>OW052230.1:32500-10032500 GCA_932527175.1 Operophtera brumata
ACATATGGCCTCCGACTTACTGAGCGCCACCCGGAGTCCCAATAACTCCACCCTGTCGATAATTTTCGACACTGAGTCTGTCACGAGGCACACAGCAGCCTCGAATGTGTCACCACGAGCAGTGACTAACGTGTCGTCTGCGTAGCAAATCACGCTAGCACCTGGGTTCAGAGATCCACGCAGCACCCAGTCGTAGCCGATGTTCCACAGGAGCGGCCCAAGGACCGAACCCTGTGGGACACCGCACGACATCTCTCTCCTTAGTAACGTTCCTTCACGCCCAGGGTAGATAACATACCTTTCTGAAAGGTATGCGTCTATGATACGACCAAGATAGAGAGGGACTTGATGATATTTCAGCGCCTCCCTTACACAAGCCCACGGTATGGTGTTAAAGGCGTTGGCAATGTCTAGTGACACTGCCAACATCACGCCACCTTGGGCCACCACCTCATCTGAAATGGTCTTAACGCGTTTAATCGCATCTATGGTCGACCTTCCTACCCGGAATCCAAATTGGTGATCAGACAGGTCCGGTCCTACCCTTCGAATATGTTGGTTGAGGCGACTGGCTATTATTCGTTCAAAGAGCTTGTCAGCTTCATCCAACATCACCAACGGCCGGTATGCCGACGGGGAGTCTGCAGGGCGCCCGGCTTTCCTCAGCAAAACGAGCCCGCCTGTCTTCCATTTTGTAGGGAACTGACCCATCTCCAAACAAGCATTAAGCAACCTTATAAATCGATCCCCAAGTGCCTTGAGAGCTAACACCCATGCTCGGCCATGGATTCCATCTGGCCCCGGAGCTTTATTTTTGGCTCGGAGCCTACGAATAGCTAGATCCAGCTCCACTCTCAGAACTGGAGGCACCTCATCGTTGACATCATCCGTGTTTCTTACTACAAGGATCATCTCTGGAGGCTGATATTCAACTCTATTGGGAAACAGAGCAGAAACAGTATCCTCCACCAGCTGGGGTTCGAGGCTTTCAGTTAGTGGGGGTGCCCATGGGCGCATTTTATCACGAACCATTTTATAAGGGCGCCCCCACGGATCGCGATTAAGAGTCTCAAGGAACTCTGCATATCCCCGTTCCTTAGCATTGAGGATGGCCAGCTGCAGTTCCTTAGCACAAGCTCTATACTCTGTGTATAGCTGTCCCTCCACTACAGTGTTTCTGCGACGCATCCGACGATGCCGAGTATACCGGCGTCTGGCCTCCACGCAGTTAGTTCGGATGTTAGCAATTTCCTGTGACCACCAGTACACCTGACGCCTGGGAGATTGCACTTTTGTACGGATCATGCCTGCGTCACAGACTTGCGACATCGCAACCTGGAACCACTCCACCTCTCCTTCAACCTCTACCAGCTCATCTGGAATTGTCTCCCATGCTAATACAATGGAAGCCTCCAGAAGTGCTTCACTATCCAGGCTACGCAGTGACCACCTGGGAGATAAAGAGGTCTGTCTTCTCGTGCGACGGGTATCTGGTCTCCCTGAAGGATGGGAGATATCAAATCGGATATAAAGATGATCCGAGAGAGTCTCCACCTCCTCCATCACCCGCCATCTTTGAACCATACGTGCAACAGTGGGGGATGCGAACGTGATGTCCACTATGGAGCCCCCGTTCTGCCGTACACATGTAAAGACTGACCCCTGGTTAAGAACAGAGAGGCCGGTCGTTGACGCCCACTCTTCTAGAGCCTCACCTTGCGGGTTAACAACAGAAGAGCCCCAGGCTGTCGACTTGGCGTTGAGGTCTCCTGCAACTATCACCGGACATGGGAACGTTTGCCCAATAAAAATCCCTAATCTGTCCAGGAACGCTTCAAACTCAGCGAGGCTTCTGTTAGGAGAGAAATAAACTCCAACAAGAACCATTTCTCTCCACTTAACTGCAACATATCCTCTGCCCCTTGCTACCACTGTAAAGGGCATTGTCCCGGGGATTGATGACGAAATAATGGTAACCGAGTCATCAACATCCCCTACCCAATTATCACGGGGAGGGATGAAGTATGGCTCAGTGACCACAGCCACTTCTATTAACCACTCCGCCATAGATTGCAGGAGCAAATCCTGCGCACGGGCGCAGTGGTTAATATTCGCCTGGAGAAAGCGATGATCCATACTTAAAACTAACTAGTCATCATCACCTCCTCTTCCCCCATTTGTGTAGGGGGGCTACTGTTGGCCATCGCAGAATTTGTAAAAGCTACAGTAACTCCTTTTTTCGGCTTGGGTGGGGAGCATTTCTTACTCCCTGACAAGTGATCAGCTGGTCTGTTAGCAGCCGCACAAAGGGAACACCTAGGTGAAGCTGCATTACATTCGGCCGCTTTATGGCCCTTTACACCGCAGCGGTAACACTCGTCCCTGCGATCAGTCTCTGAGGTACACAGGGCTTGCACGTGTCCTTTTTGGAGGCACCTGAAACAACGCATCGCTCTGGGTTGCAATAATTTCACAGACGCTGCAACCCAGCCAACCAGAAGAAAACCTAACCTAACCTAACCTTTTTTTTTTTTTTTTTTTTTTTCTCGATGGGAAAATGCAGTTACGCATGTCCCTCAACTCCAGAGGGAGAGTTGAGGGGGTCTGTCGGGCTCTCTGTTGGCTTGCACCAACAGCATACCGACTAAAAACCCACCGATACTCCCTCAATTCACCTTAGTGCCAGTGCGTCGTCAAACCACTCGTCATCAGACGATTCGTTTGACAGCGCACCAGCACTTGACAGGGTCACGGGGTCCCGGTCGGATTCGACCGCGGCCCTGTCAGTGATCGTCCGCCTTAGGCGGACCCCTCGTTCCCAGACACTTGGGGAAGGATGTCCTGGAGTATTTAGGACATCCGTTGACGCAGGAGGCCGTTGCAATGCTGGGATGGGTCCCCTCAAACCCAAACCCTGCTGACCTCCATCGGGCGGAAGTTGATGGAGGAATATCCGCCGCCTTCTTCCGGTCCTCCGCCTGCGAAGTGGATCTGCTTGAGGGTCTTCCTCTCTGATCCGCTCCGATGTCTCCTTCTGCAAGATAACATCTTCGCAGAAGGTAACCATGGCATCCCAGGCTCTGTCGCTGTCGAGCATAGCGTTAACTACACTCGGCAACGAGAGGTCCTGTCCGACAATCATCTCTAGCGACAGGCGTTGTGGTGCCCAGGCACTGCACTCCTCTAAGGTGTGCTTTGCCGTATCCTCGGGGGCACCACAGTGCTGGCAGGCTTGATTTACCTCTCTCCTTGCAACTCTATGCAGATACCGCCCGAAACAACCATGCCCGGACAGCATCTGCGTCACTCTGAAAGTGAGAACACCGTGTTTACGATGCACCCACTCCCTCAGCACAGGGCGTATGGCGTTAATAGTCCACTGACCGTACGGTGCGGACTCCAACTCTTCAGCCCATATGTTCAACGCCACATCCCTCGCCTGCTCTCTTGCATGGCGTACCTCCTGGGGAGCTAAGCGGAGTCCCTCTGACTGCTTCTCTTCTTTGTGCCAGTACACATCTGCCAGCACTTTGGCTTCTTTGTCCCACGGCATTGATCCCGCTAGCACACAAGCGGCCGCATGCGATACTGTGCGGTAGCCCCGTATGGCTCTTACAGCCATAATCCTCTGTGGCTTTCTCAGCAAAGCCCGATTACTGGCGGTCAAAGCGTCTGCCCACACAGGTGCACCATATAAGGCCATTGACCGAATAACTGACGCAAAAAGGCGGCGACAGGGCACACTTGGTCCTCCCAGGTTGGGCAGAAGCCGTGAAAGGGCTCCTGCTGCACCTTGTATCTTTGGTGCTAGCCGACAGAAGTGCTCAGAAAACTTCCAAGTACTGTCCAATACCAGACCCAAGTACTTCATGCGGGTCGAAACTTTGACCCGCACGCCATCCACTAAAACGTAAGCACCAGCTGGCGGCCTACCACCTCTACCGTGGAACAAAAGAGACTCGGTTTTTTCCACAGCCACTTTAAGACCCAGTGACTGGATGCGCCCGACTAGTATGGTGGAACCTACTGAGGCCAGATGAGCAACCTCTGCGTAGCTGCTTCCCCGGGCGATGAACAGTGTGTCATCTGCATAGCAGATAATGTTTGTTCGGGGAAGCAGCGTTCCACGTAGCACCCAGTTATAGCCGATGTTCCATAACAAGGGTCCCATCACTGACCCCTGTGGAACACCAGCCATCATGCGCCTGGCGCAGACCCTTCCTCTTTCATCGAGGTATAGAACCTCACGGCCCCTCAAGTAATCCCCCACCAGACGACGTAGATAAGGTGGTACCGCATGGTAGCGAAGTGCCTCCTCTATACTCTCGTAGGGTAGGCTGTTAAAAGCATTGGCGATATCTAGAGACACCGCCAAAGCACGCTCTCCCTGATCTACCGCCTCTTGCGTAATCTTCTTGAGGCATAGTAACGCCCCTACTGTGGAGCGTCCAGATCTAAACCCAAACTGCTCCTCTGCCAAGTTTGGACCCACAAATGTCAGATGGTCAACGATGCGGGCAGCTACTACACGTTCGAATAGCTTGCCCATCTCGTCGAGCAAAATTATCGGCCTGTACCCGGAAGGAGAGTCCGGGGGCCGCCCCTCTTTTCTGAGGAGAACCAGGCGGCCATCTTTCCAAACTTTGGGGAATCGACCCTCTTCAAGACAAGATTCAAAAACTGCAATGCATCGAGTTCCCAGGTGCTTCAGCGCGAGTGCCGCTACTCGGCCCGGTATGCCGTCTGGCCCTGGTGCTGTCTTTTTTTTCCGGAGGCTAAGAACTGCACCACAGAATTCCCTCTCGGTGATAGGAGGGATCTCCTGAGTGAAATGCTCTAATGGATCAGGCGGGGCCATACGCGGTGCGTCGTGTGGCGTGCAGGCAGGGAACAGACCACAGACAATGTTTTCCAGGAGCTGGGGCTGGAAAGACTCGGTAGGGGGTGCCTGGTTTGACAGTTTTTTCCGCACCATGCGGTAAGGACGTCCCCAGGGATCCCGATCAAGATCTTGGATGAAATTCTTCCAGGATTCAGACTTGGCCTGGAAAATGGCAACTTGCAGGGCCTTTTTGGTCTGACGGTATGTCTCATAAAAGGCGGTTGCCTCATTGATAGTGTGTGTACGCCTGCGTCGACACCGCGTGTATTCGCGACGGGAGGTCATGCAGGAGGACCGAAGGGCTGCAATTTCATCCGACCACCAATGCACTTGCTTCCTCTCTGACCTTTTCCTAGCACGGGGCATGGCAAAGTCACACACTGCTGTCAGGGCCTCTTTTAACTGTTTTGCCCTCATGTCCACCCCACTGAAAGCTGCTGGGTCTGGACACCAGCTCTGCACAATGGCGGCTTCTTCCACGAGTTTTCTGTCCAGGCGCCCAAGCGACCAGCGCGGGAAAACTCCTGGATTGCCAGCTGACGGTCGGGACCCTTCAAGTCCAGAGGGGGATGTTATCTCAAACCTAATATACCGATGGTCCGAGAGCGTCTCCTCGTCCTTTATGACTTTCCAATTACGAGCGCGTGTAGCGATACCAGGAGTAGCGAAGGAAACGTCAACTATTGACCCACCGTGTTGTCTCACGCAGGTGTGAGCGGAACCCTGATTAAGGAGGACCAGACCTGCAGCTGTCGCCCAGTCCATCACTGCCTCGCCACGTCCATCTGTTCTAGGACAACCCCAGGCTACAGCCTTGGCATTTAAGTCCCCCAGAACCACAACCGGCGATGGGAACATCCTCCCAACAACACCATCGAGTTCACGAAGGTAAACCTCTAGCTCTACCAGACTCTTGTTAGGGGAGAAATACACACCAATGAGCGTAAATTCCCCCCATGTTGCAGCAACATAGCCCGGTCCCCTCTCCCTAACTGAGAGAGGAGGGGACCGGGCAGTATTGGGAGCAATGATAGTCACTAAGCCTTCCGTATCTCCGGCCCAGTTGGGACCATCAGGGACGGTGTATGGCTCGGCAGCAACAGCAATATTAATAGACCACTGCGCCAATGCCTGCGCCAGCAAGCTTTGGGCAGCGGCGCAGTGGTTCAAGTTCGTCTGGAGGAGGTTGTAATGTCGGAAACTAGACATACTAGTCCGACATTTCAACCGCCTCATCTGTAGGGTCAAACTGGGGCCTAGGGGCCAGTTTGCCCTTAACAGTAGGAGGACCACACCTCCTGCTTCCCATCCTATGCTTAGCTGGGCGCTTTGCATCGTCACATACATCGCAGTGGGGTTCGGGCACCTTACAGATCGCGGCTTTGTGGCCCTCCTTTCCACAGCGGAAGCAAAGCTCACCGCGGTCTTTCTCTGATGGGCAGAGATGTCGGGTATGGCCAATGGCCATACATCGGAAGCACCGCATCGGGCGTGACTCCAGAACAGAAACTCGTGCGGAGCTCCAACCAACGAGGAGCCTGCCTCTCTCAGTCACCACTTTTGCCGCTACGGCAGGGCATTGCACGAGTGCAACACCACAGCCCCCGGGCCCCAACTTGATGTCCCCGACCTTAATACCGTCAAAAGGACAGCCAGCCTTGTTTGCAATTGCTGCAGCTATATCTTCCTTGCTGACGGAGTCGTCCAGCCCAGTGATACGCAGATCGACGCACCTCACAGGACGGACAACTTTGGCACTATCAGCTAGAGCTAGGCGCAGTTTCTCTGCAAGCAAGTCCGCTTTTGCTCCACTAGTGGCTCCTGAAAGCTCCATTAATCTGGCTCCAGTCGCCGTTACCCTCGACCTAACCCCCTCAATACCAAGTTCGCCAAGGTTTATGGAGGCCTTGGCCTGGGTCATTACCTCCGCATAAGTGGTCCCTTTCTGCAAGGCCTCTGGCGATAGGGTGATTACCACTGCTGCTGACCGTGGGAGGTCAATTTTAGGCTTCTTCCGCTTGCGCTTATTAGGCTTAGGAGGTGCTATCAGCACCATCGACTTGCTGGGTGGTGGGAGGGCACTTGAAACTGAAGGAGCAGCAGGAGCCACTGCCTTTTTTTTACGAACTCTCTTAGACACAGTCGCCCAGCTCTCCAGATCAACAGTGGAAGGCGCCATGCTATGGCTGGTCCCAGCAACTAAAGACCCTGAAACTTTGGGCACTGTTTCTCTGTTAGTCATGGACCCCACTAATGGTCCCATTGGCACATCCAAAGTAGATTCTGCCCTTACTTGGTTAACCGATGGGGTTGATTTTCTCTTTTTGTCTGCCGCCAATGGCGGCCGCAATGTTTTCGCCGGCAGAAGGCGTTCGTCCAGACCTGCTATGCGAGCATTCACCATTTCTCCTACGGAAATGGTGACCCGGCGGATTACTTCCTCGATGTCCACTGCTGTGGAAGGTGGAGGGGGCGGTGGAAGGGCAGCAGCCTTTTCACGCCTGTTCCGGTCCTCATAATCACGGCGTAGAGCACCCAACTCCGTTCGCAGATTGGCCAACTCCCGGCTGAGACGCTCGTTATCCAACATGAGGCGTCTCGTCTCGTCATCGACATTTCGAGACATAAGGCTGTCGATGATGTCACGCATGGTGATAAGTGACTGATTGATGGCACTATGCACCGAACCCTTTAAATTTTTACTTTTGCGGGCCTGCTCCGTGATGTCTGCCACCTCCTCCAAGGCACGTTTCCACAGGTCATCGGCAGTCATTTTTTCCGTGTCTAGGTGGGCATAAATTTTCCTCTTGGCCTTCGGCTTTTCCGATTGTTGCTGAGCCGCTTCGTCACAATACCTGTTCGCATCAGGCTTCAGAAAGTCCTGTGAGGTAAGAACAGTCCTAGAACTGGTGCTCGGCACAGGATTACATCCTCGTCGCCCTCGATGAGAAGAGGATACTTTCGGTGCAATGTCTGAACGATTATCAGACAAGTACCGCTTACGGCGTCCTGATAAAATCATATCAGTTATGTCAGAGTCCGATACAGATGCTAATATCGGGCTCTGACGCGAGTTACTGATCTCCTCTGCCTTATAACTCTCGTCTCCCATAAAACTCTCCTGTCTGCTCTCTCCTTCTCCCCCAGAGTCTGACAGATCCCTCTCTCCTTCACTCTCCAAAAGAGAGAAGCGGTTAGTGCCCCCCCCAGAATACGAGGGGCAGCGTGCCGAAGCACGGGGGGATTCTCCGACCGTTGGATCGGTACCCCCCTGGGGTAGTGTATTTTTTCTATCCGCTTGTTCCATTTTGGTTTTTTCCTTTATTAAAGAGGTGAGGTCCTCGGGGTGGCGCCCTCGCGGCCGGGTTCCCCCCGACCATATTGCGCATGTGAGCCCGGACATGCCACGCCCCTCCCCATCCACGACCTGGCCATGTGTGGGGCCTAGCAGAGCAGGTCCAGACTCACACGAACGATACTCCCCTCGCCGAGCGCCAAAAACTTAGGATTTGGTACCAACTTCGTCCGAATACGGACCCCTCTTTGTGGTCGATCCTCAGACCTACACCAAACGTCACCTGCCTGGCAGAGCAGAAACTCTTTTCCTCCGCCAAGCTCCATCCACTGCGCCCTCTGCTTAGTCAGAGGGACGCGCGGAGGAGCTTCTAAACCTGTCCTAACCTAAACCAACATGGCCCAAAAGGACCGTGATGGCGCCTGATGGTTTCAGTTACGTCTATTTCAGAAAAAATAGACCAAAAACAGGCAGCAACCACGTGAAGGATAACCATCAGACTTGCCTTGGGGATCTCAGCGACCCGCGCTCTTCCCAAGACCATTCGCCTCCTTGCCAACTCACATGTGAGTGGACAAGGAAGGCCTGCATTTATCCAAAACCGGAGTTAGGCCGCAGCAACTATTAATGGATAAACACAGACCCGCCCAACCTAACCTAACCTAACCTAACCTAACCTAACCTAACCTAACCTAACCTAACCTAACCTAACCTAACCTAACCTAACCTAACCTAACCTAACCTAACCTAACCAAGGTTAACCTAACCTAACCTAGGTTTATTGCCAATTATCTTTCAGAGAGGAGGATTAGGTTGCGTTATGCTGGAGAGACTGTGGAGAAAGATACAAACAAGGGATGTATTCAAGGTTCGACTTGTGGTCCTGTCCTTTGGAATGTGCAGCTAGATCCTATGCTTGAGCAGAGTCAATATGGAGGTGTTTTGGTTCAGGCTTTTGCAGATGACATTCTTTTAGTGGCGGCTTCAACAGACGGACAGGAGCTGGAGGAGAAGATTAATGGAGCCCTTGCCATTATCCTCAGTTGGGGGGGCAAGTTGAGGCTCCGGTTTGCACCTCAGAAAACCCAGGCGTTACTGTTGACTAGGAGGCTTAAGTTTCAGACTCCAAAGCTACGTATGGCAGGTGTAGAGATTTTGTATGGGTCTAGTTTGAAAGTTTTAGGTTTAATTATAGATCCGGTTCTTAATTTCCGTCTTCACCTTGAGGCAATATCTAAGAAGGCTATTGCGTTTTATAAAGTGGTTTCCAGAGCTGCGCGGGCTCAGTGGGGTCTCAATTCTGAAGTTTTAAGGTTAATTTATTGTGCTGTTGTTGAACCAACTGTGCTCTATGCGGGTAGCTGCTGGGGGGATGTAACGGCTAGGGTTTATGCTGAAAAGATTCTTGGCAGATTAGCTAGGTCTTTTGCAATAAAGATTAGTAAATCCCACAGGACGACCTCTTTTGTGTCGAGTTTATTGTTGGCGCGGATATTCCCATTAACGTTAAGGGTTAGAGAACATGCTGCTATATATCGTATAAAGAGAGGTCAGCCTATGGTCAGTCTTCCTGGGCGTAGTTTTGAATTAAGAAGAGAACCGTGTTCTCTTCCTCATCCTGCGGAGAGATTGAGTGTTACGTTTGGTCTTTTTGGGTCTCAAGAAGATTCGGTTTCTCAAGACGTTAATTCCTTGGTGTTGTACACCGATGGCAGTAAGCTGGAGGGTAGGGTGGGAGCTGCAGTTTCTTGTTGGAAGGGAGGTCTGGAAATCAAGTTTATGAGTTTTCGGCTTGAAAGTTTTTGTAGTGTTTTCCAGGCGGAGCTCGCAGCTATTCTTCGGGCTTTGAATTGGGTTAGGGGAAGAGATGAAAGGGTCGTTAGTTTGGCTAGTGATTGCAGGTCGGGACTTGAATTGATATGTGATTCCAACTCTGTACACCCTTTGGTGTGTGATATACGGAGCTGTATCGCTGATTTGAGGGAAGCGGGGAAAAGTCTAAGTTTATGTTGGGTTAAGGCACATGTAGGTATAGCTGGTAATGAAAGGGCTGATGAGCTGGCCAAGGGGGCGGCATTAAACAACAAGGAGGTTCCTGGTTATGATAGGTTTCCATTGTCTTTTGCTAAGTACGTTACTAGGGCAGATTCTATTGTTGAGTGGCAAAGTTTATATCAAGCTTCTTCTTCGGGTTGTACAACGAAGTTTTTCTTTAAGGAGGTTGCTGTGGCTCATAAAGTTTTGGGAAGTTTGGTTATGGATAATTATTTGGCCCAGTTGTTTACTGGTCATGGGGGTTTTAGGTCTTATCTTTACAGGTTCAAGCTGGCTGAGTCGCCTTTGTGCACTTGTGGTAGTGAGGTCGTTCAGACGGTGCAGCACCTTTTGGTTGATTGTCCTATGTTCTGTCGTCTTAGGTATGAGTGCGAGTGTACTTTGGGTTCTGTAATAAATGAGGACAGTATTCAGGCTTTGTTAGAGGCTGATGATAGCAGAGAGACTTTTCTAGGGTTTGCGAAGGCTGTGCTACGGAGGGTTGGTAGGGAGAATGGTTCTTTTGTTGAGTTGGTTTAGCTCCACAATCGCTTTTCTCTTGGTTTTGTTTCAGTTTCTTGTGTCGGTTGGTTTTTATTTCTGTTGAATGGAAAAGGAAGGAAAAAAAAAAAAAAAAAAAAAAAAAAAAAAAAAAAAAAAAAAAAAAAATGTATATATATATTCTATGATATTATGATATTGATAATGTGTTCAGTTAAGTTCTGGTTTAGAAATAAGGTATTTTATTAGGTTTATAATGTTGTTGCAATTAATAGCAACAGGTATTAGAGCACGGCGCAGGGTTAAGGGTTTTAGTTGGTAGGTTGCCTTTTTCAAGGCGGAGTCCAACATAACCGGTTACCGGTATCCATGAGGATTTCCCCCCCTGTATTAAAAAAAAAAAAAAAAAAAAAAAAAAAAAAAAAAAAAAAAAAAAAAAAAAAACCTAACCTAACCTAACCTAACCTAACCTAACCTAACCTAACCTTTTTTTTTTTTTTTTTTTGTCGAGGTGAAATCTGCAAACAGATACCGTATTGCATTGAGGGTGCAATACGGTTATGTGAGGTTCACGGACACGTGGACTCACTAAAACACCCCGGTGGCCATCCTCTGCGCATGTCGATGGGCTCCGGGATCTCCTACGGAACGCACCGGTGCCCATCTCGCGCGACGCCCAACAGGGCCCATCCCGTGGTTGGCCAAAAAGCCAACCACAAACACTCCCTCCAAACGTGGCAGCACAGGGTCCACTCTGTGCTGCCACCATCCAAAGGCTCGTAGGAGGGTGGCCAGAGCCCTCACTCCGACCACCACGCGAGCCCAGTGACATTTCTCTCCTCCACCACGAAAACGAGCTCGTGTCATCGTGGCGAAAGAGGGAGATGTCACTTCCTACCTGGCCATCATCTATCTTCCGAACATAGCTCGGCGGGAGTGGCACCAGCTACGCCCGGAAGGTAGAGAGGGCAAACTACCTTTTCGCCGTTTATTCCCACATTTGAGTTTGGATTAACCCAAAGTCAAACAAGGGAATAAACAGCTCTTCCCTGCTGTCTCATCATCCAGGCATAGTAGGGAGCCACTCTGCCTGGGTGATGAGAGGGCAGCTCCTCCCCGTTGCGAGTGGCGTCACGCTCGATGGATCGAATGTGCCGCCAGTCACAAACAAGGGTACTCCACCTCACCCATCGGGCACCTCTGACCGGCCCTCTCACTGTGCCCTCTGCTAATCAGAGGGACACGCGGAGGGCCAGCTGCCTTCCCACCCCAAATATGGGGGGAACGCCTATGGTTGGGGTCAGGGCGATAGTCGGCCCACTCTCCAACTCCTCGCAAGTTAGAGAGCCAACACACCACCACCCTAACCCCAACACTCCATCCCGTTGGCGGTCTCTTTCCCTTTCACTGCAGAGATCTGCCATGCAGTGATCTGGAGAGAGACCGCCTGCCTTCCCTCCGTCGTATCCTCCAGATGTAACTCGAGTACACCTAGAGGATACGAAGGAAACGCCTCCCCGTTTGCAAGTGGAAGCAAACTCACGAGGGTAATGAGTTCACTGCCAGCCGCAAACAGGGGTACCTACCTACCTACCCACCAAACCACCGACGAGGCGCCACCCCACCCAGAATCCCGCAAGAAAACTGATCCATACAGCCGGCTCGCGGGAACTAAGCGAAACGACACCTCATCAACAGTTCAGTGGGCACCTATACACCAACACGGTCCCTAGTGGACCGTGAAGGCGCCTGATGGTTTCAGTTACGTCTATTTCAGAAAAAATAGACCAAAAAACAGGCAGCAACCACGTGAAGGATAACCATCAGACTTGCCTTGGGGATCTCAGCGACCCGCGCTCCTCCCAAGACCATTCGCCTCCTTGTCAACTCACTCTTGAGCGGGCAAGGAAGGCCTGCATTTATCCAAAACCGGAGTTAGGCCGCAGCAACTATTAATGGATAAACACAGACCCGCCCAACCTAACCTAACCTAACCTAACCTAACCTAACCTAACCCACCTTTGATTTTTAAATAAGTGGAGTTGTTTTTGTCAATAAAAATAATTCCAAGTGCGCAAAGGTATATACACCTTTAAATTAGTTTCTACGAATTTTATCAGCGTATTTTGACCCAAAATTTTGACATATTTGACCATTTTTTAGACAAAAATTAAAATTTTTACGGTTTTTGCGTGTATTTCCTTACGTGAGTGAGATTTTTCTTCAGTTGTAGCTGAAACACCATCCCCCGACGCTCTCCAGTCGACCTGCAACAGAGGAAAAAATTAGCACGCGAAAGAACGAAAAGGAGCAAATTAATTTCTAAAAAGTTGATGTACCAAAGCTAATTTCCTTAAGAAATTACCTTTGATTTTTAAATAAGTGGAGTTGTTTTTGTCAATAAAAATAATTCCAAGTGCGCAAAGGTATATACACCTTTAAATTAGTTTCTACGAATTTTATCAGCGTATTTTGACCCAAAATTTTGACATATTTGACCATTTTTTAGACAAAAATTAAAATTTTTACGGTTTTTGCGTGTATTTCCTTACGTGAGTGAGATTTTTCTTCAGTTGTAGCTGAAACACCATCCCCCGACGCTCTCCAGTCGACCTGCAACAGAGGAAAAAATTAGCACGCGAAAGAACGAAAAGGAGCAAATTAATTTCTAAAAAGTTGATGTACCAAAGCTAATTTCCTTAAGAAATTACCTTTGATTTTTAAATAAGTGGAGTTGTTTTTGTCAATAAAAATAATTCCAAGTGCGCAAAGGTATATACACCTTTAAATTAGTTTCTACGAATTTTATCAGCGTATTTTGACCCAAAATTTTGACATATTTGACCATTTTTTAGACAAAAATTAAAATTTTTACGGTTTTTGCGTGTATTTCCTTACGTGAGTGAGATTTTTCTTCAGTTGTAGCTGAAACACCATCCCCCGACGCTCTCCAGTCGACCTGCAACAGAGGAAAAAATTAGCACGCGAAAGAACGAAAAGGAGCAAATTAATTTCTAAAAAGTTGATGTACCAAAGCTAATTTCCTTAAGAAATTACCTTTGATTTTTAAATAAGTGGAGTTGTTTTTGTCAATAAAAATAATTCCAAGTGCGCAAAGGTATATACACCTTTAAATTAGTTTCTACGAATTTTATCAGCGTATTTTGACCCAAAATTTTGACATATTTGACCATTTTTTAGACAAAAATTAAAATTTTTACGGTTTTTGCGTGTATTTCCTTACGTGAGTGAGATTTTTCTTCAGTTGTAGCTGAAACACCATCCCCCGACGCTCTCCAGTCGACCTGCAACAGAGGAAAAAATTAGCACGCGAAAGAACGAAAAGGAGCAAATTAATTTCTAAAAAGTTGATGTACCAAAGCTAATTTCCTTAAGAAATTACCTTTGATTTTTAAATAAGTGGAGTTGTTTTTGTCAATAAAAATAATTCCAAGTGCGCAAAGGTATATACACCTTTAAATTAGTTTCTACGAATTTTATCAGCGTATTTTGACCCAAAATTTTGACATATTTGACCATTTTTTAGACAAAAATTAAAATTTTTACGGTTTTTGCGTGTATTTCCTTACGTGAGTGAGATTTTTCTTCAGTTGTAGCTGAAACACCATCCCCCGACGCTCTCCAGTCGACCTGCAACAGAGGAAAAAATTAGCACGCGAAAGAACGAAAAGGAGCATTTGTTTTTATAAACTTACCTTCCCCCCCCCCCCCCGTGAGATACCTTTGGTGATTTGTTGCTGCGTACGCGAAGTACCGGAAATATAAGGGTTCAGGGTTAGAGGAAAACCTTATACTGACTGGTTTATTTTAAACCTAGCATCTATAGAGTTCAAATCGTGCACTCTGGAAGTACTTTACTTCTAAAAGGAGTCCGCGACTTCTAGCCTAGAAACCGTGCCATCCAATCGGTTACTGACAGCTATTATCATTTTGATCAAATAATTACAGAATTTTGACTGGTTTTCTTATAAAACCTAGTAGTAACTAATCGCCTATCCATTTTTATTGGCGATAAATTTTTTCAATTCGTATTAACGCCCTATACACGTTAAATAGGAAATTACCCTCGAGCTGTATATTTTATAATAATATTCTGTAAATAACGTTACTAGTCACTATAATTATCACGTAGTTATAACTTGTTTGTACCTTGCTTGTTATTAGATTATTTTTATTTTACAACTTTTACAAACTCACTTTTTACTACTTTTTAATTACTGCCTTTTCATTTTCTTTAACCCCAACTCTATTACCAACAATGTTTGGCATTCGTACGCCTCCCAAGACAACAAGGAGTATGGATGCAGCCCCTCAAAAAGGACCAATGAAAACTCCGCCCCCAGTGGACATACTAACCAGTGTCAGGAGAAGCATTGGAGACTGGGAGTCTGGGAAGCCAGACCCAGTGATATCGAACCTGACACCCCTTCAAGGGTGCTCTGAGTTTGACCCCTTGAAGCCAAAACCGACATCCCGAAGGCTGTCGGCAGAAGCAACAGAGAGTTCACCTAAACCAGAGAGTGTAAAGCGCACCGATAAACTGACAGAGGCAAGAAGATGCCTGGCCAAAATTAAAATGTGCATTAGCAGCTCGCGGAATCTCAAAACGGATTTAAAATTTGGAGTAATCCAATCCGCTGATCGCCTCTTCCAACTGGCGAAAGAGGGATTCGCATCTGTTAATGTACAGGCAAACATAACTGGAAAGGAAAAGAGTACAGAGAAGGAAATAGACCTAGGAAAAAAGGATGAGGGGACGCATGCGCTGGCAAAAACGATAGAGGAGCACATTAAGCTTTTAAAGGAGAACAATGATAGAATGGATGACCTTAAGCAGACCCTCGAAAAAAAGACTTATGCCATTGCAGCAGCAGCCCCTCAAAAGAAGCACTTCCCAGAGCAGATAGCGCTTCACTCTGTAGTGGTTACTGCAAAGGATGTGTCGGAAACCGGAGATGAAGTGTTGGCCAGAATTAGGGAAGCAGTGAATGCAAAGGAAGGAGGAGTTGAAGTTGAGAAAATTAGGAAGGCGAAAGACAGGAAGGTAATAGTAGCATGCAGGACGGAAAGTGAAAGACAAAAGGTAAAGGCAAGACTAGCCAAAACCACCGAGTTACACGTAGAGGAGATAAAAAATAAAGATCCCTTAGTGATCCTCAGAGATGTACTCCAGTACAATAGTGACGAGGAAGTTCTGAGGGCACTAAGGAACCAAAATAAAGATATTTTCGGAGGGTTGACAGAGGATTGTGACCAATGTGTAATAGCCTACAAAAAGAGGACACGGAACCCACACACCAGCCACGTGGTTATGAGGGTCTCTCCGAAATTGTGGCAGCGCATGGTCGAAGCCGAGACGGTGCTCATAGACCTGCAGCGAATCAGAGTGGCGGACCAATCGCCACTAGTTCAATGTTCGCTCTGTCTCGGTTACGGTCATGGCCGGCGCTTTTGCAAGGAGACCCTTGAAAAGTGCAGCCACTGTGGAGGCCCTCATATGAAGGCGCAGTGTACCGCTATGTTGGCAAACATGCCGCCGTCATGCTGCAACTGTGTCCACGCTAAGCAAGACAGGACTGACCATAATGCTTTTAGTAACGAATGTGCCATTAGGCGGAAGTGGGACGCACTGGCTAGGACAGCAATTGCGTATTGCTAAGGTGGTGCCACGCGTAACCAAGGCTCAAAACAGCAACAAGCCGTACTCTGTTGTCCAGGCGAACCTCCAACGTAAAGAGCTAGCCACACTGGACTTGATGCTGGAGGCCTACAAAAGAAAAGTTGCTATTGCACTGCTGCAAGAACCGTATGTTGGGAGTAAGGGTAGAATGGGGAACTACAGGGGTGTGAGAATTTTTCAGAACACTAACCAAGGTGATGGTACCGTCAAGGCGGCAATAGCAGTCTTCGACAGCGATCTTGACGTGATACAATGCCCTGACTTTACCACGAATAACATCGTTGTGGTAAAGGTCAGAACAAGTGCCTGGGAAATCACAGTTGTCTCGTTCTACCTCGAACCGAAACCGACACCAATCGAGCCGTACTTGCAGCAGCTCAACCAGATAGGGCAGCACTTCAGCCATAGGCTAGTAATGGGAGGAGACGCGAATGCCAAGAACTCTTGGTGGGGAAGCCCAATTGTCGATAGCAGGGGGGAGGACCTTGCTGGAGCCCTAGAAGAATTAAGCCTGCAGGTACTTAACTCAGGTAATATCCCGACGTACGATACTATCAGAGGAGACACACGTTACACCAGCTTTGTGGATATCACTGCCTGCACAGTGGATATGCTGGACTATGTTGACGACTGGAGAGTTGACGAAGGTATGACCACTTCCGACCATAACGCCATCATATTTAAAATTAATCTAGAAAAAGCAAAAGGAATTAACGTAGCTAGAACCACCAGAATTTTCAATAGTAAGAAAGCGAATTGGTCAGAATTTCATGAGAAATTAAACCAATTGCTGGAAGACAACAATATAAACAAAATAGATACAGATAAAATTGAAAACAAAACAGATTTAGAAATATTAGTAGATAAATACACAAATAATATAATAGAAGCAGCTAATATAAGTATACCTAAAATTAAAATAATAAATAGATTAAAATTACCTTGGTCGTCGGAAGAACTTACCAGTCTTAAGAAAGATGTAGCCACGAAGAAGCGCAGAATCCGCTGTGCGGCGCTGGACCGCAGAGAGAAGGTTGTCGCCGAGTACCTGAAAGCAAAACAAAATTATGAAGAGGAGGCAAAAAAGGCACAAATTAGGAGTTGGAAGGGTTTCTGCCAGAAACAGGACAAGGAAGGGGTCTGGGAAGGGATTTATAGGGTGATAGGTAGGACGGCAAAACGGATCGAAGATCTTCCCTTGGTCAAGGAAGGTACAGTACTTGACCAAAGATCGTCCGCCATTCTGCTGGCGGACACTTTCTACCCGGAGGACGATGAGGGAACTGATAATTCGGAACACAAGCGTGTTAGGGAACTGGCCGAAGTAGTAAACACATGTGAACATGATGATCAACATGATCCATTGTTTACCATAGACGAGCTAACGACCACCGCGAACAGTTTTAACCCGAAAAAGGCACCGGGTGGAGATGGCCTGACAGCGGACATCTGCAAAATGGTGATTGCACAGAGTCCGGAAGTCTTCCTAACACTGGTGAACAAGTGTCTAACTTTGGGTCACTTCCCAGAAGCTTGGAAAGTAGCCACTGTTGTGATACTGAGAAAGCCTGGGAAGACAGACTACACAAGTCCTAAATCATATAGACCAATCGGACTGTTGCCAGTGTTGGGAAAGGTTTTCGAGAAACTCATCATCAGCAGAGTGAAGTGGCACATCATCCCCAATTTAAGCACACGACAATATGGCTTCATGCCCCAACGCAGCACCGAGGACTCCCTCTATGTCTTATTAGAATACATTCGCGGAAAGCTTAACCACAAAAAGCTGGTAACAATGATATCGCTGGACATAGAAGGAGCCTTCGACAGCGCTTGGTGGCCCGCCATAAGAGTACGGCTGGCTCAAGAAGGTTGCCCGACAAACATCAGGAGGGTAATTGACAGCTACCTGCAACAGAGACAAATCAAACTGAGATACGCGGGTGAGGAGATTACCAAAACGACCACCAAAGGATGCGTACAAGGATCGATTGGCGGTCCTATCCTTTGGAACCTCCTACTCGACCCTTTACTTAAGGGCTTGGAGCTACGGGGGGATTACTGTCAGGCTTTTGCGGATGATATAGTGTTGGTATTCGATGGAGACACCGCTCTTGATGTCCAGCGACGTGCTAACGATGCCCTCGCCTATGTTCGGAGCTGGGGAGTCAACAACAAGCTTAAGTTTACACCACATAAAACGAACGCGATGGTCATCACGCGTAAGCTTAAGTTTGACAACCCACTTCTGAGCATGGGCGGGGTTGATATCGGCATGTCAACGGAGATCAAGATCCTTGGGCTGACCATTGACAACAAGCTGACATTTAATAGCCACGCTTCAAACGTGTGTAAGAAGGCATTAAATGTGTACAAGCAGTTGTCAAGGGCGGCCCGGGTCAGCTGGGGCCTCCATCCGGAGGTAATACGTATCATCTACACTGCAGTAGTAGAGCCTATAACAATGTACGCTGCCAGTGCTTGGGCGTCTGCGACCAAAAAACTGGGCGTACAAAAACAATTGAATGCTGTCCAAAGAGGATTCGCGCAAAAGCTTTGCAAGGCCTACCGCACAGTCTCCCTGAATTCCGCTCTAGTGCTGACTGGTTTGCTCCCCCTCGACCTCAAGATACAAGAGGCAGCCGCCCTTTACGAGGCGAGTATGGGGACGGGATGGGTATGTGGGACTCCCTGTTAGCCCGGTATACCCACTAAACAACCCAGCGACACTCCCGCATCGTCTATGTGGAGGAGGACTGGGAAACTGGCAGAGCCTTTACATCCAGTCCACCACCGACGACCGCCCGCCTTTACAGCGGGGCCTACTCACCCCACCCATTTGGGAGGGGCCCGGGAATGACTGCGAGTGCTCAGCCATTCCCGCCTTACAACGGTGGTGAATGTGCAATGCGGGCGAAGGCGCCCCCGCACCTGTCGCCCGCTATTCGCCACCAGGAGGGAGAAGACGACGATCGTACAATCGCCTTCTCCGACCTCTTCTCCGTCTACGAAGCGGAGCTGCGAGGGGGTCATCCTCCCGCACACGCTCCGCCGCCTCCTTCTGGGAAATTACTACTTCACAGAAGGAAGCGACCGCTGCCCAGGCCCCCTCACTTTCCAGCATGGAGTTGACCACGCCGGGAAGCGAGAGGTCCCGCCCAATCACCGCAACCAGGCTGTTTCGCGGCTCGGACCACGACGGGCACACTTCGAGAGTGTGCTGCGCCGTGTCTTCCACCGCGCCACAGTCCCAGCATAACGGGGTCTCCTCTCGTCCGATTCGGTGCAGATGCGATCCGAAACATCCATGGCCGGATAACACCTGCACCAGACGGAACGAGAGAAAACCGTGGGACCGCTCGAGCCAATCTTGCAAGACGGGTCCGAGCGCGTCCAACGTTCGGCGGCCAAAGGTGGCGGTGGCGAGATCCTCCGTCCAATGGTGGACGATTGCGTCTCTCGCCTCACGCCGGACGGCTTCCCGCTCTTCCGCAGCGGGCCGCTCCCCAAGTGCCTTGCGCTCAGCCGTCCACTCGTACACTCTGGCGAGCACCCACGCCTCGAGCTCCCAAGGAGGGGTGCCAGCCAGGGCGCACGCCGCCGCAAATCCCACCGAGCGGTAGGCCCTTGCCACCCGCAGTGCAATGGCCCTTTGGGGCCTGCGGATGGCGGTGGCATTTTCCCTCCTGTGGAGGGAATCCGCCCAGATGGGGGCCCCGTAAAGGGCCATGCTCCTGAGAATGCCGGCATACAAGCGCCGGCATCGAGCCTTGGGCCCCCCCAGATTCGGGAGGAGCCACGAGAGGGCATCCGCGACCTTCAGCAGGCGCGTTGATAGCCCACTAAAGTGTGGGCCGAAGCGCCACCTGCTGTCGAGCACAAGGCCCAGATATTTCATCTGGGCCTTCACCTCAATCCTGACGCCCTCCACCGCAATGTAGGCATCAGGAGGAATGCGCTGCCGAGGCCCATGGAAGAACACGGCCTCGGTCTTTTGCAGTGCCACCCTTAATCCTAGACGGCGGATCCTTCCCGCGACAAGGGATCCGCCAGCTGAGGCCAAGCTTGCTGCCTCCCTGAAGTCCCTCCCTCTGGCAGTGAGGAGAGTGTCATCCGCGTAGCAGATGACACTTGTGCCCCGGAGGAGGGTTCCACGCAGAAGCCAGTCGAAACCGATGTTCCACAGAAGGGGTCCTAGGACCGACCCCTGCGGAACACCGGACTCCGCGCCGTGCCGTCGAACTGTGCCCGTCCTATCTAGAAGGAGGACAGCTCGCTCCTCCAAGTAGTTGGTGAGGAGGTTCCGCAAGTATTGAGGCACTCCATGGTATCGGAGTGCCTCCAAGATTGTCGAGTGGGGGATGGAGTTGAAGGCATTGGCTATATCAAATGACACAGCCATTACCCCCGCCCCCGTCTCCACGGCCTCCCTGACTTGGCCCTTGAGCCGGGAGAGCGCATCCACTGTCGAACGCCCCACTCTGAAACCGAATTGGGCGTTCGACAGGTCTGGCCCTACCCCCCGCAGGAGGTTGTTTAGCCGGTTGGCAACTATTCCCTCGAACAATTTACCGACCTCATCGAGCAGAACGATGGGCCGGTATGCCGAGGGGGAGTCCACTGGGCGTCCTTCCTTTTGGAGGAGGCATAATTGCCCCTCCTTCCATGATTTAGGGAACCTCCCAGCAGTGAAACACGCGCTGAAGAGGTCCCGAAATCTCTCCTCCATTTGGGAGGCGGCAATGGCCACCACACGTGCGGGGATGCCGTCCGGTCCGGGAGCCGTCTTTTTGGAGCGGAGGTGAAGAGCTGCCGCGTCGAACTCCACCGCCGTGACCAGAGGAGCCTCTTGTTCTGGCGGAGTCGAACCCAACGGGGGGTCCATCACTGGTGGGGTGAAGATGGCCCTGAGTGGAAACAGGGACCGGACCACCCCATCCAAAAATGTTGGCTCTAGGGTCTCCGTCAGTGGAGGACCAAAGGGGCGCAATTTGTTCCGCGCCGCCTTATACGGTCTCCCATACGGGTCCCTGTCAAGACCTTCCAGCATCTCGGCTCTCGCCGAGTCGGCGGCGGCACCCATTGCTGACTTGAGGACCGTCTTTGCCTCTACGTACAACGTGTAGAGGCGTTCCTCGTTAGCCGGATCTCGCGAGCTGCGCCGTCGGCTCCGCGTGTAGGCCCTCCTGGCCACCATGCAGGCAGCACGGAGCCCCGCCAATTCCTCCGACCACCAATAAACGGCGCGACGGGGAGGTGGGCGACAAGACCGAGGCATGCTGGAGTTGCACACCTCGGTCAAGGACCCCCTAAGCTGGACCGCTGCGGCGTCCACGTCCAGGACTTCGATAGGAGGTGAGAGCCAGTCCTGTAGGAACGCCGCCTCCTTAGCCGCCCCTCGGTCCAGGCGGGTGAGGGCCCATCGTGGGAAGGGAGATTGGTTCGAGCGGGCTATCCTCCTGGGGTTCTGGGTGGAAATGTCGAACCGGACATATCGGTGGTCTGACAAGGTTTCCACCATCTCCACTCGCCAGTTCACTACGCGGGCGGCTAGCACAGGGGTGGCAAACGAGACGTCGACCACCGACCCTCCCCGTTGCCGCACACACGTGTGAACAGTCCCTCTATTAAGGAGGGACAGACCGGACGACACCGCCCAAAACTCGACGGCACGGCCCCGGACGTTGCAAGAGGCGGGTGGATTGCCCCAGGCCACTGACTTGGCATTCAGGTCACCCAATATGACGACCTGGCGCGGCGCCGCCCTACCGACAACTGCGGTAAGCACTTCGAGAAAGATCTCGAAGTCTGAGAGAGGGCGGTTTGGAGAGAAATAGACCCCCACCAGAGCTATATCCCCCCACGCGGCAGCCACGTATCCCGGTCCCCTCTCTAAGAGCGAGAGGGGAGGGGAGTCTGTGGAAGACCGCGACACCAATGCCACCAAGCCGTCCCGATCACCCAGCCAACGGCCAGGGACCGAGTATGGCTCGGCAACTACCGCCACGTTCACCAACCACTGAGCCATGGCCTGCATGAGCAGGTCCTGGGCTGCCTTGCAGTGGTTGATGTTCGCCTGGAGGATGCGATATCCGACCCTATCCATCAATCGGACATCGCACCCCCCTCATCAGCCACCGAAGTTCCTGAAGTTCCAGCTTCGGGGACGGTGGTAGTAGTGCCAGGCCGGGTCAAAACCTGCGCTTTGCCCTTCTTTGGAGGAGGATTGCAGTTCTTCCCCTTCATCACGTGACCCGAAGGGCGGCCACTGGCAGCACACACCAAGCAGTGCGGCGTGGCGGCTTTGCAGGAGGCGGATTTGTGCCCCTCCTTGCCACAGCGGTAACAACAGTCCGTCCTATCGACCTCGGACGGACATAGGGCCCGGGAGTGTCCAATTCCGAAGCACTTGTAGCAGCGCAGAGGCTGATCTCCAAGTGCCCGGATCACACCCGAGCTGAAGCCGACGGTGAGCCGTCCCTTGGCGAGGACGGCTTTAGCTGCGGTGACTGGGCACTCAAGGCGAATGGTGCCCATGCCACCGCGGCCGGGCCTGATGCCCCGACCTTGTACCGCTGCGACATCACAGCCCCCTATAGCTGCGACCGCCGCTAACACCTCCTCTTTGGTGACCGAATCATCCAAATCGGTCACCTCTAAGGCCGCAGACTTTACGGGCCTGGCAACCTTGGCCACGTCTGCGATGACTTCTCGCAACTTAGATGCGAATAGGTCCGCGTTGGCACCGCCCTGAGTCCCCGAGAACTCGAAAATTCGAGCCCCGGTTTGGGTCCGACGGCATGCGACTTTGCTAATCCCCAGTTGAGTGGGATCAGCGTTGGTACGGGCCCGCTTCAGGACGGACTCATACGTCTCGCCCTGCTCCGCGGCCTCTGCGGTGAGCGTCACTACGACTGCCGCGGTTTTGGGAGGAACCAAAGACTTCCTCGCACCGGCGGGTGCCCTTTTAGCTGCGGGTGCAGCGGTGGCGGGCTTCGTGGCCGACTTTTTCCCTTTCCCCTTCCCCTTTCCCTTGCCGGTCGTCTGGGACGGGCCGGGAGGGGTACTGGCGGGGACTACAGGGGTAGCGGCTGTTCTCGCCTTCTTCTTGGCCTTGCCCTTCCCCTTGCTGACCACCTCCGTCCAAGGCTGGTTGGACAGAGTGGTGCAAGGCAGAAGAGCATCCTCCCCCTGGGAGGAAGGCCCCGGTTCACGCTGCCTTTTGTCCGCCGCGAGCGGCGGTCGGAGGCGTTTCTCCGGAAGCATCCGGTCCTCTATGCCTGCAAAACAGGCTCTCGTGAAGGCCCTTTCCTCCATGATGACCTTGCGGATGGTATCCTCAAGGTTGGAGGGGCCTTCAACCGCAGGTCTCAGGTCAGCTTGAGCTGGCCGGGCCGTGGCTTCAGCCAGCTTCTTATGAAGCTGGCTGACCTCCAGCTGCAGGCGATCGACCTTTGCCTGCAGTTGCCGCGTTTCGTCGGTCGCCGTGCGCTGCACCAACTCACGGACGATGCCGCACATGCTTGCGGCCCTGCATTTAAGGGACTTTTGAAAAGTCCCTTTTAAGTTGGAAGACTTAGAGGCGACATCCACTATCTCCTCTTTGTCTTCTTGAGCCATCCGCTCCAGCTCGGCCAGGGGGTAGTCCGCGTACAGGACGCTGGACGCACCGTACCCGGACTTGGCCCGGGCGACGCACGCCTGCTGCTCCTTGGCAGCCACCTTCTCCTCCAGGTCTTGCTGGAGTTGCACCCGTCGAGCCAGGTTCAGCTGGCGTTTGGCGTCCGCCAGGCCCACGTCGTGGGTATCAGCCAACGTCGAAGGCTTTTTGGCCTTTTTGGCCTGTGCCTTCTTCTTTGACTTGGTGCTCCTCGTTGAGTCTGAGGAGCCTTCGGACCCATCCTTCAGATAGGCCCGCTTCCGCGTTTGCTGGCAGCCATCCTCCATCACCGTCAAACTCGCGTCTGACTCAGCCATGATGGACTCGTTGTCGGAGTCCGACAACTCATCCGCCCTACAAAACATGCTAGCCGCAGATGGTGCGCGGCTAGCCTCCGACACCGAAGCGGGATGGCCCTGAGAAGGGCCTTCGAGTTGGCCCTGAGAAGAGCCCTCGAGTTGGCCCTGAAAAGGGCCCTCGAGTTGGCCCTGAGAAGAGTCCTCGAGTTGGCCCTGAGAAGGGCCTTTTTTGAAACGCCCGGAGGCATCCCGCGATGATTTTTTAGGCATAGCCTCCACAATAAGTCGTAGGTAACCGCAAGATAGTCTACGACAGCACAGTGCACTTTAGCCGTACCCGGCCTGCCACTCCGTTACGGTGGTCAGGACCGGGACGTTTCCAGGGGACGCGACGTGGACGCAAGCACTGTGGGGGGGTCCCCCAACCTAACCTTTTTTTTTTTTTTTTTTTTTTGCGCTGGGAAAAATGCTTTACGCATACCATCCTGTCAGGGGACGGGATGGGTATGTGGGACTCCCTGTTAGCCCGGTATACCCACTAAACAACCCAGCGACACTCCCGCATCGTCTATGTGGAGGAGGACTGGGAAACCGGCAGAGCCTTTACATCCAGTCCACCACCAACGACCGCCCGCCTTTACAGCGGGGCCTACTCACCCCACCCATTTGGGAGGGGCCCGGGAATGACTGCGAGTGCTCAGCCATTCCCGCCTTACAACGGTGGTGAATGTGCAATGCGGGCGAAGGCGCCCCCGCACCTGTCGCCCGCTATTCGCCACCAGGAGGGAGAAGACGACGATCGTACAATCGCCTTCTCCGACCTCTTCTCCGTCTACGAAGCGGAGCTGCGAGGGGGTCATCCTCCCGCACACGCTCCGCCGCCTCCTTCTGGGAAATTACTACTTCACAGAAGGAAGCGACCGCTGCCCAGGCCCCCTCACTTTCCAGCATGGAGTTGACCACGCCGGGAAGCGAGAGGTCCCGCCCAATCACCGCAACCAGGCTGTTTCGCGGCTCGGACCACGACGGGCACACTTCGAGAGTGTGCTGCGCCGTGTCTTCCACCGCGCCACAGTCCCAGCATAACGGGGTCTCCTCTCGTCCGATTCGGTGCAGATGCGATCCGAAACATCCATGGCCGGATAACACCTGCACCAGACGGAACGAGAGAAAACCGTGGGACCGCTCGAGCCAATCTTGCAAGACGGGTCCGAGCGCGTCCAACGTTCGGCGGCCAAAGGTGGCGGTGGCGAGATCCTCCGTCCAATGGTGGACGATTGCGTCTCTCGCCTCACGCCGGACGGCTTCCCGCTCTTCCGCAGCGGGCCGCTCCCCAAGTGCCTTGCGCTCAGCCGTCCACTCGTACACTCTGGCGAGCACCCACGCCTCGAGCTCCCAAGGAGGGGTGCCAGCCAGGGCGCACGCCGCCGCAAATCCCACCGAGCGGTAGGCCCTTGCCACCCGCAGTGCAATGGCCCTTTGGGGCCTGCGGATGGCGTTGGCATTTTCCCTCCTGTGGAGGGAATCCGCCCAGATGGGGGCCCCGTAAAGGGCCATGCTCCTGAGAATGCCGGCATACAAGCGCCGGCATCGAGCCTTGGGCCCCCCCAGATTCGGGAGGAGCCACGAGAGGGCATCCGCGACCTTCAGCAGGCGCGTTGATAGCCCACTAAAGTGTGGGCCGAAGCGCCACCTGCTGTCGAGCACAAGGCCCAGATATTTCATCTGGGCCTTCACCTCAATCCTGACGCCCTCCACCGCAATGTAGGCATCAGGAGGAATGCGCTGCCGAGGCCCATGGAAGAACACGGCCTCGGTCTTTTGCAGTGCCACCCTTAATCCTAGACGGCGGATCCTTCCCGCGACAAGGGATCCGCCAGCTGAGGCCAAGCTTGCTGCCTCCCTGAAGTCCCTCCCTCTGGCAGTGAGGAGAGTGTCATCCGCGTAGCAGATGACACTTGTGCCCCGGAGGAGGGTTCCACGCAGAAGCCAGTCGAAACCGATGTTCCACAGAAGGGGTCCTAGGACCGACCCCTGCGGAACACCGGACTCCGCGCCGTGCCGTCGAACTGTGCCCGTCCTATCTAGAAGGAGGACAGCTCGCTCCTCCAAGTAGTTGGTGAGGAGGTTCCGCAAGTATTGAGGCACTCCATGGTATCGGAGTGCCTCCAAGATTGTCGAGTGGGGGATGGAGTTGAAGGCATTGGCTATATCAAATGACACAGCCATTACCCCCGCCCCCGTCTCCACGGCCTCCCTGACTTGGCCCTTGAGCCGGGAGAGCGCATCCACTGTCGAACGCCCCACTCTGAAACCGAATTGGGCGTTCGACAGGTCTGGCCCTACCCCCCGCAGGAGGTTGTTTAGCCGGTTGGCAACTATTCCCTCGAACAATTTACCGACCTCATCGAGCAGAACGATGGGCCGGTATGCCGAGGGGGAGTCCACTGGGCGTCCTTCCTTTTGGAGGAGGCATAATTGCCCCTCCTTCCATGATTTAGGGAACCTCCCAGCAGTGAAACACGCGCTGAAGAGGTCCCGAAATCTCTCCTCCATTTGGGAGGCGGCAATGGCCACCACACGTGCGGGGATGCCGTCCGGTCCGGGAGCCGTCTTTTTGGAGCGGAGGTGAAGAGCTGCCGCGTCGAACTCCACCGCCGTGACCAGAGGAGCCTCTTGTTCTGGCGGAGTCGAACCCAACGGGGGGTCCATCACTGGTGGGGTGAAGATGGCCCTGAGTGGAAACAGGGACCGGACCACCCCATCCAAAAATGTTGGCTCTAGGGTCTCCGTCAGTGGAGGACCAAAGGGGCGCAATTTGTTCCGCGCCGCCTTATACGGTCTCCCATACGGGTCCCTGTCAAGACCTTCCAGCATCTCGGCTCTCGCCGAGTCGGCGGCGGCACCCATTGCTGACTTGAGGACCGTCTTTGCCTCTACGTACAACGTGTAGAGGCGTTCCTCGTTAGCCGGATCTCGCGAGCTGCGCCGTCGGCTCCGCGTGTAGGCCCTCCTGGCCACCATGCAGGCAGCACGGAGCCCCGCCAATTCCTCCGACCACCAATAAACGGCGCGACGGGGAGGTGGGCGACAAGACCGAGGCATGCTGGAGTTGCACACCTCGGTCAAGGACCCCCTAAGCTGGACCGCTGCGGCGTCCACGTCCAGGACTTCGATAGGAGGTGAGAGCCAGTCCTGTAGGAACGCCGCCTCCTTAGCCGCCCCTCGGTCCAGGCGGGTGAGGGCCCATCGTGGGAAGGGAGATTGGTTCGAGCGGGCTATCCTCCTGGGGTTCTGGGTGGAAATGTCGAACCGGACATATCGGTGGTCTGACAAGGTTTCCACCATCTCCACTCGCCAGTTCACTACGCGGGCGGCTAGCACAGGGGTGGCAAACGAGACGTCGACCACCGACCCTCCCCGTTGCCGCACACACGTGTGAACAGTCCCTCTATTAAGGAGGGACAGACCGGACGACACCGCCCAAAACTCGACGGCACGGCCCCGGACGTTGCAAGAGGCGGGTGGATTGCCCCAGGCCACTGACTTGGCATTCAGGTCACCCAATATGACGACCTGGCGCGGCGCCGCCCTACCGACAACTGCGGTAAGCACTTCGAGAAAGATCTCGAAGTCTGAGAGAGGGCGGTTTGGAGAGAAATAGACCCCCACCAGAGCTATATCCCCCCACGCGGCAGCCACGTATCCCGGTCCCCTCTCTAAGAGCGAGAGGGGAGGGGAGTCTGTGGAAGACCGCGACACCAATGCCACCAAGCCGTCCCGATCACCCAGCCAACGGCCAGGGACCGAGTATGGCTCGGCAACTACCGCCACGTTCACCAACCACTGAGCCATGGCCTGCATGAGCAGGTCCTGGGCTGCCTTGCAGTGGTTGATGTTCGCCTGGAGGATGCGATATCCGACCCTATCCATCAATCGGACATCGCACCCCCCTCATCAGCCACCGAAGTTCCTGAAGTTCCAGCTTCGGGGACGGTGGTAGTAGTGCCAGGCCGGGTCAAAACCTGCGCTTTGCCCTTCTTTGGAGGAGGATTGCAGTTCTTCCCCTTCATCACGTGACCCGAAGGGCGGCCACTGGCAGCACACACCAAGCAGTGCGGCGTGGCGGCTTTGCAGGAGGCGGATTTGTGCCCCTCCTTGCCACAGCGGTAACAACAGTCCGTCCTATCGACCTCGGACGGACATAGGGCCCGGGAGTGTCCAATTCCGAAGCACTTGTAGCAGCGCAGAGGCTGATCTCCAAGTGCCCGGATCACACCCGAGCTGAAGCCGACGGTGAGCCGTCCCTTGGCGAGGACGGCTTTAGCTGCGGTGACTGGGCACTCAAGGCGAATGGTGCCCATGCCACCGCGGCCGGGCCTGATGCCCCGACCTTGTACCGCTGCGACATCACAGCCCCCTATAGCTGCGACCGCCGCTAACACCTCCTCTTTGGTGACCGAATCATCCAAATCGGTCACCTCTAAGGCCGCAGACTTTACGGGCCTGGCAACCTTGGCCACGTCTGCGATGACTTCTCGCAACTTAGATGCGAATAGGTCCGCGTTGGCACCGCCCTGAGTCCCCGAGAACTCGAAAATTCGAGCCCCGGTTTGGGTCCGACGGCATGCGACTTTGCTAATCCCCAGTTGAGTGGGATCAGCGTTGGTACGGGCCCGCTTCAGGACGGACTCATACGTCTCGCCCTGCTCCGCGGCCTCTGCGGTGAGCGTCACTACGACTGCCGCGGTTTTGGGAGGAACCAAAGACTTCCTCGCACCGGCGGGTGCCCTTTTAGCTGCGGGTGCAGCGGTGGCGGGCTTCGTGGCCGACTTTTTCCCTTTCCCCTTCCCCTTTCCCTTGCCGGTCGTCTGGGACGGGCCGGGAGGGGTACTGGCGGGGACTACAGGGGTAGCGGCTGTTCTCGCCTTCTTCTTGGCCTTGCCCTTCCCCTTGCTGACCACCTCCGTCCAAGGCTGGTTGGACAGAGTGGTGCAAGGCAGAAGAGCATCCTCCCCCTGGGAGGAAGGCCCCGGTTCACGCTGCCTTTTGTCCGCCGCGAGCGGCGGTCGGAGGCGTTTCTCCGGAAGCAGCCGGTCCTCTATGCCTGCAAAACAGGCTCTCGTGAAGGCCCTTTCCTCCATGATGACCTTGCGGATGGTATCCTCAAGGTTGGAGGGGCCTTCAACCGCAGGTCTCAGGTCAGCTTGAGCTGGCCGGGCCGTGGCTTCAGCCAGCTTCTTATGAAGCTGGCTGACCTCCAGCTGCAGGCGATCGACCTTTGCCTGCAGTTGCCGCGTTTCGTCGGTCGCCGTGCGCTGCACCAACTCACGGACGATGCCGCACATGCTTGCGGCCCTGCATTTAAGGGACTTTTGAAAAGTCCCTTTTAAGTTGGAAGACTTAGAGGCGACATCCACTATCTCCTCTTTGTCTTCTTGAGCCATCCGCTCCAGCTCGGCCAGGGGGTAGTCCGCGTACAGGACGCTGGACGCACCGTACCCGGACTTGGCCCGGGCGACGCACGCCTGCTGCTCCTTGGCAGCCACCTTCTCCTCCAGGTCTTGCTGGAGTTGCACCCGTCGAGCCAGGTTCAGCTGGCGTTTGGCGTCCGCCAGGCCCACGTCGTGGGTATCAGCCAACGTCGAAGGCTTTTTGGCCTTTTTGGCCTGTGCCTTCTTCTTTGACTTGGTGCTCCTCGTTGAGTCTGAGGAGCCTTCGGACCCATCCTTCAGATAGGCCCGCTTCCGCGTTTGCTGGCAGCCATCCTCCATCACCGTCAAACTCGCGTCTGACTCAGCCATGATGGACTCGTTGTCGGAGTCCGACAACTCATCCGCCCTACAAAACATGCTAGCCGCAGATGGTGCGCGGCTAGCCTCCGACACCGAAGCGGGATGGCCCTGAGAAGGGCCTTCGAGTTGGCCCTGAGAAGAGCCCTCGAGTTGGCCCTGAAAAGGGCCCTCGAGTTGGCCCTGAGAAGAGCCCTCGAGTTGGCCCTGAGAAGGGCCTTTTTTGAAACGCCCGGAGGCATCCCGCGATGATTTTTTAGGCATAGCCTCCACAATAAGTCGTAGGTAACCGCAAGATAGTCTACGACAGCACAGTGCACTTTAGCCGTACCCGGCCTGCCACTCCGTTACGGTGGTCAGGACCGGGACGTTTCCAGGGGACGCGACGTGGACGCAAGCACTGTGGGGGGGTCCCCCCCCCCAACCTAACCTAACCTAACCTAACCTAACCTTTTTTTTTTTTTTTTTTTTTTTTTTTGTCGAGGTGAAATCTGCAAACAGATACCGTATTGCATTGAGGGTGCAATACGGTTATGTGAGGTTCACGGACTCGTGGACTCACTAAAACACCCCGGTGGCCATCCTCTGCGCATGTCGATGGGCTCCGGGATCTCCTACGGAACGCACCGGTGCCCATCTCGCGCGACGCCCAACAGGGCCCATCCCGTGGTTGGCCAAAAAGCCAACCACAAACACTCCCTCCAAATGTGGCAGCACAGGGTCCACTCTGTGCTGCCACCATCCAAAGGCTCGTAGGAGGGTGGCCAGAGCCCTCACTCCGACCACCACGCGAGCCCAGTGACATTTCTCTCCTCCACCACGAAAACGTGCTCGTGTCATCGTGGCGAAAGAGGGAGATGTCACTTCCTACCTGGCCATCATCTATCTTTCGAACATAGCTCGGCGGGAGTGGCACCAGCTACGCCCGGAAGGTAGAGAGGGCAAACTACCTTTTCGCCGTTTATTCCCACATTTGAGTTTGGATTAACCCAAAGTCAAACAAGGGAATAAACAGCCCTTCCCTGCTGTCTCATCATCCAGGCATAGTAGGGAGCCACTCTGCCTGGGTGATGAGAGGGCAGCTCCTCCCCGTTGCGAGTGGCGTCACGCTCGATGGATCGAATGTGCCGCCAGTCACAAACAAGGGTACTCCACCTTACCCATCGGGCACCTCTGAGCGGCCCTCTCACTGTGCCCTCTGCTAATCAGAGGGACACGCGGAGGGCCAGCTGCCTTCCCACCCCAAATATGGGGGGAACGCCTAAGGTTGGGGTCAGGGCGATAGTCGGCCCACTCTCCAACTCCTCGCAAGTTAGAGAGCCAACACACCACCACCCTAACCCCAACACTCCATCCCGTTGGCGGTCTCTTTCCCTTTCACTGCAGAGATCTGCCATGCAGTGATCTGGAGAGAGACCGCCTGTCTTCCCTCCGTCGTATCATCCAGATGAACTTCGAGTACACCTAGAGGATACGAAGGAAACGCCTCCCTGTTTGCAAGTGGAAGCAAACTCACGAGGGTTATGAGTTCACTGCCAGTCTCAAACAGGGGTACCTACCTACCTACCCACCAAACCACCGACGAGGCGCCACCCCACCCAGAATCCCACAAGAAAACTGACCCATACAGCCGGCTCGCGGGAACTGAGCGAAACGACACCTTATCAACAGTTCAGTGGGCACCTACACCAACACGGTCCCTAGTGGACCGTGAAGGCGCCTGATGGTTTCAGTTACATCTATTTCAGAAAAAATAGACCAAAAACAGGCAGCAACCACGTGAAGGATGACCACCAGACTTGCCTTGGGGATCTCAGCGACCCGCGCTCCTCCCAAGACCATTCGCCTCCTTGCCAACTCACTCTTGAGCGGGCAAGGAAGGCCTGCATTTATCCAAAACCGGAGTTAGGCCGCAGCAACTATTAATGGATAAACACAGACCCGCCCAACCTAACCTAACCTAACCTAACCTTTTTTTTTTTTTTTTTTTTTTTTTTTTTTTTGTCGAGGTGAAATCTGCAAACAGATACCGTATTGCATTGAGGGTGCAATACGGTTATGTGAGGTTCACGGACTCGTGGACTCACTAAAACACCCCGGTGGCCATCCTCTGCGCATGTCGATGGGCTCCGGGATCTCCTACGGAACGCACCGGTGCCCATCTCGCGCGACGCCCAACAGGGCCCATCCCGTGGTTGGCCAAAAAGCCAACCACAAACACTCCCTCCAAATGTGGCAGCATAGGGTCCACTCTGTGCTGCCACCATCCAAAGGCTCGTAGGAGGGTGGCCAGAGCCCTCACTCCGACCACCACGCGAGCCCAGTGACATTTCTCTCCTCCACCACGAAAACGAGCTCATGTCATCGTGGCGAAAGAGGGAGATGTCACTTCCTACCTGGCCATCATCTATCTTCCGAACATAGCTCGGCGGGAGTGGCACCAGCTACGCCCGGAAGGTAGAGAGGGCAAACTACCTTTTCGCCGTTTATTCCCACATTTGAGTTTGGATTAACCCAAAGTCAAACAAGGGAATAAACAGCCCTTCCCTGCTGTCTCATCATCCAGGCATAGTAGGGAGCCACTCTGCCTGGGTGATGAGAGGGCAGCTCCTCCCCGTTGCGAGTGGCGTCACGCTCGATGGATCGAATGTGCCGCCAGTCACAAACAAGGGTACTCCACCTCACCCATCGGGCACCTCTGACCGGCCCTCTCACTGTGCCCTCTGCTAATCAGAGGGACACGCGGAGGGCCAGCTGCCTTCCCACCCCAAATATGGGGGGAACGCCTAAGGTTGGGGTCAGGGCGATAGTCGGCCCACTCTCCAACTCCTCGCAAGTTAGAGAGCCAACACACCACCACCCTAACCCCAACACTCCATCCCGTTGGCGGTCTCTTTCCCCTCACTGCAGAGATCTGCCATGCAGTGATCTGGAGAGAGACCGCCTGTCTTCCCTCCGTCGTATCCTCCAGATGAACCACGAGTACACCTAGAGGACACGAAGGAAACGCCTCCCCGTTTGCAAGTGGAAGCAAACTCACGAGGGTAATGAGTTCACTGCCAGTCTCAAACAGGGGTACCTACCTACCTACCCACCAAACCACCGACGAGGCGCCACCCCACCCAGAATCCCGCAAGAAAACTGACCCATACAGCCGGCTCGCGGGAACTGAGCGAAACGACACCCCATCAACAGTTCAGTGGGCACCTACACCAACACGGTCCCTAGTGGACCGTGAAGGCGCCTGATGGTTTCAGTTACGTCTATTTCAGAAAAAATAGACCAAAAACAGGCAGCAACCACGTGAAGGATGACCACCAGACTTGCCTTGGGGATCTCAGCGACCCGCGCTCCACCCAAGACCATTCGCCTCCTTGCCAACTCACTCTTGAGCGGGCAAGGAAGGCCTGCATTTATCCAAAACCGGAGTTAGGCCGCAGCAACTATTAATGGATAAACACAGACCCGCCCAACCTAACCTAACCTAACTTTTTTTTTTTTTTTTTTTTTTTTTTTTTGTCGAGGTGAAATCTGCAAACAGATACCGTATTGCATTGAGGGTGCAATACGGTTATGTGAGGTTCACGGACTCGTGGACTCACTAAAACACCCCGGTGGCCATCCTCTGCGCATGTCGATGGGCTCCGGGATCTCCTACGGAACGCACCGGTGCCCATCTCGCGCGACGCCCAACAGGGCCCATCCCGTGGTTGGCCAAAAAGCCAACCACAAACACTCCCTCCAAATGTGGCAGCACAGGGTCCACTCTGTGCTGCCACCATCCAAAGGCTCGTAGGAGGGTGGCCAGAGCCCTCACTCCAACCACCACGCGAGCCCAGTGACATTTCTCTCCTCCACCACGAAAACGAGCTCATGTCATCGTGGCGAAAGAGGGAGATGTCACTTCCTACCTGGCCATCATCTATCTTCCGAACATAGCTCGGCGGGAGTGGCACCAGCTACGCCCGGAAGGTAGAGAGGGCAAACTACCTTTTCGCCGTTTATTCCCACATTTGAGTTTGGATTAACCCAAAGTCAAACAAGGGAATAAACAGCCCTTCCCTGCTGTCTCATCATCCAGGCATAGTAGGGAGCCACTCTGCCTGGGTGATGAGAGGGCAGCTCCTCCCCGTTGCGAGTGGCGTCACGCTCGATGGATCGAATGTGCCGCCAGTCACAAACAAGGGTACTCCACCTCACCCATCGGGCACCTCTGACCGGCCCTCTCACTGTGCCCTCTGCTAATCAGAGGGACACGCGGAGAGCCAGCTGCCTTCCCACCCCAAATATGGGGGGAACGCCTAAGGTTGGGGTCAGGGCGATAGTCGGCCTACTCTCCAACTCCTCGCAAGTTAGAGAGCCAACACAACACCACCCTAACCCCAACACTCCATCCCGTTGGCGGTCTCTTTCCCTTTCACTGCAGAGATCTGCCATGCAGTGATCTGGAGAGAGACCGCCTGTCTTCCCTCCGTCGTATCCTCCAGATGAACCTCGAGTACACCTAGAGGATACGAAGGAAACGCCTCCCCGTTTGCAAGTGGAAGCAAACTCACGAGGGTTATGAGTTCACTGCCAGTCTTAAACAGGGGTACCTACCTACTTACCCACCAAACCACCGACGAGGCGCCACCCCACCCAGAATCCCGCAAGAAAACTGACCCATACAGCCGGCTCGCGGGAACTGAGCGAAACGACACCTCATCAACAGTTCAGTGGGCACCTACACCAACACGGTCCCTAGTGGACCGTGAAGGCGCCTGATGGTTTCAGTTACGTCTATTTCAGAAAAAATAGACCAAAAACAGGCAGCAACCACGTGCAGGATGACCACCAGACTTGCCTTGGGGATCTCAGCGACCCGCGCTCCTCCCAAGACCATTCGCCTCCTTGCCAACTCACTCTTGAGCGGGCAAGGAAGGCCTGCATTTATCCAAAACCGGAGTTAGGCCGCAGCAACTATTAATGGATAAACACAGACCCGCCCAACCTTTTTTTTTTTTTTTTTTTTTTTTTTTTTGTCGAGGTGAAATCTGCAAACAGATACCGTATTGCATTGAGGGTGCAATACGGTTATGTGAGGTTCACGGACTCGTGGACTCACTAAAACACCCCGGTGGCCATCCTCTGCGCATGTCGATGGGCTCCGGGATCTCCTACGGAACGCACCGGTGCCCATCTCGCGCGACGCCCAACAGGGCCCATCCCGTGGTTGGCCAAAAAGCCAACCACACAAACACTCCCTCCAAATGTGGCAGCACAGGGTCCACTCTGTGCTGCCACCATCCAAAGGCTCGTAGGAGGGTGGCCAGAGCCCTCACTCCGACCACCACGCGAGCCCAGTGACATTTCTTTCCTCCACCACGAAAACGTGCTCGTGTCATCGTGGCGAAAGAGGGAGATGTCACTTCCTACCTGGCCATCATCTATCTTCCGAACATAGCTCGGTGGGAGTGGCACCAGCTACGCCTGGAAGGTAGAGAGGGCAAACTACCTTTTCGCCGTTTATTCCCACATTTGAGTTTGGATTAACCCAAAGTCAAACAAGGGAATAAACAGCCCTTCCCTGCTGTCTCATCATCCAGGCATAGTAGGGAGCCACTCTGCCCGGGTGATGAGAGGGCAGCTCCTCCCCGTTGCGAGTGGCGTCACGCTCGATGGATCGAATGTGCCGCCAGTCACAAACAAGGGTACTCCACCTCACCCATCGGGCACCTCTGACCGGCCCTCTCACTGTGCCCTCTGCTAATCAGAGGGACACGCGGAGGGCCAGCTGCCTTCCCACCCCAAATATGGGGGGAACGCCTAAGGTTGGGGTCAGGGCGATAGTCGGCCCACTCTCCAACTCCTCGCAAGTTAGAGAGCCAACACACCACCACCCTAACCCCAACACTCCATCCCGTTGGCGGTCTCTTTCCCTTTCACTGCAGAGATCTGCCATGCAGTGATCTGGAGAGAGACCGCCTGTCTTCCCTCCGTCGTATCCTCCAGATGAACCTCGAGTACACCTAGAGGATACGAAGGAAACGCCTCCCCGTTTGCAAGTGGAAGCAAACTCACGAGGGTTATGAGTTCACTGCCAGTCTCAAACAGGGGTACCTACCTACCTACCCACCAAACCACCGACGAGGCGCCACCCCACCCAGAATCCCGCAAGAAAACTGACCCATACAGCCGGCTCGCGGGAACTGAGCGAAACGACACCTCATCAACAGTTCAGTGGGCACCTACACCAACACGGTCCCTAGTGGGCCGTGAAGGCGCCTGATGGTTTCAGTTACGTCTATTTCAGAAAAAATAGACCAAAAACAGGCAGCAACCACGTGAAGGATGACCACCAGACTTGCCTTGGGGTTCTCAGCGACCCGCGCTCCTCCCAAGACCATTCGCCTCCTTGCCAACTCACTCTTGAGCGGGCAAGGAAGGCCTGTATTTATCCAAAACCGGAGTTAGGCCGCAGCAACTATTAATGGATAAACACAGACCCGCCCAGACCCGCCCAACCTAACCTAACCTAACCTAACCTAACCTAACCTAACCGCGCTAAAGCGCATGCGGGGCTGATGGGGAATGAGCGCGCAGATGTTTTGGCCAAGGAGGCTGCTCTGCGCTCCAAGAAAAAACCCGATTACGATATGTGTCCGGTTTTATTCTTCAAGAAACAAATCCGAAAGGATTCTCTTGAGGAGTGGAACCGGCGATATCGGTCGGGAGAAACCGCCGCAATCACAAAGATGTTTTTTCCGGATCCAATATTAGGTTACAAATAACACGCCAAATAAAGCCAGCTAACGTATTAACCCAGGTGATGACAGGGCACGGTGGGTTCTCAGAATACTTGTGTCGTTTCAAGTGTAAGGAGGACCCATCGTGCATCTGTGAGCCTGGAGTCGATCAGACAGTACCGCATATTTTATTCAAATGCCCCGTTTTTGGATTGTTGAGGTTCGAGTTGGAGCAGTCCCTGGATACTGAGGTCACTGTAGAAACTGTAAAAGAAATCATAGTAGATAAGATAAGTAGAATTAAGTTAATTGAATACTGTGTAAAAGTAGCTAAAATTGTAATAAATCAAAATAGATAATAAGTTATGTTACAAATATATTATAAGAATATGTTATGTCAACATGAAAAACTTAAAGCTAAGAATAAAGATTAATTAAATGGTAATGGAAATATGTATTAAAATAAGCAACTAGATTAATAATAGTATTAAATAAAAGTTTAAATAAAAATGTTAATAGGAATTTAGGCTTAGACAGTTAAAAATTATTGTACAAAAGCTATCCGTAAACATTTTGGTATATTTTTGTAAATTAAATTTTTAGTCAAAAGTTAATTGACAGAGGATTAATCCTCTTGTATTTTTTGTATTTGGTAATTGTTTTTTGTAAATTGATGTATTTTGGACAAATAAAGAAATAACCCTATTAGTATGTAAGATCTCTGATGATGTTAGAGGAATTAGCTCGCGGGCCCGGCCGATAGCGCCGGGACAGGAAAAAAAAAAAAAAAAAAAAAAAAAAAAAACCTAACCTAACCTAACCTAACCTAACCTTTTTTTTTTTTTTTAACGTGAGGAAATGCATTTACGCATCCCTGCCCGCTGGGGAAGCAGACAGGGTATGTCGGACTCGCCTAAAGACGGCCCTACCGACTAAAACCATCACGATGTCCCTCTTCCACGATATAAGATGGGGCCACGGGTCCGTTTTCACACTCCACGCAGCCCCATCTATTGACGTCCGCCCTTATATTGACAGAGGCGGACCCGCCTCGGGAGGGGAAGTCCCCTCCGTTCGGCTCCGGCGATGCACCGGGACATCCAGCGCATCACCCCACTTTCGGAGGTCCTTTACTCTAGGGAGCGATGGATGCCCCTACATCCATCGCCCCAGGCCCTCCAAGCGGAGACGGGGTGCGAGTTCTACTAGCTCGCCTCCGTGTCCGCACCCTCCGGAGCGGGTGAGCGAGAGAACTTCTCTCCCTCTCGCGCTCCTCTTCCTCCCTCTGCGAAATCACAACCTCGCAGAAGGAGGCTACCGCAACCCAAGACCTCTCGTCTTGGACCATCTTAGCTAAGATGGTCGGCAACGAAAGGTCTGCTCCCACGACCGCGACTAGAGCTTGTCGCGGTCCCTCAACCCCGGAGCATGCCTCCAAAACGTGCTGCGCCGTTTCTTCCGCGCAGCCACACTGGTGGCAAACCGGGGAAGCTTCCCTTCGGGCAACGCGATACAGGTACCTCCCGAGGCAACCATGCCCCGAGAGGATCTGCGTCAGCCGGAAGGAGAGCGCCCCATGCTCCCGGTTCACCCACTCCCCCAGAATGGGATGAATCGCCTCCAGTAGCCGGCTGGCCCCAACACCCCGACGGGGGTTTGTTATGGCCAGCCGCCTGCTCCAAGACGCCAGAGCTTCTTCCCTGGCGTTTATCCGCCACTTAGGACCTCCCTTGCCACCGGCCGAAGGTCCTCCTCGCGGGCTCGCCTCCTCTGCCAGTAGACCGAGGACAGAACCTCGGCCTCAAGGTCCCAAGGAAGCGAGCCCGCAAGGACGCACGCCACCTCGTGTGAGAGTGTGCGGTAGCCCCGACACACTCTCACCGCTATGACCCTCTGTGCCCTGTGTAAGACGGCAGTCTCCCTCGAGTTAGTGGAGCCTGCCCACACAGGAGCGCCATAAAGGGCCATCGAGCGTACCACCGCCATATAAAGGCGGCGGCAGCTCTCCCCTCCACCACGGAGGTTCGGAAGGAGGCGGCCTAAAGAGGCGGCCGTCTTTACGAGCCTCGGGGCCAACTTTTCAAGGTGGGGGCCAAATCTCCACCTACTGTGCAGTACAACGCCGAGATATCTTAGCGTCGACCGAACAGCAATGGAGACTCCCCCCACCATGATGCTGCAGCCCGCAGGCGGCGCCCTCCGAGAACCATAAAAACAAATGGCCTCGGATTTGCTGAGCGCCACCTCCAGGCCCAGCCGCCGGATCCTGGCCACCACTGCAGCAACCCCAGCAGTGGCCAGTAGGGACGCCTCTCTATATGTCTCCCCCCGGGCGGTTACCAAGGTGTCGTCAGCATAGCAAACTACGCTGACACCACCAAGGTTAGCAGCCCGCAATACCCAGTTGTACCCGATGTTCCAAAGCAGGGGGCCCATTACAGACCCCTGTGGGACACCGCGCGCAACTGGGCTCCGGCCCTCTCCGTCCATCGTCGGGTAGACTACCTCCCTATTTGAGAGATAGTCCCCGACGAGACGTTGGAGGTACTGGGGTACCCTGTGGTACTCCAGTGCCCCCAAAATCGTGCTCCAGGGCAGGGTGTTGAATGCATTAGCGATGTCGAGTGACACCGCAAGCATTACCCCGCCACTGGAGCACGCCTCCTCGGAGAGATCTCGGACGTAGGATATGGCATCTACAGTCGATCGACCTCTCCGGAAACCGAACTGAGCGTCGGCCAAGTTGGGTCCCACCTCCTCCAGGTGTTTGACAAGGCGGGCAGCAATCACTCTTTCGAGAAGCTTGCCCGCCTCGTCAAGCAGCACAATTGGGCGATAGCCCCCAGGTTCATCGGCCGGGCGTCCCTCCTTCCGGAGCAGAACGAGCCGGCCGGCCTTCCACCGCATGGGGAACCTCCCCTCCCGCATACAGCGGTCGAAGAGGTCCCGCATGCGGGGTGTGAGAGCGTCTTGAGCGAGGGCCCACGCGCGACCAGGAATTCCATCGGGTCCCGGCGCCGTGTTCTTGGCCCTCATCCGCAGGACCGCAGCGCCCAACTCCCCTTCGGAGGTCTGCGGCACCTCCTCATCCTCCGCCGCCACCTCGGCCGCACCCTGAGGCGCTACCATGGTGAGAGGGATGAAATCGGTTCCCGGGCTACCCGGGAACAGTCCCTCAATCACCCGCTGGAGGACCGCAGGCTGCAGTGTGCTGGTGATTGGCGGGGCCCAGGGACGAAGCTTTTGCCTTGCTAGCTTGTATGGCCTGCCCCATGGGTCTCGCTCAATGGACTCCAGCAACTGCAGCCAGGCCCCTGCCTTCGCCTCAGAGATGGCTATGCGGAGGGCCTTGGACGCCTCCCTATACAAGGCGTAGAGGGCGTCCGCTTCAGCCTCAACCTGGCGCCTCCTTCTTCGGTACCGCTGGTATATCCTACGTTGGGCCACACAGTGACGCCGCAACTCGGCGATTTGCTCCGACCACCAGTAGACCTGGCGGCGGCGGTGCGGTGCCCCCGCACGGGGCATGGCAGCATCGCAGACCTGCGCCATGGCCCTGCACAGGGCGTCAGCCTCCGCGTCCAGTTCCACAGGCTCCAAGGGAGGGGCGTTCCACGACTGGACTATGGCCGCCTCCCTAAGCACGTCCCGCTCAAGCCGGCCGAGCACCCAGCGCGGACCAACCACCGAGGGCAGGAGGGCCCGTGTTACCGTCGAGGACGGGGAGACGCTAAACCGAGCGTATCTATGGTCAGATAGCGTCTCTTCGTCCGTTAAAACCTCCCAGTCACGGACACGTTGCGCGATATCAGGGGTGGCGAATGCAATGTCTATCACCGATCCACCATTCCGCCGCACACACGTGTTCGTGGTTCCTCTATTTAAGATACAGAGGCCCGCCCCCACCAGCCACTCCTCCACGGCTTCGCCCCTTGCATCCGTCCTCGAAGATCCCCACGCCAGTGATTTGGCGTTGAGATCTCCGACGACGAGCACTGGCCTGGGTCTATTTTGTCCGACCAGGGTTCCCACCTCGTCAAGAAACATCTCGAATTCGGCGAGGACCCGGTTCGGAGAGAAGTATACCCCCACGACCACCATCTTCCCAAACTGTGCAGCGACCAGGCCCCTGCCCCTAACCACTCCTCCGAAAGGAGGTGAATGGGCAGGTGACTGCGTGGTGATCGCCACCAGGCCGTCCAGGTCAGCAACCCAGTCAGTTCTAGCTGGAACCCGATACGGCTCAGCAACCACCGCGATACTTATCAACCGCTCCGCCAGAGTCTGGATTAAAATATCCTGGGCCCTGGCGGAGCGGTTGATGTTAGCCTGGAGGAAGGTTAGGGCCATCCTAACCTTCCTCCATGTTCACCCCCGATTCTCTTGTGGAGCGAGTCGGCTGGGACTTGGCCTTGGCCTCAGTCCCAGCTTTCCTCCTACTCGCCCCTGTCTTGGTCGGGGGCTTGGCACAGGCCTTGCTCCCGGAGAGGTGGTCAGCCTCTTTCCCCGCTGCTGCACACAGAGTGCAGTGCGGGGCGGCTGAACAGACACTGGCCTTGTGGCCCTTCTGACCGCAGCGATGGCACTCATCACTGCGGTCCACCTCAGATTTGCACTGGGCCCTTACGTGGCCCAGTGCGAGACACCGGTAGCAGCGGCGGGGACGGGCATCCAGAATCCGTACCTGCGCTGCCACCCAGCCCACTAAGAGCCGGCTGCCATTTGCCACAATCTTTTTTGCGGCCGTTATAGGGCACCGCACAAAGGCCGCGCCCATACCCGCCGCACTCTTGCGGATTTCGCCAGACTTAATGTCCGACAGACCGCAGCCCCCGAGCTTGGCGAGGGCTTCTACTACCTCCGAGGGGGTGACAGAGTCGTCAAGGCCACTGACCCGCAGATCGCAGGTCATACTCGGCCTAGACACTCGGACGTCTTCCGGTACTCCCTCGAAGACTTCCCTCAGCTTAGCCGCTAGGGAGTCCGCCTTCTCTTCCTTTTCAGCACCGGGGATCTCTAATATGCGAGCCCCCGTGGCCGCAGTCCTCATCCTTAGGGGTGGCACCCCCAGAGCTCCCAGGTTTATACGGCTCTTTGCCTCCGCCAGGACCTTGGCGTAGGACAGGCCCTTCGCCTCTGCCCCCGGCAGTAGCGTAATTACCACAGCTGCTGTTCGGGGGGGTCGAAGACTGGCCGTCCCAGTCTTCGGTTTCGGCGCTGGCTTGGAGGCCGCCCTTGTTGCGGTAGGCCTTGCTGCTGGCGGGGCCTCTCGCCCCTTCTTCTTACTCCGCCGCGTCACCTTATTCCACGCCTCTTGCAGAGGTTGTAGCGGTGGTGGTGGTGGATCGGGTCCAGCCACAGGGGCGACAGTGCTCTCGGGTGCCTTTTGGCCCTTTGGAGCTCTATTAGGAGCATTTGTGGCAGGAGCACTCTCCACCCTGGCACCTTTCACTGCTCTCTCCGCGTTGCGCCTGTCCACAGCTAGTGGTGGCCGACATCGCTCCTCCGGCAAGAGCCTGGACTCTAGGCCCTCAAAGCGGGCGTTTATCATGGTGCCCACGTGCACCATGACCTCTCGCAGCATCCCTTCGTGAGCCGGAGCTAGGGCCGAAGCCGGAACTGGGGCCTGGGCCGAAGCCGAGACCGTAGCTAGAGCCGGCTGCAGCCGAGTGGCTTTCATCTCCGTAATCTCCCTTCGGAGATCCTGCAGCTCAGCTGAAAGCTGCTTGTTGGCGGCCTCTAGCCGCATCACCTCCTCCGACATCGACCGGGACCTCAGCTCTGCGACTGACAACTTAATTGTCTTCGCCGCATCCCGGAGAGCCTTGACGTAGGTCCCCTTGAGGTTCTTGGATTTCTCGGTGATATCCTGGATAGTAGCCAAGGACCCCACCACGTGCCTCTCAAGTTCCACTGCTAAGATGCCCTCTTCATTCACCGGCACGATGGTAGGGAGCTTGCGGAAGGTGTTCCGCACCGCCTCCATCTTGCGTCGGTTCTCCTTAGCCAGCTCTTCTTCCTCCTGCAGCCGAATCTCCTCGGTTTTTGCGGCGTTCAGAGCAGCCTTTGCCTCCGCCAAGCCAACGTAGTCCCCAGTCGTAACCGGGCGACCACGCTTAGCACGTCCTCGTCCTCCGCTGGGGCGTCCTCGTCCACGCGAAGACGCCGAGACCTTAGGTAACGGTGAGAGGTCACCCAGATCATTCTCCTCAACACCCCTTTGGCGCTTCCGGAGTTTCCTAGAGCCTCGAGAAGACACCGTATTCCAACTCATGTCGGATTCTTGCTCCGACGATTCCGACAGATGGAGATCCTGCCGCAAAAGAGTAGGTGGAGTCTCACCCGTGTCTAAATTAGACACGGGGGAGACACCAGATTCCTCCACCTCCACATTATTCAATTCCGTTGTTCGTAAGCCGTTGTCGTTAGGTTTGCGCATGTTGCCCCCCCCAGATACGTCGGGGCAGCCTCTAAGAGGGTGGGATTTACCCACCTGGGGAATATTTTCATTCGCGTGTTGTTCCATTTTTGTTGTTGTTTTTCCTTTTTTGAGGGGTGAGGTCCCCTTTGGTACCCTAGGGACCGGGTTCCCCCCGGCCATACATCCTCTCAGCGGGCACCAAACCTTAGGATTTGGAGACGCATATGCCCGACAGGGTGGCCGAGTTGACCCTCCCTGCCGCGCCGCAGGCCTTGCAGACCCGCCATCCCACGACCCGAAGGTCCACTGCATCTGCGGTTACAGCTGCTCCTCTAGTTATCGCCCGACAAGGGAGCCGGGTTGACTCTCCTTGCCGCGCCACCATCCTCAACCTGAGGTTCGATTGCGGTTTAACACCCACAACTTTTCCTCTGCTCGACAAAGTGGCCGGGTTAAACCTCCTTGCCGCGCCGCTGACTTTGCAAGCCAGCAATCCTACGACCCATTGGGTCCACTGAGCACTTGAGGCTCTACCCGCCTCATCCACTGTGCCCTATGCTACCTTCATAGGGACACGCGGAGAGGCCTTTTTTGGTGTTTTGTCCGCGCCGGTATACCGGTAGCTCCCATATCTGGAAGCCGTTCCCCTATCCGCAACCCGGGGACGCGCCACGTTGGAGTTCACCTCTCCACCCACTGGGGCACCCCAGCAGGTCCGTGGAACCTAACCTAACCTAACCTAACCTAACCTAACCTAGCCTAACCTTTCTTCGTTTAATGATGGTACAAGAGTTTATGATACTGAGAAGGCAGATTGGTTATCGTTTGAGTATAGGTTTTTGCAAGGTTTGAGTAGTCTTGGTTTGGATTTGGATCGGGTTGCTGCTGCAAGGAGCGCGGATGAGGTAAATTTGATTGCTACTCAGTATACAGACTGTATACTGGGTGCTTGTGAGGGATCTATTCCGCGCTTGCCATCTAGGAGGATTGGTAGGGTTTGTAAGTGGTGGACGGTTGATCTAAGTCAGCGTAAGGCTGTGGTTGTGCGGCTTAGGAGGAGAATTTCTAAAGCAAATCCTTATAGGAGGAGGTTTGTTATTGACCAGTATTTGGATGCTAGGTTACAATATAAAAAGGCTATTGAGGCAGCTATGACTGAAAGCTGGAAGAATTTCTGTTCTGGGGAGAAATGTGAGACGGTTTGGAAGAGGTCGTATCGTATAATGAAGGGTTGCTCTGGTCATACTCAGGACAGATTACTTGAGTCTGTGGATGGTGCAACGCTTGATGGGCGGCAGTCAGCTCAGTTGCTCGCTGATACTTTTTACCCTTGGGACGACTGTACACAGGATACGGGTCCGCAGGGGGTTCTTAGGAATAATACGAGGATGTTGACTGAGTTGTTAAGGGAGGATTCTATTGTTACAGAGGGGGTAGTTGATTTTACTAAGTTAGAGCTAGGTACCGTTCTTGGTGCCATGAACTCTCGGAAAGCTCCAGGGAGGGATGATCTCACACTTGACATTTGTGTTAGGGCATACAGGGGTAATCAGGATCTTCTGCTGGGATTGTTTTCTCAGTGTTTAAGGCGGGGTTTTTTCCCTAGAATTTGGAAGGTTGCAGACATAAAGATTATCCCCAAGCCGGCTAGGGTTAGCTATACGGAACCAAAGGCATTTAGGCCAATAGGATTGCTTCCTGTTTTAGGTAAGATTCTTGAGAAACTTTTTGTTAACAGGTTGCAATGGCAGTTGGGAAGAGAGAGAGGTTTGAGTCCCTACCAGTATGGGTTCACTCCGCAGCGGAGTACGGAGGATGCCTTGTTTGATGTTGTTTCAGTGGTTAGGGGTCACATTCTGGATAAAAAGATCGTGGTCATGGTGTCTTTAGATATTGAGGGGGCTTTTGATAATGCGTGGTGGCCAGCTATCGTTGGTCAGTTACATGAAAAAGGGGTAGATCAAGGGATTGTTAGGTTTATTGCCAATTATCTTTCAGAGAGGAGGATTAGGTTGCGTTATGCTGGAGAGACTGTGGAGAAAGATACAAACAAGGGATGTATTCAAGGTTCGACTTGTGGTCCTGTCCTTTGGAATGTGCAGCTAGATCCTATGCTTGAGCAGAGTCAATATGGAGGTGTTTTGGTTCAGGCTTTTGCAGATGACATTCTTTTAGTGGCGGCTTCAACAGACGGACAGGAGCTGGAGGAGAAGATTAATGGAGCCCTTGCCATTATCCTCAGTTGGGGGGGCAAGTTGAGGCTCCGGTTTGCACCTCAGAAAACCCAGGCGTTACTGTTGACTAGGAGGCTTAAGTTTCAGACTCCAAAGCTACGTATGGCAGGTGTAGAGATTTTGTATGGGTCTAGTTTGAAAGTTTTAGGTTTAATTATAGATCCGGTTCTTAATTTCCGTCTTCACCTTGAGGCAATATCTAAGAAGGCTATTGCGTTTTATAAAGTGGTTTCCAGAGCTGCGCGGGCTCAGTGGGGTCTCAATTCTGAAGTTTTAAGGTTAATTTATTGTGCTGTTGTTGAACCAACTGTGCTCTATGCGGGTAGCTGCTGGGGGGATGTAACGGCTAGGGTTTATGCTGAAAAGATTCTTGGCAGATTAGCTAGGTCTTTTGCAATAAAGATTAGTAAATCCCACAGGACGACCTCTTTTGTGTCGAGTTTATTGTTGGCGCGGATATTCCCATTAACGTTAAGGGTTAGAGAACATGCTGCTATATATCGTATAAAGAGAGGTCAGCCTATGGTCAGTCTTCCTGGGCGTAGTTTTGAATTAAGAAGAGAACCGTGTTCTCTTCCTCATCCTGCGGAGAGATTGAGTGTTACGTTTGGTCTTTTTTGTTCTCAAGAAGATTCGGTTTCTCAAGACGTTAATTCCTTGGTGTTGTACACCGATGGCAGTAAGCTGGAGGGTAGGGTGGGAGCTGCAGTTTCTTGTTGGAAGGGAGGTCTGGAAATCAAGTTTATGAGTTTTCGGCTTGAAAGTTTTTGTAGTGTTTTCCAGGCGGAGCTCGCAGCTATTCTTCGGGCTTTGAATTGGGTTAGGGGAAGAGATGAAACGGTCGTTAGTTTGGCTAGTGATTGCAGGTCGGGACTTGAATTGATATGTGATTCCAACTCTGTACACCCTTTGGTGTGTGATATACGGAGCTGTATCGCTGATTTGAGGGAAGCGGGGAAAAGTCTAAGTTTATGTTGGGTTAAGGCACATGTAGGTATAGCTGGTAATGAAAGGGCTGATGAGCTGGCCAAGGGGGCGGCATTAAACAACAAGGAGGTTCCTGGTTATGATAGGTTTCCATTGTCTTTTGCTAAGTACGTTACTAGGGCAGATTCTATTGTTGAGTGGCAAAGTTTATATCAAGCTTCTTCTTCGGGTTGTACAACGAAGTTTTTCTTTAAGGAGGTTGCTGTGGCTCATAAAGTTTTGGGAAGTTTGGTTATGGATAATTATTTGGCCCAGTTGTTTACTGGTCATGGGGGTTTTAGGTCTTATCTTTACAGGTTCAAGTTGGCTGAGTCGCCTTTGTGCACTTGTGGTAGTGAGGTCGATCAGACGGTGCAGCACCTTTTGGTTGATTGTCCTATGTTCTGTCGTCTTAGGTATGAGTGCGAGTGTACTTTGGGTTCTGTAATAAATGAGGACAGTATTCAGGCTTTGTTAGAGGCTGATGATAGCAGAGAGACTTTTCTAGGGTTTGCGAAGGCTGTGCTACGGAGGGTTGGTAGGGAGAATGGTTCTTTTGTTGAGTTGGTTTAGCTCCACAATCGCTTTTCTCTTGGTTTTGTTTCAGTTTCTTGTGTTGGTTGGTTTTTATTTCTGTTGAATGGAAAAGGAAGGAAAACAAGGGAAACAAAAAAAAAAAAAAAAAAAAAAAATGTATATATATATATGTATATATATATTCTATGATATTATGATATTGATAATGTGTTCAGTTAAGTTCTGGTTTAGAAATAAGGTATTTTATTAGGTTTATAATGTTGTTGCAATTAATAGCAACAGGTATTAGAGCACGGCGCAGGGTTAAGGGTTTTAGTTGGTAGGTTGCCTTTTTCAAGGCGGAGTCCAACATAACCGGTTTCTGGTATCCATGAGGATTTCCCCCCCTGTATTACAAAAAAAAAAAAAAAAAAAAAAAAAAAAAACCTAACCTAACCTAACCTAACCTAACCTAACCTTTTTTTTTTTTTTTTTTTTTTTTTAACGTGGGGAAATCCTCATGGATATCACTCCGTCGCGGGGGCAACGGAGTGATTATGCCGGACTCCTACCGGCTAAAACCACCACGGTGTTCCTTCTTGCGCATATGCTGAGACTACGGGTACATGTTGATACTCTTCCGCGGTCTCAGCAGCGTCTGCCCAACAAAATCGATGCAGGCATCTCCTCGCATATAAGATCAGAGTTATGAGCTCTGTTTCACTGCTTTTGGTGGCACGCGGAAACACCGCACGTACCTCCTCCTCCGGGCATTGTCTAGTCTAAGTGGTGGACGCCCCCGTGTCCACCACCAATGCCTGGGTTATGGGGGCTGAAGGAGGGCGTCAGTGAGCCTTCTCCTTCGCCCTGGTCTTCGTCTGCGAATTGGAAGGTCAGAGATTATCTCCCTTTCCCGCTCCGCAGCCTCCTTTTGTGACATTACTTGTTCACAGAAATACCTAACTAAGTTCCACGACCTCTCACTTTCCAGCATTGACTTTATCAATGTCGGAAGCGAAAGGTCGTTCCCCACTTCTACTATGAGAGCATTGCGCTCACTATCCCAAGCTGGGCACGCCTCTAGCGTGTGCCTTGCAGTATCTTCTACGTAGTCACAATGATGGCACGCAGTTGTCGCTTCCCTTCCGGCTATTTTAAACAAGTACTTACCAAAGCAACCATGCCCGGTAAGCACCTGAACCATCCGGAATGAAAGCGACCCATGCGCCCTTTCCAGCCACTCTTCTAGAACTGGTCGGACAGCCTCTATAGTCCAAAGTTCAGCCTTTGGTTGGGCCAGCCTCTCCTTCCATCTTTCTACAATAAACTGCCTAACGTGAAGTTTCCACGCACGCTCTTCACCTGGCGGTGTCAGATACTCCCCTCGGAGATGCATTTCTACACGCCTATTATATGTAGCAGCATAACCTTCAGCCTCCAAATCCCAGGGTGGTGACCCTGCCAATACACACGCTGCCTCACAGGAGATAGTGCGATACCCACGTATGACCCCAACGGCCATCACTCTCTGAGATCTCCTCAGCAAAGCGATGGTTTGGTTCGTCAGGGCCGATGACCACACTGGGGCTCCATATAGGGCCATAGACCGCACTACCCCCAGATATAAGAGGCGGCTTTTTGCCTTGGGCCCGCCAAGGTTTGGCAGAAGGCGCTTCAAAGCATTCGCCGCACCCATCAAACGGGGACCCATGCGATTGAAATGCTCGTGAAACTTCCACCTGCTGTCGAGGAAGAGCCCAAGATATTTAATCTTAGACTCAACCTTGATACGAGCCTCGCCGATATTGATATGAGAACCCCGAGGTGGCGCCCGTCTAGGGCCATGAAAACATATGGCCTCCGACTTACTGAGCGCCACCCGGAGTCCCAATAACTCCACCCTGTCGATAATTTTCGACACTGAGTCTGTCACGAGGCACACAGCAGCCTCGAATGTGTCACCACGAGCAGTGACTAACGTGTCGTCTGCGTAGCAAATCACGCTAGCACCTGGGTTCAGAGATCCACGCAGCACCCAGTCGTAGCCGATGTTCCACAGGAGCGGCCCAAGGACCGAACCCTGTGGGACACCGCACGACATCTCTCTCCTTAGTAACGTTCCTTCACGCCCAGGGTAGATAACATACCTTTCTGAAAGGTATGCGTCTATGATACGACCAAGATAGAGAGGGACTTGATGATATTTCAGCGCCTCCCTTACACAAGCCCACGGTATGGTGTTAAAGGCGTTGGCAATGTCTAGTGACACTGCCAACATCACGCCACCTTGGGCCACCACCTCATCTGAAATGGTCTTAACGCGTTTAATCGCATCTATGGTCGACCTTCCTACCCGGAATCCAAATTGGTGATCAGACAGGTCCGGTCCTACCCTTCGAATATGTTGGTTGAGGCGACTGGCTATTATTCGTTCAAAGAGCTTGTCAGCTTCATCCAACATCACCAACGGCCGGTATGCCGACGGGGAGTCTGCAGGGCGCCCGGCTTTCCTCAGCAAAACGAGCCCGCCTGTCTTCCATTTTGTAGGGAACTGACCCATCTCCAAACAAGCATTAAGCAACCTTATAAATCGATCCCCAAGTGCCTTGAGAGCTAACACCCATGCTCGGCCATGGATTCCATCTGGCCCCGGAGCTTTATTTTTGGCTCGGAGCCTACGAATAGCTAGATCCAGCTCCACTCTCAGAACTGGAGGCACCTCATCGTTGACATCATCCGTGTTTCTTACTACAAGGATCATCTCTGGAGGCTGATATTCAACTCTATTGGGAAACAGAGCAGAAACAGTATCCTCCACCAGCTGGGGTTCGAGGCTTTCAGTTAGTGGGGGTGCCCATGGGCGCATTTAATCACGAACCATTTTATAAGGGCGCCCCCACGGATCGGGATTAAGAGTCTCAAGGAACTCTGCATATCCCCGTTCCTTAGCATTGAGGATGGCCAGCTGCAGTTCCTTAGCACAAGCTCTATACTCTGTGTATAGCTGTCCCTCCACTACAGTGTTTCTGCGACGCATCCGACGATGCCGAGTATACCGGCGTCTGGCCTCCACGCAGTTAGTTCGGATGTTAGCAATTTCCTGTGACCACCAGTACACCTGACGCCTGGGAGATTGCACTTTTGTACGGATCATGCCTGCGTCACAGACTTGCGACATCGCATCCTGGAACCACTCCACCTCTCCTTCAACCTCTACCAGCTCATCTGGAATTGTCTCCCATGCTAATACAATGGAAGCCTCCAGAAGTGCTTCACTATCCAGGCTACGCAATGACCACCTGGGAGATAAAGAGGTCTGTCTTCTCGTGCGACGGGTATCTGGTCTCCCTGAAGGATGGGAGATATCAAATCGGATATAAAGATGATCCGAGAGAGTCTCCACCTCCTCCATCACCCGCCATCTTTGAACCATACGTGCAACAGTGGGGGATGCGAACGTGATGTCCACTATGGAGCCCCCGTTCTGCCGTACACATGTAAAGACTGACCCCTGGTTAAGAACAGAGAGGCCGGTCGTTGACGCCCACTCTTCTAGAGCCTCACCTTGCGGGTTAACAACAGAAGAGCCCCAGGCTGTCGACTTGGCGTTGAGGTCTCCTGCAACTATCACCGGACATGGGAACGTTTGCCCAATAAAAATCCCTAATCTGTCCAGGAACGCTTCAAACTCAGCGAGGCTTCTATTAGGAGAGAAATAAACTCCAACAAGAACCATTTCTCTCCACTTAACTGCAACATATCCTCTGTCCCTTGCTACCACTGTAAAGGGCATTGTCCCGGGGATTGATGACGAAATAATGGTAACCGAGTCATCAACATCCCCTACCCAATTATCACGGGGAGGGATGAAGTATGGCTCAGTGACCACAGCCACTTCTATTAACCACTCCGCCATAGATTGCAGGAGCAAATCCTGCGCACGGGCGCAGTGGTTAATATTCGCCTGGAGAAAGCGATGATCCATACTTAAAACTAACTAGTCATCATCACCTCCTCTTCCCCCGTTTGTGTAGGGGGGCTACTGTTGGCCATCGCAGAATTTGTAAAAGCTACAGTAACTCCTTTTTTCGGCTTGGGTGGGGAGCATTTCTTACTCCCTGACAAGTGATCAGCTGGTCTGTTAGCAGCCGCACAAAGGGAACACCTAGGTGAAGCTGCATTACATTCGGCCGCTTTATGGCCCTTTACACCGCAGCGGTAACACTCGTCCCTGCGATCAGTCTCTGAGGTACACAGTGCTTGCACGTGTCCTTTTTGGAGGCACCTGAAACAACGCATCGCTCTGGGTTGCAATAATTTCACAGACGCTGCAACCCAGCCAACCAGAAGACGGCCTCCATCCGCAAGCTTTTTTACAGCAGCCACTGGACAGCTCACCCAGACGGAACTAGTGCCCCTTGAGTCACGTCGCAGCTCTCCGACCTTTACAGACTCTTCTGTGCAACAACCCTGCTGTGCGACAGCACAAACAATCTCCTTCACTGTGACTGAGTCGTCTAGTCCTGACACTCGTATATCTGCGCATTTAGTTGGCCTTGACACCCTCACTACTTCTTTGTCAATTGAATCCCGCAGCTTTTGTGCTAGAGAATCCGCCATAGCCCCACTGGTTGAACCCGGCACTACCAGAATTCTGGCTCCAGTAACTGCCTTACGGTATCTAAGACTTGCAATACCGCAATCAGCAAGGACCACCTTTTCCCTAGCTTCAGTCAAAATTTTGGCATAAGTAATGCCTTTCTTTTCGGCATCAGGAAGTAATGTTATTACCACTGCTGATGAACGTGGAGTGCGTAGCTTAACAGGTTTAGGACCTGACTGCACCACTTTGGCAGGTGCAATGACAGTAGCACCAACCCTTTTCGTACCTACCGGTACGGTGATAGGAGGAGTCGATGTTTTGTCGATGCTTCTCTTCTTTTTGGAACCTCGTTTCACCACTGCTGTCCAACCCTCATCCATAGATTGAGGGACTGGTGGAAGGGGGCGAGTGACTGCTCCTTTTTTCTGCCTTTTATTCCCCTCACTGAGGTTTCTAGTCTTATCAACTCCGCCGACAGGCTGTGAGGCTGCCATTGGCCTGGACGTAGCCCTGCGGTCAGCCGCTAGCGGTGGGCGAAGACGTGTCGCAGGAAGCAGACGCTCTTCGATTCCATCTAGTCTAGCACTCATCATGCTACCGACTTGCAACATGATAGAGCGTGTCAGCTCCTCGGCCAGTGTTCCTCCTTGTACCAAAACAGGCTCTGGTTCAGGCACCTCCATCCGTTCTGAAGATGGGTTCTCAGGAGACAAAGAAAGCGGGCCCTTTTGAATTTGAGCCAACACATCTCTAAGCTCTGACATCTCCCTTCGGAGATCAGCCACCTCTTTTTGCAGGCGCGCGTTGTCAGCCTGAAGCTTCTCGGTCTCCTCCGTAGAGGACCGCTTTCGGAGGACATCTACTGCTTCTTTAATTGAGGAAGCAGAGTCCTTTAACGCTTTCACATATGTGCCTTTAAGATTTTTTGACTTTGTCGCTATTTTTAAAATGATATCGACATCATCAAGGACCCTTGCATTAAGAGCATGGGCTGTTCGGGCATCCGACTCGTCCAAAATCTCAAGCCCTAGAGCTTCCCTCTGAACTTTAGCATGGAGTATCTTCTCCTCTATCTGTTTATGCTCCTCCGCATTTTGATCCTTCTTTCTAACAAGGAACTCTTCCCTTCGGTTGCCTGACAGAGCCTGCCTCCAGAGCCGGTCTGACTGTGTCGACTGCGCCGATGTGTGTGACCTTACACTAACATCCGAGTCGTACTTCTGCGATAACTCAGCCGGGCTCTGCATCTCCTCCGTCCGAAGACCATCGTCTTTACTCTCATGGCGTCTGTTGCCCCCCCCAGAATACAAGGGGCAGGATGCCGAAGCACCGGAGGATTCTCCAATCTCGTTGAGATCGGTACCTCCCTGGGGTAGTTCATTTTTACAATTCGCCATTTCATAAAGATTTTTCTTTTTTAAAGGGGTAAGATCCCCTGTTGTTTGGCGCCCTAGCGGCCGGGTTCTCCCCGACCATACCGAGCCTATGGACCCGGACCCATACCGCCTCTCCACTAATGGGATAAAGCAGCACGAGTCCGGATCCACACACTCGATACTCCCCTCGGCAGGCGCCGAACCATATCTTGGGATTTTTCCTCCTCTGATCCTCTCTGGGATTTACTAATGAACGGCTCGCCTGAGCCCATTCCACCTACTTAGCAGAGATAACACTCCCTGCCTACTCTACTGTAACACAAATAAAGAGGCAGCTACTCCGCATATTTTGCAGACCTTGCAGGCCCGCCATCCCACGACCCGAAGGTCCTCCGAGCCCCTAGGGCTCCTTCCGCCTCATCCACTGTGCTCTATGCTACCTTCATAGAGACACGCGGAGAGGCCTTTTTGGTGTTTTGTCCGCGCCGGTATACCGGTAGCTCCCATATCTGGAAGCCGTTCCCCTATCCGCAACCCGGGGACGCGCCACGTTGGAGTTCACCTCTCCACCCACTGGGACACCCCAGCAGGTCCGTGGAACCTAACCTTTTTTTTTTTTTTTTTTTTTTTTTTTTTTTTTGCGCTGGGAAAAATGCTTTACGCATACCATCCTGTCAGGGGACGGGATGGGTATGTGGGACTCCCTGTTAGCCCGGTATACCCACTAAACAACCCAGCGACACTCCCGCATCGTCTATGTGGAGGAGGACTGGGAAACCGGCAGAGCCTTTACATCCAGTCCACCACCAACGACCGCCCGCCTTTACAGCGGGGCCTACTCACCCCACCCATTTGGGAGGGGCCCGGGAATGACTGCGAGTGCTCAGCCATTCCCGCCTTACAACGGTGGTGAATGTGCAATGCGGGCGAAGGCGCCCCCGCACCTGTCGCCCGCTATTCGCCACCAGGAGGGAGAAGACGACGATCGTACAATCGCCTTCTCCGACCTCTTCTCCGTCTACGAAGCGGAGCTGCGAGGGGGTCATCCTCCCGCACACGCTCCGCCGCCTCCTTCTGGGAAATTACTACTTCACAGAAGGAAGCGACCGCTGCCCAGGCCCCCTCACTTTCCAGCATGGAGTTGACCACGCCGGGAAGCGAGAGGTCCCGCCCAATCACCGCAACCAGGCTGTTTCGCGGCTCGGACCACGACGGGCACACTTCGAGAGTGTGCTGCGCCGTGTCTTCCACCGCGCCACAGTCCCAGCATAACGGGGTCTCCTCTCGTCCGATTCGGTGCAGATGCGATCCGAAACATCCATGGCCGGATAACACCTGCACCAGACGGAACGAGAGAAAGCCGTGGGACCGCTCGAGCCAATCTTGCAAGACGAGTCCGAGCGCGTCCAACGTTCGGCGGCCAAAGGTGGCGGTGGCGAGATCCTCCGTCCAATGGTGGACGATTGCGTCTCTCGCCTCACGCCGGACGGCTTCCCGCTCTTCCGCAGCGGGCCGCTCCCCAAGTGCCTTGCGCTCAGCCGTCCACTCGTACACTCTGGCGAGCACCCACGCCTCGAGCTCCCAAGGAGGGGTGCCAGCCAGGGCGCACGCCGCCGCAAATCCCACCGAGCGGTAGGCCCTTGCCACCCGCAGTGCAATGGCCCTTTGGGGCCTGCGGATGGCGGTGGCATTTTCCCTCCTGTGGAGGGAATCCGCCCAGATGGGGGCCCCGTAAAGGGCCATGCTCCTGAGAATGCCGGCATACAAGCGCCGGCATCGAGCCTTGGGCCCCCCCAGATTCGGGAGGAGCCACGAGAGGGCATCCGCGACCTTCAGCAGGCGCGTTGATAGCCCACTAAAGTGTGGGCCGAAGCGCCACCTGCTGTCGAGCACAAGGCCCAGATATTTCATCTGGGCCTTCACCTCAATCCTGACGCCCTCCACCGCAATGTAGGCATCAGGAGGAATGCGCTGCCGAGGCCCATGGAAGAACACGGCCTCGGTCTTTTGCAGTGCCACCCTTAATCCTAGACGGCGGATCCTTCCCGCGACAAGGGATCCGCCAGCTGAGGCCAAGCTTGCTGCCTCCCTGAAGTCCCTCCCTCTGGCAGTGAGGAGAGTGTCATCCGCGTAGCAGATGACACTTGTGCCCCGGAGGAGGGTTCCACGCAGAAGCCAGTCGAAACCGATGTTCCACAGAAGGGGTCCTAGGACCGACCCCTGCGGAACACCGGACTCCGCGCCGTGCCGTCGAACTGTGCCCGTCCTATCTAGAAGGAGGACAGCTCGCTCCTCCAAGTAGTTGGTGAGGAGGTTCCGCAAGTATTGAGGCACTCCATGGTATCGGAGTGCCTCCAAGATTGTCGAGTGGGGGATGGAGTTGAAGGCATTGGCTATATCAAATGACACAGCCATTACCCCCTCCCCCGTCTCCACGGCCTCCCTGACTTGGCCCTTGAGCCGGGAGAGCGCATCCACTGTCGAACGCCCCACTCTGAAACCGAATTGGGCGTTCGACAGGTCTGGCCCTACCCCCCGCAGGAGGTTGTTTAGCCGGTTGGCAACTATTCCCTCGAACAATTTACCGACCTCATCGAGCAGAACGATGGGCCGGTATGCCGAGGGGGAGTCCACTGGGCGTCCTTCCTTTTGGAGGAGGCATAATTGCCCCTCCTTCCATGATTTAGGGAACCTCCCAGCAGTGAAACACGCGCTGAAGAGGTCCCGAAATCTCTCCTCCATTTGGGAGGCGGCAATGGCCACCACACGTGCGGGGATGCCGTCCGGTCCGGGAGCCGTCTTTTTGGAGCGGAGGTGAAGAGCTGCCGCGTCGAACTCCACCGCCGTGACCAGAGGAGCCTCTTGTTCTGGCGGAGTCGAACCCAACGGGGGGTCCATCACTGGTGGGGTGAAGATGGCCCTGAGTGGAAACAGGGACCGGACCACCCCATCAAAAAATGTTGGCTCTATGTTGTTTGGTTCTCCGTCAGTGGAGGACCAAAGGGGCGCAATTTGTTCCGCGCCGCCTTATACGGTCTCCCATACGGGTCCCTGTCAAGACCTTCCAGCATCTCGGCTCTCGCCGAGTCAGCGGCGGCACCCATTGCTGACTTGAGGACCGTCTTTGCCTCTACGTACAACGTGTAGAGGCGTTCCTCGTTAGCCGGATCTCGCGAGCTGCGCCGTCGGCTCCGCGTGTAGGCCCTCCTGGCCACCATGCAGGCAGCACGGAGCCCCGCCAATTCCTCCGACCACCAATAAACGGCGCGACGGGGAGGTGGGCGACAAGACCGAGGCATGCTGGAGTTGCACACCTCGGTCAAGGACCCCCTAAGCTGGACCGCTGCGGCGTCCACGTCCAGGACTTCGATAGGAGGTGAGAGCCAGTCCTGTAGGAACGCCGCCTCCTTAGCCGCCCCTCGGTCCAGGCGGGTGAGGGCCCATCGTGGGAAGGGAGATTGGTTCGAGCGGGCTATCCTCCTGGGGTTCTGGGTGGAAATGTCGAACCGGACATATCGGTGGTCTGACAAGGTTTCCACCATCTCCACTCGCCAGTTCACTACGCGGGCGGCTAGCACAGGGGTGGCAAACGAGACGTCGACCACCGACCCTCCCCGTTGCCGCACACACGTGTGAACAGTCCCTCTATTAAGGAGGGACAGACCGGACGACACCGCCCAAAACTCGACGGCACGGCCCCGGACGTTGTAAGAGGCGGGTGGATTGCCCCAGGCCACTGACTTGGCATTCAGGTCACCCAATATGACGACCTGGCGCGGCGCCGCCCTACCGACAACTGCGGTAAGCACTTCGAGAAAGATCTCGAAGTCTGAGAGAGGGCGGTTTGGAGAGAAATAGACCCCCACCAGAGCTATATCCCCCCACGCGGCGGCCACGTATCCCGGTCCCCTCTCTAAGAGCGAGAGGGGAGGGGAGTCTGTGGAAGACCGCGACACCAATGCCACCAAGCCGTCCCGATCACCCAGCCAACGGCCAGGGACCGAGTATGGCTCGGCAACTACCGCCACGTTCACCAACCACTGAGCCATGGCCTGCATGAGCAGGTCCTGGGCTGCCTTGCAGTGGTTGATGTTCGCCTGGAACCTAACCTAACCTAACCTAACCTAACCTTTTTTTTTTTTTTTGACCTGGAGAAATGCGAACGCATACCTTGCTGCCACGAGGAGACAACAAGGTTATGTGGGACTCCAACCCACTAAAACTCCACGGGTTCCACCACTGCCGCTTGGTGGCGGGAACACGGGGACGCTTTCGCATTCTTCCGCGAACCCGCCGCGGCCGTCCGTTTCCGGACCCCTCTCTGGGGACATCCCGGGAATGACACCCACAGTCACGACCAGGATGCCCCCCGTTACGGTAAGCCACATGGCATGCCGCAACCACCACGGGAACAAGCCAATGAGCGCCAGACGACCCCGTGTCTGGACGCTCGAGGTCCCTATGCGACGGGTCAGGTCAGAGGCCCCATCGCCTGCCACTTCGGCCGCAGAGGATAGGGAGAGCGGCGCACCTCAATACCGACACTCCTCTTCCACTGCGGCCCCACCGCGTCCGCCATCAAACGGTGGCGACCCCGCCAAGGCCGCGGCAGGTAGGGAGAGCGGCTCACCGCAATACCGGCACTCCTCTCCCGCCACGGCCTCCATCCCTCAGCCGCAGTGCTGCCCATACAACACCGCGGCCCACCTCAGTTGCGATGCTGCTCATACAGCACCGCAACCTACTAGTACCGCTCCGTTCAGGGCTTGGAGGCAAAGCCCAGAGGAGCGGTCCACCTCGGGTACCTCTTCGCTTCACCGCGGGTGACCAAGCCACGGTTACTAAGCCCCCCCGCCACGGCAAGGCGGGAACCCTCGGGGGGGAACCTAACCTAACCTAACCTAACCTAACCTTTTTTTTTTTTTTTTTTTTTTTTTGACGTGGAGAAATGCGCACGCATACCTAGCTGCCACGGGGAGACAGCAAGGTTATGTGGGACTCCAACCCACTAAAACTACACGGGTTCCACCACTGCCGCTTGTTGCGGGAACACGGGGACGCTTTTGCATTCTTCCGCGAACCCGCCGCGGCCGTCCGTTTCCGGACCCCTCTCCGGGGACGTCCCGGGAATGACACCCACAGTCACGACCAGGATGCCCCCCGTTACGGTAAGCCACATGGCATGCCGCAACCACCACAGGACCAAGCCAATGAGCGCCAGACGACCCCGTGTCTGGACGCTCGAGGTCCCTATGCGACGGGTCAGGTAAGTGGCCCCATCGCCTGCCACTTCGGCCGCAGAGGATAGGGAGGGCGGCGCACCTCAATACCGACACTCCTCTTCCACTGCGGCCCCACCGCATCCGCCATCAAACGGTGGCGACCCCGCCAAGGCCGCGGCAGGTAGGGAGAGCGGCTCACCGCAATACCGGCACTCCTCTCCCGCCGCGGCCTCCATCCCTCAGCCGCAGTGCTGCCCATACAACACCGCGGCCCACCTCAGTTGCGATGCTGCCCATACAGCACCGCAACCTACTAGTACCGCTCCGTTCAGGGCTTGGAGGCAAAGCCCAGAGGAGCGGTCCACCTCGGGTCCCTCTTCGCTTCACCGTGGGTGACCAAGCCACGGTTACTAAGCCCCCCCGCCACGGCAAGGCGGGAACCCTTGGGGGGGAACCTTTTTTTTTTTTTTTTTTTTTTTTTTTTTTTTTTTTTTGTCGAGGTGAAATCTGCAAACAGATACCGTATTGCATTGAGGGTGCAATACGGTTATGTGAGGTTCACGGACTCGTGGACTCACTAAAACACCCCGGTGGCCATCCTCTGCGCATGTCGATGGGCTCCGGGATCTCCTACGGAACGCACCGGTGCCCGTCTCGCGCAACGCCCAACAGGGCCCATCCCGTGATTGGCCAAAAAGCCAACCACAAACACTCCCTCCAAATGTGGCAGCACAGGGTCCACTCTGTGCTGCCACCATCCAAAGGCTCGTAGGAGGGTGGCCAGAGCCCTCACTCCGACCACCACGCGAGCCCAGTGACATTTCTCTCCTCCACCACGAAAACGAGCTCGTGTCATCGTGGCGAAAGAGGGAGATGTCACTTCCTACCTGGCCATCATCTATCTTCCGAACATAGCTCGGCGGGAGTGGCACCAGCTACGCCCGGAAGGTAGAGAGGGCAAACTACCTTTTCGCCGTTTATTCCCACATTTGAGTTTGGATTAACCCAAAGTCAAACAAGGGAATAAACAGCCCTTCCCTGCTGTCTCATCATCCAGGCATAGTAGGGAGCCACTCTGCCTGGGTGATGAGAGGGCAGCTCCTCCCCGTTGCGAGTGGCGTCACGCTCGATGGATCGAATGTGCCGCCAGTCACAAACAAGGGTACTCCACCTCACCCATCGGGCACCTCTGACCGGCCCTCTCACTGTGCCCTCTGCTAATCAGAGGGACACGCGGAGGGCCAGCTGCCTTCCCACCACAAATATGGGGGGAACGCCTAAGGTTGGGGTCAGGGCGATAGTCGGCCCACTCTCCAACTCCTCGCAAGTTAGAGAGCCAACACACCACCACCCTAACCCCAACACTCCATCCCGTTGGCGGTCTCTTTCCCTTTCACTGCAGAGATCTGCCATGCAGTGATCTGGAGAGAGACCGCCTGTCTTCCCTCCGTCGTATCCTCCAGATGAACCTCGAGTACACCTAGAGGATACGAAGGAAACGCCTCCCCGTTTGCAAGTGGAAGCAAACTCACGAGGGTTATGAGTTCACTGCCAGTCTCAAACAGGGGTACCTACCTACCTACCCACCAAACCACCGACGAGGCGCCACCCCACCCAGAATCCCGCAAGAAAACTGACCCATACAGCCGGCTCGCGGGAACTGAGCGAAACGACACCTCATCAACAGTTCAGTGGGCACCTACACCAACACGGTCCCTAGTGGACCGTGAAGGCGTCTGATGGTTTCAGTTACGTCTATTTCAGAAAAAATAGACCAAAAACAGGCAGCAACCACGTGAAGGATGACCACCAGACTTGCCTTGGGGATCTCAGCGACCCGCGCTCCTCCCAAGACCATTCGCCTCCTTGCCAACTCACTCTTGAGCGGGCAAGGAAGGCCTGCATTTATCCAAAACCGGAGTTAGGCCGCAGCAACTATTAATGGATAAACACAGACCCGCCCTGGGGGGGAACCTAACCTAACCTAACCTAACATAACCTAACCGTTATTAAAGGGACTAAAACTAAGAGGTGATTACTGCCAGGCTTTTGCTGACGACGTCGTCCTTGTGTTTGAGGGAGATACGGCGTTGGAAGTGGAGCTTCAAGCAAATAGCGCTCTCGCACATGTTCGGGAGTGGGGTGTCATAAATAAGCTGAAGTTCGCACCTCACAAAACTAATGCGATGGTTATTACAAGAAAGCTTAAGTATGACACACCACGCCTGAGCATGGGCGGGATCGACATTGCTATAGTGAAAGAGTTAAGATCCTGGGGCTCACTTTAGACCATAAGCTCACGTTCAATAGCCATGCAGCAAATGTGTGCAAGAAGGCATTGAACGTGTACAAACAGCTATCCAGAGCCGCTAGGGTCAGCTGGGGGCTAAATTCGGATGTGATACGTAGTATATACACTGCCGCTGTCGAACCAATCATTTTGTACTCGGCCAGTGTCTGGGCACCTGCAACTAAAAAACTGGGCATGCAAAAGCACCTAAACACAGTCCAGCGAGGTTTCGCACAGAAACTGTGTAAAGCTTACCGAACCGTCTCCCTTAACTCGGCACTAGTGCTTTCTGGAATCCTGCCACTCGACCTCAGGATACAAGAGGCAGCCGCCCTGTATGAGGCAAAGAGAGGAGTCCCCCATCAGGCACTAGGAGATAGAGAGGTGGAAAAAATGGCTAAGTTTGCTGATTCACCTCATCCGGCCGAACATTTGAGCCTGGAATTCGTATGCCTGGAAGACCAAGAGCAGGTGGACATTCACAGCGGCCACGCAGTCAGAATGTTCACAGATGGCAGCAAGATTGAGGGTAAGGTCGGAGCAGCGCTATCCGTATGGAATGCGCTAGTCGAGACCAAAGCCCAAAAATTCAAGCTGTCATCCTACTGCACCGTCTACCAGGCAGAATTACTGGCAATATGCAAGGCCACGAGGGAGATTCTAAAGAGCAAAGAGACTAGCTATGGAGTCTACAGCGACTCAAGGTCATCACTGGAGGCAGTAATCAACAATGGTTCCTTACATCCTCTGGCCTTCGAGATTAGAACTAACCTGCAAGCTATTAAAGACCAGAATAAAAATGTATTTTTATATTGGATTAAAGCGCATGCGGGCCTTGAAGGTAATGAGAGAGCAGACAAACTGGCAAAGGACGCAGCCCTAAAGATGAAAACTAAACCTGACTATGAATTATGTCCAGTCTCATACATTAAACGGGAAATTCGGCTAGGAACCCTTGATAAGTGGAATGATAGGTATAAAAACAATAAGACAGCAGGAACAACAAAAATGTTTTTCCCCGGTGCCTTGAATGCGTTTAAAATAGTAAGGAAGGTCAAGCCAACGGCAGTACTCACGCAAGTTATGACAGGGCACGGTGGGTTTTCAGAATACTTGACGCGGTTCAAGTGTAAGGAAAACCCATCGTGCATCTGTGAGCCCGGAACAGAGGAGACCGTTGCGCATATTCTTTTTGAATGTCCGGTTTATGGTCAGAGAAGATACGAAGTGGAACAGGAATTCGGAATAGCTCTTAAACCGGAAACTGCAAATCAGCTCATTAATGATAAAAATATTAGGAATAAGTTTATAACATATTGTATTCAGATAGCAAATAAGGTAATAGATAGAAATAAATAATGGTATTTAAATTTGTTGAAATATATATTGACATATATACTAAATCAGCAAAGATATTAAACAGTAAAAAATTTGTAAAACTAAAGATATACCTAAGTTTAAATTAAGAAAATATTGTAAATAAAGACAACTAGTACATAAGAAATAAAGATACTCCGAACTTCAACCATTCCCAAAACCCATCCGAGTAAATAAAAGTAAAAATTAAGTAAGATATAAATAGATAACGATGTATAAATTTATTGAAAATATATATTGTTATATATATATCAAACCAGTAAAAATGCTAAGCAGTAAGAAATTTGTTTGTAAAGATACATTTAAGTTAATATTAAGAAAAACTTGTTAATTATGAAAGTAGTAAATAAGAAATATAGATAATCCCTTCCCAAAACCCATCCAAACAAATAGGAAGTAAAATATAAAAAAAAAAAAAAAAAAAAAAAAAAAGAGTAAGAATAAGAACAGCAAAAAAAAGGCTCTGATAAAGTCAGAGGAACACCGGAAAAAAAAAAAAAAAAAAAAAAAAAAAAACATAACCTAACCTAACCTAACCGTAAGAGTAAGTGAGAGAGCGTATGTAAGTGGTCAAAAAAATTGTACGGGGGTTCGGGTGTTCTGGCTCTTGGGATCTCTCTGCTTTTTGAAGAAGTTCCTAGGGGGGTAGCAATGGGGGAGGACGGTGATAGCGGGGTTGGGGGTGGGAGTGATGGTGGGGTTGGCGGTAGAGATGATGGCGGGCTGTGCTGTGGGTCGGATTCGGATTCACTATCACCAACTGATGGAGTGAAACTGAAAATGCTAGTATCGAGTGGGCTCTCAAAATATGCTAGTGTTGATGTGCTCGCAGAAAATGCTAGTATCAAGTGGGCTCGCAAAATATGATAGTGTTGATGTGCTCGCAGAAAATGCTAATATCGAGGAGGCAATCAATGAGCCTTGTGTCTCTTAGGCTTTGTCTGGAAATAGTAATAGTAAATAGTTTGAGTGGAACATCTACACACAGAAATTTGTTAATTAAATGATTATGTTCTTTTATTTAATATATCTGATGTGCTACATTATAGGTATACAGAAATTTATTTACTTAGCTTTTGGGGAATAATCTGTTTTTGAGCTTAGTCCATTGGGTGACTTAGTATAAGTATTATTATATACATATATTATAATATATATATACAGTGGTGGCCATATAATTAAGAACGCTGATATAAAGGGAAGATTTTTTCCAACTAAGATGCAAAACTAATTGTATGCATTTGTTTTTATTTCTCTCGGTATCGTAAAACATTTCCATATTACCACTGAATTCATTGATACACATGATTGGCTAAAAATCAATAGGCAAACTTTTTACACTACTTTTAAACAAAGTATTCCTTATTACTGGCTGGTCACGTAATTAAGAACGCTAAGTAGTTTATACCTTTATTCAAATTTAAATAGAGAACAATCAGTCGATTTGTTACTGATTGTATAATTTTGGCGCCATTACGTGCTGTAAAAGATTAAAGGTGATTGCTTCTTTAGAAAAAACAATGGGAAAAAATAAAAGTTATGATAAATCTACAAGGGAAGTAATAATAAAACTTCGCCGGAAGAATTGGTCTTATAAAAAGATAGCCGACCATCTGCAATGTTCAAAAACGATGGTTTTCCACGCTGTAAAGCATTTTGCTACGTATCAAACTACTTCGAATGTTCCACGTGTATCTAAACAGAGAAAAACAACTCCTCGAGATGACCGAAACATCGTTCGTATGGCAAAACAAAATCCTTTTAAAGGGTCCAATGAGCTTAGAAAAGAATATTTTGGTGAAAACAACCCTTCAGCAATCTCAGCACGCACTATTCGAAGACGTTTGGTAGAAGAAAAATTGCACGGTAGGATAGCAAGAAAGGTACCCATGTTAAAACTTTGCCACAGGCAAGCCCGGCTTGCATTTGCGAGAAAGTATGAAAACTGGACTGTGCAACAGTGGAAAAATGTACTTTTTTCTGACGAAACGAAAATAAACAGAGTATGTTCTGATGGAAAACGATATGTACGACGTCCCCGGAATACAGCATTCGACCCAAAGTACACGAAAGTTACATTAAAGCACGGTGGTGGAAATGTGAAAATTTGGGTTGCTTTTCTGGACATGGTGTAGGACCTGTAAAGTTGACAGAAGGTAACATGGATCAGTTCCAATACAAAAATATACTGGAAGAAACAATGTTACCATACGCTGAAGACGTTCTACCGGTCATTTGGACATTCCAGCATGACAATGATCCAAAGCACACTGCACGCACCGTAAAGGAATTTCTTACAGCGCAATTAGTTTCTGTCTTAGACTGGCCTGCTAACAGTCCAGATCTAAACCCAATAGAGAATCTGTGGTTTGAAGTAAAGAAAAAGGTTTCAAATACAAAGTGTGGAAATTTAAGAGAGCTGTATGAAGTTTTTTTAGAAGAATGGAACTCTATTTTTCTTGCGAAATGTCAAAAATTAATAGAGTCAATGCCTCGCCAGTGTAAAGCTGTAATTAAAAGCCGTGGATATGCTATTAACTATTAATTTTAGTTAAATATTTATTAAATTTCTTTTATGTTTCCTGTGCTACATAATATTGTGATTTTTTAAATCTAAGTGTCATACAAAACAATTCCCGAGCAGTTAAATAAATCGTTCTTAATTATTTGTCCAGTTTCAGTACTATTTGAATGTGTTGCTTTGATAAAATCAATAAAATGTGCAAAAAATAGTTAGCGATTTCATACTTTATTCTTAAGTCAGGTTGCTCTATTAATGTGACTATTATATAACATAACTAGTTGCTTCTCAGAAGGTACACATCTCTGTGTATGATACGATTTAAATAAAAAACTTCTAGAACTTCAAATCGTTCTTAATTATATGACCACAACTGTATATATATATATATATATTATATATTATTATAGTTATAGGGTTAAAAATAAATAGCTTAATTAGAGATAGGTATGCAGAAGTCTCAAAATTGCAATAGTTATAGTTTCATTAATATGTTAATGTATCTGGCTAGTTCTGGAGAGAACCATGAGTGTTGTTACATGCGGGAAATTCTGGTGACGGCAGAATTTTATGGTGTATGTTTGAGTTTGTTGATAATTGTTTAAGAGTTAAATTCATTCCATTTTGGTGCTCTTGGGGTTAATGTACTGTAATAATAGAAAACAATAGGATGGACATGAATAGTTTCAAAATTGTTTTAGATTGTATACTTTTATTGATAGCTTAAAGTACGTATTTTAGTTTTGTTAATATTTTGTTAAATTTAGTAATTAATTGTGTAAGTTAGGGTTTTGTTTAATTAAGAGAGAGGAAAGGAGAACAATATAATAAAGAGAAAAAGAAAACTTAAACAACTATATCGAAGAAAATAGAAACTACAATAGTGCCATTTATAGATGGTGGTACGGGTAGGGGGAAAAAAAACCCTAACCTAACCTAAGCTGGCCTAACCTAATCTAACCCTTTTTTTTGTCGAGGTGGAAATCTGCTTCCAGATACCGGATTGCATTGAAGGTGCAATATGGTTATGTGAGGTTCAAGGACTCGTGGACTCACTAAAAACACCCCGGTGGCCAGCCTCTGTGCATGTAAATAAATAAAATAAAATAAAAATGTCGTTGGGCTCTGGGATCTCCTACGGAACGCACCGGTGCCCATCGCGCGCGACGCCCAACAGGGCCCATACCGTGTTTGCTCAAAAAGCCAACCACAAACATTCCCTTCAAATGTGGCAGCACAGGGTCCACTCTGTGCTGCCACCGTCCAAGGGCTCGTAGGAGGGTGGCCAGAGCCCTCACTCCAACCATCACGCGAGCCCAGCAACATTTCTCTCTTCCACCACGAAAACGCAAGAAAACTCGTGTCATCGTGGCAAGAGAGAGAGATGTCGCTTCCTACCCGGTCGATGATTCCCACATTTGAGTTTGGATTAACCCAAAGTCAAACAAGGGAATAAACAGCCCTTCCCTGCTTTCTCATCATCCAGGCATAGTAGGGAGCCACTCTGCCTGGGTGACGAGAGGGCAGCTCCTCCCCGTTGCGAGTGGCGTCACGCTCGATGTATCAAATGTGCCGCCAGTCGCAAACAAGGGTACTCCACCTCGCCCATCGGGCACCTCTGACCGGCCCTCTCACTGTGCCTTCTGCTAATCAGAGGGACACGCGAAGGGCCAGCTGACTTCCCACCCCAAAAAATGGGGGGAACGCCTAACTACTTAGGGTCAGGGCGATGGTCGGCCCGCTTTCCAACTCCTCGCAAGTTAGAGAGCCAACCCAACACCTCCCCAACCCCAACACTCCGACCCGTTCGCGGTCTCTTTCCCTATCACTGCAGAGATCTGCCATGCAGTGATCTGGAGAGAGACCACACGCCTTTCCTCCGTCGTATCCTCCAGATGTTACCCGAGTACACCTAGAAGATACAAAGGAAACGCCTTCCCGTTTGAAATTGGAAGCAAACTCAAGAAGGTTATGAGTAGAATAATATAAACCCTGGAGTAAACTTTTTTAGTTAATTGTCCCGAAGTGTACAGAAATAAAAGAAAAATCTAAGTAGGTATTTTTACCAGAGTTAGTATCAACTAATGAAAGGGGTTAGGGAAATAGGTAGGTATATTTTATGCAGGTAGGATACGTCAGGACTCGACAAAATTAACATAAAAGAATTTGAGTTATTACATCACACAACGTAGGAATAAATCTAGACGATCACGTGGCCATTTATAGAGATTTAAAAAATACGTATGATTGTAAGTACGCGTCAGCCCCACAGAGTAAATTACGGCGTCAGAGCGATCGCAGTTGAAAAAAAATAGGTAGTACATTAGCTAGGTTAAGAAGCTAAAGAGGGGGGTGTTACAAACTGAGCTACGGAGGCAGCGAAACGACACCTCATCAACAGTTCAGTGGGCACCTACACCAACACGGCCCCTAGTGGAGCGTAAAACAGACAGCAACCACGTGAAGAATCATCAGACTTGCCTTGGGGATCTCAGCGACCCGCGCTGCTCCCAAGACCGTTCGCCTCCTTCCCAACTCACTCTTGAGAGGGCAAGGAAGGCCTGCATTTATCCAAAACCGGAGCTAGGCCCCATTAATGGATAAACACAGACCCGCCCAACCTAACCTTTTTTTTTGTCTTCAGAGTGAGAATTCGTTACGAATAATCCGGTCTGGGGAGGTCCAGAATTATGTGGGACTCGCCGCCCTGAAAAGGGCAGAATACCCACTACCTAACCTAACTTTTTTTTTCTTCAGATATGGGGAACCTAACTTAACAAGGGTTTTTTTTTTTCTTCACGTGGGGAATCCTAACCTTACCAAATCTAGCCTTTTTTTGTCTTCAGATTGAGAATACCTGACCTAACCTATATTTTTGTCTTCAGAGAGCCTACCTAATTAGTTTACGAATAAACCAGTCCGAGGAAGAACGGAATTATGTGGGACATGAACCACATATTTCTGTTTGGTTTGGGGAACCGAATGGTTTTAAAACCACTCCGGTGTTCCTCTCGCGCCATGTTTGTCAGACCACGGGAACGAAATCCTTTCGCGATCCGACTGGCGATATTAGAAATACTTCTCATTCTGGGCGGCCTTAGCCGCCATCTCAATCAATCATTCGTCATCTTACCCTCCACCTGGAAGGGCTACAACCTGCACAGGCATGGCGTGGAGACCGCGGTTGCGCAGTGCGTCCCCCTGGAAGGGCTACAGGCTGCGCAGGCACGGCGTGGTGACCGCGACTGCGCAGTGCAGTAGTAGTAGAGCTTTTTTGTGAAAGAGTTCGTCCGGGGAAGTACTACCACCATACCTATTTCTGCCGCAAAGCAGTAGTGCTCGCATTGCTGTGTTCCGGTTTGAAGGGTAAGGGTGCCGGTGAAATTACAGGCACATGAGACTTTTCATCTTTATGTCTCAGGGTGGCGGGCGCAGTGCAATGCCATATAGGTTGCGTCGTAGGTGGACGTGATCTATGAGGTAATGCACTGTTCATAGGCAGAGGTTACCGCTTAACATCAGGTGGGCCTCTTGCTTGATCCGTCATCCTAGTAGTATAAAAAAAAAAAAAAAAAAAAAGTGCGCCCTTCACTGGGCGGCAGCGCAGTTCTTGCACATTCGCCGCCCCATTCCTCCACACATCACCTTTCATTCTCACTCACACCTCATGGCTTCATGGCCCTTGGCCCCATTGTAGCATTTGCCTTTGGGGGTTGCTACGTTTTTAGCTATAAATAGGTACCTACTTACGATTTAGGTAGGTAGGCTTACTTTATTCGTATGTGGACATATCGTTTTGTTCCATTAGCCTGTAACTTGTTTATTCACACCAAAAACCATGCTTCGGTATACTTTTGATGTAATTTATATTATTTTAAGCAAGAATTAGCCATAAATTTTTAATTTTATTTTATTATTATTATTATTATTATTTTTTTACTACTAATTTTTATTTACTAGGATAAACAAACTGTCGTTCTTGTTAGAATGTGGTAACATTGTTGTAATCCATACACCATCATTTGTTTTACGTTATGGCAGCTTTACTGCGGACTGTCATATTTCTTTTCTGACACTGATTGACACTTCCTTTTTCTCTTTCTCTTTGGACTGCCTTCGAGTATGGCCATGTATGTAATTATACTAGAAGGGTAGTTCTTCAGACACAAAATTTTCGATGTCTGTGGGTATATTTCTGAAACTAACTAACAAAACGGCATGTTATTTTTTTATACATATAATTTAGCTTTAACCCTAACTGGGACAAATAATATTTTTAAAATAATTGCAGTGTAGGTATAAATTAAAAATATTTGATGTTAGTTCTTCTGATTCATATGACGCGTCCGCTTGCCATTTTCCGGAACAAAATTGTCGATATCACATTTTCCCTTTGATAAATCAATATATATTATAATTATATTGAAAGGAAATGAACTGTTCTTGTACAAAAAAAATGTGTATTGGTTATAACTACCTTAATATGTTTATAAATCGGTAATTAAGAAGTGTCCGGCATATAATACTGATTAAAATGGCGTAAGCTTCGCTTGACCCTAATTGGTTGGGTAGTAATAATGAGAGTCTGACTTCCCGCGCGGGGGGAAGCCAGTCGTGCAAAGGACGAGCCAGAAGGTGGACGTGCGGCTGGTTGGCTTAGATCACGGTGTTACAAAGGTCAATTTCTGATTCATCTGTTCTTGGTTCAGGTGGAGCTTTGATTACAATGCCTACTTTATAAAATTTATTTTATTGTTTTCCAGCTTCAATCTGTATTTCGTGTGATGCTTTTGGGTTATAGATTCGTGTAGAAAAATAACAATCCTGAATTCTGTATGTCTGATGAGTTATACATGGTTGAAGGCAAAATCCTGATTCATCTGTGCCTGATTCATACGGTCAAAACACCATATGAATCATAAAATAACGAAGTTTTTCTCCTCTCCAGCACGAAAGGAACGCTTTTTTGTGTAGTAGTTAATTTCTGTTATCTTACAATATTCTCGCTTTCCCAGAATTATTATATACTGTTTTAGAAGCCCCAAGCTAAGCTGGTATGGGAACAGCTACTTTTGGTTTTGGATGTTAAAGTCCTCCAAAAGCACTAGTTGAGCATCAGGGTACCGTTGTTGGGCCACATCCACCACAGTAACCTGGTTGTCTCCTGATCTCCAGAGTGTGACCGATATAGACTTACATAGATGATGTTATAGATCAGGGGTTCCCAAAGTGGGCGATAACGCCCCCTTGTGGGCGCTGCAGGCCTAAAGGGGGGCGGTAAGAGACCCATAAAAAACGGGGGTGTCAAATCAGACACACTTTCGCATTTTAATAGTTATTAGTATTACTAGATAGGTCATTTTCGTAGATAATAGACCGCGGGCAATCATGTTTTAACAAGTTTTGTTAAATAACCCGATTTGTGCATGTTTAATCTTCGCTAATATACCTCACAATAATTAATTTAATTTGAAGTTAAAGTGGTTTTTAAGTAGGTGAAAAAATGGGGACGCTAATAATAATTATGGGGGCGCTAAAAAATAATTTATTCTCAAAGTGGGTAGTATACAAAATAAGTTTGGGAACTCCTGTTATAGATAGATAGATAGATAACTCTTTATTGTACTCACCTTAGAATAATAAAATAACAACATGCTTATATTATCTTACAAACTAGTTCACGGTGATACAGTGGGTGGCCTTATCGCTAAGAGCGATCTCTTCCAGGCAACCGTTAGATGGACAGGATTGTAAAGAACGTGAGGGGAGGTGAAGTTACAATAAAAACACAATGAAGTTATCTGAACTTTTATCCACCAAAATATACAAAGATAATAATTCAAGATCACGCAGGCGCACAAAACAAATGTCGCCCCAGGCATGAATACAGATACCAGCTTTTTGTTTAAAATTGTGCTCCATCCAGACCTTAGCCTGGGTATGTCAGGTATGCTGTATCGTGAGGATATTGAATCTGCGTCTCCGTGAACGTCACTTTTAAAGTAAGGCTTGGTGGGCGGGCTCTATGTCTATTCAAGTAGTCGTTGGCAGCTGCTCGTCGGATCAATTGGCCATCAATGCCGAGGTACCTCAGGGGTCGGTGCTCTCTGCACCCCTGTTTCTGCTGCACATTAATGATCTGCTCATGCCCAATATCATTGGGTATGCAGATGACAGCACAGTTGTTGAGAGACACGTTTCCACTGTTCGAGCTAGTCAGAATGAAATTTAGGAGCTAAGAGCTTGCTGCAGCAATTGAATTTGACTATCAAGGCTGTGTCCGACTAGGGCGATGCTAATCTAGTTAAATTATACGCCTCTAAATTGCAGGGTTGTCCCTTCTCGGTGAAAAAAAGTCAGTTTGTTCAGGTTATCAATTTACGGGATGTACCTATAGATATTGGAGATTATCTTGAGCTCTTAGTTGTTTCACTTACGCCGACTCTCAACTTCGGCTCATATATTGAGTCAATAGCAAAAACAGCTGCTATGAAGTTGGGCATCCTGAATAAGCTAAAGCGTTACTTTTCACCGGGACAGCTGCTCAGTTTGTACAAAGCGCAAGGCTGGTCTGGTATGGACTCGATCGAACGCAGAGCTTTCAGGCTTATAGGAGAAAAACATATGGCGGGGACTAGGATCCAGAGATTCTAGCACCGCCGTAAAGTCGCATGCCTTTCGATCTTCTATAGGTTACATTTCGGGGAATGTGACATACGGCAGGCTGCTGTGCCAGTTGGGGACTAGATTGGAGACTGCAGGGACGCTCGAACCCCCCAAGCATGGCCATCGGGTCTTCTCATACATTATCCAGTCCAAAGTCCTTTATTTCCGATAATGTTGCATTAAAGACTGTTGGAATGCCGTGGATATCACTTGTAGCAATTTTTTTAATACATTCTTCCATAAAATAGGAGGAGGTATACATAGGAAGTTTTAATTTACATTTTGTATACAAATGATTCGGTCTATAAATTTTATCATAATATGATAACGTGGACATCGGGAACGTTTTTTAATTATTTTATTAATTCCCGTTGTCCACGTTGGATTCGACGAAGCCAACGTGCACATTGGGAATACAACCACAATTTATGTCCGGGAGGACATTTGCTGTCTGCGTCTTCGTGACCTTGAAGAACCCGATTTTTCCGTTTTATGGACTTTGGTGGACACCGGCTTAGATAAAATTATCTATGCTGGTTTATATCGGTCTCACTCTGGAGACTACGAGACAACCAGGTTGTTCAACTACATCTGTGAAGCGGCGGATGTGGCCCAACAACGTTATCCTGGTGCCACAATGGTGATTCTGGGGGACTTTAATGCCCACCACCAACAGTGGCTGTTCGCATACCAGATCACTGACCATGCTGGGAGAGAGGCGTGTAAACTTGCACTCACGCTAAATCTCACTCAGCTGGTCAATGAGGCAACCAGAATGCCAGACGTTGAGGACCACACAGCCAACTGCTTGGACCTGACGAACGTGCCGGATCACCACTCAGTATCAGTGTTGCCTCCTTTGGGTACATCAGATCACTGTGTGGTGAGGTCTGTATCGTCATACTCGCCACCCGATCCTTCGCCCAGAGGTAGTAGACGAGTGTGGCGTTACAAGTCGGCAGATTGGGATGAGATGCGAAATTTCTTCGCTTCTTATCCTTGGCGGCAAACCTGCTTTTCTTCTTGTGACCCGACGGTCTGTGCTGATACCGTTTCGGAGGTGATCAAAAGAGCAATGGAGTATTTTATTCCATTCTCCGATGCTTCACCTTCAGGCAATGCTCGCCCATGGTTTCGTCCCGCGTGTGCTAGCGCAGAAGCGCTTTAACATGCGGCTTACCTAGCCTGGGTCGAAGCAAGAAACGGTAAAACCTCGGATGCACGGATTAAGAAGAAAACCTTTAACAAAGCCGCCAAGTCTTGCAAGAAGGTGATACGGAAGGCTCGCTTCGATCGGATTGGCCGTCTGGGGGCTAAGCTTGCCGCATACCCTGCAGGAAGTAAAGCTTTCTGGTCTCTGGCTAAGTCGGTGGAAGCGAACTTCAGCCGCCCTTCACTCCCTCCACTACTGAAACCGGACGGGTCCCTGGCTCACGCTGCGGTTGAGAAAGCAAATTTATTTGCTACTCAATTTGCGGAGGCTTTGCGTCTTGACACCTCTGGCGAAACTCAACCCAGCCTTCCTCTGTGCGAAGCTTCAATGCAGGAAATTCGCATCCAGCAAAAGGAAGTGCTCAGAACGCTACGTAGTCTCGACGTGAATAAAGCTAAAGTCCGGATGGTATCTCGGCTATGGTGTTGAAAACCTGTGCCCCTGAGTTGTCTCCAGTATTAACGCGACTTTTCCGCCTCTCTTTGAAAACTGGTGTAGGCCCTAAATCTTGGAAGCTCGCTAACGTGCAGCCTTTACCCAAGAAAGGCAGTCGTGCTGACCCTTCAAACTACCGCCCTATTTCGGTCACCTCCCTACTTTGTAAATGTATGGAGCGTGTACTGAATAGGAAGCTCCTTGCATACCTCGAAGGTAACGACCTCCTCAGTGATCGTCAATACGGATTTCGCCGAAACCGATCTACTGGGGACCTTCTTGTGTATGCCACGCACATATGGAGCGAGGCCATCGAGAAATATGGTGAAACACTGGCTGTTTCATTAGACGTCTCGAAGGCCTTTGATAGGGTTTGGCACGCTAGCCTTATTGGCAGTTCAATTCTGCTCCTGGCTCACAGATTTTCTAAGGGAAAGATCCATTCGAGTAGTTATTGACGGCTGCTCGTCGTATCAATTGGCTATTAACGGGGTACCTCAAGGGTCAGTGCTATCTGCCACACTGTTTCTGCTGCACATTTACGATCTGCTAATGCCCGGTATCATTGGGTATGCAGACGACAGCACAGTTGTGGAGAGATATGTTTCCACTGCGCGAGCTAGGCAGAATAAAATTCAGGAGTTAAGGGATGAGATGCTGCAGCGTCTGAATTTGACTCTCAAGGCTGTATCCGACTGGGGGTGATGCCAATCTAGTTAAGTTCAATGCCTCTAAAACGCAGGCTTGTCTCTTCTCGGCGAAAAAAAGTCCGTTTCTCCAAGGTCCTGTATTCCATGATGTACCTGTAGCTATAGGAGATCACCTCGAGCTCTTAGGTGTTTCGCTCACGCCTACTCTCAACTTTGGCTCTTAAATCGAGTCTAAGGCAAAAACAGCTGCCATGAAGCTAGGCATCCTGAATAAGGTAAAGCGCTACTTCACACAGCTTCTCAGTTTATATAAAGCACAAGTCCGGGCTGGTATGGAGTACTGCCGCCATGTTTGGGATGGTTCGGCCAAATACCAGCTTGCTGCCTTGGACTCGATCGAACGTAGAGCTTTCAGGCTTATAGGTGAGTAACATATGGCGGAGATTTAGATCCAGAGTCTCGAGCACTGCCGTAAGGTTGCATGCCTTTCGATCTTCTATAGGTTACATTTCGGGGAATGCTCCCAGGAACTGCACGATCTGATCCCACCATCTCCTTTTCATCACAGGACGAGCAGGCGTACGGCTCAGTACCATCCTTACCTCATTGGTATACCTTCTATTCGCACAAAACGTTTTGGTTCTACCTTTATAATGCGAACTGCTAAGGAGTGGAATACACTACCGTCGTCTGTCTTTCCTGAAATATAATCTGGGTCTCTTCAAGTCTAGAGTGAATAGGTGCCTTCTAGACCTTTGTGCTCCATCTTCGGCCACATCGTCACTTACCAACAGGTGCGATCATGGTCAAACAAAGGACTATCAATGTTAAAAAAAAAAAAACCTAGTAATAAGCGTAATAAAATATAATGTAGAAAAAATAACACAAATTTGTATGAATTTAGGTCTATGTATAAGAATGCCGTTTAAAAATGTTTTACAAGAATAATTGTTGATTCATCTGATTTTTTCGGTAATATGATCACTGATAATTGTTTTCATAAATACAAATTTTTGTAGTTGTTAAAATATGATTATTTTCTTAATACAGAGCCAAATATTTAAATATATTATTTCTGATTCTGATTCATCTGTAGCAAATTCTGATTCATCTGGGCACAAAATATTTGAACGTAGATATCTTGGAAACTACTTCATAAAAACAAGCCCCTCATTGAAATATATGTTCTTTGGTTACCTTTTTTCATATGAACATGTGCGACAAAGTAGAAAGTGAAAAAAAAAATTGCCCAGATGAATCAGTCGAAGAATGAAATTTCGAAGAACTACCCAGAAACTAATTACTTTAATTTAATATGACAAGCTAATTGTTACCTAGTCTTATCGTATAGAATAAACAGGAACAATCAGACACCGTGTACTTCATTTGTGTTCTATCTCAATTGACTCTGAATCTATCACCACGTGCTAGCCTACACCATCTATTAACATTTGTGGAATCAAACACGCAGAATAACACTGGCTATTCACACCGTTTTAACAGTTCTGTCATAATATTTTTCTTCTGTATTCAAATTTTTGGCGTGAAAACCTTTTTAAACCTGTGATATGTTATAGGTTTTGCTAGATTTTGATTCAAACTTCGCATAATTTATAACTGCCTGGTTTGGAATTTTGTATTTTAAATAAGTTACTTACGAGTTTGGAACGAGAATTTAGATTATGAATGTCAAATTTGGTATAAAAGCCGGCCCCTTTTTATTTATAGATTCGTCATGTCTGTCTGTCTGTCTGTCCGTGTATGTCACAGCCTTTTTTTTCCGAAACTATAAGAGCTATTGTTTAGCTAGGTCTAGTATTATGTACTGGGAGGGATTTGTTAATTAAACACCCTTGTACTATATTAAAAGATAAACGGCTAATTACCACTATTATTCGTCACTTTGCTGACGTTTCGAGACTGAGTTCAGAAGCCTCTTCATCATGAGCACCGCCCGCGACCGCGTTCGACGGTGGACCAGCGAATACTGCGTGCAACCGCGCGCTCAGCTCGCTGGGACAGCGGCGGCGGCGGCGGCGGCGGTAGGTTCGTTGCGCGCGCGTCGAGAATTAGTTCATCTACGTCACTAGCACTACCTACGTCGTCGGTATAAGGCTGCGTACACACTGCACTCACGGTATCACTCTCCAGACCGATAACAGTACTACAAACAGTAGTGGCGGAGTGGAGTATAGGTTGCCATGCCGGCGAAATACCCCATCCCCGATCGCGATTGAAATTTGGATGTCGGCTAATCTCAATTGCTTCCCGTATCTTGCGAGGAACAAAAAACTTCTCTTTCGCAAGAACTGAAATTAAAACGACGAATAATAGTGGTAATTAGCCGTTTATCTTTTCAATTCTATACCCTTGTACTATGTAGCTGGGTTTATTCTAAGTAATCTCAGTCAAGTCAATTATTTCCCAAAACGCAACGATAGCGCGATGCAGAAACCGGGCAAATAGTACAACGCCATCTAGTTATGCATCGTGTACTAACTCGTGTTCATACTGAACTATGAACTAAACATACCGCCCGCGAAGGGCATTTAGTGAAATGTCCTTAATTACTTAGTCTTTCAACTATTCTTGCAATGGCGGCCTTCAGCTAAAGTGTTTAATAGACCGAGTTCTGTTTAATGAACTAGTTTACATTTACTTACATAGTTTTAAATTTGAATGTAATTTTACATATTTTACTTATCTTTGAACTAAATTTGAACTATCTTTCAAACTAAATATGAACTATGCATGGAACTGAACGTAACTCAATACTCATACTCATACTCATACTCATTTATTCGCCGTAGGAACTTATGAGAACACTTGGTTATGTCAAATTTTATAGTTTATACACATTATTTGTGTTATACACACAAATTCAAAAGAGCCATAAATAAACAGAGAAGCATAGGGAAGCTATAGTTAAACTAACACATTATCAGTTTTAAAACCTTATTATTTAAACCTATGGGTGTCAGGGGCTGCTGTAAATGGGCATTGTCAATACTAAATATAAAATAATATAATTGTCTGCTATCTAGGAGCAATGTCAAATAATAAATAATCAAAAATCTAGAAATTATGTCTTTGTTAGCTGCTGTATAGAGGCATTGTCAGATTCCCAATAAAAAAAAATTGATTGATTTACCATGTCAACTAAAATAGAACAATAAAAACACTGAACTTAAAATAAAGAAAACAAAAGGATTTAAAAAATACCTCATGCAATACAATCGTCATCCTGGGCTTCCTGCAAGGTGTAATAACTTTTACATATCAAAATTTTCTTCATCTTTCTCATAAATAATCCACAACTTAGATCCCTCAAATCTTTAGGTAGTTTGTTGAAAAGTTTTACACCATTGCAGATGTTGGATACTTTAGATAACCTACACATTGGGTGCTGAATGTTGCCACCATATCTAGTATTATAATTATGAAATTCTCCCAAAGTCGGCATATCACTTTGTGTTTTTTTTACATATTTAAGACATTGTAAAATGTATGCTCCACTAAAGGTTGTAATATTTAATTTGCTGAAGGCGTTACGGCAAGTGTCCCTCGTTCTTAGTCCTAAAATGTACCGAACTGCTCGTTTTTGGAGTCTAAAAATTCTGAGTGTTTCCGCTGCATTTCCCAAAACTAGGAGGCCGTAAGTCATTAAACTATGGAAGTATGCAAAATACACTGATTTGGCAGCAACCACACCACAAAGTTCCTTAACTTTTTTTATGGCATAGCATGCAGAGCTTAATCTGCTGGCAAGTCCATCGATATGCTCTTTCCACGTTAGTCTAGTATCCAGTTTTATGCCAAGAAATGTAATAGCGTTAACAGGCTTTATTGGCAGGGCGCTTAAGACCGGTAATGTCAGTATGTTTGTAGCCAAAGATAAATGTATGAGATTGGTTTTACCTAAATTCAATAACAGATTATTACATTCAAACCATTTCGTTAGTTTATCAACTACGTGGTTAATTTTGGAAACAATGTCATTCTTTTTGTCACAATTTATAATCAAGGAAATGTCATCAGCAAACATATAAATGTTAATATCGTCATCTCTGATACAGGTACTAATGTCATTTATGTAAAGTAAAAAGAAAAGAGGACCTAGAATGGAACCCTGTGGTACGCCATATCTGATACATTCCTCACTAGATACTGTCCCATTAATGTCCACTACTTGTTTTCTGGATGAAAGATAAGAGCGACAAAGAAGCAGATCAATGTCTTTAATGCCATAAAGTTCAAGTTTGGCCAAGAGGATAACATGACTGACACAGTCAAAGGCTTTGGAAAGGTCACAAAATATTCCCCACGTTTTGAACTTTGAGTTTAGTGAGCTATGAATGTTTTTCATGATGTCAGCAATTGCGTCTGTTGTCGATCTGCATTTACGAAACCCATATTGCTTGTCACTGAGTATTTTGTGTTCCTGTATGTACTTTTCAAGCCTATTAAAAATAAGTTTTTCCAGAATTTTACTAAAGATTGGCAGTAACGATATTGGTCTATAATTCTGTGCGTCATGATTATCCCCCTTCTTGTGGAGTGGAATGATCTTGGCAAGTTTTAGTAAATCAGGAAAATTTCCCTGTAGGAATGATTCATTAATGACTCCTGTGAGAGTAACAGTTATCTCACTTGCAATAGACTTGATGATTTTAGAAGACAGGCCCCAGTAGTCAGTCGATGTCTTCGACTTCATGCCCAAAATTATTTTATAAATTTCAAACTCGCTAGCTTGGTAAAAGATATTGCTATTTAGTTTCACTTCTATCTGATTTTCCATTACAAAAGTAACAGCATAAGACTTTGACATATGCAAGTCCTTTTCCAAATGACGGGTGGAATCTTCAGGTATATTCACAAAAAAGTTGTTGAAATAGTTAGCTACTGCTTTCTCATCTCGACTTATGTATCCGTTCGGGAGGCGTATTCCGATTGAATCGGGTATATTGTCTACTGATTTACCTGTTACTTCTTTAATTATACTCCACGAAGTTTTTATTATATCATTAGAATTGAGTATCCTGTCTCTGAGCGAGATTTTCTTGGCTATGAGAGAAACTTGCTTAAAAATTTTACTGTAACTTTTTACGTAATTTCTTAGCCTATCGTTTTCGTATGTCTGCAAAAGATCATACATTACAAAAAGTTTCTCACGGGATATAAGGATCCCTTTTGTAACCCAGTCAGCTCCTCTTTTTGTAAGACATATCATTTTTTTATTAGTTAAGGGCAAGATACTGTTTACTTGAGCCATAATTGCTTTGAAGAAGACAGTAAAGCTTTGTCTTTCATGCATGGCAGGCAAGTAGTCAAGTGCATGTTTCAGTTGTTCAATCCTATTCTTTGTCAATATCCTACGTTTCGTTACTCGTGTAACACATTTAATATTCCGTAATTCACTTTCAAATTTTGCTATTTGTGCTCTGTGGTCAGATTTAATGCCAAGCAAAATCGACGTCTGAAAAACCTTCCCACCAGTTAGAATATTGTCAATAGCAGAACTCGTCTCAGTTGTAATTCTAGTGTAACCAAATACTGTTTGTTTTAACATAAACGTACGCATTAAGTCACTAAGTGGATGTGACGTATTACATCCTGTTAAGGGAAAGTTTACGTTGAAGTCACCACAAACAACGAGTGTCTTGTTATTATTCTTACTGACTCTAGACAAACAATCATCAAGCCTATCATTAAAACTATGAATACAAGCAGAAGGAGACCTATACACTGCCAGTATGAACATATCCTTCAGCTCTACACATCCAACCTCGAACTCTTTGTCAATAGATAGATCAACTATGTCTTGTCTGTTTTTGGCCTTAATGGTATTTCTTACATAAACTAATGTGCTACCTCGTATACATTTCTTACGAGTACTATTGCTTACAATTTTATAACTTGGAATTTCACAGATATTAGAATTGGCTTTAGTCAGCCAAGTTTCAGTTGCACAAAATATGTCAATATTATTTAGGTCTAAAAAGATACCCAAATCCAAACACTTATGTTCAAGTCCTTGTACATTTTGATGTCCTACGATCAGAAACTTTTTGTTAGGGTTTTTAACATCACTATTTACTGTAATGGGAGTTACGTCTGGCTGCGCTGAAAAAAATCACAACCTTTAGAGGCTTCTGTTGCAGTTTTATTACTGAAGTGTGCTCCAATATAGTTTGCAACAATTAATTTGAATTGCTTCGTAGTAGTTTGGCTGCTTATATTGCTTATATTAACAATATCGATGTCATTTTCATATTGACAGCTGTTGTGAAGTCTTATATTGTGTTTATAAATATAATTGTTCGTGCCAAAAATATGTCTTCGTTCGTCTTGTGTCGTTATGTTTTCTTTGTACATCATATTTGCACATATTAATCTGACGTTATTTTCTTTTAAAGTCACGTAGAGGTTCATAATATTATCTACATATTTTTTAGCATCTTTACCATCTACATTTCTTGTCATAAGTATAGTTGTCGCGGGCCTCTGTGATAACGCCATTTGTCGAGCAACTGTAATGAGATACTCGATCGGGGCATTTACGTATGTATGACAACATATGTCAAGATCATTATTCGATTTGCTATGCAACTCCTTGCTTAGACCTTGTATACATTCATCCCCTATGATGAGGGTACTGTTTTGCTTGATGTTCTTACATAAAAACGATCCGTCTTTCCCTGTTCTGATATGGTTAACATCACAAACATTATCTATTAAATCATCTTCTTGTAGAAGAATTCGCTCCATTTCTGCCATGGTGAGTATGAGCTCTTGTTTTTCATTCTCATTCTTATAATTAAGAACACTCAAGTCATCATATGATTCCCTGATGGCATTACAGTTTTGTTCCAGCTCCTTTACTTTCACCCTCAAAACCTGAGAGTTTCTTTCCAATGCTTCTAATTTCATTTCGGAGTCTTTTATTACCTTGTGTTGCCGCGCCAAAAGTATGAAGTGAGCAGTGGTCCACTGCAGCTGACTTCATTGATAACTTGTAAAAACACTGTGCTGTGCACAGCTCTCAAAATTACACGAATTAAATAGAAATCATTAATTCCCCAAATAAAGGGTTTTATTACGATAATTTCCTAAAGATTAACATTGGCGACCGTGACAATTGAAGAAGATCGAAAGGAATCTGCAAATTACAATAAATACATCGCGCGTCATCCACCATTTTGCTCGCTGGCCCGTGACCGGCCGGCAGAGGAATCGAAGCAATCTTCCATTGAAGAAATCGTATCTACTAAATCTGGATCCATACCATCACCAAACACGGATTTCTGGAGGTTCTACAATCGAAATCCACTGCTATTGTCACCTTTTTGGGCCCGGAAGGACTGGATATAAATCTAACCAAATTAGGTTACTGGATATCACTGGACATTTGGACTTGGACATTGTTTCGTTGGCTCAGTGGAGCACCTAAAACTTCACGCCTGCAGGATAACATTCCACGAAAGTTAAGTGCCCTTCCTATAGTTTGTACCCTTTTAATTATCCTACTTTGATCCTACATCTACCTAAATTCATCTACCTGTTACCTGAATCAAAAGTTTATAAGATCTTTGGTGCAAAGTAATCATTAAAAATCCATAATTTAATATTAAAATACCTACGTACCTTTGCAAGCGCTAACTATAATCATAATCAATTTCAAAATATGGAATAACTTGCTTACAATAATAGACTAGGTTAATAAATTGATTCTAAATAAATACCTACTAACAAAAGTGGACCTTAAATCACCTATTCCTTCCTAAATCTTACAAAATTAAACTTAAAAACACTTACTATTACGATTTTACCTATAACCTAAATCCGCCGCTTGCTAAGTAATAGGTATAATACTAAATTAGTAAATAATACATATAAAACGTACTCAAAACAACGTAAAGCCTTTGTGGATAGTTTGTGTCACCAAACAAAGCTATAACGTTAGGTAGGTTATCTAGCAGTAACTGAGTAATAGACAGCTGATAATTGCATACCTACCTACCAAACGTACAAACATAATCTGTTTGGTAATACACATTATTGATTCGTCATAATTTACAGTTTCACTTGCATCATTTTCCATAATTGGCTTCAATTAACAACTTAATTGTTCTTTGATAAATAATTGTCATTATTTTGCGAAAATTAACGTGATTTGACTGAATAATTCCAGGATTCGTGCGCTCACCTGGCGCAGTAAGGTGCATTGAACTTGAACTCGCATGGGCTATTTTTAGCACTCACCTATCGCTGCGACACAAAGTCAGGCAGCTGTTCTGTGCTTACTACTCGGGTCCGCCGGCTTCCGTACGATACCTACCTACCTACTACAGATTCCGCCAGATAAGGAACGTGAGAATAAATCTATTTTATACTATCCTACTCATCTCGTACCATTTTTCGAGCTTTATCTAGTTATTGGGTTATTTTTAAATAGGTTTGGGTTATTCTAAAAATCCTACCTATTTTCTAAAGCAAGTAAACTACTAAATTCTGCAAAATGGCGCAAAAACCTGATTTTTTAAAGACATTGACTCTCAGACGAAGCTCGATAAAGGGTCAAATAACCAAGTTTAAGAAGTACCTTGATGAATTTTTAGAGAAAAATAATGATTTCGAGCAGTTAGAGTGCGCAGAGCTAACTCTTAAACTTGGAAAATTCGAGATGTTGTCTTCTAGATTCGAAGAGGTGCAAAGTGAGATAGAAATATTGAATCCTGATTGCATTGATGAGGAAATTGATGAACGTGATCTCATTGAGCGTGACATAATTCGGTTAATAGCCATGGCTAAGAATCTGCTAGAACATAATAAACAATATTTGGAGCTTTCCCGAAGGGACTCTCACGCTCAGTGCGGTCATGGACATCAAGAAATAGGCATTAAACTACCAAAAATAGAAATAGTAAAATTCGATGGTGCTTACTTTCGCTGGCTGCAGTTCCGCGATACATTTACATCTCTAGTACACAAAAATGAACGTTTATCGTCAATTCAAAAGTTTCATTATTTGATCTCATATCTCGAGGGTGATTCGGCTAGGATAATCTCTAATTTGGAAGTGTCCTCAGATAATTACGCCACTGCGTGGGGTTTGTTATTGGAGCGATATGACAATAAGAGGTTATTGGTAAACCATCACTTAAAATCATTATTTAACATACAACCGATTACTCGCGAGTCTGAAAAATCGTTGCGTTTCCTCGTTGACCACGTGACAATGAATTTGCGAGCTTTATCAAGCTTAGGTCAACCCACTACTCACTGGGACGTACTTGTAATATTTATGTTGACCTCAAAATTGGATAGTCGTTCTCTTGAGAAGTGGGAAGAGATGCGTAACAGTCTCTCTGACATACCTACGTTGAAAAACTTCAATAAGTTTTTAAGTGATCGCGCGGATGTGCTTGAGGCGTTAAATAGTACTAAATACGATCATAATAATACAAAATCATTAAATAGTAACAGTAATAAACCAAATTCAACCAGTCAAGCACAATCAGCATCTAGCAACACTCAACAAAATCGCTACAATAATAATCGCCCTCATAATCAAACCAACTCATATGCGACTGCAACTACTCAAGACACAAGCGTTTTCATGTGTATTATTTGTAGTGCTAATCACAAAATTTATGATTGCCCAACATTTAAAGCAAAAAATGTTGAAGAGCGAATGACTGACGTATGTACATACAAATTGTGTGTCAATTGTCTCAGGCAGGGTCATCCAGCGAGCGACTGCCGTATGGGATCCTGTCGAGAGCAAGACTGCAAGGAACGGCACAACTCGTTACTTCACAAGCCAGCTCAAACGCAACAAACAGTAGTAAACTTTTCAAAAGAATGCGGTACCAATATGGTTACTCGCCAGGTAATTTTATCTACAGCCATTATCGAGGTTTTAAATCCAAACACGAATCGGTGCGAGAAGGTGCGCGCATTGTTGGATTGCGGCAGCCAATCATCATTCGTGACTAAATCGCTACAAAAAAGATTGGGTTTAAAAACCAGTCCAATCAATACGATTAATGTAATCGGAATTGGAAATAACTCAAACAACAAGGTGACTGAAAGTTGTGTTACTCAGCTAAATTCAATGACCACTCAATATAGCGTAACTGTGTCATGTTTCATTCTTGATGAATTGACAGGAGAAATTCCAAAATCTCCGATTGACATCAATAATCTAAAAATCCCTCAAACAATAAGGCTAGCCGATCCTAAATTCGACCAGCCTGCACCTATTGACATTTTGATTGGTGCTGATATCTTTTGGGATATTCTCGGTTGTGATCAGCGTTCGTTAGGTCCCAACAATCCAAAACTCAGATTATCTAAATTCGGCTGGTTGATAGCTGGCCCTACTTACACCACAAAATCGAAATCGCATAAAACCATCCATTGTAATCATGCAGCTGTTTCAGATGGTTTCCAAAATGATAATTTTGACGAAATGCTAATGAAATTCTGGTCACTTGAAGAGCTACCTCAACGGTCCTTTTTAAACCCAGAAGACACGAAGTGCGAAGAGCTTTTCAACTCTACCACGTCTCGGTTAGAGTCGGGCAGATTCTGTGTAAAGCTACCACTAAAGGACTCTCCTGACTGCCTGGGCGATTCGTACAGCTTGGCTAAAAAACGGTTTTTCTATTTAGAAAAACGATTTCAGAAAAATCCTGAACTAAAATCGAAATATGTGGAGTTTATGCGAGAATATGGCTCGCTTGGTCATTTATCGCAATCACCCATCACTAGGCCAGACCCATCATATTTTTTATGCCACCACGCTGTTATCAAAGAATGCAGCGAGTCTACCAAATTGCGTGTAGTATTTAATGGCTCCAAACCCACCTCCTCCGGCTATTCAGTTAATGACATTTTACTAAAAGGCCCTCATGTACAAGACTCTCTTTTCTCTATTTTAGTCCGAGCTCGGCAGTATCAATACGTTATAACCGGAGATATTGACAAATTTTATCGTCAAGTGTATATTGGCTCGAACCAAGATCGAAATCTGCAGCTAATTCTGTGGAGGGAAGAAGAGTCTTTGCCTCTTAAAACTTTACAACTGAATACTCTCACTTACGGTACAGCAAGTGCGAGCTATTTAAGTACAAGATGCCTTTGGCAAGTGGGGGAAGAGTGTGAGAATCCATTAATTAAGAATATTATTCAACACGATTTTTACGTGGATGATTTATACACTGGTTGTGATGACGAGAAACAATTACAACATATACTAAAATCAGTTACAGATATACTAAAATCTGCATGCTTCAAATTGAGAAAATTCAAAACAAATGCTCCTCATTTGCTTAAAGAAATAATATCAGGTAATGATGAGTCACTTTATCTCAGTGAGTCCAACAGCACTCTCGGTCTTGGATGGAATCCCACTAGTGATTCATTACATTTTCCGTTCAAAATGCCACTTAGAGGTAAAGAAATAACTAAACGTTACATAAAGTCAAATGCTTTTAAAATTTTTGATCCTTTGGGCTTGCTTAGCCTTTGCATAATACAGCCCAAAATGATACTCCAAAGGCTATGGCAACTTAAAATTGATTGGGATGAACCTGTCCCACAAGAAATTAAGGAATTATGGTTAGGGTTTGCTAATAATATGCCTTCTCTTTCTACATTACGAATTCCTAGAAAGGTTCTATGTAAAACACCAAAAATTCTAGAAATGCACGTGTTTCGTGACGCATCACAGTGCGCCTATGGCGCATGCGTTTATATGCGAACGATTGATGAGAATGATGACGTGAGAGTGAATTTGTTGTGCGCAAAATCGAAAGTAAGTCCGCTTAAACCAACAACAATTCCCCGCTTGGAGCTTTGCGCTGCGTTGCTGGCCGCCAGGCTATCCAAGAGCGTCGTTGACTCTATAAGACACAAGCCTTCTCGTATCGTTCACTGGTGTGATTCTAGTGTCGTGTTGTTGTGGCTGACCAGCGACGCTAGTAAACTAAAGACGTTTGTGGCTAATAGAGTCGGAGAAATCATTGAAATTTCAGCTCAGTCCTCATGGCGATATGTTCCAACTGGTGTAAATCCTGCTGACATGATCTCTAGAGGGGTAAATGCCAGTCAGCTTTGCGACCTAGAGTTGTGGTGGTCGGGTCCTAACTTTCTAAATGAAGATGAGTCGAAATGGCCTACTCTGCGTCAGCCTGTCTATCAGGATCTACCCGAAATTAAGTCAATGCATCTATCCATGCCAGAGTCTATTGTTGATTTCAATAAATATTCTACATTAAATAAACTTCAAAGAACGTTCGCGTATGTCAAAAGGTTTGTACGTAATTTAAAAAATCCTGAATCTAAATTATCAGGTCATTTATCTGTAAAAGAACTAAATGATTCATTTCACTATTTGTGCTCTGTTGCTCAACGGGAATCATTCCCTGATGAATGTAACTTGCTATCTAAAGGCAGTTCACTGAATCATAAGTCTAAATTGCTATCTATGTCCCCGTTTGTGGATGACAATAATTTGATAAGAGTTGGTGGTCGAATTGACTCGTCTAAATATGCTTTCGAGACCAAGCACCCTATAGTACTTAATTCGTCGCATAATCTAACAAAACTTCTATTTGAGCGAGAACATCTGCGTAATTTTCATGCTGGGCCTCAGCTTCTCCTAGCTTCTGTTCGTCAGTCTGTTTGGCCCATTAATGGGCGTGGCCTTGCTCGCCAAATTCTCTATCGATGTGTTAGATGTAGACGTGTGCAGGGTAAATGCACACCAATGTTAATCTTTAGGAAATTATCGTAATAAAACCCTTTATTTGGGGAATTAATGATTTCTATTTAATTCGTGTAATTTTGAGAGCTGTGCACAGCACAGTGTTTTTACAAGTTATCAATGAAGTCAGCTGCAGTGGACCACTGCTCACTTCATACTTTTGGCGCGGCAACACCTTGTTATACTTCTCGTGTAAGTCTACTAGCTCTTCGTTTGTTTTTCTGAGAGGTGGTCTCTGTTTTTGCTGTTGTAAGTCGATTTTGGTACCCAACGCTATCCTTTTTTTCCGAAGGACCTTCAGTTCTGCGTTCTTGAATCGTAATTCAGTTCGTATATTTTCCAATTCTTTATTTCCATCATCGGTTAAGTTAGCTTTATTAGCATTCAGATTCAATTTCATGAGATTGATGATATTGTCTTTCTCTTCCACGACACATTTAAGGTTTTTGTTTACAAGTTTAAGTTTTAATTTGTACTTATATAATGATCTAAATAATAATACTTAAATAATGAGGTCATACACTAACTTATGACAGCGCTCTGTTTATTAATTAACAGGTAAGATACAGATTTTAGAAGTAGGTCGCTTAATTAAGGTTTTATTAGTGCGCAATGTGACCACACGGGTGAGGTTGTCATTTCCTGGGTGCTTTTGCATTACGCGACCTAGCAACCAACGACCTGGGGGCAGGTCGTCTTCTTTAATAAGAACTACATCACCAACATTTGGTTCCGGAACCTGTGACGTCCATTTGTATCTATGTAAAAGATTGGTAAGGTAATCTTGGGACCAACGTCGCCAAAACCCTTGCAACATTTTCTGGATTACTTGCCATCTTGTTAAGGAACTTACGTTGGAGTCTTCAAAATTACTATCTGATACAGCGACAAGTGGTTCTCCAATTAGAAAATGGCCCGGAGTCAGTGGAAGTGGTTCTTTTGGATCTGTACTGTCAATAACTGTGATGGGGCGAGAATTTAAACAAGCTTCGACTTGGCTAAGGAGAGTGCTCATCTCCTCAAACGTGAGAGTTGATTCCCCAATGACTCGTTTAAGGTGGAATTTAGTGGATTTCACTCCCGCTTCCCATAAACCGCCAAAGTTAGGAGCTCTTGGTGGTATGAAATGCCAATGCGTGCCCTTAGTCTCTAAGTACTCAGCAGCCACTTTTTGAATGTCAAGCAGTTTTCGAAGTTCTTTGGAGGCTCCTACAAAATTTGTGCCATTATCACTCCACATTTCCGAGCAGGGTCCACGCCTGGCGACAAATCTTCGAAATGCGGCTATAAAAGCATGTGCGCTTACTAGTTCTAGATGGATGGCTCGAGTGGCCATACAAATAAATAAACAGATATAACCCTTGTATGAACGGTTACCTCGTCCTTTAGTTGTTCTAATTTGTATTGGGCCAGCATAATCAACTCCACAGTGTTTGAATGCTCTAGCTGGTGTGCATCGAACTGAAGGAAGTGATCCCATGAACTGAGTTTTGACAGTGGCTGCTTGATGTACGCACGTGACACATTTACGAATATGATGTTTGACAAGGCCTTTAACACCTATTATCCAGTAGGCAGTTCTGAGATAGTTGATCATGAGCTGAGCTCCTCCGTGCAGAGTGGTCTGGTGAGCATCGTCCACAACTAACCTCGTGAAATGCGAGTTGTGAGGCAGTATAACCGGATGCTTAGTCTGATCTGGCAGGTTTGAATTTTGAAGTCTTCCTCCTACTCTAATAATACCTTTATCGTCAATATAAGGGCTCAGTGATTTTAACCGACCATTTTTTGGCTGCAAACATTCACTGGCCTTTAAGTCTTTCAATTCGTCGACAAACTCTTCCGCTTGCGTTCTCTTGACGCAGCATTCCCAAGCATCGTCTATTTCTGCCTTTTGTATGATACCTTTATTTTTCTTTAAGAATCACCTGCAGTAGCAAATGACGCGCAACATTTTTTGCATAGAAGAAAATCTTTCAAAAATGTTAGTATGGACTGCTACTACGTGAGCCTTGACATTTTCTTCTAAATTAGCCGTTAAGTCCTTTGGTCTTCTATATTCTATAGATTTGTCTCTAAGAAACTTAGGCCCAAAAAGCCATATATCAGTTTCCGCCAACATAGAAGGAGGTACTCCTCTAGAAGCACAATCAGCCGGATTGTGCTCCGATGCTACGTGGCACCATTGATAAGAGTCCAGCGTACTTAAAATCTCCGAGACCCGGTTCGCGACGAAAGTCTTCCATCTACGTGGATGGCTGTTGAGCCACGCAAGTACTATTGTGGAATCTGTCCATGCCTTTACTTTCTCCTTACTTATGTTTAGCACTTCTATTATTTCTTGAATTAGTTTGGCTAGCAATACTGCTCCGCATAACTCCAATCTTGGTATGCTTACTTGCTTTATGGGCGCTACGCGTGTTTTCGCTACCAATAATGAAGTGTGAACCTCTCCTGACGGTCTGAGCACCCGTAGATAGATGACTGCTGCGTATGCCAACTGGGAGGCGTCACAAAATCCATGCAGCTCCACATCAGCATCTCCGGACTGCGTACCCAGCCATCGAGGTATTCTCACCGCAGTAAGTTGTGGCAGGTCCTTTCGGTAAGTTTCCCATTCGTTTAATAATTCCGTAGGTACTGCTTCATCCCATCCTATTCCTGTCAGCCATAGTTTTTGTATGAGCATCTTAGCTATTATCACTGTTGGAGCTATCCATCCCAAAGGATCGAATAATCTAGCTATGTCTGATATAATCATTCTCTTTGTTACAGGTCCAGATGTCGTCGTCGGAAGCTGTACCGAGTATCGGAAGTGATCTTCTCCGCGATTCCAGGTAAGTCCTAATATTTTTATTGTTGTATCTAATTTGAAGTCTACTTCTTTCTCATCATGTACTTTTTTGTCCTGTAACTTTCCGTTTTTGTCCTTGTTCTCATATTTAGTTATCTGTTTTAGTAGTTCTTGATTGTTACTATTCCACTTTTGTAATTGAAATCCTCCTTTGTCTAATAGCGTTACCATTTGTTTGTACAGTTCTACGCCCTCAACCACTGTGGTGCACCCAGACATCAGGTCATCCATGTAAAATCTATTCAATACGTTATCTGCAGCTAGCGGGTACTCCTTTCCATCATCATACGCTAGCTGCTGCATAGATCGCACCGCTAAGTATGGGGCGGGTGACATTCCGAAGGTCACTGTTCTCAATTCATAATCCTTTATTTCTGTTTCAGGACTATCACGCCACACGATCCTTTGAAACATAACATCTTCATCAGCTGTTCTCACTTGACGATACATTTTCACAATGTCCGCCACAATCGCTATGTTATGAACTCTCCAGCGAAGAATAATATGACGAAGATCTGCCTGCAAGGTGGGTCCTACCATGAGGGTATCATTAAGTGAAACACCATTATCATTCGGGCTTGAAGCGTCAAAAACAACTCGCACCTTCGTAGTCTCCTTGTCATTCCTCACAACGGCGTGGTGCGGTAAGTAGACCGCTTCTTCTCCTTTTTTATCGTTTCTTTCCACTGGTGTCATATGATCTAGACGTAAGTACTCATGAATGACTTCTTTATATTGTTGTTTTAGTATGTTGTCCTTTGATAATCTCTTTTCTAACAACTTTAGTCTATTCACAGCTATGCGCCTGGAGTTCCCGTTCTTGCAAAGTGGTTCTTCATCTCGAAATGGGAGTTTGACAATGTATCTGCCTTCGTCAGTTCTTTTTAAGGTTTGCGTAAACAATGCTTCACATTTTTGCTCTTCATCAGTTAGCATAGATGTATTCGGAAACTGTTCTTCCATCTCCCAGAACTTCTTTAACAGTTCATTTTCATTACCACACTGTGCATGGAAAGAAAACGTAACATTGGTTATGTTTTTCTCAGCTTGCAATGTTTGTACTACTCCTGACAAGATCCATCCTAATGTGGTGCTCTGCGCTATCAGGGTTCCCGTTGGACTTTTCTTCATTCCTTCGTTTAAAACGCAACTATAAACGTCCGCACCCAGCAGCATATCAATCCTTTGCGGCGTGTTGTACTGAGGATCGGCCAACTGTAAGTTCTCCAGCTCTACCCAGTTCAATGTTTCTATCTTCCTTTCCGGGAGGTACGATGTAATACTTTTCAGTACGTAAGCTCGGATCTTCAATTGGAATTTTGGATTATTACGTGACTGAATAGTTGTTTGGACCATATGAGTAACTTTGATGTTCGTTTTATCGTTGCCTAACCCTGATATGTTTCCATCTACAGGTATTCTCTTCAACCTCAGGAGCTGAGCTGCATCTTCTGTTATAAAACAGGTTTGAGAGCCTTGATCTAGCAATGCTCGTACCAACTGATATTCACCCGTCTTTGTCTCGGCCTTTATTAGCGCTGTAGCTAATAAAACCTGATTAGTCATGGCTACCTTTCCTGTCGAGATACACGATACTATTTGAGTTGGGCTAGTAGATGAACTAGCTTCTTCAATAGTAGAATTAGTAGGAGTCTCGATTTTCTGGTCTGGTGCAGATGATACATGCACTAGAGTGTGATGCCTTCTTTTGCAAATGCGGCAGGTAGTGGGCTTTCTACATTGATATACGTTATGATTTCCACCCAAGCAATTGAAGCACATCCTGTTTTTGGTAACGAATTCACGCCGACCATTCACCTCTTCTTCTGCGAACTTCTTGCAGAAGCTAAGTTTGTGATTTTCATCAGCGCAGTACTCGCACAGAATAGCAGCTGCTGATGTGTTTTCTGACATTGCAACGAATGATCGTGGTGCATGATTATTGGAACCACTTCCACGTACAGGCCCTTTTTTAGAAGGCTCAACAAATTCTAATGCTCGAAAGCGACTCTCTATAAAAGCCTCAAATTGCATCAAGGTAGGCAGCTCATTCCTATCTTTATCTGGACTTGTCACTGTTAGCTCCCACTGTTTCCGTGTTTCCGGATCTAACTTTGAACTTACTATGTGTATAACTATTACATCCCATGTGCTCACATCGATTTCCAAGCAACGCAAGGCGCTCATACAATCGTTGGTTGTGTCTAATAATTCTTTCAGTGCCGAAGATGATTCAACATTCATTGATCGCTGACTGAACAACTTGTTTAATATAGAATTTGAAAGGAACTTCTTATTGTTATAGCGATTATCTAAGAGTTCCCAGCATCGATTGTAATTTGAGTCAGTGATCGGTGTGTGTCGAATCAGTTGCTCAGCTTCACCAGTGAGGTGTGCTTTTAAATAGTGTATCTTTTGTACTTTGTCTAGCGACTCATTTTTATGAACCAGAGAAACAAATAGATCACGGAAGGTGGTCCATTCTTCGTACTTGCCTGAGAACACAGGAATAGCTATTTTAGGCAACTTTGCCAGTGAAGATGAGCTGTTTGAACTACTATTTTTAGAAGAGTTTGATTCACTTAAACTATTTGCATTAACTTTTTTAAATGTAGTTTTCATATGTGCCCTACCCAAAGTATAGTTCTCCTCTGTCTTCTCATACACATCCTCCTTTACATAAATAGATTTTTCAACATCTTCTACATTATAACTTTCATAAAATTTGGAATTATTTTCTCTAAAACGCTCCCAATCGTGCTCCAAAATATCCAACCTTGCCTCTAGATACTCAGCCGTCAATCTTTCTTTTGGACATTTCCTAATATTAACAAACGCTCGTTCTATCGATCGGCTAAGGTCTTTTTGCGCATTAATTAAGGAATCCATAGTTTTAAACAATTCTCAAGTACTAAATGAAAAGAATCCACTGAATTTAAATAAAAAGTATCTATGTTTTTGCAACAAATAATAGAGAGAGTACTCACAGTTTTACACCACACAAAACCTCAAGACCTGGTTGCTGTCCACTCGGGCTACGCTGATCCAACCGTGGGTAAATCCGGGCGCTGGCCGGGGTCTTCCTGTCCTAATCAGCAGCGCGGGGAGAGGGGTAGTACTGTCCCAACCGGCTGCGTGCTGTTCTTTTCGTCTGTGGCGCGGCGGGGGAGTAGTACTGTCTCACCCACCGGCGCTGTTCTCTCCGTTCTTCTGTGGCGCGGGGGGAGGTAGTACTGTCTCACCCACCGGCGCTGTTCTCTCCGTTCTTCTGTGGCGCGGGGGGAGGTAGTACCGTCTCACCCACTGGCGTTGTTCTCTCCGTTCGTCTGAGGCGTGGGGTGAGGTAGTACCGTCTCACCCACCGGCGCTGCTCTCTCCGTTCGTCTGAGGCGCGGGGGGGCGGCGATCCGTTTCTCCGCCGCTGGTCTGCTCCTCAGAGACGCGCGAAGTAGCTGGTCCCCCGCGTCTCTGATCTCGGCGCGGTGGGGAACGGGTCCGACCACTTACGATGCACTGCACTGCACTGGTTCACACGGGGGAAATTTGAATTTCCCGCCCGCGTGCACTGACACTTTTTGCTTGATATAAGTATAACTAAGAGAAACGGTGGCGTAGTTTAACCGCCCGTACTCCTCACCATACTTTATCCGTTGCGATCCACAACGAGTATAGTGGCACTCTTATCCAACCAAAAATGCCAATCTGGCTAACGATAGGACCAATGTTTAGCTAGGTCTAGTATTATGTACTGGGAGGGATTTGTTAATTAAACACCCTTGTACTATGTAGCAGGTTTTATTCTAAGTAATCTCAGTCAAGTCAATTATTTCCCAAAACGCAACGATAGCGCGATGCAGAAACCGGGCAAATAGTACAACGCCATCTAGTTATGCATCGTGTACTAACTCGTGTTCATACTGAACTATGAACTAAACAGCTATACTGTTGAAGCTTGGTAGGTAGATGTATTCTGTGAACCGCATTAAGATTTTTACACAAAAATTAAAAAAAAACAATTATTTTTGGGGTCCCCCATACTTAGAACTGATCCTCAATACATTTTTATTTCATCAAACCTATACGTGTGGGGTATCTATGGATAGGTCTTCAAAAATGATGTTGAGATTTCTAATATATTTTTTTTCTGAACTGAATAGTTTGCGCGAGAGACACTTCCAAAGTGGTAAAAATTGTCCCCCCCCCCCCCCCCCCCCCCCGTAACTTCTAAAATAAGAGAATGAGAAAACTAAAAAAAATATAATGATGTACATTACCATGTAAACTTTCACTCAAAATTGGTTTGAACGAGATCTAGTAAGTAGTTTTTTATTTTTGGGGTTCCCCATACTTAGAATTGAAACTCAATTTTTTTTTTCATCAAACCTATACGTGTGGGGTAGCTATGGATAGGTCTTCAAAAATTATATTGAGGTTTCTAATATAATTTTTTTCTAAACTGAATAGTTTGCGCGAGAGACGCTTCCAAAGTGGTAAAAAGTGCCCCCCCCCCCCCTTCCCCCCCATAACTTCTAAATTAAGAGAATGATAAAACTAAAAAAAAAAAATAATGTACATTACCATGTAAACTTTCACTCAGAATTGGTTTGAACGAGATCTAGTAAGTAGTTTTTTTTTAATACGTCATTAATCGTAATCCATCCAAGAACTTTTATATTATGTTACTTGCTGCTACGGAACCCTTCATGGGCGAGTCCGACACGCACTTAGCCGCTTTTTCAAATAAAGGCAGTCTAGTTCGGAGTCTAATCCGGAGTCTAGTCGGGAAGTCTATTCTGAGTCTGGACTTTACCTCTACATTTTTGAAGTTTTATTTACATCAAAAGACAGCGGGCACCGGCTTTGGAAAGTGGTACCACGGTGTACCTGCCGTGAAAGATATCCTGGACACCAGGGCTGCGTGTCCCCTGTGACACGTCCGCGCCGGAGTAGTGTCTCATACCACACGAGACACGACACGTCCACGTCAGGGTCTGTCTTCACTCTCGACCGACGTAGACGCTGTGTGCCAGTGGGGTTAAAAGCCATCATCATCCTCGGGCTGTCTGAGCCGCCTGAACTGCGAGACATCGCCATCCTCGGGGCCGTCTGTGTCACCTGAGCTACGACTTCGAGTGGCCATCAACGTCGACAGGGCTGCCCACACCGCTTGGCCTGCCTCTTCGGGTGATCAACGGCTCCTGACCATTGCCACCTCCGGTCCGCCTTCATTGCCGGAGCCGCCTCTCGCCCGGATGACTCCGCCATAAGGTTGCCTCTAATCCATCACTAGTTAGAAGCAGTACCTGTAGTAGTCTAGTGGCTTGATGATTTATTTATACTCCCTAGCAACTAAATTAGATGTTACAACATATCTAGGCCGATCGTAGCATGTCTACGTTGACTAAGGAGGTCTAGATACCTTTGTTTTCTTATTCTAACATGCAGCTCGCGGTTCGTCTTGGAATGTCCTTCTAGACGAACCGTAACGCTACACCATGGCCCACATCCCTTAAAGAGGGGAACTCTTCGAGATGTGAGGCCCGCCCCTAGGGACCTCCGCTCGAAGATCACACACACCTTATGGCTTCATGGCCCACACACATCGTCACGAGGGCGCGCAATCCGCGCACCTCATGCATCCCTAGAGCCACCAATCAACTCTGGCACTCCTCGTCTGGTCGGTGCAGCAATGCCTTGGTGCCGAGCCGATGCTCCGCAGGCCTTCCCGCCGCCGTGCACAGGATGCAGCGTGGCAGTGCATGGCAGGCACCGGCCGGATACTGGTCTTGTTCTCTCCTGTGCCACGTGAGGTGGCCCGCCTACATACTGGTCTAGTTCTCTCCTGTGCCACGTGATGTGGCCCGCTTAAATTCTGGTCTAGTTCTCTCCTGTGCCACGTGATGTGGCCCGCCTACATACTGGTCTAGTTCTCTCCTAAGCCACGTGAAGTGGCCCGCATACATACTGGTCTAGTTCTCTCCTGTGCCACGTGAGGTGGCCCGCCTACATACTGGTCTAGTTCTCTCCTGTGCCACGTGATGTGGCCCGCCTAAATACTGGTCTAGTTCTCTCCTATGCCACGTGAGGTGGCCCGCCTACATACTGGTCTAGTTCTCTCCTGTGCCACGTGAGGTGGCCCGCCTACATAGATACTGGTCTAGTTCTCTCCTGTGCCACGTGATGTGGCCCGCCTAAATACTGGTCTAGTTCTCTCCTGTGCCACGTGAGATGGCCCGCCTACATACTAGTCTAGTTCTCTCCTGTGCCACGTGATGTGGCCCGCCTACATACATACTGGTCTAGTTCTCTCCTGTGCCACGTGAGGTGGCCCGCCTACATAGATACTGGTCTAGTTCTCTCCTGTGCCACGTGATGTGGCCCGCCTACATACTGGTCTAGTTCTCTCCTGTGCCACGTGAGGTGGCCCGCCTACATACTGATCTAGTTCTCTCCTGTGCCACGTGATGTGGCCCGCCTAAATACTGGTCTAGTTCTCTCCTGTGTCACGTGATGTGGCCCGCCTAAATACTGGTCTAGTTCTCTCCTGTGCCACGTGAGGTGGCCCGCCTAAATACTGGTCTAGTTCTCTCCTGTGCCACGTGAGGTGGCCCGCCTAAATACTGGTCTAGTTCTCTCCTGTGCCACGTGATGTGGCCCGCCTAAATACTGGTCTAGTTCTCTCCTGTGCCACGTGATGTGGCCCGCCTAAATACTGGTCTAGTTCTCTCCTGTGCCACGTGAGGTGGCCCGCCTACATACTGATCTAGTTCTCTCCTGTGCCACGTGATGTGGCCCGCCTAAATACTGGTCTAGTTCTCTCCTATGCCACGTGATGTGGCCCGCCTACATACTGGTCTAGTTCTCTCCTGTGCCACGTGAGGTGGCCCGCCTAAATACTGGTCTAGTTCTCTCCTGTGCCACGTGATGTGGCCCGCCTAAATACTGGTCTAGTTCTCTCCTGTGTCACGTGATGTGGCCCGCCTAAATACTGGTCTAGTTCTCTCCTGTGCCACGTGAGGTGGCCCGCCTAAATACTGGTCTAGTTCTCTCCTGTGCCACGTGAGGTGGCCCGCCTAAATACTGGTCTAGTTCTCTCCTGTGCCACGTGATGTGGCCCGCCTAAATACTGGTCTAGTTCTCTCCTGTGCCACGTGATGTGGCCCGCCTAAATACTGGTCTAGTTCTCTCCTGTGTCACGTGATGTGGCCCGCCTAAATACTGGTCTAGTTCTCTCCTGTGCCACGTGAGGTGGCCCGCCTAAATACTGGTCTAGTTCTCTCCTGTGCCACGTGATGTGGCCCGCCTAAATACTGGTCTAGTTCTCTCCTGTGCCACGTGAGGTGGCCCGCCTAAATACTGGTCTAGTTCTCTCCTGTGCCACGTGATGTGGCCCGCCTAAATACTGGTCTAGTTCTCTCCTGTGCCACGTGATGTGGCCCGCCTAAATACTGGTCTAGTTCTCTCCTGTGCCACGTGATGTGGCCCGCCTAAATACTGGTCTAGTTCTCTCCTGTGCCACGTGATGTGGCCCGCCTAAATACTGGTCTAGTTCTCTCCTGTGTCACGTGATGTGGCCCGCCTAAATACTGGTCTAGTTCTCTCCTGTGCCACGTGATGTGGCCCGCCTAAATACAGGTCTAGTTCTCTCCTGTGCCACGTGAGGGGGCCCGCCTAAATACTGGTCTAGTTCTCTCCTGTGCCACGTGATGTGGCCCGCCTAAATACTGGTCTAGTTCTCTCCTGTGCCACGTGATGTGGCCCGCCTAAATACTGGTCTAGTTCTCTCCTGTGCCACGCACACTCCTTTTAAAATATCCTACGATATATAGGTAGGTACACGAGGGTCGTTCTCAGTTGAAATAAAACACATAATTTACAAGCAATGGAATGTATACAGTTGTAATGACAAAGTCCTTAATATTACCAGGTTTAAGTACTTACAAGTCTCAATATGTTTAAGTACTTACAAGTCTCAATATGTTTAAGTACTTACAAGTCTCAATATGGGGGAAAGTCTTACTTTTTACAATATAAGTTTAAGAGAAGCCTATTTGACTCTTGACAGCCTCTTAAGGGTCTTATCCGATTATGTCTACAACATTGTATGACGATCTGACTTTTAGTTTAATGAATGAGAAAATAAGTTTTACCGTTGCACCTGGCTCCAGTTTCCTTTTAATTTATAAACTACAAGATCTTCATAACATTGTAGACATATCAAGGTATAGGTACACTGCTCTTTATTTTATACACAAACCGTAATTCAGCCGCTAAGGTCACGAGGCTAAATAGCTACTCCTCATAGTTTAGCATCGCGAGCCGAGATAGCTACTCTTCACAAACATTCGTTGAAATCACAACCACATACACTCGAATAACATTACTACAGCCTGAGTTTACAAAACATATTTATAAACTCAGGTAGTCATCAAACACCTATCGGCGCATCTAAACTCTCAAATGAACTTCACGAGCTAATGGATAATGGAAATATTTAGGAAAATCATTTAAAATATTATGCAAATAAAACAGTTTAGTAGCCATTATGTAAGTGATGTCTTTCAAGTGAACTTGTAAATAATAAGTGCAACGTGATATTTCATTACAACGGATTTAAAATCAATATTTGTCAAGTAAAACCTCCCCTCCAACCAATATTTAAAATTTAATTTTATACACAATTACAAAACACCTAGCTACGAAGGTTCGCCTGCGACGCAGGAGGTTGCGGGTTCGATTCCCGCCTCGGAACAAATATTAGTACGATCTGCAGATATTTGTTCTGGGTATTTTCTATAAATATAATAGTAAGTTATCTAGTACCCATGACACAAGCTCTGCTTAGCTTGGGGCTAGATAATGTTGCGTGAACTGTCCAGCATTATTTATTTATTTCAAAATCACGAATTCGGTAAGACCAATCGACCAAATTTAACAATATTGCACGTTCTTAAAAACTAAACAAATGATATGCAAATACTTAGCCTAATCCGAGTACACAGACATGGGCGAAGGAGAAGGGGATGATAGCCCTTTCAAACATTTTGAGTCACACAAATACATGACTCAGACGAAGGAGAAGGGGATGATAGCCCTTTCAAACATTTTGAGTCACACAAATACATGACTCAGACGAAGGAGAAGGGGATGATAGACTTTTCAAACATTTTGAGTCACACAAATACATGACTCAGACGAAGGAGAAGGGGATGATAGACTTTTCAAACATTTTGAGTCACACAAATACATGACTCAGACGAAGGAGAAGGGGATGATAGACTTTTCAAACATTTTGAGTCACACAAATACATGACTCAGACGAAGGAGAAGGGGATGATAGACTTTTCAAACATTTTGAGTCACACAAATACATGACTCAGACGAAGGAGAAGGGGATGATAGACTTTTCAAACATTTTGAGTCACACAAATACATGACTCAGACGAAGGAGAAGGGGATGATAGACTTTTCAAACATTTTGAGTCACACAAATACATGACTCAGACGAAGGAGAAGGGGATGATAGACTTTTCAAACATTTTGAGTCACACAAATACATGACTCAGACGAAGGAGAAGGGGATGATAGACTTTTCAAACATTTTGAGTCACACAAATACATGACTCAGACGAAGTGTGATCATTTTTATTGTATGCTAATTATTAGACTTTTATTAAAAAACTCCGACAGTAAATTGTTTAGTTTTCCTGTTAAGGTTGGAATAATATATATTATTGGTTTGTGTAATGCGTCACCAATGTAATAATTGCAAGAATTTGTGTCATCAGAAAAACCTGAAGACACTTGAAGTTACAAAAAATTTAGTTAGTTTGAGGCAATTAAAAAGTAAATAAATTATCTTTCGCCGTTCAAACACCTTTAGGCACCACAATAATTAGATATCATCCTGAACCACTGTATTTTATTCAGAATTTAAATCAATTTATTTAAGTTGTAAAACTTGTTTTCAAAATGAACGTTTGGGTTACTATCACCTTAATAATTAATAGTTTTTTTGTACTTTTTATTGACAAAATGCAAAGTTACACGAATAAATAATTGCAGACTTCGCTTATAAGACAAATATACAGTTGTGGTCATATAATTAAGAACGATTTGAAGTTCTAGAAGTTTTTTATTTAAATCGTATCATACACAGAGATGTGTACCTTCTGAGAAGCAACTAGTTATGTTATATAATAGTCACATTAATAGAGCAACCTGACTTAAGAATAAAGTATGAAATCGCTAACTATTTTTTGCACATTTTATTGATTTTATCAAAGTAACACATTCAAATAGTACTGAAACTGGACAAATAATTAAGAACGATTTATTTAACTGCTCGAGAATTGTTTTGTATGACACTTAGATTTAAAAAATCACAATATTATGTAGCACAGGAAACATAAAAAGAAATTTAATAAATATTTAACTAAAATTAATAGTTAATAGCATATCCACGGCTTTTAATTACAGCTTTACACCGGCGAGGCATTGACTCTATTAATTTTTGACATTTCGCAAGAGAAATAGAGTTCCATTCTTCTAAAAAAACGTCATACAGCTCTCTTAAATTTCCACACTTTGTATTTGAAACCTTTTTCTTTACTTCAAACCACAGATTCTCTATTGGGTTTAGATCTGGACTGTTAGCAGGCCAGTCTAAGACAGAAACTAATTGCGCTGCAAGAAATTCCTTTACGGTGCGTGCAGTGTGCTTTGGATCATTGTCATGCTGGAATGTCCAAATGACCAGTAGAACGTCTTCAGCGTATGGTAACATTGTTTCTTCCAGTATGTTTTTGTATTGGAACTGATCCATGTTACCTTCTATCAACTTTACAGGTCCTACACCATGTCCAGAAAAGCAACCCCAAATTTTCACATTTTCACCACCGTGCTTTAATGTAACTTTCGTGTACTTTGGGTCGAATGCTGTATTCGGGGGACGTCGTACATATCGTTTTCCATCAGAACATACTCTGTTTATTTTCGTCTCGTCAGAAAAAAGTACATTTTTTCACTGTTGCACAGTCCAGTTTTCATACTTTCTCGCAAATGCAAGCCGGGCTTGCCTGTGGCAAAGTTTTAACATGGGTACCTTTCTTGCTATCCTACCGTGCAATTTTTCTTCTACCAAACGTCTTCGAATAGTGCGTGCTGAGATTGCTGAAGGGTTGTTTTCACCAAAATATTCTTTTCTAAGCTCATTGGACCCTTTAAAAGGATTTTGTTTTGCCATACGAACGATGTTTCGGTCATCTCGAGGAGTAGTTTTTCTATGTTTAGGTACACGTGGAACATTCGAAGTAGTTTCATACGTAGCAAAATGCTTTACAGCATGGAAAACCATCGTTTTTGAACATTGCAGATGGTCGGCTATCTTTTTATAAGACCAATTCTTCCGGCGAAGTTTTATTATTACTTCCCTTGTAGATTTATCACAACTTTTATTTTTTCCCATTGTTTTTTCTAAAGAAGCAATCACCTTTAATCTTTTACAGCACGTAATGGCGCCAAAATTATACAAACAGTAACAAATCGACTGAGTGTTCTCTATTTAAATTTGAATAAAGGTATAAACTACTTAGCGTTCTTAATTACGTGACCAGCCAGTAATAAGGAATACTTTGTTTAAAAGTAGTGTAACAAAGTTTGCCTATTGATTTTTAGCCAATCATGTGTATCAATGAATACAGTGGTAATATGGAAATGTTTTACGATACCGAGAGAAATAAAAACAAATGCATACAATTAGTTTTGCATCTTAGTTGGAAAAAATCTTCCCTTTATATCAGCGTTCTTAATTATATGGCCACCACTGTATATATGTTCCAAATTGTGTGAGCTATCATCCCCATACAGCTTCGCAGCGATCTCCCAAACACCGTGTGTGTGCACAGTGCGAGTCAAAGTGCACAAACACCCTGTGTATGTACACAGTGCGAGTCAAAGTGCACAAACACCCTGTGTATGTACACAGTGCGAGTCAAAGTGCACAAACACCCTGTGTATGTACACAGTGCGAGTCAAAGTGCACAAACACCCTGTGTATGTACACAGTGCGAGTCAAAGTGCACAAACACCCTGTGTATGTACACAGTGCGAGTCAAAGTGCACAAACACCCTGTGTATGTACACAGTGCGAGTCAAAGTGCACAAATTAAACTAAACTAGACTCAATTCTAAAGATGCTTGTTTTTAATTTATTTATTGAATTTTTGTTTTTGATGGAACCCTTTTAAAGAAAACGTAACTTTAGAACTAACATATCTAAACGAAACCAATACGTACTATTATATATTCTGTGCCAATACCTAAAGATAAAAATAGCCGGTAGTAGTACTGATCAAATAAAAATTAAGCCAATACAAATCACCATGACTTAAAAATAAGGTAGCCTATAAAAAGCCTGGAGAAGAAAGAAAAATTAAAAGTCTCATGTGCCTGTAATTTCACCGGCACCCTTACCCTTCAAACCGGAACACAGCAATGCGAGCACTACTGCTTTGCGGCAGAAATAGGTATGGTGGTAGTACTTCCCCGGACGAACTCTTTCACAAAAAAGCTCTACTACTATTCCAAACATTGCCACTACCAGCCAGCTACTTGCCATTGCTACTATTCCAGTTTCATACATTGTAGACCCAAACTACTTAACCCTTTCATATGTGCACTGTGAGTGTGCACTTTATAAAGACTCGCACTGTGAGTATGCACTTTATAAAGACTCGCACTGTGAGTGTGCACTTTATAAAGACACGCACTGTGAGTATGCACTTTATAAAGACTCGCACTGTGAGTATGCACTGTATAAAGACTTGTACTGTGAGTGTGCACTTTATAAAGACTCGCACTGTGAGTATGCACTTTATAAAGACTCGCACTGTGAGTATGCACTGTATAAAGACTTGTACTGTGAGTGTGCACTTTATAAAGACTCGCACTGTGAGTATGCACTTTATAAAGACTTGTACTGTGAGTGTGCACTTTATAAAGACTCGCACTGTAATGTCGCAGAGATATGGTATAAATCATAAAGTTACCGAGACTCGTGGTATCATTTTATAAAAATGACGAGCACGCACCACCTCTACATGGGAATGGTCAGCTGGAGAATAATAAAGTACGTGGTGTATCGTCGTCATTTTAAAAAGTTCAACAAATATTATAATTTCACGGAGTTTTGTCAATCGTACGATATTACGGGCCATGTGTATCTATTTTCTCGTGGTCCCACGATTTAATGTATAGAATTGCTCTAAAATAGTTAAAAACCCCAGCAACCTCCCGATAGACGCATGCCCCGCGCCGCGGAGACGGAAATAGAGACGATTCACAAAAATCCTTACAACTGTAATCTCAAAAGACAAATAAAATTATAATACCACGGCTTTGGCAATAACCAACCAACTCTGTGGGAACAAACAGGAACTACTCCAAATACAAGGATCTTTTTAAAAAATACCATAAAAAAACAAGGACAGTTGCAGGCGAATGCGCTGTCACGATTTATTACTAGGTACTCAATAATTACAAACTTCAGCATTACGACGATATGTTACAATTGTGGAGTCGTTGCGTTACATGCTCACTAAGTAACAGTAAAGATTACAAACTTGATGTTAATACAGTAATTACTTGAGGATGTAATCTAAATAAATCATAGACTAGAAACACGATTGGTAAACTTTTCTCGATACCTTTATTTTTTGAAATTGGTCTCCTAAAACCCGTTTTAGGTCCCTCCTTCGATTAGAGAAAATATTAAGCGTAAATTTGTATACTATTCAGTAGGTAATCACATTAGTTAGATTAATTATAGATACCTAATTTATTTTGTATATTTGCAACTGTACAAGCAGAACGAACATTTATCATTGTCATTTACGTCAGTTACTTCCGAGCGGCAAAAATTTGTACCTATCTCATCTCTTCCGGGGTTCAAGTGAGTAAGCGCTATTACTTTCTTGAAGTTATACAGAATACATAAACTACATAAAGTTAAAAAAAAAGAAGTTAATTACATAAAGTACATTATAGTTGCACAGAATAAATAGTACAGGTAGTTATTGTTTTGTTGCTAGACTCTACACATTCGGTATTGTAACATACAACATACCGCCTTAACGCGAGTTTGTAACATACCGCCTTAACGCGAGTTTGTAACATACCGCCTTAACGCGAGTTTGCCGACACTTGTCATTTAAAATATAAGTTGTTTTGTAGACTGCTCTTGCTTATAACCCTGATTTATTTTCTGGTTTAATTAAAAATTGCGTGTAATCTTTAGTTCCTGTTTGATCCATTGAGATTGATCCATTGTCCTGTTTGATCCATTATACCTATAATTTTGTTCCTGATTGATCCATTCTCCAATGGATCAATTTATTAATTCAATTCAATTCAACACCAATTATAAACAAAAAATAAATGTTTGTATAAAAAAAAGTCTTCTTGAACAAGTTATTTTTATTGCATGTAAAATCTATATAATAACAGATATTGTATGAAAATGTAATTCCCAATCAAGGGATATACACTACACATACGCCACACATAGCCATAGCACGCGCCACGTGACCACGCGCGTCCGATCACCAACTTCACTATATTTATACAACGTCAATTATAGAGCATTTAAATGACAGTTTAAGTTTAGCAAGTATTATTTGCCACAGACTACTTAACTAAAGTCTAATAATCAAATTAATTTAATTACAATCGTATTGCAATGGACTCACGGTATATATTCGTGGTGCGACACAGGTCTCGTTACGAAAGGTGGTTCAAGCCCGAGTTTAAACGAGACGTATCAGTGTAGGGCTCGTGACGTCAGTCGTAGAGCATTACAGAGCCAGTACCAGTACAGTAGTAGTTCTACGAAGATTTTAGTGACAACATTACATATTACTGAAGGGGTTTGTAAATCCATTGCATTGCATTGTAACATGTATGAATCCATTGCATTGCATTGTAACATGTATGAATTCATTGTATTGCATTGTAACATGTATGAATCCATTGCATTGCATTGTAACATGTATGAATCCATTGCATTGCATTGTAACATGTATGAATCCATTGCATTGCATTGTAACATGTATGCATCCATTGCATTGCATTGTATCATGTATGAATCCATTGCATTGCATTGTAACATGTATGAATCCATTGCATTGCATTGCATTGTAACATGTATGAATCCATTGCATTGCATTGTAACATGTATGAATCCATTGCATTGCATTGTAACATGTATGAATCCATTGCATTGCATTGTAACATGTATGAATCCATTGCATTGTAACATGTATGAATTCGACTGCACGTGTTAGATCAAATAAACAAACTATTTGGTATAAATGTGAAAGTGACACAAAATAAACAGTTCCAGCGGGACTCGAACCCGCATCATCGTCTCTAATAAACAGTTCCAGCGGGACTCGAACCCGCATCATCGTCTCTAATAAACAGTTCCAGCGGGACTCGAACCCGCATCATCGTCTCTAATCGGTGCCTCGACCAAAGGAATCATTGGGTCTTTAAATTCGACCTCCTCTATAATCTGTGGTTAACATTTTAAAAAATTACAAACTTTACGATTTGGTACAAACAGTTTTGGTATTTCCAATTGGTTATTATTATTTGGTATTTTTTTTAAAGTTGGTTTTATACTCAGTCTTCGTTACATAATAAAAAAACGAGCGAGCCTTACAGTACTCGCATATGATGTGTAACATCTGACATCTCACCTCCTTGGTATAAGCAACATGGCTGATAGTACCAACCTCTCGGAAAACTGCGCGCTACCTGTTACACACTTTCGTCCCTTTTCACGAAATCACTCCCACAAATTGCAGACAGCGAGAGGAAAGATGTTACACACCAAAAAACGAGCTGTATTATGACATCGAGAAGAAAGTCTTAAGTCGAAAGAAACAATGCATTAAAGATTTTTTTAAATTTAGTGTAATTACAAAATTGACTAATATAGGTATACTAAATATTAGCTCATTGACTAATATAAGTATACAAAATATTAGCTCATTGACTAATATAGGTATCCTAAATATTAGCTCAACACATATAAGATTTATCCGAAGCAATGGGAAGTACATTTAACTTTTATTTTTGTACAAACATGGAAGGAATTGACACATGGAAGACGGGAAAGGAATAATGTTTCAAATAACAGAGACACGAGGGACAATTTGAATCCGGGAACATCAGTTTAAACGGATGCGAAATAACTTTTCGTCAGCCCCTACATCCCCAATGTTCGTAAATAACTTGTCGTCAGCCCTACATCCCCAATGTTCGTAAATAACTTGTCGTCAGCCCCTACATCCCCAATGTTCGTAAATAACTTGTCGTCAGCCCTACATCCCCAATGTTCGTAAATAACTTGTCGTCAGCCCCTACATCCCCAATGTTGGTAAATAACTTGTCGTCAGCCCCTACATCCCCAATGTTCGTAAATAACTTGTCGTCAGCCCCTACATCCCCAATGTTGGTAAATAACTTGTCGTCAGCCCCTAGATCCCCAATGTTCGTAAATAAAACTGACGAGTATTGGCGAGTCACTGAGCGCCACTTCAGTTAACGTGAAGACAGTTCATAGTTCATTCATTTGACTTTCATTTTGTCTCTTTCACTCCTAGTGAAACGACTAGGCATTCAATGATAAGTGTTAGATGAATTTTATATTTTACTGACCAAAAATGTTGAATTTATTCATTCGGCATCATTCATTCACCCGAAATGAAAGAAAAGTGAAATGGCGGCAGAAAACACGATGTGTGTAACATCTAACATCTCACCTCGTTGGTAATAAACTGAAAGGTCATTTGAGTGAACATTCTCGCAATGAACCATCGTCGGTTCCCCAGCGCGCGTGTGAAGCGCTCGACGGTCTGACGCAGCATGCCATCATCTAGATTGTCATTATTTGCAACTTTAGGGTGCGTTTACGTCACTTATCCAGGAGAATACTGATTATAACGTTCAGCAGAGACTCCTCGAAGCGAATAATTAAACTGGTATTTGTTTTCGCCAGACTACGATTATTTTTAGCTTGAATTGACTTCTTTGTGTTTGGCTTCTGCGGCTTGTTCGCACAACTCTGCCAGTGCACGGCGCCTACTGGTGCGGCTTGTTCGCACAACTCTGCCAGTGCACGGCGCCTACTGGTGCGGCTTGTTCGCACAACTCTGCCAGTGCACGGCGCCTACTGGTGCGGCTTGTTCGCACAACTCTGCCAGTGCACGGCGCCTACTGGTGCGGCTTGTTCGCACAAATCTGCCAGTGCCTATTGGAGTGCTACGCGGAACACAAAAGGTGTTCCGAAGGGAGACATTTGGGGTCGTTCGGCTGACAGATTGACGTTACTGTTACATTACATTTTCATTTTATTGTTAGTAAAAATAAACTTTGTAATTATAAACTAAAATAATGTTAGCTTCATAAATGGAGAAAGAACAAGAGAATGTAATACAATTAATAGAGCAGCGAACCTCGATAGTAAAAAAAAAACTGCCGAAAAATTAGCTGTCTTTACGTAAACGCACCCCCAGTTGTAAGTAATGAGCTGGCTTTACGTAAACGCACCCCCAGTTGTAAGAAATGAGCTGGCTTTACGTAAACGCACCCCCAGTTGTAAGTAATGAGCTGGCTTTACGTAAACCCTCCCCCAGTTGTAAGTAATGAGCTGGCTTTACGTAAACGCACCCCCAGTTGTTAGTAATGAGCTGGCTTTACGTAAACGCACCCCCAGTTGTAAGTAATGAGCTGGCTTTACGTAAACGCACCCCCAGTTGTAAGTAATGAGCTGGCTTTACGTAAACGCACCCCCAGTTGTAAGTAATGAGCTGGCTTTACGTAAACGCACCCCCAGTTGTAAGTAATGAGCTGGCTTTACGTAAACGCACCCCCAGTTGTAAGTAATGAGCTGGCTTTACGTAAACGCTCCCCCAGTTGTAAGTAATGAGCTGGCTTTACGTAAACGCACCCCCAGTTGTAAGTAATGAGCTGGCTTTACGTAAACGCACCCCCAGTTGTAAGTAATGAGCTGGCTTTACGTAAACGCACCCCCAGTTGTAAGTAATGAGCTGGCTTTACGTAAACGCTCCCCCAGTTGTAAGTAATGAGCTTGCTTTACGTAAACGCATCCCCAGTTGTAAAGCACTCCGGGCTGATATGATGAACAATCCGTTTAAACTTATTTAATTAGTTATAATGATAATCTTCTCGCTACAGCGATTACCTTCAATAATTGTCAGTTAAGTGCAATCCTAGCTGCTTCGGGGACTAGACAATAAGCGAAGCCAACATTATGACATCAATATGTACAAATTAGGACTTTCGATAGTTGATAACTAAGTTCATGTTATTTTTGCCGTGCTAATTAAAAACATTGTCATTTCATACAGATCCAATATTAAGATTAGTTTTTTATATGTTTTGTTTGATTAAAACGCTTTAAAACGATGTGTTTGTCCTAAAAGTCGACATAAACAGTCATACACTCGCATCAGTGAATGCTATATATATATATATAAATTATCACTATTGTAGAGTGATTATGACAAGTTTTTAGACTTTGTTTCTATGATATTTATCATTCGTTTTTGTTTCAATAGGAAATGTTAACAATAGTACAATACAATATAGTTCTTAACTACTTTATTATAATATAGTGTTGTTTGCCGGCTCATTGCGACGACAACACGATATAATGTAACCCTGACGGCGAGCACCTGATGATGGAGACGGCAGGGTCACGCAACCCTCGACGAGTGCACATGATGGAGACGGCAGGGTCACGCAATCCTCGACGAGTGCACATGATGGAGACGGCAGGGTCACGCAATCCTCGACGAGTGCACATGATGGAGACGGCAGGGTCACGCAATCCTCGACGAGTGTACATGCTGCTACTCGTTTCCCGCCGCGCGCAATGAACCAGCAGACAGCCAGCTCATACAGTAAGTACATACATTAAGTACCTACTCGGTGCCACTATGTGCGCGGGTAGTAGGGGCCGGTGCGCGCGGGCAGGGGCGGGGGGGTGTCCTGAAATGTTATAAAACGGTTTTAATAAATGGCTGAAGTGCTGAAGTGTGCCGCACACTGCGCTGAAGTTGGGCCACACTGCACTGAAGTGTGCGGCACACTGCGCTGAAGTGTGCCGCACACTGCGCTGAAGTTGGGCCATACTGCACTGAAGTGTGCGGCACACTGCGCTGAAGTGTGCCGCACACTGCGCTGAAGTTGGGCCACACTGCACTGAAGTGTGCGGCACACTGCGCTGAAGTGTGCCGCACACTGCGCTGAAGTGTGCCGCACACTGCGCTGAAGTTGGGCCACACTGCGCTGAAGTGTGCCGCACACTGCGCTGAAGTGTGCCGCACACTGCGCTGAAGTTGGGCCACACTGCACTGAAGTGTGCGGCACACTGCGCTGAAGTGTGCCGCACACTGCGCTGAAGTGTGCCGCACACTGCGCTGAAGTTGGGCCACACTGCACTGAAGTGTGCGGCACACTGCGCTGAAGTGTGCCGCACACTGCGCTGAAGTTGGGCCACACTGCGCTGAAGTGTGCCGCACACTGCGCTGAAGTTGGGCCACACTGCACTGAAGTGTGCGGCACACTGCGCTGAAGTGTGCCGCACACTGCGCTGAAGTTGGGCCACACTGCACTGAAGTGTGCGGCACACTGCGCTGAAGTGTGCCGCACACTGCGCTGAAGTTGGGCCACACTGCGCTGAAGTGTGCCGCACACTGCGCTGAAGTTGGGCCACACTGCACTGAAGTGTGCGGCACACTGCGCTGAAGTTGGGCCACACTGCACTGAAGTGTGCGGCACACTGCGCTGAAGTTGGGCCACACTGCACTGAAGTATGCACACTAGAGGCGAGAAAAAAACCAGTAAAGAAAAAAGAGCAAAAGAAACTAAACAAAAACTAAATAAAAATGAAAAACAAAATATGCAAAACAAACCTTTAAAAACGTGCTTATGATTGCGAAGTAACACTAGGTGCCAAGCTCTGAAATAAAATGGAGATTTGCAAATACAAATAAAATAATACGTGATAAAACAAACTAAACTCAAACTCAGTGTAAATAAGCTCGTAACTTCTTTGTGAGATAGTTAATAATAATATAATATAAAGACTTCTTATTCAGACAACATAGTCCATAGTGTTAGTAAGCTTAAGATTAGGGGTTAGTAATTAATAACTAACACAGATTTCGTCCTCTGGCAGAGTTTCCATACCAGAGGACGTGCGTAATTGTTGTTTGACAAGTCTTTTGCTAATCTCGAACGTTGGTATTTGACCTGCCTGGGTATTGCGCAGTAGACTGACGTTTGATGTCAATTACCATATTGCTGTTCATTGCGCAGCGTGGTTTAGCTTTTTTACAAGAACTGGTGGGTTACTATGAGCTCTTATTGCCATGCAGTTGATAAACTATTCAGTACAAAATATTGGTTCCGTGATGTCCGCAACTATATTTAAAGGCACAATCGCAGAGGGTCTACAGACTTCTGCGAGTAAAGTTATTCAACGATGAAAAATGTCAACGATGAACCGATATTTTGTACTGAATAGTTTTTGAACTGAATGGATATAAGAGCTCATAGTAACCCCCCAGAAATATTTAAAACACTGCGCAATGAATGGCAAATTGGACATCGAAATCAAACGTCAGTCTACTACACAATACACACACACATACACAGGTTTATTTGTATTCAAACTAAATCATTGATCATCATAATCACGATATAATTTAAATTATTTAAATAAATAGCATAAAAAATAGATAAAAAATTAATAAAATATTGTGTCTCACTTTATATTCTCGAATGTTACTTCACGTATGTTTCCATAAATAACTCGAAACTAATACGAATTCCCGGGTAGTAAAGATATTTTTGAGTCATGGGAACACACCTTCAAGTTGTGCAACTTGAGGAAAGACATCACCATATTGTGTTCTGTGACAGTGCTGTTCAAGATAGTCAACACGTGTTTGTCTCGGGAAATTTTTAATATTTTCCAGCGAGAATATGCACGGTAAGAATGCAAATTTACTATATTATTGAAATTGTGTGTGTAGATAGACTATTTCTTTAAAAAATCAAACTATGCGGCGTCCTTCTACTTCAAAACTTACGACGACAAATGTTGTTTAGGTTGTGTCTGCATGTGTTTTGATTCACGAATGATACGTGTGTTACTAAATGTGTTACGCAACATTCGTGATCGATTGTTATGAATAGTATACACTACTATATGTTTTGTAGGAACAAAGCGAATAGGTGTTTGAATACAATTTTTTAGTATTTTTTAAATAAGTAATTTGCTAAGTTAATTTACATTACAAAGAAGTTCCAAAACTTAAATAAATATTGTTATATAATTTCTAATAACCTCGAGTTAGACAATGATCCAAAAAATATGTGATTAGTGAAACTGATAATTGTTAAAAAAACTTATAATTTGTTGAGAGTTAAACTTTTGTCTGATTAGTAAATAAGTAAGTAACTATTAAATTTAAATGTAACCCAAAAATTTTCTTTCCAACAGGACTCGAACCCGCAACTTCGCCTGTGATCAGCGATGCCTTTACTAATTCGGCCATAGAACGAGCTATGATGCACGTTGTCGCGCACGTAGCGCCACGGAGGGCACGGTTCAGAGTACTACCTGCACGTTGTCGCGCACGTAGCGCCGCGGAGGGCACAGTACTACCTGCACGTTGTCGCGCACGTAGCGCCGCGGAGGGCACAGTACTACCTGCACGTTGTCGCGCACGTAGCGCCGCGGAGGGCACAGTACTACCTGCACGTAGTCGCGCACGTAGCGCAGCGGAGGGCACAGTACTACCTGCACGTTGTCGCGCACGTAGCGCCGCGGAGGGCACGGTTCAGAGTACTACCTGCACGTTGTCGCGCACGTAGCGCCGCGGAGGGCACGGTTCAGAGTACTACCTGCACGTTGTCGCGCACGTAGCGCCGCGGAGGGCACAGTACTACCTGCACGTTGTCGCGCACGTAGCGCCGCGGAGGGCACAGTACTACCTGCACGTTGTCGCGCACGTAGCGCCGCGGAGGTTGCGGTCGCGGCATGGGCTCGTCGCTATCGTCGTCCTCCTCGAAATCTGAAATTATTACATTACAGTACTAGTGACATTTATATTACCTCATGCTCTGAATACTTAGTAATAGTTAACTCAAAATCTGTGTTGTAATAAACCTTTTCAGGCGCGTGTCTTCATATGCTGGTCATAACATACAAGACGACTTAGCTGGAGGGCCAGGCTACGGCCACACCTGCGCGACCAAAGTGACTGCGAGGCTACGGCCACACCTGCGTGACCAAAGTGCGCGACCATTTGGAAACTTCGTAACATTTTTTTTTTTTTTTGCGTTTGTGATGGTTGTGTTCGACTCTGGTGTAGCAAGTTTTACGCATACGAGTACTCCGAGTTCAGAATGGCAAGTTGAAATGTGTTTTATGTGACACAGAGTTCCCAAAACTACTGCAAGAGGAAATATAAATCATACTAAGTAGGTAACTAAATAGCATCCCCGATAACCATGCGTTAAAACATGCAAATAAAAGTTATAAAGGGTGATGCACGAAGGGTGCAAAGCCGGAGGAGGAAGGTAGTCTAGACCATTTAGATTAGAACCATTTAGGCCATAGTTGTGTTAGACGAAGTCCGCCTATTTCTTTTTTGCTGTTTTTTTTTGGTGTTATTCTTAGAACCCAAAAATTTACAGTTATTTGCTAATAATTGCCAGTTTTATTGATTAATGTTTTATTTTATTTTATTTTTAATTAAAGTAATGTGTAAGCAATCTACCAAAATATGGTCTAAGCCAGGGGTGTATAAAAATTATTGTAGCTGTGGAAGTTCGTACATTGGCCAAACAAAACGTACGATAGCGTGTTGGGTTAAGTAGCACATACGAGCGGTCAAGAACAGGGACATACATAGGTCAGCCATGGCAGAACACCTTTTGGAATCAGGCTCAAATCATTGGATCGAGCTACACAGTCCGCAGGTAATCTCGACAGAGCGACATTACATACCAAGAATGGTACAAGAGGCAATTGAGATTATAGATAGGGATCTGGCGAGCATTTCGGGGTATGATTTGCACACGTTTCACGTCCAGGTGGATTACAGTTTAAATCATTACGAATGATTTGGTCCAACAATTAAGGTCCTAAGTCGCTGCGATTTCTCGTTACAGCGGAATTAAGTTGCTTAAAAAAATCGGGGTATTAAATCATTTGCACATGTATGCCTCTGGAGTTCATGGAAACGAATACAATGGAAGAGGCAGACGTTCAGGGCTCGGCGTTATCATGGGACGGCGTTGTAAAAATGTAAAAAAAAAACTTTTTATTTTCATTGGGACGATGCAGGAAATTTGATAAGGAAAATGAAAAATAGTTCATAAGTCGTTTTATTTGTTATTTATTTTGTCTAGATTCTGTGTCTCTTATTTATTTTGTCTCGATTCTGTGTCTCTTATTTATTTTGTATAGATTCTGTGTCTCTTATTTATTTTGTATAGATTCTGCGTCTCTTATTTATTTTGTATAGATTCTGCGTCTCTTATTTATTTTGTATAGATTCTGTGTCTCTTATTTATTTTGTCTAGATTCTGTGTCTCTTATTTATTTTGTATAGATTCTGCGTCTCTTATTTATTTTGTCTAGATTCTGTGTCTCTTATTTATTTTGTATAGATTCTGCGTCTCTTATTTATTTTGTCTAGATTCTGTGTCTCTTATTTATTTTGTATAGATTCTGTGTCTCTTATTTATTTTGTCTAGATTCTGCGTCTCTTATTTATTTTGTATAGATTCTGCGTCTCTTATTTATTTTGTATAGATTCTGTGTCTCTTATTTATTTTGTATAGATTCTGTGTCTCTTATTTATTTTGTACAGATTCTGTGTCTCTTATTTATTTTGCATCAGCATTTGCCCGGGGCTCTGCTTGATTATTATTATAATGTACTATTCGATTATTCTTGATTGTTATTTATATTTATGTCGATATAGTCGCTTTCGCTCAGGATTCTGCACATACCAGATATTGCGATATCCAGTGACACATGCAGATCATTCTGCACATACCAGATATTGCGATATCCAGTGACACATGCAGATCATTCTGCACATACCAGATATTGCGATATCCAGTGACACATGCAGATCATTCTGCACATACCAGATATTGCGATATTCCAGTGACACATGCAGATCATTCTGCACATACCAGATATTGCGATATCCAGTGACACATGCAGATCATTCTGCACATACCAGATATTGCGAAATTCCAGTGACACATGCAGATCATTCTGCACATACCAGATATTGCGAAATTCCAGTGACACATGCAGATCATTCTGCACATACCAGATATTGCGATATTCCAGTGACACATGCAGATCATTCTGCACATACCAGATATTGCGAAATTCCAGTGACACATGCAGATCATTCTACACATACCAGATATTGCGATATTCCAGTGACACATGCAGATCATTCTGCACATAGCAGATATTGCGATATTCCAGTGACACATGCAGATCATTCTGCACATACCAGATATTGCGATATCCAGTGACACATGCAGATCATTCTGCACATACCAGATATTGCGATATTCCAGTGACACATGCAGATCATTCTGCACATAGCAGATATTGCGATATTCCAGTGACACATGCATATCATTGCGCTACTAAACCGATAATCACTCCATTAGTTTCCGCGCGTGCCATGGCTGTAGATGAGTACTTACTTCTCAGTTTCCTCGCATCGCCCTTAACAGTGTCCTCAGTGTCGGAACCCTCTGCAAACATTTACCGACTTGAAACATCTACATTCAACAACTCATACTTATTAAAAAGTGCATGTAAAAATAAAATGTATGGCATTAAAAACGGACCAGCGTCTGTCAAAGTTTATTAACGATCTATTATATAGCGGGGCGTAACAAGCCCTGACCAAAATAACGTCTTTTTTATCATAAATAGAGTTTTACGGAATTGAGAATAAGCATAGGAGATGCAGAAGTGCTTTATCTCGTACTACCTCACTCACATTGCTCAGCATGATCCTCTGTCAGATCAACATTACTGCAGCGTTCACACACTAGTGATTAATGCTAACCTAAGCAATATGTTAGGCAAAACATGATTCAAAATAAAAAATTCTCGATAGACAAAAAACACAAAGCTGCCTCCAAATTGTACAATACACCGCTAGTATTCAATGAATACTATATTTTGAGACTGCATGTAAAAAATGCATTAAGTTTCGTTATTTTTTGAAAAATAATTATTTCAGCCGTAATATTAAAAAAATTGTGAACGACGCCCGCTCAGCGCGAGCGAGACAGCGCGCGGGTCACCACATGCGTTGGAGAGGGAGCCTTAATCGTAGTTCTACAGATTCATATACAAAAGAGTTATCGTCGAACAAACCCCCATTAACCATAGATACCCAACCACATACATACGAGAATTAACAACGTAGCTTCGGTCAGTAATTCCGCACACTAACGAATTAAGTAACGCGAGTTGTACTTTGAGAAACGCTGGTTCAACATTCACACCTATTTAGTCAAAAATAGATCACATCCAACATGCCCAACAAGAGATAATATTAATATATAAAGTCATGCTGTTGCATTCATATGATAATATCCCGAGAGGACGGGACACGGGACACGGGACGGCTCTTGAAGCGATATTCCCATAATAACAAATAAAGTGGCCTACGAGACGAGATAAACAATGTATACAAACATTCAGGAGGTTTTTTCTGTTCCTTTTTATCTTCAATCGGCTGTTTAGCCATAATCAGATGTTTTCTGGGTTGATGTGGTTTAGGTTCCAATCAATATGTGAAGAACTGGTTAGGTTCTCTGGTGTACCTAAGTCAAGGATTTGCCATCTTTTTAGGCGTTGAACATTTACTTGTGCGTTTAACAAGCTCTTAGCCGCTTTGGTTGCTTTGTAGTGGTTTTCGAGTGTTTCTTGTACTTTGTTCGGCACTTGCTACCTTCCTCCTGTCGGTCGGCATTTAAAGGTATTTTTTATTATTCAGGCGACATTATTGCGTGCGAGAGACTAGCACAGATATAACAATCGCTCGCTGTCGCAATGTAAGAATGTAACACAACGGTCACATTGTTTATCTCGTCTCGTAGGCTTTACTTTAGTCAAGATTTCGTTCTGATCATGCTCCGATCTAGTGTCGATGTCACAAATGGTATTCTCCTTAAACGACAATACAACACAGAAATGTGATTAAATCGTAATGTGACCGAAATATAAACGCTTAAAAGTTTTTCTGCGAATGTTGTCTAGAACTTTAGTATAATAATTAGACGCGTGTCGCTTCACTCTGCCCAGTGTGTTCAATTCTTTAGTATAATAATTAGACGCGTGTCGCTCACTCTGCCCAGTGTGTTCAATTCTTTCCCACTCTTTTCTTTTCTTGTTCCGTCATTCACGAAGTTAAAACAAAATAAGTTCTGCAGGAAGATATGATTTATAAAACTCCGACTCAACCCATGCGCGCCAAAGGTACAGCCAAGAAAGGCCCCAGGGGACGACCAAATCTCGAACGCCGTTATCAGAGATCTCCCTCCCAAGGGAGTTGCAACGCTGACCCGCCTTTTCAACGGGATTCTGCTGTGCGCACTTCCCAACCCCGTAGAAGTCAGGGCGGGTCATCATGATCCCCAAGTCTAGTAAGAACAGCTTAAAGCCAGAAAGCTACCGCCCCATCACCCTCCTGTCCAGCTTATCAAAGCTCTTTGAGAGACTGCTGCTCACGCACCTGACGCCCTACATTCCCCGCGCACAGATCAGTACGGATTTCGGTCGGAGCACAGCAAGACGCCCCAGCCCCAGCTATCCAGGGTACCGCACCACCTCACGCTTACCCGAAACAAGAAAGAACAAGCCCTAGCAGTATTCCTGGATATGGAAAAGGCCTTCGACCGGGTCTGGCATCCAGGACTGCTATACAAACTCACGACCTTCCAGACACCTAAAAACCATGTGTCCTGTGAAGACCATAGCTTCCTTCCTGAAGGACAGGGAGTTCTATGTGAGCGTCGAGCAGGCGAAGTCCTCAGTGCGCCCCATAGAAGCCGGAGTCCCCGGCAGTTGCCTGTCGCCGGTGTGCTACTCCAGGTACACCGATGACATTCCAAAGATGGACGGCGCGCTACTGGCACTATACGCGGACGACGCCGCTTGCACCACCACGTCCATGAACGCCCAACACGCTGCTAAGATGCAGCGCGTCCTCGATGAAGTCCCTGACTGGCTGTCCAAATGGTGGCTGTCAGTCAATGTGGTGAAAACACAGGCAGTCGCCATAGCAGCAGAAAATCCAGCCCTGACATTAGTGACACACGAGGGCCAACAGATCCACTGGTCCCGTACAGCCAAGTACTTGGGCGTCACGAACGACAGGAATCTGACGATGGCCCAACATACCAAGAACACCAGGAACTCCGCGCAAGCGGCCGGAATAGTCCTGAGGCCTGTACTTAGATCGGACCTCCCGCTGCGAATAAAGATCTTTAAAACGTACGAGAGTCCACGTCTCACGTACGCGGCTCCCACGTGGTATGCTCTGGTGGCAGAAACCCACCGGAAGACACTGCGCCGCCAACAGAGCCTAAGCCTACGCGCCATCACAGACGCGCCACGATACATGCGTAATGACACAATCCAGCTGGATCTGAAGGTGGAGGATCTCGACGCGTTCATCGGCTGCCTGGCGCCAGGGCTGTTCGACCAGGTGGAGTCACCCAGTACCAGCACCTGTGGGAGCTGGCCTCCTCTTACGAAAGAGCCCTCAACTCTAAGCCATATCCGCGCGAGCTGGTCGTGGACAGCGACCGGGTAGCGGACCTAATGCCAGGTACTACACACAGGGTACCTGCCCCACCCTCCCTTTCCCCCTCCCATCCTACTTGCACGGGGACGACTCCGGTCGTCGACCGGCCTCTTACTGGCTCAGTAAGAGGCGCCTCAGGCTCTCAGTGAGCCCACCCAGCGACCTCCCAGTTGATGCTCGGGGAGAATTGACACCGCGGAAAAGGGACACAAACCGGAAACCGCCTCCCACGCGCCGGCTTCGCATGTGGTGCCGGCGCGTGTGAGACAACATGAAGCGAATTGAAGCTCAGTTCTGTCCGATCCTCCCAATTCCCACCTGGCAACAGCCCAAGCCGAGGTCCGTACCTAAGTGGTGCCCTTGTGCTCGTTGCCCCAACCTAACTTTGAGGTTGAGCTCCGTCTGTGCTCACCAAAAGCCCGGTAAAGCAGTCATGGGCCCAGGCGGTCAATCAACTGCATACAAAACCATCCGGAAAAAACAAATAAGTTATGTTGTCCCTTCGTAGACCAAGACATGTTCTTGGAGTTTCCGACTATCACTACCGCTAATACGGTAGTAACGTCATCCAGTCAAGACAGAGACAACACTCCACCTTTGCACCGACCTCGCCGTCGAGGTCGACGAACCTTCTAAGTACCTTTTGTGCCTTACGCCTAAACCGGTACCAGCATGTTCCGGGGCGTTTTGCCCGTTCCTCCCCAACCTGGCAACAGCCCAAGCCGAGGTCCTTAAGTGGTGTTCCTGTGCTCGTTGCCGCAACCTTACTTTGCTGGTTGAGCGCCATCTGCGCTCACCAAAAGCCCGGTAAGTCATGACCCCAGGAGGTCAACTGCATTTAAATACATTAGAAAAATAAAAACAAAAGAAGTTCAGTTAGCTAGCAGGTCTCCTGGCGGTAACGGTTATACTAATCGTAGCCCCTTTAGATCTACCCTTCTGGGCTAAGAAAGGCGATCGAGTAATACCAGTAACACTTACGTGGCCCCTCCGACCCTCGGGAAGTAATATTATACTTAGCTAGGCATCAACAACAAATGCGTACCTACCTACGTACGTCGCACATCATAAAGCGTACCTACCTAAGTACGATATAACTCACTGGAAAGGCGTATCTACCTACGTACGACGTACCTACATAATACTAAGAGTGTACGTAATTCACGGATACCAACTTAAGCAACCTGTCAAATTGAAATTGTGTCAAGTACAATAAAGCTACCCTTTGGATTATCCTGTTTCTTTCAAGCACCCTACAGTTCAAATAAAATAGTAGAATACCATTTGTGACATTTGTGACATCGACACTAGATCGGAGCATGATCCAATATATATTTTGACTATTTTGTTAAGAGAATCAGGCTTCTGGGATACTGACTTGTCCAGTCCACGTGTGACCGGAATGCTGGCTTTTATTTCAGTCAACGAATAAGCATTGCCATTTACGTGGCAATGCAGCCAGCATTCAGAGATATAGGCCGTCTTGTCATTTATTTAAAAACTAAAGTAGATACAAGAATTACAACAAATAAAGTTGAGTGAGGCGTTACGCTGGCGATTAGTGTATTTGTATAACTTGACTCTTCAAGTATTTGTAAGCTTTGACTCGACTCTGTGTATTTGTATGTAGAAACAATATTATTTCATCAGCGTGCATTAGTTCCACCGTATGAAGCTATGGTGGAGAGAGTATTGGGTATGGTGTGTAAATGTGGACATTGTATCAGGCCTCCCCCAGAACGCAATGTGACGTGCCGCAGCCGCACGCTCGCGCGGCAGCGGCGTGCGGCGCGGGTGGGGTCGGGTCGGGCTGGCCCCACAGCTCACCCGAGTTGAGCTCGCGCACGAGGCTGGACATGGCGCTGGTGACGCAGTCGGTCGCTCCTCGCGCCGCGTGTGGCTCACCTGAGTTGAGCTCGCGCACGAGCCTGGACATGGCGCTGGTGACGCAGTCGGTCGCTCCTCGCGCCGCGTGTGGCTCACCTGAGTTGAGCTCGCGCACGAGGCTGGACATGGCGCTGGTGACGCAGTCGGTCGCTCCTCGCGCCGCGTGTGGCTCACCTGAGTTGAGCTCGCGCACGAGGCTGGACATGGCGCTGTTGACGCAGTCGGTCGCTCCTCGCGCCGCGTGTGGCTCACCTGAGTTGAGCTCGCGCACGAGGCTGGACATGGCACAGGTGACGCAGTCGGTCGCTCCTCGCGCCGCGTGTGGCTCACCTGAGTTGAGCTCGCGCACGAGGCTGGACATGGCGCTGGTGACGCAGTCGGTCGCTCCTCGCGCCGCGTGTGGCTCACCTGAGTTGAGCTCGCGCACGAGGCTGGACATGGCACAGGTGACGCAGTCGGTCGCTCCTCGCGCCGCGTGTGGCTCACCTGAGTTGAGCTCGCGCACGAGGCTGGACATGGCGCTGTTGACGCAGTCGGTCGCTCCTCGCGCCGCGTGTGGCTCACCTGAGTTGAGCTCGCGCACGAGGCTGGACATGGCACAGGTGACGCAGTCGGTCGCTCCTCGCGCCGCGTGTGGCTCACCTGAGTTGAGCTCGCGCACGAGGCTGGACATGGCGCTGGTGACGCAGTCGGTCGCTCCTCGCGCCACGTGTGGCTCACCTGAGTTGAGCTCGCGCACGAGGCTGGACATGGCGCTGGTTACGGAGTCAGCCGCGTACATGAGGTCGCTCCTCGCGCCGCGGGAGTCGATGCCCACTGAAACACACGCAACACTAATCACATCACACTGATAAACACACACAAAGTTTATGAGTGTCGTTGTAACTTCTTCATGATAGATAGATAGATAGATAGATAGATAGATTAACTCTTTATTGTACACAAATAACACACAGAAACACAAAACATAACTCAATAACAAAAAATAACAGTAATGTACAATGGGCGGTCTTATCGCTTATAGCGATTTCTTCCAGACAACCTTAGGATGGAGAGGACTATATGGAAGAATGGGACAGTGGTGTTATCACCTTGACAAATACACATATCATTAAATATATACAAACCTACATTATAATACATAAAAATAAATACATAATAATATAAACACAACATAAAAGCAGACAAGAACAATGAAAACTCAACAGGACGAAGAAGACGATTGGAGATAAAACAGTTTGACACGATCTTTAAAAGAATGCAACGACGGAGCAAGCCGAATCGACAACGGTAATGAGTTCCACAGCCGAACAGCTTGCACCGTAAAAGAGTCAGTGTAGAAAGAGCTGTGATGAATGGGGAACTTTAGAGCTAGATTTTCTGATGAACGAAGAGAATGATGCTGAAACGCCTGGACGGATTTAGATTAAACTTGGAATACAGATAGCTGGACTCCTGGAATAACACATGGGCTATTTTTTATCCCGATATTCCCACGGGGTCGAGACTTATCGGGGTGAAACCGCGGGGCACAGCTAGTAACTACGAGGGCGGAGTAATAAGTCGGGTAAAAATCTATTTTTAAATAAAATGATCGCAAATTGCATGAAACCTTGTTCACAACTCTTTTGAAGGACTAAATTCAGATATTTTGCTCTTATATTCTAGTATAATTATACTAATAATCTTGTTGCAATAAAGAATACTCGTAGGTCCTTACTTGTGGTGGGTCGTTGGTTTTGGTGATAGCCTCTGTTATCGTTCCCCATACTTTCCATGCCTGAAACAACACTCAAGCTTGTAGAGGCCTCGAAAAGGGTCTCGAGACCGATAAGGAAAAAAAACCAGTGTTTTGAAAGGATTTAGTGCGTATCGCATGTTTCTGTCAACAATTTGTCCAGTTTAAAAACTTTTTTTTATAACATTGTTAGACCTTTGTTGGGCCACGATCTCACCTGTTTGTAAGTGACGATGTGGCTGAAGATGGAGCACAAAGGTCTAGAAGGCACCTATTCACTCTAGCCTTGAAGAGACCCAGATTATAGTTTTCAGGAAAGACAGACGACGGTAGTGTATTCCACTCCTTAGCAGTTCGCATTATAAAGGTAGAACAGAAACGTTTAGTATGAATAGAAGGAATACTAATGAGGTAAGGATGGTACCGAGCCGTGCGTCTGCTCGTCCTATGATGAAAAGGAGATGGTGGGATCAGATCATGAAGTTCCTGGGAGCATTCCCCGAAATGTAACCTATAGAAGATCGAAAGGCACGCGACCTTACGGCGGTGCTCGAGACTCTGGATCTCAGTCTCCGCTATATGTTGCTCACCTATAAGCCTGAAAGCTCTGCGTTCCATCGAGTCCAAATACAAATACAAATACAAATACAAATCATTTATTGATAACGCCAAATTACAGGTCAGAAAAGGTCAATATAAAAATTAATATATTGACTTAATATAAAGGTTATAATAAATAAAATTAGAATTGCATAATATTAATAGCAGCAAGCTGGTGTTTGGCTGAGCCATCCCAAACGTGGCAGCAGTACTCCATACCAGCCCGGACTTGAGCTTTATATAGAAGCTGTCCTGGTGTGAAGTAACGCTCACGTTATTCAGGATGCCTAGCTTCATGGAAGCAGTTTTTGCCTTAGACTCGATGTAGGAGCCAAATTTGAGAGTAGGCGTGAGTGAATCACCTAAGAGTTCGAGGTGATCTCCTATAGCTACATGTACATTTCGGAAGACAGGAACTTGGAGAAACTGTCTTTTTTTTGCCGAGAAGAGACAAGCCTGCTTTTCAGAGGCGTTGAACTTGACTAGATTGGCAACGCCCCAATGCATACAGCCTTAAGAAGTTGAGAGTCAAATTCAGACGCTGCAACATCTCATCTCTTAACTCCAGAATTTCAGTCTGCCTAGCACGCGCAGTGGAAACGTGTCTCTCCACAACTGTGCTATCGTCTGCATACCCAATGATACCGAGCATTAGCAGATCATTAATATGCAGCAGAAACAGTGTGACAGATAGCACTGACCCCTGAGGTACCCCGGCGTTTATAGCCAATTGATCCAACGAGCAGCCGTCAACAACTACTCGAATTAAAGACTGCGAGCCAGGAGCAGAATTGAACTGGTAGTGCATAAGCAGGAAGCTTGCTAATAAGGCTTGTGTGCCAAACCCTGTCAAAGGCCTTCGAGACGTCTAATGAAACAGCCAGTGCTTCACCATGTTTCTCAATGGCCTCGCTTCAAATACACAAGAAGTAGACCGATTTCGGCGAAATCCGTATTGGCGACTGGCGATGACTGAGGAGGTCGAACTTTCGAAGTATGCAAGGAGCTTACTATTCAGTACACGCTCCATACATTTACATAGTAGGGAGGTGATCGAGATAGGGCAGTAGTTCGAAGGGTCAGCACGATTTCCATTCTTGGGCACAGGTTGCACGTTAGCGAGCTTCCAAGACTTGGGGACTTCACCAGTTTTCAAAGAGAGGCGGAAAAGTCGCGTTGATAATGGAGACAAGGCACAGGCACAGGTTTTTAACAATACGGCCGAGATTTGTTCATGTCAAGACTACGTAGTGTTTTGAGCACATCCTTTTGCTGGATGCGAATTTCTTGCATTGAAGCTTCGCACCGAGGAAGGCTGGGTGGAGTTTCGCCAGAGGTGTCAAGACGCGAAGCCTCCGCAAAATTGAGTGGCACATAAATTTGCTTTTTCAACCGCAGCATGAGCTAGGGCACCGTCCTGTTTCAGTAGTGGGGGGAGTGAATTGAACAGAACGCAGTGTCTGCTGTCTCTACAACACACGTACCTAGACTGTGCGTCATGTCAACGCGCTCCCTGTCTCCCAGCGACGGAGTCTGCGGCGCGCTGCGCACCACGCCGCGAGGGGTCGGCTCCCTTAACAAAACAAAACATTCACTTTATTTAAAATTAATATGGGTTACACTATAAAATTGCCGTTGTGTAGTAAAAGATACTTTGAATTGACATAAAACCTTCATGGTGTGAGATTTTCTTGAAAATCGTTGCTGTGAAACTTTTTTCACACGATACCTGATGAGGTTCTTCTTGTATGTGCATCATGTGTTCTCTTATGCTGTTGTCGAGCGCCCCTCGCCTGCTGGTTTGAGATGCCTCACCGTTCTGAAGCGGAAGGGCGCTGCGCCCCAGGCAGCGGCGGACTCTTGTCGAGCGAGGGGACGCCTGCTGGTTTGAGATGCCTCATCGTTCTGGAGCGGAAGGGGGCTGCGCCCAAGGCAGCGACGGAATCTTGTCGAGCGAGGGGACGCCTGCTGGTTTGAGATGCCTCACCGTTCTGGAGCGGAAGGGGGCTGCGCCCAAGGCAGCGACGGAATCTTGTCGAGCGAGGGGACGCCTGCTGGTTTGAGATGCCTCACCGTTCTGGAGCGGAAGGGGGCTGCGCCCAAGGCAGCGACGGAATCTTGTCGAGCGAGGGGACGCCTGCTGGTTTGAGATGCCTCACCGTTCTGGAGCGGAAGGGGGCTGCGCCCCAGGCAGCGACGGGCTCTTATCGAGCGAGAGGACGCCTGCTGGTTTGAGATGCCTCACCGTCCTGGAGCGGAAGGGGGCTGCGCCCCAGGCAGCGGCGGACTCTTGGTGGAGCGCGGAGACGAGTCGGGCGTCGAGCGAGGGGACGACTGTTGCGTCTGAAACGGACATAACATACAGTAGTAGTAGAGCTTTTTTGTGTAAGAGTTCGTCCGGGGAAGTACTACCACCATACCTATTTCTGCCGCAAAGCAGTAGTGCTCGCATTGCTATTTTCCGGTTTGAAGGGTAAGGGTGCCGGTGAAATTATAAGCAAACGAGACTTTTCACCTTTATGTCTCAGGGTGGCGGGCGCAGTGCAATGCCACATAGGGTGCCTCCTAGGTGGACGTGACCTATGAGGTAATGCACTGTTCATAGGCAGAGGTTATCGCTTAACATCAGGTGGGCCATCTGCTAGTTTCGTCACACAAGTAGCATATAAAAAAAAAAAAAACAGCGTATACAGTAGCTGATTGGTCTCATTCGAAGGCTTTCTACTCAAAGAGGAGTCAATGGTATGTGATGGAAAAAAAAACATTCATTGCGCTTTTATCTGTAAAGTGAACGTACAAAAATGGTATACCTGTTCATTACCCATGTGAAAAAAATATAACAAAGTGCAGCTGTTTTCACTTCTAAACGACTTAGAATTTTATCTAAATGTCGGTATTTTTCAAATTGATCGTATGATTATGTGATGGTTCGCCTGGCTTGCTAGAGCGTGCTGCCAAATGCTTGTACTAATTAATTATTAAGTGGCGTGTTCCAGTACAATTGCAAGAGAAAATTTTCAATTCCCTCCCCCTCCCCCTAGTGAAAAGCATTCTTGTCATCACGGGGGCCGTCAGCCATACTGCTAAGAGCCTCTTTTGCATCAAAGTGGGGGGTTGTCGCAATGTTCAGGGAGACCCGATGAAACGGCTGCCGCCCGTTGGTCAATAGGGGACCCGAACCCAGAAATCACTACTAAAACTCCGCTCTGGGAGGCTGTCCCGCCAACCCGCGAAAAAAGCCTGTTAGTGGCTGTCCCGCCAACCCGCGAAAAAAGCCTGTTAGTGGCTGTCGTGCCGGACTAGGAGACCGGAGTGGAACTCGGCAGTTTATTTCAGGTGGGATCGGGGGCCCTTCCGTGCATCGCGCCAGCCGTCCATAACTCGGTGAATCTGAGCTCTTTTTGTTGGCTATCTTTGTCACCTGGTGTGGATGGAATACTTTTCACTCCTTCCCTCATCCTCTTACATATTTTTTTATTTATTTTTTCTTAACCTATTTTGTCCCACTGCGGGGCAAAGGTCTCCCCCAAATTCCTCCACTTGTCCCTATCCCTGGCAGTCTCCCACCACTCCTTTTCAAAACCAACAAGATCGTCCCGCCAACGCTTTCTCGGCCGACCCCGAGGTCGCCGTCCTTCAGGCATCCAGGGTGTGCTGATGTTCGCCCACCTGTTGGGAAGCATACGACTGACGTGCCCCGCCCAATCCCATTTGAGCCTGGCTGTTTTGTCACCTACGTCGGCAATACCAGTCAGGGATCGCAGCGTGGTGTTCCTAACATGGTCGGTTCTCTTTCTCTTATAACCCAAAATACTGCGTTCCATTGCCCTCTGACAAATCTTGAGTCTGGACTTCTGTAACTCGGTCAGCGACCATGTCTGCGCACCGTAGGTTAGGACGGGCAGGATACACATGTCGATGAGTTGGCGTTTTAGTGTTAGGGGTAGGTCGCCTTTCAAGTGCATCTTAACATCCTATTCGAGGATGCACATCCTACATCAAGGCGGATTACACTCTATAGTTCATAGATAGATCATTAGCTAGCAACAATTTATTTGTTCAAAATCCAAGTGAGGGTTAACTACGGGGCGGGGGGGAGTTCATCCACCACATCTGTCACAAAATATATCCTTGCACCGCAGCGATCGCAATAATTGCCTACCTTCAGCATCCTCATGAGTCCCTCCAGCTGCTGCATGAGGTGCTTCCTGGAGTCCTGCAGCGAGGACAGGTGGCCCTCCAGCTCATCCTTGCGCTGGCGCAGCGCACGCAGCTCGGACACGAGCGGGGGCGCGCCGCCGCCACCGCCGCCGCTGCAGGCGCCGCTGCTTGCTTCCGCTTCTTGCTGACGCCTCATGACGCAATTAAAAAAAACAAATTAATTTGCTGTACAAACACCATGGAATACTTATGTTACTAAATAAAACTAGGTAAGACAACAATTTTAGTTTTAAGGCGCGATAGGTTCTCAAATGTCTCTAGAATTTTAAAGTTTTTGATAAGAATTTTCATAGTTTTCTATGAAGAAAAAAATATATGATATTCTTGAGCTTTTTATCTAGTGCAATCAATAATTCAACACAATATTTGAATTACTTCACTCGATAAAAAAAAATAACAAAGATACCTCCTTTTTAAAATTTAAATGCTATTTTTCACTCACTTCTCTCACGTTTTAATTTTTGAAACATTTGGTTACATGTTAGTTATTATTTGAGTTAGTGAATTCATCAACAAAATTAAACAAAACTTTGAACGACATTTTTATATAATTTTTTTATACATAAAAACACAGTATCAGAGCGTGCGCTCGCCTTCTTCGCCTCATACAAAAATGTTCGTTGAACCTATAGCGCCTTAATACAGAGGTGCTACTCGTATAGTCCAATTAAATCTATGTCTAGTCATCTCCACACTAGGCACGCCTGTGTCGTGGAGATCTTCGGTTTACAGAAAAAAAATTGGTAGGACTTTTAACTGTCTGCGTCTCTTATGCGGCTGTGGCTGGGCGCCCCGCGCGTTGTGGCGGTGCAGTGGTAGTGCCAAGGCAGGCGCGCTGGCGCGTCGACTGACGGAGGAGCTCAACGCGGAGCAGGTGAGGGTATCGAGGCCGGTTACGACCACGGAGCTGCGGGTGTCCGGCATCGATGACTCGGTCACTGTGTCCGAGGTCGCTGCAGCGGTGGCGCGTGCGGGCGCATGCGAGGTGGCCACGGTCACCTGCGGCGAAGTGCGCCCTGGTCGGTACGGCTCGTGTGCGGCCTGGGTTCGATGCCCAGTGCTCAATGCTAGGGCGATCCTTGTGGCGGGTAGCCTGGCTGTCGGGTGGGGCTCAGCTCGGGTGGAGTTGCTCGAGGCGCGGCCGCTCCGGTGATTTAAGTGCCTCGAGCCCGGCCGCTCCGTCCGAGGAGAATCGCAACGACCAATGTTATCGCTGTGATGAGCCCGGCCATAAGGCCGGCGCCTGCAACGCCATGCCGCGCTGCACCCTGTGCTTGGGAAGGCCTGCGGAGCATCGGTTTGGCACCAAGGCGTGTGCTGCACCGACCAGACGAGGAGTGCTAGAAGTGAGCGGTGGCCCTAGGGTCCATGACTCAGCTCATGCGCCCGACGCCCTCCGGTGCAGGGGCGGGGACAGAGGTGGTCAACATGGAAATCATATCTTAGATGACGTCCAGGTTCCTGCAGGCGAATCTAAACCACTGCGCTCGGGCCCAGGACCTGCTGGTCCAGACCCTAGCGCAGTGGCAGATTCATGTGGCGATTGTTGCGGAGCCCTACTGGGTGCCGCTGTGTGGGGGCTGGGTTGGTGATGATGGTGGCTTTGTCGCCATAGTCACCCGAATGACTGCCGGGGCACTTCCACTGGAGCGGGTATCGAGAGGGCGTGGGTGGGTTCTGGGGAGGTGGACGAGACTCTCATCTTCGCCGTTTACTTCTCCCCGAACGCCTCGCTCACTCGCTTTGAGCAGTACCTGCGCGAGCTGGAGACGTTGGTAGCTGGCCGTCGCTCACACCACGTGCTAATCGCCGGGGAACTCAACGCCAAGTCAGCGATGTGGGGCTCACCCGTGACGAACGCGCGCGGTAGGGAAGCAGAAAACTGGGCTGTGGCAACTGGGTTCTCAGTGCTGAACCATGGGGAAGTCCATACGTGCGTCCAGCGGACGGGAGGTTCGATCGTGGATGTCACGTTTGCAACATCAGCCCTCGCGCGCCGCGTCTCTGAATGGGCGGTCTTGGATGGAGTGGAGACGCTGTCGGACCACCGGTACGTACGGTTCGATATCTCGGTCTTTTCACAGCCACAGCCAATCCATGGAGTCCCCTACCGGGTGACCCGCCCCGCTGGGCCCTCAGGAAGCTGGACCGCGAGCTACTGCTGGAGGCTGCGGAGTATGATTCCTGGGCGTCGGGGACCGCCGCTGATGTCGGATAGGTGGACGTCGAGGAGGAGGCCGAGTGGCTCCGCGGGGCACTAGCACGCGCCTGCGATGCAGCGATGCCTCACCATGGGCCCCATGCTCCATGGCGTCGCATATATTGGTGGTCGGCGGAGATTGCGGCACTGCGGGCGTGCATATACCACTGGTGTCGCGCCGCGTCCTCCTCCGCGCCGTCCGACGGCGGCCGAGCCTGCGCTTATTACCTGAGTGTCGCGATCTCGCGCATGATGTCCCTGTTCTTGGCCTCCAGCTGCGCTATCAGCTCCCTCTGGTGTCGCGCCGCGTCCTCCTCGGCGCCGTCCGACGGCCCCCGAGCCTGCGCTTATTACCTGAGTGTCGCGATCTCGCGCATGATCTCCCTGTTCTTGGCCTCCAGCTGCGCTATCAGCTCCCTCTGGTGTCGCGCCGCGTCCTCCTCGGCGCCGTCCGACGGCCCTCGTGCCTGCGACTGTTAATATATATTCTAAAACATTTGTCATCACACATTATCTGAAAGTAAGTCGTTGAACGACTGAACAAGCAGATAGCAAACCTGATTTTAAGCGGTAACCTCTGCTTATAACAATGCATTACCCCATAGGTCCCGACCACCAAGGACGCGTCCTATGTGGCATTGCGCCCGCCACCCTGAGACGTAAATATTAAAAGTCTCATGTGCCTGTAATTTCACCGGCACCCATACTCTTCAAACCGGAACACAGCAATGCGAGCACTACTGCTTTGCGGCAATAAGTTGGTAGTACTTCCCCGGACGAACTCGTCACACAGCGCGGTCACGTGCCGCGCCGCCTGCTGTCACACAGCGCGGTCACGTGGCGCGCCGCCTGCTGTCACACAGCGCGGTCACGTGGCGCGCCGCCTGCTGTCACACAGCGCGGTCACGTGGCGCACCGCCTGCTGTCACACAGCGCGGTCACGTGGCGCGCCGCCTGCTGTCACACAGCGCGGTCAAGTGGCGCGCCGCCTGCTGTCACACAGCGCGGTCACGTGGCGCGCCGCCTGCTGTCACACAGCGCGGTCACGTGGCGCGCCGCCTGCTGTCACACTGCGCGGTCACGTGGCGCGCCGCCTGCTGTCACACAGCGCGGTCAAGTGGCGCGCCGCCTGCTGTCACACAGCGCGGTCACGTGGCGCGCCGCCTGCTGTCACACAGCGCGGTCACGTGGCGCGCCGCCTGCTGTCACACTGCGCGGTCACGTGGCGCGCCGCCTGCTGTCACACAGCGCGGTCAAGTGGCGCGCCGCCTGCTGTCACACAGCGCGGTCACGTGGCGCGCCGCTTGCTGTCACACGGCGCGCCGCCTGCTGTCACACAGCGCGGTCACGTGGCGCGCCGCCTGCTGTCACACAGCGCGGTCACGTGCCGCGCCGCCTGCTACAGCATACAGCGTGGTGCGGGATGTAGTACACGTACCAGCTCCGGCGTGAGCGAGGCGGAGCGGCCGGCGCGCGGCTGCAACAAGAGAGAGCGCTCGACGTAAACCAACATTATAATAAAGCTTGCAACTCTATTTGCTTCAACATGCTCCAAACAGATGTAATAAAATAAAATAAAATAAAATAAACCTAATATTAAATATGCATTAAAGTCCTAATTATAGGGGTTAAAGTATGAAATTGCCGTTGTATATATATACTTTGAATTGACATAAAACCTTCATGCTGTGAGATTTTCGTTTGAAACTTTTTTCAAATGATACCTATGAGGTTCTTCTTTTAAAAACCGTGCATCATTCGATTTTCGACTTTCAATTGTTTTTTTATTCAGCTTAGACGTGAAAGATGGATACTTCGAAAATCCGAGTCATTTTTACGAAAATACGAGTTCCGACGCAGAACTAACGCGGCAGAAACGGCTCGCAATATTAACGCTGCGTTTGGAGAGGAGACTGCTAATGAACGCAACGTGTGTTTTTTGTTTAAACGCTTTCGTAATGGAAACTTCGACTTGAAGAACGAGCACGTGGAAGACCCACACAGGTGAATAACGCCACTGCACGAGAAACCGTTGTAACTCTACAGGTGCTGCAGTTAGAAACCATACATTTTCCTCCGGCGAGTACGGAAGGAGTACCTTGCAAGGACTACCATTTTTTTCGTGATTTGGACAATTTTCTACGTGATAAAATATGTCTTCCCAGGAGGCAGTACAAAATGCTTTCACACAGTTTGTCGAATCTAGATCCCCAGAGTTCTATCGTAAAGACATAATTGACCTTCCGTTTAGATGGCAGCAATGTACAGATAATGAGGGTAAATATTTTGAATAAATAAATTTAAATGTTTAGTATAAATCGGCAATTTCATACTTTAACCCCTAATATTATTGTTTTATATAAATAAATAAATAATGCTGGACAGTTCACACAACATTATCCAACCCCAAGCTAAGCAGAGCTTGTGTTATGGGTACTAGACAACTGACATACTTAATACAATATATTACATAGATAGATGTAATTTTTTATTATACATAGAAAATACCCAGAACACCCTGAACAAATATCTGCAGATCGCACAAATATTTGTTCCGAGGCGGAAATCGAACCTCCCGCAACCTCCTGCGTCGCAGGCGAACGTTCGCCCGCCGCGCCACAGAGGTCGTCAAAAAAGGTGACGTTTCAGAAATTTGTAATACATGATTATTGATTTACAATGAGTCGAGGAAGTAAGATGCGGTGTACATGGGGCTCTTAATATGTTTTTACACCACCGGCACCGGCTCGGTAATGTCCAATTACATGTCATGAAACCTCAACGTAAAGCATTTACCACTTAAGGGAGGTAAAGTTGTATGAAACTCCCAAGGGAGTACAGTGATTTGAATTTGGAACGTTAAATTCGTGTGGAAACTCGTGGAAACACCAGTTACAGTTTACACAGTGCGAGCTGCTGCCTGGCCAGTAGACAGCTACTCGGTTTGTCTACTCGTACGCCAGTAGCTCGGCTCGCCTTTGCTGTCTACACCACACCAAGCTACTGCTCAGTCCGAGTCAAGTCGCGATGTCGAGTGAACTTGTTTTAATAAAAAAAACGGTGATACGCTCTATGACAACAATTTTATGTCAGGAATTGGAAAATATCTATAACCATAGCCAATATAAGAAAAAAGAGCGTAAGAAAAGGATTTGGATTAGAGAATGGATGGCTAGAAGATCTTTAGGGGCAACACGTATGATTCTCAACGAGCTTTACCATGAAGATCCCCGAGAATATAAAGCAGTGATGAGAGTGACACCTGAACAAGTCGAAAGACTTTTAAATTTGACAAAAACAAATATAGAACGTCAAGACACATTGATGAGAGATGCCATAGCAGCAAGGGTGAAGTTGGAAGCAACTCTGTGTTTCCTAAGCTCAGGAATGTCATTCAGACTGCTATCAGTATTTTTCAGGATATCTAAAGCTTCTTTATCAAAATTTATACCAGAAGTTTGTGACGCTATTTCTGAAGCTTTGGACGAATATTTTCAAGTAAGTAAAAGTTAATTTTATTAACACAATAATACATGACGTGTGACTCATTCATTTATTAATCAAAAACAAATTAAACCTTAACTAAAACATTATTGCATGTTGTTTACATTAGCATTTATCATCGCTTTGACTATTGGATCATTAAAGTCAAATAATTGTCCTGGTTGAACTGGCTGCTGCGCAGAAACCGTTTCTAAATTGGCTGCCTCGTATGATGAATGTGATGATTGGTGATCAACTGATTGAAGTGGCTGATGCACCAAAACTGTTTCTGTAGGCTGATAAGTTGTGCCTGGGAAGGACACACTGGGTCCTGATGATGGTGACGCTATGTAGGACTGTGGTGACGAAGCACTGTATGAGGAAAGGGCAGATGCGTTCCGAGCGTATATAGCTCTTTTTCGGTATCGTGAAAGTACTTGTTGAATTTCATCTTTGGCATCTAAAAAATCTAGTAATGGGAGCTGCCTCAATTGAATAGCGACATGCTTTCCAACAATATCATACTCGTCTTCTTGTCTAGAAGAGCTGGAAGATTCTATAGTACTGTTTAGTTGTTTCAGCTCATCAATAGCTGCTGTAATTCCGCTCATTTATTGGGCAGTATTATGTGATTTTTTAGCTTTACCCGGGTTTTTTTTCTTTGTCAATGTGCTGTCACTGGAGTAGATTGATCTATCATCAGATTTATCAAGAGTTTTATCACCCGTTTTATCATCAGTGTTATCCGCCATGTCTTGACTAACAGCATTTTCCAAATCCGCCGGTGTGTTGTCTTTCTGCAATTGGAATATAAAATTAATATTATATTTTTCAGGTACCAAGCAGAAAGGAATGGGAAGACGTACAAGTAGGATTTCACCACAGGTGGAACTTTCCAGGATGTTGTGGAGCCATCGATGGCAAACATGTGGTGATTCAAGCTCCGCCCAATTGTGGTAGTGAATACTACAATTATAAAGGAACTAACAGCTTGGTGCTCCTAGCGATCGTGGATCATGACTACTGCTTTAAATATGTGGACATAGGCTCATATGGGCGAAATTCTGACGGTGGTGTTTTCCAAGCTTCCTCATTGTATCCAGTGTTGGAAAATGGCACATTATTGCCAGAAGGCGGTATTGTAGTGGGAGATGATGCTTTTCCTCTTAAGACGTACTTATTGAAACGCTATCCCAATGAGACTACGATAGCTGAAAAAACTTACAATTACAGATTCTCTAGGGCAAGACGCATAGTAGAAAATGGATTCGGTATTTTAGCATCTCGCTTTCGCGTTTTGGGAAAACCTATCCAGTTGCAAGAGGAGACCACAATAAAAATTATTCGAACTACATGCGTACTGCACAACTGGTTACGGAAATCTTCACCACACATCTACACTCCTCCTGGTAGTGTAGATTATGAAGATATTACAAATTTCACTGTCAACCTTGGAACGTGGAGATCAGAAATAAATGCATTACCGAGTATCGCCCGATCGCGAACAAATAACAGATCAAAAGCAGTTGCCGAAAAATTGAGAGAAAAATATAAAAATTACTTCTGTAATGACGGTGCTGTCTCCTGGCAAAGTCGTATGATTAATATCTAGAAATGTAACCAACTACATTTATCAGTGAAATAAAGAATTAGGTACTCACCAGATTGGATGTTGTTTTCTTTTCTTTTAAATTAATTGTTTTCATTATATAATCCATTATATCAAACCATTTTATGGATGGTTTGTACACATCGTCTGCGCCAGCGCCACTCTTCTTGCTTTTTTCGATTTTACTCACTTCTTGATTGTAGGTGGACCGTAAATTTTTTATTTTCTTGGTTACCTCACCGGTGTTACCTAGGTGCATTTCTTTTGCGATATGTTCCAAAGATTCTTTTCTCATATCTCTATTTCGATAGTTTTTATCGAAACAATTCCGTAGGTTTTCTTGTTCTCTGTAGAGTTTCATGAATGAAATATTATTGTCAGAAGACCATCTATCCGTACCCATATTTCGATCTCGATTTAGTACATAGGCGTAGCACACAAAAAAACACGGCTTCCACTCACAACTGTCCGGCTGGCACTGGCGAGCTACTGCCGAACGCGTCCAAACGATGCGAGCGACGCACGAGCCGCTGTCATGTGCGAGTTGCTGCCGGGCGAGCAGGCGAGTGAAAACAAAAAATGTTGAAGTAACTCGGATGCGAGCTACTGACCAACTCGCACGTACGAGTTACTCGTAAGTGACGTCCAAACAGTGCGAGTAACTGCAGTGCAGCTACTCGGAAGGCTTACTCGTACGCTAGCTCGCACTGTGTAAACCAGCCATAAGTAAGAAATTCCGTATGGCATTGTAGAGGTTTGTTCTAAAATAGAATTGGCCACCATAAGCAGAACTCAATTACAAAGAATGTGGAACAAAAGACGGTGTTTGTGCTGTGATTTTCAGTGATTTTTTATTGTCTCGCAGAAGGTGTGAAAAGTAGAGTATGCTCCTCTGGGATAGAGCCAGTCATCGTGTTGTGTACTTGCACCCCTCGCTTCACTCAGGACTATTCATAAAGTCCCTCGTTACGCTCTGGGTTCAATATGCCGCCCGCGCGTAAGACACTGCTTTATCCCCTAGTGCATAAAATAGTATAGTAGTACCATGGTGGTGTTGTCGCTCGCGAGCCGCGCCGCGTAGCGCGCGATGAGACGGTGCTCGTCGTCCGCTCCGCGCGTCAGGTGCTCGGCTATGCCTGGAGGAGGGACAAAAAAAAAATTTATAATGTTTTTTTTAATCAAATTATTTTTCTACTAACTTTACACCGAAAACCACCGCCGTACTCCGGGAACACGTCGTGACTGTGGGAATTAGTACTCACTGCGGTGCGTGGAGCGCGAGGAGCGCGAGTCGAGGGATCCCGTGTTCATGTACCCGCCGCCGTACTGCGGGACCCGTCGTGCGCCGCACCGAGAGGGGGGGGGACGATACACTAAGTACTCACTGCGGTGCGTGGAGCGCGAGGAGCGCGAGTCGAGGGAGCCCGTGTTCATGTACCCGCCGCCGTACTGCGGGACCCGTCGTGCTCCGCACCGAGAGGGGGGGGGGGGGGGACACACTAAGTACTCACTGCGGTGCGTGGAGCGCGAGGAGCGCGAGTCGAGGGAGCCCGTGTTCACGTACCCGCCACCGTACTCCGGGAACCCGTTGTGGGCCGGCACCGGGGAGGGGGGACTGCACGGAACAACAAAACGTTCATTCATTAGGGGAGGGGGCGGCATACCGCCAAATTCATAATTCTAGATAAGATTTTTCTTTTTAGAAGACTTTCGACTATACACTACGTACTTTACTATTCTCCTGACGTTTCGTTGACCATTTAGAGGTCCTTCCTCATGAGCACCGACCAGTTGTAATGAACTCTTTGATTTTATTACTTGACCTCAAATTGACTTTTAACTTGACTTTGTATTTTATTAATTTGACCCGTGTGCAGTCGGCCAACGCCGGTGTAAGAAGAAGTCCGTCTCTTTTTTTTTTTTTTTTTTTTTTCGGAAGGATTTATATGCAGTTGACCGCCTGGGGCCATGACTGCTTTACCGGGCTTTTGGTGAGCGCAGATGGCGCTCAACCTGCAAAGTTAGGTTTTGGGCAACGAGCACAAGGGCACCACTTAGGTACGAACCTCGGCTTGGGCTGTTGCCAGGTTGGGAGGATCGGACAGAACGCCCCGGAACATGCTTGTACCGGTTTAGGCGAAGGTACAGAAGGTACTTAGAAGGTTCTTCGACCTCGCCGGCGAGGTCGGTGTAAGGGTGTAGTGTTTTCTCTGTCTTGACTGGATGACGTCACTACCGCATTAGCGGCAGTGATAGGGTCATCGGGATCACCGATGAAGGTCTCGTTTCCGCACCTTCCTTTTATATCTAAACGTCGCTGTTCGTAAACAAGTGTCGGGCTCATTCGTTTGGGTGGCGCGACACAACAGAATACGAGTGTTCGCAGCCGTACACGTGGTGTTTATAAGCCTTCAATCTCAGTAGATCTATTCTACAGAGTCGTCAAATGACTTCTCTCCGTCAAATATTTCTGCCTGGGGTTGCCTTTAAGCAAAAGGAACCCTGATTCTTGTTCTTCTGGATGCTCAAAATAGTAAGCTAATAAAAAACGTAAGATGATGTTTGGATGTAATAATTCAGTGCATCATGTCGATCCGTAATCTATATCTTGACAGCCTCTAGACAGATTTTACTCATATTATTCCAAATTCTTGTTTAAAAAACCTATAAAATTGAAGAATCTGTATTAATATCAAGTTTCGTTAAGATCAGTTGAAAAATACGTGCACAAGAGTACCAGAACAATAGGGGTTAAAGTATGAAATTTCCGTTGTGTAGTAATATATACTTTGAATTGACATAAAACCTTCATGGTGTGATATTTTCGTGTGAAACATTTTTCACATGATACCTTTGAGGTTCTTCTTTTAAAAAATGTGCATCATTCTCTTTTCGACTTTCAATTAAAACCTTCATGGTATGATATTTTCGTGTGAAACATTTTTCACATGATACCTTTGAAGTTCTTCTTTTAAAAAATGTGCATCATTCTCTTTTCGGCTTTCAATTTATGTTTTTATTAAGCTTAGACGTGAAACATGGATACTTCGAAAATCCGAGTCATTTTTTAACACGAGTTCCGACGCGGAACTAACGCGGCGGAAACGGCTCGTAATATTAACGCTGCATTTTGAGAGGAGACTGCTAATGAACGCACCGTGCTTTTTTGATTTAAACGCTTTCGTAATGGAAACTTCGACTTGAAGAACGAACCTCGTGGAAGACCCACACGATTGCATGGTTTGGAATTTTGAAATTTAAAAATAAGTTACTTACTAGTTTCGAACGATAATTTTGTATTTAGAATGACAATGTTAATTTTAGATTCAGAATGACAAATTTGCTATAAAACCAGGCCTCTTTCTCAAATAAAATCAGTTTTAATCCGGAGTCTAGTCGAGAAGTCTAGCCTTAGTCTTTACCTCTATATTTTTGAAGTTTTATTTACTACAAAGGACAGCGGGCACCGGCTTTGGAAAGTGGTACCACGGTGTACCTGCCGTGAAAGATATCCTGGACACCAGGGCTACGTGTCCCCTGTGACACGTTCGCGCCGGAGTTGTGTCTCATACCTCACGAGGCACGACACGTCCACGTCAGGGTCTGTCTCCACCCTCGACCGACGTAGACGTTGTGTGCCAGTGGGGTTAAAAGCCATCATCATCCTCAGGGCTGTCCTGACCCGCCTGAACTTTGGGACATCGCCATCCTCGGTGGCCGTCTGGGTCACCTGAGCTACGAATTCGAGTGGCCACCAACGTCGACAGGGCCCCCCACACCGCCTGGCCTGCCTCTTTGGGTGATCAACGGCTCCTGACCATTGCCACTTCCGGTCCGCCTTCATTGCCGGAGCCGCCTTTCGCCCAGATGTCTCCGCCATAAGGTTGCCTCTAATCCATCACTAGTTAGAAGCAGTATCTGTAGTAGTCTAGTGGCTTGAAGATTTATTTATACTCCCTAGCAACTAAATTAGGTGTTACAACGTACCTAGGCCGATCGTAGCATGTCTACGTTGACTAAGGAGGTCTAGATACCTTTGTGTTTCTTATTTTAACATGCAGCTTGCGGTTCGCCTTGGAATGTCCTTCTAGATGAGCCGTAACGTTACAACCGTTGTAACTCTCTCTAGAGTAGAGCTGCAGTTAGAAATCATACGTCATCCTCCGTACTCGCCAGACCTTGCTCCAACGAACTACCATGTTTTTAGTGATTTGGACAATTTAATACTTGATAAATAAAACCAGGATGCAGTACAAAATGCTTTAACACAGTTTGCCGAATCTAGATCCCCAGAGTTCTATCGTAAAGGCATAAATGTACTTCCGTTAGATGGCAGCAATGTATAGATAATGAGGGTAAATATTTAGATTAAATTAACATGATACATCTTAGAAAAAAACTATTTTAAATTTTTCACTACAAATTGGAAATTTCATATTTTAACCCCCAATATAAACAGATAGATGAAAGCGAATGCCAGTTGTTGCACATTTCGCTCGCTCAGTTATTGTAACAATATTCATCATCATCATCAGCCTACAGAAGTCCATGGCTGGACACACTCCTCCCATAGAATGCCGCGTCGAACGGTCTCGAGCCGCCTCCATACACGGCCTTCCTGCGACCTCAAATAAAATTATATGTGATAAAATTACACACACGCCCCCTAGTGTCAGAGTAGGCAGGCACTGGGCAGGTACTCACACAGTGTGACTCAGGTTGAGGGTGCGCTCAGGCTGGTCGGGGTAGTGCGGCAGGGGGGCGCGCCCCCTCTCCGACACGCACCCTAGTGTCAGAGTAGGCAGGCACTGGGCAGGTACTCACACAATGTGACTCAGGTTGAGGGTCCGCTCAGGCTGGTCGGGGTAGCGCGGGAGGGGGGCGCGCCCCCTCTCCGGCACGCCCCCTAGTGTCAGAGTAGGCAGGCACTGAGCAGGTACTCACACAATGTGACTCAGGTTGAGGGTGCGCTCAGGCTGGTCGGGGTAGCGCGGGAGGGGAGCGCGCCCCCTCTCCGGCACGCACCGAAATGACTTCCTCAGGGTAGCGCCGATCTGTTTCGACGGCGATTTCTGTAAAACAACATGTTTTAAGGTTCCTTTCCTAAAAAGGTATAAACGAAACCATTATAGGATAAATCACGTCTATCTGTCACAGCCTATTTTCCCGGAATCAATTCATATTCAAATTTATAATTAACTACCTAAACATGTTGAAGAATTGAATGAAAACGCATTCAAGAAATATATCAAGGAAACTGTCCAAAAAAGCATGTTACTGTATCAAGGACAACATTACAGACAAAGAAGCTTGTACTGAACAGATAAGCCACTACGGTAGTTTGTAGATTCGACAAAGACCCTGCACAGGCTTGCAAGAGTTGTCCAATGTATTAACATCCTTGTTGAGACAAGGTCTTTTACAGCCGCCTATTTTGTTATTTTTACTTAAGGTAACTTAAATGATATTTTCTACACTTACTTATCAGAGACAAAGCCCCTTACGGCTGCATCTGTCATTTGAAATTGTATCAAAACCTATTTGTAACATGACGTAACTTAGAGTTCCCATTGTGTTCCAAAGTTTGAATAATTATATGAATAATAGGGGTTAAAGTATGAAATTGCCGTTGTATAGTAATATATACTTTGAATTGACATAAAACCCTAAGGTGTGAGATTTTCGTGTGAAACTTTTTTCAAATGATACCTATGAGGTTCTTCTTGACGACCCCTGTGGCGCGGCGGGCGAAGCTTGGCCTGCGACGCAGGAGGTTGCGGGTTCGATTCCCGCCTCGGAACAAATATTTGTGCGATCGCAGATATTTGTTCAGGGTGTTCTGGGTATTTTCTATGTATAATAAAAAATATGTATCTATGTAATATATTGTATTAAGTATATCAATTATCTAGTACCCATAACACAAGCTCTGCTTAGCTTGGGGCTAGATAATGTTGTGTGAACTGTCCAGCATTATTTATTTATTTATTTATTTATTCTTTTAATAAACGTGCATCATTCTATTTTCGACTCTCACTTGTTTTTTTATTCAGCTTAGACGTGAAAGATGGAAACTTCGAAAATCCAAGTAATTTTTGAATACGAGTTCCGACGCAGAATTAACGCGGCTGAAACGGCTCGCAATATTAACGCTGCGTTTGGAGTTGACCCACGCCGTAGTAGCCCGGGCCTTGTGTGATATCAATATTCTTGTAACTCGTGATATCGCACTAATTTTCAAGCCATCTCCGTGGAGAAATAATATTTCAGCCCTTTGTTGCATTTTTTTTTTGCATTTTTTTTTTTCTGCTTAGCTTGGGGCTATATAATGTTGTGTGAACTGTCCAGTATTATTATTATTTTATTTAAATCAACACATACAACAACAACATATTTACTAAAACTCAAACGTATTTTCTTTGTTAAATGTCATTATGGTAATGTGTCAACTTTAAAATTAAGAAATGAGTTTCATCATCAAAAAGTCCTTATATTATTTTTGTTGGTATCGATGCTACGAGTATTAACAAGTAATAAGTACCTAGATATAGCATTTTAGACATTGCTGCAAACAGTGCGGTAAAGAATCTGATTTGGAAACTGGTAAACATTTTTAGACCGCGACCGTATAGATAACGAGAGTATATATTTTGATTAAATAAATATGTTACATCTTAAAATGTTAGGTGACCCTGCTACGGACGTTTAGCGTAGAAACTAATTTAGATATTAGGTGTTACTTTTTGGGGGAATAACTAGAAAAAATAATGGCATTTTAGATTATCCGAGCCACGATAAGCGCTCTGTTATTGTGCTCTCAGTGTGCATGCCAACCGTCGCGCTGACACTCTGCCAAGTGTGTCAGTGGCACTGAGTGATCAGTGCAACCGGAGCGAGGGGAGATGTCGGGGACACTGAGTGATCAGTGCAACCGTAGCGAGGGGAGATGTCGGGAGTATACAGTGTGTGTCGCGGACATGCTGCACGGAGGACAACTACTTTAAATATTGAAGTTAGGCAGTTTTACATAATGGAGACTTTCCTTTATTATCATCTATGGGAGGAGACGGAGGGGTCTATTCTTAGGGCGGACACACAACGATACTCTACTAACTACTAAAAGTAGGAGACTGAGGGGTCCATTCACGGTTGTGTGTTACTTACGTAGGCGGCATATTCTTTAACTTCGTGTTCGTTGGTGTGCGCGCCGGAGGTGCGGCCGCGCCAGAAGCACTCCTGGCACAGCGTGTAGCCGGCGCAGCGCGCGCAGCGGTAGCGGAACCCGCGCAGCGCGCCGCGCCGACACGCGCTGCACGCCAGCGGGTGCACCACTGCAACACAACACGCATACTACACTCCTGCACAGCGTGTAGCCGGCGCAGCGCGCCGTGCTGACTCACGCTGCACGCAAGCGGGTGCACCACTGCAACACAACACGCATACTACACTCCTGCACAGCGGGTGCACCACTGCAACACAACATGCATCGCTCCTGCACAGCGGGTGCACCACTGCAACACAACACGCATACTACACTCCTGCACAGCGTGTAGCCGGCGCAGCGCGCGCAGCAGTAGCGGAACCCGCGCAGCGCGCCGCGCCGACACACGCTGCACGCAAGCGGGTGCACCACTGCAACACAACACGCATACTACACTCCTGCACAGCGGGTGCACCACTGCAACACAACATGCATACTACACTCCTGCACAGCGGGTGCACCACTGCAACACAACACGCATACTACACTCCTGCACAGCGGGTGCACCACTGCAACACAACATGCATCACTCCTGCACAGCGGGTGCACCACTGCAACACAACACGCATACTACACTCCTGCACAGCGTGTAGCCGGCGCAGCGCGCGCAGCAGTAGCGGAACCCGCGCAGCGCGCCGCGCCGACACACGCTGCACGCAAGCGGGTGCACCACTGCAACACAACACGCATACTACACTCCTGCACAGCGGGTGCACCACTGCAACACAACATGCATACTACACTCCTGCACAGCGGGTGCACCACTGCAACACAACACGCATACTACACTCCTGCACAGCGGGTGCACCACTGCAACACAACACGCATACTACACTCCTGCACAGCGGGTGCACCACTGCAACACAACACGCATACTACACTCCTGCACAGCGGGTGCACCACTGCAACACAACACGCATACTACACTCCTGCACAGCGGGTGCACCACTGCAACACAACACGCATACTACACTCCTGCACAGCGGGTGCACCACTGCAACACAACACGCATACTACACTCCTGCACAGCGGGTGAACCACTGCAACACAACTCGCATACTACACTCCTGCACAGCGGGTGCACCACTGCAACACAACACGCATACTACACTCCTGCACAGCGGGTGCACCACTGCAACACAACACGCATACTACACTCCTGCACAGCGGGTGCACCACTGCAACACAACACGCATACTAATCTGCACTGACTCACCTCCCGCTCGACAATGTCCAATTAATAGGGGTTAAAGTATGAAATTGCCGATGTTTAGTAATATATACTTTGAATTGACATAAAACCTTCGTGGTGTGAGATTTTCGTGTGTTTTTTTTTCAAATGATACCTATGAAGAACCTTATTACCTCAGAAGTTTTGTTTCATTTTGTTGATGAATTCACTAACTCAAATAATAACTAACATGTAACCAAATGTTTCAAAAATTAAAACGTGAGAGAAGTGAGTGAAAAATAGCATTTAAATTTTAAAAAGGAGGTATCTTTGTTATTTTTTTTTATCGAGTGAAGTAATTCAAATATTGTATTGAGTTATTGATTTCACTAGATAAAAAGCTCAAGAATATCATATATTTTTTTCTTCATAGAAAACTATGAAAATTGTTATCAAAAACTTTAAAATTCTAGAGACATTTGAGAACCTATCGCGCCTTAAGAAAAAAATACTCATATGGCATTGTAAAGAGGTTTGTTCAAAATCGAACTAGCCACCATGAGCAGAACTCAAAAAAACGCGATTTCAAAGAATGTGAAACAAAAGACATGATGTGATTTTCATTGAATTTGAATTTGAGTACTGGAATAAATACCACCACAATTTCCATAAATGTACCGAACAAAAATGTTACTCTATCCTTCCATAACTGGACTATGTGTCCAACATCAATATTAACTTATCATTTATATTAATTACAAAAATAACATACATACAAGAGTAGACAGAGCCCTAATGGGCCTCTTTTCATAGTGGGTTGCACCATCGTGGGAATATAAACGTGATAAGTGGTGAGCTCATCGCCGCCATTTCTTCCCACGACTGACTCGGCTAACGCTTTGTTCCAGTAATAACACATTCCATCCATACTAAGCTAGCAGCCAGGACAAATCTTATACCATTATAAGAATTATAAGAAGTCCAGGTAAGATTGTAAGAATATAGTACCATTTTCGACGCTGGCGAGGCGATGCAGCAGCGGCAGCCAGACGAGGCACGGCGGGCCGGGGTCACACATTAATGTGTCCAAGAAATCATTTACAGTTATTTTGGTATTCTGAAATTAACAAAATATTTTTTTAAATACAGTTCGGCTAGCTTCCTTCATCACCATAATCAGAAGAGCCTACAGAAGTCCACTGCTGGACTCGGGCCTCCCCGAGAATGGCACAACGCACGGTATGCGTCTCGTGTTACCATATTGGTGTTGCCGTAATCACCACGCGCGGCAGGAGGACAGTGGTCACACTACTGTACTCGGGTGGATACTGCTGCCCGTCCCCTGACGTAGTCCCAGTCAGCTTTTACGACATCCACGGGAGGAGATGGAGAGGTCTATTCTCAGGCCGGACACTTGATCCACTGGATAAAATTAAATTTGACGGCCTCCGTAGCGCGGCGAGGAAGTATTTGCTCAGGCGAAGTATTTGACCTACTATATACACGTAAGTTACCTGATTAAATATAGAAAGAGGCAAGGCGTCGTCGTAGCTGAAGGAGGGCGACTCGTACACCGCCGCGGGCAGCGCCAGCACCTCGCGCAGGTACTCCGCCAGCCGCTTCACCAGCAGGTGTCCGTTACAATCTGACAGCTGCGAGAACATGTCTGCAACACACGAGAGGGCACTCAGCGAACTGTGTCAAATAACACGAGAGGGCACTCAGCGAACTGTGCCAAATAACACGAGAGGGCACTCAACGAACTGTTGCAAATAACACGAGAAGGCACTCAGCGAACTTTGCCAAATAACACGAGAGGGCACTCAGCGAACTGTTGCAAACAACACGAGAGGGCACTCAGCGAACTGTTGCAAATAACACGAGAGGGTACTCAGCGAACTGTGCCAAATAACACGAGAGGGCACTCAGCGAACTGTTGCAAATAGCACGAGAGGGCACTCAGCGAACTGTTGCAAATAACACGAGAGGGCACTCAGCGAACTGTGCCTTATAACACGAGAGGGCACTCAGCGAACTGTTGCAAATAACAGGAGAGGGCACTCAGCGAACTGTTGCAAATAACAAGAGAGGGCACTCAGCGAACTGTTGCAAATAACACGAGAGGGCACTCAGCGAACTGTTGCAAATAACACGAGAGGGCACTCAGCGAACTGTGGCCCGACAACAGTGGTCCATGACCTAGCGATAGTGCCATCATCAATATTATTATTCGATTCAATTATTCAATTATATTTATTCGATTTTTAGAATAAATTTCTGACTCAGTTTTGAATTTATGGATTGGAATTTATTAATAAATAAACATTCTGGACATTTAGTTATCAGGGAGAATTCTAGCCTTTTTTTATATCCTTTCAATACAAATGACAAAGTAAATTGAAAGTAAATTTGTAGTATTTTTGTATGAGTATTTTCAGGGGGGAACAGTGGAATAAGCCGTTTATTCGCGCACATCTGCGAAACTACTGAACATCTTTCAAATTATACATACGGAAATTGTTGCTAGCTGAATATTCAGCAAACGGCTGGACCAATTTCCACCAAAGAAAGAATTCCAGCTAAGAAAGAACTATCTCGCAAAAACCATCTTTCATATTTCGCATTTCAATCAGAGCATCAAATTAGCTGACTCATTGAGCTGTAAAAATTTACTTTCTAGGCCTCATCATTTGTATTGAAGTAACCCATACATATTGAATGAACATTGCTCGTCTACCACATCACAATGACAACAAGAATAAATGAATAGCAAGCAATAAATCTTAATATTGTAGTATTTAATTAACTATCACAAAGTTTGTACGCCTAGCGCAGATCACAGTGCACCTAAAAAAATTGTAAGAACTTTTATAACCTGTGTTTCACAAATAAAGATATTGAATTGAATTGAATTGAATTAGAATCAATATAAAGTAGTGTGTTTATGATCATTGGTCCCGTCATAAATCGTTAGTAACTATGTCAAAGTGCAAGTTATACGACTACAGATCAATTGAAGCTATTTGAGTAACATGTTAACATATCTGTAGTGGCACTTCACATCGGTATTCGACTTATTCGCTTAAATAAGACGATGTCAAGTGGCTCTAATCGTCTATATGCGCCTATTCTCACGAACAAGACGAATAAGTAAATAAACGAACTCCCGTATCCGCCGGCTTGTCGGTTTTTAGGAACTGGGGGGTGATTCTAGGGGAATAGATATAATACCACACTCGATAAAATAGATATAATACCACACTCGATAAATATCGCAGGAATTGACAAAATATCTATTGAATTAAAATTTCCGTTTTATCGATAAATAATTGTAAATAAATATCGATTATCAGATATGTATCGAGTGGTCAGAAGCACTCGATGATTTGGTTATCGACTGGAGGGCGATGCTCGGATTTAAGACAACAATGTCTTCCTTTCCCCCCTATGCCAAACTCTCTACGGTGATGTATCATACCTATAGGTCTCTTTCTCTGCTTCACATGCCGGGTTAACCTATTTTTGTATAAAATCAAGTTGATTGTACTTACACCTCAGTTTGTCCGTCAACTTCCCGGCACACATTGTAGCGAGTGCGACTTTTATAGAAAATACACGGATTTTTCCAACATTTTCCCTGAAAATAACAATAAATCTATCAGACTCGTAGCATGGAGGAGAAATGTAGAACTGTAGAAATAAAGTTGCATGCTCTATTAGTTGAGATGAAAGTCAAAGCCAAAAGTACCTATTTTATTTATTGATATCACAAGGATGATTTTAAATTGTCTTATATATTAGTTAGCTTATAATAGGGGTTAAAGTATGAAATTGCCGTTGTATTTTAATAGATACTTTGAATTGACATAAAGCCTTCATGGTGTAAGATTTTCGTGTGAAACTTTTTTCAAATGATACCTATGAGGTTCTTCTTCTAAAAAACGTGCATCATTCTCTTTTCGACTTTCAGTTGTAATTTGTATTCAGCTTAGACGTGAAAGATAGATACTTCGAAAATCCGAGTCATTTTTGAATACGAGTTCCGACGCGGAACGAACGCGGCGGAAACGGCTCGCAATATCAACGCTGCGTTTGGAGAGGAGACTGCTTATGAACGCACCGTGCGTTTTTTGTTCAAACGCTTTCGTAATGGAAACTTCGACTTGAACAACGAACCACGTGTAAGACCGCCCACACAGGTGAATAACGCCACTGCGCGAGAAACCGTTGTAGCTTCCGTTGTGACTACCATGTTTTTCGTGATGTGGTCAATTTTCTACGTGATAAAAAAAAATCTTCCCTGGAGGCAGTACAAAATGCTTTCACACGGTTTGTCGAATCTAGATCCCCAGAGTTCTATCGTAAAGACATAAATGAACTTCCGTTTAGAAGGAAGCAATGAATAGAAAAAAAAAAAAACAGATAATTAAAGATAGAGGTTTTTTATATAGATAATGAGGGTAAATGTTTTGACTAAATAAATATGTAATCAAATTCAAATTCAAAATCTTTATTTCAACAGCAGCGCCGATCACGCCTCCACAGACACCTGGTGCGCGGGCGCAGTCTCTTGTTGTGCTTACCCTATACTGTACGAGCACGCCTCCACAGACACCTGGTGCGCGGGCGCAGTCTCTTGTAGTGCTTACCCTATACTGTACGAGCACGCCTCCACAGACACCTGGTGCGCGGGCGCAGTCTCTTGTTGTGCTTACCCTATACTGTACGAGCACGCCTCCACAGACACCTGGTGCGCGGGCGCAGTCTCTTGTAGTGCTTACCCTATGCTGTACGCGGCTAGCAACCAGTTCAACAGCAGCGCCGATCACGCCTCCACAGACACCTGGTGCGCGGGCGCAGTCTCTTGTAGTGCTTACCCTATGCTGTACGCGGCTAGCAACCAGTTCAATAGCAGCGCCGAGCAGGCCTCCACAGACACCTGGTGCGCGGGCGCAGTCTCTTGTAGTGCTTACCCTATGCTGTACGCGGCTAGCAACCAGTTCAACAGCAGCGCCGATCACGCCTCCACAGACACCTGGTGCGCGGGCGCAGTCTCTTGTAGTGCTTACCCTATGCTGTACGCGGCTAGCAACCAGTTCAATAGCAGCGCCGAGCAGGCCTCCACAGACACCTGGTGCGCGGGCGCAGTCTCTTGTAGTGCTTACCCTATGCTGTACGCGGCTAGCAACCAGTTCAATAGCAGCGCCGAGCAGGCCTCTGCAGACACCTGGTGCGCGGGCGCAGTCTCTTGTTGTGCTTACCCTATGCTGTACGCAGCTAGCAACCAGTTCAACAGCAGCGCCGAGCAGGCCTCCACAGACACCTGGTGCGCGGGCGCAGTCTCTTGTTGTGCTTACCCTATACTGTACGCAGCTAGCAACCAGTTCAACAGCACCGCCGAGCAGGCCTCCACAGACACCTGGTGCGCGGGCGCAGTTTCTTGTTGTGCTTACCCTATGCTGTACGCAGCTAGCAACCAGTTCAACAGCAGCGCCGAGCAGGCCTCCACAGACACCTGGTGCGCGGGCGCAGTCTCTTGTTGTGCTTACCCTATGCTGTACGCAGCTAGCAACCAGTTCAACAGCAGCGCCGAGCAGGCCTCCACAGACACCTGGTGCGCGGGCGCAGTCTCTTGTTGTGCTTACCCTATGCTGTACGCAGCTAGCAACCAGTTCAACAGCAGCGCCGAGCAGGCCTCCACAGACACCTGGTGCGCGGGCGGCAGTCTCTTGTTCAGGTTGTGGTACAACGAGGAGACAAGGGTCTCCAGCCGCGTCACATTCACACAGGCGGTCGGTTCCAGTGTGTTGAGGGCATTTTCACGGAATGCTTCTATGACATTCCATATGTCTATTACATGTACTGAAATAAATGTAATTATTAGTTAGAGATTATATTACATTGCATTGAATGTGGTTAAGCATATAAATGCCTAGATTTTTATATGAAGATGTGATTGTGTCATTTCCAGACAGTCAATCTTACACAGACAGGAATAATGACAATTCGTGACTAAACTGCTGAACCAATTCTGTTTGACAAAGTTATAATGCGTAACGTAACATCCAACAGTCACACAGTCACACACACAGTCCTAATCCCGCACTAGGACCCCGTGTCGTGTGTATCAGGAACTACGAGTACCATGCTACCACAGTCCACAACAAAGACACGGAAAAATATATAGGTATGTACAGATCATGCTAACATTTTTGTCCGGCAGCGGGAATTGAACCCGCACTCTCTCGCATATCAGGCTAGCCGCCCGGAACGCCACAGAGGTCGTCAACATGAAGGACATAGGATACTTCGGCAAAAATAAATAAAATAAATCTAATAAACAGAGTGCGCCACTGATTTTTTTTTATTCACAAGAAATTTAAAAATTCACTAAACCCCTAACGCAATGAAACGACTGAACCGATTTTAATAAAACATGTCTGAGAAAAATCGCTAGAAAACCTGCTTTAAAATAATAAAAGTTTTCCATGGTACACAATTACCGTAAACTAAGCGTGATTTTTACGCGTTTTCTATTTTGTGAGAGATTTTAGAATACGAAGCAAATTCCATCACAGCTTAGTTTCCCAGGGAACGATCCAAAAACAAAAGAGAGATTTATTTCTACAAAAATACACAAAATAAAAATACACTTTTTTTTTAACTACTTTTTAAGTGTAGGCCGCCCTTGGCGGTATTAGCCTCCTCCAAGGCTCGCCAGTCTTCCCTAACTCTTGCTCTTCTCGACCAGAGTTTTCCAGCTACCTGAATGATGTCATCATTCAAAAATTCATCAAAAATTCATAATTTTAAAATTGAAATTGACATCATTTATAATAATCATGACATTGAACTTGTAAACGACATAAATTTTCTAGGTATAACTATAGACCAATTTTGCAATTGGAAAATGCAAACAGATAGTGTTTGTAAGAAAGTAAACAAATTTATATTCGCATTGAGGAAAATTAGAAATCTTTCTATCATCGAAACAGCTTTAACAGTTTACCATAGCCATGTGTGTTCCATTCCATTCCATATGGGGTTATAATATGGGGTAATTCTACGGATTCTCAGAGAGCTTTTATAGCGCACAAGAAGTGTATTCGGTCAATATTTGGCCTAAAATGAACCGATTCATGTAGACCTTTGTTTATAAAGCACAATCTTCTTACGCTCCCATCCATATATTTATATGAAATGTTCAAGTTTGTTAGGAACACACAGCATGCATCCAAAGCTATTTAAAAAAGATGAAAACGCTATAACTAAAAGAAAAATTGTACAAAAGCCGTTATTAGTACCTATATATAGATTAAAAATGTGTGACAAAAACTGCTTTAAGATAGGAATTAATATTTATAACAAATTACCAAATGAATTTAGAGAGTTAAGGGAAAATGAATTTAAAAATAAAATGTATAGGTGGCTCTGTGATAAATGGTTTTATTCCATTGATGAATATTTTAAATATTTTTTTTGAAATCTTTTTATTATTATGATGTACCTACTTCGCAAATTGTTTCATTGAATATCAAATTTAATTTAAATGCATGAAATTATTTACAGAATTATCATTATAAGAATTATTAGGTATGTATAATGCTAAAATTAAAAATTAAATATTTGCACGACAATCTAGTCGAGTTCAGTGATACCAAAAATTGTTTATGAACCAAACTACCGGTATTCACTCAAATAAATTTTCATTTCATTTCCACCTTGTAAATGGTCTTCCTCTTTTCCTTTTTATGTTTAGGGGTATCCCGTTAGAAATAATGTGGGGCCATCTATTTTGCTTCATTCTTTGTATGTGTCCTGCCCATTTCCACTTTAGGCACATTACCTTTTTGACCATATCCTTTGTTTTGGTTTTCCATCATCTAATTACAGTATTTTTGACACGGTCTTTGAGCTCGACGCCTTCAAAACTTCTCTCTATACCCCTCTGGCAAATTGTGAGCCTCTCTAGCATCTTCTTTGTCGTTGCCCAGATTCGACATCCATAGGTTAGGCAGGTATTAAATTGTGAGCCTCTCTAGCATCTTCTTTGCCATTGCCCAGGTTCGACATCCATAGGTTAGGCAGGTATTCAATTGTGAGCCTCTCTAGCATCTTCTTTGTCGTTGCCCAGGTTCAACATCCATAGGTTAGGCAGGTATTCAATTGTGAGCCTCTCTAGCATCTTCTTTGTCGTTGCCCAGGTTCAACATCCATAGGTTAGGCAGGTATTCAATTGTGAGCCTCTCTAGCATCTTCTTTGTCGTTGCCCAGGTTCAACATCCATAGGTTAGGCAGGTATTTAATTGTGAGCCTCTCTAGCATCTTCTTTGTCGTTGCCCAGGTTCAACATCCATAGGTTAGGCAGGTATTCAATTGTGAGCCTCTCTAGCATCTTCTTTGTCGTTGCCCAGGTTCGACATCTATAGGTTAGGCAGGTATTAAATTGTGAGCCACTCTAGCATCTTCTTTGTCGTTGCCCAGGTTCGACATCCATAGGTTAGGCAGGTATTAAACAGAACTCCATAGCTTTACTTTTCAGCTTCATGTGTAGTTTGCTCTTGAACATTTCGTAATAAAATATAAATAATATTGGACAGTTCACACAACATTATCTAGCCCCAAGCTAAGCAGAGCTTGTGTTATGGGTACTAGATAACTGATATACTTAATACATATATTACATAGATAGATATTTTTTATTATACATAGAAAAATACCCAGAACACCCTGAACAAATATCTGCGTTCGCACAAATATTTGTTCCGAAGCGGGAATCAAACCCGCAACCTCCTACATCGCAGACCAACCTTCGCCCGCCGCGCCATAGGGTTCGCCAAAATGCATTCAAAATCAAGCTCGATAACTGGCTACCAAAGGACAATTCAGAACTTAGAAATGTGACCCAAAATGAGACATTCCACACATTTGATGTAGACATATCAGCGAAAGTGGCTCATCTATAAATAAATAACACACTACTCGGTAAACCATTTCTCAGGACAATTCTTATACCAACGAAAATTGTGCAACAAGTCTGGGTGAATTACAATAGATGGTATTCAAATAACAAAATTTTATTTAACAATCTGTACTCCCTGCGACTTGCATGGTATGTCTATACCACTCAGGGATAATGTAACAATCTGTCCTCCCGGTGACTTGGTGTGTCTTACCACTCAGGGATAATGTAACAATCTGTCCTCCCGGTGACTTGGTATGTCTTACCACTCAGGGATAATGTAACAATCTGTCCTCCCGGTGACTTGGTATGTCTTACCACTCAGGGATAATGTAACAATCTGTCCTCCCGGTGACTTGGTATGTCTTACCACTCAGGGATAATGTAACAATCTGTCCTCCCGGTGACTTGGTATGTCTTACCACTCAGGGATAATGTAACAATCTGTCGTCCCGGTGACTTGGTATGTCTTACCACTCAGGGATAATGTAACAATCTGTCCTCCCGGTGACTTGGTATGTCTTACCACTCAGGGATAATGTAACAAGCTGTCCTCCCTGCGGCTTGGTATGTCTTACCACTCAGGGATAATGTAACAATTAGTGAAAAGAGTTTACAGGATCAGATCAGGCGTTCTGGAGATTACTCCTACTTCCAAACTCACAAAGACTTTTGATAGTCAGATAGTCAGATAGTCATTTAATCATACAAAACGGACACGTCAAACAAAATTTTTTCACAAAATGCGTCAAAAAGTACACATCATACTTAAAACAAAAATCAAAATCAAAAAAACAAATATACAATAAACAAAAAACATGTCACATCTAGGATTACCTAGGTAATTAAATTAATTTGAGGCTAGTGAACTCATCGAAAGTGTAGAAGGTCTGCTCAATGAGCCAGCACTTCAACCTGGACTTGAATATGCTGATACTAGGAGCTCGAAAAGAATCGGATCAGAAGGTTTATAAAATGAGTAAAGATAATTTACAGTACATAACTCACAATTACACTTTTTCTGTACATATCGGAGCTTGCAAGCCGTCCGGTACGTGGCAAACCGGATCACATCAAAGTTGTGTTCTCTCATCTCATTGAGAAGCAGAGACCGTGGGTCTGCGGACCCCGCGACCACGGCGGGCGCCACGCCGGGCCCTAGGCCTCCCAGGCTGGGGGGCACACCAGCACTGTCGCGCTCCAGAGACATTATAGCTACAACAAAAGTATTAGGTTTTTTTTTTAGTGGCGTCTAGCACAAATGTAAGAAACACAATGCTCCAGATAACAAAAAACCGTGTATAATTCGATAGTAGGTTTATTACAACTGTGAAATAGAAGGCGTAGGTATAGATTTGTTTATTTCAACAGAAAGGTAATTGTGAAACATTGTATCTTACCTTGGTTCAGTGGTTAACTAATATTGTTGACTTAGTCGATAATGTATTCACGGTGAATAATGAATAATTTTGATAAATTTTATCGATTCCATGATAATTTCTAGGAGTTTAGCTAGCACTGAACGCACACTTTACAAACGTCATTACTAAACAGGATACAGTGAGTGATTTCTTATCGAATATTAATAACTTCTAGTTTTAGGCTTATTTCTAAAGAAATTACGGATTTTCAAGTAATTTTTATTCTATTTATAAGCACAGAACAGTTTTTTATTTTTTATTTTGTTTTGGCGTTGGGACTTTATCCTTTTGCCATGTCCGGTCCGATGTCCAATAAGCACAGACCAGACTACTATAGGATGCCATGGACGTAGTATAGAAACGAAGTCCATGTAGGATGCCATTTTTTTTTTTTATACACTTTAGCCTGTGCTTTCTTCTTCTTCTTATTCTTCTTCTTTTTATGGCGTGTTCAGCGGACCGTAGGGGTGCCACACCCCAAGAGTTTACCAATGACAGATGATTAACTTAACATAAAACGGTCAGTGGGTCAGTGGGAGAATCGAATTGATTCACACCTAATTGAAAAAATAACTAACTAATTTATACATTTATTTACAGAAAGAATAATACAAGGTATGTACAAAATACATATGAAACAGTTGTGCTACCTGAAAACCGCTGCAAGCGATTTAAAGGTAGCTCAACTGATCCAAATCACTACCAGACGGAAGCGTCCCTAAGATGCTGGCTGCATTGCCACGCTGAATGGCAATACTAATGCGTTGAGCCAGATAAGAGCCAGCTCTCGGGTCACGCGTCGCGTCGACCAGATGCCCTGAAATAATTTTGAAAATGCGAAGGGCCCCGGAACCCCACAGACCCAGAGTCTCGACCCCGAAAGGCTCAAATAATGTAAGCTCTGTCGAGACTTGCATATTTGCGTCTTTTGAGGTCCTCAGCGGAATCTGCCGCCGCACCGGCCCTAACTGATGTCCCGGACAGATGAGATGGCGCAAGGGTATCAACGCATGTAGCGTCCCACACCAAAGGCCTACCCTTCTCCCACGGAACAAGAGTCATGCCGTCAGGCCGCTTACCATCGTCACGTTACAGACCATTCGGTTCTAGAATGGCTGGAATGTTAACGCTGGTAAGGGCCCGGCAATTATATCATTTAGTTAAATAACATACTGAATGAAGAAGAAAAAAACAAAAAAAAAAAAACTAACTAATAAAAAAATAACATAACCACTCACACATTAAAAAAACATTATAAAACAGTTATAACAGTAGAATGCTACGTTCAAAAAAAATTACACAGTGTGTTTTTTTTTTAACTGGGTCAGTATGGGTCTAACCGAATCCATAAGAGATACGGGAAAACTGCCTTTGGAACCATTTACTCATTTTGTAGTATTTTTTTTGGTCAAGCGTGAGTTATCCATTAAAATTAATTATTTTGATCATTTGTATCGACCATAGATCTAAGCGAAAATTCTATGTCTATGGTATCGACTCAGTTTCATGTAAGGATTGTTTCATTGTATTGGAAGAAAAAAAACGGTATTAAGTATATCAGTTATCTAGTACCCATAACACAAGCTCTGCTTAGCTTGGGGATACATAATGCTGTGTGAAACCTTTTGTAGTCCTCCGCGGGGTTTTCACGGCTGTATCACATCATGTTTATAGCCTTGAAAATAGATGGCGCCAGCTCTGTACAAGCTAAGGTAGCTCTGTCAAAATAAATTGAAATGTCAATGTCAACAACGTAGGGGTATATTTTCGTGATAATCAGACAAAAGCACAGACAATGCATTTCTTTCCAAGCCATTCATATTAATTGATCGAAGCCATTCATAAAATAAATGAATTTAATGCATTTGTTATTTTGACAAGTACATTTGAGTCAGCGCCATCTACCAAGCCAAATTGAACTACTTTTTTTATAAATTCATTAATGAAAAGCTCTCATGAACCTTGTAGTTTGCCAATGTTTTGTAATCGGCTTTAGTTCCTGTTTTGTGTACCTAAATAGATAAGTTGTTGGCACTGTATGAGATTAGTTAGATAAAGTAGGTAGTGACACAGATAAAATAGGTAGTGATGAGAAACTATTAAGTTCCAGCCTTTCGTGTATTAACCCTTGTTATCTACTAGTTTCGTAAACTGCTTCCTATTACAATTCAAGTTCTATACTAAATAACCGTTCTGTTGAATCATAACCAACATCAGCAGTCTTTAGTCGTCCACTCGTCCACCGCTGGACAAGGCCTCGCCCACAGAATGCAATGTGACTCTTGGCGCGCAGATTGTGATCGCATTAGTGTAATGGTGTTGAGTAGGTACCTACTGGGTGGATGCTGCTGCCCATCCCCTGGCGTAATCTCTTAGCCAACTTTTACGGCCAGGAGGAGACGGAGGGGCCTCCCAATTTTAGTTGAATTCAGAGTAATCAATAAAATAAAAACAACAATTCGAGCAAAATTTATTATTTCATGGCAAAATTCAAACGTACCCACTGAGCAAGGTAACGTTGATGCAAAGTTGCGCAACATTGCAGTTGGTGGGTTGCAAGCTACATCTGCAAAGTTGCAACGTTTATGCAACTTTAAAAACTAGTTGCAGCAAGCTTGAAAGTACCGGCATTCTAAGGATATTTTGCAACATTGCCTGTGGAAGTTGTATTAAGTTACAGCAACTTTCAAATTAAGGGTCCATTTCAGGGTCAAACCCAATATTACTTAGCAAAACAAAGTTGCTCGTTAGTTTCAGATACAATATTTATGCAACGTTGTAGAAATGTGCGAGCAAGCTTGAAAGTACCGGTAAACTAAGGTTTTTGAGCAACGTTGCCCATGAAAGTTGTACCAAGTCAATTTTCGGATTTATTATTCAAAACTGTACCCTATTTGGACCTAAGACACGTAACATTGCAGCAGCTTTCAGAAGTAACGCTGAGCCAACAATCTAACAACATTTATGCAAGCTTGAAAGTACCTACTTTGTTATGTTTTTGGTTGGTTTCATCTATAATTTACAGAAAGTTTGAAGTGCAACTTACTACCTACTTATGTTATCTGAGTAAGTTGCTGTAAGTTTCAAATGTAAATTACAATTAAGGTTTCTGTATATCTTGTGGGATGTTGTAAGTGAAATGTGGTCGCAACTTGTAAAATAAACGTAGCCTAAAGTTGCTATTGGAAGTTGTAATATTAATCCCTCTATACCCCACAGCATCTTGTCAGTGAAATGTAGTTGCAGCTTACAAAGGAATCGTAGCTATAAGTTGCTAATTAAGGTTCCTGCAAACCTCACGGTGCATTACAAGTGAAATGTAGTCGCATCTTCTACAAGAAACGTAGCTTAAAAGTTGTTATTGAATGTTGTATTAAAGGTTCCTGTAAATCTTACGGAACTTTGCAAATGAAATGTATTTTTACCTTGCGTAGGAAACGATGCAGTAAGTCGGATGCGTGCCTTGCATACAATTTATTTCAGTTTGTTCAATTTGGAATGTTTCGTATAAAACTTAATACAAACTCACAGTGCACAGTGTGCCTGTTAGTTTTGCACGAATAGCTTTATACTAAACGTAACTGAAACAAGCTGAAATAAATTATATTATTATGCAAGGTACGCATTCGACTTAAAGCTTCGTTACCTTACACAGGGTAAACCTACATTTAATTTACCTACAAGGTTGCGTAACATTTACAACAAGAACCTTCATAACATTAAATAGCTACTTAAGGCTACGTTTTCTAAATTATTAAGTTATGATAACTAAACAATACAACTCTGTAGTGACAAATAGCGATGACATTTTACCTGGAAATTCCATGAATCTAACAAAGTAATTCAAATAAAACTAATTAAGTATCATATTTATGAATTTATTAGTTCGTATTATAATTCTTATCCCTCGTTTACACCATGATATAAAACATGTATTCTACATGTATCAAACTGTTTTCATTTATTGTTTACACCCAGAACAAGTTGTGATAATATATGTATAGTCGTATACAAAACATGTAGAAAACTTACCAAAAATATTTTCAATACTAGTAGATCATGACATGTTTTTGATAAGTCGTTTACAAGCTTTGTTGAAAACTAGTGTCACAACTTGTTTTTGGGTGTAAACTTAGCGTTATAAATGTTCATGGCGAATAGGACACCATTAAACTAAATTACCTCTAATCTAATTTTAATTAAATACTTATCTAAAATTATCAGTTATTATTTTTCAATCAAAGTTTTTTATACATAGAATGAACGACTTTCCAGGTGCATCACACATAATTTTAGAAACCTGAATATTATCATTGTTAGAGAAACCATTAATTACTTTCAGCAGGATGATTTTCAAACGTTAGTTTTTCATTTCGATGTGGTAAGTAACAAACAATTTTATCTAGTAAAACACAGTAATAAACAATTTATCTAGTAAAACACAGTAATAAACAATTTATCTAGTAAAACACATTAATAAACAATTTATCTAGTAAAACACAGTAATAAACAATTTATCTAGTAAAACACAGTAATAAACAATTTATCTAGTAAAACACAGTAATAAACAATTTATCTAGTAAAACACATTAATAAACAATTTATCTAGTAAAACACAGTAATAAACAATTTATCTAGTAAAACACAGTAATAAACAATTTATCTAGTAAAACACATTAATAAACAATTTATCTAGTAAAACACAGTAATAAACAATTTATCTAGTAAAACACAGTAATAAACAATTTATCTAGTAAAACACAGTAATAAACAATTTATCTAGTAAAACACAGTAATAAACAATTTATCTAGTAAAACACAGTAATAAACAATTTATCTAGTAAAACACAGTAATAAACAATTTATCTAGTAAAACACAGTAATAAACAATTTATCTAGTAAAACACAGTAATAAACAATTTATCTAGTAAAACACAGTAATAAACAATTTATCTAGTAAAACACAGTAATAAACAATTTATCTAGTAAAACACAGTAATAAACAATTTATCTAGTAAAACACAGTAATTTTTTATTACTGTGTTTTCTAGAGAAAATTGTTTTAGTTAAGTACTTACCACATCGAAATGAAAAACTTAGGAATGCCATTGGAAAGCCTTCCGAACATTTGAATATCACCCTGCAGAAGACATGTGTTCTGTAATCAGTGCAAGGCAAGTCTTTAAAATACTTATTTAGCAGCTCAGTGGAAAATTCTTAATTTTATAACAACATTTTGTAAAATTAGTGCAGGCTAAAGATAAAACCTAAGCTCAGTTCTTGAGACTACGACGTTTAATCCTGGTGCATGCATGCTGAAACCACACCATAACTGCCCTTTCATATTGCTCATCCGTTGTATTTGGAAAGATATCCTTCACAGCAGCTGAAAAAAAGAAAAAGTCACCAGAGGAACGCTTAAATAACTAATATTATTGTTTCAAACGCTTTAGGGTGGCATCATTATACATCAGAAACACCAACAAGCACTACTTTACATAGTGTGCATATAGTTGGCCGCCTAATGGAAATCAATTTGAACATGGAATTAAAATGTTTAAATCGAGCTTGTGGCTCCCTAACACCACTTTTCGATAACTGTCACGGTTTCAGACTTAGCCTAAGAAGCCCTGTAAAAAAAACTCATTCTGTATACATAACATGATGAGAGGTCCCACTGCCCTCGGGAAACTTGAACCAAAACTAATCTTTTGAGTTCACATACAATTGTTACCATCATGATTGGTACGCAGTTTCAATTTTAATTTTTATCTGTTTTGAAAATAAATGGTTATTTAGAATGAATCATATTATAATTATAGAAATATTACCTTTGATGATGTACATTACACTCAAACCGGACAACTTGAAATTATTCTTTCTTCCCGTCCAGGAACAAAATTGGGCGAGATAGTCCGTGAATACTTTTTCCAAACACCTATTGATACAATCTTTGTCGTTTGTTCCTCCAGAATATTGCATGTACTTGTGCTGAAATTATTGCAACCATATTAATAAATGAGGTACCTACCCACATAAAATTGGCTAAAACCGTGGGTTTGTATAAATTGTGGTTATTTAATTTTAAGACAGAGTGTATAGACATACCAACTGCTGCTTCATAGTTTCAGAACTGTTTAACTGTTGCTCGAAGTCTTCCAATGCTTTTAACTCTTTGATTGGCAACAGATCTGTAACCATTTTATCAGTCGGTTTGTGTTCCTTTGATCCAACAGATAGTTTGTTTTCAATTGCTTCTACTCTTTTGACACAGTAGGATACTAAAACCTCTATTAACGATTTAATAATTTGATCTGCAAAAAGAAATGTTTTTTTTATCAGACACAAGTTCTACTCAAACGAAATGTACCGATAATGTAATTTAACAATGCAATAATTTTTAATGGTATTAAAAAATCATTTTTCAGACATATTTTTTTGCAATTAAATAAGAAACAAAAAGAGTTTATTTCAGACCACAGAGATCCGTATTAATATAAATTATATTATAATTGGTAACGTCACTTTGGTTTGTTTAAAGATCTAGTTTTGCAAGTGAGCACAGCATAAGGCCCAGCCATAATCAGAACATGAATAGTTCCTTACCAAAGTCATTTTTAAATGTTGTCATATCGCTACAGTTAGAAATTGTCCGAGTTGGTGATGAAACTGTATCTCTCTGTAAGTCTTGTATCTGTACCTCTGGCTCTGAAACAAACAAAATTAAACACATTTCATTTCATCATAGAACATATTCATTCATCATGTTAGTCATTATCATGATCACCCACCCTGTGGAAGTTCACTGCTGGACATAGGCCTTCCCCATTCAATGCCATGACAAACAGCCTTGAGCCGCTTCTATCCACCGACTCCCGACCACGTAGTATAGAGCATATAAATCTATCGAGTGGAAAAATCAATTGGTGCACGACAGGGCTTGAAGCCCACGACCTAAGATCGAAAGTCCGGGACACTAGCCTAGCCACTGCGCCGCTCGTAGTTTCAGTACTAACTTCGGAACCCCACGTACAGATGGCAGGTATGATAAAAAGTACATTGCCCACTTGGATAAAGCTTATCAATAATTACAATCAATAGTTAAGCTAAATATAAAGGTCATAGAATGTGCAACTGAGCATCTTTACCATAAAGTCCAATAATGCGAAGAACTGATACTTCTGTCCAATCCGATTCAGGTTTCATGTTCAAGTTAATTGCTTTTCTTTCAACCTTTTTGTTACTCGGCCACAAGCATGTTAGTTGTTCTATGTTTATCCAGTTTTTTGGACAGGCACTGATGTATTCTACATCGCCATAAATAAAAGTAATCACTGCATACAACATCTGGAAAATAAGAATACCATTTAAAATAAAGTTTTAGAAAACCATTTGTTTCGGGACATAGGTATATGATCTCCAAATATATGTACCCAGGCACAAGAATAATCAGTAATTTAATTAGATTTTATAATAATTAATACATACATACATAGACACACGCCTTTTTTCCGAAGGGGTAGGCAGAGCCTCAATGGGCCTCTTTTCACAGTGAGTTGCACAATCTTGGAATATAGACGTGGCAAGTGGTGAGCTATCTTTAGCTTTAGCTTTATATTATCTGATATAATATAGGGTACCTATAGGCAGTAGCATATAAATAAAATAGTTACAATATGCAATTAATGTCTGGGTCCAGTTGAACATGGAGTGAGTCTTACTCACTCCGTGTTCCGTGTATAAAACATATACCTACTAAGTACATATGAATTAAATAAAAGGAAAAATTGCGTTTAGTTTAGATTATCACCAATCAACAAAACTAATTAGTGAAGTTAGATTTAAAAAAAATACCTATAAATTTATAGGATCACATCAAAACAAGTTTAGTTACAAACATCACAGGAATTATAAAGGCCATAGTAAAACCACTCATCTGATTTTGAGGTCCCATCCATCCGTCACATCCTCATGCATGCCTCCCATAGCCATAAGGCAATTATACACTCCAAAGTTAACATGTTACACAACACGGGTAGGTATTACATTTTAATAATTAGCAGTGCAAAACACCATCACATCGTCATGTTTTCATGCTTACATACATGCTAGCCGCACATCAGCTAAATAAAATTACATATACCTACTCTTACTTTTACCTTGAAGCTGGCTGGATTACTTTTTCCTGAGTTCCCTATCCAGTCTGACATGAAAATAGACTAGTCCTGCCAATCAACGAAGCCAGGCGAGCATCATCATAGCAGGAATCGTTGAAAACCCATTTAGATCGAACAGCGAATACAGCGATTAGTGGTTCAGATTTCTGTATAGAAAGTGTGATGTGTTATCATGTGTGTGATTTGATTTCATTTGTTTTTTCATTTTGGAGATGTTGATACTTTTTAAATCCGTGGCTTGAGATACAAAGCATCGTTTCGTTTGCTGTGTTGGTTTGGAGTCCAAACGTAATGGCGGGCGTCGCGTCGCTGCGTCGCGGTCGGTCGTAGACTCGCTCAAATCAAAGCTTCACACACAGATTTTACGGATAAAAACAGGAAAATAATATGTTATATATAGATACTTACATTATCTTGATCCATTTTTTGAAATAAGAGGCTGTAATAACTATTTTATTCGGTCTCTGCACACAAATTCACGTTTCCACAACAATTAAACCTCAACGAGAAAGAGCGAGAAAATAAATGTTGCCAACTCCAAAAGTTCAAATGTAAGAAGAAAAGAAATGTTGCCAACTCCAAAAGTTCAGGTCACATCGAAATGAATGAAGAGTTGGTTATTTTATAACAACTTTAAGATATATTCTGACATAAATTGAAAAACATTAATCATGAAGACGTTTGAGGGGTGAGGGGGGAAGGTACACGGAATCCACGGGGAACTTTCCAGATATTATGTAATGAGGTATTAGTTTGCTCTCGATAAGCCCCCAGGGGCATCTAAGGAAAACTTTTTTTTTAAACTTTCCCCTTTAATTGGTCCACATTTTCTCGAATTCTTGGTTTTAAATTACTGAGGTATATCATCAAGAGCCTATTTGTGGTTTCAATCATGTCTAAATAATAGGAAACAAATCGTCCAAATAGCAGATCACAATATTGAAAATAGAAAAATAATAGAAATAAGATCGAATACAAGAGATTTAAAATGTGCAATACCAGAACGAAGCATTTTAGGTTGCGTGCTTTTCCTTATTTATTTATGATTTGCCAAAAATATTTTATAAAGATATATTACCCATATTATTCACGGATGATGTCTCAATATTAGTGAAATGCGAAAAAAACTAAAAAAACGATTTAATACTAGAAAGTTCATTACAGACTAACACATGGCTCAATGACCACAAGCTCGAAATAAACTAAGTACATTAAAACTTAAGTAATGCAGTTAAAACATACAATAGTCCAACCATTCAATTAAAAAAAAATGTGAAATCCTTGACGAATAGGTATTTGGGGGAATAATGTAATGTCCATTTATATAAATCAATTTTTAGTTTATTTATCTTTTAGGTTATAATTCCCAAACATTTTGCTATGTGAACTGGATATTAGTAGTAGTAGAGCTTTTTTGTGAAAGTGTTCGTCCGTGGAAGTACTACCACCATACCTATTTCTGCCGCAAAGCAGTAGTGCTCGCATTGCTGTGTTCAGGTTTGAAGGCTAAGGGTGCCGGTGAAATTACAGGCACATGAGACTTTTCATCTTTATGTCTCAGGGTGGCGGGCGCATTGCAATGCCACATAGGGTGCGTCCTAGGTGAACGTGTCCTATGAGGTAATGCACTGTTCATAGGTAGAGGTTACCGCCTAACATCATTTTGATATGATGAAATTATGTGGAAGAGGGTATAGGTAGGTACTTACTTTGAGCTCTACTGGCATCACATTAGAGTTTCTTGTGGACTTGTTAGTAAGGCTTTAGCTCCTCGATTACCATGAAGGCTAAATCCGGCGTCAGTCTGTAGAGCGAGCGAAAATTGGGATCGTGGAAAGGATTAGAGTCGTCTCTAATTGAACGATGACGTGCAAGAGTTTGACTCCTTTGCAGCGCTCTATCGCGTTGATTTATCTCTCTCATTGCAATGATGTGCTCCATCTACTCAACACAAATTGTATTGTTTAGGTAACTAACTACTAACATACACAACCTAAAAATAAAACGAAAATAAAAGGTTTTTGGAGGCTATAACTTCTTGATTAAAGGCCACTTACGTTTGCTTGTTAAGTTAATTTCAGTAAACAAATAGTATTAAATCAATTATCTTAAGTAAAACACAATATTTGTATGTTTTCCTACTTCACGGAAACGTTCCCGACACCAAATAGCTGTCGGAAAGATATGGGCGAAGGTTCCGAATTCTAATGTCAAAGTTTTCGATATCGAATATTTTAGAATCGCGTCTATCGGAATCTCTGTCGGTAACTTCCGATTCCGCTATCGGAATGCCTAACGAACGTTTTAGAATAGCTCTGCAGGTGGGCCATCTGCTTGTAACGTCATTCAGTAGTATAAAAAAAAAAAAAAAAACTGCCTGAGAAGAAAACCCCAAATTCGTAATGATTCCAGCAATGTAACACTTGTTTATAGAAACGTTTTTGTGTTAGAATAACGAAACTTTTGCATCACATCGTTTTATTTTCAAGCTCATTCTAACTTGTAGAAATATTGCATGCAACATATATTATCGGTGGACTCAATCAAACTTGCACATGCAAAGTTATGGCAACATTGCAAGTGTTACTTTTAATGGGGTCCGGTTATTGTACAACCATGGAATGCACGACCTGGGAATACACGACCATGGAAAGCACAACCCGGGAATTCATGTACAAATGGACACGAAATCCATGGCTGTGCATCATGCATTGAAGGAATTGAATAGGATTGCCCCCCGCCTAAAGGAGAGGGGCAATCCTGTTAATCTGTAGGGAGGTGGGTTGGGGGGAGGGTGGATAAGTTTGAGGCTTAGTTTATATTATTATGTCTGCTATTAGTACACCTACTAATTGTAGGTATTTACCCATGTCTGGTATCATGTTTCTTTGTTGACACGTAGCTTCATTTTTCATTTATTTAATTCAATAACAATTTACAATCGTGTCTGAAATCACATAATAAAATAACATACAATAAGGACTTTATACAATTAAATTTTAAAGATAATTAACTATTGTACCTATTCAAAATGTCATATAAATTCACAAATAGTCAGAATAATAATTAAAGTCAGAATAATAAAAATATAATGTCAGGTGCTATCAATATTTACATTAGTTAGGACAAGATCATCTAAAGAATAATAGCACCCTTCCAACAAAAGCTTTTTTAGTCTATTTTGGAATACACTTGGACTATCAATGGTCTTCATTACAACAGGTAGCGAGTTAAACAATTTAACTGCCTGATACCGACAGCCATGCATTGCAACTCCTAATCTAGGACACAGAGGGGCCTCTAAATCTTTCCTTCTTGTTTTTAATCTAAGTTCTCTTTGTACTGGCGTTTCATACTTAGAAGGATACCGGACAACATCCACAAGAACCACTAAAATGTAGAGGCTGGGAAGAGTTAAAATGCTTAAGCTTCGAAAGTGATCTTTACATGATTCCCACGGAGGTATCCGGACCATAGTGCGGATGGCACGTTTCTGAATTACAAAAGCTCTATTTATATTATAGTCGTAACTGTTCCCCCAAAATTTGACACTATACCTTAGCTTTGACTCCACCAAAGCGTAGTAAACGGTTTTAAGCTGATCAAGATCCACTTCATCTCTTAAGCTTCTAATGGCATAACAAACTGAACTTATCGAATTCTCAATTGATTCTAATTCTGATTTCCAGTTTAAGAACTGATCAATATGGACCCCTAGAAATTTAACGCTATCAGTGAATTCTACCATCACACCGTTACTTATTATGTCAATAGTTTCATGTCTACGGGAAGTCGTTCGAAATAATATAGCGTTAGTTTTATTAATATTTAATTTTAAATTGTTAACGTGGAACCATTCATTAAATGCCAAAAGCGCATCGTTAATTTTAAACTCGAGTTCCTGTAAAAAGTAGCTGGAATGATTGCGTTTGTATCGTCAGCATAAACAATTAATTTAATATCTGGTATAGTATTTGTAATAAAATCTATCATGTCATTCAAAAATATAATAAAGAATATTGGTCCTAAAATTGAGCCCTGTGGAACTCCACGTGTTATATTGATCAACTTAGATTTGGTCACCACTTCTTGTCCGTTTAAAATATTCTTAATTTCGACAAATTGTTTTCTATTGCTTAAATATGATTTTATAAGGCTCAAAACGTTACCCCTTAGTCCGTAAAATTCTAACTTAGCAAGTAGAATCTCGTGATCAATGTGTCAAATGCAGAGGATAAGTCCAAAAATACACCTGCAACTTTCATTTTTCTATTTAGATCGCCTAACACTTCATTTATTAGTAGATCAACAGCATCAACAGTACCAAGACACATTTTATAGCCAAATTGGCGTTCGTTAATAATCTTGTTTAAATTTAAATGTGAAACTATCCTATCTTTTAAGACTTTTTCGTAAATTTTAGATAAAATAGGTAGCAACGATATTGGTCTATAATTCTTCGAATCATTCTTTTTACCTTTTTTGTAGATAGGAATAACTCTTGCAATTTTTAATTGATCAGGAAAGATACCTTCAGTGATACAATTACTAAGAAATTCTGATAGTGGTTCAGCTTCGGCACGAGTGCTCTGCTGAATTCAATGCTATCTTTTTTCTAAGAAAGGTGGTGTTTGTGAGATGAGTCTTAACTATGTTTAGTGGAATTGAACTGGTGCAGCTGTTTCCAGAATAATCCGCTCCCCTGTTTTGAGCTCAAAATGTTCATTTTCAACGAAATCAGGCTACGGGGTCTGATGTTATTCAGCATAAGATTAGGCCCTCAGATACGGGTGCCATGACGGAGGATTGTAGGTACCACTTATTTGGTAGAAAATGTAAAATAAGGGGCAACGGTAACGGCTAAAATATTAGGAACCGGGTAGGTAATAGATAAATAATCAGTCAAGTGCGAGTCAGACTCGCGTGGACAGGGTTACCCAAGTAGGCTTCGAACTAAGTTCCCTATGAACTAACTGTACGATTGGACTTTTCGGCGTAACTCAGCTGATGTCGCAGCTCAGTCAACCAACACTTCGGCCCTCAACGGCCGGCAATACGTAGGTACTCCTAACTACTCTGTGGCGGGGTTCTCAGTGCATTGTCGATGTCACTCACTTAATAAACTTATAGACATGCCGTCAAAATTATGCATGCATTTTATCTAGTTTTTTTAGATTTTATATTTAATATATTTTTCGAATAATCAAGCCTCGTAGTAATTACCAAAGCAAATATAATTAAATTTAGTGAACGCACATCAAACGATGAGCATATGTCATTTTATAATCCTCCCGAACCTATTGGATGCCTATTCCATGGGTGTATATTATTTTGCATGGCCTGGAAATCACAACCCGGGAAAACACAGACATGGAATTGGCGACCATCGATGTACACCAATTCCATGGCTGTGCATTCCAGGGTTGTGCATTCCATGGTTGTGAAATCACTTCCCCCTATAATGCCTACGTTATTATGTGGTAAGTAAATATTGATTCCAGCAACGTTACATTTGAAACTTATAGAAATGTTTTTTTTATTTAATTTTTTTGGGCACCGTTTTTGTGTTAGCTTAACGAAACTTTTGCATCACAACGTTTCATTTTCAAGCTTATTCTAAGTTGCAGAAATATTAAACTTGCCACCAATGGGACTCATAACAACTTTACACATGCAATGTTATGGCAGCAATGCAAATGTAACATTTAGGCCCAAGTTCACGAACAAATAAACGGCTGGTTACTGTAACCAATCGTCAAAGTGACAGATAATGTATGAAAACAACTGTCAAAAAGAGTGGTTTAAGCTAACCAGTCGTTTAAACGTCCGTTAATATGTTGGTGAACAGTGGCCTTAGTACGTTACATGCGGTACATTGTGCTAACATAATCTATTGCAATATTGAGTTTTTGAAGTAAATATTGATTCCAGCAACGTTACATTTGAAACTTATAGAAACGTTTTTGTGTTAGCTTAAAGAAACTTTTGCATCACAACGTTTCAATTGCAAGCTTATTCTAAGTTGCGGAAATATTAAAATTGCCACCTACGGGACTCATATACAAACTTTACACATGTAAAGTTATGGCAGCATTGCAAATGTAACATTTAGTACGTTACATGTGGTACATTGTGCTAAATAATCTATTGCAATATTGAGTTTTTGAAGTAAATATTGATTCCAGCAACGTTACATTTGAAACTTATAGAAACGTTTGTGTGTTAGCTTAAAGAAACTTTTGCATCACAACGTTTCAATTTCAAGCTTATTTTAAGTTGCAGAAATATTAAAATTGCCACCTATGGGACACATACAAACTTTACACATGCAAAGTTATGGCAGCATTGCAAATGTAACATTTAGTACGTTACATGTGGTACATTGTGCTAAATAATCTATTGCAACATTGAGTTTTTTAAGTAAATATTGATTCCAGCAACGTTACATTTGAAACTTATAGAAACGTTATTGTGTTAGCATATCGAAACTTTTGCATCACAACGTTTAATTTTCAAGCTTGTTCCAAGTTGCAGAAATGATAAGATTGTAACTGAAGGAACTTGACACATTCAAAGTTATGGAAACATTGCAAATGTAACTTTCAGTACCTTAGCAGTTGTAGGTTGCTTCGATGTCAATTTGAGAACGTTACAAATGTTACATTGATACAAAATTTTATTTTAAACGTCCCAAATTTTAGCTAGTCGTAAATTTCAGAAATGTTTCTTGTGAACAGTTAGGAAACTTTTAAATTTAAGATTTTAGCTTGGGTATTTCAGTTGCAGGGACATCTAAACAAGTTACAGAGTCAAGTTACGGATGTGATCTAGTTTCAAGTTGCTGCAATGAGTCTGTAATGTTCATGTTTAGTGGGTACTTACCTAACTTTTCACTAGAAACGGGATATTTACCATGATTTTTGAGTTTTAATCATGGTAAATATCCCGTTTCCAGTGAAAAGTATGTATTCTCTAATATAGAATGCCATGAACAGAACCGCGACACTTTTAATTTGGGCTAAAGTAGTGCATTTTATTTGTATCGTTTGACAGTCCGTTTCCACTTGATTACTCTCTAGCATTGTAGTCCTATCGAGTCTTCATTCTTTGCTCCATCCACTTCTAACTCTAGTTCTAATCAGATTTGTTTGTATTTAAACCATTAACTTGCAAATATATAGGCATCATCCCCCAGGTATAGTAGTAGTAGAGCTTTTTTGTGAAATAGTTCGTCCGGGGAAGTACTACCACCATACCTATTTCTGCCGCAAAGCAGTAGTGCTCGCATTGCTGTGTTCCGGTTTGAAGGGTAAGGGTGCCGGTGAAATTACAGGCACATGAGACTTTACATCTTTATGTCTCAGGGTGGCGGGCGCAGTGCAATGCCACATAGGGCGCGTCCTAGGTGAACGTGACCTATGAGGTAATGCACTGTTCATAGGCAGAGGTTACCGCTTAACATCAGGTGGGCCATCAGCTTGTTCCGTCATTCAAGTAGTATAAAAAAAAAAAAAAGTTATCAGGCCAGGCATCCTAAATAGGCTTAGAGCTATGAACTATTAGAGCATTGCAGGCCTCAGTACCGGAGTGCTCGATGTATATAGGTCATCATTGGAATAAAACTTTTGAAACTATCATGGATATGTAGGTACATACTTTTCACTAGAAACTGTCACTAGTAACCGATGGTTCTGGCACAAAAGTATTTTGGGTAGTACTAGTAGTATCGTTCGTAATAAAAGAGTGAGAAAGAGGGTACTTACGTAGATTGATATATCTGCCAATAACAGCTACTCGCAAAGACTTTAGTTGTTCTCCCGTGATCATAGCGCTTGCAACTGTGCCGAAATATCGAGAACGAACAAAACTCAAAAATCATGATAAATATCCCGTTACTAGTGAAAAGTATCATTGGACTAGCCAGTAGTCGTATCGTATATAGTACAATGAGGAGGCAATAATTACCGTAGTATGTCTATAATTATTTGTGTACAGTACTGTGCCGTGAGGTACCTACCATGGGCTTAGTATACAAACATACTAACAGCCACACTCGGAAACGTTCATTAAATTAGTCCTAATGAGTATTTAACTAAGTAGCATTCAATCTGTTAATTAACGGTACATCCCAGAGAGATAATTTAAGGGTTCATTAGTTAATGACACTTTTAAGTATTCGTAGGGCGGAGCATCGTCGATTCTTGGTCGATTCAATAAATCGATTGCAAAAAGCTAAGGCTAGACATACTCCTAACTGTCACTGTCGCGTCAAATATTTCCTTACTGTCAATGTCAAATCACTTTGAAGTACCACCATAGACCTTTTGCATCTATAAAAGACAGGACTTAGTATACAAAAGGACTGAGCGCTCGCAGTTGAAAAACGAGCCGAGCAAGATATGAACTACAGAGTTAGTGTGTCTACTTCTAATACGGTGACCATAAAATAAAGTCATGTCCAGGCTAGGAAGATGGACTTAAGGCATGGAACTAAGGCTAAAAACGAAATGGTATCGATTATACCAGTCTCATTCTTTTATATGAATGTATTCATGTGTTGGAATGAGACAAGCTTATATCTATCTGTTCTTATGCAAATAAATATCTTGTATCTTGTATCTTATTTGTGTAAGTCGTACCAGGCCAAATGTTAAATTACTACTACATTCATGGTAACAATCTAGGAAGATGTATATGCATGGTGCCAATATTCAGGGTACGGAACGGAAAAACGACTGTCGTGTGACAATATATTTGTTTCTCTCTAACATATGATAGCAAGCTATCTTCTAGGATAGGAGTAAGAAGGAACACTCTATGCTATTTTAGCACTCAATCCATGTACTACTACATTCATGTGTCCAGGAGACTTTTTCCATAGACACTTATGAACGTGGAGTGGAACAAACATTATTTAAATAAAATTATTTATGCAGCCAGATTCACACGGAGGCTTGGTAAGTCATCAGTATCACGAATCAACAACACTTTTTGTTAATTTCGTAAAATAAAATGTTAACCGCCCATAGTAGATGACTCGGGACTGGGCTTGCGTTTGTAGGAAACACTTACGGGAGGTGTAGTCCAGATTTTTATGAAATAACCGATAAATTAAAAACGCAATCTTCATTCCAGTTTTTCTTTTAATATCAGACAGAACAAGATGTCAAGCTTAGCTTTTTTTAATTGACACACTATGTATTATCTATACTTAAACATGGCGCATGCTCTAACCTCAGCAGAAACAGGTTTTTTTTTCTTATATCACAAAAAGGTGTTATCGAACCTTGTTACTGATTACTTACAGAGTGTTCAGTGTCGGCAAACGGCGTGACTCGTGCGTGACGCAGCCATGCCGTGATGTTTCTCGTCCGCCGGGCGTCCCGCGACGGCCAACTTAGATTTGTAGTATCGAGTATTTACCTATAGAATGGTCATGGTCAGCCCTGCTATCATAAAGCTATCATTTCAAGTGTTAGAAAGGGACAAACTAGCTCTATTCTACTTATCTCTCTTGGCTCGTTTTTACTCTATCTATGACGGTAATCTAAATTGAGTCTTAACCTAATGGAATAAGTTCTTGTTTCGTTATTATAATTTTTTAGAGCGCTCAGTCCTTTTGTATACCAAGTCCATGATAAAAGATGATTTAAACCATAGACTTAGAATTTTCGCTACGCTGAAGTCTGCAAAATGACTACAGCTCGATCACCGTAAGATGGCACCTGTAAATACTCCATCATCATCATATCAAAATACTCCATGGCAGGTGCCAACTTACGGTGAGAGGTCCGGCTCGTTTACCGTAAGATGGCACCTGTAAATACTCCATGGCAGGTGCCAACTTACGGTGAGAGGTCCGGCTCGTTTACCGTAAGATGGCACCTGTAAATACTCCATGGCAGGTGCTAAACGGTCCGGCTCGTTCACAAGTTCCCGCTGAAGTTGGAGAAAGAGCATTGCGTTGATGACGTAGATCGCGTTTCTCAAACATTCTTGGATATTCACATGTTATTTAGAAAACCTTCTTCGAGATAAATCGTCTTGCCGCTCTAGGCCGGCAAAGTTAATATGTTATCACAAAGGCAACTTCACTGTCCCACTGTGTGTTGTGTAACACGCAGCCACTGTCCCACTGTGTGTTGGTGTCGGGGGTGTTGTGTAACACGCAGCCAGTGTCCGCGTGTTGGTGTTGTGTAACACGCAGCCGCTGTCCGTGTGTTGGTGTCGGCGTGTTGTGTAACACGCAGCCACTGTCCGTGTGTTGGTGTCGGGGGTGTTGTGTAACACGCAGCCACTGTCCGCGTGGTGGTGTCGGGGGTGTTGTGTAACACGCAGCCACGTCACAGAACTGGCGTCAGTTTGCTGTACTGTACGGCTCTATTTGTCACAGATTGTAAGATACGCACATATAATTCTCACTAAAGTAAATATAAAACATGATCTAAGTAGTTCAATTATTTTTATCACAGAACATACAATACATATTGAGAAAAGACAATAATCTTGCAGGTAAATGCTTAAGACAAGTTTATTCTATTCTAGTAGGTAGGTACATATCAATTTATAGTACCTATTTTAAATGAATGATATCCTTATTGTTACTCGATAATACATACTTACTAAGTAGTACAACAATCACATTACTTTCAGAAAAAGTGAAAAGTTAATTACATTACAAAAAAAATAACCAAATTATGCTTCATGACATCCTTTTATTCTAAACTTCGATTTCTTTATATTGTCTTTATTTCCGTCCACAAATAATAATACTCAAACTCTTGTACGTATCCGCGAGCCTCCACATCTGTGCCTCCACATCTGCGCCTCTACATCTGTGCCTCCACATCTGCGCCTCCACTACACTTACTTACCTAGAAATTTACACTAAGAACCTACTATTCAGTTACTACCTAGTAGTGACTTGGATCAGCTGAGCTATCATTAGATTGTTTGCATCGGTCTTTAGATAGCTCAACTGTTACATTTGTATAAGTTTGTATAAGTACCTATACGTGTATTAGTTGTATTATTCTTTCTGCAAATAAGGATAAATGTTGTAATAAAGTACCTACTCAGACCTACTCAAATAACTAAATATTTTATAAATGTTCTCTGTTATATTTTATTATCTATCGCCCACAAATGTATAGAATATGTTATAGTCGTCGATACATTATTTGGCACAAAAATACAGCAAGTTATCATCTCTTACCTACATTGATCCATTTTGTGCTCCCGAAGTCCCGAGTCACGAACTACAAAGTACTACACTTACGAACTAGATCCTCACCTCAACAATTAAATAAGGATACATTAGATTCAGGGGTTCCCAAAGTGGGCGATAACGCCCCCTTGTGGGCGCTGCAGGCCTAAAGGGGGCGGGGCGCTAAGAGACCCAGAAAAAAAATGGGGGCGTCAAATCAGACACAATTTCACATTTTCATAGTTCTAGATATGTCATTTTCGTAGTTGATAGACTGGGGGTAATCATGTTTTAACAAGTTTTTGTTAAATAACCCGATTTGTGCATGTTTAATCTCCGCTAATATAGCTAACAATAATTAATTTAATTTTAGGTTATAGTGGTTTTAAAGTAGGTGAAAAAATGGGGGCGCTAATAAATAATTATGGGGAGCTAAAATATATTTTTTCTCAAAGTGGGCAGTATACAAAATAAGTTTGGGAACCCCTGCCAAGATTGCGCGGGCGCTGCCGTGCCCCCAGTGCGCTTTGAACAATGACAAATCCATAACAGGAACATATGATTTATTATACATTAATCATGTTACGAGAATTATATACGATTGAAAATGTAATTCTTGAAAACATAACTAAACACATTGCTTAGACAAAGTAACCTTCATAGTACATTAAATAATAAAACAGCGCCATTGTTGGTATTCAATATTGTACTTATAACTTTTTAATATATTACATAGAGGATATATACAAAAGCCAAAGCATATAAATCAAATAACAATTTTCGGTATTCGTTTTTATATCGAAATAAAAAACTTAGTTATGGAATTATTAATATACCTACCTATAGAAGGTTTTTCATTTTTTTTATCTAAACTCGTAACTTGCACAACTGTAATTGTAAATAATTAAATATTATATGAAATTATTAGTCTTAAAAATGTCATTACTATCGACCGGTGTTGGTCAACCATATTGGTTCCATACACTATCTCACAAGTTCATTTGTATTGAGATCTTAATGTTAACAAACATGTTATCTATATATCTATTTATACGAAATGAAAAAGCAATCAATTACATTGTTATTATAATATGAGGGGTTTTTATGGCCGTTTCACATTATGCTTAAAGCCTTGAAAATAGATGGCGCCAGCTCTGTACTTAAATGTCAAAATAAAGTGAAACGTCAAAGTCAACGACGTAGTCATATATTTTCGAGGTATTATGTACAGAACCACAGACAATGCATTTGTTAATTTTGACAACCATAGTTGAGTCAGCCCCATCTATAGAGCCAAACCGAACTACTTTTTTTATTATTATTAGAAAATGAAAAGCCCTCGTTACATGATTTTTTCTGCAAGGACATCAGTACAACGGTGAAGACATCCTCCTGCGTGGAGGTTGGATGCGTGTCCTATAGCCCAGGCGCAGGCAGCTAGTTCCGTGTCTTATGTCTCTTGCTAGAGTACCAATTTATTGTACCTACATAATTTATCTTCGCATTAAATTAAAATACTTAACTCTTGTATTTATTGTTATAGCCCGCGATTCGTCTTTCGATTCCGGTAACCTGTGGGAACCATAATTGTCTGCGCTTAGCACTCAACTGTGTTCGTACCTATTTCTACCTTCTGATTATTAACTTGTGTGCTTGTGTTGTGAATAAACTTAGTGCTATAAACGCATTGTTAAAACCTTTACACCTAGTTTGGACTACCTTCCTGCAACTCAACCCATCTGCCTACCAATAGGTACAGTAACTACAACACATCCCACAACGGGTGACCACAGACGTGATATACTATAATTGAAACTATCGTGGTTGGGAATCATTTTAAAAGATAAACGGCTAATTACCACTACTTTGCGTCACTTCGCTGTCCGCGTGTTGGTGTCGGGGGTGTTGTGTAACACGCAGTCAGTGTCCGCGTGTTGGTGTTGTGTAACACGCAGACAGTGTCCGCGTGTTGGTGTTGTGTAACACGCAGTCAGTGTCCGCGTGTTGGTGTTGTGTAACACGCAGCCAGTGTACGCGTGTTGGTGTTGTTTAACACGCAGTCAATGTCCGCGTGTTGGTGTTGTGTAACACGCAATCAGTGTCCGCGTGTTGGTGTTGTGTAACACGCAGTCAGTGTCCGCGTGTTGGTGTTGTGTAACACGCAGTCAGTGTCCGCGTGTTGGTGTTGTGTAACGCGCAGTCAGTGTCCGCGTGTTGGTGTTATGTAACACGCAGTCAGTGTACGCGTGTTGGTGTTGTGTAACACGCAGTCAGTGTACGCGTGTTGGTGTTGTGTAACACGCAGTCAGTGTCGTAGCTTTTATATCTTGGCTTTGAATTAAGAATGTAGTTACAATAAACTGGTACATGTCGCTAGAGGTCGAGGCGCGCGTGTGATAAAAAATATTGATTGATTTGATTTTGTTTTTTTTATATTTTATTTTTCCATTTTTATTTGATTTTTTTAATTTGCTGATGCATTGTGGGCAATTATACATTTTGGGATTTGAACATTTTGCAAAGTCAACCGAATGGTCCTAAAGGCGTGCGCCTCCGTCCGGTACATGTGTATATGAACAGATGACTTTTTTCGAATGAATTTACATGCTGTTGCAGTTGTTTTTTTTAAAAGCTCTGTACTTAACGTCATTAACGGGCTACTCCCACCGGGCCAGATCAATATTTTAAAAATAATAATTAGATTGTTCCACTTAGTTGTATTGTAATGTACCTTAGGGAGCTGTTCTCGCACTATCCCAGGATACAGTCGCGCGGTGCCCATGCGCCGGCGCCGCGCCTCTGCCAACCGTCGAGTGTCCCACAACCGCGAGGCGCCGGTGAAAGTAACCATTACAATTATTTATGAGCTAATTGATTTGGTTCTCTCTCATAGTTTAAGTTAAGTGATCCCACTAATAATATCATAAATGTGAAAGTGTGTATGTTTGTTACTCCTTGAGTAACTAACATTACTCACAGTTACTTGACAATATGCGAAATGTCACCTCAATCGGTTGGAACCTAATACAATATAGTTATAATTTATTTACCTTTAGTCATATTTCACGTTACTTCTAAAATGCTAAGTTTATTGTAACCACGACATGATGTCACTGACACGTGCTCCACACTGTTAGAAGTCAATGAATGCGTTGTATCTTCGATAGGTACCACATCACGTTTCGCCACAAAAAGACATGAAGTTGTAAGGTCAAGGTCAAAGATGAGGTCATAGTATAGAGGTCAGAGGTCAGGTTCACTGCGGCGGCGCCATCTGCGTCTTCCGACACTGACAGAGCCATTTGATGATCCTGGCATTGCGCTCGACCACACTGGGTGGCTCCGTGTTTCGGTAGATTTGCTTCTGGACCCCTCCTGGGCCTTGGACCTGGCAGAAAGACGATAGGTGATGTAACATAGATAACATAACATCCAACAGTCATTAGCATCCCACACTAGGATCCCGTGTCGTGGTTCGTAGGACCTACGAGTACCGCGTCACCACAACACACAGACACGGAACAAATATTTGCAGATCATACAAACATTTGTCCCGTAGCGGGAGTCAAACCCGCAACCTCTCGCATCTCAGCCGGATCTTTCTAATTGCATCCTACTGCCGAGGTTACGTTGTAATTATGAAGGTGTAGCATTTATAGATGGTCCAAGTAGGTGCCTGTATGACAAGCGAATGCTCAATAATGGCTGGCTGCATGAGATTCTTCTCCAGTAGTCTGCCAAGCAAATAAATAGGATCTCATGCTAAGGAAAACCCCCTCAGACTACGGCGGCTACCTACTTCTACTTCGTGGCACCGTGGCACTCGTGGATCAATGGTGCCATACTGCGATCACAGAACGTGATTGCAGGTGCCTATAATTATATACCGGCGAATATACAGAGCATCCCAAGACTATGCGACATCATGGGAAAAAACATTACCTCCAGCTAAGGAGTTGAATACACTACCGTCGTCTGTCTTTCCTGAAAACTATAATCTGGGTCTCTTCAAGGCTAGAGTGAATAGACTTCTAGACCTTTGTGCTCCATCTTCGGCCACATCGTCACTTACCAACAGGTGAGATCGTTGTCAAACAAAGGTATATCCAATGTAAAAAAAAATACTTAAATATTAGGCACTCGAAGAACTGGCGCAGCCGGCTGGTTTAGCAGGTAACTCACCGTGTAGTCAGCAGTAGCTGGTAGCGCGTTGGAGTCAACCGTAGATGCCGACGAAAAGAACACAGGACTGTCCGGAGGCGCAGACAGCAGGGCTTCATACTGTCGCTCCTGGAGCCCTAGGCGCTCGAAGAACTGGCGCAGCCGGCAGGAGTCCTCCGAAGGACTGTCGGGCGAGTCGTCGCCTTCACACGGCGCCGAGTTGGGGCTGCGCCCGTCTGTGCGCCTGTACCTTGTACAATTAAACAATGATGAGATGGCGCAGATGCGGATTCTGCCCTCACACTATCCCTCTCTAGAAATCTTACTTAAGTATATTATATAAAGTTTGAAGTTTAGATATTTTGTGTTTGATTATAATTAAGCCGTAACAGCTGCACTGATTTCTATGAAATCAGTCCCGCTCGAGACTTCGTCCACGCTTAGTCGGAAACTTTCCGCACTTTGCGTGCACTTAGTGGTTTTTATATTACTTAGATAACTCCCACTGTTTCTCTCTAACTCCTATTAACTCTTACTTATATTTATTTACACCATGTTTTGTCTCTCGCTCGATTTTGAAACTGATTATCAAGGCAAAAGACGAAACACTGTGGAACTGTTCCAAGGATCATTTTAATTGTTAGTAACACAGTAAGAGCGAGAACCTGCGGCAGATTGTGGCACTTCAATATACAACATGTGAGACTCCGCACGTCACCTACCTACTGTGCGTGTCTCTGTCTGTCCGACAGCATGCGCCATGCACCTATTAGCAAACCTCAAATCAGTTCGCTCTCGGCCGACTTCGCGATAGCACGTCGGATGTTAATAGAAAAATGCCTAATTGCGCCAGTGAACTGTTTTTTTTTTCGAAATCAGCTAGCCGTACGAATGGAGATATTTCGTAGTAAAGTAGGCGCAAAATAAAACGGCACGCTTGTTTTCATACAAATTGACGTGTGTGCGGTGTGTATCTTGAGTACAGGTGGTTCTACGAGTGTAGAGAGGCTCGTTCAGCTCACCTGTCCGAGATGTCGGACTTGGAGCGCAGGATGGGCCGCGCTCTGTGCGGTGTGTATCTTGAGTACAGGTGGTTCTACGAGTGTAGAGAGGCTCGTTCAACTCACCTGTCCGAGATGTCGGACTTGGAGCGCAGGATGGGCCGCGCTCTGTGCGGTGTGTATCTTGAGTACAGGTGGTTCTACGAGTGTAGAGAGACTCGTTCAGCTCACCTGTCCGAGATGTCGGACTTGGAGCGCAGGATGGGCCGCGCTCTGTGCGGTGTGTATCTTGAGTAGAGGTGGTTCTACGAGTGTAGAGAGGCTCGTTCAGCTCACCTGTCCGAGATGTCGGACTTGGAGGGCAGGATGGGCCGCGCTCTGTGCGGTGTGTATCTTGAGTACAGGTGGTTCTACGAGTGTAGAGAGGCTCGTTCAGCTCACCTGTCCGAGATGTCGGACTTGGAGCGCAGGATGGGCCGCGCGCGACGCTGCTTGTACCGCAGGCAACGCTGCCGCTTGAAGGTGCCAAGCGGTGACGTCACATCCTCAGCCGGACACATCTGTAATAAACATCTTATTAGTGTAATAGAAACTAGTCAGTGTGACTTAATGACGTCACATGCTGATGGCTGACCTCACGTTAAGCGGTGACCTCACGTTAAGCGGTGACCTCACGTTAAGCGGTGACCGCTACAAACAACCAATATAAATGTTTTGAATTACAAATAATTATTGTACGTTATTAATGTGCAATAACATTACAATCTAGCCGTAAGGCCGGCAATTCAACATTCACCTACATTTATAACATAAACTGTTCTTAAGAATGTGCCCATTCTTTTCTTACTGTCTCTATTTAAGGGGAGGGCACTTTGTTCATAATAGCAAGCACTAGTCACCATAGTGTACACTGACTCATGAGGTTACGTTTAGGCGTGTGAAGTTCACGTTCAATGATCAGGAAATATTTCCCACTATTGAGCGAGAACAACTATTCCTCGAGATCATCCTTATTAGTTCAAAAGTACCTACTATTAGTTCCATTCGCTTGCGAGTGAGCGCGCGAGCACTCCGTCCGACCTATCACTCGACGCGTCTCCGACGAGGACCGAGTACACACGAACGAACGAACACGAACCAACACTCTTTTACCACTGAACTAACAGTACTAATAGAACTATCAGACTGAACTAGTACATTTGATTGATTGTACTAGTACGGAGCGCTCCGCTCACTGAACGATTAAGCACAAGCCTAGTAACAGACGATGGAGTCTAGTTCGTGAGTGCATATTTTGTAGGTAATGAATTTATCGTCGAACTCCGCCGGGACAGGTGACACTAGATAGAAGCTTGTAAAGGGCGTGTTGTAAGGGGGGTTGTGGGGACCTGTGACGTGTTGACGTATTCCTTGGTGTCGTCTACGCGCGGAGGATGCTTGTAAAGGGCAACATACCTGTGACGTGTTGACGTACTCCTTGGTGTCGTCTACGCGCGGAGGACGCTTGTAAAGGGCGTCATACCTGTGTCGTGTTGACGTATTCCTTGGTGTCGTCTACGCGCGGAGGACGCTTGTAAAGGGCGACATACCTGTGTCTTGTTGACGTATTCCTTGGTGTCGTCTACGCGCGGAGGACGCTTGTAAAGGGCAACATACCTGTGTCGTGTTGACGTATTCCTTGGTGTCGTCTACGCGCGGAGGACGCTTGTAAAGGGCAACATACCTGTGTCGTGTTGACGTATTCCTTGGTGTCGTCTACGCGCGGAGGACGCTTGTAAAGGGCGACATACCTGTGACGTGTTGACGTACTCCTTGGTGTCGTCTACGCGCGGAGGACGCTTGTAAAGGGCGTCATACCTGTGTCGTGTTGACGTATTCCTTGGTGTCGTCTACGCGCGGAGGACGCTTGTAAAGGGCGACATACCTGTGTCGTGTTGACGTATTCCTTGGTGTCGTCTACGCGCGGAGGACGCTTGCGTACTTCCGCGTACAGAGGCTGCTGTTTCATGATCTCTTCTCGACTCTGCTCGTGGTATCTGTCACATCACAAGCTTATTTAGCTTTGACGACCTCTGTGGCGCGGCGGATGAAGGTTCGCCTGCGACACAGGAGGTTGCGGGTTCGATTCCTGCCTCGGAACAAATATTTGTGCGATCAGCAGATATTTGTTGAGGGTGTTCTGGGTATTTTCTATGTATAATAAAAAATGTCTACCTATGTAATGTATTGTACCTATATTAAGTTATCTAGTACGCATAACACAAACTCTACTTAGCTTGGGGCTAGATATTGTTGTGTAAACTGTACAGAATAATTTTAAAAAAATAGGTAGCGATTTCCCATTGGTATAAGCACACATTAAAAAAAACTATACAATTACAATTACTATACGAGTAATTAATTTTAAGAAAATTTTAAAAAAACCTCAACGCAATGAAACGGCTGAATCGATTTTGACCAAACATAGCTAAGAACACTACCGACCGACTAATTCACCTTTTAAACAAAACAAAAAACGGTTCATCCGTTCGGGAGCTACGATGCCACAGACAGACACACACACAGACACGTCAAACTTATAATACCCCGTCGTTTTTGCGTCGGGGGTGTTAAAAATTACCATCTTATGTCCTTCCATAGGGGCTATGCAAATGGGTTGCCAGCTTTTTATCCGGGCAGAGCATCGAGGCTGTTGTTGATGGATCATGTTCAGATCCGAAGTCTATCAATGCTGGTGTTCCGCAAGGATCAGTGCTTTCCCCCACGCTATTCATTATGCACAGCAATGACATGTCGCAAATTAGCGGTCTTCATTGTTATGCAGGTGATAGGTCGGGTGACCCCTTTGAATCTGGCCGCTCTAACGCCTCGCGTTCTGAGGTTGAAGAGAACAGGCGAAAACTTGTGACCGAAGTTGAGAGCTCCTTAGAGCAAGTTTCCGATTGGGGTGACCGGAACTTGGTCACCTCAAAATCAAAACTGCCACAGAGTAGAAAGGTTATCGCAATGAGCCTGTAGTTGGACGGGATGGTTCGATCGCCTTTTTTGGGGACAGGGTGAACATGGGCTATTTTCCACGAAGTCGGCACGATACTAGAGGCGTATGACAGATCAAAAAGGTGCGATAGAACGGAGCACAGCTCAGGAGCACACTTTTTCAGTACTACAGCCGGAATGCCATCTGGCCCACTCGACTTTCTCACATCAAGGGACGAGAGTTCCTTCCGTACCACTTTATGAAAAAAATGTGCTTCCGGCATGGACCTCGTACACTGGGGTATTGATGGAGGTGAGTCCGGCACGACAGCCACTAACAGGCTTTTTTCGCGGGTTGGCGGTACAGCCTCCCAGAGCGGAGTTTTAGTAGTGATCTCTGGATTCGGGTCCCCTACTGACCCACGGGCGGCCAGCGGCCAGCCGTTTTATCGGGTCTCCCTGAACATTGCGACAACAACCCACTTCGATCCAAAAAGTGGTATGGCTGACGGCCCCCGAGATGACAAAAATGATTTTCAATAGGGGTAGGGGGAGGGACTGGTTCTCTTGCATTTGTACTGGAACACGCCACTTACTAAGCCAGGCGAACCCCTTGCGGGGCTCTACCACCGCGAGTGACCAGGTTAGTCGGCTCTTACGACACGCTTCCTGGCGGCGGATGGGATAAAAGTATTCTTTCTCCGTCCCATCACGGATAGTTACGTGTATTTATCTCAGCCCCAGTGTTCGCGAGGCGTCATAGAGCTGTGTCGCAAGTGGACGGTGTACCTGGAGTAGTCCCGGGCGGCGTGGAGCGCGGCGCAGTGCGCGTGCGCGGCGCCCCGGTAGCACGCGCAGTCCGCGCACTCGTAGAGCGGCTCGTCCTGGAACTGAGGCGGCGGCGCACTCGCCTGCAGACAGAACACAGTTGTATTTGTTGCAAGAATAAGGTTGTTATCGCAATGTTATGTAACTAGATTAGTTTTTCTTTGGTAGCAGAAGCTCTAACACTTCATCATCAGCCGGTTGATGCCTACTGCTAGACGAGCCCTCCTGCATACAATCCACTCTGGTGCCATAGTCACCAGTCACAAATATAGTGCTAAGTATCGCCCAACCTGTCGCCCTGGTGTTACCATTTAGGCGGCTTCTACTAAATCCACGGGAGGAGACGGCGGCACACATACAACAGCTAACACTTATTCTTAAAGTATTTGTCGGTGGAAGAGTGCACATTGCCTCCGTGCTGTATAATGTATGGTGGGCAGCCAGCACTAGGCATTTTGAATGGAACTGGTGGCACTCTCACCTGGAAGTGTATCCCGACGGGGGGGTGCGGCGGGTAGTGCGGGGGGTGCGGCGGCGGCGCAGGCGGGGGGGGCGCTCCGTCCTGGAACTGGGGGGGAGCCGACACGTAGCACTCCAACTCATTCTGCGGCCAGTCGCCGGAGTAGCAGTTGTAGCGACTGATGGAGAACATAATGCATGAATGATTGAGATCGCTGGATAGTACAGATAGCTCATATAGTGTTTTTTTTTTTTTTTTTTTTTATTGTTTATATAGAGATGGACGTGGCATTCAGCGCGTCTGTTAGAGGTCGCGTCGCGTGTGCCACGAGCTGACGGCTGATGATCACGTGATGTCACACCGCACAGTGCCGCACACAGTCCCGAGTCCTGAGCCCGCACTAGGACCCCGTGTCGCGGGTACCAGGCCCTAGGGGCACCACGCCGCCGCGCTTACATCTTGTTGAACAATAAATGAACTGAAGGTAATTGAACAAGCGAAGCGAGCTTCACGTGCAAGCCACACAGGATCTGGCGCGGGCGACGACACGCAGGTGTCTTTCCATTGAATTCTAATTTCGTACAAAACGCAAAGATATAAAGTTGTAACGAGCACCGCATCCGTCCGGCGGCGACGACAGCCACGGAGTGACTAACACACACATGGTTGGGAGTAACTTGCCTTCCCTGTCACAGACCGTTCGTCTCAGGGTCGCCGCGCACCCAAGTTTGCGGTACCGAGTGAGCCCTAAGATGTAAGTAGCATGTAAGAGTGTGAGATTACTCCCTATGATATAAAAGGAGATTGTATAGTATTCAGTAAGTAAATAAACCTTAACTCATGGTAGACTGAGAGTATCATGCCAGCGAGTATCCCCGTCTAGTAAACCAGATATTAAATATCAACAGAACGCCGCGGCAAGGCACCCAGGCACTCCGTTATAAAGTCGCAATTTGAACACACTGAATGGGGTGGCTCGAGCGGTCCTCTTTTAAGTTGTCTTATCTACATATAATTAAGAATTCAATTTCATGAATTAACAACACGCTAGCGCCACGTCAGCACCGGTCCCCTTTCTATGTGGCTTGCGCCTCAACTAGAGGCTTTCTTAAGTGAATATCTGATTGAGAAAAGTTTTTTTTTATTTGTACATCGTTGTCACCCTGGTTACCTATTATTTATTAATTTCCCACATCCAGTGCGTATTGGGATAGAATGAATGAATGAATGAAAGAATGAATGAATGAATGAATGAATGAATGAATGAATGAATGAATGAATGAATGAATTGAACGATTCATCTATATCAGTTGAGGCGTTTAGAAGATATGGTGGAATAGAGAAACATATCCATAAACCCTGAAAAGAATATCTCTTTTTTGGGGCAGTCGCGTAGACGAGTGAGCGATAACCTAGAACGGTGCGGCGGGTGCGGCGGCGCGCTGCGTGCAGTGCCCGCTGGAGCCGTCCGAGTCGCGCGCGAACGTGTACACGAGTGAGTATAACCTGGCGTGGTCGTGCTGCGTGGACGAGCCCGAGTCGGTGCGGTGCGGCGCGTGCGGCGCGTGCGGCGGCGCGCTGCGCTGCGTGCAGTGCCCGCTGGAGCCGCCCGAGTCGCGCGCGAACGACGACCCGCAGCGACTGCAAACACGCAATATTATAAATAGCAATATTACGTAGTAGTAGTAGTAGTAGTAGTAGTAGTAGTAGTAGTAGTAGTAGTGTATGTGTGTGATGGTACCTGGTGTAGGACGGGTAGTGTATGTGTGTGTGATGGTACCTGGTGTAGGACGGGTAGTGTATGTGTGTGTGATGGTACCTGGTGTAGGACGGGTAGTGTATGTGTGTGTGATGGTACCTGGTGTAGGACGGGTAGTGTATGTGTGTGTGATGGTACCTGGTGTAGGACGGGTAGTGTATGTGTGTGTGATGGTAGCTGGTGTAGGACGGGTAGTGTATGTGTGTGTGATGGTAGCTGGTGTAGGAAGGGTAGTGTATGTGTGTGTGTGATGGTACCTGGTGTAGGACGGGTAGTGTATGTGTGTGTGATGGTACCCGGTGTAGGACGGGTAGTGTATGTGTGTGTGATGGTACCTGGTGTAGGACGGGTAGTGTATGTGTGTGTGATGGTACCTGGTGTAGGACGGGTAGTGTATGTGTGTGTGATGGTACCTGGTGTAGGACGGGTAGTGTATGTGTGTGTGATGGTACCCGGTGTAGGACGGGTAGTGTATGTGTGTGTGATGGTACCTGGTGTAGGACGGGTAGTGTATGTGTGTGTGATGGTACCTGGTGTAGGACGGGTAGTGTATGTGTGTGTGATGGTACCTGGTGTAGGACGGGTAGTGTTTGTGTGTGTGATGGTACCTGGTGAAGGACGGGTAGTGTATGTGTGATGGTACCTGGTGTAGGACGGGTAGGGCTCCTCTCCCGGCGAGGGCCGCTCGGAGAAGGCGTCGCACGAAGACATCAGCGACGAGTGGTTTGATCTGCAGATATTATATATTATACTGAATTACACTTCATTTGATTGCAGAATGCAAATAGTAAGTAGAACCACGAATTGTTCGTACCTCGGTGTGGATTCAAACCTCATTAGTATGGCGATAGAGCTGAATATAGTGATTATAAACGGCGCGGGAGCCTGTACCTGGTGCCCTTGGAGGAGCAGGAGGCAGTCCGCTGGTGCGTGGAGTGGCGCCGGCGCGGGGAGCGCCCGGCTGTGTCCGCGCGCCGCGCGCCCGCGCTGCAACACCCAATGAACAGCTGGTGGATTCATATCACGCATCACTAGCGAGCGCGTGCTTTTATTTATTTTGTGACTTCGTGAATGCCGGTGAAGCGGTAACCTCTGCCTTTAACAATGCATTACCTCATAGGTCACGTGCACCTAGGTCGTGCCCTATGTGGCATTGCACTGCGCCCGCCACCCTGAGACATAAAGATGAAAGTGACTGTAATTCCACCGGCACCCATACCTTTCAAACCGGGACACAGCAATGCGCCACTGATATGAAAGTTGGTATTTGCGAGATTTGAGCTATATTTGGTGGAAATTGGTGCCGCCCTTTGCAGACCATCAGCTCGCGAAGGGAACTAGACATTATTGCAGCTAGACCTCAAAATGTCCAGTTTTAACTACATCAGCGCAGACTGCAGGCTCTATCGCTGACACACTATCAGGCTGGATTCTTGCCCTCGCGCTAGTTGTAACTACATCAGCGCAGACTTTTTTTTTTTTTTTTTTTTTTTTTTTTTTTAACATTGATAGACCTTTGTTTGACCACGATCTCACCTGTTGGTAAGTGACGATGTGGCCGAAGATGAAGCACAAAGGTCTAGAAGGCACCTATTCACTCTTGACTTGAAGAGACCCAGATTATAGTTTTCAGGAAAGACAGATGACGGTAGTGTATTCCACTCCTTAGCAGTTCGCATTATAAAGGTAGAACTGAAACGTTTTGTGCGAATAGAAGGTATACCAATGAGGTAAGGATGGTACTGAGCCGTACGCCTGCTCGTCCTATGATGAAAAGGAGATGGTGGGATCAGATCGTGCAGTTCCTGGGAGCATTCACCGAAATGTAACCTATAGAAGATCGCAAGGCATGCAACCTTACGGCGGTGCTCGAGACTCTGGATCTTAGTCTCCGCCATATGTTGCTCACCTATAAGCCTGAAAGCTCTACGTTCGATCGAGTCCAAGGCAGCAAGCTGGTGTTTGGCCGAGCCATCCCAAACATGGCAGCAGTACTCCATACCAGCCCGGACTTGTGCTTTATATAAACTGAGAAGCTGTCCTGGTGTGAAGTAACGCTTTACCTTATTCAGGATGCCTAGCTTCATGGCAGCTGTTTTTGCCTTAGACTCGATGTAGGAGCCAAAGTTGAGAGTAGGCGTGAGCGAAACACCTAAGAGCTCGAGGTGATCTCCTATAGCAACAGGTACATCTCGGAATACAGGAACTTGGAGAAACGGACTTTTTTTCGCCGAGAAGAGACAAGCCTGCGTTTTAGAGGCGTTGAACATGACTAAATTGGCATCGCCCCAGTCGGATACAGCCTTGAGAGTCAAATTCAGACGCTGCAGCATCTCATCTCTTAACTCCTGAATTTCATTCTGCCTAGCTCGCGCAGTGGAAACATATCTCTCCACAACTGTGCTGTCGTCTGCATACCCAATGATACCGGGCATTAGCAGATCATTAATGTGCAGCAGAAACAGTGTGGCAGATAGCACTGACCCCTGAGGTACCCCGGCGTTAATAGCCAATTGATCCGACGAGCAGCCGTCAATAACTACTCGAATGGATCTTTCCCTCAGAAAGTCTGCGAGCCAGGAGCCGAATTGAACTGGCAGTCCGTAGGCAGGAAGCTTGCCAATAAGGCTAGCGTGCCAAACCCTATCAAAAGCCTTCGAGACGTCTAATGAAACAGCCAGTGCTTCACCATATTTCTCGATGGCCTCGGTCCAAATGTGCGTGGCATACACAAGAAGGTCCCCAGTAGACCGGTTTTGGCGAAACCCGTATTGGCGATCACTGAGGAGGTCGTTACCTTCGAGGTATGCAAGGAGCTTCCTATTCAGTACACGCTCCATACATTTACAAAGTAGGGAGGTGACTGAAATAGGGCGATAGTTTGAAGGGTCAGCACGACTGCCTTTCTTGGGTTGGTTTCAGACTGCAGGCTCTATAGCTGACACACTATCAGGCTGGATTCTTGCCCTCGCGCTAGTTGTAACTACATCAGCGCAGACTGCAGGCTCTATCGCTGACACACTATCAGGCTGGATTCTTGCCCTCGCGCTAGTTGTAACTACATCAGCGCAGACTGCAGGCTCTATCGCTGACACACTATCAGGCTGGATTCATGCCCCTCGCGCTAGTTGTAACTACATCAGCGCAGACTGCAGGCTCTATCGCTGACACACTATCAGGCTGGATTCTTGCCCCTCGTCCTCGAGCAGTAGTACCTATAGGTAATGAGGTACTCACTGTTCAGTGTAGCATCTGGCTTGCTTGTGGAGATCCGGCAGTGACTTGTGACTGTTGATATTGGTACATCCTTCCTCTCGCGTGCTCGGCTGAGAGTGCGAGTTGGATCTGAAACAACAGTAAAAACAACTATATTATTATAATAAATAATATATGTACACTCAGTCAAATGGCCAAAGCTCTGGAAGACCCTTTTAGAAAGGGTACCCCAAAACGAGTAATTTTGAACCCACTGCAGGAGTTCTTCAGGGGTGCATTATTTCACCTCTTCTGTTTAACATCTACACGGAGCTCATAATGAGAATCGCTCTTGAAGGCTGCACGGACGGTGTTGCGGTCGGAGGTCATGTTTTTCAAGATACAATAACAAATAAAAATATATTATAATCTTTTTTTTTTTTTTTAGTTGGAAAGCATCAACCTCGAGTTTGGACTGAAGATAAACCGCAGCAAAAGGAAAGTGATGATGAAGTGAAGTGATGAGGTAGTGTTTTGGGACCACTATTATTTCTGTGCAACATAAATGATTTGCCTGACAATGTGCGGCATCCAATGGTACTTTTTGCAGATGACAGCACTGTCATTGTAAAAAAGCAAGATATAGACTACGAAAATGACATTGATGAAACACTCAAAGAAATTGTTACCTAGTTAGACGGTAATAATCTCCGTGTTAATCTTAAGAAAACCAGTATAATGCATTTTTATCAACGAATTTCTAAAGTAGTAATATCAATATAAAATATGAAAATGAAATAATAAATGAATCAGATGTTACGAAAATTTTGGGATTATTTATAGATAAAAGTTTGACATGGAAAATTCATATAGAAAATTTAATTAAAAGAATTAATAGTTTTGCATACACTCTGCATCATTTATCAAGGGTGGTGAGCAAAGACACTGCATTGACTGCATTGACTGCATACTATGGATCTGTAGCTTCTAACTTAAGATACGGTGTAATATTTTGGGGCAATAGTACAAATAAGCAAGATGTATTTATTGCACAAAAAAGCTGTCTGAGAGCTATTTTCAAGCTAAAAAGTACTGACCATGTACCATATTTCAAATCTTATAACATTCTGACATTACCTAGCCTATACATTTATGAAGTAGCACTATTTGTAAAAAATTACATCAGTTAAGAAATTCAGTGACATCACTAATTTTAATATGCGTAATAAGGATAGATTATGTAATGTAAAATATAAAACTACACTTATGCAAAAGAGTATTTTTTGTATGGCTACAATAATCTTTAATAAGGTACCAGAGAGCATATAAGAGAATGACACTATACGTTTTAAAAATAAGCTAAAGGCACTTCTGCTTGAGAAATGTTATTACACAGCGACGGAGTTTTTAACTGACGACTTGAGCAATGTTTAGTTTTTAGTATACTTTTAAATATTTACCTGTAACGACATACATTTGCATGCCTAATAATGGTAAGAATGTAACGGTTCTGTTATTATTGTTTGACATCTACATCATGTACCTACATTCTGACAAATAAACTACTATGAACTATGATTGTTGACCGTGTCAATAACAACTTGCCGGAAGTCACGCAAATCGCAAACTATGATTTGGTTCAATCATACATTTACCTCGGATCTTTGATCACAAACAATGGTGGATGCGTTGACGAAATCAAACGGCGTATGGCGATTTATAGGTCTGCCATGGATAAGCTGAGGAAGATATGGAAAATCGTAGCATAACGAAATCTACTAAGATCAGTCTCGTTAGAGCGTTGGTGTTCCCATATTCCTCTATGCTGCAGAAACATGGACTCTTAGGGAAAGCGAGAAAAAGAGGATAGATGCTCTCGAGATGTGGTGCTGGAGAAGAATGCTTGGGCTTTCGTGGACTGAGTTTCGTACCAATCAGTCCATACTACAAGAACTCGGCATCAAGCAGCGACTATCAGAGGGCCTACCACAGGTTTGTCTAAGTTTTGCATTCGGTAGCCCGACTATCGAATTCGGAGTCGATATTTGTTTTTATGTATGGTTTTATTGAGCTTCTCAGTAAGTCCACTAGGGGCGCTCATCATTTTCTCCATACAAAAACGACATTTTGTCTCGTAATTCGGTTTTCGTTATTCCGAGATGTAACAAATTACAAACCTGTGGTAGGCCCTCAGTTACTGTGCAATCTCGCATCCTCACTTTCTTCGGGCACGTATTTCGACGCGCGAGGTGTCCATTAAACGCCTTGTTGTACAGGGTAGAGTTGACGGCACACGAGCACGGGGCAGATCGCCCATGAGATGGACTGACCAAATCAAGGCAGCTCCACGAATGCACCAGGAAAGCTGCAGTGCGAGATGAGTGGCAAAGGATTGTGCAGCGAGCCTGAAGTGACGACCACGACCTTTCTGCCACGAGAGTAACGAGGAAGAAGAAGATATGTATTCTATGTTTAATATTTAGTGTAAATAGCAGCCGGAATGTGTCCAGAAAGGCACGACTGGCCGCGCACAGAGGGTGTTAGTGCTGACACTAATGTATGGTAGCGAAAGGCACGACTGGCCGCGCACAGAGGGGTGTTAGTGCCGACACTAATGTATGGTAGCGAAAGGCACGACTGGCCGCGCATAGAGGGTGTTAGTGCCGACACTAATGTATGGTAGCGAAAGGCACGACTGGCCGCGCACAGAGGGGTGTTAGTGCCGACACTAATGTATGGTAGCGAAAGGCACGACTGGCCGCGCAGAGGGTGTTAGTGCCGACACTAATGTATGGTAGCGAAAGGCACGACTGGCCGCGCAGAGGGTGTTAGTGCCGACACTAATGTATGGTAGCGAAAGGCACGACTGGCCGCGCATAGAGGGTGTTAGTGCCGACACTAATGTATGTACTGCGCCGGCGGGCTGATGGCGACCTGCGGGTCTGAGCGTGTACTGACCTGATGTACCGCGGTGCGCAGTGCGCGTACTGACCTGATGTACCGCAGTGCGCGCACTGACCTGATGTACCGCGGTGCGCAGTGCGCGCACTGACCTGATGTACCGCGGTGCGCAGTGCGCGCACTGACCTGATGTACCGCGGTGCGCAGTGTGCGTACTGACCTGATGTACCGCGGTGCGTAGTGCGCGTACTGCGCCGGCGGACTGATGGCGACCTGCGGGTCCGCCGGCGAGCCGGAGCCGCTCCCGACGGGCTCCGGCAGCTCCATGTTGTCCACACTGGAATGCGAACTCGCTGCTGAAATGACAATAACACAAGTTACATATATTTTTATATAAAATAATCTAATCAAAATAAAGTAGGTATCTACTCAGGAGAATAGTAAATACACCCTTACATTTAATTTAATTTAATTTATTTATTTGATTAAGAAGGACACACCAATTACATTAATCAAAGATAATAAAATAACAATAAAATAATATAAATCAAACACACAGCTTTTTTTGATCAAATCACGCTCACAGAACCTCAAACATTCCGACAAAATCCTCGTCCAGCCATCCGCAAACAAATCACACTCAGGACTAGCATCCAGGAGAGCATTGAGCGCAGCGAGGGCACGCGGTACGGGTGAAAAAGCTCGAGCCACCGTACGACAAAACGGTACAGCAAACAACCTATGCTTCCGAGCTGCACAATAATTATTCGGGACAAAGAATCGACACAGCTCATCACTCAAGTCCAAAGCGTCTATCCTGCCACGGAAAATCTTGCAGACCATAGTGATTTGGTCGTTAGCCCGTCTAACCTCAAGCGAGTTGTACCCCAGGCAGCCCAGTAGAAACTTGGTGGGATACAGGTAAGGGTAGTAACGACGCTTGTAAAGAAATCGAAGGAAGGCCTTCTGGATCTTTTCAAGCAAAAGTGCATATGTACTTTCATTTTCGGGTTCCACACGCAGGCACTAGATTCAATCTTGCATCGGACGAACGCGCTGAAGATTAAACGAACCACGAAGTCACGGGCATTCCTAAGAACGAAACCTAGACGCCTGAAAGACTCCTTAGCCAACGCGGCGACATGATCATGGAAGGTAAGCTTCTGGTCGAATGTGACTCCCAGGTCTTTCATTGTGCTTGACCTTGAAATAGCCTCATGGATAGATAGATACATAGATTTATATCGTGACACAGTCCCGTCCTCAGAGCACGGCGCCTCGAGCTGATCGATGGTCACATCAGAATGAAGTGTTGCTTTATTTGTGTGCGTGTGAAGAGTGTTGGAGTACAATACTCACGTATCGAGTACGCGTTCCTGATGAGTACCCTGTCCTGGTCACTCCTCTGCCTGGGTATCACAAACGACTCCGGGAAGAAGACTCTCGCGTCTCCGAGACTCTTGGGCCTGTGCCTCAGCTCCCCGCGCGCCCTGGAGCCCGAGGTGCCTGAGGAGGAGGTCCCGGAGAGGGTGCCGGCGGTGTGCGCGTCGCCCTCTCTGCGGCGGCGCTCGGGCGCGGTGTGCGCTGCAAACAACCAAGACCTTCATTTTATGCTCATTTAGAAACACCCGACTGTTTTCAATGTTCCAAAACCAGTTTTCATACAAATAAAGCCGCATTGAAATCAGAGCAGCCGTCGATCCTATTCATCAACTGCTTCAACAGATTAGGTGTGTGGATAGATGGGGGGTGGGGAGGGGGGGGGGGGGGGGGTGATAAACCCGGCACAATCCGTACGCAGCCGGACTAGTTGCCCGTAAGAGATAATCCTCGCAAGGATCGCAGTATTTGTGTTGAGTAGGTGGATGCAGCTGTCCATTCCCTGATGTTTTCCCTTAGTAGGGTTTTACGCCATCCACGGGAGGAGACAGAGGGGCCTACTCTTAGGACACACACGGCACAGGTACGTATCACCATCATCAGCAGCCTACTGAAGACTGCTTGTGGACAGAGGCTTCTCCCATAGAATGCCTGGAGACGAGCGGTGTTGAGCCTCCCGCGACCCCTATCACGTCTGCAATCCGTCGGAAGTGGCATTCATCTTATGTCTCGTCCAGTTTGAAGTCGCCCCTCGAGAACCTTTCTTGCCCCACGACTGTCAGTTCTGCCAGCTATGCCCTTTGCCACTTCAACTTACTAATTCTGAGAGCTAGGTCGGTGATCTTGATTCTTTTACGGAAGTCCTCATTCCGGATTCTATCAAGTAGTGAAACTACGAGCATAGCCAAATGCATGTGCAAATTCAAAGTTGCACAGCTGGCTATGGAGAGCCATAGCCAGCGGTGCAACTTTGAATTTTCCTGTGCGGCCAATAATTAGCGGCCACGTCTCAGTGTGTACTCACTGAGACATGGCGGTGAGTACATGTTCTCCCTGCTGTCGCAGTGCTCGAGCAGTCTCCGCAGCGTGCTCTGCAGCCCCTCGCCGGCGCTCATGTGTACTCACTGAGACATGGCGGTGAGTACATGTTCTCCCTGCTGTCGCAGTGCTCGAGCAGTCTCCGCAGCGTGCTCTGCAGCCCCTCGCCGGCGCTGACGGCTCGGCGGGTGCCCGCGCGCCCGGTCGTGGCATCTACAACATAACATACTAACTATTACATATCCGTGGCTTTTACTGATTAATACCAATGAAGATCGCAACAATTTTTCTTCAACATATTTATCTGGTTCAGGTTTGCGCGGCAGGTCAGGCTGCGCCTTAATCATTACATTACATAACATAACTTAATCATATCATTACACAACACACAACTGTCACAAACATAGTCCTGATCCCACACTAGGATCCCGTATGTCCTCGGTATCAGGAGCTACGAGTACCATGGTACCATGGTATACACTGACCCAGAACAAATATTTGCAGATCAAACAGAAATCTTCATATAAACAAGTTTTATGTTAAAAATATTTTTTTCGAAACTAGCTTTTATAAAATTAGTGATCGGAGCCTCGCTCTAAGCCCAAACACGGCCAGTCTACTGTTATAGAATAGAATAGAATATTTATTTCTATTCCCGCTGCTCACCTGCAGAACGACACTCGGCTGTACACTTACATGGATTGCAGTGCAAGGAGGTGTCGTTGCCGAGCGCGCCCGAGCTGACGAGCCGGCACCCCCCGGCCGCTATCGCCTGGCTCAGGCCGCTGCTCACCTGCAGAACGACACTCGGCTGTACACTTACATGGATTGCCGTGCAAGGAGGTGTCGTTGCAGAGCGCGCCCGAGCTGACGAGCCGGCACCCACCGGCCGCTATCGCCTGGCTCAGGCCGCTGCTCACCTGCAGAACGACACTCGGTTGTACACTTACATGGATTGCAGTGCAAGGAGGTGTCGTTGCCGAGCGCGCCCGAGCTGACGAGCCGGCACCACCCGGCCGCTATCGCCTGGCTCAGGCCGCTGCTCACCTGCAGAACGACACTCGGCTGTACACTTACATGGATTGCAGTGCAAGGAGGTGTCGTTGCAGAGCGCGCCCGAGCTGACGAGCAGGCACCCCCCGGCCGCTATCGCCTGGCTCAGGCCGCTGCTCACCTGCAGAACGACACTCGGCTGTACACTTACATGGATTGCAGTGCAAGGAGGTGTCGTTGCCGAGCGCGCCCGAGCTGACGAGCCGGCACCCCCCGGCCGCTATCGCCTGGCTCAAGCCGCTGCTCACCTGCAGAACGACACTCGGTTGATGTTATTTCGACGAAACATGTCTAAGAACCTTCGCTAGAAAACCTGCATTCAAATTAAAAAAACCGCATTAAAATTGGTTCACCCGTTTAAGAGCTAACGTTTTCACAGACAGACACACAGACACTCATAATGGTAAAATTTATAACACCCCTCTTTTTGCGTCGGGCTTTAATAAAAGACGTTTTCAACTGACTGAAGATGGAGGAAGTTCACAAGTCAAGGCGTTTTTTAGTATGTCCTCGCATAACTTTACACATAGTTAGTCAGATTTTGATGTTTCTTTTAATAATGGACAGGGTACACGCTGAAGTGTCTCCGATCGGAACAGGGATCTGATACAAATGAGTCCAATTACAGTCAGGCTACTATTCATATCATCGAGGAGTTCCGTTGAACACCTTCCGTCTCCATCATCACATCAGCTCGCTCTTACCATAACTTAATCTTTTCTTTATTTATAGTTTTTTTATACAGTTATATAAAAACATACTAATGAAGCAGTTGAGCTATCTAAAGACCATTGCAAACGATCAAACGATAGCAATGACAGCTGATAGCGCAACATCTGCTCGTGAATAGAGTCATTATCTTGGGGCCCTAAGATCATGCTTGCTTCCTCTGCCGCTGATGCCTCGATCCAAGCTTCAGCCAGCATCTATAACCTTTCAGAAGTCGCAGTTCTCACCCTCAGAGGAAGCTCCTGTTTCCTATCCAGCACCGTCTCAGACTTGACGTAGAATGCCTTGGTCTCCGCGAGCAGTTCCACCGCAGACTTCCTCTTCTGGTGATGCTGGTGCTGCTGCGGCGCCAGCGACCTCGGCGCCGCCATGCTGTCCTTCTTCCGGGGAAGCTTGAAGCTCGCGAATAGGGAATCGGCTAAGCGACGCCTGTGGAAGAACAGATTGTTATGGTATACTTGGTAGCTACCAATAAGTTCGGATCAAGACAAAAGTGAGTTGAAATTTGCAAAGTTTTTATTGTATGTAGGTATAGGGTTATATCAGGGTATAAGCAGCAGCATCCATTAGAGTACTTAACACCAACACTGCGCTCACCAATCCGCCTGCCGAGCGTGGTGTTTATGGCAAATCTCCTCGTTGTATTCCATGGAGAAGGCCTCGTCCAGCAGTGGACGTCTAAAGGCAGTTGATGATGTTAAGGTCCTTTCGCCAACTACGTGCAGTTGAAGGCGCGGGCGAACAGCAACTAAACTATATACTTAGGTAAAGTTAAAGCTTCTAGTATGCCATTATATTCTTCATATGTAAATCCTCGGGACTACAGATTGTGATAATTGTACTGTTTTTTTTGTATGCAGGTTTCTGTCTGTGGTTGGCGCAACCTTTGAGCCAGCCATAACGCAACGCGATGTAGGCGACTCGCTGATTGATCGCCAACTTGGCGGACACACATCAATCAGAAAGGAGGCAAATAGCGAACAGACCATTCATTCGCGTCGCACCGTCGTCGCGTTGCGCTTTACCGGTGCGGCCTTGGCCTAGCCGGCTTCTACGACATCCATGGGAGGAGAGGGATGCGACTATTCAAAGGGCTACACCACGCGGTAATACGGTACCTACTAATCCTCATAACATGGAGTTGGTGTCGATGGAAACGTACCTGGGAGTGAGTAAAATCTTTGAAAAACTTATTCTTAGTCAATTATTGTTACACTTTAACCGCCAAGGACTACTTCATAGTCATCAATTTGGTTTTACCAAGGGTCGATCAACACGTGATGCTGGTACCATGCTTTTGGAACACATATTTCAAGCATGGGAAAACTCGCAAGACGCGATCGGAATATTCTGCGACCTATCCAAAGCATTCGACTGCGTGAGTCATGCTACTCTAATTTTGAAGTTAAAACATTATGGCATCCAAAATCAGGCAATTAACCTTGTAAATTCTTACTTATCCAATAGAGTACAAAAAGTTGACGTTGGCGGTGAAAGGTCTTCAGGATCATCTATTGACATAGGAGTGCCCCAGGGTTCAATACTAGGCCCTTTTCTATTTTTAGTATACATGAACGATCTCCCTTTTTATGTAAAATAAATATGTGATATAGTTTTATTTGCTGACGATACGTCTTTAATTTTCAAAGTTGATAGGTCAAAAGCTAATTACGATGATGTAAATGAATCACTATCGCGAGTTCTTGATTGGTTCACTGTAAATAATCTGTTGCTTAATGCTAAAAAACTAAATGTATTAAATTCACTTTGCCAAATGTAAAACATTAACCAACTAATATTAAAGTAAATGGTGAGACACTCAATCTTGTAAACTCTACTGTTTTCTTAGGACTTAATATTGATGCAAGTTTGCACTGGGAACCACAAATTGAGGCACTTGCGGGTAGACTTAGTTCCACTGCATATGCAGTTCGTACGATAAGGCAGCTTACTGATGAAGCTACAGCTAGGCTAGTTTATTTTGGCTACTTCCATAGTGTTATGTCATATGGCATAATACTGTGGGGGAAAGCAGCATACATCCAAGCAATATTTGTTTTACAAAAACGGGCAATACGTGCCATTTATAAAATGAAGCCACGTGACTCCTTGAGGGAGCGTTTTAAGGAAATTAACATTCTCACGGTAATATCGCAATACATCTACGAAACCTTATTATATACACATAAACACTTAGATAGGTTTATGAAAAAAAGTGACGTGCATTGTTTTAACACGAGAAATAAAAATAAACTGAATATTCCCAAATTTAGATTTAAAAAAGTAAGTGAGTCTTATAAGGGGAATTCTGTTCGGTTCTATAATAAACTTCCGGAAAGTGCTTCTAAACTTTCGATTCGATGATTTAAATCCTACATAAAGAATAGTTTAATTAAGAAAGCGTATCACATACTACATGACTATGTTAATGATAAAGCCGCGTGGCCTGATGTCGCTCTGCCCCTCGACACCTAATTTGTCAATTTGCAATGTCTGTACCTACATATAATTTATTATTGATGTGTTATTTATAAGTATATCAAGCGTAGTGTGTGCTGCCTTATGAACTTTTGCTGATTCTCTCTATCATCTTACTTTTGACTGCCTACCTAAGTAAGGCTTTTAAGTTGATTTTCCTTTTTTCTTTGAATCAGCTTCCATTTGTTCTCGAGGCACCACACAGGCGCTCCCCACCAAGTAGTAAGAAGGATCATCAAAAGAAAAACAGACCGTGTTTGTTGCCTGATTTTTCGAGGTCTGGTTGCGTTGGAACAGGAGTAAATGTAAATTTATTTTTTAAGACGTTTCAAAATGATCCTTGTGATTTCAATAAATAAAATACTTTTTGACTGACTTTAGAGGCGATTCAAACTTACCTGGGAGGCAATTCAAACGTACCTCGGAGACGATTCAAACGTACCTGGGAGGCGATTCAAACGATCTCGAGAAGGAGGCAGCTGCGTCCGCACTCTCGAACTTCTTCCTGACTTCTTCGACCTTGGACCAGCCGGACTCGACGTTCAGCCGCCGGCTCAGCGGCGTGCTTTGTGACGCATGCTTCGTCAACTCCTCGCGTGTCTTGCGAACTGACACCTGAAGACATATAGCCAATTAACACACTTAAATACCGACAAAACTTTATGTATAAAAGCCTTCTTGCCAATATCTAGCTTACTCCCATGCTGTCTTTTGGAATATTGGTAGCGGAACAGCTTGGCATAAGCTATAATAAAAGATCAGACCCTGCGATGCGTTTGCGAGTTGCGCTATAGTCTACACTCTACTCCAAGTACAGTCAGCCCCACGAATTCTAACATGCGTTTGAGCTGGAACAGGATGACGTAGCTTTCGCTGGTCAAGTATCTTAACTATGAGTATGAATTAATAAAGGAATCAAAGTGGTTTTACCTTAACCTCGGGAATAACGTCTCGCTGCCTGTTGCCGCGCGCCTCGTGACATCTCTCGATGAACTGCCGCCGCCGAAGCGCGAGGGTGGCTGCGTAGATACGCTCCTCCTCGTCCACTAGGCACCTGGAACCAGATACACACTACATTAAATCTCCCATCGAGAGCAGACCAACTGTTTCTATTGCCTGCGATTGGTAATTATAGTGTGCGTAGGTACCAAACTGGAAAGCGAAGTCAACCACTGAAATTCTGTGTGAGAAGACAACATATTAGCGGAGGCCCATGTCGCCGGAGCTGGCACGCACAGCGAGTACACCGAGAGGGCTGCCCGCTCGCCTGCCAGACTGATCTGAATGCTCACCTAGCAGGCTGCGCGAGGTGCTCGCGACGCGGCTGGTAGCACGAGAGAGCCATGTCGCCGGAGCTGGCACGCACAGCGTGTGCACCGAGAGGACTGCCCGCTCGCCTGCCAGACTGATCTGAATGCTCACCTAGCAGGCTGCGCGAGGAGCTCGCGACGCGGCTGGTAGCACGAGAGCGCCATGTCGCCGGAGCTGGCACGCACAGCGAGTGCACCGAGAGGACTGCCCGCTCGCCTGCCAGACTGATCTGCATGCTCACCTAGCAGGCTGCGCGAGGTGCTCGCAACGCGGCTGGTAGCACGAGAGCGCCATGTCGCCGGAGCTGGCACGCACAGCGAGTGCACCGAGAGGACTGCCGGTCGCCAGCCAGACTGATCTGAATGCTCACCTAGCAGGCTGCGCGAGGTGCTCGCGACGCGGCTGGTAGCATGAGAGCGCCATGTTGCCGGAGCTGGCACGCACAGCGTGTGCACCGAGAGGGCTGCCCGCTCGCCTGCCAGACTGATCTGAATGCTCACCTAGCAGGCTGCGCGAGGTGCTCGCGACGCGGCTGGTAGCACGAGAGCGCCATGTCGCCGGAGCTGGCACGCACCGGCGCCCGCACTCATCCTTCCCGTCCCAGCGAGAGGACTGCCCGCTCGCGAGCTAAGATTGCTCTGTAACAATACAAAGAAACAAAATGAGTTTCAAAAGCTGGTAGAATTTTTGGATAGAAGAATTTATTGTGTTTTCTCCATTTAGGTATACTTCTAAACGGTTGGAACAACTTGTGATAGTTTCATTGAAAAAACTTGAATTCATTGTGTAAGAGGCCGCATTGCTCTCAGGTAAGGAGTAAGCAATCCCAGCAAAAACATTTTAATAGTCTCGCTTCGACCTACCGCTTAAACAGTTCTGAGATCTCAGAAGCCCAATTCTCTTATTTATTTTAAAGGCACACTGCAAGTTGACCGAATCGAGATTGTATTGTGAATTGACTGAAATATTGGTATTCTGCTCCCTCTTATTAACAGTATTATCTACTTTCGATCTTGCGACCATATATGACAGAAATAGTTTAAACATATAATCAGGGGTTAAACTACAATTGTCAGTTTAAACCGTTTCCGTCCATTGACAGAAATAGTTTAAACATATAATCAGGGGTTAAACTACAATTGTCAGTTTAAACCGTTTCCGTCCATTGACAGAAATAGTTTAAACATATAATCAGGGGTTAAACTACAATTGTCAGTTTAAACCGTTTCCGTCCATTGACAGAAATAGTTTAAACATATAATCAGGGGTTAAACTACAATTGTCAGTTTAAACCGTTTCCGTCCATTGACAGAAATAGTTTAAACATATAATCAGGGGTTAAACTACAATTGTCAGTTTAAACCGTTTCCGTCCATTGACAGAAATAGTTTAAACATATAATCAGGGGTTAAACTACAATTGTCAGTTTAAACCGTTTCCGTCCATTGACAGAAATAGTTTAAACATATAATCAGGGGTTAAACTACAATTGTCAGTTTAAACCGTTTCCGTCCATTGACAGAAATAGTTTAAACATATAATCAGGGGTTAAACTACAATTGTCAGTTTAAACCGTTTCCGTCCATTGACAGAAATAGTTTAAACATAGAATCAGGGGTTAAACTACAATTGTTAGTTTAAAACGTTTCCGTCCATTGACAGAAATAGTTTAAACATAGAATCAGGGGTTAAACTACAATTAATAATAATAATAATAATAATGCTGGACAGTTCACACAACATTATCTAGCCCCAAGCTAAGCCAGAGCTTGTGTTATGGGTACTAGATAACTGATATACTAATAATTGTCAGTTTAAACCGTATTAGAGTAGGATAGTGCTATAAAATAATTGTAAAGAGTGAAAGAGATAATTCTCAGAACTTTTAAACATTCAAGTTACAGTCACATTTCGATATAATCACATTCCACGTTGTGTTGTCAGGTGAGCAGAATACCATTTCTGACGATTGTGCCATCAACGCTAGATCGTAATATGATCCGAACTTTAATTTGACTATTTTTTATTACGAGAATTGGGCTTCTGGACTTGTGCGATAGGTAGTAGCGAGACTTGGCGTCATTTATGAAAATGTTTTATGGGATTTCATTTCATTTTGTCTCTATGTGATAAATTCAATTGAATGCCGATTTCAAGTGGAGCTATAGAAGCGCGTTGAAGTGACTTTTATGGAGACTTTTTGGTTTGTAAATTGAATGGTTAGAGTGCGCCACATCTATTAATTTGAAGCGGTATTCAATTAAAACACGAACGTTCTGCAAAGTCATCTAGACATCCGAGTACAAACAATATCTCACAATTGCTTTCTCATGAAAAGATTACGTAATTGATGGAAACTAAGCAACTTTCATCTATTGACCAACTGATGATGACTGACGATGACTGATGACTCAACATAATTAGAATTCGTCCCTTTGACACAGACGTAACGCCATTCAAACTACGACAAACTTACTTCTAAGACAATGGTGTACTCAAAGATATAGGAGGACCTCAAAGACAATTAGGTGTACTCAAAGATACAGGAGGACCTCAAAGACAATTAGGTGTACTCAAAGATACAGGAGGACCTCAAAGACAATTAGGTGTACTCAAAGATACAGGAGAAACTCTAAGACAATTAGGTGTACTCAAAGATACAGGAGGACCTCAAAGACAATTAGGTGTACTCAAAGATACAGGAGGACCTCAAAGACAATTAGGTGTACTCAAAGATACAGGAGGAACTCTAAGACAATTAGGTGTACTCAAAGATACAGGAGGACCTCAAAGACAATTAGGTGTACTCAAAGATACATGCGGACCTCAAAGACAATGAGGTGTACTCAAAGATACAGGAGGACCTCAAAGACAATTAGGTATACTCAAAGATACAGGAGGACCTCAAAAGCAGATGTTGTAAGCTCTTCTGTTGGACTTAGTTTTCAGAGACCCTCACCAAGAGAGTGTATCTTGTACATCGTACATAGAGCTAGGTGATCAAGTGCGCAAGCAATATACAGGGCGTCCCAAGACTATGCCACATGAAGGGAAACTACCTTAAATATCGTAAATAAGATATTTTATTGAAACGAGACTTTATTTTATTTTAAAACTTAGTAATATCTAGTGGCTGCTTGTAGTGTGTAGTATCAACATGTGTGTTTAGGGTTCCGTAGACAAATGGCAAAAAACGGAACCCTTATGGATTCGTCATGTCTGTCTGTCTGTCCGTGTATGTCACAGCCACTTTTTTCCGAAACTATAAGAGCTATGCTGTTGAAACTTGGTAAGTAGATGTGTTCTGTGAACCGCATTAAGATTTTCACACAAAAATAGAAAAAACAACAATAAATTCTTGGGGTTCCCTTTACTTAGAAATTAACCTCAATTTTTTTTTTCATCAAATCTGTACGTGTGTATCTATGGATAGGTCTTCAAAAATGAGATTGAGGTATCTAATTATTTTTTTTCTAAACTGACTCACAAAAGACACGCAAAAGATACACGACGACGCGAAAGTCACTTCCAAAGTGGTAAAATGAGTCCCCCCCCCCCGTAACTACTAAAATAACAGAATGACAAAACTAAAAAAAAAATGATGTACATTACCATGTACACTGCCCCCGAAAATTGGTTTGAACGAGATCTAGTAAGTGGTTTTTTTTTAATCCCACTAATATTATAAATGCGAAAGTTTGTGTGTGAGTGTGTTAGTGTGTTTGTTACTTCTTCACGCTGAAACGGCTGGACGGATTTGAATGAAATTTGAATTTGATTTTGGATAGAACAGCGTGGAGGAAGCTCGTCTGCATCTCTACTAGATCCTTTCAGGCGGGCACGACCATCAGTAATGACGAATACGACCAAGAAGAAGACGTGCAGAGGAGAGGTTTTATTGAGTTGTTACAGTGTGACCACATTTTATTCAAACCGGAACATAGCAATGAGAGCACTACTGCTTTACGGCATAAATATGTATGGTGGCGGACACACAATAAAGCTCTACTACTAACATGGGGTCCCTGAAGAGGGCCTTGTGATCGACCGTGAAACAACCATCGTGTTGAATGGATTCAGCGCGCCTCCTAAAGGTTCCTTTATTGCATTTAATGATTTTAATTAAACACATTCACAAGCAAAGAGTTACTAGAAAGTTTACGTTCGCGGGAAAAATGAAAGTAGGTACCTATATACGTAGTAGTTGTTGATTAGCAGTTTTTTATCTAATTACGTGAGATTAAAAGCTAAGTGCAGCTCTGTGCATGTGCATGAGAAATAGTTTCACAAAAGATGCCACAAAGTAATATGATGGTAGAAAAAAAAAATTGACCAAAAAAAAAAAAAACAGGGCAAGGTATTCGTTGGCCAGGCTGTCAACTAAAAGAAGAAATTTAAGAAACGGCTAAACCGATTATGATAAACCATGTTTAAGAACCATCGCTAGAAAACCTGCTTTCAAATAAAAAATAAACCGCACTCAAATCGGAGTAAGTGCCACGGTCCAGCGGTTTCAGCTCGGCGATGATGAATCAATAAGTCACTTTAGATATAGAAGGTTGTCCGTGCTCTGCCTAGCCCTTCGGGGAAAAAGGCGTGTGTCTATGTTAGTATCATAACAAGTTGTATATAAACAGATAGTCACGCAGACTCACCACACTCAGGTATATTCATATCTTCTACACGACTCACCACACTCAGGTATATTCATATCTTCTACACGACTCACCACACTCAGGTATATTCTATCTTCTAAAGTATCGAAATGACAGAAAGTTTTTTTTTTTTTAAAGTTTTTATAATTAAAATTTCTTGTATTAAAATAATACATTTATTTACAGAAAGAATAATACAACTAATACGAGGTATGTACAAAATACATATGAAACAGCTGTGCTACCTGAAGACCGCTGCTAGCGATCTAAAGATAGCTCAACTGATCCAAATCAATACCAGACGGAAGCGTCCCTAAGATGCTAGCTGCATTGCCACGCTGAATGGCAATACTAATGCGTTAAGCCAGATAAGAGCCAGCAAGAAAGGCATTGTATAAATGCAAGATATCGAATGTCAGGAAAGTAAGTCATTTTTTTAGGGTTCCGTAGTCAAAGACAAGGAACCCTTATGGATTCGTCATGTCTGTCTGTCTGTCTGTCTGTCTGTCTGTCTGTCTGTCCGTGTATGTCACAGCCTTTTTATTCCGAAACTATAAGAGCTATACTGTTGAAACTTGGTAGGTAGATTTATTCTGTGAACCGCATTAAGATTTTTACACAAAAATTAAAAAAAAAACAATTATTTTTGGGGTTTTATTATTTTTTTTTAACCAAAAAAAAAATTCATCAAATCTCTACGTCTGTGGTATCTATGAATAGGTCTTCAAAAATGATGTTGAGGTTTCTAATATATTTTTTTTCTTAACTGAATAGTTTGCGCGAGAGACACTTCCAAAGTGGTAAAAAGTGTGTCCCCCCCCCCCCCCCATAACTTCTAAAATAAGAGAATGATAAAACTAAAAAAAATATATGATATACATTATCATGTAAACATTCTCTCAAAATTGGTTTGAACGAGATCTAGTAAGTATTTTTTTAGATTTGGGGTTCCCCATACTTAGAACTGAAACTAAAAAAACTTTTTTCATCATACCCTTACGTGTGGGGTATCCATAGATAGGTCTTCAAAAATCATATTGAGGTTTCTAATATTTTTTTTTTCTAAACTGAATAGTTTGCGCGAGAGACACTTCCAAAGTGGTAAAAAGTGTGTCCCCTCCCCCCGTAACTTCTAAAATAAGAGAATGATAAAACTAAAAAAAATATATGATGTACATAACTACGTAAACTTTCACACAAAATTGGTTTGAACGAGATCTAGCAAGTAGTTTTTTTTTAATACGTCATTAATCGTAATCCATCCAATAACTTTTATATTATGTTACTTGCTGCTACGGAACCCTTCATGGGCGAGTCCGACTAGCACCTAGCCGCTTTTTAAAAAAAAAAGTTCATTTATAATTAAAAAGGCATTGTAGGTATAAATAGCAGTTTTTACTCGTTGGCATTTGTTTTGAAATCACAAACGACCGACACCTCAATTATATTCAGATCTGCACATCTAAGTATTGTATTTAGATCTAAATTAGTCTCACACAAAACCTTGCACGATTTTAATTACGTGACCTACCTCTACGGTTAGGTCGATAGAGTCAGCATAGTTTATTTTGATGTCTAGTAAACATTTTATTGCTTACAAAGTAAACATAGATCCATGCTTGCGCAAGCGAAGCATCAGGTGTCATTGTAACGGATCACTTTCTTGCAGCTATTGTTTTCTTAATACAGCGGGCATTCGGTATTTTAACATTATCACCTTAATTTCCTAATGTAATGAGTTTTATTTTTAATCAAATTGAATGTATGAAATGAATTGAAGAATGACAACCTCCCGCACCGCCGCGCCGTGGTAGCCCTATGCTCTCGTAACTGTTTTGCGAAATAGTGGCGTGAGCGCATGATCCGTCAATATGATACGGTAATGGTCAGTTAGACCAGCATCGTCTGCATGATCCGTCAATATGATACGCTAATGGTCAGTTAGACCAGCATCGTCTGCATGATCCGTCAATATGATACGCTAATGGTCAGTTAGACCAGCATCGTCTGCATGATCCGTCAATATGATACGCTAATTGTCAGTTAGACCAGCATCGTCTGCATGATCCGTCAATATGATACGCTAATGGTCAGTTAGACCAGCATCGTCTGCATGATCCGTCAATATGATACGCTAATGGTCATTTAGAGTAGTTCCTGTTCGATCCCATGTCCTATTCGATCCCTTATTTAGACCACAGTATCGTCTACACTTGCCGACTGGTGAAATCACTCCTCTATACGATATCACAAGGCACGTAGTTTTCATCGACACACCATCAAGCAGTATGTATTCATTGAGTAGGTACTTACAGCCTCTACGAAGTATATCATATTTGAAGACCTATTCAAAGATACCCCACACGCTTGATGCATGTGTGTGTATTCATTGAGTAGGTACTTACAGCCTCTACGAAGTATATCATATTTGAAGACCTATTCAAAGATACCCCACACGCTTGATGCATGTGTGTGTATTCATTGAGTAGGTACTTACAGCCTCTACGAAGTATATCATATTTGAAGACCTATTCAAAGATACCCCACACGCTTGATGCATGTGTGTGGAGTGGAGAGCCACTCCATGTTGTTTTTGGTAATTTCTCATTGTTTGTGTAGCGTTTCATACAGAAATTGTAGCTAAGTACATAATTTACAATAGTCCCCGAGTAAAATAACATAACACCCAACAGTCACAGACATAGTCCTGTCTCCACACTAGGATTCCCTGTGTCGCGGGTATCAGAAACGACGAGTACCTATCATGGTACCATAACAGCCAGGCCCCAGACCTGCTAGCGGACTACGTAACTCTGTTGCTATTAGTTTCAATCAGTTTGAATGCTGTTTGTATCCGAAAGGACGCTCTTGCGATTATCTAATTTACGCAGTTTACCTAATACAAAGCTTGATTGCAACTAGACTGCATAAATAAGGTAATCGCAAGAATGTTATTTCAAATACAAACAGCGTTGAAATCAATTGAAACCGATAGCAACAGAGTTACGTAACCGCACCACTGGAACAAATATTTGCAGATCATACAAACATTTGTCCCGCAGCAGGAACCGAATCCGCAACCTCTCGCTATCTCAGCCGGCAACTAGGCAACGCGCTACAGAGGCTGTCAAAATGACTGTGACATACGGACAGACGGATACGACGAAATTATAATGGTTCAGTTGTTATAATTTAGCGTCGGAACCTCATAATAGAGGAAAGGCACACCAACCCACACGCGTGCAACCTCGTGCAACCTCGTGCAACGTGCACTATCGGGATGGGACGAGCCGATAACAGTTGATCTAAGTAAACATGTCTATTAGCTGCTAGGGGTAGAGTTACCAGACAACAGGAGTTTTCCTGACATGTCACTTAGGCATTCTAGAAAACAGGAAAAATTTGTAATTGTCAGGAATTTTTGAAAACCAATCGAAAAATAACCAAGAGATTAATGAGTCGCATTTTGTGCTTGATATATTGCAAACGAAACATGCTTTAGTTCAGTTCTGGCAGTCACTCCAGTTTTTACAATCATTTAGTTCAGTTCTGGCAGTCACTCCAGTTTTTACAATCATTTAGTTCAGTTCTGGCAGTCACTCCAGTTTTTACAATCATTTAGTTCAGTTCTGGCAGTCACTCCAGTTTTTACATTCATTTAGTTCAGTTCTGGCAGTCACTCCAGTTTTTACAATCATTTAGTTCAGTTCTGGCAGTCACTCCAGTTTTTACAATCATTTAGTTCAGTTCTGGCAGTCACTCCAGTTTTTACAATCATGTCTCACTGTTTTGACGTTATACACAAATACAGAACATTGCCTGCTGCCTTTCAAAATAAAAATTGTTATTCAGCCAGAATGTCACGATATCTAGTGTAAAGTCAGGGATTCTGTCAGGAAATCTCAGTTTGTGATCTGGTAAGTCCTAGGGGGAGCCTCTTTTATACTACTAGCTACTTGGCAAGTAACTTGCCTCGGCAATCGTGGTTCGTTTAATCATTAACAATCATATTTAAATTTCGAAAAGCTGATGATTGCCGAGGCCGAGGAGGATTGATTGACTTTCTTCAAAACTGTGTTAGTACTGTACATTGTACTATTATTTATTCTGCGACTGTACTTTGATCTTTGTACGAGTACAATACACGCCACGTAACTATGCGGCTTAAATGATGCGGCAGTTTCCTGCAATCTGTGGGAGTGATTGCGTGAAAAGGGACGCAAGTGTGTAACAGGAAGCGCGCATTTTTCCGAGAGGTTGGTACTAGCAGCCATGTTGCTTATACCAAGGCGATGAGATTTGATGTCAGATGTTACATCATGTATGCAACTACAGTAAGGTTTATTGTTAAACATAAAGAAAATAATGCTTGAAATGCAGTAAAGTCAGTACTAAGTTTTTTGGTACGAACGTTTTTGGGTCCGAAACCCTATAAAAAGCTGGTTAATGCTTAATGCTTATGAGGTCTACTCTCCACTCCATACACAAATCGACAAAATTAAAACCTACTTAAATGTAAAGAAAGTGTAGCCTGGTAAAGGCTAATCGTCTGCGCAGGCGCAACTCGATACAATTATCATATATAAATATCATACACATTAAAATAACGGTCCAAGAGTTATCCTCCTTTTGCATGCAAATTGGGTCAGTTGTGTGCTCATTGAAACAATGAGAAGTAAGGTAAACTAAAGCGGCAAACAGACAGACAGACGCGGATGGCGACTTGGTTTTATAATTTAATAGCTTTTCATTACGACGCGACTTTTGTATAAGAGTACATCAAGATGGCGGCTCGTTAGTAAACCAATTTATTGATACTCCTTTATAGTAACAGAACTGCTATCGGTCCTATTTTAGGTCAGCTTGCAGCGCTGTGCTGTGTCACAGATGCGAGGTACACGTGCAGATGCGTACGACACAAATAGCACATGACATTTTGACGATATAACGAGCTTCCCCGACCGCGACATCGTCTGCGAGTCTACATTCCCATTCAGTTTTATATTACAATTTCGACGAAAAAAATATTTACTTAGGTTGTTTTTTATCCGACCAACAAACTACATATATTCTTTTTAAAATGAATGTAAAGTATTGTATAAAGAAAATAAAATATCGTTGAAAGATTCAATTTGGCTCAGATGATCACGCAACAACATTTTTCATACAAACTTTAAACACCCCCTTTTTCATCCATACAGGAGTGAAATTTTGTAAAATCCTTCATTTTAAACTTCAAGGTAGACTTTAGGTGGAGCACGGGTCCGTACCGCACCCTTTTATCAAGTAGTACCTAGTTCGGAGACCAGAGGATGAGCTCGTCTTTTCGTGAGTGAGGGTGCTATTGCAGAGATAGGGCCTGCCTCTTCTGAACTCGCATTGTAATATAGAGGGCATTAGAGGGGTTGGTCCAACATAGTAACTGCTACTTTTCTAATCACCTGCAAACACAATTGTTTATTCTAAGAGCAAAATAAGTTTCGTCCTCATTTGGATACTAATAATTCAAGTCATTTGTACTCAATCTTTTTGGCCTGTGGTTCAACAGTTTCCTATCCGCTTTCCAGCATAAAGTCCCACCAGCACGGGCTATAAGATGTCCATACATACATATCCTTATGTCGATGTGATTATTATTGAAACCACATTATTTAATGTACTTTTTATTTTAGTCAAAGATTTTATGTATATAACATTTTGTTTTGAGAATACATTGTTAGCCGTTGTAATTGACACACACACACACACACACACATTTAATAGACGCATCTTGCACTCTCCATGAGAGTACGTCGCGCGACGCGGGACACGCTGAGTGCAAGTGTCTCTCCTGCGTTGTTTATTCAACGCACGCGCTCAGTTCGTTCACATCACACTGCAGCCTGTGTCACTCTAATAGCCTGTTCTTACATGCAATGTGGTTCAATCATGGATATCTATTGCAACAGGATCGCGCACTTCACTAAGAGTATTATCAGTACCTACAAAAGACTCTTTATAACGCATGTTGAGGTACGGAGCGCTAATAACGAGCGAGCCTAGTCGCATTATGATGTGTAACATCTGACAAGTCACCTCCTTGGATATAAGCAACATGGCGGATAGTACCAACCTCTCGGAGAAATGCGCGCTTCCCCTTTTTCACTGAATCACTCCTACAGATTGCAGGAAAGCGAGACGAAAGATGTTACAGATAAAGATATCAGCATCATTGTGTATCGCGGGTGCTTGTTATACGTGTCAAGTGCAACAGTGACGCTCTAAACAACCTACTTTCTGCTAGCTTATTGGGTAGTTTTTTTGTTTAAGAGCGATGTTAAAATCTCGGTGCTGGGATAAAATCGAAAAGCTCGTCGGAGCATTCCCCGTCGTAGAGGCGGTAGAACACGCAGAGACCCGAATAGCAACCCGATGGCTCTGCGTTGGCCATGCGGTTCTAGAGTATCGGAGAGCTTGGGGTCGCCGATGATTCTAATGGCTCTTCTCTGTAGGGAGTCAAAACGAAGCAGCTGGTACTTGGGTGCCCTATGCCATAGACGGGAACAGTATTCTACGTGCGGCCTAACTTGTGCTTTGTAAAGCAATAGCCGTTGATTCGGCGAAAAATACTGTTGAAACCTTTTCATGATAAAAGCCACGAAGGGATGCGCTATAAAAACACCGTCACTTTACATGAGGAGGAGGTCATGTGCCCCCCCTCCCCTCCATAGCAACGACACGATGTGCCACGCCATGGCCGACACTGTAGAGGTGCAAAGGAGTCCCTCATTGTAAAGAGTGCTTAGGTACTACAACAACCAACATTCTTATAACCAGGATGAATAAACATCCTCATTCAAACTCAATGCTAAGACGAATTTTAACAGCTTTAAGTGCACGAGTCGTACATACTGTTAGCTGTTCTGTGGCTTAACAATGTCTCAGCAACGGAGCTCATGAACTCCTAAACAAATAAGTGCAATGTTGTATGTGTGGGAGTGTTATAAACATGTAATACATATAGTAGACAGTAGTAGTAGTTTTTTTTGAGAAAGAGTTCGTCCGTGGAGGTACTACCTCAATCAAAGAATAAATAATAGTACAAGTACCTCAATGCCTATTTCTGCGGCAAAGCAGTAGTGCTCGCATTGTTGTGTTCCGGTTTGAAGGGTATGGGCGCCGGTGAAATGACATGCACATGAGACTTTCATCTTTATGTCTCAAGGTGGCGGGCGCAGTGCAATGCCACGTAGGGCGCGTCCTAGTTGGACGTGACCTGCGAGGTAAAAGCAGAGGTTACCGCTTCCAGTAGGTATGCAATAGAATAAAGCGAAGGTCAAACCGACGCGATCAGCCCGCGTCCGTGCACGGTGGCGATCAATGGTGAGACAATGGGTCGCCACCGCGGACGCGGACCTAGGTAGGTGTGTCCGGTGTTCATTCCGATATGGCAATCATATCCGGTCGCCGTCGGCCCTGACTAGCCGCTATGGACTGAAGAGGGTATCGCATATCAATCGCTCAATCAGAGGAGTGTTCGGTGTTCTGGTTGGCACGCCAACAAAGGCAGGTGCACGAGCTGTAGATTGATTCTATACAATGGTAGCGATTTGAGATTGTAATCTCCAAAGTTAAAACTAAAAATAGAATCCCTGTCCTTTGCGTTTTATATACAAAAGAAAAGGATGGCGATACGTTTAGTTAGCTTTAGCTTTAGTTAATGCAACTTCAAATTGCTATCAATGTAATGTGAAACTGACAAACCACTAGATTGTGTGAACATGAGGAGCATAATGCGTTGTGTAGGGAGCGGCTGCAGCGATACACTCCCGACTCGACTCCCGACAGACTCTATTAGCAGAGACATTTTAAAGTTTATGGATGTTTTGAGGATATATTCTTAGATGTAGGAATTGTATGCATTTGACACCTGTTTCAGAGACGTTTTGTGGCTCTTATCTTCGACCAAAGCTCTTGTATATAAATATGTTCAGATTGTTGAACCTGTCCAAACGTAGTACCGACTGATCAAATTTCGTTTTGTTTGTATGGGGCGTGTAAGCCAGTGCAGTACTTGCTTAGTGACTTGCCTTGCGAGCTACTTTTGAACTTTTTTGCTAGACTCTAACTACAACATAGGTTAGAGGACCAAAACCAGGAGCAACGGTTAGCAACCTAAAATACAGTACCAAGGTACCTACCTAGGTACTGTATTTTATTATGTACAAGCAGCGCCCTTCGGTTTCACCCGCGTAAGTCTCGATCACGTGGGAATATCGGGATAAAAATGTGCCTATGTGTTATTCCGGGAGTCCAGTTATCTCCATTCCAAATTTCATCCAAATCTATCCATTAGTTTTTACGTGAAAGAGTAACAAACATCCATCCATTCATCCATACTCAGAAACTTTCGCGTTTATAATATTAGTAGGATTTGTGCACTACTACTGTGTCAATTTTTCATGAAATTATTACATCATGACATTGCAAAAATGTTTAAGTATTCACAGATATTTGTAAATCACTTACTTACAAGAAATAAATGATTGAATTGAATTGAGAGGCTCTCGGCTAGCTAATAGGCTCTAATTCTTTCACTCTATGTACTCTCTAGCTGCTAGGAAAAAGAGAAAATAATTTATTTCTGGGTTACAGGCAAATAAGCTAAAAACAATTTCGTAAACACTATCTTTCATACACAAAATACATAGAAACCAGCCCGGCGCGCTATGAGCCACTGGCAACACACACTAGCCCGGCGCGCTATGAGCCACTGGCAACACACACTAGCCCGGCGCGCTATGAGCCACTGGCAACACACACTAGCCCGGCGCGCTATGAGCCACTGGCAACACACACTAGCCCGGCGCGCTATGATCACTGGCAACACACACTAGCCCGGCGCGCTATGAGCCACTGGCAACACACACTAGCCCGGCGCGCTATGATCACTGGCAACACACACTAGCCCGGCGCGCTATGAGCCACTGGCAACACACACTAGCCCGGCGCGCTATGATCACTGGCAACACACACTAGCCCGGCACGCTATGAGCCACTGGCAACACACACTAGCCCGGCGCGCTATGAGCCACTGGCAACACACACTAGCCCGGCGCGCTATGATCACTGGCACACACACTAGCCCGGCGCGCTATGAGCCACTGGCAATACACACTAGCCCGGCGCGCTATGATCACTGGCAACACACACTAGCCCGGCGCGCTATGAGCCACTGGCAACACACACTAGCCCGGCGCGCTATGAGCAACTGGCAACGTGGCAACACACACTAATGCCCTCAAAATATTTTTAGCCGGGGGTTAAAGCCGGATTAACCTAACCACAGACAAAATAATACTATATTAACCTAACTAAACCATAACACCTGAAGTTAGGAGATTTTAGATGGTTACGAGGTACTGTGGTAATGCACATGAGCGAAAGGGAGACCTTATTCATTTAATTTTAAGGGGTATGGAAGATAATGGAAGAGAAGTATAATGTTTTTTGGGTAAGTAGTAAGATTCGTTGGTATAAGATTTGTCTATACCTATTATATGTATTACTGGGAGAAAATGTTAGCAGAGTCATTCGTGGGAAGCAGTGGCGGCGATGAGCTCACCACTGTCACGTCTATATGCCCACGATGGTGCAAGCCACAGTGAAAAGAGGCCTATTGAGTCATTGCCTATCCTTTCAGGGAAAAAGGCGTGTGGTATGTATGTATGTATGTATGTATGTATGTATGTATGTATGTATGTATGTATTTATGTATGTATGTATGTATGTATGTATTTGTGTAGTACGATTTTCACCGGTTTTCACAATAAAATAGAATTTATTTAAATCACAGACAGACACTTCAGTTTTATTATATATATATATATAGACAAAACACGTGTTTTGTGGAACTACGTGGAATTATTGTGGATACTTTTGTCAGTACACGCTATAATTGTTGTCCCCTTCCCAACATCAGTCCCAACGCGTAGGAGCGAGCTGCCGACGGGTTCCCACAGAGATATGATATCTTGTTCAACCCGTTTGCATTCGCCCTTCGGAGGCGGCCCCGCGCAGCCACTAGGTGGCACATTTTGCGAAAAATCCAGTGTTCATTTTGCGAAGTGGTCATTTTGAGAAAACTCACAGTGTACCGACGTTATGAGAAAAAATCGAGTGTACATTTTGAGAAGTGGACGTTTTGCGACTGCGCCCTACATACATACTACATACCAACTTTAGACTGCGCCAAGCCCAGGCAGAAATGTTCATACAAAAAAAACTCGCACCGCTCAAAGAAGAGGTTTTTAACTTGTTATTGAAGTCTCGTAAAATATAGAGAATTTTACAAAACCCCCTGTTGTACCTATTGTACCTATTGTACCTATTGGCTTTGTTGTATTGGTTTTATTTATTTATTTTTTACCCAATAATATGCACCATTTTAATAAACAATCAAATCTATACAAAAATAGACGTACTTAATTTAGTTTTTTTCGATCGAGAAAATATTATCCTATCGTGTCTCTGATGGTGCAGTGATCCCTCGGAATTGTAAATATCATAACCGTTGTACTGTGCTGTGTCCAGCCTAAGAACAGACCCCTCCGTCTCCTCGGGTGGATGTCGTACAAGACGTCTAAGGGATTACCCGGACTTGTTAGTAAGATCCGTTGGTGTAAGCCTCGAGCTGGCTGCGACTCCCCCGACTTCACACGGGTAGTGTCAACGAGAGAAGCAGCCCCTCTCCCCACCCCCCCTCCGCTCAACCGTCACGGAGTTGAGTGGAAGTGCACATAACGCGAGCGCAGCCGCGGGCGGAAGCTTATAAACCGTACCATATATCACTCGGCGATAATGTAGCTATCCAGCCATCCATGGGTGAAAGCATTTTTAAAATAGTTCAAGGAGGTATTTTTTTCAAGATTTTTCAATCGAGGTTTTTTATTATTAATATTAGAAATAAACTAGCAAAGTATCTCTGTTTTAGTAGTTACTACCTTTTTCTTCCTAAACTATCAATCACAAGATACCTGCTTATATTTATTTATTTTATATCTATTTTTGCAAATAATTTCCTTAATGATTTGATCGCCGCTGTTCTGTCACTTTTTAACTTAGTTAGATACTTACAGAATTTGGCGTCCATCCACGCCTTATAATTTCAGCTTTAACTAACTTTGACTTTAACTTTTTTTTTTTTAATACTACTTGTATGATGGTACAAGCAGATGGCCCACCTGATGTTAAGCGGTAACCTCTGCCTATGAACAGTGCATTACCTCATAGGTCACGTCCACCTAGGACGCGTCCTTTGTAGCATTGCACTGCGCCCGCCACCCTGAGACATAAAGATTAAAAGTCTCATGTGCCTGTAATTTTACCGGCATCCTTACCCTTCAAACCGGAACACAGCAATGCGAGCACTACTGCTTTGCGGCAGAAATAGAGCATTGCGGCCTCCGTACCGGAGTAAAAAGTGAATTCAAATACAAGCCTGTACCATGTACCATGTACCATGTACCATGTACCATGCACCATGCACCATGCACCATGTACCATGTACCATGTACCATGTACCATGTGTGTGCATAAAACATTATGAAACTAGTAAATATGATAATGAGGAACGTACGTACCCGTACGTACCCGTACGTAGCCCGTAACGTGAAACGGGTTGTTGGCTAACAGCGAAAGTGGCTGCTACCTTATACTGAATAAAATACCTATGTACAGACGGCAAAGTTAATTAGATACCCTCCTCCCCTCCCTGTCGCAAATTAAATAATGATAACTCACGATCACTCCACTCCGTCAAATGGAGTGATATACAAACTGATCGTAGCCATAACCCACGTGCTAAGAACACATCACTCCGTCTCCTCCCGAGGATGTCACACAAGCCGACTAAGGGATTACACCAGGAGATTGGCATCAGCATCCTTCTGCAAATCCTCCCCTATTGCGTTGTTTGGGGAGGCCTCGCCCCGCAGGGCACGTCTGAAGGCCGCTGACTTAGAGCATTGCGGCCTCCGTACAGGAGGCTGCTGATAATGACAGCCAAAATGTTAAAGTTAGCGAGTCTCCTAATCTTTAATCCAAATATTGGCGCGATGACAACCCACGTTTATTCCGTGCGCGCTGTGCCATTTGGCATTACGCCGCGCAGCCCGTGAATGTGCGAACTCCTGCGGTATTATAACATACAGTACATAATGCCTCGATGGCGAACTCACATCCATTTATTCCGTGCTACTAATAAAAGCTGGATAATTCTTGAATATACCGTGCTTTATCTCCTTCGGTCGAATTTAAAACTGCTTATCTATGAAAGAGACAAAACACTGTGTAAATGAGTGGCCTAAATTATGAGTAGTTTCTGTTCGTTCCATTGAGAACGATCCATTGGACTTTGATCGTCCTGTTCTATACATTTATTGGCGTACATCCATTTGACTTATATGTCAATTGGTATCACATGGCGTGACCGTAAGTGAGATGTTGACTTTGTGGCACACTGTCACTGCGCCCTGTTTAGCAATATTTTCGTTGTCGTGACCCAAAGTTGGGACAAGATGTCAGTTGCCAAAATAAGTAGTTTTGAGTTGACTTTGTGGCCCACTCTATTTTATGACAACATTGTGCAACAATGAGTACAGTCGCAGCAAAAATATATTGCATTTGTAATTAATTTGATACTTATGGCACAGAATCTTATGGCCAGCTTTACGTGTCTAAATACTTCAGCAGGCCCTCCCACGCCAAACAACTAGACTTCTGTCTCACACTTGCCCAATCCCAACCTGCATAATTATAGGTCCTTAATCAGCCCACAGAACATACAATCGCTACACGAATCAGTATAAAGGATCGGCCCACGCCCGCCCACATCGGCTATACGAGAGACGCGGATGAGTTAAGTATTTGAGACAGTTTTTTTTTTATACTACTTGAATGACGGAACAAGCAGATGGCCCACCGCGGTAACCTCTGCCTATGAACAGTGCATTACCTCATAGGTCACGTCCACCTAGGACGCATCCTATGTGGCATTGCACTGCGCCCGCCACCCTGAGACATAAAGATGAAAAGTCTCATGTGCCTGTAATTTCACCGGGACCCTTACCCTTCAAACCGGAACACAGCAATGCGAGCACTGCTGCTTTGCGGCAGAAATAGGTATGGTGGTAGTACTTCCCCGGACGAACGCTTTCACAAAAAAGCTCTACTACTACTAAAAGGCTCTACTATGACTAGCACCACACTTGTTCTTCCAGCTCTCCTCAACTTACTCGAGGATATTTTGTATTCTATTTGAAAATGCAATACGAGTGAGGTTGAGTCGAGTCGAGGAGAGTTCTGGTGCTATAATACACTATTATTTTAAACACTCATTTCCGTTTCGGAGGACTTCAAGCAATACATGCGTCTATATGTACAAGTGTGGCGAAATAGGTATGGTGGTAGTACTTCCCCGGACAAAATCATTCACAAAAAAACTATTTTTGTGTGCGGTTCACAGAATACATCTACTTACCAAGTTTCAACAGCATAACTCTTATAGTTTCGGAAAAAAGTGGCTGTGACATACACGGACAGACAGACAGACAGACATGACGAATCCATAAGGGTTCCGTAATTTTGTTACGGAACCCTAAAAGCTCTACTACTACTAAAACCCTAAAAAGGATGTAAGTTTGTATGATCCAGTTAAAGTATTGGTCACTATAACCGTGTGTCGTTTGCAAGCGAGCGGCTCATATCGATCGCGGGCCATCTGTCGCTGATAGCAACCTGCCGAGATACGCACTCATTGCGACAAAGCGCGGGCCATCTGTCGCTGATAGCAACCTGCCGAGATACGCACTCATTGCGACAAAGCGCGGGCCATCTGTCGCTGATAGCAACCTGCCGAGATACGCACTCATTGCGACAAAGCGCGGGCCATCTGTCGCTGATAGCAACCTGCCGAGATACGCACTCATTGCGACAAAGCGCGGGCCGTCTGTCGCTGATAGCAACCTGCCGAGATACGCACTCATTGCGACAAAGCGCGGGCCATCTGTCGCTGATAGCAACCTGCCGAGATACGCACTCATTGCGACAAAGCGCGGGCCGTCTGTCGCTGATAGCAACCTGCCGAGATACGCACTCATTGCGACAAAGCGCGGGCCATCTGTCGCTGATAGCAACCTGCCGAGATACGCACTCATTGCGACAAAGCGCGGGCCATCTGTCGCTGATAGCAACCTGCCGAGATACGCACTCATTGCGACAAAGCACGGGCCATCTGTCGCTGATAGCAACCTGCCGAGATACGCACTCATTGCGACAAAGCGCGGGCCATCTGTCGCTGATAGCAACCTGCCGAGATACGCACTCATTGCGACAAAGCGCGGGCCATCTGTCGCTGATAGCATCCTGCCGAGATACGCACTCATTGCGACAAAGCTCGGGCCTCGATCGCGGGCCGTCTGTCGCTGATAGCAACCTGCCGAGATACGCACTCATTGCGACAAAGCGCGGGCCATCTGTCGCTGATAGCATCCTGCCGAGATACGCACTCATTGCGACAAAGCTCGGGCCTCGATCGCGGGCCGTCTGTCGCTGATAGCAACCTGCCGAGATACGCACTCATTGCGACAAAGCGCGGGCCATCTGTCGCTGATAGCATCCTGCCGAGATACGCACTCATTGCGACAAAGCTCGGGCCTCGATCGCGGGCCGTCTGTCGCTGATAGCAACCTGCCGAGATACGCACTCATTGCGACAAAGCGCGGGCCATCTGTCGCTGATAGCAACCTGCCGAGATACGCACTCATTGCGACAAAGCGCGGGCCATCTGTCGCTGATAGCATCCTGCCGAGATACGCACTCATTGCGACAAAGCTCGGGCCTCGATCGCGGGCCGTCTGTCGCTGATAGCAACCTGCCGAGATACGCACTCATTGCGACAAAGCGCGGGCCATCTGTCGCTGATAGCATCCTGCCGAGATACGCACTCATTGCGACAAAGCTCGGGCCTCGATCGCGGGCCGTCTGTCGCTGATAGCAACCTGCCGAGATACGCACTCATTGCGACAAAGCGCGGGCCATCTGTCGCTGATAGCAACCTGCCGAGATACGCACTCATTGCGACAAAGCGCGGGCCATCTGTCGCTGATAGCAACCTGCCGAGATACGCACTCATTGCGACAAAGCTCGGGCCTCGATCGCGGGCCGTCTGTCGCTGATAGCAACCTGCCGAGATACGCACTCATTGCGACAAAGCTCGGGCCTCGATCGCGGGCCGTCTGTCGCTGATAGCAACCTGCCGAGATACGCACTCATTGCGACAAAGCTCGGGCCTCGATCGCGGGCCGTCTGTCGCTGATAGCAACCTGCCGAGATACGCACTCATTGCGACAAAGCTCGGGCCTCGATCGCGGGCCGTCTGTCGCTGATAGCAACCTGCCGAGATACGCACTCATTGCGACAAAGCTCGGGCCTCGATCGCGGGCCGTCTGTCGCTGATAGCAACCTGCCGAGATACGCACTCATTGCGACAAAGCTCGGGCCTCGATCGCGGGCCGTCTGTCGCTGATAGCAACCTGCCGAGATACGCACTCATTGCGACAAAGCTCGGGCCTCGATCGCGGGCCGTCTGTCGCTGATAGCAACCTGCCGAGATACGCACTCATTGCGACAAAGCTCGGGCCTCGATCGCGGGCCGTCTGTCGCTGATAGCAACCTGCCGAGATACGCACTCATTGCGACAAAGCTCGGGCCTCGATCGCGGGCCGTCTGTCGCTGATAGCAACCTGCCGAGATACGCACTCATTGCGACAAAGCGCGGGCCATCTGTCGCTGATAGCAACCTGCCGAGATACGCACTCATTGCGACAAAGCTCGGGCCTCGATCGCGGGCCGTCTGTCGCTGATAGCAACCTGCCGAGATACGCACTCATTGCGACAAAGCGCGGGCCATCTGTCGCTGATAGCATCCTGCCGAGATACGCACTCATTGCGACAAAGCGCGGGCCATCTGTCGCTGATAGCATCCTGCCGAGATACGCACTCATTGCGACAAAGCGCGGGCCATCTGTCGCTGATAGCATCCTGCCGAGATACGCACTCATTGCGACAAAGCGCGGGCCATCTGTCGCTGATAGCATCCTGCCGAGATACGCACTCATTGCGACAAAGCGCGGGCCATCTGTCGCTGATAGCAACCTGCCGAGATACGCACTCATTGCGACAAAGCGCGGGCCATCTGTCGCTGATAGCATCCTGCCGAGATACGCACTCATTGCGACAAAGCGCGGGCCATCTGTCGCTGATAGCAACCTGCCGAGATACGCACTCATTGCGACAAAGCGCGGGCCATCTGTCGCTGATAGCAACCTGCCGAGATACGCACTCATTGCGACAAAGCGCGGGCCATCTGTCGCTGATAGCAACCTGCCGAGATACGCACTCATTGCGACAAAGCGCGGGCCATCTGTCGCTGATAGCAACCTGCCGAGATACGCACTCATTGCGACAAAGCGCGGGCCATCTGTCGCTGATAGCAACCTGCCGAGATACGCACTTGTCAGATTTAGTGGAGATAGCCCTAAATATGAATGTGTATAACACATGATATTTAGTCCATCCTGATCACTTACATAACGTGGGGTAATCAAAATAGAGCCTGTGACACGAAGTAGTAATAGTAACTAGTATGTGTGACCTATGTGACATATTAGGTGTATGTAATACATGTTAGCTATGCTAATAAATTATCGTCTTCTAAGGCAAATCAGTCTAACTAACCAAACTAGTCTGGGTTGGATGTAATTTACATGTGATACTTTCTTATAACTGTGTACTTAGTACCTACCTACTAGCAGCACAGTATCGTTTCTGAATGTGCTAAGAGAATGTAATAGAATTGATTATATTGATAGGTACCTATTAATTAAGCAAGAAATAAGTGTAACTACCATCAATTGTAATACCCTCTTTATTCGGTTTATAAAATAAAGTTATGAAAATCCACTTACTACATATTTATTTTTTAACACATGATCAGGTGCACAATAAACTCATTTAGACAAAAGGTAGGTATATACACATATTGATTTTAGCCGGTATGACTTACGTATTAACTTGTCTTTGGGCTTGCGGTGGTATTTCAACATCTTACTTACATATCGAACCGGATAATATCAACACAGGTAGGTACATATAGCAAGATACACAGTTAGTAATAAAACTACTTCATACCTCTTGATAGCAGAACTTTACAATCCTCACTGTCCTCTCAGAACATCGTCATCAACTTTTATACCTTCACAAAAACATTAATGGTCAAGTCATCCTTGACCAATCACAGCACAGGAAATATTTAGCCCAAATATATTCGCAGAACAGAAATATCCATGGCATATAATGCGATAAAACTCTTTTGAAATATACTTAGTGATTGTTAGAACCCTTTAATATTACTAAATTGTGTTATTTAGGCCAATATTCATTAAAATGGGATCGACCAATCACAGAGATCGGTAAGGTATATTTGTACATTGGTTATTATAACAAAATCTAGTTTTACAGATCCTTTTTAAAACTTACTTGATGAATTATACAAATTTTGTTATCAATCAATCTCATTCTTATCATAAAACAGTACATAACAACACCTAAACAAAACAGAAAGTTGTGTACTTCCAAGTCCAGCAACACTCCATTATGCAACTATCCAACTCAAAATTGCAAAATAAAGTGTTTAACTGTTTGACAAGCTATTATTTATCATATAATAATATACTGCTTATAATGTAATGCTAAATAAGCTTTATTTCTAATTGCTAAGCTAAATACAATGTAAATTATAGGTACAAGGCATTTCGTTCGGAAACATGTACAATTCTCTTCGTTCTAAAACACACCCTATGGCTGACAAGATATTGATTTGACAATGACATAACGATACAACCAAAAGAAACGTTGTGTAAAGTATGTACTTTGAACATATAAATATATTACTTTCAGTAATCTGTCACGGCCATTCTGATATGTACTTCGTCCCGAAGTACAAAAACAATATTTACTTAAATTATTTACTAAGCACAAAGCTTTTACATTAAATGTTTTAACAATATTAAAATATTAAGCATACTAGTTTTTATATTAATTCCTAGCCATGTCCCTAGCCACGTCCCTAGCCACGTCCCTAGCCACATCCCTAGCCACGTCCCTAGCCACATCCCTAGCCACGTCCCTAGCCACATCCCTAGCCACATCCCTAGCCACGTCCCTAGCCACATCCCTAGCCACATATTTAGGCACCTGCTATTTATCATTGTGAATTACAAATTATGAATACTGTAATATAATGGAATAGTGTTATATGTACATTAGTGTTGTAATCATTATAATAGGTTTCTAGTTTTGATATACATTATGATTTGAATAACAATAGATATGCGACTTGGTTTGAATGAATTCAGGAATACATACTTATTTACAAAGTAGGATAGCCACTGAATGAATATCATTGTTCAAATAATTCTTACATTAAGACCATGTTACTTAAGTATATACATTCTGCGAATTATATTTATGACATTAAATAAAGATGAAAACTCTTTACTTCAAATCTGCTCGGTCATACTGATTACATCAAAAGCCATCGACAATATTTCATATTAACATTTTTTTTTAAACTTAAAATCACTTAATGTGAACTAATATTTTATTAATATGGAGTATTTTATTAAATGTTGTCCATAACGAAAGTGACCAATTTCAAAATTCATTATAATATTATGTTAACCTTAGTTATGTCAGTTGTCTTAACATGTTAATTAGCTTCACATGCTGCCCACTAAACAAAATACATGGCAGCTCTTTATATTATTTCGATTGATTACAATCAGTACAGTTAATAACCGTTTCATTTTATAACGAATATCAAACAAACTAACCTAAGCAGTCTTAGCACTTGTTATAGTCAAAGCTGTCACCTTAGTCGTGTTTACCCGTAGCAGAATCGAAGCCAATAACGCATAGTTGTTTGGACGTAAACTCAGTCATGGATACTCATCGCAGAATCGATGCCAACAGTGCCTTGCCTCGTAGTTGTTTCGGCGTTGCTTCGGCGTTGGTGGGCCAAGACTCGAGACATCATTGCGAGAACTCCGCTATACCGGACCAATATGAAGAGCAGAAAGAAAATGCATTAATATACACAGCATATTACAAAAAGGTGTTATGTACCTATCTAGCGTAGCTATAATGGTTTTTCAAACACAGTTATCTTTATACCTACTATTTCAATCAAATTTGTTCACGAAAACATCGCTAATAAACTACAATTTTTCTAATATTGTGGGTAGATTATTTATAATATGGTTTACTTCTAATATGTTTTGTACCACAAAAGCAACAAATTATAAAAGTACATACGTCTTGATAAACACCATTAAACTCAATGTACACACTGTAGGTACGAGAATTATGATTAGTGGTTCGCCCCGAACTGAGATCGGGTGCAGCCTTATTGATCCCATGGATTCATCCCATGAATATTTATTTCAGGATTCATATCAAAATGTAGGCCGTATTCATCCCACAAATAGATCTCGTGAATACACAATGTAGGTAGGTTAGATAAAATGAGATAAAACGTTTCACGGAACCAGCTCCAGATAACCTCATTCATATCATCGAAAGGAACTTTGACTAGGACTAAGCAACGGGGCGTAAATACTACATACATACTAGTATAGGTAGCAGAATAATTAATTTACTCAATTTATCAACAACCCCACGTCAGATATAGTACAAAACTTTACCAACATATTGTACTAATACTATCTATCCCCTACCAAATTTATGAAGTTTGGATTAACGGTTCGGAAATTATCCTCGGACAAACATACATAGGTACTTATTTACATACAAACTCAGATAATTTCAAGTTGACTCTGAGAACTCGCTTCGTTCAATTATATATTGTATACACTACATTAAATTGTTGTTCCTTGAGAACATAAAATTAAATAACCCTATTATTATTATTTTTTTTTATACAAAAAGAATCTTAACTTTCTCTTGGGTTGTGGTTACTGGTAGCTAAATCGAAGAACCATTGTAGGTAGCATGTTGTTTCATCGACGGTAAACAGAGTCATTAAGACTGCGCTAACCCCAAGAAGAAATCTGCCACGCGCCGCCGCTTGAACAAGCGGTTTTTATTGAATATCTCGTGAAATATATATATATATATATATATATATTTTTTTTTGCAACAAAAAAAGACACCGTGGTTGATCCCTTGTTTTTATTGTTATGATCTTATTTATATAATTTTGACCCAATAATCGGTTTTATATTGTCGAACAATTGAATCTAGCTAAAAGTCAGAGGTAACTTTGTGTTTTTTTTTTACCGTGTTTCTGTCTGGGTGATCCCTCGGTATTATAATGTAGTATCCATGCAATTTTTTTTTATTTGAATATTGTACTTGATTTATTCAGTTCAAAATCTAATCTAAGATGGGTAATTTTGCGTTATACCCCACCTTAAAGGATGGCTTTAATGAGACGCTACAGGTTGCAGAATTTTTTATTTGAATATTGTACCTACTTGATTTATTCAGTTCAAAATCTAATCTAAGATGGGTAATTTTGCGTTATACCCCACCTTAAAGGATGGCTTTAATGAGACGCTACAGGTTGCAGGGATTCAATACAATACAAAAAAAAATGCTTTAGAATATGTACATCTACAGATTGACTCTGCAAAGTTAGGAAGCATCAACTGTTTGTCGTGGTATTTTTTTTGGGGAAGCCTATGTCGAGCAGTGGATTTTATAGGCTGATGATCAGGATGATAGATTTACATGAATGAACTTTAAAGTACCTAGGTACCTACTTGGCTTTAACCACAATCACAGTAAAATCTATTTTACCATTAAATGTATCAGTAATCATGAAAATGACTTAGCTTCGGTTGTAAAAATGTGGTCACTGCTGGATTGAAGAACGGTGATACCCCTTCATCACTTGGAGTAGGTTGCGGTGAGGCGAGACATAATCACTTGGAGTAGGTAGCGGTGAGGCGAGACATCATCACTTGGAGTAGGTAGCGGTGAGCCGAGACACCATCACTTGGAGTAGGTAGCGGTGAGCCGAGACACCATCACGAAACGCTTTGATAAGAAGCTCCGCGATTATCCGCATAGGTACATGAAAACAGAAAAAGTATTAGAATATAGTAACATGGGTTCGATCCCACTTCTGATGTCAGATTTAGTGGAGATAGCCCTAAATATGAATGTGTATAACACATGATATTTAGTCCATCCTGATCACTTACATAACGTGGGGTAATCAAAATAGAGCCTGTGACACGAAGTAGTAATAGTAACTAGTATGTGTGACCTATGTGACATATTAGGTGTATGTAATACATGTTAGCTATGCTAATAAATTATCGTCTTCTAAGGCAAATCAGTCTAACTAACCAAACTAGTCTGGGTTGGATGTAATTTACATGTGATACTTTCTTATAACTGTGTACTTAGTACCTACCTACTAGCAGCACAGTATCGTTTCTGAATGTGCTAAGAGAATGTAATAGAATTGATTATATTGATAGGTACCTATTAATTAAGCAAGAAATAAGTGTAACTACCATCAATTGTAATACCCTCTTTATTCGGTTTATAAAATAAAGTTATGAAAATCCACTTACTACATATTTATTTTTTAACACATGATCAGGTGCACAATAAACTCATTTAGACAAAAGGTAGGTATATACACATATTGATTTTAGCCGGTATGACTTACGTATTAACTTGTCTTTGGGCTTGCGGTGGTATTTCAACATCTTACTTACATATCGAACCGGATAATATCAACACAGGTAGGTACATATAGCAAGATACACAGTTAGTAATAAAACTACTTCATACCTCTTGATAGCAGAACTTTACAATCCTCACTGTCCTCTCAGAACATCGTCATCAACTTTTATACCTTCACAAAAACATTAATGGTCAAGTCATCCTTGACCAATCACAGCACAGGAAATATTTAGCCCAAATATATTCGCAGAACAGAAATATCCATGGCATATAATGCGATAAAACTCTTTTGAAATATACTTAGTGATTGTTAGAACCCTTTAATATTACTAAATTGTGTTATTTAGGCCAATATTCATTAAAATGGGATCGACCAATCACAGAGATCGGTAAGGTATATTTGTACATTGGTTATTATAACAAAATCTAGTTTTACAGATCCTTTTTAAAACTTACTTGATGAATTATACAAATTTTGTTATCAATCAATCTCATTCTTATCATAAAACAGTACATAACAACACCTAAACAAAACAGAAAGTTGTGTACTTCCAAGTCCAGCAACACTCCATTATGCAACTATCCAACTCAAAATTGCAAAATAAAGTGTTTAACTGTTTGACAAGCTATTATTTATCATATAATAATATACTGCTTATAATGTAATGCTAAATAAGCTTTATTACTAATTGCTAAGCTAAATACAATGTAAATTATAGGTACAAGGCATTTCGTTCGGAAACATGTACAATTCTCTTCGTTCTAAAACACACCCTATGGCTGACAAGATATTGATTTGACAATGACATAACGATACAACCAAAAGAAACGTTGTGTAAAGTATGTACTTTGAACATATAAATATATTACTTTCAGTAATCTGTCACACTCATTGCGACAAAGCGCGGGCCATCTGTCGCTGATAGCAACCTGCCGAGATACGCACTCATTGCGACAAAGCGCGGGCCATCTGTCGCTGATAGCAACCTGCCGAGATACGCACTCATTGCGACAAAGCGCGGGCCATCTGTCGCTGATAGCAACCTGCCGAGATACGCACTCATTGCGACAAAGCGCGGGCCATCTGTCGCTGATAGCAACCTGCCGAGATACGCACTCATTGCGACAAAGCGCGGGCCATCTGTCGCTGATAGCAACCTGCCGAGATACGCACTCATTGCGACAAAGCGCGGGCCATCTGTCGCTGATAGCAACCTGCCGAGATACGCACTCATTGCGACAAAGCTCGGGCCTCGCGAAACACAACTGGCAGATCTAACAATTAGTGAAAATAATAGAATATCTATGTAAAACATTTTAGAAAAACAAATTAAACTGTGGAACCGCTAAAAACCGTTTCAAACTACACAACTAGCCAAAAATTGCTCAACTGATTCAAATCACTACGTGAGGGAAGCGTCCCTAAGATGCTGGCTGCATTACCAAGCTGAATGGCAATACTAATGCCACAGATAAAATAATACTATACTAGTAAATGCGTTGAGCCAGATAAGAGCCAGCTCTCGTATCAGGCGTCGCTTTGACCTGGAGAACGCGAAGGGCCCCGGTACCCTCGGACCCAGAGTCTCGAGTCGACCCCGAAAGGCTCAAATACGTGAGCTCTGTCACAAACTAAACCGTTTGATGCTATAAGTCCAGTGCGTACAATGCCGTCCCCTACCTGTGGACGCTTACCTTTAAACTCACGGCAACACCTCGGGGACGTCTCGGAGGCCAATGGTACATACCTGGAACAGAGTACATTCTTATGAGAACAAGCAAAACAGGGTTTATTCTTATCACACTTTTTTGAACATAAAGAAGAAAATACCCAATGGGCGCTTTCACATCGGACGATTACGACACGATATCGTCGACGACACCGATATCGTCACGGTGCGGGTGAAGGGGAGTAGCGGGTGGGGGCACCCTAGACAAATAGGTAACACCGTGCGCCGCATTTTGTTTAGATAGGCACTGGACGGTAATACACGTCAAGTTTTTTGTGAAAAATATATATTTCAATACTAGGTTTTATAAAATTAGTGATCGTAACCGTGTGTTGATCACAAGTCACAAATATTTAATTTTGTAAAAATTAAAAAACCTTCAACGCAATGAAACGGCAGAACCCATTTTGATCAAACATAGCTAAGAACACTTCAGACTAATTCAACTTTAAAACAAAAAAACAAAAAAAATGGTTATCTGTTCGGGAGCTACGATGCCACAGACAGACACACACACACAGACACACACACCTACACACACACACGCAGACACGTCAAACTTATAACACCCCGTCGCTTTTGCGTCGGTGATTAAAAATGAGCCTAAACACGGCCAGTCTATTATCCATCGAGGAGTTCCGTTGCCCACCTTCCGTCCCCATCATCAGATCAGCTCGCTGTCACCATCATGTTGTATTGTCATTGGAACTTGACAGGTATGCTAAATTTCAGCTCAATCGGTTGAGGATAACTGTTTTAAAATTCAGTTGCAAGATTCCACCCGGACAATGTATGTCCGGGTGGAAGTTAAATAAAAGCTTGTAAAAAAGCTTATAAAAAACAAGAAATTGTTTAAAATAAACACGTTAACAATTGAATTTCGTTTTGTGGTCAGTTGGCTGGCTTATAGAAGCCAAGGAGCGAGCGAGACGTAAACCAAGCCACGATAACTATCTCGCCGAGCGAGAAACATAATACCAAGACAGTCCAACATGTAAATCATATAACATCCAATTCCACATGCTCAGTCGTAAATTGGCAGTGCAGCCGTCTCGACTTGTGTCTTGTACTCTGACAGCGGAGCGCTGTCTTCGGTCGCTGACCTACAGGTACACATCACATGAGCTAACTGTTAGTATCAGGGTTCTGAACTTTACGATGTAGGTACCAATAGAACCATTATAGTATAACTTTATTGTCCGTCTGTCTGCCAAGACCCCTTCTCTCAGGAACGGCTGAAAGTTGCAACTAGAGTTTATACCACATTTAAAGGTCGGTAAGCTTATCCAGATACTAATAAACAAGCAATAAAACCTAGGTAGTTGCAGTGACCTCATGCACAATTCTGAAATTTGGAATGCTAGGATCTGACGGCAGAAGAAAGCGATGGTAGCCTAACGGTTCAATAGTGCAACTCAGATACCAACGATACCGGGTTCGATCCTAGGCTCCGCACCAATGACTTTTCTAAGTTATGTGCGGATTTCCATCGCTCTGTGCTTCGGAGGGCACGTTAAGCTGTCGGTCCCGGCTGTTATTGATTAATAGCAGTCGATAAGCCATGTCAGAGGCCCTCGGGCGGCTTGACAAACTCTGACACCAGAGGCCAGCACTACCTCATACGAAACGAAACGAAACGGCAGAAGAACAGCAGCGACGGAACCCACAGGGCGCCAGTCCTGCGAGATTCGATATCCGAGTATTGACAGTCGAGTATATATACCATATGTCACAGTTATGACATCGGAACATCATCCGAAGTATATTTAACTATTGTTTTATAACGATAATTGTGCTTCTGGGTTTGTGTAGCACCATCACATTCAATCACGTCTCTTTCATCCACAGAACTTATGAAGTACGACAAAGAAAATGCTGTAAGTACCTATGAAGGTCAATCTCGAGTAGCATCGTGTACTGTTCACGAAGGCACGGCATTTATTGAAATCTCTACGCGTCTCGAATTAAGATGTCGGTCCTGGGTCTTGCCCCGTACCTATTGATTTTAATTTATTCTTTGGAAAATACAAGGCTATGCGACCTCGACCTTTGACCTGGGCACCATTGCGCTAATTTACCAAAACAAAACCAAAACCGTTACGTTATGCACATTTAGCATCGCGCGCGCTAATCATTTGAACGTCGACTTGTTAGCTTTGTTTTGGAAGATGTGTCGAACTTTTCATAACGTTCTATTTAGACATTAGTCGTGCGAAGGGAACGACCGTTTGGGTGATCGGGCCTATATATAACGCGGACAACGCTTCATGGAGTGAGATGAGATACGGAAGCCTGCAATGCTCTAAGCCCCAAACCATACCACACGCCCTTGTATGCCCATCCTTTTTTTTTTTTTTTTTGTGACGATGTGAAAATCTGCTACCAGATACCCTACCACATTGAGGGTGTGGTAGGGTTATGTGAGGTTCACGGACTCGTGGACTCACTAAAAACACCCCGGTGGCCGGCCTCGATGCATGTCAAGGGGCTCCGGGATCTCCATACGGAACGCACCGGTGCCCCTCTCGCATTTGCCTGTGGAGCACAGTCCCGGGAATGACACCCATTACACATCCTGCCCTGGCTGCTGCACGATGGAAGATTCAATGACCTGCTCCGACAATACCGTGGGTGTGCCAGCCTGTTGGGCAACATGGCTTTGAGTGAGACATCGACACGAAACAAGGAGATCAAACAATGCTCTAAGAATGAGATAAAGCCGAAATAGTAGCAAACTATGAGTCATGAGACTTTTCATCTCTATGTCTCAGGGTGGCGGGCACAGTGCAATACCACATAGTGCGCGTCCTAGGACGTGACCTAGGCAGAGGTTACCGCTTAACATCAGGTGGGGCATCTGCTTGTTCCGTCATTCTAATTTGTATAAAAACAAACTCTGTTCGCGTACAAAAGAGCGTAAGCGCCCTACCGGTACAGCACAGGCCGTATACCTCGTTGCTAGCGTACCTATGCTATGAATGCCGCACACCGCGGGTGCGCTGGAGGCAGGCACCATCGCGTGGCCTCGAGCGAGTACCGGAGCCCTGCCGTCGCCGTCTACGAGTGCGTTCAAACGGCGGTTGCGTATCGAAGCTTGCTACATTTCTCCAGATTTGAGCCTAGCAACGTGTCGGCAGTCGGCGCTACGCATTCACAAATTGTTTGTGCACGATTCTATAACTGTTGTAGCGAGCGGTTTCGTTTACCTACGGTCACGACTCACGGTCCACGGGCGAAACTTTTGGGAGATTGCTGATATCCAATTCAGTGAACGCAAATATAGACTGCGTTCAAATTCATTCGGATTGTTTAAACTTTGATGAACGAGTGTTAGTATGTTGTTATCTGTGTACCTATTTGTCTACTCTCTCTGTAACATCGTAACTCCCAAACGGATGAACTAATTTTGATTAAGTTTTAGTTTTTTAAATGTAACTTGATCGATACTGTTTTTAGCTATGTTTGGTACTCGTAGAGCCGATTCATTTATTTTCATATATTTTCTTGAGATGACTGGGGCAGGGCTCACGATATGAGCAACAACTAGTAGGTACAGTTAGAAGGAAAAGTATTTGTAATAAAAGTAAATCACTTTTTATAATTAAGTAGTTTATGTAAGTACAATAATAAAATGTAATACAACAAAGTATTAAAAATGAGTTTTATTTACTGTAACAGCCGGCTTGTCTCTTGAAATCGAATGCCGCTTGCCGACACTCGCTCTTGAGTTTTTGTTACTCATTGAAGTAAGAGCGTGCGCGGCGCGGGCCGGGCGCGGGGCGCGGGGCGCGGGGCGCGGGGCGGGCGGCACTACACCCATATCCGCATAAAAGTACAAGATTTATATGAAAAGATAAAAGATAAGTTTATTTCAATTAGAATAGGTACAACAAAACATAATTAAAGATTTTCACTAGAAACGGGATATTTACATTATTTACCATGATTTTGTACCGTTTTTTTTTAATATCCCGTTTCTAGTAAAAATTATGTTCATAACCATGATAGTTTCAAAATTTATATAATTAAAGATGTTCGTAAGTACATATATGAAAATAAGAGAACTGTGCCTTTCATTGTTTGTTACCCTGATGAGGTCAATTAAGTCTCGCCAAGACAAGCCACTATCAATTAATAGTCTCGCCAAGACAAGCCACTATCAATTAATAGTCTCGCCAAGACAAGCCACTATCAATTATTAATAGTCTCGCCAAGACAAGCCACTATCAATTAATAGTCTCGCCAAGACAAGCCACTATCAATTATTAATAGTCTCGCCAAGACAAGCCACTATCAATTAATAGTCTCGCCAAGACAAGCCACTATCAATTATTAATAGTCTCGCCAAGACAAGCCACTATCAATTAATAGTCTCGCCAAGACAAGCCACTATCAATTAATAGTCTCGCCAAGATAAGCCACTATCAATTATTAATAGTCTCGCCAAGACAAGCCACTGTCAATTAATAGTCTCGCCAAGACAACCCAATATCAATTAATAGTCTCGCCAAGACAAGCCACTATCAATTAATAGTCTCGCCAAGACAAGCCACTATCAATTATTAATAGTCTCGCCAAGACAAGCCACTATCAATTATTAATAGTCTCGCCAAGACAAGCCACTATCAATTAATAGTCTCGCCAAGACAAGCCACTATCAATTAATAGTCTCGCCAAGATAAGCCACTATCAATTATTAATAGTCTCGCCAAGACAAGCCACTGTCAATTAATAGGGTGCAGCCGTATTGATCCCATGGATCGCGCAATTCTAGCTATCGCATTGCTATTGCAAAATACGTAATAAGCCGATCTTCATGTAATGTGGTAGGTGGGTATCGGATAGTATTAGTACTAATTGCAATAAGGTTATGCGCTAACTCGGTCTAAAGGCTGTTCAGATATTGGCTACAAGATAAATAGTAGCTTTACCATTTTCAGTAATTATTCAGTTGACCGTACATTACTTTAGTTCTAGTATGTTATAAGCTAGAGTCGGTACGAACTTTTATTTTATTTTGTATTTGTTTTTTGTATTTTATTTTCTATGGTGAAGTTTGTAATCATTTTCCATACAAAAGACATCAACGGGATCTACAACTATTATCTACGATCTATATCTATCGTACTCTCCTAAACTAAGAATTATTCTATTCTATTCTATTTCTAGCCCTTTGCATCCCACTGCTGTGCAAAGGCCTCCTCCCACTCCTTTGCGTCCCACTGCTGGGCAAAGCCCTCCCCCCACTCCTTCCCTCGTGATGTCTGGAAGATATTATAACCATTGATTATTACTAGCAACAATTATAACTGTCATTTTTTGAATTTATTATTAGTTCCTACTTTCATTATTGTTGAATTTGAATTGCGCTAATTAATTAATTGAATTGAATTGAGGTATTTAAAGAGGATTGTGTTTTTCTGTCTTTTTCTGGTGTCCTGTGATAACTGTTTAAATTGATAGATTGTGTACATAATTAAGTGAATGTCGTATGCCTGTATTGGTAGAATTTTAGTGTTACGCCTATAAAATAAGAACTGTCTAAAAAAAATCTGTTAGAACCTACCTAAAATTCTGACTAAATAAATATATTTGTATTTGTATGTAGCGTACGTACTTACTGATTATAAGATCCATAAAAGATTCTATAATAACTAGGCTCGTAGCTTGTCTACTGACAGTACAAGTAGTACCGAACATCATCCCACAATCACCGTCAGACTCAGAATCTACGAATATTCATTCACTACAACAAATAAACCAGTTTTCTCAAAAGTATTCAATCACGATTTCCATTAACTTTTGTCAGTCGAAAATCACGGAATTACCTAACAGATTAATCGGAGATCATTGACCTCTCTCGCCACACGATCAATAGCGAGTGAATGGGGAAAAAGTGAATCGGGGACGTTCGGGCCTACTGCTATGCCTTCATTATGCCTTCTCCGGTGATAGAGCATGCAGTCATCAATTGTGATTGTTGGTCCATATTATTCACGTCATGGTCTTCGGCCGTAGGTCCTACTCCTATCATCCCGGAGGTGTGACCGACACGGATTGCAAATGTTGGTAGCAGGATCCAGATTTTCTCAGGAAATTTATACAAAAAATATGAAAGTGATATTTAGTGGCCTGATTCTTCATATCACAGACTTTTTATTTTACTATTTAATGATTTTATTGCAAAGAAAAAAAATATCAAAGAATCCTCTTGTAAAACAGAGAATTTATTCTCAAAAATACAGATTACCTATGTCACTTACATGAGAAAAACATTCATCTTATGTAGGTACCAGTCGGTCGTTCGAGTAAGTAAATAGGTAATATTGTACATTATTTGTAGTAAACTAGGTAGGCACTCATTCAATGCATATGCACGATATAAATCTCTTAAATAAGTAGGTACGATCTTTAGAAGTAGGTATCTACAAGGTACTGCGCAAGCATTGAATGAGTTTGCAGTGATTTAAATTTTACATGCGACAGATTTAAACGTTTGAATTTTCTAGGTTTTTTTTTTTTTTTTATACTACTGTTATGGCGGAGCAAGCATATGGCCCACCTGATGTTAAGCGGTAACCTCTGCCTATGAACAGTGCATTACCTCATAGGTCACGTCCACCTAGGACGCGCCCTATGTGGCATTGCACTGCGCCCGCCACCCTGAGACATAAAGATGAAAAGTCTCATGTGCCTGTAATTTCACCGGCACCCTTACCCTTCAAACCGGAACACAGCAATGCGAGTACTACTGCTTTGCGGCAGAAATAGGTACGGTGGTAGTACTTCCCCGGACGAACTCTTTCACAAAAAAGCTCTGCTACTACTCAAACACACACATATTAATATTGCAGCAGGATGGTTGCTCTTTCATACAAACGTATTTGCACAAATATGGTCTAACAGAGTATAATTTTACACTTAAATTACTGTTGTTAGCTTTTATATTGGTCATTATTTGCGGCAAATCATATTTGGTTGAAGAAAACAATGGATTAATAGCGAAAATAACATCGAAATTACTTGTATGGACTACTCTGTTCGCCCATATTTGTGCAAATACGTTTGTACGAAAGAGCAACCACCGTAATCGTCGTTTTGAATTTGATGAATGAAAAAAAAAAGTTTTTAACGTACGTAATAAATACAAAAATACAAAATGCTTTATTTGGAACAAAAACATGGGTACAGTTGTATTGAGTCCGATAACAAACGCAGAAGTTTTAAATAAAACTGTGTCGCGAAAACTGTGTTAGAGGTAAAACTCAAGGCTCTGAGCTGAACTCGATCAGAGATCAGAATGGAAGTATAGTGAACGGAGAAGAATGCGTATTAAGTAGATGGAAAGAGTATTTTGAAAGTTTGTTTGAAAGAGAGGATCGACAGGCACCTACCTCAGTTATGAATGTAAGCGATAACCATAATGAAAGTAGTATAAGCATGGATGAAATCGTGAAAGCATTGCGAAGTATGAAATCAGGGAAGTCTGCAGGGTATGATAGGATAACAGTTGAGATGCTGAAGGCTGGACATGGTATCGTAGCGAGTCAGCTGTACCGCCTTTTCAATTTGTGCTGGAACACCGGTCAAGTACCAAGGGATTGGAGCAAAGCTGTCATCGTACCTCTTTACAAGGGAAAAGGTTCACAGCAAGACTGTAAGAACTACAGAGGTATTAGCCTACTCAGCATCGTCGGCAAACTGTATGCAAAGGTGTTGATTAAAAGAGTTGTGAAAGAAACCGATGAGAAAATATGGGACGTACAAGCGGGATTTCGAAAGGGTATGGGATGTACGGATCAGGTCTTTTCCTTGCGATGCATAACCGAAATTTTTTTGGCTAAGGGTCGAAAAGTCTATTGCGCTTTCGTGGATTTGGAAAAGGCCTACGATAAAGTGATGAGGAATGAACTATGGTCGGTATTGTTGATGTATGGGGTAGACATGAACCTCATTCGAGCTCTGAGATCTCTCTACGAGGATTCCAGTGCTTGCGTAAGAATACACGGGTCATACACTGAATGGTTTAGCATCGAAAAGGGTGTTAGACAGGGATGTGTAGCGTCACCGTGGCTGTTTAACCTATTCATGGACAGTTGTTTGCGAGATTTGAAAGATAGTGAATGTGGGTTAAGAATGAATGAGTTACTCGTCAAATGTCTTCTCTACGCCGACGACCAAGTAATACTTGCGCCGTCCGCGGATGAGTTACAAGAGATGGTAACAATTGCGCATGAATGTTTTGAGAGGAAAGGAATGAAAGTAAACGTAAGTAAGACGAAAGTAATGGTTTTTGAAAGAGATGAACTAATGACGATATGTGATGTTTTGATTGGTGGAGAAAGAGTGGAACAAGTAAAAAAGTTTGTATATTTGGGAACTTTGTTCACAAGAGACGGCAAGCATGAAGATGATATTGAAAGGAGAGTAAATGCTGGAAACCAAGTGAATGGGGCACTTCACGCCTTTATGAGTAGTCGGAATGTGTCCAAGAAGGCACGACTGGCCGTGCATAGAGGGGTGTTAGTACCGACACTAATGTATGGTAGCGAAAGTTGGGTATGGCAAAAGAAACATGAAAGTAGAATAAATGCAGTGGAGATGAGAGCTTTGAGAAGTATGTGTGGTGTGACTTTGAGAGATAGAATAAGGAATAGTGTGATAAGAGAGCGTTGTGAAATTAAAGAAGACGTAGTGACTAGGATTGAGAAAGGTATGCTTAGATGGTTTGGGCATTTAGAAAGGATGGACGATAGTGGATTGACGAAACGGGTACACAAGACGAGCGTGAATGGGACAGTGGGAAGGGGAAGACCTCGGCGAACGTATTCAGACCAGATCGGAGACGTTCTGGATAAAGGCCAGGTCAAGAGTACCCTTAACCGACGAGCATGTATGAAGAATGTGATGAGAGTGAATGAAGCAAAAGAGGTGTGTCAGGATCGTAGCAAGTGGAAATACGTGGTCTCTGCCTACCCCTCCGGGAAACAGGCGTGAGTTTATGTATGTATGTATGTATGTATGTATGTCGCGAATATTAACGCCCTCCTCCGAATTACAATTTCAGAGTTCCAATAGTGAAGCTAAAGAAAACAAAACTAATACTAAAATAATAAACAAACAGAAATAATTAAAAATAACACAACAGATAATAACAGTACTTACTTAAATATTTAACTGAAAGTACTGCGTGAAGTAGGTATGTGTGTGAAGTAGCTTGATTGTGTTGTTGGAAGAGTGAGTAAGGGTGTGTAGGTAAGTAGGTGAGTTAGTGGGTGTGTGTGTATGTGGGTGTGTGTGAGCGTGTAGGTGTGAGTGCGTGTGAATGGGTGTGAGTGTGGGTGTGTGTATTGTGTGTGCATCATATATTAAATAATAATAATCTAACAAGAAATCTTATAGGAAATAATACTTAGTTTATTAATGCCTCGCCTTAACTGAACTCTTTTCTGACCCCAACCCTCGTAGGTAATAAAAAATAGTCAATATAAAGTTTGGATCATGTTCCGATCCAGTGTCGATGTCAATTCTACTCAACAGTCAATACAACACGAAAACGTGATTATTCGAAATGTGACCGAAACTTCAACATTTCAAAGTTTTTCCGAGAATGTTGGCTACAACTTTAGCCGGTAATTTGTTTTATCTTTACTCATGTTGTAATATCCTGATTAATAACTCAAAACTAATGTTTTTATGACACATTTTAAGTACCCATCAACTGTAATAAAAAAAATCTTGAATGTATATTTTTCCTAACAAAATAATGCATTAAAATAAGTTTTTTTTTCATTAGAGTAAGCTACGGCCGCTAAACTAATTAAAATAATAATTTTAAACTGATCCCTTGGAGACTTAGAGCGTTGCAGGATTTGCAAGCCCTTGGAGACTATCATATTTTTTTAGGATCGATTAAGAACAAAATTATAGGTATAAGGGATCGATCAGGACAAGGGATCGAGCTCAAGGGATCCATCAGGAACTACTCAGAGCAAGGAGGGTTTATTAAATGTGTATACTAATAATAATGTGACAGTGAATGAGGCTACGCGCGCTCTCGGCAGGACGCCGCGTGCTCTAGCGCGCGCGCTCTCGGCAGGACGCCGCATGCTCTAGCGCGCGCGCTCTCGGCAGGACGCCGCGTGCTATATCGCGCGCGCTCTCGGCAGGACGCCGCGTGCTCTAGCGCGCGCGCTACATGCCGCGTGCGGTAGAACGGTGTTTGTTCAACAACTCTTTGTTTTTTAACCCCCGACGCAAAAACAACGGGGTGTTACAAGTTTGACGTGTGCGTGTGTGTGTGTGTGTGTGTATGTGTGTGTGTGTGTGTGTGTGTGTGTGTGTGTGTGTGTGTGTGTCTGTGTGTGTATCTGCGTGTGTATCTGCGTGTGTGTCTGTGCGTGTGTCTGTGTAAGTGTCGCGTGTGTGTCTGTCTGTGGCATCGTAACTCCAAAGATAGAAGTCTTTGCGTGTATAGCTCCCGAAACTTAGAGCATTGCGGGCCTCCGTATCCCGAACGGATGACCGTTTTTTTTTTTTTTTTGAAAGCTGAATTAGTCGGGATTGTTCTTAGCTATGTTTGAACAAAATCGGTTCAGCCGTTTCATTGCGTTGATGTTTTTTTAATTTTTACAAAATTAATTACTTGTTGTTGCTGCGCTTATTCATTTGACGCTATTCACAGTATAAATGAGTATATTTTTCTCTCTGTTGTAGTGTAGCCAATATTTTGTCCATAGTTTGCTTTTTTATTCTTTTTATTAAACCAATGGTTAAGATGATAGCCACACAAGCTTTCTCTGTATTCATTTCACGTCTGAACTGCTTTGAAACACGATAATACTGACCTGATTAATACTGAAGGTTGCCATTGCCAAAAAAATCCGTCGACGGAATGTGGATCATCAGTTTTTATCAGACTGATGAACCACATTAAAAAATGAACGTCTAGGGTCCGCCTAAGACAAGAAGCCAGAAGCCCAATTCTCGTAATAAAAAATAGTCAAATTAAAGTTCGGATCATGTTACGATCTAGTGTTGATGTCACAAACGTCAAAAATGGTATTCTGCTCACTGCTGACAATACAACACGGAATGTGATTATATCGAAATGTGACTGTAACTTGAATGTTTCAAAGTTCTGAGAATTCTCTCTTTCACTCTTTACAATTATTATATAGCACTATCCTACTCTAATATATGGTCGCAAGAACCGAAAGTAGATTATGTTGTTGTTATGAGAGAGCAGAATATCAATTTCTCAGTCAATTTACAATACAATCTCGTTTCGGTCAACTTGCAGTGTGGTTTTAAAATAAATAAGAGAATTGGGCTTCAGGTACTAGGTACCTAACTCTTTTGTTTAAAATTGTATTTTTTAAAGCAAGCTTTTAATTAATGTACTTACGACTGATAAAGACTAAATTAGTAATTACAACTGTGATCTGATTAAAATGAGCCTAACACACAGATTTTTGATCATAATGACTTTACTTATTAGGTAAGATTTCAATAATTATTTATTTATTTTTATTGTTTGTTATATTGTAAAGTGAAAGATTTTTATTTAAGTAGATACTGTAGATAGTTATGTAAGGACTTATTGCTATTATTAATTATTTAAAAATCTGACTCAATATTAAAAGATCATTTCTTCCCCATACCTACAAACTATGGAATGAGCTTCCATCTGAGGTTTTCCCGCTTGGTTACGACATGTGCCGCTTCAAGAAAAATGTTCATAAATTCCTTCAGGGTAGGCAGCGCATCGACAATACCTTGGGTGTTGCCGGTGTCTATAAGCGACGGTGAACACTTCAGATCAGGTGGGCCGTATGCCAGGTTGCCTATTTATTTAATTAAAAAAAAAAAAAAAAGTGAATAAATGAATGAATTGAAATGCTTGCCTTTCTTGCTCATAACAGTCTCTTGTCCAATATGTGCCATAGCGATAGCTGGGCACTGTACCGGGTACATATCGTGACGAGTGATGCGATGCTGATGACGCGAGCTAGTGTAGATCCTCATTGTTTCCAAACAATCCACTCTCGGTTGCGTAAATAGCTCTTCCTTAGTATTGTTTGGGTTTTGCTAACTTAACTATGTTTGCAGAACTCAACATACCACAAGTCCATAATCATCGAGCAACACGTGCGGAGGCCTGCAATGCTCTAAGCCCACAACACACAAGGGCTCACAACTTTAATAATCCCTATAGTAGAGGATATCCTCAGAGTTTTGCATGCTTAGGTACCTGTCAAATTTCAATGACAATATAATATTACGGTGACGCTGAGTTGGCCAACGGAACTCCTCGATGCGTAATAGGTAGACAGGTAACGTGAGGGCTCGTTTTGACACGATCCACTAATTTCAAAATAACTTATTTATATTTCAGCCATTTTGGGAAACAGAACTTTTGGAATTCAGTTATTTTACAAATAGTATTTGTTTAGACGAATCGAAGAAGAAGTGTAGCGGTAAATTTTAACCCCCTACGCAAAAAGAGGGTTGTTCTAAGTTTGACCGCTATGTGTATGTGTGTCTGTCTGTCTTTGGCTGTGACACCGTAGCTCTTAAACGGGTAAACCGATTTGAATGCGGTTTTTTTACTTGAAAGTTGATTTTCTAGCGAAGGTACTTAGACATGTATTATCAAAATAGGTTCAGCTGTTGCATTGCGCTGGTGTTTTTAAATTTCTTGTGTAACGAAGACCGTTACACAAGAAATCACGTCGCGCGTCGTCTGGCTCCCAATGTGCCACAGCAACATCCAGGCCCTGTACTTATAAGTAGGCAGAACAATATCGCATCTTGCCGCCTGGCGTTCCGGCCGGCACCACCCGTGACGGTTGCACCGCGACTAGTTATTACACAGAGGGTCGCCACACTTGCAGACATTCACAGGAATTTGCGCACTCCTTGAGAAGGGACAGAAAGCGTTTACCCCCATCTCGGGCTCCGGTCTGACCAATAAACCTGAAAGCCTGAGCTCCCAATCAAAAATTGCAATTATTTATTTACAATAAAAACTGCTGGATTTTAGCAACGCGTTCAACTGTATCGATCACGGCATACTGCTGGCTGTCTTGCGCTCCTTAAACCTGTCTCACTCCACAATATCCTGGATCAGTCCGTGTATCCGAGGGCACCAGCACGGCCAGCAGTGTGTCAGCATTGACGATGTCTCGTCGGAGTGGTGCTCTATTGACGTAGGTGTCCCACAGGGAGGCGTACTTTCACCGCTCCTTTTTTCCATTTTCATAAATACCCTGGTGTGAAAAAATCTTATCTCCTCATATCATTTATACGCTGACGATGTCCAACGCTGTCGATGTATTAGTGTCGAGCCAGGCCAAGTGGTACATGGTATAGATTCTCTGACCAGAGAACACGACGCTGTGTATGACTGACTGGACTCGTCATAAACCCCAGTATGACGCAAGTGATAATTGTTGGTGGTAGCTACTATATATAAATAAAAATAAATAAAATAAATAATGCTGGACAGTTCACACAACATTATCTAGCCCCAAGCTAAGCAGAGCTTGTGTTATGGTTACTAGATAACTGATATACTTAATACAATATATTACATAGGTTTTTTTTTACCCAGAACACCCTGAACAAATATCTGCGATCGCACAAATATTTGTTCCGAGGCGGGAATCGAACCCGCAACCTCCTGCGTCGCAGGCGAAGGCCCGCCGCGCCACAGAGGTCGTCCTACATATTGGTCAGATCATTAAGATAATGTACGGAAACATGCACTTTCTGCCCCAACCTACAAGGTTGTCACTCGTGAACGCGTTGCTTGTTCCCATTCTCGACTATGCAGCCGTCTGCTCTACCGACGCTACCGAGGACCAGCTAAATAGGTGGGAGCGGCTGCAAAATGTCTGCACTTCGGTCATGGTCTTCGGAAGTACGACCACGTATCTGCCTGCCGCGGCCAGTTCCGAGAGCGTCGGAAAATTCGTATACTTTGTATTTGTTATACAACTTTGTATGATAGAACAAGCAGATGGCCCACATTATGTTAAGCGGTACCGTCTGCCTATGAACAATGCAGTTCACGTCCACCTAGGACGCGCCCTATGCGGCATTGCACTGCGCCCTGAGACATAAAGATGAAAAGTCTCATGTGCCTGTAATTTCAGCGGCAACCATACCCTTCAAACTTGAACACAGCAATGCGAGCATTACTGCTTGCGGTAGATATGTATGGTGGTAGTACTTCCCCGGACGAACTCTTTCACATAAAAGCTCTACTACTAATTACTACTGTGTCACCCAATTCATAATCTCGTATCCCCTAACTACTTTTCTACATATCTAAAAATAGCAGACGACAAAAAAAAACTATGGAGTACAGACCAGTTTTAGAACCATTTCGACCTTCAATATTCAGTCAGCAGTTCTGCACCATCCATCGAGCCAGATGTAACCATTTTTTTCTTATTAAATCGTAAATGAAAAGCCCTCATTAGAACGTAATTTAGCAGGTGTTTAGTGCCAAATGAAAGTAGTTCAAAACTGTATATATTTGTCGATTTAAAACCACAACGGTCTACTTTACAGAAGACAATACATTTTAAAACATGCTCACCCTACTTACCATGGTCTGGTGACCGCAGTTAGTGGTAGGTGATCATACCACCTGGCCTTTAAGGCTTGAGTGAGACCATATGGACTACTTTATGTTTACTTTATGTACTTTGTGTTCCGGGGGATGATATCCAATCCAGCAATCCTGGAGATGATGAGACTGTGCGTACCGGACGAGTACGTAAGGCGGCGCAGACGACCGCCTCTGCTCGTAGTGCCTCGTGGAAGGACTAACCTGATGAGCGAAGCACCGCTAACGCGCACCATACGAACCCTTAATGACATAGCGGCTAGTGTGGATATATTCCACTGCTCACAGAGTGAATTCGCAGGGGATATACATTTAATTTGTGCTATTGTAAATAATATGCTACTTATTTCAATTTATTGTACCTGTTGACATGGATATTAGAATAAATAAATAAATAAATAAATAATGCTGGACAGTTCACACAACATTATCTAGCCCCAAGCTAAGCCAGAGCTTGTGTTATGGGTACTAGATAACTAAAATACTTAATACATAGATAGATATTTTTATTACCAAACAAAAAAAAAAAAATACCCAGAACACCCGGAACAAATATCTGCAGATCGCACAAATATTTGTTCCGAGGCGGGAATCGAACCCGCAACCTCCTGCGTCGCAAGCGAACGTTCGCCCGCCGCACCACAGAGGTCGTCAATTTATTCGGAATCGAATTATTTAATTATTATATTTTATTGAATTGTTTAATTTGTGTATTGAGTAATTATATATACCTATTTATTTTAGTTTAATGTGTACAATTTGCATAGTTTAATAATGTATTGCATCTTTTCTTTTTGAGTTTTTATTGCTGACTACTCTATTGTATCAGGTTATACCTGTAACAATAGTTGTAATGTTTTAAAATAAATACAATTAAATACAAATGTATACCACGACCTCCGAGACTACCACGTGACCAACACCAGACGACGTCATCTGTGACGTCACCATTCAGCTGCCACTTTAATGCAACACTAACGGAACAACGAAACAACAATTCTGTTAAAAAAATATCGTTCCGTCTGTCCCCGAACGGGAACTCGTTTTTTTTTCTAATCATATGAAACAATTAAGTTAATTACAGCAATGTATATGTCCGGGTGAAATATAACATCACAAGAAAACTAAAGATTTAGTTTTTTACCCTTTTTCCCATTTTAAGTTTATTTTGAAAAATCCTGTGTTCAATTATTCTGTATTTTAAGTACCCATACCAAACAAGCAAAACGCACCACGCGCTAAAAAGTCCCCATACAAACTTTAACACCCCATTGATTGCACCCTCTTTTTGGGATAGTTCAGTGACAAAATATATTTATGATTTGTATTGAAGCATACTTATGCAAAGGTTCAAGTGTGTAAGTTCAAAAATACGGTTTTTCATACAATCGTTTTCACTCCCTTAAGGGTTGAATTTACAAAAAACATTTTTTGTGGGTGGTTTTGCTATAAAAGGAACCTACGCTCCAAGTTTCAGCTTTCTAGAGCTAAGGCCAAACCGACGCGATCAACCCGCGTCCGCAGTGGCGTGTGCGGTGGCGACCCATTGATCGCCACCGCGGACGCGGGCTGATCGCGTCGGTTTGGCCTTAGCTTAGCTCCAGCTGTTTCGGCTCGGCGATGATGAATCAGTCAGTATAGATGAGTCTGCGGGCTACCAAATACGTCGCCTTGCGCACCCCTGATGTTACCAAACTTGTACTAACTACTACTTCTAGGTACGTAGTTCATAATAAACGTCTTTTAAGGTAAACAATAGAGCCATTTAAACTTACAGACCTAATGTGTCGCACTGTTTGCACGTTTTCTGATTCAGGGTAATTTAGCCGTTGTAATGGGACTTGTTATCTTATGAAATAGTGTCGGTGTCACAACGCATGCTGTTGTAGATGAGATGCAGCATCCGGCCGCATACGATCCGATCCCGGATCGTAGATATTGTTATTGCGAGCGAGTAATTTTTATTAATTATTATTATTTGTTATTAATTGTAGACCTTAAGTTAATGAAATAAACATGTTTATTTGTTTGTGACGACCTCTGTGGTGCGGCGGGCGAACGTTCGCCTGCGACGCAGGGGGTTGCGGGTTCGATTCCCGCCTCGGAACAAATATTTGTGCGATCTGCAGATATTTGTTCAGGGTGTTCTGGGTATTTTCTATATATAATAAAAAATATCTATCTATGTAATATATTGTATTAAGTATATCAGTTGTCTAGTACCCATAACACAAGCTCTGCTTAGCTTGGGGCTAGACAATGTTGTGTGAACTGTCCAGTATTATTTGTTTATTTATTTATTTGTATTTGTGTTTGTATTTTGAGTACATTATCCCGTCAGGGCGGCACTAACACAGTACCTACAAATGTTCATACAAAAAGACGCCATGCGCCCTCGCTAAACCCATTTTAATTGAATAACTCGTATCTCTAACAGGGCCACTGACTTCCAGTCATATGCTCTCCAGGTCCAGGCGAAGTACAGGGATGTGCTCCTAGATCCGGAGTTCTGGCCAGCTGGCATTGTTTACCGACGCTATAGGGAAGCGTTTTCGAATCCAAATCCCCTTGACGTTAAGGCGCGATAGGTTCTCAAATGTCTCTAGAATTTTAAAGTTTTTGATAAGAATTTTCATAGTTTTCTACGAAGAAAAAAATATATGATATTATTGAGCTTTTTATCTAGTGAAATCAATAATTCAATACAATATTTGAATTACTTCACTCGATAAAAAAAAATAACAAAGATACCTCCGTTTTAAAATTTAAAAACTATTTTTCACTAACTTCTCTCACGTTTTAATTTTTGAAACATTTGGTTACAAGTTAGTTATTATTTGAGTTAGTGAATTCATCAACAAAATTAAACAACACTTTGAACGACATTTTTATATAATTTTTTTATACAGAAAAACACGGTATCAGAGCTTACGCTCGCCTTCTTCGCCTCATACAAAAATGTTCGTTGAACCTATAGCGCCTTAAGTGATAGTTTTAAGTATATCTTTATCTTTATATGTATGTTAGTTGTAAGGTATATATTACTATGGGCCTTTGTCTAGGTACAATGTACATTTTTCACTGTTGCCTGAAATAAATAAATGAATTGAATTGAATTGAAAAGGATTTTAGGATGGATTTATATAAGCTAAGCTGTGGTGTGTCCGGCCTAAGAATAGACCCCTCCGTCTCCTCCCGTGGATGTCGTAAAAGCCGACTAAGGGATTACCCGGACTTGTTGATAAGATTCGTTGGTATAAGAGTTGTCCTGGCTGCTAGCTTATTATGGAATGTGTTATTACTGGAAGAAAGCGTTAGCCGAGTCAGTCGTGGGAAGCAATGGCGGCGATGAGCTCACCACTTGTCACGTCTATATTCCACGATGGTGCAACCCACTGTGAAAAGAGGCCTATTGTGGCTCTGCCTACCCCTTCGGGGAAAAAGGCGTGTTTCTATGTATGTATGTATGTATGTTATATAACTTTTGAAAATATGCACTATATTGAGAAACAATCGAATCTACCCAAAATTAAGAGGTAACTTAATGTGTTTTTTTTTTCTATCCAAACAATAATGTCCTATCGTATTTTTGGTACAGCTATTAGTATAGTAGTATTTTATCTGTGGTAGAGTGATCCCTCGGAATTATATTATTATCCTGCATATTTTTTATTTAAATATTGAAATCAAATGTAACATTTGTAAGATTCTGCAAAACAGGTTTTTAGGTGTTAGATATTTGGCATAATACATAACACGCGAGAAAAATCTGTACCTAATATACGATTTTGTAGAAACTGTCTAAAAATATTTATATCTTGTGGAATATTGGTACGAATCTGTACCAATACTGCAGGCGTGGACGAAGCCAACGTGGACATCGGGAATGTTTTTTAATTATTTTATTATTTTCCCATTGTCCACGTTAACGTGGACAAGCTCTACGTGGACAACGGGAATGAACCCAGCGAAAATATATCCTCGACAATCTGCGTCATGATTGAAGTGAGTGCATGAATGTTGAGTGCGATAGTCGGGGGGCACGAACGAAGATTGCGCATTACTTTCGTAGAATACTGTACCAATTTTGAAGTTGGCAGAGGACAAATAGTGTGCTCAATGCATTATGCATGAATTATTAGCAAATCACAATTGATAATACTACAGTGCTAGCGCGCTCCATACAAACCGAAATGTGCCCCTCATTACCAGAAGAAGCAAACCTTTCTGTTTGCAGCACACACCAGGGAAACTCACTGTGTACTGCCACAATAACCACGATCTAGAATCCATCGCACTGTGCTGCTTTCAACGGCGCGCGCAGTCAGAGCAGAACAATAATGCCGCGCGCCTACATACAGTCGACGCCAGAAGTCGCTTTACAGCTCAAATTATCAAATAAAACTCATAAAATTACTATTAATACTTACTTCTAGCTCAGAGCGTCTAGTGCAGCCGCAGTGATCCAATTAGATCTCGTAATCCATTCTCGAATACCTTCGCCCTCAACGTCTGTACGAACAACACATCTTAGCTGGTAGCTAGGTAGGCCGTTAGATGTGGTTTCCTTTACAGAGTAAGCACAGGGAACGCATCCATTAGTTTATTATATTTTTAAGTGATGTGTATTACTCATTGGAAATCCTAATAAATAAAATAAAATAAATAAATAAAATCTTTCTTTAATCCGCTAGTTAGAATGTGTCGCCTATATACAACGATTTGTTAATCAGCAATAGCAGCTCGATTGATGTTTTAAATAATAATTTAAGTAAATTTAAAAAAGCTACTTTATCCGCTCTTGAAAAAGAGTGAGTTTTCTACACCTTCTGTTTTAAATGTTAATTTAGTTTTATGTAAAATGTTTGTTAGATAATGATCTTCTTTACTGTTTGTTTTTATATAATCGTGAAGTGTACACATGTTTTGGAATATAACCTAGTTAAACATTTCTGTAATGTACTTTTATAATAATTTTCGGTTGTATTCTGTTTTGTGTGCCATATGTTATAAATAAATAAATATAGCGCACCCAAAAGCTCACAAAAGTTAGACTTTAGACCCATTACCAACTATTATTTAATCTGTGAGGTTAGATACAGATTATGCGATAACCGATTAGATTTGCTGTATGAACTATTTTGATTTTTTTTATACATATACAACTTTAGATGACTTTGCAAGCAGATGGCCCACCCTCTGCCTATGAACAGTGCGTTACCTCATAGGTCACGTCCACCAAGTACGCACCCTAGCGGCATTGCACTGCACCCGCCACCCTGACACATGAAGATGGAAAGTCTCATGTGCCTGTAATTTTCCGGCACCCCATACCCTTCAACCCGGAACACAGTAATGCGAGCACTACTGCTTTGCGGCAGAAATAGGTATGATGGTAGTACATCCCCGGACGAACTCTTTCACAAAAAAGCTCTACTACTATTAAAAACTATTAACTTACTACGAAGTACTTTACTAGTTACTTAGTACCTACGGAGGCCTACGGAGGCCTGCGTTGCTCGATGCTTAGTACCTACCAAATTGCAAGTGTAGGCAGTAGCGTAACAATAGGGTGGCAGGGCTGGCAAAATGCCACGGGCCCCCGACCCAAGAGGGCCCCGGCCCAAGAGGCCGCGAGCTCAAAAATATTTTTTTTACATTGTACCAGAGTATTTTATTTTATTTGAAAAGTATATTTTTTTAAGTTCTGCATAAAATCCAAAGTGAGAAAACAATTTTTTTTTAAATTTTCGAATATGCCACGGGCCGACAACTAAATTTTTTAAAATTTTCGAATTTTCCCCCGGCCACCAACTAGATTTTTTAAAATTTTCGAATTTGCCACGGTCCCCAGATGCTATAGTTACGCCACTGAGTGTAGGTGAAGGTGGATGCTCACGCAGATTCATTTTTTTTAGTGTTTTTTGCCCATTACAGCTCAACAACTTTCGCTATCTGAAGAAGTGTTGGTGAGCTGTAATGGGCAAAAAACACACCAAAAAAATTGAATTTCGCGCCGCAAGCGTGAGCATCTACCTGAAGCTATATTTGGTCACTTTAGTTGTGAAGCTCGTTCGGACGGCGACTGTACCAATACATCACGTGTTATCATTAGAGGCCATATAACACATTAATAATTTGACGGCACTCGAGGCGTGCTGGCGCTCGGCACGACTCGTAACATGCAAGTTGCGATCAAGCACGTTAGCAACATATAGGTAGGTTGCCTCCTCTATGGATAACAGGGGAAGGGTAATACAATACAACCAGGGTCTGATAATGAAACCGGGAGCAGCAACGGACCTCCTCAATCGATAACAATATATGGGTAATATCTTATGAATTGTTTTTGTGCATTATATTAATTTTAAGTAGCTTACTGTTAGATTAGTAGTAGTAGAGCTTTTTTGTGAAAGAGTTCGTCCGGGGAAGTACTACCACCATACCTATTTCTGCCGCAAAGCAGTAGTGCTCGCATTGCTGTGTTCCGGTTTGAAGGGTAAGGGTGCCGGTGAAATTACAAGCACATGAGACTTTTCATCTTTATGTCTCAGGGTGGCGGGCGCAGTGCAATGCCACATAGGGTGCGTCCTAGGTGGACGTGACCTTTGAGGTAATGCACTGTTCATAGGCAGAGGTTACCGCTTAACATCAGGTGGGCCTCTTGCTTGTTCCGTCATCCAAGTAGTATAACAAAAAAAATAAAAAAAATTGATGCTAAAGTTTCATAAATTTGTAAATCTACTTTGGCAAGTATCTTTCATCGAAAAAAGCCTACAAAAATACACCCTCCTTGTAGGCAGTGCCTGTGAAAAAAGGCCAACGATATCGCCTATTGAAACAAGACTTATCAGACTAAGAACTAATTCCGAACACGTTCCACAGTAAAATGAAATCGCCCAAAAATAAATGTTTCAAATCGATTTCAAATCTATCACTGGTTGAACGTGGATCGCGAATCGCGTCGTTGGACAGTTTTTTTTTGAAGTTTCAATGCGAGCAGATATTACGTCATAATCTGTCCTCAATTTAAAGTACTATCGATCGACCCATATGTGGACTGGGATACTGCGGGATCATTCGGAGATATATTACGAAACTATCGATCGACCCATATGTGGACTGGGATACTGCGGGATCATTCGGAGATATATTACGAAACTATCGATCGACCCATATGTGGACTGGGATACTGCGGGATCATTCGGAGATATATTACGAAACTATCGATCGACCCATATGTGGACTGGGATACTGCGGGATCATTCGGAGATATATTACGAAACTATCGATCGACCCATATGTGGACTGGGATACTGCGGGATCATTCGGAGATATATTACGAAACTATCGATCGACCCATATGTGGACTGGGATACTGCGGGATCATTCGGAGATATATTACGAAACTATCGATCGACCCATATGTGGACTGGGATACTGCGGGATCATTCGGAGATATATTACGAAACTATCGATCGACCCATATGTGGACTGGGATACTGCGGGATCATTCGGAGATATATTACGAAACTATCGATCGACCCATATGTGGACTGGGATACTGCGGGATCATTCGGAGATATATTACGAAACTATCGATCGACCCATATGTGGACTGGGATACTGCGGGATCATTCGGAGATATATTACGAAACTATCGATCGACCCATATGTGGACTGGGATACTGCGGGATCATTCGGAGATATATTACGAAACTATCGATCGACCCATATGTGGACTGGGATACTGCGGGATCATTCGGAGATATATTACGAAACTAAGGGGATATATGAGGAGAATATATTCTGTTGACTTTTCAATCCCCTATGTTAGATAAGGTTAGAGTAGATACCACTATATCTATCTTAGTCTTTATTTCTTACTCGTCCCGGCTTCGCACGAGTAGATAGATAGATAGATAGATAGATTAACTCTTTATTGTACACAAATAACACACAGAAACACAAAACATAACTCAATAACAAAAAAATAACAGAAATGTACAATGGGCGGTCTTATCGCTTATAGCGATTTCTTCCAGACAACCTTAGGATGGAGAGGACTATATGGAAGAATGGGACAGTGGTGTTATCACCTTGACAAATACACATATCATTAAATATATACAAACCTACATTATAATACATAAAAATAAATACATAATAATATAAACACAACAGCATAGTAGCTTCAGGATGAAAAACAGCCCCCCCCCCCCCCCCCCCCCCTCCTCCTATCCCCCCACCCTGGTAGCCTATGTCACTCAGGGTGAACGTAGCTTTCCAATGGTAAAATAATTTTTGAAATCGGCACTGTAGTTTTTGAGTTTTTTACGACCTCTGTGGCGCGGCGGGCGAAGGTTGGAGGAGGTTGCGGATTCGATTCCCGCCTCGGTACAAATATTTGACGATTCAACTCTTATATTTGTTCCGAGGCGGGAATCGAACCCGCAACCTCCTGCATCGCAGGTGAACTGTCGCCCGCCGCGCCACAGGGGACGTCATGAGAATGCGAAATGAGGAGATCCGAAGAAGAACCAAAATCGCTGGCATAGCTCTCAGAATCGCTGGCATAGCTCTCAGAATCGCTGGCATAGCTCTCAGAATCGCTGGCATAGCTCTCAGAATCGCTAGCATAGCTCTCAGAATCGCTGGCATAGCTCTCAGAATCGCTGGCATAGCTCTCAGAATCGCTGGCATAGCTCTCAGAATCGCTGGCATAGCTCTCCGAATCGCTGGCATAGCTCTCAAAATCGCTGGCATAGCTCTCAGAAGTGGCAATACTCGTATAGCACAGAACTGACAACCGAAGGATCTGTCAAGACAAGGGATCAAAGTCAAAGGTCTGTCGCACTTCTCGACAACGCAAGGGAGCTCGTCCACACATCATCGACACGTGGGTGTCTCGTACAGCTCGCTTTACGAGATCTTTAGGAGACCCCCATACGTGCAAGTTGTGGAATGGGCCCCTCCTGAGGTGTTTCCGACAAACCACAACATGAGCCGCTTCAAAAAAAAAAGAAGAGTTTTTCAGGGCAGGCAACGCATTGGCAATACCTCTGGTGTTGCAGATGTCAATAGGCGACGGTAACCGCTTACCATCAGACGGGCCGTAAGCCAGTTTGTCGAGCCATTACATAAAAAAAGGAACTTACTCGTGTATACAACCTATTTACTGGTTATAGTTAGGAGACACGAGCTTGTCTCGTTGTAGTCGCGCCCTGGGTTATTCGACAGTAAGCCCTGCGCAGCAGTCTTTGGGGCTTTTAATAGGGTTACGGATTTTTCGTCACAAAGCAAATTCGACATTGATTAGAATAGAATAGAATAGAATATTTTTTATTTGTAACAACACAGATATAAACAAAATAAAACATGAAAATACACAAAATTACAGTTAGATTTGCTGTTACAAAAAGGTCTCTAACTCAGCAAACAAATTAACCAAATTACAACCAAATTGACCAAAATTGACCAAAATTCGATTGACCCAAATTTACACAGCAAATACCAAAACACATCAAAATACGCTAAAGCAGTTAGCCCAGGATTAGCCATATTGTAGTGGAGAAACATGTTTTAGTTTTTTTTTTTTTTTTTTCTTTTTTTTTTTACTACTTGGGTGACGGAGCAAGCAAGAGGCCCACCTGATGTTAAGCGGTAACCTCTGCCTATGAACAGTGCATTACCTCATAGGTCACGTCCACCTAGGACGCACTCTATGTGGCGTTGCAGTGCGCCCGCCACCCTGAGACATAAGAATGAAAAGTCTCATGTGCCTGTAATTTCACCGGCACCCTTACCCTTCAAACCGGAACACAGCAATGCGAACACTACTGCTTTGCGGCAGAAATAGGTATGGTGGTAGTACTTCCCCGGACGAACTCTTTCACAAAGAAGCTCTACTACTACTGTAAAAAGCTCGCTATTTTGTGAAAGAGTACGTCCGGAAAAGTACTACCACCATACATATCTACCGCAAGCAGTAATGCTCGCATTGCTGTGTTCAAGTTTGAAGGGTATGGGTGTGGTATGATTGCCGGTGAAATTACAGGTACATGCGATTTGTCATGTTATGTCTCAGGGTGGCGGGCGCAGCGCAATGCCGCTAGGGTGCGTCCTAGGCGACGTGGTGAGGTTCATGTCATGTCTCAGGGTGGCGGGCGCAGCGCAATGCCGCTAGGGTGCGTCCTAGGCGACGTGGTGAGGTTCATGTCATGTCTCAGGGTGGCGGGCGCAGCGCAATGCCGCTAGGGTGCGTCCTAGGCGACGTGGTGAGGTTCATGTCATGTCTCAGGGTGGCGGGCGCAGCGCAATGCCGCTAGGGTGCGTCCTAGGCGACGTGGTGAGGTTCATGTCATGTCTCAGGGTGGCGGGCGCGGTGCGTCCTAGGCGACGTGGTGAGGTTCATGTCATGTCTCAGGGTGGCGGGCGCAGCGCAATACCGCTAGGATGCGTCCTAGGCGACGTGGTGAGGTTCATGTCATGTCTCAGGGTGGCGGGCGCAGCGCAATACCGCTAGGATGCGTCCTAGGCGACGTGGTGAGGTTCATGTCATGTTTCAGGGTGGCGGGCGCAGCGCAATACCGCTAGGGTGCGTCCTAGGCGACGTGGTGAGGTTCATGTCATGTCTCAGGGTGGCGGGCGCAGCGCAATACCGCTAGGGTGCGTCCTAGGCGACGTGGTGAGGTTCATGTCATGTTTCAGGGTGGCGGGCGCAGCGCAATACCGCTAGGGTGCGTCCTAGGCGACGTGGTGAGGTTCATGTCATGTTTCAGGGTGGCGGGCGCAGCGCAATACCGCTAGGGTGCGACCTAGGCGACGTGGTGAGGTTCATGTCATGTTTCAGGGTGGCGGGCGCAGCGCAATACCGCTAGGGTGCGTCCTAGGAGACGTGGTGAGGTTCATGTCATGTATCAGGGTGGCGAGCGCAGCGCAATACCACTAGGGTGCGTCCTAGGCGACGTGGTGAGGTTCATGTCATGTCTCAGGGTGGCGGGCGCAGCGCAATACCACTAGGGTGCGTCCTAGGCGACGTGGTGAGGTTCATGTCATGTTTCAGGGTGGCGGGCGCAGCGCAATACCGCTAGGGTGCGTCCTAGGCGACGTGGTGAGGTTCATGTCATGTCTCAGGGTGGCGGGCGCAGCGCAATACCGCTAGGGTGCGTCCTAGGCGACGTGGTGAGGTTCATGTCATGTCTAAGGGTGGCGGGCGCAGCGCAATGCCGCTAGGGTGCGTCCTAGGCGACGTGGTGAGGTTCATGTCATGTCTCAGGGTGGCGGGCGCGGTGCGTCCTAGGCGACGTGGTGAGGTTCATGTCATGTCTCAGGGTGGCGGGCGCAGCGCAATACCGCTAGGGTGCGTCCTAGGCGACGTGGTGAGGTTCATGTCATGTTTCAGGGTGGCGGGCGCAGCGCAATACCGCTAGGGTGCGTCCTAGGCGACGTGGTGAGGTTCATGTCATGTTTCAGGGTGGCGGGCGCAGCGCAATACCGCTAGGGTGCGACCTAGGCGACGTGGTGAGGTTCATGTCATGTTTCAGGGTGGCGGGCGCAGCGCAATACCGCTAGGGTGCGTCCTAGGCGACGTGGTGAGGTTCATGTCATGTCTCAGGGTGGCGGGCGCAGCGCAATACCGCTAGGGTGCGTCCTAGGCGACTGGTGAGGTTCATGTCATGTCTCAGGGTGACGGGCGCAGCGCAATACCGCTAGGGTGCGTCCTAGGCGACGTGGTGAGGTTCATGTCATGTCTCAGGGTGGCGGGCGCAGCGCAATACCGCTAGGGTGCGTCCTAGGCGACGTGGTGAGGTTCATGTCATGTCTCAGGGTGGCGGGCGCAGCGCAATACCGCTAGGGTGCGTCCTAGGCGACGTGGTGAGGTTCATATCATGTCTCAGGGTGGCGGGCGCAGCGCAATACCGCTAGGGTGCGTCCTAGGCGACGTGGTGAGGTTCATGTCATGTCTCAGGGTGGCGGGCGCAGCGCAATACCGCTAGGGTGCGTCCTAGGCGACGTGGTGAGGTTCACGTCATGTCTCAGGGTGGCGGGCGCAGCGCAATGCCGCTAGGGTGCGTCCTAGGCGACGTGGTGAGGTTCATGTCATGTTTCAGGGTGGCGGGCGCAGCGCAATACCGCTAGGGTGCGTCCTAGGCGACGTGGTGAGGTTCATGTCATGTTTCAGGGTGGCGGGCGCAGCGCAATACCGCTAGGGTGCGACCTAGGCGACGTGGTGAGGTTCATGTCATGTTTCAGGGTGGCGGGCGCAGCGCAATACCGCTAGGGTGCGTCCTAGGAGACGTGGTGAGGTTCATGTCATGTCTCAGGGTGGCGAGCGCAGCGCAATACCACTAGGGTGCGTCCTAGGCGACGTGGTGAGGTTCATGTCATGTCTCAGGGTGGCGGGCGCAGCGCAATACCACTAGGGTGCGTCCTAGGCGACGTGGTGAGGTTCATGTCATGTTTCAGGGTGGCGGGCGCAGCGCAATACCGCTAGGGTGCGTCCTAGGCGACGTGGTGAGGTTCATGTCATGTCTCAGGGTGGCGGGCGCAGCGCAATACCGCTAGGGTGCGTCCTAGGCGACGTGGTGAGGTTCATGTCATGTCTCAGGGTGGCGGGCGCAGCGCAATGCCGCTAGGGTGCGTCCTAGGCGACGTGGTGAGGTTCATGTCATGTCTCAGGGTGGCGGGCGCGGTGCGTCCTAGGCGACGTGGTGAGGTTCATGCCATGTCTCAGGGTGGCGGGCGCAGCGCAATACCGCTAGGGTGCGTCCTAGGCGACGTGGTGAGGTTCATGTCATGTTTCAGGGTGGCGGGCGCAGCGCAATACCGCTAGGGTGCGTCCTAGGCGACGTGGTGAGGTTCATGTCATGTTTCAGGGTGGCGGGCGCAGCGCAATACCGCTAGGGTGCGACCTAGGCGACGTGGTGAGGTTCATGTCATGTTTCAGGGTGGCGGGCGCAGCGCAATACCGCTAGGGTGCGTCCTAGGCGACGTGGTGAGGTTCATGTCATGTCTCAGGGTGGCGGGCGCAGCGCAATACCGCTAGGGTGCGTCCTAGGCGACTGGTGAGGTTCATGTCATGTCTCAGGGTGACGGGCGCAGCGCAATACCGCTAGGGTGCGTCCTAGGCGACGTGGTGAGGTTCATGTCATGTCTCAGGGTGGCGGGCGCAGCGCAATACCGCTAGGGTGCGTCCTAGGCGACGTGGTGAGGTTCATGTCATGTCTCAGGGTGGCGGGCGCAGCGCAATACCGCTAGGGTGCGTCCTAGGCGACGTGGTGAGGTTCATATCATGTCTCAGGGTGGCGGGCGCAGCGCAATACCGCTAGGGTGCGTCCTAGGCGACGTGGTGAGGTTCATGTCATGTCTCAGGGTGGCGGGCGCAGCGCAATACCGCTAGGGTGCGTCCTAGGCGACGTGGTGAGGTTCACGTCATGTCTCAGGGTGGCGGGCGCAGCGCAATGCCGCTAGGGTGCGTCCTAGGCGACGTGGTGAGGTTCTGCTTTAGCATTACACGCTCTAGGTATAATATAGAGTGTGCTCGAACACTGAACAGTTTACATTAATAAATAGTGTGCACATTTGGGCCACGAGTTAACATGCGAATTAGCCAAGTGACCGTTTATTATAGCGTCTGCTACAATTGCCTACTCTGTTTCTGGCTGCCGAGTAATGTCGAACCATGTGTGAGCAGTAGAACGGAGCGCACAAATACTTTTGGGTAAAAACAACTGTATTAACAGATATAACCTGTGTATTATCGTGAAAACCTTTTATTGGCTCTCTAATGCTATCTTAATGTGTGTTCTATTTATATATTATATTATATTTTTTTTTTTTTTTTTTTTTTTTTTTGTCACCAACATAGTATACACTGAAAAAAGTAAATACACACAAGATAGTTAAGTTATACATGCCAAGTGCTACCACAATTATAGATGACTAACAACATGCTATTAATAATAAAGAGCGAGAACAGATTAAAAAATTAAAAATAAAACATTATCACAAATTAATTAAAAAACACAACATGTCCTATAAAAATTGAAATTAAATTTTAACAAAACAAACATACATATAAAACCTAAATTTTAAGTGAAAACATTACTTAGCGAGATTTTTCCTAAAATTGGGTAAGCTTCCGTAGAACAAATCAACGCCTTCGACCTTAGACACGCAGTTATACTGGCGAACCATCCTGTTCAAAGGAGCATTAAGCCCAAGATTGGTCTTGCAACAATCGGCCTGAAAAACCTTAAAGCTAGACGCTCTGGGCAGCCTTGATGGAGCAGAAAAGCGAAGAGAAGCCAGCAACTCCGGGGCTTCCAAGACGTTATTAACAAGCTTAAAGAGGAAAACGTTATCAAGCTAATATATTCTGTTGTTCTAATATATGTAAGCTGTTGGTTCTCCTTTAAATAAAATATATATATAAATAACTCTAAAATCCAAACGTTGTTAAACAAAGGAAATACCACATGTACAGCTGCGTTTGTTACATATATTATGGCTGGTTTACACGGGCTTAGTAGCTAAGTGCTTAGTACTCGTCACAACACTAAGCCCCAATATGACAAGTGAGAAGAAACCGTTTACACGTTGGAGCTAGTAGAAGGTATTAGTGACCAGACATTCGAAATAGAACAGTGTGTTTAAACTTGTCACTAACTAATTTGTCGAGCTGTTTACACAAGGTCAGCAAGGGAAAACACGCGGTCAGGTATCGACTTGTCGCTTAGTAAATAGGATCGATTTCTATTCACTTGCACTATTCACAAACACTAATACTAAGCACTAATCTTACAGTTTACACATTGGGACTTAGTATTAGTGACAAGTACTAAGCACTTAGCTACTAAGCCCGTGTAAACCAGCCATAATGCATGGACTTAGTATATGTACATATTGGTGTCGATTCTGTGCAGCATTCTCTAATTTTAAACTGCGTTAAAGTTGTCGCGCGCCCTTTCTAATAGACTGAAATAAAAGAGACCGCGATAATTTTAATGTGGTTTAAAATTAGAGAATGCTGCACAGAATCGACACCATTATTAATTTATGACACACTATTCGCAGGTCAGTAAATATCTGCCACTATCACTGCCAGTAGCGGCGAAAAACAATCATGAAACCAATGATTTTTGAACCATCTTTGCATGAAACTACCAAACGTGCCAACACCAGATTTAATCTTTGGCCAACACTGTCAAATGGACAGATCTACGAGCACTCTACGGGCACTCCACGGGTACACCACGGGTAGGCTAGGGTGGGCAAACATTTGTCGAGGGTGAGTACGAACGGGGCCAAGGTCGTTATATCCTCCAGCTGGGCTTACCGTGTCGGTACCAGGGGCAAAAAATGCTTAAAGAAATTGGATGTATCTTGTTAAGATGTTTGATTAGGGGTTGATAGGAGTGGATAAGCAAGGGTTTGTCTGTTTAGGAAGATTACAAAATGTTACTGTTATTATTACCTTTGATAGTTACGAGTTAGTTCCATAATTCCCGGGTTGTTTAAAATTGGGTTTCGGCAAACAATATATTCGGGTGCTTAATACCGTGTGTCCGTGGTGTTTCCGGCATAAGAATAGACCCCTCAGTATCCTCCCGTGGATGTCGTAAAAAAACCCCAAAGCAATGAAACGGCTGAACAGATTTTGATCAAACATAGCTAAGAATACTCCAGACGAATTAAGCTTCAAACAAAAAAAAACGGTTCATCCGTTCGGGAGCTACGATGCCACAGACAGACGCACACACAGACACGTCAAACTTATAACACCCCGTCGTTTTTGCGTCGGGGGTTAAAAACTATTCGGTACTAAATATCGGTTCGTCGTTGACATTAGGTACATTCAATAACGTGGTAAGTTCTTCATCGTTGCAGAAGTTATAGACAACTTTGCGAACATCACCGGTCCGATATTACAGAACCTAATAAACCTAAAACCTACCTATATATTAACCTGTTAATTCTGTACGGAATCCTTTTTGAACTGAATGAAAATAACAGCTCATAATAAGCCTGCAGGCCGCTAGCTTATAAGGAATGTGTTGTACTGGATGAAAGCGTTAGCCGAGTCAGTCGTGGGCAGCAATGGCGGCGTTGAGGCCACCACTTCTCATGTCTATATTCACCCACGGTGTAAAGAGGCCAATTGAGGCTCTGTCTACCCTTTCGGGGAAAGAGGCGTGTGTCTATGCATATACCTATGTACATTTGTTTCGACTCCAATGCGGATTTGGATTCAGATCCGCGTAGCAAGATGTCGTCTACCTTTAAACAAAGCTCGTTGAAAGTCCACAACCGAACGTACGTCCTCAGTAGGTACTCGCTACCGGTTATCAATAAAAGAGGTAGGTAGCTAATTTCAAGGTCCATTTTCCTTCAGAACCTCCTTAAGTATGGCTTTTTGGGCGGGAAATAGGCCAAGGCCACTACGGCTCGTCTGAACCCGCGGAGGGACATTGCTAAGTTAAGTATTTTCAACTAAGTATTTCTAACCCCGACTCTAAAAAGAGAGGTGTTAGTTGAGTTGAGGCCATAGTGTGTCTGTGTATGTACGCATGTTTCTTTACTACCCCAAAGCAGTAGTGCTCGCATTACTGTGTTCCGGTTTGAAGGGTGAAATTACAAGCACATGAGACTTTCATGTTTATGACTCAGGGTGGCGGACGCAATGCATAGGGTGTGTCCTAGGGGGACGAGACCTATGAGGTAATGCATAGGGTGTGTCCTAGGGGGACGAGACCTATGAGGTAATGTATAGGGTGTGTTCTAGGAGGACGAGACCTATGAGGTAATGCATAGGGTGTGTCCTAGGGGGACGAGACCTATGAGGTAATGCATAGGGTGTGTCCTAGGGCGACGAGACCTATGAGGTAATGTACAGGGTGTGTTCTAGGAGGACGAGACCTATGAGGTAATGCATAGGGTGTGTCCTAGGGGGACGAGACCTATTAGGTAATGCATAGGGTGTGTCCTAGGGGGACGAGACCTATGAGGTAATGCATAGGGTGTGTTCTAGGGGGACGAGACCTATGAGGTAATGCATAGGGTGTGTCCTAGGGGGACGAGACCTATGAGGTAATGCATAGGCTGTGTCCTAGGGGGACGAGACCTATGAGGTAATGCATAGGGTGTGTCCTAGGGGGACGAGACCTATGAGGTAATGCATAGGGTGTGTCCTAGGGGGACGAGACTTATCGAGGTAATGCATAGGGTGTGTCCTAGGGGGACGAGACCTATGAGGTAATGCATAGGCTGTGTCCTAGGGGGACGAGACCTATGAGGTAATGCATAGGGTGTGTCCTAGGGGGACGAGACCTATGAGGTAATGCATAGGGTGTGTCCTAGGGGCACGAGACTTATCGAGGTAATGCATAGGGGGACGAGACCTATGAGGTAATGCATTAAATTCATTGTATGTTGCAAAGATACACTCCTTATAAGTCGTCGAGTCATTGTTTTAGTAAAACGGCGGCAGTTTTACTGGGTTTAAGATTAAAAAGGATTTGTGGTTTTTTTTGTTTTTAATACGCTACTGCGGTTGTATAGCATATTGAGAAAAGTATGAGATTGGTGCCGTGAGAGGTGAGCGTCGATCATTTGCAAAGGAGTTTGACATAGCGGACAACGCGGACAACCATCGCATACACAATACACCTACACAAGATTTGATTGCCAATCAAATTGTCTCGTGTAGAATTTGTCCCGATTCGATCAATTTGGTAGATTCTAGGGCCAGGACAAAACAACCTTTGTCAAATGGTTGGATAAAAAATAAATAAAATAAATAAATAAATAATGCTGGACAGTCCACACAACATTATCTAGCCCCAAGCTAAGCAGAGCTGGGGGTCAGTTTATTAATCAGCTCAGTCCATTAGTTCACCATGATAAATCTGACTCAATTTATACTCTAAAGTAGTTGACCCGCTCGCGACTTCGTCCGCGCGAAGTCAGGATATAACTTCGTCCGCGCGAAGTCAGGATATAACTTCGTCCGCGCGAAGTCAGGATATAACTTCGTCCGCGCGAAGTCAGGATATAACTTCGTCCGCGCGAAGTCAGGATATAACTTCGTCCGCGCGAAGTCAGGATATAACTTCGTCCGCGCGAAGTCAGGATATAACTTCGTCCGCGCGAAGTTAGGATATAACTTCGTCCGCGCGAAGTCAGGATATAACTTCCCCGGCGTTTAGACAACAACTTTTGAAACGATACCACACTCAAGTTTTTTAAATTAGGGGCCCATTTTATCCTTGAGTTTCTGAAAATATTTTAATCTCAACAACTATACCGTGAAACAACTTTTAAACAACGTCGAAATACGCTGAAATCTGGCTAAAACGTAAGGTGTATTTCTTTTACAAAGAAAACGGTCCCGTGCCTTTTTCATGAAAATTTCAGGTACAGCTGAAACACGTGTCTGTTAATTTTATTTCAGGCACCTCCATGTCAAATTTCAAGGTTCTACTACCAACGGTTTCTGAAATACAGAGCATTTATGTTTAACGTTAAAACCCTATTTTGAAGACATTGGGATGCAAATTTTAAAAAATCCGTTTTTTTGCAGCCATCCGCATCGAGAAAAACACGCCCACCTTTCAAGACCTGCGGTTTAGGCTGTGCATTGTCACTCGGTCAGTCAGTCAGTCAGTCAGGACATTGCCTTTTATATATATATGAGATGAGATGCCTGAAATGATGGCAATTTGAACGTGCAAGCACACCTTTGCAATAAACGATAAAATTGTATATTGAGGTCAATATAAATGATGTTGAGTAGGTACAATAGGTACAATAGGTACAATAGGTACAATAGGTACAATAGGTACAATAGGTACATGATACGTGTACATTACTGGTATAACGATGGTTGCAAGAAACTGGATTGATTTTATGGTTGCAGTTATGATGAAATTAGATATTACTTGCTGCTTGCGCGTATTCGGTAGGTGAGTCTAGATTTGCATGGAACTGCAAGTTAGTACAATAATGACGAAATGCAAAGCGTAGGTAGTTAGGTACACGTTAGCGTAAATTAAATGTCTCATTCGCAAAATGCCCTCTTCGCAAAATGGACACTGGATAACATCTTGATATTTTTGCTATGAATGATTTACGCAAAATATTTGAGTAGGTAGTTTCTGTTTGATCCATTGAGATTGATCCATTGTCCTGTTCGATCTATTCCTGCTGCTTCCAAACGCCTGTTGATATTTTAATGATTCTTTCACCATATTAAAGACAATTTAATATGGTGTTTTTTTACAGGTTCATAAAAAAAGTTTATATTTTCTGATTATAATCATTTATTTGTTATTTTTCGTGATGTTCGTCCACTTTTAGATGCGCGAGCGCTATCCTGACACTTTCTACTAACTTATCCGAACAGAGATGAGTTAGATCGTGAAAGAATTTGACGTACGTAACGTATAATATTATTTTACCTGTGACGTAACTAAACATAAGATCAGCGTTTTTCTACTTAGGTACGGTCCGCAAAAGCAAAAGCAGAAAGTAGGTAGGTGGGTACTTGGGTAGTATAATAAAAATAAAAAATAAATAATAATAATGGTGTTGTGTTAATTGTCACACAACAAGCCCCAAGCTAAGCAGAGCTTGTGTTATGGGTACTAGATTCTGGGTATACTTAATACAATGCATTACTTAGACTAGATATTTTTTATTAAACATAGAAAGTACCCAGAACACCTTGATCTGCAGATCGTACAAATATTTGTTCCGAGGCGGGAATCGAATCCGCAACCTCACAGAGGTTGTTGAGTGTTGTGTACAACGAGCATAAACAAAACAAACAAAATCCTAAATCTATATATATAAAACAAAGTCGTGTTAGTTACACCACTTATAACTCAAGATCGGGTAGACCGATGTTAGTTATCTCTTTTTTGGTGGATTCTTCTCCGCTCCGAAGAGCAGAATAATTAATAAAATAACGGGGGCGGGCTGTTTTTCACCGGGGGCTACCCGTGCGAAGCCGGGGCGAGTCGCTAGTACCTAATAAAGTAATACGAAAGATATTATAGATAGATAGATATTATAGATAAAGGATCAGTTATCAACATTATCAGCATGTTAGCCTGCTAACCCATATTATTGATTTATTATTATACTCACTGTCCTTATCATAGCAGATGTAAAACTAGTGAGTGCATTCAATTAGCACACAATACTAGTGATTGTATCACACTAATGCAGAGATGCACAGTGAGAATGTTAGGTTGATTGTACATTAGGTAGGTTCGTATATGTATAGTGGAGACAGCATAATTGTGTATTAATTGAATAAATAGGTATAATTTGCAAAACTAACTTCAAGTACCTAACACTGCATTAAAAGGTTTTCTAAAAACTACTTGCTTCGTCTGGGAATCGAACCGAACATATTTTAATGGAATCAAACATTTAACGTTATTTTTTTGCTGTAAGATACTATGTGCCTCAAGAGGAATTATTACTTTTTATCCATTCTTTAAAAATCTATCTCTGTATTATATTGTACTAGCAGCGCCCCGCGGTTTCACCCGCGTAAGTCTCGATCCCGTGGGAATATCGGGATAAAAATGTGCCTAGCCTAGTTATCTCCATTCCAAATTTCATGCAAATCCGTCCAGCCGTTTGAAACGACGACGAGCGTGTAGAAGTAACAAACTCACACACAAACTTTCGAATTTATAATATTAGTGGGATTTTATCTAGTACTGTAGTATAAGTATAAGTATAAGTATAAGTATAAGTATAAAGTTTATTTAGCTCTTCACAAAAGGTTTCATTGACATCAATTAACATAACTCGTGCATAATATTACATTGTAGGTAAGCGTGATGAACCAAGAAAGCCAACCAACCTAGTAGTAGTAGTAGGTACCTAGTAGTGCTCTGCTTAGCTTGGGCTAGTATTATTTTATCTGTGGCTTGGGGCTACATAATGTTGTGTGAACTGTGTCCAGCAAAATTTATTTATTATTCTTTCGATATGCATCATAAAAAATATGGGATGTTTTTTTTTTCACATTTAAGTCGGTTCGATTCCCAGACGAAGCAAGTAATTTATAGAAAATCTTTGAATGCAGTATTACTAAGTTGAAATAAAGTCTCCTTTCAGCAAAATATCCTATCTACAATATTTAAGGTAAGTACCTACTTTCCCTTCATATCGCATAGTCTTGGGAAGCCCTATATACCTATCTACGTAGGTACCTAATATCTAAATATAGGTACCAATTTTAAAACAAATGGTCGGGGTTTAGATGAAAACTGAAAAAAAAAAAAAAGTTGTTTTTATTTAGCCTTTTGTTTAGCGTTTTTTTAGCCATCACTGAATTAAAATGACATGCATTTATTCCTTATGATCACTGTTTTTGAGATAGGTCTGAAAAATGTCACTGGTCTTTGAAATCCATGTCAACAGTGTGACATGTGTTTAAAACACTAGAGAACAGTGATCCCCACGTGAGCTGTGAGCGAGCCGAAGGCGAGCGTGGCCCGGCAGGGCCCGCAGCGCAACTAGCATGTACCTATTCATTGACATTGATAATTTGATTTAGTTCGAGCGCAACCTATGATTAAGATAAGATAAGATAAAATAATTGTTTATTTTCAGATTCCATACATTAAAAAATTCACATGTCATCTATTTTGTTGATAAATTAAATATTTTAATTAACGTTAGTTAGTATACAAAGCTACAATTATTAAAATTAAGCATTATTATTAATTCAAATTCAGTCATCATAAATATATTTTAATTTGTAAATTTTGTTTTATTCATTTACCTATTTATTTTGTAGTATTTCTGATTTATTAAGTTGTATGTACCTAGTAGGTAGCTAAAAGTGTATGTGCAATAATGTGTTATGTTATATATGGGTTTATAAAACCTGAAATAAATGAACAATAATAATAAAAAGTCAAGTGGTATACCTACCTACCTACATAAAGTCAAGTAGGTACTTATTGAGTCACAAGCTGGCCGACTGGCTGGTGTTTTTTTAAGCAATAAATAAAAAAAAACTTTTTACTTTTAATACCCAATAGCCTTCATAAAAGGAATCCGATTTTTTTTTTGAAAAAAAACTTCTCATTACATCGTTTTTATATGCGCATGGTAGGTATCGAGTTGCTTATTGTCGTAATTGCAAACCACCAGTTACTAACCCATATATCGCAATAAATTAATTTGAATTTGAATTTAATTATGTGTCTCATGCGATGACTTTTTTACGTAGGTACCTTAAGTAGGTAAGACTACTTGAAAAAAAAAACAAGTCTTTTTTCGTCAATGCCCCTTTATCGACACTAGCCCGAAGACCTTGCATAACTATTAGGTAGACTATTAGAGCGCAAGTGGCCACTCTATTGTGGAATTTACTTAGGTAGGTACCTTATAGATGCGATGACTCGTTAGACCGTAGTACCTGCAGAGGATTGCAGCACCGCTAACGGACCACGCTCGCCGCACTATCACTCGCGAAAGGTACCTACTGCACAGCACATAGGTACACAACAAACAAATATACATAACACAAAAACTGAACGGTCTCAGCAAACCAGTTCCCGATCAACCGGCCAACACTACCGAACGCACTTGTTGCAAAACTGAAGACGATACAAAGAGATTAATCTAAAATGAACACTCGTTTACCATCGATTCTTTTATTATTTTGTGAACTTGCGCTCCTTTTAATCTGTTATTTCCAATACTTAGATACACTTTTCGTTAATAAAAGCCCAAGTTGGTAGGTTTAGTTTGTTATAAAACTCTATATACATTGATTAAATCATACAATATGTAGGTAAAGCACTGAGAAAAGTACTCTGTCAAGCGCTGTACGTTCATTCAGCCACCTCACAGCTGGGCGCGCACTGCGGAGCGCGAAACGGGCAGCGACGCCTCTTGCTTGACTGCGCAAGCCAAACTGATCTGTGAAACTGATTATCTGACTGACATGGGGCGGGTCTGTGATGCCGCTTCAAATAAATAAACTCAGTGCTGCCATGCTTAAGCTTCCATTTTCTACAATAGATGCTTACATGCATTTTATGAGGCCTGCAATGCTCTAAGCTGTTTAAAGATCATCTTTCTTGATTTTGTATAGATTTGTACCGTTCAGAAGTACACTCAAAAGATAAGATAAAACCATGGACAACTTCCATGACTTAAGGTGAATGCTCACGCTTGCGACGCGAGATTCAAAGTTTTTTTAGTGTTTTTTGCCCATAACAGCTTGTTTTTGTTATAAATCTAGGTCAATGTTAAATTACTTAGAAGCCTGCTTTATGGCTAGATTGTAATGATATTGTAAAAATATTTTGTACCTACACAAATAAAAAATAAAATAAAAAAAGTATTTCTTGCCCATTACAGCTCATCAACACTTCTTCAGATAGCGAAAGTTGAGTTCGCGAGAACTAGGAGATTCAACACACATGTTTTCATTTATAGTATCTCATAAATATCATCAGTTCAAAGCTACGACATACACCCCTAAACAAAAAAAACCCCCTGTAAAAACGCGTATCATACTAAACTGACGATATTAATGAGATACTACCAATAAAAACATGTGTGTTAAGTCTCCTAGTTCTCGCGAACTCAACTTTCGCTATCTGAAGAAGTGTTGATGAGCTGTAATGGGCAAAAACACATAAAAAAAATGAATTTCGCGCTGCAAGCGTGAGCGTCCACCTAAAGGCAACTATTATATATTAATCACAATTAAGGCGATATGTTAAAATATCGAATGGGCGGAGTCTATCAAGAAAACAATAGCTGCAAGACAGTGACAGCGTTATTACTCACTTGAACCCGGGAAGAGATGAGGTAGGTACCTATAGATTTGTACCGCTCGGAAGTAACTGGCGTTAGCGACAAATGATAAAACTACGTTTTGCTTCTAAACTAGCAAATATACATATAAATCACACTACCTATGTACCTAATATTATAAATGCGAAAGTTTGTGTGTGAGTGTGTTTGTTACTTCTTCACGCTGAAACGGTTGGACGGATTTGGATGAAATTTGGAATGGAGATAACTGGACTCCCGGAATAACACAGGCATATTTTTATCCCGATATTCCCACGGGATCGAGACTTACACGGGTGAAACCGCGGGGCGCTGCTAGTTATCTATAAAAGTAATCTAAGTAATGTGATTACCTATACTGAATAGTATACAAATTTACGCTTAATATTTTCTCTAGTTAGGAGGGACCTAAAACGGGTTTTAGGAGGGCCAACTTCAAAAAATAAAGCTATAGAGAAAAGTGTCACCAATCGTATTTGTATTTGTATTTATTTATTCAACTAGAACGGCACAGGCCAATTACACTAATGAATTTACATAGATATAAAAATTAACATAGGTAGGCAATCATATTAAATTAAAAATAAGAATTTAAAAAATATAAACAGGAGACACACCAGGAGTTTTAGTCCATGATTTATTTAGATTACACCCTCAAGTAATTACTGTATTAACATCAAGTGTGTAACCTTTACTGTTACTGAGTGAGCGTGTAACGCAACGACTCCAAAATTGTAGCATAGACATACTTGTAGTATTATTTATTCTGTGGCATAGATAAAACATCATTTTGCTTACAAAGTAACAAATTTAAAAATAAATCTTTTTCTTTTTATCTTAGTACCTACCAACTGAGATAACAGACACGGATTGATTTGCATGTTTGCTTTAGGAAGTGCATAAAACATTTTATTTTTTTAAAGTAGGTATACCTACAATGTTTTTGCCTAATAAGTATAGTATTAACTACTAGGTAGGTAGGTACTTTTTGTAAATTATTTCTGTACACTATAAATAAATAAATAATGCTGGACAGTTCACAAAACATTATCTAGCCCCAACCTAAGCAGAGCTTGTGTTATGGGACTACTGATATAGGTAAGAACACCCTGAACAAATATCTGCACATCGCACAAATATTTGTTCCGAGGCGGGAATCGAACTCTTGCAAAACATATCCGACGCCAAAAGACAAATTGGAAACCTAATATCTTCCTCTGTGTAAGTTCATGGAAGTACTACCTACTAGACACTTTGTAAGTTCATGGAAGTACTACCTACTAGACACATTGGCAACAGACTGGCAAAGATTGAACTGACGCCTTCCAAATATACCCAATATCGGAATAGAATTGTTTTTTTTTTTTTTTTTTTTTTTATACTACTTGGATGACGGAACAAGCAAGAGGCCCACCTGATGTTAAGCGGTAACCTCTGCCTATGAACGGTGCATTACCTAATAGGTCACGTCCACCTAGGACGCGCCCTATGTGGCATTGCACTGCGCCCGCCACCCTGAGACATAAAGATGAAAAGTCTCATGTGCCTGTAATTTCACCGGCACCCTTACCCTTCAAACCGGAACACAGCAATGCGAGCACTACTGCTTTGCGGCAGAAATAGGTATGGTGGTAGTACTTCCCCGGACGAACTCTTTCACAAAAAAGCTCTACTACTACTGTTTTAAGCAATGCCGTCTTTACCACAAGGGCACGCGGGGCCCGTGCCCAGGGTAAAGACCTGGTTACCTTTAGATCGTTTGCAACGGTCATTTTATGTTTTGTACATTTCCGACGGTGTCAGGTGGTGCAATCCACGCCACGGTGAAAAGAGGCCCATTTGAGGCTCTGCCTGCCCTTTCGGCGAAAGGCGTGGGTCTGTCTATGTATATAGTTAATAATAATATAATAATAATACTGGACAGTTCACACAACATTGTCTAGCCCCAAGCTAAGCAGAGCTTGTGTTATGGGTACTAGATAACTGATATACTTAATACAATATATTACATAGATAGATATTTTTTATTATACATAGAAAATACCCAGAACACCCTGATCTGCGATCGCACAAATATTTGTTCCGAGGCGGGAATCGAACCCGCAACCTCCTGCGTCGCAGGCCAAGCTTCACCCGCCGCGCCACAGAGGTCGATAGTTGTATTAGTTGTACAATTCTTTCTGCAATAAAATGACATTATGTTATGTAAGACCTTCATAAAGTCAAATACTCATTTTGAGTGTCGGTGAACATAACTTCATGCGGTGAACCAACTCGATGACACTTACATCATCTGGTATTGTTGGTACGAAATTCAAAAAGCCATTTGAAGTTGAAGTAAAAAGAAAAAAATATGTTTATCTATCAAAAGAGTAAAATTTTGTTATTGTAGATTCGACCAATTACTTTCAAATTGCCGTCGTTTTGTTATATGTTTTGTTTTACCGTTAATTGTTCCTTCGAATTTAGTGATATATGACTTAGTTCGGTACTGATCCCTTATAGTTAGTTGTACGCGAGTAATGACTCATTGAATGAGCTTCGACGTGGAGCGGTCCTCGTGGGCACACATAGCCCTCTGCGCAGACCTCACATGGGCTGCAGAGCCACCCGATGAGTTCATAGTAGCAAACCAGGTACCTAGCTCCCTTCTAACGTCAGTTGCACGCGAGTGGTGACTCATTGAATGAGACGTGGAGCGGTCCTCGTGGGCACACATAGCCCTCTGCGCAGACCTCACATGGGCTGCAGAGCCACCCGATGAGTTCATAGTAGCAAACCAGGTACCTAGCTCCCTTCTAACGTCAGTTGCACGCGAGTGGTGACTCATTGAATGAGACGTGGAGCGGTCCTCGTGGGCACACATAGCCCTCTGCGCAGACCTCACATGGGCTGCAGAGCCACCCGATGAGTTCATAGTAGCAAACCAGGTACCTAGCTCCCTTCTAACGTCAATTGCACGCGAGTGGTGACTCATTGAATGAGACGTGGAGCGGTCCTCGTGGGCACACATAGCCCTCTGCGCAGACCTCACATGGGCTGCAGAGCCACCCGATGAGTTCATAGTAGCAAACCAGGTACCTAGCTCCCTTCTAACGTCAGTTGCACGCGAGTGGTGACTCATTGAATGAGACGTGGAGCGGTCCTCGTGGGCACACATAGCCCTCTGCGCAGACCTCACATGGGCTGCAGAGCCACCCGATGAGTTCATAGTAGCAAACCAGGTACCTAGCTCCCTTCTAACGTCAATTGCACGCGAGTGGTGACTCATTGAATGAGACGTGGAGCGGTCCTCGTGGGCACACATAGCCCTCTGCGCAGACCTCACATGGGCTGCAGAGCCACCCGATGAGTTCATAGTAGCAAACCAGGTACCTAGCTCCCTTCTAACGTCAGTTGCACGCGAGTGGTGACTCATTGAATGAGCTTCGACGTGGAGCGGTCCTCGTGGGCACACATAGCCCTCTGCGCAGACCTCACATGGGCTGCAGAGCCACCCGATGAGTTCATAGTAGCAAACCAGGTACCTAGCTCCCTTCTAACGTCAGTTGCACGCGAGTGGTGACTCATTGAATGAGCTTCGACGTGGAGCGGTCCTCGTGGGCACACATAGCCCTCTGCGCAGACCTCACATGGGCTGCAGAGCCACCCGATGAGTTCATAGTAGCAAACCAGGTACCTAGCTCCCTTCTAACGTCAGTTGCACGTGTGTGGTGACTCATTGAATTCGACGTGGAGCGGTCCTCGTGGGCACACATAGCCCTCTGCGCAGACCTCACATGGGCTGCAGAGCCACCCGATGAGTTCATAGTAGCAAACCAGGTACCTAGCTCCCTTCTAACGTCAGTTGCACGTGTGTGGTGACTCATTGAATTCGACGTGGAGCGGTCCTCGTGGGCACACATAGCCCTCTGCGCAGACCTCACATGGGCTGCAGAGCCACCCGATGAGTTCATAGTAGCAAACCAGGTACCTAGCTCCCTTCTAACGTCAGTTGCACGTGTGTGGTGACTCATTGAATTCGACGTGGAGCGGTCCTCGTGGGCACACATAGCCCTCTGCGCAGACCTCACATGGGCTGCAGAGCCACCCGATGAGTTCATAGTAGCAAACCAGGTACCTAGCTCCCTTCTAACGTCAGTTGCACGCGAGTGATGACTCATTGAATGAGACGTGGAGCGGTCCTCGTGGGCACACATAGCCCTCTGCGCAGACCTCACATGGGCTGCAGAGCCACCCGATGAGTTCATAGTAGCAAACCAGGTACCTAGCTCCCTTCTAACGTCAACTAATACAAGCTGGTACCTATACCTACTACAACAGAGCGGAGCGAAGGTGAGTCGGTCGCGCTTTTTAAAATGAGCTATCTTAAGACCATAGCAGACACTTTAAAGATAGCTCAACTGATTCGAATCCCTACCAGACGGATGCGAGACGGATGCGTACCTCAGACGGATGCGTACCTCAGACGGATGCGTACTACCTCAGACGGATGCGTACCTCAGACGGATGCGTACTACCTCAGACGGATGCGTACTACCTCAGACGGATGCGTACCTCAGACGGATGCGTACAACCTCAGACGGATGCGTACTACCTCAGACGGATGCGTACCTCGGACGCTGGCTGCATGGTCACGTCACGCTGAATGGCACTACTAATGCACTGAGCCAGATAAAAACAAAATAAAATAATTTTGAAAACGCACACGCAGTGTTCTTAAAGAACGCATTCGTTCGCATGTTTACTCCTTCCTTTGCAAAATTAGTCGCCACGAAAAGCCCTTTTATTTTAACGGGATAATTAATATAATAATAAAGCCGATGTCCACCCTGAAAGTACAGTCCAATTATTAGGGAAATATTTCTTTAAATCTGATTTGTAGTTTCGTAGGTTGCCTTTCTTACAAACACAAAATCTTTACCTCTTTAAAATAATTAGTGTAGATAACACCCAACAGTCACATCATTCAGTCCTCATCCCAAACCAGGATCACCCGTGTCGTGGGTATTACCTCTTTAAAATAATTAGTGTAGATAACACCCAACAGTCACATCATTCAGTCCTCATCCCAAACCAGGATCACCCGTGTCGTGGGTATTACCTCTTTAAAATAATTAGTGTAGATAACACCCAACAGTCACATCATTCAGTCCTCATCCCAAACCAGGATCACCCGTGTCGTGGGTAATCAGGAGCTAAGAGTTCCATGTCAAACAAATAACAAATAGACCGGACAAATATTTGCAGATCTTACAAACATTTACCCGCAGCGGGAATCGAACCCGCAACCTGTTGCGCTCGCCCGCCGCGCGTCGACGTCGCCGTACCAGAGTGTGGTGATGAGGGTCCGCTAGACGTCGCCGTACCAGAGTGTGGTGATGAGGGTCCGCTAGACGTCGCCGTACCAGAGTGTGGTGATGAGGGTCCGCTAGACGTCGCCGTACCAGAGTGTGGTGATGAGGGTCCGCTAGACGTCGCCGTACCAGAGTGTGGTGATGAGGGTCCGCTAGACGTCGCCGTACCAGAGTGTGGTGATGAGGGTCCGCTAGACGTCGCCGTACCAGAGTGTGGTGATGAGGGTCCGCTAGACGTCGCCTTACCAGAGTGTGGTGATGAGGGTCCGCTAGACGTCGCCGTACCAGAGTGTGGTGATGAGGGTCCGCTAGACGTCGCCGTACCAGAGTGTGGTGATGAGGGTCCGCTAGACGTCGCCGTACCAGAGTGTGGTGATGAGGGTCCGCTAGTCGTCGCCGTACCAGAGTGTGGTGATGAGGGTCCGCTAGACGTAGCCGTACCAGAGTGTGGTGATGAGGGTCCGCTAGACGTCGCCGTACCAGAGTGTGGTGATGAGGGTCCGCTAGACGTCGCCGTACCAGAGTGTGGTGATGAGGGTCCGCTAGACGTCGCCGTACCAGAGTGTGGTGATGAGGGTCCGCTAGACGTAGCCGTACCAGAGTGTGGTGATGAGGGTCCGCTAGACGTCGCCGTACCAGAGTGTGGTGATGAGGGTCCGCTAGACGTCGCCGTACCAGAGTGTGGTGATGAGGGTCCGCTAGACTTCGCCGTACCAGAGTGTGGTGATGAGGGTCCGCTAGACGTCGCCGTACCAGAGTGTGGTGATGAGGGTCCGCTAGACGTCGCCTTACCAGAGTGTGGTGATGAGGGTCCGCTAGACGTCGCCGTACCAGAGTGTGGTGATGAGGGTCCGCTAGACGTCGCCTTACCAGAGTGTGGTGATGAGGGTCCGCTAGACGTCGCCGTACCAGAGTATGGTGATGAGGGTCCGCTAGACGTCGCCGTACCAGAGTGTGGTGATGAGGGTCCGCTAGACGTCGCCGTACTAGAGTGTGGTGATGAGGGTCCGCTAGACGTCGCCGTACCAGAGTGTGGTGATGAGGGTCTGCTAGACGTCGCCGTACCAGAGTGTGGTGATGAGGGTTCGCTAGACGTCGCCGTACTAGAGTGTGGTGATGAGGGTCCGCTAGACGTCGCCGTACCAGAGTGTGGTGATGAGGGTTCGCTAGACGTCGCCGTACTAGAGTGTGGTGATGAGGGTCCGCTAGACGTCGCCGTACCAGAGTGTGGTGATGAGGGTCCGCTAGACGTCGCCGTACCAGAGCGTGGTGATGAGGGTCTGCTAGACGTCGCCGTACCAGAGTGTGGTGATGAGGGTTCGCTAGACGTCGCCGTACTAGAGTGTGGTGATGAGGGTCCGCTAGACGTCGCCGTACCAGAGTGTGGTGATGAGGGTTCGCTAGACGTCGCCGTACTAGAGTGTGGTGATGAGGGTCCGCTAGACGTCGCCGTACCAGAGTGTGGTGATGAGGGTCCTGTTGTTATTTCAGCGCCTCTGGGCTCAGCGCTGTCGAGTTCTACAGGAAACTACATCAGAGTCACAAAATCTACAAGCAAGTACCACATGTGATTTAGCAGGTACCTACTTTCGTACCTAAATACCCTGTCTTGGTCCACTTCCAGCTGCTTCGATCACCAGCTGAACGAGCGAAGCGTATTCTCTCACTCAACTAACTAGGAACAATAAGCGTTTGTATGTATGTACAAAAAGAACCGACTTCATCAGTTCCACTTCACCCAATGGCACTCTCTGAATGCACATGCTTGACTTGTTTGTTGCTGAAAATACCAAAATCACTATATGTGTGCCTATAATATTTGAGGAGTTCCCTCAATTCCTCATGGATCCTATCATCAGAACCAGATTTTTAACAAAAAGGGACTAATCTGGAAGTTATAATTTTTTTTCAAATTTGTTCATAAATTACTGCGCATACCCACTTACCCACTACGTAGAACTAGACACACTTTATTATGTGTGTTATGTGTGATTTATGTATGTTCCTTTTGTGGTCTAGGGGTGTATTGAGAAAGAAATTCCCGTAATTCACGCCAGGGGTAGGTACCCGTGTTTCTTCTTGACTACGCGAAGAATTTCGTATGGTCCATAAATTGAAGTGTCTTCCCGCTTTTCCAGATAGTAAACGAGCAGCGTCCAGCCACAGCCAGCACCATGGGGCCAGCGACGGCAGGAGGAACGCCAAGGATGTTATACCAGAATCAAGATTAGCCCAATTCTATGGAAATTTCTATTACGACGAACATAGGTTCGCCATTCGGTTACAATTTCTATTACGACGAACATAGGTTCGCCATTCGGTTACAATTTCTATCACGACGAACATAGGTTCGCCATTCGGTTACAATTTCTATCACGACGAACATAGGTTCGCCATTCGGTTACAATTTCTATCACGACGAACATAGGTTCGCTATTCGGTTACTATTTCTATTACAACGAACATAGGTTCGCCATGCGGTTACAATTTCTATCACGACGAACATAGGTTCGCCATTCGGTTACAATTTCTATTACGACGAACATAGGTTCACCATTCGGTTATAAATTCTATTACGACGAACATAAGTTCGTCATTCGGTCTAAAATTTCTATTACGACGAACATAGGTTCGCCATTCGGTTACAATTTATATTACGACGAACATAGGTTCACCATTCGGTTATAAATTCTATTACGACGAACATAAGTTCGTCATTCGGTTACAATTTCTATTACGACGAATATAGGTTCACCATTCGGTTACAATTTATATTACGACGAACATAGGTTCACCATTCGGTTATAAATTCTATTACGACGAACATAAGTTCGTCATTCGGTTACAATTTCTATTACGACGAACATAGGTTCGCCATTCGGTTACAATTTATATTACGACGAACATAGGTTCACCATTCGGTTATAAATTCTATTACGACGAACATAAGTTCGTCATTCGGTTACAATTTCTATTACGACGAACATAGGTTCGCCATTCGGTTACAATTTCTATCACGACGAACATAGGTTCGCCATTCGGTTACAATTTCTATTACGACGAACATAGGTTCGCCATTCGGTTACAATTTCTATTACGACGAACATAGGTTCGCCATTCGGTTACTATTTATATTACGACGAACATAGGTTCGCCATTCGGTTACTATTTCTATTACGACGAACATAGGTTCGCCATGCGGTTACTTTTTATATTACGACGAACATAGGTTCGCCATTCGGTTACAATTTAAATTACGACGAACATAGGATCGCCATTCGGTTACAATTTATATTACGACGAACATAGGTTCCCAATCGGTTACAATTTATATTACGACGAACATAGGTTCGCCATTCGGTTACAATTTATATTACGACGAACATAGGATCGCCATTCGGTTACAATTTATATTACGACGAACATAGGTTCCCAATCGGTTACAATTTATATTACGACGAACATAGGTTCGCCATTCGGTTACAATTTATATTACGACGAACATAGGTTCGCCATTCGGTTACAATTTATATTACGACGAACATAGGTTCGCCATGCGGTTACTATTTATATTACGACGAACATAGGTTCGCCATTCGGTTACTATTTATATTACGACGAACATAGGTTCGCCATTCGGTTACTATTTATATTACGACGAACATAGGTTCGCCATTCGGTTACTATTTATATTACGACGAACATAGGTTCGCCATTCGGTTACTATTTAATTTTGGGTTAGATCCAGAATGACTAGATATTTTCCAATTATGACTTCTTTAGCAAAACAACAATCTTAATTATCTACAGCAGACTACATCCCGTCGAAATGAATCGTATGAATGTGACATTACTAGAACGAGATCTGTAGTAGTAGCTTTGTAGCTTTGTAGCTGTGTAGTAGCTTTTTTGAAAGAGTTCGTACGGGTAAGTTCTACAACCAATACCTATTTCTGCCGCACAGCGTACTCGCATTGCTGTGTTCCGATTTGAAGGGTATGGGTGCCGGTGAAATTACAGGCACATGATACTTTTCATTTTTATGTCTCAGGGTGATGGGCGCATCGCAATACCACATAGGGTGCGTCCTAGGTGGACGTGACCTATGTGATAATGCACTGTTCATAGGTAGAGGGTACCGCTTAACATCAGGTGGGCTATCTGCTAGATCCGTCATTCCAAGTTGTACAAATAAAATAATTTAAACTCATCCCGCCATCATTGATCTAAGTCTAATAAACTTATTTCTGTTTCAAGAGAAAAATGTTACTCCAATACGAACGAACGATTAAACTTACGAGGCTCCAACGGACAAACACGCAAAAACACTGATTTGACAGAATGCTGGATGCTGCCTGAGGTAATTTTACAACTTTATGCATATCTGGATATCTGAAAGGATTATACAACTGACTAGGACTGGACCCTCCTCAAAATAACACATGTTCCACTCCGGTCCACATGCAACGGCTATCAAAACCTATAAAAGATCCTACAACAAAATCAGACAAGTATTATTTGATAAAATATTACCCGGACTTGTTGATAAGATTCGTTGGTATAAGATTTGTCCTGGCTGGTAGCTTATTATGGAATGTGTTATTACTGGAAGAAAGCGTTAGCTGAGTCAGTCGTGGGAAGCAATGGCGGCGATGAGCTCACCACTTGTCACGTCTATATTCCACGATGGTGCAACCCACTGTGAAAAGAGGCCTATTGTGGCTCTGCCTACCCCTTCGGGGAAAAAGGCGTGTGTCTATGTATGTATGTATGTATGTATCCGAACCGTGTTGAATAATTATTAATCATAGCTTTTACACGCTACAAGAGTTTTTGGATGGATAAGTTTAATTATCGTGTTAGGTTTAGTAGTAGTAGAGCTAATAAAAAGAGTTCTTCCGGGGAAGTACTACCACCAGATCTATTTCTGCTGCAAAGCAGTTTGAAAAGTACAGGCACAAGAGACTGTTCATGTCTCAGGGTGGCGGGCGCAGTGCTATGTCACATAGGGTGCGTCCTGGTGGACGTGACCTATTAAATAATGCACTGTTTAAATTTTGATATTCATTTTCGACAGTAGGTACCTATATAAAAACCTGTTTATTCGTGGAGCACTATTTTCGCAGCCTTGTACAAGTTGTGTTTTCGCAGGTGGAGTACTGGTTTCGGAAGATGTTGGATGACTCCTCGGATCGGAGTATATTTCCGCGCCGGCGGCGTCAGTACCGGGTGTTGCCTGATGACTATTTGTGCGTATGCGTTCTTAATGTAAACTGTTGCAAACTGTTGCGATGTTTGCAGGATGCGTCCAGCAGTGAATCAACTACAAGTCAATTTTATAAAAAAAATACCTTTCAATGTTCCAACACCAGTTTTCATACAAATAAGACGGCTTTGAAATCGGATCGTTACACTCTAGATCCAGTTCATTGTATTTTTTTTATTCAACTTGGTATATGACTGATCTAGCAGATGGCTCACCTGATGTTAAGCGGTACCCTCTGCCTATGAACAGTACATTATCACCTAGGTCACGTCCAAATAGGACGCACCCTATGTGGCCATTGCAGAATCATTGCACTGCGCCCGCCACCCTGAGACGTAAAGATGAAGCGTCTCATGTGCCTGTACTATCCCCCGGCGCGAAGAGTAAGACAAACCCTTCAAACTGGCAGCACTTCACAGCAACGCGAGTATTTCTGCAACTTTGCGGCAGAAAGTTGGTGATGGTTCTTCCGCTAACGAACTCTTTCACAACAAAAAACTAGTACCTATTACTAATAAAAAAACGACATTAAGTTCAAGGAAACTGCTGATCAAAATTACCCCAAACCCTGGCAGTCTACTATTTAATTATCCATCGAAGAGTGCCGTTGTCCTCCTTCAGACTCCATCATCAGATCAGCTCGCTGTCATCATGATATTGTGTTGTTATCGGAACTTGACAGGTTTGACAAATTTCAGCTCAATCGAACACCGGGAAGTGGGTCTAATGTAACTTGTAAGATTTGATTACACCGTGACGGTGAAACTAAATAAAAGCTTGTAAAATCTTTTTTACTTTCGTTCATTTGGGTAAACACACAGTAACACAATATATTTCACTAAAATAGTATTAAATTGAGAAAAAATTGTCTATTTGGTACCAACACCGTTTACCACAGATTACTACAAAATATAAAAGTAGGTTTATGAGATGTGGTACAATCTAGCTAGGTGTTTGTCTTACTGTTCTCTAGGAGTAGTGACTATAACTGACACTGATCGGCAGCTAGCGAGCGCTGGGGCCCGATCGGGGCGCGGGGTGAAGAGGCTACCCTCGCCGCCAGCGTCAGCAGGGTCCGGGGGCTCTGGGGGGCCCCCGCTCGGCGCTCCCCGCCCCGCGCGCGCAGCCCCCCGCCGGTATCGCGCAAGATCAGGGCTAGGCGACGTCAGCCGAGACGACTGACGGCCCTGGCGCCGCCTCCACCGGCTTACTGCCTGGAGGTACCGGCTCAGCTGTTCTGTGATCCAACTTGTAAAGTAAGCATGGCTTGCACCTTCTATCCTTTGACGACAATCACTGAAGTGAGTCGACAAGTCGAGGCCGCCGGGTACTCGTAGGTAGTACGCCACGCCTGCTACAGCGGACTTATGGAGATGCATCTAGTATGTATGCGACTGAGACGAGGGTATAGGGAAGGTATATAGGGAACAAAGAACCTGAAGCTCGTAAAAGATGAGGAACGAAAGGGTACGGTTAAGTTTTTAATTTGTATGGGAGCCCTATCAAAACACATGAGCATCCCTGGCTGTGTGAAACGTAGCATATAACGCATGTGATGTGACTACCTATCCACACAACTTCAGTTGAATCGGTTTATTACGAGTTTCTTTTTCCATACAAAATTTCACTATAAGCATCCCTTTACGGGATGAATTTCACTATAAGCACCCCTTTACGGGATGAATTTCGGAAATTCATTTCTTAGTGCACCCCTTGAACACAAAAGGAATGCGGTCTCAGGACTTGCAGGTTGTGCGATAAATAGGCAGCCAAAGAGTCAATCAGTCAGTCAGTCAGTCACGCAACGATTTTATATAATTCATTACAGTTATATAAGGCTACGCCTGTTTGTCTGTATGTAGGTATATACACTCATTAACTCTAGTTAAAACCTACTGGACGGATTCAAATGCGGTTTCTACTGACTATATGTGTAATAAAATGTAGTAGTAACTCTGCTATGCAGAGCAAGAAAAGGGGTGCGGAATGCGGGTTGAAAGAGCGATCCCGTATACACGTGCCTAGTCCGGCGTGTTCGCGCGGACCGGTGGGTCAGTCAGTTCGCAGCTCGCGCTTCTACGAGCTTATAAGCGTACGTGCGTGCGGCAAGGCGCACATAGTTATACGCACGTACAGGCGCTTCCAAAACCGAGCTTATTCGTGCCGCTAACCTGAAAAGGCCCTTCCAAGCTGGCGGGAGGCCGGCAGGCAACCTGACAACACTAATCTACAGTATAGGTACACTTCTAGCTTTCTTAATCTCATCTCTGAAGCCGGATCTCGACCCAACTATCCGAATTTTATGTTCACAAAGTAAGGTTAGGTAAATAATATTGGCAATTTGGTCCATTTGAGTTCAGGTCCGACCCTCATAACTAGTTTTCTTTCCAGTTTCAGTTCGACTCTCCAAGAGCTCCGCAAATAGTTGACACCCAGCGAGCAATGGGCAGGCTCACTGCCACCGTCACGGCCGCCATTCGAGCATCCACAGCTCGCTGCCCTCCCTACCGAGGGACCAACGTCAGTCGCTACGCACCAACCGGGCAGAGACCGGCGAGATGTCAGGACAGACGATACATCTGGTGGCCCAGAGAGCACCCCTCACAAAACCTGGAGCAGGGCTTGCAACTCGTGCAGAACCTACCTAAACCTAAGCTAGCTACAGTACAAGCAAAAACAGAAGAAAAAGATACGAAAGAAACTACAGAAAAAGAAGAACCACAACCATCAACTTCTGTGCAACCGCCAGCTGAAACGCGTGCGAGTACTAGTGAGAAGGCGGCCGCAGACGGACAGGCGCCCTCGACCAGCGCGGCGGCGATCGAGGCCGGGCTACGGAAGAAGAGACTCTACAGCACAGTGCTGAGCATGAGCGCTCCAACTCAAATAAGCTTAACGCCAGTTGGATGCATAAGATTGGCCCAAAAGCTAGCACCTGGTATTTTGAAGCTTAATCCAAAGATCGTTCTGCCTGGAGCCAGGATCCGTCCTAACATCGATCACAAGTTTGAGGAGTTGGAAAAGGAAGCATTAGAGCAGTATAAAGCTTCTGATGAGAGCATAGATACCAAATTCCAAGAACTGGAAAAGCAAGCCGAAGAACAGTACAGCAACACGAGCTGCAGCAGTGGCAATTCTGCGGAGAAGAAACCCTCGAATAGTTCTACTTCCGGAGAGGACTCAAAGAAACAGGCGGCAAAATTTCATAAAGAAAAAGCCGTGGATAGTGTCGTGATTTACTCTCAGAACTTTCCTGATCTGAACACAAAACAGACATCAAGTGTTATGAGTTTAAAAAACTGCCACGGCCCCCCTAGGGGGGATAAAAAGGGGAAATGTAGGAGCTTAAAGAGCGACACACAGCGGCCCGCTTCCGACACTGATTACGAAGCGAAGGAAGCTGCTGTGAAGGCGCACAAAGGTCCACTGCGGTGGGCCCTGCACGTGGCGCCGCCCAAGAAGCGCCACCTGACGGTGTTCGTGACCGACTACTCGTCCGACGACGAGTCCGGCGCCATGCGGGACGCCGCGCCCAGGGTCAAGGCTGGGAAGATGACCATGTCGGCGCATGGCGGCGGAGACTTGCACCCACTCATGAGGAAAACATAGCAAAACCATTTTACAGTTTTACAAACGTTTCTAGTGACAATAGATATCCCGGTGAGCGTACTTTCTACTAAATTAGTGCTGTGTATTGATTACACCGTATTTGTGGTCGCACTGAGATTTTTTGATAGTTTTTGTGAGATCCCAGATTTGATGTATATTGAACTGTAAGAGCAGTGTGCATCAAGTTATTTTATCAATATGCTTATTTTTACTAGTCATAAAGAATTTGTGCTATACAATCCTTTTGATTTCATTTTATTTATGGCTAGAGTAGTTGTTTTAGGTACCTATACAATTGTACTTTCAAACACTTTTTTAATTTATAAAATATAAATAAGTAATGCTGTGGCGTATCCAACTCAAGAATGTAATTTTACGTCTCCTCCCGTGGATGTAAAAGCCGACTAAGGGCTTTAACCAGGAGATGATGGGCAGCAGTAGAGGTGGTCGATGAACCCTGTTTTTACAAGCTTTTATTTAACTTGTAATGTATGTCCGGGTGGAATCTTGTAACTGAATTTTAAAGCAGTTTTCCTCAACCGATTGAGCTGAAATTTGGCATACCTGTCAAGTTACGATGACAATACTATATGACGGTGACAGCAAACTGATCTGATGATGGAGACGGAAGGTGGACAACAGAAATCCTCGATGGATAATAGTAGACTGGGCATGTTTAGACTCATTTTGATCAGCACACGGTTACGATCACTAATTATAAAAAAGTTTGTATTGAAAAATATATTTTTCACAAAAATCTTATTGTAGGCAACTGCTTCTCATTCGTCAAAAAATTGACAATAAATTGCATGAAACCGTAACAAAGCTCAATACTCATAGAAACGTTGACGAAACTGACGAACCTAACGATCTTTCTTTATTACCCGCCTGCGGCGAAAAGAAGGGTTATGTGTTTGACCTATATTATGTATGTTTGTATGGACGTATATGTCGGCGCGAGTTAGCATAATTGCCTTGTTTATACATCGAGCAACACGGAATGGAGACGCCATCAAAGGCATTCCCCGCTGTAGTTCCCCTCTAAATTGAATGCCCTCGAGGGCATACAGCTTATAAAAAACTAGCTGTCGTCGATCGCTCTGTCAGACTGAATCGACTCGCGTGGGAGATAGTGCTCTAAGAAAAATGCCGAATTGTTCAGTTTTATGCTGTAAAAAAATGATTGGATCATCAAATTTACAAAAAGATAGTGTTTCCTTTCACATGTACCTGAATTTCAATTAAATTATTATAACTTATTGCATGAAAATTGACCAAGTAAAATTAAGCCGTATAAAAACAAAAGTGGCCATCTCAGATTTTGTAATTTTTGAGTTCGTGTTCGGGATAAAATAATAAAACTGAACGGTTTAACAAAACAAACCGTGAATATTTTATTCAATAACACTGGTTCACTCTTCACTGCGACTGCACTTCAGTACACTGGTCATTCATTACTCTAAAATCACTGCCAAGTTACGTGATTTATTCGCAATGAAAGCCAATTCCCTTACGACTGCCCTGCTCGCTCGTCAATCGAGCTCCACTTAATCGTGAGACACAGGGGCGACATAAAAGTGACCAAAAGCATAGATATAAATGTGTATAATACATCAATGTGCATTTCAGGATTTATTCTGCTGACGTAAACATGTATATAACGTGTAATGTCAGTAAGCCAAGATGTGGATGATTACTTAATATCCTTGATTACTAAATACAATTCATTAAACACGTTCGACAAAATGTGACATGTTGAATAACGTGTATTTGTATTTGATGGCTATGTAACCACTAACTAACCGGTAACTACTAACTACTACTACTTCGTGTCATGGGCTCTTTCTTGGTTCACTAACCAGCTTGAGATATAGTGTCCCTGAAAGGGGCCTAGTGACCAATGGTGAAAGAACCAGTATGGTAAAAGGATTAATTGTGCCTCGCAGAGGTGTATGATGATATGTCAACGTAAATGTCATGTGTCATATTTAAAGAAATAGAATTAAATCACACTACTATTAACAACAAGTGTAACATGAAAAAGTTTGTACATTTGGGAACTTTGATTACAAGAGATGGCAAGCATGAAGATGATATTTAAATGAGAGTAAATTCTGGAAACCAGGTGAACTTAACGCCTTATTATCAGCCGGAACGTATTCAAAAAGGCACGACTGGATGTGCATAGAGGAGTGTTAGTGCCAAAACTAATGTATGGTGGTTGCGAAAGTTGCTAAGGCAGAATAAACATGAAAGTAATATAAATGCACTGAAGATGAGAGGTTTGAGAAGTATGTATGGTGGACTTTGAGAGATAGAATAAGAAACTGTGTGTTAAGAAAGCATTGTAAAATGAAAGAGCACGTGTATAGTGACGAGGATTGAGAAAGATATGCTTGGATGGTTTGGGTTATTGGTTAAAGGATGAATGATAGTAGATTGACGAAACTAGTTCATAAGATGAGCATGAATGGGACAGTTGGAAGGGGGAGACCTCGGTGAAGGTATTCAGAATAGATCAGGGTCGATCTGGAGAATGGCCAGGCTAAGAGCGCCCTTAACCAATGAGCATATATGAAGAATGTGATGTGAGTGAATGAAGCGAAACAGGTATGCCAGGATCGTAGCAAGTGGAAATTCATGGTCTCTGCCTACTTCTCTGGGAAACAGGCGTTAGTATGTGTGTATGTTTGTAATATTATAAATGCTAAATTTTCTAAGGATTGGATGAAATTTAGAACGGCGATAGCTGGACCACTGGAATAGTTTTAAATTTTATTTAGATGTTCCCATAGGATCAAAACTTATGCGAGTGAAATCGCGGGTTGCTTCTAGTTTATAATAAGAATAAAACTACGTGGTTAATTTTATCAAAATCGGCAATATTGATCATACTTAAATAACTTTACTCTTTTCAGTTAAAAGTAACTAAAGATGCTTTAAAAAAATCGTTGATCGCCCATTGTGGGGTTACTGTACAATCTTTGCACGTTGTGTTTGTCTATAATGAGGGGTTTTCACGGCCATACCAAATCATCTATAAACCCTTGAAAATAGATGTCGCTGCTGTGTACTTAACTGTAAAAATAAAGTGAAATGTAAAAGTCAACAACGAAGTGATATATTTTCGTGGTATTTTGTTACTATCACACAAAATAACAGAGGTACGATGGATTTGTTGATTTTGACAACCACAGTTGAGTCAGGGCCATCAATTGAGCCAAATTGAATAAAAAAAAAAAACTTAAATGAAAAGCCCCCATTGGTTTCTTCTGTAGCTAAAGATAGGTATATAGTTCATACATGCATGTCGGATCCTCAAGATCCCTCCGAGCGGCAAAAGGCAACTTAGGGGCTTTCCAGTGGGTCTCGTGCAAATGAGGAAAATTCAAAAGAGGTTTCACTAAGATTTTATTCAAACTGACTTTGAACTTGATTTTGTATTTTGTTGATTAAATCGTGTGCACTCTGCCAACGCCGATGTAATAATGAGCTCTGGCGCTTTCGTACGCTCCTTTTATATCCACAAACCACACCACAAACCTCTTCTTCTCAGAGCCTCTTTTCTGAATGTATCTTGCCTTAAATCTCAGTCCTATTTAAAATATTCTTATAACAAAGGTGATTATTTATCTATTAACAACAAGATCGCGGACATGGACTGGAATGCTGAATTTGATTCGCGTTCGCTCGAGGAAGCAGTTGAGTTTTTTTATTCGATTTTAGATCAGCTTAAACACCAATATGTCCCGTCTAGGTTGGTCAGTGACAGCTCTTACCCTAAGTGGTTTAGCCGGGCACTCATTAGATTAATTAAGGAAAAATATAGGCATTATAGGAAATATAAAACTTATGGTGGACTTACAGACTTAGCCACTTACAAACTTTTACGTAATCGAATCCAACTCTTGGAAAAGAAATGCTTCGCCGATTATATGTCATCCATTGAGAATAGTATTGAACAAAATCCAAAAAAGTTTTGGTCCTACATAAAAAGTCGCTCGAAATCAAATGGTATACCTTCACATCTAAATTATTTAGACGCTTCAGTAGCTACAGGTGAATCTATCTGCGAAGCATTCTCTAAGTATTTTCATTCTACTTTCCTTGTCCCCTCTGGCATCTGTTCTTATAACGTTGACTCATTAGTCCCTTCAGAGTCTGTGAAATGCGATATTGGCAGTATTGAGATCGATCCTGATGAGGTGTTTAAATTGATCTCTAACCTTGATTTATCCAAGTCTGCTGGCCCAGACCACGTTAGCCCTGTCTTCCTCAAGTCGTGTGCTAAGTCAATTTACATTCCTGTTTCATTTTTATTTAAGAAATCAATATCTTTGAGTGCCGTACCTAAGCTCTGGAAAGCAGCATTTGTATCGCCAATTTATAAAAAGGGCTCTAAATGTGAGATTATCAACTATAGGCCTATCTCCAAGCTATGCTTAGTTGCTAAGCTATTTGAAAGGATAGTGTACAATCAGATTTATTCAGCGCTTCATCAGCACTTCTCCCCCTTCCAGCATGGGTTCCTTAAAGGGCGGTCGACTGTGTCTAACCTTATTATTTTCAATGAGTTCTTGATTGAGTCAATGGATAATGGTCGTCAGGTTGACGTAATCTATACTGATTACAGCAAGGCCTTTGATAGGATTGACCATAGCCTTCTGTTGCTTAAGTTATTTAGTATGGGTATTAGAGGGGATCTGCTCCGTTGGTTCTCGTCGTACATCTGCAGTAGGTCGCAGGCTGTTGTTGTTAATAATTATATGTCCAGCTGGGTTCTTATTCCTAGTGGAGTCCCCCAAGGATCACTGCTCGGACCCTTGCTCTTCCTGATATTTATTAATGATATCTCTTCCTGTTTTGTCAACAGTAACCTGCTTTCATTTGCTGATGATATGAAGATTTTTAAGACTATAGTTACTCCTCGGGATGTGCTTGACTTGCAGGCTGATTTATATCGACTTGACACGTACTGTGCTAGTAATAAACTAGATCTCAATCCGGCTAAATGCTTTACTATTACATATACTCGCAAAAAAACTGTAGTCAAATCAGTTTATCTATTAAAAAATCAGAGGTTGCAGGATTGCACGGTTATGAGAGATCTAGGCGTGCTGCATGATTCTAAACTTCTCTTTGACTCTCATATCGATTCCATCATTGCTAAAGCGTCCAAAGCTTTAGGCTTTATAATGAGAAGCTCCGTTAGTTTTAGTAGATGTAAAACATTTAAAATTTTATATTGCACTTACGTGCGCAGCATACTTGAATATGCTTCTCAAATTTGAAGTCCACGTTATGATACCTATATCAACAGAATTGAGCGTATTCAAACCAAATTTATTAAGTTTATTTGCTTTCGCCTTAAGGTTCCGTATAATTCTGCTAACTATGTTGACCTTTGTCGTAAATTCCACCTTCTGCCACTCAAAAAAAGGCGTGAAATTGGTGACCTGCTTTTCTTGCTCAAAATCACTAATAATCATATTAATTGCCCCGAACTTCTTAGTAAAATAACACTTGTTGTTCCCCGTACAATAATTAGATATAACGAGATTATTCATGTACCAATAGTTAGAACGAATTATCGCCTTAACTCCTATTTATGGCGAGTTGGTAACCAATTTAATAAATTATCTAAGCAAATAGGTCTAGACCTATTCTACTCCAGTGTCGGTTCCGTGAGGCGGCGGCTCAGTTCTGACTTTTTCTCGCCCTCCGCGGAGGATGATGAAATTTCGTCATGAGATAGGTGTGGTTTACTTTTTTGGTTCTTGTTCTTATTTTTTTTTTGTTTACTATTATTTATATCTGTTTCCTTCATTTATACTGTTTGTTTTACTTTTACTGTTATAGTTATACTGTTGTTTTCTGTTTTGTATGTATTCATCATTTGTATCTCTCATTTTTTATTTTTTATTCTATTTTTCTGCTATGTGTTTTGTATACCAGATTGTAGTTTATAGTAGTTTTTAGTCCACTCAGCCTGTTCTCTCTTTTTATGTTTCTATTATTATTTCTAAACGTGAAAACCTTTTAATAGCCTTCTGCTTTAACTTCTTTTATTTATTTTGTATGCATGTGCTGCTGGTTTTCCTTATAATAAATATAATAAATATAATATAATATAATATCCGAGCTTCGATCGCTTTGCGTCTTTGCGTAAACAAGACTCGGGCGCATTCGTTTGGGTGGCGCGACACGACAGAATACGATTGTTCGCAGCCGTACACATGGTGTTTATAAGCCTTCAATCTCAGTAGATCTATTCTCCAGATTCATCATATGACTTCTCTCTCCGACATACATGTGTAGACTGTTGGTAAACCTATTTTTTTTTATATTAAATAAGCAACTGTTAACAATAACTGCCTCAATGCACACTGAAACAGCTTTGTGCTCATTTAACAGTTTTTTTTATTTCTCAAAAATTTCTGTATGTGAGTTGCCCGTGTTTTCTTTTATACAACTAAATTAGTGATGTGCCTCAATAATAAAGTAGATTATTTATCGATAAAATAAATGCTCGTTTAATATGTTTTACAAGCTATTGAAATTTGATTTATATTATTCGGGAGCCATAGCCTAGCCTAACCTAACTTTCTAACCGTTAATCCAATCACCATGAAGGTATTGGTATGTAACAAGGTAGGTAACTGTTATGATTTTAATTTGAAATTATTCATTTTATACCATAAGTTGACGACCTCTGTGGCGCGGTGGACGAAGGTTCGCCTGTGACGCAGGAGGTTGCGGGTTTGATTCCCGCCTCAGAACAAATATTTGTACGATCTTCAGATATTTGTTCAGGGTGTTCTGGGTATTTTCTATGTTAATGCAAAATAAATATCTATGTAATGTACTGTACTAGGGATATCAGTTATCTAGTCCATATCACAAGCTGTGCTTGGCTTGGGGCTGGATAATCTTGTGTGAACTGTGTCCAGCATCAAAAAATAAAATTAAAATAAATATACTTATATATATAATGAAATTGACTTAGGTACAATGTGAAAGAAAACACCATCTTTTCGTAAATTCGATGTTCCAGACCTTGATTTAGAGCTGAAAATGTAACGATTCGACATTTCAGTATTTGTAGCACTGTCACACTGTTTTACTCTATGCGTCACACGATCGGTTCAGTCTGACAGAGCAATCGGCCCATCATGATACAATTTTATTACTAGCAAAAGCAAAACATGCTTGGTGAGGGCTAGCAAGCTTTTTTTCCGTGATTATTTATATTTAAACAAAGACATGAATTTAAATTACTATGCTAAATTACAACGGATAATTTTTTCGTTAAGTGTACCACAAAATTGCATGGGATAGTAGAGGACTCGCTTCGCTCGCCCTAATGATCGGGCGAAAACAGTTTTACTAACGCGTATGCCCAAATGAAATTGTGCATAGCCAGAGGGGAACGACATCTTGACATGAATTTAAATTACTATGTGATATTACAAATCTAGAGGTGTGATAGTTTTTCGTAAAAAGTTGCATGCCTACCTAGGTTGTGGGATACGTGATCACGATAAATTAACAAAAGCATTTCCCAGTTTGAACTCATTTACTCATTTTCAAGAAAAGTCGTGTCATGAGTGTCCGTACTGTGTCGTGGGATTTTCCTATTCAAATCCTATTCTTTGATTGACCAAAGAATTAAAAAAAAAATTGCTAGGTATAATTTTTTCAACGCGATATTCTGTTCACTAGGTAAAGCGCTAAGTATTACTTTACCTACCATTGTTTAACATTAACATAACTTAACACACCCAACACATACCTACATAGTTGTGATCCCACACTAGGATCCCATGTGACGTGGGATAATTATGCCTGAAATGTAAAAAAAAACTATTTTACATTTTAATGACTAATGTAGTTTTTTGGCACTTAGGATCATGATTTTTGGTTTTTGACAATAACAGTGACTGACAGATATAATACATCGTATATTTCGTGGCCAGAACCGACATGGATTATGTAGGTTAGAAGGATGACGGCAGCTAAGTAAAGCGTTTTTTCCTTTCCTTTCCTTTCGTCTCTTTTGACTTGCCGACCCATAGTTTTATGAAATTATTGTATGCTTTGAACAAAATTCTAATTAAATTTTCCCAAGAACTAATCATCCCATGAGCTAGTGGTTGTACCTGGGGTACTCAAAATTTTCTTGATTTTTTCTCTATACTCTAAGTTTCCGCGTTTACCCCCTCTCTCTCCAGCCTACTACTACCTTTTACTAATCTAAAATTTCATAGTGATCCACAAAATGATCTGTATGTTATCCTCGATAACAACTCCGGAACTCCTCCTTCACAGAGAGCGTTCAACCCTTCCCCCCATACCTAGCCGCCCTTAAATCCCTTCAATGACCCTTGATGGTAGCACAGAATATATACAGTAGGCAAAGTAAGTTCCTACCAAAAAGTTATCGATACTATTAATTTATCGACTTGAGTGCTGGAAGTCCCTAGAACGGGTGTTACTGTCAATTTTGTGACATAACATGATGTTTGTACACAGAAAGCATCTATGTGTGTATAAAGATTTTTGATGTGTTGCTGTTTATAGATGTGTGCGTTTATAGCGATAGAACGACTGGTTATAAAAGTGTGCATTAAACTGTAAGTGAGTGCGTGAAGCCCCCCCCAAAAATTTCTGAATAAATATGTATCGGTTGACAGCTCTAAGGCGTCTCCCCTCCGGTAAGGAGGCCTGCGTTGCTCGATGTGTTTATACGATCACGTGACGTCGACAATTAGCAGGTAGCGGGCGGCCGGTCCGATGGGTCGGTGCAAACCGTGTTTGTTGCAATCGGGTGACATCGTCCGTAATGGCTCGCTCAGTGAATCAGTAGTGGACGACCGGGCCGACGGGCGCCGACGAAGTACGAAGCACGGCGAACGGGTAGCAGCTGGCCTTTATAAGCGCGGCGTGAATTATAGCCATTCACAGTCCCTCCGTAGACCAAGACACGTTCTTGGTGATCCCGAGGACCCTATCACTGCCGCTAATGCGGTAGTGACGTCATCCAGTCAAGACAGAAAACACTACACCCTTACACCGACCTCGCCGGCGAGGTCGAAGAACCTTCTAAGTACCTTCTGTACCTTCGCCTAAACCGGTACAAGCATGTTCCGGGGCGTTCTGTCCGATCCTCCCAACCTGGCAACAGCCCAAGCCGAGGTTCGTACCTAGTGGTGACCTTGTGCTCGTTGCCCCAACCTAACTTTGCAGGTTGAGCGCCATCTGCGCTCACCAAAAGCCCGGTAAAGCAGTCATGGCCCCAGGCGGTCAACTGCATTAAATTCCATTCGAAAAAAAAAAAAAAATAGCCATTCACTTCGGTCGAGGCGTCGGTCCAGAGCGTATCGCTTTAAATGTGACATCGATCACAACTGAATCACTTTATATCTAGTTTTACTCTTGTTATTATAAATTCATTAATGATTCTAAACACAGGTTATTTGTGAGTTATGGATAAGAAATCCTAACCAGACGGTAATCATAAAGGCGGTGATAATAAAGGTCCACATTCTCCCGTCTTACTCTCTGATTTCATACCTCACTCCGAAATATATCCTATGTTCCCTCGTAACTACTAAACGGCTGTACCGATTTTGATGAATGTCGTTAGATTCGTCTTTATTGCGCACGTGTCATAGGTACCTACCTATATTACAATTATAAACAAGAGTTGAATGGGACAGTGCGAAGGGGAGTACCTCGGCGAACGTATTCAGACCAGATCGGAGACGTTCTGGAACAAGGCCAGCTTAAGAGTACCCTAAACCGACGAGCATGTATGAAGAATGTGATGAGAGTGAATGAAGCAAAAGAGGTGTGTCAGGATCGTAGCAATTGGAAATCCGTGGACCCTGCCTACCCCTCCGGGAAACAGGCGTGAGTTTGTGTGTGTATTCCTATCATTAAAATCAAAATTAATGAATAATCAACAACAGTTTATTTTTTTAAAAGCATCTTTGTAATAATCTTACTTAATCTACTTAGCTCGTTCTTCATCAGCTGTCGAGGAACGTCTCCAAGGCTGATTGATCGTCGTCCAGTGTTATCTGTTCCAGGGTCACTGCTGGAGCAGTGGTCGGCCCTGAAAGACATACATACAGCTTGTATTAGTAACTAGCTTCTGCAGGCGTTGTGTCGCGATAAAAAACCAGCCAAGCGCGAGTCGGGCTCCCACACGAAGGGTTCCGTACCATCGTACAAGATTTAACACTATGTACTTTTTAGAGTTCCATAACCAAAGGGTACCAACGGGACCCTATTACTAAGGCTGACATAAATACTCGTAACTTAGCACGTACTAATGCTTAGCACTGTCTCTGTCCCACTCTGGCACGCGTTATTTGACACGTGTGCGAGAGTGACAGGGATAATGCTTAACAGTAGTACGTGCTAAGTACGATCTATTTTGTTTTTTTTTTTTTTATTTTTTTTTCAATTTTTTTTTTATTGTATGTCTATCCTCGGTAGGCTTTACCTACTTATTCTAAGCTTGGTTGTTTTTTTTGTTATTGTTATATAATTGTGTGCATGCAACATCGCTTTGGATTTCTGTTATGGTGTTGTACTTGTTTCTTAATAAATAAATAATAAATAATAATAATATTTATCTCAGCCTAAACCTGTCCGTTCGTCCGTCAGAAGACGTACCGTAATAGCCAAACAGTTTAAATGTTCACAGAGTGTGTATTTCTATTGGTATGGAATCCTAAAGGAGCAGTCCCGCCACCACTCGCCACCCCCCTCCCCTCCTCCATCCACACACCAAGTATTATCAAAATGCGATCAACTGTTGATGCGACAGAGAGAGACGCCCTGTCAATGGTCTACAGTTCATACAAAAAAAACCGGCCACGGTTCCGTACCATTAACTATAAAAACGGCAAAAAAAAACCTTAGTTGTATAGGTGCGTCCTTAAAAAAATATTTTATTTTGTTTTTTAGTATTTGTTATAGCGGCAACAGAAATACATCATCTGTGAAAATTTCAACTGTCTAACTATCAAGGTTCATAAGATACAGCATGGTGACAGACGGACAGACAGACAGACGGACGGACAGCGAAGTCTTAGTAAGTCCCGTTTTACCCTTTGGGTACGGAACCCTAAAAATAGAAAGAGCACTTTTAGTTTTTCCCGAATTTTCCCATTTTTCGGGCAACTCTTCCAATCTTTCTTTCTCTAAAAACGAACACTTATACGAACATTTTCCTAAATAGCCCAAATGAATCAAGCGGTGACGAAGAGAGAAGAGAGGCGCTTCTTCTTAGCTTCGGTAATGGCTTCTGTGCATTATTTGCAACAATTTAGCCAATGTCAAGTGATTTATTTATTATAGTTTTATAGTCAAGTCGACAAGAGTATCTGTCAAGTCCTAACCCAGTTTAAATGGTGGCAGAAAAACTGAGTTTTTACAGGAAAAATCCACCATTTCGAAAAGACACGCAATACACTTAAATTTCACTACATCACACATGTGCCATTTATCCAAGTTACACCGGTTAAAATGCCACTAAAATTACACGAAATAACTCGAAAAAACACATTAAAATGTAATAAAATGAAAATGACGACGTTTCTTTCAAAAATGGCAGATTGCGACCCGAGAGGCGCTTCACGGACAGCATTACATTTATAACTTTTGAAACTATCGAGGTTATGTACATGACATGCTTTCACAAACATCATGGTCAATATCCTGTTTCTAGTCAAAAGTATAGCATTCAATTTAAATGACACCCAAACATTCCGTTCCAGCGGGACTCGAACCCGCATCTTCGCCTGTAATCGGCGATACCTTCACCAGTTCGGCCATAGAACAAGCTATGATGCTGGAGACGAAATTAGTGGGCACTATCAACTCGGCTATAGCGCCGATGGGAGCCATCTACAGGTGTTTCATTAGAAACCTTCTGTTCAAAGTACGAAATTAGTTCGAAACATTGACAAGAGATGACACCACTGCTATTTCATCAAAGTTTATTATTTTTAAAATGTAAACCGCACTTTATGGATAACATTAAATTTAAATGACACCCAAAAATTCCGTTCCAGCGGGACTCGAACCCGCATCTCCGCCTGTAATCGGCGATGCCTTAACCAGTTCGGCCATAGAAGTGTGGTTTACATTTGAAAAATAATAACTTAAAAGTATAGCATTCAATTTGTATTTATATACTAGTGTCCCGCCCGCGACATCGTCCGCGCGTACTCAGAAACCTTCTAGGCCGGCGGCGGACAACCACTCACCAAGTGTCATCTCCATCAACACACTGGTTAAGGCGACATGTTAAAATATCGAATGGGCGGAGTCTATCAAGAAAACAATAGCTGCAAGACAGTGACAGCGTTATTGCTCATTTGAACCCAGGAAGAGATGAAGAAAGAGATTCAAGGAAGGATTCAGGAAGAGATTCAAAATGATCCTTGTGATTTCAATGAATAAAATACTTTTGACTTTGACTTTGACTTTGATGAGGTATAGATTTCTGCCGCTCGGAAGTAACTGACGTAAGCGACAAATGATAAAACTGCTACCTAGCAAATATAAAAATAAATTATCTTTATTTAATTTAGGTAATGTTATTACCTACTGAATAGTATAAAACTTTACACTTAATATTTACTAGTCAAAGGAGGGACCTAAAACGAGTTTTAGGTGGGCTAATTTCTAAAAATAAAGCTTTCGAGAAAAGTTTCACCAATCGTGTTATCGTGTTGTCTATTATTTATTTAGATTACATCCTCAAGTAATTACTGTATTAACATCAAGTTTGTAACCTTTACTGTTACTGAGTGAGCGTGTAACGCAAGCTTCTTAAGGAATGCATGTCGGACAAAGAAACATTCATTTTAAATAGACTTGTGTCCGCACGCGGCTTCACTCGCGAGGTACCAGCCTGTCATCATCATCATCATCCGTTAGACGTACACTGTTGGACGAGGGATTGGGAAGAACACGCTCGGCAAGTGGATTGGTGATCGCAGTATCTGTGTTAGTACTCAGGTGGATGCTGCCGCCCATCCCCTGGTGTAATCACTTACTCGGCTTTTACGACATCCATAAGAGAAGACAAAGGGGGTCTTATCTGGCATTTTTTTTTTTTTTTTACATTGATTGACCTTTGTTTGACCACGATCTCACCTGTTGGTAAGTGACGATGTGGCCGAAGATGGAGCACAAAGGTCTAGAAGGCACCTTTAACACTGCATTACTTCACAGGTCACGTCAACCTAGGACGCGCCCTACGTTTGTATGAAAAAGCAACCACCTCAAAAGTCTCACGTGCCTGTAATTTCACCGGCACCTTCAAACCGGAACACAACAATGCAAGCACATGCTTTGCGGCAGAAATAGGTATGGTGGTAGACAAACTCTTTCACGAAAAAGCTCTACTACTAACAAAAGATATGGATGGGATACTATGGGATAAGACCCATAGCCGTGGGCACCACCTACCGCCGCCTGGCAGCTAAAGATAAGACCCATAGCCGTGGGCACCACCTACCGCCGCCTGGCAGCTAAAGATAAGACCCATAGCCGTGGGCACCACCTACCGCCGCCTGGCAGCTAAAGATAAGACCCATAGCCGTGGGCACCACCTACCGCCGCCTGGCAGCTAAAGATAAGACCCATAGCCGTGGGCACCACCTACCGCCGCCTGGCAGCTAAAGATAAGACCCATAGCCGTGGGCACCACCTACCGCCGCCTGGCAGCTAAAGATAAGACCCATAGCCGTGGGCACCACCTACCGCCGCCTGGCAGCTAAAGTCTGCTGTCGGAAAGAAGCCGCCTATCTAGGCGACTATTTCCGACCCATTCAGCTTGGCTTTGGTTCGCGAGGTGGCTGTGAAGCCGCAGTACATTCTTTACGTACATTTTTGGACAAAAATTTGGGGGAGGTAGTTTTAAAGGTGGATATAAAAAACGCCTTTAATTCTGTAGATAGGGGCACTCTGCTAAAAGAAATTAAAGACAAAATTCCTGAAATTTACCCATTTCTCTGGCAGTGTTACGGCTCACCTTCTAAATTAATCTATCAGAACAATATAATTTGGTCTGCTGTTGGCTGTCAGCAGGGTGACCCTCTAGGTCCGGCCATTTTTAGCCTTGCCATCCATCCGATTATTCAACGTATCCAATCCAAACTAAACGTTTGGTATTTGGATGACGGAACCTTAGGGGGCGACGTGGACACTGTTCTTGGCGATCTAAAACTCATCATTGATGAATTTCGGCAAATAGGTTTAGATCTAAATTTTTCTAAGTGCGAACTTTTTGTTTCCGACACTTGTATGGATAGAAATTCAGTCATTGAAAAATTTCAAAGTTTGGCCTCAAACATTACAGTTGTAGATGAATGTTCGCTTCGCCTCCTTGGTTCACCTATTCTTGACGAGTCTTTTCCGGCATTTGTAGACGAGAAAATTCAAAATTTTATGAGAAATTCCGACCGATTGCTCAAAATTAACGCCCATATGGCTTTTACAATTATAAAGTTTTGCCTTTTTGTGCCAAAATTTACATATGCTTTAAGATGTTGTCAACTGTGGAAACACAGTGAGCTGGTGGAAGGCTTGGACAACATTATAAAGAACACGTTATCGTCGGTTTTGAATATCGATTTAGATGACAGGGCGTGGTCGCAAGCCTCCTTGCCTGTTAAATTAGGAGGCTTAGGTATTCGTAAAATTTCAAGTGTAGCCCTACCAGCGTTCTTGTCTTCCGTCTATAGCACTTGTTCTTTGGTTAATAAAATTCTATCTCCTTCTCTTGTGGCACTTTCTGGCAACACTCTCAAAATTTCATACTTAGACGAGGCTCGAAATGCTTGGCATAGTGCTTGCCCCAATACTACTCCCCCCAAATCTCTTTCGTCTCAACGGCAATGGGACGGGCCTCTGTGCGAGCTGACGCGGAATTGTCTGTTACAAACGTGCTCAAGCTCCACAGATCGTGCTCGTCTCCTGGCCGTTTCCAAATGGGAGTCAGGGTTTTGGTTGCAAGCACTTCCATCACACAATACTGGTACTTTAATGGATCCAGTTTCTTTCCGTATTGCAACTTCTTTACGGTTGGGTGCAGGGTGCTGTGCCCCTCATCACTGCCAGTGCGGTACTGCTGTTGATCAGCTTGGTCACCACGGATTATCGTGCACCAGGGCTGCCGGTAGGATTTCCCGCCACGCTAGCCTTAATGATATCATTCGCCGGGCCCTTACCAGCGTTAACATTCCAGCCATTCTAGAACCGAATGGTCTGTTACGTGACGATGGTAAGCGGCCTGACGGCATGACTCTTGTTCCGTGGGAGAAGGGTAGGCCTTTGGTGTGGGACGCTACATGCGTTGATACCCTTGCGCCATCTCATCTGTCCGGGACATCAGTTAGGGCCGGTGCGGCGGCAGATTCCGCTGAGGACCTCAAAAGACGCAAATATGCAAGTCTCGACAGAGCTTACTTATTTGAACCTTTCGGGGTCGAGACTCTGGGTCCGTGGGGTTCCGGGGCCCTTCGCGTTTTCAAAATTCTTTCAGGGCATCTGGTCGAAGCGACGCGTGACCCGAGAGCTGGCTCTTATCTGGCTCAACGCATTAGTATTGCCATTCAGCGTGGCAATGCAGCCAGCATCTTAGGGACGCTTCCGTCTGGTAGTGATTTGGATCAGTTGAGCTACCTTTAGATCGCTTGCAGCGGTCTTCAGGTGGCACAACTGTTTCATATGTATTTTGTACATACCTTGTATTATTCTTTCTGTAAATAAATGTAATTTACTAACAAAAGTAATAGTAATTCACCTGCAGGCAGACTCCCGCTGGCCAAGTACTTGGCCACGTCACTCCTGAAAGCGGCTGAGCTGGTCTCCCTCCGAGCTTGCAGCTCTGCCAGCTGCCTCTTCTCACGTTCACAGCTCTGCGTGCTCGACAGTTTGTTTCTTACTTCTTCTAGCGACACTGAAATAACAGAATACATCTGTTTTAGGAGTGCTACATCATATCTGGTAGCATATGCTAAGTCTAAGTCCACTGGCTCATTGAGCGGTCAGTTCAACTACAGTTGTGTCCATAGCCTTGTGTCTTAGCATGTCGCTAAGTAGTTAATGTTTTCACAGAATATATTTTTTATTTTTTATTTTTTGTAGATAAATTGACTGTTTGGGTTTTAGGTTTTATAATTATGTTTTTTTTTTTAATTTAATTAAATTTGTAGTAAAATTATTTAGTGATTGTAATTAATTTGTGATAATTTTTATTTTTTATATTTTTAATCTGTTCTCGCTAATAGCATGTTGTCGGTCAGCTATAATTGTGGTAGCACTTCACATGTGTAATATAATTCTTAAGGTGATGCTTCATAAGCCCTTCAGATATCCCACGACATCTCTTTACAAAGATGCTGGTGTTCTTACTGTGCGCCAACTTTTTGTGCTTAAATCCTCTCTTTCTGTGCACAAATCAATTATCTCTGCACCGGAATATGAGTACCTACTGAGTCGCAGAGTTTTTAAATTATTGACTCCTTCCGTAAATACTAAATTTGCACAACGCGTGGGTTGCTTCATGAAGCTGCATGTCTACAATAAAATTGTCAAATGTTGTGACATTAAAATGAAGTCAGTTTCTGAAGCAAAACACATAATCATCAAATGGCTGGGTAAACTGACATATGCTGAAACAGAAGAGATTCTTTATTTTGAAAGCTAGTTGCCTTAAAATCATTAATTGTTTATTTATTCATTTTGTATTTATACAGTATTATCATTATAGAATTGAAACTATCGTGGTTGGGAATCATATTAAAAGATTGTATTCGCTGGTCCACCGTCGAACGCGGTCGCGGGCGGTGCTCATGATGAAGAGGCTTCGGAACTCAGTCTCGAAACGTCAGCAAAGTGACGAATAATAGTGGTAATTAGCCGTTTATCTTTTAATAGTATTATCATTATTATTATTATGTGTTATGCGTGTACCTTTATATATATTTATATAATATATACATATGTAAATATTCCTTTTTGCTCTTAGTTTTATACATTACCTACTTTTCACTATCCTCGATACAGGCCTAGCCTAGTGAGGAAACTGACAGATATACCATTTAAAATTAATTTTGTCTTTGAAATTTGTTAAAATTGTTATAACTATAGGAAATAATTATTTTGTAAGCAGTGACTCTTTTCGTTGTAATAAATAAATTTTCATTTTTTTTATTTATTTTTTCATTTTTTCATGCGTTGTAATTACTTGTAACGGTGTGTACTATGTTGGTGATTCTAATAAATAAATATAATATAAATATAACTTGTTGACTGGATGGACGTTTTTTACCGAAACTGCCCGTTTGATGGCTATCTGAACTTGGACCTACTTTTGCATGCTTAACTTTAAGTAAATTTTTTTTTTTTTTCTTTATAATTGGCGCCGCACGTCTTGTGCATTTACCATTTTCAAGTAAGTATCTGTATTTTCACTATATTGTATTTTCAATATATTTTGCAACGTTACACTCCTTCCAAGTCGTCAAAGTCACAGTCGAGTCATGATTTAGTAAAACGGTGGCCAAGTTTACTAAAACTTTGGTAGACAACTTCCACCAATTTCAAAAGTCACGCAATTCACTTCCATTTCATTTCACTACACTTGTGCTCTTTAAACGAGCTACATTAGTTAAAATGCCACCAAAATAACACAAAATAACTCAAGAAAACACTAGGAAAAGAAATAAAATAAAAGTAAACAACGTCTCTTTTCGAAAATGGCGGGAAGAGTCCTTAAGTAAATTTGTACTTGTGGTATGTGCATACCACACACATCATCAAATAAGCAACCATTACAATTCATTACATTGTTACAATCATTTAATAAGCAATAAATTTGATTTGAGTTGTTTTTTTTTTTGCTATATCATTAATCGGCAGCATCATAGCATTAAGCAGTGGAAAAACGAATTTATCTTTTAATTGAGCATTATTAAATTAGTGGTTTAGCAATAAAAAACCTAATTGGTTTAACCTAATTATATAAATAATTGAGTGGTGCAGCAATATTTAAACTAGCGGCCCGCTCACGACTTCGTGCGCGTGTCCGTCCCGGTGACCCGACTGCAGCGCCACCTACCGGGTTTTTTTTCAAATTTTATTTTATTATTATTTATTTATTTATAATACACAGGCAGCTCTCGGAGCTGATGCGTGTATATCTTAGTCCTTATCAGTTCACTTTAAATGTTTGCCAAGTCTATTTTTTTTTTTTTATTTATTTATTTATAATACACAGGCAGCTCTCGGAGCTGATGCGTGTATATCTTAGTCCTTATCAGTGCACTTTAAATGTTTGTCAAGTCTATTTTTATTTATTTTATTTATTTATTTATAATACACAGGCAGCACTCGGAGCTGATGCGTGTATATCTTAGTCCTTATCAGTGCACTTTAAATGTTTGTCAAGTCTATTTTTGAAAGAATTCACTGAGAGGGCACTGATCACTGAGTCTGGTAGCCGGTTCCAAGTGCGCACGACGCGATTAGGCAATATGTGCATCCTCGGATTGCTGGTACTTGGCCCGCGTTGCAGCTTCAGCGAGTGTCCTCTGAGTCCTATATTATTGTTCATGGTATATATAGCGTCTGTGATAAATCTGGTATACTGTAGTGGTTGTTTAGGATCTTGTAGGTGTCTATTAGGTCTCCACGCTCTCTACGTTGCTGAAGGGTAGTTAATCCAAGTTCGTGAAGTTGTTCCTCATATGTAAGTGCTTTAAGAATAGGCATTTTAAAAAATTTTTTTTTAGTGGATACGAGTAGAAAAGATCACTCGTTTGGCGAATATTACATAGGCTATTGGGTATTGGCGTGCACGTGTTGGTTCTTGTTTGTGATGATCACTGTTCTCTAGTGTTTTAAATCCATGTCGGTCTGTCAACATGGATTCACACTGTGAACACTAGAAAACAGATAATTTTTTCAGACTTCATACCTCAAAAACAATAAGTTGTATGGAAAAAATGCATTTGACATTAATTGATGGCTAAGAAAAAGGCTCCACAATATTCAAAAAAATTGTGATCTAGTCCAAGTACTATCTTACCCATTTTCTTTTCCTTATACAGTGCTAAATGGTACTGATGGTCTAATTTCCAATTCTCCATCTTACTCCGCTCCACAACATCTTCATAGTGCACCAACTCTTCTTCCACAGTCTTTATCAGACTTTGCACACTTTTCAAACTTCCTATAACTTCAGCGATGGTCGCAGTCAGGGTTGGAATGTATGCTAAGTTCTCGGCTAACTCGTTCGCACTCTTCAAACGCCGTTCCATGTTGTTGTGTATCTCCGTGATCAGTTTGTCGACTTCCTCCGCAGCCCTGGCGTTACTCTCGGCATTGTCGTGAATAGCTACCCAGTCTTCTTGGTATTTGGCCAATAATTCACCTCCAGCTCCGTAGTTTACTTGGCTGTCGCTCCTCGGTATAGCCTCTGGTGGCAGCTTGGTATCTTTGTTAAAGATGTTCGTTACTCTCTGAACTTCTTGAAGAGTTTGTCTAAGGTTGTTGTTAGATGATATACCGTCTTGTACAACCGATATGAATTCTTTTAGATTTCCGAGCATTTTTAGAGAAATTAAAAGTAGGTACTAGGTAAAGTTTGAAAGTTATAGTTTAAGAAAACACAGACAAACAGAAACATCTAAAACATACATATGCGTAGAATTTTGTCCAATTAATCTGTGTTTGTGTAATAAAATTAAATGTTTGTTTCCATTGTCTGTCTGGCTGGAGTGGAGTGGGGGCCCTTGTTCCCCAGTATAAATTGTAGTTTTTGCCCTTGACCCTTTATAATGCCTCTCGGTAGGCTAAAATATGAATGAAATCTGCTTTGCTACAGAGCAGGTTACCATTGTATTTTAATATCCAGGATATTGTAGAATAGCACTATCAAGTTTTGATGAAATAGCACGGAAAAAAAACTAACTAATATTAATACTTGGGCACAGACACGGAAGAATGGCACAGACACAAACAGTGTATGCGTGTATGCCATTCATGTATTATAGGTAAATCTATAACTTCATGATGCCATTATATTACTGTCCTCTATCTATGGTCTTGGGCACAGTCACAATATCCATTAACACAGCAGACAAAACATTGAGCATGTTTGAGCACCATTGAGCATTGGAGCATGTTTTATACTTAGAGAATTTAAAAAAATAACTGGCACGACCTCTGTGGTGCGGCTGGCGAACGTACGCCTGCGACGCAGGAGGTTGCGGGTTAGATTCTCGCCTCGGAACAAATATTTGTGCGATCTGCAGATATTTGTTGGGTGTTCTGGGTATTTTCAATATAATTAAAAAAAAAAGTAATAAGTATATCAGTTGTCTAGTACCCATAACACAAGCTCTGCTTAGCTTGGGGCATAGGTAATGTTGTATGAACTGTCCAGCATTATTTAATGTACAAAACAGTGCTATATGATTTGGTCCGTGACAGTCGTAGACAGAATTTTCGCTCTACGGCATATAGAATTTGAGGAGCGAGCATACCTCTATAATCTGTCTACGCCATGGACGTAGTATACAAAAGGACTGAGCGATCGCAGCTGAAAAACGAGCAGCAAGATATATACTATAGAGACAGTGAGTCTCTTTCTACTACGGTGACCATACAAAAAAATCATGTCGTGGAGTGGAACAAACATTATTTAAATCTAATTATTTACCACAGTTATTTATGCAGCCAGATTCATACTGGAGACTTGGTAAGTGATCAGTATCACGAATCGATAACACTTTTTGTTAATTTCGTAAAATAAAATGTTGACCTCCCCTAATAGATGACTTGGGACTGGGCTTGCGTTTGTAGGAAACACGTTTTTTCCAATATCACAGAAAGTGTTATCAAACCTTGTTACTGATTACTTACCGAGTGTTCAGTGTCGGCAAACGGCGGGACTCGTGACGCCTCCATGCCGTGATGTTTCTCGTCTGCCGGGCGTCCCGCGACGGCCAACTTTTAAATTTGTAGTATCGATGACCTCTTAGTATTTACCTATACAATGGTCATGGTCACCCTTGCTATCATAAAGCTATCATTTCAAGTGTTAGAAAGGGACAAACTGCCTCTATTCTAACTATCTCTCTTGGCTCGTTTTTCCTCTATCTATGACGGTAATCTAAATTGACTCTTAAAGTAATCGAATAAGGTCTTGTTTCGGTATTATAATTTTTAAGAGCGCTCAGTAAGTCCTTGGTCTACGCAGCTACGCTATTTTCTGTCTACGCTCTACAGTGATGGTGCTTTATATATTTAAAAAAATCCTCTATGGATAGTGCTCTTGGGCACCGGCACAGACAAACAGTAGTATATTGTATCCTCTTTGAAACAGTGTACTACGTTCTTGCTCTTGGGTTTTTGCGTCAACGTGAACAAGTGGGCTATTTCATCATTTTTCGTTAGCTTCCAATTATTTATTGGTTTTTATAGCTGAACAGTATACACACACGAGCAAGGTGACTTAAAATGGAATCATTTCAATTCGTTTACAATAGTGTAAGTTAACGTTTTTGAAACAAATAGGTTATGTGTTGGTGAATTCGTTTCAGATGCCGTTGTCGTGTCGTTTTTACCAGGAGAAGTACCCTGAAGTGGAGGATGTGGTGATGGTGAACGTGAGATCCATTGCCGAGATGGGCGCGTACGTCCATTTGCTGGAATACAATAACATTGAGGGCATGATCTTGCTCTCAGAGTTGTCCCGAAGGCGTATCCGCTCCATCAACAAACTGATCAGAGTCGGCAAAACTGAGCCGGTGGTAGTCATCAGAGTGGATAAAGAGAAAGGTAGGTGAAGCTTAAAGGTTTGTTGCTCACCAACTTTATGCTATACAAAGTTCAAAGTTTTATGATGAAACAATGTTGAAATAGTGTTAAATTTTACCAGAAGAAGTACCCTGAAGCTGAAGATACACTACTGAAAACCGCATTCGAATTGGTTCAGCCATTCTGGAGATTAGAACGAACAAGCGTGCCAACAAACAGATATTATAAAAGCTGCTGTTTTCGGCTTGGTAGCGTGTCTTCAGTAGGTAGCACTGACTTTTAACATATTGAAACAAAAATACGGAATACAGACAGATGGACAGATGGAATGCTTCTTAGCGTTAAGTTCACCTGTGTACATTGTTTGTTTTGTGCAATAAAGAATATTCTATTCTATTCTATTCTATGGACGGCATAGGCATAGGGTCCCATTTAATTAATTTTAAATAATAATTTTATATATAATTATTTGAAATATTTCGAATTGCGATTTCGGAAATTTCGCGGTAATTTCGATTGTGCTCATATCATGACCTTACTTTTGTTACCAAACATGATACGATTATCTAAAAAATGCTATTGAAAACTTACTTTTTGTCGCCAAAAAATCGTCATTTTGTTATTTAACGGTCTTCAAAATAAAGGAGGTGGTTCTCAATTTGTGTGTATTTTTTTATAATTTTAATATACCTAGTGACACTCAAGAAATAAAGGGGAATCTTTTTTTTTTTAAATTATTTATCTAATTTTGGCTCTCATGTCACTGCAACCAATTAAATGCCTATTGTGATCTATTGTGTGTGAGGGTGTTTACAGTTCGCTGCTAAGACCTATTCTTGGAACTGTAGGATTTTCTTGGGGGTGAGTTCTTTCAGTTCATCTGGGTCCAAGGCGATTCTAACGACGTAATATATTCATCAGAATCAGTTCAACTGTTAAGTAGTTACGGGTGTCAAGTCAAGTCAAGTCAAAAAGTATTTTATTCATTGAAATCACAAGGATCATTTTGAATCGTCTTAAAAAATAAATTTACATTTACTCCTGTTCCAACGCAACCAGACCTAGAAGAATCAGGCAACAAACACGGTCTGTTTTTCTTTTGATGATCCTTCTTACTACTAGGTGGGGAGCGCCTGTGTGGTGCCTCGAGAACAAGTGGAAGCTAATTCAAGGAAAAAAGGAAAACCAAATTAAAAGCCTTACTTAGGTAGGCAGTCAAAAGTAAGATGATAGAGAGAATCAGCAAAAGTTCATAAGGCAGCACACACTACGCTTGATATACTAATAAATAACAAATCAGTAATAAATTATATGCAGGTACAGACATTGCATATTGACAAATTAGGTGTCGAGGGGCAGAGCGACATCAGGCCACGCGGCTTTTAAGATTTAAATCTTCGAATCGAAAGTTAAGAAGCACTTTCTGGAAGTTTATTATAGAACCGAACAGAATTCCCCATAAAAGACCCACTTACTTTTTTTATTCTAAATTTGGGAATACTCAGTTTATTTTTATTTCTCGTGTTAAAACAATGCACGTCAATTTTTTTAATAAATCTATCTAAGTGTTTATGTGTATATAATAAGGTTTCGTAGATGTATTGCGATATTACCGTGAGAATGTTAATTTCCTTAAAACGCTCCCTCAAGGAGTCACGTGGCTTCATTTTATAAATGGCACGTATTGCCCGTTTTTGTAAAACAAATATTGCTTGGATGTCTGCTGCTTTCCCCCACAGAATGATGCCATATGACATAACACTATGGAAGTAGCCAAAATAAACTAGCCTAGCTGTAGCTTCATCAGTAAGCTGCCTTATCGTACGAACTGCATATGCAGCGGAACTAAGTCAACCCGCAAGTGCCTCAATTTGTGGTCCCCACTGCAAACTTGCATCAATATTAAGTCCTAAGAAAACAGTAGAGTTTACAAGATTGAGTGTCTCGCCATTTACTTTAATATTAGTTGGGTAATGTTTTACATTTGTCAAAGTGAATTTAATGCATTTAGTTTTTTTAGCATTAAGCAACAGATTATTTACAATCAAGAACTCGCGATAGTGATTTATTTACATGAACATAGGGACGGATATACATACATACAGGTCAAACACATAACCCTTCTTTTTGTCTTTACCACAGTCGGGTACAAAGTAGAAGGCAAACAGCTGTTATTACCGGAAGTATTTGCTAATCATAATATTGATCAACAGGTTACATAGACTTGTCCAAGCGTCGAGTGTCTGCGGAGGATATAGACAAATGCACAGAACGGTACGCGAAGGCCAAAGCAGTGAACTCCATCCTCAGGCACGTCGCCGAGCTGCTGCACTACGAGAGCTCCGATCAACTCGAGGAGCTCTACAAGAGAACGGCTTGGCTTTTTGAGGAGAAATACAAAAAGAAGGCATCTGCCTACGACTTCTTCAAACAAGCTGCTGTGTGAGTATTACTGCCTAGCTTCCTTCGTAGGTCATCTCCAATTGTGACCCTGATGGAATAGGTAGTTGTTATGCAAGGCTGCAAACTTGTTTTCTGGCGCGAGTACTTGTACTGAAACCTAAGCATAGTGCGTTTTTTTTATGATTGCGATTGTGACTTGGATTTGTTCAAAACACAAAACTAAAATAATGGAAAGTGAATTTGACGTGAGAACATTTGAATAAATAATAAAATAATAAATAAATAATGCTAGACAGTTCACACAACATTAACTAGCCCCAAACTAAGCAGAGCTTGTGTTATGGGTACTAGATAACTGATATACTTAATACAATACATTACATAGATAGATATTTTGTATTATACGTAGAAAATACCCAGAACACCCTGGACAAATATCTGCAGATCACACAAATATTTGTTTTGAGGCGGGAATCAAACCCGCAACGTCTTACGTCGCAGGCGAACCTACGCCCGCCGCGCTACGGAGGTCGGCATTTTATTTTTTCGTGACTTCGCTCGCGTTGCCCCGTTGAAGTGTTGGTTGTCTCGACTGCAGCGCCACCTACCTGGTCCAGTTGCAAATCTGAACCATCCAGGGACTCACTCAAACACACACAAGAAAACATCAAAATCAGAAGAGTTCAGTGACATAGGGGAGTCCATTAGGCGATATTGGTTATTTTTCGACCCTGTAATTATACACACAGACAGAAGAATATATTCATCAAGATATTAGTTAGAAGATATTATTTCCGGTCTAGCTAGATTCCGATAGAATACAGGCAGCATATAAGACCATTGTCATGTCATTCATTGGGGAGCCCTATGTCCTGTAGCGCATGTCTAATGATTACAGACAAACTCTGGAGCCCTATGTCCTGTAGCGCATGTCTAATGATTACAGACAAACTCTGACACCTTTTTTCAGAAAGCTCAGAACTTATGCAAACTGAGCTTTTTTGTGAAATAATTTGTCCGGGAAAGTACTACCACCATACCTATTTCTGCCGCAAAGCAGTAGTGCTCGCATTACTGTGTTCCGGTTTGAAGGGTAAGGGTGCTGGTGAAATTACAGGGGCATGAGACTTTTCATCTTTATGTCACAGGGTGGCGGGCGCAGTGCAATGCCACATAGGGCGCGTCCTAGGTGGACGTGACCTATGAGGTAATGCACTGTTCATAGGCAGAGGTTACCGCTTAACATCAGGTGGGCCTCTTGTTTGTTCCGTCATCCAAGTAGTATAAAAAAAAAAAAAAACTCTGACCCCTTTTTTCTGAAAGCTCAGAAATTATTGCAAACAAATCTACTGTTTCAGTGACCCCTCAGTCCTAAACGAATGTGGCCTCGATGAGAACACCAAAGAGGTTCTCCTATCCAACATCAAGAGGAAACTGACGTCCCAAGCGGTGAAGATCCGAGCAGATATTGAATGCGCTTGCTACGGCTACGAGGGCATAGACGCAGTGCGGACCGCTCTGAAGTCTGGCCTCGCGCTGTCGACCATCGACCTACCGATTAAGATCAACCTTATTGCCCCTCCCTTGTATGGTAAGTTCATTTTGACGACCTCTGTGGCGCGTCGCGTGAAGGTTCGCCTGCGGCGCAGGAGGTTGTGGCTTCGATTCCCGCCTCGGAACAAATATATGTGCGATCTGCAGATATTTGTTCAGGGTGTTCTGGGTGTTTTCTATGTATAATAAAAAATATCTATTTATGTATTAAGTATATCAGTTAACTAGTACCCATAACACAAGCTCTGGCTTAGCTTGGGGCTAGATAATGTTGTGTAAACTTGTCCAGCGTTATTTATTTATTATTTAATATCTGCTGCCGAGTTCTCTCGCTACTGATGATGATGATGTTGCATGATGTTTTTTTCTGAGACATCCTTGGATATTAATTTTAAAAAAACAAGAACCTTCTTGGAGTAGTAGTAGAGCTTTTTTGTGAAAGAGTTCGTCCGGGGAAGTACTACCACCGTACCTATTTCTGCCGCAAAGCAGTAGTGCTCGCATTGCTGTGTTACGGTTTGAAGGGTAAGGGTGCCGGTGAAATTACAGGCACATGAGACTTTTCATCTTTATGTCTCAGGGTGGCGGGCGCAGTGCAATGCCACATAGGGCGCGTCCTAGGTGGACGTGACCTATGAGGTAATGCACTGTTCATAGGCAGAGGTTACCGCTTAACATCAGGTGGGCCATCTGCTTGCTCCGCCATTCCAGTAGTATAAAAAAAAAAAAGAAAAAAAAAAAGATAACTGGAGCTTGCCAGTTCGGCTTGTTGTTCGGCTACTCTGAACACCATCACCATACTCTGCTACGTTAGTTATTTTTTATTTTTTTATACTACTTGTTTGACGGAACAAGCAGATGGCCCACCTGATGTTAAGCGGTAACCTCTGCTTATGAACAGTGCATTATTACCTCATAGGTCACGTACACCTAGGACGCGCCCTATGTAGCATTGCACTACGCCCGCCACCCTGAAACATAAAGATGAAAAGTCTCATGTGCCTGTAATTTCACTGGAACCCTTACCCTTCAAACCGTAACACAGCAATGCGAGCACTACTGCTTTGCGGCAGAAATAGGTATGGTGGAAGTACTTCCCCGGACGAACTCTTTCACAAAAAAGCTCTATTAGTGTGGACCTTAGAGCATTGCAGGCCTCCGTACCGGTGTGGACGAACGAGATTATGTTTGTTCTTTAACCCCCGACGCAAAAACGACGGGGTGTTATAAGTTTGACGTGTCTGTGTGTGTGATTGTGTCTGTGTGAGTGTCTGTTTGTGTGTTTGTCTGTGTGAGTGTCTGTTTGTGTGTTTGTCTGTGGCATCGTAGCTCCCGAACGGATGAACCGTTTTTTTTAAAGGTGAATTAGTCGTGAGTGTTCTTAGTTAAGTTTGATCAAAATCGGTTCAGCCGTTTCATTGAGTTGAGGGTTTTTTTTTAATTTTTACAAAAGTAATAACTTGTTTCAATAAATTTACGAACAACTTTAGTTGTACGCCGACACCCACCAGCGTGGTTTATTTTTCTTCCCTTTGTTTTTATTAGAGCACAAAATACCACAAGAGCCGTCGCTGCAAATATGTTTTCTTCACTTTGCATTTTGTAATAACTAAATGGCCTCGAATGTCAAGAGCCACACAGACTGACCCGCTCCGTGAGAGCCTTGTGCGTGGCTGACCGTGCGTAAAATCGCGCACTGTGCGGTTTCAGAGTAACTTCCTCCCGCGAACACTCAGGTTGTGGAATGATCTCCCTGCTGAGGTTTTCCCGAGCGACTACAGTGTGGGGTTCTTCAAAAGACGTGTTTATAATTGTTTAAAGCGTCGGCAACGCGCGTGTGATGCCTCCGGTATTGCAGGCGTCCATAGGCTACGGTAACCGCTTACCAACAGGTTTATGCTTGTGTACTAGCTCGGAAGAATTTAAAAAACAAAAAACACGCACCACGGGGGGCCACCTTCACTTGTATGACTTTAGAAATAGGCGTGTATCTACAAACATGTAACATAGTGAGTGTTTGTTCGCAGTAATGACGACGTCAACGCCCGAGAAGACGGACGGACTCAAAGCGCTGCAAGACGCGATAGACCAGATCAGAGAGACGATCACGGCGGCGGGAGGCGTCTTCAACATACAGATGGCGGTGAGTGTCACACAACACAACAGAGACCTGAGAGGGAGAGAGGCACGAGAGAGTGGAATGCCTGCGTTCATCATAATCAGCCTGCATCAGTCCACTGCTGGACATAGGCATGTGTAGAGCCCAATGCGCGCCAGTTAGACCGATTTCCAGCTCTTCCCATCAACTTTCTACCAGCCGCCTTACGCAGATCGTCGCTCCTAGCCAGGGGGCGCACCACACTACGTTTACCAAGACGTGGTCTCTACTCTAGAACACGTTTACCCCAGCGGTTGTCGGTTCTTCGGCATATATGCCCAGCCCATTGCCATTTCAGCTTGCTAATTCTCTGAGCTATGTCGATGACCTTGGTTCTCTGTCGGATAACTTTATTGCGGATTTTATCCCTCAGAGAAACTCCGAGCATAGCTCGTTCCATAGCACGCTGAGCACCCTTGAACTGATGGAGCAGGCACACCGTGAGTGTCCACGTCTCGGCACCGTAGGTCATTACGGGTAGGACGCACTGATTGAAAACTCTCGTCTTCTGGCATTGTGGTATAGGGGATGCAAAGACTCGATGTAATTTACCAAAAGCTGCCCAGCCCAGCTGAATTCTTCGCTTGGCCTTCTCCTCAAAGTTGTTTTTACCCAGCTGTATTGTTTGTCCGAGGCAAACGTACTCTCGAACGACTTCGAGAGGAAGGCCGTTAACGGCGACGGATCCTGGGTTAATATGGTCGTTGATCATGATTTTAGTTTTATCTAAGTTCATGCCGAGACCAATTCATCGCGAGGATGCAGCAAGGCTGTCCAACATCTGTTGCAATTCCTGCTGCGACTCCGCCGCTAGGACTATGTCATCCGCGAATCGTAGGTGTGAGATATTCTCGCCGTTTTTGTTTATGCCCATACCACTCCAGTCCAGCGTCTTAAACTTATCCTCCAATACGATAGTGAACAGTTTGGGGGATATGACATCCCCCTGTCTCACTCCGCGTCGCAATTGGATGGGTTCAGCCTGCCGATCCTGTACTCGGACACTCATAGTTGCAGCATCATAAAGAAATCTCAACACTTTAGTCTAACGATAGTCCACTTGGCATCGCTGCAAGGATTCCAGAACAGCCCAGGTTTCAACAGAGTCAAAGGCTTTCTCATAATCCACAAATGGCAGACACAGGGGCCGATTATACTCTTCAGATTTGTGTATAATCTGCCGCATTGTGTGTATGTGGTGGTGCTGTATCCTCCTCGAAACCCAGCCCATCCGGGGGCTGAAATTCGTCGAGTGTTCGTGCGAGACGATTTGTAACGACTCTTGAAAACAGCTTATGTCTGCGTTCACTTGTACTCTTTAAAGTACATACCTACTTGTACTAGTTTGTACCGGTTTGTATTATTACAAATTGTGTGTTAAGTCTCCTAGTTTTCGGTAAATCAACTTTTGTTATCTAAAGAAGTGATGAGCTGTAATGAGAAAAAAACCCAAAAATGTAAATGTCACGCCGCAAGCGAGTATCCACCTTAACATTATCATGTTTACTTGTAGCCTAAAGTGGTGACGGCGACGGACGAGGCGGAGCTCGCGAGGCAGATGGAGCGCGCCGAGGCGGAGAACGCAGAGGTCGCCGGCGACTCCGCGGAGGAGGACGAGGAGCAAGGTACATCAGCAGACAGTAGATGAGCACGGCGGACGAGGCGGAGCGCGCGAGGCAGATGAAGAACGCAGAGGTAGGCGGCGACTCCGCGGAGGAGGACGAGGAGCAAGGTACATCAGCAGACAGTAGAGTAGATGAGCACGGCGGACGAGGCGGAGCGCGCGAGGCAGATGAAGAACGCAGAGGTCGGCGGCGACTCCGCGGAGGAGGACGAGGAGCAAGGTACATCAGCAGACAGTAGATGAGCACGGCGGACGAGGCGGAGCGCGCGAGGCAGATGAAGAACGCAGAGGTCGGCGGCGACTCCGCGGAGGAGGACGAGGAGCAAGGTACATCAGCAGACAGTAGATGAGCACGGCGGACGAGGCGGAGCGCGCGAGGCAGATGAAGAACGCAGAGGTCGGCGGCGACTCCGCGGAGGAGGACGAGGAGCAAGGTACATCAGCAGACAGTAGATGAGCACGGCGGACGAGGCGGAGCGCGCGAGGCAGATGAAGAACGCAGAGGTCGGCGGCGACTCCGCGGAGGAGGACGAGGAGCAAGGTACATCAGCAGACAGTAGATGAGCACGGCGGACGAGGCGGAGCGCGCGAGGCAGATGAAGAACGCAGAGGTCGGCGGCGACTCCGCGGAGGAGGACGAGGAGCAAGGTACATCAGCAGACAGTAGATGAGCACGGCGGACGAGGCGGAGCGCGCGAGGCAGATGAAGAACGCAGAGGTCGGCGGCGACTCCGCGGAGGAGGACGAGGAGCAAGGTACATCAGCAGATAGTAGATGAGCACGGCGGACGAGGCGGAGCTGAGTGGTGAGCTCATCGCCGCCATTGCTTCCCACCACTGACGTTGTGTACATACTAAAGACAACTATAATATTCAAAACTTGAAACTAATAGAGTTTGTCTCATAAATGATGAATGTTATTATTGCAGGTATGGGCGACGCCGGCGGCGTGGAGGACGCGGAGCCCCAGGAGAACGGGGCTTCGGACCAGGACGAGGACTGAGCTGTCCCCACCTTGTATATTATACATACATGTTACATACACACTTCATAAATATTATACAATTTTTATATAAACTATCTTTCGAATCGCCCCTTTCTGCAGAGAGAGAGAGAGAGAGAGAAACAGCGAGAGTATACATTCCATCAACAATGCTGGTCGCTTTGTAGTACGAATTGTATATCCCAAAAATTAAACTACCTTTATTTTTATCCTGAATATTTTGAAACCCAAATGCGCCCAAATGCGGTGCCGAAAAGTTGAATAAGAAAATACCAAAATAAATAACCTTATTTTTATTTTCACATTTCGGTATCGGTATATACAATACAATTGACGACCTCTGTGGCGGGGCGGGCGAACGTTCGCCTGCGACGCCGGAGGTTGCGGGTTCGATTCCCGCCTCAGAACAAATATTTTTGTGCGATATGCAGATATTTGTTCAGGGTGTTCTGGGTATTTTCTGTGTATAATAAAAAAATATCTATCTATGTTATATATTGTACTAGATGACCCGCGCGCGACTTTTAAATAGTCAAAACACGCTGAAATCTGGCTAAAACGTAAAGTGTATTTATTTACATGCAAAACGTTCCCGTGGCTTTTTTCAGCAAAACTTTCAGGTACTGTTTAAACTTATTTTTGCTATTGTTATATAAGGAGTCTACCTGTTAATTTTCAAGTATCTACTACCAACGGTTTCCGAAATACGAAGCATTTTAGTTTTACATTAAAAGCCGTTTTGGACCGCTTAGAGGGTGAATTTTCCAAAATCCTTTCTTAGTACACCCCTACACCCAAAAATGAGTACATCCTCCAAATTTCATGTATCTAGGTCCAGCGGTTTAGGCTGTGCGCTGCAAAACGCAAAGTGTATACGTTAAAAGCCCTTTATGGCCCCTAAGGGAGCGAATTTTTCAAATTCCTTTTAAAGTACATTTTTACACCCTAAAAGGCCTACACTCTCCAAATTTTAAGTCTCTACGACCAGCGGTTTAGGCTGTGCGTTGTAAAAACTAGTTTTATTATTTTTTTCAAAGAAAACGTTCCCCTGCTATTTTTCAGGAAAATTTCAGGTATCGCTGAAATACGTGTTTGTTAATTTTATTTGAGGAATCTCCATGTAAAATTTCATGGTTCTACTACTAAAGGTTTCCGAAATACAGAGCATTTTTGTTTTAAGTTAGAACCGCATTTTGAACCCCTTAGCATGCGAATTTTCAAAATTCCATTCTTAGTATAACCCTACGCATCGAGACAAACACACCCTCCAAATTTCAAGTCTCTACGTCCTGCGGTTTAGGGTGTGCGTTGGACCTCGTTCAGTCAGTCAGTCAGTCAGGACAAAGCCTTTTATATATTAGATTAAGTATATCAGTTATCTAGTACCCATAACACAAGCTCTGCTTAGCTTGGGGCTAGATAATGTTCTGTAAACTGTCCAGCATTATTTATTTATTTATTAATATTGTCTCAAGGGGTCAAGTATACGTTACTAGAGAGTAGAGTATAGAGAAAGTACCATTTAGTAGAGCTTCTTTGTGAAAGAGTTCGTCCGGGGAAGTACTACCACCATACCTATTTCTGCCGCAAAGCAGTAGTGCTCGCATTGCTGTGTTCCAGTTTGAAGGGTAAGGGTGCTGCTGAAATTACAGGCACATGAGACTTTTCATCTTTAAGTCTCAGTGTGGCGGGCGCAGTGCAATGCCACATAGGGCGCGTTCTAGGTGGAAGTGACCTGTGAGGTAATGCACTGTTCATAGGCAGAGGTTACCGCTTGAATCTAGGATTTTCTTTCCCCCCCTTACTTTGACGACCTCTGTGGCGCGGCGGGAGAAGGATGGCCTGCGACGCAGGAGGTAGCGCGTTGGGTTTTTTCCCTCGGAACAAATATTTGTGCGATCTGCAGATATTTGTTCAGGGTGTTCTGGGTATTTTCTATGTATAATAAAAAATATCTATCTATGTAATACCTATATTGTATTAAGTATATCAGTTATCTAGTATCCATTACACAAGCTCTGCTTAGCTTGGGGCTAGATAATGTTGTGTGAACTATCCAGCATTATTTATTTTATTTATTTATATACAATCTTGGCTACGCCCTTGGGCAGAGCCTCAATGGGTCTCTTTTCAGTTGGTTGCATCATCGTGGGAATATGGACGTGGGAGTATGGACGTGGGAGTATGGATAGTAGGACATGGACAACATAAGTGCACATTATAGTAGACAGGTTGATGTTACACCTAAACATTGATACAACCTTTAGATAATAAAAACAAGTTTAACTTTAAATAATGTGGTTTCTTTTAACACTACAATGATTATTCATAAAACTCCTTCACGGCCATGACGGCGCTTCGCCCTCCTTCACCATGCCGCCGTACAGACAGGACTTGTCTCTGAAGCTCGTCATCCTGAGAGTCTCCTGGTCATCCAGGAACTTGCCGATGAAGTAGCCGGTCATTGGGACACCGATCCAGAGAAAGCGAGTTGTGATTCCGAAGATGGCCATTATTGCTTCTTCTGCTCCTTCCACTTCCTGGTGTGATTCCAGTCGAGGTATATGAGGGTTACCGCGAGGCTCGGGAACGTTATGCTCACCAGGTTACGGCGGAGGAAAGGTCCCAACGCCATAAAACTGGAAATTATTAAATTATTGTTAATGGTTCAGCTATGGTTTACAGATTGATTTTTTACAGATTTTTCCTTAAATTTAAAATACCAGGTAACGTTATGTTAACAATATAGATAACAATAAAGGTACATAAGGGGGCGGGGCACTGAGGAAAAAAGACTTATAGAAATACTCTTCTTTTTTTTTTTTTCTTTTTTTTTTGGCCTATCGTGTAACCTTTTTATTAAGCGTCAATTAATGTTAAGTGCATTTTTTTCATACGAGTTACCGTTTTTGAGATATGAAGTCTGAAAAAATTATTTGTTGTTAGCACCATGTTGACAGTCCGACATGGATTTAAAACACTAGAGAACAGTGATTACACGTGAGCTGCGAGCGAGCCGCAGGCGAGCTTGGCCCGGTAGGGCCCGCAGCGAACCAGAACCGACATATGCACGCCAATACCCAATAGCCTATGTAATATCATAGGACTGACAAATGAAAAATAAAAAAATTAGCAAATGAGTTCATATCTAAGAAACGGTAAGTCGTATTGAAAAAATGCATTTAACATTAATTGATGGATAATAAAAAGCTACACAATAGGATAAAAAAAAAAAAAAAAAATTTTTTCCTCATTGCCCCCTTATGTACACTCTGACCCCGGGTAAACAGTAAACAGGGTTTTGGAAACATTGCTTACAAAAAACAATGAAAAAAAACTAGTGGAATGCACCCTGCTTCGCATAGAGTTTATCTAAAAAAACTTCATTACCCTTCGCGGTGAATTTAGGAAATTTCTGTCTTAGTGCACCCCTAGACCACAAGTGGAATGTAGGTACCCTCCAAATTTCAGGTTTAGGCCGTGCGTTGATTGATAGTCAGTGAGTGAGTCAGTCAGTCACACAACCGATGAAACCTAGCGTGTGGCTAGTGACTTTCATCGCAACAGGCACATCAGTGATAAAAGACTAAAGTCCTAATTAGACACTTCATTCTCGATGCTTCATCGATGAAACATCGAAAATGAAAGCAAAAATAAACCACTTTAGCTTAGGACGGCTAGCTTTAAAGGCGTTTCATCTTTCATCACTGATGTGCCTTTGTAATGAAATTCACTAGCCGTCTGTTCACTTTCATCGGAAATGAATGATAAGTGAAGAGTGTAAACAGCAGCACTCATTCAAAGAACCTCCAACACGCACGACTTGTTGTCGCGACATTGCGAGAAAAATGCTCACACTAATTCACTTTACATTTTATGTGTAAATACAAAGAGACATTCACTGCCGTTCATTGAAAATTAATCACTTTGTAGGAACTGTCTAATATCGCCTGACCAAACCTACAGATGAACTTGCAAGGTTAGTTAGCGCTTAGAACATTTAGAATTTAATTTCAATTTGTAGGACATGTTGTGTTTTTTTAATTAATTTGTGATAATGTTTTATTTTTAATTTTTTAATCTGTTCTCGCTCTTTATTATTAATAGCATGTTGTTAGTCATCTATAATTGTGGTAGCACTTGGCATGTATAACTTAACTATCTCGTCTGTATTTACTTTTTTCGGTGTATACTATGTTGGTGACTCTAATAAATAAATATAAATAAATATTATAAATAGAAGGACGACGGCTTGTAATTTGTTACATGGATACTACAGTCAGCTCATATAAGAAGCAATTTATGTTTTTGTTACATAACATTATACTTCAAAAGTTAACAATAGTTTAGAAACAGCTAATGAATGTGAAATAGGGTGAATGTGGAGGCATAAATAGGTAATAACAGGAAGGACTAAAGGAAAGATGGATAGCTAGCACAAAAGCCTGTAAACTTATCAAATACACATGACAACTTCTACTCGAGATTTACAGTAAAATAACACATTGTACACATTGTAGACACACATGAACTCCGCACACGGCAGTAAACAAGAGTAAATAAGTACACAAAATGCGTAATCGAAAGATAAATGATAGAAAATTCGAAAAACTAACCTACTAAAATTATTATTTTCGCCTTGTTTGTATGAGTTTTCTTCGGTCGGACCATAGACATAGAATTTTCGCTAGAGGGAGGGAGTGAGTGAGAGTGGGTGGAAGGATTGACTGAACTGACACTGACTGACAGTGACAGACGGATTATTTACCATACCTGTTACCACGAGATTTTCTAAATTTCCCCAATATCTGTAATATTTATCTACTTTTCCCCCAAAAGTACTAACTACTCTATCTTTTTAATCTAATTGATATATTTTGTACTTGTGGGATAGTATAATGTACTAGTGTTGTTTACCAATGGTGGTAAATATAAAAAAGAATTGATATACCTACTGAATAAGTAGTTTAATTTCTGTTCCACAATGTATTGTCTTATCGAAACGGTTGTGCGAAGTGACTAACAAGGCCCTCGGATACGCGGGGCGCGGGGAATGTACATACTTTAGACTGCTTTCAATGCACATTGAGTAGGTACCCAGTCACATGCTTAACAATAATATTATATTCATGTACTTATTACATTTCATTTGTTATTAACAAACATTGAGCAAAAGGCTTCACAATGACAGAATACATTTTATCTACACTCAAATCGAAAAATTCGAATTACGAATTCAAAGACGGTTCTATACAGACGCACTTTATAGACGCATATAGGTACATAATATTAAGAATAAAACTCATTATAGTACCGCCAACTGTATCATAAAACTCATTATAGTACCGCTTTTTTTTTATTAATTCATTTAACTAGTCTATGGTTATGGCCCTGGATATGAAAAAAAAGCGCACGCATGCGCAGTTTGAACTGCGAAAAAATGGCGCACGCATGCGTAGTTTGAAATTAATTTCCCGCGCTTCCCATATTTTTTTTTGCCGATCGTGTTTTGTATTCTACTTTGTTTAATTTCAATTTTTCCTATGAGTGAAGATAAAGTAGTGTATGAAACTGCATATAACCACAGATAAAATAATACATATAACTTAGGTATATAAAACTTAGTTCTGTATAAAACACTCGAGTCAACCTCAAGTCAAACAGACCCCCAAGAGAGTTTAATACCCCTTCTTATATGACAGTTGCATAAACTACTATTATTATAGTCGATAGTTTGCTATGCGAAAGCCGAGTTCTATTACACAGTATCACTTTCCGAGTACCTACCTGCGACTAACACACACAAACAATGTGGAATGTTCATGGAGACGACCTCTGTGGTGCGGCTGGCGATGGTTCGCAGCTGTGACGCAGAATGGTGCGGGTTCGATTTCCGCCTCGGAACAAATATTTGTGCGTTCTTCAGATATTTGTTCAGGGTGTTCTGGGTGTTTTCTATGCATAATAAAAAATATCTATCTATGTAATATATTGTATTAAGTATATCAGTTATCTAGTACCCATAACACAAGCTCTCCTTAGGTTGGGGCTAGATAATGTTGTTTGAACTGTCCATTTTTTTTTATTCCATTCTGAAAAACTTTGTAAACCTGATACCTACCTACTTTATGACGAAGTTTTGACATGGGATACAAATTGTCTTTGTTCATACCAAGCTGGCCAAAAATATATCTGTGTCAACATTTTTCTGGATGTTCGTTTACCTGGGTGACTTAAGTTATGAACTGACTCAAAAGCCAATTTCCTAAACTTTTCGGTCTCGCATGATCTGTAGATGTTTCACAATAAATCAAACTGTTATTGTTATGTATCATTATTCCTGCCATTAGAATCATTTTGCCACGACGTAATCTAAGGGCGGCTTCCTGCGCTTGAGCTAATTCTTCGAAGTCGATGTTTGTCGGGCATTCCATAGAGTTGACACGTGATATCGCGTCAGCAACTTGATTCGAGTAACGTATTGTATATCGCAGGTAAATTCGCTAATCCTTCTAATATTATAAACGTGAAAGTTTGTAAGAATAAATAAATAAATAAATAATGCTGGACAGTTTACACAACATTATCTAGCCCCAAGCTAAGCAGAGCTTGTGTTATGGGTACTAGATAACTGATATACTTAATACAATAAGTATAATAACATAGAGTTTTTTTTTTTATTATGCATAGAAAATACCCAGAACACCCTGAACAAATATCTGCATATCGCACAAATATTTGTTCCGAGGCGGGAATCGAACCCGCAACCTCCGGCGTCGCAGGCGAACGTTCGCCCGCCGCGCCACAGAGGTCGTCATGGAATGGATGGATGTATCTTTGTTACTCCTTCACGTAAAAACTACTAAATGGATTTGGATGAAATTTGGAATGGAGATAACTGGACTCCCGGAATAACACATAGGCACATTTATCACTCAGTGAAACTACAAGCATAGCTCTCTTCATAACCCACTGCGCGACTTTGAGCTAAATCATATTATTCTTGCTTGTATAAACTTGACTCCTACAGGAATAGGGTAGGAAATGAAGTGAAAGTGATGTTCTCCCATGGACTTTGATGGAGCTGTCATGAAAGGTGTGGTCCTTGATGGTTGCTCCAGACTCAACCTTCAACGATTGGAAGCGCCACGCTCAGGCTCCGTCAAGGTTCGGTGGACCTTGCAGACCTGCCCTCCACGCGACTACACAGTATAGTTAAACAGTGGGACCACGAGAAATAAGTCTCGCTCGACGGTCCACCAGTGGGACAAATTAGTGGTTCCTCTAGAAAACAGCGTAGGTACCTACCTACCTACTTAAAACGGGAACCCTATACTTAATCAAAATGCTTTTATATGAAATCAAATGTAGTATTAATTAAGTATAACAGATAGATCAGTAGGTACTAATAGCTTCCTAGTCTATTTGTATGGCACAATCTTTGAATGTTACAATTTTTCCTTATATCTAAGCGATTTTTGGTGAGATTCCCAGGTGAAGCCAGCTGTAGGACAAAATGCTTTTATATGAAATCAAATGTAGTATTAATTAAGTATAACAGATATATCAGTGGGTACTTAACAGTTTCCTAGTCTATTTGTATGGCACGATCTTTGAATGTTACAATATTTTTTCCTTATAATATCTAAGCGCTTTTTGGTGAGATTCCCCCGTGAAGCCAGCTGTAGGTGGATAGGTTACTCCACTCTTTCTTCAAAGCTCATGAAATCCTGCAAAGAATGAGTATAAGATTAATTTAATACAAATAATTAATTTTGGTAAAATTAAAAAAAACCCCAACGCTGAACGGCTGAACCGATTTTGATCAAACAAAGCTAAGAACACTCACGACAATTACACCTTTGAAATAAATAAAAAACTAAATCGGTTCAGTTGTTCGGGAGCTACGTTGGGACAGACAGACACACACACACACAGACACGTCAAACTTATAACACCCCTTCGTTTTTCGTCGGGGGTTAAAAATAAAAGTCTCCGACTATTTTCTATGTATTCTATAGTATATTCTATGTATACAAATAAAACCACAAAGCCGGAGCACCCGTTGCACTCTAGATCCCTCAGGCGCGGCGCACACGATCAGCTTTTGGTCCTCGAATTTCAGCAATGGAGAACACAAAAGGGTCAAAATGTTACATTACATCAAAGCACAGACTACGTACGTTATATTAGTTTTTATTTCATGTAAATACACGCAGTATTAACGAAGTTATCACTGCGCAAAGTTTAGACCACTTTTTAAATTTCCGAGATTACGCGCGCTCCCTCCGTGACGTCACGTGTCGCGTGGCAGGCCGCGCGCGCCGCCCGCCATAGTGAAACTCGTACAAATAAAGACACGCGCGCGCGTTTTGTTTTAATTCTGTTGCCCAAATAGTACGTGTTTGTTACTTTGTTATTGTTGTAACAAACTATATAAAGATATCCCTACTTATTTTAATTTCATAAATTCCTGTACCTCTTAAGTGATAACGGAATGGAAGAACGGTTTGAGTAAGGCCAGTCGGACAACCTGACAAGAGTGGATAGCGTGATGGCGGCTAAATATTTTATTAAAAAAACAGACAAGTTCGAGTCAGACTCGCGCACGAAGGGTTCCGTACCATTATCTATAATAAAACCGGCCAAGTGCAAGTCAGACTCGCGCACGAAGGGTTCCGTACCATTATCTTCAAAAACGGCAAATAAACCACGTTTGTTGTAGAAACAGAAAAAAACAAAAAAACAGAATAAAATAAATATATAAGGGGGCTCCCCTTATATATTTATTTTATTCTGTTTTTTTTTTATTTGTTATTATAGCGGCAATAGAAATACATCATCGGTGAAAATTTCAACTGTCTAACTATCACGGTTCATGAGATAAAGCCTGGTGACAGACGGACAGCTGAGTCTTAGTAATAGGGTTCCGTTTTACCCTTTGGGTACGGAACTCTAAAAACAAGGATTTTACGGCTGCCGAAATTCGTGGAATAAAACGTGGTATTAACTGAGCTCAATAAAAAAAATGGAATATATTGTATTAAGTATATCAGTTATCTAGTACCCATAACACAAGCTCTGCTTGGCTTGGGGCTAGATAATATCGTGTGAACTGTTCAGCATTATTTATTTATATGATAAGCATTATTTGTTATAAGTACTTAACACTTTTTACTTAAGTAGGATAAATATAAGTAGCAGGTTTGTATACCTACTCGTATACCGATACAAGATACCTACCTATTCGAACTTCAAACTGAATGTGGTAAGTATTAGTAACTTGATGGACTAGATAAAAATATAACTAACCGCTATAATAATAAAATTATCTTCAGGTTTTGTTAGTTAGGTAGGTACCTACCTAAAATGGATTGTTCATAGGTAGGTACCACCTATGAACAATCCATTTTCCAAGGTAGGTACCTAGGTACCTACTAGTAGGTTGTAGGAATACCGTAAATATTAAACATGAAACCAGATCTGGTTATTCAATAATAAATATTCACTTGGTTCATTTTCAGTAATTAATATCTAGGTATATAATTAACCTACACAACGACGACGCGATGTTGATAAATTTTAGCATTTTGACTCCAGCTTTTCCGGTGTTTTTACAGTTGAATTAAAACACTTAGGCACGACACAGTATTTTTTGGTCATTTTTGACAACTACCTAGGTAGAAGCACTTAGCAAAATGATAGAAATGAGCGTAAGCGCGAGCGACCAGTGATCACTAGACATCGGATTATATGCATTTGCATGTTTGCATATGCAAATGCATATAATGCTATTTTTATAGCGTTATGGTACTTTTTCATTGATAGTGCTTATGTCAGTAGTTATGCGAGTACGTTGGCAGAGTAAGGCATGTTGTATTACGCCGTCAACACATCCGACTCTACCCCCAGCACCAATATTAACACAGTGGGGAACTTGGATGAAAGCTGTATTATTTTATGCTGAGAATTTCGAAGCTATAAAAGAAGTAGTTGAAAAATTTGTCAAATCAGACGCAATTGCAATCAATTCAAACCATCTGGCATTTCAAGATCCTTCAATAAAAAAAAATTGCTATTATTGCAACACATTTCAGCAATTTACCCGATGCAATTGAGAAACTAGAAACTAAAAACTTGCCTCTGTGCAAGTCCTTCGAAATAATAGAAAAAATGATTGAACAGAATAACACCCTTCCGAGTTCACTATCGCAAAAAGTTCGTGGAAAATTAAGTGCAGTTATGCATAAAAATCCCGGTCTTGAAGGAATTAAGCAAATTAACGCATTTATCAACGGCACCGGACAAACTCTGCCTGATGAGATCTCTGCAGAAATGGCGCCAAATTTTAAGTTCTGTCCTGTAACGTCAGTTGACGTCGAAAGGTCATTTTCAGCCTATAAATTGTATTTTTGATTGTGCATATTTTATGCATATTTCGCCCTTTTTTAGTGCATATTTGCATGCATATTTTGGCATTTTGATAGTGCATATAATCCGATGTCTAGTGATCACTAAGTAAGCTTCTTATCTTGCCGAAAATAAGCTGTGCTGATGGAAAAACTCGTTCTGACCTCTATTCTAGAACTATGCTCAAGCGTGAATCGAGACTCGACATCGAGCAGTACGGTCTTACGGTGGGTGAATCGAGACTCGACATCGAGCAGTACGGTCTTACGGTGGGTGAATCGAGACTCGACATCGAGCAGTACGGTCTTACGGTGGGTGAATCGAGACTCGACATCGAGCAGTACGGTCTTACGGTGGGTGAATCGAGACTCGACATCGAGCAGTACGGTCTTACGGTGGGTGAATCGAGACTCGACATCGAGCAGTACGGTCTTACGGTGGGTGAATCGAGACTCGACATCGAGCAGTACGGTCTTACGGTGGGTGAATCGAGACTCGACATCGAGCAGTACGGTCTTACGGTGGGTGAATCGAGACTCGACATCGAGCAGTACGGTCTTACGGTGGGTGAATCGAGACTCGACATCGAGCAGTACGGTCTTACGGTGGGTGAATCGAGACTCGACATCGAGCAGTACGGTCTTACGGTGGGTGAATCGAGACTCGACATCGAGCAGTACGGTCTTACGGTGGGTGAATCGAGACTCGACATCGAGCAGTACGGTCTTACGGTGGGTGAATCGAGACTCGACATCGAGCAGTACGGTCTTACGGTGGCAATGCTCTAAGAGACTCAAGCATTATGTTACTATGGACTTATTGTTTAGGTTTAGTGCATTTCTCAATAAGCCTGAATTTGAATTTGAATTTTGAATTGATTTGGTGACAGTTTTTCATTGATACTTTGTCAAAAAATATATGCTTGAGTCTTGCGTCTTGAGTTTAGTTCAAGAATACAGTTGGGTTACTATGAGCTCTTATTGCCATGCAGTTGATAAACTATTCAGTACAAAATATTGGTTCCGTGATGTCCGCAACTATATTTAAAGGCACAATCGCAGAGGGTCTACAGACTTCTGCGAGTAAAGTTATTCAACGGTGAAAAATGTCAACGATGAACCGATATTTTGTACTGAATAGTTTTTGAACTGAATGGATATAAGAGCTCATAGTAACCCCCCTGATCTAAGTTCGCCTTTGGAACTGCCTAGGTCTGGTTGCAGTAACTGTTAAAGGAGCTGGTTATTGGAGATCTTCATTTTCTTGCGACGACGGACTGAAATATTTATTTATGGCGTCAAAATCTAGGGCAACTAACTTCCTAAAAAAAACGAATAACCGGTTTTAGATAACCATAAAACCGAGCCACAAATGGGGCTGTTAAACGTTTTTTTCGGTTAGCCGATTAACCGGTTTGCATGCCCTAGTACGTACCTATTGGCATATCGAGTGTATTAGCGAGACTTACAATGAGAATGCAGGCGCCGAGGACAGCTGCTTTATACTTGACGTCCATGTCTTCAGGGAAGGTGATCCTGTAATCCTCAAAGCCCTGCTTCACCGATGGGCCACACAGCTTGCTGATACTGCCGATCTTCTCGCCCTTCAGGGTCTTCAGCTGTAAAAAGCGAAGCGTGTCTCTATACATACAGTGGTGGACACATAATTAGAGTCACCCCCTAACAGCGAAGCGTGTCTCTATACATACAGTGGTGGACACATAATTAGAGACACCCCCTAACAGCGAAGCGTGTCTCTATACATACAGTGGTGGACACATAATTAGCGACACCCCCTAACAGCGAAGCGTGTCTCTATACATACAGTGGTGGACACATAATTAGAGACACCCCCTAACAGCGAAGCGTGTCTCTATACATACAGTGCTGGACACATAATTAGAGACACCCCCTAACAGCGAAGCGTGTCTCTATACATACAGTGGTGGACACATAATTAGAGACAACCCCTAATTGAGCACAATAAACATGATTTTGGCACTACCATTACACTGTTTTGTCACTGGACCAAAACGCATGTGCTGCCATGCCACTCAATGCGGTGTGCCAAATTAATAATTTAATTTTGATTTAAATTAATAATTATAATTTTTAATTTTAGAAATACTTTGTGATAATGTCTACTAACAACTCTTTACTAATATAATATGGTGTGAAACCGAAATAAATGATATAATAGTAATAATAATTAGCCAAAGTAGGTATTAAATTTAATGTAATTGTTACTAAATCATACATTTTTTTTTTATACTACTTGGATGACGGATCAAGCAAGAGGCCCACCTGATGTTAAGCGGTAACCTCTGCCTATGAACAGTGCATTACCACATAGATCACGTCCACCTACGACGCAACCTATGTGGCATTGCACTGCGCCCGCCACCCTGAGACATAAAGATGAAAAGTCTCATGTGCCTGTAATTTCACCGGCACCCTTACCCTTCAAACCGGAACACAGCAATGCGAGCACTACTGCTTTGCGGCAGAAATAGGTATGGTGGTAGTACTTCCCCGGACGAACTCTTTCACAAAAAAGCATACATACAAGACAAAGAATGCATAAGAATACATGACGGACAAAAAACCTCTAAAACGCAGGCTTGTCTCTTCTCGACGAAAAAAATACAGTTTCTCCAAGTTCCTGTATTCCAAGATGTACCTGTAGCTAATATTCATTTATTTATTTATTACATTGACGAACATTATTGATTTGATGGGATGTTCCAAGAATTATATACGTAGGTACATTTTTGTGTGTTTAGATTAGAAGTAATGCATGATCATAAGACCATTTATAAATAGTTTGCAAGTCCAGATTTTGATCCTTTCAATAGCCGGTTTTAATTCGTCATGTTCCAAGCCTGACCGCAGTATTATCTGTGTATCGTCTGCATACATGTGAGCTATACCGGAGTACTTGTACTGTTATATATTCTGTGTCTGGAGTGAACGTGCTGTAATAAATCAGCAGTATAAATTGAGTAAAGAGTTGGTCCTAAAATGTATCCTTGAACCACACCTCTGTCAATGGACTTAGAACTGGACTGCAATCTTGCATGATGCAATGATTTGGGATTTACATAGTGTGAAGTCTGATCATTATTTATAGCAATAATAAATATAAAAAACTAAGTTCGCAGAGCATAGCTTGACTAAAAAAAAAAAAAAGATTACATATTTATTTTGTTGTTTTTTAGTATTTATTGTAATAGCGGCAACAGAAATACATCATCTGTCAACTGTCTAACTATCACGGTTAATGAGATACAGCCTGGTGACAGACGGACAGCCGGGCCAAAGTAATAGGGTCCCGTTTAACCGTTTTGGGCCAAAAGTTTTGGGTACGGAACCCTAAAAAACTAGCAATAGCAATGGCGGCAATGAGCTTACCACTGGTCACGTTTATATTCCTGAAATTGTGCGATTCAAGGTAAAACGAGGTCCATACTCTGCATACGGAAAAAGCCGTATGTATGTACATACAAATCTATAAAAATATACTTATAGTTTTTTTACCTTGCCTGCTAGGTATATTTTTACCTTGCCTGCTAGGTATATTTTTACCTTGCCTGCTAGGTATAGTTTTACCTTGCCTAATAGGTACAGTTTTACCTTGCCTGCTAGGTATAGTTTTACCTTGCCTAATAGGTACAGTTTTACCTTGCCTGCTAGGTATAGTTTTACCTTGCCTGCTAGGTATAGTTTTACCTTGCCTAATAGGTACAGTTTTACCTTGCCTGCTAGGTATATTATTACCTTGCCTGCTAGGTATATTTTATTCAAAGATAGTATTACGACTCTTATGTGGAGTAATATAGTAGGGTTAGTAGGTAGTACCTACATCGAATTCGTAGTTTCCTCTATAAGAATAAGCGTCAGTATGGGAATAACTAATCATCAGCACGTTTTTCCCGATTGCGTCGCTGACGCACATCCAGTTATCAGCTCGAGATACAGCTTGAGCCACCAGCACGCCACATACTCGCACTTCCATCTTTGCGCAGTTGTCGGACGTGTCATGTCTCCACAATGAAATCACCTGGAAAGCAGGTTGAAGACGAAATTAATGAGTTAGTTAGGGTCATATTATTACCGAACCACAGAATAAATAATAGTTGCCAAAACTGAGACCACGCGCTTACTCGCGAATACACGCGATGTAGGTGGGTACCCCTTTATTAATCTTTCTAACAGACTTTAAATATTTACTGAGATAAAAATTTATCGGGTCCACCCCTAGATAATGTCCTACACATCATCGAAACAACCTTTAAATATGACTAACCAACGCGGCGTTAACTTACCTATTAGTACCTATATTTAAATAGGTGACGAATTCATTGATAACCTCCTTTTGTGAAGTCAGCTAACATCTCAATATAATCTAGGTGTGACGGCAGAGTATTGCAAGAAAACTAAAAAAAAAACTATACAAGTTTCGAGTATCAAAAATAAAACCTACACTGTCGTTCAAATTCCTTGACTTGGGAGGTCAACAATGGAGCTTATATTGGTTATTATTTTATAAGGTACGATTATATAGGTACTATTAAAACTTCCGTAAGTTTCGCGACCCACCAGCCGTGAGCCCCGGGCGCGCGCACGCAGTAACCGCCGGGATATCGCGAATACTCCATGAGGATTATTGTTATTTTTTTTTTTTATTTAAAGGGGAAATAAATTTACACCAAGCGACTATCTTGACTATAGACTAAGATAAGATAAGATAAGATATTTTTTTTTTTTTTTTTTTTACTAGTTTAAGAATAGTCCAGAGCAGTGGATGGCTTCAGAAATAGTGTTAAAAAAAGGGGCCTAGTGCGAGTCGGACTCGCCCATGAAGGGTTCCGTAGCAGCAATACATCATATTTTTGTTTAGTTTTATTATTCTCTTATTTTAGAAGTTACGGGGGGGGACACACTTTTTACCACTTTGGAAGTGTCTCTCGCGCAAACTATACAGTTTAGAAAAAAATGATATTAGAAACCTCAACATCATTTTTGAAGACCTACCCATAGATACCCCACACGTATAGGTATGATGTTTTTTTTTTTTGAGTTTCAGTTCTAATTATGGGGAACCCTAAAATAATTGTTTTTTTTTCAATTTTTGTATAAAAATCTTAATGCGGTTCACAGAATACATCTATCTACCAAATTTCAACAGTATAACTCTTATAGTTTCGGAAAAAAAAGGCTGTGACATACACGGACAGACAGACAGACAGACATGACGAATCCATAAGGGTTCCTTGTCTTTGACTACGGAACCCTAAAAAAGGAGACCCCATACAAATTATAAACCTACTACAATGTCTTATCTCTACAAAGTATTTACTTCGACACTACTACGAAGAATTTCAAAGTTAATACGAGTAGACGTAATTCAACCTGGTTTCCGGAAAAACTACTCAATGATACAACTTGCTAACCCTGCTTTCCTAGCCGTAGATAAACTCAATAAAAAAATTGTTTATTTAGCGTTTGTTTTTGACATGGTTTCTACCGTCAACCATATAGAAAAAGCGGCCAAGTGCGAGTCGGACTCGCCCATGAAGGGTTCCGTAGCAGCAAGTAACATAATATAAAAGTTCTTGTAGTTCGTTGTAACTTTGATCGATGTTTTAATAATAGTGTATTTTATCATTCTCTTATTTTAGAAGTTACGGGGGAGGGGGGCACTTTTTACCAAGTGTCTCTAAAGGTGGGTACTGACCAACGTTACGAGGTGTAATGTAACATTCGAATCGAGCGTGTACGCATCGAGCATGTTACGCAGTGTCCTTAAAATCGACGTAACATGCTCGTCAAAACTCTGTGCTCCGTCGCCGCCAGTTCACTCCGAGATGGCCAACAGCGAGGACGTATTGGGAACTTTGATTCTACTTAGTTATTGTTTCATCCAAGTGAAGAAAAAGAAAAAAAAAAAAAAAAAAAAAAGTGAGCTGGGTTCCACAACAGTGTTTCTTCTTTGTATTTTTCAATAAAATACAAAGTTTTTTCTTTATTCCACTCCATGCTTCTTGAAACTTGATATAATTACGAGAGGAATAACGGGTGATCACTTGCGATGTCCACGTGCGCTCGTGACGACTCGCAACGGCGTACTGACTGAACCGCGTAACAGTCAAAGGATTCGCCAAAAAACCGACAGCCGGGTGGAGCACTCAAAGCGAGCAACGAGCCGCTCGTTGCTCGCTGGTTTCCCCGTAACACGACGTACTGACTGCACGAATGCTCGCGGTGTAACACGTTACATTACGCCCCGTAACGCCGGTCAGTACCCACCTTAACGCAAACTATTCAGTTTAGAAGAAAAAAAAATTAGAAACCTCAATATCGTTTTTGAAGACCTATTCATATATCTATGAATAGGTCTTCAAAAACGATATTGAGGTTTCTAATTTTTTATTTGGTTTGTAGCCACACGTACGGGTTCGATAAATTTTTTTTTTACTTTCTGCTCTAATATGGGGATCCCACAAAATTTATTGTTTTTTTTTTCTATTTTTTTTGTGAAAATCTTAATGCGGCTTGTAGGGAGAGATAATGTTCTCTATACTTATGTTCAGACTTCTGGTGGTGGTGATGATGATGATGATGAAAATACGTACTTTTTATTGAATTACTGAATTACTGTTTTTTGCCATTTGGCTACGGAACCCTAAAAATACGTGGAATATAAAAAACCTTTACACATTGGCTTCAAGCTTTTGACTAAATTTCACACTCATCTATTCAGGCCCGGATTTCCGCCTAGGCCTACAAGGCCCCGACCTTATAGGGGCCCACTTACCTTTCCCGACCAGCATGTGCAAATAGAATTGTACACTAAAAGAAAAAAGTATTTTAGGGGCTCTTTTCTTTTTGAAACGTCTTTATACTTAAAAAAAAACTTAAACAAATTATTTTACCCTACCTAAGATTCGAACCGGTATCAGGATGGGCCCAAATGTCAAGTGCCTACCTGTACTAATATTTATTCTGTGCTAGGGGCACAGAATATTGCTAGGGGCCCTAAGTTCTCTAAATCCGGGACTGCATCTATTTGGCAATCTCTGACATAGCACGGTATAAATTACGACTATATTGACTTTATCAAAGAAATATATAAAAATAGACTATTATTTATTCTGTAGTAAGACTGAGTTGGCAGGCACACGCACACTATTCAGGGGGCTTAGTAAGAGTTAGGATAGTTTTCGAAACTATATGACGTTTCGTTTCCCTCCATAAATTGACTTGCAGCGCCCCTAGCGGAAACGAGTAGAAAACTAAGGACGCTGTCAGTAAATGTATTGAAGGAAACGAAACTTCATATAGTTTCGAATAGGTACTATAAAATTCTCGTGAAACGGGAGATACCTACGCTCTCTCCGGACCAACTCATATATATAGGTAGAGCTGTTCTGTGAACTCCTACGTCTTAGAATACATCTCAGTGCCATAATAGGCCTTGAGATAAATAAAGGTAGAACGATAAAGTCATGATAAACGATAAAAGTACCTACTCGTAAGTACCTATTTCATTGAATGCATTCACTTTCGAATATGTAAAATTTATCTCGGCCTTCTCATATCATTCGAGACATGCACAGAAAGAGAAATAACTAAAAGAATAAAAAGTACATGGAACAAGAATTAGGCATTGAAGGTTGTGAGGTCAAGTTATTGTCTACGCAGAGGATTGATGTTGATGATGATGGAACTGACCTGCTGTTTCGCAGGATCCAAGAGATTCACCTGGAACTCCCAACGCTTGTATTTGCTGTCTGATATCCTCTCTGATGCGACTTCAGTGCTCTTGAAGAGCAACAAGCCTTCTTCTGATGACGTCACGATGTACTTCCCCCTCGGCACCGTCGGCTTACCGACGTCGATGGTCACCTTGTCTACGGAGTCCAGCCTCTTTAGTCCTGGAAATTATATAATGTATTATAAGTTTTTCTACTTGGGTAAGTTAGCATCTTTTGAAAAAAAGCAACATATATTTTGCCTGCGACGCAGGAGGTTGCGGGTTCGATTCCCGCCTCGGAACAAATATTTGTGCGTTCTGCAGATATTTGTTCAGGGTGATCTGGGTGTTTTCTATGCATAATAAAAAATATCTATCTATGTAATATATTGTATTAAGTATATCAGTTATCTAGTACCCATAACACAAGCTCTGGCTTAGCTTGGGGCTAGAATAATGTTGTGTGAATTTGTCCAGCATTATTTATTATTTATTATTATTATTAATATGGAAATCAATCGTCGCATTGAAAACGCCTGGAAAAGCTACGGGTCCATGAAGGAACACATGAAAGGTGACCTACTCCTTACTACTTGTAGGTACTATTATTTATTCTGTGCCCTAACGCCAACTCACCGACATGTGTATCCTGCCCGTCCTCACCTACGGTGTGCAGACATGGTCGCTGACCGAGTCACAGAAGTTCAAACCACAGAATATATACAGTAAACTCAAGTTATGCCAGAGGGCAATGGAACACAGAATTTTAGGTTATACGAGGAACACAATGCTGCTTTCCCTGACTGGGTATTGCCGATTTAGGAGACAAAACTGCCAGGCTTCAATATGGTGGAGCGGGTAAAGTCAGCCGAATGCTCTCCAACAGATGGGCAAAAATCATCACAACCTGGATAGGTACCTGAAGGATGTCGACCTCCGCTTGTTCCATCTACATAGCCATACATTTAGTTCTACACGCGATCATCACACCCTGGATACCTGAAGGATGGCGACCTCAGCTTGTTCCATCTACATAGCCATACATTTAGTTCTACACGCGATCATCACACCCTGGATACCTGAAGGATGGCGACCTCGGCTTGTTCCATCTACATAGCCATACATTTAGTTCTACACGCGATCATCACACTCTGTACTAATATTTATTCTGTGCCCTGGATACCTAAAGGATGGCGACCTCAGCTTGTTCCATCTACATAGCCATACATTTAGTTCTACACGCGATCATCACACCCTGGATACCTGAAGGACGGCGACCTCCGCTTGTTCCATCTACATATTCATACATTTAGTTCTACACGCGATCATCACACCCTGGATACCTGAAGGACGGCGACCTCAGCTTGTTCCATCTACATAGCCATACATTTAGTTCTACACGCGATCATCACACCCTGGATACCTGAAGGACGGCGACCTCCGCTTGTTCCATCTACATATTCATACATTTAGTTCTACACGCGATCATCACACCCTGGATACCTGAAGGACGGCGACCTCCGCTTGTTCCATCTACATAGTCATACATTTAGTTCTACACGCGATCATCACACCCTGGATACCTGAAGGACGGCGATCTCCGCTTGTTCCATCTACATAGTCATACATTTAGTTCTACACGCGATCATCACACCCTGGATACCTAAAGGATGGCGATCTCCGCTTGTTCCATCTACATAGCCATACATTTAGTTCTACACGCGATCATCACACCCTGGATACCTAAAGGACGGCGACCTCAGCTTGTTCCATCTACATAGCCATACATTTAGTTCTACACGCGATCATCACACCCTGTACTAATATTTATTCTGTGCCCTGGATACCTAAAGGATGGCGACCTCAGCTTGTTCCATCTACATAGCCATACATTTAGTTCTACACGCGATCATCACACCCTGGATACCTGAAGGACGGCGACCTCCGCTTGTTCCATCTACATATTCATACATTTAGTTCTACACGCGATCATCACACCCTGGATACCTGAAGGACGGCGACCTCAGCTTGTTCCATCTACATAGCCATACATTTAGTTCTACACGCGATCATCACACCCTGGATACCTGAAGGACGGCGACCTCCGCTTGTTCCATCTACATATTCATACATTTAGTTCTACACGCGATCATCACACCCTGGATACCTGAAGGACGGCGACCTAGGCTTGTTCCATCTACATAGTCATACATTTAGTTCTACACGCGATCATCACACCCTGGATACCTGAAGGACGGCGACCTCCGCTTGTTCCATCTACATAGTCATACATTTAGTTCTACACGCGATCATCACACCCTGGATACCTGAAGGACGGCGACCTCCGCTTGTTCCATCTACATAGTCATACATTTAGTTCTACACGCGATCATCACACCCTGGATACCTGAAGGACGGCGACCTCCGCTTGTTCCATCTACATAGTCATACATTTAGTTCTACACGCGATCATCACACCCTGGATACCTGAAGGACGGCGACCTCTGCTTGTTCCATCTACATAGTCATACGTTTAGTTCTACACGCGATCAGCACACCCTGGATACCTGAAGGACGGCGACCTCTGCTTGTTCCATCTACATAGCCATACATTTAGTTCTACACGCGATCATCACACCCTGGATACCTGAAGGATGGCGACCTCTGCTTGTTCCATCTACACAGTCATACATTTAGTTCTACACGCGATCATCACACCCTGGATACCTAAAGGATGGCGACCTCCGCTTGTTCCATCTACATAGTCATACATTTAGTTCTACACGCGATCATCACACCCTGGATACCTGAAGGATGGCGACCTCGGAGTCGGCCGAGAAAGCGTTGGCGGGACGATCTGGAGTGGTGGGAGAATGCCTATGGAAGAGTTTGGGGGAGACCTTTGTCCAGCAGTGGGACAGAAAAAAAGATTGGTCAGAATGTACCTACATAAGCAGTAAAGTAAAGTAAAAATAATTTATTGCTTACACATAGGTTGCACTCGAACTACAATATTGAATTATGGTCAATGAATAAGTACCTACCTACATGCTAGAACAAAAGAAAGTTTACAACATTGGTATTAAGTACCTAGGCATTATCAAGCTGCATGAACAGATTGATAATGCCTGTAATGATTATGAAAGGTGACAAGTTCCAAAAACCCCCTACCAACTAGTTTGAGACTGTATCTCGTGGGGCAGATCTGTGCACTGCGGAAAAAAGCTTGTTTTTTTTGTCAAAAATTTACACCATCCAAAAGTTTCGGGATGACTGGTTTACACAATTTAACTAGACCAGCGGTTCCCAACCTATTTTTTGACCAGGGCCCACTTGATTTACTTATTATCAGCAGCAAACAAACAAAACAAACAACAAACAAAGTTAAAAAATAGACTGTATGTAGGTCTAGGTATACCTACCTATAAACCTAAAAATAGTTCCTTTTTTTCAAAACGTTTAACAGAAGTACCTAATCATAAAATTCAAATGTAACATTAATTAACAGTGAAAACATATAATATGTATTTTTAGGGTTCCGTACCCAAAGGGTAAAACGGGACCCTATTACTAAGGCTCGGCTGTCAGTCTGTCTGTCTGTCTGTCCGTACGTCTGTCACCAGGCTGTATCTCATGAACCGTGATAGTTAGACAATTGAAATTTTCACAGATGATGTAGGTATTTCTGTTGCCGCTATAACAACAAATACTAAAAACAGAATAAAATAAATATTTAAGGGGGCCCCCATACAACAAACGTGATTTTTATGCCGTTTTTATAGATTATGGTACCTACGGAACCCTTCGTGCGCGAGTCAGACTCACACTTGGCCGTTTTTTTTATAGATAATGGTACGGAATCCTTCGTGCGCGAGTCCGACTTGCACTTGGCCAGTTTTTTTATTTACTTGCAGCGCCCCCTATCGAAAACGCCGAGAAACGCAAGGAGCACACCAAACAGGCAAGGTGTCCAAGGCTCCAAGTAGGTACTTACCTAACTCTACCTTTTTTTTATTTTTTTGTCTTCAGAGTACAAAATTCATTTACGCATAAACCGGTCCGGGGAGGACCGGAATTATGTCGGACTCACCGCCCTGAAAAGGGCAGAATACCAGACTAAACTTACTCAGGTGTTCCTCTCGCGCCATGTTTGCCAGACCATGGGAACGAAATCCTTCCGCGATAACCAACCTCTACCTACCTACCTACCTAAATGTTTGGGAGAAAACGAAACTTCAATAAAGTTTCGAAAACTACCTATCAAAACTTTTTCAAAAATGGTACATAAGTAGGGAACCAACTACCACAGATAAAATAATACTCAACTACGAATAAAAATCGTTCTTATTCTATATGCCTAGATAGGTAAACCAGTAAAAAAACTAGGGGATAACTCACCCAAAGGTAATTCCGGCCGAGAGACCATCGTTTTTGAATCAGGTGTTTTTTTCCAGGGTTCCATGACTGCGCCGGCGGCGTCCGTATTGATAGGTACCTGTTCTGAGCCCATATTTGTCGTTCAAATCAAAAGGTATAAAAGCTACGCGTGTGTATCCCTCCCTGAGCAGGTGATTGAGCAGTTGAGCTGAGCACAAACGAAAAGTCCACGAATTCCACGATGAGATGGACTGTTTGCAGTTTGACTGCGTACGTGAAACTGCTGGCTGAGCGAATGAGCGCTGCTGACTGTGACTTGAGAGTTTTGCTTGAGTGAGACTAACTTCTAACTGACTGACCTGCCTGACGAGTCTAAGCCGTCAGTCAACTCAACTCAGTGAGTGAACCAACGATATATTAAATTAGATACGCTATTCCGCGCTCAGAGTGACGACAAAAAAGTGAGGCATTATGCCGCAAGTTCATTTAGTCGCTCGAGGACTGTGAACTACGACGCACGCCACTACTGATAGGCCAATTAGGATTGACCAACACAAAATGCCATCATGCGTCTTTCAAAAGTGCAAAAATTATACGGTGACCATAAAAGGAAAGAAAGACATTTCATTTCATTCGTAAGTATTACATAATTCTATTGAAATTTGTTTATTTAACAGTTTGTTTCATTAAAACAATTCATTTGCGGCGTTGCCGCTCTGACACCTACACGAACGTGATGCATAATACAATTCGCCAAGGTACGACAGAGAGACACGACCGCACGCGGCCGGCCGTCATGTTAGGGTAGAATGGGGTAATTAGGACAGTCAATAATCACATCAAATTTTTTTTTACTTACACTATTCTTATTAGATATTTTAATTAATTAAATTTATTCTGTTTAATTGTATAATATGTAGGTAGCTAGTACATACTAAACTGACTCAAAATAATGTTATTAATGTATTTTTAGACTTCCTCGAGACGGGTTGATAAAAGAGAAATCGATTAAAGTCATCAGAAAACAAAGACATGAAGATGATTGGATGCCAACGTCCTACTCTAGGGTTTGTTGCCAACATTTTCTGGCTCAAGGAGTTTATGTGACGAAAAAAAATGTTCATAGACTAAATAAGACTGAAGACTAAATCCAGAACTCTTCAAATCCTGATTAGTCTTATCCGACCAAATATACGAAATTCCTGGAAGACCTGAAATAAATAGAAGCGAAATTAGAGCCAGGTGGAACGAAAAAAGTAATATAAAAACAAAAAAACAATTTTTTTTTGCAGATATTTTATCTTATAAGACTAATCAAAGTTCGTCGCGTCGGCGATTCCCAAAACAATGAACCAGAAAAAAAACACCGTAATTCAACCAAAAAGCACGACGATGTTATACGTGGGATCCCTAAGAAATTTTTGTAAATAATATTACGTAGCCTTATTATATTGTAAATAAACAATTTAATTGTAATCCATTGTGTTATTTTTTCCTAATATTTATCCATAGGTGCAGATGGAGGGGTCTATTCCTACGTCAGACCCACCAAAGAAACAGCACACATATTTCTTAAGACGAAATCCATAGGTGCAGATAGTCCAATGATAGGTATGGAGGAAGGAATGGTCCAATGATGATGATGATAGGTGCATCATCTATTCCTACCTCAGACCCACCAAAGAAACAGCACAAATATTTCATAGGACGAAATTCATGCGTTCCAACAAATCCGATCCCGCGGGACTCGAACCCGCTTTTTAATGTTAGTTATCCATAAGTGTGGTTTTTACTTTAAAAAAAATTAAGTTATAGTAATAATCTATGTTTAAAAACGGGTGTCTGGCATTCGAGCTAAAATGAATCGACCCGACCCTCCATGGCCCCAACTTACCCTAGCTTGGCGATTGGCTAAACCTTGCTTGACACAACTTAGAACATATGTTTATCTCGTTCTCACAACAGGGTTTCCGTATAGCGCTGTGATTTTACGTCTTTTTCGTCAATATAAAAACACAAAGTAAGTAGCTATAGTACATAAAACGCCACTTTCTCAGTGGAGTGGGAATGAGTAAAACATGTCTATTGATAACATGTCTCTGGAGTGAACCGAAAATTCTACGTCGATGGAGTGAACTGTGAAGTGATGCAATGCTGAATGCGCCAATGCAAGATCTCTAATTCGGTAGGATTACCGGAAGAAATTCGGTAGGTTTTAGGGTTTAGATCCAAATGCATCCCCCCATAGGCTGCAAACGGGACCCTATTAGCGGGACTTTCTTGCGATTTCCTATCGATAGACCAGCACCACTCTCTGATCTTTATGATAAAACTGTGTAACAGGGCCGAACCCGACTGCATGTTTTTTTTTTAAAATACTTACCTCCTGTGGTAAACTCCTTGGGTCCTATAATACGAGCAAAAAGCACTAAGTAATGGCACGCAAGTTTATTTTTTAGTCAAACTTAACTGGACATGTTAAATTAACTACAATTCTAGGTGTGTGATAGGATTTTTGTAAAGTGTACCTACGTACGTGTATAGTTGTAGGTATATGGATCTTCGATCAAGAATACAACGTATTGATAGTGCAATATTAGGCGTAGGTATGTACCTACTATGTCGCGGGTTACAGCTAGTACCATAATATGGTAGTTATTATTATATATACTCATTATTATATACCTATATAACCTATATAACCTTCATAAAATGTGTTCCTGAATCACAAATTAATATTGTTAGTACTCAACCAGACGACGATAAAAATTATAATAATACTGACTGGCGCTTTGTGAGTACTCGGAACCAACGCAAACAAATAAAAATAATTGAAGGAGCTGGAGCAGATAATTCGGATCTAAAAACGGTCGAAAAGCTTCAATTTATTCAAGCATGGTCGTTTAGACCAGAAACTACTGCTGAAAATATTTCCAAGCACCTCAATAAAATTCATACATCAAACGACTACACTGTTCAGAAACGTGAGATAAAAACAACAAGACACGCAGCGTTTGTCATCGGGTTACCAGGATCCCTGTTCGAAAAGATTAGCCAACCTTCAGTGTGGCCTTCTGGCGTTCGGCTCGGAGAATGGTTTCTCGTGCGGCCCCGCGCACAGCGGGGCTACACCCCAACTTCTGAAGCCTGTTAGAGCGAATCGAGGCAGTCAGTCCACGCTAACTATTTGTCATCAAAACATTGCGTCATTAGACTTAAAGACCCAACGGCTTGAAGTGCTTTTACAATCGGAACTAGAATGTGACATAATTGCAATTACCGAACATTGGCTGCGTGAGGATAATTTGAAATGCGTTAACATAGACGGTTTCAGTCTCGTATCTAGCTTCTGTAGAACAAGAATTAGTCGCGGCGGTTCATGCCTGTACGTAAAAAATGGGATTAAAGCTATAGACTGTATTGAGCTTAAGGAACTCGCGGAAGAAAGGTTTTGTGAACTATCCGCCATTGTTTTGATTGACTATAATGTTATAGTTATGTGTTTATATAGAACTAATTTGATAGCACACTCTGTATTCTTGGTGTACTTGGAACGCCTTCTCGAACGAGCCGGTGATAGTGGAAGAAATGTTCTACTATTAGGAGATTTTAATATTGACTGGCTCATTCAGAGCGCTGAACGTAAACAACTTAGTGACTTGCTCTCTGTGATTAACTTTAGCAACGAGGTGGACTTCCCCACACGAGTGAAAGGTACATCGTCAACCTGCCTAGATCATGTTTACTCCAATTTGGGCCCCGGGACGGTGATGGCGACGCCAGTGGACACACGCATCAGCGACCACCGTGGCGTGCGAGCTGTCGCCGCCGTCACCCCACGGGCCGCTGCTCCACGTACCTGTCTGGTGAGGGACTACTCGGAGGTGAGTCACATTAATTTTTGTACTGCAATCTCGAGCATCGACTGGTGTGAAGTGCAGACTAAATATGGTGACTCATTAAACGGGCTTGCGACGTCCGTAATAAACACCCTTACGAATAAAATACAGATTTGTTTTCCTTTAAAACGTAAGAATATTCGTCACAATACGTGGGTCAATGATGAGATTAAAAACTTAAAGTCATTTCTTTTCGAGATCTTTAGCATGTCTGAAAATTTTCCTGATAATAGTCACTTACAAGATCTGATTAACGTGATTAGTGATAAATATGACGTCATGACTAATAGGTATAAATCAAATCACTACACCAATATAATCTCTAAAAATCCAAACACTCAGAAAGCCATGTGGAGGGTAGTGAACTCAGAAAGGGGGAAATCCACAGTATCTCCTGTTAGTTTTACGGACGTTGCAAAGGATCCCAGTACCGGGCAATTGTTCTCCTAGAAGAAAGCAGCGGCAAATGCTATAAATGCGAGATTCGTGGGCGCGGCGGCGGCATGCGGCGCCCCACGCGCTGCCCTGCGAGCTGTTCGCGCCGCGCTAGATGGCGCCAGGCCTCTCGCTGACCACTCGCTGAGGCTACGTAGGTTCTCACCGATGGAGGTGTTTCGGATCATCACGAAGCAAATTCCGAGCAAGCCCACGAAAGATATTTATAATATATCAATGGTGATTCTTCGCACGGCGGTGATGCCTCTCGCACCTTGTCTAGCAACGCTGTTTAATCGCTGTATCGAATCTGGAGAGTACCCATCGGCGTTTAAAATAAGTAAGATCTCGCCACTGTTCAAGGGTAAAGGTAAACGAGAAAATATAGATGGGTATAGACCTGTGTCTATAATTCCAGCGCTGGCCAAGGTGTTTGAGAATGGTATAAGTACTAGGTTAACACATAATACACACACACAAACACACCCACACTTTCACACCCACTAAACACACCACACATATACCTTTCTATTAGTTTCACAGTTGTTTTTCTTACATTGTTATTAATACTACCTACACAGTTATTCTATACATCTAGTGACAGTTTTATAGTAAAACTTAAAAAATGTAAATCCGTTATTGGCTTTAAGAATTATGTATTAGACTAAGTAATTATTATTTAAGAGCTGTGGATTTTGTGTAATAAATAAAATAAAATAATAACCGAATTTCTAACTGAGACAGATGCTTTGTCGGAGCGCCAGTATGCCTACCGTGCGGGTCGCTCCACCACGTCTCTCGCACGTGAAGTTATCCGTCGAGTGATGGAAGCATTCGAGTGTCGACAGCAAGTCGCCGTCCTGTGCTGCGACCTGTCAAAGGCATTTGACGTCGCGGATCACGGTGTGCTCGCTGCGAAGCTCCGTCACTACGGAATCAACGGACCAGCGCATATGCTTCTGACTGATCTCCTGCGAAATAGGTCTCAGGTGGTAGTCAGTGATGGAGGAGAGACGAAGTCGGACCCCCTATCGCCCGTGATGGGTGTCGCACAGGGTTCTTCTGTGTCGAATATTCTTTTTTCACTGCTCCTTAATGACCTGCCGATCTCCGCTCTGGGAAGCGAAATCTTCATGTACGCTGATGACGTGGCGGCGATCGTGACTGCGAGGACTTCTGATGGGCTCGAGCAGAGTTTGAATGAAGCAGCAACCGAACTAGCACTCTGGTTCCAAAAGAACGGTCTTGTGTTAAACATCAGCAAAACACACTTCATTCATTTCTCAATCTCGGGACGCATATCGAAGGACCTGTCAGTGGTCGTTAATGGACTGCCAATAATAGGGATAACATCCACAACATTTCTCGGATTTGAGATTGACCGTGTCCTTACGTGGGGCTCTCATGTCGGGAAGCTGTGCGCCAGACTAGGTAGTGCGTGCTATGCACTGAGTAGGTTGTCGCGCGTGGTTTCAGATGAGGTGTTGCGCATGTGCTACTTTGCGACGGTTCACTCGTTGCTTCAATATGGCGCCGAGCTATGGAGGCGCGCTGCCGAAAGGGAGCGTGTTTTCCGAATGCAAAAACGGGCTATACGGGCAATTAGGATCATCACGTTCCCGTCACTCGTAATATTCCAAGTGGCGGTATATGTCCACCAAAACCTGGATTAATTCCCGAAACAGTCGGATATTCACAGCTACAATACGCGCGCTGTCGCAGCCGGCAGGCTGGCGGTGACGCCGCGGAGGCTGGCCCGGTCGGGCACGCTGTCGCACGTGATGGGCCCGGCTGTATACAATGCACTGCCTGGCAAGGTCAAGGACGCACCAAGCTTATCGAATTTTAAACTAAAGCTAAAAAACTGGCTCGTTGAAAAGGTGTTCTACAGTTTTGACGAATTCCGAGAACACAATGAGGTCTGATACAGTAATTAGTATAAATATTTTATTTTGTTTTTTGTACCTTTTTATTTTATAATAGGTAGGTACCTACTAATCATTATTATAATGATGTGTTTTCCTAAATTATCTAATAATGTAATAATGTATTTCTAATGTGACGTATAATTGACAAATTATCAATAAATTGTTTATATCTGTTTATATCTGTTCGACCAAAGTAAAATTTGGTTAAAGTATAATAACAGTATTATTATAATATTCGTACTATGAAATATGTATTATCCCGAAAAACGAAAGGGTTCTTGTAGGATAGGCAGTGTTATCTGAGAGGGTAATATCCGGAACTAACAATCCGATTCCAAAATTATTTCAGATTACAGGAAGATACATTATTTCACAGTGATGTCGGCTACGTTTAGTTAGCTTCTGCCCGCGGCTACGCTCGGGTTATGTGTGGTTCCACTCAAGTCCGTAACGTGGAGGATTTTTATGTTACTTTGGGTTTTTTTATCTGATAATACGCGTGCGAAGCCGCGGGAAGAATATTATAAATTCATAATAACTATGAAAGATTCTCCAGAATGGGTTAAGAAAGAAAATATCCTCGTACCGATTATCATTCCATAGAATTCCGCTGCTGGACATGTCCAAATTAAACCTACGTTTTGTGTGTAGCCATGGCAATAGATTAATATAATACCTATATACAGCCGTATGAGGCCGTTTATAAATAATGTATAATGTCGCTTCTCGTGGAAAGCCACGACTAGCGACATTTTGATATATTTTATTTAAAATTTAAAGGAGAACCAACAGCTTACTTATATTAGATTAGAACACACATTATGATAGCATTAGAGAGCCATTTAAAGAATGAGCCACTATGATAGCAATTTGAAGAAACTCTTTCGATTAGTACGACCTAAAATTACCTTGATTTTATAATAACGGGATTTTTTCACGTACCTTTATATCGATGTAGCCATCGACAACGTTCTAATAGTTTTTTTTTCAAGGTGAGTGAACGCGACGCTCTGCCTCCGCGTCCCGTTTAGCGCATAATTCATGTAGAAACCTGTCGGAACCTACACCCAGTTAAATGTAGGTCTTAAAAAAAGTTTTCAAAAAATTAATGATATGTACAGATACTTAGTTTACGAAAGTTATTAAGCTAAAATTACCTTTAAGAACTACGGTATAAAATTAATTGTTAAGTGTATTATTTAACATGAGAGAGCTGCCAATGATAATAATAACCATTGTTATTATGGTGGTATTTCAATCTTATCTGATTTTATTATATTTATATTTATGGCATGTCTAATCCAGCATGACTAGAGATGCCAGTTGGTTCCCGCAATATTTTTTTATACTGGCATCTCTAATCACGCTGGATCAAAGCCGAAATACCAAAATACCAATTAGGGTCTAAAATACCCTAAATCGGTAGGTATTTCGGTAGATCATTCTCAAACTCGGTTGATCAACCGAAAAATCTGTAGACTTTGCAACACAGGTACTGACTTCCTTTCTTTCTGGTGTATCTTTTGACCAAGTCTGAGCTTTTGACTGACTTGCTTGATACACGGGGAATTCCCTAGAACGATAATTTAAAGACAATCGAAATGCAATCAGGGTTGCCAGATTTGACTGACTTGCTTGATACACGGGGAATTCCCTAGAACGATAATTTAAAGACAATCGAAATACAATTAGGGTTGCCAGATGGCCGGGAATCTCCTCTCCCAGAATGCGAGCCGGGTTTTTTTTTTTTTTTTTTTTTATATATACTACTTGGAATAACGAACAGTGCATAATAAATGAACAGTGCATTACCTCACAGGTCACGTCCACCTAGGACGCACCCTATGTGGCATTGCACTGCGCCCGCCACCCTGAGACAAAAAGATGAAGTCTCATGTGCCCGTAATTTTACCGGCACCCTTACCCGTCAAACCGGAACACAGCATGCTAGCACTACTGCTTTGCGGCAGAAATAGGTATGGTGGTAGTACTACCCCGGATGATTTTTTTCACATAAAAGCTCTACTACTACTAACCGAATCGTCTTAGATACTGGAGATGACGTATATAAGACGATTGCCCAAACCTCGGACACAAGAACTCCCTATTTGATTAGAGTAGGTAAGTTTCAGTTTGATATGTTCTGTACTAACTACTAAGATTATCCTACTCTTACTCCTGTGATACCCAGACTGTTATGAGTCTGGTGGAAGCAGGAGTGCCTCACACACGCGCTCACCCGCCCACACCCACCAATACACCCTCACACACACACCCTTCACGCAATTAATCTTTTTTCACTCGCCCATTTTTGTTATTGTATACTGTTTAAAATTTAGTTTTTTCCAAACAAGTTTAAATACCTCGGGCCCTGGGTAACTTCTGACCTGAAAGATGATGCAGACATGGAGAGGGAGCGCAGAGCGATGTCTGTAAGGGCGAACATGATAGCCCGCAGGTTTGCTCGTTGTTCCGCTGAAGTAAAAGTTACTTTATTCCGAGCTTATTGCACTAACTTCTACACGAGCAGCCTGTGGGTGAATCACACGCAAAAGCAGTACAACGCTCTGCGAGTTCAGTACAATAATGCCTTCAGGGTGTTGTTGGGGTTGCCCCGGTTATGCAGCGCATCGGGGATGTTCGCTGATGCGCGAGTCAACTGTTTGTACACAGTAATGCGAGCGCGCTGCACATCCCTGGTGCGCAGGGTGCGGGCCAGCTCTAACAGCATCCTGAAGATGTTTGTACACAGTAATGCGAGCGCGCTGCACATACCTGGTGCGCAGGGTGCGGGCCAGCTCTAACAACATCCTGAAGATGTTTGTACACAGTAATGCGAGCGCGCTGCACATACCTGGTGCGCAGGGTGCGGGCCAGCTCTAACAGCATCCTGAAGATGTTTGTACACAGTAATGCGAGCGCGCTGCACATACCTGGTGCGCAGGGTGCGGGCCAGCTCTAACAGCATCCTGAAGATGTTTGTACACAGTAATGCGAGCGCGCTGCACATACCTGGTGCGCAGGGTGCGGGCCAGCTCTAACAGCATCCTGAAGATGTTTGTACACAGTAATGCGAGCGCGCTGCACATACCTGGTGCGCAGGGTGCGGGCCAGCTCTAACAACATCCTGAAGATGTTTGTACACAGTAATGCGAGCGCGCTGCACATACCTGGTGCGCAGGGTGCGGGCCAGCTCTAACAGCATCCTGAAGATGTTTGTACACAGTAATGCGAGCGCGCTGCACATCCCTGGTGCGCAGGGTCCGGCCCAGCTCTAACAACATTCTGAAGATGTTTGTACACAGTAATGCGAGCGCGCTGCACATCCCTGGTGCGCAGGGTGCGGGCCAGCTCTAACAGCATCCTGAAGATGTTTGTACACAGTAATGCGAGCGCGCTGCACATCCCTGGTGCGCAGGGTCCGGCCAGCTCTAACAGCATCCTGAAGATGTTTGTACACAGTAATGCGAGCGCGCTGCACATCCCTGGTGCGCAGGGTCCGGCCCAGCTCTAACAACATTCTGAAGATGTTTGTACACAGTAATGCGAGCGCGCTGCACATCCCTGGTGCGCAGGGTGCGGGCCAGCTCTAACAGCATCCTGAAGATGTTTGTACACAGTAATGCGAGCGCGCTGCACATCCCTGGTGCGCAGGGTCCGGCCAGCTCTAACAGCATCCTGAAGATGTTTGTACACAGTAATGCGAGCGCGCTGCACATCCCTGGTGCGCAGGGTCCGGCCAGCTCTAACAGCATCCTGAAGATGTTTGTACACAGTAATGCGAGCGCGCTGCACATCCCTGGTGCGCAGGGTCCGGCCCAGCTCTAACAACATTCTGAAGATGTTTGTACACAGTAATGCGAGCGCGCTGCACATCCCTGGTGCGCAGGGTGCGGGCCAGCTCTAACAGCATCCTGAAGATGTTTGTACACAGTAATGCGAGCGCGCTGCACATCCCTGGTGCGCAGGGTCCGGCCAGCTCTAACAGCATCCTGAAGATGTTTGTACACAGTAATGCGAGCGCGCTGCACATCCCTGGTGCGCAGGGTCCGGCCCAGCTCTAACAACATTCTGAAGATGTTTGTACACAGTAATGCGAGCGCGCTGCACATCCCTGGTGCGCAGGGTGCGGGCCAGCTCTAACAGCATCCTGAAGATGTTTGTACACAGTAATGCGAGCGCGCTGCACATACCTGGTGCGCAGGGTGCGGGCCAGCTCTAACAACATCCTGAAGATGTTTGTACACAGTAATGCGAGCGCGCTGCACATACCTGGTGCGCAGGGTGCGGGCCAGCTCTAACAGCATCCTGAAGATGTTTGTACACAGTAATGCGAGCGCGCTGCACATACCTGGTGCGCAGGGTGCGGGCCAGCTCTAACAACATCCTGAAGATGTTTGTACACAGTAATGCGAGCGCGCTGCACATACCTGGTGCGCAGGGTGCGGGCCAGCTCTAACAGCATCCTGAAGATGTTTGTACACAGTAATGCGAGCGCGCTGCACATCCCTGGTGCGCAGGGTCCGGCCCAGCTCTAACAACATTCTGAAGATGTTTGTACACAGTAATGCGAGCGCGCTGCACATCCCTGGTGCGCAGGGTGCGGGCCAGCTCTAACAGCATCCTGAAGATGTTTGTACACAGTAATGCGAGCGCGCTGCACATCCCTGGTGCGCAGGGTCCGGCCAGCTCTAACAGCATCCTGAAGATGTTTGTACACAGTAATGCGAGCGCGCTGCACATCCCTGGTGCGCAGGGTCCGGCCCAGCTCTAACAACATTCTGAAGATGTTTGTACACAGTAATGCGAGCGCGCTGCACATCCCTGGTGCGCAGGGTGCGGGCCAGCTCTAACAGCATCCTGAAGATGTTTGTACACAGTAATGCGAGCGCGCTGCACATCCCTGGTGCGCAGGGTCCGGCCAGCTCTAACAGCATCCTGAAGATGTTTGTACACAGTAATGCGAGCGCGCTGCACATCCCTGGTGCGCAGGGTCCGGCCAGCTCTAACAGCATCCTGAAGATGTTTGTACACAGTAATGCGAGCGCGCTGCACATCCCTGGTGCGCAGGGTCCGGCCCAGCTCTAACAACATTCTGAAGATGTTTGTACACAGTAATGCGAGCGCGCTGCACATCCCTGGTGCGCAGGGTGCGGGCCAGCTCTAACAGCATCCTGAAGATGTTTGTACACAGTAATGCGAGCGCGCTGCACATCCCTGGTGCGCAGGGTCCGGCCAGCTCTAACAGCATCCTGAAGATGTTTGTACACAGTAATGCGAGCGCGCTGCACATCCCTGGTGCGCAGGGTCCGGCCCAGCTCTAACAACATTCTGAAGATGTTTGTACACAGTAATGCGAGCGCGCTGCACATCCCTGGTGCGCAGGGTGCGGGCCAGCTCTAACAGCATCCTGAAGATGTTTGTACACAGTAATGCGAGCGCGCTGCACATCCCTGGTGCGCAGGGTCCGGCCAGCTCTAACAGCATCCTGAAGATGTTTGTACACAGTAATGCGAGCGCGCTGCACATCCCTGGTGCGCAGGGTCCGGCCAGCTCTAACAGCATCCTGAAGATGTTTGTACACAGTAATGCGAGCGCGCTGCACATCCCTGGTGCGCTGCACATCCCTGGTGCGCAGGGTCCGGCCCAGCTCTAACAACATTCTGAAGATGTTTGTACACAGTAATGCGAGCGCGCTGCACATCCCTGGTGCGCAGGGTCCGGGCCAGCTCTAACAGCATCCTGAAGATGTTTGTACACAGTAATGCGAGCGCGCTGCACATCCCTGGTGCGCAGGGTCCGGCCCAGCTCTAACAACATTCTGAAGATGTTTGTACACAGTAATGCGAGCGCGCTGCACATCCCTGGTGCGCAGGGTCCGGCCCAGCTCTAACAACATTCTGAAGATGTTTGCTGCTAGGTTTGATTGTCAGTATCTGAATCATTGCTGTATGGTGCATTTATTGACAGTCAAATCTAGGTACGCTAACACCACAGGCAGGTTAACACAGGCCACAGATAAAAGAATACTATACTAGACACAGGTGGCACTTCTGAACTTTCCAACCCCTATCCCACAGATGGCGCATGCTCTAATTAAAAAATAAAAACTCGTGACAATACCCCCCCACCCTTTTGCCCCATCATATAAACAAAACACCAACACATTGATATCACTTTTAATAAATAAACTCACAGCTTTGATCTCTATAATAAACTATTTATGTACAAACATTAACAAATAATAATTGTATCTAGTCAGGTAAAATATACATTTAAACATTTTCTATCGGTCGTTAGAAATTATCACAATTCATGGTGTCAACTTTAACCAAAAAAATCTAGAAGTCATACAGCGCATTACTATGAGGTAATGCGCTGTTCACAGGCAGAGGGTACACACATCCACCTAGGACGCGCCCTATATGGCATTGCACTGCGCCCGCCTCCCTGAGACATAAAGATGGAAAGTCTCATGTGCCTGCAAATTTCCCCGGCACCCTTACCCTTCAAACCGGAACACAGCAATGCGAGCACTACTGCTTTGCAGCAGAAATAGGTGTGGTGGTAGTACCTACTTCCCCGGACGAACTCTTTCACAAAAAAGCTCTACTACTAACTATATAATTATACTAATTAGGTGCAAGTGTTCAAACTTTCTTCCCATTTATCCTGTTGAGTTTGCTTCTGTGTACTTTGTCAAAGAACAGTAGCCCCGCGGCCCGCTCCACCGTCTCCGGGGGTACCTGACAATAAATTACAAGATTATTACACTTTAGCGTAAATGAATCACAAGTTTATTGTACTTTAGCGTAAATGAATCACAAGTTTATTGTACTTTAGCGTAAATAAATCACAAGTTTATTGTACTTTAGTGTAAATGAATCACAAGTTTATTGTACTTTAGTGTAAATGAATCACAAGTTTATTGTACTTTAGCGTAAATAAATCACAAGTTTATTGTACTTTAGCGTAAATAAATCACAAGTTTATTGTACTTTAGTGTAAATTAATCACAAGTTTATTGGACTTTAGCGAAAATAAATCACAAGTTTATTGTACTTTAGTGTAAATGAATCACAAGTTTATTGTACTTTAGCGTAAATGAATCACAAGTTTATTGTACTTTAGCGTAAATGAATCACAAGTTTATTGTACTTTAGCGTAAATGAATCACAAGTTTATTGTACTTTAGTGTAAATGAATCACAAGTTTATTGTACTTTAGTGTAAATGAATCACAAGTTTATTGTACTTTAGCGTAAATAAATCACAAGTTTATTGTACTTTAGCGTAAATAAATCACAAGTTTATTGTACTTTAGTGTAAATTAATCACAAGTTTATTGGACTTTAGCGAAAATAAATCACAAGTTTATTGTACTTTAGCGTAAATAAATCACAAGTTTATTGTACTTTAGTGTAAATTAATCACAAGTTTATTGGACTTTAGCGAAAATAAATCACAAGTTTATTGTACTTTAGTGTAAATGAATCACAAGTTTATTGTACTTTAGCGTAGATAAATCACAAGTTTATTGTACTTTAGTGTAAATTAATCACAAGTTTATTGGACTTAAGCGAAAATAAATCACAAGTTTATTGGACTTTAGCGAAAATGAATCACAAGTTTATTGGACTTTAGCGAAAATGAATCACAAGTTTATTGGACTTTAGCGTAAATTAATCACAAGTTTATTGGACTTTAGCGTAAATTAATCACCTCTGTAGCGCGTCGGGCGAGTAGCCGGCTGAGATACGAGAGGTTGCGGGTTCGATTCCCACTGCGGGACAAATGTTTGTATGACCTGCAAATATTTGTTCCGTGTCTGGGTGTTATGGTACCATGGTAAAGATAAAAGATATAGATAAAGATATATTTATTTGCTTGAACATAATGTCATATACGTCTTAAAAATAAGTATGTAAGTTGCAATTATGTTCTACCTTATCTAGCATGCAAATTACAAAAATACAAAAGAATGTCAGAATTAAATAGGTAAATCAAATTAAAAGTAAAGTCATAAGCCCTAAAATCACAAAGTGTCCTCCATAAATTCACGAATATTATAATAACATTTACTGATTAACAATTGTTTCAACTTAGATTTAAATAAATTCTCATTTAGGATTTTAAAAGAGTTTGGTATTTTATTGTAAATACGTGTTTCCATGCACACTACACTCTTCCGTAACAATGCTGTTTTGTAGCCGGGTCTGTTGCCATCTCGTCTGTTTCGGACTGCAACGTCAGCCATACGTGGAAATAGTAAAGGATTTTTTCTCACAAATAACGCTATTTCAAAAATATATAGCGACGGAAGTGTCAGAATTTTATACTTTAGGAATAGTGGCTTTTACTCGTAGCTTCTGATGCCTACTACACAGGGAATCCTAGTGTGGGATTAGGACTACCTATGTGACGGTTGGGTGTTTTAATAATAAATAAATATATAATGCTGGACAGTTCACACAACATTACCTAGCCCCAAGCTAAGCAGAGCTTGTGTTATGGGTACTAGATAACTGATATACTTAATACAATATATTACATAGATAGTATTTTTTTATTATACATAGAAAATACCCAGAACACCCGGAACAAATATCTGCAGATCGTACAAATATTTGATCCTAGGCGGGATTCTAACCCGCAACCTCCTGCGTCGCAGGCGAACCTCCGCCCACCGCACCACAGAAGTCGTTTGGGTTATTGCAGTTGCTCTGAATCGTTACACCACACTTGGTTCTGTCACCATCCCCGGTCACGGACCACCACCCCTCGAGCTAGTCTTACCACCCCCGGTCACGGACCACCACCCCTCGAGCTGGTCTCACCATCCCCGGTCACGGACCACCTCCCCTCGAGCTAGTCTCACCATCCCCGGTCACGGACCACCACCCCTCGAGCTAGTCTTACCACCCCCGGTCACGGACCACCACCCCTCGAGCTGGTCTCACCATCCCCGGTCACGGACCACCACCCCTCGAGCTAGTCTCACCATCCCCGGTCACGGACCACCACCCCTCGAGCTAGTCTCACCATCCCCGGTCACGGACCACCACCCCTCGAGCTAGTCTTACCACCCCCGGTCACGGACCACCACCCCTCGAGCTGGTCTCACCATCCCCGGTCACGGACCACCACCCCTCGAGCTGGTCTCACCATCCCCGGTCACGGACCACCACCCCTCGAGCTGGTCTGGCCGCACTGAACTAACAGCACCAAGAGAGGACTGTTGTGACGACGTACGAACTCACCATGAAGCACGAGACGGGCGTTTCGTTCGGTATCCTCTGATTCGGCATTATATACGACTCCATGTCTAGACTGCCATCCGGTGCCTCGCCTACCACCACCTTCGAATAAATGACAAAAAAATGGGTTTGCAATATAAAAAAACAACAACTTATTTATAAAAATAAACCCGCCTGATGTATGGCGTGAATATGCATAGTGTAGGGTTCCCACAGATCATATATCAAGACAGACACCGTAAGTGCATCTACTTTGCGTGTAACTTTGCCAGTCCGAAAGTTTGTGCAATGTACCTAGGCAGAACCGTGTGTTGATCAAAACGAGCCCAAACACGGCCAGTCTACTATTATTCCTCGAGGAGTTCCGTTGTCCACCTTCAGTCTCCATCATCAGATCAGCTCGCTGTCACCATAATATTGCATTGTCACCAGAACTAAAGGTGTATGCAAAATTTAAGCTCAATCTGTTGGGAGAAAATGGGTTTTGTTCCGAGGAATTGTTTGACATGATGCTTACAACAACCTCTTTTCACCGCACCGCTCGCCATCGGCAGAGGATTCAACCGCACACCTTAGAGCCTGGGTGGTCCTGGACTGTGCGGTTTCAGAGGAACATCCTCCCGCGAACGCTCAGGTTGTGGAATGATCTCCCTGCTGAGGTTATCCCAAGCGACTACAGTATGGGGTTCTTCAAAAGACGTGTTTGTAAATGTTTAAAGGGTCGGCAACGCGCGTGTGATGCCTCTGGTATTGCAGGCGTCCATAGGCTACGGAACCGATTACCAACAGGTGGGCCGTAAGCTTGTTTGCTACCTAGGTAGTTGGTACACAAAAAAAAAACAAAAAAACAGCTCAATTACACAGCTCAGAGAATTAGCAAGCTGAAATGGCAATGGGCTGGGCATATATGCCGAAGAACCGACAACAGCTGGGGTAAACGTGTTTTAGAGTGGAGACCACGTCTTGGTAAACGTAGTGTGGGGCGCCCCCTGGCTAGGTGGAGCGACGATCTGCGTAAGGCGGCTGGTAGACAGTGGATGGGAAGAGCTGGAAATCGGTCTAAATGGCGCGCATTGGAAGAGGCCTATGTCCAGCAGTGGACTGATGCAGGCTGATGATGATGATGATGATGAAGCGTCGCGCGTGAAGCCGCAGGGAAGCGCTAGTGGAACATCAGCTCACCTTGTAGAAATGTGTGGGCACCGCTACGGTGTTCGCGCCTATTACTTGATACCGCACGTAAGATTTGCCGTCCGCTTCTTTTCTGTAACAAGTAGGTACTTTGTTGAAACACAAATACTTACACGCTTTTTAGGGTTCCGTACCCAAAGGGTAAATCGGGACCCTATTACTAAGACTCTGCTGTCCGTCTGTCACCAGGCTGTATCTCATGAACCGTGATAGTTAGATTGTTGAAATGTTCACAGATGATGTATTTCTGTTGCCGCTACAACAAATAAAAACTAAAAAACAGAATTAAATAAATATTAAAGGGGGCTCCCATACAACAAACGTTTTTTTTTGCGGTTTTTAGGGTTCCGTAACCAAACTACGGATACCTTATAGATTCGTCATGTCTGTCTGTCCGTGTATATCACAGCCACTTTTTCCCGAAACTATAAGAGCTATGCTGTTAAATTGGTAGGTAGATGTATTCCGTGAACAGCATTAAGATTTTCAAACAAAAATAGAAAATGTTGGGGTTCCCCATACTTAGAACTGAAACAACAATTTTTTTTTTCATCAAACCCATGCTGGGGAACCACCCTCGTGTATGGATAGGTCTTCAAAAATGATACTGAGGTTTCTAATATCATTTTTTCCTAAACTGAATAGATTGCGCGAGAGACACTTCCAAAGTAGTAAAATGAGTGCCCCCCCCCCCCCCCCCCCCCGTAACTTCTGAAATAAGAGAATGATAGAACTAAAAAAAATATATGATGTACATTACCATGCAAACTTCCAACGAAAATTGGTTTGAATGAGATCTAAATAGTATTTTTTTTTAATGCGTTATAAATCGTAATACATCCAAGAACTTTTATATTATGTTACTTGCTGCTACGGAACCCTTCATGGGCGAGTCTGACTCGCACTTGGCCAGTCGGGCATGGGGATCGGAGTGGAGCGTTTTGATTATTTAATATCCTTGAATGCAGTATTACTGACTTCAAAAATAAAGGAGTATCCGTTATGTAAAACTTCCTAACTTCAATATGTATAGACCTCATTTCAGGGAGCTGGGAATCCTCACGTTACCATCCTTGGTGATTTTTCAGGTGGCCGTACACGTGAGAAATAACCAGGATGCGTTTAAAAGAGTTGGTGAGTCACACACGTATGGGACGCGCCGTGCGGGTCAACTGGAAGCGGTCCCGCGCAGGTTGGCGAAATCCAACAAACTGACGCATGTCATGGGTCCGGCAGTTTACAACCGGATCCCTAAAAATGTCACTGAAGCTCCTAGTATCAGCATATTCAGGTCCAGGTTGAAGCGCTGGCTTATTGAGCAGACCTTCTACACTTTCGATGAGTTCACTAGCCTCAAATTAATCTAATTACCTAGGTAATCCTAGATGTGACATGATTTTTGTTTATTGTTATTTTGATTTTTGTTTTAAGTACGATGTGTACTTGTTGACTCATTTTGTGAAAATTATTTGTTTGACGTGTACCTTTTGTATGATTAAATGACTATCTGACTATAGTACCTACTTGTTCTCCATTTAGCATGGCCGTGGGACACACTGTATAATACATACTTACTGTTTATTTGCCTGCAAATGAGGGGTTTGCACGACAGTTTGACGTCATGCATAAAGCCTAGAAAATAGATGGCGCCAGCTCTGTACTTAACTGTCAAAATAAAGTAAAATGTCAAAGTCAGCAACGTGGTGATATATTTTCGTGGTATTTTGTTACTATCACACAAAAGCACAGACAATGCATTTGTTAATTTTGACAACCATACTTGAGTCAGCGCCATCTATCGAGCCAAATCGGACTACTTTTGTTTATTTATTCGAAAATGAAAAGCCCTCATCTTGGTAATTATGGCATTCTATGGGGGAGGCCTCGCCCAGAAGTGGACTTCTATAGGCTGCTGATGATGTTGATGTGGTCCCATTAATGGACAAAATCCTGGGACCACGAGAAAGCACCCATCAGTACCTGGGAAGATAGAGAGGTCCGGTGCAGCAGTACACGTTGTTATACACCTTGGTCAGCTTTCTAACATGTTTCTCGAGCTCGTTCCACGCATGTCTGTTGAATCCGTCCCCCACCTGTAGAAGGACACATTACTTGAGTTCTGTCATGTGCATGAAGGGTAAGCAAGGCTGCCCAACTATTTTTCAAGTGGATTTATTGGTAATTCATTTTTAGGAGTAGTTCCTGTATGATCCATTGAGATTGATCCATTGGAGTTTGATCGTCCTGTTTGATCCATTAACATTTGTAGTCAGTTTTCAAATTCCTGTTGAATCCCTAGGGCAGCGTTCTTCTAAGTCGTCATAGATAAATAGATAACACTTTATTCAAAAAATTAAAAATATATTTATTTTGCTGTCCAAACTCCAAATACACTGGAATGCTTACGTTACTAGTAGAAGTAGTAGTAGAGCTTTTTTGTGAAAAAGTTCGTCCGGGGAAGTACTACCACCAGACCTATTTCTGCCGCAAAGCAGTAGTGCTCGCATTGCTGTGTTCCGGTTTGAAGGGTAAGGGTGCCGGTGAAATTACAGGCACATGAGACTTTTCATCTATGTCTCAGGGTGGCGGGCGCAGTGCAATCCCACATAGGATGCGTCCTAGGTGGACGTGACCTATGAGGTAATACACTGTTCATAGGCAGAGGTTACCGCTTAACATCAGGTGGGCCTCTTGCTTGTTCCGTCATCCAAGTAGTATAAAAAAAAAAACTACATAAAACTAGGTATGACAAAAAAAATAGTTTTAATACAAAGGTGCTATAGTCCAATTAAATCTATGTCTAGTGATCTCCAAACTAGGCACGCCTGTGTCGTGGTGTGTGTGATGTGATCTCCACACTAGGCACGCCTGTGTCGTGGTGTGTGTGATGTGATCTCCACACTAGGCACGCCTGTGTCGTGGTGTGTGTGATGTGATCTCCACACTAAAAACGCCTGTGTCGTGGTGTGTGTGATGTGATCTCCACACTAGGCACGCCTGTGTCGTGGTGTGTGTGATGTGATCTCCACACTAGGCACGCCTGTGTCGTGGTGTGTGTGATGTGATCTCCACACTAGGCACGCCTGTGTCGTGGTGTGTGTGATGTGATCTCCACACTAGGCACGCCTGTGTCGTGGTGTGTGTGATGTGATCTCCACACTAGGCACGCCTGTGTCGTGGTGTGTGTGATGTGATCTCCACACTAGGCACGCCTGTGTCGTGGTGTGTGTGATGTGATCTCAACACTAGGCACGCCTGTGTCGTGGTGTGTGTGTGATGTGATCTCCACACTAGGCACGCCTGTGTTGTGGTGTGTGTGATGTGATGTGATCTCCACAATAGGCACGCCTGTATCGTGGAGATCTGTTACCCGTTTACAGAAATAAACTGGTTGGTTAGTTACTTTTAATTGTCTGATGATAGGTACAAATACAGAGTCACAACCGGTTACTAGGTACTTAAATTATGTGAAAACTACACAAAAAAAAAGAATCCTTTTTTTTTTAAATATGATAGACCTTTGTTTGAGCACGATCTCACCTGTTGGTAAGTGACGATGTGGCCAAAGATGGAGCACAAAGGTCTAGATGGCACCTATTCCATGAAGTTATAGTTTCCCTATAACTTCATGACCTATTCACTCTAGCCTTGAAGAGACCCAGATTATAGTTTTCAGGAATATGATAGTGACAGCAGCCAATTTCTAACCGTGAATTTTAGTTCAATCACTTAAATTACAGTGCTTGGCTACAGTGTTTAGGACATGGGTTTTCAAGTAGAGGCCAAAACGTTGAGCAAAACTGGTAGCAGTTGAAGGGACTGGATAAATCATCATCATCAAGCTGTAGAAGTCCACTGCTGGACAAAGGCCTCTCCCATAGAATGCCAGAAACTCTCTTGAGTAGCCTCTATCTACTGATACTGTTTATGGTGCTTGCGGCTAAACTTGTAATATTTATGAGATACTATCAATTAAAACATGTATGTTAAGTCTCCTAGTTTTCGGGAAATCAACTTTCGTTATCTGAAGAAGTACTGATGAGCTGTAATAAGCATAAAAAAAGACACCAATTTTTTTAAATTAAGCATCCTCCCTAATAGATTATTTACCTGGGGTGCCATATTAGTGAGGTAGAATGTTTGGTCCACTTGGTTCTGTGAGCGCCGGTGGTTGCTTAGTTACCTGGGGTGCCATATTAGTGAGGTAGAATGTTTGGTGCACATGGTTCTGTGAGCGCCGGTGGTTGGTTAGTTACCTGGGGTGTCATATTAGTGAGGTAGAATGTTTGGTGCACATGGTTCTGTGAGCGCCGGTGGTTGGTTAGTTACCTGGGGTGTCATATTAGTGAGGTAGAATGTTTGGTGCACATGGTTCTGTGAGCGCCGGTGGTTGGTTAGTTACCTGGGGTGCCATATTAGTGAGGTAGAATGTTTGGTCCACATGGTTCTGTGAGAGCCAGTGGTTGCTTAGTTACCTGGGGTGCCATATTAGTGAGGTAGAATGTTTGGTCCACATTGTTCTGTGAGCGCCGGTGGTTGACTAGTTACCTGGGGTGCCATATTAGTGAGGTAGAATGTTTGGTCCACATGGATCTGTGAGCGCCGGTGGTTGACTAGTTACCTGGGGTGCCATATTAGTGAGGTAGAATGTTTGGTCCACATGGTTCTGTGAGAGCCAGTGGTTGCTTAGTTACCTGGGGTGCCATATTAGTGAGGTAGAATGTTTGGTCCACATGGTTCTGTGAGAGCCAGTGGTTGCTTAGTTACCTGGGGTGCCATATTAGTGAGGTAGAATGTTTGGTCCACATGGTTCTGTGAGAGCCGGTGGTTGCCGGCTGCCGCCATGTGGCCTCGGTCGAATCCTGAGCCTTTGTAGTCACTGTTCAGAGATCTGAAATGGGAGCAACAATCCGATTCATTTTATGAGCTGAACTGATGTTATAATAGTATAATAGTAATATATAATACAATTGTGCTTCTTTAGTTTGTGATCCAAATAAATAAATAAAATAAAATAGAATAAGTAGGTACTAGCCTGTTGGCCGTGTCTTTGCACGCGTTGTATCTGAATAAAAAGCAGTCCCATTCCCCTCCGATAATACATCCGCACACCAAATATCATTGAGGAGCGGAACCACAAATAACGCGAGTGAATCTATTTCGAAACTAAACTTCTTACTTCATTAATCAATAACTCCAATCGGACTCACTGAGAGTCTCATAAAAGTATGATAACTGCAGTAGACTCGTAGTTTGATCAGGTCCGTTCCACATGCATCAGGCAAAGGCTCCAACCCCCCCCCCCCTTACTCCCCCACCCACCCTGCCACGCAGAGGCTTAAGCCTCCAAAAGCATCTGGTTCTTATAGCTAAGAAATTAATAATTTATGAATAAGAAAGTACCTATTAATTGACTTTTTTCTTACCTAAAGAATGGATGTATGCTCTCATCTGGTTTAAAATCACACTTGCTTCTGTCAACTTGGTCATTCTTGGAGACATGCGCCCTGGTGAGGTGCTCGAACACCCAGTGCGGGACGCGAGTGCGTCTGTCGTAAGATAGTACAAAGTCCTCATACGATCGCACATTGTCCAGACCGGGGAACCCATATTTCATTATTTGTGATATCTGGAATGGCAAAAATTTCCATTGGTTTACCAAAAAAGGTGATAATTAGATATATATTTATTATTTCCAGTGAACATTTTGTAATTTTATGGAATTTTTAAGTCAAAAATTGGTAGAGTCAGGAGTAGAGTAGTCGGTAAACATTCTATCAACTCACTCTGTCTTTAGGGCCTGACTCCGTGTAAGGAGTGGCCGCAGACACTGTGCCGAAGATGGGCAGTCCAGGCCTGTTCTTCAAAGGTCTTCCATCTACGGTTATTTCATTTTCTACAATATTTTCTTTATTTTTACATAACTGACCCGCCAAGAAGCCGGTACAGCCTACAGCGCTTAGTTGAGCCAAATGTAGCAGCCGTTTTCGATACATATTATGTTAAGGAACAGATACGAGCCTAAAATAATTAAAATTCCCTACTTATTACAAAATTCCACAGTTTCAGCGATGAATTCAGTGATTTCAGTGGTTATTTTGAGGTTATTCTAATTTTTTTTTTTTTTTTTATTTATTGGCTTCTGTGGATATTTCCACCACCAGTCAATGTCGTCAAGTACTTTTTTTTTTCGTTTTTTTTATACTTCTTGTATGACGGCACAAGCAGATGGCCCACCTAGCGGTTACCTCTGCCTAAGAACAGTGCATCACCTCATAGGTAGGCCCTATGTGGCATTGCACTGCGCCCGCCACCCTGAGACATAAAGATGAAAAGTCTCATGTGCCTGTAATTTCACCACCCTTCGAACCAGAACACAGCAATTCGAGCACTACTGCTTTGCGGCAGAAATAGGTAGGTATGGTGGTAGTACTTCCCCGGACGAACTCTTGCACAAAAAAGCTCTACTACTACTAAAATTGTACTTGTCTAGTAATAACAAATTCAAGTACCTATGTCGTTCCTATTTGCGTATTTCAGGGTAAAGAAGCGTATGCCCAGCTGTGGACTTCTGTAGGCTGATGATGATTGGATAAAATAAGATCCAATATCCATAATATAGAATCTAGGCTGGTAACCCAGGTTGCATGCAGAGGGGTGAGTCTGAGTTTTGCAAACACCATCGTAACGGTGAACGTAACACGATCGTACGTGTATAACACATTAACTAGCTATTAATCTGTGCCAAAAACGTCACAGATTATTAGCTAGTTACTACGCAATACACGTACACTCGCCGTTACGATCATCGTTACGATGGTGTGTGTAAACTCGGACTTGCCCCTCAGGCGAGGTAGAGTCATAGACGAAGAATTTTACGCTGAGTGTGAGTAGACGTACTAGACGTAGAGTAAAGAGAACACATAACTAACAAACATTGCTCAATGCTCTTGCTCATCTCGCTTTTTTTTCTCACTTTCTGTTCTGTGTATTTTCATATTTTCATCAGTTTTCTTGAAAACCTATTTATTTTGCTTGGAAAGGAAAGGATAATAATACTTACATACAACCTATTTATTTCAATGAACCTCTTCCGCACCGACAGATTTCAGTTACAAAAATGACAAAACTGTTCCTCGGAAGAAGCCGATTATTATCAGTCAGCGGTTTTACCTCGATGTAGCTACAGCACGGCGCCGAAATCAGAGTCCACAGTGCGAATTAACGACAAAGAATTCAATGCCGATGACTTTACTAACATTACACCTAAAATTTCATCATATTTAGGTCAGAAATTGCATCTTCAGAAACACAACCCTCTCTCGCTCGTCAGGCAGAGAATAGTCAATTACTTTTACTCTTCCTTCACCCATGGAGGTAATCCTTCATTCAGCGTGTATGACAACCTGTCTCCTATAGTGACGACAAGGCAGAACTTTGATGAGCTGCTGATACCAGCTGACCACCCCAGTAGAGCGAAGTCGGACTGCTATTATGTAAACCGAGGGACCTTGCTCCGGGCGCACATGACGGCTCATCAGAGCGAACTTCTCAAGTCTGGGTTAGACAATTTCCTGATGATAGGAGATGTCTATCGGAGAGATGAAATAGATTCAACACATTTTCCAGTGTTTCATCAAGTAAGATTTCTTGTACAATATACAACACGCCCAAAAGTCGCATGCATAGTCCTGGCCCCACACTAGAGCCCGTATTAATGCATCAAACTCAAGTCTAAGAACAACCTAACTAAAGTGTGTTACAATTTTTAAAAAAACTATAAAAAGCCATTTTTTGTGGACTCAGGGTTGTTCTCAGAGTTGAACTTGATCTATTAAAACCTAACATAACCAACCTAAATGATTTCGATCTAAGAAGATGTGTACCAGGGCCTTAGTCCCTGTATCGTGGGTATTGCCATGAGTACCATGGTTAAGTACCATGGTTAGTTACCATGGTACTATAACACACAGACCCGGAACAAATATTTGCAGATCAAACAAATATTCATCAATGAATTATGGTTTGTTGGCATAAGATTAGTCCAGACTGCTAGCTTAGGAATGCATTTTTTTTTTAACATTGATAGACCTTTGTTTGACCGCGATCTCACCTGTTGGTAAGTGACGATGTGGCCGAAGATGGAGCACAAAGGTCTAGAAATTATTACTGGAAGAAAGCATTACCTGAGTCTGTTGTGGGAAGCAATGGCGGCGAAGAACTCACCACTTTTTATTTTTTTATACTACTTGGAAGACGGATCAAGCAAGAGGCCCACCTGATGTTAAGCGGTAACCTCTGCCTATGAACAGTGCGCTTGTCACGTCTATATGCCCACGATGGAACGCACAGTGAAACGAGACCCTTTGAGGCTCTGCCTAACCTTTCTGGGAACTACCTTTCTGGGAACTACCTTTCTGTCTATGTATGTAAATTATGGTGTCTGAAATATCCCAACTCTTGAAATACATACATCAGGCTGATTACACTTTTATGATAAATCTTGGGTGCTCGCTTGGACTTATAATAACCTATAGGAGACTGGGCTTTGCTCAGGAACTGTGCCAGCTCCCGGCTGTGGGAACTGTGCCAGCTCCCAGCTGTGGGAACTGTGCCAGCTCCCAGCTGTGGGAAATGGCTGTCAAGTTGGTAGTTTAGAGTGGTTCTGTGACACCAAACAAACATGCACTGCATATTGTTTGATTCTCATTAACATACATACACACGCCTTTTACCCCGAAGGAGTAGGCAGAGCCTCAATGGACCTCTTTTCACAGTGGGTTGCACCATCGTGGAATATAGACGTGACAAGTGGTGAGTTCATCGACGCCATTGCTTCCCACGACTGACTCAACTAACGCTTTCTTCCAGTAATAACACCTTCCATAATTAGCTAGCAGCCAGGACAACTCTTATACCAACAAGTCCAGGTAATCCCTTAGTCGGCGACATCCACGGGAGGAGACGGAGGGGTCTATTCTTAGGCCGGACACCACAGCAAACTGATGAGCAACCTCTGATATTTCCAGGTGGATGCAGTGAGGTCTCAACGCAAAGATGAACTGTTTGCTGACCATCCACACTATGAAATATTCGAGCCGTCCTTCGATCCTGAACACCCACACAAATTCACCAACTCCATCAGCGATGCTATGAAACAGAGCTGCCATACCTTAGAAGCCACAAAACTTATGGAAGCACAGTTGAAAAACCACCTTATTGGCCTCGTTCAGACCTTATTCGGAGAAAATATCGAACACAGATGGGTCGAAGAGTATTTTCCCTTTACCCACCCCTCATGGGAGCTTGAAATACTGTACGAAGGGAAATGGATGGCAGTTTTAGGCTGTGGCATAGTCCGGAATGAAATTCTAGCCAACGCTGGACCAAATCACTCCATAGCGTACGCTTTTGGGCTGGGATTGGAACGGCTTGCAATGGCGCTCTACAAGATCCCAGATATAAGACTCATGTGGAGTAAAGATTCAGGATTTTTGAGCCAGTTTCAGACTAATGACATAAATACAAAGATAACGTATAAACCAGTGTCTTCGTACCCTCAATGTGTGAATGATATCTCGCTCTGGCTGCCGGGGAATGAGTCTGTGGAAACATTCTTGAGCAATGATTTTTACGATCTGGTCAGGGACATCGGTGGAGATATAATAGAACAGGTGCGTATGATGTGGGCCTGTTTCAGAGTGTGTTGGCTGCACAAATATGAGACAGCCAACATGCTCTAGCAGACTCTTCTCCGCAACTAGGCCACCAACGGGCCCTTTTTGCGTGATGGGTGAAGGCTGCTAGTCCAGCCACCCGATGTCCTCCAGGAAGGCTAGCAGCTCGCCAATGCTGGCGCAGGCCTGCCTGGGCGTCCTCGGTGTCCCGAGGTATGCTTTTCTCTGGGACGCCACGCTGCTGCACTCCAGGAGTACATGCGCTGGCGCTCATCAGCTACTAGACAGCCTCTACATAGGGGGCTATCAAATCCGTGACATCTTTTGATGGGATAGGCTCATCATCTGGCGGGAGTACCACAAATATAGATAGGTTGTTTTTTTAACTTTGGTGAATGATGAATCATGCTGATGGCACACCTGATGTTAAGCGGTAACCTCTGCCTTTAACAATGCATTACCTCACAGGTCACGTCCACCTAGGATGCACCCTATGTGCCCGCCACCCTGACATAACCCGCCAAGACGATTCAAAATGATCCTTGTGATTTCAATGAATAAAATACTTTTGACTTTGACTTTGACTTTGAACTGAGACAAAGATGAAAGGTCTCATGTGCCTGTAATTTCACCGGCACCCATACCCTTTAAACCGGAACACAGCAAGCACTACTGCTTTGCGGTAGAAAAAGGTACAGTGAAGGTACTTCCTCGGACAAACTCTTACAAAAAAGCTCTACTACTATAGATTAACTTGTTATTTTTGAAATAGAAATAAAGAATGGCTTTCATGTATAAACAGAATGGCTGTTTTAATTAAAAATAAATACTAAAAACTAGCAGCGCCCTGCGGTCTCATCGGCATAAGACTCGATCCCGTGGGAATATCAGGAATAAGTCTAGATCCCGTGGGAATATCAGGAATAAGTCTAGATCCCGTGGGAATATCAGGAATAAGTCTAGATCCCGTGGGAATATCAGGAATAAGTCTAGATCCCGTGAGAATATCAGGAATAAGTCTAGATCCCGTGGGAATATCAGGAATAAGTCTAGATCCCGTGGGAATATCAGGAATAAGTCTAGATCCCGTGGGAATATCAGGAATAAGTCTAGATCCCGTGGGAATATCAGGAATAAGTCTAGATCCCGTGGGAATATCAAGAATAAGTCTAGATCCCGTGGGACTATCAGGAATAAGTCTAGATCCCGTGGGAATATCAGGAATAAGTCTAGATCCCGTGGGAATATCAGGAATAAGTCTAGATCCCGTGGGAATATCAGGAATAAAATTAGCCTATGTGTTATTCCAGGGTCCAGCTATCTATCCACATACCAAATTTCATCCAAATCCGTCCAGCCATTTCAGTGTGAAGTAAAAGTAAAGTAAAAAAAAAGTAAAAATTATTTATTCGGAGTAAAGAGTCATGGCGACCGCGTACCTGCGCTGCGACATTCCATAAAAACAATACCCTTGGATAGTATGAGAATAGGCAATGAAATTCCCATCATTAGATTTTTTATAAAACTACGTGAAAAAATCAAATAATTTTTTGAAAATATTGATCTGATCTAGTAAAAACAGCCCGGCATCCATTAGAGCATTGTCGATCGGTGCATTTGAAATTGACATCCTATGCTTTGCGCTGTCACTGTCATTTTTATAGTTATTCTGTGCTCGGTCAACGCAGCGCAGTGTACGTACAGAACAGACCTACAAGGATCGTTTGGCACGAGGCCGAAATCAGAACTAACGCCGCCATCTTGTAAATCTAATATCAAACAGCACCACAATGGCGGCTACAAGACGTGCCAAATGATCCTTGTAGGTCTGTATAAGTGAAGAAACGTAAACAAAAAAATGTGATATTAGTTTTAAAAATATTTTCAGATTATCGACAATTGTTTTTGTTAAAAATTGCATGCCTTGATAGTTTTGTATAGTATTTAGCCAGAACTCTCAACTCAATGCGTGCGACCTCCTCATTTTCCAACAAAACAAACCAATTTTGGATTGGAATGAATCAGTTCCATGAGAAGTCTTTGCGATTCTAATGTGAGTATTGTACTTCTTTCAATGTAAGTGCCTTGATATGGTAAGCTCCTTACGAACAGTGGTAGGTACCTATTTATATTTAAATACCTATATTGGTACACTAACCGAAAACCTACAGCTATCCTGCTAAGTCAATTCCTTAGAAAACCTACCTACAGCCTGGTTACTATCTTTTATCTCCCTACAAACTGGGCTATTATTGGTATTTAATGTAGGAATCATTTATCCATGCAGCTGATATATTTCTGAGATTTGTTACCATGCAATGGTTTATATTAAGTATATCAGTTATCTAGTACCCATAACACAAGCTCTGGCTTAGCTTGGGGCTAGATAATGTTGTGTGAACTTGTCCAGCATTATTTATTTATTTATTTATATGCTAATTTCTGTTTGGGCAGATATTTTAAACTCCACTTTGGGCTATGTAGTATGTGAACATAAGTTTGGGTCAGGCTCGTGGTACCTTCTAATGAGTCAGAATAATTGAAAGATAATTTGACAGTAATTTGGATGTAAATTGAAGGATTACATAACTATAATACCTTTATTATATTAGCCTACTCGTTTACAGAAAATGTAGAGTACCTATATTATTATGTCTACAATATCTGAATCGGTCCCCTGGAGACTCCAAATCCCGTTTGCACTGATGCTATTGCTAGTAGCCGAGTGTATGTATACTCATACTTTTTATGTCCCCCAGGTCTCAGATGGAAGAAATGTACTATGACTCTAGTAACTAGACAGCAAACATAGATGTTGGCCGAACACACAATGCTGAGAACATTAGTTAACCAAACATGATTATGGCACCAAAATAACTTGCAAAACTTATGATGTATTTTTTCATACCAACCATGTGTATAAGCTGGATCACTTTGGAATACGTGAAAAGTTGCTCAAATGGATAGAGAACTATTTAATAGGCAGAACGTTCCAAGTTCGTGTCCTATCTCAACAGAAGCGGGTGGCAAGCGGGGTACCGCAGGGATCGGTGCTCGCTCCCCAATGGTTCGCCATATTTATCACGGACTTGGTTGATTTGATAGGTTATGAAACTACATTTTTTGCAGAAGATGGTAAGTTTTTTGCAAACCCACTTATGAACTCTGAACAACTACAAGAAGATCGAAACCATATACAAGACTGAACCAAAAGCTGGGTAATGAAATTAAATGCATCTAAATGCAATATACTGCACGTAGGCAATAATAATCTCAGAGTCACATATAGCCTGGATGGAAACACCAAAGATCCAGTCAACCTTCAAAAAGATCTAGGGATCAACATTGCATCTCATTTAAAATGGCAGGAGCACATCACGTGTATGGTCAAGAAAGCTAATTCCTTTATCTATGTCATACACAGATCCTTTCAACCAATGACAGTGGATGTCTTCCGCAAGATCTACAAATCTTACATCAGGCCTCTTTTGGAGTCTGGATTTCAAGTGTGGAGCCCGTATTTCCGAAAAGATATTAAGTTACTTGAAAGCAGAGAAAGGCAACCAAGATACCACAGGCTCTACGTCGCAAATCTTATGAAGAGAGATTACATGCCTTAGGCCTTACTACCCTTGAAGAATGACGCCTTCGCGGTGACCTCATAAAGACATATAAAATCCTGACCTACCAATACAACCTGCCAGACCCACATGATAACTTTGTGAAGAAAGAAAGATCATCTCGTGGCCACCAATTTAAACTGGGTCGAGATCCTGCTAACACACATGTTGCACATCACTTCTTCAATAACAGAGTGGTCCACCATTGGAACATACTACCAGACGATGTTGTTTCTGCTGAGCTACCTTATGCATTCAAAAACAAGCTCGACAAACCAGCTACGAAAGGACAATTCAGAATTTTAAAAAAGTGACTTAAAATTGGACATTCCACACAGTTTTGATGTAGACATATCAGCGAAAGCTGCTCGTCTATAAATAAATAAATGTTATTGTTTATTTAATCAAATGAACACAAATAAAAATGTTTTTATTTACAAATACCTAATAATGGCTACCTATATGATAACATTACAATGGGCTCCGCACTAGGACAAGCATGTATCGCGGATACCCGGACTAAGATTGTCAAAAAAAGTTTAGTAAATGACCAATGTGTATGATACCTGCATGCATGCAACATTCAACACAGTGTTAAGCAGATAAGTAGGTAGTTAGGATGATACCTACTTACTAATAAAACAAAATAATACATACACAAATGTTTTTATTTACAAATAATAGAGGCTATATGATAACATTACAATGGGCTCCGCACTAGGACAAGCCTGTATCGCGGATACCCGGATTAAGATTGACCAAAAAAGTTTTAGTAAATGACCTATGTGTATGATACTTACATCCTTGCACGCGTGCAACAATCAACGCAGTCTTAAGCAGATTGGTAGGTAGTTAGGAAGATACTTACTAAAAAGCGGCAAAGTGCGAGTCAGACTCGCCCATGAAGGGTTCCGTAGCAGCAAGTAACATAATATAAAAGTTCCTGGATGGATTACGATTTATGACGTATTAAAAAAAATCTACTTGCTAGATCTCGTTCAAACCAATTTTGGTTGGAAGTTTACATGGTAACGTACATCATATATTTTTTTAGTTAAATAATTCTCTTATTTTAGAAGTTATGGGGGAGGGACACACTTTTTACCACTTTGGAAGTGCCTCACGCGCAAACTATTCAGTTTAGAAAAAAAAAATATTAGAAACATCAATATCATTTTTGAAGACCTATCCATAGATACACCACACGTGTAAGGGTTCCTTGTCTTTGACTACGGAACCCTAATAAAAGAAAGCAATAAAATAGTGGTTTCACAAAGTTATATGATTCAGTACCTATCATTTAATAGTTACATTTTAACTATTAAATGACAACCTCTGTGGCGCGGCGGGCGACGGTTCGCCTGCGAAGCACGAGGTTGCGGGTTCGATTCCCGCCTCGGAACAAATATTTGTTCTGCAGATCTGCAGATATTTGTTCCGGGTGTTCTGGGTATTTTCTATGTATAATAAAAAATATCTATCTATGTAATATATTGTATGAAGAGTATATCAATTGTCTAGTACCCATAACACAAGCTTTGCTTAGCTTGATGCTAGTTTTTTATTTTTTTATTTATTTATAATACACAGGCAGCTCTCGGAGCTGATGCGTGTATATCTTAGTCCTTATCAGTGCACTTTAAATGTTTGTCAAGTCTATTTTTGAAAGAATTCACTGAGGGGGCACTGATCACTGAGTCTGGTAGCCGGTTCCAAGTGCGCACGACGCGATTAGGCAATATGTGCATCCTCGGATTGCTGGTACTTGGCCCGCGTTGCAGCTTCAGCGAGTGTCCTCTGAGTCCTATATTATTGTTCATGGTATATAGTGTCTGTGATAAATCTGGTATACTGTAGTGGTTGTTTAGGATCTTGTAGGTCTCTATTAGGTCTCCACGCTCTCTACGTTGCTGAAGGGTAGTTAATCCAATGTTGTGTGAACTGTCCAGCATTATTTATTTATTTATTTAAACATTTCAAACAATATGAGATTAAGGTCCGGGTGTCATGGAGAATTGGTCAAGGTTGGTCATCTTGCTGGTGAGTATCATGGAGAATTGGTTCAGGTTGGTCATCTTGCTGGTGTGCGTCATGGAGAGTTGGTTCAGGTTGGTCATATAGCTGGTGTGCGTCATGGAGAATTGGTTCAGCTTGGTCATCTTGCTTGTGGGTGTCACGGAGAATAGGTTCAGGTTGATCATCTTGCTGGTGGGTATCAGAAAAGATAGGCTGTTTTTTTTCTTATTCTTCGGGCTCGCAACCACCACGACTGACACACTTTATCTTGGACGGTGACCTCTCGTGGTCTTAATAAATCCCATATGCATGACATTAAGTAATTGTTCTTGAATTAGTGTTGGATTATCACGTAGGACGACATAGCTCGGTCTCCTCAATATGGACCGTCCACACACAGGCAATACACTAGGGTGTGACCAAGTGGACGAGTTACACTTGCCGTCTGAGTTAGCCCACTTGTACTTATTTGCGAAACAGCAAGGGCGCAGCATGCCCGGCAAATGTAGTCAGTTTCTGTTATCTACAAAATAATTTTACTGGTTAGCAAAATATTCAGATGTCAGCCAGCTACTCGCCTGCCATGCGTAAACATTATAACAACATAGAAACAGATAACTAGGTAGACCATGGGTACACCTTGATTTTCTGAATAATATTGGAAAATTGTAGGTAGGTACTTACCATTGAACCCATTGAGCATTAATGGAGATTATATTTGTACTTTCTTTGAATACAAGGCTTCCCACATCTTGTCTAAACATATTTCACAATTTATACAATGCAGAGATCCTGCCATTATCCGAGAATAAACGATGAAATGCTCCGTAATTAATGTTTTTAGTTTGTAAGTATCATTGAAAAAATTATCACTACGTTTTACCGCCACTTATTGCTCTGATGCCGCACAGGCTGTAAATCACCTACGAAAACGTAGTATTCATTTTTCTACTTTTACGACTACGACCACAGATCACGGTACTGCCGTAATCGGTGCAGACCATGGACTTAGTATACAAGTCTTTGGTGCAGCCAAGGATGAATGTAATGAATGAATTTATCATGCCTATGTTGGCATGATAAATTCAGCCAAAAATATAAAAAAAAAAAATTACTTCTTAAAAATCTATAAAAGTGGCTTAGCACGGATATGTATTCTGCAAACCTGAGAGTTTTCAAAAATAATTTGATTTTTTTACGTAGTGTTGAACAAAAACTGGTGATGGACAACCATTAAGATAATCTCAAAGTACCTGATCAGCAGTGGTGTACTCTATGTCGAATTTTGGGTACACCAATGTTCGTCGTTTCGCCACCATCCTTTACAATGTGAGCAAGATACATATTTAAACGTTGATGCTGCTTAAGTAATAAAACTGTGTAGCAGCATCAGCGCCCAATTCGCGAAGGAATAACTAACACAAACACACTTGCACTCACAAACTTTAGCATTTTTAGTATTACCACAAAATTAATCAAAAAACCGGCCAAGTGCGAGTCGGACTCGCGCATGAATTGTTCCGTACCATTATCTATAAAAACAGCAAAAAAAAAACACGTTTGTTGTATGGGAGCCCCCTTAAATATTTATTATAATCTGTTTTTTAGTATTTGTTGTTATAGCGGCTACAAAAATACATCATCTGTGAAAATTTCAACTGTCTATCTATCACGGTTCATGAGATACAGCCTGGTGACAGACGGACGGACAGCGGAGTCTTAGTAATAGGGTCCCGTTTTACCCTTTGGGTATGGAACCCTAAAAAGGACATTATTCAAAAGTCACCAGTCCACGTCACTAGCACTGGCATGATAATCACACCATCAGATCCTTGAGGATATACAAGGCACGTATCCTCAAGGATCTGAAAGTTTGAGGATATCCTACGGGGCTTGAAGTTGTGAACCAAGTGTGTCATGCTACATCTGGTAAGACATCTGCTAGTTCCGTCATTTAAAAAGTTTAAAAAAACTCCACGGCACGGGGTCTCATCCCAAAGAAAAAATATATTGTTCTTTTTAAATTCAATAGATGGCGTAACAGGTATAGATTTGTTATTGAAGTATGTGAAAAATGAACATTGGGCCCTGAAAAAAATATTTTGTAATATCAAAAAATACCCATAACACGGGAAAATTAAATAAATGCCTCATCAATCAAGTTTAATTATTTTTAGAAAAATATAATGATGTCGTTTTCTTAGTGGTAATCATTTGAACTAGGTTGAGGTTTGACACAGTTTGTTAGTAGTACCACATGTAGTACAACTTGATAGATGGCGTTATTTTAAAAAAAAAACAGTTGACCCGCCAATGACGTCATGCCCAAAATGAAAGAGAAAACTATATAGTATTTACGTTCTATTCTAAAATTTTCTAATAAAATATCAGACCTGTATAGATATCATTGTAACCAAAGACGAACTAGTTATACATAAAAGGCAATGTCCTGACTGACTGACTGACCGAGTGACAACGCACAGCCTAAACCGCTGGTCGTTGAGACTTGGAATTTAGAGGGTGTAGGTACCTACTATTCCTTTTAGGGTTTAAAGGTCTACTTAGAAATGAAAATGAAAAATTCGTATGCTAAGGGTTTCAAAATAGGGTTCACACGTAAAAAAAAAAAATGCTGTGTATTGCGGAAAGCGTCGGTAGTAGATACCTACCTACTTGAAATTTTCGCTTCGGCCGTCAAGGAAACAAGGAAACCGGGGTTTCGTAACTTGTTCATAGGTAGTTTCCTCAAATAAAATTAACAAACATATGTTTCAGCAATATATGAAAATTGGCACGGGAACGTTGTGTTTGTAAAAAAAACACTTTACGATTTAGCCATATTTCAGCGTAAATTCGACGTTGTAGAATATAGTTTCACGATATGGGTAGTTGTTGGGATTCAAATATTTTCAGGAATGGACTCCTAAATTGGAAAACTTGAGTGTTCGTTCGTTTCAAAGGTTGTGTCACGGCGTGGTTAGTTGTTTTCTGCACGCCGCCGGGAATGTTTTCTGACTAGGCGCGGACAAAGTCGCGAGCGGGTCATCTAGGTGGTTAATGTGGGGTACCGCGAAATTCCTAATCTTAGATTTGATTTTTAACAGGCATGAAGTACAGTATTTAAATTAAAAATATGCATGGATACTACATTATAATTCCGAGGGGTCGCTGTAGGTACCAGAAACACGATAGGACAATATTTTCTCGATATAAAAAAATCCAAAGTTACATCTATTTTTTGCCTAGATTCGATTGTTTACATATTATTGGGTAAAAAATTAGATAGATAAAATCAATTCAACAACGCCGAGGGTTCACTGAAGGAGTTTTGTAAAATTATCTAAATTTACGAGATATTCAATAAAAACCGCTTTTTCGAGTGGCGGGCCGGCAGGCGAGAGCCGTTTTATTGTGTATGAAGATTTGTGCCTAGGGTTGACGCAGTCTTAGTAAAGATGTTGAGTTAAAAAAAACATAATCGTCATAAAGGCCCGTCGCACATGGAGCTACTAAAAAATGACGGAACTAATCAGTAGGTAATTACAATTACAAACCACTTAGAAACTGTACCTCGCACACGATGACACGACGCTATATAGATGCTCATGTTGTAAAGTTTCAGTCACTTCTTTACCATCTTCAGCTTCAGCTTATAATTTCAGAGTTTATTACGCAAACTATTTTATTACACCACATGCAGCATTACCGTGGCAATGGAATCATAATGAGGTAAAGCATTGTTAAAGGCAGAGGTTACCGCTTAACATCAGGTGGGCCATTTGATCTCGTTAGTATTAGAGTTTGTAACTAGTTCTTTTTGAGTAGCTCTATGTACGACGGGCCTAAGTTTTTTAACAAACGCCATCTGTTGAGTGTGTGTGCGTTTTACGCGGTAATTACAGTTGCATGTGCTAGGTGGCTCTAGCTATCAATTGCGCTGCTAGCCGCATCTAGCGCCTAGGTAAGGCAAACAAATTAGCCCGCACAATAGCCCGAGTTATGGCGGTCACGTTTCGTTGTATGGCATGAGGTATCTGTAATAGTATAGTATTATTTTATCTGTGGTTCTGGTGACAATGCAATATTATGGTAACAGCGAGCTGATCTGATGATGGAGACTGAAGGTGGACAATGGAACTCCTCGAGGAATAATAGTAGACTAGCCGTGTTTGGGCTCATTTTGATCAACACACGGTTCTGCCTAGGTACATTGCACATACTTTCGGACTGGCAAAGTTACACGCAAAGTAGATGCACTTGCAGTGTCTATCTTGATATATGATCTGTGGGAACCCTACACTACTCAACCTCACGCCATACTCATTTGGCGGGTTTATTTTTATAAATAATTATGTTGTTTTTTATATTGCAATCCCATTTTTTTGTCATTTATTCGAAGGTGGTGGTAGGCGAGGCACCGGATGGCAGTCTAGACATGGAGTCGTATATAATGCCGAATCAGAGGATACCGAACGAAACGCACGTCTCGTGCTTCATGGTGAGACTAGCTCGAGGGGTGGTGGTCCGTGACCGGTGATGGTGACATAACCAAGTGTGGTGTAACGATTCAGAGCGACTGCAATAACCCAAACGACTTCTGTGGTGCGGTGGGCGGAGGTTCGCCTGCGACGCAGGAGGTTGCGGGTTAGAATCCCGCCTAGGATCAAATATTTGTACGATCTGCAGATATTTGTTCAGGGTGTTCTGGGTATTTTCTATGTATAATAAAAAATTACTATCTATGTAATATATTGTATTAAGTATATCAGTTATCTAGTACCCATAACACACGCTCTGGTTAGCTTGGGGCTAGGTAATGTTGTGTGAACTGTCCTGCATTATTTATTTATTTATTATTAAAACACCCAACCGTCACATAGGTAGTCCTGATCCCACACTAGGATTCCCTGTGTAGTGGGCATCAGAAACTACGAGTACCATGGTACCATAACACCCAGACCCGGAACAAATATTTGCAGGTCATACAAACATCTGTCCCGCAGCGGGAATCGAGCCAGCAACCTTTCGCATCTCAGCTGGCTACTCGCCAGACGCGCTACAGAGGTTGTAATACTTGTGATTAATTTACGCTAAAGTGCAATAAACTTGTGATTCATTTTCGCTAAAGTACAATAAACTTGTGATTCATTTTCGCTAAAGTCCAATAAACTTGTGATTCATTTTCGCTAAAGTCCGATAAACTTGTGATTCATTTTCTCTAAAGTCCAATAAACTTGTGATTAATTTACGCTAAAGTCCAATAAACTTGTGATTCATTTTCGCTAAAGTCCAATAAACTTGTGATTCATTTTCTCTAAAGTCCAATAAACTTGTGATTAATTTTCGCTAAAGTCCAATAAACTTGTGATTCATTTACACTAAAGTACAATAAACTTGTGATTCATTTACGCTAAAGTCCAATAAACTTGTGATTAATTGACGCTAAAGTGTAATAATCTTGTAATTGATTGTCAGGTACCCCCGGAGACGGTGGAGCGGGCGGCGGGGCTACTGTTCTTTGACAAAGTACACAGAAGCAAACTCAACAGGATAAATGGGAAGAAAGTTTGAACACTTGCACCTAATTAGTATAATTATATAGTTAGTAGTAGAGCCTTTTTGTGAAAGAGTTCGTCCGGGGAAGTAGGTACTATCACCATACCTATTTCTGCCGCAAAGCAGTAGTGCTCGCATTGCTGTGTTCCGGTTTGAAGGGTAAGGGTGCCGGTGAAATTTGCAGGCACATGAGACTTTCCATCTTTATGTCTCAGGGTGGCGGGCGCAGTGCAATGCCACATAGGGCGCGTCCTAGGTGCACGTGACCAATGAGGTAATGCGCTGTTCACAGGCGGAGGTTACCGCTTAACATCAGGTGGGCCATCTACTTGATTCGTCATCACAAATAGTACTTTAAAAAAAAACAAAAAAAAACGTGGTCCCTTCTTACCACTATGAAATAGGCGTGAGAGTAGTCAGTTGGCAAAAATAATGATTTATATAAGAAACCAGTGTCGGGCTTCGTTCGCGTTTGGGGTAAAAGAAATGAAATTTCGCGATGTCTTCAGTTCTTGGTTATATTATATTATATATATATATTTATATTTACTTTAATTAGAACGACAAACAATGCCAATAGCAATGTGCCTGTTGTGGAGTCGACAATCTCACCAATGACAGCAAGTTCTTCTTATCTTAGGTAATGGCTTCTGTGCATTATTTGCAACAATTTAGCTAATGTCAAGTTATATAATTATTATATTTTTATAGCCAGGTGACTTGACGGTGACTCTTGACAGCAAGTTCAGTTTCATCCAAAGGTTGTGTCTGGAAGAGATCGCTTTTTAGCGATAAGACCGACCGCCCATTGTACATTTAGATTTTTGTTTAATAAGTTTTATTGTTGTGTTGATTTTAACTAGTTTGTTTACCTATTTCTGCCGCAAAGCAGTAGTGCTCGCATTGCTGTGTTCCGGTTTGAAGGGTAAGGGTGCCGTTGAAATTACAGGCACATGAGACTTCATCTTTATGTCTCAGGGTGGCGGGCGCAGTGCAATGCCACATAGGGTGCGTCCTAGGTGGACGTGACCTATGAGGTAACGCACTGTTCATAGGCAGAGGTTACCGCTTAACATCAGGTGGTCCATTTGCTTGTTCCGTCATTCAAGTAGCATAAAAAAAAAAAAAAGTATTTTCATTCATTCATTCAGTTCTTACACCAAATAAATTTTGGCATTATGTTTATGTATGACTCCTAGATTTTTTTGGTTGAAGATGTCGCCATAAATTGTGATAATTTCTAACGACCGATAGAAAATATTAAAATGTATTTTTTACCTGACTAGATACAATTATTATTAGTTAATGTTTGTACATAAACAGTTTATTATAGAGATCAAAGCTGTGAGTTTATTTATTAAAATTAATATCAATGTGTTGGTGTTTTGTTTATATGATAGGGCAAAAGGGTGGGGGGGGGGGGGTGGGGGGGGGGGGGGGGGGGGTATTGTCACGAGTTTTTATTTTTTAATTAGAGCATGCGCCATCTGTGGGATAGGGGGTTGGAAAGTTCAGAAGTGCCACCTGTGAAAAAGTAAAGATAAGTAAAGTTATGTAAGTTCCAATTATGTTCTACCTTATCTAGCATGCAAATTACAAAAATACAAAAGAACCACAAGCAAAACAAGATATACTCTAACTCCAACTCATTTTTTTTCACGGATGAAAAGGGACGATTTAGTGCCCTATTACTCTTGCATAATTTAATTTAATTTCAATTTAAGTTATTCAATTCACATGGGGTCATTAGAAATACACATAACACACAGGTTACACACAATAATATGTTATATACCTACCTAATACAATCTTATGGGTCCTCGAGACGATCAAGTCCACTTGACAAGTCTACTTGCTGTCAAGTATGGTCCAGCCCGTAGATACATGACGGGACTTGTCAAGTCAACAACGATCAATATTTACTTCAAGCAATTTATCCACAGTACAAGCAAGCCTACCTAGATTTGACTCAATAAATGCACCATACAGCAATGATTCAGATACTGACAATCAAACCTAGCAGCAAACATCTTCAGAATGCTGTTAGAGCTGGGCCGCACCTTGCGCACCAGGGATGTGAAGCGCGCTCGCATTACTGTGTACAAACATCTTCAGAATGTTGTTAGAGCTGGCCCGGACCCTGCGCACCAGGGATGTGCAGCGCGCTCGCATTACTGTGTACAAACATCTTCAGAATGTTGTTAGAGCTGGCCCGGACCCTGCGCACCAGGGATGTGAAGCGCGCTCGCATTACTGTGTACAAACATCTTCAGAATGTTGTTAGAGCTGGCCCGGACCCTGCGCACCAGGGATGTGCAGCGCGCTCGCATTACTGTGTACAAACATCTTCAGGATGCTGTTAGAGCTGGCCCTCACCCTGCGCACCAGGGATGTGCAGCGCGCTCGCATTACTGTGTACAAACATCTTCAGAATGTTGTTAGAGCTGGCCCGGACCCTGCGCACCAGGGATGTGCAGCGCGCTCGCATTACTGTGTACAAACATCTTCAGAATGTTGTTAGAGCTGGCCCGGACCCTGCGCACCAGGGATGTGCAGCGCGCTCCATTACTGTGTACAAACATCTTCAGAATGTTGTTAGAGCTGGCCCGGACCCTGCGCACCAGGGATGTGCAGCGCGCTCGCATTACTGTGTATAAACATCTTCAGAATGTTGTTAGAGCTGGCCCGGACCCTGCGCACCAGGGATGTGCAGCGCGCTCGCATTACTGTGTACAAACATCTTCAGAATGTTGTTAGAGCTGGCCCGGACCCTGCGCACCAGGGATGTGCAGCGCGCTCGCATTACTGTGTACAAACATCTTCAGAATGTTGTTAGAGCTGGCCCGGACCCTGCGCACCAGGGATGTGCAGCGCGCTCGCATTACTGTGTACAAACATCTTCAGAATGTTGTTAGAGCTTGGCCGGACCCTGCGCACCAGGGATGTGCAGCGCGCTCGCATTACTGTGTACAAACATCTTCAGAATGTTGTTAGAGCTGGCCCGGACCCTGCGCACCAGGGATGTGCAGCGCGCTCGCATTACTGTGTACAAACATCTTCAGAATGTTGTTAGAGCTGGCCCGGACCCTGCGCACCAGGGATGTGCAGCGCGCTCGCATTACTGTGTACAAACATCTTCAGAATGCTGTTAGAGCTGGCCCGGACCCTGCGCACCAGGTATGTGCAGCGCGCTCGCATTACTGTGTACAAACATCTTCAGAATGTTGTTAGAGCTGGCCCGGACCCTGCGCACCAGGGATGTGCAGCGCGCTCGCATTACTGTGTACAAACAGTTGGCTCGCGCATCAGCGAACATCCCCGATGCGCTGCATAACCGGGGCAACCCCAACAACACCCTGAAGGCATTATTGTACTGAACTCGCAGAGCGTTGTACTGCTTTTGCGTGTGATTCACCCACAGGCTGCTCGTATAGAAGTTAGTGCAATAAGCTCGGAATAAAGTAACTTTTACTTCAGCGGAACTACGAGCAAACCTGCGGGCTATCATGTTCGCCCTTACAGACATCGCTCTGCGCTCCCTCTCCATGTCTTCATCATCTTTCAGGTCAGAAGTTACCCAGTGCCCGAGGTATTTAAACTTGTTTGGAAAAAACTAAATTTTAAACAGTATAGGTACAATAACAAAAATGGACGAGTGAAAAAAGATTAATTGCGTGTAAAGTGTAAAGGGTGTGTGTGTGTGAGGGTGTATTGGTGGGTGTGGGCGGGTGAGCGCGTGTGTGAGGCGCTCCTGCTTCCACCAGACTCATAACAGTATCACAGGGGTAAGAGTAGGATAATCTTAGTAGTTAGTACAGAACATATCAAACTGAAACTTACCTACTCTAATCAAATAGGGAGTTCTTGTGTCCGAGGTTTGGGCAATCGTCTTATATACGTCATCTCCAGTATCTAAGACGATTCGGTTAGTAGTAGTAGAGCTTTTATGTGAAAAAAATCATACGGGGTAGTACTACCACCATACCTATTTCTGCCGCAAAGCAGTAGCAGTAGTGCTAGCATTGCTGTGTTCCGGTTTGAAGGGTAAGGGTGCCGGTGAAATTACGGGCACATGAGACTTTTCACCTTTATGTCTCAGGGTGGCGGACGCAGTGCAATGCCACATAGGGTGCGTCCTAGGTGGACGTGACCTGTGAGGTAATGCACTGTTCATTTATTATGCACTGTTCGTTATTCCAAGTAATATATAAATAAAATAAAAACCCGGCTCGCATTCTGGGAGAGGAGAATCCCGGCCATCTGGCAACCCTAATTGCATTACGATTTTTAAATTATCGTTCTAGGGAATTCCCCGTGTATCAAGCAAGTCATTCAAAAGATACACCAGAAAGTCTGGCAACCCTGATTGCATTTCGATTGTCTTTAAATTATCGTTCTAGGGAATTCCCCGTGTATCAAGCAAGTCAGTCAAAAGCTCAGACTTGGTCAAATGATACACCAGAAAGAAAGGAAGTCAGTACCTGTGTTGCAAAGTCTACAGATTTTTCGGTTGATCAACCGAGTTTGAGAATGATCTACCGAAATACATACCGATTTAGGGTATTTTAGACCCTAATTGGTATTTTGGTATTTCGGCTTTGATCCAGCGTGATTAGAAATGCCAGTATAAAAAGATATTTCGGGAACCAACCGGCATCTCTAGTCATGCTGGATAAGACATGCCATAAATATAAATAATTATAATAAAATCAGATAAGATTGAAATACCACCATAATAACAATGGTTATTATTATCATTAGCAGCTCTCTCATGTTAAATAATACACTTAACAATTAATTTTTTACCGTAGTTCTTAAAGGTAATTTTAGCTTAATAACTTTCGTAAACTAAGTATCTGTACATATCATTCATTTTTTGAAAACTTTTTTTACGACCTACTTTTATCTGGGTGTAGGTTCCGACAGGTTTCTACACGAATTATGCGCTAAACGGGACGCGGAGGCAGAGCTTCGCGTTCACTCACCTTGATAAAAAAAACTATTAGAACGTTGTCGGTGGCTACATCGATATAAAGGTACGTGAAAAAATCCCGTTATTATAAAATCAAGGTAATTTTAGGTCGTACTAATCGAAAGAGTTTCTTCAAATTGCTATCATAATGGCTCATTCTTTAAATGGCTCTCTAATGCTATCATAATGTGTGTTCTAATCTAATATAAGTAAGCTGTTGGTTATTCCTTTAAATAAAATAAATAAATAAAAAATATCAAAACATATCTCAATATAAATAAATAAATGTCGCTTCTCGTGGAAAGCCACGACAAGCGTCATTATACATTATTTACAAACGGCCTCATACGGCTGTATATATGTATTATATTAATCTATTGCCATGGCTACACACAAAACGTTGGTTTATTTTGGACATGTCCAGCAGCGGAATTCTATGGAATGATAATCGGTACGAGGATATTTCTTGACTTTCTTAACCCATTCTGGAGAATCTTTCATAGTTATTATGAATTTATAATAATCTTCCCGCGGCTTCGCACGCTAATTATCAGGATAAAAAAAAACCCACTCTCAGCACCCATTCACACCCCAAAGTAACATAAAAATCCTCCACGTTACGGACTTGAGTGGAACCACACATAACACGAGCGTAGCCGCGGGCAGAAGCTAACTAAACGTAGCCTACATCACTGTGCAATAATACATCTTCCTGTAAACTGAAATAATTTTGGAATCGGATTGTTAGTTCGGGATATTACCCCCTCAGATAACACTGCCTATCCTACAAGAACCCTTTCGTTTTTCGGGATAATACATATTTCATAGTACGAATATTATAATAATACTGTTATTATACTTTAACCAAATTTTACTTTGGTCGAAGGTTATATAGGTATATATAATAACGAGTATATATAATAATAACTACCATATTATGGTACTAGCTGTAACCCGCGACATAGTAGGTACATACCTACGCCTAATATTGCACTATCAATACGTTGTATTCTTGATCGAAGATCCATATACCTACAACTATACACGTACTGTTACGCCACCCGGAGATTATAGGTTTTTAAAAAAAGGCGTTTTAAGGTGAATACGTTTATTCACCGAACAAAATGATAAGGAACTTAAAATATGATAAACTTAATGAAATTCGGTAAAGACAAGTGTCGCGCTCGGATGTTGGTACTGAACTGAAATGCAGGTGGGCTGGTTCTCGTGGGAATCGAGGAACAGCTTTTAATGCATTTTCGTAAGGTAGAAATTAAAGTGATTATTGGACAAAATTGTCAGCAGAGCTACTATCATCTAGGGGTTATAACAACCCCCCCGATAAGATGAAACTTACACGGTTTAAGAAAATCGTGAAGTTTCAGGAAGAACGAAGACGTGGAAGCGGAATAGCGTCGTCATTATTATCGCCGTTATCGTTTTGATTATCAGGAGTCGAGGGAATAGTAAAAACGTATTTACCGAATTTCTTTCTTAAAAGATACAAACATATAAGAAACATTAAAATAAGGGTACAAATCGTTACGATAGGATAACTAGAATGATATTCCAATAGATCCTCTGGCTTATCTAATATTTTATCAATTTTAGGGATGAGTTGATTTGACATTAAATCGAAGTTATTTAATTTTTCTAGATTTATATTTGTCAGTTTAACAGGAGCAATATTGGAATATCTTGACAAAAATATTTTAGTATTACAGCAAGAATTGTTTATTAGATTAAAATCTGATTTCACTTCATTCACATAAATTTCAGTTACAGTGGAACTAATCATTTCTGTATTCTTACAAACAGCTATGCAGTTTTTAGGCAGGTTTAATATGCCAGTACCAATGATATTATTTTCCGTGGTAACAGCACCACATTCTACAGTTAACTTTGTAATTTCAGATTGAACGAAAATATAGCGATTGTTTTCTAATTTTTGCCAAATATCAAGATCGCCATGTATAATTCTTGGTATGCATGATTCTGGTAATTTATTATTTAATACTTTCAGCATGAGACTCACTTCACAAATGGAGTTGCTAGCCGTAGAGTATTCATTTTGTTTTTTACAAATGTACAAATTGTTTGGTATGATATTACATGAGCTAAGAGAGTCGATTAACACATAGGTAAACCTGTCTTTGCTTACACAAATATATTTATTAGAAGGAATCAATAGCGTAAATAGCTTAGTGTTTTCCACGGAATGTGGAACAGGCACAGGAATGCTTTTATAAAGGTTATACATTTTATGATGTAAAAGTGGAATTTTCGTAACGAAAACAATTTTTTTATCTTTATAGTAAACACTTAATCTACTTATGTCTAGGATTACATGAATATTATCTAAATCTAAAGTAACAGGAATCTCCTGAGATTGAGATAGATGCCGAACATTTTCTACAAGCTCAGTAAATAGCTGTTTTGGGGTAAGTACCGATGAATGTAAAACATGACTTTTTGCAAACATTATTGCATTTTGTAAGTCTTCAATTTTAAAGGAAAGTGTGAACAAGCTAGATGATAAACTATTACATATTTGGTTTATTTTTGACATGAATAATGTTCTATCAGTTAATACACTTAGGTTTTGATATCGCATAGAAATAGCTTCGACAGCGTCATTTAAACGAGCTTCATTTATCGAGACTGATGTTATTGTTTCATTATAGTTTTCTAAAGCAGTTTTAGTTAGTAATATATTATCTTTTAATAAAGATGCCACATTTTTATTCTTAGTATAAAGGGTTTGAACGGCGCTGTCATATTTTAATGCATCATTTTCATCCATTGTGCCAAAAATCTGTTTCAAAATACTACCTCCACCAGCTATCCAAGCAGAGCGGGTTGACCTCAAGGGTACTAAGTGAGATATAGCTGCATAATCTTTTATTAAGTCATTCAATCGTGACGTAAGAGGTTCAAGGATGTTATGACACTCCGCGTCATCGATATTATTCAATTGTTGACATAAAAATCTAGTTGTTCCTAGAACACTGTTGATGTTGTCTATGTGTGGTTTTATGTATGATATATCGACGGGAGCAAGAACGTGAAGGTAATCATTGTAGAATTTTATACGACCTATGGGGTCAAAGTACATGCCTGGGCTCTCGGTCACCGGCTCGATCAGCGTTTTCTGAGCACTACTATTCAGTGCGCCGATTCTGTAATAAGAATATAATATACTAGTTATACTCTAAGATACCTATAGTAATGTATTAAGAAATATATTTTTCTTAAATTCTACGTAAACTATAATTAAGGCACTTCTGCCAGTTTAACCGACGGTTGATTAAAACTTATAGAGTGTTATTGCCGTGAACTTTCACGACCTTGAAAGGGCCTTTCCATATTAGGGATAAGGCTTTTCTTAGCCTTAAATGATTTTTAATGAAAACAAAGCCTCCTACTCTGTATTTCTTTGGTTCCGATTTTTGATCGTAGTACTATGTATGTTTGTATTGCAGGCTAACATAGCTGTATAGACGTGCAAGTTATCTACATTGGAGCGCGATTTGTTTTTCTAAGCGCTTTTAAATTAGTTTGACAGGGTAAGCACTTTTTTACGTATGCTTCTACGTCACTGCGCATGTTTTTCCAATAGAATTTTTCTTTAATTATTTTGAGCATGCGAGTTTTTCCGAGATGACCGGCTTTTGGATTAACGTGATTTTCTTTCAGTATTTTCTGGATCTCCGTGAGTGAAGGATATATTATAGAATTTTTGTATACATGAATATTTATACCCGTATTTTTAAACAAGTACATAAGCATATTATATATTTTCATGAGTTGATGGATATCAAAAGGGTTTTTGAAGTCTGTTATTGCAATATCGGTGACATTGTATTTTGCGAGGATAAGCTCGTTTCTGAGATGCTTTATGCTTTTGTAGATATCCTCATAGTCCGATTTGTCAAAATGGTGGACCTTGACAAATAGAAAGTGGTATTTTTTGTTGTCATGACTGAATGATATAGATGAGTTCAAAGTCCGTTCTTTATGAATAATGTCCGAGGTGTCAGTTATGTTGTCGAGAACATTTTGTATGACAGGGTTTGATTCATCGAGGTCAATAGATGTAGGTATGACTATAGTTTTATGCGTAGTCTTAAGTATGTCCATGTTATGTTCTTGTATGGTAACATTTGATGAAAAGTTTGGTTCATTAATAGTTTTCAGAAATTTAGAATAGGAGTCATCAATTTTTAAGCTATCTAAGGGGTTAGGATTTTGTGTCACTGAAGAGTTTTCAGTATTAGGGTGAACTAATATTGTTTCAGGTACTACGGGGACCTGTAGTGCACTGGGAACATGGACTGTGTCGTTTTTGACCGACATTTGTCCCGCACGACACGTTGACGGGACATCTACTCGTTTAAATCATTTTCAATGAGCTCCTCAGAGTCATCATCAGGAAGTTCTTCCGGAAGTTCATTTTCTTCATCAACGTGATTTACACGAAGGGCACCGGAAGGGAACCTTGGGTCTTGATTAGCCGGGGAAAACGGCTGAGATGTGTTGCCGTGTTTGCGATTGTTTTGTTCGCGAACCTCACATTTTTCCAAAACGTGTCCACTCTTTTTACAATAACGGCAAAAAGGGGATGGTTTAGCGTTATTGGATGTTTGTGCAGTAGAATGGGTATTCGCCTTTGGATTGGTTGATTTTACATGTTTGTATAGGATTTGTTGTATTTTTTCTTCCGAAACAGCGAGGTTAATAGCTTGATTGAGACTTGAGGGATCTTTGCATCTCACAATGTTTGATATACGCGGAAGTAAACCTATAGTAAAGGTATGGAGGGCAAGGTCTTCCATACCGGCAATACGACCAATCAGTTCTGATTTCTTGTATTTTGAATTATTTATCTCGGTCATTAATTGTGAGAGACAACTCTCCAGTCTTAACGCAAATTGGTTGACAGTTTCAGCATTTCCTTGTTTACACTCTTGTAAGTCACTTAGAAGGTGAGCAGTGTGCTTCCTCTCTCCAAATTGATTTTTCAAAAATTCTTTTAAACTTGTCCAACTATCAAATTCCTTAATAGAGCACGCGATTTCGGCTTTTCCTTCTAATTGACTAAGGATGTATTTGAAAAGAAATTCTTCTTGATCGTCAGAAGTCAAGGATATGGCATTGTTGCAATTATTTATGAAAGCGTTTAGCTTTTCTCTCGACCCATCGAAGGGTTTTACGAATTTTGTCAAAAAACTTAAGCTTAAGGCTTGATCTGCTGCAGGTTTTGCCATTTTGTCGGAAAATAAAGCAAAAGCAACCTATTAATTGTACACGTGAAGATAAGCCTTAATTCTTACTCGATAGTAGGTAACTTTACACCAAGTATGTCAGGGGCACGGATGATAACGATACAATTAAATGCTAGGTTGCATGATGTTTAAAATAGAATAGAATTAGATTAGTTACAATGTTGTTTAGATTATTATGAAATTTAATTAAAATTAAATTGTCCGAGTTCATAAGATTAAACACTGCACTGATTTTCCACAATAATTCTATTTTTGGAAATGTTTGGATTTAGGGGTCACGATTATGTGAACGGGAAGGGGTTCACGAATAAGGGATGAAGAATTAAAAGAAGGATCACGATTATGGGAACACGAATTAGGGGTTCACGAATTAGGGATCACAACTTAAAGGTAGGATTTAGAAATTACGATTATGTGAACACGAATTGGGGGTTCACTTATAAGGGATGAAGAATTAAAAGAAGGATCACGATTATGGGAACACGAATTAGGGGTTCACGAATTAGGGATCACAACTTAAAGGTAGGATTTAGGGATCACGATTATGCGAACACGAATTAGGGGTTCACGAATTAGGGATCATGGAAAAGTAGGATCACGATTATGGGAACACGAATTAGGGGTTCACGAATTAGGGATCACAACTTTGAAGAAAGGTCTAGGGATCACGATTATGCGAACACGAATTGGGGGTTCACGAATTAGGGATCACTATTCACTTTCTTTGCTTTTACTAGCAGGCACTGTAAACACTTACAGGATAGGCAGGATACTCAGGATCAGATACATCGCGTATCTCCGAAGTAGACTCGATGTAGCTCAGACGTCGACACCAGGGCACCCTCCAAGAGGTGCGGAGACTCGAAAGCCTCCGATGTCACGCAGCTGCCAGGGCTCGGCCAATGCCAAGCCAAGTGGATGATGGATGGAATGAGTTCAGCACCGGATTCCCGAACCAGGGAATATAGGATTGAAGACGCTTCACTTTCAGGTTTTTTTTTCACTAAGTTATCTTTTTAGGATAGAGGCGATCCCGAGACGATTACGGAAGTTTCCCGGGATCCCACCGCTGCCACCAGAATGTTACGCCACCCGGAGATTATAGGTTTTTAAAAAAAGGCGTTTTAAGGTGAATACGTTTATTCACCGAACAAAATGATAAGGAACTTAAAATATGATAAACTTAATGAAATTCGGTAAAGACAAGTGTCGCGCTCGGATGTTGGTACTGAACTGAAATGCAGGTGGGCTGGTTCTCGTGGGAATCGAGGAACAGCTTTTAATGCATTTTCGTAAGGTAGAAATTAAAGTGATTATTAGACAAAATTGTCAGCAGAGCTACTATCATCTAGGGGTTATAACAGTACGTAGGTAAACTTTACAAAAATCCTATCACACACCTAGAATTGTAGATAATTTAACATGTCCAGTTAAGTTTGACTAAAAAAATAAACTAACTTGCGTGCCATTGCTTAGTGCTTTTTGCTCGTATTATAGGTACCTAAGGAGTTTACCACAGTAGGTAAGTATATAAAAAAAAAACATGCAGTCGGGTTCGGCCCTGTTACACAGTTATATCATAAAGATCAGAGAGTGGTGCTGGTCTATCGATAGGAAATCGCAAGAAAGTCCCGCTAATAGGGTCCCGTTTGCAGCCTTTGGGATGCATTTGGATCTAAACCCTAAAACCTACCGAATTCTACCGATTTTCTTCCGAGATCTTGCATTGGCGCATTCAGCATTGCATCACTTCACAGTTCACTCCATAGACGTAGAATTTTCGGTTCACTCACTAAGTTGAGTTGACTGACGGCTTAGACTGATCGTCGTCAGGCAGGTCAGTCAGTTAAAGTTAGTCTCACTCAAGCAAAACTCTCAAGTCACAGTCAGTCAGCGTCTGCACAGTTTGCACTTTTGCAGCGCTCATTCGAGTCATTCGCATTCGCTCAGCCCTCAGCCAGCAGTTTCACGTACGCAGTCAAACAGCCCATCTCATCGTGGAATTCGTGGACTTCTCGTTTGTGCTCAGCTCAACTGCTCAATCACCTGCTCTGGGAGGAATACACACGCGTGGCTTTTATACCTTTTGAACGACAAATATGGGCTCAGAACAGGTACCTGTCAATACGGACGGCGCCGAAGCAGACATGGAACCCTGGAAAAAAACACCTGATTCAATAACGATGGTCTCTCGGCCGGAATTATCTTTGGGTGAGTTATCCCCCCTGGTTTTTTTTACTGGTTTACATAACTAGGCATAGAATAAGAACGATTTATATTCGTAGTTGAGTATTATTTTATCTGTGGTAGTTGGTTCCCTACATAAGTACCATTTTTGAAAAAGTTTTGATAAGGTAGTTTTCGAAACTTTATTGAAGTTTCGTTTTCTCCCAAACATTTAGGTAGGTAGAGGTAGGTTATCGCGGAAGGATTTCGTTCCCATGGTCTGGCAAACATGGCGCGAGAGGAACACCGGAGTAAGTTTAGTCTGGTATTCTGCCCTTTTCAGGGCGGTGAGTCCGACATAATTCCGGTCCTCCCCGGACCGGTTTATTCGTAAATGAATATTGTACTCTGAAGACAAAAAAATAAAAAAAAGGTAGAGGTAGGTAAGTACCTACTTGGAGCCTTGGAGTCCTTGCCTGTTTGGTTTGCTCCTTGCGTTTCTCGACGTTTTCGATAGGGGTGCAAGTAAATAAAAAAACTGGCCAAGTGCAAGTCGGACTCGCGCACGAAGGATTCCGTACCATTATCTATAAAAAAACCGGCCAAGTGTGAGTCTGACTCGCGCACGAAGGGTTCCGTAGGTACCATAATCTATAAAAACGGCATAAAAATCACGTTTGTTGTATGGGGGCCCCCTTAAATATTTATTTTATTCTGTTTTTAGTATTTGTTGTTATAGCGGCAACAGAAATACCTACATCATATGTGAAAATTTCAATTGTCTAACTATCATTGTTCATGAGATACAGCCTGGTGACAGACGTACGGACAGACAGACAGACTGACAGCCGAGCCTTAGTAATAGGGTCCCGTTTTACCCTTTGTTTACGGAACCCTAAAAATACAAATTATATGTTTTCACTGTTAATTAATGTTACATTTGAATTTTATGATTAGGTACTTATGTTAAACGTTTTGAAAAAAGGAACTATTTTTAGGTTTATAGGTAGGTACCTACATACAGTCTATTTTTTAACTTTGTTTGTTGTTTGTTTTGTTTGTTTGCTGCTGATAATAAGTAAATCAAGTGGGCCCTGGTCAAAAAAGGTTGGGAACCGCTGGTCTAGTTAAATTGTGTAAACCAGTCATCCCGAAACTTTTGGATGGGGTAAATTTTTGACAAAAAAAAACAAGCTTCTTTCCTCAGTGCACAGTTATTATGCCCCACGATATACAGTCTCAAACTAGTTCGTAGGGGGTTTTTGGAACTAGTCACCTTTCATAATCATTACAGGCATTATCAATCTGTTCATGCAGCTTGATAATGCCTAGTTACTTAGTAGGTACCCAATGTAAGCCCAATGTTGTAAACTTTCTTTTGTTTTAGCATGTACCTATTCATTGACCATAATTAAAGAAAGAAAAAGAAAGAAAGAAAGAATATATATGTATTTGTATACAAGAGCATTATTATTGCATTTGTATTTGTTTGTGTAAAATTCAATTTTGTAGTTCGAGTGCAACCCGTGCAACCTATGTATAAGCAATAAATTATTTTTACTTTACTTTATGAGTAGTAGTAGAGCCTTTTTGTGAAAGAGTTCGTCCGGGGAAGTACTACCACCGTACCTATTTCTGCCGCAAAGCAGTAGTGCTCGCATTGCTGTGTTCCGGTTTGAAGGGTAAGGGTGCCGGTGAAATTACAGGCACATGAGACTTTTCATATTTATGTCTCAGGGTGGCGGGCGCAGTGCAATGCCACATAGGGCGCGTCCTAGGTGGACGTGACCTATGAGGTAATGCACTGTTCATAGGCAGTGGTTACCGCTTAACATCAGGTGGGCCATCTGCTTGCTCCGCCATTCCAGTAGTATAAAAAAAAAAAAAAAAACTTTACTTTACCTCCTTTACTGCTTATGTAGGTACACTCTGACCAATCTTTTTTCTGTCCCACTGCTGGACAAAGGTCTCCCCCAAACTATGTATGGCTATGTAGATGGAACAAGCGACGGTCGCCATCCTTCAGGTATCCAGGGTGTGACGATCGCGTGTAGAACTAAATGTATGGCTATGTAGATGGAACAAGCGACGGTCGCCATCCTTCAGGTATCCAGGGTGTGACGATCGCGTGTAGAACTAAATGTATGGCTATGTAGATGGAACAAGCGGAGGTCGCCATCCTTCAGGTATCCAGGGTGTGACGATCGCGTGTAGAACTAAATGTATGGCTATGTAGATGGAACAAGCGACGGTCGCCATCCTTCAGGTATCCAGGGTGTGACGATCGCGTGTAGAACTAAATGTATGGCTATGTAGATGGAACAAGCGGAGGTCGCCATCCTTCAGGTATCCAGGGTGTGACGATCGCGTGTAGAACTAAATGTATGGCTATGTAGATGGAACAAGCGGAGGTCGCCATCCTTCAGGTATCCAGGGTGTGACGATCGCGTGTAGAACTAAATGTATGGCTATGTAGATGGAACAAGCGACGGTCGCCATCCTTCAGGTATCCAGGGTGTGACGATCGCGTGTAGAACTAAATGTATGGCTATGTAGATGGAACAAGCGACGGTCGCCATCCTTCAGGTATCCAGGGTGTGACGATCGCGTGTAGAACTAAATGTATGGCTATGTAGATGGAACAAGCGGAGGTCGCCATCCTTCAGGTATCCAGGGTGTGACGATCGCGTGTAGAACTAAATGTATGGCTATGTAGATGGAACAAGCGGAGATCGCCATCCTTCAGGTATCCAGGGTGTGACGATCGCGTGTAGAACTAAATGTATGGCTATGTAGATGGAACAAGCGGAGGTCGCCATCCTTCAGGTATCCAGGGTGTGACGATCGCGTGTAGAACTAAATGTATGGCTATGTAGATGGAACAAGCGGAGGTCGCCATCCTTCAGGTATCCAGGGTGTGACGATCGCGTGTAGAACTAAATGTATGGCTATGTAGATGGAACAAGCGGAGGTCGCCATCCTTCAGGTATCCAGGGTGTGACGATCGCGTGTAGAACTAAATGTATGGCTATGTAGATGGAACAAGCGGAGGTCGCCATCCTTCAGGTATCCAGGGTGTGATGATCGCGTGTAGAACTAAATGTATGGCTATGTAGATGGAACAAGCGGAGGTCGCCATCCTTCAGGTATCCAGGGTGTGATGATCGCGTGTAGAACTAAATGTATGGCTATGTAGATGGAACAAGCGGAGGTCGCCATCCTTCAGGTATCCAGGGTGTGATGATCGCGTGTAGAACTAAATGTATGGCTATGTAGATGGAACAAGCGGAGGTCGCCATCCTACAGGTACCTATCCAGGTTGTGATGATTTTTGCCCATCTGTTGGAGAGCATTCGGCTGACTTTACCCGCTCCACCATATTGAAGCCTGGCAGTTTTGTCTCCTAAATCGGCAATACCCAGTCAGGGAAAGCAGCATTGTGTTCCTCGTATAACCTAAAATTCTGCGTTCCATTGCCCTCTGGCAAAACTTGAGTTTACTGTATATATTCTGTGGTTTGAACTTCTGTGACTCGGTCAGCGACCATGTCTGCACACCGTAGGTGAGGACGGGCAGGATACACATGTCGGTGAGTTGGCGTTAGGGCACAGAATAAATAATAGTACCTACAAGTAGTAAGGAGTAGGTCACCTTTCAAAAGATGCTAACTTACCCAAGTAGTGTAGTAAAGAAACTTATAATACATTGTATAATTTCCAGGACTAAAGAGGCTGGACTCCGTGGACAAGGTGACCATCGACGTCGGTAACCGGTCGGTGCCGAGGGGGAGGTATATCGTGACGTCATCAGAAGAAGGCTTGCTGCTCTTCAAGAGCACTGAATTCACATCAGAGAGGCTATCAGCCAGGAAATACAAGCGTTGGGAGTTCCAGGTGAATCTATTGGATCCTGCGAATCAGCAGGTCAGTTCCATCATCATCAACATCAATCCTCTGCGTAGACAATACTTGACCTCACAACTGGTAGAGTACCCTTGAAAACTTCCTTCATTGCCTAATTCTTTGTTCCATGATGTACTTTTTATTCTTTTTGTTATTTCTCTTTCTGTGCATGTCTCGATTTTACATATTCGAAAGTGAATGCATTCAATGAAATAGGTACTTACGAGTAGGTACTTTTATCGTTTATCATGACTTTATCGTTCTACCTTTATTTATCTCAAGGCCTATAATGGCACTGAGATGTATTCTAAGACGTCTGAGTTGGTCCGGAGAGAGCGTAGGTATCTCCCGTTTCACGAGAATTTTATAGTACCTATTCGAAACTATATGAAGTTTCGTTTCCTTCAATACATTTACTGACAGCGTCCTTAGTTTTCTACTCGTTTCCGCTAGGGGCGCTGCAAGTAAATTTATGGAGGGAAACGAAACGTCATATAGTTTCGAAAACTATCCTAACTCTTACTAAGCCCCCTGAATAGTGTGCCTGCCAACTCTAGTCTTACCACAGAATAAATAATAGTCTATTTTTATATATTTCTTTGATCAAGTCAATATAGTCGTAATTTATACCGTGCCATGTCAGAGATTGCCAAATAGATGCAGTCCCGGATTTAGAGACCTTAGGGCCCCTAGCAATATTCTGTGCCCCTAGCACAGAATAAATATTAGTACAGGTAGGCACTTGACATTTGGGGCCCCATCCTGATACCGGTTCGAATCGTAGGTAGGGTAAAATAATTTAAGTTTTTTTTAAAGTATAAAGACGTTTCAAAAGAAGAAAAGAGCCCCTAAAATTATTTTTTCTTTTAGTGTACAATTCTATTTGCACATGCTACCTGGTCGGGAAAGGTAAGTGGGCCCCTAGGTCGGGGCCTTGTAGGCCTAGGCGGAAATCCGGGCCTGAATAGATGAGTGTGTCATTCATATTCCCAAGTCAAAAGCTTGAAGCCAATGTGTAAAGGTTTTTTATATTCCACGTATTTTTAGGGTTCCGTAGCCAAATGGCAAAATACAGTAATTCAGTAATTCAATAAAAAGTACGTATTTTCATCATCATCATCATCACCACCACCAGAAGTCTGAACATAAGTATAGAGAACATTATCTCTCCCTACAAGCCGCATTAAGATTTTCACAAAAAAATAGAAAAAAAAAACAATAAATTTTGGGGGATCCCCATAACTAGAGCAGAAAGTAAAAAAAAAAAAATATCCAACCCGTACGTGTGGCTTATCTATGAACAGGTCTTCAAAAACGATATTGAGGTTTCTAATTTTTTATTCTTCTTAACTGAATAGTTTGCGTTAGAGACACTTGGTAAAATGTGCCCCCCCTCCCCCGTAACTTCTAAAATAAGAGAATGATAAAATATACTATTATTAAAATGTCGAAAAGATGACTGCCTTTTCTCTGGTGTGAAATTCGCCTCACCTGAACCGGTGTTGCGACGAGAGAAATTACTTCTACCTGTTAAAGGCGTCGGTGGCTGGCGTCTTAGGTAGAGTAATTTGTTATGGAAAGTGGGCCACCAGCTGTGTCTAAGTCTTTATGCGCTTGAGGGTCTTGAATGAAAGTTCTGACGTGACGTTAACACTGTTTTTAATAAAGACTTTACACAACACGTTTTTTATACTGGACACGCGTCCCCGCGACACGTGCCCTAACAAACATTATAATTTCACCATTATCGTATTTGATTATATTATGAATTTATACATGACTGTCGTTATGAATTTGAGAAACTCCCCGAGCCTCTATTTAACTGAATTCTTGAAATGGACCAACATTATCTGAATTTATGACTGTTCGCCATCATGGCTGATGCTTGAGAGAGCTCGTTGAAACTTCTGAATTCCGGATATCAAAAAATAGACAATCTGACCGGATACTATAGATTTTCCATAAACAAAACATAGAATGAACTCTATCATTGACAATGAGCGGGTATTATCCCACAGATTACTAAATTAGTAACCATAGCTTATAAAATAATAAAAACATGTGAATTTTCAATGAACATAAAACATCGATCAAAGTTACAACGTACTACAAGAACTTTTATATTATGTTACTTGCTGCTACGGAACCCTTCATGGGCGAGTCCGACTCGCACTTGGCCGCTTTTTCTATATGGTCGACTAAACTGAATAGTGGTAAAAAGTGCCCCCCCCCCCCCCCTACTCGCACTAGGCCCCTTTTTTTAACACTATTTCTGAAGCCATCCACTGCTCTGGACTATTCTTAAACTAGTATATAGTCAAGATACTCGCTTGGTGTAAATTGATTTCCCATTTAAATAAAAAAATTAAATAAAAATAATCCTCATGGAGTATTCGCGATATCCCGGCGGTTACTGCGTGCGCGCGCCCGGGGCTCACGACTGGTGGGTCGCGAAACTTACGGAAGTTTTAATAGTAGGTACCTATATAATCGTACCATATAAAATAATAACCAATATAAGCTCCATTGTTGACCTCCCAAGTCAAGGAATTTGAACGACAGTGTAGGTTTTATTTTTGATACTCGAAACTTGTATAGTTTTTTTTTTTAGTTTTCTTGCAATACTCTGCCGTCACACCTAGATTATATTGAGATGATAACTGACTTCACAAAAGGAGGTTATCAATGAATTCGTCACCTATTTAAATATAGGTACTAAAAGGTATGTTAACGCCGCGTTGGTTAGTCATATTTAAGGTTGTTTCGATGATGTGTAGGACATTATCTAGGGGTGGACCCGATAAATTTTTATCTAAGTAAATATTTAAAGTCTGTTAGAAAGATTAATAAAGGGGTAACCTACCTACATCGCGTGTATTCGCGAGTAAGCGCGTGGTCTCAGTTTTGGCAACTATTATTTATTCTGTGGTTCGGTAATAATATGACCCTAACTAACTCATTAATTTCGTCTTCAACCTACTTTCCAGGTGATTTCATTGTGGAGACATGACACGTCCGACAACTGCGCAAAGATGGAAGTGCGAGTATGTGGCGTGCTGGTGGCTCAAGCTGTATCTCGAGTTGGTGACTGGATGTGCGTCAGCGACGCAATCGGGAAAACCGTGCTGAAGACTAGTTTTGCACATCCTAGCGCTAGTTGTTATACAGGAAACTACGAATTCGATGTAGGTACTACCTACTAACCCTACTATATTACTCCACATAAGAGTCGTAATACTATCTTTGAATAAAATATACCTAGCAGGCAAGGTTAAAATACCTATACCTAGCAGGCAAGGTAAAAATACCTATACCTAGCAGGCAAGGTAAAAATATACCTAGCAGGCAAGGTAAAAATATACCTAGCAGGCAAGGTAAAAAAACTATAAGTATATTTTTATAGATTTGTATGTACATACATACGGCTTTTTCCCCGAAGGGGTATGCAGAGTATGGACCTCGTTTTACCTCGAATCGCACAATTACAGGAATATAAACGTGACCAGTGGTAAGCTCATTGCCGCCATTGCTATTGCTAGTTTTTTAGGGTTCCGCACCCAAAACTTTTGGCCCAAAACGGTTAAACGGGACCCTATTACTTTGGCCCGGCTGTCCGTCTGTCACCAGGCTGTATCTCATTAACCGTGATAGTTAGACAGTTGACAGATGATGTATTTCTGTTGCCGCTATAACAATAAATACTAAAAAACAACAAAATAAATATCTAAGGGGGCTCCATACAAGAAACGTGATTTTTCCAATTATTTTTTTTTTTTTTAGTTAAGCAATGCTCTTCGAGGTGAGTTTTTTATTTATTATTGCTATCAATAATGATCAGACTTCACACTATGTAAATCCCAAATTATTGCATCATGCAAGATTGCAGTCAAGTTGTAAGTCCATTGACAGAGGTGTGGTTCAAGGATACATTTTAGGACCAACTCTTTACTCAATTTATACTGCTGATTTATTACAGCACGTTCACTCCAGTCACAGAGTATATAAGTACTCCGGTATAGCTCACATGTATGCAGACAATACACAGATAATACTGCGGTCAGGCTTGGAACATGACGAATTAAAACCGGCTATTGAAAGGATCAAAATCTGGACTTGCAAACTATTTATAAATGGTCTCATGATCATGCATTACTTCTAATCTAAACACACAAAAATGTACCTACGTATATAATTCTTGGAACATCCCATCAAATCAATAATGTTCGTCAATGTAATAAATAAATAAATAAATATTAGCTACAGGTACATCTTGGAATACAGGAACTTGGAGAAACTGTATTTTTTTCGTCGAGAAGAGACAAGCCTGCGTTTTAGAGGTTTTTTATCCGTCATGTATGATTTAGTAACAATTACATTAAATTTAATACCTACTTTGGCTAATTATTATTATATCATTTATTTCGGTTTCACACCATATTATATTAGTAAAGAGTTGTTAGTAGATATTATCGCATAGTATTTCTAAAATTAAAAATAATAATTATTAAATTAAATCAAAATTAAATTATTAAAATTAAAATTAAATTATAATTATTTGGCACACCGCATTGAGTGGCATGGCAGCACATGCGTTTTGGTCCAGTGACAAAACAGTGTAATGGTAGTGCCAAAATCATGTTTATTGTGCTCAATTAGGGGGTGTCTCTAATTATGTGTCCACCACTGTATGTATAGAGACACGCTTCGCTGTTAGGGGGTGTCTCTAATTATGTGTCCACCACTGTATGTATAGAGACACGCTTCGCTGTTAGGGGGTGTCTCTAATTATGTGTCCACCACTGTATGTATAGAGACACGCTTCGCTGTTAGGGGGTGTCTCTAATTATGTGTCCACCACTGTATGTATAGAGACACGCTTCGGTTTTTACAGCTGAAGACCCTGAAGGACGAGAAGATCGGCAGTATCAGCAAGCTGTGTGGCCGATCGGTGAAGCAGGGCTTTGAGGATTACAAGATCACCTTCCCTGAAGACATGGACGTCAAGTATAAAGCAGCTGTCCTCGGCGTCTGCATTCTCATTGTAAGTCTCGCTAATACACTCGATATGCCAATAGGTACGTACTAGGGCATGCAAACCGGTTAATCGGCTAACCGAAAAAAACTTTTGTGGCTCGGTTTTATGGTTATCTAAAACCGGTTATTCGTTTTTTTTTAGGAAGTTAGTAGCCCTAGATTTTGACGCCATAAATAAATATTTCAGTCCGTCGTCGCAAGAAAATGAAGATCTCCAATAACCAGCTCCTTTAACAGTTACTGCAACCAGACCTAGGCAGTTCCAAAGGCGAACTTAGACCTGTATTCTTGAACTAAACTCAAGACGCAAGACTCAAGCATATATTTTTTGACAAATACAAGTATCAATGAAAAACTGTCACCAAATCAATTCAAAATTCAAATTCAAATTCAGGCTTATTGAGAAATGCACTAAACCTAAACAATAAGTCCATAGTAGCATAATGCTTGAGTCTCTTAGAGCATTGCCACCGTAAGACCGTACTGCTCGATGTCGAGTCTCGATTCACGCTTGAGCATAGTTCTAGAATAGAGGTCAGATCGAGTTTTTCCATCAGCACAGCTTATTTTAGGCAAGATAAGAAGGTAGTTGTTAAAAATGACCAAAAAATACTGTGTCGTGCCTAAGTGTTTTAATTCAACTGTTAAAACACCGGAAAAGCTGGAGTCAAAATGCTAAAATTTATCAACATCGCGTCGTCGTTGTGTAGGTTAATTATATACCTAGATATTAATTACTGAAAATTAACCAAGTGAATATTTATTATTGAATAACCAGATCTGGTTTCATGTTTAATATTTAGGGTATTCCTACAACCACAGAATAAATATTAGTACAAGTACAATTAAGTAAGTAAGTATTGCTACAACTTACTGGCAGGGCATCACCACTCGCTCAAGGTCGCGCGATATATACCTACAGCCCGGCCGTCCCTCATTCGGGACAAGTGACAGTCGGTTGTCGACGCACGCCTGAGCGCTCGCGCAACACGTTTCCCGCGCAAATATTCCGTCGCGTACATATTGTGCTGTATATGGATGCAATAGTCAAAAAACAAATGAAGAATTATCATTTTTTGCATTGCCGAAGGACGAAGAAATTTAAGTTATTTGATTGATTTACATTAGTTATTTTCTGTAGGTACATATCGAAGTAATGCCTTTTATAGGTGTGATTTCTTGTGCATACAGCATAGATTTCAGAGATCTAGGTTGTAATATAGGTATATGTAATTACTTGAATTTAGGTACCTACCTACTTACCGATCTACTTACGTGCTTAATTAGACTACTTCTGAATCGCTCTTAATTAGCAGTAGAAGAGCTTGTTTGTGAAAGAGTTCGTCCGGGGAAGTACCTACTACCACCATACCTATTTCTGCCGCAAAGCAGTAGTGCTCGCATTGCTGTGTTTCGGTTGGAAGTGCATGGTTGCCGGTGAAATTACAGGCTCATAGACTTTTCATCTTTATGTCTCAGGGTGGCGGGTGCAGTGCAATTCCACATAGGGCGCGTCCTAGGTGGACGTGACCTACGTGATAATGCACTGTTCATAGGCAGAGGTTACCGCTTATCATCAGGTGGGCTACCTGCTTGTTGCCGTCATTCTTAGTTCTTATAAAAATAAAAAAAACATAAATAAGTCTTTATTTCTATATAATAACAATATTGATAATAACATGTGGTACTTACGTAATTCGTAGGTACCTAATATGTAACTATTTGAAAATGAAAATAGGTACTCGCGAGGCTTTTTTTTTGTAGGTTAGGTAATTTAGAGCGAGTTTAGTTCATAATAATAATACTTTTTGGTCATCGATGGTTTTGGTAAACCTACTGATGTTTCTAAATTAAATCGTAGCTTGTTAACTTCATAAGCAGAGAAAAACTATACTTACCTACCAACTTAATATCTCATCGTTATAATATCCATATAACTTTGTAACTATTTCATTTAGCTACAAGTAATTAATTTTGTAAAAATAAAAAAAAAACCTCAACGCAATGAAACGGCTGAACCGATTTTGATCAAACATAGCTAAGAACAATCCCGAAAAATTCACCTTTCAAACAAAAAACAAATCTAATTCGATTCATCCGTTTGGGAGCTACGATGCCACAGACAGACACACACACAGACACATACACACACACAACCACACAGACACACACACACACAAACACACGCGCACAGATACCTCAAACTTATTACACCCCGTCGTTTTTTCGTCGGGGGTTAAAAATACCTACCTACCGATCTTTTTTTTTATACTACCTACTTGAATATAACGGAACAAGCGGATGGCCCACCTGATGTTAAGCGGTAAACTCTGCCAGCCAATGGTAATGGTAATGGTAATGTCTGTGCCTCTGCGGTAACAGTGCATTACCTCACAGGTCACGTCCACCTAGGACGCGCCCTATGTGGCATTGCACTGTACCCGCCACCCTGAGACATAAAGCTCCGACCCTATGTTACGGTCTCTTCTAGCCGTCTTGCGCGTTACGAAGTAACTAATACATAATCTGTGCTACAATGCTGACTATCTACCTACATAACGGAAGGTTAATTTATTTTTTTATTAGAATTGTCGACAACCCTTTTGATGCGCATCACTCCGCGCCAGACAGCGACAGAGTTACGCGTTAGAAGAGAGAGCAAATGTTTAGGTGAATATCGCGATAGGCATTGAGCGCTAATGCGAGCTGAATTGCACTTTGTTGCGTCCCAGCAAGAGTCGCTATTTATATATATTTTTTCGCTAAGTGCGTCTTCTGTACTTGTACTAATATTTATTCTGTGCTACTAGTAGGTACCTAGGTACCTACCTTGGAAAATGGATTGTTCATAGGTAGGTACCGGTAGGTAGGTAGGTACCTAACTAACAAAACCTGAAGATAACTTTATTATTATAGCGGTTAGTTATATTTTTATCTAGTCCATCAAGTTACTAATACTTACCACGTTCAGTTTGAAGTTCGAATAGGTAGGTATCTTGTATCGGTATACGAGTAGGTATAAAAACCAGCTACTTATATTTATCCTACTTAAGTAAAAAGTGTTAAGTACTTATAACAAATAATGCTTATCATATAAATAAATAATGCTGAACAGTTCACACAATATTATCTAGCCCAAGCCAAGCAGAGCTTGTGTTATGGGTACTAGATAACTGATATACTTAATACAATATATTCCATTTTTTTTATTGTGCTCAGTTAATACCACGGTTTATTCCACGAATTTCGGCAGCCGTAAAATCCTTGTTTTTAGAGTTCCGTACCCAAAGGGTAAAACGGAACCCTATTACTAAGACTCAGCTGTCCGTCTGTCACCAGGCTTTATCTCATGAACCGTGATAGTTAGACAGTTGAAATTTTCACCGATGATGTATTTCTATTGCCGCTATAATAACAAATACAAAAAAACAGAATAAAATAAATATATAAGGCGGCTCTCCTACAACAAACGTGGTTTATTTGCCGTTTTTGTAGATAATGGTACGGAACCCTTCGTGCGCGAGTCTGACTTGCACTTGGCCGGTTTTATTATAGATAATGGTACGGAACCCTTCGTGCGCGAGTCTGACTCGAACTTGTCCGTTTTTTTTTTAAATATAATATTTAGCCACCATCAAGCTATCCACTCTTGTCAAATTGTCCGACTCGCCTTACTCAAACCGTTCTTCCATTCCGTTATCACTTAAGAGGTACAGGAATTTATGAAATTAAAATAAGTAGGGATATCTTTATATAGTTTGTTACAACAATAACAAAGTAACAAACACGTACTATTTGGGCAACAGAATTAAAACAAAACGCGCGCGCGTGTCTTTATTTGTACGAGTTTCACTATGGCGGGCGGCGCGCGCGGCCTGCCACGCGACACGTGACGTCACGGAGGGAGCGCGCGTAATCTCGGAAATTTAAAAAGTGGTCTAAACTTTGCGCAGTGATAACTTCGGTAATACTGCATGTATTTACGTGAAATAAAAACTAATATAACGTACGTAGTCTGTGCTTTGATGTAATGTAACATTTTGACCCTTTTGTGTTCTCCATTGCTGAAACTCGAGGACCAAAAGCTGCTCGTGTGCGCCGCGCCTGAGGGATCTAGAGTGCAACGGGTGCTCCGGCTTTATGTGGTTTTATTTGTATAAAAACAAGTGTTTGAAATACATAGAATATAGAATATACTATAGAATACATAGAAAATAGTCGGAGACTTTTATTTTTAACCCCCGACGAAAAACGAAGGGGTTTTATAAGTTTGACGTGTCTGTGTTTGTTTGTCTGTCTGTCCCATCGTAGCTCCCGAACAACTGAACCGATTTAGTTTTTTATTTATTTCAAAGGTGTAATTGTCGTGAGTGTTCTTAGCTTTGTTTGATCAAAATCGGTTCAGCCGTTCAGCGTTGGGGTTTTTTTTTAATTTTACCAAAATTAATTACTTGTATTAAATTAATCTTATACTCATTCTTTGCAGGATTTCATGAGCTTTGAAGAAAAAGTGCAGTAACCTATCCACCTACAGCTGGCTTCACGGGGGAATCTCACCAAAAAGCGCTTAGATATAAGGAAAAAATATTGTAACATTCAAAGATTGTGCCATACAAATAGACTAGGAAACTATTAGTACCTACTGATCTATCTGTTATACTTAATTAATACTACATTTGATTTCTTATAAAAGCATTTTGTTCTACAGCTGGCTTCACCGGGGAATCTCACCAAAAATAGCTTAGATATAAGGAATAATTGTTGCATTCAAAGATTGTACCATACAAATAGACTAGGAAACTATTAGTACCTACTGATCTATCTGTTATACTTAATTAATACTACATTTGATTTCTTATAAAAGCATTTTGTTCTACAGCTGGGTTCACCGGGGAATCTCACCAAAAATAGCTTAGATATAAGGAATAATTGTTGCATTCAAAGATTGTACCATACAAATAGACTAGGAAACTATTAGTACCTACTGATCTATCTGTTATACTTAATTAATACTACATTTGATTTCTTATAAAAGCATTTTGTTCTACAGCTGGCTTCACCGGGGAATCTCACCAAAAATAGCTTAGATATAAGGAATAATTGTTGCATTCAAAGATTGTACCATACAAATAGACTAGGAAACTATTAGTACCTACTGATCTATCTGTTATACTTAATTAATACTACATTTGATTTCTTATAAAAGCATTTTGTTCTACAGCTGGCTTCACCGGGGAATCTCACCAAAAATAGCTTAGATATAAGGAATAATTGTTCCATTCAAAGATTGTACCATACAAATAGACTAGGAAACTATTAGTACCTACTGATCTATCTGTTATACTTAATTAATACTACATTTGATTTCTTATAAAAGCATTTTGTTCTACAGCTGGCTTCACCGGGGAATCTCACCAAAAATAGCTTAGATATAAGGAATAATTGTTGCATTCAAAGATTGTACCATACAAATAGACTAGGAAACTATTAGTACCTACTGATCTATCTGTTATACTTAATTAATACTACATTTGATTTCTTATAAAAGCATTTTGTTCTACAGCTGGCTTCACCGGGGAATCTCACCAAAAATAGCTTAGATATAAGGAATAATTGTTGCATTCAAAGATTGTACCATACAAATAGACTAGGAAACTATTAGTACCTACTGATCTATCTGTTATACTTAATTAATACTACATTTGATTTCTTATAAAAGCATTTTGTTCTACAGCTGGCTTCACCGGGGAATCTCACCAAAAATAGCTTAGATATAAGGAATAATTGTTGCATTCAAAGATTGTACCATACAAATAGACTAGGAAACTATTAGTACCTACTGATCTATCTGTTATACTTAATTAATACTACATTTGATTTCTTATAAAAGCATTTTGTTCTACAGCTGGCTTCACCGGGGAATCTCACCAAAAATAGCTTAGATATAAGGAATAATTGTTGCATTCAAAGATTGTACCATACAAATAGACTAGGAAACTATTAGTACCTACTGATCTATCTGTTATACTTAATTAATACTACATTTGATTTCTTATAAAAGCATTTTGTTCTACAGCTGGCTTCACCGGGGAATCTCACCAAAAATAGCTTAGATATAAGGAATAATTGTTGCATTCAAAGATTGTACCATACAAATAGACTAGGAAACTATTAGTACCTACTGATCTATCTGTTATACTTAATTAATACTACATTTGATTTCTTATAAAAGCATTTTGTTCTACAGCTGGCTTCACCGGGGAATCTCACCAAAAATAGCTTAGATATAAGGAATAATTGTTGCATTCAAAGATTGTACCATACAAATAGACTAGGAAACTATTAGTACCTACTGATCTATCTGTTATACTTAATTAATACTACATTTGATTTCTTATAAAAGCATTTTGTTCTACAGCTGGCTTCACCGGGGAATCTCACCAAAAATAGCTTAGATATAAGGAATAATTGTTGCATTCAAAGATTGTACCATACAAATAGACTAGGAAACTATTAGTACCTACTGATCTATCTGTTATACTTAATTAATACTACATTTGATTTCTTATAAAAGCATTTTGTTCTACAGCTGGCTTCACCGGGGAATCTCACCAAAAATAGCTTAGATATAAGGAATAATTGTTGCATTCAAAGATTGTACCATACAAATAGACTAGGAAACTATTAGTACCTACTGATCTATCTGTTATACTTAATTAATACTACATTTGATTTCTTATAAAAGCATTTTGTTCTACAGCTGGCTTCACCGGGGAATCTCACCAAAAATAGCTTAGATATAAGGAAATATTGTAACATTCAAAGATTGTACCATACAAATAGACTAGGAAACTATTAAGTACCTACTGATCTATCTGTTATACTTAATGAACACTGCATATGATTTCTTATAAAAGCATTTTGTTCTACAGCTGGCTTCACCGAGGAATCTCACCAAAAATAGCTTAGATATAAGGAAGAATTGTTGCATTCTAAGATTGTGCCATACAAATAGACTAGGAAACTATTAGTACCTACTGATCTATCTGTTATACTTAATTAATACTACATTTGATTTCTTATAAAAGCATTTTGTTCTACAGCTGGCTTCACCGGGGAATCTCACCAAAAATAGCTTAGATATAAGGAAATATTGTAACATTCAAAGATTGTACCATACAAATAGACTAGGAAACTATTAAGTACCTACTGATCTATCTGTTATACTTAATGAACACTGCATATGATTTCTTATAAAAGCATTTTGTTCTACAGCTGGCTTCACCGAGGAATCTCACCAAAAATAGCTTAGATATAAGGAAGAATTGTTGCATTCTAAGATTGTGCCATACAAATAGACTAGGAAACTATTAGTACCTACTGATCTATCTGTTATACTTAATAAACACTACATTGATTTCTTATAAAAGTATTTTGATTAAGTATAGGGTTCCCGTTCCCGTTATAAGTAGGTAGGTAGGTACCTACGGCCGTTTTCTAGAGGAACCACTAATTTGTCCCACTGGTGGGCCGTCGAGCGAGACTTATTTCTCGTGGTCCCACTGTTTAACTATACTGCGTAGTCGCGTGGAGGGCAGGTCTGCAAGGAGCTCGCTTGCCACCGAACCTTCACGGAGCCTGAGCGTGGCGCTTCCAATCGTTGAAGGTTGAGTCTGGAGCCACCATCAAGGACCACACCGTTCATGACAGCTCCATCAAAGTCCATGGGAGAACATCACTTTCACTTCATTTCCTACCCTATTCCTGTAGGAGTAAAGTATATTCAAGCAAGAATAATATGATTTAGCTCAAAGTCGCGCAGTGGGTTATGAAGAGAGCTATGCTTGTAGTTTCACTGAGTGATAAAATCCGATTGAGGAGATCCGTAGAAGAACCATGATCTCAACATAGCCCTCAGAAATGAGTAGGTATAGGTATAGGTACCTATTGGATTGGAGCGGTAAAAGATATATCTAGATGGAGCTGGCACAGAACGATGACAAGTGTTTTAGGGTTCCGTACCCAAAGGGTAAAACGCTGTCCGTCCGTCTGTCACCAGACTGTATCTCATGAACCGTGATAGTTATGTTGAAATTTTCACAGATGAAGTATTTCTGTTGCCGCTATAACAACAAATACATAAAAATACAATAAAATAGGTAAATATTTAAGGGTGCTTCCATACAAAATAATCTCTTGTTAGTGACGTCAGAAGGAATTCACCCACTGCAAGACGAAGTCCAGGCTGTCAACGAGTACCCCAAACCGGAACCCGTTTAGCAGCTAAGGCGATTCCTTGGTACCTATGTCAAATTTTTACAGATCTCATTTAGCTAAAGCAGCTGATTACCAGACGGAACTTAATAAATTATTGCACAACTCTAAAAAGAGGGATAAAACTAAAATAGTGTGGACGCCGGAAGCAGAGACAGCATTCGAACAATGTAAACTTAGCTTGCATTGCAACGCGCAGTTACATTGTCTCATCCGGTCGCAGGCGTACCCTTATCACTCATGACAGACGCATCAAATACTTGCGTACCCTACTACAAGAGAAAGTAGGCGATCAGAGGTGAGTCTGAGTTTTGCAAATACCATCGTAACGGTGAACATAACACGATCGTACGTGTATAACATAATAACTAGCTATTAATCTGTGCCAAAAACGTCACAGATTAATGGCTAGTTACTACGCAATACACGTACACTCGCCGTTACGATCATCGTTACGATGGTGTGTGTAAACTCGGACTTGCCCCTCAGTGGAAACCTTAGAGTTTTTTTTTGTCATATAATCAAATGTGGAAACCTTTAGGTTATTTTTCAGAGAAATTGACAGACGCGCAGAGAAAATACAGTAGGTACCTACGTATGACAGAGAACTTTTGGCGATTTAGGCCTTTAGGACCATTCGGTTGACTTTGCAAAATGTTGAAATCCCAAAATGTATAACTTCCCAGAATGTTGAATCCTAAATTGTTGAATTTGCAGAAAATTAAATTCCTAAAATGTTGAGTTTGCAAAAAGTTGAATTTGCAGCATGTTGAATCCTAAAATGTTGAAAATGTCCGAAAATCGCAACTAGAGTTTGCTACGTCTGCGCAATTTCCCAAAGTTTTAAGAGAATATCGTAAAAACAGCTAGTTGCGATGGCGGTTGCCGCAACTGAGAGCACTTTCAAAATTGCAAAGGGTGCCACAAAATTAATTTTGACAACTGTCATCCAAAATGTAGATTTTGTCATCACCTTTAATTTGAGCCATACAACGAAACTCTAGCACGAGTAGTTTCCGACATACGACTGTTTCAATTTTGACAGCTGTCGTCCAAAAAAACAGCTATAGTTGCGATTTGCCGGTTTCCACAACTGAGAGTTCAAAATTGTGTCGAGCTCTGAGCGCATTAGTGATCTAAACGATGTGATAGTAAACTATGTGATTTCCCATTTCCGCGTTTTGTTAAATATGTTTCCCTAATTTTTACTTAAAACAAAAAAAAATATGGCAAATGAACAAGTCGTGCGACGCCAAAAAAAAAAAAAAAAAAAAGTTATGTGATCACAAAAAAGTCAACATTATTGGAATACAACTTTTAAATAATTCAACACTCTAAGAATTCAACTTTTTGCGAAACAAAAAAATATCAACACTGTGTGAAATTATTGCGATCTTCTATAGGTTACATTTCGGTGAATGCTCCCAGGAACTGCACGATCTGATCCCACCATCTCCTTTTCATCACAGGACGAGCAGGCGTACGGCTCAGTACCATCCTTACCTCATTGGTATACCTTCTATTCGCACAAAACGTTTCAGTTCAACCTTTATAATGCGAACTGCTAAGGAGTGGAATACACTACCGTCGTCTGTCTTTCAATCTGGGTCTCTTCAAGTCAAGAGTGAATAGGTGCCTTCTAGACCTTTGTGCTTCATCTTCGGCCACATCGTCACTTACCAACAGGTGAGATCGTGGTCAAACAAAGGTCAATCAATGTTTAAAAAAAAAAAAAAAAAAGTGTCGCTTCTAAAAACGACGTTCATGGGTTCCTTCGGGGTGGGCAGCGCAATCGACAATGCCCCCGGTGTTGCTGTAAGTGACGGTGACCACTTTAAATCAGGTGGGCCGTGAGCTGGCGATAATTAGCCCTGTGTTAACCTACTAATGTGAATCTAGTCATAGGTAGGTAATAAATGTAACCGATTTCTATACGGCCGCCACTATAACAATCCGCCATATTCGTTTCTCATGCAGTTTAGGTATACACGTTTTTCTGTAGGTATGTCAAGTCCATAGGATTCTTTAGTCATTGGTGGCAACCAGATCACAGTCACAGGAGTACCTTTATACCAGTATACAGTATATTAAGTATATATTGTAGTGTTTGGTGGCAACACTGCTCATCTCGTCTCGGCTTTATTTTTTTCACACTGTGTGGTGTCTGTAGTGTGTATTTTCATTTCCTCAGTTTTCTTGTAAACCTATTTTGCTTAAATAGGAAAGAATATTAATACTTACATACAACCTATTTATTTCAATGAACCTCTTCCGCACAGACAGATTTCAGTTACAAAAATGACAAAACTGTTCCTCGGAAGAAGCCGATTATTATCAGAGGTTTTACCTCGATGTAGCTACAGCACGGCGCCGAAATCAGAGTCCACAGTGAGAATTAACGACAAAGAATTCAATGCCGATGACTTTACTAACATTACACCTAAAATTTCATCATATTTAGGTCAGAACTTGCACCTTCAGAAACACAACCCTCTCTCGCTCGTGCGGCAGAGAATAGTCAATTACTTTTACTCTTCCTTCACCCATGGAGGCAATCCTTCATTCAGCGTGTATGACAACCTGTCTCCTATAGTGACGACAAGGCAGAACTTTGATGAGCTGCTGATACCAGCTGACCACCCCAGTAGAGCGAAGTCGGACTGCTATTATGTAAACCGAGGGACCTTGCTCCGGGCGCACATGACGGCTCATCAGAGCGAACTTCTCAAGTCTGGGTTAGACAATTTCCTGATGATAGGAGATGTGTATCGGAGAGATGAAATAGATTCAACACATTTTCCGGTGTTTCATCAAGTAAGATTTCTTGTACAATATACAACACGCCCAAAAGTCGCATGCATAGTCCTCGCCCCACACTAGAGCCCGTATTAATGCATCAAACTCAAGTCTAAGAACAACCTAACTAAAGTGTGTTACAATTTAAAAAAATCTATAAAAAGCTATTTTTCGTGGACTCAGTGTTGTTCTCAGAGTTGAACTTGATCTATTAATATTTTATTTTATTTTATTTTCATGGAAAACAAACAGCTTATTAAACTAGGAAGGATACATAATGGAAATGTAAAACAATTAAGCCTTAAACAGTTTTCACTTGTAGATCGAGAAAGATATTTATATATACTTAACATAAAAAGTACAAAAGATACATTAGGCAAAAAGACAAAAACAAAATGCCAAAAAGAAAAGATAAACGATGAACAGTGAACAGTGAACAATATGAATCATCAGATAAAATATACGAAACAGTAAAAAAAAAGTTAATAATAAATAGATAGGTAAATACACAATAACTACATATATATGTACTAATACACGGTATATATACAGGTATAGGAAATAGGAAATAATCAGGAAGCAAAAAAGTCCCTACTAATAAGTGTACTAAATAAATATAATATGGCCCTTAATCCCTGTATCGTGGGTATTGCTACGAGTACCATGGCTAAGTACCATGTTTAGTTACCATGGTTACTTACACACAGACCCGGAACAAATATTTGCAGATCAAACAAATATTCATCAATGAATTATGGTTTGTTGGCATAAGATTAGTACGGACTGCTAGCTTAGGAATGCATTTTTTTTTTAACATTGATAGACCTTTGTTTGACCACGATCTCACCTGTTTGTAAGTGACGATGTGGCCGAAGATGGAGCACAAAGGTCTAGAAATTATTACTGGAAGAAAGCATTACCTGAGTCTGTTGTGGGAAGCAATGGCGGCGAAGAACTCACCACTTTTTTTTTTTTTTTTTTATACTACTTGGAAGACGGATCAAGCTAGAGGCCCACCTGATGTTAAGCGGTAACCTCTGCCTATGAACAGTGCGCTTGTCACGTCTATATGCCCACGATGGAACCCACAGTGAAACGAGACCCTTTGAGGCTCTGCCTAACCTTTCTGGGAACTACCTTTCTGGGAACTACCTTTCTGTCTATGTATGTAAATTATGGTGTCTGAAATATCCCAACTCTTGAAATACATACATCAGGCTGATTACACTTTTATGATAAATCTTGGGTGCTCGCTTGGACTTATAATAACCTATAGGAGACTGGGCTTTGCTCAGGAACTGTGCCAGCTCCCGGCTGTGGGAACTGTGCCAGCTCCCAGCTGTGGGAACTGTGCCAGCTCCCAGATGTGGGAAATGGCTGTCAAGTTGGTAGCTAAACTACCAACTTGACAGCCATTTCCCTCGTCTGTGGGTTCTGTGACACCAAACAAACATGCACTGCATATTGTTTGATTCTCATTAACATACATACATAGACACACGCCTTTTACCCCGAAGGAGTAGGCAGAGCCTCAATGGACCTCTTTTCACAGTGGGTTGCACCATCGTGAAATATAGACGTGACAAGTGGTGAGTTCATCGACGCCATTGCTTCCCACGACTGACTCAACTAACGCTTTCTTCCAGTAATAACACCTTCCATAATTAGCTAGCAGCCAGGACAACTCTTATACCAACAAGCCCAGGTAATCCCTTAGTCGGCGACATCCACGGGAGGAGACGGAGGGGTCTATTCTTAGGCCGGACACCACAGCAAACTGATGAACAACCTCTGATATTTCCAGGTGGATGCAGTGAGGTCTCAACGCAAAGATGAACTGTTTGCTGACCATCCACACTATGAAATATTCGAGCCGTCCTTCGATCCTGAACACCCACACAAATTCACCAACTCCATCAGCGATGCTATGAAACAGAGCTGCCATACCTTAGAAGCCACAAAACTTATGGAAGCACAGTTGAAAAACCACCTTATTGGCCTCGTTCAGACCTTATTCGGAGAAAATATCGAACACAGATGGGTCGAAGAGTATTTTCCCTTTACCCACCCCTCATGGGAGCTTGAAATACTGTATGAAGGGAAATGGATGGAAGTTTTAGGCTGTGGCATAGTCCGGAATGAAATTCTAGCCAACGCTGGACCAAATCACTCCATAGCGTACGCTTTTGGGCTGGGATTGGAACGGCTTGCAATGGCGCTCTACAAGATCCCAGATATAAGACTCATGTGGAGTAAAGATTCAGGATTTTTGAGCCAGTTTCAGACTAATGACATAAATACAAAGATAACGTATAAACCAGTGTCTTCGTACCCTCAATGTGTGAACGATATCTCGTTCTGGCTGCCGGGGAATGAGTCTGTGGAAACATTCTTGAGCAATGATTTTTACGATCTGGTCAGGGACATCGGTGGAGATATAATAGAACAGGTGTGTATGATGTGGGACTGTTTCAGAGTGTGTTGGCTGCACAGACATGAGACCCAGCCAACATGCTCTAGCAGAAACTTTGTGAATGATGAATCAAGCAGATGGCACACCTGATTAAGCGGTAACCTCTGCCTTTAACAATGCATGACCTCACAGGTCACGTCCACCTAGGATGCACCCTATGTGCTTGCCACCCTGACATAACCCGCCAACTGAGACAAAGATGAAAAGTCTCATGTGCCTGTAATTTCACCGGAACTCAGCAATGCGAGCACTACTGCTTTGCGGCAGAAATAGGTACAGTGGTGGAACTTCCCTGGACAAACTCTTACAAAAAAGCTCTACTACTACTAAATTAGTAGTAGAGTACTAAAGTACTAGTAGTAAGTAAACTAGTACTAAAGTCGTGGGAAGCAATGGCGGCGATGAGCTCACCACTTGTCACGTCTAAATTCCACAATGGTGCAACCCACTGTGAACAGAGGCCCATTGAGGCTCTGCCTACCCTTTCGGGGAAGAAGGCGTGTGTCTATGTATGTATGTATATACTACTAAACTACATACTATGTATGTATGTATGTACTACTAAACTACATACTATGTATGTATGTATGTACTACTAAACTACATACTATGTATGTATGTATGTACTACTAAACTACATACTATGTATGTATGTATGTACTACTAAACTACATACTATGTATGTATGTATGTACTACTAAACTACATACTATGTATGTATGTATGTACTACTAAACTACATACTATGTATGTATGTATGTACTACTAAGCTACATACTATGTATGTAGTTCTGCGACAATAGTTATACTCTTTATTTTAAAAAATAAATAAAGAATGGCTTTCTTGTAAAAACAGTATGGCTGTTATAATTAAAAATAAATACTGAAAACTAGCAGCGCCCTGCGGTTTCACCGGAATAAGTCTAGATCCCGTGGGAATATCAGGATTAAAATTAGCCTATGTGTTATTCCAGGGGTCCAGCTATCTATCCACATACCAAATTTCATCCAAATCCATCCAGCCATTTCAGTGTGAAGGAATAACTAACACAAACACACTTGCACTCACAAACTTTAGCATTTTTAGTATCACCACAAAATTCATATATATTTTGTGGTATTACTATAATAAAAAAACCGGCCAAGTGCGAGTCGGACTCGCGCACGAAGTGTTCCGTACCATTATCTATAAAAACAGCAAAAAAAAAAACACGTTTGTTGTATGGGAGCCCCCTTAAATATTTATTATAATCTGTTTTTTAGTATTTGTTGTTATAGCGGCAACAAAAATACATCATCTGTGAAAATTTCAACTGTCTATCTATCACGGTTCATGAGATACAGCCTGGTGACAGACGGACGGACAGTAATAAGGTCTTAGTAATAAGGTCCCGTTTTTATCCTTTGGGTATGGAACCCTAAAAAGGACATTATTCAAAAGTCACCAGTCCACGTCACTAGCACTGGCATGATAATCACACCATCAGATACTTGAGGATATACAAGGCACGTATCCTCAAGGATCTGAAAGTCTGAGGATATCCTACGGGGCTTGAAGTTGTGAACCAAGTGTGTCATGCTACATCTGGTAAGACATCTGCTAGTTCCGTCATTCAAAAAGTTTAAACAAACTCCACGGTTACATTTCGGGGAATGCTCCCAGGAACTTCATGATCTGATCCCACCATCTCCTTTTCATCATAGGACGAGCAGACGCACGGCTCGGTACCACCCTTACCTCATTAGTATACCCTCTATTCATACTACACGTTTCAGTTCCACCTTTATAATGAGAACTGCTAAGGAGTGGAATACACTACCGTCGTCTGTCTTTCCTGAAAACTATAATCTGGGTCTCTTCAAGGCTAGAGTGAATAGGTGCCTTCTAGACCTTTGTGCTCCATCTTCGGCCACATCGTCACTTACCAACAGGTGAGATCGTGGTCAAACAAAGGTCTATCAAAGTTAAAAAAAAAAAAAAAAAAAAAACTCCCTCTGTTCTTATACAATCGTTTGTTCTTCCAGGTGAAGTTAAAGGACAAGTTCGTGCACCCCAAGTCGAAGAAGCACAGTCTGTGCTACAGCATCGTGTACAGACACTTGGAGCGGACCCTCACACAAGCGGAGGTGAACCGAGTGCACAAGGAAATAGAGCAGGCAGCCGTTAATGCATTTAATATTGTTATCAGATAAATTAAAATATTTCCAATATTTTTTTACCAAACCAGGTAGTTAAATATAAAGAAGAGCCAAGATAGTATAATTTTACACTGAAATTGGTAGGAATTTACTTTACCGACCGTTGATTTATGGGGGGGGGGAGGGGTGAGGGGGTGGGTTAAAACACTCCCTTTGAAGGAAAAGTTGCGGAACCCCCCACTTTTCGAGAAAAAAAATAAGGAACATTTTGAGGTTAAGTATTGAATTTATACAAAAAAGAGCTTGTTTATGTAGGAATTTACTTTACTTGCCATCGATTTGGGAGTGGTAAAACACCACCTGTGAGTGGGGAGTTGCGGAAACCTCACAAAATACTGTAAAATACTTAAATACTGTAGATATAAATACATAGTTAAAATACTGTTGGCCGTTCAAGTTAAGGTAGATAGGATATTACAAAGGCTATTGGGTATTGGCGTGCAGGTGTCGGTTCTGGTTCGCTGTGGGCCCTACCGGGCCACGCTCGCCTTCGGCTCGCTCGCAGCTCACGTGCTGATAATGTTCTATCCTATCCTAAAAACTTATTTTTTTTATTTTTTCTTCTATGAGTTTCTACATTTCCCCACTTATAGGGGAGAGGTCTCCCTCTGCCTTCCACTCCTCCCCCAACTCCTTCGGCTCGCTCGCAGCTCACGTTGTGATCCCGTTTTTATAAATTCCATACTTAACCTCAAAATCTTCTTTATTTTTTTTCTCGAAAAGTAGAGGGTTCCGCAACTTTTCCTTCAAAAGGGGTGTTTTACCCCTCCCCCCGACCCCTCCCGTCCCACTCCCACCGCAAAAATCGACGGTCGGTAAAGTCAAACTTAGCCCTGAAATTACTGTTGTTGGCTTTTATATTGGTCTGTATCTATATATATAAAAGAGAAGTCCACTCACTCACTCACTCACTGACCACTCATCACGAAAGCTCGGAAACTACTGGGCCGAGAGGTCTGAAATTTGGTACAAGCATTTATTAAGGGGTGTAGGCGCGCACTAAGAAACGATTTTTGAAAATTCGCACCCTAAGGGGTTGAAAAAGGGTGTTTGTATGAAAGTCTACGCGTCGACGAAGTCGCGAGAGGGTCAGCTAGTTAATCATATTTTGTTGAAGAATACACTAAACTATTAGCCCTACTAATATTATAGATGCGAAATTAAGTCTGTCTTTCTGTTACCTTTCAACCGATTTATGGAGATTGTTTGAGATCTTCGGAAGGACATATAAAACTCATCATATTTTTTTTTTTTTTTTTATACTACTTGTATGACGGGACAAGCTGATGGCCCACCTGATGTTAAGCGGTAACCTCTGCCTATGAACAGTGCATTACCTCATAGGTCACGTCCACCTAGGACGCACCCTATGTGGCATTGCGCTGTGCCCGCCACCCTGAGACATAAAGATGAAAAGTCTCATGTGCCTGTAATTTCACCGGCACCCTTACCCTTCAAACCGGAACACAGCAATGCGAGCACTACTGCTTTGCGGCAGAAATAGAATATGGTGGTAGTACTTCCCCGGACGAACTCTTTCACAAAAAAGCTCTACTACTACGATATAATAAATAAATAAATAAATAAATATTGCTGGACAGTTTACACAACATTATCTAGCCCCAAGCTAAGCACAGCTTGTGTTATGGGTACTAGATAACTGATATACTTAATACAATATATTACATAGATAGATATTTTTTATTATACATAGAAAATACCCAGAACACCCTGAACAAATATCTGCGAACGCACAAATATTTGTTCTGAGGCGGGAATCGAACCCGCAACCTCCTGCGTCGCAGACCAACCTTCGCCCGCCGCGCCACAGAGGTCGTCAGATATGGTTGTATTATCTAGTTTTAGTGCACTGTCTTTTATTTGTTTAGAATGTACGTGTGTGATTGTTTAGAATGTACGTGTGTGATTGTTTAGAATGTACGTGTGTGATTGTTTAGAATGTACGTGTGTGATTGTTTAGAATGTACGTGTGTGATTGTTTAGAATGTACGTGTGTGATTGTTTAGAATGTACGTGTGTGATTGTTTAGAATGTACGTGTGTGATTGTTTAGAATGTACGTGTGTGATTGTTTAGAATGTACGTGTGTGATTGTTTAGAATGTACGTGTGTGATTGTTTAGAATGTACGTGTGTGATTGGAGATGCAAATAAACATGTTATCTATCTATCTATCTTAACTATTAGCCCGACTAATATTATAGATGCGAAAGTAAGTCTGTCTTTCTGTTACCTTTCATGCTTAACAGCTCAACCGATTTATGGAGATTGTTTGAGATCTTCGGAAGGACATATAAAACTCATCATAATTATATTGCTTTTACCCATGGTCCCACCAACAAGTCCCCCTGGTGGGTCTACGGGTATTTTTTTTTACCAGCTGTAGGTAAGTATACTTTTTGTAAGAAATAAAAAAACTTAATTATTAGTACAGGCAAATTAGGTGATTTTTAGCAAAAGTGTGGAAGTAATTAGATGTAGTCACAAAACCTTTTCTAATTGTTTTGTTTGGCTTGAAAATCACCTCTAATATAACTTTCAGCAAATTCACCCCCCCGGAACAGGGTGAAATAGGGTGAAAACCTTATAATACCCGTAACTTAATGGGGAAAATAGATGTAGTCGGTGCAATTTGGCATACACTTAAGACCGTTATGATCTACATTTGCACCAAATATTTTTTTAATCTGACTTACGGAACATACGAAAAAAAAAACATTTCTAAAAAAATCTTTTTTTCTGTATTTTGGTTCGGGGGAAATTGAAGTAGTCGGTGCAAATTGACAGAATTACCAGAAAAATGGGCCGAATAAATTACCAGGTTTGCACCTGGGTACCTCACACGGAAGTCACTTTTTCCATATTTTATTGTCGCTCTACTTCGGGGAAATTTCAGGCAATTCTGGAATTTCACTTAAACTTATTCATTTGATTAGTAATACATTCGCCAGCCATTTAATACTGGAATTTATATACGGAACATGCATTTTTTAAGTATTATATATGTAAGTTCAGTGCGGTGCTAAGAAACTAATATATATACTGTGGCGCTACACTGCTAACACTGTCCCCCGACCGCGGGGTGCATCCGTATTGATCCCAGAAAATCATCCCACGAGCTGAAAGTAATAATTATTATTCCGGATTCATACAATTAATGTTCATTTCATTTTTAGAGTCCGTATTTATCCCACCTAGAAATACCTACACCTAAAACGAGAAAAGTAACGTCAGCAAAAAAATATGTTATTATGGAACATCTATTTATTTCATAATTTTCACTAGAAACGGGATATTTCCTGTTTCTAGTGAAAATTATGTACATAACCATGATAGTTTAAAAAGTTATATCTATTTATTTCATAAAATTGTTGGTATAAAATAATCAACAAAGTAATAATATATACAGTGTGTCCCAAAAAGTAGTCTCAAGCCGAAGTCCAAAGAAAGGTTACCCCCAGAGATACCCGAATCACCCCCATTTCGCGATTTTTAGTAGTTTTCGAGTTATGTGTTTTTAAGACAATCGGAGCTCTTACACTTTTTTGGCCATTGGGACTCGATTCGTTGAGGTAAAGTCCTGTTTTTTTGTTGTAAATAAGCTAAATACTAGGGCTACCTTGTCTGATAGCATTTACATCAAAAGCACCTACTATTGCATTAAAATTAAAATAATAATATGAAGATATATTTTTTTTGTTGCCTAAACTCTTACTTTCAATGAACGTTTAAAAAAAAAGTCACATAATCTTTTTCATCCAAACCTATCTTAAAAACATGGCTGATGTGACAGCTATTAGTCATGTAACCTTGTTCCAGATTCTTGCACAGGATCATAAAAACACTCAATTTAATAAAAGTTAGTTCAATTTAAGAAAATGTTCTGCAAGTCGGAATTAAAAAGAAATGTGACAGTCTGAAGATTGTATTGCACATAAGCAATAGTAAAACAACCCATCTTTGTTGTTCAAGGACATTATTTTCTACATACGAGGCAGAAACCTGCGACAGATGGTGGGCCCATTCCAACTGCCAGATCGCCTAAATGGCGAGTCATACTTGAACTTTTTAAGAGAAGATTTAAATGGATAATCCACAGACATCATTTTACTAACACGCCGAAACATGACTTTTTAAAACGACGGCGCACCATGTCACTTTGCGTCAAAAGTGAGACAATATCTTAATGACAGGTTTTTTTTAATACTACTAAGAATGACTGAACAAGCAGATGGTCCACCTGATGATAAGCGGTACTCTCTTCGTATGAACAGTACATTGCACTGCGCCCGCCACCCTGAGACATAAAGATGAAAAGTCTCATGTGACTGTAACTTCACTGGCACGCACCCATACCCTTCAAACCGGAACACAGCAATGCGAGCACTACTGCTTTGCGGCAGAAATAGGTATGGTGGTAGTGCTTTCCCGGACGAATTATTTCACAAAAAAGCTCTACTACTACTAACAAAATGCGATACTTGGTGATAAATGGATTGGCCGAGGCGGGCATATCGCATGGCCCCCACGATCTCTCGACTTAAACCCCATTGACTTTTTTGTTTGGGGATATTATAAAGAGATTGTTTACTCTCGAGAGTGCCGAAATGTGGAAGAATTGCGAAAAAGGTTGACCCAGGCAGAAGCAACAATTCAAAAGCAACAGAATCGCTTTTCTACGCTTTAAAGATAATTTTTTTAGACGATGCTGATTATGTATTGTGCAAGAAGGTCGCCATTTCGAAAATTTACTGTGATGATTCACTGAATACATGCAATGCTGAAAGTTATTATTTAGTTTTATTTAAGATTTAACTTAATCTTAAAAACCAGAATTTCGCATTCAACTGTTTAAATTGAATATCATGAATGATCCCGTAAAAGAATCTCAATCAAATTTACATGATAAATAGCTGACATAATTAACAAGTTTTTAAGATAGGTTTGGAAGAAAAAGTTTATGTGACTTTACTTTTAAAATGTCCTTAGAATGTAAGGGACTAAACAGAATTTTAAATTTTTCCATATTTTTATTTTTATTTCAATGCTATGGTTCGTGCTGTGGATGTAAATGCTTTTTTTTTTGTTACTGTTTCGATTACTTTAAAAACCGATATCTGAGGTTTACTGTCATCACAAACAAAAATAAGTATAAAACGTTTAAAAAAAGAGAAAGCCATTTTTAAAATATTTTTTAAGGAAAATCACGGACTAGTGTAGAGATCGTTTCAGAGAATCAGAATTATACAATTATTTATAACATAAGCTTTTAGGTAACATCAATATCCTATACAACGAGCAAAGATTCGTATATTATATAAATATTTGTAATGGCACGAGAGGCAATTGAGATTACTATATACAGAAATTTCAATAGAGAAGATGGTTTTCAATTATCTGGAGTATGGAAGCCTGTGGTGAGAATGTGTAAAAATCAAAAAAGTGTGGTACCTGCTACGCGACCGGATACCGATAGTGTTGTGTGTCGAGTTGGTGTGAAGTGTGACAAAGAAACCGATGGTAGTGGTATCGTTCATAATAAAAGAGTGAGAAAGAGGGTAGATTGATATATCTGCCAGTAACATCTACTCGCAAAGACATTAGTTAGTTCTCCCGTGATCAGATACGATTAGAATATGATTTAAAAATAGTTTTTATTGCACTTAATCCAACCTAATACCGAATTTGTGCAATTTATAAATAAAATGTGCAATTTCTAAATAAATAACGAAATTCCGATATTAATATCGGAATGCCAATATTGATATTTAATATCGGAAATCAGTATAGGAATTGAAAACCTTCCGATATTACATGCCCTAAACGTGACAAACAAGCAGACCGCCCGCCTGATGTAAAGCAGTCACCGCCGCCTATGGACAACACCCACGGTATTGCAAACGCGCTGCCTACCATTAAGAGCCCTATTGATATTTCTCTTGAATTTACCCATCTGCAGATATTTGTTCAGGATGTTATTAATGTTATGTTATATGTTTTCGTTGGTTATTTTCTATGTATAATAAAAAATATCTATCTATGTAATGTATTGTATTAAAGTATATCAGTTATCTAGAACCTATAACACAAGCTCTGCTTAGCTTGGGGCTAGATAATGTTGTGTGAACTGTCCAGCATTATTTATTTATTAAATATTTATTTATGATGGTGACAGCGAGCTGATCTGATGATGGAGACTAAAGGTGGACAACGGAACTCCTCGATGGATGATAGTAGATCACTGGAAAAACTGTAGAGGTTATTTATTTTGACTTCTTTGCTTATATCCCAAAAGTTACACAGTCTAAAATAAAATTAAAACTAGTTTTGAAACGTCTATGATTGTTTCACTTTTTTACCATTTCTTTGGCCCCAATATCTTCTACAACCCCCGAACCAATTTAGCTCATAACCTTACACAAATTGTACTAATACTATATACCCATCTACCAAATTTTATAAAGAATACTAGTTTTATAAAGAATATATCAACAGTTCGCAAGTTATCTTCAGACAAACATACAAACATACGAACGCCAATTATTAATAAATTGCATCCAACCAAAATATATGAAAATGATAGTAAGGCATTTTTGTGTCTGACCGTACTAATATCCATTGTTAAAGGTCGTGGCTTGGTATGAATCCGGACTACATTTTGCGATTAATATGGACAAATATACAATTTTATTATTCGTGGGATGAATACGGGCTACATTTTGGTATGAATCTGCACCCCACCCACGCCGTTGATTTCTTATTAAGATATATTATTAAGAATTACTTCCGGTACGAAATTTGTGTTTTTTTTTACGTGCGAATGTGGTAAACTGGTAGTATATACCATAATAAAATTTGCACGACTACATAAGTTTCCCCCGAAGTACTATTTACAAAAAAAGAAAAAAAACTATGTTCCGTAAATCGCTGAGGTGTGCAAAACTAATATAGTGTTTATAATACTTATAGAAACCTTATGTAAGTTTGCACCGAGTACATAAATTTCCCCCGAGCCGCAAACTAAAAAAAACAAATTCACAGTGTTTCCCACTATGCACGTAGTTTAAATTAAAATCCATAACGCACTAAGACTGTCTCTATAAGTAATTGAACTTGCACTTAACACTTTTTTGTTTTTTCAAAAGTTACAATTTTTCAAAGTTTGTACCTAATATTTAAAAGCCTTCCGTATGCGCCAGAAACGGTGCAAACCTGGGATAAGCTTCTTTTCGTGTCATCTATCGATTCCATAAGAATCCACGACTACTCGACTTAGGGCAACACTTTTTGCTAATTTGCCTGTACTATATTGTCCAATCAAGTTAAGGGGGTTGGGACAGGGGAGGGGACATCTTTTAATCCCGGCACTACCCGTGCGAAGCCGGGCCGCGTTGCTAGTACAAATACAAATTTTTTTATTGCACAAAAATGAAATAACATAGCACCCAACAGTCACATTCATAGTCCTGATACCACACTAGGACCCCCTGTGTCGTGGGAACTACGAGTACCATGTACCATAACACCCAGACCAGGAACAAATATTGGCAGACCGTACAAATATTTGTCTCGCAGCGGGAATTGAACCCGCAACCTCTCGCATCGCATAGTTGACACAGTAGTCATAAACAAGTTTTTTTTTTTTTTTTTTACTGAATGGCGGTACAAGCAGATGGCCCACCTGATGATAAGCGGTAACCTCTGCCTATGAACAGTGCATTACCTCATAGGTCACGTCCACCTAGGACGCGCCCTATGTGGCATTGCACTGCGCCCGCCACCCTGAGACATAAAGATGAAAAGTCTCATGTGCCTGTAATTTCACCGGCACCCTTACCCTTCGAACCGGAACACAGCAATGCGAGCACTACTGCGTTGCGGCAGAAATAGGTATGGTGGTAGTACTTCCCCGTGTTAGTTTACACTGTGGTAGTTACAGGAAACCAGTATCTCTTCCCCAATATGTATGTTATGTAACTACAAGCAGCGCCCCGCGGTTTCACCCGCGTAAGTCTCGATCCCATGGGAATATCGGGATAAAAATGTGCCCATATGTTATTCCGGGAGTCCAGTTATCTCCATTCCAAATTTCATCCAAATCCATCCAGTAGTTTTTACGTGAAAGAGTAACAAACATCCATCCATACTTACAAACTTTCACGTTTATAATACAAGTAGGAAGGATAGGATGAGTAAATATATTGCACTATTGAGAAAAAAAGTCACAATAGTTCCTTAACTTCTGGGAGTAAACGAAGTACCTATTCATGGTAAATGATGGCGACTAATGACTATATACGGCAGGGGCCGGCAGCCTCACCCGTGACCTGCAATCACCATCCACCTGACAAGCGTGGTGACAATGACAAATCCGCCACAGCAGTGCTGACAAGCGTGGTGACAATGACAAATCCGCCACAGCAGTGCTGACAAGCGTGGTGACAATGACAAATCCGCCACAGCAGTGCTGACAAGCGTGGTGACAATGAAAAATCCGCCACAGCAGTGCTGACAAGCGTGGTGACAATGACAAATCCGCCACAGCAGTGCTGACAAGCGTGGTGACAATGACAAATCCGCCACAGCAGTGCTGACAAGCGTGGTGACAATGACAAATCCGCCACAGCAGTGCTGACAAGCGTGGTGACAATGAAAAATCCGCCACAGCAGTGCTGACAAGCGTGGTGAAAATGACAAATCCGCCACAGGAGTTCTGACAAGCGTGGTGACAATGACAAATCCGCCACAGCAGTGCTGACAAGCGTGGTGACAGTGACAAATCCCTCCCTAAGGGGATCCTCGTCCAGCAATGGACATCTACCAGCTTAGTGCTAAATGACGGAGCCGGCTGAAATGCGAGGTTGTGGGTTCGATTCCCGCTGCGGGATAAATGTTTGTACCTATACCTATTAATAGTTCCTGAGGGCCTAGTACAGGTTTAAGTTTTCCCGCCTGACTATCGATTTGCGAGTCGATATTTTGAGTTTCTCAACAAGTCTGCTCGGGGCACTTATCATTTTCTACACACAAAAACGACATTTCGACTCTCAATTCGGTTTCCGTTATTCAGAGTGGTTCCAAGTGGGTTCAGGACTAAGTAGGTATGTGAAGGGTGGGACTTAAAAAAAACAGTAGGTATATAGACAGTCTCTAAATCAATTTTCTCAAGTTGGTGACGTGTGGACATAAATCACAATTTGCTTGCCAAACATTCGATAGTACGTTGGCCAACGCATCCGCCAGCGTGAAGAGGGGAGCCCATTAAAAGAATCAATAAATCAGGTATTTTTTTATTGTTACCCAGTAGTAGTAGGTAAAATATTAACTTCTTATCACAGTCAATGAATACAGCACTATAGTAGGTAGGTAGAGGTTGCGATTCTTGCAGTATTCTATAAATTTAAACTGCGTTAAAGTTGTCGCGCGCCCTTTCTAATAGACTGAAATAAAAGAGACCGCGATAATTTTAACGCAGTTTAAAATTAGAGAATGCTGCACAGAATCGCCACCAGATAGTACCTACCTGTAGGTTTTCTACTAATAAATACATGAAGGTAGGTACAGTTTTACCCAAAATATAGGTAAGTCCCCGATGTACCTGCGCCGTAGACCAATTTCTATAGCGCGGGAACCGTCTCTACCAATAGCAATCGTACGCTAAAATCTTACGCTGTTATTGGTTAATCGATATCGCGGCCGGTCGTGCGCCATCTTGTTCATCAGTCGACTCGCGGGACAGAGCTATACTATACGTTCGGCTGCTGTCGGATATCAGTCTGCGCTTTTCAACGCAAACGAAAACAGTCGATCGGACTTATATATTTTGGGTAACACTGTACTACACATAAGTTGACTGCAGGACTCTATATTATGCTGACAAACTTATAGGTAGTTGCAACTATTGACAACTAACACACACAATGAGGCTACATTACGAGATCTGTCTGTGGAGAAAATCTTCCGTATTACTGATGTACCTACTAAGGCTCAGGCCACAAATGAGGCACTAAATAGGAAGACGATGTGGGTTTAAGAACCATGGCGCTTAGTCATTTTCGCTGCAAGTTAGCAAGAGCATGCATCGTCTTCCTATTTCCTGCGTCACTTTGTAGCGCTGAATACTCAGCCTATACTTTTTAGTTAGACTGAGTACTTTAAAAAAAAAAAAACTATTTCAGACACACAGATCCATACTTAGGTATTTATTATAACGAAATAAATAGTATTTTTATGATTCAAGAAAACAAGGCTAGGCTACTCCGAGACTAGCACGTGACTAACACTAGATGACGTCACTACACAGTTGCCACTTAATTAAGGATAAAATATCTGTGACAATTCTGTTACTTAAAAACATATTTTTTTCTAATCAAATGCAATAAAGAATTTAGTGATTGAAATTAATAAATAAATAAAGCTCTACAGTTCACACAACATTATCTAGCCCCAAGCTAAGCAGACCTTGTGTTATGGGTACTAGATAACCGACATACTTAATACAATACATTACACGGATAGATATTTTTTATTATACATAGAAAATACCCAGAACACCCTGAACAAATATCTGCGATCGCACAAATATTTGTTCCGAGGCGGGAATCGAACCCGCAACCTTGTGCGTCACAGGAGAATCTTCACCCGCCGCGCCAGAGCCACAGAGGTCGTCAATGACACAACCAAGTTAGTTATTAAAAGTAATGTTTTAGTAAAAACCTCGTGGTTTATCGAATCGGATATACACACGTCATGAGACCGTCGGCAGCACGATCTAAGCATTTACATTTGAGAAAGTAGGCATAGTGCGAACAGAAAGAGTTCGTCCGGGGAAGTACTACCACCATACCTATTTCTACCGCAAAGCAGTAGTGCTCGCATTGCTGTGTTCCGGTTTGAAGGGTGCCGGTGAAATTACAGGCACATGAGACTTTTCATCTTTATGTCTCAGGGTGGCGGGCGCAGTGCAATGCCACATAGGGCGCGTCCTAGGTGGACGTGACCTATGAGGTAATGCACTGTTCATAGAGGTTACCACTTAACATCAGGTGGGCAATCTGCATGTTCCGTCATTCAAAAAGCATTAAAAAAAAAATATGTATGAAAAGGTACAAAGGTAGGCATATTGCAAAGTCATTTATAAAGTATATTTGACTACCTCTGTGGCGCGGCGGGCGTAGGTTGGCCTGCGACGCAGGAGGTTGCAGGTTCGATTCCCGCCTCGGAACAAATATTTGTACGCTCTGCGGATATTTGTTCAGGGTGTTCTGGGTATTTTCTATGTATAATAAAAAAATCTATCCGTGTAATGTATTGTATTAAGTATGTCAGTTATCTAGTACCCATAACACAAGCTCTGCTTAGCTTGGGGCTAGATAATGTTGTGTGAACTGTCCAGCATTATTTATTTATTTATTTAGCTACGGAACCCTATAAGGGCGTCGGGGAGTTAGATTACATTGGTGATGACGTCACCTGGTGTTTAAACACGTGTGACCATCGGATCTCGGAATAGCATTCCTGGCGTAGTATATTATTATACCATAAGTACGCTCTTCTCGATGTAACAAGGCTTTTAGGAAACAACCATGTTCCGGCGCGGTTATAGGATAGCTAGAACTTAAATAGTAGGTACTTATAAGAATAATTATTTCTTTAATATCTAGAGTATCTAATTCAAAAACATACAAAACCATTTTATGGTGGACTTATACTATTATTATTATCTAATTGAGAAGCGTAGTATTCTAATAATAAATAAATGGTAAGTTACCTTTACTACGATGGTTTATTTCTCAGAACAATATTGCTACTTGGTACTATACTTATAAATCTGTGAATATTGCTTTAGATATTGTTCTGAGGCATAAACAGTAAGTAGAGATTATCCCTTTGTATAAAATGTTCTCTATGGTACAGACAAATTTTCTCTATGGGAGAGTTAAACCAATATTAGTTCCACCAACATAATCTATGACTCTTCCCGCCACTTTCGAAAAGAGATGTTGTCTACTTTTATTTTATTTCTTTTCCTAGTGTTTTCTTGAGAAATTTTGTGTTATTTTGGTGGCATTTTAACGAATGTAGCTCGTTTAAAAAGCACAAGTGTAGTGAAATGAAATGGAAGTGAATTGCGTGACTTTTGAAATTGGTGGAAATTGTCTAGTAGAGTTTTAGTAAAATTGGCCACCGTTTTACTAAAACATGACTCGACTGTGACTTTGACGACTTGGAAGGAGTTTAACGTTGCAAAATATATTGAAAATACAATATAGTGAAAATACAGATACTTGAAAATGGCAAATGCACAAGACGTGCGGCGCCAATTATAAAGAAAAAAAAAAACATAATCTATTCAGACGGCAGCCATTTTTCGAAATTCGATCGGAGACAAAACATGGCGTAACTAATTGAAAAACCGGTAATAACTCACGTAGGTTCCGAGTAAGACACCCGACTCGAGTTTCAGGAGTATACGCCGTTACCGGCGGCGGTTTATTACCGGTTTTTCAATTATGAATATCACTCACGGAAGTTTTAATAGTATTATGGTGTAACTATTCCAAGAACATTCCATATTGTTTTTTTTTTTTAACTATAATCAATGTTTAATTGTAATCGTCTTTAGTTCCAATATTGTCCACCTGAACAGATAAGTTGGTGGCACTGTAAAATCACTGAATAAATAATAAAGGTAAAACTAAATACGCCACTATTACGGCAACAGAACTTCATGATCTGATCCCACCATCTCCTTTTCATCACAGGACGAGCAGACGCACGGCTCGGTACCACCCTTACCTGATTAGTATACCCTCTATTCGTACTAAACGTTTCAGTTCTACCTTTATAATAAGAAAACTGCTAAGGAGTGGAATACACTACCGTCGTCTGTCTTTCCTGAAAACTATAATCTGGGTCTCTACAAGGCTAGAGTGAATAGGTGCCTTCTAGACCTTTGTGCTCCATCTTCGGCCACATCGTCACTTACCAACAGGTGAGTTCGTGGTCAAACAAAGGTCTATCATTGTTAAAAAAAAAAACATAAAATATTCCACAAGGATCATTTTGAAACGCTTCCGGTCTGTCATCAAGCAAGCGTCAAGCTTGGATCAAGTGCCAAGTAAAAGTGGTGGAGGGGTTTTAGATTGGTATATCTCTACTGCTCTACTGATAACGCATAACGAGCCGAACATTTTGAAGGAACATCGGCTTTTTTTAAATTAGAGCACAGGGCTCCAGTTATTTTTCTAAGGATAATACCAAAGAAAAAACCACAACCACAACCGTTACCATACGCACATTTCGAACCGCGTTTTTAATTTAAACGTAATACGTTAACGTGTAAACGTAAACGTTTTAGCTTTGTTTTGTTTTGGAAGATAGGACAACGTTTTGAGTTTTAGTAACGTTAACGGTTCAAACCATTTGTATTTCATACATTATGGTCCAAACCGTATAACTTTTACATTAGCTGAACCATATACAAATCAAAACCAAAATCGTTACGATTGAAACGTTTTAAAATAGTTAGATTAAGCCCCAGTTATGTAGATAGGTACTTATACATACCTAGGTAATTGTATCACAGGAAACTTAAAACAAACGACATTATAGAAACGACCACGACAACATATAAAAAAAAAACAGCGCACAGAGTGAATTATTTCATTCAGAATAGGAATATGTATGTGATTGTTAAGTGTTTAAAAATAAACTGTGATGATACCGTCTGTAAAATATCATATTGGTTGCGGTCGCACGGCCCCGCTGGGACACTACACAACAGCATTTTGTATGGAGACCGCTCATTTATGTCCTTGCAATGTTTATATCCTACACTCACTGGTAACCAAAAATCGTAATTCACGTTGTCTTTCTTAAAATGGTTAACTTCCTTTTAAACTCCCAAAATACAGTCTTCATCTTGTGAATCTTCGTCGCCTGCCCCGTAAGATGTATTCAGCGGTATGTTGTGTGCATTCAACGCCCCACCAGACAGAACTAAATGTGTAGGCACAGGACTTATACTAGGCTGACTCATGTCATCTATTTCTTCCTCTGAATCTTCTTCTTGGTCTATGTAATCGTCTTGCTGTTCGACTAGTTCCGGATCGCTCACATGTGTTTCTTCATTAAATGCTTGTTCATCTGCAGTCTCTTGAACATTTAATTGTTCTGGGGCTCCTGAATGCTGCACACTCAATGGTTGTTCACTCGCAAGTTCTTGTACATTTAATCGCTGTTGTTCACCTGGATGATCTTGTATATTCATTGGTTCTTGTCGTTTTAAATTTCCTTGTTCGTTTAATGGTACTTCTTCGCCTTGTTTGTCCAACGTTTGGTCAGGTTCGATTATAGAAGAACCAGCTGTGTCATTAGAGTGCATTCGTTTCGCTTTCTTAAAAAGTGGTTCATCGTCTGATGAGTCATCACTATTGTCAACAAGGTATTCCTCTTCCATTGGCGCATCTGAGTCTACTAAATCAATTTTCGCTTCAATATTATTTAATTTTAACTTAGGGTTGTCCAAAGAAAACTGGGGACCTCGAAGTAAGTTCTTGTTTCGTTTCAATATCCTCGCAACATGCTTCTTCGACTGCGATATATTTACCCGTTTTAAATTGTTAGACAGTCTTTGCATCTGCCTCTGCTTTTTCCGTAGGATTGTAGTAATCTGCGTTTTGTTTGGTGGTGACGGTTCGTTTAGTGCGATGATTGATCTCGTCAGCGAGTTAGACCCGTCTTCTGTGGTACCAGTTATGCTGATATCTGGATCATCAGTCAGGTCGATCACTGTCTTTTCAGAACTCGGTTGTGCTGTAGAAGGAAATTTCTGAATGCACACATTGATCGAGGTAAGTTGACCGGTCTCGAGATCTAGTTTGAAGAAAAGGCCATCGTTGTCGCAAGAATATTTTAGTTCGGCAAAGGATGTTACCGCTGTTAACTCAATGTTTCCACTTTTATTTGTAGCAGTGTATTGTTGTTTTGAAGAGATAGGTGATAGACCTGGCATGGGTATCGCACTTCTCTTCTCTTCAGTCGGCACTTGTAGCTGCAATATAAAGTTTGAAGTATCCAGGATAATCGGCTCTTGCGGTGTTATTACGTGAAGGGGAGGGGGTGCTAAGTCTTCTTCAATAATGCCTGACATTTCCATTAAATCTGACAATAAACTCTTTTTGTTTGTAGCTTCATCTGTACTAGAGTCTACTGGTTCTTTTTCAAAATTATCTTTAAGAGGAACTAGATTTTCTGTGCTAGCTCCAGAATTACTAGTTTCCGATTCTGTGACTTGCAAGTTGGGTTCCAAAACATGGTTTTCTGGTTTTTCAATTGCGCTTGCAGACATTGGTTCACTATTTTCCCCAGAAGCTATAATTTTATTTTTTGTTGTTTGCTGCTCTACTGCAAGACTATCTATCCTTATCTCAAAGTCTTCACCCGCTGTTGCCCTCTTCTCTTGTGCAAGGCTCTCTATTTCAATCTCAAAGTCTTTTTTAGGTGCTGTGCTTTCTTCGGTTGCAGATTTATCGCCTAATTCTGGTGAGGGATTAGTTTCCATTGGCTCTGTCAAATCAGTAACATTAGCTGCAGTGCTACTTTCGGGCTTACTCGTAGATTCATCTTTATCGAGATCGATTATTTCATCAATCTTCGCAATAGGGTGATCCGTGGGCAACGTAATCCCAAGGGCATTGATTTGCTGCTGTATAGCAACTAGAAACTGTGGCAATATAGCACATTCTTCAGGAGTGAGCGTTACATCAGGCTGTATAACGTATGTCAACGTTTGATTTGCTAGCAGGACTACTTGTACACCAGCAGGCAAACTGATAGATTGTACTTCATTACACTGAGAGATTGCAGGGGCTGGGTCTGCAGGCTTCTCAATCCGTTTACTGGGCATTTTCTTATTTGTGAGCAGTATTTTACCCTTGCCGACGAAAAACGGTTGGTTCTCATCAGTAACAAGCTTTTTACTTAGAACTATTTTATTTTCTTTCATTTGCTTTTTGTGCAGAATGCAGCTGTTGCTACGGCCGTTGATTTCTATTCTTCCTTGGTTCACCTGGCTTATGTTTGGACGGCAAGTACACGAGTTGGGTAGGATAGCGAACGGCTCAACATTCATAAATTGATGGGGTTTGGATCTTATGTTAGTATTAGGTCTGATAGTAACGTTATTAGTGTTACCATAATTTCGGTTGTAAGGTCTGACTTTAGTTTTAGGTATGATGTTACTTTTTACGGTTGGGCCTGCATTTGACTTTGAGGTAACTCCTGTAAAAACACGGAATGTTGGGATTGTCTGGTGAGTTTTTGAAGGACTTAACGGCGTTAACTCTGCTGCCACATCGTCAGAACTGTTTAAAGATATAGCATCTAGTGTTGTGCCAGATGTTTGTGTCAAGACGGCTTTATTTGATGATGGATTATCCGATAAAGGCTCAACGTGAGAATCATTTTCGTCCAAATTAATTTGGATGCTGGCGTCAGCCATTGTTTTCAGTTTATCGACATGCTGAACTACATGTTCAATGGTTTGAGAAATATGTTGGTCTTCTTGTTCAAGTTCAATGGATTGAACAGCTTGTACAACCGAAGCAAGGTCGCCAGTAGTATACAGTTCTTTACAGCAGCATACGCAATCACACGGTTTACATCTATGTCTACGCTTCGCATCGGACTTGCATATATTGCCTTTAAGGTAATCTATTCTATAACTACACCAACAACAGTATTCTCTGTCTTTTGTACGGACATTGGTTTTAAATTTTGGTTTCGATCTCGGTTTCTTAACCGGAATTGCCTCGTCATCGGTGATATCAATAACGACATCTTGTTTTGTTTTATCCTCTTGTGCTTTTTCTACGTTATTATAGGTATCAATTTGTTTAATTTTCTTATGGCTTTTCTTTTTCGGTAGATGCTCACTCACTTTCGAGCATGGATCTAACGCACTCAACATTTTGTACAAAGTGTCAATGGTCAAGAGAGCGTCCGTATGGATGTGTTCCTGGTTGGTTTGGTTATGAAAATGAGGTCTTTGATTCCACGCTACGGGAGGGTAATATGTCTTACGCGTTGCTTTTCTAACTTTAGTTAAACCGCTATTGGTCGCAGTATTTGGATCGTCTACATGTGTTGTACTTGAAGGAGTGCCACCTACAACCTGCGGTGGGGGAGGCGCATCTGGGATAGATACCATTGGTGGAGGAGTAGCTTGCACTCTTAAAACAGGATTATTATCAACTACCAGTGGTGTTGGAGATGGGTGTACTTCCGGTATGATTGGATCAATATTAGAGTCACTATTTGAAACGTTAGTTGTTTTTTGTTCTGACAGTAAATTGTCGATATCGTTCTGGATATTTTGAACGTAATGTCTGGGGCCTGTTTTTGCAGCATCATCTTGGGAGATTTCATTTTCTAATCTCAGCGGCGTCACTTCCGCGGTCAGTAAATGCTGGTTAAGTCGGCGTACTTCTGATATATCAGGAAGGTTAATAGCTCTAACTCTTTCTGCCATGCGTTTCTTCAATTCATTCTCTAAAGTTTCATCTATGTTCATTAGACTTTGTTGGACAGCCGATGGTTTTACTAACGCGGCGGATGTTAGAACTATGTCATCTTGAATATTGATCACCGAATCGGTTGGTGAAGGTTTCAGGTACATTGTCCCATTAACGAGTTTGTCCTCGAAAGCTTTGGTCATGTCGATTGTCATTGGTATGCAAGATTGAAGCAGCGTTCGATTTCTCGCTGACATAAAGAATCCTACGGACAATTTTTTTAGCCTTGTATTAAAATCCGGGTTTTTGCACAGAAGTACTGGGTTATAGCTACGATACTTCGGCTTTTGAAGCATGTAACTGGACTGGTTAACCCGTTTACTTTCATCTATAGTTTCTGCCTCGCTATCTGAATCATTTGATTCTTCAAAAGATTCGTTTCTAAACAGATCATCATCGCTTACGTCACCAGTATCGTTGTTATCATCCACCTTACCCATGTTTAAATAGCTTGCATCGTTCTCTTCTTCCTGTTCAATTACCTGTTCAGACTCAGTAACATACTGTTTGCTAACTGGTTTGCTTAAGGTATAAATTATATCTATTGATTCTTTATCGCATACCTGTTCGTACTGTGAAGTATCATCAAAAACGTTCATGGCATCAAGTTTAGTTGTATACACTACAGGGCACATAAGTAGTTTGAGGTCGAACTTCTGAACTTTTGATTTTTCTTCGTCACCTAATTCTTCTTTCTCATTTTCTTGAGTTTCCTCTTGGCCTATTTCCTTCAATTCTTCTCCAGATTTTTCTGATTCTATCGACGGTGGATCTGTAAAGTTAAAATTATATATTTTATTATCTTTTATAACATAGGCAGCCATAGGCAGGCCATGTAGCTCGCAGTACTGATAAAGAACACACAAAGGTGTTCTCGAGTGGCGACCACAAACCGGACGACGCAAAAGAGGAATGCCCCCTTTCGATGGATCAAATACATTATAGAGGTCGCAGGAAGGCGGTGGATGGAGGCAGCGCAAGACCGTTCGTGGTGGCATTGTACGGGGACGTCTATGTCCAGCAGTGGACTTCTGTAGGCTAATGATGATGATAACATAACATAACACCCAACAGTCACATAGTCAAATTTTAAATGTAACCCAAAAATTCCGTTCCAGCGGGACTCGAACCCGCAACCTTGCCTGTGATCGGCAATGCCTTTACCAGTTCGGCCATAGAACACTATGACGCTGAAGATGAAATTTGTGGGCACTATCAACTCGGCTATAGCGCCGATGGGAGCCATCTTCAGGCGTTTCAGGTGGTGTCATGGTGTGTTTGTGTGTTTTAATTTTTTTGTTCCGAGGCGGGAATCGAACCTGCAACCTCCTGCGTCGCAGGCGAGCCGTCGCCCGCCGCGCCACAGAGGTCGTTACAAGCAAGGATCCCTCAATCAGTCAATCCTCAATCTTTCTTTCAATCCAGACGTACGGTTCTTATTCTGTTTTTATAATAAGCTTTAAAATTAAATCCTTGCTTGAATTGGGCTGTAATTTTCTGTAGTAAGTCTGTAGTTTCAGGTAGTAATAATGAATTCTGTGTTTGAAGCCAATTCGAGCAAGGATCCTTCAGTGTAGTCATACGAAATAACGTGAGTGGTTCTAGTTTTGTTTTGGCTCGAATGAAGCCCGATCTCACACCAGGGGCCTTATTCTCGAAATCGTGAGATCGATCAAAACGGCGTGATGACGTCATATCTCGCTTAAAAAACTTACTTTGCTATTCTCAGCATCTCGCAGACAAACGTGTGGTATTTACCATGTGGGATAGGTTTTATCATTCGAGATGCGTCGAGTCAAAATTGCTTCTGTCGATTTGGTGTAAGTAACAAAATAAAATTAGCACTAAACCAATCAATTACAATTTATAACAATCTCATAATTTCGATCTCGCATGTTTCTTGCCCATCTCAAATGATCTCGCTCATTCGGAAAAATCTCTTTACTTGCCGTGAAAGAATGTCAAGCGATTACATAATTTTTACATAAGTTCTAACACCACACAAAATCAAAACACAATATTGTCAAAATGCTATCTACAAATCTGACTATTTTTTTTTTTAAAAGTTTACTGCTTCTATCACAAATCTGTGTTATTGTCATTTCACTTCACACGTTAACTTTATTTCGCACACAACACAACACACTAATTTCAATTGATTGACTGACGGAGTAAGTACGGACTTTGAATGACAGACAGAGCTCGCATGATTTTTAGATCTCACATGCTAAAGACCACACGTTGTATCTCGTACGAATTTCGTTCGAGATATAAAACTGTGAGATGCCGAGAATATATTTGACGTCATCAAGTCGATTAGGTCGATCACACGATTTCGAGAATGAGGTTATTAGTGGTTGATTTAGTCAGGAAACTTGATTACAATTGATTACAATTATGAATTTATTTATGCTTATTTATACCTTATTTTCAAAATAATTATGCCCTACTTTTGAAAAAACATATTAATAATCGCGAATAGTCGAATAGTTGTCTCCCGATTAGTCGATGATTGTAGCCATCTTGCATGAAAAAACGCGTGAATGGAGTGAGCGAGATTTTGCACTCGAGATTTACAAGAATCAAGAGAGATGAAAACTGCGAGACGTTAAACATCTCGCTTGAAACGAGAATTAGACCCCAGGATTCCCCGTGTCGTCGGTATCAGGAACTTAGTACCATGCTACCACAACACCCAGACCCTGAACAAATGTTTGCAGATCATATAAACATTTATCCTGCAGCGGGATACAACCCGCAACCACTCGCATTTCAGCCGGCTACTCGCCCGACGCGTCACAGCGGTTACTAACATATAGAGCAGGGGTTCCCAAACTCATTTTGTCTACTACCCACTGCGAGAGTAAATTATTTTTTAGCGCCCCCATTTTTTCACTTAGTAACTTAAAAACCACTATAACTTCAAATTAAACATGCACAAATTGAGTTATTAAACAAAAAATTATTAAAACAGCCCGCGGTCTTTTATCTACGAAAATGACATATCTAGGAATATTAATGACTATTAATATGCGAAAGTGCGTCTGATATGACGCCCCCATTTTTTCTGGGTCTCTTACCGCCCCCCTTTGGGCCTGCAGCGCCCACAAGGGGGCGTTATCGCCCACTTTCATAGAGGTATCTAGAAAGGCGTCTATTATTAAATAACTATGTATTCACCTCTGACTGTGATGATGTCGTCTTCATCCTCTTCAACATACGCTATCCCATCATCAGCAAACTCGATACCGTCATCAGCAAAGTTCAAATCTATAGGCACAGCACCAAACGACTCCAAATCATCCACTTTTGCAATTGATGGGTCTTTCTCTACTACTAACGAATCTGTAGGTTCATGAATATCATCTTCAATAGTAACAAGATCACCTTCAGGAAAATTCTGATCAATTTCACTTTGCAGTTCATCTGTCGGTAAGTTGTCTTCGACGGTTTCAATTTCCATCTCCACTTTGACACCTACACTTGATACGTTGGAAATCACAGGTAGAGCTTCAGATATTTCTTCACTCATGTCAATGTTTTCAGCAGTTTCTTGAACAGCCGTGTCGTTTGACATTGAATAATCGTTGTCAGTTGTCGTTACAATGTCACTGCAAACAGCCAAATCTTTCTCAACCTTAATTCCTGCACTTGAAACTGTAGATATGATTGGTAAGAGTACTTCCAGGCCATCATCACCAGTTGTCTGTTCTTCATCCAAATTATCTGTTCTATTACTTTCGATGACATCATCCATATTTTCTACTCTAACTCCAGCGCTTGCAACTGAAGGGTGCTCAGCTGCTCCAATTGAGTCATCGACAGTTTCATAAATATGACCGTCATTTGTCTCATCAAAATGACTTTCATTTGTCTCATCAATATGACTTTCGTTTGTCTCATCAATAGGACTTTCATTTGTCTCATCAATAGGACTTTCGTTTGTCTCATCAATAGGACTTTCATTTGTATAATCAATATGAATATCTTTCTCTACCATTACATTATCATTCGACATCACAGCTGTTACGGTCTCTACATCATTGACTGTCGAAGCATCTTTATGACTAATTCCTTCATCATCATCATCATCATCATCATCGATCGTAATTGATTCTTCATTTCTTTGCACATTAGTAATTTCTCCATCCACAATACTAAACGAAACGACTTCATTTGCATCGATAGGAGTAAAACCACTTTCAGCTTCTTTTAGAACTTCATTAGTTTGAGTACCTATTTCCTTGTCATCGATCGAAGGTACTGGGTCAATGACTATAGATTGAAGGACGGCTGCGTCATCCCGCGAAGCGGCTTCATCAAAATTATCTTCTACCATCTGTAGCCTCTCTATTTCTTCATTTAACTCGCTGCCTTTCTCATACGGAACATGTATTTCATGTTCCCCCTCAACATTGTCGTCGCCGTCAACGGGTTCACTCTTTATTTTGACTAATAGTTGTGGTTCGGCTTCATTCTGCGTCTCATTCTCTCCTTCTTCAGAATCGGAGTTGGCTCCTAGATCGATAACTTCAATGTGAGGCTCCACTAAGACGACATCCGGTGCGGTTGCTGAAAACAACATTAATTTATTATTAAATTTGTATTCGTAGTCTTCTACATAAAGGAAGCTAAAGACTTGGCTAAGGTGTGACGTGCCGCTCCGACCATCAGTGCCAGTGACGTACGCAGGTTGAACAGCTTAGTAACCACGGTTTACCGTGCACCAGGGCCGCCGGTAGGATGACCGAGCACCAGGACCGGTGGTAGGATTACCGTGCACCAGGACCGGTGGTAGGATTACCGTGCACCAGGGCCGCCGGTAGGATTACCGTGCACCAGGAGCGCCGGTAGGATTACCGTGCACCAGGGCCGCCGGTAGGATTACCGTGCACCAGGGCCGCCGGTAGGATTACCGTGCACCAGGCCCGCCGGTAGGATTACCGTGCACCAGGCCCGCCGGTAGGATTACCGTGCACCAGGGCCGCCGGTAGGATTACCGTGCACCAGGAGCGCCGGTAGGATTACCGTGCACCAGGGCCGCCGGTAGGATTACCGTGCACCAGGGCCGCCGGTAGGATTACCGTGCACCAGGCCCGCCGGTAGGATTACCGTGCACCAGGCCCGCCGGTAGGATTACCGTGCACCAGGGCCGCCGGTAGGATTACCGTGCACCAGGAGCGCCGGTAGGATTACCGTGCACCAGGGCCGCCGGTAGGATTACCGTGCACCAGGGCCGCCGGTAGGATTACCGTGCACCAGGGCCGCCGGTAGGATTACCGTGCACCAGGGCCGCCGGTAGGATTACCGTGCACCAGGGCCGCCGGTAGGATTACCGTGCACCAGGGCCGCCGGTACGATTACCGTGCACCAGGGCCGCCGGTAGGATTACCGTGCACCAGGCCCGCCGGTACGATTACCGTGCACCAGGGCCGCCGGTAGGATTACCGTGCACCAGGGCCGCCGGTACGATTACCGTGCACCAGGGCCGCCGGTACGATTACCGTGCACCAGGGCCGCCGGTAGGATTACCGTGCACCAGGGCCGCCGGTAGGATTACCGTGCACCAGGGCCGCCGGTAGGATTACCGTGCATCAGTGCCGCCGGTAGGATTTCCAGTAACCCTTTACCAGCCACCAACGTTCCAGGCGTTCAGAGCTGAATAGTATGACGATGGTAAGCGGTCTGACGGCATGACGGCATGGCTCTTGTTCCGTGGGACAAGGGTAGCCCTTTGGAGTGGATCGCTACACGTGTTGATACCCTTGCCTGTGTCCCCGAGACATCAGTTAGGGCTCGTATTTGAGCTCGGGGTCGAGACGAGACTCTGGGTCCGTGTGGCACTGGGCCTCTTGGCTGATTATTTGAGCTATCTTTAGACCGTTTGCATCGGTCTTTAGATAGCTCAACTGTTATATTTGTGCTTTGAAACTTTGTATTCAGTTTATTATTCTTTCTGTAAAGGTAGGTAAGTAAAATTTACTCACTGTCGCTAGCTTTCATTAGATTTCTCTGTCGCATCTTTACACTCTGAAAGAAAACAGAAAAAAATGAAAGCGTGCCGCAAAGTAGATCGTAGGTTTGTTTTTAACCCCCGACGCAAAAAGAGGGGTGTTATGAGTTTGCCCGCTATGTGTGTGTCTGTCTGTCTGTGGCACCGTAGCTCTTAAACGGGTGAACCCATTTGAATGCGTTTTTTATTTATTTGAAACCAGGTTTTCTAGCGATGGTTCTTAGCCATGTTTTATGAAAATCGGTTCAGCCGTTCTATTGAGTTAGGGTTTTTTTAAATTTTTAAATTTCTTCTTTTTACCTGTCTAAATCAAGTACAGTATTTAGATTAACAAGTAATTAATTTTGTAAAAATTCAAAAAAACCTCAACGCAATGAAACGGCTGAACCCATTTTGATTAAACATAGCTAATAACACTCCCGAAAAATTCACCTTTCAAACAAAAAACAAAAAAAAGAAATGAGAAAAAAATCATCCGTTCGGGAGCTACGATGCCACAGACACACACACACACACACACACAAACACACACACACACACACACACACACACACACACACACACACAGACACGTCAAACTTATAACACCCCGTCGTTTTTGCGTCGGTTGTTAAAAATATGCATGGATACTACATTATAATTTCGAGGGATCACTAGAGCCGTACTAGTACCAGAAACACGATAGGATAATATTTCGAGGGATCACTAGAGCCGTACTAGTACCAGAAACACGATAGGGTAATATTTGGAGGGATCACTAGAGCCGTACTAGTACCAGAAACAGAATAGGATAATATTTGGAGGGATCACTAGAGCCGTACTAGTACCAGAAACACGATAGGATAATATTTGGAGGGATCACTAGAGCCGTACTAGTACCAGAAACACGATAGGATAATATTTGGAGGGATCACTAGAGCCGTACTAGTACCAGAAACAGGATAGGATAATATTTGGAGGGATCACTAGAGCCGTACTAGTACCAGAAACAGGATAGGATAATATTTGGAGGGATCACTAGAGCCGTACTAGTACCAGAAACAGGATAGGATAATATTTGGAGGGATCACTAGAGCCGTACTAGTACCAGAAACAGGATAGGATAATATTTGGAGGGATCACTAGAGCCGTACTAGTACCAGAAACACGATAGGATAATATTTGGAGGGATCACTAGAGCCGTACTTGTACCAGAAACACGATAGGATAATATTTCGAGGGATCACTAGAGCCGTACTTGTACCAGAAACACGATAGGATAATATTTCGAGGGATCACTAGAGCCGTACTTGTACCAGAAACACGATAGGATAATATTTCGAGGGATCACTAGAGCCGTACTTGTACCAGAAACACGATAGGATAATATTTGGAGGGATCACTAGAGCCGTACTTGTACCAGAAACACGATAGGATAATATTTCGAGGGATCACTAGAGCCGTACTTGTACCAGAAACACGATAGGATAATATTTCGAGGGATCACTAGAGCCGTACTTGTACCAGAAACACGATAGGATAATATTTCGAGGGATCACTAAACCGTACTAGTACCAGAAACACGATAGGATAATATTTTCTCGATAGGAAAAAAACACAAAGTTATCTCAAGTTACGGCTATCCCCTTTAAAGCTGCAAGTTCAGAATCAAGGGGATTTCGGTAATAACCCGATTCAAGGTGCTTATTATTGGGTCAAAAGTTAGACAAATAAAATAAATACATACCTACTACAGTAAAGTCGAGGGCTTACTGTATGGGTTTTGTAAAATTATCTACAATATTGTACGAAATATTTAGCCATGTGCGGCGTTTTTTTTGTACGAAGAAAGTTTTATTTGCTAGTAACGAATGTAATAGCGGGCGAGCTCTAATTGTACGCTAGTCCGACTCGAACTTGAGCAGTTTTTACTCTGATGTTAGTTACTTACGAGTTCGTCTGGTAAAATAACCATTCGGTTCTCGATCCTTTCCTCCCAGGTATCAAACTTTTGAGTGACGATTTCAGGATATCTGAAAAAATTGTCTGTGTTAGTCGAAAAAGTTAGTAGATATTAGGTAGTAGGAATTAGTAGGTACTTACAAATAAATAAATAAATAAATAAACAATGCTGGACAAAGTTCACACAACATTATCTAGCCCCAAGGTAAGCCAGAGCTTGTGTTATGGGTACTAGATAACTGATATACTTAATACAATACATTACATAGATAGATATTTTTATTATACATAGAAAATACCCAGAACACCCTGAACAAATATCTGCGAACGCACAAATATTTGTTCCGAGGCGGGAATCGAACCCGCAACCTCCTGCGTCGCAGGCTAACCTTCGCCCGCCACGCCACAGAGGTCGTACATAATACGTGTTATGTACATAATATTATAAGAACAAGGAGAAAAGGCATTTCATCAATTAAAAACATCGATATTTAAAAAGTTGTAAGTTATTCTAGTTGTGTTAGATATTTGTAGAATTAAGTTATTCACCAGTTTTTGTGTTTTTTTTTACTTTTTAAAAGATGGATCAAGCAAGTGGCCCACTCTGCCTTTACAATGCACCTTTACCTCATAGGTAAAGGTGCATAACGAGCGGTGGTAGCCTAACGGTTCAATAGTGCAACTCAGAATCCAACGATACCGGGTTCGATCCTAGGCTCCGCACCAATGACTTTTCTAAGTTATGTGTGGACTTCCATCGCTCTGTGCTTCGGAGGGCACGTTAAGCTGTCGGTCCCGGCTGTTATTGATTAATAGCAGTCGATAAGCCATGTCAGAGGCCCTCGGGCGGCTTGACAACTCTGACACCAGAGGCCAGCACTACCTCATACGAAACGAAACGAAACCTCATAGGTCACATCACAACTACCTAGGACACACCCTATGTGGCATTGCACTACGCTCATCACCCTGAGACAAAGTCAAAGTCAAAGTCAAAAAGTATTTTATTCGTTGAAATCACAAGGATCATTTTGAATCGTCTTAAAAAATAAATTTTCATTTACCTACTCCTGTTCCAACGCAACCAGACCTAGAAGAATCAGGCAACAAACACGGTCTGTTTTTCTTTTGATGATCCTTCTTACTACTAGGCGGGGAGCGCCTGTGTGGTGCCTCGAGAACAAGTGGAAGCTGATTCAAAGAAAAAAGGAAAACCAATTTAGGTAGGCAGTCAAAAGTAAGAAATAAAGATGAAAAGTCTCATGTGCCTGTAATTTCACCGACTACTTGTACTATTATTTATTCCAGCACCCATTCCCATCAAACCGGAACACAGCAATACAAGCACTAAGGTAGCAAACAAGCATACGGCCCACCTGTTGGTGAGCGGTAACCGTAGCCTATGGACGCCTGCAATAACAGAGGAAACAAACGCGCGTTGTCGACCCTTTAAAAAATTCCAAACACCCCTTTTGAAGAACCCCATACTGGTGGGTTACTATGAGCTCTTATTGCCATGCAGTTGATAAACTATTCAGTACAAAATATTGGTTCCGTGATGTCCGCAACTATATTTAAAGGCACAATCGCAGAGGGTCTACAGACTTCTGCGAGTAAAGTTATTCAACGATGAAAAATGTCAACGATGAACCGATATTTTGTACTGAATAGTTTTTGAACTGAATGGATATAAGAGCTCATAGTAACCCCCCTGTAGTCGCTTGGGAAAACCTCAGGGATACTGCTTTGCTTCTTCTTCTTCTTTCGTGTCAGTGGCTAAACATGACAAAATTTGATTGGACCAATAGGCAGCAATCGCTAAGCCCCTCTCCGTTGCCTGGTTCAGTGAGGTTATTGCGCAATTCCATTGAACTACACTGAACATCGGTAAAACTTCAAATTTGACATTTATGGCCCAGTCTGGACACTTCTGTCAGTTTCGTATTGTGTAACTACCTACTTGACAGCGGCAAAGTGACGTCCCACTATGAGCCAGTTTCAAGCCCAGTGATTAGTGTCATTCGTACCCATCGAGCAACACGGAATGGAGACGCCATCAAAGGCATTCCCCGCTGTAGTTCCCCTCTAAATTGAATGCCCTCGAGGGCATACAGCTTATAAAAAACTAGCTGTCGTCGATCGCTCTGTCAGACTGAATCGACTCGCGTGGGAGATAGTGCTCTAAGAAAAATGCCGAATTGTTCAGTTTTATGCTGTAAAAAAATGATTGGATCATCAAATTTACAAAAAGATAGTGTTTCCTTTCACATGTACCTGAATTTCAATTAAATTATTATAACTTATTGCATGAAAATTGACCAAGTAAAATTAAGCCGTATAAAAACAAAAGTGGCCATCTCAGATTTTGTAATTTTTGAGTTCGTGTTCGGGATAAAATAATAAAACTGAACGGTTTAACAAAACAAACCGTGAATATTTTATTCAATAACACTGGTTCACTCTTCACTGCGACTGCACTTCAGTACACTGGTCATTCATTACTCTAAAATCACTGCCAAGTTACGTGATTTATTCGCAATGAAAGCCAATTCTCTTACGACTGCCCTGCTCGCTCGTCAATCGAGCTCCACTTAATCGTGAGACACAGGGGCGACATAAAAGTGACCAAAAGCGTAGATATAAATGTGTATAATACATCAATGTGCATTTCAGGATTTATTCTGCTGACGTAAACATGTATATAACGTGTAATGTCAGTAAGCCAAGATGTGGATGATTACTTAATACCCTTGATTACTAAATACAATTCATTAAACACGTTCGACAAAATGTGACATGTGGAATAACGTGTATTTGTATTTGATGGCTATGTAACCACTAACTAACCGGTAACTACTAACTACTACTACTTCGTGTCACGGGCTCTTTCTTGGTTCACTAACCAGCTTGAGATATAGTGTCCCTGAAAGGGGCCTAGTGACCAATGGTGAAAGAACCAGTATGGTAAAAGGATTAATTGTGCCTCGCAGCGGTGTATGATGATATGTCAACGTAAATGTCATGTGTAACTATATTTAAAGAAATAGAATTAAATCACACTACTATTAACAACAAGTGTAACATGAAAAAGTTTGTACATTTGGGAACTTTGATTACAAGAGATGGCAAGCATGAAGATGATATTTAAATGAGAGTAAATTCTGGAAACCAGGTGAACTTAACGCCTTATTATCAGCCGGAACGTATTCAAAAAGGCACGACTGGATGTGCATAGAGGAGTGTTAGTGCCAAAACTAATGTATGGTGGTTGCGAAAGTTGCTAAGGCAGAATAAACATGAAAGTAAAATAAATGCACTGAAGATGAGAGGTTTGAGAAGTATGTATGGTGGACTTTGAGAGATAGAATAAGAAACTGTGTGTTAAGAAAGCATTGTAAAATGAAAGAGCACGTGTATAGTGACAAGGATTGAGAAAGATATGCTTGGATGGTTTGGGTTATTGGTTAAAGGATGAATGATAGTAGATTGACGAAACTAGTTCATAAGATGAGCATGAATGGGACAGTTGGAAGGGGGAGACCTCGGTGAAGGTATTCAGAATAGATCAGGGTCGATCTGGAGAATGGCCAGGCTAAGAGCGCCCTTAACCAATGATCATATATGAAGAATGTGATGTGAGTGAATGAAGCGAAACAGGTATGCCAGGATCGTAGCAAGTGGAAATTCATGGTCTCTGCCTACTTCTCTGGGAAACAGGCGTGAGTATGTGTGTATGTTTGTAATATTATAAATGCTAAATTTTCTAAGGATTGGATGAAATTTAGAACGGCGATAGCTGGACCACTGGAATAGTTTTAAATTTTATTTAGATGTTCCCATAGGATCAAAACTTATGCGAGTGAAATCGCGGGTTGCTTCTAGTTTATAATAAGAATAAAACTACGTGGTTAATTTTATCAAAATCGGCAATATTGATCATACTTAAATAACTTTACTCTTTTCAGTTAAAAGTAAATAAAGATGCTTTAAAAAAATTGTTGATCGCCCATTGTGAGGTTACTGTACAATCTTTGCACGTTGTGTTTGCCTATAATGAGGGGTTTTCACGGCCATACCAAATCATCTATAAACCCTTGAAAATAGATGTCGCTGCTGTGTACTTAACTGTAAAAATAAAGTGAAATGTAAAAGTCAACAACGAAGTGATATATTTTCGTGGTATTTTGTTACTATCACACAAAATAACAGAGGTACGATGGATTTGTTGATTTTGACAACCACAGTTGAGTCAGGGCCATCAATTGAGCCAAATTGAATAAAAAAAAAAACTTAAATGAAAAGCCCCCATTGGTTTCTTCTGTAGCTAAAGATAGGTATATAGTTCATATATGCATGTCGGATCCTCAAGATCCCTCCGAGCGGCAAAAGGCAACTTAGGGGCTTTCCAGTGGGTCTCGTGCAAATGAGGAAAATTCAAAAGAGGTTTCACTAAGATTTTATTCAAACTGACTTTGAACTTGATTTTGTATTTTGTTGAATAAATCGTGTGCACTCTGCCAACGCCGATGTAATAATGAGCTCTGGCGCTTTCGTACGCTCCTTTTATATCCACAAACCACACCACAAACCTCTTCTTCTCAGAGCCTCTTTTCTGAATGTATCTTGCCTTAAATCTCAGTCCTATTTAAAATATTCTTATAACAAAGGTGATTATTTATCTATTAACAACAAGATCGCGGACATGGACTGGAATGCTGAATAGTTTTTTTATTCGATTTTAGATCAGCTTAAACACCAATATGTCCCGTCTAGGTTGGTCAGTGACAGCTCTTACCCTAAGTGGTTTAGCCGGGCACTCATTAGATTAACTAAGGAAAAATATAGGCATTATAGGAAATATAAAACTTATGGTGGACTTACAGACTTAGCCACTTACAAACTTTTACGTAATCGAATCCAACTCTTGGAAAAGAAATGCTTCGCCGATTATATGTCATCCATTGAGAATAGTATTGAACAAAATCCAAAAAAGTTTTGGTCCTACATAAAAAGTCGCTCGAAATCAAATGGTATACCTTCACATCTAAATTATTTAGACGCTTCAGTAGCTACAGGTGAATCTATCTGCGAAGCATTCTCTAAGTATTTTCATTCTACTTTCCTTGTCCCCTCTGGCATCTGTTCTTATAACGTTGACTCATTAGTCCCTTCAGAGGCTGTGAAATGCGATATTGGCAGTATTGAGATCGATCCTGATGAGGTGTTTAAATTGATCTCTAACCTTGATTTATCCAAGTCTGCTGGCCCAGACCACGTTAGCCCTGTCTTCCTCAAGTCGTGTGCTAAGTCAATTTACATTACTGTTTCATTTTTATTTAAGAAATCAATATCTTTGAGTGCCGTACCTAAGCTCTGGAAAGCAGCATTTGTATCGCCAATTTATAAAAAGGGCTCTAAATGTGAGATTATCAACTATAGGCCTATCTCCAAGCTATGCTTAGTTGCTAAGCTATTTGAAAGGATAGTGTACAATCAGATTTATTCAGCGCTTCATCAGCACTTCTCCCCCTTCCAGCATGGGTTCCTTAAAGGGCGGTCGACTGTGTCTAACCTTATTATTTTCAATGAGTTCTTGAGTGAGTCAATGGATAATGGTCGTCAGGTTGACGTAATCTATACTGATTACAGCAAGGCCTTTGATAGGATTGACCATAGCCTTCTGTTGCTTAAGTTATTTAGTACGGGTATTAGAGGGGATCTGCTCCGTTGGTTCTCGTCGTACATCTGCAGTAGGTCGCAGGCTGTTGTTGTTAATAATTATATGTCCAGCTGGGTTCTTATTCCTAGTGGAGTCCCCCAAGGATCACTGCTCGGACCCTTGCTCTTCCTGATATTTATTAATGATATCTCTTCCTGTTTTGTCAACAGTAACCTGCTTTCATTTGCTGATGATATGAAGATTTTTAAGACTATAGTTACTCCTCGGGATGTGCTTGACTTGCAGGCTGATTTATATCGACTTGACACGTACTGTGCTAGTAATAAACTAGATCTCAATCCGTCTAAATGCTTTACTATTACATATACTCGCAAAAAAACTGTAGTCAAATCAGTTTACCTATTAAAAAATCAGAGGTTGCAGGATTGCACGGTTATGAGAGATCTAGGCGTGCTGCATGATTCTAAACTTCTCTTTGACTCTCATATCGATTCCATCATTGCTAAAGCGTCCAAAGCTTTAGGCTTTATAATGAGAAGCTCCGTTCGTTTTAGTAGATGTAAAACATTTAAAATTTTATATTGCACTTACGTGCGCAGCATACTTGAATATGCTTCTCAAATTTGGAGTCCACGTTATGATACCTATATCAACAGAATTGAGCGTATTCAAACCAAATTTATTAAGTTTATTTGCTTTCGCCTTAAGGTTCCGTATAATTCTGCTAACTATGTTGACCTTTGTCGTAAATTCCACCTTCTGCCACTCAAAAAAAGGCGTGAAATTGGTGACCTGCTTTTCTTGCTCAAAATCACTAATAATCATATTAATTGCCCCGAACTTCTTAGTAAAATAACACTTGTTGTTCCCCGTACAATAATTAGATATAATGAGATTATTCATGTACCAATAGTTAGAACGAATTATCGCCAAAACTCCTATTTATGGCGAGTTGGTAACCAATTTAATAAATTATCTAAGCAAATAGGTCTAGACCTATTCTACTCCAGTGTCGGTTCCGTGAGGCGGCGGCTCAGTTCTGACTTTTTCTCGCCCTCCGCGGAGGATGATGAAATTCGTCATGAGATAGGTGTGGTTTACTTTTTTGGTTCTTGTTCTTATTTTTTTTTTGTTTACTATTATTTATATCTGTTTCCTTCATTTATACTGTTTGTTTTACTATTACTGTTATAGTTATACTGTTGTTTTCTGTTTTGTATGTATTCATCATTTGTATCTCTCATTATTTATTTTTTATTCTATTTTTCTGCTATGTGTTTTGTATACCAGATTGTAGTTTATAGTAGTTTTTAGTCCACTCAGCCTGTTCTCTCTTTTTATGTATCTATTATTATTTCTAAACGTGAAAACCTTTTAATAGCCTTCTGCTTTAACTTCTTTTATTTATTTTGTATGCATGTGCTGCTGGTTTTCCTTATAATAAATATAATAAATATAATATAATATAATATCCGAGTTTCGATCGCTTTGCGTCTTTGCGTAAACAAGACTCGGGCGCATTCGTTTGGGTGGCGCGACACGACAGAATACGATTGTTCGCAGCCGTACACATGGTGTTTATAAGCCTTCAATCTCAGTAGATCTATTCTCCAGATTCATCATATGACTTCTCTCTCCGACATACATGTGTAGACTGTTGGTAAACCTATTTTTTTTTATATTAAATAAGCAACTGTTAACAATAACTGCCTCAATGCACACTGAAACAGCTTTGTGCTCATTTAACAGTTTTTTTTATTTCTCAAAAATTTCTGTATGTGAGTTGCCCGTGTTTTCTTTTATACAACTAAATTAGTGATGTGCCTCAATAATAAAGTAGATTATTTATCGATAAAATAAATGCTCGTTTAATATGTTTTACAAGCTATTGAAATTTGATTTATATTATTCGGGAGCCATAGCCTAGCCTAACCTAACTTTCTAACCGTTAATCCAATCACCATGAAGGTATTGGTATGTAACACGGTAGGTAACTGTTATGATTTTAATTTGAAATTATTCATTTTATACCATAAGTTGACGACCTCTGTGGCGCGGTGGACGAAGGTTCGCCTGTGACGCAGGAGGTTGCGGGTTTGATTCCCGCCTCAGAACAAATATTTGTACGATCTTCAGATATTTGTTCAGGGTGTTCTGGGTATTTTCTATGTTAATGCAAAATAAATATCTATGTAATGTACTGTACTAGGGATATCAGTTATCTAGTCCATATCACAAGCTGTGCTTGGCTTGGGGCTGGATAATCTTGTGTGAACTGTGTCCAGCATCAAAAAATAAAATAAAAATAAATATACTTATATATATAATGAAATTCACTTAGGTAAAATGTGAAAGAAAACACCATCTTTTCGTAAATTCGATGTTCCAGACCTTGATTTACAGCTGAAAATGTAACGATTCGACATTTCTGTATTTGTAGCACTGTCACACTGTTTTACTCTATGCGTCACACGATCGGTTCAGTCTGACAGAGCAATCGGCCCATCATGATACAATTTTATTACTAGCAAAAGCAAAACATGCTTGGTGAGGGCTAGCAAGCTTTTTTTCCGTGATTATTTATATTTAAACAAAGACATGAATTTAAATTACTATGCTAAATTACAACGGATAATTTTTTCGTTAAGTGTACCACAAAATTGCAAGGGATAGTAGAGGACTCGCTTCGCTCGCCCTAATGATCGGGCGAAAACAGTTTTACTAACGCGTATGCCCAAATGGAATTGTGCATAGCCAGAGGGGAACGACATCTTGACATGAATTTAAATTACTATGTGATATTACAAATCTAGAGGTGTGATAGTTTTTCGTAAAAAGTTGCATGCCTACCTAGGTTGTGGGATACGTGATCACGATAAATTAACAAAAGCATTTCCCAGTTTGAACTCATTTACTCATTTTCAAGAAAAGTCGTGTCATGAGTGTCCGTACTGTGTCGTGGGATTTTCCTATTCAAATCCTATTCTTTGATTGACCAAAGAATTAAAAAAAAAATTGCTAGGTATAATTTTTTCAACGCGATATTCTGTTCACTAGGTAAAGCGCTAAGTATTACTTTACCTACCATTGTTTAACATTAACATAACTTAACACACCCAACACATACCTACATAGCTGTGATCCCACACTAGGATCCCATGTGACGTGGGATAAATATGCCTAAAATGTAAAAAAAAAACTATTTTACATTTTAATGACTAATGTAGTTTTTTGGCACTTAGGATCATGATTTTTGGTTTTTGACAATAACAGTGACTGACAGATATAATACATCGTATATTTCGTGGCCAAAACCGACATGGATTATGTAGGTTAGAAGGATGACGGCAGCTAAGTAAAGCGTTTTTTCCTTTCCTTTCCTTTCGTCTCTTTTGACTTGCCGACCCATAGTTTTATGAAATTATTGTATGCTTTGAACAAAATTTTAATTAAATTTTCCCAAGAACTAATCATCCCATGAGCTAGTGGTTGTACCTGGGGTACTCAAAATTTTCTTGATTTTTTCTCTATACTCTAAGTTTCCGCGTTTACCCCCTCTCTCTCCAGCCTACTACTACCTTTTACTAATCTAAAATTTCATAGTGATCCACAAAATGATCTGTATGTTATCCTCGATAACAACTCCGGAACTCCTCCTTCACAGAGAGCGTTCAACCCTTCCCCCCATACCTAGCCGCCCTTAAATCCCTTCAATGACCCTTGATGGTAGCACAGAATATATACAGTAGGCAAAGTAAGTTCCTACCAAAAAGTTATCGATACTATTAATTTATCGACTTGAGTGCTGGAAGTCCCTAGAACGGGTGTTACTGTCAATTTTGTGACATAACATGATGTTTGTACACAGAAAGCATCTATGTGTGTATAAAGATTTTTGATGTGTTGCTGTTTATAGATGTGTGCGTTTATAGCGATAGAACGACTGGTTACAAAAGTGTGCATTAAACTGTAAGTGAGTGCGTGAAGCCCCCCCCAAAAATTTCTGAATAAATATGTATCGGTTGACAGCTCTAAGGCGTCTCCCCTCCGGTAAGGAGGCCTGCGTTGCTCGATGTTCGTACCAAAACCAAAGCTCAGTCTGACGTCACTGCACATCGAAAAAATCCTTCGGCAATTCCTCGAGATGGTAGTCTGGCATGAACACTGGTGTTCGATTTGAGTACTCTGACAGTAGGTTTGGAATTACGTAATAAAGGGGCTGCCCCTTGACGTCAGACTGAGCTTTGGTTTTGGTACGAATGACACTAAGTGAATGCCATTCACTGGGCTTGAAACTGGCTCATAGTGGGACGTCAAAAATTTGCCGCTGTCAAGTAGTTACACAATACGAAACTGACAGAAAAGTGTCCAGACTGGGCTATAAATGTCAAATTTGAAGTTTTACCGATGTTCAGTGCAGTTCAATGGAATTGCGCAATTACCCCACTGGTCTTCTAGTGGTGGTCGGGCAGAGAGAGCATACTGGTTCGCGGGAAGTACTTACTTGAGGGCGATCGCCTTCTGCAGGTCGTCGGGAGAGTCCTGCTTGGCGGTGACGAGCTGGCGCTGGTTGCCGCGGTAGTTGAACCAGAACTTGTAGAACTTGTGCCGCGTCAGCTCCTTGATCTGGAACCAGCGCCGCTGCAGCATCATGGGCGAGCACTGGTGCCCTCTGCAACACATCACAACCTCTGAACAGCGGTGCAACATTTATAACCAACATAAAAGTACCTCAACTGGGCAAATACATTTATTATTATTATTATGAGCCCGTGGTGTCCCACCGCAGGGCAAAGGCCTCCCTTCCTTCCTTCCATTCGTCTCTATTGTTGGCTATTTGGGACCAATCCTTCAAGTAGGAGTCTAGCTCATCCCGCCATCTCCGTCTGGGCCTTCCACGTCTGTTTGGGATCCTATCTGTCATGGTCATATACGCAGTTCATGGGCAAATACAGAATCACTTTATTGTTTTCTACTGTCTGTCTGTCAAGGCTCCTTTTTCTCAGAAACGGCTAATGGTATCAACTTGGACATACTTACTAAAGATCTATGAGATATTTAAAGGTACCTATGTAGCAAAAAATAAAGGTAACTCAACGCAATATGAAAAAATTAAGAATGGCGAAAACATAAGTTTTCTCGCGTCTTCGTGGTGGAAGAGAGTTGTCGCCGGGCTCGCGTGGAGGTTGGGATACGAGCCTATGGTTGGTAGCAGCACGGGACCCTGTGTAGCCACATTTAGGGAGTGTTTGTGGCTGGCTTTTGGGCCGAGCACGGGATGGGCCCTGTTGAGCGCCATGTTGTGTCTGTTGGTCACGTTCCGTAGGAGATCCCCGAGCCCATCGACATGTGCAGAGGTCCACCGGGGGACCCTGGATTCATGACGGACGGCGACCAGAGGAACCCCCGTTAAAGCATTTGCGGGAAGATCTTTGTGTTATGAGGAGTGATGGGAAACTGCCATGGACACTGGACAGGGACTAATGGATGAATTCGGGAGAGACTTTTGCCTGGGCAGAGAGTAGGCTTGTGTAGTTCACGTACTAAGAATGATTAGGAATTATTTCCCACTATTGAACGAGAGCTAACTATTCCCCGGCAGCATACCTAGGTACTTACGTAGGTACCTACTTACCTACAAATGTTGTTATCGACATTTTATTGCTTTATACAATGTTTTTGACGTAAAATGATAATTTATTAATAAATGACTATTTTAAATGACCATAAAATGAATCCTTATTAGTTGAATAGTACCTCGCTCCGCTCCAAGCCTAGAAGAGAGACAGAACAAATAACTTACTTGGAGTTGTAATAAACGGTAGCAGCTGTCCATGCTTCTGCCAGATTCTCCCCCGCCCTCCCTTCGATCTCGAACCGCTGCACCAGCGAGAAGAGATTCGAGAGCACTTTGCTCTGGTAGCTGCCGGTCAGCTTCTCCTACAAACGAGGTGGTTCAGCTGCGTGAAGACAGAACAAGCAGATGGCCCACTTCTGCCTTTAACAATGCGAGGTCATCAGGTGGGCCATCTGCTTTGTAGCGATCGATACTATATGTACCTAATTACCTATATATGTTTGGATTGAGGGAGCCTTGCTTGAATAAGTTTAAGAAACAGTTAAAATTTTGACATATCGCTATAATTCTTTCACTGAGATTTTTAAAATTTATAGTTTGATTATCAATCTGAAAATTTCAGTCTAATTAAAAGAAGGATCCCTTTTCCAAGAATTATGTTTTAAAATAGCGCATAGGCCACCTAGTGATTGTGGGCCCTTGCAAGTCTTCCTGTGCGTGTGTTAGGTACAACAGCCAAAATTTCTAACTCATTAAAGTTCAGGTAAGTTAGAAAGTGATACAATAGCGCTCGTGGAACGAAAAGTAAGTGAAAATCACGAATAACAACTATTTGCCACGTGAAAAACCGTCGCATCACAGAATCATGTGTTCAACTTGAAGATAAAAGTCTTTGCCGACATTTAGGCGAAAGAAAAAGTACAAAATTCTAAGTCGTTTAGAAGTTGAATCTCAGTCACAGAATAAATAATCGCAGTCGAAAACAGCTGCACTTTGTTTTTTTTTTCTTATTGTTAATGACATTATTGTGAATGAATCTAAGTTAAAACAATTGTTAATAAGTAAATGTTATTACAATATTCGTGAATTTATTGAACACACTTTGTGATTTTAGGGCTAATTTTGACTTTAATTTGATGTACCTATTTAATTCTGACATTCTTTTGTATTTTTGTAATTTGCATGCTAGATAAGGTAGAACATAATTGGAACTTACCTACTTAATTTTAAGACCTATATGACATAAATAAATATATCTTTATCTTTACAGGTAGAACATTTTGTACGTTCACTTTACAGGGAGAAGGTCAAAAAATTACATATATTTTTTTCAGCACATAATATTGACTCCTCTATGAGGAGAAAGCCTCAGAAAAGACCAATCAGCAGCTGTATGCGCCTTGTAGTTTGAGTCTACTCACCCTGTCAATAACGTCGATTTTCTCGTGCACGATAACCAGATCGAAGAGAAGCCAGTCCGTGAGGGTCATCCTGGCGACTGGCCCTATCAGGTCGATCCTGTCGTCTGCCTCCAGAAGGCGTTTCAGCTTCTTCAGGGTCAGCATCCGCATCCGCTCCCTGCATGAGGTGGATATCATGTCTATGATAATAAATATATAGATACAGTTTTACCCAAAACATAAGTTGCCCGTTGTACCTGCGCCGTTGACAAAAGCCCATGCCTAAAATTGGCGTCTTTTTTTTACCGCCGCGGCCATCCACAAAACATTGAAATATCAGTTTTTGACAATGTTATATAGAATATTTGTTAAGACAGTATACCTCTAAACTCAGTCCGAACAGAGTTAAAGAGGTTAGAAGTTTTCGCCGATTTAATAATTGTTCGTTATCAAAAATCTACATAAATAGAAGCTGACGTCAGCTGACTGCGCCCTTGACGTCAAATCTCAGGCACAGTCAAAACCAGCTTACTTAGTTTTAACAATAATAACAAATAACATGGCGTATATTGATAAATTCATAATACTTCATATGAAAAATGTATGGAATTTCCTTAAACTTCTAACCTCTTTTACTCTGTTCAGACTGAGTATAGAGGTATCCTGGCTTAGCAAATATTGTTTGGTACACTGTCCACACGTTATATATCCAAGCCTGGCCGAAGGCCGCCATGAAAAAAAAAATAGAAAAAAAAAACTCCAGCTTTCATACAAAAATTGGCATTGTCCTTTCTATAGCGCGGGAACCTTCTTTCTAACAATAGCAATCGCGCGCTAAAATCTTGCGCTGTTATTGGTTCATCAATTTCGCGGCAAAATCGAGGCATCTTGTTCATCCAGTCGTCTCTTAGATGTGAGCGGGAAAGAGCTTATACCTACTATATATGTTCGGCTACTGTCGGATATCAGTCTTCGCTTTTATGCGCAATCGAAAACAGACGATCGGATAGGTACTCTGCTATATAATATTCTCCCTACAATAAAATGCGGTGCGGCGGCAGACACCGCTGAGGACCTCGAAAGACGCAATATGCAAGTCTCGACAGAGCTTACTTATATTATGACAATTTCGGGCCTTATAAGCCACTCTTAGTGGGGTACCGGGGCCCTTCGCGTTTTCAACATTCTTTCCGGGCGTCTGGTCGAAGCGACGCGTGACCCGAGAGCTGGCTCTTATCTGGCTCAACGCAGCGCGGCAATGCAGCCAGCATCTTAGGGACGCTTCCGTCTGGTAGTGATTTGGATCGTTAGAAGCGGTCTTCAGGAAGCACAACAGCTTCATGTTTTTTTTTAAATTTTGTTCATAACTGTCTTCTTGTATTTGACTTGACGACCTCTGTGGCGCGGCGGGCGAAGGTTGGCCTGCGACGCAGGAGGTTGCGGGTTCGATTCCCGCCTCGGAACAAATATTTGTGCGATCGCAGATATTTGTTCAGGGTGTTCTGGGTATTTTCTATGTATAATAAAAAATATCTATCTATGTAATATATTGTATTAAGTATATCAGATATCTAGTACCCATAACACAAGCTCTGCTTAGCTTGGGGCTAGATAATGTTGTGTGAACTGTCCAGCATTATTTATTTATTTTTATTTATTTATTAGTTGTATTATTATTTCTGTAAATAAATGTACAGTACCTTATATTATGATCACTTGAGTATGAACAACAGTAGGTAAGGTATGAACCGTAAGCACTCACCACAGCTTCTTACAGTTGCTGCCGATCTCCTTCTTCATGTCCTCCCACACCTGCTTGTCAGTCTTCTTGTCCTTGATCCTCCTGGCCACGGAGCGGATCATGCGCCTCTTGAACTTCTCCAACTCCAACCCTCTGCGGCGACAACCGCCGCCGGCGCCGGTGCCGCCTTCTGTTGCCGCCATCTTGGATCTGCAGCAAGGACGATACTTCGTGGGGCTTCTGTTCACACATTTTTTTTTACCCTAACCTATATTGTCCCACTGCTGGGCAAAGGTCTCCCCCAAATTCCTCCACTTGTCCCTGTCCTTGGCAGTCTCCCACCACTCCTTCTCAAAATTTACAAGATCGTCCCGAACGCTTTCTCGTCCGACCCCGAGGTCGCCGTCCTTCAGGCATCCAGGGTGTGCTGATGTTCACCCACCTGTTGGGAAGCATTCGACTGACGTGCCCCGCCCAGTCACATTTAAGCCTGGCTGTTTTGTCACCTACGTCGGCAATACGTCACACATTCATTAATGAGTATTTATTGCTACGCTTGAGGCACGAAATTAAAACTGTATTGTGTTTTTTGCTAATTTTTGTGTATTTTTTGCAGCTCATCAACACATCTTGAGATAGCGAAACCTGATTTCGCGGACTAGTAGACCTAACACGCATAGGTATTTTGATTGAAAGTGTCTGATAAATAAGGATTCTTACCGGTCATCTGTTACTTTTGTTTTACCAATAGAACATCTAGTCTGTGATCTAGTAGGGGTTAATTGCCGTTGTATAGGTAACGGGACGGAAGCCTGCACTGACAATGTTCTAACTTCTAAGTAATCTTCAACCAAAGAAAAACTTTGGTCGAAGTAAGTAATAGAGAGATAAGTACTTTGAATTGACATAAAACTTTCATGGTGTGAGATTTTCGTGTGAAACTTTTTTCACATGATACCAAAGAGGTTCTTCTATTAAAAAATGTGCATCATTCGATTTTCGACTTTCATTTCAATTGTTTTTTTTTACTCAGCATAGACGTTAAGATGGATACTGCGAAAATCCGAGTCATTTTTGATGACATGATGATAATGACGACGCATAACTTTTTACAGAGAGTTGTCCAATTTTGATGGATCTTTCTTTATTGGATAGTGCATGGATAGTGTTTTTCCTAGAAGCATGCGAAAATTCTAACTAAGTCTATGCCTAGAAGAGTGTTGGATGTCTTATCATTAATCGCATAGGTAGTATTGTCTTGTACTAATATTTATTCTGTGGTATTGTGTTGAAAAATCGTTAATAAAAGTTTTCATAATAAAAACCTGCCAAAGGACAAGTTCGCATTATAGTTGGTAATTTAATTAGCCTTACGTTACAGCACGCAATGTATGAACTTGGTGCATTGGCGCCAAGATCTTCTCATGTGTGATTGAAGAACCGACCCCCCACGGCACGGCTGGCGCACCAACGTTGGCCGCTAATGCCAACACACGCCAAGCATCCTTGTACACCGGGCTAGCGTGTACAGGCTCAATAGTTCAGTTCAAGCCTCAGTGGACGCACAGCCGTAGAAATAGGTACGCTTACGTACCTACTCGCACATCGCACAGTAGGTACCTCGACATCGGCGCGATATCAAAACAATTTACAGCACCACAATACAGTAAATGGTGACGTCATCCACTACGTTCCTATTGCCCATTCTGTGACATTCTCGTTCGACCACAACACAGCTGCCAATTCACCCTGTTAATTGGTTATACTTATTTTGTAAAGAGGGTGCTAGGTATTTAACGGAGGGGTAGTAGGTAGGTAGGTACCTATCATACGAGTTTTGAGCGGGGAAGTTGGCACGTTTTTTCTCCCAACGTCCCCCAGTAAGGCCAAACAGGTGAGGGACGCTGGGAGTAAACGGTTTTGATCAATGATGAATGATCAAACAACCGGCCAAGTGCGAGTCGGAATCGCGCACGAAGGGTTCCGTACCATTATCTATAAAAACCGTAAAAAAAACACGATTGTTGTATGGGAGCCCCCCTTAAATGCTTGTTTTATTTTAACTTAATTATTTATTTTTAAAGTAAATACGTATTTCAAGGTCTACCTGTTGCCGTAATCAATTTCGAGCAAAAACGTGCCAAAAAAAGGTTTATTGTATGGGAGCCCCTTAAATATTTATTTCGTTGTTTTTTAGTCTTATGTATTCGTTGTTAAAGCGGCAACAGAAATAGATACCTAAGTACCTACCTACCTACATCATCTGTGAAAGTATCAACTGTCTAACTATCACGGTTCATGATATACATACAGCCTGGTGATAGACGGACAGACAGACAGACAGACAGACGGACGGACGGAAGAGTAGTTCCTGTTCGATCCATTGAAAATAACAATATAGGTACCTAGGTAATTTGAAGGTGCCATCTCGAACATTTCGGGCGAGTTAAATTCGGTCGTTTCGACGATGAGTAGGTAGGTACCTATTCGTTACGCTCGTTTGTTTTGCTTTTGTTATAGGTATGTAGCTCGTAGCTGTCGACTGTCGTGCGACGAAGCGGACGGCGTGTGGAAAATAAAATACCAGCTATATAGGTAGGTACCTATTGATACGTACGAGTTACGCTTACGACTTTACGAGCAAGATAAGTCACGTGCGTCGGACTCGCACTGAGTGGAGGGTTCCGTGTGAAAATAGACTACCATAGAATGAAATAATAATACAACTAATAGGTACAAGTAGGTATAAAATTTAAATATACAAATTAAACAGTTGTGCTATCTGAAGACCGCTGCTAACGATCTAAAGGTAGCTCAACTGATCCAAATCACTACCAGACGGAAGCGTCCCTAAGATGATGGCTGCCAAATTTTAGCTCAATCGGATATCGGAAAGTCACCCTAACGCCACCCGTGAAATACTTATATATACTTATATTACTTATAGTCCGGGGAAGTACTACCACCGTACCTATTTCTGCCGCAAAGCAGCAGTGCTTGCATTGCTGTGTTCCGGTTTGAAGGGTAAGGGTGCCGGTGAAATTACAGGCACATGAGACTTTTCATCTTTATGTCTCAGGGTGGCGGACGCAGTGCAATGCCACATAGGGCGCGTCCTAGGTGGACGTGACCTATGAGGTAATGCACTGTTCATAGGCAGAGGTTACCGCTTAACATCACCTGGGTCATCTGCTAGTTCCGTCATTAAAGTAGTATTAAAAAAAAAAAAAAAAAAAAAAAAGTGACAGAATAGCGCGCGCGAAACGAAAAATGAACAAAAATCATGAAAAACTTTTCAAAGTAAATGATTATTTAGGAAAATCTAATCAATTTTTTATACTTAATTCCATACAAATTGGTTGATTCAATTAAATCGCTACAGGCGTTTGGAAGCAATAGGATTTTTATGCGTAAATCATAGGACACTTTTTTTTTTTGACAGAAGTAACTAAACTAAAAAAAAAACCTTTTGATCGAGTTAGGTAGGTAGTAGGTACCTTAAACGCGAGATGCCAATGAGGTACCTAAACATGAGATTTGCCTAAAAAGCTGTTTACCGTAAGGGCCTAAACGCCCTAAACGAAAGATGCCGATGAAGCAGTATAGGTAGCAGTATGCCTATATAGTTGATCCACCCATTTACGTTATACATACGGGGGTTAACGTACATTTACGTTATACGTACGGGGGATTAACGTACATTTACGTTAGACGTACGGGGGGTTAACGTACATTTACGTTATACGTACGGGGGATTAACGTACATTTATGTTATACGTACGGGGGGTTAACGTACATTTACGTTATACGTACGGGGGATTAACGTACATTTATGTTATACGTACGGGGGGTTAACGTACATTTACGTTATACGTACGGGGGGTTAACGTACATTTACGTTATACGTACGGGGGGTTAACGTACATTTAACTCTGCAATGTAGGTAGGTACCTACGTAGCTAATAAATATCAATTTAAAATTCTTTCGTCAATGATATTCGGAAAAAATGTTGAGCGTTGACGAAACAAGCCCCATCTTGTTTTTAGAGATTAGCTGTGACGTTGACAGACAAACACAAAGTCAGACAGATAGGTAACCGCCGTGCCTGTATGTCGTGCGCAGGGATGCCAGATAAAAAAAAAGGTCAAGTGCGAGTCGGACTCGCGCACGAAGGGTTCCGTACCATTATCTATATAAACGTTTGTTGTATGGGAGCCCCCTTAAATATTTATTTTATTCTGTTTTTTAGTAATTTGTTATTATAGCGGCAACAGAAATACATCATCTGTGAAAATTTCAACTGTCTTACTATAACGGTTCAGAAGATACAGCCGCTGACAGACAGACAGACAGACGGACAGACAGACGGACTAGCAGACAGACAGACAGACAGATAGTTGAGTCTTAGTAATAGGGTTCCGTTTTACCCTTTGGGTACGGAACCCTGAAAAGAGGATTTCCTGACAAATCCCAAAGTTTTCACTAAATTTCCTGTAATTTTTCATGAGTCTGTTTACTTACAGTGGGTATAAAACTCATTATTATTAGATAAAACCAACTTTTTAAGATTTAATTATTATTCTTTGGTAAAATTGCTTCATAAACATTTTAATTTCTTTCTAACCTACTACTAGTTATTTTTCATCTTTATTTCAAAAACCTGATTAGTTATTCGTAAATTGTCCCGTCTCCCCGACAGGGTACCAAAATTCCTGACATGTCAAGAAAATTCCTGTCAACTGGTAACCCTAGTCGTGCGTGATTCTAAAATGGTTCCATTGGTACCTTTTGAGGCACGGAACCCTAAAGACCACTAATTGGCGGTAGGTTTAGTAGCACGTACCTACCTAGTGTTGCTAGGTAAGCAAAAAACAAATAGAAAAAAATGCTGGACAGTTCTCACTACATTATCTAGCCCCAAGCTAAGCAGAGCTTGTGTTACCTGTGGGTACCTACTAGATAACTAATATAATTAATATAATAGGTACCTATATAGATAGATATTTTTTATTATACATAGAAAATACCCAGAACACCCTGAACAAATATCTGCGATCGCACAAATATTTGTTCCGAGGCGGGAATCGAACCCGCAACCTCCTGCGTCGCAGGCGAATGTTAGACCACAGTGCTACAGAGGTCGTCAAAAAAATTTATTCTAATATTATGATTGATGTAACTAACAATATCTCAGGCAGTCACTCACTAGGTACCTACCTCAAGAGTCAGGTCAGACCTCAGAGCTGAGCCAGCCTACCCAAGCTGGCCCCCAACTGTCTAACGAACTGATAATCACATCAGATTACGATTTCGCAGTTCATTTCGTGGCATGTTTGAATATCTTTACAAATATTTAAAACATACGGCGCAATGTAGTAGGTACCTACCTACCTATAGTTCCATAAAATAACAGCACTGGGTTTAATAATTTGGCTAAATATCATCGTACGAGTCACAGTAAGTACTGTGGTGGATGGAACCCCCTTTCTAATAGGAACCCGGGTTGTATGTAATATCTACATTACTAAGGTAACATAAGGTAGGTAGATACCTAATAGGTATGAAAGTTGCCGCAGTATGCAGAGGTAGGTACCTACCTACGAACGAACCTACAATAATAACTCTTTAAAAATGTATTATTTCAATAATTAAATTAAAATATTTTATTAACAAAATGTCATTGTATTTATTTTATACCCGGCTTGGTGACGCAGTATTTGTACTATTATATATTCTGTGTTAGAAGTATAACTACGACGCATTAAAAAAATAGGACCTATACATGTACCACGTAATTTTACTATGTTTAAATTCCGTTCGCCGCCGTTCGTTACCTATCGAGGTCATCGAGCGAGGCAGGCGAGCCGACGGACGCGGAGTGACACGTCCACGCGAGTGAAACGCTGGCCTAGGAATGAATGAACCAACCAAACGAAAACAAAGTCCCGAGGAAAACTCATTTTATGCAATTACCTTTCACACTGGACGCAGAAATACCAACACTTGATTAGGCACTCATAAATTCAACGAATATTCACAATTTTTTTCTTATCACAGTTATCCTACCGCGGCACAAAGCGCATTTTGCTAGCAGTCCCGTCCGCTTTGGCGTTTCAAAACAAAATGGCGTTTTTCGGAACGTTGGGCGGCGGACACAGATCGCGCGTTCACGGATACGAGCGAGACAGGTATATCGTTCGTTCGAGGAGTTCAGCGTGATGTTTCGACTCGGGTGCGAGAGGGACAAAAAATAGCTATTTCGAAACGTCTAGAAAATTTCATTTTACTGGGAGCCGCGCTTGCTGGCGGACGGATGTTGGATGTATCCAAATAATTTCAATTTTAAATCGTGTCTATTTTTAGGTGTTTTAAAGTCACGTAGGCACCTACATCCTACGCTACCTACCTAATTAAAAACTGTATTAATTACCATAGGAGAAAATCAGTAAGATTACAATGAAAGTGTAGGTAGGTAAGGTACCTACCTACCTACCTACCTCACCTTACCTTACCTCACCTAGGTAGATGATAAATATCTCGTCTTCTACTATAGGTAGGTATTGAACGGCGAGTTCTTAGTTTTTTTTAAATAGGTAGGTACCTAGGTACCTACCTACTTACCTAGCCAAGATAGGCTGGACAGTTTTTTTTTCCTTTTATAAAGCTGCCTTGCTTACCGATACAATATTATCATAATTCGGTAGGTACTCGTATTTTCTCAGACCTACTCACTCCGAAGTCCGAACCTCAACATAACCTCAACGTTGAGCTTCAATAAGGGTTACCATACTTCCGGATTTGTGCGGACATGTCCAGCTTTTTGAACCCCCGTCCGGAGCCGGACTTTTTACTTACGTCGTGAACTTTGTCCGATGTTTCAGTACCTAGGTACCTACTCTGAATTTTCAGGGAAATAACAAGACTAAAATACTATAGGTAACCATGGTACCTACCTACTACCTAGGTACTATTAAAATGAGTGGACCTCGGACAAACAGAAATAATACACCAAGCATTCCTCACTACGCAAGTGAGGCACGAAATAGGAAGACGATTTAATTGTAAGAAGGAAAGCGCTTCGTCTGTTTCTGCAAGTAATGGCTGGTTTACACGAACTAAAAAGACGGTAGAGTACAGTGTTACCAACTATTTTATCGAGCGCCTGCTAGACTCAGACAAATTTCAATATTTATTTTTTCTGAGCCGCTAGATTCGACTGACAAATCCATTAATTAATCTTATTCTAGGTATATTTTTTGTAACTATTTAATGATTATTTGTTAATTGAACCTAAGAAATAAAAATAATAGGTATCGTTAAAAGTAACGTTAGCCTTGGCTACAATAATACCCTTTCCCACCATGAATATGGTTAGCTTTAGATAGGAGGAATGACTGTTAAAATCACTGGTTCTGTAAATTTATTTAACAATTATGTCATCATCAACAGCTACCTGTAGACGTTCACTGTAGGACGAGGCCTCCCCCATATAATGCAATAGGGGGATTTAGCATAGTCACAACACACACAACACTTGACAGGCGGATTGCTGATTGCAGTATTGGTGTTGAGTGGGATGTGCAGGAGCCAGCATCCAAACAAGTACCGAGTTAATTTTTATTAATATACGTGTTGAGACGAAAAAAAAAACATTTAAATAAAATATGTTCATTATCGCGCAATCTCCGGACTATTATATTAATGTCTGAAATTTTGGCCGGACTTTTAACATTTTACGGTAACCCTAGCCACAATGAAATTGACGTGTTCGAAGTAGTTCGAACTACTGTCCCTTACCACGGGTTTTTCATTCGCTTGGACACGCTCGACTGATCGATAATAAGTGACAAGTTAGGTCGACGATTTCATAATTATGATTACCTATATGTTTATGTTACCTACTATTGACTAAAATTCAGTGGCAACAGGTAATTTTCATTATTATTTCTCCTTCAATCCAAATTCGGGGACAGACAGGAATTGTAAATTTTTGTCTGTCCCCGAATGGGGACAGATTCGGGGACAAACAGGAACTACTCATATTTTTTAAGCTTGTAATTATATTAACAACTAGCTGTGCCCGCGACTTCGTTCGCGCGGAACTTTCATATCTTCTGAACCCTGTAAGTTATTGAAATGGAACATACACGAAAATCTTTATTGAGCCCTATTCGAGACAAAATTTCAGTCCGACAGACAGTTTCTATTACAAAACGGTTTTTTTATGATTTGGCATCTTGTAAATAGCAGTTTACATTTACTTATCATGCATTTTTAAATCACAGATAGACACTTTCAATGTTATTGTATTAGGTAGTACCTATAATAGTAGGGCTCGTAATAAAACCTCCGAAAAAAACCACAATATACCTGCTTCCTAGGCTTAGGTACCATTCGATATCAGAATTGTTTTGTTCATCATCAACAACGTGTAGAAGTGCACTGCTAGACATAGGCTTGACCTTGAATTACCAGAATGCCATAACGAACGGTATTGGGCCGCATCCACACTTCTATGTCGTCGGTCTATCGAGAGGGCCTTCAAACACAGAATCTCATCGTGTAGGTACCTAGTCTTGATTGCCAATTGTTAAGTAAACTTAAAACGGCAACAGATTGTACTTAATACGGTTATTTGCAATCGGTTTGTACCGATGACGTCCAAGTATTGTTTTTGGATAGATTACAAAACTTGGACGTCATTTCATTTCATCAGCTTCATTGCATAACATACCTGGGTCGTTTTTTAACTTTGTGAATGACGGAACACGCTGATGGCCCACCTGATGTTAAGCGGTAGGTAGCCTCTGTCTAGCCCTCATAGCTCCCGAACGGATGAACAAATTTAGTTAATTTTTTTTTTGTTTGAAATATAAATTTTTCGGGTGTATTCTTAGCTATGTTTGATTAAAATCGGTTCAGCCGTTTCATTGCGTTGAGGGTTTTTTAAATTAATTACTTGATTTAATTCGAAAATGAAAAGCCCTCATTACCATAAACGCTCGCGTCGCACAAGGCACAACTCGCACTCGAGTTGCAGTAGTAGTAGCTCGACGAAACCCGCTCGCCGCGCCCCTGCGCGCCTCGCGGCGACGGACGGCGGCCATGCTGTGGCCCCGCGTGAGCGTGACGTCACGAATTCACGAGGAACGACGGACGAGTACGACACAGATAACGATGCGGCAAGATGACGTAAATCTATTTTTGTATCAGAGGTAATCTATGTAAGGTCACAGAATAAATATTAGTGGAAAACCTTGTGTTCCTAAAAAATATAACACAGAGCCAGGCTGTTTTTTTTTTTTTTTTTTAACAATGATAGACCTTTGTTTGACCACGATCTCACCTGTTGGTAAGTGACGATGCGGCCGAAGATGGAGCACAAAGGTCTAGAAGGCACCTATTCACTCTAGACTTGAAGAGACCCAGTTTTACTTTACCGACCGTCGAATTTTGGGGTGGGAGGGTTAAAACACCCCCCTTTGCAGGAAAAGTTGCAGAAACCCCCACTTTTCGAGAAAAAAAAATAAAGAACATTTTGTGGTTAAGTATGGAATTTATAAATAAATAAAAAAGCGGCCAAGTGCGTGTCGGACTCGCCCATGAAGGGTTCCGTAGCAGCAAGTAACATAATATAAAAGTTCTTGGTTGGATTACGATTAATGACGTATTAAAAAAAAAACTACTTACTAGATCTCGTTCAAACCAATTTTGAGTGAAAGTTAACATGGTAATGTACATTATATATTTGTTTTAGTTTTATCATTCTCTTAATTTAATTTAGATTGGGGGAGGAGTGATGGCAAGTAGGTAAAGTAAATTACTTAAGTAAATTACTTAATTTAATTTAGATTGGGGGAGGAGTGATGGCAAGTAGGTAAAGTAAATTACTTAAGTAAATTACTTAATTTAATTTAGATTGGGGGAGGAGTGATGGTAAGTAGGTAAAGTAAATTACTTAAGTAAATTACTTAATTTAATTTAGATTGGGGGAGGAGTGATGGCAAGTAGGTAAAGTAAATTACTTAAGTAAATTACTTAATTTAATTTAGATTGGGGGAGGAGTGATGGCAAGTAGGTAAAGTAAATTACTTAAGTAAATTACTTAATTTAATTTAGATTGGGGGAGGAGTGATGGCAAGTAGGTAAAGTAAATTACTTAAGTAAATTACTTAATTTAATTTAGATTGGGGGAGGAGTGATGGCAAGTAGGTAAAGTAAATTACTTAAGTAAATTACTTAATTTAATTTAGATTGGGGGAGGAGTGATGGCAAGTAGGTAAAGTAAATTACTTAAGTAAATTACTTAATTTAATTTAGATTGGGGGAGGAGTGATGGCAAGTAGGTAAAGTAAATTCCTACTACATAAACAAGCCCTTTTTTTTATAAATTCCATACTTAACCTCAAAATGTTCTTGTTAGATAAACCAAATAGTAGTAGATTGGTTTATCTACAACATAGAATTTTCTAGGTACCTATACCTATACCTACATTACCTACCTATCTTCATTCCTTTTATTTATTTTCAAGTTTGTTCAGTAGCTTTATATATACTTACCTGCTTAGTATCAATATAGGGCTGTAAGATAGGATTTTAACCGTTATGTAAGTACCTACTTATGCACATATGCACCTAGGTAAAACGTAGTGATTACCTTCTCAGTGCACCCAGGTACGATAAAATAAAATGATATTGTAATTCACAGGTTTTATTCGGAATCATATTATAACAATTTTTACTAATGGACTAAAATAATAAACTTAGATTTTCTTCGTAAGGGCCAAAGAAAAGGTAACATTTGAGAAAGTAGGTCCACCTAATAAATATGAGGTAGGGCATATTTTAACAATAGTAAGAATAACTTTCTAAAACGAATATAAAAAACGTTTGTTTAAAATTCTAAGAAACGGGAAGGTAATAGGCGGTTACAAAATAATAATTTCTAGTTAGAGATAAACAGTTAAAAATCTGAACACGCAACTAATTAATTACTTCAAAAAGAAATAATAATAACATTCTGTTCTGTACGCTTTTGCTTGCTGGTACTATTATTGGGTAGTTCCTGTTTGTCCCCGAATCTGTCCCCATTCGGGGACAGATTGTCCCCGATCTGTCCCCATTCGGGGACAGATTAGGTAGAGATAAACCAATCTAAAACTGAACACGCCACTATTAATTTACGCCAAAATAAAATATTCCTTATTCCGTATACACAAGGATCATTTTGAAACGTCAAGCTTTTGTCAAGTCACAGAATATATACAGTAGTCAAGTGCTTGCGCTAAGAACAGTCAGGATGGGCGTTCAGTTTTAGATTGACATGTCTCTTATCAGAGCTAAAACGCAGCTAAAACTGAACGCAGAGCTAAAACGCAGCTAAAACTGAACGCAGAGCTAAAACGCAGCTAAAACTGAACGCAGAGCTAAAACGCAGCTAAAACTGAACGCAGAGCTAAAACGCAGCTAAAACTGAACCCAGAGCTAAAACGCAGCTAAAACTGAACCCAGAGCTAAAACGCAGCTAAAACTGAACGCAGAGCTAAAACGCAGCTAAAACTGAACGCAGAGCTAAAACGCAGCTAAAACTGAACCCAGAGCTAAAACGCAGCTAAAACTGAACGCAGAGCTAAAACGCAGCTAAAACTGAACGCAGAGCTAAAACGCAGCTAAAACTGAACCCAGAGCTAAAACGCAGCTAAAACTGAACCCAGAGCTAAAACGCAGCTAAAACTGAACCCAGAGCTAAAACGCAGCTAAAACTGAACGCAGAGCTAAAACGCAGCTAAAACGCAGCTAAAACTGAACCCAGAGCTAAAACGCAGCTAAAACTGAACGCAGAGCTAAAACGCAGCTAAAACTGAACCCAGAGCTAAAACGCAGCTAAAACTGAACCCAGAGCTAAAACGCAGCTAAAACTGAACCCAGAGCTAAAACGCAGCTAAAACTGAACGCAGAGCTAAAACGCAGCTAAAACTGAACGCAGAGCTAAAACGCAGCTAAAACTGAACGCAGAGCTAAAACGCAGCTAAAACTGAACGCAGAGCTAAAACGCAGCTAAAACTGAACGCAGAGCTAAAACGCAGCTAAAACTGAACGCCCATCCTGCCTGTTCTCAGGCGCAAGCACTTGGCAAAAGCTTGACGTTTCAAAATGATCATTGCACATACAGAAAAGATATAAAAAGCTACTATAAAATTACAATTATAAAATAAAATAAAATAAATATTGCTGGACAGTCCACACAAAATTATCTAGCCCCAAACTAAGCAGAGCTTGTGTTATGGGTACTAGACAACTGATACACTTAATACAATATATTACATAGATAGATATTTTTTATTATGCATAGAAAATACCCAGAACACCCTGAACAAATATCGCACGAAGCGGAACGCACAAATATTAGTTCCGAGGCGGGAATCGAACCCGCAACCTCCTGCGTCACAAGCGAACGTTCGCCCGCCGCGCCACAGAGGTCGTCAAATATCCAGATTATTGGTTTATCTCCATTATCCGTGTAAATTGTAATAGTAACACCATGTTTTGTCTTTTGCATTGACAGGCAGTTTCAAATTAGAGCGAAAGAGACAAAACACGCCGTAACTATTCAAAGGGTGATTCGCGTTTATTAGGAGCACGTCTAGAGAATTTATATAGGTAGGTATCTACAGTACAGCGAATTCCTAAAACAAACTGACTAAACGTAAATGTATGTCATCTTATAACTTACATAGGTTGGTTGGTACTTAACTACTTACGACCGCGATAGGTTCTCAAATGTCTCTAGAATTTTAAAGTTTTTGATAAGAATTTTCATAGATTTCTATGAAGAAAAATATATATGATATTCTTGAGCTTTTTATCTAGTGAAATCAATAATTCAATACAATATTTGAATTACTTCACTCGATAAAAAAAAATAACAAAGATACCTCCTTTTTAAAATTTAAATGCTATTTTTCACTCACTTCTCTCACGTTTTAATTTTTGAAACTTTTTGTTACATGTTAGTTATTATTTGAGTTAGTGAATTCATCAACAAATTTAAACGAAACTTTGAACGACATTTTTATATAATTTTTTTATACATAAAAACACGGTATCAGAGCGAGCGCTCGCCTTCGAGCCTCATACAAAAATGTTCGTTGAACCTATAGCGCCTTAATCAGTCATTTTCAAAATAAATATTTCACAATGTATCCGAACCAAAAGTGAGACAAAACCAAGAAAAACGTATAAAGAGGAAGTAAAGAGGTTACACAATTCTCTCAAATTTTATCCGTCCATTGCTGCTTTATTATTGAACACATTTGAAGGACTAGAGTGTGAATCAGCAGTGTATCGAACACATTTGTCAACGTTCGAATTTTCAAAGGTGCTTTGGCGTTCATTGTGTATGGAGTGCTAAGTTCATCGTAGAGTTATTAGAAAGCCTTTGTATTTACGAGTATATTTTACAAGGAGTCTCTTTCCACCATTTTCGAAGAGAAACGTCTATTTTTATTTAACTTAAATTTCTACGATTTTTAAATAATATTGTGTACATTTAATGGCATTTTAACCGGTGTAGCTTATTTATAGCACATTTGTCATAGTTAAAATAAATATGAAGTGTATTGCGTGCATTTTCAAATGTGTCCTAATTGACTACCAAAATCTCAGTAGATACTTACCTAATACTGCCACCGCTTTACTAAAGCACAACTGTCTGGGTCTAAATGACATAAACTTGGCGCTGGTAAAATTGAGGAACCCTCAAAGCCTATTAACAAGATGACAGACAATATGATACAAAATCAAAAACTTTGTAGAATTCCCTATTCGTTACTATCATGAATACCCAATTTAAATGGACCGTGACTATAACAACTTAAAAAGGTAATTATATTCAATCATACGCCGAAGATACCTTCTCCCTCATCATTTTCATCATTATCGATGACTATAGGCTCTATACTCACGGTGTTGCTAGGAGTAATATTGTTTACCACATGAATTGCCTCATCTTCTAATAATTCTTGATCAGGCCTTACCATTTTTATCACATTTGTTTTAAGCGAAGTTTCAATATCCATTTCAACATCAGTGTACAAAGGGTATTTTGTGGGATCTTCAAGCTGAACTCCTTTTTTATTAGTGACGGGTGCATCGTTGCTTTTTTTTACGTATCTTCGCTTGGCTTTTTGAAACGGGCCTTTCGAATGTTCTAATATTAATGGTCGTACACTAGTCGTAGGGGCGAGTAGCCGAGTGCTGAGAGGTGCGAGAGCGGGAGGTCGCAGCGACGGTGAGTTCTGCAAAAGCATCTGATACAACATAGGATTTACAGCTTGTGCTCTTGCTGGCGTTTCTGCCATAATACTTTCACCAGGAACAACCACATCATTGGTGTTCTGTATCGGCAAAACATTATTATTACTGATGTAAAGCGGTGTCTGATTGTGTTCAGTCCTCATTACAGGTTGTGGAACATCCGTACCACTGGTATTCTGTATCGGCATAACATTACTATTGCTGATATAAAGCGGTGTCTGATTGTGTTCAGTCTCCATTACAGTTTGCTGGACATTCATTTGATTTACAGATGGAAGTCTTTGGTTTCGTAAACTCTGAAACTGATGTTGTGGGTTTTTCGATGACAGTTCTTCAGGAAGTTTAATGCGTAACTTCTTTTGTCTCTGATTAGCTTCCTGTGGTTTTTTACGTTTAGCTGTAGGAGTACGTGCAACCACTTCTGTTGTTTTAGTAACGTTATCTGCCAGCGAATAAACTTCTGCAATTTTTGGTGACATCATGTTCTGTTTTCTTGGTTTAGACGGTAATCTTTCAATGGGCTGTAAATCGGTACCAACCGATTTTTCTGTAAAATGTAATTTGTAAGCAGACACCATATGTTGGTTTTTTAGTCCGCCTAATGATGACATCATTTGGTAAGTACCACAAGCTTGACTTCTGTTACGTGTTGTCGGGAACAAGCTATTGAATGGTTGAGCTTTGCAGCCTTGTGTGTTTTTCTTTTTAACGTTTTGATAAGATTTAGTTGGGAAGTTACTTGCGCGAATCTCAGGCGAGAGGCTGTTATTTTTTGTATTAATTGTTGCTTTATTGACGATAGGTACATCTGATATTGGCGCAAGTTCTGGCATTGGTATACTAGTATGACCATTCTGAGTTCTAGAAGAATTCACTCGATTGCAAAATTCTTCAGGTGTTATTCCTAATTCGGCAATCTGCGTTGCAGCGAGTGATAGTATATCAGAGAGGATTTTAATCTCTACTGTCGACAATTGACCAGGAGGAGTGTTTATCATAGCTGTCAGTTTGCCGTTTTCATTTACAGCTAGTTTTAATCCTTTAAATCTATCTAAAATCCCGTTTAGAAGAGTAGCAGGTTTTGTTGTGCAATCGGTCAAGTTTTCACTATCCCCGTTACTAGTATTCCCGCCTGTTTGTTGACTTGTTACATCCGTAAATTGTACGTTTTGCGTTGGCATAGTTTGTCTTAGAATTATTGGACTTGGTTCAATACAAGATTCAATGGTCAAATCAATACTGTCATTTACTGTCTTTTGCTGATGAAGATTAACTGTGTTTTTTACACTTTTTCTAATTTTCTGAGCTGCCCTAGGCTTAATACGAGTAGTACTTTTATTGTTTGTCCGTGGTTTGGCAGTATTATTGGTAACTTTTTTAATTTTTGGTTTGTCTTGGTTTTGTAAATTTTCTACCAAAATGTCATGCGGTTTTATAATTACTGTTATAGGTGTCCTATAATTAATTAAAAACCTATCCAGCTCGTCGTTGTTGTGTGGCACCTTGACTTTAACCTGTGCCTTACTCGAAACAGTGTTTTTCTGAGTTGCAACATTTTTCAAGGATAAATTAATAAAAGGGGCAGGTTTGCAACAACATTCACATTTATCGTTTCTGCATGGATGAGGGGTTCGTACAAATCTTAATGAGCTTTGCGACAATTTACTAGAATCACGTAGTTGAACTATAATATCTTCGCGATTATGCCAGCAACAAATTAGATAGGAATAATATTTCCTAGTAATTTCATTAGCTTCATCGTATTTTTGATAAAGTTCTTTTTCCTCAGCAATAGAACGATTTACAGTGGGTTTCAGATGGTTGTCGATCTCTCCGTTCTTTCCAATTTCATAATTTTCACCGAGCAGTCCAGTTTGTGCAAATATAACACGCTGATATTTAAAAATGATAACAATCCATTTTAAGAAAACGGTTGGTTCATTTTCTTTTTTATAAATCATGTCTTGCACTTTAGCGAGCGCCTTTGGTTTATAGTTACAAGCTTTTTCAATTAAATTATTCGTGGGTACACTCACTTCAGTGGCAGATGTTTTGTTTGAATGTTTAATAAATTCGACATCAGAAGTTTTTTTAGGCATTGGAGGGCCAAAAACACAGCAACATGTGCATGGTCTCGGTAAGCAATTGTGAGGTTTTCTTAAAAAAATTGATGCACTCGCTCTGACAAAACCAGTTCGGACGAAATTTGTTATACGTTTTTCTCTATTTACCCAGCAACAATACTCTAAGATAACCGTTTTTTTACTTTGATGAAGTTTTTGTAGTGTATCGCATTCCTCCATACTAGTTCTATAGTAACTTTTAACGCCTTTACATGTATCTAAAATATAAATATCCGCTTCTTGTGATCTTTTGTCTTTTATCGCAATAGTGGTTATAAAAGACCCCTTCGTAGTTTCAGCTTTACTAATTTGATTATACGTCATTGATTTTGAGAGAGGCACATCCTCTTCTGAAGAATATGATGACGGTATATCCTCTTCAAAAAAATACGACGGAGGCGCATCTTCTCCTGAAGAATATTCAATGCATTCTAATAAGTTCTTCGATGGTAGTATTATTTTGTTTGACTTAATATCTTCCAGCTCTATTTTGAATGGTTTACACATTTTTATAAGTTTTTCATTCCTTATATAAGTGTTGTAGGCTTCGATATTAGCTTTCGTATTAAGCTCTTGAATATGGCTGCATAGTTTAATATAATTAGAGATATATGAATCACATAGAGGTTCTCGTTTAACTTGTTCAGGTATCTGCTTATATCGAGGTTTACTTTCAACAAGTATCATTTCAGTGGCTTCTTTTAGAGTATGTCTTCCAATTTTGTTGAATGCATTCATTTGATCTAGTCTAGTTGTATAAACTAAAGGTATGGATGTGAGATCAATCCGTATATCATGTTTTATTTCTTCTAACTCCTCTATCTCGCTTGGATACTCTTTTTCCTCCTTAATGAAAACTGCTGGCTTTTCCAGCTTAATACATACAGCTTGAGTACCTGCAAAGAAAAACAACAGTTTCTATAGTAGCTCACAAATAGTTCAGCACGCTTGAAAATATCTATTCGTCCAGCTCTCAAAGGCTTCATGATGTTTGAGATGTGAAGGCACATACAAAAGAAAAGAAGAAATGAAATTTAACATAGCTGAGCGTCGTTAGGTCGGGGGTGCGAATCCCGGTCATCCACCAAACGTTTTTTTCGAAAAATGTGTGTTTTCTCAATGGTTGAAGGAAAACATCGTGAGGAAACTGATATAATACCAAAAATTACAAGATATTAATATTATGTGATGTTTGTCTGGAATGGTCAGAATTCTTAATAAGCAGCTGCAGCGCGATGGAGTTGCAACCTAAGGCTCGCTTTCACCGGCAGAATCGAGGGTAACAGGCCGTATTCCAAAACTAAACCACATCCCAAATACTTCATCAATCACCACCATCATCATCATCATCAACAGCCTTATGACTTCCACAGCTGTACGAGACCTCCCCCATAGAATGTAATGGGGAATTTGCCATAATCACCAAGCTTGGCAGGCGGACTGGTAATTGCAGTATGGTGTTGAGTACGCAGGTAGATGCTGCTGCCATCCCCTGGTATAAAACCTTAGTTGGCTTTAACGACATCCACGGAAGGAGACGGAGGAGTTTATTCTTAAGCCAGATACTCCATACATACAAGCCGTTGAAAATACTAATTAAATTACATTACCCTTAAATAAACTGTACGCGGCCTAAACAAAAGAAAAAGACGACTCTGCTAGTATGGGGAGGGGAACCAGCCGGGAACCAGGGGAATCGACCCGTTATCTGCGGGGGGAGGGTGTGGGGACGCGGAATGCGCGGATAGAAAGTGTAAATAGAAGTTTTTACACACTTCATTCAATTTTGTCAAAAAGTGTAGATTCGTCATTGTTGTACCAATTGAGCAATTTGATACTATTAATTATTCTATACGATTATACGATTGATACTAAGACACATGGCATATGATTAGAAAAGTGATGCTTACCGATTGGGCGATGTGGTCGCACAGCCGGGTGCGTCCGAGGTGGACGTGATCTATGAGGTAATGCACTGTTCATAGGCAGAGGTTACCGCTTAACATCAGGTGGGCATCTTGCTTGATACGTCATCAAAGTAGTATAAAAAAAAAAAAAAAAAAAAAAAAAAACAGCGACAAAGACCTGTTATTCCAACAATAAATAGAAATAAAAAAAGTGTTGTCGTGTCGTTTAGAAAAATATGGGGCAACAAAAATTAGAAATGGCCGAAAATTATATTCTGTGAGTAAACGAAAACTAGGTTATATTGCTCCGTGCTCAAGCCGAATCGAGACTGAAGCGAAGATTTTTCGACAGATTACAATGAAAAACTGTCTCTGAGACCGTAACCGATGTGTTGGTTACACTATTCACACTAGAACCGCACCATTCTCGGGTTCTTGACTCAAACCTCCATGAAGCCATACAGTACAGCTCGACGGCAGCAGATCACGGTGTCGCCACATTGTCACGCAAAACTGATCCACGGAGGGGTCACGCACGTGACGACCGTCAGCATTGCGACATACGACGCGATCAACCTCTAACTTCCCTCAATCGGCACTAGAAGGATATTACCGTCACAAAGCTCAAAATGTCTACCATGGGAATTTATTTATTTATTTATAACATATGGCACACAAAACAGAATACAACCGAAAATTATTATAAAAGTACTGTGATGTTTGTAATGCTTGAGGGTAGCATCATTTGCTGCACTCACTTCCTACTATATTACGTAATGTGTGCATACCCACAATAAATCAGTTAGCGATAGTCTGTCTTTCATTGAACATCACATCTAGGTTATATTCCAAAACATGGTGTACACTTCACGATTTTAGAAAAGCAAACAGTAAAGAAGAAAGAAAAAAAAAATTTGAAATGTAAAAAAAAAAAAGAAGAAGTAGAAGTATTAACTAATATTTATTCTGTGGTAGTAGGCCTATTTATACGATTGTGGTGTGGGTGAGGGACGATGGTAAGTAAGGTAACTAATTGTACCTTCAATTCTTCCCAATCATCACCTTCATCAGCTCGAGTCTACTACTGGATATAGGCCTCCCCATAGAATGCGGCAACAAACGGTCTTGACTTGAGCCTCCATCCACCGACATCCTGCTACCTCATTGATGGCTTCACATAATATAGGTACCTCCATGCTGGTATAATTTATATACCTACTTTCCATAAATCGTTCTTCGCATTTACCTAGTGCCTAATTTAATCTCACGCACGAATGAGTCCAACGCTCGTACCTACCTATTATTAACTTTTATCATTAATTTTAAAAAAATACCTATGCTCCTCACCATGGTCTGGCTGTTTATAATCATCTACCTCCTCGTGTAGAACAAACTTTGAGAGCAAAGCAGTAGTAGGTACCTACCTAGTAGGTACCTACAAGTAGAGATAACCCAATCTAAGAACGCGCCCCTCCGCCGATTTTACTTGGCACATGAGTTTGACAAAAGCTTGACGTTTCATACGTTTCTTGTGTATACGGAATAAGGAATATTTTATTTTGCCGTAAATTAATAGTGGCGTGTTCAGTTTTTAATTGGTTTATCTCTACCTAATCTGTACCCGAACGGGGACAGTTCGGAGACAATCTGTCCCCGAAAAGGGACAGATTCGGGGACAAACCACAACCCCATTTTTTTTGTTTTGTTTTTATTTGTTGACATACCTACCGTTGCGTAAAACCGTTTCTCAAACTCTTTCATCATGCGGACAGCAAAGGCCTGGAACTCTCTTCCGGCTTCTTTGTTCCCATTACCATACAACTTGGGCGTCTTCAAACGAAGAGTTAATAGGCATCTTCTAGGCGAGCGTGCTTAAATAGGTCTCATCGTCGCTTCCCATCAGGTGAGATGTAGCCAAACGCAAGCTTATTTTACGTAAAAAAGAAAGAAAAAAAAAAACAGGAACTACCCAATAATAGTACCCGCAAGCAAAAGCGTTCAGAGCAGAATGTTAAATGTTCGTTCTGTGACCCAACTGAGCCAGCAGCCTATCGAGTACTGTCTAAACCCCCCCCGACCCCCGACCGGCCCCGAGTGATCGTTCGTGTCCCGCCAGTCAAGCGTAGAGCGAGCGAGATGGAATACCTCCCCCCCGCGGCACCCGCCCGCAGACCTGCCAGTGCGACCAGCCAGCAGTCACGCGACCCGCGACCCGCACCCACACAAACAAGAACCAACGCGCGCGCGGGTATTACGTCATCATAATCATACGACTATTGCGTCAAAGAGTAGGTCAATAGCGAAGACGGGACATTACATTACATTACATATTAAATTAACAAAAAAAAAACTTCTTTATATTAATTTTGAAATATGTTCCTACTACCTACCTACCCAGTGTCACTCTCACAAATAAGACGAATCTAACGACACCTCTCAAGTCTCAAGTAAAACAGCTTAGGCTACAGCGTGCGTGTGCCAAAGAAATATACAAACATACACTCGAAAAACATAACCCTGTTTCTGCCGCAGTAGGGTAATTGATAATCTGCAGCCTGTACTATTATATTCTGTGGCGCGACACGGTTCACTAAACGGTAATTATTTATTCTGTGACGGGACGGGAGGTAGGTACCTACACTCTGAAGTCGGAATATACCTAATTCGTTCGGCGTACTCATGAATGTAGGGCGTACTGAAGTATTTTAATTGATATAAGAGTAGGTAATATGTATCGTGTCTACTGAGTACATTCTGCCACATTTTATTCTATGACAAGAGCATGTCGGCCGGCGCACGTATACCCTACCATTGTACCTGTTGATAAACTCGAAAGTGAGTAGGTTACTCGATCAAATAAATATCACATGTATTTACAACATAGTAAGTTCGGTTGGGACGGTGTCAGATTATTATAGTTCCTGTTCCATCCAGTGAGAATTGAGATCGATCCATTATACATACATACATACATACATAAACTCACTCCTGTTTCCCGGAGGGGTAGGCAGAGACCACCTCTTTTGCTTCATTCACTCTCATCACATTCTTCATACATGCTCGTCGGTTAAGGGTATTCTTGACCTGGCCTTTTTCCAGAACGTGTCCGATCTGCTCTGAGTACGTTCGCCGAGGTCTTCCCCTTCCCACTGTCCCATTCACACTCGTCTTGTGTACCCGTTTCGTCAATCTACTATCGTCCATCCTTTCTAAATTATACCTAATCCTTTACCTCCATCTTTCTCCATTATACCTATTTATTATACCTACTATTTTCCGACAATCATAAAAAACCTTCTGTGTGTGCCTGTGCCTGACAACCCTCATACATCTACGTTTTTGCTTGTACTATTATTTATTCTGTGGTTTTTCTAAATAATAAACTGCAGTAGGCGCTTGGTAATACAGCACCCATATTTATTCGCCTATGCCAGATTTTAAAATAGTTTTATTTTGTTCGCCATTTTGTTAAAATCATGCTTTTACGCCCAAAAGAGAAATGAGGCACGTGTTTATCTATCAAGGCCGTGAACCGTGAAACGGGCTGCAGCCAGACAAGCTAGCAAGAAAGACAACGAACAATGCGCGTACGAACACTCACTTTGCCAGTTTACAGAGTACCAAAAGAGATAAGTTCCCTTCTTTCCTTCTCCCCCATATCGGAGTCTGATACTTCTAATTTTAATTTTCAATCTATTTATTTTGTCTTGAAAGCTTCTGCATTTACGCGCGTTTAGGAGAGGGGTCTACCCTGCTCTCTCAACGCAGCCCTACCGGCTGCCTTACCACAACTGCACACTGCACAACTGACACGTCGTTTTCTCACGTTAATGTCTTTATTCTTTAAAGAATAGACCTTCTCAACATCGTGGGGACACTCACAGGACACGGAACAAATAGTTGACAAATACGTCTTCAATATCGGAAGTAATCGGAACCACAGACAGCCCACTCTGCAGAGGGTGTCTGATCGAAGAAGAATCGGATGCCCACTTAGTACTGGAATGTGTGGGAGTAGCGGCTCAACGTAAACAAATCCTCAACAACCCGTGGTCACTCCGCCAAGCCTGCGAAGACCCCAGGAAACTTCTGTGCTTCTGGACGGAGTTAGACTGGCTAACTACGTAGTCAGACAACTCTCATGCATAATGGACCACCCATAGAGTTCGAATGCGGAAAAGGGAGTTCATTAACATTAATTCCCACCTCAACTGATAAATTACCACACACCAGTCTTATTTAAAAAAAAACATACAGACAGTTTTTTTTAGGAAACGCGAATTGAATTATTTACAGTCACGTAGAGCCGTAACTTTTCTAGGTAGTGATCTCATATACTTATGTCAAAAAATCACCAAATATGATAAAATAAGTGACAGAACCGACACAGAGCACCCCAACTCCACGTGTTCTTGTGCGTCACGCCCTAGTGTATATAAAAACGCGGAGCCAGTAGCTGGCGTGGGAGGTCCTGAGCGGAGCAAGCCGGGTGAAACGAAACTCAGGGGCAACCTCGCGAGAGTACTGGCGAGAGCCTTTACCGGAGTCCGACACATCCAAATGTAAATATCTTTTGAACTATTCATTTCCTAAGGAGGGGAATAGTTGTAGTGAACAGCCCCCCTCCCTCCTTCACCCCCCCAAAATCAGGTGTCTTTGTGCTAAACTTTAACCTCCCCCTCCCTCCCATATTATAGGAGTCCGACACTTCCAATTTTAAATTCTCATACTCAATACGTTCGTTATTTTTTTCTTGAAACTTCTGCATTTCCGCGCCTTTAGGTGAGGGGTCTACCGTCTACCCTCCCCTCTCAATTCATCCATTTCCACCCAACACCAGTATAGTACCTATATTAAAATTATATGTGTTTAAAAAAAAAAAACGGCGAATTGCGAGTCGGACTCGCCCATGAAGGGTTCCGTAGCAGCAAGTAACATAATATAAAAGTTCTTGGATGCATTACTATTTATGACGTATTAAAAAAAAACTACTTACTAGATCTCGTTCAAACAAATTTTCGTTGGAAGTTTACATGGTAATGTACATCATATTTTTTTTTAGTTTTATCATTCTCTTATTTTAGAAGTTATGGGGGGGGGGGGGGGGGCACACTTTTTATCACGTTGGAAGTGTCTCTCGCGCAAACTATTCAGTTTAGAAAAAAAATATATCATAAACCTCAATATCATTTTTGAAGACCTATTCATAGATGGCTTAGTTTCAGTTCTAAGTTAGTTAGTTAGTTAGTTTTTTTCTATTTTTGTCGAATGTACTGTTTTTTTCTATTTTTTTGTGAAATTCTTAATGCAGTTCACAGAATACATTTACTTACCAAGTTTCAATAGCCTAGCTCTTATAGTTTCGGAAAAAAGTGGCTGTGACATACACGGACGGACAGACAGACAGACAGACATGACGAATCTATAAGGGTTCCGTAATTTTTGGTTACGGAACCCTAAAAAACATACTTAATTAACCTCAAAATTTAATTTATTATTTCTAGGAATATATAGGTAGGTAGAGGTACGTTAACGCGTTTCCCCGTCCATTGGGGAGGTGTCCCCCCTGCTCTTACTCTACAGCCTTATAGGTACTAATAACGAAGAACACAAAAGTGTTAAAATTTTACATTTAAATACCTATACCTTACCTAACAATTAACATCAAAGCACAGACTACGTACGTTTATTAGTTTTTATTTCACGTAAATAAATACATGCAGTATTACCGAAGTTATCACTGCGAAAAGTTTAGACCAATTTTTAGGGTTCCGTAACCAAAAATTACGGAACCCTTATAGATTCGTCATGTCTGTCTGTCTGTCTGCCCGTGTATGTCACAGCCACTTTTTTCCGAAACTATAAGAGCTACGCTGTTGAAACTTGGTAAGTAGGTGTATTCTGTGAACCGCATTAAGAATTTCACAAAATAATTGAAAAAAAACAGTAAATTTTTGGGGTTTCCCATACTTAGAACTGAAACTCAAAAAAAAAAAAACATCAAACCCATACGTGTATCTATGGATAGGTCTTCACTAAAAAAAATATGATTTACATTACCATGTAAACTTCCAACGAAAATTGGTTTGAACGAGATCTAGTAAGTAGTTTTTTTTGAATACGTCATAAATCGTAATCCATCCAAGCACTTTTATATTATGTTACTTGCTGCTACGGAACCCTTCATGGGCGAGTCCGACTCGCACTTGGCCGCTTTTTTGTATTATTATATTGGAAAGACCTTGCATATAAGTTTCCTCCAACAAAATATTCTATGAAATAAACATTTCCTAAGAGTTTTATGAAATATAAATTTCCGAATAGTTGTTTGCAACTATGTGAAATGTCATTTTTAACAACATCTTTGGTCGAAATTATAGGTTAGTTAGGTAACCTACCAAAACAATGTGACAAAATGAGCGGCCTTCCGTATCCTGCCGCTGCCGTCTCAATCACTAGCTGTCATGTCACTGTGTTGTCATATCAATTCAGTACTTCTACTTACGGTAGGTAAGTACCTAGGAAAGGTATCTTGTAGTAACTTAATTTACCTACCCATAGACATATATTTCAATCTATGAACTTTCCTGATAAAATAATTAAAGCTTTATATAGTATTTTCTTAAATAATTGAGAACGTGAAATGAGTGGAAAACTCGAGATCGTGGTAGGGGTTGGTTGGTGTAGTCAGTCACACACAAACACAGCACAGCAGTTTAGTTGGCTGGCAGTTCGTATCGTAGCCCGTAGGTAGTCAAAAATCAAATTCGATCCAAAATATTAGGTTGCATGTATAGTAAACTTTAACAAACTAGTACCTACCTACCTACCTACATATATTGCTGTTAACTAAGTAGATACATAGACTACCTAGTTATAATGTCTTCATAATGAGACGTAGGGTTTTGTTTAGTACACTCTTCTTGGTCTGTGGTTTTCTGTTAAGGTTATGAACTCACCGTGGACTGCAGTTATCTTCAAAATATCGGATCCGTTGTCATCCATTTTGTTTTATTAGGTATCTCACTATCAAATGTGTAGAAAACAGTTTTTTTTACGAAATACCATTACCACTGTTTTGATAAACACAATGTGGCCTCACGGCGGGCAGAGTCCAGCCGACTGAGGGGTAAGCGGCGGAGCGGGGCGAGGTTTGTCGAGCACGCGCGGATGGTGCGGGGCGGGGTGAGGTATTTACAAGGCCGAGGAGGGCCGAGTCTGGGCACGAAACATGCCGACAGTAGCCGATGTTTGTCGAGCGCGAACCGTAGGTGTGCGGGGGGAACTTTCCCTTCCATTCCCCGCCCCGCTCTCGTTTCGGGGTCAATGCACGACTGCAAATTAGTGGTGTGCTAAGGTTCAAAATAGTGTTGTGTTTCTGATAGTCAAAGTCAAACAAACGGTACCTATATTAAATTTATGTATGACAGTGGTTGAGGCTAACATTTTGGTGTACCTACTATATTCTATGACTATAGTAGGTATTAGCACAGAATAAATATTAGTACCTACAGGTAGTATTAGGCAGACAGGTACCTACGGCAATTACTAAAAAAATATATAGGTACCTACCTAGGTAAAAAAAAACCTTATTCAATCAAATAACAGTTTGTTACTTAACAACAAAAAAGTAATAGCAACTAAATAAAATAAATTATTGAGGATTGCAGATCGCGGTAGGTACCTACCTACCTAGACCTAGATATCGCGCGTTTCACTCCCCTCACCTCCCGGGCTGGGGGAGTCAGCCCGCTGGCTCGACCACAGAATAAATAATAGTATGTACCTACCTAAAACCTACGCTCTAGCACAGAATAAATATTAGTGCAGGTAGCTCTAGTTCAGCCTTTCTCAAAGTGGGCGATAACGCCCCCTTGTGGGCGCTGCAGGCCTAAAGGGGGGCGGTAAGAGATCCAGAAAAAAAATGGGAGAGTCTAATCAGACACATTTTCGCATTATAATAGTTATTAGTAGGTAGGTATTCCTAGATAGGTAATTTTCGTAGACCGCGGGCAATCATGTTTTAACAAGTTTTTGTGAAATAACCCGATTTTTGCATGTTTAATCTCCGCTAATATACCCAGTACCACACAGATACACAGTAGCACACAAAAAAACGGGGGCGCTAAAAAATCGTTTATTCTCAAAGTGGGCAGTAGTACCGTAGTAACTAGGTATTAAGTAATCTGTGGTAGTACCTACTATTATTTATTCTGTGGCAGTAGACAAAGTAAGTTTGGAAACCCCTGGCTCTTCTCTCGCCGCGGCGCGCCGTCTCCGATAATTTTGCTCATGTAGGTAGGTAGGTACCTATTACACTAGCCTCCATTGCTGTCGAAGTGTCCAAACAGTTTTTAAAGCTCTTTGGGTTCTATTTTTTTACTAAGAGCATTTTTTTTTTACGTTTTGTCTTGAAATATGACTTCCGTTGGTATATATGCCTTAAGGTGGCGCTGCGTGACGCACCGAAGTAGGTACATCGCAGGCGTGATCTAAAAACTTGTTGTTTCATCAAACTCAATGTTAGAAAGAGAGGCACTGTGAAAAATGAGAGCCAGTGCCAGATCCCTTAGTTGGAATTACGAAAATTCCGCTACGTACCTTCTACTTACTTGCGAAACGGCAATAAATACGCAAAATATTCATAAAACTTGTTCCAGGACGTACCTACTAGGTACCTACCTACGTGTTTTTGAGAAAGCCTTGCTAGTTTGTGACAAAAATGTGTGTCATTTAGAAAAAAAATAAGTTTCTCCACGAACCTAGATATATTCTTCAAGATACATATTTGTTCAAAACATCTAACGAAGAAATTGTTACAACTTCATAATCATGTACGAGCTGAGCACGAGCGTTTGTATGGAACCTACCTATGTCGTGCAGCCTGCCATGCTCTTAAGAACGTATGTCGTGCAGCCTGCCATGCTCTTAAGAACGTATGTCGCGCAGCCTGCCATGCTCTTAAGAACGTATGTCGTGCAGCCTGCCATGCTCTTAAGAACGTATGTCGTGCAGCCTGCCATGCTCTTAAGAACGTATGTCGTGCAGCCTGCCATGCTCTTAAGAACGTATGTCGCGCAGCCTGCCATGCTCTTAAGAACGTATGTCGCGCAGCCTGCCATGCTCTTAAGAACGTATGTCGCGCAGCCTGCCATGCTCTTAAGAACGTATGTCGTGCAGCCTGCCATGCTCTTAAGAACGTATGTCGTGCAGCCTGCCATGCTCTTAAGAACGTATGTCGCGCAGCCTGCCATGCTCTTAAGAACGTATGTCGCGCAGCCTGCCATGCTCTTAAGAACGTATGTCGTGCAGCCTGCCATGCTCTTAAGAACGTATGTCGTGCAGCCTGCCATGCTCTTAATGATACATATTAGGACAAAAAAGATTACAACAGAACTAAGAATGATATTACTTATTTGTAAAACTACTCAGGAAAGCGCAGTAATTAACTGATTTTTAAATTTGAAGAACAAGAGAATAAATCAATTATAAACAAAAAAATACTAAAAGATTACCTACCTACCTTGATTGTAAAATGTGTAATTTATTTACTACCTACTTGCTTCTTACATAAATGTTGATAGGTATGTAATATCAGTTAAAAAAGGATTCCTCGGATTAATATCTGTTTGATAATTATCATGAATAATTATAATATATTGTTTAATCCTTCTGCTCCACCGTATCTGAAGGAGCGCTTTGAGTTTCTCCATTGTTCCAACCCTCATTCTCTTCGTTCATCAGAAAATCTAGCTCTAAAGTTCCCCATTCATCACAGCTCTTTCTACACTGACTCTTTTACGGTGCAAGCTGTTCGGCTGTGGAATTCATTACCGTTGTCGATTCGGCTTGCTCCGTCGTTGCATTCTTTTAAAGATCGTGTCAAACTGTTTTATCTCCAATCGTCTTCTTCGTCCTGTTGAGTTTCAATGTTCTTGTCTGTTTTTATGTTGTGTTTATATTATTGTGTATATAGGTATTTTATGTATTATAATGTAGGTATGTATATATTTAAGAAGAATAGAAGAATAGAAGAATATATATTTATTTGTATACAAGAGCTACACAGAAACACAGAACACACTAAGAAGAAACAGATATGAAGGTACTGGCGGCGGCAACTTGTGGCAAGTTGTCGCTGTGAGCACCTATATAGGTGCCGGGCGTAACTATGGGTGTTATTCCCGGGACTGTGCTCCACAGGCAAATGCGAGAGGGGCACCGGTGCGTTCCGTATGGAGATCCCGGAGCCCCTTGACATGCATCGAGGCCGGCCACCGGGGTGTTTTTAGTGAGTCCACGAGTCCGTGAACCTCATATAACCCTACCACACCCTCAATGTGGTAGGGTATCTGGTAGAAGATTTTCACCTCGTCACAAAAAAAAAAAAAAAAGGTGTAACTCAAGTAACAAAATGGTTCTGCCTCAGCATGAGTTGGTTGACAGCAAGCTAGCAACCAACGCTGGTCTTCCGGCAGAACCACTTGTTGGCGTTACGGCTAACCATTCGCAACGACTATGATTTAATGATATGTTTATTTGTCAAGGTGATAACACCACTGTCCCATTCTTCCATATAGTCTTCTCCATACTAAGGTTGTCTGGAAGAAATCGCTATAAGCGATAAGACCGCCCATTGTACATTTCTGTTATTTCTTTTGTTATTGAGTTATGTTTTGTATTTCTGTGTGTTATTTGTGTACAATAAGGAGTTAATCTATCTATCTATCTATCATGATAATTATCGCGATAATTATCAAAGGGCATATTTAACTTGATAATTTCAAACCCTGACCCTAACCTAAGAAAAAACCTGGCTTTTTTGGTGATCTGTAGAAGTGTAGGTGAGCTGCAGCTCATTGCTACATACGAGCTACATTGGTTAAAATGCCACCAAAATGACACAAAATAACTCAAAAAACACTAGGAAATGAAATAAAAGTAGCATTTCGAATATGGCGGAAATTGAGTCTTAAAGGTACGGCGCGGCGGTTTGTTTTTCAACGTAGTTACAATGAAATCCGAGGGATGGCGCTGATTATTCTATAAGAAGACATTGCTATAACAATGTCGAACGACCGTAACTTCTGTTTACATCAATACCTAAGGCTCTGCCATGGCATGTTATAATATTAGACTTATTTGGATCATGCTTGGCTTAATGCGATGCTAGTGACAACTGACAAGTATAATTTAAGAGAAAAAAGCAGTTTTAGCGACACCTGGAGGTTGAAATCTGCCATTTTTGAAAGAAACGTCGTCATTTTTATTTTATTACATTTTAATGTGTTTTTTTGAGTTATTTCGTGTAATTTTAGTGGCATTTTAACCGGTGTAACTTGGATAAATGGCACATGTGTGATGTAGTGAAATTTGAGTGTATTGCGAGTCTTTTCGAAATGGTGGATTTTTTCCTGTAAAAACTCAGTTTTTCAGCCACAATTTAAACTGGGTTAGGACTAGACGGAGACTCTTAACGACTTGACTATAAAACTATAATAATTATATCACTTGACATTGGCTAAATTGTTGCAAATAATGCACAGAAGCCATTACCTAAGATAAGAAGAAGAAGCGACACCTGTTATTTGTACCTACAATGAACAATACAAAAATAACGAAAGAGAAACGTAAACTCGTGACGTACCTAGTTATTTTTTTTAACATTATCTCCATATTGATCTGAGATATTCGACTGCACAGCCATAGAACAAATAATACTACAAACTCAGCGCAATCTTCGAAAGGTAATTATTCGATTTAGTACTGGTAGCGCCATCTAGTTTTATTGGTTTAATGAGTTATTGATTTGGTAATTATAATACCTACGTGGGATTCTAATTTACTTTTGCTAAAGTATCTAGATATTACTACTATATATAGTACCTACCTCGCCATACCTAACTTCTAATGACACATTGGATTTTAGCCTGGTCACAGAATATATACAGTCTGGTCAACACTTCAATTACCTACCTACCTACGTTGGTAATGGTAAGACGTGCTTTACCTGCTAGGTAAATAAATAGGTACCTACCTAGGTACCTAATTGCCGTATAAACAGCACTATTTGTAGGTAGGTAGGTACCTACCTCCTAACGGGAGCCCTATCTAATTCTGTTGCTATGGCAACACCAAACTGTTTATTATCGAAAGGTTAATTATTGTTTTTTGTTATTATTACCGAGAAAACATAATACCTACTTACAGAGGCAGAGAAAAACTAAAAAATGGTTCAATGTTAAAGTTCACTGAAAAACAATGAGTGATACCTACCTACTCGTATTACGTATCTACTTCGTAGTGATTGATTATTGATGTAGGTAATACAAATGTAGGTGGAATTAGGAGCCTAACTTGAGGTAAGTTGTAGCTACCAAAGAATATAACTAGGGTACCTACCTATTAACATATAGGGTAGCTACGTAATTATGACTACTAGGACTTAAATCCGACATTTTTGAAAGAAACTTCTTAATTTGTATCTAATTTTCATTTTATCGTCTTCGCAGTTCGGCCCGGGCCCGGGTCGAACCCGTTAACCCGTGTGTTTTTAAAACTTATATCGTATTTAGTGGCATTATAACCGGTATAATATAGGTATCCATAGAGCACATGACGTGTGGTGTAGATACCTACCTATATAGAAGTGTTCGTGTCTTTTCGGAATGGTGGATTTTGGGCTCCAAAACCTGGGTTTTTCTGCCACCATTTTAACCTGGGGTTTGACTGGGCTAGATTATATCTCATGCTGAAATGTTGCACCCACCTTTGGTTCTGAAAACAATACAACTCATAGGTATTGTACCTAATAATTATAATATATTTTCATAAAAACTTGATTTGTAAAGATATTTTAAAACCAGCAATAAGTAACTATGTTTCAGCAATGATTCAAGATGGGCGAGAGGTTGAGCAAGCTAGTTCCTGGTACTGGCGGAGGCGTGCAAGGCGCGGGTTCGGTGCTCGACAGGGTCATATCGCAGCCGAGCAGCGAGGACCACACCGTGCTCTACAAATTGGCTAACTATAAGAAAGGTACACAACAGGCTATGGCGAGAGCTATACATTCAATACGAGAAGAACTAAGCACGCGTAGGTACGCACATGCCCACTCAATTTAGTTTCATTCCTACAAGATACTAATCACATACTTTTGTAACTTTACTATTTTTTTTAACTTTGTTAATGAGGAATCTTCATTAGTTACCACTTAACCTGGCGTTAAGTTGACCTCTGTCTGTCCACCTAGGACGCACCCTATATGGCATTATACAAGAACCCGCCACCATGAAACACTTAAAAAAAAAAAACAACTTGGTACGACGGATCATGCAGACGGCCCACCTGATGTTAAGCGGTACCCTCTGCCTATGAACAGTGCGTTATAACATAGGGCACGTCCACCTAGGACGCGCCCTATGTGGCATTTCACCCGCGCCCGCCACCCTGAGAAATAAAGATGAAAAGCTTCATGTGCCTGTAATTTCACCTCACCTAACCCTCCAAACCGGAACACATCAATGCGAGCACTACTGCTTTGCTGCAGATATAGGTATGGTGATAGAACATACTTCCCCGGACGAACTCCCAAAAAAGCTCTACTACTAACAAGTCCTCTTCAAATTTCCTACCAAAGTTTATAACAGTTTTTGATTATTTTTATTTTTTGTTTCTCATGATATTGTAATGTCTACCTATGTACTTAGTGGATTTTTGTTTTTGTCTTCTTGTTTTATGTGTGTGTGTGTGTGTGTGTGTTGTGCTTGTGGAAAAATAAATAAATTTTCTTTCTTTGTTTTCTATATCCCGACAACTCTAATCTTGCAATTTGTACACTTTACGATAAAACTGTCACACCTATAGGGACAGGGTGTCCCAAGACTATGCGACATGAAGGGAAAGTACCTTAAATATTGTAGATAGGATACTTTGCTGAAAGGAGACTTTTGTTTATTTTTAAACGTTAGTAATACTGCATTCAAAGATTTTCTAAATTTACTTTTGCTTCATCCGGGAATCGAACCGACTTAAATGGGAATCGAATCCCAGAAGAAGCAATTTTTTTTCGAAAATCTCTAAATCCAGTATTACTAAGTTTTAAAAATAAAATAAACGTTCCTTTCAGCCTTTTTGGTTTTATAAGAACTCAAATGTAGAAAGGCCTCTTGGCCCTGTACTTATATTTATTCTGTGTCTTGGCTTTGATGGACCGTCGACATTTAAAAGTCGCAATTCAGAGGCGTCCTTCGAGGAGGCAAAACGATAGTCGTGATATGGTATTAGGTATATGGGGGAGGCCTATGTCCGGCAGTGGACTTCTGTAGGCGGATGATAGGGTATATAGGGTATACACAGGGACATGGCGCGTTCCATTTCCAACACAGGCTCGATTGAGAACAGTGTGGGGAGAGGCTACGCTAACTGTATGAATAAATCTACTCCTTGCATACTTATTTACAAAGATAGGTACCTATTTAGTAACTTATTTACCTAACAGCTACAAATATTGAAGCCATTTATTTATTACTAGCAGCGCCCCGCGGTTTCACCCGCGTAAGTCTCGATCCCGTGGGAATATTGGGATAAAAATGTGCCTATGTGTTATTCCGGGAGTCCAGTTATCTCCATTCCAAATTTCATCCAAATCCGTCCAGCCGTTTCAGCGTGAAGAAGTAACAAACGCACTCACACACACACGAGCTTTCGCATCTATAATATTAGTAGGAAGTAGGATAGTAGGATTATTGAGATTGCTAAGCCATAATGTGTATTTTGTAACTTGTTTTGAATCCAGGTGGCCTCCTCCTGGAGACATACACGAGAGGCGGCATGGTCGCGGCGGAGAGGCTGATCCGCGAGGAGTTTGTCGCCTACATGTACGCGGGCGGGCGGGGCAGGGTCATCAACCGCGCAGAGTACCTGAGGTGGAAGTTCAGGGACCAGGAGCAGGTAACTGGAGAGACATACACGAGAGGCGGCATGGTCGCGGCGGAGAGGCTGATCCGCGAGGAGTTTGTCGCCTACATGTACGCGGGTGGGCGGGGCAGGGTCATCAACCGCGCAGAGTACCTGAGGTGGAAGTTCAGGGACCAGGAGCAGGTAACTGTAGAGACATACACAAGAGGTGGCATGGTCGCGGCCGAGAGGCTGATCCGCGAGGAGTTTGTCGCCTACATGTACGCGGGCGGGCGGGGCAGGGTCATCAACCGTGCAGAGTACCTGAGGTGGAAGTTCAGGGACCAGGAGCAGGTAACTGGAGAGACATTCACGAGAGGCGGCATGGTCGCGGCGGAGAGGCTGATCCGCGAGGAGTTTGTCGCCTACATGTACGCGGGCGGGCGGGGCAGGTTCATCAACCGCGCAGAGTACCTGAGGTGGAAGTTCAGGGACCAGGAGCAGGTAACTGGAGAGACATTCACGAGAGGCGGCATGGTCGCGGCGGAGAGGCTGATCCGCGAGGAGTTTGTCGGCTACATGTACGCGGGCGGGCGGGGCAGGGTCATCAACCGTGCAGAGTACCTGAGGTGGAAGTTCAGGGACCAGGAGCAGGTAACTGGAGATACATACACGAGAGATGGCATGGTCGCGGCGGAGTGGCTGATCCGCGAGGAGTTTGTCGCCTACATGTACGCGGGCGGGCGGGGCAGGGTCATCAACCGCGCAGAGTACCTGAGGTGGAAGTTCAGGGACCAGGAGCAGGTAACTGGAGAGACATACACGAGAGGCGGCATGGTCGCGGCGGAGAGGCTGATCCGCGAGGAGTTTGTCGCCTACATGTACGCGGGCGGGCGGGGCAGGGTCATCAACCGCGCTGAGTACCTGAGGTGGAAGTTCAGGGACCAGGAGCAGGTAACTGGAGAGACATACACGAGAGGCGGCATGGTCGCGGCGGAGAGGCTGATCCGCGAGGAGTTTGTCGGCTACATGTACGCGGGCGGGCGGGGCAGGGTCATCAACCGTGCAGAGTACCTGAGGTGGAAGTTCAGGGACCAGAAGCAGGTAACTGGAAAACCTTTCTTTGAATGGTTGTTTGTATGTGCAAACGAATGTTCCCATGACAGCTGATAGCGCGTTCTATTTATACCTGTGTGTGGCGACATCTAGTTGAGAATAGAGTAATTAGCTTCAGAGCGCTACATTATGCGTACTAGATATCGGGTGTTACTTTTTAAAATTTTCATAAAACACTGTTTTTTGTTTTTAACCCCGCCCGACAAAAAACGAAGGGGTGTTATAAGTTTGACGTGTCTGTGTGTGTGTGTCATCGTAGCTCCCGAACGGATGAACCGTTTTTTTTTTTTTTTTTTTGTTTGAAAAGTGTGTTTGTCAGGATTGTTCTTAGCTTTGTTTGATCAAAACCACACAAAAAAAAAACAGTCAACCTGATAAATGACATTTCTCAAAAAACACAAGTTGGGCTCAGTCAACTCTATTTCTCAACAGGAATAATTTACTAAAAGTAATCAACCAATCCAAATCGTAAAATTTTGACCAAACTAAAACAAACGAACAAACCAACCTATACATTTTCCATGCAGTGACTCAGTGGATTATTCCTGATTAGAAATAGAGTCGATTAAGCCCAACTTGTTTTATTTGAGAAATGTTAACTATCAGGATGACAGCAGGTACCATTTTTCAAAAAAAACAAAAACGCAGTTTTTTTTTCTTCAATATTCGCCTAATATTGTCTAGGAGCAAACCCCTCTAACTACTACATAAATAGTACCCTAAGGCACTGGTGGGTACTTTTTCTGTAAATAAAAGAGAGAGATTATTATATATAGGTTCATCGCTGGCTGTTCACACTTATCGCTCGTCGCCTCTATTTTATTGACACGGGAGCGATTATCTTTTGTTCGTTTCCATCGCCGATAGCTCATCGCTAACTCGCCAGCGCGCGGCGGTGGGACCAGAGCCCGATAGTCCCATTATCTTGACACAACCTGTATACACTAATTATATCTACGACCTCGGTGGCGCGGCGGTGGGACCAGAGCCTGATAGTCCCATTATCTAGACACAACCTGTATACACTAATTATATCTACGACCTCGGTGGCGCGGCGGTGGGACGAGAGCCTGATAGTCCCATTATCTAGACACAACCTGTATACACTAATTATATCTACGACCTCGGTGGCGCGGCGGTGGGACCAGAGCCCGATAGTCCCATTATCTTGACACAACCTGTATACACTAATTATATCTACGACCTCGGTGGCGCGGCGGTGGGACCAGAGCCTGATAGTCCCATTATCTAGACACAACCTGTATACACTAATTATATCTACGACCTCGGTGGCGCGGCGGTGGGACGAGAGCCTGATAGTCCCATTATCTAGACACAACCTGTATACACTAATTATATCTACGACCTCGGTGGCGCGGCGGTGGGACGAGAGCCTGATAGTCCCATTATCTAGACACAACCTGTATACACTAATTATATCTACGACCTCGGTGGCGCGGCGGTGGGACGAGAGCCTGATAGTCCCATTATCTAGACACAACCTGTATACACTAATTATATCTACGACCTCGGTGGCGCGGCGGGCGAGTAGGTATATAGCTAGCTGAGACGCAAGAGGTTGCAGGTTCGATACCCGCTGTGGAACAAATTGTTTGAATGATCTGCAAATATTTTTACCGTGTCTGTGTTGTGGTAGCATGTTTTTTTTTTTTTTTTTTTTTATTTATTTATACTACTTGAATGACGGAACAAGCAGATGGCGCACCTGATGTCAAGCGGTAACCTCTGCCTATGAACAGTGCATTACCTCACAGGTCACGTCCACCATAGGTAGGTATAGTTCCTGATACCCACGACACAGAGGATCCTAGTGTGGGATCGGACTGTGTGAGACTTTTGTTATTGATTGTTGTTCAGGTGGTCTTGCCCATCGAGGCGTCTCTGTCCCCCCACGACCCCCTCGCGAAGTGGGGGGACCACACCGCGTGCTGGCAGATGTGCTACCGAGGGGCCTTGGGCGAGTCGCTGTTACACGTGCTCATCATATGCGATACCAAGGTAACTAACTAACCAACTAATCATACAACTAAAAACGTACATCAGTTAGGGCCGGTGCGGCGGCTGATTCCGCTGAGGACCTCATATTTAAGACGTTTTTTTTCTTTTTTTTTTCTTTTTAACTTTGATAGACCCTTGTTTGACCACGATCTCACCTGTTGGTAAGTGACGATGTGGCCGAAGATGTAGCACAAAGGTCTAGAAGGCACCTATTCACTCTAGACTTGAAGAGACCCAGATTATAGTTTTCAGGAAAGACAGACGACGGTAGTGTATTCCACTCCTTAGCAGTTCGCATTATAAAGGTAGAACTGAAACGTTTAGTACGAATAGAGGGCCAACAAGGGGAGTACTAATAGTAAGGAGGTACCGAGCCGTACGCCTGCACGTCCTATGATGAAAAGGAGATGGTGGGATCAGGATCATGAAGTTCCTGGGAGCATTCCCCGAAATGTAACCTATAATAAATAAATAAATAATGCTGGACAGTTCACACAACATTATCTAGCCCCAAGCTAAGCAGAGCTTGTGTTATTAACTGATATACTTAATACAATATATTACATATATAGATATTTTTTATTATACATAGAAAATACCCAGAACACCCTGAACAAATATCTGCGAACGCACAAATATTTGTTCCGAGGCGGGAATCGAACCCGCAACCTCCTGTGTCGCTGGCCAACCTTTGCCCGCCGCGCCACAGAGGTCGTCAACCTATAGAAGATCGAAAGGCACGCGACCTTACGGCGGTGCGCGAGTCTCTGTATCCTAGTGTCCGCCATTATGTTGCTCTCCTATATATAAGCCTGAAAGCTCTACGTTCAATTTAGTCCAAGGCAGCTGGTGTTTGTCCGAGCCATCCCAAACGTGGCAGCAGTACTCCATACCAGCCCTGACTTGTGCTTTAAATAAACTGAGAAGTAAATATGCAAGTCTCGACAGAGCTTACTTATTTGAGCCTTTCGGGGTCGAGACTCTAGGTCCTTGGGGTACACCTTCGCGTTTTCAACATTCTTTCAGGGCGTCTGGTCAAAGCGACGCGTGACCCGCGATCTGGCTCTAATCTGGCTCAACGCATTAGTATTACCATTCAGCGTGGCAAAGCAGCCAGCATCTTTTGGACGCATCCGTCTGGTAGTGATTTGGATCAGTTGAGCTACCTTTAGATCGTTAGCAGCGGTTTTTAGGTAGCACAACTGTATTTTGTCTAATGTATTTTTATTTAATTTTGTAGGTACTTACATACATAGTTCATAGTTCATAGTTTCTTTATTAATAACTGATTATAGTTACAGGTCAAAAATAATAATATAAAATAATGTAATAAATTCAAATTAATTAAAACAAACAGAAAACATGATCATTTTAAATTAATAATAGTAAGGTACCTAAGTCATAACTTCTAATACGTAAAACCTACGTAATACCTGGTATTACTTGTATTACGTAAAACATACGTAATACCTGGTATTACTTGTATAATTCTTTCTGTAAATACATTCAAATACATTAAATAAACGAAAAAGTTACCTATATATCAAATTGTTTGTGCCCTGTGTACCATTTGTACATAGGATTCAAATAGAAAATCGAAATTGATTATTGCAGTTTGAAAATGAGTACCTACGATTCGTAGGTACCTACTGTCGGAGCGACTGAAGACATGACCTCACTTCTTGTTCCATGTAGATCCACACCAGACTCGCGAGGACTTTGGTGAAGTGCTTCCCGAAACTATCGCTGGATGTGGTTGAAGGTGAAGAATATTTGGGTAAGGTTTCCTCACTTTGTTAACCGTTTGCACAGACATCAAATACTATCGTACGAAAAGGCAGATGACGTTTGCACAGACATCAAATACTATCGTACGAAAAGGCAGATGACGTTTGCACAGACATCAAATACTATCGTACGAAAAGGCAGATGACGTTTGCACAGACATCAAATACTATCGTACGAAAAGGCAGATGACGTTTGCACAGACATCAAATACTATCGTACGAAAAGGCAGATGACGTTTGCACAGACATCAAATACTATCGTACGAAAAGGCAGATGACGTTTGCACAGACATCAAATACTATCGTACGAAAAGGCAGATGACGTTTGCACAGACATCAAATACTATCGTACGAAAAGGCAGATGACGTTTCGCGAGAACTAGGAGACTTAACACACACGTTTTAATTGATAGTATCTCATAAATATCATAAGTTAAGCTACGATACCCCTAACAAAACAAAAAACACTGTAAAAATGTGTTTAAGGGTATCGTAGCTAAACTGATGATATTTATGAGATACTATCAATTAAAACATGTGTGTTAAGTCTCCTAGTTCTCGCGAAATCATCTTTCGCTATCTGAAGAAGTGTTGATGAGCTGCAATGGGCAAAAAACACCAAAAAAATTGCATTTCGCGCTACAAGCGAGAGCATCCACCTTAAGTGTATAATAATGCAGGTGCCAGCTCTCTCCACCTGGCCATAGCGTACAGCAACAACGAGCTGGTGCAAGACCTGGTGGAAGCAGGGGCTGACGTCAACCAGAGAGCGATCGGTGAGTACTGACTCCTCGACAGAGGGTCCAGGCCACAGGCTATATGCATGTGGCCCAGTTTACAATGAACTTTTTTTGTTATACTACTTGGAATGACGGAACAAGCGGATGGGCCCATCTGACCATAAGCGGTACCCTCTGCCTACAAACAGTGCATTATCACATAGGTCGCGTCCACCTAGGACGCGCCCTATGCGGCATTGCACTGAGCCCGCCACCGTGAGACATAAAGATGAAAAGTCTCATGTGCCTGTAATTTCACCGGTACCCATACCCTTCAAACCGGAACAAGCAATGCGAGCACTACTGCTTTGCGGCAGAAATAGGTAACGTGTTTTCTTTTTGTCGTTTATAGGGTTCCGTAAAAAACTACGGAACCTTTATAGATTCGTCATGTCTGTCTGTCTGTCTGTCCGTGTATGTCACAGCCTTTTTTTTTCCGAAACTATAAGAGCTACACTGTTGAAACTTGGTAGGTAGATGTATTCTGTGAACCGCATTAAGATTTTTACACAAAAATAAAAAAAAAAAACAATTATTTTTGGGGTTCCCCTTATACTTAGAACTGATCCTTCAAAAGTTTTTTTTCATCAAACCTATACGTGTGGGGTATCTGTGGATAGGTCTTCAAAAATGATGTTGAGGTTTCTAATATAATTTTTTTCTAAACTGAATAGTTTGCGCGAGAGACACTTCCAAAGTGGTAAAAAGTGTCCCCCCCCCCCATAACTTCTAAAATAAGAGAATGATAAAACTAAAAAAAAAATATAATGTACATTACCATGTAAACTTTCACTCAAAATTGGTTTGAACGAGATCTAGTAAGTAGTTTTTTTTTAATACGTCATTAATCGTAATCCATCCAAGAACTTTTATATTATGTTACTTGCTGCTACGGAACCCTTCATGGGCGAGTCCGACATGCACTTGGCCGCTTTTTTATTGATAATGGTACGGAACCCTTCGTGCGCGAGTCCGACTCGCACTTGGCCAGTTTTTTTTGATTAACGCTTCAACACTCACTAACTAAAAAAAATATGGTTAATTTTTTGAAAACCTCCATAATTTGTAGTTTACTAACTAAATGGAAACTAGCTTCAGACGGAACGTACACAAGTAGCTTTCATTAATTTAAAACTACTTACAAGCACAGAATTGTTACAAGTTAGATCTTCATAAGTTTTTGTATAAATAATCGGATATATAAAGGTTCGTCGTGTACAAAGACCAAAAAAAAAACATGATTTAGCTGAAAATTCAAGCAGGTGTACATAATAGCTGCATTTCGTGGTAGCTTAAATATGCTGCCACGAAATGTTGGAACAACCTACCACCGCCTATAAAAAACAGTATTCCGTTTATTCATTTAAAAAAAACAATTAAAGAAAAATTTGCTAGAATCCCAAAAACTACCCACGGACAAGGCTGGCAGTCGTTTTAATCCTCAATTGTAATTGCTGATAGTGAAGTGTGTTTTTAATGAGAGTATCTCACAACAAGCTGACAAGATGACAAGTTTATATATTACTTAGGTTTATAGTATAGCATAGTAAAGTAAGTTATTTAATAGTTAATGACATTGTGTACCGCAGCAGCCACTATGCGCTCGTATGTGTGTATGTAAGACCAGCGCTATGGCACTAACTCTGCCATAGCACATGCTGAGTGGTTGCCTTTTTTGTAACTTTGATTTGAACGCCTACTTTAAATACTCGAATTTGTTGTATTTGGTTACGAAATAAATATAATACAACCCAGGTAGGGGAATATATTGAAAAACGAGCCACAAATGAATTTTACTTAAATAATGGAGCTCCAGCCGTGATTTTGCTTTCTATGCGGCAGTTATTAACTCCTCTGAGAATCTTGAAGAAGCCGCGATCACCCCAGTCTGTGTTCCACGAGTTTGCGATCAGCCAATACTTGAAGCCGTTCTCAACTCCCCAACCAATCACCTTGACAGCGTGCCTGCCGGCGAAACCTCCTTCAGTATGCACGTACACACCGGTCTTGTAACAAAAGAAGTCATAATACACATCGAATGTGGCTTCAACGGGGCCCGACTTGTACACTTCCGCCATGATATCATTCTCACCTACCACGTTGTAAACTGATTTTCCATAATGTTTATCATCTTCATAAGATACTTCGTATCCATCCTGACAAGTACGCAGACATTCTGGTGATTTCGCGCCATGTCCGGTGCAATTCATCCTGTTTCCACGAACGCTATGCTCGCATGGGGGAATAGAGTAGGGTCTGCATCCCTGGTTAGATTTATAGTTTCCCCCCGACACCAGACCTTCGCTCTTCCAGAATTCCCAAGCCGCGTCTGGGGAACCTCCGTCACAGCCGAAACTATTAATGTGACTGCAACTAACAAGGTCCTCCGCAGAGAAGTAGAAGCCCTTAGTTCCGTCAGAGTAGATGCAGACCCGGTCGGTCATCGCTTCGACGGCGCCGAACGCCCAGCAACTCCCGCAGGCGCCTTGATCTCTGATATCGCCTATTGTGTGACAGCAGGGCCAATGCTCCCGAGCGTCAAAGTTTTCGGGAAGGCTGGCTATTAGACCGGCGTCGTGTTCGACCCTCGGTAGTTGGTAGGAGCTGTCTCCTTGACGGACACCAGTAAGTCTAGTGATGTGGCTGTAGGGCGTGTCTTCTGGGAAGTTTCTGCCGGCTTTCCAGGTTGTTTGCTTGGAGTTGATGAGGTCTATGAAGGCGTCTGAGAGCGGGTCCAGCTCGGCGGCGGCGAGGGCGAGCGCGCCCGCGCAGGTTACTAACGCGAGTAGTTGAACCATGTTGCCAGTACAGGTGTAGATCCACTATGCGAACTATCGCAGTAACGCCATGTTTATAAGCTGTTACAAAACGGATTCACTACATATTTGTTGACGTCCATCGCAGATAACGTAGCTGAATTATACAGGGTGTTCTATAAGGTGCGTGTCTCACATGAGGGCGCGCTCGTTCAGTGTTGTGTAGGTACCTAGCTCAAAGTTATTTTTTTTACTACTTGAATGACGGAACAAGCAGATGGCCCACCTGATGTTAAGCGGTAACCTCTCCCTATGAACAGTGCATTACCTCATAGGTCACGTCTATCTAGGACGCACCCTATGTGGCATTGCACTGCGCCCGTCACCCTGAGACATAAAGAGGAAAAGTGCCTGTAATTTCACTGGCACCTTACCCTTCAAACCGGAACACAGCAATGCGAGCACTACTGCTTTGTGGCAGAAATAGTTATGGTGGTAGTACTTCCCCGGACGAACTCTTTCACAAAAAATCTCTACTACTACTAATACTAAGTAGTATTCTGGCACTAAACCCTCATGAGAAGTTTCGCACTTGGTATATGGCAAAGAAAGCTATAATTTGGAATTCGATAGCCTCTAACACAGAGGTTCCCAAACTTATTTTGTCTACTACCCACTTTGAGAATTAATAATTTTTTAGCGCCCCATTATTATTTTTTGCGCCTCCATTTTTTTGTGAACGGAGATTAAACATGCACAAATCGGATTATTCAACAAAAACTTGTTAAAACATGATTGCCCGCGGTCTATTATCTACGAAAATGACCTATCTAGGAATACAAATAACTATAAAAATGCGAAAGTGTGTCTGATTTGACGCCCCCATTTTTTTCTGGGTCTTTTACCGCCCCCCTTTATGCCTGCAGGGGGCGTTATTTATTTATTTATTTTATTAATCCAGGATTTACAGTTATTTTATAGTTACTTATTACATAGTATACTTATATACATACTTATATTATGTTTACAGTTCGTTTAAAAAGAAGGTAGGTACGCATGCAAGGTCAACAAAAAACAAAAACGGCAGGAAAGCCGGATAAGATATATCACTTTGGGAACCCCTGACTAACATAATGTTTTTTATTTTTTTTTATTTTTTATTGATTGATTGTGTACATAATTGTGAATTTCGTATGCCTGTATTGGTAGAGTGTCTTGTACCTACCTAAAATTCTGACGAAATAAATATATTTGTATTTGTATTTGTATGTAACTAAGTATTTGTTTTCCTGAGAGAATAAACTAAATTATGAGATAAATGGGAGTAGCTCGAAGAATCAACAATCAAACATTTTGTGTACCTACTACCTAACAATATTGTAGGTTTCAAGAAGTGAATGTGTGCTAAATACCATTAAAACAATGAAAACATAATAAAAACCAAATTCCAAATATTTGAATAGGTCCTTGAAGACGCGTTACAAATGCATTTATAAACAAACTAGGGCAAGCTATTAACACAAATAGCGTAATCTTTTTACAAATGGCAGAAATTGTATAAGTACCGGAGAGTTATAACTTAAAATGTTGTTTGTTACATTGCATTGCACCCCATTTTAGGTAATTTTGGGAAACCCTAAACTAACGTAGGTATTAGGTATGAAAAATAATTAGGTGAGTAATTGGGAGACTGTTTATACCATGTTTGGACAAGCGCACCGCGCTTGAGTTTCGATCTTAGGACATATATTTGTAAATAGTGTAGGTATAGAGGTATGTCATAGAATATTGAATAGTTTGAGATTTCTCAGAGGAGCGAACGAATTCTAATTTCGAAAATTCAAATTACGATACTGGCTGAAGGCGGAGATTAGAGATTGTAAGGGTAGACACTTACTAAACACGATAAGGGTAGCGATATACTTCGTAAAAAATAATTAAAAAGAAAACGCCTAGCGAAGCTCGGTCGTACTTGGCCTGGGCCCGTTCAAGTTCATGTCAAAGTTACGATGTATGGATGTATTTTGTTCATTCACGCCGAAAAGGCTAAACCGATTTCGATGAAATCTGGTGGTACTCAGATAGATTATGACCTGGATTGAGCTACAGGCTACTTTTACCCTGGTAAAACGCGAGCGAAGACGCGGGCGGACACTAGTTTATTTTTATTTTTATGAAAAATATATTTTTCAATACAAGCATTCATAAAATTAGTGATCGTAACCGTGTGCTGATCAAAATGAGCCGAAACACGGCCAGTCTACTATTATTCATCGAGGAGTTCTGTTGTCTCCATCATCAGATCAGCTCGCTGTCGCCATAATATTGCATTGTCATCGGAACTTGATAGGTATGCTAAATATCATCTCAATCGGTTGAGGATAACCGCTTTAAAATTCAGTTGCAGTTCCACCCGGACAAACATTGCAAGTTAAACCAACGTTTTTTTTCTTATCCTGTATAGTCCCACTGCTGGGCAAAGGTCTCCCCCAAATTCTTCCACATCAGCTTACCCTGGATACCTGAAGGACGGCGACCTCGGGGTCGGCCGAGAAAGCGTTGGCGGAACTATCTTGTTTGCCAAAGACAGGGACAAGTGTAAAAATAAAAGCTTGTTATAAAATAATGAACCTTCTCGCAGGGAGCTTCTTCCTGCCGCGAGACCAGCAGAAGAACCCCCCGGCGCGGCAGACGAACTACGAGGGGCTGGCATATCTGGGCGAGTATCCTCTCGCGTGGGCGGCCTGCTGCGCCAACGAGGCCGTCTATAACCTGCTGCTGGACTCGGGGGCAGAGCCCGACCGACAGGACTCCGCCGGGAACATGATCCTGCACATGGTGGTCGTCACCGACAAGCTGGTAGGGCTGCGCAGAGCCTCCACTCTGTACCACACCCGCTCGCGGCGTGCTGCCGGACTCGGGCGCCGAGCCCGACAGGACTCAGCCGGCAACATGATCCTGCACATGGTGGTTATCACCGACAAGCTGGTAGGGCTGCGCCGGGCCTCCACTCTGTACCACACCAGCTCGCGGCCTGCTGCCGGACTCGAGCGCCGAGCCAGACAGGACTCCGCCGGGAACATGATCCTGCACATGGTGGTCGTCACCGACAAGCTGGTAGGGCTGCGCAGAGCCTCCAGTCTGTACCACACCCGCTAGCGGCGTGCTACCGGACTCGGGTGCGTAGCCAGACAGGACTCCACCAGGAACATGATCATGCACATGGTGGTCGTCACCGACAAGCTGGTAGGGCTGCGCAGAGCCTCCACTCTGTACCACACCCGCTCGCGGCGTGCTGCCGGACTCGGGTGCCGAGCCCGACAGGACTCCGCCGGGAACAGATCCTGCACATGGTGGTCGTCACCGACAAGCTGGTAGGGCTGCGCAGAGCCTCCACTCTGTACCACACCAGCTCGCGGCGTGCTGCTGGACTCGGGCGCACTAGCTCGTGGCCTGCTGCCGGACTCGAGCGCCGAGCCTGACAGGACTCCGCCGGGAACATGATCCTGCACATGGAGGTCGTCACCGACAAGCTGGTAGGGCTGCGCAGAGCCTCCAGTCTGTACCACACCCACTAGCGGCGTGCTACCGGACTCGGGCGCCTAGCCAGACAGGACTCCACCAGGAACATGATCATGCACATGGTGGTCGTCACCGTTAAGCTGGTAGGGCTGCGCAGAGCCTCCACTCTGTACCACACCCGCTCGCGGCGTGCTGCCGGACTCGGGCGCCGAGCCCGACAGGACTCCGCCGGGAACAGATCCTGCACATGGTGGTCGTCACCGACAAGCTGGTAGGGCTACGCAGAGCCTCCACTCTGTACCACACCAGCTCGCGGCGTGCTGCTGGACTCGGGCGCCGAACCTGACAGGACTCCGCCGGGAACATGATCCTGCACATGGTGGTCGTCACCGACAAGCTTGTAGGACTGCGCAGAGCCTCCACTCTGCTACCACACCCGCTCTCGGCGTGCTGCTGTACTCGGGGGCCGAGCCCGACAGGACTCCGCCGGGAACAGATCCTGCACATGGTGGTCGTCACCGACAAGCTGGTAGGGCTGCGCAGAGCCTCCACTCTGTACCACACCAGCTCGCGGCGTGCTGCTGGACTCGGGCGCCGAGCCAGACAGGACTCCGCCAGGAACATGATCCTGCACATGGTGGTCGTCACCGACAAGCTGGTAGGGCTGCGCAGAGCCTCCACTCTGTAGCACACCCGCTCGCGGCGTGCTGCCGGACTCGGGCGCCGAGCCCGACAGGACTCCGCCGGGAACAGATCCTGCACATGGTGGTCGTCACCGACAAGCTGGTAGGGCTGCGCAGAGCCTCCACTCTGTACCACACCAGCTCGCGGCGTGCTGCTGGACTCGGGCGCCGAGCCTGACAGGACTCCGCCGGGAACATGATCCTGCACATGGTGGTCGTCACCGACAAGCTTGTAGGACTGCGCAGAGCCTCCACTCTGCTACCACACCCGCTCTCGGCGTGCTGCTGTACTCGGGGGCCGAGCCCGGCAGGACTCCGCCGGGAACATGATCCTGCACATGGTGGTCTCACCGACAAGCTGGTAGGGCTGCGCACTCTGCAAATGTTACAAGCAACGGCGTGCGGAGTCTGTTTAGAAAGAGAACCGTCGTGGGCAAATTGTGAACTAACGTTTCATTTTCATCAATGAGCCCATGTCTGAAGTGATGCCATGTATGCCCTTGCAATACCCTTTGACCCGTGAAGTTGTTGCCAGGACATGTGCCCGCCAGCAACGGGCGCGGTTTGCCCATGCAATGCCCTTTGACCCGTGACGTTGTTGCCATGACATGTGCCCCCCAGCAACGGGCGCGGTTTGCCCTTGCAATGCCCTTAGACCCGTGACGTTGTTGCCAGGACATGTTCGGGTACGCGCTGCGCCATCCGAAGGTGCCAGCCAGCAACGGGCGCACGAACCGTGCCGGCTTCACGCCGCTCACGCTGGCCTGCCAGCTCGGCCGCGCCTCCGTCTTCCGCGAGATGCTGGAGCTGTCGGCGAGGGAGTTCTGGAGGTACTCCAACATCACGTGCTCCGCGTACCCCCTCAATGCGTTGGACACGCTGCTGCCCGATGGAAGAACTAGTAAGACCTGACTTTTAAGCATTTATTATTAATTATAGACGAGCAGCTTTCGCTGATGTGCCTATTTCAGAGTGTTCGTTCGTTTCGTATGAGGTAGTGCTGGCCTCTGGTGTCGGAGTTTGTCAAGCCGCCCGAGGGCCTCTGACATGGCTTATCGACTGCTATTAATAAAAACCGCCGGGACCGACAGCTTAACGTGCCCTCCGAAGCACAGAGCGATGGAAATCCGCACATAACTTAGAAAAGTCATTGGTGCGGAGCCTAGGATCGAACCCGGTATCGTTGGATTCTGAGTTGCACTATTGAACCGTTAGGCTACCATCGCTTTTCAGAGTGTTGAATGTCTTAGTTAACAGTTTGTTCGTTCGCAACCAGTTATCTAATTTGTTTTGGAAAGTATTTATTGATGTGGCTGTAACAAAATCTTCTGGTTCCAATTATGGACACTCTGTTACTAAGGAAGGGCTGTGTAGTGTTTGTATTGGATAGGCCACGGGATATTTTACAACTATGCCCACTCAACGATATTGAGCTTTCTTTTAAAATATAGATTTCATGAAATTTAGGAAAATTGTAAGTGCCAGAGAGGATCTTGAAGGTTTATGCGGTCGCCACGCAGACGTCTTTCCTCTAGGGTAGTGAGGCGTAATGCGCGGAGTCTCTCTGTGTAGGACATGCGACGCAGGGGTTGTGGAAACTTTCTTGTGGGGCTTGTGGTATTTAACTCGATATACTTCCAGATTGGTCCCAGTTTCATCAAAATCTAATTCTGATGATAGGATCCATGAGGAATTGACGTAACTCCTCAAATAGTATAGGCACACATAATTATCGATTTAATTATTTTCAGCAACAAATCAAGCATGTGCATTCAGAAAGTGCCTTTTGGTGAAGTGGTACTGATGAAGAAGACCAGAGATAGACATTGGAACTGCTCAATGATAAGTATTTCACGGGTGACGATGAGGGTGACTTTCACGGGTGACGATAAGGGTGACTTTCCGACATCTAATTGAGCTTAAATTTGGCATACCTGTCTAGTTCCAATGACAGTACAATATGATGGTGACAGCGAGCTGATCTGATGATGGAGACGTAAGGTGGACAATGGAACTCCTCGATGGATAATAATAGACTGGCGTGTTTAGGCTCGTAGTGATCAGCACACGGTTCCGATCACTAATAATATAAAATCTTGTACTTATTGGGGATAAATTCTTAGCTTCGAAGTCGGTTTTTTTCGAAAATAATTTTTGGGATATCAATATCCACGTGTCTGGATATCAAAAAAACAAACAAACACAAAACAAATAAACGTGTGTTTATTGCAAACAATTATGCATGTCCTCTGGTATGGAAACTGTCCCAGTGGACGAAATCTGTGTTAGTTATTAATTACTAACCCCTAATCTTAAGCTTACTAACACTATGGACTATGTTGTCTGAATAAAAAATCTTTATTTATTTTATTTTATTTATATCCGCTAACTCCTCCTTAACCACGCAACGGATTTTGATGCGGTTTTCACCATCAGTTAGATAATTTTTCACAGAACGTATATATATACATAACTAGCGACCTGCCGCGGCTTCGCACGCGCAGTATCTTTACAATTCGTGGGTCGCTAGTTATGTATAAATTCTTAGCTCTAGGTAACAATAATTGGAAACATCAGGCTCCAATCCTCTGTTCGTCGTCTTCAGACTGGAACTCCGCACTCTTCATTATCCTGAACGGCACGAAACAGGAGCACCTGAACATGCTGGACGGAGGCATCATCCAGAGGCTCCTCGAGGAGAAATGGAAGACATTCGCAAGGGTTCGTAGGGTTTTTAGTAGCAGTAGAGCTTTTTTGTGAAAGAGTTCGTCCAGGGAAGTACTACCTCCATACCTTTTTCTGCCGCAAAGCTGTAGCGCTCGCATTGCTGTGTTCCTGTTTGAAGGGTATGGGTGCCGGTGAAATTACAGGCACATAAGACTTTTCATCTTTATGTCTCAGGGAGGCGGGCGCAGTGCAATGCCACATAGGGTGCGTCCTAGGTGCACGTGACCTATGAGGTACTGCATTGTTATAGGCAGAGGGTTGTTTATTTGTGGGGTTCGTATTTAGTTTAGCTGCCAACTTGTCCCCAGTATACATATATCCTATAACTCCTGTGCTCACTATTGTGATGGTTCTGTCCCAGTCAGCATCTTGCTTACGGAATTAGCTAGAATGTGTCACTGCAACTAAGGTGCCTGACGTCCTGCGTTATTAGCTTTCAAGCTTACAAATCTAGAAATTTAGTTATTGGGTATTACTCGTAGATATAATTTGGTTTATGCGCTAATCGGGGTTGTAGAGATATTGGGGTCCAAGTGAGACAATTAAAAGAATGGGCATTCAACACTATTGTATATACACATTGCTGACAGTACCTACCTATCTACTTGGGTGCGAGTTGAATAAACTCTAGAGCCAGTTACCCCACGTTGCTGTTTGAATAGTACCTACTCAGTAGCTATTGTGACATTAAAACAAGGAAAAGTCCAAAACTGAAGAATTTCGACTTTTGTATAACACCTATAAAATGCACAAAAATAACAATTTTATGAAGAAGAAAGAAGGAGTTTTTTTTTCTATCTTCGTCATAAAATAGTTTTTTTTCGTTCTTTAAATAAGTGAAGAATTTTTCTTATTATCTTAATATATTTCCCAAACATACATACATACATAGAAACACGCTGTTTTCCCTGAAGAGGTAGGCAGAGCCTTAATGGCCTCTTTTAACAGTGGGTATCGTGGGATATGGACGTGACAAGTGGTCAGCTCATCGCCGCCATTATTTCCCACAACTGACCCAGCTAACGCTTTCTTCCAGTAATAATACATTCTTATAATAAGCTAGCAACCAGGACAAATCTAGGGTATTGATCCCATGGATTCATCCCACGAATATTTTATTCCCGGATTCTGACTAAAATGTAGGCCGTTTATACCAACGAATCTTATCAACAAGTCCGGGTAGTCCCTTAGTCGGCTTTTACGACATCTACGGGAGGAGACGGAGGGGTCTATTCTTAGACCAGTGTTACCGAAGTCGGATAAAAATGGATGTAAATTCGTTCACCGATATCGTAAGTACTAGCTTTGACCAAAATAAAAAAGTATGGACGGGTCTTAGGGAACGATAGTTTTGAAGCTTATAAAGTCACTCACTTTATACCCTTCAAAACTCACTCACAAACTAAGCTCACTTCGCTTCAGTCGGGCTTTGTGACGGCAACGAGTGACGCACCGTACTTACTGGTGTTGTAATTGGGACTTACCTTTCACGGACGTGGTTTCGTTTTGTATGGGTAAGTCCCGTCCATACTAGTGGTGGATGTGACCTATGAGGTATAATGCGCGTCATGTAAAAAGAACGCTGGCGGTCAAGCTTCTTCAGGCGTTCCAGCGTTCTTTTTACATGACGCATACTATAATGCACTGTTCATAGGCAGAGGGTACCGCTTAACATCAGGTGGGCCATCTGCCTGACCCGTCATTCCAAGTAGTATACAAAATAAAATTTAAAAAAAAACTTTTTATTTTGGTAGTAGGGAAGTACTACCAAAATATACCTACCTACACCGTATATCTCTTATATCGCGAGGTCTCAGTTCAATTACATGTACTATTATTTATTCTGTGGTTCAGGGCACATCACTATTAATAAAGGACAAGCCAATTTCATTCACGGTGACTGATTCACCTAGACATATATATTGTGTTTAATTAGATAGATAGATAAAACGTTTGTTTGTATCTCCAATCACACACGTACAAAAATCAAAACAAATAAAAGACAGTACAATAAAAACTATATAATAAAACCAATATACACAAAAACGGCCGCGGCCCGACTCACCACGGTCCGACCGGCCAGGCTAGAATCAATTCAAAACATTTTTTTTTTTTTTTTTTATACTACTTGGATGACGGGTCAAGCAAGAGGCCCACCTGATGTTAAGCGGTAACCCCTGCCTATGAACAGTGCATTACCTCATAGGTCACGTCCACCTAGGACGCACCCTATGTGGCATTGCACTGCGCCCGCCACCCTGAGACATAAAGATGAAAAGTCTCATGTGCCTGTAATTTCACCGCCCGTCTGGCCAGGCATCCTTTTCTTGGACTGTAAACGGCCAAAGCAGTGCACTAAATAAACATTTAAACCATATAAAAACTATAACTAAAAGTACGTGTGTGTTGCAGCATCACAAATGGGTCATAGCTCAGCGAATTAACTTGCTCAAAGAGCAAACACTGATTTTCAGCTAGTACCCTGGAGGTGACAAGTCGAGACGAGCGCTATACATGTACATTTCAGTGTGGGAACTCCTCCGATAACACCAGTCTCAAAAGATGTAATCAGATGTGAGTATTAATATCTGTATTTCAGACGAAGTTCCTGAAGCGTCTGCTCATCTTATTGCTGCACCTGCTGCTGCTCTCCGTGTCAGTGTACCTGCGGCACAGCAGCCTGGAGGCCGAGGCGCACCCGGGCTGGGGTCTCGAGGTCTCCGACGCCAAGACAGGGCTCCGCCTGGCGAGCGAGCTGGGCACTATACTCAGCACCCTCTGCTACATTGTACTGCAGCAGGGAGACGAAATCAAGAACCAGGGGCTAGTGGCATACTTCAAGCAGCTGGTAAGGACACTGTTTATCCTGCTCTAGATTCTTATTAAACATTTATCTCCGTCTCCTCCCGTGGATGTCGTAGAAGCCGACTAAAGGATTACCCGGATTTGTTGATAAGATTCGTTAGTATAAGATTTGTCCTGGCTGCTAGATTATTATGGAATGTGTTATTACTGGAAGAAAGCTTTAGCCGAGTCAGTTGTGGGAAGCAATGGTGGCGATGAGCTCACCACTTGTCACGTCTATATTCCACGATGGCGCAACCCACAGTAAAAAGAGGCCCATTGAGGTTCTGCCTACCCGTTCGGCGAATAAGACGCGTATCTATGTTTTTTTTTAACTATGATACGCCTCTGTTTGACCACGATCTCACCTGTTGGTAAGTGACGATGTGGCCGAAGATGAAGCACAAAGGTCTAGAAAGCACCTATTCACTCTAGCCTTGAAGAGACCCATATTATAGTTTTCAGGAAAGACAGACGACGGTAGTGTATTCCACTCCTTAGCAGTTCGCATTATAAAGGTAGAACTGAACTATGTATATATGTATGTATGGAGGTTTGAAGTGTCTTGTGGTCAGATTAGAGAGATCAGAGATCTAGTTGTTACGAGTATTTGAGTCTCCCACCAAAGAAGGAGAGTGATGACAGCGCGATCTAATGTTACTAGTTTTGACTTGAGTAACCTTCGGCTTCTTACACTATGTATGGTTCGAAAGCAGAGGAGCAACAATTCACAAAGTTTTTTTTTTAATACTACTTTGAATGACGGATCAAGCAGATGGCCCACCTGATGTTAAGTGGTACTCTCTGCCTATGAACAGTGCATTACCTCATAGGTCACGTCCACCTAGGACGCGCCCTATGACGCATTGCACTGCGCCCGCCACCCTGAGACGTAAACATGAAAAGTCTCATGTGTCTGTAATTTCACCGGCACCCTTACCCTTCAAACCAGAACACAGCAATGCGAGCACTACTGCTTTGCGGCAGAAATAGACCAGTGGTAGACCTGTGACGTTTGTATTGATGGCCTTTCAGCTCAGCGAGCCTGCAAAGTTTATATTCCTGGCGTCCAACATCCTGGTGCTGACGTGCATCCCGGCGCGACTCATGAAGATGGAGATGCTGGAGGAGGCGTTACTGATATTCCTGCTGCCTGGCTCCTGGTTCCTACTCATGTTCTTCGCAGGGTAAGACCGGTGGAAAATTTAATATAGTACATATATTGGTCCGTTCGTGACGATGATCTACAGCATGATCACGGGCGACATGTTCACATTTGGCATCATCTACTGCATAGTGCTCTGTTATTACAGCGCCGTGAAACTGACGGGTCCGTTCGTGACGATGATCTACAGCATGATTACGGGCGACATGTTCACATTTGGCATCATCTTCTGCATAGTGCTGTTGTTACTACAGCGCCGTGAAACTGACGGGTCCGTTCGTGACGATGATCTACAGCATGATCACGGGCGACATGTTCACATTTGGCATCATCTACTGCTTAGTGCTCTGTTATTACAGCGCCGTGAAACTGACGGGTCCGTTCGTGACGATGATCTACAGCATGATCACGGGCGACATGTTCACATTTGGCATCATCTACTGCATAGTGCTCTGTTATTACAGCGCCGTGAAACTGACGGGTCCGTTCATGACGATGATCTACAGCATGATCACGGGCGACATGTTCACATTTGGCATCATCTACTGCATAGTGCTCTGTTATTATAGCGCCGTGAAACTGACGGGTCCGTTCATGACGATGATCTACAGCATGATCACGGGCGACATGTTCACATTTGGCATTATCTACTGCATAGTGCTCTGTTATTACAGCGCCGTGAAACTGACGGGTCCGTTCGTGACGATGATCTACAGCATGATTACGGGCGACATGTTCACATTTGGCATCATCTTCTGCATAGTGCTGTTGTTACTACAGCGCCGTGAAACTGACGGGTCCGTTCGTGACGATGATCTACAGCATGATCACGGGCGACATGTTCACATTTGGCATCATCTACTGCTTAGTGCTCTGTTATTACAGCGCCGTGAAACTGACGGGTCCGTTCGTGACGATGATCTACAGCATGATCACGGGCGACATGTTCACATTTGGCATCATCTACTGCATAGTGCTCTGTTATTACAGCGCCGTGAAACTGACGGGTCCGTTCATGACGATGATCTACAGCATGATCACGGGCGACATGTTCACATTTGGCATCATCTACTGCATAGTGCTCTGTTATTATAGCGCCGTGAAACTGACGGGTCCGTTCATGACGATGATCTACAGCATGATCACGGGCGACATGTTCACATTTGGCATTATCTACTGCATAGTGCTCTGTTATTACAGCGCCGTGAAACTGACGGGTCCGTTCGTGACGATGATCTACAGCATGATCACGGGCGACATGTTCACATTTGGCATCATCTACTGCATAGTACTCTGTTATTACAGCGCCGTGAAACTGACGGGTTCGTTCGTGACGATGATCTACAGCATGATCACGGGCGACATGTTCACATTTGGCATCATCTACTGCATAGTGCTCTGTTATTACAGCGCCGTGAAACTGACGGGTCCGTTCGTGACGATGATCTACAGCATGATCACAGGCGACATGTTCACATTTGGCATCATCTACTGCATAGTGCTCTGTTATTACAGCGCCGTGAAACTGACGGGTCCGTTCGTGACGATGATCTACAGCATGATCACGGGCGACATGTTCACATTTGGCATCATCTACTGCATAGTGCTCTGTTATTACAGCGCCGTGAAGCTGACGGGTCCGTTCGTGACGATGATCTACAGCATGATCACAGGTGACATGTTCACATTTGGCATCATCTACTGCATAGTGCTCTGTTATTACAGCGCCGTGAAGCTGACGGGTCCGTTCGTGACGATGATCTACAGCATGATCACGGGCGACATGTTCACATTTGGCATCATCTACTGCATAGTGCTGTTCGGATTCTCGCAGTCCTTCTACTTTCTCTACAAGGGTAAGTTATAAGAGATATCTTTCAGCATCCCTATCTAGTTTGCGGGTATCTCATGTATGGCAAGCGCGTTAAAGTATTTATCTCTTCAATTCACTTGTTATCCATTTTTCATATAATTCCTGGCATCCATTGAGCTGGAAGAAGGTGGGCAACCGGTGACCAGGTCAAAAATAAATGAACCAGGGCCCCTTCACGGAAGTAATTAGTACTGTTCTAATTTTTTTTTTTTTTTTAATTTTTCTAAGGAATTTGTTACATTTTTAGATGTTGGGAAGCAAAAGTTGTATTTCTAAATAAGTACATAAATCAACGCATTGAATTTGCGTGAAACAAAACGCAACAAGCTTCATGACTTTCCCACAACTTCTACGCAAGAAAATTAGCTTTTTCTATATCTTACTTATAACGACCTCTGTGGCGCGGCGGGCGAAGCTTGGCCTGCGACGCAGGAGGTTGCGGGTTCGATTCCCGCCTCGGAACAAATATTTGTGCGATCGCAGATATTTGTTCAGGGTGTTCTGGGTATTTTCTATGTATAATAAAAAATATCTATCTATGTAATATATTGTATTAAGTATATCAGTTATCTAGTACCCATAACACAAGCTCTGCTTAGCTTGGGGCTAGATAATGTTGTGTGAACTGTGTCCAGTATTATTATTATTATTATTATTAATTATGATCAATAACCAAAAGTATCTCAACTGTACCTATGTTAGTCAAAACAGTTGGGTCAGAAAAAGCATGGGGAGTTGCTCATGTTCTTTGGCATGCCTGTCAAATTCATGACAATACAATATTGGTGGCAGCGAGCATGTGATGATGGAGACGGAAGGTGGACAACAGAACTCCTCGATGATTAGCCTGGCAGTGTTTAGGCTCATTTTCGAAAATGGCGGGAAGAGTCATCTTCTCTCTTACAAACATTCGAGTCTATCAATTGTCCACATTATAAATATAATATACCTTGCTAAAATACCACAGATAAAAATGGAGGCGTTTAAATACGCCACACTTGTTTTGAGAGTCTCTTTTCAGTATAAAAGTTATTATAAGTACTTTTGATGATTAACAGTTTGCGATCTGGTGAAAGGACGGGTGATCAGTGAGTTGTAATGTTACAGGCTTTCCAAACGTGCAGTCCACTCTGTTCTCGAGCTATCCGAGTACCTGGATGGCGCTCTTTCAGATAACACTTGGAGATTATAGTGTAAGTAACTCCTCAAACGTGCAGTCCACTCTGTTCTCGAGCTATCCGAGTACCTGGATGGCGCTCTTTCAGATAACACTTGGAGATTATAGTGTAAGTCACTCCTCAAACGTGCAGTCCACTCTGTTCTCGAGCTATCCGAGTACCTGGATGGCGCTCTTTCAGATAACACTTGGAGATTATAGTGTAAGTAACTCCTCAAACGTGCAGTCCACTCTGTTCTCGAGCTATCCGAGTACCAGGATGGCGCTCTTTCAGATAACACTTGGAGATTATAGTGTAAGTAACTCCTCAAGGGACACGCTGGCACTATACCTGGGCTAATATTTGGCCCAGCATAAGAAATACCTTTTACACGTTGGCCACCATTTTTTTCGTGTATGCCGTGAAGGATATGTACCTACCCACTGACTTGGCCCACGAGATCACCGCCATGTGTGATGCGGATTCAACGATTATTGTCCCGATAGCACAGCCGATAGTCGTTACAGTGAATGGACTGATAGCGAAGAGCTTCGCGGGCGCTTCATAGGGCGCGTCCTAGATGGATGTGACCTATGTGATAATACACTGTTCATATAGGCAGAGGGGGTACCGCTTATTATCAGGTGGGCCACTGCTTGATTTCCATTCCAAGTAGTATTTTTTTTATAAAAAAAGCTTCGACCAATACCTCAAGAAGCTCTCGCTAAATGGTTGGATCAAGGGTCAGATTCAGAAGGCGGTACTCCTTGACTCGGCACGCATAGCCAGGAGGTTCCTGTCTCTGCAGCCTTAGCCCCCGACCGTTTGGGCGTTGCTCCGCGGTCGGTGGTTTCCCGTTTTGATATATCTTTTTTACTATCATGTTTTTATGTTTTATTTTATATTATTTGTGTTTGTAGATAGTTATAGTATTATTCAACGAACGAACATGTCAATACTTAAGGAACTCAATATAACTACTAGGCTTTCTTCTATCTGCCTCCAGCGAGTCCTTGAATATTTTGGTCATATAGCACGGAAAGGCAGTCGCAACGTAGAGAAGCTGATTATTACGGGAAAAATTCAGAGGAAGAGGCCACGAGGCCGTAGCCCATTACGTTGGTCAGACCAGATCCGCACCACTCTCGATTCGAAATTCCACGAAGCCGTGCAGCTCGCTGAAACAGAGTAGTAGTAATAGTAGAGCTTTTTTGTGAAAGAGTTCGTCCGGGGAAGTACTACCACCGTACCTATTTCTAGTCATCTTTTCCTAGTGCTTGCATTGCTGTATTCCGGTTTGAAGGGTAAGGGTGCCGGTGAAATTACAGGCACATGATCTTTATGTCTCAGGGTGGCGGGCGCAGTGTAATGCTACATAGGGTGCGTCCTAGGTGGACGTGACCTATGTGGTAATGCACTGTTCATAGGCAGAGGTTACCGCTTAACATCAGGTGGGCCTCTTGCTTGTTCCGTCACTCAAGAAGTATAAAAAAAAAAAAAAAAACATCTCATTGGCGCAACATAATCCGGCAGAAGGTGATCCATAGAGGGGGTTACGACCCTCAGCATTGAGGAATACGACGCGAGGAGGAGGATAGTATTATTACCTTTATTATTAATAGTTTATTACGTTTAAAATTTAAAATTATTTAAAAAAACGAAATTTTAAATAAATTAGTGTCGTAAGAATACATATGCAAAAAATATTAATTATTATAAATGCCAAAACTGATATGTTTTGTGTTCGCAGTACACAGACCTTGGCATGACGACGTACCCGAACCTGTCGAAGACAGTGTTCGCGGTATTCATGGTCTTCGTGCCCATCCTGCTGCTGAACATGCTGATCGCCATGATGGGCAACACGTACGCGCACGTCATCGAGCAGTCAGAGAAGGAGTGGGTCAAGCAGGTGAGTCTGCAGCACGTCATCGAGCAGTCAGAGAAGAATTGCGTCAAGCAGGTGAGTCTGCAGCACGTCATCGAGCAGACAGAGAAGAAGTGGGTCAAGCAGGTGAGTCTGCAGCACGTCATCGAGCAGTCAGAGAAGGAGTGGGTCAAGCAGGTGAGTCTGCAGCACGTCATCGAGCAGTCAGAGAAGGAATGGGTCAAGCAGGTGAGTCTGCAGCACGTCACGAGCAGTCAGAGAAGAAGTGCGTCAAGCAGGTGAGTCTGCAGCACGTCATCGAGCAGTCAGAGAAGAAGTGCGTCAAGCAGGTGAGTCTGCAGCACGTCATCGAGCAGTCAGAGAAGGAGTGGGTCAAGCAGGTGAGTCTGCAGCACGTCATCGAGCAGACAGAGAAGAAGTGGGTCAAGCAGGTGAGTCTGCAGCACGTCATCGAGCAGTCAGAGAAGGAGTGGGTCAAGCAGGTGAGTCTGCAGCACCTCCAAGGTGGATACCACTAACTTTGTGACAAATTCCATGTAGCCTCCATTAGCCTCGACCTCTGTAGCGCGTCGGGCGAGTAGCCGACTGAGATACGAAAGGTTGCGGGTTCGATTCCCCCTGCGAGACAAATGTTTGTATGATCTGCAAATATTTGTTCCTGGTCTGGGTGTCATGGTAGCTGGTACTCGTAGTTTCTGATACCCACGACACAGGGTGTCCTAGTGGGGGGTCAGGACTATGTGTGTGACTGTTGGGGTGATGTTATGTTTTATTATGTTTTTTTAAACGAAATGCTCTGGTTTGTCCTCTACATTAACTCCCCCCATCCCCCCCTCGCTATTCTATAATGAGCTCTAGAATTTTTAAGTTTTTGATAAGATTCACGCTTCACAGCGTGCAATATTACCGCAAAAGTTTGTGAGTGTGTGCGTTTGTTTGTTACTTCTTCACGCTGAAACGGCTCGACGGATTTGGATGAAATTTGGAATGGAGATAGCTTGACTCCCGATAACACATAGTAGTACTCATTTTAGTAGTAGTAGAGCTTTTTTGTGAAAGAGTTCGTCCGGGGAAGTACTACCACCATACCTATTTCTGCCGCAAAGCAGTAGTGCTCGCATTGCTGTGTTCCGGTTTGAAGGGTAAGGGTGCCGGTGAAATTACAGGCACATGAGACTTTCCATCTTTATGTCTCAGGGTGGCGGGCGCAGTGCAATGCCACATAGGGTGCGTCCTAGGTGGACGTGACCTATGAGGTAATGCACTGTCTATAGGCAGAGGTTACCGCTTAACATCAGGTGGGCCATCTGCTTGTTCCGTCATTCAAGTAGTATAAAAAAAAAAAAAAACATAGGCATATTTTTATCCCGATATTCCCACGGGAGCGAGACCTATGCGGGTAACACTGCGAGTTGTAGCTAGTTTGACTGACAGACAGACTACAGAGAAATCCTATAGGTTCCGTTTAACTTTTGTGGTAAGGAAACTTTTGAGCTACCGTACTGCTACCGTTGGTGGCAGTAGTTAAGTTAAAATAAATAAATAAATTAATAAATAAATAAATAATGCTGGACAATTCACACAACATTATCTAGCCCCAAGCTAAGCAGAGCTTGTGTTATGGGTACTAGATAACTGATATACTTAATACAACATATTACATAGATAGATATTTTTATTATACATAGAAAATACCCAGAACACCCTGAAAAAATATCTGCGATCGCACAAATATTTGTTCCGAGGAGTTACTTTGAATGAAGATACGATGCCGTAATGACTATGGGCAGAGCGAGTGAGATTTTTACAAACCATTTTATGCGCAGTGGGCCAAAATAGTGGTGTCTCTAGAGCGCTCCGTGGCTCAAGAGGATGCACACAAGTACCTCCAGGAGTACTCCATAGGCCTCGGCCCGTCCGACGACCCTCGCTACGAGCAGCGCGCCGTGATGGTCATCAAGAGCAAGGCCAAGACCCGCGCCAAGCAGAGGAAGGGAGCTCTCACTAACTGGAAGGTAAACCTACGAGCCTCGGCCCGTCCGACGACCCTCGCTACGAGCAGCGCGCCGTGATGGTCATCAAGAGCAAGGCCAAGACCCGCGCCAAGCAGACGAAGGGAGCTCTCACTAACTGGAAGGTAAACCTACGAGCCTCGGCCCGTCCGACGACCCTCGCTACGAGCAGCACGCCGTGATGTCAAGAGCAAAGCCAAGACCCGCGCCAAGCAGAGGAAGGGAGCTCTCACTAACTGGAAAGTAAACCTACGAGCCTCGGCCCGTCCGACGACCCTCGCTACGAGCAGCACGCCGTGATGGTCATCAAGAGCAAGGCCAAGACCCGCGCCAAGCAGAAGAAGGGAGCTCTCACTAACTGGAAGGTACACCTACGAGCCTCGGCCCGTCCGACGACCCTCGCTACGAGCAGCACGCCGTGATGGTCATCAAGAGCAAGGCCAAGACCCGCGCCAAGCAGAGGAAGGGAGCTCTCACTAACTGGAAGGTACACCTACGAGCCTCGGCCCGTCCGACGACCCTCGCTACGAGCAGCGCGCCGTGATGGTCATCAAGAGCAAGGCCATGACCCGCGCCAAGCAGAGGAAGGGAGCTCTCACTAACTGGTAGGTAAACCTACGAGCCTCGGCCCGTCCGACAACCCTCGCTACGAGCAGCGCGCCGTGATGTCATCAAGAGCAAGGCCAAGACCCGCGCCAAGCAGAGGAAGGGAGCTCTCACTAACTGGAAGGTAAACCTACGAGCCTCGGCCCGTCCGACGACCCTCACTACGAGCAGCGCGCCGTGATGTCATCAAGAGCAAGGCCAAGACCCGCGCCAAGCAGAGGAAGGGAGCTCTCACTAACTGGAAGGTACACCTACGAGCCTCGGCCCGTCCGACGACCCTCGCTACGAGCAGCACGCCGTGATGGTCATCAAGAGCAAGGCCAAGACCCGCGCCAAGCAGAGGAAGGGAGCTCTCACTAACTGGAAGGTACACCTACGAGCCTCGGCCCGTCCGACGAACCTCGCTACGAGCAGCGCGCCGTGATGGTCATCAAGAGCAAGGCCATGACCCGCGCCAAGCAGAGGAAGGGAGCTCTCACTAACTGGTAGGTAAACCTACGAGCCTTGGCCCGTCCGACAACCCTCGCTACGAGCAGCGCGCCGTGATGTCATCAAGAGCAAGGCCAAGACCCGCGCCAAGCAGAGGAAGGGAGCTCTCACTAACTGGAAGGTAAACCTACGAGCCTCGGCCCGTCCGACGACCCTCGCTACGAGCAGCGCGCCGTGATGGTCATCAAGAGCGAGGTCAAGACCCGCGCCAAGCAAAGGAAGGGAGCTCTCACTAACTGGAAGGTAAACCTACGAGCCTCGGCCCGTCCGACGACCCTCGCTACGAGCAGCGCGCCGTGATGTCATCAAGAGCAAGGCCAAGACCCGCGCCAAGCAGAGGAAGGGAGCTCTCACTAACTGGAAGGTACACCTACGAGCCTCGGCCCGTCCGACGACCCTCGGTACGAGCAGCACGCCGTGATGGTCATCAAGAGCAAGGCGAAGACCCGCGCCAAGCAGAGGAAGGGAGCTCTCACTAACTGGAAGGTACACCTACGAGCCTCGGCCCGTCCGACGAACCTCGCTACGAGCAGCGCGCCGTGATGGTCATCAAGAGCAAGGCCAAGACCCGCGCCAAGCAGAGGAAGGGAGCTCTCACTAACTGGTAGGTAAACCTACGAGCCTCGGCCCGTCCGACGACCCTCGCTACGAGCAGCGCGCCGTGATGGTCATCAAGAGCGAGGTCAAGACCCGCGCCAAGCAAAGGAAGGGAGCTCTCACTAACTGGAAGGTAAACCTACGAGCCTCGGCCCGTCCGACAACCCTCGCTACGAGTAGCGCGCTGTGATGTCATCAAGAGCAAGGCCAAGACCCGCGCCAAGCAGAGGAAGGGAGCTCTCACTAACTGGAAGGTAAACCTACGAGCCTCGGCCCGTCCGACGACCCTCGCTACGAGCAGCGCGCCGTGATATCATCAAGAGCAAGGCCAAGACCCGCGCCAAGCAGAGGAACGGAGCTCTCACTAACTGGAAGGTACACCTACGAGCCTCGGCCCGTCCGACGACCCTCGCTACGAGCAGCGCGCCGTGATGGTCATCAAGAGCAAGGCCAAGACCCGCGCCAAGCAGAGGAAGGGAGCTCTCACTAACTGGAAGGTAAACCTACGAGCCTCGGCCCGTCCGACAACCCTCGCTACGAGTAGCGCGCTGTGATGTCATCAAGAGCAAGGCCAAGACCCGCGCCAAGCAGAGGTAGGGAGCTTTCACTAACTGGAAGGTAAACCCAAGAGCCTCGGCCCGTCCGACGACCCTCGCTACGAGCAGCGCGCCGTGATGGTCATCAAGAGCAAGGCCAAGACCCGCGCCAAGCAGAGGAACGGAGCTCTCACTAACTGGAAGGTACACCTACGAGCCTCGGCCCGTCCGACGACCCTCGCTACGAGCAGCGCGCCGTGATGGTCATCAAGAGCAAGGCCAAGACCCGCGCCAAGCAGAGGAAGGGAGCTCTCACTAACTGGAAGGTATACATCTATGACAAACATTATCAGCTGGTCCGGGCCAGATGGGCCTGGAACATATAGATACCTAGTGGAATGCCGCGACTTATTCTGCGTGGAGTTTTGTGTCCATAGTGGGGTGAAATTACAGGCACATTAGACTTTTCATCTTTATGTCTCATGGTGTCCCTTTTATCTGTAAAGTGAACGTAAAACATGTGAAAAAAAAACAAAGTGCAGCTGCTTTCGTCTGATTTGATTCAACTTCTAAATGACTTAGAATTTTGTACTTTTTCTTTCCCCTAAATGTCGGCAAAGACTTTATCTTCAAGTTGAACGTATGATTCTGTGATGCGACGGTTAGTCACGTGGCAAATAATTGTTTTCGTGATTGCTATTGTATCACTTTCTCACTTACCTGAACTTTAATGAGTTAGAAAGTGACGTAATTTGGCTGTTGTATGCACCGTAAGGCGCGAGCCAGATAGAAGAGACGTGAGGCGAGGACGCCTCGCGAACAGGGCCGACACGAAACACGGACGCGACTTTTTAAATTATATAGAAGAGACGGGGCGCGGTCGCGACGGTACACGTTGACTGTGCGAGCGAGCGAGACCCGCCCGGCAGGCATGCCACTCCGCGCCCCGTCTCTCGTGCGTGTTTTGAACAAAAGGCGCGGACGTAAAAGTTTCGCGCCCGCGCCCCGTCTATCCTGTATGTTTTGCGTCGCGACGCTTCTATACATTTTGTATGAAAGGTACGCGGAAGAGACACATATCCGCGTCGCGTCCTCGCCTTACGTCTCTTCTATCTGGCTCGCACCTTATAGACATTTCTAGCAATCAATCAACGGTCTGGTAGACGTGACTAAAGTTCCCATGTATTTGCAGCGCGTAGGAAAAGTGACGATAGCCGAGCTGAGGCGCCGAGGCATGAGTGGGGAAGAGTTGAGGCGCCTCATGTGGGGACGGGTCAGCATCTCCACACCTACCAAGGCTCCGCTAGGGTAAGAGTTGCAGCGCCTCATGTGGGGACGGGTCAGCATCTCCACACCTACCAAGGCTCCGCTAGGGTAAGAGTTGCAGCGCCTCATGTGGGGACGGGTCAGCATATCCACACCTACCAAGGCTCCGCTAGGGTAAGAGTTGCAGCGCCTCATGTGGGGACGGGTCAGCATCTCCACACCTACCAAGGCTCCGCTAGGGTAAGAGTTGCAGCGCCTCATGTGGGGACGGGTTAGCATCTCCACACCTACCAAGGCTCCGCTAGGGTAAGAGTTGCAGCGCCTCATGTGGGGACGGGTCAGCATCTCCACACCTACCAAGGCTCCGCTAGGGTAAGAGTTGCAGCGCCTCATGTGGGGACGGGTCAGCATCTCCACACCTACCAAGGCTCCGCTAGGGTAAGAGTTGCGGCGCCTCATAAGGAACGGGTCAGCATATCCACACCTACCAAGGCTCCGCTAGGGTAAGAGTTGCAGCGCCTCATGTGGGGACGGGTTAGCATCTCCACACCTACCAAGGCTCCGCTAGGGTAAGAGTTGCGGCGCCTCATAAGGAACGGGTCAGCATATCCACACCTACCAAGGCTCCGCTAGGGTAAGAGTTGCAGCGCCTCATGTGGGGACGGGTTAGCATCTCCACACCTACCAAGGCTCCGCTAGGGTAAGAGTTGCAGCGCCTCATGTGGGGACGGGTTAGCATCTCCACACCTACCAAGGCTCCGCTAGGGTAAGAGTTGCAGCGCCTCATGTGGGGACGGGTTAGCATCTCCACACCTACCAAGGCTCCGCTAGGGTAAGAGTTGCAGCGCCTCATGTGGGGACGGGTTAGCATCTCCACACCTACCAAGGCTCCGCTAGGGTAAGAGTTGCAGCGCCTCATGTGGGGACGGGTTAGCATCTCCACACCTACCAAGGCTCCGCTAGGGTAAGAGTTGCAGCGCCTCATGTGGGGACGGGTTAGCATCTCCACACCTACCAAGGCTCCGCTAGGGTACGAGTAACGCGGGAGGTTGTACGTACCTATACTAGCGGACTTGCGAGGTTCATTCTGACTATTCACGACACTATTACCCATTACAATCACAAATAGTAAGAGCCACATTAGGTAAGTATATTTAAGAGTTTTTTTTTTTTTTTTTTTTTATTAGCTGATTGTGGCTTTGATATCAATGCGACCAGTTAGGCCTATTGTGATCGCCACAAAATCGATACCAAGTGAACGATAAATCGTCGTTTTTTTTTTATTTATTGTCCTTTGATTGACCACGTGACGATGTGATGTGTGTGTGTGTGTGTGATATCGTCACGATATCGTGTCGTGTCGTTTCCAATGTGAAAGCACCCAATGGTACCTAGCTTACTTGTACGGAATCCTCTCCACGTGATTCTGACTTCGCCGGTTTTTTGTTGTAATTCTGTATTGGTAACTCTCAGGCGTCGGACGGCCGCCGCTCCACCAGACGTGGCCGCGACCGACGCGTTGGCCGCGTCGGTCGGCACTGGCGTGGGGCCAGCGCTGTCCTCCGCGCTCAACGTGATGGCGTTCACGCAGGAGATGGACCTCTCTACCGGCAAGTACCTGTGTGTTCACCGACCACACTTCCAACGCACTCATAGGCTCGTGGAAAATACTGGGCTATTCGGCTTTTATTTAAATCATTGTTTTTGTTTTTAATCACGAATATCAACCTTATAAAGGTCACAGGAACTCGGTGGATGGAGGCGGCTCAAGACCGTTCGTCGTGGCATTAGGGGGAAGCCTATGTCCAGCAGGGGACTTCTGTAGGCTGATGATGATGATGATGATTCTCTTGTATCCCTTGCAGGTCAAGGCATGCAGAATCAGCCGACCCCCGACCTCCTAGTAAATGGAAAATCATTACCAAGAGTACCAGCGTCCGTCCCCCCACTGTCCCCCCACGTCAACAATCCCAACCAGCTGACCATACCCCCGGGACCTAAGTTCACGCCTGTCGGGAAAGCGGGCCTGGACCTCAGGCCAGGGCTACCAGTTCCAAGTCAAGTTATGGGAGTACCAGGTCATGCAGGTGTTGGGATGATTCCAGGGGTTCCAGCTGGGGTCATTCCAGGTGGCACAGGTGTTGGAATGATACAAGGTACTGGAGGAACGATGTTAGGAGTTCAGAGAACTCCAGTGGCTCAAGGTATTGGAATGATGCCAGGTGTTCAGGCGGGAGGGATGATGCAAGGGACAGGAATGATGCAAGGTGTTGGCATGGTACCACGAGTTCAAGCTGGAGGGATGATGCAAGGGGTTCCAGGTGCTAGAATGATGGCAGGAGCAGGAGGAATACCAGGAGTTCAAGTAACTGGGATGACGCAAGGTGTTCAAGGAATGATGCCAGGAGCTTACGGTGTTGGGATGACGCAAGGAGTTCAAGGAATGATGCCAGGGGCTTACGGTATTGGGATGACGCAAGGAGTTCAACGAATACCAGGAGCTCAAGTAATTATTAACGGAGTTCAAAGATCTGGAGGAACACATGGCGTGCAAGGTGTTGGGATGATGCAAGGAGTTCCATCCGTTGGAATACCAGGAGCTCAATCAGTGGGGATGATGCCAGGTGTTGTAGTGCCGCCAGGTGTTGGGACGCCAGGTGTTCAACCAGCTGGAATGGCGCCAGGTGTTGGGAGGAGGACGCTGGCCCACCAAAGCTCTATGGAACAATATATTTTGGAAACAAATGCACAAGGTGTTCCTGTCCTGATGTCTTACAGTAAGTCCTTTCAAATGTTATGTATCCGTACATAGACCCCGTCTCCTCCCATGGATGTTGCAAAAGCTGACTAAGGTATTAGGTACACAGGATGAGCAGCAGCATCCACCTGAGTATACAACCAATACTGCGGTCAATCCGCCTTCCAAGCGTAGTAATTAGGTATGGCAAATCGTCCTATTGTATTCTACGGTACGGAGGAGGCCGTTCAGCAGTGGACGACTAATGATGAGGATGATGATCATGGATGATGGTGATGATGGAGATAGCCTCCAAATATTATTTTACTAAAGTGCAAGTAGGTAATAAAAAAAAAAAAAAACACATTTAATTCAAGCAAAGCTCATAAAAGAAGGTACACATAGTTACACAATAAAAATCTTAAAAACTAATTGGATTGCTGGGCAGGTGTCGCACACAGCAGTGTCTAGTATAAAGACAATCCAACCTAGCAGCAATCATTGCCAGCACGGTATTGGAGCTGGCCCGCAACCTGCGCACCAGGGACGTGGCGCGCTTGCGCATGGTGGCGTGGAAACAGTCGACCCGCGCCGCCGCAAACATCCCCGATGCGCTGCAGTAGCGGGGCAGCCCCAACACCGCCCTGAATGCATTGTTGTACTGGACGCGGATGGTGCCGTACGTCGCGAGCGTATATACTTCGCCCACAAGCTGCACGTATACAGAGAGGTACAGTATGCTCGAAACAATGTAAGTTTCAGCCCCTCTGAGCTACGCGCAAACCTCCGCGCAACCATATTCGCCCGCACCGACAGCGCCCTCCGCTCCCGTTCGTTGTCGTCATTGTCTTTGAGGTTGGTAGTGACTACGTGACCTATGTACCGAAATGAGTACACCCTCTCCAAGTCCACACCGAAATGGTTTTTTTTTGGAAATGGAATTAATGTTATAAGTTGTTTAAAAACTTGCGAGGCATTATTCAAACATTTTGACTGTGGTGTCCCTGAAGATTAATGCACTCTAACCAGGGACACTGACTAGTGGCTAGTTTGATCCGTTATTCAAGAGCACTGGTGCTATAGAGTGACCCCACGTTACGTTCGTGACTCGAATCCCGATCATATCTACACCTCACTTGAAAATGTACTGCGCAATACTGCATGCTCTGGAAACTTTTGTTAGTAGAGCTTTTTTGTGAAAGAGTTCATCCGTGGAAGTAGTACTATACCAGCATACCTATGTACTAATTTCTCCCGTATAGCCGGTTCCGGTTTGAAGGGTATGGGTGCTGGTGAAATAACAAGCACATGAGACTTTCGTTTGCATGTCCAAGGATGGTAGGCGCAGTACAATGCGCGTCCTCAGTGGACGTGACCTGCGAGAGGTTACCGCCTGGGCTATCTGCTAATCCCGTCAATCATGAAAGAACCAAAGACACGACGAAGAAATGAATCAAGTCCAACGATTTGATAGCATGTCTCTGATCAAGTCAGCCAATGCCGTACCTTCACCCACCAATCTTTTGTGATATTACAAATAACGGAAAGTCTACCCAGTCTGGCCCAATAGATAGACCAATACTTGGCCCAGCATTGGTGATACCGTTTAATAACATGTTGGGCAAACAAACTATTGCGCCAGTGAAAGGCCAAACGTTAGCCGAACTTATGACTAGATAAAAACATACCTGAAATCGACGCTCACCCGCAAACTGAGCGTTTGGCCAACGTCTGAGCACTTGGCGCCAAGATCCTTTGATGTGAACCAACGTTGGCCGTCAACGCCAAATCTAAAACAAGCACCATACATGTACCTACATGAAGTCCAGTCTATCCTACACATGACTATTCTTTTGTCACCTAAAAACAAGCAATTACCATTTCTTGAAACAGTACCCCCTGAGGAGTCGTACCAGGACTATCTACGCGAGCTGATCATGTTGCTGGAGAAGCCGGAATGCACCAGCCAGCAGATCAAGACGCTGGCGACGCAAGCGGCTGAGCTGGTCAACGTTCCGGAGATAGACATCAATGCTCTTGTAAGTTGACGCCTACGTCTCCTACCGTGGATGTCGTAAAAGCTGGCTAAGGGATTACCTACACCGAGGGATGGGCAGCAAGCAGCATCCATCATGAGTTTAAGTACCTACTCCAACACAAATACTGCGAACAATCCACCTTTCAGCGTGGTGATTATGGCACATCCCTACTATTGCTTTAATGGCGGAGGATGGTACAGGAGTGGGTGTCCAACGGCTGATGATGGAGTGACTTACAAAAAAGATGTTTTTAGGATTTTGTTTATGTCCACAGATCGCGGCTAAATCTAATCGAAAGATAGTGGTCGGCACAGTGTCGGGGCTATTCGGCGTGGGAGCCGCCGCGCCCGCCGCCGACTCCGCCTGGCGACGCCAGCGGCAGGAGAACAGCGACAGCGACCCAATCTCGGGTAGGTCTGCACAGTGTCGGGTCTATTCGGCGTGGGGGCCGCCGCGCCCGCCGCCGACTCCGCCAGGCGACGCCAGCGGCAGGAGAACAGCGACAGCGGCCCAATCTCGGGTAGGTGGGCACAGTGTGGGGTCTATTCGGCGTGGGGGCCGCCGCGCCCGCCGCCGACTCCGCCAGGCGACGCCAGCGGCAGGAGAACAGCGACAGCGGCCCAATCTCGGGTAGGTGGGCACAGTGTGGGGACTATTCGGCGTGGGGGCCGCCGCGCCCGCCGCCGACTCCACCTGGCGACGCCAGCAGCAGGAGAACAGCGACAGCGACCCAATCTCGGGTAGGTCTGCACAGTGTCGGGTCTATTCGGCGTGGGGGCCGCCGCGCCCGCCGCCGACTCGGCCTGGCGACGCCAGCGGCAGGAGAACAGCGACAGCGACCCAATCTCGGGTAGGTCTGCACAGTGTCGGGTCTATTCGGCGTGGGGGCCGCCGCGCCCGCCGCCGACTCGGCCTGGCGACGCCAGCGGCAGGAGAACAGCGACAGCGACCCAATCTCGGGTAGGTGGGCACAGTGTGGGGACTATTCGGCGTGGGGGCCGCCGCGCCCGCCGCCGACTCCACCTGGCGACGCCAGCAGCAGGAGAACAGCGACAGCGACCCAATCTCGGGTAGGTCGAGTTCATTCATCATGCGGGCCGCACAGGCCTGGAACTCTCTTCCGGTTTCTGTATTCCCTATGTCGTATAATAACTTGGGTATTAGGTTCCACATCACATCCTGTGAAAGAATTCATCCCAGGAAGCCTTCATCCAGATCCAGATGCAGGAAGAATTCATCCAGATCCCTACTACCACTATATACGAATCGAAACATATTTCTGCTGCCTTAGGCAGCTATCATCTCACAATTCCAGTGTATCATGTTGCAAGAACACCATAATTTGTCCAGAGAATATATTTGTCTCAGAACAATTACTAAATCAATAATGTTCTGAGGAATTTGTATATCTACCAGTTACGGAGTATACAAAATCCTTGTAGGTACCTACCTTATTTGTCAAAACCCGTCACGTATTTTCTCGTGGTTTCGGAGCTACGAGGGCACAGATGAAACAAACATATCTGTTATAACCATAACACTTCTTTTGCTTTGCCGTGATCGGCTAATGACTAGTCATCTTGTAGAGTCGGTGTTGCTGGGACGCCTCTCGCGGGCGCGGCGCGCTCGCTCGGCGTCGAGGAAGGCAGCGCCGCCACCCCCACACCTTTACGTTCCTGCTAGGTAAGAAGATCTTCAGATACCTACTTCACGCTTATTGGAAACAACCTAGGTCCCAGAATTTATCCTTGCGGTACTCCCGTACAAATGTATCTCTCATAATATTGCTTTTGACTTCCTAACATCGTAAACAGCTCACTAAATATCTACGAGTAGGTTATCATCTAGTCTACTTACTCGATATATTTGATGTACTTACCTATATGTAACTAGAATGTTCAGAAAGAGAACCGTCGTGGCCAAATTGTGAACTAACGTTCCGATTTCTGGTTGTTCAGCGGGTTTCTTTCAGTCGCCATTTTGAATCGTAAACTAAATAAACAGTTACAGTTGAAAAAGGATCACAATGGAACAGGCGCGCTATTGTAATGCCCACTAAACAAAAAGATAAATAAGCACAGCCGCGTCCTCAATTCCCGCGACGGGTCTCTTCTGAACAGACTCAACATTTAATTACTTAGTTAAGAAAGCGAAGCATTTAATTTCATCTCTTTTGTTATTATCGTAATCTAACAATAAAGTAAGTTCACCTTTGGAGAAAGTACCAACCTAGTCCAGTAGATGCGGAGGGGATTAGGGGTTCTAAAATGACAAACGTTTCGCAGGTCCATGTATTTAGTGGCATCGGAGAGCAGTGCTCTAGAAAGCGACGCGCCCTGGGACGAGCAGCCGAGCTCAGGGAACAACTCGTAAGTACCTACCTATTTAAGGAATGTGTTATTACTGACAGAAAGCGTTAGCAGTCAGTAGTGGGAAGCAATGGCGGCGATGAGCTCACCATTTGTTACGACTATAACCCACGATGATGCAACTCACGTGAAAAGAGGCGCAGGTAGGCTCTGCCTACCTTTTCGGGGGAAAAGGCGTGTGTCTTTGTATGTATTTCAAAACCATGGAGCATTGCAGGCCTCCGTACAAGCAGTCTTTGTATGTTGGTAGGTCCATGGTTTGACCACACGGGAAGAAAAAGTTGCCCCTGGTACAGCCAAGTGAACTATGTAGGTAGTCCACATGTGGACAGAGTGTGGGACCGAGTGGTTTTTTAAGCTGTTTCCCCGTAGCTCTGTGGCAGTTCGGGCATTCGGTTACCGAACGAAACTATAATTAAATGCGTAATCACATGGACTACAGAATAAGGTCTAAGGCTGCGTTTCCATTGACGCGGAGCTGTGCGGAGATGAGCGGAGAATAGCGGTGAAAAGTGGTAAGTGTTTCCACTGAAGCAGAGAGGAGAGGAGCAGAGCGGAGAGGAGAGGAGCGGAGCGGAGTGGAGCTAACTTTGGAATTGCGCAATTTTGAGCTCAGTTTGTCTCCATCTTTCAGAAACAGCATATGTCATGTTGTCGCTTAAAAAGAAAAAAGCAATCTTTTTATATCTTTCTTTTAGCTCTCCTAGCTACCCTCCGCAACGCACCGCCCCGCTGTCCTCCGCTCCGCATCACCTCGCTACGCACCGCCCCGCTGTCCTCCGCTCCGCATCACCTCGCTACGCACCGCCCCGCTGTCCTCCGCTCCGCATCACCTCGCTTATTTTATATGAATATCCGTTCAGCTCTGCCCCGCTCCGCTCGTGCTGTTTCCATTGAAGCGGAGCAGAGATTTCGAGCATAGTGATTGGTCAATTCATGCACCGCTAAGCACCGCTCCGCCCAACTCCGCGTCAATGGAAACGCAGCCTAAAGCAATGGACGTCCGCGTGTCATAGACTATATGACGTCGCATACTTAAATATGGCGGAAACTGATCCGACTACAAGTAGTTAACCCCGGCTTCGCACACGTAGTGTCAGGATCTCCCCACATAGTATAATTATGAGTTTTATATCCCTTGGGGAATCAATCAAGAGCACAGAATAAATATTAGTACAAAGGTTAGGTTAGGTTAAGGTTGTTTATCCTGTGCCCTGGATTGATTGATACCCCATACAAAACTCCACCCCTTTTTGGGATGATTTCCGGGATACAAATTATTCTATGTCCTTCCCAGGGCCCCAAACTATATCTCCATACCAAATGTTATCTAAATCGGTTGAGCGGTTTAAGCGTGAAAAGGTAACAGATATTGTGAAGTGTATTTTAAAATCGACGGTTTTTTCGTCCACTGCTGGACGAGGCATCCCCCATAGAATGCAATGGGGGGATTTGCCATCACCACCACATACATAGGTACCATATATCAAGACTGTGATCACCACCTCCACCTCTTCAATAGCTGTTTTTAAGACTAGAGTCAAGAATTTTTACTTGTCTGAAGTGTTGTCATAAATTGTTCACCTGATTTGTTCGTAGGTTTATTATTATTATGTATATATTGTAAAATTAGTTATTTGTCTACTTTATGAGTACCTACATATGTATAGTTATATATATATATATATGTATATATATATTTATATTTATTTGTGTGTGTATTATACTTATCTATTATTCTGTAATATTTTTTTTTTTTGTAATAATGTGTAAGTTCATTTAATGAAAATATTTCTTTTACATTTAAAAATGGGTACACCCCAACCAATCTTCCAGATAAGTTCAGCTCCTCTCCATCCAAAGGTTGTCTGGAAGAGATAGCTCTTTAGCGATAAGACCGCCCATTGTACATTTAGTTTTTTTTTGTTTAATTGTTATGTCTTGTTTTTAACTAGTTTGTAAGGTGTACAATAAAGTATTTTCATTCATTCATTCATTCACCACGCTCGGCAGGCGGATTGGTGATCACAGCATTGAATAGGTGGATATTACTGCCCCCCTCTGGTACAATGGTTTTAGTAGTAGAGCTTTTTCGTGAGTTTGTCCGGGGAAGTACTACCTCCCTACCTACTTCTGCCGCAAAGCGGTAGCGCTCGCATCGCTGTGTTCCGGTACTAGTATAGTATTATTTTATCTGTGGTTCCGGTTTGAAGGATATGGGTGTCGGTGAAATTACAGGCACATGAGACTTTTCATCTTTATGTCTCAGGGTGAGGGTGAGCTATGAGGTAACGCATTTTTAAAGACAGAGGTTACAGCTTAACATCAGCTGGACCATCTTGTTCCGTCATTCAAGTAATTCCCTAGCTGACTTAATTATGGCATGCACCTACATGTGGAGACGGACACGGCAATATTAAAACAATTTTTATTGTTTATTTTTAACAAAGTATATTATGTACATTTAATATTTACGCAAATTATAAAATATATCTACTTACAAATAACTAACACAACTGCCAAAACAAGAAAAGTTTAAAAAAATATGTATTTTGTACAAAATTTAGTTTTTCAAAAACCCTTAGTGAAATGAAACGTGCTAATTTTTCAAAAAGCTTTTCCAATTTAAACTTTTATTTTATGTACCTACTTACTACTACCTGAATACCGCTTCGAGTCATAACAATACAAATCAAATTTAGGTACCCCTATGGCCTTCCTCATGGTTACAATGTAACTTCTTCAAATTTGAACAAGATCGGTTCAGCTGTTTAGGCGTGAAAACGTAACAGACAGAATTACTTTCGCATTTATATAAATATATATTTTGGCATTGAATGCCCCTTCCGAGGGTATTAATTATAATTGTACTTAAAATGAATATCAAGTAAATTATTAATTAAAACCACATTCACAGTTCCGTTCTCCATTCTCATATCACCAGTTCAGCGCGCTGACACCAGCACTATATACAGTCTCACAAACATATCTGACCCGGTGACGGCGTCGCTGTTGTCGAATTTAGTGTTGCTGCTAAATGAAATTTACCACGGTTTTAGGACTTTTAGGGTAAGGTAGGGTAGAGTAAAATAATATTGACTAATTTTTATCTTTAAAATTTAATTCATTACAACATGAAGCAATTGAAACACAATAATATACATTTAGTTCCAGTTTTGGCCACCGGGTCAGATAAGTTTGTGGCACTGTATTATCATCGGAACATGACCTCTATAGAACCTCTGAAGTGCATTTGGCGTATTCGTATTAATTTGTAGCGCCATCTAGTGTCGTGCGACGCTTAAACCTAAACCTTTCTCAAAGCCAATTTAGACTCTTCCCGCCATTTCCGAAACGAGACGTCGTCTACTTTTATATTTTATTACATTTCCTAGTGTTTTTTAGTTTGTTTTGCATTTTAACAAATGCAGCTCGATTACAGAGCACGAGTGTAGTAAAATTAAATGGAAGTGAATTGCGTGACTTTTTAAATTGGTGGAAATTGTCTACCAATGTTTTAGTAAAACTGCCACCGTTTTACTTAAACATGACTTGACTGTGACTTTGACGACTAGGAAAAGTGAAACATTGCAAAAAACAAACTTGAAAATGGCAAATACACTAGTCGTGCGAAGCCTCATAAAGAAAAAAAACATGTGGAAGTGTGACGCTTTCCGCGTGATGGTGTTTTAAATAATAATCAAATCGAAAGTCGCGGTTTATCCTATCGCTGAATGGTAAAGATCATACTTATTAGGATCAATTAATAATCAAGAATGCAAGCACCAGGGGTGGTACCCATTCCTCCTTATTCACCTTCCGGCCGGTGGCGCAAACTTATCCAAAATTTGATGTATGGAGTCGGGCTGCTTCTCTTTAAGAGTAGTCATGTTCCTTGAATAACTCTTTAGTGATATATTCCGTCATCTCCGCAGTGTTCTGAAACACAAAACGTAAGTACGTGGACTTACGAAGTCGTACGTAGGTATAGTGGGTAGGCACGAACTAATCCTCTCTCGCGTCATCCATCCACACACCAAATATCATCTAATTCATCTCAACCCATTCATTCATTCATTTAAATTCCTTCAGGGTAGGCAACGCATCGACAATACCCCCGGTGTTGCCGGTGTCTATAAGCGACGGTGACCACTTTACATCAAGTGGGCCGTAAGCTAGTTTGCCTATTAGTTTCATTAATAAAAACCCTTGACCCGACAGACGCTGTCCTATCCAATGGTCTTGAATTCATACCAAAAATCCCATAAAACAAAGCACTTTACGAACTGATAAGGAGTGGAATAAACTACCGTAGTCTCTCTTTCCTGAAAACTATAATCTGTGTCTCTTCAAGTCTAGAGTGAATAGGTGCCTTCTAGACCTTTGTGCTCCATCGCCGGCCACATCGTCACTTACCAACAGGTGAGATCGTGGTCAAACGAAGGTCTATTAAAAGATAAAGATTTTGAATTGAATCATTGTAAAAAAAATCTGTTTATTAATTTAATAAAAAAAAACCTATTCGGACGAACATTACAAATTTTTCGAAATCGGCCTCGTTTTAACGTTGCCGAGATGCGAGCGAGATGATCGCAAATCTATGTAAATGAAAATATGCTGTTCGTTGGTAAACGCACAGGGGGGTTACTATGAGCTCTTATATCCATTCAGTTCAAAAACTATTCAGTACAAAATATCGGTTCATCGTTGACATTTTTCATCGTTGAATAACTTTAATCGCAGAAGTCTGTAGACCCTCTGCGATTGTGCCTTTAAATATAGTTGCGGACATCACGGAACCAATATTTTGTACTGAATAGTTTATCAACTGCATGGCAATAAGAGCTCATAGTAACCCACCAGTTCTTTAAAAGGCTGTCAAGTGTCAAAATACACTTTAGCAAAATCTACAGTTTATGACAACAAAAAATATATTATTTACAAGAGCATGATTGATCCTAAAACAATATTTTGATAAAAAAACATCGTAAACTAACCGCTGCAATGCGCTTATAACGCATATATCTCTATTACCTATCAATGTACATTGATAAAAATAAATAATAATATTGTTTCTTAATAAATAAATAAATAATATTATTAAAGAAGGCATAGTAGATTTATATTTTCGATTACGCAGCAAATATTTGTTTAACTACTGTTTTTTTTGTGATTTTCGTAGACTTTTCGTTGCTTGAGCGCTGTTCTGCACTCTCTATCACACCTGAACTTGACTGGAACTTGGAAGTTATCTGCCTCTTAATTACTCGTGCTTACTACGTAGGCTAGACCGACGACTGACAACACCGCATTATACTAATGGGTCCCCGAGACGATCAAGTGCACTTGACAAGTCTACGTGCTTGAAGTGATATTGATCGTTTACAGCGTTGACTTGACAAGTCCCGTCAAGTATCTACGGGCTGGACCATACTTGACAAAAATTTTGATTGACGGCACTTGAACCACCTTGGCTTGATGCGACCTGACGCGACTTGACAAGTTTTTATTCATTTGCGGCTGGAACATCGAATTTTCAGAACATAATTTTTGCGACGACCACTTTTCTGGGCAAAGGGCGGTAAACGACTGCGGCACGTGGACTTGACGGCACCTTCAAGTCACGTCAAGTCCCTCGTCAAGTAAAATCGTCAAGCACGTAGACTTGTCAAGTGCACTTGATCGTCTCGGGGACCCATTAGATTATGCATTCATCTTCGAGATACAATTATTAATGACACAGGTCCCACCCACCCTTAGACTACTATTTTTATAAAGGCGATTGTAATTCAACTTAAACCATCTTGCAACAGCAGACCAGAGTGGAGCATCCTCCATGATAATGTAGTATATCTGTCGCAGCCAACCAGTTAAGTCAGCTGGTTTGAATAGCCCTTTCATTGCCCACTACATTAAACATCCTGGGACCTCGAGAAACAACAACTATTTGATCTCTTCAAGGCTAGAGTGAAGAGGTGCCTTCTAGACCTTTGTGCTCCATCTTCAGCCACATCGTCACTTACAAACAGGTGAGATCGTGCTCAAACAATTCCTTTCTACATAGACCAACTAAACACAATAGACTGTCAATCTCATACAAGAAACCCTGACTCAAAAAAGGTCAAATTCCAGGCTTTTTCTAGATGGCGCTGGCAAATAGCCTGGGAATCATTCAATCAGCATTTTAAACCTATTACCTAATCTCTTTAAAAATAAACTTTAAAATTTCTAATTTATTTTTTAATTATTAAACTATGGTCGCAAAACATGTTTTATCGATCTATTCGAAACACATGTAAAAATCATTTCAATCGTTTATAGCAGATTCAAAACAGCGACATCTACCGTCATTGTAGGCAATCATTCATCGATGCACGTTTTCTTGTATGAGATTGGCAGTCTATTGTGTTTAGTTAGTCTATGCTTTCTGCATCAAATATCTTGAACAAACATCTGATTCTACCAGTTGGCTACGACATATCACATATCTATAAGACCAAGTTTTTTATCAACTATGACTTTAAGGACTTGTTGATAAGATTCGTTGGTATAAGATTTGTCCTGGCTGGTAGCTTATTATGGAATGTGTTATTACTGGAAGAAAGCGTTAGCCGAGTCAGTCGTGGGAAGCAATGGCGGCGATGAGCTCACCACTTGTCACGTCTATATTCCACGATGGTGCAACCCACTGTGAAAAGAGGCCTATTGTGGCTCTGCCTACCCCTTCGGGGAAAAAGGCGTGTGTCTATGTATGTATGTATGTATGACTTTAAGGCTATAAACGCCTTAACTTTCCTCTTCGGTCTTATGCACAATGTAGGTTGAGTCCGTGAAGTCGGTCTCCTCCAGCAAAGTCCTCCGCAGTCCTCTCATCAACACCTTGTTGATCAGTTGTTCTGCGAAGTGCCTCTGCTCGTTGTTCATCCGTTGTAATTTGCATGACACGTTTGACCCGACAGCACTGCATTCGCGATCTGTTGAACAAAAACATTATTTAAGATGATCACGCTTGTGGCGCGAAATTATTATTTTTTGGTGTTTTTTCCTCATGAACACTTCTTCAGATAGCGAAAGTTGATTTCGCGAGAACTAGGAGACTTAACACACATGTTTTAATTGATAGTATCTCATAAATATCATCAGTTTAGCTACGATACCCATAAACAAAAAAACACAGTAAAAATGTGTTTAGGGGTATCATAGCTAAACTGATGATATTTATGAGATAATATCAATTAAAACATGTGTGTTAAGTCTCCTAGTTCTCGTGAAATCAACTTTCGCTATCTAAAGAAGTGTTCATGAGCTGTAATGATAAAAAAACAGCAAAAAAAAAAAATACACCTTAATGGTACTATTATTTATTCTGTGATTGGATGTTATTTTACCAACCTTAGATTATATTTTTAACTAACTAACTCAAGTACAATAGTCAAATTATAAATATGCATGGATACTACATTATAGTACCGAGGGATCACTGTACCGAGATGATTTGAAATTGGAAGTTAAGGACCACCTGTTCTACAAAAATTGAAAAGCTATGCTCTTAAAAAAATGTTATTACTCCCTGAATGATTTTATGTATGACAAGTTGTAGGATGGAAAATTAGCGTGTTCTTATTTTATTATTTTTACAAAAAAATTGAGAAACATGTAACGTAACTTTATGTAATATTAGTTCATTTGACTGGTTTAGATTTAAAAACCCTGTTTAATTTGACATGCCTTTTTTACCGTAAATATGTTGTAGTTTAGTGGGTTTGACATGCACCTATGTACAGTGCTACTACTCTTTTGATTTAATTTTTGACATCTTTATCACAAAATTGCAGCGCCCTAACGGGGCTCATGTACATACTACATTACTTACAGTAGAAATAAGACCATATACTAACAATATTGTAAGTAGGTACATGTAAGCAATAAATAAATACAATACAATACAATACAATACCAGAAACAAGATGACAATTTTTTTTTTAAAGTTACGTAATTTTTTGTCTAGATTCATTGTTTATTAAAATGGTGCATATTATTGGGTAAAAATATAATAAATAAAATTAATACAACTAAGCCGAGGATTTAAATGGAGGGTTTAACTTTTATTGTAATATTATCTATATTTTACGAGATATTCAAAACCGCTTGCTCGAGGGGCGCGAGGCGTTTGTTTTTGTAGGTATGAAGATTTCTGCCTAGGGTTGGCGCAGTCTGTAGCCGTTTTGTACAACATGAAAGCACTTTAATGCAACCACGCACCAACAATTCAACACTTTAAAACTTGAAAAGAGCCATTTCAATGCTTTTTCTACTAGCCTCAGGAATCAGGATTACATTAGTCAAAATAGTTAGGTGTAACTATTTTAACCCTACATTCAGTTCTCCAACTCAATAATAAAACAATTGATTTTGTTATCCTGAAATGAACTTAACAAAATTTGCTCTGTGGCGCGGCTGGCGATGGTTCGCCTGCGACGCAGGAGGTTGCGGGTTCGATTCCCGCCTCGGAACAAATATTTGTTCAGGGTGTTCTGGGTGTTTTCTATGTATAATAAAATATGTCTATCTATGTAATGTATTACCTATATTAAGTATATCAATTATCTAGTACCCATAACGCAAGCTCTGGCTTAGCTTGGGGCTAGATAATTTTGTGTGAACTGTCCAGCATTATTTATTTATTTATTATTGATTACAAGCCTTATCTAACAGACTGAAATGAAAGGGACTGTGATAAAGTGAGAAAGAGAATGGTGCACAGGATTGCATATTTACTTTTTAATATATATGGTCCATGCGCCTACACTAGTCAGAAAACTTCATTTAAAAAAAAGCGGCCAAGTGCGTGTCGGACTCCCCCATGAAGGGTTCCGTAGCAGCAAGTAACATAATATAAAAGTTCTTGGATGGACTACGATTAATGACGTATTAAAAAAAAATACTTACTAGATCTCGTTCAAACCAATTTTGAGTGAAAGTTTACATGGTAAACATACATGGTAACATGTACATCATATATTTTTTTTAGTTTTATCATTCTCTTATTTTAGAAGTTACGGGGGGGGGGGGACACACTTTTTACCACTTTGGAAGTGTCTTTCGCGAAAACTATTAAGTTTAGAAAAAAAATATATTAGAAACCTCAACATCATTTTTGAAGACCTATCCATAGATACCCCACACGTATAGGTTTAATGAAAAAAAATAATTTGAGTTTCAGTTCAATAACTGAAACCCCAAAAATAATTGTTTTTTTTTTTTCATTTTTGTGTAAAGATCTTAATGCGGTTCACAGAATACATCTACCTACCAAGTTTCAACAGTATAGCTCTTATAGTTTCGGAAAAAAAAGGCTGTGACATACACGGACAGACAGACAGACAGACAGACATGACGAATCTATAAGGGTTCCTTGTCTTTGACTACGGAACCCTAAAAACACTTCAATTAACTTTTCTACAATACCTATGATGTACGCTTCATTGAATTTGTTCCTTTTTCGTGAGTTTTTAATGCCAGTGTGTTTTTTTTGTTCCTGCAATATGGGGGATGCCAATATGGGGTTTCGGGGTATTTCTTGGTCTTCGTTCCCACTTTCCGTTTCCTGTTCTTGTATGAAGACTAGTTCTTGTTCCTGTAAAGAAAAGTCCTATATTTTTAATGCAAGGTATCTGTTCTTCCTATTTGTATAACAAGAAAGAAAAAAAAGAAAAAAATGTTTATTTAAAGCATCAACAAAATCGGTTACATATGCGCTGCGACGCAGGAGATTGCGGGTTCGATTCCCGCCTCGGAACAAATATTTGTGCGATCGCAGATATTTGTTCAGGGTGTTCTGGGTATTTTCTATGTATAATAAAAAATATCTATCTATGTAATATATTGTATTAAGTATATCAGTTATCTAGTACCCATAACACAAGCTCTGCTTAGCTTGGGGCTAGATGATGTTGTGTGCACTGACCAGCATTTTTTTTTTATATAAGCTAAAACTCGCTTTATCTAACAATGCTAAAGCTGGCTGCGTATTCTAAAGTTGTGTTATCGACGGCCCTCACACTAGGTTGAGCCTGTATCGCGAGGACCAAGCTTACGATTTAATAACAAATTAATTTAGCGACTTGGTGCAACTAAGATTCTCTGCCCTCCGGACATTTTTTTTTTTTTTTTGTATACTATGACAGAACAAGTAGACGGCCCACCTGATGTTAAGCGGTGACCTCTGCTTATGATCAGTGCATTACCTGATATGTCACGTCCACCTAGGACGCACCCTATGTGGCATTGCACTGCGCCCGCCACCTTGAGACATAAAGATGAAAAGTCTCATGTGCCTGTAATTTCACCGGCACCCTTACCCTTCAAACCGGAACACAGCAATGCGAGCATGGTAGTACTTCCCCGGACGAACTCTTTCACAAAAAAGCTTTACTACTACATATGCCATTAAATAGCTTCAAATATTTGATGAGGAAAGTTGATAGCCCTAATTGTGAAGTATGTGGCGTAAAAGAAGATGTATACCACCTTTTAATGGAGTGTCTTCGGAGTGCAGCTATGAGAGCGCAAATGTACCAGTGTAAAGGTGTTGTACAGCTCGATGTGGGTCTGTTTCAGAGCATGTTGTCTGCGCAAACATCAGACGCAGCCATCATGCTCTATCAGTCCATATACGGGCTGGTTCAATAAATTTGATGAGTGATTTAGGAGAGAGACCAATGGAACTGGCATAGTCGTCGATCAACAAAAGTTCCGAAAAAAAATAGATTACAAAAAAAAAAAAAAACTAGTAATTTGGTACGATATTACACAGACAAACAACAAAAAAACAACTGAGATTAGCTTTTGAATAACACACATTGATTGAGCAGACTTGTTGCACAGACATGTGATGTATAACTTGTACAACAGATTCCACAGACTGACCCCAAACACTGGCACTTAAAAATACATCCTAACCAGCTTGCAAACAGTCTCATGACAAAGTCCACAACTTTCAGAAGGATAAAGAGGAGAGCCCCTCAAGACCTCATCTAGTATCTAAAAGAATATGTACTGAATTAGAGTCGTGGATATGCCACTGGGCGTATACCATTCATGTCAAGCACGAAAGAAGCACAAAACTCTTGCTCAATGCCCGGACAGGCAGATTACAAGAAACAAAGGACTTAAAAAAAAAAAAAAAAAACAGGCAAACACTCCTATAAAATTGGGAACCTCCTCCTTTTTATTAAGTCGACTAAAAAGGGTTTGAACTAAAATAAAACCAAAACACTTAACAAGATCAAAGTTAAAAAAACAAAAACCAGCCTACGGCAAATATTTACTCAAAAAAGTATGAAAATGCTTGCGAGACTATTTTTTAAGAAATTCATTTGCATGTAGTGTACGTATATAACACTACTAGTATACGTATATAACACTACTAGTATACGTATATAACACTACTAGTATACGTATATAACACTACTAGTATACGTATATAACACTACTAGTATACGTATATAACACTACTAGTATACGTATATAACTAGAATGTGTTCAATGACAACTTTCTTTTGATACAAACTACATACCTATGTTTTTTTAAACATACATTTTGACTCCAAAATGCTTCATATTTGATTCGTGCACAATAAAGAAGAACCTAGCAACATACCTACCATTCATCAAAATCAGTTCAGCTGTTTAGTAGTTATGAGGGAATGACATACATACATACATACAGATCAAACATATAAACCTCCTTTTTTGTCTTCGCCGCAGTTGTGTAAAGAAACAATTCTATCAAGTTTTTTTCATCCATGGCTGCTTCATTATTGAACACATTTGATTATTAGAGTGTGATCCAACTCATCAGTTCAAACTCAATTGTATCAAACTCATTTGTCATCGTTGAAATTTTCACAGGGGACATATTTTGGCATTGATAGTGTATGGAATGCTAAGTCCATCGTAGAGTTATTAGAAAGTCTTTGATTCAATTTGACACAATGACACTTGTGTAGCAAGTATATTTTGTATAATACCCTATATAATATGAGGGTTCTCCTTGGGAAGTACTAGCACTAACATTTCTACTAGCAAGCAGTGATGTCCAGTGTCGCTGTGCTCCGCAGTGTTCTGGTTTGAAGGGTAGAATTTACAGACACAGAGACATGTCTTGAAGGCCTCAGACCCGATGCCACTTATGGCACATCATAGATGATGGTCAGAGTGGACAGAAGTCGGAACGGGAATTTTTTCTAAGTCGTTTTTCGATGAAATTTTTCTAAGTCTTTTTTCCTCAGCGCCCCCTTATGTACACTCCAACCAAAAAGTACTGCTCTTCTTCATCTACTTGTTATTAAATAATGTTATTTAGTTACCTCCAATTCATTGAATGTATCATCTTCAATGTGTTCTTCTATAATTATTTCCGACTGTGGTATTTCCGTTTTGCTCTCATTCAGATCCTGCAGGAACTTCATCGCTTCAAACTTCCACGAAGGAGGAATATGAGTATAAACTATTTCTCCGTCAGTTGTTAGAGTTTTCGACGCTAAGTACTTTCGTAACTCCTTCCTATAAGTCGATCGGAGAATGTTTATCTTTTGCCGCACGTTGTATCGGCTCGCTGAAGGTATAAACTTCCTCAGTACCGGCAAAAGTATATCGTACGCCAAGTTCCTTTTGAACTTGTTACTGTAATCAGGATGCTCCCTGTGCCAAAGGAGCGGCATCTGCTCGTATTTTCTTATGAACTCTCGTTCCATAGATGTCATGTCAATAGCTGCTTGATCGCCCTGACCTGAATACACCACTTCCATTTTGAGGAAGCCTGACGAAATTACTGATGAATATAAACTGATTGATCGACTGATGAAGGCAACGTTGACCAAACCAGCCAAAACAAAATGGTTTGCAAGAGGCTTGGCTGGATCGCTGGATGTTCTTGCAAGTGAAAAAATGAAAACAAGAAAAAAAGATGGCCGAAAGCGGGCGGAATTAACTCTAGTGTTGCCATGAACGGATTTTAACAATGCAATGCAATGTCTTTCTAAAAATTTCGTATCCCTGTCTGGTGATTGTTATCAACCTTTGGTTCGTAAAATGGGGTGCTTTCATAGATATAATTAAAACATACGGTCGATCTAAAAAATTTGCATTTTTTCATACCGCTGACCTAAGTATACTGGTTGACGTCGGTGTCTCGCATCCGATTTTGACACCGAAAAATTTACCAGTTATTTTATCACGTCAACCACCTGGCCTACGCTAGCTAATTTAATTTTTTGTAATAATAGCTTTAATATTTATTGCCCCACTTGGATTATTAGATTTTTTGATTATTTTCCCGTAAAACCACAGAATAAATAATAGGTAAAACTGAACTCTACAGCTACCACTAAGTAGGTAATTTTATTTTTGGTTTGCAAAGTTTGTTTCTAAAACAAAAAGTAAGCTTACAAATAAAGTAGGTATGTAGACCTAAATGTTACTGACTAAAACTCAAAGTAACCCCGGATTTCAAAGTTAGCCCCAGTTGACCGGAACAACGATATCAAACCTAGGCGTTTTAAAAAAAAACAAGTTACTTCTTATTGTTCTTCTTCAATGTTCTTTAGACGTGATCCAATACGTTGGTAAAGGTAGGTACCGGTACCTCTATATAAATCTATAGTAACACAAGTAAAACAATTAAAATTATGACAAGTACCTGTGATAAAATTAGAAGTGTTGATAAATCTAGTGAGGGGAGGGTGGCAGTTTGAGGGGAGAAGCCACTGTGAGCGCACAGGGGAAACTTCTAATTTTCGAGAAAATAAACTTTTTTTATTCCTTCTTGAAATGAGGGAGTAGTTCCAGGGGTAGCCCTCTCCCCACCCCCAAACATGGAGGCTTGTCTCTAATGCACACCCGATAATATTAGCATCTATTATCGCCTAAGTCAATCTAATATTTTTTCAAAGATACGCCCAAACACCTCGTGGTACTAGCTTATTATTTAAAGATTAGGTCTTTATTGCACAAGACAAAAAAGCATTACATAGGCGAACTTAATGCTAGGGAGCTCATCCACACATCATCGACACGTGGGTGTCTCGTACTGCTCGCTTTACGAGATCTTTTCTCCCCCATACGTGCAAGTTGTGGAATGGGCTCCCTCCTGAGGTGTTTCCGCTAAACTACAACATGAGCCGCTTTAAAAAAAATGTAAAAAGAGTCCTTCAGGGCAGGCAACGCATTGGCAATGCCCCTGGTGTTGCAGATGCCAATAGGCGACGGTAACCGCTTACCATCAGGCGTGCCGTAAGCCAGTTTGTCGAGCCATTACATTAAAAAAAAAAAAAAAACCTATTGCGAGTGTTATTGAGGTATATGAGCGTAAGACGATTAAAAACGAAACGAAAGCAGACAGCAACATTTTGTTACCACTACCAAATTACCCGACTTTTTGGGTAAAATCAAATAGCTGGCAGCGCAGATTGACTGTCAATCTCGCTGACAGCTGTCATTTCTCCATCAATCTTACCACAGTAAATAAAATTGACCAATTTTATTTATCATTCTACTACTATGTATTCTGTGCTAACATGCATGCATGACCATTGACCACATGTTTTCCTTCCACATGTTCTTGAAATCGAAGAACATTGTTAGGGATCATCATCATCCATGGACCTCATCTCACTTACATTTATGTAGAGGGTAAACCTTGGGTCATCGAGCAACGCAGGCCCGGAGGCGAAAGAGAAAAAAAAACTGTCATATTTTCCAGAGCTATGGGCGGTAGACGAGAGAACAACGCTCGGATAAAAGCTGCTCGACCACTATGCGTTGAACACGCAACAGGAAATCAACCATTGGTAGAGCACTCCCTGTATGTTGCCGGTAAGTTCATTTCTAGGACTTGTACCGGTTCTCATAATTTAGTTTATTAAACTGATAGTTTTTGTTTATTGAAATAAAGTAACTATTTAAACCATAGACGTAGAATTTTTTCGCTACGCTAAATAGACAAACGAAGCGTGGGAGAGAGAAGTCATTTTTAAATGTACCCCGTGCAAGAAGAATAGTGACAGCAACAATGTATTGTATGTGACATGTTTTGCTTGAGTACATGCCTATACCGGACGGTCTCTTGTGCAGTTTAACTAATTTCGTAATTTTTTTAGTAATCTTACTATTAAATAACAAATATTACTTTGTATGACAATGGTGTCGTGTTCAGTTTGTGACTGTGAATATACAAGACGTAATTATCCGGGAAAACACACGTTTCACAGGTAAATAAGAGATTATTGGTAGTTTGATAGTATTGCTTATTTTATCAATTCTGCTTTAGTAAATGGCCTAAAATCCAGTTTCATTCGTCGATTAGGACTTTCCCTTATATTTTTGAATAATATTTCGTTGCTGCACCTAGAAATAAACAATATTTTATGTAAAATATAAAAATGTTTGATTACGATAGGGTTTGACCAAGTGATGACGTCAGAAATATCGATAGTCCTGTTGCAGTCTATATCGTAGTATAATGCGCATCATGTAAAAAGAACGCTGGCGGTCAAGCTTCTTCAGGCGTTCCAGCGTTCTTTTTAAGAGATTACTTACTTTTCTACTTATTTAAGAGATGTATACCTATGCATTGAATGAGTGCCTACCTAGTTTACTACAAATAATGTACAATTATAGTACGCGTCACGTAAAAAGAACGCTGGAACGCCTGTAGAAGCTTGACCACCAGCGTTCTTTTTACATGACGCGCACTATACCTACCTATAAATTAAATTTTTGTCCATCCTAGAATGGAGGTTTACTTTGTTTGGAGTAAATATGTGTGCTCTGTTAACATTTTACCGTTTTTTTTTTAATCTATAATAACCAGGTGGACATTTAGGTGTGTGTTTTTGTATTGACTATTGAAAAGGTAACTTTAAAGCACCACAGGTGTTTTTATTGCAGTTTGTGTAGTAGATATTTTGAGTAAATATTTACGTTGTTGTACACACGCCTTTTTCCCGAAAGGGTATATTTATTTTTTATTTTTTATAAATAAATATTGTTTATTTCTGCTTAATAAAATAATAGGTAACAAATTAAATTTAAATATACCCCAAAAATTCCGTTCCAGCGGGACTCGAACCTGCACCCTCGCCTGTGATCAGCGATGCCTTTACTTTCGAACTTTGAACAGAAGGTTTTCAATGAAACACCTGTAGATACAGCACTATCAACTTGGCGCTATAGCCGAGTTGATAGTGCCCACAAATTTCGTCTCCAGCGTCATAGCTCGATCTATGTCTAAATTGTTGAATGCATCGACGATGACAGGCGAGGGTGCGGGTTCGAGTCCCACTGGAACGGAATTTTTGGGTTACATTTAAATTTTATGTTATTCATTATGCGTGGTTTACACTTGAAAAATAATAAACTTTGGGGTAACAAATTGTCTATAGATAAAGTAACATAGTGAAAAATTATATGGGCGTAGCACGGCTGATATAAAATGTTTTTGTGCTTTCAGATTTCCAAGTAATCCTTTGCTACGAGAAAAATGGTTATCGGTTATAAGAAGAGTGGGATAGACTCAAATAAGAACTCCACTAGGTATATGCAGCAAACATTTTAAGTTTAAATTTAAAAGGGAAACTCTAAGATCCCACCTATAAATAAAACTGTAATATTTAGGGGTCAATAAATAATAAAGGTTTATTTATTAACTGTATTCAAAATTGGAATAAGAACCTTATTCTCTTTATGACGTCAAATCTGCCAAACTGTGTTATTTATGAAATACTTAATCTGCATTAAGATGTATTTATCTACCATACACATCACGGACGGATGATGAATTCTATCGACAATGTAAAAGTGTTGGTCGAGGACAACACTATTTTTAACTCGGACATAGACTTTCACCAACACTTGCACATATGTTTTTTGGTTCCATCTTCGATCTCTGATTGTAGATCTAGTACATATACTAAATCTATGATTTAAACAAACAATATTTGTATAAAATATAGGTACCTACCTAAGTATACTTAATGGTAATGCACTGTTCATAGGCAGAGGTTACCGCTTAACATCAGGTGGGCCTCTTGCTTGTTCCGTCATTCAAGTAGTATAAAAAAAAAAAAAAAAAACTTACTTATATATTTTGCTCGGAACATTTCTACTTCTATGATATTTTGTGATCTCTCAAACGATGCCTTCATAGATTTCATTTTCAAGCGGTTAAGGTTTTATAAAAAAAAACACTTGCTACTCTGTCATACACTGAATATTGAATAGTTCGCTCTTCCGCGGCCGAATTCGAATTTCAGATTATCGTTAGAGATTGTAAAGGTGGGTACTGACCGGCGTTACGGGGCGTAATGTAACGTGTTACACCGCGAGCATTCGTGCAGTCAGTACGTCGTGTTACGGGGAAACCAGCGAGCAACGAGCGGCTCGTTGCTCGCTTTGAGTGCTCCACCCGGCTGTCGGTTTTTTGGCGAATCCTTTGACTGTTACGCGGTTCAGTCAGTACGCCGTTGCGAGTCGTCACGAGCGCACGTGGACATCGCAAGTGATCACCCGTTATTCCTCTCGTAATTATATCAAGTTTCAAGAAGCATGGAGTGGAATAAAGAAAAAACTTTGTATTTTATTGAAAAATACAAAGAAGAAACACTGTTGTGGAACCCAGCTCACTTTTTTCTTTTTCTTCACTTGGATGAAACAATAACTAAGTAGAATCAAAGTTCCCAATACGTCCTCGCTGTCGGCCATCTCGGAGTGAACTGGCGGCGACGGAGCACAGAGTTTTGACGAGCATGTTACGTCGATTTTAAGGACACTGCGTAACATGCTCGATGCGTACACGCTCGATTCGAATGTTACATTACACCTCGTAACGTTGGTCAGTACCCACCTTAAGAGTAGCGATACTTAGGTCGCACCATATTTACTGTAAAACTTGTCTTTTGTCAAGGTCCTGGAAGCGGCGTAGAAGTCGACAGCGCGGCACCGGAACATGCTAAACACGAAGGGAAGCTACGACCGAGAACAGCCCGATGCAGGCGAAACCGGTAACAGTTACTAGAATGGCATTTTCATTATGTTAGGTAGTTAACGCTGATGGTAATTTGATGCTTCAACAGTACCAGCCTAAAACCTACCTACCTATGTGTTATTTCTGCCGAAAAGTAGTGCTCAGTTTGAGAGCATTGGTTCCGGTGAAAATACAGGCACATGAGACTTTTCATCTGTCTCAGGATGGCGGGAGCAGAGCAGTGCAGTGCCGCATAGAGCGCGTCCTAGGAGATATCAAAATAAATAAATTATGCTGGACAGTTCACACAACTAGATAATAACTTAATAAGGTAGGTACGTAGAATATACCCAGAACACATCTGCAGATCGTACAAATATTTGTTCCGAGGCGGGAATCGAACCCGCAACCTCCTGCGAACCTTCGCCCGCCGCGCCACAGAGGTAGTCAAACTATTATAATGCACTGTTCATAGGCAGAGGGCACTTTATTATTACTTATTAACATCTGAGGGGTGAGTCTGAGTTTTGCAAACACCATCGTAACGGTGAACGTACCACGATCGTACGTGTATAACATAATAACTAGCTATTAATCTGTGCCAAAAACGTCACAGATTAATGGCTAGTTACTACGCAATACACGTACACTCGCCGTTACGATGGTGTGTGTAAACTCGGACTTGCCCCTCAGGTGGGCTTGCTCCAACATTTCAAGTATTTTTTTTAATACTACCTTTGTTTGTATACCTCCCTCACCGTATATCAAGTCTGTGTGTCAGACATTTGTGAGATGCGACTCAAAGGAACCCATGTTGTAGGATATCACCCTCACCTGCCCAGGAGCCGGAGCCGGGCAGTCCGCTGGAGCCCTGGGCGACGGCGCCTCTCTCCCGGCTATCCCGACTCATGCGGTCCGCGAGCGCGTCCACAGCCTCACTCACGTCTCAGACCTCCACGGATCCTTCTCCACAAAGATATTGAACTCTGCTTGCCAGAGTCATAGAGCCCTGGGGTACCCTAGTCTGCTATTAGGGTATGCCAGAAATTAAATATGTAGTACAGATTTACCCAAAATATAAGTCCGATCGACTGTTTTGGTTTGCAGAAAAGCGCAGACTGATATCCGACGGTGGCCGAACGTATAGTATAGCTCTGACCGGCTGTATAGCTCTGTCCCGCTCACATCTAAAAGTCGAACGGCCGCGATTTGCCGCGAAATCGGTTAACCAATACAGCGCAAGATTTTAGCGCACGATGGCTATTGGTAGAAAGATAGTTCCCGCGCTATAGAAATTGGTCTACGGCGCAGGTACATCGGGGCGACTTATATTTTCGGTAAAACTGTACTTACTTTCAGAGGAAGAAATAGTAGCTAACTGTAGGTACCTAGTACCTACTGTGAAGTAGAAGCAAGAGGTACGAAGGACCTCATGGACCCTTCCGAATCACCCTTTATTGTGTAAAAAGTACTTACCTAACTACATAGGAACTAGGCAAAGTACCTAGTTAAAAGTATGTAGGTAACCTAATTTTAAATGTGTCGGTATTTAACTACATACCTACCTTATATCCTAGGAATTTACTACTGCCATTGTCAGATAATAACTTATTAAAGGTGAAATATTCGCTTTAATTTGGTTAGTTAAGTATATAAGTGTAGAATATCGTAAATTAGATTAGTACCTACCCTATACCTACCTACTTCATCGCATAGTTCACTAGTTAGAAAATAAAACAACAATGTCATTGCAATATATTTATTGAGAAGATGCCCGAGCCCATGTCGAGAATGTCAATAAAGATATAAAACGCAAGAAATATTTTTTTATAATATCTGAAACAATCAAATTCAATGCAGGTAGGTACTTAATAGAATTTTAATTACCTTGGCTTGGTAGGTATCATATTAGAAAAATTACGGCTATACACCACGTACTTTACTATTCTCATGCTGACGTGTCGTTGACCATTTAGAGGTCCTTCTTCATGAGCACGGACCGCGACCACGCTCGATGGTCCTCAGACGGTTTCCCGTCTCACGACCATAGCGCGTGGTCGCGGTCGGTGCTCGTGAAGATGGACCTCTAAATGGTCAACGAAACGAAACAGGAGAATAGTAAAGTACTTGGTGTATAGTCGTATTTTTTCTAATTGGTATAGTTACTTTTTACACTATTAAAAAATAACATTTTAAATAAGGTACCTACGTAAAATAAACATAAGTATGCATAGTCAAAAGTCATCAGTGGAATGACTTGAAATCTGACTGATGTATGTATTAGGTCAGCGAGAACGTGCACATAGTGTGTGTAACTCAGAATATAAGTCATTCTAAAAAAACCCACACCACCAATGAACAGAGGAAAACATGATTTTGAAATAAAAAATGGTTCACTTTGTACAAAGTGTTGGGAAACACATGGTCAACAATCATGAATCAAGGAAATTAATAAGTTTTCGAAGGATTTTTTGAACTTTGTTCGTCCAGAGCCTGGAAAATATCATCAGAATTTTGCAAAACAACTATTCATTCGAATCACAATGTATTTAAGCATATTATTTATGGCAAATACTCCCTATTCTATCGGGGAAGCCTCGCCCAGCAGTGGATGTCTACCGGCTGATATAGATATCTAGAAATACATCTACAAGGACAAAAAAAAACTTTAACGTCCATTTCAAGGTTAAGAATGAAATCGATAGGACGCCATGCGCCATTTTGCCATCCCCAACCAACATCGAGCAACAACGGAGGCCTGCGTTGCTCGATGCCAACCAACGATCGATATGCTTTGCTCTATTACTGTTTCTCCCTAGACGTTTACGAAACTGATTTACACGATGTTATTAGGTACCTATATAATAATGGGTAATAAATAATATGGAGGGATTAATTATAATCGACTAGGGTCTGGAAGTGGTATCCGCTCGCGCCAAACCGGGATAAAATATTAGGTAGGTACTTGACATATGCGAAATTGTTTGGAGTATTCCTCAGAAGTCATAAAAAGAAGATAAGAAAATAGCGCCAAAAATTCCGCTGTTTTTTCGTGGTCCCATTATGGAACCACGAGGAGGAACTGTTTAATTCGCTACCAGATGCAAATAAAATAAACTGCGCTTTTTTGTCCTTGTGGCCTTGTACAAGGTTATTTTTTTCAATAGTTTTTTGTGGAAGATTCCCAACAATTTAGCCAAGTGATAAAACTAAATCAAGTCGTCAAGAGTCCTCCGTCAAGTCATAACCCAGGTTAAAATGGTGGCAGAGAAACCAAAGCTTTGGAGTACAAAATCCACCATTCCGAAAAGACACGCAATACAACTTCTATCTACCACACACGTGCTCTTTATATGTTACGCCGGTTAAAATTCCACCAAATTACACGATATAAGTTTAAAAAACAATGAAGTGTAATAAAATAAAAATGAAGACGTTCTTTCAAAAATGGCGGATTGTTTATAGCAGTTTAATCTATGATTCTAAGGCCAGTAATATCAATAGCAGTTTATACCCATGACTCTAAGTTTAAACTATTTCTTTCAATGGACTTAAATGGTTTAAACTGTCACTTACAGATTAAACTGCTATTGATATTACAGGTCTAAGTTTAAACTATTTCTTTCAATGGACTTAAATGGTTTAAACTGTCACTTACAGATTAAACTGCTGTTGATATTACAGGTCTAAGTTTAAACTATTTCTGTCAATGGACTTAAATGGTTTAAACTGTCACTTACAGATTAAACTGCTATTGATATTACAGGTCTAAGTTTAAACTATTTCTGTCAATGAACGGAAATGGTTTAAACTGACAGTTATAGATTAAACTGCTATTGATATTACGGACCTAACTTTAAACAAATTTTTGTCAATGGATGGAAATGGTTTAAACTGAGTGATATGTTAAACTACTATTGATATTAGGGGCTTCCCGCGCTTCGCTTTGAGCGATGCGGCTCGTGTCCCTCCGGTAATAGCGCCAGTACGTATTTTATTCATTGAAATCACAAGGATAATTTTCATGCAGGTACTGTGACGTTACACTGTCAAACTGAGCGTGCGCGCTAGGATTCATATTGGTCTTAACAGTATGATATCTTAGTTAACCACCAATAAAAGCCGAATTTTCCCCTATGATATCTGTAGGTACACCAATAAACGCCCGAATTTTCCCGTGATACCTCGCCATTAATGTTAAGTGGGATATGTTATTTTTAGCGCACCCCTTTGTGTGATATATAGTTAAAAGGTTTTGTTAAACGAGACATTGTTTTCCTTCACCATATTTAGGGCCGTACAATAGCAGTTCAATCTGTATCTGACAGTTTAAACCATTTCCGTCCATTGACAGAAATAGTTTAAACTTAGAATGATAAGTTATCTATTATTGATACTCGTATTACGGGCCTTAGGCTGTTTTTAATATCGTGCTGATTTCATCACGCACGCGGGATTGCCCCGCATACGGAAAATGTAATGCAGCGTGAGACACGCAAGCCTACAATCTAGTTTTCTGCGGGCTGCTATGCCCCCTATACGATTTGTCTGTATAACACGCGCGTGCACCCCGAATGACAGTAAAATGCACACTGGATTTCATAGATGTGCACACGCATGCGGGGTCCCCGCGCGGTGCATCCCGCCCTGCATCCCGCGTCCGTAGTCTACGCATTACAATAAATACTTATATAGAAAAGACCCTTCCGGGTGTCACGCATATAGGGCAATCCCGCGTGCGTGATAAAATCCGCACGATATTAAAAACACCCTTAGTGGTTTACAATGCGATCAAGGGGCCTCGCCATTTCTAAACAGTTTTTATCTAGGAACTTGCAATTCCCCATCTAAGTGGACCATGGTGGAAACTTCCGGATGAAATACCCTGCGATTAAACTTTTCGAGGTTTAGATAAACTGTAACTTGAGTCCGGTACCCTACACTGCGTGTATCGTCATGCACTTTAGCAGTTTTTTAATGGCACTGTGCGTGGTCCGACACACGCTTGGCTGATTTTTATAGTTTCAAAGTTTTCATAGTTAGCGACATGTTTCTGAACAGTTTCATTAAAATTATGTCATCAATAACAACATTTCGTCGTATTGGTGGTGAAGAGGCGTCTATATGCATCATCCATCATCTTAATCTATATCATTGTTGGTGCCTTCACCCACAATACGACGATTTTTAATAGAACTTACCCATTTTTCCAATACTACCTCTCTCTCCTTCTCCATGGCATCAGCAACTCCATCCATTATCCATATATATCCAAGTATTTAAGCTCTTTTTGTCTGTTTGTATGTTTTTAAGGAGTAGGTTCTGCCACCTTTAACAGATCCACAACATAAAGGGCAGAGTGACATAATCACAACATGAACACGATATATTGCAATGAGAAACACATCAGGTTAAACAAACAAAATAACATGATAACGCATATTTTACATTTCAATTCGATTAGGAAGCTGCTGAAACTTTTAAGTCGGGTGTCTGTCAAACAAAATAGTTTTGTTTTTTGTACAAACACCCAAAAGTCACATACACAGTCCTGAACTCACACAAGAGTCCCCTGTGTCGTGGGCTCGTGGGTATCAGGAACTACGAGACACCGCAACACACAGACCCGGAACAAATATTTGCAGATCATACATTTGTACGACAGCAAAGTTCGGATAAGAAAAAAAAAATAACGTTAGAGGGTACTTTCGAAAATTACTCGCAGACGAAGTCGCGGGCGCGACCGCTAGTTCTGTATAAATGGACATTTATTGACACTGAAGATGGTGTATAAACATTGAAACAAAATCAAATAATAGTTCAACAGAATAAAATACACAACAATTAAGAAAATAAACATATAAATGTGGATTTGGTGGCGACAGTAGTGTGGATTCTGATACAACTGAGGAATATTCTCTATTAACTAGATTGGATAGCACTAAAAATATTGACATTCTTATAATTCAAACCTATTAACATAACATAACACACACACACAGTCTTGCTCACACTAGGATCCCCTGTGTGGGTATCAGGAACTATGAGTACCATGCTACCACATAGACACACATAGACCCAGCGCAAATATTTACAGATCAAACAAACATTTGACCCGCAGCCTCTCGCATCTCAGCTAGCCAATCGCCCGCCGCGCCACAAAGGTCGTTAGAAAAGGAGCAAACATTTGAAGTGCTGTCAATAGCTAAGTTTAGAGAATGTTGCATCAGATGATCAGAATCTACACCAGTGTAGAAAATTATGAACAAAATATGGTGAACAAATAATAAAATGTGGATAGTTGGACAACAAACAGTAATGTTTCACAGAATAATGGAATCAGCAAATGGAATAAACATAAATAAGATTCAAAAATAAATAGGGCACAGCAGACTTTCCAGAAAGAGTGTTATTTTAATCTGTTCATCTGTCAACAGTTTATTTAAACATTATCTTAATAGGATTTTGTCTTCAAAAGAAACAAAGATACAATTGGTCCAAAAAACAATCGAGTTTTGACTCGGAAAAGAAGAAAAGCACTTATTTTGTGGGAGTTTCCTTTTTGGTAAGCATTTCTGAAAAGCCTTACCTTGCAATTTGCAGAAAAATCCTACAAACGTGTCTATATTTCAGTTCAACGCACAATAAATACACAAGTTCACACAACACTCAAAGAAAGGAAGTCTGCTTGGTTCTGAAAGGTACTGTTCTCCGGAAACTACAGGCACAATAACCTCTTGAATCAGTCAAGAGACAAGTCTTGGATCAGTCTTTGGTATAAAAGAGAACTATGCCCTTTGATAAAAACAAAAAAAAGGAAGATACGTGAGACTTACCTCGCGCGGCCTAACAAAACCCAGTCCAATAAACCTGGTTACGTGCAATCACGACACGCTCACACATTGGAAACAACATTACAAATGCATTTATTCACTATACAAATCTTTGAAAGATTTGTCCTTATCGGTAAATGTTTTTTACTTACGTGTGTTATGTGATTACATGTGTCGTGTATTTTAACGTTTTTTTGCAAGATATGACGGCACAAGACGGTATTAAGCCGCTACCCTGAGGAATCGCGGCGCCAAGATTTTGTTTCCCGTTTTAAGCTGCTTTCTTCTCGTTAAATAAAGGAATTGGATAAAAACTTAGAGCATTGCAGGCCTCCGTACCGGAGCTCGATGGATAAAAACTTAAATCTTTAGACTTATTTTTTTATCATCAATTTCTGTGTTTGATTTAATGATTTAACGTCGTAATCTTACGTCTTGCTTGACAGTACACCCAACCAGACTCAAGTAGACCGCGCGCGAGTGAGAGTTTGAGCATTTTTCTCAAAACCTGGTGCGACACGCACACGCATTACCGTCGTTAAGCCATAAGCTATCTCTGTCGTTCGATGGCATACAACGTGACTTCAATTATAGGTGTGTGAGCCTGTGTATGAAGTGGTGGCTTAATTTATGGTTGACACAATTTTAAGAACGTACCGTATCTTCCTCTTTTTGTTTTTATCAAAGACTATGCCCCCAATAGATAGGTAGGATATAAAATCAAGTTGAGGTAGCTAATGAAAACAGATTCTTTTAAACCCAATTCTCAGGAAGTAGTTTATATACAGACGATGAATTTAACCACAGGATTAAATATTTTTTACCCGACTACGGCCAAGCTAAAAGCGTTATGTTTTTAGCAGTCTACGTATGTTTGTTTTACTGACGTATGTTTCACCGTAGCGCCTAAATTAATAATCCGATTCTGACGAGTGAGGTGTCGATCGTTTCGAATCGAGGTTGTCGAATCGTTGTTACAACCGGGTGACACAGGCTACATTATAGAGAAACAAAATTAATAAGACGAATGTTATATCTAAAAAAAAGCGTTTATTCCCCTTTTTTGGATTTCATATGAAAAAGGAGTTTATTGAGATTCTTAGTTATTTTTTTGCATTAAGCATCTATCCAATGTTGTGGTCACCATAGTCGGGTAGTTTTGTATTTTTTTACTTGTTAGATTTCATATTTATTAGCTACCTCTTATCTTACTCCTAGATGTGCTTGTGCTATATATTCAGCCAACATGTTAAAATATAAGATTCAGTTCAAGATGTAAAGTCGACACCGTTGTGGCCAATTTCTGTGGAATGCACATCTTAAAATGCAATTATCACACGATACACACAACATAATCAACATTTAATATCACGAAAATTTCAGTTTATATCAATTCACACAATTTCATCAAATAAATCAGTGTGGTGTGGCATTAATAATCGCATAGAAAAGCACATGTGTAGTGCACGTTCACAACAACAGTGGCAGGTACTCTGCGGCTCAAGTTATTAGCTAATTAACTTTTGAAACTATCATGGTTATGCACATACTTTTCACTAGAAACGGGATATTTACCATGATTTTCGAGTTTTGGTAGTGGTATCGTTCGTAATAAAAGAGTGAGAAAGAGGGTAGATCGATATATCTGCCAATAACATCTACTCGCAAAGACTTTAGTTAGTTCTCCCGTGATCATGGCGCATGCAACTGTGCCGAAATATCGGGAACAATAAAAACTCTAAAATCATGGTAAATATCCCGTTTCTAGAGAAAAGTTTAGCTAATTGTTGACTAAGCTGTCCCCCCACTCTTATTGTGCACGAGCAGGGGTGACTCACCTCAAGGACTGTGGAAAGAAACATTAATTATAAATAAAATGAACACAATCTGAACATACACTTTATAATTAGGTATCTTAAAAGTAATACAAGACGGCGCTCGGCCTGTTGAAGCGAAATGGAACTCATCCAGAGTTTATTATATTGAACAATTTTACCAAGGAATGTAGCTTATACATTACCTGTTTAATCAACATTATTATACTTATGAAGTAGCCTATCGGTACATATAACTATAGTGTTCCGCCGAGACAACCTGATGAGCTTTCGAGAGAAATGAGTAATACAACTAACTTAAATCTACGTTTTAGTTTCACGCTGGGATATCAGCTATAAAACTGGAGTTATCTTCAAAAAGTACACGAGAAATACATAATAGGTACGTTATAGTGTTCTATTCACTCAATACAGTGCAATTTACCTCGAGTCCTCTCGGTGCGAAGATCTGTCTAGTTTCGCATTCTCTCTCTTAGCTCCGGGTACGTCGAATCATTCGGATAGGTTAACGGCAGTGTGGTTCTATTTAAACCTGGACAGATTGGCATGTCAGTTATTAAACATTGGCACAATACAATCGAGATTCAGAGTAATATATCTACGACACAGATAAACACGAGAATAGACCACACAGCCGCGAATAGTTATGTTTACTGATGAAATTCAAAAAATTAACTCGTAATTCTATCATTTTGACAATTTTTTATGTGTTGCCAGCGAGAAATAATCTTACTCTTTATTGATTTAATTCGATACATACATTAAAAAATAAATAAAAATATTATGTATTTTATAATCCAAAATCTAAAGCGTAATGACATAAAACTCAATAAAAAACAAAATTATTCCCTCTGTCAATTTGAAAGCAAAGTAAGCTTATTTCTCGCTGGCGAGTTGAGTGTAGAAATCAGCTTCCTCTGTGAATATTGACGAAACGCGTTGCTTATTCATATTTATAAATGTATCATCTACGAGGCGGCGCAGCCCTGGCTTCGACCCCACTGGAACTCTGCAACCAGACAAAGTGACATGGCAACATTGGTACAACAACACGGACGTTTCTCGAGAGCAGGCAACCCCGGCTGGCGTCCCTCTGCAACACTACACACACTTGACATAATGTGGTCATATATAAACTACATACAACCATTAACTTAGTTTAATTAAATCATGCTATAACTGGAAATATGTATTTAAACAACATGCATTATAAATGCCTGTAAAATAAAAGGTTATATACATCAGCTAGATAATAATACTAGCTGCAACCAAAACCAATCGGAAAAATAAAACAAGAAAATTATAAAATTTTAACACATAAGTAATAAGTTTTTCAACACACTTGTTTGTAAAGAAACACTCATTGCACCGTTTTTAGGGTCATCATAATGCAGCATATACCCACGTGTGCTTATTACTTTACATTACCGCACTAGTAATATTTCTTATAGTCCAAAAAGTTTACTAGCAAAGAGTTTAGAATAAAATGAAGTCGTGTTTTTCTAAGAAAAATTAATAAATAGATAAACTAACCAATTTACAAAAAATATTGAAATTGTTATAAACTGTATTTAATTATCGCAAAATTAAAGTTAGTAAATTCAAAATTTGTAAAGCTGATTGTTCAGGGCTCTTTGCCAATTTGCTTCCAGTTAAAAACTCCTTAGTAATTTATTTAGCAGTATATTTTTTCAGTCCTATTAAAACTTTACTAGCAAGGAGTTTTTTATTATGATAATAAAATTATGTCGACTACAAACGAAGAAATTGAGTATTGAGATAGGTATGTGGTTTACAATATAATTTTTTTCAACGCAAGTGTGTTCAAAAGCGTCGTATGAAACGCGTGAGCATTGAAAGAAAGAAGAAAGAAAGAATATATATTTATTTGTATACAAGAGCTACACAGAAACACAGAACACACTATGAAGAAACAGATATGAAGGTACTAGGTGTAACTCAAGTAACAAAAAAATTGGTCATTGGTGCTCTCGGCTCCATTACGCCCTCGGGCTGCAATCCCGCCTCGACTGTAATGACCAACTTAGCTCACTCGTATCATACATAATGTAATTGTCATGCAATGTTTCAGTTGATAAGCATAAACATATTATCAATTCAATTGTTTGGTATTTCATTTCTAAGGATGCCTTTCTTTTTACCCGACTACAGCAAAGTAAAAAGAGGGTTATAATTTTAGCTATCTATATAAGTAAGTGTGTTTGTCTGTAGTTACATCAAATTAATAACAAGCAAATAATTTGCAAGGTATATTTCAAAGCGTGAATTTTACAGGCTTGTTTTGTACATGAATAAATAACAAAAGCATAGAATAGGCCTATTTATTTATAGCTTAGCAGACACAAGTGAAAACGGACCCGCGGCCCCGTCTCCTGCCGTGGAAGAGGGACATCGTGAGGTTTTAGTCGGTAGTGCCGTATTTAGGCGAGCCCGACATACCCCAGCCCGCTTACCCAGCGGGTGGGAATGCGTAAAGGCATTCCCTCACGTTAAAAAAAAAAGAAAAAAAAAAAAGAAAAAAAAAAGAGATCCAAAGTCTGCCATTTGAGTCTAACATGTGTCATGTAAACAGGCAAGTTGTGAAATACATATAAGGCACATTTCCCTTAAACTATTAGTACTTAATGCACTTTACAGTGACTTACAAGTCGCTAATAGGCCCATAATATCAATAGCAGTTTAATCTGTAAATGTCAGTTTAAACCATTTTCTTCCATTGACATAAATAGTTTAAACTTAGGAATCATAGTTTAAACTTAGAATCAAAGTTTAAACTGCTATTGATATTACGGGCCTATAGCAGTCTAATCTGTAATTGTCAGTTTAAACCATTTCCGTCCATTGACATAAATAGTTTAAACTTAGAATCATAGTTTAAATTGCTATGCATATTACGAACCTATAGCAGTTTAATCTGTAAATGTCAGTTTAAACCATTTCCGTTTATTGCCAAAAATAGTTTTAACTTAGAATCATAGAACCTGTAACTGTAAGTTTAAACCATTTCAGTCTATTGACAGAAATAGTTTAAACTTAGAATAATGGGTTAAACTGCAATTAATATTACGGGCCTATGACTCGATAGTTTGACAGGGAGAAAGAGGGAAGTGTATCGGTAGCCGGCTTGACACAAAAAGCTTGATCCTAATTCGGATATCAATCAATCAAGTGAATGAAATGTCGTAGAAACAATCTAGACATTAATATAACCCTGACCTAACGTGAGACCTGTGGTTTGTCAGTCTCACATTAAATTGTATAGAATCAACGACTGTTGGGTGTAATGTAAACTAGCATGGGTTATGAGATTTCTATACAAATATACAAGACAGTGTCATTTGGAAACCATATAATTTTAAAAGAAATTGACAAACCAATATTACTGTATTGGTCTATATGTATACAAAATTGACATGTAGTTTGATCATCCAAAATAGGAGCAAACTTCGTTTGTATGCAGAGGACTCACGCAGGCTAGCGGTACACTCCTCCTACATAAGCTAAACCAAGTTAATATATAGTAGAGAGAGACAGCTCAGACAAATACATTTGCCCTATAGCAGACATGTGTGAGTGACACACAGATAACACACTAACACACAGTCTAAGGCCCGTAATATCAATATCAGTTTACCAATCATTCTAAGTTTAAACTATTTCTGTCAATGGATGGAAATGGTTTAAACTTAGAATTATAATTTAAACTGCTATAGATATTACGGGCCTAATGAGCGATGAGCATAGTTACGATACATTGTCTCTTTTTGACTGAACTTTCTCTATTTGTCAGAGGGAGACAGAAGCCTTGCGATAAAAAGGTCCACCGATTAGTTTAATGCGCATGCACTCACCACTGCTGATGGTCCGGCTGCGGCGCGCCGGGCGCGCCGGGACCGCCCGGGTACGGCGGGTACGGCTGGTACGGCTGGTAGCCGCCGTACATGCCGTACTGCGGCTGCTGGAACTGCACCGGGGTGGAGGCGGGGGGTGTAGGCGCCCCGCCCGGCCCGCCACCCGCGCCGCCCGCCGGCGACGGCCCTCCGCCGGGCTGCTGCAAGGGAAATTACAAATTAGTGGCTTGTCCGAGGGATTTATAAGAGACAAGTAAGAATACGTTTGTTGGATTTTACAAGATGTGTTTAGGGGATCATAGCTAAACTGATGATATTTATGAGATACTATCAGTTAAAACATGTGTGTTAAGTCTCTATAGTTCACGCGAACTCAACTTTCGCTATATGAAGAAGTGTTGATGAGCTGTAATGGGCAAAATACACCAAAAAATTTGAATTGCGCGCCGCAAGCGGTAGCATTCACCTTAACTTGCAATGTATTTATGTTTGTCCGGGTGGAATCTTGCAACTAAATTTTAAAGCAGTCCAATAGAGATTATGTCGAAACAAGATGGCGGATGTAGACATTTTATTGAATATTCGCCATCTTTTAACAAGCTTTTATTTAACTTGCAATGTAAGTTTGTCTTGTCTGGGTGGAATCCGGATGGAATCTTGCAGCTGAATTTTAAAGCAGTTATCCTCAACCGATTGAGATGATATTTTGCATACCTGTCAAGTTCCGATGACAATGCAATAATAGGTGATAGCGAGCTGATCTGATGATGGAGACGGAAGGTGGACAGCGGAACTCCTCGATGGATAATAGTAGACTGGCCGTGTTTAGGCTCATTTTGATCAGCACACGGTTACAATCACTAATTTAATTAAAGCTTGTATTGAAATATATTTTTTACAAAAAACTTTCATTTTATTTATTTATTTTATTTTATTCTCTTAGGAAAACTAACAGCTAGTTACATAAAACACAGAGTTATAAGGTATCGAAGGAAGGTATTGACTAATATTGATTGATAAGATTGATTAATATTAAACATGTAATTTTTTTTATAAAATTACCAGTTTACTTTAAAGTTCGTTTACCAAAACGCCTGAATCGATTTTGATGAAATTTGAACTGGATTGAGCGATAGGCTTCTTTTGATTGTGGTAAAACGCGAGCGAAGCCTTGGGCGAATATTAGTATGTACATATACACACGTGCCGCACGTAGCACGTACCTTCACCTTAATCTGCGCTTCAATCGCCTCGGCCTCCTTCAGCTTGCCGATGCTGCGGTAGTACTCCGCCCACTGCGCGCTGTAGTCCGCGCCGCCCGGCCCGCCGGCGCCGGCGCCCGGGCCCGCGCCGCCCGGTCCCGGCCCCGGCCCGGCGCCCGATGGAGCGCCGCTGGAGCTGTTACTCGAAGGCGCGCTCGGCCCGCCGCCGCCACCACCTGGAGATAACGATAAAGATATATTTATTTGCTTGAACATAATGTCATATGAACATAATGGCACGCAAATTTCAAAAATACAATAGAATGAAAAAATTAAATATGTACATCAAATTAAAATTAAATTCATAAGTAGCCCGAAAATCACAAAGTATCCTCCATAAATTCACGAATATTTTAATAACATTTCCTTACAACTATTTATATAAATCACACAAATAAACTATTTTTATTTTATTTTTGGCTACACTGACATGTGAATTCCCAGACAGGCACATACTAATATACAGAATGGAACAAGTACATTAAAAAAACAATATTATCTCCTAACTCCTAATCGATAAGGAGCGCTGTGGCTCTCATCATCAGCTCGCGAGCACGAGATGATGTCTCCCAGACGCAAACACCTGAATAAGTTAACAAACAGACTGTTTGTGCCATAATTTTTGAAGATTTCTTTCAATTTCACTGATATTCCATTATGATATCCCAACTTGGTGCATTTCGTACCACCTCGTGAGGGGGGGAGGTTTATGTCTATGCTTTAATAGTTGCACTGCCTAGCTTGCGTTTCTGCTTCTCTGGTGTCTCTAGTTTAGCCGCTTGCCTAGTATAGATATAAGCCTACCCTACTTGCCTTCATATGACAAGTAGGGTGCGAATGGTCTTGGGAGTAGGGACACTAGTTGCCGTGATCCCCAAGGCAAGCCTGGTGAGTTAGCCTTCACGTGGTTGTCCCCTGTTATTGGTCTAGTTCCCTAAGAAATAGACGTAACTGAAACCACCAGACGTACACTGCCTAGGACGGCGGGTTCACCATCGAACGGACAGATGTTGGATAGTTATACCTCTCACTCTTCCTATCCCTTGCACCCACATCCTCTGATCCCTTTTCCATTCCAATTTCGGTCCGCTACGAAGTATGGTGGTTTGGCTTCGTGGGCTAGTCATCCAATAGGTGGGATTGACTAGTGGGGGGCGAACCACCTACGTGTTTTGATGCTGCGCGTAGGGGGCCCGTATGGAAGGATGCAACAAACCTGGCTGCTGAGCGGACAGATGTCTCTTCCGCAACACTCATCTTCGGTGTGAATTTCTTCCAAAACGGGTGGTCACGGTCTAGCCAGCCGTGGCAATTCAGCATGACGACAGGTCACGGCTGTCGTCGGCGAGAGGGGGGGGTCGATGGGGTCTGCAGACAGCGGTGCACGCCTTAGCTTGGTGGTGGTGGTCTTCGCCGGGTTTGGTGGTGCCGTTTTGGCTCGTAGGCAACGCGATCAGCCCCTCTATATCGGACCGGTAGCCCTGGTGTATAGCAATACATCCCCATAGATGCGGACTCGGTGGTGGGTGGGGAGCCGGAATGATGAACCTTTATAACTTTTTTATCAAATATGTCATCCAACTCGCAAAAAGACCACTCTTCAACCCCCTCTACAGGGGAGGCGGTGGACAACCTGGTGGCAGCCTTCGCGGGCCCGCAGGTTGACACTGCTGCCTGGACGATCGTAGGATCTAGAGGCAAAAAACAAGAAGCTAACTCTGGGAAAGGGGAGAGAAAGCCTACAGCTGGACCTTCCCAACCCAAGGTTCCCAATCCCGAGGTGACTAGCGTCCCGGGGAAAAGGAACTCAAAAAAGCTGAGAAAAGCAGAAAGGCAAGGACAGAGGGGTGCGCAACAGGTGGTTCCTGGAACCGGTGAGCCTGTGCAGAACACCCCTGGTCCGAGCTTTTTCTACAAGCAACGTAATAAAGACAAAGAGTCCCTCCCCAAACCGTATGCCCCGCCGGCGAGATCTACGGGCTTGCCTGTAGTGACCGCCGGGCCCGTTGGTTGCAGAGGTAAGGGGTCGTGGACTAGTAAGCATAGTAACAGGTACAGCCGCAAGAAGCGTGCTACCATGGCCATAGCTAGTTCAGCCGTGGCCCCGGCCCACACGGAGCCGAGTAAGCGCTCTCGGCTGGACGACACCGTTTCTCCGAGAGGTGATCGGAAGAAGCAGAGGCTAGACAGTACGCGTCGTGCCCCCACCATCAGTTACGCAGATATGGTTCAGAGCCATCTCTGCGTGGCCGTTGCTAGGGACGACAATAAGCACATAACAGAGGAACAAGCCACTTCAGTGAAGAGGTACCTGGAACGGTGTATCTTGGAGGACATCAAGAACCCGGAAAAGGACTTTTCCCCACGCTTCATGGGCAAACCCACCATCGCCGAAGGGGTCCTGAAGCTGTGGTGTGAGGACGAGCCTTCACTAGTGTGGCTACGCGAGGTAATCGCGAAACTGCCGATTGCTACATGTCCGAAGCTGAAGGTGATTAGGCAGTGCGACATCACCAAGAGAGTAAGGGCTGCTCTGTTCATTCCCGACTGCACCAACACGTTGGAGGACACTAGTCTTGTTTTGGCAGAACAGAACAAATGGGCCCAAATCAAAACATGGACGGTGTACAGTCACAGCATGCAGAAGGACGACATCCTCCTCTTGAAGCTTGGGATACCTGAGGGGTTGGTTCCCGAGCTCTTGGCGAGAGAGCGAAGACTGGCCCACAACTTGGGGAGCGTGTACGTCCGGTTCTTTGCAGAGGACGGGAGTCTGCAGGACGTACCCCCCGAGCCCAAGCAGTCTTTGGTGTCGACATCAGCAACGGAACCGCAACCAGGTCCCAGTGGTGTGCAAGCGCCCGCACTATCGGAAGCAGCGTCTCTCCACTCGTCGCCCATACCGTCAGGCTCCAAGCCGATGGAGGTGATGTGTGTGGAGTCAGACCTGCTGGATAGTTCGGAGGGAGAGGAGGAGGTGAAGGTTAGCCAACATGATGGTGACCCAAGCCGCCTCCTCTAATAACTACAACATAGTGCAATGCAACCTCCAGCACAGCCTCACTGCAACGGCTAACCTGCGCAGAGTGCTGGAGAAAGACAACATGACCATAGCCTTGATCCAGGAGCCGTGGATCAGGGCAGGGCGTGTGTGTGGTCTTAACAACTTAGGGGGTAAGTTACTGTATGATAACACTTGTAGCAATCCACGTGTGTGCATTTATGTACCACGTGTCCTAACAACTGTGCCCCTTACCGAGTTCTGTTTCAGGGACTTGGTAACAGCCAGAATTCGAGGCAGTTTCGGTGGGCAGTTCGAGGACGTGATGGTAGCATCGGCGTACATGCCAGCTGATGAGCCCATCCCATCTAAAGATGTCACGGATTTGGTAAGGCATTGCGAATTACAGAACTCTAAACTAATTATTTCAGCAGATACCAACGCACATCACCCTCTTTGGGGGATGCTCGTGTCAAACAGCAGAGGTGATGATCTGGTAAATTACCTGTTTACTACATCTCTCTCTATTGCAAACAGGGGTGCTGAGCCAACTTTTGTAACAAGGCGGTTCCGCACCATAATTGATCTCACCATGGTGACAGACAACTGCTCCAGCTACATACAGAACTGGAGGGTATCTGTAGAGTCATCTTGCTCGGATCATAGGTGGATCAGGTATGAACTGGAATTGAGCACAGCACAGACAGCACCATCCCGCAACCTACGGAGGACTGATAAGGTAAAGTTTGTCAACTCCCTGGAACAGCGTCTTGGGGACATAGCGGGACAAGTCATGACTAGCACATCCGCCATTGAGACTGCGGTTGTACACATTACCGCAAGCCTTACTAAGAGCTTCGAGGAGGCCTGCCCTCTCACAGGGGCCCGTGGAATCGTTAAAGGAAACAAAGGCTGGTCCGAAGACTTAGAGAGACAAAAAGGTAAAGTACGCAAATTATTTAACAGAGCAATGAACACGTACGACGACCTGGATTGGGACAAATACAGGTCTGCCCGTGCTGAGTACAAGAGACGTATCCGGAGGAATGGTCGTAAAAAATGGCAAAAGTATTGTACAAGCATTGAATCTGATTCCCAAGCGAACAGAGTGAGGAAAATCCTCGCGACTGACTCTAATCGTGAGATAGGTTCTTCAAAAAAGGCAGACGAAACTTACACTAAAACGACAACTGAAACGCATGAACTATTACTACAGACTCATTTTCCGGGGTGTCTTTTAGACCAAGAAACTAGTTGGCACGATGCCATCGGTATAGGGTCGGCATCTGAAACAGACTGGGCAGTCGCACAGCTGATAGTTACCGTAGAAAAAGTAAACTGGGCAATAAACACATTTCAACCGTATAAGTCCCCTGGTATGGACGGAATTTTTCCAGGTCTTCTTCAGTGGGGTAGGGTACATATCATCGAGACGCTCACAGTCGTCTTCAGGGCTTGTCTTGCCTTTCGCTATGTACCGCTAAGCTGGAGAGAGGTCAGGGTTATATTCATACCTAAACCAGGGAGAAGTGACTATACTGAAGCTAAAGCCTTTAGACCGATTAGCCTCACTTCCTTTCTTCTAAAAACTTTGGAAAGATTGTGTGATCGGTACATAAGGGATAACACTTTAATATCCACACCACTACATCCACAGCAACACGCCTATAGCTCGGGTAAATCAACAGAATCAGCACTACACACTGTGGTTAGCAGAGTGGAAAAAGACATAAAGAACAGAACACTCTGTCTGGCCGCCTTTATTGACATAGAAGGTGCTTTCGACAAGACTAACTTTAGCAGCATCAGCGCAGCGTTACAGAGACATAGGGTAGCTCCGACACTGGCGGACTGGATCGTTGGCATGCTCAAACTTAGGGCGGTACGTGTCGACCTACTGGGTGAGACCAGGGCGGTGGTGGCGAGGGGATGTCCCCAGGGAGGTGTCTTGTCACCGCTGCTGTGGAACATGGTTGCCAATGATCTAATAACCAGACTTAACGCCCAACGTTTCTTCACGGTAGGCTACGCGGACGACCTTGCTATTCTGATATCGGGTCATTTTGCTAGTGTGGCGTGTAATATCATGAATAGTGCACTTAGGGTCGTCGAGGAGTGGTGCACAGAGTACGGATTGACCGTGAATCCAACTAAAACAGAGCTAGTAATGTTCACTAATAAGCGTAACCTAGGTATCTATAGGGTGCCTAGTCTCTTTGGTACGCAGTTGCACTTTTCCAATGAGGTTAAATATCTGGGTATAACTTTGGATAGTAAACTGAATTGGGCGAAACATCTAGACAACAAATTAAAGAAGGCCACGATATCATTCTGGCAATGTCGCAGAATGGTGGGCAAAACATGGGGTCTTAGCCCAAAGATAACCCTATGGCTTTATAGCACGGTGATTAGACCTTCGGTAACATATGGTGCTCTAGTTTGGTGGCCCAGAACCAAACAGAGTACTATTATTAGTAAATTGCAAAAGTTCCAGAGATTGGCATGTGTGGCGACTACGGGTAGTATGAGAACGGCCCCAACGGCTGCCCTTGAAGCCTTAATAGGCCTGACCCCGCTGCACTTACACGTGCAACAGGAGGCAGCAGCCGCTGCCTACAGACTCAGGGCTTTAAATCTACTAATGCATGACACACGGGCCATCCACACTACCATCATAGACGAGTTCGCGGTTGGTTATCCACTGTTACTCTCCATTTATGATAGGGTACCCAAAAAACACATTCTCTCTAAGAGCTTCACTGTACAATTACACGAAGAGCCCAGTGACAGCTCGAACACTCACGAACTTAGAATATATACAGATGGCTCTAAGATGAAGGCAGGAACCGGAGCGGGTACGTTTTCGGAAGATCTGAACATTCACTCGTCAGCGGCTTTGGGGGTGTGGAATTCCATCTTCCAAGCGGAATGCGTAGGCATAATCCAGGCTGCTCACGCAGTGCTACGTAGGAAGGTAACTGACTTTAACATCAGGATACTCTCTGACAGCGCTGCGGTACTACGAGCCCTGCAGAAAAGCGAACATACATCAGGGTTGACCATTCAGTGTCATAATCTGCTGGAAGAAGTAAGTAAGTCAAACAACATAACCTTGCAATGGATCAAGGGGCATAGTGGCTCCAGAGGTAACGATGGGGCTGATGAACTGGCCAGGAGAGGCTCGGAATTGCTACCAGCAGGACCGGAGCCCATTTTACCCCTGCCATTTAGCCAGATACGCTCCTGGATCCGTAAACGTACTGTCAATCTACACCAAGAGCTATGGGAAAGTTTATCGGATTGTAGGCAGTCAAAGGAGGCGTTTCCGGACCTAAATCCGAAATACTCCCGTAGACTCCTCAATCTGAAGCGCGACAAGCTACGGCTGATCGTCGGGATTGTCACGGGTCACTGTGCTCTTAATAAACATTTATTTACTCTGGGTATTACAGATAGCCCCCTATGTAGAGGCTGTCTAGTAGCTGATGAGACGCCAGCGCATGTACTCCTGGAGTGCAGCAGCGTGGCGTCCCAGAGGAAAGCACACCTCGGGACACCGAGGACGCCCAGGCAGGCCTGCGCCAGCATTGGCGAGCTGCTAGCCTTCCTGGAGGACATCGGGTGGCTGGACTAGCAGCCTCCACCCATCACGCAAAAAGGGCTCGTTGGTGGCCTAGTTGCGGAGAAGAGTCTGCTCTACAAGTACAAGTACAAAGTACCACCTCGTGAGGATACCCGTAACAATAAGTTTTTTTGAGATTGTGTCACAATTAGCGGAGATATCGGTTAAATAACATTTTAAAAAACATACTGACGCACATAGAACCTCCTCCTATTCCGAAGTCTGTTAAAAAATGGTGGAAAAGTACATTAAATACCGAGATAGCTAATTTTACTAAAAGGAAACATTATTTTGATTTAAAAATTAAGAACATCAACATTCACAGATTTTATAAGCTAATTTTACTAAAAGAAAACATTCTTTTGATTTCAAAATTAAGAACATCAACATTCACAGATTTTATAAGCTAATTTTACTAAAATAAAACATTCTTTTGATTTAAAAATTAAAAACATCTACATTCACAGATTTTATAAGCTAATTTTACTAAAAGAAAACATTCTTTTGATTTCAAAATTAAGAACATCAACATTCACAGATTTTATAAGCTAATTTTACTAAAAGAAAACATTCTTTTGATTTAAAAATTAAGAACATCTACATTCACAGATTTTATAAGCTTATTTTACTAAAAGAAAACATTATTTTGATTTAAAAATTAAGAACATCTACATTCACAGATTTTATAACCTAATTTTACTAAAAGAAAAAATTCTTTTGATTTCAAAATTAAGAACATCTACATTCACAGATTTTATAAGCTAATTTTACTAAAAGAAAACATTCTTTTGATTTAAAAATTAAGAACATCTACATTCACAGATTTTATAAGCTTATTTTACTAAAAGAAAACATTATTTTGATTTAAAAATTAAGAACATCTACATTCACAGATTTTATAAGCTAATTTTACTAAAAGGAAACATTATATTGATTTAAACATAAGAACATCTACATTCACAGATTTTTTAAAAAGCTTACCTGAACCGGATATCGGGACAACTAAAAATGCAAAAAATATATTCACTATTTTATTGTACCAATCAATTAATAAAATGAATCAAATCGTGATAAAGATAAAATCTCTTGAAAAAATTTACACTATTTTACACTATGTGTTGATATTGATTAGTAAGTAGTAAGTTTAGTAGTTGAAGAGCTTTTTTTGTGAAAGAGCTCATCCGGGAAAGTACTACCACCGTACCAATTTCTTCCGCAAAGCTGTAGTAATTGCTTACTGTATTCCGGTTTGAAGGGTTTGGGTGCGGTGAAATTACAGGCACATGAGACTTAAGATCTTTGTTTCAGGGTGGCGGGCGCAGTGCTATGCCGTATAGGGCGCGTCCTAGGTGAACGTGTTCTATGAGGCACAATTGATTGCATTGTTTTAGGCAGAGGTTACCAACCAACCAGGCACTCTGCTCGTACCTTTAATAATAACAAAGTGAAGATGCGTTACCTTCCATGCCTTGCTGCTTGGCTTGCATTTCTATTGCCTCCGCTTCTCTCATTAGTCCTAACGAGCGGTAGTAGTCGATCCATTGCTGAGAGTAGTCGGGTTGTCCTGTGGTTGGGTTGATTTGCACTTGTTGCTGTTGAAAATATTAAGTACATAGCTGAATAAATATGTTTTGCTACAGTGAAACCAAAATGATAACTCACACTGCACCAAAAACACGATAGGGTAATATTTCTCAATTGAGAAAAAGTCACAAAGTTACCTCTAACTTTTGTCTCATCATCATCATCAGCCCACGCTAGTCCACTGCTGGACATAGGCCTCTCCCAATACGCGCCACTGAGCCTAGTGTTCGGCTCTTCTCATCCACTTTCTGCCCGCCGCCTTTCGTAGGTCATCGCTCCACCTAGCCGGAGGGCGCCCCACGCTACGTTTGCCAATACGCGGTCTCCACTCAACAACTCGCTTACCCCAACGGTTGTTGGTTAGCTTTTGTCTAGATTCGATTATTTATCAATACGGTACAGATTATTGGGTCAAAAATTAGATAAATACAACCAAATCCTTACTGTAAAGGTCTTTTAAAATTGTCTATATTAACAGTATTCAATTAAAATGCCTTTTTCAAGCGGTGCAAGACGTTTTTTTTACAAGCTTTTATTTAACTTGCAATGTATGTCCGGGTGGTCCCTTGCAACTGAATTTTAAAGCAGTTATCCTCAACCGATTGAGCTGAAATTTGACATACTTGTCAAGTTCCGATGGCAATACAATGTGATGGACTGATGGTGACAGCGAGCTGATCTGATGATGGAGACGGAAGGTGGACCACGGAACTCCTCGATGGATAATAGTAGACTGGCCGTGTTTAGGGTCGTTTTGATCAGCACACGGTTATGATCACAAATTTTATAAAAGCTTGTAGTGAAAATAAAAATAAAAACAAAAAACTTATTGTATGAAGATTTGTGTCCGTGGTTGAGATGATATTACCTGAGGTTGAGGTGCGTTATTCTGCTGATGCCAGTGTGGGTTGTACCCCCACGCCGGAGGCCCGCCCGGTCCACCGCCGCCGCCGCCGCCACCGCCGCCGTTCCCTCCATAGAAGTCCCCACCGCCGTTACCGCCGCCGTTGCCGTTACCTCCGCCGTTACTGTTCCCGCCGCCGTTACCGCCGCCACCGTTATCGGGCATGAAGTTTACGGGCTGGGGAAGTCAAAACATGTAATATATAAATTTGATGACCTCTGTGGCGCGGCAGGCGAAGGTTCGCCTGCGACGCAGGAGGTTGCGGGTTCGATTCCCGCCTCGGAACAAATATTTGTGGGTCATTCTCAGTTAAGAGGTAATAGCTTACTGATAAAACTTGGCCTGACAAAAAATTTTGAAATTTGATTTAATTTTTTTACAGATTTATCAAAACAACTTGTTTTTTAATATGTGCTGGGTGACCAGTCAATTTTTAATTTTTTTATCATTTTACAGAAAGCCAGGGGAGAAACTTTTATGTTTTTTTTTTATAAAATATAAATAAATGCATATATTAAATGTTTGTCAAATTTTTATAAATCTATTAGATGATGTACAGTGGTGGCCATATAATTAAGAACGCTGATATAAAGGGAAGATTTTTTCCAACTAAGATGCAAAACTAATTGTATGCATTTGTTTTTATTTCTCTCGGTATCGTATAACATTTCCATATTACCACTGTATTCATTGATACACATGATTGGCTAAAAATCAATAGGCAAACTTTTTACACTACTTTTAAACAAAGTATTCCTTATTACTGGCTGGTCACGTAATTAAGAACGCTAAGTAGTTTATACCTTTATTCAAATTTAAATAGAGAACACTCAGTCGATTTGTTACTGTTTGTATAATTTTGGCGCCATTACGTGCTGTAAAAGATTAAAGGTGATTGCTTCTTTAGAAAAAACAATGGGAAAAAATAAAAGCTGTGATAAATATACAAGGGAAGTAATAATAAAACTTCGCCGGAAGAATTGGTCTTATAATAAGATAGCCAACCATCTGCAATGTTCAAAAACGATAGTTTTCCACGCTGTAAAGCATTTTGCTAAGTATCAAACTACTTCGAATGTTCCACGTGTACCTAAACAGAGAAAAACAACTCCTCCAGATGACCGAAACATCGTTCGTATGGCAAAACAAAATCCTTTTAAAGGGTCCAATGAGCTTAGAAAATAATATTTTGGTGAAAACAACCCTTCAGCAATCTCAGCACGCACTATTCGAAGACGTTTGGTAGAAGAAAAATTGCACGGTAGGATAGCAAGAAAGGTACCCATGTTAAAACTTTGCCACAGGCAAGCCCGGCTTGCATTTGCGAGAAAGTATGAAAACTGGACTGTGCAACAGTGGAAAAATGTACTTTTTTCTGACGAGACGAAAATAAACAGAGTATGTTCTGATGGAAAACGATATGTACGACGTCCCCCGAATACAGCATTCGACCCAAAGTACACGAAAGTTACATTAAAGCACGGTGGTGGAAATGTGAAAATTTGGGGTTGCTTTTCTGGACATAGTGTAGGACCTGTAAAGTTGATAGAAGGTAACATGGATCAGTTCCAATACAAAAATATACTGGAAGAAACAATGTTACCATACGCTGAAGACGTTCTACCGGTCATTTGGACATTCCAGCATGACAATGATCCAAAGCACACTGCACGCACCGTAAAGGAATTTCTTACAGCGCAATTAGTTTCTGTCTTAGACTGGCCTGCTAACAGTCCAGATCTAAACCCAATAGAGAATCTGTGGTTTGAAGTAAAGAAAAAGGTTTCAAATACAAAGTGTGGAAATTTAAGAGAGCTGTATGACGTTTTTTTAGAAGAATGGAACTCTATTTCTCTTGCGAAATGTCAAAAATTAATAGAGTCAATGCCTCGCCGGTGTAAAGCTGTAATTAAAAGCCGTGGATATGCTATTAACTATTAATTTAAGTTAAATATTTATTAAATTTCTTTTTATGTTTCCTGTGCTACATAATATTGTGATTTTTTTAATCTAAGTGTCATACAAAACAATTCCCGAGCAGTTAAATAAATAGTTCTTAATTATTTGTCCAGTTTCAGTACTATTTGAATGTGTTACTTTGATAAAATCAATAAAATGTGCAAAAAATAGTTAGCGATTTCATACTTTATTCTTAAGTCAGGTTGCTCTATTAATGTGACTATTATATAACATAACTAGTTGCTTCTCAGAAGGTACACATCTCTGTGTATGATACGATTTAAATAAAAAACTTCTAGAACTTCAAATCGTTCTTAATTATATGACCACAACTGTATATGCATTTTCTAATGTTTTTTTTTAATTATTCTTTTTTACCTCAGAAAATAGTGATTGTTGAGCACAGTCTAGTCCTTCCCATGGCCTCTTGAAAAACAAGAAAAAATAAAAAAATTACGGATTATTTTGCAGATCTGAATAATTGAAAGTGTAATTCAGTGTAATAGCCCATTTAAATCAATATTTATACGTCTGCTGAACATTTTTGCAAATGATGTACCAGGGGAGAGAAAGCCAGGGGAGAGACTTTTCAGTAAGAAAATCGATAATATCTCAAAAGTATTTAATATTAGTTAATAAAATGAAGTATGTTTGTTATCTATAAGTAAATTAAAGTCAATATAAATATACAATTAAGTATTTAGAAAAGTTAATCCAGAAATAAAGCTGACCAGGGGAGAGACTATTTCACCAGAAACCATCAAAATTGATGAACAAAAGGATCAATATGAGTGACAAAATGTGGAAAAAAGATCATTATTACAACGTTGGTTTATATTTGTGGATCAAATGAATTATGATTAGCATTAATACTACAATAATTAAGATCGCAAATACAATATTTTTTAGATTATAAGAATGCCAGGGGACGAGAAGCAAATTCTGGCGACAAAATGTATCGTGAATATAATCTATTAAAAAAAAAAATTGTTACTTCGGTTACATCATTACAATCATTCTTTATATTAATTTCTAATACAGACTAACTTAAAATGTTTTCATGGCTTTAAGATCACGTAAACTTACTGATTTACTGTAAATACTAGCTGGCGACAGGCCAGGGGAGAGAAGTTTTGCATGTTTGAGGTGAAATTGTGACAAAACTAAGTTAATTAATTATTTGAAATTGATTGTCCATAAAGTTGAGCACTTATATTAAGAGATTATGATATAATATTCACTCAATTTTCGAAAGAAGTATGATTATTTACCCGGGACATCGTTTTTACCTCTTAACTGAGAATTACCCTTGTACGATCTGCTGATATTTGTTCAGGATGTTCTGGGTATTTTCTACGTATAATAAAAAAATATCTATGGGTTGACTGCCTCGGGGTGTATGTAGCCTACCTGTCCCACTTTCTCGCAGATGATCCGTTTGCATTGGTCGACTGCCTCGGGGTGCCCGCGGATGTAGAAGGTGCGGTTGTTGCGGTCGGCGCCCTGCGCGCGCCTGTCCAGCTCGCAGTGCGCGCCCGACTGAGCGTTTATCTGCTTTATCACTTCGCCACCTGACAAATATCACAATACAGGTCATTATCAATATCTTATACTGGCCTCATACTCTGATCTCATCATTGTTAGTAGTAGAGCTTTTATGTGAAAGAGTTCGTCCGGGAAAGTACTACCACCGACCCATTTCTGCCGCAAAGCAGTAGTGCTCACATTGCTGTGTTTCAGGTTAAAGGCCGATGAAATTACAGGCACATGACACATGTTTACGTCTCAGGTTGGCGGGCGCGTCCTCGATAGTCGTGAGACACGATAAGAACCGCCCGTGCCCGTGAGGTCTCTTCCCGGGTGAGTAATAAAGCTGTCACTGTCTCGCAGCTATTGTTTTCTTGATAGACCAGTCTTAAAGCGTACCTCTGCCGATAATGAGTCCGCACTTGACGTTGGAGACGGTGAATGTGACTCTGATCTCTGGCTGGTCTTGCCACGGCTGGAAGTCCCCTCGCTCGCCGTTCCGGGGGCCGCCCGGCCCCGGCCGCCTGATACCTCTGTTGTCTTGTTCACGTCTCTATTCAACAATCACAACATATCATTTGATATTAGAAAAAAAAAACACTTGACTTGTGAACCTCCTCTTTAAAATGAAGTCTGTTAAAAATGCAGTAATTATGATATTTTCATACATACATACATACATAGACACACGCCTATCTCCCCGAAAGGGTAGGCAAAGGCTCTTTTTTAGGCTCTTTTCACGTGGGTTTCACCATCGTGGGATATAGACGGGACAAGTGGTGAACTCACGGCCGCTATTGCTTCCCACGACTGACTCTGCTAACGCTTTCTTTCAGTAAAAGCACATTCCTTAAATAAGCTAGCAGCCAGGACAAATCTTATACCAACGAATCTTACAAACAAGCAAGGTAATTATTTTACAGTGACTTATCATATCTAAATTAATGGTCATAGTATATTATTTTTCAAGTGTAAACCATACTTCATGGTTAACATTAAATTTAAATGTAACCCAAAAATTCCGTTCCAGCGGGACTCGAACCCGCAACCTCGCCAGTGATCGACAATGCCTTTACCAGTTCGGCCACAGAACACTATGACGCTAAAGACGAAATATGTGGGCACTATCAACTCGGCTATAGCGCCGATGGGAGCCATCTACAGGTTTAATTAGAAACCTTCTGTTCAAAGTCCGAAATTAGTTCGAAACATTGACAAGAGATGACACCACTGCTATATCATCATAGTATATTATTTTTCAAGTGTAAACCACACTTCATGGATAACATTAAATTTAAATGTAATTTTTGGGTTACATTTAAATTTAAATTAATGTTATTTAAGATTACATATATTATACTTTTTTAATAGAAAATATTTTTTATTCAATCCGAGACTCTTATTGACAACAAGGATTAATTATTTTTAGTATTTAACAAGTTTTTCTGTAGTTTGACCAAATACATTCTAATACACAGCCGGTTCACACTCTAGTCCTTCAAATGTGTTCTATAATCAAGCAGCAATGGACAGATGCTTGGGGTGCTATTCGATGGCAATCATTATGTAAAAAGATTATATATGGCAGAATATATATAAAAAAAGAAAAAAAAGAGATTTAACTTGTCAGAATTGTCCCTTTTTATGCGTTTTATCTCTCTTTTGGTTCAGAGGCTTTTTGAGCGTTGACCAGAAGTGCATTTACTTTGATGTCTATAATTTTTAACCCCCGACTTTTACAAAATTAATTACTTGTGTTATTACATTTACATTTTATTTAAAATCGCAGATTGTTAATATTATATTTAAAATTAGCGCCTTATATCTAATCTATGGATGGAACTCGTAGGCTCGATAAGTCAATGTTATCTGTGGATCCGCTCTCTTCCTTTTCCGTGATGATCAGACATCATGCTTGTTGTAAAAGATTCTCAATAAATATCCAAGTTAAATTCCATTCGACGTATTTCATTCAAAAACTCCAACACAGATATCGCTGTATCGACTGTGCACGTGCGGTTCGACCGTCGTTCAGTAAATACTATAGACAAAAATGCAACAACTTGGCCCGCCATATATTCCGTTGGCACGCTATGGAAGTATCCCCACCCCTGAGCTGGAGACAGCGAGAGACACACTTACATTAACACTGCTTATTAAATCTTCAATCATTTGTCTCGCCTGGTCGACTTGATGGGGTTTGCCTTGTAAGTAACACCTGCAAGAGAACACATACATTACTCTTTATTAATTACCACACGGAAATACTAAAAAAATAACAATTATAAACTTAGGCCGGTATCGCTAACAGCGACGGACACTAGTTCCACAGAATATTAGAATAGTACTGGCATACAGTATCAGCCAGAGTTTATTTCATTTCCAAGTAACAAAAATTAAAATGTGGCTTTTCGATTGAGGTGTCAACTACATTATTTTGGGTATTTTTTCATATTGCACTAGTAGGTATTATTCAAATCAAATCTGTATTGACAACACATGTTTAATATTTTTGTCGATCGTGCGAAATAATACGAATCGTTTACTAATCCCCTTACTATTAACTTACTTAAACCTTACTGAATCATTGTATGTTTATTTATTTTTAGGTCAATCACCTCCAATATAAATTTCATACAGCGCTTCCAAAATGGCCTGCTGAAAAATATCTCCAACGCACCCTGGTTCATAAGAAACACTGAGTTGCATGAAATACTTAAAGTCAACACGGTATCTGAAGAAATCAAAACTAGTGCTCAAGCCTATCAGGAAAAACTGAGAAACCATCCCAATCAACTGGCACAGCGACTCACTAAGCCCTCATATAAAAAGCGACTGAAAAGAAAAGATGTCTTACTACAAAATAGCTGAATAGCAGATAGATAACACATCATGGAACCCATCAGAACATGATGCACAGAAATGGAGAAAAGGTCGCTGGACCACTTCTCTTACAAGTCCGTCTATCCACTCCAAACCTGCTCATAGTCTGAAGACTGATCGCAGATAAACACAGAAAAAAAAAAGGGTTAATCAGGCTGCCCGCGCCGATGCGATGAAATTCGGCATACGACTTGGATCAGCAGAGGCTACTTTTAATTCCGACACCACGTGGAGCAAACCGCGTGTGGCTACCTGCCAGTTAACTATATTAAACCTAGGATGACCAAGACACACAGTTAGGTGAAACGTTGAAAAAAACTAATAAACTAGTGTGTACCTTTTGTCCCCGGGTCCATCATCTCTCTCTTGGTGGAACTGCACCCTGCACCCGGTGTCTGCTTGAATCTTCTTGATCATGTCTCCTCCGCGGCCTATCACTACACCCACTGCTACCTTCGGTACTAGAACCTGTTCCAACATTCACAATGCTTTAGTTAGGCCACTACCACCTTCGGTACTAGAATCTGTGGCAACATTCACAATGCTTTAGTTAGGCCACTACCACCTTCGGTACTAGAACCTGTGGCAACATTCACAATGCTTTAGTTAGGCCACTACCACCTTCGGTACTAGAATCTGTGGCAACATTCACAATGCTTTAGTTAGGCCACTACCACCTTCGGTACTAGAACCTGTGGCAACATCCACAATGCTTTAGTTAGGCCACTACCACCTTCGGTACTAGAATCTGTGGCAACATTCACAATGCTTTAGTTAGGCCACTACCACCTTCGGTACTAGAACCTGAGGCAACATCCACAATGCTTTAGTTAGGCCACTACCACCTTCGGTACTAGAATCTGTGGCAACATTCACAATGCTTTAGTTAGGCCACTACCCACCTTCGGTACTAGAACCTGTGGCAACATCCACAATGCTTTAGTTAGGTCCCTGAAACCTTAGAGCTCAAATATAGCTCAATAATGGCAGATACCAGTGATCAGTGCCCCCTCAGTGTGTTATTTCAAAAATAGACTTGACAAAGATTTAAACTGCACTGATAAGGACTAAGATATACACGCATCAGCTCCGAGAGCTGCCTGTGCATTATAAATAAATAAATAATAAATACCGATGCTATAATAGTACATTATGGTACAAGTGTGTAATGTTGGTGATTACCGCTTAGGTGAGGGTCTTAAGAGAGCCGAGGACGGTAATCATCAATACACACGTGTGTCATACGACGTTTTTCAACACACTTGTGAATAAAATAAAATAATAATAAAACAGTAGTACACACTCGTGTAAATGTTCAACTAACTCTTGTGCCTAATTGCGGTGAAATTAGAGCCACTTTATGAGCAAGTGTGTTGAAAAATTCTTTTTTTTGGATTACTGAAGAAAGTTAATTTGCCGACAATACTGGTGATTTTTTTAATTAGCTTTCTTTTGATGTTTAAACTTGCCACTCGCAGGATCACTTTCAGATTCAGATTCATTTATTTATTGCGAAAATAGTTCATAAAATAGCTGTCAAATTAAAATAAAGATCTATAATCCACTTCACTCACTCAATACTCAATCTCACCAAAGTAAGCAACTAAATAAGTTCCGGGCAGACTATTTCCACGGGCCATACTGTCAGATGCCCAAGACGTACCTATGTGGAGTTACACGGGCCTTACTGTCAGGTGCTCTAAGACGTACCTATGTGGAGTTCCACGGGCCTTACTGTCAGGTGATCTAAGACGTACCTCTGTGGAGTTACACGGGCCATACTGTCAGGTGCTCTATACCTCTGTGGAGTTACACGGGCCATACTGTCAGGTGCTCTAATACGTACCTCTGTGGAGTTACACGGGCCATACTGTCAGGTGCTCTAATACGTACCTCTGTGGAGTTACACGGGCCGTACTGTCAGGTGCTCTAATACGTACCTCTGTGGAGTTCACGGGCCATACTGTCAGGTGCTCTAATACGTATCTCTGTGGAGTTACACGGGCCATACTGTCAGGTGCTCTAAGACGTACCTATGTGGAGTTACACGGGCCATACTGTCAGGTGCTCTAAGACGTACCTATGTGGAGTTACACGGGCCATACTGTCAGGTGCTCTAAGACGTACCTCTGTGGAGTTTCCGCCGAGCCCATTTCCCTGGTCTGGTCCTTGGAAGTCGTCGTAAGGGGGTCTGGAGCCGCCCCCTCCCCCGCCGCCCCCTCCGCCGCCACCACCGCCTCCCATGTCCTTTTCTGCTAGGAGTTCGAAGACCAGCTGCTTCGCTATCTCCACTTTTGAGGGGTCGCCTGATATGCGTAGGGGTTTCTCCTGAGTCATAGACAAAATAATACTATACCCTCAGTACACAAGATAATTTATGTCTCTTAATCATTTTTAACCCCGAACCCTAAAACGACGGGGTGTTATAAGTTTGACGTGTCTGTGTCTGTGGCATCGTAGCTCCCGAACGGATGAACCGATTTTGATTTTGTTTTTTATTGTTAGAAAGCTGAATTAGTCGGGAGTGTTCTTAGCTATGTTTGATCAAAATCGGTTCAGCCGTTTTATTGCATTGAAGTTTTATTTTTATTTTTACAAAATTAATTACTCGTTTATATTATTGATAGAGATTGTGATGTGATTGACGACCTCTGTAGCGCGTCGGGCGAGTAGCCGACTGAGATGCGAAAGGTTACGGGTTCGATTCCCGCTGCGGGACAAATGTTTGTATGACCTGCAAATATTTGTTGCTGGTCTGGGTGTTATGGTAGCATGGTACTCGGTAGTTTCTGATACGCACGACACAGGGGTCTTAGGGGGTCAGGACTACGTGTGTGACTGTTGGCTGTTGGGATGTTATATTGATTGTGGTGTTTTGGATTATTTCTATATACCTACCTAATTTTGTATCAATTCACATTCTAGACTCCTGGAAGAGACTAACCACCCACCACACAGGGAATCCTAGTGCGCGGGTTAGTAAATACCCTACTTACGTATAAACATGTACTTATGTTGTTTAAATGAAAATATTGTGTAGGAAACCTTTACATAATTAAGTATTTAGTTTCAGTGTTTTGGATACAAATAAATGAATTGTGTTTGTTTGTTTGTTGTCTTGTAATTGTAAGTATAACATAGTACCATATAGTGCCAACAGCTTCCTGAGCACAGTGGCCGAGCGGGTAGATGGTCCGATTCTCAGTCACTGGACCAAAACGCATGTGCTGCCATGCCACTCAATGCGGTGTGCCAAATAATTTTAATTTAATTTTAATTTTAATAATTTAATTTTAATTTTGATTCAATTTAATAATTATATTTTTTAATTTTAGAAATACTATGTGATAATGTCTACTAACAACTCTTTACTAACATAATATGGTGTGAAACCGAAATAAAATGATATAATATGCTGTGGTGTGTCCGGCCTAAGAATAGACCCCTCCGTCTCCTCCCGTGGATGTCGTAAAAGTCGACTAAGGGATTACCCGGACTTGTTGATAAGATTCGTTGGTATAAGATTTGTCCTGGCTGGTAGCTTATTATGGAATGTGTTATTACTGGAAGAAAGCGTTAGCTGAGTCAGTCGTGGGAAGCAATGGCGGCGATGAGCTCACCACTTGTCACGTCTATATTCCACGATGGTGCAACCCACTGTGAAAAGAGGCCTATTGTGGCTCTGCCTACCTCTTCGGGGAAAAAGGCGTGTGTCTATGTATAATATATATCGCCTTGGTTGCTTGGTGGGTGGTTGCTTTTTCATACTAACGTATTTTACCAAATATGGACGAACATAGTATTATTTTACACTGAAATTACTGTTGTTAGCTTTTATATTCGTCATTAATTCAGGTAAATCATATTTGGTTAAAGAAAATACTGGAATAATAGCGAAAATAACATCAAAATTACTTGTATCGACTATTTTGTATGAAAATATCGATATTATTTTCGCTACTAATCCACTGTTTTCTTCAATACCAATTCTTTAATATCATTCTTTCTATTAATACCAATAGACAATTTAGTAAAGTTAGTTAGATCGACCCTACTGACTGGTCTCACGCATGGGAGTTTAGTCAAGTTAGTTACATCGACCCTACTGACTGGTCTCATGCATGGGAGTTTAGTAAAGTTAGTTAGATCGACCCTACTGACTGGTCTCATGCATGGGAGTTTAGTAAAGTTAGTTAGATCGACCCTACTGACTGGTCTCATGCATGGGAGTTTAGTAAAGTTAGTTAGATCGACCCTACTGACTGGTCTCATGCATGGGAGTTTAGTAAAGTTAGTTAGATCGACCCTACTGACTGGTCTCATGCATGGGAGTTTAGTCTGTCTCTGTGAGGTACAATCAGAGCATTACTTACATATTGATGAGTGATGGTAGCCTAACGGTTCAATAGTGCAACTCAGAATCCAACGATACCGGGTTCGATCCTAGGCTCCGCACCAATGACATTTCTAAGTTATGTGCGGATTTCCATCGCTCTGTGCTTCGGAGGGCACGTTAAGCTGTCGGTCCCGGCTGTTATTGGTTAATAGCAGTCGATAAGCCATGTCAGAGGCCCTCGGGCGGCTTGACAAACTCTGACACCAGAGGCCAGCACTACCTCATACGAAACAACAACAACAACTTACATATTCCGTGTTAGGTCCATCCTGGATGACCACCATCTTCGCGCCTGACTGCTCTTGTAACTGCTTGATGGTCTTGCCACTTTTGCCAATGATGAGTCCCACTTTGGGTCCGGGCAACATGATCTCCTCCTGCGAAACATTAATCACATGCCACTTCTATTGTAACACTCTACTAAAGTCAGTGTATTCAGCACTACTAGAATAATTCGACGACCTCTGTGGCGCGGCGGGCGAAGCTTGGCCGGCGACGCAGGAGGTTGCGGGTTCGATTCCCGCCTCGGAACAAATATTTGTGCGATCGCAGATATTTGTTCAGGGTGTTCTGGGTATTTTCTATGTATAATCAAAATATCTATCTATGTAATATGTTGTATTAAGTATATCAGTTATCTATTACCCATAACACAAGCTCTGCTTAGCTTGGGGCTAGATAATGTTGTGTGAATTGTCCAGCATTATTTATTTATTTATTTAATTAACCTAAAATTAACTCTGATTAATACTTACATCAAAATAATACCATATCAAGTTATAGAAGACCTCGAAATTGACCTCCAACAAACAATCATAGGCAGAGGTTACCGCTTAACACCAGGTGGGCCATCTGCTTGTTCTGTCATTCAATAGTATAAAAAAAAAAAAAAAAAACCGTCGATTTGTAGAAAAAAATAGTCATATTTTGAGTACTTTCAATTTCTAGCTCGGACTTTTAGCTTGAGGGTTGAAAAATCTGCTTATTTCATGATGATCATCAGTCGTATGAAGTCCTTTTCACGAGGCCTTCCCCATAGAAGGAATAAAGATTTCCCATAATCTCACCGCTTGGCAGGCGGATTAGTGATCGTAGTCGTCGTCTTGTTAGTTAGTTGTTATAAGTATGTTAAAATGTATTTAATTTTTAATTGCCTGTATCTGCAAACACAACACTCAGTCGGAACCTAGGCGGATATCCGTGGTTCACTCTGGGCCTCAACGGAAGATCAGCGCTGGGTTGCCAACGTGGCCTAGCAAACGCTGAGTTGAGGACCCTTTTGTGGCTTACGTCAGGCACACACACAAATTGCCTTTATTATATCTGTGTTATTTGTTTTTGTTTTAGTTTTTATATAGTTCATATCTTGTTTGTTTGTTTTTTTCTTGGTGTGTGTTTGTATAGTCATAAATAAACTTTTATTTCTTTCTTTCTTTCTTTCTTTCTTTAATGGTATTACTAGTAAGTACTCAGCAGATGCTGCTGGTGTACTAAAGCATCCGTTTGAGTACTTTGCGACCACGCTGGCTGATGCTACTCTCTTAGGGTGCGTTTACACTAGACCTGTGCGAGGAAGTTGGGCGGGGTCAAAATCCACTAATACGATTACTTAATTTTCCAGCTCCGGGAAAAAGGGTAAGTACTTACCAACTGCCCTGAACACTTCTCCAATGTAAACCGGGCTTACGGGCCATAAATCTTTTTTGTCTATCTGTCTCGCTCGCACTCGTTAGGCTTACGGAGCGCGCTAGGTGACGCTTATGAGCTGATGACTCAGTTCAATGCTATAGTGAGAGTGCTCGCCCCACTCAGCTTCCTCGCACAGCACTGGTGGGAAGAGTGACTCGGTTCCACAGCTCCGCTACGCCTCCTCGTTCCACTCAGCTCTGCAGGAAACGCAGCCTATATCTAAAGACATTGTGTGTGCCAGAAGTGTGCCGTGTCACTGTCCTCAGACTCTCCGTCTACTCGTCCTCTGTACACGGTTCCGATGCTCTATGCACTCTGCCCGGCAGGTACCAGACACGTGCAGGTGTACCACCCAACTGATATGGCACGTCGTGAATCTTCGATCGCGCAAAAAGAAAGTATCGCTCCGAAGATTAACGAAAGAATGCTAAACTTACAATCAACCTTAGGTCACTATTATAAGGTTCATAATACACTGCAGCTGTTAGTTCCGTCTCACTCGCAAGTCACGCCCCTCCGCACAATTACACTTCGGCGCACGCTAACATGGCGGCAGCTGCCAACCAATAGCGGCACAGGAAAAAGAAGCGTGGTGCGTGGAGCGTGCCGATTCGTCGATAGCATTTCCCGCGCTTTAAAAATTCATCTTCTGCGCAGGTACATCGGTAAGCCATATCAGTTGGGTAGTACTGTACAGATATGTAACGCGCAGACAAAACATTCTTTCCGCGAATACTGGAGGGCGATTCTCGGATTGTAGACATTGATGTCCAATAGTGATTATGTCGAAACAAGATGGCGGATGCCGACATTTTATTTAGTATTCGCCATCTTTTTACAAGCTTTCATTTAACTTGCAATGTCAGTTTGGCATGTCTGGGTGGAATCTTGCAACCGAATTTTAAAGCAGTTATCCTCAACCGATTGAGTTGAAATTTAGCATACCTGTCAAGTTCCGATGGCAATAAAATATGATGGTGACAGCGAGCTGATCTGATGATTGAGACGGAAGGTGGACAACAGAACTCCTCGATGGATAATAGTAGACTGGCCATGCCTAGGCTCATTTTGATCAGCACACGGTTACGATCCCTAATTTTATAAAAGCTTGTACTGAAAAACACATTTTTACAAAAACCTTATATTTCGACATATCTCTATTCGACATCAATGTCTACAATCCGAGAATCGCCCTCCAGGAGGGCAATTCTCGTGCTTTAGAGATCAAGTCGAATTCGACATATGTCGAAAAAAGATGGCGAATGTCGAATAAAATCTTAATTTGCTATTCTCGTGATGTCACAAATAGACATAAGTCGACCAAAATCATTCCAATCGAATACGATTTGATGGTTATTGTGACATTTTTGTAGACATTCATGCTTCGACATTATCTCTAATTTAGAGATAATCTCTACAATCCGAGAATCGCCCTCCTGATCCGGCACGGCCCGTGTCCGTGTTACGCTACATATAAATACGTTAAAACACACTGTAAAGAAGATTATAGCTAGGTGTGGTGTCGCTACTCACGGTGCAAGCCAGGCCTCCGCCCAGGCCGCCGCCGCGCGGCATCGGAGGCATGCCCCCGGGGCCGCCGCCGCCGCCGCATATTTCCGGGAGCGCAGCGTTCTCTCGACCTCTGTGATTCACGATTTGATTAACTAGTTCCCTGATGAATAAAATTAGCTTCGTTTATTAATCTTATTGTCTGGGAAGCGTGTTAGTAACATGCATGTAAGGTTATGTTCAGATGATAGCTTGTAAGGCCTAATGCTAATTGGGTTTGAGAGCTTACAAAAAGAACTGTATAGGAACAATCCGCGCTGTTTATGGAGGAACTTTAGACAAGGCGCCAAATTCAAAATGTATTGTGCATCTTACACTTCTTGAGATAGCAGAACCTGCAGAAACTATAGACCTAACACACGCGTTTTGATAGATAGCATCTCATATCATAACTTTATATATTTACACTAGCGACTCGCCCCGGCTTCGCACGGGTAGCACCCGGTGAACCCCCCCCCCCCCCCCCCCCCCCCCCCCCCCCTTCAAGACAATCTCCTGGTTCTAAGCTACCTCCCCACCAATTTTCAGCCAAATCGGTTCGTGCGTTCTGGAGTTATAGCGTCAGGAAGGAAAACCCGACTTATTTTTATATAGTACAAATTTTACCAAGGATCCCTAATTTTTTTCAAAATGAAATGTAGCCTATGTCAAATTGGAAGAATGTAGCATTCTATTGGTGAAAGAATTTTTTAAATCGGCCCTAAATCGGCCCAGTACTTTTTGAGCCTATTCATTACAAACATACAAACATACAAAAATAGGTACAAATCTTTCCTCTTTATAATATTAGTGTAGATAGATAACGACTTCACTTTTTGTTAACGCTCGATTTATCGATTTTATTACCCATCATCGTAGCCGTAGGCCTTATATGAAAATATCGATAATTAAGGAATTAAAAATCATTGAAGGTCGTAGCTAAACTAATGATATCAATCAAAACATATGTGCCAACGCGCCCCAGTCTCACTCAACTCATGCCACAACTCGAAATTGTCATAAATGTATCTGGTACAATAACCAGCCAATGAGATGACTGCAGTCATGATCTAATTATACTATGTTATATATTTGTAATCTACTCACAAAGCCCATTCATTTGATACCCCACATGATATGTTTAAATTATTTTTAATTGTACAGCCATCTTCATGACGTCACAGTTTCTACACCCACAGTTTTCACGCTTGTCATGTAGTTTATTTGTGTTCAGGAGATCATACTGCACGTATTTGACCTCATATTTGACGACCATACCTCATATTTGACGACCTCTGTGGCGGGGCGGGCGAACGTTCGTATTTGTGCTATATGCAGATATTTGTTCAGGGTGTTCTGGGTATTTTCTATGAATAATAAAAATATCTATCTATGTTATATATTGATTGTATTAAGTATATCAGTTATCTAGTACCCATAACACAAGCTCTGCTTAGCTTGGGGCTAGATAATGTTGTGTAAACTGTCCGGCATTATTTATTTTATTTTATTTATATAAACCCATATCCGAGACGGCTTTTGCCAAAATCGTATTTAAGCGTCTTTTTGTAGCACCCACCGATACTAATGTATGGTAGCGAAAGTTGGGTATGGCAGAAAAAACATGAAAGTAGTTTCAATGCAGTGGAGATGAGAGCTTTGAGAAGTATGTGTGGTTTTTTTTTAATACTAAGTACTTGAATGACGGTTCAAGCAGATGGCCCCATCTGATGTTAAGTGGTACCCTCTGCCTATGAACAGTGCATTACCTCACAGGTCACGTCCACCTAGGACGCGCCCTATGTGGCATTTCACTGCGCCCGCCACCCTGAGACATAAAGATGAAAAATATCGGCACCCATATCCTTCAAACCGGAACACAGCAATGCGAGCACTACTGCTTCGCGGCAGAAATAGGTATGGTGGTGTTGCAGTTTCGTCATTTTTGCGTTTCACCGTGTGATCTGGGCTTTAGTCATTCCTCCAACGTTCCTAGATTCATCTCAACTTCACTATAGGATATTTTGTATCTATATATATAAAAGAGAAGTCCACACACTCATCACTCACTGACCACTCATCACGAAAGCTCGGAAACTACTGGGCCGAGAGGTCTGAAATTTGGTACAAGCATTTATTAAGGGGTGTAGGCGCGCACTAAGAAACGATTTTTGAAAATTCGCACCCTAAGGGGTTGAAAAAGGGTGTTAAAGTTTGTATGAAAGTCTACGCGTCGACGAAGTCGCGAGCGGGTCAGCTAGTTCTATTAATATGCCAATTATCGTGAAGTTGAGTCCGGTTAAGGAAAGTTGGAGGAACGACGAAGTTTTTTTAACATTGATAGACCTTTGTTTGAGCACGATCTCACCTGTTGGTAAGTGACGATGTGGCCGAAGATGGAGCACTAAGGTCTAGGAGGCACCTATTCACTCTAGCCTTGAAGAGACCCAGATTATAGTTTTCAGGAAAGACAGACGGCGGCAGGTTATTCCACTCCTTAGCAGTTCTCATTATAAAGGTAGAACTGAAACGTTTTGTACGAATAGAGGGTATACTGATGAGGTAAGGGTGGTACCGAGCCGTGCGCCTGCTCGTCCTACGATGAAAAGGAGATGGTGGGATCAGATCATGAAGTTCCTGGGAGCATTACCCGAAATGTAACCTATAGAAGAACCGGTGTTATGCCGTATTTCGTACTATTATGGGAAGTTATTATGACAGCATACGAAAATAACTAAACGTAGTACGTAAGCATGTGTGAAGCGAGCGCCAAAGTAAACCTAGTTCAATGTCAAGACTGAAATAGTGATATAGTTCATTGACTTGAGTCACAGTAGACGAAAATTAAGGTTTTTCTTGAAAATGTTAGGGTTCTGTACATCACAAGGTACCAAACGTAACCATTTTAGGATCACTCTCGTGTCTGTTAGTCTGTCACAGACTATTTTCTCTGAATATACTGGACGATGAACATTTAATTTGGTACATAGGTAATTGACCCAATACGGGCGATAAAGTATTTTATTTAAAGGATTGTATTTTGTTTGTGTAATTAGTATGATTTTTAGCTAGGTGTACCTACTTAGAATTAACTCAATCAAATGAAATCTGACAAGGCCTATGTTCGGTCCGCTTATATGTATGTACCTAAACAAAACCAAGTGCTCCCAGTGTTCCTATGGTGAATAAATGATATGACTATGACTATGACTATGAAAGAAATAAATGAATTCTGATTATTATTATTTTTGTCAAATACATCATGTGACGTATTAAATGAAAGGTCTCCTTATGACTTGTTTTTTATTTAATAATTTTAGAATATGTTAAAAGATATTAAAGTAAAATACGAAAATCGAGCATTTATGTTTTATATTTTACCCTTATTTACGAAACCACAGAGTCAAAATTTTGAAAAAATATACATATTAATTATGGCTTCACTCATAGTTGAAAACCTAAGAGAAAATCTTTGAATTACCACGGGAAAAGTAAAATATAAGTGAATAGAAAATGCTTACAAAATGTGTTGCTTCATTTCACCGAGGACAATAGTTTTTTTTAACTATGTTAGCCTACTTGTGTACGGAACCCTGTCCAAGCGACTTCGACTCGTACTTGACCGGTTTTTAAGGTTAGCACACAGTTATTACAGTTAGAAGAAATTAAAGAAGTCTTTAGACTTTACCTAGACATGAATATAGATTACTAGCTGCGCCTTGCTGTGTTACCCGCTAGGTCTCGATCCCGTGGGAATATCGGGATAAAAATATGTCTATGTGTTATTCCGGGAGTCAAGCTATCTCCATTCCAAATTTCATCCAAGTCCGTCGAGCCGTTTCAGCGTGAAGAAGTAACAAAAACTTTCGCATTTATAATATTAGGAAGGAGGAAGGATAATAACGGCGTAGTTCACGCGTGAGTTACCTAGCGTGTAGTTTGTTCTGTAGATTTACAAGTGCGCTGTACTGGGGACTAACTATATAAGGGTATCAGTTACTTTCTTTGTGTAAGCTTCCTAAAGCCATACAATATAGCTGAATAGCGTATTTGAATAAAAACTATCTAAATCAAGCTACGGCCAAACCACACCGGTATGTAAGGGCGCGGGAGCGTCTACAACGCGAGACTGATGGTGTCTCCAGAAGCTCGCCCAACGTTCAAACGTCCAACCTTCTGTGTAGAGTTGGCCCAGCTATCTTACCCGAGATGGGAGTGGCGTAAAACGACCACGAGTCGAAGGACCTCGCGAACTTTTTGCAAACTTGCCCTCCACATATCAGTGCGCGCGCGGCCGGCGACGGAGACGGACGTACATTGAATCTTTGCGAATAATGGCGACTGGTCAAATCATTTCTTCTTACGAGGCAGAATCAATTTTATTGGACACGACAATTTGAGGTCTTCTGTACGCTTGAATGTAATAATTGTAGGCGCTAATGAGATACAGCGCGGCACCGATTGAATTTGCGAGGCTCGGGCTTAGAGTTGGAATGTTGGGCGAGCGTCTGGAGCCACCATCCAGACGCTCGGCCAATTGTGAGGCTCGGAGTTGGAACGCTGGCCAAGCGTCTGGAGCCACCATAAATACACTAAAAACGTCCCGCGTTGTGGACGCGTAGATTTGCATGGCGCCATTCAGATAACACGGGTAGCGCGCACCGCGCGACTGACGCCCCCGTTTCGAAGTCGCTTTAGGGCACAAGTGTGGCTATAGCTTTAATGCAGTAAAATACTATTTGTAAGTTCCAAATGTGAATTAAGAAACTCAAAATACCTATTAAACAAAGTTGTGGGTTATTTTTTTCAAGATTCTGTTTGCATGTTTTCATAGGCGTTATTTTGCAATCATATGAACATAGTCTTACCGTCTCCACAACCATGTCCCGGCTACTTTTGGGCACACTTTTCCTGTTCCCTTGCATGCTTTCTTGTAACGTGTGATCCCGCAAAGTTAGATGTATGGAGTACAGCCTCAACAGCATGCACTAACTTCAAATGCTTCTAATCTAAATTAATGAGCCACTTAGGATACAGAAAATAATTAAAACAAATTACACCTTCGTAAAGCACAGACAAGATCTTTTTTGTCAAGTAGTATAAAAAAAACTTTAACCCCTTTTTAAGGTCCGATTCAGATCTCGGTCTAAAGTATTCTCGGTCTCAGCCAACACCACAGAACTTGGTGGCCAGTTCTTACCCTTTCTACAATTCTTATCTTGGCCAGGCCTTACCCTTTCTTACCCCAAACCTCCGTCAACCGATTACAAATCCAACTCTATTAGAACGTGGACGAATACTTGAGTACTGAACGCAAATCGTTGGCATATCCCAAACGCATTGTTTGTCCGGACATGTCTCTGAACCCTGCCCCAGTATTATCTCCTCACGTACCTCAGCGAGATTCTACAGTAATATTGAGCGGATTTCTCTACAGGGAGTGATGTTGTATGTATACATGTTATGTAGACAGGGACCGCAATTTACATAGCGCAGTTTACCAAATGCAAACCCCAACCGTGAATAATCACAAGCTGCAGTTTCACTAACTAGTTTTAGAATTAATACTAATCAAGGCAAGGTATCATTTTAGAAAAATTACTACTATAATTGAGTTCCACCTCACAACCAAAGTCAAAGTCAAAGGTATTTTATTCATTGAAATCACAAGGATCATTTTGAATCGTCTTAAAAAATAAATTTACATTTACTCCTGTTCCAACGCAACCAGACCTTCGAGCGTGGTGGCGGTCAGTGCAGACTAATGGTCAACGAAACGTCAGCAGGAGAATAGTAAACTAAGTCATGTATAAAGGTAATTTTTCTAATACACCTCCGAAATATATAGAAAGTTAAGACAGAACATTGTCCTTAAGGATAATCGTCTTGATTACTAAAAGCTCGGTTCACGGTAGATGGCGTGGAAACTTATTGTATTACTTTTTTATTTTTTGTGCTAAATTCGGGCGTCTTTCGTGTTTTATTTTATCGTTCGCGGCTAAGTTGTAGTTGTAAGAATTTAATTCAGTATGAATTTCCTTTAAACAGTCATTTGAAAGTTCAAATTACCTAGAAATAAGATCGTTCACTTTTCTGATGTAATTACACGCACGCACACATACATATTCACTGTTTTGGTTTTCATTAGATGGCGTTGTTATTGTCCAAGAGCATTGGCATGGACGTTAGATAGATGGCGTTAAATAAATAGCTTGGTATCTGTTTATAGATCGCGTTGAATAAAATTGTTAGAATGATAAAAGGTATTTCAGGGAAAAACTCGGAAAATTATTGTTTACAAGAATAAAAATTATTTTTCTAATGTCCAAAATGTACACGAATGTAAGTAACTGACCTTCATCATTGCAGTAGGTAGGTAGGTACCCATAATTATCATAGTTTGCCCCGTGAACCCATGACGGTTTTTCATTATCATCAGCCTACAGAAGTCCACTGCTGGACATGGACCTCCCCATAGAATGTCAAGACAAACAGTCTTGAGCAGCCTCCATCTACCGCCTTTCCGCAACCCCTTCTGTGGCGTGTCCGGCAAGATAGGATGTTGCATAAGAATGTTTCGTTTTACAGAAATGAACAAAAAAAAGAAAAAAAGATTATAAATTGTTTTATATTACAACTTCTGCTTACACTAGAAATATTAGGTATACAGTAAAAAAACATCATCAATAACTAAATACATTTTGCCTTCGTTTTTTGTATTCATTGCTCGAAGATTCTGTACCCGTACCTAAATCCGAAACATCCGTAAAAGAACCAGGATCATATAGCTTTATGTCTAGCCCATTGCCACTTCAACTTGCTAATTTAGAGACCTATGTCAGTGAGCCGGTGGACTTGGATCTACAGGCTGATGTTTGTACCACCATCCATTTAGAATGCGTAGTACGAATAGATAGGTACCTACTCTAGGTAGGTACCTACTACCTATTCTACGCACGGACATTGTTCAGCTAGTCTAATATAAAACCATTTTACTGACTTCAAGCCAATGTAGACGGTTGATCATCATCATCATCAGTCTACAGAAGTCCACTGCTGGACAACGGTTTCCTCTCTAAAATGCCACGACGAACTATCTTGAGCCTGCATCTACCAACTTTCTGCTGATTATAATATCTTTGGTGCATGGAAAGAGGGGTCTTCCTCTACCTTCATCAGGTTTGTAGGTACCACTCGAGAACCTTTATTCACATAATATGGTTGTTAGTTCTGCGAACTATAAAGCCGTTTTTTTTATTTATTTTTTAACTTTGATAGACTTTTGTTTGACCACGATCTCACCTGTTGGTAAGTGACGATGTGGCCGAAGATGGAGCACAAAGGTCTAGAAGGAACCTATTCACTCTAGTCTTGAAGATACCCAGATTATAGTTTTCAGGAAAGACAGACGACGGTAGTGTATTCCACTCCTTAGCAGTTCGCATTATAAAGGTAGAATTGAAACGTTTAGTACGAAAAGAGGGTATACTAATGAGGTAAGGGTGGTACCAAGCCGTGCGCCTGCTCGTCCATGATGAAAAGGAGATAGTGGGATCAGATCATGAAGTTCCTGGGAGCATTCCCCAAAATGTAACCTATATATAGAAGATCGAAAGGCACGCAACCTTACGGCGGTGCTCGAGAGACTCTAGTCTCCGCCATATGTTGCCCACCTATAAGCCTGAACGCTCTGCTCTCTGAACGTTCGATCGAGTCCAAGGCAGCAAGCTGGTGTTTGGCCGAGCCAGCCATCCCAAACGTGGTAGGAGTACTTCATACCAGCCCGGACTTGTGCTTTTTACAGACTTAGAAGGCTTCATGGAGGCAGTTTTTGCCTTAGACTCGATGTAGGAGCCAAGTTGAGAGTAGGCGTGAGTGAAACGCCTAAGAGCTCGAGGTGATCTCCTATAAAAAGAAAAGTCAGAAAGTCTGCGAGGCAGGCGCAGAATTGAACTGGCAGTCCGTAAGCAGGAAGCTTGTCAATAAGGCTAGCGTGCCAAACCTGTCAAAGGCCTTCGAGACGTCTAATGAAACAGCCAGTGCTTCACCATGATCTCGATGGCCTCTCTCCAAATGTGCGTGGCATACACAAGAAGGTCCCCAGTAGACCGATTTCGGCGAAATATCCTCGATCCGTCGAGGTATGCAAGGACCTTCCTATTCTGTACACGCTCCATACATTTACATAGCAGAGAGGTGACCTAGATAGGGCGGTAGTTCAAAGGGTCAGCACGACTGCCTTTCTTGGGCACAGGTTGCACGTTAGCGAGCTTCCAAGACTTGGGGACTTCACCAGTATTCAAAGAGAGGCGGAAAAGTTGCGTTAATATTGAAGACAACTCAGGTTCACAGGTTTTTAATACTACGGCCGAGATACCATCCGGACCGCTAGCTTTATTCACGTCGAGACTACGTAGCGTTTTGAGCACTTCCTTTTGCTGGATGCGAATTCTTGCATTGAAGCTTCGCACCGAGGAAGGCTGGGTGGAGTTTCGCCAGAGGCGTCAAGACGCGAAGCCTCCGCAAATTGAGTGGCAAATAAATTTGCTTTCTCAACCGCAGCGTGAGTTTGGGACCCGTCCGGTTTCAGTAGTTGGGTTTAGTGAAGGGCGGCTGAAGTTCGCTTCCACCGACTTAGCCAGAGACCAGAAAGCTTTACTTCCCGCAGGGTATGCGGCAAACTTAGCCCCCAGATAGCCAATCCGATTGAAGCGAGCCTTCTGTAACACCTTCTTGCAGGACTTGGTGGCTTTGTTATAGGCTTTCTTCATAATCCGTGCATCCGAGGTTTAACCGTTTCTTGCGTCAACGCAAGCTAGGTATGCAACACGTTTTTGCGCTTCCGCGCTAGCACACGCGGGACTAAACCATGGGCGAGCATTGCTTGCAGGTGAAGCATCGGAGAATGGAAAAAAATACTCCATTGCTCTATTTATCACCTCCGTAACGGCATCAGCACTGACCGTTGGATCACATGAAGAAAAGCAAGTTTGCCGCCAAGGATAAGAAGCGAAGAAGTGTCGCATCTCATCCCAATCTGCCGTCTTGTAACACCACACTCGCCTACTACCTCTGGGCGAGGGATCGGGTGGCGAGTATGAAGATACAGACCTCACCACACAGTGATCTGATGTTCCCAAAGGAAGCATCACTGATACCGAGTGGCGATCCGGCTCGTTCGTCAGCAGAAGGTCCAGGCAGTTGGCTGTGTGGTCCTCAACGTCCAGAATTCTGGTTGCCGCATTGACGAGCTGAGTGAGATTAAAGTGAGTGCAAGTTTGCACGCCTCTCTCCCAGCATAGTCGGACAACTGGTAAGGGAACAGCCACTGTTGGTGGTGGGCGTTAAAGTCCCCCAGAATCACCAGTTGGGCATCAGGATAACGTTGCTGGGCCACATCCGCCGCTTCACTGATGTAGTTGAACAACCTGGTTGTCTCGTGGTCTTCAGAGTGACAATGATATAAACCAGCATAGATAATTTTATCTAAGCCGGTGTCCACCAAAGTACATAAAACTGAGAAATCGGGTTCATTGAATCTGCGTCTCCGTGAGGATTAAATAATAAGTGTGGCTTAGCTGTCCCAAGGTGGTGGTGGACCGGATCGAGATTGGAGTGCAGTCCTCTAATGTTTCAGAGGTGCGCTTGAAGCGAGAGGAAAGAAAGAAAGAAAGAAAGAAAGAAAATTTATTTATTTTACCACACGCACAACACTCACATAAAACAAGAAGACAAAAACAAAAATCTACTAAGTATAGGTATAGGTACTACAAGATCTTGAGAATTGAAAACAAAAATAAATAAAACTGTTATAACCGTTGGTAAGATGATAGGTTGTGTAGGAAGTGCTTCCGCTGTGAGCGCAACTTATTATATGTTGACTTTTTCATGGTTTGGTTTTTGGAGTGATTAGGTTTGTGGGAAAAACGGCTGTTGAGTGAGGCACTGGTCAGTGAAAGCCTAGAGACAAACAGCAGGCTCCTGCGCCAGTGGGAGACTAGACTGGAGACTGAGACCTCCCTCCAGGAATGGCCATCGGGTCCTCTAATCCGGTCGCCAACCGGCACGATGGAGCATTCTGGGATTTTTCGCAAGGCGGCGGGCTAGCTTACTAGTTGGGCCCCCTACAACCTGCAGTCAGCCAGCGGAGAACCGTGCTTCGGATCCCGCTACCTTCCAAGCCTAGCCAACCGGCACACTTGCACTGCTGCGGTCTCTAAAACGCACATGCTGAATCCAGTGCACGAACTGCCGTGGTGTTCGGGGCCGCATGAAGCCTCACGTGAATATTCACGATTTGCGCAGTAAGAAATCTGCACTCAGTAAAGTTCGGCGTGTAACGCGTATCGCGCAACGCGTGAATTAGATGACACAAATAGGAAGTGAATTGGCTCAAATCACGGTACACAGTGGAACGATTTTGAAAAAAGGTGGACGTAGGAACAAGTTTCGTAATTTCTGTCTAAAAAAAATTGCAACTGATAGGAAATTGTATGGTGATTAAAAGATATTCTATTAAATTTTCAAAAAAAGACACTCCTTTATAGGTTAAAATAATAGTTCAGAAAAAATGTATGGAAAGATTTATATTATATTGTTTTTCTCAGAATAAAGAAGTTTGTTCAAGAAAAAACCTATAATAGCTTAAAGTAGCTACCGTCTTCTACAAATGGGCATATAGGGTTCTGGACGGTTTAACCCTGCAGCATTGGCAGTTAAGGGGAATTAAACTCTTAAAAAATATTGTTTATTTTGATACGAGCATCTGATAGGAAATGTAGTGCTTGTTAAAAGTTATTCAATACAATTTTCCATAAAAATGAGTCTGTGATATTATAAAATGTATTTCTGAAAAAATGCAATGAAATATAAATCAACATATTTTTCCTCGGAATTTTAAATCATAAGAAACTTACACTACTTAAGTTCTATACAACAACGAAATATTAGTTTTTGGCTAAACGCTGTTGCAGTGGTGTTTAAATGGGATCAAACTTTACAAATATATGATTTAATGTTAAATGTTAATGGAAAATGGTTCAATTTCTGTCATTCGCTCAGTCTTATCTAAGTAAAATGGATAAATCATAATAAAATCTAGTCTAAAAAACTTCTAAGTCTAACTATTGGCTTAGTAATTATCTCCATATAATTTGCCAATTTTTTCGATACTCGACATTTCTGACCTTATAGGTAGGTACCAGATACTTTTCATTGCTACAGTTCTTCCACTGAGCATTACATTCATAAAAGTAATAAATCAATATAAAATCTAGTGTCAAAAAGTACAAAGATCTGAGAGATTAAGAGATTGTCTTAATAATTATCTCCAAATAACTTAAATAACTTGCCAATTGTGTTGTTATATCCAAAAGGACTTGTAACTTAATCTTTGCCTCCGTTATTTCAACACCTTCTGTAGGGTAGTATCTTTTTTTGGCTTCTTATATCTTGTAGTAGAAGGGCAATACAGATATGCTGGAATCTGATAACATTGTCCTCAGGGATAAGTATTTTCATTTCGTTAGATTCAGCGAAGTTGAAAGAGCAAGAGCACTATCTTCATCAGAGAAATCATCGCATCCAATGAATAAAATCAGAGCATCACAACAAAACTTTACAGATCTGTTAATATGATTTACCCTCTTACCATTTTAAAATAGTCCGGAATTCCCAGCAGCCATTTTTCATAAAACATATGATAGATATTTTAGTATCGATGTAACTAAAATTTTTCCCAAATAAAGTTAATAATGACAAAAATCCCCTTAAAACTACCAGCAACCTTCGTAAAACTAGTAATCACTTACTGGAAAGATCCACCAAATTATCAGTAGAACCATTTACCTACATTTTTCTATCATCTCCATACATTAAATTCTACAGATAAGTTGGTGGGTCTCTAACAATGAAAGGAATCTAGTACCTTCCTACAAGGTCAGTCATTAGGCTCAAGTATCGGGACCATTATTAATAATACGTGGCAAATTATTTCAAGATAAGTAATAGGGGGCGTTCAAGTATTATGTAAGCGCTTGAGGGGGGCGGGGGGGTCTTTGTTTTGCTTATTTTTGATGACATGGTCGATATCGTGATTACGTCAGCAGTTATTATTTACTTATTTTACACAAATGGCAACCCACAAATTGTCTATGCTTGAAAATAAAACTCACATGTCGGGGATTCCCACAAATAAAGAATACGTTATAGGTACTCGCCTAGAAGCGAGTGGGGATTACCGCGCGCACTTGTCACGTCTAAATTTCTTCCGTCAATCTATTGTTTCGTTTCGATTCGAATGACGATTTGACGTATTGTAAGCAAATCAAAGCAAGTTAATTTTTGTTTTAACCGGTGATCCTTTTTCGCCCAAGCTTAACTGTTTAACATGTCGTTTCAAATAAACAAATCCAAGTAATATCAAAAATTATTCGAAAGTTTTAAAAAATCTCATACAAATACAAAAGTACAAAATGTACAGAAGTTAGTTAAGCCTATTTGCTAACTACTGCTCACGAATCAATAAAAAAACAGAATACATTAAAAGAAAAATGCATATAGGTACCAATGATTAAGTAAGCATGGGAGGGGGGGAAGAGGTTTGCTTACTTTTGCTTACACAGCTTACACAGAAGGGGTGGGCATAGTGCGCGTCATGTAAAAAGAACGCTGGCGGTCAAGCTTCTACAGGCGTTCCAGCGTTCTTTTTACATGACGCGTACTATAATGGTACATTATTTGTAGTAAACTAGGCAGGCACTCATTCAATGTATAGGTATACATCTCTTAAATAAGTAGAAAAGTAAGTAATCTCTTAAAAATAACGCTGGAACGCCTGAAGAAGCTTGACCGCCAGCGTTCTTTTTACATGACGCGCATTATAAATAGTTGTAAAAAATCTGCTTACGTAATACTTGACTGGCCCCATACGACAATCGCTAACTTTGTAGTTTTTGTCTCTAGTGACTCTAGAGTCTAGATGATATGGTGATTTACTTTTATGAAAGTAATACTCAGTGGAAGTACTGTAACAATGAAAGGTATCTGGTACTTAACCTACAAGGTCAGTCATTAGGCTCAGGTATCGGAAAAATTGGCAAGTTATTTGGAAATAATTATTAAGACTATAGCGATCTTTGTACTTTTTGACACTAGATTTTATTTTGATTTATTACTATTATGAACGTAATACTCAGTGAAAGTACTGTAGCAATGAAAAATATCTGGTACCTACCTACAAGGTCAGAAATGTCGAGTATCGGAAAAATTGGCAAGTTATTTGGAGATCTAAGCCAGTAGTTAGACTTAGAAGTTTTTTACACTAGATTTTATTATGATTTATTAATTTTACTTAGATAAGACTGAGCGAATGACAGAAATTGAACCATTTTCCATTAACAACATTAAATCATATATTTTTAAAGTTTGATCCCATTTAAATACCGCTGCAACAGGGTTAAGCCAAAAACGATTATTTATTTTTTGTAAAGAACTTAAGTAGTGTAAGTTTCTTATGAAAACCTTTTAAAAATTCTGAGAAAAAATATGTTGATTTATATTTCATCGCATTTTTCAGAAATATGTTTTTATAATATCACAGACTCATTGTTATGGAAAATTGTATTGAATAACTTTTAACAAGCACTACATTTCCTATCAGATGCTCGTATCAAAATAAACATTTTTTTTCAAGAGTTTAACCCCCTTAACTGCCAATGCTGCAGGGTTAACAGAACCCTATATGACCCATTTGTAGAAGACGGCAGCTACTTTAAGCTATTGTTGTTGTTTTTTTTAACAAACTTCTTATTTTTGAGAAAAACAATATAATATAAATCTTTCCATACATTTTTTTCTAAACTATTTTTTTAACCCATGAAGAAGTGCCTTTTTTTGCAAATTGAATAGAATATATTTTAATCACCATACAGTTTCCTATCAGTTGCAATTTTTTCAGACCGAAATTACGAAATTTGTTCCTACGTCCACCTTTTTTCAAAATCGCTCCACTGTGCGGTACCCCGAATACCATAGCTGCTCAAACCCGTCACTTCCACGATGGCTACACTGGACATCAGTCCGAAACACGACAATGTCGCTTCACGGACTGGCTATGTCCATGGGGTGGTGATAAGCCACGGCCGAAGCCTACCACCAGAAATGTTGTTACCCGTTTGACACCACCCAGAGATCACGTGTAGGGACGCGAGGGTATTTTCCTATGGACGCGAGCAACTCCAATCTCCAAATTTCCGAGCGTACTCTTAGATGATCTATATACCTGCACACCAGTACCTTAGATGATGATGATAATGACGACGACGTTGTTAATGTTCATCACCACCGCCATCATCATCATCATCACCACCACCATCATCATCATCATCATCATCTAAGGTATTGTCGTGCATGTGATGATGATGATGTTTATGATGATGATGATGATGATGGTTGTGTTGGTGATGATGATGGTGGTGACCATCACCGCCATCATCATCATAATCACCTGCACGGTAATATCCTAGATGATGATGATGATGATGATGATGATGGTGGTGGTGATGATGATGGAGGTGGTGATGAATATTAACAACATCATGAAGATGGTGATGATGGTGGTGACCATCAACATCACCACCATCACCATCATCATCATCACCTGAACGCCAATACCCTAGATGATGATGATGATGATGATGATGATGACGATGTTGTTGTTAATGTTCATCACCACCATCATCATCATCATCACCACCACCACCATCATCATCATCATCATCATCATCACCTGCACGCTAATATCCTAGATGATGATGATGATGAAGATGATGATGGTGGTGGTGATGGTGATGATGATGATGGCGGTGGTGATGAATATTAACAACATTATGAAGATATATTATATTAACCACCATCACCATCATCATCATCATCACCTGCACGCCAATACTCTAGATGAAGATGATGATGATGTTAGTGGTGGTGATGGTGATGAAGGCGGTGGTGATGAACATTAAAAATATCATGATCATCATCATCATCATCACCTGCACGCGTATACCCTAGATGAGGATGATGATGGTGATGGTGATGATGATGGTGGTGGTGATGAACATTAACAACATCATCGTCATCATCATCATCATCATCATCTAGGGTATTGGCGTTCAGGTGTTGGTTCTGGTTCGCTGCGGGCCCTGCTGACTACTGAGCCACGCTCGCCTTCGGCTCGCTCGCAGCTTTCGTGGTGATCACCGTTCTCTAGTGTTTTAAATCCATGTTGTACATTCACTCATTTTGAAATATAAGACTATTCAAAATTCGTAGAATCGTGCATCATTCTATCATTGATTCTGGCCAAGTTTTCACGTATTCTTTCGTTGTTTTATTTTTAACACCTCACATAGTAACTTAAAACTTGGGTAGGCTACCTAAATTGAAATAAAGTATTTTCTCGCACTATAATGCTATTGCAAAGTTTAAAGAACGTAGTTGTAAAATAAATTAGAATACATTATTATAAGTACAGTTGGCAACCCTATCAGAACTAGCTCGCTATAGTAGAAATTACGGCCAACTTATAAAAAGTATTGTGTGTTCACACTAGTAACGGTTTGGCAACGTCGCTTTTAAACTTTTGCTGACGGAGCGGCAACATATCAAAGTAAAAGTCAAAAAGTATTTTATTCATTGAAATCACAAGGATCATTTTAATAAATAAATAAATAAATAAATAATGCTGGACAGTTCACACAATATTTTGAATCGTCTTAAAAAATAAATTTACATTTACTCCTGTTCCAACGCAACCAGACCTAGAAGAATCAGGCAACAAACACGGTCTGTTTTTCTTTTGATGATCCTGCTTACTATTAGGTGGGGAGCCCCTGTGTAGAGCCTCGAGAACAAGTGGAAGCTGATTCAAAGAAAAAAAGGAAAATCAACTTAAAAGCCTTCCTTAGGTAGGCAGTCAAAAGTAAGATGATAGAGAAAATCAGCAAAAGTTCATAAGGCAGCACACTCTACGCTTGATATACTCATAAATAACACATATTACAGTCCAGTCGGCAGGTGGTTTCAGATGGAAAAAGGTCAAAAGCTAATGAAACTTTGGGAGGTTGTTCAGGGATAGTTAATTAACATTTTCCCAAGTTTTGGACCTCGAGGACCATGTGCGAAAAGTGGAGGGGGGGGGGGGGGGGGGGGACTGCACCTTCCTCCGGTTTTTTCTCAATAACTTTTTTCCCACGGCAAAAGTACCAGCTACTTTTTTGTAGAACGTTAAATTTACTATAATTTGGACTAATAAAACATGTTTCTATGTCAATAGATTATCGAGATTTGGCGATGTGTGTTTTTTTCTAAGTACATCAACTACGTGCAGAGACACTTTGGTAGCAATGTGATTGTTGTCTTTGATGGATACCCCACTAAATCCGGCTATCAAAGCACCAAAGCAGCAGAACGAGCTCGCCAGTCTGCATTACAAGCACCAACCAAAGTCGTGTTCTCCTCATCTACTATGGTGACAATAGCACAAGAAAAGTTCTGGCAAAAGATCACAATATGAGAGCATTCATTTCGATGTTGATGACACAAATGGTGGATGCTAGCATCGAAGTGAAGCAGGCATTCGAGGACGCCGTGATCATGGTGGTGGGGATGGGGTTGAGAAGAGAAGACTGAGTCCCTGCAGAAGACTGCTTCCACCCCCAATTAGTGGGATACAAGTTGACTTCCCGCCAGTTCAGCAATTGCTTGGAGGTAGCATATTGACGACCTCTGTGGCGCGGCGGGCGAAGGTTGGCCTGCGACGCAGGAGGTTGCGGGTGCGATTCCCGGAACATTTGTTCATTTTGTTCATCGGAACAAATATTTGTGCGATCGCAGATATTTGTTCAGGGTGTTCTGGGTATTTTCTATGCATAATAAAAAATATCTATCTATGTAATATATTGTATTAAGTATATCAGTTATCTAGTATCCATAACACAAGCTCTGCTTAGCTTGGGGCTAGATAATGTTGTGTGAACTGTCCAGCATTATTTATTTATTTATTTATCTTGCTGCATGGTGGCCTGTGGCATCTTCTTTATGACTGGTTTTGATTATCTGTCGTTTTTGAGAGAACCGCCGGGCCTTAAGGTACCAGTTTGGTTTCAAATGAAAGCTACAATAATTTACTACAACTTCATTGAAATAATTTTTGACGTGGGATGCATATTTTAGAATATATTTCACAAAATAAGTAAAAATTTCTTAAAAAAACACTTAGGAGAAAAATTGCCTATTTTCGAAGAACTTTATCTTGGAAACCAATGGCTGTATAGATCTCGCCTTAGTGTCAAATTGTAGAAAATTTAGTCTACTTTAAAAATATGCCTGTTGACTATACCGGTCAGACCCTTCCTTGACTAAGATATTGAGCAAAAACTGAAAAAAAATATAAAATTTCATGATTTTTTGAGCCGCTCGCTCAGCACTTGGAAAATATGGTTTTTTAATAGTGGTTAAGGTATTAACAACATATAAAAAATCAGCGTGACCGGAACTTTTGTAAGCACCACCCCTTTATCATGTTTAACTTGACTGCACTATAATATGAATACCAACATGATGATGTGAATGTTTGGTTTTCATCAGAGAAGAAAATCAGCTTTTGAGATCTGGTTTGGGTGGAGGGGTTTCCAAAGTAGGTGATTGTAACCAGGAACCATAATTATAATAACATTCCATCATTATTTGGGTATAACCATGGTATAACAGAAGAAATAAGGTGGAATTTAGCATTTTTCGGCACATTTTAGCAAATTCAAAAAAAATATTTTTTCGAAGCGCCATATCTCGGTAACTTATCAACATATAATCAAGTTTGAATAATCAAAATTATAGTAAATTTAACGTTCTACACAAAATAATTAGTACTTTTGCCGTAGAACGTAAGGGAAAAAAGTTATTGAGAAAAAACCGGCGGAAGGTGCAGTTTCCCGCCCCCTCCTCTTTTCGCACAGGGTCCTCGAGGTCCAAAACTTGTTTTTTTTTATTTAACCATCCCTGAACAACATCCTGAAGTTTCATTAACTTTTGACCTTTTTCCACTACTTTACCCCACTTTTTACGACCTGCCGACTAAAACATCACTTTTATTATTTAGCGCCATCTCTATCATGTTTACTTACTATCTTACACAAAACTCTTGTGTTTGAAGGTCAATTTAGCGCCATCACTGTCATCTTTAATTAAACTGGGTGCTCTGCTGCGTAAAAGTATCTCGCTACGATAATAGATGTCCGTGCAAAATAAACTCACACATTTGTAAAAATTGTCGTATTTCAAACCTGTTTTAAAAATTCCCTATTGTATATTTTTGTTTGGAACGACCATTCGCGATAACTATTATCATTAGGAAGTCTACAAAATAAGTCAATTTATAAAATGAAAATCTGTGGTTTGAGTAACGGCCTAAAGTATTTTGTATGGGCAAGGAAACTTGAACATTCACCTTAAGCCAACTGAAGGCAAGTACACTATGCGTGTGTGCGTGTGACAGAGACAACACATGTAGACACCCACACACTAACACACTACTTGTAGTACTTGCAATGTGTGTGACTTCTAGAAAGATGTACTACATGGAACTAAGGCTATAAACAAACCGGATTCGATTATACCACTCTCATTCTTTTATATGAATGTATTCATGTGTTGGAATGAGACAAGCATATATCCATCTGTTCTTATTTGTGTAACTTGTACCAGGCCAAATGTCACACTTGGTACCAAGTACTAGTACATTCATGGTACCAATCTAGGAAGATGTATATGCATGGTGCCAATATTCAGGGTACGGAACGGAAAAACGACTGTCGTGTGACAATATATTTGTTTCTCTCTAACATAGGGTAGCAAGCTATCTTCTAGGATAGGAGTAAGAAGGAACACTCTATGCTATTTTTAGCACTTACTCCATTACTATTATACCTCCATGGTTATAAGCATGGTTTTCATGCATTATCTGTGTGAGTGCGTGCATGTAATTGTAGTACTATTAGTTATTGTGTGTTATGAGCATGGTTTTAGGCTTTACTTGTGTCGTTCTGTCTTAACTTTTTTTGTCTTTGTAACACACTAAGTACTAGTCTGTGCACTCTGTAATGTACTCACTTGGCGTGCTGTATCTGTTCCCGCGAGCCGGTGAGCGTGCACATGCGGTCAGGCTGTCCGCCCGAGTCCGGCGCCATCTGGATCTTGCAGCCCGAGTCTGCCTGCAGCCGCGTTATCTGCTCGCCGCCACGACCGATTACTGCAGGGGCAAGTACAATCTTTATTTCTCGATTGTTAGTAAGACTTGTTGGTATAAGATGTGTCCTGGCTGCTACCTTAATAAGGAATGGGTTTTTTACTGGAAGAAAGTGTTAGCTGAGTCAGTCATGGGAAGCGATGGCGGCGATGAGCTCACCACTTGTCACGTCTAGCCACGGTGAAAAGAGGCCTTTTGAGGCTCTGGCCTACCCGGCGTGTATCTATGCATGTATGTACGTGATGGCATCGTATACGGGAGGCTATGTCCAGAGGGGTGAGTCTGAGTTTTGCAAACACCATCGTAACGGTGAACGTAACACGATCGTACGTGTATAACACAATAACTAGCTATTAATCTGTGCCAAAAACGTCACAGATTAATGGCTAGTTACTACGCAATACACGTACACTCGCCGTTACGATCATCGTTACGATGGTGTGTGTAAACTCGGACTTGCCCCTCAGCAGTGGACTTGTACCAGCTGATAGTGCAAACCCTCATCATATATGCGTGCTTAAAGTGGCTGCCCGACAAACCTTTCAGTTATATGCGGTAGCGCACTTTACCTCGCCGAGGCCAGGACCAATTGCGGTAGGTCTTGTCGCCCACACATAAGAAACGTAAAAATAATGGTGAGCCTCGGAATAGTAAGTTTCTATTGGTGTTCAAAAGGCATTAGGGCGAAGCTGACGTCACTAAGACTAGTCACTTTTCACACCAAATTCACCCTTAGCGGGGTCAGGGACTTTTGTTGCTGACAGTACAATCCGGGTACTCAAATCATGTGAGTCGTTTGATAGTGCAGTTTGATTGTCTTGCGATGTATAAAAAGCGATGGTAGCCTAACGGTTCAATAGTGCAACTCAGAATCCAACGATACCGGGTTCGATCCACCAATGACTTTTCTAAGTTATGTGCGGATTTCCATCGCTCTGTGCTTCGGAGGGCACGTTAAGCTGTCGGTCCCGGCTGTTATTGATTAATAGCAGTCGATAAGCCATGTCAGAGGCCCTCGGGCGGCTTGACAAACTCTGACACCAGAGGCCAGCACTACCTCATACGAAACAACAACAAATTGTCAGCAGTAGAGCTTTTTTGTGAAAGAGTTCGTCCAGGGAAGTACTACCACCATAACTATTTCTGCTGCAAAGCAGTAGTGCTCGCATTCCTGTGTTCCGGTTTGAAGGGTATAATGGGTGCCGGTGAAATTACAGGCACATGAGAATTTTCATCTTTATGTATCAGGGTGGCGAGCGCAGTGCAATGCCACATAGGGCGCGTTCTAGGTGGACGGGACCTATGAGGTAATGCATTGTTAAAGGCAGAGGTTACCGCTTAACATCAGGTGGGCCATCGGCTTGTTCCGTCATTCACGAAGATAAACTAGAAATTAATTTTGTAAAAATTAAAAAACCCCCAGCGCTGAACGGCTGAACCAATTTTGATCAAACAAAGCTAAGAACACTCCCGACAAATACACATTTCAAATAAAACAAAAAAACTAAATCAGTTCATCCGTTCGGGAGCTACGATGGGACAGACAGACAGACACACACACCTACACACACACACACACACACACACACACACACACACACACACACACACACACACACACACACACACACACACCCCTTCGTTTTTCGTCGGGGGTTAAAAAATAAGGTGCTTACTCAGTCCAACCATCTTGTCGGGCACGCGGATGTACTCGTTGATCTGGTCGGACATCATGTTGGGCGGGCCGCCCGCGCCGGCGCCGGGCGCCTGCAGGCGCGCGCTGGCCGCCGCTGCCGCCGCCGCCGCCGCTGCAGCTGCTGCTTGCGAATTACTAAGGACAGAATACAGTACATTATGGTACAAGTGTGTAATGTAATGTTGGTGATTACCGCTGAGGCGCCATTGAGACACGAGCCGTTAGGTCTTAAGAGAGCCGAGGACGGTAATCATCGATACACGTGTGTATTGATGATTACCGTCCTCGGTATCATACGACTTTTCTCAAGTGAAGAAAATAAAATAAAACAGAAATACACATTCTGTGTAAATGTTCAACTGTCTCTATAACTCACTTGTGAATAATAGCAATGAAAAAGTCACAGTTTGATTACTGGTGTCATTATGTGCCTAATTGCGGTGAAATTAGAGACACTTTATCAAGTGTGTTGAAAAATATATTACTAAATATACCCCATTACTATACATACAGTTGTGGTCATATAATTAAGAACGATTTGAAGTTCTAGAAGTTTTTTATTTAAATCGTATCACACACAGAGATGTGTCCCTTCTGAGAAGCAACTAGTTATGTTATATAATAGTCACATTAATAGAGCAACCTGACTTAAGAATAAAGTATGAAATCGCTAACTATTTTTTGCACATTTTATTGATTTTATCAAAGTAACACATTCAAATAGTACTGAAACTGGACAAATAATTAAGAACGATTTATTTAACTGCTCGGGAATTGTTTTGTATGACACTTAGATTTAAAAAATCACAATATTATGTAGCACAGGAAACATAAAAAGAAATTTAATAAATATTTAACTAAAATTAATAGTTAATAGCATATCCACGGCTTTTAATTACAGCTTTACACCGGCGAGGCATTGACTCTATTAATTTTTGACATTTCGCAAGAGAAATAGAGTTCCATTCTTCTAAAAAAACGTCATACAGCTCTCTTAAATTTCCACACTTTGTATTTGAAACCTTTTTCTTTACTTCAAACCACAGATTCTCTATTGGGTTTAGATCTGGACTGTTAGCAGGCCAGTCTAAGACAGAAACTAATTGCGCTGTAAGAAATTCCTTTACGGTGCGTGCAGTGTGCTTTGGATCATTGTCATGCTGGAATGTCCAAATGACCGGTAGAACGTCTTCAGCGTATGGTAACATTGTTTTTTCCAGTATATTTTTGTATTGGAACTGATCCATGTTACCTTCTATCAACTTTACAGGTCCTACACCATGTCCAGAAAAGCAACCCCAAATTTTCACATTTCCACCACCGTGCTTTAATGTAACTTTCGTGTACTTTGGGTCGAATGCTGTATTCGGGGGACGTCGTACATATCGTTTTCCATCAGAATATACTCTGTTTATTTTCGTCTCGTCAGAAAAAAGTACATTTTTCCACTGTTGCACAGTCCAGTTTTCATACTTTCTCGCAAATGCAAGCCGGGCTTGCCTGTGGCAAAGTTTTAACATGGGTACCTTTCTTGCTATCCTACCGTGCAATTTTTCTTCTACCAAACGTCTTCGAATAGTGCGTGCTGAGATTGCTGAAGGGTTGTTTTCACCAAAATATTCTTTTCTAAGCTCATTGGACCCTTTAAAAGGATTTTGTTTTGCCATACGAACGATGTTTCGGTCATCTCGAGGAGTTGTTTTTCTCTGTTTAGGTACACGTGGAACATTCGAAGTAGTTTAATACGTAGCAAAATGCTTTACAGTGTGGAAAACCATCGTTTTTGAACATTGCAGATGGTCGGCTATCTTTTTATAAGACCAATTCTTCCGGCGAAGTTTTATTATTACTTCCCTTGTAGATTTATCACAACTGTTATTTTTTCCCATTGTTTTTTCTAAAGAAGCAATCACCTTTAATCTTTTACAGCACGTAATGGCGCCAAAATTATACAAACAGTAACAAATCGACTGAGTGTTCTCTATTTAAATTTGAATAAAGGTATAAACTACTTAGCGTTCTTAATTACGTGACCAGCCAGTAATAAGAAATACTTTGTTTAAAAGTAGTGTAAAAAGTTTGCCTATTGATTTTTAGCCAATCATGTGTATCAATGAATACAGTGGTAATATGGAAATGTTTTACGATACTGAGAGAAATAAAAACAAATGCATACAATTAGTTTTGCATCTTAGTTGGAAAAAATCTTCCCTTTATATCAGCGTTCTTAATTATATGGCCACCACTGTATATGCCCATGCCCTCCTGAATTTCGTATAAACCAACTGAGGGATTAAACCAGGGCACACAGAGTTAGGTGACCCAATCGCGGTCATAAATAGCGTAAATAAATTTAATTTTATTTTGAGGGTAGACGAAAAAAAATATTCTTTTTAATTGCGTCACTTGACGAATCAAAAGAAAAGGCTCGTTATGAATTTTACAATTTGAATTAACAAATATGCCCCCCCCCCCCCCCTCCCCAATGAGCATAACATTTTGAAAAATTCCATAATAAGGGACTAGCTCAGTTTTAAAGAAAACCTAAACTAAGTCTTTAAATTCCCACAGGAAACGGAAAATAAAGAAAAAATGCGTATTAAGTGTATTGTGATACGATGGTCGTAAATAGGTTATTGCACACGACTTGACGAGTGCTTATCATCGTCACGAGTACCTCACGTACACCTCACCTTTACGTCCGTGTATCATACGACTTTTTTCAATACAGTTTTGAGAAAACAGTTAAATAATATCTTAAGCCGCCGAATACCTGTCACGAGTTTGCTTTATTTTCCTCTATAGTTCAAAAACATCAAAGAATATAACTATACCTGTTAAAATAGGGACATCATTTTATAAACCTTTTTATTAAACTTGCTAACTAATTTCTTCCTTACTAGTAAACTTTTTGATTGTACTGAAACTAAAGAACATAGGCCCGTTCGCCTTAATTTTAAACGGCTCAAACGTTCGAACGCTCCCTATGGTTGATTGGTCAATTTTGGTGGTGTCGCCACAGAATAAATAATTGTGTGTCCGCCAACGGCAATGGTTTGGCTTTGGTAAATACGACATTAGCGCGATTGAGGCCCTGGAATATGAAGATTGATCTTCTTGATTCTTCTTCTTTCTTATTTGTTCAGGGTGTTCTGGGTATTTTCTATGTATAATAAAAAATATCTATCTATGTAATATATTGTATTAAGTATATCAGTTACCTAGTACCCATAACACAAGCTCTGCTTAGCTTGGGGCTAGATAATGTTATGTGAACTGTCCAGCATTATTTATTTATTTTATTTATTTCTTGACTAGCAACTTGACCCGGCGCGCGGCGCACGGGTAGTGTCGGGATAAAAAGCAGTCACCCTCCCCCCCCCTCTCATTCCAACTCCCCCATCTATCCACACACCAAATACTATCAAAATCTGCTTAAACAGTTTAAGAAGCAAAAGTAATTTGTAAGGGGATGATTTTATGCAAAATAAACAAACTTTCTTGAGGATACAGTTTGCATACTCACTTCATTGGAGACTGTTGGTACGATGCCTCAGAGGATACAATTTGCATACTCACTTCATTGGAGACTGTTGGTACGATGCCTCAGAGGATACAATTTGCATACTCACTTCATTGGAGACTGTTGGTACGATGCCTCAGAGGATACAATTTGCATACTCACTTCATTGGAGACTGTTGGTACGATGCCTCAGAGGACACAATTTGCATGCTCACTTCATAGGAGACTGTTGGTACGATGCCTCAGAGGATACAATTTGCATACTCACTTCATTGGAGACTGTTGGTACGATGCCTCAGAGGATACAATTTGCATACTCACTTCATTGGAGACTGTTGGTACGATGCCTCAGAGGATGCAATTTTCTTAGAAATCGGTTCACTTCCTTCTTCTAACGGTCTCTTACTACCACCGCCTTCTAACTTCGCAGCAACCTGGAAAGCAGAGGAAGGTATTTACAACTGGTGACTCCTCTATGGGCTATTGAGAGAGCTACGCTCGGAGTTTCACTACGTGATATATTCCAAAATTACACCCGTAGAAAGAACCAAGATCACGGCCATAGATCTCAGAATTAGCAAGTTGAAGTGGCAATGGGCCTGCCATATAGCTTGCAGCAATGATCACCGCTAGGAAATAAAGGTTCTCAGACCACAAACCGGACGACGCAGAAGAGGATGGTCCCCTCTTGATGGACCAAATTAAAAAATAATATAAAATAACTATTAAAATGCGAAAGTGTGTCTGATTTGACGCCTCCATTTTTTTTCTGGTTCTCTTACCGCCCCCCTTTTGGCCTGCAGCGCCCACAAGGGGGCGTTATCGCCCACTTTGGGAACCCCTGCATTAAATAGTTACAAATATTTGATGAGGAAAGTGGATAGTCCTGATTGCAAAGTATGTTGAGTAAAAGATGTGTACCAACTTTTAATGGAGTGTCTTAGGAGTGCATCTTTGAGAGAGCAAATTTATCAGTTTAAAGATGTTCTACAGCTCGATGTGGGTCTGTTCCGGAGCATGTTGTCTGCACAAACATCAGACGCAGCCAACATGCTCTACCAGTCCATATATGGGCTGATTCAGTAAATTTGATTAGTGCCTTGGGAGAGAGAACAATGGAACTGACAAAGCCTACAATCAAAAAATAATAATAATGTAGTAGCAGAAAAACCCTAAAATATTTTAAGTTTTGCTTTGGATAGTATTTTTATCAAGTTTGGAGTAGGTAAATCACACTATGCTCAATTTTCCCTTACATTCTTTGGAACCAAAGATATCCTGTGATTAATACTTTTTGAGTCATGTAGGGACTGTGACTTGACTGCAGGATCCCACACTATAAGTGTACATGCTGGCTGGCTTAGTTTTCGTTTCCAGAAAAAAAAACTATGTTGTTTGACCAACATAACAGCTTGTCAAAATTGCATGAGCTTCCAAATCGAATGTCAATGTGAAATAGGCTACAATGCGTTGTTGTTAGATGCAGTTTCAATCGGATGAACATGGAATAACACAAGCTCTGCTTAGCTTGGGGCTAGATAATGTTGTGTGAACTGTCCAGCATTATTTATTTATTTCTCAACACTGATATTTTTAGTTGCCCGTTACTAATACTGGCCAATAGGGATTACAATGGCTGTTTTTCTGTTTTTTTTAGCAAGTGTGTTGCTACATCTGCCTTTCTATCATACCCTCTAGATATCCTCATTACGATCTTACACTAAACACAATTTCTCAGAATAACCCTACTAAATAAACATCCATAGTAGCTGTAATTAAGAATGGTTATAAGGTTCATTAATAAAATACACAACAACGTAAGTCATAGTCAATGTAGCTAGTGGATGAGGCTTGCAAAGTGTATCAGAAACATTCACTGGTTATTGGCCTTTATTCATGACACCGTCCCTGTACGAAGATTGTCTGTGATGAATAAGGGCCGATAACCAGTGATAGCTTTAGCCAAGTAGAGAACATCAAAGTTATTATTTAATAATGCAATGTTCTTAGTTTCTTTGAATATTTCATAGTGAGTAGACCATCCATTGATATATTATGCTCAAGATCACAGTTTAATAAAAACTGTTTGTGTATCTCAGCTGATTATACAAGCGCAACTAAATGTAACCATGCATCATTTATAGAAAAGTAACAGACAGCATTAGCAATGAAACAGACACAGCAGACTACTGCAAACTGCGTAGGAGACGTGTTCGCGCCGTTTTCACTATTGATTAAATGTCTCAAGAAATTGAACACTCACCGAGAGATTACGATAGAAAGGTACAATAACTTGTGATGAGGTGCAGTGAATCAGCTAATAGGTAGATATTAGAATCGATAAGTAGGTTAGGTACTAGTAACGTACGCCAACGGATAGAAAAAGAATGTACCAAACAATTGAGGGTCGATTTATAACTTTACTGCAAATAATGACAAATAATGAAGGTAAATTAATAAAACAGAGGATTGATTAGCGTACGAAAACAAAGAGAACAGCACTTGTGAGCGTTTGTGATTCGGTAAGCTTACCAATCTGGCACGTTGTAAAGCAGCCGCAAATCCTGCCGTGGGGCTATTATTTTGAACCGTAGCCATAGAAGAGTAATCACTCATGTTTGTACTAGACCACACAATTGATTGCACTAAAGGGCAGCCATGAAAACGGATCAAAAAGACCCGAAATTATGAAAAAATGGTCTCGCCTCGCAAAATTGCGAGAAAGCCGAGCGTGAAAGACGCGGCCCATAGACAATTTGGAGAACCAAAATGTGTCGCACGCACGCAACTCGCAAAATGGCACCACGACGCAGGGTTGCCAGATGCCGACGGGTAGTCCTCGTACTCGTATCGACATTGTGTTTCGTACCTACTTTGGAAGCACAACCTCGTATATTTAATTTTTTTTTGTATTAAATTGGTAATAGGACTAATATGACTCTTTCCGCCATTTTCGAAGAGAGTCGTCTACTTTTATTTATTTTTTGTTTTTTGCATTATTTTGGTGGCATTTTAACCAAGGTAGCTCGTTCAATGAGTGTAGTGACATAACATAGAAGTGAATTGCGTGACTTTCCAAATTGGTGGAAATTGTCTACCAAAGTCTTAGTAAAACGGCTACCGTTTTGCTATATTTATTCGTATACATGGAATAATTTCGTATATACACCCTATACATCCACGCACCCCTCTCACACTTAGTCCCCTCACATGTTCACACCCGAACATACCAACTTTTGTTAATTTGTATTTTTGTACTTATATTATCGACTGTTGTTATTATCTGACAAGTGCAAAAAATTAAATCTGTTATTGGCTGTATGACAAGATGTATTCTGTATTGCGGTTGAATTTAGAGCTGTGTGATTTTATTAGATAAAAAATATACGAGGAGGATAACTTTGACACTGTTGACATGTAATTATAACCATTCAAACTTCAAATTATTTGTCTATGCTCTCATCAAAATGGATGTTTTGCGTTTTATTTGTGCTCCTTCCAAGAGCTAGAATGCACCGATCAGCTACAAAAATATCTATAATCTATTATTATTAAAATATAGATATTTTCGTGAAAATTACAGTAATGGTATATTTTGAATCGAGCATATGACTCTACCTTCTTGCTACCTTGCCATATGCCAGCTCACAGGTACCTACTTTTTACTTTGGTCGAAGCAGGTACCTACAGATCCACCAACTTATCTGTAGAATGAACTGTATGTAGATGATAGAAAACTACATACATTTCATTATACAGATAAGTTGGTGGATCTGTACTTAAACAAAAGAGGGCCTAGTACAGGTTTGTCTAAGTTTTTCATTCGGTATTCCGACTATTGAATTCCAAGTCGATATTTGTTTTTATGTATGGTTTCAATGAGTTTCTCAACAAGTTCGCTAGGGGCACTTATCATTTTCTCAATACAAAAATGACATTTCAACTCGCAATGAGGGGTTTCACGGCCGTTTCATATCATGCTTAAAGCCTTGAAAATAGATGGCACCAGCTCTATACTTAACTGTCAAAATAAAGTAAATATCCAAGTCAACAACGTAGTGATATATTTTCGTTGTATTTTGTTACTAACACACAAAAGCACAGACAATGCATTTATTAATTTTGACAACCACACTTGAGTCAGCGCCATCTATCAAGCCAAATTGAACTACTTTTTTTTAAATTTGAACATAAAAACCCCCATTTAGTTGTCGTTATTTCGAGTTTTAACAAATTACAAACCTGGCCCTCTGGACAAATTCCTTGTAGGTACTTTTCATACTAACATTTTTACTAACTTTCTACAGTAAAAACTTCTTCCTAGAGTAAAATACTGCGATCACGTGATCGCAGGTAAAACATGACAGGCTCCGGGAATTTGCCATGGAACATGATTTGTTTACATTGATACCCTATAAGTTAGTATTTTATTGTATTGTATTTATTTATTCATCCATAGACATTGTCACATGTACTTAGATATGACATCAAAACAAATAATATTATATAGAGTATGTCCTGAAGTCTAAATCACATTTTATAACTATAATGATTCTCAACATATTTCAGCAAAAGCGTCGTCAAATCTTATATAAACAAATTATTTTGTTTATATAAGAACAACTTATTAATAATTTTATTATCATCTTAAAATTTCAATTAACTTTAAATGTAATACTAAAACTAAGACAATAAAGCAAAACTATAGTAAAACAAAAACCTACCTATCAGATCAGCAAGCTGTCACCCGATGGCAGCGTGCCCAGAATGCTGGCTGCATTGCCACGCTGAATGGCAATGCTTAATCGTTGACCAAAATAAAAGCCAGCATTCCGGTCACGCGTGGACTCAAAATGTACTTATTACAATAAAATAACAAATAATGAAAAGTCAAGAACTTTATAGACTACTCATCAATTAAAATTAAAATTAAAAAGTACAATCAATAAATAAATAATGGTCATTCATGCTAATAACTGAGCATGAATGAGCATTATTATTTATTTACAATAATGCTATTACATTTAAATGAAAACATTTCATTATCCGCAAAAGCTTCATCAATTTTATAATACGTCTTATCTATTAATTGTCTTCTTACACAAGATTTGAAATTAGAGTCTGACATGTTCTTAATATCTATAGGTATTTTCCCCGGTTTTAGGGTAATTTCCGAGATTTTTCCCAAAAACATGAAAAGTAGAAATAATGACATTTTGAATCAAGATTTGATCAGATATTATTAGGTTTAGCCGTATTAATGAATTTTGGCCATTTTTGTTGCTTTAAGCTGGCAACCCTTTGTGCAGGCAAAGTTTAAATTTTTGGGTTAGACTCAACTTTGTCGAAGGACTTTCTTCCACCAAAGTAGACAGATGGAAAATCTGATTTCACAGATTTGTAGCGAGTATCCTCAAGTATTGCATGTGATATAAAATCTCCCCATTATTAGGGTAATTCGCCCAATCTGCCATTTCTGAAAGAAACGTCGTCATTTTTATTTTATTACATTTTAATGTGTTTTTTTTGAGTTATTTCGTGTAATTTTAGTGGCATTTTAACCGGTGTAACTTGGATGAATGGCACATGTGAGATGTAGTGAAATTTAAGTGTATTGCGAGCCTTTTCGAAATGGTGGATTTTTTCCTGTCTATACTCAGTTTTTAAGCCACCGTTTAAACTGGGTTAGGACTTGACGGAGACTCTTGACGACTTGACTATTAATCTATAATAATTATATCACTTGACAATTGGCTAAATTGTTGCAAATAATGCACAGAAGCCAGTTTTTGTAGTTATTCTTACTAACCGTAGTGTAGATAGACAATGTATTTTACTAACCCAATGATCCTTGTTGATTGAATAAATAAGTGAAATATATATATTACCTAAGCTAAGAAGAAGATGATGGAGATCTGAGTATATGAAACTGGTCGGTCTTTGTAAAGGGAGACTCAACCAGAAGTTATGACGAAGGAGATTTATTTATTCTGAATACCTAGGGACAACACAATTATATTACAACACAACACAAGTTTATATGATAAATCAATATATATAATTTATAAACATACATGAAAATTACAATTTTATTTTATTTAAACTAATAAATAAAGATATAAGCGCAATGAAGGGGGAAAAGCTAGGGATAGAAGGAATTTGGAAGAGAAAGGACGAGGGATTTCACGGGGAGTGACATCTTAAAGAGATAGCCGCAGCCTGGGAAACCATGTGTATTAGTTGCTCAATAGGTATGACAGGTATGTCTTATATCACTAAGTCAGTGTCAGCTTTACAATGGAAAATAATATAAAAGTTAAAAAAAACCGGCTATTTTTTCCACGCAAATAAACCACATTGAAATCGGAGCACCCGTTGTTCCTCGATCGTATTCATCATGGTCATCATCAGACCGTAAAGTCTGTGAGAGAAAGACATATCATGTAATTTTAGTTAGGGGAGGCTCGATCCAAAACATGAAATAAATTCCATCTAAAACATTTTCAATGTAAAAATGATGCCAAGTCTCGCTAATAACTACCTACAGCAAAAAATATCTAAGATCTTAATATGTTGTATCAAGTTGGACATTCACATAGAACCTACCTTTTCATTAACCATCTTGAATGAACTAAATCATTACTTACCTACTAACTTTGATTACTTAGCAAGCATTTTACATGTAAAATCTATAAGCCTCTCATCACAGCCATGCTGCGTGATACTCGTAGCCAAGCAATAGAAGTGGATGGTTTAGTTGTAATTAATTTGTGAATGCCCGACTTGGACACACAACAACATGACGGTACATATTTAGATCTCAGAACTTTTTGTGCGGTAGTAATAGCGAGACTTGGCATCTTTATATAATTATTACATTGAAATTGTTTTTGTTGTGTATTGATTTAATTTATGCAAACTTATCTAACAATCATACTTTACAGTTGGCACCGAAGTCAGGACAGTCAGCTAGCCATAGAAAAACAGTAGGTTTAGACAGTAAGAAATGGATTAAAAAATATCTTTATGAAAAGTGCATGGTAATTTCATTTTACATTATCTAGGATCTGGAGCACTACAGGTATATTCTTGATCTTCTCTGTTTAAAAAAATTCAAACTGTAATTTAAAATTAATTAATAATTATTAACTGTAATTTATAATAATTCAAGTTGTAATTCAAAGTCCAAACTGTCCACACCTCTTTTATTTCAAAACGTCATCTCCAAACGATTGATTGAAACCGTAGTGGGACGATTCCACTTCTACGTTGTATAGTCTGTATACTATTTCTACGAACGAAACGCAGAAGTTTTTTTCTCTATGTTTACTGCCAGGGTGCGTGCATTTGTGTTGTCCGGTCCGGTGTTTCTGTTTGATTGAAGACGCTTGGAATTCGCTTTCAATTTCTTCGTAAGAAAAATGTCGGGTGATACCGATAAAGCAAAAATCAGTGATAATCAGGTATTGTTGAGAAATTTGCTGTTGTATTAATTTTCTATACATAAGTGCGCGTCTAATAAGAGTAATTACGGTAGTGAAGTGGTGTTATTTCCGTGTTATATCACTAATGTTTGTCTGCGTCTCAACATGGCTGACAGAAAGTATGCTTCCCGCTAAAAGCGGGAACTACGCCACCGAGGGTTGTGAGATTGGTCATTATTTTGCATTATAGACGGTGAATGCCAACGTGATCAGATAAAGTGACTGATTCTAATGTGGTATTTTTCAGGATTTTGCATATTTTGGCCACCCCCGCCCCTTTGCATTTCGTTGCAGGGCCTTTGTTACTGAGCACGATGCTATATGACATTGATATGAAATCCGCATGACCTTGATATTTGGTTTCTTGCGATTATTCAATTTTAAAGGCAGCGCGCTATGTTGTTGATCCACTGAACGGCGGCCTCGCGACTTATTTTGACGCTCGCTACTCGCCCAGCAATGTAAATAAAACACGGATATCGTTTGGGCGCCTCTAACTACTGACCTCTTAGTTTTTTGCAGAGAGTTTTAATGCGTTTCTTACATCGCAGAGTACATCATTAAAACCTATATATATATAGTTATATACTAAAGTACTTTGTGGAATATGTATAAAGACGGTTCCTTTCCATGGTACTCCATGTTCGCAAGCACATACCTACCTACTTGCTCTATGTGCACAGTTGTATGTAGGAGAGTTGGTGATAAGATATTTAAAGTTGTGACTTAGCACTATGAAAATAAGGTTGATATCAGATTGACGGCGCGCGTCTAGCGAGTGACGCTAAGTATGCCGAGAGGTTGGTTGGTGTTCTAATGTCAGACTTGCATACTGGGAAATGCATTTTTGCAAGTAAGGTGAAATTTTTGTTTTATTGACATAAATAATTGCATCAAATGTTATGCAAAATGTACCTATGTTGCGACCAAACACCACAATGAAACCAACATTTTATTTGCTGACTGTACTATTATCATAAATCATGATTTTTGATGTGTCTGATATTTGATCACCCGTGTCCATACAACCAGCATATCAAGAACTGCAATATGAGTACGTATGACTGCAAAGTTCCAGACCAAGAATCCAAGTTTATTGACATAAACTCCAATCAGTTCCTTTATGCATATTCATTGAATCTCCTAAAAAGTAACTTTCGACACACCCTGTATGTATTTTATTTATTTATAGTACACTGGCAGCTCTCGGAGCTGATGCGTGTATATCTTAGTCCTTATCAGTGCACTTTAAATGTTTGTCAAGTCTATTTTTGAAAGAATTCACTGAGGGGGCACTGATCACTGAGTCCCTGTATAAAAGCTAAAAATAAATAATTGTAAATCCATTTTATTTGTTAATTTGTTAAATAAAACTGCTGTTTCCAAAGAAAGACGTCCAAGTTAGATATCACTAAGTTAGTCACTGTAAAATAATTACCCGGACTTGTTAGTAAAATTCGTTTGTATAAGATTTGTCCCGGCTGCTAGCTTATTTAAAGAATGTGTTATTACTGGAAGAAAGTGTTAGCAGAGTCAGTTGTGGGAAACAATGGCGGCGATGAGCTCACCACTTGTCACTCCTATTTCCCTTGATGGTGCAACAAATTTTATATTTTTTTATACTAAGAATGACAGATCATGCCTGTGGACCACCTGATGTTAAGCGGAACCCTCTGCCTATGAACAGTGCATTATCTAATACGTCATGTCCACCTAGGACACACCCTATGTGGCATTGCACTGTGCCCACAGTGAAAAGAGGCCCATTTGAGGCTCTGCCTACCCTTTCGGGGATAAAGGCGTGTGTCTGTGTGTTATGTAAAATAATTAAAATGGGATTTTCGTTATTTGTTTGTTGGTATTATATAAAGTTGTCTCTGTTCAGGATGAAGACAAAAAGTCAACAGCAGGTGACGGACAGTCGACAGAAGACGAATCCTCCCAGGACTCGAAGGGTGAGTCCCTGCCCGACCCTGCCAAAGGTAATGCTGATGTAGATGTACCGGAGTCCAACCCGGAGGACCAGACAAGCGCAGGTCAGGTTCATCACTGTCCGTCCGGTGTGTTCACTCGATCAGTGTTCATCTACATGGCAACTAACCTTTTGCGGCTATTTGTATATCATTGTCATATTTGGCTTGTTTCCGAAATTCTAAAAGATGCAACCCGCTAACTTTAACTTGTCTTAACAACGGGGTTCAAAATTATCAAGGTAAAAATAAATTTGCTTGAACATAATGTCATATGAAAAGTCTTAAAATAAGTAGGTAAGTTCCAATTATGTGCTACCTTATCTAGCATGCGAATTTCAAAATTAAATACATCAAATTAAAATTAAATTCATAATTTACAATTTGTGATTGTAGGGTAGCCCTACAATCACAAAGTGTAAATTATGAATTAAATTTTCCTCCATAAATTCACGAATATAGTAATAACATTTCCTTATTAATAATTGTTTCAAATTACATTAAAATTAATTCTCATTTGGGATTTTATACATGTTTGGTATTTTATTGTAAATACCTACGTGTTGTCTGATCTGCAGACAACATGACAATATAATGCTTATAATAAGTCTATAATTATCAGATCATCTCTGGGTAAAGTTATTTGTTTTTTGTCAACCTATTATGTATTCTGTGTCAAAGGGCTAATTTTGATCTATTTTGACTTCATTTTGATTTTTGACTGTGATGCCACAAAAAATCCAATCCAAAGTACCTACACATGTTCACAATGAGTAAAGTACACACAGTCACAGAATATATAATAGTTGACACAGTTCCAATTTAAAATGAAAAAGTTCACGGCCTGTCAAATATTTTCGTAAGTTAAGGCGAGAAAGGCTGAAGATACAGCTTTTTGTCTTGTGTTTTATTCGTAAATCATAAGAGTTTAAATTTAAAAAAAAAATAGTCAATTTGCTTTCTTTGATGTTAAAAAAACTGCCTTTTTATACACGACTAGCGACTCGCCCCGGCTTCGCACGGGTAGCCCCCGGTGACCCCCCCCCCCCCCGTCCTACCCCTCCCACTATGTCCTATCTCCTGGTTCTAAGCTACCTCCCTACCAATTTTCAGCCAAATCGGTTCACCCATTCTTGAGTTATAAGTGGTGTAACTAAAAAAAAAAAGAACGTATAAACCTCACGGAGCCCGAGACCTTTCCAACGAATGCAAAACCGTGGAAATCGGTTCGTGCGTTCTGGAGTTATAGCGTCAGGAAGGAAAACCCGACTTATTTTTATATAGTTGATTACTAACATTTTGCTGCATCAAACAAAGTCGCAAAGATAGGTCTAAATCGCGATTTAATTGTTGTTTTATTTGAGTTATATTTCGTTTTGGACGATAAAACTTACACCAAAATAAATGTTGATAAATGTAGGATTTGTGAGATAAAATGGCGGATACAATGTGAATTTAAAAAAAGCCATCCCTCCCATCCCATATTAAGTGTTTTTATGCCGTAGGAACGTGCTTGCCGCGAATTCAGTCCCGAGCGGAACGTATTGGAGGAGCAACATGTCTATTAAAAGCGTCCAGGGGGGTTAGTACGAGAATTTGACAGTATTCGAAACTATATGTAGTTTCGTTTCCTTCCATACATTTACTAGCAGCGCCCCTAGCGAAAACGAAGAGAAAACTAAGGACGCTGTCAGAAAATGTATTGAAGAAAACGAAACTTCATATAGTTTCGAATACTGACAAATTCTCGTACTAAGGGTACTGTATAATAGTAGTTTATGCAACTGTCATATAAGAAGGGGTATTAAAACACGAGAGTCTGAAGCCGAATGCGATAATAGGTTGACTCGAGTGTTTTAATACCTAAGTTATATGCAGTTTCATAGACTACTTTATATTCACTCATAGGAAAAATTTAAATAAAAACAAAGAAAAACACGATCGGCAAAAAAATGTATGGGAAGCGCGGGAAATTAAGTTAAACTACGCATGCGTGCGCCATTTTTTCACAGTTCGAACTGCGCATGCGTGCGCCTTTTTTTTATATTCAGGCTATAACCATAGACTAGTTTAATGAATTAATAAAACAAAAGATAGCGGTACTATAATGAGTTTTATGATACAGGTGGCGGTACTATAATGAGTTTTATTCTTAATTTTATGTATATGCGTCTATAAAGTGCGTCTGTATAGAACCGTCTTTGAATTCGTAATTCGAATTTTTCGATTTGAGTTTGGATAAAGTTGTTTAAAACCTTAATTCTCATAATGGACACCTAGAATTTCGGAACATGCCCTAGCTTTATAAACTTTGCAAATCACCATTTTTGTTCCAACACTTGTTCTAGAAGTTGTCATAAAAAAATAACAACAAATGTGTAGTTTGCAAAGTTTGTTGTATGTTTTGTGTGTACCTACAGATTATTTACCTAGTGTGCGTTTAGTGTTGTGTATTACGCCTTCATATCATCGTCAATTCACATCAGTTCATCATCAGGTAAGTGCTTTCTTATTTAATAGACATTTTTTTTTTTTTTTTTTTTTTTTTTTTTTTTTTTTTTTTTTTTTTTTTTACAATGTCATTACAGTAAATAAACACCAAATCGACAAAGAAAAATAAAAATTAAACTTATAGATAAACCTACTTGCTAAGATATTTAACAGTTTCGATTGTGAATTTCGACAATGAAATTGTAAATAAATCAACGTCGTCCTCCTTACATAATTCGTTGACTATCCGAAGTGCCTTTGTGAATGGTGCATGTCAGAGGAGATTAGTTCTTGCAGCAGGCACTGAAAGGAGCCTACGTCGGTGCGGCCGAGCGCTCATGTAGTTATCCGGTACATACAGACCCACACACATCAGCACGCGCGGATTGTACAACATACCTCTTAATACCTTAAATATGTACAAAACCAGCGTTGCCTCCCGTCTAACCTCCAGCTTAAAATAACCCACCATTCCCAGCACGAAGAGGGTGGGGTACATTAACGGGAAGAAAGGATACACACGATACAATTTCATGTATTAAAATCTTGCAAACTTATTTTGCAGTTTTTCCACCATGCTTATGTATTTTTTCTCATGGGGATTCCAAATCATAGCACCACTTTCCAATCTACTCCTCACCAAGGCATTGTATAATGCCTTGATAGAGCTAATATTTTGGAAACTACTGCATTTATTTATTTGCGTCCAGCCGTGGATAAACTGCAAAATAAAAATGAAAACTAAATTGTAAATGTCGAATAAATAAATCAAACTAATTCGTTGCCAGTTGCATTTTAATTTTAGAATTATATCAAGTATGTTTTGAAATTATCAAGATAAAAATGTAATAATTATCATGATTATCCGATAATTATCAATCTGAAGGTTTCGATTGAGGCGCGAAATTCAAATTTTAATGTTTTTTGCTAATCACAGCTCATCAACACATTTTGAGATAGCTAAACCTAATTTTGCTGAAATTAGGAGAGCACACGCACATATTATTTTGATTGAAAGTGTCTCATAAATATCATTAGTTTAGCACAACAGACAGAGAGACAGGCACATGAGACTTTTCATCTTTATGTCTCAGGGTGGCGGGCGCAGTGCAATGCCACATAGGTTGCGTCCTAGGTGGACGTGATCTATGAGGTAATGCACTGTTCATAGGCAGAGGTTACCGCTTAACATCAGGTGGGCCTCTTGCTTGATCCGTCATCCAAGTACTATAAAAAAAAAAAAAAAAAAACTACGAATGGCAACGAACAAAAAATAACTGTTAATTGAATTGAATGACAGTCGTAGAAACTAATAGTATTTAGTTAGTTAGTTAGTTATTCATTTAATCGCTTAAAAATATGGTAATTACAATGTTCTTTATAGATACTTAGTTTCACATATTTTTACTAGTTACTGCTAGCATGCAAATATTTAGTAGTCATACAATTTTTTTTTTTTTTTTTTTTTTTATACTACTTGGATGGCGGAACAAGCAAGAAGCCCACCTGATGTTAAGCGGCAACCTCTGCCTATGAACAGTACACCCTATGTGGCATTGCACTGCGCCCGCCACCCTGAGACATAAAGATGAAAAGTCTCATGTGCCTGTAATTTCACCGGCACCCTTACCCTTCAAACCGGAACACAGCAATGCAAGCACTACTGCTTTGCGGCAGAAATAGGTATGGTGGTAGTACTTCCCCGGACGAACTCTTTCACAAAAAAGCTCAACTACTACTAAAAAATAACATAATATTGACGTTGTTATTGACATAATAATATGTTTTAATTTTTAAAACATATTATTATGTCAATAGGTACTAGGTATCAATTTAATCAACTATTTATTACATTTATGTCACATTTTATGTTTTTATGAGACACTATCAATCACAACATGTGTGTTAGTACTCCTAATTTTCGCAAAATCAGGTTTCGCTATCTCAAGATGTGTTGATGAGCAGGAGGGCAATTCTCGGATTGTAGAGATTATCTCTAAATTATAGATAATGTCGAAGCATGAATGTCTACAGAAAATGTCACGAAAATGTCACAATAACCATCAAATCGTATTTGATTTGAATGATTTTGGTCGACTTATGTCGATTTGTCACACGAGAATAGCATATTAAGATTTTATTCGACATTCGCCATCTTTTTTCGACATATATTATGTCGGATTCGACTTAATCTCTACAATCCGAGAATTGTATTTTCATTTCATTTTATTTATATCACCTTATGACACAGTTTGTCACACTAGGCAAGTCACACAAACATATTTATAAAATTTCAAAGAATCACAAATTTAAATTTAAATTCTAGTAGGTCTAGTAGGTTTAGTAGTAGTAGAGCTTTTTTGTGAAAGAGTTCGTCCGGGGAAGTACTACCACCATACCTATTTCTGCCGCAAAGCAGTAGTGCTCGCATTGCTGTGTTCCGGTTTGAAGGGTAAGGGTGCCGGTGAAATTACAGGCACATGAGACTTTTCATCTATGTCTCAGGGTGGCGGGCGCAGTGCAATGCCACATAGGGTGCGTCCTAGGTGGACGTGACCTATATGAGGTAATGCACTGTTCATAGGCAGAGGTTACCGCTTAACATCAGGTGGGCCTCTTGCTTGTTCAGTCATCCAAGTAGTATAAAAAAAAGAAGAAAAAAAAAGGTATATATTAAGTATAAAAATTCAATCTCAAGTTTAATATTTTACAATAGCTACTTACCCAAAACAAAGAATAATAAAAATACAAAAGTCAGATAAAAATCAATAAAAATCTAATTATAATCCAAAACTAAACTACCTAGGTGCATCTAAACAAAAAAAAACCCTCCTGTGATCAGCAAAAAACACAATAAAATTTGAATTTCGCGCTACAGTGGAAACGTTGCTGATGGAGATCCTAGCAACTATGCTAACTTCATATCGAGAGCGAAAAGCGGTCATTGCCCTTTGAGCGTACTGCCGATGCCGTAGAGATAAGCAACAGGGATAGGGAACACTAACCTTAGCACGCGGCTTCGTACGCGCGGTGTCGGGATATAAAGGATTTAGTTCACTTTAGCTGAGGCCAAACCAACGCGTTCAGCAAAAAACCCCTAATAAAAAAGTAATCTGACGTAGAAGGAATTGCGTTTTCGTCCAAAAAATTACATACATACATACATAGACACACGCCTCTTTCCCCGAAGGGGTAGGCAGAGCCTCAATGGGCCTCTTTTCACAGTGGGTTGAACCATCGAGGAATATAGACGTGACAAGTGGTGAGCTCATCGCTGCCATTGCTTCCCACGGCTGACTCGTCTAAAGCTTTCTTCCAGTAATAACACATTCTATAATAAGCTAGAAACCAGGTTAAATCGTAATAACAGCCTAATATTTATTCTGACCAATGCGGAATCTGACCTTAATGAACCAAGTCATAAAAAGTCTCCCCTCATGCAGTCTCTCCCCCCAAAGATTCCATCCAAACGCCAAAATCATCAAAATCCTTTCAACCGTCACGGAGTTGAGTGGAACTACTCATAAGGCGAGCGTAGCCGCGGACGGAAGCTAATAAAACATAGCACTCCTGGAAAAAACATTTGCGTTTTCAGAATCGAATGAATTTTTTATACTACTTGAATGACGGATCATGCCGATGGCCCACCTGATGTTAAGTGGTACCCTCTGCCTATGAACAGTGCATTACCTCACAGGTCACGTCCACCTAGGACGCACCCTATATGGCATTGCACTGTGCCCGCCACCCTGAGACATAAAGATAAAAAGTCTCAAGTGCCTGTAAATTCACCGGCACCCATACCCTTCAAACCGGAACACAGCAGAGCGAGCACTACTGCTTTGAAGCAGAAATATGTATGATAGTAGTACTTCCCAAGACGAACTCTTTCACAAAAAAGGTCTATAACAAAAAGTAGTTCCTGAGATTAACCCCCTTACATACAAACTCTTATACAAAACCTTATACAAACTCACAAGCTTTATTTTATTTTTATTTTATTTTATTTATTTTCATGGAAAACAAACAGCTTATACATAATGGAAATGTAAAACAATTAAGCCTTAAACAGTTTTCACTTATAGATCGAGAAAGATATTTAAAAAGTATAAAAAGTACAACAGATATATACATTAAGCAAAGAGACAAAAACAAAATCAAAATGCCAAAAAGAAAAGATAAACGATGAACAGTGAACAGTGAACCATATGAATCATCAGTTTTTTTTTACGAAACAGTAAAAAAAAAAAGTTAATAATAAATAGATAGGTAAATACACAATAACTACATATATATACAGGTATAGGAAGAATAGGAAATAGGAAATAATTAGGAAGCAAAAAAGTCCCTACTAATAAGTGTACTAAATAAATTCTAAGTGTACTAATTTATCTCTTTATAACATTAGTATAGATAGATAAGATAGTATTAGTGTAGAATTAGATATAGTATCGTTTTATTTCTGCGCTATCATAATAGTTTGCGACAGTGGCCGGTTTTCGCTCTCGGATTGAATATGCTTAATAAAAAAAAACAAATCAAATATCTTTATTTATTGGAAAATGTACAAAAACCTAAACAATAAGAGCCCATAGCAACATAAATACCTTAAAAACTAACATACATATAAAAAACACTTTTAGACTAGACTATCATTTAGACAAAGCAAATTTAGCTTAGCAAGTTGCACATAGTTTACGCTCTCAAAGCTCTACACTGCAACTCGCGATCATGTCCAACTAAGATGACTTTAGCTTCTTACCATTATAAAGACCAGCGGGACTCGAACCCGCATCTTCGCCTGTGATCGGCGATGCCGAAGGTGGTGGTTGCTTAAGCTTGTGGCGCGAAATTCAAATTTTTTGGTGTTTTTTGCCCATCACAGCTCATCAACACTTCTTCAGACAGCGAAAGTTGAGTTCGCGAGAACTAGGAGACTTAACACACATGTTTGTATTGATAGTATCTCATAAATATCATCAGTTTAGTTTAGCTTTTAGTGTTTTTTTTCGTTTATGGGTATCGTAGCTAAACTGATGATATTTATGAGATACTATCAATCAAAACATGTGTGTTAAGTCTCCTGGTTCTCGCGCAATCAACTTTCGCTATCTGAAGAAGTGTTGATGAGATGTAATGGGAAAAAACACAAAAAAAAAGTGAATCTCGCGCCGCAAGCGTGAGCACCTTAACCAATTTTTTTTTTTTTTTTTAATTTATTTATACTACTTGTATGGCGGATCAAGCAAGAGGACCACCTGATGTTAAGCGGTAACCTCTGCCTATGAACAGTGCATTACCTCATAGGTCACGTCCACCTACGACGCAACCTATGTGGCATTGCACTGCGCCCGCCACCCTGAGACATAAAAATGAGAAGTCTCATGTGCCTGTAATTTCACCGGCACCCTTACCCTTCAAACCGGAACACAGCAATGCGAGCACTACTGCGTTGCGGCAGAAATAGGTATGGTGGTAGTACTTCCCCGGACGAACTCTTTCACAAAAAATCTCTACTACTACTCAATTCGGCCGTAGAACGAGCTATGACGCTGGAGACTAAATTTGTGGGCACTATTAACTCGGCTATAGCGCCGATGGGAGCCATCTACAGGTGTTTCATTTGGAAACCTTCTGTTCAATGTTCTGAAACAGAAGGTTTCCAAATGAATCACCTGGATGGCTCCCATGCGCGCTGTAGCCGAGTTGATAGTGCCCACAAATTTCGTCTCCAGCGTCATAGCTCGTTCTACGGCCGAATTGAGTAGTAGTAGAGATTTTTTGTGAAAGAGTTCGTCCGGGGAAGTACTACCACCATACCTATTTCTGCCGCAACGCAGTAGTGCTCGCATTGCTGTGTTCCGGTTTGAAGGGTAAGGGTGCCGGTGAAATTACAGGCACATGAGACTTCTCATTTTTATGTCTCAGGGTGGCGGGAGCTTGTTCTGTGGCCGAACTGGCGAAGGCATCACCGATTACAGACGAAGATGCGGGTTCGAGTCTCGCTAGAACTGAATTTTTAAGTCACATTTAAATTTAATGTTATGAAGTCAAGTGAAGTGTGGTTTACACTTGAAAAATAATAATTCACTAGAGGATCTTGGCACCAATGCGCCATGAGCTTTCACACGTTGGCCAGACGCTCACTTCGAGGGCTTTGGCTCAGCCACTGGCCCAATAATTGACCAACATTGGTCCAACCGTAGGGTATCGTGTACAAGCGCTTTATATACGACGATTGATATACGACCATTAGTTGTATATCAATCTTATTTTCAAATAAAAAAAGCTAAACGTGAAGGGTCAGCTTACAGTGGTTTTGGCTGGTTGGAAGCAAGGACCAGTATACATAGATATGTATTTGTACGTCTAGCGATTGAACTATAGACCCACTGACAGCCAGTGTATGCTGGGATCCGGTTTGACAAGTCGCATTTCAGTCCATACCATTTCACACTAATCCATAAAACATCATTCATTGGTCTAACATGACGTCATTCTACTTGAATTAATGAATAGATAACTTAATGAAAATTCTTTCACCAGGTAATAATCACTTAACAATTATATATAGTTTTAACATGGTCTGCTACAGGTCTAACTGAGTCAGTCCCTGAGGTATGGGAGCGGTATAGTGCGCGTCATGTAAAAATAACGCTGGCGGTCAAGCTTCTTCAGGCGTTCCAGCGTTCTTTCTAAGAGATTACTTACTTTTCTACTTATTTAAGAGATGTATACTACAAATAATGTACAATTATAGTAGGTACAATTATAAAAATAACGCTGGAACGACTGTAGAAGCTTGACCGCCAGCGTTCATTTTACATGACGCGCATTATACGGGAGGGGTGTTTTCGTTACGTCAAAATGAAGCGTGGCTTCATGTCATCTGATAATTTGAGAGACGAAAACACCCCTCCCGTACCGCTCCCATACCTCAGGGACTGACTCTGTTAAGCGCCTAGACCTCTGTATTTTTGGTAACACACACGTCACATTTCTATGTTTTCGTATGGGTTTGCTCACTTGCTCCTATTGGCTGGTTTACACGATCTAAATAGACAGTTGTAGTGTTGCCATGTGCTATCGGGCGGCCGCTAGATTCGACTGCCAAAACTACCATATCAACAAAAGTTACGAGAGCCTTAGCTACAAGGCCCTCTCCTGCGAGATTGGTTAGCTTTAGGCAGTAATAACAGGAAGTTCTGCTAAAACCTGTGGTTCAGTAAACATATTAAATAACTATGTGCTATTTCTGTATCTACAAATCTAATGGCTTTATTAAACCGGCGGTTTGCCAGCGTTTTCAAAGCGGAGCGGACGCGCTGTGAACACGCCGCGTTCACGCAACGTTTTCGTTTTCTCGTAGCGAGTTTGCGGCGTGGGATCCGCGTTTTTTACATTCAAAATGTAGTGTACAAAATGGTGTGAGTGGCGACTCGCGGCGTGTTCGCTGCGCGTCCGTTCCGCTTAGGAAACGCTCGCAAACCGCCGTATGAGATGGTCCTGAGAAATCTATGCTTGACCGGTGTGTGTCTGTCTGTGGCACCGTAGCTCTATAACGGGTGAACCGATTTGGTTGCGGTTTTTTTTGTTTGAAAGCAGTTTTTCTACTGATTGTTCTTCTTAGACATGTTTTATCAAAATCGATAAGCCGTTTTCTTTGCGTTGGGTTTCTTTTATTTTTATATTTCTTCGTATTTTGTAATAGTCTTTAGAATGCGCTTACTGTAGTGACCAGCAACTTTGTTTCATCTTGAACAGGAGATTCAAAGGACGCCACTGCAAATGGCAAAGATGACGACGCCGGCGATGAGAAGGACGAGAAGAGCTCGGCAAAGGCTGATGGTGACGCTAAAAAGGTACGTGGCGTGCTCTCTAGCTTCCTCCGATGTCTTACCATTTTATTATGAGACAGATAAAAGACAAATTCCGTCACACCTAACTCAGTAAAGTTCAGGTAGACACACTACATGACTATGTTAATGATAAAGCCGCGTGGCCTGATGTCGCTCTGCCCCTCGACACCTAATTTGTCAATTTGCAATGTCTGTACCTGCGTATAATTTATTATTGATGTGTTATTTATGAGTATATCAAGCGTAGTGTGTGCTGCCTTATGAACTTTTGCTGATTCTCTCTATCATATTACTTTTGACTGCCTACCTAAGTAAGGCTTTTAAGTTGGTTTTCCTTTTTTCTTTGAATCAGCTTCCACTTGTTCTCGAGGCACCACACAGGCGCTCCCTGCCTAGTAGTAAGAAGGATCATAAAAAAAACAGACCGTGTTTGTTGCCTGATTCTTCTAGGTCTGGTTGCGTTGGAACAGGAGTAAACGTAAACTTATTTTTTAAGACGATTCAAAATGGTCCTTGTTATTTCAATGAATAAAATACTTTTTGACTTTGACTTTGTAGGTTAGAAAGGGACAGAATAGCGCTTGCGCAACGAAAAGTTATTGAAAATCACGAAAAACAAATATTTGTTGCGTAATCGTAAATATTAAACGATCGTGCCCTCTTAAATAATATTATTTATACTAATAATAATGTTATCAATTTCTTTTGATAACGATTTTACCCCTAAATTAGACGTTTTTCGATCGAGCGATCCAATTACTACGAATTGTAATTTTCACTAGAAACGGGATATTTACCATGTTTTTCAAGTTTTGATTGTTCCCGATATTTCGGCACAGTTGCATGCGCCATGATCACGGGAGAACTAACTAAAGTGTTTGCGAGTAGATGTTATTGGCAGATATATCGATCTACCCTCTTTCTCACTCTTTTATTACGAACGATACCACTACCATCGGTTTCATTGTCACACTTCACCCCAACTCGACACACAACACTAACGGTGTCCGGACGCGTAGCAGGTACCACACTTTTTGATTCTTACACATTCTCACCACAGGCTTCCATACTTTCTAGTGAAAAGTATGTGCATGACCAATTAACCATGATAGTTTCAAAAGTTATAATACGAATCGTGTTTAAGGTGAATGCTCACGCTTGCGGCGCGAGATTCAATTTTGTTAGTGTTTTTTGCAGATTACAGCTCATCAACAATTCTGCAGATAGCGAAAGTTGAGTTCGCGAAAACTAAGAGACTCAACACACATGTTTTAATTGATAGTATCTCATAAATATCAACAGTTTAGCTAGGATAGCCCTAAACACATTTTTACAGTGTTTATTTTTGTTTATGGGTATCGTAGCTAAATTGATGATATTTATGAGATACTATCAATCAAAACATGTGTGTTAAGTCTCTTAGTTCTCGCGAACTCAACTTTCGCTATCTGAAGAAGTGTTGATGAGCTGTAATGGGCAAAAAACACCAAAAAAATTGAATTTGGCGCCGCAAGCGTGCGCAGGCACCTACAAGCATTAGATAATATCCTGAACTTCTATGTTTTTTTTTCAGAATTTAGACCTCTAGTTTTTAAAATGAACATTTGGGTTTCTGATCACCTTAAGGATACGTGTATTACATTGTAGCTTCAATACCCTTAATGTGACCTTATTTATTTAGGAGGAGAACGGTGAAACGCATGACGATGATGAGAAAGATGTAAAGACCAACGACAAGGCCGCCAAGAAAGCACCGCCTAAGAAAAAGACGAAGAAAGAGGTATACCTATGGCCTTATATTTTTTGATGTTTGACGGAAAAAGCAAGTTGTCCCAAAACGACAGAGGCCGGCATTTTATTTTTTCAATACAACTTTAGATGACCGAACAAGCAGTTGGCTCACCTGCCCCCCTATTCCCTAGCTGAAAGTCACTCGGTGACTAACGTTTGACAAGAAGAATAATAATCAATTAAAAAAAAATACTATTAAGAATTGTCAATTGATGGTAATTTTACTAGTCAAATGTTGGTCACTGAGTGACTTTCAAGATAGGGAATAGGGGGGCTGATGTTAAGTGATACCCTCAACCCTCTGCCTATGAACAGTGCATTATCTCATAGGTCACGTCCACTAAGTACGCGCCCTATGTGGCATTGCACTGCGCCCGCCACCCTGAGACATAAAGATGGAAAGTCTCATGTGCCTATAATTTCACCGGCTCCCGTAACCTTCAAACGGGAACACAGCAATGCGAGCACTACTAATTTGCGGCAGAAATAGCCGGTACTACTTCCCCAGAAGAATTTCATCGTATGCCAAAACTGCTTCAAAGTCATAGTATTATGCTTAAAAAAACGGTCAATTGCGAGTCCGAGTCGCGCACGAAGGGTTCCGTACCATTATCTATAAAAACGTCAAAAAAAAACACGTTTGTTGTATGGGAGCCATAACCCACCTACGCGACATGTTGCGCGCGGATCAAGCGCTTTTGACTCGCGACAAGACGCAGCGCGGTTCAGTCAGTTTCAAAATGGAGTCGTCGCAAAAAAAAAGGGAATCGTACATACTGAGTACATCCCCCCTATTTTTAGAACATCATTTTGACAACATTTTGTACTCATATTTTGATTTTGCTAGGACACCGAGGAAGAAGACGAAGAGGACGAGGAGGAAGAGGACGAGGAGGATGAAGAAGGAGACGAGGAAGAGGATAAGAAAAAGAAGAAGCCAGCTAAAGAAAAGTAAGTTGACTTCCATTTGGCTATTGCGCGTGATTCTTTGATGATGATAATTTAATTAAGAACACCTATGTTACAAAAATCGTTAAAAATACTGTTTTTGAGATATTGAAAGAAAGAAAGAAAGAAAGAAACGTTTATTTATGACTAAACAATCAAAGAAACACACATGCAACACGCAAAAGCAAACATCATAAAATAAAAAACAAAAACAAATTACCCAGATATAAAAAATAAGGCAATTATTAGGCAGTTATTCTTTTAGTACTGTTACACTATACTATACAATACACAGCATCCATCCACACATCAAATATCATCAAAATCTCAACCGTTACAGAGTTGAGAGGAACTCCGCAGAACGCGTACATACATACATTAGCACTCGGGGATAATGTAGCTACCTGTTAAAGAATTTTTGGAATCTGATCAAGTAATCATAATGTAGCTTCCTGTTAAAGAGTTTTTGGAATCTGATCAAGTAATCATAATGTAGCTTCCTGTTAAAGAGTTTTTGGAATCTGATCAAGTAATCATAATGTAGCTTCCTGTTAAAGAGTTTTTGGAATCTGATCAAGTAATCATAATGTAGCTTCCTGTTAAAGAGTTTTTGGAATCTGATCAAGTAATCATAATGTAGCTTCCTGTTAAAGAGTTTTTGGAATCCTATCAAGTAATCATAATGTAGCTTCCTGTTAAAGAATTTTTGGAATCTGATCAAGTAATCATAATGTAGCTTCCTGTTAAAGAGTTTTTGGAATCTGATCAAGTAATCATAATGTAGCTTCCTGTTAAAGAGTTTTTGGAATCTGATCAAGTAATCATAATGTAGCTTCCTGTTAAAGAGTTTTTGGAATCTGATCAAGTAATCATAATGTAGCTTCCTGTTAAAGAGTTTTTGGAATCTGATCAAGTAATCATAATGTAGCTTCCTGTTAAAGAGTTTTTGGAATCCTATCAAGTAATCATAATGTAGCTTCCTGTTAAAGAATTTTTGGAATCTGATCAAGTAATCATAATGTAGCTTCCTGTTAAAGAGTTTTTGGAATCTGATCAAGTAATCATAATGTAGCTTCCTGTTAAAGAGTTTTTGGAATCTGATCAAGTAATCATAATGTAGCTTCCTGTTAAAGAGTTTTTGGAATCCTATCAAGTAATCATAATGTAGCTTCCTGTTAAAGATTTTTTGGAATCTGATCAAGTAATCATAATGTAGCTTCCTGTTAAAAGAGTTTTTGGAATCTGATCAAGTAATCATAATGTAGCTTCCTGTTAAAGATTTTTTGGAATCTGATCAAGTAATCATAATGTAGCTTCCTGTTAAAGAGTTTTTGGAATCTGATCAAGTAATCATAATGTAGCTTCCTGTTAAAGAGTTTTTGGAATCTGATCAAGTAATCATAATGTAGCTTCCTGTTAAAGAATTTTTGGAATCTGATCAAGTAATCATAATGTAGCTTCCTGTTAAAGATTTTTTGGAATCTGATCAAGTAATCATAATGTAGCTTCCTGTTAAAGAGTTTTTGGAATCTGATCAAGTAATCATAATGTAGCTTCCTGTTAAAGAGTTTTTGGAATCTGATCAAGTAATCATAATGTAGCTACCTGTTAAAGAGTTTTTGGAATCTGATCAAGTAATCATAATGTAGCTTCCTGTTAAAGAGTTTTTGGAATCTGATCAAGTAATCATAATGTAGCTTCCTGTTAAAGAATTTTTGGATTCTGATCAAGTAATCATAATGTAGCTTCCTGTTAAAGAGTTTTTGGAATCTGATCAAGTAATCATAATGTAGCTTCCTGTTAAAGATTTTTTGGAATCTGATCAAGTAATCATAATGTAGCTTCCTGTTAAAGAGTTTTTGGAATCTGATCAAGTAATCATAATGTAGCTTCCTGTTAAAGAGTTTTTGGAATCTGATCAAGTAATCATAATGTAGCTACCTGTTAAAGAGTTTTTGGAATCTGATCAAGTAATCATAATGTAGCTTCCTGTTAAAGAGTTTTTGGAATCCTATCAAGTAATCATAATGTAGCTTCCTGTTAAAGAATTTTTGGAATCTGATCAAGTAATCATAATGTAGCTTCCTGTTAAAGAATTTTTGGATTCTGATCAAGTAATCATAATGTAGCTTCCTGTTAAAGAATTTTTGGAATCTGATCAAGTAATCATAATGTAGCTTCCTGTTAAAGAGTTTTTGGAATCTGATCAAGTAATCATAATGTAGCTTCCTGTTAAAGAGTTGTTGGAATCTGATCAAGTAATCATAATGTAGCTTCCTGTTAAAGAGTTTTTGGAATCTGATCAAGTAATCATAATGTAGCTTCCTGTTAAAGAATTTTTGGAATCTGATCAAGTAATCATAATGTAGCTACCTGTTAAAGAGTTTTTGGAATCTGATCAAGTAATCATAATGTAGCTTCCTGTTAAAGATTTTTTGGAATCTGATCAAGTAATCATAATGTAGCTACCTGTTAAAGAATTTATGGAATCTGATCAAGTAATCATAATGTAGCTTCCTGTTAAAGAGTTTTTGGAATCTGATCAAGTAATCATAATGTAGCTTCCTGTTAAAGATTTTTTGGAATCTGGTCAAGATACAAGATACAAGATACAAGATATTTATTTGCATAAATAAGTGTTACAATTTGGTCTTATAAAATAGTGAGCACTTATGACTTATTTGCCCTCTGCAGGCATCGCAAATTTTTCGAGGGCGTAAACTGCTACTTAGTTTACTAAGTATATCTAGTTTACCTTTGTTTTACCTATAGGTAAAACAACTAACTACTAAAATGTTAACTAATACAACAAATAAAACATCCAAAGTTACTAACATTACAGAGTTATTAGGTACATTCATCAATTTGGAAATTTAAGAATAGGTATAAAAGGTAATTTAGGTAGCTAAAGTTGGCAAATGGTCATTTTTATTCTATTAAATATTCGTCAACAGTATAGAAACACCTTTGAATAAGGAATGTTTTTAGCTTTCCGATAAACAACCTTATTTTAGTTTCATTTTTTATATTAATTGGTAGCTTGTTAAAAATTTTTACTGCCATATAATAAGGACTTTTGTTTAGCATACTTATTCTAGAATATGGCAGAAAAAGTCTGTCTTTGTGACGAGTGTTTCTGTTATGTGTTTCGTTTATTTTGGTGAAATGGTTATTATTTTTATAAACGAAAATGCAAATGTCCATAATGTAAATTGAAGGTAGCGTCAGAAGATGAAATTTTATGAAATAAGGTTTACAGCTTTGCATGTTATCAATCTGGGCTATGTAGTAATCATAATGTAGCTACCTGTTAAAGAATTTATGGAATCTGATCAAGTAATCATAATGTAGCTTCCTGTTAAAGAATTTTTGGATTCTGATCAAGTAATCATAATGTAGCTTCCTGTTAAAGAGTTTTTGGAATCTGATCAAGTAATCATAATGTAGCTACCTGTTAAAGAGTTTTTGGAATCTGATCAAGTAATCATAATGTAGCTACCTGTTAAGGTGAATGCTCACGCTTGCGGCGCGAGATTCAAATTTTTTGGTGTTTTTTGCCCATTACAGGGCAATTTCGCGCTGCAAGCCACCTTAAAGAGTTTTTGGAATCTGATCAAGTAATCATAATGTAGCTTCCTCTTAAAGAGTTTTTGGAATCTGATCAAGTAATCATAATCATATTCATTTATTAATTTACAGACATGGGTACATATGAAACAGGTGACAAAATAGTATGGTAGATCCAGCCGTGCTTTACCATGTTGGCATGCAAAATAGTATGGTAGATCCAGCCGTGCTTTACCATGTTGGCATGCAAAATAGTATGGTAGATCCAGCCGTGCTTTACCATGTTGGCATGCAAAATAGTATGGTAGATCCAGCCGTGCTTTACCATGTTGGCATGCAAAATAGTATGGTAGATCCAGCCGTGCTTTACCATGTTGGCATGCAAAATAGTATGGTAGATCCAGCCGTGCTTTACCATGTTGGCATGCAAAATAGTATGGTAGATCCAGCCGTGCTTTACCATGTTGGCATGCAAAATAGTATGGTAGATCCAGCCGTGCTTTACCATGTTGGCATGCAAAATAGTATGGTAGATCCAGCCGTGCTTTACCATGTTGGCATGCAAAATAGTATGGTAGATCCAGCCGTGCTTTACCATGTTGGCATGCAAAATAGTATGGTAGATCCAGCCGTGCTTTACCATGTTGGCATGCAAAATAGTATGGTAGATCCAGCCGTGCTTTACCATGTTGGCATGCAAAATAGTATGGTAGATCCAGCCGTGCTTTACCATGTTGGCACGCAAAATAGTTACACATTTTATTTAAATTTAGTCAAACTTGGGTATATTAAACATAATAAATTTAGCACAAATTAAAAATAAAATTAGAAATACGAACAGATGTCAAATTAAACCTTAAAATACACTATACACATTACACTATAGTAGTAGTATATACTAGTGCTTTTTTGTGAAAGAGTTCGTCCGGGGAAGTACTACCACCATACCTATTTCTGCCGCAAAGCAGTAGTGCTTGCATTGCTGTGTTCCGGTTTGAAGGGTAAGGGTGCCGGTGAAATTACAGGCACATGAGACTTTCATCTTTATGTCTCAGGGTGGCGGGCGCAGTGCAATACCAATAGGGCTCGTCCTAGGTGGACGTGATCTATGTGGTAATGCACTGTTCATAGGCAGAGGTTACCGCTTAACATCAGGTGGGCCATCTGCTTATTCCGTCATTTAAGTAGTATACAAAAAAAAAACGGTTATGGTCAGACAAGAACTCATCTTTTGTATAATGTGTCTTTTTGGCCAGTAAATTGTTTAGTTATCTTTTAAAGGCATTTAAAGGTAACGTAAGGTAAGTAGTTCCAAAGATCACCAGATAATTCGATCTTACAAATAAACTAATAAATAAATTCTACCTTGTTATATGTACCTAGTATGTATAGATATACAGGTTATGGGCACTTTAAAAAGTCTGGTGCTATTTCAGTATTTACTTTGGAGGTCAAATTATACTTATTTATTTTTATAGAGTAAAGAAACCGGTGAAGAAGGCAAAGGAGGGAGACGACGAAGAGGGCGAGGATGAGGAGGTTGACGAGGAAGAGGGCGAAGAAGAAGAAGAGGAGGAGGAGGAGGCGCCGAAACCTAAACCTAAGAAAGAGGTACACAACTTTCAAAATAGAAAGTCTTACAAATATTTATGTACAAACGCAAAGCTCTGTAAAATTGGTTACCTGCCATGTATTTAAGGATTGATGTAGAAACTAATGATTCATAGTTATTTGAAGAAAAAAAACTTCCAAAGTTATTTCGCACGCGGGACAAAAGAAAAAAAAAAACACATGTTTATTTCATTAACTTCAAGTCTACAATTTAACAGGGTTTGGACACTCCTTTTAAGCAAAAAATATGCTTGTGTTAGGAGATACCGCTCTTCTATATCCAAAGTTTTTTTTTTTTTTTTTTAAGCAGTAATTGTACAAATTGGTTACCTGCCATGTATTTAAGGATTGATGTAGAAACTAATGATTCATAGTTATTTGAAGAAAAAAAACTTCCAAAGTTATTTCGCACGCGGGACAAAAAAAAAAAAAACACATGTTTATTTCATTAACTTAAAGTCTACAATTTAACAGGGTTTGGACACTCCTTTTAAGCAAAAAATATGCTTGTGTTAGGAGATACCGCTCTTCTATATCCAAAGTTTTTTTTTTTTTTTTTTTTTTTAAGCAGTAATTGTACATAAACACAGTTACTATTATTTACTCTGTGCCGCGGAGGTAACCACAATGAGCTTTACCGTCTGTACTTATATGATTTTTTGGGTTTCGTTTCCTAAAAGGTAAAATAATAAACTTATTATGCAAAACAACGGTTAGAAATGTGTCCTCCATTTAAAATGGAAGATCTTCCGACGGACTGCCCACTTGTCGTACTACCAACAGATGTTGTTGGGAAGTTCTTTAAAATATGGTACAACCCCATAATTATTGTGCGATTCAGAAATTTCGTAATTTAGTCGTAACTAGCGTCACGCTCGCGACTTTGATCGCGTGGTTCCGGTGACCCGACAGTAGAACAAGATACCGGGTTTTAAAAAAAAAAAACTTTAATCCTTGTTCTGTCAATAACTAATAACAACAACAAAAAAGAATTATCTAAATCGGTCTAGCCGTTCACGCGTGGTGCCGTGTCTAAGGGAAATAGGGATTCATTTTTATGTTATTGGCGATAACGCCATCTCTTGGAAGAACACTACATCACTTCGTGACAACATCTGCTTGCGTTCTTAGTTCTTCGATGTGTCGATAGATGCCACCCACACGCACCATAATGATGTCCATATCGTTTCGCAGCCCACGGAACCGCCCGTACCCCTGCCAGCCGGCAAGGGCATACCGCTCGGGCACATCAGCAACGTGGAGGTGTCACTGTCGCGATTCAAGACTCAGGACCAGAAACTGCTGCATCAGTACTTGTACGGGGTGAGTCCTGCTATATCAACAGCATTTATTCATTGAGATCACAAGGTTCATTGTACTACTAGGTGGGACTAGGGTTGCCAGATGTCCGGTATTTTCAAGGCCTGTCCGGTAAAAAATAAATGGTCATACCGGACAGAACAATGTCCGGTATTTGGAGGAAAGTCGGTACTACTGGTCACAAGCGCCTACAAAAGTAGGCATATGAAATCCTCAAACGCAAAACTCGCGCGCGCTCCTCGCTCGCTGTCTGTATCTGCGTCTGCGGGCTCTCACTTCACCACTGTATACCCGTCTCACTCACTCGTACTCGCTGCCTGCGTCAACTTCCCCACCCGCGCGCGCCCGGTGTGATTTGTTTTGCGACCTAGCATACACCTCCCCCCCCCCCCCTTGGGGTTGTCCGGTATTTTTTCGCGACTCACCGTCAACCTTAGGTGGGACGCGCCTGTGTGGTGCCTCGAGAAGTCGAGAATAAAGAGAAGTGGATGCATTGAAAAAGAGACCTTAAAAACGTTAGGTTTTGATTCAGTACCCTAGGGGAGCCTACACGGTACCATATTACTGTCTAGGAGCTTGTCTGCCATCGCAGCAGCTGTAAAGGGACGGTCGTGCAAGTACACGTATTTATGGGTCGACAAAATCGCGCGAATTTCTAAGTGAGGGCCTTGGCCTATAGGTTTTCGCTAAAGTCTTGTAGGATCGTGAAAAAAGAGAGGTAACGCCAGAGAACTCGGGTGTAAGTCAGAAAACTCCGCTGCTATATTGCGAAACGGCAACAAATACGCAATAACTTCGAAAAGTTTTTCCAGTATTTTTGAAAAAAATATTGTCAGTTAGAATCTGCATTACGTGTGCGACGTTTCTATTCGATTGGTTTTTTTACTTTTGCAATTATTTAGTACATTATGAGCAGACAAAGTTAATGTAAAATTTGTGCAAAAAACCTGATTTTCACTGACTTAATTTGTTTCTTACATTTTTTGTTTGTTTTTACCATATTACAAAATAGCAAAAATTAAACAAAACATTAAAAAAAAAGTTACTACGCTTTAATCACGTACGAGCGTTTGTATGGAAGGAATGACGGGTTAGATGTTATAGTCATGGCTCGCCTGCGCGCACGCGTGTGTTGCCACCTCGAGATTCGAACCACGACTGTGTTGGCGGCCATAATGAACATTCATTCATTTTGTTTTCATCAAATAGAAACATCTTTAAATTGATAGCCACAGAATCGAGCCAAATATATCATTTGTGGTGTTATTTGCTCAGATACTACAATATTGTATATACAGTTGTGGTCATATAATTAAGAACGATTTGAAGTTCTAGAAGTTTTTTATTTAAATCGTATCATACACAGAGATGTGTACCTTCTGAGAAGCAACTAGTTATGTTATATAATAGTCACATTAATAGAGCAACCTGACTTAAGAATAAAGTATGAAATCGCTAACTATTTTTTGCACATTTTATTGATTTTATCAAAGTAACACATTACTACTGAATACTGAAACTGGACAAATAATTAAGAACGATTTATTTAACTGCTCGGGAATTGTTTTATATGACACTTAGATTTAAAAAAATCACAATATTATGTAGCACAGGAAACATAAAAATAAATTTAATAAATATTTAACTAAAATTAATAGTTAATAGCATATCCACGGCTTTTAATTACAGCTTTACACCGGCGAGGCATTGACTCTATTAATTTTTGACATTTCGCAAGAGAAATAGAGTTCCATTCTTCTAAAAAAACGTCATACAGCTCTCTTAAATTTCCACACTTTGTATTTGAAACCTTTTTCTTTACTTCAAACCACAGATTCTCTATTGGGTTTAGATCTGGACTGTTAGCAGGCCAGTCTAAGACAGAAACTAATTGCGCTGTAAGAAATTCCTTTACGGTGCGTGCAGTGTGCTATGGATCATTGTCATGCTGGAATGTCCAAATGACCGGTAGAACGTCTTCAGCGTATGGTAACATTGTTTCTTCCAGTATATTTTTGTAATGGAACTGATCCATGTTACCTTCTATCAACTTTACAGGTCCTACACCATGTCCAGAAAAGCAACTCCAAATTTTCACATTTCCACCACCGTGCTTTAATGTAACTTTCGTGTACTTTGGGTCGAATGCTGTATTCGGGGGACGTCGTACATATCGTTTTCCATCAGAACATACTCTGTTTATTTTCGTCTCGTCAGAAAAAAGTACATTTTTCCACTGTTGCACAGTCCAGTTTTCATACTTTCTCGCAAATGCAAGCCGGGCTTACCTGTGGCAAAGTTTTAACATGGGTACCTTTCTTGCTATCCTACCGTGCAATTTTTCTTCCACCAAACGTCTTCGAATAGTGCGTGCTGAGATTGCTGAAGGGTTGTTTTCACCAAAATATTATTTTCTAAGCTCATTGGACCCTTTAAAAAGATTTTGTTTTGCCATACGAACGATGTTTCGGTCATCTCGAGGAGTTGTTTTTCTCTGTTTAGGTACACGTGGAACATTCGAAGTAGTTTGATACGTAGCAAAATGTTTTACAGCGTGGAAAACCATCGTTTTTGAACATTGCAGATGGTCGGCTATCTTTTTATAAGACCAATTCTTCCGGCGAAGTTTTATTACTACCTTCCTTGTAGATTCATCACAACTTTTATTTTTTCTCATTGTTTTTTCTAAAGAAGCAATCACCTTTAATCTTTTACAGCACGTAATGGCGCCAAAATTATACAAACAGTAACAAATCGACTGAGTGTTCTCTATTTAAATTTGAATAAAGGTATAAACTACTTAGCGTTCTTAATTACGTGACCAGCCAGTAATAAGGAATACTTTGTTTAAAAGTAGTGTAAAAAGTTTGCCTATTGATTTTTAGCCAATCATGTGTATCAATGAATACAGTGGTAATATAGAAATGTTTTACGATACTGAGAGAAATAAAAACAAATGCATACAATTAGTTTTGCATCTTAGTTGGAAAAAATCTTCCCTTTATATCAGCGTTCTTAATTATATGGCCACCACTGTATATATATATATATATATATATATATATATATATATATTTTATACTACTTGGATGACGGGTCAAGAAAGAGGCCCACCTGATGTAATTGATTAGTAGTATTAATGAATTGATTAGTATTTATTTTATCCAATGTACGTAATAGAGACGTACCAGTTTTAAAACATTTGCATGCTTGTGAAGCAAGAACATGTGCTCCTCACTATAATATAAGGCCTTCCATGTATCCTACCGTGTTTTAGCAAATAAACTGATTTCATTCATTCATTAATTTCGTTCATTAAATAAAATAAAATAAATAAATAAATAATGCTGGACAGTTCACACAACATTATCTAGCCCCAAGCTAAGCAGAGCTTGTGTTATGGGTACTAGATAACTGATATACTTAATACAATATATTACATAGATAGATATTTGTTCATGCATTCATTTCATTCATTCATTCATTTCATTTCATTCATTCATTTTATTCATTCATTTAATTTCATTTATTCATTTAATTCATTCATTTCATTTATTCATTTAATTCATTCATTTCATTCATTCATTTCATTCATTCATTCATTTCATTCATTCATTCATTCATTTCATTCATTCATTCATTCATTTCATTCATTCATTTGAATAGGCGACGGAGCGTTTTTCATAGCAGTATTACTCTCCACAGCAACTCTGCCTGGACCGCAACGTGAAGCGCAACATTAAGAAGTTCAAAGGGTACGAGTGGGCGATCGGCTCGTCCGACTACAAGGCGAAACTGGAGGAGACCACCAAGATGGAGATGAAGCAACTACGCACCATGTGCGAGATGCTGGACCTCGAGAAGAAAGGTACCTACTAATACTACATTCTCAGACAAATAAAGCAAACTGACGCCATTTTATTATACGTGTTACCGCTTCGGTGAGCCATCTGCTTGTTCCGTCAGTCACGAAGTATTTAAAAAAAAACAACAAAAACCTTATTGATGTGTGTTGTGACAGGGTCAGCACCAGACTTATCGGCGCGGCTGGTAGGGTTCCTGCAACACCCGATGGCGAACTCGCCGCACGCCCGCGGAGTCGCCAAAGCGGCGCCCGCGGCGCCCGCGTCCACGGGAGGGCGCCCGCGGCGCTCCGCCGCCGTCAAAATACACAACAGAGGTAATTAACAATAGTATACAGACTATCAGATGTAGTACAAATAGACCTTTTTTTGTGAGAGTTTGTCCGGGGAAGTACTACCACCACCTGCTCACCAAAAATGCAAACGGAATGCAGTTTTCTGGTATGGAGATAGTAAGTGGTTGGTGGAAAGCCATCGAATAGATTAGAATAAACTTTGGCATATGAACAGCCCTGTCTCCTCATTTGAACGTTGTAAAAGCCGACTAAGGGAACAACTCGACAGTGTTGCCGTTTTAGCGCATTTTGCGCTAGATCTATTGCAATTCTAGAGTCTACAGCGCATTTATTTTCAAGCGTTAAATAAGTATGTAGTGGAATACATTCAAAACATTCCACTAAGTTTTAGCGGAATTTGGTGGATTTCAGTAACCGGATTTTCGTAAAGTATAGTGCAATTTTGACAAGGGCTTAGTGCATCTTTTTTTCTACATACGGCAACACTGCGCGAGGATTGGCAGCAGCATCCACCTGAGTACTGAACACCAATTCTGTGTTACACTGCACCATATTTCTATGACAATTTCTTGTTATATACAGACCGGGACTCGGTCACATGCTCGGTTGACTCATTTTAATTTTAATTTAAATGTTGTATGATGTTACAGTAACACTTGTTGTTCCAGGCTATTCTGATGAGGAGTATGAATCAGATCCGGAGACTAAGGTCAAAGGGCCAAAACCAATTAAAGACGGCTCAGAAGATTCCGATGTGAGTTATTTATTTATTATTACATCTATGAATTTACAGTTCTAAACATTTTCACATAAATCTTTGGTAGCACAGTTTCGGGCATTATCGATAAACCAATAAAATTATATGTATGAAGGATCAGCAAGGTCAGGAGCGTGTTCGAACACATTTTACGAGCAGGTGGCATTTGTGATCGGGTAAAAATCAAAGTTTTAAAATTAGTTCACTCAGTTCACAGCCCAGCTGAGTTCAGCCCACTCAGTTCACTCAGAGTATTTGAAAATGATTAAATTACAGTTCCGGACAAATCAAATAACTACTATTACGTAACGTAACGGTGTGAAGTTAATCCCAGTAATCCTGTGACGAGCTCTGTGGCGCGGCGGGCGAAGCTTGGCCTGCGACGCAGGAGGTTGCGGGTTCGATTCCCGCCTCGGAACAAATATTTGTGCGATCGCAGATATTTGTTCAGGGTGTTCTGGGTATTTTCTATGTATAATAAAAAATATCTATCTATGTATTGTATTAAGTATATCAGTTATCTAGTACCCATAACACAAGCTCTGCTTAGCTTGGGGCTAGATAATGTTGTGTGAACTGTCCAACATTATTTATTTTATTTAGTAACCCACATTATTTAGTAGTAGCCTAGTTCCTACGACCACGATCAGACGAAGATTCCTCCGTCCTCCAAGCGCTCGCACTCCTAGACTCAATAACGCCACCAGGTGGCGCTTACGTTTCCACGTTTACGTCGCCGCCATCTCCTTTTCATCATAGGACGAGCAGACGCACGGCTCGGTACCACCCTTACCTCATTAGTATACCCTCTATTCGTACTAAACGTTTCAGTTCTACCTTTATAGTGCGAACTGCTAAGGAGTGGAATACACTACCGGGGTGCGTTCAGTGGGTACACTCTGTGTGTTGGTTGTCACCAGAGTGTACGGTTGTTCCGTTCACAGGCTCGGTTAGAGCGTTCGGTTAGCGTCACGTGACCCTAACCGAACAACCACCTCTGACAATTCTGACGTCTGTCAAAGTCAAATCATGTGCTTGTCACCAAAGCGTATGGGTTGTTCCGTTCGGAGGCTCGGTTAGAGCGTTCGGTTAGCGTCACGTGACCCTAACTGAACAACCACCGTTTTGGGTGGGTGTTCGGTTGTTACGATTTTGACGTTGGATAGCTGTCAAAGTCAAGTCGATCCCACCCTTCCTCCCCAAAAAACCTGTTCCATCCATAGATGGAGAAATATTTTATGTAAGCCCAACAAGTAATATAGTAACTGCGAAAGTTCGAGATTCCAAGAGAGGATTTTTTTATAAAGTGAAACAGGACTTGTTATCAGCTCCTGAATTACTTTGCTATTAAATGCTCTAAGACTTTGTTAATCAATCACGCTGTACCGATATTAATGAAATTACATCCACAGATATGTTCAGATGTCCAGTAGCGGTTTATGTTGGCTGATTGATGATGATGTTGCAAACATCGCCAATATTTTTTCTGTGAAATATAAAGGCTAGCTTTTGTCGAATTTGTCAGTACCTATCAAGGCTGGAAGGATCTTTGTTGTCAAGTGCACGTCGGATCACACGCATTCAGGGTTCCGTACCAAATGTACCAGAAAATTCTCGAAATGTTTCGAAAGTTTTTTGTATATATTGGTAAAATATAAATACACACTTAAATATGCTTTCAGCGATAATGCCGCACATTTTACTGTTTTTTTTTGATATTACGTTTAATTCTTGGTGTAGGTACAATAGGGTGTTAGTAGTTATATCGATCTTAATACATAACAAGTACCATATTTACAAAACAAGTTCCTAGGTCAAATGCAAAATAAAAAAACTTGGTAACAATATTTTGGAAAAAAACTGACTTTGGCGGCTTTATTTTCTATAACTATTGAAAATAAAAATAAACTCTACTTCATGAGATCTAAAAATGATAAACCACATGAAAAAAAAATTAAAAGCCCATGGGAAAAAAAAGAGTTCAAATAAGGCTAATTGTTTCAGTAAAGAGGAGATAAATAAACAATGCAGGTAATAAGATTCACAAAATCATTCTAATTCACTACACAGATACAATAACAATAAGGCTTTGGTTTTGTCGTTGATTCATTCATACTATCTACTAACTTCTTTGAAAAAAAGTGGAGCTGACAATGTTGAAATAGAGCTGAATTTAGCTCTAAAAGAGCTAAATTGGCAATACCGGGTGAAAAAGCGTTTGTTTCCATCCAAAATTTACAGTGGCATTGACATTGCGTGTCAATCCAAGTCGTTCAGAGCCTGAGAGCGTGGTTAAAAAAACAACTACACCCTTGGAGTGTACCCATTGAACGCACCCCCGTCGTCTGTCTTTCCTGAAAACTATAATCTGTGTCTCTTCATGGCTCGAGTGAATAGGTGCCTTCTAGACCTTTGTGCTCCATCTTCGGCCACATTGTCACTTACCAACAGGTGAGATCGTGGTCAAACAAAGGTATACCAAAGTTTAAAAACGTTTTGTTGCAACTTGAGACTGCGCATAACTTCAGTAGTCATGGAGCGTGCACACCTAACGAGTACAGTGGCGAGTCAGTAAATGAGCTCTCGGCCGAGAGAGTCGTCGAACCGAGTGGGTGGTCACACGTATTTACTATAGTGGCGAGTCAGTTGTTTTGATCACGCTGGTGTAATCAACGCACGTCTGCAATGGATCGCAAAAAAAATGAATTTAAACGAGTTTTCAACCGGCTGTTACCAGACATTATTAACGAATTGTGGGATTTATTAGAAGATGAAGACCGAAGACTTTGGACCAGAACATGGATGTTAAGGCGACCTGCCCTTGGAGCAACAAATACCCAAATAAATAAATGTAATCAGGTGATGAAAAATGCCACAAACAGTCATGTATTTTGTAACACTGAATAAATTTTATTGTTGTTTCCAAGCTCCATTTGTTATTAGCGGACATTTTAATTGAGATTAGGATAATTTTAAAACATAAACACGCACACTGCTTGGTGATGGATGAACGAACGAGTGGCGAGTGGCCGAGTGACAAGCGAGTACGTGTTCATACGTGCCGAGCGGGATATCGAATCGCTGCGGGGGCAGAAGAATGAAGCGGGGAGGTGGGTACTCGGCCTAGTAAACAGATTGGGATTCTAGTGACTCTCTCGCCTCTTTGCTCGACCTAGCACTCGGCCGAGCACTCGTTAAACTGTTTATACCTACCGAGTACTCGGCCGAGGACACTGACTCGCCACTGTACTCGTTAGTTGTGATCAATGCTTCATGAACATGAGTGCTGCATCCGTGCTTATGACCGGGATACGACATATATTTTATGGCAATATTTGACATTTGCAACGGACTCTTCTGCTAATTGTAGCGACATGTGGAACAAGTGGTCCACTTTAAAAATTATGACAATATGTTACAATTTCGGAGATGTTGCGTTACATGCTCACTCAGTAACAGTAAAGGTTACAAACTTGGTGTTAATACAGTAATTACTTGAGGATGTAAATATCTAAATAAACATAGACGAGAAACACGATTGGTGAAACTTTTCTCGAAAACTTTACGTTTTGAAATTGGCCCTTATAAAACCTGTTTTAGGACCCTCCTTCGATTAGAGAAAATATGAATCGTACATTTTTATATTATTCAGTAGGTGATCACATTACTTAGATTAATATAAGAGTATTTTTTTTATATTTGCTAATTTAGAAGCACGAAGTTTTATCATTTGTCGTTTACATCAGCTACTTCCGAGCTGAAGAAATCTATACCCCATCCCTTCCCGGGTTCAAGTGAGCAATAGCACTGTCACTTTCTTGCAGTTATTGTTTTTTGCTAGACTCCGCCCATTCGGTATTTTAACATTAGTAAGTGATGTTTGTTGTGTGCGCAGGGTTCGTTCAACCCCAGTGGCTCTGAGGAGGTGGACTCCGACTTCGATCCAGAGGCCGGCGAGGGGACGCCGGGGCCGGCGCGCAAGCGCAAGTCGACGGGCACGCGCCGCCGCAGCTCTGCCAAGCCGAGCGGCAAGCGCGGCAAGAAGGTCAAGGGCAAGAAGGCCAAGGTACGACATCGTCATCGTTGACTTGTGTCCGGGAGCCATAGCACAGGGGCCGGCGCGCAAGCGCAAGTCGAGCGGCAAGCGCGGCAAGAAGGCCAAGGTACGACATCGTCATCGTTGACTTGTGTCCGGGAGCCATAGCACAGGGGCCGGCGCGCAAGCGCAAGTCGAGCGGCAAGCGCGGCAAGAAGGCCAAGGTACGACATCGTCATCGTTGACTTCGACCCGCAGGCCGGCGAGGGGACACCGGAGCTGGCGCGCAAGCGGTCAGCCGGCTGAGGGAAGCTGTGCCGTTATCACTAAAATGCTACAAGGATCATTTGGCACGTCTTGTGGCCGCCGTTGTGGCGTCGTTTGATATTAGATTACAAGATGGCGGTGTTAGTTCTGATTTCAGCCACGTGCCAAATTATCCATGTTGCACTATAGTTGGTGGAGATGATTGAGCCCAAATTGTTTTATTTTTTTAATTCAAAAATCCATAAATGCATTTCCTGCGTTCTTTAAAACTAACCTAATGTATCCTAAGAATAAACCACAAAACAGAAAAGGTACTTGCCCTGAGTGTCCCATTATCTTGCCACAGCCTGTATGTATATGCCATCATTATCTTCAGCCGTTTGACGTCCACTGCTGGACGAGGCTCATAGCGTTCAATGGGAGGATTTGCCATAGTCACCACTCTTAGCAAACGCATTCGTGTTCGCAGTATAAGACGCTGCCTATCCCTGCTGTAAATTAGTCATTCAACACTGTTTTGATGTAGACATATCAGCGAAAGCTGCTCGTCTATTAATAAATAAATAAAATAAATAAATAATCCCTTGAGTCAGCTTGTACGACATCCACGTGAGGAGACGGGGGGTCTATTCCTAGGCTGGACTCCACGGCATGTATGTAATAATGTTGTGTTGCGCAGACGGTGCCGCCCAGACGCGGCGGCCGGCGAGCCAAGTCCGAGAGCGAGGAGGAGAGCGACAAGTCGGAGAGCGAGAGCGAGGCGGGAGAGTCTGCCAGCGAGGGAGAGGTATCTGATGTGAGTACCATTTACTGCACGCACGGTCTAACTACCCTCTTTATAATATTCATAATAAGTTAAGGCGCTCTAGGTTCAACAAGTTTCAACAAACATTTTTGTTTGAGGCGATGAAGGCGAGCGCACGGTACAAGGCTGACCGTAGTACCGTGTTTTTTGTGTATAACAAAATAATATAAAAATGCCCTTTAGAGTTTTGTTAAATTTTATTGATTGACTTCACTAACTCAAATAATAATTAAAAAGTAACCAAATGTTTCAAAAATTAAAACGTTTAAGAAGTTAGTCTAAAATGGTATTTCAATTTTAAAAAGCCTGATAATTTTTTTTTGTTGATTGAAGTAATTCAAATAGTGTATTGAATTTATGATTTCACTAGATAAAAAATAGAAAAAAAAAAAAAAAAAAAGAAAAAAAAAGTAAAAAAAGTAGTAGTAGTAGTCAAATTAGTTTTATTTTTCTTTGTTTCTGTGTGTGTGTGTGTGTGTGTGTGTATTTTAGTGTGCAATATTGTTGTACTCATGTTGTTGACACAAATAAATGCTATTTCTTTCTTTCTTTTCTTTCTTTCTTTCTTTAAAATATTTTTTTCTTGAAAACTGTGAGAACTCTAATCAAAAACTTAAAATAACTAGAGGACATTATGGACATGCTGTGAACCTATAGCGCCTTAGAGACAATTTTTTTTTTCCCTTTTAAGTTGGTCCTATTTGGACTTATTATGAAATCCAAGTTTCATTTCATTACATTTATTTATTGCGAGAATGGGTACAAGAAAAGTTGACAAATTAAAATTAAAATCCACCATAAAAGTAAAATTCAATAACCAAATTTTGCCATCCAAGATGCCGGCTCGTGCCCTGAGGTCAAGAACTTGGATTTTTCCAGACATCAACATCGTCACACCACCTTTTGCAAAGCCTTTTTGTGTCCTACGTACTGTACAAGAATATTGAATTTATCTTTGTCTCCCGAGGGGGTCGCCGAGTGTCTGTGGATCCCCCAGTGGGTGCAAGTGGCACTCTATACTTGTAGTGTAATTACCATTCTGAATGCAGGAGCCTAAATCAAAGCGCGGCCGGCCGGCGGTGGTCGCCGCCAAGGGCCGCAAGGCGCCAGCCACCAAGCCCAACGCGAAGGCCGCGCCGGCCAAGCGGAAAGCGCCCTCGCCACCAGGTCTGTATACTCTACATCTTCATACCTAAATCAAAGCGCGGTGGTCGCCGCCAAGGGCCGCAAGGCGCCGGCCACCAAGCCCAACACGAAGGCCGCGCCGGCCAAGCGGAAAGCGCCCACGCCACCAGGTCTGTATACTCTACATCTTCATACCTAAATCAAAGCGCGGTGGTCGCCGCCAAGGGCCGCAAGGCGCCGGCCACCAAGCCCAACGCGAAGGCCGCGCCGGCCAAGCGGAAAGCGCCCTCGCCACCAGGTCTGTATACTCTACATCTTCATACCTAAATCAAAGCGCGGTGGTCGCCGCCAAGGGCCGCAAGGCGCCAGCCACCAAGCCCAACGCGAAGGCCGCGCCGGCCAAGCGGAAAGCGCCCTCGCCACCAGGTCTGTATACTCTACATCTTCATACCTAAATCAAAGCGCGGTGGTCGCCGCCAAGGGCCGCAAGGCGCCAGCCACCAAGCCCAACGCGAAGGCCGCGCCGGCCAAGCGGAAAGCGCCCTCGCCACCAGGTCTGTATACTCTACATCTTCATACCTAAATCAAAGTGCGGTGGTCGCCGCCAAGGGCCGCAAGGCGCCAGCCACCAAGCCCAACGCGAAGGCCGCGCCGGCCAAGCGGAAAGCGCCCTCGCCACCAGGTCTGTATACTCTACATCTTCATACCTTGATGACCTCTGGGGCGCGTCGGGCGAAGGTTGGCTCGCGACGCAGGAGGTTGTGGGGTCGATTCCCGCCTCGGAACAAATATTTGTGCGATCGCAGATATTTGTTCAGGGTGTTCTGTGTATTTTCTATGTATAATAAAAAATATCTATCTATTTAATATATCGTATTAAGTATATCAGTTATCTAGTACCCATAACACAAGCTCTGCTTAGCTTGGGGCTAGATAATGTTGTGTGGTACTGTGTCCAGATACATATATTACAGATACAGATACACAGATAGATATTTTTTATTATACATAGAAAATACCCTGAACAAATAGCAGCAGATTGCACAAATATTTGTTCCGAGGCGGGAAGCGAACCCGCGACCTCCTGCGTCGCAGGCGAATCGTCGCCCGCCTCGCCACAGAGGTCATATATGGTCTGTGAGATTAGCCTTAACATGCAACAAATTTAAACTCATTACAATATTGTGATGACCAGTAATTGAGACATGACATTTGTTTGACAGCTAAAAAGAAGGGCGCACCGAGCAAGCCCGCCGCCCGACCGGCCAAGAAGAGCAAGAAGGCCTCCTCGGAGGAGGAGTCCGGGGAGGAGGGCAGCGAGGAGGAGGACGAGGAGGGGGGCAGCGAGGAGGACGGGGGGGGCAGCGACGACTCCGACGGAGACAAGAAAGCGAAGAAGCCGCCTACGGTGAGTTATATATATATATATGTCACCGGAATATAACACGATCCGGAAGTTTATAAATTTCCTAGGAAATTTATAAACTTTCAACCTAACCTAACCTAGTAAATTTATAAATTTCCTAGGAAATTTATAAACTTTCAACCTAACCTAACCGAAATTTATAAACTTGCGGATCGTGTTATTTTCCGGTGACATATATATTTCATTTATTTATTCAATCAATGATCATTGGGTTAGTAAAATACATTGTCTATCTACACTATGGTTAGTAAGAATAATTACAATTTAATACTTTAGGAGCGCTTTGTCAGTGGAATGTGTGCTCGCACGCTTACTTTAGATTCAATATCGCGAGCGTTATAACGATATGTTAAAAATTTGGAGTCGTTGCGTTACACGGTCACTCAGTAGCAGTAAAGGTAACAAACTTGATGTTAATACAGTAATTACTTGAGGATGTAATCTAAATAAATCATAGACAAGAAACGCGATTGGTGAAAGTTTTTTCAATAGCTTTTTTTTTATTTATTTTTATTACGAACCCGTTTTAGGACCCTCCTTCGATTAGAGAAAATACGTAAAATTTGCGTATTTTCATATTATTCAGTAGGTACTTACAATAGACTAATAGTAGAAAATTTATTTTATATTTGCTACTTTAGAAGCAAAACGAAGTTTTATCATTTGTCGCTTACGTCAGTTACTTACGAGCTGAAGAAATCTCTACCTCATCTCTTCCCGGGTTCAAGTGAGCAATAGCGCTGTCACTTTCTTGCAGCTATTGTTTTCTTGCTACACCCCCGCCCATTCGGTATTTTAACATATCGCTCTAAAGCCGCGAGAAACCTGCCTGCCGGTTGCGTACCACATGATAAAAGAACGCAGAAGGAAGGTTGAAGGAAAAAGGTACTCAATTTGTCTCATTGTAATGTGAGTGTAACTCGGCAGGACGACGAGATCAAGAAGTACGTGAAGCAGATCTTGGAGGGCGCCAACCTGGAGCAGATCACCATGAAGACGGTGTGCAAGCAGGTGTACAGCCACTACCCGGACTTCGACCTGGCGCACAAGAAGGACTTCATCAAGGCCACAGTCAAGTCGGTCAGTACAATTACACTACTCACGCTCACTTCTTAAAGTCGTATGATGTAGTGTTGCACGGATTTATATACGGAAATTGAGGTTCACAAAGTGTCCACTAGGGGCGCACAATAGTGTGTCCATAACTTGTAAATTACAAAAATAAAACATTGGAAGTGTTGCCGCTATCCGCAAATATGTTTTTTTAATGTCTGAAATAGTAATTGTGCTTTATGTTATCGCTGAATGCTAAAGATTTATGAAAAATTTAACTTTTAGGATTAAAATTAAGAATGCTATAAAAAAACTATTCCCACCCATTCAACTCTTTCATGAGCGATGGTAGCCTAACGGTTCAATAGTGCAACTCAGAATCCAACAATACCGGGTTCGATCCTAGGCTCCGCACCAATGACATTTCTAAGTTATGTGTGGATTTCCATCGCTCTGTGCTTCGGAGGGCACGTTAAGCTGTCGGTCCCGGCTGTTATTGATTAATAGCAGTCGATAAGCCATGTCAGAGGCCCTCGAGCGGCTTGACAAACTCTGACACCAGAGGCCAGCACTACCTCATACGAAACAACAACAAAGCTCTTTCAGGGGCATTTAGCTCATATAACACGTGTTGACAGCGAAGCCAACGCTCCCAGCTGTAACGTCGCATTACTGAACACGCTGCCCCACTACCACAGGAACCTATTCGTGAAGCTTCTGGCCACATGGTTCGACAGCATGGTTCGATTAATCGGACTATGTGGACTTTTTTTCTGTTGGTTCGATTACATGTGTTTTTGACGCTCCTAATATTTCGATCAGTCGGACTGTGTATTTTTTCCAGTTGGTTTGATTAATCGAACCATGTGTACTTGAGGCTCCCGATAACTCGATCAATCGGTCTGGTATTTTTTCAGTTGGTTCGATTAAACAAACCATGTGTTCTTGAGACTCCCGATAGTTCGATCAATCTGATATGTGAACATTTTTCCAGTATATTATCTAAACTGAAAAAAAAAAAACACGTAATCCGATTGATCGAACCATGCGGTAGAACCACGTGGCCAGAAGCTTTGTGAAGCGGTATGACTGTAGCGAGGAACCTGAATAATTTATTTAGTAGTGACTCTTGAATGCCGTGCATGTTAGTTTAATAGTTGCCTTTGAAGCATGTGTACATGTCTTAATTTGTTTTTATTTCCTTTGTTGCAGTGTATTTAAGATATTAGGATAAGGGAGGAGTGTAGATGTCTACGCATAGTATACCTATACCTAGTTATAAAAGGACATAGTTATATATTATTACAATAATAATATATTACGGGATAACATTTTAATTACATACTGAAAAATGAAGTTTGGAACGGATAAGCACCCGCTTTCATCAAGGTAGATACCTCTCTGCTTTATTTATATTTGCATGACATTTCTTATGATTTGGCATTGTTTTAGTATAGCTGTAAGCTTCCTCTAAACATTAATGGATAAATAAGACATATACAGGTTGTCCCAAGACCATGCAACATAAAGGGACAGTACCTTAAATATTGTAGATAGTATATTTTGCTGAAAGGAGACTTTATTTTATTTTTAAAACTTATAGCAAGAAAAGAATTTCTAAAAATTACTTGCTTTGTCTGGGATTTGAACTGACTTAAATGTGAAAAAACATCCCGTATTTTTATGATGCCAATCACATGAATGGACAAAAAACTAATAATTCCTCGTAAGTCATGGTATCTTAAAACAAAGAATAACGTAATATTAATAATATTAATTTTTCATTTAAGTCGGTTCGATTCCCAGACGAAGCAAGTCGTCATCGTCGTTTCGTATGAGGTAGTGCTGGCCTCTGGAAGTAGCAAGTAATTTTTTGAAAATCTTTGAATGCAGTATTACTTAGTTTTAAAAATAAAATAAAGTCTCCTTTCGGCAAAATATACTATCTACAATATTTAAGATACTTTCCCTTCATGTTGCGTAATCTTGGGACGCCCTGTATATACATCATTCAGATGGACAATTCTCTTATATATTTTAAAACCACACGTTTATTTAGCCGAATTTAGATTTGACTGATAATATTGGTATTCTGTTCACTCTGTTAACAAGTTACAGTGCTACAAGGATCATTTGGCACGTGGCCGAAATCAGAACTAACACCGCCATCTTGTCTAATATCAAACACGGCGGCGTCAAGACGTGCCAAATGATCCATGCAGCAGTGTAGTCTACTTTCGAGTCACGGCGACCATAGATCAGAGTAGGATAGTGCTCTATATCGTTGCAAAGAGTAAAGAGAGACGCGGCTGTTATGCAAAAATTATAGGAAAAGTTTTCAAGTTTCGGTCACTTTTCGATATAATCACATTTCCGCGTTATATTGTCAGCCGATTAGAATACTTTTTGTGACATTTATGATATCAACACTAGGCCCTTATTCGCTATGACCATAGGAGATTTTGACGACCTCTGTGGCGCGGCGGGCGAAGGTTGGCCTGCGACGCAGGAGGTTGCGGGTTCGATTCCCGCCTCGGAACAAATATTTATGCGATCGCAGATATTTTTTCAGGATGTTCTGGGTATTTTCTATGTATAATAAAAAATATCTATCTATGTAATATATTATATTAAGTATATCAGTTATCTAGTACCCATAACACAAGCTCTGCTTAGCTTGGGGGCTAGATAATGTTGTGTGAACTGTCCAGCATTATTTATTTATTTATTATTCCTTCTTGCCAATAACGTGTGACGTCACAATGTATTCTAAACGATGATATCGTAACGAGCCCGCGTTATGTCACGTTTGGTCATAGCGAATAAGGGGGCTGATCGGAACATGATTTTACTTTATTTAGACTACTTCTATAATTTAATATCTTTATTTTTTTCCAGCTCATATCATCGTGAGCAGTGATAGCTCGGCCGCAAAACAACACATAGTCGTAAGCTACACAGTTTTAAAACTTAGACTAAGATATATCTCCCGCGTCGTTATTCCACGCATATTCCGCTTAAGGAAACAGGAAGGATGGGCTTTCAAAACTTATTCACTAACGCCCATTGGCACGCATAATAAAAGTATTCGACACGAATGCCATTTTATTTTTATGACTACTGGGTTTGTTGTAGGTCTGCGTACAGTTTTACCCAAAATATAAGTCCGATCGACTGTTTTCGTTTGCGCAGAAAAGCGCAGACTGATATCCGACAGTAGTCGAACGTATAGTATAGCTCTGTCCCGCTCTCATCTGAGATTCGACTGTTGAACAAGATGACGCACGACCGACCACGATTTTGCCGCGAAATTTATTAACCAATAATAGCGCAAGATTTAAGCGCGCGATTGCTATTGATAGAAAGAAAGTTCCCGCGCTATAGAAATTGGTCTAAGGCGCAGGTACATCGGGGCGACTTATATTTTGGGTAAAACTGTACTATGAAGTACAAGGTTTGCATTCAAATAGTCTTGTATACATTTGCTGAGTCGTCGACTTTGAGCTTAATTGCCTTAGAATAAGGTTCAACAAGCACGCGCGTCCGTCCTTTCTCCGTTTCACCGTTGCGACGCGGTATGGGAGTGTCATTTTGTTGTAGGAATAATTCCCTTTAGTATGTATAACACAAGTAAACTGCTCTAGAATATAAATGTGTTAATTTCTTATCTAATAGACTTATTTTGTTAATTTCTCGTTTTCGTTGCGTAGTTCTGCCGCCGTAGCCGCGCCGGCCTGTGCTGTTTGACTGCGCAGTAGATTTGTTAGGTAGGTATGCTCATGTTCACCTTTGCCGGGATACTCATACCCTTTACTTCATAATAACCTCCACTTATTGCCGTAGGACAAGTTCATAAACTCATCGTTGGATCCTACAAATAAAAGTGAACAAAGAGTTGACCTCACCAACGGCTCGGGGATACCTTACACAGTGTGATATCTCTGCAACTCCCTTATACTGAAGTTATATAGATTCCTGCGGATGTCACAGAACGTAGAGGAATATCTGAAATACCTGCACCATCATCATCATCACACATGCACCGCCGTATTATACTACATGTTCTCTCAGACATTCAGCTAGAAGAGTAAACTTAGGACCAACACATATTTCCACTTAAATATATAATAAGTGTGTACCTAGGCCGCCATTTTGAATTATTTTGTTACTAGACCGGACTGTTTTGATGGAGGTACCGGAAGTATATTGTCTAATGTGCAGTCAAATAGATTCTTGTGGCTATAGGGCGTACTTCACAGCGAAACAATTTTTCTCTTCGCGACGCGAGTGTTAGTCCTTCTGGTGATTGTATGACCTTTTAACCATAAATATTATCTAGAGAAATCTCATCCATATATTTATTTAGTTTTATTTCGTTTTCATAAAGGAAAAATAATATTTTTGTAATGTACTTTTTAAATTTGGTTTGTTGCATGATGCCTTAAAATACAGTATTTTTAGAAATTCAGTGTGTATAAATTTTGGCAGGTTAGGAATTCGTTTTCTAAGTTAAAAGTTTACTAATAATTATGGTTTTAAAAGGGATTTCGGATTGTAAGTTTGTTTTATGAAATATGGATAGATTGTAAAGGATATTCTCGCCGTTCGGCTCTATTGCTAACTATTCTGGTAGGAGTTAAGTGTAATATCTAAGGTGTGTAAATAAATACACAGAATTTGCGTTGGGGATGTTTTGTGTAACTTTTGAGTTGAATTGTTCCTATTTAATGCCTTTTTAGGTCACGACTTGGAAGTACTGAGAGCGTTTGCTGTTCGCGCTTGTAAGATACCGATATGCGCGATATTTCCTCAAGCTTAAAATTATAAACCGTTAGTTATGCAAACTACCCTCGACCGGAATTTCGTCTATTTGACATAATTTTGCATTACTTGTAAGCGATCAGTGTGTTCCACATGTTACATCATTTCGCTGAATGGGTAAACATTAGGTACTCTCATGTTCCCGTAACGCTTTTTCCTTGAAATAATAGTGCAATAATCATAGCAGTTACTTAATCGCCGTATCGTCATTTCAATGTTGCACTTCAGTCGAGTGTCTGTTAAGTTTAGTTCTCTAGCAGGCTTGATTCATTTCTAGGTGCTTGTAGCATTTGATATTCTTTTTTTTTTTGTTGTGGCCGAAATCACTCTGTCGGGTGAACTTTTTGTAGGCAGGGCTTGAGCTTGTTGGGACGCGACAATGCATTACGAAGTGCGAGATACTAATCTTATTGTATAAAACACATCTCTATTTCGGGATGCATGTAATTGCCCTTTCGGATAGTGTTCTACCCGCAAGCGCCGCCTGGCTGTGCCGAGCTAGGGCCGCGCGCCTCCCTCACGCGCAAGCCCCGTACTTCTAAGATAGTTTTAATCAACATTAAATGTGTATTTGTGAATTAATGTTTCGGTTGATGTTTTTTTGTGTAAATGGCCGAGATATGTACTAGGAAAGTAGCGACACGGAGTGACTGGTTCCCCTTTTACAATTGGAATATAGATAATAAAAAAAAGTTTGAAATTACGCTTTTTATTTAAAGTTCCCCTTCATTTTGTTAGTATATTACATTATTATACAGTTAATGTACAGGACACTTATTAGTAATTACAATACTTATACAAAGAGTTAGATACACCATTCATTCTTAAGAAATGGACGGATTTAGTTACAAGATTATTAGTCCAGGCAATAAAGGGTTCAACCCCATCATTAATTCCTCCGTCTCTGATTATTGCAGTGCTAGAGTATCAGGCCTAGAACATCAAAATAGTACATTATGGTACTAGTGTGTAATGTTGGTGATTACCGCTGAGGCGCCGGTGAGGGTCTTAAGAGAGCCGAGGACGGTAATCATCAATACACACGTGTATAACACAACGTTTTTCAACACACTAATACTGAAGGAAATAATAATAAAAAAGAAATACACACTGTAAACGTTCAACTGTCTCTATAACTCACTTGTAAATAATAGCAACGAAAAAGTCACAGCTTGATTACAGGGGTCAATATGTGCCTAATTGCGGTGAAATTAGAGCCACTTTATGAGCAAGTGTGTTGAAAAATTAGTCTTCTTTCGCGTTTTTGCTGTCTCCTGTTCTATTACCACTGTTCGAAAATTCAGAGGCGGAGAAATTAATGTAGTCCCATTTGTTCTATGGAACTTTGACGTCATCGGCCATTTTTTTTGGCTTATTTAAGAAATAGGCGCTCAAACTCCGTCTTCATGGCTTACTACCGCAGTCCCTGACCAAAATAATGAGTAATTTTGTCCGATAAGTAAGCGCTAGCGCAAACGCGGTATGTAGTTGTAAGCGCTTTATTGACTGGATTGTATAAACAGTCAAGCCCTTCTCCCATTACGATACGCACAGGCGATTCAAGTATCCTGAAGGTATCCTGCAAGTCACTAGTAGTGCTCGCACACTAGCCTGCATTCAAATGTATGTGAGATACTTGGCGGCGACTAGTCTCCGAGACTTGCAGGATACCTTCAGGATACTTGAATCGCCTGTGCGTATCGTAATGGGAGAAGGCCACAGTTACATGAAACGTCTACATATAAGGCACATACAGATGTATATAGATAAGATTGTTATTTACATATAAAATCATAGCAGTCCTACAGCTTTGATATAACTTAAACGTGTGGATCAATTATTTGTCAATCTAAATTTGTGTTTCTATGGGTCGCGACCCCCTGGGGGGTCCACACACAGACACGTCAAACTTATAACACCCCTTGGTTTTTACGTGTCGGGGGTTAACAAAACGGTTTGGTTTTTGTGAATCACTGTAAAAATAAATGGATAACATTTGCAGCTAAACCACCCACCCAAGTACACCTAGTTATCTTGAGGTCCACCTCAAGATAACTGGGTGTACTAAAAGGGTCCGTGTTCCACCACGGGAAGAAAAAAATGCCCCTGGTTCAGCCAGGTGAACTAGGTATGTAGTTGAACCACGAGGACTGAAAACGTGAACTAAACATACCGCCACAGATTAAATATTGATGTGGCATTATGTCGGGTCGAGGCTGGTAGTAGTCTGCTCATGTGGGCCCCTCGATCTGCGAGGTGGAGGAGCAGTTTGGTTAGAGCTTAGTCTCTGGCTTGGGGCCTGGTCTCCTGAAGCCCCGCCGCGGTCGTCTATCGTAGTCGTAGGGCGGCTCCTGACGAGGCTGGTAGTAGTCTGCGCAGGTAGGCCCCTCGATCTGCGAGGTGGAGGAGCAGTTTGGTTAGAGCTTAGTCTCGGGCTTGGGGCCTGGTCTCCTGAAGCCCAGCCGCGGACGTCTATCGTAGTCGTAGGGCGGCTCCTGACGAACCTGGTAGTAGTTGGTGCAGGTGGGCCCCTCGATCTGCGAGGTGGAGGAGCAGTTTGGTTAGAGCATTGTCTCTGTCGTCTATCGTAGTCGTAGGGCGGTGCCTGACGAGGCCAGTCTGCGCAGGTGGGCCCCTCGATCTGCGAGGTGGAGGAGCAGTTTGGTTAGAGCTTAGTCTCTGGCTTGGGGCCTGGTCTCCTGAAGCCCCGCCGCGGTCGTCTATCGTAGTCGTAGGGCGGCTCCTGAAGAGGCTGGTAGTAGTCAGCGCAGGTGGGCCCCTCGATCTGCGAGGTGGCTGAGCAGTTTGGTTAGAGCTTAGTCTCGGGCTTGGGGCCTGGTCTCCTGAAGCCCCGCCGCGGTCGTCTATCGTAGTCGTAGGGCGGCTCCTGACGCGGCATTATGTCGGGCCGAGGCTGGTAGTAGTCTGCGCAGGTGGGCCCCTCGATCTGCGAGGTGGCAGAGCAGTTCGAGCGACGGTCGCTCTCGTTGTCCGCGCTGTCCACGTCACCTGCGGGAACGAGACACTTATACCATTCGGATCTTGCGGACCATTTGACGACCTCTGTGGCGTGTCGGGCGAGTAGCCGGCTGAGATGCGAGTGGTAGCTTATTCCATTTCCGCTGCGGGACAAATGTTTGTATGATATGCTATCCGCGTCTACTTCGACATGAAGGCCACAGAGGTGGTGGAGTACATCAGGAAGAAGCTGGGGTGAGATTGAGGGTCATGAAGTTGGACTCTTGTCATAATGTGAGCTTTTGCTCGTGTAGGGTGAGGGGTCCCTACGGAAAGTGTGAAGACCTACTTGAGCCCTGACTTCTGGCCAAAAGGGGTGAGGTCCAGCGGTTCAAGGGCCGCCTGTCACGTGATCCCCGGGCCGCGACGCGTCGGCGATGACACGTGTGTTAGATTAAAATATAAATAAAGTTATTTTATATGTATGTTAGTTTCTAAGGTATTTATGTTGCTACGGGCTTATTGTTTAGGTTTGAATGCATTTCTCAATGAGCCTGAAATAAGGATTTTGAATTTGAATATTTGTTCCGGGTCTGCGTGTTGTGGTACCAGTGCTCGTAGTTCCTGATAACAACGACACAGGGTATACTACGCAATACCCCGGCTGATCTAGTAGACTGACGTTTGATGTCGATGTTCAGTTTGCTGTTCATTGCGCAGCGTGTTCTAGCTTTTTTACAAGAACAGAAATATTTAAAGCACGCTGCGCAATGAATAGCAAACTGAACATAGAAATCAAACGTTAGTCTACTACGCGATAAGGCCCCAGGACTATATATGTCCTATTGACGACCTCTGTGGCGCGGCTGGCGATGGTTCGCCTGCGACGCAGGAGGTTGCGGGTTCGATTCCCGCCTCGGAACAAATAATTTGTCCGTTCTGCAGATATTTGTTCAGGGTGTTCTGGGTGTTTTCTATGCATAATAAAAATATCTATCTATGTAATGTATTATATTAAGTATATCAGTTATCTAGTACCCATAACACAAGCTCTGGCTTAGCTTGGGGCTAGATAATGTTGTGTGAACTGTCCAGCATTATTTATTATCTATTTTATTTATATGTGACTACTGGATGTTATGTTCCACAAGTTAGTTTCATAAAAATGTAAAACCCGATTATTTTCTCCTCTACACCATCTGACCACCCAATCTCACACCAGTAGCCAGAGTTAAAACACTGGTTTTCATACAAATAAAACCGCATTGAAACGAAGCACCCTGCACGCTAGATCCTGTACATCCTATGCTGGTCATCATCAGACCCTGAAGCCTGATGTCGTCGCAAATGAATATTTTGAGCTCAACTGTTGTATTCTGTGTAATACATTTTCAGTTCATTATTATTCTCTCTTAGCCCTGATAGCCTGGTACCATACTGATTAGAACCTATCGGCTGCAGCTTGGTCCCTCTCTCTCTCTCTCTCTACATCCGTCTCTCCCGTGTTAAGACACGTAACAGGCTGGAACTGACCATCACTGCTGTTGTTGCTGGGCAGGTGCGCGTCTCGCAGTCACGGCCTCCGTCGCCAGTACCGGAACTCTCTCGGCAACGTGTACGAGCGAGGCAGCGATATCTGTTAAGGCACGTAACAGGCTAGAACTGACCGTCGCTGCTGTTGTTGCTGGGCAGGTGCGCGTCTCGCAGCCGCGGCCTCCGTCGCCAGTACCGGAACTCTCGCGGCAACGTGTACGAGCGAGGCAGCGATATCTGTTACCAAAAACTGCGTTAACACTCGACTCTTATAGTAGAGTTTTAAACGAAAACTTTCGGCTGATGATCAAGAAAGAAGTTCTTCATTGAAAAAAACATTTTTAAAAACTAGCTTTTATGAAATTAGTGATCGGAACAGCGTGCTGATCAAAATGAGCCCAAACACTTCTAGATTAGATAAATATTTGTAATAGTGTTTTCAGTTGAACCCTGTTTTATTAATAAAAATATTGAAATTGAAGTTATTGTAGTTTTCAGTTCAAATAGTTCAACTACATTTTGAAGTTGAAAAAATTGGAAGCAAAGTCATCAAATATGTTCAACTGGTTTAACAGATAGTTGAACATTGGAGTAGACGCTGCCAGTCTACTATCCATCGAGAAGTGCCGTCGCCATAATCAGATCAGCTCGCTGTTACCACATTACTGTATTGTCATATTAGTCACCTGGCTGTCGATATCGCTCGGCGGCCGCGGCGTCTCGCGCGCTGCTCCGTGCACACTGCACTCCCGCTGGAGCACAATAGGTCCCCTGGGGTGGTTAGTTACCTGGCTGTCGATGTCGCTCGGCGGCCGCGGCGTCTCGCGCGCTGCTCCGTGCACACTGCACTCCCGCTGGAGCACAATAGGTCCCCTGGGGTGGTTAGTTACCTGGCTGTCGATGTCGCTCGGCGGCCGCGGCGTCTCGCGCGCTGCTCTGTGCACACTGCACTCCCGCTGGAGCACAATAGGTCCCCTGGGGTGGTTAGTTACCTGGCTGTCGATGTCACTCGGTGGCCGCGGCGTCTCGCGCGCTGCTCCGTGCACACTGCACTCCCGCTGGAGCACAATAGGTCCCCTGGGGTGGTTAGTTACCTGGCCGTCGATGTCGCTCGGCGGCCGCGGCGTCTCGCGCGCTGCTCCGTGCACACTGCACTCCCGCTGGAGCACAATAGGTCCCCTGGGGTGGTTAGTTACCTGGCTGTCGATGTCACTCGGTGGCCGCGGCGTCTCGCGCGCTGCTCCGTGCACACTGCACTCCCGCTGGAGCACAATAGGTCCCCTGGGGTGGTTAGTTACCTGGCCGTCGATGTCGCTCGGCGGCCGCGGCGTCTCGCGCGCTGCTCCGTGCACACTGCACTCCCGCTGGAGCACAATAGGTCCCCTGGGGTGGTTAGTTACCTGGCTGTCGATGTCACTCGGTGGCCGCGGCGTCTCGCGCGCTGCTCCGTGCACACTGCACTCCCGCTGGAGCACAATAGGTCCCCTGGGGTGGTTAGTTACCTGGCTGTCGATGTCGCTCGGTGGCCGCGGCGTCTCGCGCGCTGCTCCGTGCACACTGCACTCCCGCTGGAGCACAATAGGTCCCCTGGGGTGGTTAGTTACCTGGCTGTCGATGTCACTCGGTGGCCGCGGCGTCTCGCGCGCTGCTCCGTGCACACTGCACTCCCGCTGGAGCACAATAGGTCCCCTGGGGTGGTTAGTTACCTGGCTGTCGATGTCGCTCGGTGGCCGCGGCGTCTCGCGCGCTGCTCCGTGCACACTGCACTCCCGCTGGAGCACAATAGGTCCCCTGGGGTGGTTAGTTACCTGGCTGTCGATGTCACTCGGTGGCCGCGGCGTCTCGCGCGCTGCTCCGTGCACACTGCACTCCCGCTGGAGCACAATAGGTCCCCTGGGGTGGTTAGTTACCTGGCTGTCGATGTCACTCGGTGGCCGCGGCGTCTCGCGCGCTGCTCCGTGCGGACTGCACTCCTCGCCGCTGCTACCGACAGAAGGCTCCTCTTTTCTTTTATTCCTGCAAAGAAGCAGACGATTATTCATCAAATATTCATAAGGTGTGTATAAACTGCCGGAAAAATGTAAAGGAATTACGGAATTACTAGCCGGTACTCACGGGTAGGGCGCGCCCCAGTGGCAACACACCTGCCGGCGGCAGCCCTCCAGGTAATGCGGCGCCAGCAGTATCTCCGGAGTCCTAAGCCCTGGCCACTGCTAGTGCCACTCCAAGGTCCCCTAGTAGTCACGGGTAGGGCGCGCCCTAGTGGCAGCACACCTGCCCGCTGCAGCCCTCCAGGTAATGCGGCGCCAGCAGTATCTCCGGAGTCCTAAGCCCTGGCCACTGCTAGTGCCACTCCAAGGTCCCCTAGTAGTCACGGGTAGGGCGCGCCCCAGTGGCAGCACACCTGCCCGCTGCAGCCCTCCAGGTAATGCGGCGCCAGCAGTATCTCCGGAGTCCTAAGCCCTGGCCTCTGCTAGTGCCACTCCAAGGTCCCCTAGTACTCACGGGTAGGGCGCGCCCCAGTGGCAGCACACCTGCCCGCTGCAGCCCTCCAGGTAATGCGGCGCCAGCAGTATCTCCGGAGTCCTACGCCCTGGCCACTGCTAGTGCCACTCTAAGGTCCCCTAGTACTCACGAGTAGGGCGCGCCCCAGTGGCAGCACACCTGCCCGCTGCAGCCCTCCAGGTAATGCGGCGCCAGCAGTATCTCCGGAGTCCTACATCTCTGCATCTTCCTCATCTGCTCCATCTTCTTAGCCCCGAGCCCTGGGTCAATCAGAAAATACTTAGCTTAATAAGAAAATCGGAGTGAGATTGAGGGTCATGAAGTTGGACTCTCGTCATAATGTGAGCCTTAGCTCATGTAGGGTGAGGGTCCCTACGGAGATTGTGAAGACCTACTTGAGCCCTGACTTCTGGCCGAATGGGGTGAAGTTCCGGCGGTTCAAAGGCCGCCCGTCACGTAGGTAACCCCAATGGGCCGCGACGCGTCGGCGATCACACGTGTGTTAGATCAAGTTATAAATAAAGGGTTTTTATGTGTAAGTTAGTTTCTAAGGTGTTCATATTGCGCCGCGCAGAGCCGACGAGCTGTCGCTGTACTTGTACTGTTCTCACTGACCTGGGTACGCGCCCCGCTCGTACGCGCACGCGTGCTGCTCCCTGCCTGCGCGCTGCACGCCCGACAGCGCGCCGCGCAGAGCAGACGAGCTGTCGCTGTACTTGTACTGTTCTCACTGACCTGGGTACGCGCCCCGCTCGTACGCGCACGCGTGCTGCTCCCTGCCTGCGCGCTGCACGCCCGACAGCGCGCCGCGCAGAGCAGACGAGCTGTCGCTGTACTTGTACTGTTCTCACTGACCTGGGTACGCGCCCCGCTCGTACGCGCACGCGTGCTGCTCCCTGCCTGCGCGCTGCACGCCCGACAGCGCGCCGCGCAGAGCAGACGAGCTGTCGCTGTACTTGTACTGTTCTCACTGACCTGGGTACGCGCCCCGCTCGTACGCGCACGCGTGCTGCTCCCTGCCTGCGCGCTGCACGCCCGACAGCGCGCCGCGCAGAGCAGACGAGCTGTCGCTGTACTTGTACTGTTCTCACTGACCTGGGTACGCGCCCCGCTCGTACGCGCACGCGTGCTGCTCCCTGCCTGCGCGCTGCACGCCCGACAGCGCGCCGCGCAGAGCCGACGAGCTGTCGCTGTACTTGTACTGTTCTCACTGACCTGGGTACGCGCCCCGCTCGTACGCGCACGCGTGCTGCTCCCTGCCTGCGCGCTGCACGCCCGACAGCGCGCCGCGCAGAGCAGACGAGCTGTCGCTGTACTTGTACTGTTCTCACTGACCTGGGTACGCGCCCCGCTCGTACGCGCACGCGTGCTGCTCCCTGCCTGCGCGCTGCACGCCCGACAGCGCGCCGCGCAGAGCAGACGAGCTGTCGCTGTACTTGTACTGTTCTCACTGACCTGGGTACGCGCCCCGCTCGTACGCGCACGCGTGCTGCTCCCTGCCTGCGCGCTGCACGCCCGACAGCGCGCCGCGCAGAGCAGACGAGCTGTCGCTGTACTTGTACTGTTCTCACTGACCTGGGTACGCGCCCCGCTCGTACGCGCACGCGTGCTGCTCCCTGCCTGCGCGCTGCACGCCCGACAGCGCGCCGCGCAGAGCAGACGAGCTGTCGCTGTACTTGTACTGTTCTCACTGACCTGGGTACGCGCCCCGCTCGTACGCGCACGCGTGCTGCTCCCTGCCTGCGCGCTGCACGCCCGACAGCGCGCCGCGCAGAGCAGACGAGCTGTCGCTGTACTTGTACTGTTCTCACTGACCTGGGTACGCGCCCCGCTCGTACGCGCACGCGTGCTGCTCCCTGCCTGCGCGCTGCACGCCCGACAGCGCGCCGCGCAGAGCAGACGAGCTGTCGCTGTACTTGTACTGTTCTCACTGACCTGGGTATGCGCCCCGCTCGTACGCGCACGCGTGCTGCTCCCTGCCTGCGCGCTGCACGCCCGACAGCGCGCCGCGCAGAGCAGACGAGCTGTCGCTGTACTTGTTCTCACAGTAGCCCGAGTACTCGCCTATTTGACCTTTAAACAACAAACATTTATTGAATTCAAAGATTAATAAATAATGCAGGACAGTTCACACGACATTATCTAACCCCAAGCTAAGCAGAGCTTGTGTTATGGGTACTAGATAACTAATACACTGATAAATTACTTAGATAGATATTTTTTATTATACATAGAAAATACCCAGAACACCCTGAACAAATATCTGCAAACCGCACAAATATTTGTTCCGAGGCGGGTATCGAACCCGCAACCTCCTGCGTCGCAGGCGGACCCTCGCCCGCCGCGCCACAGGGGTCATCAACTGACGGAGACTCTTGACGACTTAACTATAAAAAATATAATTATATCACTTGACATTGGCGAAATCGTTTGGAGCACTCCTCAGAAGCCATTTAGTAGTAGTAGAGCTTTTTGTGAAAGAGTTCGTCCGGGGAAGTACTACCACCGTACCTATTTCTGCCCCAAAGTAGTAGTGCTCGCATTGCTGTGTTCCGGTTTGAAGGGTAAGGGTGCCGGTGAAATTACAGGCACATGAGACTTTTCATCTTAATGTCTCAGGATGACGGGCGCAGTGCAATGCCACATGGGGCGCGTCCTAGGTGGACGTGACCTATGAGGTAATGCACTGTTCATAGACAGAGGTTACCGCTTAACATCAGGTGGGCCATCTGCTTGCTCCGCCATTCCAGTAGTATAAAAAAAAAAAAAAATGAAGAGAAGAAGAAGAACTTGTTAGATTAAATGAAAGACAACGCGACAGGTGAAACTAAATAAAATCTTGTAAAAACTTCATACCTTCAGAATAAATTCCATTTTGTATCCTCGGCTTATCACTCTCGTAGCTCCCGTCCACGTAGCCGGGAGGAGCGTCGATGGCGTTCCGCGGACTGGAACAACTCGCGTCATAGGTCCTCTCCAAGTAGTTAGGCGACCTTACAGGCGTCCTAGCTTGCAAATTAGCAGGGTTCTCGTAAAACGTCCGGTTCTCGAACCTCTTCTGTTCTGGGAAGAACTCCGGCTTTGTTTCCGTGTAGGGGTATAGGGTGCAGTTGTGCGGGAGGAGAGGGTAGTTCTGGTAGGAGTGGGCGAGGTCTGCGCTAGGCCACGCGGGCGGGTCCGCGTGGGTCTTGGCTCGGGGGATGGGCTGCCGCTGCAGACTGCTGTATATCTCCTCGGCCGCGACCGGCGTGGTCTTGGCCAGCTTGCCCTGCTTGATCTCCTCTTCGATCACTCGGAGCTCTGCGAGTTGTTTTAGCTTCTTCTCCTGCAGTTTCTGCTGGATGTTGACTCGGGATCCCACGCTTGAACCCTCGTTTTCTGATGAGCCACCCTGAAAATATGCGACTAAAACATCAATCTTACAAAGAGGTAACCTTTTTTGATTGTTTGTTGGTAATGGATAAACTGCAAGTAATTAATTTTGTAAAAATTAAAAAAACCCCAACGCTGAACGGCTGAACCGATTTTTATCAAACAAAGCTAAGAACACTCCCGACCAATACACCTTTCAAAAAAAAAAAAAAAACGGTTTTTCCTTTCGGGTGCTACGATGGGACAGACACACACACACGAACACACACACGGACACGTCAAACTTATAACACCCCTTCGTTTTTCGTCGGGGGTTAAAAAACAACTGTAACGATTTAAAAAATATTTCACTTATTGAAAGCTAAATTATCAGCGAATAACATAGAGATCCGAGTAAGTAGGCAATTCTTCAATGGAACATTATAAGGAAAAAAAAACTATTATGCCCGGGAACACTGACTTTTTTCATTGCTTATATTCAAGCTGTGGTTTAGAGGGTACGAATGTGGTTGTACATGAGATGATGGGTCACTTACAACACTCACGTGGTGATGATGCGTCGGCAGAGGGCGCCGCCAGAAGGCGGTGGCGGGCGGAGGTACGAATGTGGTTGTACATGAGATGATGGGTCACTTACAACACTCACGTGGTGATGATGCGTCGGCAGAGGGCGCCGCCAGAAGGCGGTGGCGGGCGGAGGTACGAATGTCGTTGTACATGAGATGATGTTTAACTTACAACACTCACGTGGTGATGATGCGTCGGCAGAGGGCGCCGCCAGAAGGCGGTGGCGGGCGGAGGTACGAATGTCGTTGTACATGAGATGATGTTTAACTTACAACACTCACGTGGTGATGATGCGTCGGCAGAGGGCGCCGCCAGAAGGCGGTGGCGGGCGGAGGTACGAATGTGGTTGTACATGAGATGATGGGTCACTTACAACACTCACGTGGTGATGATGCGTCGGCAGAGGGCGCCGCCAGAAGGCGGTGGCGGGCGGAGGTACGAATGTCGTTGTACATGAGATGATGGGTCACTTACAACACTCACGTGGTGATGATGCGTCGGCAGAGGGCGCCGCCAGAAGGCGGTGGCGGGCGGAGGTACGAATGTCGTTGTACATGAGATGATGGGTCACTTACAACACTCACGTGGTGATGATGCGTCGGCAGAGGGCGCCGCCAGAAGGCGGTGGCGGGCGGAGGTACGAATGTGGTTGTACATGAGATGATGGGTCACTTACAACACTCACGTGGTGATGATGCGTCGGCAGAGGGCGCCGCCAGAAGGCGGTGGCGGGCGGAGGTACGAATGTCGTTGTACATGAGATGATGGGTCACTTACAACACTCACGTGGTGATGATGCGTCGGCAGAGGGCGCCGCCAGAAGGCGGTGGCGGGCGGAGGTACGAATGTCGTTGTACATGAGATGATGGGTCACTTACAACACTCACGTGGTGATGATGCGTCGGCAGAGGGCGCCGCCAGAAGGCGGTGGCGGGCGGAGGTACGAATGTGGTTGTACATGAGATGATGGGTCACTTACAACACTCACGTGGTGATGATGCGTCGGCAGAGGGCGCCGCCAGAAGGCGGTGGCGGGCGGAGGTACGAATGTCGTTGGTTTCTTCTTTTTCCGACCGTTAGCACTGTCAATCAGGATTATAGATCAATTTTAAATGCTAGCCTTGGGCACTCAAATTACATACATACATACACAGACACACGCCTCTTTTCCCGAAGGGGTAGGCAGAGCCTCAATGGGCCTCTTTTCACAGCGGGTTGCACCATCGTGGGATATAGACGTGATGAGTGGTGAGCTCATCGCCGCCAGCACTCAAATTAAAATTGCTAAAATTAAAAGATGCTATGGTTAAGGTGGTTGAACAGAATACAATATATATTTATGGTTACTTTTTCATACAAATGTATTTTTCCCGAGAAGCTTGAATTATACTTCATGATTTTTCCAAATATGGGCGAAGAGAGAATAATTTTACACTGAAATGACTGCTGTTGGCTTTTATATTGGTCCTATTATTTGCGGTAAATCATATTTAGTTAAAGAAAACACTGGATTAATAGCGAAAATAACATCACAATTATATAAACTACAATTTAGATGTTATTTTCCCTATTAAGTCACTGTTTTCTTTAACTAAATATTATTTACCGCAAATAAGGACTAAAATCACCGCTTGGCAGATCGATTGGTGATCGCTATCAATCAATTGGTGTTAGTAATCCGGTGGATGTTGCTGCCCCCTGGCGTAGTCCCTTAGACGGCCTTTACGACATCCACGTGAGGAGACGGAGGGTCTATCCCAGGCCGGTCTCTCCACGGCTGTACATGGTCAGAATGCAAGTCTGCCAGGTATGATTGATTTTTATAATTGACGAACTTGTAATTAAGTAAATGCTTATATTTTTTATATTTTTTTGTTTGTATTAATGCAGGGGTTCCCAAAATGGGCGATAACGCCCCCTTGTGGGCGCTGCAGGACTAAAGGGGGGCGGTAAGAGACCCAGCAAAAAATGGGGGCGTCAAATCAGACACACTTTTGCATTTAAATAGTTATTAGTATTCCTAGATACGTCATTTTCGTAGATAATAGACCGCGGGCTATATGTTATATGTTATAATATGTTATATTGGGGCGCTAAAAAATAATTTATTCTCAAAGTGGGCAGTAGACAAATTAAGTTTGGAAACCCCTGTATTAATGTGTCAGTATGCACCTATACCTATGTTATTAATGTGTCAGTATGCACCTATACCTATGTTATTAATGTGTCAGTATGCACCTATACCTATGTTATTAATGTGTCAGTATGCACCTATACCTATGTTATTAATGTGTCAGTATGCACCTATACCTATGACCCTAATGCTTTGTAAACACTGGACATGGCAACAATATGTTGCCGGTGTTTGATTTGATGGCTTGGCTAATTAATTTACTCTTTGTTTATACTTTATTATTTTGCTTGTTTTACGTGATATAATTATAAAATTGTGAGGACTTATTAAATGTACTAACAAAATGACAAGGCCTATGTACAGCCGCTAATGTGATATTCTAAATGACTTACCTTATAATTTGACAAAGCTTTTAAACAGCTGCATCTTTATAGTGTACCAAACTGGTTTTTTTTTAAATTGAATGCTTGTAAATTGACGTGACTAAGTTACACGATCTTATGGTATTAATAAATATATGAACTATGAACATGTAACAATAATCTGTTATAAATAAATCGTTTCGTTTCGTTTCGTATGAGGTAGTGCTGGCCTCTGGTGTCAGAGTTTGTCAAGCCGCCCGAGGGCCTCTGACATGGCTTATCGACTGCTATTAATCAATAACAGCCGGGACCGACAGCTTAACGTGCCTTCCGAAGCACAGAGCGATGGAAATCCGCACATAACTTAGAAAAGTCATTGGTGCGGAGCCTAGGATCGAACCCGGTATCGTTGGATTCTGAGTTGCACTATTGAACCGTTAGGCTACCATCGCTACTAGGCTACCATATAAATAAATAAACTATAACTATAACTATGTCCCCACCTATTGGCTGGATTCGAGAAGCGGCAGTTGAAGACACCCGGTATCGCTGCGTTGTCTGCTTGGTTCGACTTCGACCCTGTATATTAATAGTAAATAGATAAACACTGGACAGTTCACACAACATTATCTAGCCCCAAGCTAAGTAGAGCTTGTGTTATGGGTACTATATAACTGATATACTTAAAACAATACATTACATATATACATATTCTTATATTATACGTAGAAAATACCCAGAACACCCTGAACAAATATCTGCAGATTGTACAAATATTTGTTCCGAGGCGGGAATCGAACCCGCAACCTCCTGCGTCGCAGGCGAACCTTCCCCCACCGCGCCACAGAGGTCGTCATAGATCGTCGAGACAGTACATTATTGCCGAGGCCTACAAGTCATGCGATGATGGTCGAACGTGAGAATATGGCTACACACACACGAGTCTAACGACGCTTAGTTTTTTTTTTTTTTTTTTTTTTTTTTATACTACTTGAATGACGGAACAAGCAAGAGCCCCACCTGATGTTAAGCGGTAACCTCTGCCTATGAACAGTGCATTACTTCATAGGTCACGTCCACCTAGGACGCACCCTATGTGGCATTGCACTGCGCCCGCCACCCTGAGACATAGATGAAAAGTCTCATGTGCCTGTAATTTCACCGGCACCCTTACCCTTCAAACCGAAACACAGCAATGTGAGCACTACTGCTTTGCGGCAGAAATAGGTATGGTGGTAGTACTTCCCCGGACGAACTCTTTCACAAAAAAGCTCTACTACTACTAAAAAGACATGCGGACATGTACACATCTTACTTAGCTAGGCATCATTATTATCATCTTAAACATATTATTATCATAAAATTTATTGACGACCTCTGTGGCGCGGCGGTCGAACGTTCGCCTGCGACGCCGGAGGTTGCGGGTTCAATTCCCGCCACGGAACAAATATTTGTGCGATCGCAGATATTTGTTCAGGGTGTTCTGGGTATTTTCTATGTATAATAAAAAATATCTATCTATGTTATATATTGTATTACGTATATCAGTTATCTAGTACCCATAACACAAGCTCTGCTTAGCTTGGGGCTAGATAATGTTGTATAAACTGTCCAGCATTATTTATTTTATTTTAATTTTATTTACAGTAGTAGCAGAGCGTTTTTTTTGAGAGAGTTCGTCCGGAGAAGTACTACCTCTACCTATTTCTGCCGCAAAGCTGTAGTGCTCGCATTGCTGTGTTCTGGTTGCAAGGGTGAAATGACAGGCACATGAGACTTTTCATCTTTATGTCTCAGGGTGGCGGGCGCAGTGCAATGCCACATAGGGCGCGTCTTAGGTGGACGTGACCTGTGAGGTAATGCACCGTTCATAGGCAGAGGGTACCACTTAACATCACATGGGCCATCTGCTTGACCAGTCATTCCAAGTAGTATAAAAAAAAAAAAAAAACTACTTTAGAAGCAAAACGAAGTTTTATCATTTGTCGCTTACGTCAGTTACTTCCGAGCGGCAAAAATGTATACCTCTTCCTGGGTTCAAGTGAGCAATAGCGCTGTCACTGTCTTGCAGCTATTATTTTCTTGCTAGACTCCGCCCATTCGGTATTTTGACATATCGCCTTAAGACGATTCAAAATGATCCTTGTGATTTCAATGAATAAAATACTATTTTGACTTTGACGTGAAATGAATGAATGAATGAATGAATGAGATACATACCGTGTTTGTTCTGCGATGACGCGTTAGTACTATTGGTGCCCTGTTGGTTGTCTCCGAGCATGTAGCCGAGCCGTCTCACGTGGAAATACCTGCAAACACCACCAACACTTTATGTAATACTAGCGACTCGCTCCGGCTTCGCACGGGTAGCCCCCGGTGAACCCCCCCCCCCTCCTATGTCAACATCCTGTTTCTAAGCTACCTCCCCACCAATTTTCAGCCAAATCGGTTCACCAGTTCTTGTGTTATAAGTGGTGTAACTAACACGACTTTGTTTTATACATATAAAAAAAAAAAAAAAAAATGCTGGACTGTTCACAGAACATTATCTAGCCCCAAGCTAAGCAGGGCTTGTGTTATGCGTACTAGATAACTGATATTCTTAATACAATATATTACATAGACTTTTTTTTTTTTTTCATGGCAAACAAACAACTTATTAAACTGCGAGGGATACGTAATCGAAGTGTAAAACAATTAAATCAAATCAATCAAATCAAATCAAAATCAAAATCATTTATTTCAGGCTTACTGAGAAATGCACTAAACCTAAACAGTAAGCCCATATCTACATAAATACCTTAGAAACTAACATACACATAAAAACACTTTATTACTTAATCTAACACACGTGTGATCGCCGACGCGTCGCGGCCCGGGGGATCACGTGACAGGCGACCCTTGAACCGCCGGAACTTCACCCCTTTCGGCCAGAAGTCAGGGCTCAAGTAAGTCTTCACATTTTCCGTAGGGACCCTCACCATAAATGAGCTAAAGCTCACATTATGACGAGAGTCCAACTTCATGACCCTCAAACCCACTCCGGCTTTCTTCCTGATATACTCCACCACCTCTGCGGCCTTCACATCGAAGTAGACGCGGGACACGTAGATCTGCGTGGTGGGTACCTCCGCTCGGAAGTGCTGCTCACTGGATACATGAGTACCACACTGGTTCCGGCTAGAAGGCTTTCGTTTCTTCCTTATCACCTCGATAAAGCCCTCTGCATCACAGGGCTCCTTCCTTGGAGCCCTAGCGGTTGCAGCGCTGCGAACTGGTTCACAGCTCCGCTTCTCCCCCTTTTTCTGAGAGACAGCCAAGTTGCTAGCCGCTGCGGAAGCGTAATCATGCCGTTGGGGAGGAACCAGCGTGACCGGTGTCGGCTTTTCTGCGGTGCGAGACATGCTGGCGGCGGGCCGAGGGCACGAGTTCGGTGTAATTGCGGCGGCGAGCGACAAATTCGCTGAGCCGACACATTCCATCTCGTCACTCAACAACGACACAGTGCACTTTGCACCTTGCAGGACGTTGACCTCGTTAGAGGCGGACGACCTACTTACTAAATTAGTGTCACGTAATGACACCAACTCAGCACGCAGACCGGAGATAGCATCTTCGGACGCCTCCAACTTAGCCTGTACTACAGCCAGGCTTGTCTTCAGGAACACGATGTCCCGCAGCAGCCTGGTGACGTCGACGTGGTCGAATCCCACTGGTGGGAGCTTATGCAGCTTAATTAAGCCTTAAACAGTTTTATTATACATAGAAAAAACCCAGAACACCCACACAGAGTTATAGATAGATAGATATGTCGGAGAATACAATCTGATGGTGGCAACACTGCCTGGCATAACAACCGAACGCAAGCGTGGCGTCGCTCTTCCCGCCATTCACGAAAAGAGACGTTTTCCGTTTTTTTAAAATTTAACTAGCTTTTATTTAACTTGCAATGTAGTAAAGTTCCGATGACGAAACAATATGATGGTGACAGCGAGCTGATCTGATGATGGAGACGGAAGGTGGACAACGGAACTCCTCAATGGATAATAGTAGACTGACCGTGTTTAGGCTCATTTTGATCAGCACACCGTTACGATCAATATAAATTTTATATAAGCTTTAAAAATAGTTATTTGTTATATAAGAGTGCAAAGTTGCTTTTTAACCGCGTGCTCAATTTTGATGACCGAGCAAGGGAAATATTCTATTTTTTATTTCTAAGAAGCTTAAATTTTTCAAAAAATTTGAGTCCGTGTGAGCATTGGCAGTCCCGCATCAAAATCTTAGTCCCGCAATCCTGTAATCCAAAAATATATTTTTCACAAAAAACTCGCCTAAAAGTAATTTTCGAGCGCTTGGTATTGTTTTGCTACCTACCTCTAGTAGAGCAGCATGAACGCTATCCCCGCGAGGAAGGCCCCCCGGCCAGCGCGTGGGGGCGCCCCCACCACCACAGCGTCACCAGCAGACAGTTCTATGTATGTACTGTTAGTAGTTACCTGTAGTAGAGCAGCATGAACGCTATCCCCGCGAGGAAGGCCCCCCCGGCCGCGCCTGCCAGCGCGTGGGGGCGTCGCGCGCGCCCCGACCACCACCACAGAGCCACCAGGAGACAGTTCTCAACGCACATCACGCAGTAGAATATCACCTGCAACAAACAGAGGACCTTGAGCTCTCAGGATATGCTCCTGTACCCTGTCAACAGCTGGTAGAAGTTCACAGGCCTCCAATTAATAATATGTCCACTTCGGACCCACCCATGGGGGCCTGATGGGACGAAACCATACCACCATAGTGTTAATGATGTGACCTTAAAGACTTCCACGTATCTAAGAAAGTATTTATTGTGTAGCAAAAAGTGTGGACCTAAGTCGAGTAGTCGTGGATTCTTATGGAATCGTTAGATGACACGAATAGGAGCTTATCCCAGGTTTGCACCGTTTCTGGCGCATATACGGAAGGCTTTTAAAAGTCAAAAGTGTTTTATTCATTGAAATCACAAGGATCATTTTGAATCGGCTCATAAAATAAATGGAGCCCTGTTCCAACGCGACCAGAGCTAGAAGAATCAGGCAACAATCACGGCTCGGCTTTATTTGATGATAAGATTTATTTGAAATCGTTTTCATACAAAAGGAGTAAATGGCTCCAAAGACAGTTTTCCCGGATTTGGATATGCCCATACTGCCCAAGTTAAAAAAAAACACTGTATTGTTTAATATATGTGATTATTCGTCCGTCGTCGGACGAAAGTCTATGCCGTCGGAGACAGAGCGATAAACCTCAAGTGGAGCTGGGCAGGACACCTGGCTAGACGTGGTGACGGCCGGTGGAGTAAAGCCTCAACGGAGTGGTGGCCGAAGTCGGGCCGAAGAAATCCGGGTCGTCCGAAAGCGCGATGGGTCGACGACATCGTATCTGTCGCGGGCAATACCTGGTTGAGAGACGCACAGGACAGAGGAGGCTGGCAAAAGAGAAAGGAGGTCTATACCCAGCAGTGGGTGATTCCGGGCTGAGATGATAATGATGATAGCAAATAAGTTTTCTGTGAATTTTTTTTTTTCAATACAAGCTTTCATTAAATTTGTTATCGTAACCGTGTGCTGATCAAAATTAGCCTAAACACGGCCAGTCTACTATTATCCATCGAGGAGTGCCGTTGTCCACCTTAGTGATCTGATGATGGAGACAGAAGGTGGACAACGGAACTCCTCAATGGATAATATATGACTGTATAGTAGACTGGTCGTGTTTAGGCTCAGTTTGATCAGCACACGGTTACGATCACTAATTTTATAAAAGCTTGCATTGAAATATATATTTATTTGAATTATTACTTATACATAGAAAATACCCAGAACACCCTCAGCAATTATCTGCAGATCGTACAAATAATTGTTCCGCAGCGGGAATCAAAACCTTCTGCGTCACAGGCAAGCCTTCTCCCGCCTCGCCACAGAGGTCATCAAATAATGTGTTATTACTGGAAGAAATCGTTAGCCAAGTCAATCGTGGGGAGTTATCGAGGAGTTCCGTTGTCCACCTTCCGTCTCCATCATCAGATCAGCTCGCTGTCACCATCATATTGTATTGTTATCGGAACTTCACAGGTATGCATTAGAGCTCAAACGGTGGAGGTTAGCTAGTTGGATAGCCCCATGCGCTCCCCGTGGAACACGACACAGCCACAGGAACATGGAGAGTGCAGACCTGCAACTCACGTACCATCTTCTGTCGGTGGTGCAGCTCGTGCAGGTTGACGTCCGCGAGCACGTACACGAGCGCGACGAGCGCGGAGAGGTACGCGTCCCATGCGCTCCCCGTGGAACACGACACAGCCACAGGAACATGGAGAGTGCAGACCTGCAACTCACGTACCATCTTCTGTCGGTGGTGCAGCTCGTGCAGGTTGACGTCCGCGAGCACGTACACGAGCGCGACGAGCGCGGAGAGGTACGCGTCCCATGCGCTCCCCGTGGAACACGACACAGCCACAGGAACATGGAGAGTGCAGACCTGCAACTCACGTACCATCTTCTGTCGGTGGTGCAGCTCGTGCAGGTTGACGTACGCGAGCACGTACACGAGCGCGACGAGCGCGGAGAGGTACGCGCGTCGCGCGCGTCCCATGCGCTCCCCGTGGAACACGTTGCGCGGAGAGAGCAGCCACAGGAACATGGACAGCCAGTGCAGACCTGCAGTGAACGCGGGAACACGCGTCGAATCAACCAGGTATCAACATTATAGTTTATTATTTTTCAAGTGTAAACCACACTTTATGGATATCATTAAATTTAAATGTAACCCAAAAATTCCGTTCCAGCGGGACTCGAACCCGCCAACCTCGCCTGTGATCGGCGATGCCTTTACCAGTTCGGCCATAGAACACTATGACGCTGAAGACGAAATTTGTGGGCACTATCAACTCGGCTATAGCGCCGATGGGAGCCATCTACAGGTGTTTCATTAGAAACCTTCTGTTCCAAGTCTGAAATTAGTTCGAAACATTGACAAGAGATGACACCACGAACGGAATTTTTGGGTTACGTTTAAAAAGGTATCACATTGCGAGACAATTTCAATATATTAATGCGTTAAGGTGGATGCACTCGCTTGTGGCGCGAAAGTCAAAGAAGGTCGGCAAACGCTGACCCAACTCTACCAGGGCCTCCTCATGGAAGTAATTAGTACGGTCAAAATGTTATTTTTTGTCAATTTTTTCTAAAGTACTTTTATATTTTTAGAAGTTGGTAAGCAAAAGTTGTATTTCTAAATAAGTAGATAAACCAACTCATTGCATTTGCGTGAAACAAAACGCATCAAGCTTCATTACTTTGCCACAACTTCTACGCAAGAAATTAAATTAGTTTTTTTATTATATTAACATGTATTATTAATAACCAAAAGTATATCAACTGTACGTTACTTAAATAAAATAAAAAAGTTTTAAAAGTTGGGTCTATCAATGTATGAACAGTGTCCCATATTCTTTTATTGTTTGTTGTGACATTCATAGTTAAACTAATGATATTTATGAGACACTTTCAATCAAAATATGCGTGTTAGGTCTCCTAGTTTTTGCAAAATCAGGTTTTGCTATCTCTTAATGTGTTGATGAGCTGTGATTAGCAAAAAACATACTTAATAAAATTTGAATTTCGCGCCTCAAGCGAAGACCAGGGTCATCAATCTTTTAACAGGTACCATTGGTACAACTACCAATTCATTGAGTACTTAGAGTTTAAACTAGAAAACTATAGATTGCGCAATTAAAAAAAAAAAAAAAAAACTAGCAACTTAGTCTACACTCAGCCATCTTGTTTCTACAGTTCAATCAATCAGTTCATAGAAATGTCAGATTAGACGCCAGTGGTGTCAATTCAGAAATGTTATAGCCATAGATTTAGTATATGTACTAGATCTACAATCAGAGATCGAAGATGGAACCAAAAAAAATATGTGCACGTGTTGGTGAAAGTCTATGTCTGAGTTAAAAATAGTGTTGTCCTCGACCAACACTTTTACATTGTCGATAGAATTCGTCATCCGTCCGTGATGTGTATGGTAGATAAATACATCTTAATGCAGATTAAGTCTTTCATGAAGAACACAGCTTGGCAGATTTAACGTCATAAAGAGAATAAGGTTCTTATTCCAATTTTGAATACAGTTAATAAATAAACCTTTATTATTTATTGACCCCTAAATATTACGGTTTTATTTATAGGTGGGATCTTAGAGTTTCCCTTTTAAATTTAAACTTAAAATGTTTGCTGCATATACCTAGTGGAGTTCTTATTTGAGTCCATCCCACTCTTCTTATAACCGATAACCATTTTTCTCGTAGCAAAGGATTACTTGGAAATCTGAAAGCACAAAAACATTTTATATCAGCCGTGCTACGCCCATATAATTTTTCACTCTGTTACTTTATCTATAGACAATTTGTTACCCCAAAGTTTATTATTTTTCTAGTGTAAACCACGCTTTATGGATAACATTAAATTTAAATGTAACCCAAAAATTCCGTTCTAGCGGGACTCGAACCCGCACCCTCGCCTGTCATCGGCGATGCCTTAAACAGTTTAGCCATAGATCGAGCTATGACGCTGGAGACGAAATTTGTGGGCACTATCAACTCGGCTATAGCGCCAAGTTGATAGTGCTGTATCTACAGGTGTTTCCTTGGAAACCTTCTATTCAAAGTTCGAAAGTAAAGGCATCGCTGATCACAGGCGAGGGTGCAGGTTCGAGTACCGCTGGAACAGAGTTTTTGGGGTATATTTAAATTTAATTTGTTACCTATTATTTTATTAAGCAGAAATAAACAATATTTATTTATAAAAAAATTAAAATAAATATACCCTTTCGGGGAAAAAGGCGTGTGTAATAATCAACAACGTAAATATTTACTCCAAAATATCTACTACACAAACTGCAATAAAAACACCCGTGGTGCTTTAAAGTTACCTTTTCAATAGTCAATACAAAACCACACACCTCAATGTCCACCTGGTTATTATAGATTTAAAAAAAACGGTAAAATGTTAATAGAGCACACAAATTTACTCCAAACAAAGTAAACCTCCATTCTAGGATGGATAAAAATTTAATTTATAGGTAGGTATAGTGCGCGTCATGTAAAAAGAACGCTGGTGGTCAAGCTTCTACAGGCGTACCAGCGTTCTTATTACATGACGCGTACTATAATTGTACATTATTTGTAGTAAACTAGATAGGCACTCATTCAATGCATAGTTATACATCTCTCAAATAAATAGAAAAGTAAGTAATCTCTTAAAAAGCACGCTGGAACGCCTCAAGAAGCTTGACCGCCAGCGTTCTTTTTACATGATGCGCATTATACAACGATATAGACTGCAACCAGGACTATCGATATTTCTGACGTCATCACTTGGTCAAGCCCTATCGTAATCAAACATTTTTATATTTTACATAAAATATTGTTTATTTCTAGGTGCAGCAACGAAATATTATTAAAAAATATAAGGGAAAGTCCTAATCTACGAATGAAACTGGTGTTTAGGCCATTTACTAAAGCAGAATTGATAAAATAAGCAATACAATCGAACTACCAATAATCTCTTATTTACCTGTGAAACGTGTATTTTCCCGGATAATTACGTCTTGTATCTTCAAAGTCACAAACTGAACACGACACCATTGTCATACAAAGTAATATTTATTATTTAATAGTAAGATTACTAAAATAATTACAAAATTAGTTAAACTGCACAAGAGACCGTCCGGTATGCGCATGTACTCAAGCAAAACATGTCACATTCAATACTTTGTTGCTGTCACTTTTCTTCTTGCACGGGGTACATTTAAAAATGACTTCTCTCTCCCACGCTTCGTTTGTCTATTTAGCGTAGCGAAAAAATTCTACGTCTATGGTTATAGCTAGATCTAGCTGTAAATCAACATCATCAGCTAAAAACCAGAACTATAGGAAGACAAAGAAAACAATTTAATAAAAAAAAAAAAAAAAACATATTTCAAAATTTTCTCTATGAGCTAGACGCACTATACTACATTTTCAAGGCGGTTTTTTTGAACTCTACAATTTACTATTGTTTCTCACTTTGATTATATAATCAGACAATTAAAAAAAAACTCTATGGTTCCTCACCAAATCTAATCTAATTGAGAGACCTTTTATTTGATACCAAACACAAAAAACTGAAAACTTTAGATAACGTAGGAAATCAGGTTTAGAGTTGTTACTTTGGTACTTACCTATAACTAAGAAAACCCAATATTCGTAGACTAGACCGTAGACGGTGAGTGCGCAAATTCGCGCTGAAATCGTGCCCAGCCTCCATAAAAACTGAAAACAAAAACGTTTACTAAATTACTGCGTATAATGGAATTCAGACTACGATAGAGAAAATCGACGTTGAAACGGCCATTTCATGAAGAGTTCGCCCTTCACTCATCTCCTTCACTTTAGTATCAGTTGAGAACCCAACCCCCAAATTCAAAATGAGATTAAATTAAAAACTTAATTTCACTTTCATTTACAGAATATTTTTTGGGTTGGTATTTGAATATTAACTAAATAAGGGGTGGTTTTAAATGAACGGGTTAGGCGGGTTAGACCCCACTACCGTATCCATTCCACCGCGTTTCAAATTACCTAAAAGTAATATTGATTGAAAAAATATTTACTACAGCCAAAACAAAGTATAAGTTTTTAAATGGAACATAATACATCTTAAGCTAATTATAAGGATACACATTGTTATGCTGAGAACTTAATATCTAGAAAGAGTTATTGTTGACTTCCTCACTAGGCCAAGCCTGTATCGAGGGAGCCTGAATACGAAAGAGAAAAAAAACATACAATTTTCTGCTCAGCTGACAGTTAGAGGTATAAGCATAGATTTTTTAAACATAAAGATGTGATAAAAATATTGTTTATAATTACTACTACTGCTACTTACTACAATGATTACTACTACTACTATGTTTTTTTTTAAAATTACAATACATAGTCATGTTATTCAATCTAGAATGTATAACAAGCGGACTAAGTTGCTAGTAGCAGCTAGTTTTTAATAAGAGCAATAAAACTGGCTCTTCTCGATGTAATTTATTTTGCTGTTGACTACAAAGATTCGTCACTGATGTTGTCAGACAGCTGTTGTTGCACCAGAATCAACTTATGAAGATTTTGAATCTTCGTCTTAAACTACGTGAATTTACTCCTGATGAACTAACTCAATGACTTGAAATGCGATTCACCAGGCCAGTAAAATCGACACAGTGGTCTGTGGTAATTACAGCTACCACATGATAATGGCGCGCTCACCTGGAATATGACACCACACCAGGTTAGCATGAGCCGATGTACATTCTGCAGGCGAACATTTTTGCTAAAGCTGGCGAGGGCCCAGCACACGGAGAACAGTGAAAGAGACGCTGATATCACGTTCAGCTCGGCAAATGCTTTGTTAGCTGCAAAAAAAGTTAAACATCATACGATGGGTTTCTCAGTAGATTCTCTTTTGTGTAATTTATTGGTTATAATCCAGGGCGAGGGAATCCGTTGAAGAGTCAAGGTCACCGAGATAGCCGTCATAATTAGCAAATTTAAGTGGCTATGTGCAGGCCATTGCCACTTCAAAACCATACATCACGCAAAACTTCTCGAGTGACGATCACAAAACGAATGACGCAGTGCAGGACAGCCCCCTTCGATGGACCAAAGACATTATATAACACTACCTCCAACACCATAAGCAGTCCCGAGATATTGAGCATGAACTAAATTAAAGTACTCCTATTCTTAATACTAACCACATGCAAAATGCATTTCTATACGGAGATGGTGATGATCATCGAATGGTGGATCTTACCAGAAGGCTCATCAATGCTCGGCTCCGGCGTGATACCGAGTTCATTGACGGGTTCTGCTGATGCTCTTTGGCTGTCTTTGAAGAGGATGTGTAGTTGCAGTAGTAACATCGGCGCCGCTTCACAAAACGCGTGGACTAGACGGAGCATGCCTAAGAAAAAGAAAAATTATTAATCTGGAGTGTATCATAACTTTCTAAGGTAGGTAAACGTAATGGCGAGCTGCTGTTCATCAAGTTTGCATGGGGAGTAAATGGCTGTCAGGGCGCCGAGGCCATTGGCACGCGAATCCTAATGCACAATGTAGTTGCATGGGAGAGCAAGGAACTTGTCACAGGAAAATTAACACACGTGGACTGGCGTAGATTCAATTTTACATTTACATATCACCCAACAGTAACATACATAGTCCTGATCCCATACTAGGATCCCCTGTTTCGTGGGTGTCAGGAACTACGAGCACGACTTGTGCAACTCCAGCGGCACCAGCAGGCGCGAGCAGCGCCACAGCACGCCCAGCTGCAGGCAGTTGCGCTCCCTCGCGCACCGCACGTGCGGGTACCAGCGCATGAGCACTAGGTAGGTACTCACACAGGTCTCTCACTTGGTGCTTGACGCGGCGCAGCTCCAGCGGCACCAGCAGGCGCGCGTACCGCCACAGCACGCCCAGCTGCAGGCAGTGCAGCGCGAGCGGCAGCCACGGCGCGCGGCCTTTGCGCTCCGGGCTTTCGCCCCACACGTGCAGGTACCAGCGCATCGAGAGCACCTGCCAATTATATATGCACAAACGTTTATCTATCCTGTATCCTGTCCCGGCCTTTGAGAGAGCAGCACGCTCCAAGTACCCTCGTGAACTGGACCTGGACTTCAACACGGAATACGAGGAGGCCAACAGCCCCCCTCCCCACCCACCTCCCACTTGCACAGTGCGGACGCCGGTTTACCCTACGATGACCCCCCGGTCGTTACTGGGGGCGTATGAACGTCGCAGGAAAGGGCACGATGCCCGGAAATGCGTCCCCCACGCCTGCTTCGTCGGCGTAGGGGACGACGTACAGATTGGCTTCTGTACAATGAGGGGTTTCCCGGCCGTCTCGAAACATGATTTCAGTGTTGAAAATAGAAGGCGCTGCATGTGGATAAACTGTTATTATATGACATACAAAAAATAAAAATAATTTTGTAAGAACTTTTGACTGTGGATTTTGAGTCAGCGTCATCTATCGAGCCAGTTGGTACGACTTTTTTACTTTTTAATCTAAAATTAAAAGCCCTCATTAGTGTCAACGGAGCTTATTATTTTACGGGACACTTAAGACATGTCAATTTGACAGGTTTCTATAATAAACTGACATTGTCCAGTACTATATAGTATTATTTAATCTGTGCCAGTACTAAATTGGTGAACTCGAGCATAAGACGCTCACTGCTGTAAGTACCTATGTGCAGTCATTAACTAGTGCGATGAGCCAAGCCAGTCACACCAATTTTATGCATGACAGGATATAAAAGTTTTTATGCAAAATTGCCTCTTATGAACTTGATTGATATACCTGAGATATAAGTAGCGATGTGACGACAATCGATATAGCAGCCGCGGACGTGCCTTTATATCCCCTCTCCAGCAGCGCGTACCCCATCACCACGTCGAACACGACGTCGCAGAAATACCCCGCGAGCGATATAACGTTGAACAGCACGTCGCAAAGTGGCAGGAATTCCGCCATTGCCGGACATTTCCCTCAAACTTTGGTTATAGTTTTGGCTAGGTACTTAATTTAAATTTGCTGTAAATAAAAAAAAACATACATTAATAAACACACGCCTATAAAAATAAAAAATACTGTTAGAGAAAACGTTTTGCGTGAAATGAAACATGAAAATTTCCGTTCCGTTAGCTTGCCAAAACTTACATTATTCCATTGTGCGGTTGAGTGAAAGATAGATACGTGAAACAGAACGTTAATTTCAACAGGAGTTAGTTGATTGTCAGTGTGACCGTTTTTGGTAGATTGCCTGCTAAGTCGGTACATTTGAACGAAAATAATAATGTTTAATATATTTTTCGTATTTTAAATATTATCCGCTCGACTGCGATTGCAGGGAGGGGGAGTCCCACAGAGTTATAAATTTACTACCAATCTATTCATCTAATAATCATACTCACAGATTAATAAGTATATATGATCATACTATAAATATACCTACTTGCTGAAATAAAACAAATGGAATAAAATTAACAACTATGCAGCTGGTAGATACCTAGTCATTTTGAATCCTTGGTAAATTATTGGCTAACGTCGGTATTATTTTTTGGCGTGGTATTAAGATGCTACGTTATGATGACAGCGCTTAGAATTTACGAACGAAAACATAACCTTTTCTTTTTGTTTCCCTACTTTCATTTATTTTAACCAAAACTGCGAACGACCAGTGTGGAAGCAAAACCTCATACTATTTGTGCGAAACTAATTTGTGCTGTGTGTGTGTATTGCGTTAATTATAAAAGTGATTATGTTTATTGCTAATAACGCAAACTTCTACTTTCGTCGTAGTATGGTATGTGAGGAAATATAGATAGAAGTGGTATTAATAAGGTATGCTACCTACTAACTAAGCTATACTTATAAATTTTCAGACATAAAACATACACGATATATTTTTTAATAGTTTTAAGCCAACATTCGAGTCATCGATTGTTTTTTTTTAAGTTTGTAATTTGTAAGTTTACTTAGTACATCAAACCTACACATATATCACGAATAAGATCAAAATAAACCGCCTGGAGAAAATATCTATACAATACAACTGTGTGATGCTGATTCTGTACTAAAATATGGTGTACAATGGGTGTTTGGAAGGTTCAATTGAAAGCTTTGAATTTTGGCAGGGTTAAATTGAAGAAAAAGTAAAGAATAAATAAAGAATTTGTAAATCTTTGGGGGATTTTCTCTAAAAACCTTGAAATTTGGGGGAATTCTGTCTAAGTTAAGGGGGAAACTGAGACAGCCACCTGGCAACACTGCCTGCCTGACCATGACCACCCACAGAGAAGGAGAACTTTGTTTGATTGACTGACGTGACTGACGTTTTCTTTCATTTTCATTCTGAATTATTTGTTTTGTTTTGATTGCGTAAAATTTGCGTTTCAGATTGTTAAAATCAAAGAACTGAACTGAGATCGTTTTATTACCTATATAATTTTTTTTTCTAGCATTTTCTATTGAAATCAATATAAAATAATGTCTAATTACGATGTGGGTAAAATAAACAAGGATTCTTCGCGATCTGCGTGTAAAAGGTGTGGTTATGCTGGACACCTAACTTTTCAGTGTAGGAACTTTATCAAGGTAAGTTTTACTTAGGCTAGGTTTCAATTTGTTCAAAGACATTGTAAATAGCTGGCCGATGAAGTGTTTCTCTATATCTACCAAGTAATATAACCATCAATGTTAGCTAGTCAAATTGTCTTACATCAGTTAGAACCAAAATAACATGGGATAATAAGTTACGCAAAGTACGTAAGTATCAGCCATTCGTGCCCGACAGCTGTGCAAAGGTCTCCAACCATTCCTTCCAGCCTTCACCAAACTATTTGTGGTTATTAGGAATGCATCTTGTATGTTTTATTGGAACAAACACATGGCCTACCTGATGTTAAGCAGTAACCACCTATAACAATGCATTACCTCAGCAGTCACGTCTATCTAGGATGCATAACTAGCTAAATAGCTACAGTGAAACCCAATGGAGTACTATATTCTATGCTTTGGTGCACTCTATTCAATTCATCAAGATTGTTTTAGCCATTTAGTTGTGAAAAGAGTAACAAAGAGACAGAGAGAATGATCAGAGAGATAGATTATGATGTCCTCTGTGGCGTCGCAAGCGAACGTTGCGACGCCGGAGGTTGCAGGGTCGATTCCCGTATCGGAACAAATATTTGATGCAGATATTTGTTCAGGTTGTTCTGGGTATTTTCTAAGTATAATAAAAAATATCTATCTATGTTATATATTGTATACAAATACAAATACAAATATATTTATTTCATCAGAATTTTAGGTAGGTACAAGACAGTTCTTATTTTATAGGTTCTTTTTTATTTTTTTGATATATTTAGTATATCAGTTATCTAGTACCCATAACACAAGCTCTGCTTAGCTTGGGGCTAGATAATGTTGTGTAAACTGTCCAGCATTATTTATCTATTTATTTATTTATTATGATAAATGATAATATATTAGTGTGTTAATTGTAATAATTTTAAACCAGGTTGACCCAAACAAAGAGATAGTATTAGACGTGAGCAGCACTAGTAGTGATAGTGAGCAGGATTATGCAACACCTTTACAAACTTTACGGGAAGCGGAACTACGGCAGAAGCTGCAAGAGAAACTGTTGAAGGCTAAGGAGAAGAAGAAAAACAAGAAGCGGAAGAGGTCTAGGTAAATATTTTGATTATATACTCAGACACCAGATTTTACACAGACACTATATACCATGAACAATAATATAGGACTCAGAAGACACTCGCTGAAGCTGCAACGCGGGCCAAGTACCAGCAATCCGAGGATGCACATATTGCCTAATCGCGTCGTGTGCACTTGGCACCGGCTACCAGAATCAGTGATCAGTGCCCCCTCAGTGAATTCTTTCAAAAATAGACTTGACAAACATTTAAAGTGCACTGATAAGGACTAAGATATACACGCATCAGCTCCGAGAGCTGCCTGTGTATTATATATAAATAACTAAATAAATAATAAATAGCTGGGTTTAAATTAGCAGAGGAGCAGTGCACAATAAACTCTAATACATGTCAGTGCAGATTTCGTCTCCCCCAGTCTTCACTTTCAGTCTCCAGCTGAAATGGCAGTTTGTCAGTGTGCTGCATAGTAAGTATCTGCCTACCTCATGGGGGTGCATAGATGGGTGTGGCTTGGCTAACACAAGTGCTCAAGAGCATCTGGGCCATTTGCCCTAAGCCTAACAGTGGGACAACATGAAAATGTAGGTGAACTTGGTCCTATAAATAAGTTGGCCTGGTATAATGTACATTTTTTATTATATGGGCCCATAACTTAATCGCTTAGCCAGAGGGCGCCCCACGCTACGTTTGCCAAGACGCGGTCTCCACTGAAGAACTTGCTTACCCCAACGGTTGTCGGTTCTTCAGCATATATGACCAGCCCATTGCCACTTCAGCTTGCTAATCCGGTGGGCTATGTCAATGCCCTCTGGCTAGGTGGAGCGAACCCCTACGAAAGGCGGTGGGCAGAAAGTGGATGAGAAGAGCCGAACACTGGGCTCAGTGGCGCGTATTGGGAGAGGCCTATGTCCAGCAGTGGACTAGTGTGGGCTGATGATGATGGTAGCTTAATTATTTTCAGTAAAAAAGTAGCCAGTATAACAACAATTAACCCCTATTACTCACAAAGGGGTCAACCCACCTTACTCCCTGATAAGTAGTGCATCAGTCCGAACGCGCTTCCGCTAGCTTCCTATTTCACACTTAGATGGCATTTTAGCAACAAACATACTGTTTCTAAAATTGATTTCTAGAGAAGCCGTGTGCTCCTATTTTGTATTAGTTCTATAAGGTTTCTATTTATTATAGTTTTACTGTTTATATGATGATTATTACACAAGTAATAATAAGCCTTTGGTAAATTCCATATTCAATTCATTTTTAACCCCCGACGCAAAAACGACGGTGTGTTATAAGTATGACGTGTCTGTGTGTGTGTCTATGTGCCTGCGTGTGTTCTGTGTGTGTCTGTCTGTGGCATCGTTTGAAAGGTGAATTTGTTGGGAGTGTTCTTAGCTATGTTTGATCAAAATCGGTGCAGCCGTTTCATTGCGTTGAGGTTTTTTTAATTTTTACTAAATTAATTTACTGATTAGCATTAGGTTGGGGTCAGAATGCGAGGTTTTGTGTGATTTTGTTTGTGCGAGTAATTAAGGTCTGGGACAATTTGTTGAATTTTGACATAATAGCCTTTATTTTGACATAATAGCCTGTATTTTGACATAATAGCCTGTATTTTCCCTGTCTAGGTCTTCAAGTACATCATCATCGGAGAGCAGCGACTCTAGCAGGGAGAAGAGGAAATCTCACAAAAAGAAGAAAAAATCGAAGTCCAAGAAATCTCACAAGGAGAAAAAGAAAAGTAAAAAATAGTTATTAATGAAATGTATGATTATGATAAATATTTTTAAGGCTGATTTATTTTAGTAAATATATTTTTGAACTAATTATCTTTTCTTTTTTTTCTTATTCTTTTTTTCTTATCAACGACCCCTGTGGCGCGGCAGGCTAAGCTTGGCCTTCGACGCAGGAGGTTGCGGGTTCGATTCCCGCCTCGGAACAAATATTTGTGCGATCGCAGATATTTGTTCAGGGTGTTCTGGGTATTTTCTATGTATAATAATAAAAAATAACTATCTATGTATAATATTGTATTAAGTATATCAGTTATCTAGTACCCATAACACAAGCTCTGCTTATTTTGGGGCTAGATAATGTTGTGTGAACTGTCCAGCATTATTTATTTTATTTTTATAACAAGCTTTTATGAAATTAGTGATCGGAACTGTGAGCTGATCAAAATGTCCCCAAGCACTCTCTTCGGGGTCGTGCTCCTTGACAGGCTACGAGGATCATAGAGGAGTTTCATTTTGCACCTTCTGTCAAAGTTCAGTTCTTGAATAAGTAGCTTTTGTGGAGTAGAGCACAATTTCGCCAATGTCACGTTAGTTAGACAAGACGTGGATGGTGTGCCAACTTTTAAAAACAGCTGAACTGATTTTGGTGAAATTGGTATATGGATAGATGGATAGACGGACCGACGGACACACACAGACTCAGTCAGGGTCAGTTTTTGGATGGGTGACCACTTATTGAGTGTATTATTTTTAAACTGTTTCCAAATTTATGTTAAGCAATGATCTGCGAGATCAGTTTTTTGTATAATTTCTTTTAAATTTCGTAAAATCTAGAGCAACTCGGTCACACCAGATATAAAAAATGCAAAAAAACAAATCCCTAGGTGGATCCTCGTATAAGAGTTCTTCAACCAAGGAATAAGACCTCATAAATTGTAATCAACCTGGCATTTGTATTTTTTTTTATTCACAACGGTCATCAACATTTTTGTTTGGATTGAATAAATAATGAATTTACCCTTCATACAATTTAGTTAATAACTAGTGTCAGCTTCCAGTCACTCTCAAATAAACGGAACCCTACATCATGCGTTCCCATACACATTAACGTAGTTAATGTCTTAGTTAACAGGTATTATATAAAAAATGAAAATGAAAACAGCATTTTAGACAACAACCAAGCAAAAAGTTTATTAGGTATAAGATTTTTTGGAGAATTTGTCTATAGACTGTTAGGCAGTTTTGTAGTAAAATAAACAGCAGTTGAAGCTCAGATTGAGAAAAGTAATCAGCTAAAAACTCAGGAAGATCAGTAAGTACATGGTTTATTATTAAACTGGTAACTAAATGACTAAAATTAAAGTTTGTTTTGAAAAAGTTAGTTGTCAAACTTTTGCCAAATAGAAAGTGGCCTCACTTATAAACTTTGTCCTCACGGTTTCGTGTGTTACGTAGATTAAACGTTGAATTCTACAAGAGTTTTCTAATATCATATAAGCATTTATACTAATATATCACGGCTACAAGCAAATAAAATCACTTACACTGTAAAATCCTGTTTCAAAACTTTTAGACATGCCAGACAGGATTCAACTCACACAGGTTCAAATCAAACTCGAGCATTTCTCACACATTGTATATTCCTTGGGGTTTGAGTATATTCTCACAGTTATTACTATTCACATCACACAATAAAAGATTATTTTGGTTAAAATATTCGTAAAGTTGCAATCAAGTTCACGTCAAAAGTTCAACAGCACGTTATGCCATCTAGCGAATGGAATGCGAAACTCTTAAAGCTCGATCTGTCGATTCGGCCGGATGCGTTCACTGCTAGGAATGTGAAGAATGCAAAAAATGTTGAAGATTTTTTCTTTTATTTCGATCCTTTTATGAGTTGAATGTAATTTTTCTTTGTAAGGAAATGCTTTACAACGAGATCTTGATCGGTCATGTGTCGCAGAGGTTTCTTTGCTCTTAGCTGTGGTTCCATTCTGAAATAATCATTAAAAAGTTTAGAAATGGATCCCGTTGATGTCTTTTGTATGAATAACGTTATCACAAGTCAAGTAGGTAGGTAGTTAGTGTTTAGTAGTAGGTAGTTATACCTACCTAGAGCTTTTTTGTGAAAGAGTTCGTCGGGGGAAGTACCTACCTACTAGGTATCACCATACCTATTTCTGCCGCAAAGCCGTATAATGCGCGTCATGTACAAAGAACGTTGGCGGTCATACTTCTTCATACGTTCCAGCGTTCATTTTACGTGACGCGTATTATACCTAGTGCTCGCATTGCTGTGTTCCGGTTTGAAGGGTAAGTATGGTTGCTGGTGAAATTACAGGCACATGAGACTTTTCATCTTTATGTCTCAGGGTGGCGGGCGCAGTGCAATTCCACATAGGGCGTGTCCTAGGTGGATGAGACCTATGAGCTGTTCATAGGCAGAGGTAAACGCTTAACATCAGGTGGGCCATCTGCTTGTTCCGTCATTCAAGTAGCATAAAAAAAAAACATACGGGCCTTCGTAGATTTACTTATTGACTTAATAGTACCTACCTATTAGGTAAAATCGAACACATACATACATTTTTTTTGTAACATTGATAGACCTTTGTTTGACCACGATCTCACTTGTTGCATACGCCTTTTTCCCCGAAAGGGTAGGCAGAGCCTCAAATGGGCCTCTTTTCACTGTGGGTTGCACTATCGTGGGAAATAGACGTGACAAGTGGTGAGCTCATCGTCGCTATTGCTTCCCACGACTGACTCTGCTAACGCTTTCTTCCAGTAATAATAAGCTAGCAGCCAGGACAAGTCCGGGTAATTACTTAGTCAGCTTTTACGACATCCACGAGTGGAGATGGATGGTTCTATTCTAGGGCTGGACACAAAGGAAAAAAAAAGAAGAGATTAATATGGTTGAAGTACGCACTTGTCGCAATATGTAGAGCAGGCACTCAGTAATCTCAAGAACCCTGGCAGCGCGAAGTCCAGAGAAGCCTCCTCCATCGCCAACGTCTTTATCAGCTCAACTGGATCAGCTTTCATTCCTTTCACGCTACAAACCGCTCCCTGAAAATTACAATAAACCTTGTACGTGGTATGTATCTATAGCATAGACAAGAGCTTATTGGCACATTACCTGCCATATATAGGTACAGGTATGTAATAGTAGGTACCTATTAAGTACCTGCTACCTCTACTTGGGCCGCCCCAGTGATAATAAAGTGCGATCTTGAGTGTGGTCCAATTGTCTAACAAACGAAAAATTAAGAGTTCAGGGGTGCCACTGGGTTCGTACTTTGTCCATTTTTGTTCCTAGAATACCTACATTATGGCGAGCCCTTTTTTGATAATGGCATTAGTGGCTAATCATATTTGCGAGTTGTGTTCGATTTATAAATAACTACGCAAAAAAACTAATTAAATATAATAAAAAATATATTATTTCATGCCAATAGCTAAAATTACCCTAGATATAGGTATTTTATTCCATCAATAAGAAGCGATATTTGCTTCTCTCCGTTCCCTGACTAAAGTCCTCTCGTGTGCAAGCAGGCCTCCGTTCCGTGTTGCTCAATGGTAGGTGGCAACTCGCAAATATAACTGTCACTGCCATTTTCAAAGATGGAATCGTTGTAAATCTATTAGAAGATATTGATCAGACATAAGTCCACTGCTGGACATAGGCCGACCCCATACAATGCCACAACGAACGGTGATCATAGGGGTTGGTGCTGTCTTATAGCATCATATGGGACATCTCTGTTCCGGTACCTAATCATTTTAGTAAAAACCGGCCAAGTGCGAGTCGGACCCGCGCACGAAGGGTGAATGCAGAGACATCTTGTCGCTGGCTCTCGAGCGCCGTGACTAGTCCCTTCGTGATGCTCTCACACTGCTTGTTGACCTGCCGCATGCACTGCTTGTACGCGCCTCGGTCTGTGCCGTACGCGTTGTACTTACGTTAGTGAATGCAGAGACATCTTGTCGCTGGCTCTCGAGCGCCGTGACTAGTCCCTTCGTGATGCTCTCACACTGCTTGCTGACCTGCCGCACGCACTGCTTGTACGCGCCTCGGTCTGTGCCGTACCCGTTGCACTTACGTTAGTGAACGCAGAGACATCTTGTCGCTGGCTCTCCAGCGCCGTGACTAGTCCCTTCGTGTTGCTCTCACACTGCTTGCTGACCTGCCGCACGCACTGCTGGTACGCGCCTCGGTCTGTGCCGTACGCGTTGCACTTACGTTAGTGAATGCAGAGACATCTTGTCGCTGGCTCTCCAGCGCCGTGACTAGTCCCTTCGTGATGCTCTCACACTGCTTGCTGACCTGCCGCACGCACTGCTTGTACGCGCCTCGGTCTGTGCCGTACCCGCTGCACTTCTTCTCCACGGCGGCCGTGGCCTTCGTGGCCTGGGGGAAGAGATAAACTCACTTAGTAGTTGACTGAGCGAGCGAACTCTGCAACAACTGGCAAAACTGACTGTCCGGATGTATGTTGGTATAGTGCGCGTCATGTAAAAAGAACGCTGGCGGTCAAGCTTCTACAGGCGTTCCAGCGTTCTTTTTGTACATTGTTATACTATAATTGTACATTATTTGTAGTAAACTAGGTAGGCACTCATTCAATGCATAGGTATACATCTCTTAAATAAGTAGGTACCTATAGTACGCGTCATGTAAAAAGAACACTGGAACGCCTGAAGAAGCTTGACCGCCAGCGTTCTTTTTACATGACGCGCATTATACTCGTACCCGCGTGTCATAACTTTCAATTTATATATACGAAACTTGATATACAGGTTCTACGAATACAATTTCATAGAACTTTTTTGACCACGCGTTATTTGATTGGAGGGGTATTTTCCCCAATAAGGGGGTATGTTTGCTGCGGCGCCATTTAACGGCCGATTTTGATAATATTTGACAGAAACTATAGATTAGGGGCTCCCAATCGTATGGTGTCTACTGCCCACTTTTAGAATAAAATATATTTTAGCGCCCCCATAATTATTTTTCAGCGCCCCCATTTTTTCACCTTAAAAACCAGTATAGTTAACTTCAAATTAAATTAATTATTAATTATTGTGAGCTATAAAACATGATTGCCCGCGGTCTATTATCTACGAAGATAAATACTAATAGCTATTAAAATGTGAAAGTGTGTCTGATTTGACGCCCCCATTTTTTTTCTGGGTCTCTTACCGCCCCCCTTTTAGGCCTGCAGCGCCCACAAGGGGGCGTTATCACTCACTTTGGTAACCCCTGCTATAGATAGATAGATAGTTTGGTTTGATTGTGATAGTCAATTCTAAACAAGTTTTTCGAATATTATGAGCAAAATTGGTCAAGAGCTCGTCTAGATATACAGGTGAGTTTTTTTTCAGGGCCTCGTAGGTGAATTCTCAAACGGTGCAAGTTATCGTACATTAGCTAGGCCATCCAGGCCATCCATAAAAATCGTCACCGCGTGTCGTGATTTATGGGGACGGTGACAAAGAGAGACATCATGTGACTACTACCAACTTTGTCATTATTGAATCATTGTGTTTCGTTCATGTGTACATTTTTACAATTTCTATTTTGTTTTAAATTTAAATACATAAATTAATTTAATAGTTAATTTTCAAATTGCAAAACATGTGACGTCACACCAGGGGTGGAGGTTACACAAATGTTGACCTGACAAGGACAGGGAGGGGCTCCAAGTATCATGAAATTCGTGTGACGTATTTTATGTTAGTATGTAAAGTCAGCCCCAAGAATATTCTTTTTTTTATACAACTTGGAATGACGGATCAAGCCAGATGGCCCACCTGATGTTAAGCGGTACCACCTATGAACAGTGCATTGGTACAGTGGTCATGCCCACCTAGGACGCACCCTATGTGGCAAGGCATTGCACTGCGCCCGCCACCCTGAGACATAAAGATGAAAAGTCTTATGTGCCTATAATTTCACCGACACCTATACATACCCTTCAAACCGGAACACAGCAATGCGAGCACTACTGCTTTGCGGCAGAAATAGGTATGGTGGTAGTAGGTACTTCCCCGGACGAACGCTTTCACAAAGAATCTCTACTACTGCTAAGCAACTTGTGATGGCAACTGTACAGGATGCCTACCTCTTTGATGTCATTCAGAAAGTAGAACGCCTTCTCATGATAGCTATTGAAGATCCTGAGCAAGCTCTTCCGCACGAGCAGCACGATGTCCCTCTGCGTGGGCACCTCGTACGCTCCTATGTTCAAGGGCAGCTCTTCCTCAGGGCATCCAAACTTCGAAGATGTGACCGGTGCATGAGCAGTGGCAGATTCTTCTCGAAGGGTGGCCGTTGGTGATAATTTTCTCTGAAAGACGGAATTTTTAAATTCAGGTAAAAGAAAAAACCGGCAAAGTGCGAGTCGGACTCGCGCACGAAGGGTTCCATACCATTATCTATTACAACGGCAAAAAAAAACACGTTTGTTGTATGGGAGCCTAAAAAAAACCGGAAGTTTCCTCTAATTTTTGGCTAGATTCGATTGTTTATTAAAATGATGCATATTATTGGGTAAAGAATTAGTTCAATAAAATCATAACATAATAATAAAGTAACTTTATAGGCTACGTTTTTTTTTACTTCTATATTCTATGATACCCGGCTTGTTTGTAATATTCGATGCTATAAGATTTGTCCTGGCTGCTAGCTAATTTAAGGAATGTGTTATTACTGGAAGATATCTTTAGCAGAGTCAGTCGTGGGAAGCTATGTCGGCGTTGAGCTCACCAATTGACACGTCTATTTCCCGCGATGGTGCAAAAAGAGTGCACAGTGAAAAGAGGCCCATTTGAGGCTATGACTACCCTTTCGGGGAAAAAGGCGTGTATCTATTAAAAAAAAAAAAACTTTATTTCTGGCTTACTGAGAAATGCACTAACCTAAACAGTAAGCCCATATCAACATAAATAAGTACCTTAGAAACTAACATACACATAAAAAACACTTCATTTATTAACACACGTGTGATCACCGACGAGTCACTGTCCGGGGGATCACGAGACAGGCGTATGTATGTATGTATATTCTATGATGGCAACTCACTTTATCGTGTACTGTTGTGCGAATGGACTTGTGAACACCCACCACAGGACCGGAAGTAGTGTTGGAGTAGATACCAGTTGTATTTGCTTGGCTGGTGTCGAACCCTTGGAACATCTCGTAGGCGACGTAACACGAGCAGCACGCCAGGTTCAGCGACAAGATGGAGAAACCTGGAATAGATATCTAATAAGCAGGGCCGGGACGGGTGGATGCTCTGGATTGAGGCGCGAAATTATTATTTTTTGGTGTTTTTTGCTCATAATAGCTCATGAACACTTCTTCAGATAGCTCAATTCAGATTGATCAGCCAAACTGATGATATTTATGAGATACTATCAATTAAAATATGTGTTAAGTCTTCTAGTTCTCGCGAAATTAACTTTCGCTATCTGAAGAAGTGTTCATGTGTTAATGAGCAAAAAACAAAAAAAAAAAGAATTTCGCGCCACAAGCAGCAGCTGATTGGTCTTATTTGAAGGCAAAGAGGAGTCACTGCTAGGTATATATGTGCTGAAAAAAAATATGTCATTCGTTGCTTCGACCAAAGTTTATTTTACTTTGGTCGAAGATTCGTTGATCTTTTATCTGTAAAGTGAACGAACAAAAATGTTCCTAACCTATGTTCTAAAAATGGTAATAAACTAGCGATGCATCCGATACCGATATCGATACCGATATATCGGCGATACTTCGGGCACAGATAAAAGAATACTATACCTTCGGGTTAGCCGATATATCGGTATTGACTATATTTTTATGACCGATTCAACGATACTTTCTATTTTTTAAATGTAGTGTAAACGAGCGTGTTGTCTCGTGTTTGTGAAGATATTATTAAAGAATCGGAGGAAGATGAGCCCCTGTCTGCTCTGAGCTGTAATTCTCTCAAAGAACAAGTTGAGAGATACCTGAGGTCTCCCAATATATCGAGAGATGCAGACCCATTCGTTTTCTGGCGCAATGACGTCTTATAACCAAACTTGAAAAAAATTGCGCAGAAGTACTTTAGTTTCCAAATGAGTTCTGTCGCATCTGAGAGACTATTCTCCAGCGCAGGTCTTATTCAAACAAACTTGCGAAATCGCCTTTCCCCGCAAAACGATTACTTTGTTTTTAAATAAAAATCTTATTAATGTTAATTTTAATTACTAAAATTTATAATAATTATCTAATATCGACCTATTTTCATATTAATAAAAAAATAATCCGACTGGTGATTTATTTATTTTATCTACATGTTTGAATTCACAATTAACGTATCGGTATCGGTATCGGTATCGGTATCGGTATCGGTATCGGTATCGGTATCGGTATCGGTATCGGTATCGCCAATATTTTTATTAGAGTATCGGTATCGGTATCGTATCGGCGAAAAGGCGTATCAATGCAACCCTATAAAAAACCTAGATATTACTGTAATTGATCATGTGTTTAAAAAATCATAGAGTTTGTTATTATAATAATCCAACTTCGTTTGCATGGGCTGACGCCCTAGATATTCATCTGGTTTCATAAAAGTGGAAAATACACTTACCTAAGTACATATTTATAATTTTAATGGCATTTAGCGAGCTGCGGCAAATCCTCCACTTGAGATTGTGGTCACGCGTCCTCTGAAACACTACTAGCTCGTTTGTATAGCGGGAGAGAGAAATAGAGAGCTCAGAGTACCTACGCAGTAGGTACGCAGTAGGTACGCAGTAGGTACCTACACCGTGCTATAAATACGGCTGTCTCGGCATAGATTTGGTGTAGCCTTTATGTTCTTTATCAACTGTTTGACGACCTCTGCGGTGCGCCGGGCGACGGTTCGCCTGGGACGCAGGAGGTCGCGGGTTCGATTCCCGCCTCGGAACAAATATTTGTGCGATCTGCAGATATTTATTCAGGGTGTTCTGGGTATTTTCTATGTATAACAAAAAATATCTATCTTTGTAATGTATTGTATTAAGTATATCAGTTATCTAGTACCCATAACTCAAGCTCTGCTTAGCTTGGGGCTAGATAATGTTGTGTGAACTGTCCAGCATGCATTATTATTTATTTGTTTATTTATTTATTGACGGATCATATAGGCAGCCAGCCGCCAACATCCATCACTATCTAGCTCAGTAAAGTTCAGGTAAGTTAGACAGAGACAATATAGCGCTCACGCAATGAAAAATAAAATAATTGCTTATTATAAGAATATTAAACCTCGACCATTGTCATTGTCGACCTCTGTGGCGTGGCGGGCGAAGGTTCGCCAGCGATGCAGGAGGTTGCGGGTTTGATTCCCGCCTCGGAACAAATATTTGTATACGACACAAGCTCTGCTTGGCTTGGGGGCTAGATAATTATGTGTGAACTGTTCAGCATTATTTATTTATTTATTATTTTGATTAACAATCGATTCTAGCCGAAAGTTAGAGGTAACTTTGTGATTTTGTTTCTATGGAGAAAATATTGTCTTATCGTTATTTCGGCTATACTTAAAAATCCTTAGTAGTTTAGTAGTTGTAGAGCTTATTTTTGAAAGAGTTCGTCCGGGGAAGTACTACCACCATACCTATTTCTGCCGCAAAGCAGTAGTGCTCGTATTGCTGTGTTCCGGTTTGAAGGGTAAGGGTTCCGGTGAAATTTCAGGCACATGAGACTTTTCATCTTTATGTCTCAGGGTGGCGGGCGCAGTGCAATGCCACATAGGGCGCGTCCTAGGTGGACGTAACCTATGAGGTAATGCACTGTTCATAGGCAGAGGTAACCGCTTAACATCAGGTGGGCGATCTGCATGTTCCGTCACTCAAGTAGTATAATTTTTTTTTAAAAAAACCTGCCTTAGACTCGATCAAACGCAGAGCTTTCAGGCTTATTGGAGAGCAACATATGGCGGAGACTAGGATCCAGAGTCTCGAACACAGCCGTAAAGTCGCATGCCTTTCGATCTTCTATAGGTTACAGCTTGGGGAATGTGCCCAGGAGCTACATGATCTGATCCCACCATCTCCTTTTCATCATACGACAAGTAGGGGCACGGCTCAGTACCTACCATCCTCACCTCATCAGGATACCCGATTCGAACTAAGCGTTTCGGTTACACCTTTGTAATGCGAACAGCTAAGGAATGGAACTAGTTGCCGTCTTCTGTCTTTCCTGAAAACTATAATCTGGGTCTCTTCAAGGCAAGACTGAATAGGTGCCTTCTAGACCTTCGTGCTCCAACGTCGGCCGCATCGTCACTTAGGTACTAACAGGTGAGATTGCGGTCAGTCGAGGGTCTATCAAAGTTAAAAAAAAAACTACGGCAAACATTATAAGTATCAACTACTTAGTAAAGTTACAACAACACGTTACAAGTTACGGTGAAATTACAGGCACATGAGTCTTTTCATCTTTATGTCTCAGGGTGGCGGGCGCAATGCAATGCCACATAGGGCGCGTCCTAGGTGGACGTGATCTATGATGTAATGCACTGTTCATAGGCAGAGGTAACCGCTTAACATCAGGTGGGCCATATGCTTGTTCCATCATTCAAGTAGTATAAAAAAAAAAAAAACTTACACTAAAGTTTGTGTAAGTAAGCTACTGTTTGTAAACACCAAGTTACGAGAACGATCAAATCCTATAAACAGGCATTATGTATGATGCATTGCGATAAGGAAAAATATTGCATAACTCTTTTAGGATTCCGTACATAAAGGATTGTTCAGTTTTAACAGTTTATAGTTGAATAAATGCTTACAGGTTTTTTTGAATGTGAAGTTGTATTGGTGGGTGGACAAAAATAGTTCCTACAGTCTCCCAGAAGGTAATTACACTCCACCTACCTGGCGACTCGAGAGTCCAGGGTCAGCGGGTAAGCTCCAGGCATGCACGGCACGCCACAGAGTTCAGGAGATATATGCAGGGCCCACAAATACCAATAAAAATGACTACTTTAGATTGACACGGCCAATATCAAAGTCAAGGTCCCAACTCAAAAAAGACCTAAATGATTATCTAAAGGCATAAAAATGTGTTCAAAGAAAAAGAGGGAACTATTATGGGCTTATAGATTGCACCCTAAAACAGAAAATAAAACTAAATTTAAAAATTATGCAAAGATATATAGAAAAATTATAAATTTGACGCAAAAATCTCAAAACAATCATTTTATTAATAGTGCGAAAAGTAAGGCAAAGCCAACATGGAAAATTAAAAATAAAAACAAAAATAACTTACCTGGAGAAAATGTTACTAAACTGAATAAAGACGGTAACATAATATCAGACCCAATTGAAATTGCAAATTCATTTAATAGCTATTTTATAAATGTGGTTCAATCTGATAGCTCAATTGACAAAAACTATAAAATAAGATATGACAAAGCAAATTCTCTTTACTTGACACCAGCACTACCATTTGACATTTATATGATAATTAAATCACTAAATAATACTAATAGTGTGGGCTGGGATGGCATATCAACAAAGATACTGAAAGAAGTAGCGCACATAATAGCCCCTATACTTAGCCACTTGATGAATAAATGCATTGAGCAAGGTGAATTTCCAGACAACTTAAAAAAAAACATTATTGTGCCACTTTATAAAAAGGGTAGTAGGGAAATATTAAGTAATTATCGTCCAGTTGCCCTAATACCGATATTATCAAAGGTGTTTGAAAAGGTAATCTACAATAAATTGTCTAACTTCCTCGATGTAAATGGTATTCTCTCACCATTTCAATATGGCTTCAGAAAAAATATGAACATTAATATGGCAATTTATGACTTCTTATCAAAAGTAATGCCGAATGTCGATAGACGTAAGGTTGCTATCGGTATGTTCATGGACATGACCAAAGCCTTCGACCATGTTGATCATGAAACTCTTCTTTACAAATTAGAAACCTATGGAGTAAGAGGTAATGCTAATAGTTTGTTAAGATCCTACCTAACGAACCGAAAGCAAATTACGCACATTAAAAGAATTAGCTCAAGGTCACACATTGAAGAAACATATAAATCGAGTTCTAGAGATGTCTGTTATGGAGTACCACAAGGCAGCGTGCTAGGTCCACTTTTATTTCTGATCTATATAAATGATTTTCCAGCTGTAACTGGGCATTCAATGACGCTATTCGCCGATGACAGCACAATTTTATTTGATATTGAAAATGTTGACAATCTTAATAATGACATTAACACCACTCTGACATCTTTAATTCAATGGCTAAAATCCAATAATTTAAAAATAAATTTGGATAAAACTAATATTATGACATTTGAACAACGAGATAGAAATCTAGTGCCAATGGACATCAATTATTTAGGTATTAAAATTAATGAAATTGACTCAACGCGATTTTTAGGTTTAACGATTGACAAAAAGTTGACATGGAAAGAACATATTAGCGACATTTGTAAGAGACTTCATCAATTCTCCTATGCACTTTATAAATTGAGTAGTATAGTATGCCAGTCGGCTTTAATGACCGCCTACCATGGGCATGTGGCATCGGTGCTACGTTACGGTGTAATATTTTGGGGTAATTCCACGGATAAACTGAAAGCTTTCATTGCTCAAAAGCGCTGTATAAGAGCGATGAAACACTTAAGACAGACAGATTCTTGCAGGGAATTTTTTACGAGTCTAAAGATACTTACACTACCCTCGCTGTATATAAGCGAGGTTGCCATGTTTGTGAGGAGTAATTTAAATCTTTTTGTCATGTACCCCACGGGCAGCCGGCGTGAAGGTTGCTTGCATCTGCGCTCTTGTAAAACTCGCCTTATGCGTATTAGTGTATTTTGTATGGCACCAATTATTTATAATAAAATACCGTTGTTAATACGTGCCAAAGAAAGTCATACGGAGTTCAAGTATGCTCTCAACAACTTGCTGATTGAAAAGGCATACTACTCTGTTGACGAATTTTTGAAGGATAATTGCATGACATTATAATTTAATTTTAACTGATAAGTAGATTATTATATTTTTGTCTTTATTTGTTTTAAATATTAACTTATATTTTTAACTAGTTTTCAATGATTTTAACTTCTATTTTTAACTTTGATTTGTACACCTTATGGTAGGAACTAGAGGACTTTTAGCATGACATTTGAACACTATTTTATACCTAGTTTCACAATCAATAAATATTTCATTTCAGATATTTCATTTCATTTCATTTCATTTCAATAATTGCAGAGAACACGGAACGTCTGGTTCTCTCAAAGTACAAAAGCTTTCTCATCTCGCGGCTCGACGTCTCGCGGATCTGCTGCTCCGGTACGGAGGCCTGCGTTGCTCGATGGCTGCTGTCGTATCGGTCAGTGGAGATTTATAAACTACCCTCGAGTTAACAGCAGAAACTGAACAAGGGTGTCAAATGGAACCTTCGTTAAAGGAGTCCTGTATAATTTATCGAAGAATGGAACGGTGTTACTAGCCTTAGCCCGTCGCGTCCGTCCGTCTGTGTTGTCACAGGCCTTTAGCTCAGCAGTAAGAGAGAGCCAGTTGTAATTTAAAAGAATAGGTTTGTTGTTGTTGTCGAATGAACCCTGTGCAAATCATTACCATTATCAGCCCACAGAAGTCCATCATCACTGCTAGACATAGGCCTCCCCGATAATGCCACGACGAACGGGTATGAGCCGCCTCCATCGACCGACTTCCTGCGACCTGTAATGCACCACAACGCATAGCCCCGGTCTATATATATGCAGAACAGACAAATATTTGTCACGCAGTGGGAATTGAAACCTCACCTCTCGCATCCCTCCGCCGCGCCACGAAGGTCGTCAAATCGACTATTTTCTTTGTTTGGTTGCCATGGTGATTAGTTGTTGTCTACTATTGTTAAATATCTATATTCTTTGGTTGTCTATGACAATGTTCATGACAACGTCACTAAATTGACAAAACAACCAAAAATTGCTCGCGATTTTTGAATAGCAGCCTATTACGTGCAAAAACTACAATATATACCAGGGATTACGTGCAAAAAAGGTAATAAATAAAAGCCGCTATTAATAGTTTTTTAGTTCTGGTAATTTAATAAAATGTGGAAAGTGGATCAGACATATTTAAACAACATTATTTATCCACGTACCTACCTGGAAACAACACCATTTCTGGAACAGAAAGCTTCTGCCAAGGACGAAAGTCTAATCAGTGCGAGTTGCCAGTGATGACTAAGGAACTGAGACGCCCTAAGTCGCGCAGTGGACTACGGCGTTCCATAGCCCAGTATTCACTACGCGTTTTAGAATCAGAGGTTATCATCAGGTGTCATCTACCTGATTTGAGGGTGGGGAGACCTCTGCCCTTCTTCCAGGTAGGGGGGAAAGACTACCAGAGGACTTTTATACGCATGATTAGCGGTTTTCTTGCGTAGATTTTTTGTGTAAATAGTTTGCCTATAAAAAATCGCACGTCTCCTGCAAGAACCAATAGCACAAAGGATCTTCTCCTCTTCCTCATTCCACACCCCCTCCCCCTCAAGGAACAAGGTCACTGGAAGTCTGCGGATGGAGGCGGCTCAAGAACGTTCGTCATGGCAATCTATAGGTAAGGTCTGTCTTAGCAGTGGACTTACAGGCTTAGGTATTATTCGTTTCGTTTCGTATGAGGTAGTGCTGGCCTCTGGTGTCGGAGTTTGTCAAGCCGGCCGAGGGCCTCTGACATGGCTTATCGACTGCTATTAATCAATAACAGCCGGGACCGACAGCTTAACGTGCCCTCCGAAGCACAGAGCGATGGAAATCTGCACATAACTTAGAAAAGTCATTGGTGCGGAGCCTAGGATCGAACCCGGTATCGTTGGTATTATGACGGTGGATGATGATGATGGTGAAGATATAAAGAACATTTTTCAATAAAAAACCGGCCCAGTGCGAGTTGCACTCGTGCACGAAGGGTTCCGTACCATTTTTTTAAAAAAAGGCATAAAAACACGTTTGTTGTATGGGAATCCCCATATTTATTTTATTCTGTTTTTTAGTATTTGTTATTATAGCGGCAATAGAAATACATTATCTGTGAAAATTTCAACAGTCCAAAGACGGACAGGCAGACAGACTGACGGACAGAGGAGTCTTAGTAATAGGGTCTTTTTTTACCCTTTGGGTACGGAACCCCAAAAATATTATTTTTCTAATTTTGGTAAACAGTATGACTTTCACGACATGCATATCCCGACAGTCATACCATTATGACACAAGTAATTAATTTTGTGAAAATTAACCAATGCGATGGAACGGCTAAACCGATTTTGATCAAACATAATACATACAATATACAATATACAATAATACATGCTAAGAACACTCCTGAATAATTCAAATTTCAAACAAAAAAAAAAAAGTCTTCTGTTCGGGAGCTACCATGCCACAGACACACACACACACACACACACACACACACACACGTCAAAATTATAACACCCCGTCGTTTTTGCGTCGGGGGTTAAAAATAATAAGACACAGGAAGAATGCCTTGTCCCTCAGGAGGGGGGGAGGGGGAGGGGGAGGGGAGGAGGGGGAGGGGGGGGGGGAGGAGGGGGGGGGGGTTGAGACTGATGGGACTCATCCCATCAGTCTCAGTTGCTCCAGTTCCTGTTGAGCTAAAGTGCCATTATTATTGTAGTTTAGAGACACGATGGTCAAGCCCCTCAGCCAGGACGACGTCAGAGCTATGGAGAGCCAGCTGCGCTCCTCGGTGGAAGAAGACAGGAAGTACTGGCGCGTCAACGACGTGAAATGCGACGCTATATACTCGGCGAAGTCTTACGAGGAGTTCGCGTGAGTTACTAGACGGGAAGTACTGGCGCGTCAACGACGTGTAATGCGACGCTATATACTCGGCGAAGTCTTACGAGGAGTTCGCGTGAGTTACTAGACAGGAAGTGCTGGCGAGTCAACGACGTGTAATGCGACGCTATATACTCGGCGAAGTCTTACGAGGAGTTCGCGTGACTTACTAGACAGGAAGTACTGGTGCGTCAACGACGTGTAATGCGACGCTATATACTTGGCGAAGTCTGACGAGGAGTTCGCGTGAGTTACTAGACAGGAAGTACTGGCTCGTCAACGACGTGAAGTGCCACGCTATATACTCGGCGAAGTCTTACGAGGAGTTCGCGTGAGTTACTAGACAGGAAGTACTGGCGAGTCAACGACGTGAAATGCGACGCTATATACTCGGCGAAGTCTTACGAGGAGTTCGCGTGAGTTACTAGACAGGAAGTGCTGGCGAGTCAACGACCTGAAATGCGACGCTATATACTTGGCGAAGTCTGACGAGGAGTTCGCGTGAGTTACTAGACGGGATGTACTGGCGCGTCAACGACGTGAAATGCGACGCTATATACTCGGCGAAGTCTTACGAGGAGTTCGCGTGAGTTACTAGACGGGAAGTACTGGCGCGTCAACGACGTGAAATGCGACGCTATATACTCGGCGAAGTCTAACGAGGAGTTCGCGTGAGTTACTAGACAGGAAGTACTGGCGCGTCAACGGCGTGAAGTGCGACGCTATATACTCGGCGAAGTCTTACGAGGAGTTCGCGTGAGTTACTAGACAGGAAGTGCTGGCGAGTCAACGACGTGAAGTGCCACGCTATATACTCGGCGAAGTCTTACGAGGAGTTCGCGTGAGTTACTGCTGGCTGAAAAGTGCTGATGCGTCCTTGAGTAGTTCATTTGACGACCTCTGTGACGCGGCGGGCGAAGGTTCGCCTGCGACGCAGGAGGTTGCGGATTCCATTCCCGCCTCGGAACAAATATTTCTACGATCTGCAGATCGTAGAAACATTTTGTTCAGGATGTTCTGGGTATTTTCTATGAATTGACTTGTTTGTAAGATTCGTTTGTATAAGATTTGTCCTGGCTGCTAGCTTATTTATGGAATGTGTTATTGCTGGAAGAATGTGTTAGCTGAGTCAGTCGTGGAAAGCAATGGCGGCGATGAGCTGTCCACTCGCCACGTCTATATTCCACGATGGTGCAACCCACTATGAAAAGAGGCTCTGCCTACCCCTTCGGTGAAAAAGGCGTGTGTCTATGTGTGTATGTATGTATAATAAAAAACTATGTATTGTATTAAGTATACTTAATGTGTTATGTACATACATAACATTGTGTTACATAACACAAGTTCTGCTTAGCTTGGGGCCAGATAATGTCGTTTGAACTGTCCAGCATTATTTTTTTATTTAATTTACTAGTCGGGTGGGTACCTTAGTTCTGCGAACAGTAGACCTCGCGAGCATAAACTTTTGTTGGTGTTCAGTCTGATTTGTACAATTGTACATTCTCGTGAGGTTTTTGAAGCGGTTTGGATTAGACGCGGAGGTAGAGCGGTTTGGAGAATTATATTAGCGAGTTACAAACGACCCTGGAGTGGTCGTGAAGAGGTGTTTCACCCTTTTGTTGTCGACATACCACCGTCGCGTACAAACCGTTTCTCGAGCTCTGTCATCATGCGGACAGCAAAGGCTTGGAACTCTCTTCCGGCTGCTTTATTCCCTTTATCATCCAACTTGGGCATCTTCAAACGAAGAGGTATCTTCTAGGCGAGCGTGCTTAAATAGGCCTTATAGTCGCTTCTCATCAGGCGAGATGTAGCCAAATGCAAACCTATTTTAGATTGAAAAAAACAAAAAAGTGGTTGGTAAGAAGTTGACCTACCTAGTTGAATCGTTAGAACAAAATTCTTTTCGAAAAAAAACAACTTCGAAGCAAGGATTTTATCCCCAATACAAGATTTTATAATACTTACTTTTCACTAGAAACAGGATATTTACCATGATTTTTGAGTTTTAATTGTTCCCGATATTTCGGCACAGTTGCATGCGCCGTGATCACGGGAGAACTAACTAAAGTCTTTGCGAGTAGATGTTATTGGCAGATATATCGACCTATCCTCTTTCTCACTCTCAGAATCCCTTTAGGATCATGGTAAATATCCCGTTTCTAGTGAAAAGTATGTACATAACCATGATAGTTTCAAAAGTTTTATAAATTAGTGACCTGAACCGTGTGCTGATCACAATGAGCCTAAACACGGTCAGTCTACTATTATCCATAGAGGAGTTCCGTGGTCCACCTTCCGTCTCCATCATCAGATCAGCTCGCTGTCACCATCATATTGTATTGTCATCGGAACTAAGCAGTTATGTCAGATTTCAGCTCAATCGGATATCGGAAAGTCACCCTTATCGCCAGTCACCACCCGTGAAATACATTATCATTGAGGAGTTCGAACCTAAGTAGTAACATAAGTAGGGACATAAAAAAAAAAAAAAAAAGTTTCGCCAATCGTGTTTCTGTTTTTGATTTATTCATCCTCAAGTAATCACTGTATTAACATCACGTTTGTAACCTTTACTGATACTGAGTGAGCGTGTAACGCGGCGATCCCAAAATGTTAACATATCCTTGATAACCTTCCACCATGGTGCGGTGGTCTGTGCGAAGAATAATGAAACTAAATTATAATTTCATGAAATTACCTGCTTTTTCCGCAGAGACCGTGTTGCAGCTGCTCACCTGACGCCTTTGGAGAAGAAAGACTTTAAAAATAAGAGCTCTCTCGGCTGGAACCAGTTCGCGAAGAAGGAAAAGAGCTGTGATGAGTGATAATAACATGAAAATAGTGGATTGGGATTTATTTGAATGTAATAGTCAATAAATACATAATCTGCCTAGATTAAATTTTTTGAAACATTCGTTTATTTTTTATTTGCCTAATTGCCACATACATAGTCCTAATCCTTTAAGTATACATAAATATAAAAACCGGCCAAGTGCGAGTCGAACTCGTACACGAAGGTTTCCATACCATTATCTATAAAAACGGCAAAAAAATCACGTTTGTTGTATGGGAGCCCCCTTAAATAGTTATTTTATTCTATTTTTTTGTATGGTTGTTATAGCGGTGATAGAAATACACCATCTGTGAAAATTTCAATTGTCTAACTATCACGAATCATGAGATACAGCCTGCTGACAGACGGACAGATGGACGGACAGCGCAGTCTTAGTAATAGGGTCCCGTTTTACCCTTTGGGTACGGAACCCTAAAAACTACTTCCCAAAATGGCCGTTTTTCATTTTTAAGTTAATGGTATTTCTTTTTATGACAACTTTGTCCCACACTAGGATTCCTTGTTGCGTAGGTAACAGGAACTAACAGTACCATGGTACCACAACACGCGATGCCCAAGACCAGTGTAACAGTGACCTCGCATGTGGTGAGTGGTCGCACTCATGGTGAGTGGCATAATACCAAATACCATGAAATCAATTTTATGCTAAGTACTTTGAATGACGAATCTAGCAGATGGCCCACCTGATGGTAAATGGTACCCTCTGCCTATGTACAGTGCATTATCACATAGGTCACGTCCACCTAGGACGCACCCTATGTGGCATTGCACTGCGCCTGCCACCCTGAGACAAAGATGAAAAGTCTCATATGCCTGTAATTTCACCGGCAACCATACCTGAAGGTGTAACCGAAACGCTTAGTTCGAATCGGGTATCCTGATGAGGTGAGGATGGTAGGTACTGAGCCGTGCCCCTACTTGTCGTATGATGAAAAGGAGATGGTGGGATCAGATCATGTAGCTCCTGGGCACATTCCCCAAGATGTAACCTATAGAAGATCGAAAGGCATGCGACTTTACGGCTGTGCTCGAGACTCTGGATCCTAGTCTCCGCCATATATTGCTCTCCAATAAGCCTGAAAGCTCTGCGTTTGATCGAGTCTAAGGCGGGTTTTTATTTTTAATTTTTTTTATACTACTTGTGTGACGGAACATGCAGATCGCCCACCTGATGCTAAGCGGTTACCTCTGCCTATGAACAGTGCATTACCTCATAGGTCACGTCCACCTAGGACGCGCCCTATGTGGCATTGCATTGCGCCCGCCACCCTGAGACATAAAGATGAAAAGTCTCATGTGCCTGAAATTTCACCGGAACCCTTACCCTTCAAACCGGAACACAGCAATGCGAGCACTACGCTTTGCGGCAGAAATAGGTATGGTGGTAGTACTTCCCCGGAAGAACTCTTGCACAAAAAAGCTCTACTACTACTAAAAACTATACAGCTACAAACTTGAAATTTGGTAATTTGGTAACTGGCACACCGTTGTATGGATTTGAGGACTGGGGGTGCCACGGGTCTAAATCTTAGCTCCCAAAACACCCCCAGGGGTATCTTTCAGGGATGCCATGGGTCCGGAATGGAACTTTATTCTGGCTTCTTTATTCCATTTATCATACAACTTGGGCATCTTCAAACGATGAGTGAATAGGCATCTTCTAGGCGAGCGTGCTTAAATAGGCCTCATCGTCGCTTCCCATCAGGTGAGATGAGGTGAGCCTAAAGCAAGACTACTATAGATAAAAAAAAGTCTCTGTGAAATAATTTTCAGTATGTTCTAATCCGTAAAGAAGTCTTGCCATGAAAAGTGTCTTGCTTATTTTTCAAAACCATCTTCTATTAAGCGTTATTCCTTTTACTGTTTTTTAAACGCTGCCCCAGATGCTTTGGGGTTGGACATGAGGATGATGATCTCGACCTTGGTTTGTGAACTCTCTTTCTTGGGATGGTAGAAGCGTTGGTCATTCCGGTCCATCTTCACCAGGGGCTTGGAGTACCAGCCGTATCTGGAACATATCAAATGAAAGGTCTATGTCAGCGAGTGGCGTTTTTCGTGGAGTCGGCGTCGCCCACTGAGCGTGCTGGTGGTATGGTTTCGTCCCACCATACCCCCAGGGGTATTGGCCAGGGGTATGGTGGGTCCGAAGTGGCCGCGGCAGCTTGGCGATGCATAGGAATAGTCTCGCTCGCTCGGAACGGACTTTGGAGTACCTGTGCGTGATCAATAGCCTCCTCTTTCAAGCAATAGGCATATTTACATTTTCGGTTGGCTCATGCACGGGCTGAGGCTTACATATTGTATTTTAATACTTTTTAATACCCTTTTTTTTGGCTTACTTTCCAAAATAAAAATTCGTTCATCAGTTGTGCTCAACTATACCCATGAGCAGACTCATCCTATCCAGAGGTCGTATTGCGTAATAGGCTGAAGCTCGATTTCGATGTCCAGTTTGCTATTCATTGCGCTGCTTGCTTTAAATATTTCTTCTCTTGAAAAAAAGCTAAAACACGCAGCGCAATGAACAGCAAAATGGTAATCGACATCGATTAGACAATTTGACAGCAGTTCATTTTACGTGACGCGAACTATAGCATGTTGAAGTCGACAAGCAACTTACTGGGTCACGATAGGGACCTAGCACCCTTTGGATACAGAACCCTAAAACGTTGTTGGTGTCAAGCGAAGAGCAAGGAAAAAGCGAGCTTACACCATGTTCTCAGCAGCCGAGCCCTAGGTAAACCTACCCGTGTGACAGACTACAGACAGGGGGACGTACGGATGGATGACGTAACGCTGCGGTACGCGGATCCATCGCAGTGTCACGACTTATCCCTCACAGCTGACGTAAGTATACTCCGAAGGAACAGGAGACGATTCTAAACGTTTTTGTCTTATAATATAATATAATAATATGTTCTTTATTTCAGGCAAAAAAACCCATAAATTACAAAAAGTTACAAAAAAAGTTAAATTAAATTAAATTACAATGCAGTCAAATTAAAATTAAAATAGGTACACATAAAAAAAAAAAAAAAAAAAAACGAATACAATAAAAAATACCTATTAAGCTGCGTTTCCATTGACGCGGAGCTGGGCGGAGCGGAGCTTAGCGGTGCATGAATTGACCAATCACTATGCTCGAAATCTCTGCTGGCTGCTCGCTCGCCATAGTGATTGGTCAATTCATGCACCGCTAAGCTCCGCTCCGCCCAGCTCCGCGTCAATGGAAACGCAGCCTTATTTCCTGTTCCCGCTCTGGTGCACAGAGATCCAAAATCTGTACATGGGGCTATATAAGCCTTCAGCCATACACTGTAGAATGCCGTTTTTGGAACTCCCCAACCCACTCCAGAAGGACGCTATTCGTGATCTTATGATGGAGAAGAAATCCGGAACCCGTGCATCAGCGAACATGCTCGACGCGCTACAGAATCGTGGCTTTTTCATAAGGATGCGATAAGCGTCATTGTATTGCACCCTTATAGTGCTAATACGATTTTCTTATTATGAGTTATGATCGCGAGACCCAAGCTTTAGGCGGAATATGGGTTAGGCACCTCTTTGGGAAACGAAGAGCAAGGAAAAGGCGAGCTTACACCATGTTCTCAGTAGCCGAGCTCGGGTATTTGCTGTGGGGTCCATTCACGCGACTCTGGGACACGTTGTGATGGTAGTCGTCTATCTTTTTCATCTCCTCCTGGCTCCCAGACTTGAACTGGTCGTGAGCCGCGTAGAACTTTGCCGTCACTGGTACGGCTGGAAGAGAGAAGGTTACCTAGTAAAATCCGCGTATAGATTTCAATGTTGCACAGTTCGAGTAAACGTAACCCATTCTGTAGACTTCACCATAGTGTCGCACGGCCATGCTGCATGGAGGACCAGGACTTTAAATATTGAAGTTAGGAAGTTTTACCTATTGAAGACTTTACTTTATTTTTCAGTCATTCATAATTTCATGGTGTTCCTTTTATATGAGATACAGTGTTAAAGAGAAGGAATGGATCATTGTAAATTACCCTTTGATAGACCTTTGTTTGACCACGATCTCACCCGTTGGTAAGTGACGATGTGGCTGAAGATGGAGCACAAAGATCTAGAAGGCATCTATTCACTCTAGCCTTGAAGAGACCCACGGCGTGTTGGTCATTATATGCGTCAAAAGGGATTCTAATAGTTTTTAGGAAAGACAGACGACAGTAGTGTATTGCACTCCTTAGCAGTTCCCATTATAAAGGTAGAACTGAAACGTTTAGTATGTATAGAGGGTATACTAATGAGGTAAAGATGGTACCGAGCCGTGCGTCTGCTCGTTCTATGATGAAAAGGAAATGGTGGGATCAGATCTTGAAGTTCCTGGGAGCATTTGTGTCAGTGATGCGTGGTTGGTACTAAGAGGCACACATTATTTTTATTTTTCTTTGTTTCTGTGTGTGTAATTTAATTTGTTGGCAACAATAAATGTTTTTTCTTTCTTTCTTTTTTTTCTTTCATTCCCCGAAATGTTACTAACATCCGAAATTGGGTCTGTATATCTTATAGTTCCGGAAGTGGTTCACCTCTCGCGTGATGATCTCGTTCAGCATGTGTATGTCGATGTCCATCCGCTTGCCGAACGTGCATTTGCCCGTTCCTTCCAAAGGCATGGTTTAGCTAAAATTAAAAGAAAACATACATACTTACACAACGCAAACAAAGTCGATGCTCCTAAAAAAAAATATAACACCACTTATGTCCCATTTACCTAAGAGAGCGGTTTACTCCCCTAATGGGGAGCCACAGGCAAAACTAATCTCAGATGGCGCCACCATCGCTGGTGCTTGTCATTTGGTGGTCTTGTCTTTTTCTCATCAGAAGGGAAACTGTGTGTACCTTTATTTGTACACTGAAATGCACTACACAGAGGCATGTTTTATACCAGACTATTATTAAATGTTTGTTTACTAAAATTATCCATTGATATTTGACACTTTTGACAGTTTTTTTTTAACATTGATAGACCTCTATTTTGCTACGAAACAACACCAGCGATTATGCGCCACCTAGCGTGATAAATAAGCAGTGTGTCTCCCCAATACGCCAGGACGTCCTGTGCGACCTTCACGACGGTGTAAGTTGATGACGTCACCGCACAATGCGGCTTCATACTCTGACTCCTACTCCTTCACAGTAACTGCAATTCGTCTGTGGAACCATATCCCTCTTTAGGCTCCATATAGTCGCGGGGGGAGGCCTTGCGTTTTGGCGACACAGCGCCCCGTACTAATAGCATCATACGTACCTTCTGGTTCTTTCTATATTCTAAGCTGGCACCATAGAATGCAATGATTTGCCCGCTAGGCAGGTGGATTGGTGACCGCAGTATTGGTGTTGAGTACGCTGCTGCCCATCCCTCGGTGTAATCCCTTAGTCGACTTTTACGACATCCACGCCGGATACACAACTGAATAAATCGTGTACTTGCAACGAAACTGGCGAAGCGCCAGCGATCGTCAATCCTTGTAACACCAAAATGTCTTCCTATTTTGTGCCTCACTTAGCACGGCATGGTCTGTCTGTTATTTTTGTTGGTCTGAGCCTACCTTAGTAAAATGTGATAAAATTAAGAAGTATGCTGAGATAGTTTGTGTTCCTTGGTAGGATACTTACAAGCACTCGGTAGCGCCATCCCTCTCAAAAAGCTGTCTACCTAATGATAATGCCTACAGCTCGTTCACCGTAAGATGGCACCTGCCTTGGTTGTCACGCCAACCGATGATGCCAACCATCGTGTACCCAGTGTACCTAATGATACATGTCTACCGTACATCTGTTTGTCTGTGTGTCCACCTAATGATACATGTCTACCGTACATCTGTTTGTCTGTGTGTCCACCTAATGATACATGTCTACCGTACATCTGTTTGTCTGTGTGTCCACCTAATGATACATGTCTACCGTACATCTGTTTGTCTGTGTGTCCACCTAATGATACATGTCTACCGTACATCTGTTTGTCTGTGTGTCCACCTAATGATACACGTCTACCGTACATCTGTTTGTCTGTGTGTCCACCTAATGATACATGTCTACCGTACATCTTTTTGTCTGTGTGTCCACTTAATGATACATGTCTACCGTACATCTTTTTGTCTGTGTGTCCACCTAATGATACATGTCTACCGTACATCTGTTTGTCTGTGTGTCCACCTAATGATATATGTCTACCGTACATCTGTTTGTCTGTGTGTCCACCTAATGATACATGTCTACCGTACATCTGTTTGTCTGTGTGTCCACCTAATGATACATGTCTATCGTACATCTGTTTGTCTGTGTGTCCACCTAATGATACACGTCTACCGTACATCTGTTTGTCTGTGTGTCTACCTAATGATACATGTCTACCGTACATCTGTTTGTCTGTGTGTCCACCTAATGATACATGTCTACCGTACATCTGTTTGTCTGTGTGTCCACCTAATGATACATATTCATATTCATTTATTTCACCTTATAACAATGGCTGTTACACTAGGCAAGTCAGTTTTATAAAATATCAACATATCAAAAAAAAAAAAACATACATGTCTACCGTACATCTGTTTGTCTGTGTGTCCACCTAATGATACATGTCTACCGTACATCTGTTTGTCTGTGTGTCCACCTAATGATACATGTCTACCGTACATCTGTTTGTCTGTATGTCCACCTAATGATACATGTCTACCTAATGATACAAGCATGAGGAAAGAGCATTTCTATATATATCTTCTAGCTAGCAAAAAAAAATAACTACTAGGGTAATCTTACCTATCTATGCTATGCTTTATCACAAAAAATAAAATAAACTGTAAAATAATATATAAAATACTTATAGTTTTCTAAAAAAATGTTATACAAAAATACATTCAAATCAAAATGTCATATTAAGTTTTTATTTTTTATTTTATTTCATGTGAGGTAAACGTGTTTTTTTGTGTCATGGTTCTGTCGTTTTTATTAAATAAAAAAATGCTGTAAAGCGTGTAATTAATATAGTGCGCTGACATCGAGCAACGGAGGCTGCATTGCTCTAAGGCGCTCACAAGGCCTGGGTAGAGTCTGTTCAAAAAGAGAAGCGTTGTGGCCAAATTGTGAACTAAAGTTTAACCTAGGATTCAAACTGTTGGCATTTTGAATTTTATACTAAACAAGTGAAATGCCAGCGACTTCGTCCGCGTGTACTTTTCCTTACAAATTTCAACACCCCGCTGCACCCCTTAGAGGTTGAATTTCTGGAATTCCTTTCTTAGTGCACCCCTAGATCACAAGAGGAAGGTACCCTCCAAATTTCAGGTCTCTAGGACTTACAGTTTAGGCTGTACGTATATAGTCAGTCAGTCAGTCAGTCAGTCACGCAACGATTTTATCAATGACTAAAGAATCCTATGGACTTAACATACCTACAGAAAAAACGTGTATACCTAAACTGCATGATAAACTAATATTTATTATTTATTTATTAATTTATTAATTTATTAAGAAACAAGTACAACACCATAACAGAAATCCAAAGCAACGTTGCATGCACACAATTATATCACAATAAAAAATAAAAATAACCAAGCTTAGAATAAGTAGGTAACGCCTACCGAGGATAGACACACAATAATAACTAACACTAACTAATACTACACTACAATATGGCGGATTGTTATAGTGCTGGCCGTATAGCAATTGATATTTTGGTATCGATAAAGCTATATAAATATATATGTACATGTCTTCACGCTTAGGGAGTAGGAAGACAGAACGTAGGGTCAATAAGGGCTTTTCATTGACGATTTGTCAATGAGGCACAAGTGTGACGTCCCAACGTGCCAAGTCCATTGGTTTCTTTAGTCATTGGATTTTATATATATTAAACTAGCTGACCCGCTCGCGACTTCGTCAATGCGTAGACTTTCATACAAACTTTAACACCCTTTTTCAACACCTTAGGATGCGAATTTTCAAAAATTGTTTCTTAGTGCGCGCCTACACCACTTAATAAGTGCTTGTGCCAAATTTCAGACCCCTCGGCCCAGTAGTTTCCGAGATTTCGTGATGAGTGGTCAGTGAGTGAGTGTGTGGACTTCTCTTTTATATATATTAAATATATAGCTACAGTTGTAAAATGATCAAAATGGAACAGAAGTAGTACAGGCAAATTAGCAAAAAGTGTGGCCCTAAGTCGAGTAGTCGTGGATTCTTATGGAATCGATAGATGACACGAATAGAAGCATAACCCAGGTTTGCACCGTTTCTGGCACATACGGAAGGCTTTTAAATATTAGGTACAAACTTTGAAAAATTGTAACTTTATAATAAACAAAAAAGTGTTAAGTGCAAGTTCAATTACGTATAGAGACAGCCTTAGTGCGTTATGGATTTTAATTAAAACTACGTGTTTATTACATATTTTTAAATCGTATTCTAATCGTATCTGATCACGGGAGAACTAACTAATGTCTTTGCGAGTAGATGTTATTGGCAGATATATCGATCTACCCTCTTTCTCACTCTTTTATTACGAACGATACCACTACCATCGGTTTCACTGTCACACTTCACCCCAACTCGACACACAACACTATCGGTATCCGGTCGCGTAGCAGGTACCACACTTTTTTGATTCTTATACATTCTCACCACAGGCTTCCATACTACAGATAATTGAAAACCATCTTCTCTATTGAAATTTCTGTATTTAGTAATCTCAATTGCCTCTTGTGCCATTACAAATATTTATATAATATACGAATCTTTGCTCGTTGTATAGGATATTGATGTTATCTAAAAGCTTATGTTATAAATAATTGTAAAATTCTGATTCTCTGAAACGATTTCTACACTAGTCCGTGATTTTCCAGAAAAAATGTTTTGGCTTCCACTTTTTTTTAAATGTTGTATACTTATTTTTGTTCTGTGATGACAGTACACTTCAGATATCGATTTTTAAATCAATCGAAACAGTAACACAAAAAATAGCATTTAGGTACATCCACAGCACGAACCATTGCATTGAAATAAAATTAAAAATATGGAAAAATTAAAAATTCTGTTTAGTCCCTTACATTCTAAGGATATTTTAAAAATAAAGTCACATAAACTTTTTCGTCCAAACCTATCTTAAAAACTTGGTCATTACATCAGCTATTTATCATGTAAATTTGATTGAGATTCTTTTACGGGATCATTCATGATATTCAATTTAAACCGGCGAATGCGAAATTCTAGTTTTTATGATTAAGTGAAATCTTAAATAAAACTTAATAATAACTTTCAGCATTGCACGTATTCAGGGAATCATCACAATACATTTTCGAAATGGCGACCTTCTTGCTCAATACACAATCAGCATCGTCTAAAAAAATTATCTTTGAAGCGTAGAAAAGCGATCCTGTTGCTTTTGATTGTTGCTTCTGCCCGGGTCAAACTTTTTCGCAATTCTTGCACATTTCGGCACTCTCGAGAGTAAACAATCTCTTTATTATATCCCCAAACAAAAAAGTCAATGGGGTTTAAGTCGAGAGATCGTGGGGGCCATGCCATAGGCCCGCCTCGGCCAATCCATTTATCACCAAGTATCACATTTTGTCAGTAGTAATAGAGCTTTTTTGTGAAATACTTCGTCCGGGAAAGTACTACCACCATACCTATTTCTGCCGCAAAGCAGTAGTGCTCGCATTGCTGTGTTCCGGTTTGAAGGGTATGGGTGCCGGTGAAATTAAAGTCATATGAGACTTTTCATCTTTATGACTCTTTACGGCGGGCGCAGTGCAATGTCACATAGGGTGCGTCCTAGGAGGGCGTGACCTATGTGATAATGCACTGTTCATAGGAAGAGAGTCCCGCTTATCTTCAGGTGGACCATCTGCTTGTTCAGTCATTCTAAGTAGTATTTAAAAAAAACTGTAATTAAGATATTGTCTAACTTTTGAAGCAAAGTGACATGGTGCACCGTCGTTTTGAAAAATCATGTTTCGGCGTGTTAGTAAAATGATGTCTTGTGGATTATCCATTTAAATCTTCTCTTAAAAAGTATAGTATGACTCGCCATTTAGGCGATCTGGCAGTTGGAATGGGCCCACCATCTGTCGCAGGTTTCTGCCTCGTAGGTAGAAAATAATGTCCTTGAACAACAAATATGGGTTATTTTACTATTGCTTATGTGTAATACAATCTTCAGACTGCCAGATTTCTTTTTAATCCCGACTTGCAGTACATTTTCAAAAACTCGTTTTTGAACTAACTTTTATTAAATTGAGTGTTTTTTATGATCCTGTGCAAGAATCTGGAACAAGGTTACATGACTAATAGCTGACACATCAGCCATGTTTTTAAGATAGGTTTGGATGAAAAAGATTATGTGACTTTTTTTTTTAACGTTCATTGAAAGTAAGAGTTTAAACAAAAAAAAAATATCTTCATATTATTATTTTTATTTTAATGCAATAGTAGGTGCTATTGATGTAAATGCTATCAGACAAGGTAGCCCTAGTATTTAGCTTATTTACAACAACAAAAACAGGCCTCTACCTCAACGAATCGAGTCACAATGGCCAAAAAAGTGTAAGAACTCCGATTGTCTTAAAAACACATAACTCGAAAACTACAAAAAATCGCGGAACATACATGGGGGTGATTCGGGTACCTCTGGGGGTAAACTTTCTTTGGACTTCGGCTTGACACTACTTTTTGGGACACACTGTATATATTATTACTTTGTTGATTATTTTATACCAACAGTTTTATGAAATAAATAGATGTTAATATAAAATAACATATTTTTTTGCTGACGTTACTTTCACTCGTTTTAGATGTAGTTATTTCTAGGTGGGATAAATACGGACTCTAAAAATGAAATGAATATTAATGGTATGAATCCGGAATAATTATTAATACTTTCAGCTCGTGGGATGATTTCCTGGGATCAATACGGATGCACCCCGCGGTCGGGGGCCAGTGTTAGCAGTGTAGCGCCACAGTATATATATTAGTTACTAAGCACCGCACCGAACTTACATAATAATACTTAAAAAATGCATGTTCCGTATATAAATTTCAGTATTAAATGGCCGGCGAATGTAGTACTAATCAAATGAATAAGTCTAAGTGAAATTCCAGAATTGCCTGAAATTTCCCTGAAGTAGAGCGACAATAAAATATGGAAAAAGTGACTTCCGTGTGAGGTATCCAGGTGCAAACCTGGTAATTTATTTGACCCATTTTTCTGGTAATTCTGTCAATTTGCACCGACTACTTCAATTTCCCCCGAGCCGCAATACACAAAAAAAGATTTTTTTAGAAATGATTTTTTTTCATAATGTTCCGTAAGTCGGATTAAAAAAATACTTGGTGCAAATGTAGATCATAACGGTCTTAAGTGTATGCCAAATTGCACCGACTACATCTGTTTTCCCAATTAAGTTACGGGTATTATAAGGTTTTCACCCTATTTCACCCTGTTCCGGGGGGGTGAATTTGCTGAAAGTTATATCAGAGGTGATTTTCAAGCCAAACAAAACAATTATAAAAGGTTTTGTGACTACATCTAATTACTTCCACACTTTTGCTAAAAATCACCTAATTTGCCTGTACTAAAGCGCAATTGTATTGCCCGCTAAACAAAAAAGGTAAATAAGCACAGCTGCGCCCTCCAATCCCACGACGCTTCTTTTTTTGAACAGACTTTGGGTACAATTTGACCACGACGGCTCTCTTTGTGAACAGACTTTATGCACGATAATAGCAGTTTTACAATCCGTAAAAACTGTGACGTTAGCACCTGTACTATTATGTATTCTGTGACGTTAAGTACTTCAGAAAGGTCTATTCGGTTCATTAAAGAAAAATGTTATATACAGCCCTCGGTTCTGTCCTTCCACTCCGACCAACTGAACCGACCAACTGGTTGTGCAGAATGGAACCCGATTAGGGGTTTTATTCCAATCTAACCAACTAGTTGATCATTTATTTAATTTTGAGAAATATTATTCCAAAGGGATATGTATGTTTAAACCGACTGCACAGAGCGAAAAGGAAGGGTGATGCTGATAGTTATGTAAATTTTTAATCGGTTAGGTACTTTAGATAGGGTAGGGTGCTGATCCGTTACATCTTTCAGCTAGAGAAAGAGAAGGAACATCAGGAAGAGCTCAGCAAGAAAGAAGTAGTCTGAGGAGCCCTATTGAGTAACCCCTCCAGGATATGTCCCGGAGCCTGTCACGACGACCAGTCTCGCACCGCACCGTTCAACAGAAGTGCTGTTTCCCTGTCGAGGATGCACCGCTACCCCGTCGTACGAAGGCAGGCTGTTGCCTACAGCTCGGTGCCTTACAAACCCCTTGGAGGCTAACCTCCATGTCTTCCGTGGACCGGAACTAAGGCGCGCGCAGATCATCCGCGCCTCGAGCGACCACGGTCGGTAGTAGTCGGTACCCATCCAAGGAGCAAGTGAACAACATACCGCCGCTCAGCACACACAACACGACGTCTATGGTGGTGCAATTTGGAAAAAAAACATCCAAACAGTTCGACTATCGAACTACTGGTAGGACTGGATGGAATAAACCGGTTTATGCCGCAAAATTCCAAATCATACAATTGATTTTTAACAGACTAAATCAAGTTCAATAATCAGATTCAAAATATGCATTATAATTCCGAGGGAACACTTCAAAATATGTCAAAATTGTAGGGATAAATCACACTAATATCATAAATATTTATGTAGTTCCAAAAGATTGGAAACGTTTGAACCGATTTTTGAGAAATTTGGTAAGTCACAGATAGTTGGATTGAGCTAGGATACACTTTTTATCCAGAAAAAATTATATATTTATTGTATTTATTTTATTTTATTAATCTATGATTCACAATTATCTTATAGTTAGTTATAAGCTATACACTATATGCTATTCTGAAACCAATTTGAATCCCGTGAAGTGTGAATAAGGGCGATCGCTATCCGGTATTATAAATAAATAAATAAATAGTTCTGGACAACTTCACACAACATTATCTAGCCCCAAGCTAAGCCAGAGCTTGTGTTATGGGTACTAGATAACTGATATACTTAATATTATACAATACATAGATAGATATTTTTTATTATACATAGAAAACACCCAGAACACCCTGAACAAATATCTGCAGAACGCACAAATATTTGTTCCGAGGCGGGAATCGAACCCGCAACCTCCTGCGTCGCAGGCAATCCATCGCCAGCCGCGCCACAGAGGTCGTCGAGTATATCGAGATTATACGAGTATCCTGAGTTTATACAGTATACCAGGCGAGCAGCAAGCTGCAGGAGTAGGCTGGTCTCCGGATATCTGCCGTCGGTCCACTAAAATCTATTGTAAAGATCCATCGATGGATCTTATTGCATGTTTATGTCCACTTTATTTCCTTATCCATGTTTTTTCTGGATTCCCGGTGAAATGAGGACCACCACTACCCCTTTTTCACTACCCAGGTATCCGGAATTTAACCAATATACCAGGTTAGTCCCATTACCGGATACTAAATATCCGTGATACAGAAATTTATCCAATACCTACATCAGGTGAGCAGAAGCCTTCAGCAGTCGTTTGTTAGACGAGCTTTCATGCTAAAACGACTGGGCCGATTTTCATGAAATTTAGTAGTGGTAGGTAGGTTACAGATAGATCTAAACACAAAGCGCCTTTTATTGAATAACGCGGTTCAAACCGCAAACCACAGCTAGTACTAAAATAAGGTGAAAAACAATAAATTCGAATATTGTTTATTGCACAAAAACAAACAATGTAGGGCGAACTTAATACTAGGAACCATTAACCTAGCCTAGAAACCAGCTAACCACAAGCTTAGGAACCAGCTAAGCAGCTAACAGCTAACCTTAGTGTATTGTGAATATTATGTATGTAAGTAGTGCAGAATACGAATAAAGAAAATAATTTGTACTTTATGTAAGTATACTTACACATTATACATATAACCTCATATAACAATAAATAAATAAATAATGCTGGACAGTTCACACAGCATTATCTAGCCCCAAGCTAAGCAGAGCTTGTGTTATGGGTACTAGATAACTGATATACTTAATACAATATATTACATAGATAGATATTTTTTATTATACATAGAAAATACCCAGAACACCCTGAACAAATATCTGCGATCGCACAAATATTTGTTCTGAGGCGGGAATCGAACCCGCAACCTCCTGCGTCGCAGGCGAACCTTCGCCCGACGCACCACAGAGGTCGTCAATAAAAGTCGTTTAATAATATAATAATAAACAATAGGTATATAATAATAAACAAATACTAAAATAAATAATAGTGTAATATGTCATTGCCTAAACGTAAACTTACTCAGATGTTATAATTTATATGGGTGTGTCCGGCCTAAGAATAAACCCCTCCGTCTCCTCCTGTGGATGACATAAAAGCCGACTAAAGGATTACCCGGACTTGTTTGTAAGATTCGTTGGAATAACATTCCTCCGCCGATAAGGAACCTGCATAGTGTTCAAGGGTTTCGTATAAAGCTTAGGAAATACCTAATCGATTGGCAGAAGACGCAGGAATGTCTCAAACACGATACAAGTGCTATATAATTATTATCATTATTAATACTTATATTTCTTATTATTATACCTATTTATATAATTATTATTTTAGTATAACACCTACGTTAATTGTTAATTATTTTCTTGTAATTCTTATCCTATTAGTTTTGTTTTTCTTTTTATATTGTATATTTTTATTTTATTTTTGTTCAAACTTGTGCTAAATTAATATACCTATTGTTATTGTTAATTGTTATTGTTTGTATCATTAATCGTATCATGTACACGTCTGCTATTTTTTATGTTTCTCTTGGTTAGAAAAAGGCTCTAACGGAAGACCAGCGCAGGTTGTTTACAACCTGCATATGCTGAGTTAGAGACCTTTTTGTAACAGCAAATGTAACTATAATTTTGTGTATTTTCATGTTTTATTTTGTTTATACCTGTGTTGTTACAAATAAAAAAATATTCTATTCTATTCTATTCTATTCTTCTATTCTAAGATTTGTCCTGGCTGCTAGCTTATTATGGAATGTGTTATTACTGGAAGAAAGCGTTAGCTGAGTCAGTCGTAGTAAGCAATGGTGGCGATGAGCTCACCTGTTGTCACGTCTATATGTCCCAAGATGGTGCAACTTACAGTGAAAAGAGGCCAATTTGGACACCGCAAAATTGGCAGTCATTTTATCATGACATCCGCCCGGTCCATAGGCATATAATATCAATGGAATTAGTTTTTAATATCGTTCATGGTCATTGGCCATGTATGTCAGTTGGCTAAGCGTGAGCTTAGGCTGCGTTTCCACCAGAGGTGAGCGAGGATGCGTAGCGAGGGATGTGTTTGCTAAGAACCAATAGAATCCCTTCATTTACGTAGCCTCGCTCAGCGCAGCTCTGGTGGACACGGCTTAGCAGACCGAGGGTTTTATATGTACAAAACAAGTGAGGGATATGAGCGATGAATGTGTGCGAGGAATGTGTGCGAGAGATGTGCGCGAGGGATGTGTGCGAGGAATGTGTGCGAGAGGTGTGCGCGATGGATGTATGCAAAGGATGGACGCGAGCTTTTGCGTTTGGAGTATTTGCTCGCATCTGAAAAGATCCCGCTACCATCCTCGCATCGCTCATCTGCGCACCGTTTCACAGTATCGCTACGCATCTTCGCACCGCTCAGCTGCCCAGCACATCGCTGGTGGAAACACTCACATCGTTTCACAGCCTCGCTACACATCCTCGCATCGCTCAGCTGCGCACCGTTTCACATTGTCTTTACACATCTTCGCACCGCTCAGCTGCCTAGCACATCTCTGGTGGAAACACACACATCGTTTCACAGCCTCGCTACGCATCCTCGCACCGCTCATCTAGGTACCTCGCACATCTTTGGTGGAAACGCAGCCTTCCTTACAGCTCCATCGGAGAAATGCTCTATTAAGCCGTAATATACGTAGTAACTATTATTCAATCTTTGCCGTAACCTGGCAAAGTGGGTGTACCTATACCCAGCTTAAATGTTATAAAGGCCCTGAAGCTTGTACTAATATTTATTCTGTGCCTGAAGTGTCCAAGTTAGTTCGATTGCGTTTCCTTTGTGGCTTTATTTTCTTGCCCAGTTCACTTGGCGGGGGCGGGGGCGCTGGCTGCCTTTCCCGCAGCTTTTGTTTGTCGCGGGTTGCACATGAGGATGACGATCTCGATCTTGGTTTGTGTACTCTCTTTCTTGGGATGGTAGAAGCGCTGGTCATTCCGGTCCATCCTCACCAGGGGCTTGGTGAACCAGCCGTAGCTGGAACATATAAGACGAAAATGACTACTACTAAGTCTACTGATGTAGGCCTCCTTCATAGAATGCCACGAACACAGACCGTTCACCGTAAGATGTCCCCTGCGTTACTCTATTAGTCTGTGTCTGTGCCTTGGGAATAGTGCTAACCAAAGAAAAAATAAATACTCCACGGCAGAGGAAATCTTACGGTGAACGGTCTGTAGAGATCCAACAAATTATTTGTAGAATGAAATGTATGTAGGTAAATGATAGAAAAATTTAGGTTCCAATGTGGAGTTGGCGTCTCTCACTGGGCGTGCCGTGGCACCTTGGCCACGTTCCGGAATAGTCTCTCGCTCGGCACAGGACATTGGGGTACCTGTGCCGCTGTGCGTGATCAACCCCAGATACACCTACCCCTGTGACAGACAGCCGGACGTACGGATGGATGAACGGACGGACGGTGTCATAAGCTTCAGTCTCGCGGTCATATTAACGCTGCGGTACGCGGCTCCAGCGCAGCGTCACGACTTACCCCTCACCGCTGACGCATACTCCAAAGGAACAGGAGACGATTCTAAACGTTTTAGATACAATTACAATACCGCAGCGTTGTGTGTTACTATCGCGAGTCCCAAGCTTTAGGCGGAATATGGGTTAGGCACCTCTTTGGGTACCGAACCCTGAAAAGTAGTTGGTGTCAAGTGAAGGAAAAGGCGAGCTTACACCATGTTCTCAGTAGCCGAGCTCGGGTACTTGCTGTGTGGTCCATTCACGCGACTCTGGGACACGTTGTGATGATAGTCGTTTATCTTCTTCATCTCCTCCTGGCTCCCAGACTTGTACTCGTCGTGAGCCGCGTAGAACTTTCCCGTCACCGGTACGGCTAAAAGTGAGAAGGTAGGTACTCAAGACATGAGGTTCTTTGAAATATTACCTGAATTTAGGATATGGGTTATTACACATTTTTAATCGTTATCGTACTGCTTCTCCGATTACAGAACTACTACTGCTTAGAGCCTTGGCATAACGGAATGTTTCCGGGGTAGCCCTACTACCCCTTCTCCCCTTTCCCGTCCAAATTTGGAAGGTGGTAATCTAATGCACACCCAAAAACACATGTTGTGTTATAGAAAGAAAAAAACAGAACCGCTTTCTAAAAGCTGTAAATACTCTTTAAAATTAAAAGACAAAATGCAGTAGGTACACAAGAGATCGAGTAAAAAACCTTTTAAAACAGTCATATTAAGAACCTACTATTATTGGAAGTCGGTCGGTTAAAAACGAATTATGTAGGCACAAAAACTATCTAGTGGTTCGCCCTGAACCGAGTCCTCACGAATATACGCAATGTCGGTTACCTACATGCCTTACCTTTCTAACCGACTTCTAAAAATATTTACTGCGATACAAATTTCACGCTAGCACCTCGAGAACATTTTCCTAACATCATTGAAAGAACCTTTGACTATGAAGGACGTATAGTGCCAGAAGGGACTATGCAACGGGGCGTAATACTAGATACTTATATATTAGTATGCTACCAAATTAATTGATACTATTATCCAGGAGTAAATAAGGGCAAACGCGTAAAAATTGTATTTAGAATAAATCATCATCATCATCCACAGCCTGACTTCACCCACTGCTGAGTATAGGCCTCTCTTTGCAGTGCCATTCCTCACGGTCCCGTGCCAGTCTCATCCAGGTCCAGCCCGCGACACATGCGATATCGTCAGCCCATCTCGTTGCTGGACAACCAACGTTCCTGTACCCAGTTCTTGGGCGCCATTCAGTTAGCGCCTTACTCCGCCTATCATCACCTCGTCTTGCCGGGTGTCCTGCCCAACTCCATTTTAGTTCCGTTATACGATTCCCAACAATTTTGAGCTTCGTTCGATTTCGTATAGGTCACGCAACGGGTAATGAGTAATGAGCGCATTCCCTATAAAGACCCAAAAAATGACTTCTGCGCATTGAAGGTCAGCGCTCATTACTCTTACCATATATCTGTATCTCGACGTTGAGAGCATGGCACGTTCCATGGCTCTCTGTGCTACTTTCATCCCGTACACAGCCTCCTGCGTGACCGTCCATGTCACGGCACCGTAAGTCATGGTAGGCAGAACACACTGGTTATAAAGTCGGGTCTTCAGACATAGTGGAATTTCAGCGCACTTAAAAATGTCGTCCAGTTTGCTGAATCCAAGTTGTAGGTATCCTTCTTGCGATCTCCTTGTTATGATGTTCTTTGCCAGATAGAATATGTCCAAGATAAACATACCGGTCAACCATCTCCAACCTCACATGGCCAACCATTACGTGAGGGTAAAAGGTGATGTGATGTTGGAGATGTTTGCCATAACTTGGGGAGCTAAGATTTTCGAGTGGCTCGGTGGAGGTGGCTCCAGACCGTGTGGCATTCTACCGGAGAGGCCTATGTTTAAGGTGTATGTATCGCTTGTGGCGCGAAATTCATTTTTTTTCGTGTTTTTTGCTCACCACAGCTTATCAACACTTCTTCAGATAGCGAAAACTATGTTGACGGTAATTATATGACCTAACACACAAGTTTTAATTTATAGTATCACATAAATATCATTAGTTTGGCTATGAATGTGCTTGAAACAAAAAAACACTGTAGTAAATACCATAGAATACCATTTATGTGATACTATAAATTCAAACTTGTGTGTTAGGTCATATAATTACAGTCAACATAGTTTTGGCTATCTGCAGAAGTGTTGACAAGCTGTGATGAGCAAAAAACCCAAAAAAAAAAGAATTTCGCGCCACATGCGAAAGCAACCACCCAAATGTGCGGTTGTTACTAACATCCAAAATTGGGTCTGTATATCTTGTAGTTCCGGAAGTGGGTCACCTCCCGCGTGATGATCTCGTTCAGCATGTGAATGTCGATGTCCATCCGCTTGCCGAACGTGCATTTTGCTGTTCCTGCTGCTGCGGCTGGCATGGTTTAGCTAAAATTAAAATAAAATGTGGTTTATGTCCATTATAAGCTTGCGCTCTCGCTTACTTGCAACGAAACTGACGAAGTGCCATCCTTCTTACACCCAAGTTCTATTTCGTGCCTCACTTGCCCGGACTTGTTTGTGATTCGGTGGTGTAAGATTTGTCCTGGCTCCTAGCTTACTTAAGGAATGTACCTATTATTACTGGAAGAAAGCGTTAGCATAGTCAGTGGGAAGCAATGGCCGCGATGACCTCACCACTTATCACGTCTATATCCTACGATGGTGCAACCCACGGTGAAAAGAGGCCCATCTGAGGCTCTGCCTACCCTTTCGGGGAAAAAATGCGTGTGTCTATGTATTTTTTTTAGCGCAGATTGCTCATTTTTTTTTTGGTCTGAGCCTACATAATAGTAGCATAGTACAAAATTGTGGTAATAGTAGCGTCATCACGTTTCACGAAAAGCTGTCTACGATCTACAAGGGCCCAACTGAGGACTCCCATTTTATCTACATGTCTAGTTTGAACTCCCATTTTAATCTACATGTCTAGCTCGAACTCCTATTTTTATCTACATGTCTAGCTTGAACTCTCATTTTTATCTACATGTCTAGCTTGAACTCCCTTTTTTATCTACATGTCTTGCTCGAACTCCTATTTTTATCTACATGTCTACCTTGAACTCCCATTTTAATCTACATGTCTAGCTCGAACTCCTATTTTTATCTACATGTCTAGCTTGAACTCTCATTTTTATCTACATCTCTAGCTGGACTCCTATTTGGTCTACGAAGATACTCTAGGTACCTTAGAATTATTTATTACATCTTTATTGTAATGTATATAGAAATATATTTAATAATGACTACTTTAAATTGAATCTCTTTGACCTAACTAAATAATTCAAATTGAGTAATCTTATCTTAGTAGAGTTACTAGTTATCTTACTTCCAATCGTTAACACAAATTAATCTATAAAATATAAGTTTTATTTATAAATGTTATATGTAAATAATCTCTGGAAACCAGTGTAAATTGTAAGCTGGAAAGTACTTCTTCTTATCTTAGGTAATGGCTTCTGTGCATTATTTGCAACAATTTAGCCAATGTCAAGTGATATAATTATTATAGTTTTATTTATAGTCAAGTCGTCAAGAGTCTCCGTCTAGTCCTAACCCAGTTTAAATTGTGGCAGAAAAACTGAGTTTTTACAGGAAAAAATCCACCATTTCGAAAAGGCTCGCAATACACTTAAATTTCACTACATCACACATGTGCCATTTATCCAAGTAACACCGGTAAAAATGCCACTAAAATTACACGAAATAACTCGAAAAAACACATTAAAATGTAATAAAATAAAAATGACGACGTTTCTTTCAAAAATGGCAGATTTCAACCCTCAGCTGGAAAGTATTAACAATGAGTATTAAAATCAAAATATGATCAAAATCATAGATCAAAAACCATCCATTTCATGAATATGTCAAAATCGTTGACCAAAAACTGTCATTGCTGCTGTCAGCAATTTTGTTTTTACGGAGTTTGAATAATTAAAATGAAGGCGCTAACAATAATGTTCCCGCCTTTTTCGAAAAGTGACGTTTATCTGCTACGTACTATTATTGCCATTCAGCGTGGCAATGCATCCAGCCGCTTCTGTCTGGTAGTGATTTGGATCAGTTGAGCTACCTTTAAATCGCTAGCAGCGGTCTTCAGGTAGCACAACTGTTTCATATGTATTTTGTACATACCTTGTATTAGTTATCAACTTAGAAAAATCTAAGATTTGAAATAATATACCAAAAATTACCAACCAGGTGGGATTCGAACCCACGACACGGAGATGATTTTGACCGATCCGCCACTGGCCGCCTACTCGACTGGGTGAATTTATGGGGAAGTAGCTCGGCTCAAAGCGCCGTGGCTCCCCCTACAGGGGAAACGTTACAGCTCTCCAAGCTAGGGGGCGTCCATAAATTACGTGAGGTGTTTAAGGGGGGGAGGGGGTCGAGTCAAATCTCATCTAATCTTACGTTGGAGAGAGGGGGCAACTTCTAATTTTTTTTCTGATTGAAACAAAAAACAAAAAAACTATTTTGGTCCATTTAAGCCAGATTGTACATCTTAAGCGTAATCGTAATACGATTAAGATCATTCACTAATTCGTTCGAAAGAAAATAATTTCATTCATACTTCGACGTTATACATTTACTAACCAACAACCAACGCGTTTACGTAAGAAACCCACATTTTGAAAAATCTCACGTGAGATTGGGGGATGGGGGAGGGGGTTGAATAAAATCAGAAAAAAAAAACACCTCACGTAATTTATGGACGCCCCCCTAAAAAGAGGTGTCACATAGCTTTATCCTTCGACCAAAGTGCTTTATCGAATACTAGCGACTGACTCGTCCCGGCTTCGCACGGGTAGTTTCAGGATGAAAAACAGCCCCCCCCTCCTACACCTCCCCCCTGGTAGCCTAAGTCACTCAGGGTGAATGTAGCTTTCCAATGAAATAATTTTTGAAATCGGCACATTAGTTTTTAGGGTTCCGTAGTCAAAGACAACGAACCCTTATAGATTCGTCATGTCTGTCTGTCTGTCTGTCTGTCTGTCTATCTGTCTGTCTGTCCGTGTATGTCACAGCCTTTTTTTTTCGAAACTATAAGAGCTATACTGTTGAAACTTGGTAGGTAGATGTATTCTGTGAACCGCATTAAGATTTTTACACAAAAATTAAAAAAAAACAATTATTTTAGAAGATACGGGGAGCCGTAACTTCTAAAATAAGAGAATGATAAAACTAAAAAAAAATATGATGTACATTACTATGTAAACTTTCACTCAAAATTGGTTTGAACGAGATCTAGTAAGTAGTTTTTTATTTTTGGGGTTGCCCATACTTAGAACTGAAACTCAAAAAAAAAAAACATCATACCCATACGTGTGGGGTGACTATGGATAGGTCTTCAAAAATGATTTTGAGGTTTATTATGTAATTTTTTTCTAAACTGAATAGTTTGCACGAGAGACACTTCCAAAGTGGTAAAAAGTGTGTCCCCCCCCCCCCACATAACTTCTAAAATAAGAGAATGATAAAACTAAAAAATATATATGATGTACATTACCATGTAAACTTTCACTCAAAATTGGTTTGAACGAGATCTAGTAAGTAGTTTTTTTTAATACGTCATTAATCGTAATCCATCCAAGAACTTTTATATTATGTTACTTGCTGCTACGGAACCCTTCATGGGCGAGTCCGACTCGCACTTGGCCGCTTATTTAGTTTATTCATTACAAACATACACACAAAAAAACAAATCTTTCCTCTTTATAATATTAGTGTAGATTATTTATTTTTTTAATTGTTAGAACTTATGGGAAAATTATAACATTTTAATAATATCCCAAAAACCTTAGTATTCAGTGTTTCTTCGTACAAACTGTGCAATGGTGAAATTAAATTATAACATTTTAATAATATCCCAAAAACCTTAGTATTCAGTGTTTCTTCGTACAAACTGTGCAATGGTGAAATTAAATTATAACATTTTAATAATATCCCAAAAACCTTAGTATTCAGTGTTTCTTCGTACAAACTGTGCAATGGTGAAATTAAATTATAACATTTTAATAATATCCCAAAAACCTTAGTATTCAGTGTTTCTTCGTACAAACTGTGCAATGGTGAAATTAAATTATAACATTTTAATAATATCCCAAAAACCTTAGTATTCAGTGTTTCTTCGTACAAACTGTGCAATGGTGAAATTAAATTATAACATTTTAATAATATCCCAAAAACCTTAGTATTCAGTGTTTCTTCGTACAAACTGTGCAATGGTGAAATTAAATTTTAACATTTTAATAATATCCCAAAAACCTTAGTATTCAGTGTTTCTTCGTACAAACTGTGCAATGGTGAAATTAAATTTTATCATCAATTCAATAATGTTTGAGAAAATTGTGTACGTAAACGCTGTCTAGGTGTAATCAACAGGTGTAATAACCAGCCAAGCCAAATTAATAATAGCCAAATTAATTAGCCTAATAGCCAGTTAGCCACGTTACCCGCGGGCGGCGGCGGCGGTCTCACCAAATTACAGCAAGATTGAGAGGCTTATAGTAATCTAGTACCTTCTAGTCTACGAGATACCCACAGGCTGCAAGTTATCCACAACACGAGTACAGGTAGGGCATTCCGCAAAATTACAAATCCTAGATTAGATTGTTAACTGAATCAAGTACAATATTCAAATTATAAATATGCATGGATACTACATTATAATACCGAGGGATCACTGTACCAGAAACACGATACGACAATATTTTATGGAATGAAAAATAAAACACAAAGTTACCTCTAACTTTTGTCTAGATTCGATTATTTCTCAATATGATGCAGATAATTGGGTCAAAAATTAGATAAATAAAATAAAATTCAATAAAGCTTAATAAAGAGGTTTTGTAAATTATCTATATTTTACGAGATATTCAATTAAAACTGCTTTTTCAAGCGAAGTGAGGCATTTTTTTATGTGAAGATTTCTGCCTGGGGTTGGCTCAGCCTATGGTGCCACATGTTTGTCAAACTAAGGCAAACAACAAATGTGTGGATAGGGTATTTGCTTGCGTAGGTTTGGGTGTATTTGTGGTAGTTGGTCGCCAATGCATCCGTGTCGAATTTTGAACACAAATCAAAGAGCTGCAAACGTTTGTGATGCGTCTTTCGTCGTTAGAATTGTCCAGCGTATTGTCTACCAACTAGACAACGACCATGGATGTGTTTATTTTTTTTCTTAATGATTGGCATCGCTTGGTTTGTGCATTTGCCATTTTCAAGTATAATTTGGTATTGTATTTTCAATATAATTTGATACATTACAACCCTTCCAAGTCGTCAAAGTCACAATCAAGTCATGTTTTAGTAAAACGGTGGCAATTTGAAAAGTCACGCAATACACTTCCATTTCATTTCACTACACTTGTGCTCTAAGGACGAGCTACATTGGTTAAAATGCCACCAAAATTACACAAAATAACTCAAAAAACACTGAGAAATAAAATAAAATAAAAGTAGACGACATCTTTTTTCGAAAATGAAATGAATTTTTGAAAACTATCTATAACGATGATTTTGAATGACATGCTAGAGGCCTGCAATGCTCTAAGCATGCTACCAAGGAGAACCCTGCATTTTGAACCCGAAGAACTTACTCCAACATAAAGGTCTCCAAGCCTCACCATATTATGGTACAGTTGTTTTATTTCGCGAAGTCCGCTCATTTTTGTCTTATTTTTGCTTTCTTTGCGTTTAGTTGCCATGCTGACGGTACTCGCTGCCAAAAACTAACGTGAACAAAATAAACACTCCTCACGGTTGAGACTAATTGCTCCTGAGCTTACGCACACTAAACAATGTGTAGGTGCATGCACTATAAAAACATAACCAACCGAATTTCGTGAAATAGAATATCTGTATCTACGAGTATACTTGTCGCCCCCCCCCCCGTGACCCCCCCCCTACTACCCCTCCCCCTGTGTCAATCCCCTGGTTCTATCTAAGCTACCTCCCCACCAATTTTCAGCCAATATCGGTTCAGCCGTTCTTGAGTTATAAGTGGTGTAACCAACACGACTTTGTTTTATATACCTACTAGCGACTCGCCCCGACTTCGCATGGGTAGCCCCTCGTGAAAAGAGCCCCCCCCCCCCCCGATATTTTATTACTTATTCTGCTATTCGGAGCGGAGAAGAATCCACCAAAAAAGAGATAACTAACATCGGTCCAGCCGATCTTGAGTTATAAGTGGTGTGACTAACACGACTTTGTTTTATATATACAGTGTGAGTCTGTCTTCATAATGTGCACAAATTAAAATGTCGGTAACTTTGGTTAATGTTATCGACGGAAAAAATTACAAAAAAAAACTATCATTTTTAGGGTTCCGTAAAAAAACTACGGAACCCTTATAGATTCGTCATGTCTGTCTGTCTGTCTGTCCGTGTATGTCACAGCCTTTTTTTTCCGAAACTATAAGAGCTATACTGTTGAAACTTGGTAGGTAGATGTATTCTGTGAACCGCATTAAGACTTTTAAACAAAAATTAAAAAAAAACAATTATTTTTGGGGTTCCCCATACTTAGAACTGATCCTCAAATTTTTTTTTTCATCAAACCTATACGTTTGGTGTGTCTATGGATAGGTCTTTAAAAATGATGTTGAGGTTTCTAATATCATTTTTTTCTAAACTGAATAGTTTGCGCGAGAGACACTTCCAAAGTGGTAAAAATTGTGTCCCCCCCCCGTAACTTCTAAAATAAGAGAATGATAAAACTAAAAAAAAAATATGATGTACATTACTATGTAAACTTTCACTCAAAATTGGTTTGAACGAGATTTAGTAAGTAGTTTTTTATTTTTGGGGTTCCCCATACTTAGAACTGAAACTCAAAATTTTTTTTTCATCAAACCTATACGTGTGGGGTATCTGTGGATAGGTCTTCAAAAATGATATTGAGGTTTCTAATATATTTTTTTTCTAAACTGAATAGTTTGCGCGAGAGACGCTTCCAAAGTGGTAAAAAGTGTCCCCCCCCCCCATAACTTCTAAATTAAGAGAATGATAAAACTAAAAAAAATATATAATGTACATTACCATGTAAACTTTCACTCAAAATTAGTTTGAACGAGATCTAGTAAGTAGTTTTTTATTATTGGGGTTCCCCATACTTAGAACTGAAACTCAAAAATTTTTTTTCATCAAACCTATTCGTTTGGGGTATCTATGGATAGGTCTTCAAAAATGATATTGAGATTTCTAATATCATTTTTTTCTAAACTGAATAGTTTTTGCGAGAGACACTTCCAAAGTGGTAAAAAGTGTGTCCCCCCCCCCATAACTTCTAGAATAAGAGAATTTTAAAACTAAAAAAAAAAAAAATGTAGATTACCATGTAAACTTTCACTCAAAATTGGTTTGAACGAGATCTAGTAAGTAGTTTTTTTTTTATTACGTCATTAATCGTAATTCGTCCAAGAACTTTTATATCATGTTACTTGCTGCTACGGAACCCTTCATGGGCGAGTCCGACACGCACTTGGCCGCTTTTTTTATATTTTTTTAAGACGCTTTTTAAGTTTTTGTTTGCTACAATGGCATCCATCTAAACAAAACGGTGTAACTTTTAAACTAAACGATCTATTTCAATGAAACAAACTGATTAATGATGAGAAATAAAGGAAGCTGTTCATAAAATAAAAATTTATAGGAAAAACAGCCCTCAATTGAAAATTAAGATGTTTTTTCACAAGAATCAGCTTGATTTTCAGTAATTTTTCCAGTAATTTTAAAATTCTGCTATAAAAGCCCCACTTTACCTACATTTTTTATTACTTTAAATGATTTTACATTGTATTATGTATCTTATAGTAAAAATTGCAAGTTTATAACTAAATCACAACATTTCTTATCAACTGTTAAAGTAAGGCCTTGCTCTCCAATTGCTCAACAAATAGTGCTTCGCGCGACTATGTGCTTGCAAAAAAGAGTTGGACATTTTGAGAACCTTATGCACCAGCTTTTACGTGGAGTAAATGTTTTTTTATTGACTTATTTTTTTGTTTTTATCACTCCAAATTAAACCTCCTTAAGAAAATAATGAATGGCGCGTCCGGAGTGCCTTTCTTTAACAGTTGATAAGAAATGTTGTGATTGAGTTATAATCATGTTACTAACAGATAGAAAATACAATTTAGAATAAAGTTAAGTAATAAAAAATGAGAATAAATTAGGGGTTTAATAAAACCCCTAATTTATTCTCATTTTTTATTTTTTGTGTTTTTAAAATTTTACAATTACAGGAAAAATTATTGAAAATTAAGCAGATTTTTGTTAAAAAAACATCTTTATTTTCAATTGAGGGCTGTTTTTCCAATACATTTTTATTTAATAAGGAGCTTCTGTTATTTCCAATCATTATTCAGTTTGTTTCATTGAAATAGATCGTTTAGTTTAAAAGTTACACCGTTTTGTTTAGATGGAGGCCAGGCAAACAAAAATTTAAAAAGCATCATAAAAAGTTTTAAAGTTTTTTTGGTAATTTTTTCCGTCGATAAAATTAACCAACGCTACCGACATTTTAATTTGTGCACATCATGAAGACTCACACTGTATAGTCTTGTATCGAATTAAACCAGAAGATTGAACCCAGCAAATTGGATTTTTATTTACTTATTTGCGAGACTTTTCAATCAGCTAAAACAATTGCACCGAGTCTGGAGGGCTGAGGGCTGAAACAAATAATCCAGCAGATTGCTTCACCTGGGGTGGCTATTAAGGCGGTGCCAACAGCAACAAAATAAATAAGTAAGGACGGGCCTTAAGGAACGATAGTTTTGAAGCTTAGAAAGTGAGTGAGCACTCACTTCGCTTCAGTCGGTCTTTGTGACGGCAACGTAACGTTGGTATCTACGTTTCTTGTAATTGTGTTTTACGGACGTTTTGTATGGGTAAGGGCCGTTCATACTTTTTAGGGTTCCGTAGCCAAATGGCAAAAAATGAAACCCTTATGGATTCGTCATGTGTGTCTGTCTGTCCGTCCGTATGTCACAGCCACTGTTTTCCGAAACTATAAGAACTATGCTGTTGAAACTTGGTAAGTAGATGTATTCTGTGAACCGCATTAAGATTTTCACTCAAAAATAGAAAAAAAACAATAAATATTGGGGGTATGCCATACTAAGCCATACTTAGAAATTAAAATCAATATTTTTTTTTCATCAGTCCCATACTTGTATATGTCTTCAAAAGTGATATCGAGGTTTCATATTTTTTTTCTAAACTGAATAGTTGCGCTAGAGACACTTTCAAAGTGGTAAAATGTGTAAGTCCCCCCCTGCCCCCGAAACTTCTAAAATAAGAGAATGATAAAACTAAAAAAAATATGATGTACATTAAATTTTAAATATATGTTTTTGCAAAGTGCTATATCTATGTTGTATGTTTTAATAGTAAGTTTATATGATAAATAAATTTTAAAAAAAAGAAAAAAAAAACTTCCACCGAAAATTGGTTTGAACGAGATCTAGTAAGTATTTTTTTTAATACGTCATAAATCGTAAACCACAATTTACCTTTCATTGAATCAACACCAATAATAAAATAAAATAAACCATTTCGTTTCATAAACATAAACCTTTAATTATGTTACTTGCTGCCACGGACCCCTTCATGGGCGAGGCAGACTCGCACTTGGCCGCTTTTAATCTTGGTCGAAATTGCCAACAGCAACATTTTCTTACTATCTAACTCATTTAAGTTCAGCTGCGCTAGAATGGCGCTCGCGAAACAGGGAGCGACAAATAATAGCTGATGGCTGCTGCGTAATCGAAAATATTAATCTGCTGGCCCTTTAATAGTACATTGTGGTACGAGGGTCGTTAATTAGGTTTTTGCAAACGAGTTGACGAGGGCTTACCATCGTCACGAGTTTGCAATAACCTTTACGTCCGTGTATCATACTTAGAGCATTGCAGGTCTCCGTACCGATACGACGTTTTTCAATACAGTTGTGAGAGAACAGTAGTACCCTTACCACAAGTTTCTGACGTTATCGAATCGCTAGCGAAACGATAGTCAGTGTAAAATATTGGCCAAATGACATCTGGGTGACTAGAAATCTTAACTTGATTGGTTAATATTTGACATTGACTATCGTCTCGCTAGCGATTCGATAACGTCAGAAACTTGTGGTAAGGGTACAGTTAAGCCACCAGTTAACCTATCCCGAGTTTCGTTTTGAACCGTTTTTTTTCTTTATTCCTAATCGGATTGTGCTTTTGTCTTTCTCACATTTTAATTATTGTATGTTTTTTATATTTTGCAACGTTACACTCCTTCCAAGTCGTCAGTCACAGTCAAGTCATGTTTTAGTAAAACGGTGGCCGTTTTACTAAAACTTTGGTAGACAATTTCTAAGAAGGAGAAGAAGAGTAAGACCGATGGGGGAAGCGTCCACAGCCTTTCAAAGATATAAAAATAATGTGCATTATGATAAATGTTTTGTTTTTCTTATCGAGTTAGGTTTCAAGAAAGATGAACTTTATTTGTTTTCATGAACTTTAGTGGGAAATTGCATCAAGCAATTTCTAAATTGAACTATTATTAATGTTAAAGCTAAAGCAAGTGTACATTTTATTTTACAATTTATTTTCGTTCCCTAGATTCTAATTACTTTCTACGACTCATCTGTACTCTATTTTTTTTTTCTATTCAATTCAATTTTCTACCTTGTATTCTACACTCACCTGTCACTATCCTTTTATAGATACCAACTCACTTGCCTTGTTGTGTTTCAGAATACCATCTACAACAGCCATGATGACTCGGAGGGCATGTGACTTGGAAGCCCAGTACAAGGTGGCTGCCGCGGAGCTCAAAGAATCCAATGAGATTCGAAGGCAGCTTCTACTAGAACGTGATGAGAGTGAGGCTGAAATGTTGGTGATTCTTGGCAAGAATACAGCCCTCAAGAAACAACTTGCCGAACTTCACACTCGGTATGAAGAGGTACTCGAGCAGATGGACCGTTTACAGTCAATGTTGCTTTCCGTGGACAGCTGCCATGAAACCTACGAGGAGATGCTTCAGCATAATAAGGACTTGCAACAGGAGCTATCTGAGTGTAGATATAAACTTGAACAATTTGAACTATCAGAATCAATACATGTGCCCTCAGTGAATAATTATAGGAGTTTAGATCTACAGACGGAACTCATGAACAGTGGGTCTAACTTTTCACTGATAGATCTTAGTACACCAAGTTGTAAAAGTAAATCTCAACAAATGAAAGGGAGTAACAGAATAAAAAAATATGTAAAACTTAGTAATTTCATAAAAAAGTCGGAGAAAAAGCTAAAGAAGCATAAAAATGTCTTTAATTATGCAAAGCATATTAAGCAGAAATGTAATTTAAATGAGGAACTTAATTCCTGCTATAATTTAATTGGACGTAATTCAAAGGAATTAGATGATATGTCAGAAGAAATTAAGTGTTTAGAAACATCACTTCTTGATGTAACACATAAATATAAAAAAGCTGAACAATTTGCAGCTGACAATGTTCAGAAAATGAACAATATTGTAGAGATAGTGAATAATGATAGCATATATGTACAAGTATGTAATAGTAGCTCACAGACTTACCATCCCGTGTCAGACCAGTTGGTTTCCATATCATCTTTGGATTCTTTGATACAGATGGCACCACTGACATCACAGAGTCAAGCTACATCTACTTTACAGACTGAAGTAATTCATACACCTGGTGCGCAGTCTCCGGTTAGACAGGGAAAATCCTGTCGGCAGACCCGGAAGACTGTGGTGTATTCTGATAAGATAGGCGTTGGCATGGGTTTGCTACTAAGTGATCAGTTAGGGCAAGTTGTCACTAATAATTGCTTTGAAAATGCCCCAATTCATAAGTTTATAGATTGTATAAAGAGCGAAGATCGCTTTGACAATGACACCACTCTGATAGTTCAATTAGGTGAGAGTAGTGGTGTCATGCGACTAGATATAATTAAGCTAGTTGAGACTTTGCTACATAAGCTAGATTCAGGTTTGGGAAAATTAATTTTATGTGCATTCCCGTACTCAAAATCTTTGAGTTCCAAAGACAATCAAGCAATTTGGAATCTTAATTTAATATTGTATAATTTGACTTGTCCATAGAGATGTTTTGTTTTTTGATACTAATAATTTTATTAGTAATTTTATTTTGACCAGAGATACTGTGCTTCATAGTAAACTGATAATTGCTAAATTGTTAGCATTTAATATTTTTGATCCCGTTATAAGTAATATAACGCAGTTAACCGACGAGCCTGTAGTTAGTAGTATTACTAATGGGGGCACACAAGCAGGAGGGTCAGCTGACAATATTTGTTTAAACTGACGAGTCCGACAATGAGAAAGCCTGGCACATTACATGTAGTACATCAAAATGTGCAAGGCCTTCCCAGCAAAATATTAGAATTAGAATTATTTTTAAACATGTTTAATATAGATATCATGTGTGTTACTGAACACTGGTTATTACAATTTGATTTACTCCCTTATTATGAGAATTATAATATTGTAAGTTCATTCAAACGCAAGAACGCCATACGTGGCGGTTCCTTAATTGTTGCACGAAATAATTTAAAATGCAAAGAACGTAAAGATGTTGCAAATCTCACTATTGAGAGGACTATTGAGCTGTCGTGTGTTGAGCTTGAGCGGCATATCATTGTGAGTGTTTACCGTCCCCCTGACGCGGACTTCGCATTATTTGAATCCACTATGGAAGAAGTACTGCTTAAAACTTTTGGACGTAGTAAAATGTTAATAGTCTGCGGAGATTTCAATATAGATATTCCTGTGAATCCTCTATCTGAGAGAATTCTCAACTTATTTAAATGTTTTAATTTACGTCACCTTTTCGAAGAACCTACAAGGGTGACACTTACATCAGCCACCTGTTTGGATAATATATATTGCAGTAGTGTTCCAATTGATAAAGCAGTAATTAAACATTTCACCTCGGATCATTACGGTCACAGTGCTATATTTACTTGTAATTTGGTAGATGAACCTAAGGAATTCACTTATCGGCCTATCACAGGGAGTCGAATTATGAAGTTTCAGAGCAGTATTGAACTTAAAATACCCCTTTTACCATGCGTAGATGATCCAAATGAACTTTTTACCTCCTTGTCTAATTTGATAAATGAGCAACATACTGAGATATTTCAGTTAAAAACATGTATAGCTAAATCTAATGTCAGGTTAGCTGATTGGGCGACACCCGGTATCTATAGAAGTAGGAATAAATTATATGATCTCTATGCGGCTAGGGAATCAATGTTGCATGACCCAAAGTTTATTTTGTATATAAAGAACTATTCAAATACTTTTAAAAAAGTTTGTCGTGCAGCAAAATCATTACATTTGAGAAAAAAAATAGAAAAATCATCGAATAAAATTAAGGCAACTTGGAAATTAATTAATAATGAAACAGGTAAATCGAAGACACGCAATAAGCAGATCAAATTAAACATAAACAATACAACATTGACAAAAAAGATTGATGTCGCGAATGCCTTTGACAATTTTTTCTCTAATATACCAGTTATTGTAACCCAGTCATTACAATCATCTGCCTCTGGAGCATCTACTTTATTGGAACTAAGTGTCGCTAAATGTGAGATCGCGTTTAGCTTTAGATACGTAAATGCCGATAGTATTGTTAAGACATTTAAGTCACTTAATATTAAAAATACTGAAGATCTTTGGGGAATATCCACAAAGGTGTTAGGTATTATAATTATTGATATTGCTCCATGCTTAGCCTACATTTTTAATAGATGTGTTGACGACGGAATCTTTCCAGATCTTATGAAACATAGTAAATTAATTCCTTTGTTCAAGTCTGGAAATGCAAAAGATCCATCTAATTATAGGCCGATTTCTATATTAACCGCGTTAAGTAAAATCTTTGAAAAACTTATTCTTACTCAATTATTGTCACACTTTAACTTCCACAGACTACTTCATAGTCGTCAATTTGGATTTACCAAGGGTCGATCAACAGCTGATGCTGGTACCATGCTTTTGGAACACATATTTCAAGCATGGGAAAACTCGCAAGACGCGATCGGAGTATTCTGCGACCTATCCAAAGCATTCGACTGCGTGAGTCATGCTACTCTAATTTTGAAGTTAAAACATTATGGCATCCAAAATCAGGCAATTAACCTTGTAAATTCTTACTTATCCAATAGAGTAAAAAAAGTTGACGTTGGTGGTGAAAGGTCTTCAGGATCGTCTATTGTTATGGGAGTGCCCCAGGGTTCAATACTAGGCCCATTTCTATTTTTAGTATACATTAACGATCTCGCTTTTTATGTAAAAGAAATATGTGATATAGTTTTATTTGCTGACGATACGTCTTTAATTTTCAAAGTTGATAGGTCAAAAGCTAATTACGATGATCTAAATAAATCACTATCGTGAGTTCTTGATTGGTTCACAGTAAATAATCTGTTGCTTAATGCTAAAAAAACGAAATGCATTAAATTCACTTTGCCAAATGTAAAACATTACCCAACTAATATTAAAGTAAATGGCGAGACACTCAATCTTGTAAACTCTACTGTTTTCTTAGGACTTAATATTGATGCAAGTTTGCAGTGGGGACCACAAATTGAGGCACTTGCGGGTAGACTTAGTTCCGCTGCATATGCAGTTCGTACGATAAGGCAGCTTACTGATGAAGCTACAGCTAGGCTAGTTTATTTTGGCTACTTCCATAGTGTTATGTCATATGGCATCATTCTGTGGGGGAAAGCAGCAGACATCCAAGCAATATTTGTTTTACAAAAACGGGCAATACGTGCCATTTATAAAATGAAGCCACGTGACTCCTTGAGGGAGCGTTTTAAGGAAATTAACATTCTCACCGTAATATAGCAAAACATCTACGAAACCTTATTATATACACATAAACACTTAGATAGATTTATGAAAAAAAGTGACGTGCATTGTTTTAACACGAGAAATAAAAATAAACTGAGTATTCCCAAATTTAGATTAAAAAAAGTAAGTGGGTCTTTTATGGGGAATTCTGTTCGGTTCTATAATAAACTTCCAGAAAGTGCTTCTAAACTTTCGATTCGAAGATTTAAATCTTACATAAAGAATAATTTAATTAAGAAAGCGTATTACACACTACATGACTATGTTAATGATAAAGCCGCGTGGCCTGATGTCGCTCTGCCCCTCGACACCTAATTTGTCAATTTGCAATGTCTGTACCTGCATATAATTTATTACTGATGTGTTATTTATGTGTATATCAAGCGTAGTGTGTGCTGCCTTATGAACTTTTGCTGATTCTCTCTATCATCTTACTTTTGACTGCCTACCTAAGTAAGGCTTTTAATTTGGTTTTCCTTTTTTCCTTGAATCAGCTTCCACTTGTTCTCGAGGCACCACACAGGCGCTCCCCACCTAGTAGTAAGAAGGATCATCAAAAGAAAAACAGACCATGTTTGTTGCCTGATTCTTCTAGGTCTGGTTGCGTTGGAACAGGAGTAACTGTAAATTTATTTTTTAAGACGCTTCAAAATGATCCTTGTGATTTCAATGAATAAAATACTTTTGACTTTGACTTTGACTTAGGAGAAAATTCGGAGTTCATTGAAATTTTTATTTACAATTTGCATTAAGTAATACTTTCGTCTGCGACGCAGGAGGTTGCGGGTTCGATTCCCGCCTCGGAACAAATATTTGTGCGATACGCAGATATTTGTTCAGGGTGTTCTGGGTATTTTCTATGTATAATAAAAAATATCTATCTATGTAATATATTATATATTAAGTATATCAGTTGTCTAGTACCCATAACACAAGCTCTGCTTAGCTTGGGGCTAGATAATGTTGTGTGAACTGTCCAGCAATATTTATTTATTTGTTTATTTATTTACTTTATAGAAATATTGTACCTACTTATGTACCTAATATTGTGGTTCACTGTATTCGGGCTATAGTTTATATAACTTTATACTTTAACTTTTATACGTTTTTTAGGGTTCCGTACCCAAAGGTAAAACGGGACCCTATTACTAAGGCTCGGCTGTCCGTCTGTCTGTCCGTCCGTCTGTCACCAGGCTGTATCTTATGAACCGTGATAGTTAGACATTTAACATATTCACAGATGATGTATTTCTGTTGCCGCTATAACAAAAGATACTAAAAAATATAATAAAATAAATATTTAAGGGGCTCCCATAAAACAAACGTGATTTTTTTGCTGTTTTTATAGATAATGGTACGGAACCCTTCGTGCGCGAGTCCAACTCGCACTTGGCCTTTTTTTATAACTCTTATTTTAAAGGTCCTGCGGGGAAAAAAATCTTAGGCAAGTTTAGAGTACTTTTGTATTTCTTATTAATTATAAAAATTCATATCACTAGTTCACAACACAATCAGTAACAAGTAATTAATTTTGTAAAAATTAAAAAAAACCCTCAACGCAATGAAATGGCTGATCCGATTTTGAACAAACATAGCTAAGAACAATCTCGACAAAAAAAAAACTAAATCGTTTTATCTGTTCGGGAGCATAGAGGAATTTTTTATATATAGAAATTCGGGAGCTACGATGCCACAGACAGACAAAACAAATGTTAACCATGTAAACCTCGGAATAAGAACTAAAGCATAGAACTAAGGCTAAAAACGAAACGGTATCGATTATACCAGTCTCATTCTTTTATATGACTGTATTCATGCGTTGGAATGAGACAAGCATAGATCTATCTGTTCTTATTTGTGTAAGTCGTACCAGGCCAAATGTCAAATTACTAGTACATTCATGTTGTATTAAGTATATCAGTTATCTAGTACCCATAACACAAGCTCTGCTTAGCTTGGGGCTAGATAATGTTGTGTGAACTGTCCAGCGATATTTATTTATTTATTTATTTTATTTATTAATGGTAACAATCTAGGGAGATGTATATGCATGATACCAAAATTCAGGGTACGGAACGGAAAAACGACTGTCGTGTGACAATATATTTGTTTCTCTCTAACATAGGATAGCAAGCTTTCTTCTAGGATAGGAGTAAGAAGGAACACTCTATGCTATTTTAGCACTCAATCCATGTACATTCATGATGTAAACCAACCACAGCTGCTGAGACTCAATGGCAGATCCCCAAATACGGAGACAGACTGGCGTAGGCTTTGTAATTGGGATGGATGAAGAACCCTAAAAAGGTCCCGTCTGTAGGTGTGCCGACCGAGGTATGTCACCGCAATTCCAATTATACCTCTTATGGAATAGTTGTCAGCGTCTCGTGACGATTCCGCGGAGCCGCAGCATCCCAGGGATGCTATAGCCGATTGGAATTTTATTAGGACATGACTTTAGTAGAGAGACGAAGAGGCAGCGTCGCGACCAGAAACCACTCTCAAGTCACGTTCATTTTGTAAATAAAAAATAAAAAAAATGAAATATATTTTTATTTACTGTACAAACACACTAGAATACTTGTTACTAAATAAAACAAGGTATGACCAAAAAATTGTGTGTGAATACAGAGGATACTCTGTGGCGCGGCGGGCGAAGGTTGGCCTGCGACGCAGGAGGTTGCGGGTTCGATTCCCGCCTCGGAATAAATATTTGTGCGATCGCAGATATTTCTTCTGGGTGTTCTGGGTATTTTCTATGTATAATAAAAAAAAAATATCTATCTATGTTATATATTGTATTAAGTATATCAGTTATCTAGTACCCATAACACAAGCTCTGCTTAGCTTGGGGCTAGATAATGTTGTGTAAGCTTTCCAGCATTATTTAATTTTTATTTTAAAATTAAATTAGTCCAATTAAATATATTTCTAATGATCTCCACACTAGGCACGCCTGTATCGTGGAGATCTCCACACTAGGCACGCCTGTATCGTGGAGATCTCCAAACAGGCACGCTTGTATCGTGGAGATCTCCACACAGGCACGCCTGCATCGTGGAGATCTCCACACAGGCACGCCTGCATCGTGGAGATCTCCACACTAGGCACGCCTGTATCGTGGAGATCTCGACACTAGGCACGCCTGTATCGTGGAGATCTCCACACAGGCACGCCTGTATCGTGAAGATCTCCAAACAGGCACGCTTGTATCGTGAAGATCTCCACACAGGCACGCCTGCATCGTGGAGATCTCCAAACAGGCACGCCTGTATCGTGGAGATCTCGACACTAGGCACGCCTTCATCGTGGAGATCTCCAAACAGGCACGCCTGTATCGTGGAGATCTCCATACTAGGCACGCCTGTATCGTGGAGATCTCCACACAGGCACGCCTGCATCGTGGAGATCTCCACATAGGCACGCCTGCATCGTGGAGATCTCCACACAGGCACGCCTGCATCGTGGAGATCTCCACACAGGCACGCCTGCATCGTGGAGATCTCCACATAGGCACGCCTGTATCGTGGAGATCTCGACACTAGGCACGCCTGTATCGTGGAGATCTCTACACAGGCACGCCTGTATCGTGGAGATCTCTACACAGGCACGCCTGTATCGTGGAGATCTCCACACTAGGCACGCCTGTATCGTGGAGATCTCCACACAGGCACGCCTGCATCGTGGAGATCTCCACATAGGCACGCCTGCATCGTGGAGATCTCCACACAGGCACGCCTGCATCGTGGAGATCTCCACACAGGCACGCCTGCATCGTGGAGATCTCCACATAGGCACGCCTGCATCGTGGAGATCTCCACTCTAGGCAAGCCTGTATCGTGGAGATCTCCACACTAGGCAAGCCTGTATCGTGGAGATCTCCACACAGGCACGCCTGCATCGTGGAGATCTCCACATAGGCACGCCTGCATCGTGGAGATCTCCACACAGGCACGCCTGCATCGTGGAGATCTCCACACAGGCACGCCTGCATCGTGGAGATCTCCACATAGGCACGCCTGCATCGTGGAGATCTCCACACAGGCACGCCTGCATCGTGGAGATCTCCACACAGGCACGCCTGCATCGTGGAGATCTCCACACAGGCACGCCTGCATCGTTGAGATCTCCACACTAGGCAAGCCTGTATCGTGGAGATCTCCAAACAGGCACGCTTGTATCGTGGAGATCTCCACACAGGCACGCCTGCATCGTGGAGATCTCCAAACAGGCACGCCTGTATCGTGGAGATCTCCACACTAGGCAAGCCTGTATCGTGGAGATCTCCACACAGGCACGCCTGCATCGTGGAGATCTCCACACTAGGCAAGCCCGTATAGTGGAGATCTCCACACTAGGCACGCCTGTATCGTGTAGATATCCACACAGGCACGCCTGTATCGTGGAGATCTCGACACAGGCACGCCTGCATCGTGGAGATCTCCAAACAGGCACGCTTGTATCGTGGAGATCTCCACACAGGCACGCCTGTATCGTGGAGATCTCGACACAGGCACGCCTGCATCGTGGAGATCTCCAAACAGGCACGCTTGTATCGTGGAGATCTCGACACAGGCACGCCTGCATCGTGGAGATCTCCAAACAGGCACGCTTGTATCATGGAGATCTCCACATAGGCACGCCTGCATCGTGGAGATCTCCACACTAGGCACGCCTGTATCGTGGAGATCTCGACACTAGGCACGCCTGTATCGTGGAGATCTCTACACAGGCACGCCTGTATCGTGGAGATCTCTACACAGGCACGCCTGTATCGTGGAGATCTCCACACTAGGCACGCCTGTATCGTGGAGATCTCCACACAGGCACGCCTGCATCGTGGAGATCTCCACATAGGCACGCCTGCATCGTGGAGATCTCCACACAGGCACGCCTGCATCGTGGAGATCTCCACATAGGCACGCCTGCATCGTGGAGATCTCCACACAGGCACGCCTGCATCGTGGAGATCTCCACACAGGCACGCCTGCATCGTGGAGATCTCCACATAGGCACGCCTGTATCGTGGAGATCTCGACACTAGGCACGCCTGTATCGTGGAGATCTCTACACAGGCACGCCTGTATCGTGGAGATCTCTACACAGGCACGCCTGTATCGTGGAGATCTCCACACTAGGCACGCCTGTATCGTGGAGATCTCCACACAGGCACGCCTGCATCGTGGAGATCTCCACATAGGCACGCCTGCATCGTGGAGATCTCCACACAGGCACGCCTGCATCGTGGAGATCTCCACATAGGCACGCCTGCATCGTGGAGATCTCCACATAGGCACGCCTGCATCGTGGAGATCTCCACACTAGGCAAGCCTGTATCGTGGAGATCTCCACACTAGGCAAGCCTGTATCGTGGAGATCTCCACACAGGCACGCCTGCATCGTGGAGATCTCCACATAGGCACGCCTGCATCGTGGAGATCTCCACACAGGCACGCCTGCATCGTGGAGATCTCCACACAGGCACGCCTGCATCGTGGAGATCTCCACATAGGCACGCCTGCATCGTGGAGATCTCCACACAGGCACGCCTGCATCGTGGAGATCTCCACACTAGGCAAGCCTGTATCGTGGAGATCTCCAAACAGGCACGCTTGTATCGTGGAGATCTCCACACAGGCACGCCTGCATCGTGGAGATCTCCAAACAGGCACGCCTGTATCGTGGAGATCTCCACACTAGGCAAGCCTGTATCGTGGAGATCTCCACACAGGCACGCCTGCATCGTGGAGATCTCCACACTAGGCAAGCCCGTATAGTGGAGATCTCCACACTAGGCACGCCTGTATCGTGTAGATATCCACACAGGCACGCCTGTATCGTGGAGATCTCGACACAGGCACGCCTGCATCGTGGAGATCTCCAAACAGGCACGCTTGTATCGTGGAGATCTCCACACAGGCACGCCTGTATCGTGGAGATCTCGACACAGGCACGCCTGCATCGTGGAGATCTCCAAACAGGCACGCTTGTATCGTGGAGATCTCGACACAGGCACGCCTGCATCGTGGAGATCTCCAAACAGGCACGCTTGTATCATGGAGATCTCCACACAGGCACGCCTGCATCGTGGAGATCTCCACATAGGCACGCCTGCATCGTGGAGATCTCCACACTAGGCACGCCTGTATCGTGGAGATCTCGACACTAGGCACGCCTGTATCGTGGAGATCTCTACACAGGCACGCCTGTATCGTGGAGATCTCTACACAGGCACGCCTGTATCGTGGAGATCTCCACACTAGGCACGCCTGTATCGTGGAGATCTCCACACAGGCACGCCTGCATCGTGGAGATCTCCACATAGGCACGCCTGCATCGTGGAGATCTCCACACAGGCACGCCTGCATCGTGGAGATCTCCACACAGGCACGCCTGCATCGTGGAGATCTCCACATAGGCACGCCTGCATCGTGGAGATCTCCACACAGGCACGCCTGCATCGTGGAGATCTCCACATAGGCACGCCTGCATCGTGGAGATCTCCACACAGGCACGCCTGCATCGTGGAGATCTCCACACAGGCTCCACATAGGCACGCCTGCATCGTGGAGATCTCCACACAGGCACGCCTGCATCGTGGAGATCTCCACACTAGGCAAGCCTGTATCGTGGAGATCTCGACACTAGGCACGCCTGTATCGTGGAGATCTCCACACAGGCACGCCTGTATCGTGAAGATCTCCAAACAGGCACGCTTGTATCGTGAAGATCTCCACACAGGCACGCCTGCATCGTGGAGATCTCCAAACAGGCACGCCTGTATCGTGGAGATCTCGACACTAGGCACGCCTTCATCGTGGAGATCTCCAAACAGGCACGCCTGTATCGTGGAGATCTCCATACTAGGCACGCCTGTATCGTGGAGATATCCACACAGGCACGCCTGTATCGTGGAGATCTCGACACTAGGCACGCCTTCATCGTGGAGATCTCCAAACAGGCACGCCTGCATCGTGGAGATCTCCAAACAGGCACGCCTGCATCGTGGAGATCTCCACACTAGGCAAGCCTGTATCGTGGAGATCTGTTACCCGTTTATTGAAAAGATTTTGGTAGGACTTTTAATTGTCTGATGACTGGTACAAATACAGAGTCACAAAGGTTACTAGGTACATTAATTACGGGAAAATTGAAAAAAAAAAAAAAAAAACTAAACTGCAAGAATGTCCTCTGAATATGACAGTGACAGCAGCCACTTTCTAGCCATGTCAAAGTCAAAGTCAAAGTCAAAGTCAAAGTATTTTTATTACTTGAAATACATGTTATAAAAGATGTCAAATATTATTGTAAGTATCAATGTATTCCTACCTGAGGCATGCAATATTTTTATTAACAATACAATCATAAAAAAAAAAACAAGAATTAATTAATTATTAAAATGTCAAAATCCAAATAAATAGCTAAATAATTAATATTAACAATTTATAGTTATGTATATAAACTAATTCAAATTGTAATAACTTTGTCGCTCATAAATTCCTCTATAGTGTAATAACATTTATTTGTCAGTAGAGTTTTTAACTTTCGCCGAAACAACGAACAGGGTAGTTGTCTCAGTGACTCAGGTAAATTATTGAATATAAAAGGAGCCATACAGAAGATACTTTTGCGCATCATGGCGGTCTTGGAGTTACGTAAGCATACTTTACTTTGATCTCGTCTGTTCCGATCGTCAACATCAGATAGCCGGATAAATATATCAGGATTATCCTTGACAAACATAGCAGTTTCAAAAATATCGAATCATTCATTCATACATAATCTAGTTCACCAGGCTAATTGTAGTTTATTTCAAATACTTAATTGCACACCTTGCAAACTAGTTAAAATAAAAATTACACACAACAATTAAACAAAGACTAAATGTCCAATGGCTGGTCTTATCGCTAAGAAGCCATCTCTGCCAGACAACCATTGGATGGAGAGGAGCTAAACTTATATGGAAGATTGGTTGTGGTGTAGGTATCCATAATTAAATGTAAAAAAAAAAACCTAACATCAAATACTTAAGTTTTTTGTGAAAAATATATTTTTCAATAAAAGCTTTTATAAAATGTACAACTGACTGATGATGATGATCATAATTATTAATTACGTCAGCTGATCAAAATGAGCCCAAACACGGCTAGTCTACTATTAACTATCGAGGAGTTCCGTTCTCTGCTTTCCTTCTCCATCATCAGATCAGTTCGCTGTCACCATAATATTGTATTGTCATCAAAATTCGACAGGCATTCAAAATTTCAACTCAATCGAATAAGGCTAACTAGTTCAAAATTCAGTTGCAAAAATTCACGGACACATAAACATTGCAAGTTAAAAAAAAGCTTTTAAAAATGTCTTTCTGCGTTTTAGCAACAGATTATACAAATAAAACCGCATTGGAATCGGAGCACCCATTGCACCCTAGATCCTGTTCATCCTGTGATGGTCATCATCAGACCCTGGACTCTTTATACAAAACAAGTGTTTTTTTATTGAATATCTCGTAAAATATAGATAATTTTACAAAACCCCTACAGTAAAACCTCGGCTTTGCTGTATCTATATATATAAAAGAGAAGTCCACTCACTCACTCACTCACTGACCACTCATCACGAAATCTCGGAAACTACTGGGCCGAGAGGTCTGAAATTTGGCACAAGCTTTCTTAAAGGGGTGCAGGAAGTAAGTAACTAAGAAACGATTTTTGAAAATTCGCACCCTAAGGGGTTGAAAAAGGGTGTTAAAGTTTGTATGAAAGTCTACGCGTTGACGAAGTCGCGAGCGGGTCAGCTAGTTGATTATATTTGTCGAATTTAAACCCAATAATATGCACCATTTTAATAAACAACCGAATCTAGCCAAAAGTTGGAGGTAACTTTGGTTTTTTTTTCTATCGAAAAAAATATTGTCTTATCATGTTTCTGGTACAGTGATGTAGTAATCTATACATATTTTTAATTTGAAGTACATTTATTTACAGAAAGAATAATACAAGGTATGTCCACAATACACATGAAACAGTTGTGCTATCTGAAGACCCCTGCAGGCGATCTAAAGGAAGCACAACTGATCCAAATCACTACCAGACGGAAGCGACCCTAAGATGCTGGCTGCATTGCCACACTGAATGGCAATACTAATGCGTTGAGCCAGATAAGAGCCAGCTCTCGGGTCACGCGTCGCTTCGACCAGATTCCCTGAAAGAATTTTGAAAACGCGAAGGGCCCCGGAACCCCACGAACCCAGAGTCTCGACCCCGAAAGGCTCAATGTATTATATTATATTGTACTTGATTTAGTCAGTTAAAAATCTAATCTAAGTAATTTAACGTAATTTAAGGTAATTTTGCGGCATACCCCACCTTAAGAGTCAACTTGCAAACACCATTTTTTATACAAAACAATCGCATTAAAATCAGTGCATCTGTTCTATAGCTGTGGTTTATATCTGGCCATATGCATAAGACAAACAAAACAATTAAGGTCTCAAAAATAGTCGGGGGTTAAAAACCTCACAAAGAGCACCAATGCCTAGAATACTTTGGATAGTATTCGATTACTGTCTTGAAGAAAAGGAAGGAACAGAAGGACCCGATATTTTACAAGCTTTATATTAAGGCGCGATAGGTTTTCAAATGTCTCTAGTATTTTAAAGTTTTTGATAAGAATTTTCATAGTTTTGTATGAAGAAAAAAATATATGATATTCTTGAGCTTGTTATCTAGTGAAATCAATAATTCAATACAATATTTGAATTACTTCACTCGATAAAAAAAAATAACAAAGATACCTCCTTTTTAAAATTGAAATGCTATTTTTCCCTCACTTCTCTCACGTTTTAATTTTTGAAACATTTGGTTACATGTTAGTTATTATTTGAGTTAGTGAATTCATCAACAAAATTAAACAAAACTTTGAACGACATTTTTATATAATTTTTTTATACATAAAAACACGGTATCAGAGCGTGCGCTCGCCTTCTTCGCCCCATACAAAAATGTTCGTTGAACCTATAGCGCCTTAACTTGCAATGTATGTCCGGGTGGAATATGTATGTCCGGGTGGAATATGTATGTCCGTGTGGCATATGTATGTCCGGGTGGAATATATGTGTCCGGGTGGAATATGTATGTCCGGGTGGAATATGTATGTCCGGGTGGAATCTTGCAACTAACTTTTAAAGCAGTTATCCTCAACCGATTGAGATGATATTTGGCATACCTGTCAAGTTCCGATGACAATACAATATAAAGGAGACAGCGAGCTGATCTGATGATGGAGACGGAAGGTGGACAACGGAACTCCTCGATGGATAATAGTAGACTGGCCGTGCTTAGGCTCATTTCGATCAGCACACGGTTACGATTACTAACTTTATAAAAGCTTGTATTGAAAAATTTTACTTTTTTTTGAGGCGTTAAAATCGCTTCCTCTCCCACTCCCGCTCCTCGTTTCACCATGTCCCCCCCTGAGGGCCTCACGCGCGTCATCAGCGCGCTAAGAATGAGCGATATCGCTTCGATCTGGCTTTAAATTCAGTCCAGGGTTCCAAGGACGACAATTTATTAGATTTTTATTTTATTGGTATTCCGTGTATTTTTCAAATTAATAATAGTGAATGGATGAGTATTTGGATTGATTTAGATCCAGATGTTAGATAAAGATATAGATAAGTTTATTAAGATAAGGTTGGCCTGCGACGCAGGAGGCTGCGGGTTCGATTCCCGCCTCGGAACAAATATTTGTGCGATCGCAGATATTTTTTCAGGGTGTTCTGGGTATTTTCTTTGTATAATAAAAAATATCTATCTATGTATTATATTGTATTAAGTATATCCAATACGGACGGGAGTGGAATAAACTACCGTCGTCTGTCTTTCCTGAAAACTATAATCTGGGTCTCTTCAAGGCTAGAGTGAATAGGTGCCTTCTAGACCTTTGTGCTCCATCTTCGGCCACATCGTCATTTACCAACAGGTGAGATCGTGGTCAAACAAAGGTCTATCAATGTTAAAAAAAAAAAAAAACTATCTATGTAATATATTATATTAAGTATATCAGTGTTCTAGGACCCATAACACAAGCTCTGCTTAGCTTGGGGCTAGATAATGTTGTGTGAACTGTCCAGCATTTTTTTTTTTTCAGATGTTGGCTATTGACACTCTGAAGAGGTATTCTTCTTCTCTATCGTATAACTGGTTCTTTCTTGGTCACTGTGTTAAAGCAGAGGATATACCATGCATAAACCGATAATGGTGATGACCTCACCATTCGCGGCGGGTGAAGGTTCACCTGCAACGCAGGAGGTTGCGGGTTCGATTCCCGCCTCAGAACAAATATTTGTACGATCTGCTGATATTTGTTCAGGGTCTTCTGGGTATTTCCTATGTATAATAAAAAAAAAACTATCTTTGTAAATAATGTATTGTATTAAGATGATATCAGTTATCTAGTATGGGGTATTATCTGAAGCCCAATTCTCTTATATATTTTATAACCACACTGCAAGTTGACCGAAACGAGATTGTATTGTAAATTGACTGAGAAATTGGTATTCTGCTCCCTCATAATAACAATATAATCTACTTTCGATCTTGCGACCATATATTAGAGTAGGATAGTGCTATATAATAATTGTAAAGAGTGAAAGAGAGAATTCTCAGAACTTTGAAACATTCAAGTTACAGTCACATTTCGATATAATCACAGTCCGCGTTGTATTGTCAGGTGAGCAGAATACCATTTTTGACGTTTGTGACATCGACACTAGATCGTAATATGATCCGAACTTTAATTTGACTAGTTTTTATTACGAGAATTGGGCTTCTGTTAATGGGTAGGCCATTACACAAGCTCTGCTTAGCTTGGGGCTAGATAATGTTGTGTAAACTATCCAGCATTCTTTATTTATTTTATTTATATATAAATGTTTATATATTTTATTTATATATATTTATGTATAAATGTAGATAGAATATGTCCATGAGTATATATATTTGGGCCAATTAGTCTCTTTTCAGGCGCTCCCACTCTCTTTAAAGCGGAAACTCATGGACATGTGCATTCTCCCCATCCTCACCTACGGTGCACAAACCTGGTCGCTAACGAATATTCAAAAGTCCTCTCTCGGGGTATGCCAACGAGCTAAGGAGCGTAGTATCCTAGGTGTGAAACTCACGGACCGAATAAGGAACTCGAAAATACGCTTCCAAACACAGATAGCTGACGTCGCTCAAAACCGGCAAAGCTTAAGTGGGACTGGGCTGGACATGTGTGCCGTATGTCAGAAGAACTATGGGCAAAGAGCACGACAGATTGGATCCCAAACAGACGACGGCCACGTGGAAGGCCCAGACGGAGATGGCGGGATGAGCTAGACTCCTACTTGAAGGATTGGTGCCAAATAGCCAACAATAGAGACAAATGGAAGGAGGGAAGGGAGGCCTTTGCCCTGCAGTGGGACACCACAGGCTCATAATAATAATAATAAATGTTTTTATCGGTTTTTCGTGTCGTGGTTTCGGTAAAGTTTTTATTCTTTATTATTCGGTTGTTCATTTAACATTTAAAAGGTATTTTAAGTTTTTCTTATTTTCAATTTAATTTGCAACCGTACACTCCTTCCAAGTCGTGAAAGTCAAGGTCAAGTCATGTTTTAGTAAAACGGTGGCCGTTTTACTTTCGTATAAACTGGAGTAGTGAAAAACGTGTGCATTCGTTTGCTGAAGGATTTGTACCTAGTTATTTAGTACCTAGTTATTTTGTTCCTAGTTATTTTGTACTTAGTTATTTTGTACTTAGTTATTTTGTACCTAGTTATTTTGTACCTAGTTATTTTGTACCTAGTTATTTTGTTCCTAGTTATTTTGTACCTAGTTATTTTGTACTTAGTTATTTTGTACTTAGTAATTTTGTAACTAGTTATTTTGTACCTAGTTATTTTGTTCCTAGTTATTTTGTACCTAGTTATTTTGTACCTAATTATTTTGTACCTAGTTATTTTGTACTTAGTTATTTTGTACCTAGTTATTTTGTTCCTAGTTATTTTGTACCTAGTTATTTTGTACCTAGTTATTTTGTTCCTAGTTATTTTGTACTTAGTTATTTTGTACCTAGTTATTTTGTTCCTAGTTATTTTGTACCTAGTTATTTTGTTCCTAGTTATTTTGTACTTAGTTATTTTGTACCTAGTTATTTTGTTCCTAGTTATTTTGTACCTAGTTATTTTGTTCCTAGTTATTTTGTACTTAGTTATTTTGTTCCTAGTTATTTTGTACCTAGTTATTTTGTTCCTAGTTATTTTGTACTTAGTTATTTTGTACTTAGTTATTTTGTACCTAGTTATTTTGTTCCTAGTTATTTTGTACTTAGTTATTTTGTACTTAGTTATTTTATTTTCTCACAATCAAAATGAAAAGAAGTTTGTTTTGAAACTCAACACTCATGTTTTTAGCCCCCGACGCAAAAACGGCGAGGTGTTATAAGTTTGTTTTGTTTTAAGGTGATTTTGTCTGGAGTGTTCTTAGCTATTACTGTATATACTCTTTTTATTTATTTTATTTATTTATTTTATTTACAAAAAAACACAACTAATACATAAAACACCGAGAAAAAGATATTAAACAATTTACAATTAGATTAAGACATTTTCGGAGTTATAATATAGCTATGGCCCCACACTAGGCTCGCGGCCTTGCGTCGAGGGTTTTTTATTTTTTACAAATTTAATTACTTGTGTCGAGTTTACGACACTCATGTTGTAACAGTTTTATAAACTACTATTTCGAGACAAGATTGTAGTATATGACAGTTTTTATATTTATTTATTTTTTATTTTTTATACTACTTGAATGACGGAACAAGCAAGAGGCCCACCTGATGTTAAGCGGTAACCTCTGCCTATGAACAGTGCATTACCTCATAGGTCACGTCCACCTACGACGCAACCTATGTGGCATTGCACTGCGCCCGCCACCCTGAGACATAGATGAAAAGTCTCATGTGCCTGTAATTTCACCGGCACCCTTACCCTTCAAACCGGAACACAGCAATGCAAGCACTACTGCTTTGCGGCAGAAATAGGTATGGTGGTAGTACTTCCCCGGACGAACTCTTTCACAAAAAAGCTCTACAACTACTAAAAGGTAGGTACTAATAGGTTTTGCTCTTTGAGGAATGAATGAAAGAATGAATGAATGAATTACCAATTACTTATCCAATTAAAACATCAATTTATTTAAACGGATCCCTGATATTCGACTTGATGTTGGACATTAATCTGCTGGAACTCTTTTGTCTATGAACAATTCTCAGAAAATAGCGCATTGTTATTTTGCACTTAGGTATTAAAACAATTATTATGGAAATAACTTAAGACTTTACGCGGAGTCAGTCTCGAACGGATTGTTTGCAGAACAAATAGGTAGGGTTCGATCAAACAGAAGAAATGAGACGTATCAACCTGCCCTTGGTATAATATAGTAGATGTGGTATGCACTAAGGGAATAAAGTAGTTTATTACTTTGGTGGCATATTGAACTCTGAGCGTAACGAGGGACTCTTGAGTCCTGTGAATCCTGTAGAGTGAAGCGAAGGTTCAAGCTGCCCAAGACGAAGCAGGCTTTATTCCAGAGGAGCATACTCTTCTTTTCACACTTTCTGCGAGACAATAAAAAATCACTGAAAATCACAGCACCAAACACCGTCCTTTGTTTATATTTTTTTTTGAGTTCTACTTATGTTGGCCAGTTCGAGTTCGAACTCATTACAATGCCATACGGGCATTTTTTTACTTAGAGTTTTCTACGAGTTTCCTCACGTATTTGACGTTCCAAATTCAAATCACTTTATTTCCTAGGGAGTTTCATACTAGGTACTTTATATCCCTTAAGAGATAATGCTTTACTTTACGTTGAGGTTGTGTGATATGTAATTGGAAATTGACGAGGTGTGAAATTATACTTTGGCAGGTGTTCGAATCCCGCTGGTTTGAAAGTTTTGAGTTGTATTTTTAACCGACAAAAAAATGATTAAAGGGGTCAAGAGGAGAAGGGGGGAAAGAGAAGGTTATCAAGTAGACGCATTTGACCTCGCTTATCTTTTCACTGCGGAGTCCGATTTTGATGATACGTTTTGTCCTACCCATAAAGTCAAACTCATAACTTTTTATTCACAGTACAAAAGATTACAAAATAAAAGTTCGTATTTAGCCAACAAATATTACGATTTTTGCACGAGTCACGAAATTAACTGAGTGAATTTTTTCATTTCACTAACCTGAAATTATTATAATTTGTGTCTCGGGATTTCACGAATTATAGTCATTAAGGATAAATTAAATACTGGGGCAATGACCCTGTGCCCATTAGCCACACTAACAAAATCGACATGGGATCTATTACGAATTTGAAAGTAGCGTAAAAATCTAATGGATCTACATATTAGTACATTAGTACATTCAGTAGTAGTAGAGCTTTTTTGTGAAAGAGTTCGTCCGGGGAAGTACTACCACCATACCTATTTCTGCCGCAAAGCAGTAGTGCTCGCATTGCTGTGTTCCAGTTTGAAGGGTTGCCGGTGAAATTACAGGCACATGAGACTTTTCATCTATGTCTCAGGGTGGCGGGCGCAGTGCAATGCCACATAGGGTGCGGGACGTGCCCTATGAGGTAATGCACTGTTCATAGGCAGAGGTTACCTCTTAACATCAGGTGGGCCTCTTGCTTGTTCCGTCATCCAAGTAGTATAAAAAGAAGATCAAAGTCCACAGGATCGTAGCCAAGGGATCTATCAGGAACGTATCTACTCTGAACGTGGAGTTGCACTAATGGATACCCCTTGAAAAATGTATTTGTGCAATATTACATGCTCTCAAACTGTGAAGGGAAATATCGTGAGTAAACACAAATTCTTAGACTTGTGAAATTGTGACAGTGCATGAGAGGAGCCTCTGCGAGGCGCATTTAAACTTTTCACAACACTGGTTCTTTCACCGTTGGTCACTCGGCTCTTTTCAGGGCCACCTTACTTCAAGCTGGTCACTGATTTAAGGCGCTTTGTTAAACTCTTGGAATCGTTGCGTTACCCGCTCACTCAGTAACAGTAAAGGATACAAACTTGATGTTAATACAGTAATTACTTGAGGATGTAATCTAAATAAATCATAGACAAGAAACACGATTGGTGAAACTTTTCTCAATAGATTTATTTTTGAAATAGGCCTTCCTTAAACCAGTTTTAGATTAGGTTTTTGATTAGAGAAAATATTAATCGTTAATTTGTATACTATTCAGTAGGTAATCACATTACTTACATTATTGTTTTTTTATTTTATTTTTATTTATGTTATGGCTTGTCAAACTGGATTACGGCCCGCCTGATGGTAAGCAGTTACCGTCGCCTATTGACAGCTGCAACACCAGAGGTATTGCCAATGCGTTGCCTGCCATGAATGACTCTTTTTTTCTTTTTTTTTTTGAAGCGGCTATGTTGTAGTTTAGCCGAAACACCTCAGGACTCCCTCATGGGCTCCCCCATTCCACAACTTGCACGTATGGGGGAGAACTGTAGATGGATTTATTATTTACATTTATTTATCTTTATTTATTTTTGCTGTGGTGTGTCCGGCCTAAGAATAGACCCCTCCGTCTCCTCCCGTGGATGTCGTAAAAGCCGACTAAGGGATTACCCGGACTTGTTGATAAGATTCGTTGGTATAAGATATGTCCTGGTTGCTGGATAATTGTAGAATGTGTTATTACTGGAAGAAAGTGTTAGGTGAGTCAGTCGTGGGAAGCAATGGCGGCGATGAGCTCACCACTTGTCACGTCTATATCCCACAATGGTACAACCCACAGTGAAAAGAGGCCCATTGAGGCTCTGCCTACCCCTTCGGGGAAAGAGGCGTGTGTCTATGTATGTATGTATGTATGTATATTTGCTACTTTAGAAGCAAAACGAAGTTTTATCATTTGTTGCTTAAGTCAGTTACTTGCGAGCTGAAGAAATCTATACCGCATCTCTTCTCGGGTTCAAGTGAGTAATAGCGCTGTCACTTTCTTGCAGCTATTGTTTTCTGGCTATACTCCGACCATTCGATATTTTAAAACCAGTGATACGAAGAAGTAGCACGGTATAACTTTTTCATACAAATCTTAAACCCCCTTTAATTATATGGATCTCAGCAAGTTTTTTTTTGTTATCCCTTGTGTTTCATTTAATCCATCCTTATAAGCCAAAAGAAACACTAAAAATTTGGTTTTAAAAGCACAAAAACCAGTTCAGTAGGTGCCTATGTGATATGCGTGTAGAAATGTGTGAGACACTTGTCACAAATCCCTCTGCCGACGCACACTTGACGGCTCTCAGACGAACGTGCCCTATCGGTTTCCACTCAGATGTTGTCTGCCTGTCATGCCTGGCCAATAACACAGAGTCAATAGAACAATCAGAGTTATTTCATTTCTGGGAACGCAATGGGTACGCCATTTTTTGTTGTTTTAATGAATGACGGAACCTTCACTTACCTACGAAATACCGAATAATGTATTTTTTAGTTAAAAAAACCTTAAAACTTAATATCCCAAAAAATATGAATTGCGGATATGAATGTAAAACAGATTTGATGGTAAAGAAATAACGAAGGAATGAATAAATGAATAAATGAATGAATGAATTATTTATTTGCTTAGAATGTAGGTATTAGTAGTAAAAACATAGATGGTAGGTATATATAAATTGAAATTCCCAGTACATTCTGCCGTTAAGCGTGCAAAATTAAATCTTAAAAGCTAGTTATAATTAAGTTACATGCGAGGAAAACAACAAAAATCACTAATTAATTACCAAAAAAAAAAAAAAAATATGCAGGTAGGCTATAAGACGGTTAATTATCCTCCAAATACACTAGGTATTGTTTCGACACAATTATTTTTGGTGTGGTATGAGCCGCCATAGTTACAACGGAAAATGGCGGAGTAGGCTTAGTGATAGGGTCCCGCTGGCACTATTTGGCTATGAAACCCTAAAAAGAGACTGTAGAAAATATTTAAAAATGCAACGTAGGTACCTTATTTATTATTTATTTAAAAACTTTCACACAAAAAAAATATTGCAAGGAGGACTTAATGCTAACAGCATTATCTGCCAGACATCCTGGACGTGCAGAAAGATAAAAAAAAAAAAAACCTTGAATAAAGCTTGGTCATAACATTTTTATATTCCAACTAGCGACTCGCCCCGGCTTCGCACGGGTAGCACCCGGTGAACCCCCCCCCCCTAATACAATCTCCTGGTTCTAAGCTACCTCCCCACCAATTTTCAGCCAAATCGGTTCGTGCGTTCTGGAGTTATAGCGTCAGAATGGAAAACCCGACTTATTTTTATATAGTAGAGAAGATATTGACCTTTTCTGTCCATTGAAAGAAATATTTTAAACTATATTACGGGCCTTAGAGTAAGACTTAAGTACTCAAAGTTCTTATAATATAGGTACCTAAGATAAAAAACACAAAATAAAAAGTCCCAAAATGTTATCAAACTTGTAACGAGTAACCAATGTAGCATATCTACGCACCGTTGTAGCACTTCTACGCGCCGTTGTAGCATCTCTACGCACCACCGTAGCCATTGCTACGGGCTACGAATACGTTCAACTCAAGTTAATTTTAAAACCACTGACAATTTCCAATGTTCCATTAAGATTGGAAAAAGGAACACATAGCAGACGCACATCGGTGTCTACCACGCATAATGTAGAGCCCTACTCTATGAACGACTAGGACTTGGAAAAAAATTAACACGCTATCAGTGCCATTCCGTGCAATTATCTTCCAAGAGCATTTTACCGAGCTAATTATTCTAAAAACGCTGAATCAATTTCCACCAAGCATAGCTAAGAACAATATCGCAAACACCATCTTAAATATAAAGAAAACCGTATCTAAATCGATCAAACCGTTTTGGAGATAAATGGAAACACTTATTTGCACACACAAAAAACCTCACCTTCCAAACGCAATACTCCTTCTCCGTTATACGTACGTAAAAAACATCAAATAATAATAAATAAATAAATAATGCTGGACAAGTTCACGCAACATTATCTAGCCCCAAGCTAAGCCAGAGCTTGTGTTATGTATGGGTACTAGATAACTGATATACTTAATATAATATATTACATAGATAGATATTTTTTATTATACATAGAAAACACCCAGGACACCCTGAACAAATATCTGCAGAACGCACAAATATTTGTTCTGAGGCGGGAATCGAACCCACAACCTCCTGCGTCGCAGGCGAACCATCGCCAGCCGCGCCACAGAGGCCGTCATCAAATCAAAATCGACTGTTTTTATACATTCAATGAAATGGTGTGAACAAAGAAATTCTAATAACTTTGTGGTCTTTGGGTGTGACCATGTAATTGCCCATCCAAACTAATACTATTTAGTACCTAAAGTGCCAATTACTCCATAGTACATACGTTCGTGCAGTGCGCCCAGTTGCGTGGGTAGCCCGGTGGAGGACGCACGTCCGGCTGAGTTCTGACTTACTACGGACTTACTTGAGTTACTTCATAAAGTGTTTGTTTGTGGTTTCAGCTTTTTGTTGTCGGAGAAAAGAGGCTTATGGCAGGTGAGTAAATATATTTGAATAATCAAAATTATCTTAGGAATAAGCATAACTTTTTGGAAAGTTTTTATAGGATGTTTTAAATGAAAGAACATTAAGTTATAGCATCAAGTTCTAAGTATTAAGCTTTAAGGCGCGATAGGTTCTCAAATGTCTCTAGATATTTAAAGTTTTTGATAAGAATTTTCATAGTTTTCTATGAAGAAAAAAATATATGATATTCTTGAGCTTTTTATCTAGTGAAATCAATAATTCAATACAATATTTGAATTACTTTACTCGATAAAAAAAAATAACAAAGATACCTCCTTTTTAAAATTTAAATGCTATTTTTAACTCACTTCTCTCACGTTTTAATTTTTGAAACATGTGGTTACATGTTAGTTATTATTTAAGTTAGTGAATTCATTAACAAAATTAAACAAAACTTTGAACGACATTTTTATATAATTTTTTTATACATAAAAACACGCTATCAGAGCTTGCGTTCGCCTTCTTCGCCTCATACAGAAATGTTCGTTGAACCTATAGCGCCTTAATCAAATTTGTCTTTGGATTATGTATTATTTATAAAAACCCTTTTTTTTAAACTTCCTTTTTCAAGCGGTAAAATAACTTTGAAAACATATTTATATATTTTTAACTCCTTTTATATATGTTAGTAAGTAAGGAGTGTAGAAAGTATTTGAGAAAACTCACACAACAGTTCAAATCATTGCAATAAATAATAATAATAAATAAATAAATAATGCTGGACAGTTCACACAACATTATCTAGCCCCAAGCTAAGCAGAGCTTGTGTTATGGGTACTAGATAACTGATATACTTAATACAATATATTACATAGATAGATATTTTTAATTATACATAGAAAATACCCAGAACACCCTGAACAAATATCTGCGATCGCACAAATATTTGTTCCGAGGCGGGAATCGAACCCGCAACCTCCTGCGTCGCAGGCTAACCGTCGCCCGCCGCGCCACAGAGGTCGTCATAAAATCGTTTATTTGGTGAACTCGTAAGCGACTCAAGATTTTAGTTTGAAAAAGTTGTTTTTGATACATTAAATAAGAGGTATTGCTATGTACTCTTATGTGTGTCCTATATCCAGTTATGAGCTAATTTTCTAGGACGAACAAATAAACAGACAGACAAGGAAATGAGTTAATATTGCATTGTCATACAGTTCTGAGCTCCGTATAAAATTTATTTTTTATCAGTAAGTAAATTGATTTTTGACTGCTAATAGTAATCAAATATCTAAATGCCTGATTCTTCTAGGTCTGGTTGCGTTGGAACAGGAGTAACTGTAAATTTATTTTTTAAGACGATTCAAAATGATCCTTGTGATTTCAATGAATAAAATACTTTTAAAATAAAAAATAAAAATAAATAAATAAAAATAAAATAAAATAATGCCTACACGCTAGAAAGCGATCGAAAATAGAGAATCTTATCAAAATGTGAATTCGTAGGCTTATTTGGCTTTTGTAACCTTCTAAAATAAATCTTAGAGTTATTGAGAAATTTGCGCCAAAAAAAAATACTTTTTTTTTTTTTTTTTTTTAACATTGATAGACCTTTATTTGACGACGATCTCACCTGTTGGTAAGTGACGATGTGGCCGAAGATGAAGCACACAGGTCTAGAAGGCACCTATTCACTCTAGCATTGAAGAGACCCAGATTATAGTTTTCAGGAACGACAGACGACGGTAGTGTATTCCACTCCTTAGCAGTTCGCATTTTCTATTAAGAGGCCCCGAAACTTATAATGGCTCTTATAATCGTGATAATAGAGATAAGGTTGTTTTTTGGCAAGAATATTAATTTGTGACATTATCAATGTTTTCACTAGAAACGGCAGCAACTAGCGGTGGCAGTGCAATGCCACATAGGGCGCGTCCTAGGTGGACGTGACCTATGAGGTAATGCACTGTTCATAGGCAGAGGTTACCGCTTAACATCAGGTGGGCCATCTGCTTGTTCCGTCATTCAGAAGTATAAAAGAAAAAAAAAATATTGAGTTTTAAATTATGTACATAACCATGATAGTTTCAAAAGTTATTATCAATGTTATAGTATAACCAAATATTTACAAATGAAATCAATTTTGCTACCTTTGAACATCCACGTAATCTATAAAAAAAACCCGGCCAAGTGCGAGTCGGACTCGTGCACGAAGGGTTCCGTACCATAAACTACAAAAACGGCAAAAAAACAGGTTTGTAAAAATAGAATAAAAAAATTGAACGCAAAAAGTGGTCATCCATTCAAAAACATCGCTTAACCTACACTTAGAGAATTCACGTTTGTTGTATGGGAGCCCTCTTAAATATTTATTTAATTCTGTTTTTTAGTATTTGTTGTTATAGCGGCAACAGGAATAGATCATCTGTGAAAATTTCAACCGTCTAACTATCACGGTTCATGAGATACAGCCTGGTGACAAACGGACAGCCGAGCCTTAGTAATAGGGTCCCGTTTTTCCCTTTGGGTACGGAACCCTAAAAACGGCCAAGTGCGTATCGGGCCACGCGCATTGTTGTGAGCGAGTTGTATGTCACAATATGCGGACTTAGAAAGGGGCTTCATCTGAGTAATTTTCAATGGAGTTTGCAGAAAATTTTCCTTTTTACTTGTCCACGTATATTTTCGCTTCAAGCCGTCGTTGCAATAACTGGCAAAATTTGCTTTCATCTGTCCGGATGTATGTATGTTGGTACTCACGTACAGCTCGTATTTTGCAACTAATAATGACGAAACTTGATATGCAGGTTCTAAAATGTCATAGATTTTTTGTCGTCATCGTTTTTTTATTGGAGGGGTATACGAGTATTCCCCAATAGGGGGAAGTTTACTGCGGCGCCATTTACTGGTCAATTTTGATAATATTTGGCATAAACATTTGATAGTAATTTCTGAAAAACAATTTCGAATATGAGCAAAATCGGTCAAGAGGTTGTCTATGTTGATATACAGGCTGAGTATTTATTAGGGTCACTTCGGCGAAGTCTGAAACCTAAGAGTTATCGAACAGTGCTGTTGGGTTCTTTTTTATCTGCAATCGGCTGTTTAGCCATAATCGGACTTGACTTTGTAAGTAATAAGTTGAAAAATAGTTTATTTTTTTGTTTTTCTGCAAATCATATTGTCTCAAATTACAGTTTTCCAGCACTAATTTAATCTAACATGCAGACAGGTTAAGTATAAGGGTTCCTTGTCTTGTTGACTACGGAACCCTAAAAAGATAGGTTGCCAGTAAATTATAAAAGTTTCGAAAAGTATAATCTTTCCAAATCGAAGGCTCACCTATCTGTATTAGTTGATTACAAAATGATGTAAGAAGCTAAAGAAATTGAATTAAAAACTTGGAAGATTACAAAGTTTTTCCTGAAAGCTTCCTAGATAGGTAGCGAGTTTTGCGATGGAGTACTGTCAGCGTCAAAAATGGCTAAACGGTATTTCTATAATAGCCGATAAGTCACTGATATTTTTTACATACATACGATTACCTAGTAAACTTCCACCAAAAATTGGTTTGAACGAGATCTAGTAAGTAGTTTTTTTTAATACGTCATAAATCGTAAACCATCCAAGAACTTTTATATTATGTTACTCGCTGCTACGGAACCCTTCATGGGCGAGCCTGACTCGCACTTGGCCGCTTTTTTATTTAAAACAGTTGCCAAGAAAAAAAATTGCGAGAAAAAGAGGACAGATGCTCTTGAGATGTGGTGCTGGAGAAGAATGCTTGGGGTTTCGTGGACTGGGTTTAGTACCAATCAGTCCATACTCCAAGAACTCGGCATCAAGCAGCGACTATCAGCTACTGTGCAATCTCGCATCCTCACTTTCTTCGGGCACGTGTCGCGACGTGGAGAGGTGTCCATTGAACGCCTTGTTGTACAGGGTAGAGTTGATGGCACACGAGCACGGGGCAGATAGCCCATGAGATGGACTGACCAAATCAAGGCAGCTTTGGACGGTCCACTGCATAAATGCACCAGGAAAGCTGCGGTGCGAGATGAGTGGCGAAGGATTGTGAAGCGAGCCACAGACCCTGAAGTGACGACCACGTCCACTCTGCCAAGAGTGTAACGACAAAGGAGAATGTTTGTGTATTTTGTCGTGTGCGTGCATAGCGACGTGATCTAAAATGCGTCGGTGGTCATCATTTATTTGTGTGGGTGTCCTCGCCCCCCTCAGACGCGCGGTTGCTGGTGGAAATTAGCGTGCATTACTAATCCAGGCTGGGTATGTAATCAAAGGGCGCAAATATATAATCAAAGGTTGTTTTTAACCCCCGACGAAAAACGAAGGGGTGTTATAAGTTTGACGTGTCCGTGTGTGTGTGTGTGTGTGTCTGTCTGTCCCATCGTAGCTCCCGAACGGATGAACTGATTACGTTTTATTTTGTTATTTTGAAAGGTGTATTTGTCGGGAGTGTTCTTAGCTTTGTTTGATCAAAATCGGTTCAGCCGTTCAGCATTGGGTTTTTTTTTAATTTTTACAAATTTAATTACTTGTTTTATCGTCAAAGCAATGCTACTTTGCAGCTGTAAGTACCTACCTACCTACAGTCTCAACGCGCCACGTTTGACGTGTTTTTTTTTGCTCGTAGGTACCTATAGTGCAAAAAATCATGCCGTCGGTCGTCGTAGCGGAGTATTGAATAAACAATGCCGTAGGTCGTCGTAGCGGAGTATTGAATAAACCATGCCGTAGGTCGTCGTAGCGGAGTATTGAATAAACCATGCCGTAGGTCGTCGTAGCGGAGTATTGAATAAACCATGCCGTAGGTCGTCGTAGCGGAGTATTGAATAAACCATGCCGTAGGTCGTCGTAGCGGAGTATTGTATAAACCCACAAATACCAATAAGGCATACGAAACATTGCATACCTTACGTATAACTTATTTAAAAATTCATTTAATTTTATTGGTTTTTTTCGTCAAAGCTTTTATTTTGCAAAAGTAGTAAAAAATCACGTCAAACGTGGCGCGTTGAGACTGTAGGTAGGTAGGTAGGTACTTACAGTTGAAAAATATCATTGCTTTGAAGAAAACACCCAACAAAATGAAATGTATTTTTAAATAAGTTATACGTAAGGTTTGCAACGTTTCGTATGCCTTATTGGTATATGTGGGCTTATCGAATACTCCGCTTTTATGAGTTTCATAAAAAACTAGCCTAATGCGAGTCGGACTCACGCACGAAGGGTTCCGTACCATTATCTATAAAAACGTCTGTTGTATGGGACCTTTAATATTTGTTTTATTTTAATGTTATTATTTATTTTTAAAGCGAATGTGCGTTAACTAAATACTCTGTGAATATTTCAAGCGTCTACCTGTTGCCGTTATATAACGAGCAAAAACTAGCATAAAAATCACGTTTGTTGTATGGCAGCCCCCTTAAATATTCATATTATTCTGTTTTTTAGTATTTGTTGTTATAGCGGTAACAGAAATACCTACACAAATTGTGAAAATTTCAACTGTTCATGTGTGTGTTTCACGGTTCATGAGATACAGCCTGGTGACAGACGGACAGACAAACAGACGTACAGACAGATAGACGGACAGCGGAGTCTTAGTAATAGGGTCCCGATTGTTGTAAAAAAAACACGTCCCGATTTACCCTTTGGGTACGGAACCCTAAAAATCGATTTATTTTTTATTGTTTCTTTATAATATTGATATTTTAAATCCCAACAGAAAACATTTTCAGTGTTACAATGATGCAAGATCTCGCTTTTAGGTATGTACATACATACTGATAACGATTGACGAATGATAAGTTATGAATAAATGAATACATACATAGACACACGCCTTTTTCTTTGAAAGGGTAGGCAGAGCCTCTTTTCACCGTAGGTTGCACCATCGTGGGAATATAGACGCGACAAGTGGTAAAGTCATCGCCGCTATTGGCTTTGCTGATTGTTTTTTAAACCCAACCCTTTGTTTTTTGTTTTTTTGTTTTTTGGGAAAAAAATCTTTTTTAGTTCGGTTGATTTTTTTCCTCGCCCGTCGGTAAATTTTAATGTATTAACGTAAATTATTTGTGAAGTGAAAATGCGTACAAATGTGTTCCTGGTTTTGTGGTACCATGGTAATTGCACGACACAAATGATCCTAGTGTGGGATTAGGACTCACAATATATTGTGTGTGACAGTTGGGTGTTATGTTATGTTATCAAAAAAGCGGCAAAGTACGAGTCGGACTCGCCCATGAAGGGTTCCGTAGCAGCAAGTAACATAATATAAATGTTCTTGTAGTTTGTTGTAACTTTGATCGTTGTTTTAATAATAGTGTATTACAAAAAAACTACTTACTAGATCTCGTTCAATCCAATTTTCGGTGGAAGTTTACATGGTAATTAATGTACATCATACATATTTTGTTATTTATATTTTTCTCTTATTTTAGAAGTTGGGGGGAGGGCACACTTTTTACCACTTTGGAAGTGTCTCTCGCGCAAACTATTCAGTTTAGAAAAAAATATATTAGAAACCTCAATATTATTTTTGAAAACCTATTCAAAGATAATACACACGTATGGGTTTGATGAAAAAAAAATATAAATTTTTGTGTGAAAATCTTAATGCGGTTCACAGAATACATCTACTTACCAAGTTTCAACAGCATAGTTCTTATAGTATCGGAAAAAAGTGGCTGTGACATACGGACGGACAGACAAACAGACAGACAGACAGACATGGCGAACATGTCGACATGTCCAGGCGAAGTATAAGGATGTGCTCCTTGATCCGGATTTCTGGTCAGCTGGCATTGTTTACCGACGCTATAGGGAAGCGTTATTGAAACCAAATCCCTCTATTGACGTTAAGTGATAGTTTTAAGTATAAAATATGTATGTTAGCCTATAAGGTATATATTGATATGGGCTTAATGTTTATGTATAATTTGATTGTACATTTTCCAGGTAGCCTGAAATAAAGTTTATATTATATTATTATTATTATTATAAGGGTTCCGTTTGTTGCCATTTGGCTACGGAACCCTAAAAATCATACATGTAATAGTAACATAATAATTATTTTATAAAAACGGGAAATTTTCACGTACCGTTAAATCGATGTAAGCACCGACATAGTTTCGACCCGTTTCGAGAGTCTTTTTCAAGGTGAGTGAACGCGACGCACTCCCCCCGCGTCTCGCTTAGCACTCAAAAAAGTAACATAATACTAGGAAAAAACTTTTTGTTGATACAAGTATATACAATCACGTTACATTGTCACCGTTTGTGCAGTCTGGTAAAAAGGCTTGAATAACCGTAGGTATTGGAACTCTTAAATTAAGGTGGTTGCTTTCGCTTGAGGTGAAAAATTCAATTTTTTTCGTGTTTTTTGCTCATTACTGCTCGTCAACACTTCTTCAGATAGCGAAAACTATGTTGCCGGTAATTATACGACCTAACACACAAGTTTTAATTTATGGTATAACATAAATATCATTAGTTTGGCTATGAATGTGCTTGCAACAAAAAAACACTCTACAAACCATTGAAGCACAATCGTAGCTAAACTAATGATATTAATGTGATACTTTAAATTAAAACTTGTGTGTTAGGTCATATAATTACCGGCAACATAGTTTTCGCTATCTGAAGAAGTGTTGACGAGCTGTGATGAGCAAAAAACACGAAAAAATTTGAATTTCGCGCCACAAGCAAAGGAACCACCTTAAAGTGGAATTGGGCCGGCCACGTTGCACGACGCACTGACAAAAGGTGTACCTACAGACTACACGCTGTACAGGACCATTTGGCAAAAGGAATGTTGACAAACCGTATGTGGTGGGCTGATGATGTTATCCAGATCGCTGGAAAAGACTGGATGATCAAAGCAAACGACAGAGTCGTGGAAGAAGATGGAAGAGACCTTTACCCAACAAGGGATCCCTTTCTCACTATTCTTTTCTATTCTATTTCTAGCCCTTTGTGTCCCACTGCTGGGCAAAGGCCTCCCCCCACACCTTCCAGACATCACGATCCTGAGCTATGTTTGCCCAGTCAGCCAGAAACTTATCATCTTCTTGTCGCCATTTCTGTTTCGGTGCCGTGTTGCCTTCTCGCTGGGTCAGGACGCCACACGGTGGCTACCTTCGCCCACAGCTCGCTTGGCATGCGGCAAACGTGACCAGCCCAATCCCACTTCGCTTAGCAGTTTTAGAAGCTACATCCACAATTTAGGTTTGTGAGCGCAACGCAGTGTTTCGAATCCTATCCATGAGCTTCACACCCAGGATGCTGCGCTCCATCGCACGCTGGCAGACCTTGAGTTTGGACTTCTGAAGCAGCGTCAAGGACCAAGTTTGCGTACCATATGTTAAGACGGGGAGAATGCATGTGTCCATTAATTTTCGCTTTAGCGATAGAGAGAAGTATGGAACTTTAATTAGATCTCCCATGGCCAAATAGCTCTTTCGGGCATTTCTAGTTAAAAAAAGTTTTATTATTATTATTATAATCGTATTGGACTTATTATTTAATTGAGGCTTTAATAGCAGTAGATAAAAAGTTTATTTTATTATTATTATATCATTTATTTCGGTTTCACACCATATTATGTTAGTAAAGAGTTGTTAGTAGACATTATCACATAGTATTTATAAAATAATAGTATTTTATGTAACAAGTAATGAATTTTGTAAAAATAAAAAAAAAACCTTAACGCAATGAAACGGCTGAACCGATTTTGATCAAACATAGCTAAGAAAACTCCCGACTAATTCACCTTTCGAACAAAAAAACCAAATCAAAATCAGTTCATCCGTTCGGGAGCTACGATGCCACAGACAGACACACACACAGACACGTCAAACTTATAACACCCTGTCGTTTTTGCGTCGGGGGTTAAAACTAGTAACTATCGGCTTTATAAATTACTGTTGTTTATAACTGTACTTTTTTGTTTCCAAGAATGCTAAGGTATAAATAAATAAATAAATAATTAATGCTGGACAGTTCACACAGCATTATCTAGCCCCAAGCTAAGCAGAGCTTGTGTTATGGGTACTAGATAACTGATATACTTAATATTACATAGATAGATATTTTTTATTATACATAGAAAATACCCAGAACACCCTGAACAAATATCTGCGATCGCACAAATATTTGTTCTGAGGCGGAAATCGAACCCGCAACCTCCTGCGTCGCAGGCGAACCTTCGCCCGACGCACCACAGAGGTCGACCTCGAGGTATACCTCGGTTTATCATTAAAGGCCAGATTCTATTAGTGTACGGTACGTAATGCAGAGGCCGGTGTCAAGGACACTGCATACACCATTAGTAACAGACACCTTGCCACGGAATAGTAGCAAGTGGCCTTAGAACAGTACCGAGAAAGGCCATGGAGTAGGTGATAGTTTAGGCTACCCAGACCATCGTGGTCAGTGCGCTAAGTGACTTACATGCGGACAGGGTGCGATTCGAGATATTAATATTGTACAATACGTTACATTCATACATACATACACACGTCTTTTTACCCGAAGGGATAGGCAGAGCCTCAGAAGGCCTCTTTTCACCGTTTTTTTTATATATTACTGAATGACGTAACAATCCGATGGCCCACCTGATGTTAAGCGGTAACCTCTGCCTATGAACAGTGCATTACCTCATAGGTCACGTCCACCTAGGACGCGCCCTATGTCGCATTGCACTGCGCCCGCCACCCTGAGACATAAGGATGAAAAGTCTCATGTGCCTGTAATTTCACCGGCACCCTTACCCTTCAAACCGGAACACAGCAACGCGAGCACTACTGCTTTGCGGCAGAAATAGGTATGGTGGTAGTACTTCCCCGGACGAACTCTTTTACAAAAAAGCTCTACTACTACTAACCACCGCTTGCACCACCGTGGGAATATAGATATGACAAGTCATCACCGCCATTGCTTCCCACGTTTGACTCGGCGTATAGCATTATTTTATTTCTGACTCGGCTAACACTTTCTTCCAGTTAATAACATTCCCGAATAAGCTAGCAGCCAGAACAAATCTTATACCAACAAATGTTACTAACAAGTCCGGGTAATCCCTTAGTCGGCTTCTACGACATCCACGTGAGGAGACGGAGGGGCTAAGTAACTCATTTTTCAAAGTTGTAGGGCAAATAACCAAACCATAGTTCAAATAATACTATACTAACCAAACAGACGTAGATCACTAACCACGCATATAGGGTTCCGAAGTTTACTCAACTCAAAACTAGATGTCACCACTAGTAGAATAAAACACGCTATCGCTGTCATGGTGGATCTTATACATATAAACTCGAAATGTGCGTATTCGTCAACGCGATCAAACAAGTTTTCTTTTTTGTTTTTTAAAAACGCTTAACTCAATGAAACGGCTGAACTGAATTTGATAAAAAATGCCTAAGAACTATAGCTAGAAAACCAGCTTTCAAATATTAAACCGCATTCTAATCGGCTTACCCGTTTAAGAGCTACGGTGCCACAGACAGACACACAGACACACACAGCGGTCAAACTTGTATCACCCCCTTTTTGCGACGGGGGTTAAAAATAGACACATTTTAGCGGCGTCATCTTTTTATCGTTGCATGAACAAATTACTTTAGCCTGGAGCTTTTTATCGAGCTGGTTACAAGCGCAACTGCTACTCGTAAAAGCCTTCTTCTGTGATTCAGTGTTGCCACCGAGCTCCTGTGAAAAGTTACCTGAGAGTGTTCAAAAAATAACTTTTACTTCGAAATGTAACCTTATTTTTTGCATTTATTATGTAATAAAATTTGACAGACACATGCGAGTTGAGTATTTGTATGTTACATACGATGGATGGCATTGAATAGTTGAGTAAATACATTACATAAAATAGATATTTTTGTATTATACATAGAATACGACATTTTGACGACCTCTGTGGCGCGGCGGACGAACGTTCGCCTGCGACGCAGGAGGTTGCGGGTTCGATTCCCGCCTTGGAACAAATATTTGTGCGATCCGCAGATACTTTTTCAGGGTATTCTGGGTATTTTCTATATATTATAAAAAATATCTATGTAATGTTTTTTTTTTTTTTTATACCATTTGGATGACGGAACAAGCTGATGGCCCACCTGATGTTAAGCCTATAAATAGTGCATTATCTCATAGGTCACGTCCACCTAGGACGCGCCCTATGTGGCATTGCCCTGCGCCCGCCACCCTGAGACATAAAGATGAAAAGTCTCATGTGCCTGTAATTTCACCGGCACCCTTATAGCCTTCAAACCGGAACACAGCAATGCGAGCACTACTACTTTGCGGCAGAAATAGGTATGGTGGTAGTACTTCCCCCGACGAACTTTTTCACAAAAAACCTCTACTACTTCTTCTGTATTAAGTATATCAGTTGTCTAGTACCCATAACTTGTGTTATGGGTACTAGACAACTGATATACTTAATACAAACAGAATAATACAATACATAATACAGCAGAGCTTGTGCTCTGCTTAGCTTGGGGCCAGATAATGTTGTGTGAACTGTCCAGCTATATTTATTTATTTATTTAATATACCCTGAACAAATATCTGCAGATCGTACAAATATTAGTTCCGAGGCGGGAATCGAACCCGCAACCTCCTGCGTAACAAGCGAACCTTCGCCAGCCGTGCCACAGAGGTTGACTTAGAGGTTGAGTATTGTCTAAGAGTAAAGCGGCTCTGACAATTGAACATGGACTTGTTGAAGGGTTCTTAGTTGGACTGGGGAACCCTAACAAGCTAGTTTAACACAAATAAGTCAATCACCGGCAGCGACATCCAATACCTGTCGTTAGGAAAGGTATTGGCTTCCGCTCCCGTCGGACACTCCATTGCCAATCAGATCATTTTACTCGGAGTAGATCTGATATTCCAATGATTGAACAAAATCTTTCGATTGTTATTTTGATGGTATCTGTTCGTATAAGTAGATCTATTTTATCCTATACTATACTAGCGACTCGTCCCGGCTTCGCACGGGTAGTTTCAGATGAAAAACAGCCCCCCCCCCCTCGTATCCCCCCCCCCCCCCCCCCCGGTAGCCTATGTCACTCAGGGTGAACGTAGCTTTCCAATGGTGAAAGAATTTTTTAAATCGGCCCAGTACTTTTTGAGCCTATTCATTACAAACATACAAACATACAAAAATAGGTACAAATATTTCCTCTTTATAATATTAGTATAGATTTATTATCACGTTCGTTAAACGGCTCTAACGATTTGGATTAAATTTGCTATATGTGGTTTTTGGGGGCGAAAAATTGATTTAGCTTGGTCTCAACCCTGGGAAAAATAGTTTTTCCCCAAAAAATCTTTTCACTATTACCTATTCGCTAATCTGTGTCAGTCACAGAGTATTGAATAGTAAACTATTCCTCGGCGAATTCGAATTTTACAGGCTGAAGACGGACATTAGAGATTGTAAGATTATGAGATTGTACACTTAATAAACACGATAAGGGCAAACATTTAGTAACCACGATTTAAAATAAGTTTTTTGAGAAAAATATATTTTTCAATGCAAGCTTTTATAAAATTAGTGATCGTAACCGTGTGCTGATCAAAATGAGCCTAAACACGGCCAGTCTACTATTATCCATCGAGGAGTTCCGTTGTCCACCTTCCGCCTCCATCATCAAATCAGCTGTTGTCACCATCATATTGAATTGTCATCTGAACTTGACAGGTATGCCAAATTTGAGCTCAATCGGTTGAGGATAACTGCTTTAAAATTCATTTGCAAGATTCCACCCGGACATACATTGCAAGTTAATAAAAGCTTGTAAAAAAGAAAACGCCGACCGACGATCCGTCGCACCAGGTACCTACTTCAACTAATACCAGTAGGTGTGAGTGGTGAACTCATCGCCGCCATTGCTTCCTATGACTGACTCGGCAAACGCTATCTTCTAGTAATAACATAGCAGCCAGGACAAATCTTATACCAACGAATCTTATCAACAAGTCCCTTAGTCGGCTTTTACAACATCTACGGGAGGAGACAGAGGGGTCTATTCATGGGCCATACACATCGCAGCACTGTACAACTAGTATATATGTATATAGGATGGAAGTTCATCGATTAGGTTCATAGAGATAGTGTTTCAAATCATTTATCACGATCGCTGACGTCGTTCCCGACTCGATCGAGTTGTGGATTGTTACTCAATCACGGATGAACCAACATCTATGAAATATTGTACACAGATAGATGAGAACTTGCTTAGAAATATAGGATACTCTTCATTTAGGTAATTTTTTTGTGAAAAATATATTTTTCAATACATGCTTTTATAAAATTAGTGATCGTATAACCGTGTGCTGAGTCGAGACTCAGCTTGTCAATTTTGCAGACTCGAGAGTCTGCAAATTTGACAAGCAACTCATACGGCCGTGTGGTGTACATTACACGGATTTTTGTATGGAGAAACCGAAGAGCGCCCCTAGCGGGCACCTTGAGAACCTCAAATCCCGTACAAATTCCGTGTAGTGTACACCACACGGCCGTGTGCAGACAAAAAAAAGAAAAAAAAGAAGCAAACCCTCTGCTCAAAATGAGCCTAAACACGACCAGTCTACTATTATCCATCGAGCAGTAACGTTGTCAACCTTCCGTCTCCATCATCAGATCAGCCTGTTGTCATCATCATAGTGTATTGTCTACGGAACTTGACAGGTATGCCTTTCAGCTCAATCGGTTGAGGATAACTGCTTTAACATTCAGTTGCAAGACTCCACCCGGATTCTTTGTTTCTTTGTTTCGGACAAACAACCTTTGAGGGGGTGAAATGGGGTAAGTATATATAAAAAGCTCCATGGTTAGTTGGGTACGGAAGACGGTACTCAGATGGAAGCTGCAATTACCTATACGAGGTAAATGTTCTGTGTGTTTGTTTGTTTACTGTGTTTTTTACACCACACGTATTGACTCGTCATTCCTGTGGGTCCTGTCAGCAAGGTCAAGAGGGTAGCGTAGGTACCTGGGAAGGCCTACGGTATCAAAAATGTGTCCCAGGCGATGTGGCGTCAGTGGAGAGGGCAAATGCGGTGGATGCTCAAATTGTGGCGCGAAATTTTAATTTTTTGGTGTTTCGTGCCCATTACAGCTCATCAACACTTCTTCAGATAGCAAAAGTTGAGTTCGTGAGAACTAGGAGACTTAAAAACTGATGATATATATGAGATACCTACTATCAATTACAAAAAGTATCAAGTTATCAAGTACGAGTCGGACTCGCCCATGAAGGGTTCCGTAGCAGCAAGTAACATAATATAACAGTTCTTGGATGGATTACGATTTATGACGTATTAAAAAAAAACTACTTACTAGATCTCGTTCAAACCAATTTTGTTTGGAAGTTTACATGGTAATGTACATCATATTATTTTTTAGTTTTATAATTATCTTATTTTAGAAGTTATGGGGGGGGGGGGGGGGGGGGACACTTTTTACCACTTTGGAAGTATCTCTCGCGCAAACTATTCAGTTTAGAAAAAAAAAATATTAGAAACTTCAACATCATTTTTGAAGACCTATCCATAGATACCCCACACGTATAGGTTTTTTTTTTTTTGAGTTTCAGTTCTAAGCATGGGGAACCCCAAAAATAATTGTTTTTTTTTTAATTTTTGTGTAAAAATCTTAATGCGGTTCACAGAATACATCTACCTACCAAGTTTAAATAGTATAGCTCTTATAGTTTCGGAAAAAAAAAACACGGCTGTGACATACACGGACAGACAGACAGACAGACAGACAGACAGACGGACAGACAGACAGACATGACGAATCCATAAGGGTTCCTTGTCTTTGACTACGGAACCCTAAAAATGTGTGTTAAGTCTCCTAGTTCTCGCGAACTCAACTTTCGCTATCTGAAGAAGTGTTGATGAGCTGTAATGGGCAAAAAACTCCAAGTAATTTGAATTTCGCGCTGCAAGCTAGAGCTTCCACCCCCATTGGCTTGTTGGTTTACTTGTGTTTGTTGGTGTTATGTTCGTATTTATTTTATTTTAGAAGCGTAGGTAAGTATCTACCTACTAAATACTCAGTAAACAAGTTTAATTATATAAGAAACCACAACTGTCTCATTAGTCAGCTCTTAGAGACTACCCGCAATCTGCTTTCTACCTCGTACTTCGGCTGACGTTATTATTATAGGCAAAGCTCGAGGTCTAGTGCAAGATATGCTACGTAATTTCAGCCAGAGATGTACACTGCAGGACATAAGACGCGGGATGCGCTACGTGAAACTACAATTAAAATTGTAGTTCGTCCGAACACACATCCACACACTAGGCTTGTGCCTAATCATTTTAGTAGTAGTAGAGCTTTTTTGTGAAAGAGTTCAGCTGGGGAAGTACTACCACCATACCTATTTCTGCCGCAAAGCAGTAGTGCTCGCAATGCTGTGTCCCGGTTTGAAGGGTAAGGGTGCCGGTGAAATTACAGGCACATGAGACTTTTCATCTTTATGTCTCAGGGTGGCGGGCGCAGTGCAATGCCACATAGGGCGCGTCCTAGGTGGACGTGACCTATGAGGTAATGCACTGTTCATAGGCAGAGGTTACGGTGGGTCATCTGCTTGTTCCGTCATTCGAGTAGTACAAAAAAAAAAAAAAAAACTGAGCGGAGCCCTCCAAACTAGTACAATCAATCAATTGTACTAGGTGTCTTATAGTTCTATTAGTCTACTGTTAGTTCAGTGGTAAGAGTCTTGGTTTGTGTTCGTTCGTTTTGTACTCGGTCTTCGTCGGAGACGCGTCGAATGATCGGGCATACGGCGCTCGCGCGCTCACTTTTTTTCGAAAGGATTTAATAGTACTATTATACCAATAAGGATGATCTCAGGGAATAGTTCTCATTCAATAGTGGGAAATAATTCCTAATCATTCTTCGTACGTGAACTACACACGATATACTGACATACTTTCTTTTACCTTCTAACGGACCCCAAAAATCATTGGATAAACATGTGTTTATTTTATAGGGTAGTCTCAAAATCTAATAAAAATAAGTCGGGTTTTCCTTCCTGACGCTATAACTCCAGAACGCACCAAGTGATTTCCACGGTTTTGCATTCGTTGGAAAGGTCTCGGGCTCCGTGAGGCGTATACGTATTTTTTTTTTTTTAGTTACACCACTTATAACTCAAGAATGGGTGGCTGAAAATTGGTAGGGAGGTAGCTTAGAACCAGGAGATAGGACATAGTGGGAGGGGTAGGATGGGGGTCACCGGGGGCTACCCGTGCGAAGCCGGGGCGAGTCGCTAGTTATTTATATAATTTTCGACTTTTCTCTGTAGTTGTGCATTGAGTTAGTTACTAGTATTTATATACTAGTTGTGCCACAAAAACGTCAAGCATGCCAAACAATACTGTGACATAGAGTTTTATTTTACATTATTACATCTTACTAAAAAACCTAAAATAGTAGTTGTAGTTTTAGTAGTAGTAAAGCTTTTTTGTGAAAGAGTTCGTCCGGTGAAGAACTGCGTCCATACCTATTTATCATTCGACAAACAAACATGCATGCGTGCCGATTCTTTCAAGCTGACTCGGAAAACCTTTAGTTAAAGGTAAATTATTCTCTAACAGTATAGCACAAGGTTTATATATAAACACCACAGCACAGTCGAGAGTTCGTCACACCGCTCTTTACTTAACTTAACAAAGGTCCTTAAATAATGGTTATTACTCGAATGTCGACTGGAACTTAATAACTTTAAATGAAGACACTTCTACTGTAGTTACTTAATATAATGTTTCAGTATTAAATTGTGCTTTCATATAAATAATGGTTTGCACGATTATAACTGATCATTACAGCGCATACAGTAGTAGTAGAGCTTTTTTGTGAAAGAGTTCGTCCAGGGAAGTACTACAACCATACCTATTTCTGCCGCAAAGCAGTAGTGCTCGCATTGCTGTGTTCCGGTTTGAAGGGTGAAATTACAGGCACATGAGACATTTCATCTTTATGTCTCAGGGTGGCGGGCGCAGTGCAATGCCACATAGGGTGCGTCCTAGGTAGACGTGACCTATGAGGTAATGCACTGTTCATAGGCAGAGGTTACCGCTTAACATCAGGTGGAACATCTGCATGATCCGCCATTCAAGTAGTATAAAAAAAAAAAACAACAGAAAAACTCTGACACTTTCTAACGCATTAATGTTCTGGTAGGTTAGAATGTGACAGAATACCGACAGTACCGAGGGGCAAGTCCGAGTTTACACACACCATCGTAACGATTAACGACGAGCGTACGTGTATTGCGTAGTAACTAGCCATTAATCTGTGACGTTTTTGGCACAGATTAATAGCTAGTTATTATGTTATACACGTACGATCGTGTTACGTTCATCGTTACGATGGTGTTTGCAAAACTCCGACTAGGGGCTCAGATCGAAAGGGTACAAGAATCAATTCCTTCTCAATAACATAGTGTATAGGATATATTAGTAACCTTTTTTTTTTTTTTTTTATACTACTTGGTTGACGGAACAAGCATGAGGCCCACCTGATGTTAAGCGGTAACCTCTGCCTATGAACAGTGCATTACCTCATAGGTCACGTCCACCTAGGACGCACCCTATGTGGCATTGTACTGCGCCCGCCACCCTGAGACATAAAGATGAAAAGTCTCATGTGCCTGTAATTTCACCGGCACCCTTACCCTTCAAACTGGAACACAGCAATGCGAGCACTACTGCTTTGCGGCAGAAATAGGTATGGTGGTAGTACTTCCCCGGACGAACTCTTTCACAAAAAAGCTCTACTACTACTAAAACCACCATATTACCATATTTCTGAATAATTACCCGGACTTGTCTGGCTGCTAGCTAAGGAATGTGTTATTTACTGGAAGAAAGTTAGCCGAGTCAGTCATGGGAAGCAAAGGCGGCGATGAGCTTACCACTTGTCACGTCTATATTCCCACGTTGGTGGTGTTTACGGCTCAGTACCATCCTACCTCATTGGTATACCTTCTATTCGCACAAAACGATTCAGTTCTACCTTTATAATGCGAACTGCTAAGGAGTGGAATACACTACCGTCGTCTGTCTTTCCTGAAAACTATAATCTGGGTCTCTTCAAGTCAAGAGTGAATAGGTGCCTTCTAGACCTTTGTGCTTCATCTTCGGCCACATCGTCACTTACCAACAGGTGAGATCGTGGTCAAACAAAGGTATGTCAATGTTAAAAAAAAAAAACCCAGAGGCATTTTGATGCTATGCCTGCCTACCCTTTCGGGGGAAAAGGCGTGTGTATGTACGTATGTATTTCTGAATAAATATAATTTTTTAACTTCGTAAGCCATCAAATGATTAAACCGATATCATTCTACTATAATATTATAAATGCGAAAGTTTGTGAGTGTGTGCGTGTGTTTGCTACTTCTTCACGCTGAAACGGCTCGACGGATTTGGATGAAAACCTACTTCAATTGTTGAAATAGGTAGCCTTATAGCTAAGATCTTAGAATAGGTACCTACTTCAATTGTTGAAATAGGTAACCTTATAGCTAAGATCTTAGAATAGGTACCTACTTCAATTGTTGAAATAGGTAACCTTATAGCTAAGATCTTAGAATAGGTACCTACTTCAATTGTTGAAATAGGTAACCTTATAGCTAAGATCTTAGAATAGGTACCTACTTCAATTGTTGAAATAGGTAGCCTTATAGCTAAGATCTTAGAATAGGTACCTACTTCAATTGTTGAAATAGGTAACCTTATAGCTAAGATCTTAGAATAGGTACCTACTTCAATTGTTGAAATAGGTAACCTTATAGCTAAGATCTTAGAATAGGTACCTACTTCAATTGTTGAAATAGGTAACCTTATAGCTAAGATCTTAGAATAGGTACCTACTTCAATTGTTGAAATAGGTAACCTTATAGCTAAGATCTTAGAATAGGTACCTACTTCAATTTTTGAAATAGGTAACCTTATAACTAAGATCTTAGAATAGGTACCTACTTCAATTGTTGAAATAGGTAACCTTATAGCTAAGATCTTAGAATAGGTACCTACTTCAATTGTTGAAATAGGTAGCCTTATAGCTAAGATCTTAGAATAGGTACCTACTTCAATTGTTGAAATAGGTAACCTTATAGCTAAGATCTTAGAATAGGTACCTACTTCAATTGTTGAAATAGGTAACCTTATAGCTAAGATCTTAGAATAGGTACCTACTTCAATTGTTGAAATAGGTAACCTTATAGCTAAGATCTTAGAATAGGTACCTACTTCAATTGTTGAAAAAGGTAACCTTATAGCTAAGATCTTAGAATAGGTACCTACTTCAATTGTTGAAATAGGTAACCTTATAGCTAAGATCTTAGAGAAGAAAACGTTCTGAATTACCTCAGTCCATGATTTACAGTTATGGCTAAGAAAAGACCAGGCTTCTAACCCGAATTACCCCAGTCCATGATTTACAGTTATGGCTAAGAAAAGACCAGGCTTCTAACCCGAATTACCCCAGTCCATGATTTACAGTTATGGCTAAGAAAAGACCAGGCTTCTAACCCGAATTACCCCAGTCCATGATTTACAGTTATGGCTAAGAAAAGACCAGGCTTCTAACCCGAATTACCCCAGTCCATGATTTACAGTTATGGCTAAGAAAAGACCAGGCTTCTAACCCGAATTACCCCAGTCCATGATTTACAGTTATGGCTAAGAAAAGACCAGGCTTCTAACCCGAATTACCTCAGTCCATGATTTACAGTTATGGCTAAGAAAAGACCAGGCTTCGAACCCGAATTACCTCAGTCCATGATTTACAGTTATGGCTAAGAAAAGACCAGGCTTCTAATCCGAATTACCTCAGTCCATGATTTACAGTTATGGCTAAGAAAAGACCAGGCTTCTAACCCGAATTACCTCAGTCCATGATTTACAGTTATGGCTAAGAAAAGACCAGGCTTCTAACCCGAATTACCTCAGTCCATGATTTACAGTTATGGCTAAGATGTCACGGTAATTTATTTGTGTTTATTATTATTATTTTGTGAAACTGTTTTTATTTTTGTTTATGTTTTTGTTTGGGTATTTGTATTTATTAGTATATTATATTTAGGTATCCTTTTAGTTTTATATTATAACTTGTATTGTTATTATTATTTTCTGTGGTACTTGTTTGTAAGGCACGCCTCACCATCTTTCTGCACGTCCAGGATGACTGGCAGATAATGCTGTTAGCATTAAGTCCTCCTTGCACTATTGTCTTGTGTGAAAGTTTTTAAATAAATAAATAAATAAATAAGAAAAGACCAGGCTTCTAACCCGAATTACCTCAGTCCATGATTTACAGTTATGGCTAAGAAAAGACCAGGCTTCTAACCCGAATTACCTCAGTCCATGATTTACAGTTATGGCTAAGAAAAGACCAGGCTTCTAACCCGAATTACCTCAGTCCATGATTTACAGTTATGGCTAAGAAAAGGCCAGGCTTCTAACCCGAATTACCTCAGTCCATGATTTACAGTTATGGCTAAGAAAAGGCCAGGCTTCTAACCCGAATTACCTCAGTCCATGATTTACAGTTATGGCTAAGAAAAGGCCAGGCTTCTAACCCGAATTACCTCAGTCCATGATTTACAGTTATGGCTAAGAAAAGGCCAGGCTTCTAACCCGAATTACCTCAGTCCATGATTTACAGTTATGGCTAAGAAAAGGCCAGGCTTCTAACCCGAATTACCTCAGTCCATGATTTACAGTTATGGCTAAGAAAAGGCCAGGCTTCTAACCCGAATTACCTCAGTCCATGATTTACAGTTATGGCTAAGAAAAGACCAGGCTTCTAACCCGAATTACCTCAGTCCATGATTTACAGTTATGGCTAAGAAAAGGCCAGGCTTCTAACCCGAATTACCTCAGTCCATGATTTACAGTTATGGCTAAGAAAAGACCAGGCTTCTAACCCGAATTACCTCAGTCCATGATTTACAGTTATGGCTAAGAAAAGACCAGGCTTCTAACCCGAATCTATGGAGTTATGGAGTCGTTGCGTTACACGCTCGCTCACTCAGTAACAGTAAAGGTTACAAACTTGATAGTAACACAGTAATTGCTTGAGGATGTAATCTAAATAAATCAAGAACAGAAACACATTTGGTAAACCTTTTCTCGATATATTTATTGTTTTAAATTAGCCCTCCTAAACCCCGTCTTATGTCTTAAAGGAATGTGATTCCTTATAGCAGAATAGAGACGAGTTAAGGTCACACAACATTTTTAATATGGATTACCATTTACATAGGTACATTGTAATGAGAAAGCTCACATTTTTCAGATATTAGATGACAAGACGATAACAACCTTGGTCTCCTAGCGACCAGTCATAGAGCTGTGTTTTACACTGATGTTACCATAACATTAGGACCCTCCTTCAAATAGAGAAAATATTAAACGTTAATTTGTATACTATTCAGTAGGTAATCACATTACTTTGATTAAAGTAGAAGGATTTATTATTGTATATTATGCTACTTTATCAGCAAAAACTAAGATTTATCATTTGTTACTCAAGTCAAAGTCAAAGTTAAAAAGTATTTTATTCATTGAAATCACAAGGATCATTTTGAAACGTCTTGAAAAATAAATTCACATTTATTCCTGTTCCAACGCAACCAGAACCAACCACTTACATCAGTTAATTCTGAGCGGCTAAAATCTACACCTCATCTCTTCCCGGGTTCAAGTTAGTAATAACGCTGTTATTTTCTTGCAGCAATTTTTTTTCTTGCTAGCCTCCGCCCATTTGATATTTTAACATATCGCCTTAATAGACGTTACGTCAAATGTCATAATGTTTGAAGTCTTGCCCGAAGTACTAGTATCGTATTATTGTATCTGTGCCCGAAGTATGTGTACGGCTACTTCATGTTAGGTATATTCCCTTTCATCTACGCAGGAAGAGAGTTCAGACGACATCCCTTGTTGAAAATAATTACATTGAAAAATAATTTAGCCTCGCATTGTAATTATTCAAAATACTTTGCATATTGAGAATAAAAGTTTTAAAAAAAAACCACGTTCTCTTGTAAAAAAATGTGATATCGCAGTGCAGCATAGAAATAAATCTTAATATTTTCAAAATCGAGCCTTATAACTCCTAATATAACTTTTCGACATCTCTCACCGTTTGTTTAAGTGGCCCTGAATAAAAAAAAAACAACCTGTATATCTAGACAACCTCTTGACCAATTTGGCTCATATTCGAATTCGAAGAATTGACTACCGAATGTTCCTGCCAAATATTATCAAAATCGGTCTGTAAATTGCGCCGCATCAAACTTCCCCCCTTTTTGGGGGAAAAACAAATACAATCCAAAATCGCCAACGACAAAAAATAATAATTTAGAAGCTGTATAGGTACCAAGTTTTGTCCAGATTGGTTTTAAAATACGACCTGTTGACTGTACCATCAAACTGACAGAGGAAATTGAACTTGAAGCAAAGACACTTCTCTCTGAGGTTGAAATCTGCCATTTTTGAAAGAAACGTCGTCATTTTTATTTTATTACATTTTATTGTGATTTTTCGAGTTATTTCGTGTAATTTTAGTGGCATTTTAACCGGTGTAACTTGGATAAATGGCACATGTGTGATGTAGTGAAATTTAAGTGTATTGCGAGTCTTTTCGAAATGGTGGATTTTTTCCTGTAAAAACTCAGTTTTTCTGCCACCATTTAAACTGGGTTAGGACTAGACGGAGACTCTTGACGACTTGAATATAAAACTATAACAATTATATCACTTGACATTGGCTAAATTGTTGCAAATAATGCACAGAAGCCATTACCTAAGATAAGAAGAAGAAGACGCTTCTCTCGCTCGATCAACAATCTTCGTGCTATTTGGATCTCTTCATAACTTTCTTTTACGGTCACTTCGATCCGCTTGTGGAACTCTCTTCCAGTAGAAGTCAGGAAAGCCGCTTCCATGGCAGTCTTCAAGTCCAAACTGTACCAATACTTTTGGTCTTTGCAAAATGTCCAACAAAATTGGGCTTATGTTATTTTTTTTAATTATTATTTTAAATTAGAACCAACATCTTACTTTAACATAATAATACAGTAGGATAACAATAGACAGCCAATAAAAGGTTCTCACGAATAGCGTTTGAGTAGGTAACCAACAGGGTGTGAACATTCATTTGTTAAAAAATTAACAATTAACTCGCTTAACCTCTCTGGCGTCGCACTGACAAATTCGCAACTTACTGAATGTCGAGGAACCTGGGCAGGTCGCTCCATATGCGTGTGTCGAGCGACCTGCCCAGGTTCATTTTGATATGGCGTTTTCTTGCTACGACATAGGTATGGCATCGGCGACCGTTAAATGCTAGTACCGAGAGCGACCTGCCCAGGTCGCTCGAATTTCCAGAGGTTAGATATTGCTTTACAAAGATAACAGTAGCAGTTATACGTAACTATTGAAAAACTAAATAACACAGATATAGGTATAAGATTCCATTCCATAGTAAAAGGCCATTCCAGTAGTATAAAAAAAAACGAAAAAAAAAAGAAGATTTTGCGTTTACAAACAGCGTGTTATGAAGAAGAAGTCACTGCTCAGTCGCTGCCGCGCCGAGCTGACGTTGGTGCAGAATAGATTCAAGTCAAAGCGGCTATATATATTATATTATGTTAGGTATTTATATAGCTAGATATTTAATTATGTTAATCATTTAATCTCAACCTATAACTATTTTGAAAAGCACTACCACCCACTCTACATTACACAAAGGTTAGCTGGAAGAAAATGCTAATTAGCATTAAGTTATTTCCATTCTTTTTATTCCGTGAATGAGTTTTTGCAAAACTAAATTTGTCACTACTGACTTTGACATTATTACTATTAATATTAATTTGGAATGTATTTAATTATGACATAATGTTAATCAATTGATCAATGTGTGTGTACCAACTGAATAGATAATCAATAATTTTAATTTTAATATGTTAAATCTTAAAAATTCGCATACCTAATATAGGTCGAATTAGTGGAACTGGTTAAATATTAATAAGATCTAAATTTGTAAACCCTTTTTCTGCGAAATAAATCATTCATTCATTCATTCATTCATTCATTCATTCATTCATTCATTCATTCATTCATTCATTCATTCATTCATTCATTCATTCATTCATTCATTCATTCATTCATTCATTCATTCATTCGCCTATGTACTGCTTTTTTGTCCTGTGCAATAAATAATTTTCTATCTATAGATCGTTTCTTATGTTAGAGTCATGTTTTCACGGTGCATCAAAGTGTCTACCCCTCAAAATAAGAAATCATATCATATGTAGATAGCAAAAAAATCCAAATAAGATTGACATACGAGTATGAATATAGAATTACATGGTGCTCTCTCGCGGAAAATTGAAGGTAATTTGTAGACCGTACCTCTACGTGTATGAAATGATTTAAATCATTCTTTTGTTCGGAGATGGATAACTGAGCTACCTATTATGATTACTTAGGTACCTACTTTCATTATTTACTATATGGTGGGGTATGCCGCAAAAATCATAATCTTAGATTTCATTAACACGCTTTTATTAGCTTGGGTTGTATCTATGTATGTATGTATGTATGTAACTGAATCTTTGAGCATAATTTTCACCAATTTCCAGAAGTCTGATCAATTTGAAACTTTGCATAGAGAGAGAGAGAGAGAGTTAGAGTTAAAGTTAGAGAGAGAGAGGGAGAGAAAGAGAGAGATAAATCGAAATAAAAAAGGAAAAATAAATAATATTTTAAAAAAAAAAAAAACACGCTTTTATAGCTAACCGAACTAAAAAATAGAAAATAATTTTCAATTTCAAAGAGTTTATATTACAGTAGTAGAAGATCGAACAATCAATCAGTTTTTTTTTTTTTTTTAAGCTTGTGGTGCATGTTTTTACTTTTCATAACTCTCCTCTCATAGATAGTTGCCAACAGAATGATTGTTACATTCACTTTATCGAGCACCCCACGCTTTAAAAAAAAAAAAACTGATTTATTGTTCGATCTTCTACTACTGTAATATAAACTCTTTAAAATTGAAAATTATTTTCTATTTTTTAGTTCGGCTAGCTATAAAAGCGTGTTTTTTTATTTTTTTAAAAATATTATTTATTTTTAACTGACTTAATCAAGTACAATTTTCAAATAAAAAATGTGCATCTATTAATCTATTATAATTCCGAGGGATCAGCTTACCAGAAACACAATAGGAAAATATTTCTCGATAGAAAAAAAAAAAAGTTACGTCTATTGTTTGCCTAGATTCGATTGTTTATTAAAATGGTGCATATTATTAAGTAAAAACTTAGATAAATAAAATCAATACAACAAAGCTGAGGGTTTGTTGTGGGGGTTTTGTAAAACTATCTATATTATGCGAGATATTAAATAAAAGCCGCTTTTTCGAACGGAAAAAACGCAACGAACGAACGAACGCTTTCGTTTTTTTTTGTATGAAGATTTGGGGTTGTATGGACCTGGGGTTGGCGGAGCCTACTCAAAATCATACTATTAAGGGCCTTACAACAGATTAATCTTGAAATAGTTACAGCGTATAGTATTATTTAATCTGTGGTTACAGCTCTTGAACTTAACAATCTGTGTCCAATCTCCAAAACCTTTTTAGTAGTAGTATAGCTTTTTGTGAAAGAGTTTGTCCGGGAAAGTACTACCATCGGAAAGCGGTAACCTCTGCCTTTAACAATGCATTACCTCATAGGTACGTGCACCTAGGACGCGCCCTATGTGGCATTGCACTGCGCCCGCCACCCTGAGACTAAAGATGAAAGTCTAATGTGCCTGTAATTTCACCGGCACATATACCCTTCAAACCGGAACAAACTATGCGGGCTACTGCTTTGCGGCAGAAATACGTATGTTAGTAGTAATTCCCCGGACGACTTCTTTCACAAATAAAAAGCTCTACAAAAAAATGTTCTCCTAAAATGTTCGTACCATTTTCCTACATCCGTGCCTCGTGTGACGTCAGCAAAAGTGGATTAATTAATGTAACTGTAAATCCTGCGAGCGTAGCTTCAATTGAAACCAAATTGAAATCCAAAAGCCGTATCGGACAGCGTTACAGTTGCCGTCGGTTGCTGTGGCACATCGTGGACCTAGAGATGCCCTACAAGATCTGCCAACATCATCTCCGAAGAGCATTGACGCTGTTGCATTGTTGTATTCGAGATGTATTGAAGACGAATTCTGCGGAAATAGTGTGGATACCAAGCGGAAATAAATAAATAATAATAACGGACTATAAATAAATAATATTGATAGCCTCGACCTTAAACTGCTCTCGCTAAAGGATTGGATCAAGGGTCAGATTCAGAAGGTGGTACTCCCGGACTCGGCACGCATCGTCAGGAGATTCCTCTCTCTGCAGCCCTAGCCTCCGTCCGATTCAAAGACCTCTGTAACGCGACGGGCGAGTAGCCGGCTAAGATGCAAAATGAAATATTTGTTGCGGGTCTGGGTGTTATGGTACCATGGTACTCGTATTTCCTAATACCCACGACAATAAAAACACATGGATGAGCAATAAATAAATATGTACATACTAACATATTTATTTATTGCCTCTTTTTTTTTTTTTTTTTATACTACTGAATGACGGAACAAGCAGATGGTCCACCTGATGTTAAGCGGTAACCTCTGCCTATGAACAGTGCATTACCTCATAGGTCACGTCCACCTAGGACGCACCCTATGGTGCATTGCACTGCGCCCGCCACCCTGAGACATAAAGATGAAAAGTCTCATGTGCCTGTAATTTCACCGGCACCCTTACCCTTCAAACCGGAACACAGCAATGCGAGCACTACTGCTTTGCGGCAGAAATAGGTATGGTGGTAGTACTTCCCCGGACGAACTCTTTCACAAAAAAGCTCTACTACTACTAATTCCCCTTCTAGTTTATTGATGTTTTTAGCATGACCTAGCTAGGCCATGTCTGAAAACCAGCGCTGCACTAAATAAATAATAAATAATGATGGACCTAGGTCTGGTGCAGCTTACCCAGAGACAGTATTATCATTCGCGTCGAGCAATGGTATGTTTGTCATAAGAATATACCCCTCCGTCTCCTCCCGTGGATGACGTTATAGCCGACTATGGATACACCAGGGCTGTGCAGCAGCATTCACATAGTGCAATCAGATCTTTATATCTCAGAATCGCGGGCGCATCGCAATGCCACATAGGGCGCGTCCTAGATGCACGTGACCTTTGAGGTAATGCATTGTTAAAGGCAGAGATTTCAGGTGGACCATCTGATTGTTAGTTAAGCAACTAACCGTGAACTGTAGCCCAAAAATGAATGTAAAATGTTAAATCCGTATCTCTGGTTTCAGCCGACGAAGGTCACTGCCATTGTTAAGGTCAGTTCACACTCAATTAAACATAACGTAGCTTATCACGTGTGCTAGCCGAGTGATTTCTGTCGTCCGGTGGGTTTATGGCATTATCTCACGCGGTGTGGGAATTACGTGTAGTACATTAGGCAGGGTTTGCGTAAAATCTGTACTTAATACGGCATTAAATGTAAGGTCCTCGATCCGCAAGTTGGAAAAGATCGGTAGACTGATTGTCTACCGATCGTTGGCACCTGAATATAGTCTAACCAGGGACACTGAACAGTGGCCGTGGTCAGGTCAAGCTAACAAACTGATATGATAACGGTTTCCTAACGCATTTTACATCTCGGCTGTCCCCGCGTTAGCACGTCGGATGTTAATAGAAAAAAACCTAATTGCGTCCGTGAACTGTAAAAATTCTTCGAAATCAGCTAGCCGTGCGAATGGAGATATTTCGTAGCATACTGCATAGGTATACTGACATACACACAGATCATGCCGTTATGACTGTATGTATTACATACCGACATACAGACACATCGGGGTTAAAAATCAATAGGTCTTTTCCACAACCTATGAATAGAGACGAAGTGTCTATTTTTTTATTTGTTTAAAAGACTGTTGCTGAGCGACAACATCGTCCCGTGAATACAATAATAGAAAATCAAACTAAAATAAAAAATTAAACGTACAATACAATACAATACAATACAATACAATACAATACAATACAATACAATACAATACAATACAATACAATACAATACAATACAATACAATACAAAACAATACAATACAATACAATACAATACAATACAATACAATACAATAAAATATATTTATTCATAACGCCAAATAGTCATGTAACAAAAAAAAAAAAAAAAAAAAAAAAAAACAAAGAATAACCATATTATAAATCATTTAAAATATAAAAATTAATTACTATTAATTTCATAATTTAATAATATATAAAAAAAAATATTATTACTCATTAAAAAATCGGCAGCTCGTTCAACTCGTTTATCGAGTAGAAAGTGTGATCCAGGAGCCACTTGCGTAATCTGTTAAAAGACCATCGTGGAAGTTGCATCATTCCGAATTGTGTTCGGCAGCCTGTTATACCTGAAGTACTACCACCGTACCTATTTCTGCCGCAAAGCAATAGTGCTCGCATTGCTGTGTTCCGGTTTGAAGGGTAAGGGTGCCGGTGAAATTACAGGCACATGAGACTTTTCATCTTTATGTCTCAGGGTGGCGGGCGCAGTGCAATGCCACATAGGGCGCGTCCTAGGTGGACGTGACCTATGAGGTAATGCACTGTTCATAGGCAGAGGTTACCGCTTAACATCAGGTGGGCCATCTGCTTGCTCCGCCATTCCAGTAGTATAAAAAAAAAAAAAAAAAAATATACAGAGGGACCCATGACGTATACAGACCTGTCCGATTTGCGCAGTTTATGAGGGGGCGCAACTAAAAGGTGACCTAGCTTATTACTACGAAGGGCATGGGAGGTGTGTATCCCTCTGCGTTTAAAACTGTCAATGTTGTTGTGGGTAAACAACGCGACCTGGTAAATTAATTCGCAGGGGAGCGGCATTATTCCCAACTCTCTAAAATAGTCGCGGCAGGACACATCGTCGGGCACACCAACAATTGCGCGCACCGCACGCTTCTGCATGACGAAGACTCTGTCAAAATCAGCGGCTCGCGCCCAAAGCTCGACGCCGTAAGTAATTAAAAATCGGAAATATATATATTACCTTCATACTCTGAATTATTACCTAAATTTAAGAAAATATGTTATGATCATTGGCGTGAATATTTTGATGAGAGATCGAAAACTAAAGGAATCTGGTATAAAATTATTCAGAGTCAACCTCCTCGTTTGCCTTGGTTTATGGGAGATATGTCCAGGAAAAACATTGTGACGGCACATAGACTTCGTTCCGGACACATGCCATTACGGAAATTTGCATATTTAATGAGAAAAGTTTCATCACCTAATTGCGAAGAGTGCGAGAAGCCAGAAGACGTGTACCATGTCTTAATGGAATGTGTCCGGAACCAAGTTGAACGGCAGAGATTATTATTAGAAATAGGTATCAACATTGTTGACATTGGAGTATTTCAAAGTATTTTATCTTCTCCTAATTCAAATGAAGCCAAAATTATTTATAGGTTAGTGCATACGGTTGATTAGTTTTATTGGATTGTTATATAAGTATTTTTTATTTTTTGTTAACTAAATGTTTATTTTTTTTCCTTTTTTGTCAATTATGTATCTTTAGAAGTTTATTTGTTTTTGTTATTACGGGCTGACATGAACAATATGTTCAAAAGCCGCTAAATAAAGAGAAAAAAAAAAAAAAAAAAAAAAACTCTTAGCTAACGCTAAGTCAGCCAATTTATACAGCATTTTTGCTACTTCTACTCCTAGTATCATGCCACAAACTATATTTATAGGAGTCATACGGACGAATAGAATATCATGTTTGGGTAGGAACGGTTTGGAACACATTGATATTCAGGAGGCCAATGCTCCTACCCAAACATGATATTCTAAATGTTTCGATCCGAACACACTCCATCAAGATATGTTGAACATCCTCAATTACTCCGCATTCGTCACAATTCAGCGACGGTAAAAGGTGTATATTTTGTAAATCAGGTGTAGTTGGCATGTGTACCTATAATGTAGATGTCAGAATCAGGTCCTGACGGCGTTTGTATTGCAATACAAAAATGCTAAATCAAGAGGTGACTTCACTACATCCGTACGGAGGCCTGCAATGCTGTAAGCTTCACTTAATTATATTATGACGTCAACTGCAACGACCAAATATATAAGTTTTTTGTGAAAAATATATTTTTCAATACAAGCTTTTACAAAATTAGTGATCGTAACCGTGTGCTGATCAAAATGAGCCTAAACACGGCCAGTCTACTATTATCCCTCGAGGAGTTCCATTGTCCACCTTCCGTCACCACCATCAGATCAGCTCGCTGTTACATAATAAAACATTGTCATCCGAACTTGACAGGTATGCAAAATTTCAGCTCAATCGGTTGAGGATAACTGCTTTAAAATTTAGTTGCAAGATTCCACCCGGATACTAGTATAGTATTATTTTATCTGTGACCCGGACATACATTGCAAGAAAGCTTGTAAAAAATTACATAGCTGCGCCCGGCAGTGTTAGCCGCATAGGTAAGTCTAGATCCCGTAAGAATATCGGAATACAAATTAGCTTATGTGTTATTACAGAGGTCCAGCTATCGCCATTCTAAATTCCATCCAAATCCGTCCCGCCGTTTCACCGTACAGAAGTAATAACACAGCTTTTGCGGCAGTAAACCGGATAAGTAGGTAGTTTTAATAATCCTTTTAATATCCTCCAGTATTTATGCGATATTTTATATGCCATTAAGTAACAGATGGCCCAGATATAAAGAGCCAGAAAAATCATGTTTCATAATATTGCGACCTAGTACCGAAAGTACTCAACATTAGTACACAACGTAGTGTGCAGCTAATTTTTCTTCTTCGTCGTTAACTCTTGGCAGAGTGGCCGTGGTCGCCACTTCAGGGGTTTGTCTGTAGCTGGCTTTACAATCCTTCGCCACCCGTCTTTAGCCGCGGCCTTCCTAGTGGACCATGCATGGGACCGTCCAAAGCTGTCGTGATTTGGGCAGTTCATCTCATGGGCGATCTGCCCCGTGCTGGTGTGCCCTCAACTGTACCCTGTACCAGTGGGTTATTACCGAAATCCCCTGTACACCTCTCGCGGACACGTGTCTGAACCAAGTGAGGATGCGAGGTTACACAGTAGTCGCTTTTTGGTGCCAAGTTCTTCGAGTACAAATGATTACAAGTAAACATTATTTTAAACCAGCGACTCGCCCCGGCTTCGCACGGGTAGCCCCCGGTGACTGCCCCCCCTCCTACCCCTTCCCTCTATCTCAATTTCCTGGTTCTAAGCTACCTCCCCACCAATTTTCAGCCAAATCGGTTCACCCATTCGTGATGGGAGTTACAAGTGGTGTAACTTACACGACTTTGTTTTATATACATATATATATATAGGTGAGTAGTTCCTCCTTGTCCCCGAATCTGTCCCCGTTCGGGGACAGACAATAATTTTCAATTAAGATGTACGTGGTAATGTGGTAAATAAAAGCTTACTTAGCTTCTAAATTCTAGAACCTAAATTATGTTTCAACAAGGTTATATTATGCCCGATTATTTATTGAGAAACCAAGTAAAACACCAATAGAAACAGTGGAGCTATCTAAAAACCGCATACAAACGTTTTGAAATGATTGAAATTGAGTAATAAAATAAAAAAACATGCTAATAATTTGCTTAATCAATAAAAAATATAATTGAAAATCCCTGTAATGTGAGTATTAAATTTAGTAGAATTGGGCCTCGCACTATGCACTATTTTTTATTAATCGAGAACCAATATCGATAGACGGCAGAAATGGACTGCATTGACGTCCATAGCAGGATCTGAAAGTTTTCGCTACGCCCACTCGTAGCTCAGCACTGTATTCCAAGGGAGTCGTAGATATTTCGTTTGAATTTTAGAGAGACATCTTCTCTTAGTTGGGGGTTAGGCTATCAAATTAAATTCATAAGGCCGTTTATGTTGCAAATCCAACTGAGGAGAGTTCTTAATCTTAAGGACCTAAGACGAAAACATAGGTACGGCACTAGCTAGTACCGGCTTGCTGCCTGGGACTAGATCGAACGCAGAGCTTTCAGGCTTATAGGTGAGCAACATATGACGGAGACTAGGATCCAGAGTCTCGAGCACCGCCGTAAAGTTGCATTCCTTTCGATCTTCTATAGGTTACATTTCGGGGTATGCTCTCAGGAACTGCACGATCTGATCCCACCATCTCCTTTTCATTATAGGACGAGCAGACGCATGGCTCGGTACCATCCTTTCCTCATTAGTATACCTTCTATTCGTACTAAACGTTTCAGTTCTATCTTTATAATGCGAACTTCTAAGAAGTGGAATACACTACCATCGTCTGTCTTTCCTGAAAAGTTTAATCTAGGTATATTTAAGGCTAGAGTGGAGAGGAGGTGCCTTCTAGACCTTTGTGCTCCATCATCAGCCTCATTGTCACCTGACAGGTGAAATCGTGGTCAAACAAAGGTCAATAAATGATTAAAAAAAATAAAAAAACTAGCTATCACCCGCAGTTTTATTCACTTATTCTCCTAAGGTTTTATTGAAGGTTTTCATTAATCCTAACCAAATAAAATTTACCAAGCACTCGTGTTTCAGAACAGTGTCAGTCAACTGTGTTGTATACATGAACACCTCAATCAAAACTGGATCGGAACCTATAGCAGAACTAAGTGACTATCCCATACTACTTGTACTATTATATATTCTGTGCTAGTACCTAGTAGTAGTATCCCACTACTAGTGAAAAGTATGTACATGACCATGATAGTTTTAAAAGTTTAATAAATTTTACATATTTTCAAAATTCCCCTAATGTTTCCTAAGAACAACCCTCCCTATCTATAACAGAAGAGGTGAGACTATCTTGCCACGACCTGTACTTATATTTCTAGTGGTCATACGGACGAATAGACAAAACAAAATAGTACGGGTTCCGTTATTTACCATTTGACTACAGAACCCAAAAAATCTGTAGCAATGCAAAATAATATGCTGTCCAAGCAGAGCATAAACATTTTACAGGGTAGCGGACGTGAAACATGATATGACGTCTGCCATCACTGTTTTATGGACACCTCAGGCTTTGATCGCAAGGTTGACTATCCAATGTAATGATTTTAGAATATGTTTCACTCAAATCTGAACCTTATTACGTGTGCGATAAGACTAAATAAGAGTGTCAGGTTTGTTTCGTTAAAATGGTGTAATATTTTAGTTTCGGTCATTATATTTTCGTTATCGAGTTTCTGGTTACAATACTTTTTGATGCGCAGTTTGCATAGAATGATTGCCGCAGGGCTATTTTGTCACTAGGGTGAAAATCATTCAAAATATACCATTACAAACTTGCAATTTGCAACCATGATATGGAATTGGACATTGTTGGTGGTGTGAAAAGCATATTACAATCTGTGACTATTATAAGGTGGTTGCTTTCGCTTCTGGCGAGAAATTATTATTTTTTCGTGTTTTTTGCTCATCACAGCTCGTCAACACTTCTACAGATAGCGAAAACAATGTTGCCGGTAATTATATGACCTAACACACAAGTTTTAATCGAAAGTATCACAGTGTTTTTTTTTTTCAAGCACTTTCATAGCCAAACTAATGATATTTATGTGATACTTTAAATTAAAACTTGTGTGTTAGGTTATATAATTACTGGCAACATTGTTTTCGCTATCTGAAGAAGTGTTTATGAGCTGTGATGAGCAAAAAACACGAAAAAAATTGAATTTCGCACTGATGTCGCTCTGCCCCTCGACAGCTAATATGACAATTTGCATCTGTACCTACATATAATTTATTATTGATGTGTTATTTATGAGTATATCAAGCGTAGAGTGTGCTGTCTTATGGACTTTTGCTGATTCTCTTTACGTCTTACTTATTAAGTTGGTTTTCTTTTTCTTCGAATCAGTTTCTCCTTGTTCCCTATTCCCGAGACCTTAAAAAAACAACACAAACAATGTCGGATCAAAAAAGGAAGCATTTTTTATTTTATTTTTTTACTACTGGAATGGCGGAGCAAGCAGATGGCCCACCTGATGTTAAGCGGTAACCTCTGCCTATGAACAGTGCATTACCACATAGGTCACGTCCACCTAGGACGCGCCCTATGTGGCATTGCACTGCGCCCGCCACCCTGAGACATTAAGATGAAAAGTCTCATGTGCCTGTAATTTCACCGGCACCCTTACCCTTCAAACCGGAACACAGCAATGCGAGCACTACTGCTTTGCGGCAGAAATAGGTATGGTGGTAGTACTTCCCCGGACGAACTCTTTCACAAAAAAGCTCTACTACTACTAGATGCCGATACTTGTACATGACATAGCATACAATGAGAAAATAGGACGGGACAGATATTCCGGGTCGCGGATCTAAATGCCAGCCAAGCTCTTTCGCGCACTCTCACTGATTCAAGCTAATTAGCTGCCATCACAAACCCTACGCCGACCCTAGCTTTTTCACTTTTCTTTATAAGTGGCTCCGCACGGCTTGTGCATTTGCCATTTTCAAGTATCTGTATTTTCACTATATTGTATTTTCAATATATTTTGCAACGTTACACTCCTTCCAAGTCGTCAAAGTCACAGTCGAGTCATGTTTAAGTAAAACGGTGGCCAAATTTACTAAAACTTTGGTAGACAATTTCCACCAATTTCAAAAGTCACGCAATTCACTTCCATTTCATTTCACTACACTTGTGCTTTTTAAACGAGCTACATTAGTTAAAATGCCACCAAAATAACACAAAATAACTCGAGAAAACACTAGGAAAAGAACTAAAATAAAAGTAGAAAACGTCTCTTTTCGAAAATGGCGGGAAGAGTCCGACCCTATCTTATAATAAGGCACCTACGTCACATACGTCAAAAGAAATAAGGACAAAAAGTGTGAGTAGTGCTCACGCCTTGAGGCTTCCGTACCGGTATTTTGGTACTTTTCCTACCATCACCAATCATAGTATTTAATGAAGACATTTAATTTTGAATTCCGTTGTCCACTTTCCAACTCATCATCAGATCAGCCGCTGTCACCATAGTGTTGTTATGCCATCGAAACTTGACATGAATGTCTTTCACCGTTTTATTTTTTCGTGTCAGCGCTAAAAGTGTCTAAACCAAAAGAGAAAACGCAAAAAATAAAACCTTCCATAGCTGCTTGATTATTAAAAAAAATTGAGGGACTAGCGTGTGAACCGGCAGTGTATCGAACTCATTTGTCAGAGTTCTATATATTTTTGCATTGATAATGTATGGAATGCTACTAAGTCCATCGTAGAGTCATTAGAAAATGTTTGAAGCAAGTTTAATTGACTTGAAGTGCGGACAGTTCTCCGACTATTATTCAGGGTCACGATTCAAAAGCTCGGCCCGTTCCCTCACGTGCCTCCACTCACTAATTAATTAGCAACCATCGCACCCTACCCGGACCTAGGGCTGATACTGTTCAACCAGTTTCATCGAACATTTTTATATGAGTCGAAGAAGGTGAGCGCACGCCCTGATACCGTGTTTTTGTGTATAAAAAATAATATAAAAATACCCTTTAGAGTTTTTTAATTTGGTTGATGACTTTACTAACTCATATATAATTAGTAAGTTACAAAATTTTACGAAAAATAAAACGTGTAAGAAGTAAGTCTAAAATGGTATTTCAATTTTAAAAAGGTGGTATTTTGATATATTTTTTTTATCAAGTGAAGTAATTCAAATAAGGTATTGAATTTAAGATTGCACTAGATGAAAAGCCTAAGAATACCAGATATTTTTATCTTCTTGAAAACTGTAAGAACTCTTATCAAAAACTTAAAAATTCTAGATCTCATTATAGACATGCTGTGAACCTATTGCGCCTTAGTAAATAAATTCAAACATTTTATTAATGAATGAATGAATGAATTATTTATTTGCTTAGAATGTAGGTATAAGTAGTAAAAACATAGATGGTAGGTATATATATAAATTGAAGTTTCCAGTACATTCTGCCGTTAGGCGTGCAAAATTAAATCTTAAAAGCTAGTTAAAATTAAGTTACATGCGAGGAAAACAACAAAAAATCACTAATTAATTACCAAAAAAAAAAACTAAGCGAATTTCGAATATTTTGGAATATTGACTTCAATGTGACCATCCTCGAGATACAACCTAATTAGTAAAATAATTATTAAATTCTGTTCACAATCAGTGAATATACCGCGAAACAAACACAATGACGAGGCTACGACATCTATTCTGACAATCAAGGCCACACATTATGTTTTTTTCTGTATATTTTTAATTACAAGCTTTTATAAAATGAGTGACCGGAACCGTGTGCTGATCAAAATGAGCCTAAACACGGCCAATCTACTATTATCCGTCGACGAGAATTTCATAAAGCATGCGTCTCTGTCACGCAGTGCGTCTACTTTTTTTTTTTTTTTTTTTATACTACTTGTATGACGGAACAAGCAAGAGGCCCACCTGATGTTAAGCGGTAACCTCTGCCTATGAACAGTGCATTACCTCATAGGTCACGTCCACCAAGGACGCACCCTATGTGGCATTGCACTGCGCCCGCCACCCTGAGACATAAAGATGAAAAGTCTCATGTGCCTGTAATTTCACCGGCACCCTTACCCTTCAAACCGGAACACAGCAATGCGAGCACTACTGCTTTGCGGCAGAAATAGGTATGGTGGTAGTACTTCCCCGGACGAACTCTTTCACAAAAAAGCTCTACTACTACTTGTCACCAGATGGCGCTCAGAGGCCCCAAATGCTGTTAGGGCAAATAGCCAGCGAAAAAATCCTAGTTACATATATAATCGGAGTTTTACACTCGTTAGGCCCAAGTTCACGAACAAATAAATCGGTCGTTACCGTAACCAATCGTCAAAGTGACAGTTAACGTATGAAAACATCTGTCAAAAAGAGTCGTTTAAGCTAAACAGCCGTTTAAATGTCCGTTAATTTGTTGGTGAAATTGCGTCTTAGTTTCATACGTGTCAAGTAATCAGTCAAGCCGTGTCGCCAATTAATCTTACGCGCTTACCTTTCTACTGTAACGATTTCTCTTCAAGGTATAAATTATCTCTCTTGCTATTTTTCCCGCGTTCAAATTAAAAATTGTTTAGTTTTAATGTTATGGTACGATAAACACGCTCAGGCTTGATGACGAATTAAATTAATATTAATTTTGGTTTCTGTTTTAACGTGTGACAGCCCTGTCGATAATTATGACACTCAAGTCGACCATGTGTCGCTTATCATTCATACCTATCAGACATTTTAAACCTTCATTTTATAATATAAGGTTGATATTTAAATGACAAAGAAGTAGGGACGAGTAGGTACTTAGTTGAAGTGAATTAAAAATATTTATTAATGCTTCAGGGCTTCACCTTGCGACGAATTTTCAGCGAAATGAATATGTTTTTGTTGAATTCCATGTTCATAGTTCCAAATGAAGGTCGGAATATTCTTTGATAATTTTATTTACAGAAAGATTAATACAATTATTATAAGAATATAATAAAAAACACACAAACCCAACAGTTGACCTACCTAAAGACCGCTCTAAGCGATCTAATGATATCTCAACTGATCTAAATCATAACTGTAAGCGTCCCTAAGACACTGGCTACATTGCCACCCTGAATGGCGATACCAATGCGTTGAGCCAGATAAGGTCAGAGGGGCAAGTCCGAGTTTACACACACCATCGTAACGATGATCGTAACGGCGAGTGTACGTGTATTGCGTAGTAACTAGCCATTAATCTGTGAGGTTTTTGGCACAGATTAATAGCTAGTTATTATGTTATACACGTACGATCGTGTTACGTTCGCCGTTACGATGGTGTTTGCAAAACTCAGACTCACCCCTCAGCTCTCGGGTCACGCGTAGCTTCGCTTTTGTGTGATTTCTCGTAGACTCTGCTCATGGAGGTATAATAGTAATGGAGTGAGTGCTAAAAATAGCATAGAGTGTTCCTTCTTACTCCTATCCTAGAAGATATTTTGCTATCCTATGTTAGAGAGAAACAAATATATTGTCACACGACAGTCGTCTTTCCGTTCCGTACCCTGCATTTTGGTATCATGCATATACATCTCCCTAGATTGTTACCATGAATTTACTAGTAATTTGACATTTGGCCTGGTACGACTACCACAAATAAGAACAGTTAGATTTATGCTTGTCTCATTCCAACACATGAATTCATTCATATAAAAGAATGAGACGTTTCGTTTTTAGCCTTAGTTCCATGCCTTTAGTCCATATTCCTAGACTCTGCTACGTCGTAGTAGCCGTAGCAACTGCTACGTACGTAGAACAAAAAGGTGCTTATCTAAATGAGAAAATGTTATGGGATGGATATTATGTGAAATGAGGTTCATTTAAAACTTTTTTCTCGACGATCTTTATAGAAAAATATACAAAAATACATGGTAATCTACATCATATAAAGCATGTCTTCTTGGTTTTTTAAAAATTAAAATTATTTTCAAAAGTAGCCTCTATTTTCGTAGTTATAATGCGCGTCATGTAAAAAGAACGCTGGCGGTCAAGCTTCTTCAGGCGTTCCAGCGTTCTTTTTAAGAGATTACTTACTTTTCTACTTATTTAAGAGATGTATACCTATGCATTGAATGAGTGCCTACCTAGTTTACTACAAATAATGTACAATTATAGTACGCGTCATGTAAAAAGAACGCTGGAACACCTGTAGAAGCTTGACCGCCAGCGTTCTTTTTACATGACGCGCACTATACAACCATTTTTCTCCTAAACTATCAATCATAAGATGTTTTTATTACCTTTAGTATATAAATAACACAACGCCAGGGAACCTTGGATTTATATTTGAAAATTACTACTTTAAAAAAATACGTGATTTTCACTCACTTTTCGTTTCACGAGCGCTATTGTCACTTAATAACTTATCTGAACTTTTATGAGTTAGATAGTTAGACGTCAAATTCTGACAAATTCTGTCAGAATTTGACGGCTATCGACGCCTTAACTCTTCATCAATCATGTGCTTCTAGCTTTGTATGCTCCCGGGAAATACTGGACCCGAAAATCCCGGTATATTGTGCCAATTTTACAAATAGGAATTCCAAACCAAATCCCATTTCTTTGGATACTTTAAGATTTTTAACCCCCGACGCAAAAAAGACGGGGTGTTATAAGTTTGACGTGTCTGTGTGAGTTTGAGTGTGTGTGTGTAGGTGTGTGTGTGTAGGTGTGTGTGAGTGTGAGTGTGTGTGTCTTTCTGTCGCATCGTAGCTCCCGAACGGATGAACCTATTTCGTGTTTTTTTTTGTTTGAAAGGTGTATTTGTCGGGTGTGTTCTTAGGTATGTTTGATCAAAATTGGTTCAGCCGTTTCATTGCGTTGAGGGTCAAAATTAATTACTTGTTACTCATAGCGTTCTGCGTTCGAAACCATGTGTTTAGTTATCTTCAGAAACCTTAATTCATTTGTATTATTTCAATATGTATTGAACTGCAAAACCTCTGACAGTAATTACCACGTATTACTACGGTATGGAGGCCGCAATGCTCTATATGAACACGCTTACATGATACAGTAATTAAACTCCAAAAATAGTTTTTTCAACAAAAACCAGATATAAGTTTTTTTATTGTCTTTTATTAACGGAAAGATTAATACAAGTAGGTAGGTATGTACAAAAATTAAAATATACAGATGATGTTGCGCTTCCTGAAGACCGATGCTAACGTCTGCTGTGAGGATTTCCATCGCTCTGTGCTTCGGATGGCACGTTAAGCTGACGGTCCCGGCTGTTATTGATTAATAGCAGTCGATAAGCCATGTCAGAGGCCCTCAGGCGGCTTGACAAACTCCGACACCAGAGGCCAGCACTACCTCATACGAAACGAAACGAACGTCTGCTGTAGCAAAAACTTGTTTTGTTACAGATATAAAGCAATGAAGAGGCGAGAGTAGCAGCCGGCATGGCGGGAATGCCCATTCTCGGCAACAGTGTCGGCGCTGGAGAGCTGCGCGACCACCATCGAGGTAGATCTTTTTTTTTTTTTTTTTTTTTTTATACTACTTGGATGACGGAACAAGCAAGAGGCCCACCTGATGTTAAGCGGTAACCTCTGCCTATGAACAGTGCATTACCTCATAGGTCACGTCCACCTAGGACGCACCCTATGTGGCATTGCACTGCGCCCGCCACCCTGAGTCATAGATGAAAAGTCTCATGTGCCTGTAATTTCACCGGCACCCTTACCCTTCAAACCGGAACACAGCAATGCTAGCACTACTGCTTTGCGGCAGAAATAGGTATGGTGGTAGTACTTCCCCGGACGAACTCTTTCACAAAAAAAGCTCTACTACTACTAAAATCTACTACTACATCTCTACAGATCTACTAGATCTGTCATCATCATCGTCACCAGACTTCTTTTTCTTTATTTATCGACTTTTGAACATAATATTCATGTCAGCCCATATTTACAAACACAAATAAACTTCTAAAGGTACATACAAAGGAATGCATAGGGCGCGTCCTAGGTGGACGTGACCTATGAGGTAATGCACTGTTAATAGGCAGAGGTTACCGCTTAACATCAGGTGGGCCTCTGGCTTGATCCGTCATCCAAGTAGTATAAAGCGATGGTAGCCTAACGGTTCAATAGTGCAACTCAGAATCCAACGATACCGGGTTCGATCCTAGGCTCCGCACCAATGACGTTTCTTAGTTATGTGCGGATTCCCATCGCTCTGTGCTTCGGAGGGCACGTTAAGCTGTCGGTCCCGGCTGTTATTGATTAATAGCAGTTGATAAGCCATGTCAGAGGCCCTCGGGCGGCTTGACAAACTCTGACACCAGAGGCCAGCACTACCTTATACGAAACGAACGAACGAGTAGTATAAAAATAAATAAAAAATATATAAGGTATAATTAACGAAAAACTAAATAGGTACTTACTTAAATAACAATCAAATAAAAATAATCAAATGCGTAAAATAATTATTGCTTAATTTTTTTTTTTTTTTTTTTTTTTTTTTTTATTTATTTATTGAACATGATTTACAACATATGTTTCTTACATTTAGTGTTTAAAAACCTATATTAGGTTTATCGTAACACTAGGTTCTCGATGATAGGTACATAAAAAATTGAATTTGAATAAGAAAAATTTATCTGAAACACCATCACCAGTCTTTAGACCTTATTTACAATTTGTTAGATAGTGCTTCCCTTAACCGTTTTGCGCACCAGCCGGGTTATTGCGTAGTAGACTGACGTTTGATGTCGATTACCAGTTTGCTGTTCATTGCGCAGCGTGTTTTAGCTTTTTTACAAGAACAGAAATATTTAAAACATGCTGCGCAATGAATAGCAAACTGGACATCGAAATCAAACGAAAGTCTACTAAGCAATAACCCGGCTGGTTTAGCGTACCAAAATCGATGTATGTCACATACTAAGTATTTTTCGAAAAAAAGCAACGTAAAATTAGGGTTGTTATAAGTTTGAACACCATGTGGTGGGAAATACTAGATGGTTCTTTTATTCGATTTAATGGACTGTAGAATAGGTTTGCGGTTTGAATACCTATGCAGTTGCACAGGTCTTCGGTAGGGAGAACTCACTGCTGCAGGTGGTAAGGCACAGGACATAAGTACAGCAGCTACAAAGGAAGGAGCATGCACGACGTACCTGTTGTCTCCGAAGGTCCTGGGGAACACTCCGCGCCAAGATCAGGCGTTGACCTGGCACCACGTACACAGTAATGTTCAATTTGGTGATGACACTAACACCTGGTCTAGTCTCTTCTTGGGTCACACACGTATTAGAGAAAGGTACACAAAATAGCGTTGATAATTTGGAAGTTCGCTCGCACGATCCGATTCACACGAGATTCAATTTGCTTCTGATTTTGAAATGGTGGGGCCCGAAGATGTCTTCGGTGCGATGCGGTGTGTCTCGGCCGTCAAACTGAGACGGCTATATGCGTGCGTGCATGCGGAAAGGAGAAAGGAAGAGGATTGGCCGTTACAACTGCATTTGTTGGTAACTAATGGATGAATATCCACCATCTTCCCCCCCTTGAAGTACTCCTTCAAAGCGAAAGGAATAAGAATATCATGGCGGTTAAAATTAATAATAATAGCGGTTAGCGAATGATAAACAAGTAATATTGCGGAAAAATAAAAAATAGCGGAGTTGGATAAAAATATCCGAAAAAATACATAGCGGTATGGTCACCCTACTGTATAGGGAGAGGCGACAACTTTGTCGTCGGCCTGACATACGAACTATCACAGGTTTCTACTCGCGCACAACGAACTCTACCATCTTTACCGGGGAAAACCTCGGAAATTTTCCCGATTTTCCAAGACAGTGGAGGTGCGTTTTCGTTGTTCAAAAGAACGATAGTGCCTACTGTGAGTGGATTACTAGCGGTGTTCCACTTTTCACGCATTTGCAAATTATGGAGGTATTCATTCTTGAATCGCTTCCAGAATGTTTGGACTAGAGAGTCCATCAAAGAATGACGAGATAAAAGATTTGATCGTTCTCCACTCACATCAGCTGAGGGTAAGAAAGGTAGCGGTTTAGTTGAAAGAAAGTGCGACGGTGTCAAGGCGGTCGGCTCCGAAGGGTCAGAGCTCAGAACGTACAGAGGTCGGCTGTTCAGTACAGCTTCGATCTGGTTAAGCACCGTAAGCATCTCCTCATAGGTGAGGATCTGCTTTCCGATCACGCGGAAGAGAAGAGACTTGATACTCTTTATGTTTGCTTCCCAAATTCCGCCGAAGTGACTTCCTAGGGGTGGCGATCTCTTCCAGGTGATCTCGTGTTTAGCGAGTTCGTTATTAAACGTTTGATAGTATTCGTCAGATTTTAAGAATTCAAATAATTCCTTTAAGTAAGATTGCGATGCGATAAAATTGGTGCCGTTGTCGCTGTATACAAAGTAGCATGGACCACGCCTAGATAAGAAGCGTTTGAACGCGTCCAAGAAGGTAGCGGAACTGAGATCCGATGCTAGTTCTATGTGAACAGCTTTGGTAACTAGACACACAAAGACACAGAGATAAGCCTTTTGGCTACGTACACCTCGCTTTCTAGTCGTTGTGATATATAGCGGGCCAGCGTAGTCGACACCTGTGTGTGTAAAAGCTTTGCAAGGTTCTACGCGACAGCGGGGTAAATCTGACATAGCGGGGAACGTAGGTTTAGGGTTGAGCCTAAAACAACGAACGCATTTGTGAATGCGGTTGCGCACTAGGCGCCTAGCAGATAGGAACCAATATTTTTGGCGCAATATTGACATTAGTAATTGCGGGCCAGCGTGACTATTTTCACGGTGGTACCAATCTACAATTAGTTCAGCGATGTGCCCGTTTTTAGGCATTAGAGCGGGGTGTTTCTGATTATAATCCAGACTAGAGTATGAGAGTCGCCCTCCGACTCGTGCGATTTCATTGGAGATGAATGGAGATAGCTTCCTTAAAGCGGTAGAACACGGCTTGTTCTTCTGAATATTCCGTATGTCACTAGCGAAATGACTTTGCTGAACAGCTTGAATAATTTTGGTCTCAGCGGTGTCTAGATCCTCAGCAGTGATAACGTCATTGCGAGGAAGCACTTTCAAAAAGCGAAGTACGAAAACTGTGGATCTTTGAAACTTTAGCCAAGATGAAAACTTGGAACCTAAAGTTAGTAGTAGATTCTCTTCCTTCACCACCGTGACATGAGACACAGTTTTCTCTTCAGGTAATAGATTTTGAGAGGGAGAGAAAATCTCAACTGGCCAATCTAACAGCGGCGAGGACATCCAAGGGGGTCCCTGGAGCCACAATTTATTATTTAATATCTGTGAGGGCAATAACCCGCGGGATACTAAGTCAGCAGGGTTCTCAACTCCTGCGACGTGATATACGTTTTGCGATGGCGACGTAGACTGAAAGTCTGATATGCGGTTTGCGACGTAAGTATGAAACTTATGCGGAGAAGAAGTTACCCAACATAGGGCTACGGTCGAGTCAGAAAATATGAAAACGTTATCAATGTGACAGCGTCCGGTTAGCGAATCATAAACGGCGCGCACTAGCTTAGCGAGAAGCACTAGGCCGTTTAACTCAAGCCGAGCCAACGTGATGGTTGGTTTAGCTGATGCGACGCGGGACTTGGAGCATAGGAGCGATATTAAAGGTGGCTGGTCACCATTAGACACGTGTAGGTAAATAACACAGCCATATGCCTTTTCGCTTGCGTCCGAAAATGCGATTAACGAGATATTTGAATCGTTTTCCTCAATACCCACATGACGAGAAAACTTGAGTTGCGAAATTAGCGGTAGCTCAGATAGATATATTTGCCATAAGTTGGTGATATCACAGGGTAGCTGGTCATCCCAATTGATGTGCAAAAGCCACAGTTCCCTGATTATCAGTTTTGCGTATAGAATGACGGGTCCGACTAGTCCTAAGACATCGTACAGACGAGCGGTCATGGATAAGATAGAGCGTTTAGTAACAGCGGATGGCGGGACTGAAGTTAAAAATGTAAAATTATCGGATGCGGGGAGCCAGCGTAGCCCTAATATCTTGAACGTGTCATCGTCATCGAATGAAATTGATTCAGACTGCCTATGCGAAACGGGTATGTGTTCCAGCAGCTCGGAAGAGTTGCTAGTCCATTTGACTAAGTCAAACCCACCAGCCTTTAACATCTGAATCAATTCCTGTGCAGTCTTGACTGCTTGATCTACAGAAGAAGCAGAAGACGCCAGGTCATCCATATATACGTCCCTAGTGATGACGTCAGCAGCTATAGGCCATCTTTGTCTCTCATCTTGCGCTAGTTGACGTAAAGTACGCAGCGCCAACATAGGTGAAGACCGGAGACCAAAGCTGACACGCTCAAACTGAAAGGTTTCCAATAAATCGTGCGGTGAGAACCGATATAGGATCCGTTGGTAACAACGGTGCGCAGGGTGCGTATATATACATAAGTACATCATCCTAACATCAGCAAAAAAGGCGATTCGATGTATGCGAACATTTAACAAAATGTTGAATATGTTAGCTTGCAAATTGCAGCCCTTGTACAAAATATCGTTTAGAGACAGTCCTGAATCAGTCGAAGCGCTGCCATCTAAAACGATGCGGACCTTAGTCGTGGACTTATCGTCCCGAACTACGGGTTGGTGCGGCAGATAGTAACCCGGCGAAATACAATCGTTAGCAGAAACGCGCGTTAAAATACCTTTGTCGAGATAATCAGAAATTATTTCATTATATTTTTTATGTAAGTCTGGTGATCGTAAAAACTTCCTCTCAAGGCATGAAAACCTTTTCTTCGCGGTTATGTAGGAATTACCTAGCTTTTGTGGGTCATCCTTAAATGGAAGCTTCACTACATAACTGCCATCTTTATTTCGAGTAGTAGTGGAAGTATAAATATCTTCACAGCGTTGTTCGTCAGGACTTAAAAACAACTGGGAAGGTGGTTCCTCAATGGACCAGAACTTTTCCACGAGTTGGTGTAGCGGGTCATTAGTGAATGCACAAAAGGTATGCGACAATGAGCGCGGCGATATAATGGGCGCATTTCCCATAACGATGTAACCTAAAGTAGTTTCCAAGGCAGCGGGTAAATTATTATTAGCGGCAATCTTAGTGGATAGGAGAATTTGGCAATACAAATTCACCCCTAGCAGGAGATCAATAGGGCCGGGCTCAGAAAACTCATCGTCAGCCATGGGTAGGTTGCGTATGTGTCGAAGAGCGCTGACGTCGACGCGCGAGTCAGGTAGTTGTGACGTAATACTCTCTACTACCATGGGCTGGATGTGGTACTCATGACCGTCCTCGAAGCGGGAAGTGAACCTAAGTGAGGTCACTCCCAGAATTTTCTGAGAGGCCCCTCCTATACCTTGGACTTTAGAATAGCGGCTCTGAGTTGAAATAGGAAGCGATAGGCGCTTACTACACGCAGCGGAGATATACTCACTTTGGGAGCCGGGATCAATCAGGCATCTCACAAAGTGGGGGCGGTTTAAGGCATCAAGAACCTTTATTTTAGCGGTGGCCAATAACGCAGTTGTTATCGTGTGCGAATCGTGATCATATGAAACAGTACAGACTGATGCGTTACTATTCGGATCAATAGCGGGAGCGACTAAAGAAGATTCGACCTTATTCGAATGGGGCGCAAGGTCTTTAGCGGGCGAACGAGTATGAGACTCAGAATTATATGGATGCCCATGCGCAGTGTGGCGTGGGTCTTCAGCGGTAGCGGGCGCGTTAGCGGGCGAATATTTATGAGCGGGTTTTATTTCAACATTTTTGTTGTTATTAGCGGGCGGATTAAAATGGAGTAGTGAATGATGTCTGGCCGAACAATGAGAACATGTGTGCTTGGAAATACAATCCATCGTTTTATGTCTCACACTTAAACAGTTGTTGCAATATAAATTATTTTTTATGAATTTATATCTATCAGATGGCGTCATTTTCATAAAATGAGAACAGCGATACAGATGATCGTGTTGATCGCGATGACACAAAACGCATTTGTTCTGATCGCTTGCACCACACGCCCGGTCCGTGTTTACAAATGACTTGGTCTGCGCGGGCCGAGTGCTGGGCGCGGGTGCGCGCGCGCCGCGAGCTTTGTGCTGCGCTTGTGCACTGATGATCGGGACAGCTGATCTCGATAACACTTTACTCTGTTCATTTACAAATTCAATTAGATTTGAGTAAGTAGGTATTTTATCTTTGCGATGCGTAATTTCAAATAACTTGACAGTCTCAGAGTCTAGCCTCTGGAGAGCGAGATGTAGCAGCATGAAATCAGTCAAGTCGCCAAGACTCAGTTGTCTAAGGGCTTCTACAGACGTATCGAAATTATTTAAAAATGATTCAAGACCAGTTGCACTATTAGCGGTTAGCGGTTTAAAACTTAACAACTGATTAAGGTATGAGCTAGCGAGTAGTCTGGGGTCGTCATATTTTTGCACTAGTGCCTCCCAAATAATAGGATAATTCTCAGCGGTGGGGGGCAGGCGCGCGCAAACGGACGCAGCGGTACCAGACAGCTTACCAACCAAATAATACACCTTGTCACTATTTGACAGAGATGTATTTTCGTGAACAGTGCACCTAAACTGTTGGTAAAATAGCGGCCACGAACGAACATCACCATTAAAGGACATCAGTTCTATGCGGGGAAGTTTAGGTTTCGATGTTTCTTGTTGCGGGGGCGATTCATGTTTATTAGATGGCGAATGTGTCTGAATTACCTGCTTAATTAAACAGTACATGATATCAAAATTCATCCATTCTTGGTACCTTATGGTGTGCTTAGGGTCTAGTTTTAGCGAAATAGCGTTATATGAATCTAATACCCTTTCGAAGTCTTTGTGCAAGTTGTCGATATTAAACGCGCTGTGTTGCAAAGACTTAAATTTGGTAGAATCGGCTTCCACCTTTTTAGCGAGGTCATAAATTCCTTGCATACGCGCAAATATCATTTCGCGTTTAGATTCGAACATGGCTTGCTGACCTTTCTCCTCATCATAACTTTCATCCAAATCATCTTCCTGCTTTTTACTCATTGTGAATTAATTATAAACAGTAGTAAAAATAGAAGCGAATGCAAAAAGAACAAAACTTCCCTAACTATTGAACAAAGTTAGATAAAATCAAAACCTATCTTCGTAGCGGTGCGGTGTCGAGTAAGTTATTAAAAGCCTACCACAGAATAGCAGCGGCCGCAAAGTAGTTACTATGAACCAACTGAGACTGTACAAACAATTAACTATTCTGTTGACTGACAGTGACACAGATTAGCAACTAGTAGTCGTGAGTTTTGCGGTTGAATAGAAACTATGATTATTCTGCGTTAGTCACAGGTAGTAATAGTTAGTACGGCGTGTGGCCTAGCGAAAACAGAATACGAATCGAGCGAGCGGAGAATGTTCAAATAATGAAGAATAGCGGGTAGTCGAATATACGGCGAATGAATACTTCGATAATTTGACTCGTATTATGGTAAAATGAATTACCTATTAGCGGTGCGGTTATAAATAGATGCGTAAGTTTGTAAAACGTGTGATAGCGGTATGCGGCAAGTTTACGCAGTTCCTATACTGATTGTTGCGAAATAACAAAAGAATTGAAACAACTTATTCAATTTATCAGCAGGATTTGACGTATTATATTAGCGGGGATAAAGAAATAGTGAATATAAGTAGATATAGGCTAGTGTCATTAAACGGACAGAGATGAAGCTCAAATGCCCAGCGGTAAATAGGTATTAGCGATGAACTATACCTACGGATAACTAAGTAGAAATGCAATATTTTTTAGAAAATCCGGCTCGAAGGACCACTTTATGGTGGGAAATACTAGATGGTTCTTTTATTCGATTTAATGGACTGTAGAATAGGTTTGCGGTTTGAATACCTATGCAGTTGCACAGGTCTTCGGTAGGGAGAACTCACTGCTGCAGGTGGTAAGGCACAGGACATAAGTACAGCAGCTACAAAGGAAGGAGCATGCACGACGTACCTGTTGTCTCCGAAGGTCCTGGGGAACACTCCGCGCCAAGATCAGGCGTTGACCTGGCACCACGTACACAGTAATGTTCAATTTGGTGATGACACTAACACCTGGTCTAGTCTCTTCTTGGGTCACACACGTATTAGAGAAAGGTACACAAAATAGCGTTGATAATTTGGAAGTTCGCTCGCACGATCCGATTCACACGAGATTCAATTTGCTTCTGATTTTGAAATGGTGGGGCCCGAAGATGTCTTCGGTGCGATGCGGTGTGTCTCGGCCGTCAAACTGAGACGGCTATATGCGTGCGTGCATGCGGAAAGGAGAAAGGAAGAGGATTGGCCGTTACAACTGCATTTGTTGGTAACTAATGGATGAATATCCACCACCATGTGTGTCTGTCTGTCTGTGAGTCAGTCTGTGGCCCCATAGCTATTAAACGGGTGAACCAATTTGAATTAGTTCTTTTATTTGGAAGTATTTTCTAGCAATGGTTCTTAGACATGTTTTATCAAAATCGGTAAAGCTGTTTCAAAGCGCAGGGGGTTTTTGAATTTTGGATTTTTCTTCTTTTTGTACCGCATTACAACATCACCACCCAAAGTCTATAAATATCACATTTTAGGTATTTCCAGAAACAGAACTGTGGTGTGTCCGGCCTAAGAATAGACCCCTCCGTCTCCTCCCGTGGATGTCGTAAAAGCCGACTAAGGGATTACCCGGACTTGTTGATAAGATTTGTTGGTATAAGATTTGTCCTGGCTGGCAGCTTATTATGGAATGTGTTATTACTGGAAGAAAGCGTTAGCCGAGTCAGTCGTGGGAAGCAATGGCGGCGATGAGCTCACCACTTGTTACGTCTATATTCCACGATGATGCAACCCACTGTGAAATGAGGCCTATTGTGGCTCTGTCTACAAAGAGGCGTGTGTCTATGTATGTATGTATGTAAAAATAAATTTTTGTACTGTATTATTAGGTTGCTATCATACGTTGCTAATTCAGCCTTATTTGTAATAGGTAGTATCAGTAAACTAATAAAAACCTTTCATCCGATGCTTCCATCAAGCGCTGAGGTATTTGCTTAGGACTGCTAAGCACCTACGGACTTTGTATCTTATTTCACTGGCTCCTGTGTTTTACGACGGAGTAAAGTCAAGAGGTTTATTGACATTTGGTTGGTAGAATCTATAGATAGGCTTTTAAAATGAAAAACCAAGACCATTTGAAATTATTTTCGAGTTTTCATTGACACTTACATGGTTTGAAAAGCTCAGCACAAACAAATACAGCTCTGAAGACTCAATAAATAAATAAATAAATAAATAATGCAGGACAGTTCACACAACATTATCTAGCCCTGAGCTAAGCAGAGCTTGTGTTAGTTTACTAGATAACTGATATACTTAATACAATATATTACAGTGATTTGGATCAGTTGAGCTACCTTTAGATCGCTAGCAGTGGTCTTCAGGTAGCACAACTGTTTCATATGTATTTTGTACATACCTTGTATTAGTAATATTATTCTTTCTGTAAATAAATGTAACTTATATATTACATAGATAGATATTTTTTTATTATACATAGAAAAATACCCAGAACAGCCTGAACAAATATCTGCAGATCGCACAAATATTTTATCCGAGGCCGGAATCGAACCCGCAACCTCCTGCGTTGCAGGCCAACCTTCGCCCGCCGCGCCGCAGAGGTCATCACAATTTTTGAAAATCAAAGACTTTTTTAACACGATTTTATTAGCTTGGGTTGTATCTATGTATGTATGTATGTATGTAACTTATTCTTTTTGAGCATAATTTTCACCAATTTCCAGAAGTCTGATTAATTTGAAACTTTGCTTAGAGAGAGAGAGAGAGAGAGAGAGAGATAGAGAGAGTTAGAGTTAGAGTTAGAGGTTAGAGTTAGAGAGAGAGAGAGAGAGAGAGAGACAGAGATAAAGCGAACTAAAAAATGAAAAATAAATAATATTTTTAAAAAAATTAAAAAACACGCTTTTATAGCTAACCGAACTAAAAAATAGAAAATAATTTTCTATTTCAAAGAGTTTATATTATAGTAGTAGAAGATCGAATAATCAACCAGTTTTTTTTTTTTAAAGCGTGGGGTGCATTTTACTACTTTTCATAACTCTCCTCTCATATATAGTTGCCAACAGAATGATTGTTATATATAATTTAACACGCACCCGGCGCTTTTTTAAAAATAAATAAAAAATGATTGATTGCTCAATCTTCTACTACTGTAATATAAACTCTTTGAAATTGAAAATTATTTTCTATTTTTTAGTTCAGTTAGCTATAAAATCGTGTTTTTTAAATTTTTTTAAAATCTTATTTATTTATATAATTAGAGTGTTTTTTTTTTTGTAATATCGTGTAATTTTGTTGTTATTTTAACCGGTAAAACTTAGTTAAAGACAACAAATGTTGTATTATCCCACAATATCATAAATGTCAGTTACGAAGTTTGGATGTTTGGAACGCATGTTTGTTACTCAATCACGCTGAAACTGCTGAACCGATTTCGATGAAAGGTAGTTATAGATTATGACCTGGCTTGAGCTAAGCTACTTTTTCAACCTGGTATAAAGCGAGCGAGGCCGCAGGCGGACACTAGTTAAATGTAAGTGTACTGCGTGTCTTTTCGAATGGTAGCTACAGCTAGGCTAGTTTATTTTGGCTACTTCCATAGTGTTATGTCATATGGCATCATTCTGTGGGGGAAAGCAGCAGACATCCAAGCAATATTTGTTTTACAAAAACGGGCAATACGTGCCATTTATAAAATGAAGCCACGTGACTCCTTGAGGGAGCGTTTTAAGGAAATTAACATTTTCACCGTAATATCGCAATACATTTACGAAACCTTATTATATACACATAAACACTTAGATAGATTTATGAAAAAAAGTGACGTGCATTGTTTAACACGAGAAATAAAAATAAACTGAGTATTCCCAAATTTAGATTAAAAAAAGTAAGTGGGTCTTTTATGGGGAATTCTGTTCGGTTCTATAATAAACTTCCAGAAAGTGCTTCTAAACTTTCGATTCGAAGATTTAAATCTTACATAAAGAATAATTTAATTAAGAAAGCGTATTACACACTACATGACTATGTTAATGATAAAGCCGCGTGGCCTGATGTCGCTCTGCCCCTCGACACCTAATTTGTCAATTTGCAATGTCTGTACCTGCATATAATATATTACTGATGTGTTATTTATGTGTATATCAAGCGTAGTGTGTGCTGCCTTATGAACTTTTGCTGATTCTCTCTATCATCTTACTTTTGACTGCCTACCTAAGTAAGGCTTTTAATTTGGTTTTCCTTTTTTCCTTGAATCAGCTTCAACTTGTTCTCGAGGCAACACACAGGCGCTCTCCACCTAGTAGTAAGAAGGATCATCAAAAGAAAAACAGACCGTGTTTGTTGCCTGATTCTTCTAGGTCTGGTTGCGTTGGAACAGGAGTAACTGTAAATTTATTTTTTAAGACGATTCAAAATGATCCTTGTGATTTCAATGAATAAAATACTTTTGACTTTGACTTTGACTTTGGTGGAACTTATCCTGGAAAATCTTAGTCGTTTTACTAGGATATGACTTGGCTCGAGACTCTTAGTCGATCTTATTTTATCAAAATAACTTAAACTGACTTTTTTTAATGGCTTCTTTGGACTACTCCTAGTAATATAGCCAATTTCAAGTTATAATAATTTCAATTCAAGTCGTCCAGTTTCTCCGTTAAGTCGTAACCCAGGTTAAAATGGTGGCAGAAAAACCAAGAACAAAATTCACCATTCCGAAGAGACACAAAATACACTTCTGTCTATCTACACCACACTTAGCGTTCTTTATACCTCCTCACTCCTCCTCTTTTTTAGTCTACCTCTGTGGTGCGGCTGGCGACGGTCCGCCAGCGACGCAGGAGGTTGCAGGTTCGATTCCCGCCTCGGAACAAATATTTGTGCGATCTGCAGATATTTGTTCAGGGTGTTCTGGGTGTATAATAAAAAAATATCTATCTGTGTAATGTATTTGTATTAAGTATATCAGTTAACTAGTACCCATAACACAAGCTCTGGCTTAGCTTGGGGCTAGATAATGTTTTGTGAACTTGTCCAGCATTTTTATAAATGCTACATCGGTTAAAATGCCACAAAAATCACACGATATAACATTAAAAAACATAATTAAATTAAATAAGATCAAAATTATGCGAACTGCTAAGGATTGGAATACACTACCGTCGTCTGTCTTTCCTGAAAACTATAATCTGGGTCTCTTCAAGGCTAGAGTGAATAGGTGCCTTCTAGACCTTTGTGCTCCATCTTCGGCCACATCGTCACTTACCAACAGGTGAGATCGTGGTCAAAAAAAGGTCTATCAAAGTTAAAATAAAAAAATAAAAATAAAAAATAAGACATTTCTCTTAAAAATGGTAGATAAACTGACTTTGTACTTGACACTGGTAAAATTAAGGAGACTCCTCAGAGATTACAATTTAAATAAGAAGAAGAAACTCAGCTTTACCTATAGTTATATTCTGAATCATTTACTTTTGGGTACGTAGTACCTACCATCAGAAAATCTGAGTCTATTTACTACGTGAATAACGGAACAAGCAGATGGCCCACCTGATGTTAAGCGGTAACCTCTGCCTTTAACAATGCATTACCTCACAGGTCACGTCCACCTAGGACGCACCCTATGTGGCACCACCCTGAGACAAAGATGATAAGTATCATGTGCCTGTAATTTCACTGGCACCATACCCTTCAAACCGGAACACAGAAATGCAAGCACTACGTCTTTGCGGCAGAAATAAGTATGGAGGTAGTACTTCCCCGGACGAACTCTTTTCCCAATAAAGGTCTACTACAACTAAAAACCCGTCTCAAAACTAAAAATCTGTCTCCCTTGTGTCCCAGGTTAATTTCTGTTCTATCATATAAATAGTAAAATCTGTCTCCCTTGTGTCCCAGGTTAATTTCTGTTCTATCATATAAATAGTAAAATTGTTTTATTTTGATCAAAAATGCTTCAAAACTGTGATCGTTATATTATATATTTATGTTATTATAAGTTAGATTGTATGTATTCTTTTTTTTTTTTTTTTCTTTTTTTTTATATCTTAAAAAATTATCACAAACAAAGTATTATATACTCAAAAGACCCTTATGGGTTTGTTCAGAGTGTATACAAACCTCCTTAGGTATAAATATATAATCTTACTCTGTAATTCAGTATCCTCTTCACCGCTTCAAATAGGTAAATACATAAATAAGTTAGGTAATTTAGGTAGGAACTAGTTATGTTTGTCGTACAAAAAATTGTAGCATTCTGACTGAACCGATAAACAGGTTACCGGCCGGCATACGGCCATCATTTATTTATTTATTTGATCTACACCACCGTCCTTTATCGTTCTCGTCAATTCCAGTCCATCCCAAGGTTGTCTGGAAGAGATCGCTCTCAGCGATAAGACCGCCCATTGTACTTCCATAGGTACTTATTTTTCTGATTGATTTTAATGTTATTTTTATTTTTGTGGTGTGCAATAAAGTGTTATCTATCTATCTATCTATCGTCTGCTCTGCTAGACCCTGTACAGTGTCGTTTGTCCACAGACGCTAGCACCAGGTCTTCGAGCAGTGGTTCCCGGCGCGGTTCCTCCCCTCACCGCGCTCCTGTAAGTTCATAGAGAATAACTGGCTTGTTACTTGTACAGCAATATTTTATTTATGACGACCTCTGTAGCGCGGCGGCCGAAGGTTGGCCTGTGACGTCGGAGGTTGCGGGTTCGATTCCCGCCTCGGAACAAATATTTGTGCAATCGCAAATATTTGTTCAGGGTGTTCTGGGTATTTTTCTATGTATAATAAAAAATATCTATCTATGTAATATATTGTATTAAGTTACTTTGGTCGAAGGTATTAAGTATATCAGTTATCTAGTACCCATAACACAAGCTCTGCTTAGCTTGGGGCTAGATAATTTTGTGTGAACTGTCCAGCATTATTTATTTATTTATTTATTTTATTCCAAGTATTTATCTGCACCAGGTTGTATGTGTAGTTAAAATTTTGCAACAATCTATTATTATAGGTATGTATATCTGGATCTCTGTTTCCTACTGCTTTTATTATATATTTTGTCTACGTTTAAGAAGGAACAAGCAAATGGCCTACCTGATGTTAAGCAGTAACCTCTGACTTTAAAAATGCATTAGCTCATAGGTCACGTCCACCTAGGACTTGCCCTATGGCCCCCGAGACAAAGATGAAAAGTCTAATGAGCCTGTAATTTCGCCGACACCCATACCCTTCAAACCGGAACACAGCAATGGGTGCACTAATGCTTTGCAGCAGAAACAGGTATGAAGGTAGAACTACCATGAACTCTTTCACAAAAATGCTCTACTGCTACTACAGACCGTTCACCAATAGATAGCCCCTGCCTTGTGAATAGTGTCAACCGGGGACATCTTACGATGATCGGTCTGTACAATTTTAATAATAGATGTATGAGTGTTTGATTAGTACATGTATTGCTCTAGAATTTGTTGGGTATTGGAAAACGAGAAACCTTTTTTTTTTTTTTTTTTTTTTATACTACTTGGTGACGGAACATGCAAGAGGCCCACCCGATGTTAAGCGGTAGCCTCCGCCTATGAACAGTGCATTACCTCATAGGTCACGTCCACCTAGGACGCACCCTATGTGGCACCGCACTGCGCCCGCCACCCTGAGACAGATGAAAAGTCTCATGTGCCTGTAATTTCACCGGCACCCTTACCCTTCAAACCGGAACACAGCAATGCGAGCACTCCTGCTTTGCGGCAGAAATAGGTATGGTGGTAGTACTTCCCCGGACGAACTCTTTCACAAAAAAGCTCTACTACTACTTACAAACATCGTTCCTTTTAACTTTTGAAACTATAATGGTTATGTACATATTTTTCACTAGACTTTTTGTTTCTTTTTCTTTTAACTCAAGAATTATATCCCGTTTCTAGTGAAAAATATAGTTCCTTTTGATAGGATTTATTATTATTGGCAGAATCAGGAGACATGTGACGCGACGGTGCACAAGCCTGACCTGACTACTGCTCTACCAGCAAGACCCAGACCCGCCTGCTATGAACGCGAATACAATGAAAAAGTCCATACTATGGTAAGAGGTTCATTGATAATTGTTTATCTGGAATTAATTAAAAACCTATAAAAACTTTCGTGAAAGAAAGAAAGAAAGAAATTATTTTATTTGTAACTCAATCAAAAACTTAAACTAAACTAAAATAAAATAGTAGCCATGGTAAAAAAAAATTGCATTGAGTCACAAAATGGTCTCTGTCTCAGAATGAGCCAGTTGTAAACACGTTACAACCAACGCTGGTCTTGCGACAGAGCCATTTGGTGACGTCACGGACAATAACACACCTGACACAAAACAATAAAAAAATATAACAAAAAAGAAACAAAAAAGAAACATCTACGACAACGGTTAACAAACACGAGATAACGAAACGGGCATTACCACACACACTGCAAGAACTCATAAACTCACACTGCAAGAACTCATAAACTCACACTGCAAGAACTCATAAACTCACACTGCAAGAACTCATAAACTCACACTGCAAGAACTCATAAACTCACACTGCGTGAATCATATCAATGTCGGTGCTCACATCGATTTAACGGTACATGTTTTTTTTTTTTAGAAAATAATTAAAAACCTCCTTTTCATCATAGGTCGAGCAAACGCACGGCTCGGTACCATCCTTACCTCATTAGCATACCCTCTATTCGTACTAAACGATTCAGTTCTACCTTTATAATGCGAACTGCTAAGGAGTGGAATACACTACCGTCGTCTGTCTTTCTAGAAAACTATAATCTGGGTCTCTTCAAGTCTAGAGTGAATAGGTGCCTTCTAGACCTTTGTGCTTCATCTTCGGCCACATCGTCACTTATCAGCAGGTGAGATCGTGGTCAAACAAAGGTATATCATAGTTTTAAAAAAACCTAGTAAATATATTCATGATATATTCATCCAAATCTATATCTATAAGGGGTGGCACACATCCTCAGATCTCTGAAATTATAAAGACGACAACTTGAAATTTGACATGAATGTTCGGGTTAGTTCCCCTTTAGAGAAACAAGTCTTTCAACAATTCATAAAATCAATTACATTCGAGTTTGCACTTTATTGTTTGTAAGGTAGGACTGTTTCATCGACGAAGCCGAATAACTTGGCTATTAGTTTTAATGACCGACCGCTTTTTAGGGTTCCGTAGTCAAAGACAAGGATTCGTCATGTCTGTCTGTCTGTCTGTCTGTCTGTCTGTCCGTGTATGTCGCAGCCTTTTTTTTCCGAAACTATAAGAGCATACTGTTGAAACTTGGTAGGTAGATGTATTCTGTGTACCGCAATAAGATTTTTACACAAAAATTTAAAAAAAAAACTATTATTTTTGGGGTTCCCCGTACTTAGAACTGAAACTCAATTTTTTTTTTACCAAACCTATACGTGTGGGTTATCTATGGATAGGTCTTCAAAAATGATATTGAGGTTTCTAATATAATTTTTTTCTAAACTGAATAGTTTGTGCGAGAGACACTTCCAAAGTGGTAAAAAGTGTGTGTCCCCCCCCCCCCCCCCCCCCCCATAACTTCTAAACTAAGAGAATGATAAATTTTATAAAAATATATGATGTGATGTTTACTATGTAAACTTTCACTCAAAATTGGTTTGAACGAGATCTAGTAAGTTTTTTTTTTAATACGTCATTAATCGTAATCCATCCAAGAACTTTTATATTATGTTACTTTCTGCTACGGAACCCTTCATGGGCGAGTCCGACACGCACTTGGCCGCATTTTTAGTCGTTGTGCCATGAATACACACGGCACGGATTATTCAGATAACGATTCTTGACCTTAGCCAACCAATCACTACGCGTAACGACCTATTCCAGCGGTACTTAAATCGCTTTTAGATATCCCCTTTTTAGAGAAATTCAGGACCTAATCTTATACTAAGAGATAATTTTACGACATTCAACCCATAAACACACCCTGATGTCTAAGTTTGCATCAAAAAAGTAGAGCCACATTTAATCTAACGACAACACGTTACATACATACATACATACATACATACATACATAGACACACGCCTTTTTCCCCGAAGGGGTAGGCAGAGCCACAATAGGCCTCTTTTCACAGTGGGTTGCACTATCGTGGAATATAGACGTGACAAGTGGTGAGCTCATCGCCGCCATTGCTTCCCACGACTGACTCAGCTAACGCTTTCTTTCAGTAATAACACATTCCATAATAAGCTACCAGCCAGGACAAATCTTATACCAACGAATCTTATCAACAAGTCCGGGTAATCCCTAAGTCGGCTTTTACGACATCCACGGGAGGAGACGGAGGGGTCTATTCTTAGGCACCACAGCGTTATAGCATATTATTTATCAAGAAGGTGGTAAACTCACCTACGGTGATTTTTAAAGTAGGTATAATAGAAGGCTCCACTTATTTTATAAATAAGGTCTAGTCTTGTCAAGGACCCACCCTGACCCAAACTACTATAACTTATTTTATCCTAACACTTTTCCCAGAAAATAAACTCGGAACATGTGACATTTCACTTCTATTGCAAAACAAGTTGCAACCCCCGCGAGCGCAGAACGATTATATAACACCATAGAGTGAGGCCACACGATGCGTTGCCGGTGCGTTGCGACGCCTGTGCGGGGACGTTGCGTCGTCCTACGAATAAATCATATTGATAAATATGATTGCGACGTCGTGTGGCCTCGCAACGCACGCGCAACGGACATCTGTGCCGTCTCTATCGAGCACGCGCACAGATAAGGCGCTGTCTCCACGAGCGAGAGAATCGCGGCGATATTAACATCGTGCAATGTATTTCTATGAACGCGTCTCCACACGGCGATGTTATCGCGCAAAAGACACCACGCAATAAAAAGTTCCCATACAAGCTTTAATACCCCATTGCACCCGCATTTGGGGGTAGTTCGGGGTTTTTTTTACCCTTTTATGATTTGTAATTAAAGCATACTTATGCAAAGTGTTAACTTTTCACCCCCTTTCGGCTTTCGGTTTCGGCTCGACGATGATGAATCAATCAGTACTCCTGTTTCAACGCGACCAAACCTAGTCGAATCAGGCAACAAACACTGCGCGCGGTTTATTTGATGATCCCTCTTACTACTAGGTGGGAACGCATGCCTCGAGGACAAGGAAAAGCTGATTCAAAGAAAAAAGAGAACTATATTTAGTTTCAGTTCAGTTTCAGTTATTTATTTCATCAACAATTATTTAAATCGTGTTTGAAAACAAATTTGTAATATATACACACTACACAATATTAACACATACAAATTAGAGTTTTTTTTTTTTTTTAAAAAGACAACGAATAATGACGAAAACAAATAAACACCAGATACCTACCAAACTAACATACCACAATAATCACATTTCATGAAATCGTCCACAGAGTAGAAACACCCTTTCAACAAAAGATTTCTTAGTTTAAATTTGAATATATTCGGAATATTTATAGTTTTCATGTCAATCGGTAAAGCGTTAAATAACCTAACAGCCTGGTATCTGCAACAATGTTTAACGATATTAAGCCCTGGACAATATGACATCGCGATATCTTTTCGCCTCGTAGCGAGCCTGTTATAGGTGTACCAGAATCTGATGGCAAAATAGGAAATTAAATTGTGTGGTAAGCAACATTGGGGGAATTGGATTAAAATTGATTTATCTATCTTATTTGAATGAATATTGCATCTATCTATAATTTTACGCATGAAAAATAAAAAAACAATCAATCATTTATTTAATTTTTTTACTTAGAAAAGATCCTCATCCAGATCTAGAAAGTGACTCTAAGTACTCAATCTGCATTGGTTCTTCATCAGACGAAGAGGATGACGATGAAGATAAGGAGGTGTTTATAATGAATCGTTTTTCTTGCATCTCAACTAATCTGTCTTGTTCGATGTAATCATTTTCAACTTTTATGACATGTTGGCAACATTTTTGCCATTTTTGCCATTTTTTTTTTCTTCTGCAAATTTCACACTATCCAGGTTGATCTTTTTCTTTCCACCTTTCCTCTTCTTCCCGGGCGTACAAAATACACCACCATTTGATCAGCTTTCCACAATAATTCGTCGTATAGTAGTAACAGAAACCCCTGTGAACAAGGCGTAATAAAGCATACACTATAAAGAAATATAGTCATAATAAACTACCAAAACTAGTCTGTCCTACTCACCAGTTAACATATGCACGCGCTTTAAAATCGAAGATTCTGGTTGATCTTCATCAGTTTCTTCGCAATTTTTTTGATAAACATTGTAAACAATAGTTCTTGCTTGAGATCGAAGTGGTTTTTTCGACATTTATACGGAATTTTTAAGTATTTTCAACAAAACGACACGTGAGCTCAGAGATTTGACACAACTCGTACTTTGCCAAGACAGATGATAGTTTGGTATTGCCATATGAAAATCTTTGTTTGTATTTAATTTTTTATGCCATTAGATTCTGGTATACCTATACCTATTACCCGTTTGGCACTCAGTACGTCGAAATGAACGCGGTGCAACGACGCAACGCACCGGCAACGCCCCTGTGGCCTCACCTTTATGTAGGAAGCAGTATGCATAGTTTCAAAACTCCTTCCTTTGATAATAATTATATAGCTCGTGACTTCAGTTCAAATGAAACCGCGTGGTTATGAGTTTTCATAAGTTGGTTTATTGATTCAAACTCGGTTTAACGCTAATTCATTCAGAGTATTATATAATTAAGGTTCCGGAATGATATCGACCAAAGTGAGCATCATGATATTTTATTACTGTTCAAGTGTAAACCACACTTTATGGATAACATTAAATTTTAGAGCCAAAAATGTTCGTTCCAGCGGGACTCGAACCCGCATCTTCGCCTGTAATTTTTGGGTAAATGTATTATATCAATGTATTAATAATTAACAAGAAAATAAAGACTTTGATTTTGGTTTTGTTTTCTTTTGATAAGGATTTGCATACACTGCGTCCCCAAACTTAATATTTACTTTTTTTTGTTTTTTTTTGTGGTTTTGTTTTATTCGTAGGTTTTTTTCCTATTTTATATTATTTTTAGGTCGATCTGAAAATAAGGCTTATTTTTGAACCTTCCGAAATCATTATAAGATATGATTATTAAGAAGGACTTATAGGTACGAAAGGTAAACCAATTTAGGAAGAATTTAGGTCAATAACAAAATACAAATTCGTTGTAAAAACTTTTTGCTGGCTACAAAATCAACGCATTGGATAATAGCTTGTCTCTCAACTTGCTGGTCTGGTTGAAATATTCACCTAAATTCACTATTTACATGCTACTATACTATACTATACTATACTATACTATACTATACTATACTATACTATACTATACTATACTATACTATACTATACTATACTATACTATACTATACTATACTATACTATACTATACTATACTATACTATACTATACTATATATAAAACTTAACATAACCGCAGGTTAAAGAAAATGATAGAGCAAAACTTATGTGGGAAATATCAGTTCAAACAGATGTTACAATAGTACACAATAGACCAGACTTAATATATATAAATAAAGCAGAAAACAAAACATATCTAATTGATGTCACCGTGCCGTCCGACTACAATATAGGAGCAAAAAAAATAGAGAAACTCAGTAAATACCATGCCTTAAAACAAGAGATTACCAGACTTTGGAAAACACCAACCGAAGTCATACCTATTGTAGTTGGAGCCACGGGCGTTGTAGCTAAAAGCTTACATAGATATTGTAACAAGTTAGATTCACACATCAATATTCACATCATTACGAAACAAGCAGCCATTCACACAGTAACAATTATAAGTAAAGTTCTAGGGGATACAGTATTTGTCAATCGGGGGGGATCAAATAGAAATGAGGAGTCTGAGCAACCTTTTCCCTGAGGGTGTCGGGGCGGGTACTTGGAAACACCGAGTCTTAAAGAAGACTAGAGAAGAAAAGGTTTTACTATACTATACTATACTATACAAAATGTTTGCTTTGCTCTAGGCCTCTCTCAGTGGCTCTGGAGTGATGACACACACAGCGCCGTCATACGAGGAGCAGCGCGCCAGCCCAGCGCTGTTGAGCCGCGGAGTGAGCGGCACACCTGGAGGGCGCAGCGTGCGGGACGATGGATACTGCTCGGCTAGCAGCACACCCCGTGCGTTTGGTACGTCACCATCATCATCGTCTTCATCATCATAAACATCATCATCCTCATCATCATCATCATCATCCTCATCATCATCATCATCCTCATCATCATCATCCTCACCTTCAACCATCAGTATAACTGCGTGTCTAAGGTCGAAGGCGTTGATTTGTTCTACGGAAGCTTACCCAATTTTAGGAAAAATCTCGCTAAGTAATGTTTTCACTTAAAATTTAGGTTTTATATGTATGTTTGTTTTGTTAAAATTTTATTTCAATTTTTATAGGACATGTTGTGTTTTTTAATTAATTTGTGATAATGTTTTATTTTTAATTTTTAATCTGTTCTCGCTCTTTATTATTAATAGCATGTTGTTAGTCATCTATAATTGTGGTAGCACTTGGCATGTATAACTTAACTATCTTGTGTGTATTTACTTTTTTCGGTGTATACTATGTTGGTGACTCTAATAAATAAATATAATATAATATAATATAATCATCTTCATCCTCATCCTCATCATCATCATCATCATCATCATCATCATCAGCCTTTAGTTGTTACCGCTGGACGAAGTCATCTATATAATTTTTTTTTTATTTTTTTTTATATTTTTTTTTTTTTTTTTTTTTTCAATTTTATATTTCTATATTATTTTCTATATTTTTATTTGGGGATTTGCCATAATCACCACGCTTGGCTCACGGATTTGTAATCGTAGTATTCGTTTTGAGTCCTCACGTGGATGTTTGAATTTGACTCTCAAGGCCGAATCCGACTGAGGCGATGCCAATCTAGTCAAGTTCAACGCGTCTAAAACGCAGGCTTGTCTCTTCTCAGCGAATTAAAGTCAGTGTCTCCAAGTTCCTGTATTCCGAGATGTACCTGTAGCTATAGGGTATAACCTCGAGCCCTTGGATGTTTCACTTACGCCTACTCTCAACTTTGATTCCTACATCGAGTCTAAGACAAAAACAGCTGCCATGAAGCTAGGCATCCTGAATAAGGTAAAGCGTTACTTCACACCAGGACAGCTTCTCAGTCTATATAAAGCTCAAGTCCGGGCTGGTATGGAGTACTGCTGCCATGTTTGGGATGGCTCGGCCAAACACCACCTTGCTGCTTTGGACTTAATCGAACGCAGAGCTTTCAGGCTTATAGGTGAGCAACATATGGCGGAGACTAAGATCCAAAGTCTCGAGCACCGCCGTAAAGTCGCATGCCTTTCGATCTTCTATAGGTTACATTTCGGGGAATGCTCCTAGGAACTTCACGATCCGATCCCACCATCTCCTTTTCTCATAGGATGAGCAGCCTCACGGCTCGGTATCTTCAAAAGTCTACAAAATTAACAGGCGTCTCGTCAGCAATGCCCCTGGTGTTGCAGATGTAAATAGGCGATGGCTTCGACCAAAATAAAGGCGTCGGTAACTGCTTATTATCAGGCGGGCCGTAAGCCAGTTTATCTCTTCATTTATCCTGAGGATTATTTATTTCTAGAGACAGAACAGACTTCAAATTTTATACATGCAAGGAGTGGAATACACTACCGTCATCTGTCTTTCCTGAAAACTATAATCTGGGTCTCTTCAAGTCTCTTGACTCAAGTCTCTTAAGATGAAGCACAAAGGTCTAGAAGGCACCTATTCACTCTTGTGAATAGGTGCCTTCTAGACCTTTGTGCTTCATCTTCGGCCACATCGTCACTTACCAACAGGTGAGATCGTGGTCAAACAAAGGTCTATCAATGTTAAAAAAAAAAAAAAAACATGCACTGTGCCCTTGTGAAAAAAGTTGCTATCGCCAATACGCGGCTACGATGCTACGCGCGTGTACATGTCGTAGCAGCGTAGGACTTATCGTAGCTATTTAACGTTTATCGTAATTTCACGGGTTGTGAGTTAGCACTTTCAATGCAAGTGCGCTTCGCAAATTCTTTAGTTGAGTAGATCAATACTAGCACTTAAACTAAAGGCCATACCAAACACGGGACCAGCTTTGGCTGCAGTCTGGCTACTTTGTGATGGAAATTAAGTAAAGAGAACACTCCACACAGCACCACACATCTGGACCACTTTTGATGCAAGGCATAACAAAAAGGGGTAATAAAGGGGTATTTGGAAATTTGTAAAGGGTCGGCAACGCGCGTGTGATGCCTCTGGTATTGCAGGCGTTCATAGGCTACGGTAACCGCTTACCAACAGGTGGGCCGTAAGCTTGTTTGCTACCTTGGTAGTATAAAAAAAAAAAAAAACTTTTATGCATTAATGAGTTAATTAACAACTAATTGCTGACTTGCCTTGAATAAATAAAGTCTGATTAGTTCAATGAAATAATTTAATTGAATTACTGATACTCTAAAGTTTCCTAAGTTCAATTGTTATAATTTGAAGTAGTTCATTAATATTTCTATTATAAAGTACTTGTACAATACAGATCAAAACTAACATTAGGTATTTATTCCATAACTTTAATAACTAGGTACAATTATCGGCATTGACCCTCGTTAGGAATTCACGTAGAAAACAAAATAATCCACAACAAGGTGCCAGTGAAAAGCTGAAAGGTTTTATAAGAAACAACGTAGTGATTAAGTTGGTTATTTCTCGTTCACCAAGAAATTATTAAAGTGATTTGGATCAGTTAACCTATCTTAATTCCTATCTTAATCAGTTAACCTTTTAAGATAGTAGTAGAGCTTTTTTGTGAAAGAGTTCGTCCGGGGAAGTACTACCACCATACCTATTTCTGCCGCAAAGCAGTAGTGCTCGCATTGCTGTGTTCCGGTTTGAAGGGTAAGGGTGCCGGTGAAATTACAGGCACATGAGACTTTTCATCTTTATCTCTCAGGGTGGCGGGCGCAGTGCAATGCCACATAGGGCGCGTCCTAGGTGGACGTGACCTATGAGGTAATGCACTGTTCATAGGCAGAGGTTACCGCTTAACATCAGGTGGGCCATCTGCTTGCTCCACAATTCCAGTAGCATAAAAAAAAAAAAAAAAAAATGCTTTTAAGATCGTTTACAACAGCCTGTAGGTAGCCCACCTGTTTCAAATGTATTTTTTAATTTTGTAAAATCCTACTTGTGTTTGTTGTAAAGGAATTATAAAATAAAATATCTGGCTATTCCGGGATCCAAGGACTTGCATGTATGTTTGTGTGTGTAGGTATGTGTGTGGTTTGCTCATGCTAAATTTCAAAATAATATGTTTTTTCTGAAAATGATAATAGGAAGTTGGAAATGTTGGTAGGTATCAATAAAAAAAAATTGAGCTAGAATATCTTGAAATAGTATTTTCTCGAGCAGTAAACAAGTTTCTGAATCTGTAGACACTTATTAAAAAGAGAAAAACTTGCAGTAGAAAGTCGAGAGGCAATAACGGTTAGAGCCTCTCCGCCATCTTCAAGTTTTAATATAGGTAGGTAGGTCCAATCTGAGCACCTTGGAGTATTGAAGGAAACTTTCTTCAGAAGCCATTAAGAGAAGAGAAGAAGTAGGAACCATACCTAACTAGGTAATGTCATGATGCCTCGATGAGTAACAGTGGCTGACAGTGTTCAGGCTCATTTTGATCAGCTCACGGTTTCGATTACTAATGTCTTACTAATGTTGAACGTAGCTAGGTTGAAAAACATATATTATCAAAGGAAAACCTTTTTCCTTTTAGGTAATAAAACCCATTTTTTTAAATTAAATCTAATAAATAATGATGGACATTTCATACAACATTATCTAGCCCCAAGCTTGTGTTATGGGTACTAGATAACTAATAGAATAAAGTACATAGAATATACCCAGAACACCCTGAACAAATATCTGCAGATCGTACAAATATTTGTTCCGAGGCGTGAATCGAACCCGCAACCTCCTGCGTCGCAAGCGAACCTGCGCTCGCCGCGCCACAGAGGTCGTCACTTATTACCTAAACCTTACTTATAACCTAAGCTTACATTTGTTAGTGCAAAGTAATCGTCTCAGTGAGATAAGTTAATACAGTGGAACCGCGGTTCCACTTCAATAAACTCGTCCGTTCGTGGGAACTCGATCATTGAATTCCGTCGGCAGATACCTCGCCATGCATTTTTAGGGTTCCGAACCCCAACAGTTAAAAACTTGACCCTATAGGATCACTATGTTATCAGTCTGTCTGTCAAGAACCATCTTCCTAAGAAATGGCTAAAGTTTTATTTATTTTATTTATTCAAGGACCATACATACATACATAAATAGACACACGCCTTTTTTTCCCGAAAGGGTATGCAGAGCCTCATCATACCTATTATGAGTCTAAGTTACTTGAATTAAATAAGTAAATTATAAATTAAATGGATCTCTTTTCACAGTGGGTTGCACCATCGTGGAATATAGACGTGACAAGTGGTGAGCTCATCGCCGCCATTATCTAGGTAGTAGTGTTAAAGACCCACAATCACAGGCAATATTTTCAATAATATCTACATATTGTGTTTGCGTTAAAATGTGCATATGTAATTTTTTTTGTGTTGTTTTTTCGTGCCATGTCCGTGCGTCAACCGAGGTCCGTGCTGAAAACCAGCGCTGCAGTGTAGTACAGCAGCATTATGCTGAGCACGGTCCCTTTTTGACAGCACTATACACGGCACAGTTTATATTATAAATTGTACCGTGTATGGTTTTTATCAAAATAAACTTTTACTTTACTTCTTTTACTTTACTTTTATTGCCTCCCACGACTGACTCGGCAAACGCTTTCTTCCAGTAATCACATTCCATAATAAGCTAGCAGCCAGGACAAATCTTATACCAACGAATATTATCAACAAGTCCGGGTAATCCCTTAGTCGCCTTGTATGAAATCCACGGGAGGAGACGGAGGGGTCTATTCTTGGGCCAGACTTACCACAGCACACTAACACAAACATACAGCTCACTGCATTATCCACATTCTCGTAGTTTAGAGCATTGGACAAGATACAAAAATACAAGAAAAGAAAAAAGCTCCACTAGAGGCTTGTAATTGATATTGTTTATAACAATAAACATATAATACATATTAATAATACACTTATTATATAATACATTTATTTACAGAAATAATAATACAACTAATACAAGTATGTAAGAACAAAATTTGCAAAGTTAACAACTTGTAATTTTTTTTTTCTTTATACTTGGCGCCGCACGGCTTGTGCATTTGCCATTTTCAAGTATCTGTATTTTCACTATATTGTATTTCCAATATATTTTGAAACGTTACACTCCTTCCAAGTCGTCAAAGTCACAGTCGAGTCATGTTTTAGTAAAACGGTGGCCAATTTTACTAAAACTTTGGTAGACAATTTCCACCAATTTCAAAAGTCACGCAATTCACTTCCATTTCATTTCACTACACTTGTGCTTATTAAACGAGCTACATTAGTTAAAATGCCACCAAAATAACACAAAATAACTCGAGAAAACACTAGGAAAAGAAATAAAATAAAAGTAGACAACGCCTCTTTTTGAAAGTGGCGGGAAGAGTCAACTTGTAAGTTTGTATTATCAACTTGAAATACTATTTTTTAAGTCTACATCAATGCCGTTAAAAATACAATATGGTAATGAATGCATTATAGAAGAATAAAAATCGAGAAACTTAAAATCAGTCGGCAGTAGTACTAGTGTAGTATTATTTTATTTGTGGCAGCAGTAATTAAAATCTTACAATTTTGCAATTTGGAATGCCCGGATTCTCTTAGCACAAATAAAGGAACAAGTTTAAAATTGAGGAATTTAAACTTTTTATCCCTAGAATAAATAAATAAATAAATAAATAAATAAATAAATAATAATGCTTGGACATTTCACACAACATTATCTAGCCCCAAGCTAAGCAGAGCTTGTGTTATGGGTACTAGACAACTGATATACTTAATACAATATATTACATAGATAGATATTTTTTATTATACATAGATAATACCCAGAACACCCTGAACAAATATAATAGAATATTTATAAACTTCACCATCCCCGGTGAAGTTTATAGGGAAAACTTCCAGAAGGCTTTTACGCTTTTAGGCTTTTACAGTACGGAACCCTCAGGGCACGTCTCACTCGCACTTGTCCGTTTATTGAATTCCAATAGGGTTGGCACCTACAGATTATTACGAATATTTTCGCATCGGAATCCCATTATGCGACGGCGGATGCCGGCGTTATTGAGAAGTCGGTGACGCACAGGAATGGAGTTATTTAGGTGCACAGCGGTCCAGGAATACACCTACCTATTGGGAATTTTTAAAAGCTCGTTATCATATTCGTTTATCGTGTTGGAAGGTAATGTCTTCGACGACCTCTGTGGCGCGGCGGGCGAACGTCCGCCTGCGACGCAGGAGGTTGCTATACGTGCATTTTTGAATAAATAAATGAAATATATACTATAAGTAATTTGATATATCTCCATTGGTAAGGTACGAAATACGTTAGCTGCATCGGGCCAGTGTTCACTGAACAGGACAAGAAAGGAAACTTGTGCTCCGATAGACACCGGCCTTGATAGTTAATTGACTTTTTTCAGATCACAAGTCAACGAAGGGATCCGTCGTCACGCTATCATGTTACAAAAGTAAGTTAATATTATATTGAATCTATAGCTGACATCGTACTTAGTGTAGTAGAGCTTTTTTGTGAAAGAGTTCGTCCGGGGAAGTTCTACCACCATACCTATTTCTGCCGCAAAGCAACAGTGCTCGCATTGCTGTGTTCCTGTTTGAAGGGTAAGGGTGCCGGTGAAATTACAGGCACATGAGACTTTCATCTTCATGTCTCAGGGTGGCGGGCGCAGTGCAATGCCACATAGGGCGCGTCCTAGGTGGACGTGACCTATGAGGTAATGCACTGTCTATAGGCAGAGGTTACCGCTTAACATCAGGTGGGCCATCTGCTTGTTTCGTCATTCAATAGTATAAAAGTAAAAAAAAAAAAAAACGGCCAATAACGACCTCTGTGGCGCGGCGGGTAAAGGTTCGCAGGTTGCGGGTTCGATTCCCGCCTTGGAACAAATATTCGTACGATCTGCAGATATTTATTCAGGGTGTTCTGGGTATTTGCTATGTATAATAAAAAATATAATTATCTATGTAATGTATATATCATATACATATATAAGTATATCATATCAGTTATCTAGTACCCATAACACAAGCTCTGCTTAGCTTGGGGCTAGATAATGTAGTGTAAAAAAAACTGTTAATTTCAATTGGATTGCTATAACGGCGGCCGATTTTTTTAAATTTTTTTTTTAGTTCTTGAATGGCGGATTAAGTCGTTTGCCCACCTGGTGTTAAGCGGTAACCTCTGCCTATGAAAGCCACCCTGAAACATAAAGATGAAAGTCTCATGTGCCTGTAATTTCACCGGTACCCTTACCCTTCAAACCAGAACACAGCAATGCGAGCACTACTGCTTTGCGGCAGAAATAGGTATGGTGGTAGTACTTCCCCGAACTACCTCTTTCACAAAAAAGCTCTACTACTATAGTATATTATAGTACTACTATAGATATATAGACAGAATACAGAAATACATTTTTAAAGGGTCGTCAACGCGCGTGTGATGCCTCTGGTATTGCAGGCGTCCATAGGCTACGGTAACCGCTTACCTACAGGTGGGCCGTATGCTTTTTCTGCTATTTCTGCCGCAAAGCAACAGTGCTCGCATTGCTGTGTTCCTGTTTGAAGGGTAAGGGTGCCGGTGAAATTACAGGCACATGAGACTTTCATCTTCATGTCTCAGGGTGGCGTAGTATAAAAAAAAAAAACAGATAGACCAGACGTGGGCTTAGTAATAATAGGGTCCCATTGCCACCCTTTGGACACAGAACCCTAAAAATGGTGATCGATTGTGTTTTCTTTCAGAAGAGCCAAAAATCCAAGTAGAAGAGGAGTTTTACAGCGAAACAGCTAAGAAAAAAAGGGCAAATAGTATAAAAGTAGGTGAGTACGTCATCAACCGCAGGTTGCCCACGCCCACTGCTGGGGGATAAGAGCTGGTTCACCACACTGGTTCTTTCAATCATCATCCTACTTATTTTACTTTATTTATTAAGGTATTCATCATAATTACACAAGACGAGCGTGAATGGGACAGTGGAAGGGGAAGACCTCGGCGAACGTATTCAGACCAGATCGGAGTCGTTCTGGAAAAAGGCCAGGTCCCCGACGAGCATGTATGAAGAATGTGATGAGAGTGAATGAAGCAATAGAGGTGTGTCAGGATCGTAGCAAGTGGAAATCCGTGGTCTCTGCCTACCCCTCCGGGAAACAGGCGTGAGTTTATGTATGTATGTATGTATGTATGTATGTATGTATGTATGTATGTATGTATGTATGTATGTATGTATGTATGTATGTATGTATGTATGTATGTATGTATGTATGTATGTATGCATGCATGCATGCATGCATGCATGTATGTATGTATGTATGTATGTATGTATGTATGTATGCATGTATGCATGTATGTATGTATGTATGTATGTATGTATGTATGTATGTATGTATGTATGTATGTATGTATGTATGTATGTATGTATGTATGTATGTATGTATGTATGTATGTATGTATGTATGTATGTATATATGTATGTATGTATGTATGTATGTATGTGTGTGTGTATGTATGTATGTATGTATGTATGTATGCATGCATGTATGTATGTATGTATGTATGTATGTATGTATGTATGCATGTATGCATGTATGTATGTATGTATGTATGTATGTATGTATGTATGTATGTATGTATATATGTATGTATGTATGTATGTATGTATGTGTGTGTGTATGTATGTATGTATGTATGTATGTATGCATGCATGCATGTATGTATGTATGTATGTATGTATGTATGTATGTATGTATGTATGTATGTATGTATGTATGTATGTATGTATGTATGTATGTATGTATGTATGTATGTATGTATGTATGTATGTATGTATGTATGTATGTATGTATGTATGTATGTATGTATGTATGTATGTATGTATGTATGTATGTATGTATGCATGCATGCATGCATATGCATGCATGCATGCATGCATGCATGTATGTATGTATGTATGTATGTATGTATGTATGTATGTATGTATGTATGTATGTATGTATGTATGTATGTATGTATGTATGTATGTATGTATGTATGCATGTATGCATGTATGTATGTATGTATGTATGTATGCATGCATGCATGCATGCATGCATGTATGTATGTATGTATGTATGTATGTATGTATGTATGCATGTATGCATGTATGTATGTATGTATGTATGTATGTATGTATGTATGTATGTATGTATGTATGTATGTATGTATGTATGTATGTATGTATGTATGTATGTATGTATGCATGTATGCATGTATGTATGTATGTATGTATGTATGTATGTATGTATGTATGTATGTATGCATGTATGCATGTATGTATGTATGTATGTATGTATGTATGTATGTATGTATGTATGTATGTATGTATGTATGTATGTATGTATGTATGTATGTATGTATGTATGTATGTATGTATGTATGTATGTATGTATGTATGTATGTATGTATGTATGTATGTATGTATGTATGTATGTATGCATGTATGTATGTATGTATGTATGTCATCATAATTTGCACATAAAATGGCAAATGGCTGATTCTGTCAGCTGAGCAGTTTGAATAGGATGATGATGCCGAATTTGACGACCTCTGTGGCGCGGCGGGCGAAGGTTGGCCTGCGAGGCCGCGACGCAGGAGGTTGCGGGTTCGATTCCCGCCTCGGAACAAATATTTGTGCGATCGCAGATATTTGTTCAGGGTGTTCTGGGTATTTTCTAATATACATAATAAAAAATATCTATCTATGTAATATATTGTGTTAAGTATATCAGTTATCTAGTACCCATAACACAAGCTCTGCTTAGCTTGGGGCTAGATAATGTTGTGTGAACTGTCCAGCATTATTTATTTATTTATTTATTATATTTATTTATTTCCTCGTGTTCAGGTTTCCTCGATACACGCCTCGCCTAGTGAGGAAACCGATAGATACATACATGCATACACAGACACACGCCTTTTTCCCCGATGGGGCAGGCAGAGCCTCAGATGAAGAACTCGAACTTGTTTGTAAGACTCGATGGTATAAAATTTGTCCTGGCTGCTAGCTTACTGGAAGAAAGCGCTATCAGATCAGTCGTAGGAAGCAATGGCAGCGATGAGCTCACCACTTGTCACGTCTATCTCCCACAATGGTAAAACCCACAGTGAAAACACGCCCATTTTAGGTTCTGCCTACCCTTTCGGGGAAAAAGGCGTGTGTGTATGTATTTAGTTTTAAAAAACTTATTGTTTACATAGTTGAGTTGAGTTTAGCTACCTTTAGATCGTTAGCAGCGGTCTTAAGGTAGCACAACTGTTTTATATGTTTATTTTAATTTTATACATACCTAATTGTAATAGTAGTAGAGCTTTTTTGTGAAAGAGTTTGTCCGAGGAAGTACTACCACCATACTTATTTATGCCGCAAACCAGTAGTGCTCGCATTGTTGTGTTCCGGTTTGAAGGGTAAGGGTGCCGGTGAAATAACAGGCACATAAGACTTTTCATCTTTATGTCTCAGGGTGGCGGGCGCAGTGCAATGCCACATAGGGCGCGTCCTAGGTGGACGTGACCTATGAGGTAATGCACTGTTCATAGGCAGAGGTTACCGCTTAACATCAGGTGGGCCATCGGCTTGTACCGTCATTCAAGTAGTATAAAAAAAAAAAAAAAAAAAAAACAATTGTCTTATTCTATCTGTAAATAAATGTGTTTAACTTATTTGTAATAATTTTCTTCAAAAACCCTATTAAGAGAGTATTAGAAGTGTACAATATCATTTTTCAGTTGAAAACGACGACGGCAGAGAGACATGGGGCACTGGGGCTGATTTCCTGCTGTCCATTATCGGGTTCGCTGTGGACCTCGCCAACGTGTGGAGGTTTCCTTATCTGTGCTACAGGAACGGAGGCGGTAAGTGGATATACACGTCGAGTTTTCTAGAAGTGTCAACCAACGATTCAATTAATTGGAAGCAACTTCGGGTTGCATTTGATGTAGGTAACTAATTTTAGAAATCGGTGGTCTTCATTATTTCAAAAGACAACCAAATAAGGCCGATTCACACATACTATCAGTGAAGTCACAGTACCGCCACCGTGATGATTATTCTTACATACATTCTCTATGAACCATGGAGGTATAATAGTAATGGAGTGAGTGCTAAAAATAGCATAGAGAGTTCCTTCTCACTCCTATCCTAGAAGATAGCTTGCTTGCTTTCTATGTTAGAGAGAAACAAATATATTGTCACACGACAGTCGTCTTTCCGTTCCGTACCCTGAATTTTGGTATCATGCATATACATCTCCCTAGATTGTACTAGTAATTTGACATTTGGCCTGGTACGACTACCACAAATAAGAACAGATAGATATATGCTTGTCTCATTCCAACACATGAATACATTCATATAAAAGAATGAGACTGGTATAATCGCTAACGTTTCGTTTTTAGCCTTAGTTCCATGCCTTTAGTTACACCTGTCAGTGTCAGTGACGAGACAGTGTTCTCAGTGTCAGTGCCGGCGTCGGCAATCAACGGACGTAACCGGCGATGACGAATTTTTGAGAATTTTTAACTCGATTACGGACACCTTAGTACTTCGCACACGTTTTGCCTGAAGATCCTGAGAACTGAGTACTGACATGTGTGAATTGAAGCCCTGCCGCATCACTGTTGCACTGATAACTCTGCGGACGCGTTGCCGGAACTGTGACTTCACTGATATGTGTGAAACGGCCTTTAGTTGGCTCAAAACATTTGGTAGTGACTGTACTAAATCTCTCTAGTTAATCATAAACATCATATTAACGATATTTTGATGTTTGTAAATCAATCACGCCAAAACGGCTGAACCGATTTCGATGAAATTTGGTGAACAGATAGATTATGACCTGGATTGAGCTATAGGCTGATTTTGAACTGGTAAAATGCAAGCGAAGCCGTGGGTGGACACTAGTTATATATATTTTAAAGGTGCCATCTCGTTCTTTCTTTTAAAAACAAGTAATTAATTTAACAAAAATTAAAAAAATACCTCAACACTATGAAACGGCTTAACCGATTTTGATCAAACATAGCAAACACAAACACTCCCGACAAATTCAACTTTCAAACAAAAAAAAAAGTTAATTCGGTTCATCCGTTCGGGAGCTACGATGCGACAGACACACACACACACACACACACACACAGGTACGTCAAACTTATAACACCCCTTCGTTTTTGCGTCTGGGGTTAAAAATCGGTCGAGTCGGCCTTGATGACATAGTATTTCAATGTCACAGGTGCATTCCTGATTCCATACACGTTGATGCTGATCTTCGGAGCGGTGCCACTCTTCTACATGGAGCTGATCCTCGGCCAGTACAACCGACAAGGACCTATCACACTCTGGAAAATATGCCCTCTGTTCAAAGGTAATGTTAAATTATCTTTTGGAAAACTGAACCCATTTGCCGTGGTGTGTCCGGTCTAAGAATCGACCCCTCCATGTCTTCCCATGGATTCCCTGGCAGGCGGATTGGTGATCGCAGTATTCATACTGTAGTCACCAATCTGCCTGCCAAGCGTGGTGATGACAGACCATATATCAAGATAGACACCGCAACCTACTTTATGTGTCACTTTGCCTGTCCTAAAGTTGGCGTAATGTACCTATTAGCAAACCTCAAATCAGGCACCTCCATAAAATACAACGGAGGGATTTGCTATAAAAAACACCACAAACCATATTTCAAGATACACACCGCAAACACGTAAATTTGTAAGAAACCAAGCGTGTCGTTTTATTTTGCACCTTTTTTGCTATGAAATATCTCCATTCGCACAGCTAGCTGATTTTAAAGAATGTTTACAGTTCAATGTGGCGCAATTAGGTATTTTTCTATTAACATCCGAGGTGCTATCGCGAAGACAGCCGAGAGCGAAACAGCGAAATGATTTGAGGTTTGCCAATACGTACATTGCGCATACATTCGGACAGGCAAAGTGGCACGCAAAGTAGGTGCACTTGCGCTGTCTATCTTGATATATGGTCTGTGCAAAAATACTAGCCATAAACAAAACGCAATTACCATATATAAATAATTATATGAAATTCTTAAGAGAACCGTTCAATAATTATAAAAATGGTTGTGTAAGTGATTGCGGCTGATGTTTGTGTTTCAGGGGTCGGGTTCTGTGCGGTCATGGTAGCCTTCTACGTCTCTTTCTACTACAACGTTATTATTGGTAAGTCATTATAGAATAAATACATTTATTTACAGAAAGAATAATACAAGGTATGTACAAAATACATATGAAAAAGTTGTGCTACCTGAAGACCGCTGCAAGCGATCTAAAGGTAGCTCGACTGATCCAAATCACTACCAGACGGAAGCGTCCCTAAGATGCTGGCTGCATTGCCACGCTGAATGGCAATACTAATGCGGTGAGCCAGATAAGAGCCAGCTCTCGGGTCACGCGTCACTTCGACCAGATGCCCTGAAAGAATTTTGAAAACGCGAAGGGCCCCGGAACTCCACGGACCCAGTCATTATATATAATTAATCTATATATATAAAACAAAGTCGTGTTAGTTACACCACTTATAATTCAAGATCGGCTGGACCGATGTTAGTTATCTCTTTTTTGGTGGATTCTTCTCCGCTCCGAATAGCAGAATAAGTAATAAAATATCGGGGGGTGGGGGGGTGTTTTTCACCGGGGGCTACCCGTGCGAAGCCGGGGCGAATCGCTAGTAAATAATAAAAGCCTGTATTTCGAAGAAAAATACCTACAACAAAATGTTATTATCTTAGGTTTACATCACCAATAAACTAGGTAGGTTTCTAAGCAGACATGTTATTAAATGTAAGTAGATAAGAACTTATTTGAACTAAACTAATCTGGCTCAACGCATTAGTATTGCCATTCAGCGTGGCAATGCAGCCAGCATCTTAGGGACGCTTCCGTCTGGTAGTGATTTGGATCAGTTGAGCTACCTTTAGATCGCTTGCAGCGGTCTTCAGGTAGCACAACTGTTTCATATGTATTTTGTACATACCTTATATTATTCTTTCTGTAAATAAATGTATTTTACATTTAAAAAAAAACTAATTTCAACGAATTCCTAGTGTGCCGTTTGGCAGAGGCCACCCCTAGCTTGAGGTAAACCTACTCTACAAGACCATTCATTTTAAAATATTTTATTTAACTTGCAATGTATGTATGTTTGTTAGGGAGGAATCTTGCGACTGATTTTTAAAGCAGTTATCCCAGTCTAGGTTCAGGCTGAAAACCAGCGTCGATATCGTCCTCGGTCGGTATCGACATTAAGCTGAGGCGGACCTGTTTAGCCGCACACGTAGGGAAAGACCAATTTTACCCATTCTATTACGAAGGGTCTAGTTTTATGTTTAAGTTTAAAACCCTATGGGTATTTTTTGTGTTTTATTCTTTTTTCTATGAAATATTTCTTTGTTTTTTTTGTTTACATGCTATTATTATTTTTTATTTTTTATTTCTGTTAAGTGTGTGTGCTACAAATAAATAAATCTTTCTTTCTTTCTCATCCTCAATCGATAGAGATGATATTTTGCATACCTGTCGAGTTCCGATGACAATACAATATGATGGTGACAGCGAGCTGATCTGATGATTGAGATGGAAGGTGTACAATGGAACTACTCGATCGTTAATAGTAGACTGACCGAGTTTAGGCTCATTTTGATAAGCACACGGTTACGATCACTAATTTAAAAAAAGCATTTATTGAAAAATATGTTTTTCACAAAAAACTTATTTGTTACTGCCATTAGTACCCATAACACAAGCTCTGCTTAGCTTGGGGCTAGATAATGTTGTGTGAACTGTCCAGCATTATTTATTTATATATTTATTTATTATTAACACCGCTGTGTTCCACGCTTGTTTCACGTACACCTGTACTCGTCTCAGGCTGGGCGCTGTACTTCCTCATCTCATCGGCTCGCTCGGAGCTGCCCTGGCTGCACTGCGACAACTCCTGGAACACTGAGCAGTGCTGGGACTCGGGCAGTCTGAACGGAACCAACAGAACTGACGTGGATGTGCGCTACCAGGGCCCGCTCTCACACTTCACTCCGGCTTCAGAGTTCTTCCAGTAAGCGTTTTTTTAAATTGTTATTATTTATTTATAGACAAGCAGCTTTCGCTGATGTGTCTACGTCACACAGTATTAAAATTTTAAATTTAGTTGAAATATTGTCTCTTAGTTTTGGTAAATTTTTTTGGGCACTGTTTTGTTCATCGAAGCCAGATGTCGAGTTCATTTTTGAATGCACGGTAACGACGTCATCTGATAGCGCGTTACAATTGTAAACCACTCTATTGCTGAAGAATTTGCATTTTTATGTCTCAGGGTGGCGGCGCAGTGCAATGCCGCATAGGGCGCGTCCTAGGTGGACGTGACCTATGTGATAATGCACTGTTCACAGGCAGAGGTTAACGCTTAACATCAGGTGGGCCATCTGCTTGATCCGTCAATCAAAGTTGTATAAAAAAAATTATAATTCCATCTCGAGGAAGAGACTGCTTGGGGATACTGACAGTGAAAGTTGGCGCGACGCAGGAGGTTGCTGGTTCGGTTCCCGCCTCGGAACAAATATTTGTACGATCTGCACATATTTGTTTAGGGTGTTCTAGCTATTTTCTATGTATAATTGGGTTAGTCGTGGGAAGCAATGGCAGCGACGAGCTCGCCACTTGTTGCGTCTATATTCCCACGATGGTGCAACCCTCTGTGAAAGGAGACCTATTGAAACTCTTGACTTCCCTTTCCTATGTATGTTTGTATATGAACGTGTTTATTTTGTTTCAGTCGTTCAGTCCTAGAAATGCAACACTCCGAGGGTCTGAATGACCTCGGCTTCCCCAAATGGCAGCTGGCAGTATGCCTCGCTATGGTCTACTTCACCCTTTATCTCTCGCTCTTTAAAGGCGTTAAGAGTTCCGGTAAGACTTCCAACCTGATGAAACCTGGGAAACTTTGGCCGCACTAGCTTAGAAGATATGTTACAATTTTTGAGTTGTTGCGTTACACGCTCACTCAGGGTAACAAACTTGATGTTAATACAGTAATTACTTGAGGATGTAATCTAAATAAATCAAGAAAATACATTTATTTACAGAAATAATAATACAAGGTATGTACAAAATACATATGAAACAGTTGTGCTACCTGAAGACCGCTGCAAGCGATCTAAAGGTAGCTCAACTGATCCAAATCACTACCAGTCGGATCAAGAATCAATACCAAATACCAGCTTTTATTTAAACCAGAGCTGAGGCCACAGACAAACAGGTACGTAGACAGACAGACAAAGACACTATGGCCTCAAACTTTTATCACTCCTCATTTTAGCCGGGGTATAGATAGATGTATCTCTATTATTATAGATCGATAGATAGATAACACTTTATTGCAAACCACATAAAAATTAACACATTAAAAAAAAAATGGAAGTACAATGATCTAAGGTACCTAGAGGAGTAGTACTACCAAGGTCTATATGAAGTGAGAAGCGTTACCTTGCCTTAATACACTTATTTAACTAGCACGGAAGGCAAAGCTATAGTACGCGTCATGTAAAAAGAATAATAATTAGAATAATCAGAATAATCAATTTATTGGTAAATAATTTTTACACGTCGGTCAGTTAATAAATAAATTAATAATATAGAATTGTTAATAAAAAGTAATAATAAAAAAATACTAATTAAAACAATAATAATATCAATTAATTAGGTTACAAATTGTAACTTACATTAAGTTTCCAATTAACAATTAATTATTTAAACAACATGTCAATTAATAAATAAAAATCGAATAGAATTATGATTTAATGTTACCATTATGTCATCGGATTTTGGGCACAAAATCCGCAACATTATAGAATGCCTTCTCGACTAGCCATGATTTCAGTTTGGCTTTAAACGAGAACAAACTAGGTGCAGCAATGATGTGCGCTGGCAGGTGGTACGCTGGAATGTATGAAGAAGTATGACCGCCAGCGTTCTTTTTACATGACGCGCATTATATCTTATTTCTTTTTAGAAGTTTAAATAGGTACCTACCTAATCTTCCCTAATTTCTTGTTCAAGGTAAAGTAGTATGGTTGACGGCCACTATGCCGTACGTGGTTCTGTCAATACTCCTCGCGAGGGGGTTGCTGTTGCCGGGCGCCACTCGAGGCATCGCCTATTATCTGCAGCCAGAACTGACTAGACTGAAGGATACTCAGGTAAACCAACAGGGTACCACCTATACCTATTTCTGCCGAAAAGCAGCGCTCGTATTGCTGTGTTCCGGTTTGAAGGTGCCGGTGAAATTACAGGGACATGAGACTTTCCATCTCTATATCTCAGGGTAGCGGGCGCAGTGCTATGCCACATAGGGTGCGTTCTAGGTAGACGTGACCTTTGAGACAATACATTGTTAAAGGCAGAGGTTACCGCTTAACAATCAGGTGGGCCATCTGCTTGTTCCGTAATTCACAAAGTAAAAAAAAGTAACCACTACACGATACGACGAACCAACTCGTGGCTAAACTCTTCCCGCCACTTTCGAAAAGAGACGTTGTCTACTTTTATTTTATTTCTTTTCCTAGTGTTTTCTTGAGTTATTTTGTGTTATTTTGGTGGCATTTTAACTAATGTAGCTCGTTTAAAAAGCACAAGTGAAGTGAAATGATGGAAGTGAATTGCGTGACTTTTGAAATTGGTGGAAATTGTCTACCAAAGATTTAGTAAAATTGGCCACCGTTTTACTAAAACATGACTCGACTGTGACTTTGACGACTTGGAAGGAGTGTAACGTTGCAAAATATATTGAAAATACAATATAGTGAAAATACAGATACTTGAAAATGGCAAATGCAAAAGCCGTGCGGTGCCAATTATAAAGAAAAGAAAAACTGGTGGCTACCATTGACCCTTGGATCGCAATCCTAATTTGGAATTTGCTGTCAAATCGTACTCTTGAATCCAATCTTACCACACGATTGGATGCGAACCTGGTGGAATTTTAAGGAACTAAACGAAATCGACTGTACAAGAATCCAAAATATTTGGGAAAATAAGTAATAATTAGGTTAAATAATAAGGATTATGCAAGTTATTTTCAAATGTAATGAATGTTAGTTTTATTGCGTTGTGTGTCGCCACACCTACGTCGTGTTGTTCTTTCTAGAGTCATCACACGAAGTCGGTCGCGTACACGATTTCAATTTTAATCTCGATTTTGATTGAAGAGTGCAAAATTTTGTGAAAACTGGATTGGGATTGGATTGGGATTGAAACTGTTGTCAAGGGTAGCCCCCCGACCGAGCCGAGATGTGGCCGAGGCTAAATAAGGTTGAATTGGTTGTCACATACATAGTCCTGAACGCACACTAGGATTCCCTGCGTCGTAGTTATCAGGAACTACGAGTCCGGCCCAAGAATAGACGCCTCCATATCCTCCCGTGGATGTCGTAAAAGCCGACTAAGGGATTACCCGAACTTGTTTAAGATTCGTTGATTTGTGCTGGCTGCTAGCTTATTTAAGGAATGTATTATTACTGGATGAAAGCGTTAGCAGAGTCAGTCGTGGGAAGCAATGGCGGCGATGAGTTCACCACTAGTCACGTCTATATCCCACGATGCAACCCACTGTGTAAAGAGGGCCATTTGAGAAGGTAGGTAGGCAAAAGGCGTGTGTCTATTTATTTATGTATGTATGTTTACGAGTACACATGGACCTGGAATAAATAATTGCACATCATACAAACATTTGTACCGCATCGAGAATCGAAGCTAAAGGAGCGGTTCAATCTCATACCCGCTTCCAGGTTCTATCATCGCACTTCTCGACAACGCACGGGAGCTCATCCACACATCATCGACACGTGGGTATCGTACAGCTCGCTTTACGAGATCTTTTCTCCTCCATACGTGCATGATGTGGAAGGAGCAGGAATCCTGAGGTGTGTTCGATAAACAATAACATGAGCCGCTTCAAAATATATGAGCAAGTTGTGGAATGGGCTCCATTCTGAGGTGTTTCCGATAAACTACAAAATGAGCCGCTTCAAAAAAAAAAACAAGTCTTCAGGGCAGGCAACGCATTGGCAATGCCTCTGGTGTTACAGATGTCAATAAGCGACGGTAACCGCTTACCATCAGGCGGGCCGTATGCCAGTTTGACGAGCAATTTGGCACTGCCTGCCTTTTCACCGTAAGAGGGGACATCTTACGGTGATCGATCTGTAAGCTCTCGCATCTCAGCCGGCTCCTCGCGCCCGCCGCGCCGCAGTGGTCATCAATTTTCAGGTGTTTTCTAAGATTTCCTTAATTGTTTTCCAGGTTTGGGTGGATGCAGCTGTTCAGATATTCTACTCGGTCGGGGCTGGCTTTGGGGTCCACCTCTCCTACGCAAGTTACAATACGTTTCACAATAACTGCTACAGGTACGCGAAGACCTTTATTTGTAATACAGCAACACAACCTTTATTTGCTAAGGCACGCGTCCACCGGTCGGTATGAATCGGACGGAACGCATTCATTTCTCTATGAGAATACCAATGCGTGCGCGAGGATCAGTGGACGTAGTTGTATCTCAAGGCATACAAGGAATATTCGAATGTATTTTTCAACTAAGCTTTTATGAAATGTACACCCGACTGATGATGAAACCATTAGTACCTAATCAGAACTGTGTGCTGATCAAACTGAGCGTAAACACGACTAGTCTACTACATATTTCCCATTACGGAGTTCCGTTGTCCACTTTCCGTCTCCATCATCAGATCAGCACGCTATCACCATAATATTGTTATTGTCTTGACAGGAACTTGACAGGTTTGCAGAACTTCTACTCAATTGGTTACGTGGAACTGGACTAGAATTGAGTTGAAAGGTTTGATACACTCCACATACTAACAGCGAGCTGGTGGGATACCCTTGACAACAGTTTTGGTTTAGGTTGATGGTGACGGAACTCCCCGATTATTAATAGCAGTCCGTTAGTGGTTGGGCTTATTTTGTTCAGCTCACGGTTCCGATCACTAATTTCATCAATGCTTTGTATAAAATGTCCGGCCTAAGAATAGACTCCTCCGTCTCCTCCCGTGGATGTTGTAAAAGCCGGCTAAGGGATTACCCGGACTTATTGATAAGATTCGTTGGTATAAGATTTGTCCTGGCTGCTAGCTTATAATGTGTTATTACTGGAAGAAAGCGTTAGCCGAGTCAGTCTTGGGAAGCAATGGCGGCGATGAGCTCACCACTTGTCACGTCTATATTCCACGATGGTGGAACCCACTGGGAAAAGAGGCCCATTTAGGCTCTGCCTACCGCTTCGGGGAAAAAGGCGTGTGTGTTGTGTATGTATGTATGTAAAATAGATATTTTTTTAACTAATTTTGGTTTTAACCTTGAAGTCCCCTTGTTAATTTGTCCGCCTTGTTCCAGGGACTGCCTGGTGACGACGTTGGTGAACTGTTTCACGTCATTCTTCTCCGGCTTCGTGATCTTCACTTACCTCGGCTTCATGTCTCACAAGCAAGGAGTTCCGATATCATCTGTGGCTACTGAAGGTACATACTACATAAAGTATATTTTACGATGTCCACTTTTATTATATTTCCGACCCGTTCAGCTAAGCCTTGGTTCAAGAGGTGGCTAAAAAGCGATGGTAGCCTAACGGTTCAATAGTGCAACTCAGAATCCAACGATACCGGGTTCGATCCTAGGCTCCGCACCAATGACTTTTCTAAGTTATGTGCAGATTTCCATCGCTCTGTGCTTCGGAGGGCTCGTTAAGCTGTCGGTCCCGGCTGTTATTGATTAATAGCAGTCGATAAGCCATGTTAGAGGCCCTCGGGCGGCTTGACAAACTCCGTCACCAGAGGCCAGCACTACCTCATACGAAACGAAACGAAGAGGTGGCTGTGAAGCCGCAGTACATTATCTACGTAATGGAGAAGTAGGAATTTAAAGGTGGGTATTACAAACCCCTTCGTATTTGACGACCTCAGTGGCGGAGCGGGCGAACGTTCACCTGCGACGCCGGAGGTTGCGGGTTCGATTCCCGCCTCGGAACAAATATTTGTGCGATATGCAGATATTTGTTTAGGGTGTTCTGGGTATTTTCTATGTATAATAATAAATATCTATCTAAACTGTCCAGCATTATTTATTTATTTATTTATTTGTAGACCTATTTATTTACCATGATTTTTGAGTTGACCCCACAGATGCAGAGTAGAACGTAAGCCAGCGTTTCTGCCATACATTAAGGGGGTGACGGACAAAAATGCGAAAGTTTTGCAATTCTTTTCCTTAAGGGGCTAGTCCTTGAAAATGACACTTCGAATTTTGACACTATTCCATTATCTGTGACCTCCACCTTGCGGTGGGTTTTGGAACTAATTAGGTAAACAAATCTCTCAACCGTACAATTGTGTAGAAAACGCATTACTTGTTTTGTCAATAACATCATTGAATTTTTGTTCTGTACCTACGTAATCAGATAAATGTAAAAATAAAATAAATGTATACTACCTATACAATCGTTGCTTGACTGACTGACTCGGTCACTGAAACGCACAACGCACAGCGCGAAGTCTAAATTCTAGGTCATCGAGACCTGAAATTCACATAGGTGCATTTCTTTTGTGGTACAGCGGTGCTCTAAGAAAGGAATTTCCGAAATACACACCCTAAAGTGGTGCAGCGGGATGTTGAAGTTTGAATAGCAAAAACTGCACGCGGGCGAAGTCCCAGGCGTTCCACTACTGGATACTTGAGGAATCTCTGTGCACATGTTGTGTTTTACATATTATGCTGTGTCAGGTTTCGTTATATTTTATAACAGTTTTATTCGTTTTATTTTACCCCAAATAGACAAAGTGGTCAACAACTTCAATACCTGTAGGTACCAATATGGGTGCAAAGTTAGTATTTCAAAACCATCATAACCGAATCGCAAATGAACATGGTCAAGAAACGAACAAACCCACAAAAACAACCAAAAAAAAAAGGACCACAAAAAAAAAAATTAATCAAAAACACCCTAAAAACTCTCACAACCTAAGAAGGTTTGTACCTCTAAAAAACCCCTTCCAACTCCTAAAAACATAGGGTTTAGCCTATTCTACCTCCCTAGAGTTCATACAAGTCTTAAACTTTAAGAAACAATTAAGACCTCGTACAAACCCATACAACCCAATTTAAACCGGTATTTAACGACGGACCTTGCTCAGGAAAATATCTTGGGAATCGGGATTTTTCCCAGCAAGGCCCAAATTAGATAGTTTTGTCCGCCTCAAAACTCACTATTCTGCCAAACTTCCTGCTGATGTTTTTTCCATATGAAATTTCATCCACTAATATACCTACCATGTTTGTTTATATTAATTTGAATGTGTATGTGTGCCTACTTTTTGTCAATTGTACCTATTCAATAGGGCTGTTTAAAAAAACGCTCATGCAGTGATTTTATTATTTAAAACTATTAATTTAATCCTATTTCGACAAAATACATAGTAACAGTTTTTCGAGTTATTTTTTACAGAAAGACGGATAAAGAAACAAATAAATTATATAGGTACCTACAAACTATGTTGGAAGAAATACACGTAATTGAAACATACTGACCACCTACAAAAAAAAACGGCGCGGCGAGGACGTTGCATTTGACATGCCTAGTAAGATAATTTTCAAACATTTATCGTCTTCTAAATTCTAATTTCTAGTACTACCACAGTATAAATAATAGTACCTACTTCTTGAAACATGCCATGAATTTGTTTGGCGTCTTTATGAAAGGATTATAGGAAATTCAAACCCTAAAATCAATGGTGTTGACGACCTCTGTGGCGCGGCGGGCGAAGGCTGGCCTGCGACGCAGGAGGTTGCGGGTTCGATTCCCGCCTCGGAACAAATATTTGTGCGATCGCAGATATTTGTTCAGGGTGTTCTGGGTATTTTCTATGTTTAATAAAAAATATCTATCTATGTATTATATTGTATTAAATATATCAATTATCTAGTACCCATAACACAAGCTCTGCTTAGCTTGGGGCTAGATAATATTGTGTGAAATGTCCATTATTATTATCATTACTATTATTTATTATTAATTGGGGTCATAAAGTTTGGATGTATTGTTTGTTATTCTATTAAAATTTAAAATTAAAGCGGGCTCCCATACAAGAAAAGTGATTTTAAAAAACGCGGTATCCCTTGGTCCGTAATAGGTAGACACAAAAAAAAAAAAAAAAGTGTGTTACTATAAACATGTTTATATTTACTTGCCTTATTTTTATTAATCATCATCATCAGACCAGCTGGAAATAGAACATGTCCATAGAATGCCACGACAACTGGCCTTGAGCCGCGTCCGTCCACAGACTTCCCGCGACCTTTATAATGTTTGGTACATCGGAAGTTCCCCTCCTACACTGCGTCGTCCGGTTGTTGGTCGCCACTCGAGGACTTTATTTCAGTCATCTTAATTAGTGCGTGTTGCCAGAGATGACTTACGTGACTGAGACGTGATCGCTAACTATCACACACACAAAAGCTCAAAGTATCACATCGGGTTATGCATGGAGAGAGCTATGCTATTACCATCAGTGTACAAAGACGTAGTCTGCGACAACCGTAACTACAAGCAGTATTGTTACGAGATATTCGTGCCTAAAGTTTTTTATCTTAAATTAGTGATCAGTCAGTGATTTTGTAAATATTTATCTGTTATGATTTTGATCTGTACGATCGCTACGATCATTCCCTTTAAAACTGTGTTTATTATATCGTGATAACATTAATTATTTTTTATTATTTAGTAAATAATAGTTGTCTAGTGCAACATTATTTTAGAACGTGCTTAACCTAAGCATGTGCGCCGTATGTAACATAGTTACTGTTCGCATGTCTAGAGATTTTGTTACGGTGTTCAGCAAACGGAATATGCTCAAGCTTTATGCTCTATACCAATCTTATGTGCGGTAACATAGCTACTAACTCAGTTATACACCTAATTAAGCTGGGAGAAAAATAAAATTACTGTAAGTAAGACCACAGAATAAATAATAGAAAAGAACAGAAGGCTCACATCGTGAAAAAAATATGACGAACCTTGCTGGGACGCAACAAAGTGCATTTAAGTTTGCATAAGTGCTTAGTGCCTAGCGGGATATTCACCTAAACATTCCCGCATTCTTCTAATGTTTGAATCTTTTTATTTGTGTATTATATTTTTTTTATTTTTATTTTTATAATTTTATACCGTTTAATATTCTTTGTATTTTTGAATTTTAAACACAAATTAAATTAAAATTAAATGACTATTCCAAATATATTCGGTACAAATTGAATCTGCGTAATGTTTTTTTTTCGAATGGAATTAAAAAAGAGCTAAACTTTTGTTTTCTTGACAAAATCCGAATAAATTTTGTTTTGACTGTGTACGGTGAGGCGTGACGCGTCGAAATAATAACTTGGTAACTTTCTATGGCGCATGCCTATTAAATTGTTTTGACCAAATGTTCCCATTTTTAGGGTTCCGTAGTCAAAGACAAGGAACCCTTATGGATTCGTCATGTCTGTCTGTCTGTCCGTGTATGTCACAGCCTTTTTTTTCCGAAACTATAACAGCTATATACTGTTGAAACTTAATAGGTAGATGTATTCTGTAAACCGCATTAAGATTTTTACACAAAAATTGAAATAAAACAATTATTTTTGGGGTTAGAACTGAAAACCAAATTTAAAAAAAACATCAAACCCGTACGAAGACTATGGATAGGTCTTCAAAAATGATATTGAGGTTTCTAATATAATTTTTTTCTAAACTAAATAGTTTGCGCGAGAGACACTTCCAAAGTGGTAAAAAGTGTGTCCCCCATAACTTCTAAAATAAGAGAATTAAAAACTAAAAAAAAATATGATGTACATTACTATGTAAACTTCCAACCAAAATTGGTTTGAACGAGATCTAGTAAGTTTTTTTTTAATACGTCATAAATCGTAATCCATCCAAGAACTTTTATATTATGTTATTTGCTACTACGGAACCCTTCATGGGCGAGTCCAACTCGCACTTGGCCGCTTTTTTGTAATGGTTATTTTTGGAAATTGTTAATTGGTACCTTATTTTTGCGTAGATTCAATCTTTATCGAATACTGACTATCCAAGTTTTTTTTGTAGTGTATTTGGAATAGTGGTGTATACCTCATTTTATACCAGTCAGTTAAATCATTCTAACGGTGAAGTTATAATTTGGTAAATTTTGCTAGAAGTATCTCCTATTTTCTGGTATAAATGGCACTAATTTGCTTATGATTTCTTCTTTTATTTCTGCAGTTATACCTCTTGCCATAAAATTAGGCATTGCTTCTAGAAAACAAAGAGTTGAAAAAAAATAGTTTGTGGTAAATCCATTGTGATTTTAACTCAACACCGAGACTAGTTTTATATTTTGGGGTTCAATCCCCCCCTATCTACTTTTACAGTATAATCTCCCTCAGGTACGTTTGATGCAAAAAAAACTGGAGCATGTTTGTGATGCGTGATCTCGATAATTATAAAAGTCCCGTGTTTCTAGAACCATTACATAGGTATTGTTTGAATTGACACAATTTATAAAATCCTGAAAATCATAGATTTGATTTGCTGATTTTGTTTTCATAGCAAGTTTCACTTGATGGTGAAATTAATTTGTAGACATGCAGCTATTGAACATTTGATAGTTAATGAGCAAGTGCTAGCCATATTGCTGTTGATACTATTAACAAAGAATAACATGAAAGCCCAGTTTTTGTACCAAAAGTTGTTGTTGTGATATCTAACCACAGAAATACATGCTTATATGCTCAAATAGTTAAGTCCCTGGGAAGATAAAGTTTTTTGGATACGTGTTCTCATCAGTAGTATCACACGGGTTGTGTATATCATGACGTTATTTTATAACTTCTTTAATAATTTTATTAGTTATTTCATATGATCTGAGCTTATTTTGTAGGCAACCAATTGCTGTTTTTCAGAATCCCCATCAGTCTTGTTAGGTCAGTCACCGTAGACACAAAAATCGTGTTAGGTCGCAATAAGTTGCAGGGTTCTGTTTTTTTGGGATGTTGTTAGGATAAATACCAATTGTATAAAACCAAGTTTGCAACTACGATAGAGCTGTGCGAACTTTGCAATTTTTTGCGACCTTAAATGTTTTAGACGACTGGGCCTATGTGTCGTTTGTAGGTTAATAGCTAATATTTGTAAGGAGAAAGGTTATACACACCTCAGTTTGTTCAAAATTACTAGGTTATTATTACATTTTCTAAAGCTTTCACATGCGTACTTATCGTCGCGAGTATCGCCTTTGCATAACTCGCCACACACGACCTACCCACATCAGCTTTGGTGAGTCACTGTTTGTTGAGCTCCCACTGACTGACTTGCACCAATCCCCCACTTTTTATCTTAGCTAATGATGGAACAATCAGATGGCCCACCTGATCTTGAGCGGTAACGTCTGCCTTTAACAATGCATTACCTCATATGTCACGTCCACCCCTTGTGGCATTGCACTGCGTCTACCGGCAACTATACTTTTCATACTGGAACACAGTAATGCAAGCACTACTGCTTTGCGGCAGAAATAGTACTGGTAGTAGTGGTGGTTGGTAGTACTTTCCCGAACGAACTCTTTCACAAAAAAAACTCTACTAAGTACTACTAAAAACTTGTACATACTTCGCCCTCCTGCGTCTCAAAACCAATAGTAGTACTACGCAAAACAGCCGTAAATATATTATACCTACGATTGAAATGTCTACGATTACTGTTTCGTACAGTTTTAGTTTACTTAGCAAGACGATGGCACAGAATAAATAATAGAACAAGTACAGAAGGCTCACTTCACGAACAAATTTATATAAATAGCGACTCTTGCTGGGATGCAAGAAAGTGCAATTCAGCTTGCATTAGTGCTCAATGCCTATCGTGATATTTACCTAAACATTTCCTCTCTCTTCTAACGCGTAACTCCATTGCTATCTGGCGCAGAGTGACGTTGCTCGTAAGGGTTGACGACTAGTCGCTTACGATAACATAGTTATCTAATGGCAAAGGTACGTTAGTTGGTACCTTGTCAATGAAACTAAATATCTCTTTTAAGTGTAGGGGTACCTACCTACACCTAACTATGTAGGGACTATTTTGTAAGCGTCGTATGTCATTCCATAACATAATTATCTGATGGCATAGGTACGTTAGTCTGTACCTTGTCAATGAAACTAAATATCTCTTTTAGGTGTAGGTAGTGACAAGGTACAGACTAACGTACCTATGCCATTAGATAATTATGTTATGGAATGACATACGACGCTAACAAAATAGTCCAAGAGCCAACATCCAATATTCATAATATCGGTTCCCAACTACAGGTATAGCGTTTAACTAAGTAGCCTCCTGAGGTATGGGAGCGGCACGGGAGGGTGGTGATTTTCTTATGTCAAATGTCGCGAGACGTCACTTGACGTCAGTCGGGCGGCGATCTCGCTGCCGTCAATACGTGTTATTTAGACCGGCCGCTTTAGACAAGACGCACACGAGATTAGCAACCGAAGATGGATCCTCAGATTAGAGCTCAAACTAAAGATGTTGTTTATAATGTATATAATTTTTTCAAGGTTAGTAAATCTAATCCAAATTCTGCCGAGCATGAAAACGATATAAATCTACACAGTATAATCACACAATAGAATCTATAGTTATGAAAAAGAGGGATTTGTTAAAATTAATAAAACGAAATAAACCAGAAAAACAATTTAAAATTGATGTCATATTAAAAGAAAATGGTCATACGGTACTTTATTTGCCACCGTACCATCCGGATTTAAACCCGATCGAATTAGTATGGGGAGATATCAAGGGCAAGCTGGCACGAAAACATATTAACTCAAATTTTACTGAGAAAAAGCGAGCACTAGAAGAGTTATTTGCTAATTTTTCATTTGAGAAATGGCAAAACTGTGACGGTCACGTAAAGAAAGTTGAGGAAGAGTTTTCAAACACGACCATCTTAGTGACGATATAATGGATCAATTTATAATAAGATTACGAGATGAAGACTCAGATAACGAAAGTGATTTCAGTCATACTGACAGTGATTCGAGTACCGATATGGACATAAGCTAATAAATTGAAAGTTCAGTTGAAAATATTGATATTAGTATTAAATATAATAGTTATTTGAACAAGTATTTTATTCACTTTCGCAATGACTTAGGTACTTATTTGTATATTCATCACGTGTGTAGCCCGACAGTTCTTTACGTCACATGTCACCCCTCCCGTGCCGCTCCCATTCTTCACGAGGCTACTGAGTTAAGCGCTAGGCATGTACCTATCTTGATTAGCTTAAACTATATATATAATACCTACCTATAGTTGATATTTAACTGATTGATTATGGTATTATAGTGTAGTAGAAGCTGGCCGGGTGATTTTTACCTTCGTAATTGGGCAAATAAAAAAAAGCGGCCAAGTGCGAGTCGGACTCGCCCATGAAGGGTTCTGTAGCAGCAAGTAACATGATATAAAAGTTCTTGGATGGTTTACGATTTATGACTTATAAAAAAACTGCTAACTAGATCTCGTTCAAACCAATTATCGGTGGAAGTTTACAAGTACATCTTTTTTTTGTTATATCATTCTCTTATTTAAGATGTTAAGGGGTGGGGGGACACATTTTACCACTTTGGAACTGTCTCTCGCGCAAACTATTCAGTTTAGTTTTTTTTTATTAGAAACCTCAAAATCATTTTGAAGACCTATCTATAGATAACCCACACGTATGGGTTTGATGAAAAAAACTATTTAGTTTCAGTTCTAACCATGGGGAACCCCAAAAATGTATTGTTTTTTTTTCTATTTTTGTCCTTGTAAGTCCTATCTAACTACATAAATAAATCCGGAGACTTACAATTTAAGGATAGGTAGCAAAAGTCTACATTTGTTAGGTAGGTGTACCTAATTACCTATAATGTAGACGTGCATTTCTACACCTTTCGATGTCCCTTGGAAGTGTGAAAAACGTGAGGTTCGGATCCTTGTTATAATTCAGGCAGCCGAATGCGATGCAATATGCGTTTATCTTCATTTAAGCATTGAATAAATAATAGTAGAAGACTTTAGTTGACGGACGACGTGACGCGGCGCTTGAGTGAGTTTATCGAACTAACTTCACGTGCGATCTGGCTGGCGCGCGGCAGCCCTCTGAATGGATTGACTCGTCTAGATGAGTCCGCCGGGTACTTGTAGCTTTATACCTAAAGCGCGGAGTGCGCCACGCCTGACGATGATAATATTCGATTCCTTTGTTTTCAGTAGTAGTTAAGGTCAAAAAATAATATCAACACTAGTCTTAAGCACCGTATATGTTGTGTATGACGTTACTATTCTTATGTGTAGTATTTAGTCAAACATAATAAAAAAAATAGTTCAGATATCCACCGTATAATATGTTACGGTGATTATATTTAGGATACATTTTTGATGCATGATCAAGCTCATACAAACACGTCAACCTCATACCTCATACCTAACTTACAATAAACATTATATTGATCAACTGGATTATCTATGAGGAACTAGTATGTCATAGATAACCCAGACAATATAGTTGTACTACAAATAAAATTACGCGTCCGAATCAAGTCGCGGGTTACAGTACCTATACCTAGCTAGTATCTATTTTATATTATAATCGTCCAAAATTAGTAGGTACTTACCCAAAATCAGAATTCGTTTATTTTTGCTATACGTTTTTAAATTCCGACGGGAAACGAAAATATTCGTGAAGAGTAAATATGTAGGTACAAAATGTGTGGCTTCATTTCACCGAGGATTTATCGAGGACTATACTAAGTTCCATTGGTCTAGTTGTTACTATGTTGACAGAGTTATTTATACTTGTATTGTAAGGAACCCTCTACACGCGAGTCCGACTCGCACTTGACCAGTTTATTTATCTTTGGCCTCCAATAAAGCATGGACTTTAATGGAGATTTTTTTAATAGCAGCATTGTATCAACAAAGTAACTATCTATGTAATATATAGTATTAAGTTTATCAGTTATCTAGTACCCATAACACAAGCTCTGCTTAGCTTGGGGCTAGATAATGTTGTGTTAACTGTACAGCATTATTTATTTATTTATTGTTTCGATATCAAATTGAAGTACCAGTATTATTATTAGTAACAAACAGCCAAACATAGATAAAAATTGAATGATAGTATAAAAAAAAGTAAAAAAAACATACCCTTCCTCACTAGTAAGTCGGGAAATAAGCAAGTATAAAGAGCTTGGTATATTCTGAGGAAAATCGCTAAGCGAAACTCTTTTGGTCACAAATCACAATATAAACTCCTTCGTGAGTATACTACCGTAGAATTGCACCGAGCAACTACGGAGGCCTGCAATGTTTTAAGTATAGATCCACCAACTTATCAGTAGAATGAAATGTATGTAGTTTTCTATCATCTACATACATTTCATTCTACAGATAAGTTGGTGGATCTCTACTCTGGATCTGTAGAATTGGTTTGTGTTCACGACTGTATGATTGAACTGTCAAACCATGTCAGTCCCGTTAATTTTCACAAACCTCAAATAAATATGTATTTGGATGGGTTTCCTATTACCCGAATTACAATTATAACAACGAAAACCAACAATTTTCAGTAAAATAATACAAGTTTTTGTAATGATATATCGAAGTATCCGGTTGCCCGTTTTCACCTGTGAATGAAAAATTGAACAAGACCCACCCTTCCAGAGCCGTGGATAACCACGGAATGACAGAAAATGGCGTAGAAATCGTGTAGATACGGCGAATTGAAAATGTTTTCGTGTTTTTACACATCTTTTGTATGAAAAGATCAAAAACCCCAACTTACTATTAAAACCAAGTGTATAGACATGATACTAAAGTGTTTTATTTCTCAGAAATAGCTGTAATTCCGTAGATTTTAGCTCATATGTAATTGCACTATTTTGATCAATTTTGTGAAAATGGGTAGGTAGTTTTTCAATTTACACAAAATCTAGAAAGAATTTTAGAAAACCCCTACTTTCTTTTATTCAGCCTGAAGTGTTCTTTCTTCTGATCTAAATATTGTTAGGAATAAAGCTAAATTCGGGAAGTTCTTGGCTTTTCAAAACACCACTTTTCAAGGATTTTCAAGGACGTGGCCCTTAAAGACCATCTTCACTTCCTTAAAGAAATATCACACTATACTTGCGTTCACCAAAACACAGTTTTCTACTTGAAAAACCAGTGGTGTATAACATTGATTGTAGCTGTGGGGAGTTCGTACATTGGTCAAAAGAAACATACGATAGCGAGCCGGGTTAAGGAGCACATACGAGCGGTCAAGAACAGGGACATACATAAGTCAGCCATAGCAGAACACCTTTTGGAATCTGGCTCAAAAACATTTGGATCGAGTTACACAATCCGCAGGTAATCTCAACAGAGCGACATTACATACCAAGAATGGTACAAGAGGCAATTGAGATTACTAAGCACAGAAATTTGAATAGAGAAGATGGTTTTCAATTATCTGGAGTATGGAAGCCTGTGGTGAGAATGTGTAAGAATCAAAAAAAGTGTGCGTCCGGATACAGTTAGTGTTGTGTGTCGAGGTGGAGTGAAGTGTGACAGTGAAACCGATGGTAGTGGTATTGTTCGTAATAAAAGAGTGAGAAAGAGTGTAGATCGATAAAGATAAAGATAAAGATAATTTATTTGCTTAAACATTATAAAGATAAAGATAAAGATAAAGATAAAGATAAAGATAAAGATAAAGATAATTTATTTGCTTAAACATTATAAAGATAAAGATAAAGATAAAGATAAAGATAAAGATAAAGATAAAGATAAAGATAAAGATAAAGATAATTTATTTGCTTAAACATTATAAAGATAAAGATAAAGATAAAGATAAAGATAAAGATAAAGATAATTTATTTGCTTAAACATATGTACAAATTGATGGTAAAAATAATAGTAAGACACAATATGTTTGGCCGCTGCCGGCGTGCAAATGGAGAGGATGGAATGCTTATTTAGTTGTAGATATACCTGCCAATAACATCTACTCGCAAAGAGTTTAGTTAGTTCTCCCGTGATCATGGCGCATGCAACTGTGCCGAAATATCGGGAACATTTCGAACTCAAAAATCATGGTAAATATCCCGTTTATAGTGAAAAAGTATGCATGATGCATAACAAAAACAAACCATGTTTCCAAGAAGAAAAATATCCGGGTTCGTTTTTTTTTTTTGTATACTACTTGAATGACGGAACAAGCAAGAGGCCCACCTGATGTTAAGCGATAACCTCTGCCTATGAACAGTGCATTACATCAAAGGTCACGTCCACCTAGGACACACACTATGTGGCATTGCACTGCGCCCGCCACCCTGAGACATAGATGAAAAGTCTCATGTGCCTGTAATTTCACCGGCACCTTTACCCTTCAAACCGGAACACAGCAATGCGAGCACTACTGCTTTGCGGCAGAAATAGGTACGGTGGTAGTACTTCCCCGGACGAACTCTTTCACAAAAAAGCTCTACTACTACTTACCGATTCCCGCTGCAGGACAAATGTTAGAATGATCTGTAAACATTTGTTCCCGGTCTGTGTGGTCATCATGGTACTCCTATAGTTCTTAATACCCACGACACAGGATTGAATGAATGAATGAAAATACTTTATTGCACACCTTACTAACTAGTTAAAATCAACACATAACAAGGACTCTTCCCGCCATTTTCGAAAAGAGACGTTGTCTACTATTATTTTATTTCTTTTCCTAGTGTTTTCTTGAGTTATTTTGTGTTATTTTGGTGGCATTTTAACTAATGTAGCTCGTTTAAAAAGCACAAGTGTAGTGAAATGAAATGGAAGTGAATTGCGTGACTTTTGAAATTGGTGGAAATTGTCTACCAAAGTTTTAGTAAAATTGGCCACCGTTTTACTAAAACATGACTCGACTGTGACTTTGACGACTTGGAAGGAGTGTAACGTTGCAAAATATATTGAAAATACAATATAGTGAAAATACAGATACTTGAAAATGGCAAATGCACAAGCAGTGCGGTGCCAACTATAAAGAAAAAAAAAAAAACAACAATTAAACAAAAAACTGTGCAGTCTGTGTACAATGGGCAGTCTTATCGCTAAAAGCGATCTCTTCCAGACAACCTTTTTTTGGCAGGATTGTATGTGATTGTTGGATGTTAGTATGTTATATCACTGTTCAGGTCCTGGCCTGGTGTTCCAAGTGTACCCTGAAGCCGTGGCGACTCTCCCGGGAGCCAGTCTCTGGTCGATGCTGTTCTTCTTTATGCTGATTATGCTTGGATTGGATTCTGGGGTAAGCAATACCTTCTTGCTACTATTGGAAGATTATAAGTAGCTGAAAATCAGCATGTTTGCTCTTTGAGCAAGTTTATTCGCTGACCCATTTGTGATGCTACAACATACACGTACTTTTAGTTATGGATTTTATATGGTTTAAATGTTTATTTTAGTGCTATGCTTTGTTTTTGTGTAACGATGGTTTTATTATATAGTTTTTAGTGTCTTTTATTTGTTTTGAATGTACGTGTGTGATTGGAGACAAAATAAACGTTTTATCTATATATCTATAATAATAAAAACTTAGTCATACCGTGAAGTGATCATCGACTCGTAATATTATAGTGGAACGCCCACGTTACTCAAATCCCCGCTGCACCCCCTTAGGGGGGAAATTTCGAAAATATCTTTCTTGGTGCACCCTAAACCTCAAAAGAACCTAACCTCCGGTTCTGATTACGGGCGGAATAATATCATCTTTAATTTAAAAGTTTTTTTTTTTTTTAGGGCGGCATCATCGCATAAACGAAAAAGCCCTTATATGATTAAAAAAAAAAAAAAGTTTTTTTTTCTCAAATTTGCTTTGATTTCAATTATGCATACATTTTTCGAGGACCTTCTCAGACCTTGTCCTTGCCGATCTAGGCCGGCATCGTTAGTATGAAAATCCATATCTGTCCTGTCATCACGACGTGAATTTTACAAAGAAAATCAAGAAGTCAGCCTGTTGCTTATCACCATGGTGGCATCGCTAGAGGCATGATTGAGAAAAAGTATACAGGGCGTCCAAGATTATGCGACATGAAGGGAAAGTACCTTAAATATTCTAGATAGGATATTTTGCTGAAAGGAGACTTTATTTTATTTTAAAAACATAGTAATACTGAATTTAAAGATTTTCTAAAAATTACTTGCTTCTTCATCGAATCGAATCGACTTTAATGTGAAAAAAACCACACGTATAAAATGATGCCAATCGAAAAAATGGATAATAAAAAAACCTCTTATGTAAAATAATACCTTATAACAAAAGAACAACGTAAAATGTTTGATTCCATTAAATGTTTGGTTCGATTCCCAGACGAAGCAAGTAATTTTTAGAAAATCTTTAAATGATGTATACTAAGTTTTTAAAATAAAATAAAGTCTCCTCTCAGCAAAATATCCTATCTACAATATTTAAGGTACTTTCCCTTCATTTCGCTTAGTCTTGGGACGGCCTGTATAGTTTACCGCAACTGTACTCATCTAGATATGTGGGCCTCGAGTGCACCATCATCGCCTGACTTGCAGGCCTCAACAGTTTTTTATACTACCAAGGTAGCAAACAAGCATACGGCCCACCTGTTGGTAAGCGGTTACCGTAGCCTATGAACGCCTGCAATACCAGAGGCAACACACGCGCGTTGTCAACCCAAAAAAAAATTCCAAACACCCCTTTTAAAGAACCCCATACTGTAGTCGCTTGGGAAAACCTCAGCAGGGAGATCATTCCACAACCTGAGCGTTCGCGGGAGGAAGTTTCTCTGAAACCGCACAGTCCGGGACCACCCTGGCTCTAAGGTGTGCGGATGAATCCTCTGCCGATGGCGAGCGGTGCGGTGAAAAAAGGTTGCTGTAGGCATCATGTTAAAAGCTACTGTTGAAAGGGTGTTTCTACTCAGTTGACGAATTCTTGACATGTGATAATTTTAAATAGGGTTTATTATATTATTTTATTTCTTCTGACATTATGAATTTTTGTAAACGCGTTTTAATGATCTTGTGTAATTTTTTTATTATAAATTGTTCCTAATTTCCGACACGATTTTTAATTGTTTGTGAATAAATGAAATGAAATGAAATGAAATGATATGAAACAATTCCTCGGACCAAAACTGGTTCTGTTTACAGATGGGAGGCCTAGAGTGTGTGATCACGGGGCTGCTGGACCAGGCGCGGGCGAGTGGCGCCAAGTGGCTGCGGCGCGAGCACTTCACTCTCATTGTCGTCTGCTTCTCCTTCTGTGTCGCCTGCATCAATATTACTCCGGTAAGTACAACTATGAAAGTAATAAGTTTATCCTACTAATATTATAAATGCGAATGTTTGTGTGTGTGTGAGTTTGTTTGTTACTTCTTCACGCTGAAACGGCTGGACGGATTTGCATGAAAGGAACGTGGAACTACTGAACCGGTTGGTAGTTCTACGATATTTTTTCCCGTGGTACTACTAGTAGTAATAAAAGTTGTACCACGGGCAATAAACGGAACGGGGATAACTGGATTCTCGGAAGAACACATAGGCACATTTTTATCCCGATATTCTCACGGGATCGTAACTTACGCGGGTGAAAACGCGGGGCGCTGCTAGTTTTGAATAAAACCGGCCAAGTGCGAGTCGGACTCACGCACAGGGTTTCGTACAAACCCGTAGGTACATAAGTAAAAGTTATGGTATTTTTATTGCTAAATGAAATCATCATAAGCAAAGGGGTAGTAAGTTTAAAATTATTAAAAATGTTTTTATTATATGATGTAACTCAAAATATATGCTTTCGCAATTTTTCCTTTATCTGTGCTATAAGACGTTGCTTCGTACCAAAATTGAAGATACTGAGTACACGCGTAGGTTTTGATTCCCTTGCGAGTGTCAAAAATTTGCAACATTAACGGATGTATCTTTTGATTGCGTTGTCTTAGAAGGGACAGTAGACTTGAGTATTTTATATGAATTTCAGCTTGATACCTCCACACGTTCCTGAGAAAAAGGGTCTTGAGTCCCTTTTTCTTCCGTCAGTCTGCCTGTCAAGAGTCTTGACAGACAGATAGAGTGTTTGTTGCCTGATTCTTCTAGGTCTGGTTGCGTTGGAACAGGAGTAACTGTAAATTTATTTTTTAAGACGATTCAAAATGATCCTTGTGATTTCAATGAATAAAATACTTTTGACTTTGACTTTGACTTTGACTTAGACAGACGGACAACAAAGTGATCGTATAGTGGTTCCGTTTTACCTTTTGAAGTAAGGTACCCCAAAAAACAAAATGTGTTGTGTATAGTGCTGTCAAAACAACTCCGTGCTCAGCATAATGCTGCAGTAAACTGCAGCGCTGATTTTCAGCACGGACCTCGGTCGACGCACGGACTAATAGTTACGTGAGTGCCATCTCAAACGATGGCAGAACTAAACTGACAATGACACTTGTAAAACTACTCACTGTGAGACGACCTCTGCAGCGCGGTGGGCGTAAGTTCGCCTGCGACGCAGGAGGTTTTGGGTTCGATTCCCGCCTCGGAACAAATATTTGTGCGATCTGCAGATCTGTTCAGGGTGTTCTGGGTATATATAATAAAAAATATCTATCTATGTAATATATTGTATTAAGTATATCAGTTGTCTAGTACCCATAACACAAGCTCAAGCTTAGCTTGGGGCTAGATAATGTTGTGTGAACTGTCCAGTATTATTTATTATTTATTTATTGTTTTATTTATCCCCAGGGTGGAATATACATGTTTCACTTGCTGGACACGTATGCAGCCGGCATTTCGCTCCTGTGCTCAGCGCTCTTCGAAGCCGTGGCGGTCTCCTGGTTCTATGGTAAACTATACATTAGTTTGGCCTTTCAACACTTCACTTAATTTCTACTCTCATTTAAGGCGTGGATATATGTGAAATGGGGTGCATTAAAACCTTTTTTCTTTACGATCTTTATCGAAAAATCTACTAAAAATATTTATAATCTACATCATTTATAAAGTACATCAACTTATTTTTTTTAAATAGCAAAGTAGCCTCTGTTTTTGTAGTTACAACCATTTTTCTCCTAAGCTATCAATCATAACACAACGCCGAGAGGATCATGTTTTTATTTTTGAAAATTACTTTCCCAATGATTTTGTTATTTAAAAAAACCTGATTTTCGTTCACTTTTCGTTTCGCGAGTGCTATGCTCTCACTTTCTAACTTACCTGAACTTTGAGTTAGGCATTGACAGAATTAGGCGTCCTTTGAAGCCTTAATTTTAGAAAAAATACGACTATACCACCACTTACGCACACCATTCACCTGCCGACGTTTCGTTGACCATTTAGAGGTCCATCTACATGAGCACCGACCTCAACCACGCGCGATGGTCGTGAGACGGGAAACCGTCTGGGGACCTTCGAGCGTGGTTGCGGTCCGTGCTCATGTAGATGGATCTCTAAATGGTCTTAAAGATCATCGTGGGACAAACAAGTCCGGGTAATCCCTAAGTCGGCTTTTACGACATCCACGGGAGGAGATGGAGGGATCTACTTTTGGGCCGGATACATTTAATTTTGCTTTATTTTCACAGGTCTGAAGAGATTTTCGGATGATGTTGAAGAAATGTTAGGATTCAGACCCGGCCTCTACTGGAGGATATGCTGGAAGTTCGTCAGCCCTACTTTTATTATTGTAAGGACACATTAATCACATAAGAACTTATTTTGAGAACCTTCTTGCTTCAACATCTTATATTACGAGTAATACGCCCCGAACGAGACCACGAGATGAATCGTTTATAAATTTAAAAATGCTGATAAAATGTGTTGTCGTAAGATTATATTTGGCTCGTATAAACACGTAATAATTTTTTCGTTCAAACTTTAAATCCCCTTTTATCACCATAAGGTTTCATCATCATCATCACCAGCCCACACTAGTCCACTGCTGGACATAGGCCTCTCCCAATACGCGCCACTGAGCCCGGTGTTCGGCTCTTCTCATACACTTTCTGCCGCCGCCTTTCGTGGGTCATCGCTTTACCTAGCCAGAGGGCGCCCCACGCTATGTTTGCCAATACGCTGTCTCACTCAAGAACTCGCTTACCCCAACGGTTGTTGTATTTGACCAGCCCGTTGCCACTTCAGCTTGCTAATCCGGTGGGCTATATCAATGACTTTAGTTCTCTGTCGGATAATCTCATTTCGGATTTTATCTTTCAAAAATAAATCATTTTTTATTTATTTATACACAAACAATTAAAAAATCGTGTTGGAAATTAGGAACAATTTAAAAAATTAATAAAAAATACACACGAAAAAATTTAATTACGAAAATTAATAATGTCAGTTGTTAATAATAATAAGCAGTTTGGTGCTTTTTATATAATATACCCTATTTAAAATTATCACATGTCAAGAATTCATCAATCGAGTAGAAACACCCTTTCAACCTTCGACCAATCTTTCGTCGAAGCTTTCAACAGTAGCTTTGTAAGACTTGCTTTAAACTCCGAGCATAGCCCGAAGGTTTGAAGGTTTTAAGGTTTACATTTCTTAAAATCCTTTCTGAGTGAGCACCTAGAAGTCAAAAGGAATATTCATACCTAATTTCAAGTTTCCAGGCTTTACAGTTTCTGAGATCTGAGGTGTTATTACTTTTTCGGTTCGCTTACGATAGACTAAATTTCTTCTTGGAGCTTTTTCTTCTTTTCTTTTTCTTTCAATTACCCTTGCAGAACGATTATTATTACGTAGTAGTAAGCTCTGGTAAACGTTGATTTTTGTACTGTAATTTAAACCTTATTACCAGGGGGTAGTGGTCTTCGGATTGCTATACCAGCAGCCTCTGCAGTACCAGACATACACCTACCCACCGTGGGCCGTCGTCCTGGGTTGGGGACTCGCCTGCTCCTCTATCCTGATGATACCGCTTGTGGCGATATATAAGCTTGCTACCACACCTGGAACACTACGGGAGGTAAGCCGCATTCCTTAAGACGCAATAGGTTCACAGCATGTCTATAATTAGCTCTAGAATTTTTAAGTTTTTGATAAGAGTTCTTACAGTTTTCAAGAAGAAAAATTTATACCTGTGGTTTTCTTAAGCTTCTTATCTAGTGAAATCATTAATTCAACACACTATTTGAATTACTTCACTAGGTTGTTTTTTTAACAAAGATGCCACGTTTTTAAAATTAAGATACCATTTTAGACTTACCTACTTCGATTGGGGTATTAATTGTTTAAACATTTGGTAACTTATTCATTATTATTGGAGTTAGTGAAGTCATCAACAAAATATAATAAAACTGTAAAGGGCATTTTAGTTTTATATTTTTATACACAAAAACACGGTATCGGAGCGTCCGCTCGCCTTCTTCGCCTCATACAAAAATGATCGTTGAAACTGGTTGAACCTATAGTGCCTTAAGTTTTGATGGTTTGATAAACTAGCAAATTAAGGTCAAAGCACACACATCAACTCGGAAAAGGATCGTCACCGTATCAACTTGAGCCTTTCAGAGTATTGTATCTATGAAACTCCCTCCTGCAACGCACACTAATCGCAATCGTAACGTAATCGCCTCGCCTCGGGACAAGCTCTTGAACCGCGATGCGGTGCGTGTCAACTTGCAGTACCCGCGCTTACGGCTCGTCGTCCACTGATTGAACTGGTGCCGCCTAGCCGTCAACCAGCGGTCAGCGAGCCGTAAGCGCGGCGTCGCCTAGCCGTAGCCGAGTCGACGTACCGGAGCTGCTGATCCGCTTGCGAGGCGAAACGCGATACCTACAGTTACGATCCCTTTCCGAGTTGATAAAGTTATATACGTTACTTTTAGGGGTAACTTCTGGGCTCGTCTTTAGAGTCAAGCACAAGCTCTGCTTAGCTTGGGGCTAGATAATGTTGTGTGAACTGTCTAGCATTATTTATATTTATATTATATATATCTTTCAGCGTATCGCCTGCTGCATTTCCCCGGAATCTGAACACGAGGCCATACGTAATGGAGGTCCTGTCAGTCGCTTCACATGGCAACACTGGCTCTATGTATAGACGGCGGGAGCAGAACAGGTGGCTCTGATCTCTTCGCTTTGTACAACAGAGATGGCGTTCTATGTGTAACAATGAAGAATACATGGAAAATTCTAGTCAAAGAATGCTAAATTTGTAGTAGTTAGTAGAGGCTAGTGTTGCTAGTGGTAAGAATCAAGATGGCGCGTCGTACATATTATATTTTAACAAGTGTACTAAAACTATATTTATACTGCAGGTTGACTCAAGAAAGTTGTATCTAATCTATCTCATATTATATTGTAATGCTTAGATTAATATTTTAATAATAGGTTGTTTTCTTAAAAACCATCTTATAATATTTAAAAAAATATGGCAAATAATGGACCAACATCAAGATAAATCTGTGACGTACACAATAACTTTTGAAATGTATAATGATTTAAAATACTCAATATTCTTAGTATACTTATAGTTGATCGGTGTACACATAGATATATGTATATTTTGATAGCATATCTTTACTTACTTTCTATACCTACGCTTAAAAGCCAGACTACGTCGTAGAGGCTCAGCAGGCATATTATGAGCTCTTATTTCCATTCAGTTCAAAAACTATTCAGTACAAAATATCGGTTCCGTGATATCCGCAACTATATTTAAAGACACAGTTGCAGAGAGTCTATAGACATCTGCGATAAAATTTATTCAACGACGCGGATGTCAACGATGAACCGATATTTTGTACTGAATAGTTTTTGAACTGAATGGAAATAAGAGCTCATAATATGCCTGCAGGCCTTGGAGCGGGGTTGGGTGTGAGAGGGGGGGGGGGGAGGGTTGCAGTTTTACAGCCTATACCTAAGTTAATTGATTCATAAAACTTATGAACGAAATTGTAGTAAGTACCTAGATATTAAATATAAGAAAATCATGCTTACTGCTCGATGATCGCTTACATATTTCTGTCCGTATAAGTAGGTTATACTAAAATCCCAAGCCAACAACTCAATTTTATCAGTAATCAAGAACCTTCTTCGAGATAAATCTACTTTGCCGGTCTAGTCCGGCTATGTACGCATGGAAATCCTTATCTGTTGTTTTATCACAACCCAAATTTAACTATGAAAATTTGGAACATGCGAGGTCTTGTTGAACAAAATGAACTAAAATAATATATAATTTTTGAGAGAAAAAGCTATAGGTACAAGCCTTGTAGGTCTACGCCGTAGACCTCGTGACCGCGTAACTCGTAGACCGCGGCAGTAATATGCTACATTGTGCTACGGCGTAGCACAAAGCGTAGAGAGAGGTTTTGTTTGTCGGAGCTACGACTAATTGAAGTATGGAAATGTTGTTTTGTTAAGGTGGATGCGCACGCTTGAGGCGTGAAATTCAATTTTTTTGGTGTTTTTTGCCCATTACAGCTCAGCAACAATTCTTCAGTTAGCGAAAGTTGAGTTCGCGAGAGCTAGGAGACTTAACACACATGATTTAATTGATAGTATCTCATAAATATTATCAGTTTAGCTATGAAACACCCCCCCCCCTAAACACATTTTTACAGTGTTTTTTTTTGTTTAGGGGTATCGTAGCTAAACTGATGATATTTATGAGATACCATCAATTAAAACATGAGTGTTAAGTCGCCTATGTGTCGCGAACTCAACTTTCGCTATCTGAAGAAGTGTTTATGAGCTGTAATGGGCAAAAAACACCAAAAAATTTGAATCTCGCGCCGCAAACGTGAGCATTCACCTTAACTTCTTGTAGATTCTTGTTGGTTCTGAGTCAATGTTAGTCCTTATAGATATACTATCACGTTGGTTGCTACCATAGAATATGTAGAAGTACTTTGTGTGGTTGATTGTAAGTACATTAATGTGTAGTATTTAGATGTGGTTAATAACAACCTTATATGTAAATTAGATGAGAATCGTGTATGTAATAGCAATGCATTGCTCCGGGAGAGTAAAAACAAGAAATTTTATGTATATTGATAAACGTGTAGGCAATGTGTTACTACCTTTCTAGAAATATAGTAGGAATTTTCACTAGAAACGGGATATTTACCATGATTTTTGAGTTTTATATGTTTTTTATGTTTTTATGTGGTAGTGTTATCGTTCGTAATAAAAGAGTGAGAAAGAGGGTAGATCGATATATCTGCCAATAACATCTACTCGCAAAGACTTTAGTCAGTTCTCCCGTGATCATGGCGCATGCAACTGTTTCGAAATATCGGGAACATATAAAACTCAAAAATCATGGTAAATATCCCGTTTCTAGTGAAAATTATGTACATAACCATGATAGTTTCAAAAGTTATATAGTAGGAATGTTTTAAAATGAATGTTTTTTTGTCCTTTTTTATGAAGTAGGAAATTTCCGAGCCTTTCCGGAAAATCAGCGCTTTTTAATTGTGTTTTGTTCGTAAATGAAACGGATTTAAATATAGAATCTTTGATTTTAATTAATGGCCATTTTATACACGGCACACTGTACTTAAGCAATAAATATAATTTATCATAGTTATCACCAACGTGGAGTTTACCTAGTGTAATTTTAGAATTATTTATCTCTCGCTAGATGGCGTTAGCGACAGTTTTGGAACAGTAAATATTTCAAAATACGTAACTATCACGAAGATATTATTTATTGCATAATATTACAGGATTTTGTATTTTTTAAACTATTTACGTTGGCTGAACGAAGTTCTCCACTGCCATGATCCAATTTAAAAGTAGGTAAAACCCAAAAGTTGCGCGAGTGCCAACGAGTGTGAGTATTTGTTTTGACGATGAAAGAACTAAACTGAGAATGACACTTGGAAAACTCCTCATCCCACTGAAGTCATGAATGTAGTAGTACATGGATTGAGTGCTAAAATAGCATAGAGTGTTCCTTCTTACTCCTATCCTAGAAGATAGCTTGCTATCCTATGTTAGAGAGAAACAAATATATTGTCACACGACAGTCGTTTTTACGTTCCGTACCCTGAATTTTGGTATCATGCATATACATCTCCCTAGATTGTTACCATGAATGTACTAGTAATTTGACATTTGGCCTGGTACGACTAACACAAATAAGAAGAGATAGATTTATGCTTGTCTCATTCCAACACATGAATACATTCATATAAAAGAATGAGACTGGTATAATCGCTAACGTTTCGTTTTTAGCCTTAGTTCCATGCCTTTAGTCCATCTTCCTAGGTATATAGTATTATTTTGTCTGTGCCAATGTGGAGTTTTCCTAGTGTCATTTTAGCATTATTTATCTGTCGCTAGATGGCGTTGGCGACAGTTTTGGAACAGTAAATATTTAAAAATACGTAACTATTTTTTGAAATATTTGATATATTTTTTTGTTGTGGTAGCCCAACGGTATTAATTATTGCATAATATTACAGGATTTTGTATTTTTTTTAACTATTTACGAAGTTCTCCACTGCCATGATACAATTGAAAATGTATTTAAAGCCCAAAAGTTGCGCGAGTGCCATCTCTTGACGATGAAAGAACTAAACAATGACACTTGTAAAACTCCTCATTCATGTAAACTAAGTACCTAACTGCTTAATTTTCTTTACTGTTGCATAAAGATTTGGACGCGGTGAAAAGACGTAACTAACATGTCGTGAGTTTTCGGAAAGGCTCGCCTTAAAGGCCCCATTCGTTACACATCCCAGGGCTTCAATCGCGCTAACTATTGGCTTAGTAACAATAATTTTATCTGTGGCAACGCCGCCAGAATTGACCAATCAAAATCAATCAATTCGACCAAAGATTTTACTTTGGTCGAAGCTCCCGTGGCTGAGCTCGCCGGGTGGAATTTTCACCCGGCAGGATGCAGCCGCGCGGACGCACTGTTATAATGTATTGCTGAAAGTATTCCCCATGCCCTTGACAAACAAAAAATGACAACTGTCAGCTACAGAGCGTGTTCGCCATTCTGCTCGGCAGTGTATTGCATTGCTGTGCAGCAAACAGCCATTTCGAGTCGATGTTTCTTAGACGCGCAGCTAGAAATAAATACTTGCAAATTAAGTAGGTATAATTAATTAAATTAACTGAGTGATTTATGAATTGTAATAATTAATTTTATTTGGCTATTCAACTTCACACGAAACTGAAGCATTTTATTCTGCTTGGTAATGTGTGGACCGCGCTGCATCGCCTAACTGATGCCCAGCGCCGTCAGCCAGGATGTATAGTGAATGGGAGACCTTTTAATATATTGTATGACATGTGCTATGTTTATCTCCGGTACGGAGGCCTGCGTTGCTCGATGTGTTTATGCAACTGAGTGTATCTCATTACCATTTGTATCATTTTATGTGATTGATTGATATGAAGCAGGTTTCAATGTAATTGTAAACTGTGTTCATTTCTTTATAAATGTGGTAAATCAAATACTTTTTTATTATTCTTCCTCTTATCTAGTGCTTTTTCGGCTCATGAGATTATAATTATCAGCACAAAACGTAACATAGCACCCTACAGACATATACATAGTCCTGACCCCACACTAGGACACCCTGTGTCGTGGGTATCAGGAACTACGAGTACTAACCATAACACCCAGACCCGGAATAAATATTTGCAGATCATACAAACATTTGTCCCGCAGCGGGAATCGAACCCGCAACCTTTCGCATCTCAGCCGGCTACTCGCCCGTCACGCTACAGAGTTCGTTTTTTTTTCCCATTATAAATACACCATAACAACTTTAGAAATAACGAATTTCTTCCTTACCACTTAAAAGTAAGTTTTTTTTAAATTTGTGTTATCAAAAGCTTCCTCACTTCATAGACCACCTACTCTGCAAGGATTGTTGTGCTGATCCAACCACTTCATCATAAAACATGAGTCTACGTGAACCCTTTTAAATTGAAATAATTGGTTTAAAAATGAAATAAGTGTAGGAATTGTATAAAATTTTAGCACAAAAATAATCATTCCTATTATTCTCGGTGGACCTCGGAGCAAACCCTATGCAAGGGTAGTAGGTACCTAGGTACCTATATTCTTTGGAGCAAACAGCGGCACTGGCCCAGGGTGGAATCTGGCGCGATGCTCCGGCACATACGAGTATAGCCTACCTACTCACACATATAGTCTTCCATTAAACGTAATTCTGGAGTTTCGGACAAGTGCTAATCATAACTACATTTTCTTTTTTTTTACGTTGTGAAAATGCATTACGCGTGTCCATCAGCTCGGGGAGAGCTGAGGGGGTCTGTCGGGCTCTCCGTTGGCTAGCACCCAACGGCATACCGACTAAAAACCCATCGATATTCCTTCCTTCACCTTAATGCTAGTGCATCATCAAACCACTCATCATCTGACGAGTGTAAAGTCAAAGTCAAAAAGTATTTTATTCATTGAAATCACAAGGATCATTTTGAATCGTCTTAAAAAATAAATTTACATTTACTCCTGTTCCAACGCAACCAGGCCTAGAAGAATCAGGCAACAAACACGGTCTGTTTTTCTTTTGATGATCCTTCTTACTACTAGGTGGGGAGCGCCTGTGTGGTGCCTCGAGAACAAGTGGAAGCTGATTCAATGAAAAAGGAAAACCAAATTAAAAGCCTTACTTAGGTAGGCAGTCAAAAGTAAGATGATAGAGAGAATCAGCAAAAGTTCATAAGGCAGCACACTCTACGCTTGATATACTCATAAATAACACATCAGTAATAAATTATATGCAGGTACAGACATTGCAAATTGACAAATTAGGTGTCGACATCAGGCCACGCGGCTTTATCATTAACATTTAGTGTGTAATACGCTTTCTTAATTAAATTATTCTTTATGTAAGATTTAAATCTTCGAATCGAAAGTTTAGAAGCACTTTCTGGAAGTTTATTATAGAACCGAACACTTTAACCGTAAGTGAAGCTACCGAGCCGGAGGATTTCCGATTTTCCGGTGTCGATTTGAGTTGACACGACTCCATGGACTTCAGTCGTAAAAGAAAATTATTTAAATTTCCTAAATTGCCGCCATCTTGTTTTACCCGGACGGACTTCCAGTTATCAAAATTGAGTTCACCGACCCCCAAAGCCTATTCCAGAACACCTCACACAACTAGAATCGAGTTCTAATATGGCTTCAAGGGTTCCATTTTGGCCGCCATCTTGAATTTTGAGCAAAGGAGCCAAAATTGGGATTGTCAACATTCAGAATCGAATTAAGCAGGCTTTTTTACATCGGAAAAGTCACGTTGCCAAAATGGCCAACAAAATGCCGTTGAAATTGAAAATGCTTTTATTTATGAAAGTTATAAAAAAAATATGAAGTTCCGGAAAATATTGCTCACAAACCCTAAGCCCTACCAAAAAAGTTTATGCACCATGTTATACAAAATTTTATAGAGATCCTTTCTGTCTTTGACACTTTTTTTCTAACAGCAATACTTTTTGCTTAAATCGTAAAAACCGCGGTTAGAGACATATTTCGATGAAAAAAGGGGGATGGGGGGGAGGGGAGCCAAAATTTGGCTTGGCAACATTCAGAACCGAATTCAGCAGGCTTTTTTACATCAGAAAAGGCATGTTGCCAAAATGCCTCACAAAAAGTCGTTGAAACAAAAACGAAGCCGTTTATTAGAATTTTTGACTAGTCTATTTATATTTTCAATATTTCATCGAGGTTTCAAGTCTTCGATGAAATTTCAAGTGATAAATGTGTTAAGTGAAACTATTTGGTGAAAATACATTATTGTTTATTAGGTAATACAGACGTACGAATAAATAATTGTTTTTCCTTGAAGATCATATCTTATGACACCTGTGGAAAATGCTGTCGAGAACTCTCCACAGGTGACTGTTATAAGATAAAACACAAATGAGCCCACAATTTGATAGGTTTTTGGTGTTTTGAAGAGTCCTTGGAGGTGTCCCACATGGATCCGGCGGCAGACCAGCGTTGTGTAACTAGTGTACACAACATCATGCTGAGTCGGACTCCAATTTGTGACGTGCTGCGTGGATGGCACTGAGAGACACTCTATTAATTGTAGAAGTACTTAGTTTTTGCCTTTTGTATATATTACCTATTATTTTTTATTTTATTTGTTGAGTGTTTTTTGTCCTATCCATGTGTGCCGTTACAAATAAATAATTTTTCTTTCTTTCTTTCTTTCTTTCTTCTGGCTGCTAGAGAGATAAGTATGCAGCTTTTTTGCTAGCTTTTTACTCCGACATTGCCGTCGACAGCAGTATGTATATAGGTAGAGCTGTTCTGTGACAGCTGTAGTGAGGTGAGACAATCTTCTGCTACTGCTCTGAACCATTTGAGAAGTGGTGGGATTGTTACATACCTCTCTAAAATCTTAAATAATAGGTTCATCTAACTTTGTAAGTTGTAGGTATTAATTGGTCCCTGGTTTCTCAAATACATACCGAAAATAATAGGTCATTTAACTTTGTAGACGAAGAAGAAAAATACATTTTTTTTTTTTATAATTGGCGCCGCACGGCTTTTTCATTTGCCATTTTCAAGTATCTGTATTTTCACTATATTGTATTTTCAATATATTTTGCAACGTTACACTCCTTCCAAGTCGTCAAAGTCACAGTCGAGTCCTGCTTTAGTAAAACGGTGGCCAATTTTACTAAAACTTTGGTAGACAATTTCCACCAATTTCAAAAGTCACGCAATTCACTTCCATTTCATTTCACTACACTTGTGCTTTTTAAACGAGCTACATTAGTTAAAATGCCACCAAAATAACACAAAAAAACTCAAAAAAACACTAGGAAAATAAATAAAATAAAAGTAGACAACGTCTCTTTTCGAAAATGGCGGGAAGAGTCATATAATTGTTTGTATCTCGCGCCAGTTTAAAGCTATCTATGCTTCTCGCGCCACGTGGTCTGTGTGTTAAACATTTTTACGTGACTGATTTCAATGGTTCATAAATGTCATTGTACCTACTTCACAAACGAATGTGGTTTTGATTTGTTCGGTTTATTTAGACCAATTCATTTTGAGATTTGATTGAACAGAGCTATACTTTTCATTCATCCTCATTCACTCACAACACAAACATGGTTCCTAAACGAAATAAATAAATCCAATGAAATGAAGTTACGTATTTCGTTCGTGTTTCTTGTCGCTACGTAGTTGCACATTATTATCTTCATGGTAAACCCAAGGTAAACCGGAGAATGTTACCACTCCAGACTTATAAGAACTAATTTAAATTCAAAATTATTCCTTCAGAAAAAAGTACAAAACAAAACGCATCTTTACGTTCGGTTTCGGAACCATAGATAAAACCTAATTATTTATACCGAGATTCGGAACTTTTCACATTTGACTACCGGCAACACTGCCACCGTGACTTGGGAAATATTTGTGGTTGTACGAATTGTTTGTAGATAATTTTGTGAATTAAAGAGGAAAATACAGGATTTAACCAAGTGAATGACTGCGTAAAACATAAAATGACTCTCACCGCTAAAATGGATGTGGATTCTGCGAAGGGAGAAGGGTTCAGGCCGTACTACATCACAAAGATCGAAGAACTCCAACTCATTGTTGCTGAAAAATCTCAAAATCTTCGTCGTCTGCAAGCCCAGCGGAATGAGCTCAACGCTAAAGTGCGCATGTTGCGTGAGGAGCTCCAGCTGCTCCAGGAACAAGGCTCCTACGTCGGCGAGGTTGTCAAACCCATGGACAAGAAGAAAGTCCTCGTCAAAGTTCACCCTGAAGGTAAATTTGTAGTAGATCTGGACAAAAATGTTGACATCAACGATGTGACTGCAAACTGTCGCGTCGCGCTCCGCAACGAAAGCTACACCCTGCACAAAATCCTTCCGAACAAAGTGGACCCTCTGGTGTCGCTCATGATGGTCGAGAAGGTCCCCGACTCCACGTACGAGATGGTCGGAGGCCTGGACAAGCAGATCAAGGAGATCAAAGAGGTGATTGAGCTGCCAGTCAAACACCCTGAGCTGTTTGATGCACTCGGTATCGCCCAACCTAAAGGAGTGTTGTTGTATGGACCCCCAGGTACCGGGAAGACACTGTTAGCACGTGCAGTTGCCCACCACACAGAATGCACCTTCATCCGTGTCTCTGGTTCCGAGCTGGTACAGAAATTCATTGGTGAAGGAAGTAGGATGGTGAGGGAACTCTTCGTAATGGCTAGAGAACATGCCCCATCGATCATCTTCATGGACGAGATTGACTCTATCGGATCCTCCCGTATCGAATCCGGCAGTGGGGGGGATTCTGAAGTACAAAGAACTATGTTAGAGCTGCTGAATCAATTAGATGGTTTCGAAGCAACGAAGAACATCAAAGTGATCATGGCAACTAACAGAATTGACATTCTAGACCCTGCTTTGCTGAGACCCGGTCGAATTGACAGGAAGATTGAGTTCCCTCCACCGAACGAAGAGGCTCGTTTAGATATTCTGAAGATTCATTCACGTAAAATGAATCTTACTAGAGGCATCAACTTGCGTAAGATCGCCGAGCTCATGCCGGGTGCTTCTGGAGCCGAGGTCAAGGGTGTGTGCACAGAGGCTGGTATGTATGCTCTCCGAGAGCGCAGAGTGCACGTCACTCAGGAGGACTTCGAGATGGCCGTGGCGAAGGTCATGCAGAAGGACTCGGAGAAGAATATGTCTATCAAGAAGCTTTGGAAGTAAACTGCTTGTCATGTTTAGCTTCTTTGTGTTAGAAAATAAAATAAAATAAGTCTTTGTAATGTAATATTGTTGTTTTCTTAATGAATACCTTTCTTGGCATAGATTATTAGGTAGGTCCATTTGTGTTTATTTATTTATTTATTTATAATACACAGGCAGCTCTCGAAGCTGATGAGTGTATATCTTAGTCCTCATCAGTGCACTTTAAATGTTTGTCAAGTATATTTTAATTCACTGAGGGGGCACTGATCACTGAGTCTGGTAGCCGGTTCCAAGTGCGTTTAGGCAATATGTGCATCCTCGGATTTCTGGTACTTGGCCCGCGTTGCAGCTTCAGCGAGTGTCCTCTGAGTCCTATATTATTGTTCATGGTATATAGTGTCTGTGATAAATCTGGTATACTGTACTGGATTTTGTAGGTCTCTATTAAGGTCTCCACACTCTCTTTTCTTGAACCTTAATAATGAATACCTTTCTTGGCATAGATTATTACGTAGGTCCATTTGTGTTTACTCCTAGTGTTTGTCCTGGTATAGTATTGCACATACATTGATATTTAGTCTAGCCAAACTTATGTCAATACTTCAACACTGCTTCTCAACACTTCTTGCCCAACTGTGTGCAAACGCTTGGAATCGGCTACCAGAGACAGTGATTAGTGCTCCCTCGGTGAACTCATTTAAGAACCGATTAGATAAACATTATAAATACACAATGGTGTCGATTCTGTGCAGCATTCTCTAATTTTAAAGCACTTTAAAGTTGTCGCGCGCCCTTTCTAATAGACTGAAATAAAAGAGACCGCGATAATTTTAGTGCGGTTTAAAATTAGAGAATGCTGCACAGAATCGCCACCGGTGCACTGATATGATTACATGAATCAGCGTAAGTATGCTGCTAGTGTAATAAACATAATAATAATCTACTAGACAAAATATAACAACAACAAACCATCATGCATTCTTATCCAAATTATTGTATCTAAACTGTTTTAAGGATTGTTGCCCGGCCTAAGAATAGACCCCTCCGTCTCCTCCCGTGGATGTCGTAAAAGCCAACAAAGGGATTACCCGGACTTGTTATATAAGATTTGTCCTGGTTGCCAGCTTATTATAGAATGTGTTATTACTGGAAGAAAGCGTTAGCTGAATCAGTCGTGAGAAGCAATAGCGGCGATGAGCTCACCACTTGACACGTCTATATTCCACGACGGTGCAACCCACTGTGAAAAGAGGCTCTGCCTACCCCTTTGGGGAAAGAGGCGTGTGTCTATGTATATATATTTGTAAAAGTTAGTGACATAATAAAACCAAAACTTTTGTAGCTTTGAACCTTTTAATTAATTTATTTATTTATAATGCACAGGCAGCTCTCGGAGCTGATGCGTGTATATCTTAGTCCTTATCAGTGCACTTTAAATGTTTGTCAAGTCTATTTTTGAAAGAATTCACTGAGAATATGGAATTATGGAATTGATTTTTAGCTAATCTGGACTCTTTGTTTACATAATAAACTGCACTTAGTAGTTTTGCAAGATATGTTACACCTTGGTTATTTTGAAGTCATACTCACAGATTTATAAGTATATAGTACTAGGTAGTCATACTTATTTGACCTCTGTGGCGTGACGAGCGAATAGCTGGCTGTGGATTTGTTCAAGAGTCTGAGTGTTGCAGTACCATGGTACTCGCAGTGTGGGATCAGGGCTATGTATGGGACTGTTGGATGTTATGTTATGTCATAACATAAGCCCTAGTATGTGACAATTTATTTATATATTTTTACCAAATCATCGATGATCGATAAAAGCGATGGTAACCTAACGGTTCAATAGTGCAACTCAGAATCCAACGATACCGGGTTCGATCCTAGGCTTCCTAGGTTATGTGTGGATTTCCATCGCTCTGTGCTTCGGAGGGCACGTTAAGCTGTCGGTCCCGGCTGTTATTGATTAATAGCAGTCGATAAGCCATGTCAGAGGCCCTCGGGCGGCTTGACAAACTCTGACACCAGAGGCCAGCACTTACCTCATACGAAAAGAAGAACCAAATCATCAATCATACCAAGACCTGCAGAATGCAGCTGGGGCGAGCGGGGCGTTTATTCGAATTTGTCATATTTATTTATTTATAATACACAGGCAGCTCTCGGAGCTGATGCGTGTATATCTTAGTCCTTATCAGTGCACTTTAAATGTTTGTCAAGTCTATGTTTGAAAGAATTCACTGAGGGGGCACTGATGGCTGAGTCTGGTAGCCGGTTCCATATCCTGTATACCTTTATTGAATTCAGTTTCGGGATAAAATAAGGAGTAAGGTTCGTAAGTTTCTTAGTTTTTCTGTGTTCTGTGGTAGGTATACTTTTAAATAACAGTATAGTTTATTGCTACAAATTCTTTATTAAATAAAAAATAATAAAATTAAACATAAAATCATGTGTAGGTAGCTAAATGAGCATACAAACATTACAATTGTTTATTTTAGATAGTTATGCTCAGTCATAACTAGCTATTTTATAAACAACCGAAATAAATAACTATTTTAATTAAAAATACATTATACTTATTTAAAACTTTTGTATTTCACCACATCAGCAGCGCCCAGCGCTTTACTAACTTTCTTGCTTTGTAGGAACTTAATATTATGTAGACTAATTACATAAACCTAATTTTAGGCTGAAAGTTACCTACCTTACAGAACTTGCTAAAAACAGTCTAAAATACAGACTTTCCCCATTTTACAGTATTATTTCCTTCTTATGATCAGCTTCTCTTTATCATCAAAGTCCGATTCTGTATCTGAGAAGTCCTGTTGAGGCGAGCGAGTCACGTCGACCATCAGCCCAGCTGCGCCCTGAGGGTAGACGACAAATAGATGAATAACATGGCACGGGGGCTCTTGCTGAGGGTAAACGTGTCGTAAAGAGTGTGTTTCTATTTTTTTTTTTTTTTTTTTTTATACTACTTGGATGACGGAACAAGCAAGAGGCCCACCTGATGTTAAGCGGTAACCTCTGCCTATGAACAGTGCATTACCTCAAAGGTCACGTCCACCTAGGACGCACCCTATGTGGCATTGCACTGCGCCCGCCACCCTGAGACATAAAGATGAAAAGTCTCATGTGCCTGTAATTTCACCGGCACCCTTACCCTTCAAACCGGAACACAGCAATGCGAGCACTACTGCTTTGCGACAGAAATAGGTATGGTGGTAGTACTTCCCCGGACGAGCTCTTTCACAAAAAAGCTCTACTACTACTAATTCCAAAGGTTGTGGGTTTGGTGCTCCACACCGACTTCAGCGGGTTCACAAACTCATGGGATAAGATATGCTCCTAATACAACAGATCACTGAACTCAGGTCTAGGTGGCAAACTCATGGGATGTGCTCCTAGAACAACAGAGCCCTGCCCCCCTATTCCCTATCTTGAAAGTCACTCAGTGACCAACGTTTGACAATTAAAATTACCATCAATCGACAATTCTTAATAGTATTTTTTTTTAATTGATGATCATTCTTGTCAAACGTAAGTCACCGAGTGACTTTCAGTTAGGGAATAGGGGGGCTGATCTCACCACTGGTCTGTGTCCTGAAGTAGCGCCACATGTTCCTTATGTATTACAGCAGGTTCACAAACTCATGGGATTAAAAATTACAGGCACATGAGACTTTTCATCTTTATGTCTCAGGGTGGCGGACACAGTGCAATGCCACTTAGGGCGCGTTCTAGGTGGACGTGACCTATGAGGTAATGCACTGTTCATAGGCAGAGGTTACCGCTTAACATCAGGTGGGCCATCTGCTAGTTCAGTAAATCAAGTAGCATAAAAAAAAGATTCTGAAACAGCACTTACCTCACTACAGGTCTAAGTGTCCTGAAGGACTGGCGCCACCCATTCCTCATGTACTGCAGCGGGTTCACAAACTCATGGGATATGATATGATATACTCTTAATACAACAGAGCCCTGAACTCACTACAGGTCTAGGTGTCCTGAAGGACTGGCGCCACGCATTCCTCATGTACTGCAGCGGGTTCACAAACTCATGGGATATGATATACTCTTAATACAACAGAGCCCTGAACTCACCACAGGTCTAGGTGTCCTGAAGGACTGGCGCCACGCATTCCTCATGTACTGCAGCGGGTTCACAAACTCATGGGATATGATATGATATACTCTTAATACAACAGAGCCCTGAACTCACTACAGGTCTAGGTGTCCTGAAGGACTGGCGCCACGCATTCCTAATGTACTGCAGCGGGTTCACAAACTCATGGGATATGATATACTCTTAATACAACAGAGCCCTGAACTCACCACAGGTCTAGGTGTCCTGAAGGACTGGCGCCACGCATTCCTCATGTACTGCAGCGGGTTCACAAACTCATGGGATATGATATGATATACTCTTAATACAACAGAGCCCTGAACTCACTACAGGTCTAGGTGTCCTGAAGGACTGGCGCCACGCATTCCTAATGTACTGCAGCGGGTTCACAAACTCATGGGATATGATATACTCTTAATACAACAGAGCCCTGAACTCACCACAGGTCTAGGTGTCCTGAAGGACTGGCGCCACGCATTCCTCATGTACTGCAGCGGGTTCACAAACTCATGGGATATGATATGATATACTCTTAATACAACAGAGCCCTGAACTCACCACAGGTCTAGGTGTCCTGAAGGACTGGCGCCACGCATTCCTCATGTACTGCAGCGGGTTCACAAACTCATGGGATATGATATGATATACTCTTAATACAACAGAGCCCTGAACTCACTACAGGTCTAGGTGTCCTGAAGGACTGGCGCCACGCATTCCTCATGTACTGCAGCGGGTTCACAAACTCATGGGATATGATATACTCTTAATACAACAGAGCCCTGAACTCACCACAGGTCTAGGTGTCCTGAAGGACTGGCGCCACGCATTCCTCATGTACTGCAGCGGGTTCACAAACTCATGGGATATGATATACTCTTAATACAACAGAGCCCTGAACTCACCACAGGTCTAGGTGTCCTGAAGGACTGGCGCCACGCATTCCTCATGTACTGCAGCGGGTTCACAAACTCATGGGATATGATATACTCTTAATACAACAGAGCCCTGAACTCACCACAGGTCTAGGTGTCCTGAAGGACTGGCGCCACGCATTCCTCATGTATTGCTACGGGTTCACAGACTCATGGGATATGATATACTCTTAATACAACAGAGCCCTGAACTCACCACAGGTCTAGGTGTCCTAAAGGACTGGCGCCACGCATTCCTCATGTACTGCAGCGGATTCACAAACTCATGGGATATGCTCCTGAGAACAACAGAACACTGAAATTTATGTCAATTTAGAAAATGGTTTCATAGTAAAAGGTATCTTACACATCTAGGTATCTTGCGCGTCATTTTAGTCATCCACTACAAGACGAGGTCTCACTTTTTGAATCAGAATCACAATATTTATTATTAAAAATGATAACAATAGACTCATACAGTGAGTTTACCAATAGGTACTATAAATAATAAATAATGCTGGACACTTCACACAACATTATCTAGCCCCAAGCTAAGCAGAGCTTGTGTTATGGGTACTAGATAACTGATATACCTAATACAATACATTAAATAGATAGATATTTTATTATTATACATAGAAAATACCCAGAACACCCTGAACAAATATCTGCAGATCGCACAAATATTTGTTTTGAGGCGGGATTCGAACCCGCAACTTCCTGTGTCGTAGGCAAACCTTCGCCCGACACACCACAGAGGTCGTCAACTATGGTCAGTGCAACAATAATAGAATGTTGAAGTTTAGAATGCAATGGGGCGATTATAATCACCACCCTTTGCAGGTGGATCTGTGATCGCAGTATCGGTGTACTACTGGTGTATTGGTGGAGTACTCAGGTGGATGCTGCGGGCCTCCTAGAACAGTGTTTTTGAACCTTTTCGTACCTTTTCGTATGCACGACCCATTTACGAGAAAAGCAAATCTGGTGTCCCCCCGTCACTAAAAACGATACGACCGAAATTAAACTTATATCAGTGATTTCAAAAACGATACGACCGAAATTAAACTTATATCAGTGATTTCAAAAACGATACGACCGAAATTAAACTTATATCAGTGATTTCAAAAACGATACGACCGAAATTAAACTTATATCAGTGATTTCAAAAATGACATTCGTACGTTGACTATTTAATTTTATTTCTATTACTAACATATTGATAGAGAGAAAATTAAAAGGAACTGTCGTCTCGCTGAAATGCCGCATAGGGCGCGTCCTAGGTGCACGTGATGCATTGTTATAGGCAGAGGTTACCGCTTAACACCAGGTGGGCCATTTGCTTGTTGCGACACTCACGAAGATAGAAAAAATTAGCAGCCAACTTCGGTTTGCATGGCGCGTGCTAGCGGTATAGCTCTCTTACGTGTCCCGTATGCGTAGGTGCTTGCAAGATAAAATAAGAGAGCCCGTGTTGTGTCCAGCCTAAGAATAGATCCCTCTGTCTCCTCCTGTGGATGTCGTAAAAACCGACTAAGGGATGACCCAGACTTGTTGATAAGATTTGTCCTGGCTGCTAGCTTATTATGGAATGTGTTATTACTGGAAGAAAGCGTTAGCCGAGTCAGTCGTGGGAAGCAATGGCGGCGATGAGCTCATTAGTTGTCTCGTCTATATTCCACGACGGTGCAACCCACTGTGAAAAGAGGCCTATTGAGGCTCTGCCTACCCCTTCGAAGAAAAGGCGTGTGTCTATGTATTTTTTTGATGTTAAGCGGCAACCTCTGCCTTTAACCATGCATTGTCTCACAGGTCACGTCCACCTAGGACGCGCCCTATGTGGCCGCTTGCACTGCGCCCGCCACTCTGAGACATAAAGACTAAAAGTCTCATGTGCCTGTAATTTCACCGGCACCCATACCCTTCAATCCGGAACACAGCAATGCGAGCACTACTGCTTTGCGGCAGAAATAGGTATAATGGTAGTACTTCCCCGGAGGAACTCTTTCACAAAAAAGCTCTACTACTAACAAATGTATGTATGTATTTACCCGTTAGCGGCCATGTCGATTGTCGGCGTCGCGGCGTATGACAGCGAGGTTGCGCTCGCCGCGTTGTTGCTTTGATATCGCACTCTGAAAATACAAATTATTCATTTCATTTCATTTATTTCATTTATTCATGCTTAATGTACATAGTTTCAAGCTTAGATGTAATTGCGTAGCTCAATGTAAAGTACATCACCCTGCAAGGGCGCTGCATGTTTAGTATATACCTACGGTTTTGTTAGTATATTATTTAATATTAGCTTATAGGATACATTCAATATAATAAATATATATTATATAATCTAATATATAAAAATAAGTCGGGTTTTCCTTCCTGACGCTATAACTCCAGAACGCACGAACCGATTTCCACAGTTTTGCATTCGTTGGAAAGGTCTCGGGCTCCGTGAGATATATACGTTTTTTTTTTTTTTTTTTTTCAAGTCGTGTTAGTTACACCACATATAACTCAAGAATGGGTGAACCGATTTGGCTGAAAATTGGTAGGGAGGTAGCTTAGAACCAGGAGATAGGACATAGTGGGAGGGGTAGGACGGGGGGGGGGGGGGGGGGGGGGGGGGGTTCACCAGGGGCTACCCGTGCGAAGCCGGGGCGAGTCGCTAGTATTATATATTATTTAATATTTATATATATTCATTCAATGACTAGCTGCCCGCACGCGTGTTGTCAGGATTATAACAGCCCCTCTCTATATATTTTCACCTGCTCGACAATGTCCAATTACATATCATGCAATCTCAAAGTAAAGCATTATCTCATAAGGGATATGAAGTTGTATGAAACTCCCTACGTAATAAAGTGATTTGAATTTGGAACGTCAAATTCGTGTGGAAATTCGTGGAAAACTCCAAGTAAAAAAATGCCCATATGAAAAAAAAAAAAAAAAAAAAATCGAACTGGCCACCATAAACAAACTCCAAGAAAAAAGAAAAAGGCACGTTTACAGAGAACACAGGCCAAGAGTGACACAGACAGACTATAAATAATGTGAAACAAAAGACGGTTGTCTGGAGTCTGTTCGATCCTCCCAACCTGGCAACAGCCGAAGCCGAGGTCCGTACCTAAGTGGTGCCCTTGTGCTCGTTGCCCCAACCTAACTTTGCAGGTTGAGCGCCATCTGCGCTCACCAAAAGCCCGGCAAAGCAGTCATGGCCCCAGGCGGTCAACTGCATTAAATTACATTCGAAAAAAAAAATGGTTGTCTGGAAGAGATCGCTTTTTAGCTATAAGACCGCCCATTGTACATTTAGTTTTTTATTTTTAACTAGTTTGTAAGGTGTGCAATAAAGTATTTTCATTCATTCGATATTTGTTCAGGGTGTTCTGGGTATTTTCAATGTATAATAAAAAATATCTATCTATGTTATATATTGTATTAAGTATATCAGTTATCTAGTACCCATAACACAAGCTCTGCTTAGCTTGGGGCTAGATAATGTTGTGTAAACTGTCCAGCATTATTTATTTATTATTATTTATTTATTATTATTCATTCGGTGTTTGGTGCTGTGATTTTCAGTGAATTTTGATTGTCTCGCAGAAGATGTGAAAGTAGAGTATGCTCCTCTGATATAAAGCCTGTCTTCGTCTTGGGCAGCTTGAACCCCTCGCTTCACTCAGGACTCTGTATAACTAGAGTCCCTCGTTACGCTCAGGGTTCAATATGCCGCCCGCGACGTAAGACACTGGTTTATTCCCTTAGTGCATAATCTATTATTGTTTATTTGTACTCACTCGGTGTAAGCCGCGTTGCGGCTCCTCCTCGGCTTGTACACGAAGTGGTAGTAGAGGAAGAGGGCGAGGTAGAGCGCCAGCAGCACCAGCGCCGTGGCCACCACCGCGAAGGAGGCGTTGTGTGCGGGCGCGCCCTCCTGGTACGAGCGGCCGTTGAACAGCGGCAACTGGGGGAGGGGGGGACACCATTACACGAGCACAGTTATAGTCATATAGTCATATAGTGGAAGTAGAGCGCCAGCAGCACCAGCGCCGTGGCCACCACCGCGAAGGAGGCGTTGTGTGCGGGCGCGCCCTCCTGGTACGAGCGGCCGTTGAACAGCGGCAACTGGGGGAGAGACACCATTACACGTACCCAGTTATAGTCATATATAGTCATATAGTCATACATAGTAATATGGTCATTTATTTCCTCTTTAGATATGTTACATGCACTTAGATATATGCCAGTTTCACATAGTTTTCACGTAGGTACATTTTACAATTTTTAAATTATAAATATAACAATATAATGCAATACAAATCTCATAAAACACTGAGGATAGGTACATGTCAATAGAATTCAAATAGATAATATTATTAGATGTAGCTAAACGGCTTGTCATATTGTAAACATAAATTCATAGGAATTTTAAATAAAATCAAAATAAAACACTCCTAACAAGTCATCACAAAAAATATCTTTGTCGGCCAAGGCCTCGTCAATTAGTAGCTTTTATGCAATATTTTTTTTTTTAATTGAAGAATTAAATGACAGTGTTATTTCTGATGTGAATAGAAATTTTATTATACAATTTTTTGTGAATTATTATACCAGTTATGTGACTGTACAGCATGTTAGCGCGCGACAACTGGAGGGAGCGAGCCACCATTATGATATTACTAGCGACTCGCCCCGGCTTCGCACGGGTAGCCCCGTTGAAACCCCCCCCCCCCCCCCCCCCCCCTCCTACCTTTCCCACCCTATGTCAATCTCCTGGTTCTAAGCTACAATTTTCATCCAAATCCGTCCAGCCGTTTCAGCGTGAAGAGATAACAAACACACTCATACACTAACACACACACAATCTTTCGCTTTTATAATATTAGTTAGTGTTTAAATATCAACGGTATTCGAACATTTTAGAAAAATTTAAAGAATTGAACCTTTCCGGATATTTTGGATCTTTCTCGAACATTCTCGAATTCTTCTTCATGAATAAGAGGGTGAGATTGGGGCTACCGTACCGTAAAACTTTCAGGCTGACTTAGATTATTTGCGAAAAAAATCCCGAAAGTTCTATAACTTTCTGGAATTTTTTGAAAGTTCTCGGTCTTTTTCAAGCTTTTCTAGAGGTTTTGAAATTTTGGAACTTTCTCGAAGTTTCTAGAAATTTTGGAAATTTCTCGAAGGTTCTAGAACATTTGGAAATTTCTCGAGTTCTCGAACTTTTTATAACCTTTCTGGAGATTCTTGAACCTTCTAGAATTGCCTTGAACTTTCCAGAACCTCCCCGAAGTTTTCGAACTTCCTCGAACCTTCTAGAAGTTTTGGTTGAGTTTCAGGTCAAGTTGACCTCATACTAAACCGTTTTTCTCTAAACCTTAACCGCGCAGCCCAAAACCCGAACCCTCTTGATGGATGGGAGGGCTGGGGCTACCCTAAACCTTTTAAACCTAAAAGGTTAAACCTTTTTTGGGCTGCATTGGTTTGTTTTTGAGTTTTATCGGCCCGCACATTTTATCAACTTAGTTTTATTATATATATAATAATGATTATTGCACAGAGGCTGGACACTCAGGCCGAGATAACAATAGATCTTATTTATTTATTTATTTTATTCTGATTTTACTCAAAATATATGATTTTACTTTAACTTATTTATTTATTTATTTTATAACTTATTTATTAACTTTTTTATCTTCGATCACAGAACTACTTTTTGATTAACTTATTTTTATTATAATGTATTGTTGTCTGAAATATACAAAGGATGGTGGCGAAACGACGAACATTGGTGTACCCAAAATTCGACATAGAGTACACCACTGCTGATCAGGTACTTTGAGATTATCTTAATGGTTGTCCATCACCAGTTTTTGTTCAACACTACGTAAAAAAATCAAATTATTTTTTTAAAACTCTCAGGTTTGCAGAATACATATCCGTGTTATGCCACTTTTATAGATTTTTAAGAAGTAATTTTTTTTTTTTATATGTTTGGCTGAATTTATCATGCCAACATAGGCATGATAAATTCATTCATTACATTCATCCTTGTCTGCACCATGGACTTGTATACTTAGTCCATGGTCTACACCGATTACGGCAGTACCGTGATCTGTGGTCGTAGTCGTAAAAGTAGAAAAAATAATACTACGTTTTCGTAGGTGATTTAAAGCCTGTGCGGCATCAGAGCAATGAGTGGCGGTAAAACGTAGTGATTATTTTTTCTATCATGCTTAATACAAACTAAAAACATTAATTACGGAGCATTTCATCGTTTATTCTCGGATAATGGCAGGATCTCTGCATTGTATAAATTGTGAAATATGTTTAGACAAGATGTGGGAAGCCTTGTATTCGAAGAAAGTACAAATATAATCTCAATGCTCAATGGGTTTCTTCTCAAATTGTAAGTACCTACCTACAATTTTCCAATATTATTCAGAAAATCAAGCTGTACCCATGGTCTACCTAGTTATTTGTATCTATGTTGTTATAATGTTTACGCATGGCAGGCGAGTAGCTGGCTGACATCTGAATATTTTACTAACCAGTAAAATTATTTTGTAGATAACAGAAACTGACTACATTTGCCGGGCATGCTGCGCCCTTGCTGTTTCGCAAATAAGTACAAGTGGGCTAACTCAGACGACAAGTGTAACTCGTCCACTTGGTCACACCCTAGTGTATTGCCTGTGTGTGGACGGTCCATATTGAGGAGACCGAGCTTTGTCGTCCTACGTGATGATCCAACACTAATTCAAGAACAATTACTTAATGTCATACATACGGGATTTTTTAAGACCACGAGAGGTCACAGTCCAAGATAAAGTGTGTCAGCCGGGCTGAGTGCGAGCCCGAAGAATAAGAAAAAAAACAGCCTATCTTTTCTGATACCCACCAGCAAGATGATCAACCTGAACCTATTCTCCGTGACACCCACAAGCAAGATGACCAAGCTGAACCAATTCTCCATGACGCACACCAGCAAGATGACCAACCTGAACCAACTCTCCATGACGCACACCAGCAAGATGACCAACCTGAACCAATTCTCCACGATGCACACCAGCAAGATGACCAACCTTGACCAATTCTCCATGACACCCGGACCTTAATCTCATATTGTTTGAAATGTTTAAATAAATAAATAAAATATAATGCTGGACAGTTCACACAACATTGGATTAACTACCCTTCAGCAACGTAGAGAGCGTGGAGACCTAATAGAGACTTACAAGATCCTAAACAACCACTACAGTATACCAGATTTATCACAGACACTATATACCATGAACAATAATATAGGACTCAGAGGACACTCGCTGAAGCTGCAACGCGGACCAAGTACCAGCAATCCGAGGATGCACATATTGCCTAATCGCGTCGTGCGCACTTGGAACCGGCTACCAGACTCAGTGATCAGTGCCCCCTCACTGAAATCTTTCAAAAATAGACTTGACAAACATTTAAAGTGCACTGATAAGGACTAAGATATACACGCATCAGCTCCGAGAGCTGCCTGTGTATTATAAATAATTAAAAAATAAAATAAACTAGCCCCAAGCTAAGCAAAGCTTGTGTTATGGGTACTAGACAATTGATATACTCTTCATACAATATATCACATAGATAGATATTTTTTATTATACATAGAAAATACCCAGAACACCCGGAACAAATATCTGCAGATCTGCAGAACAAATATTTGTTCCGAGGCGGGAATCGAACCCGCAACCTCGTGCTTCGCAGGCGAACCGTCGCCCGCCGCGCCAAAGAGGTTGTCATTTAATAGTTAAAATGTAACTATTAAGAGGAAACACAAGGGCCGTTTTCCCATACAAACGTAGTCCCCTGTTTCCTCCCTGGATAATGCCAGAAGAGCAATACTTTTTTTTCAAAAAAAAATATGGCCACCATGGCATGTCCCTATGTTTTGCTTTTTTTTATAAATTAATTATTAAAAGAGATATGACCATTCAAAAACCTAAAAAAATGGTCAGATTTTCCGCTGTGTTCAAACACCCTGAAAACAAAATTGACTAGATTATATAAAAAAAAAAAAACATAGGAACACGGCTCAAACTTTCTTTTATTTTTAATAAAAAAAATAGTTAAATTGGTTAAGTTTTGGAGAAGGAATCAGGGGACTACGAATTGTTGATTTTATGTACTTTTAATAGGTATTGTCGATCTAAGCTGCAGTTGTCTCTATCACGCTTTGCGGGGGGAGGTTTGAGGTCTGCGCGACAGCAATAGATTTTACAAATACCTATTTTTTAATTCTCTAGCCCTTGGTGTTTCCTCTTAAATGATAGGTACTGAATCATATAACTTTGTGAAACCACTATTTTATTGCTTTCTTTTATTAGGGTTCCGTGGTCAAAGACAAGGAACCCTTATGTATTCGTCATGTCTGTCTGTCTGTCTGTCTGTCTGTCCGTGTATGTCACAGCCTTTTTTTACCGAAACTATAAGATCTATACTGTTGAAACTTGGAGGGTAGATGTATTCTGTGAACCGCATTAAGATTTACACAAATTTTTTAAAAAAACAATTATTTTTGGGGTTCCCCATACTTAGAAATGAAACTCAATTTTTTTTTTCATTAAACCTATACGTTTGGTGTATCTATGGATAGGTCTTCAAAAAAGATGTTGAGGTTTCTAATTTTTTTTTTTTCTAAACTGAATAGTTTGCGCGAGAGTCATTTCCAAAGTGGTAAAAAGAGTGTCGTCCCCCCCCCCCGTAACTTCTAAAATAAGAGAATGATAAAACTAAAAAAATATGTGATGTACATTACCATGTAAACTTCCACTCAAAATTGGTTTGAACGAGATCTAGTAAGTAGTTTCTTATTTTTGGGGTTCCCCATACTTAGAACTTAAACTCAAAAAAAAAAAACATCAAACCCATACGTGTGGGGTAACTATGGATAGGTCTTCAAAAATGATATTGATGTTTCTAATATATTTTTTTTCTAAACTGAATAGTTTGCGCGTGAGACACTTCCAAAGTGGTAAAAAGTGTGTCCCTCCCCCATAACTTCTAAAATAAGAGAATTATGAAACTAAAAAAATATATGATGTACATTACCATGTAAACTTCCAACCAAACTTGGTTTGAACGAGATCTAGTAAGCAGTTTTTTTTTAATACGTCATAAATCGTAATCCATCCAGGAACTTTTATATTATGTTACTTGCTGCTACGGAACCCTTCATGGGCGAGTCCGACTCGCACTTGGCCGCTTTTTAGTAAGTATCTTCCTAACTACCTACCAATCTGCTTAAGACTGCGTTGATTGTTGCACGCGTGCAACGATGTAAGTATCATACACATTGGTCATTTACTAAAACTTTTTTGGTCAATCTTAATCCGGGTATCCGCGATACAAGCTTGTCCTAGTGCGGAGCCCATTGTAATGTTATCATATAGCCTCTATTATTTGTAAATAAAAACATTTGTATATGTATTATTTTGTTTTATTACGTTCTCTATCCATTTGAGCAACTTTTCACATATTCCAAAGTGATCCAGCTTATACACATGGTTGGTATGAAAAAATACATCATAAGTTTTGCAAGTTATTTTGGTGCCATAATCATGTTTGGTTAACTAATGTTCTCAGCATTGTGTGTTCGGCCAACATCTATGTTTGCTGTCTAGTTACTAGAGTCATAGTACATTTCTTCCATCTGAGACCTGGGGGACATAAAAAGTATGAGTATACATACACTCGGCTACTAGCAATAGCATCAGTGCAAACTGGAGTTGGAGTGTCCAGGGGACCGATTCAGATATTGTAGACATAATAATATAGGTACTCTACATTTTCTGTAAACGAGTAGGCTAATATAATAAAGGTATTATAGTTATGTAATCCTTCAATTTACATCCAAATTACTGTCAAATTATCTTTCAATTATTCTGACTCATTAGAAGGTAGCAAGAGCCTGACCCAAACTTATGTTCACATCCTACATAGCCCAAAGTGGAGTTTAAAATATCTGCCCAAACAGAAATTAGCATATAAATAAATAAGTAAATAATGCTGGACAAGTTCACACAACATTATCTAGCCCCAAGCTAAGCCAGAGCTTGTGTTATGGGTACTAGATAACTGATATACTTAATATAAACCATTGCATGGTAACAAATCTCAGAAATATATCAGCAGCATGGATAAATGATTCCTACATTAAATACCAATAATAGCCCAGTTTGTAGGGAGATAAAAGATAGTAACCAGGCTGTAAGTAGGTTTTTTAAGGATTTGACTTAGCAGGATAGCTGTAGGTTTTCGGTTAGTGTACCAATATAGGTATTTAAATATAAATAGGTACCTACCACTGTTCGTAAGGAGCTACCATATCAAGGCACTTACATTGAAAGAAGTACAATACTCACATTAGAATCGCAAAGACTTCTCATGGAACTGATTCATTCCAATCCAAAATTGGTTTGTTTTGTTGGAAAATGAGGAGGTCGCACGCATTGAGTTGAGAGTTCTGGCTAAATACTATACAAAACTGTCAAGGCATGCAATTTTTAACAAAAACAATTGTCGATAATCTGAAAATATTTTTAAAACTAATATCACATTTTTTTGTTTACGTTTTTCACTTATACAGATCTACAAGGATCATTTGGCACGTCTTGTAGCCGCCATTGTGGTGCTGTTTGATATTAGATTTACAAGATGGCGGCGTTAGTTCTGATTTCGGCCTCGTGCCAAACGATCCTTGTAGGTCTGTTGTACGTACACTGCGCTGCGTTGACCGAGCACAGAATATCTATAAAAATGACAGTGACAGCGCAAAGCATAGGATGTCAATTTCAAATGCACCGATCGACAATGCTTTAATGGATGCCGGGCTGTTTTTACTAGATCAGATCAATATTTTCAAAAAATTATTTGATTTTTTCACGTAGTTTTATAAAAAATGTAATGATGGGAATTTAATTGGCTATTCTCATACTATCCAAGGGTATTGTTTTTATGGAATGTCGCAGCGCAGGTACGCGGTCGCCATGACTCTTTAAATGTGACTGTACAGCATGTCAGTGCGCGGCAGGCAGGCAACTGGGAGGGAAACAAGACTCTTTTTTTTATCTTCGTGAATGACGAGACAAGCAATGTTGCGTCGAAAGTAACTTTTTTTTTTTTTTTTTTATACTACTGGAATGGCGGAGCAAGCAGATGGCCCACCTGATGTTAAGCGGTAACCTCTGCCTATGAACAGTGCATTACCTCATAGGTCACGTCCACCTAGGACGCGCCCTATGTGGCATTGCACTGCGCCCGCCACCCTGAGACATAAAGATGAAAGCCTCATGTGCCTGTAATTTCACCGGCACCCTTACCCTTCAAACCGGAACACAGCAATGCGAGCACTACTGCTTTGCGGCAGAAATAGGTACGGTGGTAGTACTTCCCCGGACGAACTCTTTCACAAAAAAGCTCTACTACTACTAAAACTTGCTTATTGCGATACTATATAATCTCACCTCGTCCTTGTCGACGAGTGGACAGCGGCCGGCGAGCGCGCGCGCGCCGTCCGCGCACAGGCACGCGGGCCCGCGCTCGTCCAGCGCGCACACGTGCGGGCACGCGGCGCGCGCGCACGCGTCGCGCACGTCGTCGCGCTGCACGCTCTCGTGCCGCACCACGAAGCTGTTGGCGTCGAACACGCGGTAGATGTAGGTCTCGCAGTGCGCGCGCCCGTACAGACGGCAGCGCGACAGACGGAACGAGTTGGCCACCAGGTAGTACACGTGGTCCTCGAACAGCGCGAGGCTATGAGGAGCCTGCAGGGCGGGGTGCTCGCCGATCAGCATTTTGCTGGAACGGAGCGATTTCACAAATGAATTTATTTTATTTTATTTATTAGATATTTGAAAAACAAACAGTCTCCGTCACGTACAGCAGGCGCCGGAACGAGTCCGCGGCCAGCCCGGTGCAGTTGATGTCCGGTACTTACTGTCCATTCCCGTCATAGTCCATGCGCATTATGTGCGCGGGTCCCGTCTCCGCCAAGTACAGCAGGCGCCGGGACGAGTCCGCGGCCAGCCCGGTGCAGTTGATGTCCGGTACTTACTGTCCATTCCCGTCATAGTCCATGCGCATTATGTGCGCGGGTCCCGTCTCCGCCAAGTACAGCAGGCGCCGGGACGAGTCCGCGGCCAGCCCGGTGCAGTTGATGTCCGGTACTTACTGTCCATTCCCGTCATAGTCCATGCGCATTATGTGCGCGGGTCCCGTCTCCGCCAAGTACAGCAGGCGCCGGGACGAGTCCGCGGCCAGCCCGGTGCAGTTGATGTCCGGTACTTACTGTCCATTCCCGTCATAGTCCATGCGCATGATGTGCGTCCCGTCTCCGCCACGTACAGCAGGCGCCGGAACGAGTCCGCGGCCAGCCCGGTGCAGTTGATGTCCGGTACTTACTGTCCATTCCCGTCATAGTCCATGCGCATTATGTGCGCGGGTCCCGTCTCCGCCACGTACAGCAGGCGCCGGAACGAGTCCGCGGCCAGCCCGGTGCAGTTGGCCACGGTGGCTAGGTCGCGCGCGCCGCGCCCTGACAGCTGCGCTGCCCATACCACCGACTCGAGGGCGCGCGTCACGCAGTAGAACATGAGCCGGGATTTAGGGTCCACTATCAGGGAGGACACCTGTTGAGATAAGAAAGGACCTAAATCTGAAATTTCTAATTACAGGCCGATTTCAAAACTGTGCATATTAGCTAAAATTTTGGAAAGAATCGTATACAATCAAATGTACGCTACCCTCCAAAATGCGTTCAATGTATCGCAGCATGGGTTCCTTAAAGGTCGTTCGACGGTATCTAATACCTTCTTCTTTTTAATGATTTCTTGACTGAGTCTTTGGATAATGGCTATCAAGACGATGTAGTTTATACTGATTACAGCAAAGCCTTTGACAGGATTGATCATAAGCTGCTACTGAATAAACTTAACCTCATCGGTATTCAGGGTGACTTACTCAGATGGTTCGCCTCCTATATCAATAACCGCTCCCAGGCTATTGTAATCAATAATTATATTTCTAGTTGGGTCTTGATTCCCAGCGGTGTGCCACAGGGTTCATTGCTGGGACCGCTGCTGTTTTTGATCTTTGTAAATGATATTTTTAGTTGTTTTCTATGTAGCCATGTGCTTAGTTTTGCAGATGACATATTTTTTTTTAAATTATTAAGTCTCATAATGATTCTCTTGACCTTCAGGCAGATCTTTCTAGTCTGGATAACTATTGTTGTATTAACAAGCGCGAGTTCAATCCATCCAAGTGTTCGATTGTGACTTTTTCTCGTAAGAAATCAATAATCTCGTTTAACTACTCGCTGAAGTCAGAGACTCTGCTGAACTGCAGCGTTATTAGGGATCTCGGTGTCGTCCATGACTAAGCTAATTTTCGATGATCACATCCATTCAATTGTTTCTAAAGCCTCTAAAGCACTAGGATTCGTCATGAGGAGTGCTTCTAGCTTTCACCGCGCAAAAGCGTTTAAGATTCTTTACTGTTCATTCGTTAGAAGCATTCTAGAGTATGCTTCACAGATTTGGAATCCTCGTTATGATGTTTATATTAAAAGAATCGAGCACATTCAAATTAAGTTCCTAAGTACCTTTGCTTCCGTCTTAAAATTCCATATAGTTCAGCCAATTACCTTGATTTATGTAAGCAATTTCATATTCTTACTCTTTCCAAGCGGTGTGAGATCGCTGACTTATCTTTTATGATTAAAATCACGTCAAATAGTATTAATTTTCCCGATTTACTTCAAAAAATTCAGCTTAACATTCCCTACAAACCTATCAGGTTTAACCCCCCTATTTATGTTCCTCTTGTTGGCACTAACTACAGACAAAATTCCTTCTTGTGGCGAGCGAGTAACAATTTTAACAAATTAAGTAAGCGATTTGACCTTGATTTATTCTGCACGAGTGTCGGCTCAGCTAGGCGGCTGCTCAACGGTGAGTTTTTTAGCGCCGATGGTGGTAATGTTAATGACAATTGTTTAGTTTAAAACATTGTAACTTTAAATATTTAAATAACTATATTGTATAGATGATGCATGTTGATTAGTCACATTATGTTCATAGTCTTTTTTTGTTGTTGTACTATTCCGCTACCTATCCCTGAAAACCTTCAATAAGCTTTCTGGTATTTATTAATTTGTAAGTCTGTTAATTATAAGCCTTTGGTTTTCTTTCAAATAAATATAAATATTCATTCACTTTTATTTGTATGCTCGATTAAAGCCAGGGTCATATTGTTGTGTCGGGGTGTATCGGGGCGCCCCAGAACGAAATCGATTACGTTTATTACCTATGACTAGATTCACATTAGTAGGTTCACGCGCCACAACACAACACAAACCACACAACAGAAAGCAACAGAAAAGGTACTTACCTTGAGAGGCCTAGTATCTTGCCACACTGTGTATATAAACATACATACAAACGCTTCATCCAAGTTGACTCAAAGAACTAGCTTCGCTTTACGTTTATTTACTTTCATCATCATCATCATCATCGCCCTAGGGCATAGGTCCCATGGAGTGCCAGAACGACCTTGGGCTGCCTGTACTACGTAGTTTTTTTTTATACTCCTTGGAATGACGGAGAGGTTGTCTGGAAGAGATCGCTCTCAGCGATAAGACCGCCCATTGTACTTCCATAGGTACTTATTTTTCTGATTGTTTTTAATGTTATTTTTATTTTTGTGGTGTGCAATAAAGTGTTATCTATCTATCTATCTATCTAATGACGGATCATGCAGATGGCCCACCAGATGTTAAGTGGTACCCTCTGCCTATGAACAGTGCATTACTCATAGGTCACGTCCATCTACGACGCACCCTATGTGGCATTGCACTGCGTCCGCCACCCTGAGACATAAACATCAAAAGTCTCATGTGCCTGTAATTTTACCGGCACCCTTACGGAACACAGCAATGCGAGCACGACTGCTTTGCGGCAGAAATAGGTATGGTGGTAGTACTTCCCCGGACGAACTCTTTCACAAAAAAACTCTACTACTACTATGCGATATGCGAGGTCTGACCTTGGCGTGAGAGGGCAGTTTCTGCAGCTTGGCACACATCTTCCTTCTGACGTTGCAGACCCTAACGCAGCTGTCTCCGGGCGTGCTGTCCACGAAGTACACGTTCCCGGTGATCCAGTCCACAGCCACCTGAAACATTAATAACAACTCTTCAACCGAAACCCTTCCACCTCAGTACGCGAATTCAAAGGCGGAAAATTAAAGTTTATTTTATCTCTGCTTTAAACAATGCATTACCTCATAGGTCACGTTCACCTAGGACGCACCCTATATGGCATTGCACTGCGCCCGCCACCCTGAGACATAAAGATGAAACGTCTCATGTGCCTGTAATATCACCGGCACCCATAGTCTTCAAACTGGAACACAGCAGTACTGCTTTGCGCCCGAAATAGGTATGGAGGTAGTACTTCCCCGGACGAACTCTTTCACGAATATGCAGCGAGCTGTTGAATTTTGTACGAAAAAACTCCAAGCAAAGTGGGCGTTCCAATAGTTTTTTTTGTTTAAGTTTTTTTTAACTTTGATGTACCTTTGTTTGACCACGATCTCACCTGTTGTTAAGTGACTATGTGGCCGAAGATGAAGCACAAAGGTCTAGAAGGCACCTATTCACTCTAGCCTTGAAGAGACACAGATTATAGTTTTCAGGAAAGACAGACGACGGCAGTGTGTTCCAGGGCGCAGTCTTAGGATGGGAATTTCGGAAATTACTTTCTTAGCGCACTCCTAGACTGCAAAAGGAACGTGCCCTCCCAATTTCAGGTTTATAGGGCTTACCGTTTAGGCTGTGCGTTGATAGTCAGGCAGTGGGTCAGTCAGAGAGTAAGTCAGTCATGCAAAGATTATAGAGAAGTGTTACTAACCCTCGTGGGTCGTCCTATGTTGGAGAGTGTGACGACGTCATGCGTGCTGTTCACTTCGATGAGCTTCTTAGACTCCGCTGACGTCACATACAGATAACTCTGCCTGGAATACCGAACACTTTATTAGTACCTACTCTTTTACATCACTTTCAATTTCAATTCATGGCGGGTTCAATTGATAAAAACCTTATTAACCTGACATTATAGTTCAAAATGTTATCAGTCTCTGCTCAGTCGCTGCCGCGCCGAGCTGACGCTGGTGCAGAATAAATCCAAGTCAAAGCGGCTACTTAACCTGTTATAGTTATTGCTTGCTCGCCACAAGTAAGAGTCCTGCCTATAATTGGTTGAAACTATTGGAACATATAGTGGCTTGTTAAATCTATTTAATCGAGAAGGAACACTTACTTACTTACACTTGTCGAAGAGGCTCTTTTCCGCAACTAGGCCGCCACTGGGTCTGTTTTGCTTGACGGGTGGAGGCTGCTAGTCAAGCCACCCGATGTCCTCCAGGAAGGCTAACAGCTCGCTGATGCCAGCGCAGGCCTGCCTGAGAGTCCTCGGTGTCCCGAGCCACGCTGCTGCACTGCTGTACATGCGCTGTCGTCTCGTCTGCTTCTAGACAGCCTCTGCATAGAAGACTATCAAAACTCTGATTTCTTTTGACGAGCATTACTTCTTTGGCATCCCCACCGAAATTGCCCCAGATTCTGGCTGTTGGTAAGTCCGGCATAAGTTGTTTAGATGACATACACGCCCTGATCCACGGCTCCTGGATCAGGGCTATGGTCTTGCTGTTGGTCACTCTGTGCCGTGTAGCCGTTGCAGTGAGGCTGGGCTGGGGGTTGCACTGGATGATGCTGTATTGGAGGAGGCGGCTTCGGCCACCGTTAGGTTGGCTAACCCTTCACCTCTTACTCTCCCTCCGAGCTGTCCAGCAGGCCTGCCTTCACTCACATCTCCAGCTTGGAGCTCAACGGTATGGGTGACGAGTATGAGGGCGCCGCTGAGTGTGGTAGTTCCAGGGTTTGCATCCCGCTTGGACTTGATTGTGGTTCCGGAGGTCCCGTTGCTGTTTTCGTCTCCGATGTCTGCTTGACCGGGGGTTCGTCCTGTAGACTCCCGTAGACGTCCTCTGCTACGAACCTGACGTACACGCTTGCCCAGGTTGTGGACAAGCCTGCGCTCTCTCGCTATGAGCTCGGGAAACAGACTCTCGGGTATCCCAAGGTTCAAGAGGAGAATGTCGTCTTCTGCATGGTGTGGCCGTATACCGTCCATGTTTTAATTTGGGCTCATTTGTTTTGGTCGGCCAGGACCAGACTTATACCCTCAAACGTGTTGGTGCAGTCGGGAATAAACAGGGCCGCTCTACTTTCTTGGTGATGTCGCTCTGCCTTTAGCTTCGGGCAGGTTGCTGTCAGCAGTTTAGCGATTACCTTGCGTAGCCACTTAAGTAAGCTCGTCCTCAGACCACAGCTTCAGGAACTCTTCGCCAATGGTGGGTTTGGCCATGAATAGCGGGAAAAAGTCCGGGTTCTTGATGGCGTTCAAGATATCTCTTCACTAAAGTGAATTGCTCCTCTGTAATGTAATGTGCTTTGCCCTGGCTACCTCTACGCAGAGGTGACTCTGCACCGTGCATGGTCTGATGGTCGGGGCACGACGTGTGCTGTTCAGCTTCTGTTTCTTGTGCTCACCTCTCAGAGAGACAGTGTCATCCAACCGTGAGCGCTTGCTAGGCTAATTATGGGCCGGGCCGCGGCCGATCCTGCGATGGCCATGGCAGCAAGCTTTTTCCGGTCATATCTGTTTCCGTGCTTGGTTATCCACGTACCCTTACCTCCGCATCCAACAGGCGCGGCGGTCACCACAGTCATGCCCGTAGATCTCGCCACCGGGGCGTTCGGTTTGGGGTGGGACTTCCTCCTTCTGTTTCTCTGCTTGTAACAGAAGCTTGGACCAGGAGTTTTCTGCACAGGCTCAGCGGTTCCAGGAACCACCTGTTGGTGCTCCCTTATGTCCTTCTCTTGTGTTTTTCTATGCTATTTAGAGTTCCTTTTCTCCGGGACGTTAGCCTCCACGAGATTGGGAACCTTGGGTCGGGCAGGTCTAGCAGTTGGCTTTTGCTCCCCTTACCCAGGTCTAGTTTATTTGTTTTTACCTTTAGGTCCTAAGACCGTCCAGGCAGCAGAGTCAACCTGCGGGGCCGCGGAGGCCGCCACCAGGTTTTTCACCGCCTCCCCAGAACAGGGGGTTTGGTATGGGTTATAACAGAATTACGTGCACACCGAATTCTTTAATGGTTTATATTTAACGAAAACAGTGAGTGGGTGCAGAATGAACTATATTTATATACAGTTATAGTTGAAATTGGTAGCTATAGCAAAGTCACGAGTATATAATCCTATAACGCTGTTGGCTTTTCAGTGAGTGGTCCAAAATGATCCTTATTAAATAATAGTTCAAATCGGTAACTTTGAATCACGCACAAAATTAATCTTTTAAGGCGATTGTTAAAATACCGAATGGGCGGAGACTAGCAAGAAAACAAAAACTGATGAAAGTGACAGCGCTATTGCTCACTTGAACCCGGGAATAGAGGAGGTATAGATTTTTGCCGCTAGGAAGTAAGCGACAAATGATACAAGTAATTAATTTTGTAAAAATTAAAAAAACCCTGAACGCAATAAAACTGCTGGACCGATTTTGATCAAACATAGCTAAGAACACTCTCGACAAATTCACCTTACCAACAAAAAAAAAACTAAATCGGTTCATCCGTTCGGGAGCTACGATGCCACAGACAGCCACACACACAGACACACACACACACACACACACAGACACGTCAAACTTATAACACCCCGTCGTTTTTGCGTCGGGGGTTAAAAACTTCGGTTTGCTTCTAAAGTAGCAAATATACAAAATAAATTATCTATAATTAATCTAAGTAATGTGAAATCACCTACTGAATACTTAGTATAAAAATTTACGCTTAATATTTTTTCTAATCGAAGGATTTACTATTTAATCGAGGCGATTTACAAGGGTAAATTTCAAAAAATAAAGCTATCGAGAAAAGTATCACCAATCGAGTTTGTTGTCTATGATTTATTCAGATTACATCCTCCAGTAATTACTGCATTAACATCAAGTTTGTAACCTTTACTGTTACTGAGTGAGCATGTAACGCAACGACTACAAAATGTTAACATATCGTCTAAACGCTGTTTATTTACACTACTTTTCACTATTGTTGCATGTGTCACTACTACCTACATTAATCTACCTAAACGGTTAATTTTAAGCTGTCTCCTATGCAAAATAGCGTATTTGACTATCATATAAAAGTTTCCTCGATACAGGCCTAGCATAGTGAGGAAACTGACAGATATACCATCTAATATTATTGTTGTCTTCGAAATTAGTTCCAATTGTTATAATAGGAAATAATGATTATTTAAACAGAGACACTCTACGTTTTTTTTTTTTTTTTCATTTACTGATAACAGTGAGTGTTGCAAAATTAACTTAACTTACCTGACGTTATAGTCCAAGTCGGTGACGGTAGCTATAGTGGGGTCGCTGAACTCCACGATGCCCGAGCCGTCGGCCGAGACGGAGCGGACGGTGCTCCCAGACACGTATAGAATAGACATGTTCCCACGAATCGCTTTGCAGGATCGCCTGTCAGACCTGTAACACAACATTACAACATCACAACATCACAACATTTTTAGTAGTAGAGCTGTTATGTGAAAGAGTTCGTCCGGGGAAGTACTACCGCCATTCCTATTTCTGCCACAAAAACGACAAACATGCCAAACAGTATTGTGCAACAGAGTTTTTATTACATTATTGCATCTTACTAGAATACCTAAAATAGTAGTAGTCGTTTTTGTAGTAGTAGAGCTTTTTTGTAAAAGAGTTCGCCCGGGGAAGTACTACCACCATACCTATTTCTGCCGCAAAGCACTAGTGCTCGCATTGCTGTGTTCCGGTTTGAAGGGTAAGGGTGCCGGTGAAATTACAGGCACTTGAGACTTTTCATCTTTATGTCTCAGGGTGGCGGGCGCAGTGCAATGCTACATAGGGCGCGTCCTAGGTGGACGTGACCTATGAGGTAATGCACTGTTCATAGGCAGAGGTTACCGCTTAACATCAGGTGGGCCATCTGCTTGTTTCGTTATTGAAGTAGTATAAAAAAAAAGAAGAAAAAAAGAAAAATGTTTAAGGTGGTTGCTTTTTCAACCATCGTTGTTTTTTTAGGGCATATTTTATTTCGTAATTATTTGGTTCTGCATTCAAGTAGTATAAAAAAAAAGAAGAAAAAAAGAAAAATGTTTAAGGTGGTTGCTTTTTCAACCATCGTTGTTTTTTTAGGGCATATTTTATTTCGTAATTATTTGGTTCTGTTTTTAAATTTTCTATGTTTAATATAACTAAATTAGCATGCCATCCTCTCCATTTGCACGCCGGCAGCGGCCAAACATATTGTGTCTTATACCTAACCATCTATTGTTACATATGTTTAAGCAAATAAATTATCTTTTTCTTTATCTTTAACCCCCGACGCAAAAACGACGGGGTGTTATAAGTTTGACGTGTCTGTGTGTGTGTGTTTCTGTCTGTGGCATCGTAGCTCCCGAACGGATGAACAGATTTCGATATATATTTTTTTGTTTGAAAGGTTCGGGATTGTCGACAGCAGATTTGTCGGGAGTGTTCTTAGCTATGTTTGATCAAAATCGGATTAGCCGTTTATTGCGTTGAGGGTTTTTTAAATTTTTACAAAATTAATTACTTGTCATTCTAACGTATTTTACCAAATATAGGCGAACAGAGTATAATTTTACAGTAAAATGTCTGTTGTTGGCTTTTATATTGGTAATTATTTGCAGCAAATCATATTTGGTTGAAGAAAACACTGGATTAAAATTTCGACGTTATTTTCGCTATTAATCCACTGTTTTCTTCAACTAAATATAATTTACCCACAGTGAAAAGTGGCCGATTTGAGGCTCTGCCTAGCCTTTCGGGGAAAAAGGCGTATGTCTAAGTATGTATGTATCAGGTATTACTTTGTTTGTTTTGGCGATCTAAAATTTCACTCTTTCCCCACACACGACGTCAAAGGTAAATCAAAATCGCTTAACAGAGGAGATCCCAACCCATTTAAGTTGTAACTCATAGTCTTGTAAGGAAAATAAAGATTTCTTCTATTTTTGTATTTGTATGACCCATTTTGTAAGACTAGTTTTTAGTTTACTGTAATGTACACCACGGAATTGCATGATGGCATTTGCTTAGATTGAAACGCTATGATGCGGCAACTGATATAGAAATCAATGGGTTCAACCAACAGACACTGATCATCTATTGACCAGTGTTTCGTCGCTTTGCATTGATTGGCGCAGTAAGAGTTGCTCGCTGCAGCGGATAGATGACGCTATACGAATTCGTCGCTTTGCATTGATTGGCGCAGTAAGAGTTGCCTGCTGCAGCGGATAGATGACGCTATAAGAATTCGTCGCTTTGCATTGATTGGTGCAGTAAGAGTTGCCTGCTGCAGCGGATAGATGGCGCTATACAAAGTCCTGAAAAACAGGCCTTTGGAGAGCTACTTATATGGCTTAAGGTCTCACCTAAGAGCATATCCATGATGACAGGAGCAGATGAACGAGCCAGGTATGTTGACGCAGGTCTGAGAGCACGCCTCGGAGGCGCACTCGTCTATATCCTCGCAGAGGCGGGGGCCTGCCTGGTGGAAGCCTGGGGGGCAGGTGCATCGAGGCCCCTGGGGGGTCGGCTGGCAGCGGAAGCTGCATGTGTCGTTGGTGCAGGCTGAAACTGGGGTTGGAATAGTACATTAAGGTGGAGTACAACGCAAAATTACCAATCTTAGATTTGATTTTTAACTGACTAAATCAAGAACAATATTCAAATTAAAAATATGGATGGATAATAAATAATTATTCCGAGGGATCACTTTACCAGAAAAACGATGGGACAATATTTTCTCGATAGTTTATTTTTTTCGAAGTTACGTCTATTTTTGCCGAGATTCGATTGTTTATTAAAATGGTGCAAATTATTTGGTAAAAATTAGAGAAATAAAATTAATACAATAAAGCCGAGTGTTTACTGTAGGGGTTTTGTAAAATTATCTATATTATTATCTATTTCCGGCTACCAGACTCAGTGATCAGTGCCCCCTCAGTGAACTCTTTCAAAAATAGACTTGACAAACATTTAAAGTGCACTGATAAGGACTAAGATATACACGCATCAGCTCCGAGAGCTGCCTGTGTATTATAAATAAATAAAAAAATAAATATTTTATGAGATACTCAATAAAAACCGCTGTTTAGTGCGCCGCGACGCGTATTTTTTTTGTATGAAGATTTCTGCCTGGTGTTGGTGCAGTCTTAAGGCTGCGTTTCCACCAAAGATGTGCGAGGTAGATGAGCGATGCGAGAATGCGTAGCGTGGCTGTGGAACGATGTGATTGTTTCCACCAGAGATGTGCGAGGTAGATGAGCGATGCGAAGATGCGTAGTGACGCTGTGGAACGATGTGAGTGTTTCCACCAAAGATGTGCGAGGTAGATGAGCGATGCGAAGATGCGTAGTGACGCTGTGGAACGATGTGAGTGTTTCCACCAAAGATGTGCGAGGTAGATGAGCGATGCGAAGATGCGTAGTGACGCTGTGGAACGATGTGAGTGTTTCCACCAAAGATGTGCGAGGTAGATGAGCGATGCGAAGATGCGTAGTGACGCTGTGGAACGATGTGAGTGTTTCCACCAAAGATGTGCGAGGTAGATGAGCGATGCGAGAATGCGTAGTGTGGCTGTGGAACGATGTGAGTGTTTCCACCAAAGATGTGCGAGGTAGATGAGCGATGCGAAGATGCGTAGTGACGCTGTGGAACGATGTGAGTGTTTCCACCAAAGATGTGCGAGGTAGATGAGCGATGCGAGAATGCGTAGCGTGGCTGTGGAACGATGCGAGTGTTTCCACCAAAGATGTGCGAGGTAGATGAGCGATGCGAGAATGCGTAGCGTGGCTGTGGAACGATGCGAGTGTTTCCACCAAAGATGTGCGAGGTAGATGAGCGATGCGAGAATGCGTAGCGTGGCTGTGGAACGATGTGAGTGTTTCCACCAGAGATGTGCGAGGTAGATGAGCGATGCGAGAATGCGTAGCGTGGCTGTGGAACGATGTGAGTGTTTCCACCAGAGATGTGCGAGGTAGATGAGCGATGCAAAGATGCGTAGCGACGCTGTGAAAGTGCTGTGAAGTGCGCAGTGCTGCCGACGGTCACACACGTACTGCCACTCCACGCACTGACCGTTGGCGCACAGGTAACCGTCGTGACATTCAATGTGTACTCACAGCAGTGCCCGCCTTCATCGGAGCCGTCGGCGCAGTGCTGCCGACGGTCACACACGTACTGCCACTCCACGCACTGACCGTTGGCGCACAGGTAACCGTCGTGACATTCAATGTGTACTCACAGCAGTGCCCGCCTTCATCGGAGCCGTCGGCGCAGTGCTGCCGACGGTCACACACGTACTGCCACTCCACGCACTGACCGTTGGCGCACAGGTAACCGTCGTGACATTCAATGTGTACTCACAGCAGTGCCCGCCTTCATCGGAGCCGTCGGCGCAGTGCTGCCGACGGTCACACACGTACTGCCACTCCACGCACTGACCGTTGGCGCACAGGTAACCGTCGTGACATTCAATGTGTACTCACAGCAGTGCCCGCCTTCATCGGAGCCGTCGGCGCAGTGCTGCCGACGGTCACACACGTACTGCCACTCCACGCACTGACCGTTGGCGCACAGGTAACCTTCGTGACATTCCGACGCCGGGAACAACACCGGCGGGTACAGGTGTGACGTTTTATTCACTGTTAAATTAAATTAAAACAGTTTGTATGTCTTTAAATTAAATAAAAAGATTAATTTAAAAAATCCTACTATTATATTGAAGTGTGCGTTTGGATGAATCTACCTAGAAAAATAAGTTTAAAATGTATTTCTCTCTTTTATAAGAGGTGTCTTATATATATTTTTCTCTGCTATAAAAGTTAACCAATCGTGAAATACTACAAAAAAGTCAGTGATATGAAGAATCAGGTCAAATTAAAAGAAAAAAACAACGTCCCTACCACTAAAATTTCCGAATAGGTTTAACCAGTTTTTTTGTTTGAAAGGTGAACTTGTCGGGAGTGTACTTAGCTATGTTTGATCAAAATCGGTTCAGCCGTTTCATTGCACTGAGGGTTTTTTTAATTTTTAGAAAATTTATTTCTTGTGCATGAATATTTCTGCCTGTGGTTTGACGATATCTAGGTACTAAATAGGATCCTATTTATACTAGTTTAATAAGCTAAGAAAAGCTAAGATTCTCACCTATAGCACAAGCGTCCGGGGTCTCGTCTGAACCATCTCCGCAGTCTTTCCTTCCATCACAGAGCTTGTTCATCGCGATGCACAGCAACTGCTGCTTGCAGGCGAACAGCCCGTGTGGAGTGCAGCGGAAGTCACAGCCGTCCTCATCCGTGCCGCCCGGACAGTCCATCTTCATGTTGCAGCTGTCGGTAATAAGGACAAGTGACACTTTGCAACATTCCCACATAACTGGCAAGCGCGCAGTATCAAAAAGCCTGTACTTAGCCCGAGAGAAAGCAAAAAAAAACCGCGCATGATAATAATATTTATTAATTATTATTAAGAGCCTGTGATGTCACACTTCAGGGCAAAGGCCTCCCTTCCTTCGTCCTATTCAGTCCTCTCTATTTTAGGCCACTGTAGACCAATCCTTTCAATAGGTATCTATTTCGTCTCTCCATCTTCGCCGCGGTCTGCCACGAGATCGTTTTCCGTTCAGAGGCGTCCACTCTGTTATGGCTTTAGCCCATAACCCTTCTGACATGCGGCAGACGTGGCCCGCCCCATCCCACTTCAATTTACCCGCTTTCTGTCCGACATCCGCGATTTGAGTTTTGGAGCGCAGTATACTGTTACGAACGCGGTATATCAGTCTGACTCCTGGAATACTGCGCTCCATGGCTCGCTGGCAAACCCCGAGTATGATAATAATATATTTGATTTAGTAGTTTTTTATTTTTACTTGATTTTATTTACTAGCTTGATGTTTTAGATATAAATTAATAAGAACAAAACGTAATGCATGCATATAATGTGATAATCTAATCTAATAATATTGCAGCGCCCTAACCGGGTCTATGTGTATATACCTACCTAAAAAAAAAAAAAATTAAGGCGCTATAGGTTCAACGAACATTTTTGTATGAGGCGAAGAAGGCGAGCGCACGCTCTGATACCGTGTTTTTATGTATAAAATAATTATATAAAAATGTCGTTCAAAGTTTTGTTTAATTTTGTTGATGAATTCACTAACTCAAATAATAACTAAAATGTAACCAAATGTTTAAAAAATTAAAACGTGAGAGATGTGAGTAAAAAATAGCATTTAAATTTTAAAAAGGAGGTATCTTTGTTATTTTTTTTTATCGAGTGAAGTAATTCAAATATTGTATTGAGTTATTGATTTCACTAGATAAAAAGCTCAAGAATATCATATATTTTTTTCTTCATAGAAAACTATTAAAATTCTTATCAAAAACTTTAAAATTCTAGAGACATTTGAGAACCTACATTAATGTACATACCTAATACATAGGAGCAATAAATGAATATGAATATATCTCTATAAATAAAATAATAATAACCATTTTATACACAGAATTGCAATAATATAAGTAGATATATAGATAACATATTTATTTGTATCTCCAATCTCACACGTACATTCAAAACACAACTGAAAGACAGTGCACTAGAAACTAGATAAATAAACCATCATAAACAGATAAAGATAATAAGATAATTTATTTGCTTAAACATATGTACAAATTGATGGTAAAAATAGGAGAAAGACACAATATGTTTGGCCGCTGCCGGCGTGCAAATGGAGAAACCATGCAGTGCTCTGAAAAACTTTTAAACCATACTAAAACTACCAGTACGTGTGTGTTGCAGCATCACAAGTACGTGTGTGTTGCAGCATCACAAGTACGTGTGTGTTGCAGCATCACAAGTACGTGTGTGTTGCAGCATCACAAGTACGTGTGTGTTGCAGCATCACAAGTACGTGTGTGTTGCAGCATCACAAGTACGTGTGTGTTGCAGCATCACAAGTACGTGTGTGTTGCAGCATCACAAGTACGTGTGTGTTGCAGCATCACAAGTACGTGTGTGTTGCAGCATCACAAGTACGTGTGTGTTGCAGCATCACAAGTACGTGTGTGTTGCAGCATCACAAGTACGTGTGTGTTGCAGCATCACAAGTACGTGTGTGTTGCAGCATCACAAGTACGTGTGTGTTGCAGCATCACAAGTACGTGTGTGTTGCAGCATCACAAGTACGTGTGTGTTGCAGCATCACAAATGGCCATAGCTCAGCGAATGATATTGCTCAAAGAGCAAACACTGATTTTCAGCGAGTACCCTCGAGGTGACAAGTCGAGACGAACTGGTTAGCACAAGTTGATTAACATTTTGAGATTTAACATATACACATACAATGTACGCCTTTTCCGCGAAAGGGTAGGCAGAGCTTCAATAGGCCTCATTTCACCATCATGGGAAAAATATTATAGAAATAATTTATGCAAATTGAAAGGTATCCTTTATCAATTCCTTTTATTGCAGGTGCTCCATATTCCCCATTATATGTCAATGTGACCTATGGTTACAGAAACCTCCCGTTCGTGTTTTTTTTATTTATTTTTTCCTTAGCCTATATTGTCCCACTGCTGGACAAAGGTTTCCTCCAAATTCTTCCACTTGTCCCTGTCTTTGGCAGTCTCCCACCACTCCTTCTCAAAATTTACAAGATCGTCCCGCCAACGCTTTCTCGGACGATCCCGAGTTCGCCGTCCTTCAGGTATCCAGGGTGTGCTGATGTTCACCCACATGTTGGGAAGCATTCGACTGACGTGCCCCGCCCAGTCACATTTAAGCTTGGCTGTTTTGTCACTGTTGCGGAACAAATCAATTCCATTTCCATTTTCATTCAGAGTTTATTTCAGATTGTCAGACTGTCTTCAAAAACAAAATCATTTTCAAATGTTACAAAAAGGAACTAATTTTAAAATATATTACTATTTTCTCACCAGCCAGCCTCCCTCAAGTTCTGAAGGAGGCTGGCGTGGTTGGTGCGGAAGGTTGGTTGCCAACAGTCACCTACGTCGGAAATACCAGTCAGGGAACGCAGCGTGGTGTTTCTAACACGGTCGGTTCTCTTGTAACCCAAAATGCTGCGTTCCATTTTATGTTAGTAAGAATTAAATTTGTATTTTTTTCGTTAGTTGAATTGTATTGTCTAACCGGGCAGTGAGCGGCAAGCAGATGCTTTTGTTCAACTCGCACGCGTATTCGTAGACAGCGCAGTGCGGCAGAGGCTCCTCCTGTGTACAAGCAAAAGCATGATCAAAGGCACGAAAATCTGATCGTACCTACCCCTTCGGCCGCCAAGGAAACCGGGGATTCCTTACTGGTTTCGAACCTATAGCACAAGTTGATTAACATTATCAGAAGCCCAATTCTCCTATTTATTTTAAAGACACACTGCAAGTTGACCGAATCGAGATTGTATTGTAAAGTGACTAAAATTGTTATTCTGCTCCCTCATAACAACAATATAATCTACTTTCGATTATTGGGACCGTATGTTAGAGTAGGATAGTGCTATATAATAATTGTAACGAGTGAAAGAGAGAACTCTCAGAACTTTGAAACATTCAAGTTACAACTTTTGAAACTATCATGGTTATAATTTTCACTAGAAACGGGATATTTACCATGATTTTTGAGTTTTATATGTTCCCGATATTTCGGCACAGTTGCATGCGCCATGATCACGGGAGAACTGACTAAAGTCTTTGCAAGTAGATGTTATTGGCAGATATATCGATCTACCCTCTTTCTCACTCTTTTATTACGAACGATACCACTACCATCGGTTTCATTGTCACAATTCACACCAACTCGACACACAACACTAACGGTGTCCGGACGCGTAGCAGGTACCACACTTTTTTGATCCTTACACATTCTTACCACAGGCTTCCATACTCCAGATAATTGAAAACCATCTTCTCTATTGAAGTTTCTGTACTTAGTAATCTCAATTGCCTCTTGTACCATTCTCGGTATGTAATGTCGCTCTGTCGAGATTACCTGCGGACTGTGTAGCTCGATCCTATGATTTGAGCCAGATTCCAAAAGGTGTTCTGCTATGGCTGACTTATGTATGTCCCTGTTCTTGACCGCTCGTATGTGCTCCTTAACCCGACACGCTATCGTACGTTTCGTTTGGCCAATGTACGAACTCGGTGAACGGTAGTGGTATCGTTCGTAATAAAAGAGTGAGAAAGAGGGTAGATCGATATATCTGCCAATAACATCTACTCGCAAAGACTTTAGTCAGTTCTCCCGTGATCATGGCGCATGCAACTGTGCCGAAATATCGGGAACATATAAAACTCAAAAATCAAGTTACAAGAAAATTATTCAAGTTACAGTCACATTTCGATATAATCACATTCCGCGTTGTATTGTGAGGTGAGCAGAATACCATTTTTGACGTTTGTGACATCGACACTAGATCGTAACATGATCCGAACTTTAATTTGACTATTTTTTAATACGAGAATCGGGCTTCTGATTTAAAATATGTTTTTCGAAGTATTTCTAAGGAAAATTGTACTTTATCAAGCTGAAATTATAGAAAAAAGTTATAGAAATATTGGCGTTTTTATAAGCTTTTATTTAACTTGCAATGTATGTCTTCATATATTTATTCAAGCTGTAGGATCTCAGGGAACACTTAGTTACGACAATTCATTTACACATCAATGTACATTATAAAACAAAATATATAAGAAAAAAAGCGGCCAAGTGCGTGTCGGACTCGCCCATGAAGGGTTCCGTAGCAGCAAGTAACATAATATAAAAGTTCTTGGATGGATTACGATTAATGACGTATTAAAAACAAACTACTTACTAGATCTCGTTCAAACCAATTTTGAGTGAAAGTTTACATGGTAATGTACATCAAATATTTTTTTTAGTTTTATCATTCTCTTATTTTAGAAGTAACGGGGGTTACACATTTTAACACTTTGGAAGTGTCTCTCGCGCAAACTATTCAGTTTAGAAAAAAATTATATTAGAAATCTCAACATCATTTTTGAAGACCTATCCATAGATCAGGTATAGGTTTGATGAAAAAAAAAAAATTGAGTTTCAGTTCTAAGTATGGGGAACCCCAAAAATAATTGTTTTTTTTTTTCAATTTTTGTGTAAAAATCTTAATGCGGTTCACAGAATACATCTACCTACCAAGTTTCAACAGTATAGCTCTTATAGTTTCGGAAAAAAAAGGCTGTGACATACACGGACAGACAGACAGACAGACATGACGAATCTATAAGGGTTCCTTGTCTTTGACTACGGAACCCTAAAAACATGTTGATAATAGATGCAGCTGTATAGGGGCTTTGTCATATTATCACAACGAAAATAAAATAAAATAATAGAACAATGTCAAATTTTAAGCGGCTGTATAAAGGCCTTGTCAATAAAATTAATTAAATTAAAACAAAGGTAAGCAGCTGCACAGGGGCTTTGTCAAAACATAAGCTACCTTATTCCTTGTCATCCCAAGCTTCTGTGTCAGCTAAGTAGTCACGAGTTGTGTAATATGCCTTTTTTATCAGCTTATCTTTAATACATCTCTTAAATCCCTTTTCTGTTAAATCCACTACATGTTTAGGTAGTTTGTTGTAGAAGCGCACCGAATTTCCTACAAAACTTTTATTAGTTTCTTGCAACCTATACCCAGAGTTCAACAATTTATATTTATTGCGCGTATTGGCACTATGTACGTCACTTCGCTTTTGAAAATTGCATAATTTTTTCTGAATATACATAATGTTTTCGTAAATGTACAATGAAGGTACAGTCAAAATATTAATTTTCTTAAAAAATATTCTAAGGGAGTCTCTAGTTTTGAGGTTATAAATAGCCCGAATCGAAGCGGGCACGCTTCTGAAGAATAAAAACTACACTGATGTCAGCAGCAGCACCCCATAACAAAATTCCATAGCTCATGAGGCTATGGAAATAAGCAAAGTAGAAAAGTCTAGCAGTGGCTACGTCTGTGAGTTTCCATACCTCTCGGATTGCATAGACTACTGAACTCAACCTATTTCCAAGTGCATAAATATGGGGACCCCATTGCTGTTTGCTGTCTAATATTATCCCCAGAAACTTTGTAGAACTTTGTAGTGTCAATTCTAGTGCCCATTGTTACATGTGTTTGTACCTGGTTAACATTGGGCAAGGTAAACTTAATGCATTTTGTTTTGGAAGGGTTTAACACTAAGTTATTGACCGCAAACCATTCAGAAATTAAGTCTAAAGCATAATTTACTGCACTTAGATCAGAGGATCCTCTTTTAGTTTTAAATAGTAACGATGTGTCATCGGCAAAAAAGACGACTTCATCAGTTGTTTGCCTTTGAATCACGTAAGGCAAGTCATTAATATATGAGAAATAAGAAAACACCCAGTATGGAGCCCTGAGTAACCCCAAGTTTAATAAGAGAGCCTGAAGACTTGACGCCAGATACAGCAACTCGTTGACCTCTGGCAGCAAGGTATGACGCTATCAGACTTAGAGCTTCTGCCGTTATATCGTAATATTCAAGCTTCATTAAAAGCGTATCATGGTGAACGCAGTCAAATGCTTTCGAAAGATCTCAAAATATACCAAAAGCATCATGCTTCGATTCCCAAGCATCGAGTATGAATGATATTAATTTTGTTCCTGCATCAAGAGTATTCCTGCATCAACACACTGACCTCGAGCTCTACAATGTCGCTCTCCTCGCACTCCTCCTCGTCTGAGAAGTCGAAGCAGTCCTGCTGTCCGTCGCAGCGCCTCCTCAGCTCGATGCACTCCTTGTTCCTGCACTGGTAGTAGCCGCTGCTCTATGTATGTGAGTGTGTTGTGTTGTGTTGTGTTCGCACTGACCTCGAGCTCTACAATGTCGCTCTCCTCGCACTCCTCCTCGTCTGAGAAGTCGAAGCAGTCCTGCAGTCCGTCGCAGCGCCTCCTCAGCTCGATGCATTCCTTGTTCCTGCACTGGTAGTAGCCCGGCTTGCACGCTGCATTCTCTGATCATCAGATAATAACCATTTCGTTACATCGTAAAATTGACAGGTTCGTAAGCGTAAGGTAGGTGGATAGATAGAAAAATATTTATTGCACAACTTAAAAAGTACTGCGCATAGCCGAACTTAAAGCTAGATAGTATTCTCTTCCAGCTAACCTTTGTGTATTGTGGAAAACAATTTAGAGGTAGTGCACAATAATTTGGATCAAGGACAGTTTTTGTAGCATTAAAGATAAACCAAATATAACATATTTACAACAATAGGTACAGAATTAATAAACAAACACATACACACATATTTAATAGACTAATACATTTATCACAGGTATTCAATTATAGGTACTTACTTAGACATTAAATGTCAAGGACACATATTGGGAGATAAAATAAAAAAAAAACATTATCAACGTTCCAACGATATGTACAAGATCTTATTGTCCGTTATATACTCCTTTTGTTAATACAAACTATAGGCAAAATGCATTTCTTCAACGTGCAAGCATCAAATTCAACAAGCTGTGTAAACCGATGGACTTGGATCTATTCTCCACGAGTGTAAGCTCAGCCCGTCAGCGGCTCAGCAGAGTCTTTTTCGTAGTTTAGTTTATTTTGTAACCGTACCTTAGTTAATTATGTATTTATGTATCTTCGTTACTGTTGACTAGTTTCTATTATGCTATATACAAGTGAAAACCTGTAATTGGCTTTTTGTTTTTTAACTCTGTTTTTTATGTATTTATATATAGCTGTTGGTTTTCCTACTAAATAAATAAATAAATAAATAAATAAATAAATTATCTGTAGGATTCGATCCTGAGAGTGAGATAATGATTTTAAAAAACGTTTAAGTTCTACATTTATAATGCGAACTGCTTAGGAGTGGAATACACCGCCGTCGTCTGTCTTTCCTGAAAACTATAATCTGGGTCTCTTCAAGTCTAGAGTGAAAAGGTGCCTTCTAGACCTTTTGCTCCATCCTCGGCCACATCGTCACTTACCAATAGGTGAGATCGTGGTCAAACAAAGGTCTATCAATGTTATAAAAAAACTTTGGATCTGAACACATCAACTGAAGATACCCCACGATATTGATGAGGAATACCATTCCAGAGTCGAATAGCAGTAATCGTGTAGGAGTCTGATTCACAAGCTGGTGAGCTGGATAAGGTATTGGTTGGTAAAAGTAAGAATTAAAGGTTAAATGTTGAAATACTAGTTACAGTAAACTGATATGGCGCGTCGTGAATCTTCGTTCACGCAGAAAAGAAAGTATGGCTCCGAAGATTAACGAAAGAATGCTCAAAACTTACAATCAACCTTAAATCACTATTATAAGGTTCATAATACACTGCAGCTGTTCGTTCCGTCTCACTCGCAAGTCACGCCCCTCAATCACAAGTATGGCGGCTGACTAACAGCTGCCGACCAATAGCGGTACATAGCATTTCCCGCGCTTTCAAAAATCATCTTCTGCGCAGGTACATCGGTAAGCCATATTACTTGGGTAGTACTGTAAGACTGTGCTGAAGGGACGAGGAGGAAAGTGCTTACCGCATCCAATTTCATCGGTGGCGTCGTTACAGTCGAGGTCGCCGTCGCATTTCCACGTCTTTAGAATACACGAGCCCGACGCACACCTGAAAGATAAAGATATATCTATTTGCTTGAACATAACGTCAAAAATAAGTAGGTTAGTTCCAATTATGTTCTACCTTATCTAGCATGCAAATTTCTAAAATACAAAAGAATGTCAGAATTAAATAGGTACATCAAATTAAAATTAAAGTCATAAGTAGCCCTAAAATCACAAAGTGTCCTCCATAAATTCACGAATATTGTAATAACATTTACTTAATAACAATTAACTTTTGAAACTATCATGGTTATGTACATAATTTTCACTAGAAACGGGAGGCATGGCTATCATGGTAAATATCCCGTTTCTAGTGAAAATTAATAACAATTGTTTCAACTTAGATTTACATAAATTGAAATAAATGAACACACAACAACAGTTACTAACCAGCTAGCAGTAGAGCTTTTTTGTGAAAGAGTTCGTCTGGGGAAGTACTACCACTATACAGTTTTACCCAAAATATAAGTCCGATCGACTGTTTTCGTTTGCGCAAAAAAGCGCAGACTTATATCCGACAGTAGCCGAACGTATAGTATAGCTCTGACCTGCTGTATAGCTCTGACCCGCTGTATAGCTCTGACCCGCTGTATAGCTCTATCCCGCTCACATCTAAGAGTCGACCGGCCGCAATTTTATCGCGAAATCCATTAACCAATAACAGCGCAAGACTTTAGCGCGCGATTGCTATTGGTAGAAAGAAAGTTCCCGCGCTATAGAAATTGGTCTACGGCGCAGGTACATCGGGGCAACTTATATTTAGTGTAAAACTGTACCTATTTCTGCCACAAAGCAGTAGTGCATTATTGTGTTTCGGTTTGAAGGGAACTGCCGGTGACATTACAGGCACATGAAACTTTACATCTTTATGTCTCAGGGTGGCGGGCGCAGTGAAATGCCACATAGGGTGTGTCCTAGATGGGCGTGACCTAAGAGTTAATGCATTGTTAAAAGCAGCTGTTAGCTAGCCGCTTAACATCAGGTGGGCCATCTTCTTGTCCCGTCATTCACGCAGTTAAAATAAAAATAAAAACAGAATCCTAATTCTCGTAAAAAGTACCTGTAGTCAAAATAAAGTTCGGATCATGTTACAATCTAGTGTCGAAGTCGAAAATGTTACAAATGGTATCCTCCTCAACTGACAACACGGAAATGCTTAGAGCATTGCATGTTTCCGTACACACGGAAATGTGAATTTATTGAAATGTGACCGAAACTTGAACGAAAGTAAATCGGGATAAAAATTACTATCGGATTGAAATGACATAGTATTTCCGAAACTTGCCAAAGCTGAAACAAAATCGACCCATTCCTCAATGGGTTAGATACAATGTACAGGAAACACTACAACACGAAGAGGCATCACTGGAGGAAAACGAAAACAGCGTAAGCTGTGAGATTCATCTATCTAACGATAAGTGATAAATAATTCCTGATAAACTAAACTTTGGCTATAATTTTAGCTAGACGCGTCTCTCTTGACTCTTTCCAATCATACATAGTGTTAGCGCCACCTATCAACACAGTCACACACTTCATTCACATCACTCCTCTATTTTTTATATATATCCTGTGCATCCTAATTACCTACACCCGAACGAACGAAGGTACATCTTCGGGAGCCGTCGGCTGTCGCCGAGCATTAGACGTTGAGAAGTCACTCCGCGCCGCAAGCCCATGCGTGAAAAACAATCCAAAAATTCGAATAAATCAGAAAATTGATTATTAATATCTCGCTAAAACTACAGTACAAATTAACTTGTGTATTTATGGTGAAAAATGTGAAAACCAGCGCAAAGAAAGGAACCAAGCTGAAGCCGACAAATTGTGAGTACCAGAGTTCGTCCTTTCACCACACCTGTTTCCACCATAAAACTGGTCCTTCGGAGTCGCATCCTTCCTATATTCTAATCTATTTAACTTATTTACATATTTTTACGACTTTTAAAATACCACGCCACGCAACCCGCATTCACATAATACCTACCTACCACACCGCAAAAATACTATACACACGCTTAATTACCTACGCAATACGCTTACAACCTTATATTCAATAATATTACACGCTAAATACATACGCATTCTCATTAAGTAGGATTTTTTAACCTTTCTGTACACATTCTGTTCTAATTACCTACTTGTTGTAACACACATACGCACGCCGCCATATTTTTTCTCGAGCTGAGTGATAACTTATTAGGTTAATAATTACCTACCTAATTTGCTATTAGCGGTTATCGCTATTGTTACCCGTCTGGACATACATATTCTTCATTATTCCTGGGGTTGACAAACCTGCTCGTTGTTTTAAACACAATATTCATTCGAAAAAATGCCACCGCCGATCCCAACGTCGATGACTAGAGCCGCGGCGGCTAAAGTCGGAGACTCACAGTCCGATGATGAAAAACCATCTCCTTCAGAAAACCTAGTTGTAATGCTTACCGCTAAACAGCAAAGTCTATTTACAATAATACAGAATATGTATGATCTGAGCATTGGTTGTAGTGACGATAGAGTGAAAAGATCGTTCCTTATCAGAGTGAAATCTATAGAAAATGTTCGTCGTGAATTTACCGATGTAACAGAGCAATTGAACATGGCATTATTGGACGTACATACGAATGCTGTCGCAGACTTCGCGCGCTTACTTGCATTCGACGAACTATATTGTAACATAAAGGCAGTCGAATCCGAACTCACTCGTGTTGCCACTCAATCGATCAATACAGCTACAAATAACTATGATCTTCTAAAAATAAAACTGCCTGCCTTGGAGTTAGTGTCCTTTGATGGTTCACCCAATAAATGGGTTGTGTTCTACGAAAACTTCACCACACTCATACATAATAATACACATTTATCTGATGCAGAAAGAGTACAGTATCTTATCGGAAAATTGTCTGGCAAAGCCCTTAGCGCTTGCGCAGGAATTCCACCGATCGCGAGTAACTACAAGATTCTGTGGAATACCCTCAAGGAAAAATACCAGGACAAACGGACACTAGCTACAATGTACCTAGAACAAATACTCAATTTCAAAGGTAGCCAGTCCCCGTCTACTAACTCGTTAGATGCCTTCATTGAACATTTCTGTGCCGCTCAATCCGCGTTGAAACAATTAGGTATTGACGATCTTTCTGATTTTATATTTACGCACATTGCTATATCGAAACTAGACAAAGAAACTGTCAACTTGTTCGAACAAGCACATCGCGAAGAGAAGCTACCTACTTTCGATTCGTTGTCAAAATTCATAAAAGAACAAAGTAAGATTCATATGTTGCGCAATACCGGGCTACCTACTAGGGCGGCAAATACCTACGCTAATACTAAAACGCAACCAAACAAGCCCTTTTCCCCGCAATACAATAAACCGCAACATTCAGCCGTGCAAGCGTTTGTTGCGCAAAATAATAATTTTCCAAAATGTACCTTCTGCAAAAATGACAGCGTACATCCACTATACAGATGTGAGGCTTTTCTCAAGCTGAACATAGCCGCGAGAATTAATTTCATACGAACTAACAATTTATGCATAAATTGTTTAGGGTTTCACAATATAAATTCGTGCCGCTCGTATAACAGATGTTCTGTTTGCAACCGCATGCATCACACGCAAGTACACATTGAATCAACTCCGTGTGAATCCGCTACCGCGGGTGCAAGTGCCAGCCGCGCCGCGCCGCCGGCGCCGCTGCCAGTCGCTACGCAGCAACCGCTCGCCGCCGCCACTTGTGATGCGAATGATATCTATTCCGTCTGCCCCACTCCCGCGCTCGCGCCGGCACCGGCGCTAGCGGAGGCGCGCCAATATGAACCTTATGTTCACGCGGAACAAGGTCTGCCGCAAACGCAAGATAATGCCACATTTACGACTTCAACACGTAACTCCAATGCAACAACTGTACTCCTGCCTAGCGCCGTTGTAGACGTTTATAGCGATGCAGGTGAACGCTTAAAAATGAGAGTTTTCCTAGACAGTGGCTCTATGGGTCACTTTATCACAAAATCATGTTGTGATCGCTTGAATTTAAATATTACGCACGCACCTGGTTCTATCAAAGGCATAGGCCTCTCCGTAAAACCTTTTATGGGTTTCGCAAAATTCATAATTCATTCTCGCTATGACGCACGGTGTAGTTACACAATAAACGCACGCGTAATAGATACGATCACAGATAAAATGCCTATCTCTTATATAGACACGTCTGAACTAAAACATTTGCGCGACTTGCCGCTAGCGGACGATGAATACCACACGCCCGCTGACTTCGATTGTTTGATTAGCAACGAACTTTTCCCATTTTTGTTGGGTAATCGTAAAATAACAGATCCTGGTTCCTCGGTGGTTGGAGTTGAGACTTCACTGGGTTACGTAGTGATGGGTAGGGCGGATTGCGTTCATAACTCATATCTTATTAATAACCAATCGTTTCACGCGGTCATTGAACCTACGCTGGAAGATTTAACCCAACGATTCTGGGAACTCGAAAGTGTGCCTACTAAAAAACATCTAAGTCCAGATGACGAGGCATGCGAAAGAATTTTCAAGGAAACTTTCTCGCGCGACGATACTGGGCGGTATACTGTCGCGCTCCCGTTCAAATACGAACCGACTGAGCTCGGTCGCTCAGAAAATATTGCCAGAACACGCTTATTAAATTTAGAAAAACGCTTAAACTCTAATCCCGAATTACGCATAGATTACAACGCTACTATTCAAGATTACATTGAGAAAGGGTATCTCAATAAAATTGATAATCCCGCGCCCGGTCCGTGCTACTATATACCGCATAAAGCTATCTATAGACCCGATAAGGCAACTACCAAAACTAGAATCGTGCTAGACGCAAGTTGCAAGACTAGCTCGAGTAAATCGCTCAATGACGTTTTATACACTGGACCGAATCTGCAAACTAACATTTTCGATTTATTGATCAACCTTCGACTTTTTTCAATAGCCCTATCAGCTGATATCGAAAAAAATGTTTTTCCAATTGAATTTAAATCCAAGGCATCACAGCTTCCAACGCATTCTGTTCCGGTTTAATTCGGACGAGCCAATCGCCACATATGCATTTTCTCGAATCGCGTTCGGTTTATCCAGTTCGCCTTACTTGGCAATGCGAGTTGTGAGACAGCTTGCTGATGATGAGCGCACGCGCTGGCCAGCTGCTGCGTGGGCGGCTGATCGCCATTTTTTTATGGATGATTACGTTTCCTCTGTTTCTTCAGTCTCTGAAGCTGAAAGACTGTATCACGAACTCACGCAACTCTTCAAAGCCGGCGGCTTCAAACTTGTCAAATGGGTGACAAATAGTACCGAACTGATGAAACGCATTCCTATAGCTCAGCAAGCTCCCAATATTGTGAAATTCGATGAAGATAATGATATTAAAATTATTGGCCTTCAATGGAAACCCCTTGAAGACGCCTTTTTTTTCAAGGTTAACGCTAATCATGCTACATGCACTAAACGCACCATACTTTCGGTGGCTGCCCGGCTTTTCGATCCGCTATCACTGCTCGGTCCGGTCACCGCGCTATTAAAATTACTTGTCCAAGAATGTTGGAAACGTGACTTAGACTGGGATGATGATGTCCCTGCTTACATAAATGACCAATGGTCTCAATTTCAAAACGAGCTTCATCTTTTAGAAAATATAAAAATACCTCGTCATGTGGGCATACTTCAACATTCTCGAAACATTTCGCTCATCGGTTTCGCTGATGCGAGTGAAAAGTGCTACGGCGCTGCTATCTACCTTCGAGCTAGCCAGAGTGAGAGCGACGTAGGTCAGGTTACACTACTTTGCGCGAAATCAAAGGTCGCCTCTTCAAACAACATTGTCACCCTACCTCGCCTCGAACTTTGTGCCGCACTCTTACTATCTAACTTGATCGTGGCCGTACGTGACTCCATCAGTGAGCGCATTCCAATAAATGAGACCGTAGCCTTTTCGGACTCAACAGTAACGCTGTCATGGATCCGCGCCCCACCTTTTCGATTTCAAACATTTGTTGCCAACCGGATATCCGCGATCAATGAAAACCTGCCGGCCCGACACTGGTTCCATATAGCTGGAAATGAAAACCCAGCAGATATCATTTCACGCCCTGTCATGCCTAGCAAGCTCGTTGACAACAATTTATGGTTTCATGGCCCATCGTGGCTCGCTCGCCCGCTTAATGAATGGCCCATTCAAGCTTACGCAAACCCATTACCTGTCATTGAGCTTCCTGAAACAAAGACTTCAACCTTTGCAGTTCAACCCATCGAAAACGATTCTGACGTCTTATACGACTTAGGTAATCGTATGTCAAACTGGAATAAATACCTACATGCTGTAGTTTACGTCTTACGATTTACAAAATTATTGAATTCTCATAACGCAATATCCGTTCAAGATTTAGAAACCGCAGAAAAATATATTATTCGAAGTATTCAAAAGAGACACTTTCGCGAAACAAACATTCCTGCCTTGCAAAAACTTAACGTTTTCGTTGACAAGGATAAGCTCATACGAGTAGGCGGACGTTTGAAAAACGCTCAGTTAAACTTCACCCAAAGACATCCAATTGTTTTGCCCGCGAATGATCAAATTGTTCATTTACTGGTGGACCATTCCCATATTGCAAATGCTCATTCTGGCCCTAGCCTTCTGATAGCTCTGCTACGGCAAAAATATTGGATTCTTTCAGCTAGAAATATGATACGTAAACGCTTGCAGAAATGTAACGCTTGCTTTAAATTAAGACCAAAAAACACTTGCCCGCTCATGGGGGATCTACCCCACTTTCGGGTAAGTGAAGTCAAGAGCTTTGTTTTTACTGGTGTTGACTACGCAGGTCCGTTCTTTGTAACGCCTTATCGCCGCCGCGGTGTAAAAAGTTCTAAGGCTTATCTCTGCTTGTTCATTTGTTTGACAACAAAGGCTTTGCACCTGGAATTAGTTTCAGATTTAAGTACCGAAATGTTCTTAGCGGCTTTTAAGCGCTTTATTAGTAGAAGGGGACCTGTCTCCATGATTCTTAGTGATGGAGGCACTAACTTCGTAGGAGCCAAAAGAAAACTTGACGAATTGCATACGCTTTTATCTTCTGATACGCATAATAAATACATTGATCAAAACTTAGCAGATCTACACATTCAATTCAAACGGAATCCTCCCTTAGGGTCTCATTTTGGAGGAATATACGAAAGTAATATCAAATCGGTCAAAACTCATCTAAAAAGATCGATTGGAAATCAAATCTTAACATACGAAGAACTAAGTACTGTTTTGATCCAGATTGAGGGAATCTTAAACAGCCGTCCGCTGTGCGTTTTGAGTTCTGATCCTAATGAACTAGAGGCTCTTACGCCATCACATTTCTTAAATATAACACCTTTGAAATACCTCCCAGCGCAAGATGTTCTCAATGTACCGGAAAACAGACTTAGTCGCTATGATTTACTTAACAGGCTAGTTCAATCTTACTGGCATAGATGGAGAGTAGAATACTTGACTTCTCTTCAAAGCAGACAGAAATGGAATACTCCTTCTGAGCCCATTGAAAAGGGGCAAATAGTAATCGTCAAGGACGACAACGCTCCAGTATTAAGCTGGCCTCTTGCTATCATAGAAGAGCTCTATCCTGGTAGAGATCAAATTAGCAGAGTTGCAAAAATTCGCACTAAGACTGGCTCGTATGTTCGACCAATTGTAAAGCTATTTAAACTGCCTCTTCAATAAAAATCTCGATATCCTTATAACCATTCTTAGTTTAACTTAGTTTAATTATTCTTAGTTTACAAGAGTTCAAGAGGTTGCAAGTAGTTCTTCAGAAGGTATCCCTTCAGCCCGGGGAACAATGTTAGCGCCACCTATCAACACAGTCACACACTTCATTCACATCACTCCTCTATTTTTTATATATATCCTGTGCATCCTAATTACCTACACCCGAACGAACGAAGGTACATCTTCGGGAGCCGTCGGCTGTCGCCGAGCATTAGACGTTGAGAAGTCACTCCGCGCCGCAAGCCCATGCGTGAAAAACAATCCAAAAATTCGAATAAATCAGAAAATTGATTATTAATATCTCGCTAAAACTACAGTACAAATTAACTTGTGTATTTATGGTGAAAAATGTGAAAACCAGCGCAAAGAAAGGAACCAAGCTGAAGCCGACAAATTGTGAGTACCAGAGTTCGTCCTTTCACCACACCTGTTTCCACCACATAGCACTATCCTACTCTAATCTATTTATTTATTTGAAGGAAAACCAACAGCACCAAAAACCAGAAAGAAGTAACAAAATCTATGGTCGCCAAGTCGCAAAAAATGATATACAATTCAGTCCCGATTCAGGCATTTCTCAGTTTTGATTTATAATAATTACGAGATTTGTCCTTCAGAGACATAATTATCAACATTAGCAAGGCCTTTGCCAATGTTATGCTATGTTTTATAATGCCACGACGAACGGTCTTGAGCTCTCTACACCAACTTCCGGCAGCCGATACGATACAATGTCATCCGTGCATAGTCCCGCACTGCTTCGTCCGTCGCGCGTCGTCGCTGCTTGGAAATCTTTCTTTCACAACAGTTGCCGGTTCTTGGGTCGGGGCAGTCTGTGCGAGTGTCGCAGACCAGTGAGCGAACGATGCATAGAGTGTGTTGTGTACTCACATGAACTCAGTGTCGAAGCACGCGAGCGTGTCGCATTCTGATTGCGCCTCGTCGCTACCGTCGGGACAGTCTGTGCGAGTGTCGCAGACCAGTGAGCGAGCGATGCATAGAGTGTGTTGTGTACTCACATGAACTCAGTGTCGAAGCACGCGAGCGTGTCGCATTCTGATTGCGCCTCGTCGCTACCGTCGGGACAGTCTGGGCGAGTGTCGCAGACCAGTGAGCGAGCGATGCATAGAGTGCTGTTGTGACATGGGAACTGTGTCTCGCTGCATACCTCTTTAAAATAAGAGGGTAGAGCTGTAAAATATCACCACAAAATAAAAAACGAATCTACTATATAAAAATAAGTCGGGTTTTCCTTCCTGACGCTATAACTCCAGAACGCACGAACCGATTTGGCTGAAAACTGGTGGGGAGGTAGCTTAGAACCTGGAGATTGTCTTAGGGGGGGGGGGGGGGGGAGGGGGTCACCGGGTGCTACCCGTGGATTGTCACATATTGTTACTTTTTATACCCGTACTAATTGGTTGAAACCGAAGGAGCATGCTAGTTCTAAATAATCAGCTAAAGTCCTTTCAAATAAGGCTGTCTCTCTGGAAGCCTTTATTGTTTTAAGCAATGTTTGTTAGAATAAATAATGGTTAATGCAGAATTTCCGTTCAATCCGTTCCGTACTGGTGTATCTGGCCTAAAAATAGACCCCTCCGTCTCCTCCCGCAGATGTCGTTAAAGCCAATTAAGGAATTACACCAGCGAATGAGCAGCAGCATCCACCTGAGTACTCAACGCCTGCCGAGCGAGGTGATTACGGCAACCCTATTGCATTCATGGGAGAAGCCTCCTCTAGCAGTGAAAGGTTGCTGATGAAAAGGTCTCTGCCTATCAGTCTGTTAACTCGGTCGATTTTTTATGTGGTTTTGACCATCATGTAGGGAATTTATCTAGGAAGACTTTTGTATAAAAAAATATCTTAAGAACTAAGGTGGAGTATAACGCAAAATTACCAATCTTAGATTATACTTTTAACTGACTAAATCAAGTACAATATTCAAATTATAAATACTTATAAAATGGATACTACATTATAATTCCGAGGGATCACTGTACCAGAAACACGATACGACAATATTTTCTCTATAGAAAAAAACCCAAAGTTACCTCTAACTTTTGGATAGATTCGATTGTTTATTAAAATGATGCATATTATTGGGTAATAAATTAGATAAAAAAAAAACAATACAACAAAGCCGAAGGTTTACAGTAGTGGTTTTGTAAAATTATCTATATTTTACGAGATAGTAGTAGTAGAGCTTTTTTGTGAAAGAGTTCGTCCGGGGAAGTACTACCACCATACCTATTTCTGCCGCAAAGCAGTAGCGCTCGCATTGCTGTGTTCCGGTTTGAAGGGTAAGGGTGCCGTTGAAATTACAGGCACATGAGACTTTTCATCTTTATGTCTCAGGGTGGCGGGCGCAGTGCAATGCCACATAGGGTGCGTCCTAGGTGGACGTGACCATGCAATGTTCTTAGGTAGAGGTTACCGCTTAACATCAGGTGGGCCATCTGCTTGTTCCGTCATTCAGTAGCATAAAAAAAACTGCTTTAACGCGCGGCGCGAGGCGTTTTTTTTGTATTAAGATTTCTGACTGGTGTTGGTGCAAGGAAAAGCTAGTGAAAAATATTTACCTTTACAACCCACTTCGTCCTCCCCAAACGCGCAATCCTTAACGCCGTCACAGTGCTTGTACTTCTGAATACAGACGTTACTCCTGTGGCAATAGAGCTCATGTTCCTTGCACACGAGCAGCTGGACACACTTCCCATCCTCAAGTATCAGACCCGGGGGGCACAGACACTTGTATCCCAGCTCGTGAGTATGAACGTTCTGGGTGTGGATGTTGGCGGAGGATTGGACGCAGACGTCGGAACAGGGGCTAGTTTTGAGACAAGGGTGGTTTAGCAAACGATTAGATGGGGATGGGTAGGGGGTTGTGGCTTGAATTAGGAGCTGGGTGGAGTTTGGGAAAATAGCTGTAACAAAAAAACTATAGTTTAACGGTTTGTTGATAGTTTTGGTGATTACAAGCTTTTATTTAACTTGTGGTGCTAGCTTATTAAGGTATGTGTTAGTACTGGAAGAACATACACACGCTTGTTTTTCCCGAAGGGGTAGGTAGAGCCTCAATGGGCCATTTCACCATGGGTTGCACCATCGCGGGAATATAGACATGACAAGTGGTGAGCTCATCGCCGCGATTGCTTGCCACGACTGACTCGGCTAACGCTTTCTTCCAGTAATAACAAAAAAAAAATAAAAAAATAAAAAATAAAAAAAAAAACCCTTAGTCGGCTTTTACGACATCCACGGGAGGAGACGGAGAGACACCGGACACACCACAACAATAATTTGTTAATTTTGGTCATTACAAGTTTTATTTACGACCTCTGTGGAGTGGCGGGCGAAGGTTCGCCTGCGACGCAAGAGATAGCGGGTTCGATTCCCGCCTCTGAACAAATATATAACAGAACAGACATTTGTTGAGGGTGTTCTTGGTATTTTGTATGTATGATAAAAAATATCTATCTATGTAATGCATTGTATTAAGTATATCAGTTATTTATGTAGTAGCCATAACACAAGCTCTGCTTAGCTTGGGGCTAGATAATGTTGTGTTCAGTTCAGTTCAGTTCAGTATTTATTTATAAGAAAAAATCTTATTCTTACACGTCATTCGTTTTCGTAGTAGTAGAGCTTTTTTGTGAAGGAGTTCGTCCGGGGAAGTACTACCACCATACCTATTTCTGCCGCAAAGCAGTAGTGCTCGCATTGCTGTGTTCCGGTTTGAAGGGTAAGGGTGCCGGTGAAATTACAGGCACGTGAGACTTTTCATCTTTATGTCTCAGGGTGGCGGGCGCAGTGCAATGCCACATAGGGTGCGTCCTAGGTGGACGTGACCTATGAGGTAATGCACTGTTCATAGGCAGAGGTTACCGCTTAACATCAGGTGGGCCTCTTGCTTGTTCCGTCATCCAAGTAGTAAAAAAAAAAAAAAAAAAAAAAAAAAAACGTCAAATGGTTAGACATAGATAGGATTAGATAGACATTTTTACAAATCAATATTACATGCTAAATTAAAATAACACAATATAATTAGGAATATGAGCTAAAATCATACAATTTATAAAAATTTGGTGAACTGTCCAGCATTATTTATATTTGTACTAGCGACTCGCCCCGGCTTCGCACGGGTAGCCCCAGGTGAAAAACATTACTTATTCTGATATTCAGAGCGGAGAAGAATCCACCAAAAAAGAGATAACTTTTTTTTTTTTTTTTTATACTACTTGGATGACGGAACAAGCAAGAGGCCCACCTGATGTTAAGCGGTAACCTCTGCCTATGAACAGTGCATTACCTCATAGGTCACGTCCACCTAGGACGCGCCCTATGTGGCATTGCACTGCGCTCGCCACCCTGAGACATAGATGAAAAGTCTCATGTGCCTGTAATTTCACCGGCACCCTTACCCTTCAAACCGGAACACAGCAATGCGAGCACTACTGCTTTGCGGCAGAAATAGGTATGGTGGTAGTACTTCCCCGGACGAACTTTTTCACAAAAAAGCTCTACTACTACTAAAACCATCTACTAACTAACATCGGTCCAGCCGATCTTGAGTTATATGTGGTGTAACTAACACGACTTCGTTTTATAGAGATATATCAAATACAAATCTATCTATGTATATATATAGATAGATTTGTATACGGGCATGGGCATTATACATTGTCTATGGGCAAAATCCACACTTATTAGTTTCCTAACGCAAGACGCCGCGCGGCAGACCTCCACGGAGATGGCGTGACGAGCTGGATGTGCACCGACCAGACTGGCGCACTGCAGCAAGGGACAGAGAGAACTGGACAAAAGGGAGGGAGGCCTTTTGGCCTGCAGAGAGACAACATGGACTGAAAAATGTATACTTACAGAGATCATTCCTGCGTATCCTGAGCGTAGACTCAATTATGTCCGACCAGAACAGTCTGGAAGTGCGTCTGTCCGTCCAGAACACCGCGGTGTGACGTATACGTAGTGTTTGTACTTACAGAGATCAATCCTGCGTATCCTGTGCGTAGACTCGTGTATGTCCGACCAGAACAGTCTGGAAGTTCGTCTGTCCGTCCAGAACACCGCGGTGTGACGTATACGTAGTGTGTGTACTTACAGAGATCAATCCTGCGTATCCTGTGCGTAGACTCGTGTATGTCCGACCAGAACAGTCTGGAAGTTCGTCTGTCCGTCCAGAACACCGTGGTGTCCGTGACGGCGAGGCTCGTCACCGTGGTCGACAGCTCGCGGTAATTCTCCCTTCCACTACCTGAGACAAAATAACGACTGTTTTAGACGATCATTCTTTATAGTAGACATCTGATAAGAAGTTTTTTTTTTTGTTTTTTATATGAATTAATGACTGAACAAGCAAATGGCCCACCTTATATTAAGCGGTAACCTCTGCCTTTAACAATGCATTGTCTCATAGGTCACGTCCAACTAGGACGCACCCTATTGTTACGGTGCTACCGGTAGATAGTCTAGGTTAACAGATTCCTATCCTACCTAATAGAGGAGCTAGTTGTCCTTAGGAGTTGGTAGTTACACGAACTAGGGTAGTTTTATACATATATTAACTTATAATACTAACAGATTGTTCGGTCACTTAAGGTTCGTAATATCACTTAAAGTCTTTAATGTAGAATAGAATGTAGATGCTGTTGAAGGCTGAAGGCAGAATAGAGGGCAGAAGGCCAGAGTAGAAGGTAGATGGCCAGACGGCTATGGGCCGGGGTTTAGTTAAGTGTCTCAATCTCAGAAGTAGTATATGTCTCAAAAGGTCTCGCTTGAATAAATAAAACTTGGACAAGAGCGGAACGCGCGTAGTACAGAACCCAAGAACAGGGGTGGACTCTCCACGGTACTGTCCTGTGAGTTGGAGCCAGGAGCCACGTGGACTAGACGCCGTGATGACGAGCGCGTCCCTCGTCTGCAAGGTAGATCTGCGGGCTGGCTGGTAGCAGCAGGTAGGTAGCCGCGGCTGGTGACAGCAGGCAGCTTGTGAGATCGGTTGGTGGTAGTTGACACCGTAAAGTTGAACCCAAAATTGGGCGTAATGCAGGTAATGTGTTACTAAGTGCGCGACCAGTGTGTGAAAAAAGGGACGGGCGTTAGTGTGCCCGCCGTTTTATAGGAGAGGCTCGTTGTACACAACGTGTATGTGTGCGTGAGATGTGACACCCATAGCTGTGTGCATGTGTGAGTAATGCTTTCCCTACGATTTTGTAAACACAATTCTAATTGTGCGTGAGGAATGTTCTAGAAGCTTCAATAGTAATTTGCATTGCTACACTATGTGGCATTGCACTGCGCTGTTGAACCAAGTAACAGACTTGTAGCTACCTTCAGGATGCATGTAGTCGATGGCGCCGTTCATCCGACACGAACACGTTGTCCATGAAGTGAGCGTACTTCAGGCGGACGTGCGGACCTGTACATAAACTAGTAACAGACTTGTAGCTACCTTCAGGATACATGTAGTCGATGGCGCCGTTCATCCGACACGAACACGTTGTCCATGAAGTGAGCGTACTTCAGGCGGACGTGCGGACCTGTACATAAACTAGTAACAGACTTGTAGCTACCTTCAGGATGCATGTAGTCGATGGCGCCGTTCATCCGACACGAACACGTTGTCCATGAAGTGAGCGTACTTCAGGCGGACGTGCGGACCTGTACATAAACTAGTAACAGACTTGTAGCTACCTTCAGGATGCATGTAGTCGATGGCGCCGTTCATCCGACACGAACACGTTGTCCATGAACTGAGCGTACTTCAGGCGGACGTGCGGACCTGTACATAAACTAGTAACAGACTTGTAGCTACCTTCAGGATGCATGTAGTCGATGGCGCCGTTCATCCGACACGAACACGTTGTCCATGAACTGAGCGTACTTCAGGCGGACGTGCGGACCTGTACATAAACTAGTAACAGACTTGTAGCTACCTTCAGGATGCATGTAGTCGATGGCGCCGTTCCCTTCATCCGACACGAACACGTTGTCCATGAAGTGAGCGTACTTCAGGCGGACGTGCGGACCTGTATATAAACTAGTAACAGACTTGTAGCTACCTTCAGGATGCATGTAGTCGATGGCGCCGTTCCCTTCATCCGACACGAACACGTTGTCCATGAAGTGAGCGTACTTCAGGCGCACGTGCGGACCTGTACATAAACTAGTAACAGACTTGTAGCTACCTTCAGGATGCATGTAGTCGATGGCGCCGTTCATCCGACACGAACACGTTGTCCATGAACTGAGCGTACTTCAGGCGGACGTGCGGACCTGTACATAAACTAGTAACAGACTTGTAGCTACCTTCAGGATGCATGTAGTCGATGGCGCCGTTCATCCGACACGAACACGTTGTCCATGAACTGAGCGTACTTCAGGCGGACGTGCGGACCTGTATATAAACTAGTAACAGACTTGTAGCTACCTTCAGGATGCATGTAGTCGATGGCGCCGTTCCCTTCATCCGACACGAACACGTTGTCCATGAAGTGAGCGTACTTCAGGCGCACGTGCGGACCTGTACATAAACACAGCATTATCATTCATCCATTCGTTAGTAGGACAGCCTTTTTGTGAAAGAGTTCGTCCGGGGAAGTACTAACACCATACCTATTTTTGCCGCAAAGCAGCAGTGCTCGCATTGTGTGTTCCGGTGTGAAGGGTAAGGGTGCCGGTGAAATTAAAGGCACATGAGACTCCATCTTTATGTCTCAGGGTAGCGGATGCAGTGCAATGCCACATAGGGCGCGTCCTAGGTGGACGTAACCTATGTGATAATGCACTGCTCATATGCAGAGGGAAGGAGGCAGTTTAACATCAGGTGGGCCATCAGCTTGATCCGTCATAACAAGTTGCATGATAAAAAAAAACTTCAAACCAAGTAGACCGCATCACAGTTCAGGGTTTTCGAGTTCTGAAGGTTTATACACAACACATACATACATACACATTCAAACATACATAGACGCTGAACTCATGACCCTTCCTAGCTTCATATACCATGTAATCTTAAGGCGATATGTTAAAATACCGAATGGGTGGAGTCTAGCAAGAATACAATAGCTGCAAGAAAATGACAGCGCTATTGCTCACTTGAACCCGGGAAGAGATAAGGTATAGATTTCTTAAGCTCGGAAGTAACTGACGTAAGCGACAAATGATAAAACTTCGTTTTGCTTCTAAAGTAGCAAATATAAATAATAAATTATCTTATATTAATCTAAGTAATGTGGTTACCTACCAAATAGTATAAAAATTTACGCATAATAAAGAAGCCCATTGAGGCTGCGTACCCTTTTGGGGAAAAAAGCGTGTGTACATACATACATACATACATAGATACACGCCTTTTTCCCCGAAGGGGTAGGCAGAGCCTCAATAGGCCGCTTTTCACAGTGGGTCGCACCATCGTGGAATATAGACGTGACAAGTGGTGAGCTCATCGCCGCCATTGCTTCCCACGACTGACTCAACTAACGCTTTCTTCCAGGCGTTTCTTTCATAGGCGTGTGTCTATGTATGTATTTTCTCTAATCGAAGGAGAGAACCTAAAACAGGTTTTAAGAGGGTCAGTTTCAAAAAATAAAGCTATCAAGAAAAGTTTCACCAATCGCGTTTCTTGTCTATGATTTATTCAGATTACATCCTCAAGTAATTACTGCATTAACATCAAGTTTGTACCCTTCACTGTTACTGAGTGAGCGTGTAACGCAACGACACCAACATGTTAACATATCGTCATAACTAACCTTTCAAATTGTTCATTATAACGTGTTTGCGTCCCTCTCCGTCCAAGCCGATGCTGTCAATGTGGATACCATTGCCCGTCTCACTCTCTACAACGGCTACTAGCATCCTCCTGTCAACAGAACATAAAGAGTGAGTGAACAAAATGTATGTCAGGAATCAGGATCGTACACAAAACCAATTGAACTTATTAGCCTTTGGTCTCCTTCTTTCTTGTTGATGGTTCTCTGTCAAATTATTTTGGAGCAGTACTCTGCCATGGCTATGGCATTATCAGTGGCTTCCTAAAGGTCTTTCAGTGTGCAGGTGTGAGGGCACTGCGTGCACGAAAGTAGGTGCTGCTGCTGCCTTGGACTTGATCGAACGTAGAGCTTTCAGGCTTATAGGTGAGCAACATTTGGCGGAGACTAAGATCCAGAGTCTCGAGCACCGCCGTAAGGTTGCATGCCTTGCGATCTTCTATAGGTTACATTTCGGTGAATGCTCCCAGGAACTGTACGATCTGATCCCACCATCTCCTTTTCATCATAGGACGAGCAGACGCACGGCTCGGTACCATCCTTACCTCATTGGTATACCTTCTATTCGCACAAAACGTTTCAGTTCTACCTTTATAATGCGAACTGCTAAGGAGTGGAATACACTACCGTCGTCTGTCTTTCCTGAAAACTATAATCTGGGTCTCTTCAAGTCAAGTGTGAATAGGTGCATTCTAGACCTTTATGCTTCATCTTCGGCCACATCGTCACTTACCAACAGGTGAGATCGTGGTCAAAAAAAAGAATTATAAATTTAAAAAAAAAAAAGGCGCAGCATTATTTGTGGTGAGACTACGCAATCGCATTTTGTCTCATTTGTGTATCCCCACTTGCTCAGATTATACTTGCAGCGGCCAACCTAGGTACGAAGTAGGTACCTAGGTAGGAAGCTCTTCTGCAGGTACAACATATTCTGGTGAAGGAGGATGTTTTTCTAGTCACTGTTTAAGTCTGGTCTCACAAGCCTTTGGTGAAATTACAACACGTCTCGCTACAGCGTGCGCAGAGACACCGCCTCCACGAGACGCCGGCCCGCGTGCACGACATACAGACAGTGTCTATAGCATAATGTACAACTCACCCATAGTCGGGCAGGACACACAAGCTGATGGGCACCTCTCCATCCTTGAACACGTGCACGAGCGCGCGCTGCAGCGTGCGCAGAGACACCGCCTCCACGAGCCGCCGGCCCGCGTGCACGACATACAGACAGTGTCTATAGCATAATGTACAACTCACCCATAGTCGGGCAGGACACACAAGCTGATGGGCACCTCTCCATCCTTGAACACGTGCACGAGCGCGCGCTGCAGCGTGCGCAGAGACACCGCCTCCACGAGCCGCCGGCCCGCGTGCACGACATACAGACAGTGTCTATAGCATAATGTACAACTCACCCATAGTCGGGCAGGACACACAAGCTGATGGGCACCTCTCCATCCTTGAACACGTTCACGAGCGCGCGCTGCAGCGTGCGCAGAGACACCGCCTCCACGAGCCGCCGGCCCGCGTCCACGACATACAGGGTGTCCGTAGCATAATCTGTACACAAAACAATATGAAATCTTACGTTTTTGTTGTTATAGCGGCAACAGAAGTACATCATCTGTGAAAATTTCAACAAATACAAATACAAATACAAATCATTTATTGATAACGCCAAGTGTCTAGCTGTCTAACTATCGTCGTATTGTCTCAAGTCGGCGCGGATTCAAGAAGCTTGCAGGCGAGACTTAAACGTCCAACTTCGGAGTGTTTGTGAAGAAGTTGAAGCTCACGCAAATAAACATAAGTCCAGGGATCTTCATCAGAAAATCCGCTCAATCACTGAGTCCCTCTCCAAAACTTGGGCTATTGAAAACTCCCGTGGCGAAACAGTGATAGAAATAGACGCAATATCCGAGGTATGGAAGAAATACTGCCAGTCACTATTTCTGGACCAACAATCACACTGCTTCGAATCAACCAAACCTAATATTATATTATATTATATTTATTTATTAGAGTCACCAACATAGTATACACCGAAAAAAGTAAATACTCACAAGATAGTTAAGTTATACATGCCAAGTGCTACCACAACGAGGAGAGACGAACATACTCGAGGCTGAAGCCAGGGCTGCAATAAAACATCTGAAGAAAGGAAAAGCCACAGGGGGAGACTCTATACCCATTGAGACGATCAAGGCTTCGGGAGAGTATGGCGTTAAGATGTTTCAGACTTTGTGCAACAAAAAATGGCAAACGGGGACTTGGCCGGAAGCATGGGCGCATATTACCTTCGTTTCAATTAACAAAAAAGGTTCCACTAAAAAGTGCAGTAATTATCACCTTATTGCATTAATTTCACATGCTAGCAAAATCTTACTGCATATACTGAACGAGCGTCTAAAAGCATACTTGTCGAAAGCGATCGCCCCCAAACAAGCTGGTTTCGTTAAGAGAAGAGGTACACGTGAGCAAATCCTTACAGTGCGTCAGATCAAAGAGAAGGCACGCGAGTTCAACAAACCAACCTACATCTGCTTTGTTGATTTTTCGAAGGCGTTCGACTCAGTCAATTGACCAAAGCTCTGGAAGACCCTTTTAGAAATGGGTACCCCAAGACACCTTGTGCACCTACTCAGACGCTTGTATGTGGATGGAACCGCCTCAGTGAGGGCGGATGAATTGTTGTCGAGTAGTTGTTGTTTGTTGTTGATTTCAACCCACTGCAGGAGTTCGTCAGGGGTGCATTATTTCGCCGCTTCTGTTCAACATCTACACGGAGCTCATAATGAGAATCGCTCTTGAAGGCTGGACGGACGGTGTTGCGGTTGGAGAATTGGAAATGGTCTGAGAATTTCGAACTTGCGTTTTACGGATGATACCACCTTGTTCGCCACTAGCATCCAACACATGGAAGATCTGCTTTTCAAGATGGAAAGCATCAGCCTCGAGTTTGGACTGAAGAACCCGCAGCAAAACGAAAGTGATAATTGTTGACCGTGTCAATAATAACTTGCCGGAAGTCACGCAAATCGCAAACTGTGATGTGGTTCTATCATACATTTACTTCGGATCATTGGTCACAAACAATGGTGGATGCGTTGATGAAATCAAACGGCGTATGGCGATTTATAGGTCCGCCATGGATAAGCTGAGGAAGATATGGAAAAATCGTAGCATAATCAAATCTACTAAGATCGGTCTCGTTAGAGCGTTGGTGTTTCCCATATTCCTCTATGCTGCAGAAACATGGACTCTTAGGGAGAGGGAGAAAAAGAGGATAAATGCTCTTGAGATGTGGTGCTGGAGAAGAATGCTTGGGGTTTCGTGGACTGAGTTTCGTACCAATCAGTCCATACTCCGAGAACTCGGCATCAAGCAGCGACTATCAGCTACTGTGAAATCTCGCATCCTCACTTTCTTCGGGCACGTGTCTCGACGCGGAGAGGTGTCCATTGAACGCCTTGTTGTACTGGGTAGAGTTGACGGCACACGAGCACGGGGCAGATCGCCCATGTTATGGACTGACCAAATCAAGGCAGCTTTGGACGGTCCATGAATGCACTAGGAAAGCTGCGGTGCGAGATGAGTGGCGAAGGATTGTGAAGCGAGCCACAGACCCTGAAGTGACGACCACGACCACTCTGCCAAGAGTGTAACGACGAAGAAGAAGAACTATCACGTTTCATGAAATACAGCCTGGTGACTGGTTAGTAATAGGGTCCCGTTTTACCCTTTGGGTACGGAACCCTAAAGTAAGAGAGAGAGAGTAATATGTCTCACCGTAGTCCATGTCGACGACGTTGTCCAGTCCTTGGTGCAGTAGCACGCGCGTGAGTCCAAGCGAGAACTCACTCATGTTGATGAAGTTGATTTGTTTACGCTGTCCGTCATACAGGTACAATGTATCTGAAACAAGTTGACACTAAGTAGAACACAGTTAAGGTGGGGCATGCCGCAAAATTCGTAGTCGTAGATTAGATTTTTAACTGACTAAATCAAGTACAATATTCAAATTATAAATATGCATGGATACTACATTATAATACCGAGGGATCACTGTACCAGAAACACTATAGGACAGTATATTTTTGATAGAAGTAAACCCAAAGATGAGGTATCTGTACTATAGGTATAGTATTTTTGTATCTGTGCCCAAAGTAAATTTGGCCTAGATTCGATTGTTTTTCAAAATGGTGCATACTATTGAGTAAAAATTTGATAAATAAAGTCAATACCACAAAGCAGAGTGTTTACAAAAAAAAATATGAATATATATCATAATAGAAAATAATAGAAATATATGTTTTGTAAAATTATGAATATTCAATAAAAACGGCTTTTTCGAGCAGCGAAAGGGTTTTTTATGAAATATTTGTGGCTAGGGTTGGCTCAGCCCCATCAATTTAAGTACCGCAGGGCCTTATAAATGGAAACTCCAAGAAAATACATTCACCCGACAGTTTTCCCAAAATATAAGTCCGATCGACTGGTTTCGTTAGCGCAGAAAAGCGCACACTGATATCCGACAGTAGCGGAACGTATAGTATAGCTCTGATCCGCTGTATATCTCTGTCCTGCTCACATCTAAGAGTCGACTGATAAACAAAATGGCGCACGACCGGCCGCGATTTTGCCGCGAAATCGATTATCCAATAACAGCGCAAGATTTTAGCGCGTGATTGCTATTGGAAGAAAGAAGGTTCCCGCGCTATAGAAATTGGTCTACGGCGCAGGTACATCGGGGCGACTTATATTTTGGGTAAATCTGTAACCCTCTTTCTGTGACGACCCCTGTGGCGCGGCGGGCTAAGGTTCGCCTGCGACGCAGGAGGTTGCGGCTTCGATTTCCGCCTCGGAACAAATATTTGTACGATCTGCAGATATTTGTTCCGGGTGTTCTGGGTATTTTCTATGCATAATAAAAAATATCTATCTATGTATTATATTGTATTAAGTATATCAGTTATCTAGTACCCATAACACAAGCTCTGCTTAGGTTGGGGCTAGATAATGTTGTGTGAACTGTCCAGTATTATTTATTTAGCCGAGCGCGCTGTACTCTATCCTCGTGGAGAGCTGCGCGCCGCCACCACCAGGTACTCTGTGCAGTGCTGTACAAGGTGTTACCTCTGAGCGAGTCGTACGCCGTGGAGAGCTGCGCGCCGCCACCACCAGATACTCTGTGCAGTGCTGTACAAGGTGTTACCTCTGAGCGAGTCGTACGCCGTGGAGAGCTGCGCGCCGCCACCACCAGGTACTCTGTGCAGTGCTGTACAAGGTGTTACCTCTGAGCGAGTCGTACGCCGTGGAGAGCTGCGCGCCGCCACCACCAGATACTCTGTGCAGTGCTGTACAAGGTGTTACCTCTGAGCGAGTCGTACGCCGTGGAGAGCTGCGCGCCGCCACCACCAGGTACTCTGTGCAGTGCTGTACAAGGTGTTACCTCTGAGCGAGTCGTACGCCGTGGAGAGCTGCGCGCCGCCACCACCAGGTACTCTGTGCAGTGCTGTACAAGGTGTTACCTCTGAGCGAGTCGTACGCCGTGGAGAGCTGCGCGCCGCCACCACCAGATACTCTGTGCAGTGCTGTACAAGGTGTTACCTCTGAGCGAGTCGTACGCCGTGGCCTGCACCCGTCCGATGTCGAAGTGCGTGGCGTGCGCCTCCGGGTTGCCGAGCGCGCTGAACTCTATCCTCGTGAAGAGCTGAGCGCCGCCCACCACCAGATACTCGGGCCGGTAGCCGGCCGTGTCTGGAACACAACAACCACTTCGTAAAAATATTTTTCGATACAAGCTTTTACAAAATTAGTGATCGTAACCGTGTGCTGATCAAAATGAGCCTACGCACGGCCAGTCTACTATTATCCATCGAGGAGTTTCGTTGTCCACCATCATATTATATTGTCATCGGAACTTGACAGTTTTTTTTTTTTTTAACCTTGATAGACCTTTGTTTGACCACGGTCTCACCTGTTGGTAAGTGACTATGTGGCCGAAGACGGCGCACAAAGGTCTAGAAGGCACCTATTCACTCTAGCCTTGAAGAGACCCAGATTATAGTTTTCAGTAAAGACAGACGACGGTAGTGTATTCCACTCCTTAGCAGTTCGCATTATAAAGGTAGAACTGAAACGTTTAGTACGAATAGAGGGTATACTAATGAGGTAAGGGTGGTACCGAGCCGTGCGCCTGCTCGTCCTGTTATGAAAAGGAGATGGTGGGATCAGATCATGAAGTTCCTGGGAGCATTCCCCGAAATGTAACTTATAGAAGATCGAAAGGCATGCAACCTTACGGCAGTGCTCGAAACTCTGGATCTTAGTCTCCGCCATATGTTGCTCACCTATAAGCCTGAAAGCTCTGCGTTCAATCGAGTCCAAGGCAGCAAGCTGTTTTGTTATTTGGGGTGTGTACGTACGATTACAGTTGTTCCCTCTAAGCGCCATCCCGTGCGGGCACGCGCACACAGACGTGCTGTTGGAGGTGACGAGGCACAGGTGCGAGCAGTTGTGCGGCGCACACGGGTTGTTGGCGCTCCGCATCAGCGCCGGATGGTACATGTGCATGCCTGGAGACACACCAAACAACACACATCATTCACATCATTCTTGGAGACATATTTATTTAATTATTGTGTTTGAAATGTACCTATTTTTATCTACATTTAAATCGAAAAATTCTTATTACGAATTCAAAGACGGTTCTATACAGACGCACTTTATGGACGCATATACATAAAATTAAGAATAAAACTCATTATAGTACCGCCAACTGTATCATAAAACTCATTATAGTACCACTTTTTTTTTTTATTAATTCATTAAACTGGTCTATGGTTATAGCCTGAATATGAAAAAAAGGCGCACGCATGCGCAGTTCCAACTGTGAAAAAATGGCGCACGCATGCGTAGTTTGAACTTAATTTCCCGCGCTTCCCATATTTTTTTTTTTGTAACGTACCTTCTTTGTTTAATTTTCATTTTTCCTATGAGTGAAGATAAAGTAGTGTATGAAACTGCATATAACTTAGGTATTAAAACACTCGAGTCAACCTATTATCGCTCGTGTTTTAATACCCCTTCTTATATGACAGTTGCATAAACTACTATTATGTAGATATAGATGCCCTTTTAATAAGGGTTAGGTTCGTAAGGACTAGATTGCATAGCGACTATAGAAGCAAAACGACTTAGTCTCATAAGATCATGGTGTAATTGATAACTGTTTGTCGTACTAATTCAAGTAAAATATAAAAAACACCACTCTTATAACACAAACAACATCTTTTTTTTATGAAACATATAGAACACATATGCTAACTTTCATACGGCCCACCTGATGTGAAGTGGTCACCGTCGCTTATAGACACCGACAACACCGGGGGTATTGTCGATGCGCTGCCTACCCTGAAGGAATTTATGAACATTTTTCTTGCAGCGACACATGTCGTAACCAAGCGGGAAAACCTCAGATGGAAGCTCGTTCCATAGTTTGTAGGTATGGGGAAGAAATTATCTCGAGAAACGAGTCGTACTGAGAAACCCAGGGGTCCACTATTGAACTAGGCCCCAATCACGGTAATTTTGAACGTATTTTAAAACATCGCATGGGTGGAATCTGGCATGAAAACAATAGCTGCAAGAAAGTGACAGCGCTATTACTCACATCAACCCAGGAAGAGATGAGGTATAGATTCCTGTCGCTCGGAAGTAACTAACGTAAGCGACAAATGTAATAGTAGTAGTAGTAGAGCTTTTTTCTAAAATAGTTCGTCCGGGTAAGTACTACATACCTATTTCTGCCGCAAAGCAGTAGTGCTCGGTTCCGGTTTGAAGGGTATGGTTGCCGGTGTAATTACAGGCACATGAGACTTTTCATCTTTATGTTTTAGGGTGGCGGGCGCAGTGCAATGCCATATAGGGTGCGTCCTAGGTGGACGTGACCTATGTGGTAATGCACTGTTCATAGGCAGAGGTTACCGCTTAACATCAGGTGGGCAATTGGTCCACCTGATGTTAAGCGGTTATCTTGCTTGTTCAGTCACAGAGTTATGGACTTACCAAAAACAGGTGTGGTGAGAGACAGTAGCACGCTCCGCTTCTGCTTGCTGCCGTGCAGCTTGTCTGTGCTCTGGATGCTGTTGGAGGTCCAGTCGCTCCAGAACACGGTGTTCTCGAACACGGAGATGGACTTACCAAAAACAGGTGTGGTGAGAGACAGCAGCACGCTCCGCTTCTGCTGGCTGCCGTGCAGCTTGTCCGTGCTCTGGATGCTGTTGGAGGTCCAGTCGCTCCAGAACACGGTGTTCTCGAACACGGAGATGGACTTACCAAAAACAGGTGTGGTGAGAGACAGCAGCACGCTCCGCTTCTGCTGGCTGCCGTGCAGCTTGTCCGTGCTCTGGATGCTGTTGGAGGTCCAGTCGCTCCAGAACACGGTGTTCTCGAACACGGAGATGGACTTACCAAAAACAGGTGTGGTGAGAGACAGCAGCACGCTCCGCTTCTGCTGGCTGCCGTGCAGCTTGTCCGTGCTCTGGATGCTGTTGGAGGTCCAGTCGCTCCAGAACACGGTGTTCTCGAACACGGAGATGGACTTACCAAAAACAGGTGTGGTGAGAGACAGCAGCACGCTCCGCTTCTGCTGGCTGCCGTGCAGCTTGTCCGTGCTCTGGATGCTGTTGGAGGTCCAGTCGCTCCAGAACACGGTGTTCTCGAACACGGAGATGGACTTACCAAAAACAGGTGTGGTGAGAGACAGCAGCACGCTCCGCTTCTGCTGGCTGCCGTGCAGCTTGTCTGTGCTCTGGATGCTGTTGGAGGTCCAGTCGCTCCAGAACACGGTGTTCTCGAACACGGAGATGGCGTAAGGATGGTGGAAAGGCTCTTCGAACAACGACTGAAACAAAGTAGCACTGGGTTCTATCATCGCACTCCGCTTCTTTCAAAAACGAAGGGCGAACGAGGATTTTCTTGACAAAAAATTGTGTTTTTTTTTTTTTTTTTTTTTTTTTAACATTGATAGACCTTTGTTTGACCACGATCTCACCTGTTGGTAAGTGACGATGCGGCCGAAGATGAAGCACAAAGGTCTAGAAGGCACCTATTCACACTTGACTTGAAGAGACCCAGATTATAGTTTTCAGGAAAGACAGACGACGGTAGTGTATTCCACTCCTTACCGTCGTGATGCCGTATTTTTAACCCCCGACGCAAAAACGACGGGGTGTTATAAGTTTGACGTGTCTGTGTGTGTGTGTGTGTCTGTCTGTCGCCTCGTATCTCCCGAACGGATGAACCGATTTCGTATTTTTTTTTTTTTGTTTGAAAGGTGAATTTGTCCTGAGTATTCTTAGCTATGTTTGATCAAAACCGGTTCAGCTGTTTCATTGCGATCAGGTTTTATTTAAATATTTACAAAATTAGTTACTTGTTGTGAATGAATTTATTAATTGTGAATTGATTTATTACATATTGTATTGATTTTTATTTTTCCATGTTAGGTACATTGTCAATTAATTATTATTTTATTATTTTAAATGTAATTTAATTTGTTAGTATACGCATAGACTAACTAAACACAATAGACCGATAACATAGAACAAAATTTTGTGACTCAAAAGAGGACAAATTCCAGGCTATTTCTAGATGGCGCTAGCAAATAGCCTGGGAATCATTATGGGAGAATAAACCAATTACCTAATCTCTTTTAATTCTTTTAAAATAAATATTGAAATTTATATTTTATTTTTTAATTATGAAACTATGGTCGATCTATTCGAATTTAAAGCATTACAATCGTTTATAGCAGATTCAAAACACTCGGCGACATCTACCGTCATTGTAGGCAATCATTTATCGATGCACGTTTTCTTGTATGAGATTGGCAGTCTATTGTGTTTAGTTAGTCTATGGTATAGGTACCTACCTTATTTTTTAATTTTGAATGAATTGACACTTGTTAATTGTTTTATCAATAAATTACTATCTGACTATCTGGAGAAAGGAGACTTCTATTTTTATTTTATTGCATTTCCTAGTATTTTTTGAGTTACCTATTTTGTGTTATTTTGGTGGCATATTGACCAATGTAACTCGTCTATTGAGCACAAGTGTAGTGGAATTAAATGAAAGTGTATTGCGTGACTTTTAAAATTAGTGGAAATCTTCTACCAACGTTTTAGTAAAACGGCCATGGTTTTACAAAAACATGACTTGACTGTGACTTTGACGACTTGGAAGGATTGTAATTGATATAAGTTTTTTGTGAAAATTATACTTTTCAATACAAGCTTTTATAAAATTAGTGATCGTAGCCGTGTTTTGCTGATCACAATGAGCCTAAGCACGGCCAGTCTACTATTATCCATCGAGGAGTTCCGTTGTCCACCTTCTGTCTCCATCATCAGATCAGCTCGCTGTCACCATCATATTGCATTGTCATCGGAACTTGACAGGTATGCCAAATTTCAGCTCAATCGGTTGAGGATAACTGCTTTAGAAGTCAGTTGCAAGATTCCACCCAGACAAACATACATGCATTGCAAGCTAATAAATAAAAAAAAGCTTGTAAATACAATAATTAAACCTGAAAGTAGCAAATGCACTAAATGTTAGTACTAGAGTTTTTTTTTTGAATGAGTTCGTCCGGGGAAGTACTACACTATACTTATTTCTGCTGCAAAGCAGTAGTGCTCGCATTGCTGTGTTCCGGTTTGAAGGGTATGGGTGTCGGTGAAATTACAGGCACATGAGACTTTTCATCTTTATGTCTCAGGGTGGCGGGCGCAGTGCAACGCCACATAGGGTGCGTCCTATGTGGACGTGCGTGACCTGTGGGATAATGCACTGTTTATAGGCAGAGGTTACCGGTTAACATCAGGTGGGCCAACTGCTTGTACCGTCATTCAAGTTGCATACATTTTTTTTTTTTCACTTAGAAAGAAAAAAAACTCACGTAAACAGTCTTCTCCTTGATCATGACTACTTTGACGGTCTTGTCGACGTAATAGAGCCTCTCGTTGGGCACGTCCACAGAGAGACCGCTCGCGAACGTGTCCAAGTTATCCACCAACACTTCCGCGTTGGACCCGTCCATGTTGGCAGACATTATTACCGCGTGGGTAAACCAGTCAGCCCAGTACATTTTCCTGTAGAAATAATATAGATTCACAGAGGTTGTGGGGCGAGGGAAAACCCGAGGGTAACCCCACCTGAGGGTTATCAGAAACTAACCAGTGCTATAAAAAAAGGACGACTTTAATAACGAATATTTATGGGAGCCATACAAAAAAAGTTTTTTTTTGCCGTTTTTATTGATAAAACCGATATCTCATGAACCGTGATAGTTGGACAGTTGACATTTTCACAGATGATGTATTGCCACTATAACAACAAATACAAAAAAATAATAAAATAAATATTTAAGGGGGCTGTTTTTATAGATAATGGTACGGAACCCTTCGTGCTGTTACGCCAACCGAAAATTATAGGTTTTTTTAAAAAAGGCGTTTTAAGGTGAATATGTTTATTCACCAAACAAAATTAAAAGGAACTTAAAAAAAAAAGATAAAGCCACGAGTGTCGCGCTCGGATGTTGGTATTGAACTGAAATGCAGGTGGCCTGGTTCTCGTGGGAATCGAGAAACAGCTTATAATGCATTTTCGTGAGGTAGAAATTAAAGTGATTATTAGACAAAAAATTCAGCAGAGCTACTATCATCTAGGGGTTATAACAGTGCGCGAGTCCGACTCGCACTTGGTTATTTATTTTATTTGTGCTGGGTACCGGTCTAGCTCCCTTTAGTATTTTTAAACCGCTGGCGATGTTAGTGTCTTGTACAATCTAACATCGCTAGGCAACTCGCAACATCTTGGTAGTTGGCAATGGTGATGCCATATGCCCCCCCCCCACTCCGTTTAAACCCCAGGTTATAAAAATAAAATAAATAAATAATGCTGGAAAAGTTCACACAACATTATCCAGCCCCAAGCTAAGCTAGAGCTTGTATTATGGGTACTAGATAACTGATATACTTAATATAATACATTACATAGATAGATATTTTTTATTATACATAGAAAACACCCAGAACACCCTGAACAAATATTTGTTCCGAGGCGGGAATCGAACCCGCAACCTCCTGCGTCGGAGGCCAACCTTCGCCCGCCGCGCCTCAGAGGTCGTCAAAATCCCCATAGTCAAGGGAGTATTAAAAAAAAAAATGGTAGTTGGCAATGGTGATGCCATATGCGACCCCCCCCCCCCCCCCCCCCCCCCCCCCCGTTTAACCCCCAGGTTATAGTACTCACCCATTCCTAGGATCCAGTGTGAGATACTTGGGGTGCTTGGCATGTGTGGGCACGTCAGTACACACGGCCCCGTCCAGGCGGCAGGCCGAAATGGACCTTCGTTTTGCGTCGCTAAAGTAGAAATTACCGCCGAGCCAATCTATCGATATGTCGCCTGGGTCTTCTAGCCCTAGGCCCACAAGAACCTGTCGACGGTTAAAACAAGTTGATGATGGAATCTTAGAGCAATCGAGAGAAGTAGTAGAGCTTTTTTGTGAAAGAGTTCGTCCGGGGAAGTACTACTATACCTATTTCTGCCGCAAAGCAGTATTCGCATTGCTGTGTTCCGGTTTGAAGGGTAAGGGTGCCGGTGAAATTACAGGCACATGAGACTTTTCATCTTTATGTCTCAGGGTGGCGGGCGCAGTGCAATGCCACATAGGGCGCGTCCTAGGTGGACGTGACCTATGAGGTAATGCACTGTTCATAGGCAGAGGTTACCGCTTGACATCAGGTGGGCCATCTGCTTGTTCAGTCATTCAAGTAGTATAAATAAAATAAGTGCTCAAAAATTTATGGCATGTACAGTGTGTTTGTAAAGGAGGGGGACAACCTCTGACCCAGGTCAAAAATAAATGAACCTTCATGGAAGTAATTAGTACGGTTCTAAATGTTGTTTTTTATCCAATTTTTCTAAAGAATTTCTATATTTTTAGAAGTTGGGAAGCAAAAGTTGTATTTCTTATAATTAGACAAATCAAATCATTGCATTTGCGTGAAACAAAACGCATCAAGCTTCATTACTTTCCCACAACTTCTACGAAAGAAATTAAATTAGGTTTTTCATTATCTTAACATATATTATCAATAGGTAACCAAAAGTATCTCAACTATAGGTACGTTAAGTTAGTCAAAAAAAGTTGGGTCATATAATGTATGAGGAGTTGCTCATGTTCTTTTATTTTATATTATTTTATTTTTTTATTAAGGCGCGATAGGTTCTCAAATGTCTCTAGAATTTTAAAGTTTTTGATAAGAATTTTCATAGTTTTGTATGAAGAAAAAAATATATGATATTCTTGAGCTTTTTATCTAGTGAAATCAATAATTCAATACAATATTTGAATTACTTCACTCGATAAAAAAAAATAACAAAGATACCTCCTTTTTAAAATTGAAATGCTATTTTTCACTCACTTCTCTCACGTTTTCATTTTTGAAACATTTGGTTACATGTTAGTTATTATTTGAGTTAGTGAATTCATCAACAAAATTAAACAAAACTTTGAACGACATTTTTATATAATTTTTTTATACATAAAAACACGGTATCAGAGCGTGCGCTCGCCTTCTTCGCCTCATACAAAAATGATCGTTGAACCTATAGCGCCTTAACTTTTAAAATGCCACTACAGTGAATAAACACCAAATCGACAAAGAAAATAAAACTTAAAGGTAAACCTACTTGCTAAGATATTTAACAGTTTCTATTGTGAATTTCGACAATAAAATCACACTATCACATCACACTAATATTATAAAGGTGAAAGTTTGTGTGTGTGTTTGTTACTTCTTCACGCTGAAACGGCTGGACGGATTTGGATGTCAAAGTCAAAGTCAAAAGTAATTTATTCATTGAAATCACAAGGATCATTTTGAATCGTCCTAAAAAATAAATTTACATTTACTCCTGTTCCAACGCAACCAGACCTAGAAGAATCAGGCAACAAACACGGTCTGTTTTTCTTTTGATGATACTTCTTACTACTAGGTGGGGAGCGCCTGTGTGGTGCCTCGAGAACAAGTGGAAGCTGATTCAATGAAAAAAGGAAAAAAAGGATAACTGGACTCCCGGAATAACACATAGGCAAATTTTTATCCCGATACTCCCACGGGATCGAGACTTACGCGGGTGAAACCGCGGGGCGCTGCTAGTAGTAAATAAATCAACATCGTCCTCCTTACATAATTCGTTGACTGTCCGAAGTGCCTTTTTGAATGGTGCATGTCCGAGGAGATTAGTTCTTGCAGTAGGCACTGTAAGAAGCCTACGTCGGTGCGGCCGAGCGCTCATGTAGTTATCCGGTACATACAGTCCCACACACATCAGCACTCGCGGATTGTACAACATACCTCTTAATATACAACATACCTTAAATATGTACAAAACCAGCGTTGCCTCCCGTCTAAACTCCAGCTTCAAATAACCCACCATTCCCAGCACTAAGAGGGTGGGGTACATTAAGGGGAAGAAAGGATAAACACGATACAATTTCATGTATAAAATTTTGCAGTTTTTACACCATTTTTAGGGTTCCGTAGTCAAAGACAAGGAAGGGTGACTTGACTACGGAACCCTAAAAATATGGATATGGATATGGATTCGTCATGTCTGTCTGTCTGTCCGTGTATGTCACAGCCTTTTTTTTTCCGAAACTATAAGAGCTATACTGTTGAAACTTGGTAGGTAGATGTATTCTGTGAACCGCATTAAGATTTTTAAAGATAAAAGATAAAGATAATGTATTTGCTTAAACATATGTACAAATTGATGTTTCAATTGATTGTTTCAATTAAAAACAATTATTTTTGGTGTTCCCCATACTCAGAACTGAAACTCAAAAATTTTTTTTTCATCAAACCTATACGTGTGGGGTATCTATGGATAGGTCTTCAAAAATTATACTGAGGTTTCTAATATAATTTTTTTCTAAACTGAATAGTTTGCGCGAGAGACACTTCCAAAGTGGTAAAAAGTGTCCCCCCCCCCCCCCCCCCCCATAACTTCTAAAATAAGAGAATGATAAAACAAAAAAAAAAATATAATGTACATTACCATGTAAACTTTCACTCAAAGTTGGTTTGAACGAGATCTAGTCAGTAGTTTTTTTTGAATACCTCATTAAGCGTAATCCATCCAAGAACTTTTATATTATGTTACTTGCTGCTACGGAACCCTTCATGGGCGAGTCCGACACGCGCTTTTCATAGCTTATAGACATAGTACTAAAATGGTATTGCTTATTCAGGTGTTTTCGTCTGGGAGTCATCATCTCATGGTCGCGAGCTGATGATGAGAGCCACAGCACTTCTTATCGATTAGTAGTTGGGAAGATAATAGTCAATTTCAGACTCAGGTAGTTGAAAATATTAAAATATGCTTAAGACTTTTTATTGAACACTAGCAGCGCCCCGCGGTGTTACCCGCATAGGTCTCGATCCCGGGGGAATATCGGGGCAAAAAATGTGTCTATATGTCATTCTGGGAGTCAAGCTATCTCCATTCTAAATTTCATCCAAATCCATTGAGCCGTTTCAGCGTGAAGAATTAACAAACTTTCGCATTTGTAATATTATAGTAGGATTTTGACGTTGGTTGCTTTTTTTTTTGTTTTTTTCAAAATCTGCATTATTTTATTGAATGTGTAATGTACCGTTCACCGTAAGTTGGCACCTGATATGGTGTATTTACAGGTGCCATCTTACGGTGAACGAGATGTAAACCTGTGTTGGGTGTCCTATTAAATAAATAAATTACAACCAAAAATGATACAGACCTCCTTAGTGCCCTCGATATCTTCTAGGTGAGCCCTGGCGATAGATTGGTGTCCCTCAGCAGTCTCCACCCAATAGAGATACTTCCCATCATATGAAACTCCATGAGCCTGGAATATCGAAGGAGAATATTGTCTATTTTCAATATTTATTTAACAAAACTAACTTTACGCCTGCTCGTCCTATGATGAAAAGGAGATGGTGGGATCAGATAGTGCAGTTCCTGGGAGCATTCCCCGAAATGTTACCTATAGAAGATCGAAAGGCATGCAACCTTACGGCGGCTCTCTGGACTTAGTCTCCGCCATATGTTGCTCACCTATAAGCCTGAAAGCTCTACGTTCGATCGAGTCCAAGGCAGCAAGCTGGTGTTTGGCCGAGCCATCCCAAACATGGCAGCAGTACTCCATACCAACCCGGACTTGTGCTTTATATAAACTGTGAAGCTGTCCTGGTGTGAAGTAACGCTTTACCTTATTCAGGATGCCTAGCTTCATGGAAGCAGTTTTTGCCTTAGACTCGATGTAGGAGCCAAAGTTGAGAGTAGGCGTGAGCGAAACACCTAAGAACTCGAGGTGATCTCCTATAGCACATACAGGTACATCTCGGAATACAGGAACTTGGAGAAACGGACTTTTTCGGAACGGAGCTATAATCAAAATGAGCCGAAACTCTGCCAGTCTATTAATCATAGAGGAGATCTGTTGTCCACCAGTGGTCGTCACCAGCTCGCTGTCACCATAATATTGTATTGTCATCGGAACTTGACAGGTAGGTATGCAAAATTTCAGCTCAATCGGATGTCAGTAATTTTGAAAAACGTGACATTGGCGTAATTGTGGGCTACTCCGCAAAGGTCACTTGTTCAACAACTGAACTGATCTGGATTACAAATTACTGCACTGAACTGGATTACAAATTACTGAACTGAACTGGATTACAAATTTTCTTAGAGTATGACGGCCTCATGTTGCTGTATGTAGCTAAATTTTGAACCGGGAAGACAGACATACGAACTACATTTAAAATGTGAAAACTTAACCTGGCTCTTGCGCGTCTAAGACGAGAGATTCTCCAAGACGGTTTCCAGACCTGGTGGCGTGTTGACTAGTAATCCCGTCATCCGACCCTAAGGTCGCAAGTTCGAATACCTCCCTAGCATCAATAGATGCATACAAATTACCTGTTTAATTCCTGTTGCAACAGTCACCAACTGTTTAGATTTCACTTTTAGGAACTTGATCTCATTTCGTGTGCTGAAGAATAACATGGGCTCAGGTCCTGAAATAAAGAGTTATGTTAACATTCAACAGTCACAGTAGTGGTTGAGCTTTTTTGTGAAAGAGTTCGTCCGGGGAAGTACTACCACCATGCTTATTTCTGCTGCAAAGCAGTAGTGCTCGCATTGCTGTGTTCCGGATTGAAGGGTATGGTTGCCGGTGAAAATACAGGCACATGAGGCTTTTCATAATTTATGTCTCAGGGTGGCGGGTGCGGTGCAATGCCACATAGGGTGCGTCCTAGGTGTAACCTATGTGGTAATGCATTGTTAAAGGCAGAGGTTACCGCTTAACATAAGGTAGACCATCTGCTTGTTCAAAAACAAAAAGTGTCCCGCCCATCTCCACTTGAGCCTCGCAATCCGTTGCCTACATCCTCGACCTTAGTTCGGCGTCGAATCTCGACGTTTGATAAAGATCAATCTATTAGTTTAGGAAATCGCCAGAACTAAACTCGGACGGGAGCCTTCTTTCTACCAATAGCAATCGCGCGCTAAAATCTTGCGCTGTTATTGGTTAATAGATTTCTCGGCAAAAACGCGGCATCTTGTTTATCGTTAACTTTTAGATGTGAGCGGGACAGAGCTATACAATACGTTCGGCTGCTGTCGGATATCAGCCTGCGCTTTTCTGCGCAAACGAAAACAGTCGATCGGACTTATATTTTGCCTAAAACTGTAATACCTAGGAAATCGACAGAACTAAACTCACCTTTAGCATAACAAAGGTATCCAAACTCATCTCTCTTATACCCCTCGTCACACTCACACCTATAGTGCCCGTCTCCGTTGACGCACCGGTGCGAGCACTGCGGCCGCGCCAGCCGACACTCGTCCACGTCATCGCAGTGGTGCGTCAGGAGTACTTCCCCGGACGAACTCTCACAAAAAGCTCTACTACTACGTTTTACCCAAAATATAAGTCACCCTGATGTACCTGCGCCTTAGACCAATTTCTATAGCGCGGGAACTTTCTTTCTACCAATAGCAATCGCGCGCTAAAATCTTGCGCTGTTATTGGTTAATAGATTTCGCGGCAAAATCGCGGCATCTTGTTTATCAGTCGACTCTAAGATGTGAGCGGGACAGAGCTATACAATACGTTCGGCTGCTGTCGGATATCAGCCTGCGCTTTTCTGCGCAAACGAAAACAGTCGATCGGACTTATATTTTGCCTAAAACTGTAATAGCCAGGAAATCGACAGAACTAAACTCACCTTTAGCATAACAAAGGTATCCAAACTCATCTCTCTTATACCCCTCGTCACACTCACACCTATAGTGCCCGTCTCCGTTGACGCACCGGTGCGAGCACTGCGGCCGCGCCAGCCGACACTCGTCCACGTCATCGCAGTGGTGCGTCAGGAGTACTTCCCCGGACGAACTCTCACAAAAAGCTCTACTACTACGTTTTACCCAAAATATAAGTCACCCTGATGTACCTGCGCCTTAGACCAATTTCTATAGCGCGGGAACTTTCTTTCTACCAATAGCAATCGCGCGCTAAAATCTTGCGCTGTTATTGGTTAATAGATTTCGCGGCAAAATCGCGGCATCTTGTTTATCAGTCGACTCTAAGATGTGAGCGGGACAGAGCTATACAATACGTTCGGCTGCTGTCGGATATCAGCCTGCGCTTTTCTGCGCAAACGAAAACAGTCGATCGGACTTATATTTTGCCTAAAACTGTAATAGCCAGGAAATCGACAGCACTAAACTCACCTTTCGCATAACAAAGGTATCCAAACTCATCTTTCTTGTACCCCTCGTCACACTCACACCTATAGTGCCCGTCTCCGTTGACGCACCGGTGCGAGCACTGCGGCCGCGCCAGCCGACACTCGTCCACGTCATCGCAGTGATGCGTCAGGTAGTTGTACGTGCGAGTGGACGAGGCCAGGCAGAGGCACGTCGGGCCGTAGCGCTCGGGCGAACACGACGTGTCGTTGCCGATGCATTTGTAGTTCTTGCACATTGTGCTCCCTGGAACGAACATCAAGGTTATACATACTAGCCGTGGCGTGAATAGACCCCTCCGTCTCCTCCCGCGGATGTCATTAAAACCGACTAAGGGAATTCAGGGTATGGGCATCAGCATCTGAATACTGGCAATACTGCGATCATCTATCCGTCAGCCAAGCCTTTTTTATAATGTTGGACAGTTCACACAACTTTATCTAGCCCCAAGCTAAGCAGAGCTTGTTTTATGGGTACTAAATAACTGATATACTTAACACAATACATAGCATAGATATTTTTATAATAACTACATAAAATATACCCAAAACACCCTGAATAAATATCTGCAGATCCTACAAATATTTGTTCCGCGAGGCGAGAATCGAACCCGCAACCTCCTGCATTGTATTTTGTGGCGAGGCTAGAAAGACACGTCTTTTTCTCCAAAAGGATAGGCAGAGTTGCAATGGCCCTCTGTTCACCGTGGGTTGCATCTTGTGAATCTAACGGATGATGATGACCTAGGCTAGGTGGTTTAGGCTTCATCATCAGAAACTGAACCAAGAGAACTGGAGACATGTAAATCAGCAACAGGTTGACGTTCACTGGATATAGGCCTCCGCGTGGATTGTCACTGGATATAGGCCTCCGCATGGATTGTCACTGGATATAGGCCTCCGCATGGATTGTCACGGCAGTTCATCCACCGTCTCCCGCAACCGTTATAACATCTGGTAGGTACCATCCCACACTGCATCCGCCATTACGTGGTCGCCATTCGTGAACATTCGTGTTATTTCTGCCGAAAAGCAGTAGTGCTCGCATTGCTGTGTTCCGGTTTGAAGGGTAAGGGTGCCGGTGAAATGACTTCACATGAGACTTTTCATCTTTATGTCTCAGGGTGGCGGGCGCAGTGCAATGCCACATAGGGCGCGTCCTAGGTGCACGTGACCAATGAGGTAATGCACTGTTCACAGGCAGAGGGTACCACTTAACATCAGGTGGGCCATCTGCTTGTGCAATTCAAATAGTATAAAAATAATACTTAATAAAAACCTCCCGAAACTGTTCCACAACTCGCCATCGTGAAACACCTTGAGGTCGCTCAGCTTTGGTAGACAAACAGCTTGAGGCAAGTATTGTTTTTTTTTTTTTTTTTTAAATGAAGTCTCATGTGCCTATAATTTCACGGGCACCCTTACCCTTCAAACCGGAACACAGCAACGCGAGCACTACTGCTTTGCGGCAGAAATAGGTATGGTGGTAGTACTTCCCCGGACGAACTCTTTCACAAAAAAGCTCTACTACTACTACTAAATAAGTATAAATTATACATACCTATTTGTACCATTTATGGTCCCATACGCAAAATATCATGTCACCCAGCACAGCACTAGTGGTACATACTTTCTTTTCGCCACGAGACAAGTTCAGAAGTCGAATAAAAAATAAAATACATTTTTAGCAAAGTTATTTAATTTGTGTTTTAACCCAAGTGTAGGTGGGTAGTTTTAAGGGGTTTGTTACCTATAGGGTAAAGGTCCGGCTACACGCTCAATCTTACTTGCACAAGCAAGCATGTAAGTTAAGAGGAGTACCTATACTACTTAGCTAAAAGGATGATTTACGCCAGGTTGAGCTGCATACCTACGTACGAGGCGTGGACGAGGCAAGAATTTAAAATGTCAATTTCCAAAGCGTACGTTGTATTTTTAGAGTCCGCGCCACGACTGAAGTCCGGTGACTGGAGCGCTAGTTTCTATGCGCAAAAGTGCTAAAGCGAAAATCTGCCTCAGTTATCCGTTAGTTCCTCAAAAGGCCGTCAGACTTCAGTCGTGGCGCGGACTCTAACAGACTAAATAAAGTAAAATATTAAAACTATATTTAGAATTAGAATTTTAACGATATGACAATATTTTCTCTATAGAAAACAATCCCAAGATACCTCAATATTTTCTCTATAGAAAACAATCCCAAGATACCTCAATATTTTCTCTATAGAAAACAATCCCAAGATACCTCAATATTTTCTCTATAGAAAACAATCCCAAGATACCTCAATATTTTCTCTATAGAAAACAATCCCAAGATACCTCAATATTTTCTCTATAGAAAACAATCCCAAGATACCTCAATATTTTCTCTATAGAAAACAATCCCAAGATACCTCAATATTTTCTCTATAGAAAACAATCCCAAGATACCTCAATATTTTCGCTATAGAAAACAATCCCAAGATACCTCAATATTTTCTCTATAGAAAACAATCCCAAGATACCTCAATATTTTCTCTATAGAAAACAATCCCAAGATACCTCAATATTTTCTCTATAGAAAACAATCCCAAGATACCTCAATATTTTCTCTATAGAAAACAATCCCAAGATACCTCAACATTTTGGCTAGATTCGACTGTTCAGTTGTTTCTCAAGATGTGCATATAATTGGCTAAAAATAAGATAAATAAAATCAATGCAATAAAGCCGAGGGCTTACTGTACGGGTTTATGAAATTATCTATATTTTAAAAGATATTCAATTGAAACGACTTTTCTGAGCAGCGCCAGACTTTTTTTTTTTTTATTTAGATTTGTGCTTTGAGCTTGAGGCGCACGGTGGGTGTAGCATGAACCACTTCAAATACAAATAAATACAAATGTTTATTGCGTTTCCAAAAGATACATAATTTAAATACAATGAAGAAATCTCCTTTTAAGTAAAAAATACTTGTCATAGGAGATTTTTTGTCGTACGTGCCGCGGTTCGGCCGCGCCTCGTACGTGACGCGGTCCGGACCCAGCTCGGCCTAGCATGCATCATGTTTCCATATTTCAACTATGTTACTATACATTAAAAAAAATAAGCATATATGTATACAAAAGTCATGATGTGTCTAGATTAACATAAAAACCCTAGAAATAGTAATAGAAATTACTATAATATTATTAACTAGCCGAATGACCAAGACTTTGTCCGTGTGGAGTTTATTCCATACGAACTTCAACACCCTCCAAAGTTCAGGTATATTCCTTTTGTGATCTAGTGGTGCATTAAGAAAGGAATTTCAGAAATTCACCTCTAATGAGGTGCAGCGGGGTAGTAAAGTATGTATGGAAAAAACTCCATGCAGACTAAGTCATCGGCTTTCCACTCGTATCACATATAAAAGCTACATAGGGCTAGAATAAATAATTTAAGAGATCAATAATAATAATACCACACAAATTACTCGCATACTAGTGCTAGCCAAATAGATTCCCAATCAGTCATGAATCCGACGTTAATCTACCTTAAAGTAATATTAGACAATGAGATGTTTTTTTTTTTTTTTTTAGTACAATGTGGACATTTTTTGTCATAGGTTGCCGAAGCTCATGGAAATGGCGCAGCTTGTTTTAGAGAATATTTAATGCAAGTAGTTAGTGTTAGTCATTATTGTATGTCTATCCTCGGTAGGTATTACCTACTTATTCTAAGCTTGGTTGTTTTTATTTTTTATTTTTATATAATTGTGTGCATGCAACATCGCTTTGGATTTCTGTTATGGTGTTGTACTTGTTTCTTAATAAATAAATAAATAAATAATCAATTTGCACGTTTTGTAAGCAAAGTATGAGCATACTGAATTTAGTACTACCTATAGTATATTATTTTTCAAGTGTAAACCACACTTTATGGATAACATTAAATTTAAATGTAACCCAAAAATTCCGTTCCAGCGGGACTCGAACCCGCAACCTTGCCTGTGATCGGCAATGCCTTTACCAGTTCGGCCATAGAACACTATGACGCTGAAGACGAAAGTGGGCACTATCAACTCGGCTATAGCGCCGATGGGAGCCATCTACAGATGTACAGATGTTGTTGTACAGGTTGCGGGTTCGAGTCCCGCTGGAACGGAATTTTTGGGTTACATTTAAATTTTGTACTACCTACTCATAACTTTACCATACTTTACTAAATAAAGGCATTTGATTTGTAGAAATTGACAACATATAAATAAATAGAATAAATAATGCTGGACAGTTCACACAACATTACCTAGCCCCAAGCTAAGCATAGCTTGTGTTATGGGTACTAGGAAACCGGGGCTAAGTGCAAGTCGGACTCGCGTACGAAGGGTTCCGTACCATTATCTATTGAAAACTGCAAAAAACACGTTTTTTGTATGGGAGCCCCCTTAAATATTTATTTTATTCTGTTTTATACTATTTTTTGTTATAGCGGCCACAGAAAAACATCATCTGTGAAAATTTCAACTGTCAACTATCACTTTTCATGAGATACAGCCTGGTGACAGGCGGACAGACAGACGGACCGACGGACAGCCGAGCCTTAGTACTAGGGTCCCGTTTTACCCTTTGGGTACGGAACCCTAATAACTGATACACAATACATTACATAGATAAATATTTTTACTATACATAGAAAATACCCAGAACATCCTGAACAAATATCTGCAGATCGTACAAATATTTGTTCCGAGGCGGGATCGAACCCGCAACCTAATGCGTCGCAGGCGAACCTTCGCCCGTCGCGCCATAGAGGTCATAATGACCTCGTGATCAGATGCTATAATGCTGATATATATACAGGTCTAAGAGATATCTGAATAGCTGATCTGTGGATGGACAAACAGGACATGGTATTTGTAACTCAACCGTTTCACGTATGTTTTACTGCACACATCACATGAATATATCTTGACTGGTTCGGGGTGCGACAGTTTTTGATGTATTAACAGATATTTTAACGTTTTATATTTCTTCCTGCATCTGTCACATGGATGACGGTACCTGCCACCGGTGTGATTCCTTTTGAAATGGTCCCGTAAATCACAAAATTTGTTGAAAAATTTATCACATCTACTGCAGGAATATATCTGTTCGTGAGGATGCATTTTCTTCATGTGTCTCTTGAGCCTGTATCTAGATTTGAATGAATTGAAGCATATATCACAGAAGTAATGATCATAGTTGCTGCCGTCATTTGACAAAAGAGTCTCCTTTCTTTTTCTGCCTTTTTTCTTTTGTGATTTATTTTTTATGGAACTGCATATGTTAAACTTATGTGTACCATAGCCGAATGGTACAAAATATGTAGCCGTATCACTAGTATCTTTTTCTAATACATCGTTCGAATCAGCTCGGTGCGTTCCGAAGTCACTGGGTCTAAGATGGGATTTGCCAGTTCTAATGCTTATTTCTTTTGTAGGAGACAGATTTTCGTGATCTAAAGAAAAGTCTCCGAACAGTGAACCAAATCTTTCCGTTTTTGTGTTCATTTGAGTTCCATTAATTTTTTCGTCTGTAATGTTATTGTTATTTATTATCACAGACTGTTCTTTATGTGAATCAACTTGTTCTATTTCCAGAGGTTGTTTAATATGTATTTCTTTTATGAAAGGCCGTTTTAAATCTAAGCTTTCCTTCTCATCTATAACTAAAGGCTTCTCACTCTCTGAAAACACTTCAGAATCACATTCTTCAATAAGTATAGGAGGTTGTTTGTTTTCTAAAATGAAACAGTCCTCTTCTCCGTCTAAATAATCTTCTATATTCTGTGTAGTATCATATTCTTCTTTTACTGTAGTTGTTTCTAGATCTACAGATATATCACAATTTATATCTTCTTTGATTATTCGAAGAGTTTCATTGCCTATAGCATGTTCTAAATTCATTGAAATATCATCATCTATGCTGTTATTGATCATAGGATCTTCACATGTTGTATTGTGTTCAAAATCTTTTAAAATATCACTCATCTCCACAGTTTCTGCATAAGTGTTCTCATTGATTTCAATTAATTCTTTTTTTATGGTCTGGACAGCTATCGGGGCGACATTTATGGATGTAGGCTTTAGACAACGAACACGTAAGTCTGGTTTAATCCTGTTTAAATGAGAAACGGTGTGTTCTGTGATCTGAAATATCAATGATAAAATAATTTGTGGGGAAATAAACAATTAATAATAATACATTTATTTACAGAAAGAATAATACAACAAAGTATGTAAAAAATTAAAACAAGTCATTAATTTTGTAAAAATTAAAAAAAACCCCAACGTTGAACGGCTGAACCGATTTTGATCAAATAAAGCTAAGAACACTCCCGACAAACACACCTTTCAAACAAAACAAAAAAAAGAAGTCGGTTCATCCGTTCGTGAGCTACGATGGGACAGACAGATATAAAACCCCTTCGTTTTTAGTCGGGGGTTAAAAATACATATGAAACAGTTGTGCTACCTGAAGACCGCTGCTAACGATCTAAAGGTAGCACAATTGAACCAAATCACTACCAGATGTAAGCATCCCTAAGATGCTTTAATTAATAATGTAAGTTTTGACTCAAATAACTTACCTGTAAACCTTTGGCAAGAAATAGTGTGAAGAATCTCTCGGAACGTTGCGTCATGGTGACGAAGTTACAGAATTTCTGCAGAAGTGAATGGCAAATGAAGCATATCCCTGCTGGTCTTCCATCTCCTGCAGTTAACTGAAATATTATCTTGTCTTTTTAAATAAAACTTATAGAATTTAAATTAAGATTCACAGCTGTCATACCTAAATATCAAATCTTGTAATAAATTAGTCACCGACATCCGATTCACTGATTGAGTTGAAATTTTGCGCACATGTGTAGTTCCCATGACAATACAAATATATGGTGCGCGTTCCTCTCATGATGGACATGCAAGATGGAGAGCCTCTGCTCTCAAAACAAACACTAAAACAACGACGTATTTGGACTCATTTTAATCAGCATATGGTTCTCGGATATAAATTTCAATTCATGTCGATCAGGGATCAGAGAAGTAACGAAAGTAATGAAAGTACGGATCAGAGAAGTAACGAAAGTAATGAAAGTATTTTTTTTTCTATATGATCTCGAAAAAAATTCGAGGGTATTTTTGAAAGATAAATCAGAGAAGTGTTTCAATAAAAGGCATTATTACATAATTCAATCGATACCTCGGTCATTTAACAGCTTCGCAAGACAATAAACAAATAAACAATTGTGTAACAAAACATGATACATACCTTGATTTTTGTTATTTGTTCGAATTTATCCTGAAGTCCGAAATCTGCAATGCTAAACATACGGACGTTGCTTTCTAAACACGCTCTACACATCGCTGAAGGTGGCATTTTTCATTGATTTAACTTGATTTCAAAATAAAATATAATTTCCAAAAACACGGCCGGTCATTTAATTGTGTTTTTTTTAAATTTTGTTCCAATGCAATAATACCAAAGAAAGATAAAATTCTTTTTTTTTTGTTAATGGCTTCTGTGGATTATTACAAACAAGTCAAACTTCAAGAGTCTTCTTCTTCTTCTTCTTATAATGGCATTTGAGGAGTGCTCCAAACAATTTAGCCAATGTCAATATATTTTTATATCCGTCTAATAATAGCTCAGTTCTTCTTCTATCTTATCTTAGGTAATGGCTTCTGTGCATTATTTGCAATCAATGCCGTCAAGCCAACACTTTTGTTAGCATAAACTGTCGTGTGTCACTGTCATCTTTCAGAGATCTTTAATATTATTACAAATTAATATCACTTGACATTTGGAAATGGTGGTTTTTTCCCCGTAAAAACTCAGTTTTTCTGCTACTATTTAAACTGGGTTATGACTTGACGGAGACCCTTGACGACTTGACTATAAAAATATAGTAATATATCACTTGACATTGGCTAAATTGTTGCAAATAACGCACAGAAGCCATTACCTAAGATAAGAAGAAGACATTGGCGAAATTGTTTGGAGCACTCCTCAGAAGCCATTATATGAAAAAAGAAGAAGATCATTTTTAGATATCCGTAAGTTCGACAAGAAACCCTTTTCGGCAAAATCGAGGAGACTCCTCAGACACAGAGGCCCATAGGCTTGAATATCTAAGGTACCATGAACCCAATTTATTTTATTTCTTATTCATATGATAGAGTTTTAAGTGCTGCTTGAAAACAATTTACAAAAAATCAAACTACAAGTTTTTTTTAGCAAAAATATGTAAAACTGGGCTTACCCAATTTTGTTCCTGTGCTCCTCAAACACAATAGATAGGTACGAAGAGAAAGAAGAAGTGAAAATATACTTACAATTTTTACAGAACCGTCCTTCGTCGCTCCCATCCCGACAGTCTTTCATACCATCACACATCCTGGAGGCCGGCAGGCAGTAGGACGAGTCCACACATTTGTAATTCCTCTCTCCAATAGTGGGGAGCTCCTGGCAGAAGGATCCGTCGCGGATCGTGTGTGTGAGGAGAGAGTGCCCTGAGGAAACCGTATCTATTTCAAAAATACATCCGCATGTAGTTATTCTCAGTACCTATTCGAAAGCCCTCTGACTAACTAGTTACGCCTTTTCGACAGCGAATATCTCAGCGTCCTGTCGTCTCAGTACTTATAGGTACATAAAGAAACTTCGTAGGTATTAAGTAGCAGGCTATGGTAAACTAGCAGGTTTTAATTTAATATTATTTCATTTACTTGGATCACCAACGACGAACACCAGTCTTAAAACCATAGGTATACCTATTTGCAATTCGCTACCTTGTATCATACATAACCATGGCTATTACCACAAAATAAAAGGTCGTAAAAAGGTGTATCTTTCGCATTTTTACGCAAGTTTAGCTACTTACAGCACAAATCCTGTGTGTCCTCATCGCTCTTATCCTCACAATCATAGGTGCCATCGCAGACCCAAAGATTTGAGATGCATTTTCCATCGCGGCATTTGAAGCCTTTGCATGCATCCTGCGAGAAAAATATCAAGGGGGGATTGATTAGCCATAAAAGGTAATCACCACGCTTGGCAGGCGGATTTCTGGTTGCATTATTGGTGGGATACTGCTGCCCAAACTCCGAACGTTATCCCCACAGTTATCTATATCTGTGGGTAATCCTTTATCTCTAATCTTAATCGGTGAGACTAAATTTTAACAATTTGCTGGACTAGAGGCAGACTAAAGACTAAATGTAGGCCTAATAAGTGAAAAGGGGCTGATAATCAAAGAGAATGCTTACATTATCAGCAACGACCGACGAAGTACAGTTGGTCTCATCACTCCCATCATCACAGTCCGCCTCTTTGTTGCAGATCCACTGGTAGGGGATGCACTTCTTATGATCCAGGCACATGAAGTGATGAGTCGCGTTGCAGAACTTTACGTCTGGTGTGTGATCGACTGGGGAATAATACTAACTATTTTAGGGTTCATTATTACAAACACGTATGGGGAAACGCATCCTGATAGGGATACCATGCAAGAGGATGAGCCTGAAGTACCTACTCATGCAGTAGGTAAGTAGGTAACACAAACGGTGTCGAAAAACATTAGCCGCCTTACTTGTTAACTTTATTTTATTGAAATTAGTCCTGTCACTGTTTAACACTATCCAATAGTAAGGGATGCCATATTGTAACAATGACTAGTCATTGTATTGTAAGCATTGCTTAGCTTATAAGTTTTGACAGATTTTTTGTTAGTCTTAAGCAAAACGAAGGTAAACTACCTACCTACTCAGTTGTAGCTAGGTACAATCATCGATCAAAAATGAACACGTGGCAATGAGAGTCCCGCCCGGGTTCTAGATATAGGATCTTTAGGTATGGTCTGGACTTCCGTCCGTCAAGTCAGTACGCCCTCAGAAACAATAGGACAAGTAATTCGATGAATCTTGAACTCCCATACCATACCCACAAATACAATTATGCATCCTATACTCACCTAACTCAAAGAACGACACTCAAACTCGCACTAGTGACAAACTGAGGTGAGCGACACAATAGCTTGCAGCTTGCTTGGTACAGGGGAAACTACTAGGTATAGGTATAGGTACATGTACTTACCACAAAAGCTCTCATCCGTTCCATCCTCGCAGTTGATGACGTCATCGCAGTACTGCGACTGCGGGATACACCCTCCCCCCATGCAGGAGAACTTATCCTCCCCCAGACATTCCTCCTCGAACTGCTGCATCTCATCCATGAACTGCGCTGTGCAGACCACGAGGCATACCGACAGGGCTGCTATGTGGCTCTTCATTCTATGAACAACGAGTTACATTAAATCACTTTAAATAAAGCCACTGCGTAGGTACAGTACCTACTTACCCCAAAACTCTCATTTCAAAGGCTAAAAAATACGTCAAATGACGCACGCGAGTGGGAATAAACTTACAATATTAAGCAGGAAGATCAGGACTCACCTTGATTTTAGCACCAAAATAATAAAACTATCATATAATTTTTTTTTCGTGGAATTGACTAAGACGAATATGGTGTGCAACGTGGTTCCTGGCAAAATGGCAGAGATCTCAACGGAAATTAACCAAACCAACGAATGTCGATCTACCCTAATTTTATTTGGTGCGTTTCGTTTTTGCATATTTTCCACAAGAGTTTCTTGGTAACCTGGACAATGAATATAAGCAGATTCTAGACGATTTCTTTAGCTTCACTATGTGTCGAGAATATATTTACATCAATCCCACTATCACGAAGAGTAAAGGTTTGGTAGGCAACGGCTCTGAATGGTTTCCTGAGACTAATAAAAAACCGACCATGTGCGAGTCTGACTCGCGCATGAAGGGTTCCGTACCATTATCTATAAAATCGGCAAAAATATAACGTTTGTTGTATGGGAGCCCACCTAAATATTTATTTTATTTTGTTTTTTAGTATTTTTTGTTATAGCAGTAACAGAAATATACCATCTGTGAAAATTTCAACTGTCTAACTATCACGGTTCATGAGATACAGCTTGGTGACAGACGGACGGACAGCGGAGCCTTAGTAATAGGGTCCCGTTTTACCCTTTGGGTACGGAACCCTAAAAAGGGAGTCAACATTATTTCGCAGAGAAGCAGTTCGATTCGTTCTAAATAGGCTACTAAAGTCTTTCCAGGAAAAGTCCTGGAAACATCTGAAAAAAAAAACTGAGTCATTTTTTGAGGAAAACCCGGAAAGCCGGGTTTTCCTCAAAAAATGGAAATAATAAATAAATAATGCTGGACAAGTTCACATAACAGTATCTAGCCCCAAGCTAAGCCAGAGCTTGTGTTAAAGGTACTAAAATTAGCTGTACCACAGATCAAATAATAGTTAGTTAGTTAACAAAAAAAACTGAGATCTTGATAGTTACTCTAGTTGTAAAGGTTTTAATATTTTTAATATTAATCTTTGATAGAGTCTGCACTCGGTGAGCAGTTATTAGGGAAATAAGCGAGGAATAAGTTTCTTAGACAACTTTTCAAGAGTTAAAGTTTCGTAATGATGTATTACAACTGAAGGATCCTACTATGTTACTGCGTACTTTGGTAATGGAGGTCAATCGTTTGACCCTATCATCATCTCCTAATGTTCATCAGAAGATCAAATGCAGACCTGCAAGTGTTCAAAGTGCCATATTGGGCTCTTTTTTCTTAAAGACTAGGTACTATGAAATTAGGTTAAAAGTAAGGATTAATAAAAAAAAACATTAAGCGTGACGACGACTACGTGCAAATATATTTTTTTGCTTTGCATGAACGAAACGCAAAATTATCTATGAAGTTAAAATCTGGTTATCAAATGTTGACACTGGAAAAGGGCGGAAAATTTAATTTAATTTAAAGTATCACTGAATACTGAATGTCTTGTATGGAATTCCACGCGCACGTAGTCGCGGGCACATCTAGTAATACATAATTAATTAATTATCAATTTAGGTTTCGTATCAGGTTATTTATTCCAATTATCTCAAAATAATTTTGATGTTTTTATTGCTCTTTAAATTGAATTTGGTAGTTCAAATTGATACATTGCTTGTTTTTTTTTTCTGGCACTCCGTCCACTCTCTATACACCGTAATAACCTTTGTGCAAAAGCTGAACTTGTTTTAAAACGAGACATTGGCGAAATTGTGGTCTATTCCGCAAGGGCCACTTGTTTAAGAACTGAACTGAACTATTAAAATTTGCCGCCATTTTCCAGTGCCAACTTGCGTTATCCACACTCTATGACATTTGTTATGCCAATGTTGCTAGCCTATGAAACATTCCTTCAATTTAGGCAACTTTATCAAAATAAAAAAATTCGCTACTATACCTTCTAATTGTGGCAATAAAATGTGTAAAAATAAATCTGGCAAAAAAATTGGATAGAAAGCAACCGATCAAATGTTCCGCTTACCTTTAGCATAAGTGTCATAAAGTCTAAGGCTGTATTTAGTGCTAAACGGATTTTCCATACGGGAACCATCCCTACGGTCGCGGGTTGACCATTCAGTATTCCATGGACGGTGTAAAAAGGCTTGTGCTTAAATCGTTCACTGAGCGGAGCGCTCCGTACTAGTACAATCAATCAAAAGCATAAGTTCAGACTTATAGTTCTATTAGTACTGTTAAGTGGTAAAATAGTCTTGGTTTATGTTCGTTCCTTCGTTTGTTATCGGTCTTCGTCGGAGACACGACGCATCGAGTGATCTGTCGGTCGGTGTGCGTGCTCACCCTTTTGCGAAAGGAACTAATAGTACTATTGAATTAATAAGGATGTTCTCGGGGAATAGTTCGTTTCGTTCTCGTTCAATAGTGGGAAATAATTCCTAATCATTCATCTTCAGTTCATTCGTTTCGTACGTGAAGTTGAACTACACAAGCCTACTCTACAGATAACTATGGGTTGTGGCAATTTTTAAATTCTAACTATGGCAATCAATTATTTTTTAGTCTGTGGTCAGCTGACAGCAGCAGCAGGTACAGAGTCCAACTTTCTTGCGAGTTTATTTCCTTTTTTAGTTAATTTTACTTGAGTTTAATTCAATATTTATTTGTTTTAGCAATATCCGTCATAGTTATCCTCCAGTTGTAGTGATAAAAACACAGCCATGGCATCTCACATAGCAAAATCTTTAATTAAAGTGCCCCACTTAAGTTCCACGGCCAAGTTTGGTAAGAAACTTTTATTTTTCGACTGTAACATAAAATTCTGTAGTAATAACACCATTCTGATATTTGCCTCAGGGATAGGCATAATTAATGTGTAAGAAAGTGTAGAAATCTTCCAACAAAATGTTTATTTATGGTTACCAATCATGGAATGTAAACTTTGGACTTCTCATGTAATTGGCATTGATGCCGTTAATTTTCCATGTTCCTGTGCCAAGATATGAATGGAAGTAAATAGTTCCCTCGGATTCTTATCAACCCGACTTATAAATAAAACACATTTTGAAATAAACATGCAATAAAGTTGAATGAAAAGTTTCTGAAGTTTCCAACACTAGGTTGTATTTCATTGATTGGAAAAAAAACGGCTACTCATGTAGCAGTGAGTAGCTGGCGTAGATGCGAGAGGTTGTGGGTTTGATTTCCGATGTTGGACTAATGTTTGTATGGGGTCCAAATATTTGTTCTGGTCTCGATTTATTTGGATCACCAACGAAAGAATCACAATTGTACAAAATATGATTCTAAAGTTACTTAAATCTAGTTTAGTAACCACAGCATGCATATTATATTAAGAACTGTGAATACTACTGGGCAAAAACGAATAGGTACACAGGTACAAATGTTTAGGTAAATAAAACAAGTGACTTCAATTAAAATTTACAGGTACAAAGATACAATAAGGTATAGGACACAAATAAAAGGAAGCAAAATGAGAGCTAATTACAGGAGGCTAACAAAAGTTTTTTAAATTTATGTATGGGTTCGCTTCATTCCATATTGCCCTTTTTGGACCTTGGGACTTGTAGGTCCTACCTAGTTATATACCTATAACACAGGGAATCCTAGTGTAGTTTTTTGGGGTCCCTAGGGGGACTGGATTTGAATGTTTGGTGTCTATGTTATGTTTAGTATGAGATACTTATAATAATGGACAGTTCACACAACATTATCTAGCCCCAAGCTAAGTAGAACTTGTGTTATGGGTACTAGATAACTGATATACTAAATACATACATACACTAAATACATTACATAGATAGATATTTTTTATTATACGTAGAAAATATCCAGAACACCAGAATATAAGGGGTAACACCATGGGATGGGCAGCAGCATCCACCTTAGTACTCAACAACAATACTGTGATCACCAATCCACCTGCCAAAAGAGGTGATAATGGAAAATCCCTCATTGGCTTCTTCAAGGGAGGCTTGGCTCAGCAGTGGAGGTCTAAATGCTGCTGATTATGATGGTGATCAGGTTTCACAAACCTATCTCAGGCACCAGTCTCTCACAAAACAGGTCTACAGTCTGTCTACCCTACAGAGTTATTATTTATTGTTTAAAAGACCTTTTTGTTGGAGAAAATAAATGTTTATTTTATTATTATTATTTGACAACCTCTGTTTCGCGGCGGGCGAAGGTTCGCCTGTCGATGCAGGAGGTTGCAGGTTCCATTATTTTCTATGTATAATAAAAAATATCAACCTATGTAATGTATTGTATTAAGTACTAGCGACTCGCCCCGGCTTCGCATGGGTAGCCCCAGGTGAAATCCCCCCTCCTCCTAACCCTCACCCCTATGTCAATCTCCTGGTTCTAAGCTACCTTCCCACCAATTTTCACCCAAATCAGTTCACCCGTTCTTGGATCATAAGTGGTGTAACTAACACAACTTTGCTTTATATATATAGATATCAGTTATCTAGTACCCATGACACAAGCTCTGCTTGGAGCTAGATAATGTTGTGTGAACTGTCCAGCATTATTTATTTATGATTTATTTTACCATTTTAGACACAGCTCGGCGAGCCCTCAGTGTAGGAGCAGCACTCCAGCAGAAGAAGACCATAAAGGACAAGACGGGCCATAATGTGGTGCTGGTGGACGGAGTCAGGACACCCTTCCTGGTGTCTTTCACCGACTATGCCAAGATGATGCCCCACGAGCTCGCCAGGCACTCGCTGCTGTAAGTATATTAATTACTTTCATGATTTCAAGCTAGATTACCAGCATCTTAAGGTGAATGCTCACGCTTGCGGTTCGTTTTTTTTTTAAATTGTTTTTGCACGTTACAGCTCATCAACACTTCTTCAGACAGCGAAAGTTGAGTCTGCGAGAACTAGGAGACTTAACACACATGTTTTAATTGATAGTATTTGTATTTGTATTTATTTATTCAACTAGAACGGCACAGGCCAATTATACTAATCAATTTACATAGGTATCAAAATTAACATAGGTAGATAATCACATTAAATTAAAAATAACAATTAAAAAAATATAAACAATGTTTTGGTAAACACATTAAATGAAACAATAAGAATTTTAAAATATAAACAATTATTCGGTAAACGTATTAAATTAACAATAAGAATTTTAAAATATAAGCAAACAAAATTAAATTACAGCAAATAAATAAATAAAGTATAGAGTATAAAGGATAGTATCTCATAAATATCATCAGTTTTGCTACGATACCCCTAAACAAAAAAAAACACTGTAAAAATGTGTAAGGGGTATCATAGCTAAACTTATCATATTTATGAAACACTATCAATTAAAATATGAGTGTTGATAAGCTGTAATGGGCAATAAGTACTAAAAAATTTGAATTTCGCGCCGCAAGTGTGAGCATTCACTTTCGATCAATTATACAGCATCCACCTTGGTGGTTGCTTTCGCTCGTGGCGCGAAATTTAAATTTTTTCGTGTTTTTTGCTCATTACATCTTATCAGCACTTCTTCAGATAGCTTAAACTATGTTGCCGCAAATGATGTGACCTAACACACAAGTTTTAATTTATAGTATCACATAAATATCATTAGTTTGGCTATGAATGTGCTTGAAACAAAAAAATACTATAAATATCGTAATATCGCACAATCGTACCTAAACTAATGATATTTATGTGATACTATAAATTAAAACTTGTGTGTTAGGTCACATCATTTGCGGCAACATAGTTTTAGCTATCTGAAGAAGTGTTGATGAGCTGTAATGAGCAAAAAACACGAAATAATTTAAATTTCGCGCCACGAGCAAAAGCAACCACCTTAAGAATAACAAAAAACATTTGGAATGTCAAGACTTTGGAATCAAGAGCTTTCTTTTGATACCAAACATGATATGATTATCTCTTTTTTGTTAATCATTCATTTTGGTGGCATTTTTTTTAAATATTTTTTGTGTACCCAGTCTTTTTTATTTTGGTCGAAGTAACCAGTGACACTTAAAAATAATAGCATTGTACACTGTGTTTTTTTTTTTGTGTAACTTGTACAGGTGTTTGCGTCTGGGATTCATCATCTCGTGCTGGTGAGCTGATGATGAAAGCCACAGCACTCCTTATTCGTTTAGTTTCGTATGAGGTAGTGCTGGCCTCCTTATTGATAAGGAGTTTAATTAAACAGACGAAAATGTGTATAAGACTTTTAAAACATAAAACTTTAAAGACATAACACTTTGAAGACGGTTGTTGTCATAATGTGTACATGTTACGTTCACAGTGGCCTGCTCCAAAAAACTGGCATAGCCAAGGAGCTGATCGACTACATAGTGTACGGCACCGTGATCCAGGAGGTGAAGACATCCAACATAGGGCGCGAGGCCGCACTCGCCGCCGGGTTCAGCGACCGCACGCCCTCGCACACCGTCACCATGGCGTGCATCTCCTCCAACCAGGCTATCACTACGGGTAAACATGTCACTAGTAGTACAGGAGGTGAAGACATCCAACATAGGGCGCGAGGCCGGGTTCAGCGACCGCACGCCCTCGCACACCGTCACCGTGGCGTGCATATCCTCCAACCAGGCTATCACTACGGGTAAACCATTTAATTCTAAATGTGGGAGATAAGATCTGCATTGACGTCTCGCATTGAGGTGTATTATGCATTGTCCCCCTGCTAATCCTAGCACAGCCAGCACAACTGAAGGACTCTGGGCTGATGGCAGCACTGTTCCAGTATCCCCAAGGGAACTATAAATGAAGTGAGACAAGACTTAATCAACTCCTGGAGTTTTTCTCCGGGTAAACCATATTCACTGGACTGTTTATAATCACACTAGCTGTGCCCCGCGGTGTTACCCGCATAAGTCTCGAACATAAGATAACATAAGCTTTCTTCCTTAAATAAACAAGCAGCCAGGCCAAAACGAATCTTACAAGCAAGTCCGGGTAATCGTTAGTAGGCTCTAACGACATCCACAAGAAGAGACGGAGGGGTGTATTTTTAAAGTTAAGTTAAATATGTCTATATGGGTATAGTTTATTGTTTTTCAAGTGTAACCCACACTTTATGGATAACAGGAAATGAAGACGCTGTTTCGAACTAATTTCATACTTTGAACAGAAGGTTTCTAATGAAACACCTGTAGATGGCGCTATAGCCGAGTTGATAGTGCCCACTAATTTCGTCTTCAGCGTCATGGCTCGTTCTGTGGCCGAATTGGTAAAGGCATCGCCGATCACACGCGAGGTTGCGGGTTCGAGCCCCGCTGGAACGAAATTTTTGGGTTAAATTTAAAATTGATATTGGTATATTGGTATGAATAGAGTGTCTCCCCTGCAGGTATCGGCATGATCGCTTGCGGCGCGTACGACATCATAGTGGCGGGCGGCGTCGAGTTCATGTCGGACGTGCCCATCCGACACTCTCGCAAGATGCGCTCCCTGCTGCTGCGGCTCAACCGCGCCAAGACGCCGGCGCAGCGCCTCTCGCTCCTCGCCACCATCAGGCCGGACTTCTTCGCTCCAGAGGTGACACCTATATAAATATACTAGTGCCCATCCGACACTCTCGCAAGATGCGCTCCCTGCTGCTGCGGCTCAACCGCGCCAAGACGCCGGCGCAGCGCCTCTCGCTCCTCGCCACCATCAGGCCGGACTTCTTCGCTCCAGAGGTGACACCTATATAAATATACTAGTGCCCATCCGACACTCTCGCAAGATGCGCTCCCTGCTGCTGCGGCTCAACCGCGCCAAGACGCCGGCGCAGCGCCTCTCGCTCCTCGCCACCATCAGGCCGGACTTCTTCGCTCCAGAGGTGACACCTATATAAATATACTAGTGCCCATCCGACACTCTCGCAAGATGCGCTCCCTGCTGCTGCGGCTCAACCGCGCCAAGACGCCGGCGCAGCGCCTCTCGCTCCTCGCCACCATCAGGCCGGACTTCTTCGCTCCAGAGGTGACACCTATATAAATATACTAGTGCCCATCCGACACTCTCGCAAGATGCGCTCCCTGCTGCTGCGGCTCAACCGCGCCAAGACGCCGGCGCAGCGCCTCTCGCTCCTCGCCACCATCAGGCCGGACTTCTTCGCTCCAGAGGTGACACCTATATAAATATACTAGTGCCCATCCGACACTCGCGCAAGATGCGCTCCCTGCTGCTGCGGCTCAACCGCGCCAAGACGCCGGCGCAGCGCCTCTCGCTCCTCGCCACCATCAGGCCGGACTTCTTCGCTCCAGAGGTGACACCTATATAAATATACTAGTGCCCATCCGACACTCGCGCAAGATGCGCTCCCTGCTGCTGCGGCTCAACCGCGCCAAGACGCCGGCGCAGCGCCTCTCGCTCCTCGCCACCATCAGGCCGGACTTCTTCGCTCCAGAGGTGACACCTATATAAATATACTAGTGCCCATCCGACACTCGCGCAAGATGCGCTCCCTGCTGCTGCGGCTCAACCGCGCCAAGACGCCGGCGCAGCGCCTCTCGCTCCTCGCCACCATCAGGCCGGACTTCTTCGCTCCAGAGGTGACACCTATATAAATATACTAGTGCCCATCCGACACTCGCGCAAGATGCGCTCCCTGCTGCTGCGGCTCAACCGCGCCAAGACGCCGGCGCAGCGCCTCTCGCTCCTCGCCACCATCAGGCCGGACTTCTTCGCTCCAGAGGTGACACCTATATAAATATACTAGTGCCCATCCGACACTCGCGCAAGATGCGCTCCCTGCTGCTGCGGCTCAACCGCGCCAAGACGCCGGCGCAGCGCCTCTCGCTCCTCGCCACCATCAGGCCGGACTTCTTCGCTCCAGAGGTGACACCTATACTACTTGTAGTGCAGACCCTTCTCCGCAACTAGGCAACAATCCGCTTGTGGAATTCTCTTCCAGTAGAAGTCAGGAAAGCCGCTTCCATGGGAGTCAACAAGTCCAAACTGTACCAATACTTTTTGTCATTGCAAAATGTTCAACAAAATTGAGCTTATGTTATTTATTGAATTATTTATATATATTATATTATGTTAGGTATTTATATAGCTAGTTATTTAGAGTAGGTATTTAATTATGTTTATCATTTAATCTCAACCTATAATTAATTTTAATAGCACTACCACCCACTCTACATTACACAAAGGTTAGCTGGAAGAAAATGTTTATTAGCACTAAATTCGCCTATGTACTGCTTTTTTGGCATGTACAATAAATAATTTTCTATCTATCTATCTACCAATGGGCCCTTTTTGCGTGATGGGTGGAGGCTGCTAGTCCAGCCACCCGATGTCCTCCAGGAAGGCTAGCAGCTCGCTGATGCCGGCGCAGGCCTGCCTGGGCGGTATGCCTGGTATGCTTTCCTCTGGGACGCCACGCTGCCGCACTCCAGGAGTACATGCGCTGGTGTCTCATCTGCTGCTAGGCAGCATCTGCATAGGGGGCTATCTGTAGCACCCAGAGTTAATAAATGTTTATTGAGAGCACAGTGACCAGTGACAATCCCGACGATCCGCCGTAACTTGTCACGCTTCAGATTGAGGAGATTGCGGGAGTATTTCGGATTCAAAAAGCTTGGTGTACTTAACAGAGCGAAGCTGTACTTCACTGCGGGGCAAAGGCTGCTTCTCTATAAGTCGCAAGTCCGGCCCCACGTAGAGTACTGCTGTCACTTCTGGGCAGGAACACCTGGCTACCAGCTTTTACCTTTTGACTCGGTTGAAAGGCGTGCAATGAGAATTGTCGACAATCCCAAGCTCACGAACGGTATTGAGCCCTTAAGTCTGAGAAGAGACTTTGCCTCTCTCTGCGTGTTCTACCGTTTGTATAATGGGTTTTGTTCCAATGACTTGTTTGACATGATGCCTACAGCAACCTTTTTTCACCGCACCGCTCGCCATCGGCAGAGGATTCATTCGCACACCTTAGAGCCAGGGTGGTCCTGGACTGTGCGGTTTCAGAGAAACTTTCTCCCGCGAACGCTCAGGTTGTGGAATGATCTCCCTGCTGAGGTTTTCCCGAGCGACTACAGTATGGGGTTCTTTAAAAGGGGTGTTTGGAAATTTGTAAAGGGTCGGCAACGCGCGTGTGATGCCTCTGGTATTGCAGGCGTCCATAGGCTACGGTAACCGCTTACCAACAGGTGGGCCGTGTGCTTGTATGCCACCTTGGTAGTATAAAAAAAAAAATTGGGTGCGGAAACGCGTCCCTTGACTGCGTGCAATCCGATAGAAAACTATACTATTCAACGAGCAATATTTGCACCTTTAAATGTTTTGTGTTCTAAAATGAAGCTCCTTTCGTTCGTCAGCTGCCGGCCGTGGCGGAGTTCTCGTCGGGAGAGACGATGGGCCACTCCGCGGACCGGCTGGCCGCCGCGTTCGGCGCCTCCAGACAGGTATAAGCTTTTATTTAACTTGCAATGTTTGTCCGGGTGGAATCTTGCAACTGAATTTTAATGCAGTTATCCTCAACCGATCGAGCTGAAATTTGGCATACCTGTCAAGTTCCGATGACAATGCAATATTATGGTGACAGTGAGCTGATCTGATGTTGGAGACGGAAGGTGGACAACGGAACTCCTCGATGGATAATAGTAGACTGGCCGTGTTTAGGCTCATTGTGATCAGCACACGGTTACGATCACTAATTTTATAAAAGCTTGTATTTAATAACGTATTTTTAAAAAAAAACTTTTTATGTGCAATAAATATTTTCTATGACAATGAATAATATACTTTTGAATGTGTATTTGACTGTATGTTGTATTTAGGAGCAAGATGACTACTCTCTTCGCTCGCACAAGTGTGCGCACGACGCGCAGACGAAAGGGTACTTCACGGACCTGATCCCCGTCAAAGGTACCGCTATTATATATATATATATACAATCACGATCTGATCCCACCATCTCCTTTTCATCACAGGACGAGCAGACGCACGGCTCGGTACCATGCTTACCTCGTTAGTATACCCTCTATTCGTACTAAACGGCTCAGTTCTACCTTTATAATGAGAACTGCTAAGGAGTGGAATACACTACCGTCGTCTGTCTTTCCTGAAAACTATAATCTGGGTCTCTTCAAGGCTAGAGTGAATAGGTGCCTTCTAGACCTTTGTGCTCCAGCTTCGGCCACATCGTCACTTACCGACAGGTGAGATCGTGGTCAAACAAAGTTCTATCAAAGTAAAAAAAAAGACACGTCCCTAATGGACCTCTTTTCATCGATGGCTGCACCATCGTGGGAAATAGACGTCACTAGAGTCGAGTTCACGCCGCCATTTTTTTTACAACTTGGAACGGCGGTTCTATATAGCCGATGGCCCGCCTGATGTTAAGCGGTAACCTCTGCCTTTAACAACGCATTACCTCCTAGGTCACGTGCACCTAGGACGCACCCTATGTGGCATTGCACTGCGCTCGCCACCCTGAGACATAAAGATGAAAGTCTCATGTGCCTCTAATTTCACCGGGTATGGGGTACCCTTCAAACCGGAACACAGCAATGCGAGCACTACTGCTTTGCGGCAGAAATTGGTATGGAGGTGGTACTTCCCCGGACGAACTCTCTCACAAAAAAGCTCTACTACTACTTATTGTTGTTTGTTATTTGAACTGTAAACGTCTCGTTCTCCAGTGGAGGGTAAGGACGCGCTCGTGGAGAAGGACAACGGCATCCGCGTGTCGACGCCCGAGCAGCTCGCCAAGCTGAAGCCGGCCTTCATCAAGCCGCACGGCACCGTCACCGCGGCCAACGCCTCCTTCTTGGTGAGTTATCCGTCGTGTGGCGTCATTTTAAGTTGTCCGCACATTGAGCCACTTGTCGCGGCCACTAAACGCGACCACTAGTGGCTCAGTCAAGCCACCAATCGCAGCCACTTAAGCCACTAAAGTATTTCTCCTTTGTCGCTGTATAATTCTGACCTTAACTCCCAAATAGCCGAGCGCTCGTCTATATCAGAGATAAAATCATGTACATCGAAATCCGCTGACATCGTGACGAGCGTTCGGTTGCGTGCTTGCAGCAAGACTGACGCGTGTTGGGGACGCGGGCGCCGGCAAGAAACCAGTTACTGCGGCCGAGTGTGCGCGCGGTGCGAGCGACAAGACGCGGCCACGAGTAGCGAGGCGACTCCCGCTTGTGGCTCAAACGCGGCCACAAGTAGCGAGGCGACTCCCGCTTGTGGCTCGGACGCGGCCACAAGTAGCGAGGCGACTCCCGCTTGTGGCTCGGACGCGGCCACGAGTAGCGAGGCGACTCCCGCTTGTGGCTCAAACGCGGCCACAAGTAGCGAGGCGACTCCCGCTTGTGGCTCGGACGCGGCCACAAGTAGCGAGGCGACTCCCGCTTGTGGCTCGGACGCGGCCACAAGTAGCGAGGCGACTCCCGCTTGTGGCTCGGACGCGGCCACAAGTAGCGAGGCGACTCCCGCTTGTGGCTCGGACGCGGCCACAAGTAGCGAGGCGACTCCCGCTTGTGGCTCGGACGCGGCCACAAGTAGCGAGGCGACTCCCGCTTGTGGCTCGGACGCGGCCACAAGTAGCGAGGCGACTCCCGCTTGTGGCTCGGACGCGGCCACAAGTAGCGAGGCGACTCCCGCTTGTGGCTCGGACGCGGCCACAAGTAGCGAGGCGACTCCCGCTTGTGGCTCGGACGCGGCCACAAGTAGCGAGGCGACTCCCGCTTGTGGCTCGGACGCGGCCACTCGAACGCTCGGTTTGCGCCAATACTATACAAAATGTATGAAAAAAGTCGTCCGCAGTTTGTGGTCGCGTTTAGTGTACTTCGTGCAATGTACACAGGAAATGATTTTCTCACCGCCGGTCAAGCAGGCTCACAAGACCGATCGTAAGACGGCTAAAGGTGTCTTGGCCGCAGTGAGAGGAAGCTGTGGAACATAAAACGGGTCGTCCAGCGGATGCTGGGCGGCTCCTCCAGCGGTTGCTGGGCACGTCTTGGGCGGCTCCTCCAGCGGTTGCTGGGCACGTCTTGGGCGGCTCCTCCAGCTGATGCTGGGCGGCTCCTCCAGCGGGTGCTAGGTACTTCTAGGGCAGCTCGTCCAGCGGTTGCTGGGTACCTCTGGGCGGCTCCTCTAGCGGGTGCTAGGTACTTCTAGGGCAGCTCGTCCAGCGGTTGCTGGGTACCTCTGGGCGGCTCCTCTAGCGGGTGCTAGGTACTTCTAGGTAGGTAGGTGGTGACTTGGAGATGAGTAAAACTCGACGACTTGTTGGTAAGTAACTTTTATTCGGAGTCTTTAACTTCTTATATACTAATTTTGCGTATAAACACTAGTACTATTTTACACTTGTGTGTCGTCGGTGTTAGTGCTCGACGCAGCATATTTAATCTAGGGCGCTTTGTGTATTAACACTACTAATATTTTATAGTTGTGTGTCGTCGGTGTAAACTTCGACACAGCATATTTATCTAGGGCGCTTGACGGTTGGGCACTGCAATGCATAACTATGTCAAATGAATTTAATTTACGGAGTAATAAATTGAAGTGTGTACTTCGGATAAGCTAATGTTCATACTTGAGTATGAACATTCATGTTCAATGATTGAACAGCCGCGACTAGTGGCTGAATGTGCGGGCGCAGTTTAAGTTATCCGCTCATGCTTGGTAAGCTATCCGCGGTCTAGATTTTACTATGTAATATCTAATTATTTGATTATTCTGTACAATCCGTTTATATAATAAACTAGATTTGCCATATTTATGATCGTTTTGTTTGCAGACTGACGGCGCCTCGGCCTGCCTCGTGATGTCCGAGGCTAAGGCTAAGGAGCTCGGCTTCAAGCCCAAGGCTTACCTTCGTGACTTTACATACGTCGCTCAGGTAACACTACACTCACGTCGCTCAGGTAACACTACACTCACGTCGCTCAGGTAACACTACACTCACGTCGCTCAGGTAACACTACACTCACGTCGCTCAGGTAACACTACACTCACGTCGCTCAGAGGGGTGAGTCTGAGTTTTGCAAACACCATCGTAACGGTGAACGTAACACGATCGTACGTGTATAACATAATAACTAGCTATTAATCTGTGCCAAAAACGTCACAGATTAATGGCTAGTTACTACGCAATACACGTACACTCGCCGTTACGATCGTGTGTGTAAACTCGGACTTGCCCCTCTGGTAACACTACACTCACGTCGCTCAGGTAACACTACACTCACGTCGCTCAGGTAACACTACACTCACGTCGCTCAGGTAACACTACACTCACGTCGCTCAGGTAACACTACACTCACGTCGCTCAGGTAACACTACACTCACGTCGCTCAGGTAACACTACACTCACGTCGCTCAGGTAACACTACACTCACGTCGCTCAGGTAACACTACACTCACGTCGCTCAGGTAACACTACACTCACGTCGCTCAGGTAACACTACACTCACGTCGCTCAGAGTGCTGAGTCGCAGTTTTGCACACGATGACACCAATCGTCCGTCGTACTTACACTACGCTTACACCATACACCGGTGTGTGTGGGACATAAGTGAGTCTTAGTGGTTCAACACCGTCGTATACCACCCATCGTAGGGACACGATCGTATAACACCGGAAGACGCCAAAATTGGCTATGATATGTTGTCGAAATGAATTTAAAACTGATAAAAAGGTATTTGTCTATGGAATTTGATTGTTGAATGTGTCAGTTGTCACTGTAAAGATGTCAAAGTCAAATTGTATTTTGATTTTTGAAGTTGAAGTTGAAGTTGGTTTTCGCCATTATGAAGAAGAAGAAGGTGTATTAGTAAAATTCAAGTATTTTCATTAATTTCCAAACAAAGAAAGTATTCAAAGATTTATAAGTAACAAACTTCTTCGTCCAAACATGGATGCAACTCCGCAACACTAATAAACACAATGAACGCTGGGCACGGACCACGGGCTGCATACAGTCAAGAGCTGCCCTACCGGCTGGCTTGGCTTACCTACAACAACTGATACGTCGCCTGCTCAACTTTCAAAGAATAACCCTTCGCACCATCGTGGGTTCGTGGGGACACTCATAGGACACAGTCTCAACGCCTCTTCAACATCGGAGCCACATACAGCCCACTCTGCAGAGGGTGTCTGACCGAAGAAGAATCGGCTGCCCACTTAATCCTGGAATGTGTGGAAATAGCAGCTCAACGTAAACAAATCCTCAACAACCCGAGAAGCCTGCGAAGACCCCAGTAAACTTCTGTGCTTGTGGAGTGATTGTACCTACCTTGTGATTTCAATGAATAAAATACTTTTGACTTACTTTGGTGGTAATTTCAATGACTGAATTTTTCGTATTGGGCAGGAGCGCATAACTTTCTAGTATCACTTATGATTTCCCCCCTAGTTTAGGCCATTGGGAGAAGTGTTGTTTTTTAAGAATATTTTTGGTAAACACATTCATATAAGGCCCGAAACCAAAAATCATCTAGATAAATCTATAAAATATAAATATAGATATATATATATAGATCTAGTAAAGTCATGGTAGCAGCGACCTAACTGACAAGTCCAAGAAATTAGATCTTGTTTATTTACACAGGGTAACAGGACAGGTAAGTTGCCTATATTATTTCACTATGATCATAATCGCAGATACCTTAAACCTTACATTAACCTTACTGAGATCATTAACTTTTTTCATCCGGTACCTAAGAATAAAAATATTTTACTAGCTCGAATACAGGTAACTTATTTCTAAGAGGTGTTACAATACAATCATAACACCTCTTTCGCTAGCTTGCTTTTAAACATAAGAACATAAATAAATAAATAATGCTGGACAGTTTACATAACATTATCTAGCGCCAAGCTAAGCAGAGCTTGTGTTATGGGTACTAGATAACTGATATACTTAATGGCAAATCCATGAATTTGGTATTTTATTATAGACCCGTATGGCATTTACATTTATTATATATATTTCTCTTATAAGTCTGCAGTTTAAGTTTGGGTAAATAAAGTATAAATGGATTTCTAGGCTCAACATTTTTTACAACTAGGTAGGTATATCTGATTGCTATGAAGCAATCAGATAAAGTATTCTGGGTGTTGTTTCACAAGAATACACAATTCTCTTATGTACAGGTACATGCAAGCCAAGGGTAAGATAATTGTAGTCCTATATTCTCTTGATTTAGTTATGTATCTACCTATCCGCAATGAAACCACGTTTTGGACAACCAGATGTTTATTTTTATGCAAAGAATTTAGAATTTGTATGATATCTTATCCTCTACTAGTTGTATCCGTAGGGTTTGATGACTGATGTGAGGCTTACGGCCACCTTTTCTCCGGAGTCCTTCGTGATTTTCTGAAACAAGAAATACATACCTAAGTTATAAACATTGCTAAAGTAAAATTTTCTAGGAATGATTTTGGATTTTTTGATCTAACATGACTCCCAAGTACTTAGTTGAGGAGACTTTGTTAATTATGAGACAGTTACACTGGTCGTCATGTATGTTTTCATAATTATGTATCCGTATGTTGAAATCCCTTCCAGGTTGGGTTCTATTATATATTGTATAGCACATATAGTTAGTTTTTTGAGCATTAAGTACCTAAGTAGGTAATTTGTATCATCAAAGAAGAATCTTTCACCACGCTAGGTCTTTGAAACGAACCAGAGACAGGGGTAAAGAAAGAAACCACAATCTACAAGCAAAATAAGGCCTAGAGCAGTTAAATCGTAGAGCGTACCTCTATACTCTGTCTACGAGGTAAATTATTGACAAAAGTAATATAGGTACTCACTTTTACTTCAAGGCTCACACGCTGCTTAGGCCTTTGGTCGGTCGGTCGGTACGCTGTCACAGCTCTTCGCATAGGAATACGAAGGCTTCTTTCGACAGCCGGTATTCCTAAATTCGGTCTCCGGGAGATCTTCGACAGGATCAAAGGATGCCCGAAGACTGTCTCGCATTTCCCGTAGCTCACGAGCCCGTTCTTCTTCATCAACATCTATGCAAGAAAATATCTCGCAGACATTCTTAATAACAAAGAACCCCACAAAAGTCCACAATTACACAGAAAAATAAACACTACCGTGTAGCGCTCACCTCTCACCGCCAAAAACACAAGTGTTGAGCGTAACGCTCATCGTCGCCGTCGTGTCATCGTATTCCAAGCGTGAAGCTGTCAAATTTGGCACTCGGACTCAGAAATAAATGAAAAACCGTTAAAAACGGCACGTAAGTGCTTGCGATACGACGGCCGTGGCTCGGCTTATACGATCGGTGTATAGTGTAACGACGATGATCGTAAGCATGGCAGCTGGGACTCAGAATATGAGTTCTCAAAGTGTACGCTAGGGGCGCTTATCATATTCCCATACAAAAATGCGTGTTACACCACACCATACACCCGTGCCAAATGGTTGGTAAAAAGCCAGACTCAGCACACAGGTAACACTACACTCACGTCGCTCAGGTAACACTACACTCACGTCGCTCAGGTAACACTACACTCACGTCGCTCAGGTAACACTACACTCACGTCGCTCAGGTAACACTACACTCACGTCGCTCAGGTAACACTACACTCACGTCGCTCAGGTAACACTACACTCACGTCGCTCAGGTAACACTACACTCACGTCGCTCAGGTAACACTACACTCACGTCGCTCAGGTAACACTACACTCACGTCGCTCAGGTAACACTACACTCACGTCGCTCAGGTAACACTACACTCACGTCGCTCAGGTAACACTACACTCACGTCGCTCAGGTAACACTACACTCACGTCGCTCAGGTAACACTACACTCACGTCGCTCAGGTAACACTACACTCACGTCGCTCAGGTAACACTACACTCACGTCGCTCAGGTAACACTACACTCACGTCGCTCAGGTAACACTACACTCACGTCGCTCAGGTAACACTACACTCACGTCGCTCAGGTAACACTACACTCACGTCGCTCAGGTAACACTACACTCACGTCGCTCAGGTAACACTACACTCACGTCGCTCAGGTAACACTACACTCACGTCGCTCAGGTAACACTACACTCACGTCGCTCAGGTAACACTACACTCACGTCGCTCAGGTAACACTACACTCACGTCGCTCAGGTAACACTACCAAATCTGAATTAAAAAATTGGCCGCCTTTTTGAAATATTTATGTTACTGGATTGATTGCTTTTAAAAACGATATCTGAGTGTTCCTTGTTAGAGATACAATGAAAGCTATTCGGTATTTGGCCTATTCGGGCATTTTTTCAGAAAAAAAGCGTTAGCAGAGGCAGTTGTGGGAGGCAAAGATAATATTTGCTTGAACATAATGTCATATAGGTCATAATGGCGAAGAACTCACCACTTGTCATGTCTATTTTCCACGATGGTGCAACCCACTGTGAAAAGAGGCCCATTAAGGTTCTGCCTACCCCTTCGGGGAAAAAGGCGTGTGTATATGTATGTATGTGTATACATTATGTTTTTATACGTAATCTGTCATTCTGGCCGAATTTATATGAAACTTGGGCTTTTTTGTTTATACGTGTACGTACAAACAGCGATCCGGGATATTATATTTATATTATATTTATTTATTTATTAGAATCACCAACATAGTATAACACCGTTGCATGTAATTACAACACATGATATTGCCAAGTGCTACCACAGTTATAGATGACCGACAACATGCTATGAGCGCGAGAGGAGAGATAGATTAGAGATTAGAGAGACTAAAAATAGAAAAAATAAAAATTATCACAAAGTAATTACAATCACAACAGTGTCCTACAAGTTTTTTTTTTTTTTTTTTTTTAACTTACATATTTATAAAACCTAAAACCTAAACAGACCCATAGTCAATTTATCTATATTTATATTTATTTATTTATTAGAGTCACCAACATAGTATACACCGAAAAAAGTAAATACACACAAGATAGTTAAGTTATACATGCCAAGTGCTACCACAATTATAGTTGACTAACAACATGCTATTAATAATAAAGAGCGAGAACAGATTTAAAAAAAAAAAAAAAAAAAAAAAAAAACTACTTAATATAACCGTGATAGTTAGTATAACAGTGTGCTTTCCCCATAGGATCCCGTGGATCAGCTCCTGCTGGGACCCGCGTACGGCATCCCCAAGCTCCTGGAGAGGGCCGGCCTTCAGCTCAGCGACATCGACACTTGGGAGGTCCACGAGGCCTTCGCTGTAAGGGCTGACTTATTGCACTTATTACAAACTAGTCGTGCTCTACGGCTTTAGGGCTCTCACGTTGTATGGCAGTTCTTGGTTTTTTGACAAAAAATATATGTTAATCTACATCATATAAAGTGTGTCCTCTCGTTTTCAAAAATAAATAAAACATAACTTAAAATGTAAAAAATAAATTTGCAAAGAATTAACAAAGAACTTTGCAAATTTATTTCTAGCACATTTAAGTTATTTTTTATTTCTTTGCAAATTCATTTCTTACATTTTAAGTATTTTTTTTATTTTTGAAAACAAGATGGCATACTTTATATGATGTAAAAAAAAAAGTTTTGTAGATTTTTCGATAAGGATCTTGGAGAAATGGTTTTAATGCACTTTTCACATATATCCACGCCTTAAGGTGGATGCGCACGCTTGTGGCGCGAAATTCAATTTTTTTGGTGTTTTTTGCCCATAACATAACAATACCCCTAAACAAACAAAAACACTGTAAAAATGTGTATATGGGTATCGTAGCTAAACTGATGATATGTATGAGATACAATCAATTAAAACATGTGTGTTAGGTCTCCTAGTTGTCGCGAACTCAACTTTCGTCATCTGAAGCAGTGTTGATGACCTGTAAAGGGCAAAAAACACCAAAAAATTTGAATCTCGCGCCGCAAACGTGAGCATTCACCTTAAGCAAAATAAAATACACGGGTTTGATTTAGCTGGACTTTCAGATCTAAGATCGTGATACGAAGGTGCCCTATCGGTTTATTTATTGCTTCACCCAGTAAACCAGTTTGCAGTAGTAATGTAACATTTGTATATATTTCAGGGCCAAATTTTAGCCAACCTGAAGGCAATGGACTCGGACTGGTTCGGACAAACCTACCTGGGCCGTAAGGGAAAGGTAAGGGAATATTACACTGTGGTATGTGTTCGCTGCATTCGATTGATTGAATTTAATATCTGTGAGTAAGAAGATAAATCATTAATATTTATTTTGTGAAAAATATATTTTTCAGTACAAGCTTTTATAAAATTAGTGATCGTAACCGTGTGCTGATCAAAATGAGTCTAAACACAGCCAGTCTACTATTATCCATCGAGGAGTTCCGTTGTCTCCATCATCAGATCAGCTCGCTGTCACCATAATAATGCATTGTCATCGGAACTTGACAAGTACTTGACAGGGAGCTGATCTGATGATGGAGACGGAACTCCTCGATGGATAATAGTAGACTGGCCGTGTTTAGGCTCATTTTGATCAGCACACGGTTACCATCACTAATTTTATAAAATCTTGTATTGAAAAATGTATTTTTCACAAAAAACTTATTTTAAATGATCATTTAAATACATGCTGGCAAATAATAATGGTGGCTCAGAGAAGGGCATGGTGCCCGATGGTGCCCGATGGTGACAGTAGCGGTGTGTTGTTGTGGCTCTGATGCACGTGTTGTTGTGGCTCTGATGCACGTGTTGTTGTGGCTCTGATGCACGTGTTGTTGTGTTGCAGGTGGGCTCACCGGACATGGACAAGTGGAACAAGTGGGGAGGCTCCCTGTCCATCGGACACCCCTTCGCTGCTACCGGGGTGAGTTACCCCTCTCATTTACACACTGTAGAAAATAAGAAAGGAAGAAGTGGCTTAGGGTTTCTACGGTGACCCTAGACACACCTTGTAATAAAAAATAATATAAAAATAATGTTGGACAGTTCACACAACATTATCTAGCCCCAAGCTAAGCAGAGCTTGTGTTATGGGTACCAGATAACTGATGTATTTAGATAGATAGTTATTATCATAGAAAATACCCAGAACACCCTGAACAAATATCTGCAGATGGTACAAATATTTGTTCCGAGGCGGGAATCGAACCCGCAACCTCCTGCGTTGCAGGCGAACCTTCGCCCGCCGCGCCATCGTATGCACCATTTTAATAATCAATCGAATCTAACCAAGTAGTAGACGTAACTTTGTGTTTTTTTCTATCGAGAAAATATTGTCCTTTCGTGTTTCTGTATTCTTAATTTAGTCTGTTAAGAATCAAGTCTAAGATAACATGCGGCATGACACCATTGAACGAAATACCCATAGACCTAAAAGTGAAGCTGGTGTTTATTCGCTGTCTCGCTCTCTCCCGCAGGTCCGCCTCGCCATGCACACGTCCAACAGGCTGGTCCGCGAGGACGGGCAGCTGGGCGTCATCTCGGCCTGCGCCGCCGGCGGGCAGGGGGTCGCCATGCTGCTGGAGAGACACCCCGACGCCACCCCCAACTAGACCACCCCCCACCAAACTCCAACTAGTACCCCCACGCCTAGGGTTACCAGAAGACAGGAATATTCCTGAAATATCAGGAATTTAGGTCTTCTATCAGGGATACAGGAAAAATTAGAAGTTTTTAGGAATCTGAAATATCAGGAATTTAGGTCTTCTATCAGGGATACAGGAAAAATTTCTAGGAAAAGTTTTTAGGAATTTTTAAGATTGAAATGAATAATAACCTCCTATTAATGAGTCTTGGAATGCAAACGAAACATGATTTTGTTCAGTTCTGGCCGCCTCCACAGCCTCCACACTTGGATTGCTTTAGCGGCATCATATCAAAAATGTCAGCTTAGCTGCCTGCAGCCTAGCAAAGTAAGGAAATGCCTTTCTTTACTGAGCCAAAATGTCAGGAAATCTGAGGGAAGTTTTCAGGAAATCTCATTTTTAAATCTGGTAATCCTCGATCCTCAAGGTGGCTTCACACGCACTAATGTCTTATATAAAATATCAAAAGAATTAAAGATAAAAAATTCAGATACAAAATAAACTAGCGATGAAAGACTCGATCTGTGTAGCTCTCGGTAATACGAAAGACTTGAAACGAATATAGCTCAGTTCACTCCTAAGAGAGCCTAGTCTAGAAATGTAACAATAAACTACACGGGTGATGGTGTACTCCAATCGGGCGTTTTCGCCAGATTCCTTGTTGGATTTTGTATGGAAATTGAGGTACTCAAGGTGTCCGCTAGGGGCGCTTTTCAGTAACTACCCGACTACGGAAAATTTTAACAGTCTATGTATGTATGTTTGTATTTACGTATGTTCCCCCGTAGCGCCGAAACTACCAATTTTGATGAATGAAGTGTCATTCAATTCGTTATTAAAGTCCGTGTGACATAAGGTACATGTGATACGAAATCAATATCACGGATGTCACATCCAAAAAGTGCGGGTCTCTGTTAAAGCTCATTTACACTCGCGAGACGAGGCACGAGACAAAGTGTGAATAAACGCTCGCGACTCGCGTCCGTAGCTGTTTTCTGGGCACGAATCAAATGACCTCGCGACAAACGCGAGCGTTTTACTGAACTCACCACGAGAGTGTAAACAGGAAACTCATTTACCTTACACGCGAGGTGCGGGCCGAGGCACGAGGCGAAGCACGAGGCAAGGTACGAGGCGAGAGTATAAATGTTGTATGACATTTGCTGACTCAAGCCTCAGCGCATCGCGTGGCATACACGGCACGTTCATATATAATTTACTAGTGGAATGCCTGCGACTTCGTCCGCGTGTACTTTTTCATACAAACTTAAACACCCCGCTGCACCACCTTAGGGATTGAATTTCTGGAATTCCTTTCTTAGTGCACCTCTAGACCATAAAAGGAACGTACCCTCAAAATTTCAGGTCTCTAGGACTTATGGTTTAGGCTGTGCGTTGATAGTCAGTCAGTCAGTCAGTCACGCAACGATTTTATATATATCGATTTAATTTGTCTGACAGTCTGTCAGCGTCTGTAAGGGGGAAGAGAATCCACGTTTCGTGCTGGCATAGATGTGAATTGAGTATCCACTATAATAGTTGTATTGTGCAAAATTATTAATAGTATAATTATTAAAATCATAGATCACTCCTCCATGTCATTGTAAGTTAAAATGTATCGTTGCTGTAGTGTGTAAGGAAATACTTGACTGTATAAACAAGTTCATATTGTAAAGCATATTTATTGAATATTGCCTAGTGTAAGAAATGTATCTGAAGTTATATGAAGATAAATAAATATTTAAAAAATTGCCTATTTTTTTTATCAGTATGGAAATACCTACATATTTTATTGAACGAGGAAAGCGAGTTCTTTTAAGTTAACTTGGGTCAAATCGGCGTATGTACTAGCTGTCACCAACGGTTTCAGCTGCGTTTTCCCGTTGTAACGAAACAAAAAGCCAGTTTTTTTTTAACTTCTTGAATTACGGAAACAGATGGCCCACCTGATGTTAAGCGGTAACCTCTGCCTTTAACAAAGCATTACCAAAGGTCACGTCCACCTAGGACGCGCCCTATGAGGCATTGCACTGCGCCCGCCACCCTGAGACAAAGACGAAAAGTCTCATGTGCCTGTAATTTACCCGGCACCCACCCTTCAAACCGGACAAAACTCAGCAATGCGAGCACTACTGCTTTGCGGTAGAAATATGTATGGTGGCAGTACTTCCCCGGACGAACTCTCACTAAAAAGCTCTACTACTACTAGGTACAAAATAAAACAAAGTTTTTGGGTAACCATTTATTAACAGTCACCAGTGCCTATCAGCCAATTTGTCTTATCTACATAAATCTATAATATTTTGAAATACCCCATTTTAACAAAATACAAGAAATAAAAAACCAAAGTTTACACAATGAGTATTTTACTTTCCCGAGGGGGGTGTAAATGTATATGCACAATTTTTACACAAAAATATTATTATACCGTATCGAGGGCGATCCCACCAATTATATAACTAAATAAAATACAAGCTTCATTTAAAATATTATAATGAATAGACATTTCGTCTAAATTATATTAAAAGCTACGTTTTGCAGCCGAGTTTAGGAGTCCCAGCAGTCTTACCGAGTAGTCTCACCAGTTGAACAACTGGGTATTTCCTTCTCAATAGACTTACTGATTTTGATGGTGTTATTTTTTCCCATTAGTTTTACTTTATCAAAATTTATAAAACATTGACCTCGTAATTGATAGACAGTAGCTATATTAAGTATAAAGTCCGAATTACACTACATAAGAGTATTGACTAATGGGACAAGACAATTATAAGGGATAAGGCTATTGCAAGTTTTGTTTTACTGGCAAGTCTACTGGGTACAAAGTTCCCAGTGGTCTTACTAGTAAGTCTATTGGGAAGGAAATACCCAGAAGTTCAACTGGTAAGACTACTGGGATTTGGCCGAGTTGTTTTACTTTTGATATTTGTATTGAGATGTGAACAGTGAATTTTACGAAACCATCACACAATGATATTGTACGCGCGAACTTTACAGTTACATGGTCAAACGTTGAAAACAACGATTTGTTTTCTCCATACTAAGATACCAGAGTTTTTATTTACTTTTGTATGGTCACATGACCATAGTGTCGGGCGTAAGAATAAACCCCTCCGTCTCCTCCCGTGGATGTCGTAAAAGCCAACTAAGGGATTATATACATCAGGAAGCAGTGGCGTAACAATAGGGTGGCAGGGCTGGCAAAATGCCACGGGCCCCTGACCCAAGAGGCCGCAAGCTCATTTTTTTTTTTACAGGTACAAACCTGAGTATTTTATTTTATTTGAAAAGTATATTTTTATAAGTTCTGCTTCAAATCCAAAGTGAGACAACTAAATTTTTTTAATTTTTAGTTTAAGCTGCGGGCTCAAAACGATTTTTAAAAAAAAAACTAATTTGCCACGGGCCTCAGATGGTATAATTACGCCACTGTCAGGAAGTGGGCTAAATCCACCTGAGTTCAACACTAATACAGCGATCACCAACCCAACGCCAAGCGTGGTGATTAAGGTAAACCTCCCATTGCCTCCAGTGGCAACCCCCATTGGAGGCCTCGTCCAACAGTGGACTTCGAAAGGCTGCTACGTGGTCGCTAGCTCCAAACTGAACATAAACTACGGTAAAACTAGACAGTGTGTAATCTAAGTAATTATTAATCCATACGGTCGACGGACGGTCGCGTTTTGACAACACACGTGAGAACATCTTCACCGTGCCCCAAGTCTGAGTTGAACACACACCATCGTAACGGCGACGATCGTGCGTGTATTACGTAGTAACTAGCATAGTTCCATAGTAATTTATTTGTCAGAATGTAGGTACGAACTAGCCACCGTGTAGTGCACAGCACTCGCCCATGTAATAGCTTGTTACATTTTCAGTGGCTCTGAAGTGCAAAGCAACGAGACTTATCCGACCCAAAACATTTACCTTGCTAGTAACCGTATGTTAAAAAAGTATTTCCATTACAAATCATAAAACAAGATTGAGTAAATATTGTTTTATTTTGAGAGGGACCTACAAAAATCTACGACTCCTATACAGAAATGTAAATCGAAATACATATACATACATATATTTGTCACGCCTTTTTCCCCGAAAGGGGGGTGAGCCTCTTGTCACTGTGGGTTGCACCATCGTGGGAAATAGACGTGACATACATATGCATTATATTATACAATGGCTTATTATTTTCGCGGCGACAGAAAAATTAAAGAGCAGCAAACTATTTGTAACTAAAATAATAACTTGTCAGCGATTAAATATTTTGGCAATCATTTATATTAAATGAGCTTTAAACTAAGGATATTTTAAAATCCAAATAATGGCAGCTACTTTAAGGTAGCAGAAATAATAAACAAGATTACTGAAATCATAGGCGAGGTACTATAAATAATGATTTGGCGACTAATATAAGCAGAAGGATAACAAACTTTATATTAGTGGCAACTACAGGTCTCCATCTTTAGGTTAGGTTAGATTTTTTTTATGACCTTGATTTATTTTATATGCAATCTCCATTGAACAATTAGAGTAGGCCATTTTCAACATTTTATCAGCTGTCATGTTTCCTCTTAATTAGTTAATTCAGTCGCCAAAACAATAACTCGATGCTAGTTTATATTGAAACAAAGCCGAAAATTGATAACTTAGCTGCTACTTTTTACTTTATACTAGTCTCCGCAATTAGTCGCCAACTTATTATTTTTGCTACCCCCTTTAATTTTTTATAAATCCCTAAATCAGATTAATTTGTCGCCGCGTTAAATACACGCCTTATACATATGTCTCATATAAATACACTCGTGACACAGGCAAGTCCAACCAATACATTTGGTACATGCCCACATCTCCTTTATCATTTCGGAGATCAAGATTTTGGTTTGCTAGTTCGTCTCAGTTGTAGTGCATTAGGATAAGTACTTATATTAGTAAAACACGAAACAAAAATTAAAATTTCTAGTCTTCCGTCTCCATCATCAGATCGACAGGTATGCAAAATTCCATCTTAATCGGTTGGGAACTGATTTTAAATTCAGTAGCAGGATTTGACTCACAGGTTGGGAGTTAAATGAAAGCTTGTAAATAGATCAGACTTACAAATAACATTAAAATAAGTAATGCAAACATTGCCACATAATTTTCCATCAACAACTACTATTAAAATAAAGAAATAACATAATTCAAGCAGAAAGGCAGATGATTTATACAAAGATATGTTACAACATGTAACCACAATCATTTCCCAGAGGCCTATTTCACGAAAGATAGAAGTGAGTACATTTTTACCCAAAATATAAGTCCGATCGACTGTTTTCGTTTGCGCAGAAAAGCGCAGACTGATATCCGACAGTAGCCGAACGTATAGTATAGCTCTGTCCCACTCACATCTAAGAGTCGATCGATCGCGATTTAGCCGTGAAATCGATTAACTAATAACAGCGCAAGATTTTAGCACGCTATTGCTACTGGTAGAAAGAAGGGTCCCGCGCTATAGAAATTGGTCTACGGCGCAAGTACATCGGGGCGACTTATATTTTGGGTAGAACTGTACCATACTAACACACTCGTAATTTGTAGCTTGCAAGCTTCGAGAAGTAGATTCAGAGTCTCTTTACAATATATTCGAATATATGTGCATGAAAACAGCCTCAATGGCGCAATTAAACCTTTCCCAACACTGGTTCTACACCACAGGTCACACACATCAACTGACCTTACGCAGAGTGACAATGAAAGAACCAATGAAACGACAAACGATGTATACAAACAAAAACTATCGTGGTATGACATTATACTATTTTAAAACACGGTTACTACGTAAACGTCAAAGCTTAAGAGCCCATAATATTCATGTGGTTAGTAACCGTGTGTTAACTAACTTTTTTGTGAAAATATACGTTTCAATACAAGCTTTTATAAAATTAGTGATTGTAACTGTGTGCTGATCACAATGAGCCTAAACACGGCCAGTCTACTATTATCCATCGAGGAGTTCCGTTGTCCACCTTCCGTCTTCATCATCAGAACAGCTCGCAGTCATCATAATATAACATTATCATCGGAACTTGACAGGTATGCAAAATATCATCTCAATCGGATGAAGGTAGCTGTTTTAAAATTCAGTTGCAAGATTCCACCCTGACAAACATACATACATTGCAAGTTAAATAAAAGCTTGTAAAATACACACTTTTTCATATCACGCTGAATGGCGCTTTATAAGTGATTGGCGTAAGCTTCTAGACTGCTAACAAATGTGTAGGCACCCTTAGATTTAACCAGTGTAACACGGGGCTTTTATGAAACAACCAACGCTTAAGACAATATGTTAAAATATCGAATGGGCGGAGTCTAGCAAGAAATGAATGGCTGCAAGAACGTGACAGCGCGATTACTCACTTCAACCCGGGAAGAGATGAAGTATACATTTCTGCCGCTCGTAAATAACTGACGTAAGCGACAAATGATAAAACTTCGTTTTGTTTTCTAAAGTAGCAAATATAAAAAAAAACTACTATCAATCTAAGTAATGTGATTAACTACTGAATAGTATAAAAAATTACACATAATATTTTCTCTAATCGAATAATGTGGTAAGGGGTTACCTAAAACGGGTTCTAGGAGGGCCAATTTCAAAAACTAAAGCTAACGAGAAAAGTTTCACCAATAGTGTTTCTTGTCTATGATTAATTCAGATTACATCCTCAAGTAATTACTTTATTAACATCAAGTTTGTTACCTTTACTGTTACTGAGTGAGCATGTAACGCAACAACTCCAAAATTTTAACATATCGTCTTAAACCAAGTCCAACTCAACCCACTGTCCCCTATTGCTAAATTAATATTTACACGGTTCGTTTGAATCTAAAATTAATTCTTTTAATACTAATATAACTATTTAATTGCTATGAGCAACAACTTTTGATAAATCTAAGTGCTACATTACGTACAGAAATTGTTAAAAACCGAATCAAATTTTTTAAAAAAAGTTCTATTAATAAAAATCGATTCGATAAAATAAAATTCGATTAATAAAAATATTCGCGTAAATAGTAGTCACACTTTTCCTCTTTGACATATGTTCGTGTAATCATTCAGTGTAGTTGTTTTTTCCATAGACCTATATCAAGATAGACACCGCAAGTGCACCTACTTTGCGTGTCACTTTGCCTGTCTGAAAGCTTGCACAACGTACCTATTAGCAAACCTCAAAGTTCATTCGCTCTCGGCCGTCTTCGCGATAGCACGTCGGATGCTAATAGAAAAATGCCTAAATTGCGCGATTGAACTGAAAAAAAAAACTTCGAAATCAGCTAGCCGTGCGAATGGAGATATTTCGTAGGAAAGTAGGCTCAAAATAAAACGGCACGCTTGGTTTTCTAAAAATTTACGTGTTTGCGGTGTCTATCTTGATATATGGTCCGTGTTTTTGGCTTTTACCATTTCGTTTCTCTCAGCAGCGCCGGCGGCAAGTCTTTTCACAGACTCTTTTATGGTTTTGACAAACGTCTGTACCTTCGAGTTGGTGTCAGGCCAACAATTTTGATGCAACGGATGAAAGGAATTTAAATTATATTTTTAAACTACGGCTTGTACACAGGGGTCATAACTTATTTTAACGCAGAGGCCAACACCAGCGACGAACTAACGAACAAATGAATTCTTAAGCTCATGCCTCGTCCGTTGCTAGCGGTAGCCTACGCCGGAGCTAGTTGCTAGCTAGCGGTAGCCTACGCCGGAGCTAGTTGCTAGCTAGCGGTAGCCTACGCCACTCTCCCGTAGGCTATGAACTCTTAAGCTCTTGCCTCGTCCGTTGCTAGCGGTAGCCTACGCCAGAGCTAGTTGCTAGCTAGCGGTAGCCTACGCCGGAGCTAGTTGCTAGCTAGCGGTAGCCTACGCCGGAGCTAGTTGCTAGCTAGCGGTAGCCTACGCCACTCTCCCGTAGGCTATGAACTCTTAAGCTCTTGCCTCGTCCGTTGCTAGCGGTAGCCTACGCCAGAGCTAGTTGCTAGCTAGCGGTAGCCTACGCCGGAGCTAGTTGCTAGCTAGCGGTAGCCTACGCCACTCTCCCGTAGGCTATGAACTCTTAAGCTCTTGCCTCGTCCGTTGCTAGCGGTAGCCTACGCCAGAGCTAGTTGCTAGCTAGCGGTAGCCTACGCCGGAGCTAGTTGCTAGCTAGCGGTAGCCTACGCCGGAGCTAGTTGCTAGCTAGCGGTAGCCTACGCCACTCTCCCGTAGGCTATGAACTCTTAAGCTCTTGCCTCGTCCGTTGCTAGCGGTAGCCTACGCCAGAGCTAGTTGCTAGCTAGCGGTAGCCTACGCCGGAGCTAGTTGCTAGCTAGCGGTAGCCTACGCCACTCCCGCGTAGGCTATGAACTCTTAAGCTCATGCCTCGTCCGTTGCTAGCGGTAGCCTACGCCGGAGTGAGTTGCTAGCTATTGGTAGCCTACGCCGGTCGCGTACGGTGGTACGCGTGGCGGTTCACGTAGGCTACCGCTGGCTACCAACTAACTCTCGCGTAGGCAACCGCTTGCTGGCAACTGATTCCCGCGTAGGCTACCACTGGCTGGCAACTGATTCCCGCGTAGGCTACCGCTAGCAACGGACAAGCATGAGCTTAAGAATTCACTTATTGATTCAGCTAACTCCTGCGTTGGCTACCGCTAGGTAGCACCTAACGCCCGCGTAGGCTACCGCTAGCTAGCAACTTATCAGTTCAAGGTGGAACCTTTTGTAAATAATCCACACAGGTGATGCATGAATGCATTTTACCCTGGACGACACAAATATAAAATTGTTTCTGATTTTACTAGATTAAGGCTAAACTATTATTATTATATGTAACCACTTTATTATATGTTTAATATTGCTACATCCAAGGCATTAATAACATACATGTTAATATATAACTTTCAGATTTAAATAAAAATAAATTTATATTTATAAAATGGTGATCTTTGTTAAAATAAGAATGAAGTAAGCGTCCTACTAGGAAAGTAATATCCTAGTAGGACACTTACGGCTTGTCAATCTTCGTGAATATCGCTTTTTCACTCGCTAGCAATCATATTTTAGTATCGACAAGACGAAGAATGCCGAGGCGAAAAACGTTGTAGTACAATATTGGCAGGTCACTCCTCAAATAACGTCTGTTATTCAGACTACATCATAATACTTCTATACCTCCAACTTATGTACTTTCTGATCTGATATCGCCGTAGGCAAAAGTCCATATTCTGTATATTATATACGGTTCATTAGTACGGCTACTAGATATTCGGCCAAGTTCTACCGTAAAATATTTACGGCAAATTTTGCAAACGTTATTCATACACTAACAGTGTATTTTCTGTCACTACAGTGTATATAACGCCACTTTAGATTGTGTATTCTGCCGGGTTCCGCCGTCCGTATCACGTGAACGCACAGCTCGAACGCAGACGCCCGATGCTACTGGAAGTCGGCGAGCGACTGCCGCCAAGTCGCGTGGAACGGTATGCGCAGGAGTTTCAACTTCGTGGTCGGCAGCTGGGCGGAGAGCAGTCGCTGTAGCGTGGGGAGGGGGAGGATTTCAACCTGCAAATCAAGTTAAATTAAAGTTACTAAAATGCAAATAGAAAATCTCTCAATATCGGCCTTAAATGCATATGACTGCATATTTAAAAACATACAATTTATTTCTTACATTTTAAGTTGTTTTTTTTTTCAAATTTTTGATAAACAAGAGGACATGCTTTATGCTATGTAGATTAACATATATTTTTTTGTAGATTTTTCGATAAAGATTGTTGAGAATAAATGTTTACACCACATTTCACATATATTCACGCCTGCAAGGACAGCCGAGAGCGAACTGATTTGAGGTTTTGCGCAAGCTTTCGGACAGGCAAAGTGACACGCAAAGTAGATGCACTTGCGGTGTCTATCTTGATATATGGTCTGTGTATATATAGCTATGAGAGTTATGTACCTGAGGAGGTCCGGCCACGAGCTGGTGGTCCATGGGCAGGCGACAGCCTGGCACCGGCTTCAGCACGGGGATGCACTCCCCTAGGTCGCGTTTGGCCGCGCCGCCGGCGCCCCCGCCCGCGGAGCACTGGTCTATGAACAGTTCAGTGACTCGCAGCAGCTCGATGGTGATGCCCCACATCAGGTGAGTCAGTGTTTCTTTTAGTCGGAGCACGCCGCTTAGCACCTGAGCACAAAACAAATATAAGTTTTTTGTGAAAAATATTTTTTTCAATACCTTATTATGACCTTACGCAGAGTGACAATGAAAGAACCAATGAAACGACAAATGATGTATACAAACTAAAACTATAGTGGTATAACATTATACTATTTTACCACACGGTTACTACGAAAACGTCAAAGCTTATGAGCCAATTAAGGTGGTTAGTAACCGTGTGTTAAATGAAAAATATATTTTTCAATAAAAGCTTTTATAAAATTAGTGATCGTAACCGTGTGCTAATCAAAATGAGCCTAAACACGGCCAGTCTACTATTATCCATCGAGGAGTTCCGTTGTCCACCTTCCGTCTCCATCATCAGATCAGCTCGCTGTCACCATCATATTATATTGTCATCGGAACCTGACAGATATGCCAAATTTCAGCTCAATCGGTTGAGGATAACTGCTTTAGAAGTCAGTTGCAAGATTCCACCCGGATTCCTCCCGTACAAACATACATACATTGCAAGTTAAAGAAAAACTTGTAAAAATAGCATGGAACTTTAGACCTCAAAATAAATTAACAAAATGACCTTTTTTTTTATTTTTTTTTATTCTACTGAATGACTGAATAAGCAGATGGCCCATCTGATGTTAAGCGGTAACCTCTGCCTATGAACAGTGCATTACCTCATAGGTCACGTCCACCCCTAGGTGGACGCACCCTATGAGGCATTGCCCTGCGCCCGCCACCCTGAGACATAAAGATGAAAAGTCTCATGTGCCTGTAATTTCACCGGCACCCTTACCCTTCAAACCGGAACACAGCAATGCAAGCACTACTGCTTTGCGGCAGAAATAGGTATGGTGCTAGTACTTCCCCAGACGAACTCTTTCACAAAAATGCTCTACTACTACTAATCCTCGAACTAATTTGGAACTTGAATTAAGAAATTTTCTGCCACCATTTAAACTGGGGTATGACTATGACTTGAATGAGAGTCTTGACGACTTGACTATAAAAATTAAATTACGAGTATATCACTTGACATTGGCGACCTCTGTGGCGCGGCGGGCGACGCTTGGCCTGTGACGCAGTAGGTTGCGGGTTCGATTCCTGCCTCGGAACAAATATTTGTGCGATCGCAGATATTTGTTCAGGGTGTTCTGGGTATTTTATATGTATAATAAAAAATATCTATCTATGTAATGTAATATATTGTATTAACTATATCAGTTATCTTAGTACCCCTAACGCAAGCTCTGCTTAGCTTGGGGCTAGATAATGTTGTGTGAACTGTCCAGCATTTTTTTTTTTAAATTTATTTATTGTTTGGAGCACTCCTCTGAAGCCATTATATGAAGAGAAGAAAACAACAATTTAAATACTATTGGTTTAGTAGAATCGGGCCCCTGGTCAGAATATATCTCTACTAAATTTCATCGAAATCGGTTCAGCCGTTTCGGTTGAGTAACAAACAAACATCGTAACTGGTGAATGACACATGGCGAGGAAACCAACAACACTCCGCACTAGGCACTCGTCAGATGGCATTCAACGGGGCTCGCACTATCCTCTCACCTGTTTATTCGTGGTAGCTGACTGAGACACGTATGTCGGTATGATGAGTAGTCTCTGGATGTTCGTGCATTCAGCGAGCGCGTCGTCGAAACCAACCTGTAATGAGACGAACATTATCGCATGAGGACAGTTTCCTGGATGCAGCACAAACCTCCCGATTTCACCGTAGCAGAACACCAACCGTATTTTATTTATTTATTTATTTAACAAACTTTACTTTTCACTAGAAACGGGATATTTACCATGATTATTGAGTTTAGATCGTCCCGATATTTCAGCACAGTTGCATGCGCCATGATCACGGGAGAACTGATCTCCGGTGATCATGGTAAATATCCCGTTTCTAGTGAAAAGTATGTGCCTAACCATATATATTGTTATTATTATATTTATTTACACAACTAATCCATGATAATTTTAAAAGTTATATATAAATTTGGTTATATATTGGTATTATATTATATATTGGTGGTTATATATAAATTTACCGTGGTGTGTCCGGCCCAAGAATAGACCCCTCCATCTCCTCCCGTGGATGTCGTAAAAGCCGACTTAGGGATTACCCGGACTTGTTTGTAAGATTCGTTGGTATAAGATTTGTCCTGGCTGCTAGCTTATTTATGGAATGTGATAGATAGGTAATACTGGAAGAAAGCGTTAGCCGAGTCAGTCGTGGGAAGCAATGGCGGCGATGAGCTCACCACTGGTCACGTCTATATTCCACGATGGTGCGACCCGCTGTGAAAAGAGGCCCATTGAGGCTCTGCCTACCCCTAAGGGGAAAAAGGCGTGTGTCTATGTATGTATGTATGTATAAATTTGGTTAAGGCGATATGTCAAAATACCGAACGGGCGGAGTCTAGCAAGAAAACAATAGCTGTAAGACAGTGACAGCGCTATTGCTCACTTGAACCCGGGAAAAGGTGAGGTATAGATTTTTGACACTCGGAAGTAACTGACGTAAGCGACAAATGTTTCGTTTAGCTTCTAAAGTAGCAAATATAAAAATAAATTATCTATAATTAATGTAAGTAATGTGATTACCTACCGAATAATATAAAAAAATATGCTTAATACTTTCTCTAGTCGAAGGAGGGACCTAAAAAAGGATTTAGAAGAGCCAATTTCAAAAAATAAAGCTATCGAGAAAAGTTTAGCGAATCGTGTTTCTAGTCTATAATTTATTTAGATTACATCCTCAAGTAATTACTGTATTAACATCAAGTTTGTAACCTTTACTGATAGCGAGTGAGCATGTAACGAAACGACTCCTAATTTTTAACGCTATGTTAACAGGATCTTAAAACCAAGTTGGGCGGGTGGTCAGCCTCTTGGTCGTCGAACATCTCTTGGCCACCATTCCATTATAGCCGTGGTCCATCTTCCATCATTCCTTCTTGCCAAGTGTCGCGGCTATAATTTACCTAATAATTTATACTTGTGTATTTATAATAGTGTGACGATAGGTGGAGTAAGGCGCTAACTGAATGGCGTCCATGAACTGGGTACAGAAACGTTGGTCGTCCAGCAGCGAGATGGGCAGACGATATCTCATGCGTCGCGGCAGAACCTGGATGAGACTGGCATGGGACCGTGAGGAATAGCACTGGCAAAGAGAGGCCTATACTCAGCAGTGGGTGAAGTCAGGCTGTGGATGATGATGGTGATAATGAATAGTGATACCTTGACGTCGATATTGACGAGCTCTAGCCGCGTGAGGTTCGGTAGACGCGCGAGGGAGCGCAGCAAGGCGGGCGCGGCGCAGTGCGCGGTGCCTCGCTCCAGCCGCAGGCGCTTTAGCCGAGACAAGCGAGCCAGCACTGAGCCGAACTCCTCGCGGAAGGTGCATTCTCCCAGTTCCAGGGACTCCAGGTTCGGCAGCTCGCCGACCACATCGCACGCTCTCCAGCCCAACTCCTATAACAATTAATTAATTTTGCAAAAATTAAAAAATACCCTTTAGCTGAACGGCTGAACCGATTTTGATCAAACAAAGCTAAGAATACTCCCGACAAATAAACCTTTCAAACAAAAAAAAACGAAATCGGTGATGGGACAATGGGAAATCTACGATGGGACAGACACACACACACAGAGACACGTCAAACTTACAACACCCCTTCGTTTTTCGTCGGGGGTTAAAAATAAGAAGATTTGAAGGCCATGCCGCAATTTTTTTTTTTTAACATTGATAGCCCTTTTTTGACCACGATCACACCTGTTGGTATGTGACGATGTGGCCGAAGATGGAGCACAAAGGTATAGAAGGTACATATTCACTCTAGCCTTGAAGAGACCCAGATTATAGTTTTTAGGAAAGACAGACGACGGTAGTGTATTCCACTCCTTAGCAGTTCGCATTATAAAGGTATAACTGAAACGTTTAGTTAGTACGAATAGAGGATATACTAATGAGGTAAGGATGGTACCGAGCCGTGCGTCTGCTCGTCCTATGATGAGGGAGATGGTGGGACCAGATTGTGAAGTTACTGGGAGCATTCCCCGAAATGTAACCTATAGAAGATCGAAAGGCATGCAACCTTACGGTGGTGCTCGAGACTCTGGATCTTAGTCTGAAAGCTCTACGTTCGATCTAGTCCAAGGCAGCAAGCTGGTATATCGACGAGCCATCCCAAACGTGGCAGCAGTACTCCATACCAGCCCGGACTTGTGCTTTATATGGACTTAGAACCTGTCCTGGTGTGAAATAACGCTTTACCTTATTCAGGATGCCTAGCTTCATGGAAGCAGTTTTTTTTCCTTATACTCGATGTAGGAGCCAAAGTTGAGAGTAGGCGTGAGCGAGACACCTATCGAGATGATCTCCTATAGCTATTGGCATTTGGTACGTGGATGGATGCGGGGGGTAGGAGGGGGTGGGGCTGGTTTTCATCCTGAAACTACCCGTGCGAAGCAGGGGCGAGTCGCTAGTTAGGTATAAATAGAAAATACCCAGAACACCCTGAACAAATACATGCCGATCGTACAAATATTTGTTTCGAGGCGGGAATCGAACCCGCTACCTCCTGTGTCGCCACAGAGGTCGTCACCAATGTTAGATGGTGGGAAAAGTAAGATGTAACGATTATAAGAAGGAGAACAAAGCAGTACCTTGATAGAAGTGAGTGAGAGGTGTTGTAGATTCTTGAGGCTAGCCAGCGGCGTCAGATCGACGGTGAGCGCCAGCCCCTGCATGGACTTGAGCCGCAGCTCTTGGAGCTGAGCGGCCGCGGCCAGCGGCGTGGGGTCCAGCATGCCGTCGCGGATGGCCAGCGCCGACAGCGAGCGCAGCAAGGGCAGCGACGAGCTGGCCGCTTCCACCGCTCGCGCGGGACAGCGGCACATTTCCAACCTGCACATTTTAATACCAATGTCGTTACTAGTATATTAGTATAGCACAAAAAGCTGAGTCGTTACCTTTTCACCAAACAACCTTTTTATTTTGTTCTGTATTTTCTCATTTTTACTTTTATATAATTGTATTTTGTATGTAATTTTATTTTTTTGGGTGAATAAATGTATTTTCTTTCTTTCTTTTCTTATAGTATATTAATAATAATTGTTTATTTATAAACGCATATAAATAACTAGTGGAATGCCCGCGACTTCCTCCGCATGTACTTTTCCATACACCCTTAGGGGTTGAATTTCCGGAATTCCTTTCTTAGTGCACCCCTAGACCACAAGAGGAACGTACCGTCCAAATTTCAGGTCTCTAGGTTAAGGCTGTGCGTTGATAGTCAGTCAGTCAGTCAGTCAGTCACGCAACGATTTTATATATATTGAAATAATGGAACATATTTAACGTTCGGTTTTATTGTTGTTTGTCTGTAATTCGTATTCGGGTCCAACGGTATCGGACGCGAGGTTAGCGAGGTGCCTTAGCTAAAAATCCGAAAATGCCGAAAATGCCTAATTGTTTTTGAAAATATTCAAATAGGACCTGGATTGTTTAATATCTTGTTTTTTTTTTTTAATGTTTTACGTAAATAAATAAATAATCTAAAAATTACTAGTTACCTACAAATTATACTAGACCGTCGTCCTAGACTCGTTTTGAATACCCATCGTAATTTCTTGGGAACTTGATTGATGTCTCTAAATAAATAATAGATTGGCATCTGCCGAGCCAGACAGGAAGCGTCTAGGAGTTAATTCACATAGAAAAAAGATCCAGGTCTCAAAAAATTATGTCTTAAATGTAAATAGCTTGTGTACTTGTTAATAAGGTTCGTTGATATGAGATTTGTCTTGGCTGATGTGTTGGAAGAAAGCGTAAGCTCATGGTGTAATAAACTTGTATTGGAATGCATATAAATGCGTGTAGTGGAACGTTGTATAGACGTCGTGTTTTTTTTTTTGACTGTTCACACTACATTGTCTAGCCCCAAGGTAAGCAGAGCTGGTGTTATGGGTACTAGACAACTGATATATACTTAATACAATATATTACATAGATAGATATTTTTTATTATATATAGAAGACATCCAGAACACCCTGAACAAATATCTGCAGATCGCACAAATATTTGTTCCGAGGCGGGAATGAAACCCGCAACCTCCTGCGTCGCAGACGAACGTTCGCCCGCCGCGTCACAGAGGTCATCAATGGTTCAACTACCTATATGATGGGTGACAGCGGCATCGTGGTACAGACGCTTAATATGCAGAAGTAATGTCTTGAGATACATTTGAGAGTCACTAACTAGAAACAGAACAGGTCAACTAGAAGACATAATATTGTAAACCATTGTAAAACACGAAAATATAATAGAGTTTCCCCAAACTTATACTTTAATTCAACTACGGATACTACACATAACCAGCTGGCATATATTTTAATTTAAATGTAATACAAATTTTCGTTCCAGCAGGACTCGAACCCGCAACCTCACCTGTGATCGGCGATGCCTTTACCAATTCGGCCATAGAACACTATGACACTCAAGACAAAATTTGTGGGCACTATCAACTCGGCTATAGCGCCGATGGGAGCCATCTACAGGTGTTTCATTAGAAACCTTCTGTTCAAAGTCCGAAATTAGTTCGAATTTTTGGGTTACATTTAAATTTAATGTTTTCCATAAATTGTGGTTTACACTTGAACAATTAAGTTTTTTCACCTTTCTAGTGTGTCGATTTGTCCTATGTGTTGGCCGAACTGGTCCCAGAACGCGATATCGCTTTGCGGCAGCAGCATCTTGCGCAGGTCTAGCCACTTGGTGCCGTGTCGTTTGAGGGCAGCGCACAGCCCTCCCCAGTCGTTTACCTAAAATAACACAAAGTAAATAAATAAATAAATAATGCTGGACATTCCACACAACATTATCTAGCCCCAAGCTAAGCAGAGCTTGTGATATGGGTACTAGATAACTGATATACTTAATACAATACATTACATAGATAGATATTTTTTATTATATATAGAAAATACCCAGAACACCCTGAACAAATATCTGCGAACGCACAAATATTTGTTCCGAGGCGAGAATCGAACCCGCAACCTCCTGCGTCGCAGGCGAACCGTCGCCAGCCGCGCCACAGAGGTCGTCAAATAATATCAAGAGGTGATCATCAAGGGAAATGGTCATGACATGAAATGAAAAAATGAAATAATAATTTATTGCATGAAATATAGTACAAGAGGATGAAAAAATATATATAAGATTATTTTATCTTAGGACCAGCATATTTCGCCATTAGTAAGAATGCAATGTTAATAATAATGTTAGTCTGTAGCCTACGGTTTAATAGACATAAACCTGACATAATTGTAATTGGTGTGTCCGTCTTAATTAAATAAATCAATGACTGAATTGCTTACTTCCAGTTAAAATATATAGTAAAACTCAATAACAGAAACCCAATTATCGTAACAATTAATTTTGTAAAAATTTCAAAAACTCTCAACGCAATGAAACGGTTGAACCGATTTTGATCAAACATAGCTAAGAACAATCCCGAAAAATTCACAATTCAAACAAAAAAAACAGTTCATCCATTCGGGATCTACGATGCCACACACACACACACACACACACACACACACACACACACACACACACAGACACGGCAAACTTATAACAACCCGTCGTTTTTGCGTCGGGGGTTAAAAATAGTTCGGATTAATACTACACAAGTGACAATACAATATGGACATCTGATTATTAGAAATGTGACCAAAACTTTAAAGTTACTCAAATAATATCGTCTATAATTTATTATTATTTATTTATTTTACGGACGAGCAGCTTTCGCTGATATGTCTACATCAAAACAGTGTGGAATGTCTAATTTTGGGACACTTTTTTAGTTCTGAATTATCCTTTCGTTGTCCAGCTTGTTTTTAAATGCATTCACAGACGTGGCAGAAACAACATCGTCCGGTAGTATGTTTTTAAATGCATTCACAGACGTGGCAGAAACAACATCGTCCGGTAGTATGTTTTTAAATGCATTCACAGACGTGGCAGAAACAACATCGTCCGGTAGTATGTTTTTAAATGCATTCACAGACGTGGCAGAAACAACATCGTCCGGTAGTATGTTTTTAAATGCATTCACAGACGTGGCAGAAACAACATCGTCCGGTAGTATGTTTTTAAATGCATTCACAGACGTGGCAGAAACAACATCGTCCGGTAGTATGTTTTTAAATGCATTCACAGACGTGGCAGAAACAACATCGTCCGGTAGTATGTTTTTAAATGCATTCACAGACGTGGCAGAAACAACATCGTCCGGTAGTATGTTTTTAAATGCATTCACAGACGTGGCAGAAACAACATCGTCCGGTAGTATGTTTTTAAATGCATTCACAGACGTGGCAGAAACAACATCGTCCGGTAGTATGTTTTTAAATGCATTCACAGACGTGGCAGAAACAACATCGTCCGGTAGTATGTTTTTAAATGCATTCACAGACGTGGCAGAAACAACATCGTCCGGTAGTATGTTTTTAAATGCATTCACAGACGTGGCAGAAACAACATCGTCCGGTAGTATGTTTTTAAATGCATTCACAGACGTGGCAGAAACAACATCGTCCGGTAGTATGTTTTTAAATGCATTCACAGACGTGGCAGAAACAACATCGTCCGGTAGTATGTTTTTAAATGCATTCACAGACGTGGCAGAAACAACATCGTCCGGTAGTATGTTTTTAAATGCATTCACAGACGTGGCAGAAACAACATCGTCCGGTAGTATGTTTTTAAATGCATTCACAGACGTGGCAGAAACAACATCGTCCGGTAGTATGTTTTTAAATGCATTCACAGACGTGGCAGAAACAACATCGTCCGGTAGTATGTTTTTAAATGCATTCACAGACGTGGCAGAAACAACATCGTCCGGTAGTATGTTTTTAAATGCATTCACAGACGTGGCAGAAACAACATCGTCCGGTAGTATGTTTTTAAATGCATTCACAGACGTGGCAGAAACAACATCGTCCGGTAGTATGTTTTTAAATGCATTCACAGACGTGGCAGAAACAACATCGTCCGGTAGTATGTTTTTAAATGCATTCACAGACGTGGCAGAAACAACATCGTCCGGTAGTATGTTTTTAAATGCATTCACAGACGTGGCAGAAACAACATCGTCCGGTAGTATGTTTTTAAATGCATTCACAGACGTGGCAGAAACAACATCGTCCGGTAGTATGTTTTTAAATGCATTCACAGACGTGGCAGAAACAACATCGTCCGGTAGTATGTTTTTAAATGCATTCACAGACGTGGCAGAAACAACATCGTCCGGTAGTATGTTTTTAAATGCATTCACAGACGTGGCAGAAACAACATCGTCCGGTAGTATGTTTTTAAATGCATTCACAGACGTGGCAGAAACAACATCGTCCGGTAGTATGTTTTTAAATGCATTCACAGACGTGGCAGAAACAACATCGTCCGGTAGTATGTTTTTAAATGCATTCACAGACGTGGCAGAAACAACATCGTCCGGTAGTATGTTTTTAAATGCATTCACAGACGTGGCAGAAACAACATCGTCCGGTAGTATGTTTTTAAATGCATTCACAGACGTGGCAGAAACAACATCGTCCGGTAGTATGTTTTTAAATGCATTCACAGACGTGGCAGAAACAACATCGTCCGGTAGTATGTTTTTAAATGCATTCACAGACGTGGCAGAAACAACATCGTCCGGTAGTATGTTTTTAAATGCATTCACAGACGTGGCAGAAACAACATCGTCCGGTAGTATGTTTTTAAATGCATTCACAGACGTGGCAGAAACAACATCGTCCGGTAGTATGTTTTTAAATGCATTCACAGACGTGGCAGAAACAACATCGTCCGGTAGTATGTTTTTAAATGCATTCACAGACGTGGCAGAAACAACATCGTCCGGTAGTATGTTTTTAAATGCATTCACAGACGTGGCAGAAACAACATCGTCCGGTAGTATGTTCCAATGGGGAGTCACATTGCTCATTTATCACGCTAGGTGGCGCATAATCGCTGGTGTCTTACGTAGTTATTGTATCTTCTTTGCGCTGGTGTTGTTTTGTAGCAAACAAAGGTCTATAAATGTATTAAAAAAAAACTGTCAAAAGTGTGAAATATCAATGGATAATATTAGTAAATAAACATTAAATAATAGTCTGGTATAAAACATGCCTCTGTGTAGTGCATCTCAGTGTACAAATAAAGGTACACACCGTTTCCCTTCATGAGAAAAAGACAAGACCACTAAATAACAAGCACCAGCGATGGTGGCGCCATCTGAGATTAGTTTTGCCTGTGGCTCCCCATTGTGGACCAACTGTTACTGAAGAAGTTATGTGCAACATGTGCGTTGGCTGGATATTAGGATAGACGCGTCTCTCTTCACTCTTTCCAATGATATATATCACTATCCTACTCTAATATATGGCGACCGAAACATAGTCTCATATGCCTGTAATTACACCGGCACCCGTTACCCTTCAAACCGGGAAACAGCAATGCGAGCACTACTGCTTTGCGGCAGAAATAGGTATGGTAGTAGTAATTCAACAGATGATTTTTTTTTTAAGGTGGTTGCTTTCGCTTGTGGCCCGAAATTAAAAAAAAATCGTTTCGATGAGCAATATTTTTTTGCTCATCACAGTTCATCAACACTTCTTCAGATAGCGAGAACTACGTTGCCGGTAATTATATGACCTAACACACAAGTTTTAATTTATAGTATCACATAAATATCATTAGTTTAGCTACGATTGTGCTTCAATTGTTTTTACAGTGTTTTTTTTGTTTCAAGCACATTCCTAGCCAAACTAATGATATTTATGTGATACTTTAAATTAAAACTTGTGTGTTAGGTCATATAATTACCGGCAACATAGTTTTTGCTATCTGAAGAAGTGTTGATGAGCCAAAAAAGACGAAAAAAATTGAATTTCGCGCCACAAGCGATAGCAACCACCTGGATGATAAAAGCGCAATTAATAAATAAATAAATAAATAATGCTGGACAGTTAACACAACATTATCTAGCCCCAAGCTAAGCAGAGCTTGTGTTATGGGTACTAGATAACTGATATACTTAATACACAATATATAACATAGATAGATATTTTTTATTATACATAGAAAATACCCAGAACACCCTGAACAAATATCTGCGAAAACACAAATATTTGATCCGAGGCGGGAATCGAACCCGCAACCTCCGGCGTCGCAGGCGAACGTTCGCCCGCCCCGCCACAGAGGTCGAATTTGTTACTTACTTGTGAGTTTTTCATCCTAACGTGTCGCCATAGGACGGGCGTTGCCGCCAGCTCCTTCCACAGGCGGGAGACGCGTGCGCAGTGTGCCAGGTCTCTCATACCTAAGTATTGGAATATCTGTGAACAAACGTATGACAGATAAGGTTAAATTCATTCCTCCGACGTAGGCCGTATTGTTACAACGGTTACGAGCAACGGTTCGGGATAATAAAATCACTAAAACTTCCCAAAACACACTAATACACTCTTTACTTTAACTGTATTAAAAAAAAAAAAAAAAACTGGTCAAGTTCACTCAACATTATCTAGCCCCAAGCTAAGCAGAGCTTGTGTTATGAGTACTAGATAATTGATATACTTAATACAATATATAACATAGGTAGTTTTTTTTTATTATGCATCGAAAATACCCAGAACACCCTGAACAAATATCTGCGATCGCACAAATATTTGTTCCGAGGCGGGAATCGAACCCGCAACCTCCTGCGTCGCAGGCCAACCTTCGCTCGCCGCACCACAGGTATTTGACGACCGGCGAAGGTTTGCTGCGACGCAGGAGGTTGCGGGTTTGATTCCCGCCTCGGACAAATATTTGTACGATCTGCAGATATTTGTTCAAGGTGGTCTATGTATTTTCTATGTATAATAAAAAATATTTATCTATGTAATGTATTGTATTAAGTATATCAGTTATCTAGTACCCATAACACGAGCTCTGCTTAGCTTGAGGCTAGATAATGTTGTGTGAACTGTCCAGAATTATTTAATATTTATTTCACCGCACTGTTCACTATTTGTCACTCTCAAGTCACTTGATCCGTTCGCACTCAAAGCCAATTAACGTAACTTCCTAATCTGCTTTTATATACGTAACGAACATTCAGTAGAAATGTCTAGATGATACAACCCGTCCCACTCTAACAACAGATAGGGATAGCAATTCTACGCTACTCGTCAGGAGATGGCGCTGGCAATTCTACATTTACAATAAGCGCTATATTATAGCGTATAGCGCGCCTATTCGTCAGGTCTATAGACTTCTGCTATTCAAGAAAGTCTGTATTGAGCTTTAAATTCCTTAATTGGATGAGTTTCAGGCCAATTCAAACAAGGATCCCTCATCGTACCATCTAGTACGTTATCCTGGTTTTGTTTTGGTATTAATTAACGTTCAAAATCAGCGCCTATTGGGACGTGTCAGGGCCGTGCTCTGACCGGAGCGAAAAGCCCAAGTCCCGAAAATAATATTGGTCGGCGTTTAGTATGAACTCGTTTATACAAATCCGTGCCGTGGTCGAGGCCCGGCCACGTCACGGTTGTATTAAATGATAGCGATCTATTAAGGCATCTAGAAGCTTTTTTTTTTACAAGCTTTTGTTTAACTTGCAATATATGTCTGGGTGGAATCTACGGTATACCGCCTGTGGTTCTGAAGCGATGTGCTCCTGAAATGTGTCCTGTTCTGACGCGCCTCTTTGAGCTTTCTTACTCTACTGGAGAGGTTCCATCTTCGTGGAAGACTGCCCATGTCCACCCGGTGCCCAAAAAGGGCGATAGGTCAGACCCATCAAATTACAGGCCAATCGCTATAACCTCCCTTCTCTCTAAGGTTATGGAGCGTGTAATAAATACCCAACTCCTAAATACCTAGAAGGAAACGATTTGATCAGCAACCGTCAATACGGCTTTCGCCATTGCCGCTCGACCGGTGACCTTCTAGCGTATCTCACACATCGGTGGGCCCTTGCCATTGAGAGTCTAGGTGAGGCATTGGCTGTGAGCTTGGATATAGCTTAGGCCTTTGATCGGGTCTGGCACCGGGGTCTTCTATCGAAGTTGTCATCTTACGGAATGTCCGAGGGGTTGTGCAAATGGGTCGCTAACTTTTTGTCCGGCAGAAGCATAAGAGCCGTCGTTGACGGTGGTAGCTCTGATTGCATGGACATCAATGCTGGCGTCCCGCAAGGTTCTGTGCTGTCCCCAACGCTGTTTTTGCTGCATATCAATGATACGCTGTCCATTGACGACGTTCATTGCTATGCAGACGACAGTACTGGTGACACTTTTTACACGGGCCGTGCCTACATCCCTCGTCAAATTGTAGAGGAAAGCCGAAGGCAACTTGTATCTGACATTGAGGGTATATTAACCAGAGTCTCCGATTGGGGATGGCAAAACCTGGTTCTGTTTAACCCTACAAAGACACAAGTTTGCGCGTTCACTGCTAAAAAAAACCCATTTACTGTGGCTCCACAATTCCAGGACATTCCCCTCACCATCTCTACGAGCATTGGGATTGTAGGCATCGACATCTCTAGCGACGTCCAGTACCGTAGTCACTTAGAACATAAGGTCAAGCTGGCTGCCAAAAAGCTTGGTGTACTTAACAGACCGAAGCTGTACTTCACTGCGGGGCAAAGGCTGCTTCTCTATAAGTCGCAAGTCCGGTCCCACATGGAGTACTGCTGTCACCTCTGGGCAAGAGCACCTGGCTACCAGCTTGGACCTTTTGACTCGGTTCAAAGGCGTGCAATGAGAATTGTCGAGAATCCCAAGCTCACGAACGGTATTGAGCCCTTAAGTCTGAGGAGAGACTTTGCCTCTCTCTGCGTGTTCTACCGTTTGTATAATGGGTTTTGTTCCGAGGAATTGTTTGACATGATGCCTACAGCAACCTTTTTTCACCGCACCGCTCGCCATCGACAGAGGATTCATTCGCACACCTTAGAGCCAGGGTGGTCCTGGACTGTGCAGTTTCAGAGAAACTTCCTCCCGCGAACGCTCAGGTTGTGGAATGCTGAGGTTTTCCCGAGCGACTACAGTATGGGGTTCATCAAAAGGAGTGTTTGGAAATTTTTAAAGGGTCGGCAACGCGCGTGTGATGCCTCTGGTATTGCAGGCGTTCATAGGCAACGGTAACCGCTTGCCAACAGGTGGGCCGTAAGCGTAACATAGCTAAGAACACTCCCGACAAATTCACCTTTCAAACAAAATAAATAAATCGAAATCGGTTCATTCGTTCGGGAGCTACGATGCCACCGACAGACACACACACACACACACACACACACACACACACACACACACACACACAGACACGTCAAACTTATAACACCACTTCGTTTTTGCGTCGGGGGATAAAAATGTATTTTTCACAAAAATCTTGTTACCTGTACAACGGTACTGGTCTGCCTAGCTCGTTCATAGAAGGCCGTGAAGTAGTCCAGCTCGTCCTTGGCCTCGACGCGCGGGCGGCCCCGCCGGCGGGGGGACACGGTGGCGGTGGGAGGGGGCGGGGCGGGCGCGCCGTTCGCGACGCGCGTCCGCCGTCTGTCCTCACTGCGGGACGCACGTTATACTAACTGATCCAAAACAACTACACTCATCTGAATGGACCAATAACAAGACAATTATTGAGACAATCCACTAAGTTAGGACATTGCGGCAGTGAATTTTAAACCGGTCTTAATTAAGCTAGGTTCATATTGTTGTGTCGGGGAGTGTCGTGGCGCGCCAGAACGCAATCCGTTACGTTTATTACCTATGACTAGATTCACATTAGTAGGTTCACGCGCCACAACATATCCTACTAATATGAATCTAGTCATAGGTAATAAACGAAACGGATTGCGTTCTGGCGCGCCACGACACACCCCGGCACAGCAATACGAACCTGGCTTTAATTGAATGCTTGGTTTAAGGAAAATGATGGCCGGCTTAACCTGCGTTGACACCAATCAATGTACACTTCGACAAAGTGCTCTTTGATAACTACTTAGACACCATTTGGACCCCATTTCGTCCAAATGAGGTTTAATAACTTTTGACTCGATCAAAAGAGTCATCAAAGCGTACTTTGACCGTGCCAACGAGGCTTTAGTGGAATGGCTCATGTATATGGTCCTTAAAGATATAAAACATGAGACAAATCACAAACCAAAGACAAGAAATAATGATAAATTTCAATAAGCTATGGTCTTAGTACAGACTGTTAAGCGATAGGGGTACCCCGCAGTGTGTTTTTGTGTTATTATTACAAGTTTTGTATTTAACGCAAAGATATAATTATGTGAAAAAAAAGTCCCCCAATGCGATACAAAATTAAGATATTTGTATGCGTCGTGACTATCAATTAATCTGTGACGCGGGGGTCACCAACTAGCTTTACTGTCTGTACCTAATATTTAAGCGCGGTCTCGTTCTATAAATTCACATCTTACATACGGATTTATCTCATGTTTTAATCCATCATATATTACCTTGTAAAAGTTAAGGCCGGCGATTTAACGCAATTATAAGTTGTAAACAATATTGATTTATACGGTTTTTATTAACAGTTTGATACATTCCCTTATATATGTATATAGTTGTATATAATAACATATTGATAAGGTACTTTCACAGTAACGCTACAGGTCCAGCGCTTAACTGAGTCAGTCCCTGAGGTATGGGAGCGGTACGGGAGAGGTGTTTTAGTTTACATTATGTCACATGATATCTGATAATTTGAGAGAAGAAAACACCCATCCCAAACCGCTCCCTTACCTCGGGGACTGACTCACTTAAGCGCTAGACCTGTGGGAAGTTGTATGTAATAACATATTGATAAGGTACTTTCACAGTAACGCTACAGGTCCAGCGCTTAACTGAGTCAGTCCCTGAGGTATGGGAGCGGTACGGGAGAGGTGTTTTAGTTTACATTATGTCACATGACATCTGATAATTTGAGAGACGAAAACACCCATCCCAAACCGCTCCCTTACCTCGGGGACTGACTCAGTTAAGCACTAGACCTGTAAGACCCATCATTAAACTTGAACGTGCCTTGCTAACTATATTTATATTATGCATTACTGTGAAAGGTTTCTTAGTAAAACTTAACTAAGATAATTTAAAATTAGTAAAATACATATCTGCTACGTTACCATCAGCCGTTCTTCCAAAGTCTGAATCATAAAAAAAATGTATATTCTCTGATTAACATTTATTAACAATAAACATTTAATAAAAATTATAATGGAATCTATTTAAGGTCACAGCTCTCACTTGAGGAGCGAAACTCAATATTTTTTGGTGTTTTTTAGATAGTTAGTTAAAACTTTTATTTGTCACGTACATTCAAAACAAATTAAAGACAGTGCACTCAAAACTATGTAATAAAACCATTGTTACACAAATACAAAGCAGTGCACTAAAATAAACATTTTAAACCATATAAAAACTATAACTAAAAGTATGTGTGTGTTGCAGCATCACAAATGGGTCATAGCTCAGCGAATTAACTTGCTCAAAGAGCAAACCTTGGTTTTTCTGCCCATTACAGCTCATGAACACTTCTTCTGATAGCGAAAGTTGATTTCGCGAGAACTAGGAGACTTAACACACATGTTTTAATTGATAGTATCTCATAAATATCATCAGTTTAAGCTACGATACCCCTAAACAAAAAAACACAGTAAAAATGTGTCTATGGGGATTGTAGTTAAGCTGATGATATTTATGAGAATCAATTAAAACACCGTGGTGTGTCCGGCCCAAGAATAGACCTCTCCATCTCCTCCCGTGGATGTCGTAAAAGCCGACTTAGGGATTACCCAGACTTGTTCGTAAGATACGTTGGTATAAGATTTGTCCTGGCTGCTAGCTTATTTATGTAATGTGCTTACTGGAAGTCGTGGGAAACAATGGCGGCGATGAGCTCACCACTCGTCACGTCTATATTCCACGATGGTGCAACCCACTGTGAAAAGAGGCCCATTGAGGCTCTGCCTACCCCTTCGGGGAAAAAGGCGTGTGTCTATGTATGTATGTACGTAATTAAAACATGTGTTTTGTCTCCTAGACTCTCTTCTATTACTTTTGAAACTATCATGGTTATAATTTTCACTAGAAACGGGATATTTACCATGATTTTTGAGTTTTATATGTTCCCGATATTTCGGCACAGTTGCATGCGCCATGATCACGGGAGAACCGAAATATCGGGAACATTTAAAACTCAAAAATCACGGTAAATATCCCGTTTCTAGTGAAAATTATCTCTTCTATTAGTCTCCCAGTTCTCGCGAAATCAACTCTTGCTATCTGAAGAAGTGTTGAGGAACTGTAAATGGCAAAAAACACCAAAAAAAAAGAAGAATTTCGCGCCACTACTGAGAGCATCCACCTTAACATCACGCGAATAATTAATTGATTGGTGCAAATCTTCTAAAAATGTAACTTAACAGTAATGACTAATGCAGTCTCTCGCTAGGTCAGATTTACACGAGTGTTTTATTTTTTATTTTGACATCTAGTTGCCAGCACTTAAAATATTATAGTCTCTGCATAGCTAGTAATAAGCCTTTATTTGACTCTTCCCGCCATTTTCGAAAAGAGACGTTGTCTACATTTATTTTCCTAGTGTATTCTTGAGTTATTTTGTATTATTTTGGTGGCATTTTAACTAATGTAGCTCGTTTAAAAAGCACAAGTGTAGTGAAATGAAATGGAAGTGAATTGCGTGACTTTTGAAATTGGTGGAAATTGTCTACCAAAGTTTTAGTAAAATTGGCCACCGTTTTACTAAAACATGACTCGACTGTGACTTTGACGACTTGGAAGGACTGTAACGTTGCAAAATATATTAAAAATACAATATAGTGAATATACAGATACTTGAAAATGGCAAATGCACAAACCGTGCGGCGCCAATTATAAAGAAAAAAAAAACCTTTAATTGGCAAATTGCCGAAATTGTGGGCTATTCCGCAAAGGCCACTTGTTCAATACAGTGATCACTATGATATTCAGTTTTCTAGTTCTCTTGTTCTCTGTTAAATTTATAATCCGTCTAGAACGAGGATTCGTTCTAGACGGATTAGAAATGCTCAGAACGCCATCGGGTTTTGCCACTTTTTTTTTTCTTTATAATTGGCTTCGCACTTCTTGTGCATTTGCCATTTTCAAGTATAACTATTGAATTTTCAATATAATTTGCAACGTTACAATCTTTCCAAGTCGTCAAAGTCACAGTCAAATCATGTTTTAGTAATACGGTGGCAGTTTTACAAAAACTTGAAAAGTCACGCAATACACTTCCATTACATTTTACTACACTTGTGCTAAGTCGATGGGTCAAAATATGTTGTTACGTTTTTGACGAATTCTGTGACGCGGCGGGCGTAGGTTCGCCTGCCACGCAGGAGGTTGCGGGTTCAATTCCCGCCTCGGAACAAATATTTGTGCGATTAGCAGATATTTGTTCAGGGTGTTCTGGGTATTTTCTATGTATAATAAAAAATATCTATCTATGTAATGTATTGTATTAAGTATATCAGTTATCTAGTACCCATAACACAAGCTATGGCTTAGCTTGGGGCTAGATAATGTTGTGTGAAATGTCCAGCATTATTTATTCATTTTTATTTTTCTTTTTTACATTTCCTACCTTTGTTAAGTTTGTAATGTGTAATAGTAATTTGACAGACGTGAAATGTAGATTACGATTTTACGTTCCAGACGCGGTGAATTCACCACCATTTCGGCGGGCAACATTAGAAAGAGTGATGGCGAAAGCGTACCGCGAAACTACATAAAACGAATAGCCTTGGATAGAACGAGTTTTTTTTTTTTTTTTTTATACTACTAGAATGACGGAATTAGCGGATGACCCACCTGATGATAAGCGGTAACCTCTGCCTATGAACAGTGCATTACCTCATAGGTCACGTCCACCTAGGACGCACCCTATGTGGCATTGTACCGCGGGTACCCCACTCGTCACGCACACAAGCTGAGAGCTGTCCCGCGGCGTCTCACGAAGTCGTCGAAGCTGGTGCATGTAATGGGGCCGGCTGTTTATAACAGTCTTCCACCGGCGATCATCAGTGCTTCTTCAACGCAATCCTTCAAAAGCAAACTAAAGTTCTGGCTTATTGAAAAATGTTATTATAAATTTGATGAATTATTTGATTGAATTTTATTTTTATGAACATGGTATTTAATTGGACAATCAATGTATTATTATTATTATTCTTTAATCAATTTTTTAATTATTATTACTAGGTATCTTATTTTTTAATACCCATGTATTAATGTACCTACTTACTTACTTGTATAATTGTAAATTATATATAAGATGACATGTAACCTTACAACGTTATTAATAAATAAACATAAACAAACATAAACATAAACATTGCACTGCGCCCGCCACCCTGAGACATAAAGGTGAAAAGTCTCATGTGCCTGTAATTTCACCGGCACCCTTACCATTCAAACCGGAACACAGCAATGCGAGCACTACTGCTTTGCGGCAGAAATAGGTATGGTGGTAGTACTTCCCCGGACGAACTGATTCACAAAAAAGCGCTAATACTACTAAAATAGTAGCTTGAGAATAGCTTGATAAAATACCATCATCACATTTTCTATAAAACTACGTGGAAAAATCTAATTATTTTTTGAAAACTTTGATCGGGGTCACTAAGAACAGACCGTCAATGGCAAAATTTATATTTTTTCAAAAATAATTGTGTTTTTTCTCGTAGTTTTGTACAAAAACTGATGATGGACAACTAATAAGATAATCTAAAAGTGTCAGTGGAATTGGGCTGGACTGTCTGTAGCATGCCTGATGAGCTGTGGGCCAGAATAACCACTATGTGGAGCCCTGACAGAGCGAGACGGCGTCGCGGCAGACCGGAGATGGCGCGATGAAATAGACACTTTTAACACAGATTGGCAAACAATAGCACAGGATCGTAGTGACTGGAGGATATGGGGGGAGGCCTATGCCCAACAATGGGACGGTTCAGGCTAACAGTAACAGTAATCTGATGACAAGTGGTGCACTAAATTTCGAATATTGGGTACAACAATGTCCTCAGTTTCGCCATCATTCTTTAGTGGAACGATATTATATGGATGTAATCGTTTTGTGCGTTCTTGACAAAATTAACAGCGAACGGAAAGGACCTTAACTGGCCAGATTAAATAAATAAATAAATAAATAATGCTGGACAGTCTACACAACATTATCTAGCCTCAAGCTAAGCAGAGCTTGTGTTATGGGTACTAGATAACTGATATACTTAATACAATACATTACATAGATAGATATTTTTGATTATACATAGAAATACCCAGAACATGGAAAAATATCTGCAGATCGTACAAATAATGCTGGACAGTCTACACAACATTATCTAGCCCCAAGCTAAGCAGAGCTTGTGTTATGGGTACTAGATAACTGATATACTTAATACAATACATTACATAGATAGATATTTTTTATTATACATATATAATACCCAGAACATGGAAAAATATCTGCAGATCGTACAAATATTTGTTCCGAGGCGGGAATCGAATCCGCAACCTCCTGCGTCGCAGGCGAACCTTCACCCGACCCGCCACAGAGGTCGCCACAGATTCAGCACAAGTCACTACTGTCAGTCGCACCTGTCACACGCACCCACAATATCTTCTCTTCTTTAAAGTGTACCCTAAATCTAAGTCACTCTTAATTACCTAGTGGTAGGTATCTTGATTATTTTTATACAGTTTCTGAGGTCGAGATAAATAGATCTTACTTATCACGTACTAACGCTTAGCATTATCCCTGTCACTTTCACACACACGTCAAATCACGCGTGCTAGAGAGGGACAGAGACAATACTACGCATCAAATCACCCGTGCTAGAGAGGGACAGAGACAATACTACGCATCAAATCACCCGTGCTAGAGAGGGACGGAGACAATACTACGCATCAAATCACCCGTGCTAGAGAGTGACAGAGACAATACTACGCATCAAATCACCCGTGCTAGAGAGTGACAGAGACAATACTACGCATCAAATCACCCGTGCTAGAGAGGGACAGAGACAATACTACGCATCAAATCACCCGTGCTAGAGAGGGACAGAGACAATACTACGCATCAAATCACCCGTGCTAGAGAGGGACAGAGATAATTCTAAGCATTAGTACGTACTGAGTTACGTCTATTTATCTCAGCCTAAACATTGCAATGTTTTAAAATATGACGAAATAAGTATATCTTTAATTGTGATAGGAATCACTGATTTTTGGTTACGGTATCCGCCGATTCAGCGCAACGTTACCTGAAACACACAAAAAAAACAGTTGGAGTATGTGCACTAAGAGAACCGAGGCCCAAGTCAGAGTTTTGCAAACACCATGGACTCGATCGAACGCAGAGCTTTCAGGCTTATAGGTGAGCAACATATGGCGGAGACTACGATCCAGAGTCTCGAGCACCGCCGTAAAGTCGCATGCCTTTCGATCTGCTATAGGTTACATTTCGGGGAATGCTCCCAGGAACTTCATGATCTGATCCCACCATCTCCTTTTCATAACAGGACGAGCAGACGCACGGCTCGGTACCATCCTTACCTCATTAGTATACCCTCTATTCGTACTAAACGATTCAGTTCTATCTTTATAATGAGAACTGCTAAGGAGTGGAATACACTACCGTCGTCTGTCTTTCCTGAAAACTATAATCTGGGTCTCTTCAAGTCTAGAGTGAATAGGTGCCTTCTAGACCTTTGTGCTCCATCTTCGGCCACATAGTCACTTACAAACAGGTGAGATTGTGGCCGAACAAAGGTCTACCAATGTTACAAAAACTAAATAAAATAAAAACCATCGTGAAGCTTCGATCTCGCGATGATAACGCACAACGCTGCAGTACGCGGCTCCACCGCAGCGTCACGACATACCCCTCACCGCTACGGAGGCCTGCAATGCTCTAAGCTTACCGCTGACGCATACACCGAAGGAATAGGAGACCATTCTAAACGTTTTTCATACAATCATGTGTCAGACACCGCATACCGCAGCGTTGTGCGTTATGATCGCGAGACCGAAGCTTAACGAAGATCGTGCGGGTATTGCGCAGTAACTAGCCATTAATCTGTGACGTTTCTGGCACAGATTAATAGATAGTTATTACGTTATACACGGACGACCGCCGTTACGATGGTGTTTGCAAAACTCCGACTTGGGCCTCAGGCGTGAGAGATGAGCGCGCTTCAGTGATGTCTCGTCACACTAGCGCAACTATGAGATCTTTATACTTTTCATCATTATCATCACTGGCAGCTCAAATAATGGCTTCAGGTTATAAGCCTTTTGGGCGGCCGCGGGAGCGCTCCACACTTACTTGGCTGCTGTGTGCGTGGTCTGCGCGTTGGGCAGCGGCGCGGGCCGCGGCACTATTATGAACCGCCTGCCGTTGATGATGGCCAGCGACTGCGGCAGCCCGCCTCGGATAGCGAGCAGGCGGGGGGTGGCCGGGGCGGGGGCCGGTGGGGCGGCCGCGGGGGGAGGCGGGCGCGGGGCCGCCCCGGGGCGGGGCTGTGCGACCGCCCACACGCGCTCGCCGTCCGCACCGCCGCCCGATACCTGCAACCGGCCAGCGTCCAGTTTAAATTAATAAATAAATAATGCTGGACACAGTTCACACAACATTATCCAGCCCCAAGCTAAGCAGAGCTTGTGTGATCTGCTATATTATATTGCCATCGAAACTTGACAGGTATGCCAAATTTCAGCTCAATCAAACACGAGGAAGTGGGTCAAATTTAACTTGAAAGATTTGATTACAGACACCGGGACAGGTGGAACTAAATACAAGCTTGTAATCATATCCAAAATAGGAGCAAACTTAGTCTGTTTACAGAGGATTGAAGCGCTCTAACGGTACTCTCCTCATAGCTTACCTTCATTCGCAGCAATACACGCTTGTCATTAGGTTTGTGCGCATTCGTTTGTGGCGCGGGCAGTCTCCGCGGCGCCGGAGTCGCCACTGACGGCGCCGCGCTCGATGTGGTGACCCCCGACTTGTGGATGAGCGGCGGCGGGTCGCGAGGCGGCGACGAAGACTTGCGGCAATTCTGTACAACATTTAATACAAAGACATTTAAAACAAACATTTGTAACTCTACAATGGACTTAGTAGAACCTTGACAAATCTTTGAAAATTCGAACTATGCCAAATGAGTTCAATACACTGCCGGTTCACACTCTAGTCCTTCAAATGTGTTCAATAATCAAGCAGCACTGGATGGAAAAACCTTATCACAATTGTTTATTTTTATGCGTTTTGAGAGACGACCTCTGTAGCGCGTCGGGCATGTAGCCGGCTGAGATGCGAAAGGTTGCGGCTTCGATTCCCGCTGCGGGATAAATGTCTGATCTGCAAATATTTGTTCCTGGTCTGGTGGTACATACAGAGACACGCACTGCACATTACATACACATACCTTGCATAGGAACCTCGCAGGAGGCGGCGCGTGCTTGAACCCGGCGCAGGCGGGGTGGTACATGCAGAGACACGCACTGCACGACAATGAAGGGACCCCTGCGCCGCACGACATCGAGCACGGTTGCACCAATTGCCTGGGTGACTGCCAAGAAAGAGACAAAAATTACTATACAAAAATTAATCACAGACAAGTATGACAAATTTCAGTTCAAACGGATATCGAGAATTGGTCGAAAATTATTCCAAAATACATTGTTAGTTAGTTACAAGTGAATCCAACAAAAGCGTATCAAAAATATAAAACTGACGCTGTGGTGCATATTTTTTTTTAAATGAAATATATTGTCAAACTAGCTTACAGCCCACCTGATGTGAAGTGGTCACCGTCGCTTATAGACACCGGCAACACCCAGGGTATTGCCGATGCGCCGCCTACCCTGAAGGAATTTATGAAAAAAATTCTTGAAGCGACACATGTCGTAAGTAAGCGGTCCTCCTATCCCAGGGGGGTTAGTACGAGAATTTGACAGTATTCGAAACTATATGAAGTTTCGTTTCCTTCCATACATTTACTAGCAGCGCCCCTAGCGAAAACGAGGAAAAAACTAAGGACGCTGTCACAAAATGTATTGAAGGAAACGAAACTTCATATAGTTTCGAATACTGTCAAATTCTCGTACTAAGGGTACAGATGGAAGCTCATTCCATAGTTTGTAGGTATGGGGAAGAAATGATCTCGAGGAACGAGTCGTACGAGAAACCCAGGGATCTATGTGTGGATGAGCTTTGCCACGGTGCCGGGAAGAGAGGCGCTAGAACAACGCAAAGAGATCCAATGGCTCTGCGCTGGCTAAGCGGTTCTAGAGTATTGGAGAGCTTAGGGTCGCCGATGATACTAATGATGCTCTTCTCTGTACGAAGTCAAAGCGAAGCAGCTGGTACTTGGGTGCCCCGTGTCACAGATGGGAACAGTATTCAACTTGCGGCCTAACTTGTGCTTTGTAAAGCGACAGCCGTTGATTTGGCGTAAAATACTGCTTAGCGCGGTTTAGCACTCGAAGTTTTTTGGAAGTCAGTGCAGCTTTTGCTTCGAGATGACTCCCATATTGGACCTCATTAGATATCTCGAACCCCAGAATACTGATACTTGCCGATATGGATAAGGGAATTTCTTGAAATCGCGGCGACACATCGAGCGGGGCCTTCTTAGAAGAGAAGAGAAAGCACAAACCTGTGTCTTCGTTGTGACCAAGTTCCGGTTACCCCAATCGGAAACTTGCTCTAAGGAACTCTCAACATCAGACACAAGTTTACGCCTGTTCTCATCAACTTCAGAACGCGAAGCGTTAGCGCGGCCAGAATAAAAGGTGTCACCCGTACTATCATCTGCATAACAATGAAGACCACTAATTAGCAGGATATCATTGATGTGCATAATGAATAGCGTAGGCGATAGCACTTATCCTTGCGGAACACCAGCATTGATAGGCTTCGGGTCTGAGCATAACCCGTCAACAACAGCCTTGATGATCCGCCCGGATAAGAAGCTGTCAACCCATTTGCATTGCCCCACTGGAAGCCCGTACGATGGTAATTTCGTAAGAAGTGCCCCGTGCCTAACCCGATCAAAAGCCTTAGCGATATCTAGGCTAACTGCCAGGGCTTCCCCTTTACTCTCAACGGCCTCAGCCCAACGGTGAGTGAGATAGACCACAAGATCACCAGCCGATCGCCCATGACGGGAGCCGTTTTGATGGATGATTTTTTTGTTCATTGACATTCGCAACTAAACTAGTGATAATTATGAGACACTTTCAATCAAAATATGTGTGTTAGACCTCCTAGTTTCAGCAAAATTCGGTTTCGCTATCTCAAGATATGTTGATGAGCAGTAATTAACCTTAAATATATTCTTGATACACGATACCTGTACATCAGGCGACGTCAGCTGCGGTGGCGGCTTAGACTGCAGCGGAGGAGGCAAGGGCGGCGGCGTCAGCAGCCTCGGCGGGGGCGGGGGCGGGGACGGGGCGGGTACGGGCGCGGCCGGCGGCGCCTCCCCCGGGGGAGCGGGGGGCGCGGTCTGCGGCGCCCTGCCCGCACACACTACACTCGCGCCGGCTCAGTACCCGCAGCAGAGGGCCGACTGCGCCAGTCAATCGGCCCTCCGTGTGTTAGATTCAGACAAGCTATTATAATCCATACTTTTGAGCTCGCAACTCTGATCCCAGACAAATATGAGAGAGCTTCATATCAACTAGTTGAAACCTAGTCGGTGCCTTCATCAACTAACCAGTAAATATTTCCAGTTTTAAGACGATATGATAAAATTTTGGAGTAGTTGCGTTACATGCTCGCTCAGTAATAGTAAAGGTTACAAACTTGATGTTAATACAGTAATTACTTGAGGAATCATAGACAAGAAACACGATTGATGAAATTTTTATCGATAGCTTTATTTTTGAAATTGGCGCTCCTAAAACCCATTTTAGGTGCTTCCTTCGATCAGAGAATATATTAAGCGTAAATTTGTATACTATTCAGTACCAAAATCTATCACATTACTTAGATTAGTATTAGACAATTTATTTTTTATATTTAATACTTTAGAAGCAAAACGAAGTTTCATCATTTGACGCTTACGTCAGTTACTTCCGAGCTGAAGAAATCTATACCTCATCTCTTCCCGGGTTCAAATGAGCAATAGCGCTGTCACTGTCTTGCAGCAATTGTTTTCTTGCTAGACTCCGCCCATTCGGTATTTTAACATATCGCCTTAAGGTTCATAGAACGCCAAGAGGCAATATTCTGAGGCTCATGAATGCTCTTCTCTACACGAATACGAAGTTAGTAATGCCCCGGCTCACTGGGTTAGCCGCAGGATCATGCGCAATGTGGAATTTTTCTTGCTATCTCTATCTACAACGTGTATTTGAAACAACGGTAACCGTCACACTGATTTTAAATGCATGAAATTGATTGTAACAATAGCTGTGTGAGACTTTCCTTGTGGTAGATGCTCACGCTTGTGGCCCTAAATTCATTTTTTTTGGTGTTTTTTGCCCATTACAGCTCATCAACACTTCTTCTGATAGCGAAAGTTGAGTTCGCGAGAACTAGGAGACTTAACACACATGTTTTAATTGATAGTATCTCATAAATATCATCAGTTTAGCTACGAAACACATTTTTACAGTGTTTTTTTTTTTGTTTAGGAGTATCGTAGCTGAATTGACGTGTAAAATCTGAATTTTTGACCAATAAATACTATTGACTATTGACTGATGATATTTATGAGATACTATCAATTAAAACATGTGTGTTAAGTCTCCTAGTTCTCGCAAAACAACTTTCGCTGTCTGAAGAAGTGTTGATGAGCTGTAATGGGCAAAAAACACCAACAAAATTGAATTTCGCGCCGCAAGCTTGAGCATCCACCTTAATATTCTGGTAAGTACTCTAACGAGTACAGGCGTAAGCGCCGTGACTGTAAATGGTCAATAAATTTAAAGCAAGAGCATATCTGCTATCATAAAATTGTTAAAATCAAATTCACTGTCGCTTCGTAACTGTTTTCAGGTTTTGCGTTATTTCATAAACACTTGTATGGATAATCTGGAGAGAGACGGCAGAAATAAATCACAACACTGAAATTTTTGAACTACTTTTATGGTACGATTAGGTATGGATTATAATATTATAAACAAAGCAGTTTACAACAGTTGTAACATCAGTACTGTCGTTTACTAGTATTTTATACTTCGTAAAACACAGTTCTAAAACAGTACACGGTATATATATATACTTATAATCTAAAAGTAATAATTTTAGGAATGTATCAAACTGTTACAGATTTATCATACAGAGATAAATTTATAATATTTTATCATATAAAATAAGGTCACATTGCACAGATTATAAAATAGGTTATTAAAATATTGCATTACTAAATGTAGAATATTTTCTAAATATATTTATATTAGATTTGGTGGAAGGGTTCAAGAGAAAAGCATCTCCGTATTACAAAAATAATAAAAGGTTTTAAAAATATGTCAGTAAATTTCTAAAACGCTTTGAAAAACACACACTCCGCAAACTATAAGAAATATAATAGGTTTTGGTTTTTTACATTTTCGATTTACCCTTATATCTCAAAAACTAAATAAGTAAAAAAATTATAAAAAATTGTTTTGAAATGTGGAAGTGAGGTGCTTTCATATGACACCGCATTTGATCTGATATTATTTATTTATTTTACCCCTTCTTGGACCCCAATATCTCAACAACCCCCCGACCGATATAGCTCATAACCTTACCAACAAATTGTCCCCAATCAAATTTCATGAAGATCGGATTAACGGAAGTTATGCTCGGACAAACATACATACATGGGTCCAAATCACCAAGGTGGGAAATTCCAAATACGTTTTATGATGAATATACCAGCAATATAACAGCTATCACATTGATGCACATTAAAGTTAAGTGATCTTAAATGACCACTAAACTTGTGTTTAAACAACATTAACGTTTTTTTTTTTTTTTTTATACTACTTTGATTACGGAACAAGCAAGAGGCCCACCTGATGTTAAGCGGTAACCTCTGCCTATGAACGGTGCATTACCTCATAGGTCACGTCCACCTAGGACGCACCCTATGTGGCATTGCACTGCGCCCGCCACCCTGAGACATAAAGATGAAAAGTCTCATGTGCCTGTAATTTCACCGGCACCCTTACCCTTCAAACCGGAACACAGCAATGCAAGCACTACTGCTGAGAAAAAAACACCAAAAAATTTGAATTTCGCGCCGCAAGCGTGCGCATCCACCTTAAATTATCTAAATATGCCAATAGCGCTTACTTACATATAAATAAATAAACTGTAGGAATAAGAAGTTTTTTTTTATACACCTTTGAATGACTTGTCAAGCATATGGCTCCACCTGATGTTAAGTGGTACCCTCTGCGTAGGCAGACCTACGTGCCCTATAGTGGTAGAAATGCACTGTTCAGTATAGTGGTATAAATGCACTGTTCAGAACAGGAGGGCAATTCTCGTGCTTTAGAGATTAAGTCGAATTCGACATATGTAGAAAAAAGATGGCGAATGTCGAATAAAATCTCAATTTGCTATTCTCTTGATGTCGCAAATAGACATAAGTCGACCAAAATCATTCAAATCGAATACGATTTGATGGTTATTGTGACATGTTCGTGACATTTTTTGTAGACATTCATGCTTCGACATTATCTCTAATTTAGAGATAATCTCTACAATCCGAGAATTGGCCTCCAGTGCATTACCTCATAGGTCACGTGCACCTAGAACGCACCCTATGTGGCATTGCACTGCGCCCGCCACACGAGACGTAAAGATGAAAAGTCTCACGTGCCTGTAATTTCACCGGCACCCTTACCCTTCAAACCGGAACACAGCAATGCGAGCACTACTGCTTTGCAGCAGTATTTTTATTTCTGTAATAATTATTATAATTACTTGATATTATATAAAATTAAAGGCCAGTAAGTGAGAAAAACCGTTAAATTTATTGTATTTTATAAATATAGTCCGGTGTAAGTTTCTAAATACTCTACGTTAAGGTGAATGCTCACGCTTGCGGCGCGAGATTCAAATTTTTTGGTGTTTTTTGCCCATTACAGCTCATCAACACTTCTTCAGATAACGAAAGTTGAGTTCGCGAGAACTAGGAGACCTAACACACATGTTTTAATTGATGGTATCTCATAAATATCATCAGTTTAGCTACGATACCCCTAAACAAACAAAAACACTGTAAAAATGTGTTTAGTATCGTAGCTAAACTGATGATATTTATGAGATACTATCAATTAAAACATGTGTGTTAAGTCTCCTTGTTGTCGCGAACTCAACTTTCGTTATCTGAAGAAGTGTTGATGAGCTGTAATGGGCAAAAAAACACCAAAAAATTTGAATTTCGCGCCGCAAGCGTGCGCATCCACCTTAAGACGCGTTCTCGAAATGTTTTTTTTCTAATAACAATGAATATGTTTTACTTTTGAGATATTATTTATTATGTGCAGTTGAAATGAAAACAGTTAAGTATTTATAATGATAATTTGTTAAAAAAAATACTGAATTTAGGCATTTATTTGCTGGAGACACTAATTTTCCACCTTCGTGATTTTGACCCACATACATACATACATACATACAAACGCCGATTCTTCCAAGTTGACTCAGAGAACTAGCTTCGCTCGTTCAATAAAATTGCAAAATAAAAGTAAAATAAAAAAATATTTGTAAAATTGTAAAATTGCGTTGCGTTTGTTTGTGTTCGTAAACTTAGACCAAAGACATAGCTTTTCTCTTAAACCCTTCAGTTTAAAAAGTATCACAGTGTTAGAGCCTTTTCCTCATACCATACCTGGGTTTCTTCCAGGGCGCTGTGTTGTTATTGTGTGGGGTCGCGGGGGTCGGCGCGGGCGCGGGGTCCGGGGTGGCCGCGGGGGCAGGCGCGGGGGAGGCGGGGGCGGGGGCGGCCGGCTTCTTCTTGGCAGGCGCGGGCGTAGGCGGGCCAGAGAGACGGGAGCCTACTGATTTCACCTGTGGAGGACATCATACTAATATATTTACGTGTGTGCCGTGGTGTCCGGCCTAAGAATAGACCCCTCAGTCTCCTGTTGATTTATATTATATTTAGTCCTATTATATTTAGTAGTAGTAGAGCTTTTTTGTGAAAGAGTTCGTCCGGGGAAGTACTGTCATTATACCTATTTCTGCCGCAAAGCAATAGTGCTCGCATTGCTGTGTTCCGGTTTGAAGGGTAAGGGTGCCGGTGAAATTACAGGCACATGAGACTTTTCATCTTTATGTCTCAGGGTGGCGGGCGCAGTGCAATGCCACATAGGGCGTGTCCTAGGTGGACGTGACCTATGTGGTAATGCACTGTTCATAGGCAGAGGTTACCGCTTAACATCAGGTGGGCCGTGGGCCATCTGCTTGTTCCGTCATGCAGTAGTATAAAAAAAAAAAACATGGTCGAAATAATATGTTTTTCTTGTTTTAATGTCTCTTAATGTACCTTCAACTTAGTGGGCGGTGATTTGGGCGTGGCGGGCTCGGGACTGGCGCCTTTGGGCTGCTTGGGTTTAGGGGTCCGCTTCCCCTCCACGAGCAGGGGGCCGGGAGACGCGATGGGGGACTCTACGCGTCGATAGCCGCCCACCAGCTTCGCGTCTCTGAAACATACAGAGTACAGGTGCTGTTTTAGTATGTATACATAAAAAATACACACATCATACATTTTACACATTCAAAAATTACAAGATTAATAATAAGTTCTGATATGTACAACAATAATGGTGTTCTATAACATTTACCACAAACATTGTACTCAAAAGGGATAATAAAATAACAGAAAGAAACACAAAATTAAGGCAAATTAAAATAAGAACTAAAAACTTAAGTTTAAAACAAGTATTTAATTTTGTAAAAATTAAAAAACCCCCAACGCTAAACGGCTGAACCGATTTTGATCAAACAAAGCTAAGAACACTCCCGACAAATACACCTTTCAAACAAACAAAAACTAAATATGTTCATCCCTTCGGGAGCTACGATGGGACAGACACACACACACACACACACACACAGAGACACACAGACACACAGACACACACACACACAGACACGTCAAACTTATAACACCCCTTCGTTTTTCGTCGGGGGTTAAAAATACACACATCATACATATTACACATTCAAAAATTACAAGAATAAAAATAAGTTCTGATATGTACAACAATAATGGTGTTCTATAACATTTACCACAAACATTGTACACAAAAGGGAAAATTAAATAACAGAAACAAACACAAAATTAAGGTAAATTAAAATAAGAACTAAAAACTAAAGCTAAAAATTACAAAAACAAAAAAAAACATAAAATTTTATTGACTTGCGATTGAACCAAAGTGGCTCAAAATCATATTTTTTAAAGATTCGTACAGGTTCGCAATATATGTCTATGTCTAGTTTGTTTTTGTTTAAATCATTGTATTGGTTACACATTCGCGTGGAAGGTACTTCTGTTGATTTGTTATATATTTACTATAGTGACATAACATTGTAAAAGTTAAACAATTCTATAAATTTCTAAGTACTTACCTTATAATTTCTTTTTCTGGGTCATCGAGCCCCAGCGGCTCCTTGAAGAATGTGAAGTTGTCTAATGTGAGCCCTGTGCCCGATAGATGCTCACCAATCTGTAATAAACATACTCTTCAATGAGCAGCTTGTTTGTTTGTCTGTCATAAACGCTTAACACGGCTCTAACAATTTACAAGAAGTTTACAAACAGGGGCCAACGGCCAGTGGTCTGTGTCGCGGCTGTCTTCAACACGAGCAGACAGAGGAACATGTGATACTACACTGCACAGCTACAAATGAAGACAGAGACTAAACCGGACTCCAGGAGTTGATCAAGTCTTGTCTCACTTTATAGCTCCCTCGGGGATACTGGAACAGTGCTGCCATCAGCCCAGAGACCTGGAGTTGTGCTGGCTGGGCTAGGATTAGCAGGGGACAATGCACAAAACACCCCAATGCGTGACGTCAGAGCAGATCTTATCTCCCCCATTTAGTATTAGCATGGGGTAGAAGCTAGACAAAGCTAGAAGAAGCTAGGGGTTTTTTGAGACTAAAAAAGTGGGAAAACTCGTAGCTCCAGAGCAAAGGCAGACTATTAGCGCAGCTTCTTGCCATGCGGCGTGTAGTAGAAGATGTCTGCGTTGCGTTGCGAGTGCGCGTCCAGCGCGGCTCTATACACGAGCTCCCTCCTCCAGCTCGATGGCACGCGGGGGGGGGGAGGAGAGCTCGCAGGTACATACCTCGCGCATGGAGCGCAGCTTCTTGCCATGCGGCGTGTAGTAGCAGTTGTCTGCGTTGCGTCGCGAGTGCGCGTCCAGCGCGGCTCTGTACACGAGCTCCCTCCTCCAGCTCGATGGCACGCGGGGGAGTGGGGAGAGGAGAGCTCGCAGGTACATACCTCGCGCATGGAGCGCAGCTTCTTGCCATGCGGCGTGTAGTAGTAGATGTCTGCGTTGCGTCGCGAGTGCGCGTCCAGCGCGGCTCTGTACACGAGCTCCCTCCTCCAGCTCGATGGCACGCGGGGGAGTGGGGAGAGGAGAGCTCGCAGGTACATACCTCGCGCATGGAGCGCAGCTTCTTGCCATGCGGCGTGTAGTAGTAGATGTCTGCGTTGCGTCGCGAGTGCGCGTCCAGCGCGGCTCTGTACACGAGCTCCCTCCTCCAGCTCGATGGCACGCGGGAGGGGGGGAGAGGAGAGCTCGCAGGTACATACCTCGCGCATGGAGCGCAGCTTCTTGCCATGCGGCGTGTAGTAGTAGATGTCTGCGTTGCGTCGCGAGTGCGCGTCCAGCGCGGCTCTGTACACGAGCTCCCTCTTCCAGCCCAGCTCGATGGGGACGCGGAACAGGGGGGAGGAGATCTCGCTAGTGTTGCGGCGCCCGCGCTGCGCCGGCGACGAGGAGGCGTTCACCTGCGAGATGACACTTTATTACAATCCTTCTTCTCATTTGGATGTATCTATGCCAAACATTTATAGTATAATGCGGGCCCGCTTTCTACCGTGCGTACAACAACCCAGATTAAAATGTGTGTTAGCTATTTTCTTTAGTAAACATATTTGACTACAACCCAGTCTCTTAAATACACGGGCCCGTTCTACCGTGCGTGAAAAAAAACCCACGAACTATTTATTAAGTGTTTGTTGGTTTTTTTTTTTTTTTGTTACAATATTTCATTACAACTCGAGTCTGATATATGCGGGCCCGCTCTCTACGTCTCTACCGTGTGTGAAAAAACACACGAATTATGATGTATGTTTGCATTTTTTTTTAGTAATCATATTTAGCTACAACCCAGTCTCTAAAAAACAAGGGCCCGATATACCGTGCGTGAAAAAAAAACTACGGTGCTTGTTAGCTAATTTCTTCAATTCAAATATTTCGCTACAACCCATAGTCTCTTGGGCCCGCTATCTACCGTGCGTGAAAAAACTCACGAATTATTTGTTAACGTGTTTGTTAGCAATTTTGTTTTTTGTTACAATATTTCACTACAACTTAAAGAACCTCTTGGAACAGAGGAAATATACGGGTCCCCCTCTCTACCGCACAAAATAACAGAAGGTCAGTTCTGGCCGAATTTTATTTTAATTACACGCTCGGCCGTAGCGCTAGGGCTGGCAGAGGCTAAAGTTTAGATTTCGGAACGTCAATTAAAGACATTTCAGCTCCGGCCGATTATGATTTTAATTACCTACTGTCAACCGTAGTATAATGCGCGTCATGTAAAAAGAACGCTGACGGTCATACAACTTCAGGCGTTCCAGCGTTCTTTTTACATGACGCGTACTCTACTAGGGCTGGCTAAAAAAGACAATTGTTTTGTATTCACTGATGTGTTAGAACAACCAAACACAAAGAAGTTCATGTACGATCGTTTATCCATTGCACAATTCAAAGTCACAATACAACAACTATACCTAAGTCGCAGACACAAAATATATAGGTAGGTACCTAAATAATCACGTCTATCGCCAAAGCGCGGGCACTCGCAATTGGCGTTTGACAGAGTTTCACCGTCGTCGTGTATACGCGTATATAGGTAGGTGCGCCTGTTATCGCTCGTTGTACTGAGATGACCTTCTGTACTATGTATTTTGCGTCTATATACCGTGTGTGAAAAACACACGAACTTGCTAGCAATTTTCTTTGTTAAACATATTTCGCTACAACCCTGCCTCTTGAATACGTCAGACCCGCTCTCTACCGTTTTTTTTTTTTTTTTTTGACCACGATCTCACCTGTTGGAAAGTGACGATGTGGCCGAAGATGGAGCACAAAGGTCTAGAAGGCACCTATTCACTCTAGCCTTGAAGAGACCCAGATTATAGTTATAAAACCACCGTGCGTGAAAAAACCCAGGAATTATTTGTTAACGTGTTTGTTAGCAATTTTGTTTTTTGTTACAATATTTCAAATAAGCGGGCCCGCTCTAACACAACTAAATCCGAAATAACACACGAATTATGATATTTGTTAGAAATTTTCTTAGATAAACATATTTCGCTACAACCCAGTCTCTTAAATACGCGCACTCGCTCACTACCGTGCGTGAAAAAAACCACGAATTACAACGTTTGTTAGTACTACCACCATACCTATTTCTGCCGCAAAGCAGTAGTGTTCGCATTGCTGTGTTCCGGTTTGAAGGGTAAGGGTGCCGGTGAAATTACAGGCACATGAGACTTTTCATCTTTATGTCTCAGGGTGGCGGGCGCAGTGCAATGCCACATAGGGTGCGTCCTAGGTGGACGTGACCTATGAGGTAATGCACTGTTCATAGGCAGTGGTTACCGCTTAACATCAGGTGGGCCTCTTGCTTGTTCCGTCATCCAAGTAGTATAAAAAAAAAAAAAAAAAAAAAAAACCTTTCTTTAGTTAAAATATTTCGCCACAACCCAGTCTCTCAAATGAAACAAAAAAAGTCTAAAAGCTAGAAACAATTCACAACCCGAACACGATTAGATCCGATGTGAACAAATCCGCCGGCCTTAGCTACTAGTGCTTAAATATTGCCATCCCTCACCATTGGTATTAGTTAAACAGTGACAGCGCTAATCTAAAGCAACATTAAGTATAACTAAGTGGATATCTAGTTATAAATACCGCTATATGGTTCGGCACGGCGGTAGGCCGGCGCGATGTCTACAAGTGGCGTTATCCGTGCAGCAAAAACAAAAAATTATATTACATAGAAACTATTCTTGCTTTCTGTTCAAGTAAAAATTATAGTGGGAAAAAACGGACAAGTGAACTAAAAGTTGTGTATTGAATCAGTTTAGTTCTGAAATACAAGGCCGGGAGTGATTTTAAATCAACCAAATTAAGTTCTTTATTTACGCAGAAAGGGTAATAATTACAATTTTATACAACACTAGTGGAATGCCCGCGACTTCCTCCGCGTGCACTTTGCCATACAAATTTCAACAACCCGCTGCCCCCCTTAGGAGTTGAATTTCTGGAATTCCTTTTTAGTACACCCCTAGACCGCGAAAGGAACTTACCCATCAAATTTCAGTAGGACTTACAGTTAATACTGTGCTTTGATAGTCAATCAGTCAGTCAGTCAGTCAGTCAGTCAGTCAGTGAGTCACGCATTAATTTTATATATACATATTGATTGCAAAAAATACAAATCTAAAGACAGTTGCAGACGACCTAAAGATAGCTCAACCGATCCAAATCACTATCAGACAGAAGTGCCCCTAAGACGCTGGTTGCGTTGCCATGCGTTTCTCAATGGGAATAATAATGCGTTGAGCCAAGTATGAGCCAGTTCTCTCAGGCCGAGATAAATAGATCTTGCTTAGCATTATCCCTGTCACTTTCACACACATGTCAAATCACGCGTGCTAGAGAGGGACAGAGACAATGCTAAGCATTAGTAAGTGCTAAGTTAGGTCTATTTATCTCAGCCTTAGAGTTGAGTTGTATTGTTTGATACGTGCCAAGTTTTCTCATTTGTACATGAGTTAGGTACTTATTGAAACAGATACTCACATCATCTTCAGATCTCGAGGACAGCGCTGACGATGGTCTAGATCCGTCTAAAAACAGAAAAAAACTTATTGTCTGTCTGTCACAGGTGGCGTAAAGATATCACCAATACATTTATTTACAGAAAGAATAATACAACAAGGTATGTACAAAATATATATGAAACAGTTGTGCTACCTGAAGACCGCTGCTAGCGATCTAAAGGTAGCTCAACTGATCCAAATCACTACCAGACTTCTCTATAATTATAAATTATCTATAGCCATCTCCTTTTATACAATAAAACAACAGCCTTTACAGTGTTCTGTGGTCTGAGAATATCATGTATCAATATCTACAAAAATCACCATTTTTTTTTTGTAGTAGTAGAGTTTTTTGTGAGTTCGGGGAAGCACTACCTCCATACCTATTTCTGCCGCAGTAGTGCTCGCATTGCTGTGATCCGGTTTGAAGGGTGCCGGTGAAATTACAGGCACATGAGACTTTTCATCTATATGTCTCAGGGTGGCGGGCGCAGTGCAATCCCACATAGGGCGCGTCCTACGTGGACGTGACCTATATGTGATAATACACATACAGAGGGTACCGCTTAATACTCTGCCATTTCACATGAGGACTTAAATGAGAAAATCATGAATCATGAAAATCATGCCGTGGTGTGTCCGGCCTAAGAATAGACCCCTCCGTCTCCTCCCGTGGATGTCGTAAAAACCGACTAAGGGATTACCCGGACTTGTTGATAAGATTCGTTGGTATAAAATATATCCTGGTTGCTGGATAATTGTAGAATGTGTTATTACTGGAAGAAAGTGTTAGGTGAGTCAGTCGTGGGAAGCAATGGCGGCGATGAGCTCACCGCTTGTCATGTCTATATTCCACGATGGTGCAACCCACAGTGAAAAGAGGCCCATTGAGGCTCTGCCTACCCCTTCGGGGAAAGAGGCGTGTGTCTATGTATGTATGTATGTATGAATTTATATTTCTAATAATGAATGAAGATTTACAGATGTTCTATGCAATATTCACTTTGGTATTTTAACTGGTGTCTATCCTTAATAGGATTATGACAGTTACTTCGACCTATTCGTGAATTTGATTTAAATAAAATAAACACTGAATTTAAAATGTATTATTATTTCAACTGATATATAATTCACAAACTTGATAGGTGGGTAATATTAAACAATACGACTTAATTAGGGCGCGGTGGAGTGACGACTGACGTAAGTACATACATGTACTAGCCTCGTAACACCAAACTGCAGGTTTGCAATTTCATTAGTGTGCGTGGAGACGCTACTCGTAACGCGACGTCACCCAGTCTAGGTTCAGGCTGAAAACCAGCGTCGATATCGTCCTCGGTCGGTATCGTCATTAAGCTGAGGCTGGACCTGTTTAGCCGCACACGTAGGGAAAGACCAATTTTACCCATTCCATTACGAAGGGTCTAGTTTTATGTTTATGTTTAAAACCCTATGGGTATTATTTTTTTGTGTTTTATTCTTTTTTCTATGTTATATTTCTTTGTTTTTTTGTTTACATGCTATTTTTTTTTTTTATTTCTTATTTCTCTTAAGTGTGTGTGCTACAAATAAATCTTTCTTTCTTTCTTTCTTCTTTCTACAGTATCAAAATTTACTACAACGTGTCTCTTACCAAAATAACAGAACGGAAGCCTTCAGGGCGCGAGTTTTGTACTTGTAGTATCTATATATCTATTTCGACCTCTGTGGCGCGGCTGGCGATGGTTCGCCTGCGACGCAGGAGGTTGCGGGTTCGATTCCCGCCTCGGAACAAATATTTGTGCGATCTGCAGATATTTGTTCAGGGTGTTCTGGGTGTTTTCTATGTATAATAAAAAATATCTATCTATGTAAAATATATTGTATGAAGTATATTAGTTAATTAGTACCTATAACACAAGCTCTGACTTAGCTTGGGGCTAGATAATGAGGTGTGAACTTGTCCAGCATTATTTATATTTATTTATTTTATTTATTTACTAGCAGCGCCCCGCGGTTTCACCCGCATAAGTCTTGATCGCGTGGGAATATCTGGATAAAAATGTGCCTATGTGTTATTCCGGGAGTCCAGTTATCTCCATTCCAAATTTCATGCAAATCCGTCCAGCCGTTTCAGCGTGAAGAATAACAAACATACACACAAACTTTCGCATTTATAATATTAGTAGGATTTGGCCTATACCCACTGCTGTGTATAGGCCTCCTCTCTAACACGCCACTCTCTCCGGGCCTGTTCTCATCCATTCTCGTCCAACTAGTCTAACGATGTCATCCGACCATCGGGCGGGTGGTCTGCCTCTGGCTCGCCGAGCATGCTAGCAGAGGGGCAAGTCCGAGTTTACACACACCATCGTAACGATGATCGTAACGGCGAGTGTACGTGTATTGCGTAGTAACTAGCCATTCATCTGTGACGTTTTTGGCACAGATTAATAGCTAGTTATTATGTTATACACGTACGATCGTGTTACGTTCACCGTTACGATGGTGTTTGCAAAACTCAGACTCACCCCTCAGTATGCTTACCTGTGTCTTTTCTAGAACGTTTAAGGGCGCGCGTGGGAGCGGAGGGCGTAGCCACGCCTCGCGGATTGAAGCCTTTGCAGGCTGCCTTCAATTCAGCTTCCAGACGCTCTGTCAAAAATATAATAGATAATAAAAAAACCGGCCAAGTGCGAGTCGGACTCGCGCACGAAGGGTCCCGTACCATTAACAACAAAACGGCAAAAAAACAGGTTTGTAGAAAAAAAATAACGCAAAAAGTGGTCACCCATCCAAAAACTGCCCCCGCAGAGCATTGCTTAACATACATTTGGAGAAATCACATTTGTTGTATGGGAGCCCCCTTAAATATTTATTTAATTCTGTTTTTTAGTATTTGTTGTTATAGCGGCAACAGAAATACATCATCTGTGAAAATTTCAACTGTCTAACTATCACGGTTCATGAGAAACAGCCTGGTGACAGACGGACAGACAGACGGACAGCCGAGCCTTAGTAATAGGGTCCCATTCCACCCTTTGGGTACGGAACCTTACAAAAACAACATCTCGAACTGACTCTCGACCGACTACATGGCGACCTGGGGGTCATCAACATTCTTTAGAAATCCACTGACGATGCCTCTCCATTAAAATACAATGGAATTTTCAATTATCACTACGATTGGCAGGCGGATTTGTGAAGAGTAGATAGAACTTTGATAGACCTTTGTTTGACCACGATCTCACCTGTTGGTAAGTGACGATGTGGCCGAAGATGAAGCACAAAGGTCTAGAAGGCACCTATTCACTCTAGCCTTGAAGAGACCCAGATTATAGTTTTCAGGAAAGACAGACGACGGTAGTGTATTCCACTCCTTAGCAGTTCGCATTATAAAGGTAGAACTGAAACGTTTAGTACGAAAAGTGGGTATACTAATGGTAAGGAGTAGTGGTAAGGATGGTACCGATGAATAGGATATGGTGGGGTCAGATCGAGAAGTTCCTGGGAGCATTCCCCGAAATATAAATTGATATACATGAAAAATTGTATAATATAGCGAGCACCTCCAAATGTGTACAAACGCGCCGGTCGGATCGTCTTCGACAAAGAGATTTGCGTGCTAATATAGTCTAAAGCTCACCTCTTTACAGAGCGCATGTATTGTCGGGAAACACGATTATGTAACTAGCCTAAAATACTTAATAAAAGATTATGTCTGACAGAGTATTTAAATTCAGACCCTATAACTGGCAGCCTAACGTGGAGCTGAATCGTGGACTTTCACTGTGCAGAACTTTCGCGAATGTACCTACCTAATCAGTGCCTACCGGAATAGTGAAGTTAGTGAAATAATTCCTGCTTAGTGACTAACTATTTTCGTGTGGAATCTATCGCGAGTGTACCTCTGTGTCATGGTTAGCAACAGTGAAACGTGAAGTCCTGGCTTGTCGAGAAGTTACATACCTACTGTGTTTTGCGTACCCGGTATTCCGTGGAATTGTGCGTAGCAACAAGGTTTTGTGGCAGGTATTTCGTTGTTACCTGAACCTAGTGTACATTATGAACCCGGGAATTAACCGTAAAGTGCGTACGCGGCGCTCGTGTTGTGAGGTCACACCGCGCGTTAATAAGTACTAGACTATCGTGCCCTAAGGGAGCCCCTGGTTTGTTTATGCATTCCAGAGTGAGTGTGCGAGTGCGAGACGTAAGGGGACACTGATGTCTTTTTTTTTGGTGACGGGTTCTTTGTGTAGCGTATCGTGCGTTGTTATCAGTTTTGTTCCTAGGTATTATTATATACCTAGACTGAGTGCAGATACGAACCTGTAGTTTTTTTTTTTAAATGACTGTACGGGGTTGTGTAGCGTATCGTGCGTTGTTATCAGTTTTGTTCCTAGGTATTATTATATACCTAGACTGAGTGCAGATACGAACCTGTAGTTTTTTTTATTGACTGTACGGGGTTGTGTAGCGTATCGTGCGTTGTTATCAGTTTTGTTCCTAGGTATTATTATATACCTAGACTGAGTGCAGATACGAACCTGTAGTTTTTTTTATTGACTGTACGGGGTTGTGTAGCGTATCGTGCGTTGTTATCAGTTTTGTTCCTAGGTATTATTATATACCTAGACTGAGTGCAGATACGAACCTGTAGTTTTTTTTATTGACTGTACGGGGTTGTGTAGCGTATCGTGCGTAGTTATCAGTTTGTTCCTAGGTATTATACACCTAGACTGAGTGCAGATACGAACCCATAGTGGTAGTTATTGACTGTGTACAGCGTTGTGCGTATCGTAAGTAGTAAGTACAGACTACTTTTGAGAGTGCTTGGACCTGAGAAGTGGCGTAGATCTAAAAACGATTTTATCGTTATCTGCGAACTTTAGTCAACTAGGTTGGGACTCTGACAGTGCGTAGATTTGTTAGTGCGATTTATTCGTTATCTGCGAGTGTTCACTGAGTGTCTAGGTTCGAACCATAGATTTAGTATATGTACTAGATCTACAATCAGAGATCGAAGATGGAACCAAAAAAAATATGTGCACGTGTTGGTGAAAGTCTATGTCTGAGTTAAAAATAGTGTTGTCCTCGACCAACACTTTTACATTGTCGATAGAATTCGTCATCCGTCCGTGATGTGTATGGTAGATAAATACATCTTAATGCAGATTAAGTCTTTCATGAAGAACACAGCTTGGCAGATTTGACGTCATAAAGAGAATAAGGTTCTTATTCCAATTTTGAATACAGTTAATAAATAAACCTTTATTATTTATCGACCCCTAAATATTACGGTTTTATTTATAGGTGGGATCTTAGAGTTTCCCTTTTAAATTTAAACTTAAAATGTTTGCTGCATATACCTAGTGGAGTTCTTATTTGAGTCCACTCTTCTTATAACCGATAAACATTTTTCTCGTAGCAAAGGATTACTTGGAAATCTGAAAGCACAAAAACATTTTATATCAGCCGTGCTACGCCCATATAATTTTTCACTCTGTTACTTTATCTATAGACAATTTGTTACCCCAAAGTTTATTATTTTTCAAGTGTAAACCACGCTTTATGGATAACATTAAATTTAAATGTAACCCAAAAATTCCGTTCAAGCGGGACTCGAACCCGCACCCTCGCCTGTCATCGGCGATGCCTTAAAAAATTTAGCCATAGATCGAGCTATGACGCTGGAGACGAAATTTGTGGGCACTATCAACTCGGCTATAGCGCCAAGTTGATAGTGCTGTATCTACAGGTGTTTCATTGGAAACCTTCTATTCAAAGTTCGAAAGTAAAGGCATCGCTGATCACAGGCAAGGGTGCAGGTTCGAGTACCGCTGGAACAGAATTTTTGGGGTATATTTAAATTTAATTTGTTACTTATTATTTTATTAAGCAGAAATAAACAATATTTATTTATAAAAAATTCAAAATAAATATACCCTTTCGGGGAAAAAGGCGTGTGTAATAATCAACAACGTAAATATTTACTCCAAAATATCTACTACACAAACTGCAATAAAAACACCCGTGGTGCTTTAAAGTTACCTTTTCAATAGTCAATACAAAAACACACACCTCAATGTCCACCTGGTTATTATAGATTTCAAAAAAACGGTAAAATGTTAATAGAGCACACAAATTTACTCCAAACAAAGTAAACCTCCATTCTATGATGGATAAAAATTTAATTTATAGGTAGGTATAGTGCGCGTCATGTAAAAAGAACGCTGGTGGTCAAGCTTCTACAGGCGTTCCAGCGTTCTTTTTACATGACGCGTACTATAATTGTACATTATTTGTAGTAAACTAGATAGGCACTCATTCAATGCATAGTTATACATCTCTCAAATAAGTAGAAAAGTAAGTAATCTCTTAAAAAGAACGCTGGAACGCCTGTTACAACTTTATTTAACATCGCGACGTAGCACGCTCGATAACCAAGAGATGGCGCTGTTGGTTGCGAAGTTCACTAAAAGAATGAAAGATTACCTCCTAGTACTCCTGATTTCTCCTAGATGGCGCTTTTGCGACGTTTCTCGAAATCATACGAATCAATCATATTATGTTTAATTTACTTAATTATAATTCTTAATTAAATCGTTTCAGGAAAGCCTTCCAAGTGGAAAGGATCGTTTTATTTAATTTGTATGAGTTTGAAGTTATCAAGCAAGCAAACAGTTTAGCTTGCTAATTTTGTCTTTGACGTTTGCTTCAGTCGAAAATGCAGACTCACGTATTGCCCCACCGAGTAATACGAATTTTCATGGTAGTGGGAGTTTGTACTTAAATAGCCAGGTGGTGTCAGAAACCGTCCTTTCTCATCGACCTACATCGGCAGCAAACCCGGTCACTTCTCCTCCCAGGAGTACCCATCGAACACAAGCGTTGGAAATTACCATCAAGCAGAGGCCCTATCTTGACCATTGAACATTCTTGCAGCCTTTGAAAAGACCACGGCATAGCATATCTGCGCCTACAAACTCCACGCCGCCGAGGACACCTTGAGAAAGCCTTGAGCCGACCCACATCTAGCCACGCGTCGTAACCATTGGTGGTTACGCACACTCCGAGCTACCGAAACCTTCACTAAACTGGAGGTGTTCGGTTTACATTATTAAACCCCACCGCTGCTACGGCCGGAGAGGGATTTTATTCCTGTGAGTCATCTCCTCGAGTGGCTTCAACGAGGCCCGGAGGTGGACCCAGCCCAGTACCTGACCAGGGAGTCCGAGCAGTCTGCGGCCCGTTTTCTACGCTCAGCTGTCACCCAGTTAAGTTCTTCCTGTACCACCTTCCGAGTGACCTGTTTTTGAACGTACTCTCCGCTCGAGGGAGCACTGTAATTTCCACTAACTTATGGGCTGGATGCTCCCCGGAGTGTCAGCCCTGGCGCCCAGCATCTCATCGAAACCTTTTTAAAAGTCTCAATATAAAATCAGTAATAAGAAATACATAGTCTCAAGCTCACTTACGATCGCCCACATTCCCAGACCTACTGCAGTTTAGCTAGCCAGGAACGTGTAGGTTAGGAGATAGTCTATCCTAGTGGTGATATGAACCAAGGGTGTTGTAACAGTAACCATCTAGTATAAGATCTTTACTACCTTCCACGATGTGGAACTGTATTCTGTAACTTCATATTGTACTGTGTAACTAATATTGTTTAAATTGCCTAGACATAAGAACGTTGAATAAATAATACTAGATTGCGATTCTTAACCCACTATTTTATTTTAAAATAAGACCTTTGCCACCTGATAGGACTTCGAGATTTTTATATGTAACAGTGGCAGCCCAACGTGAGGCATTTAAAAGGTCGTAGGTAATTGTCATATCTTTATAGCTGTGGCATAAGAGCTGAGACATTTAATTTCATTTAAATTTTTATTTTTATTACTGTTTTTCTTTGAGACTGAATTTGCTCATTTTTGTTTTTTTTGTGTAAGGACGCGTGGCTGGTTTTTAATTCACTTATGTGTAATTTTCACAGGTGTGTTATTTTATAAGGTCGACTCAAGTAGTTTAAGTTGTTTTGTCTGTTTGTTGTTTAATTAAGTACTAAACGGGTACTTAATTAATTGTCTGTCCATTTTATGTTAATGCTGTAAGCATAAAATTGCACTTGTAAAATTGAGTACTAAACAGGTACTTAATTAAAGGTGCTTAGCACCTATTTATGGATTGGGAGACCGTGATGAACAATATTTATTATTCATAATTGAGAACTTTAATTTTTTTTAACTTCCAAGAGATAAGCTTGTTAGCGCGCCAGGGACTTAATACATTTTTTACAGGATACCAGGTGCACTCCGTTATTACTAGTTTTGTCTAGTCATGTGAAATTTCAGCACCTGTTACTCTAATCTTATTTTGCAGGAACTTCTGCTAGTATTATTTTGTCCTAGACGCTGCTAACCGACTTGTTTGGACTTCAAGTGTTTTTTTTTTTTTTCATTTTTTTTTACTTTGTTTGTGTGTGGGGAAGTTTTCCCAAGTTCATTTACAGCCTAGCCCTAGATTTTCGGATCCAGATGGGGGGTTAATATCTTTGTAATTTTTTTTTTCTCAGCTTCGATTTTTTAATTTTTCGGAAAAGGAGCCTGTCGTACTGCAAGTCCTGTTGCTTGATATTTTTTTTCATAGTTGATTTAGTCTCGGTCTCGTTAATCATTATAAGTTTGTACGATGACAGTGAAGGAGGAAGCTGCCAATTGTAATCACCTGCTGCACCTTCACAAAATTGTAGCTAGGCGGAAAGCTTCCAAGTTTTCTAGCTTTGGTAGTTGTTAGTTGTTGTAATTTAGCAATAGATAGTTTGTAGTGCCATGTATTGGTAAAGTCTTGTTTGTTTTTTTTAAATTTAATTTTAGAATCCTTGTTTTTTTTTAAAAAAAAAAGTAGTTTTTTTTGTAGGTTTAGGTAACTCTGTTTTTACTCATGTAAACTCATAGGTTACTTATCAATTTTAGGGTTACGCGTCAACCATGCGGAAGCCTTAATTTTCTTACACCTGTAGTAGCTTCTCTTTGCAATTATTTTATTGTTACAGGTTCTATAGCAGCTAATTGTAGTTTGTTAGAAGATTGTTCTGGCCTTGTTTTTTTTATTTTTTATATAGAATTTTAATTAACCCCTTGTTTTTTTAAATCAATTGTTTTTGTAGGTCCTGTACCTTAATTTTTATTGTGGGTTCGATTGTGTCGGTACCCAGTCGCTGAGCCTAATCGTTAGAACCTATGTAAAGACATAGGTTAATATTTTATTGTAGGGTTCCGTACCCTAGTTGTACTTTGTTCGTTCTGTTAATTTAAAATGAAGGGTTCAATACCCTTAGTAAGCTTGAATAGTTTAGGAGGATTTTTTTTAGGGTTCCTTACCCTTTGAGGTAGTTAGTTATTTTCTTTTTTTTTTAACTTTGTGTAAGGGTTCCTTATCCTACCAGTGTCTGCGTGTTTAGTTTCATTTAGGTACAGTAAGCCGAAAGACTCCATTTTTTTTGTTTTGCCTGGTCCAAATAGGGAATCATTTTTTTTCCTTTGATGGATCATAGCCACGGGTGATTTTAAACACCCGCGGGTTTCCCTTGGACTGGGTAGGAATCTTTTGAGGTTTCTTATATCAGGGTCGAGTTTGGTCTACTGGTGTACCTTATGTACCTTTGTACCTTGTTGTACCTTTTGAACCTTTTGTACCCAGTTTTTTTTTGTACCCAGTTTTTTTTTGTGTATTGTTTTTGGCGGTCAAAATTTTAGAAAAGTATTCTTGTAGTAGGTCTTCCGGAGTTCAGTTGCCCCACGCACAGTGGTGCCGTTGATTGGTTGACCATTGGTTAGTGCGGGTTCCGTTCTTCGGGTAGCCGGTGTTCCGTTGGATAGGGCCGAATAGTGAGCGCCCCATCCTTCTCCCTTCACAGTTCGGAGACTAGCCTGCCCTTCACCTCTGGGATGAATGTTTTTCTGGACGTGTACTCGGAGGCGACGTCTGCCCCAGTGGATGGCCTTATTCAGAAGATCATTACTAGGTTTTCCTTTCTAATTGGACGCTGCAAGTTTGACTTTACATTTTTTTTATGATTAAAACCCCGGTCAGCAGAGATGTTTTAAGTTTGTTTAGATCTGGACCTGGGAGATGGAAAATTAAGGAATGTAAGTATCGTTAGTTTGAATCTGCAGATTGATTTCTTTGGGTCCTAAATAGGTTTTTTTTGTTGTGTGTTGAATTTTGGATAGTGAACCTAGGACTCAAATTTTATTTATCGATTTGCAGAGTTTGGAGAGGTAAGAGGTTGGTGTTCATGTTGGATGGTGGTTTAGTTTTTTTATTTTACAGTCCTACCTAGCCTGCACGGTGACTGTCATAGGAGCCTAGGGCGGGACACGACTTGTACCCCTTTTTGTATGACATGTATAATTTATATTTCTTTCTTTTACTTTCTATGCCTTGTTTGATGTTCGGACACTGGATAAAAAATAAGCCTTTCTCCTCACGGATCACGATGAGTCCCAAAGCCTTCGTTGAACCGCTCAGAGCGGTTGAGAACTCTGTAACCTTTGTCTTGTAACTTTAGTTGATTTTCTTTCTTTTTAGTGTTGTTTGTCGTGCTAACATTGGATAAAAAATAAGCCTTTCTCCTCACGGATCACGATGAGTCCCAAAGCCTTCGTTGAACCGTTCAGAGCGGTTGAGAACTCTGTAACCTTTGCCAAGTAACTTCATCTATCCTTTCTTTCTTCCTTGTTGATTTGTTTCAGGATCGGTTGTTAGGGGAAAAAATAAGCCTTTCTCCTCACGGATCACGATGAGTCCCAAAGCCTTCGTGGAAGTCTCAGAGCGGTTGAGAACTCTGTTACCTTGGCAATAGAACTGATTCAAGCCTCGAGTATTTTATTTACATAGTGTATCTTTTATATTTTTTTTGTAGAACCTCCTCGTAGCACCGATTCTCACTCCGCGTGGTGCCGGAGATGATATGCACCTTGCCATCACCAGTGTCTGGTAGGAGATGCATGCAGAGGTCTTGGAAAACTCATTTAAATTCTTATTACTTATTTATATTTACAGCTACACTAAACCCCCACGTACACTACACATATGCAACACCACGGGTCCAGCAGCATGATGCTGAACCCTAAGTCTGATCACGGCTTCGAGCTTCTAACCTTATCATGGTAGAATACTCTTAGTTCATATTGGACGGAACATACTACACATAAACCCACACACACACACCTATACACACACACTATAAGACTATACCTATCTATTTATTTATATCTCAGTGTAACAACTTTGCAAGGGTTTCCAGGGTCTCCTGCAGAGCATCTAAACTCACCTTGACAGACATGTTAGTTTAGATATTTTGATTGTATTAGAAGATAGTGTTAACTCTTCTGGGATCTATACCGGTCCCTTCAGAGCCTTTTTTTTTACTTCCTGATTAGCAAGTTTGTTTTGTTTGTTTCAGGAACTGTTTTATCTTTGTTGTTGTTTATGGTCTATAGGCTGGAGGGCCAGCACCGATTTTCCTCGCAGGCTATGTAAAATCTTCCGGAGAAACGGGGTATTGTTACAACTTTATTTAACATCGCGACGTAGCACGCTCGATAACCAAGAGATGGCGCTGTTGGTTGCGAAGTTCACTAAAAGAATGAAAGATTACCTCCTAGTACTCCTGATTTCTCCTAGATGGCGCTTTTGCGACGTTTCTCGAAATCATACGAATCAATCATATTATGATTCATATTACGAAACCGGTGATATCTCCTTCTACAAGTCAACGTGTACAGGCTACGCCAACGACTAGTACTGGCCGACATAGGCCTCAGTGCCATTATTGTAAGCAGTACGGCCATGTTCGAGATGCGTGCCCGCGACTCACTAAGCCTAAGACGGCTAGCGCGGAGGATGGAACTAAAATACCGCCGGCAGTCACATGCTTCGGGTGTGGAGCGCCAGGAGTGATTCGATCGAACTGCCCCAAGTGTAAAGAGAAAAAACTTGTAGTGACGTCTAGCTCGTTTCAATCGGTTTCCGCGAGTACAGACTACATAGATTCGCGTGATAGGCCAGTGTTAAGTGTCGAAATCAATGGTGCCGTGGGCAAAGTGCTAGTAGACACCGGTGCTAAACATTCGGTCGGGAGTGTTAGCTTAAGAGCTCATTTAGTTAAGTCTGGTCAGGATTTTAAAAATGTATACGCTGAATTTAAGTATGCTGACGGGCGTGTTTGTGCACAATATGTGGAACTTGCGCACGTTAAGATGACGGTGCGAGGGTTAGAGTTAGGTGTAGATTTTGTCATGCTACCTAATGCTACTGAAAGTCTGTTAGGCATGAATTTTATAAAAGACTCTGGCATGGTGTTAGATTTCATTAAAAATGTTTGGTATATGAGTCACGATAAGGCGCCTCAACCTATGCTTTTTGAAAGGAAGCAATCGGAAATTATTTGTTCGTCTGTGGGTCTCCGCGAGGATGAAGGAGCCCATTTGAATTCGGATGAACGGGAGCAACTGTCTGATCTCCTGAATTTCCATGAGGACATTTTTACCCCAGGGGGAGGACCGACGCAGTACGCCATACACCATATAGATACGGGTGACGCGTTGCCGATTGCTTGCCCCCCTTATAGAATAACACCCGCCAGGAAGGAAATAATACGAAAAGAAATAGAGAAGATGTTAGAAGAAGATATAATTGAAGAGGCTGAGTCCGAGTGGGCCTCACCTGTTGTCTTGGTACCGAAGAAGAATGAATTCTTCAATTTGACAGCGAATCGTACCAAGTGTGTCTTTGCTAGAGACCGGGTTACGTACCTGGGACACGTTATCTCTTCTCGTGGCATTGAAGCTGATCCAACGAAAGTAGATGCCGTGTTGAACATGAAGTCTCCAACAAACGTAAAGGAGCTGAGAACGTTCCTACAAACCAGTGCCTGGTTCCGTAAGTTCATTCCGCAGTTCTCAGATGTATCCCGACGTTTGACGGATCTAACGAAGAAGGATCGACCCTGGATCTGGGGGGAGGACGAGGAAAAGGCCTTTGAAGAACTGAAGTTACGCCTTTCCACTAGTCCTATTCTGCGCCAACCAAACTTCGAAGAACCGTTTGTATTGAGAACAGATGCCAGCGCCTATGCTCTAGGAGCCGTACTAATGCAAGGGGAGTGTCCAAAGGAAGAAAGGCCAATCGAATATGCCAGTAGACTGTTGACCTCCGCCGAACGAAATTATCATACTACCGAAAGAGAAGCGTTAGCGGTAGTTTGGGCATTAGAGAAGTTTAGAGGATATGTAGAGGGATCGCGTGTACGCGTAGCAACTGATCATGAGCCGTTGAAGTGGCTGTTAAACTTGAAGACACCCAGTGGTCGTTTGGCCCGTTGGGCAATGAAGATCCAGACATATGATCTAGATGTCGAATACACCCCGGGTAGAGTGAACGTAGTTGCTGATACTCTTAGTCGCCCTGTAGATATAGACCGGCCAAGCCACAGACGGGGTCGTACCTGTGACTTGGAGGGGGAGTGTATAGCGAGCACCTCCAAATGTGTACAAACGCGCCGGTCGGATCGTCTTCGACAAAGAGATTTGCGTGCTAATATAGTCTAAAGCTCACCTCTTTACAGAGCGCATGTATTGTCGGGAAACACGATTATGTAACTAGCCTAAAATACTTAATAAAAGATTATGTCTGACAGAGTATTTAAATTCAGACCCTATAATAATAACATTACAGAAGATATTTTTTGTTAAATAACTAATAATTTTAATATTGTTTCTTCTTTTCTAATAACAGTGTAAGTCGAAGCATGCCACCTCAGACCAGCAGTGATAAGTAAGAAAAAAAAAAAAAAAAAAAAACGTTTTTATAATATAATTGATACGTAAGACGTTATAACTTACCCACTGTAAGGCAGTACTCCAACTGAGGAAGATCCTCCGGCTTCTCGAACCCTTTGAATTCCACTTCATCATCGATGAATGCATCCGACGCCCTGCGCTTGATGCCTCGCTTATCATCATAGTGTGGGAACTCCATGTTGTCAGTCGCTTCAAACTCATCCTTGATGTCCATCTCAAGCGGCATGTCAGACTCTTCAAGCTCATGTTTGATCTTGACTTCTACTTCCTTTGCAGGCTCGGCTGTGTCTGGATATAAATCTGGGTCGGGTTCTACCTTGACAGGGTTTGGTTGTGACGTGTCTGCAATGAGAAGGACAAGTTAGTACCTCTCTAACTGATTTTACAGCTACATATCCAGATACGTAACGATATAGTAAAACAAGAAAATTAAGATTTGTTGACTTTTTTTTTTTTTTTTATATGAAATTGTCGGGCTATTTTTATTTTTTTATACTACTGAATGACGGAACAAGCTGTTGGCCCACCTGATGTTAAGCGGTAACCTCTGCCTATGAACAGTGCATTACCTCATAGGTCACGTCCACCTAGGACGCGCCCTATGTGGCATTGCACTGCGCCCGCCACCCCGAGACATAAGGATGAAAGTCTCATGTGCCTGAAATTTCACCGGCACCCTTACCCTTCAAACCGGAACACAGCAATGCGAGCACTACTGCTTTGCGGCAGAAATAGGTATGGTGGTAGTACTTCCCCGGACGAACTCTTTCACAAAAAAGCTCTACTACTACTACATACTATATTTACATATGTTAATTTTTAATTATGTTATTTACACAAATAATAAAATGAGGAAAGATTTGTATTTTTGTGTGTGTGTATGTTTGTAATGAATAAACTTAAAAACTACTGTGCTGATTTCAAAAATTCTTTCATCATTGGAAAGCTACGTTCACCCTGAGTGACATAGGCTACCATGGGGGGGGATAGGAGGGGGAGGGGCTGTTTTTCATCCTGAAACTACCCGTGTGAAGCCAAGGCGAGTCGCTAGTATTAAATAAAGTTACATCGAAATCCACCTTCAATTAAATATTTCAAATTATTATTCATTTAAATAAATTTATTGTAATCCATTATTCTGCATCTTGTGACCCGTTAATCTGATCCAGTGGGACTCGAATCCGCATACTCGTTATCGACAGTCGTGTTTTAAAAAAATAAAATTTACCTTTAACAACTGACGTACGAATACCAAATTAATTTTTCGTTGGTTATCTTATTTACGCTGGTATTAGACATCTCCCTTTTTGCTACAGCTTCCTTGGCAGGGAAGAGCAGAGGTGTGCTACATAGTCCTACATTTACAAGTAGGTAACTTCGGTGACTCGACGTATATGGTTAGTAAGGTCAGTATTAGAGTTACTAAAAAAAAAGAACGACCTCTGTGGTGCGGTTGCGGATTCGATTCCCGCCTCGTAACAAATCTATGTGATCGCAGACATTTGTTCAGGGTGTTCTGGGTATTTTCTATGTATAATAAAAAAAATCTATCTATGTTATATATTGTATTAAGTATATCAGTTATCTAGTACCCATAACACAAGCTCTGCTTAGCTTGGGGCTAGATAATGTTGTGTGAACTGTCCAGCATTATTTATTTATTTATTTTTTGCCCTGTACTGCTATGAAAAACTACCTTGTAGTATAATTTTATGTTATTAAGTTTTTTTCTTAAGGATGGACGAAACGGAAGACGAGCGTGAATGGGACAGTGGGAAGGGGAAGACTTCAGCGAACGTATTCTGACCAGATCGGAGACGTTCTGGGAAAAGGCCAGGTCAAAAGTGCCCTTAACCGATGAGCATGTATGAAGAATGTGATGAGAGTGAATGAAGCAAAAAAGGTACGTCAGGATCGTAGCAAGTGGAAATCCGTGGTCTCTGCCTACCCCTCCGGGAAACCGGGGTCTCCGATCTGGTCTGAGTACGTTCGCCGAGGTATTCCCCTTCCCGATGATGGTTATTGCAAGACTTTATTACGGAAATTCAAATTCTGCTAACCCAAGTCAAACTCATAAGTATCTCTCCGTGATAGCCAAGAAAGCAAAAACATTCTGTAAAACGAATATATGAGAAAATCTTCGCAATTTTTGCAGACATGTTATAAACCAACTGGATTTCCGTAGTTATTTTCAAACTAGCTATTTCGGTTTATAAATTCTTTGTTTTTTTTTAAATATTAATTAAAAAACGCCTTTTAAGAAATATAATAAAAAAACAGATGTAATTGTGAACTTTCATTTGTAATTAAGAATAGTCAAATCCCAAGCAACCTCTTGTTTTTGTCTTGTACATAAAAATAAATAAAAAAAAACAACTTTCACACATCAGTTTTTTCAAATTAAAATATTGTTGGAGCAAATTCAGTCACAAGCTTTGTTATTATTTAAATAATGAGAGATTTTAAAGTAAGTTTTTTTAGAAAGAAAAAAAAATTGTCATCGCTTTAGATCTTGTTTCAGAAGCGAAGCAACTGTCGTGTTTAGTAGTAGTAGAGCTTTTTTGTGAAAGAGCTTGTCATACTACCTCCATAACTATTTGTGTCCGGTTTTAATGGTAAGTGTGCCGATTAAATTACAGGCACATGAGACTATTCATCTTTATGTCTCAGGGTGGCGGGCGCAGTGACATACCACATAGGGTGCGTCCTAGGTGGACGTGACCTATGAGGTAATGCATTGTTAAAGGCAGAGGTTACTGCTTAACATCGGGTGGGCCATCAGCTTGTTCCGTCACTAATGTAGTTAAACTGTTACTAAATTAATTGAACCTAATACCTTGTACTATTATTTATACTGTGCTATTACAAATAGTGTTTAAAGAGCCAGAACCATCAATTGGTTCCTTTGCAAAGTGGAGACATGCTATCAATTTATTTTTAACATATTATGTCTTTATAATGTTTCATATAATGTTAAATATCTTAGCAAGTAGGTTTATCTATAAGTTTTATTTTTATTTTTCTTTGTCGATTTGGTGTTTATATACTGTAATGACATTGTAAAAAGTTAATAAAAAAATAAATAAATATACAGGGCCGTCTCAAGACTATGCGACTGAAGGGAAAGTAAAGTAGGTACCTTAAATATTGTAGATAGGATATTTTGCTCTAAGGAGACTTTATTTTATTTTTAAAACTTAGTAATAGAATAGAATAGAATATTTATTTATTAAGACAACAAGAGTCCAACTTATTAGTAACACGACTTAAAACTAGGTTAGTACTTAATAATAATCAATGATTTAGTCCTCTGGACGAGCTAATAACACTGCTTTCAAAGATTTTAAAAAAATTACTTACTATGTCTGGGTATCGAATCCAATTAAGTGAAAAACTAAAATTAAAATGATAAATTTTACGTTATTCCTTTGTTTTAAGAAACTATGTTACTTAAGAGGAATTATTATTTATTGTCCATGCTTTAGATTGACATCATACCAATATGGGATGTTTTTTTTTTCACATTTAAGTTGGTTCCATTCCCAGACGAAGCAAGATAATTTTTAGAAAATATTTGAATGCAGTATTATTAACTTTTAAAAATAAAATAAAGTATCCTTTCCGCAAAATATCCTACCTACAATATTTAAGGTACTTTCCCTTCATGTCGCCTTGGGACGGCCTGTATATTTCCAGCCACTTGAATATGAGAAAATACCTACTTCATTGTTGTAGGTGTACAACATGTAAAAAAAAACATTCTGTCAGAAAGGAATTGTAAGCGTGCCTCTACATTCGTGCGTGGCATAGAAACGGCGACCACACAATAGCATTTTTTGCTTCTAGTCCAGTGAGTGATTGCTTATTTAAGAATCCAGTACAACATATTATGGTAGACAACCTCTATAGCGCGTCGGGCGGGTAGCTGGCTGAGATGCGAAAGGTTGCAGGTTCGATTCCTGCTGCGGGACAAATGTTTTGCATGATCTGCAAATATTTGGCCCCGGTCTGGGTGTTATGGTACCACAGTACTCGTGGTTTCTGATACCCACGACACAGGGAATCCTAGTGTGGGATCAGGACTATGTATGTGACTGTTGGGTGTTATGTATGTTATATAGGGAGTATATTTACCTAGTTAAAAGACAATTTAAAATGATTCTAGTGATCTCATTGAATAAAATCTTCTTTGAATTTTTAGTTTTAGGGACAATTATATTATAGAGAAATGTAAAAAAATAATTTGATTTTGTTTCTTACATACATACATACATAGACACACGCCTTTTTCCCCGAAGGGGTAGGCAGAGCCACAATAGGCCTCTTTTCACAGTGGGTTGTTTCTTAGGTGTAAAATAATACAAATATTCGACCCTTTATTGGTCATTCATCATGTCACTGGTTCTTTCTCGGTCATCCTTAGCTCAGTGACTAGGTGCACATATGGCGTTTCAACAGCGTTGAAACAGGCCATTTGACCAGATGGTTTTGGTCATTTGACATACTTTTTGTAAGAAAATAAAGTTTACTCAGATGTAACATACTTAATAACAATCCAATCGTTACAATTAAAAGGTAATGTTGCAAAGAGTTAAAAACAAAAGAAAATCACCCCGAAAGAAAACCTGTGTTGCAGGTAGCGAGCCTTTTATGAACCGTTTGAGATCGGTGTACCTAATGCATAGAGGGACTAAGTCGCGTTATGACTAAATTATTTTTCTTTAGCTTTATGTCTAGAACGGTATTAGTATATTAGGTGGGTATATAGTTTTAAGTATTGTTTAATATTAATTTATTCGAATTTTAATGATAGTATAAATTGGATCATGTTATCTGAATAAATGAATTATAATAATAATAATTAGTCCATCTAGCACATTGCTTATTTCGTTTTAAAGCTAATCTCTATCAGGCCTAAATGTTCATCAGCATAAATCAATATTGCAAAGTTAAAGTAACAGAATGTTATGCTTGAAGAGAGAACATGTTATGTTGTTTACATATTGTGTTGTTTCATTGGTTTTAGATTTTCAGATTTCTAAAACAAATGCTTAGAATGTCTCGGAGTTTTCAAATCTTTCACCGACTATACTTTTATACACCAATCACTCTCCATCGTTTGCAAGCCACACCAGCAACACCACTCCAAGCCTCTCATAAAAAAATTGAATTGAATTGAATGTTATGATACAATATGAAACCTGCTTTGTAGAGTTGTATTAGCTATTTTGGACACTCTATAACTTCTGACTCTTGGTAGTCAGTCAGTGACATGCAGTGTAGTCTAAAATATGTTTGCGATAAAGTGAACATAAGTTTTCCATATATTTTATTTGTTAATTTACTCCAAAGGATTCCTAATGCACAGTATTCCTATAATACATTAACACCTACCACCTAACCTGACCTAACCAATGCAATTGTAAGATGGAAATTATATACAAGCAAAATAGATATATAATTAATGATCTAGTAAAAAATCAGGTCAACAAGAAATATAAATCTATATCTATATCAGACGACCTCTGTGGCGCGGCTGGCGAAGCTTGGCCTGTGACGCAGGAGGTTGCGGGTTTGATTCCTGCCTCGGAACAAATATTTGTGCGATCGCAGATATTTGTTCAGGATGTTCTGGGTATTTTCTATGTATAATAAAAAATATCTATGTATGTAATGTAATATATGGTATTAAGTATATCAGTTATCTTAGTACCCATAACACAAGCTCTGCTTAGCTTGGGGCTAGATAATGTTGTGTGAACTGTTCAGCATTATTTATTATTATTATCTCACTTATTTATTCTAAATCTCGTAAAAAAATATATATTTTTCACTATAAAGGAATACTATCTACAAAAAATAAATAGTATAAAAAACATTTATTATTATTATTATTATTTTATCTATACTTTTTTAGGTACATATTTATTTACAGAAAGAAAAATAAAACTATTACAAGTAGGTACCGCAGAGCCTTTAATCTGAGTAACCAAAAATTACCCCCCGGTCTGATCTGCAGTGCGTTCAGATTTATAGTTTGGAGAATCTACTGAAGCACTTTGTAAATGTGTTTTTTTCAGCCGATTGCCAAAAGAACGTTGTTTTAATTCAGATCCTCATTAAATTTCTCATTATTATTAATTACATCAGTCATTATTAAAGAGAAACAATACAAACAGCTTTTTAAACAGTTTCATTCTTATCCCGAGTCAAAATCGCAATACCTTAATATTCTGCGATCAGTGCTTAAATACTAGAACTTTAAACATTAACTATCATCGACATAGATAACTACATTATTTTCCAACTTTCACTTTAAGAAGTTACACAGCATCAAGTTGTCATTCCGATGTAATAACATCATTGTAATATTTAGCTGATAGTAGAAACTTTCACTCGAAACAATTGTCAAAGACACAAACATTCAAGGTGCTACACTTGATAATCACCACAATCAAAGTGATAATTTATATGCAGCGGTTTCTTTGCACATAACATATTTATTGGAATGGTCTCGTTTAGTAAATTATTTTAAAACTGATCAGTCCATTAAAATAACTAGGTACATGTAAGTATATTGCGACGTTACATTCTATTAGAAAAGGTTATTTGAATGGAAATATGGACGGAATAGGACAAAAGTGTGTCAACAAATTAGATAATAGGTTATGTGCCAAAGTTTCAAGTTACCTTCTGGGACGGCTGGCGGTTCTTCAGGATGCTCGACTGGAGCTTCAAATGATGTCTCCGGAGGCGCCTCGTCTGCGACAGCAGCAGTTTCCACGGTGGCACCATCGCTCGGTATAGAAGCATCTTCCCCCCCAACGTTATCAGAAACAGCCATTTCCTCCGACATTGTCAATTTTAACAAAGTTAATCACGATGCAATTGTCAAAACCTATTTGAACACATAACACGGCTCTTGCCACACTCTTTGCGGTCCACGCCACGGAAATTCACGATAGCCGCGTCGCTACGTAGATTTCCCGCTATAATGGTTGAAAAAAAAACTACTATTTTTCGCTTACGCGGAACAGTTAACACACTTAAATGTAATGTTTTATAACCCACCGATCATGGGCTAAATAAAATGCCCAGTAAAAAGGCATGGATTTGGTGGAAAATAGTTTATTTTTCCAATTTATTTACGTCTCCAATTTCCAAAGAAAAATGTCCGATCATAAACAACGTCCGCTTGAAAGAATGACGCTTGCTTTACTTGTCTATGGTTCAGTCAGTTTGACACTAGTTAGAAGACATACTGCTAGATATATACTATGAACATCCGACCCGACGTTGCATGCTCCGCCACGTATTATCGGGTGTTCACAGTATGCCCGCTTCCATATAACCGATCTAATAATAACATCGAGCAACACGTACGGAGGCCTGCAATGCTCTAATGATAAGAACGGTCTCTAATAATATGAACGAACGGTACGGAGGCTGCAATGCTCTAAGAATAAGAATAGTTTTAGCAATGACTTTTTAGTCATTGCTAGGTAGTCACACTACCTAGTCAAAGTCTACAGTGCTACAAGTATCATTTAGCACGTGGCCAAAGTCACACCGCCATCTTTATATCAACCAGCACCACAACAGCAGCTACGAGACATACCAAATGATCCTTGTAGGCTGTAGCACTTTTAAAGGGCTTTCAAGCCGCAAGGCTCAAGCACTGCACGTCAAACACTGATGGACTATGGACTTGTTGTCCTCTTTTGATTGTGGCATCTGTGGTTTGAAAAAAATAAAACTACAATTATGATACATATTTTAATTCATTTATTTCCTTCCTCCTTTCTTAGACGCCTGCGGTTTCCCAAACGTCTTGCCCTTAGGTTTACCTCCCACGGGCTTGCCTTTACCCTTCATTAGACCTTTCCCCTTTCCTGGCCCTTTCCCGAACCCTGGCCCCTTGACTTTTTGCGCTTGGTTGGCCTCGTACCGGAGTCGCTTGGTGGCGGTGCAGGACGTGTCTACGAGGTCGTTAGCGAAGTTGCTCTGCTTCTTCCTGGACTTGGCTTGTTTGTTGGCTTGAGCGTGCGGACGGTGTGGTTTGAAAAAAATTAAACTACAATTGTTACGTATTTTAATTCATTTATTTCCTTCCTTCTTTCTTAGACGCCTGCGGTTTTCCAAACGTCTTGCCCTTAGGTTTACCTCCCACGGGCTTGCCTTTACCCTTCATTGGACCTTTCCCGATTCCTGGCCCCTTGCCTTTTTGCGCTTGGTTGGCCTCGTACCGGAGTCGCTTGGTTGCGGTGCGGGACGTGTCTACGAAGTCGTTGGCGAAGTTGCTGTTTCTTCCTGGACTTGGCTTGTTTGTGCGGACGGTGGTTTGAGAAAAATAAAACTACAATTATGTTACGTATTTGAATTCATTTATTTCCTTCCTCCTTTCTTAGACGCCTGCGGTTTCCCAAACGTCTTGCCCTTAGGTTTACCTCCCACGGGCTTGCCTTTACCCTTCAGTGGACCTTTCCCCTTTCCTGGCCCTTTCCCGATTCCTGGCCCCTTGCCTTTTAGCGCTTGGTTGGCCTCGTACCGCAGTCGCTTGGTGGCGGTGCGGGACGTGTCTACGAGGTCGTTGGCGAAGTTGCTCTGTTGCTTCCTGGACTTGGCTTGTTTGTTGGCTTGTGTGTGCGGAGGGTGGTTTGAAAAAAATAAAACTACAATTATGTTACGTATTTTAATTCATTTATTTCCTTCCTCCTTTCTTAGACGCCTGCGGTTTCCCAAACGTCTTGCCCTTAGGTTTACCTCCCACGGGCTTGCCTTTACCCTTCATTGGACCTTTACCCTTCATTGGACCTTTCCCCTTCATTGGACCTTTCCCGAATCCTGGCCCCTTGCCTTTTTGCGCTTGGTTGGCCTCGTACCGGAGTCGCTTGGTGGCGGTGCGAGACGTGTCTACGAGGTCGTTGGCGAAGTTGCTCTGTTTCTTCCTGGACTTGGCTGGTTTGTTGGTTTGTGTGTGCGGACGGTCGTCATCGTCGACTGCGCGTATGCGGCGCTGCTTCTTGTTCCGTTTTGCCATCCGGGACTGTAGGAGCGCCACCTACAATCGAAATAGCATGTTTTAACCACCATGTTTTTTGTAACTTTTGAAACTATCATGGTTATGTACATAATTTTCACTAGAAACGGGATATTTACCGTGCATTTATATAACTGTATATTAACTGTGCCGAAATATCGGGAACATATAAAACTCAAAAATCATGGTAAATATCCCGTTTCTAGTGAAAATTATGATTTTTGTGTTTTTCCACCTTGGTGGATCCTCTGGCTTGTAGCGCGAAATTAATTTTATTTTGTGATTTTGCACATTAAAATTCATCTACACTTCTTCAGATACAACCTTCTTCAGACGAATACCCTAATTCGTAGTTAAACTGATGATATTTATGAGATACTATCAAATGAGTCATGTGTCTCCTAGTTTTCACGAAATCAACTTTCGCTATCTGAAGAAGCGTTGTTGAGCTGTAACGAGCTGAAATTTGATGAGCAAGTTCTTGGTGAAATTTGATGAGCAAGTTCTAGCTGAAAAATGAGCAAGTTCTTTCTGAAATTTGATGAGCAAGTTTTTGCTGAAATTTGATGAGCAAGTTCTTGCAGAAATTTCATGAGCAAGTTCGTGCTGTTCGCAAGTTGCACACCTTTCAGAATAAAGCTTGCTGAACCTGTTTGTTAACTTTGACGCAAAAACGAAGGGGAGTTATAAGTTTGACGTGTCTGTGTGTGTGTGTGTGTGTGTGTGTGTGTGTGTGTGTGTCTGTCTGTCTGTCTGTCTGTCTGTCTATCTGTCTGTCTGTCTGTCTGTCTGTCTGTCTGTCTGTCTGTCTGTCTGTCCCAACGTAGCTCCCGAACGGATGAACCGATTTGTTTTATTTTGTTTGAAAGGTGAATTTATCTGGAGTGTTCTTAGTTTGATCAAAATCGGTTCAGCCGTTTCATCGCGTTGAGGGTTTTTTAATTTTCACAAAATTAATTACTTGTTTACACAGTGAAGTCAACTCTCGCCTCGCATACATAGTTATTTATATTTATAATTGTTACCTTCTCCATCTCCCGATTGACTCGTTCCTCTGGCGTGTCCTTGACCTTGTGTTTGGTGACCTTCTTCGTCTTCTTGCCGCCTCCGCCGCCGCCGCCATCAGAGTCTGCGTCGTCGTCGAGTTTGCGCTTCTTGCCTTGCTTCTTATGTGGTTCTATTGCAGAAGAAGAAGAATATATATTTATTTGTATACAAGAGTTACACAGAAACACATAAAAAACTTAGACTAAGAGGAAACAGATTTGAAGTTACGAAGTGTAACTCAAGTAAATTTTTTTTTTTTTTTTAGTTTTGTTTTATTGACTTGTTTGTAATAGAATATACATATATCAGTACTTAAAAAAAAAGTTGTGTGATATTGTGGGTAATTGATTTAATATCAAACAATTAAAATAATTGTTATTAAAAAAAAAACAGAATGAGTTGGTTGACTAGCAAGCTAGCAACCAATGCTGGTCTTCCGTCAGAGCCACTTGTTGGCGTTACGGACAACTATTCACAACAAATACTTATACCAACAAAAAAAACATTAACATAAAAAAAATATTAATAAGAATAAAACTAAAACATTACATTGCAGACAAGAACAGACCTTAGACAATGTAACATTCTATATTCCTCACAAGTATACACATAACATACAGTAAGAGTTAGCAGACATGTACAAAGGCAAGCTTAACCCTAAAAAGAGTTTTATTCCAGCAAACCTTTGAGGCTAGAGAGCGGTGATTAGAGAGGTAGGTCGATGCAAATTTAAAATAAAATGTAGTAAACATAAAAAGATAGAGTACGGAACGACTATATAAGAGGAAGTTTCAAAGTTGCCGCAGTAAGTGATAAAATATCGGAATCAACGCTGCGATGGTACGGGCATGTTATGCGTAGACCAGGAGACCACGTAGTGAAAAAGTGCCTCTCCATTGCCACCAAAAAGAGGGGAAGAGGACGACCTCAAACCACATGGTTGACAAATGTCGAGAATGACATGAAAATACTTAGCCTAATCAAAGACGACACGAACCAGCGAAATACGACGACCTCTGTGGCGGTCCGGGCGAAGGTTCGCCTGGTTGCCGGTTCGAATCCCGCCTCGGAACAAATATTTCTGTGTTTTGGGTATTTTCTTTGCATAATAAAAAAATATCTATCTATGTAATGTTTTGTATTAAGTATATCAGTTATCTACCCATAACACAAGCTCTGCTGAGCTTGGGGCTAGATAATGTTGTGTTAACTGTCAAGCATTACAAACCCAGCCGTTATAATAGCCGTTCCTTCTCGTTCCTCTTCTCCTTGTTGGTCTGGAACCACTCGTGCTGCCTCCTGATTTCCATAACGCATATTCCTCACCTTTCTCTTGATGCCTGGTGAGCGCCAGCCGATCCATCTCGTCCCTCTTCTCCTTGTTGGTCTGGAACCACTCGTGCGGCCTCTTGATCTCCATAACGCATATCCCTCACCTTTCCCTTGATGCCTGGTGAGCGCCAGCCGATCCATCTCGTCCCTCTTCTCCTTGTTGGTCTGGAACCACTCGTGCGGCCTCTTGATATCCATAACGCATATTCCTCACCTTTCCCTTGATGCCTGGTGAGCGCCAGCCGTTCCTTCTCGTCCCTCTTCTCCTTGTTGGTCTGGAACCACTCGTGCTGCCTCTTGATATCCATAACGCATATTCCTCACCTTTCCCTTGATGCCTGGTGAGCGCCAGCCGTTCCTTCTCGTCCCTCTTCTCCTTGTTGGTCTGGAACCACTCGTGCTGCCTCCTGATCTCCATAACGCATATTCCTCACCTTTCCCTTGATGCCTGGTGAGCGCCAGTCGTTCCTTCTCGTCCTTCTTCTCCTTGTTGGTCTGGAACCACTCGTGCGGCCTCTTGATCTCCATAACGCGTATCCCTCGCCTTTCCCTTGATGCCTGGTGAGCGCCAGTCGTTCCTTCTCGTCCTTCTTCTCCTTGTTAGTCTGGAACCACTCGTGCGGCCTCTTGATCTCCATAACGCGTATCCCTCACCTTTCCCTTGATGCCTGGTGAGCGCCAGCCGATCCTTCTCGTCCCTCTTCTCCTTGTTGGTCTGGAACCACTCGTGCTGCCTCTTGATCTCGTGCTGAGGTCCCTCCTCCTTCAGCGTGCCCTCCAGTTTCTCCGTCTGCTTCTCCATCTTGTTCATTTGCCGCTCAGCGTATTCCTCGTCGAGGATTGAGGCTGGGAAGGGAATTTTGTTATAAGCGTTAATTAAAAAATAATTAATTTTGTAGCAAAATTCAAAAAACCCTCAACGCAATGAAACGGCTGAACCGATTTTGATCAAACATAGCTAAGAACACTCCCGACTAAGTCACATTTCAAACAAAAATAAAAACTAAATCGGTTCGTCCGTTCGGGAGCTACGATGGGACAGACAGACACACACACACACACAGAGACACGTCAAATTTATAACACCCTGTCGTTTTTGCGTCGGGGGTTAAAAAGGATGTGTAAACGCTCTTATTAGCTTTTCTTGTAACTAAAAATGTAATTGGAATCTTGGAATCGAATTTTCGACCACTTCCCGATATTAGATATAACTGAAATTCGGCACACCTGTCATGTTCCCATGACAATACAATATGATGGTGACAGCGAGCTGATCTGATGATGGAGACGGAAGCTGGAGAACTGAACTCCTCGATGGATAATAGTAGACTGGCCGTGTTTAGGCTCATTGTGATCAGCACACGGTTACCGATCACTAATTTTATAAAAGCTTGTATTGAATTATTTTAACCATCGCTCTTCCCGGCACCGTGACAAAGCTCATCCGCACATCATAGAACCTTCTTCCCCATACCTACAAACTATGGAATGAGCTTCCTCTGAGGATTTCTCACTTGGTTACGACATGTGTCGCTTGAAGATTTTTTTTCATAAATTCTTTGAGGGCATGCAGTACGACAACCAGTGGCGTAACTAAACCATAAGGGGACCGTGGCAAATTCGAAAATTTTAAAAAATTTCGTTGTGGGCCCGTAGCAAATTCGAATATTATAAAAAATTTAGGTGGCAAATTCGAAAATTTCAATAAAAAATGTTGTCTCACTTTAGATTTTAAGGAGAACTTGGTACAATGTAAAAATATATTTTTGAGCTCGCGGCCTCTTGGGCCGGGGCCCTCTTGGGTCGGGGGCCCGTGGCATTTTGCCAGCCCTGCCACACTATTGTTACGCCACTGTCGACAACACCCCTGAAGCCGTAGACAACGTAACAATCGAATAGCGATGTCGCTTGTAGAAAAGCCAAAAATGTATGAGATTGACGTATGCTATCGAAATGCCACTTGGTTTTTTGTATTGAATTACGACTGTAAAAATGGAATCGCTTCGAAGCGAATGCCACTTGGCTAGGCCGGCAGGTGTTGACGGTGACCACTTATGTCAGGTGGGCCGTAAGCTAGTTTGCCTATAAGTTATGGCTTTGCTTACCAATGTCTGGCTCGAGGCTCGCGAGCCGGCGCGTGTACTTGGCGACTATGTCGGGCGGCACGGCGCGCGACTTGACGGGTCGCTTGGCGCGCTTCACGATCGCCTTTACGAGGTTGCGCTCCGCCTCGCCCGCGAGCGACACCGACACGCCGGCGCGACCCGCGCGCGCCGTGCGACCCACCTGCGCACATCACACCATTATAACACATACATACATACATACATAGACACACGCCTTTTTCCCCGAAGGGGTAGGCAGAGCCACAATAGGCCTCTTTTCACAGTGGGTTGCACCATCGTGGAATATAGACGTGACAAGTGGTGAGCTCATCGCCGCCATTGCTTCCCACGACTGACTCAGCTAACGCTTTCTTCCAGTAATAACACATTCCATAATAAGCTACCAGCCAGGACAAATCTTATATCAACGAATCTTATCAACAAGTCCGGGTAATCCCTTAGTCGGCTTTTACGACATCCACGGGAGGAGACGGAGGGGTCTATTCTTAGGCCGGACACACCATTCTAAATAAAAACATTACAAATATTTGTACCTGGGAAATTCATGGTCAGCAAGATAAAGGGTAGTTTGGGACCCACTGTATAATGTATCAAAGCATGTATATCAACAGTATATCTATACTAATATTATAACGAGGAAAGATTTGTACCTATTTTTGTATGTTTGTATGTTTGTAATGAATAGGAACAAAAAGTACTGGGCCGATTTAAAAAAATCTTTCACCATTGGAAAGCTACGTTCACCCTGAGTGACATAGGCTACCAGGGGGGAGGGATACGAGGGGGGGGGGCTGTTTTTCATCTGAAACTACCCGTGCGAAGCCGGGACGAGTCGCTAGTCTAATATATAAAAATAAGTCGGGTTTTCCTTCCTGACGCTATAACTCCAGAACGAACGAACCGATTTCCACGGTTTTGCATTCGTTGGAAAGGTCTTGGGCTCCGTGAGGTGTATACTTTTTTTTTTTTATTTTGTTTTTTAAATCGTGTTAGTTACACCACTTATAACTCAAGAATGGGTGAACCGATTTGGCTGAAAATTGGTAGGGAGGTAGCTTAGAACCAGGAGATAGGACATAGTGGGAGGGGTAGGACGGGGAGGGGGCGGAGGGGTTACCGGGGGCTAACCGTACGAAGCCGGGGCGAGTCGCTAGTTAGGTATAATTATAATGTTTTATTTATGTATCCGGATTATGTTTAACGTCCGGTTTTATTTATGTCTGTAATTCGTATTCGGTTCCCACGATACAGGCCGCGAGCCTAGTGTGGGGCCATAGCTATAACTCCGAAAATGCCTTAATCTAAATCTAAATTGTTTAATATCTTTTTCTCGGTGTTTTATGTATTAGTTGTGTTTTAGTAATACATATAAATAAATAATAAATAAATACATATATATGTTATTTTAAAATGTAACCCAAAAACTTCGTTCCAGCGGGACTCGAACCCGCAACCTCGCCTGTGATCGGCGATGCCTTTACCAATTCGGCCATAGAACGAGCTATGACGCTGAAGACGAAATTTGTGGGCACTATCAACTCGGCTATAGCGCCGATGGGAGCCATCTACAGGTGTTTCATTAGAAACCTTCTGTTCAAAGTACGAAATTAGTTCAATTAGTTAATTTTTGGGTTACATTTAAATTTAATGTTATCCATAAAGTGTGGTTTACACTTAAAAAATAATAAACTATGTTATTTTTACTTTACTATTACTATTTTTTTTGGAAAATTCACTTGATTTACACTAAAAAAAATGATACTAAGCTTAACCACATTTGGGTAGAGAGGTGAAGCTGCATGACGCTCAGTTCGGTTTCAGATCTGGGCTGTCCACTGAAGCTGCAGTGCTAAATCTCATTCATTCATTTCATTCATTTCATTTATTTCGCAAACAATGTAAAATTGTGTCGGAACATAGTAACATAATATAGGAATAAAGTACAAAATAATCATATAGGTACATCTACTTGGGTCCGATAGGTACAAGATTAAATGTCACTAAGATAAAAATACAACATCAGATAAAATTATAAATAGTACCTAGTCAAAATAGTAATGTCAACATAAAACAGAAAATGTCAAATTAAAAAAGAATCAGATACCAATAGAATTACCAAAAAAAAAAAAAAAAAAAACATTAGGGTTTATCATTATAGAATTCACGTACAGAGTAGTAGCACCTTTTCAACAAGAATTCCTTCAGATTATTTTTAAACATATGTGTGCTGTAGATGGATTTGAAGCTAATAGGCAAGTCATTGTACAGCTTGATGGCCTGGTACTGAACACTATGTGTTGCTATCCTAAGATTCGGAATAAAGTCACTTTTAATATCCTTTCTTCTAGTACTTTCTCTTAATGTCCTTTCTTCTAATGACTCGATACTGTATAAGCGCTTTACTAAATCCGTAAGAAGAACTAGAATGTACAGACAAGGGACAGTTAGTATCCTAAGCTTAATAAAATGTTCCCTACAGGATTCAATCTGTGGTATACGTACCATGGTCCTTATCGCCCTTTTTTGAATAACGAAAGCTGAATTAACATTGTACTTATAACTATTACCCCAAAACATTATGCTGTAGCGAAGTTTCGATTCGACCAACGCGTAATAAACTAATTTTAAATGCTTCATGGTGACTTCATCTCTTAGTGTTCTAATGGCATAGCATGCCGAGCTTATATAATTTTCAATAGATATTAATTCATTTTTCCAATTTAATAGCATGTCAATATTTATACCCAAAAATTTTACAACGTCAACTGATTGGATTATTATGTCATTATAATTCACACATAGTCTTTCATGATTCTTTGATGTTGTCTTAAATAGCATTACATTTGTCTTCTTCACATTTAAAATTAAATTATTAATTCCAAACCATTCAGTAAACCCTTTTAAAGCTAAATTTATTTTATCAGTAAGTTCAGCTAGCGTACTGGCAGAGATTATTGCATCGGTGTCATCAGCAAAAATTACTAATTTAAGCCCAGATAAATAATTTTCCATAAAGTTTACCAAATCATTCATAAAAATAATAAATAAAATTGGTCCCAAAATAGATCCCTGTGGAACACCTCTAGTAAGCTTGGTCAAATTAGATTTGTGGATTACTTCCTTGTTATTATTGGTTGCCCTTACTTCGACATATTGTTGTCGATTACTCAAGTAGGACTGAAATAAACGTAATGATTTGCCTCTCACCCCATAAAACTCTAATTTCTCCAACAATATTTTATGGTCAACTGTATCGAAAGCCGAACTTAGATCTAAAAACAGTCCACCTACCCTTTGTCTATTATTTAAATTTCCTATAACGTCATCTAGCAAGGTATTTATGGCGTCTCCTGTGCCAACACTATGTTGGTATCCAAACTGCCTATCATGTAATATTCTATTGCTATAAAAATGCCTAATGAGCCGATTTTTCATAATTTTTTCGTAAATTTTTGATAGAACAGGCAATAAAGAGATTGGCCTATAGTTCTTAGGATCCGTTTTGGAACCCTTTTTAAAAATTGGTAGTATTCTAGCTATTTTGAGCTGTTCGGGAAACGTGTCTGATTCAATACAGATATTATAGAAATATGCTAAAGGCCCTGATAAAATATCAACATTATCCTTTATTATTTTTATTGGCATTTCATCGAATCCAAAAGAATTTTTGTTTTCTATGGATTTAATTATTTTGCAGACCTCTATTCCAGTGACGTATTCAAAAGGCATGCAATTCTCAATTCTTTTGTTATGGCTTACGAGAACCTTCATAGCAGAGTCAGTGGTAGCAACATTTTGACCTAAAGTATTCCCCTGGTCAAACTGGACTGAGAAAAAGTCAGCAATATCTTGTGGTTTATGTATTAATCTATCTATTAATTTCAGTTTTAACTGTCCATTAGATATGTTTGTAGTCTTAATATTCCTATGCCTATTAACAACCTGCCAAATAGCCTTTATTGAATTTTTTGCCTTCGATACTTCTTCTTGTACTGTAATTTGTTTTGCTTTCCTGATTACTTTTTTATAGATTCTTATGTATCAACACACTCAAACACATACTACACCAGCAGACGCACACCGGTCTACGCCTGCTTCCTCGACTTGTCGAAGGCGTTCGACCTTGTGGCAGAAGCTGTCCAGTGATACCGGACTCCCCGTGAACTCATATCACTCCTCAAATACTGGTATGGCAACAGTCTAACAATGTTAGATGGTAGGGGTCGTTATCGGACGTGTACAGGCTGGAGTGCGGGGTGCGGCAGGGCGCGGCCTGACCTCCCCAAGACTTTAAGCACTTTTGGAAACAAACCAACAAAATTAATGCAAAGCCTGGCCTCCCTGTGAGTGTGAATGATGTGAGTGATCATGACATGATCTCTGATCTTTTCAAAGATCACTTTAGAGTGAAGCCGTCGTCGGACTCTAGTGAAGTGGGCAGTAGAGATAATAAGTTAGGGAACCCCTGCATAATCAAAAACAATGTAGGAAAAAAAAAAAAAAAAAGTTCATTACATTTTTTTTTTTGCCTACATCTTGTTCGAGTAGAGTATAGATTCAGGTATATAGTTGCTGTGTACCCTGTGTATGTAGTGCTCGAGCGTGGCGGGCAGCGTGAAGTTGAGCACGGTCTTCACGCCGGGGATGTCCAGCCCGCGCGCCGCCACGTCCGTCGCGACCAGCACTTCGGCCAGCTCGTCCTTGAAGCACCTCAGCGAGTCCAGCCGCTGCGGCTGGTTCAGATAGTATATAGTTACTTACCCTGTGTATGTAGTGCTCGAGTGTGGCGGGCAGCGTGAAGTTGAGCACGGTCTTCACGCCGGGGATGTCCAGCCCGCGCGCCGCCACGTCCGTCGCGACCAGCACGTCGGCCAGCTCGTCCTTGAAGCGCTTCAGCGAGTCCAGCCGCTGCGGCTGGTTCAGCGCGCCGTGCAGCTCCGCCACCTGCCGGAGAGCGACCCTGATCAGCATCATCATCATCATCCACAGCCGAATATAGGCCTCTCTTTGCCTGTGCCATTCCGAATGGGCCCATACCAGTCTCATTCAGGTTCGGCCCGCGATACAAGCGTATTAACTTGTAACAAACACTGTATAACATAATTTGTCAAAAGTCACCTTTATGCCGAGCAGTCCCAGCGCGATGTGCAGTCTGTGGGCCTGCTTCTTGGTCTGCACGAATATGAGCGCGCGGTCTCTGAACGTGCGACACACGAGCGCCGCTAGTATCGCCTCCCGGTCGCACTCGCGTTCGCGACGTATCCTGGGGATTATGAGCTCTATTACCTAACTGATATGGTTTACTTTAAAAAGGTCTTGTTAAACGAGGCGCTGTTCCAACACCATCTTAAAAGATGATGAAAAGTCAAATAAGCCGTCAGCTAGATATTTTTCGGTGAGTGAGTGAGTGGTGTGACAAATGCAGTAATCTTTTTATGCTGCAAATACGTAACACCCGCTTTATCCCGCGATGAAAGCTTTTTCGCTGAGAATGAGGGGTTTTCACGGACGTTTCAAATCATGCGCTAATAGATGGCGCTGCTTTGAACCTAGCTTTCAAAATAAAGTGAAATGTCAAAGTCAGCAACGTAGTGATATATCTTCGTTGTATTTTGTTACCATCACACTCGGAATAAGAACTAAAGGCATGGAACTAAGGCTAAAAACGAAACGGTATCGATTATACCATTCTCATTCTTTTATATGAATGTAATCATGTGTTGGAATGAGACAAGCATATATCCATCTGTTCTTATTTGTGTAAGTCGTACCAGGCCATATGTCAAATTACTAGAACATTCATGGTAACAAACTAGGGAGATGTATATGCATGATACCAAAGTTCAGGGTACGGAACGGAAACACGACAGTCGTGTGACAATATATTTGTTTCTCTCTAACATAGGATAGCAAGCTATCTTCTAGGATAGGAGTAAGAAGGAACACTCTATGCTATTTTAGCACTCAATCCATGAACTACTACATTCATGCCATCACACAAAAGCAGAGACAATGGATTTGTTAATTTTGACAAGCATACTTGAGTCAGCGTCAGCGCCATCTATCTAGCTAAATTTAACTACTTTTTCTTTTTTTATTCGAAAATGAAAAGCCCTCATCAATGAGAGTCTTAGTTTTCTTTGATTACTTTCGAATACTATGTTAGGTTCGACACGGGCTTGTCCAGCGTTTTTCACTTACCTTTGTATAATGTTCTACAGAAACTTTCACTTTTTAAACTTTCAGAAACTTTTTATTTAAATTTGCTTAATCAAATGAAAGAATCGGAGTTAGATTACACTCGGTGGCAGAACAGAGACGGGCTATCTCAGTTCTCATTGGTCATGACGTAGGCTGTTGTTTTACTTATAAACTGTCTTTAAAGAAATGGCTAATTTAAAAAGTTTGTTTATCATATTAATTAATATTTTGAATTTAAATCCCAATACAAAAATTTACATAATTATTGACTTGATTTTTGCATGTCCAAAAATGGCTAATTTAAAAAGTTTTTTATAATATTAATGAATATTTTGAATTTAAATCCCAATACAATATACATAATTATTGACTGTTGACATCTTTTTGAGCAAATACTATTGCATGTCCAAAATGGAGTCAATGTGTGACACCTATATTCTAGTATAATTACAATAAGACCTACTATGTAACATCATTGTTGCAATAAAGATTATTAATTATGACTTACTAGCGACTCGCCCCGGCTTCGCACGGGTAGCCCCCCCTCCTACCCCTCCCCCCCTATGTCAATCTCCTGATTCTAAGTTACCTCCCCGCCAATTTTCAGCCAAATCGGTTCACCCGTTCTTGAGATATAAGTGGTGTAACTAACACGACTTTGTTTTATATATATATAGATTATTAACAAGTCACCATGGGGTTACCTTACGAACTCCTGCCTGAGGTTGAACGCGACGTCCTTGTTACTGTCCACGAACAGTTTGACCGGCTTCTTGAGCGAGACGGCTGCGAGGTCCTTGACCTGCTCGCTCATGGTGGCTGAGAACAGCATGGTCTGCCGCTTGGGCGAGCACTGCCGGATGATCTCCTTCATCTGCTCCGCGAAGTACTCGTCCAGCATCCTGAGGACCATTCACATAACGTAACGCCCAACAATCTAATTTTCTGACTTTGCGCGACACTCTAGTTAACTAACTTATAGACTGGTAACTCATATTGAAATCAAGTTCAACGGCATTTTGTGAGCCATTTTGGCAACGTGACTTTTCCGATGTAAAAAAGCCTGCTGAATTCAATTCTGAATGTTGCCAAGCCGAATTTTGTCTGCCCTCCCCCCTATCTCCCTTTTTTCTTAGAAATATGTCTCTAACCGCGGTTTTTAAGATTTTAACCAAAAAGTATTGCTGTTAGAAAAAAAGTGTCAAGGACAAAAAGGATCTGTATAAAATTTTCTATAACATGGTGCATAAACTTTTTTGGTAGGGCTTATGGTTTGTGAGCAATATCTTGCGGAACTACATGTTTTTTTATAATTTTCATAAACAAAAACATTTTCAAATTCAACGGCATTTTGTGGGCCATTTTAGCAACGTGACTTTTCCGAAGCAAAAATGCTTGCTGAATTCGATTCTGAATGTTGACAATCCCAACTTTTGCTCCTTTGATCAAAATTCAAAATGGCGGCCAAAATGGAACCTTAATTTAAAAGCCATATTAAAACTCGATTCTAGCCGTGTGAGGTGTCCTGGCACAGGCTTTGGGGGTAGCTGAACTCAATTTTGATAACCGAAAGTCCGTCCGGGTACCGGAAGTGGACAAAAACAAGATGGCGGCAATTTAGGAAATTGAAATAATTTTCTTTTACGACTGAATTCCATGGAGTCGTGTCAACTCCAATCGACACCGGAAGTACCTCCGGCTCGGTAGCTTCACTTACGGTTGAGTCTGTAACGTGTATGGTTTGTGAGCAATATCTTCCCGAACTTCAGATAGGCCTGAAATCGGGTTTGGCCAGTAGATACTGATAATGAATGAATAACGCACCTGTCAGCCTCATCGAGTACCAGCACTTCGATGGAGTGCAGTCCGAAGGAGGGCGTGTTCCGTACGTGGTCGATGAGGCGCCCGGGCGTTGCGATCACGATGTCGGGGCTCCGCCGCAGCACGCTTTCCTGGTACACATGCATTTATTGAGCTTCATAGATAGATAGATACAAAATTCTTTATTGCACACTAGCGACTCGTCCCGGCTTCGCAAGGGTAGTTTCAGGATGAAAAACAGCCCCCACCCCCCTCCTATCCCCCCCCCATGGTAGCCTATGTCACTCAGGGTGAATGTAGCTTTTAATGTGAAAGAATTTTTCAAATCGGCATAGTAGTTTTTGAGTTTATTGAAATGTATAAAATAAAATTTGCTCATTAATCGATCTTAGTGAGGAAATGACCATAGATTCTAGAGCTGAACACCTCCACTGAAGTAGACTCGCCATAATTGAGAGGGATATGGTTCCACAGACGAATTGCAGTTACCGTGAACGAGTCTGAGTATGAAGCTGCATTGTGCGGTGACGTCATCAACTTACACCGTTGAGAAGGTCGCACAGGACGTCCTGGCATAATTAGGGGAGTAAACCGCTCTCTTAGGTAAATGGGACATAAGTGGTTATGGAGTAAGTTAAAGAGGTTTTTTTTTTTTTACATTTATTGACCTTTGTTTGACCACGATCTCAGCTGTAGGTAAGTGACGATGTGGCCGAAGATGGAGCACAAAGGTCTAGAAGGCACCTATTCACTCTAGCCTTGAAGAGACCCAGATTATAGTTTTCAGGAAAGACAGACGACGGTAGTTGTATTCCACTCCTTAGCAGTTCGCATTATAAAGGTAGAACTGAAACGTTTTGTGCGAATAGAGGGTATACTAAATCTGCTTGTTCCGTCATTTCAAGTTGTTGTCTCTCACATATCTGTGAGTAGAGTTTGTATGAGTGCTTACCTGATACTTGACATCCAGCCCTCCAACAGACAGACCGACAGTCACCAATGTGAACTGAGTGAGCTGTCTCGTCACCGCGTGGACCTGAAACACAGAAACATCATAATTAGGTACACCTTTTTACATTTTGAAGGAAAACATCACAAAAGTTGATTTCAAAGGTTATTACAAGCTTTTATTTAACAATGTATGTATATTTGTCCGGGTGGAATGTTGCAACTGAATTTTAAATCAGTTATCCTCAACCGATTGAGCTGAAATTTGGCATACCTGTCAAGTTCCGATGACAATGCAATATGATGGTGACAGCGAGCTGGTCTGATGATGGAGACGGAAGGTGGACAACGGAACTCCTCGATGGATAATAGTAGACTGGCCGTGTTTAGGCTCATTTTGATCAGCACACGGTTATAATCACTAATTTTATAAAAGCTAATATCGAAAAATATATATTTACAAAAAACTTATTACATACATACATAGACACACGCCTTTTCCCCGAAAAGGTAGGCAGAGCCTCAAATGAGCCTCTTTTCATCATGGGTTGCACCATCGTGGGATATAGGCGTGACAAGTGGTGAGCTCATCGCCGCCATTGCTTCTCACGACTCACTCTGCTAACGCTTTCTTCAAGTAATAATACATTCCTTATATAAGCTAGAAGACAGGACAAATCTTATACCAACGACTCTTACAAACAAATCCAGGTTATCCCTTGGTCGGCTTTTACGACATCCACGGGAGGAGATGGAGGGGTCTATTCTTGGGCCGGACACACATTTATTCACACCAAGGTTATTATTTACGGTAAATGGTCCAATAACAGTATCCCATACAAACTTTGGGAACCAATGTCGACTCCTGTGGCGCGGCGGACGAACCTTTGCCTTCGACGCAGGTGGTTGCGGGTTTGATTCCTGCCTCTGAACAGATATTTGTGCGATCGCAGATATTTGTTCAGGGTGTTCTGGGTATTTTCTATGAATAATAAAAAATATCTATCTATGTATAATATTGTATTAAGTATATCAGTTATCTAGTACCCATAACACAAGCTCTGCTTAGCTTGGGGCTAGATAATGTTGTGTGAACTGTCTAGCATTATTATATTATTATTATTAATGTCGGTGATGATATAATTTCATCACTAGTGTTTTATTTTTCGTGGTGTGTCCGACCCAAAGCCGACTAACGGATTACCCGGATTGTTAGTAAAATCGTTGCTATAAGATTTGTCCTGGCTGCTAGCTTATTAAGGAGTGTGTTATTACTGGAAGAAAGTGTTAGCCAAGTCATGTCTATATGCCACGATAAAACTAGTACCTACCTGCGCGCCCAGCTCCCTCGTGGGCACGAGCACCAAGACCCTGGTGACCCTGTCTCCCACGGCGGACTTGTACAACAGCCGCTCCAGGATGGGCAGCATGTACGCGGCCGTTTTACCAGTGCCGGTGGCGGCGCACGCGCACACATCCTTACCTGTTAATAAGTACATCATTAAGTGCCTGTGATTGAATATTTAATACAACACAACAACAACAACACAGTTGCTAAGAAAGAGATGTGCAACAAGGGCATTGGTAGAGTCACAAAATAATGAATGTGGGGTATACCGCAAAATTCCTAATCTTAGATTCGATTATTAGCAGACTAAATAAAGTACAATATTCAAATTGTAAATATGCATATAGAACGAAGCATGCTCAGAGTACGTACCTAGCAGAGCTATAGGTATCGGAGTGGGGTGCACTAAGTTCAGCGCGCCGATGGCCTTGAGCAGCGGCCGCAACAGGTTCATCATGTAGAACGAAGCATGCTCAGAGTACGTACCTAGCAGAGCTATAGGTATCGTAGCCGCCTGGATCGGAGTGGGGTGCACGAAGTTCAGCGCGCCAATGGCCTTGAGCAGCGGCCGCGACAGGTTCATCATGTAGAACGAAGCATACTCAGAGTACGTACCTAGCAGAGCTATAGGTATCGTAGCCGCCTGAATCGGAGTGGGGTGCACGAAGTTCAGCGCGCCGATGGCCTTGAGCAGCGGCCGCGACAGGTTCATCATGTAGAACGAAGCATGCTCAGAGTACGTACCTAGCAGAGCTATAGGTATCGTAGCCGCCTGGATCGGAGTGGGGTGCACGAAGTTCAGCGCGCCGATGGCCTTGAGCAGCGGCCGCGACAGGTTCATCATGTAGAACGAAGCATGCTCGTCGTATTGTGGGGGCTCTTCAAAGAAATCAGAGTCGTACTCTATACGGGCGCCTGCTTCTATATCATCCTCTTTTATTTCCTGTAAACAACATATTTTTTACACTTTTACCCAAAATATAAGTCCGATCGACTGTTTTCGTTTGCGCAGAAAAGCGCAGACTGATATCCGACAGTAGCCGAACGTATAGCTCTGCCCCGCTCGTATGCACCGCGTGAAATCTAAGAGTCGACTGATGAACAAGATGAACGACCGGCCGCGATTTTGCCGCGAAATCGATTAACCAATTACAGCGCAAGATTTTAGCGCGCGATTGCTATTGGTAGAAAGAAGGTTCCCGCGCTATAGAAATTGGTCTACGGCGCAGGTAATAGTGCTTTAATGGTATTTACAGTGTTTTTTGTTTCAAGTCCATTCATAGCCAAACTAATGATATTTATGTGATACTTTTGTGTGATTTTTGTGTGTGTGGTAATTAAAACTTGTGTTCTTGGACATATAATTACCATCAAATTAGTTTTCGCTATCTGAAGAAGTGTTGATGAGCTGTGATGAGCAAAAAGCACGAAAAAATTTGAATTTCGCGCCACAAGCGAAATCAACCACCTTAAGTAATTGTATCGTAATGTGCTCTTCAGCCATGCACGCTGGATTTTCGTCGCCAGCGTCATCTTGGAGTACAAAGTAGGTACCTATGTACAAACCTTGGGAGTACAAAGTAGGTACCTATGTACAAACCTTGGTGTACAAAGTAGGTACCTATGTACAAACCTTGGAGTACAAAGTAGGTAGGTATGTACAAACCTGTTTTAACTTTGCCTTTTTACTAAGTTTCTTGTCCTTTGTCTTGATTTCATCTCTTTTAAGTTCATCATCTGATATTTCAAGCTCATTAACATCCTTATCACCATCTGAATGAGAGTAATTGTCATTTATTCCACATAGTGTAATATAAATAATATTAAATAATAATAAGACGACCTCTGTGGCGCGGCGGGCGAAGCTTGGCCTGCGACGCAGGAGGTTGCGGGTTCGATTTCCGGCTCGGAACAAATAGTTGTGCGATCGCAGATATTTGTTCAGGGTGTTCTGGGTATTTTCTAAATATAATAAAAAATATCTATTTATGTAATATATTGTATTAAGTATATCAGTTATCAGTTAGTACCCATAACACAAGCTCTGCTTAGGTTGGAGCTAGATAATGTTGTGTGAACTGTCCAGCATTATTTATTTATTTATTGAGACTGAATGTATGGAAATGTTTATAGAAATTTTGACATTTAAAGAAGTTTTTTTTTTTACTCTTCTTGAGATCCTTCCACAAATACAGTTGCTATGAAGAACAGTAGTATTTAGCCTTTAATTCATATAAAGTTATTACAAACAGCTATAGTTTCTACCTAATAGAGTGTAGGTACAAACACAATATATTTAAAATTACTTTTGTTAACGAAATAAATATGTCGACCTCTGTAGCGCGTCGAGCGAGTAGCCGGCTGAAATGTGAGATGTTGCGGGTTCGATTCACGCTGTAGGACAAATGTTTGTATGATCTGCAGTTATTTAACATAAATTAATTAATTAAAATTAATAATTAATTAATTATTTAATTAATTTAATTAATTTTAATTATTTATCTGCATTGTTTTTTTTTTATTATTTATTAACTGCCTTAGCGTTTGAGTATATTATATTATTGTAATTTTTTATTTCATTTTAATTATTGTGAATCTGTGATTTATCTTTTAAAATGTAACAATGTACTTTTTTTTTTTTAACTTTGCATGCTGTAAAGCTGATCATGACCTGTATCTTTTTATTGTTACTATCATCTTATGTACCCATGTTTCGCAAAATAAATGATTGATTGATTGATTGATTTGGTACTCCTAGTTCCTGATACCCGACACAGGGAATCCTAGTGTGGGAACAGGACTATGTAATTGTGACTGTTGGGTGTTATGTTATGTCACATACATAATTAGTTGTTTTTTTTTTTTTTTTTTTTTTTTTTAACTTTGATAGACCTTTGTTTGACCACGATCTCACCTGTTGGAAAGTGACGATGTGGCCGAAGATGGAGCACAAAGGTCTAGAAGGCACCTATTCACTCTAGCCTTGAAGAGACCCAGATTATAGTATAAAAGAATATAGTATTGAATAAATAAGAGATAAATTTTCAAGTTACCATCAACGTCAGAGTCTGTGTCGATATCCTTGTTCCCTTCCACCTTCACTTGCGCCCGCTTCCTCTCGATCTTCTCATCCAGGGTCCTCTTCACATTACGGCGGACATATTTATGTAGATTATCCCAGGGATTCTGTTAAATAAAAAAAAAATAAAAAAAAATAAGAACTGGACAGTTCACACAACATTATCTAGCCCCAAGCCAAGCAGAGCTTGTGTTATGGGTACTAGATAACTGATATACTTAATACAATATATTACATAGATAAATATTTTTTATTATATATAGAAAATACCCAGAACACCCTGAACAAATATCTGCGATCGCACAAATATTTGTTCCGAGGCGGGAATCGAACCCGCAACCTCCTGCGTCGCAGGCCAAGCTTCGCCCGCCGCGCCACAGAGGTCGACAAAATGAAATGGTTAAATAAACATGAAAAACAGCTTTAGAGACATATATTATAGTACTGAGTACCTCCATCCATATATTTCAGGGGTTCACAAAGTGGGCGATAACGCCCCCTTGTGGGCGCTGCAGGCCTAAAGAGGGGCGGTAAGAGACCCAGAAAAAAAATGGGGGCGTCAAATCAGATACACTTTCGCATTTTAATAGTTATTAGTATTCCTAGTTAGGTCATTTTCGTAGGTAATAGACCGGGGGCAATCATGATTTAAAGAGTTTTTGTTAAATAACCCGATTTGTGCATGTTCATACTCCGCTAAAATAGCTCACAATAATTAATTTAGTTTGAAGTTATAGTGGTTTTTAAGTAGGTGAGAAAAATGGGGGCGCAAAAAAATAATTTATTCTCAAAGTGGGCACTAGACAAAATAAGTTTGGGAACACCTACATTAAGTCACAGGTTAACGGGTGGGACAAAGTGAGACATCGTGGGACAAGTTGGGGGTGAGTCACAAGCTTAGTTCACTACGTACTATACGTACAGCAAAAAACGTGTTCTGTCTGTCTATTATTGTATTGTGTTCCCATGCTGTGTGTATTTGGTGTTCAAAATAAACTATTTGTATTCTATTCTACCCCGTGAACCCAAAAGCCGTGGTGGAGTACCTCAACCCGAAAACAGTGCTAACCATAAGGGTCGAGCAGCTGGGAGTCTCGCCATGAAGTATTGGGTGGGTGAGGGTGACGACTGACCATCTATCGACCTTCACAAATGGAGAGTTTTGGCCAATAGGTGTCAAGTTCAGGAAGTTCTTCGAACGCCTGACACGAGACACCTCGCAGTTGCGTCACACATTGCCATCTACATGTGTGCATTAAAATAAAGTGTTTTTATATATGTATGTTAGTTTTTAGGTATTTATGGTGTTATAAAATAAAAATAAACTTTATTGACAGAATACAGAGTACATAATATGTTACTGAATCCATAGGCTCCCAAACTAGTTTAAAAACTGTATATCAGTTATGATCTTATTGTTTAGTACATTTCCCATTAAGCCTGAAATAAAGATATTACTTACTTATTTACTTTGTCTAATCGAAAGTAATGAAACTGTAAACTTCATGTCAAATAATATAAATAAATAACGCCTTCATCTCCTCCCATGGATGTTGTAAAAGCCAACTATACCAATTAACCTAATCACTCAACACCAATACTGCAAAACTATTCTGCCTGTCAACTGTGGATTATTGCCATCCCCATTGCGTTCTATGGGGGAGGCCTCGTTTAACAATGGACTTCTAACAGCTACATATTAAATTTTAATTAATTTTATTTAATTTTAAACTGATAAGTAGGTACTTATAATAACTATTTGCGTGTAATTCTTTTACATCTTAAATTGTATAACTTTAGAAACATATTGTACTCTCTTCAAGCGTAACATTTCATTACTTTACTTAGCGCTATTTACGGACTCATGTTCGAAAGAGGCTAGCTACCCACAACACAGGTTTTCCTAGGGCACTTACAAATTAATTTTTGATTCATGTTTTGGTAAACGTTTAGAATCGTTTGGCAGGAGGAGGAGGGGGAGATGAGGGGTGGTGGAGGGGGAGGGGTACCCCCTCACCCCTGGTACCAATCCCATAACAAGGTAACTTATAGTTTTCGAGAAAAAAAATAAAGAAAATTTTGAGGTTAAGTCTGAGATTTTGGTAAAACTTTACAATCGTTTGGCAGGAGGAGGATGGGAGAGGGGGGGGGGGAGTGGGGGATTTGTACCCCTCGCCCCTGGTACCACTCCTATGCAAAGGTAACTTACAGTTTTCGAGAAAAAAATAAAGTTTTTTTTTGTTAAGTATGGATATTTTAAATGTCGGACTCCGGTATGTGCTCCCGCCAGTACTCTCGCGAGGTCGCCCTTGAGTGTCGCTTCACCCACTCGACCTTTGCTACGCTACGGAGGTCACCGGCTCGCTTCGCTCGCCAGCTCCCCCCTTCACTCCGCTCGGCCTCGCGGGCTTGCTCCACTCAAGATCTCCCACGCGAGCTACTGGCTCCGCGTTTTTATATACACTCTAGGGGCGTGACGCACAGTACCACGTGGAGTCGGGGTGCTCCGTATCGGGTCTGCCACTCTTTTCGGACCTAACCAACTATTGTCGGGGTGCTCTGTGTCGAGTCACACAGTCAGTCAACAATAAAAAATCCATAATTTATAACATTCATTAATTCCTCAAAAGGATCTCTCTTATTTCTTTCAACATCCCTTCTCTACAGATAGAGGTCATAAATTAAATCATTAATATTATTATTTTACGTTCCGATTTTGTAAAATTTTCTTTATTATTTTTCTTTAAAAGCACAAGTTTCCTGGACAAGGGGGCCGAGGCTGGAATTTCCTGCACCCTCCCTGCAAGTTGGCGATGACTCCCGTAACATCTGACACTTCCAATTCAAAAATTTCATACTTAACCTCAAAAATTTCTTTATTTTTTTTCTCGAAAACTATAAGTTACCTTGTTATGGGACTGGTACCAGGGGCAAAGGGGTACCCCTCCCCTTCCTCTCCCCCTACTCCCACCCTCCTCCTCCTGCCAAACGATTCTAAACCCAACCCCTTTTTATACTTTATACTTTTATATAGTCATTACAAAATCACAAGTAGCTAAACTATTTATAACTATTTTTAGTGGCATGGTTAGAATGCTGAATCAATGAAAAGCAGGCAGTGGTGAGGCGGTTAGAGGTAAGAATAATACTACCTAACTGTTACTTTTGTTTATGTGTTTCCTTGACTGCAATTAAAATAAATAAATAATGCTGGACAGGTTTACACAACATTATCTAGTCCCAAGCTAAGCCAGAGCTTGTGTTATGGGTACTAGTTATCTGATATACTTAATACAATACATTACATAGATAGATATTTTTTATTATACATAGAAAGCACCCAGAACACCCTGAACAAATATCTGCAAACCGCACAAATATTTGTTCCGAGGCGGGAATCGAACCCGCAACCTCCTGCATCGCAGGCAAACCATCGCCAGCCAGACAACAATGTGAATGCTTACCTTATTAAATTCTTCTACTGTAGAAACAAATTGAAATTTCGGGTTAAAATCTGCTTTCCTTTTGATTTTTTGTTTAGACGGTTGATACTGGAACATACAGTTAACAATTTTAAGTAAGAATTTCGCCAGAAAATGCAGAATAGCACGTTTCGACTAAGTTTCCTGATCAAGAACTAACCTCAACTTCTTCGTCCGATTCCTCAGAGAAATTTTCAACTTCTTCACCATCTTCAATAGTTTTGATAAGGTCAGGATATCCTTCGACTGCCTTCATTATTTTATTGCATACGATCTACGCATAGCCTTAGAAATAAAAATAGTTTTTTTAGCACGTTGAACTGTTTACATGAAAATTGAAATGCGCTCGTTTTTTTTTTTTTTATGGCATCGTATATCGTATACATAGACGTAGATTTTTTTCGCTACGCTAAATATAATAAATAAATAAATATATAGTACATATACTAAATCTATGATCGTATACCACTTTATTGTACAGAGAACATTACTGCCAACTTCACGTAACTTATTCACCGTATTATTTACCTGTGGTACAGACAAAAAGAATATAAATTCATTACAGCTCGTTCACCGTAAGATGGCACCTGTAAATACTCCATGGCAGGTCTGTACAACATGGGATTAAATCTGCCACTTTTGAAAGAAACTTCTTCATTAATAGTAAAATATATGTAAATTGAGGCTGGTAGGCATCTGTACACCAAAGCTGCTGAACACTTATACTGTAAACATGCAGGCCTCCGTACCGTCGTCGATGGTATAATTGACATTAGCGTAAGAGCACTCCTTAGAAGCCATTATAAATTTATAATAAGAAAAGAAGAAGAAGAAGAATAAACATTAATTGATGAATTATTCTAATGGTTTTCAATTTTCATAATATTTATTGTTAATGTTTACTTACCATAAAATGGTAGTTTTATTCAACTGAGTCTGTGTTATAAGTTTCTAAAGGTTATCAATTTTGTTTCCGCCAGTTTTTGATGCGGCGAGGAGACTAATTTGAGTGTTTTTGTATTATGAAATCAGTTTTGCGTGTATTTCGAAGGAATTCTCACAAATATTAGCACAATGTCGACCGATCTGGACTCTAATTTCAATGAGCAATTCATGAGCATCAACATGAAGTTGAAACGGTGAGTTGTTCTTTCCTAGCCAGATACCTCTCTCCCAATTTGTCCAGTACCAACTTATTTGGTGTATTTTCAGGCGTTTCATGCGAAAACCGAATATGTCAGAATGCGCTAAAGAGTTCATAGCTCTGGCTGTACGATGCGAGTATTCTGAGCAGCCCACATTCGCAGGCCATGCGTATGTTGGCGCGGCAAAGTGCGAGGCTACTGCTGGCAACTCCTTGGAGGAGGCTGATCATTACGTTACGGCTGCAAAACAGTTTATGAAGGCTGAAAAGAAACTGCGCTCTATGAAGTTCTTCAGTCCCAATAGAGAGAACTTAGAGGTAATATTTTTCTCTATAAACTAAACAAAAGGGTTGGGTTTAGAATCGTTTGGCAGGAGGAGGAGGGTGGGAGTAGGGGGAGAGGAAGGGGAGGGGTACCCCTTTGCCCCTGGTACCAGTCCCATAACAAGGTAACTTATAGTTTTCGAGAAAAAAAATAAAGAAATTTTTGAGGTTATTTATGAAATTTTTGAATTGGAAGTGTCGGATGTTACGGGAGTCATCGCCAACTTGCAGGGAGGGTGCAGGAAATTCCAGCCTCGGCCCCCTTGTCCAGGAAACTTGTGCTTTTAAACAAAAATAATAAAGAAAATTTTACAAAATCGGAACGTAAAATAATAATATTAATGATTTAATTTATGAGTACCTCTATCTGTAGAGAAGGGATGTTGAAAGAAATAAGAGAGATCCTTTTGAGGAATTAATTAATGTTATAAATTATGGATTTTTTATTGTTGACTGACTGTGTGACTCGACACAGAGCACCCCGACAATAGTTGGTTAGGTCCGAAAAGAGTGGCAGACCCGATACGGAGCACCCCGACTCCACGTGGTACTGTGCGTCACGCCCCTATAGTGTATATAAAAACGCGGAGCCAGTAGCTAGCGTGGGAGATCTTGAGTGGAGCAAGCCCGCGAGGCCGAGCGGAGTGAAGGGGGGAGCTGGCGAGCGAAGCGAGCCGGTGACCTCCGTAGCGTAGCAAAGGTCGAGTGGGTGAAGCGACACTCAAGGGCGACCTCGCGAGAGTACTGGCGGGAGCACATACCGGAGTCCGACATTTAAAATATCCATACTTAACAAAAAAAAAACTTTATTTTTTTCTCGTAAACTGTTAGTTACCTTTGCATAGGAGTGGTACCAGGGGCGTGGGGGTACAAATCCCCCCTTCCCCCCCCCTCTCCCATCCTCCTCCTGACAAACGATTGTAAAGTTTTACCAAAATCTCATACTTAACCTCAAAATTATCTTTATTTTTTTTCTCCAAAACTATAGGTTACCTTGTTATGGGATTGGTACCAGTGGTGAGGGGGTACCCCTCCCCCTCCACCACCCCCCCTCTCCCCATCCTCCTCCTGCCAAACGATTCTAAATTTTTACCAAACAAAACCCTCTTAAACAAATTACGCTGGTGTGTCCGTATTCATCTCATAAGCTAAAAGTAATAATAACTTCAAATATTATTTAGATAAATAAATAAATTATGCTGGACAAGTTCACACAACATTATCTAGCCCCAAGCTAAGCCAGAGTTTGTGTTATGGGTACTAGATAACTGATATACTTAATATCAGTGATCAGTGCCCCCTCAGTGAATTCTTTCAAAAATAGACTTGACAAACATTTAAAGTGCACTGATAAGGATAAGATATACACGCATCAGCTCCGAGAGTTGCCTGTGTATTATAAATAAATAAATAATATAATACATTACATAGATAGATATTTTTTATTATACATAGAACACACTGAACAAATATCTGCCGAACGCACAAATATTTGTTCCGAGGCGGGAATCGAACCCGCATCCTCCTGCATCGCAGGCGAACCATCGCCAGCCGCGCCACAGACGTCGTCTGATATAAGTTTATCTGGACCACCTTATGATTGTTCCCTACTCTGTGACAAAACAACCAGTTGATTGGGACTAACCAATGGGACAGGCTACATACCTAATATGTGCTACATAATGTAATATGTATACATACCTATACCTAATATATACATACCTATTGTGATTTGGAGATGGGCGCTGGCTCCTAGCCCTAAGTACTTGTACTAATATTTATTCTGTGCCCTAAGGCCCTAGCCCTACGTTGTACTTGTTCGAGAAGGTTAATATCACGGTATATTGGTAATCCATTTATTTAATTATACAAAAAAATAGTCAGCATTGCTCTAAATTACAATAAATTGCAATGACAAGCGCGTCTCGGTCAGAAACTGACAGAAATGTAAACTGGCTCTTAATGGTGCCTGCGTTATTTTCAGCACATTAATAAAATACCATCCTTGCATGAATCAAACCCGTCATGGTCTAACTAAATACCTTAATCACAATGTATTCATTGTGGCCCTGGTTGTTTCTTGGTCACTTGAATCTTGGATTGTGAATTATTGAGAGAAACAATATATCTTGTCCATACTGTGTCTAAAGCTATATCCATTCATCCATTCCAGGCAGCAATAGGCTGTTATTTGACAGCATTCCATAAATATCCGGAGCAAACGCTGATCTGTGGCAGCATTCTGATGAGGCTCTCCAGCGACCTGGTGGCGTTGGGCCACAAGGAGGAAGCCCTGGCATACTACGCACAGGCAATACACCATGTCAAGGATAATAATATGAAACAGATCTGTTTGAAGAATAAAATTGATCTGGAGATTGAGTGTGGTAAGTTTTTTTGTTTTTTTATACTAGGATGACGGATCATGCAAGAGGCCCACCTGATGTTAAGCGGTAACCTCTGCCTATGAACAGTGCATTACCTCATAGATCACGTCCACCTAAGACGCAACCTATGTGGCATTGCACTGCGCCTGCCACCCTGAGACATAAAGATGAAAAGTCTCATGTGCCTGTAATTTCACCGGCACCCTTACCCTTCAAACCGGAACACAGCAATGCGAGCACTACTGCTTTGTGGCAGAAATAGGTATGGTGGTAGTACTTCCCCGGACGAACTCTTTCACAAAAAAGCTTACCAGAACAGGCACAGCAGTCCTCTTTGCTAACACTGAAAATATCTTCAAATACTACCTCTTAGCAAGTTGCTAAGGACCTGTTAAACGCACAAGAGCACAAATACTTGTCCTAGACCAGAGAACCTAACCAGGTTCTTCAAATTAAATGGTGTTATTCATTGGTTTCACACCCAAACCACGTCAACCCAGAAAATACCTGATTATGGCTAAACAGCAGATTGCAGATAAAAAGGAACATAAAAAAATGACGACCTCTGTGGCGCGGCGGGCGAGTAACCGGCTGAAGTGCGAGCGGTTGTGGGTTCTATATATGCTGCAGAACAAATATTTGTATGATCTGCATATATTTGTTCTGGGTCTGAGTGTTGTGGTACCATGGTACTCGTAGTTTCTGATGCCCACAACACGGGACCTTAAGTGTGAGATTAGGAATATGTATGTGACTGTTGGGTGTTATGTTATCTATAAAGATAAATTCTCAAGTGAATATACAGGCTGGGAACAATAAGTGCCTACAACTTGAGACATTTCGAAACTACAAAGGTCTGTCCTTAACTGCAATGCAGCGGAGTGGCACAACCAAATATTGCTCACTTAAATGAAATCGTATAAATAATAAGTATAAAGCCTCCTCTACACGCCGACAGATGCGTCTATGGACGCTGACAGATGGATCACCACGCACGTCTATAGGTCAATCAGTCTGTGTTCTTTTTTTTTTTCTTTTTTTTTTTACTTTGATAGACCGTTGTTTGACCACGATCTCACCTGTTGGAAAGTGACAATGTGGCCGAAGATGGAGCACAAAGGTCTAGAAGGCACCTATTCACTCTAGCCTTGAAGAGACCCAGATTATAGTTTTCAGGAAAGACAGACGAAGGTAGTGTATTCCACTCCTTAGCAGTTCGCATTATAAAGGTGGAACTGAAACGTTTAGTACGAATAGAGGGTATACTAATGAGGTAAGGGTCGTACCGATGACCGGTACGTAATGGATATTGAGACCGTAGCTGCCGCAGCTATTTATTTATTTAGTACTTTTAACTACTACTTGAGAGTGCATCGCAGTAGAGTTATTAAAAATAAATGGAAAAGAAGGTGGTGGATGTTTGTTATACATAGAAACAGAACAAAGTAATAACAAACTGATGCGTCGTGACACGTGTGGACAGACGCCGGACGTTCGCGCCGAAACCCTTACAACAGTAGGCCTAGTGTGGGCATCGCAGTTAAAACGCGTTTACGCGACCACCGCGTTGGTTGAGTAAACGGCAAAATTAAGGTATACAACATGTATACTTTACAACAATACGTGACGTGAACTGTCAAAAATGTCACTTACACTCGCAAAACTGGGGAAACCCTAGAGTGAACGCGCGATTTGGAATAAGCGTTTAATTTACGTGACGCCAAAATTGACGTTAACAACTAACACTCACACAAAATGATTTATTAACTCGCCGCTAGGGGCTCTGTATATTTCTTCATACAAACTGCACGTAAAACGCGGTCTTGGTAGAGCGCGTAAACTTGTAGCAAAAAGTCGCAGCGGCTACAGACGCGCAAATTACCCCCCCTATACGTCGGCGGACGCATCCGATGATGACGTCTGCAGATGCATCTGTAGACGTGTAGAGGGGGCTTACGACGATATCATATTTATTGTGTCTATAGACAGGTTACTTCTGTTGCTTTCAGGAAAGTATGATCTGGCGTTGGAGACAGCAAATGCAATGGCCGATGCTGCCTGTCCTCCCGAAATGCGGCCTCCAGATTATTGCATAGCAGAGTAAGTATTATACAGCCAGACCTTGGGTTCTAATGAACCCCTAGTGATATAGCGGATAATTTCTTACGTAAATCGAGTTTTTTTTGTATAATACACCAGGCAGCTCTCGGAGCTGATGCGTGTATATCTTAGTCCTTATCAGTGCACTTTAAATGATTGTCAAGTTTATTTTTAACCCCCGACGCAAAAACGACGTGGTGTTATGAGTTTGACGTGTCTGTCTGTGTCTGTGTCTGTCTGTCCCATCGTAGCTCCCGAACGGATGAACCGATTTCGTTTTTTTTTTGTTTGAAAGGTGTATTTGTCGGGAGTGTTCTTAGCTTTGTTTGATCAAAATCGGTTCAGCCGTTTGGAGTTGGGGTTTTTGAAATTTTTTACAATATTATTTACTTGTTGAAATAATTCACTGAGGGGGCACTGATCACTGAGTCTGGTAGCCGGTTCCAAGTGCGCACGACGCGATTGGGCAATATGTGCATCCTCGGATTGCTGGTACTTGGCCCGCGTTGCAGCTTCAGCGAGTGTCTTCTGAACCCTATATTATTTTGTTAATGGTGGTTTACCTACATAATAGTCGCCGAATCATACGGAAAGGAACCAATGCTTTAAAAATAAGATACTTGTTAAAAAACATACCTACTTATTGGATCTTATAGGTCACAAGTAATTAATTTTGTAAAAAATTCAAAAAACCCTCAACGCAATGAAACGTCTGAACCGATTTTGATCAAACATAGCTAAGAACACTCCCGACAAAAAAAAGAAGTTTCATCCGTTCGGGAGCTACGCTGCCACAGACAGACACACACAACACACACACGCAAACACTCACAGACACGTCAAACTTATAACACCACGTCGGTTTTGCGTGGGGGGTTAAACGGCTACCAGACTCAGTAAATTATATCAAAAATAGACTTGTCAAACATGTAAAGTGCACTGATAAGGACTAAGATACACACGCATCAGCTCCGAGAGCTGCCTGTGTATTATAAATAAATAAATAAACACAACATTACAGCGTTGTGTACCCAGCCAATAGACCCCAACTGTCATCCGTTAGATGCGGTAAAAGCCGGCTAAGGGATTACTCCAGGGGATGGGCAGCGGCACCCAACTGAGTACTTGCATTCTATTGACGAATGACAACCTATTGACGACCTCTGTGGCGCGGCGGGCGAAGCTTGGCCTGTGACACAGGAGGTTGTGGTTTCGATTCCCGCCTCGGAACAAATATTTGTGCGATCGCAGATATTTGTTCAGGGTGCTCTGGGTATTTTCTATGTATAATAAAAAATATCTATCTATGTAATATATTGTATTAAGTATATCAGTTATCTAGTACCCATAATACAAGCTCTGCTTAGCTTGGGGTTAGATAATGTTGTGTGAACTGTCCAGCATTATTTATTTATTTATTCTATGGACGAGGCCTCGTCCAGCTGTGGACTAACAACTTATATAGTGTGCTAGTGAAAGCAAAGTACAAGCTGTTGAAAGATTTTCAATCTTTTTGTAACTAGCTTGAAAATGACGAGTATCTCTTTTTCAGGATTCAAATAAACAGACTACTTTTAACTCTACTGGTGAAACCATCACCCAACAGCGAGCCAGCCTCCTTGGAACAGCTCTTCGCAGACTTGATGAACGAGCCAGCCTCCCTAAAACAACTCTTCACAGACTTGATGAACGACACTGATAGTGAAAGTAAGTACTACATATTATGTACCCGAGTTAAAAAATGGAGGTTATCAGTTCGACCTGTATGTATTCAAAATTTTGTTGGAATTAGTCTATTGTAGGCTTCTAAACAGGTGTGCCAAATTTCATAAGTGTAATGTATGTTTGTTTGTCCACATATTTCTCGGAAACTAGAAGTTGAATTGCAATATTAGTTTTTTTATTTGATTATTTATCTTACAAACTCGGGGAACAGTGCAAGTCTTATCAAAATAGTAGTCGTTTTCAAGATATGGGAGTGTTGAATGTGTACCAACACAGTACGTAGGCCGCGCCACGTGGCAGAGAGACCGCTCGAAACAAAGCGCCATTTCTACCAGAGTAAGTTTTTTTTTTTTTTTTTTTACCTAAAATAGGCTTGCGTTTGGCTACATCTCACCTGATGGGAAGTGACGATGAGACCTATTTAAGCACGCTCGCCTAGAAGATGCCTATTAACTCTTCGTTTGAAGACGCCCAAGTTGTATGATAAAGGGAACAAAGAAGCCGGAAGCGAGTTCCAGGCCTTTGATGTCCGCATGATGAAAGAGTTTGAGAAACGGTTTGTACGCGACGGTGGTATGTCAACAACAAAAGGGTGAAACGCCTCTCCACGTCTGGTCGTCAGGTGGCGGAATGGAGACGAGGGGATCAAATCGTGCAGCTCCTGAGCACACTCACCGAAATGTATGCGGTAGAAAATACACAAACACGCAACTCTTCGACGATGCTCTAAGCTTTGTAACCTTTTCGCAACCAGTGCCTCGTCATTAATTAGTTTTATGGCACGTCGCTCTATTGAGTCCAAAGCAGCAAGCTGATATTTTGCGGAACCATCCCATAGGTGGCTGCAATATTCCATGCATGACCTCACTTGAGCTTGGTACAGCGTAAGTAACTGCTGGGGCGAGAAGTAGTATCTTACCTTAGACAGAATACCAAGCTTTCTGGCCGCAGATTCTGCCTTAGACTCAATAGAGAGACCGAAGTTGAGGTTGGAAGAAATTTGCATGCCGAGTAATTGGATATGGTCACTGTACGGCACCGATACACCACGGAATAGTGGGGCAAGATCAACCGAACTCTTTTTTGCCGAAAAAACACACGCCTGGGTTTTGGTTGCATTAAACGAGACCAGATTAGCCTCACCCCAACTAGAAACCGCTCCAAGAGACTCAATTCAATTTCAATTTTCAAAGTTCATTTATTTCCAAATAAGACTTAACCTAGAACATTCCCAGTGTAAATTTAATCCTAGGGTGTAACAAACATAAATAATAAAAACGTAAATTAAGCCAAAGCGCTTATCAAAACATGTAAAATAAAATATAACTACTACTTATTAAGAAACATAGATTAATTTAAAAGATTTTAACTAAAAGATATGAGCAGAATAAACATGCAAGCTTTTGATTGAGCATTACATTTAGCAGCGTGAAAGTTTTAAAGAGATGGACTAAACCGAAAACAATTGCTAACAAAATAATAAGTACCGGAGGGTACTTGTAGGACTATTTAGTTGACAAACAAAATGTAGCTAGCAGCAGGAATAATAGTGCCCGCAGCTCATCGTAACCGTGACAGTCACCCAAACAAGCTCGCGCAGCGCCTGCATGCGCCGAGACTCCAAGAGACTCGCTCGTCTGCCTAACCATATCACCCCTCAGGTCTACTAGCTCAGCACCGGACGTTCTTGGACTAGAAAAGTACCTAGCAACAACAGTACTATCATCAGCATACCCGACGATGCCTGGTAAGAGCAGGTCATTGATATGCAGAAGAAATAAAGTTGCAGAGAGTACACTTCCCTGCGGAACGCCAGCATTGATTTCCATGAGGTCAGACGCACTGCCATCAATGACAACACGTATGGATCTATTTTCAAGGAAATCAGCTATCCAGCTGCACAGTTCAGGAGGTAGCCCAAATGTCGGAAGTTTGGCAAGAAGGCTTGCGTGCCAGACCCTGTCGAAAGCTTTGGAAACGTCTAGAGATACAGCAAGGGCTTCTCCACGGCGATCCAATGCCTCACCCCAGTAATGCGTGACGTAAACTAGAAGATCCCCAGTGGACCGGTTTCGGCGAAAGCCATACTGCCGGTCACTGAGGAGATCATTATCTTCTAGATAGTCAAGCAGCCTAGTATTAATGACACGCTCCATAACTTTGCAGAATATGGAGGTGATGGCTATTGGTCTGTAGTTACTGGGGTCGGCTCGACTACCTTTTTTCGGGACCGGCTGCACGTTAGCCTGCTTCCACTCATCAGGCACAATCCCCGACTCAAAAGAGAGACGATAGAGGCGAGTGAGAATGGGTGACAACTCAGGTGCACACTGTTTAAGTACGACGGCAGGAATGCCGTCAGGCCCACTGGCTATGTTATGTTTGTTCCTAATTGATCCCTTGATTCTTGGTGAGTCCTGCGGACTCGCACGCACACTTTGACGTTAAGTTTACACGCATTCCCACTGAATATGGAAGACAAATTAGAAAATTATTTTTAAAATAAATATGTATTTACTGAAGAATCTTTTGGAAGAAGTTCAAAATATAACTCTTTCAATGCCTTGCACATGTTTCCCCAACATAACACCGAAGCGCAAAGAAAGCGGGTCGCTTACAAAAAAATGCGATACCTTTCAAAATATTTAACGTTTATTTCATTACAAATAGAGGAAAACCGTTTTATTTATGGGTGCCCTTCATTTGCAAATGCCCTTAAACTAAAGACTAACAATATTTTCTATATTTTACGCCTGTGCCTTGTAGGCCTCTAGATACCTGATTTATTTTATGCCTGTTCCTTTTAGGCCTCTAGATACCTGATTTATTTTATGCCTGTGCCTTTTAGGCCTCTAGATACCTGATTTATTTTATGCCTGTGCCTTGTAGGCCTCTAGATACCTGATTTATTTTATGCCTGTGCCTTGTAGGCCTCTAGATACCTGATTTATTTTATGCCTGTGCCTTTTAGGCCTCTAGATACCTGATTTATTTTATGCCTGTGCCTTTTAGGCCTCTAGATACCTGATTTATTTTATGCCTGTGCCTTTTAGGCCTCTAGATACCTGATTTATTTTATGCCTGTGCCTTTTAGGCCTCTAGATACCTGATTTATTTTATGCCTGTGCCTTGTAGGCCTCTAGATACCTGATTTATGTTTCCAGTGATACCCTTTGACCCTGATCTGAAACTGCACCTGCAGTCCATCATCAGCACTGCCCTGAGTGGAGACGTGCAGGCCCTGGTGGCGACGGCCGCAGACACGCTGTGCTATCTGACCAGGCAGCAGGAGGACTTGCTTCAAACATTGATTTCAAGGGAGAGGGCTGAGCATTTGGCCCTTAGCTGAATGATTTTGTATTCGTAGGCCACAGGATATTTTAATTAGCAGGTACTTATTCTAGGTACCTACTGTTCTAAAGAGATATAAGTGTTATTTTAGACGCGTAACCCGAGAGCTGGCTCTTATCTGGCTCACCGCATTAGTATTGCCATTCAGCGTGGCAAGGCCAGCATCTTAGGGACGCTTCCGTCTGGTAGTGATTTGGATCAGTTGAGCTACCTATAGATCGTTAGCAGCGGTCTTCAGGCAGCACAACTGTTTCACATGTATTTTTTTTAGTTTTGTACATACCTTCTTGTAGTAGTTGTATTATTCTTTCTGTAAATAAATGTATTTTAAAATCATAAGATGTGTTGTCTATTTGAAAAATGTACACACACAAAAAAAAATGGGTACATCAGATCACTGTGTGGTGAGGTCTGTATCGTCATGCTCGCCACCCGATCCCTCGCCCAGAGGTAGTAGACGAGTGTGGCGTTACAAGTCGGCAGATTGGGATGAGATGCAACATTCCTTGGCTTATTATCCATGGAGGCAAACCAGCTTTTCTTTTTGTGACCCGACGGTCTGTGCTGATGCCGTTTCGGAGGTGATCAAAAGAGCAATGAAGATTTTATTCCATTCTCCGATGTTTCACCTTCAGGTGATGCTCACCCATGGTTCCCTAACTGAATTCACATAAGTGATTAATTTTGTAAAAATTAAAAAAAACCCTCGACGCAATGAAACTGCTCAACCGACTTTGATCAAGCATAGCCTTAGAGCATTGCAGGCCTCCGTCCTGAACATAGCTAAGAACACTCCCGACAAATTCACCTTTCAAACAAAAACAAAAAAAAAAATGGGTTCCAGTTTAAAGGGTATGGGTGCCGGTGAAATTACGGGCACATGAGACTTTTCATCTTTATGGAGCGCAGTGCAATGCCACATAGAGTGAGTCCCGCGTGTGCTAGCGCAGAAGCGCTAAAACATGTGGCTTACCTAGCCTGGGTTGACGCAAGAAACGCTAAAACCTCGGATGCACGGATTAAGAAGAAAGCCTTTAACAGAGCCGCCAAGTCCGGTGATACGGAAGGCTCGCTTCGATCGGATTGGCCGTCTGGGGGCTAAGCTTGCCGCATACCCTGCGGGAAGTAAAGCTTTTTGGTCTCTGGCTAAGTCGGTGGAAGCGAACTTCATCCGTCCTTCACTCCCTCCACCAGTGGCGGTCCGAGGGGGCGGTCACGGGGGTCATGGCTATCTTTGTTACTGCACTTTACTTTAGCTGAAAATACTGAATTTTTAGATCGCGATCGATCAAGGTCGCTTTGGAACAATTCCGATTCAAAATGATCCATGTGAGCCAAGATGACCCCCCCCCCCAAAATCTTGAGCTGCGACCGCGCCTGCCCTCCACTACTGAAACCGGACGGGTCCCTAGCTCACGCTGCGGTTGAGAAAGCAAATTTATTTGCCACTCAATTTGCGGAGGCTTCGCGTCTTGACGCCTCTGGCGAAACTCCACCCACAGCCTTCCTCGGTGCGAAGCTTCAATGCAAGAAATTCGCATCCAGCAAAAGGAACAAACTAATAAGGATACCTACTAATAAACACGTATACATTATCCTTGAAATATTTACGCCGTGTTTTGTCTCATTCTATCGAATTTGAAACTGCCTCTCAATGCAAAAGACAAACCACTGTTACTGTTCGTTTTTTTTCTTGTATTTATTTTGTCGTAGGTAACTTTAAAGATTGTCGACTGTGTCAGTTCCATTGTTCTCTCTCCCAAGTCGCTATCAATTTTTTTGAACCAGAATCAGCCCATGTATTAGATTTAGGCCACTGATCATCAACACATTAACGAGCGTTTAAACGGCCGTTTCGCTTAAACAACTCTTTTTGACAGATGTTTTCATACATTATCTGTCACTTTGACGAATGGTTACGGTAACCGCCCATTTGTTTCTTTGTGAACTTGGGCTTTAATAGTTGAGCAAGAGTGAACAAAAAAAAATTGTTTAAATGCTTCTTTTATTTTTAATCGTTTGCATTGCATTTAAGTTCATTAGATACATAATGAACAATGGTAATAAAATGATTTGTTCTTAATGCGCGATAGGTTCTCAAATGTCTCTAGAATTTTAAAGTTTTTGATAAGAATTTTCATAGTTTTCTATGAAGAAAAAAATATATGATATTCTTGAGATTTTTATCTAGTGAAATCAATAATTCAATACAATATTTGAATTACTTCACTCGATAAAAAAAAATAACAAAGATACCTCCTTAAAATTTAAATGTTATTTTTCACTCACTTCTCTCACGTTTTAATTTTTGAAAGATTTGGTTACATGTTAGTTATTATTTGAGTTAGTGAATTCATCAACAAAATTAAACAAAACTTTGAACGACATTTTTATATAATTTTTTTATACATAAAAACACGGTATCAGAGCGTGCGCTCGCCTTCTTCGCCTCATACAAAAATGTTCGTTGAACCTATAGCGCCTTAATTTAGGAAACATATACCTGGTTATATAATATTTAACAAATGTCAACATATAAAAAATATGATGTTTACAAACTGATTGCAAACTTTTTTTGATGTTTTTGCCAAACACTGGACCTACTGTGTAGGTATAATAGATGCTTAATTCCATGTAATAGTTATAAAAATAACAGGGGGGTTACTATGAGCTCTTATATCCATTCAGTACAAAATATCGGTTCATCGTTGTCATTTTTCATCGTTGAATAACTTTAATCGCAGAAGTCTGTAGACCCTCTGCGATTGTGCCTTTAAATATAGTTGCGGACATCACGGAACCAATATTTTGTACTGAATAGTTTAACAACTGCATGGCAATAAGAGCTCATAGTAACCCACCAGGTCTTGTTGTAGGCTGTGGTGTTGTATGTTGTTAATCAATATTACCTTGATTTATAATAGAAGTATCATGAACTACTGCTTTGTTTCTCAATGTTATACTATTCACTCTATAAATTAAACTAACAGTTATATCATCCCATATTTTATTTGATTACTTACACATCACAACAAATCCATAAAATCCAGGCAAGTAAATTTTTGTTTTACTGGACGTCAAAATAAAAACAGTCCTGTTTAATTCCTTAAATGCACAGGCAGTCTTTTAAGACTTTTTCTCGATACTACTCCTGCCTATATCCCCTTCAACTTGCTTATCAATAACTTTGTCAAAATTGACTTTTTTATCGATCATCAGACTGCGTCCTTGGGTACTATCAATGTCTATTTCATTGCCGAAGTCGGTGGCACTGTCGACAACTTTATCTTTGTTGGAATTAATCCACATCTCAAATTCTTCCTCCTCAGATTCCTCTTCATCATCTTCACCACTCTTGGCCTTTCCCTCGTTGGTTTTATTCCAGCAGTACTCGAAGGGATAGCTGGTGTTCCTGTTATCGTCAAGAGCTATTTCGAATCGGGATGATAGAGAGTTGTAGGTTGTATGTATTCCTTCAAGGTACTTAACATCCACTTCTTCGAAGCCAGTTATTGACTTGAAGAGTTCATCAGCAGACTTCATGATGGGTACTCCTTTTTTTTCAAAGAACTGAAAAAGAACACATCGATAAGAATACCAATAATATAATTATTGAAGACTTTTATTTTATAAACATTTGAATAATAGAAGAATAGACCCCTTCGTCTCCTCCCGTGGATGTGTAAAAGCCGAATAAGGAATTACCAGGACTTGTTAAGATTTGTCCTGGCTGCTACCTTATTATGGAGAAGAAAGCGTTAGCAGAGTCAGTTGTGGGAGGCAATGAGCTCACCACTTGTCACTTATATATTCCACGATGGTGCAACCCACAGTGAAAAGAGGCCTATTTGAGGCTCTGCCTACCCTTTCGGGAAGGAGACGTGTATGTATGTACTGTATCATATGTAAAATGTCACCCAGCAATAATAACGAATTGAGTGACACCTCATTCATCAAAATTGGATGAGTAGTTTAGGGGCCACCGTGGAACATACGTGAATACAAACATACATACGCCCGAATACTGAAACGCTACTCATCTGATCAAATTAGCTAAAGGCTATTTAATTATGACGTACACTTAAATATAAGTGGCATACTCAACTGCCTTTTAGTAGCATTGAGACCATGATTCGCTGAGAGCCCGTTAAATTTTCTTTATATGGCAATTTTATTTCAAAAAGTTTGTTCCCTATTACATTTCTTGTTATTTTGGACTGAGAGTTTCGTTTTACGCAGTGAACATGATAATTTTTAATAAAATGTATCTACTAAGTGGTAACGAAACTTAAAATGTGTCTTGTCATTGTCAGTCAAGAAAAGCTAAGTTTGTTTTGTTGTGAAAATTATCCCAAATAAAAGGAGTGCTTCGTACGTTTATTTCATTATTTTCTGAAAATATGAATGAGATAACTAATAAAAAGAAGAGAGAGTGTAATTAACACCCTCAGAAAAAGAAATACTTGTAGATATTGTAAAAGGGTAAGAATTCGCAAAGACAAAAATTGGAATGAGAGCTATTAAAACTTAGAATTAATAGAATGCTTCAAAGAAAATAAATGTTAGCTGATAATATACAGTTGTTTGATTTGAACAGTTACCATTTAGTTAGGAATAAATAATACCAAGTTATAGGCTGTAAAATATGTATTTATTATAGTGTTTCGGATACCCGGGCACCCGGGCTGGTCGCTAGTTACATAGACGTATAAATAATACCAGGTGACTTGATTTTTATATGAGTGCAGTCCACAGCACCAATTATTCTAGGCATCCCAGCATTTCCATAAAACTCATGAGCGATACTGAGTTGCTCACTGGTGGTAGGCATTTTTATGTAGGTTCCCTTTAACTTTGCTATTTCTGTTGCCACTCTATGGACTATAAGGTGAACTGTTGGTTGTTCTACAGTAGTAGTACCTAGAGCTTTTTTGTGAAAGAGTTAGTCCGGGGAAGTACCTACTACCACCGTACCTATTTCTGCCACAAAGCAGTAGCAATGCGAGCAGCATTGCTGTGTTCTGGTTTGAAGGGTATGGTTGCTGGTGAAATTACAGGCACATGAGACTTTACATCTTTATGTCTGAGGGTAGCGGGCGCAGTGCAATGCCACATAGGGTGCGTCCTACGTGGACGTGACCTATGTGATAGGTAATGTACTGTTCATAGGCAGACGGTACCGCTTAACATCAGGTGGGCCATCTGCTTGACCCGTCATACAAAGTAGTATAAAAAAAAAACATGTAAAATGTCTCCAATATAACTGCCTCTGGTAACTGCCGGTAGCAAAAAACCGAAGCGCTATCAATAATTGGTCCACTGCTTGTATCGCCCGGTTTCGCCTGGTCAGGGGCTGAATATTTTCCCCAAACAGAGAAAAACAAATTCAGCACAGTTTGTTTATCGAGGCGGATCCTTATTTTAAACCGCAGGTCGTCATATTTTGCAAAGGCATCTAGCTTATCTTCGTTTCGCCGCCCGGTGGAAACCACTTCTTCGTCAGACAATGAGGATAGCGAAGATACCGACATTTTTAGTGCAAAATAAAGATGCACCTACGTTGTTAGGTTAGGATTTTAGGAGAGGTCGTGAGTACTCTTATATTTGATGGCTACTTATAGAATTTGAGGCGTACTTACGCAGCTGTCAAATGCTAATCATCCTTTGAGAATACCGTTTTGAACATAAGTGGCGATTACAATCATACTCAAATCTGTCATGTTTAATTTTTAAGTGATGATCAAATTGACGTTTCAGTATACGAATTTTTAGGATAACGGCGTCTCAAACAGTTGAGACGATCTCAATTATTTAAGTAGCGTTTCAGTATTCGGGCGATAGACTGCTAAAAACACCCTTCCTTTTGGCTTTGGCAGTCACATAATAATAGGATCATCACATTAAAAGTTAGGAAGGAATGTGTTTTATAAAAACAAACTATGGTAAACTCACGTGGGCAATATTACGGCAATCCCTCAGCAGAAACTCTAAGCCATGAGGATGATCTGGCTGGACTGACTGAGACACATCTATGAACCAGCATTTATTGTCCCACCAAAGGATATTGTACTCTGACAGATCGGCATGTATCAGATGCCCTACGTTGTACATCTTGTGCATTGCATCAACAACTTCATTGTAAACGCTTTGCCATTTCTCGGGTTTAAGGATAGCTTCACGTAACTTGGGAGCTGGTTTATTGTCTTTGCCAATAAAGGACATTACAAGGATATGCTTCTTCAAACAAACCATGCTAGGGCAGTTCAGACCGATCTTTTGAAGCCTTATCATATTATGCATCTCTTTTTCAGCCCACATATGGACTATCTTGCGCGGGTTCTGCTTTGAAAACCGATCCTTGAAGCGATAATCAGCTTGGATGTACTTGTCCCGAGTTTTGAACTCGTTCAGTGTAGTTTTAAAAACTTTGATTGCACATTCTTTAGGAACTGTTAGATCGGGGAATGATGTGTCTCCGTTGGCATGCAGTACAACAGATTCTTTACCAGTGGAGATCACTCCGTTAATGTCTTCTAAAACACCGTTATTGATGAGTTTGAATAGAATCAGTCTTGTGGGCTCATCGACACCCATTTCGGCAGTAGCATGACTTTCCTTTCTATCCAACATTTTGTTCTTTCTGGTCTGATGATGCTTTGTTTGTTCTCTTAAGTGGTTGAACACAGAGTTGGATAGTTTCATGTCGAACCCTGCTCCGTCTCCAGTGCACACTTCAGGCGGGAATGCCATTACTTTGCAAGCATTTCTACGCGCGCTGATTACGCTGTCGTGTTTGGTGACCCTTTCACCGTCTTTCATTACAAATCCGCGCTTTGGTAAGCTCGCGAATTCCTTCTCGTTTGTCTCGAATCGATCCCAATCCTTCTTGTTCTTAACGAGGTCTTCGTCATCGGATTCCGAGTCGTACACTAAGTGGTCGGGTACGTGGCGGTAGTTCTCGTACGATACAGACACCTTCGCCTCTCCGTTCTTCTTCTTTTCGACTCGCTTGACCTCATCGTCGTATTCTTTGTCGAACTGACATTGCAACACTTTCGCAATGATTGCGTCCGAGTTGCAATAACCACTCGAGTTGGTCTCTTCAATTTGCTTCAAAAGTTCTGGAGGGATTTCGGTCGATGAGCTAACGTGCTGGTCGGACATCTCCTCAGCGAATTTAGTCTCTTCTTGTACCTGAAGACCTCGAGCGAGCTCTTCCGACATGATTTCGGATAGGTTCTGCACATCGGCAGGCGCGCTTACCTTCTTCCACGGATTCGACATGTTTCCTATTTATTTAAAAGCTATATCACAGATACTTTCTTAAATGTAATAATATACCTGGTTCCTCCCTTTCCTTGTAGGAAATTGATCTAATATTACTAAACTTACAGTCGTAATTTCTTTAGTTTTTTTCTATGGAATGGAATGAATAGAGCTGTTGAATGAATGTTGAATGAATGAATGAATCCGTTCGTCGAATTCACGTAGTACATCTCTTTGTCTGTGGAATTCACAACAAAAAGTAGAAGGTTAAAAAAATTGAGGCAATACCCAGGCGATTCTGCCCTTTTTAGGGTTCCGTAGCCAAATGGCAAAAAACGGAACCCTTATGGATTCGTCATGTCTGTCTGTTTGTCCGTCCGTATGTCACAGCCACTTTTTTCCGAAAATAACTATGCTGTTGAAACTTGGTAAGTAGAGATGTATTCTGTGAACCGCATTGAGATTTTCTCAAATTTTGGGGGTTACTAGTCTTAGAATTGAAACTCATTTTTATTTCCATCAATCTCATACGTTTGGGGTATCTATGGATAGGTCTTCAAAAATGATATTGAGGTTTCTAATATAATTTTTTTCTAAACTGAATAGTTTGCGTGAGAGACACTTCCAAAGTGGTAAAATGTGTGCCCCCCCTAACACCCTGTAACTTCTAAAATAAGAGAATGATAAAACTAAAAAAAAATATGATGTACATTACCATGTAAACTTCCATAGAAAATTGGTTTGAACGAGATCTAGTAAGTAGTTTTTTTAATACGCTATTATTAAAATATTGATCAAAGTTACAAAGAACTACAAGAACTTTTATATTATGTTACTTGCTGCTACGGAACCCTTCATGGCCGAGTCCGACTCGTTTTATACAACTGTCCATGGACGTAATGTCCATGCAACTGTCTTACTTATGCGAAGTATGGTGTAGTAATAATAATATGTAGTCTGTCTTGTAGTCTTGTTTGTCACCATAGAGAATTTTTTTACAATAGGAAACTTGTCTTGGTTTTTGGTTTCATTCTCTTCGTCAGTTCGTTCAACTTCGTTCGTTCCTCGTTCGTGGGTTCTCTAATTAAAAAAAAACTATTTTCATGAAAAACTCCGTAAAAGGATGTTTTATTAGTTTTCGTAGGTACAGGATAAATAAATAGACATGTTGCTTGTACATACGTAGATCGAATTAAGATGCTTTCATTACAATGAACGATAGCGGAGCAGAATGCACGGAAACCCTGGACCCTCGAGTACAGGTAAATCGATTATTTAAATACAAAACCTGAATAAAAATACACACTATTCAAGTCTTTTAAGCTGAAGACTAGGTTGACTTAATTTCCTATTGCCGAGGGAAGCATTAGATCACGCTTATAATTGAAGTTAAAAAAGTTTTTTGGGAGTCTGTGAAACAATAGCTTTTTTATATTATTTAACTCACCTGGGCTGGTCACTGACCTAACGTAGGGTGACCAACAAAGAACCGGTTACTTGAGGTATATAAATCAATGCTCTAAACCTATCCTCACTCACGTTATTTGGCGCTGATTTTTTGATAATTTAAGTATTTAATTTCTAAGGGTAATTTAAAATCTTCCTTAATAATACAATGTACCTATCTACATACAAGTAGCGGTTCATTAGTAAATTTTATTATTATATATATTTACCAATACGAATTTTGATCAGAACATGACATAAAATGTATTATTTATTTAAAACTAGCGACTCGCCCCGGCTTCGCACGGGTTGCCCCCGGTGACCCCCTCCCATCCTACCCCTCCTCCCTATGTCAATCTCCTGGTTCTAAGCTACCTCCCCACCAATTTTCAGCCAAATCGGTTCACCCGTTCTTGAGTTATAAGTGGTGTAACTAACACAACTTTGTTTTATATATATAGATGAGCAAAAGCAAATATTAATTAAAATATATACATTGTTTATTCAGGGAGATACAGTGATACCTAGTTGTAAGTCAGAGGGCACAATACACACCACAGCGGGATGTCAGTGCAGATCTTAACAGCCCCACCTGAAATTAGAAGTCAGAGGGAAAAACCAGAGAGCTTTGGGCTTACCATCGGACTCAACTACTTTAGTTTTCTTTTAGACTGTTGGGTAGAGAATTTAATGAACAGGTTTACCACAACACCCAAATCTGGAACTAATATTTGCAGATCATTCGAACATTTGTTTAGCAGCGGGAATCGAACCCACAAGCTCTCAGCCAGCTGCTCGCCCGCCTCGCCACAGAGGTTGTTGTTAGAGGTGATTTATTTTAATGCATCTGGGTTGAGGATGTGTTGGTCCAGATGAATGCTGCAGATGAAAGTGCGATTCATCCGTCTCTCCACACAGAGCCTGCAGGATTCACATATCCTTAGTTTGAACATGTGCTTGCGAGAGTGGCAATGTCCAGACCGTTATGCGAATGTTCCATTCCGTGCTAACATTTGGCTGGTGTTACTTGAAATAGTTTGATACACCTTCATTGCAGCATACTAATAGATAAATGATATACAGATAGAGCTAGAGCGGCTCAACACAGCGACAGATGAGATCAACCGCCTCGAGGTTGAGTTGGACGAGGCGCGGCTCGCGTTCCGTCGCCTGCTAGCCGAGGGACACCTGCGCATCCAGCAGCTCACCAAGAAGCTAGGCGCCAGCGTGCACAAGGCGCGCCCCTACTATGAAGCTAGGTTTAGGGCTAATATCGTGAGTATACAGCGACAGATGAGATCAACCGCCTCGAGGTTGAGTTGCACGAGGCGCGGCTCGCGTTCCGTCGCCTGCTAGCCGAGGGACACCTGCGCATCCAGCAGCTCACCAAGAAGCTAGGCGCCAGCGTGCACAAGGCGCGCCCCTACTATGAAGCTAGGTTTAGGGCTAATATCGTGAGTATACAGCGACAGATGAGATCAACCGCCTCGAGGTTGAGTTGGACGAGGCGCGGCTCGCGTTCCGTCGCCTGCTAGCCGAGGGACACCTGCGCATCCAGCAGCTGACAAAGAAGCTAGGCGCCAGCGTGCACAAGGCGCGCCCCTACTATGAAGCTAGGTTTAGGGCTAATATCGTGAGTATACAGCGACAGATGAGATCAACCGCCTCGAGGTTGAGTTGGACGAGGCGCGGCTTGCGTTCCGTCGCCTGCTAGCCGAGGGACACCTGCGCATCCAGCAGCTCACCAAGAAGCTAGGCGCCAGCGTGCACAAAGCGCGCCCCTACTATGAAGCTAGGTTTAGGGCTAATATCGTGAGTATACAGCGACAGATGAGATCAACCGCCTCGAGGTTGAGTTGGACGAGGCGCGGCTTGCGTTCCGTCGCCTGCTAGCCGAGGGACACCTGCGCATCCAGCAGCTCACCAAGAAGCTAGGCGCCAGCGTGCACAAGGCGCGCCCCTACTATGAAGCTAGGTTTAGGGCTAATATCGTGAGTATACAGCGACAGATGAGATCAACCGCCTCGAGGTTGAGTTGGACGAGGCGCGGCTCGCGTTCCGTCGCCTGCTAGCCGAGGGACACCTGCGCATCCAGCAGCTGACCAAGAAGCTAGGCGCCAGCGTGCACAAGGCGCGCCCCTACTATGAAGCTAGGTTTAGGGCTAATATCGTGAGTATACAGCGACAGATGAGATCAACCGCCTCGAGGTTGAGTTGGACGAGGTGCGGCTCGCGTTCCGTTGCCTGCTAGCCGAGGGACACCTGCGCATCCAGCAGCTGACAAAGAAGCTAGGCGCCAGCGTGCACAAGGCGGTCCCCTACTATGAAGCTAGGTTTAGGCCTAATATCGTGAGTATACAGCGCCAGATGAGATCAACCGCCTCGAGGTTGAGTTGGACGAGGCGCGGCTCGCGTTCCGTCGCCTGCTAGCCGAGGGACACCTGCGCATCCAGCAGCTGACAAAGAAGCTAGGCGCCAGCGTGCACAAGGCGCGCCCCTACTATGAAGCTAGGTTTAGGGCTAATATCGTGAGTATACAGCGACAGATGAGATCAACCGCCTCGAGGTTGAGTTGGACGAGGCGCGGCTCGCGTTCCGTCGCCTGCTAGCCGAGGGACACCTGCGCATCCAGCAGCTGACCAAGAAGCTAGGCGCCAGCGTGCACAAGGCGCGCCCCTACTATGAAGCTAGGTCTAAACCTAGCTTGGCACTGTATACTCACGATATTAGCCCTAAGGCTAATATCGTGAGTATACAGTGCCTCAACACAGCGACAGATGAGATCAACCGCCTCGAGGTTGAACGTGGAGTTTGGCGAGGCGTGGCTCGCGTTAGCCGGGTTCTTGCCGCTTACTATGAAGTCACATTGTAATCAGTTGAGGTGTTCACTAGCTCATCATCAGCTGTGAGACGTCCACTGCTGGATGAGGCCTCCCCATAGAACGCAATCAGGGGATTTGCCATAATGACCACTCTTGGCAGGTTGGCAGGCGGATTGTTGATAGCAATATTGGTGTCGAGTTCTCAGGTTAGTAGATTCTTACGACATCCATGGGAGGAGACGGAGGTGGTCTATTCTAAAGCTGGACACACCATGGCACAGTACTACGCTACTGAAGTTACTGTTTCTATTTATTTATTTTATACAACTGTAAATGACGGGACAAGCAGATGGCCCACCTTGTGTTAAGTGGTACCTACACTGCACTGTTCATAGACAGATACCTATGAACAGCGCAGTGTCTCATAGGTCACGCCCACCTAGGACGCGCACTATGCGGCATTGCGCTGCGCCCTACAGCCTGACATATAACATATAAAGACGAAAAGCCTCATGTGTCTGTAATTTCACCGACACCCATACCCTCCAAACTGGCTTTGCGGCAGAAAGTATGGTTCACTAGTTACTTATAAATTAATCGGAAGTGTTATTTTTAGACATCGCAAGAGCTCCAGACGGCTACCATCACGTATGACAAAGCGAACAGCGCGCACGCGGCCGCGCGGGAGATGGTGTACCTCGCGGAACAAGGGTTGGCGCGGCTTGCAGCGGGCTCAGACGGCGGCCTCACGCTCGACCCCGCCTGGCAGGAGATGCTCAACCACGCCACGCACAGAGTCAACCAGGTATAGGTCGCGCAATGAGTTATGAGCGCTCGGCGAAAGTGGTGAGGTTGATTGCACATGTGTAGGTACAATCGCGCATTCGCTATACAGACCCAAAAAATAAATAAATAAATATTGTTAAACAGTTCACACAACATAATCTAGCCCCAAGCTAAGCAGAGCTTGTGTGATGGGTACTAGATAACTGATATACTTAATACAATATATTACATAGATAGATATTTTTTATTATGCATAGAAAATACCCAGAACACCCTGAACAAATATCTGCGATCGCACAAATATTTGTTCCGAGGCGGGAATCGAACCCGCAACCTCCTGCGTCGCAGGCCAAGCTTCGCCCGCCGCGCAACAGAGGTCGTACACAACAATCAATGACAACAAGTAAATAACTTGCATAGTGGCGACCTCTGCGGCGCGGCGATACATTAACAGATACATCAGGCAAAAAGACAAAAACAAAATCAAAATGCCAAAAAGAAAAGAAAAACGATGAACAGTGAACCATATGAATCATCAGATAAAATTTACGAAACAGTAAATAAAAAAAAAGTTAATAATAAATAAATAGGTACTTAAATACACAATAACTACATATGTATACAGGTATAGGAAGATCAGGAAATAGGAAAAAAAAACAGGAAGCAAAAAAGTGCCTACTAATAAGTGTTCTAAATAAATAATAATTACGCTACTTTAAGAGTTTTTTTCAGTATAATTTGGACATTCTTATAGTATATATCGGCAAAGTTGTAACTAAAAACAATTACAAATGTCAAGTGCAGTGAAGTATATTAGATTTTCGAGTACTAATCCAGTATGGAAACATCTTTTAAACCCGAGGACGGTGTAACAGCTAAATGTAAATTGCACGATTCAATACTTAAAACTACAGCTAGGTCATCAAAGTCAAAGTCAAAGTCAAAAAGAATTTTATTCATTGAAATCACAAGGATCATTTTAAATCGTCTTAAAAAATAAATTTACATTTACTCCTGTTCCAACGCAACCAGACCTAGAAGAATCAGGCAACAAACACGGACTGTTTTTCTTTTGATGATCCTTCTTACTACTAGGTGGGGAGCGCCTTTGTGGTGCCAAGAGAACAAGTGGAAGCTGATTCAAAGAAAAAAGTAAAATCAATTTAAAAGCCTTACTTAGGTAGGCAGTCAAAAGTAAGATGATAGAGAGAATCAGCAAAAGTTCATAAGGCAGCACACACTACGCTTGATATACTCATAAATAACACATCAATAATAAATTATATGTAGGTACAGACATAGCAAATTGACAAAGTAGGTGTCAAGGGGCAGAGCGACATCAAAAGGACATCTAACACCTGCCTTGATTATTGCACATGCGTTATTGCATGATGCCTAGAGCAACCTTTTTTCACCGGACCTCTCGCCATCGGCAGAGGATTCATCCGCATTAGACCCAGGGTGGTCCCGGACTGTGCGGTTTAAGAGGAACATCCTCCCGCGAACACTCAGGTTGTGGAATGATCTCCCTGCTGAGGTTTTCCCGAGCGACTACAGTATGGGGTTCTTCAAAACGGGTGTTTGGAAATTTTTAAAGGGTTGGCAACGCGCGTTTGATGCCTCTGGTAATGCAGGCCTCCTTAGGCCACGGTAACCGCTTACCAACAGGTGGGCCCGTATGCCCACTCAATTAGTATGCTTGTTTGTTACCTGCGGAATTCCGCAAATTCCGAGATCCCGCGGGATCGTAAATCATCGATCCCGCAAATACCGAGATCACAAATAACATGCGGGATTGGATGCCAAGTCAACATATGTCTCCCATAGTCAAGCTCTAAGTGAGATGTAGAGTCCGCGCCGCCACTCAAGTCCCGCGACGTAAACTGGAACTAATGTGACAGCTCCGCCATGTTGTTGTTTGTCGGAAGTGTTTAGTAGTGAAGATTGTTAGTACGTTTTTATTATTTTTTGGGTTGATTATGGAGCCTAAAGTGATTAGAAGTGCGGCCAGAGAAGTGATTCTTAAGGTGAAGGAGTTTTGAAATGGAGAATGAGGTTGATGGGAGGATGACGAAAATTACACTTCTTACTGGCAACACTTGCATGAAAGCCTGCCGACTGATGCGCCGCGGCTATCGGACTTGAGTGCTGGCGCGGACTCTTCCCTCAACGGAATAGGTCCGTTATGGATTATTGTTTGTGGTATTACAGGCGGAGTCAGACCGCGCGTCCGCTACCGCCATCCAGCGGACGAAATCAGCCGCACACCGAGGGGCGTCCGCACTCGTGCAGCAACTTCAGAGCGGACTTAAGCGGCATATCGCGAAGTCTAGGTGAGATGTTTCTTCTTAATATCTGCTTAACCTGAACTGTAGATAATATGCATTATGAGAATGTGTAGAAAACATTTCTAAATATCCTTAGAAAATAATAATTAATGCTTTTATTAAAAAAAGTTAATAGTTTACAGTTTTACCCAAAATATAAGTCCGATCGGCAGTTTTTGTTTGCGCAGAAAAGCGCAGACTGATATCCGACAGTATCCGAACGTATAGTATAGCTCTGTGCCGCTGTATAGCTCTGTCCCGCTCACATCTAAGGGTAGACTGATGAACAAGATGCCGCGTTTTTGCCGCGAAATCGATTAACCAATAACAGCGCAAGATTATAGCGCGCGATTGCTATTGGTAGAAAGCAGGTTCCCGCCCTATAGAAATTGGTCTACGGCGCAGGTACATCGGGGCGACTTATATTTTGGGTATAACTGTAATTATATAATCAACATTTCTGCATTTTGAATTTCTCTTTCTTATAATTATTCAGGGCTAGATTTAGACACACTTCCGCCCCGCTAGGGCCTGTTGTATAAGTACAATCTTGTGGAGGCGCCGGGCAGTTGCCCCGGTTACGCGGTTGCCCCCCCCCCCCCCCCCCCCCTTAAATCCGGCCCTGTCATTATTCCTATCACATGAGTAGCTTCTTCTAGGCTTGCATTCAAATGTAGGTATAGTAATGTTTTAGGTTTTTGCGTCTGCTTAACATTGTAAGTTAAGGTGGACTCTCTCGCTTGTGCCACGAAATTCAAATATTTTGGTGTTTTTTGCCCATTACAGCTCATCAAAACTTCTTCAGATAATAATAATAATAATAAGCCATTTATTCCCAAATAAATAATTAAATTACATTTTCAATCATACTTTCATTATACATTAGAATTATACATTTTAATTAGGTACATTATTATTTATATTACAAATTCAATAATTCCTACATTAATATTAAAGAATAACATTTAAAAAATTTAGAATTACTCAGTTTAGTTTATTTGGACACCCATCTTTGGGTGAAGGCCTCCAATTCAATTTTGTTGGTTGTCCATTACAGCTCATCAATACTTCTTCAGATGGCGAAAGTTAATTTCGCCAGAACTAGGAGACATGTTTTAATTGATACAGAGATACAGTTTAAAACTAGTTCGGAGTGGTAGGGTGAATCTAAATCTGCCACCAATTACCTACTAACAGCTACCTTTGCAGTGTAGACTAAACATAATGTTATTTTCAAATATTTCTGCCTAGAAACCTGCCTATAAATAGATAAATGCATTATGGCTGGTTTACACGGGCTTAGTAGCTAAGTGCTTAGTACTCGTCACAACACTAAGCCCCAATATGACAAGTGAGAAGAAACCGTTTACACGGTGGAGCTAGTAGAAGGTATTAGTGACCAGACATTCGAAATAGAGCGACTCCGCCTGATTTTGCGCAGTGTGTTTAAACTTGTCACTAACTAACTTGTCGAGCTGTTTACAGAAGGTCAGCAAGGGAAAACACGCGGTCAGGTATCGACTTGTCGCTTAGTAAATAGGATCTATTTCTATTCACTTGCACTATTCACAAACACTAATACTAAGCACTAATCTTACAGTTTACACATTGGGACTTAGTATTAGTGACAAGTACTAAGCACTTAGCTACTAAGCCCGTGTAAACCAGCCATTAGAATAGTGATTTGATTTGTTGCCTACCTACTTTTATCTATTTTAATTAGACACTTTAGAGGCAGCTAAGCAGTGTTTAGTTAGTAAGTTTGTTAAGTTAGTAATTAGTGGTATGTTTAAGTTTTTTCTATAGAAATAAATATTTAATTTGATTTGATTTTGATAGTACCTCATAAATATCATCGGGTTATTATTTATTTATTTTATTTATTAGGATTTCCAATGATTTAGGATTTACGCATAACTTAAAAATATAATAAACTAATTGAATGCGTTCCCTGTGCTTACTCTGTAAAGGAAACCACAGCTAACGACAGACAACGAACAGACAGATAACGGTAGATACAGTTAGCAAACACATTTATACAGTGTTTTTTTTTGGTATTGTAGTGATAATGGTGATATTTATGAGATACTATCAATAACAACATGTGTGTTAAGTCTCCTAGTTCTTTCGAATTCAACTTTTTCAATCTGAAGAAGTGTTGATGAGCTGTAATGGGCAAAAAACACCAAAAAACAAAAATTTCGCGCCGCAAGCGGAAGCTTCTACCTTAACAGCCCCTACACGTTTCGGGGCCTCTTTATCTTAATAGGAAATAGTATCTTTCGTTAGACAATTAGCCCCTAGGTCTCAATTTGACTGCCTTTCTACACCTACTTTTGAATCTTGCTTCTTTGATGTTGATTCTGAGCAGAATTCTCTAAAGCTTAAATAAAGCTCTATATATCTGGCAGTTTTTTCTAATAGACTGATGGAAAAGCACTTTAACGGAAGTGTACCGCTAGATATCAATTAATTTAAGGTGGTTGTTACAGTTCGTGGCGCGAATTTAAAAAAAAAAACGATTTACGATTGAGCTTTAATGGTATTTACAGTGTTTTTTTGTTTCAAGCACATTCATAGCCAAACTAATGATATTTATGTGATACTATAAATTAAAACTTGTGTGTTAGGTCATATAATTACCGGCAAATTAGTTTTCGCTATCTGAAGAAGTGTTGATAAGCTGTGATGAGCAAAAAACACGAATAAATTTGAATTTCGCGCCACAAGCGCAAGCAACCACCTTAAGGCAACCCCTTAAGCGGCGCCATATTTATTTTAGCATTAAATAATGCTGCATGGAGTCGATAACATATAAGTACACCACATACACATACCTCGACGAAAATTTTCTGATTAAGTGTTTCAAAAATCTAGAACACTTCTAATTTTTTTACTTACTTACCCTGAAAAGACTTATCCGATTATATCTAAAAAAAAAACTGGTTTGTAGTTTTTAAATTAAAAATAAACTAGAGCACGGGAAAACGTAGTTTCACATTGGCGCGAAAATCAATTTTTTTCGTGTTTTTTGCTCATCTCATCTCATCGGCACTTCTTCAGATAGCGAAACTATGTTGCCGGTAATTATATGACCTAACACACAAGTTTTAATTTAAAGTGTCACATAAATATGATTAGTTTAGCTACGATTGTGGTTCAATGGTTTTTAAGTCATATAATTACAGGCAAATTAGTTTTCGCTGTCTGAAGAAGTGTCGACGAGCTGTGATGAGCAAAAAACACGGAAAAAATTAATTTCGCGCCACAAGCGAAAGTAACCACATTTATTTAAAATCTACTAGTTAAAATAAATTTTCATAAAATTTTGTAGATATAATTGGATAAGACTTATCGCGGTACGAGAAGTTCTAGTTTTTTAAACGATGAACCAGTATAAAATTAAACATAATTCAACAAAAAAAAAACTAGCCTATAAAATAAAATAATAAAACAGTAGTCGCATATGATGTGTAACATCTGACATCTCACCTCCTTGGTAATAAGCAACATGGCTGATAGTGCCAACCTCGGAAACATGCGCGCTTCCTGTTACACGCTTCCTCCCTTTGGTCCCTCCCGCCGTCCCTTTTCACGAAATCCCTGCTACAGATTGCAGGAAAGCGAGAGGAAAGATGTTAAACATCATAAACGAGGTGTGCGTAGCCTTAAGTAGTTAATTACTAACAAAATGTAGATATGTACATAATTTTATTTTTCATTATTATTTTATCATTCAAATGCTGAAATATCTTACAGTTAATATGATATGATGTTTGTATCACAATTGTCAAAACTATTTACGACTATTTGTTAATACTACTCGGCATTTGAATGTAACTAAAGACTTTTGTAAACGAGTATAGTAACTAGGATCAGAGACTAAATGACTAGGATAAAAGTTGTATGCTCTGTTTATGCAGCTGATTTGTAAGATGTGCATACATACATACATAGACACACGCCTTTTCCCTGAAAGGGTGTAGGCAGGGCCTCAGATGGGCCTCTTTTCACCGAGGGTTGCACGATCGTGGGATATTGACGTGACAAGTGGTGAGCTCATCGCCGCCATTGCTTCCGGCGACTGACTCTGCTAACGCTTTCTTCCAGTAATAATACATTACCTATGTAAGCTAACAGCCAGGCCAAATCTTATACCATCAAATCTTACAAACAAGTCCGGCTGTGTGAGACGTCTCTTCAATAAAATCTTAAGCCAGGAATATACTTCCAAATCTGACCTGAGAAAACGCCTTGACACGTATTCAGTAGCACAAGTTTCTATGGAGTGTGCATACTAACACGTTGGGCCAGTATTTATGGCATGCTTCCATTTCTACGATTAACTAGGATAAAAGTTGTATGCTTTGTTTATGCAGCTGATTTGTGAGATGAACATACATACATAGACACACGCCTTTTTCCCCGAAAGGGTGTAGGCAGAGCAAGTAAGTCATTTCTACGAATACTTCAGAAAATGTGTTCAGAGGCCGTAGTCCAAGTTTTAACAAGCTATTGACATGGACGTAAGGTGTAGTGTAACACGGATTTTTCACTAATGTTAACCACTGCTTGAGGCGCGTTCTCGAGTGGGGGTGTACTGGCTATAGTTTAGTCAGCTATCTCAAGTTACTATGCTCGTCTATGCCTATGTTAACCACTGCTTGAGGCGCGTTCTCGAGTGGGGGTGTACTGGCTATAGTTTAGTCAGCTATCTCAAGTTACTATGCTCGTCTATGCCTATGTTAACCACTGCTTGAGGCGCGTTCTCGAGTGGGGGTGTACTGGCTATAGTTTAGCCAGCTATCTCAAGTTACTATGCTCGTCTATGCCTATGTTAACCACTGCTTGAGGCGCGTTCTCGAGTGGGGGTGTACTGGCTACAGTTTAGTCAGCTATCTCAAGTTACTATGCTCGTCTATGACTATGTTGACCACTGCTTGAGGCGCGTTCTCGAGTGGGGGTGTACTGGCTACAGTTTAGTCAGCTATCTCAAGTTACTATGCTCGTCTATGCCTATGTTAACCACTGCTTGAGGCGCATTCTCGAGTGGGGGTGTACTGGCTACAGTTTAGTCAGCTATCTCAAGTTACTATGCTCGTCTTAACATGCCTATGTTAACCACTGCTTGAGGCGCGTTCTCGAGTGGGGGTGTACTGGCTATAGTTTAGTCAGCTATCTCAAGTTACTATGCTCGTCTATGCCTATGTTAACCACTGCTTGACTAGTTAGCACCGAGTTATCTTCCGCAGGTTGCGAGCCGGCCGAGGCACCTAGCTCACGTTTGGTACTTATTTTATTTTACCTATGCATGTTATCTATTCTTTGTGCATGTTTATTATAGTCTATGGACACGCTAACTCTACAATGTTAAGGTGAATTTCATACAAACGTATATGCACAAATATTTATTTCATTTATTTTATTTTTACAATTTTAAAGATACTAACAGCTAAACACAAACTATGGTATTTACATACATACATACATACATACATAGACACACGCCTTTTTCCCCGAAGGGGGGTAGGCAGAGCCTCAATGGGCCTCTTTTCACAGTGGGTTGCACCATCGTGGAATATAGACGTGACAAGTGGTGAGCTCATCGCCGCCATTGCTTTCCACGACTGACTCGGCTAACGCTTTCTTCCAGTAATAACACATTCCATAATAAGCTAGCAGCCAGGACAAATCTTATACCAACGAATCTTATCAGCAAGTCCGGGTAATCCCTTAGTCGGCTTTTACGACATCCACGGGAGGAGACGGAGGGTCTATTCTTAGGCCGGACACACCACAGCATGGTATTTATATATAAAATAACATGTTTAAACATGTTTAAAACCAGAAGGCTAATTATAAGTTTCTACAAATGAACTAATAAATAGATAAACTAGAAATAAAAATCAGTAAACGACAAAAGAAAAATGAACCATAAAGATATTAAACAATAATAAATACTTACACAGCTACTTTATTTTATTTTATTTTATTTTATTCTCTTAGGAAAACTAACAGCTAGTTACTTAAAAAACAGAGTTATAAGGTATCGAAGGCCAATTAAAAGTTTTCACAAATATAATATTATATAAGATATTAAAAAATAATAATACTTACATAGTTACATTGTTGAGTTGAATTTAGATAAAAATAAATAAATAAGTACCTACACACTACGCTGACTAGACACATTGCAGCCCAAAAAGAAATTATCATTAAGCATACGTTTTAACTTAACCACAGAGGTGTTGAAAATATCAACATCGACATTCACTTTCGCAAATATATGGACTAACAGAGTATAATTTTACACTGAAATGACAGTTTTTGGCTTTTATATTGGTCATTATTTGCGGCAAATCATATTTGGTTGAAGAAAACAGTGGATTAATAGCGAAAAGAACATCGAAATTTTGGTCCATACAATTAATTTCGATGTTATTTTCGCTATTAATCCAGTGTTTTCTTCAACCAAATATGATTTGCTGCAAATAATGACTAATATAAAAGCCAACAACAGTCATTTCAGTGTAAAATTATACTCTGTTAGACCCATATTTGTGCAAATACGTTTGTAAGAACTATTCAATTTTTTTGGTGCTTTTTGCCCATTACATCTCATCAACACTTGTTCAGATAGCGAAAGTTGATTTCGCGAGAACTAGGAGACTTAACACACATGTTTTAATTGATTGTATCTCATTAATATCATCAGTTTAGCTACGATACCCCTAAACAAAAAAAAAACACTGTAAAAATGTGTTTAGGAAGAAGTGTTGATGTGTAATGGCCAAAAAAAACAAAAAAATTGAATTTCGCGCCACAAGCGTCAGCATCCTCCTTCAGTTAGGTTCACTTTGTTGTATCGGGGTGTGTCGGGCCCTATTACTAAGAATCCGCTATCTGTCCGTCTGTCTGTCTGTCCGTCTGTCACCAGGCGGTATCTCATGAACAGTGATAATTAGACAGTTGAAATTTTCACAGATGATGTATTTCAGTTGCCGCTATAACAAAATACTAAAAAACAGAATAAAAACAAATTTAAGGGGCTCCCATACAACATACGTGTTTTTTTGCCTCTTTTTTTTGTTTTTTTTGCCGTTTTTATAGATAATGGTACGGAACCATTCGTGCTCGAGTCCGACTCGCACTCGACTGTTTTTTTTAATTAATGTGTTTTATAATTTGTATGGATTTTTTATTATGGTAAATAAACTGATTAATAATATTTATTAAAATTAATCATTCTTTTTTTTTCTTCTTAATAAATTATTTATATCAAATCATGTATCGGGGTCGCTTAGCGTTTTTTTTTTAATACTCGTACACCTGTTCGTATTGTTTACAAAAAGGTCGTGCCAAATAGTTTTTTTTTTTTTTTTTTTTTTTTTTTTAATTTTATAAGGTGACTAACAAGCAGACGGCCCGCCTGATGTAATGCATTCACCGCCGCCTATGGACATCTGCAACACCCACGGTATTGCAAACGCGCTGCCTACCATTAAGAGCCCTATTGATATTTCTCTTGAATTTACCCATATTGTAGCCGTGTGGGAAGACATCCAACGGGAGCTCATTCCACGCCATATATGTTAAGATAATGAAAAAGCTAATTTAATTTCTTGCGTACAAGTTGTGGGAAAGTATTGAAGCTTGTTGCGTTTTGTTTCACGCAAATGCAATGATTTGATTTATCTAATTATTAAGAAATACAACGTTTGCTTCCCAACATCTAAAAACATACAAGTTCTTTAGAAAAATTGGACAGAAAACTACATTTACAACCGTACTAATGAATTCCATGAAGGGTTTTTTTTATACTACTTGAATGACGCAGATGGCCCACCTGATGTTAAGCGGTAACCTATGCCTATGAACAGTGCATTCTCACATAGGACATTTCCACCTAGGACGCGCCCTATGTGGCATTGCACTGCGCCCGCCACCCTGAGACATAAAGATGAAAGTCTCGTGTGCCTGTAATTTCACCGGCACCCTTACCCTTCAAACCGGAACACAGCAATGCGTGCACTGCTTTGCGGCAGAAATAGGTATGGTGGTAGTACTTCCTGGACGAAGTCTTTCACAAAAGCTCTACTACTAATAAATAGAAACAGTACATTCAGTATCGTAGTAGTGTGCCATGGTGTATCCGGCTTTAGAATAGACAACCTCCGTCTCCTCCCATGGATGTCGTAAAAACAATACTGTACAATGACATCGGTCCACTGAGAGGGGGACCGTTCCACTGTGGCCGCAAGCTATTGACAAGGACGTATGGTAGTGTAACACGGATTTATATGGAGACACTTAAATGAGCTGATGCGGACCTCAATTTCCATAAAAATCACGTGTTACTCTGCGCCGTACTTTTGTGTCAATTGCTTGTAAAAGACTACGGCCTCAGTTTATCTTCTGGTTCTTTCCCCTTTGATTGTCAGTTCTGTGAGTAAAGCACTACTGCTTTGCGGCAGAAATAGGCATGGTGGTAGTACTTCCCCGGACGAACTCTTTCACAAAAAAACTCTACTACTATTTTTGACCTGGGTCAGTGGTTGCCCAAGGTCATTTCGCCTTACTTGTTTCCATCATCTTAGTTTCGGCTAGCGACTCGCACGCGAGCTTAATCACTTGACTACTTAATCGCTTGCATGTGCAGAACGTTTTTAAGTAGACAGTAACTAACATGCTAGATATTGCATTTATTGAGTCTAATGAAACTGACCTCGTGTTATTTCATCAATCAATGTTGTCTGATGTATGTATGGAACCTTGATAATATATTAACTGCTAATATTCATCTGCATTGTTAACTAAGTGCTAATAAAAACTAATATTTTGTAGGCAAATAAACCTACAACGTGAAAAATCTATTAGAGAACCTATGCTACTGAACAACCAAATTTAATTAAATTTAAATGTAACCCAAAAATTTCGTTCCAGCGGGACTCGAACCCGCAACCTTATAGCCGAGTTGATAGTGCCCACAAATTTCGTCTTCAGCGTCATAGCTCATTCTATTGGCGAATTGGTAAAGGCATCGCCGATCACAGGCGAGGTTGCGTGTTCGAGTCCCGCTTGAACGAAATTTTTGGGTTACATTTAAATTTAATGGTATCCATAAAGAGTGGTTTACACTTGAAAAATAATTATAACCAAATTATAACTCGAAAAAATATTGATCGACTCTGGTATTCAATATAAATTCACATTTAAGTAGTTATTTGTTGAAAATTGTATTTTTCAAAACAAACTTTTAAGAAGTGTACATCCTACTGAAGTTTTTATATTGTATACTACCAATGTAGCAAACAAGCATACGGCCCACCTGTTGGTAAGCGGTTACCGTAGCCTATGGACGCCTGCAACACCAGAGGCATCACACGCGCGTTGTCGACCCTTTAAAATTTCCTAACACCCATTTTGAAGAACCCCATACTGTAGTCACTTGGGAAAATCTCAGCAGGTTATTTATTAGGTCATTTTAGACTGAATTCATATATATATGATTCAAAAGAGGCGAATTATTTTGGTCAGTATTTATGTATCTGGTTCAAATATATTATTTTAGCAGAATTGATAACCTGTTTCAAACAATCAAATTAATTCAGGCAGAATTCATAGATCTCGTTCAAATGAGACGAATTAATGTATCTGGTTCAAATGAGGCAGAATTCAAATTCAAATTTATCGGACTTAGCCAACCTTCGCTACCATAACTAGAGTTTATTTATTGCGCAGTTAGGTCCTGGGTTTAAAATGCTATCTCCGTTTGGCGTAACTGAGCTAGATGTTCTTTACTCCAGGCCATACTTTGAAGAGAAGGCGCGCATCAACACGGCTCTGGAGACGCAGAAGGCCAGGATCCAGACCCTGGAGGTGCAGGTCTCTGACGCCAAGCAGCAGTACTCCTCGGCGCTGAGGAACCTGGAGAGAATCTCCGACGAGATACACCGCCACCGCTCCAGGAGGACCTCCACTAGGAATGGTGAGATACATATGGAGAGAGATATGCTTAGAACTGCGTGGTTAGATTACAAACTAGGAAACCCGTAGAAGAACTAAGGTCACCGTCATACATACATACATACATACATAGACACATGCCTTTTTCTCCGAAAGGGGTTAGCAGAGCCTCAACGGCGCCTCTTTTCACAGTGGGTTGCACCATCGTGGAATATAGACGTGACAAGTGGTGGGCTCATCGTCGCCATTGCCTCCCACGACTGATTTTGTTAGCCAAGTCAATTGTGGGAGCGTTAGCGCTTTCTTAAAGTAATAACACATTCCATTTTAAGCTAGCATCCAGGAAAAATCTTATAGCAACGAATCTTATCAACAAGTCCGGGTAATCCCTTAGTCGGCTTTTACGACATCCACGGGAGGAGACAGAGGGGTCTATGCTTAGGCCGGACACACCACAGCACCGTAACCGTCATAGTTTTCAGAATTGGCAAGATGAAGTGGCCGTGATCTGGCGCACCTACACTTCGAGTCAGTAAAGTTGTATGTCTTCTTCTTAATCGTGTCGATGGTCCAACAACTGAGCCCTTAAACTAATCTAGCCCAGAAGCTCGCCACGTCCATAGCTTTGTCATTGGCATCGCTCAGATCTTTAACTGTGCATGTGTTTGGGCATCGCGAGCAAGAAAGTATATGAGGCATTGTTCCGTCATCATGGAAACTAAACGCTTTCTATCAAATCGACAATATCGATGTTCATGTCATCTCTGGCTTCACAGCAGTAACGAGACACCAATATTTTGGCTGTCATGCAAGTACCTACACGTCAAAGCTCAGAGTGACAAAGCATTACGCACCTGTTACCATCAAAACCGCGGCGCAGACGCACGCTCGCGCGGAACCCCACCAAAAGCTTCAAAAAACACTATCGAACTATCGCGTGTGACCATCATCTCATGTGCATTCTGTGAAATACCAATTGAATATCCCTCGTCAGCTCATTAAACAGGAAACTGGACTCTCATCGGATGCTGGTTAGCCGTCTGAGGTAGGTGCTTTGCATATATCTTTACTGCTAGATGCCTTGCATAACGTAAACGTCTTTATTGACGAAAGAATATTCGTTAGACCAGAAACTGGTCTTACCAGAGTAGCAGAAAGCCTTCACCAGCTATTTCGGTCGAAGCGGATGCTACAGGCATTGTCTAATTCTAATTCCAGTGGGGGGTGTTAAGACCTGCACTGACATCCCGCTGTGGGGTGTATTGTGCATTATCCCCCTGTGCTAACCCTACCCCAGCCAGCCCAGCTCCTTAAAGTAACGGAGCAGGCCTTTGGGTGGATGGCAACACTGTTGAAGTGTGTCTGAAGGCGTCGATGATGGAGAGCAGGATCCAAGTAGCTCCTGCAAACCCGTCTTTGCCCTGGCGTCTTTTGTGGCTGCACAATTTAAAATGACGTGCTCCACCGTCTCTTCCTCCTGCAAGCAGCCCCGACACAGCCCGCTGTCAGTGGCTCCAATCTTGTGCAGGAGATGGTTGAGGTCGCAGTGTCCTGTTATGATGCCCACCACCATACGCAGGTCCTCGCGTTTCATTTTAAGCAGCATTGGCATTGTCTGAGGCGTACGTATTAAATTGGTAACCTGACCTTTCAGATATAGATCGGTCAACGATAACGGACAACGCTAGTGATTCGACGACGCCCGCGAGCGACCAGCTCGAGGAGTTGTGTGCAGACGACAACGTGCGCGAGTGGCTGCGGCGCGCCGACGTGACGCGTCCGGAGCGGCGCGACGCCGGCGACACCTGGACCGAGATCGACCTGGAGTACTCCAGCCCCGAGGAGGTACGTGTCGCACGACCAGCTCGAGGAGTTGTGTGCAGACGACAACGTGCGCGAGTGGCTGCGGCGCGCCGACGTGACGCGTCCGGAGCGCCGCGACGCCGGCGACACCTGGACCGAGATCGACCTGGAGTACTCCAGCCCCGAGGAGGTACGTGTCGCACGACCAGCTCGAGGAGTTGTGTGCAGACGACAACGTGCGCGAGTGGCTGCGGCGCGCCGACGTGACGCGTCCGGAGCGGCGCGATGCCGGCGACACCTGGACCGAGATCGACCTGGAGTACTTCAGCCCCGAGGAGGTACGTGACGCACGACCAGCTGGAGGTGATTTTCTACCAGTAGCTTCGTCAGGGAGTTTTGAAATATATTTAAATTTGAATGGTCCGTACAGACGATGGAATTTTACTATAATTGGCGCCATACTCCTCCTCCTCCTACTCGAAGACCTCTGTGGCGCGGCGGGCGAACGTACGCCTGCGACGCCGGAGGTTGCGGGTTCGATTCCCGCCTCGGAACAAATATTTGTGCGATCTGTAGATATTTGTTCAGGGTGTTCTGGGTATTTTCTATGTATAATAAAAAATATCTATCTATGTTATATATTGTATTAAATATATCAGTTATCTAGTACCCATAACACAAGCTCTGCTTAGCTTGGGGCTAGATAATGTTGTGTAAACTGTCCAGCATTATTTATTTATTTATTTATTTGTATACTTACTACGTGTACCTTGTTGTAGCTTCGTCCTGTGTGGCAGATGGCGTAGCCTCGATTCCCGATTGGATAGGGCGTGGATAGATGCATATTATTTAGTACAAATACTGGAACCTAGTTTTTTTTATACAACTTGATATGACGTATCAAGCATATGGCCCACTTGATGTTAAGTGGTACCCTCTGCCTATAAACAGTGCATTACCATTATAGGTCACGTCCACCTAGGACGCACCCTATGTGGCATTGCACTGCGCCCGCCACCCTGAGACATAAAGATGAAAAGTCTCATGTGCCTGTCATTTCACCGGCATCCTTTATATTTTCCGGTTTGTTCCCTTCAAACCGGAACACAGCAATGCGAGCACTACTGCTTTGTGGCAGAAATAGGTATGTTGGTAGTACGAACTCTTACACAAAAAAGCTCTACTACTACATTGTGTATGTATAGTTGTATTTTGTGATTTGCAGGTGAGCTTCGAGAAGTGCTCCCTCCGGCCGCGCTCGTCCCCCGACAAGGGCTCCCCCCCCAGCCCCCTGGAGTCCAAGGTGTCCGCGGCGTCCCCCCGCCGCATCATCCGGCCCGCGGGGCGCAGCGCCTGCATCCGCGCCGAGCTCGAGCAAGGCCGGCGGCAGAGTCTCGACGCCATACTGCACGACACCGGGGAAAAGGTCAAGGAGATGTTCCAAGGTGAGGGATCCAGTATACATAACGTGACCATACGTCCCGGTTTGGGCGCGACAGTCCCGGTTTCAGGCAGTCTGTCCCGGTGTCCCCAGCGAAGCCAACTTAGTCCCGGTTTTGTAAGCAGACCCAACGATAGCATAGTCATGTACTGAGTTACACAAGTATCTAACAAGTAATTAATTTTGTAAAAATTAAAAAAACCCGCAACGCTGAAAGGCTGAACCGATTTCGATCAAACAAAGCTAAGAAAACTCCCGACAAATACATCTTTCAAACAAACAAAAAAAACTAAATCGGATCAGCCGTTTGGGAGCTACGTTGGGACAGACGATATTTCAAATAATAATTGTTCAGCCGACATATTCTAAAGTACGACTTAGAAGTCACGCCACTACTGGGGGCTTAGTTAGTAAGTCATGCCAACTTAAACTATTTTGTGTTTAGAGCTTTGATTATTTTGTGTTATTCTATCTTCTTTAATAAAATTAAATGTAAAACAAAACCACAGATGAGTCCCCGGTCTGACAAAATAAATAAATGGTCACGTTAGTTATACATCATGTATAAAGTAGCCTTTTCAAATTCATTTATTTCAGGCTCATAATTAAAGTGGACACATTAATACATTTTCAATACACACAAATTAAAAATTATTATTTAAGTCAAATTACGACACGGAGGCACAAAACAACACAACAAAACAAATACAACAAAAAATGGCCAAGTGCGAGTCGGACTCGCCCATGAAGGGTTCCGTAGCAGCAAGTAACATAATATAAAAGTTCTTGGATGGTTTACGATTCATGACGTATTAAAAAAAAATATACTTACTAGATCTCGTTCAAACCAATTTTCGTTGGAAGTTTACATGGTAATGTACATCATATATTTTTTTTAGATTTATCATTCTCTTATTTTAGAAGTTACGGAGGGGGGGGGGGGGGGGGGGGCACTTTTTACCACTTTGGAAGTGTCAATCGCGCAAACTATTCAGTTTAGAAAAAAATTATATTACAAACTTCAATATCATTTTTGAAGACTTATCCATAGATAGAAAGAAAGAAGAAAGAAAGAATATATATTTATTTGTATACAAGAGCTACACAGAAACACAGAACACACTAAGAAGAAACAGATATGAAGGTACTAGGTGTAACTCAAGTAACAAAATGGTTCTGCCTCAGCATGAGTTGGTTGACAGCAAGCTAGCAACCAACGCTGGTCTTCCGGCAGAACCACTTGTTGGCGTTACGGCTAACCACTCGCAACGACTATACACACAACTAACATAAAGAAAACTAATAATAAGGATAAGGTAAAGAAAAGTAAGGTATGCTCAAATTTCAAAAAACCACTGACATACTTTTAGAAGAGGTAAGAAAGTTTTTTACATGAGACACACGTATGAGATTGATGTTTTTTTCTTTCTGTTTTTGTGTAAAAATCTTAATGCGGTTTACAGAATACATCTACTTACCAAGTTTCAAAAGCATAGCACTTATAGTTTCGGAAAAAAGTGGCTGTGACATACACGGACAGACAGACAGACAGACAGACAGACAGACAGACAGACAGACAGACAGACGAAAGACATGACGAATTCATAAGGGTTCCGTATTTTTTTTTACGGAACCCTAAAAAGAGTCCTTCAGGGCAGGCAACGCATTGGCAATGCCCCTGGTGTTGCAGATGTCAATAGGCGACGGTAACCGCTTACCATCAGGCGGGCCGTATGCCAGTTTGTCGAGCCATCACATAAAAAATAAAAATAAACACATACGCCGACACACGGGTCCCTAACATACCGCGGCAGCGCCCCTTAAAAAGTGTTATATGCAGGCTTATCCAGTACCCCATCATCGGAGAGTCCCACATATCTGCCAAGGTGTTTAGAATGGTGTTGGGGCTGCCACGCAGGCGTTCCATGAGAGATGCACAGCGCTTTCTAATGACTGCGTGAAAGCCATCAGTGTGCGCGTCCACTGAACATAGCTGACGCACTGCAGAAACGTGGCAACCCCATCAGCACTCTAAACCCATTATTATACTGAACGCGCAGAGCGTTGTACGCCCTCTGCGTATAGGCAACCCACAGGCTGCTGGTGCAAAGTGTTGTCTTTTGCACAACACTTTATCATAACACCATGCCATACCCATAACACAAGCTCTGCTTAGCTTGGGGCTAGATAATGTTATGTGAACTGTCCAGTTTTATTTTACCGCTTTATGTTAAAGCACTCCTTTTTCCGCATTTGATATCTGGTTCATTGCGCGTGGGAGTTGTCTTAGTAGGTAGTTAGCCAGTCTAACAATCCAGAATCCACTCCAGAAGTACATAAGTTTGCTGGGGTCTTCGCAGGCTTTGCGGAGTGACCTCTTGTTGTTGAGGATTAGTTCACGTTGAGCTGCTACTCCCACGCACTCCAGGAATACGTGGGCAGATTGTTCTTCGGTCAGATACCCGCAGAATGTGCTGCGACGTTGTAGCGACGGTTGTTTCAGGGTTGTCGCTATTCGGCGAGCGACGAGGCTCCCTGTCCGCGCCTCGCACGCCGCGCCGCGCCGCCTCGCCGCGCGCGCGCCGCTCGCCCGCGCACGGGGACGGCTCCTCGGCCTCCGACGAACGATACTCCGACACGGACAGCTTAGCGAGGTATTGACTATACACACGTGTACTAGTGCCACAAGTGCGCCGTGGTGTGTCCGATCTAAGAATAACCCCCTCAGTCTCCTTCCGTGGAAGTCGTAATAGCTGACTAAGGGATTAAACTATGTGTTGGGCAGCTGCATCCAACTGAGTACGCGTGCCAAGCGTGGACATTATGGCAAATTGCATACAATTTGGCCATTTCTTTTTTCAATTTGTTGGCCTTGTCCAACTGTGGACGTCTGGTGATCGTTGTTGGATGCTCGCCAAAAACTCCACTCCTGGAATTTCATACATTTAACCCAACTTTTCTATTTGATTCATTCAGGTGCACTTTTAGATGGCTGATGTAACTTTATGGGTTATTTTATCAATAATGATGATGGCTGGTGTAACTTTATGGGTTATTTTATCAATAATGATGATGGCTGGTGTAACTTTATGGGTTATTTTATCAATAATGATTTTGGCTGGTGTAACTTTATGGGTGATTTTATCAATAATGATGATGGCTGGTGTAACTTTATGGGTGATTTTATCAATAATGATGATGGCTGGTGTAACTTTATGGGTGATTTTATCAATAATGATGATGGCTGAAGTAACTTTATGGGTGATTTTATCAATAATGATGATGGCTGGTGTAACTTTATGGGTGATTTTATCAATAATGATGATGGCTGGTGTTACTTTATGGGTTATTTTATCAATAATGATGATGGCTGAAGTAACTTTATGGGTGATTTTATCAATAATGATGATGGCTGGTGTAACTTTATGGGTGATTTTATCAATAATGATGATGGCTGAAGTAACTTTATGGGTGATTTTATCAATAATGATGATGGCTGGTGTAACTTTATGGGTGATTTTATCAATAATGATGATGGCTGGTGTAACTTTATGGGTGATTTTATCAATAATGATGATGGCTGAAGTAACTTTATGGGTGATTTTATCAATAATGATGATGGCTGGTGTAACTTTATGGGTGATTTTATCAATAATGATGATGGCTGAAGTAACTTTATGGGTGATTTTATCAATAATGATGATGGCTGAAGTAACTTTATGGGTGATTTTATCAATAATGATGATGGCTGGTGTAACTTTATGGGTGATTTTATCAATAATGATGATGGCTGGTGTAACTTTATGGGTGATTTTATCAATGATGATGATGGCTGGTGTAACTTTATGGGTGATTTTATCAATAATGATGATGGCTGAAGTAACTTTATGGGTGATTTTATCAATAATGATGATGGCTGGTGTAACTTTATGGGTGATTTTATCAATAATGATGATGGCTGGTGTAACTTTATGGGTGATTTTATCAATAATGATGATGGCTGAAGTAACTTTATGGGTGATTTTATCAATAATGATGATGGCTGGTGTAAGGAACTTTTTTGCGTTATTTTATAGATGACGATGGCTGGTGTAAGGTACTTTATTGTGTTATTTTATCGATGATGATGGCTGGTGTAAGGTACTTTATTGTGTTATTTTATAGATGACGATGGCTGGTGTAAGGTACTTTATTGTGTTATTTTATCGATGACGATGGCTGGTGTAAGGAACTTTTTTGTGTTATTTTATCGATGATGATGGCTGGTGTAAGGAACTTCTTTGTGTTATTTTATCGATGACGATGGCTGGTGTAAGGAACTTTATTGTGTTATTTTATCGATGATGATGGCTGGTGTAAGGAACTTTATTGTGTTATTTTATCGATGATGATGGTTGGTGTAAGGAACTTTCTTGTGTTATTTTATCGCTGATGATGGCTGGTGTATCTTCATGGTGTTATTTTATCGCTGATGATGGCTGGTGTATCTCCATGGTGTTATTTTATCGCTGATGATGGCTGGTGTATCTTCATGGTGCGCTTTCTGTCGTATTTCAGTATGGAAATGCTGACGGACGACCAGATAGCATCTCTAATGTTGGACGCGCAGCTTGAGGCGGTGTGCGAGCGACTGGCGGGCGTGGCGCAGCCGCAATCACCCACTGCGCGATATTGAACCGTCAGCACTCATTCATAAGGTCGGTATTATAATCACAGAGTAATATTACTGCTAAGCCATCTTTCAAAAAGATATTTTTTTTTACAATCGAGGACTTTCCAAATGATTAAAATTAAAATAAAAAATGAAATCCATCTATGTCAATTTCACAGAAGCGACAACCGCTGGCGACTTAATGTTCTCGAGGCGTTACCACGAACCCGCGCACGCAGTGAGGAAAGTAGCTGGGCCGATGGCATGGTTACAGTGACGAAACACAAATGATAAGTACATACACTGCGTTAGTAATAAGAGTGTCGCCTGACTAGTCTAGTAACTTGCCTAAATTATGTTTAGTTTTAGCATTGGAAGTACACTTATTTTGTAAGGTAGTTACCGCGCTAGTGGATTACGTAACTGCGTTGCTATCAGTTTCAATTCAAATTCGAAATCTTTATTTCAGGCTTATTGAAAAATGCACTAAACCTAACCAATAAGCCCATAGCAACATAAATATAAGCCTGAAATAAAGATTTCGAATTTGAATCAAAATCGTGTAAGTTACACCACTTATAACTCAAGAACGGGTGAACCGATTTGGCTGAAAATTGGTGGGGAGGTAGCTTAGAACCAGGATATTGACATAGGGGGGGGGGGGGGAGGAGGGGTACACCGGGGACTACCCGTGCGAAGCCGGGGCGAGTCGCTAGTACCTTAGAAACTAACATACATATAAATACACGTTATTTATAACTTAATCTAACACACGTATGATCGCCGACGACGCCTCGCGGCCCGAGCCGGTCAGGTCTATCTTATCACGGCTATCAATGCTGTCTGTCGCAAAGAACGCTCTAGCGAGCAACTTACGCAGTTTATCTACAAAGCTTGATTGCAACTAGACTGCATAAATTAGGTGATCGTAAGAACGTTATTAAAAATAGAAACAGCACTGCGATTGAAACCGATAGCAACAGTGTTACGTAATCGCGCCACAGATAATCTATTTCACGAAGTTAGTTTGTCTGTTTGCATGCACATGCACATTGTTTTAGTATGCGTAAGCTCAGGAGCAATAAGTCTCAACCGTGACGTGGTCCAGGTCACTGGACTGGTTGTTACTGTGTTCATGTCAGATTTTGGAGCGAGTACCGTCAGCATGACAACTAAACGCAAAGAAAGCAAAAAATGGCGATCTTCGTGAGATAGAACAGCTGTACTGGTATTATATTTATTAGCATAACAAGAAAATAGAGAAGAAACGATAGATCAATCTGAAAACATTATTGAAATCGGTTGAATAGAAAAGTAATTATAATCAACTAGCAGCGCCCCGCGGTTTCACCCGCGTAAGTCTCGATCCCGTGGGAATATCGGGATAAAAATGTGCCTATATGTTATTCCGGGAGTCCAGTTATCTCCATTCCAAATTTCATACAAATCCGTCCAGCCGTTTCAGCGTGAAGACGTAACAAACACACACACAAACTTTCGCATTTGTAATATTAAGTAGGATTTTAAATGTTCTGTCTAAACTCTTTCAAAGGCACTTAATATGTGTGATGTCATAACTATATAATGCTGTCTGTCTAATTTAATTGTCTCAGTAAGTGCTTGTACAAGCAAGAGCTGAAATATACCTCTGTGACAGCATACATACAGACAGACAGGTGTAGGCTTAGTGGATAGGGTCCCACTGGCACCCTTTGGGTACGGAACCCTATAACTCATTAGCCATTAAGTCCGATAAATGCGAAATTGTATATGTCAATCACGCTATAGCGGCTGAACCGATTTCAATGAAATTATGTACATAAATAGCTGCTGACCTGGATTGTCAGATGATTTGTACCGATTTTTATTTTTATGCGAGCAAAGCCGCATGTGGATACTATAGTGTATAATAAAATAATGTAGTCTGGGGCCCGATTCTACTAAACCAATTGTATATAAATTGGTAATGAATAGTCTCAAACTTGTCACTTTTGACACTTTTGGTATTCTACTAACTTCAATGGTTTTTCAATTGCATTATAATTGTGACCATCGTCAATCATAATATCTTTCTTCGTAAAACATCGTAAATTCATAAATTTAGCAGGCTACCATTTTTAATAACAATTGTGATTGAATTTTAATTGCATAGTCATAGTATGCTTTTTCTTTAATATAAATATAATTGGGCCCCTGCAATGGTGAATTCTGTGATTGAATAGTTTGGTAGACATATCAGATATTAATTATATCCACCTCTAGTACCGAAGACCGACCACCGATTGGGTGTTGACATTAGTCCGTTTAGTCATGCGCTTTCAACGTGTGCTATGAGGCCTAAGGCCCTCCGTCTCCTCCCTTGGATGTCAATAATACAACCGATCTGCTAGCGGATTACCTAACTCTGTTGCTATCAGTTTCAATGCTGCTTTTATCCGAAAGGACGCTCTTGGATAACCCAATTTGATTGCAACTAGACTGCATAAATTTGGTAATCGCAAGAACGTTATTTCAATTAGAAACACCTTTGAAATCTTACTATAAACGGTACGTGGTCTTTTTATAACGGTACGTTAAAAATTCCCGTTTTTATAAAATTTACCATTGAAATAGATTGAAACCGATAGCAACAGAGTTATGAGTGATGCTCTGGTCTATCGGGAATGTTCTGGGTTCTTCAATTTAAACTCTGGCTCAAGCTGGTATGGACTGTATATTGGTCGGTTCACTAAGTTCTATTTACATGTTCTTAAAGGTAGGTGTTACAAAGTTAGACTGGTCGGAAACGTTACAATTTATTAAAAATGATCAAATATTTATACAAACTAGAGTCCCGCGCCTAGCTGCGGCTCGGGCAAGCACAAATTTTATAATGCGTTGCGTTTCGCTCGGCGTTCTTATTTCCTAGTACATTAAAGTTAACTATTTTCTATGAGAGGGCTCGTCGTCCGTGACAGTCTCCCCTCGGCGCAGATCTTCGCAGCCTTCTTCATTAATCGGGAGGACGATGAGTCTTCTTGTAGGTCTCCTAAAGATTCCTCCCCTCGTACGAACTTCCGCGCTCCGCACCACGCCATCAGGTCCAGGGTATACGCGCTCGATTTGCCCCTTAGGCCATACGTTCCGCGGTAGCGATCCGTCCGCTATGATGACGATCTCGCCCGGTTTTATGTTCCTTTGTTTTCGTCTGACGTCACCGCGTGGGGCCAGTGTAGGCAAATATTCCTTGATCCAGCGTACCCAAAACGTGTTCGCCAGAGCTTGTGCGGCGCGCCAGGTTCGTTTATCGGCGACGTCGCATTCTCCTACGTATGGTACGCCGACTGCGGTGCCCAACAGAAAGTGATTCGGAGTCAACGCTTCTTGGTCGTCTGGTTCCACAGACACGTGCGTTAACGGGCGCGAATTCACTGTATGTTCAATTTCTGTCATCAACGTGGTTAAGACTTCCTCTTTCGGGGCTCGTTCTGTGAGAGTAACAGCGAGGGCGCTTTTTACTGTCTTGATCATGCGCTCCCAAGCTCCTCCTTGATTCGGAGCCCCTGGATCTATATATCTCCACTCAATCCTTTTGGTGAGTGCGTAGTTTTTTAAAGCAGGTAGCCATTCGGTATAGGCTTTGTTCAACTCCACATCTGATCCATGGAAGTTCGTTCCGTTATCCGATGCGATGTAGACTGGAGTTCCTCGGCGGGCCGCCATTCGTCTGAGGCCCATAATAGCCGAATCGGTGCTTAAGCTAGCGATTAGTTCAATGTGAATCGCTCTTATCACTAGGCATGTGAATAACATTCCCCATCGCTTTTCTCTGCGTCTTCCAATCGTCACCCACATAGGGCCGAAGCAGTCGATTCCGCAGCGTGCAAATGGTCGGGTGTAGGTACTTAGGCGAGCTTCAGGTAAGTTTCCTTTTACCGGTATCGCGGGGCTCGCCATCCTTGCTTTGCACGCTGTGCATTTGCTTATTATCGTTCGGACTGCCGGTCGTAAGCGCAGTATCCAAAATCGCTGACGAAGGTTATTCACTATTTGTTCCCGGCCGACGTGATTATTTTTTTCATGTTCCTGACGGATTAGTAGGCGTGTCATTTGGTGCGCTCCGTCTAATATAGGGGGGTCCTTAGCGTGGTCGGGTATTGTCGCGGCGTTCGTTCTGCTATTTAAACGGATTATCCCATCAGCGGCTAATTTCGGATCGAGTTTGTAGAGCCGGCTGCTGCGATCGATGTTCTTTCCGTTTTTTAAGCGTTCTAAATCGCCGGAAAAGCTCTCTTGTTGTGCGTCTCTAATGAGCAGGCGTTCCGCTTGTTTTATATGTTTTACGTTAAGCTCATTAGCGCGTCGTCGACATTTGTCTATAAACGTGAGTGCATAGGCGACCGTTCGTATCAGGCGTTCGTAAGATGAAAATCTCGATATGTCTACGAGCGGTGATTTTTCTTTCGCGTACGTCACTAACGCTTAGTCGGGTTCTTGATCTGACTCGATTTCCACGGGCCAGCGATCTTCGTTTTCGTATAGAAATGCTGGGCCGACGAACCATCGGTCGCTGCTTAGCATTTGCGTCTTTCCGGAGCGTGTCGCGTCGTCGGCTACGTTGTGTGCCGTAGGTATCCACCGCCATTGTTCGGGCCGTGTTAGTTCGGCGATCTCACTGAGCCGGTGAGCGACGTACGGAGCATATCTCGCTGAATCTTTTCTTATCCAGTGCAGCACGGTTTTCGAGTCGCTCCACAGGATCACTTCGGTGTTTTCCTGATGACTTTTGATGATTTCTGTGGCTAGTCTCGCGCCGATCAGACTGGCTTGTAGTTCCATCCGAGGTATGCTTTGCGACTTCAGTGGGGCGACTTTAGCTTTCCCTGCGACTAGCGTTACGCTCACGCCTTCGTTGCTTACGAAACGCCAGTACGCGACTGTGCTAAATGCCTGTTCACTGGCATCGCAGAAGACGTGTAGCTGTTGCTGAGTCGTATCTGATCTTGTGTTGTAGCAGCGTGGTAGTCGTAGGTCAGCTATGTATCTCAAGTCGTCTTGCCATTCACTGAAAGTCGTCGCTTCTTCGGGTGGTAGTGGTTCATCCCAGTCTACTTTCTTTTTCCACAGTTCTTGTAGCATTATTTTCGCGGTGATCGTGTACGGACTCAGCAAGCCCAATGGGTCAAATAATGACATCACTGCTCCTAGGGCTTCGCGTTTGGTCGGCGTCCGTTTCGCGTTTTTTACGTCATCAGGCACGCGCGGCATGGCGGTATTAAACGCGAGTTCGTCTGTAGTATGCATCCAGATAATTCCTAAGGTTTTTCCATACAGATCCGCATTTGCAGCCAGCTCTTTGGGTGTTTGCGCTCGGTCTTCGATAGGAATTCCTTTCAGCAGATGATCGCGATTCGAACTCCATCCTGCTAGCTCGAATCCTGCTTTTCCGTGTACTTCTCGTACTTCGGCTATTGTTCGTGCAGCTATTTCCTCGTTATCAAAACTCTCCGCCCAGTCATCCATATAATGATTTAAAGTAATAGCGTTGAATGCCAGTGGATGTGATTCCCTGTGGTCCGTTGCATTCTTATCTCTCACGCTATGTGCTAGAAACGGCGAGCTTCGAGCGCCGAAAATCATGGATGTCATCAAGTATTTCTTCGGCGGTTCTGAGCGGTTATCGCCGCGCCATAAGAAATGCTGAGCTACGCGATCCTCCGGTCTGATTTTGATTCTAAGGAACATTTCTCGAACGTCGGAAGTAACGGCGATCGGCTTTTGTCTGAATCGGAACAAGACGCCGTAGAGAGCTTGCAAGAGATCTGGCCCGTCGAGCAACGCGTCATTGAGACAAGTCCCGTTCGCGCGCGCTGCTGCATCAAAGACCATTCTGACTTTGTTGGGCTTGTTCGGATTTGTGACTGCGAAGTGTGGCAGGTACCATGTCCGTGAGTTCCAGTCGTGGTTCTGTTCACATGGTACTGCGTATCCTTTTTCTAACAACTTGGTCACTTGCCCAGTGTATGCGCTCTTGAACTCCGGTGATCTGTCCATTTTTCGTTCAATACCGCGTAGCCGGCGTAATGCCATATCGTAGCTCGGCGGTAATATTACGTCATCGGTAGCCCAAGGTAGTCCTACTTCAAAATGACCATCTGTTCGCTTGACGGTAAGATTGAATATCTCCTTGGCGCGTTCATCTTTGGCTACCGGTTTTCGTTTCATTGAAATGCCCAATGCGTCTATGTCGAAATGCGTTTTAACGAGTTCGTTCAAATCGTTATCTCGGTCGGTCGCTATTCGCTCACTTTGGGCTTCTTGCATTGTGCGCACGTGTAGAACCGTTTCTCCTTGTGATATGGTGCTTCTAGGGATCGTTCCATGTATAATCCATCCCAGCCGGGTTAGCGACGCAGCTGGTTGGTTATTTTTTCCTGTTAGCAACTTCCGTGTCACAATGAGATGCCAGTTGTCAGCTCCGATGAGAACACGCGGTTTCGCATGAGCATAGCACACGGCTTCTGGGTTGAGCTCTTTCAGATGCGCTTGCTGAAGATCGGCTCTGCGGACTGATTGACCTCCTAATGTCAGATTCTTCACCGTGCGTGCTCTGATCGGCTGATAGTTCGACTGATCCCGCCCTCGTATGCCGATGTTCACGACTCGGCTTTCGGGTTCTCTTTGGCTTGATGTGACTCCGATTATGTTCAATGCTCGTGTCGGGCCTTGCGCTCCGACCATCTCGGCGATCTCTTCATCAACCAGCGTTATTGTGGATCCTTCATCTAATAACGCGTACGTGAGAACTTCTTTCCCGTTACTGCCTTTTATCGTGATCGAGCACACCTTCAATAGGACTTGATTCGTTTCCGCGGATTCATGTGCCGATGCCGTTGTTACTGATTCCTCATCTTTGGTTAGTTCAGTGTGCCTTTCCTTGGCGTCTGGCGCGTGTAGAAGCGCGTGATGTGGATGACGGCATTCGTTCACTCCGCATCGTTTGCTCTTGCAGCCGAAACGTCTGTGTTTGCTGTTCAAGCAACGGAAACAGATGCGTGTTTCCTTGGCCCATTCCCATCTTTGGTCCACGGGCATCGCCGCGAGCTTACCACATTCAGTGGTTACGTGTTCCGCTCCGCAACAGAAACATTCGTTCTTGTTCCTAGTGGCTTCTGTTGTAGCATACACGGTTCCGCGGTTACGATCATTCACCCGGGGCTGTTGTTCTGAGGTTCGAGCGTTCGTTGCGCCTCGCGATATCGTGGCTGCGTTCATTGCGCCTCGCGATGACGTCATTGTGTTCGGTGCGCTTCGCGCCAACGCAGCTGTGTACGTATGACGCATGGCGCGATCCGCTTCTCGCATCAGGAATCGGGACAGCGTGACTATTTCCGGTTCGCTTCGGTTCCCGTGGTCTTCCGCATAGTCACACCATTTTGATCTTAAATGCGGGCTCAGTTTTTCTGTAACTTGACGTGCCAGCATTGGATTCTGTAGGTATCCTCGTTCGTCAAGACCCCCGATTATCGTCACTATGTTCTGTAGCTTGATAGCGAAAGCGTTCAGTTCGCTAGCGGATGTGCCCAATCGTGGAAGCTTCTTGATGTCTTCAAGCGCTTGGTCTATGATCATCTCTGGGCGTCCGTAACATTGTTCTAATGTTTGCATAATAGCCGACGGTTCTGTGGCTGTATACAGTAGCGCCGACACTGTTTGGCGCGCTTCACCTCGTAGGCACGATCGCAGCCTTGCGATGTTCTCGGCCGGCGAGAACTTTTGTAGATGCGTCGATTCTCGCATCGCCGCTTTGAACGGTAACCAGTCTCCCATAGCTCCACCGAAGATGGGCAGATCTGTCGTTTGCCTCGGTGGCGCCCTCTGTCGGGACATCTTTTCTAGAGCGTCGGCTAGCCGATCGATCCCTCGGTCTCGCGATCGTGCGGGCGTAGGGGATCTCGGGCGTCGCTCGTTTTCAAAGGTGACGCGGTTCGGCGTGATCGGCGGGCATCGCTCGGATGTCATATCCCTGCTCGATGAAGGATGCCTTGTATCATCTGTGTCATCCATTCGTTCGGAATCTCTAGGCTCCCCCCGTCTTTGGTTGATCTGGAGCCAGTCCGTGACTCGGCTCTCTGTTTCTATTTCTTCCGCTGCGCGTACGCTAGTTCGGTCAACTTCTTCACGTATCATAGCAACGTCAGCCGCCAGCCTTTTCTCGATCAGCTTCGTTTGAATTTGCAGCTCCTGCCTCTTGATCTCGGCAAGTTGTCGTTCTGCTTCAAATTCAGCTTGTCTGATACGTGCCGTTGCGCTAGCGGCGGAGCTCTGTGATCGGACAGAGGGTGCTCGCTCTCGACGCTGTGGTGCTGAAACCGGTGGCTCGTTGGTCGTGGTCACGGGTGGCATATCGGCTGGAAGTACGTTCGCCGACGCGGATCCTGGTTCCGTTGTTGCGGCTCCTTGCGCCGGCGCGGTATCCTCCGATGGTGAAGCGGGATAATCTTCGTATACGCGTAGTGCCTTCTTGTCCTCGGCAGCGGTTCGGCTCCTGGTGTTCGACGCCATTCTCGTACTATGACTCTCCTAACTTATTTCCCCCAAGAAACAGTGTTATTTTGTCAAAGAAACCGTAGTACAAAGAAACAACCAACCCGAAACACCAGCCTTACGGCCGACGAACAGGCCGCGGGAAACCGCGTAATACGTACGAAACACTTTTGTATCCTCCTTGTTCGGCGCTGTTCACGGCTACGCTGCACACACGTCGCACCGTTGGGTGATTTTCAAGCACCCTGTGCTCTGGCGCTGGTCTTGACAACGTAGCACGTCGCACCGTTCGGTGACCTTCAAGCACACCTGTGCTCTGATGCTGGGCTTGACAACGTCGCACGTCGCACCGTTGGGTGATCTTCAAGCACACCCGTGCTCGGATGCTGGTCTTCAGAGCACCCTGGGTATGAGTGATATCCTTCCGGCGCTGCGATGTTGCTCTGGTTCTTGGTATCCGGCTCCGATAGGACCAAACTATGAGTGATGCTCTGGTCTATCGGGAATGTTCTGGGTTCTTCAATTTAAACTCTGGCTCAAGCTGGTATGGACTGTATATTGGTCGGTTCACTAAGTTCTATTTACATGTTCTTAAAGGTAGGTGTTACAAAGTTAGACTGGTCGGAAACGTTACAATTTATTAAAAATGATCAAATATTTATACAAACTAGAGTCCCGCGCCTAGCTGCGGCTCGGGCAAGCACAAATTTTATAATGCGTTGCGTTTCGCTCGGCGTTCTTATTTCCTAGTACATTAAAGTTAACTATTTTCTATGAGAGGGCTCGTCGTCCGTGACAAGAGTTATATAACCGCACCACTGGACGAAACTTGGTTTACGGGTTATAAAATTACAATGTCTTTTTTTGTCGTCGGCAATTTTGCGTTGGAGTGCGGCGCCATTTTCCGGCCTAGTTTGATAATATTTGACAGAAACATATGGTACTCAATTCTAATAGAATTTCGAATAAGTGCAAAATCGGTCAAGAGGTTGTCTAGATGAGTTTAGGTCATTTGGGCGTTGTCTGAAACCGTGAGAGTTATCGAAAAGTGATATTAGGAGTTACCAGCTCGACTTTGAAAATAATAAGTTCAGCAATAAAAAAAAGTTTTTTTTAGTTTTTCTGTAAAATAAAGTTTTATAAAAACAAATGCCTTTTTGGGATCTCTGTTTGATCCTACGGCTCGACGTGATGCATAGTTTCATACAAGTTTGTGCTCGCAAGGACTACTGTTTGCAGAATTACTGGTATATATTGATGATAGAGGTCTCGTACAAGGTCATACTAATATGCACTAGCATGCGGCAAATGAAAGAGCACGTTGAAAGAGCACGTTGAAAGAGCACGTTGAAAGAGCACGTTGAAAGCGCATGGGAAATCGTAGCAGTCTAATTACTAATAACACCCATTAATAAATGGATAGCCTTTAAAAGCTCCTAAAGGCTGCGTATCTCACTCAAGGCGCTATAGGTTCACAAAATGAGCTTTAGAATTTTTAAGTTTTTGATAAGAGTTCTTATAGTTTCCAAGAACAAAAATATATATGGTATTCTTAAGATTGTTATCTAGTGAAATCATTAATTCATTACACAATATGAATTCTATTTTAATTAGACTCAAGGTAGCACCAGCTCAAACCTTCGTGGTTTTTAGGTGTTATTCGATGGCAAACATTATGCAAAAAGATTTTAAATGGTAGAATAAATAAAAAAAATAAAAAATTACTTCACTCGACATAAAAAATAAAGAAAAACAAATTTTAGACTTACTTCTTACACGTTGTACTAAATATTTGGTAATGTATTAATTATTGATTGATATAGTGCATACATCAACAAAACTTTAAAGGGCATTTCAAAATTATTTATTTATACACAAAAACACAGTATCAGATTGTGCTCGGCTTCTTCGCCTCATACAAAAATTTTCGTTGAACCTCTATCGCCTTAATAAAACATGGTCACATATTTTTATCAGCGCTCACAAATGGCCTATAAGATCTCTTAGACATGCCCAAAGCTTTGTGACTTATCCATATATGTAATGTGGTCTAAGGCCACCTAAGGCCACCTACCTATAAGTAAACATAATGAAGTGAAAATTCTAAAGAATAAGTTCTAATTAATAAGTGCAATAAATTTTGCAATAAATACATTAACGATCATACATACTAATGCTCCTGGGCCCTGTTACACTATAATATAGGATCCTATACGTATGACTCCTAGATATAGTTTTTTTTCGTATACAACTTGGTATGACGGGTCAAGCTGATGGCCCAACTGATGTTAAGCGGTACCCTCTGCCTATGAACAGTGCATTATCACATAGGTCACGTCCACCTAGGACGCACCCTATGTGGCATTGCACTGCGCCCGCCTATAACAACCTAGGATAATTTTATAATAACATAGGACCACTATCGTTTATGATTGTAAATCTTAGTGTCCTATCCAACCACAGACCACTTTTATAAGTCGTCGTCGTCGTTTCGTATGAGGTAGTGCTGGCCTCTGACATGGCTTTTATAAGTAACTATGAATTAATGAACCCCATTTTTTTTCAGTCGTGTGACCCTCGAACAGACCCATATATGAAATCAAAACCTCCTTTTCATCATAGGACGAGCAGACGCATGGCTCGGTACCACCCTTACCTCATTAGTATACCCTCTATTCGTACTAAACGATTCAGTTCTACCTTTATAATGCGAACTGCTAAGGAGTGGAATTCACTGCCGTCGTCTGTCTTTCCTGAAAACTATAATCTGGGTCCCTTCAAGGCTAGAGTGAATAGGTGCCTTCTAGACCTTTGTGCTCCATCTTCGGCCACATCGTCACTTACCAACAGGTGAGATCGTGGTCAATAAAAGGCCTATCAAAAATGAAATGAACATAGTTTATTTATGTAACAGGTTTACACTTGTTTTAACCGCACGAAGCGTGGAAGGGCACATCTGACCGCGTCTATGCGCCGTAGCCAGAGAGTCGCACCAATCTGACCATAGAGTGCGCTCTCCATACATCGGTAGATTTCCATATTTCTAGATTAGAATTAAAAAAAAAAAAAACCGGCCTCGCTAGTCTACGTGTTCTTAGGTTTTGTAGGGGGCGCTAGCCGGGCGGTTAAATAAGGCCATACTCTTCTTTATTTCTTTGTAAATGTTTTTCAAGTAATATAATTTATAGCAAAGCTCTTTAAGGCAAGAGTGAATAGGTGCCTTCTAGACCTTCGTGCTCCAACGTCGGCCGCACCATCTCTTACCAACAGATGAGACGAGGACAAAAAAACTTGTATCAGTAAAAACTGCAGTCGTTTCTTCCTCCATCTCCACAGATAATGAATTTCGTTTGTGAAATGGTACTCTGTATGTGGCACCTAGGATGTTGTTTTAATATTTATAGGATGATATCTAATATCTAGGTACGAGATAGGATTCTATTTATATAGTGTAACAGGCCTCTTAGCCACACTTACTCATTTCAAGATGGCGGCTAACTATAATGACAGATAGAGGTGCGCCATCTATTTGTCAAAAATCTTAAATTTTTAGTTTTAGTGCAATTTATGAATTTATCTTTATATAACTAATCAGTATTATGATATTATTTTGCTTATGTTTAATAATTTATTTAATTTAATAGTTTAATTGTAGTGTGTAATGTAAGCATTTAATAATTTTACCCGCCAATCGTTTCTGAAATGGATTTAATTTTTACACGAATCTCATTTACATAAACTTTTTTATTACAAATTAGTTTTAGCTTTGAATTTAGGAAATACATGACATTCCTTACACTTTTCTATAAAACTTAGACTGTTTAATAAGTTTACCCGCCTACCGTCAGTGAAATGGAATTAAGGTCTCGCTTGTGCCGCATTTTTTTTTATGTTGTTTGCTCATGAACTCTTCAGATATCGAAAGTTGATTTCGCGAGACCTAGGAGACTTAACACACATGTTTTAATTGATAGTATCTCATAAATATCATCAGTTTAGCTACGAAAACCACCCTAAACACATTTAAGTATAGTGTTTTTTTGTCTGGGGATCGTAGTTAAACTGATGATATAACACCAAAAAAAAAAAACACGCCTCAAGCCAGAGCATCCACCTTAATATTATTTTTAAACGAATCTCATGTATTTTATTTCTTACAAAATTATTTACACTTTTATTTCTTACAACATGATGTTGTTTACCATTTTTTAATATAAAATTTGGTGCATTAGACTCTATATGAAGAGACCGTAGTTATTTTTAAAATGTTTTCTTTATGAAATATTTTATAGAAATAGCCTAACTAATTTATGTCTTCCAGTTTACACGCAATACTCTTGGGTCTTACTATAATATATGTAATGCGAAGGTTACCCTTAGGTTACCTTTAGGTTGCCTTAGCGCGAGCCAGATAGAAGAAACGTAAGACGAGGACGCGTCGCGGACAGGGCGGAGACGAGAAACGGACGCGGCTTTTGAAATTATATAGAAGAGACGGGGCGCGGACGCGACGGTACACGTTGACTGTGCGAGCGAGCGAGACCCGCCCGGCATGCCACTCCGCGGCCCCTCCTCGCCCCCGCCCGGCCGCGCCCCGTCTCTCCTGTGTATATTGAACAAAAGCCGCGGACGTAAAAGCGTCGCGCCCGCGCTCCATTCTGTATGTTTTGCGTCGCGACGCTTCTATACATTTTGTATGAAAGGGACGCGGGAGAGACAAATGTCCGCAACCCGTCTGCGTCTTACTTCTTTTCTGTCTGGCCTGCGCCTAAGAGTTTTTGTCGAAGTCGTATATTAATTTTATGAATTAAATAACAATGGTCATTTACATCTCACGACAACCAGGACTTCAAGTGCATAATAAACCTATTCTATAAAGTCAAATTACCACCATTTCCATACAAACTGAACAGTCAGACTGATCAGCAAGTTTTTTGCAAAAGTCACGCTTCTAGAACGCTCTCCGTTTGTATGGAAATTGTGGTCTATGAAGATCCCTACTCTACATTTATCGTTCTCAAATCCGCCAATGATCACAAAAACCTCACAAATATTAATAGCTTTGTAAATGCATAATAATTACAAACACAACTGTTGTTCGTTCAATTATAGTACGTTATTGCTGCGGCCTGCAACTCAGGCGTTGATGGTCGCACGTTAGAACATAATCCTCGCCTGGTTGCGGCCATGGCGTGTATATAATTTTTCTCAAACATGTTCTTAGGTTATTATGTTATGGAAGCGTTAGCCGAGTCAGTCGTAGGAAGCTGTGGCGGCGATGAGCTCACCACTTGTCACGTCTAGGCCTCTTGAGGCTCTGTCTACCCTTTGGGAGGTGTCTATGTATGTCTTACCTTTTATTTTCATCGTTTAAATTCCCATGCTGATAACACGACAGATATGAATTTTCATAGCAACATTGCCGGCCTCGACTGGCAAGGTTGATATAAATCGAAGAAGGTTTTCGTAAAAAAAAAACATCCAAGCATGTTTGGGAAAATATTATTACTTCTAATATAATGTTATTTATAAGTAGAAAATGCTTGTAAGAAACTTTAGATAGATTTACGCACAAACAAATGGGAATATTGTGTGTAGTTCATTACGGAGTGATAATAAACATGCTATGGGTATAAAAACAACCTATAGTCATGTCACCTGACCTTACTATACGGTATGATCACGCGGTTCATACTTGTATGATGATAGCCTGCGTATTATCCTCTGCCACCTCCTGAGACTCCTGGAGTGAACGTGAACCGTGGTAGAACACGCTTCAACTACATATTAAGTCTGGTTCATCGTTCCTAAACAAAAGTAAATTCATTCCTCGATAAAGTCTTATTAAATTGAGTAAAAAAAATATTACGATCTGTCTTGTTGGTTTGAATGATAAAGGAAACAATGAAAGAGTTTTGAAAATTTCAACCAATTTTGTAACAATGAATCAGCCTTGGAAAACAGAACCAGTTTTGAAACAATAAACCAGTTTTGAAACAATAAACCAGTTTTGAAACGATGAACCAGTTTTGAAACATTGAACCAGTTTTGAAACAATAAACCAGTTCTGAAACAATAAACCAGTTTTGAAACAATAAACCAGTTCTGAAACAATAAACCAGTTTTGAAACAATGAACCAGTTTTGAAACGATGAACCAGGTTTGAAACGATGAACCAGTTTTGAAACGATGAACCAGTTTTGAAATAATAAACCAGTTTTTAAATAATAAATCATAAAAAAAAAAGTTAAAGCGAGATTCTTCTGAAAAGTTATGTTATAGCTACGGGAGTCTCTAAAAGGGTTAGGACAAATCAACTCTAACAAATAACAAATAGTTAGTTACCTCCTAAATCAAACGAAATATTTTTGTGACTGTAAACTAAAAATAGAATATTGATAAATGATACCTTCTAAAAATGCAACGTTTAAAAGAAATATATTTGTATGCTTAATGCAGTCTATTTTGTAAGAACATCGCATCTAGAAGCGAAGTAGACATTTTGGAATTAAAAAAACATAATAATTATATAACATGCAATTTGTATGAAAGTGTATGAAAGTTGTATCGTGTGTGCTGGACACAATTCGTAAGCTTATTAGACATTGGGTAATAAGTAAAAAAAAAATTGTCGTTTTTATATTGTGAACAGTAACCCACTGTTGTAGTCTTACCATTCAGCGTTGCAATGCAGCTAGCATTAAGACGATGCCCAGTTGAACTTTGCTTAGTGATAGTGCTTAGCTTAGCTCTAATCACTACACTAAACAGTATTGGACGCTAAATTTAAATTCGACCCAAAAAATCCTTTCCAGCGGGACTCGAACCCGCATCTTCGCCAGTAATCGGCGATGCCTTCACCAGTTCGGCCATAGACCGAGCTATGACGCTGGAGACGAAATTTGTGGGCACTATCAACTCGGCTATAGACGAATATATATAGGTTTCCAAATGAAACACCTGTAGATGGCTCCCATCGGCTCTATAGCCGAGTTGATAGTGTATTTAAAATTAATATAGTGCATTTTAGGGAATTTTTGGGTCGCATTTAATTTAAATGTTATCCATAAATTGTGATTTACACTTGAAAAATTGGGCTTCTGGAGGAAGTTAAACGCGAAGCTCAAAATCGACCCAGAAGTTAACTGTGTATGCTCTGTGCCCCACCTGAGGGACATATGACATTAAGTTGCATTACTCTTGTGTGATGCTGTTTGTACGGACAGTAATGTACAATTAATCATCACTCGAAGACGTCTACTGTACGACTAAGGATCTTGAAAATGTAGATTATGTGGTACAAGAACGACTTAGAAAGAGCGGGACAGATGTAAAACTTTGTTTGGCCTTTAGCCAGTTTGTAGTCTGTCTCGCTCATCTTTATTCTATTCCGTTCTTTTACGCCCTAACTGGAGAGTGCTTAGCCCTATAACCAAAGCACACATCACAGTATTACCCAGTGTCGAACCATACTTAATGTATAGCTTTAAAAAAGATGTTAGGTTTGCATTTGTGATATTAATCCGTACAAACGTTGCTGGGGTTTGCAGTAGGGTATGGTGTAATCTTTAGTTTATAATAGATGAACCAATGTAAAACTAAACGCCCACTATTTCACTACGTCAAAATAAAATATTCGCAGAAATAGGCGCGCAGTTTTAGATTGGATTTTCTCTACCTGAGTTTAACTTACAACCCGGCGAAGCAGAGGCCTTTTCATATAGCACAAAAATGTGAAGAGCTCATATTCGTATGCGCAGTCTTGCTATATTTGACATAGCGAGCGAAGCAAGCTGTCTTTGAAACAACTGGCATTTACTTTCATCTGTACTCTGGTAGGTACATGTCGTATTTTTCAAGTAATCTTGACGAAACTTGATATACATGTTCAAAAATTAGAAAGTGTTTTTTTTGTCGTCTGCTGTTTTAGGGGTATTTTCCCCATGTAAGGGGGATGTTTACTGCGGTGCCATTTACCAGCCGATTTCAATAATATTTGGTAGTAACGTTCTGTAATTAATTCAAAACATGAAATTCGGATATCAAAAATTCTCGACGGCAAAAAAAAAATGAAATTGTGGAACTTATTGTGGGTAAGGGTGCCGGTGAAATTACAGGCACATGAGACTTTTCATCTTTGTCTCAGGGTGGCGGGCGCATTGCAATGCCACATAGGGTGCGTCCTAGGTGAACGTGTCCTATGAGGTAATGCACTGTTCATAGGCAGAGGTTACCGCTTAACATCAGGTGGGGCCATCAGCTTGTTCCGTCATTCATTAGTATTAAAAAAAAAAAAAAAAAGTATTCTCGTATCAAGTATATCTAAACGTTTCAGTTCTACCTTTATAATGCGAACTGCTAAGGAGTGGAATACACTACCGTCGTCTGTCTTTCTTGAAAACTATAAGACTAATGTGTCATCTAGACGTTTGTCGTTTGCTATCTTCAGCTACATCGTCACTTACCAACAGGTGATATAGTATTAAATTTAAATGTAACCCAAAAATTCCGTTCCAGCGGGACTCGAACCCGCAACCTCGCCTGTGATCGGCGATGACTTTACCAATTCGGCCATAGAACACTATGACGCTGAAGACGAAATTTGTGGGCACTATCAACTCGGCTATAGCGCCGATGGGAGACATCTACAGGTGTTTCATTAGAAACCTTCTGTTCAAAGTCCGAAATTAGTTCGAAACATTGACAAGAGACGACACCACTGCTATATAATCAAAGTTTTATTATTTTTTCAAGTGTAAACCACACTTTATGGATAACATTAAATTTAAATGTAACCCAAAAACTCAAGGTGATATAGTGGTCAAACAAAGGTCTATCAATGTTAAAAAAAACAAGATTAGGTGAAAAATGCGACCTGTACGCGAGTACCAACATACATACATACATACATCCGGTCAGATGAAAGCAAAGCCAGTTGTAAAGGACTTAGCTTTGCCAGCTCGGTAAATTATTAACAATAGTTGCCCTATTATTTGAGGGTGAATTCGGCCGCTATCGGCAATGGATCCTATGTTGTTGCTTTTGTACCGAGTGTGCTGTAAACCCCCCCCCCCCCACCAAAACGTGGTCTTGCTGAAGTGACCAAGTAGGTCTCTTAACATTCCTGCCTCAAAGCACCAAACTCAAGTGCACTTCGCTCGCCGGGTTGCTATAGGTCTAGCCCCTTCTTAACCGTGGTCCGGTTGTGTAGTCCGGCCAGCCGGACCGTGGAAAATTTCTTTTTTCGATTGTCCGGTGGCGATACTGTTTGGTTGGTTGTACATCTGTACACTGTACCTTGGTCCGGTAATATCGCCACCGAACAATCGAAAAATACAAATTTTCCATAGTCCGGCTGGCGAACAAATCCCCCGTTAAATTGTCTCGACGTCTAAACGACACAATACATATAAATATGTCTCCATCTATCTATTGATTTAAAATTAATACAACCAACGCAATGCGATTTGATAAACAGTAAAGTCAGATCACTGTCAATATTGATGTTGACGGTTGAGGTTGACATGATCTACACTGATTTTGAAAAAGCGTTTGATCGTGTTGATCACGTCATCCTGATTCGCAAGCTTAATGAACTTGGCATACAGGGTGATCTCTTACGCTGGGTCAAATCTTATATCAGCAATAGAATGCAGGCAGTTGTTATAGGTGGAGCAAGATCTGACTTCATATCTATACCTTCGGGTGTCCCACAAGGATCTTTGCTTGGACCTCTTCTTTACCTGGCTTACTTGTATGACATTGGTTCCTGCTTCAGGCATCCGAATTTTTCATTATTCGCTGACGATAAAAAAGTCTACTATAACGTTCGATCAGTTGATGATTGCATGCGACTGCAGGAGGACATCAGTTAATGAATGCATGCGACTGCAGGAGGACTTAGATAGGCTTACCGTTTATTATCTGAATAACCGAATTGGCGTTAACGTGAGTAAATGCATGCATATTTGTTTTACGCGAAGTAGCAACCCTATATATTATGATTATAAGCTTAGCAACTACTCAATTAATAAAACGCAATGCGTCTGAGACTTAGGTGTACTTCTAGATCATATTCTGATAGTAACAAAGCCTTTTACAAACATTGCTTGCTTAAAAGTACTTTATTATGCTTACATACGTAGTGTGCTGGAATACTGCAGCTCCGTCTGGAACCCACAGTATGTCACTTATGACCACGCTATAGCGTGGTCATGAAAGCGGCTGGCGTGGCTAAAGCGTGGTGGTGTGATTCTATAGAATCGATACAAAGGAAGTTTGTAAAACACTTAAACTTCCGTAAAAATTCAATTCAGAGCAGCTGTGGTGCATCACACCGTGAGCACGAACTGATGTCACTACGTGGCAGAAGAATTATGCAGGATATGTCATTGTTGCATGATGTATGTTCTGGCATCATGGACTTTACCTATGTAACTGATATTCCTTATCCGGCTTTCCTGCCGTTTTTGTTTTTTGTTGACCTTGCATGCGTACCTACCTGCTTTTTAAACGAACTGTATACAAAATGTGGATTTAAATTAGTTTCAGAATAGCATATAGTGCATATAATAAATATGTATTATAGCATAGCATATAATAAATACCATATAACTAACTATAAGATAAATGTAAATCCTGGATTAATAAATTTAAAAAAATATGAATGTTTCGTGTTTTATCTTTGAATAATTATACATACTTCACTACAAGTGACAGTCGAGCAAAAAGATTACATTCTGCATTTATTACAAGTGGTTAAGATTTTCAATGGTCCGGTTGACCGGACAGCTGAAATGTTATTTCTTTCCTTGGTGCGGTTAACCGTATCACAGAAAAAATAAATTTTCCACAGTCCGGCTGGCCGGACTACACAACCGGACCACGGTTAAGAAGGGGAAATTTAATGCAATTTGTATTCAAAAAATCAAAGCAAAATAATTGGAAGAAAGTAAACCCATCGCCCAGCCGAGTGTCGAGTGAGTCATACACACATCACACTACATTTACATACGTGTGCGTGCGCACGGAAACGGTTGAACCGATTTCGGTGAAATTTGGTACAGATACCTGGATTAAGCTGGCCGGTAAAGCGTGAGCGAAGCCGCGAGGGGAGACTTAGCGTTAAACAAGTAATTAATTTTGTAAAAATTAAAAAAAACAACGCAATTAAACGGCTGAACCGATTTTGATCAAACATAGCTAAGAACACTCCCGACAAATCCACATAAAAAAAAAAACAAATCGGTTCTTCCGTTCGGGAGCTACGATGCCACATACAGACAGACACAAACACACACACAGACACGTCAAACATAACACCCCGTCGTTTTTGCGGCGGGGGTTAATAAAATAAATAGTTTCACTTATAATTTGTTAATTTTTTTAATGTCGAAACAACGCATTTTATTGTGCAATTATATTAAGTGGACTAACACAATACCAACGCTTGTGGTCTCAATAACCCTTATAATCTAGCTACAGAGGCCCAAGTCCGAGTTTTGCAGCAACCATCGTAACGCTGACCGTGACGACTATCGTCCGTGTATTAGCCAAATAGTAACTAGCTATTAAGCCTGCGCCAAAACCAGGCAGAAATCTTCATACAAAAAACGCCTCGCGCCGCCCGGAAATGTAGTTTTTACTGAATATCTCGTAAAATATAGATAATTTTACAAAACCCCTTCAGTAAACCCTTGGCTTTGTTGTGTTGATTTTATTTATCTAACTTTTTACCCAATAATATGCACCATTTTAATAAACAATCGAATGCAAAGATAGACGTAATTTGTTTTTTTTTAAATCCACAAAATATTTGTCCTATCGTGTTTCTGGTACAGTGATCTCTCAGAATTATAATGTGGTATCCATGCATATTTATAATTTTATGATTTTGTCAGTTAAAAATCTAATCTTAGATTGGTAATTTTGTGTTATACCCTTAGGGTCAATTTAAACAAGCGCATAGTCGTAGCGCATCGAAGCGTCTATCCAAAACAAATTCAACCTTAAACTCCACAGCGTAACGCACACATTACTTCTCAGATTATAAAATCGTTGTTCACGCGCAGACGCGGAAATTCAGAAGAATGCGCGCGTCTTTTTAAAATCTCAGAAGTAATGTGTGCGTTACGCTGTGGAGTTTAAGGTCGAATTTGTTATGTTCAGTTTTGGATAGACGCTTCGATGCGCTCCGACTCTGCGCTAGTTTAAACTGACCCTTATACCTTAAGACGCTATGTTAAAATTTTGGAGTCGTTTCGTTACATGCTCACTCACTATCAGTAAAGGTTACAAACTTGATGTTAATACAGTAATTACTTGAGGATGTAATCTAAATAAATTATAGGCTAGAAACACGATTCGCGATACTTTTCTCGATAGCTTTATTTTTTGAAATTGGCTCTTCTAAAGCCCTTTTTAGGTCCCTCCTTCGACTAGAGAAAGTATTATGCATATTTTTTTTATATTATTCAGTAGGTAATCACATTACTTACATTAATTATAGATAATTTATTTTTATATTTGCTACTTTAGAATCTAAACGAAGTTTTATCACTTGTCGCTTACGTCAGTTACTTCCGAGTGGCAAAACTCTATACCTCACCTTTTCCCGGGTTCAAGTGAGCAATAGCGCCTTCACTGTCTTGCAGCTATTGTTTTCTTGCTAGACTCCGCCCATTCGGTATTTTGACATATCGCCTTAATCTGTGCCGTTTCTATCGAGCGCGCGTACAGATTAATGGATAGTCACTAAGTAATACACGGACGATCGTCGTCACCGTCATCGTAACGATGGTTGCTGCAACTCAGACTTGGGCCTGTGGATTCAATGGTCATGATGTCCTAGTCGCCACACAGGGTCTATAATTTTATATACAATAAACAGCAGTCAACAATAAATACACGCGGAACTTTAAAACAACGTAGGTACAGACCTGTATAAATTGTACCTATAGTAGTCTGTTGCCCTTGAGCCCTTAATAGGAAAACTAGCTTACCCACCTGATGTAAAGTGGTCACCGTCGCTTATAGACACCGACAACACCGGTGGTATTGTCGATGCGCTGCCTACCCTGAAGGAATTTATGAACATTTTTCTTGCAGCGACACATGTCGTAACCAAGCGGGAAAACCTCAGATGGAAGCTCATTCCATAGTTTGTAGGTATGGGGAAGAAATGATCTCGAGAAACGAGTCGTTCGAGATTACAGACATTTGGACAACTCACTTGATGCAAAACCTACAGGATCCTTTTGGAAGCAAACGATTTTGTGTGCGACAGAGAACAGAATAATAAGCTTATTCTAAAAATAACACTATGGTATGTGGCGCCATCTACAGTATAATAAATTAATAACGATTCATTTCTTATAATATTATTGTACAAATTCTTATCCTATAAAATACAACAGAACCACAGTTTTACCCAAAATACAAGTCGCCCCGATGTACCTGCGCCGAAGACCAATTTCTATAGCGCGGGAACCTTCTTTCCACCAATAGCAATCGCGCGCTATAATCTTGCGCTGTTATTGGTTAGATGTGAGCGGGACAGAGCTATACTAGGAAGATGTACTATATGGAAATAAGGCTATAAACAAACCGGACTCGATTATACCAGTCTCATTCTTTTATATGAATGTATTCATGTGTTGGAATGAGACAAGCATATATCCATCTGTTCTTATTTGTGTAACTTGTACCAGGCCAAATGTCACACTTTGTACCAATTACTACTACATTCATGGTACCAATCTAGGAAGATGTACATTCATGGTACCAATATTCAGGGTACGGAACGGAAAAACAACTGTCGTGTGACAATATATTTGTTTCTCTCTAACATAGGATAGCGAGATATCTTCTAGGATAGGAGTAAGAAGGAACACTATAAAAAATTCGTGGCTATTTTAGCACTCATTCCATGTACTACTACATTCATGGGGTCAGAGCTATAATATACGTTCGGCTACTGTCGGATATCAGTCTGCGCGTTGCTGCGCAAACGAAAACAGTCGATCGGACTTATATTTTGTGTAAAACTGTACTAGATAATTGCCTAATGACGTATATTATGGAATGGTATTCTTCCTGGACCTCGACTACACAGGGCTACTCTCGGCTGGCGAGAGTGTTCAACTACAACACTAAATACAACAGGAATGTATGAAATAATACTGACTAAACAACTATCACATTAACTTGCTTTTGAGCATGAAATTTTACAATATAATATGCCTTTTCGACCCGTGGTACTACCGCTATAAACAACTGGTTGTACCACGGGGACGGAAGTCTATCCATGATCCAACTGGTTGTACTACGGGGACGGAAGACTATCCATGGTCCAACTGGTTGTACCACGGGGACGTCAGTCTGACCATGATCCAACTGGTTGTACCACGGGGACGTCAGTCTGACCATGATCCAACTCGTTGTACCACGGGGACGGCAGTCTGACCATGATCCAACTGGTTGTACCACGAGGACGGAAGTCTATCCATGGTTCAACCGGTTGTACCACGAGGACGTATGTACTTAGGTATGACTCTGGGATTCCGTATGGCGGATATCAGATAAGAAAACCATGGTCTCTTTAATAATGAGCTTAACTGCTGGTGCTAATTTACTGAGCGACAACACAATAGTTACTTAAAATAAAATTTTCAACAATCTGTACAAAACGGAAGCACTTATAAGGCTGGATTTACTGCTCGACTCGTCGGTCGACTGACGCGCGATAAACACGCGCAGTGCGACGCTGAACGAGCTGCGCGCGCACGGATGGTGCTGACTGTACAGTTTTACCCAAAATATAAGTCGCCCCGATGTACCTGCGCCGTAGACCAATTTCTATAGCGCGGGATCCTTCTTTCTACCAGTAGCAATAGCGCGCTAAAATATTGCGCTATTGGTTAATTGATTTCGCGGCAAAATCGCGGCCGGTCGACTCTTAGATAATAAATAAAAAATGCTGGACCGTTCACACAACATTATCTAGCCCCAAGCTAAGCAGAGCTTGTGTTATGGGTACTAGATAACTGATATACATTACATATATAGATATTTTTTATTATATATAGAAAATACCCAGAACACCCTAAACAAATCTCTGCAGATCGCAAAAATATTTCTTCGGAGGCGGGGATAGAACCAGCAACGTCCTGCGTCGCAGGCGAACCCTAGCCCGCCGCGCCACAGAGGTCGTCATGATATGATGTGATGTCAGAGATATGAGCGGGACAGAGCTATACAGCTGTTCAGAGCTTTTCTATACGTTCGGATATCAGTCTGCGCTTTTCTGCGCAACCGATAACAGTCGATCGGACTTATATTTTGGGTATAACTGTACGCGCTCACTGCCGGTCGACCACTAAACCCAGCCTAAGACAACAGTGCAGTACGCGCAATGTAACGCGCACGCACGAATAAGTCTAGCATACTTTTTGCCTACACACTGTACAAATAATAATATTACATAATACTTATTTAATTTAGAAGTTAAGTACTTTCAATTGTGATTACAAAAATATAGGCTAATTCAATATGTTTTATACAATATTATGTGACCAGCGGAACTTAAATCAAGCTATGCCTGTATTCGCAATGTCTTGACCAATTCGGCCATGGATCGAGCTGCCCACTGGCTGTGAAATTGATCGGCACATCAGATCAGCTAAGCGCCGATTAATACTGCCATCTATATGTTTCATTCGAAAACTTCCTCAATATCTGCATTTTTGGGGTTATTCTCATGGACCTACTTTTGTGTCATACCAGTAGGTACTGCCATTCTAATTTCTCGTCGTCCTACTGTACAGAGGGACTATCTATACTACAGAAATGACGTTGTATCCATATTACGGGCCATAGTATAGATAGATAGTCCGTCTGTAGAAAGATAGGCTTTATAAATAATATTTAGCCATTCTACTTAAAAAATCCTGGGACCACGAGAAAACTATATTAAAACTGAATCTATAATGTCACGGCCAGCAGTAGGACGAAGAGAAATAAGATAACCTCGTGGACCTACTAGTAGGACTAAAAAGTATGTCCACCAGAAAACTCCCGAATTTTCGAATGATTGATTAGAGATGGCAACACCTGAAAGTTAAAAAAACCGGTATTAACTCACGCAGGTACTTGTTCCGAGTAAAAACAACCGACTCGAGTTTCTCCTTCGCGAATACTTCTTGAGGAAGGGGATAATAAATCCCAGAAACTCGAGTCGGGTGTTATTACTCGGAACAAGTACCTACGTGAGTTAATACCGGTTTTTTCAATTATGAATATCACTCGCGGAAGTTATAATAGTATTACCTGAAAGTTATTTTAAATTTGCGTCGTTTGATTAAAATTGACTTAGACACACACCCTGTTTTATTTGATCGCATCGAGATCTTATAATAGAGTCCAATAAATACTTAAAATATAGAAATACTGCTAATTTGAGCAGTCAATGCGGTAAAATGAAGAAACTTTGGCGCCAAAGGACCAGCCTATCACAAATTAATTTAAAAACAAAATGGCGCTTCCGTCGGCCAATCAGAAACGCCCATTACAAACAGCCCCTCCTAACTAAGCTTTTACTTCATTTTATTTTAATTGAAAATACCAATAACTTTGGCATACTAAATTCCTATATAAAAAAATCTATAATTCTACTATAACATGTCCGATATAATTTATAAATAAATACTTACAAGACAAATAATTGTAGCATCTTTTATAACGATACAAAAATTGGCACTAATTTTAATACTATTCTTGCTAAGTGTAATCTTATGGAAAACAATTTGGTACTTACATGTCCTTGAGTTTAGAAAGTTATGGCTCTTGCACACATGTTGATGCGAGTAGCGTCAATAATTAGTACATAATGTCGTGTAAATGTGCCTGAAACTTGAAATTTGTGCTTTCTGCCGTTTTGTGAGTGAATTTTTAATAAAGTTGTTTTCTCGTTAACATTACTCCAGGGGCATAATTCTACTATTCTTAAAGAAAATCCATTGATGTACCACGCAATTACAATTCGATTACAATTTTCATTAAAAATGGTGTTCTGCTAAAGGAGAAGACAAAAGTGGTATTATTATTCAGAGAAAATTTCAAAAGTTATAAAATTCCAACAGTTATGAAATATATCTCAAAAAAAGCTTATTTATTGGGCTACTCGATTATATTAATTTTATATTTTATAAAACCTCCGTTTCCTAGAAAATAATAAAAATGTTCTTTAATATAATAATTTAAATTAATAGTATAAAAAAAACGTAATAGTAAATTGGTTTAGTTATACCAATTGTATTTAAATTGTTAGTAAATTGTCTCATAATTGTCACTTTGGTATTCTACTAACTTCAATGGTTATTCAAATGCATTATAATTGTGACCATTTACAATCGTAAATTATTTCTTCGTAAAAAATTGTAAAATCATAAATTTAGCAGACTGCCATTTTTAATGACAATTGTAATTCAATTGTAAAAGCATAGTATAAGAATAATTTTCTTTAAAAAAAATTGAATTGGGCCCCAGTAATAAGATTTTGTCTGGGTTTAGAACGATTGAAAGAACCTAGCTAGAAAGATATACGCATGTGTGTGTTACCAACATAACTAAAAACATGGCTGAAGGCTCAAATTTCAGGTTTTGGGCGCATGTACACGTGGAAACTGTGTCCCTTCGTTATTATAAAAACAGTTTTGTCTGGGGATCGTTAATAGCATAAACATCTGTACCCAATTGAGCAGTAAAAGACCGAAATAGAATGAACATTGAATGAACAAAAGCGAGGCAGACATAACAAAATATTGGCATCCTAAATTACTATTATATACACTATTAAGTATTAAGTTTATTAACTTCAAACACATAAATTACAGGGTACAAAAAATATCAGGGAAGTAATTTTATCTAACAGAATGGCTTGTATGAAAGAGTAGCTTGTAGTCGGTCTCGCTCTGGTTCATTCTATCCTTACTGCTTATAGCTTTCGTGCGACGACACCATAACTTTCAAAAATTCAACATTTAATTACATAACTATCATCCTTCCGAATTGTCACTATCTAACTCATCTCCTTCCTGTTTTAAATGATTCTTCTAAAATGGGGGGTTTAGTTCAGTGGGAAACGGATGTGGGGGGGTGATAGTTTCTTTTAAAATGGGAAGAGGGGGGGTTAGTACAGTGGGAAAAGGCGTTGGGATGGGGGGGAGGAGAGGGGTGTTCACGTGGCTTTAAAATGTAGGACGAATGTCGATCTGTCTGTCTCTAGTCAATTGAATCCGGACCTAATATTTATGTATATTTGGACGCTATAGACACTCCTTCTTGTATCAAATGTTTCTTCTAAAATGGGGGGGGGGGGGGGGGGGTGTTAGTTCAGTGGGAAAAAGGTGTTGGGATTGGGAGGGAAGAGGGGTGCTTACGAGCTGTCTCTAGTAAATTGAACCCGGACCTAATATTTATGTAAATTTGGACGCTATAGACACTCCTTCCTGTATCAAATGTTTCTTCTAAAATTGGGGGGGGGGGGTTAGTCCAGTGGGAAAAAAGTGTTGGAAGGTGGAGGGAAGAGGGGTGCTTACGAGCTGTATCCAGTCAATTTAACCCGTACCTAATATTTATGTTATATGGACGCTATAGACACTCATCCTGTATCAAAGGTCTCTTCTAAAATGGGGGGGTTAGTTCAGTGTGATAAGGTAGTGGGATGGGGGGGATGTATAGCGGGCTGCTCGCGGCACTGCGTGCAGCTCAGCATGCGTGGAGAGTACCGCTCTATCTGGAAGGTGGCGGATTGCACGCCGAAGTCGCTCCGGGCGATGCGCTGGCACTCACTCAGGATGATGTCTCCATCACCAAGCTCATCTGAAAGGAGTAATGCTGGAATTCATCACCATGTAGTGCCAAGTGGCAACGGGCAGGCCGTATAGCTCACAAAACGAACCGTTGACAAATAAAGGCTACAGATCAACATTGAGAGAAGGAAAGAACAATTCTTTATTTGGAACGGCACACATTTATAGAAGAAATGACACTCGACAAATAAAATAAAAAAGACAAATAAAAATAAATAAATAATGCTGGACAGTCCACACAACATTATCTAGCCCCAAGCTAAGCAGAGCTTGTTTTATGGGTACTAGATAACTGTTTTTTTTTTTTTTTTTTTTTTTTTTTTTTAACATTGATAGACCTTTGTTTGACCACGATCTCACCTGTTGGTAAGTGACGATGTGGCCGAAGATGAAGCACAAAGGTCTAGAAGGCACCTATTCACTCTTGACTTGAAGAGACCCAGATTATAGTTTTCAGGAAAGACAGACGACGGTAGTGTATTCCACTCCTTAGCAGTTCGCATTATAAAGGTAGAACTGAAACGTTTTGTGCGAATAGAAGGTATACCAATGAGGTAAGGATGGTACTGAGCCGTACGCCTGCTCGTCCTATGATGAAAAGGTGATGGTGGGATCAGATCGTGCAGTTCCTGGGAGCATTCACCGAAATGTAACCTATAGAAGATCGCAAGGCATGCAACCTTACGGCGGTGCTCGAGACTCTGGATCTTAGTCTCCGCCATATGTTGCTCACCTATAAGCCTGAAAGCTCTACGTTCGATCGAGTCCAAGGCAGCAAGCTGGTGTTTGGCCGAGCCATCCCAAACATGGCAGCAGTACTCCATACCAGCCCGGACTTGTGCTTTATATAAACTGAGAAGCTGTCCTGGTGTGAAGTAACGCTTTACCTTATTCAGGATGCCTAGCTTCATGGCAGCTGTTTTTGCCTTAGACTCGATGTAGGAGCCAAAGTTGAGAGTAGGCGTGAGCGAAACACCTAAGAGCTCGAGGTGATCTCCTATAGCTACAGGTACATCTCGGAATACAGGAACTTGGAGAAACGGACTTTTTACGGACTGATATACTTAATACAATACATTACAAAGATAGTTTTTTTTTTTTTTTTTTTTTTTTTGTTACACTATTTAAGTTTTATTAGATAAAACATAAATAGGTAACACCTGCAAAAGGCAAAAACTAAGTACTTATATCTAACTAACTACAATTAGTAGTAGTAGAGCTTTTTTGTGAAAGAGTTCGTCCGGGGAAGTACTACCACCATACCTATTTCTGTCGCAAAACAGTAGTGCTCGCATTGCTGTGTTCCGGTTAGAAGGGTATGTTTGCCGGTGAAATTACAGGCACATGTGATTTTTCGTCTTTATGCCTCAAGATGGCGGGCGCAGTGCAATGCCACATAGGGCGCGTCCTAGGTGGACGGTGTAGGGTCCTAGTGTGGGGCGTGTTTGTGTGTAATCTGTGTAACTAGCACACACGCATAGAAAACTGGCGTCAGTTTGCTATTGAGCATCGTCCCGTAGTAATTTTCTCAGTTTATCTGAGGTATTTGTTAACCACCGACGCAAAAAGACGAGTGTTATAAGTTTGTGTCTGTCTTTGGCACCAGAGCTCTTAAACAGGTGCACCGATTTGAATGCGGTTTTTTTTATTTGAAAGCTGGTTTTGTAGCGATAGTTCTTAGACATGGTATATCAGAATCGGTTCAGCCGTTTCGTTGCATTGGGGGTTTTTAAATTGTTCTTGTTGTTTGATTAGTTATGTTATGACATACCGATAGCGAGATGCGCCGAGAGCACGGTGTAGTGCGAGAGCGCCCACACGTGCAACGAGAGCACGTGCCGCACGCCGCTCAGCGCCGACAGCGACGACACGCACTCGCGGTATTAGTTATGTTATGTATGACATACCGATAGCGAGATGCGCCGAGAGCACGGTGTAGTGCGAGAGCGCCCACACGTGCAACGAGTGCACGTGCCGCACGCCGCTCAGCGCCGACAGCGTCGACACGCACTCGCGGTATTAGTTATGTTATGTATGACATACCGATAGCGAGATGCGCCGAGAGCACGGTGTAGTGCGAGGAGAGCGCCCACACGTGCAACGAGTGCACGTGCCGCACGCCGCTCAGCGCCGACAGCGTCGACACGCACTCGCGGTATTAGTTATGTTATGTATGACATACCGATAGCGAGATGCGCCGAGAGCACGGTGTAGTGCGAGGAGAGCGCCCACACGTGCAACGAGTGCACGTGCCGCACGCCGCTCAGCGCCGACAGCGTCGACACGCACTCGCGGTATTAGTTATGTTATGTATGACATACCGATAGCGAGATGCGCCGAGAGCACGGTGTAGTGCGAGGAGAGCGCCCACACGTGCAACGAGTGCACGTGCCGCACGCCGCTCAGCGCCGACAGCGTCGACACGCACTCGCGGTATTAGTTATGTTATGTATGACATACCGATAGCGAGATGCGCCGAGAGCACGGTGTAGTGCGAGGAGAGCGCCCACACGTGCAACGAGTGCACGTGCCGCACGCCGCTCAGCGCCGACAGCGTCGACACGCACTCGCGGTATTAGTTATGTTATGTATGACATACCGATAGCGAGATGCGCCGAGAGCACGGTGTAGTGCGAGGAGAGCGCCCACACGTGCAACGAGTGCACGTGCCGCACGCCGCTCAGCGCCGACAGCGTCGACACGCACTCGCGGTATTAGTTATGTTATGTATGACATACCGATAGCGAGATGCGCCGAGAGCACGGTGTAGTGCGAGGAGAGCGCCCACACGTGCAACGAGTGCACGTGCCGCACGCCGCTCAGCGCCGACAGCGTCGACACGCACTCGCGGTATCTGCAAATGTCATTACATCATTATTACAAGCTTTAATTTAACTTGCAATGTATATAATATGTATGTCCGGGTGGAATCTTACAACTGAATTTTAAAGCTATAACGAAATCCACAAGAGGGCCTTCGTGTTTGGATCACATCTATGTTAAAAATATAAACTACCCTATGCAAACAGTTGTTGGCATTATTTTCCAGACAAAAATAACCGATCACTTTCCAATTATGGTTGGCATTAACCTTTCCAAACCAAAATCTTTTCGTTCTGATCGTTTTGTTGTTAAAAAAGACTATAACGCTATTAAAAGTGAACTTGCCGCTGTTGACTGGTCAATAGTAACTGACATCAATGACGTTAATAAGGCTAGCCAAGTTTTCATGGAAATACTATCAAATATTATTAGCAAGCACTCAACGAAGGTAAAGTTAAGCAGATCTCAATTCAATTTAAATCCCTGGATAACTCCAGGACTGATGAAATGTATGAGAAATCGCGATCAGTTGCACTTAAGTGCTAGAAGAAATCCAGAAAATCTAATAATAAAAAAAACTTATTCCAGATACCACAATTTCTTCGTTGACTTATTGCGTAAACTGAAATCAGAGTATGAAAATAATGAGCTGAAAGCTAACAAAGATAACCCAAAAAAACTTTGGCAATCTATTAAAAATATATGTAATTTTTCACTTTTTAACAAAGAACCCACGGAACTTCTATCACTACAGGGCTGTGTGTCCGCACAAGAATCTATTGACTTGACTAATTGTCACTTTTCCTCAATTGGTCAACGGCTTGCTGATAAGATCCTCTCCAGGTTAAATAAAACTGAAATGGATCTTGCCAAAACAGTTCGAATAAAAAATTCTCCTGTTGACTCAATTTTTATGAGCCCAACAGATCATCAAGAAGTTAACAAAATTATTATGAATTTACAATCTAATAAAGCCCCGGGAATTGATGGTTTTGGGAACTCTCTTGTAAAATTCATAAAAGAATATATTATTATTCCACTGACGTATATACTAAATTTAAGCCTATCTCATGGCATTTTTCCTCACAGTTGGAAAATTGCGTCTGTGTCCCCAATCTATAAAAATGGTTTAAAGAGCTCTGTCGATAATTATAGACCTATCTCACTCTTAGGGACTTTTTCAAAAATCCTCGAAAAGATTGTAAATAATCGTCTAGTTAACTTCGCGGAATCTAATAATTTGATATCATCTAGACAATTTGGTTTTCGCAAGGGGAAAAACACTGAGGATGCAGTCACTCTGCTAACAAATGCTGTTACCTCACATCTGGATGATGGAAAATGTTGTGTTGGTGTATTTGTAGACCTGGCTAAGGCTTTCGATACTGTCTACGTTCCTATACTTCTGCAAAAGTTAGACGGACTGGGAGTCCGGGGTCTCGCTCTGGACTGGTTCAGTAGCTACATAACGGACCGGAGTCAGTGCGTTAAAATTGGTCAGTCTACCAGTTGCTCTAGATCAATTAGTTTTGGTGTACCCCAGGGTAGCATCCTGGGGCCCACATTATTCCTATTGTACATAAATGACATTCATGATATACTTCTTGAAAATGCAGAGATTTTATGCTATGCGGACGACACCGCTGTGATATTTCATGGTCCGACTTGGCCCGCCGTATATACTACTGCGGAACGTGGTATGGCACTGATCTCTAGGTGGCTTGAGCAAAATCTCCTAACACTTAATACGAAAAAAACTGTTTACTTGTGCTTTCATAAGACTATAGCCTCAGCTCCTTTTGGAGATGCATGCATTAGAATCCACAGTAGTATGTGCATACCGAACACCTGCATCTGTGAACCGTTAACACGAACACATACTATAAAATACCTTGGAGTGCATATTGATGAAAATCTTTCATTCAAAACTCATATCGTTTCACTCTCGGGCCGTATCAGAAAAGTAATTCACGTTATGAGGAACTTGCGTTTTGTTGCTTGCGTTGACACTCTTAGGTTGGTCTATTATGCTCTCTGTCAGTCCCTGATAGTTTACTGTGTTACATGCTGGGGCTGCGCCGGTAAATCCTTTATTATCCAAGCTGAGAGAGCGCAACGGTCGGTTCTTAAGGTGATGCTTCATAAGCCCTTCAGATATCCCACGACATCTCTTTACAAAGATGCTGGTGTTCTTACTGTGCGCCAACTTTTTGTTCTTAAATCCTCTCTTTCTGTGCACAAATCAATTATCTCTGCACCAGAATATGAGTACCTACTGAGTCGCAGAGTTTTTAAAGACTCCTTCCGTAAATACTAAATTTGCACAACGCGTGGGTTGCTTCATGAAGCTGCATGTCTACAATAAAATTGTCAAATGTTGTGACATTAAAATGAAGTCAGTTTCTGAAGAAAAACACATAATCATCAAATGGCTGGGTAAACTGACATATGCTGAAACAGAAGAGATTCTTTATTTTGAAAGCTAGTTGCCTTAAAATCATTAATTGTTTATTTATTTATTTTGTTTTTATACAGTATTATCATTATTATTATTATGTGTTATGCGTGTACCTATATATATATATATATATATATATATATATATTGAACCCTTTACGGTAAATGTTGATCCAGTATGAAGTCTGAACAAATGTTGATCCACACATTTCTCATGTATACTTTACTCCCTATCGAGCTAACCGATATACTTTGATCTGACGTTATAGTGCGCGAGGAAGCGCTGGATCTGAATTGATTGGTTTTCAAGATACTCGTTTTCGAATCGTCCAACTATGGTTGATCCACTAACGGCCAAAAAAATTATACTGAAGCGTCATTTTTAGATCCATATCATATATAATTTATACGCGAAGTTGGCCTATATAAAGTTGATCTGGAGCCACAAATGCATTGTGGGTGCTAAAAGGCAAAGCGGCAACGTCGCATTTTGTGTGACAAGTACGAAACTTGATAAAAAGAGATAGCATAATGGACGGACGGACATCAATCAACAAGCCGCGCGCGGGCCGTCTTTTTTCGCGTCTTACCTACCTACATATGTTTTAGTTTTAATTTGTTATGTTTGTTGATTGTGGTAAATAATTATGTAACTTAGTTCTTGCCCGAGAGGAATAGGTAAATAGGAATAGGTAATAGTTGAATAGGTAAATAAGGGGTGGAATAATAAATAAAATAATAAGTATTTAATAAAAGATATTTAATAAAATAGGGCCAATTGGAATTAAAGCACCATGTTCCGTAACAATCGCAAGGTAAAAAGCAAGGACTTTCACTGGTGGAGCCACGTAAGTTAATGGAGATACATAGGTATTGGACTATTAAAATTCTGTACTTTGCGATTGTTACAGAACACGTTTTTTTTTTTTTTTTTTAACATTGATAGACCTTCAGTAGTAGTAGAGCTTTTTTGTGAAAGAGTTCGTCCGGGGAAGTACTACCACCATACCTATTTCTGCCGCAATGCAGTAGTGCTCGCATTGCTGTGTTCCGGTTTGAAGGGTAAGGGTGCCGGTGAAATTACAGGCACATGAGACTTTTCATTTTTATGTCTCAGGGTGGCGGGCACATTGCAATGCCACATAGGGTGCGTCCTAGGTGAACGTGTCCTATGAGGTAATGCACTGTTCATAGGCAGAGGTTACCGCTTAGCATCAGGTGGGCCATCTGCTTGTTCCGTCATTCATTAGTATAAAAAAAAAAAAAAAAAAAAAAAAACCTTTGTTTGACCACGATCTCACCTGTTGGTAAGTGTCGATGTGGCCGAAGATGGAGCACAAAGGTCTAGAAGGCACCTATTCACTCTAGCCTTGAAGAGACCCAGATTACGTTACGTTTATTGGAGTCAAATGTTTTTTTAATAAATATTTTATTTGATCAACGTCTAGGCTCATTTGAGACCGAAAATACATTGTATCTTGATCCAGTTGGAGCCACATTTGTGTAAGGTATAAGATTACCTACCTACTAATGTATGGTTTTTATTGTTTTTTACTTTTATTGATCCAATATATAGTACCTCCATTTAAAATACTCTTGTCACCTCATCAAATATGTGTTTTATTTTCGTAGAATAGCAAATAATTCCTATCAGCTTCTGCCCGTAACTCTCGCTTATAAGAAATAAGGGTGAGTGAAGGGTGGGTTTAAAGGATCTACGTGATATAATATGAAATGAGTAGACCAACCAGGGGGGAATAAACGTTCTCGAGAGGCAACCAAAAACCCGAAAAAAAGGGGAAGCTCATGGCATCACATATTATATTAACAAACTCGCAGGTAGTCGATGGATAAGGCAGCACAAGACCATTCGTCGTGGCATTCTATGGGGGGTGCCTGTGTCCAGCAGTGGAATTCTGCAGGCTGATGAAGATGATGAATTAAGTAATAATACTAACTAAGATGATATGAATGAAAGCCACTGTTGGGAAAAAGTCTTTTCCATCTTATGCACTCCAAACTCCAACTCCCCCGGTGTAGTAACTTGTACTATTGGTATGGTGACTGGGTCTGACCGCTTCTGGTACATATCGAGCTAGGGTTCTACTGTGAATAAAGATGGCTGACGCTAGGGTAGTATTTTTCTACTGCAGTGTGCTCGGGTTAGTTAGGTATTTGAGGCTTAGTGTACGCATTCAGGCAAAATGACAACTTGCTTCAAATAGTTCTTATTGTTAGAGAGCTTTTATATGAAAATGTTTGCCTGGGGAAGTACTACCACGGTGCATTAAACCCTAGTCCTACCAAAATACATATTTCTGCCAAAAAACATTAGTGCTCTCATTGCTGTGTTTCGGTTGAAGGTGCCGGTGAAATTATAGGTACATGAGACTTTTCATCTTTATGTCTCAGGGAGGTGGGTGCCAAATAGGTAAATCCTAGGTAGTCGTAACCTGTGATTTAATGCATTGTTAAAAGCAGAGGTTACATGAACAGTGGGTCAAGAATGACCGGGTTAGCTGCTCCTAAATAAACCAATCACTTGCTATAGCGTCAATAACAAATTCTGATTTTGGGTGCAAATTGTAAATGTATCGTGTGACAAATCAAACAAAAGGTCTTGTTGCTTGTAATGTGGTGTTCAAATATATTACGTTATTATAAACTTCAACACAAAACGGCAGATCATACCGTTTCATTACATTAGGCTATTTCTATTCCTATTATGTTAGGTACCTATTTGAAAAATATCTACAAAATCCTACCTCACACAGGGGGTAACTTAGTTAATGGAAATACGAGTACATATTGAACAAAAGTCATCAACTTGCCAATGTTACGTAACATGTTGATCCGATTCTAAAGAGTAAGTTTTAGGATACCGTACCTACCTCAAAAGTTACCAACGGAACCAATATAGGATCACTCTCATGTTTGTCTGGCTGTCTGTTTGTCCATCTTTCACAGCCTATTTTGTCTAAAAGCTCGAGATGAAAAAAGCTCGGTTCATATATTTCAGGCATGTACCACCTACCGTCGAACAGGGTTAGATTTATTGGTATTGAAATTCAATCGCATGTAACTTCTTTAGCTTTAAGATTCCGTAGCAAACGCAAGGTAAACGCCATGGACTTTTGGTGATCTAATTCGTATCTCCATAAGTTAATGTGGCTCCAACATGAAAAACGTGTTGAGCCTACACTATTGATACTTTTTGAAGTAAGGAACCCTAAAAATGGCCCATTTGAATTGGATCCACATGTTCCGTAGCAAACGCAAGGTAAATGGTATGGACTTTTGGTGATCTAATTCGTATCTCCATTAGTTAATGTGGCTCCAACATGATAAACGTGTAGGTTTACTTGGCACTGAAAAAACTCACCCAATTTCAAGGTAATTTAATTAACTGTTCGTAAGTTATTCTAGGAAAGACATACCACAAAAAACTATTCATCCAAGTTTAATCGGAGAACTCACTTCACTCGATCATTAAGTCTATTCAGTGTGAACTACATTTGTTAATGAAGATACATGTTGGATCAACCAAAGTAGGTAGGTACTACATCGCATGCGTGAAGTAGCGAAATGAACCAGTCATGTGTGTCTCCTCTTGAACCAAGGACAGTGTAAGGGTTCCGTAGTCAATTCACAATTCCATAGTAACCATAAAAGTATTCATCACAGGCAGTTCAAGATATTTTTTTTAAAAACCACTTTGTTTTATGTAAAACTACAATAAAATTTGTCCTCACTTATAAAACTCAAGCTCAACGCCCAGATTCCTTCAGAGCCAGTTGCCATACCAATTAGTACAAATTACAACGGTGGCGTTCGCGTTAGCATAAAAAACCTATGCCCAAAAGTGGGTTTCAATCAGATCATTTTAGTTAGCCTGAGCTACTGGTGTCCCCCAGTTTTAATTTTACTTTGGCTACCTACCTCTATGTTTGATTTTATGTGTAGGTAATGTTTGTTGACGAAAGTAATTTTGTTACCAAGTTTCGGTAGCCATGCAATAATTAAAATGGTTTTTGTGTCTTTATTTTATAGTTAATTTAAAAATGGCCCGTTTAAACTAAATTAACATGTTCCATAACATCGATCCCTTTACGGTAAATGTTGATCAGGCGCGACTTCACGCGAGCTCTTTGTTGATCCAAAAACACAAGTTGATCCGGGCGACTTTTGTTGATCCAATTTTGTTGATCTCCATTAACTAATGTGGCTTCTAGATGATTCACGATTTTTTAAATGAAATTGTTAATTTTTTTAATCTTTGATAGTCCTTTGTTTCACCACGATCTCACCTGTTGTTAAGTGACGATGTTGCCAAAGATGGAGCACAAAGGTCTAGAAGGCACCTATTCACTCTAGCTTTGAAGATACCCAGATTATAGTTTTCAGGAAAGACAGACGACGGTAGTGTATTCCACTCCTTAGCAGTTTGCATTATAAAGGTAGAACTGAAACGTTTTGTGCGAATAGAAGGTATACTAATGAAGTAAAGATGGTACTGAGCCGTACGCCTGTTCGTCCTATGATGAAAAGGAGATGGTGGGATCAGGTCGTGCAGTTACTGGGAGCATTCCCCGAAATGTAACCTATAGAAGATCAAAAGGCATGCAACCTTACGGCGGTGCTCGAGACTCTGGATCTTAGTCTCCGCCATATGTTGCTCACCTATAAGCCTGGAAGCTCTACGTTCGATCGAGTCCAAGGCAGCAAGCTGGTGTTTTGCCGAACCATCCCAAACATGGCAGCAGTACTCCATACCAGCCCGGACTTGTGCTTTATATAAACTGAGAAGCTGTCCTGGTGCGAAGTAACGCTTTACCTTATTCAGGATGCCTAGCTTCATGGCAGCTGTGACTTAGACTCGATGTAGGAGCCAAAGTTGAGAGTAGGCGTGAGCGAAACACCTAAGAGCTCGAGGTGATCTCCTATACATCTCGGAATACAGGAACTTGGAGAAACAGATATTTTATCACCGAGAAGAGACAATCCTGCGTTTTAGAGGCGTTGAACTTGACTAGATTGGCATCGCCCCAGTCAGACACAGCCTTGAGAGTCAAATTCAGACGCTGCAGCATCTCATCTCTTAACTCCTGAATTTCATTCTGCCTAGCTCGCGCAGTGGAAACATACCTCTCCACAACTGTGCTGTCGTCTGCATACCCAATGATACCGGGCATTAGCAGATCATTAATGTGCAGCAAGAACAGTGTGGCAGATACCACTGACCCCTGAGGTACCCCGGCGTTAATAGCCAATTGATCCGACGAGCAGCCGTCAATAACTACTCGAATGGATTTTTCCCTCAGAAAGTCTGCGAGCCAGGAGCAGAATTGAACTGGCAGTCCGTAGGCAGGAAGCTTGCCAATAAGGCTAGCGTGCTAAACCCTATCAAAGGTAATTGTATTGTTCTCGATTTGTAATCGAGAAAATTTATCTGATTCGTGTTTTAGGTGCTATAATGCCCATAGCAATATGATAAAGATTAAAATGTAATTTTTTTCCCGTCTTTTAGCTGAACGCTCTCACAAATATCAATGTTTTTCAGGTTCCATTTAATGAACCAGGAATCACAATTGTAACAATGTCATAGTACAAAATTAAGGATGATACATTCATCTTTAGAGATAGTGAATAAAAACTGGGGAGTTTCATACAAAATTTTCACATGAATATGTTTTAACCAACGCAAGAATAAATAAATAAATATATATGTTATTTATTAGAGGTAATAATATCAATGTCAATAACTGAAAGAACAAAGAGCAGATTCAGTTTTTAGGCTCTTTGTATAAAAATATTGTGATAATTACAAAAACATTTTATCGTTCCAAAATTTCCATACAAAATTTCCACGAGTCTGCCATTCTGCCGTCAAACGCCATGTCGTTTTTATTGGACTGAAATAGGTATTCCAAATTTGAATTTGTATTATTTTGTGAGAGCGTCCTTAATACATGTAACTTGTCAAAGGATAAATAAAGAATAGAATTGAGTTGAGTTGTAGTATGTCCTATGTTTTATTGATACTTTTTGAAGTAAGGAACCCTAAAAATGGCCCATTTGAATTGGATCCACATGTTCCGTAGCAAACGCAAGGTAAATGGTATGGACTTTTGGTGATCTAATTCGTATCTCCATTAGTTAATGTGGCTCCAACATGATAAACGTGTAGGTTAACTTGGCACTGAAAAAACTTACCCAATTTCATGGTAATTTAATTAACTGTTCGTAAGTTATTCTAGGAAAGATATATCACAAAAAACTATTCATCCAAGTTTAATCGGAGAACTCGCTTCACTCGATCTTTAAGTCTATTCAGTGTGAGCTACATTTGTTAATGAAGATACATGTTGGATCAACCAAAGTAGGTAGGTACTACATCGCATGCGTGAAGTAGCGAAATTAACCAGTCATGTGTGTCTCCTCTTGAACCAAGGACAGTGTAAGGGTTCCGTAGTCAATTCACAATCCCGTAGTTACCAGAAAAGTATTCATCACAAGGTGTTCAAGATATTTTTTAAGAAAACCACTTTGTTTTGTTGTATGTAAAACTACAATAAAATTTGTCCTCAATTATAAAACCCAAACTCAACGCCCAGATTATTTCAGAGCCAGTTGCCATACCAATTAGTACCTACAAATTACAACGGTGGCGTTTGCGTTTGTATAAAAAACCAAGGCTCAAAAGTGGAATTCATTCAGATCATCTTAGTTAGCCTGAGCTACTGGTCCCCCCCAGTTTTAATTTAACTTTGGCTACCCACGTCTATGTTTTATTTTATGTGTTATGTTTGTTGACGAAAGTAATTTTGTTACCAAGTTTCAGTAGCCATGCAATAATTAAGATGGTTTTTGTCTCTGTATTTTATAATAAATTAAAAAATGGCCCATTTAAACCAAATTAACATATTCCATAACATCGATCCCTTACCGGCAAATGTTGATCTGGCGTGACTTCACCCGAGCACTTTGTTGATCCAAAAACAAGAATATGTTTTCATTATGCGATATAAACATGACAACCTCTTTTTTATAGTGGCATTAGACAGAAGAGGTGGAGGAGAACAACGTTTTCATAGACCACTTTTTTGTGAAACTCCGCTCCAGAATTTTTTGAAAGATAAAATTAAAATTGCTTTAACATATTAAAGGGTGGGAAGGGGTTGTTTGACACAAAAATAGTCTATACAAACGTTGTTTCCCCCTACTTCCTCTGTGTTATGCCGTGATAAGAAACGGGGGTTATGTTGTCATCGTAAGCCTATGTACCTAAGCCTATGTTATATCGGTGTCTCATACTTCAGAACGAGTGACAGTCCGACATGTATTATAACATTAGAGAACAGTGATCACCACGTAAGCTGCGAGCGAGCTGAAGGCGAGAGTGGCCCGGTAGGGCCCGCAGCAAACCTGAACCGACACCTGTACGCCAATACCCAATAACCTATGTAATATCGGTGTCACAACAAACACACTAACACACTCACACACAAACCTTTATAATATTAGTGTGATGTCAATAATTAAGATGGTTTTTGTCTCTGTATTCTATAATAAATTTAAAAATGGCCCATTTAAACCAAATTAACATATTACATAACATCGATCCCTTTACGGTAAATGTTGATCTGGCGTGACTTCACGCGAGCACTTTGTTGATCCAAAAACACAAGTTGATCCAGGTGACTTTTGTTGATCCAATATGTATCTCCATTAACTAATGTGGCTTCTAGATGATTCACGATTTTTTAAATGAAATTGATTACATTGGCTACCTACCTCTATGTTTGATTTTATGTGTTATGTTTGGTGACTAAAGTGATTTAGTTACAAAGTTTCAGTAGCCATGCAATAATTGAGATGGTTTTTTGTCTCTGTATTTTATAGTAAATTAAAAAAGGCCCATTTAAACCAAATTAACATATTCCATAACATCGATCCCTTTACGGTAAATGTTGATCAGGCGCGACTTCACGCGCGCACTTTGTTGATCCAAAAACACAAGTTGATCCAGGCGACTTTTGTAGATCCAATATGTATCTCCATTAACTAATGTAATGTGTGTGTATGTTTTAGTAGTAGTAGAGCTTTTTTGTGAAAGAGTTCGTCCGGGGAAGTACTACCACCATACCTATTTCTGCCGCAAAGCAGTAGTGCTCGCATTGCTGTGTTCCGGTTTGAAGGGTAAGGGTGCCGGTGAAGTTACAGGCACAAGAGACTTTTCATCTTTATGTCTCAGGGTGGCGGTCGCAGTGCAATACCACATAGGGTGCGTCCTAGGTGGACGTGACCTATGAGGTAATGCACTGTTCATAGGCAGAGGTTACTGCTTAACATCTGGTGGGCAATCAGCTTGTTTCGGCAATAGGTAGTATAAAAAAAATGTGGATCTTAGATGTTTCACGATTTTTTAAATGAATTTGTTTACATTGGCTGCCCACCTCAATGTTTGACTTTATGTGTTATGTTTGGTAATTTTGTTACAAAGTTTTGGTAGCCATGCAATAATTAAGATGGTTTTTGTCTCTGTATTCTATAATAAATTTAAAAATGGCCCATTTAAACCAAATTAACATATTCCATAACATCGATCCCTTTACGGTAAATGTTGATCTGGCGTGACTTCACGCGAGCACTTTGTTGCTCCAAAAACACAAGTTGATCCAGGTGACTTTTGTTGATCCAATATGTATCTCCATTAACTAATGTGGCTTCTATATGATTCACGATTTTTTAAATGAAATTGATTACATTGGCTACCCACCTCTATGTTTGATTTTATGTGTTATGTTTGTTGACGAAAGTGATTTTGTTACAAAGTTTCAGTAGCCATGCAATAATTGAGATGGTTTTTTGTCTCTGTATTTTCTAGTAAATTAAAAAAGGCCCATTTAAACCAAATTAACATATTCCATAACATCGATCCCTTTACGGTAAATGTTGATCGGGCGCGACTTCACGCGAGCACTTTGTTGATCCAAAAACACAAGTTGATCCAGGCGACTTTTGTCGATCCAATATGTATCTCCATTAACTAATGTAATGTGTATGTGTTTTAGTAGTAGTAGAGCTTTTTTGTAAAAGAGTTCGTCCAAGGATGTACTAGCACCATACCTATTTCCGCCGTAAAGCAGTAGTGCTCGCATTGCTGTGTTCCGGTTTGAAGGGTAAGGGTGCCGGTGAAATTAAAGGCACAAGAGATTTTTCATCTTTATGTCTCAGGGTGGCGGTCGCAGTGCAATACCACATAGGATGTGTCCTAGGTGGACGTGACCTATGAGGTAATGCACTGTTCATAGGCAGAGGTTACTGCTTAACATCAGGTGGGCCATCTTCTTGTTTCGGCAATCGGTAGTATAATAAATATATATGTGGATCTTAGATGATTTACGATTTTTTAAATGAATTTGTTTACATTGGCTACCCACCTATATGTTTGATTTTATGTGCTATGTTTGTTGACGAAAGTAATTTTGTTTCAAAGTTTCGGTAGCCATGCAATAATTAAAATGTTTTTGTCTCTGTATTTTATAGTAAATTTAAAAATTGCCCATTTAAACCAAATTAACATGTTCCATAACATCGATCCCTTTACGGTCTAGGAGTTCTAGGACGACCTCTGTGGCGCGGCGGGCGAAGGTTGGCCTGCGACGCAGGAGGTTGCGGGTTCGATTCCCGCCTCGGAACAAATATTTGTGCGATCACAGATATTTGTTCAGGGTGTTCTGGGTTTTTTCTATGTATAATAAAAAAAAACTATGTAGTATATTGTATTAAATATATCAGTTATCTAGTACCCATAACACAAGCTCTGCTTAACTTGGGGCTAGACAATGTTGTGTGAACTGTCCAGCATTATTTATTATTATTATTTATTACGGTAATTGTTGATCAGGCGCGACTTCACGCGTACACTTTGTTGATCCAAAAAAACAAATTTATCCGGGCGACTTTTGTTGATCCAATATGTTGATCTATTAACTAATGTGGCTCCTAGATGATTCACGATTTTATAAATGAAATGGTACACATATCAATAATTACAAATACCTAAAGTATTAAAAACTTTGTATGGTCTGCCGTTTTATTTTGCAGGGTGTTTTTCTGTTTACGTCTAGACGTCTACCAGGTAGATAGATACAAAAACATAAAAACATGCAAATACTTAATATAATATAGCCTAGCTAGCAAGTTACTAAAATAAATCCTTAATTAGCTAAGGATGCGCGTAGGTACAAATAAGCACTATGCTAAATAGAGGCATGGCAATGTTTAAAAAGCAACTACCCGTAGCAACATTGTGTAATGGCCCGAGAAGGCTGTAACTATTATAGATTTCAAATTGACCTAAACCCTAACCTAAACAAGATAACATTATCTAACCTTAGACCTTAACCTAGATTTAACCAGGGTTTGAAATTTAAATTACAAATAATAACAACTCCTTTTTAAAAAAATAACCACTTCTCACCTTAAACAGGAATATTCTTTGAATTGAAAGCTAGAAATACTGAGTGCTATATCATTTCTGGATCTTCATCAAGTAGGAAAGTTAGTAAGTCCCTACGTTTTTTTTAAAAACAAAGTGAAATCTATCTCTTTGAAAAAATGAGCAAAACACATTACGTACAACTTGTCGGACTAAAACCCATTTAAATGATTAATTTGTAATAGCGCACCTAGAAAGGTTCAGAGCGGCAACGTCGCAGCCGTCATTAGCCAATCACAGAGTTTGCTGCAACCTGATTGGCCCATTTGAATCAGATCAACATATTACGTAATCACCGCAAGGTGGATTTGTATATTGGATCAACAAGTGGCTACGTGATTTCAGTGCCACATGATCGCACATGTTGATCCTGTTGGAGCCACATTAGTTAATGGAGATACATATTGGATCAACAAAAGTCACCTGGATCAACTTGTGTTTTTGGATCAACAAAGTGCTCGCGTGAAGTCGCGCCTGATCAACATTTACCGTAAAGGGATCTCTATATATATATATATATATATAAAAAGGAATATTTACATATGTATATATTATATATATATATATATATATATATATATATAATATATACATATGTAAATATTCCTTTTTGCTCTTAGTTTTATACATTACCTACTTTTCACTATTGTTGCATGTGTCACTCCTACATTAATCTACCTAAACGGTTAATTTTAAGCTGTCACCTTTGCAATATAGCGCATTTGACTATCGTAAAAAAGTTTCCTCGATACAGGCCTAGCCTAGTGAGGAAACTGACAGATATACCATTTAAAATTAATTTTGTCTTCGAAATTTGTTCAAATTGTTATAACTATAGGATATAATTATTTTGTAAGCAGTGACTCTTTTCGTTGTAATAAATAAATTTTCATTTTTTTTTTCAAGCAGTTATCCTCAACCGATTGAGCGGAAATTTTGTATACCTGTCAAGTTCCGATGACAATACAATATGATGGTGACAGCGAGCTGATCTGATGATGGAGACGGAAGGTGGACAACGGAACTCCTCGATGGATGATGACTGATGATGAGACTGACCGTGTTTAGGTTCATTTTGATCAGCACACGATTACGATAACTAATTGTATAAAAGCTTGTATTGAAAAAAAAAATAATCACCAAAAAACTTATTTTAATTACTTCTTGTTAGACACGAAATAGGTCTCAGAGTGGCGTTCGACTATAGGGAATGCAAACCGGTTTTACCGTAATTCGAAAACCCGGGTTTTTGTGATATTTTAACCGATAAAAAAACTCGTTTTTTTTTGCCACGTTTCCGGTTTTTCGGTTTTTTTTAATGTCAACACTATAGCACTGTCAAAATGACATTTGTGAAACGAAACGCTTTAAAACCGCCTACCGTTTCAATTGTCATCATAATTTTCATAAAAGGGATGTTTGTTTTTATAATTTAATAAGTTTTATCTATATTATTATATTATATCTATATCTATATCTATACTTTGAGTATAAAATATAGAATTAAAGTAAATTTATCGTACAATTCAAGTGTTCATCGTGCAGTACAGGTGTTTTTCTAAGTATTTTACTAGTTTTGTATGCGGTTTCAAATTGTTTTGTATAACTACAAATACTTTAAAAAGTAAAATATTCTTTAAGCAATGTTTATGAAAATGAAAATATTTTATTCGAAGTAGGTAGGAAGGTACACTTTTCGATATATTATATATGTTGAGATTTAAATTTTTATAAGTGTTTTTGTTATTTTTAATTTCAATATCTTAGCTGTTCTTACTTGTCTAAAGCTGATTATTGTAAGACTGATTCTTAACTATTTCCTAGTTTTCGTAATAAATAAATTAAAGTTATTTTCCTTTGATCACGATTTTTTATTCGTTTCCATGTAGTTTATATAAAAAAATACTTACAAAAAAACTCGTTTTAAACCAGATTTCACCGAAAACCGGGTTTTTAAAAATAGAACTCGAAAATAAACCCGTGTTTAAATTTTGGCGGGTTTTGCATTCCCTATTCGAATAGGAAGGAAACACATAGTTTACCTGAAGTTGTTAGGCACAGCTTGCATGAGCATAGACAGTGCGTCCTTGACTACTCTCGCGGACGTGAGTAGAACCAGCACGCTGAACACGAAGGTGCACAGTGGATCGATTATCTTCAAGTGTGGCTGTCAACAGAACATGTTTTTGTTATTTATTTTTTATACAAGTTTGAATGACGGGTCAAACAGATGCCCCACCTGATGTTAAGCGGTAACCTCTGCCTATGAACAGTGCTTTACCTCATAGGTCAGGTCCACCTAGGACGCGCCCTATGTGGCATTGCACTGCGCCCGCCACCCTGAGACATAAAGATGAAAAGACTCATGTGCCTGTAATTTCACTGGCACCCTTACCCTTCAAACCGGAACACAGCAATGCGAGCACTACTGCTTTGCGGCAGAAATAGGTATGGTGGTAGTACTTCCCCGGACGAACTCTCACAAAAAAGCTCTACTACTACTCCCGCGGCCATGCTGCAGGACAAATACGGCGGCGCCTCCCCCGGGGGAGCGGGGGGCGCGGTCTGCGGCGCCCTGCTCGCACACACTACACTCGCGCCGGCTCAGTACCCGCAGCAGAGGGCCGACTGCGCCAGTCAATCGGCCCTCCGTGTGTTAGATTCAGACAAGTACGGCGGCGCCTCCCCCGGGGGCGCGGTCTGCGGCGCCCTGCCCGCACACACTACATCTGCTTGTTCCATCATTCAAGTAGTATAAAAAATAAAAAATAAATAAAAATCGTTCGCGCAGAAAATAAAGTATGGCTTCGAAGATTAACGAAAGAACTTACAATCAACCTTAGGTCACTATTATAAGGTTCATAATGCACAGCAGCTGTTAGTTCACTGTAGTACAAGGTCCTCACTTACATAGAACTTGATAAGGACGGACGCGAGTAGCACCCCACAGCTCTGTATGAGGTCGCCGATCACGTGGATGAGCGCCGCGCGCAGATTGATGTTACTGAAATAATACAATCAATCAATACTTTTATTTTAGGCTTAATGGAAAATGTAAAGATAAAGAGAAAGATAAAGATATATTTATTTGCTTGAACATCATGTCATATAGGTTTTTTTTTTTTAATACTATTGAATGACGGATCAAGCAGATGGCCCACCTGATGTTAAGCGGTAACCTCTGCCTATGAACAGTGCATTACCTCATAGGTCACGTCCACTTAGGACGCGCCCTATGTGGCATTGCACCGCGCCCGCCACCCTGAGACATAAAGATGAAAAGTCTCATGTGCCTGTAATTTCACCGGCACCCTTACCCTTCAAACCGGAACACAGCAATGCGAGCACTACTGCTTTGCGGCAGAAATAGGTATGATGGTAGTACTACCCCGGACGAACTCTTTCACAAAAAAGCTCTACTACTACTAAAAAATAAGTAGGTAAGTTCCAATTATGTGCTACCTTATCTAGCATGCAAATTACAAAAATACAAAAGAATGTCAGAATTAAATACATCAAATTAAAATTAAAGTCATAAGTAGCCTTAAAATCACAAAGTGTCCTCCATAAATTCACGAATATTGTAATAACATTTACTTAATAACAATTGTTTCAACTTAGATTTAATTAAGTTCTCATTTAGGATTTTAAAAGTGTTTGGTATTTTATTGTAAACTAGCTGACCCGCTCGCGACTTCGTCGACGCGTAGACTTTCATACAAACTTTAACACCCTTTTTCAACCCCTTAGGGTGCGAATTTTCAAAAATCGTTTCTTAGTGCGCGCCTACACCGCTTAATAAATGCTTGTGCCAAATTTCAGACCTCTCGGCCCAGTAGTTTCCGAGCTTTCGTGATGAGTCAGTGAGCGTCAGTGAGTGAGTGGACTTCTCTTTTATATATATAGATACGTGTTGCCATGTGTTGCCAACTTAAACAATAAGCCTATAGCAATAAATACCCGAAGCAGTGGTGGAGTACCTCAAGCAGAGGACAGGGCTAACCATGAGGGTCGAGCAGTTGGAGTCTCGCCATGATGTCAATTTTATTTCCTTTATGGTGAGGGTGCCGACTGACCGTCTATCGACCTTCACGAATGGAGAGTTCTGCCCGAAAGGTGTCAAGTTCAGGAGGTTCTTCGGACGCCTGACACGAGACACCGCGGAGTTGCGTCATACGTCGCCGTCTAAACGTGTGTAAAGTAGAATAAAAGTGTTTTTATATATATGTTAGTTTTTAAGGTATTTATATTGCTATGGGCTTATTGTTGAGGTTTTTGTTCATTTTCCAATAAGCCTGAAATAAATATATTTGATTTGATTTTATTTGAATAAATACCTTAAAACTGACATACATATATATAAAACACTTTATTTTAATGCACACGTGTAGACGGCGACGTATGACACATCTGCGCGTTGTCTCGTGTCAGGCGTCCGAAGAACCTCCTGAACTTGACACCTTTCGGCCAGAACTCTCCATTCATAAAGTTTTATTTTTTTATTTTACTTGAATGGCGGAACAAGCAGATGGCCCACCTGATGTTAAGCGGTAACCTCTGCCTATGAACAGTGCATTACCTCATAGGTCACGTCCACCTAGGACGCGCCCTATGCGGCATTGCACTGCGCCCTCCCTGAGACATAAAGATGAAAAGTCTCATGTGCCTGTAATTTCATTTGTCGATAGACGGTCAGTCGGCGCCCTCACCATAAAGGACATAAAATTGACATCATGGCGAGACTCCAACTGCTCGACCCTCATGGTAAGCCCTGTCCTCTGCTTGAGGTACTCCATCACCGCTTCGGGCTTCACAATGTAATACACAGTTTTAGGGAGGTCGCTAACAGGAAAGTCACGTGACAACTATATTTACGGACACCGGTTCTGTGTCGTGTTGGTGTGAAGTTGTTGTTGTTCACATCACATCACATCACATCACACTAATATTATAACGGCGAAAGTTTGTGTGTGTGTGTGTGTAGTGTGTTTGTTACTTCTTCACGCTGAAACGGCTGGACGGATTTGCATGAAATTTGGAATGGAGATAACTGGACTCCCGGAATAACACATAGGCACATTTTTATCCCGATATTCCCACGGGATCGAGACTTACGCGGGTGAAACCGCGGGGCGCAGCTTGTTACACATAAATAAAAGTAAAATAAAAAATAAAAATAAAACAAGCCTGATTCTAAGTGAACATGGGTAGTATACACTAGCGTAGTAACTTATATATAATCTGCGACACTAGTACATCTTTTAGTAATAGATCAATTACGTTCCACCTAAGGATCATTAAGACCGCCCATTGTACTTTTAATTATATAGTTAAGTTTTGTTTCTTTTTGTTCGTTTTATTAGCTATTAAGGTGTACAATAAAGTGACAGTGAAACCGATGGTAGTGGTATCGTTCGTAATAAAAGAGTGAGAGAGAGGGTAGATCGATATATCTGCCAATAACATCTACACGCAAAGACTTTAGTTAGTTCTCCCGTGATCTGGCGCATGCAACTGTGCCGAAATATCGGGAACATTTAAAACTCAAAAATCATGGTAAATATCCCGTTACTAGTGAAAATTATCAACTATATTTAGTAGTGTATTTTAGAAGTTAGCTTGGTATTATTATATGTATATGTTTCTATGTTTATATGTTTTAGTAGTAGTAGAGCTTTTTTGTGAAAGAGTTCGTCCGGGGAAGTACTACCACCATACCTATTTCTGCCGCAAAGCAGTAGTGCTCGCATTGCTGTGTTCCGGTTTGAAGGGTAAGGGTGCCGGTGAAATTACAGGCACATGAGACTTTTCATCTTTATGTCTCAGGGTGGCGGGCGCAGTGCAATGCCACATAGGTTGCGTCCTAGGTGGACGTGATCTATGAGGTAATGCACTGTTCATAGGCAGAGGTTACCGCTTAACATCAGGTGGGCCTCTTGCTTGATCCGTCATCCAAGTAGTATAAAAAAAAGAAAAAAAAAAAAGTTTTTTCCTGTATTTGTACATTCTTCCTGTCATCTTTATCACCTCTCTCTTGCCACAAAGGTTTGCTGTCAGAAAACTATCTAGGGTTAAGCTCGCCTTTGTACATATCTTTTGTTTTTATTTTATTTCTAACTAGCAGCGCCCCGCGGTTTCACCCGCGAAGTCTCGATCCCGTGGGAATATCAGGATAAAAATGTGCCTATGTGTTATTCCGGGAGTCCAGTTATCTCTATTCCAATTTTCATGCAAATCCGTCGAGCTGTTTCAGCGTGAAAAAGTAACAAACACACTACACACACAAAAACTTTCGCCTTTATAATATTAGTGTGATAGTGTGATGTGATGTGATGATGTGATGTGATGATGTGATGTGTTTTTCTGTGTACAATAAAGAATTATAAGAAAGTCGAGCCGGCGTCGAGGCGCGGGCGAGTGTAGAGTGTGCTAAGAGACGAGGCGGCGGCGTTTATGCCTTGTTCATACATACATACACACGCCTTTTTCCCTGAAAGGGTAGGCAGAGCCTCAATGGGCCTCTTTTCACTGTGGGTCGCACCTTCGTGTGATATAGACGTGACAAGTGGTGAGCTCATCGCCGCCATTGCTTCCCACGACTGACTCTGCTAACGCTTTCTTCCAGTAATAACATTCCTTAAATAAGCTAGCAGCCAGGACAAATCTTATACCAACGACTCTTACAAACAAGTCTGGGTTATCGCTTAGTCGGCTTTTACGACATCCACGGGAGGAGACGGAGGGGTCTATTCTTAGGCCGGACAGCACGACACGACACGTTTGAATGTAAAGTTACCGTGTACTGCTGGAGGCGAGGGCGGTGCTGGCGTCGTTAGTTACCGTGTACTGCTGGAGGCGACGGCGGTGCTGGCGTCGTTAGTTACCGTGTACTGCTGGAGGCGAGGGCGGTGCTGGCGTCGTTAGTTACCGTGTACTGCTGGAGGCGAGGGCGGTGCTGGCGTCGTTAGTTACCGTGTACTGCTGGAGGCGAGGGCGGTGCTGGCGTCGTTAGTTACCGTGTACTGCTGGAGGCGAGAGCGGTGCTGGCGTCGTTAGTTACTGTGTACTGCTGGAGGCGAGGGCGGTGCTGGCGTCGTTAGTTACCGTGTACTGCTGGAGGCGACGGCGGTGCTGGCGTCGTTAGTTACCGTGTACTGCTGGAGGCGAGGGCGGTGCTGGCGTCGTTAGTTACCGTGTACTGCTGGAGGCGAGGGCGGTGCTGGCGTCGTTAGTTACCGTGTACTGCTGGAGGCGAGGGCGGTGCTGGCGTCGTTAGTTACCGTGTACTGCTGGAGGTGAGGGCGGTGCTGGCGTCGTTAGTTACCGTGTACTGCTGGAGGCAACGGCGGTGCTGGCCTCGTTAGTTACCGTGTACTGCTGGAGGCAACGGCGGTGCTGGCCTCGTTAGTTACCGTGTACTGCTGGAGGCGACGGCGGTGCTGGCCTCGTTAGTTACCGTGTACTGCTGGAGGCGAGGGCGGTGCTGGCCTCGTTAGTTACCGTGTACTGCTGGAGGCGACGGCGGTGCTGGCTTCGTTAGTTACCGTGTACTGCTGGAGGCGACGGCGATGCTGGCCTCGTTGCTCGATAGATCCTTCATGGTGTAGTCTCCGTTGACGAGCGCGCCGTTCTGTTTCCGCTCACGCCGGAACAGACGGAAGCGCGCCTCGTCGTGCTCGTGCGCGTGCGCGTGCGCGTGCGCATGCTGCGAGCACGCCGCGCCGCCGTGCGTGTGGTGGTGCGCTGAAAACAATTATTATGTTTTTTATCATTTATCAAGATACTATGTGGTACTCGACAAAGGTAATTTACCCCGGCAATCTTCGATTGTGACTACTTTAGTGACGTATTAGCGAAGCTATGAAGTAGGTAATGAGTTGAGCATCTATATATATATATATATATATATATATATATATATATATAAAAAACATAATATATATATATATATATTATGTAATAATATATATATAAAACAAAGTCGTGTTAGTTACACCACTTTAACTCAAGAACGGGTGAACCGATTTGGCTGAAAATTGGTGGGGAGGTAGCTTAGAACCACAAGAAGCACATAGGGGATGGGGTCACCGGGGGCTACCCGTGCGAAGCCGGGGTGAGTCGCTAGTAATATATAATATATAATTCATTTATGAAATCAGACATTAGGTCCATTATTTGTTAGTATTATTCTTAAAAACTATGTTACAAATACATTATTTACAGTGAAGGGGAAAACACTCATCTGAATCCCGACCAAGCAGACTCCAGCGAGACTACCTACCTGATCAGGACCCGGATAAAAGCCTTCATTACTGGCAGGTCATAGCGATCGGGAATGAGCTGCAGGATGCCGTTGGAACTGCTACGCACCCAGCTGAGCAATGAGGCAGTTTTCTTACGGATGATGGCGTGAAAACCATCAACCCGAGCCTCCGCAAACATCGCTGATGCACTGCAGAAGCGAGGAAGTCCCATCAGCATCCTAAAACCATTATTATATTGGACGCGCAGGGCACTAAGCGACTTCTGCGTATAACTAAACCACAGGCTGCTCATGTAGAAAGATTGGCAGTAGGATTTGAAGAGAGTTAATGTCACTTGCCTTTTGTAACGAGCAAACCTGCGTGTCAGTATATTACATCTGACTGCCAATGTCCTACGCTCCCTCTCTACGTCTTCCTGGTCGTCAAGGTCATCAGTAATGAAATGTACCAATATTTAAACTTGTAAACCCGTTTTAGTTTGGCTCCGTTAAGCTCTAAAACAGGCACAGATTCGGGAACCTTACCGGCTTAATGGCTCGACAAACTGGCGTACGGCCCGCCTGATGGTGGACCGTTGCCTTTGACATCTGCAACACTAGAGGCATTCCCAATCATCGAGCAACACGGAACGGAGGCCTGCAATGCTCTAAGTTGCCAATGCGTTGCCTGCCCTGAAGGACTCTTTTTTTTAAGAAGCAGCTCATGTTGTAGTTTGGCGGAAACACCTCAGGAGGTAGCTCATTCCACAACTTGCACGCATGGGGGAGAAAAGATCTCTCAAAGCGAGCTGTACGAGATACCTACATGACGATAAAGAATGGATGAGCTCACTTAAGACTAAGCCGTTGAACGCGACGCCGCAGCCCGACACTATCATCATCATGTCGGGCTCGATGCTGTATATACAGGGTGTAACATAATATCTCTATAAGCCCGGGGAGGGGGTATTCTACACATCGTGGTGAATAACTTTAATTCTACGACTTTTTATATTTCGATGTTTTTCATTCATGAAATGCCTCGTAGGAATCCTGATTTTCCTCCAAAAACGTACGTAAAACAACATGAGGACGTTACGGTACGCTAGGGTACCTTGCGTGGGGCTGCCTCATGTTCTGTTAGGTACATTTTTGGAGGAATTTCTAGAGGAATTTCAGGATTTTTAGGAGGCACTTCATGAACTAAAAACTTCGAAATTTAAAAAGTCGTAGAATTAAAGTTATTCGCCAGGCATGATGTGTAGAATACCCCCTCCCCGGGCTTATAGGGATATTATGTTACACCCTGTATACATATATAGATAGTGCAGCTCACCCACGTCCGACGCGCACCCGTGCAGCACTATCGCCAGGATGACGTTGAACGCGACGCCGCAGCCCGACACTATCATCATCATGTCGGGCTCGATGCTGTAGTCCCCCGTGTGGAGCCGCACCGCAGCCACGTACACGAACACGCCCGTCAGCACCCAGATCAGCAGCACCGACACCATAGCTCCGAGGACCTCTGCCGGAACACAACATGGAGCTCATAAACTAACAAATATATAGGAACACATTCTTACAAACTGGCGACCTCACGCCCAAATCAACACACACTCGGAGGTAGTCGGCCGGCGGCTTTTCGACCGTCATCACGTGTCAGGCGACCGCTGTCAGTATTACATATTTAGACACTGCAATAATTTATGATGATAAACTGATTACAAACACTGCCGACTACGGCCTGCTTAGTGTGTAGACCCAGAGCCGGTATTCGACCAGTGCTTCTAAACTTTCGATTCGAAGATTTAAATCCTACATAAAGAATAGTTTAATTAAGAAAGCATATTACACACTACATGACTATGTTAATGATAAAGCCGCGTGGCCTGATGTCGCTCTGCCCCTCGACACCTAATTTGTCAATTTGCAATGTCTGTACCTACATATAATTTATTATTGATGTGTTATTTATGAGTATATCAAGCGTAGAGTGTGCTGCCTTATGAACTTTTGCTGATTCTCTCTATCATCTTACTTTTGACTGCCTACCTAAGTAAGGCTTTTAATTTGGTATTCCTTTTTTCTTTGAATCAGCTTCCACTTGTTCTCGTGGCACCACACAGGCGCTCTCCACCTAGTAGTAAGAAGGATCATCAAAAGAAAAACAGACCGTGTTTGTTGCCTGATTCTTCTAGGTCTGGTTGCGTTGGAACAGCAGTAAATGTAAATTTATTTTTTAAGACGATTCAAAATGATCCTTGTGATTTCAATGAATAAAATACTTTTTAACTTTGACTTTGACTTTGAATGCCAATCGTTTTAGTGAGTGGGATATGCAGAGCTTGGACGGCAGGCCGCCCGATGGGACCAGAGACTGCAGGCGAACTGTTAATCAGTGGGGCCCTTTAGATTGGTAATTTTGCGTTATACCGTACTATCAGCTACAATAGTCCCTGCCCCAGGTCCAAAACATTTTCGTTTACAGCGATGACCGTAAACTAACTCTGCCCCGTTTTAGGGTTCCGTAGTCAAAGACAAGGAACCCTTATGGATTCGTCATGTCTGTCTGTCTGTCTGTCCGTGTATGACACAGCCTTTTTTTTCCGAAACTATTTCCCCATACTTAGAACTGAAACTCAAATTTGTCCCCCCCCCCCCCCCATAACTTCTAAAATAAGAGAATGATAAAACTAAAAAAAATATATAATGTACATTACCATGTAAACTTTCACTCAAAATTGGTTTGAACGAGATCTAGTTAGTAGTCGTTTTTTAATACATCATTAATCGTAATCCATCCCAGAACTTTTATAGTATGTTACTTGCTGCTACGGAACCCTTCATGGGCGAGTCCGACTCGCACTTGGCCGCTTTTTTATGTTATTTGTTTTTGACCAATGAGACATGATGTCCATTGTCTAAGAAAGTCCTTTGTTTTATGACTTTACAAATTTTATTTGATTGTTTGCGTCAGAATCTCTGTGAAACCCTCGTAAAATCTATGCGCAGCCGAGCTGGTGTGATGCTGTCAACAACGCTGGTGGTGCAATGACCAAATTTTTTTTTTCTTTATAATTGGCGCCGCACGGCTTGTGCATTTGCCATTTTCAAGTAAGTACAGTATCTGTATTTTCACTATATTGTATTTTCAATATATTTTGCAACGTCACACTCCTTCCAAGGCGTCAAAGTCACAGTCAAATCATGATTTAGTAAAACGGTGGCCAATTTTACTAAAACTTTGGTAGACAATTTCCACCAATTTCAAAAGTCACGCAATTCACTTCCATTTCATTTCACTACACTTGTGATTTTTAAACGAGCTACATTCGTTAAAATGCCACCAAAATAACACAAAATAACTCAAGAAAACACTAGGAAAAGAAATAAAATAAAAGTAGACAACGTCTCTTTTCGAAAATGGCGGGAAGAGTCAATGACCAAATATGATAAAGATTATGCTGTGCCCGAAATAGTAAGTTTCAATTGGTGTTCAAAAGGCAATAGGGCGGGCTGACGTCACTACGACTGGTCACTTTTCACAACAAATTCACCCTTAGCAGGGTCAGGGACTTTTGTTGTTGATGTACATACTGCTAGCCTGCTCCATATAAAACGAAGTTAGATCCTCATGCGCAGTGTAAAGGGAGCATTCCGTACCTGCTCGTTTGTACCCGTAGGACATGTTGACATCCGGCCGCCGCTTGGCGCAGTGGAAAGCCAGGAGCGCCAGCGCGAAGCCCCCGCAGTCGCTCAGCATGTGCGCCGCGTCGCACATGATGGAGAGGCTGCCGGCCAAGTACCCGCCGATCACCTCGCATATCTGAAGAGACACGAACAGAACAAATTATATGAGAACCTTGAGAGCTGTTCATAAGTTGAAAAATTACTATGAATACAATGATCTTTGCGGCAGACATATATAGGTATGGTGGTAGTACTTCCCCGGACAAATTCTTTCATAAAAAAGCTCTACTGCTACTAAACAGACTGCATCATACTACTAATACTATTTCGTGTCACAGGTTCTGTCTTGGCTACCCTGCGTTAGGTCGTGACTATAGCGTGAGGCATGGTGGCACTGAAAATGGCTAAGTGATTACTGTTGAAAGAGCCAGTGTGATAGGATTAACTATAGGATCCTTTGATTCACATGATCTGATCCCACCATCTCCTTTTGATAATTGGAAGAGCAGACGCACGGCTCGGTTCCATCCTTACCTCATTAGTATACCTTCTATTCGTACTAAACGTTTCAGTTCTACCTTTATAATGCGAACTGCTAAGGAGTGGAATGCACTACCGTCGTCTGTCTTTACTGAAAACTATAATCTGGGTCTCTTCAAGGCTAGAGTGAATAGGTGCCTTCTAGATCTTTGTGCTCCATGTTCGGCCACATCGTCGCTTACCAACAGGTGAGATCGTGATCAAACAAAGGTCAATCTAAGTTATAAAAAAAAAATTGCTCGTAGGCGGGAATCGAACCTTATGAACTTATCGAACCCCGCTACACAGGTAGTCAAAGATAGATCGAGGATAGATGCTGGGGGGAAGGTGGAGGCAGGAGGTGGCAGGACTGCATGTTATGCCAACACCACGGGTTATTACAGCCTATTATTACAGTAATTACAGCCTATCATGGCCATGTCGCGTCAATCCTACGTTACGGCACAATATTTTGGGGTAACTCAACAGCAAAGCTGAGAATTTTTAGGGCACAAAAGCGTTGTGTCAGATCCATTTGTGGTCTGAAAAGGAAGGGACTCGCGCAAGTCCCATTTTATTAGACTACATTTTCTAACACTGCCCGCAGTATACATAAGTGAGGTTGCTGTTTTTGTCAAAAGCAACCCTGAGCTATTTGAATGGTTTGCAGTTGGAAGCCGCCTAGAGGGTACATTACGCAATGTTTCATGTCGAACACAGCTATTACGCAAAAGTACTTTCTGCATGGCGCCTATAATCTTCAACAAGATACCATTATCTGTTCGATCATTGTCAAGTTTAAATGTATTTAAGCGCAAACTTAATGACATTTTGGTTGAAAAAGCTTATTATACTGTATTAGAAGAGTTTTTGTGTGACACCAGTATTTCAACTTAATTTCTGGGTAGGTAGGTATTATACAAATAATTTCTGAGTACAATAAGATTCGACATGTATGAATTTTATTTTTATTTTGAATTGTTGAAATTTTTGATTATCTTTAGTAAGTAGGAAACTGAGTAGTTTGTTACATTTTTGAAATTCGTGCATGCTCTTAATTATAAACTTGCCGATCTGTTTGTATAAATTGGCCAATCCGACTTATCTGTCTAATGTCTGTACGCTGAAAAGCAGAATCTAGCGATCTTACCTACAATCTAACATCTAATGCATTTTTTATTGTACCTAGATTCATAAACAATAAATGATTTATGATTTTTGGGTTGAAGGCGCGTGCAAAATACTAGTAGATAGAGCACACAGTGAATGTGGAACTTACCATGAAGAACATGCATAGCACTAAAGCGACCACCAGCTGCGGTATGGCGCTGGGCGGCTGCGCGTGCGTCCAGTGGCAATGCTCGTCAGTGTCCTGAGGGGGCGCCACCGGCACGTCTGTGTACGCCTCCTGGGAATACATACAGATGGAGTTTTAAATAAAAAGGTTGAGAGGTTTTGATGAACAAAATATATACATGATCTGATCCCACCATCTCCTTATCATCATTTGGTGAAACCTACCTACCAAACTACTTACCTAGTAGTAAGAAGGATCATTAAAAAAAACAGACCGTGTTTGTTGCCTGATTCTTCTAGGTCTGGTTGCGTTGGAACAGGAGTAAACGTAAATTTATTTTTAAGACGATTCAAAAGGTTCCTTGTGATTTCAATGAATAAAATACTTTTTGACTTGAATTGACTTGATATGATTTATGATGAAATCCGTTAGGGGCTGTAATTTATTAGAGTCCAATGAATATCACATTTGTTGAAAAATCTTATTCGATTTTTCAACAAATCATGATTTTTACAAGCTTTTATTTAACTAACATGTTTGTATGTTCGGGTGGAATCTTGCAACTGAATTTTAAAGCATTTATCCTCAACCGATTGAGATTAAATTTTGCATACCTGTCAAGTTCCGATGACAATGCAATATTATGGTGACAGCGAGCTGATCTGATGATGGAGACGGAAGGTGGACAACGGAACTCCTCGAAGGATAATAGTAGACTGGCCGTTCATTTTGATCAGCACACGATTACGATCACGAATTTTATAAAAGCTTGTATTGAAAAAAATATTTTTCACAAAAAGCTTCTTAGTACTAAGAGTATCTGAGCTAAGCCGCGGACTGACAGACGGACGGACATGGCGAAACTAGAAGGGTTCCTTGTTGAGTACTGAACCATAAAAAGGAGGCAAGGCAAGTTGCGTTGAAAGGACTTTGCAAGTCAACTGCTTTGTCTAACTGAAGTAGCCCTTTCTTACTTCATCGGAAACTGCAGAAACTATTTCTAGGCCGGCTCGGCAGCAAACAGTAGGTATCTACAAAGTAGTATAGTCACACACCTATATTACACTAGATAACGCGAGTTCACATACTTTTCGTGTCACGTTGCGTGTCCGAAGTTGGAGCAATGCTCCAACAAGCAAACCTTAAATCATTACGCCATAGAGAACATTTTTACAAAAGGAAATCTCTCTTGGTATTAGTCTTCGCGATAGCACGTCGGATGGCTTGTCCATACTAAATGTAATTTACCAAATATTTATTTATTTATTTTATTTATTTATCATACGAAGTGATCTAAATATATTTTGGTTAGTAGTATCTTAAAACTTATGTTCGGTTTGTCTAAATACTAGGTTCTCTTACAATACAACACACGAGCGATAACAAATGAGATGGAATATTTTACAACTATGGCATATTTTTATATGGGCGAACAATGAACATAGTATAATTTTACTCTGAAATTACTGTTGTTGGCTTTTATATTGGTCATTATTTGCGGCAAATCATATTTGGTTGAAGAAAACACTGGATTAATAGCGAAAATAACATCGAAATTACTTCTATGGACAACAATTTCGATGTCATTTTCGCTATTAATCCAGTGTTTTCTTCAACCAAATATGATTTGCCGCAAATAATGACCAATATAAAAGCCAACAACAGTAATTTCAGAGTAAAATTATACTATGTTCATTGTTCGCCCATATAAAAATATGCCATAGTAGTAAAATATGTAATTAATTCTTGTTTTTTTTTTTTATGATTGTATTGTTAATAAAAATATTGCATGCCTCAGGTAGGAATACATTGATACTTATAATAATATTTGACATCTTTTATAACATGTATTTCAAGTAATAAAAATACTTTGACTTTGACTTTGACTTTTAACAACATTTCAGTGTAAAATTATACTCTGTTCGCCGATATTTGGTAAAATACATTAGTATGGAAAAGTAACCACCTTAGTAGAAAAATGCGTAATTGCGCCAACTAAAAATACTTCGATGATGAAGAATTTTTAGCCGTGCAAATGGAGATATTTTGTAGCATAGTAGGTACAAAATAAAACGGAACACTTGGTTTCATACTTCACGTGTTTGCGGCGTCTATCTTGATAATGGTCTGTGTGAGAATGGCAGACGTGGAAAGTCGCATCATTAGTTACTAAAGTTCATGGACAAAAGCGCACCGTTGGAAGACCTTTAAATACCCATTCTAAAACTTTTGCTGTAAAACCTTGCTTATTATCTATAACCATGAACTGAATGAACAGCGACACGTAGCGACAGCGTTACGTACTAACTATTAAGTAATCTGTGACAGCGACTTGTTGACGAAACATTCTTATCCTAAACAAGTAATTAATTTTGTAAAAATTAAAAAAACCCCCAACGCAATGAAACGGCTGAACCTATTTTGATCAAACAAAGCTAAGAACACTCCCGATAAATACAACTTTCAAACAAAAAAAAGAAAAACGAAATCGGTTCATCCGTTCGGGAGCTACGATGGGACAGACAGACACACACACTCACACACAGACACGTCAAACTTATAACACCCCTTCGTTTTTCGGCGGGGGTTTAAAACAGCAGCTGAGTCATTCTGGACTTCTGGAACATGCTCGTACTACTTCAAATGGTACAAATTTCATTTAAAATTACTTAGATGAAGTTGTTAGTTGTGTAAAACAGAAAAGCCTCGTTCCAAGTCCGCATATTGTGACGGGCAACTACGGAACCGTACAATGCGTGTGGCCCGACATGCACTTGGCGCTTTTTGGCTGTAATATTCGTTATATGTTTTTTTTTACACCTTTAAAAGACGGAACATGCAGATGGCCCACCTGATGTTAAGCGCCTCTGAACATCTCTGCCTATGAACAGTGCATTATCTCACAGCTCACGTCCACCTAGGACGCGCCCTATGTGGCATTGCACTTCACCCGCTACCCAGAGACATAAAGATACAAAGCCTCATGTGCCTGTAATTACACCGGCACCCATAACCTTCAAACCGGAACACAGTGATGCGAGCACTACTGCTTTGCGGCAGAAATATGTATGGTGGTAGTACTTCCCCGGACGAACTCTTTCACAAAAAAGCTCTACTACTATTACTAGTATCTATCAGCACTACCCGAATAAAATGTACCTATATAGCATGTCTCACCCGGACTTAAATAACGAATCGATTGAAACATTCATAAAAATCGGATGAGTAGTTTAGGCGCTACGGTGGAACATACGTAAATACAAACATACATACATACAGACATACATTTTACCCGCAATTCGCACTAAGCGTTTCAGTTCCACCGTTGTAATGCGAACAGCTAAGGAATGGAACAAGTTACCGTCGTCGTCTGTCTTTCCTGAAATCTATAATATGGGTCTCTTTAAGGCTAGAGTGAGTAGGTGCCTTCTAGACCTTCGTGATCCAACGTCGGCCGCATCGTCACTTACCAACAGGTGAGACTGCGGCCAATCGAGGGTATATCATAGTACAAAAAACCTTGACTGCGAAAACATAACCCTTCCTTTTGGCTTTGCCGTAGTCGGGCAAAAAAGTAAATTACTAAGTGTAAGAGATATATTATGTCAGCATCCTCATTAAACAAATTAATCCCCAAGCGTAGTCAGTCCGCTGACGCGCGAAATACATTATTCCACTCCAATAAATATCTACGATCTACCTTTTTATTTGGTAAGTTAATATGCCCATGTTTTTTTAAGGTGGGACATTCCGCAAAATTACGAATCATAGGTTAGATTTTTAACCCCCTACGCAAACACGACGGGGTGTTATAAGTTTGACGTGTCTGTGTGTGTGTGTGTGTGTGTGTGTGTGTGTGTGTGTGTGTGTGTGTGTGTCTGTGGCATCGTAGCTCCCGAACGGATGAACCGATTAATTTTTTATTTTATTTTAAAGGTGAAATTATGGGGAATTTTCTTAGCTATGTTTGATCAAAATCGGTACAGCCGTTTCAATGCGTTGAGGGATTTTTGATTTTTACAAAATTATTTACTTGTTATTGACTAAATCAAGTACAATATTCAATTTATAAATATGCATGGATACTACATTATAATTCCGAGGGATCACTGTACCAGAAACACGATACGACAATAATTTCTCGATAGAAAAACAAAAACAAACTAAAGATACCTCTTACTTTTGGCTAGATTCGATTGTTTATTAAAATGGTGCATATTATTAGGTAAAAAAAATTTTTTTTTTTATACTACTTGGATGACGGATCAAGCAAGAGGCCCACCTGATGTTAAACGGTAACCTCTGCATATGAACAGTGCATTACCTCATAGGTCACGTCCACCTAGGACGCACCCTATGCGGCATTGCACTGCGCCCGCCACCCTGAGACATAAAGATGAAAAGTCACATGTGCCTGTAATTTCACCGGCACCCTTACCCTTCAAACCGGAACACAGCAATGCGAGCACTACTGCTTTGCGGCAGAAATAAATATGGTGGTAGTACTTCCCCGGACGAACTCTTTCACAAAAAAGCTCCACTACTACTACTAAATAAAATGAAATGAAATGAAATCAGTTTATTTGCTATTGGATAAATAAAATCAATACAACAAAGCCGAGGTTTTTTGTTTATGTAGGGGTTTTGTAAAATAAACTATATTTTATGAGATTTATATTAAAAATAGCTTTTTAAAGCGGCGCAAGTTTTTTTTATGAAGATTTCTGCCTAGCTTTGACGCAGCCATAAGCAATTCAAACAAATTTAAAAATCAAATTTCAATATTTCAAACTCCTTAATACAACACACATATCACACCCACGTAAATAATCCTGATTCCACACTAGGATACCCTGTGTCGTGGGTATAAAAACAAATATTTCCAGATCATACAATATTTTTTTCCGCAGCGACAATCGGGCTATTCCCATTAGTTTTACCGAGTAGTCTTACCAGTTGAACTGCCGGTAATTTTCTTCCTAACAGACTTACTAGTAAGACCACTGGGAACATTGTACCCAGTAGACTTACCAGTAAAACAAAACCCCCAATAGTCCTACTCTTATGTAGACTTAGGTAATTCGAATGTACAACCTCCCGCATCACTCGCCTGTCGCGCCACAGAGGTACCTACTTGTACTAATATTATCTACAACCTCCCGCATCACTCGCCTGTCGCGCCACAGAGGTACCTACTTGTACTAATATTATCTACAACCTCCCGCATCACTCGCCTGTCGCGCCACAGAGGTACCTACTTGTACTAATATTATCTACAACCTCCCGCATCACTCGCCTGTCGCGCCACAGAGGTACTTGTACTAATATTATTCTGTGACCGAGGTCGTCAGGACATGGCCACAAAAAAGTCAGCAAAACTTATCTAGCTTTTTTATGATCACTAACAAAAAATACCTATAAGGAAAAATTATGATGTTTATGTTTTTGTGTATTTATTCCTAAACCTCTATGCCGATAGCGTGAATCTTGGTGATTATTGTCTGCACGCCGGGGAAGGTTTCTAGACCACAGAGACCACGGGGAACACGCGAACGAGGTCACGAGCTTGCCGCTTTTTTTAATAATAACCCAGTTTTTTATAATAATGTTTTTTATTCTATTTTTTTATATTCGGTTAGAAATGTACGGTTAGAATCACTTGCTGTGGGGCGGTTAATTTCGATGGCCTAAACGGATGGCCCACCTCCTCTGCCTACTTTCTGCCTATAACAATGCCACAAACCTCACAAGCAACTTCACCTATGACGCGCCCTATACATCCTCGCAACCCTCAGGACATAGAGATAAAAGTCCTGTGCCTGTAATTTCACCTTCAAACCAGAACAGCAATTCGAGCTCCACGAATGGTATTACTTCCCTGGACGAACTCTTTCACGATAAATCTCTACTGGTAACAAATGAAAAACTCAGGCATTTCTCAGATATGGCCTCTTTTGAACAAAACATCGGAAGGCCGCATTTCTCACTTTAGTATACGTAACATTTTTGGCCCTTGGCCTCGCTAAATGTATAGGAAACTTACATAATTTTTCTTCATTTTGGCAGAATCTCAACACAATACCACAATGGCCACGTCAAACTGCACAAAATAGAAATGCGTCGAAGGGAGAGCGTTTTTATTTTTTTGCGTACAATGGAGGGTAGTCTGATATCGTAAGCGGGATATTCACGCCGTAATAACAATATGCTGCCAGCGTTTTGTGCACGTCAACTTTTATTGTGCAAAGTCATGAATAATTATGCAAAGTTGACTGGCTGGAAATAATCAGTTTCGATCGATAGATGAGACGCTTCCGTTGGTAGGTGTAGAGCTTTTTACCCACGATGGAAACACGATTAATATTTAAGGTACAACGTTTCGGGTTTGGCGCGAAATTAAATTTTTGTGTTTTTTGCTAATCACAGCTCATCAACACATCTTGAGATAGCGAAACCTGATATTGCGGAAACTATGAGAAGTAACACACGCGTTTAGATTGGTAGTGGTGTCGATTCTGTGCAGCATTCTCTAATTTTAAACTGCATTAAAATTATCGCGGTCTCTTTTATTTCAGTCTATTAGAAAGGGCGCGCGACAACTTTAACGCGGTTTAAAGGTAGAGAATGCTGCACAGAATCGACACCAGTGTCTCATTAATACCATTAGTTTAGTGCGATGTCATTCACTTATTTTTACAGAGTTTCTTTTGTTCATTGGCATTCGTTGGTAGCTACACTAATAAAAATAAAATAAAAGGGCATTTATTCTTTATAGTATCTATACTAATTAACAAAGGATATAAGTGTAAAAATAACATATTTAGTCTAGTGTAAGAGAAAAGGTCGAGGGCTCAGTCACGCTGATAATGATAATATTTATGAGACACTTTCAATCAAAATATGCTTCGTAGGTCTCCTAGATTCCGCAAAATTAGGTTTCCCTATGTCAAGATGTGTTGATGAGCTGTGATCAGCAAATAACACAATCAAATTAGAATTTCGCACGGCTTATTACCAAAAGTTTAGGTACCACTGGTTTTCGCTGAAACTGCAACTTTTTTGCTGGAGCTGCAACGCGGGCCAAGTACCAGCAATCCGAGGATGCCCATATTGCCCAATCGCGTCGTGCGCACTTGGAACCGGCTACCAGACTCAGTGATCAGTGCCCCCTCAGTGAATTCTTACAAAAATAAACTTGTCAAACATTTAAAGTGCACTGATAAGGACTAAGATACACACGCATCAGCTCCGAGAGCTGCCCGTGTATTATAAATAAATAAATAAATAAACATATAACTTACAGGCACATGAGACTTTTCATCTTTATGTCTCAGGGTGGCGGGCGCAGTGCAATGCCACATAGGGTGCGTCCAAGGTGGACGTGATCTATGAGGTAATGCACTGTTCATAGGCAGAGGTTACCGCTTAACATCAGGTGGGCCATCAGCTTAATCCGTAAAAAAAGTATACAGGGTGTAACATATTATCCCTATAAGCCTGGGGAGGGGGTATTCTACACATCATGGCGAATAACTTTAGTTCTAGGACTTTTTAAAATTCGAAGTTTTTAATTCATGAAATGCCTTGTAAAAATCCTGAAATTCCGCAATAAATTCCTGAAACTCCTCCAGAAATGTTCCTAACACAACGTGAGGCAGTCCTACGTAAGGTACCATAAAACCGTAACATCCTCATGCTGTGTTAGGAACATTTCTTGAGGAATTTCAGGATGTTTACGTGAAATTACATGAATTAAAAACGGCGAAATTTAAAAAGTCGTAGAACTAAAGTTATTCGCCTTGATGTGTAGAATACCCCCTCCTCGGGTTTATAGGGATATTATGTTACACCCTGTATACACTCGAAAAACATTACCCTCCTTCTGGCGCAGTTGGGTAATAACCCTACAAAGATAAGGTACGCTATACATATTTCATGTTAATCATGTTAATATTTTCATCTCACCAATGTTGATAACATCCATTGCGTGGCGTAAATACAAGCATTTTTAATTCGCGACGCGATGTTATTATGTGTAAGCGTGAAAGTCCTTCACGGCTATTAACATTCGCGCAAATAATGTTTGTTTTACTGTCTATAAGAACCTGTGTCAATGATATACAAGTCAATGTAGACTTTTGAGTGTTCACCTTTAACATGGTTTCATTAGCTTCACTTGTAACTGACAAACTAACTAACAAACAATGTAAGCAAATCTTGGAATCGAATTTACGACCATTCCTATTCATTGAAACAGCGGTACATAATCGCTACTTCATACTATCGATAGAAACACTACATGTCAAAAGGCTTTTTGTTGCAATCAAGCTTTGTTAGCAACAGGGTGAGTTGCATGATCGCTAAAACGTCATTTTCAATAGAAACAGCATTGAAACAGCGCACTGCTGATAGAAACAGGAGATAGCTAATCGCTCGGCAGATATCCTATCGAAATGACGACCTCTGTGGCGCGGCGGGCGCAAGCTCGCCTGCGACGCAGGAGGTTGCGGGTTCGATTCCCGCTTCGGAACAAATATTTGTACGATCTGCAGATATTTGTTCAGGGTGTTCTGGGTATTTTCTATGCATAATAAAAAAGCTATCTTTGTAATGCATTGTATTAAGTATATCAGTTATCTAGTACCCATAACACAAGCCATGCTTAGCTTCGGGCTAGATAATGTTGTGTGAACTGTCCAGCATTATTTATTATTTATTTATGTAGTTATTTATTTTAAAGTAGTAGGTAATAACATTATTTCTGCTCAATACCATAGTTTTTTTGCGGCTCGCTCCGTTCGCCGTTTTTAATTACAGATTGAAGTACCTATCATTTTTGCATCACTATTTACGAGATAAAATCACTGAATTTTAAGCGGTTCACTCCGCTTGCCAACATATTGAGACGTTAAATATCATTTTTGCTGCCCTCTTCTCGACCTAATCACCATCATCATCCACAGCCTGACTTCACCCACTGCTGAGTATAGGCCTCTGTTAGCCTGTGCCATTCCTCACGGTCCCGTGCCAGTCTCATCCAGGTTCGCCCTAATACTGAAAATTAAATACCAAAACTTTGCTACGCCAATGCATATCACAGTCGTAGGGGCCCCATTATCATAAAGTGTCCAGGGCCTACAATAAGCTAAAGTCGGCCCTGGGTGACAGCGACCTGATCAAAGTCAAAAGTCTTAAAAAATAAAATAAATAATTTTTTTTTTTTTTTTTTTTTTTTTAACATTGATAGACCTTTGTTTGACCACGATCTCACCTGTTGGTAAGTGACGATGTGGCCGAAGATGAAGCACAAAGGTCTAGAAGGCACCTATTCACTCTAGCCTTGAAGAGACCCAGATTATAGTTTTCAGGAAAGACTGACGACGGTAGTGTATTCCACTCCTTAGCAGTTCGCATTATAAAGGTTGAACTGAAACGTTTTAAACGTAACGTTTTACGTTTTACGATAAATAAATAATACTGGACGGTTCACACAACATTATCTAGCCCCAAGCTAAGCAGAGCTTGTGTTATGGGTACTAGATAACTATACTATATATACTTAATACAATATATTACATAGATAGATATTTTTTATTATACATAGAAAATACCCAGAACACCCTGAACAAATATCTGCGATCGCACAAATATTTGTTCCGAGGCGGGAATCGAACCCGCAACCTCCTGCGTCGCAGGCCAAGCTTCGCCCGCCGCGCCACAGAGATAAATTTACTCTTGTTCCAACGCGACCAAACCTAGAAGAATCAGGCAACAAACACCGTCGTTTTTTTTTTAATTATCCTTCTTACTACTGGGCTCCTGTGTAATGCCTCGAGAACAAGTGGAAGCTGATTCAAAGAAAAAAGGAAAACCAACTTAAAAGCCCTAGGTAGGCAGTCAAAAGTAAGATGATAGAGAGAATCAGCAAAAGTTCATAAGGCAGCACAAACTACGCTTGATATACTCATAAATAACACATCAATAATAAATTATATGTAGGTACAGACATTGAAAATTGACAAATTAGGTATCGAGGGGCAGAGCGACATCAGGCCACGCGGCTTTATCATTAACATAGTCATGTAGAGAGCAATGAATGAATGATCTGATGATGAAGACGGAAGGTGGACAACAGAACTCCTCGATCGTTACGTATCCTAGCAGGGTTTGGGCTCATTTTGATCAGCTCACGGTTCCGATACTAACTTAAGAAAAGCGTGTATTGAAAAAATATGTTTCATAAAAAACTTATTTCCCAGTGGTTTAGTTTGCAGTCAACTAAATTAAAAACGGCAGCGTGAGGAAATAATTTAATATTATTATTTATTTCCTGTGAGTTATGCCGTTATCTAACTCGTTTATCAAATTATTAAATTTATCTAAAGCTGTGTTACAATAAAACAAGCCTACCATATTGGTGACACGAGATATATTATCTCTACATATAATAAAACTATAAACGGGAACATTTCTGTATCAACTATTTTTAACCCCCGACGCGAAAACGATGGGGTGTTATTTTTGACGTGTCTGTCTGTCGTATCGTAGCTCCCAAACGGATGAACCGATTACTTCGTTTTTTTTTTTGTTTGAATGTTGAATTTGTCGGGAGTGTTCTTAGCTATGTTTGATCAAAATCGGTTTAGCCGTTTCATTGCGTTGAGGTTTTTTTTAATTTTTACAAAATTAACTACTTGTAGAAAATTATAATTGAGGTATTCTAATGCTTGCCAACAGGTGGGCGAATATCACACCCTGGATACCTGAAGGATGGCGACCTCGGGGTCGGCCGAGAAAGCGTTGGCGGTACGATCTTGTAAATTTTGAGAAGGAGTGGTGGGAGACTGCCAAAGACAGGGACAAGTGGAAGAATTTGGGGGAGACCTTTGCCCAGCAGTGGGAAAAAATAGGTTAAGGAAAAAAATGATGTAACCTAATCATCGTTACCGATACGCCGATACAGAGGCGAAAAACGCGCCCGTTTTTTAATTTGTGGTCTCTTTAGATACGTACACTGTGTTACTGATTATTACAAAAAAAAAAAGTAGTCACAATTCACACAACATTATCTAGCCCCAAGCTAAGCAGAGCTTGTGTTATGGGTAATAACTGATATACTTAATACAATACATTACATAGATAGATATTTTTTATTATACATAGAAAATACCCATAATAATAAATATTTGTTCCGAGGCGGGAATCGAACCCGCAACCTCCTGCGAACCGTCGCCCACGCACCTCAGAGATCGTCAAAACATGCATTCTATGAGCAGGCCTCGTCCAGCAGTGGACGTCTAAAGGCTGGTGATGATAATGATGATGACCTAGATATATAGATAGATAGATTAACTCTTTATTGTACACAAATAACACACAGAAATATAAAACATAACTCAATAACAAAAAATAACAGAATTGGGCGGTCTTATCGCTTATAGTGATTGACCTAGGTACCTAGGTAGGTAGTACAGTAAGAACGTATCTATAGCCACGCGCGGACGAAGTCGCGTGTGTTAGCTAGTCTATAACAATGTTCTAACTGTAATCTTATCAACGTTGTACGTCTGGTGCATGTCCTTACTTACACAAGGACTTTGCACCAAATGTGCCCCTAACCAAATACATTTGATATATGTATTTGAGTTAACTCTCTAAAGGACTCTCTGAAGCGTTTAGTACGAATAGAGGGTATACTAATGAGGTGAGGATGGTACCGAGCCGTGCGTCTGCTCGTCCAGGAGATGGAGGGGTATATTCTTAGGCCGGACACACCACGGCATAACTACCACGAATGCCTAAAAAATATATTTAAGGCGTGTATATATGCCACATTCCGCCATATCCGCCCATTGTACATTTAGTTTTTTTTGTTTAATTGTTATGTCTTGTTTTTAACTAGTTTGTAAGTTGTACAATAAAGTATTTTCATTCATTCATTCATTCATATATGTAAAATGTGGTGCATTCAAAACTTTTTTCTACACGATCTATATCGAAAAATCTACAAAAATATATGTTATTCTACATCATATAAAGCATGTACTATTGTTTCAAAAAAAAATTAAAAAATAACTCAAAATGTAAGAAATCAATTTGCAAAGTAGCCTCTGTTTTCGTGGTTACAACCATTTTTCTGCTAAACTATCAATATTTTTGTAGTAGTAGAGCTTTTTTGTGAAAGAGTTCGTCCGGGGAAGTACTACCACCATACCTATTTCTGCCGCAAAGCAGTAGTGCTCACATTGCTGTGTTCCGGTTTGAAGGGTAAGGGTGCCGGTGAAATTACAGGCACATGAGTCTTTTCATCTTTATGTCTCAGGGTGGCGGGCGCAGTGCAATGCCACATAGGGTGCGTCCTAGGTGAACGTGACCTATGAAGTAATGCATTGTTCATAGGCAGAGGTTACCGCTTAACATCAGGTGGGCCTCTTGCTTGATCCATCATTCCAAGTAGTATAAAAAAAAAAAAAAAAAAAAATAGAACAAGATGTTTTTATTGCCGTCAGTATCCTACTAATATTATAAATGCAAAAGTTTGTGTGTGTGTTTGTTACTTCTTCACGCTGGAACGGCTGGACGGATTTGCATGAAATTCGGAATGGAGATAACTGGACTCTCGGAATAACACAGGCACATTTTTATCCCGATATTCCCACGGGATCGAGACTTACGCGGGTGAAACCGCGGGGCGCTGCTAGTATTAAATAACAGAACGCCGCTCTCGGCGTTCTGAGGGGCAAGTCCGAGTTTACACACACCATCGTAACGATGATCGTAACGGCGAGTGTACGTGTATTGCGTAGTAACTAGCCATTAATCTGTGACGTTTTTGGCACAGATTAATAGCTAGTTATTATGTTATACACGTACGATCGTGTTACGTTCACCGTTACGATGGTGTTTGCAAAACTCAGACTCACCCCTCTGAACCTATACCTAGAATCTATACATATATAGATAAGACCTAGTTTTTATTTTTGAAAATTACTTTCCTTATGATTTTTGGTTTGCCTTACCTGCTCTGCCAACTCTTTCAGAGAAAAAGGCAAAGGGTTTTTTCTTTTTTTTCTCTTTCTTTCTTTTTCCCTTTCTTTTCTTTTTCTTTCTTTCTCTTTCTTTCTTTTTCTTTCTTTGTAATGTATGTCATATTACTAGTATACTATTACTTTATGTACATGTCTAATGTAAAAAACACGTCAACTTGAAAACCTACTCCTTATTTATTTAGTGGGTAATAACTTGTACTAAGTAATATTTATTATGTGGTACAACCCAAAATTACCAATCTTAGATTATATTTTTAACTGACGAAATCAAGTAGAATATTCAAATTAAAAATAAGCATGGATACTACATTATAATACCGAGGGATCACCCAGACAGAAAAACACAATAGGACAAAATTATCTCAATAAAAAATAAATCACAAAGTTACCTCTAACTTTTGGCTAGATTCGATTGTTTGTCAATATAATACAGATTATTGGGTCAAAAGTTGGATAAATAAGATCAATACAATAAAACGGAGGGATCACACACGGGGTTTTTTTAAATTATCTATATTTCGCGAGATATTCAATAAAAACTGCTTTTTGTTGAGGCGCGTGGCGTTTTTTTTTTATGAAGATTTCTGCCTCGCGGTGGCGCAATCAGATAAGATTTTCACTCACCTCTGAGAGCAAGGGAGCCCTGTCCAGATGTTCCGAGGATGCAAATGCAGACTCGAAGTACGCGCCGCGACCCCGGGACTTGTACCTGGATGCGCCGTCATCCCACATCCGTGCTTCCAGGTCGTCAGACATCCTGGCGCCGGCACTAAGCAGAAAACATTATATTCTGAGGTTGTGGAATGATCTCCCTGCTGAGGTTTTCCCAAGTGACTACAGTATGGGGTTCTTTAAAAGGGGTATTTGGGAAATGTTTAAAGGGTTGGCAACGCGCGTGTGATGCCTCTGGTATTGCAGGCGTCCATAGGCTACGGTAACCGCTTACCAACAGGTGGGCCCGTATACCTGTTTGCTACGTTGGTAGTATAAAAAAAAAAACACATTTCTAGCTACATTTCAGACAGCAAAAATTAGCATTGATGTATACATACATAAACTCCCGGAGGGGTAGGCAGAGGCCACGGATTTCCACTAGCTACGATCCCGACATACCTCTTTTGCCCATTCACTCTCATCAAATTCCTCATACATGCTCGTTGGTTAAGAGTACTCTTGACCTGACCTTTTTCCAGAAAGTCTCCAATGTCTATTAATTCAATTCAAATCAATTCAATTCATTTATTTCAGGCAACAGTGAAAAATGTACATTGTACCTAGACAAAGGCCCATAGTAATATATACCTTACAACTAACATACATATAAAGATATTTATAACTTAATCTAACACACGTGTGATCGACGACGCGTCGCGGCCCGGGGGATCACGTGACAGACGGCCCTTGAACCGCCGGAACTTCACCCCTTTCGGCCAGAAATCAGGGCTCAAGTGGATCTTCAGATCCTCCGTAGGGACCCTCACCATAAATGAGCTAAAGCCCACATTGTGACGAGAGTCCAACTTCACGACCCTCAATCCCACTCCGACTTTCCTCTTGACGTACTCCACCACTTCTGCGGCCTTCACGTCGAAGAAGACGCGGGACACGTAGAATGCGCGATGCGGGATTAATGTATACATATATAACTTAGAGTATAGTTAAGAGTAAGTTGTATACTTAATAACTGAGTTTGCTTGTATTTTGGCTCATTAAACTACATGAAATGTTGCAATTTTTAATTTTAATACTGTGTTCCATAGACACATCAGCGAAAGCTGCTCGTCTATAAATAAATAATAATAATAATAAACAGTACACTAATATCTTGTGGTATACTTGTGGTGCGTTACTTTCTTATAAAATTATATGGCTATAATCATAAAAACAAAATAAAAAGATTATAAGAATCTGACACACCACAGGTCTAGATATTATACTGAAACAGTTTCCGAGAGATGACATCTCCCTATCAACAACACCTCAACAACATCTTCTGCAATTGGATAGGAACCGTGCACTAGTCCTAAGACGGATGGACATAGTGGTCTTGCCATACAAACACATCAGCACTTCCATATACCAGTAGTCGATCAGACATCACCGTAGTGACTGTAACACTGCTCAAGGGTTGTATTGCTTAATAGACTGACGTTCGATTTCGATGTCCAGTTTGCTATTCATTACTCTGCGTGTATCAAATATTTCTGCTCTTGAAAAAAAGCTAAAACACACAGCTCAATGAACAGTAAACTGGTAATCGACATTGATTAGACAATATGACAGCAGAGGCCGTAGACAAAGTAACATTCTAATAACGATGGTGCTTGTAGAAAAGCCAAAAATGTATGAGATTGACGTAAGCTATCGAAATGTCACGTGGTCTAGTATTGTATTACGACTGTAGAAATGGAATCGCTTCAAAGCAAATGCCACTTGGCTAGGCCGGCAGGTCTCTACTGAAGCAAACGCTCAACACAGCAGCTAATTTATAAATTTTGGTCTTCTGTATAATCTGCCCAAGCATATGGGACAAACTACAGTAGGTACTAAAGCTTTTTCGGGACCCGGCTTGTTCAGAAGGAAGTTGTGGCATTTTGGGGCAAGCGCTGTGGTGTGTCCGGTATAGAATAGACTCTAAGCCTTCTCGTCCCATGGATTTCGAAGAAGCTGGCTAAGAGATGATGATCAGGGCCAATCCCCCCTATTATATGGGGGAGGCCTCGTCATAATAACAACAACTGATATTTTTTTCCAGACTCCATATCTCAGAAACGGTAAGTTGTATGGAAAAAATTCATTTAACATTAATTGATGGATAAGAAAAAACCTACACGATAGGCTAAAAAAAATTGCTAAAAATTTTCTACGTCTTTTTTCCTCAGTGTCCCCTTATGTACACACTCTGACCGACATAACACCTAACAGTCACATAGGTACATAGTCCTGATCCCACATTACTGAATTTTTGGAAGGATTACAAATTCATTACTTGATTTTTATCCTTGTAAAACCTAGACAACTGCAAAGTAAGTATGTACCTACTTTAGTAGTTTCTGACCAAGATAAAATTGTTTCATGTGTCATTATGTCACAATAAAAAGACTTAAAGTCTAGATTCAGGGATCCAGTCCAGTATAAGGACCATATTTCTGAAACCTGAGGTTTTACAAATTCTTAGAATTACAATTATTTACCTTTTTATTTTATTATCCCAATCCCAGTGTTATCAATCCAAATGCAGTCGTAATCAAGCACTGACTTACAATTAAATTGGGCGATTTAAACATTTTTTTCTTTATCACAAATCTTCGTTTCACGACGGAACATGATAAACTGCGATAGTAAATAAATTCATAAATTCGCGAATCAGAAGGAAAACACTTGCGTAGCGTTTTCCCGACCAAACGAAAAGCAAGTACGTTAGCGATAGTGATGCGCATGCGCGAGTTGAGTCGAGTTGTAAACGAGTCAACTCGAGTCGAGTTTCTTGCAACTCGAGTTAACTCAGTCCATGCTCAAATCGCGTGCGTTGGTCGTCCCGCCCGGTTTGCCGGCCGAATGCCGACCAAACGAATTGAACTCGAAGATGGGATGGGCGATCAGGCTGATTCGGGCTCGTCCGTTCCACAATGAGGGCTTTTCATTTTCGAATAAAATAAAATAAAGTAGTTCAGTTTGGCTCGATAGATGGCGCTGACTCAAATGTGATTGCCAAAATTAACAAATGCATTGTCTGTGCTTTTGTGTGATAGTAACAAAATACCGTGAAAATATATCACTACGTTGTTGACTTTGACAATTCACTTTATTTTGAAAGTTACGTACAGAGCTGGCGCCATCTATTTTAAGCATGATGTAAAACGGCCGTGAAAACCCCGCATTGAATTGCAGCGCGCGTCAATTTAATGTGCGGTAGAAAGGAACTCGATTGGACTCGTTCATTCATCAACTCAACGACTCATCGTTACACGAACACCGAATCGAGTCAACTCGAGTTGCGACTCGAGTCAATAGCCCTATCAACTCGAGTTACTCGAGCTAGAAAAATATCTCGTCGCATCGCTAATGTACGTTTCGTAACTTTGCTTGGGCGTAGACCGTAATGTCAGTCTAGTGAGAACTATAAATATTTATGATAACAAATACAGTTCTATTTGTAAGCAACTTATTTTAGATTCCGTCTATGATGTATGTAATAATCGAGATCAATAAAAATAATGGTGTTTGCAGAATTTTTTATGTTGGATGGATTTTTCATGTAGGTGTACGATTATTGTTATTGAACGCATCTGGCTTTTCTTTCGGCCTGCCAATCTGCCTGCATCATCCTTGGTTCGATCTCGGAAGAAGAAAAATAAAGGTCCGATTAGCTAAAGATGATGATGATGATCTTTGTTTTTGATAGATTACTGTACTTCTTCTTTTATTTGTGGCTTTTAGTATCCACAATTTTATTCTACGATTTTACTCATCAGTTCAATTTCATCAAATCAAACGCGACGACTGAAGTCCGACGGCCTTTTGAGGAACTAACGGAAAACAGAGGTAGATTTTCGCTTTTGCGCATAGAAACTAGCGCTCCAGACACCTTCAGTCGTGGCGCGGACTCTATATGCACAGAACAATAATACTCCTACCGGAGCGGTCAGAGTGGACATACGGGGGCGCTGAGGGAAAAAAAAGACTTAGAATTTTTTTCACAATTTTTTTTTTTTTTTTTTTGCCTATCGTCTAGCATTTCTTTCAGCCGTCAATTAATGTTCAATGCATTTTTTCCATACGACTTACCGTTTTTGAGATATGAACTCTGAAAAGTTTTCAAGTTGCCGTACGGAAAAAAGTCATAAGATACATAATTACGACGAAAAGCAACTCGATATGATGCGCATAAAAAAACAAGTTTTTTTTTTTTTTGCAAAATTTGTCAGAGTCCTGCGCACCCTCATGTAAAATAGCACGGCGAAGAAAGACTTAGAAGATTTGTCAAAAAAAAAAATTTTTTTTCTTTTTTTTTTTGCCTATCTTTTAGCATTTCTTTCAGTCGTCAATTAATGTTCAATGCATTTTTTCTATACGACTTACCGTTTTTGAGATATGAACTCTGAAAAGTTTTCAAGTTGCCGTACGGAAAAAAGTCATAAGTGACATAATTACGACGAAAAGCAACTCTACACGATGCGCATATAAAAACAAGTTTCTTTTTTGCGCCCCTTCACGTAAAACAGCACGGCGAAGAAAGACTTAGAAGATTTGTCAAAAAAAAAAATTTTTTTTCTTTTTTTTTTTGCCTATCTTTTAGCATTTCTTTCAGTCGTCAATTAATGTTCAATGCATTTTTTCTATACGACTTACCGTTTTTGAGATATGAACTCTGAAATTTTTTCAAGTTGCCGTACGGAAAAAAGTCATAAGTGACATAATTACGACGGAAAGCAAATCTACGCGATGCGCATATAAAAACAATATTTTTTTTCCGCACCCTCATGTAAAATAGCACGGCGAAGAAAGACAAAGGATTTGTAAAAAAAAAAAAAAAAAATCTTTTTTTTTTGCCTATCTTTTAGCATTTCTTTCAGTCGTCAATTAATGTTCAATGCATTTTTTCTATACGACTTACCGTTTTTGAGATATGAACTCTGAAAAGTTTTCAAGTTGCCGTACGGAAAAAAGTCATAAGTGACATAATTACGACGAAAAGCAACTCTACACGATGCGCATATAAAAACAAGTTTCTTTTTTGCGCCCCTTCATGTAAAATAGCACGGCGAAGAAAGACTTAGAAGATTTGTCAAAAAAAAAATTTTTTTTTCTTTTTTTTTTTGCCTATCTTTTAGCATTTCTTTCAGTCGTCAATTAATGTTCAATGCATTTTTTCTATACGACTTACCGTTTTTGAGATATGAACTCTGAAATTTTTTCAAGTTGCCGTACGGAAAAAAGTCATAATTGACATAATTACGACGGAAAGCAACTCTACGCGATGCGCATATAAAAACAATATTTTTTTTCCGCACCCTCATGTAAAATAGCACGGCGAAGAAAGACTTAGAAGATTTGTCAAAAAAAAAAAAAAAAATCTTTTTTTTTTGCCTATCTTTTAGCATTTCTTTCAGTCGTCAATTAATGTTCAATGCATTTTTTCTATACGACTTACCGTTTTTGAGATATGAACTCTGAAAAGTTTTCAAGTTGCCGTACGGAAAAAAGTCATAAGTGACATAATTACGACGAAAAGCAACTCTACACGATGCGCATATAAAAAAAAGTTTCTTTTTTGCGCCCCTTCATGTAAAACAGCACGGCGAAGAAAGACTTAGAAGATTTGTCAAAATGTCATTTGCATTTGTATTTATATTAGTCTCTTGTTTGCTCTCCTCCTGGCCAATAACATCTATACTTTCTTCGAAAACATCCTCATTGACCATTGAACTATTATTACTAGCATCGACTATGTTCCTGTAGTGTAACTGTAAAGCTTTATCCGGCGGGGTGAAGGCAGAACTGGTTCTCCTATGCTTCTTTCTTTTTCCTGATACTGGTGTTATACACTTTATTTCCGACGAGCCAACCTTTTTGTAGAGGTCGATTATTTTGTGACATTTTTCTAACTCAGATTTTATCCGGATATTCTCAGAATTAAAATTATCAATTTCATGGTTCGCACTTTGCAGTTGGGTTGAGAGACTATGAATTTTTTCATTTAACTCGTTCTTAATGATGCTTTCCTCCAATGATGTGTTGGGAAGACTCATAACGGTGGTGTCAAATAAAGTCGAACTGTCGTTTGATGTTTCAGACAGGGAATTTGATAACTGCTGCGGATTTCGTATTGTTATGTTATCCGTATCCATTTTTCGGATAGTGAAATTCATCAAGAAATTACGATAAGAATCTAAATTGAACATACTGAGGATCGATTTTTGAGTGTCATTGAGTGACTAATAGTCAACTAAATGACTATTAGTCACCGATTTCCAAAAGCTCGTATTTTTGGAAGTCACCGGTGACTAAAATTGTCATAGTATGATATAAATACGAGTGCCTCTACCCACTCGATTTGAAATCACTTCGTGACTATTTTCGGCACTGACATTTTAATCATATTATGAATAGTAGTAGAGCTTTTTTAAGTAGGGGAAGTACTACCACCATACCTATTTCTGTCGCAAAGCAGTAGTGCTCGCATTGCTGTGTTCCGGTTTGAAGGGTATGGATGTTGGTGAAATTACAGGCACATGAGACTTTTCATCTTTATGTCTCAGGGTGGCGGGTGCAGTGAAATGCCACATAGGGCGCGTCCTATGTGGACGTGACCAAAGTCAAAGTCAAAAGTATTTTATTCATTGAAATCACAAGGATCATTTTGAATCGTCTTTAAAAATAAATTTACATTTACTCCTGTTCCAACGCAACCAGCCAGACCTAGAAGAATCAGGCAACAAACACGGTCTGTTTTTTTTGATGATCCTTCTTACTAATAGATTTTCTTACTACTAGACCTATGTAATAATGCACTGTTCATAGGCAGAGGGTACCGCTTATCATCAGGTGAGCTATCTGCTCGTTCCATCATTCTAAGTAGTACAAAAAAAGCCCTATTTTTTAATGAAATAAATAGGCAAACTAGCATACGGCCCACCTGATCTGATGTGGTCACCGTCGCTTATAGACACCGGCAACACCCGGGGTATTGTCGATGCGCTGCCTACCCTGAAGGAATTTATGAACATTTTACTCAATTTTACTCTTTATCTAATGCTTTGGTACACGCACGAATACACGCATTGATCACAAATTCTCAAAGGATCACGTAGTACCTATCAAAATAGTCGAATAGTTGGTAGACAGAGAATGACTCTCAAAAATACGACATTTGGTAAAAAGTGATTTCGAAGTCATGAATGGCTTTTTGTCATTCGTGATTTCTAGTCACTCGGTGAAACTCAAAAATCGATCCCCTGATCCTTTCTTTTACATGTTTTTCACATATTCATAAAGTAGGTACCTAGGGGACCTAGCTTACCTAGTTGTTTGCAAAATGCGTGAAAACTCGGAAAACCACGTTTTACCAGAAATGAGACCTAGCTAGCCAGATTTTAAATGCAAGTTTTGCTTAATTAAAAGAAATATATAGTTATTTTGAAAAGATAAGTGTTAATTTGAATATAAGAAAAAAGTTTGTCACTTTTATTTTGTTTATGATATTTTTTGATCACGTTATTATATATATATATATATATATATATATATATATATATATGTTCTTTATTTCAGGCAAAAAAACCCATAAATTACAAAAAGTTACAGTCAAATTAAAATTAAAATAGGTATACATAAACAAAATAAAATAAAAACGAATACAATAAAAAATACCTATTATTTCCTGTTCCCGCTCTGGTGCACAGAGATCCAAAATCTGTACATGGGGCTATATAAGCCTTCAGCCATACACTGTAGAATGCCGTTTTTGGAACTCCTCAACCCACTCCAGAAGGACGCTATTCGTGATCTTATGATGGAGAAGAAATCCGGAACCCGTGCATCAGCGAACATGCTCGACGCGCTACAGAACGGACGGCTTTTTCATAAGGATGCGATTATGATAGTAGTTTTAATTTTACCTTGTGGTCCTGAAAATATTTTAATCTCTACAACAACACTGTGAAACGACCTTTGAAATAGCACCATACTCATGTTTTTCTTTTTAGGGGTCCCATTTTTAATAGAGGAATCTTCTTCTTACATTTCAACGTTCTACTATTAACGGTTTCCGAATTACAGACCTGTTTTGTTTTACGTTAGAATACTATTTTGAACACCTTAGCATGCGAATTTTCAAAATTCCTTTTCTTAGTACAACCCTACGCATTGAAACGAACACACACACCCTCCAAATTTCAAATCTTTACGACCAGCGGTTTAGGCTGTGCGTTGGACCTCTATGAAATATCAGTACTTCCAAACCTTAGAAAATTTATAGACTAGATAGAGTTTCGTCCTGTAATCACTACATTAGAAAAAGGCACAGATAAAATAATACTATACTAGTACAGATACCTCATGCATGCCATACAAAGAAACGCGACCGCCATAACTCGGGCTATTGTGCGGGTGTATTGTGTAAACACTCAGATAACTGGGCGCTAGATGCCGCTAGCAGCACAAGAGGTTAGCGCTACTGGTTTTTTTTAAATAACGCCATCTATCAAGTCAGTACTATCTGTGGTACTACAAACAAACTGTGTCAAACCTCAACCTAGTTCAAATGATTACCACCAGGATAAATACATCATTCGATTTTTCTAAAAGAAGAAGAGGCATTTATTTAATTTTCCCGTGTTTTGGGTATTTTTTTATATTAGAAAAAAATTTTTTAGGAGTTAATATAAATTTTTCACATACTTCAATAACAAATCTATACCTGTCACGCCATCTATTCAATTTCAATAGAACAAAATATTTTTTCTTTGGGATGGGACCCCGTGAAACAGGGCAGCCTTAAACGATTACAACCTGTGTGCGTGTTTACCTCATGGACGTAGTTCATATTCTATCTACACACACAAACGTGCGCGCAGCTTTGTCGTACACTCGCGTAGACTCATTATAATTATATCTGTGTGCGTGCGTAAAGATAACAGCTAATGGCAAATTTCCCTAATTCACTGCTTGCGGAGTCGCCAATTAGTCTGTGAAGTGTTTCCTTCGAGTGTGGTCGTGAGTCTAATTGTGAGTATTTTTTGTTTCTGATAAATATAACTTTATTCCTACGACGACGCCAATGGATCCGAGGCAATTGATTTTAGATAGAAATTTCAGGTTTTGGGAGTATGCATCTGTTATTTCTAACGAGGTTAATGCGAAACAGGCTGCTAAAGACTGGTTGCTTGTGCCTAGTAGGACACAGAGGTGTCCGAATTGTAGGAATCTTATGACTCAAGAGTTGAAGCCTAGTTATAAGCTTGGCTTTCGCTGGCGTTGTCGTAGGGGAGCTTGCAATGTCACTTTAAATCCGTTGAAAAAGACTTTTTTCGAACGTAGTCGCGTCGGTTTTTTGGAAACCTTGAAGTTGGTTCTACACTTTTTCCGCAGGGACAAGGTAACACAAGCCGCAATAGACGCAAGAGTTTCCAAAAAAACGGCGATACAGGTGTATCATTTTCTGAGGGAGGTGTGTGAGGTAGCAGAAAGTCATGACCGTGAAATGATCGGCGGTGACAATGACGTCGTAGAAGTTGACGAAACGCATCTCTACACGCGTAAATATCACCGTGGTAGACTTCTACAACGTCAGACATGGTCGTTTGGGTGCATGAGCCGACTGACTAAAAGACTGCACGTTGAGCTAATCCCTGACAAAACTCGCTCCACTTTAGATGGGATTATTGCAGCAAACGTGCGTCGAGACACTTTTATAATGTCGGACATGCACCGGTCATATTTGGGCGTTGATGTACGCCTAGGAATGCGTGGACACAGAACAGTCAATCACAGCCAGAGTTTTGTGGGAGGTACCGTCTCAATCCCGGTTCACCCATCCCTAGGCGTTCCAGTTCCTGGCACTCCTAATGTATCAGTGGTCGTTCACACCAATACAATGGAGCGACAGTGGCTGGAGTTGAAACGTCACTGTCGCACCTGCCGCAGTGACCAAAAATTAAAGTGGTACATGGGTGAATTCATGTATCGCAATAACATTTTGAAAAACTTACCTAGTGATGCCGCTCGTTTTCGTCGCTTTCTCCGGGATATTAGTAGAGTTTATCCCGGATTGGGAAAGCACGGCATCAGACAAACCAATTGCCATTGTCGAAATTGTCAAAGACGCTAAATAATTCACCCATGGATGCCTTTACTTGCTTTTTTGCTTTTTATTAAGGGGGGCCAGGAACGTTCGTCGTGGCATTCTAGGGGAGAGGCCTATGTCTAGCATTGGACTACTGCACACAACACACCTCCCTCAGAAAATTATCATTATGTTTTTAACAGTCTGTGTACCACATGCCAATACTTATCATATTGTTATGTGGTAAATGGTATTCTATAGGGTAGGCCTATGTCCAGCAGTAAACTTCTGTAGACTGATGATGATTATGATTTGATTTTCAAAATTGTTATAAATATTTTGATTGTTTATCGTTGTAAATATTTATTTGATTGTTTATGGTTGTAAATATTTATTTGATTGTTTATCGTTGTAAATGTTTATTTGATTGTTTATCGTTGTATATATTTATTTGATTTTGTAACAGAAATCATCGTACATAGTGATGTTAGCCATAAATCACTGTACATAATGATGATACCACCTTTTTAAATACGCCCAAATTACGACAGTGTGCTAAAATTAAAATAACACAAATATTTTGAAGAAATTTACTTTAAGGAAAACAAATAATTTTGTGTTAATTTTTGAAAATGTTGTCGTAATTTTGACCGTCCTAAGCCGGGTTAAGAGTATGAAGGGAAAGATGGATATATCTCCATTGATTTGCTATGATCGATTTATCAAAAATATGATATTAAAAAATTAAAAATGGCATAAATTTTGAAACTATCATGGTTATGTACATAATTTTCACTAGAAACGGGATATTTACCATGATTTTTGTGACGAAATATCGGGAACATTTCAAACTCAAAAATCATGGTAAATATCCCGTTGCTAGTGAAAATTATAAAAAATGGATTTGAAACTTAAAAATCATGCTTATACTTTTACTGATTTTTTACCTATTATTATTTTACCATGGATTGATTCTTTATTATACAAGTAATATATTGTAATAAGTAGGTAATCTAAGTATTTTCGTAGTTTCGTGATGCTTGTTCTTGCAGGTCAGTGTAGTTTTTACTTTTGTTTGGGAACAGCGGATAGCTACCGAGTATCATGGCTGCTGTAACGACAGCAGCATTCTAAGGCGAGGCAGAAAAACAGCGTGGCTGAGCCCTCGACCTTTTCTCTTACACTAGACTAAATATTATTTTTATGCTTATATCCTTTATTTGTTAGTACAGTCTAATAATAAAAGCCCTTTTTTATTAAATGCTTGTACAGATTCGAGATTGCACCAGCACAATTCTAAGAGGTGCTATTTTATTTCGTGCGACGTCCTTATCAAATGATTTTCAATAAATGGCTTAAGCCGACCGAGGTATCATGGTAGTCCCGTTGTGGCAATCACAAAAGTTGTCTCACAACTCTGGTACCCGACGTCTCAGATGTTATTGCATTCAGCCCTACCTAATGTAATGTAGTACGTGTAATCTTTCATTCATTGTTTCATGGAAAAAGCTCGCATTCTTTGTTCATAATTAAATTGTAATTTGTCTTTTATAATTAAATACAGATAAGATTAATGTATCTTTTTTAAAAGCAACCGTTGGGAGCGGCTTACGTATTTTGTAGTAACATCTAGCATTGTTTATTTATTATACTATGAATTAGAACACCTGCTGTCTCGCCAAAAGTAATCTGTCAACATGGTAATAAAACCGGTGGGCTTCTAGGAGCTTGGGATTTATGGCGCACCTGTGTAAACAATTAGTTTTTTTCTAGGTATAGTTGTGTATGAATTTCACACTTCGTTTTCATTCATCGACGATTTGCGTAATAAAATATGTGATGTTCACGATTTCCGTGAATTATACCTTGTAGCTCGAGTTGATGCATCGGCACTATATATGTAATTCATCACTATTTTAAATTCCACCTTTTTAATACCTTTTACAAATCTTCTAAGTCGACCTTCGCCGTGCTATTTTACATGAAGGGGCGCAAAAAAAAAACTTGTTTTTATATGCGCATCGCGTAGAATTGCTTTTCGTCGTAATTATGTCACTTATGACTTTTTTCCGTACGGCAACTTGAAAAATTTTCAGAGTTCATATCTCAAAAACGGTAAGTCGTATAGAAAAAATGCATTGAACATTAATTGACGGCTGAAAGAAATGCTAACCGATAGGCAAAAAAAAAAACAAAAAAAAAATTTTTTTTGACAAATCTTCCAAGTCTTTCTTCGCCGTGGTTATTTTACATGAAGGGGCGCAAAAAAAAAAAAATTTTTTTATATGCGCATCGCGTAGAGTTGCTTTTCGTCGTAATTATGTCACTTATGACTTTTTTCCGTACGGCAACTTGAAAAATTTTCAGAGTTCATATCTCAAAAACGGTAAGTCGTATGGAAAAAATGCATTGAATATTAATTGACGGCTGAAAGAAATGCTAAACGATAGGCAAAAAAAAAAACAAAAAAAAAAAATTGTTGCTTTGATCTGGCCCAACGTTACACTCCTTCCAAGTCGTCAAAGACACAGTCATGTTATGTTGGAAGTTAAGTCGCTAAGTGGCATTTGGAGGAACCGAGGCATATCATGGCAGACGAAGATACGCCTAGTCTGCGCAGTGGTATTCCCTGTATTCTTATATATTATGTGATACGGCGTTATTTAACCGCCCGGCTAGCGCCTCCTACAAAACCTAAGAACACCTAGACTAGCGAGGCCGCGAAAAAAAGGCGTACTGAGGTGACTAATTAGTCTATTTTGGCCGGATTACTAAACAAATCATAAAACGGATACCCTTACAAGAATCTTGTTGAAATTTCCTATTGGTTTCTTGTTTTTACATGTAATAATCAATTTAGAAATATCGAGATTATAATTGGAAAAACCAGTGAAAAAAAATATCGGATCTTTCGAGACATTTTGGTATATTATTACAGAATAAGTAACAATATGATCAAATAACATGAACAATTGATGTTTTTATTTTCAATTAATATTTTTCGTTTGTAATGATAAAAATAAAAAAGTCTTGCTTGAGCCAGTCATCGATATATTTTATTTCATAAAAAAATACCTAACGTCTCGAACACCAAGCAGAAGTGTCCAAAAACGTTTATAAGTGTCAAAACATACTAAAACTTTTTTATAAAATTGTAGCTGCTTGCACATAGCCAGTAGAAGCCATTTAAATAAGAAAAGAAGAAGAAGCATGAAGGCATATATAGTATTGTCTGTTTTTTATTATCTGTGAAGATCGTTGTCTTTTGTAACTGAGAGCCTAAAATTCTTATGATAAATATTAATCTTCTGAAATCAAATTAAGGAGTTTTGTTTACAACCAGAGCTATCCCCAACAGCTACATTGGTGACCCCGAACAAGAGCACACAATAAAGAAGAAATAAACCTCACCATGAATGACAACAAACCTGAAAGCTCTGCGCAGCTGCCGCCAGATTTAGCCGCTCTCATACCACAAGAAATAGCAGGTATAACGCTCTCAATGCGAATTCCACCTTTTTGGAGAGACAAACCACGTCTCTGGTTTATAAGTTTTGAGGCTGCGACAAGTGAAATGAAAAAAGGCCAGGCCCAACTAGCGCAATTGGTCATCGCCAAACTGGAGAAACAAGACATTGAACAAGTGGCCGACCTGCTGCACAATCCACCTGCTACAGAGCAGTACACCACATTGAAGAATCGACTAATATCGGCATACGAAGAATCGGACAGTCGACAGCTACAGAAATTATTATCAGAAATAGAGCTAGGAGACCAGAAACCCACGCAACTTCTACGTCGTATGCGAAGCCTAGCAAGAGATAAGGTGCCCGATCCAACGCTGCGAATGATGTGGACAAATCATCTACCTCCTCATGTCCGATCCGTACTGGCAGTCAGTGAGTCGTTCAGCACACAGACAGCACTCGACGAGCTAGCTCTTCTAGCAGACAAGATGATGGAAACTAGCGCTGGCACGCAGATTTCCGTCGTTGAAGCACCATCCTCAAGCACTCAGATCACCGACACGCAGTTCCTCGTAGAAGAAATTCGTAAGTTATCTATGGAAGTCGCCGCTCTCAAGACACAGCAAAATTACCACCAAAATCAATATCAAAACCAGAGACGCCCGTTTTTCCGTCGAAACCGCTCAGTAAGTAGAGATAATTCAAAGAACAGGTCGCGCAGTGAGACTCCTACACCCTACTGCTACTACCATCGACGTTTTGGTTTTGAGGCAAGGCGCTGCACAACGCCCTGTTCATTCAAGAACGATAAGGCGAAGCCGGAAAACTAGCAACTACGCTGGCCGAGGCGGGATCCGGCGTAACTGAAAGTTCTTACCGCCTGTTCGTCACAGACAAGAAAATGAAATTAACATTTTTGATTGACACTGGTGCCAATGTTTCAGTGCTACCACCAACAAAAGGACAACCACTGAAACCACTGAATTTTCAACTATATGCTGCCAACAACACTGTTATCCCAACATACGGAGAAAAAACGTTAGAACTCGACCTATATTTACGCCGACCGTTCAAGTGGAAATTTATTGTCGCGAAAGTCAGCAAACCAATAATCGGAGCAGATTTTCTTGAATATCACCAACTAATCGTTGACATCAAAAATCGAAGACTCATTGATGGTAAAACCAACCTAACAGTAAGTTCATTTGTTCGTGCAACTAACGTACCTACAGTCCGCAGTATCGACTTACAACAATCTTACCACGACATCCTAGCGGATTTTCCCGGAACTACAAGACTAACCTCAATGCAGCTTACTCCAAAAAATAATGTTGAACATTTTATAGAGACTACCGGACCACCGCTTCACTGCCGAGCTCGACCAATCGCACCGCATCGATACGAGCAAATACGAAGAGAATTTGAGAATATGATAGAACAAGGCCTGTGCCGTCCAAGCAAAAGCCCTTGGTCATCACCACTACATATAGTACCCAAAAAAAATGGGGATCTTCGTGTCTGCGGAGATTATAGAAGACTGAATGCCATCACCATACCCGACCGCTACCCAATCCCAAGAATTAAGGACTTTACTTTCCAGTTATCTGACAAGACCATATTCAGCACCGTTGATCTAAACCGAGCTTACCAACAATTGAAGGTACGAGATGAAGACATAGAGAAGACCGCCATCATTACACCTATGGGTCTTTTTGATTTTCCTCGGATGACTCCAGGTTTGAAGAACGCTGGTCAGACTTTCCAACGTTTCATCCACGAAGTGCTCCATGGACTTGACTTTGTCTATGCATTTATCGACGATTTACTTATAGCCAGTACCGACGAAACAACGCACAAGAACCATCTACGCACAGTGTTACGAAGACTAGAAGATAATGGTATCACCATCAACCCTGCCAAATGCATTTTTGGACAGCCAGAGGTTAAGTTTCTCGGTTATACTGTAAACAAAGATGGAATCAAACCGCCTGCCGAAAAAGTCACAGCAATCTGTAGCTACGCGAAACCGAAGACGATCGAAGAATTAAGGCGTTTCCTCGGCATGATAAATTTTTATCGTGAACATATACCAAAGGCCGCGGAAATTCAAGCTCCACTACACGCGTACCTACACAACTCTAAGAAAAGAGATCGCTCAGTGATTGAATGGACCGACGAAGCAACAAAGTCTTTCGAAGCGTGCAAAATAGCTATTCAAAATGCAGCTTTGCTCGCGCACCCATCTCACAACGCAACACTAGCTATCTTCAGCGACGCATCTGATCTATCAGCCGGAGCAGTTCTACAACAATACATCGATGAAACCTGGCAACCTCTTGGCTACTTTTCGAAGAAATTTTCCGACGCGCAACGTAACTACAGTACGTTCGACCGAGAGCTACTAGCTATCTATATGGCGATCAAACATTTCAGAAAAATGTTCGAGGGACGACATCTCATAGTTTTCACAGACCATAAACCTATAACCTACGTACTACAAAAGCCGCCTTCAGCATCCGAAACACCGCGTCGAGCAAGACAGCTAATATTCATCAGTGAATTCACCACGGACATACGTCACATCAGCGGAAGTCAGAACATAGTCGCAGACGCATTGAGCCGCGTACCTATTGACAGTATAGCTTGCCCCACAACAATTGACTACGAGAAAATCGCAGAGGCGCAAGAAAGAGACAGAACGATCATTGATCAACTCGCAAATCAAAATAACTTAACATTAAAAAAGGTAACTATGCCAGATTCGCGAACACCGATCTACTGCGAAACTTCAACTTCATTCGTCCGACCATACCTACCTGAAGAATTTCGACGAGTCGCATTCGATGCACTCCACAGTATAAGTCACCCCGGAGTTAGAACCACACGCAAACTCGTCAGTCAAAAATTCTTCTGGCCAGCAATGAACATCGAAGTCGGAAAATGGGCGAAGCAATGTATTCAATGTCAACGATGCAAAGTACAGCGACACACAACCAGTAGTGTATCTACATTCCCACCTACAGAGAGATTTCAACATATACACATAGACGTCGTTGGACCACTACCTACTTCACCACAAGGACATAAATACCTTGTCACGATGATCGATCGAGTGACAAGATGGCCCGAAGCAATACCTACAGAAGAAACATCAGCCGAAACCGTCGCGAAAATAGTCTATGAACATTGGATTACTCGATTCGGTTCACCAAGAGTAATAACGTCCGATCAAGGTAGGAACTTCGAAAGTCATCTTTTCGCAAAACTATTGCACACCATGGGTTCTACGAGGACTAGGAGTTCACCTTTCCACCCCCAAGCGAACGGTATGGTTGAACGTTGGCACCGCTCTCTCAAGACTGCACTGAAAACTCGTCTATCTGAACATACAACGTGGATCGACGAGCTACCTACCGTACTCATGGGACTCCGCGCCGCTTCACGCTCTGATACAGGTGTCAGTGCCGCCGAGCTTACCTACGGCTATAATTTTCGTCTACCGTGTGATTTCTTCACCTCATCATCAACGAACGAACAAGATATGGATTTTGATTACGTGAGCCGACTACGCGCATCTATCAACTCCGTAAAACCTTGTCAACCTACAAGATCACACGGAAATAAACGGCCGATATTCATTCATCAAGATTTGAATACCTGCGAGCAAGTTTTCATAAGAACTGATGCCGTGAAGAAGCCACTACAACCTACCTACGAAGGCCCCTACAAAGTATTAGAGCGAAACGGAAAGACGTTCAAACTTCAACTACCTGAGAGACGATCTGCTGTCATATCAATCGACCGACTCAAGCCTGCCTACACCGTCAACGAAAGTAACTACGATGATCACTTACCAACATCATCAGTCATCATACCACATCAGGATACTTCAGCTACATCACCACTTCCACCAGTGAGCACAGATACTTCAGCAACCAGAAGCCCAACTTCAAGCCAAGGTCCGTCATCAATATTGAAGACAACTCGGCATGGACGCAACGTCAAGCTTCCGGTACGCTTTCGCCATAGAGGAATTTTGTATATATAGAAATAGAGATATATCTCCCGCCAAAAGAGGGGAGAAGCTCATGCGCGCCTTCTATATTTGACAAATTGAACTTTTGCCATAGTAACTATTATTTATTCTGTGCCTAAGCCCTATTTGCAATTTTCATACTATATTTATAGCTAGCTAGCTATCGCTATATATGTATGCCTCTATAGCAAATAGGCATACTTATATAGCGATAGATAGGTGCCTGGCTATTGTTAGTAAAACAACGTTTTCAAACACAATATGCACCTTTTTATTTTTAAACATACAATAGTCATTATTCATTAGATCTACCTATACACATTGCCGTGGTGTGTCCGGCCTAAGAATAGACCCCTCCATTATCTCCCATGGATGTCGTAAAAGCCGACTAACGGATTACCCGGACTTGTTAGTATGATTTGTTGGTATAAGATTTGTCCTGGCTGCTAGCTTATTATGAAATGTGTTAATACTGGAAGAAAGCGTTAGTTGAGTCAGTCGTGGGAAGCAATGGCGGCGATGAGCTCACCACTTGTCACGTCTATATTCCACGATGGTGCAACCCACTGTGAAAAGCGGCCCATTGAGGCTCTGCATACCCCTTCAGGAAAAAGGCGTGTGTCTATGTATGTATGTAAATACATTATAATGACTTATTTCGTCTCGCTTGAGGGGCGAAATTATTAATTTTTGGTGTTTTTTGCTCATTACAGTTTATCAACACTTCTTCAGATAGAGAAAGTTGAATTCACGAGCGCTAAGAGACATAACACACATGTTTTAATTGATAGTATCTCATAAATATAATCAGTTTTGCTAATTTGACCAAAAACAAACCTTTTTTAGGTTTACAGTTAAAAAAATACCTTTAAGTATACCTAGTAAACTTATTTTGCAGTTTTTCCACCATGCTTATGTACTTTTTTTTTGTATACAAAAAAATTGTATTAAGTATATCAGTTATCTAGTACCTATAACACAGGCTCTGCTTATATTGGGGCTAGATAACATTGTGTGAACTAGCATTATGTATTTATTTATTTTATTGGTGTTAAGTACTCAGGTGGATGCTGTTGCCTATTCCCTAATTTCTACTCGCAGTCGGCTGTTACGACATCCACAGGAGCGGTCTATTCTCAGGTCGGGCACAGCAAGTTACCTGTAAATATGTTAGTATTCTGTAAGTCAATGTCATTATTGAGGGGGCCCCAATGCGACGGTCTCTTCTCACATATGTCGAAGAGCGGTTGAGTCTCGCGAATCAAGTTTGTTGCGATCGTGCTGCATAGTTCGTCGAAATCACTTCTTGTCCGGCACAGGAAACACTGTAATCAAATTACATTTATTAACAACTAGCCTTTTGCCCGCGGCTTCGCAAGCATGTTGTTGGGATAAGCAGCCCCCCCCCCCCCCCCCCCCCTACCGCCCTTCGCAAGCGTTCATCCACACACCAAAAATCAATAAATAAAAAAACTTTATCATCATTTGCATGCTAGATACTTTTTAGTAGGTAGAGCTTTTTTGTGTGAGAGTTCATTCAGAGGAAGTGCTCGCATTGCTGTGTTCCGGTTAGAAGGGTAGGTGCCAGTGAAATTACTGGCACGAGACTTTTCATTTTTGTCTCAGGGTGGTGGGCGCAGTGCAATGCCACATAGGGCGGGTCGTAGGTGGATGTTATTGTATTGATAAAGGCAGAGGTTGCCGCTTAAGGTGGTGGTACCTGCCAACGGCTTTGACGATCTGGGCGGAGTCAGATATTTTCCCCGCACCAGCCACATTTCCTCGTAACATATTTACGCGCGCAGAGCTCGGCCCGCGCTCATTCAACGCAGCCGGCTGCGTAACTCCGCGTCGCAAAACTTGATTCACAAATTTTAGATTTTTATTTTAGAGGAGTAGCGCTGGTTTCCCCTCGTATGAACTAAGTTGCCTACAAAAATATACTTCTTTATTAGTATGATTGCAGTGATAGGTAGGTATCTGTGGTACCTACATCACTGAACATATCTATCATATGTTTGTAAACTGTATGTAAAAATAACTATGTGTATGGTGCATCAAAATAAACTTTTTACTTACTTACTTACTTACTACATAGTATAAAACAAAGTCGCTTTCCGCTGTCTATCTGTCCCTATGTATGCTTAGATCTAACTGATTTTGATGCGGGTTTTTATAGATAGAGTGATTCAAGAGGAAGTTTTATATCTATAACTAGCGACCCGCCCCGGCTTCGCACGGGTAGTAACTTCACATCCCGTGCGAAGCCGGGGCGGGTCGCTAGTCATAAATAAAACTGTTTTATGAGTATAGGATATTTAGTATAGTAATTATAGTATAGGATTTTTAGTAGACTGTACACCAAGTGCATAAAACAATACCATTTATCCAAGACATATCTGCCCTAGCCGAAGGCGAGGATATTGAATTCGAGGATAAAATGGGTTTTATGAACAAGATATACACTCTGCCTTTCACTTCGATTGCGCGGAAATGGTGATATCAACAGAGATATCATTATTATCTATCGTTAGATTTTTTTACCTAGGTACCTAGTGTAAAAAAGTCACATATGTCCTCCTGACCACACCTACCTTTACTAAACAAATAAATACGACACACCTAGGTAACAAGTCTAAAAATGTCACATTGGTCCTCCTGACCACACCTACCTTTACTAAACAAATAAATACCACACACCTAGGTACCCAGTATAAGAAAGTAGCATTGTTCCTCCTGACCACACCTACCTTTAATAAACAAATAAATACGACACGCCTAGGAACCTAGAGTTAAAAACTCACATGGTCCTCCTGACCACACCCATCTTTACCAAATAAATAAATACTACACACCTAGGTGCCTAGTGTAAAATAGTCACATTAGTCCTTCTGACCACACCTACCTTTACTAAACAAATAAATACCACACACATAGGCACCTAGTGTAAGAAAGTAGCATTGTTCCTCTTGACCACACCTACCTTTACTAAACAAATAAATACGACACGCCTAGGAACCTAGTCTAAAATAGTGACATGGTTCTCCTGACCACACCTACCTTTACTACACAAATAAATACGACACGCCTAGGAACCTAGTCTAAAATAGTGACATGGTCCTCCTGACCACACCTACCTTTGCTAATCAAATAAATACCACACACCTAGGTACCCAGTGTAAGAAAGTAGCATTGTTCCTCCTGACCACACCTACCTTTACTAAACAAATAAAAACGACACGCCTAGGAACCTAGAGTAAAAAAGTCACATTGTTCCTCCTGACCACACTTACCTTTACTAAACAAATAAATACGACATAGATCATATAAACATTGCCCCACCTCGGAAAATGAACTCTCACTTCTTAGCAAAGCACTCAGAAACGCTGCACCACCTTATATTTATGACGATCTCTGTGGCGCGTCGGGCGATGGTTCGCCTGCGACGCAGGAGGTTGCGGTTTCGATTCCCGCCTCGGAATAAATATTTGTGCGATCGCAGATATTTATTCAGGGTGTTCTGGGTATTTTCTATGCATAATAAAAAATATCTATCTATGTTATATATTGTATTAATTATATCAGTTATCTAGTACCCATAACACAAGCTCTGCTTAGCTTGGGGCTAGATAACGTTGTGTGAACTGTCCAGCATTATTTATTTATCTATTTATTTATAGGTCTGTATTCATAGGTAGGTAGTAGGTACCCACCTATATACAGAGTGGTGTAAGATATTGGGACTCTCAGGATAAGTGCATTGTCTGGTGTAGTTAGAGAGGTTGGTTCTTAGGGAACAATTGTCACAACATGCTTACCTCGGTAGGTACTTACCTACCTAACACATAAGCAACTCTGTTTCTTATAAGAGTGCGACCGAAAATATTTCATCCTAAGTATCTAGCCAATAGATAAAATAACCATCTCTAAGTATCTAGTACCTTACCATTTGATAACATTTTTGTGATTTTCATGTTTGTATATTATTTTAGAAAGTCGAGGAAACAGAATTGACAACAAGAAAACAATATAGCCATAAAAGTACTAAAAACAAAATATTTCGTGGAATTACCTACCTAATCTCTACGAAGCAAACCAAATCCTTGCTCATTCCGGCACCTTTTCTGCACAAACTAAGCAAAAGTGTAGGTATAGTTTTGTTCGGGGTGGTGATGTACTGTAGATAGGATGGGGTGTTCAGGGAGGATACACAGCGTCGATGCTGCTAGGAAGTAGGTATGGGTAGGTACGAATAGGTACGATGGCGTCGTGCTTTATTTGGCGTAATCTTTATTTACCTTATTTTGAAAGACCTTTCAAACGACATATTTCATGACAAAAAAAAGTCGTGCCCCTTCTAGATACGCACGGCCGCCATATTGTGTTTTTGAAAATATAAATTTAAAAACCACCTCATGGTAAAGATGAAGTGATTTACACTTCATTTGGCAAAATCGCTATGCCTCACTAAAGTAGTCAGGAAAAAAAACCAACAAATATCACATAATCTCGACTTTTTCCCTACCGTGGATATCTTCAGAATTGGTCAATACACTCAATACGCAAAACTATACATACATGCCCACTTTTCGTTCATCCAGAACAGGTGCCGGAATGAGCAAAGATTTGGTTTGCGTGGTAAGCTAGGTAAGTACCTATTGAGGTATGCAGGTTGTGGCAATTGTTTTCTAAGAATCAACCTCTCTAATAACATCACAAAATGTACATACCATTTCCAGACTCCATATCTTGATACACTCTGTATATAGGTAGGTACCTATCTATGCAAACAGGCCTATAAACATGTCGGGGTGCAGCGTCGGCGGACTAATGTGACTATTTTACACTAGGTACCTAGGTGTGTAGTATTTATTTATTTGGTAAAGATGGTTGTGGTCAGGAAAACAATGTGACTTTTTTACTCTAGGCTCCTAGGCGTGTCGTATTTATTTGTTTAGTAAAGGTAGGTGTGGTCAGAAGGAACAATGTGACCTTTTTTACTCTAGTTTCCTAGGCGTGTCGTATTTATTTGTTTAGTAAATTTAGGTGTGGTCAGGAAAACAATGTGACTTTTTTACTCTAGGTCCTAGGCGTGTCGTATTTATTTGTTTAGTAAAGGTAGGTATGGTCAGGAGGAACAATGCTATTTTCTTACTTAGGTGTGTGGTATTTATTTGTTTAGTAAAGGTAGGTGTGGTCAAGAGGAACAATGCTACTTTCTTACACTAGGTTCCTAGGCGTGTCGTATTTATTTGTTTAGTAAAGGTAGGTATGGTCAGGAGGAACAATGCTTCTTTCTTACACTAGGTATCTATGTGTGTGGTATATATTTGTTTAGTAAATATAGGTGTAGTCAGGAGGACTAATGTGACTATTTTACACTAGGTACCTATAGGTGTGTGGTATTTATGTGCTTAGTAAAAGTAGGTGTGGTCAGGAGGACTTATGTGTCTTTTTTAGTCTAGTTACCTAGGTGTGTGGTATTTATTTGTTTAGTAAATATAGGTGTGGTCAGAAGCACTAATGTGACTATTTTACACTAGGTACCTATAGGTGTGTGGTATTTATGTGCTTAGTAAAGTTTGGTGTGGTCAGGAGGACCAATGTGACTTTATAACCGACTTCAAAAAAAGAAGGTGTTTCTCAATTCGTGTGTTTATTTTATGTTTGTAACCTCATAACTTGTTACCTCATATATCATTTATGAACCGATTTGTAATTTTTTTTCTTTTTGTTGATACGGTATACTTACAGATTGGTGCCATTTTCATAAAAATCTGGTTCTGATGATGGGATCCATGAGGAATTGAGAGAACTCCTCAAATATTATTGGTACAGTTACAGTACACACATAGCGATTTCGGTATTTTCAGCAACAAATCAAGCATGTGTATTCGGAAAGTATCATTTGGTGATGTGGTGGAACTGATGAAGAAGACCATAGTTGGCCATTGGAACTCCACTCTCCTTTTAGTAGTAGTAGAGCTTTTTTGTGAAAGAGTTCGTCCGGGGAAGTACTACCACCATACCTATTTCTGCCGCATAGCAGTAATAGTGCTCGCATTGCTGTGTTCCGGTTTGAAGGGTAAGGGTGCCGGTGAAATTACAGCTTTATGTCTCAGGGTGGCGGGCACAGTGCAATGCCACATAGGGCGCGTCCTAGGTGGACGTGACCTATGTGATAATGAACTGTTCATAGGCAGTGGGTAACGCTTATCATCAGGTAGTCATTCTAAGTAGTAAGTATAATAAAATAATAATAATAATAAGTATTACACGGGTGGCGACTTTCCGATATCCGATAGAGCTGAAATTTGGCAAACATGTCTAGTTCCGATGAAAATACAATATGATGATAACTGCGAGCTGATCTGATGATGGAGATGGAAGATGGACAACGGAACTACTCGATGGATCATAGTAGACTGGCCGTGTTTGCGCTCATTTTGATCAGCACACGGTTCCGATCACTAATTTTACAGCAAGTTGATCTGATGATGGAGACGGAAGGTAGACAACGGAACTACTCGATGAATCATAGTAGATTGACCGTGTTTAGGCTCATTTTGGTTCCTTTTCTACGCGGTACTTTATTATTTTATAAAATCTTGTAGGTATTGGGGATAAATTTCTAGCATTGAAGTCGTTTTTTTTTTCTAAATAATTATCTTCGGAATTTTTCACTACCTACCTATAAACTACACAACACTATTTACAATATAACAACCTTATACTCACTGAACTGTATAGTCACAAATAAATAAGCGTCAAGCGCGAAAAAATACCTACATAAAAAAATATAACATAACACCCAACAGTCGCATACTTAGTCCTGATCCCACACTAGGATCCCCTGTGTGTCGTTGGTATCAGAAACTACGAGTACCGTGGTACCATAACACCCAGACCCGGAACAAATATTTGCAGATCATACAAACATGTGTCCCGCAGCGGGAATCGAACCGGCAACCATTCGCATCTCAGCCGGCTACTCGCCCGACGCGCTATATAGGTCGTCTAACCTAACTACCTATCTACAAATCCAGTAACAATAAAACTAAAATAATAACTAACACTCCAGCGTCCATGCGCGAACTGTGGCTCTCTAATCATGATTATAGCAGGTATCCTACAAGTAGGTACTACTAATAAATGTGAGCTGTATCAAAAATTCCATTTCGGAGCAACAAGCGACACAACCTCCACGTCCGACAGTCTGAGTTACACTGCCGCCCGTCGCCCGTGCACGGACCCGCTGAGTACATTTCATATCGAAAACAAACAATAATTATTTGTAGCCAGATAAATCATTTGTTTGACTTGCCGAATATTCAGTTTATGAAAAAAACCTTTACAAATATTTGTGTGAAAGAAAAATACTAACATTCGATGCCGTTTAGAAGTAGTTACAAATTTAAAAATCAAAACAGCTTCACTTTGTTATTTTTTTTCATATAGTTATAATATACTTAGAATTTTTTCAAATGTTGTTTTTGTATATTAATGTCTAATAAGCAACATATATTTTTTTGTGCATTTATATTCACTCCTCGAGGAAGAGTTACGTGGAGAAAACCTCACTTTGGCGAATAGTACGCCCTTAACATCATCTCTCTGTGGGCCATTTGCTTGTTCCGCCATTAATATAGTCAAAAAAATTAGTAACGTATTGACCATTTACCTACACAAGAACAACTCAGTGTTTCCACATTTTTGCAAATAAATAAATAATCTAATCTTTCGGATTTTGATTTGATTAATCAAAATCCGCTCAACCTTTACGGAGTTGAATTGGAACTACACATATAACGCGAGCGTAGCTGCGGGCGAAAGCTAATAAAATAGAGCCTATGTCCACCCTCAAAGTACTTTCTAAATATTCAAGAAAGTTTTTTTTTTAAATCAGATATGTAGTCGGTGTTTACCTCCTACATACAAACTTACGAACTATAATATTATAAGTGTAGGTAGATTAATTGATGAGTTACGCTTCTACGCGTTCCTGTTAGTTATTATGCTGAAGGTAATACATACCACAGCTACCGAAGGATCCATCACAAGGATGGGTATCCTGGAAACGTATTTGCAGTGATATGTACAGTCCATTTCCTTCTGATCATCAGTTAGTTTATTCTGCAAATAAATAAAATAAGATGAGGCGACATTGAGAGTATCTGTTTACATATTATATACGTATGTTGTGTACATACATAGGTAGTTAAATAAAATAAATAATACTGGATAGTTCACACAACATTATCTAGCCCCTAGCTAAGCAGAGCTTGTGTTATGGGTGCTAGATAACTAATATACATACATACATACATAGACACACGCCTTTTTCCTGAAGGGGTAGGCAGAGCCTCAATGGGCTGCTTTTCGCAGTGGGTTGCACCATCGTGGAATATAGACGTGACAAGTGGTGAGCTCATCGCCGCCATTGCTTCCCACGACTGACTCAACTAACGCTTTCTTCCAGTAATAACACATTCCATAATAAGCTAGCAGCCAGGACAAATCTTATACCAACAAATCATACTAACAAGTCCCGACTTAATAAAATGCATTACATAGATATATATGTTTTAGTATATAATAGAACAATAGAAATAATTTATTTTGAACAGCACATACACACAGCTTGAATACACAAAACAAAAGTTACACCGTCAAAAAATATTTGTTGCTGTGTCTATAGTGCCGTCAAAAAAGGTCCATGCTTAGCATATTGCTGCAGTGAACTGCAACGCTGATTTTCAGCACGGACCTCGGTGCCTATATACGATTTACATGATTGATATTTTGGTGCGATTATCCATAGAAAATACCTAGAACACCCTGAACAATTATCTGCAGATCGTACAAATATTTGTTCCGAGGCGGGAATCGAACCCGCAACCTCCTGCGTCGAAGGTGAACCACAGAGGAGGTACTTTCCCTGTACAGCAACATCACCATCCAACTGGCTACCGGTCTACGGAGGCCTTTCATGTATCCTCTGAGCCACCACTCACAGTCACTCACTCAGCCTTACTACACCTGCCATCACCAAATCTTGTCAAGTGTCCATCCGAGCCCCACTTGAGTTTCGTAATACGGCTACCAATATCCACCACCTTCCTATTACACTACACTACCTCGACTAATCCAGATCTCTGAGTGGTGTGCGGATCCAGGTATATGACCTCGTCTTCAACACAGCCGATCAGATACAGAGCCTGGTTAGGCTTGCCGCCGATCACTCCAATGGACTGGGGCGAGTGGAAGCATGTCTAGAACAAACACGATCGTTACAACATAACACCCGACCGTCACATACACAGCAGCAATTTGTCTCGACCGTGAAGCGGTCCGGGTCACTTGTTCTTTTTTTTTGTATACTACTTGAATGACGGAACAAGCAGATGGCCCACCTGATGTTAAGCGGTAACCTCTGGCTATGAACAATGCATTACCTCATAGGCCCCGTCCACTTAGGACGCACCCTATGTGGCATTGCACTGTGCCCGCCACCCTGAGACATAACGATGAAAAGTCTCATCTGCCTGTAATTTCACCGGCTCCAATCAAACTGGAACACAGCAATGCGAGCACTGCTGCTTATATAAAAACTACAAAAACTAACTATAAAAACGGCAATCAACACGATTTTTGTATGGGAGCCCCCTTAAATATTTATTTTATTCTGTTTTTTAGTATTTGTTGTTACAGCGGCAACAGAAATATATCATGTGTGAAAATTTCAACTGTCTAACTATCGCGGTTCATGAGATACAGCCTGGTGACAGGCGGACAGACAGACAGATAGACAGACAGCGAAGCCTTAGTAATAGGGTCCCATTTTACCCTTTGGGTACGGAACCCTAAAAATGGGAAACTCAGGAAATGGTCCTCCAGCAAGTGCCAGAATCGAATTAAACCGTATTTTCAGTATTTGACTGAGCGGGGGAAGTCCTTGCAATAAATGGCATTTGCTTTCATCTGTCCGTCCGGATGTATATTCTTGTACCTACAGGTCGTATTTTGAACCAATCTTGACGAAACTTGATATAGGTAGGTACAGGTTCTACAATTTCTATCGAGCATAATTAATTACGCCTCCCCATAGAATGAATGGGTGGTTTTGCCATAATCACCACGCTTGGCAGGCGGATTGCGAGCGGGTGATCGCAGTATTCGTGTTGAGCACTCAATAGGATGCTGCTGCCCATCCCCTGGTGTAACTACTAGTTATTAAATTAGCATTAAATATACCTACATACCTGTTTCATCGATTCACGAACAGCCTGGGACACAGCATTTCATAAACTACATGTTTTTTATTTATCCGGCCAGTTGTGGCAAGCTATGGCGGCGATGAGCTCACCACTTGTCACGTCTATATTCCGCGATAGTGGAAATTATCCAAATTAATGCAAATTAACTAATTATCAATGCAAATTTTTTACAATTTTGACTGGACTGACATATGCTATGAGTGCTGCCAACTCAATTTTTAAAAAACAGCCAGATCACTACTAAAAAAAACAAAATCCTCCTATGAAATTTATGTTCAAAAAGCAATTCTTGTCTGAACTTGTTAAGTAGTGCATTATAGCACCCTTACAGCAAAAGCTGTTTTAGCCTACTTTTGAATATACTTGGTCTATCAATTGTCTTTATGAATAACCAAAATTATTGTAGATGGAATAGAGCTAGGCTAGAGTGAATAGGTGCCTTCTAGACCTTTGTGCTCCATCTTCGGCCGCATCGTCACTTACCAACAGGTGAGATCGTGGTCAAACAAAGGTCTATGTTAAAAAAACAAACATTGTTAAAAAAAAAATGGAAGAAACTTTTTTTTTTTTGTTAGTTTACGCAGTTACGTAGTACGTTTAGGTAGTTTAGTAGTACGTCAACCACTAGCTGTCACAAACCTGATTTTGCTGGTAGAAGATGCTGTTAGCATGAAGCCCACCTTTTTGTAACATTATTGTATGTGCAATAATGTATAAATAAATAAATTGATTGTACATATAAAATAATTTTGTGACGTTTTCTTTTGGATTACGACTTATAATATTTTAATAATATTTTTATTATTTAGAACAAAAAACATAGTTTTATCATGTTACTAATTTACAGTAAGCATACGACCTTACTTTTTTAGATATGTCAACCGAGACTTCTTCTCCACAGACAGACTGTCATTTTTTAGTAAATTTTCTGTTTTTCTTTGGGTTTAGATCAGTTTTTTTGTAGCTGATGATGTTGATTTACTGCTAGATCTAGCTATAACATTTCTGAATTGGCATCACTGGCGTCTAATCTGATACTTTCTGATTGGAACAAGATGGCTGATGTTGTTTTTTATAATGGCCTGGATACTGGTCCGTGTTGACTAAGAAGCTTATTTTTGAAAATAGCGAAATCTATAATGTACATATTTCAACTCTGAGTACTCAATGAATTGGTAGTTGTACCATGGTACCTGTTAAATGATTGACGACCCTGGCTTTCGCTAAGGGAGGAGTCATGTAGCTGCTTGCACATAGCCAGTAGAAGCCATTTAAATAAGAAAAGAAGAAGAAGCATGAAGGCATATATAGTATTGTCTGTTTTTTATTATCTGTGAAGATCGTTGTCTTTTGTAACTGAGAGCCTAAAATTCTTATGATAAATATTAATCTTCTGAAATCAAATTAAGGAGTTTTGTTTACAACCAGAGCTATCCCCAACAGCTACAAAATAGAGAGTTTTAACTACCAATAAAACATACCTATTATTTTTCCAACGATATCCGGAATCCATCTTGAGTCAAGCACTTGTCTTTTCACGTTTTTTAGTCTTAGCGTCTTCCTCCCTTCCGTTTCCGGCGCCACTATCGCCTCGTTTTGTCGGGTAAGATCGTGGCGGCCGGAATGGTGCAGTATATATACAGGTGGCGGTACAGCTTTTACTTCATTATACTTACTCACGATGTACCAGGTAGGCATTACCTGGATTCCGGATATCGTTGGAAAAATAATAGGTATGTTTTATTGGTAGTTAAAACTCTCTATTATTTGTTCCGAGACGATATCCGGAATCCATCATGAGTGATGTGTTTGTTATCTCCTGGTACCGCCAAGATTGTAATGATGATGCTATAATGTGTGTAGTAAATATATCTAAGTGATATAGAATAAATAATGTAATTCATATAACTTATGAATGCTGTAAATAATAGTTATGTTTAAACAATCACATTCATATTCGATATAATCATAAACAATGTAATAATTACATAACAAAATTGCTACCGAAATAGAAAATTGACAAGGAAACTGAATTAGAAATGTCATTTTCGCTCGATTGATTAGCTATCTCTTTATGGTAATACGTTCTAAAAGTATGTTCTTGTCTCCAGTTTAATGTTTCGAGAATTGAATCGATAGGAATGTATTCTAGTCAATTAAGGGACGCTACGGCAGAGCGCACCTAGCCTGGCGCTTGAGCACAGGCTTGACCCAGCCGCCGAGTACCGCTCTAGATGCTGGCGTAGGTGCTCCTCGGGCACTTATAAAAAAAGTTCTGATAAAAATATACCTGATTTCCAAAGATCTTGTGAAATCCTGATTAACTGACGAATCCAATAATAATATACAGAGGTTTTTCTTTGGGTATATTTTTAATATTGTCTGTAATTAATGTTGTCAGTCTTTGATCCAAAACAAGGCCAAAGAACAATCACATTACCTACGTCTATGCATTTGTCCGCATTTTGTCTCAACAACGTGAAATTATGAACTCTTCGTCCTGATGATTTGATTCGTAACAGTAATGCTGCGGAAAGTTGTCATACACTTTTTGTATTCCAGATCCAGATAGGTTTCATATTTTTTGTCCCTTGACACTGATATAGCTTTAATGAAAAAGTTAGAAGACAGTTTCGTAGGTAAAAGTAGCAATAACAGATTTTAAAAAACCAGTATTTCCCTGTTACACAAACCTTCGTTATTGTGTAGACAGGCCAGGTAACGGGCTACTTGTTCTGGGCTTGGACTCCTGTAAGACATGTTTTTAGAAATGCCAGGTCAATATGTATTTAATATGTATGGGTGTTCTGGGTATTTTCTATACACAATAGAAAATATCTATCTATGTAATATACTGTATCCAGTATATCAGCCATCCAGCACCCATAACACAAGCTCTGCCCAGCCTGGGGCCAGATAATGCTGCGTGAACTGTCCAGCATTATTTATTATTATTTATTATTTTATTTAAAGTGGATTTTCGCCAACTTGATAATAGATGTGATAAATAATAAATAATAAATGACCAGTCTTTTGATTTCATCGGTCCACCCAAAATCAGCCATGCTTTCAGTTGTATGTACTGCATTTCCGGCGTGTGTATCCCGGTTTTTGTATCAATCAAATATTGTGAAAGGTTCGGGCATAAGCATAATTTGATAAGGATCTTGAATGGTTCGGGATTGAAGATCTGCGTGCCAAAATACCTTGTTCCAGTTCAGAGCGATCAGAATGTACCGACCCTTCGCCCTGTTTAGATGAAATAATACCTGCGGTATAAAGTTCGGTGGAGGGAATAACCATGCCAGGTCGTAGTCCCATCGGTGAAGGGACGCTTTGTGACGTCTCGTTTTCTGGTCCTGCGTGTCCACTGATGCATATTTAATTACCACATGAGCTGTTGCTGAGGCTAATAGATCCATTTACTTTATGGTCCACATCTGGAATATTTGTCTTGTCGCTGCAGACATTAGGTGCCATTCTGGGCAGACCTTGTCTCGTGAAAGGGCATATTTAATTTCTGCAATAGCTAAAAGTTTGCGTGTCAGATCGAGAAGGTACTTCGATTTGGTTCCACCTTCCTTGTTGAATTTTTTAATCCTTGTTTTGTTCCTTGGGCTACAACTGTTCTTTTGTCCGACTGCAATAAAATGTGCGCATTGTGCAGTTGGCTGTTCGTTTGTTGTATCACGGCGCAGACTGCATACAGCTCTTTGAGATTGTCATGACACGATAGTTGTAGTTCCGTCCACTGACATGCCATTTTTGAACCTCCCAGCTGTGCGTCCCAACCGTAATCTGATGCATCCGTGTTGAGCCGGTGCGAGATCGGACCTGTATGTATTGGTAGTCCCTGCACTGCTTTTAACCACCACCTTATTTCGGTTAGTACCGGTACTGGCAATTCCAACAGTGTGTAGGGTAGGGATGCTCTTTTAAAAGGTATCGGCTGTAAAATTGTAGGAGTTCGCAAAGTTACCTTCCTTCCTCTCCATATTACAAACGAGGCAAAGTTGAGTCTCCCCAGAAGGAACTGGGCCTGTGCCTGAGGGACCAACTGCCACTGGACATCTGACAAGTGCTCTGCGTAGCGTTTGGCACTTTGGTTCCGACAGGGACTTCGTGTTGAGTTTGGTATCCCGTTGAGTCGGAACCAGTACAGATTTGTCCGTATTGATAGTCCTGTAAAGTTTTCTCATCAGGTTGACTGTAAATGCTGTGTTTGCGTAAAACCTGGCAGGACTGATTCACCAACAAATTTCGTCGAGATATACCACGCACCTTATATTGTGGCTAACCGGTTCATTAGAGAAGTGAACGTTCCCGGTGCTGATGAAAGCTCAAGGGCAATTCATTTGCAGTAGTTTGCCATTGTAGCGGAGCCTTTAGAAATCTTCGGTGCTTCTTGGCTCTGGGCAGGTGGAAATATGCATGGCTCAGATCCACCTACACCATCCAGTCCTCGCTCTGTAAAAACTTGGTATACGAAAGTGACTGTACAGCTGGGATCCTTTTTATTTGTTGTGTCATTTTTAATAGCTCTTCTTCAAATTGTTGTGATAGATGGATTAGGATATATCAGAAGCGGCTTCTTCACAAATGGGTTACGCACTCCTTTTAGGAGCTTCCATAAATGATTGGGGGCTCCTCGATTTTACCATACATCTAAATATTGCTTTAGACAGCCCCCCTTGGAATACTTTCGAGTCGTGAGCGAATATTTCTACACGTTAATCGAGGTCTTTGTTTTGACCTTTCGTATAGTGATCCTTGTTCTAGGCATTGAACGACTTGTTGCCACTGTTGCTCGATGACTTCGCGTGTCCCTTGAAATTGTATTTTCTTCCAAGTTTCCAAAATTGTTGTTGGCTTGTTTGCTGGTTGTGAAGGCTTTGGTTTATTATCAAAAGAAAGCTTTTGTCTGTAAGCAGTAGCCGCTGCTGCGGCTGCTGCCGTTTTCTGAAAGGAAGCATAATTTGTCGCCCCCCCCCCCCCCCCCCCCCATTTTTCCATCAAATATATTCCAGCATAGGAATATATATAGGCATAAATATATAGGCTCCGTAGTGATAATATTCACGCGAGTGAATGCAATAAGCTAGTCTGCCGCAAAATATTTTTGCAAAATTGTAAACGCTCCGGACATCTGACAAGTGCTCTGCGTAGCGTTTGGCACTTTTGGTTCCAACAGGGACTTCGTGTTGAGTTTGGTATCCCATGTGACACTCAGATAGGCGTTGAGTCGGAAACAGTACAGATTGATAGTCCAGTGACTGACCCAGTTATCTTTATTTATAAAATACACCAAACACGACGTGTTAAATTTTCTTAAAAAGAGACTTACGCGAAAGAGTCGTGTTTTTGGCATTAGACTGATCTACTAAAGTCTGCAAGGTCGTACGTAAATTCTATGTCAGAATAGCGTTAGATAAGCAAGACGTATTAAAACGCCTCACTTCATCAGTTCTATCTATCTATCTATCTATTCAGCCGGTAACACCCATTGCTGAGTAAATTATTAGGTACATTTAATTCTACAAGACCGGGGGTAGTTGTATGTATTTTTTCTGAGCTTCCGAAAAACGAGTTGCGTATCAATCGTTGCAGTTGGGATATTATTTTGACATGCTATTCATTTATCGGGAAAGGTGGATCATTCAACGTGGTCGATTATTCTGATAATTGAGCTGTCGCTTATCGGAATCACACGTTTCCGTCGGCGGGCGTAGGCCCAAGCCATTAATTGTAGGGTGTTTAGGCTCGCCTACTAACCTCGGTCGCTTGCGGTCGAGGCTCATAAAGCATTTGAGAAATCAAATTAGTCAAAGAGACCAGATGTTATGATATAAGTTCAAATCTTACATCACTTACATGCTTAGGTCGCTTTGATCTCCTCCATCCGTAGAATCCTCCGCTGATTCACTGCTCGAACTTGGAGAACGATTTATTTTTCCTGACACGTGGCCATTTGTCATTTGGACGCTTTTCCACGTTATCACAATTTTCGTCCTCCATAGCGAAGGGAGGAATTATAAAACATTTAAATTTAATTTGTTAAACTCAAAATATTTCCAACATAATTATTTTTCTAAGACGTGTTTACGCTTCGAAAGACTATGCTATAATGAAGTAAAAGCTGTACCGCCACCTGTATATATACTGCACCATTCCGGCCGCCACGATCTTACCCGACAAAACGAGGCGATAGTGGCGCCGGAAACGGAAGGGAGGAAGACGCTAAGACTAAAAAACGTGAAAAGACAAGTGCTTGACTCAAGATGGATTCCGGATATCGTCTCGGAACAAATAATAAAAGATATTGATGACTGGCTCAAGACAATTACCTATATTTTTTATCATTTCAAACGAAATTTATAAATGAAGTAATAATAATAAAATAATACCTAATATAGCCTTTTTATTTCCTTAACTAACTATTTACATAAATGTTTATATTACAATTAGTAGACATTTTTTGAATTGAAGGCCCCCAAGGAGGACGCCCGCAAGAACGCTGGGCCGACGAAATAAGAAAAGTCGCAGGACAGAATTGGGTAGAGAAAGCAGGAGACAGAATAACTTGGAAAAAAAATTGGAGGAGGCCTATACCCGAAAGGGGCCTTAGCTATAAATATCATATCATATCATATCATATCATTTATTTCGGTTTCACACCATATTATGTTAGTAAAGAGTTGTTAGGAGACATTATCACATAGTATTTCTAAAATTAAAAAATTATAATTATTAAATTAAATCAAAATTAAAATTAAATTATGAAGTACTTATTCTCCTTTATCTCAAATTTTAACATTTCTTCCAATGTATGGGTAAAATGTTATTTCTATCGTGTCTTCCTTTATCTTCCAAGTTTGTAGCCAATCTTTTTTTTTTTCGTGTCTTCCTCCTTCATCTTTGTTTCCGGAAGGACAGTAACTTTGACTTTGTTTTCTTCTAGTAGAAACGCGATATTGTAATCTTCCCCGTCTGCTTTGAGGAGCCATTTTCTTTTTTCTAAAATGAAAAGAAAATAAATTAAATTCATTAAATATATATCAAAGTCTTTTAAACTTAACATAAATATATAATCCCCACTCATAAATATACAATCAACACAGATCCTTACATCGGTATGTTTGATGGCCTCCCTCCTACTTTCCTTGACTCGACTCAACCTCCACCACAGAAACCAAACCAAAGAAACTTTGCAGGTATTATATTTACAAAGTTTTCTTGCTAGGATACTATTGAAATGGAATACAAAAAATACTTCAAAGAGTCGAGTGGAAGAAAGTTGGAGGAACAATTAAGAATATTGGTGTCAACCTCAACCCTTATTTAGGGTTCCATAAAGAGAACCCTTGTAGGATCACTTCTATCTTTTTTTCTTAGGAACAGAAAATACTTATGATAAGCAGTAACCTCTGCCTAGGAATAGTCCATTACCTCATAGGTCACGTCCACCTACGACGCTCCCTATGTGCATTGCACTGCGCCCGCCACCCTGAGAGATAAAGATGAAAAGTCTCATGTGCTTGTAATTTCACCGGCACCCTTACCCTTCAAACCGGAACACAGCAATGCGAGCACTACTGCTTTGCGGCAGAAATAGGTATGGTGGTAGTACTTCCCCGAATGAACTCTTTCACAAAAAAGCTCTACTACTCCGTAGTAGGACTGCTACTTCTCTAGTTTGCCTTATTTGAATATTACCAGGGACTTTTTATAGGTAGCTAAAATAATAATGTGATTTCTGTGAAATTTCCTCCTGTTAAATTTGTTCCAACGCAACAAAACCTGGAAGAATCAGACAAAAAACGCTTTCGGTTTTTTTGTTGATGATCCTTCTTACTCCTAGGTGAGGAGCTCCTGTGTGGTGCCACGAGAACAAGTGGAAGATGATTCAAAGAAAAAAAAAGAAAACCAACTTAAAAGCCTTAGGTAGGCTGTCAAAAGTTAATTAGCAAAAGCTCGTAAGACAGCTGATGATGAAGCTACAGCTAGGCTAGTTTATTTTGGCTACTTCCATAGTGTTATGTCATATGGCATCATACTGTGGGGGAAAGCAGCAGACATCCAAGCAATATTTGTTTTACAAAAATAAATAATGTGTAACTTAAAATAAAATAATAAATAAATAATGCTGGACAGTTCACACAACATTATCTAGCCCCAAGCTACGCAGAGCTTGTGTTATGGGTACTAGATAACTGATATACTTAATACAATATACATTACATAGTTTTTTTTTTATTATACATAGAAATACCCAGAACACCCTGAACAAATATCTGCAGTTTGCACAAATATTTGTTCTGAGGTGAGAATTGAACCCACAGAGGTCATCAGGTATATAATACTCTGTGATGGCAGAATTTATTATATTATTGAATTTAGAGATAGGATTGGTTGAATTCCTCCATCTTCCTCCCCCATTGAGCGTGACCTTAACTCAAACTCAGTGATCAGTGCCCCCTCAGTGAATTCTTTCAAAAATAGACTTGACTAACATTAAAGCGCACTGATAAGGACTAAGATATACAAGCATCAGCTCCGAGAGCTGCCTGTGATTATAAATAAATAAATAAATAAAACATCAAGTTATGTAAAGTTTACCTCAATGCCATTGTGCAATAGATATGTAAGGATTTGGTCTGATTTGTGAGCAATGTCAGAGAATCTGGTGCATTTCTGCAGCTGAGAGAGACACAAGTAGCATATTGTGTGAGGCATCCCGTTGTCGGCATTGAGCTGAAACAAACGCAATAGTACTGCTGTGATTTCATAACTTGCTAGTTCAATGTGTCAACACAATTCACCCACAAATAGGTACTTACTTATAAGTAAATACAAGCATGAATGTTTGTTGCTAAACACACAGTGAGAGCTGGACCAATTTAGATAAAATTTGATACACAGATAGATTATGATCTCCTACGCTACCTTTTACCCCAGTAACATGGGAGCCAAGCCGCAGCCAGACACTAGAATTGCATAAAAGGAGCTTCTATGAGGCACACTGGATCCTATCACTATAGGTGTATAGGTACTTCAGGCAGTACTTCATGACAGAACACGAGAACCGCGAAGCTAGCTAGAGCAAAGATCGTAGCTACAGAGTAGGGATTTACCTTTGTACTTGCAAGTTTCTCATATAGTTCTAGGAGTTTGATGTGTCCAATGCTAAACATTCTGAGATTGGTGAGTCACTCTCACTCTACACACAGAAGTAGACATTTCAACATAAACTAATTCCACACTTAACAAAGGTTATTTAGTTGTTTATATCATAATATATTGTAGTTTCTGGTTTATATTGTATACTTTTTGATCACATGACACATCACAACACAAATAATACTCTTTCAGCTCATTCACCGTTAGATGGCACCTGCATTGTATGGCGTGCCCATAGACGTAGAATTTTTTCGCTGTACATATACTAAATCTATGGGCGTGCCAACCAAGGCAAGTGCATCCATGGACTTAGTACACAAGCGAGAATATGGTATAGTATTATTTTATCTGTGCTATGGGTATCCATGACTCATGGACTTATGCCATGACTCCAACTTATTTTTTTTTTAAATGGCAGCATATTCTACTTTATTTTCTAATGGAACGTCCGCGACTTCGTCTGCGTGGATTTTTTTCCATACAATTTCAACACCCTGCTACACCCCCAGAAATTCCTTTCAAATGTGCACCCCTAGACCACAAAAGAAATTCAAAATTTCAGGTCCTTAGTGAGGCCGCACACATGAGCCACACGCTACATTCACGCATGCTACATTTTTTCTCGGAGTTTATGTATCCCGTTCACGAAAATGGGTCTCACAGTGTAGGTACCTATACCAACTCGAGTACTTACTTGAAATCTGACGACACAGATTTCTTGATGTGAATGCCCCTCAAGTGTATGCCTGGTGTGCGGTCTGGTTTAGTATAACGGTTTTGATATTCAGTCAGTCACGTAACGATTAGTAGATAGTTATTGCCACCAAGGCACAGAATAAATATTAGTACAACCAAGGGCGGATACAGCCTTGCGAGTCAGACACTTATATCCAGCATGGACGGCTTCCTCTGTGGCGCGGTGGGTGTAGGTTCGCCTGCGACGCAGGAGGTTGCGGGTTCGATTCCCGCCTTGGAACAAATATTTGTGCGATCTGCAGATTCAGGGTGTTCTGGGTATTTAATATGGATGATAAAAAATATCTATCTATGTAATATCTTAAGTATATCAGTTATCTATTACCCATAATCTGCTTAGCTTGGGGCTAGATAATGTTGTATGAACTGTCCAGCATTATTTATTTATTTATAATTATACAATAGGTACCTACTAGATGTTCCCCGTACTGAGAGCCAAAGAGGATTTAAATACTACGTCTGTAATGATGTCAGCAGGACGAGAAATATATATAGGAAAATAAATCCCGCCGCGGATCCGCGCTTCGGCATTGGCCGGACCATCGAGTACGGAAGCCTGCAATGCCAGTTCTAGTTTAGCGTAGCGAAAAAATTCTACGTCTATGTGCAATGCTCTAAGGGCCGGACGGACCATGCCATTATTTTTTGTGTCGGCTACAAACATCGAACAACACGGAACGGAGGCCGTATTGCTCTAAGGAGTAATAACAGTTCAGAGAAAAGCCAATAAAAAAAGACTGAAAAGGATGAAAACAAGAAGGGTTTGAAGAAATAAAATATCGTACTGATTTTAGATCGCCTATATTTATCTTTAAGTGATTGAAATATAATCATAATTTCCATAAATATAAAAAATTAAGATGCATCACAATTTCACGAGATAAAAAACAATTTAATAATTAAATCTAAGTAACAAAACCTTCCTTGGAATAACATTGCAAATAAGTTACAATAACTTTTTAGTCTCTACCACAGACTATTAGATGTACGTCTTTACTGCAGTTTGATTTTCTCGCAGAGGCTTCCGCGCCAATATTTTTTGGTTAGCGACATCTATTTGTGAATTCGTTTACTAAAAGGTGAATATTGCAGAATGTAATGAGGGGTTTTCACGGACGTTTCAAATCATGTGGTGCTGCTTTGAACCTAGCTTTCAAAATAAAGTGAAATGTGAACTGTGACTTTGGCGACTTGGAAGGATTGTAACGTTACAAAATATATTGAAACTACAATAATTATACAAATAGCGGCACGTAAGTCTAGCGCTGAACGATACGCGGCGGGGATAGCTGCGCATGGGTACTGTACTGCGCATCGGTACTGCGCATTTGTTTTTTACTTCTGCGCAATAACGGTCAGCGCTAAAGTTTCGTGCCGCTACTTTGATGATTATACTTGAAAATTAAAAAAACACAAGACGTGCGAATCACAATAAAAAAATAACTAAAGCAAAATGCCGACCATGCAACCATTTGTACACAGACAAACAGTGTACTACGTATATTTGTACGCAGCGCGAATCCACCATTTAAGCAATAAGACTATGAATAATAAAACAAATACCTACGTACAAACTTACGTTTCGATGACTTCGTTCAATTTCGATTATGTACATAATTCATCCTTTGATTAAACTATGATTAGTAATACATAATTTGAATCCGCAATGTTATTCCAAGTTTATACAACCGCACCGTAATAATCGTATTCCGTCTCAGCGACCACACTTCAGGCGAGACCGTCACATGAGCATATTACTTTGGAAATCATTATCACAAGAAAAAACCCATCCTCTTGCTTCTTCAACAATACAATTACAATTACAAAATGTTCATAAATTCCTTCAGGGTAGGCAACGCATCGACAATACCCCCGGTGTTGCCGGTGTCTATAAGCGACGGTGACCACTTTACATCAGGTGGGCCGTAAGATAGTTTGCCTATTAGTTTCATAAAAAAAAAAAAAAAACACAATTTACAATTTGAATGAGACCATACATTATATATAAAACAAAGTCGTGCTAGTTACACCACTTATAACTCAAGATCGGCTGGACCGATGTTAGTTATCTCTTTTTTGGTGGATTCTTCTCCGCTCCGAATAGCAGAATAAGTAATAAGGAGGGGGGGGGGGGGGGGGGGGGGTTCCACCGGGGGTTACCCGTGCGAAGCCGGGGCGAGTCGCTAGTACATTATAATCTTCGAAAGTAATTAAGCTATTGACAACAATTTACTGCTATAATTAATCAAGCCGTGGTGTGTCCGGCCTAAGAATAGACCCCTCCGTCTCCTCCCGTGGATGTCGTAAAAGCCGACTAAGGGATTACCCGGACTTGTTGGTAGGAATAAGATTTGTCCTGGCTGCTAGCTTATTATGGAATGTGTTATTACTGGAAGCGTTAGACGAGTCAGTCGTGGGAGGCAATGGCGGCGATGAGCTCACCACTTGTGACATCTATATTCCACGATGGTGCAACCCACTGTGAAAAGAGGTCCATTCAGGCTCTACCTACCCCTTCGGGGATAGACGTGTGTAAACCAAAAAAGCGAAAACACCCCTCCCGTACCGCTCCCATACCTCATGGACTGACTCAGTTAAGAGCTAGACCTGTAATATAAAATATTCCTTCCCTGTGTGTTGTAAAATGCTCATATGACGTATTATAGATTCTGTCAAAATTCAAAAATACAGAAATACCCATGCATGGACTTAAAATACCTTAGCGGCAGCTATTAAAGTATCACTGGAAGTGCCTAACCCCGTAAGCTTAAAATAAAGAAGGATATACACACGATCAAACACACTATTCATTATTACAAGGCCAATTTTTTTTTTTTTTTAATTTGTATTAATGGGTTTGGTTGTTGAACATTGAACAGGTATACACGCTTATTTCAATTATTTTAATTATTTTTCGATACAAGCTTTTATAAAATTAGTGATCGGAACCGTGCTGATCAATATAAAGCCATATTCAAATCAAAGCGGTATCCGTTACCGCAGTGGGTAGCGATAATACCGGAGCGATATCCCGCCGTTATTATTTTTAAATACAAGCTTTTACAAAATTAGTGATCGGAACCATGCTGATCAATATAAAGCTATATTCAAATCAAAGCGGTATCCGTTACCGCCGTCGGTAGCGATAATACCGGAGCGATATCCCACCGGGTATTTGGTATGTACTTTCCGCAGCTGTCGCGAAACCGGAACCGCATACGACACAGTGGTACGCGATACGTTCCGGGTGTCGGCGAAACTTGGTATTCCCCCCCACAGCCAGCGCTTATACACTTACTTATACACTCAAAATCTACGTGCAGCATACAAGACGGCAGCGACACTAAATCGAGCGTCGTCGGAAGACAGCTACCGGCTCAGGTAGCAAATACCGCTCTGGTTTAAACAGCGCGTTATTCGCATACCCATTGGCATATCGCTACCCACGGCGGTAGCGGATACCGCTTAGATTTGAATAGGCCTTTAGCCTAAACACGGCCAGTCTGCTATTATCCATCGAGGAGTCCTGTTGTCCACCTTCCGTCTCCATCATCAGATCAGCTCGCTGTCACCATAATATTGCATTGTCATCGAAACTTTACAGGTATGCAAAATTTCAGCTCAATCATGTAACAAGCATGTAAAAATGCCACCAATGCCCAAACAAGTTCTTAGATAAGTGACATATAAGCATTTTGTAAACTTTAGTAAGTTTGCCCCGAAGCTGGTTTATCTTTTTAAGCCATGTGAATATCCTACGAACGGAATGATATTATTTAGTAATATTTATTTAGAATATGACCCTAATTCCCTGAATAGTACAAATAGCAACAATTATTGGTCAACAAATATAGTATTTTTAGCCAAATCACAGATAAAAGAATACTAATTTTCACTAGAAACGGGATATTTACCATGATTTTTGAGTTTTATATGTTCCCGATATTTCGGCACAGTTGCATGCGCCATGATCACGGGAGAACTGACTAAAGTCTTTGCGAGTAGATGTTATTGGCAGATATATCGATCTACCCTCTTTCTCACTCTTTTATTACGAACGATACCACTACCATCGGTTTCATTGTCACAATTCACACCAACTCGACACACAACACTAACGGTGTCCGGACGCGTAGCAGGTACCGTTCGTAGGTTACGGTAGGTATCGTTCGTAATAAAAGAGTGAGAAAGAGGGTAGATCGATATATCTGCCAATAACATCTACTCGCAAAGACTTTAGTCAGTTCTCCCGTGATCATGGCGCATGCAACTGTGCCGAAATATCGGGAACATTGCAAACTCAAAAATCATGGTAAATATCCCGTTTCTAGTGAAAATTATGTACATAACCATGATAGTTTCAAAAGTTATAAAAGAATACTATACTAGGCCAAATACATAAACGCCTTGCAAACGCTTTTACATAAGTGAAAACTGTTCAAGGCCAACATATTTCTATAATATGTATTCCATTATCTTATATAAGTGGCTTGTTTTCCAAATATTTTAAAATAAAAATAAAATAAAATAAACTTGAAAATAACTTTTACTCGTTATAGGATGGAAAGATAGTTCGCAAAGTTTTTATGAATTCGGCTGTTACATTTTAAGGTGGTTGCTATTCCTTACAAACGTATTTTTCAACACACTTGCTCATAAAGTGGCTCTAATTTCACCGCAATTAGGCACATAATGACACCTGTAATCAAACTGTGACTTTTTCATCGCTATTATTCACTAGTGAGTTATAGATACAGTTGAACATTTACAGTGTGTATTTCTGTTTTACACCTGTAATCAAACTTTGTCTTTTTCATTGCTATTATTCACTAGTGAGTTATAGAGACAGTTGATCATTTACACAGAGTGTGTATTTCTGTTTTACACCTGTAATCAAACTTGTCTTTTTCATTGCTATTATTCACTAGTGAGTTATAGAGACAGTTGAACATTTACACAGAGTGTGTATTTCTGTTTTACACCTGTAATCAAACTTTGTCTTTTTCATTGCTATTATTCACTAGTGAGTTATAGAGACAGTTGAACATTTACACAGAGTGTGTATTTCTGTTTTACACCTGTGATCAAACTTTGTCTTTTTCATTGCTATTATTCACTAGTGAGTTATAGAGACAGTTGAACATTTACACAGAGTGTGTATTTCTGTTTTACACCTGTAATCAAACTGTGTCTTTTTCATTGCTATTATTCACTAGTGAGTTATAGAGACAGTTGAACATTTACACAGAGCGTGTATTTCTGTATTATTATTATTTCCTCACAAGTGTGTTGAAAAACATCGTATGATACACGTGTGTATTGATGATTACCGTCCTCGGCTCTCTTAATACCCTCACCTGACGGCTCGGGTCTCAATGGTGCCTCAGCGGTAATCACCAACATTACATACTAGTACCGTAATGTACTATTACCAAATACGGGCGAACAGAGTATAATTTTACACTGAAATGACTGTTGTTGAATTTTATATTGGTCATTATTTGCGGCAAATCATATATGGTTGAAGAAAACAGTGGATTAATAGCGAAAATAACATCGAAATGAGTAAAATTTCGATTAATCCAGTATTTTCTTATTGGTAAGGTGTTGATTCTGCAGTATTTGAGTTGAATCTATCCCCTAAGAGATAGGGTGGTAAAAGCAATCAATTTATTTGGTGTGAAACGCAACCAAGCAATTTCAGAATTTTGTAAAAGTTGTATCTCGCATTAGGTAACATATTTGTAGTGGTGTAGTGACGTCACATGACGGCTTGACACGCAATCAATTTATTTGACAGCAATTTCAGCATAGTGTAATAAGTTGTATCTATCCCCATAGGTCAGGTAAGGTATGGTGTGAAATGCGACCAAAGTAAGTACCCCGAGAGGCTTGATGACGTCACACGATAGCGTGACACGCAATCAATTTATTTGCCAACAATTTCAGCATGATGGTGGAGTCGTTACGTCACACCATAGCGTGACATGCATTGCATTGGGGTAATGAATTGTATCTATCCCCATGGGTCAGATAAGGTATTATATTATTATGAAATGCGACCAAAGTAGCCAGAGTGGCTTGATGACGTTACACGATGGCGTGCCACGCAATCATTTAATTTAAAAAAAAAAACTGCATGGTGTAATGAATTGTATCTATCCCCATAGGTCAGGTAAGGTATTGTGTCGCCTTACGATATGGTATGAAATGCGACCAAAGTAGCCAGAGTGGCTTGATGACGTTACACGATGGCGTGCCACGCAATCATTTTTTTTTTTTTTAAATCTGCATGGTGTAATGAATTGTATCTATCCCCATGGGTATGGTAAGGTATTGTGTCGCCTTACGATATGGTATGAAATGCGACCAAAGTAGCCAGAGTGGCTTGATGATGTTACACGATGGCGTGACATGCAATCAATTTATTTGCCAACAATTTCAGCATGGTTGAATGTGTTGTATCTATCCCCTGGGTGTAAGACAGGAAGTATGGTGTAATGAGTTGTATCTATCCCCTGAGGCATGGTGTAATGGGTTGTATCTATCCCTGGGGTAAGGCAGGAGACATGGTGGCGTCACACGATGACTACGAGCGGGCGGTCGTCGATCATAAAGATGGCGGAGGCGTCAGCGCACGCGCCGCGGCCAGACCGCCGCCATCCAGCAGTGGCCAGTCGCAGAACTCTTTGCCGTGTCTGTTAGAAAGAGAAACATGATTACTATAATGTTTTTAAGGCGATATGTCAAAATATGGGCAGAGTCTATGAAGAAAACAATAGCTGCAAGACAGTGACAGCGTTATTACTAACTTAAACCCGGGAAGAGATGAGGTATAGATTTCTGCCGCTCGGAAGTAACTGGCGTAAGCGACAAATGGTAACACTTCGTTTTGCTTCTAAAGTAGCAAATATAAAAATAAATTATCTATAATTAATCTACGTAATGTGAAGAAAATTTACGCATAATATTTTCTCTAGTCGAAGGAGGGAACTAAAAACGCTATTACTGATAGTCTGCGTGATGGAAGGCGACTTACCTGAATATGAAGGTGAGAGTCGCGCCCACAGCCGCGCCCCAGAACATCAGATACATGAGCACTTCGCTCGTGTACTTCTGTGGCAGCGTCGCGCTCGCGCAGAACATCGACATTGCTATTAGCAACACGGACGGGAACTGAAATCAATCAATTCGATCAATCAATAATCATCGATTAATTCTAAAGCCGAGTACGGACTGCGCGTGCCAATGTACGCGTAGTCGATTACGCGTATCCTGGAACGCTATGTCCATACTTGCAGCTACACGTAACCTCTTGGGGAACGCGTGCCGCGCGAGCCACCGTCAGTCGGTTTTCGGTCGCGCGTCAAAGGGGACGCGCACGCCCGGGTACGCTATACTTCGACGGAAAAATGGATACACGCGTGTCGGAGTCATGGCGGATGACTGGCAGGGTTCACGTAGCGCTATGACGACCTCTGTGGCGCGGCGGGCGAAGCTTGGCCTGTGATGCAGGAGGTTGCTGGTTCGATTTTCGCCTCGGAACAAATATTTGTGCGTTCGCAGATATTTGTTCAGGGTGTTCTGGGTATTTTCTATGTATAATAAAAAATATCTATCTATGTAATATATTGTATTAAGTATATTAGTTATCTACTACCCATAACACAAGCTCTGCTTAGCTTGGAGCTAGATAATGTTGTGTGAACTGTCCAGCATTATTTATTTATTTATGGATCGATTGAACTCGCGTACAGGTTCGCGGCGGTCCGTACAGGAGCTGTACGCGTATACAATGTACGCGTGGACAGCGAGTTCCAACTACGCGTACATTTGGAACGCGCAATCCGTACGCGGCTTTATGTTTTAACTTTGTCTTCGGCTATATTCTTTACTAAAATGCACGAAATACTGCACACCAATCCACCGGCGGTCGGCGGTGGACAGACGTGCGCTGGCGATATGCGCTGCTGTTCATTCAACTATGAGACATGCGCTATTGCATGCGCTATGGTTGCTCGGGCATGCGTCAAAGGAAAACGGGTGCTCGCAGCGCGCTGTTGCTATTTTTGTTACGGACGCTTGGACATAAACGCACAAGGTAAACGACTTGCAAAGATTAATCCCAAGATGAATCGCTCTTCCTGTTTTCCGAAAAAAAATAACAAGCAAGCTAAACAAATAGCATACAATGTTTCTAACTTAACTAAACTACTAGATAAAAAAATATTAAAAAAATATTAAAAAAACAGATGCTACAATTATCTACATCTACACTAATATTATAAAGAGGAAAGATTTGTATTTTTGTGTGCATGATTGTAATGAATAAACTCAAAAACCTTCTTTCACGATTGGAAAGCTACATTCACCCTGAGTGATATAGGCTACCAGGGGGGAATAGGGGGGGAGGGTCATTGTGAAACTACCCGTGCGAAGCCGGGACGAGTCGCTAGTATTTTATACTTTGACAGCAATGCCTATCTCGAGATAAGTCTTTGGATTATTGGCTCCGTGTGTAGCGCTACCCGCGCGTCGACCCGAGGGTCGCGAGTTAAGCAGTCGGCCTATAGGGACGCAATGAAGTGCCACGTAACTGGTAACTTGACTCTTTCCACCATTTTCAAAAAGAGACTTTCTCTACTCTTATTATAATTATTTTCCTAGTGTTTGTTTGGTTTATTTTGTTTTATCTTTTTTTTTTTTTTTTATACTACTTGGATGACGGAACTAGCAGGTGGCCCACCTGATGTTAAGCGGTAACCTATGCCTATGAACAGTGCATTACCTCATAGGTCACGTCCACCTAGGACGCGCCCTATGTGGCATTGCACTGCGTCCACCACCCTGAGACATAAAGATGAAAAGTCTCATGTGCCTGTAATTTCACCGGCACCCTTACCCTTCAAACCGGAACACAGCAATGCGAGCACTACTGCTTTGCGGCAGAAATAGTTATGGTGGTAGTACTTCCCCGGACGAACTCTTTCACAAAAAAGCTCTACTACTACTTTAGTAGTAGTAGAGCTTTTACTTTGCTTTGCTTTTTTTTGCTTTTAGAGTTTTTGCTTTGTTTTTATTTTTTTTGAGCTTTTTTTTTCAACTCTACTCCTGTCTTGGTGGCATTTTAACCAATGTAATGTTTGAGACGTATAAACAACAACGTTGCTCAGGTGGGCACAGGTGCTTTCTCCTCGTTAAAATGAAGGAAGTACAAAATAAATAAGCATTCTTCTTTGATCAAATTCTGTGTCTCAATTACTTGACATTAAATGCACTGGAGGGCAATTCTCGTCCTTTAGAGATTAAGTCGAATTAGACATATGTCGAAATAAGATGGTGAATGTCGAATAAAATCTTAATTTGCTATTCTCGTGATGTCACAAATCGACATAAGTCGACCAAAATCATTCAAATCGAATACGATTTGATGGTTATTGTGACATTTTCGTGACATTTTTTGTAGACATTCATGCTTCGACATTATCTCTAATTTAGAGATAATCTCTACAATACGAGAATTGGCCCCCTGGACCGCGAGTGAGAGTGTGCACAATATGCTCAAACGCTGGCGACACGCGCCACACCTGTTTACCAATTCTCCCTACATCAGATTTCTATGCGTTGTACAAAATCAAAGGTATGTACTCACGGTGATGTACTTCCAGTCTCGTTCTCGGCGCAGCGGACATGGCACAGTGTTGCCCTCTCCCTCGCACACCGAGTACTTGCCGAGGAACAAGTCGATCGCATCCTAAAAAAATAAATGCAATCAATTACACACACACACACACCATCGTACCCACCGTAGTGGAATACACTTTCCTGTCAACTATAATGTGGGTCTCTTCAAGGCTAGAGTGAATCATCATCATCAGCCTGCATCAGAAATGTAGTATCTCGTGACGTCTCGCACGAGCCCCATGTGCGTCCGTTTAGTCTCACCTGTCTGAATCCGTCGCTGAAGTTGTTCATGTAGTATCTCGTGAGCGAGTTGATCCCGTCTCGTACGAGTCCCATATGCGACCGTTTAGTCTCACCTGTCTGAATCCGTCGCTGAAGTTGTTCATGTAGTATCTCGTAAGCGAGTTGATCCCGTCTCGCACGAGCCCCATGTGTGTCCGTTTAGTCTCACCTGTCTGAATCCGTCGCTGAAGTTGTTCATGTAGTATCTCGTGAGCGAGTTGATCCCGTCTCGCACGAGTCCCATGCGCGTCCGTTTAGTCTAACCTGTCTGAATCCGTCGCTGAAGTTGTTCATGTAGTATCTCGTGAGCGAGTTGATTCCGTCTCGCACGAGCCCCATGTGCGTCCGTTTAGTCTCACCTGTCTGAATCCGTCGCTGAAGTTGTTCATGTAGTATCTCGTGCGCGAGTTCGATCGATCGAACGAGGATCGATCTTTGGTCGCTCGGTCTGACAGACAACTCAGTGCTAAAACATCTCGTCATTTATTTTAAAATTTATAGTCTAAAAGTGTTTTTAGTAGAAAATTTTTGCCCAAGTTTATCGAACGGAACTCAAGTTACAAGTTTCAATAAGTTTTTGAACTTAAACAGTGCGATTATCAAGCAAAAGCAACGTAAAACACTGCAACAAAATTGTGAGTGACGTGTTTATAGTTATAGTGTCGCATTGTGCCGTCGTTTCTGTGCAGACCACTCTCGCGGTTATGCGCTTTACTTAACCGTGAAGGTCGCTTGCGCTGCAGGCGGAGCGCTTGCGCCGCGTCACAGGCAAAGAGTGTACAGCACAGAACAGTCACCTGCATACTCAACATCAACGTTGTCTCAGTGGGGCAATTTTTGATTTTGAATTTTTTATATTTTCTTGCTCACTTAAGCATTAACATGAACTGCGCGGGATGTAAGGAGTCAGTAAACGACTCAAATTCCATTAAATGCACATCGGACGTTTGTGATAAGGATTTCTGCATGCTCTGCACTAACGTGTCTTCCCTTAGTGTGACACGAAGGAAGCTCTGGAAGTGCCCCGATTGCAGTGCTGTGCACAGAAGGGGAGGGGATAACAGCCTCACACCGGCTCGGCCCGGACCTGATAATGTTACTGCTCGTAAGAAGTCTGACTCTACGGAATCCGAGATGAACCAGCTCAGTGCTGCGCAGAAAAGTGGAAGAGATAACAGCCTCACAACGGCTCGGCCAGGATCTGAGAACGTTACCGTCCGTAAGAAGTCTGAATCTACGGAATCCGAGGTGCACCAGCTCACTGAACAATTGCGTCAGCTAACCAAGGAGTTCTCTTCTGTGAAGACAAAATTAGATGACCTGACTGAGTCTCTTTCTTTTACCAATGAGAAAATGAACGAAATTATGCATAAGCTGGCTGCGAACGAAGAGCGTTTGAAGTACTTGGAAAAACGAGATGTTGTAGTCGAAAATTTGCAGGTTACTGTACTTCAGCTTAAAAATGAACTAAAATCGCAAGCTCAGGTTAATCTGAGAAATGAAATAGAAATAGTCGGAATTCCGGAGAATTCTTCAGAAAATCTGCATCATACTGTACTAGTGGCAGCTAAGAAAATGGGAGTAGAGCTGGAAGATAGAGACTTGGATTGGGTGAGTCGCGTGGGGCCTCGTCGACCACCGGTTACCGTGACTTTGCCTGAGGATGGAGCTAGAATGCCGCGCCCAGTAGTGGTTCGCCTTCTCCGTCGATCCAAGCGAGATCAGTTTCTGAAAGCTACAAAGTCACGGAGAAATACTAGCAGCGCTGATCTGGAAGTGGCAGGCGTATCACAAAAAGTATTTTTCAACGAGAGATTGACGAAGGAGAACAGGGTTTTATTTCGCGACGCAAGATCCAGAGCCAAGCAGCACGGATACGCCTTCTGCTGGTGTAGTCAAGGTGCAATCTTCGTCAGACAGCGGGAGGGAAAGGCAGCAATGCCCATACCGTCTCACAATGACCTGGATCGTCTGCTGCCTCCGTCCTTATCTACAGATAACTGATGAGTACTGTTATCGAAACATTTTTGTACCTGGTTTAAATGTTCAAGGTCTACATGGCTTCTACCGTGTATGGTTAAAGTTGTACTTAATATTTTTGAACTCTAAAGCAGATATTTCCTTTTTTTGTTTAGTGGTAAATCAGTTTTTTCTTAATTTAAATTCAGTAACTATGATAGTAAACTCTAACTGGGTAGTACTTACTGTAACATTACTTTTTTTAATGCTTATATTTTTAAATATATCCTCAGATTTACCTATTCTTGATAATAGCTGCCTCTCAAACTCACACAATCTATTCAAACTAAAATCTATATTTAGATATTTGTATTTGCGATACTATAGACTTGTTAGCTACTATAATATTGATTATTTATTGTCGCCCGCACCCTGTTCCTCAGCCTATAAACTTGCTCCCTACAATTTCCATTGCTTGGTTATGTCGATATCAATAAGTAAGCTGCGCTTAATAGAATGTGATATAGATAGAGCTCTTGTGCACTCTTACAGGTTTTTGGATAATTTTTATATACTATAATGTTGTTAACCGACGTTTTTGGTTCAGATTTGGACTCTATTAAGATTAATTGCGAGGTTATAAGTGATTCTAATAGATGCAAACAAATATTCACAGCCAAACACAACTTTAAACTGCTTTCACTAAATATTAGGAGCATTTGTAAAAATTCAGATTCCCTACTAGTAGCCCTAAAGTGTCTTGACATATCCATGGACATTCTGATTTTAACCGAGTGTTGGTTAAACGATTCTCTAATTATCCCACAAATCCCTGGATACAACTCATTTAATACCACTAAGCACACGAATCAAAACAGCGGAGTTGTTGTTTATGTTAAGGATGTCTGGAATGCGACTGTGCTGGAACCCCCCATAGATGATGCTGATAGTTTATCTATTTGTATTCCTAAAGTCGTTAATATTATCGGTGTCTATCGCTCACCATCTGTTAGGAGCTTGGAAAAATTTCTTACTTCACTAGAAACCTACATTAGTCAAATAAATAGGCTACCATTAATTGTTGCGGGCGATATAAATGTTAATATCCTTGGCTCTTTGGCGAATCCACAAAGCCTTGAATACCAATGCTTTATGGCTGAACAGGGGTTTCTACCGGCTATAACACAACCCACTAGAGAATCTTCATGCCTTGACCACATTTATGTCAAAAATATGAGAAATGATATAGCAGCAGTAGGCATTGTTTGCCAACTTGATATTACGGATCACTACCCAGTCATGCTCGGCATAAATCTCTCCAAGCCAAGACCTATTCGCCCAACTAGATTTGTTATAAAAAGAGACTATAGTGCTATTAAAAACGATCTTATAGATATCGACTGGTCAGTTGTAACCAACATCAATGATGTAAATAGAGCTACCGAAGTTTTCACAGAGCTCTTGTCAAATATTGTAAACAAACACTCAAAAGAAACTAAAATAAGTAGATCTAGATTTAACCTGAAACCCTGGATCACTCCAGGATTAATGAAATGTATGAGAAATCGTGACCGCTTACATTCACGTGCTAGAAATGATCCGAAAAACTTAATCATTCAAATAACTTATAAGCGATATCAAAATTTCTTTGTCAACCTACTTCGTAAATTAAAACATGATTATGAAAATAGAGAGCTAAGGGCAAACAAAAATAATACAAAAAAACTTTGGAAATCAATTAAGAATATTTGTAACTTATCTCATTTCAACAAAGAACCCAACGAGCTATTGTCATTACCGGGTTGCCTAAACAAGCAACAATCTATTAATCTTACTAACAATCACTTCTCTACGATTGGGCAACGCCTTGCAGATCAAATCCTCACTAAGCTAAACAAGAGTGAAACGGATCTCGCAAAAGAGGTTAGCGTCCATAATTCTCCAGTTGATTCAATCTTTATGAGTCCTGCAGATTATGAGGAAGTCGAAAAATTTATAGTTAATTTGCAGAATGATAAAGCTCCAGGACTGGATGGTTTAGGCAACTCCCTTATTAAATATGTTAAAGATGATATCATAAAGCCGCTTATTCACATTTTGAATCTAAGTCTATCTACTGGTACTTTTCCCAATGAATGGAAAATTGCGTCAGTATCGCCTATCCACAAAAGTGGATCAAGGAGTTCTGTAGACAATTATAGACCAATCTCGCTTTTAGGAACCTTCTCTAAACTACTTGAGAAGTTGGTTAATAAACGTCTGGTTAACTTCCTGGAATCCCATAATTTGATATCCTCCAAACAATTTGGCTTTCGTAAGGGTAAAAGTACTGAAGACGCAGTCACACTCTTAACAACTGTAGTGTCATCGCATCTCGATGATGGTAAATGCTGTGTTGGCGTCTTTCTGGATCTTGCGAAGGCCTTCGACACTGTCTCCGTTCCTATACTTCTTCAGAAACTGGAAGGCTCGGGAATCCGAGGAGTATCCTTAAACTGGTTTAAAAGCTACTTAACGGATCGGAGTCAGTGTGTGAGGATTGGCCGGACTACAAGTAGCTCACAACCAATTCGATTTGGAGTGCCACAAGGGAGCATCCTCGGACCTACACTATTTCTCCTGTACATCAATGACATTCATGATGTCCCATTAAGAAACGCCGACATTTTGTGTTATGCTGATGACACTGCAGTAATTTTTCATGGACCAACATGGTCCGCAGTGTGTACTTCTGCTGAGCGCGGTATGCCACTAATTTCTCATTGGCTACAGCAAAATCTCCTCACGCTCAATACCAGGAAAACTATGTATTTGTGTTTTCATAAGACTTCAGCATCAGCCCCAATTGGAAATCAATTTATTAAAATTCACAATAAAACATGCAATAACCCTTGTGACTCCTGTGTTTGCGAATCTTTAACACGCACAAAACATTTGAAATATCTTGGCGTACATATTGACGAAAACCTGACCTTCAAAATGCATATTGAGTTCCTTTCGGGCCGAATTAGAAAGGTTATAAATGTTATGCGAAACCTGCGGTATGTTGCATGCACTGACACGCTTCTATCAGTGTACTACGCCTTTTGTCAGTCTCTGATAATGTATTGTATAACTTGTTGGGGTAGTGCTGCGAAATCCTTCATTATTCAGGCTGAGAGAGCACAACGTTCGGTTTTGAAGGTCATGCTTCGTAAGCCCTACAGGTACCCTACCACAAGTGTCTATAAAGATGCTGGTGTACTCACAGTACGTCAACTCTTTATTCAAAAAACTTCTCTTTCGGTGCACAGATCAGTCTTTGTTTCCCCTGACTATGAGTTGTTAATGAATCGAAGAGTTTACAGAGTAATCACTCCATCCGCTAATACTAGGTTTGCGCAACGACTTGGAAATTTTGTAAAGCTTCATGTCTACAATAATGTTGTTAGAAATTGCGACATTAAAAGTAAATCTATTTCTGAAGCTAAACATATAATAAACAAATGGCTTGCTTCTTTAAACTATGACCAAACTGAAGATATACTAAAAATAAACTTTTAATCAAACCCTTTCGAATATTTTTTATTAAAACCCAACATAATATATAAATATATATATATATACCTATATATAATTATAATTTTATTTCTTATTTACCTCTATAATTTTCTTATTGTTTCTTCTTATTTTGTCAGTTGAGCAATTTTTGAATAAAATAATGATTTCCTCGTGTTCAGGTTTCCTCGATACAGGCCTCGCCTAGTGAGGAAACCGATAGATATTACCACCTAGGATTAATTAGTTGTCAGCGAAATACTTGTGTCCAATTTATGTACCTCTTAACTATGTTAAATTGTGAATATTGTTTGTTGGATGTGTATTTTGCTGTAATAAAAACATTTTTCATTTTCATTTTTTCATTTTCAGTTGATCCCGTCTCGTACGAGCCCTATTTGCGTCCGTTTAGTCTCACCTGTCTGAATCCGTCGCTGAAGTTGTTCATGTAGTATCTCGTGAGCGAGTTGATCCCGTCTCGTACGAGTCCCATGTGCGTCCGTTTAGTCTCACCTGTCTGAATCCGTCGCTGAAGTTGTTCATGTAGTATCTCGTGAGCGAGTTGACCCCGTCTCGCACGAGCCCCATGTGCGTCCGTTTAGTCTCACCTGTCTGAATCCGTCGCTGAAGTTGTTCATGTAGTATCTCGTGAGCGAGTTGATCCCGTCTCGCACGAGTCCCATATGCGACCGTTTGCCGGTCCGCGTGAAGTCCGTCTTCAGCGCACCCGTGCCCGAGTACTGGGTCGAAATCATGTCAGCGTGGTCGGCCCATACCTGACACAAAATGGACCTTGTTTAGCGGCAAAATTAGGTACAAACTTACCCTCATTTATCTATATTCGGAGTATGTTGAAAGACCCAAGTGAAGGGACGTGAAATTACACGGTAAGCCACTCAGAAAGTTCACTTTTTTACTAACGATCCCACAGGATTCCCTGTGTCGTGGGTATCAGAAACTACGAGTACCATGGTACCATAACACCCAGACCAGGAACAAATATTTGCAGATCATACAAACATTTGTCCCGCAGCGGGAATCGAACCCGCAACCTTTCGCTTGTGGCGCGAAATATACATTTTATTTTGTTTTGTGCTCATCACAGCTCATCAACACATCTTGAGATAGCGACGACTGATTTTGCGGAAACTAGGAAACACTTTAAATTAAAACATGCGGAACTTCAAATGTGCCTCTTTTAATAGTGAGTTGCACCATCGTTGAATATAGACGTGACAAGTGGTAAGCTCATCGCCGCCATTGCTTCCCACGACTGACTCGGGTAACGCTTTGTTCCAGTAATAACACATTCTATAATAAGCTAGCAACCAGGACAACGTGCAGCAAGGTGCAAAGTGCACTCTTCCAGTGTGAGTGTTAACCGGTCGGACCGGGACGATGTCGATCGACACTCGATTTCTCTCATACCTTCATGTACTCACATTGTGACGCGACACCTTCCACAGAGGGTTTAGTACTTTGTCAATCATTCAATTGTTAGCAACCGGATGTTAGATATTGTAACACTATGCCATAGAGAAATAGTTATAGGAACGAAACAAAGCAAAAATACACTTCCTGTGAGTTGAGTTTCGGTGAAAATAAATATATTATTAGGTCGCCATGTTTTTGCTGTGTAATGAGCGCGCTCAGCAGTTTTTACGAAATAAACATTATTGTGTGTTTTCTAGTTATTTGAGTGTAAATGACTGCAAAAATAGTGTTTTTTTTGGATGTAGACCATGTGTTATTGCCAATAAACTACTAGAAAGTGCTTTGTGAAGATGTTTATGTGATCTCAAAGTTAGTGGTCAGTTTTTGCTGACAATATAGCCGCAGTGAGGATTTTTTTTTTTTTTTTTTTTTTCAACAATACGGTAAGTTTTTGTAAAATCGTTGCCTATAAATAAATGTATAGGAAATTTCAAGAGGATTCTTGTAGTGGTATTAGTTTTATTATCCGTCCATTCATTAGGCCACAATTAACGATTTAGTGATGAGTCCGCCCATACATCATTTTTGCCGTGATCTACTCGCGGCGACTCAAGGGATAGTTTACAAGCGACATCGCGCGACTCGACCGGTTAAGTCGGAATGTGTCGACTCAGCGGAGTCTTCGGTCGCCGCCGCATTTACACCGAAGGCGCGCCCTCGACCTGCCGCCTGCATCTCTCGTACCGCAGAGAAGCCGACACCGTTCACGCTGGTTCCTCCCCGACAGCATGACTACGCTTCTGTAGCGGCTAGCAACTCGGCTGCCTCTCAGAAAATGGGGAAGAAGGGGAGCTGTGAACCAATTCGCAGCGCTGCAACCTCTAGGGCTCTAAGGAAGGAGCCCTGTGATGCTGAGAGGGCTTTATCGAGGTGATAAGGAAGAAACGGAAGCCTTCTAGCCGGAACCAGTGTGGCACTCATGTATCCAGTGAGCAGCACTTCCGAGCGGAGGTACCCACTACGCAGATCTACGTGTCCCGCGTCTACTTGACGTGAAGGCCACTGAGGTGGTGGAGTACATCAGGAAGAAAGCCGGAGTGGGATTGAGGGTCCTGAAGTTGGACTCTCGTCATAATGTGAGCTTTAACTCATGTAGTGTGAGGGTCCCTACGGAAACTGTGAAGATTTACTTGAGCCCTGACTTCTGGCCGAAAGGGGTGAAGTTCCGGCGGTTCAGGGGCCACCTGTCAAGTCTTATTAACAATTCCGGGTAATCACTTAGTCGGCTTTTACGACATCCACGGGAGGAGACGGAGGGGTCTATTCTTAGGCTAGATACACCACGGCACACAACATTAATAAATTTCCTTAGTTATTTCACTGTTTTGTTGTAACCGTGTAAACAAGGGTAGGTTTGTCAAATTGTAAAGTTGAAATTGTCTTACATTATTGAAGATGTGTTCCAAATGCAGTTGCGGCGTGTCATCGGACACCACAGCCAGGAGTTTCAGGACCGCCGTCAGCTGCAGCCGGGCCAGCAGACTCTGCACCACGTTGGTGCGGTCCAGGCAATCAACGCAGTTGGTTCGGAACACCCCACTCTGACGAAGCAGGACGGTTCCACCTCGGGATAGGAAGTACCCAAATTCAGTCTGTGGATGGAAATTTACATTGATTGGTAAGTTTTTTAGGGTTTACCCAAAGGGTAAAACGGAACCCTATTACTAAGACTCCGCTGTCCGTCCGTCTGTCTGTCTAGTACTATAAGTTTCCTGGACAAGGGTGGAATTCCTTCTACCCTGCAAATGGGCAGTGACTCCCCTAACATCCGACACTTCCAATTTTAAAACTTCATACAACATTTTCTTTATTTGTTTTCGCGAAAACTATAAGTTAAATTTTCATGGGAGTGGTACCAAGGGCGAGGGGTACCCCCCCCCCCCCCCCCCCCCTCCCCAACCTCCACCTCCTGCCAAACGATTCTAAATCCAACCCAAAAGCTCCACTACTACTACTAACAAATACTTGGATGTTCAGTACCGCTCTTGGCTGATTTGAACTGGCGTTTAGTGTCGAAATAGCGGAACCCGCGCTCTAACGCCCCCACTCGCCCTGAGGCGCTCTGTGGCTGTCGGTACCTGCTCGTGCGTGATCCTGTCGATGAGCACTTGCAGACGGTGGTAGCGCATGCCGCTGCACTCCGCGTGGAAGTCGAACGGCTCGTAGCGCACGTTGGGCAGCGCCGCCGCGGCGACTGCGGCGCGGAACCCGCGCTCCAGCGCCTCCTCGCGCCCGCGGTGGTCGATCTGACACACAAACAACAACAAACTTTTATAACAAGTAAACATTTATAAAAAAACCTTTGTTTGACCACGATCCCACCTGTTGGTAAGTAACGATGTGGCCGAAGATGAAGCACAAAAGTCTAGAAGGCACCTATTCACTCTAGCCTTGAAGAGACCCAGATTATAGTTTTCAGGAAAGACAGACGACGGTAGTGTATTCCACTCCTTAGCAGTTCGCATTATAAAGGTAGAACTGAAACGTTTAGTACGAATAGAGGGTATACTAATGAGGTAAGGATGGTACTGAGCCACACGCCTGCTCGTCCTATGATGAAAAGGAGATGGTGGGATCAGATCGTGAAATTCCTGGGAGCATTCCCCGAAATGTAACCTATAGCAGATCGACAGGCACGTGACCTTACGGCGGTGCTCGAGACTCTGGATCTTAGTATCCGCCATATGTTGCTCACCTATAAGCCTGAAAGCTCTACGTTCGATCCAAGGCAGCAAGCTGGTGTTTGGCTGAGCTATCCCAAACATAAGGAATGACTTGGAATGACGTATCAAGCAGATGGCCAACCTGATGTTAAGCGGTACCCTCTGCCTATGAACAGTGCATTATCACATAGGTCACGTCCACCTAGGACGCACCCTATGTGGCATTACACTACGCCCGTCACCCTGAGACACAAGGGGTACATATATAAAATCAACCAAATACAAAACTTTATAAAAAAACATAGGCACATTTTAGTCTGTTTAATGAAGTCTGAATTCAATATTATCTCCTAGCTAATCGATAAGAAGTGCTGTCGTTTTCATCATCAGCTCACGACCATGAGATGATGACCCCCAGACGCAAACACCTGAGTAAGTTACGAAAAATTCCAAACACACTGTACGTGCCATTATTTTTTATGGATTTCCCTTGTTTTCCCTGAGTTTCCATCATCAGCTCCTGTCTTGGTGGATATGGGACCTTTTGCTTTAAGAGCCTCCTCCACTTCGGGCGCTTTTCAGCCATAGACTCCCAATGAGAAGAAGTCCCAGAAGTCTCCATTCATGAAGGTCGATAGACGGTCAGTCGGCACCCACACCGTAAAGGACATAAAATTGACATCATGGCGAGACTCCAACTGCTCGACCCTCATGGTTAGCCCTGTCTTCTGCTTCTCTGAACATCCTCAAATCTGAGGTACTTACCAAGTTGACGAGCACCTGGTTGCCGTATCTCTGCTGCTGGTCCCGAAGATGCTTCGTGTAGGCGGCCACGTGGTCTTCGTGCGACAGCGTCATGCTGGGCTTGTACTTTATGTTGGGGTACTGGCTCCAGTAGAGCGGGATCGAACCCCGGGTCTGGACGAACGAGGACTTCTCACCGCCACGCTCGACGATCTGCTCCGTTTCAACGAAGTTAGCCACATTGCCCTGGCGAAGAGACAACATGGTGAAGTGACACACAGTTATTTAAGGCTGCCATTTTTGAAAGAAACGTCGTAACTTTTTATTTAATTTTATTTTAAGGTTGCTTTCGCTCGTGGCGCGAAATTCTCTTTTTTTTTTTTGTGTTTTTTGCTCATCACAGCTCATCCTTCTTCAGATAGCGAAAACTAATTTGCCGGTAATTATTGTTTATGTTTATTTTGTGATATTTTCCTTGTGTACAATAAAGTGTTCACCTTTCTATCTATCTATCTAGTTTTTTTTTTTTTTTTTTTTTATACTACTTGGATGACGGAACAAACAAGAGGCCCACCTGATGTTAAGCGGTAACCTCTGCGTATGAACAGTGCGTTACCTCATAGGTCACGTCCACTAAGGACGCACCCTATGTGGCATTGCACTGCGCCCGCCACCCTGAGACATAAAGATGAAAAGTCTCATGTGCCTGTAATTTCACCGGCACCCTTACCCTTCAAACCGGAACACAGCAATGCGAGCACTACTGCTTTGCGGCAGAATTAGGTATGGTGTTAGTACTTCCCCGGACGAACTCTTTCACAAAAAAGCTCTACTACTACTAGTATAGTTACGATTGTGCTTTAATAGTTTTTACATTGTTTTTTTGTTTCAAGCACATTATAGACAAACTAATCATATTTATGTGATACTATAAATTAAAACTTGTGTGTTAGGTCATATAATTACCGGCAACATAGATTTCGCTATCTGAAGAAGTGTTGATGAGCTGTGATGAGCAAAAACACGAAATAAATTGAATTTCACAAGCGAAAGCAGCCGCCTTAATGCGTTTTTTCGAGTTACTTCGTGTAATTTTGGTGGCATTTGAACCGGTGTAACTTGGATAAATAGCACATGTGTGCTGTAGTGTAATTTAAGTGTATTACGTGTTTTTTTGAAATGATAATTTTGTTCCTGAAAAAACTCTGTTTTTCTGCCACTATTTAAACTTGGTTATGACTTGACGGAGACTCTTGACGCCTTGACTAATTTTATAAGAATTAATATCACTTGACATTGGCGAAATTGTTTGCAGCACTCCTCAGAAGCCATTATAAGAGAGAGAGAGAGAGAGAGAGAGAGAGAGAGAGAGAGAGAGAGAGAGAGAGAGAGAGAGAGAGAGAGAGAGAGATGTGCGTACCTGAGCGTCGACTCCTCTCATGAACAGCCTGGTGCCGGCGCGGGCGACGGCTCTCCGCGACACTAGCGACCACGTCAGCTGGTGACCGTTCACTGTCACTACATTTATTGAGATAACTGCACTGGAGTTAAGGAAATTCGGTAGAAACGTTCCAGTTCTACCTTTATAATGCGAACTGCTAAGGAGTGGAATACACTACCGTCGTCTGTCTTTCCTGAAAACTATAATCTGGGTCTCTTCAAGTCTAGAGTGAATAGGTGCCATCTAGACCCTTGTGCTCCATCTTCGGCCACATCGTCACTTACCAACAAGTGAGATCGTGGTCAAACAAAGGTCTACCAATGTTAAAAAAAAAAAAGTGATGCTATAATTGTTCCGTTTTACCTTTTGAGGTTCTAAACCCTAAAAACATTTGTTATGTTATGTTTCACGCTGGTAAAGGATACATCCCTGTATGAGGGGCAGCGCGAACCTCGAGAATTGCTCGTGCGAGTAGTCCTTCAGCAGGTGGCTGTTCCACAGGAACCTTTCATCGGCGCGATTTGCCAACGACATCTGGAACAAGTTTAATACACGCTTTTATCTACACTCAAATCGAAAAATTCGAATTACGAATTCAAAGACGGTTCAATACAGACGCATTTTATAGACGCATATACATAAAATTAAGAATAAAACTCATTATAGTACCGCCAACTGTATCATAAAACTCATTATAGTACCGCTATCTTTTTTTTTATTAATTCATTAAACTAGTCTATGGTTATAGCCTGAATATGAAAAAATGGCGCACGCATGCGTAGTTTGAACTTAATTTCCCGCGCTTCCCATAAATTTTTTTGTTGCCGATCGTTTTTTTGTATTCTACTTTGCTTAATTTCAATTATTCATATGAGTGAAGATAAAGAAGTGTATGAAACTGCATATAACTTAGGTATTAAAAACTCGAGTCAACCTATTATAAACAGACTCTCGTGTTTTAATACCCCTTCTTATATGACAGTTGCATAAACTACTATTATTTAATTTTACAAGGTACTTTGTTAGTATGTTTAGAACACTTCTGTTTTTCAATGCTTAAGGCGCTATAGGTTCAACGAACATTTTTGTATGAGGCGAAGAAGGCGAGCGCACGCTCAGATACCGTGTTTTTATGTATAAAATTTTTATATAAAAATGTCGTTTTAAGTTTTGTTTAATTTTGTTGATGAATTCACTGACTCAAATAATAACTACCATGTAACCAAATGTTTCAAAAATTAAAACGTGAGAGAAGTGAGTGAAAAATAGCATTTCAATTTTAAAAAGGTGGTATCTTTGTTATTTTTTTTTTATCGAAGAAGTAATTCAAATATTGTATTGAATTATTGATTTCACTCTAGTGAAAAAGCTCAAGAATATCATATATTTTTTTCTTTATAGAAAACTATGAAAATTCTTATCAAAAACTTTAAAATTCTAGAGACATTTGAGAACCTATCGCGCCTTAATAAATAATTAAAATATAATAATTAAATTAGCATGCCATCCTTTCCAGTTGCACGCCGGCAGCGGCTAAACATTATTGTGTCACACACCCCGTCTGTCCGTCTATCACCAGGCTGTATCTCATGAACCGTGATAGTTAGACAGTTGAAATTTTCACAGATGATGTATATCCTATACTACCTATACCTTAGTAGTAGTAGAGCTTTTTTGTGAAAGAGTTCGTCCGGGGAAGTACTACCACCATACCTATTTCTGCCGCAAAGCAGTAGGGCTCGCATTGCTGTGTTCCGGTTTGAGGGGTAAGGGTGCCGGTGAAATTACAGGCACATGAGACTTTTCATCTTTATGTCTCAGGGTGGCGGGCGCAGTGCAATGCCATATAGGGTGCGTCCTAGGTGGACGTGACCTATGAGGTAATGCACTGTTCATAGGAAGAGGTTACCGCTTAACATCAGGTGGGCCTCTTGCTTATTCCGTCATCCAAGTAGTATAAAAAAATAAAAAACAACAAATACTAAAAAACAGAATAAAATTTATATGTAAGGGGGCTCCCATACAACAAACGTTTTTTTTTGCCGTTTTTATAGATATCGCACTTGGTCTAGTCGGTTTTATTAACTAACTAAAGCAAAAAAAAAAAACATACGTCTAAATTTTAAACTAGTTCCACCCAACCGATTGAGCTGATATGTTACCTGTCAAGTTCCGATGACAATACAATGTTATGGTGACAGCTAATCTGATGACGGTGATTAGTAGTAGGCTGCCCGTGTTTAGGCACAGAGGAGTTGTCTGTCCCCGAAAGGTGACAGATTCGGGGACAAACGGAATTACTCTTCTACATAACCACTTCCTCAACAACCCTAGAACATAATATACAGGGCGTCACAAGACTACGCGACATGAAGGTAAGGTACCTTAAATATTGTAGATAGGATATTTTGCCGAAAGGACACTTTTTTTTAGTTTTAAAACTTAGTAATACTACATTCGAATATTTTTTAAATATTACTTGCATCGTCTGGGAATCGAACAGACTTAAATGGAAAAAAAACACCCCGATAACTTAAGATAGGTACTATGTTACTTAAGAGGTTTTTTTTTGTCCATTCTTTCAATTGACATCATAAAACATGTTTTTCTTCACATTTAAGTCGGTTCGAATCCCAGACGAAGCAAGTAATTTTTACAAAATCTTTGATTGCAATATTACTACCTTTTAAAAATAAAAAGACTCCTTTCCGCAAAATATCCTATCTACAATATTTAAGGTACTTTCTTATCATGTCGCAGTCTTGGGACGGCCTGTATACATGTATAGAGCTTGGAACGACAGAAAAGCTTACCTTGTGGAATTCCGGCGCGACTGAATGCAGTCGCTGCAATGAGTGCGTGAGGTCGTACCCGTACGAGAAGTACATGCCGGGCGTTTCAAGCGCCGCGCGGATCAGCCGTTCAGAACACCTCTAGTGACCTTAGAATAGCTCACCTTGTGGAATTCCGGCGCGACTGAATGCAGTCGCTGCAATGAGTGCGTGAGGTCGTACCCGTACGAGAAGTACATGCCGGGCGTTTCAAGCGCCGCGCGGATCAGCCGTTCAGAACACCTCTAGTGACCTTAGAATAGCTCACCTTGTGGAATTCCGGCGCGACTGAATGCAGTCGCTGCAATGAGTGCGTGAGGTCGTACCCGTACGAGAAGTACATGCCGGGCGTTTCAAGCGCCGCGCGGATCAGCCGTTCAGAACACCTCTAGTGACCTTAGAATAGCTCACCTTGTGGAATTCCGGCGCGACTGAATGCAGTCGCTGCAATGAGTGCGTGAGGTCGTACCCGTACGAGAAGTACATGCCGGGCGTTTCAAGCGCCGCGCGGATCAGCCGTTCAGAACACCTCTAGTGACCTTAGAATAGCTCACCTTGTGGAATTCCGGCGCGACTGAATGCAGTCGCTGCAATGAGTGCGTGAGGTCGTACCCGTACGAGAAGTACATGCCGGGCGTTTCAAGCGCCGCGCGGATCAGCCGTTCAGAACACCTCTAGTGACCTTAGAATAGCTCACCTTGTGGAATTCCGGCGCGACTGAATGCAGTCGCTGCAATGAGTGCGTGAGGTCGTACCCGTACGAGAAGTACATGCCGGGCGTTTCAAGCGCCGCGCGGATCAGCCGTTCAGAACACCTCTAGTGACCTTAGAATAGCTCACCTTGTGGAATTCCGGCGCGACTGAATGCAGTCGCTGCAATGAGTGCGTGAGGTCGTACCCGTACGAGAAGTACATGCCGGGCGTTTCAAGCGCCGCGCGGATCAGCCGTTCAGAACACCTCTAGTGACCTTAGAATAGCTCACCTTGTGGAATTCCGGCGCGACTGAATGCAGTCGCTGCAATGAGTGCGTGAGGTCGTACCCGTACGAGAAGTACATGCCGGGCGTTTCAAGCGCCGCGCGGATCAGCCGTTCAGAACACCTCTAGTGACCTTAGAATAGCTCACCTTGTGGAATTCCGGCGCGACTGAATGCAGTCGCTGCAATGAGTGCGTGAGGTCGTACCCGTACGAGAAGTACATGCCGGGCGTTTCAAGCGCCGCGCGGATCAGCCGTTCAGAACACCTCTAGTGACCTTAGAATAGCTCACCTTGTGGAATTCCGGCGCGACTGAATGCAGTCGCTGCAATGAGTGCGTGAGGTCGTACCCGTACGAGAAGTACATGCCGGGCGTTTCAAGCGCCGCGCGGATCAGCCGTTCAGAACACCTCTAGTGACCTTAGAATAGCTCACCTTGTGGAATTCCGGCGCGACTGAATGCAGTCGCTGCAATGAGTGCGTGAGCTCGTACCCGTACGAGAAGTACATGCCGGGCGTTTCAAGCGCCGCGCGGATCAGCCGTTCAGAACACCTCTAGTGACCTTAGAATAGCTCACCTTGTGGAATTCCGGCGCGACTGAATGCAGTCGCTGCAATGAGTGCGTGAGGTCGTACCCGTACGAGAAGTACATGCCGGGCGTTTCAAGCGCCGCGCGGATCAGCCGTTCAGAACACCTCTAGTGACCTTAGAATAGCTCACCTTGTGGAATTCCGGCGCGACTGAATGCAGTCGCTGCAATGAGTGCGTGAGGTCGTACCCGTACGAGAAGTACATGCCGGGCGTTTCAAGCGCCGCGCGGATCAGCCGTTCAGAACACCTCTAGTGACCTTAGAATAGCTTACCTTGTGGAATTCCGGCGCGACTGAATGCAGTCGCTGCAATGAGTGCGTGAGGTCGTACCCGTACGAGAAGTACATGCCGGGCGTTTCAAGCGCCGCGCGGATCAGCCGTTCAGAACACCTCTAGTGACCTTAGAATAGCTTACCTTGTGGAATTCCGGCGCGACTGAATGGAGTCGCTGCAATGAGTGCGTGAGGTCGTACCCGTACGAGAAGTACATGCCGGGCGTTTCAAGCGCCGCGCGGATCAGCCGTTCAGAACACCTCTAGTGACCTTAGAATAGCTCACCTTGTGGAATTCCGGCGCGACTGAATGCAGTCGCTGCAATGAGTGCGTGAGGTCGTACCCGTACGAGAAGTACATGCCGGGCGTTTCAAGCGCCGCGCGGATCAGCCGTTCAGAACACCTCTAGTGACCTTAGAATAGCTTACCTTGTGGAATTCCGGCGCGACTGAATGCAGTCGCTGCAATGAGTGCGTGAGGTCGTACCCGTACGAGAAGTACATGCCGGGCGTTTCAAGCGCCGCGCGGATCAGCCGTTCGTACGTGTTGTTGTCCTCGATCTGTACATTAACATGTCGGAATGATTACGAGACGAGTTCATCATCATTTGACGACCTCTGTGGCGCGACGGGCGAAGGTTCGATTACCGCCTCGGAACATTTTTTTTTATTTATTCCATACACAATATATTTTACACAGTTAATTATAAAATTGTACCTTAAAAACCTCCAAAGGTCTGACTAGGTACTCAAAATCTCCAAAAAGTAGGCAAATATTTGTACGATCTGCAGATATTTGTTAAGGGTGTGCTGGGTATTTTCTATGTATAATAAAAATTATCTATCTATATAATGTATTGTATTAAGTTTATCAGTTATTTTCCTTGACACCCAAAACTTCTCTCTTCTTCTTGAGGAAGGGGATATTAAATCCCAGAAACTCGAGTCGGGTGTTTTTACTCGGAACAAGTACCTACGTTTTTTTTTTTTTTATTTTTTTTTTATACTACTGGAATGGCGGGGCAACCAGATGGCCCACCTGATGTTAAGCGTTAACCTCTGCCTATGAACAGTGCATTACCTCATAGGTCACGTCCACCTAGGACGCGCCCTATGTGGCATTGCACTGCGCCCGCCACCCTGAGACATAAAGATGAAAAGTCTCATGTGCCGGTAATTTCACCGGCACCCTTACCCTTCAAACCGGAACACAGCGATGCGAGCACTACTGCTTTGCGGCAGAAATAGGTATGGTGGTAGTACTTCCCCGGACGAACTCTTTCACAAAAAAGCTCTACTACTACTACGTGAGTTAATACCGGTTTTTTCAATTATTACGTACCTGTTTGCTTGTTAGATGCGTTGTGGATCTCGCGTAAGGAATGAGTTTTGCCCCGGCTAGCTGGTAGATATCCTGTCCATTTAACTTGCCAACCTGAAAACAACATTTAAATATTCCGATACAATAGTTACTACGAGTACTACAAAAGTAAGAAGCGCCGGCAATCATCGGCTTTTCGAAACAGAAATATGATTGCAATTGAGTGAGAAAGGGACAGTTAGACACGAACGACGACTGCCGAGGCATCTAATACAAAACATCAGTCATGTTTAAGGTGGTCGCTTCCGGTTGTGGCGCGAAATTATTATTTTTTTGTGTTTTTTGCTCATCACTGCTCATCAACACTTCTTCAGATAGCGAAAACAATGTTGCCGGTAATTATATGACCTAACACACAAGTTTTAATTTATAGTATCACATAAATATCATTAGTTTAGCTACTGGTCGCGCCAAGTATATCGTGGGAGTGTTTCCCACTGCTGGGAATGAGAGTGGACTGTTGAATTAATAAAACTGTTGCTAGCAAAACAACGTGAAGGATATGAGAGATAAAGGAAGCAGAGCTACTCACGGTCCAACAGCACTTTCTGGAGGCTCCCTGGAGACCAGCGCCGGCACCAATTCAGGGGTTCTTATCGCACGACCATAGGTTCAAATGTTTATGAAGATGTATGATGCACCGGTATATATCACAAAGTCTTCTACGCGGTAAGCATAGTTACAGCACTCGCGGCAGAATATCACAATTATATTAAAAAGGGTGAAAGTTCAATACATATTATTTGAGCGGATTATCGGCTGGTTAGAAGCGCGAACAGATTTCAACTATCGTTTTGACAGGAGAGGGCGCGATGTCGGGCGCAGTGTGGCTTGCTGTTAAGGTGGACGCGCACGCTTGCGACGCGAAATTCAATTTTATTTGGTGTTTTTTGCCCATTACAGCTCATCAACACTTCTTCAGATAACGAAAGTTGAGTTCGCGACAACTAGGAGACTAGGACACATGTTTTAATTGATAGTATCTCATAAATATCATCAGTTTAGCTATGATACCCCTAAACACATTTTTACAGTGTTTTTGTTTGTTTAGGGGTATCGTAGCTAAACTGATGATATTTATGAGATACTATCAATTAAAACATGTGTGTTAGGTCTCCTCGTTGTCGCGAACTCAACTTTCGTCATCTGAAGAAGTGTTGATGACCTGTAAAGGGCAAAAAACACAAAAAAATAATAATCTCGCGCCGCAAACGTGAGCATTCACCTTAATAGCCCTGCATTTTTATAAGGTGGGGAAATTGGATATAGGAAAGCACCAAAATATATAAAATTAGGAACTTGGCGTTACCAGCTACGATTGTGCTTCAATGGTATTTTCAGTGTTTTTTGTTTCAAGCACATTCATAGCCAAACTAATGATATTTATGTGATACTATAAATTAAAACTTGCGTGTTAGGTGATATAATTACCGGCAACTTAGTTTTCGCTATCTGAGTAAGTGTTGATGAGCTGTGATGAGCAAAAAACACGAAAAAATTTAATTTCGCGCCACAAGCGAAAGCTTTCTGGCAGCCGTAGCACTTCATGACCATGTGATCTAAATATTTTGTCAATCTTATATTCTCTAATGCCCCTTTTTAAACCCCGACGTAAAAACGAAGGGGTGTTATAAGTTTGCCGTGTCTGTGTGTGTGTCTGTCTGTGTCATAGTAGCTCCCGAACGGATGAACCGATTTCGTTTTTTTTTGTTTTGTTTGGAAGGTGAATTTGTCGGGAGTGTTCTTAGCTATGTTTGATCAAAATCAGTTCAGCCGTTACATAGCGTTGAGGGTTTTTTTAATTTTTACAAAATTAATTACTTGTACCAACTGTTCTTGTTAATTATAAAATCGCTTTGGCAAGAACTGTAAGGCCCTTCTCCCATTACGATACGCACAGGCGATTCAAGTATCCTGCAAGTCTCCGAGACTCGCACAGTAGCCTGCATTCAAATGTATGTAGATACTTGGCGGCGACTAGTCTCCGAGACTAAGCGTAGTTTTTTTTTTTATACTACTTTGATTACGGAACAAGCAAATGGCCCACCTGATGTTAAGCTGTAACCTCTGCCTATGAACAGTGCATTCTCACATAGGTCACGTCCACCTAGGACGCGCCCTATGTGGCAATGCACTGCGCCCGCCACCCTGAGACATAAAGATGAAAAGTCTCATGTGCCTGTAATTTCACCGGCACCCTTACCCTTCACACCGGATCACAGCAATTCAAGCACTACTGCTTTGCGGAAGAAATAGGCATGGTGGTAGTACTTCCCCGGACGAACTCTTTCACAAAAAAGCTCTACTACTACTTAAAAATGGATCGTAATGGGAGAATTGACTTAATCGAACTTACCAATATCCTAAATTCAGCCACTACAAGGTATGATCCCGCGATGAGCTTGATGGACCCGAGGAAGCCACAGACAGGCGTGTACACATTTGCCGGTATGGGGATTTTGACCGTGGCATATTCTGAAAGGAAATATTTATAGTTTATTATTTTTCAAGTGTAAACCACACTTTATGGATAACATTAAATTTAAATGTAATAATAAATAATAATAAAAAAACCTTTTAAATTTAAGAACGGAAATAATTTTCAGCAATATTTGAACACAACAATTTTGACAACGCCGTTTTGGAGAGACAGATAATAGTATGTACTCTCTTATTGTCATACCTGGAACTGCCCCTTTGTTGCGTAGTTCCAAACCTTTAAAGTAGAGCTTTTTGTGAAAGATTTCGTCCGGGGAAGTACTACCACCATACCTATTTCTGCCGCAAAGCAGTAGTGCTCGCATTGAAGTGTTCCGGTTTGAAGGGTAAGGGTGCCGGTGAAATTACAGGCACATGAGACTTTTCATCTTTATGTCTCAGGGTGGCGGGCGCAGTGCAATGCCACATAGGGTGCGTCCTAGGTGGACGTGACCTATGAGGTAATGCACTGTTCGTAGGCAGAGGTTACCGCTTAACATCAAAAACCTACTGTCAGAGTACTCAAATCGAACACCAGTGTTCATGCCAGACTAACATCTCGAGGAATTGCCAAAGGATTTTTTCGATGTCCAGTGACGTTAGACAGCTTTGGTTTTGGTACGAATGACACTAATCACTGGGCTTGAAACTGGCTCATAGTGGGACGTCACAAATTTGCCGCTGTCAAGTAGTTACATAATACGAAACTGTCAGAAAAGTGTCCAGACTGGGCTAGAAATGTCAAATTTTAAGTTTTACTGATGTTCAGTGGAGTTCAATGGAATTGCGCAATTACCCCCACGGGTCTGTTAAGGCGATATGTTAATATTTTGGAGTTGTTGAGTGGAAAATGCCCTTTGTGGCACTGCATTGCACTCTGAGATAAAGTTGTAGTGAAAATATTGAAAATATAATTTAAAAAAATATGTTGCCGTGGTGTGTCCGGCCTAAGAACATACCCCTCCATCTCCTCCTAAGGGTGTTGTAAGAGCTGATTGAGGGATTACACCAACGGATGGGCAGCACCATCCACTTGAGTACCTACAATACTGCAATCAGCAATCTGCAATCTGGGTGCCGGTGAAATTACAGGCACATGAGACTTTTCATCTTTATGTGTCAGGGTGGCGGGCGCAGTGCAATGCCACATAGGGTGCGTCCTAGGTGGACGAGACCTTTGAGGTAATGCACTGTTCTTAGGCAGAGGTTACCGCTTAACATCAGGTGGGCCTCTTGCTTGTTCCGTCATCCAAGTAGTATAAAAAAAAAAAAAAAAACACTAATCCAACTAGGTATGAATGTTGGTGATTGTGGCAAGATCCACTATTGCTTTATGAGGGCATCCAGCAGTGGATATCTAACAGCGGAGATGATGTTGTCCATACATACATACATACACACATGTCTTTTCCCCAAAGCAGAGCAACCCGAGGCAGATTCTCAAAGCCCTCTTTTCACAGTGGGTTGCACCATAGTGGGAATTTAGTTGTGACAAGTGGTGAGCTCATCGCTGCCATTCCTTCCCACGACTGACTCGGCTAACACTTTCTTCCAGTAAATAACACATACCTTGATAATGTAGCAGTCAGGACAAATCTTATACTAATCTTATTTATCTTATCTTATTTTATCTTTATTATTTATTTTTATTTATTTACTCTGGTCCTTAAGTCCGGGTAATCCTTTATTCGGGTTTTATGACATCCATGGGAGAAGACGGAGGGGTCTATTCTTAGGCTGGACAAGCACCACGGCAACATAGTTTTTAAATTGAACTGATGATGTTTAGGATAATAATGAGCATGTTACCTTTGACAGTAGCTTCTCCGGTTATCCGATCAATGACCAGAGTCTCAGTGGGGTTGAAGGTTGGCTCCAAATAAAACTTGTCTGAAGTTGTATACCTGAAAGAATGAGTGTACTCATTGTGTAGTAATTGTAGACACGGATTAAAATCCAATTTATAATTAGTGACTAAAATTACTTCAGCAACGTAGAGAGTGTGGAGACCTAGTAGAGATCTACAAGATCCTAAACAATCACTACAGTATACCAGATTTATCACAGACACTATATACCATGAACAATAATATAGGGCTCAGAGGACACTCGATGAAGCTGCAACGCCAAGTACCAGCAATCCGAGGATGCACATATTGCCTAATCGCGTCGTGCGCACTTGGAACCGGCTACCAGACTCAGTTTTCAGTGACCCCTCAGTGAATTCTTCCAAAAATATACTTGACAAACATTTAAAGTGCACTGATAAGAACTAAGATATACACGCATCAGCTCCGAGAGCTGCCTGTGTATTATAAATAAATAAAATAAATTATTTGATACTGATTTTCCTACTTTTTAGGAGGTATTTACTATGAGGTACTGACCTCATAGTAAATACCTCCTAAAAAGTAGGACTTAAAAAGTCATATGACTTCAATAATAGAAGAAATTCAACCGTTGTTGTGCTAATTATATGTTTGGGAAATGTTCAGTTTCCTTGGTAGATAGCAAAAATCATGTAAAATGTGTAAGGCTTCAAGGGAATTACGATCACAATAAGGATGTTATGGACGCCGTCGACGAACGTATGTTACTCATAGAAAATAGGCCTAAATAAATTGTTGGACTTACAGTTTGATATCATCGTGAACTAATAACTGATCTGCCATTGTAAACACCCACTAACGAAGGAATTTTTGGTTATTTTCTCCGAATAATACCAAATCGAAATACCTGCCTTCCAGACGGAAGAAAGATTTGGTTGATTGGTTTGATCAAGATTTGACCGATGGATTTCTGCTTGTCAGTCAACGTACTCAAAAAAAAAAAAAAGAACTCCCAGACTCTTACTGCGCCACTAAGAATGATTCGAGGGCGCCACCATCGAAAAGGGTGGCCACCTTTTAAATATTTTGCAGCAATCAATCGGTATAAATATATTTGTACACGGACCTGACGAAATTGTAAGTTTTTTTTAAAGTTATTCATTACTATAAGCTTGATACATAGATAACACAAGATTTAGGTCACAGTGATACGCTGGCAGTCGTAAGCATGCGATGGTAGCCTAACGGTTCAATAGTGCAACTCAGAATCCAACGATACCGGGTTCGATCCTAGGCCAATGACCAATGACTTTTCTAAGTTATGTGTGGATTTCCATCGCTCTGTGCTTCGGAGGGCACGTTAAGCTGTCGGTCCCGGCTGTTATTGATTAATAGCAGTCGATAAGCCATGTCAGCGGCCCTCGGGCGGCTTGACAAACTCTGACACCAGAGGCCAGCACTACCTCATACGAAACGACGACGAGTCGTAAGCATTTGTGACCATGTTGTGCATATAAAGTATCAACTTCAAACACAGGAACAGAAAAAGAAAAAAAAAAAAACTATTTCGGGAATTTATTTAATTATAATCTGGTAGCACTGATATGTAGCGGCAACCCATGGAGGTATAATCTTCCGAGCGGGCACCATGGACTTATGACGGCAACTCAACTTCAACTTCTTGTTTTTATGGCGCCGCGCTTGCTTTTTGCTACGACTCTTCCAGTGTCAACGTCAAGGAGCGCCGTAAATTTAAAAAAAATTATTGTGGTCTATTCCGCAAGGGCCACTTGTTCAAGAACTCAACTCAACTCAAAAATATGATCGGTTCTTTAAAGTTTAAACGCTGAATCTTTTAGATTTAGCCAGCGTTGCCATTTGGCAACTTTGGTTGCCATTTTGGCAGCATTTGACCCTGTGTGGCAACCAAATGGCAACCAAGCTCAAATGGCAACTTTTGGCAACATTTCGACTCATCGCGCGATCATCAGTAAAAAAATATCGAATATCTTTCGCAGATGAACTGAACGCATCGAATAGAACAAAATCAAAAAATTTAACGCATTTTTATTCCCAAATTAAAACAATACATAATTAGTAGACAAACAAATTGTCCCCGTATTTCTACAAGCAAAAGGTCTATTTTGGTGAAGCTAGAGATAAAAGTAATTTTATGAAAACTCTAAAACAAAAAGGAAGAAAGTGTGCGTCTGTTTGCAGTTCAAATTAAGTTTTTTTCGTGGTTTTCTAATACTTTTGTTTTTAGATTTACTGGTAAGTTCTCTTTGTATTGTTTTGTAATCGAAGAAGCTACCTATAGACCTATTTAAACAACTAATTTTACTGATTGAATCATCATTGATTCATTATTCATTATCAGCCCTTCCCAGCCTTTTGGGTACTTAGGATAGTAATAAGACGTTTTTTTTTTTTTTTTTTTTTTTATACTACTTGGATGACGGGTCAAGCAAGAGGCCCACCTGATGTTAAGCGGTAACCTCTGCCTATGAACAGTGCATTACCTCATAGGGCACGTCCACCTAGGACGCAACCTATGTGGCATTGCACTGCGCCCGCCACCCTGAGACATAAAGATGAAAAGTCTCATGTGCCTGTAATTTCACCGGCACCCTTACCCTTCAAACCGGAACACAGCAATGCGAACACTACTGCTTTGCGGCAGAAATAGGTATGGTGGTAGTACTTCCCCGGACGAACTCTTGACGTTGCTCATAGAGTCATAAGTAAAGTAATTAAAAGATGCATGAAATCGGAGAAAAGTAATTAAGTAGGTAATTTTGGCTGCAAAGAGTGTTTTTGTTTTGTCTTCGAGTATCAGATTTTGTCTCAAATAATTTAAATTTCAGCCTACTTTTTTTTTAAAAACCACTTCTTACAAAATTTTTATTAATGAAATTCAGTAACATTTCTGAATATTACTTTGTATTCAGAATTTATTCGTCTAAACTAAAACTCCTGTCAGTTTTGCCGCGCATTTCGCGCGAGTGTCAAGCAAGACTCAACAAGCGCGATCTATGTTCTGTGTTCGGTAATCGGTATAATTATACACGTCTACAGTACAGTAGGTTCGAGAACGGCTCCATTTCAGTTTCACTCTATATATTTAGTAAAATAAAAAAATCCTCTAATAAAACATAAAACTAGGCAAATGGTAGTTGGTGGCTAGTTGCATTCAGTTAGAACAAATAAATTGGTTGGTCTGTCCGTCCTTCTTTGTCAATGTCAAACAAATGAAAGAAGGAAAGTATTGCCATCTTATTATTTTTTAGATAGATAGATGTTCATTTAATCCATTATAGGATAGGCAAAGGTTATTATTTTATATTTACTTACGGCTGCTTTTTTTCAGATTATTTTTGTCATTGAGTTGGAATTCACCAATCCAGTGACACAAAAAACTTCGAAAAAACTAGTTGAGTGTTAGTTTTCAGTTACTTAACACTGCTTTTTGTCTCTTAGTAATGGGAAGGACTGTTTATATTAAAAGTGTTTTCATTTTTATTTTGCATGGTTTGAATTTAAAAATTAAAAAATTAAAAGTGCCATGAAGATATTTTTGATCATAATCTTCAATATCTCGACAAAACGATGACGAAGTGGTGGTGGGATTGGAACTGCATGAAGCTCCTTCCAAAAAAATGAGACTGATGAAAAATTGCTGACATTCACCACAAAAACACTAATAGAAATGTCATCTACAAGAAAAATAGAACCCAACAGGTGAAAATATGGCCCACCTTATATATACAATATATTTTTTGGGTTACAAGCTAATTTCATTTGACCAACTAACAAAGCGACTGATATTATTGTGTGTAACACCGGTTTGCTATTATAACCATAATATTTAAAATTAAAAATGATTCAAATAACCAAGCATTCCCCAATTTTATAAAAGTCGTGAACCTGCTTTTCGTGCTGCCTTTTTCAAATGCCTGCGTGGAACGTATTTTCAGTCAACTGAAACTTATAAAGACTGATAGCAGAAACCTTCTCAATACAAACACAATGTCATCTAAGTGAATGATTTTTGTAAATGTGTTTATATACACTTCTGGACACATCTATTGGCCCACCTTGCATTTTCAGTTTCGCTAAGTCCTAGCTAAAAAATTATATTAGGTCGAGCAAAAAGTTTTTATACAGTTTTGAACCAGGCACATTCATAATTTTATTCCATGGTCTTTTTTTAAATTTCGAACTCAGAATTTAAAGAAACAAAAGACAATATGGAGCCTCTTCGTTGATATCAAACAATCTAAACTTTCACTCAAAATTGGTTTGAACGAGATCTAGTAAGTAGTTTTTTTTTAATACGTCATTAATAGTAATCCATCCAAGAACTTTTATATTATGTTACTTGCTGCTACGGAACCCTTCATGGGCGAGTCCGACACGCACTCGGCCGCTTTTTCTCTTTGGTTTTGCAACAAACATTACTTATTCTTAAAATTAAGGTGAGGTTCTATCGATAATCTATGGATACTTCGCCTGAAGTCGCCGCCCAAGCTGTGGCACTTATCCAGGCCGGACACAGCCAAAAAGAAATGTGAGTGCTCAACTTAATTTAAGTCGATCTGCGGTCCGAAATGTTTATCGGAGGTACCTAGAAACTGGCGGCTTTGTTCGTCGCCAAGGAAGGCCACGATCTCGGGTCACAACTGAAAGGCAGGATCGATTCATCGTGACGACCAGCTTGAGAAATCGTCACCTTACCTCCATTGAGATACAAAACCAACTTCGCGACTTCCACGGAGTATCTGTGAGCGCTCGAACTGTTCGGAGAAGGTTAAAAGAACGCGATATGGTACCACACAAGCCAGCTAATGGCCCCAAACTAACGCGAGCCCACCGAACAGCGCGTCTTCATTTCGCGCGCACTCATTTAAATTGGACTCAGCAGCATTGGAGCTGTGTACTCTTTTCTGATGAGTCTAAAATTGTGTTACATGGCAATGATGGAAGGAAGAAGGTCTACCGACGTAAGGGAGAGCGTTTTGCACAATGCTGCTTTGAAGAGAGGGTTGCTTATGGCAGTGGCTCATGGACTGTCTGGGGCGGTATATCCGCGAGCGGCAAAACTCAACTTGAGGTTATTACGGGACCACGGCTGCCAACATTAAATGCTGAAAGGTACATTCGTGAGTGCTTAGAACCTATAGAATTGAAACTATCGTGGTTGGGAATCATATTAAAAGACGCGCGCGCGGCGGTGCTCATGATGTAGAGGCTTCTGAACTCAGTCTCGAAACGTCAGCAAAGTGACGAATAATAGTGGTAATTAGCCGTTTATCTTTTAATATGCTTAGAACCTCACGTGATGCCATACGTGGACCATGTGGGCCCAAATTTCCTTTTTATGCATGATAATGCAAGAGCCCATACGGCCGGCATCGTCAGGGAATATCTTCGGGATGTGAACATCACAGTTATGGACTGGCCAGCCAGAAGCCCAGACATGAACCCGATTGAGCACATGTATGGGACGAGCTAAAACGACGTGTTAGGGCTCGTCAGCCAGTTGCTCAGACGATGCAGGAGTTGAAAACTGCCATAGAAGAGGAATGGGAGATGATCCCTCAAAATTTCATAGAGCGGTTGATAAACTCTATGCCTAATCGTATGAGAGCTGTCGTAGATGCCCATGGAGGCAACACGAGTTAATAAATTAATCCTTTATTTGATAAAACATGTTTTTTAATCAAACATCAACTGCCTTCATCAAGGCGCATACCCGACTTGTTAGGCGTAGCTCCATGTCGTGTGGTATTCTGAATTCTAAATTTAAAACAATACGATCGAAAAAGATGGTAAAATGTATCAGGTTTAAAACTGCATCAATAGTTTTTGTTCAATCTAGCAATCATATTAAAGTAGGGGCCATAGAAACCTAAACTCTGAGGTGGGCCAATAGATCTGTCCAGAAGTGTATATGCTGTTGGCGTTCCTTTTTATGAATAAATAAATAAATCATTAATGGCTGTGAAAGCATCTGTTAAAGATGCAGTTACATTTGAGCCAACAAAAACCATGTTGGATAGGAAAATAAAATACTTCTTACTTCTTAATTAAAGGTGCTGGGAAATTCATATTTATTTTTTGCATGTTTTTAATTTTGGATTTAAAATGCATGGGCACTTACACATTTTTTTTTGTAATTTGAAAATCTTTTCAGCTTCTAGAAAAATATGTTTGCGTTGTGAAATAGGAATTTAAATTTTTATTTTAATTTTTATCATTTATTTTTTATATTTTTATTTTCAGGAAAACATGGTTTTAAAACAAAGGGTATTGTTTAGAATCGTGCCGCACGAATTAAGGGGGGAGGGTGGGGGGGGGGAGGGGGGAGGGTCTTAGGGGACGCCCCCCCCCTAGAGTGGGGATGTGCGGAACCTTATAGTTTTCGAGAAAAAAATAAAGAAGTTTTGAGGTTAAGTATGTTTTTGGGTATTGTTTAGAATCGTGCCGCACGAATTAAGGGGGGTGGGGGGGAGAGTATTATGGCTCCCCCCCCGAGTGGGGATGTGCGGAAACTTATAGTTTTGGAGAAAAACAATAAAGAAGTTTTGAGGTTAAGTATGTTTTTTTTTGGAGGTTAAGTGTGAAGTTATATAATTGGAAGTGTCGGACTCCGGTATGGGCTCTCGCCAGTACTCTCGCGAGGTTGCCCCTGAGTGAAAATGTGATCCACATTTCCTTCTTCAAGCCCGCATTCACACATTGAGTGATCCCGGATCCTTAGTTTTGCTAGAAATACTGGAGTACATGTGAACCCTAGTCTGAGACGGCAGATAGTTGAAGTTACAACTTTGCTAGACCTGTGAAACTTAAAGAACCATGGTGAGGGTGGTTCTAGTTGGATGTCTGAATAGTAAAAAAAGAAAAAAAAAAAGCCTATTTATTCCTTAACTTAATACCTACTAGTTTTAAATTTTTATAATATGTGAAGAAAATAAAATAAAATAAAATCTAAATGTATGATTAATATATAAATATATAGTTGTTTTCTTTATTTTCTTTTTCTGATCCATAAGTTAGAACCCCTGTTGGGTAAAGGCCTCCTCCAACTTTTTCCATTGGTCACGGTCGCTTGCCATTTTATACTACTTGGATGACGGATCAAGCAAGAGGCCCACCTGATGTTAAGCGGTAACCTCTGCCTATGAACAGTGCATTACCTACCTCATAGATCACGTCCACCTAGGACGCAACCTATGTGGACCTAACCTATTTCTAGCCAGTTTGAAGTTTTCGCTAAGTTTCTAATTTCATCCGACCATCGGGCAAGCGGCTTACCTATTCGTCTAGTCCCCTTTGGTCCCTTCCAAATCGTAACCTTAATAGCCCACCTTTCTTCGTGCATTCTTGCTGTATGTCCCGCCCATTGCCATTTCATTTTAAGCGCATGTTCTAGAGCGTCTATACAGTTTGTGCTACTTCTAATTTCTGTATGTTTTATTTTGTCTATAAGTCTTAAATTCAACATACTCCTTTCTATAGCTCGTTGACATTTTATAATTTTATTTTTTCCTTCTCTTGTGAATGTCCATGTCTGACTCCCATTCTGACTCCCGTATGTGAGTGTTGGTAGGAGTCAGTAATCAACCACTTTCTTCTTTAATTTCAAAGGTAACGGTCCTTTTAGTACCTCCTTCATGCTCCAGAACTTATTCCATGTTTTTATTATTCGCCTTTCTATCTCTTCAATGTTGTTGGTGGGTTTAAAAGGCACTTGTTTACCTAGATATATGTATATATTCGGTTACGTATTCTAATTCCGCGTCTTCTATGTATAGTTCCCTCTTTAAGTTGTTGGTCATGGCTTGTGTTTTTCCTAGGTTCATTTCCAGTCCTGTTTTTTTACTAGCTTCATGTAGAGTCGTTAGCATAAATTGAAGATTTTGTGCGTTATCTGATAATAAGACAATGTCGTCTGCAAAGGCCAGGTGTGTGAGATTTTTACCGTTTATGTTTATTCCCGAGTTACTCCAGCAGAGGTTTTTCATAATTGAGTGAAGTACGGTTATAAATAGAGTCGGAGAGAGCGGGTCCCCCTGTCTTACACCTCTTTCAATTTGTATATACTTTCCGGATTTTTCAAGTTTTACCCTGCTCTTGCAACTACAATAAATGTTTTTAATAATTTCAATGTAGGTGTTGTTCACTTGTGCTTCTTGTAAGGCTCTCCAGATAGCATAGTGTTCTATGGTGTCAAATGCTTTTTTAAAATCAATGAAAGCAAGGTACAGGGATTTTCTGAATTCTTGGAACTTCTCAATCACTTGTTCTACAGTGTGGATGTGGTCCATTGTGCAGAAGCTTCTGCGGAAGCCTGCCTGCTCTACGTAGAGAAACTCCTCAACTTTAGGTGTTATTCTAGCTTGTAAACCTTGAGAGAAAAGTTTGTAAATACTTGACATGAGGCTTACTGGTCGGTAATTAGCAATATCAGTAGGGTCTCCTTTTTTATATAATATTACAATGTCTGACTCTACCCATTGCCTTGGAACCGTTATCTCTCGTAATATTTTGTTGAAAAGCAGGGTCAGTGGTGTAAGAAGCATTATATCTGATGATTTAAGCAAGTCGTTTGTTATTCCATCAGCACCAGGACTTTATCGAGTTTTTTAATTAGCTGATCGATTTCTTTTTCTTCAAAATAAGTAGTTATGTTTTCAGAGGTTTCTTCACAGATCAAAAGCTCAGGTGGTGTAGGTTCTGAAGTTTTCTTTTTGTATAAGTGGTCATAAAAGTCTGTAGCGACGGACAAGATGTGGCCCCTAGAGTCTTTCAACAAATGTCTCTTTTTTAATTTTGGTATCCATTTTTTCTTCGTGTTAAACTCTTTTTGTGCTCTTTTCAAACTTCCGGAAATCTGCAGGTGTTTTTCTATAATTTTTGATCTGTGATTTTTATAATCAAATTTAATTTGTTTGTTAGTTATCTTGTATAATCTGCTTAGTTCTTGTTTGTCGACTTTTAAAAGTGGTTGTTTGTTTTGTAGATGGTGTCTTCTTTTAGTTAAGTTTTTAGATTTTTCAGATAGTATTCTCTTCTTATTTCTTAAGTCCTGTTCTTTACGGGGGATGCTGTTAAGAATATACTGTTCCAGTTTGTTGTAAAATGTATGTACGTCCTCCTTTTCTTCATTGCATATTAATATATCTTCTTTTCTGTGGTTAAGGTTTTTTATATAGAGCACTTTTTCTTCAAATTTTGTATTTGACATGTTCCCCGTATAGCACGATGGTCTGAAGGGTAGGTTAAGTTCAGCACTTCTATGTTGTTGAATAATTTAGGTACAGAGGCTAAAAAGTAATCTATTTCGTTTTTAATTGTTTTATCTGGTGAAATCCATGTCCATCTTTGCTTTGTTTTCCTTTTAAAGAATGTGTTGGCAATATAAAATTTGTTTTCCATGGCAAATTCTATTAACCTCTGACCTCTATAGTCCAAAAGATCCAAAAAGACAGGTAGTCGTTTCCTCTTTTCTCGGTATTCCTATTTTTGCGTTGAAGTCCCCAAGTATTATTTGCCTATTCTCTGATATATTTTGAGCTCTGTGGAGTGTATCATAAAATGTATCTATATCTTCTTCGCTTGAATCTGATGTTGGTGCATGCACTTGTATGAGAGACATTGTGCATTGATCAAATTTTAGGTTTAGTACAGCAACTCTATCTGATAATCCGTTGAAACTATCTATGTTGGATTTATATTTTTTCTTTATCAGAAAACCAACCCCAAGGTGTTCTTTAGTTTGGCCATAGTAGCAGAATATGTGGTCTCTATCTTCCTGTATATCATATCCTTCGCGACGGACTTCTGCTAATCCAATAATATCGTATTTTGTTTTTTAGGGCATACATGAAAGTTATCATTCTTTCTTCGCTTGATAGTGACCTTATGTTATAAGTGCGTATATATTATTTTTTGAGTTAGGTTGGGCTGTTTCATTTGCAGCTGGAGGGTTTTGGTCTAGCTCTCCTGCGGTGACCAACCGTATTGGGATGCTTCGCGTAGTGTCGCCTGAATTTTGTTCTTCTGTTTGCTGTGATTGTCTTCTTCTTCTTATCTTAGGTAATGGCTTCTGTGCATTATTTGCAACAATTTAGCCAATGTCAAGTGATATAATTATTATAGTTTTATAGTCAAGTCGTCAAGAGTCTCCGTCTAGTCCTAACCCAGTTTTAATGAATTCCATGAAAAACTGAGTTTTTACAGGAAAAAATCCACCATTTCGAAAAGACTCGCAATACACTCAAATTTCACTACATCACACATGTGCCATTTATCCAAGTTACACCGGTTAAAATGCCACTAAAATTACACGAAATAACTCGAAAAAACACATTAAAATGTAATAAAATAAAAATGACGACGTTTCTTTCAAAAATGGCAGAATTCAACCTTTTCGCTGTGATTGTCATTGTTGTCCAGAAATAGTTTTCAAGTTATTTTTTGTCGTTCTTGTGACGTATGACATGAATGACTGGCTGCTGGTCCCAGGAAAAGGTTCATTGGGCCTATTTTTGGAAATAAGTCCCGTGTTTGTTCGTAATGTTTTAATTCTTTTTGTAGTCCGGTCATTTTAGACAATTGAAATACCTAAAGAAAATTCCGACAGAGCCAAATCTTCGTAGAGACCTTAGGTTTACCACAAGGAATAAAGTGTCAAAAGTCCCCATCAGTCCCATGTGAGCTTAGGGACTTATTCGGGGCCTAAGGTCAAAATTTTAGGTTTTTTGGATTTTTCTCGAAAACGGTAAGTTTTATCGAAAAAGTACCTCAGAGCAAAGTTGTAGATCTTAAAATTCTCTATAAAAATGGTCCCTATGATTTTTTCTCTAAGACCCACTATTTCCCAGATATTGCGCTTGTAAGAATCATGTTCTACATAGTATGCACACATATGCCACGTATATACATATTTAGGTACTCAAGCAAGCAAAAATGCCTACTCGTGTCTCTTTTATGTATACATTATACTATTCTAAGAAAATTTACTCTAATATGACCGCCGGTCCCTTACCAAATCCCCTCTACTTGAATAACATCTGGCCTTGAAAAACATCTGCCTATTCTATTTCCGGGTGTATGATTTTCTGCAATCCACGTGAATTGTAACGGACTTTTGGCTTCTTAAATAATCAGCAAACTCATCACTTCTCGCGGCACTTGCATCGATTAAAGTTGGCATTCCACGACTGACCACAACAGTTTCATCTTCAGTCAAAAGTTTATTACAAATAAAGCAAAATTGTGACATTTTTTTAAAATACTAATCAGCACTAACTTCTATAGTAGACGCTTGTAATAAATACGTATAGTCACTCGAACTGCTCGTTCGACACTAAAAGAAGCAGGTATACGTGAACGACATCACATGGACAAAAGAATAGGCAGATGTTTTTCAAGGCCAGATGTTATTCAAGTAGAGGGGATTGGGTAAGGGACCGGCGGTCATTTTAGAGTAAATTTTCTTAGAATAGTATAATGTATACATAAAAGAGACACGAGTAGGCATTTTTGCTTGCTTGAGTACCTAAATATGTATATACGTGGCATATGTGTGCATACTATGTAGAACATGATTCTTACAAGCGCAATATCTGGGAAATAGTGGGTCTTAGAGAAAAAATCATAGGGACCATTTTTATAGAGAATTTTAAGATCTAACTTTGCTCTGAGGTACTTTTTCGATAAAACTTACCGTTTTCGAGAAAAATCCAAAAAACCTAAAATTTTGACCTTAAGTCCCTAAGCTCACATGGGACTGATGGGGACTTTTGACACTTTATTCCTTGTGGTAAACCTAAGGTCTCTACGAAAATTTGGCTCTGTCGGAATTTTCTTTATTTGATCACTATTTTTATGTCTAAAATGACCGGACTATTGAGAGTTGATTGGTCTGACCGTAACTGTTTTGAAACTTATAAGTTTATTTTTCCTGAGGTCTGTATAAAAGAGGATACTTATTTGTAGGCTTTTCCTTTTCTGGCGATGGCCTTTATTCCCTTTTTTAGGGTTCCGTAGTGAAAGACAAGGAACCCTTATGGATTCGTCATGTCTGTCTGTCTGTCTGTCTGTCCGTGTATGTCACAGCCTTTTTTTTCCGAAACTATAAGAGCTATACTGTTGAAACTTGGTAGGTAGATGTATTCTGTGAAACGCATTAAGATTTTTACACAAAAATTGAAAAATAAACAATTATATTTGGGGTTCCCGATACTTAGAACTGAAACTCAAAATTTTTTTTTCATCAAACCTATACGTGCGGGTATCTATTGACAGGTCTTCAAAAATGATGTTGAGGTTTATAATATATTTTTTTTCTAAACTGAATAGTTTGCGCGAGAGACACTTCCAAAGTGGTAAAAAGTGTGTCCCCCCCCCCCCCCCCCCATAACTTCTAAAATAAGAGAATGATAAAACTAAAAAAAATATATGATGTACATTACCATGTAAACTTTCACTCAAAATTGGTTTGAACGATATCTAGTAAGCAGTTTGTTATTTTTGGGGTTCCCCATACTTAGAACTGAAACTCAAAAAACTTTTTTTCATCATACCCATACGTGTGGGGTTTCTATGGATAGGTCTTCAAAAATGATATTGAGGTTTCTAATATAATTTTTTTCTAAACTGAATAGTTTGCGCGAGAGACTTCCAAAGTGGTAAAAAGTGTCCCCCCCCCCCCATAACTTCTAAAATAAGAGAATGATAAAACCAGGTCTGGTTAATTCCATACATTTTAGAATTAGTTCACACAAAATATCGATAGATGGCAGTACTGGTATCGCTAGGAATATTGAACACATTAATTAGATTATTTTTTCACTTTTTTTGACGGCATTGCGTAAATAGTACCTCTAGAAGACTTTTTATGTGATTTTAACTAATAAAATAACAAAAATCGTTATAAAATAGTTTTTTTTTTCAATGTTTTTACTGACATCTAGCAATTTCTAACCGAAACATTTTGATTGGGTTCTAAGGTTGGTCAAGAAACACATAGATGGCGTTGAAATAAAACCATGTTTCGGAGCGGAAAAAAAGAATAAAATTATACGATAATATTTCGATAGTTACTCCACAGAGTAGTAAGAATACTAACGTGTTACTCTATGATATGATGTGATGAAATACGCTTGATTTCTCAAGTATCATCTAGTGCGCTGTAAAGAAGGCAAGAGAGAAGCGCCATCTAGTACGCTGTTAAGAAAACAAGTAAGAATGCATATTAGTACGTTAGTACCGAGCGCGCGCCACGGGCGCTGCTCTTGCGCGACTTATCGTGGCAACGATCGTAGTACTAAGATTGTCTCTCTGTTGTACGTTAGTATTATTCCTTACTCTGTGATAAAACTAAAAAAAAAATATGATGTACATTACCATGTAAACTTTCACTCAAAATTGGTTTGAACGAAATCTAGTTAGTATTTTTTTAATACGTCATTAATCGTAATCCATCCAAGAACTTTTATATTATGTTACTTGCTGCTACGGAACCCTTCATGGGCGAGTCCAACTCGCACTTGGCCGCTTTTTTCTCTGGTCTATAAGTCGAGGAAGCAACGCCTTCCTAGTTTCCAGTACTTTGGGTGAGTAGTCCTCTTTTATGTAAGTACAAGAATCATCCAGAACTCTTCTTTGTTTTAAAATGAGGATTTTCTTTCCCAATGTCAACAGGGTCAGCCTAATAGGTCTGGGCTTAGTACTTAAAGTAGTGTAGTAGTCTGAATAGTACTTGCCTTTAATAAGTCTTGAGGCATTCCATACCTCCGACCAAGATTTTTCAAGTTGGGATCTGGGTAGAAGGCATAGGTCGTGGCAATATGTATGATAGTGCTCAAGAGAACCTAACTGGACTGCATCTTTTGCATAAGCGTCTGCTGTCTCATTGCCTGGAATACCAGAGTGACCTGGTATCCATGCAAGGATTACTTTGATGCCTAGTTTGTGACATTCATGAAGAACACGTTTAATTTCAAGAATAATGGGAAGACGAGATATAGACCTGAAAGGATTGGACAATAAAGATTGCAAGCAACTTTTAGAGTCCGAAAAGATGATGGATTTGTTAAGGTTATGAGATTTTACAAAACAGGCAGCTTCTAGGAGTTATAATTGGCGCCGCACGGCACGTGCATTTCCCATTTTGAAAAAAAAAGACCTTATTCGATTAGGATAGGACTCAATTTAGATTACCGTCATAGATGTTAGGCGTTAGGGCCAGAGAATTGGACTTTAAATTCGTGTGGGTGCGTAACGCCGTGTATTCATAAAAAAATCAGAAGAGTCTGAGCGTATCATGGTCGATAATATCGAAAAACTTAAGTACTTGCACTAATATCCATCAGTAGATATATCTAACGATATATATATATATATATCTAACAATATGCCCCTATATGTGAGCCCCATCGTTGTTCATGTGGCAGCGACGTCGATAAGTATGGGACCCATGGTCTCTCCTGTCAAAAGAGTGCTGGCAGGTTTTTCCGTCACGGCTCCTTAAATGATATCGTGAGACGGGCCCTTGACACTGTCAATTTACCCAGTGTCCTTGAACCAGTGGACTTAGCCCGTACTGATGGCAAAAGGCCCGACGGTATGACCTTGGTTCCCTGGGAGCGGGGGCGAGCCCTAGTGTGGGACGTCACTTGCGTTGACACATTGGCCCCCTCTCACCTCAGTGGAACAATCACCAAGGCTGGAGCCGCGGCGGAGGCAGCAGAAAATGCTAAGCGGCGCAAATATGTAGTCATCGGAGAGGACTACATTTTTGCGCCGCTTGGTGTAGAGACTTTGGGACCATGGGGCCCTAGTACTAAGACCTTTTTAAAAAAAATATCACCGTTGCTCATCGACGCCGCTGGTGACAAGAGGGCTGGCTTCTTCCTGGCGCAAAGAATTTATTTGGCCATTCAACGTGGGAATGCAGCCAGTGCTCTTGCCACCTTGCCCTATGAACCAAATTTATTGTGTTAGCTTCTTTTTTTTTTTTCTTTTCTATATTTAAGTATTTTTGTACATACCTTGTTCTAGTTCTATTATTCATTCTGTAAATAATAAATAAATTCCTTCTAACGGTAATATATCTAACAAATTGTATAGTCCCTTCGTGTATATTTTTGTTTGTATTATTTCTTAATAGTAGTATAACTACTGTATATATTCTGTGTTATAACCTTCGACCAAAGTAAAATAAATGGACTGGCCTTACCCATACAAAACGTCCGTGAAAAATAAGACAATTCGGATTTAGGGTACGGTCAACAAATAAACTATCTATCTATCTATCTATCCAGCCACTGCTGAGTAAAGGCCTCTTCTCTATAGCGCCACTCCTGGCGGTCTTGTAAATAAACTAGGTGAAATTAAATTATTGAACTTCTTAAAAACTGTATTTTTTTAATACTTAATACTTTAACAGATGCAATGTGTTTTCTAAAGTTATTTCAGTAGGTTTATAGTACAAAAAATTGCCGAAAAAAATGCAATTATTGAATGAAACTTTTACAAAAATACATGGTTCCCTTCTGTTTTATGTAGTTACGTATCTATTTTTCAGCTCTCAAACATACACAATATAAATCAATAGAAAAGCAAGTCCACCTAAAGTCTTCAGCTCAATCAATTTGTGAAAAAAATATTTTTCATCACTCAATAAACTAAGAAAATATCATAAAAATCGTACGGAAACATAAATGTATAAAAATTCCAGTATTTAAGAAACTGCAGAGTGCAGTTTTAAGAATTTTGCACAATGAGTTTTTTTATACTACTTGGAATGACAGATCAAGAAGATGGCCCACCTGATGTTAAGTGGTACCCTCTGCCTATGAACAGTGCATTACCTCAGGTCACGTCCACTTAGGACGCGCCCTATGTGGCATTGTTTGACGACCTCTGTGGCGCGGAGGGCGAAGGTTGGCCTGCGACACAGGAGGTTGCGGGTTCGATTCCCGCCTCGGAACAAATATTTGTGCGATCGCAGATATTTGTTCAGGGTGTTCTGGGTATTTTCTATGTATAATAAAAAATATTTATCTATGTAATATATTGTATTAAGTATATCAGTTATCTAGTACCCATAACACAAGCTCTGCTTAGCTTGGAGCTAGATAATGTTGTGTGTATCCAGCATTATTTATTTATTCATTTATTTATTTATTCCACTGCGCCCGCCACCCTGAAACATAAAGATGAAAAGTCCCATGTGGCCGTAATTTAATCGGCACCCTTACCCTTCAAACCGGAACACAGCAATGCGAGCACTAGTGCTTTGCGGCAGAAACAGGTATGGTGGTAGTACTTCCCCGGACGAACTCTTTCACAAAAAAGCTCTACTACTACTAACCGTTTTTTGGCGTATAAAATTCATTGTGTAGAAAATTATCAGAGCAAATACGGGAAAATGTATTCCACTTCCAAAAGTCGTCTGTTCTTGCTCGTCTTATGACTTCTATCCATTTTCGTTCACCTTAGATTTCTTTTGGAAAGCTATAAGGTTAATTAACATGCCATTACATATTATATGCAATTACCTAAGGCGACGTGCTTAGCAATGTTTTGACGTAAATAATGCAAATTACAATTCTAAATCAATACGATACCCCTTAGGCATCAGATTTTTTTGCAGTCTGTACCGGACCATCCGTCATGCGTGAAGTCTTGTCAAATATTTCGTCGCTGTAGTTGGAAAACTAAATAACTAATAACAACAACAAAACCAAAATCGCGAGAAAAACGCGATTTACTGTTTTATTGCGTCGAAAATGGCAATAACTTTTTTATCGTAACTAATTTTGCAGTCCGTGTTTTGATAAGATTGGTACTGTATCTATTTTTGAATTTAATGATAATACATTTTAGTTCTTTTGATTAAGAGAAAAAAATAAAAAAACGACTATGTATTTTTCCCTCGCCAAAGTTTTAAATAATTGATGCAGTTATTTATTTTTGCATGTCAATTGTTTAGTTTTCCTTCGTCAATGATCTCCACTGAGGTTCAAAAAGCTAATGATAAGTGCCATTATTTAATTTTCCCATAATAGTGAAATCATGAAATGATCTATTATTTACTTATTTGAATATGACAATCCTATCCATGTGTATAGATTTAAATAATATTAAAATACATTTTAAAATAAAACCAACTTATAATAAATAAATATTTCTGGACAGTTCACGCAATATTATCTAGCCCCAAGCTAAGCAGAGCTTGTGTTATGGGTACTAGACAACTGATACACTTAATACAATATTAACATAGATAGATATTTTTTATTATATATAGAAAATACCCAGAACACCCTGAACAAATATCTGCGGATCGCACAAGTATTTGTTCCGAGGCGGGAATCGAACCCGCAACCTCCTGCGTCGCAGGCGAACGTTCGCCCGCCGCGCCACAGAGGTCGTCTTCATAATCATTTCTTTTTATCAAGACTGAATATTAGAAAACTACTGAAACACCTACATTATTTTAGCAGACTTATAAATTCAAAGTAAGTGACATAACAAACTTATCATTCGACTAATGCTTATAAAATCAACAAAAAGAAATCAATTTGTGGAACACAATAATTCAAAGTATCAAAAAGAAAAAGGTATGTCGACTAAAATTAAAACTATCTACGAGTATAAACTTGTGTCTGTTAACTTTCATTCAGAGTGGGGAACATTGAGATAATGTCCTGGGGCGTAGTCCTCCTGGTCACTCGTCCTCTAGAGCAAGACGTGCCCATCGACATGTATGGGCCATCATAACCATGCAATAAAGTCGATTTCGCAAAATGTGTTAGTTATGTAGTTTTCCTACTACACGACGATTTATAAGTTTTTTATCAATTGATGAAAATTATATTACAAAACCTTTACATACGAATGAAATGCGATGCCTGAAGCTTTATTTGTATTTCTTGTGTTGTTTGCACTTGCAGAAAAGCACAGGAAGGCATTGTATCACCAAGGTATCTAATTTTGGTATTTTTCAGCATAGCTGTCACTCGTTGCCGTGACAAAGACCGACTGAAGCGAAGTGTACTAGCTAGGTCTTAATGTCTTAATGTCTCTAATGTCTTATCACATTGGTTGCTGGTATATGGCTTCTCCCCAGTGTGCATTCTCATGTGTGTTCGCAAACTACTACTCTGAGAGAATGTCTTACCACATTGGTTGCAGGTATATGGCTTCTCTCCAGTGTGGATTCTAATGTGGTTTTGCAAATGACTTCTAAGAGAGAATGCCTTATCGCATTGGTTGCAGGTATATGGCCTCTCCCCAGAGTGCATTCTCATGTGTGTTCGCAAATTACCACTCTGAGAGAATGTCTTATCACATTGGTTGCAGGCATATGGCTTCTTCCCAGTGTGCATTCTCAAGTGTGTTCGCAAAGTACAACTCTGCGAGAATGTCTTATCACAATGGTTGCAGGCATATGGCTTCACTCCAGTGTGAATTCTCATGTGTTTTCTCAAAGAACTGTTCTCAGCGAATGACTTATCACATTGGTTGCAGGTATATGGCTTCACTCCAGTGTGAATTCTCATGTGTTTTCTCAAAGAACTGTTCTCAGCGAATGACTTATCACATTGCTTGCAGGTATATGGCTTCTCCCCAGTGTGCATTCTCATGTGTGTTCGCAAATTACTACTGCGAGAGAATGTCTTATCACATTGGTTGCAGGTATATGGCTTCTCCCCAGTGTGGACTCTCATGTGTTCTAGCAAACTACTACTCCGAGAGAATGTCTTATCGCATTGGTTGCAGACATATGATTTTACTGCAGAGTGGCTTTGCAAATGTTTCACCATATTTGGTTTAGTCTTCAATACCTTGCGGCATACATCACAACAATAACAAGATTCAGTGTTTCTTGTTTTGCTTGTTACAGTGCTTTCTTTTAATTCGGAATGTTCCATATCAATTGGCATTTCATCTAATTGAATGTCATCAACAGCTGAACTTTCATCATCTTCGTTGAATTCTTTCTTCACAGCTACTGGAGTACTTTCTGTCATTCCTAGGTTTAGCGAATGAGCTGCCTGTCGTGTTGTCTGAAATAACACAATGAAGCGAGGTGAGCAAGAGTACAGCGTCTTACACACACAATGTACTACATGTCATCATCATCAGCAGGTCCACGTCAACTGCTGGACATAGGCCTCCCTCATAGAATGTCTAACAAACGGTCTTACGTCTTACGGTCTTACGGTCTTGTGTTTTTTACTGAAGTAAGTTTTATTTTCAGTCAAAATGGTAAAATAAATATTTCTATACTTACATACAAAAAAGTTGTTTCAGTTCCGATCTGTTTCTAACCCCCGACGTAATAACGACGGGGTGTATAAGTTTCACGTGTCTGTGTGTGTCTGTGGCATCGCAGCTCCCAAACGGATGAACCGTTTTTTTTTAAAGGTGAATTTGTCGGTAGTGTTCTAGCTATGTTTGACCAAAATCGGTTCAGCCGTTTCATTGCAATGAGGGTTTTTTTAAGTTTTACAAAATATTTACTTGTCTTTTGTGTCTATGTCCATGAGTGGTGTGTGTGTCTGTCTGTCGCATCGTAGCTCACGAACGGATGAACAGATTTCGTTTATTTTAGTGTGAAATGTGAATTTGACGGGAGTGTTCTTAGCTATGTTTGATCAAAATCGGTTCAGCCGTTTCATTGCGTTGGGGGTTTTTATAATTTTTACAAAATTAATTACTTGTTTTATTTTTATTACCATTTCATATACTTGGAAGTCATTAACGGGTGAACTTTCTTCCTCGTCAGTGAACTCTTCCTTCACAGCGGCTGGAGTACTCTCATTGTTGGAACAATCATTCAATGTGATGTGCTGATCGGGGGCCCGCGATAAGTTCTGTGTAGTTCGTAGGTTCATCATGCTCACTGTCTCCAGCGATATCTGTAAACACGGTAACACGCAGTGCAGTGAGATTGTGCGAGCGAGGCAAGATATTAAACACAAAAGGTAAAATAGGTATCGTGGTAGTACTTCCCCGGACGAACTCTTTCACAAAAAAGCTCTACTACTACTACTACATTGGCCCCCCCTGTATGCACTTGCCGGATTATCCATTAAGTATGGGACAGCCTGTATATCTGATGATGATGATGAAGATTCATGACCCTTATTTTAAAGGAATCTTCTTGTAAACCCTTTCATATTTCTTTCCCAAGTCAAGTTAATTTGACGACCTCTGTGGCGCAGGAGGTTGCGCGTTCGATTCCCACCTCGTAACAAATAATTGTACGATCTGCAGATATTTGTTCAGGGTGTTCTGGGTATTTTCTATGTATAATACACAAGTATCTATCTATGTAATGTATTGTATTAAGTATATCAGTTATCTAGTACCCATAACACAAACTCTGCTTAGCTTGGGGCTAGATAATGTAGTGTGAACTGTCCAGCATTATTTATTTATTTATTTAATTATGTATAAACGTTACCTGCATGCCATTGTACACGAGATCTGTAAATATTTTGTCAGCTCTTTGACTCATATGTGAGAAGCGACGACATCTCAGCAACTGGGAGCCACAGATGTAGCATATTGTAACGGGTCTTCCATCCGCAGTGATGAGCTGAAACAAACAATTATTGAATGAATGAATGAAAATACTTTATTGCACACTTTACAAACTAGTTAAAATAAACACAACAATTAAACAAAAAAAAACTAAAAGTACAATGCTATACAAATCATTTATTTTGAACAGAAAATACACAGTTACAGGTACACAATACAATAGTTAAACCGTTAGTTAGTTTCCGTGTGGACCCTCTGCTATGGCTAGTGGTTGGACTATAGAGATTTTTTTTCCCCCGTAGACCCACCAGGCTAGAAATGGATTTAAAAACAAACTTTACCATAGCACACTAGCTAACCTTAACTTGTATGAGACAAAACTTTAAAACTTAGATTTCAGTTTTTATAATAATCATTTATTCTCAAAAAGGTAATTACTATCACTTACATGAGAATCAATTATACATAGTAAAAATAGTTTAGGTCGTTCAAGTTAATTAATATAGATAGGAACTCAATCAACACATTATGACGCATAAAATTATTAGTGAACATTTGATATAATACGATAAAAACATTTGAAATGAAATGAAATGATTTATTTGCGTATTATTATTGTTTTTTTTTTTTTTATAGTTAGTTTTGAATGCGTTAAATGTATTGTTTTTCATTTATATCTGAGGTAAATTTATTGTAAAGCTGTGCGCCTTCGTAAACTACCGTTTTTTCCCCGTAGTTCGTACAACACTTGGGCAAGACAATAATTTTCAACAAGATTTCTAACTAGGTCCATGTTTAGGTTTAAACAACAATTATTTTTTGGCATAAATAGAATTGCAATCTTTTTTCTCCTATATTTAAATTACGGTAGTGTACGGTTGAACATGTCCCACAGTATTTTTTTAGGTTTTAACTTTCATCTCATATATTGTTTGAATAAGGCGGCTGGCAACGGCTGGATGAGGAGAGCCGAAGACCGGACTCAGTGGCGTTCACTAGGAGGCCTACGTCCAGCAGTGGACATATATAGAAGAATGATGAGGATGATGATTGGTTTGATGCCAAAATAAAAATTGCTTAAGGTTAGCTAGTGTGCTACGATAAAGTATGTTTTTCAATTCCATCTCTAGCATTGGTGGGTCCACGGGGAAAAATAATCCCCATAGTCCCACCAGTAAATTAGGACTAGCAGCGTCCACCCATCACGCAAAAAGGGCCCATTGGTGGCCTAGTAGCGGAGAAGAGTCTGCACTACAAGTAAGTAAGTAGTCCCAGCAGTAGCTCATAGCAGTGGTTCCACGGGGAAACACACATTTTGTTGCTGTATAGTGCCATCAATAAATGCCCGTTCTCAGCAAAATGCTGCAGTGAGCAGCAGCACAGACCTCAGTTCCTGGTGCCTCAGGCGCTCAGCATTTTTAGCTGTTTATCTTGCATTTTTGTATGTTGGAAAATGAAAGTAGGTACATGAATAAAATTGTATGTAACCCTAACTTGTGGCTTGTGTTTTATAGGTAGGCACTCGTCTGGTCTATGTCGTCATCAATATCCCGTATAAGTCCACTGCTAACACTAAGCCTACTCCATAGAATGCTACGACGAACGGTCTGTGTTCGGTTTGGTATTTGTCAATGTAGTAAGGGTGACCAAGACCCAGCCGACTTGCATCCAACAGAGGTACCAGTACAATATTGTAGTCTTTGAGACGTACCTAGCACACTATAAATGTTGCTAATGGAAATAGAAACCTATGTAAATAATAACTTGAGATTGTGTACCTTGGTACTAGTGACTCTTTCGTATATCTCTTGCAGCCCGTTGCTCGCAATGCAATGCATTCTGAGGTTACTGGCTAAACACACTCTGCAGACTGAAGTAGTCATTTTAAGATCCAGTCAGACTTTGTATTTTTTACAAACAAAACAAACTGGTATAGAAAAAGAACGCTATATAATAAAATAAATAAATTGTTTCGTAAGATCGTACCATGGAGGTAAAAGTAACGTATAGTGTTGCCAGAGCCTACTCAGCCCAGGTTGCCAATTGTAGGTACAAATGTTGCCATCTGAAACCAAGAGTTGCCTTGAGAAAAAAATGTAAAAAAAAACTATGCGTTTTTATTTTATAAAAATATTTATACCTATTGGGTACTGTTTATTGCTCTGCATTTTGGTAGATGAAAATTTTAATCCAAAAAGGATAATCCTTTTAGTTGATAAATAAATTTTCCGACAAATTTTGTTTTTTGATTTAAAAAATTTAAATCTAATGTCCTGAAAAAAAAAATATTATAAAATATAAATAAAAAGATTAAAATGAATATAAAAAAAAACTATTTCACAACGCAAACATATTTTTCTAGAACGTGAAAAGTTTTTCATATTTAAAAAAACAAAAAGTTCCCATGCATTTTAAATCCAATAATAAAACCATGCAAAAAATAAATATAAATTTCCCAGCACATTTAATTAGTGGATAGTATTTTATTTTCCAATCCAACATGGATTTTTTTGGCTGAAATGTAACTGCATCTTTAACAGATGCTTTCACAGCCATTAATAACGATATTGTGTTTGTATTGAGACGGTTTCTGCTATCAGTCTTTATGAGTTTCAGCTGACTGAAAATACGTTCCACGCAGGGATTTGAAAAAGGCAGCACGAAAAGCAAGTTCACAACTTTTATTAAATTGGGGAATGCTTGGTTATTTGAAGCATTTTTAATTTAAAATATTATGGTTATAATTGCAACCCCACCTGGGTTACACACAATAATATCAGTCGCTTTGTTAGTTGGTCAAATGAAATTAGCTTGTAACCCAAACAATATTGTATATATAAGGTGGGCCATATTTTTACCTGTTTGGTTCTGTTTTTCTTGTTCAATATAAACAGTCCTTCCCATTAGTAAAAGACAAAAAGCAGTAACTAAAAAATAACGCTTACCTAGGTTTTTCGAAGTTTTTTGGATCACTGGATTGGTGAATTCCAACTCAATGACAAAGATAATCTGAAAAAAGCAGCCCCAAAAAAATATAAAATAATAACCTTTGCCTATCCTATAATGGATGAAATGAACATCTACATAAAAATAATAAGATGGCAACACTTTCCTTCTTTCATTTGTTTAACATTGACAAAATAGGACGGACAGACCAACCGATTTGTTTGATCCAACTGAATGCAACTAGGTACCTACCATTTGCCTGGTTTTATGTTTTATTAGAGCATTTTTTTATTTTACAAAATATATAAAGAGTAAAACTGAAATGGAGCCGTTCTCGAACATACTGTAGTGTAGTCGTGTATACCGAACACAGAACACAGATCGCGCTTGTTGAGTCTTGCTTTACACTCGCGCAAAATGCACGGCAAAACTGACAGGAGTTTAGTTTAAACGAATAAATTCTGAATATATTCAGAAATGTTACTGAATTTCATTAATATTTAGTAAAAAGTTGTGTTTAAAAAAAAAGGCTGAAATTTACATTATTTGAGACAAAATCTGAAACTCGAAGACAATCCAAAAACATTCGTCGATTTCATGCATCCATTAATTACTTTATTTATAACTGTTCAGTTTTAACAGACTCTTTTTTTTTATATATTTTAATTAATACTGGCAGGTTTTTTGAATGTGAGAAAAGATGGTTTGGTGGGTGGACACACGGCTTCTACAATCTCCCAGAAGGTAATTAACTCCACCTACCTTTCGACTGGGGGCAGCAGGTTGGTCCAGGCATGCACGGCACGCCACAGAGTCCAGGAGATGATGATGAAGAAGATGCAGGGCCCACACACCAAGTAAAATGTCTATTTGTTTGACACGGTCAAGAATCGCTGATAACACAGAACGTCTGTTTATCTTGGCGTACAAAAGCTTTCTGTCGACGCGGCTCTGCTGCTGGTCGTATCGGTTAGTGGAGATTTATGAACTACCCTCAAGTTAACAGCAGAAACCGAACAATAACACTATGAGCAACGTCTTATTCCTATCCTAGGTACCCAAATGGCTGGGTGGTGATGAATAATGAATGAATCATGATTCATACAGTAAAATTGGTTTTTCAAATAGATCTATAGGTAGCTTCTTCGATTAAAACAATAAAAAGAAAACTTACCAGTAGATTTAAAAACAAAAGTATTAAAAAACCACGCAAAAAAATTCCTTTGCAGTTTAGAGTTTTCATAAAATTACTTTTCCTCTAGCTTAAGACCTTTTATAATATATAATATAAATCAATTTATTTCGAGCAAAACTCATAAAGGAAGGTACATTACAAATAAAACAAGAAACAATAAAAACCTTAAAAACTAATTGGATTGCTGGGCAGGTGTTGCTCGCAGCAGTGCCTAGTATAAGCACAATCCACCCAAGCAGCAATCATTGCCAGCGCGATGTTGGGGCTGGCCCGCAACCTGCGCACCAGAGACGTGGCGCGCTTGCACATAGTGGCTTGAAAACAGTCGGCCCGCGCCGCCGCAAACATCCCCGATGCGCTGCAGTAGCGGGGCAGCCCCAACACCGCTCTGAATGCATTGTTGTACTGGACGCGGATGGCGCTGTACGACGCGAGCGTATACATCGCCCACAAGCTGCACGTATACAAAGAGGTACAGTATGCTCGAAACAATGTTAGCTTCGCCCCCTCTGAGCTACGTGCAAACCTCCGGGCAACCATATTCGCCCGCACCAACAACGCCCTCCGCTCTCGCTCGATGTCGTCATCGTCTTTGAGGTTGGTAGTGACTATGTGACCCAAGTACCGAAATGAGTACACCCTCTCCAAGTCCACACCAATTAGACGAACAGGAGGAATGTTTTCAAATCATTTGGTTGTAGAAATACGGGGACAATTTGGTTGTCTACTAATTATGTATTGTTTTCATTTGGGACTAAAAATGCGTTCAAGATTTTGATTTTGTTCAATTCGATGCGTTCAGTTCATCTGCGAAAGATATTTAATATTTTTTTACTGATGATCGCTCGCTAGGTCGAAAAGTTGCCAAAAAGTTGCCATTTGAGATTGGTTGCCATTTGGTTGCCACGAAGGGTCAAATGTTGCCAAAATGGCAACCAAAGTTGCCAAATGGCAACGCTGTAACGTAGTATCATATCACCTAAGCACAGAACACTAATAATCTCGCACCACAGACTACTAGGATGCTACGCACACGTATCATAGACATCGAGCAACGTAGACAGTACAGATCGTTCACAAAAGCAAGGCACTTATTTTGTGTATTGGCAGCATTGCCTACGGTGCTGCCAACAATGTTGTCACGGTGCAGCCGTGGACAGGTAGGTAGTCTAGGTTTTAGGTTCCTATCCTACCTGATAGAAGAGCTAGGGGTAGGTAGAAAAACGATTAGGACATTTTTATACATATATTAAACTTAAAATGCTAACAATAAGGTCACTGAATGGATTGTTAAACTTAGAGTCTTTAGTAGTATGCTGAAGGCAAAAGTGCAGGCAGAAGTGCAGGCAGAGGGCCAGAGTAGCAGGCAGAAGTGCAGGCAGAGGGCCAGAGTAGCAGGCAGAAGGCCAGACGGCTATGGGCCGGGGTTTGATCAAGGGTCTCAATCTCAGCAGTAGAATAGGTCTCAAAAGTTCACGCTTGTAGAAAAGAACACTTGGACACGCGTAGTACGGAACCCAAGAACAGGTGTGGACTCTACACGGTACTGTCCTGTGAGCTGTAGATCGGAAGCACGTGGTCTAGACGTCATGGTGAAGAGCGCGCCCCTTGTCTGCGAGGTGGCTCGTGGCAGGCTGGTAGCAGCAGGTAGGGCTGGAGACAGCTGGTAGACAGCAGGTAGCTGGTGAGTCCAGTTGGTGGCTTTGAAGCCACCAACCGTAAGGTTCGACCCGTAGAGTTGGACCCTGTAAAGATCACGTAGTTGTAGTGACAGGCTTGATTCTTCCCCCTGGTGTAACTTGGTTGAAAGTCGCCTCTAGGTGCCGCAGACGTGGCTCGCAGGGGTAGACAGTACGTGGCTTTCAACCTTATTACACCGTAGGGTTTACAACAGAGATTAAGAACTAGTTAGTCAGAAGGACAGACATAGTAGGTGTCTTAGAGTGCATTTAAGACGAACGCAGACGTCCCTAAATGAACGATGATGCTAGAGTTTACAACATTTAAGAAAGATAAGAAGTACATTAGATTAAACAGTGCTAGTTAGAGTGTAGTATATTTAAACAAACTCACCAAAATTGGGCGTAGTGGAAGTGTATAGAGAGGTATTATTGATTGCTCCGTCTAAGTGTGGAATGTCCTGTGCGTAGGGCGCATGTCAATTTATAGGTGCATCTAGCGTAAATAGTTCCTATGTGTGCGTGAGATGTAACTGATGGCTGATGTCTGTGTGGGTAACTATTGTCCGTTAGTTTTTTGTCAACAAGCTACTTGTGTTAGTATGGAAGCTTCTAGAAGTTTTATAATAATTTTGTAATGTTACAATGTATGTAGTATTTACCTCACTTGGCTGCCTTCTAGACTGTTAGAAATGATTAAAATAATTTTTTCTACTTTTCAAACTTTCCGACATGATCTACTGGCATTTTAACGTGAGTTCTGGACTCCAATCGAAATCTAGATTGCAGCTGTGATACGGATCTGTTCAAAACGAAAGAGTTCTAGCTTTCTAGAATGTTTGAAATTAAGTTTTTTTTTTCTGCTTTTCAAACTTTCGGACATTATCTTCTGGCATTTTAACGAGTTCTGGACTCCAATCGAATTCTAGATTGCAGCTATGATACGGATCTGTTCAAAACGAAAGAGTTCTAGCTTCCTAGACTGTTTGAAATGATGAAAATATTTTTTTCTACTTTACAAACTTTCGGACAAGATCTGCTGGTATTTTAACGTAAGTTCTGGACTCCAATCGAGTTCAAGATTGCAGCTATGATACGGATCTGTTCAAAACGAAAGAGATCTAGCTTTATAGACTGTTTGAATTGATGAAAATATTTTTTTCTACTTTTCAAACTTTCGGACATGATCTGCAGGTATTTTAACGTAAGTTCTGGACTCCAATCGAGTTCAAGATTGCAGATATGATACGGATCTGTTCAAAACGAAAGAGTTCGAGATTTCTAGACTGTTTGAAATGATGAAAATATATATTTTTCTACTTTTCAAACTTTCGGACATGATCTGCAGGCATTTTAACGTCAGTTCTGGACTCCAATCGAATTTTAGATGGCAGCTATGATACGGATCTGTTCAAAACGAAAGAGTTCTAGCTTCCTAGACTGTTTCAAATGATGAAAATATACAATGATCTGCTAAGTTCACACAGGTTCACACACATGTGTTTTTCAACCTTTTTCATGATGCGATGGTATGAAAAAATATTTCGCGACCCCCCGACCCTTCGCTTTTTTATCATGTAGCGTTTGAAGGAATCAACCACCATTGCCTCCTCGGTTGACATTTTCATCAATGGCCCAAACAAAAAGTAAGCAAAGAAATCGCTAAAATTTGTAAAACGATTTAATTATATGTGTAGCAAATACAGATCCACGATGGGAGAAATTGGTTTTCAAAAGGTAAGAACTTTTGGAGACGCTGAGAGATTGAAACGAGAAGTTACCCCGTTTGCTAATATCATTAACGTGACTCACCTAGGACAGTTTATTGTCAAAAATAATAACCAGGTTCTTGGCACAGACAGAAAAAGATATTGGTTCATCGGCGTAGGTACATAACCGGGGGCGGCGTAGACTGACCTACAAGATTCAGCATATATGATCTACCAATTATAAGCCTCGTGCTAAAAAAACTGAATTTTTCGCGGCTCGCTCCGCTCACCGTTATATTTTATGATATTAGGACGAGGATATATTTTTTACTGCACTCTCCTCAAGCTAAAAGTACACAATTTTCTTTACAATGATAGATTGGGTATTTATTTTATTTTATTTATTTGGTACACAACAAAACAGCAACACTATATAACACTATAAAGTACCTAATCTTAAATCTAGTACGCAATTCTATAAATCTAGTCATGATATTTGGCATAGAATGGATTACATATAGAGGTAGCATATTCTAGTTGAAATCTCATTAGTGAGGTAAACAATAAAAGATAAGACGCGGGTTTTTGAACGGAATGGACGTTCGCAATTTAAAATATGTGTGCAATTTAATTTATAGAAATGTAACTACGTAGGTACATAACACCCAACAGTCACATACATAGTCCTGACCCCACATTAGGATTCCCTGTGTCGTGTGTATCTGGAACTACGAGTACCTTGTACCACAACACAGAGACTTGGAACAAATATTTGCATATCATAAAAAAACATTTATTCAGCAGTGGGAAGCGAACCCGTAACCTCTTGCATCTCAGCCAACTACTCGCCCGCCGCGCCGCAGAGGACGCCAAAATCAAGTAAGATGAACGCCTAACTAAACTATCCACATTCATATATTCATACATTTCACACATCACAGGCTTTACTGGAGTGAGCTCTCATGTCTTTGAAAATGTATGTTCTGAGCGACAGACATATCGCATTGGTTGCAGGCGTATGGCTTCTCCTCAGTCAGTGTGGATTCTCATGTGTGTTCGCAAATTACAACTCTGAGAGAATTTCTTATCACATTGGTTGCAGGCGTATGGCTTCTCCTCAGTCAGTGTGCATTCTCATGTGTGTTCGCAAATTACAACTCTGAGAGAATGTCTTATCACATTGGTTGCAGGTATATGGCTTCTCCCCAGTGTGCATTCTCATGTGTGTTCGCAAATTAAAACTACGAGAGAATGTCTTATCACATTGGTTGCAGGTATATGGCTTCTCCCCAGTGTGCATTCTTATGTGTGTTCGCAAATGACCACTATGAGAGAATGTCTTATCACATTGGTTGCAGGTATATGGCTTCTCCCCAGTGTGCACTCTCATGTGTTCTAGCAAACTACCACTCCGAAAGAATGTCTTATCACATTGGTTGCAGGCATATGGCTTCTCCTCAGTGTGGACTCTCATGTGTTCTAGCAACCTACCACTCCGAGAGAATGTCTTATCGCATTGGTTGCAGGTATATGGCTTCTCCCCAGTGTGCATTCTCATGTGTGTTCGCAAATTACTACTCTGAGAGAATGTCTTATCACATTGGTTGCAGGTATATGGCTTCTCCCCAGTGTGGACTCTCATGTGTTCTAGCAAACTACTACTCCGAGAGAATGTCTTATCACATTGTTTGCAGGTATATGGCTTCTCCCCAGTGTGCATTCTCATGTGTGTTAGCATACTACTACTGTGAGAGAATGTCTTATCACATTGGTTGCAGGTATATGGCTTCTCCCAGTGTGGACTCTCATGTGTTCTAGCAAACTACTACTCCGAGAGAATGTCTTATCGCATTGGTTGCAGACATATGGTTTTACTGCAGAGTGGCTTTGCAAATGTTTCACCATATTTGGTTTAGTCTTCAATACCTTGCGGCATACATCACAACGATAACAAGATTCAGTGTTTCTTGTTTTGCTTGTTACAGTGCTTTCTTTTGATTCTGAATGTTCCATATCAATTGGCATTTCATCTAATTGTATGTCATCAACAGCTGAACTTTCATCATCTTCTTTGAATTCTTTCTTCACAGCTACTGGAGTACTTTCTGTCATTCCTAGGTTTAGCGAATGAGCTGCCTGTGGTGTTGTCTGAAATAACACAATGAAGCGAGGTGAGCAAGAGTACAGCGTCTTACACACACAATGTACTACATGTCATCATCATCAGCAGGTCCACGTCCACTGCTGGACATAGGCCTCCCTCATATAATGCCTAACGAACGGTCTTGAGTCGCCTCCATCCAACGACTTCCTGCAAGCGTTACAAAGACATCAGCCCATCGGGTGGGGACCATTCAATACCGCATCATCAGTTTCATGATTACAATCTATTTCTCAGCAGTATTCTGTGAGCTGTCGGTGAAACAAGATGGGGTTTAAGTTTGGCGAACGAAAAAAACTAATGAAACCCTGAAACAAAAAACTATTGAAGTATTTATTGTTTAACCCCCGACGCAAAAACGACGGGTTGTTATAAGTTTAACGTGTCTGTGTGTGTGTGTGTCTGTCCCATCGTAGCTCCCGAATAGATGAACTGATTTCGTTTTTTTTTGTGTGAAATGTGAATTTGACGGGAGTGTTCTTAGCTATGTTTGATCAAAATCGGTTCAGCCGTTTCATTGCGTTGAGGGTTTTTTAAATTTTTACAAAATATTTACTTATCTTTTGTGTCCATGAGTGTAATTTTAACCCCCGACGCAAAAACGACTGGGTGTTATACGTTTGACGTGTCTGTGTGTGTGTGTGTGTGTGTGTGTGTATGTGTCTGTCTGTCTGTCTGTCGCATCGTAGCTCACGAACGGATGAACAGATTTCGTTTATTTTTTGTTTGATAGGTGTATTTGTCGGGAGCGTGCTTAGCTTTGTTTGATCAAAATCGGTTCAGCCGTTCAGCATTGGGGGTTTTTTAATTTTTACAAAATATTTACTTGTCTTTTGTGTCTATGAGTGTATTTTAATAATTAAAATCACAAGGTACATTTTTAATCGTCTAATAAACTAAATTGACTCTTGTCCCAACGCGACAAAACCTAGAAGAGTATGGCAACAATCACGGCGCGCGCTGTATTAGCTTTGTTGCGGCTTCCGCGCTTCTACTATGTTTATGTTATGTTTGCCGAGACACGTACCGTTTTTTTATAGATTATGGTACGGAACCCTTCGTGTGTGAGTCCGACTCGCACTTGACAGATTTTATTAAGTTTGTTAGCCCTCATCTCTATCATTTATAATCTTGAATAATTGTTTTTTATTTTAAAGGATATTCTTCCAGATTGGTCCCGTTTTATCAAAATCTAGTTGTGATGTTGGGATCCATCAGGAATTGAGGGAACTCCTCACATATTACAGGCATACATATAGTGAATTGAGGAAACTCCTCAAATATTACAGGCATACATATAGTGAATTGAAGGGAACTCCTCAAATATTACAGGCATACATACAGTGAATTGAGGGGGAACTCCTCAAATATTACAGGCATACATACAGTGAATTGAGGGGGAACTCCTCAAATATTACAGGCATACATACAGTGAATTGAGGGGGAACTCCTCAAATATTACAGGCATACATATAGTGAATTGAAGGGAACTCCTCAAATATTACAGGCATACATACAGTGAATTGAGGGGGAACTCCTCAAATATTACAGGCATACATATAGTGAATTGAAGGGAACTCCTCAAATATTACAGGCATACATACAGTGAATTGAGGGAACTCCTCAAATATTACAGGCATACATATAGTGATTTTGGTATTTTCAGCAACAAGTCAAGTATTAATTCAGAAAGTGTGCTTTCGTGAAGTGGAATTGATGAAGAAGACCACTGATGCACACCGGAACTCCTCAATGATATTTCACGGGTGGCGATATCTCGATAAAGATAACGAGGCAAATTTAAATAAACAGTTCTGATGAAAATGGTTTCATCAAACTGATCTGATGATGAAGCTGGTAGGAACTGCAACTAATTTTTTTAGGTTTACCAACAGTTTACACTTGAATACAAAATATTATGAAGAGGTACAAACTATATGTCTTATGCTACATGAGAAACCAATTATAGGCAAACACAACATGCAATGTTCCCTATCATAAGCCAATGTAGGTACCGTCGCAGTGGCCTCTTTCTGTGAGACCGTCATGGTTCGGAAAGAGGCCGCCGAGCGAGATCGGGAGAGGGCCGATCCCGCTCGGAGAAGGAGGCGGCGGCGGGGCGTTGGCAACGGCCGCCCCGCGCTGCCTGTCCCCCAGTAAAGGGGGTGTGCGGTAGCCCCTGCCGAGCAGGGGCCTTTTCGGGTCCGCGGGTGGTAGGAGTGAGGGCTCTGGCTGCCTGTATGCGGATCCCGGGAAGGCAGCGACAACTTGTGGCAAGTAGTTGCTGTGAGCACCAGCGAGGGTGTTGGGCGTGACTTTGGAAGTCATGCCCGGGACTGTGCTCTACAGGCAAATGCGAGAGGGGCACCGGTGCGTTCCGTTTGGTGATCCCGGAGCCCCTTGACATGCATCGAGGCCGGCCACCGGGGTGTTTTTAGTGAGTCCACGAGTCCGTGAACCGCACATAACCCTACCATAACCTCAATGTACCTCGTCACAAAAAAAAAAAAAAAGGTACCATCGCCGTGCTTGGGCTTAAACAAATTCAAATTCATTTATTTCAGGCTGATAGCTCATAAGAACACACACATACACAATAAAGAAACATTATTGGAACTGTCGTGAGATGCACTCTCAGGCTTTTGTTCCTTTTGCGCTACTTCAGACGTATTTAATGTGTGGCCTTGATTGTCAGAAGACAGATTTCGTAGCCTCATTATTGTGTGTGATGCTAGGTTTACACGAGCTTCGTAGCTAAGTGCTTAGTACTTGTCCCAACACTAAGCCTCAATATGACAAGTGACAAGTAACCGTTTACACGTTGGAGCTAGTAGAAGGTATTAGTGACCAGACATTCCAAATGGAACGACGCCGTCTGATTTTGCGCAGTTTGTTTAAACATTATTCAAACATAATTATCTCAAACATGATCGAAGAGCTTGAAAGACAAGCATTAAAAAAAAGAGTGTGTGTGTGTGTGTCTGTCTGTCTGTCCCATCGTAGCTCCCGAACGGATGAACCGATTTCATTTTTTTTTTTTATATTGAATTTGTCGGGTGTGGCTATGTTTGATCAAAATCGGTTCAGCCGTTTCATTGCGTTGAGGGATTTTATAATTTTTACAAAATTAATTACTTGTTTTATTTTATTACCATTTCATCTACTTGGAAGTCATCAACGGGTGAACTTTCTTCCTCGTCAGTGAACTCTTCCTTCACAGCGGCTGGAGTACTCTCATTGTTGGAACAATCATTCAATGTGATGTGCTGATCGGGGGCCCGTGATAAGTTCTGTGTAGTTCGTAGGTTCATCATGCTCACTGTCTCCAGCGATATCTGTAAACACGGTAACACGCAGTGCAGTGAGATTGTGCGAGCGAGGCAAGATATTCAACACAAAGGAATATTTTTGTCTCTCTCTCGATTGAGGTATTTAAGAAGGGCTGAAGGGATTTAATGAAACTATGGATATGAAACACCACCATAGAGAGTTGGGGAGAGGGCGGGGAGGGAGCAAAAACCCTCCCCTATAAATGAAAAACCGCCCAAGTGCGACTCGGATTCGCGCACGAAGAGTTCCGTACCATTAACTATAAAAACGTTTTATAACGTATACTTTAGGTAGTTATTATTGAGATTAGTTGTAACTTTAAAAAATATTTATTTTATTCAAAATACTTTTCCAGTATGTCACAGCAATAACTTATTATTTTTCAAATAAAAATATCGTGTGTACCTTTTTAGAAACTTCATAAAATAGGCTTGTTTTTAAATTGGTTGGCTACCCAGGTTACGTTTGTTTTCACCAGAGATTATAAAACTTAAGACTTTAAAAACTGACATTTGCTATTCTTGATCTTTAAAACCTTTTGTAAAAAAAACAGCAATAGCTAGTCAAGAATTGGGTAGCACGTTAGCAAGGCCCAACATTCAGGATCATTTCACAGAAAAAAACTATTGATAATTCCTCAATTTGTGGTTGTAGTGCCCAATAAGGTGTCGTATTTCCAGGACTTGTTAGTTTTTTTTTTTTTAATATTAGCGGCATTTTTTTTTATACTACTTGAATGACGGAACAAGCAGATGGCCCACCTGATGTTAAGCGGTAACCTCTGCCTATGAACAGTGCATTACCTCATAGGTCACGTCCACCTAGGACGCGCCCTATGTGGCATTGCACTGCGCCCGCCACCCTGAGACATAAAAATGAAAAGTCTCATGTGCCTGTAATTTCACCGGCACCCTTACCCTTCAAACCGGAACACAACAATGCGAGCACTACTGCACAACGAATTTTTAGTTACATTATCTAATAAAAATGCGGCAGGAATAGGTATGGTGGTAGTACTTCCCCGGACGAACTCTTTCACAAGAAAGCTCTACTACTACTACTACTACATTGGCCCCCCCTGTATGCACTTGCCGGATTATCCATTAAGTATGGGACAGCCTGTATATCTGATGATGATGATGAAGATTCATGACCTTTATTTTAAAGGAATCTTCTTGTAAACCCTGTCATATTTCTTTCACAAGTCAAGTTAATTTGACGACCTCTGTGGCGCAGGAGGTTGCGCGTTCGATTCCCACCTCGGAACAAATAATTGTACGATCTGCAGATATTTGTTGGGTGCAGGGTGTTCTGGGTATTTTCTATGTATAATACACAAGTATCTATCTATTTAATGTATTGTATTAAGTATATCAGTTATCTAGTACCCATAACACAAACTCTGCTTAGCTTGGGTGTAGTGTGAACTGTCCAGCATTATTTATTTATTTATTTAATCATGTATAAACGTTACCTGCATGCCATTGTACACGAGATCTGTAAATATTTTGTCAGCTCTTTGACTCATTTGTGAGAAGCGACGACATCTCAGCAACTGGGAGCCACAGATGTAGCATATTGTAACGGGTCTTCCATCCGCAGTGATGAGCTGAAACAAACAATTATTGAATGAATGAATGAAAATACTTTATTGCACACTTTACAAACTAGTTAAAATAAACACAACAGTTAAACAAAAAAAAACTAAATCTACAATGCTATACAAATCATTTATTTTGAACAGAATATACACAGTTACAGGTACACAATACAATAGTTAAACCGATAAAATATTTTTTTTTAAGGGGTTTCCGTGTGGACCCTCTGCTATGGCCTAGTGGTTGGACTATAGGGATTTTTTTCCCCCGTAGACCCACCAGGCTAGAGATGGATTTAAAAACAAACTTTACCATAGCACACTAGCTAACCTTAACTTGTATGAGACAAAACTTTAAAACTTAGATTTCAGTTTAATAATAATCATTTATTCTCAAAAAGGTAATTACTATCACTTACATGAGAATCAATTATAAATAGTAAAAATAGTTTAGGTCGTTCAAGTTAATTAATATAGATAGGAACTCAATCAACACATTATGACGCATAAAATTATTAGTAAACATTTGATATAATACGATAAAAACATTTGAAATGAAATGAAATGATTTATTTGCGTATTATTATTGTTTTTTTTTTTTTTTTTATAGTTAGTTTTGAATGCGTTAAATGTATTGTTTTTCTTTTATATCTGAGGTAAATTTATTGTAAAGCTGTGCGCCTTCGTAAACTACCGTTTTTTCCCCGTAGTTCGTACAACACTTGGGCAAGACAATAATTTTCAACAAGATTTCTGACTAGGTCCATGTTTAGTTTTAAACAACAATTATTTTTTGGCATAAATAGAATTGCAATCTTTTTTCTCCTATATTTAAATTACGGTAGTGTATGGTTGAATATGTCCCACTGTATTTATTTAGGTTTTAACTTTCATCTCATATATTGTTTGAATAAGGCGGCTGGCAATGGCTAGATGAGGAGAGCCGAAGACCGGACTCAGTGGCGTTCACTAGGAGGCCTACGTACATCAGTGGGCGAATATAGAAGAATGATGATGATGATTGGTTTGATGACAAAATAAAAATTGCTTAAGGTTAGCTAGTGTGCTACGATAAAGTTTGTTTTTCAATTCCATCTCTAGCGTTGGTGGGTCCACGGGGAAAAATAATCCCCATAGTCCCACCAGTAAATTAGGACTAGCAGCGTCCACCCATCACGCAAAAAGGGCCCATTGGTGGCCTAGTTGCAGAAAAGAGTCTGCACTGCAAGTAAGTAAGTAGTCCCAGCAGTAGCTCATAGCAGTGGTTCCACGGGGAAACACACATTTTGTTGCTGTATAGTGCCATCAAAAAATGCCCATTCTCAGAAAAATGCTGAAGTGAACTGCAGCAGTGAGCAGCAGCACAGACCTCAGTTCCTGGTGCCTCAGGCGCTCAGCATTTTTAGCTGTTTATCTTGCATTTTTGTATGTTGGAAAATGAAAGTAGGTACATGAATAAAATTGTATGTAACCGTAACTTGTGGCTTGTGTTTTACAGGTAGGCACTCGTCTAGTCCATGTCGTCATCAATATACCGTATAAGTCCACTGCTAACCCCAAGCCTCCTCCATAGAATGCTACGACGAACGGTCTGTGTTCGGTATGGTATTTGTCAATGTAGTAAGGGTGACCAAGACCCAGCCGACTTGCATCCAACAGAGGTACCAGTACAATATTGTAGTCTTTGAGACGTACCTAGCACACTATAAATGTTGTTAATGTAAATAGAAACCTATGTAAATAATAACTTGAGATTGAGTACCTACCTTGGTACTAGTGACTCTTTCGTATATCTCTTGCAGCCCGTTGCTCGCAATGCAATGCATTCTGAGGTCACTGGCTAAACACACTCTGCAGACTAAAGTAGTCATTTTCAGATCCAGACTTTGTATTTTTACAAACAAAACAAACTAGTATAGAAAAAGAACGCTATTTATTAAAATAAATGAAATGTTTCCGTAAGATATATCGTAACACCACAGCCAAGCCACAGATAAAGTAGTACATCGTGAATCGCCCATCTTCCTAGAACTTTCTAGCAGTGTTTCCACTTACGATGTTGGTTAAGCCCTAGATTTGGTTTAAATTATCTAAAATACCCTAAGAAATTCCTAAGAATAAAAATAAAGAAAAAACATCATTTCACGTATACTACGACTAAGTGCCGACGTCGTTCGTCGAATGGCTAATTAATAAATAAATAATGCTGGACAGTTCACACAACATTAACTAGCCCCAAGCTAAGCAGAGCTTGTGTTATGGGTACTCATTTCATTTCATTTATTCATGTCCTTTGGTATGTGCTTGGACAAGTCAAATTAACAAAGTAAGTAGGTAAGTAGGTACCTCAGTTTTTATAGGATTTTACACAAAAAATAAAACACCCTGAAAAACTACCTGCAGATCGCACAAATATTTGTTCCGAGGTGGGAATCGAACCTTCAACCTCCTGCGTCACAGGCGAACCTACGCCTGCCGCGCTACAGAGGTCGTCAATATAAATAAATATGTTAATAGAATAGAAATAGTTATGGTTAATGGGTCGTTATCGCGAGTCGTTCAAATCACAGTTCCAGGGCTCAAATTGGCATGTTGTGAATGTTTTTTCAAAACTGAAATAGTGGAACTAATAGACCTTAAAGTAAGCTTTAATGGTCACGAATACTTTCAAAGCTATTTACTTATTTGAGCAAGCAAATTAAAAAAAACACCTTAAAATTTCATTACCCTCCTGTTCCAAACGACTAGTCGGTGAATTGGGTGGTTGTTTTATGTACTATAATTAAGCAAAGTTACAAAAGCACATTACTAAATGGATAAATACATTATCGTAGAACATATTTAGAAGGCTTTGTAATTTAAAAAACAGTGGCAACCTGGAGATAACCGAATATTTATTTTTGTCAAAAAAAAACTCATTATTATTATCCGAAATAATTGAACACACTGTGGGACTACTAATCAAACTCGTGCGGCAAGAACGTACCTCCCCACGCGTAGTTCATGCTTCAGTCTGCTACTGCGTCTCAACGAAGGAGGCCGTGCGTTCGCTCAGCGAAAAATATTTGCAATATCGAGGCCATTAACGGTGCTTCGTCAGCGTTTCACCTCATCACTATCCAGCGTTTCTTGAGGTGAGTTAATACTTTAAAATTGTTCTGATTGCATGTTCTGCATCTATATAATAATTTATGCACATGCTTTGTGTACTAAATTCGTAGTACTCACTTAATTTTAATTATTTAGGATTAAATGCCAATTATTCATTATTCTCCAATTCATTACCCTCCATTTTCCGAAAAAAGTTCTGGATGGTAATGAGTGTGTTTGGAGGGTAATGAACTATTTCAAAGTTTATAAATAAATAAATAATGCTGGACAGTTCATACAACATTATCTAGCCCCAAGCTAAGCAGAGCTTGTGCCCAACATGTGCTATGTGCGTGTTGGTGTGCTTTGTGTTGTAAGTACCCATAAGGGTAGGTTTTTTAAGCATTTTATTAGTTTTGATAATTTACGTTCACTTACTATGATTATATTACTTAATTTTATAGAATCTTAATAAATAGTTGAATGCCAAATATCAATAATTAAGTTTCAACTGATCTCATATTGTAAGGTTCCTCAAAAATACCTACTTAACTTATTTTCTGTAGGCATTGAGATTTGAGTTTGCATGCATGTTATTCAACTGATTGATCAATCTTGCCTATGATTGCAATCTTGTGTCTTCTAATATATTAATTTGATTTTATGTTTTTGTACTTAGTGTAATATTATTGATGTCATGTTCCATGTTCCTTTTAATTTACTGATTAGCTAAGGTTTTAGAAGATTTGATTTTTTATTTGGTTTTTAGAAAATCATTTTTGTTATTTTCGTTTTGATAATTTATGTTTGTGATGATTATTTACGTAATATTATAGAATTGCAATAAATAGTTGAATGCCAAATTTAAACAAATACGTTTAAACTGATCTCATACTGAAAGCTTCCTCAAAAAACTATTTAACTTATTTTCTGTATGCAATGTGATTTGATTTTGCATGCATGTTATTCGACTGATTTATCAATCTCACATATGATTGCAGTCTTTCGCCTATAATTTTTTTTATTTGAATCTATGTTCCATTTTTTTTTAATTTACTGACTAACCAAGGTTTTAGAATACTTAAATTTTTTATTTGGTTTGAAGTTTTTTTTTTGTTATTTTAGTTTTGATAAGTTACGTTTGTGCAATAAATACTTGAATGCCAAATTTTAATAAACAAGTTCAACTGATCTCATATTGTAAGCTTCCTCAAAATATTCTTTAACTTCTATTCTGTAGGCAATGTAATTTGATTTTGCATGCATGTTATTCAACTGATTGATCAATCTTGGCTATGATTGCAGTCTTGTGTCTTTTTTTATTTGAATTTATGTTTTTGTACTTAGTATAATATTATTGATGTCATGTTCCATGTTCCTTTTAATTTACTGATTAGCTAAGTTTTTAAAAGATTGTATTTTCTTATTTGGTTTGTAGTAATACATTTTTCTGTTTTTGTTTTGATAATTTACGTTTGTGATGATTATTTCATGATATTATAGAATATTAATAAATACCAGTCGATTAATGTGTAAACTATAAAAATATACTTTTCATTTTGATTCCCTTTCCTTTCCTGCATAACATTTATAGATTAACATACCTATTGGAAATATGTAGGTACCTACAGCTAAGGTCTTACATTAGTTAACGCAAGTAGGTAGTGACAATTAGGTATAACTAATATAATATTAGGGCGAAGGTTCGCCTGCGACGCAGGAGGTTGCGGGCCTCGGAACAAATATTTGTACGATGTGCAGATATATTTGTTCAGGGTGTTCTGGGTATTTTCTATGCATAATAAAAAATATCTATGTATGTAATGGTACATCAGTTATTTAGTACCCATAACACAAGCTATGCTTAGCTTAGGGCTAGATAATGTTGTGTGAACGGTCCAGCATTATTTATTTATTTATTTATTACAACAGATTATGTAACAATAATTCTTTTGATTCTAAAATTTCTTATTAATTTCATTACATTCCAAACCTCTTCATTGCCTTCCAGGCCGATTTCATTACCTTCCAGCAGGTCATTACTTTCCGTAGATTTTTAGAAAAAAGATTGGAGCAAAAATGGGGCCTCCCATGTAACATTACTCTACGTATGTACCGGAACATAATAATGAAATAACAGCACACAAGAACACAAAAAAAATATTTTTTTAAAAAGTTTCTAATTTAAACGACTCGCGATAACGACCCTAATAATAATATTTTTTTGAATTTTTTAAGGCGCTTGTCTGTGGGAATAAGAGTTAAAAGTAGGGTTACCATACCACCTTTGACTTGGCCCCAAATTTCCCTAATTCCCTCTTAAAATAAAATAGCCCTAAACCATACATGATTAGAGTCGCTTCGCCCTTAAAAAGGGCGAAATCCCTAAAAGTGGAAACACTGCTTTCTAGACCAAAGCACAGAACACCACAGACTACTAAGAACACTATTACTCTATGATTACTCTCGCACCACAGACTACTAGGATGCTACGCACCATGGACGTAATACTAAGTCCATGCTACGCACACGTATCACAGACAGTATTCACCACAGATTTATAGGTACAGTAGTCATGAAGTCATAGGTAAATCCATGAAGTTATTATAACTTCATAGGCAAATCCCATAACTTCATGACAGTAGTACACACAATCACTGAATAAATATTAGTACAGGACAATGTAGTATACACCATGAAGTTATAGGTAGATCAAATTCAAGCTTCTCGAAGTACACACACACAGACCACAGACTAATAGGATGCTACGCATGTACAGTCTCAATTCTCGTGCTTTACAGATTAGTCGAATTCGACATATATGTCGAAAAAAGATGGCGAATATCGAATAAATCCTAATTTGCTATTCTCGTGATGTCACAAATAGACATAAGTCGACCAAAATTTTTCGACACGCAACGAGTGGTTCCAAGTGTTCGAGATGGTATGTCGAAAGAAAAGTCAAATGAACGCAACCATTTTGTTAAGTTATTTATCTCAGAATAAGAACTAAAGCATTTTTTATATATAACGTACTCTGTGCATTTCGTTTTGTCTGCTGACTTGGTTGAAGTACCAATGAGGACTACGGAGGTATAATGGTGGATCCAATAAAAAAAATCTCTAAGGGTGGATCATCATGTCAAAAAAATATTCAGACATCACAAGGTCCATTTGTTAGTATGACCAGGCGTGGCGCACTCCGCACTTTAGGTATGAAGCTACAAGTACCCGAGCCGCCCCGCTCACGGGGTCTATTCAGTAAGGTATTTCGCGCGCGCTCGACCTGACGCGCGCCTTACCACAGATTACTTAATAGTTACTACGGCCTTACGCTAACAAAAAAGTCATTTTCGAGTATGGCCAAAAAGTACTGCATAGCATATGGGTGCTTAAATTTCAACAGTAATCTCAATTCTCAGTAAATTTCAATTTAGTAGTAGTAGAGCTTTTTTGTGAAAGAGTTCGTCCGGGGAAGTACTACCACCATACCTATTTCTGCCGCAAAGCAGTTGTGCTTTCATTGCTGTGTTCCGGTTTGAAGGGTAAGGGTGCCGGTGAAATTACAGGCACATGAGACTTTTCATCTATGTCTCAGGGTGGCGGGCGCAGTGCAATGCCACATGGGTAAGTCCTAGATGGACTTGGCCTATGGGGTAATGCACTGTTCATAGGCAGAGGTTACCGCTTAACATCAGGTGGGCCTTTTGCTTGTTCCGTCATCCAAGTAGTATAAATAAATAAATAACAACAATGTCGCCATTAAGTTCTTCAGTCTTCCTACGGATATCGAAACACGGAAACTTAGTTAGCATGTATAACAATGTATGCCTATATGTATACCTATGCCATGTATGTGTACCTAGCTAGCTACATTAGACCTACAACTGCTTACCTCAATTAAAATACTGTCTAGTATAAGAATAAGAATAAGAATATTTTTATTGATCAGCTGTGTACATGGTGATGTTTAATAGTAAATAGTTTCAACAGCCTGCCCATTTCGAGCGTACAACATAAATGTGCGAAGTTTAAATATAGGTTACAATAACTAATGGTTTTAACTAATGTTATAATCTTAAACTCCTAAAATCTTAATCTAAAACCTATAGATTAATTAAGTTGAAAGCAACCAATTTGCGATCTTCAAAATATTCGTTCATAGTATAGAATGCTTTAGAAATTAGCCATGCCTTCAGTTTCTTTTTGTAAATAATACCATTTAATATTTTTAGATCAAGAGGCAGAAAGTTATAAATTTTTATGGCCATGGCATATGCACTATTAGCATACATACTGTTGTTAAACTTTGGTATACAGATATTGTACTTATGCCTAGTTCTCTTAATTTCAGCACGATTAGACTTTATTTCACAGAAATAATGTTCATTATTTTTTACAAATAAACAAGTTTCATAAATATAAATGCCAGTAACCGTAAGGAAATAATTAGATTTAAAAACTTCTCGAAGGGTGTCAGTACTATCTAATCTAAATATAATTCTTAAGCATCTTTTTTGTAATATGAAAGTTGAATCAACCGCAACAGAGTTTCCCCAAAATACCACTCCATAGATTAACTGAGGATAAACATAACCATAGTAAGCATTTATAGCAATTTTTTTAGAAGATATATTTGTCAATATAGATAAAACGTAACGGTACTGTGAGAGCTTACTATTTATTTTACTGACATGAGATTTCCAATTGAGATTTGAGTCTATATTTACGCCTAGAAAGTTGGTTTCTTGAACTGTCTTTACTTGATTATCTTTGTATGAAATGTTGAGCTGTAAGGGTAGTTGTTTATAGTTTCTGAAATGTATTAATTTAGTTTTTTCTACATTTACTTTTAGGTTTATATTATCCAACCAATAACCAACAGATTTTATGGTGTTGTTTATTTCAGTTTCAAATTCTGCAATGCTTAACTTGTTTTTGGGAATGTAAATGGTAGCATCGTCTGCGAACATTACACATAAATGTTCAGTTATTTCGGGTAGATCATTCACATAAATTAAAAATAATAAAGGCCCAAGAATACTTCCTTGGGGGACACCTGAACATACATTTTCAGATTTGAAAACTTTTTGTTGAACCGTTTTTGTCGATCTATCATAAACATCTAAAACTATTGATTGCGATCTATTTAGCAAATAGGACTCAATAAGTTTAAGAGCGGGACCTCTTATACCTACATGTTCCAATTTATTTAATAATATTCTGTGTACTACGCAATCAAATGCTTTAGATAAATCTAAGAACAAGGCGACACCAGGTTCTTTTTTATTAATATTATCGCCTACTCGTTTAAGCATTTTAAAAATAGCAATAGTGGTATTTTTACCTTCTTGGAAACCGAATTGGTTTTTATTTATAATGTAATTCTGAATGAAAAATTTATAGAACCTTTTATAGATTACTTTTTCAAATATTTTTGAAAAGCAAGGAAGGAGAGCAATGAGCCTATAATTGATAGCGTCATCCTTAGGTCCTTTTTTATGAATCGGTTTGATAAGAGCTACTTTGAGGTTTTGTGGGAAGCATCCAGAGGACAGCGAGAGATTGATAATATGTACAAGTGGTTCTAGAATAAGATAGATACTTTGCTTTATTACTTGCATTGGAATTTTGTCATAACCATCTGTCTTTTTGTTTTTTAGGCTATGAACAATTTTTAGTAATTCAGAAGCATCAGTAGGAGCTAGAAAAATAGAATTGCAATTTTGATGATTAATAAATTTGTTTATATTGATTGAAGTGATATTACTATTGTCATTAATGTGAGAGAACTGTTTTAATAATACATCAGCTATGCGAATAGGGTCAAATATTCAGTGCATTAGTCCCCAGTGTGCATTCTCATGACGTGTGTTCGCAAAACATCCATCCGAGAGAAAGTCTTATCACATTGATTGCAGGCATATGGCTTCTCCCCAGTGTGCATTCTCATGTGTTTTCGCAAAGAACTGTTCTCAGCGAATGACTTATCACATTGGTTGCAGGTATATGGCTTCTACCTAGTGTGCATTCTCATGTGTGTTCGCAAATTACAACTCTGAGAGAATGTCTTATCACATTGGTTGCAGGCATTTGGCTTCTCCCTAGTGTGCATTCTCATGTGTGTTCGCAGGTTATCACTTCGTGAGAATGTCTTAACACATTGGTTGCAGGCATATGGCTTCTCCCCAGTGTGGATTCTCATGTGTGTTCGCAAACTACTACTCTGGGAGAATGTCTTATCACATTGATTGCAGGCATATGGCTTCTCCCCAGTGTGCGTTCTCATGTGTTTTCGCAAACAACTGTTCTCAGCGAATGACTTATCACATTGATTGCAGGCATATGGCTTCTCCCCAGTGTGCATTATCATGTGTTTTCGCAAATTAATACTGCGAGAGAATGTCTTATCACATTGGTTGCAGTTAAATGGTTTCTCCCCAGTGTGCATTCTCATGTGTGTTAGCAATCTACTACTCTGAGAGAATGTCTTATCACATTGGTTGCAGGTATATGGCTTCTCCCCGGTGTGCGTTCTCATGTGTGCTCGCAATGTATAACTCCGAGAGAATGTCTTATCACATTGGTTGCAGGTATATGGCTTCTCCCCAGTGTGCATTCTCATGTGTGTTCGCAAATTACCACTATGAGAGAATGTCTTATCACATTGGTTGCAGGTATATGGCATCTTCCCAGTGTGCATTCTCATGTGTGTTCGCAAATTACCACTATGAGAGAATGTCTTATCACATTGGTTGCAGGTATATGGCTTCTCCCCAGTGTGCATTCTCATGTGTGTTCGCAAATTACCACTATGAGAGAATGTCTTATCACATTGGTTGCAGGTATATGGCATCTTCCCAGTGTGCATTCTCATGTGTGTTCGCAAATTACCACTATGAGAGAATGTCTTATCACATTGGTTGCAGGTATATGGCTTCTCCCCAGTGTGGACTCTCATGTGTTCTAGCAACCTACCACTCCGGGAGAATGTCTTATCGCATTGGTTGCAGGTATATGGCTTCTCCCCAGTGTGCATTCTCATGTGTGTTCGCAAATTACTACTGTGAGAGAATGTTTCATCACATTGGTTGCAGGCATATGGCTTCACCCCAGTGTGTCTTCTTCTCATGTGTTCTAGCAAAGTACCACTCCGAGAGAATGTCTTATCGCATTGGTTGCAGGCATATGGTTTTACTGCAGAGTGGCTTTGCAAATGTTTCACCATATTTGGTTTAGTCTTCAATACCTTGCGGCATACATCACAACGATAACAAGATTCAGTGTTTCTTATTTTGCTTGTTACAGTGCTTTCTTTTAATTCGGAATGTTCCATATCAATTGGCATTTCATCTAATTGAATGTCATCAACAGCTGAACTTTCATCATCTTCGTTGAATTCTTTCTTCACAGCTACTGGAGTACTTTCTGTCATTCCTAGGTTTAGCGAATGAGCTGCCTGTCGTGTTGTCTGAAATAACACAATGAAGCGAGGTGAGCAAGAGTACAGCGTCTTACACACACAATGTACTACATGTCATCATCATCAGCAGGTCCACGTCCACTGCTGGACATAGGCCTCCCTCATAGAATGTCTAACAAACGGTCTTACGTCTTACGGTCTTACGGTCTTGTGTTTTTTACTGAAGTAAGTTTTATTTTCAGTCAAAATGGTAAAATTCATATTTCTATACTTACATACAAAAAAGTTATTTCAGTTCCGATCTGTTTTTAACCCCCGACGCAATAACGACGGGGTGTATAAGTTTGACGTGTCTTTGTGTGTGTCTGTGGCATCGTAGCTCCCGAACGGATGAACTGTTTTTTTTTTTTAATGGTGAATTTGTCGGTAGTGTTCTAGCTATGTTTGAACAAAATCGGTTCAGCCGTTTCATTGCAATGAGGGTTTTTTTAAATTTTACAAAATATTTACTTGTCTTTTGTGTCTATGTCCATGAGTGGTGTGTGTGTGTGTGTGTCTGTCTGTCGCATCGTAGCTCACGAACGGATGAACAGATTTCGTTTATTTTTTTGTTTGATAGGTGTTTTTGTCGGGAGCGTTCTTAGCTTTGTTTGATCAAAATCGGTTCAGCCGTTCAGCGTTGGGGTTTTTTTTAATTTTTACAAAATTAATTACTTGTAATAATTAAAATCACAAGGTACATTTTTTATCGTCTAATAAACTAAATTGACTCTCGTTCCAACGCGACAAAACCTAGAAGAGTATGGCAACAAACACGGCGCGCGCTGTATTAGCTTTGTTGCGGCTTCCGCGCTTCTGCTATGTTTATGTTATGTTTGCCGAGCACGTACCGTTTTTTTTATAGATAATGGTACGGAACCCTTCGTGTGCAAGTCCGACTCGCACTTGGCAGGTTTAATTAAGTTTGTTACCTCTCATCTCTATAATTTATAATCAGACTGGAGTAATATTTTTTTATTTTAAAGGATATTCTTCCAGATTGGTCCCGTTTTTATCAAAATCTAGTTGTGATGTTGGGATCCATCAGGTATTGAGAGAACTCTTCAAATATTACAGGCATACATATAGTGAATTGAGGGAACTCCTCAAATATTACAGGCATACATATAGTGAATTGAGGGAACTCCTCAAATACTACAGGCATACATATAGTGAATTGAGGGAACTCCTCAAATATTACAGGCATACATATAGTGAATTGAGGGAACTCCTCAAATATTACAGGCATACATATAGTGAATTGAGGGTACTCCTCAAATATTTGACGACCTCTGTGGCGCGGCTGGCGATGGTTCGCCTGCGTCGCAGGAGGTTGCGGGTTCGATTCCCGCCTCGGAACAAATAATTTGTGCGATCTGCAGATATTTGTTCCGGGTGTTCTGGGTGTTTTCTATGTATAATAAAAAATATCTATTTATGTAATGTATTGTATTATGTATATCAGTTACCTAGTACCCATAACACAAGCTCTGGCTTAGCTTGGGGCTAGATAATGTTGTGTGAACTTGTCCAGCATTATTTATTTATTTATTTATTTATATTACAGGCATACATATAGTGATTTTGGTATTTTCAGCAACAAGTCAAGTATTCATTCAGAAAGTGTGCTTTCGTGAAGTGGAATTGATGAAGAAGACCACTGATGGACACCGGAACTCCTCAATGATATTTCACGGGTGGCGATATCACGATTAAGATAACGAGGCAAATTTAAATAAACAGTTCTGATGAAAATGGTTTCATCAAACTGATCTGATAATGAAGCTGGTAGGAACTGCAACTTTATTATTTAACTGCAAATTTATTTTTTTAGGTTTACCAACAGTTTACACTTGAATACAAATATTATGAAGAGGTACAAACTATATGTATTATGCTACATGAGAAACCAATTAAAGGCAAACACAACATGCAATGTTCCCTATCATAAGCCAATGTAGGTACCGTCGCCGTGCTTGGGGTTAAACAAATTCAAATTTATTTATTTCAGCCTGATAGCTCATAATAACACACACATACATAATAAAGAAACATTATTGGAACTGTCATGAGATGCACTCTCAGGCTTTTGTTCCTTTTGCGCTACTTCAGACGTATTTAATGTTTGGCCTTGATTGTCAGAAGACAGATTACGTAGCCTCATTATTGTGTGTGATGCTAGGTTTACACGAGCTTCGTAGCTAAGTGCTTAGTATTTGTCCCAACACTAAGCCCCAATATGACAAGTGACAAGTAACCGTTTACACGTTGGAGCTAGTAGAAGGTATTAGTGACCAGACATTCCAAATGGAACGACGCCGTCTGATTTTGCGCAGTGTGTTTAAACATTATTCAAACATAATTATCTCAAACATGATCGAAGAGCTTGAAAGACAAGCATTAAAAAAAAAGAGTGTGTGTGTGTGTGTCTGTCTGTCTGTCCCATCGTAGCTCCCGAACGGATGAACCGATTTCATATTTTTTTTTGTTTGATATGTGAATTTGTCGGGTGTGACTATGTTTGATCAAAATCGGTTCAGCCGTTTCATTGCGTTGAGGGATTTTATGATTTTTACAAAATTAATTACTTGTTTTATTTTATTACCATTTCATCTACTTGGAAGTCATCAACGGGTGAACTTTCTTCCTCGTCAGTGAACTCTTCCTTCACAGCGGCTGGAGTACTCTCATTGTTGGAACAATCATTCAATGTGATGTGCTGATCGGGGGCCCGTGATAAGTTCTGTGTAGTTCGTAGGTTCATCATGCTCACTGTCTCCAGCGATATCTGTAAACACGGTAACACGCAGTGCAGTGAGATTGTGCGAGCGAGGCAAGATATTAAACACAAAGGAATATTTTTGTCTCTCTCTCGATTGAGGGATTATGAAGGGCTGAAGGGATTTAATGAAACTATAGATATGAAACACCACCGTATAGAGTTGGGGATAGGGCGGGGAGGGAGCAAAAACCCTCCCCTATAAATGAAAAACCGCCCAAGTGCGACTCTGACTCGCGCACGAAGAGTTCCGTACCATTAACTATAAAAACCTTTAATAACGTAGGTATTTAGGTAGTTATTATTGAGATTAATTGTAACTTTAAAAAATATTTATTTTATTCAATTTACTTTTCCAGTATGTCACAGTAATAACTTATTATTTTTCAAATAAAAATATCGCGTGTAATACCTTTTTACAAACTTCATAAAATAGGCTTGTTTTTAAATTGGTTGGCCACCCAGGTCACCATACGTTTTTTTTCACCAGAGATTAAAAAATTAGACTTTAAAAACAGACATTTGCTATTCTTGATCTTTAAAACCTTTTGTAAAAAAAACAGCAATAGCTAGTCATGAATTGGGTACCACGTTAGCAAGGCCCAACATTCAGGATCATTTCACAGAAAAAAACTATTGATAATTCCTCAATTTGTGGTTGTAGTGTCCAATAAGGTGTCGTATTTCCAGGACTTGTTAGTTTTTTTCTTAAATATGTGCGGCATTTTTTTTTTATACTACTTGAATGACGGAACAAGCAGATGGCCCACCTGGTGTTAAGCGGTAACCTCTGCCTATGAACAGTGCATTACCTCATAGGTCACGTCCACCTAGGACGCGCCCTATGTGGCATTGCACTGCGCCCGCCACCTTGAAACATAAAGATGAAAAGTCTCATGTGCCTGTAATTTCACCGGCACCCTTACCCTTCAAACCGGAACACAACAATGCGAGCACTACTGCTTTGCGGCAGAAATAGGTATGGTGGTAGTACTTCTCCGGACGAACTCTTTCACAAAAAAGCTCTACTACTACTACATTGGCCCCCCCTGTACGCACTTGCCGGATTATCCATTAAATATGGGACATCCTGTATATCTGATGATGATGATGAAGATTCATGATCCTTATTTTAAAGGAATCTTCTTGTAAACCCTTTCATAAATAAATAAATAATGCTGGACAGTTCACACAACATTAACTAGCCCCAAGCTAAGCAGAGCTTGTGTTATGGGTACTAGATAACTGATATACTTAATACAATACATTACATAGATAGATATTTTTTATTATATATAGAAAATACCCAGAACACCCTGAACAAATATCTGCAGATCGCACAAATATTTGTTCTGAGGCGGGAATCGATTGGGATTGGGAATTAACTTGACTTGTGAAATAAATATGAAACCTCCTGGTGACCTCTGTGGCGCAGCGGGCGAAGGTTCACCTGCGACGCAGAAGGTTGCGGGTTCGATTCCCGCCTCGGAACAAATATTTGTGCGATCGGAGATATTTGTTCAGGGTGTTCTGGGTATTTTCTATGTATAATACAAAAGTATCTATCTATGTAAAGTATTGTATTAAGTATATCAGTTATCTAGTACCCATAACACAAGCTCTGCTTAGCTTGGGGCTAGATAATGTAGTGTGAACTGTCCAGCATTATTTATTTATTTATTTAATTATGTATAAACGTTACCTGCATGCCATTGTAAACGAGATCTGTAAATATTTTGTCAGCTCTTTGACTCATTTGTGAGAAGCGACGACATCTCAGCAACTGGGAGCCACAGATGTAGCATATTGTAACGGGTCTTCCATCCGCAGTGTTGAGCTGAAACAAACAATTACTGAATGAATGAAAATACTTTATTGAACACCTTACAAACTAGTTAAAATAAACACAACAATTAAACAAAAAAAAAACTAAATGTACAATGCTATCGCAATGACTTATCGATAAGAAGCGATCTCTTCCAGACAAACTTTGGACGGAGAGGAACTAAACTTATATGGAAGATGAATGTGAACGCTTTGAATAGAATAGAATACATATCATTTATTTTGAACAGAAAATACACAGTTACAGGTACACAATACAATAGTTAAACCGATAAAATATATTTTTTAAAGGGGTTTCCGTGTGGACCCTCTGCTATGGCCTAGTGGTTGGACTATAGGATTTTTTTTCCCCGTAGACCTACCAGGCTAGAGATGGAATTAAAAAACAAACTTTACCATAGCACACTAGCGAACCTTAACTTGTATGAGACAAAACTTTAAAACTTATATTTCAGTTTAATAATAATCATTTATTCTCAAAAAGATAATTACTATCACTTACATGAGAATCAATTATACATAGTAAAAACAGTTTAGGTCGTTCAAGTTAATTAATATAGATAGGAACTCAATCAACACATTATGACGCATAAAATTATTAGTAAACATTTGATATAATATAATGAGAAAGTTTAGTTTTGAATGCGTTAAATGTATTGTTTTTCTTTTATATCTGAGGGTAAGTTATTGTAAAGCTGTGCGCCTTCGTAAACTACCGTTTTTTCCCCGTAGTTCGTACAACACTTGGGCAAGACAATAATTTTCAACAAGATTTCTGACTAGGTCCATGTTTAGGATTAAACAACAGTTATTTTTTGGCATAAATAGAATTGCAATCTTTTTTCTCCTATATTTAAATTACAGTAGTGTATGGTTGAATATGTCCCACTGTATTTTTTTAGGTTTTAACTTTCATCTCATATATTGTTTGAATAAGGCGGCTGGCAACGGCTAGATGAGGAGAGCCGAAGACCGGACTCAGTGGCGTTCACTAGGAGGCCTACGTACATCAGTGGACGAATATATGATGTAATAAGATGATGATGATTGGTTTGATAACAAAATAAAAATTGCTTAAGGTTAGCTAGTGTGCTACGATAAAGTTTGTTTTTTAATTCCATCTCTAGCATTGGTGGGTCCACGGGGAAAAATAATCCCCATAGTCCCACCAGTAAATTAGCACTAGCAGCGTCCACCCATCACGCAAAAAGGGCCCATTGGTGACCTAGTTGCGGAGAAGAGTCTGCACTACAAGTAAGTAAGTAGTCCCATAGCAGTGGTTCCACGGGGAAACACACATTTTGTTGCTGTATAGTGCCATCAAAAAATGCCCATTCTCAGCAAAATGCTGCACAGCACATACCTCAGTTCCTGGTGCCTCAGACGCTCAGCATTTTTAGCTGTTTATCTTGCATTTTTGTATGTTGGAAAATAAAAGTTGGTACATGAATAAAATTATATGTAAAACTAACTTGTGGCTTGTGTTTTATAGGTAGGCACTCGTCTAGTCTATGTCGTCATCAATATCCCGTATAAGTCCACTGCTAACACTAAGCCTACTCCATAGAATGCTACGACGAACGGTCTGTGTTCGGTTTGGTATTTGTCAATGTAGTAAGGGTGACCAAGACCCAGCCGACTTGCATCCAACAGAGGTACCAGTACAATATTGTAGTCTTTGAGATGTACCTAGCACACTATAAATGTTGCTAATGGAAATAGAAACCAATGTAAATAATAACTTGAGATCGAGTACCTTGGTACTAGTGACTCTTTCGTATATCTCTTGCAGCCCGTTGCTCGCAATGCAATGCATTCTGAGGTCACTGGCTAAACACACTCTGCAGACTGAAGTAGTCATTTTCAGATCCAGACTTTGTATTTTTACAAACAAAACAAACTAGCATAGAAAAAGAACGCTATTTATTAAAATAAATGAAATGTTTCCATAGGATATATCGTAACACCACAGCCACAGACTACTAGGATGCTAACGCATACCACAGCCAAGCCACACTAGCCACAGATAAAGTAGTACATCGTGATTCGCCCATCGAGCAACGCAGGCCTCCGTACCGGAGGGGAGACGCCTTAGAGCTGTCAACCGATACATATTTATTCAGAAATTTTTGGGGGGGGCTTCACGCACTCACTTACAGTTTAATGCACACTTTTGTAACCAGTCGTTCTATCGCTATAAACGCACACATCTATAAACAGCAACACATCAAAAATCTTTATACACACATAGATGCTTTCTGTGTACAAACATCATGTTATGTCACAAAATTGACAGTAACACCCGTTCTAGGGACTTCCAGCACTCAAGTCAATAAATTAATAGTATCGATAACTTTTTGGTAGGAACTTACTTTGCGTACTGTATATATTCTGTGCTACCATCAAGGGTCATTGAAGGGATTTAAGGGCGGCTAGGTATGGGGGGAAGGGTTGAACGCTCTCTGTGAAGGAGGAGTTCCGGAGTTGTTATCGAGGATAACATACAGATCATTTTGTGGATCACTATGAAATTTTAGATTAGTAAAAGGTAGTAGTAGGCTGGAGAGACAGGGGGGTAAACGCGGAAACTTAGACTATAGAGAAAAAATCAAGAAAATTTTGAGTACCCCAGGTACAACCACTAGCTCATGAGATTATTAGTTCTTGGGAAAATTTAATTAGAATTTTGTTCAAAGCCTACAATAATTTCATAAAACTATGGGTCGGCAAGTCAAAAGCGACGAAAGGAAAGGAAAAAACGCTTTACTTAGCTGCCGTCATCCTTCTAACCTACATAATCCATGTCGGTTCTGGCCACGAAATATACGATGTATTATATCTGTCAGTCACTGTTATTGTCAAAAACCAAAAAACATGATCCTAAGTGCCAAAAAACTACATTAGTCATTAATATGTAAAATAGTTTTTTTTTTAAATTTCAGGCATAATTATCCCACGTCACCTGGGATCCTAGTGTGGGATCACAACTATGTAGGTATGTGCTGGGTGTGTTAAGTTATGTTAATGTTAAACAATGGTAGGTAAAGTAATACTTAGCGCTTTATCTAGTGAACAGAATATCGCAATTTTTTTTTTAATTCTTTGATCAATCAAAGAATAGTATTTGAATAAGAAAATCCCACGACACAGTACGGACACTCATGACACGACTTTTCTTGAAAATGAGTAAATGAGTTCAAACTGGGAAATGCTTTTGTTAATTTATCGTGATCACGTATCCCACAACCTAGGTAGGCATGCAACTTTTTACGAAAAACTATCACACCTCTAGATTTGTAATATCACATAGTAATTTAAATTCATGTCAAGATGTCGTTCCCCTCTGGCTATTCACAATTTCATTTGGGCATACGCGTTAGTAAAACTGTTTTCGACCGATCATTAGGGCGAGCGAAGCGAGTCCTCTACTATCCCATGCAATTTTGTGGTACACTTAACGAAAAAACTATCCGTTGTAATTTAGCATAGTAATTTAAATTCATGTCTTTGTTTAAATATAAATAATCACGGAAAAAAAGCTTACTAGCCCTCACCAAGCATGTTTTGCTTTTGCTAGTAATAAAATTGTATCATGATGGGCCGATTGCTCTGTCAGACTGAACCGATCGTGTGACGCATAGAGTAAAACAGTGTGACAGTGCTACAAATACTGAAATGCCGAATCGTTACATTTTTTGCTGTAAATCAAGGTCTGGAACATCGAATTTACGAAAAGATGGTGTTTTCTTTCACATTGTACCTAAGTGAATTTCATTATATATATATATATATATATATATATATATATATATATTTATTTTTATTTTATTTTTTGATGCTGGACACAGTTCACACAAGATTATCCAGCCCCAAGCCAAGCACAGCTTGTGATATGGACTAGATAACTGATATCCCTAGTACAGTACATTACATAGATATTTATTTTGCATTAACATAGAAAATACCCAGAACACCCTGAACAAATATCTGAAGATCGTACAAATATTTGTTCTGAGGCGGGAATCAAACCCGCAACCTCCTGCGTCACAGGCGAACCTTCGTCCACCGCGCCACAGAGGTCGTCAACTTATGGCATAAAATTAATAATTTCAAATTAAAATCATAACAGTTACCTACCTTGTTACATACCAATACCTTCATGGTGCTTGGATTAACGGTTAGAAAGTTAGGTTAGGCTAGGCTATTGGCTCCCGAATAATATAAATCAAATTTCAATAGCTTGTAAAACATATTAAACGAGCATTTATTTTATCGATAAAAAATCTACTTTATTATTGAGGCACATCACTAATTTAGTAGTATAAAAGAAAACACGGGCAACTCACATACAGGAATTTTTGAGAAATAAAAAAAACTGTTAAATGAGCACAAAGCTATTTCAGTGTGCATTGAGGCTGTTATTGTTAGCAGTTGCTTATTTAATAAAAAAAATATTAGGTTTACCAACAGTCTACACATGTATGTCGGAGAGAGGAGTCATATGATGAATCTGGAGAATAGATCTACTGAGATTGAAGGCTTATAAACACCACGTGTACGGCTGCGAACAATCGTATTCTGTCGTGTCGCGCCACCCAAACGAATGCGCCCGAGTCTTGGTTACGCAAAGACGCAAAGCGATCGACGCTCAGATATAAAAAGAGCGTACGAAAGCGCCAGAGCTCATTATTACATCGGCGTTGGCAGAGTGCACACGATTTAATCAACAAAATACAAAATCAAGTTCAAAGTCAGTTTGAATAAAATCTTAGTGAAACCTCTTTTGAATTTTCTTCATTTGCACGAGACCCACTGGAAAGCCCCTAAGTTGCCTTTTGCCGCTCGGAGGGATCTTAAGGATCCGACATGCATATATGAAGAGGTACAAACTATATACCTATCTTTAGCTACAGAAGAAACCAATGGGGGCTTTTCATTTTCGTTTTTTTTTAATTCAATTTGGCTCAATTGATGGCCCTGACTCAACTGTGGTTGTCAAAATCAACAAATGCATCGTACCTATGTTATTTTGTGTGATAGTAACAAAATACCACGAAAAAAATATCACTTCGTTGTTGACTTTTACATTTCACTTTATTTTTACAGTTAAGTACACAGCAGCGACATCTATTTTCAAGGGTTTATAGATGATTTGGTATGGCCGTGAAAACCCCTCATTATAGGCAAACACAACGTGCAAAGATTGTACAGTAACCTCACAATGGGCGATCAACGATTGTTTTAAAGCATCTTTATTTACATTTAACTGAAAAGAGTAAAGTTATTTAAGTATGATCAATATTGCCGATTTTGATAAAATTAACCACGTAGTTTTATTCTTATTATAAACTAGAAGCAACCCGCGATTTCACTCGCATAAGTTTTGATCCTATGGGAACATCTAAATAAAATTTAAAACTATTCCAGTGGTCCAGCTATCGCCGTTCTAAATTACATCCAATCCTTCGAAAATTTAGCATTTATAATATTACAAACATACACACATACTCACGCCTGTTTCCCAGAGAAGTAGGCAGAGACCATGAATTTCCACTTGCTACGATCCTGGCATACCTGTTTCGCTTCATTCACTCACATCACATTCTTCATATATGCTCATTGGTTAAGGGCGCTCTTAGCCTGGCCATTCTCCAGATCGACCCTGATCTATTCTGAATACCTTCACCGAGGTCTCCCCCTTCCAACTGTCCCATTCATGCTCATCTTATGAACTAGTTTCGTTAATCTACTATCATTCATCCTTTATATATACCCAAACCATCCAAGCATACCTTTCTCAATCCTTGTCACTATACAAGTGCTCTTTCATTTTACAATGCTCTCTTAACACACAGTTTCTTATCTCTCTCAAAGTCCACCATACATACTTCTCAAACCTCATATTCACTGCATTTATTCTACTTTCATGTTTATTCTGCCTTAGCAACTTTCGCTACCACCAGATATATTAGTGTTGGCACTAACACCCCTCTATGCACATCCAGTCGTCGTGCCTTTCGTTGGATACGTTCCGGCTGATAATAAGGCGTTAAGTTCACTTGATTTCCAGAATTTACACTCATTTAAATATCATCTTCATGCTTGCCATCTCTTGTAATCAAAGTTCTCAAATGTACAAACTTTTTGATGTTACACTTGTTGTTAATAGTAGTGTGATTTAATTTTATTTCTTTAAATATAGTTTCACATGACACTTACGTTGACATATCATATAATACACCTCTACCTTTTACCACACTGGTTCTTTCACCATTGGTCACAGGCCACTTTCAGGGACACTATATCTCAAGTTGGTCACTGAACCAAGAAAGAGCCTGTGACACGAAGTAGTAGTAGTTAGTAGTTACCGGTTAGTTAGTGGTTACATAGCCGTCAAATACGATACTCGTTAATGCCACATGTCACATGATGTCGAACGTGTTTAATAAATGATATTTAGTAATCAAGGATATTAAGTAATCATCCACCTCTTGGCTTACTGAAATTACACGTTATATACATGTTTACGTCAGCAGAATACATCCTAACATGCACATTGATGTATTATACACATTTATATCTATTCTTTTGGTCACTTTTATGTCGCCCCTCTATCACACGCTTAAGTGGAGCTCGGTTTAAGAGTGGGCAGGGTAGTCGTAAGGGAATTGGCTTTCAGTACGAATAAATCAAGTAACTTGGCAGTGATTTTAGAGTAATGAATGACTAGTGTACTGAAGTGCAGTCGTAGTGAAGAGTGAATCAGTGTTATTGAATAAAATATTCACGGTTTTTTTTTGTTAAACCGTTCAGTTTTATTATTTTACCCCGAACACTAACTCAAAAATTACAAAATCTAAGATGGCCACTTTTGTTTTTATACGGCTTAATTTGACTTGGTCAATTTTTATGCAATAAATTATAATAATTTAATTGAAATTCAGGTACATGTGAAAGGAAACACCATCTTCTTGTAAATTTGATGATCCAATCATTTTTTTACAGCATAAAACTGAACAACTCGGCATTTTTCTTGGAGCACTATCTCCCACGCGAGTCGATTCAGTCTGACAGAGCAATCGGCGACAGCTAGTTTTTTATAAGCTGTATGCCCTCGAGGGCATTAAATTTAGAGGGGAACTACAGCGGGGAATGCCTTTGATGGCGTCTCCATTCCGTGTTGCTCGATGGATTCGCCCATCTTCCTAGATCTTTCTAGCAGTGTTTCCACTTACGATGTTGGTTAAGCCCTAGATTTGGTTTAAATTATTCCTAAAATATCCTAAAAAATTCCTATGAATAAAAATACAGAATAAACATCATTTCACGTATACTACGACTAAGTGCCGACGTCGTTCGTCGAATGGCTAATTAGTAAATAAATAATGCTGGACAGTTCACACAACATTAACTAGCCCCAAGCTAAGCAGAGCTTGTGTTATGGGTACTCATTTCATTTCATTTATTCATGTCCTTTGGCATGTGCTTGGACAAGTCAAATTAACAAAGTAAGTAGGTAAGTAGGTACCTCAGTTTTTATAGGATTTTACACAAAAAATAAAACACGCTGAAAAACTACCTGCAGATCGCACAAATATTTGTTCCGAGGTGGGAATCGAACCTTAAACCTCCTGCGTCACAGGCGAACCTACGCCTGACGCGCTACAGAGGTCGTCAATATAAATAAATAGTTTAATAGAATATAAATAGTTATAGTTAATATAATATTTTTTTGAATTTTTTTAAGGCGCTTGTCTGTGGGAATAAGAGTAAAAAGTAGGGTTACCATACCACCTTTGACTTTGCCCCAAATTTCCCTAATTCCCTGTTAAAATAAAATAGCCCTAAACCATACATGATTAGAGTCGCTTCGCCCTTAAAAAGGGCGAAATCCCTAAAAGTGGAAACACTGCTTTCTAGAACAAGGCACAGAACACCACAGACTACTAAGAACACTATTACTCTATGATTACTCTCGCACCACAGACTACTAGCATGCTACGCACCATGGACGTAATACTAAGTCCATGCTACGCACACGTATCACAGACAGTATTCACCACAGATTTATAGGTACAGTAGTCATGAAGTCATAGGTATATCCATGAAGTTATTATAACTTCATAGGCAAATCCCATAACTTCATGACAGTAGTACACACAATCACTGAATAAATATTAGTACAGGACAATGTAGTATACACCATGAAGTTATGGGTAGATCAAATTCAAGCTTCTCGACGTACACACACACAGACCACAGACTAATAGGATGCTACGCATGTACAGTCTCAATTCTCGTGCTTTACAGATTAGTCGAATTCGACATATATGTCGAAAAAAGATGGCGAATATCGAATAAATCCTAATTTGCTATTCTCGTGATGTCACAAATAGACATAAGTCGACCAAAATTTTTCGACATGCAACGAGTGGTTCCAAGTGTTCGAGATGGTATGTCGAAAGAAAAGTCAAATGAACGCAACCATTTTGTCAAGTTATTTATCTCAGAATAAGAACTAAAGCATTTTTTATATATAACGTACTCTGTGCATTTCGTTTTGTCTGCTGACTTGGTTGAAGTACCAATGAGGACCATGGAGGTTTATTGGTGGATCCAATAAAAAAAATCTCTGAGGGTGGATCATCATGTCAAAAAAATATTCAGACATCACAAGGTCCATTTGTTAGTAAGACCAGGCGTGGCGCACTCCGCCACAGATTACTTAATAGTTACTACGGCCTTACGCTAACAAAAAAGTAATTTTCGAGTATGGCCAAAAAGTACTGCATAGCATATGGGTGCTTAAATTTCAACAGTAATCTCAATTCTCAGTAAATTTCAATTTAGTAGTAGTAGATCTTTTTTGTGAAAGAGTTCGTCCGGGGAAGTACTACCACCATACCTATTTCTGCCGCAAAGCAGTTGTGCTTTCATTGCTGTGTTCCGGTTTGAAGGGCAAGGGTGCCGGTGAAATTACAGGCACATGAGACTTTTCATCTATGTCTCAGGGTGGCGGGCGCAGTGCAATGCCACATGGGTGCGTCCTAGGTGGACTTGGCCTATGGGGTAATGCACTGTTCATAGGCAGAGGTTACCGCTTAAAATCAGGTGGGCCTTTTGCTTGTTCCGTCATCCAAGTAGTATAAATAAATAAATAACAACAATGTCGCCATTAAGTTCTTCAGTCTTCCTACGGATATCGAAACACGGAAACTTAGTTAGGAGTTAGAGCTCAGCCCCGTTTATTATTACCATAATGAGACTACAACATGTATGCCTATATGTATACCTATGCCATGTATGTGTACCTAGCTAGCTACATTAGACCTACAACTGCTTACCTCAATTAAAATACTGTCTAGTAGTAAGTAGGTACCTACCTATTTCTGTCTGCATTAGCAAAGTCAACTTAGTAATTGTAGCTACGTAATTTCGTCAAATTTGATGAGTAACTACGTGATTAGGTAGGTACGTTTTTGAATAAATTACCTGTGTAATGAACCCTGTGAATTGAACAAGGATGGGTTGGTACCTGATCACTCAGGGAATCTATTATCTACTAATCTATAACCTACTCACCTGGGGGGGTACTATGAGGTCTTAAAGCGATTCAATTGAAGACCTAAACTGAATTGTTTCAACATTTTGTACCATGACGTCCTCAAGAGGGTCAGTTTAGGTCGCCGCCAAAACAAAACCTACACTGAAACGCAAACTCTGATTTCGTTCATTCAATTCGTACCATGACGTTACTTCCCGACCTAGAGTGGATAGCTTATCTGTCAAAATCTGCGATTCAATAAAAGTTAATATGTTGGACGCTAAACTGAATTGTTTTGACCGTGTTTTCATTATTGAAGTCGTTTGAAGTGTAAAAAGCTTGTGAATAAACAAATTCCGTGAAAATATAGATTCTCAGAGGTAATTAGTGCTGAATAGTACCTAATTACTACTATAATTGTTGTTAATTTTGTGATATTTGTTTGTTGATATTTTGGAATTTGTAGATGTCGGACGAATTACTCCTTTTTGAGTTGTTAGAGTGTGAAAATGAAGAAAGATCTTCACACAGAGAACTAAGACTCCGTAGAAGGCAAACAATTCGTGAACAAGCGGATCCGTTTGTTCATTTAGACGATACGGAGTTCATAAAAAGATACCGCCTATCCAAACTGTTATTCAAGGATTTATGTGACGAACTTAGAGGAAGATTTAAAACACCTAAGAAATCAACTGATTTGTCCGTGGAAATGAAGGTAAGCTCGTAGTCAAAATTTAGGCAAAGTTTATCTTACCTAACCTAAAAGTTATAAAAGTTGTTTTCATTTATAAGCATTGCAGTCGGCATTGCAACATACACATGACAAACACCAACGTTAACTCCATTGTGCTCTAGCCTATTATTCTATTAGGACATGGTATGGTGGTATTATAATAATATTGGTAACTTATTTTAGGTTTTGACTGCACTGTCTTTTTATGCAACAGGGTCATACCAAAGACCCGTTGGAGACATCAGTGCACATTCCATAGCACAGCAAACTGTCTCATCAGTAATCGCTCAAGTTACTGCTTGTATTGATTCTCCTGAGATGCGCAGAAAATATATTCATTTTCCACAAAACATGGATGAAAGAAATAAAATTAGAGAAAGGTTTGTTTATTGACTTCTAGTACCTTATTTCATGCAGCCCCGGCCACATGTAACCAAAATTACTCTTAATTAGTTTTAAACCTATTCCGACAGCAGAACTCTATACCGATAGACACTTCTTTTTACACAGATGTTGTATAAAATTATAAGATTTGATTTTGTTGAATGATTATTTTTAAACTGACAAGCATGGCACTAGTTTCCATCCATTAGAAAGGTGCTTGCAACTATGGTATATTATTTTTTTTTTTTTTTTTTCAGGTTTTACCAGAAGTTTAAGTTTCCGGGAATATTGGGATGCATAGATTGCACACACATTGCCATAGTGCGCCCGGTAGATAATGAAGAAAGGTATTACTGCAGAAAACACTATCATTCACTAAATGTTCAGTTGGTAAGTAACAGGAGAAGTACCCCGCTAGCCTGCTTGAGCCCTCTCAACAAATGAAGTTTGCTCTATTTTGCCTATTTTATATTTTGTTGATTTTTGGTGGAGCGGCCTAGTACAGTCTAACACAAATCAGCTAAAGACAAGTAGGTGATTTTACCTATGATTTTTATTGTACTCACTGTATTGTTTTTCAGATATGTGATTCAGATATGCAGATTACAAGCGTGGATGCTAGCTATGGTGGAGCAACACACGATTCATTTATTTGGAATGCCCATCCACTACAGTCTCACTTGGAAAATCTTAATGAATCTACATGGTTACTTGGTAAGTTTATGAGTTAAAAGTATAAGTAAGTTAATTACTTATTAATTTTGGACGAAAAGTATTCGTTTTAAATAAATATGTACCTAGTTAATTTAAAAATCAAACCAAATGCCATACTTATTATATTTTTACCTAAAACAAGTTTTACCAAAAACATTATCAACATAATAATTAAATTAAAATTACATGCCTCTTGCCCCGTGTAAGGGTAGGGAGAGCCTCAATATTTCACTGTCGGAATGTACAAGTAACAAATTAAATTGTTCTATTTTGCAGAAGACTCAGGATATCCATTGAGGAAGTTCCTGCTGACCCCAATGATTAATGCAGCTCCTGGCACACCGGAGAACCACTGCACGGATGTTCATGTGAGAACACGGAATATAATTGAACGAACAATTGGACTTCTTAAATCGCGTTTTCGTTGCCTTCTTGTACACAGGGTGTTGCACTACAAACCAGAAGTGGCTGCTTCTATTACAAATGCTTGTGTGATTTTACACAATATTTGTAATCGAGCCAACATTCCTGTCTTTGATTTGAGCGATGAAGATATGCTTCGAGAAGTCCAATCACAGCAAGCTAGGGCTGATGCCGATGCTGCAAGTGTCAGTAGCAATATGCAGGCTCTTCAACAAGGTGTGACCGTTTGGAATAACCTCATTCGCCGCTTGTGGGAGTCTCGGTAAACCTACAAAATAAAAGGGTTTATTAAAAATATTTTATATGTAATAAAAAATATGGTCTATGTCTGAAATAAATAATTGGAATTGAATTGAATAAAAATATTAATAAAATGTAACTAACCGTCTCAATATTTCTTTAATTTCACTAATAGAGCTAGAGCTTTCAGGCTTATAGGTGAGCAACATATGGCGGGGACTAAGATCCAGAGTCTCGAGCACCGCCGTAAGGTTGCATGCCTTGCGATCTTCTATAGGTTACATTTCGGTGAATGCTCCCAGGAACTGCACGATCTGATCCCACCATCTCCTTTTCATCATAGGACGAGCAGGCGTACGGCTCAGTACCATCCTTACCTCATTGGTATACCTTCTATTCGCACAAAACGTTTCAGTTCTACCTTTATAATGCGAACTGCTAAGGAGTGGAATACACTACCGTCGTCTGTCTTTCCTGAAAACTATAATCTGGGTCTCTTCAAGTCAAGAGTGAATAGGTGCCTTCTAGACCTTTGTGCTTCATCTTCGGCCACATCGTCACTTACCAACAGGTGAGATCGTGGTCAAACAAAGGTCTATCAATGTTAAAAAAAAAAAATAAAAAAAAAAAAAAAATGTTATCAACAAGCTCTCTCAGAATTGAGCTGTTCCGCTCTTCAATATCACCTCGTCGCTGGGATTCCTGCACGAGAATGCGACGAGCTGCTTCCGCCGTCATAGGTTGCTGGCGCCGGGATCTACGGCGGCGACGTGGCGAGACCCCAGGTGGGGGAGTATGGACACGTGGAGGTGTTGCGACTGGTGGAGGTGTTGAGACTGGTGGAGGTGTTGAGACTCGTGGAGGTGTTGAGACTCGTGGAGGTGTTGCATAGACGGGAGGTGTTGCATAGACGGGAGGTGTTGCATAGTCGCGAGGAGGTGTCGTTGGGAGATGCAGGGGATTCACCATCCACGATGGCCCAGGTTGATTATGATCCCATGTAGAGCCTTGCTGAGGAGTCACCCTCCACGATGGTCCAGGTTGATCATGATCACGTGTTGAGCCTATTTCACCAGACGAGTAAACTGGATGCATACTACTTGCCGCAGTCAGTGGTGTGCACCTTTCTGTTTGTATTACCTGCAAATATAAATTTATTTCGTTATTATTAGGTGTAGGTAGGTAATAGGTCCATAGCATTGGTACCAACCAATGGTAAAGCTATTGTTGATGTAGTAAGAAGGATCATCAAAAGAAAAACGACCGTGTTTGTTGCCTGATTCTTCTAGGTCTGGTTGCGTTGGAACAGGAGTAAATGTAAATTTATTTTTTAAGACGATTCAAAATGATCCTTGTGATTTCAATGAATAAAATACTTTTGACTTTGACTAGTGACTTTGTTGTTAATACTGATCAAGAACTATTGTGTAAGGAAAGCATAAAACTTACATCTTCAAATGGTTCCACCCTCGCTCCAGGCAAACCAAAACCAAAGTTTTTCCCCAAAATTTGGAGGAATTTCTTTTCAATATCTTCCAATGGTTTGACTGTCGACGGGCCTCCTCCAGTCTGCTCATTGGAAGATCGTTGAGCTGCAGCCAACTTTTTCAACTTCGATTTATAATCATTCCAATACTAAAAATAAGAAAATAAATATATTTTAAAGATAAAGAGTCTGTTGATAGAACAATCTTTTTATACAGTCTAAGAGTTTCTGATAATTATCAAACTTACTTTACTCCATCCTTTCCCATCTTTCACAGCGCCATCACCTTGAGAATTTAAGGTGAGAGCTACTTCTTCCCACATTCTTCGAGCAAATTCTCGGGCTTGCGATGTTTTATTAAAGCCCAAAGCAATTTCTCTCCTTCTATTTAAAATTTCCCAAAGAGCTTCTAATTGATTGTAGCTGACTCTACGACGCGAGGGTTCACTGTAGGTAAAAAAAGACTTGAAATAGTAGGTACTTCACACAAACTTCTACCTACGCTTGAGGATTGTTGAAGAATTTTAAACTTAATTCACATTCAGGATAAGCATGCAACTAAAATAGATACGTATTACAATATATATGAGGATTCATTACACAAAATAGGTAGCTAAGTAGGTACTTTACGTTATTACTCACGTCATTATAAAAGTTTCCAATCAACAAAATAAAATTACACAGTAGAACTTGTAACACAACACACGTAAGAAAAATCGAAAAAGCCGCGCTTTAGGTGATGACAGATAGATTCGTTCTGAAACTCAATGTAAATGATGTGTGTTTTCATACATCAACACAATCTTCTGTTGTTGGTACAAAATCAGATGCTTTGCTCAAAATTAAGTCTAAAATACATTTAACGAAGCAAGATACTTGTTTCACTTACTTAGTTTTGTCCCAAAAAAACAAATAAATTGGAAAGAAAATAACCGTAAATCTCCGAAAAATTATATGATTTCATTTCTGAACGAAGCCTCTTAGTCCGGCGCGATTTAAAAACAGACCAGAGACAAAGTTTCATTCGTTCAACGATTCAAGTACGATGGAGTTATTTTAAGGCATCGAGCAACACGGAATGGAGACGCCATCAAAGGCATTCCCCGCTGTAGTTCCCCTCTAAATTTAATGCCCTCGAGGGCATACAGCTTATAAAAAACTAGCTGTCGCCGATCGCTCTGTCAGACTGAATCGACTCGCGTGGGAGATAATGCTCGAAGAAAAATGCCGAATTGTTCAGTTTTATGCTGTAAAAAAATGATTGGATCATCAAATTTACAAAAAGATAGTGTTTCCTTTCTCATGTACCTGAATTTCAATTAAATTATTATAACTTATTGCATGAAAATTGACCAAGTAAAATTAAGCCGTATAAAAACAAAAGTGGCCATCTCAGATTTTGTAATTTTTGAGTTCGTGTTCGGGGTAAAATAATAAAACTGAATGGTTTAACAAAACAAACCGTGAATATTTTATTCAATAACACTGGTTCACTCTTCACTGCGACTGCACTTCAGTACACTGGTCATTCATTACTCTAAAATCACTGCCAAGTTACGTGATTTATTCGCAATGAAAGCCAATTCCCTTACGACTGCCCTGCTCGCTCTTCAATCGAGCTCCACTTAATCGTGTGACACAGGGGCGACATAAAAGTGACCAAAAGCGTAGATATAAATGTGTATCATCAATGTGTATTTCAGGATTTATTCTGCTGACGTAAACATGTATATAACGTGTGTAATGTCAGTAAGCCAAGATGTGGATGATTACTTAATATCCTTGATTACTAAATACTATTCATTAAACACGTTCGACATCATGTGACATGTGGAATAACGTGTATTTGTATTTGATGGCTATGTAACCACTAACTAACCGGTAACTACTAACTACTACTACTTCGTGTCACGGGCTCTTTCTTGGTTCACTGACCAGCTTGAAATATAGTGTCCCTGAAAGGGGCCTAGTGACCAATGGTGAAAGAACCAGTATGGTAAAAGGATTAATTGTGCCTCGCAGAGGTGTATGATGATATGTCAACGTAAATGTCATGTGCAACTATATTTAAAGAAATAGAATTAAATCACACTACTATTAACAACAAGTGTAACATGAAAAAGTTTGTACATTTGGGAACTTTGATTACAAGAGATGGCAAGCATGAAGATGATATTTAAATGAGAGTAAATTCTGGAAACCAGGTGAACTTAACGCCTTATTATCAGCCGGAACGTATCCAAAAAGGCACGACTGGATGTGCATAGAGGAGTGTTAGTGCCAAAACTAATGTATTGTGCTAGCGAAAGTTGCTAAGGCAGAATAAACATGAAAGTAAAATAAATGCACTGAAGATGAGAGGTTTGAGAAGTATGTATGGTGGACTTTGAGAGATAGAATAAGAAACTATGTGTTAAGAAAGCATTGTAAAATGAAAGAGCACGTGTATAGTGACAAGGATTGAGAAAGATATGCTTGGATGGTTTGGGTTATTGGTTAAAGGATGAATGATAGTAGATTGACGAAACTAGTTCATAAGATGAGCATGAATGGGACAGTTGGAAGGGGGAGATCTCGGTGAAGGTATTCAGACTAGATCAGGGTCGATCTGGAGCATGGCCAGGCCAAGAGCGCCCTTAACCAATGAGCATATATGAAGAATGTGATGTGAGTCAATCAAGCAAAACAGGCATGCCAGGATCGTAGCAAGTGGAAATACATGGTCTCTGCCTACTTCTCTGGGAAACAGGCGTGAGTTTACGTATGTGTGTATGTATGTAATATTATAAATGCAAAATTTTCTAAGGGTTGGATGAAATTTAAGAACGGCGATAGCTGGACCACTGGAATTGTTTTAAATTTTATTAAGATGTTCCCACAGGATCAAGACTTATGCGAGTGAAACCGCGGGTTGCTTCTAGTTTATAATAAGAATAAAACTGCGTGGTTAATTTGATCAAAATCGGTTATATTGATAATACTTAAATAACTTTACTCTTTTCAGTTAAAAGTAAATAAAGATGCTTTAAAAAAATCGTTGATCGCCAATTGTTAGGTTACTGTACAATCTTCGCACGTTGTGTTTGCCTCTAATGAGGGGTTTTCACGGCCATATCAAATCATCTATAAACCCTTGAAATTAGATGTCGCTGCTGTGTACTTAGCTGTATAAATAAAGTGACATGTAAAAGTCAACAACGTAGTGATATATTTTTGTGGTATTATGTTACTATCACACAAAATAACAGACGATGCATTTGTTAATTTTGACAACCACAGTTGAGTCAGGGCCATCAATTGACCCAAATCAAACTACATATTTTTTATTTGAAAATGAAAGGCCCTTATTGGTTTCTCCTGTAGCTAAAGATAGGTATATAGTTTGTACCTCATATATACATGTGTAGACTGTTGGTAACCATAATAAAAAATAATTAAATAAGCAACTGCTAACAATAACAATAACGTTAGCTGAGTCAGTCGTGGGAAGCAATGGCAGGGATGAGCTCACTATTTGTCACGTCTATCTCCCACGATGGTGCAACCCACTGTGAAAAGAGGCCCATTAAGGCTCTGCCTACCCCTTCGGGGAAAGAGGCGTGTGTCTATGTATGTATGTATGTAACAATAACAGCCTCAATGCACACTGAAATAGCTTTGTGCTCATTTAACAGTTTTTTTTTATTTCTCAAAAATTCCTGAAAGTAAGTTGCCCGTGTTTTCTTATATACTACTAAATTAGTGATGTGCCTCAATAATAAAGTAGATTTTTTATCGATAAAATAAATGCTCGTTTATTATGTTTTACAAACTATTGAAATTTGATTTATATTATTCGGGAGACGCCATAGCCTAACCTAACCTAACTTTCTAACCGTTAATCCAATCACCATGAAGGTATTGGTATGTAACAAGGTAGGTAACCTAGGTAGGTAGGTAGGTGATTTTAATTTGAAATTATTCATTTTATGCCATAAATTGACGCCCTCTGTCGCGCGGTGGACGAAGGTTCGCCTGTAACGCAGGAGGTTGCGGGTTTGATTCCCGCCTCAGAACAAATATTTGTACGATCTGCAGATATTTGTTCAGGGTGTTCTGGATATTTTCTATGTTAATACAAAATAAATATCTATGTTATGTACTGTATTAGGGATATCAGTCCATAACACAAGCTCTGCTTGGCTTGGGGCTAGATAATAATGTGTAAACTGTGTCCAACATAAAAAAATAAAATAAAAATAAATATATATTATTGAGAACTGGTGAAAAGAAGCCCATTTAAGGTTCTGTCTACCCTTTCGGGGGAAAAGGCGTGTGTCTATGTATGTATGTATGTAAATATATATATATAATGAAATTCACTTAGGTACAATGTGAAAGAAAGCACCATCTTTTCGTAAATTCGATGTTCCAGACCTTGATTTACAGCAGAAAATGTAACGATTCGGCATTTTAGTATTTGTAGCACTGTCACACTTTTTACTCTATGCGTCACACGATCGATTCAGTCTGACAGAGCAATCGGCCCATCATGATACAATTTTATTACTAGCAAAAGCAAAACATGCTTGGTGAGGGCTAGCAAGCTTCTTTTCCTTGATTTTTTATATTTAAACACAGACATGAATTTAAATTACTATGTTAAATTACAACGGATAGTTTTTAAAACAGTTAGTACTAAAACAGTTTTACTAATGCGTATGCCCAAATGAAATTGTGCATAGCCAGAGGGGAACGCCTTTACTTGATGTCGCCCACTGCCGCGACCTCCTCGTGTCTCGTGTCTCTCTCGTGTGACCTCCGGCGGCCGTGTTGCTCCAAGATATTACTAGCTAGGCTTGCAAGGGCTTCCAAGTTAATTTTACTAGTTTTTTCATGTGTGAACTTATCTAGACATGAATTTAAATTACTATGTGATATTACAAATCTAGAGGTGTGATAGTTTTTCGTAAAAAGTTGCATGCCTACCTAGGTTGCGGGATACGTGATCACGATAAATTAACAAAAGCATTTCCCAGTTTGAACTCGTTTACTCCTTTTCAAGAAAAGTCGTGTCATGAGTGTCCGTCCTGTGTCGTGGAATTTTCCTATTCAAATCCTATTTGATTGACAAAAGAATGAAAAAAAAAAATATAGCTAGGTATAATTTTTTCAACGCGATATTCTGTTCACTATATATAGCGCTAAGTATTACTTTACCTACCATGGTTTAGCATCAACATAACTTAACACACCCAACACATACCTACATAGTTCTGATCCCACACTAGGATCCCCTGTGTCGTGGGATAATCATGCCTGATATAAAAAAAAAAAACTATTTATAAATTTTAATTTCTAATTTAGTTTTTTGGCACTTAGGATCATGATTTTTGGTTTTTGACAATAACAGTGAATGACAGATATATAATACATTGTATATTTCGAGGCCAGAACCGTCATGGATTATGTAGGTTAGTAGGAAGACGGGAGCTAAGTAAAGTGTTTTTTCCTTTTCTTTCCTTTCGTCTCTTTTGACTTGCCAGCCCGTAGTTTTATGAAATTAGTGTAAGCTTTGAACAAAATTCTAATTCAATTTTCCCAAGAACTAATCATCTCATGAGTTGTTGTAAAGTAAGGTTGTACCTGGGGTACTCAAAATTTTCTTGATTTTTCTCTATACTCTAAGTTTCCGCGTTTGCCCCCTCTCTCTCCAGCATACTACTACCTTTTACTAATCTAAAATATCATAGTTATCCACAAAATGATCTCTATACTATCCTCGAAAAGTGGGGCGGTTCCGCAACTCCCCCTTCACAGAGAGCGTTCAACCCCTCCCCTCATCCCTAGCCGCCCTTAAATCCTTTAAATGACCCTTGGTGGTAGGCAAAGTAAGTTCTTACCAAAAAGTTATCGATACTATTCATTTATCGACTTGAGTACTGGAAGTCCCTAGAACGGATGTTACTGTCAATTTTGTGACATAACATGATGTTTGTACACAGAAAGCATCTATGTGTGTATAAAGATTTTTGATGTGTAGCTGTTTATAGATGTGTGCGTTTATAGCGATAGAACGACTGGTTACAAAAGTGTGCATTAAAGTGTAAGTGAGTGCGTGAAGCCCCCCTCCCAAATATTTCTGAATAAATATGTATCGGTTGACAGCTCTATGGCGTCTCCCCTCCGGTACGGAGGCCTGCGTTGCTCGATGTTTTAAGGTGATGGTACGAAAAAACGCGATTCTTTAGGAACCTAAACTGAGTTGCCTCGGAATTGAGTCGCTAGCTTATAGATCATGGTAGGCCAGCTGATCGTCGAATATAAAAGTGTCGCTAAGTTCTATCTAGTGCGTATTTTTGTGTCTGTGATTTGTACTGAGTGAGCGAGTGCCTTTCTATCATAAATATTTTATTTATAAAAGGGGTACTTAGGTACCTCTACAGTTGCTCGCGGGAAAACTTTCGAAATATTCGAAATATGTGTGCATCCTAGGCACGTAGGCACCTAGCTCAATCTAAGTAGAAGAGTTCCCTTGATTCCTAAGTAGGTATCTAATTATTACCTATAGCATATTCTGTGCCTATAGCCGTTTGTAGGTAGGTAGGTAGGTACCAATCAGCGTCGATAAAAAATCTTGTAATTTGAATCAGAATTACTAACACATAGAAAGTTTCAAATCGATAAGATAATTAAAAGTAGGTAAAATTATAGGTATTATATAGGTAGCTTGCGCTAATCGAGATGGTATTTGAGAACCAAAATTATGATATTTGGGTGTTGGGTCTTGAACTATTTTGTTAGCGTCGTAGGTATATCATTCCATACTTGATACGCATATTTGATACTTACCCTTAACACTTATAGAGATATTTACCTAGTTTAATTGACAAGGTACAGACTAACGTACATAAGCTATTAGATAATTATGTTATAGTAAGAGACTAGTCGTCAACCCTTACGAACCGCGTCACTCAGAGTCTCGACCCCGAAAGGCTCAAATAAGTAAGCTCTGTCGAGACTTGCATATTTGCGTCTTTTGAGGTCCTCAGCGGAATCTGCCGCCGCACCGGCCTTAACTGATGTTGTCGAAAAGATGACTGCCTTTTCTCTGGTGTGAAGTTCGCCTCACCTGAACCGGTGTTGCGACGAGAGAAATTACTTCTACCTGTTAAAGGCGTCGTTGGCTGGCGTCTTAGGTAGAGCAATTTGTTATGGAATGTGGGCCACCAGCTGTGTCTTAGTCCTTATACACTTGAGGATCTTGAATGAAAGTTCTGAAGTGATTTTTAACACTGTTTTTAATAAAGACTTTACACAACACGTTTTTAAATTACTGGACAGGCGTCCCCGCGACACGTGCCCTATCAAACATTATAATTTCACCATTATCGTATTTGATTATATTATGAGTTTATACATGAATGTCATTATGACTTTGAGAAACTCCTCGAGTCTCTATTTAACTGAATTCTTGAAATTGACCAATATTATCTGAATTTATGACTGTTCGTCATCATGGCTGACGCTTGAGAGCGATCGTTGAAACTTCTGAATTCCGGATATCAAAAAATAGACAATCTGACCGGATACTATAGATTTTCCATAAACAAAACATAGAATGAACTCTATCATTGACAATGAGCGGGTATTATCCCACAGATTACTAAATTAGTAACCATAGCTTATAAAATAATAAAAACATGTGAATTTTCAATGAACATTCCTCCGGCCCCCAGGGGAATGGAAGATCTATGTTAGATCTGGAATGACTCTGAGTATACAATATTAAACAAGATCAAAGAAAGTAAGTACTTGTGAAACTTATACTAACTATCTAATTAACTCTATAATTATTCTTATGACTATAACTTATCACTACAGTTATCGTCTGGATCACCAGGTAATTTACATAATTTTACAATTGGTCGTACCAAGTCACCAAGTAGAGTTTTTAATTTAACTGATCTGACAACCTGATCTGAACCTTTATACAACTCTATGACTCTACCTCTTCGCCACTGAAGTGGTGGTGAATTTTCATCTACAATAAGTACTAATTCGCCTAGCTTAATATTAGTTACATGTTTGAACCATTTGTTACGAGATTGTAATGTGTGAAGATACTCAATATGCCAACGTGACCATATATTTTGATACATTTTTTGAATAACTTGAAATCGTGATAATCGTGACATTTTAGTATCTGTCCAATGACTTTCTGGCAAAGCAACTAATGGTTGACCTATAATGAAGTGACCAGGTGTGAGCACTTCTAAATCACACGGATCATCTGACATTGGTACGAGTGGGCGTGAATTAAGAATAGCTTCTATTTTGGAAAACAAAGTTGTCAATTCTTCAAAAGTTAATATGGTATCTCTTACCTCCCTTTTTATCAAATTCTTGGAGCTTTTGACTGCTGCCTCGACGAGCCCAGACATATGAGGAGTGGCTGGCGGATTGAAGACCCACCTGATATTCTGCCTCCTGAACTCCTCTGTGAGAATGACTTCATGATCCAAGAGGAATTGATTGACCTCCTTGAGATAATTATTAGCTCCAATAAAGTTTGTACCTCTGTCTGATCGGATGAGTGACGGCAGTCCTTTACGGCTGACAAACCTGGTGAAGGCTGCGATGAACGCCTCTACGTTCAAAGATGACACTGCTTCAAGGTGTACTGCCTTTGTACCTAAACATACAAAGACACATAGATAAGCTTTGACTGATTTAGCATTTCTCAATAAACTGCTTTTAACTAAATATGGTCCAGCGAAATCCGTCGCTACCCCTGAAAATGGTCTCGCAGCTGTAACTCTATCAGCTGGCAGATCTGCCATGAATGGCGGTTGGATTGACGGGTTGAATCTGAAACATATTAAACATTTTCTAATAACTCGCGACACCTGACGTCTAATTGAAGTGATCCAGTATTCTCTTCTTAGAATAGCTATCAGCGCGTTCGTAGCTGCATGACAGTATGTCCGATGATAATGCTCTATTAGCAGCTGACCCCATTGATGATCCTTGGGTACTAGATAGGGATGTCTTGCTCCATATGATAGTGATGATTTCCTAAGTCGGCCTCCGACTCTGAGTAGACCTTCCTGGTCCTTAAAAATGCTGAGTTTTTGTAGTTCCTTTGAAACTAATTTTCCTTTATTTAATGATATGATATCCTGTGAATATGAATCTGACTGAATCTTTCTTATCCAGTGCTTGGTTGCTATTCGCGTCTCCTCGATTGAAAGTGTTGAAGTTAGATTCCTTTGATCTTTAGGTAATCTAATGTTCTTACAAAATCTGATTACGAATGCAGTAACATTAATAATCTTGTTGAATGAACTGATTCGCGTTAATAAAGAATATTCCCAATGTTCAATTTGCGTTGTTGAGTGAATGAGTTTCTTGAAGCCTGGTAGATTATCTGGAACCGTTATTGTTGATCGCGGCCATTGTGATTCTTCCAACTTTAACCAGGAGGTTGACCACCATTTTTCTGAATTAAGAATATCCTTTGCTGACATTCCTCTTGATACCAAATCTGCTGGATTAAGCTCTGAACGAATATGTCGCCAAATCATATGACGCTGTGAGTTCTGAATGTCTTGTACTCTATTGCATTCGAACGTCTGTAGCATATGTGGTTTGGAATTTAACCATGATAACACTATAGTACTATCCGACCATGCGTTAATGCTATCCAGCTGAATAGAATCTTCGTAAGCATCCGCTACGTGGTTCAATAATTTACATGTCAAGTGAGCTGCACTGAGCTCAAGTTTGGGAATAGTTTGAGTAGTCCTTTTGGGTGCTACCTTTGATTTAGCCAAGACCAGGTGAACCATGATGCTTCCTGATGAATCCACTGTTCTGAGGTATATACAAGCTCCGTAGCCCAGCTCCGAAGCGTCTCCGAATCCATGGAGTGAATATGAGACTGCTTCCGGCAGCGATACACATCTTGGTATCTGTAACTGATGTAAGTGATTAAGATCTAAAATGAGTTCTTTCCATTGAAGATCGAGTTGTCTGTTGATTGGATCATCCCATCCAATCCCATCCATGAACAGTGACTGAAGAAATACTTTGAAGCGGAATACGACCGGGGTGCAATAACCGCACGGATCATATAATCTTGCTATTGTACTAAGTATGTGTCGCTTCGTGATCGCTTCTCCCGTAGGTATGTTGATTTCATATGAAAATGAATCTGATGCTGGGTTCCATTGAATACCTAGAACCTTAATGAAGCTTTTATCTTCATTATCGAAATGACGAGGCAGCTCACAATGATCTTGAGGCAGGTCTTCTAACAATTCTTTGCAATTGGATGACCATTTTCTGAGCTCATAGCCGGCACTCCTCATGAGCTCGATGAGTTCTGATTTTAACCGTTGTGCCTCTGAAAGTGTGTCTAGGCCAGTAAGTATATCATCAACGTAGACGCTCCTCCGGAGGATGGCTGATGCCTTTGAGGCGGGGTGACTGACCTCCCAGTCATCCGCTAACTGTATCAAGGTTCTGATTGATATGAAGGGACTTGACCTAAGCCCATATGTGTTAGTATTTAATTCATATACCTTGATTTTCTCGGATGGATTCTCTCTCCATAAGATGAGCTGGTACTTCCGGTCCTCAGGAGCTACCCAGGTCATTCTGAACATCATCTTGATGTCCGTAGTGAAAACGACTTGATGATGTCTGAAATTCAATAATATCTTTGTTATATCGTTCTGGAGTGGTTCACCCGTATGAAGACATTGATTGATTGACGTTCCCGATGAACTTTTTCCACTTCCATCAAAAACCACTCGCAGTTTCTCTGTGCCCTTTTTGAATACTCCATGGTGAGCTATAACATAATGTTCCGAATTGAACTGAAAGCTTGATTCTGACATATGACCAAGAGTCTCGTACTCTTTCATGAATTCCTTATATTTCTTCGCGAAATCCGGGTTTTTCTCCATTTTCCTTTCCAAGGTCTTGAGTCGTTGAATGGCTAAAGGTCGTGAATCACCTAGAGCTGGTCGTTCTGATAATAGTGGTAACCGTACCATATATTTGCCATCTGGCATACGTTTAGTAGTGGATTGATACAACCTTTCACATTCCATGTGCTCCGGATGCTTTGCAGGTTGCGACGGTGGCTCCTCCACTTTCCAGAACCTTTCAAGAACGTCCTCCAGCCTCGTGACCAGAAGCCCATAGTCCTGCACCGATGAACCGCGCTCTCGCTGAGAGGCGTTGACCTTGACTAATGACTGATGAGTCGTCGGAACTGATCCCATGATGACATGACCAAAGCAGGTCCCATACGCTGCTAATCCTGGAATTGAAAGTGGAATCTTTGAACCATCAAGCACATAATTGATTATGTCTGTTCCTAGAATTACATCAACATCACTTGCCTGATCGAATGCATTATCAGCAAATTGAATATTTGATGAATCCAATTTGCTTTTACAGTTTACGTTGTGTGATGGAATCGCTCCTGTTAATGAATACATGACTACTGCTACAGTACTGATGATAGGTACCAGTTGTCCCAGTGGTTTGACAACCAACTTAACTGTAGTACCCGGTAATTTGACCTTTTGATTACCTACTCCATATATATTATTACTAGAAGACTGTTGGTATAATTTTAATTGAGTGACTAATGATTGCTTGATAACTGACACACTAGCCCCCGTGTCTAGTAATGCCCTACAGGTAATATACTGTCCCGTATTTGATTTGATAGCCACTAATGCGGTCGGGCATATAGTGGTTGGCAATACCTCATTGCCCATACCAACAGTCGACCTGTCCTATTGTAGATCTGGACTTGTCCGAGATCCATATCGGAGTTCGTTGAACCGTACTTGCGCATGAACTACGCGTTCACCAACAGAGGGACGCAATCTTTGATATTGGAACGGTTGGTCCAGCTGACACATGTTTGACTGCGCCGCTTGTCTTGGCGAAGGTGACCGGCTACTTTGTGTCACCTGTGACAACGTTGATGATGATGGTTGAGGATCGGTGGTCCTGACCTCTCCTGATTTTCCAGTACTCCTAGGTTCGGAGCAGATGAGCGAATTGTGATCAGGGGATCCACACCGGAAACACCAATTCGGATGTTGACATTCACTTGCGTAATGCTTCCTCAAACATTTAAAGCAGTGACCTGACTTGCGAGCCCATGACTTCCTTTCCCGAGGGTGCATGGCTTTAAATGACTCGCATCTGTACAAAGTATGATCAGTTTTCTCGCAGTAAGAACATGATGTTGAAATCACCTGATATGAATGGCGAGATGATCCTGAACCGCGAGGTGCAGAGGTTGATGGCACCGCCCTTGATGCATGAGAAGTCGCCGAGGACCCCGCCGCTGAAGTCGACTTCCCACGGTGCGATACTAAAGGTTTAGGTGACCTCACCCGAGGCGTATCACCGACCGCCTGATGAAGACGGCACTGCTCATCTAATAGTTCCATCAGTTGATCTAGGGTTGGCAAATCATCCCTTGACTTGCCATACCTTTCTTCGAAGAGGGACCGGATTCGTACCGGGACCTTCTGTAACATTAGAAACAGTATGATATATGACCATTCCTTGGTCGGCACCTTGAGCCCTTCAAGTGCTTGAATTGATTCACGCAGCGGATCAAAGAAGTCGGCTCTCAATGAATGATGTCCTTGTACAGTCGGTAAATTGATTATCCGGCCGAGGTACGTGTCTAATAGTAACCGATGATTTTGATACCGACCCTTTAGTAAGTTGATAGCCACTGCGTAATTGCTCTCGTCCATAGGTAGCTGCCTAATGATTGATAGGGCTTCACCCTCCAACGAAGCCCTGAGATAGTAGTGTTTTTCCGCATCAGACATGTTAGTCCTATCATGAACAAGTGACTGAAACAAGTCATAGAACGGTACCCAATCGATCAACTTCCCTGAAAACTTAGGAATTTCTATTAAAGGTAGTCGGGCCTTTACCTGTTCCGATTTGATATGAAGTGGTTCCGGCTCGGAGGTTCCCATGACTGAAGTCTGCTGATCCAAAGTTATCATAAGCCTATTTACTTCCGAGAATTGATCTTGATATCCTGACAATTGTTCTTCGCTAAAACCCTCGGTACCAATTACAGACTCGTATGCTGCTATGAATTCAATATAGTATTTATCGAAATGCCGCTTAGCAACCGAAATAGCAATTGATGATTGACTATTTTGTATTGTCGCTGCAAAGTCCAACAGCATTCGATATTTCGATTTGAACTGCACTAAAACTGATTTGCTTGCCATTTTTACTGATTATAATTAGACTTTAAGTAAATATAACTTATTTGCAAACACAAAATGCAAATGTAAACAAAATACTGAACTGACCAAACTGACGTGTTGAACTGACTGAACAAATTGACATAAATGACACGAATGAATGACTGATTGATAGAGAAATATTGTCTTTGTTCACTTAACTGAACTGAAGTTTGCTACAAACTTGTTCACTGCCGCCCTCTGTCGGCGGCCGAAGCGAAGTTATCCGAATTCACCCGAAGCTATCGGAAATTGTCTTTTCGTAACAAGCTGGCTTCGGTCGAATGTCCGTACACAAAATGGCGTTGAATGTCTTATTACGCAACAAACACTATGAATGATTTTCACAGCACTACACACCGAGATTGACCTTTTTTAACGGCACTAGCACTGGTTTTACGATGAACCGACGTCTGCGCCGACTGGCGTAAGCTCGGCAACTGATTCCCGTTCCGTCGTTTGCGCCGGTGAGTTGAGACGCGACGCCTCGCGCAAGCGCTCTGCTCTGCTTTCTGATGAGATTTGGCGCCTTCCCTCGAGTCGACGTAGGCACCGATGAGATGTGACGCTGACTAGCGTTTGATGAAACCGTTGAGCATTTCCCATGAAACGAAACGCGATCTTGCGTGTGATGAACCGTTGACTATGTTCCCCTCATGGGCCACCAGAAATTGTCGAAAAGATGACTGCCTTTTCTCTGGTGTGAAGTTCGCCTCACCTGAACCGGTGTTGCGACGAGAGAAATTACTTCTACCTGTTAAAGGCGTCGTTGGCTGGCGTCTTAGGTAGAGCAATTTGTTATGGAATGTGGGCCACCAGCTGTGTCTTAGTCCTTATACACTTGAGGATCTTGAATGAAAGTTCTGAAGTGATTTTTAACACTGTTTTTAATAAAGACTTTACACAACACGTTTTTAAATTACTGGACAGGCGTCCCCGCGACACGTGCCCTATCAAACATTATAATTTCACCATTATCGTATTTGATTATATTATGAGTTTATACATGAATGTCATTATGACTTTGAGAAACTCCTCGAGTCTCTATTTAACTGAATTCTTGAAATTGACCAATATTATCTGAATTTATGACTGTTCGTCATCATGGCTGACGCTTGAGAGCGATCGTTGAAACTTCTGAATTCCGGATATCAAAAAATAGACAATCTGACCGGATACTATAGATTTTCCATAAACAAAACATAGAATGAACTCTATCATTGACAATGAGCGGGTATTATCCCACAGATTACTAAATTAGTAACCATAGCTTATAAAATAATAAAAACATGTGAATTTTCAATGAACAGATGTCCCGGACAGATGAGATGGCGCAAGGGTATCAACGCATGTAGCGTCCCACACCAAAGGCCTACCCTTCTCCCACGGAACAAGAGTCATGCCGTCAGGCCGCTTACCATCGTCACGTAGCAGACCATTCGGTTCTAGAATGGCTGGAATGTTAACGCTGGTAAGGGCCCGGCGAATGATATCATTAAGGCTAGCGTGGCGGGAAATCCTACCGGCAGCCCTGGTGCACGATAATCCGTGGTGACCAAGCTGATCAACAGCAGTACCGCACTGGCAGTGATGAGGGGCACAGCACCCTGCACCCAACCGCAAAGAAGTTGCAATACGGAAAGAAACTGGATCCATTAAAGTACCAGTATTGTGTGATGGAAGTGCTTGCAACCAAAACCCTGACTCCCATTTGGAAACGGCCAGGAGACGAGCACGATCTGTGGAGCTTGAGCACGTTTGTAACAGACAATTCCGCGTCAGCTCGCACAGAGGCCCGTCCCATTGCCGTTGAGACGAAAGAGATTTGGGGGGAGTTGTATTGGGGCAAGCACTATGCCAAGCATTTCGAGCCTCGTCTAAGTATGAAATTTTGAGAGTGTTGCCAGAAAGAGCCACAAGAGAAGGAGATAGAATTTTATTAACCAAAGAACAAGTGCTATAGACGGAAGACAAGAACGCTGGTAGGGCTACACTTGAAATTTTACGAATACCTAAGCCTCCTAATTTAACAGGCAAGGAGGCTTGCGAACACGCCCTGTCATCTAAATCGATATTCAAAACTGACGATAACGTGTTCTTTATTATGTTGTCCAAGCCTTCCACCAGCTCACTGTGTTTCCACAGTTGACAACATCTTAAAGCATATGTAAATTTTGGCACAAAAAGGCAAAACTTTATAATTGTAAAAGCCATATGGGCGTTAATTTTGAGCAATCGGTCGGAAGTTCTCATAAAATTTTGAATTTTCTCGTCTACAAATGCCGGAAAAGACTCGTCAAGAATAGGTGAACCAAGGAGGCGAAGCGAACATTCATCTACAACTGTAATGTTTGAGGCCAAACTTTGAAATATTTCAATGGCTGAATTTCTATCCATACAAGTGTCGGAAACAAAAGTTCGCACTTAGAAAAATTTAGATCTAAACCTATTTGCCGAAATTCATCAATGATGAGTTTTAGATCGCCAAGAACAGTTTCCACGTCGCCACCTAAGGTTCCGTCATCCAAATACCAAACGTTTAGTTTGGATTGGATACGTTGAATAATCGGATGGATGGCAAGGCTAAAAATGGCCGGACCTAGAGGGTCACCCTGCTGACAGCCAACAGCAGACCAAATAATATTGTTCTGATAGATTAATTTAGAAGGTGAGCCGTAACACTGCCAGAGAAATGGGTAAATTTCAGGGATTTTGTCTTTAATTTCTTTTAGCAGAGTGCCCCTATCTACAGAATTAAAGGCGTTTTTTATATCCACCTTTAAAACAACCTCCCCCAAATTTTTGGCCAAAAATGTACGTAAAGAATGTACTGCGGCTTCACAGCCACCTCGCGAACCAAAGCCTAGCTGAATGGGTCGGAAATAGTCGCCTAGATAGGCGGCTTCTTTCCGACAGCAGACTTTAGCTGCCAGGCGGCGGTAGGTGGTGCCCACGGCTATGGGTCTTATCCCGCCGTCTTTTTTTTTTAAAGCGTATATATTATAGTTTAACAAGTTATGATATTATTTTATATAGTTCTATTTTTCAATATACCTTAGTTGTATAAATACTTAGGTATATAAAGTAGGTGTAGCAATAGTTTAATATTGTAATAGTTATTTTTATTTTATTTTTTTATATTAAGAGATTGTATATTACTTACCCAGATAATAAGCCACCGTTCTATGTCATACAAATAATTCCAGTCCATCCCAAGGTTGTCTGGCAGAGATCGCTTATAGCGATAAGACCGCCCATTGTACTTCCATGTTTAGTTTATGTATTAATTTTTAAAATATCTTATTTTCTGTGTTGTACAATAAAGTGTTTTCTATCTATCTATCAGCCGACACGCTCACTGCTGAGCCCAACGATCAGGTCATTGATATTAGGTTAAAGAGCTTCGGAGAGCTTAGCCCCCCTTGCCTTACCCTGCACTCCAACCCGAATGCACCAGAAAGACTGCTGGCCCATCTCACAGCGTTTTCCTGATTGGCGTACCAGTACTGGAAGTGACGCTGCACCTGTGTATGCACGCCTGTGCTCGCCAGCTTTTCCCATAATTTATCATATGACACGAGGTCAAACGCCTTTGAGAGATCGAGGAAGCATGCGTACACAGGTGTACGTCTCTGTGTATAGTTCTGAACAGTATGCTTTAAACTCAGAATCGCAGTTTCAGTTGAGAGGTGATTTCTGAAACTAAATTGTGCATCATTGATGCTCAGATATGTAGGTACTTATCTAATTCCGAGTCAAGCACACTATCCAGCACCTTCGCCACTACAGTAGCCAGTGATAATGGGCGGTAGTTACACTTATCCGATATATTGCCGGTTGTTAATGGCGTGGTCGAGGCTGCAGAAAATGCGGCGCTCGAGGTTCCACGAAGACAAGCTTCTTTTTTCGAAAATGTTGCGAAAAATGTTCCCTGTCGCAACTCTTCATGTGCCTCTAGCAATTCTAAGAGTCTCGTTTTCTGCGCCGTTCTGCAAGGCATACCACACGGATATAGAAAATCGAAGCGCTCACGGAGGTAAGTAGGAGAAAGAGTATTGTAAAGAACATTGAATTGAAACGACAGAACATGGAGATCACATTGACGACGAATGGGGAGCCATTTTAGTTGGGATCGGAATTGAGACGTTGTCAAACTTGCGCAGGTCGAAGATGAAACGGATACACAAGTTTTGAAGACGCTCCAGTTTGTTTGTTTGCTCCTCCGTGGCATCTAGGAAACAGACGTTAGCATAGTCAAGGAGAGGTAACAAGAGGGCTTGGGCAAGAGTGACTTTAGTTTCAAAAGGTAAGAACTTTTGGAGACGCTGAGAGATTGAAACGAGAAGTTACCCCGTTTGCTAATATCATTAACGTGACTCACCTAGGACAGTTTATTGTCAAAAATAATAACCAGGTTCTTGGCACAGACAGAAAAAGATATTGGTTCATCGGCGTAGGTACATAACCGGGGGCGGTGTAGACTGACCTACAAGATTCAGCATATATGATCTACCAATTATAAGCCTCGTGCTAAAAAAACTGAATTTTTCGCGGCTCGCTCCGCTCACCGTTATATTTTATGATATTAGGACGAGGATATATTTATTACTGCACTCTCCTCAAGCTAAAAGTACACAATTTTCTTTACAATGATAGATTAGGTATTTATTTTATTTTATTTATTTGGTAACAACAAAACAGCAACACTATATAACACTATAAAGTACCTAATCTTAAATCTAGCACGTAATTCTATAAATCTAGTCATGATATTTGGCATAGAATGGATTACATATAAAGGTAGCATATTCTAGTTGAAATCTCACTAGTGAGGTAAACAATAAAAGATAAGACGCGGGGTTTTTGAAAGGAATGGACGTTCGCAATTTAAAATATGTGTGCAATTTAATTTATAGAAATGTAACTACGTAGGTACATAACACCCAACAGTCACATACATAGTCCTGACCCCACATTAGGATTCCCTGTGTCGTGTGTATCTGGAACTACGAGTACCTTGTACCACAACACAGAGACTTGGAACAAATATTTGCATATCATAAAAAAACATTTATTTAGCAGTGGGAAGCGAACCCGTAACCTCTTGCATCTCAGCCAACTACTCGCCCGCCGCGCCGCAGAGGACGCCAAAATCAAGTAAGATGAACGCCTAACTAAACTATCCACATTCATATTGACGACCTCTGTGGCGCGGCGGGCGAAGCTCGGCCTGCGATGCTGCAGGTTGCGGGTTCGATTCCCGCACTCGGAACAAATATTTGTGCGATCGCAGATATTTGTTCAGGGTGTTCTGGGTATTTTCTATGTATAATAAAAATATCTATCTATGTAATATATTGTATTAAGTATATCAGTTATCTAGTACCCATAACACAAGCTCTGCTTAGCTTGGGGCTAGATAATGTTGTGTGAACTGTCCAGCATTATTTATTTATTTATTTATATATTCATACATTTCACACATCACAGGCTTTACTGGAGTGAGCTCTCATGTCTTTGAAAATGTATGTTCTGAGCGGCAGACATATCGCATTGGTTGCAGGCGTATGGCTTCTCCTCAGTCAGTGTGGATTCTCATGTGTGTTCGCAAATTACAACTCTGAGAGAATTTCTTATCACATTGGTTGCAGGCGTATGGCTTCTCCTCAGTCAGTGTGCATTCTCATGTGTGTTCGCAAATTACAACTCTGAGAGAATGTCTTATCACATTGGTTGCAGGTATATGGCTTCTCCCCAGTGTGCATTCTCATGTGTGTTCGCAAATTAAAACTACGAGAGAATGTCTTATCACATTGGTTGCAGGTATATGGCTTCTCCCCAGTGTGCATTCTCATGTGTGTTCGCAAATGACCACTATGAGAGAATGTCTTATCACATTGGTTGCAGGTATATGGCTTCTCCCCAGTGTGCACTCTCATGTGTTCTAGCAAACTACCACTCCGAGAGAATGTCTTATCACATTGGTTGCAGGCATATGGCTTCTCCCCAGTGTGGACTCTCATGTGTTCTAGCAACCTACCACTCCGAGAGAATGTCTTATCGCATTGGTTGCAGGTATATGGCTTCTCCCCAGTGTGCATTCTCATGTGTGTTCGCAAATTACTACTCTGAGAGAATGTCTTATCACATTGGTTGCAGGTATATGGCTTCTCCCCAGTGTGGACTCTCATGTGTTCTAGCAAACTACTACTCCGAGAGAATGTCTTATCACATTGTTTGCAGGTATATGGCTTCTCCCCAGTGTGCATTCTCATGTGTGTTAGCATACTACTACTGTGAGAGAATGTCTTATCACATTGGTTGCAGGTATATGGCTTCTCCCCAGTGTGGACTCTCATGTGTTCTAGCAAACTACTACTCCGAGAGAATGTCTTATCGCATTGGTTGCAGACATATGGTTTTACTGCAGAGTGGCTTTGCAAATGTTTCACCATATTTGGTTTAGTCTTCAATACCTTGCGGCATACATCACAACGATAACAAGATTCAGTGTTTCTTGTTTTGCTTGTTACAGTGCTTTCTTTTGATTCTGAATGTTCCATATCAATTGGCATTTCATCTAATTGTATGTCATCAGCTGAACTTTCATCATCTTCTTTGAATTCTTTCTTCACAGCTACTGGAGTACTTTCTGTCATTCCTAGGTTTAGCGAATGAGCTGCCTGTGGTGTTGTCTGAAATAACACAATGAAGGGAGGTGAGCAAGAGTACAGCGTCTTAGACACACAATGCACTACATGTCATCATCATCAGCAGGTCCACGTCCACTGCTGGACATAGGCCTCCCTTATAGAATGTCTAACGAACGGTCTTGAGCCGCCTCCATCCAACGACTTCCTGGAAGCGTTACAAAGACATCAGCCCATCGGGTGGGGACCATTCAATACCGCATTATCAGTTTCATGATTACAATCTATTTCTCAGCAGTATTCTGTGAGCTGTCGGAGAAACAAGATGGGGTTTAAGTTTGGCGAACGAAAAAAACGAATGAAACCCTGAAACAAAAGACTATTGAAGTATTTATTTTTTAACCCCCGACGCAAAAATGACAGGTTGTTATAAGTTTGACGTGTCTGTGTGTGTGTGTGTGTGTGAGTGTCTGTCCCATCGTAGCTCCCGAATGGATGAACCGATTTAGTTTTGTTTCGTGTGAAATGTGAATTTGACGGGGGTGTTCTTAGCTATGTTTGATCAAAATCGGTTCAGCCGTTTCATTGAGTTGGGGTTTTTTTGAATTTTTACAAAATATTTACTCATCTTTTGTGTCTATGTCCATGAGTGTAATTTTAACCCCCGACGCAAAATCGACTGGGTGTTATACGTTTGACGTTTTGTGTGTGTGTGTGTCTGTCTGTCTGTCTGTCACATCGTAGCTGACGAACGGATGAACAGATTTCGTTGATTTTTTTGTTTGATAGGTGTATTTGTCGGGTGCGTTCTTAGCTTTGTTTGATCAAAATCGGTTCAGCCGTTCAACATTGGGGTTTTTTTTAATTTTTACAAAATATTTACTTGACTTTTGTGTCTATGTCTACGAGTGTATTTTAATAATTAAAATCACAAGGTACATTTTTAATCGTCTAATAAACTAAATTGACTCTTGTTCCAACGCAACAACCTAGGAGAGTATGGCAAATAACACGGCGCGCGCTGTATTAGCTTTGTTGCGGCTTCCGCGCTTCTGCTATGTTTATGTTATGTTTGCCGAGCACGTACCTTTTTTTTATAGATTATGGTATGGAACCCTTCCGTGTGTGAGTCCGACTCGCACTTGACAGATTTTATTAAGTCAAAGTCAAAGTCAAAAGTATTTTATTCATTGAAATCACAAGGGTCATTTTGAATCGTCTTAAAAATAAATTTACATTTACTCCTGTTCCAACGCAACCAGACCTAGAAGAATCAGGCAACAAACACGGTTTGTTTTTCTTTTGATGATCCTTCTTACTACTAGGTGGGGAGCGCCTGTGTGGTGCCTCGAGAACAAGTGGAAGCTGATTCAAGAAAAAAAGGAAAACCAAATTAAAAGCCTTACTTAGGTAGGCAGTCAAAAGTAAGATGATAGAGAGAATCAGCAAAAGTTCATAAGGCAGCACACACTACGCTTGATATACTCATAAATAACACATCAGTAATAAATTATATGCAGGTACAGACATTGCAAATTGACAAATTAGGTGTCGAGGGGCAGAGCGACATCAGGCCACGCGGCTTTATCATTAACATAGTCATGTAGTGAGTAATACGCTTTCTTAATTAAATTATTCTTTATGTAAGATTTAAATCTTCGAATCGAAAGTTTAGAAGCACTTTCTGGAAGTTTATTATAGAACCGAACAGAATTCCCCATAAAAGACCCACTTACTTTTTTTAATCTAAGTTTGGGAATACTCAGTTTATTTTTATTTCTCGTGTTAAAACAATGCACGTCACTTTTTTTCATAAATCTATCTAAGTGTTTATGTGTATATAATAAGGTTTCGTAGATGTATTGCGATATTACCGTGAGAATGTTAATTTCCTTAAAACGCTCCCTCAAGGAGTCACGTGGCTTCATTTTATAAATGGCACGTATTGCCCGTTTTTGTAAAACAAATATTGCTTGGATGTCTGCTGCTTTCCCCCACAGAATGATGCCATATGACATAACACTATGGAAGTAGCCAAAATAAACTAGCCTAGCTGTAGCTTCATCAGTAAGCTGCCTTATCGTACGAACTGCATATGCAGCGGAACTAAGTCTACCCGCAAGTGCCTCAATTTGTGGTCCCCACTGCAAACTTGCATCAATATTAAATCCTAAGAAAACAGTAGAGTTTACAAGATTGAGTGTCTCGCCATTTACTTTAATATTAGTTGGGTAATGTTTTACATTTGGCAAAGTAAATTTAATGCATTTAGTTTTTTTAGCATTAAGCAACAGATTATTTACAGTGAACCAATCAAGAACTCGCGATAGTGATTTATTTACATCATCGTAATTAGCTTTTGCCCAATCAACTTTGAAAATTAAAGACGTATCGTCAGCAAATAAAACTATATCACATATGTCTTTTACATAAAAAGGGAGATCGTTAATGTATACTTAAAATAGAAATGGGCCTAGTATTGAACCCTGGGGCAATCCCATAACAATAGACGACCCTGAAGACCTTTCACCACCAACGTCAACTTTTTGTACTCTATTGGATAAGTAAGAATTTACAAGGTTAATTGCCTGATTTTGGATGCCATAATGTTTTAACTTCAAAATTAGAGTAGCATGACTCACGCAGTCGAAAGCTTTGGATAGGTCGCAGAATACTCTGATCGCGTCTTGCGAGTTTTCCCATGCTTGAAATATGTGTTCCAAAAGCATGGTACCAGCATCAGCTGTTGATCGACCCTTGGTAAATCCAAATTGATGACTATGAAGTAGTCTGTGGAAGTTAAAGTGTGACAATAATTGAGTAAGAATAAGTTTTTCAAAGATTTTACTTAACGCGGGCAATATAGAAATCGGCCTATAATTAGCTGGATCTTTTGCATTTCCAGACTTGAACAAAGGAATTAATTTACCATGTTTCATAAGATCTGGAAAGATTCCGTCGTCAACACATCTATTAAAAATGTAGGCTAAGCATGGAGCAATATCAATAATTATAATACCTAACACCTTTGTGGATATTCCCCAAAGATCTTCAGTATTTTTAATATTAAGTGACTTAAATGTCTTAACAATACTATCGGCATTTACGTATCTAAAGCTAAACGCGATCTCACATTTAGCAACACTTAGTTCCAATAAAGTAGATGCTCCAGAGGCAGATGATTGTAATGACTGGGTTACAATAACTGGTATATTAGAGAAAAAATTGTCAAAGGCATTCGCGACATCATTCTTTTTTGTCAATATTGTATTGTTTATGTTTAATTTGATCTGTTTATTGCGTGGCTTAGATTTACCTGTTTCATTATTTATTAATTTCCAAGTTGCCTTAAGTTTATTCGGCTGTTTGTTACCCCTCATCTCTATCATTTATAATCTTGAATAATTGTTTTCTATTTTAAAGGATATTCTTCCAGATTGGTCCCGTTTTATCAAAATCTAGTTGTGATGTTGGGATCCATCAGGAATTGAGGGAACTCCTCACATATTACAGGCATACATATAGTGAATTGAGGGAACTCCTCAAATATTACAGGCATACATATAGTGAATTGAGGGAACTCCTCAAATATTACAGGCATACATATAGTGAATTGAAGGGAACTCCTCAAATATAACAGGCATACATACAGTGAATTGAGGGAACTCCTCAAATACTACAGGCATACATATAGTGAATTGAGGGAACTCCTCAAATATTACAGGCATACATATAGTGAATTGAGGGAACTCCTCAAATATTACAGGCATACATATAGTGATTTTGGTATTTTCAGCAACAAGTCAAGTATTCATTCAGAAAGTGTGCTTTCGTGAAGTGGAATTGATGAAGAAGACCACTGATGCACACCGGAACTCCTCAATGATATTTCACGGGTGGCGATATCTCGATAAAGATAACGAGGCAAATTTAAATAAACAGTTCTGATGAAAATGGTTTCATCAAACTGATCTGATGATGAAGCTGGTAGGAACTGCAACTCTTTTTTTTTTATAGGTTTACCAACAGTTTACACTTGAATACAAATATTATGAAGAGGACATGTACAAAGGCGAGCTTAACCCTAAAATAGTTTTCTTCCAGCAAACTTTTGATGATTCCCTATCCACGGAACTCCAGTTTGTTTAAAAGCTCCTCCATGGCATCTAGGAAACTGACGTCAGCATAGTCAAGGAGAGGTAACAACAGGGCTTGGGCAAGAGTGATGTTGACTGCAGCGCCATCTCTGCATCAACAGTCAAACCACGAAGACAAATCCATGTCCACCTGACTACACAAGCAAATGGTACCGATGATCGCCGTAGTGTACAAACTACATGTCTTATGCTACATGAGAAACCAATTATAGGCAAACACAACATGCAATGTTCCCTATCATAAGCCAATGTAGGTACCGTCGCCGTGCTTTTAAACAAATTCAAACTCATTTTTTCAGGCTGATAGCTCATAAGAACACACACAGACATAATAAAGAAACATTATTGGAACTATCGTGAGATGCACTCTCAGGCTTTTGTTCCTTTTGCGCTACTTCAGACGTATTTAATGTGTGGCCTTGATTGTCAGAAGCACGGGGTCTCATCCCATAGAAAAAATATATTGTTCTCTATTAAAGTTCAATAGATGGCGTTACAGGTATAGATTTGGTATTGAAGTAAGTAAAAAAACAATATAAAGGCCTTGAAAAAATATTTTCTGATATCAAAAAATACCCACAACACGGGAAAATTAAATAAATGTATCTACAATCAAGTTTAATAATTTTTACAAACATTTAATTTTGTCTTTTTTCTGATGGTAATAATTTGAACTAAATTGATGATGAAACCAGATTGTTTGTAGTACCACGGTAGAACAGACTTGATAGATGGCGTTATTTAAAAAAAAACAGATGACACGCCTATGACGTCATGCCCGAAATGAAAGAGAATACTAGTATTTCCTTATTATTCTAAAATTTTCAAATAAAATGTCAGACATCATTTGATATCATTGTGTCCAAAGACGAATATGTATATATATAAAAGACAATGTCCTGAATGACCGACTGACCGAGTGCCAACGCACAGCATAAACCGCGTAGAGACTTGAAATTTGGAGGGTGTGTTTGTCTTGATGCGAAGGGTTGTAACTAAGAAAGGAATTTTGAAAATTCATAAGCTAAATGATTCTAACGTAATACAAAAATGCTCTGTATTTCGGAAAGCGTTAGCAGTAGATAGTTACTTGTAATTTCCGCTTCGGCCGTCAAAGAAACCGGCGTTTCGTAACTGCTTCATAGGTACTTTCCTCAAATAAAATTAACAAACATATAACAATTTGCAATATACGAAAAATGCCACGGGAACGAAATATGGCAGTGTATTTCGACGTAAAATATAGTTTCACGGTATAGGTAGTTGTTGGGATTCAAATATTTTCAGGAGTGGGATTCCTAAATTGAAATACTTGAATGTTCGTTCGTTTCAAAAGTCATGTCACGGTGTGGTTTGTAATGAAACATAGCTTGCTGATTGAACACTCGTTTATTGACATAAGTAGGTAGACCAACACTTGTCCTAAAACTACCCACATTATTAAATATACTACATCTTTCCCTTATAAAACTATTAGCCTAAGAACATCGAAACCACCTAAGTGCTATTAAACTGAGCATTTCACAAATTCCTTAGAACTAAAATGAACCTAAAATATCTTTACTGTTTGTTTGTTTGAATTTATACATTTTCGCTACAAACAATAGTATCATTAAGTTCTTACTACTTTTCTTTTTATATAAACTTAAGTAGGTTATTACAATAGTTCATCATTTTGTATTTTTAGCGCGCGGTGAACTATCCAACTTTTTAGCCATACTTCTGGTTATAGGTGGACCCCAAGAACGTTCAAACTGCTGAATGTCTTTAGTAGCTCCTACCCCAGAATCAGTACCTTTCTCCGTTAGTACTTCTGACGATGTGTCAGATGCAGAAGAAGATGGTCCCGCGCTAGTAGATCGCGCACCTACCGCCTGCGTCGCCGGCGACGTAGCTATAGGTATGTCGCTGCTATCGGCAGTACCTAATCTACGAACTATATGCCTACGATTGCGGCGGTACTTGCGACCTGAATCATCCTGCACAATGTATGACCTAGGCTCAGCAGCTTTCTGAATAACCTTCATACACTTTCGCTGGTTACCATCCGCTAATACTACATTTTCATTTTTATGTAATATAGGGAGCTTTCTAGAGGACCTATCATATGTAAGTTTTTGTTTATTTTGCTGCACTAAAATGGCCTCATAATTCTTTTTCCTATCAACATTTTCCTCTAATAACCGTTTATGAATAGGTAAACGCGTATTTAGCCTTCTTCCCATTAAAATCTGTGCCGGTGAGTCTACATGGTCCCTCGGCGTAGACCGGAAGTTTAATAAACTCACATAATAATCATGTCCAGAATCCACACATTTCTTAAGCAGCATTTTTACTGTCCTAACTGCTCGTTCGCTCTTTCCGTTTGACTGGGCATACAGTGGCGATGACGTAATTTGTCTTATCTCCCAATTAACTACAAACTTTTTAAACTCATTTGAAGAGTAGGCCGGCCCATTATCAGTAATTAATTCGCTGGGTATACCGTACCTCGCAAACTGTTCTTTCATAGCTTTAATGACCGATTTGCTAGTTATAGAATTAATTTCATTAACTTCCACAAAATTGGAAAAATAGTCCACCAATATCAAATAATATTTCTTCCTGTATTCAAAAATATCCGAGCCTACTTTGGCCCATGGAAGATCTGGAATGTGATGAGGGATCATGGGCTCGCGGGGCGGCGCGGACGCGTGCAGCGCGCACGTGCTACAGCGCTGCACCACGCTCTCCACGTCACGTGACATGCCCGGCCAGAACAACACTCCCCGCGCGCGCCGCTTACACCTATCTATCCCCAAGTGCCCCTCGTGAATGCGAATTAACATTTCACTTCTTAGCGATTGCGGTATGAAAACAGAAGTTTCTTTAAAAATTATGCCTTCGACATACTGTAACCCTTCGCGGTATGACCAATACGCGCGAATATTTTCCTCAACTTCGTATTTACACCTGGGCCAACCCTCCCTTATCAACCTCACCAACGATTGCGCCTCCTTATCTTTAGCCGTATGCTCTCTGACTAAAACTAACTTTTCATCGCTGAAAGGTACCTGTTGTATCATAAAACAAGCCTGAGCTTCTACCTCCTCGTTCAATCGCTCGTGCATCAAATCGGGCAATGCAGCGCGTGACAAAGTATCTGCGATATACATGTACTTGCCCGGCGTGTACACAACTTTTATATCATAACTTTGAATACGCAACATCATCCTTTGTAATCGGGCAGGAACGGACGCTAGTGACTTTTTGAAAATGGATTCTAACGGTTTATGATCCGACTGCACCGTGACATCAGTTCTCCCAAATATATACTGGTGGAACCGCTCACATGAAAACACAATGGCTAATAACTCTTTTTCTATTTGCGCGTAGCGACACTGTGTCTCTGTAAGAGTTAACGAAGCGAATTCGACCGGCCTGCCTCCTTGTAACAGTACCGCCCCTAGTGCACTTGCACTTGCATCGACCGAAAGCGTTATAGGAAGACTATGAGAATATAATGCTAAGACTGGCGCAGAAGAAAGTTTTTTCTTGAGTACCATAACTGCCTCAGTATGTTCTGTATCCCACACCCATTCTGAACTCTTCCTTAACAGACCCCTCAAGACCGCCACGGACTCGGAATAATTAGGTATAAATTTTGACAAATAATTTACCATGCCTAAAAATCGTTCCAGTGATTTTTTATCTTCAGGTGCTGGCATGTCGACTATAGCTTGCACCTTTTTATCATCTGCTCTCATTCCCCTCTCGTCAAACACATGCCCCAAGTACGTTATCTCACTAACCCCAAATTTACATTTTTCTCTGTTGAACCTTATACCTACTTCTTTGGCACGCATCAAAAGTAGCTGTAAACGCATATCGTGCTCCTCTTTAGAAGAACCCCAGCAGACAATATCATCAATAAATGAGTCAATACCTTCCAAATCTTCTAGAAACTGTCTGATCTTCGCGTGGAAGATCTCTGGTGCGCAGTTAATGCCGTACGGGAGCCGCAAAAATTGATACCTAGAAAACGGTGTGCTAAATGTACAGAGGTCAGCGCTGGCTTCGTCTAACTTCATCATCCAAAAACCGCAGCGCGCATCCAGCACACTGAAGAACCGCGCCCCCCTTAGCTTCGCCGCTATCTCGCTCACTGTAGGCAATGAAAAATGCGCTCGCTTCACCGCATGATTCAACACTCGTGCATCTAAACATACCCGGATATCGCCATTCTTCTTAGCAGCTATTACTATAGGGTTGACCCATTCAGTTGGATGATGCACTTTGCGCACGATACTTAACTTTTCCATTCTTTCTAGCTCTGTTCGCAACTTATCACGCAACCCTAGCGGTACTTTTCGAGCGGGACAGATAACGGGCTGAACAGACCTATCTATAACGATTCTATGTACCCCGGGTAATTCTCCCACCCCCTTGAATAGATCTGAATACTCGTGTAACCCATAGCTTATTGCTTCGACTCTCTTAATGAATCCCAATTTTACACAGTCTTCCCTACCTAAAATATTCTGAACTTTCATGTCTACCACTGCATATTTAAGTTCATGATGCTTATTTCCGTGAAATATAGACAAAACTGCTTCGCCAATTATTGGTAATTCATTTCTTGTATATGAGAGCACCTTCGAGTTATAAGGTTTTAAATCACAATTCTTAAATCCAAGTTGATAAAAATCTATTTTTGTTACAATATTTAAATCCGCGCCACAGTCTAATTTGAAATCGACACGCTTACCGTTAATGCATAATGTTTCTATCCACTGTGTGTCCCAACGTACAGGCTTTGTCTTCAAAACGTTCACATACAGAACGTCTTCGTCCTCCGAATCATCCGACTCAAGATGACTCATATTGATTTCGTGCACCTTTTTACCTACTATTTTATTAGTACACTTTCTCGCGAAATGGCCACGATTTTTACACACAAAACACGTAGCATCACTCGCCGGGCACCACCCGCGCCCCTCACACATCACACTTCCACAACGTAAACACTGATCGCGCGAGGCCTGGCGCTCCACTGCCGGCCGCCCGGCGCCAGCGCCGGCGTCGCGGCGAGGCTCTCCGCGGGCGCTGCCGCCGCGCTGCTTCCGCTGCGCTCCGCGCGCGCGCTGCCACGACAGCGCGTCCACTAGGCCGCTCGTCCTATTTGCCTCCTCTATCTGCCGCCCCTCTGTTCTGGACAGCTCATCTGCTTCGCAAATCTGCACCGCCTTCGCCAATGTCAACTCATCCGTACGTAGTAAACGATCTCGTACGACGTGGTTAGAAACTCCGCATACTACACGATCACGTATCAGACCGTCAACGAGATGCTCGAACTCACAGTTTTGGCTCAATACCTTCAACGCCGTGACAAATTGACTAATTGATTCCCCGGCGTTCTGATTACGAGTGAAAAACTTGAATCGGAACATAGCCACATTACATTTTGTTCCGAAATGTTCGTCAAACTTCTTTTTCAAGCACTGGAGATCCTCGGCTGACTGCTCCGTGGTATATGTAAATGTTGAAAATATCTCGTAACCCTCCGCCCCAATGAGGTTCACCAGCAAGCTCGCCTGTACTTCTTTGGGCTCCTTGTTAACTCCGGATGCCTTCAGAAAAACATCGAACTGTTTCCACCATTTTTGCCACGCATCCGCGCGCTCGGCTGGACTGCCTGCTATCTGCAGTTCTGGTGGAGGTCGAGCGTGTTCCATATTTCTCCACACTTAGAAAACAAAACTCGATAAGATTTGTCGATAAACTTTCCAAAAACTCTCAATTTTTACATTAAATTCAAGACACCGCTGTCACCATGTAATGAAACATAGCTTGCTGATTGAACACTCGTTTATTGACATAAGTAGGTAGACCAACACTTGTCCTAAAACTACCCACATTATTAAATATACTACAGTTGTTAATGTTAAAGTTGTTTTCTGCACGCCGGGAAAGTATTCTGACTACGCGCGGACGAAGTCACGTTGAGTTTGAAAAATCATAATCGTCATACAGGGTGATTGGAAGATGGGTGCAAAGCTGTAAGGGGAAGGTTGTCTAGACCATTTAGAACTATTTCAGCCATAATAGTTATAAGACGAAGTCCGACTATTTCTTTTTTACCGTTTTTTTTTCGTAATACCCAGAAATTTTCAGTTAATTGCTAATAATTGTCAGTGTTATTGATTAATGTTTTATTTTATTTTATTTTGTAATTTAAGTAATGTGTAAGCAATTTAGGAAACATGGTCTAAGCATCGGTGTCATCAGACATTTTCAGTACAGACACTTTAGTTCACAAAAAAATTAAATGATTTATAGAATCAGGTTTATGGAAACTTAGTTAAAAAAAACAAATGGTGCTTTTTTGTTCAAACTTTTTTGAATAGGTACATGAAAAGAAAGAATTCATTCAGCGTTTGAAACGATGAAGCTGGAGATGATGTTGAAAGTAACTACAACCGAAGTGAGACGACGGGCTCTTGCTTGTGTTGTTGGGAATCGTGGCAATCATTTTGAGCACCAATAAATTAATAAATTGAATCAAAATGTTGTTTAATAAGAATGCCTACAATTTTAAATTTTCTCCCTCAATCTGGTTTTAAGGCTCCAATTTTATTAATTTGTAATATATCCGCGTAAATGATACCTCAAATAAAAGAGTATGAATACCAAGCATGTATTCAAAAAGGTTTGAACAAAAAAGCACCATCCGTTTTTTTAACTAGGTAAGTGTCAAAAACCTGATTCTCTAAATCTTTGTTTTTTTTTATGATGCCGAGTTCTTGGAGTATGGACTGATTGGTACGAAACTCAGTCCACGAAACTCCAAGCATTCTTCTCCAGCACCACATCTCAAGAGCATCTATGCTCTTTTTCTCGCTCTCCCTAAGAGTCCATGTTTCTGCAGCATAGAGGAATATGGGAAACACCAACGCTCTAACGAGACGGATCTTAGTAGATTTCGTTATGCTACGATTTTTCCATATCTTCCTCAGCTTATCCATGGCGGACCTAGAAATCGCCATACGCCGCTTGATTTCGTCAACGCATCCACCATTGTTTGTGATCAAAGATCCGAGGTAAATGTATGATTGAACCACATCACAGTTTGCGATTAGCTTGACTTCCGGCAAGTTGTTATTGATACGGTCAACAATCATCACTTTCGTTTTGCTGCGGTCGATCTTCAGTCCAAACTCGAGGCTGATGTTTTATATCTCGAAAAGACTAGTTTTCCCTTACAGCTTTGCACTCATCTTTCAATCACCCTGTGTACGTGTCTAAGTTTTTTTTCACGAACGCCATCTATTGAATGTGTGCGCGTTTTACGCGGTAATTACAGTTGCAGGAGCTAGGTGGCTCTAGCTATCATTTCCCTGCTAGCGGCATCTAGTAGTAGTTTGCGTAGTGTGTTTAAACATTATTCAAACATAATTATCTCAAACATAATCGAAGAGCTGAAAGACAAGCATTCAAAAAAAAAGTGTGTGTGTTTGTGTGTGTCTGTCTGTCTGTCTGTCCCATTGTAGCTCCCGAACGGATGAACCGATTTCGTATTTTTTTTTTTTTTGATATGTGAATTTGTCGGGTGTGGCTATGTTTGATCAAAATCGGTTCAGCCGTTTCATTGCGTTGAGGGATTTTATAATTTTTACAAAATTAATTACTTGTTTTATTTTATTACCATTTCATCTACTTGGAAGTCATCAACGGGTGAACTTTCTTCCTCGTCAGTGAACTCTTCCTTCACAGCGGCTGGAGTACTCTCATTGTTGGAACAATCATTCAATGTGATGTGCTGATCGGGGGCCCGCGATAAGTTCTGTGTAGTTCGTAGGTTCATCATGCTCACTGTCTCCAGCGATATCTGTAAACACGGTAACACGCAGTGCAGTGAGATTGTGCGAGCGAGGCAAGATATTAAACACAAAGGAATATTTTTGTCTCTCTCTCGATTGAGGTATTTAAGAAGGGCTGAAGGGATTTAATGAAACTATAGATATGAAACACCACTGTAGAGAGTTGGGGAGAGGGCGGGGAGGGAGCAAAAACCCTCCCCTATAAATGAAAAACCGCCCAAGTGCGACTCGGATTCGCGCAAGAAGAGTTCCGTACCATTAACTATAAAAACGTTTTATAACGTATTTAGGTAGTTATTATTGAGATTAATTGTAACATTAAAAAATATTTATTTTATTCAAAATACTTTGCCAGTATGTCACAGTAATAACTTATTATTTTTCAAATAAAAATATCGCGTGTACCTTTTTAGAAACTTCATAAAATAGGCTTGTGTTTAAATTGGTTGGCCACCCAGGTCACCATACGTTTTTTTTCACCAGAGATTAAAAAACTTAGACATTAAAAACAGACATTTGCTATTCTTGATCTTTAAAACCTTTTGTAAAAAAAACAGCAATAGCTAGTCATGAATTGGGTACCACGTTAGCAAGGCCCAACATTCAGGATCATTTCACAGAAAAAAACTATTGATAATTCCTCAATTTGTGGTTGTAGTGTCCAATAAGGTGTCGTATTTCCAGGACTTGTTAGTTTTTTTTTTTTTTATATTAGCGGCATTTTTTTTTATACTACTTGAATGACGGAACAAGCAGATGGCCCACCTGATGTTAAGCGGTAACCTCTGCCTATGAACAGTGCATTACCTCATAGGTCACGTCCACCTAGGACGCGCCCTATGTGGCATTGCACTGCGCCCGCCACCCTGAGACATAAAAATGAAAAGTCTCATGTGCCTGTAATTTCACCGGCACCCTTACCCTTCAAACCGGAACACATAACACATTATCTAATAAAAATGCGGCAGAAATAGGTATGGTGGTAGTACTTCCCCGGACGAACTCTTTCACAAAAAAGCTCTACTACTACTACTACATTGGCCCCCTCTGTATGCACTTGCCGGATTATCCATTAAGTATGGGACAGCCTGTATATCTGATGATGATGATGAAGATTCATGACCTTTATTTTAAAGGAATCTTCTTGTAAACCCTTTCATATTTCTTTCACAAGTCAAGTTAATTTGACGACCTCTGTGGCGCAGGAGGTTGCGCGTTCGATTCCCACCTCGTAACAAATAATTGTACGATCTGCAGATATTTGTTCAGGGTGTTCTGGGTATTTTCTATGTATAATACACAAGTATCTATCTATTTAATGTATTGTATTAAGTATATCAGTTATCTAGTACCCATAACACAAACTCTGCTTAGCTTGGGGCTAGATAATGTTGTGTGAACTGTCCAGCATTATTTATTTATTTATTTAATTATGTATAAATGTTACCTGCATGCCATTGTACACGAGATCTGTAAATATTTTGTCAGCTCTTTGACTCATTTCTGAGAAGCGACGACATCTCAGCAACTGGGAGCCACAGATGTAGCATATTGTAACGGGTCTTCCATCCGCAGTGTTGAGCTAAAAAAAAACAATTATTGAATGAATGAATGAAAATACTTTATTCATTTCTTTTAAGGTGTGCAACCTTACAAACTAGTTAAAATAAACACAACAATTAAACATGTACAATGGGCGGTCTTATCGCTAAGAAGCGATCTCTTCCAGACAAACTGTGGATGGAGAGGAACTTAACTTATATGGAAGATGAATGTGAACGCTTATAATAGAATAGAATACAAATCATTTATTTTGAACAGAAAATACACAGTTCGGGTACACATATTAAACATATAAAATTATTATTTTTGGGGTTGTCCCTCTGGACCCACTGCTATGGCCTAGTGGTGGGACTATGGGGTTTACTTTTCCTCCGCTAGGTTAGAGATGGAATTAAAAAACTAACTTTAAAAATAAAAAAAATATAGACCTCTGTTTGACCACGATCTCACCTGTTGGTAACTGACGATGTGGCTGAAGATGAAGAACAAAGGTCTAGAAGGCACCTATTCACTCTAGCCTTGAAGAGACCCTGATTATAGTTAAACTTTACCATAGCACACTAGCTAACTTTAATAAACCTATGCGACAAAACTTTAAAACTTATATTTCTGACCATGATAGGTCCATGTTAGGGTCTAAACGAGAATTATTTTTTGGCATAAATAAAATTGCAATCTTTTTTCTCCTATATTTAAATTACAGTAGTGTACGGTTGAACATGTCCCACTGTATTTATTTAAGCTTTAACTTTCATCTCATATATTGTTTTAATAAGGCGGCTGGCAGCGGCTGGATGAGGAGAGCCGAAGACCGGACTAAGTGGCGTTCACTAGGAGGCCTACGTCCAGCAGTGGACGTATATAGAAGAATGATGAAGATGATGATTGGTTTATTATTATTATTATTTAAAATTATAGACGAGCAGCTTTCGCTGATGTGCCTATTTCAGAGTGTTGAAATGTCTTAGTTTCACTTGCTGCACTGATTACACTTTAATGTCTTTAATTGTTAACAGTTTGTTCGTCCGCAACCAGTTATCTAATTTATTCTTGAAAGATGTTAGTTGGATGACAAAATAAAAATTGCTTAAGGTTAGCTAGTGTGCTACGATAAAGAATGTTTTTTAATGCCATCTCTAGCGTTGGTGGGTCCACGGGGAAAAATAATCCCCATAGTCCCACCAGTAAATTAGGACTAGCAGCCTCCACCCATCACGCAAAAAGGGCCCTTGTAGAGCAGACTCTTCTCCGCAACTAGGCCACCAACGGGCCCCCGGGCAAAAAGGGCCCATTGGTGGCCTAGTTGCGGAGAAGAGTCTGCACTACAAGTAAGTAAGTAGTCCCAGCAGTAGCTTATAGCAGTGGTTCCACGGGGAAACACACATTTTGTTGCTGTATAGTGCCATCAAAAAATGCCCGTTCTCAGCAAAATGCTGCAGTGAACTGCAGCACTGAGCAGCAGCACAGACCTCAGTTCCTGGTGCCTCAGGCGCTCAGCATTTTTAGCTGTTTATCTTGCATTTTTGTATGTTGGAAAATGAAAGTAGGTACATGAATAAAATTGTATGTAACCCTAACTTGTAGCTTGTGTTTTATAGGTAGGCACTCGTCTAGTCCATGTCGTCATCAATATCCCGTATAAGTCCACTGCTAACCCCAAGCCTCCTCCATAGAATGCTACGACGAACGGTCTGTGTTCGGTTTGGTATTTGTCAATGTAGTAAGGGTGACCAAGACCCAGCCGACTTGCATCCAACAGAGGTACCAGTACAATATTGTAGTCTTTGAGACGTACCTAGCACACTATAAATGTTGCTAATGTAAGTAGAAACCAATGTAAATAATAACTTGAGATTGAGTACCTTGGTACCAGTGACTCTTTCGTATATCTCTTGCAGCCCGTTGCTCGCAATGCAATGCATTCTGAGGTCACTGGCTAAACACACTCTGCAGACTGAAGTAGTCATTTTCAGATCCAGCCAGACTTTGTATTTTTTACAAACAAAACAAACTGGTATAGAAAAAGAACGCTATTTAATAAAATAAATAAATTGTTTCGTAAGATCGTACCTGGTACGTAGTATCATATCACCTAAAAATGTTGCAAAATTGTAAAAATAAAAATCGTTAAATTTAGCGTTTTTTTTCGTTAATTTATTTCGTTAATTTTTTTGTGATTTGTTGATAAATCGGGAGAAATCGGGAGATTTTTATTCGGAATAAAACAAGAGTTTTTTTAAGTTAATAATACATTCATTTATTTAAGATTGATATATTGTATATTAATTAATCATTTTCGTCTTCATACCACCTCTTACTGGCTATTTTTGTGAACATTTTCTCATCTATATTAAAATTGTAGCAACTTTTATTATTATCTGCTATACCTACATCTTTTAGTGTATAGAAGACCTATCATTGACTCAGTGGAAAGTTTATTGCGTTGTTTAGTTTTCATCAAATTTATTGATGAAAATATTCTTTCTACATTTGCAGATGAGTGTGGCAAACTCAAAACTTTGAAAACAAAATAACAAACGTTTTCAAACATGCGTGAGCCATCACCACATTTCATGCTACTCACGCTTGTCCAAAATTCTTCTGTTTTTTCACTGAGCGACTCAATTTCTTTTGTATTACGAAGCAAACGCCATTCTGTGTCAACTTTTTGATAGTCATTAGTCTCTATCAAATTGGGGAATTGTCTACATATTGACACAATTGACGAAAATTCACATTTTTTGAAAAATTCGGGAGATAGGAGTGCTAAATCGGGATATCGGGAGACAAGGTCCAAAATCAGTAGATCTCCCGATAAATCGGGAACTTTTGCAACGCTGTCACCTAAGCACAGAACACTAATAATCTCGCACCACAGACTACTAGGATGCTACGCACACGTATCACAGACATCGAGCAACGTAGAAAGTACAGATCGTTCACAAAAGCAAGGCACTTATTTTGTGTATTGGCAGCATTGCCTACGGTGCTGCCAACAATGTATGTAGCATTTACATCACTTGGCTGCCTTCTAGACTGTTAGAAATGATAAAATAATTTTTTCTACTTTTCAAACTTTCGGACATGATCTACTGGCATTTTAACGTGAGTTCTGGACTCCAATCGAAATCTAGATTGCAGCTGTGATACGGATCTGTTCAAAACGAAAGAGTTCTAGCTTTCTAGAATGTTTGAAATGAAGTTTTTTTTTTCTGCTTTTCAAACTTTCGGACATGATCTGCAGGCATTTTAACGTCAGTTCTGGACTCCAATCGAGTTCTAGATTGCAGCTATGATACGGATCTGTTCAAAACGAAAGAGTTCTAGCTTTCTAGACGTTTTGAAATGATTAAAATATTTTTTTCTACTTTTCAAACTTTCGGACATGATCTGCAGGCATTTTAACGTCAGTTCTGGACTACAATCGAATTTTAGATGGCAGCTATGATACGGATCTGTTCAAAACGAAAGAGTTCTAGCTTCCTAGACTGTTTCAAATGATGAAAATATACAATGATCTGCTAAGTTCACACTGGTTCACACACATGTGTTTTTCAACATTTTTCATGATGCGATGGTATGAAAACATATTTCGCCACCCCCCGACCCTTCGCTTTTTTATCATGTAGCGTTTGATGGAATCAACCACCATTGCCTCCTCGGTTGACATTTTCATCAATGGCCCAAATAAAAAGTAAGCAAAGAAATCGCTTAAATTTGTAAAACGATTTAATTATATGTGTAGCAAATACAGATCCACGATGGGAGAAATAGGTTAATCAAAAACAAGCACAACCCCTTCGCATTAACATGAGTCTTAGGATTTTATTTTTTGATAATTTGTTTGTGTTAACATACAAATGTTTATGAGTAGGTATATCCTTTTGTTAAAATCCTCTTAATCAAATTAAAATTCTAATTTTTTTTATCTTTATTTTTACTAAAGTTCTCTCGACCTCTGGCGACCCCCTTACAGAAGCTTCGCGACCCCCCAGGGGGTCGCGACCCTCAGGTTGAAAAACACTGCCTTAGAGCATTGCACTATGCTCGTTTCAGTGAGGAAGGGTAATGAGATCAGCGCCTGTGTATGTTTCTACGGATGAACCTTCAGAACGAATCTTCTTCCTTTCGTGGAATACTCTAAGAAATTTCGCCAATGTCAAGTAAAATTATTATTAATGGTTATTTTCGAAAAAACCCGACTTCAAAGCTAGTAGTGCTTGCATTTCTGTGTTCCAGTTTCAATGGTATGGTTGCCGGTGAAATTACAGGCACATGAGACTTTTCATCTTTTTTGTCTCAGGGTGGCGGGCGTCCTCGGTGGATGTGATCTATGTGGTAATGATCTGTTTAAAGGCAGAGGGTAGGTACCGCTTAATATCAGGTGGGCCTTCTGATTGATCCGTCATACCAAGTTGTATAAAAAAAAATATAGGAATTTATCCCCAATACAAGATTTTCTTTATTCTTTATTGTACACACAAACAGAGAACAAAAACATCTCACATAGAGGACATGTACAAAGGCGAGCTTAACCTTAAAATAGTTTTCTTCCAGCAAACTTTTGATGATTCCCTATCCACGGAACTCCAGTTTGTTTAAAAGCTCCTCCGTGGCATCTAGGAAACAGACGTCAGCATAGTCAAGGAGAGGTAACAACAGGGCTTGGGCAAGAGTGATGTTGACTGCAGCGCCATCTCTGCATCAACAGTCAAACCACGAAGACAAATCCATGTCCACCTGACTACACAAGCAAATGGTACCGATGATCGCCGTAGTGCGGCGCTATTTTTGTTCCTATATAAGCTAAGCATCGCACTGTTGCGAGCCTCTTTTTACGATATTGCGGTCATTTGTACGCACCGCTATTTAATTATATTCTTTTATTCCAAAGCTTGCTGTTTCCTCTGGTTCCCAATTTTACAAGTGACTTTAGTTTCAAAAGGTAAGAACTTTTGGAGACGCTGAGAGATTGAAACGAGAAGTTACCCCGTTTGCTAATATCATTAACGTGACTCACCTAGGACAGTTTATTGTCAAAAATAATAACCAGGTTCTTGGCACAGACAGAAAAAGATATTGGTTCATCGGCGTAGGTACATAACCGGGGGCGGCGTAGACTGACCTACAAGATTCAGCATATATGATCTACCAATTATAAGCCTCGTGCTAAAAAAACTGAATTTTTCGCGGCTCGCTCCGCTCACAGTTATATTTTATGATATTAGGACGAGGATATATTTATTACTGCACTCTCCTCAAGCTAAAATACACAATTTTCTTTACAATGATAGATTGGGTATTTATTTTATTTTATTTATTTGGTACACAACAAAACAGCAACACTATATAACACTTTAAAGTACCTAATCTTAAATCTAGTACGTAATTCTATAAATCTAGTCATGATATTTGGCATAGAATGGATTACATATAGAGGTAGCATATTCTAGTTGAAATCTCACTAGTGAGGTAAACAATAAAAGATAAGACGCGGGTTTTTGAACGGAATGGACGTTCGCAATTTAAAATAATTGAGAAATGTAACTACGTAGGTACATAACACCCAACAGTCACATACATAGTCCTGACCCCACATTAGGATTCCCTGTGTCGTGTGTATCTGGAACTACGAGTACCTTGTACCACAACACAGAGACTTGGAACAAATATTTGCATATCATACAAACATTTGTTCAGCAGTGGGAAGCGAACCCGTAACCTCTCGCATCTCAGCCAACTACTCGCCCGCCGCGCCGCAGAGGACGCCAAAATCAAGTAAGATGAACGCCTAACTAAACTATCCACATTCATATATTCATACATTCCACACATCACAGGCTTTACTGGAGTGGGCTCTCATGTCTTTGAAAATGTATGTTCTGAGCGACAGACATATCGCATTGGTTGCAGGCGTATGGCTTCTCCTCAGTCAGTGTGCATTCTCATATGTGTTCGCAAATTACAACTCTGAGAGAATTTCTTATCACATTGGTTGCAGGCGTATGGCTTCACCTCAGTCAGTGTGCATTCTCATGTGTGTTCGCAAATTACAACTCTGAGAGAATTTCTTATCACATTGGTTGCAGGCGTATGGCTTCTCCTCAGTCAGTGTGCATTCTCATGTGTGTTCGCAAATTACAACTCTGAGAGAATTTCTTATCACATTGGTTGCAGGCGTATGGCTTCTCCTCAGTCAGTGTGCATTCTCATGTGTGTTCGCAAATTACAACTCTGAGAGAATTTCTTATCACATTGGTTGCAGGCGTATGGCTTCTCCTCAGTCAGTGTGCATTCTCATGTGTGTTCGCAAATAACAACTCTGAGAGAATGTCTTATCACATTGGTTTCAGACGTATGGCTTCTCCTCAGTCAGTGTGGATTCTCATGTGTGTTCGCTAATTACAACTCTGAGAGAATTTCTTATCACATTGGTTGCAGACGTATGGCTTCTCCTCAGTCAGTGTGGATTCTCATGTGTGTTCGCAAATTACAACTCTGAGAGAATTTCTTATCACATTGGTTGCAGGCGTATGGCTTCTCCTCAGTCAGTGTGCATTCTCATGTGTGTTCGCAAATTACAACTCTGAGAGAATGTCTTATCACATTGGTTGCAGGTATATGGCTTCTCCCCAGTGTGCATTCTCATGTGTGTTCGCAAATTACCACTATGAGAGAATGTCTTATCACATTGGTTGCAGGTATATGGCTTCTCCCCAGTGTGCACTCTCATGTGTTCTAGCAAACTACCACTCCGAGAGAATGTCTTATCACATTGGTTGCAGGCATATGGCTTCGCCCCAGTGTGGACTCTCATGTGTTCTAGCAACCTACCACTCCGAGAGAATGTCTTATCGCATTGGTTGCAGGTATATGGCTTCTCCCCAGTGTGCATTCTCATGTGTGTTCGCAAATTACTACTCTGAGAGAATGTCTTATCACATTGGTTGCAGGCGTATGGCTTCTCCCCAGTGTGCTTTCTCATGTGTGATCGCAAATTAGTACTCTGAGAGAATGTCTTATCACATTGGTTGCAGGCATATGGCTTCTCCCTGGTGTGCATTCTCATGTGTTTTCGCAAATTACTACTGCGAGAGAATGTCTTATCACATTGGTTGCAGGTATATGGCTTCTCCCCAGTGTGGACTCTCATGTGTTCTAGCAAACTACTACTCCGAGAGAATGTCTTATCGCATTGGTTGCAGACATATGGTTTTACTGCAGAGTGGCTTTGCAAATGTTTCACCATATTTGGTTTAGTCTTCAATACCTTGCGGCATACATCACAACGATAACAAGATTCAGTGTTTCTTGTTTTGCTTGTTACAGTGCTTTCTTTTAATTCGGAATGTTCCATATCAATTGGCATTTCATCTAATTGAATGTCATCAACAGCTGAACTTACATCATCTTCGTTGAATTCTTTCTTCACAGCTACTGGAGTACTTTCTGTCATTCCTAGGTTTAGCGAATGAGCTGCCTGTGGTGTTGTCTGAAATAACACAATGAAGGGAGGTGAGCAAGAGTACAGCGTCTTAGACACACAATGCACTACATGTCATCATCATCAGCAGGTCCACGTCCACTGCTGGACATAGGCCTCCCTTATAGAATGTCTAACGAACGGTCTTGAGCCGCCTCCATCCAACGACTTCCTGGAAGCGTTACAAAGACATCAGCCCATCGGGTGGGGACCATTCAATACCGCATTATCAGTTTCATGATTACAATCTATTTCTCAGCAGTATTCTGTGAGCTGTCGGAGAAACAAGATGGGGTTTAAGTTTGGCGAACGAAAAAAACGAATGAAACCCTGAAACAAAAGACTATTGAAGTATTTATTTTTTAACCCCCGACGCAAAAATGACAGGTTGTTATAAGTTTGACGTGTCTGTGTGTGTGTGTGTGTGTGAGTGTCTGTCCCATCGTAGCTCCCGAATGGATGAACCGATTTAGTTTTGTTTCGTGTGAAATGTGAATTTGACGGGGGTGTTCTTAGCTATGTTTGATCAAAATCGGTTCAGCCGTTTCATTGAGTTGGGGTTTTTTTGAATTTTTACAAAATATTTACTCATCTTTTGTGTCTATGTCCATGAGTGTAATTTTAACCCCCGACGCAAAATCGACTGGGTGTTATACGTTTGACGTTTTGTGTGTGTGTGTGTCTGTCTGTCTGTCTGTCACATCGTAGCTGACGAACGGATGAACAGATTTCGTTTATTTTTTTGTTTGATAGGTGTATTTGTCGGGTGCGTTCTTAGCTTTGTTTGATCAAAATCGGTTCAGCCGTTCAACATTGGGGTTTTTTTTAATTTTTACAAAATATTTACTTGACTTTTGTGTCTATGTCTACGAGTGTATTTTAATAATTAAAATCACAAGGTACATTTTTAATCGTCTAATAAACTAAATTGACTCTTGTTCCAACGCAACAACCTAGGAGAGTATGGCAAATAACACGGCGCGCGCTGTATTAGCTTTGTTGCGGCTTCCGCGCTTCTGCTATGTTTATGTTATGTTTGCCGAGCACGTACCTTTTTTTTATAGATTATGGTATGGAACCCTTCCGTGTGTGAGTCCGACTCGCACTTGACAGATTTTATTAAGTCAAAGTCAAAGTCAAAAGTATTTTATTCATTGAAATCACAAGGGTCATTTTGAATCGTCTTAAAAATAAATTTACATTTACTCCTGTTCCAACGCAACCAGACCTAGAAGAATCAGGCAACAAACACGGTTTGTTTTTCTTTTGATGATCCTTCTTACTACTAGGTGGGGAGCGCCTGTGTGGTGCCTCGAGAACAAGTGGAAGCTGATTCAAGAAAAAAAGGAAAACCAAATTAAAAGCCTTACTTAGGTAGGCAGTCAAAAGTAAGATGATAGAGAGAATCAGCAAAAGTTCATAAGGCAGCACACACTACGCTTGATATACTCATAAATAACACATCAGTAATAAATTATATGCAGGTACAGACATTGCAAATTGACAAATTAGGTGTCGAGGGGCAGAGCGACATCAGGCCACGCGGCTTTATCATTAACATAGTCATGTAGTGTGTAATACGCTTTCTTAATTAAATTATTCTTTATGTAAGATTTAAATCTTCGAATCGAAAGTTTAGAAGCACTTTCTGGAAGTTTATTATAGAACCGAACAGAATTCCCCATAAAAGACCCACTTACTTTTTTTAATCTAAATTTGGGAATACTCAGTTTATTTTTATTTCTCGTGTTAAAACAATGCACGTCACTTTTTTTCATAAATCTATCTAAGTGTTTATGTGTATATAATAAGGTTTCGTAGATGTATTGCGATATTACCGTGAGAATGTTAATTTCCTTAAAACGCTCCCTCAAGGAGTCACGTGGCTTCATTTTATAAATGGCACGTATTGCCCGTTTTTGTAAAACAAATATTGCTTGGATGTCTGCTGCTTTCCCCCACAGAATGATGCCATATGACATAACACTATGGCAGTAGCCAAAATAAACTAGCCTAGCTGTAGCTTCATCAGTAAGCTGCCTTATCGTACGAACTGCATATGCAGCGGAACTAAGTCTACCCGCAAGTGCCTCAATTTGTGGTCCCCACTGCAAACTTGCATCAATATTAAATCCTAAGAAAACAGTAGAGTTTACAAGATTGAGTGTCTCGCCATTTACTTTAATATTAGTTGGGTAATGTTTTACATTTGGCAAAGTAAATTTAATGCATTTAGTTTTTTTAGCATTAAGCAACAGATTATTTACAGTGAACCAATCAAGAACTCGCGATAGTGATTTATTTACATCATCGTAATTAGCTTTTGCCCAATCAACTTTGAAAATTAAAGACGTATCGTCAGCAAATAAAACTATATCACATATGTCTTTTACATAAAAAGGGAGATCGTTAATGTATACTAAAAATAGAAATGGGCCTAGTATTGAACCCTGGGGCAATCCCATAACAATAGACGACCCTGAAGACCTTTCACCACCAACGTCAACTTTTTGTACTCTATTGGATAAGTAAGAATTTACAAGGTTAATTGCCTGATTTTGGATGCCATAATGTTTTAACTTCAAAATTAGAGTAGCATGACTCACGCAGTCGAAAGCTTTGGATAGGTCGCAGAATACTCTGATCGCGTCTTGCGAGTTTTCCCATGCTTGAAATATGTGTTCCAAAAGCATGGTACCAGCATCAGCTGTTGATCGACCCTTGGTAAATCCAAATTGATGACTATGAAGTAGTCTGTGGAAGTTAAAGTGTGACAATAATTGAGTAAGAATAAGTTTTTCAAAGATTTTACTTAACGCGGGCAATATAGAAATCGGCCTATAATTAGCTGGATCTTTTGCATTTCCAGACTTGAACAAAGGAATTAATTTACCATGTTTCATAAGATCTGGAAAGATTCCGTTGTCAACACATCTATTAAAAATGTAGGCTAAGCATGGAGCAATATCAATAATTATAATACCTAACACCTTTGTGGATATTCCCCAAAGATCTTCAGTATTTTTAATATTAAGTGACTTAAATGTCTTAACAATACTATCGGCATTTACGTATCTAAAGCTAAACGCGATCTCACATTTAGCAACACTTAGTTCCAATAAAGTAGATGCTCCAGAGGCAGATGATTGTAATGACTGGGTTACAATAACTGGTATATTAGAGAAAAAATTGTCAAAGGCATTCGCGACATCATTCTTTTTTGTCAATATTGTATTGTTTATGTTTAATTTGATCTGTTTATTGCGTGGCTTAGATTTACCTGTTTCATTATTTATTAATTTCCAAGTTGCCTTAAGTTTATTCGGCTGTTTGTTACCCCTCATCTCTATCATTTATAATCTTGAATAATTGTTTTCTATTTTAAAGGATATTCTTCCAGATTGGTCCCGTTTTATCAAAATCTAGTTGTGATGTTGGGATCCATCAGGAATTGAGGGAACTCCTCACATATTACAGGCATACATATAGTGAATTGAGGGAACTCCTCAAATATTACAGGCATACATATAGTGAATTGAGGGAACTCCTCAAATATTACAGGCATACATATAGTGAATTGAAGGGAACTCCTCAAATATAACAGGCATACATACAGTGAATTGAGGGAACTCCTCAAATACTACAGGCATACATATAGTGAATTGGGGGAACTCCTCAAATATTACAGGCATACATATAGTGAATTGAGGGAACTCCTCAAATATTACAGGCATACATATAGTGATTTTGGTATTTTCAGCAACAAGTCAAGTATTCATTCAGAAAGTGTGCTTTCGTGAAGTGGAATTGATGAAGAAGACCACTGATGGACACCGGAACTCCTCAATGATATTTCACGGGTGGCGATATCTCGATTAAGATAACGAGGCAAATTTAAATAAACAGTTCTGATGAAAATGGTTTCATCAAACTGATCTGATGATGAAGCTGGTAGGAACTGCAACTCTTTTTTTTTATAGGTTTACCAACAGTTTACACTTGAATACAAATATTATGAAGAGGACATGTACAAAGGCGAGCTTAACCCTAAAATAGTTTTCTTCCAGCAAACTTTTGATGATTCCCTATCCACGGAACTCCAGTTTGTTTAAAAGCTCCTCCATGGCATCTAGGAAACAGACGTCAGCATAGTCAAGGAGAGGTAACAACAGGGCTTGGGCAAGAGTGATGTTGACTGCAGCGCCATCTCTGCATCAACAGTCAAACCACGAAGACAAATCCATGTCCACCTGACTACACAAGCAAATGGTACCGATGATCGCCGTAGTGTACAAACTACATGTCTTATGCTACATGAGAAACCAATTATAGGCAAACACAACATGCAATGTTCCCTATCATAAGCCAATGTAGGTACCGTCGCCGTGCTTGGGGTTAAAGTTCAATAGATGGCGTTACAGGTATAGATTTGGTATTGAAGTAAGTAAAAAAACAATATAAAGGCCTTGAAAAAATATTTTCTGATATCAAAAAATACCCACAACACGGGAAAATTAAATAAATGTATCTACAATCAAGTTTAATAATTTTTACAAACATTTAATTTTGTCTTTTTTCTGATGGTAATAATTTGAACTAAATTGATGATGAAACCAGATTGTTTGTAGTACCACAGGAAGAACGGACTTGATAGATGGCGTTATTTAAAAAAAAACAGATGACACGCCTATGACGTCATGCCCGAAATGAAAGAGAATTCCTATTCATGTATTTCCTTATTATTCTAAAATTTTCAAATAAAATGTCAGACATCATTTGATATCATTGTGTCCAAAGACGAATATGTATATATATAAAAGACAATGTCCTGAATGACCGACTGACCGAGTGCCAACGCACAGCATAAACCGCGTAGAGACTTGAAATTTGGAGGGTGTGTTTGTCTTGATGCGAAGGGTTGTAACTAAGAAAGGAATTTTGAAAATTCATAAGCTAAATGATTCTAACGTAATACAAAAATGCTCTGTATTTCGGAAAGCGTTAGCAGTAGATAGTTACTTGTAATTTCCGCTTCGGCCGTCAAAGAAACCGGCGTTTCGTAACTGCTTCATAGGTACTTTCCTCAAATAAAATTAACAAACATATAACAATTTGCAATATACGAAAAATGCCACGGGAACGAAATATGGCTGTGTATTTCGACGTAAAATATAGTTTCACGGTATAGGTAGTTGTTGGGATTCAAATATTTTCAGGAGTGGGATTCCTAAATTGAAATACTTGAATGTTCGTTCGTTTCAAAAGTCATGTCACGGTGTGGTTGTTAATATTAAAGTTGTTTTCTGCACGCCGGGAAAGTATTCTGACTACGCGCGGACGAAGTCACGTTGAGTTTGAAAAATCATAATCGTCATACAGGGTGATTGGAAGATGGGTGCAAAGCTGTAAGGGGAAGGTTGTCTAGACCATTTAGAACTATTTCAGCCATAATAGTTATAAGACGAAGTCCAACTATTTCTTTTTTACCGTTTTTTTTTCGTAATACCCAGAAATTTACAGTTAATTGCTAATAATTGTCAGTGTTATTGATTAATGTTTTATTTTATTTTATTTTGTAATTTAAGTAATGTGTAAGCAATTTAGGAAACATGGTCTAAGCATCGGTGTCATCAGACATTTTCAGTACAGACACTTTAGTTCACAAAAAAATTAAATGATTTATAGAATCAGGTTTATGGAAACTTAGTTAAAAAAAAACAAATGGTGCTTTTTTGTTCAAACTTTTTTGAATAGGTACATGAAAAGAAAGAATTAATTCAGCGTTTGAAACGATGAAGCTGGAGATGATGTTGAAAGTAACTACAACCGAAGTGAGACGACGGGCTCTTGCTTGTGTTGTTGGGAATCGTGGCAATCATTTTGAGCACCAATAAATTAATAAATTAAATCAAAATGTTGTTTAATAAGAATGCCTACAATTTTAAATTTTCTCCCTCAATCTGGTTTTTAGGCCCCAATTTTATTAATTTGTAATATATCCGCGTAAATGATACCTCAAATAAAAGAGTATGAATACCAAGCATGTATTCAAAAAGGTTTGAACAAAAAAGCACCATCCGTTTTTTTAACTAGGTAAGTGTCAAAAACCTGATTCTCTAAATCTTTGTTTTTTTTTATGATGCCGAGTTCTTGGAGTATGGACTGATTGGTACGAAACTCAGTCCACGAAACCCCAAGCATTCTTCTCCAGCACCACATCTCAAGAGCATCTATGCTCTTTTTCTCGCTCTCCCTAAGAGTCCATGTTTCTGCAGCATAGAGGAATATGGGAAACACCAACGCTCTAACGAGACGGATCTTAGTAGATTTCGTTATGCTACGATTTTTCCATATCTTCCTCAGCTTATCCATGGCGGACCTAGAAATCGCCATACGCCGCTTGATTTCGTCAACGCATCCACCATTGTTTGTGATCAAAGATCCGAGGTAAATGTATGATTGAACCACATCACAGTTTGCGATTAGCTTGACTTCCGGCAAGTTGTTATTGATACGGTCAACAATCATCACTTTCGTTTTGCTGCGGTCGATCTTCAGTCCAAACTCGAGGCTGATGTTTTATATCTCGAAAAGACTAGTTTTCCCTTACAGCTTTGCACTCATCTTTCAATCACCCTGTGTACGTGTCTAAGTTTATTTTCACGAACGCCATCTATTGAGTGTGTGCGCGTTTTACGCGGTAATTACAGTTGCAGGAGCTAGGTGGCTCTAGCTATCATTTCCCTGCTAGCGGCATCTAGTAGTAGTTTGCGTAGTGTGTTTAAACATTATTCAAACATAATTATCTCAAACATAATCGAAGAGCTGAAAGACAAGCATTCAAAAAAAAAGTGTGTGTTTGTGTGTGTCTGTCTGTCTGTCTGTCCCATTGTAGCTCCCGAACGGATGAACCGATTTCGTTTTTTTTTTTTTTTTGATATGTGAATTTGTCGGGTGTGGCTATGTTTGATCAAAATCGGTTCAGCCGTTTCTTTGTGTTGAGGGATTTTATAATTTTTACAAAATTAATTACTTGTTTTATTTTATTACCATTTCATCTACTTGGAAGTCATTAACGGGTGAACTTTCTTCCTCGTCAGTGAACTCTTCCTTCACAGCGGCTGGAGTACTCTCATTGTTGGAACAATCATTCAATGTGATGTGCTGATCGGGGGCCCGTGATAAGTTCTGTGTAGTTCGTAGGTTCATCATGCTCACTGTCTCCAGCGATATCTGTAAGCACGGTAACACGCAGTGCAGTGAGATTGTGCGAGCGAGGCAAGATATTAAACACAAAGGAATATTTTTGTCTCTCTCTCGATTGAGGTATTTAAGAAGGGCTGAAGGGATTTAATGAAACTATAGATATGAAACACCACTGTAGAGAGTTGGGGAGAGGGCGGGGAGGGAGCAAAAACCCTCCCCTATAAATGAAAAACCGCCCAAGTGCGACTCGGATTCGCGCACGAAGAGTTCCGTACCATTAACTATAAAAACGTTTTATAACGTAGGTATTTAGGTAGTTATTATTGAGATTAATTGTAACTTTAAAGAATATTTATTATATTCAAAATACTTTTCCAGTATGTCACAGTAATAACTTATTATTTTTCAAATAAAAGTATCGCGTGTAATACCTTTTTAGAAACTTCATAAAATAGGCTTGTTTTTAAATTGGTTGGCCACCCAGGTTACGTTTTTTTTCACCAGAGATTTCAAATCTTAGACATTAAAAACATACATTTGCTATTCTAGATCTTTAAAACCTTTTGTAAAAAAAACAGCAATAGCTAGTCATGAATTGGGTACCACGTTAGCAAGGCCCAACATTCAGGATCATTTCACAGAAAAAAACTATTGATAATTCCTCAATTTGTGGTTGTAGTGTCCAATAAGGTGTCGTAACGTTGTTAATTATAAGCGTACCGTATATACCTAACTATTGACTACCTACCTTAGGTTTGAATTATGTAATTATGAATTATGTATTTCCAGGACTTGTTAGTTTTTTTTTTTTTTTTTTTTTATATTAGCGGCATTTTTTTTATACTACTTGAATGACGGAACAAGCAGATGGCCCACCTGATGTTAAGCGGTAACCTCTGCCTATGAACAGTGCATTACCTCATAGGTCACGTCCACCTAGGACGCGCCCTATGTGGCATTGCACTGCGCCCGACACCCTGAGACATAAAGATGAAAAGTCTCATGTGCCTGTAATTTCACCGGCACCCTTACCCTTCAAACCGGAACACAACAATGCGAGCACTACTGCTTTGCGGCAGAAATAGGTATAGTGGTAGTACTTCCCTGGACGAACTCTTTCACAAAAAAGCTCTACTACTACTACATTGGCCCCCCCTGTATGCACTTGCCGGATTATCCATTAAGTATGGGACAGCCTGTATATCTGATGATGATGATGATGAAGATTCATGACCCTTAAGACGCAGAAGGTTGCGCGTTCGATTCCCACCTCGGAACAATTAATTGTACGATCTGCAGATATTTGTTCAGGGTGTTCTGGGTATTTTCTATGTATAATACAAATGTATCTATCTATGTAATGTATTGTATTAAGTATATCAGTTATCTAGTACCCATAACATAAGCTCTGCTTAGCTTGGGGCTAGATAATGTAGTGTGATCTGTCCAGCATTATTTATTTATTTATTTAATTATGTATAAACGTTACCTGCATGCCATTGTACACGAGATCTGTAAATATTTTGTCAGCTCTTTGACTCATTTCTGAGAAGCGACGACATCTCAGCAACTGGGAGCCACAGATGTAGCATATTGTAACGGGTCTTCCATCCGCAGTGTTGAGCTAAAACAAACAATTATTGAATGAATGATAATACTTTATTCATTTCTTTTAAGGTGTGCAACCTTACAATCTAGTTAAAATAAACACAACAATTAAACATGTACAATGGGCGGTCTTATCACTAAGAAGCAATCTCTTCCAGACAAACTTTGGATGGAGAGGAACTAAACTTATATGGAAGATGAATGTGAACGCTTATAATAGAATAGAATACAAATCATTTATTTTGAACAGAAAATACACAGTTTGGGTACACAATACAACAGTTAAACATATAAAATTATTATTTTTGGGGTTGTCCCTGTGGACCCACTGCTGTGGCCTAGTGGTGGGACTATGCGGTTTATTTTTCCTCCGCTAGGTTAGAGATGGAATTAAAAAACTAACTTTTTTTTTAAAAATATTATAGACCTTTGTTTGACCACGATCTCACCTGTTGGTAACTGACGATGTGGCTGAAGATGAAGAACAAAGGTCTAGAAGGCACCTATTCACTCTAGCCTTGAAGAAACCCAGATTATAGTTAAACTTTACCATAGCACACTAGCTAACTTTAATATACCTATGAGACAAAACTTTAAAACTTGTATTTCTGACCATGATAGGGTTTAGGGTCTAAACGAGAATTATTTTTTGGCATAAATAAAATTGCAATCTTTTTTCTCCTATATTTAAATTACAGTAGTATACGGTTGCGCAAGTCCCACTGTATTTATTTAAGCTTTAACTTTCATCTCATATATTGTTTTAATAAGGCGACTGGCAGCCGCTGGATGAGGATAGCCGCAGACCGGACTCAGTGGCGTTCACTAGGAGGCCTACGTACATCAGTGGACGAATATAGAAGAATGATGATGATAATTGGTTTGATACCAAAATAAAAATTGCTTAAGGTTAGCTAGTGTGCTACGATAAAGTTTGTTTTTTAATTCCATCTCTAGCGTTGGTGGCTCCACGGGGAAAAATAATCCCCATAGTCCCACCAGTAAATTAGCACTAGCAGCCTCCACCCATCACGCAAAAAGGGCCCATTGGAGGCCTAGTTGCGGAGAAGAGTCTGCACTACAAGTAAGTAAGTAGTCCCACCAGTAATAGCAGTGGTTCCACGGGGAAACACACATTTTGTTGCTGTATAGTGCCATCAAAAAATACCCGTTCTCAGCAAAATGCTGCAGTGTACTGCAGCTCTGAGCAGCAGCACAGACCTCAGTTCCTGGCGCCTCAGACGCTCAGCATTTTTAGCTGTTTATCTTGCATTTTGCAATATTTCGACTAAATCTTAAATTCTAATACTGTGACGTAGACACATCAGCGAAAGCTGCTCGTCTATACATTAATAATAATAATATTTTTTGTATGTTGGAAAATAAAAGCTGGTACATGAATAAAATTGTATGTAAAACTAAGTTGTGGCTTGTCTTTTATAGGTAGGCACTCGTCTAGTCTATGTCGTCATCAATCAATATCCCGTATAAGTCCACTGCTAACACTAAGCCTACTCCATAGAATGCTAGGACGAACGGTCTGTGTTCGGTTTGGCATTTGTCAATGTAGTAAGGGTGACCAAGACCCAGCCGACTTGCATCCAACAGAGGTACCAGTACAATATTGTAGTCTTTGAGACGTACCTAGCACACTATAAATGTTGCTAATGGAAATAGAAACCAATGTAAATAATAACTTGAGATTGTGTACCCACCTTGGTACTAGTGACTCTTTCGTATATCTCTTGCAGCCCGTTGCTCGCAATGCAATGCATTCTGAGGTCACTGGCTAAACACACTCTGCAGACTGAAGTAGTCATTTTCAGATCCAGCCAGACTTTGTAGTTTTTACAAACAAAGCAAACTAGTATAGAAAAAGAACGCTATTTATTAAAATAAATGAATTGTTTTCGTAAGATCGTACCATGGAGTTATCAGGTGTGTATGAGTAACGTAGTATCATATCACTACAACACAGAACACTAATAATATCGCACCACAGACTACTAGGATGCTACGCACACGTATCACAGACAGTATAGATCGTTCACAAAAGCAAGGAACTTATTTTGTGTATTGACAGCATTGCCTACGGTGCTGCCAACAATATATGTAGCATTTACCTCACTTGGTGATTGGTGGTCGCCGACAACATTATCTAAACTTGTATGTACCTACCACCGATTAATATGTTTTACTCGCCTATTTTTAAATAAATAATACACAGTTACAAGACTAGTAAGGTTGTAAATGATGACACAATTGAAATTATAAAGCTTTTTTTTTCTGACAGTAATTATGGTCGAAAGGAACGATTCCAGACATATCACTGTCACTTGCATAAACGTCATCATCATCTGTCGTATCCGAATCTGTGCTGCTGTCATTTCCTAGTTCAATTATCAGTAATATAATCCATCCAGACATCAAGTTCATCAAATTTGTCTTCTACATTTTTTACATGTTCACTGTTTTTGCCAATCCTGAGGGGTTTTATGAAATAGCTTCTTCACGATATTCCCAGCTTCTTGGCCGACATTATTGCTAGCTACTCGTCTCTTTAGAAGACTCCACATATAAACTCAATTGCATTTAAGTCGCAGTGGTAGGGGGTAGAGTAGAGTGGTAGAGGCAGCAACTTCACCTTCTTTAGATATTCTACTAACGCTTCTCTCCGAAATGCCTGAAATAGACAAAAAAATTGTATCATTTTATAAAATTAAATATTTATAAAAACACAAATAAGGAAAATATCATAAGGAAATAAATTAAATTCACTAAGATTATTTACTTCTTTATTTTAATTCGTTATGTTAGTAAATTCTAATTACCCATACTCAAAGACATTGTCTCGGAAGCTGGTATCCCTATTTTACAAACCTGTCATATGATTAAGTGGAAATAACGGGGCTTTGTTTCCCTTTTCTCTCTTACAAAACGCACGCACCTTCAACACAATCTCTCTTGCATTGCTTCCAAATGGCTTTGGCATGATTAATTCGAAAAATATTATCACAAAAACGACCGGAGCAGTCTATGACAATCTGCCCATCTGACAATAACAGATTGACAAGTTTATAGTGCCAACATCACAGCAAAAAAGGGCCTTGCTTTTGTGAACGATCTTGTAGTCACAGATTTTTAGGTAATAGTCATGGACGTTACTACGTCCATGGTAATAGTAGTACCATAGATCAAGAAATCATACGTCTATGAGTAGTACACACATTGTAGTATACGTACACCACCATACAAACAGACCACAGACTAATAGGATGCTAGGCATGTACATGAGAGATTAGTCGAATTCGACATATGTCGTAAAAAGAAGGCGAATGTCGAATAAAATCCTAATTTGCTATTCTCGTGATGTCACAAATAGACATAGGTCGACCAAAATCATTCGAAACGCAACGAGTGGTTCCAAGCGTTCGAGATGGTATGTCGAAAGACGAGTATAATGAACGCAGCCATTTTATCAAGTTATTTATATATAAAGTACTCTATGAATTTTGTTTTGTCAGCTGACTTGGTTGAATTACCTACTCCTAACTTGTCTGCTATGATATACCTTTGTTTGACCACGATCTCACCTGTTGGTTAGTGACGATGTGGCCGAAGATGAAGCACAAAGGTCTAGAAGGCACCTATTCACTCTAGCCTTGAAGAGACCCAGATTATAGTTTTCAGGAAAGACAGACGACGGCAGGATATTCCACTCCTTAGCAGTTCGCATTATAAAGGTAGAACTGAAAAGTTTAGTACGAATAGAGGGTGTACTAATGAGGTAAGGATGGTACCGAGCCATGCGCCTGCTCGTCCTATGATGAAAAGGAGATGGTGGGATCAGATCGTGAAGTTCCTGGGTGCATTCCCGAAATGTAACATATAGAAGATCGAAAGGCATGCGACTTTACGGCGGTGCTGAAGACTCTGGATTTTAGTCTCCGCCATATGTTGCTCACCAATAAGCCTAAAAGCTCTGCGTTCAATCGACTCCAAGGCATCAAGCTGGCACTTGGCAGAGCCATCCCAAACATGGCAGCAGTACTCCATACCAGCCCGGACTTGAGCTTTATATAGACTAAGACGCTGTCCTGGCGTGAAGTAACACTTTACCTTATTCAGGATGCCTAACATCATGGCAGCTGTTTTTGCCTTAGACTCGATGGATCTTGGTCTTGGTCTCCTTGCACTCTTGGTGGATCATCATATCTGATGAATTTATTGTGGACTTTGTTAATATTCATTTCATTTGTTCAGACATTACAAGGTCCATTTGTTAGTAAGACTTAAGAACTAGGTTATTGTTTACACAGTTATATAATTATTTAAGTATACCTTCACTCATGCTCTGATCCGATAGACTCCAATGAGACTATCTGATCAGGACCCGAATGAAGGACTTTATCAAACACAGGCATTTCAAATCTGAAAGGTATGACCTGTAGAATGCTGTTGGTGCTACTCCGCACTCTGCTGAGCAAAGAAGCTGTTTTCTTGCGGATTATGGCATGAAAACCATCGACCCGCCCTCGGAGTGCAATTCTCCGATTGTAGAGATTAAGTCGAATTAGACGTATGTCGAAAAAAGATGGCGAATGTCGCATAAAATCTTAATTTGCTATTCTCGTAATGTCGAAATAGACATAAGTAGACCAAAATCATTCAAATTTAATACGATTTGATGGTTATTGTGACATTTTTTGTATATAATTTTCACTAGAAACGGGATATTTACCATGATTTTTGAGTTTTATATGTTCCCGATATTTCGGCACAGTTGCATGCGCCATGATCACGGGAGAACTGACTAAAGTCTTTGCGAGTAGATGTTATTGGCAGATATATCGATCTACCCTCTTTCTCACTCTTTTATTGCGAACGATACCACTACCATCGGGAACATATAAAACTCAAAAATCATGGTAAATATCCCGTTTCTAGTGAAAATTATGTATATAACCATGATAGTTTCAAAAGTTATTTTTTGTATACATTCATGCTTCGACATTATCTCTAATTTAGAGATTATCTCTACAATCCGAGAATTTCACCAAAGCGAGGCACTTTTTCTTACATGCCATGCCAACTGCCGTGATGTTGGCACTAGTGCTTGCCAATTTGTTGTTGTCAGATGGGCAGATTGTCATAGACTGCTCCGGTCGTTTTTCTTTATTTCTTTAAGTATTTTATATTGTATACACAAACCTTCGATGAAGTCCTGTACCTATATTTCATCGAAGACACAAACAGAAGAAAAACAACTTATACATAGAGGATGACACACATACATTACATATATGTACTACATACATTGATGTACAAAGGCGAGCTTAACCCTAAAAGAGTTTTCTTCCAGCAAACCTTTGATGATAGGGATAACTGATTAATAGTGGCGGGTACGTGTGCAGAAATTATAAAAATATACGTAAATACTTAAAAACTATAAGATAAGATAAGTTTATTTATTCACTTAGAATAGGTACAACAAATAATAATTAACAAAACAGATGCAACTTACTATTATATGAAAAGCAAAATGTGTTACAGTATTTTTTGCATTAATTTTTAAAGATGGTCATAAGTATATATGAAATTAAACGAACTTTGACTTCCGTGCTAGTTAAAAAACTGTGTTACGGCAAGGCAACGCTTCACACCCCATATAGAACGGTCCATATTGGACATTATTGAGTAGGTACAAAAGATAGATGCAATAATAACTTAGTGGGTAACTAAATGTAGTACACAACCAGAGTAAACAAGTGTTATAAGTTATAGGATAGGCCATTTGTTTAGACAAAAATAGATAAAACTAACATGCATAACTAAATTATAAAAATATACGTAAATACTTAAAAAATATGAGTTAGATACCTACAAATATAAAAAGTAATAACCTAACTAAATTACATTTAAATTAAAATACAAATGATATATAAATCCTAGACTAAATCCGTCAATATAATAATACATACTCCTACAACTCTATAATACATAAAGAATAAATAATAGCTACAATAATACATACTATAAATATACATACATATAAATTACAAGGAGAGACAGAGCTCTTTAACTATTCGCTTAAAAATGCCGAGCGATTAACTGGCGCGGATAGAGTGGGGAAGAGAATTCCACAGCTTGACCACGTGAACCGAAAAGGACCCGTCATGGCGGCTTGTGGAGTGACAGGGAGTTTTCAAGAGGGAGGACGCAGCCGTTCTTCAAGGCTTACCACACGGATATAGAAAATCAAAGCGCTCACGGAGGTAAGTAGGAGAAAGAGGATTGTAAAGAACATGGAAGAGAAACGACAGAACATGGAGATCACGCTGACGACGAATGGGGAGCCATTTTAGTTGCGATCGGAATTGAGATACGTGGTCAAACTTGCGCAGGCCGAAGATAAAAGGGATGCATAAGTTTTTAAGACGCTCCAGTTTGTTGAAAAGCTCCTCCGTAGCATCTAGGAAACAGACGTCAGCATAGTCAAGGAGAGGTAACAAGAGGGATTGGGCAAGATTGACTTTAGTTTCAAAAGTTAAGGAGAGATTGAAACGAGAAGTTAACCCGTTTGCTAATATCATTAACGTGACTCATCCAGGACAGTTTATTGTCTAAAAGGACACCCAGGTTCTTGGCACAGACAGAAAAAGGTATTGGTTCATCGGCGTACAAAACTGGGGGCACCGTAGACTGACCTACAAGATTCAGCCTATATGAACTACCAATTATTAAAGCCTGACACTTCGAGGGATTAACCAGAAGGCCATAGGCCTTTGCCCACGAATTGATATGTTTGAGATCAGAGTTAATCAGGTCGATACCACCAGAGATCTCATCAACTTTAAAATGGCGATTAATTTGCAGATCATCAGCATAAAGATGGTAGTTAGAAGAAAGAACAAGAGTAATGGCATTAATGAAAACCGAAAAAAGGAGAGGAGAGAGAACACCACCTTGAGGTACGCCAGCAGTAATGTCACACCAGTCGGAGCAAGCTTCGCGCGAGCGTACACACTGCGCGCGACCCAAAAGATATGAAACAAACTAAGAAGTTACTGAGAGAGAAATATGGATTTTATGTGATAAATGTTCTGGTAATGGATATCTTTTTTACTGCACTCTCCTCGAGCTTAAGAAACTGAATTTTTCGCGGCTCGCTCCGCTCACCGTTATATTTTATAATATTAGGAAGAGGATATATTTTTACTGCACTCTCCACAAGCTAAAAACACACAGTTTTCTTTACAATGATAGATTGGGTATTTATTTTATTTTATTTATTTGGTACACAACAAAACAGCAACACTATATAACACTATAAAGTACCTAATCTTAAATCTAGTACGTAATTCTATAAATCTAGTCATGATATTTGGCATAGAATGTATTACAATGAAGGTAAAGTAAAGTAAGAGTAAAGTAAAAGTTTATTTTGATAAAAACCAAAAAAGGTAAGAAAAAAATAGGTTAAGGTAAAAAGAAAAAGATAAGGAGGATAAGATAGGAGGTAGGAAAAGGTAGGTTTAAGGTAGCATATTCTAGTTAAGATCTCAATAGTGAGGTAAACAATAAAAGATAAAACGCGAGTTTTTTGAACGTAATGGACGTTCGCAATTTAAAATGATTGAGAAATTTTACTACGTAGGTACATAACACCATAGACTAACTAAACACAATAGACTACCAATCTCTTACAAGAAAACGTGCATCGATGAATCCCTACCTATGACGCTAGATGTCGCTGTTTTGAATCTACTAAAAACGATTGAAATGATTTTTACATGTATTTCGAACAGATCGATAAAACATGTTCGCATAGTTTCATAATTAAAAAATAAATTAGAAATATAAATGTTTATTTTTAAAGAGATTTAGGTAATAGGTTTAAAGTGCTGATTGAATGATTCCCAGGCTATTTGCCAGCGCCAGATAGAAATAGCCTGGAATTTTACCTTTTTTGAGTCCCGTTTTCTTGTATGAGATTGGCAGTATATTGTGTTTAGTTAGTCTATGCTAACACCCAACAGTCACATACATAGTCCTGACCCTACACTAGGATTCCCTATGTCGTGGGTATCTGGAACTACGAGTACCTTCTAGTACCCATAACACAAGCTCTGCTTAGCTTGGGGCTAGATAATGTTGTGTGAACTTGTCCAGCATTATTTATTTATTTATTTACCTTGTACCACAACACACAGACTTGGAACAAATATTAGCATATCATACAAACATTTGTTCAGCAGTGGGAAGCGAACTCGTAACCTCTCGCATCTCAGCAAACTACTCGCCCGCCGCGCCGCAGAGGACGCCAAAATCAAGTAAACGCCTAACTAAACTATCAACATTCAAATATTCAAACATTTCACACATCACAGACTTTACGGGAGTGGGCTCTCATGTCTTTGAAAATGTATGTTCTGAGCGACAGACATATCGCTTTGGTTGCAGGCGTATGGCTTCTCCTCAGTCAGTGTGCATTCTCATGTGTGTTCGCAAATTAATACTCTGAGAGAATGTCTTATCACATTGGTTGCACGTGAAAGGCTTCTCGCCAGTGTGGATTCTCATGTGTTAGCAAATGACTTCTATGAGAGAATGTCTTATCACATTGGGTTGCAGGTATATGGCTTCTCCCCAGTGTGCATTCTCATGTGTGTTCGCAAATTAATACTCCGAGAGAATGTCTTATCACATTGGTTGCAGGCATATGGCCTCTCCCCAGTGTGCATTCTCATGTGTGTTTGCAAATTACTACTCTGAGAGAATGTCTTATCACATTGGTTGCAGGTATATGGCTTCTCCCCAGTGTGCATTCTCATGTGTGTTAGCAAATTATCACTCCGGGAGAATGTCTTATCACATTGGTTGCACGTGTAAGGCTTCTCGCCAGTGTGGATTCTCATGTGTGTTCGCAACTTAATACTCTGAGAGAATGTCTTATCACATTGGTTGCAGGCATATGGCCTCTCCCCAGTGTGCTTTCTCATGTGTGTTAGCAAACTACTACTCTGAGAGAATGTCTTATCACATTGGTTGCAGGTATATGGCTTCTCCCCAGTGTGCGTTCTCATGTGTGCTCGCAATACATAACTCCGAGAGAATGTCTTATCACATTGGTTGCAGGTATATGGCTTCTCCCCAGTGTGCATTCTCATGTGTGTTCGCAAATGACCACTATGAGAGAATGTCTTATCACATTGGTTGCAGGATGGCTTCTCCCCAGTGTGCATTCTCATGTGTGTTAGCATACTACTAATGTGAGAGAATGTCTTATCACATTGGTTGCAGGTATATGGCTTCTCCCCAGTGTGGACTCTCATGTGTGTTCGCAAATTACCACTCCGAGAGAATTTCTTATCGCACTGGTTGCAGGCATATGGTTTTACTGCAGAGTGGCTTTGCAAATGTTTCACCATATTTGGTTTAGTCTTCAATACCTTGCGGCATACATCACAACGATAACAAGATTCAGTGTTGCTTGTTTTGCTTGTTACAGTGCTTTCTTTTAATTCTGAATGTTCCATATCAATTGGCATTTCATCTAATTGAATGTCATCAACAGCTGAACTTTCATCATCTTCGTTGAATTCTTTCTTCACAGCTACTGGAGTACTTTCTGTCATTCCTAGGTTTAGCGAATGAGCTGCCTGTGGTGTTGTCTGAAATAACACAATGAAGCGAGGTGAGCAAGAGTACAGCGTCTTACACACACAATGTACTACATGTCATCATCATCAGCAGGTCCACGTCCACTGCTGGACATAGGCCTCCCTCATAGAATGTCTAACGAACGGTCTTGAGCCGCCTCCATCCAACGACTTCCTGCAAGCGTTGCAAAGACATCAGCCCATCGGGTGGGGACCATTCAATACCGCATCGTCAGTTTCATGATTACAATCTATTTCTCAGCAGTATTCTGTGAGCTGTCGGAGAAACAAGTAATTAATTTTGTAAAAATTAAAAAACTCTCAACGCAATGAAACGACTGAACCAATTTTGATCAAACATAGCTAAGAACACTCCCGTCAAATTCACATTTCACACAAAAAAAAAACGAAATCAGTTCATCCATTCGAGAGCTACGAGCTAAGTTGTTTCAGTTCCGATCTGTTTTTACCCCCGACGCAATAACGACGGGGTGTATAAGTTTGACGTGTCTGTGTGTGTGTCTGCCTGTCCCATCGTAGCTCCCGAACGGATGAACCGTTTTTTTTTTTTATGATAGGTGAATTTGTCGTTTGTGTTCTTAGCTATGTTTGACCAAAATTGGTTCAGCATCTCTATCATTTATAATCAGACTTGAATAATATTTTTTTATTTTAAAGGATATTCTTCCAGACTGGTCCCGTTTTTATCAAAATCTAGTTGTGATGTTGGGATCCATCAGGAATTGAGGGAACTCCACAAATATTACAGGCATACATACAGTGAATTGAGGGAACTCCTCAAATATTACAGGCATACATATAGTGAATTGAGGGAACTCCTCAAATATTACAGGCATACGTATAGTGAATTGAGGGAACTCCTCAAATATTACAGGCATACATATAGTGAATTGAGGGAACTCCTCAAATATTACAGGCATACATATAGTGAATTGAGGGAACTCCTCAAATATTACAGGCATACGTATAGTGAATTGAGGGAACTCCTCAAATATTACAGGCATACATATAGTGAATTGAGGGAACTCCTCAAATATTACAGGCATACATATAGTGAATTGAGGGAACTCCTCAAATATTACAGGCATACATATAGTGATTTTGGTATTTTCAGCAACAAGTCAAGTATTCATTCAGAAAGTATGCTTTCGTGAAGTGGAATTGATGAAGAAGACCACTGATGCACACCGGAACTCCTCAATGATATTTCACGGGTGGCGATATCTCGATAAAGATAACGAGGCAAATTTAAATAAACAGTTCTGATGAAAATGGTTTCATCAAACTGATCTGATGATGAAGCTGGTAGGAACTGCAACTCATTTTTTTTTTAGGTTTACCAACTGTTTACACTTGAATACAAATATTATGAAGAGGTACAAACTATATGTCTTATGCTACATGAGAAACCAATTATAGGCAAACACAACATGCAATGTTCCCTATCATAAGCCAATGTAGGTACCGTCGCAGTGGCCTCTTTCTGTGAGACCGTCATGGTTCGGAAAGAGGCCGCCGAGCGAGATCGGGAGAGGGCCGATCCCGCTCGGAGAAGGAGGCGGCGGCGGGGCGTTGGCAACGGCCGCCCCGCGCTGCCTGTCCCCCAGTAAAGGGGGTGTGCGGTAGCCCCTGCCGAGCAGGGGCCTTTTCGGGTCCGCGGGTGATAGGAGTGAGGGCTCTGGCTGCCTGTATGCGGATCCCGGGAAGGCAGCGACAACTTGTGGCAAGTTGTTGCTGTGAGCACCAGCGAGGGTGTTGGGCGTGACTTTGGAAGTCATGCCCGGGACTGTGCTCTACAGGCAAATGCGAGAGGGGCACCGGTGCGTTCCGTATGGTGATCCCGGAGCCCCTTGACATGCATCGAGGCCGGCCACCGGGGTGTTTTTAGTGAGTCCACGAGTCCGTGAACCGCACATAACCCTACCATACCCTCTAAGAACCTCGTCACAAAAAAAAAAAAAAAAGGTACCATCGCCGTGCTTGGGCTTAAACAAATTCAAATTCATTTATTTCAGGCTGATAGCTCATAAGAACACACACATACACAATAAAGAAACATTATTGGAACTGTCATGAGATGCACTCTCAGGCTTTTGTTCCTTTTGCGCTACTTCAGACGTATTTAATGTGTGGCCTTGATTGTCAGAAGACAGATTACGTAGCCTCATTATTGTGTGTGATGCTAGGTTTACACGAGCTTCGTAGCTAAGTGCTTAGTACTTGTCATAACACTAAGCCTCAATGTGACAAGTGACAAGTAATCTTACACGTTGGAGCTAGCAGAAGGTATAGTGACCAGACATTCCAAATGGAACGACGCCGTCTAATTTTGCGCTGTGTGTTTAAACATTATTCAAACATAATTATCTCAAACATAATCGAAGTGCTGAAAGACAAGCATTAAAAAAAAAGTGTGTGTTTGTGTGTGTCTGTCTGTCTGTCCCATCGTAGCTCCCGAACGGATGAACCGATTTCGTATTTTTTTTTTGTTTGATATGTGAATTTGTCGGGTGTGGCTATGTTTGATCAAAATCGGTTCAGCCGTTTCATTGCGTTGAGGGATTTTATAATTTTTACAAAATTAATTACTTGTTTTATTTTATTACCATTTCATCTACTTGGAAGTCATCAACGGGTGAACTTTCTTCCTCGTCAGTGAACTCTTCCTTCACAGCGGCTGGAGTACTCTCATTGTTGGAACAATCATTCAATGTGATGTGCTGATCGGGGGCCCGTGATAAGTTCTGTGTAGTTCGTAGGTTCATCATGCTCACTGTCTCCAGCGATATCTGTAAACACGGTAACACGCAGTGCAGTGAGATTGTGCGAGCGAGGCAAGATATTAAACACAAAGGAATATTTTTGTCTCTCTCTCGATTGAGGTATTTATGAAGGGATGAAGGGATTTAATGAAACTATAGATATGAAACACCACCGTAGAGAGTTGGGGAGAGGGCGGGGAGGGAGCAAAAACCCTCCCCTATAGATGAAAAACCGCCCAAGTGCGACTCGGATTCGCGCAAGAAGAGTTCCGTACCATTAACTATAAAAACGTTTTATAACGTATTTAGGTAGTTATTATTGAGATTAATTGTAACCATAAAAAAATATTTAATTTATTCAAAATACTTTTCCAGTATGTCACAGTAATAACTAATTATTTTTCAAATAAAAATATCACGTGTAATACCTTTTTCGAAACTTCATAAAATAGGCTTGTTTTTAAATTGGTTGGCCACCCAGGTTACGTTTTTTTTTCACCAGAGATTAAAAAACTTAGACTTTAAAAACAGACATTTGCTATTCTTGATCTTTAAAACCTTTTGTAAAAAAAACAGCAATAGCTAGTCATGAATGGGGTACCACGTTAGCAAGGCCCAACATTCAGGATCATTTCACAGAAAAAAACTATTGATAATTCCTCAATTTGTGGTTGTAGTGCCCAATAAAGTGTCGTATTTCCAGGACTTGTTAGTTTTTTTTTTAAATATGAGCGGCATTTTTTTTTATACTACTTGAATGACGGAACAAGCAGATGGCCCACCTGATGTTAAGCGGTAACCTCTGCCTATGAACAGTGCATTACCTCATAGGTCACGTCCACCTAGGACACGCCCTATGTGGCCTTGCACTGCGCCCGCCACCCTGAGACATAAAGATGAAAAGTCTCATGTGCCTGTAATTTTACCGGCACCCTTACCCTTCAAACCAGAACACAACAATGCGAGCACTACTGCTTTGCGGCAGAAATAGGTATCGTGGTAGGACTTCCCCGGACGAACTCTTTCACAAAAAAGCTCTACTACTACTAAATTGCCCCCCCCCCCCTGTATGCACTTGCCGGATTATCCATTAAGTATGAGACAGCCTGTATATCTGATGATGATGATGATGAAGATTCATGACCCTTATTTTAAAGGAATCGTCTTGTAAACCCTTTCATATTTCTTTCACAAGTCAAGTTAATTTGACGACCTCTGTGGCGCAGGAGGTTGCGCGTTCGATTCCCACCTCGGAACAAATAATTGTACGATCTGCAGATATTTGTTCAGGGTGTTCTGGGTATTTTATATGTATAATACACAAGTATCTATCTATTTAATGTATTGTATTAAGTATATCAGTTATCTAGTACCCATAACACAAACTCTGCTTAGCTTGGGGCTAGATAATGTTGTGTGAACTGTCCAGCATTATTTATTTATTTATTTAATTATGTATAAACGTTACCTGCATGCCATTGTACACGAGATCTGTAAATATTTTGTCAGCTCTTTGACTCATTTGTGAGAAGCGACGACATCTCAGCAACTGGGAGCCACAGATGTAGCATATTGTAACGGGTCTTCCATCCGCAGTGATGAGCTGAAACAAACAATTATTGAATGAATGAAAATACTTTATTGTACACCTTACAAACAAGAATTAAACATGTACAATGGGCGGTCTTATCGCTAAGAAGCGATCTCTTCCAGACAAACTTTGCATGGAGAGGAACTAAACTTATATGGAAGATGAATGTGAATGCTTAGAATAGAATAGAATACAAATTATTTAATTTGAACAGAAAATACACAGTTTGGGTACACAATACAATAGTTAAACCGATAAAATATTTTTTTTGGGGGTTTTCCTGTGGACCCTCTGCTATGGCCTACTGGTGGGACTATGAGGATTTTTTTTCCACCAGGCTAGAGATGGATTTAAAAACAAACTTTACCATAGCACACTAGCTAACCTTAACTTGTATGAGACAAAACTTTAAAACTTAGATTTCAGTTTAATAATAATCATTTATTCTCAAAAAGGTAATTACTATCACTTACATGAGAATCAATTATACATAGTAAAAATAGTTTAGGTCGTTCAAGTTAATTAATATAGATAGGAACTCAATCAACACATTATGACGCATAAAATTATTAGTAAACATTTGATATAAAACGATGAGAAAGTTTAGTTTTGAATGCGTTAAATGTATTGTTTTTTTTTGTATATCTGAGGTTAATTTATCGTAAAGCTGTGCGCCTTCGTAAACTACCGTTTTTTCCCCGTAGTTCGTACAACACTTGGGCAAGACAATAATATTCAACAAGATTTCTGACTAGGTCCATGTTTAGGTTTAAACAACAATTATTTTTTGGCATAAATAAAATTGCAATCTTTTTTCTCCTATATTTAAATTACGGTAGTGTATGGTTGAATATGTCCCACTGTATTTTTTTAGGTTTTAACTTTCATCTCATATATTGTTTGAATAAGGCGGCTGGCAACGGCTAGATGAGGAGAGCCGAAGACCGGACTCAGTGGCGTTCACTAGGAGGCCTACGTCCAGCAGTGGACGTATATAGAAGAATGATGAGGATGATGATTGGTTTCATGCCAAAATAAAAATTGCTTAAGGTTAGCTAGTGTGCTACGATAAAGTATGTTTTTCAATTCCATCTCTAGCATTGGTGGGTCCACGGGGAAAAATAATCCCCATAGTCCCACCAGTAAATTTGGACTAGCAGTGTTCACCCATCACGCAAAAAGGGCCCATTGGTGGCCTAGTTGCGGAGAAGAGTCTGCACTACAAGTAAGTAAGTAGTCCCAGCAGTAGCTCATAGCAGTGGTTCCACGGGGAAACACACATTTTGTTGCTGTATAGTGCCATCAATAAATGCCCGTTCTCATAAAATGCTGCAGTGAGCAGCAGCACAGACCTCAGTTCCTGGTGCCTCAGGCGCTCAGCATTTTTAGCTGTTTATCTTGCATTTTTGTATGTTGGAAAATGAAAGTAGGTACATGAATAAAATTGTATGTAACCCTAACTTGTGGCTTGTGTTTTATAGGTAGGCACTCGTCTGGTCTATGTCGTCATCAATATCCCGTATAAGTCCACTGCTAACACTAAGCCTACTCCATAGAATGCTACGACGAACGGTCTGTGTTCGGTTTGGTATTTGTCAATGTAGTAAGGGTGACCAAGACCCAGCCGACTTGCATCCAACAGAGGTACCAGTACAATATTGTAGTCTTTGAGACGTACCTAGCACACTATAAATGTTGCTAATGGAAACAGAAACCTATGTAAATAATAACTTGAGATTGAGTACCTTGGTACTAGTGACTCTTTCGTATATCTCTTGCAGCCCGTTGCTCGCAATGCAATGCATTCTGAGGTCACTGGCTAAACACACTCTGCAGACTGAAGTAGTCATTTTCAAATCCAGCCAGACTTTGTATTTTTTACAAACAAAGCAAACTAGTATTGAAAAAGAACGCTATTTATTAAAATAAATGAATTGTTTTCGTAAGATCGTACCAATGGAGGTATGTATGAGTAACGTAGTATCATATCACCACAACACAGAACACTAATAATAATATCGCACCACAGACTACTAGGATGCTACGCACACGTATCACAGACAGTATAGATCGTTCACAAAAGCAAGGAACTTATTTTTTGTATTGGCAGCATTGCCTACGGTGCTGCCAACAATATATGTAGCATTTACCTCACTTGGTGATTGGTGGTCGCCGACAACATTATCTAAACTTGTATGTACCTACCACCGATTAATATGTTTTACTCGCCTATTTTTAAATAATATACAGTTACAGTTTTTTATTCACCTACTGGTTATAGTTTCCTTTTATATCATATTTTTTTTTTTAACTATATTTTCTCTAATTTTAATTATTTTATGTTTTTGATAAAATTTCAAACTCAATTTGCTTACCCAATTACTGTTTGTTAGTGTATTCACAAACTTACCATACATTTTAATTTTTATTTTGTTTCACAAATCTGGAATATGTTTTGTTATTTTTTTTTTTACTTCGCAACTGTAGCAATATTATTTAGCGTACGTTCTCCTCAGTTACGAACACAATTGCCGCACTACGAAAGAGAACTAGCTACCCACAACACAGGTTTTCCTAAGGTGGGAGCTAGTGCACTTACAAATGTTTGTCAACTTACAACTTACTGTTACAGCTTATTTAGTACGTACATAGTACTTAATTAGTTTTAGACAATATTTGTAAAACACTTGTTTCATATTTTTTTGGACCAATTTAATAAACTTTACTTTACTTTACTTTACAAGACTAGTAAGGTTGTAAATGATGACACAATTGAAATTATAAAGCTTTTTTTTTCTGACAGTAATTATGGTCGAAAGGAACGATTCCAGACATATCACTGTCATTTGCATAAACGTCATCATCATCTGTCGTATCCGAATCTGTGCTGCTGTCATTTCCTAGTTCAATTATCAGTAATATAATCCATCCGCCATCAAGTTCATCAAATTAGTCGTCTACATTTTTTACATGTTCACTGTTTTTGTCAATCCTGAGGGGTTTTATGAAATAGATTCTTCACGATTTTCCCATCTTCTTGGCCGACATTATTGCTAGCTACTCGTCTCTTTAGAAGACTCCACATATAAACTCAATTGCATTTAAGTCGCAGTGGTAGGGGGTAGAGGCAGCAACTTCACCTTCTTTAGATATTCTATTCACGCTTCTCTCCGAAATGCCTGAAATAGACAAAAAAATTGTATCATTTTATAAAATTAAATATTTATAAAAACACAAATAAGGAAAATATCATAAGGAAATAAATTAAATTCACTAAGATTATGTACTTCTTTATTTTAATTCGTTATGTTAGTAAATTCTAATTACCCATACTAAAGACATTGTCTCGGAAGCTGGTATCCCTATTTTACAAACCTGTCATATGATTAAGTGGAAATAACGGGGCTTTGTTTCCCTTTTCTCGCTTACACGCACGCACGCACCTTCAACACAATCTCTCTTGCATTGCTTCCAAATGGCTTTGGCATGATTAATGCGAAAAATATTATCACAAAAACGACCGGAGCAGACTATGACAATCTGCCTATCTGACAATAACAGATTGACAAGTTTATAGTGCCAACATCACAGCAAAAAAGGGCCTTGCTTTAAGAACGATCTTGTAGTCACAGATTTTTAGGTAATAGTCATGGACGTAACTACGTCCATGGTAATAGTAGTACCATAGATCAAGAAATCATACGTCTATGAGTAGTACACACAATGCAGTATACGTACACCACAACACAAACAGACCACAGACTAATAGGATGCTAGGTATGTACATGAGAGATTAGTCGAATTCGACATATGTCGTAAAAAGAAGGCGAATGTCGAATAAAATCCTGATTTGCTATTCTCGTGATGTCACAAATAGACATAGGTCGACCAAAATCATTCGAAACGCAACGAGTGGTTCCAAGCGTTCGAGATGGTATGTCGAAAGACGAGTATAATGAACGCAGCCATTTTGTCAAAATATATTTTTTTTTTTTTTGTGGCGTCGCATGGCTTGTGCATTTGCCATTTTTATTTTATTGAGTTTTTAAGTAAAAATTAGGGAAACATTATATTTTACAAAGCGCGGAAATGGAAAAAAAAAAGGATCAGGAGAGTGGATTGGAGTATAAATAATAATATGAGGATTGGTGGGAATATATTAATTTATATTATTGTAACAATTATAGGATTCTAAAGTTTTATATATATCGGGATCTAAGGATGCAAGAAGGACTATTATACTAGAAGGAAGCGGAACATGGAGTGAAATCAATTCATTATAAAAATTAAGATGGTCGTAGTTACTGCAGGAAAAAAATATATGATTAACATCTCCAAAATCATCTCCACAGACGCAAGATGGGTTACTAACTATTTTCATTTTAGCCAAATGGGCTGGCGTGCACGTGTGCCCCAGCCGCATTCTTATTAGAACTGTGGTGGCACGTTTGCTCAATTTTAGTTTAAAAAACCATGGCTTAATAGGTATTGCTGATTGTATGTGTTTATAGTATCTGCCTTTAATGTTGCTGGAATGATCCCAATCTTTATCCCAAGATTCTTTGAGATAAACTTTGGGCAGTGCAACAAGATCATGCGAAAAGTTTTTGTACGGAAAAATGTCTCCACACTCCACAGCCTGATTAGCTAGTTTATCTGCTTGCTCATACCGCAATGACTTGGTATCCATGCAAAATTTACGTTAAAGCCATGAGAAATACAGCAAAAAAGTTTGAGTCTAGCTTCTCGTATGCTAGGGTAGAACGTTTTAGATCTAAAAGGGTACTTAATAAGTGATTGTAAAGAACTCATAGAATCACTAAATATAACCGTGTTTCTGAGTTTCATTAGCAAAATATATTCCAGTGCTTTTACAATGCCATAACATTCGCCAGTAAAAACTGACGTTTCAGGAGGAAATTTAATTTTTTGCACTATATTATACTGTTTGTGATAAACACCTACACCAACGTTATCCATCTGAGAGTGCTTGGAGGAATCAGTAAATATTTGATGCCATCCGGGCCATCGGTCGTCGACAGTGGATTTGAAATAAACATTTGCTTGTGTTTCACTACGATCTATATTCAAGTCAAAATATACATCTGGCGGGAAAATTAGAGCTTGAAAACTACAGTCAAAGATAGGAAGCCGAAATGATTGGTGTGTTGGGGCTGACAAATTTTTGAATTTTTTGTAGCTATGGACTAAAAATGTTGGCCGTTTGTTTTTCCAGTAAGAAGATGTGGACGTAAGAAGTGATAGATGCTGAATTTTAGGAAGAAGTTGATGATTGGAAAACTGCAAAGCTCGGAAAAAAAATCTGTTGGACAAGAATTGACGTCTTAAAAGTAAAGGCGGATCACCACATTCCACCTGAAGAGCATTAATAGGACTGGACCTCATTGCCCCCATGATTATACGCATTGCTCTTGACTGGATTCCATCCAATGTCTTAAATGCTGCTACTCTTCCAGGTTCTAATAGATAAGTACCATAATCTAAAGTACTTCTTATGAGAGCATTATATATTAGTTTCAATGAGAAGGGATGAGCACCCCACCAAACACCAGTGAGGCATCTCAATAAGTTCAGATGTCTTTCACATTTTGCAACAACATACTCACAGTGTGGATGGCCAGTGAGCTTTGAATCCAAAATGACGCCTAAAAATTTAGCATAACTTTTTAAGGGGATAATAGCACCATCATAATGAATATTTGCAAGTTTTGGATTAAGTTGACGCGTGAACGTAACCACAGTGCTTTTAGACGCTGAGAGCTCTAAACCGTGTTTGTCTAACCATAACTTTATTTTTTTTAGAGAAAAAGTTATTTTTAAGGATGCTGTATCAATCGAACTGCTAGAAGAGTATATTAGTAAATCATCTGCATATTGTAAGATACTAACTGTGTCACTTACAGATGCTTCTAGATCATACGTATAAATATTGTAGAGAAGTGGGCTTAAAACAGAGCCCTGAGGTAAGCCTTTCCAAGCCACTCTTGTAAGCTGATTTAAGATGATTACTCGACCAGCTAACATATTTTGAATAAAATTGGTTAATATAAGAGGAATTTTTAAAAAGTTTAATTTTGTGATTAGTATTTCAATTAAAACATTGTCATAGGCAGATTTTACGTCTAAGAATGTGGCTACAACTGATTTATTGAGTGAAAAAGCTATACGAATATCAGTCGTAAAAACACTAGCCTATCCGTTTAACGCTGCCGTTTACAACATTGTAAATAGCATTGCGTTTTAAAAAATTCCCAAATATAATGGGGTGGAGAGTGGAGCCATCATTCGGGGATTCAGTTATACGTTGCACATGTACAATGTATGGGGCATTATCTGTAGAGTCATATTGGGCTCTTGTGACCGGCGTCGGCGGTGCCTGTGGAGATGAAATTGGGGACGCTGTCGATGTTGTAACAGGGATCGACATAACAACTGGCATGTCAACTGGACCTGCAATTGATTTCACACTAGGGGCATTGTTATCACTGTTATCAGTAAGTGATGCGTTTTCATCACAGTGACAACCTTTAGATTCACTAGAACCATGTTTCCGCTTCTTTTTATTGCAATGCTTGCACATTTTGTGCAGACGACTTCGTTTACGGCATTTCTTGGAGACAGATGTGTCCGTATCCATGGCGGATTCATTGGAGAGAAGTTTCTCAAAGCTGTTATTGCTCAAAGTTACATAGCAGCTAGCCGGAGGGACTCCACCCCCCGCCGCCGGGATCTGGTGGCTCCTCTGCCATCAGAAATAGCAGAAATAACTTACCAGATGAAGAAGAATATATACACTACACTACTATAGATACAATAACTGATAAATTAATTAAAAGATAACTCCACTGATCCCTATAAAGAGAAAACAATATTTTTCAAATAAGGTGGAAAAAAACACGACCGCTCTATTTCGATGTTTCCCGCCTTTTTTTCAGGCGCCACGCTTGCTTTTTGCTACGACTCTGCCAGTGTCAACGTCAAGGAGTGCCGTAAAATTAAAAAAAAAATATACAAAATTAAAAATATGATCGGTTCTTTAAACGCTGAATCTTTTGATTTAGCACCAAAATTATTTTGCTAAAACAAAAAGACAAAACAATATGAAAAGCATAATGATTATGGCGAAATAAATATTATATACAAATATATGTTTACATGAATATACATACCTATACATATTTTTATAACCTAATTCCATTGATTTTTACAAATTTACAGAGTAAAAAGTTTATTAAGGGGGAAAAGGTTAGGGATAATAGAATTTTGAAAGAAGTAGGACGAAGGATTTCAGGGGGGAGGAGGTCATAGAGGGAGCATTGCAATTTTGGGCAATTGAAGAAAATGTGATCCACATTTCCTTCTTCAAGCCCGCATTCACACATTGAGTGATCCCGGATCCTTAGTTTTGCTTAAAATACTGGAGTACATGTGAATCCTAGTCTGAGACGGCAGATAGTTGAAGTTACAACTTTGCTAGACCTGCGAAACTTAAAGAACCATGGTGAGGGCGGGATATCTGGTTGGATGCCTGAATAGTACTTGCCTTTAATAAGTCTTGAGGCATTCCATACCTCCGACCAAGATTTTTCAAGTCGGGATCTGGGTAGAAGGCATAGGTCGTGGCAATATTTATGATAGTGCTCAAGAGAACCTAACTGGACTGCATCTTTTGCATAAGCGTCTGCTGTCTCATTGCCTGGAATACCAGAGTGACCTGGTATCCATGCAAGGATTACTTTGATGCCTAGTTTGTGACATTCATGAAGAACACGTTTAATTTCAAGAATAATGGGAAGACGAGATATAGACCTGAAAGGATTGGACAATAAAGATTGCAAGCAACTTTTAGAGTCCGAAAAGATGATGGATTTGTTAAGGTTATGAGATTTTACAAAACAGGCAGCTTCTAGGAGTTATAATTGGCGCCGCACGGCACGTGCATTTCCCATTTTGAAAAAAAAAAGACCTTATTCGATTAGGATAGGACTCAATTTAGATTACCGTCATAGATGTTAGGCGTTAGGGCCAGAGAATTGGACTTTAAATTCGTGTGGGTGCGTAACGCCGTGTATTCATAAAAAAATCAGAAGAGTCTGAGCGTATCATGGTCGATAATATCGAAAAACTTAAGTACTTGCACTAATATCTATCAGTAGATATATCTAACGATAATATATCTAACAAATTGTATAGTCTCTTCGTGTATATTTTTGTTTGTATTATTTCTTAATAGAAGTATAACTACTGTATATATTCTGTGTTATAACTATGACTGATTGTTCTAAACTACACATTTATTACCAAAATTCACAAGGTTTAAAAACCAAGACTACCACATTTTATCAAAATGTAACCTTAAATTATTATGATGTTATAGTGATTACAGAAACTTGGCTCAATGATGGCGTGTACGATCAAGAGTTATTTGACGATAGATATAACGTTTACAGAAGAGATCGAGAAACTAGTATGTTTAAAAAACGAAAAGATGGTGGGGGCGTTCTTATCGCAGTGTGTAAGAAATTTATTTCAACTAGGTTAAAAGAGTTTGAAAGTAACTGTGAGGATCTTTGGGTAGGTATAGACTATAAAGTAGGCAGTAACAGTAAAAAGCTATTCATTTGCGCTGTATATCTACCATCACCTTTAAAATACGACGTTCTCGAAACTTTTCGAACTTTTGCAAGCTTCGCCTGAGTGTAGGTAGGTACACACTGCGCGCCTTCTAGTCTCACGCGACCCGAAAGATATGAAATAAACCACGAAGTTACTGAGAGAGAAATATGGATTTTATGTGATAAATGTACTGATAATAGATATCTTTATTACTGCACTCTCCTCGAGCTAAAAAAACTTAATTTTTTAGCGTCTCACTCCGCTCACCGTTATATTTTATGATACTAATATCATAAAATATAACGGTGAGCGGAGTGCACTAAAAAAGTTATCCTATTCCTAAGAATAGGATATATATGCACTCTCCCCGAGTTAAATATGTAGAATTTTCTTTACAATGATAGATTGGGTATTCGTTCGTTTCGTTTCGTATGAGGTAGTGCTGGCCTCTGGTGTCAGAGTTTGTCAAGCCGCCCGAGAGCCGGGTATTTATTTTATTTTATTTATTTGGTACACAACAAAACAGCAACACTATATAACACTTTAATCTTAAATCCAGTACGTAATTCTATAATTCTCGCATCTCAGCCAACTACTCGCCCACCGCGCCACAGAGGACGCCAAAAATCAAGTAATATGAACGCCTAACTTAACTATCCACATTCATATATTCAAATATTTCACACATCATAGGCTTTACTGAAGTGGGCTCTCATGTCTTTGAAAATGTATGTTCTGAGCGACAGACATATCGCATTGGTTGCAGGCGTATGGCTTCTCCTCAGTCAGTGTGCATTCTCATGTGTGTTCGCAAATGACAACTCCGAGAGAATGTCTTATCACATTGGTGGCACGTGTAAGGCTTCTCGCCAGTGTGGATTCTCATGTGTGTTCGCAAATAACTTCTATGAGAGAATGTCTTATCACATTGGTTACAGGTGTATGGCTTCTCCTCAGTCAGTGTGCATTCTCATGTGTGTTCGCAAATGACAACTCTGAGAGAATGTCTTATCACATTGGTGGCACGTGTAAGGCTTCTCCTCAGTCAGTGTGCATTCTCATGTGTGTTCGCAAATTACAACTCTGAGAGAATGTCTTATCACATTGGTTGCACGTGTAAGGCTTCTCGCCAGTGTGGATTCTCACGTGTGTTCGCAAATGATTTCTATGAGAGAATGTCTTATCACATTGGTTGCAGGCATATGGCTTCTCCCCAGTGTGCATTCTCATGTGTGTTCGCAAACTACTACTCTGACAGAATGTCTTATCACATTGGTTGCACGTGTAAGGCTTCTCGCCAGTGTGCATTCTCATGTGTTTTCGCAAAGAACTGTTATCAGCGAATGAGTTATCACATTGGTTGCAGGTATATGGCTTCTCCCCAGTGTGCATTCTCATGTGTGTTCGCAAACTACTACTCTGAGAGAATGTCTTATCACATTGGTTGCACGTGTAAGGCTTCTCGCCAGTGTGGATACTCATGTGTTTTCGCAAAGAACTGTTATCAGCGAATGACTTATCACATTGGTTGCAGGTATATGGCTTCTCCCCAGTGTGGATTCTCATGTGTGTTCGCAAATTACCACTATGAGAGAATGTCTTATCACATTGGTTGCAGGCATATGGCCTCTCCCCAGTGTGCTTTCTCATGTGTGTTATTAAACTACTACTCTGAGAGAATGACTTATCACATTGGTTGCAGGTATATGGCTTCTCTCCAGTGTGCTTTCTCATGTGTGATCGCAAATTAGTACTCTGAGAGAATGTCTTATCACATTGGTTGCAGGCATATGGCTTCTCCCTGGTGTGCATTCTCATGTGTGTTCGCAAATTACTACTGCGAGAGAATGTCTTATCACATTGGTTGCAGGTATATGGCTTCTCCCCAGTGTGGACTCTCATGTGTTCTAGCAAACTACCACTCCGAGAGAATGTCTTATCGCATTGGTTGCAGACATATGGTTTTACTGGAGAGTGGCTTTGCAAATGTTTCACCATATTTGGTTTAGTCTTCAATACCTTGCGGCATACATCACAACGATAACAAGATTCAGTGTTTCTTGTTTTGCTTGTTACAGTGCTTTCTTTTAATTCGGAATGTTCCATATCAATTGGCATTTCATCTAATTGAATGTCATCAACAGCTGAACTTTCATCATCTTCGTTGAATTCTTTCTTCACAGCTACTGGAGTACTTTCTGTCATTCCTAGGTTTAGCGAATGAGCTGCCTGTGGTGTTGTCTGAAATAACACAATGAAGCGAGGTGAGCAAGAGTACAGCGTCTTACACACACAATGTACTACATGTCATCATCATTAGCAGGTCCACGTCCACTGCTGGACATAGGCCTCCCTTATAGAATGTCTAACGAACGGTCTTGAGCCGCCTCCATCCAAAGACTTCCTGCAAGCGTTACAAAGACATCAGCCCAACGGGTGGGGACCATTCAATACCGCATCATCAGTTTCATGATTACAATCTATTTCTCAGCAGTATTCTATGAGCTGTCGGTGAAAAAATCCAAAATTCAATCTCAAATTCAAAAGCACACTCATGGACTTAATTAGAGGATTGCTTCATCAACCGAAAAAAATACTGAAATATGCTTCGATCACAGATACACCCATCTGTAATCGAAGGAAATATGTACAAAAATTTGGTGGTACAAATTGCCCACATATACCTTAGTATTTAATTTGAACAAGTAATTAATTTTGTAAAAATTAAAATTCCCTCAACCGAATAAACGGCTGAACCGATTTGATCAAACATAGCTAAAAACAATACCGACAAATTCACCGTTCAAAAAAAAAAACGGTTCATCCGTTCGGGAGCTACTATGCAACAGACAGACACACACACACACACGTCAAACTTTTAACGCCCCGTCGTTTTTGCGTCGGGGGTTAAAAAATAAATACTTCAATAGTCTTTTGTTTCAGGGTTTCATTAGTTTTTTTCGTTCGCCAAACTTAAACCCCATCGAACATGCTCGGAAAACCAACGAAGCGGGCAGGATCCGGCACCAACAAACATAGGAGATCTCAAAAGGGCACTAGAAGAAGAGTGGAATCGAATACCACAAGATTTAATTGATAACTAAATCAAAAGTATGCCCTGAAGATGGCAGGCAGTTTTAACAGCTGGAGGGAGTAACACCAAACACTGAATGTGCCCAAACATTCGACAAATAATTCCCGTAATGTATTCTTTTTTTTATACTACTTGAACGACGGAACAAGCAGATGGCCCACCTGATGTTAAGCGGTAACCTCTGCCTATGAACAGTGCATTACCTCATAGGTCACGTCCACCTAGGACGCACCCTATGTGGCATTGCACTGCGCCCGCCACCCTGAGACATAAAGATGAAAACTCTCATGTGCCTGTAATTTCACCGGCACCCTTACCCTTCAAACCGGAACACAGCAATGCGAGCACTACTGCTTTGCGGCAGAATGGTGGTAGTACTTCCCCGGACGAACTCTTTCACAAAAAAGCTCTACTACTACTAAATGTCATAACACAATCACATTTTAAATGTGATGATTGAAGGGTTAAATCTTCAAAACATCATTTTTGAGATTTATGTAGATTAGTCTTGTGTTTTTTACTGAAGTAAGTTTTAAAAAAGTTGGTTTAAAACAGACGTAGGACGTAGGGATATTTTTAGAGTGTAAAATTCTTACTTTGCCGTCATTATACATACATGAAGTTGCAGTATTTGTAAGAAATAACATGCATCTATTCGTACCCTATCCTATCGGGAATCGACGAGCTGGTACCCTACGCCATCTGCCATGTAGGACGAAGCTGTTGCGTGTAAGTGTGTTCTGTATGGCGCCGATTATCTATGGTAAAATTCCATCGTCTATACGAACCATTAATAATTTAAATATATTTAAAAACTCCCTGACGAACCACTGGTGGAAAAGGCTTACTACTCTGTGGACGAATTTCTAGACGACTGTATTTAAGACAGAGTAGGTAGGTAAATTATTTCTCGCTCTACGGTATTTTAATAATTGTTTGATTTTTGTAACATTTACAATTCTAATTAATCAATCAATTAATTACTATGTTACTACCAGACCTATTCATTATGTTAAAATTAATTATTGTTTTTTATTTTATTTTAAAATTTGTATGCTTTGACAAGGCGAAACATGGTGATACTATAGCTATTATGACATCTTTATGTAAACCTGTGTTTCGGACAAATAAGTGATCTTATCTTATCTTATTTTCAGTCAAAATGGTAAAATTAATATTTTTATACTTACATACAAAAAAAGTTGTTTCAGTTCCGGTCTGTTTTTAACCCCCGACGTAAAGACGAAGGGGTGTTATAAGTTTGACTTATCTGTGTGTGTGTGTCTCTCCCGAACGGATGAACCAAATTGTTTTTTTTTTTTTTTAAAGGTGAATTTGTCGGTATTTTTCTTAGCTTTGTTTGACCAAAATCGGTTCAGCCGTTTCATTGCATTGAGGGTTATTTTAATTTTTACAAAATATTTACTTGTCTTTTGTATCTATGTCCATGAGTGTATTTTAATAATTAAAATCACAAGGCACATTTTTAATCGTCTAATAAACTAAATTGACTCTTGTTCCAACGCGACAAAACCTAGAAGAGTATGGCAACAAACACGGCGCGCGCTGTATTAGCTTTGTTGCGGCTTCCGCGCTTCTGCTATGTTTATGTTATGTTTGCCGAGGCACGTAACGTTTTTTTATAGATAATGGTATGGAACCCTTTTGGAACTTTCCGACTCGAACTTGGCAGGTTTTATTAAGTTTGTTACCTCTCATCTTTATCATTTATAATCAGAGTTGAATAATTATTTTTTATTTTAAAGGATATTCTTCCAGATTGATCCCGTTTTTATCAAAATCTAGTTGTGATGTTGGGATCCATCAGGAATTGAGGGAACTCCTCAAATATTACAGGCATACATATAGTGAATTGAGGGAACTCCTCAAATATTACAGGCATACATATAGTGATTTTGGTATTTTCAGCAGCAAGACAAGTATTCATTCAGAAAGTATGCTTTCGTGAAGTGGAATTGATGAAGAAGACCACTGATGGACACCGGAACTCCTCAATGATATTTCACGGGTGGTGATAGCTCGATTAAGATAACGAGGCAAATTTAAATAAACAGTTCTGATGAAAATGGTTTCATCAAACTGATCTGATGACGAAGCTGGTAGGAACTGCAACTCATTTTTTTTAGGTTTACCAACAGTTTACACTTGAATACAAATATTATGAAGAGGTACAAACTACATGTCTTATGCTACATGAGAAACCAATTATAGGCAAACACAACATGCAATGTTCCCTATCATAAGCCAATGTAGGTACCGTCGCCGTGCTTGGGGTTAAACAAATTCATTTATTTCAGGCTGATAGCTCATAAGAACACACACATACACAATAAAGAAACATTATTGGAACTGTCATGAGATGCACTCTCAGGCTTTTGTTCCTTTTGCGCTACTTCAGACGTATTTAATGTGTGGCCTTGATTGTCAGAAGACAGATTTCGTAGCCTCATTATTGTGTGTGATGCTAGGTTTACACGAGCTTCGTAGCTAAATGCTTAGTAATTGTCACAACACTAAGCCCCAATATGATAAGTGACAAGTAACCGTTTACACGTTGGAGCTAGTAGAAGGTATAAGTGACCAGACATTCCAAATGGAACGACGCCGTCTGATTTTGCGCAGTGTGTTTAAACATTATTCAAACATAATTATCTCAAGCATGATCGAAGAGCTTGAAAGACAAGCATTAAAAAGAAAGTGTGTGTGTGTGTGTCTGTCCGTCTGTCTTATCGTAGCTCCCGAACGGATGAACCGATTTCTTTTTTTTATGTTTGATATGTGAATTTGTCGGGTGTGGCTATGTTTGATCAAAATCGGTTCAGCCGTTTCATTGCGTTGAGGGATTTTATAAATTTTACAAAATGAATTACTTGTTTTATTTTATTACCATTTCATCTACTTGGAAGTCATCAACGGGTGAACTTTCTTCCTCGTCAGTGAACTCTTCCTTCACAGCGGCTGGAGTACTCTCATTGTTGGAACAATCATTCAATGTGATGTGCTGATCGGGGGCCCGCGATAAGTTCTGTGTAGTTCGTAGGTTCATCATGCTCACTGTCTCCAGCGATATCTGTAAACACGGTAACACGCAGTGCAGTGAGATTGTGCGAGCGAGGCAAGATATTAAACACAAAGGAATATTTTTGTCTCTCTCTCGATTGAGGGATTATGAAGGGCTGAAGGGATTTAATGAAACTATAGATATGAAACACCACCGTAGAGAGTTGGGGAGAGGGCGGGGACGGAGCAAAAACACTCCCCAATAAATGAAAAACCGCCCAAGTGCGACTCTGACTCGCGCACGAAGAGTTCCGTACCATTAACTATTAAAACGTTTTATAACGTAGGTATTATTGAGATTAATTGTAACATTAAAAAATATTTATTTTATTCAAAATACTTTTCCAGTATGTCACAGTAATAACTTGTTATTTTTCAAAGGGAAATAATAATGGTTCCGAAAAACAAATTAATCTCCAGCGATCTGTGGCCGACTATTAACCAGCGTTATAATGAACCTCCGACAAAATTACTAAGTTACCGACAACCTCTGTTGTCGGTAACTTAGTAATTTTGTTTTGGTTCAAATTAAGTGACAGAATCGACACGGAGCACCCCGACTCCACATAGGTTAGGTTAGAACATTATCAGCACGTGAGCTGCGAGCGAGCCGAAGGCGAGCGTGGCCCGGTAGGGCTCGCAGCGAACCATTTATCATGTTTATTTTTCGAAGATTTCAGTATCTCATTCGGTCGTTTCGCCATTTTTATTCGGATAAAAGTAGTCGGAAAGTTAGTATTTTAGGCAGTAGATTTAATATTTTGAGTAAGGACAATTCTTCTTTTTTTGTCGGAGCTTTTCCCTTTTTCAAATAAAAATATCGCGTGTAATACCTTTTTAGAAACGTCATAAAATAGGCTTGTTTTTAAATTGGTTGGCCACCCAGGTTACGATTTTTTTTTCACCTGAGATTAAAAAACTTACGACATTAAAAACAGACATTTGCTATTCTTGATCTTTAAAACCTTTTGTAAAAAAAACAGCAATAGCTAGTCATGAATTGGGTATCACGTTAGCAAGGCCCAACATTCAGGATAATTTCACAGAAAAAAACTATTGATAATTCCTCAATTTGTGGTTGTAGTGTCCAATAAGGTGTCGTATTTCCAGGACTTGGTATTTTTTTTTTTTTAAATATTAGCGGCATTTTTTTTTATACTACTTGTATGACGGAACAAGCAGATGGCCCACCTGATGTTAAGCGGTAACCTCTGCCTATGAACAGTGCATTACCTCATAGGTCACGTCCACCTAGGACGCGCCCTATGTGGCATTGCACTGCGCCCGCCACCCTGAGACATAAAAATGAAAAGTCTCATGTGCCTGTAATTTCACCGGCACCCTTACCCTTCAAACCGGAACACAACAATGCGAGCACTACTGCTTTGTGGCAGAAATAGGTATCGTGGTAGTACTTCCCTGGACGAACTCTTTCACAAAAAAGCTCTACTACTACTACTACTACATTGCCCCCCCCCTGTATGCACTTGCCGGATTATCCATTAAGTATGGGACAGCCTGTATATCTGATGATGATGATGAAGATTCATGACCCTTATTTTAAAGGAATCTTCTTGTAAACCCTTTCATATTTCTTTCACAAGTCAAGTTAATTTGACGACCTCTGTGGCGCAGGAGGTTGCGAGTTCGATTCCCACCTCGGAACAAATAATTGTACGATCTGCAGATATTTGTTCAGGGTGTTCTGGGTATTTTCTATGTATAGTACAAAAGTATCTATCTATGTAATGTATTGTATTAAGTATACCAGTTATCTAGTACCCATAACACCAGCTCTGCTTAGCTTGGGGCTAGATAATGTAGTGTGAACTGTCCAGCATTATTTATTTATTTATTTAATCAGTATATATGTCACGGGAATATAACACGATCCGCAAGTTTATAAATTTCCTAGGAAATTTATAAACTTTCAACCTAACCTAGTAAATTTATAAATTTCCTAGGAAATTTATAAACTTTCAACCTAACCTAACCGAAATTTATAAACTTGCGGATGTTGTTATTTTCCGGTGACATATATATAAAATCGTTGCGTGACTGACTGACTGACTATCAACGCACAGCCTAAACCGTAAGTCCTAGAGACCTGGAATTTGGAGAGTACGTTCCTTTAGTGGTCTAGGGGTGCAATAAGAAATGAATTCCAAAAATTCAACCCCTAAGGGGGCGCAGTGGGGTATTGAAGTTTGTATGGAAAAGTAAACGTGGACGAAGTCGCGGGCATTCCACTATTTATGTATAAACGTTACCTGCATGCCATTGTAAACAATATCTGTAAATATTTTGTCAGCTCTTTGACTCATTTCTGAGAAGCGACGACATCTCAGCAACTGGGAGCCACAGATGTAGCATATTGTAACGGGTCTTCCATCCGCAGTGATGAGCTGAAACAAACAATTATTGAATGAATGAATGAATGAAAATAATTTATTGCACACCTTACAATCTAGATAAAATAAACAAAAAAAAAAAAAAAAAACAGTGGGCTTATCGCTAAGAAGCAATCTCTCCCAGACAAACTTTGGATGGAGAGGAACTAAACTTATATGGAAGATGAATGTGAACGCTTAGAATAGAATACAAATAATTTATTTTGAACACAAAATACACAGTTTGCGAACACAATACAATAGTTAAACCGTTTTTTTTTTTGTTGGGGTTTCCCTATGGGCTCACTGCTATGGCCTACTGGTGGGATTTTTGAGGATTTTGTTTCCTCCGTGGACCCACCAGGCTAGAAATGGATTTAAAAACAAACTTTACCGTAGCACACTAGCTAACTTAACTTGTATGAGACAAAACTTTAAAACTTAGATTTCTTCATGGTCCATGTTTAGGTTTAAACAAAAATATTTTTTTGGAATAAATGGAATTACAAATTTTTTCTCTTATATTTAAATTACGGTAGTCTACGGTTGAACATGTCCCACTGTATTTATTTAAGTTTTAACTTTCATCTCATATATTGTTTCAATAAGGCGGCTGGCAGCGGCTGGATGAGGAGAGCTGAAGACCGGGCTAAGTGGCGTTCACTAGGAGGCCCACGTTTAGCAGTGGACGTATATAGAAGAATGTTGAGGATGATGATTGGTTTGATGCCAAAATAAAAATTGCTTAAGGATAGCTAGTGTGCTACAATAAAGTTTGTTTTTTAATTCCATCTCTAGCGTTGGTGGGTCCGTGGAGAAAAATAATCCTCATAGTCCCACCAGTAAATTAGGACTAGCAGCCTCCACCCATCACGCAAAAAGAGCCCATTGGTGGCCTAGTTGCGGAGAAGAGACTGCACTACAAGTAAGTAAGTAGTCCCAGCAGTAGCTCATAGCAGTGGTTCCACGGGGAAACACACATTTTGTTGCTGTATAGTGCCATCAAAAAATGCCCGTTCTCAGTGAACTGCAGCACTGAGCAGCAGCACATACCACAGTTTCTGGTGCCTCAGGCGCTCAGCAGGCACTTGTTTTGGGTATTGTTTAGAATCGTGCCGCACGAATTAAGGGGGGAGGGTGGGGGGGGGAGGGGGGAGGGCCTTCGGGGACGCCCCCCCCCTAGAGTGGGGATGTGCGGAAACTTATAGTTTTCGAGAAAAAAAATAAAGAAGTTTTGAGGTTTGTATGTTTTTGGGTATTGTTTAGAATCGTGCCGCACGAATTAAGGGGGGTGGGGGGGAGGGGAGAGGGTCTTAGGGGACGCCCCCCCCCCTAGAGTGGGGATATGCGGAAACTTATAGTTTTGGAGAAAAAAAATAAAGAAGTTTTGAGGTTAAGTATGTTTTTTTTTGGAGGTTAAGTGTGAAGTTATATAATTGGAAGTGTCGGACTCCGGTATGGGCTCTCGCCAGTACTCTCGCGAGGTTGCCCCTGAGTGTCGCTTCACCCATTCGACCTTCGCTGCACTACGGAGGTCGCCGGCTCGCTTCGCTCGCCACCTCCCCCCTTCGCTCCGCTCGGCCTCACGGGCTTGCTCCGCTCAGGACCTCCCACGCGAGCTACTGGCTCCGCGTTTTTATATACACTCTAGGGGCGTGACGCACAAGACCACGTGGAGTCGGGGTGCTCCGTGTCGGTTCTGTCACTTATTTTGAACCTAACCTACCCATGTCGGAATGCCCTGAGTCGATTCTGAGTCTCATACCGGAGTTCGGCACTTCCAATTATAAAACTTCATACTTAACCTCACAAAAAGTTCATACTTAACCTCAAAACTTCTTTATTTTTTTTCTCCAAAACTATAAGTTTCCGCACATCCCCACTCTAGGGGGGGGCGTCCCCTACCCCACTCCACCCCTCCCTCCCACTCTCCCCCCTTAATTCGTGCGGCACGATTCTAAACCCAACCCATAAATGTTGCTAATGGAAATAGAAACCAATGTAAATAATAACTTGAGATTGTGTACCTACCTTGGTACTAGTGACTCTTTCGTATATCTCTTGCAGCACAAACTACTAGGATGCTAACGTCTTGCAGCCGGTTGCTCCGCAATGCAATGCATTCTGAGGTCACTGGCTAAACACACTCTGCAAACTGAAGTAGTCATTTTCAGATCCAGCCAGACTTTGTATTTTTTACAAACAAAACAAACTGGTATAGAAAAAGAACGCTATTTAATAAAATTAATAAACTGTTTCGTAAGATCGTACCATGGAGGTATGAGTAACGTAGTATCATATCACCACAGCACAGAACACTAATAAATCTCGCACCACAGACTACTAGGATGCTACGCACACGTATCACAGACAGTACAGATCGTTCACAAAAGCAAGGCACTTATTTTGTGAATTGGCAGCATTGCCTGCGGTGCTGCCAACAATGTATGTAGCATTTACCTCACTGCCTTCTAGACTGTTAATTTTTTCTACTTTTCAAACTTTCGGACATGATCTACTGGCATTTTAACGTGAGTTCTGGACTCCAATAGAAATCTAGATTGCAGCTATGATACGGATCTGTTCAAAACGAAAGAGTTCTAGCTTTCTAGAATGTTTGAAAAGAAGTTTGTTTTTTCTGCTTTTCAAACTTTCGGACTTTATCTGCTGGCATTTTAACGTGAGTTCTGGACTCCAATCGAATTCTAGATTGCAGCTATGATACGGGTCTGTTCAAAATGAAAGAGTTCTAGCTTCCTAGACTGTTTGAAATGATAAAAATATTTTTTTCTAATTTTCAAACTTTCGGACATGATCTGCTAATATTTTAACGTGAGTTCTGGACTCCAATCGATTTCTAGATTGCAGCTATGATACGGATCTGTTCAAAACGAAAGAGTTCTAGCTTCCTAGACTGTTTGAAATGATGAAAATATTATGTTCTATTTGTTCTGGACTCCAATCGAATTCTAGATTGCAGCTATGATACGGGTCTGTTCAAAATGAAAGAGTTCTAGCTTCCTAGACTGTTTGAAATGTTTTTTTTTTTTTCTAATTTTCAAACTTTCGGACATGATCTGCTAATATTTTAACGTGAGTTCTGGACTCCAATCGATTTCTAGATTGCAGCTATGATACGGATCTGTTCAAAACGAAAGAGTTCTAGCTTTCTAGACTGTTTGAAATGATGAAAATATTTATTTCTACTTTTCAAACTTTTGGACATGATCTGCTGGCATTTTAACGTGAGTTCTGGACTCCAACCGAATTCTAGATTGCAGCTATGATACGGATCTAATCAAAACGAAAGAGTTCTAGCTTTCTAGACTGTTTAAAATGATTAAAATATTTTTTTCTACTTTTCAAACTTTCGGACATGATTTGCTGGCATTTGAAAGTGAGTTTTGGACTCTATTCGAGTTCTAGATTGCAGCTCTGATACGGATCTGTTCAAAACGAAAGAGTTTTAGCTTCCTAGACTGTTTGAAATGATGAAAATATTTTTTTCTACTTTTTAACTTTCGGACATGATCTGCTGGTATTTTAACGTGAGTTCTGGACTCCAATCGAGTTCTAGATTGCAGGTATGATACGGATCTGTTCAAAACGAAAGAGTTTTAGCTTCCTAGACTGTTTGAATTGATGAACATTTTTTTTTCTACTTTTCAAACTTTCGGCCATGATCTGCAGCATCTGCGGCATTTTAGCGTGAGTTCTGGACTCCAATCGAGTTTTGAATTGCAGCTATGATACGGATCTGTTCAAAACGAAAGAGTTCTAGCTTCCTAGACTGTTTGAAATGATGTTTTTTTTTTTTTCTACTTTTCAAACTTTCGGACATGATCTGCAGGCATTTTAACGTGAGTTCTGGACTTCAATCGACTTCTAGATTTCAGCTATGATACGGATCTGTTCAAAACGAAAGAGATCTAGCTTTCTAGACTGTTTGAAATGATGAAACTTTTTTTTTCTACTTTCAAACTTTCTTACATGATCTGCTGGTATTTTAACGTGAGTTCTGGACTCCAATCGATTTCTATATTGCAGATATGATACGGATCTGTTCAAAACGAAAGAGTTCTAGCTTCCTAGACTGTTTGAAATGATAAAAATTTTTTTTTCTACGTTTCAAACTTTCGGACATGATCTGCTGGCATTTCAACGTGAGTTCTGGACTCCAATCGAGTTCTAGATTGCAGCTATGATACGAATCTAATCAAAACGAAAGAGTTCTAGCTTCCTAGACTGTTTGAAATGATGAAAATATTTTTTTCTACGTTTCAAACTTTCGTACATGATCTGCTGGCATTTCAACGTGAGTTCCTGGGACTCCAATCGAGTTCTAGATTGCAGCTTTGATACGGATCTGTTCAAAACGAAAGAGTTCTAGCTTCCTAGACTGTTTGAAATGATGAAAATATACAATGATCTGCTAAGTTCACACTGGTTCACACACATGTGTTTTTCAACCTTTTTCATGATGCGATGGTATGAAAACATATTTCGCGACCCCCGACCCTTCGCTTTTTTATCATGTAGCGTTTTATGGAATCAACCACCTGTCACGGTGCTGCCGTGGACAGGTAGGTAGTCTAGGTTTTAGGTTCCTATCCTACCTGATGGAAGAGCTAGGGGTAGGTAGATAAACGAATAGGATATTTTTATACATATATTAAACTTAAAATGCTAACAATAAGGTCACTTAATAGTTCGTTATACTTAGAGTCTTTAGTAGTATGCTGAAGGCAGAAGTGCAGGCAGAAGGCCAGAGTAGCAGGCAGAAGGCCAGACGGATATGGGCCGGGGTATGATCAAGGGTCTCAATCTCAGCAGTAGAATATGTCTCAAAAGGTCACGCTTGTAGAAAAGAACACTTGGACAAAAGTGGAACGCGCGTAGTACGGAACCCAAGAACAGGTGTGGACTCTCCACGGTACTGTCCTGTGAGCTGTAGATCGGAGCCACGTGGTCTGGACGCCGGGATGATAAGTGCGCCCCTTGTCTGCGAGGTAGATCGTGGCAGGCAGCAGCAGGTAGGTTGCCGTGGTAGGAGACAGCTGGCAGCTTGCGAGATGAGATGGTGGTAGTGGTCACCGTAAAGTTGGACCCTGTAAAGATCACGTAGTTGTAGTGACAGCCTTGATTCTTCCCTCTGGTGCAATTTGGTTGAAAGTCGCCTCTAGGTGCCGCAGACGTGGCTCGCAGGGGTAGGCTGTACGTGGCTTTCAACCTTATTACACCGTTGGGTTTACAACAGAGATTAAGAACTAGTTAGTCAGAAGGACAGACATAGTAGGTGTCTTAGAGAGCATTTAAGACGAACGCAGACGTCCCTGAGTGAACGTGCCTCAAGTTTGATGCTAGTTTTACAACATTAAGAAAAATAAAGAGAAGAACATCAGATTATACAGTGCTAGCTAGAGCGTAATATATTTAAATAAACTCACCAAAATTGGGCGTAGTGTAGGAATATAGATGTGTTATTGATTGCTCTGTCTGAGTTTGAAAAGGGCTGGGCGTAAGCGCGCCTGCCATTTTATAGGTGAGCCTAGTTGTCAACAACGTGTATGTTTGCGTGAGATGTAACCAACATGGCTGTGTGTATGTGTGAGTAATGATTGTCCGTTAGTTTTTGTCAACAACTTTCTATGTGTGAGTATCGAATGTTCTGGAAACTTCTAAATAATTTTGTAATGTTACACACCATTGCCACCTCGGTTGACATTTTCATCAATGGCCCAAAAAAAAAGTAAGCAAAGAAATCGCTTAAATTTGTAAAACGATTTAATTATATTTGTAGCAAATACAGATCCACGATGGGAGAAATTGGTTAGTCAAAAACAAGCTCAAACTTCGCATTAACATGAGTCTTAGGATTTAATTTTTTGTTAATTTGTTTGTGTTAACATACAAATGTTTATGAGTATATCCTTTTGTTAAAATTTTCTTGATCAAATTAAAATTCTAAATTTTGTTATCTTTATTTTTACTAAAGTTCTCTCGACCTCTGGCGACCCCCTTACAGAAGCTCGCGACCCTCAGGTTTAAAAACACTGCCTTAGACAATTGCACTATGCTCGTTTCAGTGAGGAAAGGTAATGAGATCAGCGCCTGTGCATGTTTCTACGGATGAACCTTCAGAACTAATCTTCTTCCTTTCTTGGAATACTCCAAGCAATTTCGCCAATGTCAAGTAAAATTATAATTACAAGTATGGTTATTTTCGAAAAAACCCGACTTTAAAGCTAGTATTGCTTGCATTGCTGTGTTCCAGTTTCAAGTGTATGGTTGCCGGTGAAATTACAGACACATGAGACTTTTCATCTTTTTTGTCTCAGGGTGGCGGGCGTCCTCGGTGGATGTGATCTATGTGGTAATGATCTGTTTATAGGCAGAGGGTAGGTACTGCTTAATATCAGGTGGGCCTTCTGCTTGACCCGTCATACCAAGTTGTATAAAAAAAAATATAGGATCCCTAATACAAGATGTTCCTTATTCTTTATTGTACACACAAACAGAGAACAAAAACAACTCACATAGAGGACATCTACAAAGGCGAGCTTAACCCTAAAATAGTTTTCTTCCAGCAAACTTTTGATGATTCCCTTTCCCTATCCACGGAACTCCAGTTTGTTTAAAAGCTCCTCCGTGGCATCTAGGAAACAGACGTCAGCATAGTCAAGGAGAGGTAACAAGAGGGCTTGGGCAAGAGTGACTTTAGTTTCAAAAGGTAAGAACTTTTGGAGACGCTGAGTGATTGAAACTAGAAGTTAACCCGTTTGCTAATATCATTAACGTGACTCACCTAGGGCAGTTTATTGTCTAAAATAATACCCAGGTTCTTGGCACAGACAGAAAAAGATATTGGTTCATCGGCGTACAAAACTGGGGGCGGCGTAGACTGACCTACAAGATTCAGCATATATGATCTACCAATTATAAGCCTGAGACTTCGAGGGATTAACCAGAAGGCCATAGGCCTTTGCCCACGAATTGATATGTTTGAGATCAGAGTGGATCAGATCGATGCCATCAGAGATCTCATCAACTTTAAAATGGCTATAAATTTGCAGATCATCAGCATACAGGTGCTAGTTAGAGGAAAGAACAAGAGTACCTATGGCATTAATGAAGACCGAAAAAAGGAGAGGAGAGAGAACACCACCTTGAGGTACGCCAGCAGTAATGTCACACCAGTCAAATGTCAAACCAAGAAGTTACTGAGAGATAAATATGGATTTTATGTGATAAATGTTCTGATAATGGATATCTTTATTACTGCACACTGGTCGTGCTAAAAAAACTGAATTTTTCGCGGCTCGCTCCGCTCACCGTTATATTTTATGATATTAGGACGAGGATATATTTATTACTGCACTCTCCTCGATCTAAAAATACTCAATTTTCTTTACAATGATAGATTGGGTATTTATTTTATTTTATTTATTTGGTACACAACAAAACAGCAACACTATATAACACTATAAAGTACCTAATCTTAAATCTAGTACGTAATTCTATAAATCTGGTCATGATATTTGGCATAAATTGGATTACATATGAAGGTAGCATATTCTAGTTGAAATCTCAATAGTGAGGTAAACAATAAAAGATAAGACGCGGGTTTTTTGAACGGAATGGACGTTCGCAATTTAAAATGATTGAGAAATTTTACTACATAGGTACATAACACCCAACAGTCACATACATTGTCCTGAGGGGGCTAGTCTGCTAATTTGACAAGAAACTTACACGGGCGTGAGGTGTACACTACACGGATTTTTGTACGGGATTTGAGGTTCTCAGGGTGCCCGCTAGGGGCGCTCTTCGATTTCTCCATACTAAATCCGTGTAGTGTACACCACACGGCCATGTAAGTTGCTTGCCAAATTTGCAGACTAGCCCCTCTGACCCCACACTAGGATTCCATGTGTCGTGAGTATCTGGAACTACGAGTACCTTGTACCACAACACACAGACTTGGAACAAATATTAGCATATCATACAAACATTTGTTCAGCAGTAGGAAGCGAACCCGTAACCTCTCGCATCTCAGCCAACTACTCGCCCGCCGCGCCACAGAGGACGCCAAAATCAAGTAAGATGAACGCCTAACTAAAATTCAAACATTTCACACATCACAGGCTTTACGGGAGTGGGCTCTCATGTCTTTGAAAATGTATGTTCTGAGCGACAGACATATCGCGTTGGTTGCAGGCTTCTCCTCAGTCAGTGTGCATTCTCATGTGTATTCGCAAATTACAACTCTGAGATAATGTCTTATCACATTGGTTGCAGAAGTATGGCTTCTCCTCAGTCAGTGTGCATTCTCATGTGTGTTCGCAAATTACAACTCTGAGAGAATGTCAAATCACATTGGTTGCAGGCGTATGGCTTCTCCTCAGTCAGTGTGCATTCTCATGTGTGTTCGCAAATTACTACTCTGAGAGAATGTCTTATCACATTGGTTGCAGGCGTATGGCTTCTCCTCAGTCAGTGTGCATTCTCATGTGTGTTCGCAAATTACAACTCTGAGAGATTGTCTTATCACACTAGTTGCAGGCGTATGGCTTCTCCTCAGTCAGTGTGCATTCTCATGTGTGGTCGCAAATGACTTCTACGAGAGCATGTCTTATCACATTGGTTGCATGTATATGGCTTCTCCCCAGTGTGCATTCTCATGTGTGTTCGCAAATTATCACTCCGTGAGAATGTCTTATCACATTGGTTGCACGTGTAAGGCTTCTCGCCAGTGTGGATTCTCATGTGTGTTCGTAAATGACTTCTATGAGGGAATGTCTTATCACATTGGTTGCAGGTATATGGCTTCTCCCCAGTGTGCATTCTCATGTGTGTTCGCAAATTATTACTGTGAGAGAATGTCTTATCACATTGGTTGCAGGCATATGGCCTCTCCCCAGTGTGCATTCTCATATGTGATCGCAAATTACTACTCTGAGAGAATGTCTTATCACATTGGTTGCAGGTATATGGCTTCTCCCCAGTGTGCTTTCTCATGTGTTTTCGAAAATAAGTACTCCGAGAGAATGTCTAATCACATTGGTTGCAGGTATATGGCTTCTCCCCAGTGTGGACTCTCATGTGTTCTAGCAAACTACCACTCCGAGAGAATGTCTTATCGCATTGGTTGCAGGCATATGGCCTCTCCCCAGTGTGCATTCTCATGTGTGCTAGCAGGATATCACTTCGTGAGAATGTCTTAACACATTGGTTGCAGGTATATGGCTTCTCCCCAGTGTGGATTCTCATGTGTGTTCGCAAACTACTACTCTGGGAGAATGTCTTATCACATTGATTGCAGGCATATGGCTTCTCCCCAGTGTGCATTCTCATGTGTTTTCGCAAAGAACTGTTCTCAGCGAATGACTTATCACATTGGTTGCAGGTATATGGCTTCTCCCCAGTGTGGACTCTCATGTGTTTTCGCAAAGAACTGTTCTCAGCGAATGACTTATCACATTGGTTGCAGGTATATGGCTTCTCCCCAGTGTGCATTCTCATGTGTTTTCGCAAAGAACTGTTCTCAGCGAATGACTTATCACATTGGTTGCAGGTATATGGCTTCTCCCCAGTGTGGACTCTCATGTGTCTTCGCAAACAACCACTCCGAGAGAATGTCTTATCGCATTGGTTGCAGGCATATGGTTTTACTGCAGAGTGGCTTTGCAAATGTTGCACCATATTTGGTTTATTCTTCAATACCTTGCGGCATACATCACAACGATAACAAGATTCAGTGTTTCTTGTTTTGCTTGTTACAGTGCTTTCTTTTAATTCGGAATGTTCCATATCAATTGGCATTTCATCTAATTGAATGTCATCAACAGCTGAACTTTCATCATCTTCGTTGAATTCTTTCTTCACAGCTACTGGAGTACTTTCTGTCATTCCTAGGTTTAGCGAATGAGCTGCCTGTGGTGTTGTCTGAAATAACACAATGAAGCGAGGTGAGCAAGAGTACAGCGTCTTACACACACAATGTACTACATGTCATCATCATCAGCAGGTCCACGTCCACTGCTGGACATAGGCCTCCCTTATAGAATGTCTAACGAACGGTCTTGAGCCGCCTCCATCCAACGACTTCCTGGATGCGTTACAAAGACATCAGCCCATCGGGTGGGGACCATTCAATACCGCATCATCAGTTTCATGATTACAATCTATTTCTCAGCAGTATTCTGTGAGCTGTCGGAGAAACAAGATGGGGTTTAAGTTTGGCGAACGAAAAAAACTAATGAAACCCTGAAACAAAAGACTTTTATTTTTTAACCCCCGACGCAAAAACGACGGGTTGTTATAAGTTTGACGTGTCTGTGTGTGTGTGTGTGTGTGAGTGTCTGTCCCATCGTAGCTCCCGAATGGATGAACCGATTTAGTTTTTTTTCGTGTGAAATGTGAATTTGACGGGAGTGTTCTTAGCTATGTTTGATCAAAATCGGTTCAGCCGTTTCATTGAGTTGGGTTTTTTTTTAATTTTTACAAAATATTTACTTGTCGTTTGTGTCTATGTCTATGTATTTTAATAATTAAAATCACAAGGTACATTTTTAATCGTCTAATAAACTAAATTGACTCTTGTTCCAACGCGACAAAACCTAGAAGAGTATGGCAACAAACACGGCGCGCGCTGTATTAGCTTTGTTGCGGCTTCCGCGCTTCTGCTATGTTTATGTTATGTTTGCCGAGCACGTACCTTTTTTTTATAGATTATGGTACGGAACCCTTCCGTGTGTGAGTCCGACTCGCACTTGACAGATTTTACTAAGTTTGTTACCCCTCATCTCTATCATTTATAATCTTGAATAATTGTTTTCTATTTTAAAGGATATTCTTCCAGATTAGTCCCGTTTTATCAAAATCTAGTTGTGATGTTGGGATCCATCAGGAACTGAGGGAACTCCTCACATATTACAGGCATACATATAGTGAATTGAAGGGAACTCCTCAAATATTACAGGCATACATATAGTGAATTGAGGGAACTCCTCAAATATTACAGGCATACATATAGTGAATTGAGGGAACTCCTCAAATATTACAGGCATACATATAGTAAATTGAAGGGAACTCCTCAAATATTACAGGCATACATACAGTGAATTGTGGGAACTCCTCAAATATTACAGGCATACATACAGTGAATTGAGTGAACTCCTCGAATACTACAGGCATACATATAGTGAATTGAGGGAACTCCTCAAATATTACAGGCATACATATAATGAATTGAGGGAACTCCTCAAATATTACAGGCATACATATAGTGATTTTGGTATTTTCAGCAACAAGTCAAGTATTAATTCAGAAAGTGTGCTTTCGTGAAGTGGAATTGATGAAGAAGACCACTGATGGACACCGGAACTCCTCAATGATATTTAACGGGTGGCGATATCTCGATAAAGATAATGAGGCAAATTTAAATAAACAGTTCTGATGAAAATGGTTTCATCAAACTGATCTGATGATGAAGCTGGTAAGATAAGATAAGATAAGATAAGATAAGATAATTTATTTGCCAGAACATTGTACAAAGTTCTTAAACTAGGTGCAGTCCACTTATGTTCTACCTTATAACTAGGCATGCAAATTTTAACATGAGTAGGTAACAATAAAATGAAAACGTTTTAAAATAATTGATATCGAGTAATAATATAAAATAAAATGTCAATAATTAACTTTATCAATAAAAATTATAATTGAAAATCCCTATAATGTAAGTATTCATGTAGAGAATAATAGCATCTACCCATCAGCCATTTTTTTAATTTAATGTTAAACAAATTTCCAGTTAGACTTGTAAGATCTTCTGGCAAATTGTTGTAAATTTTAATCGTAATGTAATAGGCCTGATTTTGTGTCATTTTTAAATTATATTTTGGGTTGTTCAGTCTGTTGTCAGATCTATCCCTTAGTTTTATTAGTCTACATTCTTTATTTTTCTTGAACAGTTCTGGATGCTGCTTTACAAACTCTGCCGCCTGTTTAATGTAGAGACATGGGAGAGGAAGAATATTATATTTTTTGAAAAGAGGCTTGCAAGAATCCAGAAAGTGAGCACCGCATAAAGAGCGTATACACCTCTTTTGAGCTCTGAATGCTCTATCAAAATCCCCACTGTTACCCCATAAAAGTAATCCATATTGAAGAGAAGAGCCAACATGACCGTAGTATGCACTAAGGGCTACTTCTCTTGAAGACATCTCGCGTAGCCTTTTTAGAACGTATGCATAACTGCTGAGCTTACTACATACCTTATCAACATGAATTTTCCAGTTGATATTTGCATCTAAATGTATACCTAGAAATTTGATTGAAGTAACTTCTTCAATTTTTGAATTATTATATTTAATGTCAAGGCACAAAGGATTGCGTCTAATTGATTGGAATTGCATGAGTTTTGTTTTTGGTAAATTAACCCTAAGATTATTGTTACTTAGCCAAGTGACTATGTCAGTAATTGCATTTTGGATGTCATATTCAAATTTATTTATGTCATTTGATTTTATTATTATTGTTGTATCGTCTGCAAATAGAACAGTCTCGTGGTTAGTCGCGTCAGGGAGATCATTGATATAGAGTAAGAAAAGTGAGGGCCCCAAAATGCTACCCTGGGGAACACCATACTTGTTTAGCTTAAAATCAGATCTATACCTTATTTTCCTCATAGAACGATTGACTCTACCTATCTCTATACATTGCTGCCTATTTTTAAGATAACTTTCAAACCAATCATTGGCCGTACCTCTGATGCCATATTTATGTAGTTTTGCTAGTAATTTATTATGGTGAACAAAATCAAATGCCTTGCTCATGTCGAAAAACAATGAAACTACACGTGTACCAGAATCAATAGATTCGGAAATAGATTTTATTAAATTAAAGTTTGCTAATATTGTGGATTTATTCTTAAGAAAACCGTTTTGTTCTTCTTTTATTATACCGAATTTAGCCATAAAACAGTTAAGACGTTTAAGCATCGCCCTTTCAAAAATTTTTGACATTATTGGGATCAATGCGACTGGACGGTAATTGTCAATATTTGTAGTATCTCCTTTTTTGTGTAAGGGTTTTATAATAGAAAATTTTAAAATGTCCGGAAAAACGCCTTCGTTAAATGAAAGGTTGATTATGTGGCTAAGAGGCTGGTAGGAACTGCAACTCATTTTTTTTTAGGTTTACCAACAGTTTACACTTGAATACAAATATTATGAAGAGGTACAAACTACATGTCTTATGCTACATGAGAAACCAATTATAGGCAAACACAACATGCAATGTTCCCTATCATAAGCCAATGTAGGTACCGTCGCCGTGCTTGGGGTTAAACAAATTCAAATTTATTTATTTCAGGCTGATAGCTCATAAGAACACACACAGACATAATAAAGAAACATTATTGGAACTGTCATGAGATGCACTCTCAGGCTTTTGTTCCTTTTGCGCTACTTCAGACGTATTTTAAGTGTGGCCTTGATTGTCAGAAGACAGATTTCGTAGCCTCATTATTGTGTGTGATGCTAGGTTTACACGAGCTTCGTAGCTAAGTGCTTAGTACTCGTCCCAACACTAAGCCCCAATATGACAAGTGACAAGTAACCGTTTACACGTTGGAGCTAGTAGAAGGTATTAGTGACCAGACATTCCAAATGGAACGACGCCGTCTGATTTTGCGCAGTGTGTTTAAACATTATTCAAACATAATTATCTCAAACATGATCGAAGAGCTTGAAAGACAAGCATAAAAAGAAAAAAAAGTGATAAAAAGTGTGAGTTGATGATGTTCAAGTCGGGAAGTAAAACATATTCTCACATACCACCTGTGACCATTAACGGCAAGACTCTAAACATCACCACGCGTTTTAAGTACCTGGGTCATTGGCTCACTGATAACCTGAGGGATGATCTCGACCTGGAAAGAGAGCGTAGGGCATTGTGTGTTCGCGTTAATATGCTGGCCCGGAGGTTTGCAATGTGTACTGAACAGGTGAAGGTAACGCTCTTTACAGCGTATTGCCAGTCCTTTTACACTTGCAGCCTCTGGACCAACTATACGCAGACAGCATACAATGCCTTACGCGTTCAGTACAACAACGCGTTCAGGGTGCTGGTGGGGCGGCCTCGTTTCTGCAGCGCCTCTGGCATGTTTGCGGAAAGCAGAGTTAATGGCTTCCATAGCATCATGCGCAAGAGGTGTGCGTCAATGAGGGGAAGGGTCCGTGGAAGCCCGAACAGCATCGTGAACGCGTTGTCGGGCAGGTGGGACTGTCCTATAGCTAACCGCTGGATGCGCCTGCATGTTGGGTTTGCGAAAAATGTTTTTATTTAATTTTTTAATTGTAAATGTGTCTCTCTATACTTACATTATCATAAGCGCGACTAACAAAATATGGACAATGTCTGAAATAAATAAATTGAATTGAATTGAATTGAATAAAAAAAAAGTGTGTGTGTCTGTCTGTCCCATTGTAGCTCCCGAACGGATGAACCGATTTCGTTTTTTTTTTGTTTGATATGTGAATTTGTCGGGTGTGGCTATGTTTGATCAAAATCGGTTCAGCCGTTTCATTGCGTTGGGGGTTTTTATATTTTTTACAAAATTAATTACTTGTTTTATTTTATTACCATTTCATCTACTTGGAAGTCATCAACGGGTGAACTTTCTTCCTCGTCAGTGAACTCTTCCTTCACAGCGGCTGGAGTACTCTCATTGTTGGAACAATCATTCAATGTGATGTGCTGATCGGGGGCCCGTGATAAGTTCTGTGTAGTTCGTAGGTTCATCATGCTCACTGTCTCCAGCGATATCTGTAAACACAGTAACACGCAGTGCAGTGATATTGTGCGAGCGAGGCAAGATATTCTACGCAAAGGAATATTTTTGTCTCTGTCTCGATTGAGGGATTATTCAAATTCATATTCAAATTCAAATTATTTAACGCATAATCAATGATTGTGTAGGCACAAACCAAAGTAGGTACAAATTTACTTAAAAAGTCAGGCATGCAAAAATAGGTCCAAGTTCACATAGCCATCAAACGGGCGGTTTCGGTAACAAACGTCCATCCTGTCAACAAGTTATGGACACAACCGTAGTTGAACTGCCCGCTCACTGTGCCAGTGAACTTAGCCTTAGCATATGTACATTACATACACATTTTTTAATTATAGTTAGTTGCGAGCCGGACGAGATATACTGTATCCCAACTCCCAGCAAGGGGAGTCCTGAAGGGCTGAATAGATTTGGTGAAACTATAGATATGAAACACCACCGTAGAGAGTTGGGGATGATGATGAAAAACTGAATTTCTATAATTTTGAATGATTTTTAATACACAGGTATGTTGCCTTGAACCGACGCCATGACAGAACTCTCGTGAATTACGGATATGAGAATAGACAATCTATGTCCGGAAACTACCGATTTCCATAAACAAACATAGAATGAACTCTATCATTGACACTGAGTTGATATTATGCTATAGATTATTAAACTAGTAACCATAGTTTATAAAATAGTAAAAAGACAGTAATGTACCTTTTAATATTTATTTTATGTTTTTTTTTGTATTTGGTGTTATAGTGGCCACAGAAATACATCATCTGTGAAAATTTCAACTGTCTAACTATCACGGTTTATGAGATACAACCTGGTCACAGACGGACGGACAGCGGAGCCTTAGTAATAGTGTCCCGTTTTACCCTTTGGGTACGGAACCCTAAAAACGAGGAAAATTAAAAATAAATAAAGAACATTTTGAGAATAGAATAGAAAATGCTTTATTACCTCATTTTATTTTATAACCTTTTCTAAATAATAATAAACAAAAATTAACTACAAAATTAAAAGCACAATAATAAATATAACAATAAATAAATAAATAATGAATGCTGGACAGTTCACACAACATTATCTAGCCCCAAGCTAAGCAGATGTTCGGTCTTATCGCTTAGAAGCGATTTCTTCCAGACAACCTTTGGATGGAGATATGTTTATAAGTTAGGAAGAATGGTATGATTAAATATTAAAAGTACAAAAGTAAAGAAAAAAAAACAAAAGTAGGTATGTTTTTTTATTTATATAGATTTTTCTAAACTTGTCTCTTGGGACGGAAGTGGGACAGAGACAGACCCCCTCCCCTATAAGTGGAGAAACATCGAAACTTATAGTTGAGGAAGACCCCCTCCCATATAAGTGGAGGAACGCAGAAACTTATAGTTTGGAGAAAACAAACAAAGATTAATTTGAAGAAGTTTTTTTTTAAATGTTGATTTTAGTTTGCTTAAATCCTCCGAAATTACATAGCAGACTATTTTGGGTATTAGCGTGCAGGTGTCGGTTCTGGTTCGGGGAGAGACCTTCCCCCCCTCCCCCTCCTCCCCCAACTCCCTGTAATTTTAACTTTTTACCTCAATGCAGGCTTCCATACTTAACCTCAAAATTGCCTTTGTTTGTTTCTCAAAAGCTTTAGGTATCCTAGTTTTTTTACTTATAGGGGAGGGTCTCCACCTCTCCTTCCCTATCCCCCTCTATCTTCGGTGGTGTTGCATATCTATAGCCAAGCCGGGCTAAATTCTAGATAGTAATTTTGTTAACATTTTTGACTGAATCAATTCATAACTCTTATTTTTTTCCCCCTTAATAAACTTTTCACTCTGTAAATTTGTAAAAATCAATGGAATTAGGTTATAAAAATATGTATATATTCATGGAAACATATATTTGTATATAATATTTATTTTGCCATAATCATTATGCTTTTCATATTGTTTTGTCTTTTTGTTTTAGCAAAATCATTTTGATGCTAAATCTAAAAGATTCAGCGTTTACAGAACCGATCATATTTTTCTTCGTCTTCTTCTTTTTTTTTGGCGTGTTCAGCGGACCGGAAGTGGTGCCACAAGAGTTTGCCAATGACAGATGATTAACTTGACATAAAACCAAAAAAGTGCTGGGAGTTTGAGGAAAGATAAAGGTACGGTTTAAAGGGAGAATCGTACGTGATTATGTTATACAAATTGATTCACAATTAAATATTACACAATCAATATACATACAAAACTATACACATAATATACATTTATATTGTACATGATCTTACAATTTTATGTTGTTTCTACTGATAAACTTACACAATATACATAACTTTTTAAATATTTTTTTGAAGTGCCGTACTCCTTGACGTTGACACTGGCAGAGTCGTAGCAAAAAACCAAGCGCGGCGCCATAAAAACAAGAAGTTGAAGTTGACTCTTATTTTGAAGGAACCAACTTGTAAACCATTTCATATTTCTTTCACAAGTCAAGTTAATTTGACGACCTCTGTGGCGCAGGAGGTTGTGCGTTCGATTCCCACCACGGAAAAAATAATTGTAAGATCTGCAGATATTTGTTCAAAGTGTTCTGGGTATTTTCTATGTATAATAAAAAAGTATCTATGCAATGTATTGTATTAAGTAATCATAATTTTCACTAGAAACGGGATATTTACCATGATTTTTGAGTTTTATATGTTCCCAATATATAAAATAAAATAATAATAATATATGTTGTTGTTTTTATGTGTGTTGTGGGGAACATATAAAACTCAAAAATCATGGTAAATATCCCGTTTCTAGTGAAAATTATGTACATAACCATGATAGTTTCAAAAGTTATATTAAGTAATCAGTTATCTACAGTACCCATAAAACAAGCTCTGCTTAGCTTGGGGCTAGATTATGTAGTGTGAACTGTCCAACATTATTTATTTATTTATTTAATCAGTATATATAAAATCGTTGTGTGCCTGACTGACTGACTATCAATGCACAGCCTAACCCGTAAGTCCTAGATACCTGGAATTTGGGGAGTACGTTCCTTTTGCGGTCTAGGGGTGCACTAAGAAAGGAATTCCAAAAATTCATCCCCTAAGGTGGCGCAGCAGGGTATTGAAGTTTGTATGGAAAAGTAAACGCGGACGAACTCGCGGGCATTCCACTATTTATATACGTTACCTGCATGCCACTGTAAACGAGATCTGTAAATATTTTATCAGCTCTTTGACTCATTTCTGAGAAGCGACGACATCTCAGCAACTGGGAGCCACAGATGTAGCATATTGTAACGGGTCTTCCATCCGCAGTGATGAGCTAAAACAAATAATTATTGAATGAATGAAAATACTTTATTGCACACCTTACAAACTAGTTAAAATAAACACAACAATTAAACATGTACAATGGGCGGTCTTATCGCTAAGAAGCGATCTCTTCCAGACAAACTTTGGATGGAGAGGAACTAAACTTACATGGAAGATGAATGTGAACGCTTAGAATAGAATAGAATACAAAACATTTATTTTGAACAGAAAATACACAGTTTGGGTACACAATACAACAGTTAAACATATAAAATTATTATTTTTGGGGGTGTCCCTGTGGACCCACTGCTATGGCCTAGTGGTGGGACTATGGGGTTTATTTTTCCTCCGCTAGGTTAGAGATGGAATTAAAAAACTAACTTTTTTTAAAAAAATATTATAGACCTTTGTTTGACCACGATCTCACCTGTTGGTAAGTGACGATGTGGCCGAAGATGAAGCACAAAGGTCTAGAAGGCACCTATTCACTCTAGCCTTGAAGAGACCCAGATTATAGTTAAACTTTACCATAGCACACTAGCTAACTTTAATATACCTATGAGACAAAACTTTAAAACTTATATTTCTGACCATGATAGTTCCATGTTAGGGTCTAAACGAGAATTATTTTTTGGCATAAATAAAATTGCAATCTTTTTTCTCCTATATTTAAATTACAGTAGTGTACGGTTGAACATGTCCCACTGTATTTATTTAAGCTTTAACTTTCATCTCATATATTGTTTTAATAAGGCGGCTGGCAGCGGCTGGATGAGGAGAGCCGAAGACCGAACTCAGTGGCGTTCACTAGGAGGCCTACGTACATCAGTGGAGGAATATATGATATAATAAGATGATGATGATTGGTTTGATACCAAAATAAAAATTGCTTAAGGTTAGCTAGTGTGCTACGATAAAGTTTGTTTTTTAATTAGGATATATTTGTAATTTTTTACAGTTCTAAATATACAGAAATATACGTGAAAGCTCTGAAGTTTAATTTATACCCAAAATAATAATTATTATGTAGGCTAAAAATCAAATAAGAAGCATAATAGCCCCTGGGTCCTATTACGCAGTCGTGTATGTTAGTTCCACCAAATTCCGTAAAATCCAATTGACCTCTGGGGTCACCACTTGCCATATTATATACAAGTTTATATTATCTGTTGCATTTACAACTAGCAAAGTTTTTAGTTCCTCAGTAAGGCTTCTTTCTATGTATATAGGTAGAGCTGTTCTGTGAATAAGGATGATCTCGTCTCGGGGAATAGTTCGATCTCGTTCAATAGTGGGAAATAAATCCTTATAAATAAATAAATAAATATTTCTGAACAGTTCACACAACATTATCTAGCCCCAAGCTAAGCCGAGCTTGTGTTATGGGTACTAGAACCTACAAATCTACAACTGGTGCGATCAGCTAAATATGTTGCAAACGATTTCTATCGTCCGCTCGATGGTAACAAAATAATATTTCTATCGATGTTTTCCGATCAGCTATCTTTTCTTGCTCCGATTTCTATGGACTTTTATCGATGTGTTAATTCCATCTCTAGCGTTGGTGGGTCCACGGGGAAAAATAATCCCCATAGTCCCACCAGTAAATTAGCACTAGCAGCGTCCACCCATCACGCAAAAAGGGCCCATTGCGGAGAAGAGTCTGCACTACAAGTAAGTAAGTAGTCCCAGCAGTAGGTCATAGCAGTGGTTCCACGGGGAAACACACATTTTGTTGCTGTATAGTGCCATCAAAAAATGCCCGTTCTCAGCAAAATGCTGCAGTGAACTGCAGCACTGAGCAGCAGCACAGACCTCAGTTCCTGGTGCCTCAGATGCTCAGCATTTTTTGCTGTTTATCTTGCATTTTTGTATGTTGGAAAATAAAAGTTGGTACATGAATAAAATTATATGTAAAACTAACTTGTGGCTTGTGTTTTATAGGTAGGCACTCGTCTAGTCTATGTCGTCATCAATATCCCGTATAAGTCCACTGCTAACACTAAGCCTACTCCAAAGAATGCTACGACTAACGGTCTGTGTTCGGTTTGGTATTTGTCAATGTAGTAAGGGTGACCAAGACCCAGCCGACTTGCATCCAACAGAGGTACCAGTACAATATTGTAGTCTTTGAGACGTACCTAGCACACTATAAATGTTGCTAATGGAAATAGAAACCTATGTAAATAATAACTTGAGATTGTGTACCTACCGTGGTACTAGTGACTCTTTCGTATATCTCTTGCAGCCCGTTGCTCGCAATGCAATGCATTCTGAGGTCACTGGCTAAACACACTCTGCAGACTGAAGTAGTCATTTTCAAAACCAGCCAGACTTTGTATTTTTTACAAACAAAGCAAACTAGTATAGCAAAAGAACGCTATTTATTAAAATAAATGAATTGTTTTCGCAAGATCGTACCATGGAGGTATCAGGTATGGATGAGTAACGTAGTATCATATCACCACAACACAGAACACTAATAATATCGCACCACAGACTACTAGGATGCTACGCACACGTATCACAGACAGTATTGATCGTTCACAAAAGCAAGGCACTTATTATGTGTATTGGCAGCATTGCCTACGGTGCTGCCAACAATATATGTAGCATTTACTTCACTTGGTGATTGGTGGTCGCCGACAACATTATCTAAACTTGCATGTACCTACCACCGATTAATATGTTTTACTCGCCTATTTTTAAATAATATACAGTTACAAGACTAGTAAGGTTGTGAATGATGACACAATTTAAAATATAAAGTTTTTTTTTTCTGACAGTAATTATGGTCGAAAAGAACGATTCCAGACATATCACTGTCACTTGCATAAACGTCATCATCATCTCTCGTATCCGAATCTGTGCTGCTGTCGTTTCCTAGTTCAATTAGTAATATAATCCATCCAGACATCAAGTTCATCAAATTTGTCTTCTACATTTTTTACATGTTCACTGTTTTTGCCAACCCTGAGGGGTTTTATGAAATAGCTTCTTCACGATATTCCCAGCTTCTTGGCCGACATTATTCCTAGCTACTCGTCTCTTTAGAAGACTCCACATATAAACTCAATTGCATTTAAGTCGCAGTGGTAGGGGGTAGAGTAGAGTGGTAGAGGCAGCAACTTCACCTTCTTTAGATATTCTACTCACGCTTCTCTCCGAAATGCCTGAAATAGACAAAAAAATTGTATCATTTTATAAAATTAAATATTTATAAAAACACAAATAAGGAAAATATCATAAGGAAATAAATTAAATTCACTAAGATTATGTACTTCTTTATTTTAATTCGTTATGTTAGTAAATTCTAATTACCCATACTAAAGACATTGTCTCGGAAGCTGGTATCCCTGTTTTACAAACCTGTCATATGATTAAGTGGAAATAACGGGGTTTTGTTTCCCTTTTCTCTCTTACAAAACGCTCGCACCTTCAACACAATCTCTCTTGCATTGCTTCCAAATGGCTTTGGCATGATTAATGCGAAAAATATGTATCACAAAAACGACCGGAGCAGTCTATGACAATCTGCCCATCTGACAATAACAGATTGACAAGTTTATAGTGCCAACATCACAGCAAAAAAGGGCCTTGCTTTTGTGAACGATCTTGTAGTCACATCTTTTTAGGTAATAGTCATGGTCGTTAATACGTCTATGGTAATAGTAGTACCATAGATCAAGATAACATACGTCTATGAGTAGTACACACAATGTAGTATACGTACACCACAACACAAACAGACCACAGACTAATAGGATGCTAGGCATGTACATGGGTAGTTCGTCAGACACAAAATTTTCGATGTCTGTGGGTATATTTCTGAAACCAACTAACAAAACGGCATGTTATTTTTTTATACATATAGTTTAGCTTTAACCCTAACTGGGACAAATAATATTTTTAAAATAATTGCAGTGTAGGTATAAATTAAAAATATTAGAAGTTAGTTCTTCTGATTCATAGGACGCGTCCGCTTGCCATTTTCCGGAACAAAATTGTCGATGTCACATTTTCCCTTTGATAAATCAATATAAATTATAATTATATTGAAAGGAAATGAACTATTCTTGTACAAAAAAAATGTGTATTAGTTATAACTACCTTAATATGTTTATAAATCGGTAAATAAGAAGTGTCCGGCATATAATACTGATTAATATGCCGTAAGCTTCGATTGACCCTAATTGGTTGGTTAGTAATAATGAGAGTCTGACTTCCCGCGCGGGGGGAAGCCAGTCGTGCAACGGACGAGCCAGAAGGTGGACGTGCGGCTGGTTGGCTTAGATCACGGTGTTACAAAGGTCAATGTCTGATTCATCTGTTCTTGGTTCAGGTGGAATTTTGATTACAATGCCTACTTTATAAAATTTATTTGATTGTTTTCCAGCTTCAATCTGTATTTCATGTGATGCTTTTGGGTTATAGATTCATGTAGAAAAATTACAATACTGAAGTCTGTATGTCTGATGAGTTATACATGATTGAAGGCAAAATCCTGATTCATCTGTGCCTGATTCATACGGTCAAAACACCATATGAATCATAAAATAACGAAGTTTTTCTCCTCTCCAGCACGAAAGGAACGCTTTTTTTGTGTAGTAGTTAATTTCTGATATATTACAATATTCTCGCTTTCACAGAATTATTATATACTGTTTTATTATTTATTTTATTTTATATTGTTAGTATTTAATATTTTTGATCACGTTATAAGTACTATAACGCAGTTAACCGACGAGCCTGTAGTTAGTAGTATTACTAATGGGGGCACACAAGCAGGAGGGTCAGCTGACAATATTTGTTTAAACTGACGAGTCCGACAATGAGAAAGCCAGGCACATTACATGTAGTACATTAAAATGTGCAAGGCCTTCCCAGCAAAATATTAGAATTAGAATTATTTTTAAACATGTTTAATGTAGATATCATGTGTGTTACTGAACACTGGTTATTACAATTTGATTTACTCCCTTATTATGAGAATTAAAATATTGTAAGTTCATTCAAACGCAAGAACGCCCTACGTGGCGGTTCCTTAATTGTGGTTAGAAATAATTTAAAATGCAAAGAACGTAAAGATGTTGCAAATCTCACTATTGAGAGGACTATTGAGCTATCGTGTGTTGAGCTTGAGCGGCATATCATTGTGAGTGTTTACCGTCCCCCTGACGCGGACTTCGCGTTATTTGAATCCACTATGGAAGAAGTATTGCTTAAAACTTTTGGACGTAGTAAAATGTTTAATAGTCTGCGGAGATTTCAATATAGATATTCCTGTGAATCCTCTATCTGAGAGAATACTTAACTTATTTAAATGTTTTAATTTACGTCACCTTTTTGAAGAACCTACAAGGGTGACACTTACATCAGCCACCTGTTTGGATAATATATATTGCAATAGTGTTCCAATTGATAAAGCAGTAATTAAACATTTCACCTCGGATAATTACGGTCACAGTGCTATATTTACTTGTAATTTGGTAGATGAACCTAAGTAATTCACTTATCACAGGGAGTCGAATTATGAAGTTTCAGAGCAGTATTGAACTTAAAATACCCCTTTTACCATGCGTAGATGATCCAAATCATCGACGTAAATAAATGAATGGACGGGCCTTAGGGAACGATAGTTTTGAAGCTTCTAAACAGACCTAGCTAGTATACTTCGCTTTAGTCAGTCTTTGTCACGGCAACGAGTGACAGCTATGCTGAAAAATACCAAAATTAGATACCTTGGTGATACAATGCCTTCCTGTGCTTTTCTGCAAGTGCAAACAACACAAGAAATACAAATAAAGCTTCAGGCATCGCATTTCATTCGTAAGTAAAGGTTTTGTAATATAATTTTCATCAATTGATAAAAAACTTATAAATTGTCGTGTAGTAGGAAAACTACATAAGTAACACATTTTGCGAAATAGACTTTATTGCATGGTTATGATGGCCCATACATGTCGATGGACACGTCTTGCTCTAGAGGACGAGCGACAAGGAGGACTACGCCCCAGGACATTATCTCAATGTTCCCCACTCTGAATGAAAGTTAACAGACACAAGTTTATACTCGTAGATAGTTTTAATTTTAGTCGACATACCTTTTTCTTTTTGATACTTAGAATTATTGTGTTCCGCAAATTGATTTCATTTTGTTGATTTTATAAGCAATAGTCGTATGATAAGTTTGTTATGTCACTTACTTTGAATTTAAAAGTCTGCTAAAATAATGTAGGTGTTTCAGTATTTTTCTAATATTCAGTCTTTATAAAAAGAAATGATTATGAAGACGACCTCTGTGGCGCGGCGGGCGAACGTTCGCCTGCGACGCAGGAGGTTGCGGGTTCGATTCCCGCCTCGGAACAAATACTTGTGCGATCCGCAGATATTTGTTCAGGGTGTTCTGGGTATTTTCTATATATAATAAAAAATATCTATCTATGTTAATATTGTATTAAGTGTATCAGTTGTCTAGTACCCATAACACAAGCTCTGCTTAGCTTGGGGCTAGATAATGTTGTGTGAACTGTCCAGATATATTTATTTATTTATTTATTATTATAAGTTGGTTTTATTTTAAAATGTATTTTAATAGTATTTTTAATCTATACCCATGGATAGGATTGTCATATTCAAATAAGTATATAATAGATCATTTCATGATTTCACTATTATGGGAAAATTAAATAATGGCACTTATCATTAGCTTTTTGAACCTCAGTGGAGATCATTGACGAAGGAAAACTAAACAATTGACATGCAAAAATAAATAACTGCATCAATTATTCAAAACTTTGGCGAGGGAAAAATACATAGTCTTTTTTTTTTTTCTCTTAATCAAATTAACTAAAATGTATTATCATTAAATTCAAAAATAGATACAGTACCAATCTATAACATATCAAAACACGGACTGAAAAATTAGTTACGATAAAAAAGTTATTGCCATTTTTGACGCAATAAAACAGTAAATCGCGTTTTTCTCGCGATTTTGGTTCTGTTGTTGTTATTACTTATTTAGTTTTCCAACTACAGCGACGAAATATTTGACAAGACTTCACGCATGACGGATGGTCCGGTACAGACTGCAAAAAAATCTGATGGTATCGTATTGATTTAGAATTGTAATTTGCATTATTTACGTCAAAACATTGCTAAGCACGTCGCTTTAGGTAATTGCATATAATATGTAATGGCATGTTAATTAACCTTATAGCTTTCCAAAAGAAATCTAAGGTAAACAAAAATAGGATAGTCATAAGACGAGCAAGAACAGACGACTTTTGGAAATGGAATACATTTTCCCGTATTTGCTCTGATCATTTTCTACACAATGAATTTTATACGCCAAAAAACGGTTACTAGTAGTAGAGCTTTTTTGTGAAAGAGTTCGTCCGGGGAAGTACTACCACCATACCTGTTTCTGCTGCCGCAAAGCAGTAGTGCTCGCATTGCTGTGTTCCGGTTTGAAGGGTAAGGGTGCCGATGAAATTACGGCCACATGGGACTTTTCATTTTTATGTTTCAGGGTGGCGGGCGCAGTGGAATGCCACATAGGGCGCGTCCTAGGTGGACGTGACCTGAGGTAATGCACTGTTCATAGGCAGAGGGTACCACTTAACATCAGGTGGGCCATCTTCTTGATCTGTCATTCCAAGTAGTATAAAAAAACTCATTGTGCAAAAGTCTTAAAACTGCAGTTTCTTAAATACTGGAATTTTTATACATTTATGTTTCCGTACGATTTTTATGATATTTTCTTAGTTTATTGAGTGATGAAAAATATATTTTTCACAAATTGATTGAGCTGAAGACCTTAGGTGGACTTGCTTTTCTATTGATTTATATTGTGTATGTTTGAGAGCTGAAAAATAGATACGTAACTACATAAAACAGAAGGGAACCATGTATTTTTGTAAAAGTTTCATTCAATAATTGCATTTTTTTCGGCGATTTTTTGTACTATAAACCTACTGAAATAACTTTAGAAAACACATTGCATCTGTTAAAGTATTAAGTATTCAAAAAATACAGTTTTTAAGAAGTTCAATAATTTAATTTCACCTAGTTTATTTACAAGACCGCCAGGAGTGGCGCTATAGAGAAGAGGCCTTTACTCAGCAGTGGCTGGATAGATAGATAGATAGATAGATAGTTTATTTGTTGACCGTACCCTAAATCCGAATTGTCTTATTTTTCACGGACGTTTTGTATGGGTAAGGCCAGTCCATTTATTTTACTTTGGTCGAAGATCCAAATGACCTTTTTACCTCCTTGTCTAATTTGATAAATGAGCAACATACCGAGATATTTCAGTTAAAAACATGTAAAGCTAAATCTAATGTCGGGTTAGCTGATTGGGCGACACCCGGTATCTATAGAAGTAGGAATAAATTATATGATCTCTATGCGGCTAGGGAATCAATGTTGCATGACCCAAAGTTTATTTTGTATATAAATAACTATTCAAATACTTGTAAAAAAGTTTGTCGTGCAGCAAAATCATTACATTTGAGAAACAAAATAGAAAAATCATCTAATAAAATTAAGGCAACTTGGAAATTAATTAATAATGAAACAGGTAAATCTAAGCCTCGCAATAAGCAGATCAAATTAAACATAAACAATACAATATTAACAAAAATTATTGATGTCGCGAATGCCTTTGACAATTTTTTTTCTAGTACACCTGTTATTGTAACCCAGTCATTACATTCATCTGCCTCTGGAACATCTACTTTATTGATATTAATTGTTGCTAAATGTGAGGTGGCGTTTAATTTTAGATACGTAGATGCCAATAGTATTGTTAAGACATTTAAGTCACTAAATATTAAAAATACTATATATTAAAGGACGAGCAGGCGTACGGCTCAGTACCATCCTTACCTCATTGGTATACCTTCTATTCGCACAAAACGTTTCAGTTCTACCTTTATAATGCGAACTGCTAAGGAGTGGAATACACTACCGTCGTCTGTCTTTCCTGAAAACTATAATCTGGGTCTCTTCAAGTCAAGAGTGAATAGGTGCCTTCTAGACCTTTGTGCTTCATCTTCGGCCACATCGTCACTTACCAACAGGTGAGATCGTGGTCAAACAAAGGTCTATCAATATTAAAAAAAAAAAAAAAAAAAAATACTGAAGATCTTTGGGGAATATCTACAAAGCTGTTAGGTATTATAATTATTGATATTGCTCCATGCTTAGCCTACATTTTTAATAGATGTGTTGACGACGGAATCTTTCCAGATCTTATGAAACATAGTAAATTAATTCCTTTTTTCAAGTCTGGAAATGCAAAAGATCCAGCTAACTATAGGCCGATTTCTGTATTGCCCGCGTTAAGTAAAATCTTTGAAAAACTTATTCTTACTCAATTATTGTCACACTTTAACCTCCACAGACTACTTCTTAGTCATCAATTTGGTTTTACCAAGGGTCGATCAACAGCTGATGCTGGTACCATGCTTTTGGAACACATATTTCAAGCATGGGAAAACTCTCAAGACGCGTTCGGAATATTCTGCGACTTATCCAAACCATAAGGCATCCAAAATCAGGCAATTAACCTTGTAAATTCTTACATATCCAATAGAATACAAAAAGTTGACGTTAGCGGTGAAAGGTCTTCAGGATCGTCTATTGTTATGGGAGTGCCCCAGGGTTCAATACTAAGCCCTTTTATATTTTTAGTATACATTAACGATCTCCCTTTATATGTAAAAGACATATGTGATATAGTTTTATTTGCTGACGATAAGTCTTTAATTTTCAAAGTCGATAGGTCAAAAGCTAATTACGATGATGTAAATGAATCACTATCGCGAGTTCTTGATTGGTTCACTGTAAATGATCTGTTGCTTAATGCTAAAAAAACTAAATGTTTTAAATTCACTTTGCCCAATCTAAAACATTACCCAACTAATATTAAAGTAAATGGTGAGACAATCTTGTAAACTCTACTGTTTTCTTAGGACTTAATATTGATGCAAGTTTGCAGTGGGGACCACAAATTGAGGCACTTGCGGGTAGACTTAGTTCCGCTGCATATGCAGTTCGTACGATAAGGCAGCTTACTGATGAAGCTACACAGCTAGGCTAGTTTATTTTGGCTACTTCTAAGGTGTTATGTCATATGGCATAATACTGTGGGGGAAAGCAGCAGACATCCAAGCAATATTTGTTTTACAAAAACGGGCAATACGTGCCATTTATAAAATGAAGCCGGACTCATTGACGGAGCGTTTTAAGGAAATTAACATTCTCACGGTAATATCGAAATACATCTACGAAACCTTATTATATACACATAAACACTTAGATAAGTTTATGAAAAAAAGTGACGTGCATTGTTTTAACACGAGAAATAAAAATAAACTGAATATTCCCAAATTTAGATTTATAAAAGTAAGTGGGTCTTTTATGGGGAATTCTGTTCGGTTCTATAATAAACTTCCAGAAAGTGCTTCTAAACTTTCGATTCGAAGATTTAAATCCTACATAAAGAATAGTTTAATTAAGAAAGTGTATTACACACAATATGACTATGTTAATGATAAAGCCTCGTGGCCTGATGTCGCTCTGCCCCTCGACACCTAATTTGTCAATTTGCAATGTCTGTACCTACATATAATTTATTATTTATGAGTATATTAAGCGTAGAGTCTGCTGCCTTATGAACTTTTGCTGATTTTCTCCACCATCTTACTTTTGACTGCCTACCTAAGTAAGGCTTTTAAGTTGATTTTCCTTTTTTCTTTGAATCAGCTTCCACTTGTTCTCGAGGCACCACACAGGCGCTCCCCACCTAGTAGTAAGAAGGATCATCAAAAGAAAAACAGACCGTGTTTGTTGCCTGATTCTTCTAGGTCTGGTTGCGTTGGAACAGGAGTAAATGTAAATTTATTTTTTAAGACGATTCAAAATAATCCTTGTGATTTCAATGAATAAAATACGTTTTGACTTTGACTTTGACTTTAGATTTTTAAAAATGTTTTACAAGATTAATTGTTGATTCATCAGATTTTTTCGGTAGTATGATCACTGATAATTGTATTCATAAATTCAAATTATTGTAGTTGTTAAAATATGATTATTTTCTTAATACAGAGCCAAATATTTAAATATAATATTTCCGATTCTGATTCATCTGTAGCAAATTCTGATTCATCTGGGCACAAAATATTTGAACGTAGATATCTTGGAAACTACTTCATAAAAACAAGCCCCTCATTGAAATATATGTTCTTTGGTTACCTTTTTTCATATGAACAAGAGCGACAGAGCAGAAAGTGAAAAAAAAAATTGCCCAGATGAATCAGTCGAAGAATGAAATTTCGAAGAACTACCCACATGAGAGATTAGTCGAATTCGACATATGTCGTAAAAAGAAGGCGAATGTCGAATAAAATCCTAATTTGCTATCCTCGTGATGTCACAAATAGACATAGGTCGACCAAAATCATTCGAAACGCAACGAGTGGTTCCAAGCGTTCGAGATGGTATGTCGAAAGACGAGTATAATGAACGCAGCCATTTTGTCAAGTTATTTATATATAAAGTACTCTATGAATTTTGTTTTGTCAGCTGACTTGGTTGAATTACCTACTCCTAACTTGTCTGCTATGATAGACCTTTGTTTGACCACGATCTCACCTGTTGGTTAGTGACGATGTGGCCGAAGATGAAGCACAAAGGTCTAGAAGTCACTCTAGCCTTGAAGAGACCCAGATTATAGTTCTCAGGAAAGACAGACGACGGCAGGATATTCCACTCCTTAGCAGTTCGCATTATAAAGGTAGAACTGAAAAGTTTAGTACGAATAGAGGGTGTACTAATGAGGTAAGGATGGTACCGAGCCGTGCGTCTGCTCGTCCTATGATGAAAAGGAGATGGTGGAATCAGATCGTGAAGTTCCTGGGTGCATTCCCCGAAATGTAACCTATAGAAGATCGAAAGGCATGCGACTTTACGGCGGTGCTGAAGACTCTGGATTTTAGTCTCCGCCATATGTTGCTCACCAATAAGCCTAAAAGCTCTGCGTTCAATCGACTCCAAGGCAGCAAGCTGGCACTTGGCAGAGCCATCCCAAACATGGCAGCAGTACTCCATACCAGCCCGGACTTGACCTTTATATAGACTAAGACGCTGTCCTGGCGTGAAGTAACACTTTACCTTATTCAGGATGCCTAACATCATGGCAGCTGTTTTTGCCTTAGACTCGATGGATCTTGGTCTTGGTCTCCTTGCACTCTTGGTCATTCATATCTGATGAATTTATTGTGGACTTTGTTAATATTCATTTCATTTGTTCAGACATTACAAGGTCCATTTGTTAGTAGTAAGACTTAAGAACTAGGTTATTGTTTACACAGTTATATAATTATTTAACTAGACCTTCACTCATGCTCTGATCCGATAGACTCCAATGAGACTATCTGATCAGGACCCGAATGAAGGACTTTATCAAACACAGGCAGTTCAAATCTGAAAGGTATGACCTGTAGAATGCTGTTGGTGCTACTCCGCACTCTGCTGAGCAAAGAAGCTGTTTTCTTGCGGATTATGGCATAAAAACCATCGACCCGCCCTCGGAGTGCAATTCTCCGATTGTAGAGATTAAGTCGAATTAGACGTATGTCGAAAAAAGATGGCGAATGTCGAATAAAATCTTAATTTGCTATTCTCGTAATGTCACAATAGACATAAGTTGACCAAAATCATTCAAATTTAATACGATTTGATGGTTATTGTGACATTTTCGTGTCATTTTTTGTATACATTCATGCTTCGACATTATCTCTAATTTAGAGATAATCTCTACAATCCGAGAATTTCATCAAAGCGAGGCACTTTTTCTTGCATGCCATGCCAACTGCCGTGATGTTGGCACTAGTGCTTGTCAATTTGTTGTTGTCAGATGGGCAGATTGTCATAGACTGCTCCGGTCGTTTTTCTTTATTTCTTTAAGTATTTTATATTGTATACACAAACCTTCGATGAAGTCCTGTACCTATATTTCATCGAAGACACAAACAGAAGAAAAACAACTTATACATAGAGGATGACACACATACCTACATTACATATATGTACTACATACATTGATGTACAAAGGCGAGCTTAACCCTAAAAGAGTTTTCTTCCAGCAAACCTTTGATGATAGGGAGAACTGATTAATAGTGGCGGGTACGTGTGCAGAAATTATAAAAATATACGTAAATACTTAAAAACTATAAGATAAGATAAGTTTATTTATTCACTTAGAATAGGTACAACAAATAATAATTAACAAAACAGATGCAACTTACTATTATATGAAAAGCAAAATGTGTTACAGTATTTTTGCATTAATTTTTAAAGATGGTCATAAGTATATATGAAATTAAAAGAACTTTGCCTTCCGTGCTAGTTAAAAAACTGTGTTACGGCAAGGCAACGCTTCACACCCCATATAGAACGGTCCATATTGGACATTATTGAGTAGGTACAAAAGATAGATGCAATAATAACTTAGTGGGCAACTAAATGTAGTACACAACCAGAGTAAACAAGTTTAATAAGTTATAGGATAGGCCATTTGTTTAGACAAAAATAGATAAAACTAACATGCATAACTCAATTATAAAAATATACGTAAATACTTACAAACTATGAGTTAGATACCTACAAATATAAAAAGTAATAACCTAACTAACTTACATTTAAATTAAAATACAAATGATATATAAATCCTAGACTAAATCCGTCAATATAATAATACATACTCCTACAACTCTATAATACATAAAGAATACATAATAGCTACAATAATATATACTATAAATATACATATGTACATATAAATTAGAAGGAGAGACAGTGCTCTTTAACTATTCGCTTAAAAATGCCGAGCGATGAACTGGCGCGGATAGAGTGGGGAAGAGAATTCCACAGCTTGACCGTGTGAACAGAAAAGGACCCGTCATAGCGGCTTGTGGAGTGACAGGGAGTTTTCAAGAGGGAGGACGTAGCCGTTCTGCAAGGCTTACCACACGGATATAGAAAATCAAAGCACTCACGGAGGTAATTAGGAGAAAGAGGATTGTAAAGAACATGGAAGAGAAACGACAGAACATGGAGATCATGCTGACGACGAATGGGGAGCCATTTTAGTTGGGATCAGAATTGAGATACGTGGTCAAACTTGCGCAGGCCGATGATAAAACGGGTGCATAAGTTTTTAAGACGCTCCAGTTTGTTTAAAAGCTCCTCCGTAGCATCTAGGAAACAGACGTCAGCATAGTCAAGGAGAGGTAACAAGAGGGCTTGGGCAAGATTGACTTTAGTTTCAAAAGTTAAGAACTTTTTGAGACGCTTGAGAGATTGAAACGAGAAGTTAACCCGTTTGCTAGTATCATTAACGTGACTCATCCAGGACAGTTTATTGTCTAAAAGGACACCCAGGTTCTTGGCACAGACAGAAAAAGGTATTGGTTCATCGGCGTACAAAACTGGGGGCGGCGTAGACTAACCTACAATATTCAGCATATATGAACTACCAATTATTAAAGCCTGATACTTCGAGGGATTAACCAGAAGGCCATAGGCCTTTGCCCACGAATTGATATGTTTGAGATCAGAGTTAATCAGGTCGATGCCATCAGAGAGCATAAAGATGGTAGTTAGAACAAAGAACAAGAGTACCTAATGGCATTAATGAAGACCGAAAAAAGGAGAGGAGAGAGAACACCACCTTGAGGTACGCCAGCAGTAATGTCACACCAGTCGGAGCAAGCTTCGCCCGAGTGTACACACTGCGCGCGACCCGAAAGATATGAAACAAACCAAGAAGTTACTGACAGAGAAATATGGATTTTATGTGATAAATGTTCTGATAATGGATATCTTTTTTACTGCACTCTCCCCGAGCTAAATATACTGAATTTTTCGCGGCTCGCTGTTATAATGTTCTAATAATAGTTATATTTATTACTGCACTCTCCTCGACCTAAAACTACACAATTTTCTTTACAATGATAGATTGGGTATTTATTTTATTTTATTTATTTGGTACACAACAAAACAGCAACACTATATAACACTATAAAGTACCTAATCTTAAATCTAGTACGTAATTATATAAATCTGGTCATGATATTTGGCATAAATTGGATTACATATGGAGGTAGCATATTCTAGTTGAAATCTCTCTGGTGAGGTAAACAATAAAAGATAAGACGCGGGTTTTTGAACGGAATGGATGTTCGCAATTTAAAATGTTTGAGAATTTTTTTACATAGGTACATAACACCCAACAGTCACATACATAGTCCTGACCCCAGACTAGGATTCCCTGTGTCGTGGGTATCTGGAACTACGAATACCTTGTACCACAACACACAGACTTGGAACAAATATTAGCATATCATGCAAACATTTGTTCAGCAGTGGGAAGCGAACCCGTAACATCTCGCATCTCAGCCAAATATTCGCCCGCCGCGCCACAGAGGACGACAAAATCAAGTAAGATGAACGCCTAACTAAACTATCCACATTCATATATTCAAACATTTCACACATCACAGGCTTTACTGGAGTGGGCTCTCATGTCTTTGAAAATATATGTTCTGAGCGACAGACATATCACATTGGTTGCAGGCGTATGGCTTCTCCTCAGTCAGTGTGCATTCTCATGTGTGCTAGCAAGTTATCACTCTGAGAGAATGTCTTATCACATTGGTTGCACGTGTAAGGCTTCTCGCCAGTGTGGATTCTCATGTGTTCGCAAATAACTTCTATGAGAGAATGTCTTATCACATTGGTTGCTGGTATATGGCTTCTCCCCAGTGTGCATTCTCATGTGTGTTCGCAAATTAATACTCTGAGAGAATGTCTTATCACATTGGTTGCAGGCATATGGCTTCTCCCCAGTGTGCATTCTCATGTGTGTTCGCAAACTACTACTCTGAGAGAATGTCTTATCACATTGGTTGCAGGTATAGGGCTTCTCCCCAGTGTGCATTCTCATGTGTGTTCGCAAATGACCACTCTGAGAGAATGTCTTATCACATTGGTTGCAGTTATATGGCTTCTCCCCAGTGTGAATTTTCATGTGTGTTTGCAAACTACTACTCTGAGAGAATGTCTTACCACATTGGTTGCAGGCATATGGCTTCTCTCCAGTGTGGATTCTCATGTGTGTTCGCAAGATACTACTCTGAGAGAATGTCTTAACACATTGGTTGCAGGCATATGGCTTCTTCCCAGTGTGCATTCTCATGTGTGTTCGCAAACTACTTCTATGAGAGAATGTCTTATTACATTGGTTGCAGGTATATGGCTTCTCCCCAGTGTGGACTCTCATGTGTTCTATCAAATTACCACTCTGAGAGAATGTCTTATCACATTGGTTGCAGGTATATGGCTTCTCCCCAGTGTGCATTCTCATGTGTTCTAGCAAACTACCACTCTGAGAGAATGTCTTATCGCATTGGTTGCAGGTATATGGCTTCTCCCCAGTGTGCATTCTCATGTGTGTTCGCAAATAACTACTGTGAGAGAATGTCTTATCACATTGGTTGCAGGTATATGGCTTCTCCCCAGTGTGCATTCTCATGTGTGTTCGCAAATAACTACTTTGAGAGAATGTCTTATCACATTGGTTGCAGGTATATGGCTTCTCCCCAGTGTGGACTCTCATGTGTTCTAGCAACCTACCACTCCGAGAGAATGTCTTATCGCATTGGTTGCAGGTATATCGCTTCTCCCCAGTGTGCATTCTCATGTGTCTTCGCAAATTACCACTCTGAGAAAATGTCTTATCACATTGGTTGCAGGTATATGGCTTCTCCCCAGTGTGGACTCTCATGTGTTCTATCAAATTACCACTCTGAGAGAATGTCTTATCACATTGGTTGCAGGTAAATGGCTTCTTCCGAGTGTGCATTCTCATGTGTGCTAGCAAAGTACCACTCCGAGAGAATGTCTTATCGCATTGTTTGCAGGCATATGGTTTTACTGCAGAGTGGCTTTGCAAATGTTTCACCATATTTGGTTTAGTCTTCAATACCTTGCGGCATACATCACAACGATAACAAGATTCAGTGTTTATTGTTGTGCTTGTTACAGTGCTTTCTTTTAATTCTGAATGTTCCATATCAATTGGCATTTCATCTAATTGAATGTCATCAACAGCTGAACTTACATCATCTTCGTTGAATTCTTTCTTCACAGCTACTGGAGTACTTTCTGTCATTCCTAGGTTTAGCGAATGAGCTGCCTGTGGTGTTGTCTGAAATAACACAATGAAGCGAGGTGAGCAAGAGTACAGCGTCTTACACACACAATGTACTACTTGTCATCATTATCAGCAGGTCCACGTCCACTGCTGGACATAGGCCTCATAGAATGTCTAACGAACGGTCTTGAGCCGCCTCCATCCAAAGACTTCCTGCAAGCGTTACAAAGACATCAGCCCATCGGGTGGGGACCATTCAATACCGCATCATCAGTTTCATGATTACAATCTATTTCTCATTAGTATTCTGTGAGCTGTCGGTGAAACAAGTACTAAATTTTGTTAAAATTAAAAAAACCCTCAACGCAATGTAACGGCTGAACCGATTTTGATCAAACATAGCTAAGAACACTCCCGTCAAATTCACATTTCACACAAAAAAAACGAAATCAGTTCATCCATTCGGGAGCTACGATGGGACAGACCCACACACACACACACACACACACACACACAGACACGTCAAACTTATAACACCCCGTCGTTTTTGCGTCGGGGGTTAAAAAATAAATACTTCAATTTTTCTTTTGTTTCAGGGTTTCATTAGTTTTTTCGTTCGCCAAACTTAAACCCCATCGAACATGCTCGGAAAACCAACGAAGCGGGCCGGATCCAGCACCAACAAACATAGGAGATCTCAAAAGGGCACTGGAAGAAGAGTGATTTAATTGATAACTAAATCAAAAGTATGCCCAGAAGATGGCAGGCAGTTTTAACAGCTAGAGGGAGTAAACCAAATACTGAATGTGCCCAAACACTCGACAAATAATTCCCGTAATGTATTTTTTTTATACTACTTGGACGACGGAACAAGCAGATGGCCCACCTGATGTTAAGCGGTAACCTCTGCCTATGAACAGTGCATTAACTCATAGGTCACGTCCACCTAGGACACACCCTATGTGGCATTGCATTGCGCCCGCCACCCTGAGGCATAAAGATGAAAACTCTCATGTGCTCGTAATTTTACCGGCACCCTTACCCTTCAAACCGGAACACAGCAATGCGAGCACTACTGCTTTGCGGCAGAAATAGGTATGGTGGTAGTACTTCCCCGGACGAACTCTTTCACAAAAAAGCTCTACTACTACTAAACACACAATCACATTTTAAATGTGATGTGTGTGTCTATATCTGCCAATAACATCTACTCGCAAAGACTTTAGTCAGTTCTCCCGTGATCATGGCGCATGCAACTGTGCCGAAATATCGGGAACATATAAAACTCAAAAATCATGGTAAATATCCCGTTTCTAGTGAAAATTACATTTTAAATGTGATGATTGAATGGGTTAATTCTTCAAAACATCATTTTTGAGATTTATGTAGATTAGTATTGTGTTTTTTACTGAAGTAAGTTTTATTTTCAGTCAAAATGGTAAAATTAATATTTCTATTTACATACAAAAAAGTTGTTTCAGTTCCGATCTGTTTTTAACCCCCGACGCAATAACGACGGGGTGTATAAGTTTGACGTGTCTGTGTGTGTGTGTCTGTCTGTCCCATCGTAGCTCACGAACGGATGAACCGTTTTTTTTTAAAGCTGAATTTGTCGGTAGTGTTCTAGCTATGTTTGACCAAAATCGGTTCAGCCGTTTCATTGCATTGAGGGTTTTTTAAATTATTACAAAAAACTTACTTGTCTTTTGTGTCTATGTCTATGAGTGTATTTTAATAATTAAAATCACAAGGTAAATTTTTAATCGCCTAATAAACTAAATTGACTCTTGTTCCAACGCGACAAAACCTAGAAGAGTATGGCAACAAACACGGCGCGCGCTGTATTAGCTTTGTTGCGGCTTCCGCGCTTCTGCTATGTTTATGTTATGTTTGCCGAGCACGTACTTTTTTTTATAGATTATGGTACGGAACCCTTCCGTGTGTGAGTCCGACTCGCACTTGACAGATTTTACTAAGTTTGTTACCCCTCATCTCTATAATTTATAATCAGACTAGAATATTTTATTTTTATTTTAAAGGATATTCTTCCAGATTGGTCCCGTTAGTATCAAAATCAGGAACTGAGGGAACTCCTCAAATATTACAGGCATTCATATAGTGAATTGAGGGAACTCCTCAAATACTACAGGCATACATATAGTGAATTGAGGGAACTCCTCAAATATTACAGGCATACACATAGTGAATTGAGGGAACTCCTCAAATATTACAGGCATACATATAGTGAATTGAGGGAACTCCTCAAATACTACAGGCATACATATAGTGAATTGAGGGAACTCCTCAAATATTACAGGCATACATATGGTGATTTTGGTATTTTCAGCAACAAGTCAAGTATTCATTCAGAAAGTGTGCTTTCGTGAAGTGGAATTGATGAAGAAGACCACTGATGGACACCGGAACTCCTCATATTTCACGGGTGGCGATATCTCGATTAAGATAACGAGGCAAATTTAAATAAACAGTTCTGATGAAAATGGTTTCATCAAACTGATCTGATGATGAAGCTGGTAGGAACTGCAACTCATTTTTTTTTTAGGTTTACCAACAGTTTACACTTGAATACAAATATTATGAAGAGGTACAAACTATATGTCTTATGCTACATGAGAAACTAATTATAGGCAAACACAACATGCAATGTTCCCTATCATAAGCCAATGTAGGTACCGTCGCCGTGCTTGGGGTTAAACAAATTCAAATTCACACACAGACATAATAAAGAAACATTATTGGAACTGTCATGAGATGCACTCTCAGGCTTTTGTTCCTTTTGCGCTACTTCAGACGTATTTAAAGTGTGGCCTTGATTGTCAGAAGACAGATTTCGTAGCCTCATTATTGTGTGTGATGCTAGGTTTACACGAGCTTCGTAGCTAAGTGCTTAGTACTTGTCCCAACACTAAGCCCCAATATGACAAGTGACAAGTAACCGTTTACACGTTGGAGCTAGTAGAAGGTTTTAGTGACCAGACATTCCAAATGGAACGACGCCGTCTGATTTTTCGCAGTGTGTTTAAACATTATTCAAACATAATTATCTCAAACATAATCAAAGAGCTGAAAGACAAGCATTACAAAAAAAAGTGTGTGTTTGTGTGTGTCTGTCTGTCTGTCCCATCGTAGCTCCCGAACGGATGAACCGATTTCATTTTTTTTTTGTTTGATATGTGTATTTGTCGGGTGTGGCTATGTTTGATCAAAATCGGTTCAGCCGTTTCATTGCGTTGAGGGATTTTATGATTTTTACAAAATTAATTACTTGTTTTATTTTATTACCATTTCATCTACTTGGAAGTCATCAACGGGTGAACTTTCTTCCTCGTCAGTGAACTCTTCCTTCACAGCGGCTGGAGTACTCTCATTGTTGGAACAATCATTCAATCTGATGTGCTGATCGGGGGCCCGCGATAAGTTCTGTGTAGTTCGTAGGTTCATCATGCTCACTGTCTCCAGCGATATCTGTAAACACGGTAACACGCAGTGCAGTGAGATTGTGCGAGCGAGGCACGATATTAAACACAAAGGAATATTTTTATCTCTCTCTCGATTGAGGGATTATGAAGGGCAGAAGGGATTTAATGAAACTATAGATATGAAACACCACTGTAGAGAGTTGGGGAGAGGGCGGGGTGGGAGCAAAAACCCTCCCCTATAAATGAAAAACCGCCCAAGTGCGACTCGGACTCGCGCACGAAGAGTTCCGTACCATTAACTATAAAAACGTTTTATAACGTATTTAGGTAGTTATTATTGAGATTAATAAAATTGTAACTTTAAAAAATATTTTTTTTATTCAAAATACTTTGCCAGTATGTCACAGTAATAACTTATTATTTGGTAGGAATTTACTTTACCGACCGTCGATTTTGGGGGGGGGAGGAACTTTTTTTTTTTATACTACTTGAATGACGGAACAAGCAGATGGCCCACCTGATGTTAAGCGGTAACCTCTGCCTATGAACAGTGCATTACCTCATAGGTCACGTCCACCTAGGACACGCCCTATGTGGCCTTGCACTGCGCCCGCCACCCTGAGACATAAAGATGAAAAGTCTCATGTGCCTGTAATTTCACCGGCACCCTTACCCTTCAAACCGGAACACAACAATGCGAGCACTACTGCTTTGCGGCAGAAATAGGTATCGTGGTAGGACTTCCCCGGACGAACTCTTTCACAAAAAAGCTCTACTACTACTACATTGCCCCCCCCCCCCCTGTATGCACTTGCCGGATTATCCATTAAGTATGGGACAGCCTGTATATCTGATGATGATGATGAAGATTTTTAAAGGAATCTTCTTGTGAACCCTTTCATATTTCTTTCACAAGTCAAGTTAATTTGACGACCTCTGTGGCGCAGGAGGTTGCGCGTTCGATTCCCACCTCGGAACAAATAATTGTACGATCTGCAGATATTTGTTCAGGGTGTTCTAGGTATTTTCTATGTAATGTATTGTATTAAGTATATCAGTTATCTAGTACCCATAACACCAGCTCTGCTTAGCTTGGGGCTAGATAATGTAGTGTGAACTGTCCAGCATTATTTATTTATTTATTTAATTATGTATAAACGTTACCTGCATGCCATTGTACACGAGATCTGTAAATATTTTGTCAGCTCTTTGACTCATTTCTGAGAAGCGACGACATCTCAGCAACTGGGAGCCACAGATGTAGCATATTGTAACGGGTCTTCCATCCGCAGTGATGAGCTGAAACAAACAATTACTGAATGAATGAAAATACTTTATTGCACTCCTTACAAACTAGTTAAAATAAACACAACAATTAAACATGTACAATGGGCGGTCTTATCGCTAAGAAGCGATCTCTTCCAGACAAACTTTGGAAGGAGAGGAAACAATTATTGAATGTGAACAGTTGGAATAGGATAGAATACAAATAATTTATTTTGAACAGAATATACACAGTTTGGGTACACAATACAATAGTTAAACATATAAAATTATTATTTTTGGGGGTGTCCCTGTGGACCCACTGCTATGGCCTACTGGTGAGACTGTGGGGGTTTTTAACCTCCGTGGACCCACCATGTTAGAGATGGATTTAAAAAACAAACTTTACCGCAGCACACTAGCTAACTTTAATATATTAGACAAACTTGGATTCTTGGATTTCTTACTTCTTACTTTCTTTCGTAAATTTTTTAGACTTCATATCTCAAAAACTGTAAGTCGTATGGAAAAAATGCATTTAATATTAATTGATGCATAAGAAAATAGCTACACGATAGGCTAAAAAAAAGAAATTGCAAAGAAAAATCTGCCTTTTTCCCTTATGTACACCCCGACCCCATTCTCAGCAAAATGCTGAAGGGAACTGCAGCACTGAGCAGCAGCACAGACCTCAGCTCCTGGTGCCTCAGGAGCTCAGCATTTTTAGCTGTTTATCTTGCATTTTTGTATGTTGGAAAATAAAAGTACATGAATAAAATGTTATGTAACCCTAACTTGTGGCTTGTGTTTTATAGGTAGGCACTCGTCTAGTCTATGTCGTCATCAATATCCCGTATAAGTCCACTGCTAACACTGAGCCTCCTCCATAGAATGCTACGACGAACGGTCTGTGTTCGGTTTGGTATTTGTCAATGTAGTAAGGGTGACCAAGACCCAGCCAACAGAGGTACCAGTACAATATTGTAGTCTTTGAGACGTACCTAGCACACTATATATTATGTTGCTAATGGAAATAGAAACCAATGTAAATAATAACTTGAGATTGTGTACCTACCGTGGTACTAGTGACTCTTTCGTATATCTCTTGCAGCCCGTTGCTCGCAATGCAATGCATTCTGAGGTCACTGGCTAAACACACTCTGCAGACTGAAGTAGTCATTTTCAGATCCAGATTTTCTTTATTTTGTATAAATAAAATAAATTAATTGACTATCACCACAGCACAGAACTTTTTTTTTTTTTTTTTTTTTTCGAATGGATTTTAATGCAGTTAAAATTTTCCGCCTGGGGCCATGACTGCTTTACCCGGCTTTTGGTGAGCGCAGATGACGCTCAACCTGTAAAGTTAGGTTGGGGCAACGAGCACAAGGGTACCACTAGGTACCTACGAACCTCGGCTTGGGCTGTTGCCAGGTTGGGAGGATCGAACAGAAAGCCCCGGAACATGCTTGTACCGGTTTAGGCGAAGGTACAGAAGGTACTTAGAAGGTTCTTCGACCTCGCCGGCGAGGTCGGTGTAAGGGTGTAGTGTTTTCTCTGTCTTGACTGGATGACGTCACTACCGCATTAGCGGCAGTGATAGGGTCATCGGGATCACCAAGAACGTGTCTTGGTCTACGGAGGGACGGTCAGAGGGAGGCTCTGTGGGGTAGTCGGGGATGGAGTATATCAGAGGGTTCGTATGGTTTGCATCCAAGTCATAATGCCGCTGGGAAGCGTGCTTTATGAAAAGGGCAATCGACTCGAGATCAAGATCGCGGTGGAGGTCTACGTTGCGTACGTACCAAGGCGAACCAGTGGCCTTTCGCAAGAATCGGTTTTGGACAACTTGAAGCTTTTGGACATGTTTGGAATGAGCAAACACCACTGAGGCGTATGTCATTACGGGACGTATGCAAGTTTTGTAAAGTGTCACCTTATTTCTAAGGGACATTTTGCTATTCTTGCATACAACTCATACAAGTGACGTGAGGTGACTGAGAATGAATTTAGCGTGGTTGCTAACCTTCTTGATGTGAGGGAGAAAGGACAAGCGACTATCAAGGATCACTCCCAAGTAACGGGCTGACTTAACCCAGGGAATGGGTTTGTCAAAGAGATGGACCGTTCTGGGTGTAGGTCGACCCCGCGAGAAGTACACTGCGCACTTTTCGTTGGGTTAACCTTAGACGCCATTTGTGGAACGGTGGAACCATTCACTTAATGCTGTGAGAGGAGAGCGGTTTGCAGACGTATACAGCACAGAACACTAATACTCTCTCTCATCATATATTGTTGTTTTTTTCTTTTTTTCTCGCACCACAGACTACTAGGCTGCTACCAGATTTACTTTACCTATAACTCATGGAGGCTATAACTTCATGGTTGCTACTATAGATTTAGCATAGCGAAAAAATTCTACGTCTATGGATGCTACGCACACGCAGTGTTGTCACATACAATTCTGGCAAAATGGTAGAACAGGGTACAAAAATTAGTAGAAATTGGTAGAATTTGAAATGAAAAATAAGTTGATCTACCAATCAAGTTTAAGTACATTTTTAATCAATAAAAATCGCGGAAAAATCTGGAACTCGCGAAGTGTCAAATTGACAATGTCAAGCAAGCGTCAGTCAGTAGTGACAGATGTCATTGTCAATGTCACTCCGTAGCTCTATACTCTGTACCTCTCACATAGTACGTTCTGTTTTAAATGCTATGATTACAAGACAGGCTAAATTCGATAGTAAGTAACGTTTCGTTACACGCGTGGAGAATTGTTTACAATCGTAATCTTTTGAAAAATAGGTAAATTTGAGGCCGAGGGTGGTAGATAGGTAGAATAAGGGTAAAATAGGTAGATCTACCAAAAAATTGGTAGATGTAACAACACTGCGCACACGTATCACAGATTTATAGGTAACAGTAGTACCATAGATCTAGAAAAACTACGTCAATGAGTAGTACACGCAATGTAGTATACGTACACACGAATTCCTAATTCCATGACTTACACACACGCAGACCACAGACTAATAGAATGCTACGCATGTACAGGAGGCAATTCTCGTGCTTTAGAGATTAGTCTAATTCGACATATGTCGAAAAAAGATGGCGAATGTCGAATAAAATCCTATTTTGCTCTTCTCGTGATGTCACAAATAGACATAAGTCGACCAAAATCATTCGAAACGCAACGAGTGGTTCCAAGCGTTCGAGAAGGTATGTCAGAAGAAAAGTCAAATGAACGCAGCCATTTTGTCAAGAAAATATATAAAGTACTCTGTGCATTTTGTTTTGTCAGCTGACTTGGACCTTGGTTGAAGCTCAGAAGAAGATGAAGAACTCATCCATGGATTGAAGTACCTACTCCTTACTCCTAACCACAGACTACTAGGATGCTAACGCATCTCCTAACTTGTCTGTGTGGTGGACACAGAACAGCTCTACCTATATACATAGAAAGAAGCCTTACTGAGGAACTAATAACTTTGCTAGTTGTAAATGCAACAGATAATATAAACTTGTATATATATATATACGATAATATAATATGGCAAGTGGCGGCCCCAGAGGTCAATTGGAAATTACGAAATTTGGTGGAACTAACATATACGACTGCGTAATAGGACCCAGGGGCTATTATGTTTCTTATTTGATTTTTAGCCTTCATAATAATTATTATTTTGGGTATAAATTAAACTTCGGAGCTTTCACGTATATTTCTGTATATTTAGAACTGTAAACAATTACAAATATATCCTAAAAACATAAGAAGTTACTTCGATACAATCATTTTTCTGTTACATTTGGAGCATATAAACAAATTACAATAGATTCTTAGAAACATTATAAAAATTAAACAGACACCGTGTTGTAATTGATTGCCACCCAAATCATCCAAAGATAAGACAAGTGAGATTATTCGGAGTCGCATAGTACCTATCTACGTCTACTTTGGTATGTTTATTATTCACAATCATAGAGGATTTTTTTATATATAGAAATAGAGATATATCTCCCGCCAAAAGAGGGGAGGAGCTCATGCGCGCCTTCTATATTTGACAAATTGAACTTTTGCCATAGTAACTATTATTTATTCTGTGCCTAAGCCCTATTTGCAATTTTCATACTATATTTATAGCTAGCTAGCTATCGCTATATATGTATGCCTCTATAGCAAATAGGCATACTTATATAGCGATAGATAGGTGGCTGGCTATTGTTAGTAAAACAACGTTTTCAAACACAATATGCACCTTTTTATTTTTAAACATAAAATAGTCATTATTCATTAGATCTACCTATACACATTGCCGTGGTGTGTCCGGCCTAAGAATAGACCCCTCCATTTTCTCCCATGGATGTCGTAAAAGCCGACTAAGGGATTACCCGGACTTGTTAGTATGATTTGTTGGTATAAGATTTGTCCTAGCTGCTAGATTATTATGAAATGTGTTAATACTGGAAGAAAGCGTTAGTTGAGTCAGTCGTGGGAAGCAATGGCGGCGATGAGCTCACCACTTGTCACGTCTATATTCCACGATGGTGCAACCCACTGTGAAAAGCGGCCCATTGAGGCTCTGCATACCCCTTCAGGAAAAAGGCGTGTGTCTATGTATGTATGTAAATACATTATAATGACTTATTTCGTCTCGCTTGAGGGGCGAAATTATTAATTTTTGGTGTTTTTTGCTCATTACAGTTTATCAACACTTCTTCAGATAGAGAAAGTTGAATTCACGAGCGCTAAGAGACATAACACACATGTTTTAATTGATAGTATCTCATAAATATAATCAGTTTTGCTAATTTGACCAAAAACAAACCTTTTTTAGGTTTACAGTTAAAAAAATACCTTTAAGTATACCTAGTAAACTTATTTTGCAGTTTTTCCACCATGCTTATGTACTTTTTTTTTGTATACTATTGTATACAAAAAAATTGTATTAAGTATATCAGTTATCTAGTACCTATAACACAGGCTCTGCTTATATTGGGGCTAGATAACATTGTGTGAACTAGCATTATGTATTTATTTATTTTATTGGTGTTAAGTAATCAGGTGGATGCTGTTGCCTATTCCCTAATTTCTACTCGCAGTCGGCTGTTACGACATCCACAGGAGCGGTCTATTCTTAGGTCGGGCACAGCAAGTTACCTGTAAATATGTTAGTATTCTGTAAGTCAATGTCATTATTGAGGGGGCCCCAATGCGACGGTCTCTTCTCACATATGTCGAAGAGCGGTTGAGTCTCGCGAATCAAGTTTGTTGCGATCGTGCTGCATAGTTCGTCGAAATCACTTCTTGTCCGGCACAGGAAACACTGTAATCAAATTACATTTATTAACAACTAGCCTTTTGCCCGCGGCTTCGCAAGCATGTTGTTGGGATAAAAAGCAGCCCCCCCCCCCTACCGCCCTTCGCAAGCGTTCATCCACACACCAAAAATCAATAAATAAAAAAACTTTATCTTCATTTGCATGCTAGGTAGATACTTTTTAGTAGGTAGAGCTTTTTTGTGTGAGAGTTCATTCAGAGGAAGTGCTCGCATTGCTGTGTTCCGGTTAGAAGGGTAGGTGCCAGTGAAATTACTGGCACGAGACTTTTCATTTTTGTCTCAGGGTGGTGGGCGCAGTGCAATGCCACATAGGGCGGGTCGTAGGTGGATGTTATTGTATTGATAAAGGCAGAGGTTGCTCATCTCTCTGTGGGCCATCTGCTTGTTCCGCCATTAATATAGTTAAAAAAATTAGTAACGTATTGACCATTTACCTACACAAGAACAACTCAGTGTTTCCACATTTTTGCAAATAAATAAATAATCTAATCTTTCGGATTTTGATTTGATTAATCAAAATCCGCTCAACCTTTACGGAGTTGAATTGGAACTACACATATAACGCGAGCGTAGCTGCGGGCGAAAGCTAATAAAATAGAGCCTATGTCCACCCTCAAAGTACTTTCTAAATATTCAAGAAAGTTTTTTTTTTTTAAATCAGATATGTAGTCGGTGTTTACCTCCTACATACAAACTTACGAACTATAATATTATAAGTGTAGGTAGATTAATTGATGAGTTACGCTTCTACGCGTTCCTGTTAGTTATTATGCTGAAGGTAATACATACCACAGCTACCGAAGAATCCATCACAAGGATGGGTATCCTGGAAACGTATTTGCAGTGATATGTACAGTCCATTTCCTTCTGATCATCAGTTATTTTATTCTGCAAATAAATAAAATAAGATGAGGCGACATTGAGAGTATCTGTTTACATATTATATACGTATGTTGTGTACATACATAAAATAAATAATGCTGGATAGTTCACACAACATTATCTAGCCCCTAGCTAAGCAGAGCTTGTGTTATGGGTGCTAGATAACTAATATACATACATACATACATAGACACACGCCTTTTTCCTGAAGGGGTAGGCAGAGCCTCAATGGGCTGCTTTTCGCAGTGGGTTGCACCATCGTGGAATATAGACGTGACAAGTGGTGAGCTCATCGCCGCCATTGCTTCCCACGACTGACTCAACTAACGCTTTCTTCCAGTATTAACACATTCCATAATAAGCTAGCAGCCAGGACAAATCTTATACCAACAAATCATACTAACAAGTCCCGAATTAATAAAATGCATTACATAGATATATATGTTTTATTATATAACAGAACAATAGAAATAATTTATTTTGAACAGCACATACACACAGCTTGAATACACAAAACAAAAGTTACACCGTCAAAAAATATTTGTTGCTGTGTGTATAGTGCCGTCAAAAAACGTCCATGCTTAGCATATTGCTGCAGTGAACTGCAACGCTGATTTTCAGCACGGACCTCGGTGCCTATATACGATTTACACGATTTATATTTTGGTGCGATTATCCATAGAAAATACCTAGAACACCCTGAACAATTATCTGCAGATCGTACAAATATTTGTTCCGAGGCGGGAATCGAACCCGCAACCTCCTGCGTCGAAGGTGAACCACAGAGGAGGTACTTTCCCTGTACAGCAACATCACCATCCAACTGGCTACCGGTCTACGGAGGCCTTTCATGTATCCTCTGAGCCACCACTCACAGTCACTCACTCAGCCTTACTACACCTGCCATCACCAAATCTTGTCAAGTGTCCATCCGAGCCCCACTTGAGTTTCGTAATACGGCTACCGATATCCACCACCTTTCTATTACACTACACTACCTCGACTAATCCAGATCTCTGAGTGGTGTGCGGATCCAGGTATATGACCTCGTCTTCAACACAGCCGATCAGATACAGAGCCTGGTTAGGCTTGCCGCCGATCACTCCGATGGACTGGGGCGAGTGGAAGCATGTCTAGAACAAACACGATCGTTACAACATAACACCCGACCGTCACATACACAGCAGCAATTTGTCTCGACCGTGAAGCGGTCCGGGTCACTTGTTCTTTTTTTTTGTATACTACTTGAATGACGGAACAAGCAGATGGCCCACCTGATGTTAAGCGGTAACCTCTGGCTATGAACAATGCATTACCTCATAGGCCCCGTCCACTTAGGACGCACCGTATGTGGCATTGCACTGTGCCCGCCACCCTGAGACATAGCGATGAAAAGTCTCATCTGCCTGTAATTTCACCGGCTCCAATCAAACTGGAACACAGCAATGCGAGCACTGCTGCTTATATAAAAACTACAAAAACTAACTATAAAAACGGCAATCAACACGATTTTTGTATGGGAGCCCCCTTAAATATTTATTTTATTCTGTTTTTTAGTATTTGTTGTTACAGCGGCAACAGAAATATATCATGTGTGAAAATTTCAACTGTCTAACTATCGCGGTTCATGAGATACAGCCTGGTGACAGGCGGACAGACAGACAGATAGACAGACAGCGAAGCCTTAGTAATAGGGTCCCATTTTACCCTTTGGGTACGGAACCCTAAAAATGGGAAAATCAGGAAATGGTCCTCCAGCAAGTGCCAGAATCGAATTAAACCGTATTTTCAGTATTTGACTGAGCGGGGGAAGTCCTTGCAATAAATGGCATTTGCTTTCATCTGTCCGTCCGGATGTATATTTGTATTCTTGTACCTACAGGTCGTATTTTGAACCAATCTTGACGAAACTTGATATAGGTAGGTACAGGTTCTACAATTTCTATCGAGCATAATTAATTACGCCTCCCCATAGAATGAATGGGTGGTTTTGCCATAATCACCACGCTTGGCAGGCGGATTGCGAGCGGGTGATCGCAGTATTCGTGTTGAGCACTCAATAGGATGCTGCTGCCCATCCCCTGGTGTAACCACTAGTTATTAAATTAGAGTTAAATATACATACCTGTTTCATCGATTCACGAACAGCCTGGGACACAGCATTTCATAAACTACATGTTTTTTATTTATCCGGCCAGTTGTGGCAAGCTATGGCGGCGATGAGCTCACCACTTGTCACGTCTATATTCCGCGATAGTGGAAATTATCCAAATTAATGCAAATTAACTAATTATCAATGCAAATTTTTTACAAAAATGGAAGAAACTTTTTTTTTTTTTTTGTTAGTTTACGCAGTTACTTAGTACGTTTAGGTAGTTTAGTAGTACGCCAACCACTAGCTGTCACAAACCTGATTTTGCTGGTAGAAGATGCTGTTAGCATGAAGCCCACCTTTTTGTAACATTATTGTATGTGCAATAATGTATAAATAAATAAATTGATTGTACATATAAAATAATTTTGTGACGTTTTCTTTTGGATTACGACTTATAATATTTTTATAATATTTTTATTATTTAGAACAAAAAAACATATTATAATCATGTTACTAATTTACAGTAAGCATACGACCTTACTTTTTTAGATATGTCAACCGAGACTTCTTCTCCACAGACAGACTGTAATTTTTTAGTAAATTTTCTGTTTTTCTTTGGGTTTAGATCGGTTTTTTTGTAGCTGATGATGTTGATTTACTGCTAGATCTAGCTATAACATTTCTGAATTGGCATCACTGGCGTCTAATCTGATACTTTCTGATTGGATGAACTGTAGAAACAAGATGGCTGATGTTGTTTTTTATAATGGCCTGGATACTGGTCCGTGTTGACTAAGAAGCTTATTTTTGAAAATAGCGAAATCTATAATGTACATATTTCAACTCTGAGTACTCAATGAATTGGTAGTTGTACCATGGTACCTGTTAAATGATTGACGACCCTGCAATTACCCACAGTGCCCCACAGACAAACCACAGTGATCAGTGAACCACACCACAGACCAAGAGCAACCAAGAGTGTACCTCGGAGTGTACTAGATAAACCGTAGATAGAGTATTTCTCGCTGTACGAGACATACAGTGGACTTCATTAGTAACTTTTATTTAATTACGTGACGTGACCAGTGCTGCCAAATAGCTTTCCGTAAAAACATTAAATTACTGTAAAATATAAAATATATGACAAAATATGATAAAATTATGTCTTATAAAATTTCAAATTTCACATTCATCATTTCATTACAATAAAAACAAAGTTATTCAGCCACTCTTTGGAATAGTTTTTAAATTGCTTGAATGAAGGAACAAGCAGCCCACTCTGCCTTTTTAAAATTTATTGCATAGGTCACGCCCACCTAGGATGCACCCTAATGTGACAATAAACTGCGCCACCCTGAGACATAATGATAAAAGTCGCATGTGCCTGTAACTTCACCGGCACCCATACCCTTTAGACCGGAATACAGCAATGCGAGCACTACTGATTTGCAACTTCGTTCCCATTCAAGCCGATAATGCTGGTTATATTATGGAGGTATCTTTTCAAGCGAATAAATGTAAACAAAACTCCGACAAGTTAGACAAATAGCTCTATAACGATTTGAAACTCCAACTACAAACAACACTAAAGCCACAGTAAGTACTTACAATAATTCTTTCATAAGCGAAATGTGAAAGTAGAGTTCCACCAACTTATCTGTATAATGAAATGTATGTGGATGATGGAAAAATGTAGGTAAATGGTTCTACAGATGCGTTGGTGGATCTATACCTAGTATTGCTTATCTATGGTACGTGTTCAATTATAACACCCATGGGTATAACGCAAAATTATTTTTTAACTGATTAAATCAAGTACAATAATCCATTTAAAAATTTCATGGATACTACGTAATCCGAGGGATCACCCAGACAGTAATACGATAGGACAACATTTTCTCGATAAAAAAAAAACAAAGTTATATACCTCTTACTTTTGGCTAGATTGTTTGTCAATAAGGTACAGATTATTGGGTCAAAAAATATCAATAAAATATAAAAGAGGGTTCCCCCACGGGGTTATTTAAAAATATCTAATTTCACGAGATATTCATTAAAAACAGCTTTTCCGAGCGGCACGTGGCGTTTTTTTGAATGAAGTTTTGTGCCTGGCGGTGGCGCAGTCTTAATTTAGCTGCATGCTGCATTGGGTCGCAGAACAGCGGGCCTACCACAGGTTTATAATTTGTTACAACAAACGAAAACCGAAGTGCTACTCGAAATGTCGTGTTTGCATGGAGAAAATGATGTGTGCCCCTAGCGGACTTGTTGAGAAACTCATGAAAACCATTCATAAAAACAAAATATATCGACTCGGAATGAGGGCATTTCATTTTCGAATGTAAAAAAAAGTAGTTCGATTTGGCTCGATAGATGGCGCTGACTCAAATATACTTGTCAAAATAACAAATGCATTGTTTGTATCACTACGTTGTTGACGTTGACATTTCACTTTATTTTGACAGCGCTATTTTAGTTTGTACAGAGCTGGCGCCATCTATTTTCAAGATAGATAGATAGATAGATTAACTCTTTATTGTACACAAATAACATACAGAAATACAAAACATAACTCAATAACAAAAAAATAACAGAAATGTACAATGGGCGGTCTTATCGCTTATAGCGATTTCTTCCAGACAACCTATAAACAAGATGTGAAACGGCCGTGAAAACCCCTCAGGACACCGTATACAAAACTAAGACAAACCTGTACTAGGCCCTCAGCTCTACCTAAAGACCGTTCCCCGTAAGATGTCCCCTGCCTTGGGAATAGTGCCAACCATCGCAAGGGATAACGGTCTGTACCCTTAGAGCATTGCAGGCCTCTTTACCGGAGGGTGTACCCATTAAGTACCCATTTAATGCACCCCTATTGTAACGTTCTTATTTTGAATTTGATTTGATTGCCAGTGTCATGTCGTGCATTGCATGACATGTCATGATGACGACTGAACAATTTCATATTGTAGTGGATCCTGTGGATCTCCATCTTTTTTTTTTTTTATATCCTGTCCACATTGACAGTATTGGCATGGCAAAATTGTGGAAACATAGAGAAATTTTTCAGTAGCCACAAACAAAAGAAGAAGAAGAAGAACAGTGTGTTTATTTGAAAAAACGGAAATTATTTTTGTGCTGGAAAGGAGAGAAATAATTTATTACTTCGTTTACTAGCAGAATTAAAGTTGTATTTTTTTCTTATACGAGCAGAATGTTGTAATGAGATTTGCCTGCCTTCCAAAAAATATTTAATTTCGCTTGTTCAAACGACTTTTGATTTGAATTTCTCTACATAATGGACAAAGGTAAGCCGTGAAATAATGACCAGTAGGAACCTAACTTTCAAACAAGTTTTCACATTATTTCCTTGTAATTTACGTACGTAGACACACGCCTTTTTCCCCGAAGGGTAATTTATTAAAATATTGTCCTAATACAAAACATACATGCATAGACAAACGCCTATTTCCCCTAGGGTAGGCAAAGCTCAATGGGCATCTTTTTACTGTGGGTTGCACCATCGTGGGAATATAGGCGTGACAAGTGGCTCATCGCCAAAGGTTTTTTCCAGTAATAACACATTCCTTAATAAGCTAGCAGCCAGGACAAATCTAATACTAACGAATCTTACTAACAAGTCCGGGTAATTACAAAAATTCCAGGTACAGCCTATACGATTGAGAAAATAATCAACAATTGGAATGAAGAATTTCCTAATTTCACCCTGGAACCGGATGACTTAAAGAAGCCGCACTCATTGATGGAAGCTCTGGTGCAGCTCTTTAATAGACTTGGCATTGTTAAAGACTTTATAATCTCTGTAAGTAGACCAATAATACATTTTTAGAATCATTACACTGAATGGCTCATTTCAGTGTGAAAGCTAAGTGGGTTTGTCTCGAGAATCCCAGTAAAATTTAAGCTGCCGGGACTGCTACCTATTATGAAAGGATTTTTCCAAATTCACCCACAGTGCAGCGGGTGTGAAGTTTGTATGGAAAAACTACTTATTTTTTTAAAGATTTTACCCTGTATAGCTACAAAACTAACGGTAAAATCCTTCATAAGAATACATACAGTTTTTCAACTGTTCTGTTCTTAGCTTAAGGTGGTTATTACAATATACAAATTAGTTCCCCAATTATTTATTTATAGACAAGCAGCTTTCACTGATATGTCTACATCATCTTAGTGTGGAATGTCTAATTTTTGGTCTCTATTTTAAGCACTAAATTGTCCTTTCGTAGCCATTTATCGAGTCTGTGTTTGAATGCACACGAGTGGCAGAAACAACATTGTCTGGTATATGTTCCTATTGTGGACAACTGTTACTGAAGAAGTGATGTGGAGCAAGGGGGTTAGCAGAATCTTGAGTTCATTTAAATTGGTGACCATGAGATGATCTTTCTCTGTTTACAACTTAGATAAATGGTCTAAGCTCTAAAAGGATATCTCTGAGGTCTGGTTGGTGTTATTGGTAGGTCAGTATTTTATAAGTTACAATGAGGTCACTGCGAATGTGTCTTTCCTCAAGGGTAGTCAGGTGTAAAGTTTTTTTTAAACTGCTTGAATGACGGAACACGCTTATGGCCCACCTGATGTTAAGCGGCCTCTGCCTTTAACAATGCATTACCCCATAGGTCACGTCCACGTAGGACGCGCCCTGAAGGAACTCGGGCATTTTCGACGACATCAGTCTCCAGGATCTGATAATGACCAGCACACTATGAATAAAATCTGTGGTACAACGGGTGCTTCGATTTTAATTGCAAACAAATCAGAGCACGCGTTCCGGAGCTGCATGGCATGTTTCTTTGAGACAGACAGACACCATGGCCTCAAACTTATGACACCCCCCACTTTTTAAACAAGAGTCAAAGGCCTCTGTAATTCATCATCATCATCATCATCATCATCATCATCATCATCATCATTTCAGCCCATCTGCACCCACTGTTGGATATACCCTCCTCTTTTATACGTTTTTCTTTTCGGTTCGTCGTGAGTCTTGCTTATTGGTTTCCCGCTGAACGATGTCATTCGACCATCGGGCGGGTGGTCTTCCTCTTGGCCATCGAGCATCTCTGGGCACCAATTAGTGATCGCCTTCTTCATCTCCCATCGTCCCTTCTCACCAAGTGCATCTCCACTTTAGTTTTGTCTTGTCCTCTTGTTAATAAAAAAAAACCAATGAAATGAATGAAATCAATTAATAAAATAGCATTTATTCTACTAAACCTTAGCTTACTAATCATAATCATAATCATAATCATTTATTCATTTACAAATATAGGTATAAAGTAAACAGGTGACAAATAGTATAGTAGATCATAAGACATTTAAGTCACTTAAGGCGCGATAGGTTCTCAAATGTCTCTAGAATTTTAAAGTTTTTGATAAGAATTTTCATAGTTTTCTACGATGAACAAAATATATGATATTCTTGAGCTTTTTATCTAGTGAAATCAATAGTTCAATACAATATTTGAATTACTTCACTCGATAAAAAAAAATAACAAAGATACCTCCTTTTTAAAATTTAAATGCTATTTTTCACTCACTTCTCTCACGTTTTAATTTTTGAAACATTAGGTTACATGTTAGTTATTATTTGAGTTAGTGAATTCATCAACAAAATTAAACAAAACTTTGAACGACATTTTTATATAATTTTTTTATACATAAAAACACGGTATCAGAGCGTGCGCTCGCCTTCTTCGCCTCATACAAAAATGTTCGTTGAACCTATAGCGCCTTAATATTAAAAATACTGAAGATCTTTGGGGAATACAAAGGTGTTAGGTATTATAATATTGATATTGCTCCATGCTTAGCCTACATTTTTAATAGATGTGTTGACGACGGAATCTTTCCAGATCTTATGAAACATAGTAAATTAATTCCTTTGTTCAAGTCTGGAAATGCAAAAGATCCAGCTAATTATAGGCCGATTTCTATATTGCCCGCGTTAAGTAAAATCTTTGAAAAACTTATTCTTACTCAATTATTGTCACACTTTAACTTCCACAGACTACTTCATAGTCATCAATTTGGATTTACCAAGGGTCGATCAACAGCTGATGCTGGTACCATGCTTTTGGAACACATATTTCAAGCATGGGAAAACTCGCAAGACGCGATCGGAGTATTCTGCGACCTATCCAAAGCATTCGACTGCGTGAGTCATGCTACTCTAATTTTGAAGTTAAAACATTATGGCATCCGAAATCAGGCAATTAACCTTGTAAATTCTTACTTATCCAATAGAGTACAAAAAGTTGACGTTGGTGGTGAAAGTTCTTCAGGATCGTCTATTGTTATGGGAGTGCCCCAGGGTTCAATACTAGGCTTATTTCTATTTTTAGTATACATTAACGATCTCCCTTTTTATGTAAAAGACATATGTGATATAGTTTTATTTGCTGACGATAAGTCTTTAATTTTCAAAGTTGATAGGTCAAAAGCTAATTACGATGATGTAAATAAATCACTATCGCGAGTTATTGATTGGTTCACTGTAAATAATCTGTTGCTTAATGCTAAAAAACTAAATGCATTAAATTCACTTTGCCAAATGTAAAACATTACCCAACTAATATTAAAGTATCTTGTAAACTCTACTGTTTTCTTAGGACTTAATATTGATGCAAGTTTGCAGTGGGGACCACAAATTGAGGCACTTGCGGGTAGACTTAGTTCCGCTGCATATGCAGTTCGTACGATAAGGCAGCTTACTGATGAAGCTACAGCTAGGCTAGTTTGTTTTGGCTACTTCCATAGTGTTATGTCATATGGCATCATACTGTGGGGGAAAGCAGCAGACATCCAAGCAATATTTGTTTTACAAAAACGGGCAATACGTGCCATTTATAAAATGAAGCCACGTGACTCCTTGAGGGAGCGTTTTAAGGAAATTAACATTCTCACGGTAATATCGCAATACATCTACGAAACCTTATTATATACACATAAACACTTAAAGTGACGTGCATTGTTTTAACACGAGAAATAAAAATAAACTGAGTATTCCCAAATTTAGATTAAAAAAAGTAAGTGGGTCTTTAATGGGGAATTCTGTTTGGTTCTATAATAAACTTCCAGAAAGTGCTTCTAAACTTTCGATTCGAAGATTTAAATCTTACATAAAGAATAATTTAATTAAGAAAGCGTATTACACACTACATGACTATGTTAATGATAAAGCCGCGTGGCCTGATGTCGCTCTGCCCCTCGACACCTAATTTGTCAATTTGCAATGTCTGTACCTACATATAATTTATTATTGATGTGTTATTTATGAGTATATCAAGCGTAGTGTGTGCTGCCTTATGAACTTTTGCTGATTCTCTCTATCATCTTACTTTTGACTGCCTACCTAAGTAATGCTTTTAATTTGGTTTTCCTTTTTTCCTTGAATCAGCTTCCACTTGTTCTCGAGGCACCACACAGGCTTTCCCCACCTAGTAGTAAGAAGGATCATCAAAAGAAAAACAGACCGTGTTTGTTGCCTGATTCTTCTAGGTCTGGTTGCGTTGGAACAGGAGTAACTGTAAATTTATTTTTTAAGACGATTCAAAATGATCCTTGTGATTTCAATGAATAAAATACTTTTGACTTTGACTTTGACTTTGATCCAGCCATGCTTTACCAATTTTGGCATGCAAATAGTGATGTACTTACATTTACAAACATTTTATTTAAACTTAGTCCAACTTATATTAAGTTATATTATATTAACTTATATTACTAACCTAATACAACTAAAACTATACATCGGTAACCTATGTTTCACAAGTTTGGTTAGGTTTAGTGGTTTAGGTGTGTTTTGACATTTACCTCGTCCATACATACGTTTACATCGTCGACTCGTCGTCGATAGACAGATAAAACTCTATAGCACACCACAAAAAAAAATAACACATTAAAAACAATCAGAAAAATAAAGTATGGAAGTACAATAGGCGGTCTAATCGCTGAGAGCGATCTCTTCCAGACAACCTTGGGATGGACAGTGCCATGCAAAGCGATCCACACATACTCTACCCCCATTTCTCGATGACGACCTCTGTGGCGCGGCGGGCGAATTTTGGCCTGCGACGCAGGAGGTTGCGGGTTCGATTCCCGCACTCGGAACAAATATTTGTGCGATCGCAGATATTTGTTTAGGGTGTTCTGGGTATTTTCTATTTATAATAAAAAATATCTACCTATAAAATACATTGTATTAAGTATATCAGTTATCTAGCTAGTACCCATAACACAAGCTCTGCTTAACTTGGGGCTAGATAATGTAGTGTGAACTGTCCAGCATTATTTATTTATTTATTTGGGCAAATAATCCTCCCATTTCCCAATTTATATTATTCTCATATCTCTTTATAATTAAGTATTTATAATTTCCAGCCACCTCCAGAAGAATTATGCAGCGAATCAATCTCATACTACTGGGACTTGCTCCCGGTGATCAATGTGACCCGCCTGGTCAACCACATCGTGGTGGACATGCCCCAAGTGGTTTCATCCATCAGCATCATGCACTTCCTGCAGCCCACGCTGAGCAGCTCCAGATCCATCATCATGCTGCTGTTCAATCTGATGCTCTTCAACGAGCAGAGGCTCGAGGAGATTGCACCTCATGAAGAGAAATTATTCGCCAAGTCTGATCATGTAAGCAAGTATGGGCAAGCAATGGGCAGGCCATCCAACGGTCACTTACATAGCCCTGATCCTACACTAGGTACCACAACGTAAACATGGAACTAATATTTGCAGATCAATACAAACGTTTGTTCCACAGCGGGAATCGAACCCGCAACCTTTACACGATTTTTACAAGATTCTATTGCATTATGAAAAAGCGGCCAAGTGCGTGTCGGGCCATGCGCATTGTATGTTAGGGTTCCATAGTTGCACGTCACAATATGTGGACTTGGAAGGGGGCTTTCCTGTTTTACACAACTAACAACTTCATCTAAGTAATTTTCAATGGAATTTTATCGAAATTTTCCTTTTTACTTTTCCAAGTACATTTTACCTATAAGATTTAAACTATTCGGTACTCGTTAACTTAGTAAAGTTTACTTATCTGTGATAGTTTTCCTTTTAACTTGCCTTTAATTTTTTCACATATTATCCAAAAACAGCTAGGGACTCCCCTCGATCCCTTTTTGTTTGAAGGTTTTCTTCCAAGTCAGGCGGCGTTCCAGGTGCAGAAAGTGTGAAAAATAGAGTATTTCTCTCGGGGATAAAGCTGTTTCGTCTTGGGCGAGCTTGAATCTCTCACTGCACTCAGGATTATAGTCTTTATCCGACTGACGACCTCTGTGGCGCGGCGGGCGAAGCTTGGCCTGCGACGCAGGAGGTTGCGGGTTCGATTCCCGCCTCGGAACAAATATTTGTGCGATCGCAGATATTTGTTCAGGGTGTTCTGGGTATTCTCTATGTATAATAAAAAATATCTATCTATGTATTAAGTATATCAGTTATCTAGTACCCATAACACAAGCTTTGCTTAGCTTGGGGCTAGATAATGTTGTGTGAACTGTCCAGCATTAATGAGCTCTAGAATTTTTAAGTTTTTGATAAGAGTTCTTACAGTTTTCAAGAAGAAAAAAATATACGGTATTTTTAAGCTTTTTATCTATTAAAATCATTAATTCAATACACAATTTGCATTACTTCACTCGATAAAAGAAACAAAAATACCACCTTTTTAAAATCGAAATACCATTTTAGACTTACTTCTTATACGTTTTAACTTTTGAAACATTAGGTAACTTATTAATTATTATTTGAGTTAGTGAAGTCATCAACAAAATTTAACAAAACTCCAAAGGGCATTTTTATATTATTTTTTTATACACAAAAACACGGTATCATAGCGTTCTCCGCCTCATACAAAAATGTTTGTTGAAACTGTTTGAACCTATAGCGCCTTCACAAGTTTTTTCAACACATGGTTCAACATTAGAAAGCAATACGGATGATTCAAATGATGAAATAATGTAATTGTTTGATTCAGGTGAGGAGTTTGGAAGCCAGGAAGAACGAATTACTGGAGATGCTCAACAAGCAAGCCGAGGAGAAAGGCATACGGGCTGAAAAGATAGAAAAGGTTTTTTATTTTAACATTTTATAGACCTTCGTTTGACCGCGACCTCAGCTGTTGGTAAGTGACGATGTGGCCGACGATGGAGCACGAAGGTCTAGAAGGCACCTAGCCACTCTTGCCTTGATAAGACCTAGTTTATAGTTTTCAGGGTCGGTAGTTTGTTCCATTCCTTAGCAGTATGCATTTTAAACGATAAGTACGAATAGAGGGTATAATATTGAGGTAAGTACGGTACTGAGCCGTGCGCCTGCTCGTCCTATGATGAAAAGAAAATGCAGTGAAGTTCCTGGGAGCATTCCTCGAAATGTAACCCATGGGAGATCGAAAGGCATGCAATTTTACGGCAGTGCTCGAGACTCTGGATATTAGTCTCCGCCATAATTATGGTTTCTCTCCTATAACCCTGAAAGCTCTGCATTCGGGTCTGTTTGAATGGAACCTTTTTTGCAGTTGACCTCAGATGGTCTATGCTGTTTCACCTGCGTTTGCGAAAAACCCTGGAAATAGTGACCTCAGACTGTCAGCTGTAATAAAACCATTAGAAAAAAGAAACACTTAACAAACTAACTTTTTTAAAATTTTATCTGCGATCTTTCTTCAGGCTATGCGTAGATTTGGTGTGGGTAGTCGTGCTTGCAGCACAAGTGGTCTAGCGGCCACCTCTCCTTTTCTTGTGTCATGTTCCTTCGAGTTCCATGATATGTTGTCTTGTCAGCCTCTTTGGGTAGTTGATGGTAGTTAGCTGTGTGTGAAGTGGTTAGGATGTACATTCAGACGTTCTTCGTATTTCGACGAATATAGTTCTATTTCGTCGATGAGTGTGTTGACCTTCAGTTCGCTATGCAGCTCAGTACAGTACTTTAACTCTTTATAACATTCGTAATCAACACAACAAATCAATAAACAATACAATTTTGTTTTGTATATCATATTTTTAACCCCCGACGAAAAACGAAGGGGTGTTATAAGTTTGACGTGTCTGTGTGTGTGTGTGTGTGTTTGTGTGTGTCTGTCTGTCCCATCGTAGCTCCCGGACGGATGAACCGGTTTAGTTTTTTTTGTTTTGTTTGAAAGGTGTATTTAGCTGTTAGTGTTCTTAGCTTTGTTTGATCAAAATCGTTTCAGCCGTTTCATTGCGTTGGGGCTTTTTTATTTTTTACAAAATTAATTACTTGTGTTATATCTATCCTAATTTTAAGTTACATAAGGCTTATTATTGTGTAACATACCGGCTACCTATTAAGGCGCTATAGGTTCAACGAACATTTTTGTATGAGGCGAAGAAGGCGAGCGCACGCTCTGATACCGTGTTTTTATGTATAAAAAAATTATATAAAAATGTCGTTCAAAGTTTTGTTTAATTTTGTTGATGAATTCACTAACTCAAATAATAACTAACATGTAACCAAATGTTTCAAAAATTAAAACGTGAGAGAAGTGAGTGAAAAATAGCATTTCAATTTTATTAAGGAGGTATCTTTGTTATTTTTTTTTATCGAGTGAAGTAATTCAAATATTGTATTGAATTATTGATTTCACTAGATACAAAGCTCAAGAATATCATATATTTTTTTCTTCATAGAAAACTATGAAAATTCTTATCAAAAACATTAAAATTCTAGAGACATTTTAGAACCTATCGCGCCTTAATGTCAAGTCCTTGTGTATGCTTTTTCATTGTTATGAGATTTGATGTGTTATGTGTTCCCAGCTCACAGTAGACATCAAACAGTTGGAAGAGGAGTCGACCCTGGAGAAGCAGGGCCTCAGCCAAGTGCAACTAGAAGTGGAGTCGATCCTCAAAGAGGTCCGACAAACTGAACTATTGCTGGAGCAGAAGAAGTTCCAGAGAGACACTCTGATGTCCGAGGTGGCCCGTAAGAAGGCCCTCAGAGTCTATGACGCTGATGATATTAAAACACAGGTTAGAATAAAAGAATATTAAATTATTGTACACCTTCCATGAGGTAGTGTATCCGGCTTAAGGTTCACAACTTTATTTTAACGAACTCTGTGGCGCGGCGGACGAAGGTTCGCCTGCGACGCAGGAGGTTGCGGGTTCGATTCCCTCCTCGGAACAAATATTTGTACGATTTGTAGATATTTGTTAATGGTATTCTGGGTATTTTCTACGTACTTTTAATAAAAAATATCTATCAATGTTATATATTGTATGAAGTACATCAGTTATCTAGTACCCATAACACAAGCTCTGTTTAGCTTGGGGCTAGATAATGTTGTGTAAACTGTCTAGCATTATTTATTTTATTTTATTTATTTATTTTCAGGCGGAGCAGGCGTCGCAGAACGTGCAGGAAGCAGAGGAGAAGTTGAACAGTTTGAGGAGCACTCTGATGCTGAAAGAGAACAGCTTGAAGAATCTACAGACGATCAAACCGAGCCTGGACTCCGCCATCAACACGCTGCACGAGATCATGAAGCTCACCGACACTCTGAAGTGTGTATTACAATGATGGAATTAAGGCTTAGGCGCTGTCTCCACGAGCGAGAGAATCGCGACGAGTCCGCGCTCGCGTGTTCAAAACATCGCCGCGAAAACATCGCCGTGTGGTGACGCGTTCATAGAAATACATGGCACGACGTTAATATCGCCGCGATTCTCTCGCTCGTGGAGACAGCGCCTGAGACTAAAATTAAGATAAAAAAAGAAGAAAGATAAAACTGCTAAGTGTGAGTCGGACTGGCGCACGAAGGGTTCCGTAACATTATCTATAAAAACTGTAAAAAAAACACGTTCGTTGTATGGGAACCCCTTAAATTTTTTTTTATTCTGTTTCTATCCCCCGACGCAAAAACTACGGTGTGTTATAAGTTTGACGTATCTCTGTGTGTGTGTGTGTGTGTGTGTGATGTCTGTGGCATCGTAGATACTTTTTTTTTTTATTTGAATTTGTCGGGAGTGTGCTTAGCTATGTTTTATCAAAATCGGTTCAGCCGTTTCATTGCGTTGAGGGATTATAATTTTTACAAAATGAATTACTTGTTTATTTAGTATTTGTTGTTATAGCGGCAACAGAAATACATCATCTGTGAAAATTCCAACTTTATCTCACGATTCATGAGATACAGCCTGGTGAAATAAATAATAAATAAATAATGCTGGACAGTTCACACAACATTATCTAGCCCCAAGCTAAGCAGAGCTTGTGTTATGGGTACTAGCTAACTGATATACTTAATACAATATATTACATAGATAGATATTATTTATTATACATAGAAAATACCCAGAACATCCTGAACAAATATCTGCGAGCGCACAAATATTTGTTCCGAGGCGGGAATCGAACCCGCAACCTCCTGCGTCGCAGGCCAACCTTCGCCCGCCGCGCCACAGAGGTCGTCAAAGACAGACGGACAGCGGAGTCTTAGTAATAGGGTCCCGTTTTACCCTTTGGGTACGGAACCCTAAAAACGAGTTCTGCGTTCCGTCAACAACGCCTCTACAACAACGATCTATTTGAATTTAGAGACAAAAGGGGTTCGAGCATTTTTGTATAGAATCGGGAACAGAAAAACGGGCATTTTTTTTCGAATTGGTGTCGCTCAATGAGACCTATATTATATTGTAAAAATGGATAAAGGACCCTACGAATAAAAAAAAAAATCATTACTATATGTAGTGCCCTAAAGAGTTAGAATTCATTACCTTAAGAGTGCCTTAAAATTCATTACTAGAGTGCCCTTCGTTATTTCGAGTTTAAAATAGCTATATAAACACTATGATGTTGCATTGAAATAAAATCCTTTTGTTCAGTTACGCGGCTGTCTGTATGTCCACCAATGATTCTCCGGAATCAGATATTCAGTGCGACGAGGGTAGGAAATGTCTACCTAATATAGACACCATTTTGACAAAAAAAATGGCCGTTGGTAGCGATGCCACCCAGGTTCAAACCCCTTTACTTAATAGGCCGCTGGCATTCACGTTGGATATTTGTCGCGATGGTTTTATTACAAACTAGCGACTCGTCCCGGCTTCGCACGGGTAGTTTCAGGATGAAAAACAGCCTCCCCTTTCTACCCCCCTTCCCCTGGTAGCCTATGTCATTCAGGGGGAATGTAGCTTTCCAATGGTGAAAGAATTTTTGAAATCGGCACAGTAGTTTTTGAGTTTATTCATTACAAACATACACACACACACACAAATACAAATCTTATCCTCTTTATAACATTAGTGTAGATGGAGACGTTATCTTTGGTTTAGTTTTGTGTAAAAGTGTATGCGGGGTAAATAAGCGGTGTACGGTTTCGTTTATGTGAAATATGTTATCCGAAATGAGGAGATACTAAGAAGAACCAGGATCACCGATATAGCCCTCAGAATTAGCAAGTTGAAGCAACCGTCCGACGCAGTCTAGAAAAGCCTAAGTTTTTTAACCCCCGACGCAAAAACGACGGGGTGTTATAAGTTTGACGTGTGTGTGCCTGTCTGTCCCATCGTAGCTCCCAAACGGATGAACCGATTTAGTTTTTTTGTTTGTTTGTAAGGTGAATTTGTCGGAAGTGTTCTTAGCTATGTTTGATTAAAATCGGTTCAGCCGTTTCATTGCGTTGAGGGTTTTTTTTATTTTTACAAAATTAATTACTTGTTGTTAATTTGTGGTCGCATTTTTACAGGGATTTCGAAAGCGGTGACCTAGACACTGAGAGCAAGGAGGGTGGGCTAGACTTACTCAACACTGAGCTATACGAGCTACAAGTACAACTCAGTGAGCTACAAGCGGCACGGGCAGAGACAGTGGACAAACGACAGGAGAGCCAAGCGCACCGACAGAGTGAGATGGCGCAGGCGCTAAGGTGAACTAAACACAATTTTTTATTTATTTATTAATGACGGAACAAGCAGATGGCTTACCTGATGGCGGTAACATGCATTACCTCTTAGGTCCCGTCTAACCCTATGTGGCATTGCACTGTGTCCGCCACCCTGAGACATAATTATGAGACATAAGTCTCTTGTGCCTGTAAGTTCACCGGCACCCATACCCTTCAAACCGGAACACAGCAATGCGAGCGCTACTGCTTTGTGGCAGAAAAAAGTTCTACAAAAGGTTTACGTCGCGGAAACACAACGTAGAATTGAAATTACCGTGGCTTGGTATCATCATCAGCAGGAGAATAGTAAAGTACGTGGAGTTTAGTTGTAATTTTTCTAAAATGAATAACGTATTATTAAAAGAAAAAAGAATAAAGGTATTTTTTGAAAATTTTATAAGTAGTTTTTTGTCTCCATCTTTCCAGTTCATTACACGAGGCGGAAGAAAAGGACAAAAAGTGTAGGTCGCGGTGCAAGCGATCTGCGCAGCGCACGGAGGAGATTAAGCATCTCACTCTCAAGTACGAGCAAGAGAAATCAGCGGGCATCGACGAGCTAGCCGCCATCAAGGACTCCTTCTGCGCCGGTGTAAGGATATTACAAGCATTTATTATTATTTAGGAACACGATATTGCTGGATAAAAATATTAGTAGAGTTGCTCGTGGGAATTAAATGGCGGCATTGAGCTCACCAATGGTCACGTCTATATTTCCACGGTTGTACGACCCACGGTACAAGAGGGTCATCGAGGCTGTTGCTCACGAGACCGGCGTGAAGTGAAGAGTGAACTGAGTGAAGAGTGAGATTTCAAGTGCAAAAGTTTAACGTAATATATTTTTAAAATCTTAACTACATACTTACATAGACACACGCCTCTTTCCCCGAAGGGGTCGGCAGAGCCTCAATGGGCCTCTTTTCACAGTTTCGTTTCGTTTCGTATGAGGTAGTGCTGGCCTCTGGTGTCGGAGTTTGTCAAGCCGCCCGAGGGCCTCTGACATGGCTTATCGACTGCTATTAATCAATAACAGCCGGGACCGACAGCTTAACGTGCCCTCCGAAGCACAGAGCGATGGAAATCCGCACATAACTTAGAAAAGTCATGGTGCGGAGCCTAGGATCGAACCCGGTATCGTTGGATTCCGAGTTGCACTATTGAACTGTTAGGCTACCATCGCTTACCATCTTTTCACAGTGGGTTGCACCAATGTGGAATATATACGTGACGAGTGGTGAGCTCATCGCCGCCATTGCTTCCCACGACTGACTAAGCTAACGCTTTCTTCCAGTAATAACACATTCCTTCATAAGGTAGCAATCAGGAAAAATATTATACCAACAAATCTTATATTAACAAGTCCGGGTAATCCCATAGTCGGCTTTTGCGACATCCATGGGAGGAGACGGAGGGGTCTATTCTTAGGCCGGACACACCACGGCTAAGAGGTTAAGTTTATTTGTGAGTTTGTATGTAGGAATAAGCTCCGGAACTATAGGTCCGATTCCAAAAAATATTTCACTAACAGAAAGTCTCTGAGTGCTAGGCTATGTTTTATCAGGTCCCTGATGATATTTGGTGTGTGGAAGGATGTGGGGGGGGGGGGGGGGGGGGGGGTCCACTATGGGCACACAACACGAATCTATGGTTCAGGTTCAGGTTTGATTTTGTTTCAGATAAAAACAATGGAAAACTCCTTGATACAGAAAGCTATGGAGGTGGAGAAGGAAGCCCAACAAAAGTTAAGAAATCGGAATTTGTAAGCTATAAGCAAGTTGAAGTGGCAATGGGCATGCCATAAAAACCGCTGGGGAATAAACATGGATCCTGCTGGTGATGGAGTGACGTTGTAACGCATAAAGTCGGTGGATGGAGGTGGCTCCAGAACAATTGTTGTTGCATTCAACTTTGTCCAGTATGCATAAGCCTTGTTCACTTAACCTAAATCCCTTACGAGAACCGTGAGTAAATCCTGTTAGGGTGTAGGCAAGGCAAGTCCAAATTGTATTGAGCGTTATGCCCATCGCCACTCATTGGACCACCAACTATAAACCCAAGTCCATTCTTAACAGAACCTTGCCCTTAGAGTTTCCATACACAAAACCGATAAAACCAACAAGATACCTCCGTGTCAATAGTTAAGAAATTTGCACTGAAAAAGTACAGTTTTCCATTTTGAGGCCGCTAAACTTGCAGGGACCCTTATTTTTTTTATTTTTTTTCTTATCCTATATTGTCCCACTTCTGGGCAAAGGTGTCCCCCATATTCTTCCACTTGTCCCTGTCTTTGGCAGTCTCCCACCACTCCTCAAAATTAACAAGATCGTCTCCCCAACGCTTTCTCTTCCGACCCCGAGGTCGCCGTCCTTCAGGTATCCAGGGTGTGCTGATGTTCGCCCACCTGTTGGGAAGCATTCGACTGACGTGCCCCGCACAGTCCCATTAAAGCCTGGCTGTTTTGACACCTACGTCGGCAATACCAGTCAGGGAAAGCTGCGTGTTTTTTTTATTTTTTATTTTTTGTAATTCTACTTGAATGACGGAACAAGCAGATGGCCCACCAGATGTTAAGCGGTAACCTCTGCCTATGAACAGTGCATTCTCACATAGAACATGTCCACCTAGGACGCGCCCTATGTGGCATTGCACTGCGTCCGCCACCCTGAGACATAAAGATGAAAAGTCTCATGTGCCTGTAATTTCACCGGCACCCATACCCTTCAAACCGGAACACAGGAAGCACTACTGCTTTGCGGCAGAAATAGGCATGGTGGTAGTAAGTACTACATACACCGTACTCCGGGGAAAAAAATAAGGAAAAAAAAAATAAAAAAAAAATAGGGGTTCGTCGGGGGGAAGTCCCCGGACGAACTTTTTCCCAAAAAAAACTCTACTACTTCTAGCATGGTCGGTTCTTAAATACTTTACCCTTAAATACCCTAAATACTGAAGGATTTTACGTTCTCGGATTTTATTTAAGAGTTTTGTCTTAGCTTCGGCTGAGTGCGTTCCAATTTTCTAATTCCCATCGAAAATTTGATTCATTTTGGCGCACTCAAGATCGCTCTTCGTGTTGTGTGTTCTCAATGTACAGGTTGCATTGCCCGCTCAGGCCCGACTCGCTCACACCAATTTATAAGCTAATTATGTTTTAATTATTATTTTAATGTTTTTATTGTAGTAGTTACTAAGTTAATAAATAAATAGTAAAAAAAACTAAATTGAATAATTATTACGGAATAACATTATTTCCTGCTACAAGACCCTTCGACCAAAGTAAAAATTAATTTGGTCGAAGGCAAGACCAAATCAAAAACCCAAAAAAAAAAGAATCTCTGGTGTTGTCTCTTAAGAGGTTGTATGCCTCGTTAAGACGCCATAGGTTCTCAAATGTCTCTAGAATTTTAAAGTTTTTGATAAGAATTCTTATAGTTTTGTATGAAGAAAAAATATATATGATATTCTTGATCATTTTATCTAGTGAAATCATTAATTCAATACACTATTTGAATAACATTACTCAATAAAAAAAAAACACAAAGATACCACCTTTTTAAAATTGAAATCATATTTTTGACTTACTTCTTTCACGTTTTAACTTATGAAACACTTGGTGTCATGTTCATTTTTATTTAAATTAGTGAAGTCATTAACAAAATTTAGCAAAACTAAAAGGGATATTTTTATATAATTTTTTAAACACAAATATAAGTACCAGAGCGTGCGCTCGGCTTGCTCAGACCGGTCCATAGAGAAATTTGTTATATATAGTTCACAATTTGGAACAATAACAATAAAATCTTGGAAAAATTATAAATATCACTTTAATACAATATTTTTTTCTATACATTTGCAACAGACAATGAATCACAACAGGTTCTTAGAACGATTATACAAATTAAATAGACACCGTGTTGTAATTTATTGAACATGACACCAGCAAAAAACCCTTTCTAATACGAAATCTAAGTACGTAGGTGTACGTAATGTTTTTTTTTTACGCGTTTTCTTATTGAAAACAAAGTTAATTGTAGTAAGTATATATTGCACGAGAAACAGTTTGTATTGTCAAGTTACAAAATAACAACATGATATAAAAAAAAACATGTTTTCATCCATCTTTTTTGGTATTATGGAACACTACACGCGAATAGTAGTAGTAGTAGTAGTGTAGTGACGACCTCTGTGGCGGGGCGGGCGAACGTTCGCCTGCGACGCCGGAGGTTGCGGGTTCGATTCCTGCCTCGGAACAAATATTTGTGCGATATGCAGATATTTGTTCAGGGTGTTCTGGGTATTTTCTATGTATAATAAAAAATATCTATCTATGTTATATATTGTATTAAGTATATCAGTTATCTAGTACCCATAACACAAGCTCTGCTTAGCTTGGGGCTAGATAATGTTGTGTAAAGTGTCCAGCATTATTTATTATTATTTTATTATAGTTTCTACAGATGAGCTTAGGAATTATTTACTATTTAGTTACAGAAAGGATACTACAACAAATACAAGGTATGTACAATTTTTTTTTTAAATCATGAGGCAGTTGTGCTACCTGAAGTCCGCTGCTAACGATCTAGGTACAGGTAGCACAACTGATCCAAATCACTACCAGACGGAAGCGTCCCTAAGATGCTGGCTGCATTGCCACGCTGAACAGCAATACTAAAGCGTTGAGCCAGATAAGAGCCAGCTCTCGGGTCACGCGTCGCTTCGACCAGACGCACTGAAATTTTTTTGAAAACGCGAAGGGCCCCGGTACTCCGCGGACTCAAGAGTCTCGACCCCGCAAGGCTCAAATAAGTAAGCTCTTTCGAGACTTAATTTAGTTATTTAGGTACTAACTTTCGCCATGCAAGCGTCGCGTCGCAATGGTACTTGTAAACGAAAATATACATCTACTATGCCTTCTAAAATAATATTATTTATTTAATTTTATCAATGTAGGGACGGACGTTGATATTTACGTTAGAAATGTGATGTAGTTCACGATTACTGTACTATAATTTGTTTTGTTGTTATATTTAGATACATACTTAGACTCTTTACTGTAGATTAACGATTAAATAACACACTGATACACAAAACTTAATTTAGATACGTAAGGTTTCATTCATACTGGCAGAATAATGAATGTTGTGTTGTATGTTGCTTCACTTCAGCTCAGTTTGATTTCACTTTGAGCAAGATGAGCTCTGAAGCCCAATTCTCTTAATTATTTTATAACCACACTGCAAGTTGACCGAAACGAGATTGTATTGTAAATTGACTGAGAAATTGGTATTCTGCTCCCTCATAATAACAATATAATCTACTTACGGTTCTTGCGACCATATATTAGAGTAGGATAGTGCTACAGAATACCATTTCGTTTCACGTTTGTGACATCGACAATAGATCGTGACACGATCCGAACTTTAATTTGACTATTTTTTATTATGAGAATTGGGCTTCAGATATGCCAACTGAGACATTTCATCAGCTAGTGACACTCTGCTTGCTGGCGAGATACAATTATTAATGTAGTGTCGAATTTTGTTATTTTCACAAATACAAACAGTTTATTTTCTGTAGGTACAGTACAAGCTAATTATTAAATAATCTGAATAAACCGGTTCAACAATAAAGTAGTCTTCAAAATAAGCTGTACGATATGAGACGATAGAGCAGGTAAATACAGGTGACAGGTCAGCGTCCACAGGTCGCCATCGTACCGGAAATCCTGTAAAAACAAGTTTTTGTTAAAATATATCTTTTTAAATACCATCTAAAACATGACGCAGGAGGTTGCGGGTTCGATTCCCGCCTCGGAAAAAATATTTGTGGGTTCTGCAGATATTTGTTCAGGGTGTTCTGGGTATTTTCTAAGAATAATAAAAAAAAACGATCTATGTAATGTATTGCATTTAAGTACCTATATCAGTTATCTAGTACCCATAACACAAGCGCTGCTTAGCTTGGGGCTAGATAATGTTGTGTGAACTATCCAGCATTATTTATTTATTTATTTGATCTTTTATGAAATTAGTGATCGATAACGTGAGCCACTGCTGGCCATAGGAGCTACGCTATACCTACTTACAATGAATAGTGTACGTATAAGTATATACCTAGCTACCTAAGTATACTAGTGTGGAGCCATCATCATCCGGTAGACGTCCACTGCTGGCCATAGGATCTTTCTATACTTATAATGCCACGACAAAAGGTTTTAATCCACCTCCATTGACCAAATTCCTGCAGCTGTCACAACATTATTATCGGTCCCATCGAGTAGGTGGCCGTCCTACACTAACGACTACACATTGGTCGTCCGATTCGTAAACAGATAAATATTATAATTAGGTTAGGTTAATTAATAGTATAATAATATAATTAGAAGGTAGTAGAGCTTTTTTGTGAAAGAGTTCGTCCGGGGAAGTACTACCACCATACCTATTTCTGCCGCAAAGCGGTAGTGCTCGCATTGCTGTTCCGGTTTGAAGAGTAAGGGTGCCGGTGAAATTACAGGCACATGAGACTTCTCATCTTTATGTCTCAGGGTGGCGGGTGCAGTGCAATGCCACATAGGGTGCATCCTAGGTGGAGGTGACCTATGAGGTAATGCACTGTTCATAGGCAGAGGGACCACTTATGATCAGGTGGGGCCATCTGCTTGTTCCGTCGTTCAAGCAGTATAAAAAAAATAAAAAATAGGTTAGTACTAAGAAGTTGAGTAAAAATAGAGCTTTTTTGTGAAAGAGTTCGTCCGGCGAAGTACTACCTCCATACCTATTTCTGCCGCAAAGCAGTAGTGCTCCGGTTTGAAGGGTAAGGGTGCCGGTGAAGTTACAGGCACATGAGACTTTCATCTTTATGTCTCAGGGTGGCGGGCGCCGGGCGCAGTGCCACATAGGGTGCGTCCTAGGTGGACGTGACCTATGTGGTAATACAATGTTAAAGTTCCTGTCTGTCCCCGAATTTGTCCCCGTTCGCGGACAAAAAGGAATTGTCAATTCCTGTTTGTCCCCGAATCCAAATTCGGAATACAGGAATTAAAAAAATCCTGTATGTCCCCGAATTAAGGGAGAGGTTACCGCTTTTTTTTTTTTTTTTTTTTTTTATACTACTTGGGTGACGGAACAAGCAAGAGGCCCACCTGATGTTAAGCGGTAACCTCTGCCTATGAACAGTGCTTTACCTCATAGGTCACGTCCACCTAGGACGCGCCCTATGTGGCATTGCACTGCGCCCGCCACCCTGAGACATAAAGATGAAAAGTCTCATGTGCCTGTAATTTCACCGGCACCCTTACCCTTCAAACCGGAACACAGCAATGCGAGCACTACTGCTTTGCGGCAGAAATAGGTATGGTGGTAGTACTTCCCCGGACGAACTCTTTCACAAAAAAGCTCTACTACTACTAAAAAAAAAACATCACATGCTTAACATCAGATGGGCCATCTGTTTGTTAAAAAATAGTAATTACTACTTACCTACCATTGGTTATCGAAAAAGGGAGATTGTTAGGGTTCCGTAGCCAGCTGGCAAAATACGGAACCCTTATGGATTCGTCATGTCCGTCTGTCCGTCCGTATGTCACAGCCACTTTTTTCCGAAACTATAAGAGCTATGCTGTTGAAACTTGGTAAGTAGATGTGTTCTGTGAAACGCATTAAGATTTTCACACAAAAATTAGAAAAAAACAATATTTTTTTGGGGTTCCCCATACTTAGAACTGAAACTCAATTTTTTTTTTCGTCAATCCCATACTATACCCATTGATAGGTCTGCAAAATTGATATTGAGGTTTCTAATATCATATTTTTCTTGGTAAATATGATACATTTATTTACAGAAAGAATTATACAACAAATACAAGGTATATACAAAATAAATATAAATATTAAATAAATAAATAAATAATGCTGGACAGTTCACACAACATTATCTAGCCCCAAGCTAAGCAGAGCTTGTGTTATGGGTTAGTACCCATAACACCTTATCCTTATCTAGTGATAACTGATATACTTAATACAATATATTACATAGATAGATATTTTTAGGGTTCCGTAGTCAAAGACAAGGAACCCTTATGGATTTGTCATGTCTGTCTGTCTGTCTGTCCGTGTATGTCACAGCCTTTTTTTTCCGAAACTATAAGAGCTATAATGTTGAAACTTGGTAGGTAGATGTATTCTGTGAACCGCATTAAGATTTTTACACAAAAATTGAAAAAAAAAACATTTATTTATGGGGTTCCCCATACTTAGAACTGAAACTCAAAAATTGTTTTTTCATCAAACCTATACGTGTGGGTTATCTATGGATAGGTCTTCAAAAATGATGTTGAGGTTTCTAATATCATTTTTTTCTAAACTGAATGGTTTGCGCGAGAGACACTTCCAAAGTGGTAAAAAGTGTGTGTCCCCCCCGTAACTTCTAAAATAAGAGAATGATAAAACTAAAAAAAAAATATGATGTACATTACCATGTAAACTTTCACTCAAAATTGGTTTGAACGAGATCTAGTAAGTAGTTTTTTTTGAATACGTCATTAATCGTAATCCATCCAAGAACTTTTATATTATGTTACTTGCTGCTACGGAACCCTTCATGGGCGAGTCCGACTCGCACTTGGCCGCTTTTTTATTATACATAGAAAAATACCCAGAACACCCTGAACAAATATCTGCGATCGCACAAATATTTGTTCCGAGGCGGGAATCGAACCCGCAACCTCCTGCGTTACAGGAAACAGTTGTGCTACCTGAAGACCGCTGCTAGCGATCTAAAGTTAGCTAAACTTATCCAAATCACTACCAGACGGAAGCGTCCTTATTTTTTTAAATTTAGTAAGCATTTTTTTTTTTTCTAAACTGAATAGTTTGCGCGCTAGACTTCCAAAGTAATAAAATGGTTCCCCCCCCCCCTTGTAACTTCAAAAAAAAGAGAATGATAAAACTAAAAAAAAAATATGATAAACATTATCCATGTAAACTTCCGCCGAAAATTGGTTTGAACGAGATCTAGTAAGTAGTTTTTTTTTAATACGTCATTAACCGTAAACGATCCAAGAACTTTTAAATTATGTTACTTGCTGCTACGAAATCCTTCATGGGCGAGTCCTACTCGCACTTGGCCGCTTTTTTTTTCTCAAGCGTTTGATGACTGTTCGTTCGTCATGGCATTATTTTGCCTATATTTTTTAGCCCCTATGTTGAGCATTGAACTACAGTGCCATCTCAGTGTAAATTAAGGCTAAGGTCGAGTTATGGGTAGACTCTTAATGCTGAGGTAGGTGTCATGGGATGGATTCACTCACGTTTGATGGGCAGAAGGTCGCAGAACTCGCAGAGGAAGAGCCCGCACAGCAGGATCCAGCCAGTCACCACGTTGTTCGAGGTACAGCAGCTCCACGCCGTTGATGGCAAACGCGATGGCGGACAGGTTGTTTTAAACCCAGTGCTAGAACGTTCATAAGGTTTAGGTCAACGGTAAACTGAAATAGATAGGGAATGCACTCTCGTCCCTGTGCTCGTCGAAAACTCTTGAAACTTTAACTACCTTAGCAGGAATAAATTAGGAATGACATGTTACATAACTTAAAAACCGGCCAAGTGCGAGTCGGACTCGTGCACAAAGGGTTCCGTAACATTATCTATTAAACGGCAAAAAAATACACGTTTGTAAAAAAATATAAATAAAAATTGGACGCAAAAAGTCGTCTACCATCCAAAAACTGACCTACTTAACCTACATTTGGAAAAATCACGTTTATTTTATGGGAGCCCCCTAAATATTTATTTTATTCCATTTTTTTGTATTAGTGGTAGTAGTTGTTGTAGCGGCAACAGAAATACATCATCTGTGAAAGTTTCAACTGTCTAACTATCACGGTTCACCATTTCATTGCCTGGTGACACCGTTATCTATAAAAACGGCAAAAAAAACACATTCATGAGATACAGCCTGGTGATAGACTGACAGACGGACAGCCGAGCCTTAGTAATAGGGTCCCGTTTTACCCTTTGGGTACGGAACCCTAAAAACAACAATTAATTTTAACACAATGAGTAGGTCAGGTAGGACTTCGCTGTGCTTTGTAAGACGCTGCTGTAAGACGATTCAAAATGATCCTTGTGATTTCAATGAATAAAATACTTTTTGACTTTGACTGGACTTTGACAAGAGGATGGGTAGCAGCATCTACCTGAGTACTAAACACCAATACTGTGATCACCAATCAGCTTCTTCCAGAAGTTGATAACTGGTCAATCCACAGTGACTGATCGATCGACGTTTAGTCTTGGCCTAATATCTGTTTGGGAAAGTTTACCGATGTGATCATTGTACCTCAGCCCTAACGATTGGGCAATAGGGCTGCTAAGCTGTTTTTTGTGGAAACTGATCATCATTTTCATCATGAGTAGGTATTTTATTCTTTTCATGATGCATTTTTTCCATACGACTTACCGTTTTTAAGATATAAATAAATATAATAAATAATGCTGGACAGTTCACACAACATTATCTAGCCCCAAGCTAAGCAGTGCTTGTGTTATGGGTACTAGACAACTGATATACTTAATACAATATATTACATACCTAGATAGATATTTTTGTTATGCATAGAAAATACCCAGAACACCCTGAACAAACATCTGCGATCGCACAAATATTTGTTCTGAGGCGGGAATCGAACCCGCAACCTCCTGCGAACTCTATATGAACCATGCTATCTCGATATGAACTCTGAAACATGTTCAAAAAGTGCGTATATAAGAACCATGATCACCGACATAGCTCTCACTATAGGCAAGTTGAGGCATAGTGCCACAAAACACAACACAGCACTGCACTCGAGAAACTTTATTCCCCAACGGTTTTTCAGTTTTGTGAGCTATACCTACGCACTATGCCTCAACTTGCCTATAGTGAGAGCTATGTAGGTGATCATGGTTCTCCTATGGATCTCCACATTTCGGATTACTATATTATATCACGATACCTATGACCGAAAAGTAAATAAGTAGGTAAGTATAGGTAGGTACTTACTACTAACCTCACACATAAGTAGGCTAGGTGCATACCTAGGTAGTTTAGTTTGCATTACAATGAAAAGGTTGTGCAGTTTGTAGGTATATGGTTAGTTTATGGACTACTTGTATCCACCCACGGTTTTGCTCGCATTTTGCCAAGATAAAAAGTAGCCTATAGCATGTACTATTATTTATTCTGTGCTATAGCTCACATCCATGATCATACTGTACACTGTAGGTATACAACATTCCATCGAAATCAGTTCTGCCATTTCTGCTTGATTGAATAACAAACACACGAACATCCACACATCGTAACTTTTTTAGTAGTAGTAAGCTTTTTTGTGAAAAAGTTCGTCCGGGGAAGTATTACCTCCATACCTATTTTTGCCGCAAAGCAGTAGTGCTCGCATTGCTGTGTTCCGGTTTGAAGGGTATGGTTGCCGGTGAAATTAAAGGCACACAAGACATTTCATCTTTATCTAAGGGTGGCGGGCGCAGTGCAATGCCACATAGGGAATAAATATACAATAAACATAATCATATTATCAAGATAATATCATGGTTGTTAACCAGCAGTTGTCTATTTGTGTCAAGCGATTCAATTAGGTAGGTAGGTCCAACTTCGTCAGAGGTCAGCAGACAAAATCAACTCAGATGGGCAGCCTTTGGGAGACTACGCCGTATCTTCTTATAATTCTTTATTGTACACAGAAAAACACATAACAAATAAAATAAAAACAAAAGATATGTACAAAGGCGAGCTTAACCCTAGAGAGTTTTCTGACAGCAAACCTTTGAGGCAAGAGAGAGGTGATAAATATGGCAGGAAGAATGTACAAATACAGGAAAAAACAGAAAAAAATAAAACAACCTATAAACATACATATGATAATAACAAGCTAACTTTTAAAATACACTACTAAATATTAAAAGTAAAATATACTTACATAAAGTACCTACATCATTACTAAATATACCTACTTAAACAAATAAATACATAAACCTACAATAAACTTAAATTACAGTCTTCTCGTCTCAGGTACCAAAGAACCGGACAACGCATGTAAGAGAAAGCCTCCCCCCCCCCCCCCCTAGTGATTATAACGATGACATTATTTATAACGATATAGGATGAAGTCGGCATACTAAAGGGTGGTCTATATTCAGAAACACATTCACTCCGTATTTGATCAGTGTGGTACCATACACATAACATAACACCCAACAGTCACATACATAGTCCTGATCACACACTAGGATTCCCTATGTCGCGGGTGTAAGGAACTACGAGTACCACGGTACTATAACACACAGACCACAAACACAATATTTGAGAACAAATGACTTTAACCACAATATTTGCAGATCACACCAAGATTTGCTAAGCGTAGTGGGACATAAAGAGGCTTATAATAATAGATAACTTACCGATGTCCATCTTAAGCCCGTTTGCATCCAATGAACTCATCAACATTGGTATGTGGAAGTGCATTTGCTCAGATAATTATTCTCCCATGCATGGTCTTGAAAAAAAATGTTAGAATTTAAACAGATTTAGGTAATTTCTAGGTCATCTAAGAAGATAAGGTAATAAGCCATTTATTCCACACTTTGGGTTTACATGTTTTTAGTAGGTAGGTACTTAATAGTTCAGATTAAATTACAGAAAGTCCTGCAGTTCGGTGTGCCTCTTGGCATAGGCCTCCTCTAACACTTTCGACTGGGTTCTATCCAGTGCTACCCTTCTCCAGTGTTGTCCAGCTGTAAGTTTTAAGTCGCCTTCCGATCTTGTTTGTTGACACCCTCTATTGTGCTTACCATCTCTGGGGTACCAATCCAGTGACCCTTTTACACCATTTGTCCTGAGGATCTCGGATCATGTGGCCTGTCCATCTCCATTTCCCTTATTATGCTACTTCTCACTTTGTCTAGCTTCTTTATTCCTGATATAGGTCATCTAGCAGGTCTTAAATACTTGTTATGTTATGGTAGGGTATATTAAGCTAGTGCTTTTTATTCTATTTGTGGTTTTTGGTTGAAATAATTTCCAATCGAAGGAACGAATAAGCTAGCATGTAATAGAACCAAAATTTAATTGAAATTGACCAACATAGCTCTCAGAATTAGCATGTTGAAGTGGCAATGGGCGAAGGCAACGGTATTTTAGTGCAAGTTTTACCGTTCCCTGCCTTTGAAGTGGTTAGTAGGTATATACATAAGGATAAGCACACGTTACATACCTTGTTATTATTCCTGTATGTGAACAAGTCACCGGGCTCTCGTAGTATATTGTAAAGCCTGGCTGGCAACCATTTATTAAATTCCACGTTCTGTTTTTTGACTTCATTAATAATATTGTTTTAGCACTTCCAGCTCAACTGTTTTTTATTTTATTTATGTTTTCACTTAATTTGATACAGATAAAACAGGAGACGTTTATATTTTATAATATTAACGTAATTTCTCACAAAACAAATCGCCATTTTACAAATAAAAACAAAATGGCGTATTTTCCGGATCGGTGTTCTTTTTTTTTTTTTTTTTGGCGTCGCACTGCTTGTTCATTCGTTTGCCATATTTTTTGTTCATTTTTTAAGTAGAAATTAAGAATCCGCTCACCATGTAGTTTGGAGAAATGAGGTTAAAATCAGTTAAAACAGACTGACAGCGCCACATCGAGCAACGCAGGCCTCCGTACCGGAGGGGAGACGCCTTAGAGCTGTCAACCGATACATATTTATTCAGAAATTTTTGGGGGGGGCTTCACGCACTCACTTACAGTTTGATGCACACTTTTGTAACCAGTTTTTCTATCGCTATAAACGCACACATCTATAAACAGCAACACATCAAAAATCTTTATACACACATAGATGCTTTCTGTGTACAAACATCATGTTATGTCACAAAATTGACAGTAACACCCGTTCTAGGGACTTCCAGCACTCAAGTCGATAAATTAATAGTATCGATAACTTTTTGGTAGGAACTTACTTTGCCTACTGTATATATTCTGTGCTACCATCAAGGGTCATTGAAGGGATTTAAGGGGGGCTAGGTATGGGGGGAAGGGTTGAACGCTCTCTGTGCAGGAGGAGTTCCGGAGTTGCTATCGAGGATAACATACAGATCATTTTGTGGATCACTATGAAATTTTAGATTAGTAAAAGGTAGTAGTAGGCTGGAGAGAGAGGGGGTAAACGCGGAAACTTAGAGTATAGAGAAAAAATCAAGAAAATTTTGAGTACCCCAGGTACAACCACTAGCTCATGAGATGATTAGTTCTTGGGAAAATTTAATTAGAATTTTGTTCAAAGCATACATTAATTTCATAAAACTATGGGTCGGCAAGTCAAAAGAGATGAAAGGAAAGGAAAGGAAAAAACGCTTTACTTAGCTGCCGTCATCCTTCTAACCTACATGATCCATGTCGGTTCTGGCCACGAAATATACGATGTATTATATCTGTCAGTCACTGTTATTGTCAAAAACCAAAAATCATGGTCCTAAGTGCCAAAAAACTACATTAGTCATAAAAATGTAAAATAGTTTTTTTTTTAAATTTCAGGCATAATTATCCCACGTCACATGGGATCCTAGTGTGGGATCACAACTATGTAGGTATGTGTTGGGTGTGTTAAGTTATGTTAATGTTAAACAATGGTAGGTAAAGTAATACTTAGCGCTTTATCTAATGAACAGAAAATCGCGTTGAAAAAATTATAACTAGCAATTTTTTTTTAAATTCTTTGGTCAATCAGAGAATAGGATTTGAATAGGAAAATCCCACGACACAGTACGGACACTCATGACACGACTTTTCTTGAAAATGAGTAAATGAGTTCAAACTGGGAAATGCTTTTGTTAATTTATAGTGATCACGTATCCCACAACCTAGGTAGGCATGTAACTTTTTACGAAAAACTATCACACCTCTAGATTTGTAATATCACATAGTAATTTAAATTCATGTCAAGATGTCGTTCCCCTCTGGCTATGCACAATTTCATTTGGGCATACGCGTTAGTAACACTGTTTTCGCCCAATCATTAGGGCGAGCGAAGCGAGTCCTCTACTATCCCATGCAATTTTGTGGTACACTTAACGAAAAAACTATCCGTTGTAATTTAGCATAGTAATTTAAATTCATGTCTTTGTTTAAATATAAATAATCACGGAAAAAAAAGCTTGCTAGCCCTCACCAAGCATGTTTTGCTTTTGCTAGTTATAAAATTGTATCATGATGGGCCGATTGCTCTGTCAGACTGAACCGATCGTGTGACGCATAGAGTAAAACAGTGTGACAGTGCTACAAATACTGAAATGCCGAATCGTTACATTTTCAGCTGTAAATCAAGGTCTGGAACATCGAATTTACGAAAACATGGTGTTTTCTTTCACATTGTACCTAAGTGAATTTCATTATATATATATATTTATTTTTATTTTATTTTTTGATGCTGGACACAGTTCACACAAGATTATCCAGCCCCAAGCCAAGCACAGCTTGTGATATGGACTAGATAACTGATATCCCTAGTACAGTACATTACATAGATATTTATTTTGCATTAACATAGAAAATACCCAGAACACCCTGAACAAATATCTGAAGATCGTACAAATATTTATTCTGAGGCAGGAATCAAACCCGCAACCTCCTGCGTCACAGGCGAACCTTCGTCCACCGCGCCACAGAGGTCGTCAACTTATGGCATAAAATGAATAATTTCAAATTAAAATCATAACAGTTACCTACCTTGTTACATACCAATACCTTCATGGTGATTGGATTAACGGTTAAAAAGTCAGGTTAGGCTAGGCTATGGCTCCCGCCCCCCCGAGGGTTCCCGCCTTGCCGTGGCGGGGGGGCTTAGTAACCGTGGCTTGGTCACCCGCGGTGAAGCGAAGAGGGACCCGAGGTGGACCGCTCCTCTGGGCTTTGCCTCCAAGCCCTGAACGGAGCGGTACTAGTAGGTTGCGGTGCTGTATGGGCAGCATCGCAACTGAGGTGGGCCGCGGTGTTGTATGGGCAGCACTGCGGCTGAGGGATGGAGGCCGCGGCGGGAGAAGAGTGCCGGTATTGCGGTGAGCCGCTCTCCCTACCTGCCGCGGCCTTGGCGGGGTCGCCACCGTTTGATGGCGGACGCGGTGGGGCCGCAGTGGAAGAGGAGTGTCGGTATTGAGGTGCGCCGCTCTCCCTATCCTCTGCGGCCGAAGTGGCAGGCGATGGGGCCCCTGACCTGACCCGTCGCATAGGGACCTCGAGCGTCCAGACACGGGGTCGTCTGGCGCTCATTGGCTTGGTCCCGTGGTGGTTGCGGCATGCCATGTGGCTTACCGTAACGGGGGGCATCCTGGTCGTGACTATGGCTGTCATTCCCGGGATGTCCCCAGAGAGGGGTCCGGAAACGGACGGCCGCGGAAGGTTCGCGGAAGAATGCGAAAGCGTCCCCGTGTTCCCGCCACCAAGCGGCAGTGGTGGAACCCGTGGAGTTTTAGTGGGTTGGAGTCCCACATAACCTTGTTGTCTCCTCGTGGCAGCAAGGTATGCGTGCGAATTTCTCCACGTCAAAAAAAAAAAAAAAAAAAAAAAAAAAAAAAAAAAGGCTATGGCTCCCGAATAATATAAATCAAATTTCAATAGCTTGTAAAACATATTAAACGAGCATTTATTTTATCGATAAAAAATCTACTTTATTATTGAGGCACATCACTAATTTAGTAGTATAAAAGAAAACACGGGCAACTCACATACAGGAATTTTTGAGAAATAAAAAAAACTGTTAAATGAGCACAAAGCTATTTCACTGTGCATTGAGGCTGTTATTGTTAGCAGTTGCTTATTTAATAAAAACAAAATTAGGTTTACCAACAGTCTACACATGTATGTCGGAGAGAGAAGTCATATGATGAATCTGGAGAATAGATCTACTGAGATTGAAGGCTTATAAACACCACGTGTACGGCTGCGAACAATCGTATTCTGTCGTGTCGCGCCACCCAAACGAATGCGCCCGAGTCTTGTTTACGCAAAGACGCAAAGCGATCGACGCTCGGATATAAAAGGAGCGTACGAAAGCGCCAGAGCTCATTATTACATCGGCGTTTGCAGAGTGCACACGATTTAATCAACAAAATACAAAATCAAGTTCAAAGTCAGTTTGAATAAAATATTAGTGAAACCACTTTTGAATTTTCCTCATTTGCACGAGACCGACTGGAAAGCCCCTAAGTTGCCTTTTGCCGCTCGGAGGGATCTTGAGGATCCGACATGCATATATGAAGAGGTACAAACTATATACCTATCTTTAGCTACAGAAGAAACCAATGGGGGCTTTTCATTTTCGTTTTTTTTTTAAATTCAATTTGGCTCAATTGATGGCCCTGACTCAACTGTGGTTGTCAAAATCAACAAATGCATCGTACCTATGTTATTTTGTGTGATAGTAACAAAATACCACGAAAATATATCACTTCGTTGTTGACTTTTACATTTCTTTACTTTTAAAGTTAAGTACACAGCAGCGACATCTATTTTAAAGGGTTTATAGATGATTTGGTATGGCCGTGAAAACCCCTCATTATAGGCAAACACAACGTGCAAAGATTTTACAGTAACCTCATAATGGGCGATCAACGATTTTTTTAAAGCATCTTTATTTACTTTTACCTGAAATAATAATAATTCGGAAGGATTTATATGCAGTTGACCGCCTGGGGCCATGACTGCTTTACCGGGCTTTTGGTGAGCGCAGATGGCGCTCAACCTGCAAAGTTAGGTTTTGGGCAACGAGCACAAGGGCACCACTTAGGTACGAACCTCGGCTTGGGCTGTTGCCAGGTTGGGAGGATCGGACAGAACTTTTACCTGAAAAGAGTAAAGTTATTTAAGTATGATCAATATTGCCGATTTTGATAAAATTAACCTCGTAGTTTTATTCTTATTATAAACTAGAAGCAACCCGCGATTTCACTCGCATAAGTTTTGATCCTATGGGAACATCTAAATAAAATTTAAAACTATTCCAGTGGTCCAGCTATCGCCGTTCTAAATTTCATCCAATCCTTAGAAAATTTAGCATTTATAATATTACAAACATACACACATACTCACGCCTGTTTCCCAGAGAAGTAGGCAGAGACCATGAATTTCCACTTGCTACCATCCTGGCATACCTGTTTCGCTTCATTCACTCACATCACATTCTTCATATATGCTCATTGGTTAAGGGCGCTCTTAGCCTGGCCATTCTCCAGATCGACCCTGATCTATTCTGAATACCTTCACCGAGGTCTCCCCCTTCCAACTGTCCCATTCATGCTCATCTTATGAACTAGTTTCGTTAATCTACTATCATTCATCCTTTATATATACCCAAACCATCCAAGCATACCTTTCTCAATCCTTGTCACTATACACGTGCTCTTTCATTTTACAATGCTCTGTTAACACACAGTTTCTTATTCTCTCTCAAAGTCCACCATACATACTTCTCAAACCTCATCTTCACTGCATTTATTCTACTTTCATGTTTATTCTGCCTTAGCAACTTTCGCTACCACCAGATACATTAGTGTTGGCACTAACACCCCTCTATGCACATCCAGTCGTCGTGCCTTTTTGGATACGTTAAGGCGTTAAGTTCACTTGATTTCCAGAATTTACACTCATTTAAATATCATCTTCATGCTTGCCATCTCTTGTAATCAAAGTTCTCAAATGTACAAACTTTTTGATGTTACACTTGTTGTTAATAGTAGTGTGATTTAATTTTATTTCTTTAAATATAGTTTCACATGACACTTACGTTGACATATCATATAATACACCTCTGCGAGGTACATTTAATCCTTTTACCACACTGGTTCTTTCACCATTGGTCACAGGCCACTTTCAGGGACACTATATCTCAAGTTGGTCACTGAACCAAGAAAGAGCCTGTGACACGTAGTAGTAGTAGTTAGTAGTTAACGGTTAGTTAGTGGTTACAAAGCCGTCAAATACGATACTCGTTAATGCCACATGTCACATGATGTCGAACGTGTTTAATAAATGGTATTTAGTAATCAAGGATATTAAGTAATCATCCACCTCTTGGCTTACTGACATTACACGTTATATACAGGTTTACGTCAGCAGAATACATCCTGACATGCACATTGATGTATTATACACATTTATATCTATTCTTTTGGTCACTTTTATGTCGCCCCTCTATCACACGCTTAAGTGGAGCTCGGTTTAAGAGTGGGCAGGGTAGTCGTAAGGGAATTGGCTTTCAGTACGAATAAATCAAGTAACTTGGGAGTGATTTTAGAGTAATGAATGACTAGTGTACTGAAGTGCAGTCGTAGTGAAGAGTGAATCAGTGTTTTTGAATAAAATATTCACGGTTTTTTTTGTTAAACCGTTCAGTTTTATTATTTTACCCCGAACACTAACTCAAAAATTACAAAATCTAAGATGGCCACTTTTGTTTTTATACGGCTTAATTTGACTTGGTCAATTTTTATGCAATAAATTATAATAATTTATTGAAATTCAGGTACATGTGAAAGGAAACACCATCTTCTTGTAAATTTGATGATCCAATCATTTTTTTACAGCATAAAACTGAACAACTCGGCGTTTTTCTTGGAGCACTATCTCCCACGCGAGTCGATTCAGTCTGACAGAGCAATCGGCGACAGCTAGTTTTTTATAAGCTGTATGCCCTCGAGGGCATTAAATTTAGAGGGGAACTACAGCGGGGAATGCCTTTGATGGCGTCTCCATTCCGTGTTGCTCGATGCAGCGCCACCATCGGTCAACGTTTTCCAACGTACAAGAATCCATAGTCTGCAGCGGCCAAAAACCGAAACTTGACACATTTGACTTTGACACATCCAAAGTGCAATACAGGGAACATAACCAACCTTGGTGGTGGATCATCATATCTGAAGAATTTATTGTGGACTTTGTTAATATTCATTTCATTTATTCAGACATCACAAGGTCCATTTGTTAGTAAGACTTAAGAACTAGGTTATTGTTTACACAGTTATATAGATATTTAAGTAGACCTTCACTCTTGTTCTGATCCGATAGACTCCAAAGAGACTATCTGATCGGACCCGAATGAAGGACTTCATCACAGGCAGTTCAAATCAGCAAGGTATGACCTGTAGAATGCTGTTGGTAATAGTCCGCACTCTGCTGAGCAAAGAAGCAGTTTTCTTGCGAATTATGGCATGAAAACTATCGACCCGCGCTTCTGCAAACAGTAAATGCGCTGCAGAAGCGAGGCAACCCCAACAGCATCCTAATACCATTATTATATTGGACGCGTAGGGCACTTAACGATTTTTGAGTATAGCTGAACCACAGGCTGCTTGTGTAGAACGATTAGCAGTAGGCTTTGAACAGAGTAATTTTCACTTGCGTACTGCAACGAGCAAACCTGCGTGCCAGCATATTACTTCTGACAGCCCTACGTTCCCTTTCTATATCAGCCTGATCGTCTAAGTCGTCGGTGACATAATGACCAACATATTTAAATTTATTGACACGTTTAAGATCGCCTCCAGCTAGTTTTATAACAGGTACAGTTTCAGGAATTTTACCAGCTGCCTTAAATACCATGTACACACTCTTGTTACCGTTATAGAGTAGCCCATACCTATTTGCATATTCCTCACAGATGCACAGAAATCTCCTGAGAGCACTGACCGATGGGCACAGCAGAACCATGTCATCTGCATAGCTGATATTATTTATGCAAACATCATCAACCGAGCAGCCGACACGCTCACTGCTGAGCCTAACAACCAGGTCATTGATATATAGGTTAAAGAGCTTCGGAGAGCTTAACCCCCCTTGCCTTACCCCGCACTCCAACCCGAATGCACCAGAAAGACTGCTGGCCCATCCCACAGCGTTTTCCTGATTGGCGTACCAGTACTGGAAGAGACGCTGCACCTGTGTATGCACGCCTGTGCTCGCCAGCTTTTCCCATAATTTATCATATGACACAAGGTCAAACGCCTTTGAGAAATGAAATTGAAATTGTTTATTGTCCATAGTCCTCTACTCCAATATGTTTAACTATCTGTTCAACCAGTTGAACAAATTGGATGAGTTTTCTCCAATTTTTTCAACTTCAAAATGTAGTTGAACTCTTTGGTTAAGTTCAATTTCTATGTTTTTATTAATAAAACAGGGTACTCCTGCAGCTTGATTTTTGACATTGTATAGAGTGATTTTGATAGAGTCAAATGCTGGAACTTCTGAGATTTTATCGAGGCCGATATCTTTTATAGATTTAACTACTTTTTTATAAATTTTGGGAACCGTTTCTGTTCCATCTGATAATTTGATTTTCTGTTTACATTCTTCAATCTTTTTCTCAATTTCAATTTTTCCAGTATCTGATTTGCAATGATCACTATGTTTTTTAGTTTTCTAATTTTTTTCATTCTGTAAACATATATAAAATATTTAAATAAACAAAAACTTGCATGAAAAACAAATTTTGCATATAGGTAGGTATATGGATAGTTAGGGCAATAGCGCACTAGCGGCTAGGCCGCAGCGGCCAGGTCGCGGCGACCATCGAGATAGATACATTAGTATGAAATCGCCATAGAGCACGCGCACCTGGCCGCACGCGGCCAGCGCCCACACCAAGCCGCAGCGGCCAGCGAGATCGAAGCGACGCATTTGCGGCCCGTGTTCAGTCGCTGATCGCTGCGGCCACTGAGATCAATTGCATTGTAGTTAAATCACCAGTGTGCGCGCACTAGCCGCGGCGGCCGCACGTATTGTGGAACTACAGCGTGATTTGGATGACAGCTGTCAAAATTGAAACAGTCATATTTCGGAAACTACTCCTGCTAGAGTTTCGTTGTTTGGCTCAAATGAAAGGTGATGACAAAATCTACATTTTAGATGACAGCTGTCAAAATTGAAACAGTCATATTTCGGAAACTACTCCTGCTAGATTTTCGATGTTTGGCTCAAATGAAAGGTGATGACAAAATCTTCATTTTGGATGACAGCTGTCAAAATTGAAACAGTCATATTTCGGAAACTACTCGTGCTAGAATTTCATTGTATGGCTCAAATAAAAGGTGATGACAAAATCTTCATTTTGGATCACAGCTGTCAAAATTGAAACAGTTCCGGTTTGAAGGGTAAGGGTGCCGGTGAAATTACAGGCACATGAGACTTTTCATCTTTATGTCTCAGGGTGGCGGGCGCAGTGCAATGCCACATAGGGCGCGTCCTAGGTGGACGTGACCTATGAGGTAATGCACTGTTCATAGGCAGAGGTTACCGCTTAACATCAGGTGGGCCACATGCTTGTTCCGTCATTTAGTAGTATAAAAAAAAAAAAAAAAAAAAGAAAAGTCATATTTGATGGCCATTTTGGATGGCCGCTGCGGCTTGGTGTGGGCGCTGGCCGCGTGCGGCCAGGTGCGCGTGCTCTATGGCGATTTCATACTAATGTATCTATCTCGATGGTCGCCGCGACCTGGCCGCTGCGGCCTAGCCGCTAGTGCGCTATTGCCCTAACTATCCATATACCTACCTATAGGCAAAATTTGTTTTTCATGCAAGTTTTTGTTTATTTAAATATTTTATATATGTTTACAGAATGAAAAAGTTTTGAAAACTAAAAAACATAGTGATCATTGCAAATCAGATACTGGAAAAATTTAAATTGAGAAAAAGATTGAAGAATGTAAACAGAAAATCAAATTATCAGATGGAACAGAAACGGTTCCCAAAATTTATAAAAAAGTAGTTAAATCTATAAAAGATATCGGCCTCGATAAAATCTCAGAAGTTCCAGCATTTGACTCTATCAAAATCACTCTATACAATGTCAAAAATCAAGCTGCAGGAGTACCCTGTTTTATTAATAAAAACATAGAAATTGAACTTATTGTAATTTTTAGTCCAAAGAGTTCAACTACATTTTGAAGTTGAAAAAATTGGAGAAAACTCATCCAATTTGTTCAACTGGTTGAACAGATAGTTGAACATATACAACATTTTTAGTTAGTTTAAACTAAAAGAGCGCCACAAATACGACTCGTCAAACACTCGTTTACATATATATCGTGATTTATGTCATAATATGTATAATTAGCCTTGAATATGCTATTAATTTTAATCATTTAAGATAATTCTAATATAAAATAAATTAATAAATTTTAACAAATTATAGACTGTAAAACAGCGACGTCTTAACGTATATAAATAAAGTCAAGTTAAAGCAAACAAGTTTACAAAACTATGTAAATATAGCGGTAGTTACACTTATCCGACAGGTTGCCGGTTGTTAATGGCGTGGTCGAGGCTGCAGAAAAATAATACCCAGGTTCTTGGCACAGACAGAAAAATATATTGGTTCATCGGCGTAGGTACATAACCGGGGGCGGCGTAGACTGACCTACAAGATTCAGCATATATGATCTACCAATTATAAGCCTGACACTTCGAGGGATTAACCAGAAGGCCATAGGCCTTTGCCCACGAATTGATATGTTTGAGATCAGAGTTAATCAGGTCGATACCATCAGAGATCTCATCAACTTTAAAATGGCGATAAATTTGCAGATCATCAGCATAAAGATGGTAGTTAGAATAAAGAACAAGAGTAATGGCATTAATGAAGACCGAAAAAAGGAGAGGAGAGAGAACACCACCTTGAGGTACGCCAGCAGTAATGTCACACCAGTCGGAGCAAGCTTCGCCCGAGCGTACACACTGCGCGCGACCCAAAATATATGAAACAAACCAAGAAGTTACTGAGAGAGAAATATGGATTTTATGTGATAAATGTTCTGATAATGGATATCTTTATTACTGCACTCTCCTCGAGCTAAAGAAACTGAATTTTTCGCGTTTTTTTTGTGAGTTTTTCGCTCACCGTTATATTTTATAATATTAGGAAGAGGATATCTTTTTTACTGCGCTCTCCTCAAGCTAAAAATACACAATTTTCTTTACAATGATAGATTGGGTATTTATTTTACTTTATTTATTTGGTACACAACAAAACAGCAAAACTATATAACATTATAAAGTAATTCTATAAATCTAGTCCTGATATTTGGCATAGAATGGATTACAATGAAGGTAGCATATTCTAGTTAAAATCTCAATAGTGAGGTAAACAATAAAAGATAAAACGCAGGTTTTTTGAACGTAATGGACGTTTGCAATTTAAAATGATTGAGAAATTTTACTACGTAGGTACATAACACCATAGACTAACTAAACACAATAGACTACCAATCTCATACAAGAAAACGTGCATCGATGAATGATTGCCTACAATGACGATAGATGTCGCTGTTTTGAATCTGCTATAAACGATTGAAATGATTTTTACATGTATTTCGAACAGATCGATAAACATGTTCGCATAGTTTCATAATTAAAAAATAAATTAGAAATTTAAATGTTTATTTTTAAAGAGATTTATGTAATAGGTTTAAAATGCTGATTGAATGATTCCCAGGCTATTTGCCAGCGCCACATAGAAATAGCCTGGAATTTGACCTTTTTTGAGTCCCGTTTTCTTGTATGAGATTGGCAGTATATTGTGTTATATACTATGATAACACCCAACAGTCACATACATAGTCCTGACCCTACACTAGGATTCCGTGTCGTGGGTATCTGGAACTACGAGTACCTTGTACCACAACACACAGACTTGGAACAAATATTAGTATATCATACAAACATTTGTTCAGCAGTGGGAAGCGAACCGGTAACCTCTCGCATCTCAGCCAACTACTCGCCCGCCGCGCCGCAGAGGACGCCAAAAATCAAGTAAGATGAACGCCTAACTAAACTATCCACATTCAAATATTCAAACATTTCACACATCACAGCCTTTACTGGAGTGGGCTCTCATGTCTTTGAAAATGTATGTTCTGAGCGACAGACATATCGCATTGGTTGCAGACGTATGGCTTCTCCTCAGTCAGTGTGCATTCTCATGTGTGTTCGCAAATTACAACTCTGAGAGAATGTCTTATCACATTGGTTGCAGGCGTATGGCTTCTCCTCAGTCAGTGTGCATTCTCATGTGTGTTCGCAAATTACAACTCTGAGAGAATTTCTTATCACATTGGTTGCAGGCGTATGGCTTCTCCTCAGTCAGTGTGCATTCTCATGTGTGTTCGCAAATTACAACTCTGAGAGAATTTCTTATCACATTGGTTGCAGGCATATGACCTCCCCAGTGTGCATTCTCATGTGTCTTCGCAAATTACTACAATGAGAGAATGTCTTATCACAATGGTTGCAGGCATATGGCTTCACTCCAGTGTGAATTCTCATGTGTTTTCTCAAAGAACTGTTCTCAGCGAATGACTTATCACATTGGTTGCAGGCATATGGCTTCACTCCAGTGTGAATTCTCATGTGTTTTCTCAAAGAACTGTTCTCAGCGAATGACTTATCACATTGGTTGCAGGTATATGGCTTCACTCCAGTGTGAATTCTCATGTGTTTTCTCAAAGAACTGTTCTCAGCGAATGACTTATCACATTGCTTGCAGGTATATGGCTTCTCCCCAGTGTGCATTCTCATGTGTGTTCGCAAACTACTACTCTGAGAGAATGTCTTATCACATTGGTTGCAGGTATATGGCTTCTCCCCAGTGTGCTTTCTCATGTGTATTATTAAACTACTACTCTGAGAGAATGTCTTATCACATTGGTTGCAGGTATATGGCTTCTCCCCAGTGTGGACTCTCATGTGTCTTCGCAAATCACCACTCCGAGAGAATATCTTATCGCATTGGTTGCAGGCATATGGTTTTACTGCAGAGTGGCTTTGCAAATGTTTCACCATATTTGGTTTAGTTTTCAATACCTTGCGGCATACATCACAACGATAACAAGATTCAGTGTTTCTTGTTTTGCTTGCTACAGTGCTTTCTTTTAATTCGGAATGTTCCATATCAATTGGCATTTCATCTAATTGAATGTCATCAACAGCTGAACTTTCATCATCTTCGTTGAATTCTTTCTTCACAGCTACTGGAGTACTTTCTGTCATTCCTAGGTTTAGCGAATGAGCTGCCTGTTGTGTTGTCTGAAATAACACAATGAAGCGAGGTGAGCAAGAGTACAGCGTCTTACACACACAATGTACTACATGTCATCATCATCAGCAGGTCCACGTCCACTGCTGGACATAGGCCTCCCTCATAGAATGTCTAACAAACGGTCTTACGTCTTACAGTCTTACGGTCTTGTGTTTTTTACTGAAGTAAGTTTTATTTTCAGTCAAAATGGTAAAATTAATATTTCTATACTTACATACAAAAAAGTTGTTTCAGTTCCGATCTGTTTCTAACCCCCGACGCAATAACGACGGGGTGTATAAGTTTCACGTGTCTGTGTGTGTCTGTGGCATCGCAGTTCCCAAACGGATGAACCGTTTTTTTTTTAAAGGTGAATTTGTCGGTAGTGTTCTAGCTATGTTTGACCAAAATCGAATCAGCCGTTTCATTGCAATGAGGGTTTTTTTAAATTTTACAAAATATTTACTTGTCTTTTGTGTCTATGTCCATGAGTGGTGTGTGTGTCTGTCTGTCGCATCGTAGCTCACGAACGGATGAACAGATTTCGTTTATTTTAGTGTGAAATGTGAATTTGACGGGAGTGTTCTTAGCTATGTTTGATCAAAATCGGTTCAGCCGTTTCATTGCGTTGGGGGTTTTTATAATTTTTACAAAATTAATTACTTGTTTTATTTTTATTACCATTTCATCTACTTGGAAGTCATTAATTGGTGAACTTTCTTCCTCGTCAGTGAACTCTTCCTTCACAGCGGCTGGAGTACTCTCATTGTTGGAACAATCATTCAATGTGATGTGCTGATCGGGGGCCCGTGATAAGTTCTGTGTAGTTCGTAGGTTCATCATGCTCACTGTCTCCAGCGATATCTGTAAACACGGTAACACGCAGTGCAGTGAGATCGTGCGAGCGAGGCAAGATATTAAACACAAAGGAATATTTTTGTCTCTCTCTCGATTGGGGGATTATGAAGGGCTGAAGGGATTTAATGAAACTATGGATATGAAAGACCACCGTAGAGAGTTGGGGAGAGGGCGGGGAGGGAGCAAAAACCCTAAATAAATAAATAATAAATGATAAACCGCCCAAGTGCGACTCGGATTCGCGCACGAAGAGTTCCGTACCATTAACTATAAAAACGTTTTATAACGTATACTTTAGGTAGTTATTATTGAGATTAATTGTAATTTTATAAAATATTTATTTTATTCAAAATACTTTTCCAGTATGTCACAGCAATAACTTATTATTTTTCAAATAAAAATATCGTGTGTACCTTTTTAGAAACTTCATAAAATAGGCTTGTTTTTAAATTGGTTGGCCACCCAGGTCACCATACGTTTTTTTTCAGCAGAGATTATAAAACTTAAGACTTTAAAAACAGACATTTGCTATTCTTGATCTTTAAAACCTTTTGTAAAAAAACAGCAATAGCTAGTCATGAATTGGGTACCACGTTAGCAAGGCCCAACATTCAGGATCATTTCACAGAAAAAAACTATTGATAATTCCTTAATTTGTGGTTGTAGTGTCCAATAAGGTGTCGTATTTCCAGGACTTGTTTTTTTTTTTTTAAATATGAGCGGCATTTTTTTTTTATACTACTTGAATGATGGAACAAGCAGATGGCCCACCTGATGTTAAGCGGTAACCTCTGCCTATGAACAGTGCATTACCTCATAGGTCACATGCACCTAGGACGCGCCCTATGTGGCATTGCACTGCGCCCGCCACCTTGAGACATAAAGATGAAAAGTCTCATGTGCCTGTAATTTCACCGGCACCCTTACCCTTCAAACCGGAACACAACAATGCGAGCACTACTGCTTTGCGGCAGAAATAGGTATGGTGGTAGTACTTCCCCGGACGAACTCTTTCACAAAAAAGCTCTACTACTACTACATTGGCCCCCCCTGTACGCACTTGCCGGATTATCCATTAAGTATGGGACAGCCTGTATATCTGATGATGATGATGAAGATTCATGACACTTATTTTAAAGGAATCTTCTTGTAAACCCTTTCATATTTCTATCCCAAGTCAAGTTAATTTGACGACCTCTGTGGCGCAGGAGGTTGCGCGTTCGATTCCCACCTCGGAACAAATAATTGTAGGATCTGCAGATATTTGTTCAGGGTGTTCTGGGTATTTTCTATGTATAATACAAAAGTATCTATCTATGTAATGTATTGTATTAAGTATATCAGTTATCTAGTACCCATATCACAAGCTCTGCTTAGCTTGGGGCTAGATAATGTAGTGTGAACTGTCCAGCATTATTTATTTATTTATTTAATTATGTATAAACGTTACCTGCATGCCATTGTACACGAGATCTGTAAATATTTTGTCAGCTCTTTGACTCATTTCTGAGAAGCGACGACATCTCAGCAACTGGGAGCCACAGATGTAGCATATTGTAACGGGTCTTCCATCCGCAGTGTTGAGCTAAAACAAACAATTATTGAATGAATGATAATACTTTATTCATTTCTTTTAAGGTGTGCAACCTTACAAACTAGTTAAAATAAACACAACAATTAAACATGTACAATGGGCGGTCTTATCGCTAAGAAGCGATCTCTTCCAGACAAACTTTGGATGGAGAGGAACTAAACTTATATGGAAGATGAATGTGAACGCTTATAATAGAATAGAATACAAATCGTTTATTTTGAACAGAAACTGCACAGTTTGGGTACACATATTAATTAAATAAAATTATTATTTTTGGGGTTGTCCCTGTGGACCCACTGCTATGGCCTAGTGGTGGGACTATGGGGTTTACTTTTCCTCCGCTAGGTTAGAGATGGAATTAAAAAACTAACATTTAAAAAAAAAAAAAATATAGACCTTTGTTTGACCACAATCTCACCTGTTGGTAACTGACGATGTGGCTGAAGATGAAGAACAAAGGTCTAGAAGGCACCTATTCACTCTAGCCTTGAAGAGACCCAGATTATAGTTAAACTTTACCATAGCACACTAGCTAACTTTAATAAACCTATGAGACAAAACTTTAAAACTTATATTTCTGACCATGATAGGTCCATGTTAGGGTCTAAACGAGAATTATTTTTTGGCATAAATAAAATTGCAATCTTTTTTCTCCTATATTTAAATTACAGTAGTGTACGGTTGAACATGTCCCACTGTATTTATTTAAGCTTTAACTTTCATCTCATATATTGTTTGAATAAGGAGGCTGGCAGCGGCTGGATGAGGAGAGCCGAAGACCGGACTCAGTGGCGTTCACTAGGAGGCCTACGTACATCAGTGGAGGAATATATGATATAATAAGATGATGATGATTGGTTTGATACCAAAATAAAAATTGGTTAAGGTTAGCTAGTGTGCTACGATAAAGTATGTTTTTTAATTCCATCTCTAGCGTTGGTGGGTCCATGGGGAAAAATAATCCCCATAGTCCCACCAGTAAATTAGGACTAGCAGTGTCCACCCATCACGCAAAAAGGGCCCATTGGTGGCCTAGTTGCGGAGAAGAGTCTGCACTGCAAGTAAGTAAGTAGTCCCAGCAGTAGCTCATAGCAGTGGTTCCACGGGGAAACACACATTTTGTTGCTGTATAGTGCCATCAAAAAATGCCCGTTCTCAGAAAAATGCTGAAGTGAACTGCAGCAGTGAGCAGCAGCACAGACCTCAGTTCCTGGTGCCTCAGGCGCTCAGCAATTTTAGCTGTTTATCTTGCATTTTTGTATGTTGGAAAATGAAAGTAGGTACATGAATAAAATTGTATGTAACCCTAACTTGTGGCTTGTGTTTTATAGGTAGGCACTCGTCTGGTCTATGTCGTCATCACTATCCCGTATAAGTCCACTGCTAACACTAAGCCTACTCCATAGAATGCTACGACGAACGGTCTGTGTTCGGTTTGGCATTTGTCAATGTACCTAGTAAGGGTGACCAAGACCCAGCCGACTTGCATCCAACTATATTGCAAAGATATTGTAGTCTTTGAGACGTACCTAGCACACTATAAATGTTGCTAATGGAAATAGAAACCAATGTAAATAATAACTTGAGATTGAGTACCTTGTTACTAGTGACTCTTTCGTATATCTCTTGCAGCCCGTTGCTCGCAATGCAATGCATTCTGAGGTCACTGGCTAAACACACTCTGCAAACTGAAGTAGTCATTTTCAGATCCAGACTTTGTATTTTTACAAACAAAACAAACTAGTATAGAAAAAGAACGCTATTTATTAAAATAAATGAAATGTTTCCGTAAGATATATCGTAACACCACAACCAAGCCAGCCACAGATAAAGTAGTACATCGTGAATCGCCCATCTTCCTTTCTAGCAGTGTTTCCACTTACGATGTTGGTTAAGCCCTAGATTTGGTTTAAATTATCCCTAAAATACCCTAAGAAATTCCTAAGAATAAAAATAAAGAATAAACATCATTTCACGTATACTACGACTAAGTGCCGACGTCGTTCGTCGAATGGCTAATTAATAAATAAATAATGCTGGACAGTTCACACAACATTAACCAGCCCCAAGCTGTTGAATGTACAATGCACATCCCTACAAGTAAAGCACATCCCTAGTATAATGTAGTCTGTGGTGGCACTAAGTTGGACTCTCTGTAAAAAATGATAAGCTGATGGCGTTGCTATAAATTGTGAAATGATTATAATGGGATAATAAATAAAAGACAGTTAATTACAATGGGATTTTAATTAATAAATCCACGGATTCCTCAACAGTGGTAGCAGACCGTTATTCCGTGGTTTTGTGACTTTTGTGAGAGTTTGCCGTGTGGAAAGATGTCGGCGTCTTCCAAAGATCGTTTCCCGGTAACGCAGTTCGCCGGTGAAAATTTCAGTACCTGGTCATTCAGGATAAAAAGCATATTAAAGGAAAACGGAGTTTTGGCCGCAGTCGAAGATGCCGAGTATAATAGCAAAGCGGATAATGCCCAGAAAGAGGCGAAAGCACAGGCCATTTTAATAGCCGGTGTGGCAGAGAGCCATATTGAATACATCAGAAAGCAGACAGCTTATTTAATGTTTGAAAATCTAAAAGAAAATTTCCAAAAGAAGGGAACAAGAAGTAAGTTGTTTATTAGAAGAAAATTGTCAGAGTCAAAATATTTCGAGGCTGAATCACTGTCACAACATTTTGTCAAGATGGAGCAAATGTTTTCCGAATTACAAGAGGCCGAAACAGAATTATGCGAAGAAGAAAAGGTAAACTATATATTATTGTCAATGCCAGAGTCCTATGAAGGAATTATAACCGCTCTTGAAACAATGTCTGATCTCAAAGTTGATTTTGTAAAGAATAGATTGCTCGGAGAAGAAGAGAAGAAAAATAAACATAAGCAATTCAAAAATCAGACATATAGTAACTCTTTCCTATGTTTTAACTGTGGAAAAGCAGGACATAAAAAATATCAGTGCAGTCAGGTACAGGGCCATACTCAGGGGCGGGGCCACAGCCAGGGCCATAGTACTTATGTCCAAAACAGGACCATTAATCATCAAGGACAAGGTCGAGGGTACAATATAGGACGAGAACAAAGCTACAATATAGGACGAGGACTAGGCTACAATGCTGGACGAGGACTAGGCTATAATTCAGGAAGACAAGGTTATAACTCAGGACGAGGAACAGTTTATAATTCAGGGAGAGGCTTTAATCCAGGTCAAGGACGAGGTTATCCTGACCGGAGAGATCACCAGGCTTTTGGAGCAGAGAATCAAGTAAGTGACGTTGCGTTACAGTGTGCAAGTGCAAATAGTGAAGTGAATAACTGTAATGGCAAAATTATATCTTGGTGTGTGGACTCGGGGTGTTCTGATCATTTGGTGAAAAGTAGGGACTATTTCACAGACTATATTGAACTAAAAGTGCCCAAAAATATTGCTGCTGCTAAAAATGGTGTTATGATAGAAGCTGTAGGGATAGGTAATATACAAACAAAATGCTTTGTTGGAAAAAGAGAAATTTTGACTACCATAAAAAATGTATACTATGTACCAGAATTGCGAAAGAACCTATTGCCTGTGTCCAAAATGGAGTCTAGTGGTTTAGAAGTGTCATTTTACAAGGGTAAAGTTAGAGTGTACAATAAAACCTGTATGATTTTAATAGGAAATGGAGAAGGCAGCTTGTATAATGTCGAAATGGAACTTGTTCTATCAAACTGTAATTATTCACCAACCAATGATTGTAACATAAACTTATGGCATAGACGTTTTGGCCATTTAGGTGTTCAAAATATTAATATATTGGCAAAACAAAATTTAGTACACGGGCTGTGTGATCTAAAAAATAACAAACTTGAACATACATTATGTGAACCATGTCTTTTAGGAAAAATGACAAGACAACCTTTTAACAAGTCGGGGTATAGGGCTACAAAGCCATTAGAGATTGTTCATACAGATGTTTGCGGTGCAATCACACCAACAGATAGAGAGGGTAATAAATACTTTGTAACTTTTATTGACGATTTCACACATTTTGTTATAGTGTACTTGATCAAAGAAAAATCCGAAGTGTTTGAAAAATTTAAAGATTATTATTACTATGTCACAAAATATTTTAACACAAATTTGCTGACGTTACGCTCTGATAATGGTGGGGAGTATATCTCAAATGAGTTCAAAAGTTTCTGTAAGTGTGAAGGAATAAGAATGCTTTACACTGTGCCATATAATCCTGAAATGAACGGAATGGCAGAACGAATGAATCGAACATTAATGGAGAAATCGAGGACAATCTTACTAGATTCAGGCTTAGACAGAACATTTTGGGGAGATGCTATACTATATTCTGCATATGTAACAAACAGAAGTCCATCAGTAGGGAGAAACCTCACTGCCAGAGAAATGTGGACCGGTAGAAAACCGGACGTGTCAAATATGAGAGTATTTGGGTGTGTTGCCTATAATCATGTACCTAAAGAACTAAGAAGGAAGCTGGATAATACAGGAAAGAAGATGATAATGATCGGATATACAACATCGGGATATAAACTTTATGATATGGATGAAAACCGAGTAGTCAATGCAAGAAACGTGGTGTTTGATGAAAACCTTAAGGAAAATAAAACTGCATACTTACCGACAGAAAGAAAAACAGATTTTACTGAAGAGGAGAGTAGCTTTGAAAAAGAAAATTCTAAAGAGAGAAATCAAAATAATGTAGAAAGAAAACAGATACCAAATGAGAATATTGAGGATAAGGATAGCATTCAAAACTTGAGCCAGGGACCAGAGGAGTCAGAAAAAGGGAGAGCTGAAAGAAAAAGACAGAAACCTGTATGGTACAAAGATTATGTTATAAATTTGAACGATGAAAATGATAAAGCATTATATGCACTACTGTCATCAAATCAAGAAGATGTACCATCAAGTTTTCAAGAAATTGAGGGAAGAAGAGATAAACAAGATTGGAAAAAAGCAATAAAAGAAGAATTTAAAGTATTAGAAGAAAGTGAAACTTGGAAAATTATACCTAAACCAGAGAAAGAAAAGTTATTGGATACAAAATGGGTTTTTACAAGGAAAAATGTTGGAGAGCAGGAAATACACAAAGCTAGACTTGTTGTACGTGGTTTTCAACAGAAAGATGATGTTGGAGAAATTTACTCACCTGTTTTGAAGTTGCAAACTTTGAGAATTTTGCTGTCAGTTGCGGCTTGTAGAGAATACCAAATTCATCAAATGGATGTAAAGGGAGCATTTTTGTACGGAGACATAAAAGAAGATGTATACCTTAAACCACCTGAAGGATTACAAATACCAGAAGAACATGTACTGAAATTGACAAAGTCATTATACGGATTAAAGAAATCACCAAAATACTGGTATGAAAAATTTCATGACACTATAACAGGATATGGGTTTAAAAGATCAGAAAATGACTATTGCTTGTATAGTATGGACGATATTTATATAACTCTGTACGTTGACGATCTGTTAATTATGGGAAGTAATGAGATTAAAATAGAGAAATTAAAAGGTTTTCTTGACACAAAATTTAGAATGAAAGACATGGGCTCGAACAATCTAAACTATTTAGGCATAGAAATTAAAGTAACATCCACAGGACAGATAAATGTAAATCAATCAAAATATTTAGAAAACATCCTTATAAAGTATAACATGGAAAATTGTAAAGGTAATGACACACCAATGGACCTGAACTATAAATATGACGAAAATTCTGTTATCAATATGACCTATGAGCTACAGTGTAGATCTCTGATAGGGTCACTGATGTATGCAACCGTAGGTTCAAGACCTGATTTAGCTACAGCTGTATGTTATTTGAGTAGATTCCAATCTAAACCAAGCGAAAACTTATGGAGAGCTTTAAAAAGAGTATTAAGATATGTAAAACAGACTGTAAACTATTCGCTGATATATTCTAAAAGTAATTGTAGTACTGTAACACCTCTTATAGGTTATGCTGATGCCGACTGGGCTAGAGATAATGACAGAAAATCCACAAGTGGTTATTTATTCAAACTGTTTGGTAATACTATTGTATGGAGGTCTAAAAAGCAAACAACAGTAGCACTTAGTACCACAGAAGCCGAATTAGTATCTTTATGTGAATCTGTAGTGTAGGCATGCTGGATTGTTAAAATATTGGCTGACTTAAATATAGAATTTCAAAATGTATTAATTTATGAAGACAACCAAAGCACGATGAAAACTGTAAAAAATCCTGATCAACGGAGACTTAAACATATGGATATTAAATATAATTTTGTGAAACAAAAAGTAGAGGAAGGTTTGATTAATGTTGAATATATTAATACAAAGTTTCAATTAGCTGATCTGTTAACTAAGCCTTTACCAAGGAACCAATTTGTGAAACTAGTTAGTGAGTTAGGCATGTGCATTGAGGGAGAGTGTTGAATGTACAATGCACATCCCTACAAGTAAAGCACATCCCTAGTATAATGTAGTCTGTGGTGGCACTAAGTTGGACTCTCTGTAAAAAATGATAAGCTGATGGCGTTGCTATAAATTGTGAAATGATTATAATGGGATAATAAATAAAAGACAGTTAATTACAATGGGATTTTAATTAATAAATCCACGGATTCCTCAACACAAGCTAAGCAGAGCTTGTGTTATGGGTACTCATTTCATTTCATTTATTCATGTCCTTTGGCATGTGCTTGGACAAGTCAAATTAACAAAGTAAGTAGGTAAGTAGGTACCTCAGTTTTTATAGGATTTTACACAAAAAATAAAACACCCTGAAAAACTACCTGCAGATCGCACAAATATTTGTTCCGAGGTGGGAATCGAACCTTAAACCTCCTGCGTCACAGGTGAACCTACGCCTGCCGCGCTACAGAGGTCGTCAATATAAATAAATATGTTAATAGAATAGAAATAGTTATGGTTAATAATAATATTTTTTTGAATTTTTTAAGGCGCTTGTCTGTGGGAATAAGAGTAAAAAGTAGGGTTACCATACCACCTTTGACTTTGCCCCAAATTTCCCTAATTCCCTGTTAAAATAAAATAGCCCTAAACCATACATGATTAGAGTCGCTTCGCTCTTAAAAAGGGCGAAATCCCTAAAAGTGGAAACACTGCTTTCTAGACCAAAGCACAGAACACCACAGACTACTAAGAACACTATTACTCTATGATTACTCTCGCACCACAGACTACTAGGATGCTACGCACCATGGACGTAATACTAAGTCCATGCTACTCACACGTATCACAGACAGTATTCACCACAGATCTATAGGTACAGTAGTCATGAAGTCATAGGTAAATCCATGAAGTTATTATAACTTCATAGGCAAATCCAATAACTTCATGACAGTACATCTTCATGACACAATCACTGAATAAATATTAGTACAGGACAATGTAGTATACACCATGAAGTTATAGGTAGATCAAATTCAAGCTTCTCGACGTACACACACACAGACCACAGACTAATAGGATGCTACGCATGTACAGTCTCAATTCTCGTGCTTTACAGATTAGTCGAATTCGACATATATGTCGAAAAAAGATGGCGAATATCGAATAAATCCTAATTTGCTATTCTCGTGATGTCACAAATAGACATAAGTCGACCAAAATTTTTCGACACGCAACGAGTGGTTCCAAGTGTTCGAGATGGTATGTCGAAAGAAAAGTCAAATGAACGCAACCATTTTGTCAAGTTATTTATCTCAGAATAAGAACTAAAGCATTTTTTACATATAACGTACTCTGTGCATTTCGTTTTGTCTGCTGACTTGGTTGAAGTACCAATGAGGACCATGGAGGTATAATGGTGGATCCAATAAAAAAAATCTCTAAGGGTGGATCATCATGTCAAAAAAATATTCAGACATCACAAGGTCCATTTGTTAGTAAGACCAGGCGTGGCGCACTCCGCACTTTAGGTATGAAGCTACAAGTACCCGAGCCGCCCCGCTCACGGGGTCTATTCAGTAAGGTATTTCGCGCGCGCTCGACCTGACGCGCGCCTTACCACAGATTACTTAATAGTTACTACGGCCTTACGCTAACAAAAAAGTAATTTTCGAGTATGGCCAAAAAGTACTGCATAGCATATTGGTGCTTAAATTTCAACAGTAATCTCAATTCTCAGTAAATTTCAATTTAGTAGTAGTAGAGCTTTTTTGTGAAAGAGTTCGTCCGGGGAAGTACTACCACCATACCTATTTCTGCCGCAAAGCAGTTGTGCTTTCATTGCTGTGTTCCGGTTTGAAGGGTAAGGGTGCCGGTGAAATTACAGGCACATGAGACTTTTCATCTATGTCTCAGGGTGGCGGGCGCAGTGCAATGCCACATAGGGTGCGTCCTAGATGGACTTGGCCTATGGGGTAATGCACTGTTCATAGGCAGAGGTTACCGCTTAACATCACGTGGGCCTTTTGCTTGTTCCGTCATCCAAGTAGTATAAATAAATAAATAACAACAATGTCGCCATTAAGTTCTTCAGTCTTCCTACGGATATCGAAACACGGAAACTTAGTTAGGAGTTAGGGCTCAGCCCCGTTTATTATTACCATAATGAGACTACAACATGTATGCCTATATGTATACCTATGCCATGTATGTGTACCTAGCTAGCTACATTAGACCTACAACTGCTTACCTCAATTAAAATACAGTCTAGTAGTAAGTAGGTACCTACCTATTTCTGTCTGCATTAGCAAAGTCAACTTAGTAATTGTAGCTACGTAATTTAGTCAAATTTGATGAGTAACTACGTGATTAGGTAGGTACGTTTTTGAATAAATTACCTGTGTAATGAACCCTGTGAATTAAACAAGGATGGGTTGGTACCTGATCACTCAGGGAATCTAATATCTACTAATCTATAACCTACTCACCTGATCGTCGAATATAAAAGTGTCGCTAAGTTCTATCTAGTGCGTATTTTTGTGTCTGTGATTTGTACTGAGTGAGCGAGTGCCTTTCTATCATAAATATTTTATTTATAAAAGGGGTACTTAGGTACCTCTACAGTTGCTCGCGGGAAAACTTTCGAAATATTCGAAATATGTATGCATCCTAGGCACGTAGGCACCTAGCTCAATCTAAGTAGAAGAGTTCCCTTGATTCCTAAGTAGGTACCTAATTATTACCTATAGCATATTCTGTGCCTATAGCCGTTTGCAGCAGGTAGGTAGGTAGGTAGGTAGGTACCAATCAGCGTCGATAAAAAATCTTGTAATTTGAATCAGAATTACTAACACATAGAAAGTTTCAAATCGATAAGATAATTAAAAGTAGGTAAAATTATAGGTATATTATATAGGTAGCTTGCGCTAATCGAGATGGTATTTGAGAACCAAAATTATGATTTTTGGGTGTTGGGTCTTGAACTATTTTGTTAGCGTCGTAGGTATATCATTCCATATTTGATACGCATATTTGATACTTACCCTTAACACTTATAGAGATATTTACCTAGTTTAATTGACAAGGTCTGTACCTTATGTAGGTGTAGCTTATGTACGTTAGTCTGTACTAACGTACATAAGCTATTAGATAATTATGTTATAGTAAGAGACTAGTCGTCAACCCTTACGAACCGCGTCACTCTGCGCCAGACAGCGACAGAGTTACGCGTTAGAAGAGAGCGGGAATGTTTAGGTAGATATCGCGATAGACATTGAGCGCTAATGCTAGCTGAATTGCACTTTGTTGCGTCCGAGCAAGAGTCGGTATTTATATAAATTTGTTCGTGAAGTGAGCCTTCTGTACTGTATATATTCTGTGGTAAGACTTATGAACTAGGTTATTGTTTACACAGTTATATAAATATTTAAGTAGACCTTCACTCCTGCTCTGATCCGATTGACTCCAATGAGACTATCTGATCAGGACCCGAATGAAGGACTTCATCACAGGCAGTTCAAATCTGCAAGGTAATGAGCAAAGAAGCTTCTGCAAACAGTAGATGCGCTGCAGATGCGATGCAGCCCCAACAGCATCCTAAACCCATTATTATATTGGACGCGTAGGGCACTTAACGATTTTTGAGTGTAGCTGAACCACAGGCTGCTCGTGTAGAACGATTGGCAGTAGGCTTTGAACAGAGTAATTTTCACTTGCCTACTGCAACGAGCAAACCTGCTGGCACGCAGGTTTGCTCGCATATTACTTCTGACCGCCAGTGCCCTACGTCACAGAATATATACAGTACCTACGTTCCCTTTCTATATCAGCCTGATCGTCTAGGTCGTCGGTAACATAATGACCAAGATATTACAATTTATTGACACGTTTAAGACCTGCTCCAGCTAGTTTGATAACAGGTACAGTTTCAGGAATTTTACCAGCCGCCTTAAATACTATGTACACACTCTTGTTACCGTTATGTATTAATTTGCATACTCCTCACAGATGCACAGAAGTCTCCTGAGAGCACTGACCGATGGGCACAGCAGCACCATGTCATCTGCATAGCTGATATTATTTATGCAAACATCATCAACCGAGCAGCCGACATATGATTATATATTTATTTTCTATTTATTTATTTTTATTTGGTAGGTATAGTGTGTAACATTTATACTTCGACCAAAGTAAAACCATTTATATATATATTATATATATACAATATATATATAAATGTATATATTTATGTGTATATATTATAGTTTAACAAGTTATGATATTATTTTATATAGTTCTATTTTTCAATATACCTAAGTTGTATATAAAGTAGGTGTAGCAATAGTTTAAATTTATGAAGATATTGTAATAGTTATTTTTATTTTATTTTTTTATATTAAGAGATTGTATATTACTTACCCAGATAATAAGCCACCGTTCTATGTCATACAAATAATTCCAGTCCATCCCAAGGTTGTCTGGCAGAGATCGCTTATAGCGATAAGACCGCCCATTGTACTTCCATGTTTAGTTCATGTATTAATTTTTAAAATATCTTATTTTCTGTGTTGTACAATAAAGTGTTTTCTATCTATCTATCAGCCGACACGCTCACTGCTGAGCCCAACGATCAGGTCATTGATATTAGGTTAAAGAGCTTCGGAGAGCTTAGCCCCCCTTGCCTTACCCTGCACTCCAACCCGAATGCACCAGAAAGACTGCTGGCCCATCTCACAGCGTTTTCCTGATTGGCGTACCAGTACTGGAAGTGACGCTGCACCTGTGTATGCACGCCTGTGCTCGCCAGCTTTTCCCATAATTTATCATATGACACGAGGTCAAACGCCTTTGAGAGATCGAGGAAGCATGCGTACACAGGTGTACGTCTCTGTGTATAGTTCTGAACAGTATGCTTTAAACTCAGAATCGCAGTTTCAGTTGAGAGGTGATTTCTGAAACCAAATTGTGCATCATTGATGCTCAGATAAGTAGGTACTTATCTAATTCCGAGTCAAGCACACTATCCAGCACCTTCGCCACTACAGTAGCCAGTGATAATGGGCGGTAGTTACACTTATCCGATATATTGCCGGTTGTTAATGGCGTGGTCGATGCTGCAGAAAATGCGGCGCTCGAGGTTCCACGAAGACAAGCTTCTTTTTTCGAAAATGTTGCGAAAAATGTTCCCTGTCGCAACTCTTCATGTGCCTCTAGCAATTCTAAGAGTCTCGTTTTCTGCGCCGTTCTGCAAGGCTTACCACACGGATATAGAAAATCGAAGCGCTCACGGAGGTAAGTAGGAGAAAGAGTATTGTAAAGAACATTGAATTGAAACGACAGAACATGGAGATCACATTGACGACGAATGGGGAGCCATTTTAGTTGGGATCGGAATTGAGACACGTGGTCAAACTTGCGCAGGTCGAAGATGAAACGGATACACAAGTTTTGAAGACGCTCCAGTTTGTTTAAAAGCTCCTCCGTGGCATCTAGGAAACAGACGTTAGCATAGTCAAGGAGAGGTAACAAGAGGGCTTGGGCAAGAGTGACTTTAGTTTCAAAAGGTAAGAACTTTTAGAGGCGCTTGAGAGATTGAAACGAGAAGTTACCCCGTTTGCTAATATCATTAACGTGACTCACCTAGGAAAGTTTATTGTCAAAAATAATACCCAGGTTCTTGGCATAGACAGAAAAAGATATTGGTTCATCGGCGTAGGTACATAACCGGGGGCGGCGTAGACTGATCTACAAGATTCAGCATATATGATCTACCAATTATAAGCCTGAGACTTCGAGAGATTAACCAGAAGGCCATAGGCCTTTGCCCACGAATTGATATGTTTGAGATCAGAGTTAATCAGGTCGATGCCATCAGAGATCTCATCAACTTTAAAATAGCGATAAATTTGCAGATCATCGGCATAAAGATGTTAGTTCGAGGAAAGAACAAGAGTACCTATGGCATTAATGAAGACAAAAAAAAGGAGAGGAGAGAGAACACCACCTTGAGGTACGCCAGCAGTAATGTCACACCAGTCGGAGCAAGCTTCGCCCGAGTGTACACACTGCGCGCGACCCGAAAGATATGAACAAACCAAGAAGTTACTGAGAGATAAATATGGATTTTATGTGATAAATGTTCTGATAATGGATATCTTTATGACTGCACTCTCCTCAAGCTAAAAATACACAATTTCCTTTAAAAAGATAGACAGGGTATTAATTTTATTATATTTATTTGGTACACAACAAATCAGCAACACTATATAACACTATAAAGTACCTAATCTTAAATCTAGTACGTAATTCTATAAACCTGGTCATGATATTTGGCATAGAATGTATTACATATGGAGTTAGCATATTCTAGTTGAAATCTCACTAGTGAGGTAAACAATAAAAGATAAGACGCGGGTTTTTGAACGGAATGGACGTTCGCAATATAAAATGATTGAGAAATTTTACTACGTAGGTACGTAACACCCAACAGTCACATACATAGTCCTGACCCCACACTGGGATTCCTTGTGTCGTGGGTATCTGGAACTTCGAGTACCTTGTACCACAACACACAGACTTGGAACAAATATTTGCATATCATACTAACATTTGTTCAGCAGTGGGAAGGGAACCCGTAACGATGAACGCCTAACCAAACTATCCACATTCAAATATTCAAACATTTCACACATGACAAAATTACTGGAGTGGGCTCTCATGTCTTTGAAAATGTATGTTCTGAGCGACAGACATATCGCGTTGGTTGCAGGTGTATGGCTTCTCCTCAGTCAGTGTGCTTTCTCATGTGTGCTAGCAGGTTATCACTCCGTGAAAATGTCTTATCACATCGATTGCAGGCATATGGCTTCTCCCCAGTGTGCTTTTTCATGTGTGCTAGCAGGTTATCACTCTGAAAGAATGTCTTATCGCATTGGTTGCAGGTATATGGCTTTTCCCCAGTGTGCATTCTCATGTGTGCTCGCAAATGACCACTATGAGAGAATGTCTTATCACATTGGTTGCAGGCATATGGCCTCTCCCCAGTGTGCATTCTCATGTGTGTTCGCAAATGACAACTCTGAGAGAATGTCTTATCACATTGGTTGCAGGCATATGGCTTCACTCCAGTGTGAATTCTCATGTGTTTTCTCAAAGAACTGTTCTCAGCGAATGACTTATCACATTGGTTGCAGGTATATGGCTTCTCCCCATTGTGGACTCTCATGTGTTCTAGCAAACTACCACTCCGAGAGAATGTCTTATCGCATTGGTTGCAGGTATATGGCTTCTCCCCAGTGTGCATTCTCATGTGTGTTCGCAAATGACAACTCTGAGAGAATGTCTTATCACATTGGTTGCAGGTATATGGCTTCTTCCCAGTGTGCATTCTCATGTGTGCTAGCAGGTTATCACTCCGTGAGAATGTCTTATCACAATGATTGCAGGCATATGGCTTCTCCCCAGTGTGGATTCTCATGTGTTTTCGTAAACTGCTACTGTGAGAGAATGTTTCATCACATTGGTTGCAGGCATATGGCTTCTCCCCAGTGTGTCTTCTTCTCATGTGTTCTAGCAAAGTACCACTCCGAGAGAATGTCTTATCGCATTGTTGGCAGGCATATGGTTTTACTGCAGAGTGGCTTTGCAAATGTTTCACCATATTTGGTTTAGTCTTCAATACCTTGCGGCATACATCACAACGATAACAAGATTCAGTGTTTCTTGTTTTGCTTGTTTCAGTGCTTTCTTTTAATTCGGAATGTTCCATATCAATTGGCATTTCATCTAATTGAATGTCATCAACAGCTGAACTTACATCATCTTCGTTGAATTCTTTCTTCACAGCTACTGGAGTACTTTCTGTCATTCCTAGGTTTAGCGAATGAGCTGCCTGTGGTGTTGTCTGAAATAACACTATGAAGCGAGGTGAGCAAGAGTACAGCGTCTTACACACACAATGTACTACATGTCATCATCATCAGCAGGTCCACGTCCACTGCTGGACATAGGCCTCCCTCATAGAATGTCTAACGAACGGTCTTGAGCCACCTCCATCCAACGACTTCCTGCAAGCGTTACAAAGACATCAGCCCATCGGGTGGGGACCATTCAATACCGCATCATCAGTTTCATGATTACAATCTATTTCTCAGCAGTATTCTGTGAGCTGTCGGTGAAACAAGATGGGGTTTAAGTTTGGCGAACGAAAAAAACTAATGAAACCCTGAAACAAAAAACTATTGAAGTATTTATTTTTTAACCCCCGATGCAAAAACGACGGGTTGTTATAAGTTTGACGTGTCTGTGTGTGTGTGTGTGTGTGTGTGTGTCTGTCCCATCGTAGCTCCCGAATGGATGAACCGATTTAGTTTTTTTTCGTGTGAAATGTGAATTTGACGGGAGTGTTCTTAGCTATGTTTGATCAAAATCGGTTCAGCCGTTTCATTGCGTTGAGGGTTCTTTAAATTTTTACAAAATATTTACTTATCTTTTGTGTCTATGTCCATGAGTGTAATTTTAACCCCCGACGCAAAAACGACTGGGGTTATACGTTTGACGTGTCTGTGTGTGTGTGTGTGTGTGTCTGTCTGTCTGTCTGTCGCATCGTAGCTCACGAACGGATGAACAGATTTCGTTTATTTTTTTGTTTGATAGGTGTATTTGTCGGGAGCGTTCTTAGCTTTGTTTGATCAAAATCGGTTCAGCCGTTCAGCATTGGGGGTTTTTTAATTTTTACAAAATATTAACTTGTCTTTTGTGTCTATGTCCATGAGTGTATTTTAATAATTTAAATAACAAGGTACATTTTTAATCGTCTAATAAACTAAATTGACTCTCGTTCCAACGCGACAAAACCTAGGAGAGTATGGCAACAAACACGGCGCGCGCTGTATTAGCTTTGTTGCGGCTTCCGCACTTCTGCTATGTTTATGTTGTTTTGTTTGCCGAGCACGTACCGTTTTTTTATAGATTATGGTACGGAACCCTTCGTGTGTGAGTCCGACTCGCACTTGACAGATTTTATTAAGTTTGTTACCCCTCATCTCTATCATTTATAATCTTGAATAATTGTTTTTTATTTTAAAGGATATTCTTCCAGATTGGTCCCGTTTTATCAAAATCTAGTAGTGATGTTGGGATCCATCAGGAATTGAGGGAACTCCTCACATATTACAGGCATACATATAGTGAATTGAAGGGAACTCCTCAAATATTACAGGCATACATATAGTGAATTGAAGGGAACTCCTCAAATATTACAGGCATACATACAGTGAATTGAGGGAACTCCTCAAATATTACAGGCATACATATAGTGAATTGAAGGGAACTCCTCAAATATTACAGGCATACATACAGTGAATGGAGGGAACTCCTCAAATATTACAGGCATACACATAGTGAATTGAAGGGAACTCCTCAAATATTACAGGCATACATACAGTGAATTGAGGGAACTCCTCAAATACTACAGGCATACATATAGTGAATTGAGGGAACTCCTCAAATATTACAGGCATACATATAGTGATTTTGGTATTTTCAGCAACAAGTCAAGTATTAATTCAGAAAGTGTGCTTTCGTGAAGTGGAATTGATGAAGAAGACCACTGATGGACACCGGAACTCCTCAATGATATTTCACGGGTGGCGATATCTCGATTAAGATAACGAGGCAAATTTAAATAAACAGTTCTGATGAAAATGGTAGGTATCATCAAACTGATCTGATGATGAAGCTGGTAGGAACTGCAACTCATTTTTTTTTTAGGTTTACCAACAGTTTACACATGAATACACATATTATGAAGAGGTACAAACTATATGTCTTATGCTACATGAGAAACCAATTATAGGCAAACACAACATGCAATGTTCCCTATCATAAGCCAATGTAGGTACCGTCGCCGTGCTTGGGGTTAAACAAATTCAAATTCATTTATTTCAGGCTGATAGCTCATAAGAACACACACAGACATAAATAAAGAAACATTATTGGAACTGTCATGAGATGCACTCTCAGGCTTTTGTTCCTTTTGCGCTACTTCAGACGTATTTAAAGTGTGGCCTTGATTGTCACAAGACAGATTTCGTAGCCTCATTATTGTGTGTGATGCTAGGTTTACACGAGCTTCGTAGCTAAGTGCTTAGTACTCGTCCCAACACTAAGCCCCAATATAACAAGTGACAAGTAACCGTTTACACATTGGAGCTAATAGATGGTATTAGTGACCAGACATTCGAAATGGAACGACGCCGTCTGATTTTGCGCAGTGTGTTTAAACATTATTCAAACATAATTATCTCAAACATAATCGAAGAGCTGAAAGACAAGCATTACAAAAAAAAAGTGTGTGTGTGTGTGTGTGTGTGTGTGTCTGTCTGTCTGTCCCATCGTAGCTCCCGAACGGATGAACCGATTTCGTTTTTTTTTTGTTTGATATGTATAACCGGGTGTGGCTATGTTTGATCAAAATCGGTTCAGCCGTTTCATTACGTTGGGGGTTTTTATAATGTTTACAAAATTAATTACTTGTTTTATTTTATTACCATTTCATCTACTTGGAAGTCATCAACGGGTGAACTTTCTTCCTCGTCAGTGAACTCTTCCTTCACAGCGGCTGGAGTGCTCTCATTGTTGGAACAATCATTCAATGTGATGTGCTGATCGGGGGCCCGCGATAAGTTCTGTGTAGTTCGTAGGTTCATCGTGCTCACTGTCTCCAGCGATATCTGTAAACACGGTAACACGCAGTGCAGTGAGATTGTGCGAGCGAGGCAAGATATTAAACAAAAAGGAATATTTTTGTCTCTCTCTCGATTGAGGTATTTAAGAAGGGCTGAAGGGATTTAATGAAACTATAGATATGAAACACCACTGTAGAGAGTTGGGGAGAGGGCGGGGAGGGAGCAAAAACCCTCCCCTATAAATGAAAAACCGCCCAAGTGCGACTCGGATTCGCGCACGAAGAGTTCCGTACCATTAACTATAAAAACGTTTTATAACGTATTTAGGTAGTTATTATTGAGATTAATTGTAACATTAAAAAATATTTATTTTATTCAAAATACTTTTCCAGTATGTCACAATAATAACTTATTATTTTTCAAATAAAAATATCGTGTGTACCTTTTTAGAAACTTCATATAATAGGCTTGTTTTTAAATTGGTTGGCCACCCAGGTCACCATGCGTTTTTTTTCACCAGAGATTAAAAAACTTAGACTTTAAAAACAGACATTTGCTATTCTTGATCTTTAAAACCTTTTGTAAAAAAAACAGCAATAGCTAGTCATGAATTGGGTAGCACGTTGGCAATGCCCAACATTTAGGATCATTTCACAGAAAAAAACTATTGATAATTCCTCAATTTGTGGTTGTAGTGTCCAATAAGGTGTCGTATTTCCAGGACTTGATAGTTTTTTTTTTTTTTAATATTAGCGACATTTTTTTTTATACTACTTGAATGACGGAACAAGCAGATGGCCCACCTGATGTTAAGCGGTAACCTCTGCCTATGAACAGTGCATTACCTCATAGGTCACGTCCACCTAGGACGCGCCCTATGTGGCATTGCACTGCGCCCGCCACCCTGAGACATAAAAATGAAAAGTCTCATGTGCCTGTAATATCACCGGCACCCTTACCCTTCAAACCGGAACACAACAATGCGAGCACTACTGCACAACGAATTTTTAGTTACATTATCAAATAAAAATGCGGCAGAAATAGGTATGGTGGTAGTACTTCCCCGGACGAACTCTTTCACAAAAAAGCTCTACTACTACTACTACATTGGCCCCCCCTGTATTCACTTGCCGGATTATCCATTAAGTATGGGACAGCCTGTATATCTGATGATGATGATGATGAAGATTCATGACCTTTATTTTAAAGGAATCTTCTTGTAAACCCTGTCGTATTTCTTTCACAAGTCAAGTTAATTTGACGACCTCTGTGGCGCAGGAGGTTGCGCGTTCGATTCCCACGTCGTAACAAATAATTGTACGATCTGCAGATATTTGTTCAGGGTGTTCTGGGTATTTTCTATGTATAATACACAAGTATCTATCTATTTAATGTATTGTATTAAGTATATCAGTTATCTAGTACCCATAACACAAACTCTGCTTAGCTTGGGGCTAGATAATGTAGTGTGAACTGTCCAGCATTATTTATTAAATTATGTATAAACGTTACCTGCATGCCATTGTACACGAGATCTGTAAATATTTTGTCAGCTCTTTGACTCATTTGTGAGAAGCGACGACATCTCAGCAACTGGGAGCCACAGATGTAGCATATTGTAACGGGTCTTCCATCTGCAGTGATGAGCTGAAACAAACAATTATTTAATGAATGAATGAAAATACTTTATTGCACACTTTACAAACTAGTTAAAACAAACACAACAATTAAACTAAATGTACAATGCTATACAAATCATTTATTTTGAACAGAAAATACACAGTTACAGGTACACAATACAATAGTTAAACCGTTAGTTAGTTTCCGTGTGGACCCTCTGCTATGGCTAGTGGTTGGACTATAGGGATTTTTTTCCCCCGTAGACCCACCAGGCTAGAGATGGAATTAAAAAACAAACTTTACCATAGCACACTAGCGAACCTTAACTTGTATGAGACAAAACTTTAAAACTTATATTTCAGTTTAATAATAATCATTTATTCTCAAAAAGATAATTACTATCACTTACATGAGAATCAATTATACATAGTAAAAATAGTTTAGGTCGTTCAAGTTAATTAATATAGATAGGAACTCAATCAACACATTATGACACATAAAATTATAAGTAAACATTTGATATAATATAATGAGAAAGTTTAGTTTTGAATGCGTTAAATGTATTGTTTTTCTTTTACATCTGAGGTAAATTTATTGTAAAGCTGTGCGCCTTCGTAAACTACCGTTTTTGCCCCGTAGTTCGTACGACACTTGGTCAAGACAATAATTCTCAACAAGATTTCTGACTAGGTCCATGTTTAGGTTTAAACAACAATTATTTTTTAGCATAAATAGAATTGCAATCTTTTTTCTCCTATATTTAAATTACGGTAGTGTACGGTTGAACATGTCCCACCGTATTTTTTTAGGTTTTAACTTTCATCTCATATATTGTTTGAATAAGGCGGCTGGCAACGGCTGGATGAGAAGAGCCGCAGACCGGACTCAGTGGCGTTCACTAGGAGGCCTACGTACATCAGTGGGCGAATATAGAAGAATGATGATGATGATTGGTTTGATGACAAAATAAAAATTGCTTAAGGTTAGCTAGTGTGCTACGATAAAGTTTGTTTTTCAATTCCATCTCTAGCGTTGGTGGGTCCACGGGGAAAAATAATCCCCACAGTCCCACCAGTAAATTAGGACTAGCAGCGTCCACCCATCACGCAAAAAGGGCCCATTGGTGGCCTAGTTGCGGAGAAGAGTCTGCACTGCAAGTAAGTAAGTAGTCCCAGCAGTAGCTCTTAGCAGTGGTTCCACAGGGAAACACACATTTTGTTGCTGTATAGTGCCATCAAAAAATGCCCGTTTTCAGAAAAATGCTGAAGTGAACTGCAGCAGTGAGCAGCAGCACAGACCTCAGTTCCTGGTGCCTCAGGCGCTCAGCATTTTTAGCTGTTTATCTTGCATTTTTGTATGTTGGAAAATGAAAGTAGGTACATGAATAAAATTGTATGTAACCCTAACTTGTGGCTTGTGTTTTATAGGTAGGCACTCATCTGGTCTATGTCGTCATCACTATCCCGTATAAGTCCACTGCTAACACTAAGCCTACTCCATAGAATGCTACGACGAACGGTCTGTGTTCGGTTTGGCATTTGTCAATGTACCTAGTAAGGGTGACCAAGACCCAGCCGACTTGCATCCAACTATATTGCAAAGATATTGTAGTCTTTGAGACGTACCTAGCACACTATAAATGTTGCTAATGGAAATAGAAACCAATGTAAATAATAACTTGAGATTGAGTACCTTGTTACTAGTGACTCTTTCGTATATCTCTTGCAGCCCGTTGCTCGCAATGCAATGCATTCTGAGGTCACTGGCTAAACACACTCTGCAGACTGAAGTAGTCATTTTCAGATCCAGACTTTGTATTTTTACAAACAAAACAAACTAGTATAGAAAAAGAACGCTATTTATTAAAATAAATGAAATGTTTCCGTAAGATATATCGTAACACCACAACCAAGCCAGCCACAGATAAAGTAGTACATCGTGAATCGCCCATCTTCCTTTCTAGCAGTGTTTCCACTTACGATGTTGGTTAAGCCCTAGATTTGGTTTAAATTATCCCTAAAATACCCTAAGAAATTCCTAAGAATAAAAATAAAGAATAAACATCAATTCACGTATACTACGACTAAGTGCCGACTTCGTTCGTCGAATGGCTAATTAATTAATAAATAATGCTGGACAGTTCACACAACATTAACTAGCCCCAAGCTAAGCAGAGCTTGTGTTATGGGTACTCATTTAATTTCATTTATTCATGTCCTTTGGCATGTGCTTGGACAAGTCAAATTAACAAAGTAAGTAGATAAGTAGGTACCTCAGCTTTTATAGGATTTTACACAAAAAATAAAAACACCCTGAAAAACTACCTGCAGATCGCACAAATATTTGTTCCGAGGTGGGAATCGAACCTTAAACCTCCTGCGTCACAGGCGAACCTACGCCTGCCGCGCTACAGAGGTCGTCAATATAAATAAATATGTTAATAGAATAGAAATAGTTATGGTTAATAATAATATTTTTTTGAATTTTTTAAGGCGCTTGTCTGTGGGAATAAGAGTAAAAAGTAGGGTTACCATACCACCTTTGACTTTGCCCCAAATTTCCCTAATTCCCTGTTAAAATAAAATAGCCCTAAACCATACATGATTAGAGTCACTTCGCCCTTAAAAAGGGCGAAATCCCTAAAAGTGGAAACACTGCTTTCTAGACCAAAGCACAGAACACCACAGACTACTAAGAACACTATTACTCTATGATTACTCTCGCACCACAGACTACTAGGATGCTACGCACCATGGACGTAATACTAAGTCCATGCTACGCACACGTATCACAGACAGTATTCACCACAGATTTATAGGTACAGTAGTCATGAAGTCATAGGTAAATCCATGAAGTTATTATAACTTCATAGGCAAATCCCATAACTTCATGACAGTAGTACACACAATCACTGAATAAATATTAGTACAGGACAATGTAGTATACACCATGAAGTTATAGGTAGATCAAATTCAAGCTTCTCGACGTACACACACACAGAGACCACAGACTAATAGGATGCTACGCATGTACAGTCTCAATTCTCGTGCTTTACAGATTAGTCGAATTCGACATATATGTCGAAAAAAGATGGCGAATATCGAATAAATCCTAATTTGCTATTCTCGTGATGTCACAAATAGACATAAGTCGACCAAAATTTTTCGACACGCAACGTGTGGTTCCAAGTGTTCGAGATGGTATGTCGAAAGAAAAGTCAAATGAACGCAACCATTTTGTCAAGTTATTTATCTCAGAATAAGAACTAAAGCATTTTTTATATATAACGTACTCTGTGCATTTCGTTTTGTCTGCTGACTTGGTTGAAGTACCAATGAGGGGACCATGGAGGTATAATGGTGGATCCAATAAAAAAAGTCTCTAAGGGTGGATCATCATGTCAAAAAAATATTCAGACATCACAAGGTCCATTTGTTAGTAAGACGCGTGGCGCATTCCGCACTTTAGGTATGAAGCTACAAGTACCCGAGCCAGGGGTGGCTCGGGTACTTGTATTAGCGGGGGCTCACGGGGTCTATTCAGTAAGGTATTTCGCGCGCGCTCGACCTGAATGACGCGCGCCTTACCACAGATTACTTAATAGTTACTACGGCCTTACGCTAACAAAAAAGTAATTTTCGAGCCAAAAAGTACTGCATAGCATATGGGTGCTTAAATTTCAACAGTAATCTCAATTCTCAGTAAATTTCAATTTAGTAGTAGTAGAGCTTTTTTGTGAAAGAGTTCGTCCGGGGAAGTACTACCACCATACCTATTTCTGCCACAAAGCAGTTGTGCTTTCATTGCTGTGTTCCGGTTTGAAGGGTAAGGGTGCCGGTGAAATTACAGGCACATGAGACTTTTCATCTATGTCTCAGGGTGGCGGGCGCAGTGCAATGCCACATAGGGTGCGTCCTAGATGGACTTGGCCTATGGGGTAATGCACTGTTCATAGGCAGAGGTTACCGCTTAACATCAGGTGGGCCTTTTGCTTGTTCCGTCATCCAAGTAGTATAAATAAATAAATAACAACAATGTCGCCATTAAGTTCTTCAGTCTTCCTACGGATATCGAAACACGGAAACTTAGTTAGGAGTTAGAGCTCAGCCCCGTTTATTATTACCATAATGAGACTACAACATGTATGCCTATATGTATACCTATGCCATGTATGTATACCTATGCCATGTATGTATACCTAGCTAGCTACATTAGACCTACAACTGCTTACCTCAATTAAAATACAGTCTAGTAGTAAGTAGGTACCTACCTATTTCTGTCTGCATTAGCAAAGTCAACTTACTAATTGTAGCTACGTAATTTCGTCAAATTTGATGAGTAACTACGTGATTAGGTAGAAACGTTTTTGAATAAATTACATGTGTAATGAACCCTGTGAATTAAACAAGGATGGGTTGGTACCTGATCACTCAGGGAATCTAATATCTACTAATCCATAACCTACTCACCTGATCGTCGAATATAAAAGTGTCGCTAAGTTCTATCTAGTGCGTATTTTTGTGTCTGTGATTTGTACTGAGTGAGCGAGTGCCTTTCTATCATAAATATTTTATTTATAAAAGGGGTACCTGCTTAGGTACCTCTACAGTTGCTCGCGGGAAAACTTTCGAAATATTCGAAATATGTATGCATCCTAGGCACGTAGGCACCTAGCTCAATCTAAGTAGAAGAGTTCCCTTGATTCCTAAGTAGGTACCTAATTATTACCTATAGCATATTCTGTGCCTATAGCCGTTTGCAGCAGGTAGGTAGGTAGGTAGGTAGGTACCAATCAGCGTCGATAAAAAATCTTGTAATTTGAATCAGAATTACTAACACATAGAAAGTTTCAAATCGATAAGATAATTAAAAGTAGGAAAAAATTATAGGTATTATATAGGTAGCTTGCGCTAATCGAGATGGTATTTGAGAACCAAAATTATGATTTTTGGGTGTTGGGTCTTGAACTATTTTGTTAGCGTCGTAGGTATATTATTCCATATTTGATACGCATATTTGATACTTACCCTTAACACTTATAGAGATATTTACCTAGTTTAATTGACAAGGTACAGACTAACGTACATAAGCTATTAGATAATTATGTTATAGTAAGGCGCCTGTTACACGTAAAGTATTTACTGTGATCTGTCAGTTCAGTATTTATTGATAGACGTACGTATTTAACACCAGAAGAACACACGTACAATATTTATTATGTCAGTATTTAGTGCAGTTTCTTGCTGAATACACGTAAAATGGACACAGAGCTAAAAATTAAAGCTTGTATGGCTAGTATTTTAGCAATTGGTATAAAAAAAAAGTTAAAAGAACAAAATGGTCAAAAAACTGGTACCTACAAAGAGAGAGGTACACCCATTTGAATTTAATGGCCGAAATTAATTTACATGGCGAAATGGATGATTATGAGAATTATTTTCGAATGCCCGATTTCTGCTTTGAAGAACTTCTAACAATGGTAACACCATTTTTAAAAAAGCAAGATACAGTGATGAGAAAAGCTATTACCGCAAGAGAAAAATTAGCTTTAACTATGCATTATTTATCAACAGGAAGAGACTTTAAAAATGTAAGGTTTTCGGCTATAATGTCGCTCGCATCAATAAGCATCATAATAGTTTTTGCAGTGCTTCTCCTTTTTTTATTACATTTTTGTAATCTTTCGACGAACTGTCCCAAATCTCCGGCAGAATTTCTAAAGTTAGAATAAACTGCTTTAGAACTTCTTGATCCCTAGTGAGGGTGCGGGGCGAGGACGAGGGCAACGATACTTCCCCCTGAGCTTCCACCTCTTCAAACAAGTCGTCCGCCTCCATCGCTAGCGTGATGCGTACTGACGTGGTAAATACTGACGCGAGATTACACGTTCAATATTTATCATATTACAACGGTTCGTCAATCCGGAATCAAGAAATCTAGAAATCCATGATTAAATATTGACATCCATCAGTACGATAGTTACACGTTCAATATTTTTATTTTATTTCATTTTAATGTGTTTTTTCGAGTTATTTCGTGTAATTTTTGTGGCATTTTAACCGGTTTAACTTGGATAAATGGCACATGTGTGATGTAGTGAAATTTAAGTGTATTGCGAGTCTTTTCGAAATGGTGGATTTTTTACTGTAAAAACTCAGTTTTTCTGCCACCGTTTAAACTGGGTTAGGACTTGACGGTTACTCTTGACGACTTGACTATAAAACTATAATAAATAAATCACTTGACATTGGCTAAATTGTTGCAAATAATGCACAGAAGCCATTACCGAAGCTAAGAAGAAGAATACCACGATACTTCAGTATTTATAGCCGGAACACAGTAAATACTTTACGTGTAACAGGCGCCTATGAGACTAGTCGTCAACCCTTACGAACCGCGCCACTCTGCGCCAGACAGCGACAGAGTTACGCGTTAGAAGAGAGCGGGAATGTTTAGGTATATATCGCGATAGGCATTGAGCGCTAATGCGAGCTGAATTGCACTTTGTTGCGTCCGAGCAAGAGTCGGTATTTATATAAATTTGTTCGTGAAGTGAGCCTTCTGTACTGTATATATTCTGTGGTAAGACTTATGAACTAGGTTATTGTTTACACAGTTATATAAATATTTAAGTAGACCTTCACTCCTGCTCTGATCCGATTGACTCCAATGAGACTATCTGATCAGGACCCGAATGAAGGACTTCATCACAGGCAGTTCAAATCTGCAAGGTAATGAGCAAAGAAGCTTCTGCAAACAGTAGATGCGCTGCAGATGCGATGCAGCCCCAACAGCATCCTAAACCCATTATTATATTGGACGCGTAGGGCACTTAACGATTTTTGAGTGTAGCTGAACCACAGGCTGCTCGTGTAGAACGATTGGCAGTAGGCTTTGAACAGAGTAATTTTCACTTGCCTGCTGCAACGAGCAAACCTGCTGGCACGCAGGTTTGCTCGCATATTACTTCTGACCGCCAGTGCCCTACGTCACAGAATATATACAGTACCTACGTTCCCTTTCTATATCAGCCTGATCGTCTAGGTCGTCGGTAACATAATGACCAAGATATTACAATTTATTGACACGTTTAAGATCTGCTCCAGCTAGTTTGATAACAGGTACAGTTTCAGGAATTTTACCAGCCGCCTTAAATACTATGTACACACTCTTGTTACCGTTATGTATTAATTTGCATACTCCTCACAGATGCACAGAAGTCTCCTGAGAGCACTGACCGATGGGCACAGCAGCACCATGTCATCTGCATAGCTGATATTATTTATGCAAACATCATCAACCGAGCAGCCGACATATGATTATATATTTATTTTCTATTTATTTATTTTTATTTGGTAGGTATAGTGTGTAACATTTATACTTCGACCAAAGTAAAACCATTTATATATATATAATATATATATACAATATATATATAAATGTATATATCTATGTACAACGCCTACTTTGGGGACAATATTTAGAGCGTAAGCATAGTTTGAGGACATTTGTATAGTTTGGGGACAGGTCTCAAAGTATCCATGATAAACAACGTTTACTTTGGGGTCAGTGTCTGTTTTTATACATTTTTTTATGCAATGTTTACTTTGAAGCCCAAATTTTTATATGGATTTTATATGCTACGGTTTTATACGCTGTATACTAGTGTGCGTTGTCCCCAAACTGTTTTATACAATGTATATAAATAACGTTTTTTCGTTACCTAGTACGAAAAAATAGTAGTAGGTATTCAAAGCTCAGGGTACATACATACATACATAGACACACGCCTTTTTCCCCGAAGGGGTAGGCAGAGCCACAATAGGCCTCTTTTCAAAGTGGGTTGCACCATCGTGGAATATAGACGTGACAAGTGGTGAGCTCATCGCCGCCATTGCTTCCCACGACTGACTCAGCTAACGCTTCCTTTCAGTAATAACACATTCCATAATAAGCTACCAGCCAGGACAAATCTTATACCAACGAATCTTATCAACAAGTCCGGGTAATCCCTTAGTTTCCCTTAGTATCCCTTTGCTGTGGTGTGTCCGGCCTAAGAATAGACCCCTCCGTCTCCTCCCGTGGATGTCGTAAAAGCCGAAAGCTCAGGGTAAACCTAGAGTTATCTAAATCTCGCGGGAAACAGGATCATAACAACAAAACATAAAAATATACCTAAATGTTAATTATTACCTATTGATTTAGATACAGTAAAAGGTTTTTTTTTCTACGTGTAATTTTTTTGTTTAAACAAACAAACATAAATTGAATTGTTTGTTGTGGTTGTTTGTTTGTTTTTAATTGTTTGTTTAGAAGAAGCTTCTTCTCGACATCTGATTGAGCTGACATTAGTTCCGATGAAAATACAATATACCGGTAATGCTTTTTAGGCGTAGCCAAATGGCCAACTTTATATACCTGGGCTCCAGCATCTCTAACACCGGCTCATGTGAGCTTGAAGTTCGATGAAGGGTTGGGATGGCCAAGAACGCAATGAGTCAGCTGGGGGGAATATGGAAGGATAGGAGAATCACCAATAGGATTAAAATTAGGCTTATCTGGAACCTAGTCTTTTCTATATTCCAATACGGTGCAGAAACTGGACTCTCAAAGCAAAGGATCGCAGACGTGTTGACGCTTTCGAGATGTGGTGTTGAAGACGGATGCTGCGAATCCCCTGGACAGCCCGTAGGACGAACGTATCAATACTCAAGGAACTCAAGATAACTACTAGGCTTTCTTCCATCTGCCTCCAGCGAGTCCTTATATAGCCATATATAGCACGGTCATATAGCACGGAAAGGCAGTGACAACTTAGAGAAACTGATTATTACGGGAAAAATTCAGGGGAAGAGGCCACGAGGCCGTAGCTCATTACGTTGGTCAGACCAGATCCGCACCACTCTCGATTCGAAATTCCACGAATATTGCAGCTCGCTGGCTACAGATCTCATTGGCGCAACATCGTCCGGCAGAAGGTGATCCATGGAGGTCACGACCCACAGCATTGAGGAATACGACGCGAGGAGGAGGAGCCAAATGGCAAAAAACGGAACCCTTATGGATTCATCATGTCCGTCTGTCTGTCTATCCGTATAGACAAGTGGCTGTGACATACACGGGTATGTCACAGCCACTTTTTTCCTAAACTATCAGAGCTATGGTGTTGAAACTTGGTAAGTAGAGATGTATTCTGTGAACCGCGTTAAGATATTCACACAAAATTAGAAAAAAAAACAATATTTTTTGGGGTTCCCCATACTTAGAACTGAAACTCAAAATATATTTTTTCATCAAACCCATACGTGTAGGTTATCTATGGATAGGTCTTCAAAAACTATATTGAGGTTTCTAATATATTTTTTTTCTAAACTGAATAATTTGTGCGAGAGACACTTCCAGTGGTAAAATGTGCGCCCCCCCCCCCCCCCCCCCCCCCACCCGTAACTTCTAAAATAAGAGAATGATAAAACTAAAAAAAAAAATGATGTAGGTACTTCCTTGTAAACTTCCACCGAAAATTGGTTTGAACGAGATCTAGGTAAGTAGTTTTTTTTAATACGTCATAAATCGTAAACCATCCAAGAACTTTTATATTATGTTAAGTACTTGCTGCTACGGAACCCTTCATGGGCGAGTCTGACTCGCACTTGTCCGCTTTTTCTAATTGGTTACCCAACATGCTTAAAACTTATTGTTTTGCCTCCATGCCTCAAAGCTAGTTTTGACGCCGGCATCAAATTATTTTCTACATACATACATACATAGACACACGCCTCTTTCCCCGAAGGGGTAGGCAGAGCCTCAATGGGCCTCTTTTCACTGTGGGTTGCACCATCGTGGGATATAGACGTGACAAGTGGTGAGCTCATCGCCGCCATTGCTTCCCACGACTGACTCACCTAACACTTTCTTCCAGTAATAACACATTCTACAATTATCCAGCAACCAGGACATATCTTATACCAACGAATCTTATCAACAAGTCCGGGTAATCCCTTAGTCGGCTTTTACGACATCCACGGGAGGAGACGGAGGGGTCTATTCTTAGGCCGGACACACCACGGCTATATATATGGTGATAAGTAGGTTTTCTCGAAACTCGTGGTCTGAGTATTTCACTTATTTAGGTAGGTACCTACCTCACCTACTTAATTGAGTAGAGTAGTAGGTAGATTTTAGTTCGCACTTTGAAGACGGTTATATTTTAGTTCAAAATAATAAGAGAGATCAGATTAATAATAAAAAAGTGATATGCGGTATGAGGCGATTTGTCGAAGAACCAAGAGAGAGAGAGGAGAGAGAGAGAGGAGAGAGACAAAATAAAGAGAGAGAGGAATAAGCAAGTTGAAGTAGCAAAGCGCATTCGCAGAACTGCTACTCTCGACGGACATAAGATATATGAAAAAGGTCGCGGGAAGTCGGTGGATGGAGGCAGCTCAAGACCGTTTCTCATGGCATTCTATGACGGATTCCTCATGCCCAGCGTTGAAGTAGGTACCCTAGCTATACCTAATCACCACGCTTGGCAGGCGGATTGGTGATCGCTGTCATAGATAAATAAACAATTAAATAGGTAGGTAGGTACTTAGGTAGGTATTTATCTGTCGCAGAACAAATTGGTAGGTAGGTACCTACCTACTTAATGATACCTAGTGGTTAGTGGCTGCCCGCAACTTCGCTCGCGTTTTACCAGGATTAAAAGTAGCCTATAGCTCAATCTAGGTCTTACCTACGTGCTATATGTATGAAGAATTGAAGATAAGTATACCAAATTTCATCGAAATCGGTTCAGCTGTTTCGGCGTTGTGATTGAGTAGGTAGGTACCCACAAACATCTTATAGGTAGGTACCTACCTACCTACCATAAGTCTTCGCCGTGGCGTGGACTAGTGGCATTCTATGGGGACTGGGGAGGCATATCTCCAGCAGAAGACTTCTAAAGGCTGACGATGATGTAGCCTAAGAATAATCAATAATAGGTAGGTACCGCATAACATTAACATAAACTCAGTGCAAGTGATTCTGGAACATAAAAACTACACACAGATCGTGTAGGTAGGTAGGTAGGTACCTACCTATAATGTATAAATATAATGTCTCTCTTTTTTCTTTTTTTTTATACTAATTGAATGACGGAACAAGCTGATGGCCCACCTGATGTTAAGCGGTAACCTCTGCCTATGAACAGTGCATTACCTCATAGGTCACGTCCACCTAGGACGCGCCCTATGTGGCATTGCATTGCGCCCGCCACCCTGAGACATAAAGATGAAAAGTCTCATGTGCCTGTAATTTCACAGGCACAATCGTTGACAGGCACCCTTACCCTTCAAACCGGAACACAGCAATGCGAGCACTACTGCTTTGCGGCAGAAATAGGTTTGGTGTTAGTAGGTAGGTAGGTAGGTACTTCCTCGGACGAACTCTTTCACAAAAAAGCTCTACTACCTACTACTAAAAGATCAATACTATAAGATCTCTGTCTTTCGCTAGGTAATAACTATGTGCTATTCTGTATTTTGAAATCTTAAAACTCAGATTTTACCTACTTTGAATTGTCATGTCGATTTGAAACTTTCTATGCGTATGTAATTTTGATTCAAATACAATAATTTGTGTCGTCGCTGATCTGGTAATGAGGTACTAGGTAGGTACTACATACCTGCTGCATACGGCTATAAGTAAGATAGGTTAGGTAAGTAGGTACCTAGGTAGATACCTAGAGTACCTACCTACCCGTTATATTTTGGTTTCGCCCGCTCTAACGAGTCGAGTAGACCAATCATTTATCCAAGCTATCTAGTTAGTTTTACCTACTTATCTATGTCTATGTCAGCCAGCCATCGATGTAGGTTTTTGAATTATTACGATTTTTTCCGAGGTATTTCGAAAGTTTTCTGCGAGCACCTGTAAATCAGGGAGTTGTTGAGATATCAGGGTCCAAGAGTTTATAAGACAGCAGGGACATGGGTAGGTACCTACCTAGTGATTATACCTATACCTACATACATACATAAAAGTAAAGTAAAGTAATCGTTTATTATCTTAAACAGTGTGGAACATTTCTTGACAGTTAAATGTGTATTGTAACAAAAAATATAAAATTACCATAGGTTAGGCTCTATCCCCACACTAGGTCTGTAAAGCCTGTAAGGTGGGGTAACATGTCCTCAGACTATGCCTTGAGACGGTTAAAGCATAGTTTGAGGACATTCTACTTAGGTACCTACCTACTTACCTACCCCTGACTTAATGTGGCATATTATTAGGTAGATTTAATATAGGTAAAGATATCCTCAATCGCGCCCATGGATGGCCCGGGGCGGTTCCGGCCGTCGCGTCGTCGCCACAGGCCAATAAGAGATACCTACTTACCTACTTATGCATGTCGTAATCCAATACGCCAATGCGCACACCAGTGTTGCCAGCTGCCCTTTTCGGGCTAGATCTAGCACATTTTACTGTAGGTGAACTTGTTTTTTGATGATTTAGCCCGGATAGTGAAATCTAGTCCTTTTCCTTATGCGATACGAAACTTTACACCGCGCTTACAACCAAGTTTACACACCACTACACTTAACTAAAATAGAAAAAAAAATGCTGGAGAGTTCACACAACATTTTCTAGCCCCAAGCTAAGCAGAGCTTGTGTTATGGGTACCGGATAACTCATATACTTAATACAATACATTACATATATAGTAATTTTTTAATATACATAGTAAGAAACCGTAATCTTAAAACAGCCAGTTGAGGTACCGAGAAAGGAAACACATCAATGCGAAATCTAAGGGAGAGTAATGGTGTGAAGCAGGGTTATAGGTCGATAATATTAAATATTTGTACAGAGTTTTATAAACAGCTTTACTCAAATAATACGGGTATAACTCCCCGATGGGCCACAACCGCTTACTCATGCCCAGAAAACAGAGTGTATAACTGGTTTAGAAGTACATCAAGCACTCCTGAGCATGAAATACAGCAGAAGCCCCGGTCATGATAGCATTACGACCGAAGCTCTGAAGATTGGCGAGCAAGCCCTTCTCCCCCACGTAACAAACTTATTTAACTTTATATTAAACAAGCCCGGAAACATAATTCTACTTCACAAAAAAGGAGACAAGTCGGACATAGGAAACTATAGACCTATCAGCCTTGTTTCACACCTTTACAAAACCTTCATAAAAGTTATAGAAAATCGAATCTCGAGTCGACTAGATCTGCACCAGCCAGCAGAGCAGGCCTGCTTCCGACGAGGACTTAGTACCACTGACCACCTTCAAGCAATAGACCATTTTTATTTTTGTTTTATGTCTCATATTTTGTGCACTGTCTCCGTCATTTTCAATCCGTGGCGCGATAGCACTGGTGACCTACTTCAAACCTACTTCAGGTACCAGTCTCTCACAAAATAATAATCACAAAATAACAATTAATTGATGTAACATAATTAAAAAAAAACAAATTTATCAAGAAACCTCTGTGAGAGAAAATTAATGCTTTATTATTATTTTTTCTGTGTAGTCAATGTTAATGTAATTATTTTGTTATGTACCTTGAGTTTATATTTATTTGTTTATTTTTTGCTTTGTAATTGTAATTATTGCAATTGCAAATTGTTAATGCTCATTTAATTATTAGAGCTATTCGAGACTTTCATACACTTTGTATACCTACCTACCTTTATTATTGTATTCTGGAGTTTCGACACGAAAATCAGCTTTATGAATTAATTGTATTATTGTACTACTATCCCTTTACTGTACAATACCCATACTAGGCATTTCTAGCTTGTCCAACTGCCCCTTTCCAAAAACCAAGGACAACCCCCGTACTAGGCATATCTAGCTTGTCCAACTGCCCCTTTCCAAAAACCAAGGACAACCCCCGTACTAGGCATATCTAGCTTGTCCAACTGCCCCTTTCCAAAAACCAAGGACAACCCCCGTACTAGGCATATCTAGCTTGTCCAACTGCCCCTTTCCAAAAACCAAGGACAACCCCCGTACTAGGCATATCTAGCTTGTCCAACTGCCCCTTTCCAAAAACCAAGGACAACCCCCGTACTAGGCATATCTAGCTTGTCCAACTGCCCCTTTCCAAAAACCAAGGACAACCCCCGTACTAGGCATATCTAGCTTGTCCAACTGCCCCTTTCCAAAAACCAAGGACAACCCCCGTACTAGGCATATCTAGCTTGTCCAACTGCCCCTTTCCAAAAACCAAGGCGGCAACACTGCCGTACTATCGATAGCTCACTCATTCGTAAATTTTTAGTTTGTTACGGTTCCAACTAGGGATTGCAAATATTTCATATTTTTGGTTTTCGAATATTCGAATATATTTCAGCCCTATTCGAATATTTCAGAAAAATAAAGTATTTATATAACTTGTCACATTTTTATTGCCTTACAAACAAGTAATGTATTTTTATGTACCTAAGTAGGCCTAACATATACCAACATATACCAACATTTATACATGTTTTTTTTTATGTTTTACTTAAAGTTAACATAACCACTAAACTTAACCAGACTTTCGCAGAAAATATTTTTTTACAAATAAATTCATATAAACATAATTATATTTTAAAAAACTATCAAATTGTTTTGAGTTTTATATTCTTAACCAAAACAATGCATCCTTTGAAGGTAGTTGAAACTAAACAATACAAGTAATCATAATGTTCATGAAATAAAACATACTAAATTCTTAAAACATCAAACAATATGTTAATAAACTTTCTACAACAAAGTAGGTAAAAGTAAAAAAAATATAGTACAGATATTGTAGGTACTATCAATTTCTTAATAGTACAATAATTCTTCTAACTAAAAGTAAATAGCAGACAAGTGCGATTTGGACTCGCCCATGAAGGGTTACGTAGCAGCAAGTAACATAAAATAATAGTTCTTGGATGGTTTACGATTTATGACGTATTAAAAAAACTACTTAATTATCTCGTTCAAACCAATTTTCGGTGGAAGTTTACATGGTTCACAGAATACATCTACTTACCAAGTTTCAACAGCATAGCTCTTATAGTTTCGGAAAAAAGTGGCTGTGACATACACGGACAGACAGACAGACAGACATGGCGAATCCATAAGCGTTCTGTTTTTTGGCAATTGGCTACGGAACCCTAAAAACGAGATCCAAATTACAATTTGCATGACTTCCATCTCAAGTCCTTAAGAACAAGTTCCATACTGCATACTTGTCCAGCGTAGGTTTTGTCAACTATTATATATTCAGTGGTTTTGTGTACTCTTTATGAAAATAAATTTGTTTTGATATATGGTCAACTGAACTACAACCTGTAAAAACACGCATTTGGTTATCATTCATGTTGAAGTGAAGTAATACACTTTACACGTTCAATAAGTAAATCCCGATTTAGTTAAGAAACATAGCAGAGATCTATTATAGTACGTATGATATCGTTCTGGATGTTATGGATAATAAGTATTCTCGCGTAATATCCATACCTACTAGGTATTTACTAACAAACTACCTGCTAATTATTTAAAAAAAAAATATTAAAGTAGGATAATTTTAGGATAATTATAAACTCAATTTCATTTTAGTGTTATATTAGTTATTGTTGCAGCATCGGTTAACAAATGTATACTTACATTGAATCGGTAATCCTTAAACACTTATGTATAAAGAGTACTCGCTATGTATCGAAGTGGAACAGATTAGGCCGTTCACCCACGTTCTACTAATTTGTGTGCGTCCGTCTTATAAGATGTGATAAATTTTTTAAATGTAACAGTTTTCGATGTACCTTTGGTTTTTATTCAACTGCCACCTTAGATAGGTAGAAGTAAAATCAGGGGTCATACGGTACAACGCCGAGTTCGTAATCTACAAAATAATGCTGTAATTTTATTGCTGTGGTAATATTCGAAATTTTTATAAATTACTATTCAAATATGAATTTCAAACGGATATTTTAATAATTCGAATAGGTATTCGATTGCAATCCCTAGTTCCAACCGTCCGTCCATCCCGCCGTTAAAATATTTATGTTCTGTGGTCTTCGGCGTAGCTCCGTCCGTTCTTACTTTCCGTCTGTCCTTCCATCGGTTCGGTCGGGTCTGTTGTTTGTTTTGTTACTGTTAATTGAGAATTTTCCTGGTACCTACAATTATAGTAATTTTTGGATCTTATCCGTGTTGGTTTTACAAAGACTAATTACTGTAGGTACCCTAGTAGTAGTGCCTAGTCCCTAAGAGTCTACTATTATTAGATCTACTAAGTACTTAACGTGTGGATTTTTCTGTGATGCCTCGTGCCTCCTGCCTGCATTACCTACTAGGTATATATTTTGTGCCTGCATCATATGATGCCTTTTCTGGAAAATACAAAGTAGGTAAACTACCTACCTACATAGTTCGGTAAGTACCTACATAAAACCTACTGACTAATTATTATACTAGTAACCTATCTAACTACCTATTATAAGTACTAGGTACCTATAGTACGCGTCAAGTAAAAAGAACGCTGGCGCAGGCACATGAAACTTTTCATCTTTATGTCTCAGGGTGGCGGGCGCAGTGCAATGCCACATAGGGCGCGTCCTAGGTGGACGTGACCTATGAGGTAATGCACTGTTCATAGGCAGAGGTTACCACTTAACATCAGGTGGGCCATTCATTCAGCTTGTTCCGTCATTCAAGTACCTACCTAGTACGCGTTCCAGCGTTCTTTTTACATGACGCGCACTATACCTACCTACCTAAACTAAGTTAGTATTTAGGTACTTATCTAAGGCCCGTAATATCAAATAGCAGTTTAATCTGTAAATGTTAGTTGCATCCTTCAGTCCATTGACAAAAATAGTCGGTTTAGAATCATGGGTTAAACTGATATTGTTATTACGGGCCCTAATAACTATTGATCAGCATATTATGTACCTACCAACTAGTAGGTAAAATAATTTTTCTCACTGGTTTTCTCACGGTGTTTTCTTTTACCGTTTTGAGCATACTACTAGGTACCTACGTACCTACAAGAATTTCAAGTGGAAAAATCCGTCGGTGCACGCACGGCTGGGATTGAGGTAGCAAGTCGGGATGTAGGTAGGCATATACCGACTTCCAATCCGAAGGTGGCGATGCGATGGCAGGCACTGACATTGTGAACGTAGCAGTAATAAGGAGTGAGGAAAAAATAAATTTTAGACAAAAAGAATACCTACCTAAATAACGTTTTTTTTGCCTATCGTGTAGCGTTTCTCTTAGCAATCAATTAACTTTGAAGGAAAAGTTGCGGAACCCCCCACTTTTCGAGAAAAAAAAGAACATTTTGAGGTTAAGTATGGAATTTATAAAAAAGGGATCACCACGTGAGCTGCGAGCGAGCCGAATGAGTTAGGGGAGGAGTGGGAGGCAGAGGGAGACCTCTGCCCTATAGGTGGGGAAATGTAGAAACTCATAGTTTTAGAGAAACAAAATAAAGAAAGTGTTTAGGTTCGGTTAGAATATGATCAGCACGTGAGCTGCGAGCGAGCCGAAGGCGAGCGTGGCCCGGTAGGGCCCGCAGCGAACCAGAACCAACATTTGCACGCCAATACCCAATAGCCTTTGTAATATCCTATCTACCTTAACTTGAACGGCCAACAGTATCTTAACTATGTATTTATATCTACAGTATTTAAGTATTTTACAGTATTTTGCGAGGTTTCCGCAACTCCCACTCACGGGTGGTGTTTTACACCACCCCCCTTAAATCGATGGCAAGTAAAGTAAATTCCTACATAAAAAAGCCCCTTTTTTTATAAATTCCATACTTAACCTCAAAATGTTCTTTATTTTTTTTTCTCGAAAAGTGGGGGGTTCTGCAAATTTTACTTCAAAGGGGGTGTTTTACCCCTCCCCCTCCCAAAAATCGACGGTCGGTAAAGTAAATTCCTACCCATTTTCCTACCTACGACGAAAAGCAACTGGATACGTTGCGCATATAAAAACTAGTCTTTTTTTGTCGAAAATTTGCCTGTCCTTTACGTAAAATAGCATGGGTGAAAAAGCCTTAGAAGTTAATATAGGTACAGTAGCATTTGTAGGGATTTTAATTCAATACAAGACCTTTATTATAAACATAAATACATTATGTAGGTACCTATGTGTATAATAATAATTATTCTTATGTTGTATTTTCAGAAAAATGTTTTCTTTGGTAAAGTCTGACAACGACGAGCTCCTAGTAGTGCCCACAAAACGTATTAAAATTGGAAAAAACAAAAAATGCACAGTAAACTGCAAAGGCTCGAAATAATATGGTGCAGTGCTACTGAAATCACATGGTAAGACATTTCCTTGGTAGGTGGTTACGCCATCTATTGGTGTTATATTAAAACTGCTTTCCAATCATTCTTCCCTCCCAATACACGCAGTGCGCAGATTGAACTGAACGGGTAGCAAGCAACGCTCGCTCGCGACCTACGCTAATACCGCAAGGACTCCGAGTGTGTCCTAACATTACGCAGTGAAGTGCTTATTAATTGTGCCCAAGGACATTGCGTCCTTAAAACAACCATCGTGATGGGAGCCCCCTTAAATATTTGTTTTATTTAATTTAATTACTTATTTTTAAAGTGAATATATAACTAAATATTCTGTGAATATTTCAAGGGTCTATCTGTTCCCGTTTTTTTTATACCACTTTAGATGACGGAACAAGCAGATGGCCCACCTGATGTTAAGTGATACCCTCTGCCTATGAACAGTGTATTATCTCATAGGTCACGTCCACCTAGGACGCACCCTATGTGGCACTGCACTGCGCCCGTCATCCTCAGACATAAAGATGGAAAGTCTCATGTGCCAGTAATTTCATCGGCACCCAACCCTTCAAAATAAAACACAGTAATGCGAGCACTACTGCTTTGCTGCAGAAATAGGTATGGTGGTAGTACTTCCCCGGACGAACTCTTTCACAAAAAAGCTCTACTACTAACAAAACAAAACGGTTTTCAATATCAAACAAAAACGAGTCGTCCACGTCCGATAATATGTTTCAGGCTTTATGGTTCACGGTCACAGTGTTGTCGAGTTTTTTAACTGTAACTGTTTAAACTATATTTCCAGATTCGAAAGAGGTATTACACAAAAAAATTGGAAAATAAAATGTGGCAAAAAAGTTCGAGACCCAAACAAAAAAACAGAAACACAGTATCTCAAAAACAACAAAAAATGATCTTCGCAGAATAGAGCTCGGAGATACTGTTGATATTAAGAAAGCCCAACACAGTTCGGGTGTTCAAATAATATGCAACAAAGAAGTCGTTATAAAGAATAAAAATGAAAACTTCAATCCCAGTACTTCACTGTCTGAGTTAACACCAATTGATCCTGATATGGAAGCAAAGGTATGTGCTGCTCTCGTTGAGTTTACACACGTTAACCCTGAACTGGAAGCACAGATATCTGCTGCCCTCGTTGAGTTTACAACGGTTGACCCTGAAATGGAACCAAAGATATATGCTGATCGAGCCGACATAGCACCAGTTGGCCCTGAAATGGAACCAAAGATACATATATGCTGCTCGAGCCGACTTAGCACCAGGTGGCCCTGAAATGGAACCAAAGATATATGCTGCTCACGCCAAGTTCACACCAGTTGACCCTGAAATGGAACCAAAGATATATGCTGCTCACGCTAAGTTCACACCAGTTGACCCTGAAATGGAACCAAAGATATATGCTGCTCACGCCAAGTTCACACCAGTTGACCCTGAAACGGAACCAAAGATATATGCTGCTCACGCCAAGTTCACACCAGTTGACCCTGAAACGGAACCAAAGATATATGCTGCTCACGCCAAGTTCACACCAGTTGACCCTGAAATGGAACCAAAGATATATGCTGCTCACGCCAAGTTCACACCAGTTGACCCTGAAATGGAACCAAAGATATATGCTGCTCACGCCAAATTCACACCAGTTGACCCTGAAATGGAACCAAAGATATATGCTGCTCACACCAAGTTCACACCAGTTGACCCTGAAATGGAGCCAAATATATATGCTGCTCACGCCAAGTTCACACCAGTTGACCCTGAAATGGAACCAAAGATATATGCTGCTCACGCCAAGTTTACCAAGTTTACTGCTTACATAGTCTTCTGCAGAATTTTTACTTATCACTTGTAGTCTACATGTAATAAGTATACCTGTGTTGTGTTCTGGTTGAGTATTATGAATATATTTTCCAACCAGACCCCCCCATAACTCCCGACGCAAAAACGACGGGGTGTTATAATTTTGACGTGTGTGTGTGTGTGTGTGTGTGTGTGTGTGTGTGTGTATCTGTCTGTGGCATCGTAGCTCCCGAATGGATGAACCGATTCCGTTTTTTTTTGTTAGAAAGGTGTTTATGTCGGGAGTTTTCTTAGCTATGTTTGATCACAAGTAATTAATTTTGTAAAAATTAAAAAAAACCCCAACGCTGAACGGCTGTTCCGATTTTGATCAAACAAAGCTAAGAACACTCCCGACAAATACACCTTTCAAACAAACAAAAAAACTAAATCGGTTCATCCATTCGGGAGCTACGATGGGACGGACAGACATACACACACACACACAGACACGTCAAACTTATAACACCCCTTCGTTTTTCGTCGGGGGTTAAAAATCGGCTCAGCCGTTTCATTGCGTTGAGGGGTTTCTTTTTTTAAATTAATTACTTGTTGCGTATTGTTTCAATTTTTTTTTTTTTTTTTTTTTTTTTTTTTTTTTTTTATTATTTCTTTTCGGTAGTGTTGTAAACTTTTGAACTTCTGTTTCAGAACTATGTATAAGTTCTAGATGTCTTGCAAATTTGCTTTGAAGTTTTTTACAAAATGGGCAACAGTATTTCTTTGTTGTTCTTTTATCAGAGATCTTTGACTATTGAACAATAATTTTCATTTTTGTGTTTTGTACTGGAATGTAGAACATTCATTAAACATCTGTAACAAACTTATTGCCTATGTTACTATGTATCTTCTTAGTACTATACATCTAAGTATTTGACTTTTTAGTACCTGAGTAAGTTCATTGTTCATGCTTAATTTAATTACTTACTTGACGTTTTTCCTATTGAATTTATAAACTAAAAATATACTAAGTTTGTTCTGGGATTACTGAATTAAAAGTTAATGATACAAGTACTGTATTAGTTTTATTTTGTATGATTAGGAAAACAAGCATGTCAGTTAGTCAGTGAGTGGTAATCGAGCTTTATATGATATATAATAGATAAAATAAAAAAAATGGTTTCTTACATAGTAGGTATGAAGAGTAGGTACCTGTCCCCTAACTATGCAAAACTTACCTTTTTTTAACTTCTTGTGATTGACGGATCAAGCAGATGGCCCATCTGATGTTAAGCGCTAACCTCTGCCTTTAACAATGCATTACCACCCAGGACGCACCCTATGTGGCATTGCACTGCGCCCGCCACCCAGAGACATAAAGATGAAAAGTCTCATGTGCCTGTAATTTCACCGGCAACCAAACCGGAACACAGCAATGCGAGCACTACTTGCTTTGCGGCAGAAATAGGTATGGTGGTAGTACTTCCACGGACGAGCTCTTTCACTAAAAAGCTCTACTACTACTAAACCTACTACCTACCTACTCAAACTATACTTGCGCTACAAATATAATATTGTTCCCAAAGTAAACGTTGAATGTAGGTACATATACGATGTAGATTATGCAAGCTCTGTCTTTGGTAAATCGAAAGGGGGGCATTGCACTGCGCCCGCCACCCAGAGACATAAAGATGAAAGTCTCATGTGCCTGTAATTTCACCGGCAACCAAACCGGAACACAGCAATGCGAGCACTACTTGCTTTGCGGCAGAAATAGGTATGGTGGTAGTACTTCCACGGACGAGCTCTTTCACTAAAAAGCTCTACTACTACTAAACCTACTACCTACCTACTCAAACTATACTTGCGCTACAAATATAATATTGTTCCCAAAGTAAACGTTGAATGTAGGTACATATACGATGTAGATTATGCAAGCTCTGTCTTTGGTAAATCGAAAGGGGGGCATTCCTCTATTACGTCGTCCGGTTTGTACCTACATACCTAAATACTTAAAGGAAAACTCTGAAATCAGACCAGACTTCAGCGCCTGACTGATACGGGACAGCAGCGGCATCAGTAAATTTTAATTATGAAACAAATGTACGCTAAACCATACTATCGGGAGCGGTGGGAGGGATGTGGGAGTATTAAGGTGAAGGACAACCGTGACCTTGACTTTTTTTTTACAAAAAATGTACGCCAAACCATACTATCGGAAGCAGGGGGGGACCACGTGGGACCAAATATACCTAATAACTACTCATTTTCTAGTCTCTCAAGCAGTGTATTCACGTACAGGTTGAAAATTAAGGGTGTACTTAACCCCCCTCCCCCTCCCCCCGAGGGGTGGCTCACCCCGCATTCCAACCTGTATGCGTCCGACAACTTTTCATCTTTATGCCTCAGGGTGGCGGGCGCAGTGCAATGTCTCATAGGATGCGTCCTAGGTGGAAGTGACCTATGAGGCAATGCATTGTTCAAGGCAGTAGTTACCGCTTAACATGGTGGGCCATCTACTACTTCCGCCATGGACAAAGCTAAAAAAAACGTCGTAGGAAGCCATCGCGTGCATTCGCGAGGTCTCAGTTCGGGGCGAACCACTAGTTATATAGGTCGCGAGTGCCTCACTTGTCGGATTGTTGGTATGATAGCATTACAACAATATTTATGACGACCTCTGTGGCGCGGCGGGCGAAGCTTGGCCTGCGACACAGGAGGTTGCGGGTTAGATTCCCGCTTCGGAACAAATATTTGTGCGATCGCAGATATTTGTTCAGGGTGTTCTGGGTATTTTCTATTGTATAATAAAAAATATCTTTCTATGTAATATATTGTATTAAGTATATCAGTTATCTAGTACCCATAACACAAGCTCTGCTTAGCTTGGGGCTAGATAATGTTGTGTGAACTGTCCAGCACTATTTAATTATTTATTTATTTATCAAGTAGGTACGTATACCTACATAGACTCATAGTTCAGTGGGGTAGGTCTGGTATAAGGAAAATATATGCTACCTCCTATGATGATATTTTCATTTATATGATCCATTTTCCAAAGTTATAGCAGTTTTAGTATACAAAGCATCTATTGAAACTTCATATATGTAACGTGTAGTGTGAGGTCTATGTCCTCAAACTAATCGTTGAATCCAATTACCACTCACACATATTAATTTCCCCTCCATATCTACGGGGAAACGGAAAATAGCGTAACTAGAGAAAATGCATACAAATATGTGATGATAATGAAATAATTATGTTCAATTCATTGGCATTTTGGGCACTTACCTGAGCAACGCCTTTTTTGAAGTCTTGTCCCCATAACAAACTTTAGATACGAATAATTACATATGTGTGAGTGGTAATTGGATTCAACGATTAGTTTGAGGACATGTACCTCACACTACACGTTACATATATGAAGTTTCAATACATGCTTTGTATACTAAAACTGCTATAACTTTGGAAAATGGATCATATAAATGAAAATATCATCATCCCCTAACGTGGGGGGTTGTAGGCTTTAAATTTACCACCCCTAATTATCAAGTCCCAAATCATGCCTTGTACATAGATATATATTTATGTGTATATATTATAGTTTAACAAGTTATGATATTATTTTATATAGTTCTATTTTTCAATATACCTAAGTTGTATATAAAGTAGGTGTAGCAATAGTTTAAATTTATGAAGATATTGTAATAGTTATTTTTATTTTATTTTTTTATATTAAGAGATTGTATATTACTTACCCAGATAATAAGCCACCGTTCTATGTCATACAAATAATTCCAGTCCATCCCAAGGTTGTCTGGCAGAGATCGCTTATAGCGATAAGACCGCCCATTGTACTTCCATGTTTAGTTTATGTATTAATTTTTAAAATATCTTATTTTCTGTGTTGTACAATAAAGTGTTTTCTATCTATCTATCAGTAGCGCAGTAGCGGACTGGAGAAGGGCAAAAGGCGAGTATTCGGCGCCTTAAAACCGAACCACCCATACAGATGAGGTCACAGCAGCCTCGGGACCTAATCAACCCCTCAAAGGACTGGTGCAGAAGGCAAGGGGAAACCACTGCTACTATATTCCCAAGACAGTCATCATGAAAGTACAAATACAGAGAATACGATCGCCATGCGAACCGCCTAGCAACCGGCGCCGCGCCGCTTCCGGGGCACGCGGTGGGAAATCTGCTACCGGCCATGGAGGAGTAGGAAACCAGGCTCACCATGGAAATCCTACTACTGGAATTCATGTTAAGCTGCGACAAATCCAAACGATAGGAACGTGGAATGTACGCGGCCTTCTTAAACCTGGAAAACTCACCATATTAGAGGGAGAGATTGCTAGATGTGGTTTGAACATATGTGGACTCAGCGAAACCCATTGGAAAAACAACGGTCATTTCCTCACAGACACCCACGTCATTTACTTCTCTGGCAATGACAACAGCAGCGAGAATGGCGTGGCGTTTGTTATCCCTAAACAACATAAAGAGTGCGTAATGGGCTACGAACCAGTTAACGACCGAATAATTAGCATCAAACTCAAAGCATCGCCGGTGAACCTAAATCTCATACAGGTATATGCCCCAACTAGCAAGTCAAGTGTCGAGGCTTTAGAGAATTTTTATTCTGATCTAGAGACCACTATCGCTAAAATCCCCAACAGAGAGTTACTTATAATTTTGGGTGATTTTAACGCCAAAATTGGAGCAAATGCCCATCAGCTAAGCAATTGCGTCGGAAGATTTGGTCTTGGGACACGTAACGAAAGAGGTGACCGACTCATACAGTTTGCAACAGAAAATAACATGGTGGTAGCAAATAGTCTGTTCCAGCATCATCGACGAAGACTATACACCTGGATATCGCCAGGCGATAGATGCCGCAATCAGATCGATTACATCCTGATCCGGTCGCGTTGGAAGACATCCATTCAAAATGCCCATACACTACCTGGAGCTGACTGTGGATCAGATCACCAACTTTTGATCTTGAAGCTAAAGTTAAAACTGACAGCGGCCAGAACTCCCAACAAACAAATGAGGGTTGAAGTGAAAGATAGGTTGAAATTTAAGGTGGCTGTAGAACGAAACTGGACAGAATGGACTGCCACAAACCATGTTGAAGAAACATCTGACATGATGTGGGACCGGGCTAAAACGTTAATTAATAGTGCGGTCTCAGAGTCCAAACCACCACCTGTACCACACAAAAGACAGCATTGGATGACGGACGGTACTTTTGAACTGGTTGAGAAGAGGCGTGAGATGAAGGCTAGGGGTGCAGATGTTACAGACCAGAACAGACTGTCTGCCCGGATTCAAGCAAGCTGCAGGAGAGATCATAATGCCTATCTTCGCAACATATGCGAAGAGATTGAAGCACACGCAGGCAAGTACGAGTCCCGAGATCTGCATCACAAGATTCGCTTCATCACAAAAACCCTGCCTTCCAAAACATGGGCAATTGAGAACAGTAATGGCGATGTGATCACAGAGCTAGAACTCATCTCTGAGGCCTGGAAGAGTTACTGTCAGTCGCTGTTCTGGGACCCACAGTCGCGGAACTTTCCTACTACGAAACCCGAGAGTGACCAACTTGAGCCTGGCATACTTAAATCTGAAATTATCGCAGCTATCGAACACCTTAAGTATATATGATGTGGGGCGGCAGGGTAGCGCCGAGCTACGATACCTATATTGCTTGCCGTAGGTACGTGCTCCAGGCGTAGATGGTGATGGCGCCTGCCTAGTTTTGGCTGGTCCCGTTCCGCTGTCCGGAGTAGATGATGGGAGACAGGAAGGTAGATGACCTTCAGGGAGCCTGTATCGCCCCGAGCCGTGATGCCTCGTCCTGCCTACAGTCGATTGGGGTGTGGGATTCTTCCGAATTGAAACGATACTTCCGTTGGTTGAATGGTGCTTAGCGAGGCTGGCAGACCGTGCATTCGTCGGGTCCGTTCCTGTTCGTAGTACTGGATGACTTGTGGAAGCGTTCAATGGGCTGCACCTCATACTGTTTCGCTCTTCCAGACTATTTCTTTCTTCTTCTCGCATATAGGAAAACACTCATTGATGCTCCCACAAGCCAATTTACTTAGGAACCCCTGGGCGTTACCGCAACGAGAGCGGTGAAAGTTGAACGTAAACAGCCCTATTTTCGCTGTCCCTTGGGCCTCAGTATGCCAACCTTTCTGACCATATCTCTTTATTTTCTTACATCTAAGTACATTGGTTACTATTTCTACGTACCTATTAGGTATAGCTACCTACCATATGTTTAATCTTTGTACATAGGTCCCTCGTTAGGTGGCTATATCGATTCTTATCCGCTAGTTTTACATTGTTACATAGTAAATGTACTTAGAAAGCCTTATATTTCTTGTTGGCCGGACTTGCCTTTCGGTTTATCCGGTCAACAAGACGCTGCCTACTCTTGCGCACGCGTCGACACTAGCGTGATGCTGTCTAGACGATAATTGGCCTTGGTAGAAGGATTTTAATGATGCGATCTTAGTACAGTGGGCGCGCCGGACCGAGTTTATAAATATTAGCAGCGGTCCGCCGTGTCTCCGCTCAGTATGCGCCAGACCTTCGCGCGTGCCACTACTGACGGAGACCAGCTATCCTGGGCTTAGCAGCTCACCAGGTCTTTACTCTTGACGTGCCCACGTACCACCAGCTGAGAATCCTTTACCAAGTCTGTGCCAATTACCTTTAGTTACCTAAGTACCTACTTTACCTTTTACCTGCTGGTACCTGTGTACCAGTAGGTACTACCTGTGGTACTCTGGCACCTTGACCAGAACCTCGCCCCCAGACTTACCTCCAGACCTTCGCGTCTGGTTACCTGTCTGGTATACCGGGCGGTTCATACCCCTACAGGAAGGTGAGGTTAAAGAAACGCATCTACCTGCCTACCCCTAACCTATGGTGGCACCAACGTCCTTTATTCACAATGTTCTAAGTAACTAAAGCCTGCCTATTGCTAATAATAAAGAGAATCGTTTATTTCAGCCAACTATTTTAAGTTATGATACCTATTCATGTTTGTCTTAGAATTACTTGCTAAGATCATCTAATCATCATCGCGAGTCGCGGACATCCTCCCCCCGATGCGCGGCATTGTCCTCTGGCCGCTTACTCGCTGCTCGGTAGAGTCGTGGTGGGATGACCGTCGCTCTGGCTCTCGACATGTAGAGGCGTCGTTGTAGTGGGAAGACCGTCGCTCAGCCCCCCGGAGTGAAGTGAAGTCCTAGCTCGGGGTACACGATGACCGGTGTCTGCTATCTCACTGGCTCCCTGAGAGACATGAGGGTTGTCTCCAGGGACCAGGAGTATCGCCTTGGAGCAGGGTCGCTTGAACGTCCCATGCGACGTGCGTGCCTCGATGTTCCTCGTTCGGCCATCGGGTCCAGGGTAGGTACGGACCACGATGCCTCGAGGCCAGGTGTTTCTTGGGAGTGTGGGGTCCACTATGAGGATCGTGTCCCCACACTGCAAGTCTCGTTCAGTGATGTTGTGGTTGTTTCGTCTAGGTACGAGAGTTGGTAGGTACTCTCGCACCCATCTAGCCCAAAAGTGGTCGGCTAGTCTCTGCGCCGTCCGCCATGAGCGCCGGCCGCTGAGGTCCGCTTCGGTGTAAGCCCCCATCTCTAGAGCTCCGCAGGATTTCCCCATGAGGAAGTGATTTGGTGTAAGCGCCTCCTCTTCTGTGTCATCAGTGGTGATGAGTGGTCGCGAATTGATCACGTGCTCGGCCTCTAGCAGTAGCGTATGTAAGACCTCTTCCTTGGGGTGACGCTCTCTCAGTGTCACCGCTAGAGCCGTCTTGACTGATCGAACAAGACGCTCCCACGCTCCCCCTTGATTCGGGGCCCCCGGGCTGATGTACTTCCAGCGCAGGCCCATGGTTTTGGCCTCTCCCGCGAGGCCGCTGTCGGAATTGAGTTCTTCGACAGCCCCCCGTAGCTCCCTGTCAGCGCCGACGAAGTTCGTCCCGTTGTCGCTGAACATGGTACGCGGCATCCCCCGTCTGGCCGCCATCCTTCGTAGTGCTAATAACATTGAGTCTGTGGACAGAGAAGCAGCCAGCTCCAAGTGCACTGCCCTTGTAGCTAAGCAGGTAAACAAGGCCCCCCATCTCTTCTCGTGGCGGCGTCCCACCGTCACTGTCATGGGGCCGAAGTAGTCCACACCCGTATTAGTGAAGGGCGGCTCTCCCACCTTAAGTCGCTCTCTAGGCAAGTCCCCCGTCGGAAGTCGTTGAGGCCCCTCTCTGTGGACTCGACACCATTGGCAGCCATGTCTCGTTGCTCTCACCGCCGACCGAAGCCCCAGCACCCAGTACCTTTGACGTACCTCGTTTATTACTGTGGCGTGATTTCCATGATTGAATTTTTCATGAAAATGAGTGATGAGCAATCGAGTCAAGTAGTTCTTACTATCCAGTATGATAGGTCGCTTGTAGTCGCGATCTAACCCCACCGCTGCGTCGATCCTCCCCCGTATTCGCAGGAGTCCCCCTTCCTTGACGATATCCAATTTCTTTAACTTGCCTGAGTCCTCAAGGCAGCTCTCTCGTTGACTTCTCATTAGAAGTTCCCGTTCGGCTCTCTCTACGTAGGTAGCGTCTAGAGACAGAAACTTCTTACCAGTTTTCTTTTCTGTAGGCCTCTTGTAGAGCTGCTCTCTCTTTTTCTTAGAGACCCTTTTCCAAGTAGGGTCCTGTTCCTTTGCAGCTTGCACGAGCTCTACCTTACAGCGGCATAAGTCGATAAACTGGTATATCCGGGCAGTCGCTCTCAGGAGTCTCGTCCACCTCGAGAATCTAGTAGGGTCAGGGGTAGAGTACTCACAGACCCGAGCTGCCGCAGTGATGTGCAGCTCTCTTTCCTCTCCTGATTGCTCTCGCTTGAACGAGCGTACTGCCGGCCATTCCTCTTCTTCCTTTCCTAAGAACTCCGGGCCAATGAACCATCGATGCCCCCCGTTGAAGTCCTTAGGGATGTCTCTAGTAGAGTCATCCGCTGGGTTCTGACCTGTAGGTACCCAGCGCCATTGTTGAGGTCTTGTCGTATCTTCGATTTCCGCCAGACGATGTGCCACGAAAGACTTGAAGGTTCTTGGATCCGTTTTGATCCAAGAGAGCACCGTGCTAGAGTCTGTCCAATAAGTCTTACTTGTCGCCTTTAAGTCCATTTCCCGGTCGATAGAGTGCGCTAACCTCGCTCCCAACAGTGCAGCCTGCAGCTCTAGTCGTGGTATAGAGACTGGTTTCAACGGAGTGACTCTAGCCTTCCCGGCTAGTAGAGTCACCGTATACTGACCTTCTTGGTTTCTCTGTCTCCAGTAGACTGCACACGCGTAAGCTACCTCACTAGCGTCTGTGAAGACATGTAGCTCTCCCTCCGTTTGGTAAGGCGAGACGCATCTAGGGACTCGTAGATCGTCGAGTAGGTGTAAATTCTGAAGATACGTTTGCCATGAAGACTCGTCCGTCTGCTTTACCTTTTCGTCCCAACCGACGCCGCTCCTCCAGATGTCTTGAAGCAGTCTCTTCCCTTGGATTAGCACAGGCGACGCTAAGCCCAAGGGATCGAAGGTTGACATTACGGCGCTCGTGACTTGACGTTTCGTCGGAGTCTCCATTTGATCGACGACCTCTCTTACGTTTCTTAGATGGGTCCTGAATCCCATCTCGTCCTTTTCTGTGAACCAACGCAGCCCGAGGGTTCTTTCCTCTTTCGACCCGAGCTCTACCTGCGTGGTTACCTCTGTGGTGAGTCCTTTCTGGACTCTCTCTCTGTTCGATGCCCATCCCCTCAGCTGGAACCCGGCCTTTTGGTGGATGGTCTCTACCTCTTTCGATACTCGAAGCGCCTCTACCTCCGTTTCAAAGCAGTGAAGATAATCGTCCATGTAATGGTTTCTTACCACTGCTCTACCTGCTTCGGGGTATCTCTCCTGGAACTCTCGGGCGTTCAGGTTCTTCACGTAGATAGCTAGACTCGGTGAACAAGCGGCGCCGAAGATGACTGACGTCATACGATACTCTTTCGGCGCTCCGGTTCGCTCCGCTCCTCTCCAGAGGAAACGCAAGCTGTCTCTATCTTCATACCTGATTTTGACTTGAAGGAACATTTCTTTAATATCGGATACCACGGCGACCGGTCTCTGTCTGAAGCGAAGAAGCACTCCAAACAGTGACTGAAGCAAGTCCGGTCCCGCTAGTAGAGCGTCGTTGAGACTCTTCCCTTTGAACTTAGCCGCCGCATCAAAGACTAACCTTTTCTTTTTCTTAGTGGGATGCGTCACGGCGAAGTGAGGTAGGTACCATTTCCTTGTTGACGACGACTCGTGAGTCACCTCCTCGGCATATCCGCTGTTGAAGAGGTTCTCTACCTGCCTTTGGTACTCCGATTTCAGCTCTAGATCCTTGTCAAGTTTCCGCTCTATGTTCCGAAGTCTGCTGAGCGCGGACTCATAGTTGTCCGGCATCGACTCTAGATCGCTCTTCCAGAGCAAACCTGTTTCGAAGCGTCCGTTCTCTAACCTTCGAGTATTCTTCAGTAGTATCTGCACGGCTCGTTCTTCAGAGTCCGTGCTCGGTCGACGCGGTTGAACCCCCAATGATTCAATCGCGAAGTGTTCCTTGATGAGCTGGTCCAGCTCATCATCACGAGTAGAGACGTGTGCGCAGGTAAGGTAGTTCATCTTCTGAGCCGCTCCTCCATCCAGACCGTGAAGCACCCATCCTAGGTGCGTCAGTGAGGCAGCTGGCTGATTACGTTTACCTTTACGTGTCGCTCGTGATACTATCAGCTCCCAGTTGTCCTGCCCGATGAGCAGTCTCGGAGCTTCCTCTGCGTAGTGTAGCCTGCTTACCAGTTTCTGCAGATGCATACACTCTTCTAACCTTGACTTGTCGATCCGTTGAGGCGTCAGTCGCAACCGATCTATAGTGCGAGCCCCGCAGATCTTACGCCGTTGACTCTGGTGGAGGCCTCTAAGCTTCAAGTTCACCCGCATAGAGTCGTCCTTCTTGATGACTCTACCGCCGACTGTCTCTATTGAGAGAGCTTCCTTGGGTCCGTGAAGTCCAATTTCCTCTGCCACCGCCGAGTCGAGAAGGGTCACTGTTGAACCCTCGTCCAAAAGGGCCATTACCTTGGCCGTCCCCTTGGGCCCGTATATCTCTACAGGCACCATCTTTAAATACGCTCTCGCGCCCTTCGTAGCGTTCACCTGGCTTAGATGAACGTTGTTGGCCACTTCCTTGGCCCCTTCCTTGCTATTATCTGAACTGCTCTGATCCTTGGGCCCATGGTCTGGCTGCTTACCCTCTTCGTGCAGTAGGTGATGATGCCATCTTCTACATTGCTTACACGGTGGCCTTCGACAGCTCTCCTTCCTGTGTCTGGTTCTCAGACACTTAAAGCACAGACTAGCTTTCTTCACTATGACCCACCTGTCATTCACGCTAGCTTGCCGGAACTTCTTACACTCCTCTAGTGAGTGACTTCCTTCGCAATGCGGGCACGTATGTAGCTGCGTCTCTCTCTCCTTAGCGGCATGTGCGCTTTGACGCTGAGGGTGTATTACCTTCTTAGCTGTGGCCTCCTGGGAGGCATACGGGCCGCATCTCTCAGCTTCCCTGCTCAGGAACTGTGATATCAGCGATAAGTCCGGGTCCTCGTGCTCTGCTGCGAAGTCGTACCACCGGTACTTCAGTACCATGGGTAATTTATCAATTATTACCTTGATCATTTCCGGTGATTTCAGATAATGCGGTTTCTTTAGCCCATTGATCGTCGCGACGGTGTTGTTGATCACGCTGGCAAACACACACACATCTCGCGCGTTCTCCGTTGTTCTTGGCAGGTTCTTTACCTTTTCCAATTCTGCTAGAACTAGGGCGTCCGGCCTCCCATACCTGCGGCGTAGTGACTCTAGCACCTCACTAGGTGCGCACTCAGAATATAAAATACTCCTTACCGCTTCTTTGGCCGGTCCTCTGATCGCCTTCCTCAGCCGTGCCATATTCTGCACGGAACTGAATAGCGGCGCGGTGTCTTCGTACACCGTTCTGAAGGCCAACCATTCCCCACAGCTGCCGTCAAAGACTGGAAGTTCATGCATGTACACCGGTTGATGTGCAGTCCCTGATCTCGGCGCGGATGTGATGGCCCTCACGATCGCTTCGGCTAGAGCATCAGTGCCACTAGCCTCCATACCTTTAGGTGCTGTGTCCTCTGGCTTCACGCCGGCGGTGGCAGTTGGATCCTGAAGTTTTATGGCGCACTCCTTCGCGAGTACGTCACCTGGTCGCCCCTCCGCGGACGTCCCTTCTTCCCCTAGATGTCCTCCACCAGACATCCTGCCTACCGTAGCTTCCACCCAATCTCGGACACCTTCAGATCTACCTTCAGGTTCGTCCACAGCAGAGTCCAAGTCTGCCGCGTCCTCCTTGTCCAATCTCAACAGCTCCATGTCCGTCCTCGCTAGGTCGGCGGCGGCCTGGGCTTGTCTAAGCACCTGGCGGTTGAGTTCTGCTCGCAGCTCTACCTCACGTCTCTTCCTCGCCTTCTCCGCCAGCGAGGCACTCTTTGAGGCAGGGCGGGCCTTGGACTTACCAACTGTTCTCGTTCTCCTCTCACTTGGCTGCGCTTCCATGGTGTTATCAGTAGTACCTGTCGTTTTTGTCATCGTACCTTTAGTAGTATCCGAGCTACTGGCTACCCCTGAGATTCTGAAGTCCGAGTCTTCGGACATCAGTCCCTGACCCACAGCTGGTCGGACCGGAACCTCCGGTCGGGCTGGTGTAGGCCTCGACGCCTCCGTCGGGGTTGGCTGGGGTACCACTGGCTCCTCCATCGGTGGTCGACGTGATGTTCCTGCTTGGCTCCTGGTTACTGGCATCCCGTGACTGGTGTGTCTGTATCAGCAACGACTTACATAAACGCCAGTACGTCAGTCCAGGTCCGATGTTCCGATGGCCCAGGTCGATGATCCGGTTCGGTCCGCTTTGATCCGGTTCGGTTCGATCCGCTTTGGCTTGATCCGCTTTGGCTCGATCCGCTTTGGCTCGATCCGCTTCAGGCTTGATCCGCTTCAGGCTTGATCCGCTTCAGTCCGATCCGCTTCGGTCCGATCCGGTTTGCTCCGTTGGTCCAGTGGTCCAGTGGTCCGCTATCAGGGAGCACCCGTAGGTAACTGAAATTGAACAGTAATCGAATGAGTTTCGATTAGATACGCAGCGCCAGTACTTCGGTCGTGGTGTGATCCACTTGGACAGTACTAGCTGGTCAGAAGATCCGCTTCCCCTCGATGTGGTTGTCACAGCAGCTCCTGGTTCCGCTCTGGTTTCCAGCAGTACGGTATCCGGCGCTCGAAGGACCAGATATATGTGATGTGGGGCGGCAGGGTAGCGCCGAGCTACGATACCTATATTGCTTGCCGTAGGTACGTGCTCCAGGCGTAGATGGTGATGGCGCCTGCCTAGTTTTGGCTGGTCCCGTTCCGCTGTCCGGAGTAGATGATGGGAGACAGGAAGGTAGATGACCTTCAGGGAGCCTGTATCGCCCCGAGCCGTGATGCCTCGTCCTGCCTACAGTCGATTGGGGTGTGGGATTCTTCCGAATTGAAACGATACTTCCGTTGGTTGAATGGTGCTTAGCGAGGCTGGCAGACCGTGCATTCGTCGGGTCCGTTCCTGTTCGTAGTACTGGATGACTTGTGGAAGCGTTCAATGGGCTGCACCTCATACTGTTTCGCTCTTCCAGACTATTTCTTTCTTCTTCTCGCATATAGGAAAACACTCATTGATGCTCCCACAAGCCAATTTACTTAGGAACCCCTGGGCGTTACCGCAACGAGAGCGGTGAAAGTTGAACGTAAACAGCCCTATTTTCGCTGTCCCTTGGGCCTCAGTATGCCAACCTTTCTGACCATATCTCTTTATTTTCTTACATCTAAGTACATTGGTTACTATTTCTACGTACCTATTAGGTATAGCTACCTACCATATGTTTAATCTTTGTACATAGGTCCCTCGTTAGGTGGCTATATCGATTCTTATCCGCTAGTTTTACATTGTTAGATAGTAAATGTACTTAGAAAGCCTTATATTTCTTGTTGGCCGGACTTGCCTTTCGGTTTATCCGGTCAACAAGACGCTGCCTACTCTTGCGCACGCGTCGACACTAGCGTGATGCTGTCTAGACGATAATTGGCCTTGGTAGAAGGATTTTAATGATGCGATCTTAGTACAGTGGGCGCGCCGGACCGAGTTTATAAATATTAGCAGCGGTCCGCCGTGTCTCCGCTCAGTATGCGCCAGACCTTCGCGCGTGCCACTACTGACGGAGACCAGCTATCCTGGGCTTAGCAGCTCACCAGGTCTTTACTCTTGACGTGCCCACGTACCACCAGCTGAGAATCCTTTACCAAGTCTGTGCCAATTACCTTTAGTTACCTAAGTACCTACTTTACCTTTTACCTGCTGGTACCTGTGTACCAGTAGGTACTACCTGTGGTACTCTGGCACCTTGACCAGAACCTCGCCCCCAGACTTACCTCCAGACCTTCGCGTCTGGTTACCTGTCTGGTATACCGGGCGGTTCATACCCCTACAGGAAGGTGAGGTTAAAGAAACGCATCTACCTGCCTACCCCTAACCTATGGTGGCACCAACGTCCTTTATTCACAATGTTCTAAGTAACTAAAGCCTGCCTATTGCTAATAATAAAGAGAATCGTTTATTTCAGCCAACTATTTTAAGTTATGATACCTATTCATGTTTGTCTTAGAATTACTTGCTAAGATCATCTAATCATCATCGCGAGTCGCGGACATTAAGAATGGGAAAGCCACAGGTAGAGATGCGATACCTATCGAAACCATAAGAGCCCTAGGAGATCAAGGTATCCAGATCTTCCACATCATCTGTAACAAGATATGGCAGACTGGAGTATGGCCAATGGAGTGGACTCATACAGTCTTCACTCCTTTACATAAGAAGGGTTCAACAAAGAAATGTAGCAACTACCGCCTTATTGCACTTATCTCTCACGCAAGCAAAATCATGTTACATATTCTTAACGAGCGACTGAAGGCCTATCTATCCCGGGAGATTGCACCAGAGCAGGCTGGATTTGTGAAGGGAAAGGGCACTCGAGAACAAATTTTAATTGTCCGCCAGATCATCGAGAAGGCTCGAGAATTTAACAAGCCGACTTATATATGCTTTGTGGACTTCTCAAAAGCGTTTGACTCGGTGAAATGGCCTATGATGTGGAATACATTGCTGGAAATGGGCACTCCGACACATCTTGTACACCTTCTGAGGCGTCTTTATGAAGAAGGAACTGCTTCAGTACGGACAGACGACATCTTGTCAAGCAGTTTCCACCCCAGTGCAGGCGTCCGCCAAGGATGTATAATATCACCTCTCTTGTTCAACGCATATACTGAACTTTTGATGCGAATCACTCTGGAAAATTGGACAGACGGTGTTACGGTTGGTGGCTATAGAATTGCAAATCTTCGCTACGCAGATGATACAACTTTATTTGCGACTAGTGCTAGCCATATGGAGGAGCTACTTCTCAAAATGGAGCGTGTGAGCCTTGAATTCGGGTTAAAGATCAATCGCAGCAAGACTAAAATGATGATTGTGGACCGAGCTAATAACAACTCGCCGGAGGTGACTCAGATTGCAAACTGCACAGTGGTCCATTCCTACATATACCTTGGAACTTTAATCTCTAACAATGGTGGTTGCGTAGATGAAATTAAACGACGTATGGCGATTACTAGGACCGCAATGGACAAGCTGAAGAAAATTTGGAAAAATCGTAGCATCACAAAATCCACTAAGATCCGGCTCGTGCGAACACTTGTTTTCCCTATATTTTTGTATGCAGCAGAGACGTGGACGCTGCGAGAAGTCGAGAAGAAAAAGATAGATGCTCTGGAAATGTGGTGCTGGAGGAGACTGCTTGGGGTATCGTGGACAGAGTTTCGTACTAATGTGTCAATACTTCAAGAACTTGGCATTAAGCAGCGTCTATCCGATCTAGTTCAAACTCGCATCCTTAAATTTTTCGGACACGTCTCGAGACGGAACACTGACTCCATTGAGCGTCTTGTCGTCCAAGGACGAGTAGAGGGCATCAGACCGCGCGGAAGGTCGCCCATGCGTTGGACCGACCAGATCAAGTCTGCAGTGGGTGGCAACCTGTATGAATGCACAAGGATGTCCACGAATAGGCATAAATGGCGAGATATCGTGAGGCGAGCAACATCAGCCCCTAATAATAGTACAACATGACGACCACGACCGCTCTGTCAAGAGTGCAACGACTGAGAAGAAGAAGAAGAAGATCTATCTATCAGCCGACACGCTCACTGCTGAGCCCAACGATCAGAGGGGCAAGTCCGAGTTTACACACACCATCGTAACGGCGAGTGTACGTGTATTGCGTAGTAACTAGCCATTAATCTGTGACGTTTTTGACACAGATTAATAGCTAGTTATTATGTTATACACGTACGATCGTGTTACGTTCACCGTTACGATGGTGTTTGCAAAACTCAGACTCACCCCTCAGGTCATTGATATTAGGTTAAAGAGCTTCGGAGAGCTTAGCCCCCCTTGCCTTACCCTGCACTCCAACCCGAATGCACCAGAAAGACTGCTGGCCCATCTCACAGCGTTTTCCTGATTGGCGTACCAGTACTGGAAGTGACGCTGCACCTGTGTATGCACGCCTGTGCTCGCCAGCTTTTCCCATAATTTATCATATGACACGAGGTCAAACGCCTTTGAGAGATCGAGGAAGCATGCGTACACAGGTGTACGTCTCTGTGTATAGTTCTGAACAGTATGCTTTAAACTCAGAATCGCAGTTTCAGTTGAGAGGTGATTTCTGAAACCAAATTGTGCATCATTGATGCTCAGATATGTAGGTACTTATCTAATTCCGAGTCAAGCACACTATCCAGCACCTTCGCCACTACAGTAGCCAGTGATAATGGGCGGTAGTTACACTTATCCGACATATTGCCGGTTGTTAATGGCGTGGTCGATGCTGCAGAAAATGCGGCGCTCGAGGTTCCACGAAGACAAGCTTCTTTTTTCGAAAATGTTGCGAAAAATGTTTCCTGTCGCAACTCTTCATGTGCCTCTAGCAATTCTAAGAGTCTCGTTTTCTGCGCCGTTCTGCAAGGCTTACCACACGGATATAGAAAATCGAAGCGCTCACGGAGGTAAGTAGGAGAAGGAGTATTGTAAAGAACATTGAATTGAAACGACAGAACATGGAGATCACATTGACGACGAATGGGGAGCCATTTTAGTTGGGATCGGAATTGAGACACGTGGTCAAACTTGCGCAGGTCGAAGATGAAACGGATACACAAGTTTTGAAGACGCTCCAGTTTGTTTAAAAGCTCCTCCGTGGCATCTAGGAAACAGACGTCAGCATAGTCAAGGAGAGGTAACAAGAGGGCTTGGGCAAGAGTGACTTTAGTTTCAAAAGGTAAGAACTTTTAGAGGCGCTTGAGAGATTGAAACGAGAAGTTACCCCGTTTGCTAATATCATTAAAGTGACTCACCTAGGACAGTTTATTGTCAAAAATAACACCCAGGTTCTTGGCACAGACAGAAAAAGATATTGGTTCATCGGCGTAGGTACATAACCGGGGGGGCGTAGACTGACCTACAAGATTCAGCATTTATGATCTACCAATTATAAGCCTGAGACTTCGAGGGATTAACCAGAAGGCCATAGGCCTTTGCCCACGAATTGATATGTTTGAGATCAGAGTTAATCAGGTTGATGCCATCAGAGATCTCATCAACTTTAAAATGGCTATAAATTTGCAGATCATCAGCATAAAGATGCTAGTTAGAGGAAAGAACAAGAGTACCTATGGCATTTATGAAGACCGAAAAAAGGAGAGGAGAGAGAACACCACCTTGAGGTACGCCAGCAGTAATGTCACACCAGTCGGAGCAAGCTTCGTCCGAGTGTACACACTGCGCGCGACCCGAAAGATATGAACAAACCAAGAAGTTACTGAGAGAGAAATATGGATTTTATGTGATAAATGTTCTAATAATGGATATCTTTATTACTGCACACTGGTCGTGCTAAAAAAACTGGATTTTTCGCGGCTCGCTCCGCTCACCGTTATATTTTATAATATTAGGAAGAGGATATCTTTTTTACTGCACTGTCCTCAAGCTAAAAATACACAATTTTCTTTACAATGATAGATTGGGTATTTATTTTATTTTATTTATTTGGTACACAACAAAACAGCAACACTATATAACACTATAAAGTACCTAATCTTAAATCTAGTACGTAATTCTATAAATCTGGTCATGATATTTGGCATAAATTGGATTACATATGAAGGTAGCATATTCTAGTTGAAATCTCAATAGTGAGGTAAACAATAAAAGATAAGACGCGGGTTTTTTGAACGGAATGGACGTTCGCAATTTAAAATGATTGAGAAATTTTACTACATAGGTACATAACACCCAACAGTCACATACATTGTCCTGAGGGGGCTAGTCTGCTAATTTGACAAGAAACTTACACGGGCGTGAGGTGTACACTACACGGATTTTTGTACGGGATTTGAGGTTCTCAGGGTGCCCGCTAGGGGCGCTCTTCGATTTCTCCATACTAAATCCGTGTAGTGTACACCACACGGCCGTGTAAGTTGCTTGCCAAATTTGCAGACTAGCCCCTCTGACCCCACACTAGGATTCCATGTGTCGTGAGTATCTGGAACTACGAGTACTTTGTACCACAACACACAGACTTGGAACAAATATTAGCATATCATACAAACATTTGTTCAGCAGTAGGAAGCGAACCCGTAACCTCTCGCATCTCAGCCAACTACTCGCCCGCCGCGCCACAGAGGACGCCAAAATCAAGTAAGATGAACGCCTAACTAAAATTCAAACATTTCACACATCACAGGCTTTACGGGAGTGGGCTCTCATGTCTTTGAAAATGTATGTTCTGAGCGACAGACATATCGCGTTGGTTGCAGGCTTCTCCTCAGTCAGTGTGCATTCTCATGTGTATTCGCAAATTACAACTCTGAGATAATGTCTTATCACATTGGTTGCAGAAGTATGGCTTCTCCTCAGTCAGTGTGCATTCTCATGTGTGTTCGCAAATTACAACTCTGAGAGAATGTCAAATCACATTGGTTGCAGGCGTATGGCTTCTCCTCAGTCAGTGTGTATTCTCATGTGTGTTCGCAAATTACAACTCTGAGAGAATGTCATATCACATTGGTTGCAGGCGTATGGCTTCTCCTCAGTCAGTGTGCATTCTTATGTGTGTTTGCAAATTACAACTCTGAGAGAATGTCTTATCACAATGGTTGCAGGCATATGGCTTCACTCCAGTGTGAATTCTCATGTGTGTTCGCAAATGATCACTCCGTGAGAATGTCTTATCACATTGGTTGCACGTGTAAGGCTTCTCGCCAGTGTGGATTCTCATGTGTGTTCGTAAATGACTTCTATGAGGGAATGTCTTATCACATTGGTTGCAGGTATATGGCTTCTCCCCAGTGTGCATTCTCATGTGTGTTCGCAAATTATTACTGTGAGAGAATGTCTTATCACATTGGTTGCAGGCATATGGCCTCTCCCCAGTGTGCATTCTCATATGTGATCGCAAATTACTACTCTGAGAGAATGTCTTATCACATTGGTTGCAGGTATATGGCTTCTCCCCAGTGTGCTTTCTCATGTGTTTTCGAAAATAAGTACTCCGAGAGAATGTCTTATCACATTGGTTGCAGGTATATGGCTTCTCCCCAGTGTGGACTCTCATGTGTTCTAGCAAACTACCACTCCGAGAGAATGTCTTATCGCATTGGTTGCAGGCATATGGCCTCTCCCCAGTGTGCATTCTCATGTGTGCTAGCAGGATATCACTTCGTGAGAATGTCTTAACACATTGGTTGCAGGTATATGGCTTCTCCCCAGTGTGGATTCTCATGTGTGTTCGCAAACTACTACTCTGGGAGAATGTCTTATCACATTGATTGCAGGCATATGGCTTCTCCCCAGTGTGCATTCTCATGTGTTTTCGCAAAGAACTGTTCTCAGCGAATGACTTATCACATTGGTTGCAGGTATATGGCTTCTCCCCAGTGTGGACTCTCATGTGTTTTCGCAAAGAACTGTTCTCAGCGAATGACTTATCACATTGGTTGCAGGTATATGGCTTCTCCCCAGTGTGCATTCTCATGTGTTTTCGCAAAGAACTGTTCTCAGCGAATGACTTATCACATTGGTTGCAGGTATATGGCTTCTCCCCAGTGTGGACTCTCATGTGTCTTCGCAAACAACCACTCCGAGAGAATGTCTTATCGCATTGGTTGCAGGCATATGGTTTTACTGCAGAGTGGCTTTGCAAATGTTTCACCATATTTGGTTTAGTCTTCAATACCTTGCGGCATACATCACAACAATAACTTCTTGTTTTGCTTGTTACAGTGCTTTCTTTTAATTCGGAATGTTCCATATCAATTGGCATTTCATCTAATTGAATGTCATCAACAGCTGAACTTTCATCATCTTCGTTGAATTCTTTCTTCACAGCTACTGGAGTACTTTCTGTCATTCCTAGGTTTAGCGACTGAGCTGCCTGTGGTGTTGTCTGAAATAACACAATGAAGCGAGGTGAGCAAGAGTACAGCGTCTTACACACACAATGTACTACATGTCATCATCATCAGCAGGTCCACGTCAACTTCTGGACATAGGCCTCCCTCATAGAATGTCTAACAAACGGTCTTACGTCTTACGGTCTTACGGTCTTGTGTTTTTTACTGAAGTAAGTTTTATTTTCAGTCAAAATGGTGAAATAAATATTTCTATACTTACATACAAAAAAGTTGTTTCAGTTCCGATCTGTTTCTAACCCCCGACGCAATAACGACGGGGTGTATTAGTTTCACGTGTCTGTCTGTGTCTGTGGCATCGCAGCTCCCAAACGGATGAACCGTTTTTTTTTAAAGGTGAATTTGTCGGTAGTTTTCTAGCTATGTTTGACCAAAATCGGTTCAGCCGTTTCATTGCAATGAGGGTTTTTTTAAGTTTTACAAAATATTTACTTGTCTTTTGTGTCTATGTCCATGAGTGGTGTGTGTGTCTGTCTGTCGCATCGTAGCTCACGAACGGATGAACAGATTTCGTTTATTTTAGTGTGAAATGTGAATTTGACGGGAGTGTTCTTAGCTATGTTTGATCAAAATCGGTTCAGCCGTTTCATTGCGTTGGGGGTTTTTATAATTTTTACAAAATTAATTACTTGTTTTATTTTTATTACCATTTCATATACTTGGAAGTCATTAACGGGTGAACTTTCTTCCTCGTCAGTGAACTCTTCCTTCACAGCGGCTGGAGTACTCTCATTGTTGGAACAATCATTCAATGTGATGTGCTGATCGGGGGCCCGCGATAAGTTCTGTGTAGTTCGTAGGTTCATCATGCTCACTGTCTCCAGCGATATCTGTAAACACGGTAACACGCAGTGCAGTGAGATTGTGCGAGCGAGGCAAGATATTAAACACAAAAGGTAAAATAGGTATCGTGGTAGTACTTCCCCGGACGAACTCTTTCACAAAAAAGCTCTACTACTACTACTACTACATTGGCCCCCCCTGTATGCACTTGCCGGATTATCCATTAAGTATGGGACAGCCTGTATATCTGATGATGATGATGAAGATTCATGACCTTTATTTTAAAGGAATCTTCTTGTAAACCCTGTCATATTTCTTTCACAAGTCAAGTTAATTTGACGACCTCTGTGGCGCAGGAGGTTGCGCGTTCGATTCCCACCTCGTAACAAATAATTGTACGATCTGCAGATATTTGTTCAGGGTGTTCTGGGTATTTTCTATGTATAATACACAAGTATCTATCTATGTAATGTATTGTATTAAGTATATCAGTTATCTAGTACCCATAACACAAACTCTGCTTAGCTTGGGGCTAGATAATGTAGTGTGAACTGTCCAGCATTATTTATTTATTTATTTAATTATGTATAAACGTTACCTGCATGCCATTGTACACGAGATCTGTAAATATTTTGTCAGCTCTTTGACTCATTTGTGAGAAGCGACGACATCTCAGCAACTGGGAGCCACAGATGTAGCATATTGTAACGGGTCTTCCATCCGCAGTGATGAGCTGAAACAAACAATTATTGAATGAATGAATGAAAATACTTTATTGCACACTTTACAAACTAGTTAAAATAAACACAACAATTAAACAAAAAAAAACTAAATGTACAATGCTATACAAATCATTTATTTTGAACAGAAAATACACAGTTACAGGTACACAATACAATAGTTAAACTGATAAAATATTTTTTTTAAAGGGGATTCTGTGTGGACCCTCTGCTATGGCCTAGTGGTTGGACTATAGGGATTTTTTTTCCCCCGTAGACCCACCAGGCTAGAGATGGATTTAAAAACAAACTTTACCATAGCACACTAGCTAACCTTAACTTGTATGAGACAAAACTTTAAAACTTAGATTTCAGTTTAATAATAATCATTTATTCTCAAAAAGGTAATTACTATCACTTACATGAGAATCAATTATACATAGTAAAAATAGTTTAGGTCGTTCAAGTTAATTAATATACATAGGAACTCAATCAACACATTATGACGCATAAAATTATTAGTAAACATTTGATATAATACTATAAAAACATTTGAAATGAAATGAAATGATTTATTTGCGTATTATTATTGTTTTTTTTTTTTTTTTTTTTTTTTTATAGTTAGTTTTGAATGCGTTAAATGTATTGTTTTTCTTTTATATCTGAGGTAAATTTATTGTAAAGCTGTGCGCCTTCGTAAACTACCGTTTTTTCCCCGTAGTTCGTACAACACTTGGGCAAGACAATAATTTTCAACAAGATTTCTGACTAGGTCCATGTTTAGGTTTAAACAACAATTATTTTTTGGCATAAATAGAATTGCAATCTTTTTTCTCCTATATTTAAATTACGGTAGTGTACGGTTGAACATGTCCCACTGTATTTTTTTAAGGTTTTAACTTTCATCTCATGTATTGTTTGAATAAGGCGGCTGGCAACGGCTGGATGAGAAGAGCCGCAGACCGGTCTCAGTGGCGTTCACTAGGAGGCCTACGTACATCAGTGGGCGAATATAGAAGAATGATGATGATGATTGGTTTGATGACAAAATAAAATTGCTTAAGGTTAGCTAGTGTGCTACGATAAAGTTTGTTTTTCAATTCCATCTCTAGCGTTGGTGGGTCCACGTTGAAAAATAATCCCCATAGTCCCACCAGTAAATTAGGACTAGCAGCGTCCACCCATCACGCAAAAAGGGCCCATAGGTGGCCTAGTTGCGGAGAAGAGTCTGCACTGCAAGTAAGGAAGTAGTCCCAGCAGTAGCTCATAGCAGTGGTTCCACGGGGAAACACACATTTTGTTACTGTATAGTGCCATCAAAAAATGCCCGTTCTCAGAAAAATGCTGAAGTGAACTGCAGCAGTGAGCAGCAGCACAGACCTCAGTTCCTGGTGCCTCAGGCGCTCTGCATTTTTAGCTGTTTTTCTTGCATTTTTGTATGTTGGAAAATGAAAGTAGGTACATGAATAAAATTGTATGTAACCCTAACTTGTGGCTTGTGTTTTATAGGTAGGCACTCGTCTGGTCTATGTCGTCATCAATATCCCGTAGAATGCTACGACGAACGGTCTGTGTTCGGTTTGGTATTTGTCAATGTAGTAAGGGTGACCAAGACCCAGCCGACTTGCATCCAACAGAGGTACCAGTACAATATTGTAGTCTTTGAGACGTACCTAGCACACTATATATTATGTTGCTAATGGAAATAGAAACCTATGTAAATAATAACTTGAGATTGAGTACCTACCTTGGTACTAGTGACTCTTTCGTATATCTCTTGCAGCCCGTTGCTCGCAATGCAATGCATTCTGAGGTCACTGGCTAAACACACTCTGCAGACTGAAGTAGTCATTTTCAGATCCAGACTTTGTATTTTTTACAAACAAAACAAACTAGTATAGAAAAAGAACGCTATTTATTAAAATAAATGAAATGTTTCCGTAAGATATATCGTAACACCACAGCCAAGCCACAGATAAAGTAGTACATCGTGAATCGCCCATCTTCATCTTCCTAGATCTTTCTAGCAGTGTTTCCACTTACGATGTTGGTTAAGCCCTAGATTTGGTTTAAATTATCCCTAAAATACCCTAAAAAATTCCTAAAAATAAAAATAACGAATAAACATCATTTCACGTATACTACGACTAAGTGCCGACGTCGTTCGTCGAATGGCTAATTAATAAATTAATAATGCTGGACAGTTCACACAACATTAACTAGCCCCAAGCTAAGCAGAGCTTGTGTTATGGGTACTCATTTCATTTCATTTATTCATTTCTTTTGGCATGTGCTTGGACAAGTCAAATTAACAAAGTAAGTAGGTAAGTAGGTACCTCAGTTTTTATAGGATTTTACACAAAAAATAGAACAGAACACCCTGAACAACTACCTGCAGATCGCACAAATATTTGTTCCGAGGTGGGAATCGAACCTTAAACCTCCTGCGTCACAGGCGAACGTACGCCTGCTGCGCTACAGAGGTCGTCAATATAAATAAATATGTTAATAGAATAGAAATAGTTATGGTTAATAATAATAATATTTTTTTGAATTTTTTAAGGCGCTTGTCTGTGGGAATAAGAATAAAAAGTAGGGTTACCATACCACCTTCGACTTTGCCCCAAATTTCCCTAATACCCTGTTAAAATAAAATAGCCCTAAACCATACATGATTAGAGTCGCTTCGCCCTTAAAAAGGGCGAAATCCCTAAAAGTGGAAACACTGCTTTCTAGACCAAAGCACAGAACACCACAGACTACTAAGAACACTATTACTCTATGATTACTCTCGCACCACAGACTACTAGGATGCTACGCACCATGGACGTAACACTAAGTCCATGCTACGCACACGTATCACAGACAGTATTCACCACAGATTTATAGGTACAGTAGTCATGAAGTCATAGGTAAATCCATGAAGTTATTATAACTTCATAGGCAAATTCTATAACTTCATGACAGTAGTACACACAATCACTGAATAAATATTAGTACAGGACAATGTAGTATACACCATGAAGTTATAGGTAAATCAAATTCAAGCTTCTCGACGTACACACACACAGACCACAGACTAATAGGATGCTACGCATGTACAGTCTCAATTCTCGTGCTTTAGAGATTAGTCGAATTCGACATATGTCGAAAAAAGATTGCGAATATCGAATAAATCCTAATTTGCTATTCTCGTGATGTCACAAATAGACATAAGTCGACCAAAATTTTTCGACACGCAACGATAGGTTCCAAGTGTTCGAGATGGTATGTCGAAAGAATTAAAGTCAAATGAACGCAACCATTTTGTCAAGTTATTTATCTCAGAATAAGAACTAAAGCATTTTTTATATATAACGTGCTCTGTGCATTTCGTTTTCTCTGCTGCAAGTCGAAGTCGAAGTTGAAGTACCAATGAGGACCATGGAGGTATATTGGTGGATCCAATAAAAAAAATCTCTAAGGGTGGATCATCATGTCAAAAAAATATTCAGACATCACAAGGTCCATTTGTTAGTAAGACCAGGCGTGGCGCACTCCGCACTTTAGGTATGAAGCTACAAGTACCTGAGCCGCCCCGCTCACGGGGTCTATTCAGTAAGGTGTTTCGCGCGCGCTCGACCTGACGCGCGCCTTACCACAGATTACTTAATAGTTACTACGGCCTTACGCTAACAAAAAAGTAATTTTCGAGTATGGCCAAAAAGTACTGCATAGCATATGGGTGCTTAAATTTCAACAGTAATCTCAATTCTCAGTAAATTTCAATTTAGTAGTAGTAGAGCTTTTTTGTGAAAGAGTTTGTCCGGGGAAGTACTACCACCATACCTATTTCTGCCGCAAAGCAGTTGTGCTTTCATTGCTGTGTTCCGGTTTGAAGGGTAAGGGTGCCGGTGAAATTACAGGCACATGAGACTTTTCATCTATGTCTCAGGGTGGCGGGCGCAGTGCAATGCCACATAGGGTGCGTCCTAGATGGACTTGGCCTATGGGGTAATGCACTGCTCATAGGCAGAGGTTACCGCTTAACATCAGGTGGGCCTTTTGCTTGTTCCGTCATCCAAGTAGTATAAATAAATAAATAACAACAATGTCGCCATTAAGTTCTTCAGTCTTCCTACGGATATCGAAACACGGAAACTTAGTTAGGAGTTAGAGCTCAGCCCCGTTTATTATTACCATAATGAGACTACAACATGTATGCCTATATGTATACCTATGCCATGTATGTATACCTAGCTAGCTACATTAGACCTACAACTGCTTACCTCAATTAAAATACAGTCTAGTAGTAAGTAGGTACCTACCTATTTCTGTCTGCTATTTCTGTATTTGTGTGGCGAAATATGCTGGTCCTAAGATTAAATAATCTTATATATATTTTTTCATCCTCTTGTACCATATTTCATGCAATAAATTATTATTTCATTTATTTCATTTCATTATTATTTCTGCATTAGCAAAGTCAACTTAGTAATTGTAGCTACGTAATTTCGTCAAATTTGATGAGTAACTACGTGATTAGGTAGGTACGTTTTTAATAAATTACCTGTGTAGTGCACCCTGTGAATTAAACAAGGATGGGTTGGTATATACCTGATCACTCAGGGAATCTAATATCTACTAATCTATAACCTACTCACCTGATCGTCGAATATAAAAGTGTCGCTAAGTTCTATCTAGTGCGTATTTTTGTATCTGTGATTTGTACTGAGTGAGCGAGTGCCTTTCTATCATAAATATTTTATTTATAAAAGGGGTACTTAGTTACCTCTACAGTTGCTCGCGGGAAAACTTTCGAAATATTCGAAATATGTATGATAGATAGATAGATTAACACTTTATTGATTACCACACAGAAATAATACAAATAATAATAATAATAACATTTAAAAAAAAACAGGCAAAACAATGGGCGGCCTTATCGCTGAGAGCGATCTCTTCCAGGCAACCTTTGAATGCATCCTAGGCACGTAGGCACCTATAGCTCAATCTAAGTAGAAGAGTTCCCTTGATTCCTAAGTAGGTACCTAATTATTACCTATAGCATATTCTGTGCCTATAGCCGTTTGCAGCAGGTAGGTAGGTAGGTAGGTAGGTACCAATCAGCGTCGATAAAAAATCTTGTAATTTGAATCAGAATTACTAAAACATAGAAAGTTTCAAATCGATAAGATAATTAAAAGTAGGTAAAATTATAGGTATTATATAGGTAGCTAATCGAGATGGTATTTGAGAACCAAAATTATGATTTTTGGGTGTTGGGTCTTGAACTATTTTGTTAGCGTCGTAGGTATATCATTCCATATTTGATACGCATATTTGATACTTACCCTTAACACTTATAGAGATATTTACCTAGTTTAATTGACAAGGTACATAATAACGTACATAAGCTATTAGATAATTATGTTATAGTAAGAGACTAGTCGTCAACCCTCACGAACCGCGTCACTCTGCGCCGGACAGCGACAGAGTTACGCGTTAGAAGGGAGCGGGAATGTTTAGGTAGATATCGCGATAGGCATTGAGCGGTAATGCGAGCTGAATTGCACTTTGTTGCGTCCGAGCAAGAGTCGGTATTTATATAAATTTGTTCGTGAGGTGAGCCTTCTGTACTGTATATATTCTGTGGTAAGACTTAAGAACTAGGTTATTGTTTACACAGTTATATAATTATTTAAGTAGACCTTCACTCTTGCTCTGATCCGATAGACTCCAATGAGACTATCTGATCAGGACCCGAATGAAGGACTTCATCACAGGTAGTTCAAATCTGCAAGGTAATGAGCAAAGAAGCTTCTGCAAACAGTAGATGCGCTGCAGATGCGATGCAGCCCCAACAGCATCCTAAACCCATTATTATATTGGACGCGTAGGGCACTTAACGATTTTTGAGTGTAGCTGAACCACAGGCTGCTCGTGTAGAACGATTGGCAGTAGGCTTTGAACAGAGTAATTTTCACTTGCCTACTGCAACGAGCAAACCTGCTGGCACGCAGGTTTGCTCGCATATTACTTCTGACCGCCAGTGCCCTACGTCACAGAATATATACAGTACCTACGTTCCCTTTCTATATCAGCCTGATCTTCTAGGTCGTCGGTAACATAATGACCAAGATATTAAAATTTATTGACACGTTTAAGATCTGCTCCAGCTAGTTTGATAACAGGTACAGTTTCAGGAATTTTACCAGCCGCCTTAAATACTATGTACACAGTCTTGTTACCGTTATGTATTAATTTGCATACTCCTCACAGATGCACAGAAGTCTCCTGAGAGCACTGACCGATGGGCACAGCAGCACCATGTCATCTGCATAGCTGATATTATTTATGCAAACATCATCAACCGAGCAGCCGACATATGATTATATATTTATTTTCTATTTATTTATTTTTATTTGGTAGGTATAGTGTGTAACATTTATACTTCGACCAAAGTAAAACCATTTATATATATATTATATATATACAATAGAGATCCCTTTACGGTAAATGTTGATCAGGCGCGACTTCACGCGAGCACTTTGTTGATCCAAAAACACAAGTTGATCCAGGTGACTTTTGTTGATCCAATATGTATCTCCATTAACTAATGTGGCTCCAACAGGATCAACATGTGCGATCATGTGGCACTGAAATCACGTAGCCACTTGTTGATCCAATATACAAATCCACCTTGCGGTGATTACGTAATATGTTGATCTGATTCAAATGGGCCAATCAGGTTGCAGCAAACTCTGTGATTGGCTAATGACGGCTGCGACGTTGCCGCTCTGAACCTTTCTAGGTGCGCTATTACAAATTAATCATTTAAATGGGTTTTAGTCCGACAAGTTGTACGTAATGTGTTTTGCTCATTTTGTCAAAGAGATTGATTTCACTTTGTTTTTAAAAAAAACGTAGGGACTTACTAATTTTCCTACTTGATGAAGATCCAGAAATGATATAGCACTCAGTATTTCTAGCTTTAAATTCAAAGAATATTCCTGTTTAAGGTGAGAAGTGGTTATTTTTTTAAAAAGGAGTTGTTATTATTTTTAATTTAAATTTCAAACCCTGGTTAAATCTAGGTTAAGGTCTAAGGTTAGATAATGTTATCTTGTTTAGGTTAGCGTTTAGGTCAATTTGAAATCTATAATAGTTACAGCCTTCTCGGGCCATTACACATGTTGCTAGGGGTAGTTGCTTTTTAAACATTGCCATGCCTCTATTTAGCATAGTGCTTATTTGTACCTACGCGCATCCTTAGCTAATTAAGGATTTATTTTAGTAACTTGCTAGCTAGGCTATATTATATTTAGTATTTGCATGTTTTTATGTTTTTATATCTATCTACCTGGTAGACGTCCAGACGTAAACAGAAAAACACCCTGCAAAATAAAACGGCAGACCATACAAAGTTTTTAATACTTTAGGTATTTGTAATTATTGATATGTGTACCATTTCATTTATAAAATCGTGAATCATCTAGCATTAGTTAATAGATCAACATATTGGATCAACAAAAGTCGCCTGGATAAATTTGTTTTTTTGGATCAACAAAGTGTACGCGTGAAGTCGCGCCTGATCAACAATTACCGTAATAAATAATAATAATAAATAATGCTGGACAGTTCACACAACATTATCTAGCCCCAAGTTAAGCAGAGCTTGTGTTATGGGTACTAGATAACTGATATATTTAATACAATATTCTACATAGTTTTTTTTATTATAAGTACATAGAAAAAACCCAGAACACCCTGAACAAATATCTGCGATCGCACAAATATTTGTTCCGAGGCGGAAATCGAACCCGCAACCTCCTGCGTCGCAGGCCAACCTTCGCCCGCCGCGCCACAGAGGTCGTCCTAGAACTCCTAGACCGTAAAGGGATCGATGTTATGGAACATGTTAATTTGGTTTAAATGGGCCATTTTTAAATTTACTATAAAATACAGAGACAAAAACATTATAATTATTGCATGGCTACCGAAACTTTGAAACAAAATTACTTTCGTCAGCAAACATAGCACATAAAATCAAACATATAGGTGGGTAGCCAATGTAAACAAATTCATTTAAAAAATCGTAAATCATCTAAGATCCACATATATATTTATTATACTACCGATTGCCGAAACAAGAAGATGGCCCACCTGATGTTAAGCAGTAACCTCTGCCTATGAACAGTGCATTACCTCATAGGTCACGTCCACCTAGGACACACCCTATGTGGTATTGCACTGCGACCGCCACCCTGAGACATAAAGATGAAAAATCTCTTGTGCCTTTAATTTCACCGGCACCCTTACCCTTCAAACCGGAACACAGCAATGCGAGCACTACTGCTTTACGGCAGAAATAGGTATGGTGCTAGTACTTCCTTAAACGAACTCTTTTACAAAAAAGCTCTACTACTACTAAAACACTTACACATTACATTAGTTAATGGAGATACATATTGGATCGACAAAAGTCGCCTGGATCAACTTGTGTTTTTGGATCAACAAAGTGCTCGCGTGAAGTCGCGCCTGATCAACATTTACCGTAAAGGGATCGATGTTATGGAATATGTTAATTTGGTTTAAATGGGCCATTTTTTAATTTACTATAAAATACAGAGACAAAAACCATCTTAATTATTGCATGGCTACTGAAACTTTGTAACTAAATCACTTTCGTCACCAAACATAACACATAAAATCAAACATAGAAGTGGGTAGCCAATGTAATCAATTTCATTTAAAAAATCGTGAATCATATAGAAGCCACATTAGTTAATGGAGATACATATTGGATCGACAAAAGTCGCCTGGATCAACTTGTGTTTTTGGATCAACAAAGTGCTCGCGTGAAGTCGCGCCTGATCAACATTTACCGTAAAGGGATCGATGTTATGGAATATGTTAATTTGGTTTAAATGGGCCATTTTTTAATTTACTATAAAATACAGAGACAAAAACCATCTTAATTATTGCATGGCTACTGAAACTTTGTAACTAAATCACTTTCGTCACCAAACATAACACATAAAATCAAACATAGAGGTAGGTAGCCAATGTAATCAATTTCATTTAAAAAATCGTGAATCATCTAGAAGCCACATTAGTTAATGGAGATACATATTGGATCAACAAAAGTCACCTGGATCAACTTGTGTTTTTGGATCAACAAAGTGCTCGCGTGAAGTCACGCCAGATCAACATTTACCGTAAAGGGATCGATGTTATGGAATATATATTGAACCCTTTACGGTAAATGTTGATCCAGTATGAAGTCTGAACAAATGTTGATCCACATATTTCTCATGTATACTTTACTCCCTATCGAGCTAACCGATATACTTTGATCTGACGTTATAGTGCGCGAGGAAACACTGGATCTGAATTGATTGGTTTTCAAGATACTCGTTTTCGAATCGTCCAACTATCGTTGATCCACTAACGGTCAAAAAAATTATACTGAAGCGTCATTTTTAGATCCATATCATATATAATTTATACGCGAAGTTGGCCTATATAAAGTTGATCTGGAGCCACAAATGCATTGTGGGTGCTAAAAGGCAAAGCGGCAACGTCGCATTTTGTGTGACAAGTACGAAACTTGATAAAAAGAGATAGCATAACGGACGGACGGACATTAATCAACACGCTCGGGCCGTCTTTTTTCGCGTCTTACCTACCTACATATGTTTTAGTTTTAATTTGTTATGTTTGTTGATTGTGGTAAATAATTATGTAACTTAGTTCTTGCCCGAGAGGAATAGGTAAATAAGATGGGTTTTTAATTAAGTATTTAATAAAAGATATTTAATAAAATAGGGCCAATTGGAATTAAAGCACCATGTTCCATAACAATCGCAAGGTAAAAAGCAAGTACTTTCACTGGTGGAGCCACGTAAGTTAATGGAGATACATAGGTATTGGACTAGTAAAATTCTACTACTTTGCGATTGTTACAGAACACGTTTTATTTTTATTTTTTTAACATTGATAGACCTTTAGCAGTAGTAGAGCTTTTTTGTGAAAGAGATCGTCCGGGGAAGTACTTCCACCATACCTATTTCTGCCGCAAAGCAGTAGTGCTCGCATTGCTGTGTTCCGGTTTGAAGGGTAAGGGTGCCGGTGAAATTACAGGCACATGAGACTTTTCATTTTTATGTCTCAGGGTGGCGGGCGCATTGCAATGCCACATAGGGTGCGTCCTAGGTGAACGTGTCCTATGAGGTAATGCACTGTTCATAGGCAGAGGTTACCGCTTAGCATCAGGTGGGTCATCTGCTTGTTCCGTCATTCATTAGTATAAAAAAAAAAAAAACCTTTGTTTGACCAAGATCTCACCTGTTGGTAAGTGTCGATGTGGCCGAAGATGGAGCACAAAGGTCTAGAAGGCACCTATTCACTCTAGCCTTGAAGAGACCCAGATTACGTTACGTTCATTGGAGTCGCATGTTTTTTTAATAAATATTTTATTTGATTAACGTCTAGGCTCATTTGAGACCGAAAATACATTGTATGTTGATCCAGTTGGAGCCACATTTGTGTAAGGTATAAGGTTACCTACCTACTAATGTATGGTTTTTATTGTAATTACTTTTATTGATCCAATATATAGTACCTCCATTTAAAATACTCTTGTCACCTCATGAAATATGTGTTTTATTTTCGTAGAATAGCAAATAATTCCTATCAGCTTCTGCCCGTAACTCTCGCTTATAAGAAATAAGGGTGAGTGAAGGGTGGGTTTAAAGGATCTACGTGATATAATATGAAATGAGTAGACCAACCAGAGGGGAATAAACGTTCTCGAGAGGCAACCAAAAACCCGAAAAAAAGGGGAAGCTCATGGCATCACATATTATATTAACAAACTCGCAGGTAGTCGATGGATAAGGCAGCACAAGACCATTCGTCGTGGCATTCTATGGGGGGTGCCTGTGTCCAGCAGTGGAATTCTGCAGGCTGATGAAGATGATGAATTAAGTAATAATACTAACTAAGATGATATGAATGAAAGCCACTGTTGGGAATAAGTCTTTTCCATCTTATGCACTCCAAACTCCAACTCCCCCGGTGTAGTAACTTGTACTATTGGTATGGTGACTGGGTCTGACCGCTTCTGGTACATATCGAGCTAGGGTTCTACTGTGAATAAAGATGGCTGACGCTAGGGTAGTATTTTTCTACTGCAGTGTGCTCGGGTTAGTTAGGTATTTGAGGCTTAGTGTACGCATTCAGGCAAAATGACAACTTGCTTCAAATAGTTCTTATTGTTAGAGAGCTTTTATATGAAAATGTTTGCCTGGGGAAGTACTACCACGGTGCATTAAACCCTAGTCCTACCAAAATACATATTTCTGCCAAAAAACATTAGTGCTCTCATTGCTGTGTTTCGGTTGAAGGTGCCGGTGAAATTATAGGTACATGAGACTTTTCATCTTTATGTCTCAGGGAGGTGGGTGCCAAATAGGTAAATCCTAGGTAGTCGTAACCTGTGATTTAATGCATTGTTAAAAGCAGAGGTTACATGAACAGTGGGTCAAGAATGACCGGGTTAGCTGCTCCTAAATAAACCAATCACTTGCTATAGCGTCAATAACAAATTCTGATTTTGGGTGCAAATTGTAAATGTATCGTGTGACAAATCAAACAAAAGGTCTTGTTGCTTGTAATGTGGTGTTCAAATATATTACGTTATTATAAACTTCAACACAAAACGGCAGATCATACCGTTTCATTACATTAGGCTATTTCTATTCCTATTATGTTAGGTACCTATTTGAAAAATATCTACAAAATCCTACCTCACACAGGGGGTAACTTAGTTAATGGAAATACGAGTACATATTGAACAAAAGTCATCAACTTGCCAATGTTACGTAACATGTTGATCCGATTCTAAAGAGTAAGTTTTAGGATACCGTACCTACCTCAAAAGTTACCAACGGAACCAGTATAGGATCACTCTCATGTTTTTCTGGCTGTCTGTTTGTCCATCTTTCACAGCCTATTTTCTCTAAAAGCTCGAGATGAAAAAAGGCTCGGTTCATATATTTCAGGCATGTACCACCTACCGTCGAACAGGGTTAGATTTATTGGTATTGAAATTCAATCGCATGTAACTTCTTTAGCTTTAAGATTCCGTAGCAAACGCAAGGTAAACGCCATGGACTTTTGGTTATCTAATTCGTATCTCCATAAGTTAATGTGGCTCCAACATGAAAAACGTGTTGAGCCTACACTATTGATACTTTTTGAAATAAGGAACCCTAAAAATGGCCCATTTGAATTGGATCCACATGTTCCGTAGCAAACGCAAGGTAAATGGTATGGACTTTTGGTGATCTAATTCGTATCTCCATTAGTTAATGTGGCTCCAACATGATAAACGTGTAGGTTTACTTGGCACTGAAAAAACTCACCCAATTTCATGGTAATTTAATTAACTGTTCGTAAGTTATTCTAGGAAAGACATACCACAAAAAACTATTCATCCAAGTTTAATCGGAGAACTCACTTCACTCGATCATTAAGTCTATTCAGTGTGAACTACATTTGTTAATGAAGATACATGTTGGATCAACCAAAGTAGGTAGGTACTACATCGCATGCGTGAAGTGGCGAAATGAACCTGTCATGTGTGTCTCCTCTTGAACTAAGGACAGTGTAAGGGTTCCGTAGTCAATTCACAATCCCATAGTAACCATAAAAGTATTCATCACAGGCAGTTCAAGATATTTTTTTTAAAAACCACTTTGTTTGTTTTATTTAAAACTACAATAAAATTTGTCCTCAATTATAAAACCCAAGCTCAACGCCCAGATTCCTTCAGAGCCAGTTGCCATACCAATTAGTACAAATTACAACGGTGGCGTTCGCGTTAGCATAAAAAACCTATGCCCAAAAGTGGGTTTCAATCAGATCATTTTAGTTAGCCTGAGCTACTGGTGTCCCCCAGTTTTAATTTTACTTTGGCTACCCACCTCTATGTTTGATTTTATGTGTAGGTAATGTTTGTTGACGACAGTAATTTTGTTTCCAAGTTTCGGTAGCCATGCAATAATTAAAATGGTTTTTGTGTCTGTATTTTATAGTTAATTTAAAAATGGCCCGTTTAAACTAAATTAACATGTTCCATAACATCGATCCCTTTACGGTAAATGTTGATCAGGCGCGACTTCACGCGAGCTCTTTGTTGATCCAAAAACACAAGTTGATTCGGGCGACTTTTGTTGATCCAATATGTATCTCCGTTAACTAATGTGGCTTCTAGATGATTCACGATTTATTAAATGAAATTGTTAATTTTTTTAATCTTTGATAGTCCTTTGTTTCACCACGATCTCACCTGTTATTAAGTGACGATGTGGCCAAAGATGGAGCACAAAGGACTAGAAGGCACCTATTCACTCTAGCTTTGAAGATACCCAGATTATAGTTTTCAGGAAAGACAGACGACGGTAGTGTATTCCACTCCTTAGCAGTTTTTTTTTTGCATTATAAAGGTAGAACTGAAACGTTTTGTGCGAATAGAAGGTATACTAATGAAGTAAAGATGGTACTGAGCCGTACGCCTGTTCGTCCTATGATGAAAAGGAGATGGTGGGATCAGATCGTGCAGTTCCTGGGAGCATTCCCCGAAATGTAACCTATAGAAGATCAAAAGGCATGCAACCTTACGGCGGTGCTCGAGACTCTGGATCTTAGTCTCCGCCATATGTTGCTCACCTATAAGCCTGGAAGCTCTACGTTCGATCGAGTCCAAGGCAGCAAGCTGGTGTTTTGCCGAACCATCCCAAACATGGCAGCAGTACTCCATACCAGCCCGGACTTGTGCTTTATATAAACTGAGAAGCTGTCCTGGTGCGAAGTAACGCTTTACCTTATTCAGGATGCCTAGCTTCATGGCAGCTGTGACTTAGACTCGATGTAGGAGCCAAAGTTGAGAGTAGGCGTGAGCGAAACACCTAAGAGCTCGAGGTGATCTCCTATAGCTACAGGTACATCTCGGAATACAGGAACTTGGAGAAACAGATATTTTATCGCCGAGAAGAGACAAACCTGCGTTTTAGAGGCGTTGAACTTGACTAGATTGGCATCGCCCCAGTCAGATACATCCTTGAGAGTCAAATTCAGACGCTGCAGCATCTCATCTCTTAACTCCTGAATTTCATTCTGCCTAGCTCGCGCAGTGGAAACATACCTCTCCACAACTGTGCTGTCGTCTGCATACCCAATGATACCGGGCATTAGCAGATCATTAATGTGCAGCAAGAACAGTGTGGCAGATAGCACTGACCCCTGAGGTACCCCGGCGTTAATAGCCAATTGATCCGACGAGCAGCCGTCAATAACTACTCGAATGGATCTTTCCCTCAGAAAGTCTGCGAGCCAGGAGCAGAATTGAACTGGCAGTCCGTAGGCAGGAAGCTTGCCAATAAGGCTACCGTGCTAAACCCTATCAAAGGTAATTGTATTGTTCTCGATTTGTAATCGAGAAAATTTATCTGATTCGTGTTTTAGGTGCTATAATGCCCATAGCAATATGATAAAGATTAACATGTAATTTTTTTACCGTCTTTTAGCTGAACGCTCTCACAAATATCAATGTTTTTCAGGTACCATTTAATGAACCAGGAATCACAATTGTGACAATGTCATAGTACAAAATTAAGGATGATACATTCATCTTTAGAGATAGTGAATAAAAACTGGGGAGTTTCATACAAAATTTTCACATGAATATGTTTTAACCAACGCAAGAATAAATAAATAAATATATATGTTACTTATTAGAGGTAATAATATCAATGTCAATAAATGAAAGAACAAAGAGCAGATTCAGTTTTTAGGCTCTTAGTATAAAAATATTGTGATAATTACAAAAACATTTTATCGTTCCAAAATTTCCATACAAAATTTCCACGAGTCTGCCATTCTGCCGTCAAACGCCATGTCGTTTTTATTGGACTGAAATAGGTATTCCAAATTTGAATTTGTATTATTTTGTGAGAGCGTCCTTAATACATGTAACTTGTCAAAGTATAAATAAAGAATAGAATTGAGTTGAGTTGTAGTATGTCCTATGTTCTATTGATACTTTTTGAAGTAAGGAACCCTAAAAATGGCCCATTTGAATTGGATCCACATGTTCCGTAGCAAACGCAAGGTAAATGGTATGGACTTTTGGTGATCTAATTCGTATCTCCATTAGTTAATGTGGCTCCAACATGATAAACGTGTAGGTTCACTTGGCACTGAAAAAACTTACCCAATTTCATGGTAATTTAATTAACTGTTCGTAAGTTATTCTAGGAAAGATATATCACAAAAAACTATTCATCCAAGTTTAATCGGAGAACTCGCTTCACTCGATCTTTAAGTCTATTCAGTGTGAGCTACATTTGTTAATGAAGATACATGTTGGATCAACCAAAGTAGGTAGGTACTACATCGCATGCGTGAAGTAGCTAAATTAACCAGTCATGTGTGTCTCCTCTTGAACCAAGGACAGTGTAAGGGTTCCGTAGTCAATTCACAATCCCGTAGTTACCAGAAAAGTATTCATCACAAGGTGTTCAAGATATTTTTTAAGAAAACCACTTTGTTTTGTTGTATGTAAAACTACAATAAAATTTGTCCTCAATTATAAAACCCAAACTCAACGCCCAGATTATTTCAGAGCCAGTTGCCATACCAATTAGTACCTACAAATTACAACGGTGGCGTTTGCGTTTGTATAAAAAACCTAGGCCCAAAAGTTGAATTCATTCAGATCTTCTTAGTTAGCCTGAGCTACTGGTCCCCCCCAGTTTTAATTTAACTTTGGCTACCCACGTCTATGTTTTATTTTATGTGTTATGTTTGTTGACGAAAGTAATTTTGTTACCAAGTTTCAGTAGCCATGCAATAATTAAGATGGTTTTTGTCTCTGTATTTTATAATTAATTAAAAAATGGCCCATTTAAACCAAATTAACATATTCCATAACATCGATCCCTTACCGGTAAATGTTGATCTGGCGTGACTTCACCCGAGCACTTTGTTGATCCAAAAACAAGAATATGTTTTCATTATGCGATATTAACATGACAACCTCTTTTTTATCGTGGCATTAGACAGAAGAGGTGGAGGAGAACAACGTTTTCATAGACCACTTTTTTGTGAAACTCCGCTCCAGAATTTTTTGAAAGATAAAATTAAAATTGCTTTAACATATTAAAGGGTGGGAAGGGGTTGTTTGACACAAAAATAGTCTATACAAACGTTGTTTCCCCCTACTCCCTCTGTGTTATGCCGTGATAAGAAAGGGGGGTTATGTTGTCATCGTAAGCCTATGTAAGCCTATGTTATATCGGTGTCTCATACTTCAGAACGAGTGACAGTCCGACATGGATTTATAACATCAGAGAACAGTGATCACCACGTGAGCTGCGAGCGAGCCGAAGGCGAGAGTGGCCCGGTAGGGCCCGCAGCAAACCTGAACCGACACCTGTACGCCAATACCCAATAACCTATGTAATATCGGTGTCACAACAAACACACTAACACACTCACACACAAACTTTCACCTTTATAATATTAGTGTGATGTTATTTAAAAATGGCTTATTGAAACCAAATTAACATGTTCCATAACATCGATCACTTTACGGTAAATGTTGATCAGGCGCGACTTCACGCGAGCACTTTGTTGATCCAAAAACACAAGTTGATCCATGTGAATTTTGTTGATTCAATATGTATCTCCATTAACTAATGTGGCTTCTATATGATTCACGATTTTTTAAATGAAATTGATTACATTGGCTACCCACCTCTATGTTTCATTTTATGTGTTATGTTTGTTGACGAAAGTGATTTTGTTACAAAGTTTCAGTAGCCATGCAATAATTGAGATGGTTTTTGTCTCTGTATTTTATAGTAAATTAAAAAATGGCCCATTTAAACCAAATTAACATATTCCATAACATCGATCCCTTTACGGTAAATGTTGATCAGGCGCGACTTCAAGCGAGCACTTTGTTGCTCCAAAAACACAAGTTGATCAAGGTGACTTTTGTTGATCCAATATGTATCTCCATTAACTAATGTGGCTTCTATATGATTCACGATTTTTTAAATGAAATTGATTACATTGGCTACCCACTTCTATGTTTGATTTTAAGTGTTATGTTTGTTGACGAAAGTGATTTTGTTACAAAGTTTCAGTAGCCATGCAATAATTGAGATGGTTTTTTGTCTCTGTATTTTATAGTAAATTAAAAAAGGCCCATTTAAACCAAATTAACATATTCCATAACATCGATCCCTTTACGGTAAATGTTGATCAGGCGCGACTTCACGCGAGCACTTTGTTGATCCAAAAACACAAGTTGATCCAGGCGACTTTTGTCGATCCAATATGTATCTCCATTAACTAATGTAATGTGTATGTGTTTTAGTAGTAGTAGAGCTTTTTTGTAAAAGAGTTTGTCCAAGGAAGTACTAGCACCATACCTATTTCTGCCGTAAAGCAGTAGTGCTCGCATTGCTGTGTTCCGGTTTGAAGGGTAAGGGTGCCGGTGAAATTAAAGGCACAAGATATTTTTCATCTTTATGTCTCAGGGTGGCGGTCGCAGTGCAATACCACAAAGGGTGTGTCCTAGGTGGACGTGACCTATGAGGTAATGCACTGTTCATAGGCAGAGGTTACTGCTTAACATCAGGTGGGCAATCAGCTTGTTTCAGCAATCGGTAGTATAAAAAAAATGTGGATCTTAGATGTTTCACGATTTTTTAAATGAATTTGTTCACATTGGCTACCCACCCCTATGTTTGACTTTATGTGTTATGTTTGTTGACAAAAGTAATTGGTTACAAAGTTTCGGTAGCTATGCAAAAATTAAGACGGTTTTTGTCTCTGTATTTTAAAATAAATTTAAAAATGGCCCATTTAAACCAAATTAACATATTTATATATATATATATATATATATATATATATATAATATATATAAATAGCTTACTTATTTGAACCTTTCGGGGTCGAGACTCTGGGTCCGTGGGGTTCCCAGGCCCTTCGCGTTTTCAAAATTCTTTCAGGGCATCTGGTCGAAGCGATGCGTGACCCGAGAGCTGGCTCTTATCTGGCTCAACGCATTAGTATTGCCATTCAGCGTGGCAATGCAGCCAGCATCTTAGGGACGCTTCCGTCTGGTAGTGATTTGGATCAGTTGAGCTACCTTTAGATCGCTTGCAGCGGTCTTCAAGTGGCACAACTGTTTCATATGTATTTTGTACATACCTTGTATTATTCTTTCTGTAAATAAATGTTTTTTTTTTAAATTATATAAATAAATATATATTATATATATATATACAATATGTATAAATATATAAATATATACATTTATGTGTATATATTATAGTTTAACAAGTTATGATATTATTTTATATAGTTCTATTTTTCAATATACCTAAGTTGTATAAATACTTAGGTATATAAAGTAGGTGTAGCAATAGTTTAAATTTATGAAGATATGGTAATAGTTATTTTTATTTTATTTTTTTATATTAAGAGATTGTATATTACTTACCCAGATAATAAGCCACCGTTCTATGTCATACAAATAATTCCAGTCCATCCCAAGGTTGTCTGGCAGAGATCGCTTATAGCGATAAGACCGCCCATTGTACTTCCATGTTTAGTTTATGTATTAAATTTTAAAATATCTTATTTTCTGTGTTGTACAATAAAGTGTTTTCTATCTATCTATCAGCCGACACGCTCACTGCTGAGCCCAACGATCAGGTCATTGATATTAGGTTAAAGAGCTTCGGAGAGCTTAGCCCCCCTTGCCTTACCCTGCACTCCAACCCGAATGCACCAGAAAGACTGCTGGCCCATCTCACAGCATTTTCCTGATTGGCGTACCAGTACTGAAAGTGACGCTGCACATGTGTATGCACGCCTGTGCTCGCCAGCTTTTCCCATAATTTATCATATGACACGAGGTCAAACGCCTTTGAGAGATCGAGGAAGCATGCGTACACAGGTGTACGTCTCTGTGTATAGTTCTGAACAGTATGCTTTAAACTCAGAATCGCAGTTTCAGTTGAGAGGTGATTTCTGAAACCAAATTGTGCATCATTGATGCTCAGATATGTAGGTACTTATCTAATTCCGAGTCAAGCACACTATCCAGCACCTTCGCCACTACAGTAGCCAGTGCTAATGGGCGGTAGTTACACTTATCCGATATATTGCCGGTTGTTAATGGCGTGGTCGAGGCTGCAGAAAATGCGGCGCTCGAGGTTCGAGGAGCTCAAGAACATTGAATTGAAACGACAGAACATGGAGATCACATTGACGACGAATGGGGAGCCATTTTAGTTGGGATCGGAATTGAGACACGTGGTCAAACTTGCGCAGGTCGAAGATAAAACGGATACACAAGTTTTGAAGACGCTCCAGTTTGTTTAAAAGCTCCTCCGTGGCATCTAGGAAACAGACGTTAGCATAGTCAAGGAGAGGTAACAAGAGGGCTTGGGCAAGAGTGACTTTAGTTTCAAAAGGTAAGAACTTTTTGAGACGCTTGAGAGATTGTAAAGAGAATATAACTTTTGAAACTATCATGGTTATGTACATAATTTTCACTAGAAACGGGATATTTACCATGATTTTTGAGTTTTATATGTTCCCGATATAAAAGTCCTGCAAAAGTTTTCCGTAAAGACCATCTTCACTCCCTTAAAGAAGATATCGCACTACTTGCGTTCACCAAAAGACAGTTTTCCACTTGAAAAGCCAGGGGTGTATAAAATTGATTGTAGCTGTGGGAGTTCGTACATTGGCCAAACGAAACGTACGATAGCGTGTCGGGTTAAGGAGCACATACGAGCGGTCAAGAACAGGGACATACATAAGTCAGCCATAGCAGAACACCTTTTGGAATCTGGCTCAAATCATTGGATCGAGCTACACAGTCCGCAGGTAATCTCGACAGAGCGACATTACATACCGAGAATGGTACAAGAGGCAATTGAGATTACTAAGTACAGAAACTTCAATAGAGAAGATGGTTTTCAATTATCTGGAGTATGGAAGCCTGTGGTAAGAATGTGTAAGAATCAAAAAAGTGTGGTACCTGCTACGCGTCCGGACACCGTTAGTGTTGTGTGTCGAGTTGGTGTGAATTGTGACAATGAAACCGATGGTAGTGGTATCGTTCGTAATAAAAGAGTGAGAAAGAGGGTAGATCGATATATCTGCCAATAACATCTACTCGCAAAGACTTTAGTCAGTTCTCCCGTGATCATGGCGCATGCAACTGTGCCGAAATATCGGGAACATATAAAACTCAAAAATCATGGTAAATATCCCGTTTCTAGTGAAAATTTTGTAAAGAGAAGTTACCCCGTTTGCTAATATCATTAACGTGACTCACCTAGGAAAGTTTATTGTCAAAAAGGACACCCAGGTTCTTGGCACAGACAGAAAAAGGCGTACAAAACTGGGGGCACCGTAGACTGACCTACAAGATTCAGCATATATGAACTACCAATTATTAAAGCCTGACACTTCGAGGGATTAACCAGAAGGCCATAGGCCTTTGCCCACGAATTGATATGTTCAACATATCAATTCGTGGGCCAATTCAATATCAATTCAGAGTTAATCAGGTCGATACCATCAGAGATCTCATCAACTTTAAAATGGCGATAAATTTGCAGATCATCAGCATAAAGATGGTAGTTAGAATAAAGAACAAGAGTAATGGCATTCATGAAAACCGAAAAAAGGAGAGGAGAGAGAACACCACCTTGAGGTACGCCAGCAGTAATGTCACACCAGTCGGAGCAAGCTTCGCCCGAGCGTACACACTGCGCGCGACCCGAAATATATGAAACAAACCAAGAAGTTACTGAGAGAGATATATGGATTTTATGTGATAAATGTTCTGGTAATGGATATCTTTTTTACTGCACTCTCCTCGAGCTAAAGAAACTGAATTTTTCGCGGCTCGCTCCGCTCACCGTTATATTTTATAATATTAGGAAGAGGATATATTTTTTACTGCACTCTCCTCAAGCTAAAAATACACAATTTTCTTTACAATGATAGATTGGGTATTTATTTTATTTTATTTATTTGGTACACAACAAAACAGCACACTATATAACACTATAAAGTACCTAATCTTAAATCTAGTACGTAATTCTATAAATCTGGTCATGATATTTGGCATAAATTGGATTACATATGGAGGAAGCATATTCTAGTTGAAATCTCTCTGGTGAGGTAAACAATAAAAGATAAGACGCGGGTTTTTGAACGTAATGGACGTTCGCAATTTAAAATGATTGAGAAATTTTACTAACACCTGTACATAACACCATAGACTAACTAAACACAATAGACTACCAATCTCATACAAGAAAACGTGCATCGATGAATGATTGCCTACAATGACGCTAGATGTCGCTGTTTTGAATCTGCTATAAACGATTGAAATGATTTTTACATGTATTTCAAACAGATCGATAAACATGTTCGCATAGTTTCATAATTAAAAAATAAATTAGAAATTTAAATGTTTATTTTTAAAGAGATTTATGTAATAGGTTTAAAATGCTGATTGAATGATTCCCAGGCTATTTGCCAGCGCCAAATAGAAATAGCCTGGAATTTGACCTTTTTTGAGTCCCGTTTTCTTGTATGAGATTGGCAGTATATTGTGTTTAGTTAGTCTATGATAACACCCAACAGTCACATAGTCCTGACCCTACACTAGGATTCCCTATGTCGTGGGTATCTGGAACTACGAGTACCTTGTACCACAACACACAGACTTGGAACAAATATTTGCATATCATACAAACATTTGTTCAGCAGTGGGAAGCGAACCGGTAACCTCTCGCATCTCAGCCAACTACTCGCCCGCCGCGCCGCAGAGGACACCAAAATCAAGTAAGCGCCTAACTAAACTATCAACATTCAAATATTCAAACATTTCACACATCACAGGCTTTACTGGAGTGGGCTCTCATGTCTTTGAAAATGTATGTTCTGAGCGACAGACATATCGCGTTGGTTGCAGGCGTATGGCTTCTCCTCAGTCAGTGTGAATTCTCACGTGTTTTCGCAAAGAACTGTTCTGAGCGAATGACTTATCACATTGCTTGCAGGTATATGGCTTCTCCCCAGTGTGGACTCTCATGTGTCTTCGCAAAATACTACTCTGAGAGAATGTCTTATCGCATTGGTTGCAGGCATATGGCTTCTCCCCAGTGTGCATTCTCATGTGTGTTCGCAAATGACCACTATGAGAGAATGTTTTATCACATTGGTTGCAGGTATATGGCTTCTCCCCAGTGTGGACTCTCATGTGTTCTAGCAAACTACCACTCCGAGAGAATGTCTTATCACATTGGTTGCAGGTATATGGCTTCTCCCCAGTGTGCATTCTCATGTGTGTTCGCAAATGACCACTATGAGAGAATGTCTTATCACATTGGTTGCAGGTATATGGCTTCTCCCCAGTGTGGACTCTCATGTGTTCTAGCAAACTACCACTCCGAGAGAATGTCTTATCACATTGGTTGCAGGTATATGGCTTCTTCCCAGTGTGCATTCTCATGTGTGTTCGCAAACTACTACTCTGAGAGAATGTCTTATCGCATTGGTTGCAGGTATATGGCTTCTCCCCAGTGTGCATTCTCATGTGTGTTCGCAAATGATCACTCCGTGAGAATGTCTTATCACAATGATAGCAGGCATATGGCTTCTCCCCAGTGTGGATTCTCATGTGTTTTCGCAAACTACTACTCTGAGAGAATGTCTTATCACAATGATAGCAGGCATATGGCTTCTCCCCAGTGTGGATTCTCATGTGTTTTCGCAAACTACTACTGTGAGAGAATGTTTCATCACATTGGTTGCAGGCATATGGCTTCTCCCCAGTGTGTCTTCTTCTCATGTGTTCTAGCAAAGTACCACTCCGAGAGAATGTCTTATCGCATTGGTTGCAGGCATATGGTTTTACTGCAGAGTGGCTTTGCAAATGTTTCACCATATTTGGTTTAGTCTTCAATACCTTGCGGCATACATCACAACGATAACAAGATTCAGTGTTTCTTGTTTTGCTTGTTACAGTGCTTTCTTTTAATTCGGAATGTTCCATATCAATTGGCATTTCATCGAATTGTATGTCATCAACAGCTGAACTTTCATCATCTTCTTTGAATTCTTTCTTCACAGCTACTGGAGTACTTTCTGTCATTCCTAGGTTTAGCGAATGAGCTGCCTGTGGTGTTGTCTGAAATAACACCATGAAGCGAGGTGAGCAAGAGTACAGCGTCTTACACACACAATGTACTACATGTCATCATCATCAGCAGGTCCACGTCCACTGCTGGACATAGGCCTCCCTTATATAATGTGTAACGAACGGTCTTGAGCCGCCTCCATCCAACGACTTCCTGCAAGCGTTACAAAGACGTCAGCCCATCGGGTGGGGACCATTCAATACCGCATCATCAGTTTCATGATAACAATCTATTTCTCAGCAGTATTCTGTGAGCTGTCGGTGAAACAAGATGGGGTTTAAGTTTGGTGAACGAAAAAAACTAATGAAACCCTGAAACAAAAAACTATTGAAGTATTTATTTTTTAGCCCCCGACGCAAAAACGACCGGTTGTTATAAGTTTGACGTGTCTGTGTGTGTCTGTCCAATCGTAGCTCCCGAATGGATGAACCGATTTTTTTTTTTTCGTGTGAAATGTGAATTTGACGGGAGTGTTCTTAGCTATGTTTGATCAAAATCGGTTCAGCCGTTTCATTGCGTTGAGGGTTTTTTAAATTTTTTACAAAATATTTACTTATCTTTTGTGTCTATGTCCATGAGTGTAATTTTAACCCCCGACGCAAAAACGACTGGGTGTTATACGTTTGACGTGTCTGTGTGTGTGTGTGTGTGTGTGTGTGTGTGTGTGTGTGTGTGTCTGTCTGTCTGTCTGTCTGTCGCATCGTAGCTCACGAACGGATGAACAGATTTCGTTTTTTTTTTTTTTATAGGTGTATTTGTCGGGAGCGTTCTTAGCTTTGTTTGATCAAAATCGGTTCAGCCGTTCAGCATTGGGGGTTTTTATAATTTTTACAAAATATTTACTTGTCTTTTGTGTCTATGTCCATGAGTGTATTTTAATAATTAAAATAACAAGGTACATTTTTAATCGTCTAATAAACTAAATTGACTCTCGTTCCAACGCGACAAAACCTAGGAGAGTATGGCAACAAACACGGCGCGCGCTGTATTAGCTTTGTTGCGGCTTCCGCGCTTCTGCTATGTTTATGTTATGTTTGCTGAGCACGTACCGTTTTTTTATAGATTATGGTACGGAACCCTTCGTGTGTGAGTCCGACTCGCACTTGACAGATCTTATTAAGTTTGTTACCCCTCATCTCTATCATTTATAATCTTGAATAATTGTTTTTTATTTTAAAGGATATTCTTCCAGATTCTTCCCGTTTTATCAAAATCTAGTTGTGATGTTGGGATCCATCAGGAATTGAGGGAACTCCTCACATATTACAGGCATACATATAGTGAATTGAGGGAACTCCTCAAATACTACAGGCATACATATAGTGAATTGAGGGAACTCCTCAAATATTACAGGCATATATATAGTGAATTGAGGGAACTCCTCAAATATTACAGGCATACATATTATAGTGAATTGAAGGGAACTCCTCAAATATTACAGGCATACATACAGTGAATTGAGGGAACTCCTCAAATATTACAGGCATACATATAGTGAATTGAAGGGAACTCCTCAAATATTACAGGCATACATACAGTGAATTGAGGGAACTCCTCAAATATTACAGGCATACATATAGTGAATTGAAGGGAACTCCTCAAATATTACAGGCATACATACAGTGAATTGAGGGAACTCCTCAAATACTACAGGCATACATATAGTGAATTGAGGGAACTCCTCAAATATTACAGGCATACATATAGTGATTTTGGTATTTTCAGCAACAAGTCAAGTATTAATTCAGAAAGTGTGCTTTCGTGAAGTGGAATTGATGAAGAAGACCACTGATGGACACCGGAACTCCTCAATGATATTTCACGGGTGGCGATATCTCGATAAAGATAATGAGGCAAATTTAAATAAACAGTTCTGATGAAAATGGTTTCATCAAACTGATCTGATGATGAAGCTGGTAGGAACTGCAACAAATTTTTTTTTTTAGGTTTACCAACAGTTTACACTTGAATACAAATATTATGAAGAGGTACAAACTATATGTCTTATGCTACATGAGAAACCAATTATAGGCAAACACAACATGCAATGTTCCCTATCATAAGCCAATGTAGGTACCGTCGCCGTGCTTGGGGTTAAACAAATTCAAATTCATTTATTTCAGGCTGATAGCTCATAAGAACACACACAGACATAATAAAGAAACATTATTGGAACTGTCATGAGATGCAATCTCAGGCTTTTGTTCCTTTTGCGCTACTTCAGACGTATTTAATGTGTGGCCTTGATTGTCAGAAGACAGATTTCGTGGCCTCATTATTGTGTATGATGCTAGGTTTACACGAGCTTCGTAGCTAAGTGCTTAGTACTTGTCATAACACTAAGCCACAATATAACAAGTGACAAGTAACCGTTTACACGTTGGAGCTAGTAGAAGGTATTAGTGACCAGACATTCCAAATGGAACGACGCCGTCTGATTTCGCGCAGTGTGTTTAAACATTATTCAAACATAATTATCTCAAACATGATCGAAGAGCTTGAAAGACAAGCATTAAAAAAAAGAGTGTGTGTGTGTCTGTCTGTCTGTCCCATCGTAGCTCCCGAACGGATTAACCGATTTCATATTTTTTTTTGTTTTATATGTGAATTTGTCGGGTGTGGCTATGTTTGATCAAAATCGGTTCAGCCATTTCATTGTGTTGGGGGATTTTATAATTTTTACAAAATTAATTACTTGTTTTATTTTATTACCATTTCATATACTTGGAAGTCATTAACGGGTGAACTTTCTTCCTCGTCAGTGAACTCTTCCTTCACAGCGGCTGGAGTACTCTCATTGTTGGAACAATCATTCAATGTGATGTGCTGATCGGGGGCCCGTGATAAGTTCTGTGTAGTTCGTAGGTTCATCATGCTCACTGTCTCCAGCGATATCTGTAAACACGGTAACACGCAGTGCAGTGAGATTGTGCGAGCGAGGCAAGATATTAAACACAAAGGAATATTTTTGTCACTCTCTCTCTTGAGGTATTTATGAAGGGCTGAAGGGATTTAATGAAACTATAGATATGAAAAACCACCGTAGAGAGTTAGGGAGAGGGCGGGGAGGGAGCCAAAACCCTCCCCTATAAATGAAAAACCACCCAAGTGCGACTCGGACTCGCGCACGAAGAGTTCCGTACCATTAACTATAAAAACGTCTTATAACGTAGGTGTTTAGATATTGATTTTGGTATTTTTATTATTGAGATTAATTGTAACTATAAAAAAATATTTATTTTATTCAAAATACTTTTCCAGTATGTCACAGTAATAACTTATTATTTTTCAAATAAAAATATCGCGTGTAATACCTTTTTCGAAACTTCATAAAATAGGCTTGTTTTTAAATTGGTTGGCCACCCAGGTTACGTTTTTTTTTCACCAGAGATTAAAAAACTTAGACTTTAAAACAGACATTTGCTATTCTTGATCTTTAAAACCTTTTGTAAAAAAAACAGCAATAGCTAGTCATGAATTGGGTACCACGTTGGCAAGGCCCAACATTCAGGATCATTTCACAGAAAAAAACTATTGATAATTCCTCAATTTGTGGTTGTAGTGTCCAATAAGGTGCCGTATTTCCAGGACTTGTTAGTTTTTTTTTTTTTAAATATTAGCGGCATTTTTTTTTATACTACTTGAATGACGGAACTAGCAGATGGCCCACCTGATGTTAAGTGGTAACCTCTGCCTATGAACAGTGCATTACCTCATAGGTCACGTCCACCTAGGACGCGCCCTATGTGGCATTGCACTGCGCCCGCCACCCTGAGACATAAAAATGAAAAGTCTCATGTGCCTGTAATTTCACCGGCACCCTTCAAACCGGAACACAACAATGCGAGCACTACTGCACAACGGATTTTTAGTTACATTTCTAATAAAAATGCGGCAGGAATAGGTATGTATGGTGGTAGTACTTCCCCGAACGAACTCTTTCACAAAAAAGCTCTACTACTACTAATACTACATTGGCCCCCCCTGTATGCACTTGCCGGATTATCCATTAAGTATGGGACAGCCTGTATATCTGATGATGATGATGATAAAGATTCATGACCTTTATTTTAAAGGAATCTTCTTGTAAACCCTGTCATATTTCTTTCACAAGTCAAGTTAATTTGACGACCTCTGTGGCGCAGGAGGTTGCGCGTTCGATTCCCACCTCGTAACAAATAATTGTACGATCTGCAGATATTTGTTCAGGGTGTTCTGGGTATTTTCTATGTATAATACACAAGTATCTATCTATGTAATGTATTGTATTAAGTATATCAGTTATCTAGTACCCATAACACAAACTCTGCTTAGCTTGGGGCTAGATAATGTAGTGTGAACTGTCCAGCATTATTTATTTATTTATTTAATTATGTATAAACGTTACCTGCATGCCATTGTACACGAGATCTGTAAATATTTTGTCAGCTCTTTGACTCATTTGTGAGAAGCGACGACATCTCAGCAACTGGGAGCCACAGATGTAGCATATTGTAACGGGTCTTCCATCCGCAGTGATGAGCTGAAACAAACAATTATTGAATGAATGAATGAAAATACTTTATTGCACACTTTACAAACTAGTTAAAATAAACACAACAATTAAACAAAAAAAAACTAAATGTACAATGCTATACAAATCATTTATTTTGAACAGAAAATACACAGTTACAGGTACACAATACAATAGTTAAACTGATAAAATATTTTTTTTAAAGGGGATTCTGTGTGGACCCTTTGCTATGGCCTAGTGGTTGGACTATAGGGATTTTTTTTCCCCCGTAGACCCACCAGGCTAGAGATGGATTTAAAAACAAACTTTACCATAGCACACTAGCTAACCTTAACTTGTATGAGACAAAACTTTAAAACTTAGATTTCAGTTTAATAATTACTATCACTTACATGAGAATCAATTATACATAGTAAAAATAGTTTAGGTCGTTCAAGTTAATTAATATACATAGGAACTCAATCAACACATTATGACGCATAAAATTATTAGTAAACATTTGATATAATACGATAAAAACATTTGAAATGAAATGAAATGATTTATTTGCGTATTATTATTGTTTTTATTTTTTTATTTTTTTTTATAGTTAGTTTTGAATGCGTTAAATGTATTGTTTTTCTTTTATATCTGAGGTAAATTTATTGTAAAGCTGTGCGCCTTCGTAAACTACCGTTTTTTCCCCGTAGTTCGTACAACACTTGGGCAAGACAATAATTTTCAACAAGATTTCTGACTAGGTCCATGTTTAGGTTTAAACAACAATTATTTTTTGGCATAAATAGAATTGCAATCTTTTTTCTCCTATATTTAAATTACGGTAGTGTACGGTTGAACATGTCCCACTGTATTTTTTTAGGTTTTAACTTTCATCTCATATATTATAAATAAATAAATAAATAAATAATGCTGGACAGTTCACACAAATTGTTTGAATAAGGCGGCTGGCAACGGCTGGATGAGAAGATCCGCAGACCGGACTCAGTAGCGTTCACTAGGAGGCCTACATATATCAGTGGAGGAATATAGAAGAATGATGATGATGATTGGTTTGATGCCAAAATAAAAATTGCTTAGGTTAGCTACTGTGCTACGATAAAGTTTGTTTTTTAATTCCATCTCTAGCGTTGGTGGCTCCACGGGGAAAAATAATCCCCATAGTCCCACCAGTAAATTAGGACTAGCATCGTCCGCCCATCACACAAAAAGGGCCCATTGGTGGCCTAGTTGCGGAGAAGAGTCTGCACTACAAGTAAGTAAGTAGTTCCACCAGTAGCTCATAGCAGTGGTTCCACGGGGAAACACACATTTTGTTGCTTTATAGTGCCATCAAAAAATACCCGTTCTCAGCAAAATGCTGCAGTGAACTGCAGCACTGAGCAGCAGCACAGACCTCAGTTCCTGGTGCCTCAGGCGCTCAGCATTTTTAACTGTTTATCTTGCATTTTTGTATGTTGGAAAATGAAAGTAGGTACATGAATAAAATTGTATGTAACCCTAACTTGTGGCTTGTGTTTTATAGGTAGGCACTCGTCTGGTCTATGTCGTCATCAATATCCCGTATAAGTCCACTGCTAACCCCAGGCCTCCTCCATAGAATGCTACGACGAACGGTCTGTGTTCGGTTTGGTATTTGTCAATGTAGTAAGGGTGACCAAGACCCAGCCGACTTGCTTCCAACAGAGGTGCCAGTACAATATTGTAGTCTTTGAGACGTACCTAGCACACTATAAATGTTGCTAATGGAAATAGAAACCAATGTAAATAATAACTTGAGATTGAGTACCTACCTTGGTACTAGTGACTCTTTCGTATATCTCTTGCAGCCCGTTGCTCGCAATGCAATGCATTCTGAGGTCACTGGCTAAACACACTCTGCAGACTGAAGTAGTCATTTTCAGATCCAGCTAAACTTTATATTTTTTACAAACAAAACAAACTGGTATAGCAAAAGAACGCTATTTAATATAATAATAATAAATGAATTGTTTTCGTAAGATCGTACCATGGAGGTATAAGTAACGTAGTATCATATCACCACTGCAAAGAACACTAATAATCTCGCACCACAGACTACTAGGATGCTACGCACACGTATCACAGACAGTACAGATCGCTCACAAAAGCAAGGCACTTATTTTGTGTATTGGCAGCATTGCCTACGGTGCTGCCAACAATATATGTAGCATTTACCTCACTTGGCTGCCTTGTTTGAAATGATTAAAATATTTTTTTTCTACTTTTCAAACTTCCGGACATGATCTACTGGTACTTTAACTTGAGTTCTGGACTCCAATCGAGTTCTAGATTGCAGCTATGATACGGATCTGTTCAAAACGAAAGAGTTCTAGCTTTCTAGACTGTTTGAAATGATGAAAATATTATTTTCTACTTTTCAAACTTTCGGACATGATCTGCTGGCATTTTAACGTGAGTTCTGGACTTCAATCGAATTCTAGATTTCAGCTATGATACGGATCTGTTCAAAACGAAAGAGTTCTAGCTTTCTAGACTGTTTGAAATGATGAAAATATTTTTTTCTACTTTTTAACTTTCGGACATGATCTGCTGGTATTTTAACGTGAGTTCTGGACTCCAATCGAGTTTTGAATTGCAGCCATGATACGTATCTGTTCAAAACGAAAGAGATCTAGCTTCCTAGACTGTTTGAAATGATGAAAATATATATTTTTCTACTTTTCAAACTTTCGGACATGATCTGCTGGCATTTCAACGTGAGTTCTGGACTCCAATCGAGTTCTAGATTGCAGCTATGATACGTATCTGTTCAAAACGAAAGAGATCTAGCTTCCTAGACTGTTTGAAATGATGAAAATATATATTTTTCTACTTTTCAAACTTTCGGACATGATCTGCTGGCATTTCAACGTGAGTTCTGGACTCCAATCGAGTTCTAGATTGCAGCTATGATACGGATCTATTCAAAACGAAAGAGTTCTAGCTTCCTAGACTGTTTGAAATGATGAAAATATACAATGATCTGCTAAGTTCACACTGGTTCACACACATGTGTTTTTCAACCTTTTTCATGATGCGATGGTACCTATGAAAACATATTTCGCGACCCCCCGACCCTTCGCTTTTTTATCATGTACCGTTTGATGGAATCAACCACCATTGCCTCCTCGGTTGACATTTTCATCAATGGCCCAAATAAAAAGTAAGCAAAGAAATCGCTTAAATTTGTAAAACGATTTAATTATATGTGTAGCAAATACAGATCCACGATGGGAGAAATTGGTTAATCAAAAACAAGCACAACCCCTTCGCATTAACATGAGTCTTAGGATTTTATTTTTTGATAATTTGTTTGTGTTAACATACAAATGTTTATGAGTATATCCTTTTGTTAAAATTCTCTTAATCAAATTAAAATTCTATTTTTTTTATCTTTATTTTTACTAAAGTTCTCTCGACCTCTGGCGACCCCCTTACAGAAGCTTCGCAACCCCCCAGGGGGTCGCGACCCTCAGGTTGAAAAACACTGCCTTAGAGCATTGCACTATGCTCGTTTCAGTGAGGAAGGGTAATGAGATCAGCTCTTATGTATGTTTCTACGGATGAACCTTCAGAACGAATCTTCTTCCTTTCTTGGAATACTCCAAGCAATTTCGCCAATGTCAAGTAAAATTATTATAAGTATGACAAGTATGGTTATTTTCGAAAAAACCCGACTTCAAAGCTAGTAGTGCTTGCATTTCTGTGTTCCAGTTTCAATGGTATGGTTGCCGGTGAAATTACAGGCACATGAGACTTTTCATCTTTTTTGTCTCAGGGTGGCGGGCGTCCTCGGTGGATGTGATCTATGTGGTAATGATCTGTTTATAGGCAGAGGGTCGGTACCGCTTAATATCAGGTGGGCCTTCTGCTTGATCCGTCATACCAAGATGTATAAAAAAAATATAGGAATTTATCCCCAATACAAGATTTTCTTTATTCTTTATTGTAAACACAAACAGAGAACAAAAACAACTCACATAGACGACATGTACAAAGGCGAGCTTAACCCTAAAATAGTTTTCTTCCAGCAAACTTTGATGATTCCCTATCCACGGAACTCCAGTTTGTTTAAAAGCTCCTCCGTGGCATCTAGGAAACAGACGTCAGCATAGTCAAGGAGAGGTAACAAGAGGGCTTGGGCAAGAGTGACTTTAGTTTCAAAAGGTAAGAACTTTTGGAGACGCTGAGAGATTGAAACGAGAAGTTACCCCGTTTGCTAATATCATTAACGTGACTCACCTAGGACAGTTTATTGTCAAAAATAATACCCAGGTTCTTGGCACAGACAGAAAAAGATATTGGTTCATCGGCGTAGGTACATAACCGGGGGCGGCGTAGACTGACCTACAAGATTCAGCATATTTGATCTACCAATTATAAGCCTGAGACTTCGAGGGATTAACCAGAAGGCCATAGGCCTTTGCCCACGAATTGATATGTTTGAGATCAGAGTGGATCAGGTCGATGCCATCAGAGATCTCATCAACTTTAAAATGACTATAAATTTGCAGATCATCAGCATAAAGGTGCTAGTTAGAGGAAAGAACAAGAGTACCTATGGCATTAATGAAGACCGAAAAAAGGAGAGGAGAGAGAACACCACCTTGAGGTACGCCAGCAGTAATGTCACACCCGTCGGAGCAAGCTTCGCCCGAGCGTACACACTGCGCGCGACCCGAAAGATATGAAACAAACCAAGAAGTTACTGACAGAGAAATATGGATTTTATGTGATAAATGTTCTGATAATGGATATCTTTATTACTGCATACTGGTCGTGCTAAAAAAACTGAATTTTTCGCGGCTCGCTCCGCTCACCGTTATATTTTATGATATTTGGACGAGGATATATTTATTACTGCACTCTCCTCGAGCTAAAAATACTCAATTTTCTTTACAATGATAGATTGGGTATTTATTTTATTTTATTTATTTGGTACACAACAAAACAGCAACACTATATAACACTATAAAGTACCTAATCTTAAATCTAGTACGCAATTCTATAAATCTAGTCATGATATTTGGCATAGAATGGATTACATATGGAGGTAGCATATTCTAGTTGAAATCTCACTAGTGAGGTAAACAATAAAAGATAAGACGCGGGTTTTTGAACGGAATGGATGTTCGCAATTTAAAATGATTGAGAAATTTTACTACACAGGTACATAACACCCAACAGTCACATACATAGTCCTGACCCCACATTAGAATTCCCTGTGTCGTGTGTATCTGGAACTACGAGTACCTTGTACCACAACACACAGACTTGGAACAAATATTTGCATATCATACAAACATTTGTCCAGCAGTGGGAAGCGAACCCGTAACCTCTCGCATCTCAGCCAACTACTCGCCCGCCGCGCCGCAGAGGACGCCAAAATCAAGTAAGATGAACGCCTAACTAAACTATCCACATTCATATATTCATACATTTCACACATCATAGGCTTTACTGGAGTGAGCTCTCATGTCTTTGAAAATGTATGTTCTGAGCGACAGACATATCGCTTTGGTTACAGGCGTATGGCTTCTCCTCAGTCAGTGTGGATTCTCATGTGTGTTCGCAAATTACAACTCTGAGAGAATGTCTTATCACATTGGTTGCAGGTATATGGCTTCTTCCCAGTGTGCATTCTCATCTGTGTCCGCAAATGACCACTATGAGAGAATGTCTTATCACATTGGTTGCAGGCATATGGCTTCTCCCCAGTGTGCATTCTCATGTGTGTTCGCAAATGACCACTATGAGAGAATGTCTTATCACATTGGTTGCAGGTATATGGCTTCTCCCCAGTGTGCACTCTCATGTGTTCTAGCAAACTACCACTCCGAGAGAATGTCTTATCACATTGGTTGCAGGCATATGGCTTCTCCCCAGTGTGGACTCTCATGTGTTCTAGCAACCTACCACTCCGAGGGAATGCCTTATCGCATTGGTTGCAGGTATATGGCCTCTCCCCAGAATGCATTCTCATGTGTGTTCGCAAAACACCACTCCGAGAGAATGTCTTATCACATTGGTTGCAGGCATATGGCTTCTCCCCAGTGTGGACTCTCATGTGTTCTAGCAACCTACCACTCCGAGGGAATGCCTTATCGCATTGGTTGCAGGTATATGGCCTCTCCCCAGAATGCATTCTCATGTGTGTTCGCAAAACACCACTCCGAGAGAATGTCTTATCACATTGGTTGCAGGCATATGGCTTTTCCCCAGTGTGGACTCTCATGTGTTCTAGCAAACTACCACTCCGAGAGAATGTCTTATCGCATTGGTTGCAGGCATATGGTTTTACTGCAGAGTGGCTTTGCAAATGTTTCACCATATTTGGTTTAGTCTTCAATACCTTGCGGCATACATCACAACGATAACAAGATTCAGTGTTTCTTGTTTTGCTTGTTACAGTGCTTTCTTTTAATTCGGAATGTTCCATATCAATTGGCATTTCATCTAATTGAATGTCATCAACAGCTGAACTTTCATCATCTTCGTTGAATTCTTTCTTCACAGCTACTGGAGTACTTTCTGTCATTCCTAGGTTTAGCGAATGAGCTGCCTGTGGTGTTGTCTGAAATAACACAATGAAGCGAGGTGAGCAAGAGTACAGCGTCTTACACACACAATGTACTACATGTCATCATCATCAGCAGGTCCACGTCCACTGCTGGACATAGGCCTCCCTCATAGAATATCTAACGAACGGTCTTGAGCCGCCTCCATCCAACGACTTCCTGCAAGCGTTACAAAGACATCAGCCCATCGGGTGGGGACCATTCAATACCGCATCATCAGTTTCATGATTACAATCTATTTCTCAGCAGTATTCTGTGAGCTGTCGGTGAAACAAGATGGGGTTTAAGTTTGGCGAACGAAAAAAACTAATGAAACTCTGAAACAAAAAACTATTGAAGTATTTATTCTTTAACCCCCGACGCAAAAACGACGGGTTGTTATAAGTTTGACGTGTCTGTGTGTGTGTGTGTGTGTGTCTGTCCCATCGTAGCTCCCGAATAGATGAACCGATTTCGTTTTTTGTGTGAAATGTGAATTTGACGGGAGTGTTCTTACTTCTTAGCTATGTTTGATCAAAATCGGTTCAGCCGTTTCATTGCGTTGAGGGTTTTTTAAATTTTTACAAAATATTTACTTATCTTTTGTGTCCATGAGTGTAATTTTAACCCCCGACGCAAAAACGACTGGGTGTTATACGTTTGACGTGTCTGTGTGTGTGTGTGTGTGTGTGTGTGTGTGTGTGTCTCTGTCTGTCTGTCTGTCGCATCGTAGCTCACGAACGGATGAACAGATTTCGTTAATTTTTTTGTTTGATAGGTGAATTTGTCGGGAGCGTTCTTAGCTTTGTTTGATCAAAATCGGTTCAGCCGTTCAGCATTGGGGGTTTTTTTAATTTTTACAAAATATTTAGTTGTCTTTTGTGTGTATGTCCATGAGTGTATTTTAATAATTAAAATCACAAGGTACATTTTTAATCGTCTAATAAACTAAATTGACTCTCGTTCCAACGCGACAAAACCTAGGAGAGTATGGCAACAAACACGGCGCGCGCTGTATTAGCTTTGTTGCGGCTTCCGCACTTCTGCTATGTTTATGTTATGTTTGCCGAGCACGTACCGTTTTTTTATAGATTATGGTACGGAACCCTTCGTGTGTGAGTCCAACTCGCACTTGACAGATTTTATTAAGTTTGTTACCCCTCATCTCCATCATTTATAATCTTGAATAATTATTTTTTATTTTAAAGGATATTCTTCCAGATTGGTCCCGTTTTATCAAAATCTAGTTGTGATGTTGGGATCCATCAGGAATTGAGGGAACTCCTCAAATATTACAGGCATACATATAGTGAATTGAGGGAACTCCTCAAATACTACAGGCATACATATAGTGAATTGAGGGAACTCCTCAAATATTACAGGCATACATATAGTGAATTGAGGGAACTCCTCAAATATTACAGGCATACATATAGTGATTTTGGTATTTTCAGCAGCAAGACAAGTATTCATTCAGAAAGTATGCTTTCGTGAAGTGGAATTGATGAAGAAGACCACTGATGGACACCGGAACTCCTCAATGATATTTCACGGGTGGCGATATCTCGATAAAGATAATGAGGCAAATTTAAATAAACAGTTCTGATGAAAATGGTTTCATCAAACTGATCTGATGATGAAGCTGGTAGGAACTGCAACTCATCTGTCAGAAGACAGATTTCGTAGCCTCATTATTGTGTGTGATGTTAGGTTTACACGAGCTTCGTAGCTAAATGCTTAGTAATTGTCACAACACTAAGCCCCAATATGACAAGTGACAAGTAACCGTTTACACGTTGGAGCTAGTAGAAGGTATTAGTGACCAGACATTCCAAATGGAACGACGCCGTCTGATTTTGCGCAGTGTGTTTAAACATTATTCAAACATAATTATCTCAAGCATGATCGAAGAGCTTGAAAGACAAGCATTAAAAAGAAAGTGTGTGTGTGTGTGTGTGTCTGTCTGTCTGTCCCATCGTAGCTCCCGAACGGATGAACCGATTTCTTTTTTTATGTTTGATATGTGAATTTGTCGGGTGTGGCTATGTTTGATCAAAATCGGTTCAGCCGTTTCATTGCGTTGAGGGATTTTATAAATTTTACAAAATTAATTACTTGTTTTATTTTATTACCATTTCATCTACTTGGAAGTCATCAACGGGTGAACTTTCTTCCTCGTCAGTGAACTCTTCCTTCACAGCGGCTGGAGTACTCTCATTGTTGGAACAATCATTCAATGTGATGTGCTGATCGGGGGCCCGTGATAAGTTCTGTGTAGTTCGTAGGTTCATCATGCTCACTGTCTCCAGCGATATCTGTAAACACGGTAACACGCAGTGCAGTGAGATTGTGCGAGCGAGGCAAGATATTAAACACAAAGGAATATTTTTGTCTCTCTCTCGATTGAGGGATTTATGAAGGGCTGAAGGGATTTAATGAAACTATAGATATGAAACACCACCGTAGAGAGTTGGGGAGAGGGCGGGAGGGAGCATAAACCCTCCCCTATAAATGAAAAACCGCCCAAGTGCGACTCGGACTCGCGCACGAAGAGTTCCGTACCATTAACTATAAAAACGTTTTATAACGTAGGTATTTAGGTAGTTATTATTGAGATTAATTGTAACTTTAAAAAATATTTATTTTATTCAAAATACTTTGCCAGTATGTCACAGTAATAACTTATTATTTTTCAAATAAAAATATCGCGTGTACCTTTTTAGAAACTTCATAAAATAGGCTTGTTTTTAAATTGGTTGGCCACCCAGGTCACCATACGTTTTTTTTCACAAGAGATTTAAAAACTTAGACTTTAAAAACAGACATTTGCTATTCTTGATCTTTAAAACCTTTTGTAAAAAAAACAGCAATAGCTAGTCATGAATTGGGTACCACGTTAGCAAGGCCCAACATTCAGGATCATTACACAGAAAAAAACTATTGATAATTCCTCAATTTGTGGTTGTAGTGTCCAATAAGGTGTCGTATTTCCAGGACTTGTTAGTTTTTTTTTTTTAATATTAGCGGCATTTTTTTTTATACTACTTGTATGACGGAACAAGCAGATGGCCCACCTGATGTTAAGCGGTAACCTCTGCCTATGAACAGTGCATTACCTCATAGGTCACGTTCACCTAGGACGCGCCCTATGTGGCATTGCACTGCGCCCGCCACCCTGAGACATAAAAATGAAAAGTCTCATGTGCCTGTAATTTCACCGGCACCCTTACCCTTTGTTGTATACTGAATGTGGGTACTTGTCAAACCTTCTTGGAATAATAAGGTTGACTAAGTAGAGGGTAGTTTCACATTTGCCCAGTCCTTTTTTATGTGTTCTGCTACGTAGCTCAATAAACCTATTTACCGAAATATGGTGTTTTATTGGACATATTAGTGGCGACTTGGATTAAACGTGAATAATGGCGCTTAAATTAGTGAGATTTCATGAATTCAATGTGCAAACAGACAATTGGGACAATTACATTGAGCGACTCAAATATTGTTTTGAGGCGAGTGGAATCAAGGATGATTCAGTCAGGAGGGCGAACTTTTGTACAATTTGTGGTGCTCAAGCGTTCGAGACCCTTCTCGCGCTAATTACTCCCAAGAAATCTAGTGATGTGACTTTTGACGAAATCATAAGCATTCTAACCAAACACTACAGTCCGAAGCCGAATGAAATATCAGTGTCTTACAAATTCTACAAACGCGACCAAACAAAGGAAGAAACGGCGGCAGAATATATCGCTCAACTGAGAAAAATCAGCACCGGTTGCAATTTTCCTAATTTGGAGCGCATGCTGCGCGACAGATTGGTGTGCGGCATGAGTGATCGTAAGCTGCAGTACGAGCTGCTGAAAAAAGACAATCTCGGCTACAAGGACGTGGTGGACGCCATGCTGTCGGCCGAGAGCGCGGGCAAGGACGTGTTCATGATGCACGGCGCCGCGCCGGCCGAATACGGGACGACTTCGTCACAGAGCGCCGCGGGGACATCGCCGCCCGCTCCAGAACCAATGGACGTGAACGCTATGAAAGCTAAATTGAACGTCCGTCTCTGCTACCGATGCGGAGACCGTCACGGTGGTGAATGCCGCTTTGTCAACGCGGTATGCCACTACTGCAAGAAGAGGGGGCATATTGAGAAAATCTGCACCGCTAAAAATAAAAATCGTCCTGGAAAAGTTAACTACGCGGACAACGAATCCGATATGCAACTGAACGGGATCTACAGGGTGGACGGCGCACGCACGCGCGTGCCCGCCTACGAGCTGCGGGTGTCGCTGGACGGCGTGCCCGTCACTATGGAGGTTGACTCGGGCGCCGCCTTCTCGCTCGTCAACGAGCGCACGTGGTCGCGCCTGCAGCCGCGCGCCGCGCCGCGACCGCTGACCAGCCGGTTGCGCACGTGGAACGACTCGCCGATATCGGTCGTCGGACAGGCTACGGTGTCAGTGCAATATAAGGACATTAAGCGTGAACTGAATTTAGTGGTGGCTAGGGGCTCGGGGCCTAATCTGATAGGACGCGATTGGTTTGAGGCTCTCGAGATTTCCGTGAAAGTGAATAAAATTCTAGACGATGACATGACCGCGACTAATGCGTTATTGGCTAAGTACGGGGAAGTTTTCAAAGACGAACTCGGTACCTACCGGGGAGACCCCGTCGCGATCCAGTTGAAACCGAATGCTACACCTAAGTTCTTGAAAGCGCGACCGGTGCCGTTCGCGATTAAAGATAGGGTAGAAAAAGAGATAGATCGTTTAGTAGCTGAAAATGTTCTTCAGCCCGTATCATTTTCGGAATGGGCTACTCCGGTCGTTCCGATCATCAAAAAGAACGGCACGATTCGTCTCTGCGGAGACTATCGCAGCACAGTGAATCAGGCTACAGAGTCGGATACATATCCGATGCCTACTGCTAGTGAAGTTTTCGCAGCAATTTCTGGGGGGAAAATTTACACGACACTCGATCTCGATAGGGCGTACACTCAAGTGGTCGTCACAGAAGCCACGGCACGCCTTTTAACACTAAACACGTGCAAAGGCCTTTACACTGTGCATAGATTGGCGTTTGGCGTAAAGGCGTGCCCAGGTATCTTCCAGCGACTGATGACAGCGCTCCTGGCAGGCGTGCCTGGCGTCGCTGTGCTGATCGATGACGTCATCATCAGCGGCCGCACCATGCCGGAGATGATGCAGCGCCTAGACACAGTATTGGAGCGGATCAAGAAGGCAGGTTTACGTCTCAACGGAAACAAATGTAAGTTCGCTAAGGAGCGAGTGGAATTTTTGGGCTTTGTTATTGACGCTGACGGTATACACCCGGCACCGAGTAAAGTTGAGTCAATACTAAATACACCGAAGCCTAAAAATGTCCAACAGCTACAAGCGTTTCTGGGCTTATATAACTTTTACGAGAGGTTCGTACCTCATAAAGCCACCGTACTTGAGCCTCTACATAGATTGCTCGACAAATCTCAGGAGTGGCTGTGGACTGACCGAGAGCAGAGCAGTTTCGATACTGCTAAGCGTCTATTGTCCTCTGACCTGACACTCGTACACTACGACCTGAACAAGCCGCTGGTACTTACCTGTGATAGTTCAGAGTACGGAGTGGGAGCCGTGTTGGCTCACGTCATGGAGGATGGACAGGAGCGTCCTATTGCTATGGGCTTTCGGACACTGCACACGCACGAGCGACGTTACTCTCAGTTAGACAAAGAAGCGACTGCCATCATGTTTGGAGTAAGTAAATTCCACAATTACTTAATGGGCAGGTCTTTTATGATTGTCACGGATCATAAACCTTTATTAGGAATTTTTGACCCAAAAAAGCCTATACCAAATGTTTTGTCGCCCCGTCTTATGAGAATGGCTCTGCTGCTTACTTCTTACAGCTATGACATAACATACAAGCCAGGCCCACAGATAGGTCATGCTGATGGGCTGAGCCGTTGGCCGCAGCCTGTTCCAGAGCAACCTGAATCACAACTGTGTGATATATTGCTCATGGCCGAAGCTCCTGAGGATTTTCCGATTGATGTAGACCAAATAGCATCCGCTACAAAACGTGACAAGGTTCTTAACCGGATAAGTCATCACATTTTATGCGGTTGGCCAGCCAAGGAATCAGACGATCAGCTACGTCCATACTGGTTGCATCGTGCTGAACTGTCGTTGCATGAGGATTGCATCCTCCTGGGCTGTCGCGTGGTGGTGCCACCATCGCTGCGGGGAGCTGTTTTGCGAGCTTTACACAAAACTCACAGTGGCATTGTTCAAACAAAAGCACTGGCCAGAAGCTACGTCTGGTGGCCACAATTAAATGATGACATTGAGACTTTAGTACAGACTTGCAACAAATGTTTGGAAAATCGACATATGCCGCCTAAGACCAGTTATTAAGGAAACAGACATCTGACACTACTGTAACAGAGCACGATAATGAGGAAGTAGACAAAAATGAGGAAAGGGAAAGTGTAGAGCAGAGTAATGCGGTAGGACTAGAGAAGGAAATAGAAGACGTTTCCTCTAGCCAGGATAGTGAACAAATAATCGAGATACCTAGTTCAGACAAATGGGCTGAAATGCTAGGTATTCCAGTAGAGTCTGAGCCCGGCTATACAGGTGGGAAAGTTAAAAATAAACACACTGTCCACGGCAAGTCTCCCTATACAAGATCTGTTCATAATTGTAACTTTATGTTGTAAATAAGAATTGTGAGTGATTATTATATATTTTGTTAGGTATTATTATTCTCAGAAGATATTGATATTTTTGGTTTTGTTTTGATTTTGTTCTGTTCATTATGTACTGTTTACATACTTGGGGGAAAGGTATGTTGTATACTGAATGTGGGTACTTGTCAAACCTTCTTGGAATAATAAGGTTGACTAAGTAGAGGGTAGTTTCACATTTGCCCAGTCCTTTTTTATGTGTTCTGCTACGTAGCTCAATAAACCTATTTGGGTACTTCTCATTTTTGATATAAAAAAATAATAAACTAGTGAAAACATCTTTTAGGTATAATTGATGATTGATTTTATTAGTTTTGGTCTTGCTCGTTATGGGAAAAATACTCGCCGAGCTTACAGCCCTTTCAGGACTGAAATATAGGGGATTTAAAAAAAATACTCTCCATGGGAGTGACCTCAGTGCCATGGATGTGACATTCCCTACATTATCGTAATACATGGAAATTAAATATTACAAAGAAGTAAAACTTTTTCCAAACATAATAATAATATACCGTTACATTATCAAAATCTTTATTTATCTGTAACACACGCAGGTATTTTCCTAATTTTAATTAACAAATGCAGTCTTAGTTAGCCCTAAACTTTTTTTTTTATTTGTGCGAGTATTTAGGACATCCTCATAAATTTTATCTACCAAATTAACATCATTTAATTTGTTAGATAAAATATTTTCACATTTATGTTACCTACCTTCTTTACTAAACTTTTTAAAACTTATACGCTTAGAAAATATTTTTCATCTAACTTATTAATTAAATCTCTGTCATCAATTGCCTACCAATTACCTTCAAATTACTAGTTTTTATGGGACGCATAAGGATAGGCTACTTATTGTTTTTTTTTGTATATTTTAACATCAATTTTGTTAAACATTAATCGTAGAAACAGACCAGAACCGACCAGTGTAGGCTCAATTTAAACAGCCATTACATCATCACGTGGAACAGGGAATATGTAGTCAGGGCCAATCTAAACAAAAATAATGTGATTCTTGATAGATCTTTTCTTTTTTGTGAACGTAACTTTTGGTTCTTCGCCATCAAATCCAATTATTTGACCAAGAATATGTTTTTTCATATATTTTTTAAAATAATCTTGTAATAATCCACAACCCTTCTTTTAAAACTTCAGGTGTGGTTCATTTTCATATGATTCAGTCACTGGAATACCCTTTGCATCTGCTTCTGAACTCATAACACTGTTTTTATCTGCTATAGACCCCAGAATATCTTCTTCATTTATACCAGGCCCTGAAACATCTTTTTCATTTTTGGAACTCAAAAGCTCTGTACTATGTGTATCCAGCCTAAGAATAGACCCCTCCTTATCCTCCTTTGAATGTCGTAAAAGCTGACTAAAGGATTACATCATGGAATGGGCAGCAGCATCCATATGAGTATTTTACAGTAATACTGCGATCCACCCGCCAAGCGTAGTAATGGCAAATCCCTCCATTGTATTCAATGGGGGAGGCTTCGTCCAGCAGTAGACGTAAACAGGCTGATAAAGAAGATAAAGATAAAGCCGTGCATCCGCAAACACACAACATCAATCTACAAACCACAAAAAGCCCCATATCATATACAATAATCACGTCCATGGATCAAAAGTCACATCCATGTGTATATTTTTACCCACGGATCCATAGAAGTGACGTCCACGGAAGAGAATTTTTGCTGTTATAATATTAAAAACCTAACCTCTGAATCAGGAATGAACAAGCAAATTTAGCTAAGTGTTTTTGTTGCAAAAGCGCATTAAAACCACAAAACCGAAGTGCATAATTGAAATTTACATACCTTTGACGATCACCACAGTTGTGACCACTTATGCTTGACAAGTTTTGAGAATAGAAAAACAACACGTATTATCTCGCAGGTGTTACGTCGCAGGCAGAAACTAACAACTGAGTCAAAAGATGGTGGATCTACCCTTGTCTATGCCCACTAACGTTTGGATAACCGGACGATATTTTTATAATTTACGACTGGTGTGACACTCATCCATGGAAGGGACAAAAAAATTTATCACAAACTTTATGTGAACAGTTGAAGAATGTTCTAGTATCTTTAGATACATATGTTTTTATATTTACGGAGTAAATATATCCAATTTAATATTGGCATTCTTTTTTACACATTTATTCAGACAGATCAACCACAGTAATTTTTTTTCTTTATAAAAGCAGTGCGATCACACACACGGAAGGGACATCTTTGATGTTTTAAAAATTAATAAATAATAAGCTATGCATTAAATTTATCCATTTATATACTAAAGTTATAGTATTTTATCTATACTTTATTAACACAAAGCAAGATTACTATATTTAGTTACTAAATGTAAGAAAAATGAAAGTCACAGTGGTTTTTTTCAAAAATGAGAATTACCCATTTACCGAAATATGGTGTTTTATTGGACATATTACCCTTCAAACCGGAACACAACAATGCGAGCACTACTGCACAACGAATTTTTAGTTACATTATCTAATAAAAATGCGGCAGAAATAGGTATGGTGGTAGTACTTCCCCGGACGAACTCTTTCACAAAAAAGCTCTACTACTACTACTACATTGGCCCCCCCTGTATGCACTTGCCGGATTATCCATTAAGTATGGGACAGCCTGTATATCTGATGATTATGATGAAGATTCATGACCTTTATTTTAAAGGAATCTTCTTGTAAACCCTGTCATATTTCTTTCACAAGTCAAGTTAATTTGACGACCTCTGTGGCGCAGGAGGTTGCGCGTTCGATTCCCACCTCGGAACAAATAATTGTACGATCTGCAGATATTTGTTCAGGGTGTTCTGGGTATTTTCTATGTATAATACACAAGTATCTATCTATTTAATGTATTGTATTAAGTATATCAGTTATCTAGTACCCATAACACAAACTCTGCTTAGCTTGGGGCTAGATAATGTAGTGTGAACTGTCCAGCATTATTTATTTATTTATTTAATCATGTATAAACGTTACCTGCATGCCATTGTACACGAGATCTGTAAATATTTTGTCAGCTCTTTGACTCATTTGTGAGAAGCGACGACATCTCAGCAACTGGGAGCCACAGATGTAGCATATTGTAACGGGTCTTCCATCCGCAGTGATGAGCTGAAACAAACAATTATTGAATGAATGAATGAAAATACTTTATTGCACACTTTACAAACTAGTTAAAATAAATTATATTATAAAAACGGGAAATTTTCACGTACCGTTAAATCGATGTAAGCACCGACATTGTTTCGACCCGTTTCGAGACCCGTTCACTCACCTTGAGAAAGACTCTCGAAACGGGTCGAAACAATGTCGGTGCTTACATCGATTTAACGGTACGTGAAAATTTCCCGTTTTTATAATATAATTGATATGATTCACGAAAGTTTTTATAGTTAAAATAAACACAACAATTAAACAAAAAAAAAACTATATGTACAATGCTATACAAATCATTTATTTTGAACAGAAAATACACAGTTACAGGTACACAATACAATAGTTAAAACGATAAAATATTTTTTTTAAAGGGGTTTCCGTGTGGACCCTCTGCTATGGCCTAGTGGTTGGACTATAGGGATTTTTTTTCCCCCGTAGACCCACCAGGCTAGAGATGGATTTAAAAACAAACTTTACCATAGCACACTAGCTAACCTTAACTTGTATGAGACAAAACTTTAAAACTTAGATTTCAGTTTAATAATAATCATTTATTCTCAAAAAGGTAATTACTATCACTTACATGAGAATCAATTATACATAGTAAAAATAGTTTAGGTCGTTCAAGTTAATTAATATACATAGGAACTCAATCAACACATTATGACGCATAAAATTATTAGTAAACATTTGATATAATACGATAAAAACATTTGAAATGAAATGAAATGATTTATTTGCGTATTATTATTGTTTTTTTTTTTTTTTTTTTTTTTTATAGTTAGTTTTGAATGCGTTAAATGTATTGTTTTTCTTTTATATCTGAGGTAAATTTATTGTAAAGCTGTGCGCCTTCGTAAACTACCGTTTTTTCCCCGTAGTTCGTACAACACTTGGGCAAGACAATAATTTTCAACAAGATTTCTGACTAGGTCCATGTTTAGGTTTAAACAACAATTATTTTTTGGCATAAATAGAATTGCAATCTTTTTTCTCCTATATTTAAATTACGGTAGTGTACGGTTGAACATGTCCCACTGTATTTTTTTAGGTTTTAACTTTCATCTCATATATTGTTTGAATAAGGCGGCTGGCAACGGCTGGATGAGAAGATCTGCAGACCGGACTCAGTAGCGTTCACTAGGAGGCCTACATATATCAGTGGGCGAATATAGAAGAATGATGATGATGATTGGTTTGATGACAAAATAAAAATTGCTTAAGGTTAGCTAGTGTGCTACGATAAAGATTGTTTTTCAATTCCATCTCTAGCGTTGGTGGGTCCACGGGGAAAAATAATCCCCACAGTCCCACCAGTAAATTAGGACTAGCAGCGTCCACCCATCACGCAAAAAGGGCCCATTGGTGGCCTAGTTGCGGAGAAGAGTCTGCACTGCAAGTAAGTAAGTAGTCCCAGCAGTAGCTCATAGCAGTGGTTCCACGGGGAAACACACATTTTGTTGCTGTATAGTGCCATCAAAAAATGCCCGTTTTCAGAAAAATGCTGAAGTGAACTGCAGCAGTGAGCAGCAGTGAGCAGCAGCACAGACCTCAGTTCCTGGTGCCTCAGGCGCTCAGCATTTTTAGCTGTTTATCTTGCATTTTTGTATGTTGGAAAATGAAAGTAGGTACATGAATAAAATTGTATGTAACCCTAACTTGTGGCTTGTGTTTTATAGGTAGGCACTCGTCTGGTCTATGTCGTCATCACTATCCCGTATAAGTCCACTGCTAACACTAAGCCTACTCCATAGAATGCTACGACGAACGGTCTGTGTTCGGTTTGGCATTTGTCAATGTACCTAGTAAGGGTGACCAAGACCCAGCCGACTTGCATCCAACTATATTGCAAAGATATTGTAGTCTTTGAGACGCACACAGTCTAGCACACTATAAATGTTGCTAATGGAAATAGAAACCAATGTAAATAATAACTTGAGATTGAGTACCTTGTTACTAGTGACTCTTTCGTATATCTCTTGCAGCCCGTTGCTCGCAATGCAATGCATTCTGAGGTCACTGGCTAAACACACTCTGCAGACTGAAGTAGTCATTTTCAGATCCAGACTTTGTATTTTTACAAACAAAACAAACTAGTATAGAAAAAGAACGCTATATATTAAAATAAATGAAATGTTTCCGTAAGATATATCGTACACCACAGCCAAGCCACAGATAAAGTAGTACATCGTGAATCGCCCATCTTCCTAGATCTTTCTAGCAGTGTTTCCACTTACGATGTTGGTTAAGCCCTAGATTTGGTTTAAATTATCCCTAAAATACCCTAAGAAATTCCTAAGAATAAAAATAAAGAATAAACATCATTTCACGTATACTACGACTAAGTGCCGACGTCGTTCGTCGAATGGCTAATTAATAAATAAATAATGCTGGACAGTTCACACAACATTAACTAGCCCCAAGCTAAGCAGAGCTTGTGTTATGGGTACTCATTTCATTTCATTTATTCATTTTGGCATGTGCTTGGACAAGTCAAATTAACAAAGTAAGTAGGTAAGTAGGTACCTCAGTTTTTATAGGATTTTACACAAAAAATAAAAACACCCTGAAAAACTACCTGCAGATCGCACAAATATTTGTTCCGAGGTGGGAATCGAACCTTAAACCTCCTGCGTCACAGGCGAACCTACGCCTGCCGCGCTACAGAGGTCGTCAATATAAATAAATATGTTAATAGAATAGAAATAGTTATGGTTAATAATAATATTTTTTTGAATTTTTTAAGGCGCTTGTCTGTGGGAATAAGATTAAAAAGTAGGGTTACCATACCACCTTTGACTTTGCCCCAAATTTCCCTAATTCCCTGTTAAAATAAAATAGCCCTAAACCATACATGATTAGAGTCGCTTCGCCCTTAAAAAGGGCGAAATCCCTAAAAGTGGAAACACTGCTTTCTAGACCAAAGCACAGAACACCACAGACTACTAAGAACACTATTACTCTATGATTACTCTCGCACCACAGACTACTAGGGTGCTACGCACCATGGACGTAATACTAAGTCCATGCTACGCACACGTATCACAGACAGTATTCACCACAGATTTATAGGTACAGTAGTCATGAAGTCATAGGTAAATCCATGAAGTTATTATAACTTCATAGGCAAATCCCATAACTTCATGTCAGTAGTACACACAATCACTGAATAAATATTAGTACAGGACAATGTAGTATACACCATGAAGTTATAGGTAGATCAAATTCAAGCTTCTCGACGTACACACACACAGACCACAGACTAATAGGATGCTACGCATGTACAGTCTCAATTCTCGTGCTTTACAGATTAGTCGAATTCGACATATATGTCGAAAAAAGATGGCGAATATCGAATAAATCCTAATTTGCTATTCTCGTGATGTCACAAATAGACATTCGACCAAAATTTTTCGACACGCAACAAGTGGTTCCAAGTGTTCGAGATGGTATGTCGAAGGAAAAGTCAAATGAACGCAACCATTTTGTCAAATTATTTAACTCAGAATAAGAACTAAAGCATTTTTTATATATAACGTACTCTGTGCATTTCGTTTTGTCTGCTGACTTGGTTGAAGTACCAATGAGGACCATGGAGGAATAATGGTGGATCCAATAAAAAAAATCCCTAAGGGTGGATCATCATGTCAAAAAAAAAATCAGACATCACAAGGTCAATTTGTTAGTAAGACCAGGCGTGGCGCACTCCGCACTTTAGGTATGAAGCTACAAGTACCCGAGCCGCCCCGCTCACGGGGTCTATTCAGTAAGGTATTTCGCGCGCGCTCGACCTGACGCGCGCCTTACCACAGATTACTTAATAGTTACTACGGCCTTACGCTAACAAAAAAGTAATTTTCTAAAATGGCCAAAAAGTACTGCATAGCATATGGGTGCTTAAATTTCAACAGTAATCTCAATTCTCAGTAAATTTCAATTTAGTAGTAGTAGAGCTTTTTTGTGAAAGAGTTTGTCCGGGGAAGTACTACCACCATACCTATTTCTGCCGCAAAGCAGTTGTGCTTTCATTGCTGTGTTCCGGTTTGAAGGGTCAGGGTGCCGGTGAAATTACAGGCACATGAGACTTTTCATCTATGTCTCAGGGTGGCGGGCGCAGTGCAATGCCACATAGGGTGCGTCCTAGATGAACTTGGCCTATGGGGTAATGCACTGTTCATAGGCAGAGGTTACCGCTTAACATCAGGTGGGCCTTTTGCTTGTTCCGTCATCCAAGTAGTATAAATAAATAAATAACAACAATGTTGCCATTAAGTTCTTCAGTCTTCCTACGGATATCGAAACACGGAAACTTAGTTAGGAGTTAGAGCTCAGCCCCGTTTATTATTACCATAATGAGACTACAACATGTATGCCTATATGTATACCTATGCCATGTATGTGTACCTAGCTAGCTACATTAGACCTACAACTGCTTACCTCAATTAAAATACAGTCTAGTAGTAAGTAGGTACCTACCTATTTCTGTCTGCATTAGCAAAGTCAACTTAGTAATTGTAGCTACATAATTTCGTCAAATTTGATGAGTAACTACGTGATTAGGTAGGTACGTTTTTGAATAAATTACCTGTGTAATGAACCCTGTGAATTAAACAAGGATGGGTTGGTACCTGATCACTCAGGGAATCTAATATCTACTAATCTATAACCTACTCACCTGATCGTCGAATATAAAAGTGTCGCTAAGTTCTATCTAGGGCGTATTTTTGTGTCTGTGATTTGTACTGAGTGAGCGAGTGCCTTTCTATCATAAATATTTTATTTATAAAAGGGGTACTTAGGTACCTCTACAGTTGCTCGCGGGAAAACTTTCGAAATATTCGAAATATGTATGCATCCTAGGCACGTAGACACCTAGCTCAATCTAAGTAGAAGAGTTCCCTTGATTCCTAAGTAGGTACCTAATTATTACCTATAGCATATTCTGTGCCTATAGCCGTTTGCAGCAGGTAGGTAGGTAGGTACCAATCAGCGTCGATAAAAAATCTTGTAATTTGAATCAGAATTACTAACACATAGAAAGTTTCAAATCGATAAGATAATTAAAAGTAGGTAAAATTATAGGTATTATATAGGTAGCTTGCGCTAATCGAGATGGTATTTGAGAACCAAAATTATGATTTTTGGGTGTTGGGTCTTGAACTATTTTGTTAGCGTCGTAGGTATATCATTCCATATTTGATACGCATATTTGATACTTACCCTTAACACTTATAGAGATATTTACCTAGTTTAATTGACAAGGTACAGACTAACGTACATAAGCTATTAGATAATTATGGTTCAGTAAGAGACTAGTCGTCAACCCTTACGAACCTTACGCGTTAGAAGAGAGCGGGAATGTTTAGGTAGATATCGCGATAGGCATTGAGCGCTAATGCGAGCTGAATTGCACTTTGTTGCGTCCGAGCAAGAGTCGGTATTTATATAAATTTGTTCGTGAAGTGAGCCTTCTGTACTGTATTTATTCTGTGGTAAGACTTATGAACTAGGTTATTGTTTACACAGTTATATAATTATTTAAGTAGACCTTCACTCTTGCTCTGATCCGATAGACTCCAATGAGACTATCTGATCAGGACCCGAATGAAGGACTTCATCACAGGCAGTTCAAATCTGAAAGGTAATGAGCAAAGAAGCTTCTGCAAACAGTAGATGCGCTGCAGATGCGATGCAACCCCAACAGCATCCTAAACCCATTATTATATTGGACGCGTAGGGCACTTAACGATTTTTGAGTGTAGCTGAACCACAGGCTGCTCGTGTAGAACGATTGGCAGTAGGCTTTGAACAGAGTAATTTTCACTTGCCTACTGCAACGAGCAAACCTGCTGGCACGCAGGTTTGCCCGCATATTACTTCTGACCGCCAGTGCCCTACGTCACAGAATATATACAGTACCTACGTTCCCTTTCTATATCAGCCTGGTCGTCAACAACATATGGTCGTCGTCGGTAACATAATGACCAAGATATTACAATTTATTGACACGTTTAAGATCTGCTCCAGCTAGTTTGATAACAGGTACAGTTTCAGGAATTTTACCAGCCGCCTTAAATACTATGTACACACTCTTGTTACCGTTATGTATTAATTTGCATACTCCTCACAGATGCACAGAAGTCTCCTGAGAGCACTGACCGATGGGCACAGCAGCACCATGTCATCTGCATAGCTGATATTATTTATGCAAACATCATCAACCGAGCAGCCGACATATGATTATATATTTATTTTCTATTTATTTATTTTTATTTGGTAGGTATAATGTGTAACATTTATACTTCGACCAAAGTAAAACCATTTATATATATATTATATATATACAATATATATATATATATTTATTTATATATATATAATATATATAAATAGCTTACTTATTTGAACCTTTCGGGGTCGAGACTCTGGGTCCGTGGGGTTCCGAGGCCCTTCGCGTTTTCAAAATTCTTTCAGGGCATCTGGTCGAAGCGACGCGTGACCCGAGAGCTGGCTCTTATCTGGCTCAACGCATTAGTATTGCCATTCAGCGTGGCAATGCAGCCAGCATCTTAGGGACGCTTCCGTCTGGTAGTGATTTGGATCAGTTGAGCTACCTTTAGATCGCTTGCAGCGGTCTTCAGGTGGCACAACTGTTTTATATGTATTTTGTACATACCTTGTATTATTCTTTCTGTAAATAAATGTTTTTTTTTTTTAAATTATGTAATTAGATATATATTATATATATACAATATATATAAATATATAAATGTATACATTTATGTGTATATATTATAGTTTAACAAGTTATGATATTATTTTATATAGTTCTATTTTTCAATATACCTAAGTTGTATAAATACTTAGGTATATAAAGTAGGTGTAGCAATAGTTTAAATTTATGAAGATATTGTAATAGTTATTTTTATTTTATTTTTTTATATTAAGAGATTGTATATTACTTACCCAGATAATAAGCCACCGTTCTATGTCATACAAATAATTCCAGTCCATCCCAAGGTTGTCTGGCAGAGATCGCTTATAGCGATAAGACCGCCCATTGTACTTCCATGTTTAGTTTATGTATTAATTTTTAAAATATCTTATTTTCTGTGTTGTACAATAAAGTGTTTTCTATCTATCTATCAGCCGACACGCTCACTGCTGAGCCCAACGATCAGGTCATTGATATTAGGTTAAAGAGCTTCGGAGAGCTTAGCCCCCCTTGCCTTACCCTGCACTCCAACCCGAATGCACCAGAAAGACTGCTGGCCCATCTCACAGCGTTTTCCTGATTGGCGTACCAGTACTGGAAGTGACGCTGCACCTGTGTATGCACGCCTGTGCTCGCCAGCTTTTTCCATAATTTATCATATGACACGCGGTCAAACGCCTTTGAGAGATCGAGGAAGCATGCGTACACAGGTGTACGTCTCTGTGTATAGTTCTGAACAGTATGCTTTAAACTCAGAATCGCAGTTTCAGTTGAGAGGTGATTTCTGAAACCAAATTGTGCATCATTGATGCTCAGATATGTAGGTACTTATCTAATTCCGAGTCAAGCACACTATCCAGCACCTTCGCCACTACAGTAGCCAGTGATAATGGGCGGTAGTTACACTTATCCGATATATTGCCGGTTGTTAATGGCGTGGTCGAGGCTGCAGAAAATGCGGCGCTCGAGGTTCCACGAAGACAAGCTTCCTTTTTCGAAAATGTTGCGAAAAATGTTCCCTGTCGCAACTCTTCATGTGCCTCTAGCAATTCTAAGAGTCTCGTTTTCTGCGCCGTTCTGCAAGGCTTACCACACGGATATAGAAAATCGAAGCGCTCACGGAGGTAAGTAGGAGAAAGAGTATTGTAAAGAACATTGAATTGAAACGACAGAACATGGAGATCACATTGACGACGAATGGGGAGCCATTTTAGTTGGGATCGGAATTGAGACACGTGGTCAAACTTGCGCAGGTCGAAGATGAAACGGATACACAAGTTTTGAAGACGCTCCAGTTTGTTTAAAAGCTCCCCCGTGGCATCTAGGAAACAGACGTTAGCATAGTCAAGGAGAGGTAACAAGAGGGCTTGGGCAAGAGTGACTTTAGTTTCAAAAGGTAAGAACTGTTAGAGGCGCTTGAGAGATTGAAACGAGAAGTTACCCCGTTTGCTAATATCATTAACGTGACTCACCTAGGAAAGTTTATTGCCAAAAATAATACCCAGGTTCTTGGCACAGACAGAAAAAGATATTGGTTCATCGGCGTAGGTACATAACCGGGGGCGGCGTAGACTGACCTACAAGATTCAGCATATATGATCTACCAATTATAAGCCTGAGACTTCGAGGGATTAACCAGAAGGCCATAGGCCTTTGCCCACGAATTGATATGTTTGAGATCAGAGTGGATCAGATCGATGCCATCAGAGATCTCATCAACTTTAAAATGGCTATAAATTTGCAGATCATCAGCATACAGGTGCTAGTTAGAGGAAAGAACAAGAGTAATGGCATTAATGAAGACCGAAAAAAGGAGAGGAGAGAGAACACCACCTTGAGGTACGCCAGCAGTAATGTCACACCAGTCAAATGTCAAACCAAGAAGTTACTGAGAGATAAATATGGATTTTATGTGATAAATGTTCTGATAATGGATATCTTTATTACTGCACACTGGTCGTGCTAAAAAAACTGAATTTTTCGCGGCTCGCTCCGCTCACCGTTATATTTTATGATATTAGGACGAGGATATATTTATTACTGCACTCTCCTCGATCTAAAAATACTCAATTTTCTTTACAATGATAGATTGGGTATTTATTTTATTTTATTTATTTGGTACACAACAAAACAGCAACACTATATAACACTATAAAGTACCTAATCTTAAATCTAGTACGTAATTCTATAAATCTGGTCATGATATTTGGCATAAATTGGATTACATATGAAGGTAGCATATTCTAGTTGAAATCTCAATAGTGAGGTAAACAATAAAAGATAAGACGCGGGTTTTTTGAACGGAATGGACGTTCGCAATTTAAAATGATTGAGAAATTTTACTACATAGGTACATAACACCCAACAGTCACATACATTGTCCTGAGGGGGCTAGTCTGCTAATTTGACAAGAAACTTACACGGGCGTGAGGTGTACACTACACGGATTGTTGTACGGGATTTGAGGTTCTCAGGGTGCCCGCTAGGGGCGCTCTTCGATTTCTCCATACTAAATCCGTGTAGTGTACACCACACGGCCGTGTAAGTTGCTTGCCAAATTTGCAGACTAGCCCCTCTGACCCCACACTAGGATTCCATGTGTCGTGAGTATCTGGAACTACGAGTACCTTGTACCACAACACACAGACTTGGAACAAATATTAGCATATCATACAAACATTTGTTCAGCAGTAGGAAGCGAACCCGTAACCTCTCGCATCTCAGCCAACTACTCGCCCGCCGCGCCACAGAGGACGTTAAAATCAAGTAAGATGAACGCCTAACTAAAATTCAAACATTTCACACATCACAGGCTTTACGGGAGTGGGCTCTCATGTCTTTGAAAATGTATGTTCTGAGCGACAGACATATCGCGTTGGTTGCAGGCTTCTCCTCAGTCAGTGTGCATTCTCATGTGTATTCGCAAATTACAACTCTGAGATAATGTCTTATCACATTGGTTGCAGAAGTATGGCTTCTCCTCAGTCAGTGTGCATTCTCATGTGTGTTCGCAAATTAAAACTCTGAGAGAATGTCAAATCACATTAGTTGCAGGCGTATGGCTTCTCCTCAGTCAGTGTGTATTCTCATGTGTGTTCGCAAATTACAACTCTGAGAGAATGTCATATCACATTGGTTGCAGGCGTATGGCTTCTCCTCAGTCAGTGTGCATTCTTATGTGTGTTTGCAAATTACAACTCTGAGAGAATGTCTTATCACAATGGTTGCAGGCATATGGCTTCACTCCAGTGTGAATTCTCATGTGTTTTCGCAAAGAACTGTTCTGAGCGAATGACTTATCACATTGCTTGCAGGCATATGGCCTCTCCCCAGTGTGCATTCTCATGTGTGTTCGCAAATTACTACTCTGAGAGAATGTCTTATCACATTGGTTGCAGGCGTATGGCTTCTCCTCAGTCAGTGTGCATTCTCATGTGTGTTCGTAAATTACAACTCTGAGAGATTGTCTTATCACACTAGTTGCAGGCGTATGGCTTCTCCTCAGTCAGTGTGCATTCTCATGTGTGGTCGCAAATGACTTCTACGAGAGCATGTCTTATCACATTGGTTGCATGTATATGGCTTCTCCCCAGTGTGCATTCTCATGTGTGTTCGCAAATTATCACTCCGTGAGAATGTCTTATCACATTGGTTGCACGTGTAAGGCTTCTCGCCAGTGTGGATTCTCATGTGTGTTCGTAAATGACTTCTATGAGGGAATGTCTTATCACATTGGTTGCAGGTATATGGCTTCTCCCCAGTGTGCTTTCTCATGTGTTTTCGAAAATACGTACTCCGAGAGAATGTCTTATCACATTGGTTGCAGGTATATGGCTTCTCCCCAGTGTGGACTCTCATGTGTTCTAGCAAACTACCACTCCGAGAGCATGTCTTATCGCATTGGTTGCAGGCATATGGCCTCTCCCCAGTGTGCATTCTCATGTGTGCTAGCAGGATATCACTTCGTGAGAATGTCTTAACACATTGGTTGCAGGTATATGGCTTCTCCCCAGTGTGGATTCTCATGTGTGTTCGCAAACTACTACTCTGGGAGAATGTCTTATCACATTGATTGCAGGCATATGGCTTCTCCCCAGTATGCATTCTCATGTGTTTTCGCAAAGAACTGTTCTCAGCGAATGACTTATCACATTGGTTGCAGGTATATGGCTTCTCCCCAGTGTGGACTCTCATGTGTTTTCGCAAAGAACTGTTCTCAGCGAATGACTTATCACATTGGTTGCAGGTATATGGCTTCTCCCCAGTGTGCATTCTCATGTGTTTTCGCAAAGAACTGTTCTCAGCGAATGACTTATCACATTGGTTGCAGGTATATGGCTTCTCCCCAGTGTGGATTCTCATGTGTCTTCGCAAACAACCACTCCGAGAGAATGTCTTATCGCATTGGTTGCAGGCATATGGTTTTACTGCAGAGTGGCTTTGCAAATGTTTCACCATATTTGGTTTAGTCTTCAATACCTTGCGGCATACATCACAACAATAACTTCTTGTTTTGCTTGTTACAGTGCTTTCTTTTAATTCTGAATGTTCCATATCAATTGGCATTTCATCTAATTGAATGTCATCAACAGCTGAACTTTCATCATCTTCGTTGAATTCTTTCTTCACAGCTACTGGAGTACTTTCTGTCATTCCTAGGTTTAGCGAATGAGCTGCCTGTGGTGTTGTCTGAAATAACACAATGAAGCGAGTTGAGCAAGAGTACAGCGTCTTACACACACAATGTACTACATGTCATCATCATCAGCAGGTCCACGTCCACTGCTGGACATAGGCCTCCCTTATAGAATGTCTAACGAACGGTCTTGAGCCGCCTCCATCCAACGACTTCCTGGAAGCGTTACAAAGACATCAGCCCATCGGGTGGGGACCATTCAATACCGCATCATCAGTTTCATGATTACAATCTATTTCTCAGCAGTATTCTGTTAGCTGTCGGAGAAACAAGATGAAGTTTAAAAAAAAAAAAAAAAAAAAAAAACTAACGAAACCCTGAAACAAAAGACTATTGAAGTATTTATTTTTTAACCCCCGACGCAAAAACGACGGTTTGTTATAAGTTTGACGTGTCTGTGTGTGTGTGTGTGTGAGTGTCTGTCCCATCGTAGCTCCCGAATGGATGAACCGATTTAGTTTTTTTTCGTGTGAAATGTGAATTTGACGGGAGTGTTCTTAGCTATGTTTGATCAAAATCGGTTCAGCCGTTTCATTGAGTTGAAGTTTTTTTTAATTTTTACAAAATATTTACTTGTCGTTTGTGTCTATGAGTGTATTTTAATAATTAAAATCACAAGGTACATTTTTAATCGTCTAATAAACTAAATTGACTCTTGTTCCAACGCGACAAAACCTAGAAGAGTATGGCAACAAACACGGCGCGCGCTGTATTAGCTTTGTTGCGGCTTCCGCGCTTCTGCTATGTTTATGTTATGTTTGCCGAGCACGTACCTTTTTTTTTATAGATTATGGTACGGAACCCTTCGGTGTGTGAGTCCGACTCGCACTTGACAGATTTTACTAAGTTTGTTACCCCTCATCTCTACCATTTATAATCTTGAATAATTGTTTTCTATTTTAAAGGATATTCTTCCAGATTAGTCCCGTTTTATCAAAATCTAGTTGTGATGTTGGGATCCATCAGGAACTGAGGGAACTCCTCACATATTACAGGCATACATATAGTGAATGGAAGGGAACTCCTCAAATATTACAGGAATACATATAGTGAATTGAGGGAACTCCTCAAATATTACAGGCATACATATAGTGAATTGAGGGAACTCCTCAAATATTACAGGCATACATATAGTGAATTGAAGGGAACTCCTCAAATATTACAGGCATACATACAGTGAATTGTGGGAACTCCTCAAATATTACAGGCATACATACAGTGAATTGAGGGAACTCCTCGAATACTACAGGCATACATATAGTGAATTGAGGGAACTCCTCAAATATTACAGGCATACATATAATGAATTGAGGGAACTCCTCAAATACTACAGGCATACATATAGTGAATTGAGGGAACTCCTCAAATATTACAGGCATACATATAATGAATTGAGGGAACTCCTCAAATATTACAGGCATACATATAGTGATTTTGGTATTTTCAGCAACAAGTCAAGTATTAATTCAGAAAGTGTGCTTTCGTGAAGTGGAATTGATGAAGAAGACCACTGATGGACACCGGAACTCCTCAATGATATTTCACGGGTGGTGATATCTCGATTAAGATAACGAGGCAAATTTAAATAAACAGTTCTGATGAAAATGGTTTCATCAAACTGATCTGATGATGAAGCTGGTAGGAACTGCAACTCATTTTTTTTTAGGTTTACCAACTGTTTACACTTGAATACAAATATTATGAAGAGGTACAAACTATATGTCTTAATATGCTACATGAGAAACCAATTATAGGCAAACACAACATGCAATGTTCCCTATCATAAGCCAATGTAGGTACCGTCGCCGTGCTTGGGCTTAAACAAATTCAAATTCATTTATTTCAGGCTGATAGCTCATAAGAACACACACAGACATAATAAAGAAACATTATTGGAACTGTCGTGAGATGCACTCTCAGGCTTTTGTTCCTTTTGCGCTACTTCAGACGTATTTTATGTGTGGCCTTGATTGTCAGAAGACAGATTTCGTAGCCTCATTATTGTGTGTGATGCTAGGTTTACACGAGCTTCGTAGCTAAGTCCTTAGTACTTGTCCCAACACTAAGCCCCAATATGACAAGTGACAAGTAACCGTTTACACGTTGGAGCTAGTAGAAGGTATTAGTGACCAGACATTCCAAATGGAACGACGCCGTCTGATTTTGCGCAGTGTGTTTAAACATTATTCAAACATAATCGAAGAGCTGAAAGACAAGCATTAAAAAAAAATTTGTGTTTGTGTGTGTGTCTGTCTGTCTGTCCCATTGTAGCTCCCGAACGGATGAACCGATTTCGTATTTTTTTTTTGTTTGATATGTGAATTTGTCGGGTGTGGCTATGTTTGATCAAAATCGGTTCAGCCGTTTCATTGCGTTGGGGGTTTTTATATTTTTTACAAAATTAATTACTTGTTTTATTTTATTACCATTTCATCTACTTGGAAGTCATCAACGGGTGAACTTTCTTCCTCGTCAGTGAACTCTTCCTTCACAGCGGCTGGAGTACTCTCATTGTTGGAACAATCATTCAATGTGATGTGCTGATCGGGGGCCCGTGATAAGTTCTGTGTAGTTCGTAGGTTCATCATGCTCACTGTCTCCAGCGATATCTGTAAACACGGTAACACGCAGTGCAGTGAGATTGTGCGAGCGAGGCAAGATATTCAACACAAAGGAATATTTTTGTCTCTCTCTCGATTGAGGTATTTATGAAGGGATGAAGGGATTTAATGAAACTATAGATATGAAACACCACCGTAGAGAGTTGGGGAGAGGGCGGGAGGGAGCAAAAACCCTCCGCTATAAATGAAAAACCGCCCAAGTGCGACTCGGACTCGCGCAAGAAGAGTTCCGTACCATTAACTATAAAAACGTTTTATAACGTAGGTATTTAGGTAGTTATTATTAAGATTAATTGTAACTTTAAAAAATATTTATTTTATTCAAAATACTTTGCCAGTATGTCACAGTAATAACTTATTATTTTTCAAATAAAAGTATCGCGTGTAATACCTTTTTAGAAACTTCATAAAATAGGCTTGTTTTTAAATTGGTTGGCCACCCAGGTTACGTTTTTTTTCACCAGAGATTAAAAAACTTTAAAACGACTTTAAAAACAGACATTTGCTATTCTTGATCTTTAAAACCTTTTGTAAAAAAAAACAGCAATAGCTAGTCAAGAATTGGGTATCACGTTAGCAAGGCCCAACATTCAGGATCATTTCACAGAAAAAAACTATTGATAATTCCTCAATTTGTGGTTGTAGTGTCCAATAAGGTGTCGTATTTCCAGGACTTGTTAGTTTTTTTTTTTTTTTTAATATTATCGGCATTTTTTTTTATACTACTTGAATGACGGAACAAGCAGATGGCCCACCTGATGTTAAGCGGTAACCTCTGCCTATGAACAGTGCATTACCTCATAGGTCACGTCCACCTAGGACACGCCCTATGTGGCCTTGCACTGCGCCCGCCATCCTGAGACATAAAGATGAAAAGTCTCATGTGCCTGTAATTTCACCGGCACCCTTACCCTTCAAACCGGAACACAACAATGCGAGCACTACTGCTTTGCGGCAGAAATAGGTATCGTGGTAGGACTTCCCCGGACTAACTCTTTCACAAAAAAGCTCTACTACTACTACATTGCCCCCCCCCCCCTGTATGCACTTGCCGGATTATCCATTAAGTATGGGACAGCCTGTATATCTGATGATGATGATGAAGATTCATGACCCTTATTTTAAAGGAATCTTCTTGTAAACCCTTTCATATTACTTTCACAAGTCAAGTTAATTTGACGACCACTGTGGCGCAGGAGGTTGCGCGTTCGATTCCCACCTCGGAACAAATAATTGTACGATCTGCAGATATTTGTTCAGGGTGTTCTGGGTATTTTCTATGTATAGTACAAAAGTATCTATCTATGTAATGTATTGTATTAAGTATATCAGTTATCTAGTACCCATAACACCAGCTCTGCTTAGCTTGGGGCTAGATAATGTAGTGTGAACTGTCCAGCATTATTTATTTATTTATTTAATCAGTATATATGTCACGGGAATATAACACGATCCGCAAGTTTATAAATTTCCTAGGAAATTTATAAACTTTCAACCTAACCTAACCTAGTAAATTTATAAATTTCCTAGGAAATTTATAAACTTTCAACCTAACCTAACCGAAATTTATAAACTTGCGGATGTTGTTATTTTCCGGTGACATATATATAAAATCGTTGCGTGACTGACTGACTGACTATCAACGCACAGCCTAAACCGTAAGTCCTAGAGACCTGGAATTTGGAGAGTACGTTCCTTTAGTGGTCTAGGGGTGCAATAAGAAATGAATTCCAAAAATTCAACCCCTAAGGGGGCGCAGTGGGGTATTGAAGTTTGTATGGAAAAGTAAACGTGGACGAAGTCGCGGGCATTCCACTATTTATGTATAAACGTTACCTGCATGCCATTGTAAACAATATCTGTAAATATTTTGTCAGCTCTTTGACTCATTTCTGAGAAGCGACGACATCTCAGCAACTGGGAGCCACAGATGTAGCATATTGTAACGGGTCTTCCATCCGCAGTGATGAGCTGAAACAAACAATTATTGAATGAATGAATGAATGAAAATAGTTTAAAGCACACCTTACAATCTAGATAAAATAAACAAAAAAAAAAAAAAAGAACAGTGGGCTTATCGCTAAGAAGCAATCTCTCCCAGACAAACTTTGGATGGAGAGGAACTAAACTTATATGGAAGATGAATGTGAACGCTTAGAATAGAATAGAATACAAATAATTTATTTTGAACACAAAATACACAGTTTGCGAACACAATACAATAGTTAAACCGATATTTTTTTTTTTTGGGGGTTTCCCTATGGGCTCACTGCTATGGCCTACTGGTGGGATTTTTGAGGATTTTGTTTCCTCCGTGGACCCACCAGGCTAGAAATGGATTTAAAAACAAACTTTACCGTAGCACACTAGCTAACTTAACTTGTATGAGACAAAACTTTAAAACTTAGATTTCTTCATGGTCCATGTTTAGGTTTAAACAAAAATATTTTTTTGGCATAAATGGAATTACAAATTTTTTCTCTTATATTTAAATTACGGTAGTCTACGGTTGAACATGTCCCACTGTATTTATTTAAGTTTTAACTTTCATCTCATATATTGTTTCAATAAGGCGGCTGGCAGCGGCTGGATGAGGAGAGCTGAAGACCGGGCTAAGTGGCGTTCACTAGGAGGCCCACGTTTAGCAGTGGACGTATATAGAAGAATGTTGAGGATGATGATTGGTTTGATGCCAAAATAAAAATTGCTTAAGGATAGCTAGTGTGCTACAATAAAGTTTGTTTTTTAATTCCATCTCTAGCGTTGGTGGGTCCGTGGAGAAAAATAATCCTCATAGTCCCACCAGTAAATTAGGACTAGCAGCCTCCACCCATCACGCAAAAAGAGCCCATTGGTGGCCTAGTTGCGGAGAAGAGACTGCACTACAAGTAAGTAAGTAGTCCCAGCAGTAGCTCATAGCAGTGGTTCCACGGGGAAACACACATTTTGTTGCTGTATAGTGCCATCAAAAAATGCCCGTTCTCAGTGAACTGCAGCACTGAGCAGCAGCACATACCTCAGTTCCTGGTGCCTCAGGCGCTCAGCAGGCACTTGTTTTTTATAGGTAGGCACTCGTCTGGTTTATGTCGTCATCAATATCCCGTGTAAGTCCACTGCTAACCCCAAGCCTCCTCTATAGAAGCTACGACGAACGGTCTGTGTTCGGTTTGGTATTTGTCAATGTAGTAAGGGTGACCAAGACCCAGCCGACTTGCATCCAACAGAGGTACCAGTACAATGTTGTAGTCTTTGAGACGTACCTAGCACACTATAAATGTTGCTAATGGAAATAGAAACCAATGTAAATAATAACTTGAGATTGTGTACCTACCTTGGTACTAGTGACTCTTTCGTATATCTCTTGCAGCACAAACTACTAGGATGCTAACGTCTTGCAGCCGGTTGCTCCGCAATGCAATGCATTCTGAGGTCACTGGCTAAACACACTCTGCAAACTGAAGTAGTCATTTTCAGATCCAGCCAGACTTTGTATTTTTTACAAACAAAACAAACTGGTATAGAAAAAGAACGCTATTTAATAAAATTAATAAATTGTTTCGTAAGATCGTACCATGGAGGTATGAGTAACGTAGTATCATATCACCACAGCACAGAACACTAATAAATCTCGCACCACAGACTACTAGGATGCTACGCACACGTATCACAGACAGTACAGATCGTTCACAAAAGCAAGGCACTTATTTTGTGAATTGGCAGCATTGCCTGCGGTGCTGCCAACAATGTATGTAGCATTTACCTCACTTGGCTGCCTTCTAGACTGTTAGAAATGATTAAAATATTTTTTTCTACTTTTCAAACTTTCGGACATGATCTACTGGCATTTTAACGTGAGTTCTGGACTCCAATCGAAATCTAGATTGCAGCTATGATACGGATCTGTTCAAAACGAAAGAGTTCTAGCTTTCTAGAATGTTTGAAAAGAAGTTTGTTTTTTCTGCTTTTCAAACTTTCGGACTTTATCTGCTGGCATTTTAACGTGAGTTCTGGACTCCAATCGAATTCTAGATTGCAGCTATGATACGGGTCTGTTCAAAATGAAAGAGTTCTAGCTTCCCAGACTGTTTGAAATGATAAAAATATTTTTTTCTAATTTTCAAACTTTCGGACATGATCTGCTAATATTTTAACGTGAGTTCTGGACTCCAATCGATTTCTAGATTGCAGCTATGATACGGATCTGTTCAAAACGAAAGAGTTCTAGCTTCCTAAACTGTTTGAAATGATGAAAATATTATTTTCTACTTTTCAAACTTTCGGACATGATCTGCAGGCATTTTAACTTGAGTTCTGGACTCCAATCGAGTTCTAGATTGCAGCTATGATACGGATCTAATCAAAACGAAAGAGTTCTGGCTTTCTAGACTGTTTGAAATGATGAAAAAAAAAAATTCTACTTTTCAAACTTTTGGACATGATCTGCTGGCATTTTAACGTGAGTTCTGGACTCCAACCGAATTCTAGATTGCAGCTATGATACGGATCTGTTCAAAATGAAAGAGTTCTAGCTTTCTAGAATGTTTGAAATGACGAAAATATTTTTTTCTACTTTACAAACTTTCGGACAAGATCTGCTGGTATTTTAACGTAAGTTCTGGACTCCAATCGAAATCTAGACTGCAGGTATGATACGGATCTGTTCAAAACGAAAGAGTTCTAGCTTCCTAGACTGTTTGAAATGATGAAAATATTTTTTTCTACTTTTCAAACTTTCGGACACAATCTGCTGGCATTTTAACGTGAGTTCTGGACTTCAATCAAATTCTAGATTTCAGCTTTGATACGGATCTGTTCAAAACGAAAGATATCTAGCTTTCTAGACTGTTTGAAATGATGAAAATATTTTTTTCTACTTTTCAAACTTTCTGACATGATCTGCTGGTATTTTAACGTGAGTTCTGGACTCCAGACTGTAGATATGATACGGATCTGTTCAAAACGAAAGAGTTCTAGCATCCTAGACTGTTTGAAATGATGAAAATATTTTTTTCTACTTTTCAAACCTTCGGACATGATCTGCAGGCATTTTAACTTGAGTTCTGGACTCCAATCGAGTTCTAGATTGCAGCTATGATACGGATCTATTCAAAACGAAAGAGTTCTAGCTTCCTAGACTGTTTGAAATGATGAAAATATTTTTTTCTACTTTTCAAACCTTCGGACATGATCTGCAGGCATTTTAACGTCAGTTCTGGACTCTAATAGAATTCTAGATTGCAGCTATGATACGGATCTAATCAAAACGAATGAGTTCTAGCTGTCTAGACTGTTTGAAATGATGAAAATATTTTTTTCTACTTTTCAAACTTTCGGACATGATTTGCTGTCATTTTAACGTGAGTTTTGGACTCCAATCGAGTTCTAGATTGCAGTTCTGATACGGATCTGTTCAAAACGTAAGAGTTCTAGCTTTGTAGACTGTTTGAAATGATGAAAATATTTTTTTCTACGTTTCAAACTTTCGGACATGATCTGCTGGCATTTCAACGTGAGTTCTGGACTCCAATCGAGTTTTAGATTGCAGCTTTGATACGGATATGTTCAAAACAAAAGAGTTCTAGCTTCCTAGACTGTTTGAAATGATGAAAATATTTTTTCTACTTTTCAAACTTACGGACATGATTTTCTGGCATTTTAAGGTAAGTTTTGGACTCCAATCGAGTTCTAGATTGCAGGTATGATCCGGATCTGTTCAAAACGAAAGAGTTCTAGCTTCCTAGACTGTTTGAAATGATGAAAATATTTTTTTCTACTTTTCAAACTTTCGGACACAATCTGCTGGCATTTTAACGTGAGTTCTGGACTTCAATCGAATTCTAGATTTCAGCTATGATACGGATCTGTTCAAAACGAAAGAGATCTAGCTTTCTAGACTGTTTGAAATGATGAAAATATTTTTTTCTACTTTTCAAACTTTTTGACATGATCTGCTGGTATTTTAACGTGAGTTCTGGACTCCAATCGATTTCTAGATTGCAGATATGATACGGATCTGTTCAAAACGAAAGAGTTCTAGCTTCCTAGACTGTTTGAAATGATGAAAATATTTTTTTCTACGTTTCAAACTTTCGGACATGATCTGCTGGCATTTCAACGTGAGTTCTGGACTCCAATCGAGTTCTAGATTGCAGCGTTGATACGGATATGTTCAAAACAAAAGAGTTCTAGCTTCCTAGACTGTTTGAAATGATGAAAATATTTTTTTCTACTTTTTAAACTTTCGGACATGATCTGCTGGCATTTCAACGTGAGTTCTGGACTCCAATCGAGTTCTAGATTGCAGCTATGATACGGATCTAATCAAAACGAAAGAGTTATAGCTTCCTAGACTGTTTGAAATGATGAAAATATTTTTTTCTACGTTTCAAACTTTCTTACATGATCTGCTGGCATTTCAACGTGAGTTCTGGACTCCAATCGAGTTCTAGATTGCAGCTTTGATACGGATCTGTTCAAAACGAAAGAGTTCTAGCTTCCTAGACTGTTTGAAATGATGAAAATATACAATGATCTGCTAAGTTCACACTGGTTCACACACATGTGTTTTTCAACCTTTTTCATGATGCGATGGTATGAAAACATATTTCGCGACCCCCCGACCCTTCGCTTTTTTATCATGTAGCGTTTTATGGAATCAACCACCATTGCCACCTCGGTTGACATTTTCATCAATGGCCCAAATAAAAAGTAAGCAAAGAAATCGCTTAAATTTGTAAAACGATTTAATTATATGTGTAGCAAATACAGATCCACGATGGGAGAAATTGGTTAGTCAAAAACAAGCACAAACTTTGCATTAACATGAGTCTTAGGATTTAATTTTTTGTTAATTTGTTTGTGTTAACATACAAATGTTTATGAGTATATCCTTTTGTTAAAATTTTCTTGATCAAATTAAAATTCTAAATTTTGTTATCTTTATTTTTACTAAAGTTCTCTCAACCTCTGGCGACCCCCTTACAGAAGCTCGCGACCCTCAGGTTTAAAAACACTGCCTTAGAGAATTGCACTATGCTCGTTTCAGTGAGGAAGGGTAATGAGATCAGCGCCTATGTATGTTTCTACGGATGAAACTTCAGAACTAATCTTCTTCCTTTCTTGGAATACTCTAAAAAATTACGCCAATGTCAAGTAAAATTATTAATACAAGTATGGTTATTTTCGAAAAAACCCGACTTCAAAGCTAGTAGTGCTTGCATTGCTGTGTTCCAGTTTCAAGGGTATGGTTGCCGGTGAAATTACAGGCACATGAGACTTTTCAACTTTTTTGTCTCAGGGTGGCGGGCGTCCTCGGTGGATGTGATCTATGTGGTAATGATCTGTTTATAGGCAGAGGGTAGGTACCGCTTAATATCAGGTGGGCCTTCTGCTTGACCCGTCATACCAAGTTGTATAAAAAAAATATAGGAATATATCCCTAATACAAGATTTTCCTTATTCTTTATTGTACACACAAACAGAGAACAAAAACAACTCACATAGAGGACATCTACAAAGGCGAGCTTAACCCTAAAATAGTTTTCTTCCAGCAAACTTTTGATGATTCCCTTTCCCTATCCACGGAACTCCAGTTTGTTTAAAAGCTCCTCCGTGGCATCTAGGAAACAGACGTCAGCATAGTCAAGGAGAGGTAGCAAGAGGGCTTGGGCAAGAGTGACTTTAGTTTCAAAAGGTAAGAACTTTTGGAGACGCTGAGAGATTGAAACGAGAAGTTACCCCGTTTGCTAATATCATTAACGTGACTCACCTAGGACAGTTTATTGTCAAAAATAATACCCAGGTTCTTGGCACGGACAGAAAAAGATATTGGTTCATCGGCGTAGGTACATAACCGGGGGCGGCGTAGACTGACCTACAAGATTCAGCATATATGATCTACCAATTATAAGCCTGAGACTTCGAGGGATTAACCAGAAGGCCATAGGCCTTTGCCCACGAATTGATATGTTTGAGATCAGAGTGGATCAGGTCGATGCCATCAGAGATCTCATCAACTTTAAAATTACATATTATACTTTTATATTACATTACATATGGAGGTAGCATATTCTAGTTGAAATCTCACTAGTGAGGTAAACAATAAAAGATAATTTTCACTAGAAACGGGATATTTACCATGATTTTTGAGTTTTATATGTTCCCGATATTTCGGCACAGTTGCATGCGCCATGATCACGGGAGAACTGACTAAAGTCTTTGCGAGTAGATGTTATTGGCAGATATATCGATCTACCCTCTTTCTCACTCTTTTATTACGAACGATACCACTACCATCGGTTTCATTGTCACAATTCACACCAACTAGACACACAACACTAACGGTGTCCGGACGCGTAGCAGGTACCACACTTTTTTGATTCTTACACATTCTTACCACAGGCTTCCATACTCCAGATAATTGAAAACCATCTTCTCTATTGAAGTTTCTGTACTTAGTAATCTCAATTGCCTCTTGTACCATTCTCGGTATGTAATGTCGCTCTGTCGAGATTACCTGCGGACTGTGTAGCTCGATCCAATGATTTGAGCCAGATTCCAAAAGGTGTTCTGCTATGGCTGACTTATGTATGTCCCTGTTCTTGACCGCAAAAAAAAATCCCGTTTCTAGTGAAAATTATGTACATAACCATGATAGTTTCAAAAGTAATAAAAGATAAGACGCGGGTTTTTGAACGGAATGGATGTTCGCAATTTAAAATGATTGAGAAATTTTACTACATAGGTACATAACACCCAACAGTCACATACATAGTCCTGACCCCACATTAGGATTCCCTGTGTCGTGTGTATCTGGAACTACGAGTACCTTGTACCACAACACACAGACTTGGAACAAATATTTGCATATCATACAAACATTTGTTCAGCAGTGGGAAGCGAACCCGTAACCTCTCGCATCTCAGCCAACTACTCGCCCGCCGCGCCGCAGAGGACGCCAAAATCAAGTAAGATGAACGCCTAACTAAACTATCCACATTCATATATTCATACATTTCACACATCACAGGCTTTACTGGAGTGAGCTCTCATGTCTTTGAAAATGTATGTTCTGAGCGACAGACATATCGCATTGGTTGCAGGCGTATGGCTTCTCCTCAGTCAGTGTGGATTCTCATGTGTGTTCGCAAATTACAACTCTGAGAGAATTTCTTATCACATTGGTTGCAGGCGTATGGCTTCTCCTCAGTCAGTGTGCATTCTCATGTGTGTTCGCAAATTACAACTCTGAGAGAATGTCTTATCACATTGGTTGCAGGTATATGGCTTCTCCCCAGTGTGCATTCTCATGTGTGTTCGCAAATTAAAACTACGAGAGAATGTCTTATCACATTGGTTGCAGGTATATGGCTTCTCCCCAGTGTGCATTCTCATGTGTGTTCGCAAATGACCACTATGAGAGAATGTCTTATCACATTGGTTGCAGGTATATGGCTTCTCCCCAGTGTGCATTCTCATGTGTTCTAGCAAACTACCACTCCGAGAGAATGTCTTATCACATTGGTTGCAGGCATATGGCTTCTCCCCAGTGTGGACTCTCATGTGTTCTAGCAACCTACCACTCCGAGAGAATGTCTTATCGCATTGGTTGCAGGTATATGGCTTCTCCCCAGTGTGCATTATCATGTGTGTTCGCAAATTACTACTCTGAGAGAATGTCTTATCACATTGGTTGCAGGTATATGGCTTCTCCCCAGTGTGGACTCTCATGTGTTCTAGCAAACTACTACTCCGAGAGAATGTCTTATCACATTGGTTGCAGGTATATGGCTTCTCCCCAGTGTGGATTCTCATGTGTGTAAGCATACTACTACTGTGAGAGAATGTCTTATCACATTGGTTGCAGGTATATGGCTTCTCCCCAGTGTGGACTCTCATGTGTTCTAGCAAACTACTACTCCGAGAGAATGTCTTATCGCATTGGTTGCAGACATATGGTTTTACTGCAGAGTGGCTTTGCAAATGTTTCACCATATTTGGTTTAGTCTTCAATACCTTGCGGCACACATCACAACGATAACAAGATTCAGTGTTTCTTGTTTTGCTTGTTACAGTGCTTTCTTTTGATTCGGAATGTTCCATATCAATTGGCATTTCATCGAATTGTATGTCATCAACAGCTGAACTTTCATCATCTTCTTTGAATTCTTTCTTCACAGCTACTGGAGTACTTTCTGTCATTCCTAGGTTTAGCGAATGAGCTGCCTGTGGTGTTGTCTGAAATAACACCATGAAGCGAGGTGAGCAAGAGTACAGCGTCTTACACACACAATGTACTACATGTCATCATCATCAGCAGGTCCACGTCCACTGCTGGACATAGGCCTCCCTTATATAATGTGTAACGAACGGTCTTGAGCCGCCTCCATCCAACGACTTCCTGCAAGCGTTACAAAGACATCAGCCCATCGGGTGGGGACCATTCAATACCGCATCATCAGTTTCATGATTACAATCTATTTAACAGCAGTATTCTGTGAGCTGTCGGTGAAACAAGATGGGGTTTAAGTTTGGTGAACGAAAAAAACTAATGAAACCCTGAAACAAAAAACGATTGAAGTATTTATTTTTTAGCCCCCGACGCAAAAACGACCGGTTGTTATAAGTTTGACGTATCTGTGTGTGTCTGTCCAATCGTAGCTCCCGAATGGATGAACCGATTTTTTTTTTTTTCGTGTGAAATGTGAATTTGACGGGAGTGTTCTTAGCTATGTTTGATCAAAATCGGTTCAGCCGTTTCATTGCGTTGAGGGTTTTTTAAAATTTTTACAACATATTTACTTATCTTTTGTGTCTATGTCCATGAGTGTAATTTTAACCCCCGACGCAAAAACGACTGGGTGTTATACGTTTGACGTGTCTGTGTGTGTGTGTGTGTGTGTGTGTGTGTGTGTGTGTGTGTGTGTGTGTGTGTGTGTGTGTCTGTCTGTCTGTCGCATCGTAGCTCACGAACGGATGAACAGATTTCGTTTTTTTTTTTTTTTATAGGTGTATTTGTCGGGAGCGTTCTTAGCTTTGTTTGATCAAAATCGGTTCAGCCGTTCAGCATTGGGGGTTTTTATAATTTTTACAAAATATTTACTTGTCTTTTGTGTCTATGTCCATGAGTGTATTTTAATAATTAAAATAACAAGGTACATTTTTAATCGTCTAATAAACTAAATTGACTCTCGTTCCAACGCGACAAAACCTAGGAGAGTATGGCAACAAACACGGCGCGCGCTGTATTAGCTTTGTTGCGGCTTCCGCGCTTCTGCTATGTTTATGTTATGTTTGCTGAGCACGTACCGTTTTTTTATAGATTATGGTACGGAACCCTTCGTGTGTGAGTCCGACTCGCACTTGACAGATTTTATTAAGTTTGTTACCCCTCATCTCTATCATTTATAATCTTGAATAATTGTTTTTTATTATAAAGGATATTCTTCCAGATTCTTCCCGTTTTATCAAAATCTAGTTGTGATGTTGGGATCCATCAGGAATTGAGGGAACTCCTCACATATTACAGGCATACATATAGTGAATTGAGGGAACTCCTCAAATATTACAGGCATATATATAGTGAATTGAGGGAACTCTTCAAATATTATAGGCATACATATTATAGTGAATTGAAGGGAACTCCTCAAATATTACAGGCATACATACAGTGAATTGAGGGAACTCCTCAAATATTACAGGCATACATATAGTGAATTGAAGGGAACTCCTCAAATATTACAGGCATACATACAGTGAATTGAGGGAACTCCTCAAATATTACAGGCATACATATAGTGAATTGAAGGGAACTCCTCAAATATTACAGGCATACATACAGTGAATTGAGGGAACTCCTCAAATACTACAGGCATACATATAGTGAATTGAGGGAACTCCTCAAATATTACAGGCATACATATAGTGATTTTGGTATTTTCAGCAACAAGTCAAGTATTAATTCAGAAAGTGTGCTTTCGTGAAGTGGAATTGATGAAGAAGACCACTGATGCACACCGGAACTCCTCAATGATATTTCACGGGTGGCGATATCTCGATAAAGATAATGAGGCAAATTTAAATAAACAGTTCTGATGAAAATGGTTTCATCAAACTGATCTGATGATGAAGCTGGTAGGAACTGCAACAAATTTTTTTTTTAGGTTTACCAACAGTTTACACTTGAATACAAATATTATGAGGAGGTACAAACTACATGTCTTATGCTACATGAGAAACCAATTATAGGCAAACACAACATGCAATGTTCCCTATCATAAGCCAATGTAGGTACCGTCGCCGTGCTTGGGGTTAAACAAATTCAAATTCATTTATTTCAGGCTGATAGCTCATAAGAACACACACAGACATAATAAAGAAACATTATTGGAACTGTCATGAGATGCACTCTCAGGCTTTTGTTCCTTTTGCGCTACTTCAGACGTATTTTATGTGTGGCCTTGATTGTCAGAAGACAGATTTCGTAGCCTCATTATTGTGTGTGATGCTAGGTTTACACGAGCTTCGTAGCTAAGTGCTTAGTACTTGTCATAACACTAAGCCACAATATAACAAGTGACAAGTAACCGTTTACACGTTGGAGCTAGTAGAAGGTATTAGTGACCAGACATTCCAAATGGAACGACGCCGTCTGATTTCGCGCAGTGTGTTTAAACATTATTCAAACATAATTATCTCAAACATGATCGAAGAGCTTGAAAGACAAGCATTAAAAAAAAGAGTGTGTGTGTGTCTGTCTGTCTGTCCCATCGTAGCTCCCGAACGGATGAACCGATTTCTTTTTTTATGTTTGATATGTGAATTTGTCGGGTGTGGCTATGTTTGATCAAAATCGGTTCAGCCGTTTCATTGCGTTGAGGGATTTTATAATTTTTACAAAATTAATTACTTGTTTTATTTTATTACCATTTCATATACTTGGAAGTCATTAACGGGTGAACTTTCTTCCTCGTCAGTGAACTCTTCCTTCACAGCGGCTGGAGTACTCTCATTGTTGGAACAATCATTCAATGTGATGTGCTGATCGGGGGCCCGTGATAAGTTCTGTGTAGTTCGTAGGTTCATCATGCTCACTGTCTCCAGCGATATCTGTAAACACGGTAACACGCAGTGCAGTGAGATTGTGCGAGCGAGGCAAGATATTAAACACAAAGGAATATTTTTGTCACTCTCTCTCTTGAGGTATTTATGAAGGGCTGAAGGGATTTAATGAAACTATAGATATGAAAAACCACCGTAGAGAGTTAGGGAGAGGGCGGGGAGGGAGCCAAAACCCTCCCCTATAAATGAAAAACCGCCCAAGTGCGACTCGGACTCGCGCACGAAGAGTTCCGTACCATTAACTATAAAAACGTCTTATAACGTAGGTGTTTAGATATTGATTTTGGTATTTTTATTATTGAGATTAATTGTAACTATAAAAAAATATTTATTTTATTCAAAATACTTTTCCAGTATGTCACAGTAATAACTTATTATTTTTCAAATAAAAATATCGCGTGTAATACCTTTTTCGAAACTTCATAAAATAGGCTTGTTTTTAAATTGGTTGGCCACCCAGGTTACGTTTTTTTTTCACCAGAGATTAAAAAACTTAGACTTTAAAACAGACATTTGCTATTCTTGATCTTTAAAACCTTTTGTAAAAAAAACAGCAATAGCTAGTCATGAATTGGGTACCACGTTGGCAAGGCCCAACATTCAGGATCATTTCACAGAAAAAAACTATTGATAATTCCTCAATTTGTGGTTGTAGTGTCCAATAAGGTGTCGTATTTCCAGGACTTGTTATTGTTTTTTTTTTTTTTTTTATATTAGCGGCATTTTTTTTATACTACTTGAATGACGGAACAAGCAGATGGCCCACCTGATGTTAAGCGGTAACCTCTGCTTATGAACAGTGCATTACCTCATAGATCACGTCCACCTAGGACGCGCCCTATGTGGCATTGCACTGCGCCAGCCACCCTGAGACATAAAGATGAAAAGTCTCATGTGCCTGTAATTTCACCGGCACCCTTACCCTTCAAACCGGAACACAACAATGCGAGCACTACTGCTTTGCGGCAGAAATAGGTATAGTGGTAGTACTTCCCCGGACGAACTCTTTCACAAAAAAGCTCTACTACTACTACATTGGCCCCCCCTGTATGCACTTGCCGGATTATCCAATAAGTATGAGACAGCCTGTATATCTGATGATGATGATGATGAAGATTCATGACCCTTATTTTAAAGGAATCGTCTTGTAAACCCTTTCATATTTCTTTCACAAGTCAAGTTAATTTGACGACCTCTGTGGCGCAGGAGGTTGCGCGTTCGATTCCCACCTCGGAACAAATAATTGTACGATCTGCAGATATTTGTTCAGGGTGTTCTGGGTATTTTATATGTATAATACAAAAGTATCTATCTATTTAATGTATTGTATTAAGTATATCAGTTATCTAGTACCCATAACACAAGCTCTGCTTAGCTTGGGGCTAGATAATGTAGTGTGATCTGTACAGCATTATTTATTTATTTATTTAATTATGTATAAACGTTACCTGCATGCCATTGTACACGAGATCTGTAAATATTTTGTCAGCTCTTTGACTCATTTCTGAGAAGCGACGACATCTCAGCAACTGGGAGCCACAGATGTAGCATATTGTAACGGGTCTTCCATCCGCAGTGTTGAGCTAAAACAAACAATTATTGAATTAATGAATGAATGAATTAATGAAAATACTTTATTCATTTCTTTTAAGGTGTGCAACCTTACAATCTAGTTAAAATAAACACAACAATTAAACATGTAAAATGGGCGGTCTTATCGCTAAGAAGCAATCTCTTCCAGACAAACTTTGGATGGAGAGGAACTAAACTTATATGGAAGATGAATGTGAACGCTTAGAATAGAATAGAATACAAATCATTTATTTTGAACAGAAAATACACAGTTTGGGTACACAATACAACAGTTAAACATATAAAATTATTATTTTTGGGGTTGTCCCTGTGGACCCACTGCTGTGGCCTAGTGGTGGGACTATGCGGTTTATTTTTCCTCCGCTAGGTTAGAGATGGAATTAAAAAACTAACTTTTTTAAAAAAAATATTATAGACCTTTGTTTGACCACGATCTCACCTGTTGGTAACTGACGATGTGGCTGAAGATGAAGAACAAAGGTCTAGAAGGCACCTATTCACTCTAGCCTTGAAGAGACCCAGATTATAGTTAAACTTTACCATAGCACACTAGCTAACTTTAATATACCTATGAGACAAAACTTTAAAACTTGTATTTCTGACCATGATAGGTCCATGTTTGGGTCTAAACGAGAATTATTTTTTGGCATAAATAAAATTGCAATCTTTTTTCTCCTATATTTAAATTACAGTAGTATACGGTTGAGCAAGTCCCACTGTATTTATTTAAGCTTTAACTTTCATCTCATATATTGTTTTAATAAAGCGACTGGCAGCCGCTGGATGAGGATAGCCGCAGACCGGACTCAGTGGCGTTCACTAGGAGGCCTACGTACATCAGTGGACGTATATAGAAGAATGATGATGATGATTGGTTTGATACCAAAATAAAAATTGCTTAAGGTTAGCTAGTGTGCTACGATAAAGTTTGTTTTTTAATTCCATCTCTAGCGTTGGTGGCTCCACGGGGAAAAATAATCCCCATAGTCCCACCAGTAAATTAGCACTAGCAGCCTCCACCCATCACGCAAAAAGGGCCCATTGGAGGCCTAGTTGCGGAGAAGAGTCTGCACTACAAGTAAGTAAGTAGTCCCACCAGTAATAGCAGTGGTTCCACGAGGAAACACACATTTTGTTGCTGTATAGTGCCATCAAAAAATGCCCGTTCTCAGCAAAATGCTGCAGTGAACTGCAGCACTGAGCAGCAGCACAGACCTCAGTTCCTGGTGCCTCAGGCGCTCAGCATTTTTAGCTGTTTATCTTGCATTTTGCAATATTTCGACAAAATTTTAAATTCTAATACTGTGACGTAGACACATCAGCGAAAGCTGCTCGTCTATACATTAATATTAATAATAATATTTTTTATATGTTGGAAAATAAAAGTTGGTACATGAATAAAATTGTATGTAAAACTAACTTGTGGCTTGTCTTTTATAGGTAGGCACTCGTCTAGTCTATGTCATCAATCAATATCCCGTATAAGTCCACTGCTAACACTAAGCCTACTCCATAGAATGCTAGGACGAACGGTCTGTGTTCGGTTTGGCATTTGTCAATGTAGTAAGGGTGACCAAGACCCAGCCGACTTGCATCCAACAGAGGTACCAGTACAATATTGTAGTCTTTGAGACGTACCTAGCACACTATAAATGTTGCTAATGGAAATAGAAACCAATGTAAATAATAACTTGAGATTGAGTACCTTGGTACTAGTGACTCTTTCGTATATCTCTTGCAGCCCGTTGCTCGCAATGCAATGCATTCTGAGGTCACTGGCTAAACACACTCTGCAGACTGAAGTAGTCATTTTCAGATCCAGCCAGACTTTGTATTTTTTACAAACAAAGCAAACTAGTATAGAAAGAGAACGCTATTTATTAAAATAAATGAATTGTTTTCGTAAGATCGTACCATGGAGGTATCAGGTATGAATGAGTAACGTAGTATCATATCAAAACAACACAGGTCACTAATAATATCGCACCACAGACTACTAGGATGCTACGCACACGTATCACAGACAGTATAGATCGTTCACAAAAGCAAGGAACTTATTTTGTGTATTGGCAGCATTGCCTACGGTGCTGCCAACAATATATGTAGCATTTACCTCACTTGGTGATTGGTGGTCGCCGACAACATTATCTAAACTTGTATGTACCTACCACCGATTAATATGTTTTACTCGCCTATTTTTAAATAATATACAGTTACAAGACTAGTAAGGTTGTAAATATTGACACAATTGAAATTATAAAGCTTTTTTTTTCTGACAGTAATTATGGTCGAAAGGAACGATTCCAGACATATCACTGTCACTTGCATAAACGTCATCATCATCTGTCGTATCCGAATCTGTGCTGCTGTCATTTCCTAGTTCAATTATCAGTAATATAATCCATCCGCCATCAAGTTCATCAAATTAGTCGTCTACATTTTTTACATGTTCACTGTTTTTGCCAATCCTGAGGGGTTTTATGAAATAGATTCTTCACGATTTTCCCAGCTTCTTGGCCGACATTATTGCTAGCTACTCGTCTCTTTAGAAGACTCCACATATAAACTCAATTGCATTTAAGTCGCAGTGGTGGGGGGTAGAGGCAGCAACTTCACCTTCTTTAGATATTCTATTCACGCTTCTCTCCGAAATGCCTGAAATAGACAAAAAAATTGTATCATTTTTTAAAATTAAATATTTATAAAAACACAAATAAGGAAAATATCATAAGGAAATAAATTAAATTCACTAAGATTATGTACTTCTTTATTTTAATTCGTTATGTTAGTAAATTCTAATTACCCATACTAAAGACATTGTCTCGGAAGCTGGTATCCCTATTTTACAAACCTGTCATATGATTAAGTGGAAATAACGGAGCTTCGTTTCCCTTTTCTCACTTACAAAACGCACGCACCTTCAACACAATCTCTCTTGCATTGCTTCCAAATGGCTTTGGCATGATTAATGCGAAAAATATTATCACAAAAACGACCGGAGCAGACTATGACAATCTGCCCATCTGACAATAACAGATTGACAAGTTTATAGTGCCAACATCACAGCAAAAAAGGGCCTTGCTTTAAGAACGACCTTGTAGTCACAGATTTTTAGGTAATAGTCATGGACGTAACTACGTCCATGGTAATAGTAGTACCATAGATCAAGAAATCATTCGTCTATGAGTAGTACACACAATGCAGTATACGTACACCACAACACAAACAGACCACAGACTAATAGGATGCTAGGTATGTACATGAGAGTTTAGTCGAATTCGACATATGTCGTAAAAAGAAGGCGAATGTCGAATAAAATCCTAATATGCTATTCTCGTGATGTCACAAATAGACATAGGTCGACCAAAATCATTCGAAACGCAACGAGTGGTTCCAAGCGTTCGAGATGGAATGTCGAAAGACGAGTATAATGAACGCAGCCATTTTGTCAAGTTATTTTTTTTTTTTTTTGTGGCGTCGCACGGCTTGTGCATTTGCCATTTTTATTTTATTGAGTTTTTAAGTAAAAATTAGGGAAACATTATATTTTACAAAGCGCGGAAATGGAAAAAAAAAAGGATCAGGAGAGTGGATTGGAGTATAAATAATAACATGAGGATTGGTGGGAATATATTAATTTATATTATTGTAACAAATAAAGGATTCTAAAGTTTTATATATATCGGGATCTAAGGATGCAAGAAGGACTATTATACTAGAAGGAAGCGGAACATGGAGTGAAATCAATTCATTATAAAAATTAAGATGGTCGTAGTTACTGCAGGAAAAAAATATATGATTAACATCTCCAAAATCATCTCCACAGACGCAAGATGGGTTACTAACTATTTTCATTTTAGCCAAATGGGCTGGCGTGCACGTGTGCCCCAGCCGCATTCTTATTAGAACTGTGGTGGCACGTTTGCTCAATTTTAGTTTAAAAAACCATGGTATTGCTGATTGTATGTGTTTATAGTATCTGCCTTTAATGTTGCTGGAATGATCCCAATCTTTATCCCAAGATTCTTTGAGATAAACTTTGGGCAGTGCAACAAGATCATGCGAAAAGTTTTTGTACGGAAAAATGTCTCCACACTCCACAGCCTGATTAGCTAGTTTATCTGCTTGCTCATACCGCAATGACTTGGTATCCATGCAAAATTTACGTTAAAGCCATGAGAAATACAGCAAAAAAGTTTGAGTCTAGCTTCTAGTTGTTATAAGATTTGTGTCTTGCTCCGATGAAATAATGTGCACAGGTCTATTTGAATGAATATTTATTAAAATATTACTCTCCAAATAATACGTCAAAATATTAGATTATATGAATTAAATTAGATTAGATTATTTACAACGATGCTATTCGATCAAGCGGACACGGAAGAAGAGAGAGAGTATATCTACACACAGAGCATTCAAAACATGCACAATTGACTTTTGACATTGACAGTAGTATAAAGATCAAAGAGCCTATATTTCTAACACTTCCCCTTAGGGTTTTTGATACGACTCTACCAACAAAAAAAAACTTTAGACTCTATCATGTCAATACTAACTCTACGTTAAGAGAATGTAGAGTATCACAAAGACTCTATATAAATTTAAACAAGACTCTGTCTGTCTAACACAGTATATAAGTAAGTCTACATACATGAATACAAGCAATTAAATAATGATATAATGCCTACGTCTACTTAGGTATTACATTCATTTCATGTGTAAATAATTTATGTTTACATCCACTCAAAGCTTTAGTTAGTACATCAGCTGTCATTTGTTCAGTTGACAAATACTTTACTGTTAAGAATTTTTTCTTAACTAAATCTTTAACATAGTGATAACGAAGATCAATGTGTTTTGTTCTTTTATGACAATACTCTTTGCATTCCAGTAGCTTGTGTGCACTTTGATTGTCATTGTACAATGTTATTTGAACATCAATGTTTACAATTTCTGACAGAAAGTTCTTAATAAAACAGAGATCTTTACAAGCATCAGAAATAGAAATATACTCAGCCTCTGTACTTGATAATGCAACGCAACGCTGCTTGCGTGATTCCCAGCTGATAATATTGCTACCCAGCTTAACTACAAAACCAGTATAAGACTTACGATCTACAATGTCGTTAGCCCAATCAGCATCAGAGAAGGCAGTTATATCTAAATTATTAGATCTATAGAAACATAGACAATAATTTATAGTACCTCCTAAATATCTCAGGATGCGTTTCAAAGCTAGCCAATGAGTCTTATTAAAATTGTTGCTAAACTGGCTTAGTTGACTACATGCAAAAGCAATATCGGGCCTAGTGCACACAGATAGATACATTAGACTACCTAACAGTTCTCTGTAGCTATACACATAGTTATCAGGGTGTTCACTCTCATCCATTTCAAGTTTACAATTGAGTACCATAGGAGTGGACACTGGTTTGCAATTTTGCATGCCAAATTTAACTAACAATTTATTTATATATTCTGACTGGTCCAGTTTTATTATATGTTTAACTTTGTCTCTGAATACATTCATACCTAAACAGTTAGTAACAGAACCTAAGTTCTTAACATTAAAATTATCTTCTAGAAGAGGCAATAGTTCATTTTTGTCACAGCTATAAAATATGTAGAAATCGTCGACATATAATGCTACAATAATGATTTGTTCATCTATTGTCTTACTATATACACAAGGCTCACATTTACTCTGTTTATAATCATTTTCAGATAATAATGTATGAACTTTTGCATTCCATATTTAACTTGCCTGTTTTAGGCCATAAATTCCTTTTAATAGAAGACAAACTTTACTATTTTCACTATTTGAAAAACCCGGAGGCTGTTCCATATAAATGGTTTCTTTCAGTTCTCCATTTAGAAATGCAGTAGTTACATCCACATGATCAATATTTAAATTTAGCTCATTAGCCAAACTAAACAAAATTCTCATAGTGCTATGTCTAACTACGGGTGAAAAAGTTTCATTGTAATCAATGCCTCTAACTTGTGTGAAACCTCTGGCGACCAGACGAGCTTTGAACCTGTCGAACTTACCAGAGGCGTCGTGTTTACGTTTATAGATCCACTTACATTTAACAATGTTTGTATTTGGTGGTCTGTCGACTATTTCCCACACGTTATTTGCAATGAGCGAATCATATTCGCATTGCATGGCAGATTGCCAATCTTGACTGTCAGCACAAGACATGGCTTCCTCATACGTGAGAGGATCGCCTGGAAGTGCATGTTGCGCCACGAGAGAGAAGTCCGTTATATAATCCTCATACCTCAAAGGCGGCTTGGAACGAGTAGTACGCACAGGACGGTCAGTAGAGCATGATGGCAATGGCTCGGGGGTACTATCAGCTTCCCCTTGAGGTGCCGCAAGATGCGATGACGTTAGACGCTCAGAGAGCGCGTCACTGATCGGCGAACACTGTGAGCCGGCCTCATTCTCGCTGCCTGTGACGTAATGCTCGTCATCAGCATCTGAAATCATTGTATTATCTATTTCAGAATCAGCTGACACAACATTTGGATTCAGTTCAACAGTATGACTAGAATTCGCATTACTATTAATGCTAGAATTCAGCTCAATATTGTCACCAAAATCAAAATTGTTTAAAGTAGAACTTGGTTCTTTTTCTTGACTAGATTTAATATTACAATTTAATTCATTATCATTCAGTTCATAAAATATAAAATGATTACTAGAATCTTTAGAATTATTATTAATATTATTGTCAGTCTCATAAAATTTATTTTCTATAAATGCTACGTTCCTAGATATGATAACCTTTTTAGGGTTCATGGGGTCAGCAAGTCTATAGCCCTTAGAGGTCTCACTATAGCCTACAAATAAAAACTTCTTGCTTTTAGCACCTAACTTATTCCTTCTTTGCTCAGGTATAAGTGAATAAGCAATGCAGCCAAATACATGGAGATGACTAAGATTAGGCCTCAATCCAGTCCATTTCTCCTGTGGAGTAAGGCCGGACAAAGCAGTTGTTGGGGACCTATTTTTCAAATAAATGGCAGTCATTACTGCTTCACCCCAAAAACGCTTCCCTAGACCTGCCCCTTGCAGCATGCATCTTGCTTTTTCTAAGAGTGTCCTATTTAGGCGCTCAGAAACACCATTTCCTTGAGGACAGTATGGAATACTTGTCTGATGGATAATTCCTTCCTTTTTAAGGTAATCAGAAAACATGGTGTTGCAATATTCTCCCCCATTATCGGAACGCAGTATTTTAACTGGCAAACCCAATTGTTTTTCAATTTGAGTTTTTAAATTAATGAAAGTAGAAAATACCTCATTTTTCCTCTGTAGCAGAAAGCCAAAACTTTTCCTGGTGAAGTCGTCCGTGTAAGTCACTAGATACTTAGCGCCACCCCAGCTAGTGGCAGGCATGGGGCCGCAAACATCAGTGTGAATGAGTTCCAAAGGCTGGCTTGCCCGGTGGGCATCTTTGGTTGGAAATGGCTGTGCTGCCATCTTTCCTTCCATGCATGGTATGCAGTTCTTCAGTTCTTGCTTGTCATTGTCCTGGAACAACACACCATTAGCCTTACCATCCCTTAAAGCTAGCATACCTTGAACTCCTAGGTGGCCTAGCCTCTTGTGCCAGATATCAATCGGCACCTCGGCTACGTTGGCACTCTGTACCTCCTGCTCAGGCAGGAGCGTTGAAGAATGCACCACTTCACCACACGTAGACAACCGACTTGGAATATGGGCCTTACCAAATAATTTGTAGATCCCATTTTTATTAACGGCCTTACATATTGGACTGCCAGAGATAACACACTTTTGAAAGATATGGCAACCCTTATTATTAAAAATTACTGTGAAGCCTTTATCACATAATCTACTAACACTCAGTAAATTTACAGACAGTTGAGGGACATAGGATACATCTTGAATACATCTTACCAAATCATTTGCCTCCAGTAGCACATCACCAGATCCTAAACAATGTATTTGTTCATTGTTGGCTATTTTAATTACACTTCTACAGTCTTTAAAATCTGTTAGCCAATGTTTGTTGTTACACATGTGCGTCGAACAGCCTGAATCAATCACCCATTCCTCTTTGTTGACGAAGAAAGCTGTAGCGACAAAGGTCTTATCACCATCCTCTTTGCTCTTCTTATCACGCCGAAGCTTGAAGCACTTGTTTTTCAGGTGACCTTTCTTCTTACAGTATGTGCAGGTTTTTGATTCTTTAGTTTGTCTTGAAACAAACGCTGTTGATGTAGCACCTGGCTCAGACTTACGAAATTCTTCCTGCAATAGTCTGGTACGTACTAGTTCACTCGATAGACTTCCTGTCAAACAGATGGTCTCAAGGCTGGAGACAAGATGATCATAATCTGTAGGTAACCCGCTGAGTAGCAGCTCCGCGATTTCTCCATCTTCAATGTGTTTTCCAATATCAGCCAGTTGTTGTACAAGCGTCATCACAGATTCTACATATTGAGTGACCGATGAGTATGTAGTCAGCTCAATCCTGTGTAATTGACGTAACAGCAGAACTCTGCGATACAGTCCTGTGTCTTCAAACACTTTAGCCAAGTTCGACCAAGCTTCTTTACTTGTTTTGGCATTCTGTACATATTGGTAGCAGTGAGGTTTCACTGCCAAGCAGATTCTAGCCAGAGCCCTCTGGTCTTGATAATCAACTACCTCATTACCTTGAATGCAATGCCACAGATTTTCTAAGGTTAATGCCATTTTCATACAAAATTTCCATGTGTTGTAGTTGCTCATTCCATCCAGCTTATCGATGTTGTAGTTTCCCATCGTTGTATTGACATGAGAGCCGCAAGTGGACACGGTGGCAGCTGCGATATTTTCGCCTGGGATCAGCGGTGCAGGCGTCGACGCCATCACGAGCAGAACAGAGCAGAATGTCACGCACGCGCACACCAAAAATGCACGCGGTCTTCAGACCCGCGCTTTTCTCGGAACAAGATTTCGAGTTGCAGTTTCCTTATATGCCTGACTGGGCCTTATAACCTGTTATAAGATTTGTGTCTTGCTCCGATGAAATAATGTGCACAGGTCTATTTGAATGAATATTTATTAAAATATTACTCTCCAAATAATACGTCAAAATATTAGATTATATGAATTAAATTAGATTAGATTATTTACAACGATGCTATTCGATCAAGCGGACACGGAAGAAGAGAGAGAGTATATCTACACACAGAGCATTCAAAACATGCACAATTGACTTTTGACATTGACAGTAGTATAAAGATCAAAGAGCCTATATTTCTAACACTAGTATGCTAGGGTAGAACGTTTTAGATCTTTTTTTTTTTTTTTTTTTTTTTTTCTTTATTATTTTGAAGGAGTTTTGTCACTTTGTGACAACGTTACTCCCGTACAGGAAATTTATACAATAATTATATTTACATACTATTCAAACTACTCTAAAATATAGCTTAACGAGCATCTCGGCTTCCTCGGAAAGCGGGGAAGCCAAGACACCGTTACATATACCTACATTGAAATCAAACATGAATCTCATGTCATGTCGTTGGGCTTCATTCCGAACACACTCCGCCAGCACATGATGAACGTCTTCTACAACATTACACTCTGAGCAATTTGGAGAATCTGATAATCCCATCAAAAATCTAAACTTGTTTGTCGGAATGTGTCCGGAACGAAGTCTCAACAGTGCTACAATGTATCTCCTATTTCTTTCTTGTTGGTCAAACCACGGGTATAGAGGAGGTTGATACTGTATGGTTTTATACCATATACCTTTAATTAGTGACCGCTCATCAAAATACTCATGCCACAGCTGTCTACAGCTTATTTTAGCTCCACTTAATAGTTCGCTATGTACTGGTAGACAACTATACAAAATACCGTCGCTTATCGCTTCTCTCGCCGCGCGGTCGGCCTCCTCATTACCCGTGATACCTACATGGGATGGTATCCATTGTATAATTACCTCTTTATTATTCACATAAAGCTTACTGATGGTATCAAGGATACTGTAGGCTATCGGCAGTCCTCGAATACTCGAGGTCAGCCGAGCCAAATGTAAAAGGGCGCTTTTTGAATCGGATAATATAATAAATTGATTGTGATCGACTGATCTAACATACGACAACGCTTCTGATATCGCGATAAGTTCGCAGTGCATTATAGAAATATCGGCACTGATATTGAATCCAATACAGATATCCATCTGTGGATCAACAAACGCTGATCCACATCCAAATGCATCCTTTGATCCATCTGTGTAAACCTTATAGAATGAGCTATATTTGTCATGCAAGTATTCAGTACATACATTACGTAACACATTATCGCCAACATGTCTCTTAGCACCCGTCAGCCCCTCAATTGTTGTCTCAATATTCCTAGACATATCATAGTTACTAATCCAATCACTGAGAGAATAAATCAACAGCTTGGGGTCCGAATGCATAGGTAAATTTAAATACTGTCTATGTGTTTCGACTAGCAAAGGTAATTTCTTTCTCCTCCAGTATTCATCTTGACATAGACTGTTTAGTTCTTCTATAACATTTAGATTTATATTATTCATAATTGATTTAGACCTAAACCAAAATTTTGCTGCTAGGTATCTCCTACGAACGAACAATGGTTGGAGGCATAGTTCACTCTCCATTACTGTTATTACATATGATTTATTTGAGCATAGCTGTGTATCACAGCGAAGCCTATAATAAGGTGTGTTCGTGCTATCATCTATACGGGCCTCTGATGGATGGATGCGGTGAGATTAAAACCAAGTAACATTCTGTTTAGCATTCATGTATTCCTTTATCATAAAGTAGTAATGAATGAATAGCAGTCCACATTATTAGAACGTAATCAATTAAAATACAAGAAAATAGGTTAAGGAACGTGCACTCACATTACAGTAGTTTTGACAAGAGAGTGCGAGCCAGTCATGAAATTATCTATGTACATATTATAGAGTGCCATGCTCTATAATCTATGAATGAACGAATGCAAAGCGTATACATGTTCCATCACTTCCCCTTACGCTTTACATTATTACTTTATACAAAAAGTCAATAATTACATGCTTATAAACATACAGCCATAAATCAAATAAAACTATGACTCTACAATCCTGATACCTAATAACTCTCTAGGACTCTACAATACAGCTATTTTCAGACATGCTACACAACACATACATTCATATTCTTAATAAAATCTACATGTTTCTTAGTGCTAAGCGGTTTGGTAAGCACATCTGCTATCATCTTTTCAGTCTGCAAGTAATTTACAGTTACAAAATTATTATTTATTAGGTCTTTTACATAATGATATCTGAGATCTATGTGCTTTGTTCGTTTATGACAGTACTCCTTACATTCTAACAACTTAATTGCACTTTGATTGTCATTATAAACAACTGGCTCTACATTTAAACAAAAGATCTCTGATAACAGACTCTTAATAAAACTTATGTCCTTACAAACATCAGAAATTGAAATATATTCCGCTTCTGTAGTAGATAAAGCAACACAGCGTTGCTTGCGTGACTCCCAATTTATTGTATTATTACCTAGTTTCACAATATACCCAGTATAAGACTTACGATCAGTTATATCATTAGCCCAGTCTGCATCAGTATAAGCAGCTAAATTCAATTTATTACTTCTTACGAATAGTAAGCTATAATTAATTGTCCCCGCTAAATAACGTAAAACACGTTTAGCAGCTTGCCAATGACTGTTATCGTGACAGTTATTAAATTGACTCAACTGGCTACATGCATAAGCGATATCAGGCCTAGTGCATACGGCTAAGTACATTAATGAGCCTAACAATTGCCTGAAATTATCATTGCTCTCGCCTACATTCTCAGTTTCAGCTTTCAGTAATTTACAATTCAATGGCATAGGTGTAGATACAGTTTTACAATTACTCATACCAAACCGCAATAATAACTTCTTAATATAATCAGTCTGGTCCAATTTTAAAATACATTTTGTCCTATCTCTTGTTACATTAATGCCAAGACAGCTTTTTAATGGACCAAGGTTCTTTACATTAAATTCCTTTTCTAAAAGGTTCAATAAGTCTTTATGAATAACACTTTTCTCAGTATAAAATACATAGAAATCATCGACATACAGTGCAATAATGGTTAAATCATCCTTCTCTTTCTTTAAATAAACACACGGTTCACATTGACTTTGTTTAAACCCATTATTATTTAACAAATCATGAACTTTGCTATTCCACATTTTACTAGCTTGTTTCAAGCCATAAATACTCTTATTTAATAAACAAACCTTAGAGTTATCCCCATTATCAAAACCAATAGGTTGTTCCATAAATATTGTTTCATCTAAGTTTCCATTCAAGAAAGCACAAGCTACATCAATGTGATCAATACTGAGATTTAAATCATTCGCCATGGAAAACAAAATTCGCATAGTAGAATGCCTAACCACTGGGGAAAAAGTCTCGTTATAATCAACCCCATGTTTCTGTGTAAACCCCCTGGCAACTAATCGTGCTTTATACTTTGTAAAGTTTCCGGAAGCATCATGTTTACATTTAAATACCCATTTAGATTTAATAACATTTCTCCCTACAGGGCGACTTACGATCTTCCAAACTTCATTCGCTATTAATGAGTCATACTCACTCTGCATTGCCTTACGCCACTCGGTGGCATCCGAACAAGAGATAGCCTCTTCATAACTAGATGGTTCCTCAACATTACCGACATACATTGAAATGTCATAATCACGATACCTTAATGGCGGAATTGAACGAGTACTTCGTACAGGGCGAGTAGTAGCCTCAACCCGGGGTACCTCCATAATCGTCACTCCTTCCCCTCGAACAGACGTGTCCGGCGATAACGAAGTCACAGACTCGTGGCTCGCCGACGATGAGTCTGCACAGCGGGACTTATCCTCGCTGCCTGTGCAGTAGTGCTCCTCGTCTGTGGTATCTGAAATTTGAGAACCATCATTTAATTCTGAAGAATTGGTTTTATCACTAATGTTATCCTTATTACTACATTCATTTAAATTTATTTGACTAGAATGGATTTCATTACTATTATTATTCAAATTGTCATTATTTAAAACCAATTCATTGCTCCTGTCAAAACAATTATTCTGTAAAATAATTTCATTATAATTAAGGTCATCGTTATCCTTTTCATTTAAATTCCTATTATTAAACCTATTTTCTAAAAATGCAACGTTCCTGGACAATACAATTTTTCTAGGATTCATTGGATCTGATAGTCTATACCCTTTACAGGTCTCACTATATCCCACAAAAATATACTTTTTACTCTTAGCATCAAGCTTACCACGCTTATGCTTAGGCTCCAAAGAATAAGCGATGCAACCAAAAACCCTTAAGTGGCTCAGATCAACTTCAGATCCCGACCACAGGTGCTCAGGAATCTGTCCAGACAAAGCCGTAGTAGGGGACCGATTTTTCAAATAAATTGCTGTATTTACAGCCTCTCCCCAATAACACTTACTAAGACCTGATTCCTGCAGCATGCAACGCGCTTTTTCAATGAGTGTCCGGTTAAGACGCTCTGAAACACCGTTCTGCTGGGCCGAGTAGGGAACTGTAGTCTGATGGACAATACCTTCTTTACTTAAGAATCCAGAAAACCTATAATTGACATACTCGCCACCATTGTCCGAACGTAAGCATTTAATCTTCAATCCAGTTTGCCTCTCAACCATAGCCTTAAAAATAATAAACTTGGACATTACCTCAGATTTGTAGTTCATTAGGTATCCAAATGTTTTTCTCGTGTGATCATCTGTAAACGTAACCAAATACTTTGCACCTCCCAAACTGTTCTCTCGCATTGGTCCACAGACGTCCGAATGTACCAACTCCAATGGTCGCTCGGCTCGCTTGCCCTCTCCTTTGGGAAACGGCTGTTTTGACAGCTTCCCCTCAAGGCAGGGTATGCAGTCCTTAAAACTGTCCTGGTTATAATCCTGAAACATTACACCAGACACATGACCTTTCAGAGTACACATACTTCTCAGACCTAAATGTCCCAACCTGCGATGCCATAGCTCAGTAGAAACAGCTACTGCGGTACTCTCTGTCTTTTGCACATTACTCAAAAGTTTGGAAGAGTACACCTTATTGTGCAAAGGCTTTACAATGTTACAATCTAGTTTATAAATCCCTTTATCACACCCCACAAGAGCTATACGGTTGCCAGAGACTTTACTATCATAAATACTGCACCCATTACCATTAAATTCAACAGTAAACCCACTTTCTACGAATTTACTAACTGACATTAAATTAGTTGCTAACTGTGGCACATACAACACATTTTTAAGTTGTCTTACCTCATTTCCAAAGTTTACCATTAAATCTCCTACACCATTACATTTCAACTGTTCATTATTTGCTACAGCAACTGTAGTGTGTTTTGCATTACGATTAAAGTCTTTATAATTCACCATATCTTCGTTGCAATTTGCCATATGAGATGTACAACCGGAGTCGATGAACCATGCATTACTTTGATGAACAAACAAGGCTGAAGCGAAGCTAGTAGACTCATTCTTCTTGTCATTCTTCATCTTGTAGCATTTGGCCTTGATATGTCCAGGCTTGTTGCAGTAATGACAGACCATAGTCTTCTTCTTGAAAGAGTTCTTCGATATTAAAGCTTTGTTATTACTGTTCGATGCACCATCACTTTTCCGCAGCTCTTCTTGTAAAAGTCGAGTTCGTACTATCTCGCTGGTGAGATCATTGGTTAAACATACTGTTTCCAGATTAGAAACCAAGTATTCGAATTCCTGAGGTAGACCACTCAATAAAATCTCTGCGACTTCAGCATCATCCGTCTTGCGGCCTATATCCGAGAGCTGCTGCACTAGGGTCATGACACCCTGTATGTATTCAGACATACTTGAAAACTGAGTGTAATCAATTCTATGCAGTTGTCTCAAAAGTAGCACACGCCGTAACAAGCCCTTATTTTCAAATATATCAGCTAAGTTTTTCCATGCACCTTTTGCTGTAGTAGCATTCCTTATATATTGATAAAGAGCCGGCTTGATGCATAAAGCTATACGCGCCAAAGCACGCTGATCTCTGACCAGATCAGTCTCGGTGCCTTCGATTGTATTCCACAAGCCATCCATGGTAAGCAGCATTTTGATTGCAAATTTCCAATTCAAATAGTTTGATACTCCTTCCAATTTTTCTATAGACGATGTCAAGCTATTGTTACCTTGCAAAGCAGCATTTCCATTGCTCGCTACTTGATGACTAGGTGAGGCCATTTTGAAGCACACCACACAAAATCACCACCGCACCAAATCCAAGCCACGTAGCAATCCAAACTTTTGTGGTTATTTTCTGCACGTGTTATCACTTCTCCTTATAACTTTTCTGGGTCCAATAACCTGTTATTACATATGATTTATTTGAGCATAGCTGTGTATCACAGCGAAGCCTATAATAAGGTGTGTTCGTGCTATCATCTATACGGGCCTCTGATGGATGGATGCGGTGAGATTAAAACCAAGTAACATTCTGTTTAGCATTCATGTATTCCTTTATCATAAAGTAGTAATGAATGAATAGCAGTCCACATTATTAGAACGTAATCAATTAAAATACAAGAAAATAGGTTAAGGAACGTGCACTCACATTACAGTAGTTTTGACAAGAGTGTGCGAGCCAGTCATGAAATTATCTATGTACATATTATAGAGTGCCATGCTCTATAATCTATGAATGAACGAATGCAAAGCGTATACATGTTCCATCAATTACGTGGATAGGCGTGCTCCTTATAAACCCACCAATTATTCTCACCGCTTGATTCTGTACTTTATCCAGCTTGTATAAATGACTTTTTACACTAACGTCATATAAAAAACAACCGTAGTCTATTCGACTTCTAATCAATGAGATGTAAAGGAGACTTAAATGCTTAGGGTGAATGCCCCATTTTGCCCCAGCTAAAACCTTAAAAATATTTAGGAATTTTAATATTTTCTCAACCGTTTCATTAATATATCTACCCCACCTTAGGTTTCTATCGAACCATATTCCTAAATATTTAACACTATCAACTTGTTGAACAAGCCCATTATCTATACTCAAAGTTACATTATAAGTATCCAACCTCCTAGTGTACGGTCTTGTAAATACGCACACTTTAGTTTTCCTTTGAGAAATACTTAACCCCAACTCTGTTATCATACGATTAAATAACAACAATGCATCCTGAGTAACAGTAACAGCATCCAACAAATTTTTACGGCTAGTATAAAGTATTTTACGGCTAGTATAAAGTACAAAATCATCAGCGTATTGTGATATAAACACGCCTTGACCCAGGTTCTTACATATATTGATAGTAGCTACGTTAAATAGTAATGGAGATAAGGGATCACCTTGTGCTATACCCGTTCCCGTAATTCTACTAAGCACCTCATTATTATGTAACTCAATAGATAGACTTCGACAGTTTAATAATTGCCAGAGATAATTACATATTATGGCCCCTACTCCAAGACTATCCAAAGAAACCAACATCCCTATTAAATTAACATTGTTATATGCGCTTTCGATATCGATAAAACAACCCACGGTGACAAATCCTCTACTAAAACCACTCTGAATACGTGAGACCAATCTAGTCAAATTATCCATACAAGATCTCGATCTTCTAAACCCAACTGTTTCTTCTGAAAAGCAGGTGTTTTTCTCTAAGTACCATTCTAGTCTACGTGTGATGATGGTGTGAAGTATCTTGCATGGACAAGACATCAGAGCAATTGGTCTGACATTCGAGCCCGAGCTATTATCAGCATTTGGTTTCGGTACAGGAACCACCCTAATGTCCTTCCATTGACTTGGTACAAAACTTGAGGACAAGAATCTATTGTATAACGATATCAGTATATATTTTGCTACATCTGGCAGATTTTTAATCATAGAGTACGATATGTCATCTGTGCCTGGAGCTGTATCTGACTGTTTGATTGTATTAGTTAGCTCCTGTACCGAAACCGGTGAAGATAGATGTATATTTTCACTAGTAAATACAGGACTAGAAGGACTCACATAATCAGGCGCTAGGCTAGATAGTAAAGATTCTGCTGTCTCACGGGTGATAATATTTCTTACTCGTCTACATCCCTTCAACCATCTCATTTTAGACCACATTTCACTTGGAGATGTTACACTATCAACACCATCACAAAAACTACGCCACGATCTACATTTACCACTGCGAATCACTCTTTGTGCCGCACTGATCTTGTTTTTTAGAACTTCTGAGTTAGCAGGAGTCGGGTTTCTCCTAAAGGCAGCGAGCGCTCGGCGTCTCTCGGCTACTGCTCTTGACATATCCTGATTCCAGTATGGTCTCGGCGTAAATCGTTGTTGGTGCAGAGGATTGGTACAGAGCTTAATAAATGGAATTGATTCCTCGGCTGCCATGTTAATCACATTAATAAATGCATCATACGCAGACTGCTCATCATTCGGTAGGATAAAATCTTCAAGGTATCTCTCAATGACGGTTCTACATTTCAGCCAATCCGCCTTCTTAAAGTTGCGCTTTCTTTTTGCGGAAACATGGGGGCCAATATCAGTCTTCATCTTGATCATTAAGTGATCACTTCCCAGGTTTTCATTTAAGACTTTCCAATCAACATTTAAAGCTATATCCAAGGAAGCCAGAGACAGATCGGGAGAAGATCTTTGTACAGTACCGTTGACTAGTTTGACTCTTGTGTTTGTCCCATCATTCAGTGAAATAAGATTATTATCTAAAATAGAATCTAAGATCTGGTTACCTCTTGAATCAGTCCTACTTGACCAATTAGTGTGGTGGCCATTTAGATCTCCAGCAATAAGAGTCTTTCGTTGGGCTAGAGCGAAGATTTGGTCCCAGTTTGTTATTGTTGTGCTGCTAGATGGTGGGCAATATATCGAAAACACATTTTCTAAATTGACGCAATTTAAGATCTTGACATGAAGGATCTGAATATCAGGATAACCCATTCTAACATGGCATTGCAGTGCTTGTATCGATCTGTGAGTCAAAATGGCCACACCTCCGTAACCATCAGCGCGATCTTCTCTAAAAATATTGTAACCGCTTATTCTAAAGGAACTTCCTGGGTCTAGCCATGTTTCGCTGATAATGGCAATATGTATCTTTTCTTGGTTTAATAGGACTTCTAACTCTGTACTTTTCGGAAGAATGCTTTGAGCATTCCACTGTAACACATTTACGAGGGGTTGTGAGGTGTTGCAATCCATAATTGTTTAATGAAATTACAACCAGGCTGATCTTCAATAAAACGCCGGACCATAGATAGTAGCATCTCCCAAATTATACTCCCACAGCTTTTAATCTTATCTTCCCAACTTCCATCTCCAAATATCCTCTCTTTTAGCTTATTTAACAATATCTTCCATGAAATTTGTTCTTTATTCATGGATCTTCTTTCATTATTAGGTTGCGCTGTCTTTCTACTATCCTCAACACTGCTATCGGAGACACATTCGAACGTGTCCTCCTCCTTTTCCTTAGTTTTATTTCTACTCATATTCTTTTCTGCTTTAGATTTCTTCTTCAACTTTCCTGGAACTTCTTTCGTAATCTTGGCATATGTATGATCCTCAACGGCTGAGCTTTCTTGTGGGGTCGCGCTCATTGGGGGTTCATTTGTAGGAACCGCAGATGAAATAGGTAGAGGAGGGTCTTCTAACAAATCCAATGATCTAGGCAATGGTGGGGTATATAGGGTCAGGGCTTTTTTATACGAGTAGTTAGACTCTGCCATCAGCTCTCTAATTTTTTTCTCTTTTAGGTACACTGGACAGATTTTAGCCATGGCCATGTGCCTACCCGTACAGTTGTTACATTTATAGTTTACTGTCTCGCAATTGGGGTGACTTTTGGAACACTTAGGGCAGATAACTTTTAAGGAAGGGCACATTCGTAGCGAGTGACCAAAACGCCAACATCGGGAGCACTGCGTCACTAAGTAGGTGTAGGGGCTCACGTTCACCCTAGTGTCATAGATATAAATATGCGAAGGTAAAGATGACCCTTTAAAACAAATCCTTACGGATTCGCTTGACTCCCAGTGGCCATCATTTGTGTTCTTGCGTTTTAGACGTTTTACCGATAAAATTTCAGTCTCACTTTTGAGTTCCTGTAATATCTCATCCTCCTTCAAATCCAAGTCTATATATTTTATGACTCCGTACGATTGGGTAGTTTCTAAAGTTCTTTGGCATTTAAATCCATTCTCGTTAAAACTCTTGCAATGTATAAAACTATCGGCACTGTCTTCATCGTTAAAATGAATGAGCGCCTTGAATGAGTTTATATATTTAATCTTCAAGACATTCATAATATTTTCGGCTTTCAGCAATTTAGCTAATCCAAACTGTTTCGGAAGCTTTTCTGTACAGGTAACACTAACCTCAATTTTACATATTTACATATTACATTATTTTCTGTATGGGCGCGGCCATATAATTTTGCCTTTCGCACCATCGTCGACCAAATTTCGTCTTGATCCAACTCTCGACTTCTCTTTAGAGGCCTTTCCGAGGTATTATTATTCTTACCCTCGTCCCTATTACACGGCTCATCAGTATTTCCCGAACTCCTTGTCATCTCACTTTCACTGTATTCTGTAATCATATCGTTCTTTTCCACATCTGCGTCCACGTGTAACACCGCGAAACTATTCATTGTTGTATTAGTAGGACTCGGTTTATGCAGAAATGCACGTTAGAACGTGCGGGGCGCGCAAGGCACACGCCGGCGCCGCTCAACCGGAACGGGATTTAACAATAAATCGACACGTCTCAATGCAACAAGCGCCTGCGCGCGACTGTTTTAGATCTAAAAGGGTACTTAATAAGTGATTGTAAAGAACTCATAGAATCACTAAATATAACCGTGTTTCTGAGTTTCATTAGCAAAATATATTCCAGTGCTTTTACAATGCCATAACATTCGCCAGTAAAAACTGACGTTTCAGGAGGAAATTTAATTTTTTGCACTATATTATACTGTTTGTGATAAACACCTACACCAACGTTATCCATCTGAGAGTGCTTGGAGGCATCAGTAAATATTTGATGCCATCCGGGCCATCGGTCGTCGACAGTGGATTTGAAATAAACATTTGCTTGTGTTTCACTACGATCTATATTCAAGTCAAAATATACATCTGGCGGGAAAATTAGAGCTTGAAAACTACAGTCAAAGATAGGAAGCCGAAATGATTGGTGTGTTGGGGCTGACAAATTTTTGAATTTTTTGTGTCTATGGACTAAAAATGTTGGCCGTTTGTTTTTCCAGTAAGAAGATGTGGACGTAAGAAGTGATAGATGCTGAATTTTAGGAAGAAGTTGATGATTGGAAAACTGCAAAGCTCGGAAAAAAAATCTGTTGGACAAGAATTGACGTCTTAAAAGTAAAGGCGGATCACCACATTCCACCTGAAGAGCATTGATAGGACTGGACCTCATTGCCCCCATGATTATACGCATTGCTCTTGACTGGATCCCATCCAATGTCTTAAATGCTGCTACTCTTCCAGGTTCTAATAGATAAGTACCATAATCTAAAGTACTTCTTATGAGAGCATTATATATTAGTTTCAATGAGAAGGGATGAGCACCCCACCAAACACCAGTGAGGCATCTCAATAAGTTCAGATGTCTTTCACATTTTGCAACAACATACTCACAGTGTGGATGGCCAGTGAGCTTTGAATCCAAAATGACGCCTAAAAATTTAGCATAACTTTTTAAGGGGATAATAGCACCATCATAATGAATATTTGCAAGTTTTGGATTAAGTTGACGCGTGAACGTAACCACAGTGCTTTTAGACGCTGAGAGCTCTAAACCGTGTTTGTCTAACCATAACTTTATTTTTTTTAGAGCAAAAGTTATTTTTAAGGATGCTGTATCAATCGAACTGTTAGAAGAGTATATTAGTAAATCATCTGCATATTGTAAGATACTAACTGTGTCACTTACAGATGCTTCTAGATCATACGTATAAATATTGTAGAGAAGTGGGCTTATAACAGAGCCCTGAGGTAAGCCTTTCCAAGCCACTCTTGTAAGCTGATTTAAGATGATTACTCGACCAGCTAACATATTTTGAATAAAATTGGTTAATATAAGAGGAATTTTTAAAAAGTTTTATTTTGTGATCAGTATTTCAATTAAAACATTGTCATAGGCAGATTTTACGTCTAAGAATGTGGCTACAACTGATTTATTGAGTGAAAAAGCTATACGAATATCAGTCGTAAAAACACTAACGCTATCCATCGAGCTTCTACCTTTCCTAAAGCCATATTGGCTATTAGGTAATAGATTTTGGTTTTCAATATACCATTCAATTCTATTTTTAACTAGATGTTCCGCAATTTTAATTACAACTGGGGATAAAGCTATGGGTCGATAGGAAGTGGAATCTGCAGAATTTTTAGTAGGTTTTAGAAATGGCAACACTATTTGTGATTTCCATGTTGGAGGTATGACACCTGTCAACATGACTGAATTGATAAGATCAAGAAAATAATGCAAAGCGTTATGACCAAGATGTGCATAAAGGTTGAAATCTGCCATTTTTGAAAGAAACGTCGTCATTTTTATTTTATTACATTTTAATGTGTTTTTTCGAGTTATTTCGTGTAATTTTAGTGGCATTTTAACCGGTGTAACTTGGATAAATGGCACATGTGTGATGTAGTGAAATTTGAGTGTATTGCGAGTCTTTTCGAAATGGTGGTTTTTTTCCTGTAAAAACTCAGTTTTTCAGCCACAATTTAAACTGGGTTAGGACTAGACGGAGACTCTTAACGACTTGACTATAAAACTATAATAATTATATCACTTGACATTGGCTAAATTGTTGCAAATAATGCACAGAAGCCATTACCTAAGATAAGAAGAAGAAGAATGTGCATAAAATGAATAAGGAATACCATCTTTACCGGGAGCTGTATCACGAGTCCCAGATAACACACCTTTCAGCTCATGTATTGAGAAGGGGGCATCAAAGCCATAAGGACAAGTAAAATGATATGGGATTGAGGTTACAAACAATTCTCTTGGTGGTACTGTGGGTGGAGCCAAACGGTCTAAGAAGCTATCACTCAGAAAAGGTGGCATAGTTGCAGAAGTAGATGCACTTACTCCAGCTCTGTAACGTCTAATATTTCTCAAGACTTCTGAAGGTTTTGTAAGGGGTGTTAAAGTTGAACAAAAACTCCTCCAACCTTGAAATTTATTTTCTTTCAATAATTTCCTAGTTTTAGTTACTATGTTATAATCAATTTATCATAATTGTCCTCAGACATATCTATATTATAGTTCAACTCGGCCTCCTTTCTCTGAGCAACAGCTGCACTACACTCAGAATCCCACCATGGTGGAGATGGTAGCTTATCTGAAGCACTATTTTTAAGAGGAAAGGTTGCATCAGCAGCCTCTATCAAACTATTGTTGAAACTATTTGCACAATCACTAATATCCTGGGAAATAGGAGGCAATGTGTGTAAGTTATTGTCAACATGAGATTTATAATCACTCCATTTATTATTTATTATTCTATATCTCATTCTGGGTGGTGCTTTGGGTTCAAAATTAACTTTAAATTGGGAAAATTTTAAAATGATTGGGAAATGGTCACTACCATATGTGGATTGTTGTGTTTCCCATGAAATGGATGAAGCTAGGCTAGGAGAAGTTATTGATAAGTCAACGGCACTATCATTTTCTGAAGGTTTTGTTCTTCGTGTTTGGGAACCATCATTAAGTATGCAGAGATTTTGTCTATCAATTATCTCATGGAGGTCTTTACCATGGCAATTAGACACAGTGCTGCCCCATGTCCTATGATGAGCATTAAAATCTCCCATGACAACAAAAGGCTTAGGAAGACTAGAAAGTAAATTTTCTACTTCAATTAATATTTGAAGGGAAGGATGAGGTATATAAATAGATACAAAGCAGACTTTATTAATTATGCAAGCAACAGCATTTAAGTTATTATTATCATGGGTAGGTAAAGGGAATTGTGAATAGTAGCAAGAATTTTTAATAAGAAGAGCGGCTCCTCCCCAACCATCAGGTCTATCATCCCTGAGGCAGGAGAAGCCGCTCAATTTAAACACAGAGCCTGGCTTGAGCCAGGTCTCTGTGATTGAAATAACAAAAGGGTTGAATTTATTAACTAAATAAATAATTTCACTTTTTTTACTAACTACACTCCTGCAGTTCCATTGAACTGCGGATCTGGTGTGATCCATTATGGTGGGTGTGTAGAATACTAATTGTGTCAATAATTTTAGCTGCGTTGGACGGTTCTATGACATTGGACTGTAATGAAGTGTTGAGTAGGGCAATAACATCTGATATAGTAAGCTGCCTATCCTTGTCACCCTCTTTTAGAGCGCAACCATTAGATAGGGTTGAGGATGGTTCGTTGATCAAATTATGGTGTACTTTTTGATCGTAACCTTTGGTTAATTCAGGAGGTGAACGTGGCTTTCTAAAAACAGTTTTTTTGTAAGAAGAAGGAGCCTGGTTTACTTTGCGGTAATTATCAGATGGCTTCGTTTGATCTTGTGCAGTAGCCAAAATTTCTGCATATGATCGTGACAGAGGTGGATGGATCCTGGAAGCTTCTGCATAGGAAACACATTTTTCGGCCATTGAAAATTTGATTTTTTGTTGTCTTACATACTCCGGACATGATTTACTTGTGGCAAAATGTATTCCCCCACATGAACAACAACAAATATGTTATTCGTCAATATCACATGAATCTCCTGAATGTTCACGACCACACTTGAAGCAGCGTGGCTTGGACCTACACTGCAACTTTGTGTGTCCAAAACGACAGCAGTTATAACATTGGATGGTCGGGTAAGTGTACAAATGTACAGATAAGGCATTATAACACATAAAAATGCGGTTAGGTAACACTTGACCATCAAATGTTACAACCACCGTCTGAGTTGGCTTCCACACTGGAGCTCCATTGATTATTTCTTTGAAGTTAATGCGCCTGACTTTTAAAATCTTTCCACAGCCACTGGGAACTGTGGTGCATTCCATGATCTCCTCTGGAGAGATGTCTGCGGGTACTCCACGGACAACACCCATGCGTGACACATTATAAGTTGGTATAAATGCTTTAAAGTTGTTACTGTTCAGGCTATCATGACTAATGAATGCGTTGGCATCTATATGGTTATTAAATGATATGGAAATCCTATTCCTGCCTATCCGTTTAACGCTGCTGTTTACAACATTGTAAATAGCATTGCGTTTTAAAAATTTCCCAAATATAATGGGGTGGAGAGTGGAGCCATCATTCGGGGATTCAGTTATACGTTGCACATGTACAATGTATGGGGCATTATCTGTAGAGTCATATTGGGCTCTTGTGACCGGCGTCGGCGGTGCCTGTGGAGATGAAATTGGGGACGCTGTCGATGTTGTAACAGGGATCGACATAACAACTGGCATGTCAAATGGACCTGCAATTGATTTCACACTAGGGGTATTGTTATCACTGTTATCAGTAAGTGATGCGTTTTCATCACAGTGACAACCTTTAGATTCACTAGAACCATGTTTCCGCTTCTTTTTATTGCAATGCTTGCACATTTTGTGCAGACGACTTCGTTTACGGCATTTCTTGGAGACAGATGTGTCCGTATCCATGGCGGATTCATTGGAGAGAAGTTTCTCAAAGCTGTTATTACTCAAAGTTACATAGCAGCTAGCCGGAGGGACTCCACCCCCGCCGCAGGGATCTGGTGGCTCCTCTGCCATCAGAAATAGCAGAAATAACTTACCAGATGAAGAAGAATATATACACTACACTACTATAGATACAATAACTGATAAATTAATTAAAAGATAACTCCACTGATCCCTATAAAGAGGAGAAAACAATATTTTTCAAATTAGGTGGGAAAAAACACGACCGCTCTATTTCGATGTTTCCCGCCTTTTTTTCAGGCGCCACGCTTGCTTTTTGCTACGACTCTGCCAGTGTCAACGTCAAGGAGTGCCGTAAACTTAAAAAAAAAATATAAAAAATTAAAAATATGATCGGTTCTTTAAACGCTGAATCTTTTGATTTAGCACCAAAATTATTTTGCTAAAACAAAAAGACAAAACAATATGAAAAGCATAATGATTATGGCGAAATAAATATTATATACAAATATATGTTTACATGAATATACATACCTATACATATTTTTATAACCTAATTCCATTGATTTTTACAAATTTACAGAGTAAAAAGTTTATTAAGGGGGAAAAGGTTAGGGATAATAGAATTTTGAAAGAAGTAGGACGAAGGATTTCAGGGGGGAGGAGGTCATAGAGGGAGCATTGCAATTTTGGGCAATTGAAGAAAATGTGATCCACATTTCCTTCTTCAAGCCCGCATTCACACATTGAGTGATCCCGGATCCTTAGTTTTGCTAGAAATACTGGAGTACATGTGAATCCTAGTCTGAGACGGCAGATAGTTGAAGTTACAACTTTGCTAGACCTGCGAAACTTAAAGAACCATGGTGAGGGCGGGATATCTGGTTGGATGCCTGAATAGTACTTGCCTTTAATAAGTCTTGAGGCATTCCATACCTCCGACCAAGATTTTTCAAGTCGGGATCTGGGTAGAAGGCATAGGTCGTGGCAATATTTATGATAGTGCTCAAGAGAACCTAACTGGACTGCATCTTTTGCATAAGCGTCTGCTGTCTCATTGCCTGGAATACCAGAGTGACCTGGTATCCATGCAAGGATTACTTTGATGCCTAGTTTGTGACATTCATGAAGAACACGTTTAATTTCAAGAATAATGGGCAGACGAGATATAGACCTGAAAGGATTGGACAATAAAGATTGCAAGCAACTTTTAGAGTCCGAAAAGATGATGGATTTGTTAAGGTTATGAGATTTTACAAAACAGGCAGCTTCTAGGAGTTATAATTGGCGCCGCACGGCACGTGCATTTCCCATTTTGAAAAAAAAAGACCTTATTCGATTAGGATAGGACTCAATTTAGATTACCGTCATAGATGTTAGGCGTTAGGGCCAGAGAATTGGACTTTAAATTCGTGTGGGTGCGTAACGCCGTGTATTCATAAAAAAATCAGAAGAGTCTGAGCGTATCATGGTCGATAATATCGAAAAACTTAAGTACTTGCACTAATATCTATCAGTAGATATATCTAACGATAATATATCTAACAAATTGTATAGTCTCTTCGTGTATATTTTTGTTTGTATTATTTCTTAATAGAAGTATAACTACTGTATATATTCTGTGTTATAACTATGACTGATTGTTCTAAACTACACATTTATTACCAAAATTCACAAGGTTTAAAAACCAAGACTACCACATTTTATCAAAATGTAACCTTAAATTATTATGATGGCGTGTACGATCAAGAGTTATTTGACGATAGATATAACGTTTACAGAAGAGATCGAGAAACTAGTATGTTTAAAAAACGAAAAGATGGTGGGGGCGTTCTTATCGCAGTGTGTAAGAAATTTATTTCAACTAGGTTAAAAGAGTTTGAAAGTAACTGTGAGGATCTTTGGGTAGGTATAGACTATAAAGTAGGCAGTAACAGTGAAAAGCTATTCATTTGCGCTGTATATCTACCATCACCTTTAAAATACGACGTTCTCGAAACTTTTCGAACTTTTGCAAGCTTCGCCCGAGTGTAGGTAGGTACACACTGCGCGCCTTCTAGTCTCACGCGACCCGAAAGATATGAAATAAACCACGAAGTTACTGAGAGAGAAATATGGATTTTATGTGATAAATGTTCTGATAATAGATATCTTTATTACTGCACTCTCCTCGAGCTAAAAAAACTTAATTTTTTAGCGTCTCGCTTCGCTCACCGTTATATTTTATGATACTAATATCATAAAATATAACGGTGAGCGGAGTGCACTAAAAAAGTTATCCTATTCCTAAGAATAGGATATATATGGACTCTCCCCGAGTTAAATATGTAGAATTTTCTTTACAATGATAGATTGGGTATTCGTTCGTTTCGTTTCGTATGAGGTAGTGCTGGCCTCTGGTGTCAGAGTTTGTCAAGCCGCCCGAGGGCCGGGTATTTATTTTATTTTATTTATTTGGTACACAACAAAACAGCAACACTATATAACACTTTAATCTTAAATCCAGTACGTAATTCTATAATTCTCGCATCTCAGCCAACTACTCGCCCGCCGCGCCAAAGAGGACGCCAAAAATCAAGTAATATGAACGCCTAACTTAACTATCCACATTCATATATTCAAATATTTCACACATCATAGGCTTTACTGAAGTGGGCTCTCATGTCTTTGAAAATGTATGTTCTGAGCGACAGACATATCGCATTGGTTGCAGGCGTATGGCTTCTCCTCAGTCAGTGTGCATTCTCATGTGTGTTCGCAAATGACAACTCCGAGAGAATGTCTTATCACATTGGTGGCACGTGTAAGGCTTCTCGCCAGTGTGGATTCTCATGTGTGTTCGCAAATAACTTCTATGAGAGAATGTCTTATCACATTGGTTACAGGTGTATGGCTTCTCCTCAGTCAGTGTGCATTCTCATGTGTGTTCGCAAATGACAACTCTGAGAGAATGTCTTATCACATTGGTGGCACGTGTAAGGCTTCTCCTCAGTCAGTGTGCATTCTCATGTGTGTTCGCAAATTACAACTCTGAGAGAATGTCTTATCACATTGGTTGCACGTGTAAGGCTTCTCGCCAGTGTGGATTCTCACGTGTGTTCGCAAATGATTTCTATGAGAGAATGTCTTATCACATTGGTTGCAGGCATATGGCTTCTCCCCAGTGTGCATTCTCATGTGTGTTCGCAAACTACTACTCTGAGAGAATGTCTTATCACATTGGTTGCACGTGTAAGGCTTCTCGCCAGTGTGGATTCTCATGTGTTTTCGCAAAGAACTGTTATCAGCGAATGAGTTATCACATTGGTTGCAGGTATATGGCTTCTCCCCAGTGTGCATTCTCATGTGTGTTCGCAAACTACTACTCTGAGAGAATGTCTTATCACATTGGTTGCACGTGTAAGGCTTCTCGCCAGTGTGGATACTCATGTGTTTTCGCAAAGAACTGTTATCAGCGAATGACTTATCACATTGGTTGCAGGTATATGGCTTCTCCCCAGTGTGGATTCTCATGTGTGTTCGCAAATTACCACTATGAGAGAATGTCTTATCACATTGGTTGCAGGCATATGGCCTCTCCCCAGTGTGCTTTCTCATGTGTGTTATTAAACTACTACTCTGAGAGAATGTCTTATCACATTGGTTGCAGGTATATGGCTTCTCTCCAGTGTGCTTTCTCATGTGTGATCGCAAATTAGTACTCTGAGAGAATGTCTTATCACATTGGTTGCAGGCATATGGCTTCTCCCTGGTGTGCATTCTCATGTGTGTTCGCAAATTACTACTGCGAGAGAATGTCTTATCACATTGGTTGCAGGTATATGGCTTCTCCCCAGTGTGGACTCTCATGTGTTCTAGCAAACTACCACTCCGAGAGAATGTCTTATCGCATTGGTTGCAGACATATGGTTTTACTGGAGAGTGGCTTTGCAAATGTTTCACCATATTTGGTTTAGTCTTCAATACCTTGCGGCATACATCACAACGATAACAAGATTCAGTGTTTCTTGTTTTGCTTGTTACAGTGCTTTCTTTTAATTCGGAATGTTCCATATCAATTGGCATTTCATCTAATTGAATGTCATCAACAGCTGAACTTTCATCATCTTCGTTGAATTCTTTCTTCACAGCTACTGGAGTACTTTCTGTCATTCCTAGGTTTAGCGAATGAGCTGCCTGTGGTGTTGTCTGAAATAACACAATGAAGCGAGGTGAGCAAGAGTACAGCGTCTTACACACACAATGTACTACATGTCATCATCATCAGCAGGTCCACGTCCACTGCTGGACATAGGCCTCCCTTACAGAATGTCTAACGAACGGTCTTGAGCCGCCTCCATCCAAAGACTTCCTGCAAGCGTTACAAAGACATCAGCCCAACGGGTGGGGACCATTCAATACCGCATCATCAGTTTCATGATTACAATCTATTTCTCAGCAGTATTCTATGAGCTGTCGGTGAAAAAAATACAAAATTCAATCTCAAATTCAAAAGCACACTCATGGACTTAATTAGAGGATTGCTTCATCAACCGAAAAAAATACTGAAATATGCTTCGATCACAGATACACCCATCTGTAATCGAAGGAAATATGTACAAAAATTTGGTGGTACAAATTGCCCACATATACCTTAGTATTTAATTTGAACAAGTAATTAATTTTGTAAAAATTAAAATTCCCTCAACCGAATAAACGGCTGAACCGATTTGATCAAACATAGCTAAAAACAATACCGACAAATTCACCGTTCAAAAAAAAAAACGGTTCATCCGTTCGGGAGCTACTATGCAACAGACAGACACACACACACGTCAAACTTTTAACGCCCCGTCGTTTTTGCGTCGGGGGTTAAAAAATAAATACTTCAATAGTCTTTTGTTTCAGGGTTTCATTAGTTTTTTTCGTTCGCCAAACTTAAACCCCATCGAACATGCTCGGAAAACCAACGAAGCGGGCAGGATCCGGCACCAACAAACATAGGAGATCTCAAAAGGGCACTAGAAGAAGAGTGGAATCGAATACCACAAGATTTAATTGATAACTAAATCAAAAGTATGCCCAGAAGATGGCAGGCAGTTTTAACAGCTAGAGGGAGTAACACCAAATACTGAATGTGCCCAAACACTCGACAAATAATTCCCGTAATGTATTTTTTTTATACTACTTGGACGACGGAACAAGCAGATGGCCCACCTGATGTTAAGCGGTAACCTCTGCCTATGAACAGTGCATTAACTCATAGGTCACGTCCACCTAGGACGCACCCTATGTGGCATTGCACTGCGCCCGCCACCCTGAGACATAAAGATGAAAACTCTCATGTGCCTGTAATTTCACCGGCACCCTTACCCTTCAAACCGGAACACAGCAATGCGAGCACTACTGCTTTGCGGCAGAATGGTGGTAGTACTTCCCCGGACGAACTCTTTCACAAAAAAGCTCTACTACTACTAAATGTCATAACACAATCACATTTTAAATGTGATGATTGAAGGGTTAAATCTTCAAAACATCATTTTTGAGATTTATGTAGATTAGTCTTGTGTTTTTTACTGAAGTAAGTTTTAAAAAAGTTGGTTTAAAACAGACGTTGGATGTAGGGATATTTTTAGAGTGTAAAATTCTTACTTTGCCGTCATTATACATACATGAAGTTGCAGTATTTGTAAGAAATAACATGCATCTATTCGTACCCTATCCTATCGGGAATCGACGAGCTGGTACCCTACGCCATCTGCCATGTAGGACGAAGCTGTTGCGTGTAAGTGTGTTCTGTATGGCGCCGATTATCTATGGTAAAATTCCATCGTCTATACGAACCATTAATAATTTAAATATATTTAAAAACTCCCTGACGAAACCACTGGTGGAAAAGGCTTACTACTCTGTGGACGAATTTCTAGACGACTGTATTTAAGACAGAGTAGGTAGGTAAATTATTTCTCGCTCTACGGTATTTTAATAATTGTTTGATTTTTGTAACATTTACAATTCTAATTAATCAATCAATTAATTACTATGTTACTACCAGACCTATTCATTATGTTAAAATTAATTGTTGTTTTTTATTTTATTTTAAAATTTGTATGCTTTGACAAGGCGAAACATGGTGATACTATAGCTATTATGACATCTTTATGTAAACCTGTGTTTCGGACAAATAAGTGATCTTATCTTATCTTATCTTATCTTATTTTCAGTCAAAATGGTAAAATTAATATTTTTATGCTTACATACAAAAAAAGTTGTTTCAGTTCCGGTCTGTTTTTAACCCCCGACGTAAAGACGAAGGGGTGTTATAAGTTTGACTTATCTGTGTGTGTGTGTCTCTCCCGAACGGATGAACCAAATTGTTTTTTTTTTTTAAAAGTGAATTTGTCGGTATTTTTCTTAGCTTTGTTTGACCAAAATCGGTTCAGCCGTTTCATTGCATTGAGGGTTATTTTAATTTTTACAAAATATTTACTTGTCTTTTGTATCTATGTCCATGAGTGTATTTTAATAATTAAAATCACAAGGTACATTTTTAATCGTCTAATAAACTAAATTGACTCTTGTTCCAACGCGACAAAACCTAGAAGAGTATGGCAACAAACACGGCGCGCGCTGTATTAGCTTTGTTGCGGCTTCCGCGCTTCTGCTATGTTTGTGTTATGTTTGCCGAGGCACGTACCGTTTTTTTTATAGATAATGGTATGGAACCCTTTTGGAACTTTCCGACTCGCACTTGGCAGGTTTTATTAAGTTTGTTACCTCTCATCTCTATCATTTATAATCAGAGTTGAATAATTATTTTTTATTTTAAAGGATATTCTTCCAGATTGATCCCGTTTTTATCAAAATCTAGTTGTGATGTTGGGATCCATCAGGAATTGAGGGAACTCCTCAAATATTACAGGCATACATATAGTGAATTGAAGGGAACTCCTCAAATATTACAGGCATACATACAGTGAATTGAGGGAACTCCTCAAATATTACAGGCATACATATAGTGAATTGAGGGAACTCCTCAAATATTACAGGCATACATATAGTGAATTGAAGGGAACTCCTCAAATATTACAGGCATACATATAGTGAATTGAGGGAACTCCTCAAATATTACAGGCATACATATAGTGAATTGAAGGGAACTCCTCAAATATTACAGGCATACATACAGTGAATTGAGGGAACTCCTCAAATATTACAGGCATACATATAGTGAATTGAGGGAACTCCTCAAATATTACAGGCATACATATAGTGAATTGAAGGGAACTCCTCAAATATTACAGGCATACATACAGTGAATTGAGGGAACTCCTCAAATATTACAGGCATACATATAGTGAATTGAGGGAACTCCTCAAATATTACAGGCATACATATAGTGAATTGAGGGAACTCCTCAAATATTACAGGCATACACATAGTGAATTAAGGGAATTCCTCAAATATTACAGGCATACATATAGTGAATTGAGGGAACTCCTCAAATACTACAGGCATACATATAGTGAATTGAGGGAACTCCTCAAATACTACAGGCATACATATAGTGAATTAAGGAACTCCTCAAATATTACAGGCATACATATGGTGCATCATTATATAGGCATCATTATGTGCGAAATGCTATCCAAAACAAAATCATACGATTGAGCTACCTGGATACAAAGAGAATGCCAGCTGATTGTCTAACAAAGGCACTGGCGAAAACAAAGTTTAGCGTGTGTGTTACTGGTATGGGTGTGAGAGTATAAGAATGTGTGCATGCTTGAATAAAAGGGTGTGTGCGTTTTTTTTTTTTTTTTTGATGAGATTCAAAATTATGGAGGAGTTTTGAAATGAGGATGGTTTCGGACTCTTTGTCAAGTGTTTATAAAAAGTAATTTTGAATCGAATGTCAATCGAGAAAGTTTTTAGAATGAAAACTGACAATTCTTTTCTCTGATAAACTTTTGTGTTATAAAGAAAATAAAATATCTTTTATTTTCCTGCTATTTGCTTATCCACTGCACTCTGCTACATAATGGAGATAGCCGGTCTCTATTAACTTGTCCCAACACTAAGCCCCAATATGACAAGTGACAAGTAACCGTTTACACGTTGGAGCTAGTAGAAGGTATTAGTGACCAGACATTCCAAAAGGAACGACGCCGTCTGATTTTGCGCAGTGTGTTTAAACATTATTCAAACATAATCGAAGAGCTGAAAGACAAGCATTAAGCGCGACTAACAAAATATGGACAATGTCTGAAATAAATAAATTGAATTGAATTGAATTGAATTAAAAAAAAATGTGTGTTTGTGTGTGTGTCTGTCTGTCTGTCCCATTGTAGCTCCCGAACGGATGAACCGATTTCGTATTTTTTTTTTTGTTTGATATGTGAATTTGTCGGGTGTGGCTATGTTTGATCAAAATCGGTTCAGCCGTTTCATTGCGTTGGGGGTTTTTATATTTTTTACAAAATTAATTACTTGTTTTATTTTATTACCATTTCATCTACTTGGAAGTCATCAACGGGTGAACTTTCTTCCTCGTCAGTGAACTCTTCCTTCACAGCGGCTGGAGTACTCTCATTGTTGGAACAATCATTCAATGTGATGTGCTGATCGGGGGCCCGTGATAAGTTCTGTGTAGTTCGTAGGTTCATCATGCTCACTGTCTCCAGCGATATCTGTAAACACGGTAACACGCAGTGCAGTGAGATTGTGCGAGCGAGGCACGATATTCAACACAAAGGAATATTTTTGTCTCTCTCTCGATTGAGGGATTTATGAAGGGATGAAGGGATTTAATGAAACTATAGATATGAAACACCACCGTAGAGAGTTGGGGAGAGGGCGGGGAGGGAGCAAAAACCCTCCGCTATAAATGAAAAACCGCCCAAGTGCGACTCGGACTCGCGCAAGAAGAGTTCCGTACCATTAACTACAAAAACGTTTTATAACGTAGGTATTTAGGTAGTTATTATTAAGATTAATTGTAACTTTAAAAAATATTTATTTTATTCAAAATACTTTGCCAGTATGTCACAGTAATAACTTATTATTTTTCAAATAAAAGTATCGCGTGTAATACCTTTTTAGAAACTTCATAAAATAGGCTTGTTTTTAAATTGGTTGGCCACCCATGTTACCTTTTTTTTTCACCAGAGATTAAAAAACTTAGACATTAAAAACAGACATTTGCTATTCTTGATCTTTAAAACCCTTTGTAAAAAAAAACAGCAATAGCTAGTCAAGAATTGGGTATCACGTTAGCAAGGCCCAACATTCAGGATCATTTCACAGAAAAAAACTATTGATAATTCCTCAATTTGTGGTTGTAGTGTCCAATAAGGTGTCGTATTTCCAGGACTTGTTCGTTTTTTTTTTTTTTTTTTTTTAATATTATCGGCATTTTTTTTTATACTACTTGAATGACGGAACAAGCAGATGGCCCACCTGATGTTAAGCGGTAACCTCTGCCTATGAACAGTGCATTACCTCATAGGTCACGTCCACCTAGGACACGCCCTATGTGGCCTTGCACTGCGCCCGCCATCCTGAGACATAAAGATGAAAAGTCTCATGTGCCTGTAATTTCACCGGCACCCTTACCCTTCAAACCGGAACACAACAATGCGAGCACTACTGCTTTGCGGCAGAAATAGGTATCGTGGTAGGACTTCCCCGGACGAACTCTTTCACAAAAAAGCTCTACTACTACTACATTGCCCCCCCCCCCCCCCCCCTGTATGCACTTGCCGGATTATCCATTAAGTATGGGACAGCCTGTATATCTGATGATGATGATGATGATGAAGATTCATGACCCTTATTTTAAAGGAATCTTCTTGTAAACCCTTTCATATTTCTTTCACAAGTCAAGTTAATTTGACGACCTCTGTGGCGCAGGAGGTTGCGCGTTCGATTCCCACCTCGGAACAAATAATTGTACGATCTGCAGATATTTGTTCAGGGTGTTCTGGGTATTTTCTATGTATAGTACAAAAGTATCTATCTATGTAATGTATTGTATTAAGTATATCAGTTATCTAGTACCCATAACACCAGCTCTGCTTAGCTTGGGGCTAGATAATGTAGTGTGAACTGTCCAGCATTATTTATTTATTTATTTAATCAGTATATATATAAAATCGTTGCGTGACTGACTGACTGACTATCAACGCACAGCCTAAATCGTAAGTCCTAGAGACCTGGAATTTGGAGAGTACGTTCCTTTAGTGGTCTAGGGGTGCAATAAGAAATGAATTCCAAAAATTCAACCCCTAAGGGGGCGCAGTGGGGTATTGAAGTTTGTATGGAAAAGTAAACGTGGACGAAGTCGCGGGCATTCCACTATTTATGTATAAACGTTACCTGCATGCCATTGTAAACAATATCTGTAAATATTTTGTCAGCTCTTTGACTCATTTCTGAGAAGCGACGACATCTCAGCAACTGGGAGCCACAGATGTAGCATATTGTAACGGGTCTTGAATCCGCAGTGATGAGCTTAAACAAACAATTATTGAATGAATGAATGAATGAAAATAATTTATTGCACACCTTACAAACTAGATAAAATAAACAAAAAAAAAAAAAAACAGTGGGCTTATCGCTAAGAAGCAATCTCTCCCAGACAAACTTTGGATGGAGAGGAACTAAACTTATATGGAAGATGAATGTGAACGCTTAGAATAGAATAGAATACAAATAATTTATTTTGAACACAAAATACACAGTTTGCGAACACAATACAATAGTTAAACCGATATTTTTTTTTTTTGGGGGTTTCCCTATGGGCTCACTGCTATGGCCTACTGGTGGGATTTTAGAGGATTTTGTTTCCTCCGTGGACCCACCAGGCTAGAAATGGATTTAAAAACAAACTTTACCATAGCACACTAGCTAACTTAACTTGTATGAGACAAAACTTTAAAACTTAGATTTCTTCATGGTCCATGTTTAGGATTAAACAAAAATATTTTTTTGGCATAAATGGAATTACAAATTTTTTCTCTTATATTTAAATTACGGTAGTCTACGGTTGAACATGTCCCACTGTATTTATTTAAGTTTTAACTTTCATCTCATATATTGTTTCAATAAGGCGGCTGGCAGCGGCTGGATGAGGAGAGCTGAAGACCGGGCTAAGTGGCGTTCACTAGGAGGCCCACGTTTAGCAGTGGACGTATATAGAAGAATGTTGAGGATGATGATTGGTTTGATGCCAAAATAAAAATTGCTTAAGGATAGCTAGTGTGCTACAATAAAGTTTGTTTTTTAATTCCATCTCTAGCGTTGGTGGGTCCGTGGAGAAAAATAATCCTCATAGTCCCACCAGTAAATTAGGACTAGCAGCCTCCACCCATCACGCAAAAAGAGCCCATTGGTGGCCTAGTTGCGGAGAAGAGACTGCACTACAAGTAAGTAAGTAGTCCCAGCAGTAGCTCATAGCAGTGGTTCCACGGGGAAACACACATTTTGTTGCTGTATAGTGCCATCAAAAAATGCCCGTTCTCAGTGAACTGCAGCACTGAGCAGCAGCACATACCTCAGTTCCTGGTGCCTCAGGCGCTCAGCAGGCACTTGTTTTTTATAGGTAGGCACTCGTCTGGTCTATGTCGTCATCAATATCCCGTATAAGTCCACTGCTAACCCCAAGCCTCCTCTATAGAATGCTACGACGAACGGTCTGTGTTCGGTTTGGTATTTGTCAATGTAGTAAGGGTGACCAAGACCCAGCCGACTTGCATCCAACAGAGGTACCAGTACATTGTTGTAGTCTTTGAGACGTACCTAGCACACTATAAATGTTGCTAATGGAAATAGAAACCAATGTAAATAATAACTTGAGATTGTGTACCTACCTTGGTACTAGCTGTGGTACTAGTGACTCTTTCGTATATCTCTTGCAGAACAAACTACTAGGATGCTAACGTCTTGCAGCCCGTTGCTCCGCAATGCAATGCATTCTGAGGTCACTGGCTAAACACACTCTGCAAACTGAAGTAGTCATTTTCAGATCCAGCCAGACTTTGTATTTTTTACAAACAAAACAAACTGGTATAGAAAAAGAACGCTATTTAATAAAATTAATAAATTGTTTCGTAAGATCGTACCATGGAGGTATGAGTAACGTAGTATCATATCACCACAGCACAGAACACTAATAAATCTCGCACCACAGACTCACACGTATCACAGACAGCATATCGTTCACAAAAGCAAGGCACTTATTTTGTGAATTGGCAGCATTGCCTGCGGTGCTGCCAACAATGTATGTAGCATTTACCTCACTTGGCTGCCTTCTAGACTGTTAGAAATGATTAAAATAATTTTTTCTACTTTTCAAACTTTCGGACATGATCTACTGGCATTTTAACGTGAGTTCTGGACTCCAATCGAAATCTAGATTGCAGCTATGATACGGATCTGTTCAAAACGAAAGAGTTCTAGCTTTCTAGAATGTTTGAAAAGAAGTTTGTTTTTTCTGCTTTTCAAACTTTCGGACTTTATCTGCTGGCATTTTAACGTGAGTTCTGGACTCCAATCGAATTCTAGATTGCAGCTATGATACGGGTCTGTTCAAAATGAAAGAGTTCTAGCTTCCTAGAGTGTTTGAAATGATAAAAATATTTTTTTCTAATTTTCAAACTTTCGGACATGATCTGCTAATATTTTAACGTGAGTTCTGGACTCCAATCGATTTCTAGATTGCAGCTATGATACGGATCTGTTCAGAACGAAAGAGTTCTAGCTTCCTAGACTGTTTGAAATGATGAAAATATTATTTTCTACTTTTCAAACTTTCGGACATGATCTGCAGGCATTTTAACTTGAGTTCTGGACTCCAATCGAGTTCTAGATTGCAGCTATGATACGGATCTGTTCAAAACGAAAGAGTTCTAGCTTTCTAGACTGTTTGAAATGATGAAAATATTTTTTTCTACTTTTCAAACTTTTGGACATGATCTGCTGGCATTTTAACGTGAGTTCTGGACTCCAATCGAAATCTAGATTGCAGGTATGATACGGATCTGTTCAAAACGAAAGAGTTCTAGCTTCCTAGACTGTTTGAAATGATGAAAATATTTTTTTCTACTTTTCAAACTTTCGGACACAATCTGCTGGCATTTTAACGTGAGTTCTGGACTTCAATCAAATTCTAGATTTCAGCTATGATACGGATCTGTTCAAAACGAAAGAGATCTAGCTTTCTAGACTGTTTGAAATGATGAAAATATTTTTTTCTACTTTTCAAACTTTCTGACATGATCTGCTGGTATTTTAACGTGAGTTCTGGACTCCAGATTGTAGATATGATACGGATCTGTTCAAAACGAAAGAGTTCTAGCTTCCTAGACTGTTTGAAATGATGAAAATATTTTTTTCTACTTTTCAAACTTTCGGACATGATCTGCAGGCATTTTAACGTCAGTTCTGGTCTCCAATATAATTCTAGATTGCAGCTATGATACGGATCTAATCAAAACGAAAGAGTTCTAGCTTTCTAGACTGTTTGAAATGATTAAAATATTTTTTTCTACTTTTCAAACTTTCGGACATGATTTGCTGGCATTTTAACATGAGTTTTGGACTCCAATCGAGTTCTAGATTAAAGCTCTGATACGGATCTGTTCAAAACGAAAGAGTTCTAGCTTTCTAGAATGTTTGAAATGATGAAAATATTATTTTCTACTTTTCAAACTTTCGGACATGATCTGCAGGCATTTCAACGTGAGTTCTGGACTCCAATCGAGTTTTAGATTGCAGCTTTGATACGGATATGTTCAAAACAAAAGAGTTCTAGCTTCCTAGACTGTTTGAAATGATGAAAATATTTTTTTCTACTTTTCAAACTTTCGGACACAATCTGCTGGCATTTTAACGTGAGTTCTGGACTTCAATCGAATTCTAGATTTCAGCTATGATACGGATCTGTTCAAAACGAAAGAGATCTAGCTTTCTAGACTGTTTGAAATGATGAAAATATTATTTTCTACTTTTCAAACTTTCGGACATGATCTGCAGGCATTTTAACGTCAGTTCTGGACTCCAATCGAATTTTAGATTGCAGCTATGATACGGATCTAATCAAAACAAAAGAGTTCTAGCTTCCTAGTGTCGTGATTTCGATTCGATTCGATTAGTAGTAGTAGCACTACAAAGTTTAATTCTACTGGCAACACTTGCTCGCTCGTGATTGGTGAAAAACTGTGCACCAATCCCGAGCGGTCCAATCGAATTGATTCGCGATACGAGGCAGAAGGGTGGGAGGTAGCTTGGCTACGGAGGTTTTGAGAGCAGGCAGTTCGTCTGGAATAGCCGACGAATAAACTACTGTGAATATTATCCTGGTGTATTTGCTTCAATTACTTAGTTTCTGGAGAGTTCATTGTAATTAGCCAACGAATAAACTACTGTGATTAATATCCTGACTTATTTACTTCATCTCAGAAGCGGCGATGAACCAAGGTATGGAAATATTACTACTTTTTATTTTATACCCACTTTTATAACTTTATTTCAAACAAAGACTTTCAATTAAATATTATTTTGATTAATTTCGGTTTTATGGAAAGAAAGATTTTGCTAGCGCGAACCGGTCGGCATTGAGCCGAGACTACCCGGTTTTGCTAGCTTTATCAGTTCGAAGTACAGGTACCTAAATGATTTTATTTTTACTGAATCTTTGTTTGCACGGTCCAGTCGGCATTGTACCGAGACTATCTGGCTGTGTGAGCACTTTTCGGGTTGTGGAATTGTTGGTACCTATACCTAGTTTTTTTAAATTCGGAATTTGTTAAATAGTTTATCTACCCACAGCAGTTCTCAAAAAAATTTGCTCAGTTGGCTAAGTATGCCGTAGTGTTGGCTATGTATGCCATAATTAGGTAAGTGTGATCAGTTGGCTAAGTATGCCGTAGTGTTGGCTATGTATGCCACAATGAACCAAGTGTGTTCAGTTGGCTATGTAAGCCATGGTAAACCAAGTGTGTTCATTTTAATATTATAATATAGTGAACAAGGTTGTTCAGTTGGTAAAGTGTGCCATGATGAGCCATGTGTGTTCTGTTGGCCACGTGCGCCATATTGAGCAGTCTGTTCAGTCTGCAGGTACGTACGCTTTGATATGTGTACTAACTTTATTCAGAGAACCATTTTGAAAATCCAAGTGTGATCTCGTGAATTTTAATGGAAAAATTGTCTCACTGACTTCCACATTTTTATTTGTTCAAATTTGAAATTCCACTAAGCGATCACCCATCCGACTACTGACTAGGCGGAGGGATGCTTACCTCAAGTGAATTTTATTTACTAAAAATTAAACATTATGATTATTATGAATTTTATTTAAAGTAAATTAAAAAAAAATAGTACCATATATAATTTTCCTTATGGTATGGACTGGATCTACGGGGATCTCAAATTTGGTTATTTTTTCGCTAGGACGCACCGTTTGCGAGATACTGAACTTTGAACATTCTGAGACTTGAGTAAGTTTTCCATCGATCTTTATGGAACGGGAATGCATCCTAGTGAAGAAGTATGCATGAATATCCTTTTTTAGGATGAAATCCTAAAGTATTTCTTGATTTAACTTGACCACCAAAAATGTTGCGCACGAATGTTACCAAGAATAAAAGCGCACGTGCACCGGCTGCACTTTCATGGGTACCACGCCTGCCGCTATAACGTGGTGCCTAAAATGCCGATAAGTAATAAGTATGCCGAGCAGATTGTACTCACTGTCTTTATCATACATTACATTGATCACATAATATATTTTTTTCCACGAGATCATGAGTTCGGAAGAGTCGAAGATCCACAGGCGCATCATCGTTCCAAGGCGAGGGCAAACGCGTGCTCAAAAAAAGAACACTACACTGTCAGACTGGATCGTGGAAGACATTGAACGCGAAGCAGAACGTGCTGTGGCACCTGAGGTCCCTTCTCCATCTCGTAGCTCAGTGAGAAAGAAGCGCAAGGAGTCCATGACATTGACTACTGATGAGGTACTGAAGCTTATAATTTCCTTGCAAAAATCAGACACTGAGAAATCTCACCGGTTAAGTAACAATCACATGAACTATGTGGTCCCTGAGTTTGACCCAGCTAGTAAGAGTCAAATTATAGAAAGCTGGATCTGGAAAGTCAACGAGTGTGCAGTTATATATATATAGTTCTCCTCAACATATCCGTCGATGGCGAACCCTGATAACCCAATTATGTTGTCTATATAATAAGTATAATATATCGATGATATAATACAATGTTGCTGTTATATGTTGTCAGTTATATACCAATGGAACGAGAAGCAGACCATACAATTTGGTCTTCAAAAACTAACCGGGCTTGCCAAAAAAATGGTTTGAGTCTCTTCAATCAGTAGTATTCAGTTGGGCTGACTGGCAAATAAAATTACAGAAAGCGTTTCCAAATGAGCAAAACTATGGTCGGCTTCTAGAAGAAATGTTAGGCCGTACCTCGCGCAGCAATGAAAATATGCGAGGATACTTTTATGATAAGTTAACTCTTGTAAATAGGTGCGCAATAAGTGGCAAAAATGCCGTAGACTGTGTATAATTCATGGACTGATTGACAAATCGATTAGAAATGGGGTACAAGCCTTAGATTGCACGGAACCAGAGGACTTATTGAATTTTCTAAATTCTCAATGCCCCAATGAAAGCTTACCTTACCTGTGTTTATATGCCACTCCAATATTCTCGGTTCTATTTGGCAATATTCACTTATTTATTATCTCAATCATTTAAGAACAATATATTCACAAATGAGACATTAAATTTAATACTAAAACTAAGCCACTAAAGCAAAACTAAAATAAAATAAAAACCTACCTATCAGATCGGCAAGCCGTCACCCGATGGCAGCCTGCCAAGAATGCTGGCTGCATTGCCACGCTGAATGGCAATGCTTATAATAAATTGTTGTGTGTTTAATAAAATACGTTTTGACAGTTCAACTAGCCGCCCTAGTACTAGCTCAACATCTAGTGCTGTAAGCATGGAGGTATAATAGTATGGAGTGAGTGCTAAAATAGCATAGTGTTCCTTCTTACTCCTATCCTAGAAGATAGCTTGCTATCCTATGGTAGAGAGAAACATACATTCATATAAAAGAATAGAAGGTAGAATGAGACCGGTATAATCGATACCGTTTCGTTTTTAGCCTTAGTTCCATGCTTTAGTTCTTCTTCCGAGGTTGTAAGTTATAGCTCTGGCACTTGTTTTAACTGCCGCGGTAAGGGTCATCCTTTTCAAAAATGCCCAATACCAATAACAAGATGTCAAGTATGTCAACGAGTTGGTCATAACTCTGAAACGTGTAGACTCGATCCACTAAGTACACGTGTGGGTACTAACCTTGTTAGACATGATGATCGTAAGACATGAGGATCGTAAGACATTAGCTTAGTAGACCAACGACAAGTTTTTCAAAAAGCTGAAACAGACGTTCGTAGCTTTGTTGCGTAGGTGGGACTTTGGGAGTGACGGCAGTCTTATACGAGAAACAGATGCTCAATGTTTAGGATCTCAAAAATGATTCTCTAACCTTTCGGTAATAAAGGGATTTGGAAACTCTACAGTAATTCCAATCTGCAAGACAGTTGTCAACGTAAAAATAGATGAAATCTAAGCGAAAATTGAATTACTTGTCGTTAATGATGAGTTTTTAAGTACTCCTCTACTACTAAGTCAAGATTTGACAGAGCTGCCATATGTCACGGTGCTTAAGGACTATGATAGGCTTTTCTTCTACAAGAACCTGCATAACTGCTTCAACCCTAATTAGAAATTAAACGTGACTATGGTTGATGCTGTTGAGGTAGTAATCGTAGGTATTGTTGCCGTGTCTACGTCAAATCAAGATTTTAGTGGTGATATCTATTTCAAATGTTATACTTGTGGTGAACATGGAAGAGAATATCGGTTACATCAGGGCGCTAACCGTATAGAGTGTGGTAGAGGACACGTATTTATAACTAACTTGGTGGTGAAACCAATAAGCATATAATCAATCACATTAATCACTAGAGCTACGACTTTCGTAGAAAAAGAAATAAGATTAATTAATAGAATTTATAGAGACATGACTACTCTTAAACCACTTGAAAAATCGGAAATAAATGTAGGACAGGATATTAGTGAACATATGTTTGATAGGCTTTATCAGCTCCTGCAGTCTTATCGTGACTGTTTTGCATTGAGCTCAGGCGAAATAGGTTGTATCAGTGGTACAGAAATGCATATAGATTTGTTTGACGACAAGCCGTTTGTTTATCGTCCAGGTTCTCGCATGGCTCATGTATATGCTTTTGAGCCAAAATACTAATTTGGAGATCAATAACACGAACGATCTCGTCATAACTGTATATAACATTGAAACAGAAAATTGGCTCTTGACTTTGCAAATGACAGACCCCGACATTTTGCGAATAGTAAAAATTCTTAGGCCCGATGCAGATGAGGAGGTTAAAGACATTAGACAACATTATGTGATCAAAAACCACAAAGTCTACCGGAAGGTGGATGATAGATTGTGTCTTGTAGTTCCCCGTAGTGCGAGATTGCAGATTTGTAAGTCCAATCATGATAATATAGGTCACCGGCGAAACAAAAACTTTTGAGCAAATTCGAAGACAATTCTGGTTTCCAAAAATGCGTAGCTTTGTCAAAAATTATTTGAGTAGGTGTATAGAATGTGCTTACAATAAAGATGATTGTGCGAATAAGAAAACGGGACATTTGTACCCTATACAGAAAGTAAGCATACTCTTTCATACAGTGCATATCGACCATCTTGGTCCATTTGTTCAAAGCAAAAAAAAGGTAATGCAATTACAGTCTTATTTCTTACCATCGTTGATGGATTTACAAAATGTATATTTGCCAAAGCCATGAAGGACACGAAAACCAAAAGCACGCTGAAAGTTCTTGTTACCCACTCGTATAGTTTCAGATCGTGGCACCTCTTTTACATCAGCGGCTTTTAAAGGGTTTTGTGACCAACACGGCATTAAACATGTATTAAACGCCATTGCGTGTCCCCGAGCGAACGGAGCCGAAAGGTTTAACAGACCATTTTGAATGCGTTAACCAAATTCTGGGAAAGATACGTGGCTAGGAAGCGTACAATGGGGCATCAATAACACCGTCAATAGAACCCAGAAGACGGCAGCAGAGGTTTTATTTGGTGTCAGATTACGTTGTAGCTTAACCAATATGCTAGATATTCATACATTGCTCCTGTAACTCTTAAAGACATAAGGGCTGAATTATCTACCAATATAAGTATTATATAAATCTACCAATATATGTACGAATCAAAATAAACAAAAACGTAGGCATGACGCCAGTATAGAACCCCTGCTCCTATCTACAAATAGGGAGACCTAATTAAAATTACCAGAACTAAATATCACAATAACGGCAAAAGTAATGTAATTTTTTTATTGTATTTTTGGTAATTTGTCAAATTTTAATTTTAATTTTATGTAACACTGACTCATTATATTACGTCTTTTCATTCTCAATATAAGTATATTCCAAACGTAGTCCCTTGAACTTACATGGTAGTTTGCACGATTTTTTAAAGTCAAATCGATGTTAATAATCGATTTTGAACAATTTTCCACAACCCTAACACCGCGCCGCCGCCGCGCCTTCCCTATAGCTCCTCATTCCTTTTTCGTGCATGGTAGCGCGCACACGTATTATCACAATTCACAACTTGTATAGAACTACCCACATTTTTATTTTCTCAATTCAAAAAATTTACGAAATGTAGTGCTGATCGAATTAAGGATTACGAAGAAAAAATACGAAAGTTTCAAGTAAAAAAAGTGGCTAATCGCCGGCGAATAATAATTTTATCATCGGATTCATCTGATTCCTAAGATAACAACTGTAAGTTTTTACCTTCTATTGTTTTTTGCTTATATTGTCTACATGATTATTACCGAGGCCTGGGGGTTGGTCGAGAATCAACACGATGGTTATTACGGAATATACGAATACATATATTTTTGCCAAAGCCTGGGGGTTGGTCGAGAATCAACACGATGGTTATTACGGAACATACGAATACATATACTTTTGCCAAAGCCTGGGGGTTGGTCGAGAATCAACATGATGGTTATTACGCAACATACGAATACATATACTTTTGCCAAAGCCTGGGGGTTGGTCGAGAATCAACACGATGGTTATTACGGAACATACGAATACATATACTTTTGTCAAAGCCTGGGGGTTGGTCGAGAATCAACATGATGGTTATTACGCAACATACGAATACATATACTTTTGCCAAAGCCTGGGGGTTGGTCGAGAATCAACACGATGGTTATTACGGAACATAAGAATACATATACTTTTGCCAAAGCCTGGGGGGGTTGGTCGAGAATCAACACGATGGTTATTACGGAACATAAGAATACATATACTTTTGCCAAAGCCTTGGGGGTTGGTCGAGAATCAACACGATGGTTATTACGGAACATATGAATACATATACTTTTGCCAAAGCCTTGGGGGTTGGTCGAGAATCAACACGAAAGGATAAATTAATTACGATCGCGAATCAAAATGCCTGGGGGTTGGTCGTGAATCAATACGAAGGTAATAACGTACCTAGATTATCGAGAATTATCAAAGGTGATAATGTAATGATAATGATATTAATGATAGTCTTGCGTAATGAATCGATGAAATCTATTGGTATGAGCATTCACTATTAAGCCAAAGTCTTTATACGTTGGGAGGTTTTAGATAGTACTGGGAATACCCACTGTGACCCAGAAATATCATTGTTTTATTTCTGCTTCTTCGATGACGGACATCACGAAGTTGTCGTGGCCCAGTAATATCAGAAGAGTTAGACTCTGATATTCTGATTGCACTGGGAGCTAGCACATCCGAAGGCCCCGAATATGCAGAGAAAATTCACGCATGGCTCAGCTTTGGCTGCCTTTGCTTAAGAAACGTTTGTCTAAAGAGGACAAAGAAAAGCTTTTTAAGCACAATCTCGTGCCACAAAACTGCAATTTATTACAGGCTCCAAAATTTACCCTGTCATTTTGACAGCTATCACTGAGAGCGCCTGAAACCGAGACAGGAAACTTGTTGGTGCTCAGCAGCAGCTAGACGCAGGCGTCACGGTCAGAAACAGCAATAGATATGCTTCTAACCCAAGAATTCGACAAGTTAAGGGTTATCAAAACACCTAAGTGACACATGTCGCATACCTACTAAGCGATCTGCACTATCGCGATAGTCAGACGAGAATAAAGTTGAAAACCCCAAGTCTTTATAAAAGTTTCCTAAACATCATACCTATAAGATACTTGTTGGGATGAGACTTAATTCGGTATAAAGTTGTCCGAAAAAAGCGTCAAAAGCGATAGAGAAGCAACGTCTTCAGATCAAAAAGAGCTTTTTAAGCTCTGCATCCCCCCAGAACTCCACAGACTTGGAAAAACTGGGAAGCCTCTCCTCGTTATCTGCCAAGCCGTGGCGGCCGAGAAGGATTCAGGAAGCCGGTACCAGTGAGTACGCGTAAGCCAGATCCAACTACACCTGCACAGGTGAAGTACCCAGCCAAGCTGCAGACCCGGGCTCAAGCGCAGCCGTAGAACAGTTACCACATGCTGGCAGAGGTCAACATTTCTATAGTTGCTGGCAAAATATTACTAAAAACTCATTAGTTTTGAAGTGGATCCGTGTTGGCTTTAACATTCCATCTAGTAAGCGTGTAACACAACAACCTATTCCTCATACATCTTGGTCTTAAGACGAAAAGTATGAGATGTCTAGGTATAGCTATCCAAAATGTACTAATTTTAGGAGCCGTTTGTCCTTGTATGCCTTTACCAGATCAATTTATATCAAAGATTTACTTGCATCTAAATCAAATGGTAATAAAAAATTTATTTTAAATCTTAAACCATTGAACAAGTTTATAACGATGGAACATTTTAAAATGGAGGATCATAGAACCGCTTCAACAATAATACCAAGAGATGGATATTTGGCCACAAGATATTTAAAAGAAGCATACCTTTTTAATACCGATCGATTGATCCAAAACATCAAAAGTATTTACAATTTAGGTTTTAAAATAAAACATATGCCTTTAAGGCATTATTGTATGGATTATCAGTAGCGCCTCGAATATTAAGTAAAATCATAAAAGATGTAATAACATATTAAAAAAAAAAAAATAGCCGAATTAGTTAATCAGCTTATTTGTCTAACTCGATGTAAAATCAGAGAACTTGCTCAGTTCATTGGAGTCCTTGTTGCTGCGTGCCCAGCTGTAAAGCATGGAAGGTTGTACACAAAAAAATATATATATAAAATACAACTTAAAAAAAAAAAAACACCATGATATGAGCAAAATAAGACCAGGAAATTACTGTAAATAAAAATTTACAGACGCTTCAATAACAGGTTAGGGTGCGTTTAGTGACGGGAATCGCGTTAGTGGAAGCTGGAGTATTAGTGAGAGAAATTGTCATATTAACTATCTAGAACGCCTAGTTGTATTTCTTGGACTCAACAGCTTAGTCAGATATAAAAATAATTGCGCAACTTTGTTACGCGTAGAATGCCATTGCGCGACTTTGGCAGTGGGTGAGAAGCAGCAGAGCTGGCTATTTGCTTCTTATAGGTATAAACACCAAAGACAATAAGGAAGCTGCCGAAGAATCTTGGAAAGTTAATCCCGATATAGAGAACTTTCGAAGTTAGCCTACCAAAACATAGTCTACACTTTTGGTCCTTCTCAGATAGATTTGTTTGCTTCACGCACTAATGCCAAATGCAAGTTGTTCGCCTCCTGGAAGCAACATCTCGACGCAATGGCCGCAGATGCGTTTAAATTAGATTGGAATAATTATTATTTTTATGTTATTCCTCCGTTCACTCTGATACTTAAATGTATAAGAAAGATCATCCACAACAAAGCAAACGGAATACTAGTGTTCTTATCTCAGCCATAGTTCCCTACGCTAAATAGTTTATTAGTTTCTAAAATCATGTTTTTGGGGCCTCGTAAAGACTTATTATTATCTCCATTCAGAGAAAATTACCCTCTCTACACAAACAACTTACCCTGGGCGTCGCGAAGCTCAGCTGGCGGCGTCCATCCAGCGAAGGTCTCCAGCATCAGCATTAGAGTTGATGCTTGCATCTCTTTCCGACAACACCATACAGTACAGTAAGCTCATACTGTGGTGGCAATATTGTGTCGAAAAAGACATCGAAGGTCCGAGTGAAGATATCATGTCATTTATAGCCCAACAATTCAACAATGGAGCTAGCTACGGCATATTGGGCAGCCATCGCTTGGCTATATTACTTTTAGGTACTGAATAGTAATTATAGGAGATGATGATCTTATCAAACGCTTATTGAAAGGTGCTTACAGATTGAAGCCTTCAGCACCCATGTATAGTTCAACTTGGGATCCACAATTAGTTTTTGATCAAATTGCAAAATGGGTACCACATACCGTAATAACAACTTCCCAACTTACAAAAAAGTTGGTGATGTTACTAGCTCACAGAATTCAAACTTTTTTACATAGTAAAGTAGACCAAACTGATATACAGTCAAATGGTATAAAAATTATCATCACAAATTTAATACAGACGTCGGGCCCTGGTCGCAAACAACCTGTTCTTTATCTCCCTCGATTTAGAGAGAATATTAACATTTGCCCAGCCACAGCACTTGAGGACTATTTAACTAAAACTAAAGATATTAGACATGCAGACAATAACCTTTTTTTTATTGACCTGTAAACTCCCTTACAAAAATGCTATGGCCCAAACCATTAGCAAATAAGTAGTGTTGTCGGAGAACGGAGTGGACAGAACTCTGTTCAAGGCATCTGTAGATACCATACGAAAGACTGCTGGATGGTCTAGTTCACCATACACTTTTGCCAAGTTTTACAACCGGCCAATAATGGACGACAGTGAATTCGCTAGATCCGTTTCATTGCCGATGAATTTTGGTTCTGTTAAAGTTATTTAAATATTTATTGATCAATAAGGGTAAAGTACTAGTATAGTATTCTTTTATCTGTGGGGTAAAGTAAAAACCAAGAATGCTTTTTGTTTAGGTATATAATACCCAAACCTGATTTATGAGTTCCCTGCGTATTTTATTCCTTTTACAAAACTTTTTGCTCTGAACATCTACGTTTGGAATATACTTATATTGAGAATGAAAAGACGTAATATAATATACCGATCAAACGAATTTCACAAGTGAAGTTCGATCGATATTATATGAGTCTTTTCATTCGAAGATATAAGAACCCACCCCCCCTAACATTCCCAGGGGAAAGTTTTGTAAAATATAATCTTTAAATAGAATGAGGAGCTATAGGGAAGGCGCGGCGGCGGCGCGGTGTTAGGGTTGTGGAAAATTGTTCAAAATCGATTATTAACATCGATTTGACTTTAAAAAATCGTGCAAACTACCATGTAAGTTCAAGGGACTACGTTTGGAATATACTTATATCTTCGAATGAAAAGACTCATATAATATCGATCGAACTTCACTTGTGAAATTCGTTTGATCGGTATATTATAATTGTATTTAATAATGAATTTGAATGATATTATTTCAAATTAATTGGTTCTGTTTTTAAATTTTCTATGTTTATAAATATGATAACTAAATTAGCATACTAACCTCTCCATTTGCACGCCGGCAGCGGCCAAATATATTGTGTCTTACTCCTATTTTACCATCAATTTGTACATTAATCAAATAAATTATCTTTATCTTTAAGTGTGTCCAAATTCATCGGACCATCCATAATAGTTAAGGCTATGGGTAATGATAGGTATACAATTACGAATGTACCCGGCTTCACTAATAACAAGAGTGATTGAAACCGTTGTTGTGGCTGACAGAATGAGACCTTGGATTAATATAAATCCTACAGTGCTCGATGCACTTAACACTGAAGATTGTCTTTTCGGTTCAAGCACCGAGGATAGTGACGACGAAGCCCCGCTGTTACTGCTGCAGCAATGGAAAACTAAGTAACTTAGTTTCAGACAAATAAAAAAAATGTACCAAGCGAAAATAAATGCTTTATATTATTATAAGATTCAGAATTACAGAATGTCGTGAATCATATCAATCACGTAGGTCTGAATAACATTTTGTTCACAAATTTTGTGTCATACATTAATAATAAATAATCTGTGAGTAGCCATAACATTTTTTTGTATTTTAAAATTAAACTATTTTTGAAAGAAAATGTTTATATAAAAATTTTGTTGGTAAAAATATAGATTAATTAGTAGAATAATGTTATCGTAGATTTTATGTTTTGATTTGAATAATGTTCATATATTAGATAAATTGTAATAGAATTGACTGCTATAGATACCTTCGTACGCCAGGAGGTCGTACGACGCCGGATGGCCGAATGTCGTGATTTCGATTCGATTCGATTAGTAGTAGTAGCACTACAAAGTTTAATTCTACTGGCAACACTTGCTCGCTCGTGATTGGTGAAAAACTGTGCACCAATCCCGAGCGGTCCAATCGAATTGATTCGCGATACGAGGCAGAAGGGTGGGAGGTAGCTTGGCTACGGAGGTTTTGAGAGCAGGCAGTTCGTCTGGAATAGCCGACGAATAAACTACTGTGAATATTATCCTGGTCTATTTGCTTCAATTACTTAGTTTCTGGAGAGTTCATTGTAATTAGCCAACGAATAAACTACTGTGATTAATATCCTGACTTATTTACTTCACTAGACTGTTTGAAATGATGAAAATATATATTTTTCTACTTTTCAAACTTTCGGACATGATCTGCTAATATTTTAACGTGAGTTCTGGACTCCAATCGATTTCTAGATTGCAGCTATGATACGGATCTGTTCAGAACGAAAGAGTTCTAGCTTCCTAGACTGTTTGAAATGATGAAAATATACAATGATCTGCTAAGTTCACACTGGTTCACACACATGTGTTTTTCAACCTTTTTCATGATGCGATGGTATGAAAACATATTTCGCGACCCCCCGACCCTTCGCTTTTTTATCATGTAGCGTTTGATGGAATCTTCCACCATTGCCACCTCGGTTGACATTTTCATCAATGGCCCAAATAAAAAGTAAGCAAAGAAATCGCTAAAATTTGTAAAACGATTTAATTATATGTGTAGCAAATACAGATCCACGATGGGAGAAATTGGTTAATCAAAAACAAGCACAACCTTCGCATTAACATGAGTCTTAGGATTTTATTTTTTGTTAATTTGTTTGTGTTAACATACAAATGTTTATGAGTATATCCTTTTGTTAAAATTCTCTTAATCAAATTAAAATTCTAAATTGTTTTATCTTTATTTTTACTAGTCACAGATAAAATAATATTATACTAGGCGACCCCCTTACAGAAGCTTCGCGACCCTCAGGTTGAAAAACACTGCCTTAGAGCATTGCACTATGCTCGTTTCAGTGAGGAAGGGTAATGAGATCAGCGCCTATGTATGTTTCTACGGATGAACCTTCAGAACGAATCTTCTTCCTTTCTTGGAATACTCTAAGCAGTTTCGCCAATGTCAAGTAAAATTATTATTACAAGCTTCGACCAAAGTAAAATAAATTTTATTTACGTATTTTATTTATTTATTTAATTTAAATATAAATAAATTCATTTTATTTACGTCGATGATTACAAGTATGGTTATTTTCGAAAAAACCCGACTTCAAAGCTAGTAGTGCTTGCATTGCTGTGTTCCAGTTTCAAGGGTATGGTTGCCGGTGAAATTACAGGCACATGAGACTTTTCATCTTTTTTGTCTCAGGGTGGCGGGCGTCCTCGGTGGATGTGATCTATGTGGTAATGATCTGTTTATAGGCAGAGGGTAGGTACCGCTTAATATCAGGTGGGCCTTCTGCTTGATCCGTCATACCAAGTTGTATAAAAAAAATATAGGAATTTAGCCCCAATACAAGATTTTCTTTATTCTTTATTGTACACACAATCAGAGAACAAAAACAACTCGCATAGAGGACATGTACACAGGCGAGCTTAACCCAGAGAACAAAAACAACTCACATAGAGGACATGTACACAGGCGAGCCTAACCCTAAAATAGTTTTCATCGTGCAAACTTTTGATGATTCCCTATCCACGGAACTCCAGTTTGTTAAAAGCTCCTCCGTGGCATCTAGGAAACAGACGTCAGCATAGTCAAGGAGAGGTAACAAGAGGGCTTGGGCAAGAGTGACTTTAGTTTCAAAAGGTAAGAACTTTTAGAGACGCTGAGAGATTGAAACGAGAAGTTACCCCGTTTGCTAATATCATTAACGTGACTCACCTAGGACAGTTTATTGTCTAAAAGGACACCCAGGTTCTTGGCACAGACAGAAAAAGGTATTGGTTCATCGGCGTACAAAACTGGGGGCACCGTAGACTGACCTACAAGATTCAGCCTATATGAACTACCAATTATTAAAGCCTGACACTTCGAGGGATTAACCAGAAGCCATAGGCCTTTGCCCACGAATTGATATGTTTGAGATCAGAGTTAATCAGGTCGATACCATCAGAGATCTCATCAACTTTAAAATGGCGATTAATTTGCAGATCATCAGCATAAAGATGGTAGTTAGAAGAAAGAACAAGAGTAATGGCATTAATGAAAACCGAAAAAAGGAGAGGAGAGAGAACACCACCTTGAGGTACGCCAGCAGTAATGTCACACCAGTCGGAGCAAGCTTCGCGCGAGCGTACACACTGCGCGCGACCCGAAAGATATGAAACAAACCAAGAAGTTACTGAGAGAGAAATATGGATTTTATGTGATAAATGTTCTGGTAATGGATATCTTTTTTACTGCACTCTCCTCGAGCTTAAGAAACTGAATTTTTCGCGGCTCGCTCCGCTCACCGTTATATTTTATAATATTAGGAAGAGGATATATTTTTACTGCACTCTCCACAAGCTAAAAATACACAGTTTTCTTTACAATGATAGATTGGGTATTTATTTTATTTTATTTATTTGGTACACAACAAAACAGCAACACTATATAACACTATAAAGTACCTAATCTTAAATCTAGTACGTAATTCTATAAATCTAGTTATGATATTTGGCATAGAATGTATTACAATGAAGGTAAAGTAAAGTAAGAGTAAAGAAAAAGTTTATTTTGATAAAAACCAAAAAAGGTAAGAAAAAAATAGGTTAAGGTAAAAATAAAAAGATAAGGAGGATAAGATAGGAGGTAGGAAAAGGTAGGTTTAAGGTAGCATATTCTAGTTAAGATCTCAATAGTGAGGTAAACAATAAAAGATAAAACGCGAGTTTTTTGAACGTAATGGACGTTCGCAATTTAAAATGATTGAGAAATTTTACTACGTAGGTACATAACACCATAGACTAACTAAACACAATAGACTACCAATCTCTTACAAGAAAACGTGCATCGATGAATCCCTACCTATGACGCTAGATGTCGCTGTTTTGAATCTACTAAAAACGATTGAAATGATTTTTACATGTATTTCGAACAGATCGATAAAACATGTTCGCATAGTTTCATAATTAAAAAATAAATTAGAAATATAAATGTTTATTTTTAAAGAGATTTAGGTAATAGGTTTAAAATGCTGATTGAATGATTCCCAGGCTATTTGCCAGCGCCAAATAGAAATAGCCTTGAATTTTACCTTTTTTGAGTCCCGTTTTCTTGTATGAGATTGGCAGTATATTGTGTTTAGTTAGTCTATGCTAACACCCAACAGTCACATACATAGTCCTGACCCTACACTAGGATTCCCTATGTCGTGGGTATCTGGAACTACGAGTACCTTGTACCACAACACACAGACTTGGAACAAATATTAGCATATCATACAAACATTTGTTCAGCAGTGGGAAGCGAACTCGTAACCTCTCGCATCTCAGCAAACTACTCGCCCGCCGCGCCGCAGAGGACGCCAAAATCAAGTAAACGCCTAACTAAACTATCAACATTCAAATATTCAAACATTTCACACATCACAGACTTTAAGGGAGTGGGCTCTCATGTCTTTGAAAATGTATGTTCTGAGCGACAGACATATCGCTTTGGTTGCAGGCGTATGGCTTCTCCTCAGTCAGTGTGCATTCTCATGTGTGTTCGCAAATTAATACTCTGAGAGAATGTCTTATCACATTGGTTGCACGTGAAAGGCTTCTCGCCAGTGTGGATTCTTATGTGTTCGCAAATGACTTCTATGAGAGAATGTCTTATCACATTGGGTTGCAGGTATATGGCTTCTCCCCAGTGTGCATTCTCATGTGTGTTCGCAAATTAATACTCCGAGAGAATGTCTTATCACATTGGTTGCAGGCATATGGCCTCTCCCCAGTGTGCATTCTCATGTGTGTTTGCAAATTACTACTCTGAGAGAATGTCTTATCACATTGGTTGCAGGTATATGGCTTCTCCCCAGTGTGCATTCTCATGTGTGTTAGCAAATTATCACTCCGGGAGAATGTCTTATCACATTGGTTGCACGTGTAAGGCTTCTCGCCAGTGTGGATTCTCATGTGTGTTCGCAACTTAATACTCTGAGAGAATGTCTTATCACATTGGTTGCAGGCATATGGCCTCTCCCCAGTGTGCTTTCTCATGTGTGTTAGCAAACTACTACTCTGAGAGAATGTCTTATCACATTGGTTGCAGGTATATGGCTTCTCCCCAGTGTGCGTTCTCATGTGTGCTCGCAATACATAACTCCGAGAGAATGTCTTATCACATTGGTTGCAGGTATATGGCTTCTCCCCAGTGTGCATTCTCATGTGTGTTCGCAAATGACCACTATGAGAGAATGTCTTATCACATTGGTTGCAGGATGGCTTCTCCCCAGTGTGCATTCTCATGTGTGTTAGCATACTACTACTGTGAGAGAATGTCTTATCACATTGGTTGCAGGTATATGGCTTCTCCCCAGTGTGGACTCTCATGTGTGTTCGCAAATTACCACTCCGAGAGAATTTCTTATCGCACTGGTTGCAGGCATATGGTTTTACTGCAGAGTGGCTTTGCAAATGTTTCACCATATTTGGTTTAGTCTTCAATACCTTGCGGCATACATCACAACGATAACAAGATTCAGTGTTGCTTGTTTTGCTTGTTACAGTGCTTTCTTTTAATTCTGAATGTTCCATATCAATTGGCATTTCATCTAATTGAATGTCATCAACAGCTGAACTTTCATCATCTTCGTTGAATTCTTTCTTCACAGCTACTGGAGTACTTTCTGTCATTCCTAGGTTTAGCGAATGAGCTGCCTGTGGTGTTGTCTGAAATAACACAATGAAGCGAGGTGAGCAAGAGTACAGCGTCTTACACACACAATGTACTACATGTCATCATCATCAGCAGGTCCACGTCCACTGCTGGACATAGGCCTCCCTCATAGAATGTCTAACGAACGGTCTTGAGCCGCCTCCAACGACTTCCTGCAAGCGTTGCAAAGACATCAGCCCATCGGGTGGGGACCATTCAATACCGCATCGTCAGTTTCATGATTACAATCTATTTCTCAGCAGTATTCTGTGAGCTGTCGGAGAAACAAGTAATTAATTTTGTAAAAATTAAAAAACTCTCAACGCAATGAAACGACTGAACCGATTTTGATCAAACATAGCTAAGAACACTCCCGTCAAATTCACATTTCACACAAAAAAAAAACGAAATCAGTTCATCCATTCGGGAGCTACGAGCTAAGTTGTTTCAGTTCCGATCTGTTTTTACCCCCGACGCAATAACGACGGGGTGTATAAGTTTGACGTGTCTGTGTGTGTGTCTGCCTGTCCCATCGTAGCTCCCGAACGGATGAACCGTTTTTTTTTTTTTATGATAGGTGAATTTGTCGTTTGTGTTCTTAGCTATGTTTGACCAAAATTGGTTCAGCATCTCTATCATTTATAATCAGACTTGAATAATATTGTTTTATTTTAAAGGATATTCTTCCAGATTGGTCCCGTTTTTATCAAAATCTAGTTGTGATGTTGGGATCCATCAGGAATTGAGGGAACTCCTCAAATATTACAGGCATACATATAGTGAATTGAGGGAACTCCTCAAATATTACAGGCATACATATAGTGAATTGAGGGAACTCCTCAAATATTACATGCATACATATAGTGAATTGAGGGGACTCCTCAAATATTACAGGCATACATATAGTGAATTGAGGGGACTCCTCAAATATTACAGGCATACATATAGTGAATTGAAGGGAACTCCTCAAATATTACAGGCATACATACATTACATACAGTGAATTGAGGGAACTTCTCAAATATTACAGGCATACATATAGTGATTTTGGTATTTTCAGCAACAAGTCAAGTATTCATTCAGAAAGTATGCTTTCGTGAAGTGGAATTTATCAAGAAGACCACTGATGCACACCGGAACTCCTCAATGATATTTCACGGGTGGTGATATCTCGATAAAGATAATGAGGCAAATTTAAATAAACAGTTCTGATGAAAATGGTTTCATCAAACTGATCTGATGATGAAGCTGGTAGGAACTGCAACTCATATTTTTTTTTAGGTTTACCAACAGTTTACACTTGAATACAAATATTATGAAGAGGTACAAACTACATGTCTTATGCTACATGAGAAACCAATTATAGGCAAACACAACATGCAATGTTCCCTATCATAAGCCAATGTAGGTACCGTCGCCGTGCTTGGGGTTAAACAAATTCAAACTCATTTATTTCAGGCTGATAGCTCATAAGAACACACACAGACATAATAAAGAAACATTATTGGAACTGTCATGAGATGCACTCTCAGGCTTTTGTTCCTTTTGCGCTACTTCAGACGTATTTTATGTTTGGCCTTGATTGTCAGAAGACAGATTTCGTAGCCTCATTATTGTGTGTGATGCTAGGTTTACACGAGCTTCGTAGCTAAGTCCTTAGTACTTGTCCCAACACTAAGCCCCAATATGACAAGTGACAAGTAACCGTTTACACGTTGGAGCTAGTAGAAGGTATTAGTGACCAGACATTCCAAATGGAACGACGCCGTCTGATTTTGCGCAGTGTGTTTAAACATTATTCAAACATAATCGAAGAGCTGAAAGACAAGCATTAAAAAAAAATGTGTGTTTGTGTGTGTGTCTGTCTGTCTGTCCCATCGTAGCTCCCGAACGGATGAACCGATTTCGTATTTTTTTTTTGTTTGATATGTGAATTTGTCGGGTGTGGCTATGTTTGATCAAAATCGGTTCAGCCGTTTCATTGCGTTGGGGGTTTTTATATTTTTTACAAAATTAATTATTTGTTTTATTTTATTACCATTTCATCTACTTGGAAGTCATCAACGGGTGAACTTTCTTCCTCGTCAGTGAACTCTTCCTTCACAGCGGCTGGAGTACTCTCATTGTTGGAACAATCATTCAATGTGATGTGCTGATCGGGGGCCCGTGATAAGTTCTGTGTAGTTCGTAGGTTCATCATGCTCACTGTCTCCAGCGATATCTGTAAACACGGTAACACGCAGTGCAGTGAGATTGTGCGAGCGAGGCAAGATATTCAACACAAAGGAATATTTTTGTCTCTCTCTCGATTGAGGGATTATGAAGGGCTGAAGGGATTTAATGAAACTATAGATATGAAACACCACCGTAGAGAGTTGGGGAGAGGGCGGGGAGGGAGCAAAAACCCTCCGCTATAAATGAAAAACCGCCCAAGTGCGACTCGGACTCGCGCAAGAAGAGTTCCGTACCATTAACTATAAAAACGTTTTATAACGTAGGTATTTAGGTAGTTATTATTAAGATTAATTGTAACTTTAAAAAATATTTATTTTATTCAAAATACTTTGCCAGTATGTCACAGTAATAACTTATTATTTTTCAAATAAAAGTATCGCGTGTAATACCTTTTTAGAAACTTCATAAAATAGGCTTGTTTTTAAATTGGTTGGCCACCCAGGTTACGTTTTTTTTCACCAGAGATTAAAAAACTTAGACTTTAAAAACAGACATTTGCTATTCTTGATCTTTAAAACCTTTTGTAAAAAAAAACAGCAATAGCTAGTCAAGAATTGGGTATCACGTTAGCAAGGCCCAACATTCAGGATCATTTCACAGAAAAAAACTATTGATAATTCCTCAATTTGTGGTTGTAGTGTCCAATAAGGTGTCGTATTTCCAGGACTTGTTAGTTTTTTTTTTTTTTTTTTAATATTATCGGCATTTTTTTTTATACTACTTGAATGACGGAACAAGCAGATGGCCCACCTGATGTTAAGCGGTAACCTCTGCCTATGAACAGTGCATTACCTCATAGGTCACGTCCACCTAGGACACGCCCTATGTGGCCTTGCACTGCGCCCGCCATCCTGAGACATAAAGATGAAAAGTCTCATGTGCCTGTAATTTCACCGGCACCCTTACCCTTCAAACCGGAACACAACAATGCGAGCACTACTGCTTTGCGGCAGAAATAGGTATCGTGGTAGGACTTCCCCGGACGAACTCTTTCACAAAAAAGCTCTACTACTACTACATTGCCCCCCCCCCCCCCCCTGTATGCACTTGCCGGATTATCCATTAAGTATGGGACAGCCTGTATATCTGATGATGATGATGATGATGAAGATTCATGACCCTTATTTTAAAGGAATCTTCTTGTAAACCCTTTCATATTTCTTTCACAAGTCAAGTTAATTTGACGACCTCTGTGGCGCAGGAGGTTGCGCGTTCGATTCCCACCTCGGAACAAATAATTGTACGATCTGCAGATATTTGTTCAGGGTGTTCTGGGTATTTTCTATGTATAGTACAAAAGTATCTATCTATGTAATGTATTGTATTAAGTATATCAGTTATCTAGTACCCATAACACCAGCTCTGCTTAGCTTGGGGCTAGATAATGTAGTGTGAACTGTCCAGCATTATTTATTTATTTATTTAATCAGTATATATATAAAATCGTTGCGTGACTGACTGACTGACTATCAACGCACAGCCTAAACCGTAAGTCCTAGAGACCTGGAATTTGGAGAGTACGTTCCTTTAGTGGTCTAGGGGTGCAATAAGAAATGAATTCCAAAAATTCAACCCCTAAGGGGGCGCAGTGGGGTATTGAAGTTTGTATGGAAAAGTAAACGTGGACGAAGTCGCGGGCATTCCACTATTTATGTATAAACGTTACCTGCATGCCATTGTTAACAATATCTGTAAATATTTTGTCAGCTCTTTGACTCATTTCTGAGAAGCGACGACATCTCAGCAACTGGGAGCCACAGATGTAGCATATTGTAACGGGTCTTCCATCCGCAGTGATGAGCTGAAACAAACAATTATTGAATGAATGAATGAATGAAAATAATTTATTGCACACCTTACAATCTAGTAAAAAAAAAAAAAAAAAACAGTGGGCGGTCTTATCGCTAAGAAGCAATCTCTCCCAGACAAACTTTGGATGGAGAGGAACTACACTTATATGGAAGATGAATGTGAACGCTTAGAATAGAATAGAATACAAATAATTTATTTTGAACACAAAATACACAGTTTACGTACACAATACAATAGTTAAACCGATATTTTATTTTTTTTGGGGTTTCCCTATGGGCTCACTGCTATGGCCTACTGGTGGGATTTTTGAGGATTTTGTTTCCTCCGTGGACCCACCAGGCTAGAAATGGATTTAAAAACAAACTTTACCGTAGCACACTAGCTAACTTAACTTGTATGAGACAAAACTTTAAAACTTAGATTTCTTCATGGTCCATGTTTAGATTTAAACAAAAATAATTTTTTGCCATAAATGGAATTGCAAATTTTTTCTCTTATATTTAAACTACGGTAGTCTACGGTTGAACATGTCCCACTGTATTTATTTAAGTTTTAACTTTCATCTCATATATTGTTTCAATAAGGCGGCTGGCAGCGGCCGGATGAGGAGAGCTGAAGACCGGGCTATGTGGCGTTCACTAGGAGGCCCACGTTTAGCAGTGGACGTATATAGAAGAATGTTGAGGATGATGATTGGTTTGATGCCAAAATAAAAATTGCTTAAGGATAGCTAGTGTGCTACAATAAAGTTTGTTTTTTAATTCCATCTCTAGCGTTGGTGGGTCCGTGGAGAAAAATAATCCTCATAGTCCCACCAGTAAATTAGGACTAGCAGCCTCCACCCATCACGCAAAAAGAGCCCATTGGTGGCCTAGTTGCGGAGAAGAGACTGCACTACAAGTAAGTAAGTAGTCCCAGCAGTAGCTCATAGCAGTGGTTCCACGGGGAAACACACATTTTGTTGCTGTATAGTGCCATCAAAAAATGCCCGTTCTCAGTGAACTGCAGCACTGAGCAGCAGCACATACCTCAGTTCCTGGTGCCTCAGGCGCTCAGCAAGCACTTGTTTTTTATAGGTAGGCACTCGTCTGGTCTATGTCGTCATCAATATCCCGTATAAGTCCACTGCTAACCCCAAGCCTCCTCTATAGAATGCTACGACGAACGGTCTGTGTTCGGTTTGGTATTTGTCAATGTAGTAAGGGTGACCAAGACCCAGCCGACTTGCATCCAACAGAGGTACCAGTACAATGTTGTAGTCTTTGAGACGTACCTAGCACACTATAAATGTTGCTAATGGAAATAGAAACCAATGTAAATAATAACTTGAGATTGTGTACCTACCTTGGTACTAGTGACTCTTTATATCTCTTGCAGCACAGACTACTAGGATGCTACCTTCTTGCAGCCCGTTGCTCCGCAATGCAATGCATTCTGAGGTCACTGGCTAAACACACTCTGCAAACTGAAGTAGTCATTTTCAGATCCAGCCAGACTTTGTATTTTTTACAAACAAAACAAACTGGTATAGAAAAAGAACGGGGTTGGGTTTAGAATCGTTTGGCAGGAGGAGGAGGGTGGGAGTAGGGGGAGAGGAAGGGGAGGGGTACCCCTTTGCCCCTGGTACCAGTCCCATAACAAGGTAACTTATAGTTTTCGAGAAAAAAAATAAAGAAATTTTTGAGGTTAAGTATGAAATTTTTGAATTGGAAGTGTCAGATGTTACGGGAGTCATCGCCAACTTGCAGGGAGGGTGCAGGAAATTCCAGCCTCGGCACCCTTATCCAGGAAACTTGTGCTTTTAAAGAAAAATAATAAAGAAAATTTTACAAAATCGGAACGTAAAATAATTATATTAATGATTTAATTTATGAGTAGGTACCTCTATCTGTAGAGAAGGGATGTTGAAAGAAATAAGAGAGATCCTTTTGAGGAATTAATGAATGTTATAAATTATGGTTTTTTTATTGTTGACTGACTGTGTGACTCGACACAGAGCTTCCTGACAATAGTTGGTTAGGTCCGAAAAGAGTGGCAGACCCGATACGGAGCACCCCGACTCCACGTGGTACTGTGCGTCACGCCCCTAGAGTGTATATAAAAACGCGGAGCCAGTAGCTCGCGTGGGAGATCTTGAGTGGAGCAAGCCCGCGAGGCCGAGCGGAGTGAAGGGGGGAGCTGGCGAGCGAAGCGAGCCGGTGACCTCCGTAGCGTAGCAAAGGTCGAGTGGGTGAAGCGACACTCAAGGGCGACCTCGCGAGAGTACTGGCGGGAGCACATACCGGAGTCCGACATTTAAAATATCCATACTTAACAAAAAAAAAAACTTTATTTTTTTCTCGAAAACTGTAAGTTACCTTTGCATAGGAGTGGTACCAGGGGCGAGGGGGTACAAATCCCCCACTCCCCCCCCCCTCTCCCATCCTCCTCCTGCCAAACGATTGTAAAGTTTTACCAAAATCTCATACTTAACCTCAAAATTTTCTTTATTTTGTTTCTCGAAAACTAGAAGTTACCTTGTTATGGGATTGGTACCAGGGGTGAGGGGGTACCCCTCCCCCTCCACCACCCCCCATCTCCCCCTCCTCCTCCTGCCAAACGATTCTAAACCTTTACCAAAGAACGCTATTTAATAAAATTAATAAATTGTTTCGTAAGATCGTACCATGGAGGTATGAGTAACGTAGTATCATATCACCACAGCATAGAACGGGTACGTATCAAAATGTATAAATTCAAAATACATACGTTTAGAATTCATAAGTTCAAAACACATAAATTTAAAAAACGTAATGGTTTCAAATTTATAATTTCATTTGATATAAGTTTAGAATAACGAAGTTCGAAATACCGAAGTTTGAAAAACATAATGTCAACAACACATAACAGCTGTAATTAATAATGTCTAAATAGCATAATAGTAGCCACAACGCGTTCATTCCTCGTCATTCGCGTTCATTGGCGTCTCTAGCCGCATCCATCCACTGCGTTCCTTGTCTTTGATCCATCGAAAGGTTGATTTTGGAACCTCACCTCTGACACAGTTTGAATAGAACCTGCATAGCTCACCTACTTCTGATATAAATAAAATATTCTCCCTCCAATTTTTCTCACCCACTTTCAAAAACCGTGCAATAAGGATATTGAATTTATTTTCGGTATTCTAAACGTATGTTGTATATTGTACATTGTAATCATTATGTATTTTGATTTCAGGCATTTCGAACTTTATAAATAAAAAACTTTAAGGGTTTTAAATTTATTTATTTTTACTATTAGGTTTTTTAAATTTATGTGTTTTGAACTTACATGTTTTGATACGTACCCACGGTTTTTATAATAATTTTCACTAGAAACGGGATATTTACCATGATTTTTGAGTTTTATATGTTCCCGATATTTCGGCACAGTTGCATGCGCCATGATCACGGGAGAACTGACTAAAGTCTTTGCGAGTAGATGTTATTGGCAGATATATCGATCTACCCTCTTTCTCACTCTTTTATTACGAACGATACCACTACCATCGGTTTCATTGTCACAATTCACATCAACTCGACACACAAAACTAACGGTGTCTGGACGCGTAGCAGGTACCACACTTTTTTGATTCTTACACATTCTTACCACAGGCTTCCATACTCCAGATAATTGAAAACCATCTTCTCTATTGAAGTTTCTGTACTTAGTAATCTCAATTGCCTCTTGTACCATTCTCGGTATGTAATGTCGCTCTGTCGAGATTACCTGCGGACTGTGTAGCTCGATCCAATGATTTGAGCCAGATTCCAAAAGGTGTTCTCCCACAGTACATTGGCCAAACGAAACGTACGATAGCGTGTCGGGTTAAGGAGCACATACGAGCGGTCAAGAACAGGGACATACATAAGTCAGCCATAGCAGAACACCTTTTGGAATCTGGCTCAAATCATTGGATCGAGCTACACAGACCGCAGGTAATCTCGACAGAGCGACATTACATACCGAGAATGGTACAAGAGGCAATTGAGATTACTAAGTACAGAAACTTCAATAGAGAAGATGGTTTTCAATTATCTGGAGTATGGAAGCCTGTGGTAAGAATGTGTAAGAATCAAAAAAGTGTGGTACCTGCTACGCGTCCAGACACCGTTAGTTTTGTGTGTCGAGTTGGTGTGAATTGTGACAATGAAACCGATGGTAGTGGTATCGTTCGTAATAAAAGAGTGAGAAAGAGGGTAGATCGATATATCTGCCAATAACATCTACTCGCAAAGACTTTAGTCAGTTCTCCCGTGATCATGGCGCATGCAACTGTGCCGAAATATCGGGAACATATAAAACTCAAAAATCATGGTAAATATCCCGTTTCTAGTGAAAATTATGTACATAACCATGATAGTATCAAAAGTTATATGGTTTTTATAATGTTTGAAATACGTCAAAATGACAAATTTGAAGGCTCCAGTACAAACTTGAAATTTGGCATGCATATTTGTTTGAGATTATGGCTTTAGGCATTTCGACCATTATACATATAGAACTTTATCGATTATAAACCTTATTGATTTTCACCATTAGGTTTTTTAAATTTATGGATTTTGAACTTATGTATTCTAAACGTATGTATTTTGAATTTATGAATTTTAATACGTACCCGCACAGAACACTAATAAATCTCGCACCACAGACTACTAGGATGCTACGCACACGTATCACAGACAGTACAGATCGTTCACAAAAGCAAGGCACTTATTTTGTGAATTGGCAGCATTGCCTACGGTGCTGCCAACAATGTATATAGCATTTACCTTACTTGGCTGCCTTCTAGACTGTTAGAAATGATTAAAATAATTTTTTCTACTTTTCAAACTTTCGGACATGATCTGCTAATATTTTAACGTGAGTTCTGGACTCCAATCGATTTCTAGATTGCAGCTATGATACGGATCTGTTCAAAACGAAAGAGTTCTAGCTTCCTAGACTGTTTGAAATGATTAAAATATTTTTTTCTACTTTTCAAACTTTCGGCCATGATTTGCTGGCATTTTAACATGAGTGTTGGACTCCAATCGAGTTCTAGATTAAAGCTCTGATACGGATCTGTTCAAAACGAAAGAGTTCTAGCTTTCTAGAATGTTTGAAATGATGAAAATATTATTTGCTACTTTTCAAACTTTCGGACATGATCTGCAGGCATTTTAACTTGAGTTCTGGACTCCAATCGAGTTCTAGATTGCAGCTATGATACGGATCAGTTCAAAACGAAAGAGTTCTAGCTTCCTAGACTGTTTGAAATGATGAAAATATTTTTTTCTACTTTTCAAACTTTCGGACACAATCTGCTGGCATTTTAACGTGAGTTCTGGACCTCAATCGAATTCTAGATTTCAGCTATGATACGGATCTGTTCAAAACGAAAGAGATCTAGCTTTCTAGACTGTTTGAAATGATGAAAATATTATTTTCAACTTTTCAAACTTTCGGACATGATCTGCAGGCATTTTAACGTCAGTTCTGGACTCCAATCGAATTTTAGATTGCAGCTATGATACGGATCTAATCAAAACGAAAGAGTTCTAGCTTCCTAGTCTGTTTGAAATGATGAAAATAATTTTTCTACTTTTCAAACTTTCGGACATGATCTGCAGGCATTTTAACGTCAGTTCTGGTCTCCAATATAATTCTAGATTGCAGCTATGATACGGATCTAATCAAAACGAAAGAGTTCTAGCTTTCTAGACTGTTTGAAATGATTAAAATATTTTTTTCTACTTTTCAAACTTTCGGACATGATTTGCTGGCATTTTAAAGTGAGTTTTGGACTCTATTCGAGATCTAGATTGCAGCTACGATACGGATCTGTTCAAAACGAAAGAGTTCTAGCTTCCTAGACTGTTTGAAATGATGAAAATATTTTTTTCTACTTTTTAACTTTCGGACATGATCTGCTGGTATTTTAGCGCGAGTTCTGGACTCCAATCGAGTTCTAGATTGCAGCTATGATACGGATATGTTCAAAACGAAAGAGTTCTAGCTTCCTAGACTGTTTGAAATGATAAAAATATTTTTTTCTACTTTACAAACTTTCGGACAAGATCTGCTGGTATTTTAACGTAAGTTCTGGACTCCAATCGAGTTCAAGATTGCAGGTATGATACGGATCTGTTCAAAACGAAAGAGTTCTAGCTTTCTAGACTGTTTGAAATGATTAAAATATTTTTTTCTACTTTTCAAACTTTCGGACATGATCTGCTGGCATTTCAACGTGAGTTCTGGACTCCAATCGAGTTCTAGATTGCAGCTATGATACGGATCTGTTCAAAACGAAAGAGTTCTAGCTTCCTAGACTGTTTGAAATGATGAAAATATACAATGATCTGCTAAGTTCACACTGGTTCACAGCACACATGTGTTTTTCAACCTTTTTCATGATGCGATGGTATGAAAACATATTTCGCCACCCCCCGACCCTTCGCTTTTTTATCATGTAGCGTTTGATGGAATCAACCACCATTGCCTCCTCGGTTGACATTTTCATCAATGGCCCAAATAAAAAGTAAGCAAAGAAATCGCTTAAATTTGTAAAACGATTTAATTATATGTGTAGCAAATACAGATCCACGATGGGAGAAATAGGTTAATCAAAAACAAGCACAACCTTCGCATTAACATGAGTCTTAGGATTTTATTTTTTGTTAATTTGTTTGTGTTAACATACAAATGTTTATGAGTATATCCTTTTGTTAAAATTCTCTTAGTCAAATTAAAATTCTAAATTGTTTTATCTTTATTTTTACTAAAGTCACAGATAAAATAATACTATACTAGGCGACCCCCTTACAGAAGCTTCGCGACCCCCCAGGGGGTCGCGACCCTCAGGTTGAAAAACACTGCCTTAGAGCATTGCACTATGCTCGTTTCAGTGAGGAAGGGTAATGAGATCAGCGCCTATGTATGTTTCTACGGATGAACCTTCAGAAGTAATCTTCTTCCTTTCTTGGAATACTCTAAGCAGTTTCGCCAATGTCAAGTAAAATTATTATTACAGTATGGTTATTTTCGAAAAAACCCGACTTCAAAGCTAGTAGTGCTTGCATTGCTGTGTTCCAGTTTCAAGGGTATGGTTGCTGGTGAAATTACAGGCACATGAGACTTTTCATCTTTTTTGTCTCAGGGTGGCGGGCGTCCTCGGTGGATGTGATCTATGTGGTAATGATCTGTTTATAGGCAGAGGGTAGGTACCGCTTAATATCAGGTGGGCCTTCAGCTTGATCCGTCATACCAAGTTGTATAAAAAAAATATAGGAATTTATCCCCAATACAAGATTTTCTTTATTCTTTATTGTACACACAAACAGAGAACAAAAACAACTCACATAGAGGACATGTACAAAGGCGAGCTTAACCCTAAAATAGTTTTCTTCCAGCAAACTTTTGATGATTCCCTATCCACGGAACTCCAGTTTGTTTAAAAGCTCCTCCGTGGCATCTAGGAAACAGACGACAGCATAGTCAAGGAGAGGTAACAAGAGGGCTTGGGCAAGAGTGACTTTAGTTTCAAAAGGTAAGAACTTTATTGTATTTGAGTTTATTGGTAGAAATGGTAGGGCACATAATGTAGTATTTAACTTCATCGCTATGTAGTAGTGTATTTTATTATAGTATATTATGTATTCGAATTATGTAAACGTTTTCTTATTCATCTATCATTATTATTGTTGTTATTATTTATTTATTTTACTCTGTGCACCGTCTTTCGTTATTACTTCACTCATTACTGTCCATCCAAAGGTTGCCTGGAAGAAATCGCTTTCAGCGATAAGGCCGCCCATTGTAATATAATTTGATCTAGTTAATCCTTGTATTATTGTGTTTTTTATTATTATTTTTTGGTGTACAATAAAGTGTTAATCAATCAATCAATCAATCAACTTTTGGAGACGCTGAGAGATTGAAACGAGAAGTTACCCCGTTTGCTAATATCATTAACGTGACTCACCTAGGACAGTTTATTGTCAAACATAATAACCAGGTTCTTGGCACAGACAGAAAAAGATATTGGTTCATCGGCGTAGGGACATAACCGGGGGCGGCGTAGACTGACCTACAAGATTCAGCATATATGATCTACCAATTATAAGCCTCGTGCTAAAAAAACTGAATTTTTCGCGGCTCGCTCCGCTCACCGTTATATTTTATGAAATTAGGACGACGATATATTTATTACTGCACTCTCCTCAAGCTAAAAATACACAATTTTCTTTACAATGATAGATTGGGTATTTATTTTATTTTATTTATTTGGTACACAACAAAACAGCAACACTATATAACACTATAAAGTACCTAATCTTAAATCTAGTACGTAATTCTATAAATCTAGTCATGATATTTGGCATAGAATGGATTACATATAGAGGTAGCATATTCTAGTTGAAATCTCACTAGTGAGGTAAACAATAAAAGATAAGACGCGGGTTTTTGAACGGAATGGACGTTCGCAATTTAAAATAATTGAGAAATGTAACTACGTAGGTACATAACACCCAACAGTCACATACATAGTCCTGACCCCACATTAGGATTCCCTGTGTCGTGTGTATCTGGAACTACGAGTACCTTGTACCACAACACACAGACTTGGAACAAATATTTGCATATCATACAAACATTTGTTCAGCAGTGGGAAGCGAACCCGTAACCTCTCGCATCTCAGCCAACTACTCGCCCGCCGCGCCGCAGAGGACGCCAAAATCAAGTAAGATGAACGCCTAACTAAACTATCCACATTCATATATTCATACATTCCACACATCACAGGCTTTACTGGAGTGGGCTCTCATGTCTTTGAAAATGTATGTTCTGAGCGACAGACATATCGCATTGGTTGCAGGTGACAGATTACTGGAAGTAATATATTTATATGTTCAAAGTAGATACTTTACACAAAGTTTATTTTGGTTGTATCGTTATGTCACTGTCAAATCAATATCTTGTCAGCCATAGGGTGTGTTTTGGAACGAAGTGTATTGTACATGTTTCCAAACGAAATGCCTTGTACCTATAATTTACGTTGTATTTAGCTTAGCAATTAGAAATAATGCTTGTTTAGCGTTATATTATAAGCAGTATATTATTATATGATAAATAATAGCTTGTCAAACAGTTAAACACTTTATTTTGCATTTTTGAGTTGGATAGTTGCATAATGGAGTGTTTCTGGACTTGGAAGTACACAACTTTCTGTTTTGTTTACGTATTGTTATGTACTGTTTTATGATAAGAATGAGATTGATTGATAACAAAATTTGTATAATTCATCAAGTAAGTTTTAAAAAGGATCTGTAAAACTAGTTTTTGTTATAATAACCAATGTACAAATATATTTTACCGATCTCTGTGATTGGTCGATCCCATTTTAATGAATATTGGCCTAAATAACACAATTAAGTAATTTTAAAAGGTTCTAACAATCACTAAGTATATTTCAAAAGAGTTTTATCGCATTATATGCCATGGTTATTTCTGTATTGCTAATATATTTGGGCTAAAATATTTCCTGTGCTGTGATTGGTCAAGGATGACGTGACCATTTATGTTTTTGAGATGGTATAAAAAGTTGATGACGATGTTCTGTACGGACAGTGAGGATTGTAAAGTTCTGCTATCAAGAGGTATGAAGTAGTTTTATTACTAAATGTGTATCTTGCTATATGTGTGATATTACCTGTGTTGATATTATCCGGTTCGATATGTAAGTAAGATATTGAATACCATCGCAAGCCCAAAGACAAGTTAATACGTAAGTCATACCGGCTAAAATCAATATGTGTATATACCTTTTGTCTATATGAGTTTATTGTGCACCTGATCATGTGTTAAGAAATATATATGTAGTAAGTGGATTTTCATAACTTTATTTTATAAACCGAATAAAGAGGGTATTACAATTCTTGGTAGTTACACTTATTTCTTGCTTAATTAATAGGTACCTATCAATATAATCAATTCTATTACATTCTCTTAGCACATTCAGAAACGATACTGTGCTGCTAGTAGGTAGGTACACAGTTATAAGAAAGTCTCACATGTAAATTACATACAACCCAGACTAGTTTGGTTAGTTAGACTGATTTGCCTTAGAAGACGATAATTTACTAGGATAGCTAACATGTATTACATACACCTAATATGTCACATAGGTCACACATACTAGTTACTATTACTACTTCGTGTCACAGGCTCTATTTTGATTACCCCACGTTAAGTAAGTGATCAGGATGGACTAAATATCATGATTTATACACATTCACATTCAGGGCTATCTCGACTAAATCTGACACAGGCGTATGGCTTCTCCTCAGTCAGTGTGGATTCTCATGTGTGTTCGCAAATTACAACTCTGAGAGAATTTCTTATCACATTGGTTGCAGGCGTATGGCTTCTCCTCAGTCAGTGTGCATTCTCATGTGTGTTCGCAAATTACAACTATGAGAGAATTTCTTATCACATTGGTTGCAGACGTATGGCTTCTCCTCAGTCAGTGTGGATTCTCATGTGTGTTCGCAAATTACAACTCTGAGAGAATTTCTTATCACATTGGTTGCAGACATATGGCTTCTCCTCAGTCAGTGTAGATTCTCATGTGTGTTCGCAAATTACAACTCTGAGAGAATTTCTTATCACATTGGTTGCAGGCGTATGGCTTCTCCTCAGTCAGTGTGCATTCTCATGTGTGTTCGCAAATTACAACTCTGAGAGAATGTCTTATCACATTGGTTGCAGGTATATGGCTTCTCCCCAGTGTGCATTCTCATGTGTGTTCGCAAATTACCACTACGAGAGAATGTCTTATCACATTGGTTGCAGGTATATGGCTTCTCCCCAGTGTGGATTCTCATGTGTGTTCGCAAATTACCACTCTGAGAGAATGTCTTATCACATTGGTTGCAGGCATATGGCTTCTTCCCAGTGTGCATTCTCAAGTGTGTTTGCAAATGACAACTCTGAGAGAATGTCTTGCCACATTGGTTGCAGGCATATGGACTCTCCCCAGTGTGCATTCTCATGTGTTTGATCAAATAACTGTAGTCAGCGAATGACTTATCACATTGGTTGCAGGTATATGGCTTCTCCCCAGTGTGGACTCCCATGTGTCTTCGCAAACTACCACTCCGAGAGAATGTCTTATCGCATTGGTTGCAGGTATATGGCTTCTCCCCAGTGTGGACTCTCATTATGTGTCTTCGCAACCTATCACTCCGAGAGAATGACTTATCACATTGCTTGCAGGTATATGGCTTCTCCCCAGTGTGCATTCTCATGTGTGTTCGCAAACTACTACTATGAGAGAATGTCTTATCACATTGGTTGCAGGTATATGGCTTCTCCCCAGTGTGGACTCTCATGTGTTCTATCAAATTACCACTCCGAGAGAATGTCTTATGGCATTGGATGCAGGTATATGGTTTTACTGCAGAGTGGCTTTGCAAATGTTTCACCATATTTGGTTTAGTCTTCAATACCTTGCGGCATACATCACAACGATAACAAGATTCAGTGTTTCTTGTTTTGCTTGTTACAGTGCTTTCTTTTAATTCGGAATGTTCCATATCAATTGGCATTTCATCTAATTGAATGTCATCAACAGCTGAACTTTCATCACCTTCGTTGAATTCTTTCTTCACAGCTACTGGAGTACTTTCTGTCATTCCTAGGTTTAGCGAATGAGCTGCCTGTGGTGTTGTCTGAAATAACACAATGAAGGGAGGTGAGCAAGAGTACAGCGTCTTAGACACACAATGCACTACATGTCATCATCATCAGCAGGTCCACGTCCACTGCTGGACATAGGCATCCCCCATATAATGTCTAACGAACGGTCTTGAGCCGCCTCCATCCAACGACTTCCTGCAAGCGTTACAAAGACACCAGCCCATCGGGTGGGGACCATTCAATACCGCATCATCAGTTTCATGATTACAATCTATTTCTCAGCAGTATTCTGTGAGCTGTCGGTGAAACAAGATGGGATTTAAGTTAGGCGAACGAAAAAAACTAATGAAACCCTGAAACAAAAGACTATTGAAGTATTTATTTTTTAACCCCCGACGCAAAAACGACTGGTTGTTATTCGTTTGACGTGTCTGTGTGTGTGTGTGTGTCTGTCTGTCTGTCTGTCTGTCTGTCGCATCGTAGCTCACGAATGGATGAACAGATTTCGTTTATTTTTTTGTTTGATAGGTGTATTTGTCGGGAGCGTTCTTAGCTTTGTTTGATCAAAATCGGTTCAGCCGTTCAGCATTGGGGGTTTTTTAATTTTTACAAAATATTTACTTGTCTTTTGTGTCTATGTCTATGAGTGTATTTTAATAATTAAAATCACAAGGTACATTTTTAATCGTCTAATAAACTAAATTGACTCTTGTCCCAACGCGACAAAACCTAGAAGAGTATGGCAACAATCACGGCGCGCGCTGTATTAGCTTTGTTGCGGCTTCCGCGCTTCTGCTATGTTTATGTTATGTTTGCCGAGCACGTACCATTTTTTTATAGATTATGGTACGGAACCCTTCGTGTGTGAGTCCGACTCGCACTTGACAGATTTTATTAAGTTTGTTACCCCTCATCTCTATCATTTATAATCTTGAATAATTGTTTTTTATTTTAAAGGATATTCTTCCAGATTGGTCCCGTTTTATTAAAATCTAGTTGTGATGTTGGGATCCATCAGGAATTGAGGGAACTCCTCACATATTACAGGCATACATATAGTGAATTGAGGGAACTCCTCAAATATTACAGGCATACATATAGTGAATTGAAGGGAACTCCTCAAATATTACAGGCATACATACAGTGAATTGAGGGAACTCCTCAAATATTACAGGCATACATATAGTGAATTGAAGGGAACTCCTCAAATATTACAGGCATACATACAGTGAATTGAGGGGACTCCTCAAATACTACAGGCATACATATAGTGAATTGAGGGAACTTCTCAAATATTACAGGCATACATATAGTGATTTTGGTATTTTCAGCAACAAGTCAAGTATTAATTCAGAAAGTGTGCTTTCGTGAAGTGGAATTGATGAAGAAGACCACTGTTGGACACCGGAACTCCTGAATGATATTTAACGGGTGGCGATATATCGATAAAGATAACGAGGCAAATTTAAATAAACAGTTCTGATGAAAATGGTTTCATCAAACTGATCTGATGATGAAGCTGGTAGGAACTGCAACTCATTTTTTTTTAAGGTTTACCAACAGTTTACACTTGAATACAAATATTATGAAGAGGTACAAACTATATGTCTTATGCTACATGAGAAACCAATTATAGGCAAACACAACATGCAATGTTCCCTATCATAAGCCAATGTAGGTACCGTCGCCGTGCTTGGGGTTAAACAAATTCAAACTCATTTTTTCAGGCTGATAGAACACACACAGACATAATAAAGAAACATTATTGGAACTATCGTGAGATGCACTCTCAGGCTTTTGTTCCTTTTGCGCTACTTCAGACGTATTTAATGTGTGGCCTTGATTGTCAGAAGCACGGGGTCTCATCCCATAGAAAAAATATATTGTTCTCTATTAAAGTTCAATAGATGGCGTTACAGGTATAGATTTGGTATTGAAGTAAGTAAAAAAACAATATAAAGGCCTTGAAAAAATATTTTCTGATATCAAAAAATACCCACAACACGGGAAAATTAAATAAATGTATCTACAATCAAGTTTAATAATTTTTACAAACATTTAATTTTGTCTTTTTTCTGATGGTAATAATTTGAACTAAATTGATGATGAAACCAGATTGTTTGTAGTACCACAGGTAGAACAGACTTGATAGATGGCGTTATTTAAAAAAAAACAGATGACACGCCTATGACGTCATGCCCGAAATGAAAGAGAATACTAGTATTTCCTTATTATTCTAAAATTCATTTGATATCATTGTGTCCAAAGACGAATATGTATATATATAAAAGACAATGTCCTGAATGACCGACTGACCGAGTGCCAACGCACAGCCTAAACCGCGTAGAGACTTGAAATTTGGAGGGTGTGTTTGTCTTGATGCGAAGGGTTGTAACTAAGAAAGGAATTTTGAAAATTCATAAGCTCTAACGTAATACAAAAATGCTTTGTATTTCGGAAAGCGTTAGCAGTAGATAGTTAATTGTAATTTCCGCTTCGGCCGTCAAAGAAGCCGGCGTTTCGTAACTGCTTCATAGGTACTTTCCTCAAATAAAATTAACAAACATATAACAATTTGCAATATACGAAAAATGCCACGGGAACAAAATATGGCAGTGTATTTCGACGTAAAATATAGTTTCACGGTATAGGTAGTTGTTGGGATTCAAATATTTTCAGGAGTGGGATTCCTAAATTGAAATACTTGAATGTTCGTTCGTTTCAAAAGTCATGTCACGGTGTGGTTGTTAATGTTAAAGTTGTTTTCTGCACGCCGGGAAAGTATTCTGACTACGCGCGGACGAAGTCACGTTGAGTTTGAAAAATCATAATCGTCATACAGGGTGATTGGAAGATGGGTGCAAAGCTGTAAGGGGAAGGTTGTCTAGACCATTTAGAACTATTTCAGCCATAATAGTTATAAGACGAAGTCCGACTATTTCTTTTTTACCGTTTTTTTTTTCGTAATACCCAGAAATTTTCAGTTAATTGCTAATAATTGTCAGTGTTATTGATTAATGTTTTATTTTATTTTATTTTGTAATTTAAGTAATGTGTAAGCAATTTAGGAAACATGGTCTAAGCATCGGTGTCATCAGACATTTTCAGTACAGACACTTTAGTTCACAAAAAAATTAAATGATTTATAGAATCAGGTTTATGGAAACTTAGTTAAAAAAAACAAATGGTGCTTTTTTGTTCAAACTTTTTTGAATAGGTACATGAAAAGAAAGAATTAATTCAGCGTTTGAAACGATGAAGCTGGAGATGATGTTGAAAGTAACTACAACCGAAGTGAGACGACGGGCTCTTGCTTGTGTTGTTGGGAATCGTGGCAATCATTTTGAGCACCAATAAATTAATAAATTGAATCAAAATGTTGTTTAATAAGAATGCCTACAATTTTAAATTTTCTCCCTCAATCTGGTTTTTAGGCCCCAATTTTATTAATTTGTAATATATCCGCGTAAATGATACATCAAATAAAAGAGTATGAATACCAAGCATGTATTCAAAAAGGTTTGAACAAAAAAGCACCATCCGTTTTTTTAACTAGGTAAGTGTCAAAAACCTGATTCTCTAAATCTTTGTTTTTTTTTATGATGCCGAGTTCTTGGAGTATGGACTGATTGGTACGAAACTCAGTCCACGAAACCCCAAGCATTCTTCTCCAGCACCACATCTCAAGAGCATCTATGCTCTTTTTCTCGCTCTCCCTAAGAGTCCATGTTTCTGCAGCATAGAGGAATATGGGAAACACCAACGCTCTAACGAGACGGATCTTAGTAGATTTCGTTATGCTACGATTTTTCCATATCTTCCTCAGCTTATCCATGGCGGACCTAGAAATCGCCATACGCCGCTTGATTTCGTCAACGCATCCACCATTGTTTGTGATCAAAGATCCGAGGTAAATGTATGATTGAACCACATCACAGTTTGCGATTAGCTTGACTTCCGGCAAGTTGTTATTGATACGGTCAACAATCATCACTTTCGTTTTGCTGCGGTCGATCTTCAGTCCAAACTCGAGGCTGATGTTTTATATCTCGAAAAGACTAGTTTTCCCTTACAGCTTTACACTCATCTTTCAATCACCCTGTGTACGTGTCTAAGTTTTTTTTCACGAACGCCATCTATTGAATGTGTGCGCGTTTTACGCGGTAATTACAGTTGCAGGAGCTAGGTGACTCTAGCTATCATTTCCCTGCTAGCGGCATCTAGTAGTAGTTTGCGTAGTGTGTTTAAACATTATTCAAACATAATTATCTCAAACATAATCGAAGAGCTGAAAAACAAGCATTCAAAAAAAAAGTGTGTGTTTGTGTGTGTCTGTCTGTCACATTGTAGCTCCCGAACGGATGAACCGATTTCGTATTTTTTTTTTGTTTGATATGTGAATTTGTCGGGTGTGGCTATGTTTGATCAAAATCGGTTCAGCCGTTTCATTGCGTTGAGGGATTTTATAAATTTTACAAAATTAATTACTTGTTTTATTTTATTACCATTTCATCTACTTGGAAGTCATCAACGGGTGAACTTTCTTCCTCGTCAGTGAACTCTTCCTTCACAGCGGCTGGAGTACTCTCATTGTTGGAACAATCATTCAATGTGATGTGCTGATCGGGGGCCCGTGATAAGTTCTGTGTAGTTCGTAGGTTCATCATGCTCACTGTCTCCAGCGATATCTGTAAACACGGTAACACGCAGTGCAGTGAGATTGTGCGAGCGAGGCAAGATATTAAACACAAAGGAATATTTTTGTCTCTCTCTCGATTGAGGTATTTAAGAAGGGCTGAAGGGATTTAATGAAACTATAGATATGAAACACCACTGTAGAGAGTTGGGGAGAGGGCGGGGAGGGAGCAAAAACCCTCCCCTATAAATGAAAAACCGCCCAAGTGCGACTCGGATTCGCGCACGAAGAGTTCCGTACCATTAACTATAAAAACGTTTTATAACGTATTTAGGTAGTTATTATTGAGATTAATTGTAACTTTAAAAAATATTTATTTTATTCAAAATACTTTGCCAGTATGTCACAGTAATAACTTATTATTTTTCAAATAAAAATATCGCGTGTACCTTTTTAGAAACTTCATAAAATAGGCTTGTTTTTAAATTGGTTGGCCACCCAGGTTACGTTTGTTTTCACCAGAGATTATAAAACTTAAGACTTTAAAAACTGACATTTGCTATTCTTGATCTTTAAAACCTTTTGTAAAAAAAACAGCAATAGCTAGTCAAGAATTGGGTACCACGTTAGCAAGGCCCAACATTCAGGATCATTTCACAGAAAAAAACTATTGATAATTCCTCAATTTGTGATTGTAGTGTCCAATAAGGTGCCGTATTTCCAGGACTTGTTAGTTTTTTTTTTTTTAATATTAGCGGCATTTTTTTTTATACTACTTGAATGACGGAACTAGCAGATGGCCCACCTGATGTTAAGTGGTAACCTCTGCCTATGAACAGTGCATTACCTGCATTGCACTGCGCCCGCCACCCTGAGACATAAAAATGAAAAGTCTCATGTGCCTGTAATTTCACCGGCACCCTTACCCTTCAAACCGGAACACAACAATGCGAGCACTACTGGACAACGAATTTTTAGTTACATTATCTAATAAAAATGCGGCAGGAATAGGTATGTATGGTGGTAGTACTTCCCCGGACGAACTCTTTCACAAAAAAGCTCTACTACTACTATTACTACATTGGCCCCCCCTGTATGCACTTGCCGGATTATCCATTAAGTATGGGACAGCCTGTATATCTGATGATGATGATGAAGATTCATGACCCTTATTTTAAAGGAATCTTCTTGTAAACCCTTTCATATTTCTTTCACAAGTCAAGTTAATTTGACGACCTCTGCGACACAGGAGGTTGCGCGTTCGATTCCCACCTCGGAACAAATAATTGTACGATCTGCAGATATTTGTTCAGGGTGTTCTGGGTATTTTCTATGTATAATACACAAGTATCTATCTATTTAATGTATTGTATTAAGTATATCAGTTATCTAGTACCCATAACACAAACTCTGCTTAGCTTGGGGCTAGATAATGTTGTGTGAACTGTCCAGCATTATTTATTTATTTATTTAATTATGTATAAATGTTACCTGCATGCCATTGTACACGAGATCTGTAAATATTTTGTCGGCTCTTTGACTCATTTCTGAGAAGCGACGACATCTCAGCAACTGGGAGCCACAGATGTAGCATATTGTAACGGGCCTTCCATCCGCAGTGTTGAGCTGAAACAAACAATTATTGAATGAATGAATGAAAATACTTTATTTATTTCTTTTAAGGTGTGCAACCTTACAAACTAGTTAAAATAAACACAACAATTAAACATGTACAATGGGCGGTCTTATCGCTAAGAAGCGATCTCTTCCAGACAAACTGTGGATGGAGAGGAACTTAACTTATATGGAAGATGAATGTGAACGCTTATAATAGAATAGAATACAAATCATTTATTTTGAACAGAAAATACACAGTTCGGGTACACATATTAAACATATAAAATTATTATTTTTGGGGTTGTCCCTGTGGACCCACTGCTATGGCCTAGTGGTGGGACTATGGGGTTTACTTTTCCTCCGCTAGGTTAGAGATGGAATTAAAAAACTAACTTTAAATATAAAAAAAATATAGACCTCTGTTTGACCACGATCTCACCTGTTGGTAACTGACGATGTGGCTGAAGATGAAGAACAAAGGTCTAGAAGGCACCTATTCACTCTAGCCTTGAAGAGACCCAGATTATAGTTAAACTTTACCATAGCACACTAGCTAACTTTAATAAACCTATGAGACAAAACTTTAAAACTTATATTTCTGACCATGATAGGTCCATGTTAGGGTCTAAACGAGAATTATTTTTTGGCATAAATAAAATTGCTATCTTTTTTCTCCTATATTTAAATTACAGTAGTGTACGGTTGAACATGTCCCACTGTATTTTTTTAGGTTTTAACTTTCATCTCATATATTGTTTGAATAAGGCGGCTGGCAACGGCTGGATGAGGAGAGCCGAAGACCGGACTAAGTGGTGTTCGCTAGGAGGCCTACGTCCAGCAGTGGACGTATATAGAAGAATGATGAAGATGATGATTGGTTTATTATTATTATTATATCACTCATTTATTAAAAATCTCGTAAAAAAATATATTTTTCACTACAAAGCAATACTATCTACAAAAAAATAAATAGTAAAAAACATTATAGTAAAAAATATAAATCAAAACGGGGAACCACCGACCGCGGAGCGAGGCCCAAACGGTCGGGGGCTAGGGCTGCAGAGAGAGGAACCTCCTGACTATACGTGCCGAGTCCAGGAGTACCGCCTTCTGAATCTGACCCTTGATCCAACTATTTAGCGAGAGCTTCTTAAGGTACTGGTCGAAGCTCTTCGCAATCAGTCCATTCACTGAAACGACTATCGGGACGATAATCGTTGAATCCACATCCCACATGGCGGTAATCTCGTGAGCCAAGTCAAGGTACTTGCTTAACTTGTCTTTCTCGGCCTTCACGAGATTAGCATCATGCGGGATAGTGACATCAACAAGTATCGCCCGGCGTTCCGACCGGTCTACCAGCACGATATCAGGCTTATTGGCAACAATAGTCCTATCCGTGATGATAGACCGGTCCCAGTAGAGCGTGGCACGGCCATTTTCAAGAACCGGGCCATTTTCAAGAACCGAAAATTATTATTATTATTATTATTTAAAATTATAGACGAGCAGCTTTCGCTGATGTGCCTATTTCAGAGTGTTGAAATGTCTTAGTTTCACTTGCTGCACTGATTACACTTTAATGTCTTTAATTGTTAACAGTTTGTTCGTCCGCAACCAGTTATCTAATTTATTCTTGAAAGATGTTAGTTGGATGACAAAATAAAAATTGCTTAAGGTTAGCTAGTGTGCTACGATAAAGTATGTTTTTTAATTCCATCTCTAGCGTTGGTGGGTCCACGGGGAAAAATAATCCCCATAGTCCCACCAGTAAATTAGGACTAGCAGCCTCCACCCATCACGCAAAAAGGGCCCATTGGTGGCCTAGTTGCGGAGAAGAGTCTGCACTACAAGTAAGTAAGTAGTCCCAGCAGTAGCTTATAGCAGTGGTTCCACGGGGAAACACACATTTTGTTGCTGTATAGTGCCATCAAAAAATGCCCGTTCTCAGCAAAATGCTGCAGTGAACTGCAGCACTGAGCAGCAGCACAGACCTCAGTTCCTGGTGCCTCAGGCGCTCAGCATTTTTAGCTGTTTATCTTGCATTTTTGTATGTTGGAAAATGAAAGTAGGTACATGAATAAAATTGTATGTAACCCTAACTTGTGGCTTGTGTTTTATAGGTAGGCACTCGTCTAGTCCATGTCGTCATCAATATCCCGTATAAGTCCACTGCTAACCCCAAGCCTCCTCCATAGAATGCTACGACGAACGGTCTGTGTTCGGTTTGGTATTTGTCAATGTAGTAAGGGTGACCAAGACCCAGCCGACTTGCATCCAACAGAGGTACCAGTACAATATTGTAGTCTTTGAGACGTACCTAGCACACTATAAATGTTGCTAATGGAAATAGAAACCTATGTGAATAATAACTTGAGATTGAGTACCTTGGTACTAGTGACTCTTTCGTATATCTCTTGCAGCCCGTTGCTCGCAATGCAATGCATTCTGAGGTCACTGGCTAAACACACTCTGCAGACTGAAGTAGTCATTTTCAGATCCAGCCAGACTTTGTATTTTTTACAAACAAAGCAAACTAGTACAGAAAAAGAACGCTATATAATAAAATAAATAAATTGTTTCGTAAGATCGTACCATGGTGGTAAAAGTAACGTAGTATCATATCCAGGGTCGTCAATCATTTAACAAGTACCAAGGTACAACTACCAATTCATTGAGTACTCAGAGTTGAAATATGTACATTATAGATTTCGCTATTTTCAAAAATAAGCTTCTTAGTCAACACGGACCAGTATCCAGGCCATTATAAAAAACAATATCAGCCATCTTGTTTCTACAGTTCATCCAATCAGAAAGTATCAGATTAGACGCCAGTGATGCCAATTCAGAAATGTTATAGCTAGATCTAGCAGTAAATTAACATCATCAGCTACAAAAAAACCGATCTAAACCCAAAGAAAAACAGAAAATTTACTAAAAAATGACAGTCTGTCTGTGGAGAAGAAGTCTCGGTTGACATATCTAAAAAAAGTAAGGTCGTATGCTTACTGTAAATTAGTAACATGATAAAACTATGTTTTTTTGTTCTAAATAATAAAAATATTATTAAAATATTATAAGTCGTAATCCAAAAGAAAACGTCACAAAATTATTTTATATGTACAATCAATTTATTTATTTATACATTATTGCACATACAATAATGTTACAAAAAGGTGGGCTTCATGCTAACAGCATCTTCAACCAGCAAAATCAGGTTTGTGACAGCTAGTGGTTGGCGTACTACTAGACTACCTAAACGTACTACGTAACTGCGTAAACTAACAAAAAAAATAAAAAGTTTCTTCCATTTTTTTTTTAACAATGTTTGTTTTTTTAACATAGACCTTTGTTTGACCACGATCTCACCTGTTGGTAAGTGACGATGCAGCCGAAGATGGAGCACAAAGGTCTAGAAGGCACCTATTCACTCTAGCCTAGCTCTATTCCATCTACAATAATTTTGGTTATTCATAAAAACAATTGATAGACCAAGTATATTCAAAAGTAGGCTAAAACAGCTTTTGCTGTAAGGGTGCTATAATGCACTACTTAACAAGTTCAGACAAGAATTGCTTTTTGAACATAAATTTCATAAGGAGGATTTTGTTTTTTTTGTAGTGATCTGGCTGTTTTTTAAAAATTGAGTTGGCAGCACTCATAGCATATGTCAGTCCAGTCAAAATTGTAAAAAATTTGCATTGATAATTAGTTAATTTGCATTAATTTGGATAATTTCCACTATCGCGGAATATAGACGTGACAAGTGGTGAGCTCATCGTCGCCATAGCTTGCCACAACTGGCCGGATAAATAAAAAACATATCGTTTATGAAATGCTGTGTCCCAGGCTGTTCGTGAATCGATGAAACAGGTATGTATATTTAATGCTAATTTAATAACTAGTAGTTACACAAGGGGATGGGCAGCAGCATCCTATTGAGTGCTCAACACGAATACTGCGATCACCCGCTCGCAATCCGCCTGCCAAGCGTGGTGATTATGGCAAAACCATTTCAGACCCACGGTACCCCTGGCCATACCCCTGGCGGTACCGTAGGACTTTTAAAGTTAAACGGTACCACCGAGTAAGTGACCCTAGTGATGTGTTGACCAAGCCCCGCGGTTACGTTTGCACCATTGATTTGCCCCATTAATGGTGCAGACGTAACTGGTTAGTTACGTTTGCACCATTCAATTTGATACAACATACTAACCTTGCTTTTCTCGCCATAAAAATTTGTTTATTTAGCGTTTGTGTTTGACATGGTTTTTTGGATAGAATGTTCACCAAAAAACAAGTTCCTTTAGGAACATTCGGTTGACTTTGCAAAATTTTGAAATTCCAAAATGTATAATTTCCCGTTTCTTTTTAGTGTTGTATTATTTTAAAGTTGTGTTCCTATAATGTTGACTTTTTTGGGATCACATAGTTTTATCAATCTATAAGGCGCTCAGAACACGACAAAATTTTGAACTCTCAGTTGCGGCAACCGACAAATCGCAACTATAGCCGTTTTTTTGGATGACAGCTGTCAAAATTGATTCAGTCATATTTCGGAAACTACTCGAGCTAGAGTTTCGTTGTATGGCTCAAATGAAAGCTGATGACAAACTCTACATTTTTGATGACAGCTGTCAAAATTGAAACAGTCATATTTCAGAAACTACTCGTGCTAGAGTGTCGTTGTATGGCTCAAATGAAAGCTGATGACAAAATCTACATTTTGGATGACAGCTGTCAAAATTGAAACAGTCATATTTCGGAAACTACTCGAGCTAGAGTTTCGTTGTATGGCTCAAATGAAAGCTGATGACAAACTCTACATTTTTGATGACAGCTGTCAAAATTGAAACAGTCATATTTCGGAAACTACTTTTGCTAGAGTTTCGTTGTATGGCTCAAATGAAAGCTGATGACAAAATCTACATTTTGTATGACAGCTGTCAAAATTGAAACAGTCATATTTCGGAAAATACTCTTGCTAGAGTTTCGCTGTATGGCTCAAATGAAAGCTGATGACAAAATCTACATTTTGGATGACAGCTGTCAAAATTGAAACAGTCATATTTCGGAAACTACTCGAGCTAGAGTTTCGTTGTATGGCTCAAATGAAAGCTGATGACAAACTCTACATTTTTGATGACAGCTGTCAAAATTGAAACAGTCATATTTCAGAAACTACTCGTGCTAGAGTGTCGTTGTATGGCTCAAATGAAAGCTGATGACAAAATCTACATTTTGGATGACAGCTGTCAAAATTGAAACAGTCATATTTCGGAAACTACTCGAGCTAGAGTTTCGTTGTATGGCTCAAATGAAAGCTGATGACAAACTCTACATTTTTGATGACAGCTGTCAAAATTGAAACAGTCATATTTCAGAAACTACTCGTGCTAGAGTGTCGTTGTATGGCTCAAATGAAAGCTGATGACAAAATCTACATTTTGGATGACAGCTGTCAAAATTAAAACAGTCATATTTCGGAAACTACTCGAGAGTTTCGTTGTATGGCTCAAAAGAAAGCTGATGACAAACTCTACATTTTTGATGACAGCTGTCAAAATTGTAACAGTCATATTTCGGAAACTACTTTTGCTAGAGTTTCGTTGTATGGCTCAAATGAAAGCTGATGACAAAATCTACATTTTGGATGACAGCTGTCAAAATTTTATTTTTGTTTTATTTATTATTTCTGTCACCAGGCTGTATCTCATGAACCGCGATAGTTAGACAGTCGAAATTTTCACACATGATATATTTATGTTGCCGCTGTAACAACAAATACTAAAAAACAGAAAAAAAAAAAAAAAAAAAACAGCGTTGCAGTTCACTGCAGCAATATGCTAAGCATGGACCTTTTTTGACGGCACTATACACACAGCAACAAATATTTTTTGACGGTGTAACTTTTGTTTTGTGTATTCAAGCTGTGTGTATGTGCTGTTCAAAATAAATTATTTCTATTCTTCTATTATATAATAAAACATATATATCTATGTAATGCATTTTACTAAGTCGGACTTGTTAGTATGATTTGTTGGTATAAGATCTGTCCTGGCTGCTAGCTTATTATGGAATGTGTTAATACTGGAAGAAAGCGTTAGTTGAGTCAGTCGTGGGAAGCAATGGCGGCGATGAGCTCACCACTTGTCACGTCTATATTCCACGATGGTGCAACCCACTGTGAAAAGCGGCCCATTGAGGCTCTGCCTACCCCTTCAGGAAAAAGGCGTGTGTCTATGTATGTATGTATGTATGTATATTAGTTATCTAGCACCCATAACACAAGCTCTGCTTAGCTAGGGGCTAGATAATGTTGTGTGAACTATCCAACATTATTTATTTTATTTAACTACCTATGTATGTACACAACATACGTATATAATATGTAAACAGATACTCTCAATGTCGCCTCATCTTATTTTATTTATTTGCAGAATAAAATAACTGATGATCAGAAGGAAATGGACTGTACATATCACTGCAAATACGTTTCCAGGATACCCATCCTTGTGATGGATCCTTCGGTAGCTGTGGTATGTATTACCTTCAGCATAATATCTAACAGGAACGCGTAGAAGCGTAACTCCTCAATTAATCTACCTACACTTATATTATAGTTCGTAAGTTTGTATGTAGGAGGTAATAAACGACTACATATCCGATTTAAAAAAAAAACTGTTCTTGAATATTTAGAAATTACTTTGAGGGTGGACATAGGCTCTATTTTATTAGCTTTCGCCCGCAGCTACGCTCGCGTTATATGTGTAGGTCCAATTCAACTCCGTAAAGGTTGAGCGGATTTTGATTAATCAAATCAAAATCCGAAAGATTAGATTATTTATTTATTTGCAAAAATGTGGAAACACTGAGTTGTTCTTGTGTAGGTAAATGGTCAACACGTTACAAATTTTTAACTATATTAATGGCGGAACAAGCAGACGGCCCACAGAGAGATGATGTTAAGCGGCAACCTCTGCCTTTATCAATACAATAACATCCACCTACGACCCGCCCTATGTGGCATTGCACTGCGCCCACCACCCTGAGACAAAAATGAAAAGTCTCGTGCCAGTAATTTCACTGGCACCTACCCTTCTAACCGGAACACAGCAATGCGAGCACTTCCTCTGAACGAACTCTCGCAAAAAAGCTCTACCTACTAAAAAGTATCTAGCATGCAAATGATGATAAAGTTTTTTATTTATTGATTTTTGGTGTGTGGATGAACGCTTGCGAAGGGCGGTAGGGGGGGGCTGCTTTTTATCCCAACAACATGCTTGCGAAGCCGCGGGCAAAAGGCTAGTTGCTAACAAATGTAATTCTTTGATTACAGTGTTTCCTGTGCCGGACAAGAAATGATTTCGACGAACTATGCAGCACGATCGCAACAAACTTGACTCGCGAGACTCAACCGCTCTTCGACATATGCGAGAAGAGACCGTCGCATTGGAGCCCCCTCAATAATGACATTGACTTACAGAATACTAACATATTTACAGGTAACTTGCTGTGCCCGACCTGAGAATAGACCGCTCCCGTGGATGTCGTAACAGCCGACTGCGTGTAGAAATTAGGGAATAGGCAACAGCATCCACCTGAGTACTTAACACCAATAAAATAAATAAATACATAATGCTAGTTCACACAATGTTATCTAGCCCCAATATAAGCAGAGCCTGTGTTATAGGTAGGTACTAGATAACTGATATACTTAATACAATTTTTTTGTATACAATAGTATGCAAAAAAAAAGTACATAAGCATGGTGGAAAAACTGCAAAATAAGTTAACTATGTATACTTAAAGGTATTTTTTTAACTGTAAACATAAAAAGGGTTTGTTTACGGTCAAATTAGCAAAACTGATGATATTTATGAGATACTATCAATTAAAACATGTGTGTTATGTCTCTTAGCGCTCGCGAATTCAACTTTCTCTATCTGAAAAAGTGTTGATAAACTGTAATGAGCAAAAAACACCAAAAAATAATAATTTCGCCCCTCAAGCGAGACGAAATAAGTCATTATAATGTATTTACATACATACATAGACACACGCCTTTTTCCTGAAGGGGTATGCAGAGCCTCAATGGGCGCTTTTCACAGTGGGTTGCACCATCGTGGAATATAGACGTGACAAGTGGTGAGCTCATCGCCGCCATTGCTTCCTACGACTGACTCAACTAACGCTTTCTTCCAGTATTAACACATTTCATAATAAGCTAGCAGCCAGGACAAATCTTATACCAGCAAATCATACTAACAAGTCCGGGTAATCCCTTAGTCGGCTTTTACGACATCCATGGGAGAAAATGGAGGGGTCTATTCTTAGGCCGGACACACCACGGCAATGTGTATAGGTAGATCTAATGAATAACTACTATTGTATGTTTAAAAATAAAAAGGTGCATATTGTGTTTGAAAACGTTGTTTTACTAACAATAGCCAGGCACCTATCTATCGCTATATAAGTATGCCTATTTGCTATAGAGGCATACATATATAGCGATAGGTAGGTAGCTAGCTATTTATGTAGTATGAAAAATGCAAATAGAGCTAAAGCACAGAATAAATAATAGTTACTATGGCAAAAGTTCAATTAGTCAAATAGAGAAGGCGCGCATGAGCTCCTCCCCTCTTTTGGCGGGAGATATATCTCTATTTCTATATATAAAAAATTCCTCTATGATCATATCACCTAAAAGTGTAAAAATAAAAATCGTTAAATTTGCCAGCAATAAATCGAGAGAAATCGGGAGATTTTTATTCGGAATAAAACAAGAGTTTTTTTAAGTTAATAATACATTCATTTATTTAAGATTGATATATTGTATATAAATTAATCATTTTCGTCTTCATACCACCTCTTACTGGCTATTTTTGTGAACATTTTCTCATCTATATTAAAATTGTAGCAACTTTTATTATTATCTGCTATACCTACATCTTTTAGTGTATAGAAGACCTATCATTGACTCAGTGGAAAGTTTATTGCGTTGTTTAGTTTTCATCAAATTTCTTGATGAAAATATTCTTTCTACATTTGCAGATGAGTGTGGCAAACTCAAAACTTTGAAAACAAAATAACAAACGTTTTCAAACATGCGTGAGCCATCACCACATTTCATGCTACTCACGCTTGTCCAAAATTCTTCTGTTTTTTCACTGAGCGACTCAATTTCTTTTGTATTACGAAGCAAACGCCATTCTGTGTCAACTTTTTATAGTCATTAGTCTCTATCAAATTGGGGAATTGTCTACATATTGACACAATTGACGAAAATTCACCTTTTTTGAAAAATTCGGGAGATAGGAGTGCTAAATCGGGATATCGGGAGACAAGGTCCAAAATCAGTAGATCTCCCGATAAATCGGGAACTTTTGCAACGCTGTCACCTAAGCACAGAACACTAATAATCTCGCACCACAGACTACTAGGATGCTACGCACACGTATCACAGACATCGAGCAACGTAGACAGTACAGATCGTTCACAAAAGCAAGGCACTTATTTTGTGTATTGGCAGCATTGCCTACGGTGCTGCCAACAATGTATGTAGCATTTACATCACTTGGCTGCCTTCTAGACTGTTAGAAATGATTAAAATATTTTTTTCTACATTTCAAACTTTCGGACATGATCTGCAGGCATTTTAACGTCAGTTCTGGACTCCGATCGAATTCTAGATTGCAGCTATGATAAGGATCTGTTCAAAACGAAAGAGTTCTAGCTTCCTAGACTGTTTGAAATGATAAAAATATTTTTTTCTATTTTACAAACTTTCGGACAAGATCTGCTGGTATTTTAACGTAAGTTCTGGACTCCAATCGAGTTCAAGATTGCAGGTATGATACGGATCTGTTCAAAACGAAAGAGTTCTAGCTTTCTAGACTGTTTGAAATGATTAAAATATTTTTTTCTACTTTTCAAACTTTCGGACATGATCTGCAGGCATTTTAACGTCAGTTCTGGACTCCAATCGAATTTCAAATTGCAGCTATGATACGGATCTAATCAAAACGAAAGAGTTATAGCTTCCTAGACTGTTTGAAATGATGAAAATATATATTTTCTACTTTTCAAACTTTCGGACATGATCTGCTGGCATTTCAACGTGAGTTCTGGACTCCAATCGAGTTCTAGATTGCAGCTATGATACGGATCTGTTCAAAACGAAAGAGTTCTAGCTTCCTAGACTGTTTGAAATGATGAAAATATACAATGATCTGCTAAGTTCACACAGGTTCACACACATGTGTTTTTCAACCTTTTTCATGATGCTGTAGCTGCCTGCACATAGCCAGTAGAAGCCATTTAAATAAGAAAAGAAGAAGAAGCATGAAGGAACATAAAGTATCGTCTGTTTTTTATTATCTGTGAAGATCGTTGTCTTTTGTAGTAACCATGCTGTGTTCTCTTAAAACACTGTGGTATGCTCGAAACTTTTAGTATGGAAACTAACTACACCTGTACTTGGTAACGATTAAATATTTGCTAGTTAGTTATACCATTCTATAAAATTTTAATTTAATCGGAAATATTTTACATTGGCAATGGTTAATTGGCAATCTTCTTTTTCTCTTCATATAATGGCTTCTGAAAAATTGACAATCATGAAGCATTACTTAGATGTCAATGTCATGCCATGCGTGGGTGCATGTCAGTGAGTAAGTTTTTGTAAATTTTGAAGAAAAAAAAGAAAAATGTTTGTTGTTGCCTTGGAAACAGTGCTGCCAGATGCATCGCTTTTCCGCTTTTTAGACCGCCTTTTTGCCAATGGTTCCGCGTTCCGCTTTAAACCTACGTTCCGTTTTTTTCGAATTTGCTGAAAAGCTCCGTTTTTTCTCACTCATGGTTACACTAATTACACGTCGCGTCGGGAATACCGCCGGACTTATTTTACTGACATTGTGTGTTTTCATTATTTCATTTTTAAATTCCCTTATTCTTGTGTGAATAATCATTTATAAACATCAATAAGCGTCAGTGGTGATCCGAGTGGGAGGAGGGGGGTAATGACCCCCGTGACCCCCCATAATAATACACGACAACTTGACAAATCTTCTAAAACTTGACGGTAACGAACATTTCAAACACAAGCTTAGCAAAGCTTGTGTTATGGTTACTAGATAACTGATATACTTAATACAACATATTACATAGATAGATATTTTTTATTATACATAGAAAAATACCCAGAACACCCTGAACACAAATTTCTGCGATCGCACAAATGTTTGTTCCGAGGCGGGAATCGAACCCGCAACCTCCTGCGTTGCAGGCCAACCTTCGCACGCCGCGCCACAGAGGTCGTCTATGTATGATTCTGTACGAAAAAAACAACTTCAAAGCTAGAAATTTATCCCTAATACAAGATTATATGTGATAAATGTTCTGATAATGTATATTTTTATTACTGCACTGTCCTCGAGCTAGAAAAACAGAATTATTAAAATGTTCCGATTTTTTTGTTGAAAATCCGCGTTTGTGAAGCACCTCTCCCGCTTTTTCAAAATTCTCATCTGCCAACACTGCTTCAAAATTTGGAAAATAAATTTAGGATTTTTTTGATTTTTATAAAATAAAATTATCGTTTGGGACAGAACTCGTATTACTAGGTAATAATGTGTGAAAAAGTGACTTCGTTAGCACTTGTGGACTCAGAATGTCTTTTTATGTACCTACCAAACTCATTGAACGTGCATTCACTATTCAAAGATGGTTAGTATTGGTACGTTAGTTTTTCATTCGTTGTATTTAATTTCTACATGTACTTAGTCATTAAAATGTAACAAAACTAAAAATTCCAGATGTGCTGCACTTTCCAAACCCAAATCTAGAAAAAGATCGGTTCCAGAATTGTTGGAAGTTCCACAAAAGATATTGAACCTTCATTTACAACAATCGAAGTGAATGCCGAAGACATTTTGCAGTAGTCTTCCACTAACCCAAGAACAGACTGCCATGCCTACATGATTCATTTAAGGCACAGAATAAATAATGGTACAAGTTCAAGGTAATAAAAATAGCGACAAACAAAACATTTGCTTCTTTTAGGAAGCTTTTTAATTAAGAGGTACTTAGGTAGGTACTCTGTTAGAGTTTTGGAGTATTGTACCTATCATGCCTTCATTCAACTTTACAATATATACATAATCTCAGCTGGCTACTCGCCCGGACTGATAGTTAACTGATAGTCAAGATTTCCTATTCAAAAGTATTTTATTCATTGAAATCACAAGGATCATTTTAAATCCTCTTGTAAAATAAATTTACTCCTGTTACTCCTGTCCAACGTTACCAAACCTAGAAGAATCAGGCAACAAACACGGCTCAGCTTTATTTGATGATCCTTCTTACTACTAGGTGGGGAGCGCATATGTGGTGCCTCGAGAACAAGTGGAAGCTGATTCGAAGAAAAAAAAGAAAACCAACTTAAAAGACTTCGGTAGGCAGTCAAGAGTAAGATGCTAAAATGAATCAGCAAAAGTTCATAAGACAGCACACGCTACCCTTGATAAGCACGTTAAGCTGTCGGTCCCGGCTGTTATTGATTAATAGCAGTCGATAAGCCATGTCAGAGGCCCTCGGGCGGCTTGACAAACTCTTGACACCAGAGGCCAGCACTACCTCATACGAAACGACGACGACGTCCCTTGATATACTAAATAGCTAGCCTAAGTATACGGACACCTAGAAATGGCAAAGCACAAACAAAACATCAACTTTATTTTCATGTTTCAGGGTACAGACAATTGTCTGAAAAGGAAATCCAGTTAAGAAAATAATGTTGTTCAAATAGTGGAGATCCTCAACAACAAACACTGGTACCACGTTCAGTCGCATGAAAACCCTGACTTAGCCTCTCGAGGAATCTTGCTCTCAGCCCTGAAGGACTTGGGGTGGAAAAGTACGAATTGACTACCTAAAAAAAAAAAAAAGGCCAAGTGCGAGTCGGACTCGCGCTCAAATGGACAAGAGCATTGCTTAACCTACATGTGGAGAAATCACGTTTGTTGTATGGGAGCCCCATTATTTCATAATTTCATTCTGTTAAATTCTAGAGCTCATTATAGGCATACTGTGAACCTATTGCGCCTTAAACTTTGATTACAGATACATCCAATTTTTTTCTTTTTTTTTATACTACTTGAATGACGGAACAAGCGGATGGCCCACCTGATGTTAACGGTACCCTCTGCCTATGAACAGTGCATTACCTCACAGTTCACGTCCACCTAGGACGCGACCTATGCGGCATTGCACTGCGCCCGCCACCCTGAGACATAAAGATGAAAAGTCTCATGTGCCTGTAATTTCACCGGCACCCTTACCTTTCAAACCGGAACACAGCAATGCGAGCACTACTGCTTTGCGGCAGAAATAGGTATGGTGGTAGTACTTCCCCGGACGAACTCTTTCACAAAAAAGCTCTACTACTACATCTGTGATCGAAAGCCTTAAGGTGGTTGCTTTTCCATGCTAACGTATTTTACCAAATATGGGCGAACAGAGCTTTAACTTTACAATGAAATAACTGTTATTGACTTTTTATTAGTCATCATTTGCGGCAAACCATTTTTGGTTTGAAGAAAACACTGGATTGATAGCGAAAATAACATCGAAATGACTAGTATGAAAAAAGTAAATAAATATAAATATAGTATGGACTAAAATTTTGAAGTTATTTTCGCCGTTTATCCAGTGTTTTCTTTAACCAAACATAATTTCCCACAAATTATAACTAATATAAAAGCCAACAACAGTCATTTCGATGTAAAATTATACTCTGTTTGCCCATATTTCGTAAAATACGTTTCTATGAAAAAGCAAATCCACCTTAATTTATATGGGTGTAAAATATCTAAGTACCATATCGTAATTTTTAGGGTTCCGTACCCAAAGGGTAAAACGGGACCCTATTACTAAGGCTCGGCTGTCCGACTGTCCATCTGTCTGTCTGTCTGTCTGTCCGTCCGTCTGTCACCAGGCTGTATCTCATGAACCGTGATAGTGAGACAGTTGAAATTTTCACAGATGATGTATTTCTGTTGCCGCTATAACAACAAATACAAAAAATATAATTAAATAAATATTTAAGGGGGCTCCCATACAACAACCGTGATTTCTCCTAATGTAGGTTAAGCGATGGTCTGCGGGGTCAGTTTTTGGATGGGAGACCACTTTTTGCGTTCAACTTTTATTGTTTTTTTTATAAACCTGTTTTTTTGCCGTTTTTGTAGTTAATGGTACGGAAGCCTTCGTGCGGGAGTCCGAATCACACTTGGCCTGTTTTTTATCTTGGTCCACACATGTGCTCTTTATAAATGTTATACCAGTTAAAATGCCACCAAAATTACACGATATAACTTTCAAAACATAAGATAATGAAAATTAATAAAAATTAAGAAGCCAAAAATCTAGGATTTTTTTAATGTGTGTATAATGTGAACCAAACTAATGAACCATGCCACTGACATTGTTACTAACCCGTGTGTAGTATGTAGTATTGGAAAATAATGAACATTTGTAACTAATTTGCTATATTAGATAAGTTTTAACTATGAAATGCTTTTGATTTCCTAATTTACGTAGGTACAACAGATAAACACTTAATTAACAATGTAGGTACTAGTAAACTGTGTTATCATTCTGTCACGTAGGTACCTACGTATATTTTTATATTGTAGCGGTAGGTACTAAAAAAATAATCAAAGTATGCTGTATGACAAAATATAGTTTAGGTTAACTAGTAAGAAAATTGCTATAGCTATCCTTGTATACTTTACAGGCACTGTATAGTATACAGATACTGTATCCAATAGGTACAGGTTATTTACAGAAAGAATCCCTCTTATATTATTAATGCGAAAGTTTATGTGTGTGTTTGTTACTTCTTCACGCTGAAACGGCTGGACGGATTTGGATGAAATTTGGAATGGAGATAACTGGACTCCCGGAATAACACATAGGCACATTTTTATCCCGATATTCCTACGGGATCGAGACTTACGCGGGTGAAAATGCGGGGCGCTGCTAGTAGGTAATACAACTAATACAAGTAGGTACTATGTAGAATATATATATATATATATATATACACAAAAAGCGTCATCTATTTGCGGTAATGTCCTAACTTCTACACGATGACGTTTAGAATTGTGACGGAAATAGAGATGAGAGTACCGTCTATTCCCCAGTAATATATTGTAGTCTTTGGTAGTAACTGAGATCCTAAAATTCTCATGGAAAAATATTAATCTTCTGAAATCAAATTAAGTAGTTTTGTTTACAACCAGAGCTATCCCCAGCAGCTACATTGGTGACCCCGAACAAGAGCACACAATAAAGAAGAAATAAACCTCACCATGAATGACAACCATAGATTTAGTATATGTACTAGATCTACAATCAGAGATCGAAGATGGAACCAAACAAAATATGTGCACGTGTTGGTGAAAGTCTATGTCTGAGTTCAAAATAGTGTTGTCCTCGACCAACACTTTTACATTGTCGATAGAATTCATCATCCGTCCGTGATGTGTATGGTAGATAAATACATCTTAATGCAGATTAAGTCTTTCATGAATAACACAGTTTGGCAGATTTGACGTCATAAAGAGAATAAGGTTCTTATTCCAATTTTGAATACAGTTAATAAATACCTTTATTATTTATAGACCCCTAAATATTACGGTTTTATTTATAGGTGGGATCTTAGAGTTTCCCTTTTAAATTTAAACTTAAAAAGTTTGCTGCATATACCTAGTGGAGTTCTTATTTGAGTCCATCCCACTCTTCTTATAACCGATAACCATTTTTCTCGTAGCAAAGGATTACTTGGAAATCTGAAAGCACAAAAACATTTTATATCGGCCGTGCTACGCCCATATAATTTTTCACTCTGTTACTTTATCTATAGACAATTTGTTACCCCAAAGTTTATTATTTTTCAAGTGTAAACCACGCTTTATGGATAACATTAAATTTAAATGTAACCCAAAAATGCCGTTCTAGCGGGACTCGAACCCGCACCCTCGCCTGTCGTCGGCGATGCCTTAAACAATTTATCCATAGATCGAGCTATGACGCTGGAGACGAAATTTGTGGGCACTATCAACTCGGCTATAGCGCAAAGTTGATAGTGCTGTATCTACAGGTGTTTCATTGGAAACCTTCTGTTCAAAGTTCGAAAGTAAAGGCATCGCTGATCACAAGCGAGGGTGCAGGTTCGAGTCCCGCTGGAACGGAATTTTTGGGGTATATTTAAATTTAACTTGTTACCTATTATTTTATTAAGCAGAAATAAACAATATTTATTTATAAAAAATAAAAAATAAATATACCCTTTCGGGGAAAAACCACGCCTTTTTCCCCGAAAGGGTATATTTATTTTTTATTTTTTAATAATCAGCAACGTAAATATTTACTCCAAAATATCTACTACACAAACTGCAATAAAAACACCCGTGGTGCTTTAAAGTTACCTTTCAATAGTCAATACAAAAACACACACCTCAATGTCCACCTGGTTATTATAGATTTAAAAAAAAACGGTAAAATGTTAACAGAGCACACATATTTACTCCAAACAAAGTAAACCTCCATTCTACGATGGACAAAAATTTAATTTATAGGTAGGTATAGTGCGCGTCATGTAAAAAGAACGCTGGTGGTCAAGCTTCAACAGGCGTTCCAGCGTTCTTTTTACATGACGCGTACTATAATTGTACATTAATTGTAGTAAACTAGGTAGGCACTCATTCAATGCATAGGTATACATCTCTTAAATAATTATAAAAGTAAGTAATCTCTTCGTTTCGTTTCGTATGAGGTAGTGCTGGCCTCTGGTGTCGGAGTTTGTCAAGCCGCCCGAGGGCCTCTGACATGGCTTATCGACTGCTATTAATCAATAACAGCCGGGACCGACAGCTTAACGTGCCCTCCGAAGCACAGAGCGATGGAAATCCGCACATAACTTAGAAAAAGTCATTGGTGGCGGAGCCTAGGATCGAACCCGGTATCGTTGGATTCTGAGTTGCACTATTGAACCGTTAGGCTACCATCGCAGTAATCTCTTAAAAAGAACGCTGGAACGCCTGAAGAAGCTTGACCGCCAGCGTTCTTTTTACATGATGCGCATTATACAACGATATAGACTGCAACAGGACTATCGATATTTCTGACGTCATCACTTGGTCAAGCCCTATCGTAATCAAACATTTTTATATTTTACATAAAATATTGTTTATTTCTAGGTGCAGCAACGAAATATTATTAAAAAATATAAGGGAAAGTCCTAATCTACGAATGAAACTGGTTTTTAGGCCATTTACTAAAGCAGAATTGATAAAATAAGCAATGCAATCGAACTACCAATAATCTCTTATTTACCTGTGAAACGTGTATTTTCCCGGATAATTACGTCTTTTATCTTCACAGTCACAAACTGAACACGACACCATTGCCATACAAAGTGATATTTGTTATTTAATAGTAAGATTACTAAAATAATTACAAAATTAGTTAAACTGCACAAGAGACCGTCCGGTATGCGCATGTACTCAAGCAAAATATGTCACATTGAATACATTGTTGCTGTCACTTTTCTTCTTGCACGGGGTACATTTAAAAATGACTTCTCTCTCCCACGCTTCGTTTGTCTATTTAGCGTAGCGAAAAAATTCTACGTCTATGATGACAACAAACCTGAAAGCTCTGCGCAGCTGCCGCCAGATTTAGCCGCTCTCATACCACAAGAAATAGCAGGTATAACGCTCTCAATGCGAATTCCACCTTTTTGGAGAGACAAACCACGTCTCTGGTTTATAAGTTTTGAGGCTGCGAAAAGTGAAATGAAAAAAGGCCAGGCCCAACTAGCGCAATTGGTCATCGCCAACCTGGAGAAACAAGACATTGAACAAGTGGCCGACCTGCTGCACAATCCACCTGCTACAGAGCAGTACACCACATTGAAGAATCGACTAATATTGGCATATGAAGAATCGGACAGTCGACAGCTACAGAAATTATTATCAGAAATAGAGCTAGGAGACCAGAAACCAACGCAACTTCTACGTCGTATGCGAAGCCTAGCAAGAGATAAGGTGCCCGATCCAACGCTGCGAATGATGTGGACAAACCATCTACCTCCTCATGTCCGATCCGTACTGGCAGTCAGTGAGTCGTTCAGCACACAGACAGCACTCGACGAGCTAGCTCTTCTAGCAGACAAGATGATGGAAACTAGCGCTGGCACGCAGATTTCCGTCGTTGAAGCACCATCCTCAAGCACTCAGATCACCGACACGCAGTTCCTCGTAGAAGAAATTCGTAAGTTATCTATGGAAGTCACCGCACTCAAGACACAGCAAAATTACCACCAAAATCAATATCAAAACCAGAGACGCCCGTTTTTCCGTCGAAACCGCTCAGTAAGTAGAGATAATTCAAAGAACAGGTCGCGCAGTGAGACTCCTACACCCTACTGCTACTACCATCGACGTTTCGGTTCTGAGGCAAGGCGCTGCACAACGCCCTGTTCATTCAAGAATGATAAAGCGAAGCCGGAAAACTAGCAACTACGCTGGCCGAGGCGGGATCCAGCGTAACTGAAAGTTCATACCGCCTGTTCGTCACAGACAAGAAAATGAAATTAACATTTTTGATTGACACCGGTGCCAATATTTCAGTACTACCACCAACAAAAGGACAACCACTGAAACCACTGAATTTTCAACTATATGCTGCCAACAACACTGTTATCCCAACATACGGAGAAAAAACGTTAGAACTCGACCTACATTTACGCCGACCGTTCAAGTGGAAATTTATTGTCGCGAAAGTCAGCAAACCAATAATCGGAGCAGATTTTCTCGAATATCACCAACTAATCGTTGACATCAAAAATCGAAGACTCATCGATGGTAAAACCAACCTAACAGTAAGTTCATTTGTTAGTGCAACTAACGTACCTACAGTCCGCAGTATCGACTTACAACAATCTTACCACGACATCCTAGCGGATTTTCCCGGAACTACAAGACTAACCTCAATGCAGCTTACTCCAAAAAATAATGTTGAACATTTTATAGAGACTACTGGACCACCACTTCATTGCCGAGCTCGACCAATCGCACCGCATCGATACGAGCAAATACGAAGAGAATTTGAGAATATGATAGAACAAGGCCTGTGCCGTCCAAGCAAAAGCCCTTGGTCATCACCACTACATATATTACCCAAAAAAAATGGGGATCTTCGTGTCTGCGGAGATTATAGAAGACTGAATGCCATCACCATACCCGACCGCTACCCAATCCCAAGAATTAAGGACTTTACTTTCCAGTTATCTGACAAGACCATATTCAGCACCGTTGATCTAAACCGAGCTTACCAACAATTGAAGGTACGAGATGAAGACATAGAGAAGACCGCCATCATTACACCTATGGGTCTTTTTGATTTTCCTCGGATGACTCCAGGTTTGAAGAACGCTGGTCAGACTTTCCAACGTTTTATCCACGAAGTGCTCCATGGACTTGACTTTGTCTATGCATTTATCGACGATTTACTTATAGCCAGTACCGACGAAACAACGCACAAGAACCATCTACGCACAGTGTTACGAAGACTAGAAGATAATGGTATCACCATCAACCCTGCCAAATGCATTTTTGGACAGCCAGAGGTTAAGTTTCTCGGTTATACTGTAAACGAAGATGGAATCAAACCGCCTGCCGAAAAAGTCGCAGCAATCTGTAGCTACGCGAAACCGAAGACGATCGAAGAATTAAGGCGTTTCCTCGGCATGATAAATTTTTATCGTGAACATATACCAAAGGCCGCGGAAATTCAAGCTCCACTGCACGCGTACCTACACAACTCTAAGAAAAGAGATCGCTCAGTGATTGAATGGACCGACGAAGCAACAAAGTCTTTTGAAGCGTGCAAAATAGCTATTCAAAATGCAGCTTTGCTCGCGCACCCATCTCACAACGCAACACTAGCTATCTTCAGCGACGCATCTGAACTATCAGCCGGAGCAGTTCTACAACAATACATCGATGAAACATGGCAACCTCTTGGCTACTTTTCGAAGAAATTTTCCGACGCGCAACGTAACTACAGTACGTTCGACCGAGAGCTACTAGCTATCTACATGGCGATCAAACATTTCAGAAAAATGTTCGAGGGACGACATCTCATAGTTTTCACAGACCATAAACCTATAACCTACGTACTACAAAAACCGCCTTCAGCATCCGAAACACCGCGTCGAGCAAGACAGCTGATATTCATCAGTGAATTCACCACGGACATACGTCACATCAGCGGAAGTCAGAACATAGTCGCTGACGCATTGAGCCGCGTACCTATCGACAGTATAGCTTGCCCCACAACAATTGACTACGAGAAAATCGCAGAGGCGCAAGAAAAAGACAGAACGATCATTGACCAACTCGCGAGTCAAAATAACTTAACATTAAAAAAGGTAACTATGCCAGATTCGCGAACACCGATCTACTGCGAAACTTCAACTTCATTCGTCCGACCATACCTACCTGAAGAATTTCGACGAGTCGCATGCGATGCACTCCACAGTATAAGTCACCCAGGAGTTAGAACCACACGCAAACTCGTCAGTCAAAAATTCTTCTGGCCAGCAATGAACATCGAAGTCGGAAAATGGGCGAAGCAATGTATTCAATGTCAACGATGTAAAGTACAGCGACACACAACCAGTGGTGTATCTACATTTCCACCTACAGAGAGATTTCAACATATACACATAGACGTCGTTGGACCACTACCTACTTCACCACAAGGACATAAATACCTCGTCACGATGATCGACCGAGTGACAAGATGGCCCGAAGCAATACCTACAGAAGAAACATCAGCCGAAACCGTCGCGAAAATAGTCTATGAACATTGGATTACTCGATTCGGTTCACCAAGAGTAATAACGTCCGATCAAGGTAGGAACGTCATCTTTTCGCAAAACTATTGCACACCATGGGTTCTACGAGGACTAGGAGTTCACCTTTCCACCCCCAAGCGAACGGTATGGTTGAACGTTGGCACCGCTCTCTCAAGACTGCACTGAAAACTCGTCTATCTGAACATACAACGTGGATCGACGAGCTACCTACCGTACTCATGGGACTCCGCGCCGCTTCACGCTCTGACACAGGTGTCAGTGCCGCCGAGCTTACCTACGGCTACAATTTTCGTCTACCGTGTGATTTCTTCACCTCATCATCAACGAACGAACAAGATATGGATTTTGATTACGTGAGCCGACTACGCGCATCTATCAACTCCGTAAAACCTTGTCAACCTACAAGATCACACGGAAATAAACGACCGATATTCATTCATCAAGATTTGAATACCTGCGAGCAAGTTTTCATAAGAACTGATGCCGTGAAGAAGCCACTACAACCTACCTACGAAGGCCCCTACAAAGTATTAGAGCGAAACGGAAAGACGTTCAAACTTCAACTACCTGAGAGACGATCTGCTGTCATATCAATCGACCGACTCAAGCCTGCCTACACCGTCAACGAAAGTAACTACGATGATCACTTACCAACATCATCAGTCATCATACCACATCAGGATACTTCAGCTACATCACCACTTTCACCAGTGAGCACAGATACTTCAGCAACCACAAGCCCAACTTCAAGCCAAGCTCCGTCATCAATATTGAAGACAACTCGGCATGGACGCAACGTCAAGCTCCCGGTACGCTTTCGCTAAGGGAGGAGTCATGTAGCTGCCTGCACATAGCCAGTAGAAGCCATTTAAATAAGAAAAGAAGAAGAAGCATGAAGGAACATAAAGTATCGTCTGTTTTTTATTATCTGTGAAGATCGTTGTCTTTTGTAACTGAGATCCTAAAATTCTCATGGAAAAATATTAATCTTCTGAAATCAAATTAAGTAGTTTTGTTTACAACCAGAGCTATCCCCAGCAGCTACAATGCGATGGTATGAAAACATATTTCGCGACCCCCCGACCCTTCGCTTTTTTATCATGTAGCGTTTGATGGAATCAACCACCATTGCCACCTCGGTTGACATTTTCATCAATGGCCCACATAAAAAGTAAGCAAAGAAATCGCTAAAATTTTTAAAACAATTTAATTATATGTGTAGCAAATACAGATCCACGATGGGAGAAATTGGTTAGTCAAAAACAAGCACAACCTTCGCATTAACATGAGTCTTAGGATTTTATTTTTTGTTAATTTGTTTGTGTTGTTTATAACAAATGTTTATGAGTATATCCTTTTGTTAAAATTCTCTTAATCAAATTAAAATTTTAAATTGTTTTATCTTTATTTTTACTAAAGTCACAGATAAAATAATACTATACTAGGCGACCCCCTTACAGAAGCTTCGCGACCCCCCAGGGTGTCGCGACCCTCAGGTTGAAAAACACTGCCTTAGAGCATTGCACTATGCTCGTTTCAGTGAGGAAGGGTAATGAGATCAGCGCTTATGTATGTTTCTACGGATGAAACTTCAGAACTAATCTTCTTCCTTTCTTGGAATACTCTAAGCAGTTTCGCCAATCTCAAGTAAAATTATTATTTAAATTATGGTTATTTTCGAAAAAACCCGACTTCAAAGCTAGTAGTGCTTGCATTGCTGTGTTCCAGTTTCAAGGGTATGGTTGCCGGTGAAATTACAGGCACATGAGACTTTTCATCTTTTTTGTCTCAGGGTGGCGGGCGTCCTCGGTGGATGTGATCTATGTGGTAATGATCTGTTTATAGGCAGAGGGTAGGTACCGCTTAATATCAGGTGGGCCTTTTGCTTGATCCGTCATACCAAGTTGTATAAAAAATATATAGGAATTTATCCCCAATACAAGATTTTCTTTATTCTTTATTGTACACACAAACAGAGAACAAAAACATCTCACATAGAGGACATGTACAAAGGCGAGCTTAACCCTAAAATAGTTTTCTTCCAGCAAACTTTTGATGATTCCCTATCCACGGAACTCCAGTTTGTTTAAAAGCTCCTCCGTGGCATCTAGGAAACAGACGTCAGCATAGTCAAGGAGAGGTAACAAGAGGGCTTGGGCAAGAGTGACTTTAGTTTCAAAAGGTAAGAACTTTTGGAGACGCTGAGAGATTGAAACGAGAAGTTACCCCGTTTGCTAATATCATTAACGTGACTCACCTAGGAAAGTTTATTGTCAAAAAGGACACCCAGGTTCTTGGCACAGACAGAAAAAGGCGTACAAAACTGGGGGCACCGTAGACTGACCTACAAGATTCAGCATATATGAACTACCAATTATTAAAGCCTGACACTTCGAGGGATTAACCAGAAGGCCATAGGCCTTTGCCCACGAATTGATATGTTCAACATATCAATTCGTGGGCCAATTCAATATCAATTCAGAGTTAATCAGGTCGATACCATCAGAGATACCTATTTTTATGTAGATACCCTTTAATTAGTGTAATTGATAATTGTTTGTCGTTCTAATTAAAGTAAATATATATAAATAAATAAATAAAAATTTACCACGGAACAGAGAACACATTTTGTGATCTTTACGATTAAATAGTGAAACCAGCGTACACACTGCGCGCGACCCGAAGCGTACACACTGCGCGCGACCCGAAAGATATGAAACAAACCAAGAAGTTACTGAGAGAGAAATATGGATTTTATGTGATAAATGTTCTGATAATGGATATCTTTTTTAATGCACTCTCCTCGAGCTAAAGAAACTGAATTTTTCGCGGCTCGCTCCGCTCACCGTTATATTTTATAATATTAGGAAGAGGATATATTTTTTACTGCACTCTCCTCAAGCTAAAAATACACAATTTTCTTTACAATGATAGATTGGGTATTTATTTTATTTTATTTATTTGGTACACAACAAAACAGCAACACTATATAACACTATAAAGTACCTAATCTTAAATCTAGTACGCAATTCTATAAATCTAGTCATGATATTTGGCATAGAATGGATTACAATGAAGGTAAAGTAAAGTAAAAGTTTATTTTGATAAAAACCAAAAAAAATAAGAAAAATAAGAGGTAAAGGTAAAAAGAAAAAGGAAAAGATAAGGAGGATAAGATAGGAGGTAGGAAAAGGTAGGTTTAAGGTAGCATATTCTAGTTAAGATCTCAATAGTTAATTGAGATCTTAACTAATTAGTTAATTGAAATCTGGGGCAGTGCCGTCAAAACAAAATTAGCTGAACTTCAAATTATGCAAAACAAAATTGGAAAACTACTCTTTCACTATCCTTATTTAACTCCAACCCCACAAATCTATAACGAAATCAAGCTAATGAACATTAAACAGTTATATTTTTACAACACGTGCATACTTGTCCGTAAAATATTAAAATGCTCTCTCCGTACTAGCCTGTCATTTAGGACAGCGCGACAAGTAACAAAGTTTAGTAGTAGTAGAGCTTTTTTGTGAAAGAGTTCGTCTGGGAAGTACTACCACCATACCTATTTCTGCCGCAAAGCAGTAGTGCTCGCATTGCTGTGTTCCGGTTTGAAGGGTAAGGGTGCCGGTGAAATTACAGGCACATGAGACTTTTCATCTTTATGTCTCAGGGTGGCGGGCGCAGTGCAATGCCACATAGATTGCGTCGTAGGTGGACGTGATCTATGAGGTAATGCACTGTTCATAGGCAGAGGTTACCGCTTAACATCAGGTGGGCCCCTTGCTTGATCCGTCATCCAAGTAGTATAAAAAAAAAAAAAAAAAAAAAAAAAAAAAAACAAACAACACGTCGATCCAGTTTTCTGGTGCTACCGAAGACTCGCACTAACTACGGCAAAAAATGATCACTTTTGAAGGCGCACAGCTTTATAATAAAAAGCTTTATACCCGCAACTATAAAAAACGTAAGCTCATTCAATGTTTTTATAGCCAAACTTATGGAGCATGTTCTTAATAAACTTTGACTCTAATGAAGTACCTATCGACATAATAAAACCTAAGTTTCCAGATGCTATTCATATCTACTTAACTACTCATACGTACGCTACCTACTAGAACGACCTACCTATTTTTATGTGTACCTACCTATGTTAAATATTTTCTCATGTAAGTGACTTTTGTCTTTTTGAGAATAAATATCTTTAAACCGATAGTGAGGTAAACAATAAAAGATAAAACGCGAGTTTTTTGAACGTAATGGACGTTCGCAATTTAAAATGATTGAGAAATTTTACTACGTAGGTACATAACACCATAGACTAACTAAACACAATAGACTACCAATCTCATACAAGAAAACGTGCATCGATGAATGATTGCCTACAATGACGATAGATGTCGCTGTTTTGAATCTGCTATAAACGATTAAAATGATTTTTACATGTATTTCGAACAGATCGATAAACATGTTCGCAAAGTTTCATAATTAAAAAATAAATTAGAAATTTAAATGTTTATTTTTAAAGAGATTGGGTAATTGGTTTAAAATACTGATTGAATCATTCCCAGGCTATTTGCCAGCGCCAAATAGAAATAGCCTGGAATTTGAACTTTTTTGAATCCCATTTTCTTGTATGAGATTGGCAGTATATTGTGTTTAGTTAGTCTATGATAACACCCAACAGTCACATACATAGTCCTGACCCTACACTAGGATTCCCTGTGTCGTGGGTATCTGGAACTAAGAGTACCTTGTACCACAACACACAGACTTGGAACAAATATTATCATATCATACAAACATTTGTTCAGCAGTGGGAAGCGAATCCATAACCTCTCGCATCTCAGCCAACTACTCGCCCGCCGCGCCGCAGAGGACGCCAAAATCAAGTAAGATGAACGCCTAACTAAACTATCAACATTCAAATATTCAAACATTTCACACATCACAGGCTTTACTGGAGTGAGCTCTCATGTCTTTGAAAATGTATGTTCTGAGCGACAGACATATCGCATTGGTTGCAGGCGTATGGCTTCTCCTCAGTCAGTGTGCATTCTCATGTGTGTTCGCAAATGACAACTCTGAGAGAATGTCTTATCAAATTGGTTGCAGGTATATGGCTTTTCCCCAGTGTGCATTCTCATGTGTGTTCGCAAATTAAAACTACGAGAGAATGTCTTATCACATTGGTTGCAGGCATATGGCTTCTCCTCAGTCAGTGCATTCTCATGTGTGTTCGCAAATTACAACTCTGAGAGAATGTCTTATCACATTGGTTGCAGGCGTATGGCTTCTCCTCAGTCAGTGCATTCTCATGTGTGTTCGCAAATTACAACTCTGAGAGAATGTCTTATCACATTGGTTGCAGGCGTATGGCCTTCTCCTCAGTCAGTGTGCATTCTCATGTGTGTTCGCAAATTACAACTCTGAGAGAATGTCTTATCACAATGGTTGCAGGTATATGGCTTCACTCCAGTGTGAATTGTCATGTGTTTGCTCAAATAACTGTTGTCAGCGAATGACTTATCACATCGGTTGCAGGTATATGGCTTCTCCCCAGTGTGCATTCTCATGTGTGTTCGCAAATGACCACTCTGAGAGAATGTCTTATCACATTGGTTGCAGGCATATGGCTTCTTCCCAGTGTGCATTCTCAAGTGTGTTCGCAAATTACAACTCTGCGTGAATGTCTTATCACAATGGTTGCAGGCATATGGCTTCACTCCAGTGTGAATTCTCATGTGTTTTCTCAAAGAACTGTTCTCAGCGAATGACTTATCACATTGGTTGCAGGTATATGGCTTCTCCCCAGTGTGGATTCTCATGTGTATTCGCAAACTACTTCTATGAGAGAATGTCTTATCACATTGGTTGCAGGTATATGGCTTCTCAACAGTGTGCACTCTCATGTGTTCTAGCAAACCACCACTCCGAGAGAATGTCTTATCACATTGGTTGCAGGTATATGGCTTCTCCCCAGTGTGCGTTCTCATGTGTGCTCGCAATACATCACTCCGAGAGAATGTCTTATCACATTGGTTGCAGGTATATGGCTTCTCCCCAGTGTGCATTCTCATGTGTGTTCGCAAATTACCATTATGAGAGAATGTCTTATCACATTGGTTGCAGGTATATGGCTTCTCCCCAGTGTGCATTCTCATGTGTGTTCGCAAATTACTACTGTGAGAGAATGTTTCATCACATTGGTTGCAGGCATATGGCTTCACCCCAGTGTGTCTTCTTCTCATGTGTTCTAGCAAAGTACCACTCCGAGAGAATGTCTTATCGCATTGTTTGCAGGCATATGGTTTTACTGCAGAGTGGCTTTGCAAATGTTTCACCATATTTGGTTTAGTCTTCAATACCTTGCGGCATACATCACAACGATAACAAGATTCAGTGTTTCTTATTTTGCTTGTTACAGTGCTTTCTTTTAATTCTGAATGTTCCATATCAATTGGCATTTCATCTAATTGAATGTCATCAACAGCTGAACTTTCATCATCTTCGTTGAATTCTTTCTTCACAGCTACTGGAGTACTTTCTGTCATTCCTAGGTTTAGCGAATGAGCTGCCTGTCGTGTTGTCTGAAATAACACAATGAAGCGAGGTGAGCAAGAGTACAGCGTCTTACACACACAATGTTCTACATGTCATCATCATCAGCAGGTCCACGTCCACTGCTGGACATAGGCCTCCCTCATAGAATGTCTAACAAACGGTCTTTCGGTCTTATGTTTTTTACTGAAGTAAGTTTTATTTTAAGTCAAAATGGTAAAATTAATATTTCTATACTTACATACAAAAAAGTTGTTTCAGTTCCGATCTGTTTCTAACCCCCGACGCAATAACGACGGGGTGTATAAGTTTGACGTGTCTGTGTGTGTGTCTGTGGCATCGTAGCTCCCAAACGGATGAACCGTTTTTTTTAAAGGTGAATTTGTCGGTTGTGTTCTAGCTATGTTTGACCAAAATCGGTTCAGCCGTTTCATTGCAATGAGGGTTTTTTTTAAATTTTACAAAATATTTACTTGTCTTTTGTGTCTATGTCCATGAGTGGTGTGTGTGTCTGTCTGTCGCATCGTAGCTCACGAACGGATGAACAGATTTCGTTTATTTTAGTGTGAAATGTGAATTTGACGGGAGTGTTCTTAGCTATGTTTGATCAAAATCGGTTCAGCCGTTTCATTGCATTGAGGGATTTTATAATTTTTACAAAATTAATTACTTGTTTTATTTTATTACCATTTCATCTACTTGGCAGTCATCAACGGGTGAACTTTCTTCCTCGTCAGTGAACTCTTCCTTCACAGCGGCTGGAGTACTCTCATTGTTGGAACAATCATTCAATGTGATGTGCTGATCGGGGGCCCGTGATAAGTTCTGTGTAGTTCGTAGGTTCATCATGCTCACTGTCTCCAGCGATATCTGTAAACACGGTAACACGCAGTGCAGTGAGATTGTGCGAGCGAGGCAAGATATTCTACGCAAAGGAATATTTTTGTCTCTGTCTCGATTGAGGGATTATGAAGGGCTGAAGGGATTTAATGAAACTATATATATGAAAAACCACCGTAGAGAGTTGGGGAGAGGGCGGGGAGGGAGCAAAAACCCTCCCCTATAGATGAAAAACCGCCCAAGTGCGACTCGGACTCGCGCACGAAGAGTTCCGTACCATTGACTATAAAAACGTTTTATAACGTATTTAGGTAGTTATTATTGAGATTAATTGTAACTTTAAAAAATATTTATTTTATTCAAAATACTTTTCCAGTATGTCACAGTAATAACTTATTATTTTTCAAATAAAAATATTGTGTGTACCTTTTTAGAAACTTCATATAATAGGCTTGTTTTTAAATTGGTTGGCCACCGAGGTCACCATACGTTTTTTTTCACCAGAGATTAAAAAACTTAGACATTAAAAACAGACATTTGCTATTCTTGATCTTTAAAACCTTTTGTAAAAAAAACAGCAATAGCTAGTCATGAATTGGGTAGCACGTTAGCAAGGCCCAACATTCAGGATCATCTCACAGAAAAAAACTATTGATAATTCCTCAATTTGTGGTTGTAGTGTCCAATAAGGTGTCGTATTTCCAGGACTTGTTAGTTTTTTTTTTTTTTAATATTAGCGACATTTTTTTTTATACTACTTGAATGACGGAACAAGCAGATGGCCCACCTGATGTTAAGCGGTAACCTCTGCCTATGAACAGTGCATTACCTCATAGGTCACGTCCACCTAGGACACGCCCTATGTGGCCTTGCACTGCGCCCGCCACCCTGAGACATAAAGATGAAAAGTCTCATGTGCCTGTAATTTCACCGGCACCCTTACCCTTCAAACCGGAACACAACAATGCGAGCACTACTGCTTTGCGGCAGAAATAGGTATCGTGGTAGGACTTCCCCGGACGAACTCTTTCACAAAAAAGCTCTACTACTACTACATTGGCCCCTCCCTGTATGCACTTGCCGGATTATCCATTAAGTATGGGACAGCCTGTATATCTGATGATGATGATGAAGATTTTTAAAGGAATCTTCTTGTAAACCCTTTCATATTTCTTTCACAAGTCAAGTTAATTTGACGACCTCTGTGGCGCAGGAGGTTGCGCGTTCGATTCCCACCTCGGAACAAATAATTGTACGATCTGCAGATATTTGTTCAGGGTGTTCTAGGTATTTTCTATGTAATGTATTGTATTAAGTATATCAGTTATCTAGTACCCATAACACCAGCTCTGCTTAGCTTGGGGCTAGATAATGTAGTGTGAACTGTCCAGCATTATTTATTTATTTATTTAATTATGTATAAACGTTACCTGCATGCCATTGTACACGAGATCTGTAAATATTTTGTCAGCTCTTTGACTCATTTCTGAGAAGCGACGACATCTCAGCAACTGGGAGCCACAGATGTAGCATATTGTAACGGGTCTTCCATCCGCTGTGATGAGCTGAAACAAACAATTACTAAATGAATGAAAATACTTTATTGCACTCCTTACAAACTAGTTAAAATAAACACAACAATTAAACATGTACAATGGGCGGTCTTATCGCTAAGAAGCGATCTCTTCCAGACAATCTTTGGATGGAGAGGAAACAATTATTGAATGTGAACAAGGAAAAGAAAAATGGAAAATGAAAAAAAAGGAATAGGATAGAATACAAATAATTTAATTTGAACAGAATATACACAGTTTGGGTACACAATACAATAGTTAAACATATAAAATTATTATTTTTGGGTGTGTCCCTGTGGACCCACTGCTATGGCCTACTGGTGAGACTGTGGGGGTTATTAACCTCCGTGGACCCACCATGTTAGAGATGGATTTAAAAAACAAACTTTACCGCAGCACACTAGCTAACTTTAAAATATTAGACAAACTTGGATTCCTTACTTCTTACTTTCTTTCGTAAATTTTTTAGACTTCATATCTCAAAAACTGTAAGTCGTATGGAAAAAATGCATTTAACATTAATTGATGCCTAAGAAAATAGCTACACGATAGGCTAAAAAAAAGAAAAAATAAATTGCAAAGAAAAATCTGCCTATTTTCCTCAGTGTCCCCTTATGTACACCCCAACCCCGTTCTCAGCAAAATGCTGCAGTGAACTGCAGCACTGAGCAGCAGCACAGACTCAGTTCCTGGTGCCTCAGGTGCTCAGCATTTTCAGCTGTTTAGCTTGCATTTTTGAATATTAGAAAATAAAGGTACATGAATAAAATTGAACAACAACAACAACTTGTGGCTTGTGTTTTATACTCTTCTAGTCTATGTCGTCGTCCGCAGCCCGTAAAAGTCCACTGCTAAAACTAAGCCTCCTCCATAGAATGCTACGACGAACGGTCTGTGTTCGGTTTGGTATTTGTCAATGTAGTAAGGGTGACCAAGACCCAGCCGACTTGCATCCAACAGAGGTACCAGTACAATATTGTAGTCTTTGAGACGTACCTAGCACACTATAAATGTTGCTAATGTAAATAGAAACCAATGTAAATAATAACTTGAGATTGAGTACCTACCTTGGTACTAGTGACTCTTTCGTATATCTCTTGCAGCCCGTTGCTCTCAATGCAATGCATTCTGAGGTCACTGGCTAAACACACTCTGCAGACTAAAGTAGTCATTTTTAGATCCAGACTTTGTATTTTTTACAAACAAATTAATTAGTTTAGAAAAAAACGCAACAAATAGATGACTAACACAGGCTGTGTGTGCATGTGATATTCATTTATTTTATTTTTTACTATTTTTTTTTCGTGATTCACTGACAGCACAGAGTCAGACAGTAGTTAGTCATAGAGTTTTTTTTAATATAAAGACAGGTAGACACTCCATAAGTTGGCACCTGCCATGGAGTATTTACAGGTGCCATCTTATGGTGAACTTGCGGTGAACGAGCTGTATTTGTACAACTTGTGCAACCATACCACCGCTCCATCCATATCTTCGCTCTACGATCCATATAGTTTTTTTATACCTTTATTTACAGAAAGAATAATACTAGAATGAAACAGTTGTGCTACCTGAAGACCGCTGCAAGCGATCTAAAGGTAGCTCAACTGATCCAAATCACTACCAGATGGAAGCGTACCTAAGATGCTGGCTGCATTGCCACGCTGAATGGCAATACTAATGCGTTGAGCCAAATAAGAGCCAGCTCTCGGGTCACGCGTCGCTTTGACCAGATGCCCTGAAAGAATTTTGAAAACGCGAAGAGCCCCGGAACCCCGCGGACCCAGAGTCTTAACTAAGTAAGCTCTGTCGACAAATGATATTTGTTTTTTTTTTATAAATGTCGTATTAGTCTGTGGTATCATAGACAAAGAGTTTATTACCCCTCGGATTAAGAACAAAGCAACTAGATTCATGTATTACCCTGTATTACCCTCATGGAGGTATAATAGAAATCTTAATCCGAGATCACCCTATTATACCTCCATGATAATTACTCGGATTAAAAACTATAATACCTCCATGGTATTACCATTAAATAAATATGTACTACGTGTGGTATATTCTTTGGACTTTGATTGATTCTGTGGATTGATTGCTAGTACAGTACACTCTGTGAAACCACTCTTCAAAATCTTCAAATTAATTTGTCATACAATACAACAATTCACATTACTAAAGAAAAATGGTAAATAAATAATTTCATGGAGCTTTTTTTCCTCCAGCGTTTATCCAACACAACTGAAATTGACTTGTATTTTCAGGCGACAGAAGTTGAGGACACTATCAAGAGAATTCAGGCCCACAAGGGTGTTATGGGTGTCGTCATTGTAAACCACGAAGGTTTGGTCGATTTTTTGTAACTCTATAGCAACTTTCCACAATTAAAGACAGTATTATAGGTCCTTCGTAGTACTTGCTCCTTATGTCCAAGCTCCATTCTTACAAAAGAAAACGTGCTAGCCAGCAAAGCCAACAGTAGTTTACCTGGATTTGTTTCTTACTTCGTAGGTACGTACTTATCCTACTTGGGATAACAGCAGATGGTAAGTAAGTACCTACGATAACTGTATGGTCTGTTTACTTTGGTACTTGCTACAGAAAGGAGCCTGTATATTTGCAGGTTTGTCAGTTACCATTTCCAAACCAGCTTAGCAGATTGAACCTATGATCCAGTCTGTTATTTGTGTGACTTGACTACATAGTCACAAGAAATATACCATCCCTATATAGGGATGGTATTTATTATTTCTCGTTTTATCGCCACACAATATAAATTCTACTGTTCTGATTTGTATCCTAGGACTCTAAATAATTTAATTTTATATTAATTTATTGATCATTCCTTACTTTTTTTCGCAACTTTGGTCGTATTTCAATGATTTCAGTTCCGCTGTTCACTCCCAAAATGCACATAAAATGTAAATTTAGGACCACTCCGTTGACTTTGTAATATGTGCAAATGTATGTACATGTAGTATGTACATGTGTATGTATGTTATGTGTGTAATAATGTAATATGAACCAGCCCTTATGTAAACCGGTAGAGTATGTTTGCTGCGGGTTGGGTTTAGAATCGTGCCGCACGAATTAAGAGGGGAGAGTGGGAGGGAGGGGTGGAGTGTGGTAGGGGACGTCCCCCCCTAGAGTGGGGATGTGCGGAAACTTATAGTTTTGGAGAAAAAAAATAAAGAAGTTTTGAGGTTAAGTATGAATTTTTTGTGAGGTTAAGTATGAAGTTTTATAATTGGAAGTGTCGGACTCCGGTATGAGACTCAGAATCGACTCAGGGCATTCCGACATGAGTAGGTTAGGTTCAAAATAAGTGACAGAACCGACACGGAGCACCCCGACTCCACGTGGTCTTGTGCGTCACGCCCCTAGAGTGTATATAAAAACGCGGAGCCAGTAGCTCGCGTGGGAGGTCCTGAGCGGAGCAAGCCCGTGAGGCCGAGCGGAGCGAAGGGGGAGGTGGCGAGCGAAGCGAGCCGGCGACCTCCGTAGTGTAGCGAAGGTCGAATGGGTGAAGCGACACTCAGGGGCAACCTCGCGAGAGTACTGGCGAGAGCCCATACCGGAGTCCGACACTTCCAATTATATAACTTCATACTTAACCTCACAAAAAAAAAAAAAACCTCAAAACTTCTTTATTTTTTTTCTCCAAAACTATAAGTTTCCGCACATCCCCACTCTAGGGGGGGGGGCTCCCCTAAGACTCTCCCCCCTCCCCCCTTAATTCGTGCGGCACGATTCTAAACAATACCCAAAAACATACTTAACCTCAAAACTTCTTTATTTTTTTTCTCCAAAACTATAAGTTTCCGCACATCCCCACTCTAGGGGGGGGCGTCCCCTAAGACCCTCCTCCCTCCCCCCCCCACCCTCCCCCCTTAATTCGTGCGGCACGATTCTAAACAATACCCTTTGCTGCATCTGATTGTTAGTAGTAGAGCTGTTTTGTGAAAGAGTTTGTCCAGGGAATTACTACTACCATACCTATTTCTGTTGCAAAGCAGTAGTGCTCTCATAACTGTGTTCCGGTTTGAAAGTTTTGGGTGCCAGTGATATTACAGGCACATGAGACTTTCATCTTTATGTCACAGGGTGGCGGGCACAGTGCAATGCCACATAGGGTGCATCCTAGGGGTCAACTAATCAGGTGGGAAACTAATGTATGTGCAGCCATCATGCTCTGAAACAGAGCCACATTGAGCTGGCTAACATTTATAATCTTATAAATTAGCTCTCTCATAGACGCACTTCAAAATATTTGAAACTATTATTGATTGATAAAAAGTAATAACATTTCATTTATGTCTCTTTACATAGGTAAACTTACATAAATTACAAGCTTTGAACAAGTTTTGTTACGAGCTGGTGTCTGAAATCTAATATATAAAAGGCTTTGTCCTGACTGACTGACTCAACGAGGTCCAACGCACAGCCTAAACCGCAGGACGTAGAGACTTGAAATTTGGAGGGTGTGTTCGTCTTGATGCGTAGGGTTGTACTAAGAAAGGAATTTTGAAAATTCGCATGCTAAGGGGTCCAAAATGTGGTTCTAACTTAAAAGAAAAATGCTCTATATTTCGGAAACCGTTCGTAGTAGAACCACGAAATTTGACATGGAGATTCCTCAAATAAAATTAACAAACACGTATTTTAGCGATTCCTGAAATTTTCCTGAAAAATGGCAGGGGAACGTTTTCTTTGTAAAAAAATAAAAAAACTTTAGTTTTTACAACGCACAGCCTATACCGCTGGTCGTTGAGACTTGAAATTTGGAGAGTGTAGTCCTTTTAGGTTTTCAAAGTGTACTTAAAATGGAATTTGGAAAATTTGCTCCCTTAGGGGTCCATAAAGGGTTTTTAATGTATACACTTTGCGTTTTGCGGCGCACAGTCTAAACCACTGGACCTAGATACATGAAATTTGAGGATGTATTAATTTTTGGGTGTAGAGGTGTACTAAGAAAGGATTTTGGAAAATTCACCATGTAAGGGGTCCAAAACGGCTTTTAATGTAAAACTAAAATGCTTCGTATTTCGGAAACCATTGGTAGTAGATACTTGAAAATTCACAGGTAGATTCCTTATATAAAAATAGAAAAAATATGTTTCAGCAGTACCTGAAATTTTGCTGAAAAAGCCACGGGAACGTTTTGTTTGTAAATAAATACACTTTACGTTTTAGCCAGATTTCAGCGTATTTTGACGATTTAAAAGTTAGTTTCACAGTATAGTAATTAAGATCAAAATATTTTCAGGACCTCAAGGTTCAAATGGGACCACTAAATTGAAAAACTTGAGTATGGTGTCGTTTCAAAGGTTGTTTCACGGTGTCGTTGTTGAAATCAAAATACTTTCAGGACCTTAAGGTTCAAATGGGAGTTGGGACCCCTAAATGGAAAAACTTGAGTATGGTGTCGTTTCAAAGGTCGTTTCACGGTGTCGTTGTTGAAATCAAAATATTTTCAGGACCTCAAGGGTCAAATGGGACCCCCAAATTGAAAAACTTCAGTGTGGTGTCGTTTCAAAAGTCGTTTCACGGGGTGGTTGTTGATGTTTAAATTGTTGTCTGCACGCCGCGACGGGGATTTTTCCAAACTATGCGCGGACGAAGTCGCGCGCGGGTCATCTAGTCTATATATATAAAACAAAGTCGTGTTAGTTACACCACTTATAACTCAAGATCGGCTGGACCGATGTTAGTTATCTCTTTTTTGGTGGATTCTTCTCCGCCCCGAATAGCAGAATAAGTAATAAAATATGGGGGGAGGCTGTTTTAAACCGGGGGCTACCCGTGCGAAGCCAGGGCGAGTCGCTAGTAGGTTTATAAAAAAACCAGGTCACCAGGACTCCACTCTACTGATTACTTGTTACATAAGTTTCTTGTTGACTTTGACTGGACACTTGGACGTGGTTTAGTCTATCGTCTGAATAATTCAGAATCACTCATTTTCAGGAATCCCTATTAAGAGTTCCTTGGACAATGCAACATCCGTGTTATACTCCGGATTGATCGGGCAGCTCACAGAGAAAGCCAGAAACGTTGTTCGTGAAATGGTATGATACCTACATACAGAGATACACACCTTTTTTACCTGAAGGGGTAGGCATAGCGCCAAAGGGGCCTCTTTTCAATGTGAGTCTTACAATTTTAGGAACTTAATGTGATCAGTGGTGAGCCCATAGATAGATAGATAGATAGAAAACTCTTTATTGTAAACACCTTAAAAATAAAATAACAGCATACTTATATTAACTTACAACTAGTTCACGGTGATACCATGGGCGGCCTTATCGCTAAGAGACATCTCTTCCAGGCAACCTTTGGATGGACAGGATTGTAAAGAACGCCCATCGCCTTTGCTTTCCCACAACTAACTATCATCTATAATCTGAAGCCCAAGTCTCTTATTTAATTTAAAGGCACACTGGAAGTTGACAGAATCGAGACTGTATTGTGAATTGTGTAATAACAATATAATCTTATTGTTATTCTTGCAAACAATATTGGATTAGGGTAGTGCTATATAATAATTGTAATGTAAAGAGTGAATGAGAGAATTCTCAGAACTTTGAAACATTCAAGTTCACATTTCGATCTACCTAAGTTCAGTTTTCTTTCAGTTTTTTTATTCCAAAATGAAGAGCCCTCATTGTAAAATCGAGCGATGCTTCAAGTTCACATTTCGATATACCTAAGTTCAGTTTTCTTTCAGTTTTTTTATTCCAAAATGAAAAGCCCTCATTGTAAAATCGAGCGATGCCAAAAAGTAAAGTCCGTTATGTTTTCCCTATGCGCAACATATTCGCGCATCTTATACTGAACTGGACCAAACTCCAGTCATGCCTCGGAGGTGGCATTCACTATTTTGTTGATCATTGACATTTGTTAAAAAATATGAGACATCATCAGTCAAAACACGTGAGCTTGGTCTCCTAGTTTACATAAAATCACTTCGCTGTCTCAAGAAGTTAAGATGAGCTGAGATAAGCAAAAAATAATAAAAGTTTAATTTTGCTCCATTTATCTAAAGTTCCACATTAATGTGGACTGTTTTCGCAGGACTCTACGAATGAGCTGACATTCCTCCGTGTGAGGAGCAGAAGACACGAGATCCTGATCGCTCCTGACCGGGAGTTCATTCTCATTGTAATACAGAACACTTCGGACTAACACTATATGGTTATTCTAAGCATGCATTGCAATTTCGAAGAAGTAGGTACCATGTAGCTTTCATTGTTTTGCTTGTATTCACTTTTTCTAACCTACTTACATAAATATCATAGTGAAATCAGAAAATAATGTTATCTAGCCCCTTTCCAGCTTAAGTTTACTGATAAGTCGGGTCTCCTTGTACCCGAAATATGGCAACATTGCAGTGTCACACAAGAGGGCGTGGCTTGGGGAATGCAGTCTCCTAGGAAGATGGACTAAAGGCATGGAACTGAGGCTAAAAACGAAACGGTATCGATTATACCAGTCTCATTCTTTTATATGAATGTATTTATGTGTTGGAATGAGACAAGCATATATCTATCTGTTCTTATTTGTGTAAGTCGTACCAGGCCAAATGTCAAATTACTACTACATTCATGGTAACAATCTAGGAAGATATATTATATATGCATGGTGCCAATATTCAGGGTACGGAACGGAAAAACGACTGTCGTGTGACAATATATTTGTTTCTCTCTAACATAGGATAGCAAGCTATCTTCTAGGATAGGAGTAAGAAGGAACACTCTATGCTATTTTAGTACTCACTCCATTACTATTATACGTTCATGGCAGTCTCTTCCCGCCATTTTCGAAAAGAGACTTCGTCAACTTAATTTCCTTTCCTACTGTTTTTTTTATTTTCGTGGCATTTTAACCAATGTAGTTAGTTTAAAGAGCACAAGTGTAGTGCAAGGAAATGGTAGTGAATTGCGTGACTTTTCAAATTGGTGTAAATTGTCAAATTGTCTATCAATGTTTTAGTAAAACGGCCGCCTTTTTACTAAGACATGACTGGGAAGGAGTGTAAAGTCGCAAATTATATTGAAAATAACTTGAAAATGGCAAATGGACAAGCCGTGCGGCGCCAATTATAAAGAAAAAAAAGAAATAATTGGGTAATGCAACTAAGGTCGTTCAACAAAACTATATAGGCGTGGCGCACGCACTAGGTATTTTGTGGAGTCAACCTTCTGTACTATTTTATGTGTATTCTTTGACCAAACTAGTAAACATTGATAAAAATTCTGTCAATACCGACTTGTCATCCAGGGTCACGTTCAGCATAACATAATATATATATATATATATAAAACAAAGTCGTGTTAGCTTATAACTCAAGAACGGGTCCGATTTGGCTGAAAATGGGTGGGGAGGTAGCTTAGAACCAGGAGAAGCATATAGGGGGTTCACCGGGGGCTACTCGTGCGAATCGCTAGTAACTAATAAAAACATATAAAACTAAATAAACAGTCCTTGCAGATAGGTATAGGTAATGGCATTCAGGCGGGCCGTAAACCAGATTGTAGAACCATTACATTAAAAAAAAAACAGAAGTTGTGAAGACATAGCTTTTCAAATAATTTGTAGTTCAGTATTTATTTTATTAGTTGTAAGCATAATGTATTTTTTTAGCTGTATGTTTTCAGAATTATCTTATTTTATAAAGTCACTAAATAAACATTTTATATACAAGACGACTGATTATTACGTAAAACCCGTTTTGTGAACGAGTTCGTCCGGGGAAGTACTACCACCGCACCTATTTCTGCCGCAGTATGCTTGCATTGCTGTGTTGCGGTTTGAAGGTTATGGGCGGCTGCTCCGGTGAAATTACAGGCGAATGGTTGGTTCCCTTGGCGTAGAATAACACCACACCACTCACCACGTCGCGAATGAAAATATAATGTTATGCCATTTATGATAATTATTACCACCACGTCCTAAGGCACATAAGACTTTTCATCTTTGTCTCAGGGTGGCGGCCGCTGTGCAATGCCGCATAGGGTGCGTCCTAGGTGGACGTGACCTGTGAGGTAATGCACTGTTCATAGGCAGAGGTTATCGCTTAACATCAGGTGGTAGGGCCTCTGATTGTTCCGTGATCCACGATTTAAAAAAAAAAAAAACTTTTTGGGATTTATTCAAATTTATATGTATGTATGTACCTAGTCTCAATCCCTACTCCCATTTGACCATTTCTGCGATCAGAGAGTTCTGTATCTTTTATCGAAGGACCATTTGGAAACAAACTGCCATGCCAGTGATCGCGTGATGGGGTTTTCGGCCGAAATTTTGGTATGTACAAACCAGAAATTAGAAGTAAAAAAGGTTTTAAAAAAGCCACCAGTGACCTAGTTGGCAACTGGTCGTGGCTCTATGGACACTCGATCTAACCACGTACACATTTGTCCGTGATAATATTAACGGGGGTGATCCAATGGCGAGCTGGCGAGATAACGGTATAAATTGTTGGCTCGTTGGGTTGTCGACTCGCGTTGGTGATCCATTGGCATACGAAACAGAGAAAAGCAAGGTTAGTATGTTGTATCAAATTGAATGGTGCAAACATAACTAACCAGTTACGTCTGCACCATTAATGGGGCAAATCAATGGTGCAAACGTAACCGCGGGACAGTTTATTATACCGCAGTCTCAGGATTTCAAGCATTCACGAAGAGCCACGAGCTAAACCGCGGTATTGTAGGTGCCCTATTGACGGCCTATACCTCTGGCTCGCTGGTGTACTAACGGTTTTACTCGCCAATGGATCACCCCCTTAAGACGGTCACTGATAGGTACCTACCTACCTACCTAATTACTGAGGGTTATATATGGTACACATACATAGACACACGCCTTTTTCCCCGAAGGGATAGGCAGGGCCTTAATGGGCCTCTTTTCACAGTGGGTTGCTCCATCGTGCAACATAGACGTGACAAATGGTGAGCTCATCGCCGCCATTGCTTCCCACGACTGACTGCTAACGCTTTCTTCCAGTAATAGATTCAATAATAAGCTAGCAGCCAGGACAAATCTTATCAAACACAAGTCCGAAGACAAGTGGAATCGAACCACTAGTAGTAGAACGTAACTACCCCGCATAGGGTTCCAAGTTTCCTAGTCAATAAATACAGCCGAGGTAAATAGAACAGACGTTACATAACACGAACTTAGCTTAACATTGTTCTTGTCACGCTCTAGCACACGTGTTTTAACATTTGTGTGACAGAGAATGAGCTACGAATTATAAGTCTATTTATCTTGGCCTAGGTACTCGTCGCCACTAGTAGAATACTCGTAGATCGCGCTCTCGCTGTCATGGTGGCAGATCTAAAGCCATGCGTTTTCGTCAGCACGATCCAGAAATATTGATGTGTCCGGCCTAAGAATAGACCCCTTCGTGTCCTCCCATGGATGCCGTAAAAGCCGACTAAGGGATTACCCGGACTGGTTAGCAAGATTTGTCCTGGCTTAGCTTATTAGGGGACGTGTTATTAATGAAGGAAAGCGTTAGCAATGGCGGCGACGAGCTCACCCCTTGCACGATGGTGCAACACACGGTATAGAGGCCCATTGAGGCTCTGCCTACCCTTTCGGGGAAAAAGGCGTGTTGTTTATTTATGTAGGCGTACAGATAATTATCATGCTGCTACTATTTGAATTTGAAATACTTGTATTCCATATTTGTTCCGAGGCGGGAATTGAACCCGCAATCTCCTGCGTCGCAGGCGAACCTTCGCCCGCAGCGCCACAGAGGTCGTCAAAATAGCGGTTTAGTCAGCACAGCTGAGCCTAGCTTTATATGTAGTTATCTCATCGAAAAGGTTCATGAAACCTCGTACCTATTATTTTTCAAATACATTTTTAAGAATCACACAGTAGGGTAGGCACAAGTAAATAAATAAAACCACTTTGCTATGAAGATGCTGTTTATTGAAAATGGTGCTATATAAAGTTTGAATAACAAATCCAAACAGCAAACCAGAATTTACCTATACACAGCGAAGATTCCCAGACAATACAAAATTAAGGAAACTCAAGAGATAAAATGATAAACACATAGGCACATCCTCTTCATTGCTAAACAGCTGAGGCCTGAGGCTGTACGCCGAAGAGGTCCGTTCCTTGTCACTCACCACATCCTTTTCACCGTTGCACCGTGGGAAAACCTTACCAACGTCACAGCAATGCTGCACTGTGATTGGTGGCTCCTCGCTCCGTGGTCTCATAAACACACTATTCCCATGTACCTACTTAGCACCCTAAAAATCAGCTAGGGACTTATAGACCCATGACCTTACGAAACTAGTTTGGCATAGAGAATGGACCCAGTAACTAGTTTTAATTTGAGAATGCATTATTGAACTGACTGGCGAAGAAAGCAAGGTTAGTATGTTGTAACAAATTGAATGGTGCAAACATAACTAACCAGTTACGTCTGCACCATTAATGGGGCAAATCAATGGTGCCAACGTAACCGCGGGGAATACACATACTATGTCAATGTGTTACACATAAATTAATAAGTAAATTCCCAGTTGTTCACGAATTGGGCCGATAGATATGATCAGCGTGAGACGCTAAGCGAAATAAACGGCCAAGAGCGAGCGAGACTCGCGCTCTGAGTATCCCTTGCTGTAAAAGCGTAATAGAAAACCGCTTTTGGTATCGGTGGTCGACAGCACCTCTGATTACTATTCTACAAACGAAACAGCACAGTAGGTTACTAAGTTTTGTACCATGGCTAAGTTAAATCACCATCAGACATTCCATAAGGGTCCCATTTTTCCTATCTAGGTACGAAACACTAACATAAATAAATTTGATAGTAACATCTAGCTATAAGTATTCAGTGGTACATTGCATGAAGGGTTCCGTACCATTATCTATAAAAACGGCAAAAAAATCACGTTTGTTGTATGGGAGTCTCCTTAAATATTTATTTTACCTATTTCTGTAATTCGGCATGGTAGTAAGATAGGCATACCAAAAACAACTGTACGGAAGCCTAAGGGCGCGGGTCCTACTAGCTCTTATCCGTATTTTATCCTGCTAGTCCACCTAGGACTACCAGTCCTAGTGGGACACTACCCAATTTGGAAAAATAAAATAAATAATTGACACTATAAAAGTATTCACAGACCGAGATTCCTCGTACGAGTGGTATCAATTAGTACCTAGTGGACGGTGTACGAAGCAAATATTGATAGAAAACCGCAAATCGATGTACAGGATAGCCTAGTTTATTATTTTTCAAGTGTAAACCACACTTTATGGATAACATTAAATTTAATTTTTGGGTTACATTTAAATTTACAGGATAGCCGTTTGGTACACGGGTACTTCAGGTTAAAACAATCATTTTGAGCGGTAGTTCTTAAAAATATTCCTATTGTGTGGGCAATAATGACGTCATCAGTATTATGTATGGGAATTGTTTTTTTTTTTTCATATACCTATCGTGTTAGGTATCAAATGAAAGGACTTCATAAGCCGGTAATAAAAATATACTACATTCATACATTTCGACCACCTGTTTTCTAACGTAAAATTCTATAGTAAAATTCCATCGTCTATACGAACCATTAATAATTTAAATATATTTAAAAACTCCCTGACGAAACTACTGGTGGAAAAGGCTTACTACTCTGTGGACGAATTTCTAGACGACTGTATTTAAGACAGAGTAGGTAGGTATAGTATTTCTCGCTCTACGGTATACTACCTGACCTATTCACTATGCTAAAATTAATTGTTGTGTTTTTTATTTTATTTTAAAATTTGTATGCCTTGACAAGGCAAAACATGGTGATACTATAGCTATTATGACATCTTTATGTAAACCTGTGTTTCGGACAAATAAATGATCTTATCTTATCTTAAAAATCCAAGAAATATATTCAAACATACCAAGTTTGGGCTCTTCCAGGTAGGAGACGGCTTAGTAAGTTTTTGTAAAACCAAATGTCTCTTAATATACTCACAACTAACATAAAAAAGGCTATTTAAAAAAAAAAACTTATTTATTTAAAACTGATAAACCATATTCTCTATTAAATTTAAATGTAACCCAACCCGCAACCTCGCCTGTGCTGTGATCGGCGATGCCTTTACCAATGGCCGATAGAACTTTGACGCTGAAGACGAAATTTGTGGGCACTATCAACTCGGCTATAGCGCCGATGGGAGCCAACTACAGGTGTTTCATAAGAAAACTTCAAATTGTGAAATTTTTGGGTTACATTTAAATTTAATGTTATCCATAAAGTGTGGTTTACACTTGAAAAATAATGAACTATAGTCTCTATTTCCTATACAAAATTATACCAAGTAACTTCGGTGCGTGAAAACACTTATAATGTCAAAACTCAAAGATAAAAATGTTGTACGAACCTACTTACCGAATTCTTCTTCAAAAAGCCCACAGCTGGAATCTTCTTCTTGTAAGATTTTGTTTCATATTTATGTTTTTGTCTTCATTTTATCCAATACTTGCTTGTAGTGAAGTTTTCATGCTTTAGATCTGATTTCATGGACCAATGTTTGTACTTACTCTCATTATTTTATTTCAGTCTAAGTCTTATTTTGTAAACTAGATTTACAGTCTGTAACCTGAAGTGTATAAGGTAGGTACATATTCCTGATTATTTCTGTAGGTTTTAACCAGTTTTTTGCATTTAAAATTAGCAATTTTATCCTATTTTCTGGTAAATCTACAAATTTATCAGTATTTAAAATAACAGATATAGATATGTCACATAATTTAGATTACTTTAGAATATTTGCCTTTTTTGCGAGTTTCCTCACATATTATAATTTGAAATGTTAAAAAAATAACTAAATGCATAATAGGGGTTTGTGTTCCTTAAGGCACAATTGATTCTACTGCTCCAACTTTAAAATTATGCTTGACATATTTTAAATTTATCATTAAACAAATGATTCTACTGCTCCAACTTTAAAATTATGCTTGACATATTTTAAATTTACCATTAAACAATTGATTCTACTGCTCCAACTTTAAAATTATGCTTGACATATTTTAAATTTATCATTAAACAGGTCAACTTTTCTGCCAATTTATTAAATTAATTAAATTAAAGTCCATTTTTATATTTTTCCAGTTTATTTATTACATAGTCACACAAAAATTGCATACAATATTACTGTTCAACATGTTTCAATGCGCTAATAGAACAGAAACCATTTTTGATGTTTAAATATTTTTATAGATTTGTATTTTAAGTGTTGGTCTACTTGTCTAACTATCGTCTATCAAATTTAAGGATAAAACATGTTGAAGTTGTTTTAAAATCTATATTCCTAATTTCGAAAAGCTTACCCTAAAAACATTATGAAATTAAAAATTAAACTTTTGTTCTTATTCGAACGTAATAAAACAATGCGCGAACGCATTTTACATATTTTTGTAGGTAGCATTGCTTGTCGTTTTTACAATTAAAAACTTTTGAAATTATTGCTCTTATCTACCGTGTTAGTAGTTTTTGAAACGTCAACTTATTGGTCCAGAGGAAAATTAATATTAAATTTAAATTAAGTTATTAGCTGAAAGTAAATTTGCACAAGTCCGGTTTTTGGTCTTAGTTTTTTTTTTTAGTTTTGCATTTTAATGATATTTTAGACCACCAGATATGTACTTACTTGCATATTAGTTGCGTTGCTTCGTGCCAGACCTGTAACATCATTTGCATTTTGTCATATGAGTTGTGCATCACAATAGTCTCAAACATAACCTTCGGGGAAGAAGGCGTGTTTATGTATGTATGTATGTATAACCTACAAATAAAAGCTACATTCATAATTGAATGATACAGACGCCAATATAAAAAAAACTTGCTACAGTTAAAATTTTGTAGGCATTTATCAATTTAGCAAAAGTCATTTGCCTACTTTTAATAATCTTCATAAGACAATACAGGAGGAGTTTTCCTAGTGTCAATTAAGCATGATTTATCTCTCGCTAGATGGCGTTGGCGACAGCTTAGGTAACAGTTCACAAAGATGTTAATTATTACATAACTTTACAGGACTTTGTATTTTTTTAACTATATAAGTTGGCTGAGGAAATTTCTCCACTGCCATGATAAAAATTTAACAGTAGGTACGCGAATGCAGTCTCTTGACGATGAAAGAACTAAACTGACAATGGCACTTGGAAACTCCTCATTGAAATGTGTGCAACTTTGAGTTATGCCCTATACAATACAAACTAATATCAAAATCGGACTACTCTGTTAAGAGTCTGTCTCCATTTTTCGTCGGTAAAAATACATAATAATTATTACTACGCAAAAGCGACTACCATTTTACACAAGATCTGATAACCACTTGATAAACAACTACCCAATTCATTTGTGTAAATTATCTGTAAAGGTCTCGCCTGTGGCGCGACATTCAAATTTTTTGGTGTTTCTTGCTCATTACACAGTTCGTCAACACATCTTCAGGTAACTAAAGATGATTTCGCTAAAACTAGGACACTTAACACACATGTTATAATTGATAATATCTCATAAATATCATCATTTTAGCTATATATTTTTTTTTTTTTTTTTTTTTTAACTTTGATAGACCTTTGTTTGACCACGATCTCCCCTGTTGGAAAGTGACGATGTGGCCGAAGATGGAGCACAAAGGTCTAGAAGGCACCTATTCACTCTAGCCTTGAAGAGACCCAGATTATAGTTTAGCTATGCATACGCTGAACAAAAAAACTGCAAAAATTCGTAACTGATAATATTTATGAGATACTATCAATTAAAACATGTGTTACGTCACCTAGTTTTTGCAGAATCAACTTTAGTTATTGGAAGAAAAGTTGATGAGCTGTAATGAGCAAAAAACACCAAAAAATAATAATTTAGCGCAACAAGCGGGGGGCATCCACCTTTAGTTTGGTTTATGTCCAATGTATGTAAGATGTAATACCATAAAACAAGTTGAAGTTGAAACTCTTCGCCTCCTATTGACATAAATTGTCTAGTGCGCCATCTAGTCAACATCGGGTAACTAACGTAGCAAATTAAAAAGAATACCTTACAATGACCAGTAAAATAACCATCTGTCTGTCTGTCTAATCGGTCCTTTGAACGAATGTAAAATTATGACAATAGTATTTAATTATTTAATAGCGAATTCGCCAGCTATGGTCCCTAACTTGTATATCCTATGATAGAGGCCCCATACTATACTCAGTATGCCTACCTTACCCTCCTATTGTAATGCAAAAAGCGACTACGCAATACTACAAACCAACTGCTGTGGCGACCATTTGAATCCGGATAACGAAATTGCTCGATTACGATTTGGGAATTTCAGAGTGGCACCCTTTTCCCTTAGTGGTGTATTGCTTTTGATAATGATTTAAAGTTCATAAAGCTATTCTATGAATAATATATGTCATGCAAAGAACAGGGAAATTGAAAGCAATTACCAGTAAGTTAGGCAATTAGGTCCTGGATCCCATACTCCGTTATTTATAAACATGGTTTGGGTACAGTATAGTAAAGCTTACAGACCGTTCACTGTAAGATGTCCCCTGCCTTGGGAATAGTGGCAACAATAGAAAAATAAATACTCCATGGCAGGTGCCATCTTACGGTGAACGGTCTGTAGGTTTATAGTTCTTTCTCCAACTGTCATTTGAGAAAAGTTGAACCTATACAGAGACTAAACCAATATTATAAACAAGAGATAATGTAGTACACGTTCTGTAATACATCATCAAAGGCTACGCTCACGACGGATAGCCAAGAAGGAGCAAGTGACACGCCAACAAAGGAGCAAGTGAAACGCCAACAAAGGAGCAAGTGAAACGCCAACAAAGGAGCAAGTGACACGCCGACAAAGGCTACACTCACGACGGATAACCAACAAAGGAGCAAGTGACACGCCAACAAAGGCTACACTCACGACGGATAGCCAACAAAGGAGCAAGTGACACGCCAACAAAGGCTACACTCACGACGGATAACCAACAAAGGAGCAAGTGACACGCCAACAAAGGCTACACTCACGACGGATAGCCAACAAAGGAGCAAGTGACACAGGGTTCCCAGATCGTAATGGAGCATCAAATGCGCAGTGCGGTCTCCAGTCGATATTTACTTCTGCGGACGGCCGTAGGGCTGCGCCCTCGCGTACGAGTTGTGGCCTCCGCCACCACCGTGGTGACGCTGTGGCCCCCCGGGTCCACCCGTCGGGCGCCGCGTGCCCACCTGCAATTCAAGAACAATTGTTTCTAATTTAAAATGGGAAGATAAGATCTGCACCGGGTATTCGGGTGTCTTGTGAAATTTTCTTGTCCCTCTGCTAATGAGACCCCATCGGTTATTATTAACCTACAAACTCCTAATAAAGTCTGGGCTCATTAGTCAATTCCTAAATTTAATTATGACATGGATTGGATTACGAGCCAAGTTGAAAATGTGGCAGCTGTTGAGCAGACAAGCAAATTCCATCATGTAGTTGATAATTGTAGCTTTCATTGAACATACATCTGATCAAGGGGTTCGAACCTTAGAGGCATCGCTATCAGCGGGCATTTTTTTTCAAATCGGCGTTGTATGGAACGTATGTAGTATATGGTCAGAGAACCATACCCATACGGACAAAAAATATTCTATATAGTTTCCTAAAGCATCACATTCCTGCCCCCCTATTCCCTATCTTGAAAGTCCCTCCGTGACCAACGTTTGACAAGTAAAATTACCATCAATTGACATAATCTTAACCGCCCGGCTAGTGCCCCCTACAAAACCTAAGAAAACCTAGACTAGAGAGGCCGCGAAAAAAAAAAAAAACCTACAAGAATATTTAGAAATCTACCGATGTATGGAGAGAAAACTCTATGGTCAGATTGGGGCGTGCGACTCTCAGGCTACGGCGCATAGACGCAGATGTGCCCTTCCATGCTTCGTGCGGTTAATGCATTTTTTTTTATAATTTAGGTCATTCGACTTATCAAACGTTAGTCACCGAATGACTTTCAACTAGGGAATAGGGGGGCTGAGCTATTTGGAGCTATATGAAGACTAAGAAAATTAGAAAAAACAGCACATCAACTACTACTAATTATAAGTAATAAGTGAAGTGTAATTATAATAAGTACTAATTATAAGTATAATTGAAACTCACAGAAGAATGAACTTTATTTACCAAGGACAAGCATGGCTGCTGATAGCGATACCACTCTCCGTACAAAAATGTTCCTCGAACCCCTTTACCGATGCATCTCTCAAGCCGGATCTCGTACTTTATAAATTGTATGATAAAATAGCATGTACGTACCTCGCGGGCCGAGGTCTGCTTGTAGTCGTTACGAGAGTCCTCCTTGTAGTAAGAATCATCTTCATAGAACCGCTCCGGAGCACGGTCAAAGTAGAACTCCTGCTCTTGCTGGCGCGGCGGGACACGCATCTGTCAAGTTTTTAATAAAAAATACATTACAGAAATAGACATGTAGCTCCTTGAAGTAATACTGTTGAAGAGTCACGGTGTTGGTCGATCGTAGATAGCAGGATCCAAGGAGCTCCCGTCTTGCTAGCTGGCTTCTGGGCTAATACACTTACCGGTGGCTCAGGTGCGCCGTAAGGGTCATCGTAGCTGTAGTTTGACTCCATAGCAGAGCGCGCGCGGTCCAGGATGCTGATGACCTTGGTCTTGGGCGGCATGCGGCCCATGGGCGGCGCGGACATGCGGGGAGGGGCGCGCGGGGGAGGGCGCCCGTGCGGGCCACCGGGCCGACCGGACGGCATCATATCTGTGGAGCGCAGATAGTTTACAATTTGTACAGAGTGATTATAAGTTAAGATGTCCGTGGTGTGTCCGGCCTAAGAATAGACCCCTCCGTCTCCTCCCGTGGATGTCGTAAAAGCCGACTAAGGGATTACCCGGACTTGTTGATAAGATTCGTCGGTATAAGATTTGTCCTGGCTGCTAGCTTATTATTGAATGTGTTATTTCTGGAAGAAAGCGTTAGTTGAGTCAGTCGTGGAAAGCAATGGCGGCGATGAGCTCACAACTTGTCACGTCTATATTCCACGATGGTGCAACCCACTGTGAAAAGCGGCCCATTGAGGCTCTGCCTACCCCTTCTGGGAAAAAGGCGTGTGTCTATGTATGTATGATAATAAGTTAAGGCCCTGCCAGGAAAATAAAAAGTGTTTTAAGTATAAATGGCTAAGGCTCAATTCGTACCAAGGTGGCAGCGGCGCGCAGGCAGACAACAGCTAAATGCCGTCACCATCCGACTCAGTAAAGTTCAGGTAAGTTAGAAAGTCACAGAACAGCGCTCGCGCTACGAAAGGTGAATTGAAATCACGAAAAACGGTATTTAAACAAATATTTGCTGCGTAATAGAAAATATAAATCGACCATGCCCTCTAATATAATAATATTTGTTATTCTTAATAATTTTATCAATGTACGCTGATAGGTAGAGATTTTTACGTTATAAGCGCATTGTAGAGGTAAGTTCACGACTATTTATCGAAATCGTGTTTTGGGCTCGATCATGCCCTTGGAATTATGATGAAGATTATGTCACTCTGCCACCCTGGTGAAGATTGAGCCTTAATCTTGATCATTTTAAATTCATATTGGAATTAGGTTTTTTTTTTTTTTTTTTTTTTAACATTGATAGACCTTTGTTTGACCACGATCTCACCTGTTGGTAAGTGACGATGTGGCCGAAGATGGAGCACAAAGGTCTAGAAGGCACCTATTCACTCTAGACTTGAAGAGACCCAGATTATAGTTTTCAGGAAAGACAGACGACGGCAGTGTATTCCACTCCTTAGCAGTTCGCATTATAAAGGTAGAACCGAAACGTTTTGTGCGAATAGAAGGTATACTAATGAGGTAAGGATGGTACTGAGCCGTACGCCTGCTCGTCGTATGATGAAAAGGAGATGGTGGGATCAGATCGTGCAGTTCCTGGGAGCATTCCCCGAAATGTAACCTATAGAAGATTGAAAGGCATGCAACCTTACGACGGTGCTCGAGACTCTGGATCTTAGTCTCCGCCATATGTTGCTCACCTATAAGCCTGAAAGCTCTACGTTCGATCGAGTCCAAGGCAGCAAGCTGGTATTTGGCCGAACCATCCCAAACATGGCAGCAGTACTCCATACCAGCCCGGACTTGTGCTTTATATAAACTGAGAAGCTGTCCTGGTGTGAAGTAACGCTTTACCTTATTCAGGATGCCTAGCTTCATGGCAGCTGTTTTTGCCTTAGACTCGATGTAAGAGCCAAAGTTGAGAGTAGGCGTGAGCGAAACACCTAAGAGCTCGAGGTGATCTCCTATAGCTACAGGTACATCGCGGAATACAGGAACTTGGAGAAACGGACTTTTTTTCGCCGAGAAGAGACAAGCCTGCGTTTTAGAGGCATTGAACTTGACTAGATTGGCATCACCCCAGTCGGATACAGCCTTGAGAGTCAAATTCAGACGCTGCAGCATCTCATCTCTTAACTCCTGAATTTCATTCTTCCTAGCTCGCGCAGTAGAAACATATCTCTCCACAACTGTGCTGTCGTCTGCATACCTAATGATACCGGGCATTAGCAGATCGTTAATGTGCAACAGAAACAGTGTGGCAGATAGCACTGACCCCTGAGGTACCCCGGCGTTAATAGCCAATTGATCCGACGAGCAGCCGAACCGAACCGAGCAGTCACCGAGAGGTGACTAATAAAAGACGTATTAACGATTTTAATAATAATGTGAATTTAATTATCGTTATTAAATAGAAGAGGTAGTGTGTATCGACTCTGTACTAAGTTCTACCACACCGCTAAGCCTTTTAAAGTAATCAATTAATATCTAACAATGAACAAGGTTTTCTTGTAAATATGTGTGAGAGAGACAGACTCCCAGGTGTTAGACTGGGATAGAATGAATTCCAACAATTCAGAAGTAGTAATGGACAATAACTACAAGGGTTATTTTCTAAAGAGAGTCGCACGCCCCAATCTGATCATAGGGAGACCATTTTTTTTCGCGGCCTCGCTAGTCTAGGTGTTGTTGCGTGTTTATTTCGCGACATGGTTTTCCTATTATTTAGTTCTACAACATAGTGTTTTGGTGGAATAACATTTTATATATCATCCGACGGCGGCGAAGTTTGCAGCTACTAATTCTCATCCAAATTAAGTCACAGTTTTTGGTAAGATACGTTACACTGCTGAGCACACTTCACGACCTTTGTTTAGTAATTTATCTTTCAGGATTCCCTGTAAATTTCACATTTTAGCATCACAACCATTCCTTTTGCAAATCTTTGTTTGTTTTTCTGTATGACATTTTGACACGCTTTTGCGTAGACAGTGACATTGACAGGACGCGCTCTTCAGACGTTTGCGTTCGCCGACATTCCAGTGGACCACAGCGTCGGCCTACAAATTGATGTTTTTTTATTAGAAATTCGGTGTAATACTGTAGGTCTGTCGGTCAAACTCAAGAAAGATTGCAACGTCATCTGTGGTCGCGAACTGTCAGTTCTTTTCATTGAAAATGTTTCCGGTGTAAGAACCTTGAAAATATAGAAAGAATTTATCTAATTACATCTCAGTGAGTATTACTTTGTTTTGGCTTCTGACGCTCAATTATGCGAGGCTCATTGATCCGGTGATGAGAACTGTGTTTTGTTTCACGTTTCAAGGTCGCAGCACATGAGAAATTTCACTCGACGCCGTATGACGTAGTTAGCGTCTCGCGAAGAGCTTTGACAAGGAACCCTTATCCATTGATGGAATGCGACAGGTAAATAGCTTCAGTAATCCCCTAAGAGAGCGAGTTCTCTCATTTTCCCAGAACAATTTAGTTAACATCGACTTTCTGTTTTTACAGATGTCGCTTCCATGTTTTGATCTACTCTTTACTTTGAAGAACGCGGGGCATACTCCCCCACTTTTGGAGACCAGAGGGGTGATGATTCTAGAGGATCCCCGTGACAACTTGTAAGGTTTTTCCAATACTATTTCACCCGATGGAGGAATCGAGCCCGGTGTAACTTAAACTTGGAACACTCCCAGTAGAATAATTTGAGCATAAGAAAGCCTTCAGCTTAGAACTAGAAGAACCACAGGCTGGCCCCCTGCGGTTCGCTTTATTGTATCTATTGTAAGAAGTCCATAATAATCGAACATTGTAAGGGATCCCAAGAATAGAAAGGACATAAATCAAATTAGGATTTTACAGATTAAATTAAACATAACTGATTCCACTTTACCTTTGGTATCATTTACTGAGAATCCAACACTCAATAGATGTTGGTGGCGCCCATAAATTAGGCAAACACTAACCCCCACTAGTAATCTCCGGTGACAAAAGGACCAAGAAACAAAACCGAACCCACAGCAGCGCGGAATCCCGCGACCTGAAGGCTGAGCTAGTCCAAAAACACGCACGGCCCAAGTGCGAGTAACAAAATAGCGCCTCAACACGGGGCTGGTATCACTGGTTGTCCTGGAGGTTAGTGTTTGTCAGAATGGCGGAAGTTCTATGTAATTTCAGGCACCTTCTGTGCGATGAGCTTCGCTATGAACTCAGAATCAGAGGTTGCGATGACCTCAAGACAGTTGCTGAGATGAGGGCAAAAATTTCAAAGCTCGCTAAAGCTTCTCGACTAGACATCACTATCGAACCTTCAACATTAGATGTAGAATCAGAATATTACACTTGCTCTGGCAAGCTTTGTGATATAGAACAGTTGGTTTCCTCGGAGGAGGTAACAATCTCCCAAAGAAAAAGGATTGTCTCTAGGCTTCTGCACATCCGACTCAGATTGGATCGTTTAGTGTCTGATAAGGAAGATATTTCCCAGAAAATCTCCGACCTTCTGGAAGGATGTGACGAGCTTTTGAAAACTTTGAATGTTAATGTGACAGGGGAAGCAGCCATCAGCTTCACGGATGAATTGCCCGGGGAAACGCAGCATGGACTCCGAAGTAGCAGTCCAGTGGCAATGCCCAGAGCTACTCGTGATGCTTCTATAGAAACAGGTGAGCTTCAGGTTACCATAGACCCGTCACGAAATATTTCCACATGGGACATTAAATATGCAGGAAAGGGTAGTAAAATCAATCTACATGCTTTCTTAGAGAACGTAGAAGAACGTAGGATTTCCAAGAACTTAACAGAAAGTCAACTTCTTAGAAGCATAGGAGAATTGTTAGAGGGAGAAGCGTTAGACTGGTATCGTTTCTTTGGCAAGGAGACTAACTCCTGGTCAAAATTTGTGGAAGCTCTCAAAGATGAGTTCTTACCAGCTTCGTACAATAGAAAAACGTTGAAAGAAGTGTATAACCGGACTCAACATCAATCAGAAAGTGTGTTATCATTTATCTACACGATGAAAACATATTTCAGGAGACTAGATTTTCCACTCCCGGAGAGGGAACAGATAGAAATTATCAAAGAGAATTTGGCACCATACTATAAAGCTAAAGTTTACTGTAAAACATTTAATTCTGTGGATGAGTTACGGTCGAAGTGCAAAGGCTTTGAGGAAATGAAACTTGAATGTTCAGCACACGTCAACCCAAATGCCGCGAACCCTGGCTCACTGCACCATGACCTGTGTTACAAACCTAAGAACCCTTCTGGGAACAATAAGAATAAGAAAGTTGAATCAGTGGCAGCAAAAGGTAAGAAGTGTGATAAATGTCATCGTCTGGGACACACAGACACCGAATGTAAATTCAATGGACGAGTGCATTGTTATGGATGTGGCCGAGAGAATGTTACAAGGCCGAAATGCTCCACATGTAATCCGCATTTAAACGAGAGTGCAGCCTCGGTTCTTCCAGAAACCTAATCAACCACCATAACAGTGACACAAGTCACTATAAAATTAAGACAACAAGAACTAAGAACTCAAAACAAGAAACGAATATTAAACATAAAATTGATGCGGTCTACTTTAACCCGGCACCCGAAGAAACCAGACCATTCTTGAAAGTGTTCATTTTTGGCAAAGAATGTAGAGGTCTATTGGACTCTGGTGCTACCTGTAGCCTCATAAATGGGCATGCATTCCGTATCCTAGAGCAGCACGGAGCTACTCTTGACACTTCACAACGGGTGCCCATAATAACAGCTAATGGTTCAGGATGCATGGCCAGGGGGATCAGTTACCTCATTGTAGAACATGAAGGTACGCTTCGCAGAGTTCCCTTCCTAGTAGTAGAAGAAGTGAATACGCCTATTATCTTTGGCATAGATTTCTGGAAACTGTTTAACATAGGAACTGACGTTTTCCAGCAGATGAGAATTAGTAGTCTCACTCATGAAAATTGTTTTGTAGTATCTGGACCATTGCACACTAGTAACGATTTGACACCAGAACAGATGTTTCAACTTGAAGAACGTATTAGAAAGTTTCATAATTTAACTTTGGAATGTGAATTACGACAGACTCAACTCGTAGAACACACAATCGATACTGGGGACCTCCTCCCTATCCGTCAGAAAAGCCATCAATTTTCACCCGCTATGCTGGAACTAGTTCATAAAGAAGTTGACAAAATGGTAACGATGGGGGTGATTGAACCGTCACACTCACCATGGAATAGTCCTTTGGTGATTGTAAAGAAAGCCAATGGTGAACCTAGGGTATGCTTGGACTGTAGAAAATTAAATTCGATTACAAAATTTGACAGTTATCCACTACCAAATATAGAATATATCTTAAATAGTTTACGAGGTGCTAAATATATGACCTCAATCGACCTTAAGTCTGCATACTGGCAAGTGCCATTGTGTCCTAAAAGTAAAGAAAAGACCGCATTTAGTGTACCTGGCCGAGGGCTCTACCAATATAGAAGAATGTGTATGGGCCTTAGTACAGCGGCTCAGACTCTACAAAGATTGATGGATAGAGTGTTGAACACCTCCGAATTTCAGAATAGTGATCATACTCTATCAGTATTCACGTACCTCGATGATATAATTATAATCACACGAGGTGACTTTCAAGAGCACTTAGACCTACTAGACCGTGTGCATGAGAAGCTGAGATCAGCCAACCTTACGGTAAACATAGAAAAATCACGGTTCTGTAGAGACGAACTCGACTACCTAGGTTATAAAGTAGATAAAAATGGATTGAGGACTAACCCTGAGAAAACAAAAGCGATAATAAATTTGGCTACTCCGAAATCCTCAAAGGAAGTCAAAAGCTTTCTAGGAATGGTAGGTTGGTATCGCCGTTTTATCCCAAACTTTTCTACCGTAGCCGCTCCCTTGAACCGTTTGACGAGCAAGAAATTAAAGAAGTTTGAATGGGACGACGATGCTCAACAAGCTTTTGACAAGCTAAAACGAAGCCTAGTCACATCGCCGGTGCTTTCTTGCCCTGACTTTAAACACGGGTTTTCCATTCAATGCGACGCTAGCGATAAAGGAGTCGGTAGCGTACTTACGCAAGAAATAAACGGAGAAGAAAAGGTGATCGCCTACGCTTCACGTAGTTTGACAGGTGCGGAGAAGAACTACTCTGTGACCGAGAAGGAGTGTCTGGCGGCTTTGTACAGTGTGGAGAAGTTCAGGTGTTATGTCGAAGGACACCCTTTCACTGTTATCACCGATCACGCTTCGTTACAGTGGCTACTAAGTATTAAATCCCCCAGCGGACGGTTAGCTCGATGGGCGATGCGCCTTATGCAATATCAATTCAAGGTCAAGCATAGGAAAGGTCATCTACATGTCGTGCCTGATGCACTTAGTCGCTTGGAAGTAAACATAATAGAAGAAATAAAGTACCCAACGGGAGATGAATGGTATGACAAATTATTTAAAAATTGTGGTAAAAACCCCTCCCGTTACCCAAAATTCAACATTATAGAGGGTAAATTGTACAAACTTATCAAGAGTAAATATGTATTAGAGAATGACACCTCATGGAAGTTGGTTGTACCACAAATAGAGAGAGAAAGAATAGTTATACAGAACCATGACCAACCCATGGCAGGTCATTTTGGAATTAATAAGACATTGAGAAGGATTGCATTGCATTATTATTGGCCTAAATTATTAACTGATGTCAAAAATCACGTGAGGAAGTGCGAGACATGTTTGGCGAACAAGTCCACCAACAAGGCGAGACCCGGGTTGATGGGCAAACCTAAGAAAGTGCATCGACCGTTCGAAACTATTTCTATCGATCTTCATGGCCCTTTGCCACGGTCCAAGAAAGGCAACACCTTCATTCTAGTGGTCGCTGATTACTTTTCTAAGTACACCTTTATATTTCCTATCCGAAGAGCTACTACGTCTGTTATAAACCAGAAATTGGAGGAAAACGTTTTTCTTGTTCACGGTGTGCCCAAGACGTTGATATGTGACAATGGAAGTGTATTTACTTCCAATGAGTTTAAATCTTTCATTGGTGGTTATAAGATACCTAATCTTTTTTATACTGCAGTGTACACCCCGCAGGTGAACCCAGTGGAAAGAATAAATAGGGTACTGGGAGATACCATCTCATCGTACTTAAAAGGTGATCACAAAGAGTGGGATATGTACTTAACTCACATTCAATCTGCCATTAACAATAGTGTGCATGAAGCGACGTGCTTCACCCCTTTCTTCATTGTGCATGGTAGAGAAATGATCCTAGATACCGAAAATTACAAATTTCAGTTGTTCGATCAGGAAGAGCTTAACTTTCCTGAGAGAAAAGAATACACAGAATCCCTCAAAGAACTCAAAGATATATTCTTAAGGGTTAAAGAGAAACTTAAGTGTGCCTATGCGAAGGGTAAGAACGTTTATGATAAACGAAAACGAGAATTAAACCTAAAAGTCGGCCAGATAGTGTGGAAAAGGGACTTCTTACAGTCTAAAGCGGGGGATAATTTCGCCAGCAAACTAGCTCCTAGAAATATAAAATGTGTCATAGAAGAGAAGTTGGGTCCCCTCATTTATCGGTTGAGGGCACTCAATGGAAGGAAGATAGGTTTAACTCATATCAAAGATATTATCCATATCAATCCAGATACATAGAATGTAAATTATTCAATAAGAAATTTTAATAATGAATAGTTTGGATAACTCGGTTTAGTTTTGAGAATTATATATATTGTAGATTATGGCAGTCACCGTAGCGCCGTGGCGGTTCCGGCCTAAGAATAGACTCCTCCACTTCCTCCCGTGGATGTCGTAAGAGGCGACTAAAGGGACTTAACGCCAGGGGGATGGGATAGGCAGCATCCTCCTGAGTACACAACACCGACTGCGATCGCCAGTTCGCCCGCCAAGCGTGGCGATTATAGGGCAAGCCCCCCATTTCTGTGAGGGAGACCGATGTCCTACGGCGGATGTAGATAGGTAGATGGTGGGACGCGACGGTTACTTAAGGTATATTATTAAGAAAAGGCGGTATTAATAGGAGGTAAGAAAGGATCGTATGGATGAATTGTGAGGGATAGTTATGCTTGTGTACGCATGGTTGAATGCATGGTTAGTGAATGTAGTTAGTGAGTGTATCGGGGTTGGATTATGTATCATGAATGGGAGGTGTATAGAGAGTCATGCATGTGTATGAATGATGTGTGTGAAAGGGTATGGGAGTGCAAATTAGTGCCGACCTGGTAGTGTTTAGTTTACCTATAGTTCTACGATACTTAGGAAAGTTATGAATGCTTTTCAGTAGCATATTTTCTTCAAGTGCCTTGTGCACTAGTAACTTTAAAAATGTTTACTTTCAGTTACAATTCCAGTTCTAGGGAGTAACAATCAGAAATATAATTGTAGCATTATTCATGAACCATCAGCGTTCTGTTTAAATAATTTATAGGACCTACCTTTATTATAGGAAGCTTTATATATTATAGATTGGGGTATTTTTATACAATGTGGTCTATGGTACACTGTTGCTCACACTGTTAATTTAGAAAAACACAAGTTTGTTTATAACATTTATTTGTTTTTACAGAAGGTGGAAATCGGTCTTGTTTAATTGAATGTAGTCTGCTCACATCGTTCGAGAGAGTCTAAGAATCCTTATTGAATTGTTTTCTGTTCGCAGAAAATGGTTCACCCATTTTCGCTCTTTCCTAGGGGGTAATGTTGCGTGTTTATTTCGCGACATGGTTTTCCTATTATTTAGTTCTACAACATAGTGTTTTGGTGGAATAACATTTTATATATCATCCGACGGCGGCGAAGTTTGCAGCTACTAATTCTCATCCAAATTAAGTCACAGTTTTTGGTAAGATACGTTACACTGCTGAGCACACTTCACGACCTTTGTTTAGTAATTTATCTTTCAGGATTCCCTGTAAATTTCACATTTTAGCATCACAACCATTCCTTTTGCAAATCTTTGTTTGTTTTTCTGTATGACATTTTGACACGCTTTTGCGTAGACAGTGACATTGACAGGACGCGCTCTTCAGACGTTTGCGTTCGCCGACATTCCAGTGGACCACAGCGTCGGCCTACAAATTGATGTTTTTTTATTAGAAATTCGGTGTAATACTGTAGGTCTGTCGGTCAAACTCAAGAAAGATTGCAACGTCATCTGTGGTCGCGAACTGTCAGTTCTTTTCATTGAAAATGTTTCCGGTGTAAGAACCTTGAAAATATAGAAAGAATTTATCTAATTACATCTCAGTGAGTATTACTTTGTTTTGGCTTCTGACGCTCAATTATGCGAGGCTCATTGATCCGGTGATGAGAACTGTGTTTTGTTTCACGTTTCAAGGTCGCAGCACATGAGAAATTTCACTCGACGCCGTATGACGTAGTTAGCGTCTCGCGAAGAGCTTTGACAAGGAACCCTTATCCATTGATGGAATGCGACAGGTAAATAGCTTCAGTAATCCCCTAAGAGAGCGAGTTCTCTCATTTTCCCAGAACAATTTAGTTAACATCGACTTTCTGTTTTTACAGATGTCGCTTCCATGTTTTGATCTACTCTTTACTTTGAAGAACGCGGGGCATACTCCCCCACTTTTGGAGACCAGAGGGGTGATGATTCTAGAGGATCCCCGTGACAACTTGTAAGGTTTTTCCAATACTATTTCACCCGATGGAGGAATCGAGCCCGGTGTAACTTAAACTTGGAACACTCCCAGTAGAATAATTTGAGCATAAGAAAGCCTTCAGCTTAGAACTAGAAGAACCACAGGCTGGCCCCCTGCGGTTCGCTTTATTGTATCTATTGTAAGAAGTCCATAATAATCGAACATTGTAAGGGATCCCAAGAATAGAAAGGACATAAATCAAATTAGGATTTTACAGATTAAATTAAACATAACTGATTCCACTTTACCTTTGGTATCATTTACTGAGAATCCAACACTCAATAGATGTTGGTGGCGCCCATAAATTAGGCAAACACTAACCCCCACTAGTAATCTCCGGTGACAAAAGGACCAAGAAACAAAACCGAACCCACAGCAGCGCGGAATCCCGCGACCTGAAGGCTGAGCTAGTCCAAAAACACGCACGGCCCAAGTGCGAGTAACAGTGTGTTCTATACAAGTTCAAGATTTACAACTATGTGTGAAAGTCAAGTAATCCTTAGTACAAAATGAAACTAACCTCTATCCATAGGTGGCTGCCCCCACATCATGCCAGGTCCATCGACAGGGTCAGGTATGAGGTACTTCTTGACTTCAGCGAGCGCATACGCAATCCTGGCATGGGCCTCGGCCGGTGGCGCTATGGATGAGATCTCCACGTGGAGCTCATCCGTCAAGTGGGAGTATTTAGGGTCCAGGGAGTTACGGAGTTCCTCTTCCTTTTGTCTGTGAATCAATTACATACATTTAATCACTTCATTAATTCACTCATTCAATATTTAATTATGCGAAATTTTGAATATGTTGCTTGGTACAAAAAAAAGTAAAGGTTGTCTGGTAGAAATAAGAGTAAGCGATAAGACCGCCCATCGCATGACATGGTTAGTTTTATTTTTAATATTTGTAAATTGTTTTTATATTAATGTGCAATAAAGTATTTTCTATCTATAGGTAATTCCATAGCTTTTAAAAATATGGCGGTAGGTTACCTGTCCCTCATAGATCCTCTGCCCAAAACTGCCATCTTACACATAGTTTCTTCTTGTAGCTGCTTCATTGTGTTGCCTTTTGGTCCAAGCAGCTTGCCCACAAAGTTGAACTGTAAATAAAATTTATAACAGCACTTGACGCGAAAGTATAATTACAAAATAACTTTTTGTATTGTACATTACAATAAATTATACAAGGCTGCACAGCACAGTCTAAAAACCTAGATTTGGAAGATTTAGAGCCTTGTCCATACAATATGATTGAAAATGTACCTTAGGATGCTCCTTCAAGGGTACAAGGACCTTCACAGAGACCTTGGCAGGCTTTTCCCTGTATACATCCAGGTACTTGTTGTCCCGGCCCGGTGCCCGTCCCGATGCCTGCACTTTTATGACCTCTGTAATTATAGGAAACGTTATAGGCACACATTTAACACAACTTTAACTGCCATGGAGTATATTCTCTGATCTCTTTCAGATCCGTGAGGAGACTACTAATAAGAAAGATTAGCATTTGTTTCTTATGAAGTTAGTGAGCTCAAAATGTGAAAACATGAATGTTATGTTATTGGTTATCTTCAAAGTAGCTGAAATAGCGTGGCAGCTCATAGAAGGTTGATGGATAACATCTTTGGGACTTCAACATACAAACACTCAACAAAAATACAGCAACAGATATAATTAGTGGAAAATACAATGGGGTCAGTGATGAAAATGACCAGTCATGAACTTTGAATCATCATTGTACAGTTATCATATCGTTTGTGGTGCAGAAATGGTGGAAACCATTGCTGTAAAGTAACTTCTACTTATATCTAGCTAGGTACTTCGTCAAGTAGCTATGGTGATGGTGGCATGGTGGCTGAACTAGCATCGTACAAAATTATTGATTTAGTTACAAAGCTATAAACCGATAATTCAAATGCGTTTTGCAAGGTTACCTTGGTCAATAAGTTTAGTCGATACCGGGAACTTTCCATTGGTCAGTTTGATTTTCTCGGCCAGCAATTCTCTCATGTATTCACCGGCTTTTTCGTTTAATTTGACACCGTCTTCGCCATCTTGATGAGACTCATTGGCGTCTTGCTGCGTATTTCTCTTGAAGTCGCTACTGTTGTAGCCGTTATCGTATTTATCACCCATTGTACGTAGATTTACTACAATTCTCGTATTATTTAGAAATCACCAACACAAAATCTTTTATTTTACATAAAATTGAAAACCCGAACCACGCGCGTTTGTCGACGGCGTCCCAGCTAGTGTTGCCAGCAAAGAATATTATAATATTTATTACCAATTAAAAAAGGGCTGCCAGCTTGACTTCGATTTTCTCATAGACGTAGAATTTTCGCTAGGTACGCTGGATTTTCTATAATATATTTTTCTCTATGACTTCGATCAGCACCATCGAGCAATAGGAGGCTGCAATGCTCTAGGATCAGAGGGGCAAGTCCGAGTTTACACACACCATCGTAACGATGATCGTAACGGCGAGTGTACGTGTATTGCGTAGTAACTAGCCATTAATCTGTGACGTTTTTGGCACAGATTAATAGCTAGTTATTTTGTTATACACGTACGATCGTGTTACGTTCACCGTTACGATGGTGTTTGCAAAACTCAGACTCACCCTTCAGCACTATAAAAAAAACAGTATACCTACAACTTAGAGCACGACGGCCTTGCTCTATGCAGTACTCCAAGTCCGAGTTTTGCAAACACCATCGTAAATTCGTAACGATGATCGTATAGTAACGATCGTGCATGTATTGTAATCGACTGTCTGTAATCGAAATCCACGAAATATTGTTTGAATGGTTATTCTCCCGAAGTGGTCCCGTAATTATCAAGTCAGGATCTGGGACTCTTTAGCCACATTAGAAAAGAGACGTCGTCTACTTTTATTTTATTTCTTTTCCTAGTGTTTTTTGAGTTATTTTGTGTTATTTTGGTGGCATTTTAACCAATGTAGCTCGTGTGTAGTGAAATGAAATGGAAGTGACTTTTCAAATTGGTGGAAACTGTCTACCAAAGTTTTTGTAAAACGGCCACTGTTTTACTAAAACATGACTTCACTGTGACTTTGACAACTTGGAAGGATAACGTTGTAACGTTGCAAAACTCCTATTTATGGCGAGTTAGTAACCAATTTAATAAATTATCTAAGCAAATAGGTCTAGACCTATTCTACTCCAGTGTCGGTTCCGTGAGGCGGCGGCTCAGTTCTGACTTTTTCTCGCCCTCCGCCGAGGATGATGCAATTTCGTCATGAGATCGGTGTGGTTTACTTTTTTGGTTTTTATTCTTATTTTTTTTTGTTTACTATTATTTCTATCTGTTTCCTTCATTTATACTGTTTGTTTTACTTTTACTGTTATAGTTATACAGTTGTTTTCTGTTTTGTATGTATTCATCATTTGTATCTCTCATTTTTTATTCTATTTTTCTGCTACGTGTTTTGTATACCAGATTGTAGTTTATAGTAGTTTTTAGTCCACTCAGCCTGTTCTCTCTTTTTATGTATCTATTATTATTTCTAAACGTGAAAACCTTTTAATAGCCTTCTGCTTTAACTTCTTTTATTTATTTTGTATGCATGTGCTGCTGGTTTTCCTTATAATAAATATAAAAAAAAATATAAATATAAATATATTGAAAATTCGTGAATCCGCCGATCGGGCCGGCTGTCAGTTTTTCAACACACTTCAAAGGATGAATGTTCATGCGCTCGTGTGTTCACACGTGCGTTCGGTTAGTACCTATAACATGCGACTTCGTAGCGATTTCTATGTATATTTATCAGCCACCACCTTCCTACGAACTCTTCTTCTCATTTCCACTCGACGTTTTTAACGGCCGTTTCACATCATGCTTAGCCTTGAAAATAGATGGCGCCAGCTCAAAGTAGCTCTGTCAAAATAAAGTGAAATGTCAACGTCAATAACGTAGTGATATATGTTCGTGATATTCACACAAAAGCACAGACAATGCATTTGTTATTTTGACAAGTATACTTGAGTCAGCGCCATCTATCGAGCCAAATCGAACTACTTTTGTTTTTATTCGTTAAAAAGCCCTCAAAGTGAATACAAATGCGAGTGTCGCCGCCACGAGATCGATGTCCGCTGTGCCACAGATTACCTAATAGTTACTGCTGCGCTCGCCATCGCGCCATGCGTGTGAACAGCTCGCTTGGACCGCGCCGGTTACGAAGTAACTTTTATTTAATCTGTACCGCCGGCGGCGCCCGTGGCCGCGCGCGCCATGCTTCATGCCGGCAGCCGGGCTGCACGCCAAGCTGCCTGCCGGGCTGTGAGCCGCGCGTTTGACCGCGGTATTAAACATTTTTACGTACGGAGAGGCCTGCAATGCTCTAAGTGCAAAGGTAACAACAGGCTATTTTCGAGTTAAAAGTGTATTAAGTAAGTAGGTATAGTACATTTAATAATAAGTAAGTAATAGTTAAATCTTGTTTCGTTTATTTTTTGTATTTTCCTTAGTTTTATGCCTTGCATGCTGCACGACGATGATGCTGAATTCAGGGTCTGGAGCCAGTATCATTTCAAACTTGCGCGTTTGCAGACGAATTACCAGCACTTCGTCAAACGGATCCTGTGGGTTTTCATAAAGCACAACTTGGTTTCAGCCTCCCGAGATATAGGTATGAGCGTCGCTCTGCCCCTCGACAGCCCCCGAGATATAGGTATAAGCGTCGCTCTGCCCCTCGACAGCCCCCGAGATATAGGTATAAGCGTCGCTCTGCCCCTCGACAGCCCCCGAGATATAGGTATAAGCGTCGCTCTGCCCCTCGACAGCCCCCGAGATATAGGTATAAGCGTCGCTCTACCCCTCGACAGCCCCCGAGATATAGGTATAAGCGTCGCTCTGCCCCTCGACAGCCCCCGAGATATAGGTATAAGCGTCGCTCTACCCCTCGACAGCCCCCGAGATATAGGTATAAGCGTCGCTCTACCCCTCGACAGCCCCCGAGATATAGGTATAAGCGTCGCTCTACCCCTCGACAGCCCCCGAGATATAGGTATAAGCGTCGCTCTACCCCTCGACAGCCCCCGAGATATAGGTATAAGCGTCGCTCTGCCCCTCGACAGCCCCCGAGATATAGGTATAAGCGTCGCTCTACCCCTCGACAGCCCCCGAGATATAGGTATAAGCGTCGCTCTACCCCTCGACAGCCCCCGAGATATAGGTATAAGCGTCGCTCTACCCCTCGACAGCCCCCGAGATATAGGTATAAGCGTCGCTCTACCCCTCGACAGCCCCCGAGATATAGGTATAAGCGTCGCTCTGCCCCTCGACAGCCCCCGAGATATAGGTATAAGCGTCGCTCTGCCCCTCGACAGCCCCCGAGATATAGGTATAAGCGTCGCTCTACCCCTCGACAGCCCCCGAGATATAGGTATAAGCGTCGCTCTACCCCTCGACAGCCCCCGAGATATAGGTATAAGCGTCGCTCTACCCCTCGACAGCCCCCGAGATATAGGTATAAGCGTCGCTCTGCCCCTCGACAGCCCCCGAGATATAGGTATAAGCGTCGCTCTATCCCTCGACAGCCCGCGAGATATAGGTATAAGCGTCGCTCTGCCCCTCGACAGCCCCCGAGATATAGGTATAAGCGTCGCTCTGCCCCTCGACAGCCCCCGAGATATAGGTATAAGCGTCGCTCTGCCCCTCGACAGCCCCCGAGATATAGGTATAAGCGTCGCTCTACCCCTCGACAGCCCCCGAGATATAGGTATAAGCGTCGCTCTACCCCTCGACAGCCCCCGAGATATAGGTATAAGCGTCGCTCTGCCCCTCGACAGCCCCCGAGATATAGGTATAAGCGTCGCTCTATCCCTCGACAGCCCGCGAGATATAGGTATAAGCGTCGCTCTGCCCCTCGACAGCCCCCGAGATATAGGTATAAGCGTCGCTCTACCCCTCGACAGCCCCCGAGATATAGGTATAAGCGTCGCTCTGCCCCTCGACAGCCCCCGAGATATAGGTATAAGCGTCGCTCTACCCCTCGACAGCCCCCGAGATATAGGTATAAGCGTCGCTCTACCCCTCGACAGCCCCCGAGATATAGGTATAAGCGTCGCTCTGCCCCTCGACAGCCCCCGAGATATAGGTATAAGCGTCGCTCTACCCCTCGACAGCCCCCGAGATATAGGTATAAGCGTCGCTCTGCCCCTCGACAGCCCCCGAGATATAGGTATAAGCGTCGCTCTACCCCTCGACAGCCCCCGAGATATAGGTATAAGCGTCGCTCTGCCCCTCGACTGCCCCCGAGATATAGGTATAAGCGTCGCTCTGCCCCTCGTCAGCCCCCGAGATATAGGTATAAGCGTCGCTCTGCCCCTCGACAGCCCCCGAGATATAGGTATAAGCGTCGCTCTACCCCTCGACAGCCCCCGAGATATAGGTATAAGCGTCGCTCTACCCCTCGACAGCCCCCGAGATATAGGTATAAGCGTCGCTCTGCCCCTCGACAGCCCCCGAGATATAGGTATAAGCGTCGCTCTGCCCCTCGACAGCCCCCGAGATATAGGTATAAGCGTCGCTCTGCCCCTCGACAGCCCCCGAGATATAGGTATAAGCGTCGCTCTGCCCCTCGACAGCTATCCCAGTGGTTCTGCCGACAAAACTACTCAAGAGAACAGCTCAATAGACGATACCTATGTCAATGTGAAATTACAACATTTATTTAGAGACTCTTCCCGCCACTTTCGAAAAGAGACGTTGTCTACTTTTATTTTATTTCTTTTCCTAGTGTTTTCTTGAGTTATTTTGTGTTATTTTGGTGGCATTTTAACGAAAAAAGCTCGTTTAAAAAGCACAATTGTAGTGAAATGAAATGGAAGTGAATTGCGTGACTTTTGAAATTGGTGGAAATTGTCTACCAAAGTTTTAGTATAATTGGCCACCGTTTTACTAAAACATGACTCGACTGTGACTTTGACGACTTGGAAGGAGTGTAACGTTGCAAAATATATTGAAAATACAATATAGTGAAAATACAGATACTTGAAAATGGCAAATGCACAAGCCGTGCGGCGCCAACTATAAAGAAAAAAAACATTTATTTAAGTACAACTAAGTTTGAATAGTTTTAACAGTCAAGCTTTAAGTGTACTATCATCGTACTTCTCGGCAAAGCAAGGGAGCTCATTAACTGAAATGAAAACTGAAAAAAAAAAACGGCCAAGTGCGAGTCGGACTCGCCCATGAAGGGTTCCGTAGCAGCAAGTAACATAATATAAAAGTTCTTGATGGATTACGATTAATGAAGTATTAAAAAAAAACTACTTACTAGATCTCGTTCAAACCAATTTTGAGTGAAAGTTTACATGGTAATGTACATCATATATTTTTTTTAGTTTTATTATTCTCTTATTTTAGAAGTTACGGGGGGGGGGGGGGGGGGGGACACACTTTTTACCATTTTGGAAGTGTCTCTCGCGCAAACTAATCAGTTTAGAAAAAAATGATATTAGAAACCTCAACATCATTTTTGAAGACCTATCCATAGATAACCCACACGTATAGGATTGATGAAAAAAAAAATTTGAGTTTCAGTTCTAAGTAACCCCAAAAATAATTATTTTTTAAAATTTTTGTGTAAAAATCTTAATGCGGTTCACAGAATACGTCTACCTACCAAGTTTCAACAGTATAGCTCTTATAGTTTCGGAAAAAAAAAAGGCTGTGACATACACGGACAGACAGACAGACATGACGAATCCATAAGGGTTCCTTGTCTTTGACTACGGAACCCTAAAAATCCCCAAATTTCAAGGTTTTTTGGGCACACCGCCGAACCCACAGCACTTGGAAAATTGCAAATCTGGTTTTTTAATGTTGGTTATGGTCTTAACAACATATAAAAAAATCAGCGTGACCCGAACTTTTGCATGCACGGATGTACATCTTGACTGGACTACATCCACACATCATCGACACGAGATCTTTTCCCCCCATACGTGCAAGTTGTGGAATGAGCTCCCTCCTGAGGTGTTTCCGCTAAACTACAACATGAGCCGCTTCAAAAAAATTAAAAAATAGTCCTTCAGGGCAGGCAACGCATTGGCAATACCTCTGGTGTTGCAGACGTCAATAGGCGACGGTAACCGCTTACCATCAGGCAGGCCGTACCTATGCCAGATTGTCGAACAATTACTTAAATAAAAGTTATTATTTATTTATAACAAGCACTAAAACTTTATTGGGCTACTTATTTACACTAGGTACATATATGCGAAAATAATAGGAAAGCACTCTACCCGACGAAAGTTTTTTTTTTAAAAGTACTTCTTGGATTGTTGGATCGGGCAGATGGCCCACCTGATGTTTAGTGGTACCCTGCCTATAAACAGTGCATTACCTCATACTCATAGGTCACGTCCACCTAGGACGCACCCTATGTGGCATTGCACTGCACCCGCCACCCTGAGACATAAAGATGGAAAGTCTCATGTGTCTGTAATTTCACCGGCACCCTAACCCTTCAAACCGGAACACAGCAATGCGAGCACTACTGCACAATGAATTTTTAGTTACATTATCTAATAAAAATATTTTTAATAATTTTAAATTTACTACCCCTTTCCTCATTTAGCAATCCAAATACCATAACTTTTACTTATATTACCTACAAATTTGTACGGCACCCTCGGTGCGCGAGGCCAACTCGCACTTTTTTTTTTAAAATCTTACCAGTTCTTTTATGTATTTGAGCGCCATCATTCCGTAGTGGTGCAACCTCACCGTGAATTGCGTAGCATTCGTGACGCTCAAGTTCGTCAGCACAGGAATGCCTGAGGATTCAAAAATAATTTACAAACACATAATAAACAAGTGCTTCGCCAAATATATTTCCTCACAGGCCACGTCTACCTAGGACGCGCCCTATGTGGCATTGCACTGCGCCCGCCACCCTGAGACATAAAGATGAAAAGTCTCATCTGCCTGTAATTTCACCGGCACCCATACCCTTCAAACCGGAACACAGCAATGCGAGCACTACTGCTAATATCGATCTATATATACTGTGCTACTGCTTTTCGGCAGTTCTTGTCAATAGGTAGGTACAGTCATGTTATGAGGTACAGTTAGGTTTACCTACAATAAATTATAGATCTTGAATGTGCTTGTCAATAGAGGTAGGTACAATAAAGTATCAATATATAGACATTTCTACATCGATATCTAGATATTATATCGATGCATTTCTATGTTGGGAACACGGTCTATAAGCTTGTTGCCGAGCATGGCGCGTGGCTCTCTGTGCACCTCAACATAGAGATACGAAGTCGAACAAAGCTCAAAGATGTTGGGAATCGTATAACGGAACTAAAATGGAGTTGGACAGGACACCTGACAAGACGAGGTGACGATAGGTGGAGTAAGGCGCTAACTATGAATGGCGTCCAAGAACTGGGTACAGAAACGTTGGTCGTCCAGCAGCGAGATGGGCAGACGATATCGTATGCGTCGCGGCCGAACCTGGATGAGACTGGCATGGGACCGTAAGGAATGGCACAGGCAAAGAGAGGTCTATACTCAGCAGTGGGTGAAGTCAGGCTGTGGATGATATAGACATTTACGGAACCCTAAAAACCAATAACAATCCGAAATCAGGCGCTGTGCTATCGCATCGCAAGTGCATTCGCAAGTTATCTACGTGGAAATGTTGGGCTACCTTTGTACTATTTACGACATATTTGACGACCTCTGTGGCGCGGCGGGCGAAGCTTGGCCTGTGACGCAGCAGGTTGCGGGTTCGATTCCCGCCTCGGAACAAATATTTGTGCGATCGCAGATATTTGTTCAGTGTGTTCTGGGTATTTTCTATGTATAATAAAAATATCTATCTATGTAAAATATTGTATTAAGTATATCAGTTATCTAGTACACATAACACAAGCTCTGCTTAGCTTGGGGCTAGATAATGTTGTGTGAACTGTCCAGCATTATTTATTTATTTATTATCACAAACTACTACGATTTGACTAATCTAACTTGCTTACGCATTATTATTTTATTGTGTGCTATCGCGGACATAACCTACTTGATTGGTATTCTATAGAACTCACCTTCCATATTAGTCATAACGACGCCTTCCACTGAGTCGTCTTCCATTATCCTATCCACCACGGGATTTAGGTCATTTATATGTGAAGTCTAGAACACAGAACATTTAAATCATCATCAGCATCGCCAGCGCTGTCTCATTATTGACAAGCAGCGCCCCGCGGTTTCACCCGCGTAAGTCTCAATCCCGTGGGAATATCGGGATAAAAATATGCCTATGTGTTCTTCCGGGAGTCCAGTTATCTCCATTCCAAATTTCATCCAAATCCATCCAGTAGTTTTTACGTGAAAGAATAACAAACATCCATCCATCCATCCATCCATACTTACAAACTTTCGCGTTTATAATATTAGTAGGAGTAGGATTTCTAATTGGGTAGGTTACGTGATTATAATTTATCTAAATATTCTACAAAATTATTTGCAATTCTGTCTCATGGGTGTCAATTTAGCCAAAGACAATTCTTTGATTCGAGCAAAGCGTAGGCGAACCCAAGTGTATTATTTAGCCTCTAGGGGCTAAAAAAGAGCATTTTTTAAAATTTATTTATTATTATTTATTTATTAAGAAACAAGTACAACACCAAAACAGAAATCCAAAGCGATGTTGCATGCACACAATTATATAACAATAAAAAATAAAAACAACCAAGCTTAGAATAAGTAGGTAACGCCTACCGAGGATAGACATACAATAAAAACTAACACTAACTACTTGCATTAAATATTCTCTTAAACAAGCTGCGCCATTTCCATGAGCTTCGGCAAGCTATGACAAAAAATGACAACATTGTTCTCTGAGAGAATATTAACTAAACGGATGGCGTGTGACATTGGGGCAAATTTGAGCAAGTTAGATAAATGTCGTATTTTCATCATCCTTCGGTACCATCGAGCAGCCATCGACCATCGAGCATGCAGGTACGGAGGCCTGCATGCAATATGTACGGTACAGTCAACAGCCTAACTACAAAATTAATCAATAAAGACTCGACTTTACGACGTTCGATTTATGAAATATTTTTATTTGAATTTTGATTTTGGATAGGATGGAACTGAAACTCAGAGCATTGAATTATCTTACTCATAATTAAGGAAATGGAGAAGAAAGGCAAATAAGTAGTTTAACGCTAAGTCCGAGGGTTATTGGAGTTCCACAGTTACAAACGCAGACGTTAGGTTAAAAGAAATAAAGTTTAATCGTTCACACACACAATTAGCAGACAAAACACAACATAGGTAGGATGATACAGTCAGTTACACAGGATATTTAAATTAGCGTCGGTCGGATCGCGGAGCGAAATAATATGAACGCGTGCGCATTGCATTTATGCTCTGGGCCGACTGCCTTCGATTGACCAGATGACCAGCCCAAGTTGATCATACCTGCCGCTGTCATTGGCGCTTCGATCGCTGCACTTCGGATCGCACATGCGCAAACAGACGCGCTCTGATTGGTTGAGCGCGTCAGGGCCACGCGTTGCCATGGAAACGAAATAGGGTTCATTGCGTTTAATATGAAACCCATACAAAGCTATCCCAAATACGACTGTTCCATACCTTCGCGCTACAGTAGTTCAAAATCTGTTGCGCAGGTACCTACCTACCTATCATTATCCATTCAGTTCCCTTGTCTAGCAGCCGTCTCCAGCATCATAATTACGAACCGTGGTTTTAGCAGAACTTCGTGTCAGTCCGGTCTAAAGCTAACCAATCTTATATACTAGGAGAGGGTCTTTTAGCCAAATCTCTCATATTTTTTTTGCTATTTTGATGTTGTTAGTCAAACTGTAAGGTCCTTAGATTGTGTAACCGAGCTGTTAGTTAGATAATACCTCCTACTGGAGTCTCGGCCCAAGCAACTCACCGTATTGACCAACTACTCGTCCCGACTGTCCTTTATTAAATTACTAATAATACCTCCTACTAGAGTCTCGGCCCAAGCAACTCACCGTATTGACCAACCACTCGTCCCGACTGTCCTTTATTAAATTACTAATAATACCTCCTACTGGAGTCTCGGCCCAAGCAACTCACCGTATTGACCATCCACTCGTCCCGACTGTCCTTTAGTAAATTACTAATAATACCTCCTACAACTCCTACTGGAGTCTCGGCCCAAGCAATTCACCGTATTGACCAACCACTCGTCCCGACTGTCCTTTAGTAAATTACTAATAATACCTCCTACTGGAGTCTCGGCCCAAGCAACTCACCGTATTGACCAACCACTCGTCCCGACTGTCCTTTAGTAAATTACTAATAATACCTCCTACTGGAGTCTCGGACCAAGCAACTCACCGTATTGACCAACCACTCGTCCCGGCTGTCCTTTAGTAAATTACTAATAATCTTCATTGTTAAATTACGTCGTCTAAGTATTACCCTGTAAGCATTCAATTTAATTAGTAGCCAGCATTGTGAATTTGATAGATGACAATATTATACCTATACCTCGGACCTATACCTATACTAGGAGTAAATGTAATTCAAAATGATCCTTGTGATTTCAATTAATAAAATACTTTTTGACTTTGATTTATATCAGGGCCGTCTTTAAGCTTATTGGCGGCCCTGGGCACTTTATGATAATGGGGCCCCTATATGACTGTGATATGCATTGGCGTAGCAAAGTTTGGGTATTTATATTTCAGGGTTTATAAGATGAGTGCAGTAAAATATATATTCAACGTCTCAATTTATAACGGACGGCAAACGGAGCGAACTTGCTTTTAGCTCAAGAATGATAAGTAGGTACATACTTAAATCTGTTATATTTAAAGGGGAACGGAGCGAGCGGCAAAAAAAAACAGGGTTGTTTAGCAAAAATAATATGGCTAATTCAAAATATTAATAAAAATAAAGGAAGTACTACGAAATACAATGGCGAGCGGAGCGAGCCGAAAATAATTATGTGACTTCACCTCGAAAAAAATGTGCTATTGAGCGCAAGCGTTGTATCGGCCTTCCGGGGCCCGTGATGCCGTGTGTCCTTATGGTAAAGACGGCATTTACCTATATCCTGCGCTATTATATGATTCAACGAAGATGGTATCGATGCTCGCTCTCAGAAGACACTTCAGATCTTACCTAGGGCTATCGATGCTCCGAGCCTCGGCACAGCTCGCTTGCGTCTCTTCACTTTATGGTTTATACGAAGATGGCATCGATGCTCGCGCTAAGAAGACACTTCAGATCTTACCTAGGGCTAGTCGATGCTCAGAGCCTCGGCACAGCTCGCTTGCGTCTCTTCACTTTATGCACAACGACGGCTGCAAAGTCCTGGCCGGCAGCCACCATGATTTCCATGCGTCTGGTCTCTATGCGGTACGCGACCAACTCGTTTTGGATGTCCTATTGAAACGTCAAAATGAGTAGTTTGGTAATACCTAGTAGAGGTACTGTATTCTGTGGTAGAGGATCTATGGGTGAAGATCGTTTCTCGTTCGGATCTTAGACTGTAAGATATTGCTATTATTTTATAGCAAAGGTGTATGAGAGGATCCCATGGGGGATAGTGCACATAAGTCTAAAGAGTATCCAGTAAATTGTGTAGTTAGTTCATCTGTCTAGGTATGACCAATAGGTAATGTACGAGTAACTAATACTTTAATTTTAGTTAAGAGTTATAGAGTTATAGGTATTTTAATTTTATTTTTAATGCATACATACATTACATTACACCTTTTCCCCCGAAAGGGTAGGCAGAGCCTCAATGGGCCTCTTTTCACTATGGGTTATACCATCGTGGGAATATAGACGTGACAAGGGGTAAACTCACCGGCATTGCTACCCTTCCCACGACTGATAGACTCAGCTAACGCTTTCCTCCACCACTAACACGCAGCTAGGATAAATCTTATACTAACGAATCAGTCCGGGTAATCCCTTAGTCGGCTTTTACGACATTCACGGGAGGAGACGGAGGGGTCTATTTTTAGGCCGGACACAACACGACACTTAATTATAATAATAAGGATTGAGCGGGGTATATTCCAGGGCGATAGTCTGAGTCCTTTGTGGTTCTGCCTAGCACTGAATCTTCTCAGCACTCTGTCCAAGGATTCAGGTTTAGGCTAGACTTCAAAGAGAGGTACATGGATGACCTCATGATTTTTGCGCCGAAAATGATAGATGCTCGTAGGTTAGGTCTACTGTTAGGTGTAGGGCTTCCCCGTCGGTTAGCCCGATTGCGATTGAAATGGTTCTTTCGTCACTGAGTAGAGAATTACCTGGAGGAGACTCCGTGTTTTTTTTTATTTTTTTTTTGTAATTAACTTTTAGAGACCTTTGTTTGATCACGATCTCACCTGTTGGTAAGTGACGATGTGGCTGAAGATGGAGCACAAAGGTCTAGAAGGCAACCTATTCACTCTAGCCTTGAAGAGACTCAGATTATACTTTTCAGGGAAGACAGACAACGGTAGGGTATTCCACTCCTTAGCAGTTCGCATTATAAAGCTAGAACTGAAACGTTTAGTACGAATAGAGGGTATACTAATACTAATCTACTTTTGAAGTGGTTTAGAATGATCCGAACTTTAATTTGACTAATTTTTATTAGGAGAATTGGGCTTCTGAAGTAATCTCCCTTGAGATTGCAATGATAATACCGATAGCGGTGAAGTTTTCTTTGGAGCTTACAAGTTCAGTCACGGCCTTATGAACAGCACTGTGCAGGATCGGAAGCCTCTTGGTCAACCCTTGGGCCATGGATTCTGGAACTGTGTACATTTCCACTATCCCTGAAATAGAATATAAATACATTAATAAAAATAATAATAGTAGAAGCAATGGCGACGATGAGCTCACCACTTGTCACGTCTTATCCGTGTCTGTCCCTATCTTGCTCAACAAATTGGAACGCATTGGAATCAGAGGCGATTTGTTCTCACAAATCGTTCGCAGTACCTACGTTGTGATCGATGGTTTCAGAATTAAGTAGGAATCCATTTGTTTTGGTGTCCCCCAAGGTAGCGTCCTCGGACCTACTTTGTTCCTGATATGTATAAATGACCTTTGAAACTTCTCTCTTCCAAACTGCAACATTATCACCTTCACCCCGCCGTGTCGTCGCGATATCCTCACGGTACCGGTGTCGTTGACAGTGTCAAAGAGCTTAGTAGTAAATTGACGATATCGTATCGTGTCCTCAACGTTCAGGACGATATCGTTAACGTTCAATCTGAAAGCGCCATCTTACAGTTTACCAGAAAAACTTTACCGTTTTGTAAAAACATGACTCCAACGACGCTGTGTATGGATTCTATGCGAGCTATCCTTTTTACGGTGTCTTCACAGAACTCCTGAAAATTAACTTTCATTGACTTCCTCATCGGCTTAGGGTAGTACCTAAGTACCTAGTAACCCATAGCCAAAATCTAGTTTATAACTTTTCCAAAAAAAATATGGCAAAGACATGTCTAATCTAAGTTTGCTAGTGTGTAGGTACATGTGTTTGTAACTTCTTCACGCTGAAACGGCTAGACGGATTTGTATGAAATTTGGAACGGAGAAAGCTTGACTCCCGGAACAACACATAGGCACATTTTTATTCCGATATTCCCGCGGGATCGAGATGCTAGTTTTTGTATGAAAATGGCGAAAATTAAAATACTTCTAGGAATGCTAGGACGTTTTATGACACAAATAAAGGCCAAGTAAATTTTACAAACAACTAGCAATGCCCCGCGGTTTCACCCGCGTAGATTTCTATCCCGTGGGAATTATCGGGATAAAAATGTGCCTATGTGTTATTCCGGGAGTCCAGTTATATCCATTCCAAATTTCAACTAAATCCGACCAGGCGTTTCAGCGTGAAAAAGTAACAAACACACTAACCCACCAACTTTCGCATACATAATATTAGTGTGATTATAAAATAAAACTTATATTATATATAATAAAGATTATAATATAAATAAAACCCGAGACTATCAGATATGATCCTGGAAACGGCTGCACCAATTTCCACCAAATATAGCTTGTTTGTGGAAATTGACCACTAGACATTAAAAACCATAATTTTAGAATTAGATTTTTGTTGTACCTACGAAATTATAATAATACATGATACTCTGATTTTTGTAATAGTTATTTTTAAGGTAAAAGTTGTGGTACTCTCATTACGCGTAACCGCATCTATCAATGTACGGTCACAATGTTCGAAAGAGGCGCTACCCACAACACAGGTATTCATTACGCGTAACCGCATCTATCAATGTACGGTCACAATGTTCTAAAGAGGCTAGCTACCCACAACACAGGTATTCATTACGCGTATAACCGCATCTATCAATGTACGGTCACAATGTTCGAAAGAGGCGCTACCCACAACACAGGTATTCATTACGCGTAACCGCATCTATCAATGTACGGTCACAATGTTCGAAAGAGGCGCTACCCACAACACAGGTATTCATTACGCGTAACCGCATCTATCAATGTACGGTCACAATGTTCGAAAGAGGCGCTACCCACAACACAGGTATTCATTACGCGTAACCGCATCTATCAATGTACGGTCACAATGTTCGAAAGAGGCGCTACCCACAACACAGGTATTCATTACGCGTAACCGCATCTATCAATGTACGGTCACAATGTTCTAAAGAGGCTAGCTACCCACAACACAGGTATTCATTACGCGTAACCGCATCTATCAATGTACGGTCACAATGTTCGAAAGAGGCTAGCTTTCCACAACACAGGTATTCATTACGCGTAACCACATCTATCAATGTACGGTCACAATGTTCGAAAGAGGCTAGCTACCCACAACACAGGTATTCATTACGCGTAACCGCATCTATCAATGTACGGTCACAATGTTCTAAAGAGGCTAGCTACCCACAACACAGGTATTCATTACGCGTAACCGCATCTATCAATGTACGGTCACAATGTTCGAAAGAGGCTAGCTTTCCACAACACAGGTATTCATTACGCGTAACCGCATCTATCAATGTACGGTCACAATGTTCGAAAGAGGCTAGCTTTCCACAACACAGGTATTCATTACGCGTAACCGCATCTATCAATGTACGGTCACAATGTTCGAAAGAGGCGCTACCCACAACACAGGTATTCATTACGCGTAACCGCATCTATCAATGTACGGTCACAATGTTCGAAAGAGGCGCTACCCACAACACAGGTATTCATTACGCGTAACCGCATCTATCAATGTACGGTCACAATGTTCTAAAGAGGCTAGCTACCCACAACACAGGTATTCATTACGCGTATAACCGCATCTATCAATGTACGGTCACAATGTTCGAAAGAGGCGCTACCCACAACACAGGTATTCATTACGCGTAACCGCATCTATCAATGTACGGTCACAATGTTCGAAAGAGGCGCTACCCACAACACAGGTATTCATTACGCGTAACCGCATCTATCAATGTACGGTCACAATGTTCGAAAGAGGCGCTACCCACAACACAGGTATTCATTACGCGTAACCGCATCTATCAATGTACGGTCACAATGTTCGAAAGAGGCGCTACCCACAACACAGGTATTCATTACGCGTAACCGCATCTATCAATGTACGGTCACAATGTTCTAAAGAGGCTAGCTACCCACAACACAGGTATTCATTACGCGTAACCGCATCTATCAATGTACGGTCACAATGTTCGAAAGAGGCTAGCTTTCCACAACACAGGTATTCATTACGCGTAACCACATCTATCAATGTACGGTCACAATGTTCGAAAGAGGCTAGCTACCCACAACACAGGTATTCATTACGCGTAACCGCATCTATCAATGTACGGTCACAATGTTCTAAAGAGGCTAGCTACCCACAACACAGGTATTCATTACGCGTAACCGCATCTATCAATGTACGGTCACAATGTTCGAAAGAGGCTAGCTTTCCACAACACAGGTATTCATTACGCGTAACCGCATCTATCAATGTACGGTCACAATGTTCGAAAGAGGCTAGCTTTCCACAACACAGGTATTCATTACGCGTAACCGCATCTATCAATGTACGGTCACAATGTTCGAAAGAGGCGCTACCCACAACACAGGTATTCATTACGCGTAACCGCATCTATCAATGTACGGTCACAATGTTCGAAAGAGGCTAGCTACCCACAACACAGGTATTCATTACGCGTAACCGCATCTATCAATGTACGGTCACAATGTTCGAAAGAGGCTAGCTACCCACAACACAGGTATTCATTACGCGTAACCGCATCTATGAATGTACGGTCACAATGTTCGAAAGAGGCTAGCTACCCACAACACAGGTATTCATTACGCGTAACCGCATCTATCAATGTACGGTCACAATGTTCGAAAGAGGCTAGCTACCCACAACACAGGTATTCATTACGCGTAACCGCATCTATGAATGTACGGTCACAATGTTCAAAAGAGGCTAGCTACCCACAACACAGGTATTCATTACGCGTAACCGCATCTATCAATGTACGGTCATAATGTTTGAAAGAGGCGCTACCCACAAAACAGGTATTCATACACAATAACCGCATCTATCAATGTACGGTCACAATGTTCTAAAGAGGCTAGCTACCCACAACACAGGTATTCATTACGCGTAACCGCATCTATCAATGTACGGTCACAATGTTCGAAAGAGGCTAGCTTTCCACAACACAGGTATTCATTACGCGTAACCGCATCTATCAATGTACGGTCACAATGTTCGAAAGAGGCTAGCTTTCCACAACACAGGTATTCATTACGCGTAACCGCATCTATCAATGTACGGTCACAATGTTCGAAAGAGGCGCTACCCACAACACAGGTATTCATTACGCGTAACCGCATCTATCAATGTACGGTCACAATGTTCGAAAGAGGCTAGCTACCCACAACACAGGTATTCATTACGCGTAACCGCATCTATCAATGTACGGTCACAATGTTCGAAAGAGGCTAGCTACCCACAACACAGGTATTCATTACGCGTAACCGCATCCATGAATGTACGGTCACAATGTTCGAAAGAGGCTAGCTACCCACAACACAGGTATTCATTACGCGTAACCGCATCTATCAATGTACGGTCACAATGTTCGAAAGAGGCTAGCTACCCACAACACAGGTATTCATTACGCGTAACCGCATCTATCAATGTACGGTCACAATGTTCAAAAGAGGCTAGCTACCCACAACACAGGTATTCATTACGCGTAACCGCATCTATCAATGTACGGTCATAATGTTCGAAAGAGGCGCTACCCACAAAACAGGTATTCATACACAATAACCGCATCTATCAATGTACGGTCACAATGTTCGAAAGAGGCTAGCTACCGACAACACAGGTATTCATTACGCGTAACCGCATCTATCAATGTACGGTCACAATGTTCGAAAGAGGCTAGCTACCCACAACACAGGTATTCCTAGGGTGGGAGCTAGTGCACTTGCAAATTAATTATTTGGCAACATTGCATCGTTCCAATTATTGTTCTTTAGATGGTATTTAAGTTTACTAGGTACACTATAAATAAACTTAAAACATATGAAACGCAATTTTTACAAAATAAAGGTATACGTAGTAGGTATACCCTTGGTATACCTACTACCTACCTTAATTTTGTAAAAATTGCGTTTCATATGTTTTTGTTGTCACAGACATAAACTTTTTATACTTTATACTTGTATGGTCTGCAAATATTTGTCCCGGGTCTGTGTGTTGTGGTAGCATGGTACTACGTTCCTGATACCCACGCGACTCAGAGGATCCTAATGTGGAATCAGAACTATGTATGTGACTGTTGGGTGGTATGTTTTTTTTGTTCTTTGGGGCCTTTCGACCAGTTTTTGATTTGGTAGAGACTTACATCTGGTGCACCTTTTCCAGCCTGTTTGTAATACTTAGACATTTTATCAAAACTTGGTAAATATTCCAAAAAATATAGATACTTTACTGTCATAGACGTCAGTTAAAATCTATAGGGCTATGAAACTGACGCCATAAACATCATCATCAGTACCTAGCTCTTAAGGAGTGGAATACACTAGCGTCGTCTGTCTTCCCTGAAAACTATAATCTAGGTCTCTTCAAGACTAGAGTGAATAGGTGCCTTCAGACCTTTGTGCTCCATCTTCGGCCACATCGTCACTTACCAACAGGTGAGATCGTGGTCAAACGAAAGTTTAATAACAACTAATATTTGTACGATATGCAGATATTTGTTCAGGGTGTTCTGGGTATAATCTTAGGTGTGTCCGGCCTAAGAATAGACCCCTCCGTCTCCTCCCATGGATGTCGTAAAAGCCGACTAAGGGATTACCCGGACTTTTTTATAAGATTTGTTGGTATAAGATTTGTCCTGGCTGCTAGCTTATTATGGAATGTGTTATTACTGGAAGAAAGCGTTAGCTGAGTCAGTCGTGGGAAGCAATGGCGGCGATGAGCTCACCACTCGTCACGTCTATATTCCACGATGGTGCAACCCACTGTGAAAAGTGGCCCATTGAGGCTCTGCCTAACCGTTCGGGGAAAAAGGCGTATGTATGTATGTATGTTCTGGATATTTTCTATGTGCAACAAAAAATATCTATTAATGTAATTTATTGTAGTTATCTAGTACCCGTAACATAAGCTCTGCTTAGCTTGCGGATAGATTGTTGTGTGAACTGTCCAGAATTATTTTTATTTATTTTATTTTAATACCTACTAATGAGATATGAAAAAATACCCAAAATAATATAATTGGCACCTAGGTACTAGACTAGTGTAGTATTCTTTTATCTGTGCTACTAGTAGATCAAGGTGCCTACTGAAGCGTAATACAAACTAAAATCAGGCGCTTCCCTGTCGCAACCGCCACAATGGAAGTTCGAACTGAATTGGTCTTTAAATCTACGTTTATATAATCGATGTTTCTTTGAAAACCTGCTGATTTTGGATAACATATAAATGAAATGACGTAAGGCGAGGACGCGTCGCGGACAGGGCGGAGACGAGCCATGGACGAGACTTTTTAAATTATACAGGGTGTAACATAATATCCCTATAAGCCCGGGTAGTGGGTATTCTACACATCATGGTGAATAACTTTAGTTCTACGACTTTTTAAATTTAGGAGTTTTTCATTCATGAAGTGCCTCGTAAGAATCCTGAAATTCCTCCAAAAACGTACGTAAAACAACATAAGGACGTTACGGTACCTTGCGTGGGGCTGCCTCATGTTCTGTTAGGTACATTTTCTGCAGAAATTTCAGGAATTCGTAGAGCAATTTCAGGATTTTTACGAGGTACTTCATGAATGAAAAACTCCTAAATTTAAAAAGTCGTAGAACTAAAGTTATTCACCATGATGTGTAGAATACCCACTACCCGGGCTTATAGGGATATTATGTTACACCCTGTATAATTTAAAAAGTCTCGTCCATGTCTCGTCTCCGCCCTGTCCGCGACGCGTCCTCGCCTTACGTCATTTCTTTCTGGCTCGCGCCTAACCGCGGGAACTGCAAGTTGACACGCACCGCACCGCATCGCGGTTCGAGAGCTTGTCCCGAGGCGAGGAGATTACGTTACGATTGCGACTAGTGTGCGTTGCAGAAGGGAATTTCATACTAAGAATACTGAACGGCTCGAGCTGATACGGTGACGATCCCTTTCCGAGTTGATATGTGTGCTATGGCCCATCCACGGGCGGAGACAGAGGGGTCTATTCTTAGGCCGGACACACCACAGTCAACTCAGATTGTGTCAAATTAATACAAATAGGTACCTATAGGTATACTACTTACCTTCTTGTCTGCAGAAAGGAAAGGAATTACCCAATAATAGGGTATTGTGTAAAATTTAAACACTGTGTTTACATCAAGTTTTTTATTATTTACAGTCATTATCATCATCACAAACATGCATAAACAAATTTCTCTTAACTATATAATTTTAAACACTAGTACAACCATTGGAAAGTTTTCATATTAGGAACATAAAATAATCGCGAACCAACAACGTGACGTACATTACATGACAACCGAGGTCTGGGGATAAAGCATGTCTTCGTCTTGGGTAGCTTGAACCTAGGAATATGGACTAAAGGCATGGAACTAAGGCTAAAAACGAAACGTTAGCGATTATACCAGTCTCATTCTTTTATATGAATGAATTCATGTGTTGGAATGAGACAAGCATAAATCTAACTGTTCTTATTTGTGGTAGTCGTACCAGGCCAAATGTCAAATTACTAGTACATTCATGGTAACAATCTAGGTATATGCATGATACCTAAATTCAGGGTACGAAACGGAAAGACGACTGTCGTGTGACAATATATTTGTTTCTCTCTAACATAGGATAGCAAGCTATCTTCTAGGATAGGAGTAAGAAGGAACCTCTATGCTATTTTTAGCACTCACTCCATTACTATTATACCTCCATGGCTTGAACCCTCGCTTCACTCAGGACTCTACATAAAAAGACCCCTCGTTACGCTCAGCGTTCAATATGCCGCCCGCGACGTAAGACACTGCTTTACCCCCGCAGTGCATAATATACCATAATTGCACCAACTTTACACTTCTTACTTTTAACTATTAACGGGATATTTACCATGATTTTTGAGTTTTAATTGTTCCCCCGTGATTATGGCGCATGCAACAGTGCTGAAATATCGGGAACAATTAAAACTCAAAAATCATGGTAAATATCCCGTTTCTAGTGAAAAGTAAGTACATAACCATGATGGTTTCAAAAGTTTACACATCTTGTTTCTTAAAATCATTAAAATCCTTAACTATTTGGTAACTAATTAGTAACTATACTTCTCATCAACAAAATCGAAAAACTATCATTATTTTATTTCCAAAGAATATAGATTAAACAGTAATTGACACGAAATGAATGTATGAACCAAAGAAGTTTCATTATTGTTATGTGGATTGAGTTTGTCAATTTGCAATGTCTGTACCTTACACATAATTTATTATTGATGTGTTATTTATGAGTATATCAAGCGTAGAGTGTGCTGCCTTATGAACTTTTGCTGAAACTCTCTATCATCTTATTTTTAACTGCCGCCTAAGTAAGGCTTTTAAGTTGGTTTTCCTTTTTTCTTTGAATCAGCTTCCACTTGTTCTCGAGGCACCACACAGGCGCTCCCCACCTAGTAGTAAGAAGGATCATCAAAAAAAACAGACCGTGTTTGTTGCCTGATTCTTCTAGGTCTGGTTGCGTTGGAACAGGAGTAAATGTAAATTTATTTTTTAAGACGATTCAAAATTATTCTAAAAATATAGTATAGTGAAAAGAACGCTGGAACGCCTGAAGAAGCTTGACTGCCAGCGTTCTTTTTACATGACGCGCATTTTACCAGGGTCGGACTGCTGGTGGCTCCCAGAAGCTCTACCGGGCCCGGGACGGGAGAATGGTAGATGGGAATACTATCAGAAAATAATGAAATTAATGAATAACAATTTGTAACAGAATCTAACATAAGTTTAAACATTACATAACCATTTTAAAAAAATAATAAACTTGAGAAGTCTTTAGTTTTTTTTATGAGAAGTATATTTTTAACTTAATTACAACAATTTACATACGTCTTCCTAATGAGTTTGGAGCTATACGATATCCCTATGTTATCTATAAGACACGTGAACTAAGTATTACACAACACTTTACCGGTGGTCGTGCTTCTAAAATTGTATGAGTTATCTATCACAAACAATCACTGATCACTGAAAAACGTACCTTGTAACATCTTTCTCCTTTCTCAGAGCAGCTAGAGCCCATGTAGGTAGATATAATTGAAAAAAACCGGTAATAACTCACGTAGGTACTTGTTCCGAGTAAAACACCCTTCCTCAAGGAGTATAAATAAATAAAAATAAATAAATAATGCTGGACAGTTCACACAACATTGTCTAGCCCCAAGCTAAGCAGAGCTTGTGTTATGGGTACTAGACAACTGATATACTTAATACAATATATAACATAGATAGATATTTTTTATTATATATAGAAAATACCCAGAACACCCGGAACAAATATTTGCAGATCGCACAAATATTTGTTCCGAGGCGGGAATCGAACCCGCAACCTCCTGCGTCGCAGGCGAACGTTCGCCCGCCGCACCACAGAGGTCGTTAGTATACGCGACGGCTTCCCGGCGCCGGCGATAACTACGGACGCGCGCCCGGAGCTCACGACTGGTAGGTACCAGGGTACCTGGGTGTTTTACTCGGAACAAGTACCTACGTGAGTTATTACCAGTTTTTTCAATTATGAATATTACTCACGGAAGTTTTAATAGGTAGATATAATTACATAAAGTATTTTTCAATAAAGCTTTTATAAAATTAGTGATCGGAACGGTGTGCTAATCGAAATGAGCCTAAACACGGCCAGTCTACTAATATCCCTCGAGGAGTTTCGTTGTCCACCTTCCGTCTCCATCATCAGATCAGCTCGCTGTCACCATATTGTATTGTCATCGGAACTTGACAGGTAGTACCTACACAAAATTTTAGCATTTTAGGTCAATCGGTCGAGGTTCAAAATTCAGTTTCAAGATTTGTCCCACACTAACATACCTATATACTAAAAGGTCGTATAAAGATTATTAATACAGATTAAGATTATAAAATTAAAATAAAAAAACAAAAGGTAATTTATTCCTAAGGCGCTGTCTCCACGAGCGAGAGAATCGCGGCGGTTTAACGTCGAGCCATGTATTTCTATGAACGCGTCTCCACACGGCCACAGAATAAATATACACGGCGATGTTATCTCGGCGATAATTTGTAAGGGCGAGCGCGGACTCCTCGCCATTCTCTTGCTCGTGGAGACAGCGCCTTACACTATCATTACTAATGAACAAAGGTTATAAATTATGGAAATAATATTTAGTCTAGTGTAAGAGAAAAGGTTGAAGGCTCAGCCACGCTGTTTGTCAGCCTCGCCTTAGAATACGGGTAGTTCCTGTTTGTCCCTAAGAAAACAAAGGCTCACGTCGAGTTGACTTCGTTTATACCACAGATAAAAATAAAATAAATAAATAAATAACGCTGGACAGTTCACACAACATTATCTACCCCAAGCTAAGCCAGAGCTTGTGTTATGGGTACTAGAATAACTGATATACTTAATATAATACATTACATAGATAGATATTTTTATTATGCATAGAAAACACCCAGAACACCCTGAACAAATATTTGCAGAACGCACAAATTATTTGTTCCGAGGCGGGAATCGAACCCGCAACCTCCTGCGTCGCAGGCGAACCATCGCCAGCCGCGCCACAGAGGTCGTCATAAAATAATACTATACGTAATAGTATAGTAATAGGTTATAAATTATGGAAATAATATTTAGTCTAGTGTAAGAGAAAAGGTCGAGGGCTCACCCACGCTGTTTGTCAGCCTCGCCTTAGAATACGGGTAGTTCCTGTTTGTCCCTAAGAAAACAAAGGCTCACGTCGAGTTGACTTCGTTTATACCACAGATAAAAATAAAATAAATAAATAAATAATGCTGGACAGTTCACACAACATTATCTACCCCAAGCTAAGCCAGAGCTTGTGTTATGGGTACTAGAATAACTGATATACTTAATATAATACATTACATAGATAGATATTTTTATTATGCATAGAAAACACCCAGAACACCCTGAACAAATATTTGCAGAACGCACAAATTATTTGTTCCGAGGCGGGAATCGAACCCGCAACCTCCTGCGTCGCAGGCGAACCATCGCCAGCCGCGCCACAGAGGTCGTCATAAAATAATACTATACGTACTAGTATAGTAATAGGTTATAAATTATGGAAATAATATTTAGTCTAGTGTAAGAGAAAAGGTCGAGGGCTCAGCCACGCTGTTTGTCAGCCTCGCCTTAGAATACGGGTAGTTCCTGTTTGTCCCCAAGAAAACAAAGGTTCACGTCGAGTTGACTTCGTTTATACCACAGATAAAATAATATTATACTAGTATAGTATTATAGTAGTTGACTTCGTTTGACGTGTACCTTTGTTTTCTTACGGGTACAAACAGGAGCTACCCGTATTCTAAGGCGAGGCTGAAAAACAGTTTATAGTAAACGTCTAAAGCTCTATCTACAGTTGATTCATGTCTTTTATAAAAACCTCTCCCTTTATACCTACTTTCTAAAATTAATCACATGTAAATTGGCTAAGCCGTGTCGAGTAAAATAGAGTCCCGAAGTTGCATGACTCAAATCTCCTAAAGTTATTATCGAACACAACACAGTAGTAGTAGAGCTTTTTTGTGAAAGAGTTCGTCCGGGGAAGTACTACCACCATACCTATTTCTGCCGCAAAGCAGTAGTGCTCGCATTGCTGTGTTCCGGTTTGAAGGGTAAGGGTGCCGGTGAAATTACAGGCACATGAGACTTTTCATCTTTATGTCTCAGGGTGGCGGGCGCAGTGCAATGCCACATAGGGTGCGTCCTTGGTGGACGTGACCTATGAAGTAATGCACTGTTCAAAGGCAGAGGTTACCGCTTAACATCAGGTGGGCCTCTTGCTTGTTCCGTCATCCAAGTAGTATAAAAAAAAAAAAAAAAAAAAAAACAATTTTAGACATATTTTACGATAGCACTAAATTTCCTAAATGGGTCCATAAATAGAAAGTGGTTAAAAAAACGTCAATTTGTTGTGTCAGAACCATGGACTTAGTTTGTATACTAAGTCCATGGGGTTGGCTAAGGTCAAGGATCATAATCTCAATAATCCGTGCCACTAGCACGTGTATTCGTGGCACAAGGCATAAATTTAAGCAAATAGCCAAGTTAGTTAGTTATTGTAAGTTATATTGTCTTTAGATTTTAGTAATATTACGTAAAATAACTAAATAAGTAATGTATTGGGAATTTAATAATATATTTTAAAATGTAATTTTTGCATGCCTATAGTGGTAGAAATAGTTGGTACTTTAAAAAAAAAATATAACATCTTTGTAACACTATTTGTAGCAAATAAACAATTTGATTGATTGATTGATTTTATTCGGTTTCGATGACGGTGGAGCCCTACCTCACAATGAGCACTAGTAATTAATTTTGGTAATAGTGTATTCCGATACCATAACCGCTGTAATAACTACCTACATGACATTAAATAATAATAAATAAATAAAAAGCCTTTTATTTCCAAAAAGATAAACAAAATTCCATTTTTTTTATTAAATATTATATTCTGTTGTATCATAAAAAATATATTTAATCCTTAGCTAAGGCCCCTTTCGGGTATAGGCCTCCTCCAAATCTTTCCAAAGATCCCTATCCTGCGCTCTATCTATCCAGTTTTTGCCGGCTTCCTTCTTTATATCATTGACCCAACGTTGTACAGAGCTGGCGCCATCTATTTTCAAGGCTATAAGCATGATGTGAAACGGCCGTGAAAAGCCCTCATTGAGGAGTGTGTCACACAATCGATGGACGGATATTATCACATAACATAACACCCAACAGTCACATAGGTACCTACATAAGTAGTCCTGAGGGGCTAGTCTGCAAATTTGACAAGCAACTTACACGACCGTGTGGTGTACACTACACGGATTTTTGTATGGGATTTGAGGTTATCAAGGTGCCCGCTAGGGGCGCTCTTCGATTTCTCCATACTAAAATCCGTGTAGTGAACACCCCACGGCCGTGTAAGTTGCTTGTCAAATTTGCAGACTAGCCCCTCTGATCCCACACTAGGTCGGACTAAACAATAAGGGTTTGTTTTCGTCATTCCGTTAAAAAATATAGGGACAGAGCTGTAACCTTAGTACGAGAATTTGACAGTATTCGAAACTATATGAAGTTTCGTTTCCTTCAATACATTTTCTGACAGCGTCCTTAGTTTTCTCCTCGTTTCCGCTAGGGGCGCTGCTAGTAAATGTATGGAAGGAAACGAAACTTCATATAGTTTTGAATACTGTTGTGATACTGCCAAATTCTCGTACTAACCCCCCTGGTCTGTTCGCTTCCACGGACGCACTGAGATACGTCCGTGGTTAGGTCACCTAGGTCTGTATAAATACAGAGTTTTAACATTGTACTGACTATTTCCTTCAAGGGCGCTTTCAAGAGCCTATGACTATTCCTTAAATGCCCTAATAATGGAAGCGACGCTCTCATACGTGCCGGTGACGAACACAAACATGCCGAGGGTGATGATGGAGAGGTCCTTAAGCAACATGGCCGTGGGCAGAGGTCCTCGCTGCGACGCCAGCACCAGCTCGATGACTGGTGGGAACACCAGCGCCAGTGCGGTGCTGCTCACGGCGCCCACTAGCGAAATGAACAGCCCCAACTGAGGAATGCTCTCTGCCAATGCAACTGTAACAAAAAGACAAGTAAAAATTGAAGAAAATTAAAAACCCATTTGCGAGTCGTACTCGCGCACGTAGGGTTCCGTACCATTATCTATAAATACGGCAAAAACACACGTTTCTTGTATGGGAGCCTATTTAATTTAATTATTTATTTATAAAGTGAATATGTAACTAAATATTTTTTGAATATTTCATGCGTCTACTTGTAGCTGTTATCAATATCGAGCAAAAACGAGCAAAAATATCAATTTTTTTCTATGGGGCTCCCTTAAATATTTATTTCATTTTGTTTTTTTAGTATTTGTTGTTATAGCGGCAACAGAAATACATCATCTGTGAAAATTTAAACTGTCTAACTATCACGGTTCATGAGATACAGCCTGATGACAGACGGACAGCGGAATCTTAAAATCAGAGCACCCGTTACACCATAGATCCTAACCATCATTCATCAGACCATGAAGTCTGATTTCGTCGAGAATTAGAATCCGAAGTTAGAATCCTTCACTTGCTCGTGATTCATCTATAGCCCTCGCTTTAAATCCGTCCTTTATTCAATAATTGCATAATATACTATTGTTTTATTACGAGTTCCTAAAACTATTCCTCGCAATGTTACCTGCTAATGTTAATTGTACATTATGGTACTAGTGTGTAATGTTGGTGATTACCGCTGAGGCGCCATTGAGACCCGAGCCGTTAGGTGAGGGTCTTAAGAGAGCCGAAGACGGTAATCATCAATACACAAGTGTATTATACGACGTTTTTCAACACACTAGTGAAGAAAATAATAATAAAACAGAAATACACACTCTGTGTAAATGTTCAACTGTCTCTATAACTCACTAGTGAATAATAGCAATGAAAAAGTCACAGTTTGATTACAGGTGTAAAACAGAAATACACACTCGGTGTAAATGTTCAACTGTCTCTATAACTCACTCGTGAATTAGCAATGAAAAAGTCACAGTTTGATTACCTACAATTGCGGTGAAATTAGAGCCACTTTATGAGCAAGTGTGTTGAAAAATATGTTACTCACATGTAACAAGGACCAGTAGAGCTCTGAAGAAGAGCTCCTTGGTGGCGGGCGAGGTGGTCGCCACCCGGGCGCGCAAGGCCGGCCACAGGATGGAGACGGGCACGTAGAACTGCAGCGGGTACGTGAACAGGATGGCCAGCGCTATCAGCGACTGCACCACGTTACTTAGGCTGCAAAAGATAAAAGAACCATTCATTCTGTGACCCAGCGAAGTAAGGACTCTAGAGTTTATATGTAACCTTTGTTTGACCACGATCTCACCTGTTTGTAAGTGACGATGTGGCCAAAGATGGAGCACAAAGGTCACTCTTGAAGAGACCCTGATTATAGTTTTAAGGAAAGATAGACGACGGTAGTGTATTCCACTCCTTAGCAGTTCGCATTATAAAGGTAGAACTGAAAAGTTTAGTACGAATAGAGGCTATAATTTTTAGTGTAGACTTACATTCCTGGCTTCAAGTTTAAAGAGAGACTTCCCATAACGTCCTCCCCCCACTTTAAGTACCCGCAGAACCCGACGGTGATAAAGATTCCCCCCACAAAGAACATGCCCACATTGAGCACTCCCAGTGGCTTCTGGAATAACTCGGGACGTCTCATCTCGTTTTTCAAAGGAAGCACCTGAAAATACAAAGAATACGTGCTGTTAATAGCTGAAATAGTGTACCTAAGAAATTTTTAGAGAGATAAGATTATTATTTATTGGATAAAACAAACATTCGGAAGCCGGAATAAGCCGGCGGAAGAAACGGAACAGACTTTACTTATGCAAATTTTTGTTTTCAATACAAGCATTTGTAAAATTAGTGATCGTAACCGTGTGCTGCTCATAATGAGCCTAAACACGGCCAGTCTACTATTATCCATCGAGGAGTTCCGCTGTCAACCTTCCGTCTCCATCATCAGATCAGCTGGCTGCCATCATCATATGGTATTGTCATCGGAACTTGGCAGGTATGCCAAATTTCAGCTCAATCGGTTGAGGATAACTGCTTTAAAATTCAGTTGCAAGATTCCACCCGGATTCCACCCTGTGGGCGACCAACCTTCCGCACCTACCACGCCAGCCTCCTTCAGAACTTGAGGGAGGCTGGCTGGTGAGAAAATAGTAGATATTTTAAAATTAGTTCCTTTTTCTGTGATGTTTAAAAATAAATGATTTTGATTTGTCAGTCTGAAATAAACTCTTGAAAGAAACGATTGTGCGTTATTGATTAGGTCCGCAACACCACCCAGACAAACATACCTACATACTTTGCAAGTTAAATAAAAGCTTGTAATATTTATAATCTATAGGCATTTTCTCTTTCATTCATTGATGTATATCTTAGAGCAATACAGCCTCCAGTTTTTGCATACTGTCGGGTTCTAATGACAATACAATATGATGGTGACAGCGAGGTGATCTGATGATGGAGACGGAAGGTGGACAACGGAACTCCTCAATGCATAATAGTGATCAAATGAGCCTAAACACGTTAGGCTCATTTTGATCAGCACACGGTTACGATCACTAATTTAATAAAATCAAGTATTGGGGATAAATTAAAAGCTTGAAACAAGTAATTAATTTTGTAAATATTAAAAAATGCCCCAACCCTGTGTACGGCTGAACCGATTTTGATCAAACATAGCTAAGAACACGCCCGACAAAAACAACTTTCAAACAAAAATAAAAATGTTCGGGAGCTACGATGGGACAGACAGACACACACACACAGACACGTCAAACTAATAACACCCCTTCGTTTTTCGTCGGGGTTAAAAAAGCCTTCGTACGTTACTATTAAGTAATCTGTGTTCGTACTTACCAATCCAATACCCTCAAAAGCATAAACAGCAGTGCCGAAGTACAAGGGTAACTGCTCCCAGGAGGCCAGGTAGACCCTCGAGCTGACGGGCGGCAGGTCCTGCGTGGCCTCGTAGACCACCGCGCAGACGCCCACCGCCATCATGATGTTGGCGATGGTGGAGAAGGGCGTCAGGTACTTGAGGTTCCGCACCATGCAGGCCAGCAGCACTGGGATTATCACCAGGATCATGTGGATGGAGAGGTCTATGTGGATGTTGTACTGGTCGCAAATCTGAAAAACAAGTGGGTTTATCGAATCGGACAGGTAATATAAATAAATAAATAAAATAAATAATGCTGGACAGTTCACACAACATTATCTAGCCCCAAAATAAGCCAAAGCTTGTGTTATGGGTACTAGTTAACTGATATACTTAATACAATACATTACATAGATAGATATTTGTTATTACGAGTATACATAGAAAACACCCAGAACACCCTGAACAAATATCTGCAGATCGCACAAATATTTGTTCCGAGGCGGGAATTTAACCCGCAACCTCCTGCGTCGCAGGCGAACCATCGCCAGCCGCGCCACAGGGGTCGTCTAAGGGGTAATATAAGGGCATCGGGGTGTTACATTACACTCTATATCCTGGTATTAGCACAGAGACAGGCTCTCTCAATTTCCACAGGACTCAAGGTCAAAAATATTTAATTCAATGAAATCACAAGTATCATTTTGAATCGTCTTATAAACTAAATGGACTCCTGTTCCAACGCGACCAAACCACAGAATAAATATTAGTACAAGACCAAACCTAGAAGAATCAGGCAACAAACACGGCCTGGCTTTATTTGATGATACCTCTTACTACTATAGGTGGGGAGCGCCTGTGTGGTACCTCGAGAACAAGGAGAAGCTCGCGAGCAGCGAAAATTATGTATTTTCAGCTCGAAAAAAATGCGCTATTGAGTGCAAGCGTTGTATCGGCCTTCCGGGCCCCCAAAAAATGCTATTACGTGCTAAAAGCACTGAATTTTTAGCGGTTCGCTCCGCTTGCCGCTGTCGTATATTGAGAATTTAAATTTCATTTTTTTTGCACTTTTCGAGCATTACCTATACCCTGATAACACCATGGGGTCCCATTATCCTAAAGTGCCCAGGGCCTCCTAGGTTAAAGACGGCCCTGAATATACCATACTACAAGCTACTTAATAATCCCTTCAAATATGAAACGATAGAACAAAGGCAAAATAGGTTAATTACAAGACGTAGAGATCTTGAGGTACCTTTGCACCCGAGGTTGAATGTTGTAAAGCTTGGCTCCCGGTATCAAGCTGTAAAACTGTTTTATCTACACTCAAATCGAAAAATTCGAATTACTAATTCAAAGAAGGTTCTATACAGACGCACTTTATAGACACATATAAAAAAAAAAAAAAAAAAAAATTAATAATTAATTAATTTAATATAATTTTTTCTTAATTTTTCATAAAATTAAGAATAAAACTCATTATAGTACCGCCAACTGTATCATAAAACTCATTAGAGTATTATCTTTTATTAATTCATTAAACTAGTCTATGGTTATAGCCGCATAAAAAAAGGCGCACGCATCCGCAGTTCGAACTGAAAAAATGGCGCACGCATGCGTAGCTTGAACTTAATTTCCCGCGCTTCCCATACATTTTTTTGCCGATCGTGTTTTTGTATTCTACTTTGTTTAATTTCAATTTTTCCTATGAGTGAAGATAAAGTAGTGTATGAAACTGCATATAACTTATTAAAACACTCGAGTCAACCTATTATGATAAACAGATTCTCGTGTTTTAATACCCCTTCTTGTATGACAGTTGCATAAACTACTACTAACATACCGTCGCTAATTTTACTAAGTGGCGTAACCGACATTTTGGTAATTTTACAGGACAAGCTTTTTTGTTGGCGTTGCGTACAATTGTGACTGATTTGTGACTGTAACACGCTTAAATATGAATCGATTAAAATGAAAATGCACACCAATATACTTCAAACTAAGGCCTTCCTGATAACGTACTTTTGATATTATTTGAATAATTCGTTAATTCAATAAATCAATTTAAAGCAGATACGACACCTCGTTAGAACTTTATTTTGAAATGTTTGGCTTCAAATTTAAGATAGGTCTGGGTATTTTTGAAGTTAGATTCGTTAATTTTAAATCAATTACAGTTTAATATTTAAAAAACGCTTAGTTTACTTTTTTATTTGTTAAACTATCTGTCTCGAACATTAAAGGTAGGTTAATTAATCACAATGTCGTACCTACTTGATACGTTATAACCTAATTAGTAATATTATTATTGGAACAATTTTTAACATAAATCGAAATAAGATCTAGTTAAGATAGGTAATCTTTGAGTAGGTACTTAATTGATTATCGTAGGAAGAATAGAATATCAATATTTAACTCCATATTAACAAAATACCCGTACAAACATTTTCGCAATGCGTTAACTATGTGATAAATACAGAGGTGCACATAAAAACTTGCACATTGTCTTCATTGATCTTGAGAAGGCATACGACCAGGTACCCCGAGAGGTTTAGTGGTGGGTCCTAAAGAAGAAAGGTGTGCCTCTGAAGTACATGGAGTTGATCCGAGCAATGTACATTCGATGCAGTATCCAAGTCCGACAGTTGGCACTACAGTTACAATGTAGCTGTAAGCTTGCACCAAGGGTCAGTTCTTTGCTATTACCTGGTGGTAATGGACGCTCTTACGTCGGAAATCCAGGAGGAGGCTCCCTGGTACCTGCTGTTTGCCAATGACGATGACATTGTACTGGTTGCCGAGAATGGCCTCGAGGTCCAGAGTAGACTGAACGAATGGCGGCAAAGATTGGAGAGTGATGGCCTGAAAATCATCAGAACCAAAACCGAGTACGTGGTCTGCTATTTCGGCGGTCTCTCCAATCCTGTGACATTAACACTTGCCGAGATGTCCTTACCGGTCTCTTTCGGTTTTCGTTACCTTACAGGGTCACTCTTACAGGGGGATAGTGAGATTGACCGGGACGTAACGCATTGGATCAACTCAGGGTGGATGAAATGGCGAAAGGTCACAGCAACAACGTGTGACCCACGGATGCCACTCAAGGTTAAGGGTAACATTTACAAATCCGTAATATGACCGGTCGTTATGTAGGTAAGGATCGGAATGCTGGGTCATGAAGAAGAAGAATGAAAGAAGATTGCATGCAGCAGAGATGAGAATGTTGAGATGAAAGTGTGGAGTGACAAGAATGGTTAAAAAAGGGAATAAGTATAAGAGGAAGTTTGAAAATTGCACCAAAGACAGAAAAGTTGAAAGGAAATCGTTAAGCTTGGTATGGGCATGTTATGAGGAGGGATAAAACGCATGTAACTAAGAAAGTTATGAATATTAATGTTAGTGAATGGAAGAGAAGATGAAGACCTTAGAAAAGATGGATGGATTGCATGAGAGATGATATGAAAGAGAAGGGAGTGAATGATGAAGTAACGGCTGATAGGGCAGAGTGGAAGAAACACGTACTGCGGCGACCACAAATCAATTGGGAAAAGGGTAAGACAATGATGTGTGTTCGAGGACGATGACATGATATGGTTTGCTTCTTCTAGGCAATTTAAATATTAAATATATCAAAGTTGAAGCTACAATCGAATAACTATTCTGTCCCCTGCATCGAAAGTTGCACACTGTGCATTTTCCGGAGTTATTTTTGACTGCTGCTTACACTCGGCTCTTTTCGCCGGTAACAGATAATTTTTTCTTGATGTCTGTCGTAGGAGGAAATTTCACACTTACGACTTATTTGAGTACATTTTGCGTGGATAAAAATCTTACTAAAAGTCGTAAGTGTAACTTAGGGCACTTAGAATAAATGTAATTTTTAAGAACTGTAGATACGTCAACCATACTTCTAGACACTGGTAGGAGATACAGCAACGGCGATTAGACAGATCGGTGCGTCTTAAAAAGTAGATAAAACCAACATCAAAAATGTCAGTTACGCCAAAATGTCGGTTACGTCACTTAGTCAGATTAGCGACGATACTTCCTACATAATTGAAAGTTATTGATAGTGTTAACGTATTTAAAGTAAGCCTTACAAATAGGTGTTTCTACTCGGTTGATGAATTCTTGACATGTGATAATTTGAAATAGGGTATGTTATATAACTTTATTTCAGCTGACATTATGAATTTTTGTAAACGTGTTTTAATGTTTTTTTTTTTAATTTGGTCCTCATTTCCGACACTATTTTTTAATTGTTTGTGAATAAAATAAATGAAATAAACTCACCAGCTTGACATTGTTGGCTATGAACACGATGTAGACGCAGCAGAAGCCGAGCTGCGTGACGCACAGGAACCCGTTGACGAGGGCCTCCATGAGCGGCGCCAGCGGGCGCAGCCGCGCGGGCCCGCTCGCGAACACCAGCCGCACTGTCTCCGCGAACCCTGGGGGCTTGTCCCGCTTGCTCTGCCGGTGCATCTCCTCGGAGCAGTTTAGCTGATATTACAAACAAGATTATTTTACAAGCTTTATATCTTGCAATGTATATCGCTGTACATCTATCTACAATCTACAATATCTCACTAATATTATAAGGAGGAAAGATTTGTATATTTGTGTGTTTTTTTTTGTAATTAATAAACTCAAAAACTAATGTGCCGATTCGATGTTGCCTTTCACCATTGGAAAGTTACATTCCCCCTGAGTGACATAGGCTACCAGGGGGGGGGGGGGGGGGATAGGAGGGGGAGGGGGGCTGTTTTTCATCCTGAAACTACCCGTGTGAAGCCGGGACGAGTCGCTAGTCCATACTAAGCTAGCAGCCAGGACAAGTCTTATACCAGTGAATCTTATTGTCAAGTCCGGGTAATCCCTTAGTCGGCTTTTACGACATTTACGGGAGGAGACGGAATAAACGTCCGGGTGGAATCTTGCAACTGAATTTTAAAGCAGTTATTCTCAACCAATTGAGCTGAAATTTGGCATACCTGTCAAGTTCCGATGACAATACAATATGATGGCGACAGCGAGCTGATCTGATGATGGAGACGGAAGGTGCACAACGGAACTCCTCGATGGATAATAGAAGATTGGCCGTGTTTAGGCTCATTTTGATCAGCACACGGTTACGATCACTTATTTATTAAAACCTTGTACTTATAAAAAAATATTTTTCACAAAAAAAGTTATTCAGCCTATATGGTAAGACATTATCGTCTGAACCGAAGGGACTAAAAGCAAAAATGTCAGAGTTCCCTTTAAAAAAAAGAGCTTTTTATGGTTTATTCCCGTTGTCCACGTTATCTGTCCCCGTTAACGTGGATAGCGGGAAGTTACTGTTAGCGTCTTTACAAAACAACGTCAATGTATTGTATCGAGTCTTGTCTGTGTGCGTTGTTATGTATAGAGACTGTATTTCAGGCCCCCCCTAAGCGGGAGGTCCAGTGTGAGCTTGAGGTTTGTCGCGCAATAACGCATTAAAGGAATTTTTTTCTAAAATCGTTGTGTAATTTAATTATAGCTATTATTACTAATTACCTCCTTATGGTCCCTGCGCGGATGGCTAGTTGTAATATAGAACGAGCCGTTCTTGAAGGCGTCGCCCATCGCCAGCAGGCCGCTGCCGATGTTGTAATATAGAACGAGCCGTTCTTGAAGGCGTCGCCCATCGCCAGCAGGCCGCTGCCGATGTTGTAATATAGAACGAGCCGTTCTTGAAGGCGTCGCCCATCGCCAGCAGGCCGCTGCCGATGTTGTAATATAGAACGAGCCGTTCTTGAAGGCGTCGCCCATCGCCAGCAGGCTGCTGCCGATGTTGTAATATAGAACGAGCCATTCTTGAAGGCGTCGCCCATCGCCAGCAGGCAGCTGCCGATGTTGTAATATAGAACGAGCCATTCTTGAAGGCGTCGCCCATCGCCAGCAGGCCGCTGCCGATGTTGTAATATAGAACGAGCCGTTCTTGAAGGCGTCGCCCATCGCCAGCAGGCTGCTGCCGATGTTGTAATATAGAACGAGCCATTCTTGAAGGCGTCGCCCATCGCCAGCAGGCAGCTGCCGATGTTGTAATATAGAACGAGCCATTCTTGAAGGCGTCGCCCATCGCCAGCAGGCCGCTGCCGATGTTGTAATATAGAACGAGCCGTTCTTGAAGGCGTCGCCCATCGCCAGCAGGCCGCTGCCGATGTTGTAATATAGAACGAACCAGCAAGTGTTGAGCGTGCACGCAGATGAGCCCCAGCAGCGCCGTCATGAGCGGCGCGAACACGAGGCCGCCGTTCTTGAAGGCGTCGCCCATCGCCAGCAGGCCGCTGCCGATGTTGTAATATAGAACGAGCCGTTCTTGAAGGCGTCGCCCATCGCCAGCAGGCCGCTGCCGATGTTGTAATATAGAACGAACCAGCAAGTGTTGAGCGTGCACGCAGATGAGCCCCAGCAGCGCCGTCATGAGCGGCGCGAACACAAGGCCGCCGTTCTTGAAGGCGTCGCCCATCGCCAGCAGGCCGCTGCCGATGTTGCCGCGGAACAGGTGTAGCATCGTGTCCACGTACCTGCAGCCCGCAAAAAACTACATAATAACTCGAAGACATTGCCCTCGGCGCCGCCAACAGAAAGTGGCATAATTTGAATACCTATCTACTTACACTAATATATACAGTGAAAAGAGGCCCACCTGAGGCTCTGCCTACCCTTTTGGGGAAAAAGGCGTGTTTCTATGTATGTATGTTACACTCATATTAAATAGAGGTACCGTAGAATGCTGCAACTTTGCCATTCAAGCTCAATTTTGCCTATTTTGTTTCGATTACGACATCCTGCATTTGCTTAGTTTTTTCTTTTATTTTTGCCATTTGGTAGGAATTTTCATTATTCTGGCAACATACTTTTAATTTTTTACACTGGTAACTTCATTTTTACTCCTTCTGTTGTGCGTCACAAGTTGGAGCGAGTTTCAATTTGTTGGTGTCTTGCAACTTCGAAGTGAACTTGAAGTTTCGGCTACAAAAAAGGAGTTTTTTGAGAAGTAGTAAGGATCCAGGGTAAGAAAAGACTGTCTATTTTCCGTAATATTTTTAAGAAAAAGACACGACTGCTTCACAATAATATAGTAGGCAATATTGTGCAGCATTCTGGAAACTTGAGTGACACAATATTGCCTGTAGTTCCTGTTTGTCCTTTGACACCTTATTTTACTTTGGTCGAAGTTGACACCCAATGACCTACAGCTCGTTCACCGTAAGATGGCACCTGTAAATACTCCATGGCAGGTGCCAACTAACGGTGAACGGTGCGACTCGTGCACCGTAAGATGGCACCTGTAAATACTCCATGGCAGGTGCCAACTTACGGTGAACGGTCTGTAGTGATAGGTATGCTTACGACGTGGGGTGTGTGACTTGAAGTGGCTCATGTTCTGGCGCCGCCTTGCCGTACTCCAGCTCATGCTGACTCCTGATGATCTGCTCCTGCGATTGGAAGTTGCCGTCTGATATGCTGCAACCAAGAGAGTCTCCACTTGAACATGTATCCACCGAGACGTTCACTGCTGGACGAGACTTCCCCCATAAAATGCAATGGGGATTTGCCATCATTACAAAGGATGGTGATCGCAGTATTGTTTAGTACACAGGTGGAAACTGTGCCTTCCCCTGGTGTAATCGCTTGGCACATTTGTGTGTCCGGCCTAAGAATATACCCCTCCGTCTGCTACCGTGGATATCGTAAAACCCAACTAAGGGATTACCCGGACTTGTTGATAAGATTCGTTGCAACGGTACCCAAGAAGCCAGATTTGACTATTTTGGTCCGTCCGTCCGATACGTCCGTGTTTGGTCCCGTTGGAACCCTAAACTGAAATAGGTAGTTAAGGTTACTATAAAAAAAAACTTTATTTCAGAAGGACTACCTTATTTCAGAGGATTTGGCATACCTGTAAAGTTCCGATGACAATACAGCGAGCTGATCTGATGATGGAGAGAAGGTGGACAACGGAACTCCTCGACGGATAATAGTAGACTGGCCGTGTTTAGGCTCATGTTGATCAGCGTTACGATCACTAATTTTATAAAAGCCTCTCTCTCTAGCCTCAAAGGTTTGCTGGTAGAAAACTCTCTTTAGGGTTAAGATCGCCTCTATACATGTTCGCTACCTCTTACTGTGTTTTCTTGTATGCAAAAAAGAATAAAAAAAAGCTTGTATTGAAAAATATATTTTTCACAAAAAACTTATTATCCAACTTGTAATGACGGATCAAGCAGAAATAAATAATAATAATAAACATTTATTTATCTTAAAAAATAACACAAGTACATAATATAAGTATATACGCATAAGTAGATAAATAATACATTTACTACATAAGGCTCTCTAAACTCCACACTCTAAATCCCCAACAAAAAGACAAAAATTGGAGAATATAAATTACAAAAGTGGTACATACATGAGTGAGAGCATCTACTAGGGGTACAATCTTTGTAATCTAACGGGTCGTATACTAGGTAGGTATACCATATACATAAGTGTTACCTGCCGAGCGATTAGCGATCTCCTGTTTCTATCAGCATTGCGCTGTTTCAATGCTGTTTCTATTGAAAATGACGTTTTAGCGATCATGCAACTCACCCTGTTGCTAACAATGCTTGATTGCAACAAAAAGCCTTTTGATATGTAGTGTTTCTATCGATAGTACGAAGTAGCGATTATGTACCGCTGTTTCAATGAATAATGACAGCATTAGATCGCAACACAACCTATTGCAATAGAAACAAGTAAATGGTTGTTTCAAACAATAGAAATCTAAAAGGTAAGCCATAAAAGTGTTTTTTTTATTGTTTGAACATGGTTTTAATTACATTCCAAATCAAATAAAAACATTCAGTACGTACAAAATACTTTTACTACTATTTAGCGATATTGCGCTATTTTGTTAAAAATATTAAATTGGAGTCGAACGAATCAACACAACTTGGGTCTATAGGTATATATACATTTCACTTCAATGTGGTTACTTTCTTTCCTTCCAAACCTTAATTTTCGAATTTGTTTAAATATTCGAATTTGTTGTATTTGGTTACGAAATAAATATATTTTTATCTTTTATCTTTTATCTCTATCTAATTATTTGATAATTCGTATATTTGTTAGAATGTAAACAAACTTTTCTCACAAGGATTGACTAATAGGATACTACGCATCGCACAAGTCACACAGCACAGAATAAAAATATGTTTCTATCATAGACAAAGCATATAAGAGTCGTATTATACGTTTGATTAAAAATGGTTAGTACGTTGATACACGGTTCATAGCGTAATCGTACTTTGTAAAGTGATCGGATTATCCATAATTCGTACAAACTTCAGATTGTAACACATCGATAGAAGTCCATAGAAATCGGAGCAAGAAAAGATAGCTGATCGGAAAACATCGATAGAAATATTATTTTGTTAGCATCAAGCGGACGATAGGAATCGTTTGCAACATATTTAGCTGATCGCACCACTGAATACCACTTACGAATATTATGGAATTGTTTTTTATGGGTTTTTCTTAATTGAAATCCTAATAGGTACCTATCGCACAGCGATAGGATATATAATGTTTTATTAAGGTGGGGTAGATATATAACGCAAAATTGGTGTCGATTCTGTGCAGCATTCTCTAATTTTAAACCGCGTTAAAGTTGTCGCGCGCCCTTTCTAATAGACTGAAATAAAAGAGACCGCGATAATTTTAATGCGGTTTAAAATTAGAGAATGCTGCACAGAATCGACACCAATACCAATCTTAGATTAGATTTTAACTGACTAAGACGCATTTTTGACGACCTCTGTGGTGCGGCGGGCGAACGTTCGCCTGCGACGCAAGAGGTTGCGGGTTCGATTCCCGCCTCGGAACAAATTGTGCAATCCGCAGATATTTGTTCAGGGCGTTCTGGGTATTTTCTATATATAATAAAAAATATCTATCTATGTAATATATTGTATTAAGTATATCAGTTGTCTAGTACCCATAACACAAGCTCTGCTTAGCTTGGGGCTAGGTAATGTTGTGTGAACTGTCCAGCATTATTTACCTATTTATTTATTTATTTTCACCAACACATTAACGGACGTTTAAACGTCTGACAACTCTTTTTGACAGATGTTTTCGTACGTTATCTGTCACTTTGACAATTGGTTACGGTAACCACTGATTTATTTGTTTGTGAACTTGGGCCTAAATCAAGTACAATATTCAAATTAAAAATGCATGAATACTACATTACAATACCGAGGGATCACCCAGGCAGAAACACGATGGGATAAAAATTTCTCGATTAGAAAATAACACAAAGCTACCTCTAAATTTTCAATTTTCATTTTTTTTTTCAAATTTGCAATTTTTTATTTTTTTTACCTTAAATTTTTTTAAATTTTTTTTTGATTGTTTGTCAATATGGTACAGATTATTGGGTCAAAAATTGGATAAATAAGATCAACACAATAACGAAATAACCAATAAATCCCGCTTTATATTGGTTATTTTGTTATTGTTCCTGGTGGAAGTGGCAGTGGAAGACGGCGCCAACGCCAGGCAGAAATCTTCATACTAAAAAAACGCCTCGCGCCGCTCTAAAAAGGGGTTTTTATTGGTTTTTACCCAATAATATGCACCATTTTATTAAACAATTGAATCTAGGCAAAAACTAACTCTGTTTTTAGGGTTCCGTAACCAAACTACGGAACCCTTATAGATTCGTCATGTCTGTCTGTCTGTCTGTCCGTGTATGTCACAGCCACTTTTTTTCGAAACCATAGGAGCTATGCTGTTGAAACTTGGTAAGTATATGTATTCTGTGAACCGCATTAAGATTTTCACACAAAAATATAAAAATATCAAGAAAGTTTTGGGGTTCCCCATAATTAAAACTGAAACTAAATTTTTTTTTCATCAAACCTGTTCGTGTGGGGTATCTATGGATAGGTCTTTAAAAATGATATTGAGGTTTTTAATATCATTTTTTCCTAAACTGAATAGTTTGCGCGAGAGACACTTCCAAAGTGGTAAAATGTGTGCCCCCCCCCCGTAACTTCTAAAATAACAGAACGATAAAACTAAAAAAAAAATATGATGTACATTACCATGTAAACTTCCAACGAAAATTAGTTTGAGCGAGATCTAGTAAGTAGTTTTTTTTGAATACGTTATAAATCGTAATCCATCCAAGAACTTTTATATTATGTTACTTGCTGCTACGGAACCTTTCATGGGCGAGTCCGACTCGCACTTGGCCGTTTTTTTTTTCTATCGACAAAATATTATCCTAGTTACGTCTGCACCATTAATGGGGCAAATCAATGGTGCAAACGTAACCGGGGGGTCCTATCGTGGTTCCGGTACAGTGTTCCCTCGTAATAGTAAATGAAAAATAAAATAATGTAGGTATCACGTTATAACGTACTAAAACTTTTTTTTTATAATTTCAATTGAATGTCATTACTAATAAGTACATAAAAATTAAAATTAAAAAATTACCTATCTTCATTAATTTTATCATACTACACCTACATACATAAAACCCAACAGTCGCTTACATAGTTTTGAGGGCCTAGTACATGTTTGTCTAAGTCTTGCATTCGGTATCCCGACTATCGATTTGCTTGTTGATATTTGTTTTCACGTAGGTATTTTGGTTTTTAAAGAGTTTCTCAACCAGTCCGCTAGAGGCGCTTATCATTTTCTGCATATAAAAACGTCATTTTGACTCGCAATTCGGTTTTCGTTATTCCGAGTGGTTCCAAATTACAAACCTGTACTAAGTCCCACTCATAATAATATATCATATCCTTAACAATAAACCTTATCAAAAATATTAACTATAGGTACTTAGTAGGTACACTTAATAGGTACAGATTATATAAGTAATTCACATTGACTGACATTATTAAGAATATACTTAAAAATAATAATTAAATATAGAAAAAGCTGACATCAATAATATTAACTATACCTAGAACTTTTCGAGAACAAGCGTGACCTTTTATTTCGGTCATTGCCATTTGACGTGGCAATGCAGTCAGCATTCCTGGTAGATAGTTTTTATATAGGTATATACTTATGTAGGTACTTACCTACTTAAGATTATTCTTGTATTATATAGGTTATAATTGAAAGAAATGTAATTTTAAAGTTAGTAATTGTAGGGTTATTTATTAATTATATAGATTTCTATGTTCAGACTTCTGGTGGTGGTGATGATGATGATGAAAACACTTTACGATGGAATTACTGATTTAATTAAATAAAGGTTACAAAATGTATTATCTAAACGGCGGTACGAATGCGACTGCCTGTACCAACGGCGCGGGGCGCGGGGCATAATATATTTGCTAACATTGCATTCTGAGCCCCTACAGTCATCCCCTTCTTAAAAAAAAATTTTTTTGCAAACCAAAAAAATATCATTCATACAATTTAAAAGTATTACAAACGTGCCAAAAGCTTCACAAATGCAGATTACAATGTAGTTGTTTCTCTTACTAAGCATTCGCACGCTAGCTCGCCGTAACGTATCTAATTACGAGCGCTGCGAGTCATAACAAAACAATGGAAAATTTTAGGAATTGTACTTATAATTGAACAGTTCTTACTAACAATTTTGAAACACGTTAGTTAAATAAAAAAAATGCAATAAAATATGAATAAGAATTTTTCACAATAAAATATATCTTATAACAAAAATTTCGTTAACATGTTCATACATAGTCATGTCCTTTACAAAAAAAAAAATTGTTACAAATATTTGTACGATCTGCAGAACGACTGCTTCCACCAGAGCAAATTATCCGGGGTGGGAAAACGCAAAATATCCCGTGAGGATAGACAAATATTCGATACGATGCGATGCGATGCTACTTTTCGTTCTACCAAATGCTACAAGATGCATTGTGAACTAATTACTAGGAGCATAATATCGCAAGTAATCGAAATATAACATTTAATTTACCTTGACAAACATTGAGTCAAAGGCTTCACAATTACAGAATACCATATAGTCGTTCTGTCCGATAAGCGAAAGCTGAGTTCTATTACATTACAAAGTATCAATTTCCGAGAACCTACGTATAACACACACAAACAAATGCAACGTTGTGGAATGTTCTTTCTATTACGTAGTTACTTTGTACCTACTCAAAACACAAAATACATTCTTTCGATACACAAAATTTTTCGTTCCGAGAAAAACATACAAAAATAACAAAAAAGTGTAAAAATTCAAAAATAGTACACATAATTTATGAAATAGCAAAAAATTAAATATAACCACAAAATAAAATAAAACTGTTGTCGGACCTGAATATTATTTTCGACGCGATGCGATGCAAAACGACGTTTCGTTTACCAAATGCTACGAGATGCATTGTAAACTAATTACTACGTGTTTAGCATCACAACGCTACCAAATAAGACTGTGTTCACTGATTCTAAAATGAAATCAACAACACTTATTATCACATGACTTTATGCAACAGCACCATAGCACCTTCTCTCATAGCGTGAACATGATGCCAGTCACTCTCTGCAGTGGGACTGAGCCTCCTCGAAGTCCGTCACTGGTCCTCCGGTGAGCAGCAAAACCGGGCATAAGCGCGTAGAGTGAATCTGCAGGTCCAACTATCCACTGTAGGACGTAGTCAGTACCTCAGATGTAGCTGGAATCACCTTATTCCGCTCCTGTAGAGTCCGTGGCTGGACCGCGGGTGGATGGTCATCTCTTCCCGGGCCATACATTGCCAATACTCGTTCCAAGGGCTTCTAGATGGTAGCTGGTAGTCTTCTGATGATTTATCTTGCTTTTCCTACCTTTACCTTTTTTGCTTTACCTCCCGAGGCGTGGTTTTCATCGGGAGGGAGTCACGCACGACACAAAAGTTTAATTTAGTCCTCCACCAGAAGCGTCGAGGGTCACCAATGTAGGAATAGTTGGTGATGAAAACTTTCTATTGACAAACTGATTTAAATGATTCAAATGTTACATGATGTATGGTCCAAGCGACAGTGCGAACGTGACTGCCTGTACCAACGGCGCGGGGCGCGGGGCATAATATATTTGCTAACATTGCATTCTGAGCCCCTACAGTAATATTATGCAAATACTGATTAAAAACTTACTTAGATATAATTATTATATATGACAAGAATAAAATCAGTTAGGTAGTAAAATAACATAAGTACTTACATAACTTTGAAATGCCTGGGTAGGTACCTACAGTACTAATTACCAAGATTACCTACTAAAACCACAGAATATATGTATAATAGTACAATTATTAAAACGACCTCTGATGGCGCGGAGGGCGAAGCTTGGCCTGCGACGCAGGAGGTTGCGGGTTCGATTCCCGCCTCGGAACAAATATTTGTGCGATCGCAGATGTTTGTTCAGGGTGTTCTGGGTATTTTCTATGTATAATAAAAAATATCTATCTATGTAATATATTGTATTAATTATATCAGTTATCTAGTACCCATAACACAAGCTCCGCTTTGCTCGGGGCTAGATAATGTTGTGTGAACTGTCCAGCATTATTTATTTAAAACCAATTTTGGTCTATCCTCGACATGGGTTCTAGAACCTTGTTCTGCCTCTCTGATGCTAATACTACTAAACACAGGGTTCAGGTGAAACGCTAACTATTTAGGTAACTAACAACTAAACTTTAAGTGTGAAATAAAAAATAAAAATTGAGTACCTACCTAACTATTGAAAAGCTTTTAAAAGTTCGTGATAATTTACCCCTTTCCCAGATAGGTATATTGACAATCAACACACCATAAATTATTAATTTTTCACATGTTGAAGTTTAGGTACTCACTTATTTATGTTAACTTTGGGCTTCTCCATAGCGTAGCACGGTTATTGAACTCAGTTTGTAAAGACATAAAAATCGGTAAATTTCACTTCACTTTTGACTACTTTTTCTGCCGATTCCACGGTTGGTGGCTAAAAAGTGCCGATGTTGTACAACACTTCAAAATAGTCTGTAAATCGGTCGGAAAAACTTTTTGATCTGTCTCTGTGCTTTCTTCGGTCGAGTGATGTAGTCCGCCAGCGAGGATCCGAAGCCAGAAGCAGCAGCCGCGAAGACGCTTTGCACCGGTCTGTTCTGGGGGGAGTAACCTTGCTGGGGATAGCTGTTGAATCCACCGAAACCTTGGTTTCCGTCACTGCTATGGCCTCCGTGACTCCCGAGCCCACCGAGGCCTCCGTGGCCTCCATGACCCCCGTGGCCTCCGTGACCCCCATGACTTCCGTGGCCTCCATGACCCCCATGGCCTCCGTGCCCTTGTTGATCAGGGGCATACTGCGGAACGCCTCCGCATCCGATGTAATAGTTGTTCACTGGAGCATTGATGTATGTATGGTCTGGTTGCCCGAACAGCTTGTCACCAAATCCAAAGGTACGTCCATAGCCGCAAGGGCTGTATTGCTGCTGTTTCTTTCGCTTCTTGTGTTTGTGCTTCCGTCCCAGATCCTCACCGTCAATGTCCAAGTCCAAATCCCTGGTTTCCCCATCTTCTGCTACCACTAGCAAGGCAGAGCAGTGGAGGACAAGGAGAATAGTTGCTGCTCGCTGAAAAAATTATGTATTTTTGGTAAGTATTAACATCTGCACTACACTATTTAAGTAATTATTTATTATTATTTTATTTTGTTAATTTCTTAAACTTATCCAATATTTCCCTTCTTGTGCACTACCGATACATATTTTTTCCGCAATACACCAAGGTTATCTGGAAGAGAATGCTTTCTAGCATTAAGTTCGCCTTTGTGCTTCTTTGTTTTATGTGCAATAAATAATTTTCTATCTATCTATCTATCTAGTTTACTTTGCTATTATGTAGTTATTTTTATTCAGCACGAACTTAATAAGTTTTTTGTGATAAATATATTTTTCAATAAAAGCTTTTATAATATTAGTGATCGTAACCGTGTGCTGATCAAAATGAGCCTAAACACGACCAGTCTACTATTATCCATCGAGGAGTTCCGTTGTCCACCTTCCGTCTCCATCATCAGATCAGCTCACTGTCATTATCATATTGTATTGTCATCGGACCTATGCCAAATTTTAGCTCAATCGGTTGATGATAACTGCTTTCAAATTCAGTTGCAAGATTCCACCCGGACATAACATTGCAAGTTAAAAAATAAAGCTTGTACAAGATATTAATATTGTAAAAATTAAAAAAAACCCTTTAACGCAATGAAACGGCTTAACTGATTTTGATCAAACATAGCTAAGAACACTCCCGAAAAATACACAAAAAAAAAAAAAAAAACGAAATCGGTTCATCCGTTCGGGAGCTATTATACCTCCATGTTCGGGAGCTACGATGCGACAGACAGACACCACACACACACACACACACACACACACACACACACACACACAGACACGTCAAACTTATAACACCCCGTCGTTTTTGCGTCAGGGGTTAAAAATTCAAGTAGCAAGATTCCACCCGGACATAACATTGCAAGTTAAAATATAAAGCTTGTAAATTAGGAGTACCACTAACTCACCATATTGGTGCTTCTCTGATGAATTGATTCGTCTGCTGGAACTAGTGGTCTGCGGCAGACTGGCTCCTCATTGCTCAAGTCGGGGTATTCCGATGCCGAAAGTGAAAGTAATATTATGTTACAATACTCGGCTCAAAGGACTGAGGCAATCTGTACACCCACCAGACTTTGAATCCAACTTATTAATTTAGTGTGAGTATACAAATTCGACAAAAAAAATGCCTTTATTGAAAGTTCAATAAAGGGATAATAGATAACCTACCTACCTCTATTAACTTTAAATAATACTATTCAAACTTCCGTGAGTGATATTATCGCCGGGAAGCCGTCGCGTATGATGATTGTGGAAGGTAATTTTTTTTTCTTTCCTTCCACAAGGCGTTTGTGGAAGGGATATTAAATGCATCCTGAGTATGGTGGTGGGCATCATAACAGGACACTGCGACCTCAACCATCACCTGCACAAAATTGGAGCCACTGACAGCGGGCTGTGTCGGGGCTGCTTGCAGGAAGAAGAGACGGTGGAGCACGTCATCTTAAATTGTGCGGCCACAAAAGACGCCAGGGCCAAGACAGTTTTTTTTTTTTTTTATACTACTTGGATGACGGAACAAGCAAGAGGCCCACCTGATGTTAAGCGGTAACCTCTGCCTATGAACAGTGCATTACCTCATAGGTCACGTCCACCTAGGACGCACCCTATGTGGCATTGCACTGCGCCCGCCACCCTGAGACATAAAGATGAAAAGTCTCATGTGCCTGTAATTTCACCGGCACCCTTACCCTTCAAACCGGAACACAGCAATGTGAGCACTACTGCTTTGCGGCAGAAATAGGTATGGTGGTAGTACTTCCCCGGACGAACTCATTCACAAAAAAGCTCTACTACTACTAAAGGAGCAGGAGCTACTTGGATCCTGCTCTCCATCATCGACGCCTTCGGACATACTTCAACAGTGTTGCCATCAACCCAAAGTCCTGCTCCGTTACTTTAAGGAGCTGGGCTGGCTGGGGTAGGGTTAGCACAGGGGTATAATGCACAATACACCCCACAGCGGGATGTCAGTGCAGGTCTTAACACCCCCACCTAGAATTAGGGATATTAAATCCCAGAAACTGGAGTCGGGAGTTTTTACTCGGAACAAGTAACCTACGTGAGTTAATACCGGTTTTTTCAATTATAACTTTAAATACATTTGTTTAGGTACAGAAAGAATAATACAACTAATACAAGGTATGTACAAAATACATATGAAACAGTTGTGCTACCTGAAGACCGCTGCTAGCGATCTATAGGTAGCTCAACTGATCCAAATCACTACCAGACGGAAGCTTCCCTAATATGTTGGCTGCATTGCCACGCTGAATGGTAATACTAATGCGTTGGCCACGCGTCGCTTCCACCAGATGCCCTGAAAGAATTTTGAAAACGCGAAGGGCCCCGGTGCCCTTCGGACCCAGAGTCTCGACCCCGAAAGGCTCAAATAAGTAAGCTCTGTCGAGACTTGCATATTTGCGTATTTTGAGGTCCTCAGCGGAATTTGCCGCCGCACCGGCCCTGACTGATAGTTAGATAGAAAATTCTTTATTGCACATAAAACAAAGAAGTACTAAGGCGAACTTAATGCTAGAAAGCATTCTCTTCCAGATAACCTTGGTGTATTGCGGAAAAAATATGTATCGGTAGAGCACAAGAAGGGAAATATTGGATAAGTCTAAGAAAAAAAAAAAAAAAAAAAAAAAAATAAGTACTTAAATTACTGCTTAAAATATAAAATAAACTAATACATATCATTAATATTATAATACATACCAGATACAATACATGGAAATACTATGTCCCGGACAGATGAGATGGCGCAAGGGAATCAACGCATGTAGCGTCCCACACCATAAAGGCCAAATAACTCATAGATAAAACTATCTTCATATAGTCCAAGTCATGTCCTAGTAAAACCATTTACAATTCTGTGGTAAAACGGAGGCAGCATTGCAACAAAATATATATCATAGTAAATAAATAAATAAATAAAGCTGGACAGTTCACACAACATTATCTAGCCCAAGCTAAGCAGAGCTTGTGTTATGGGTACTAGATAACTGATATACTTAATACAATAATACGTTACATAGATAGATATTGATATTTTCTATTATACATAGATAATAACCAGAACACCCTGAACATTATTTTTTGTACTACTTGGAATGACGGATCAAGCAGATGGCCCACCTGTTGTTAAGTGGTACCCTCTGCCTATGAACAGTGCATTATCACATAGGTCACGTCCATCTAGGACACGCCCTAAGTGGCATTGCACTGCGCCCGCCACCCTGAGACATAAAGATGAAAAATCTCATGTGCCTGTAATTATACCGGCAACCATACCCTTCAAACCGGAACAAAGCAATGCGAGCACTACAGCTTTGCGGCTGAAATAGGTATGGTGGTAGTACTGCCCCGGACGAACTCTTTCACAAAAAAGCTCTACTACTACTAAATTATCTACTTTATATTTAATTTTATCTTTTATTAACTACTAAATATCTGCAGATCGTACAATTATTTATTCCGAGGCGGGAATGGAACCCGCAACCTCCTGCGTTGCTGGCGAACCTTCGCCCGTCGCCCCACAGACGTCGTCAAGGTACTTACTAGGTATGAGAACACAGGCGGCTGGGTGGGACCACGAGAAATTGGGACCGCGGTCCAAGTTGCCTGATTTCATATGTTAGCTTCAGGCGACTGAAACCACTCGCTATATTAAAAATTAAAGGTGAAATTACAGGCACATGAGACTTTTCATCTTTATGTCTCAGGGTGGCGGGCGCAGTGCAATGCCACATAGGTTGCGTCCTAGGTGGACGTAATCTATAAGGTAATGCACTGTTCATAGGCAGAGGTTACCGCTTAACATCAGGTGGGCCTCTTGCTTGATCCGTCATCCAAGTAGTATATAAAAAAAAAAAAAAAAAAAAAATATGAACCAAAAACTATTGTTTCATTTAAATTCTAATACTAGAAGGTTGCCAGTACTTACTACCGCATTCAAATACCTCAAAGTTATTAGAATGTCTTTGTCTGCATTACTAAACTTTTGGTGGACAAATTCCACCCATTCGAAAAGACACGCAATAGTTACATTGTTATTTAATTGCCAAAACCTAATTACAATGTAAATTAACAATGTCAGCCCGATTTAACAAGGGTCCTTCGATCCAGGCGTACAATCAGCTACAAAAGTTCCTGCCCAGTTTCAAAACATTTTCGCTTGCAGCGATGACCGTAAACTAGTAGTTAGACCGTTTAGTAGTAGTAGAGCTTTTTTGTGAAAGAGTTCGTCCGGGGAAGTACTACCACCATACCTATTTCTGCCGCAAAGCAGTAGTGCTCGCATTGCTGTGTTCCGGTTTGAAGGGTAAGGGTGCCGGTGAAATTACAGGCACATGAGACTTTTCATCTTTATGTCTCAAGGTGGCGGGCGCAGTGCTATGCCACATAGGTTGCGTCCTAGGTGGACGTGGTCTATGAGGTAATGCACTGTTCATAGGCAGAGGTTACCGCTTAACATCAGGTGGGCCTCTTGCTTGATCCGTCATCCAAGTAGTATAAAAAAAAAAATAAAAAAATGTTTTAACAAGGGTCCTTCGATCCAGCCGTACAATCAGCTACAATAGTCCCAGCCCAGTTTCAAAACATTTTCGCTTGCAGCGATGACCGTAAACTAACTCAGCCCCTTTTTATGTTGTTTGTTTTTAACCCCAGACGCAAAAACGACGGGGTGTTATAAGTTCAACGTGTCTGTGTGTGTGTTTGTGTGTGTGTGTGTGTGTCTGTCTGTGGCATCGTAACTCCCACACGGATGAACCGATTTCGTTTTTTTTTTAATGGTGGATTAGTCGGGAGTTTCCTTAGCTATGTTTGATTAAAATCGGTTCAGCAGTTTCATTGCGTTGAGGGTTTTTTAATTTTTACTAAATTAATAACTTGTTGACCAATGAGACATGATGTCCATTGTCTAAGAAAGTCATTTTCTATTAGATTGTTTGCGTCAGAATCCCTCGTAAAATGTATGCACAGCCCAGCTGGTGTGATGCTGTCATAAATGCTGGCGGTGCAATGACCAAATATTAGGACTATTAACATTATTTTATTGTTAATACTTTTATTATAGCTATAGATAGATAGATAGATAGAATATTCTTTATTGTACAAAACAAACAATGTACATAGGCGAACAAAAAAAATAAAAATAATAAAACTAACTACTACTACTACTACTACTACCTACTACTACCTACTACTACTACTACTACCTACTACTACCTACTACTACTACTACTACCTACTACTACTAGCTACTTTATTTAGCTATAATAAAACTATGAACAAAAAACCTAATATAAAAAAATGGCGTGCCCCAAATTTGTATGTTTCTATTGTATTCAAAAGGCATTAGGCGGGGCTGACGTCACTACTAGTCACTTTTCACACCAAATTCACCCTTAGCAGGGTCAGGCACTTTTGTTACTGATAGTACCTATACGAAACAACGTGTACGGTCTGGCTTTTATTTGGTAATCAAGTCCATACCGCGGCTTGGGCCCGGATTCCCTTGAAAACTTCTGTAGCCCACATTCGTTATGGGAAAACCGCTTGCGCTTTCGTAAATTGTTGCTATTACAAACCTTACCTAGGCTAGAGATAGTTTCGCAAGAAAGGCGCCCACGTGCCTGAGGCGACCTCTCACGGCGCGACCTTGAACGTAGGACCATTACCACAGAATAAATAATAGTACCGTCAGTACCGTTACGATAATGGTTATGGTATTTAATAAAATAGAGGTAGCGACGTCAATGAGGGTTTTTTTTTCTTTATTATTGGCGCCGCACGGCTTGTGCATTTGCCATTTTCAATCTGTATTTTCACTATATTGTATTTTCAATATATTTTGCAACGTTACACTCCTTCCAAGTCGTCAAAGTCACAGTCGTGTCATGTTTTAGTAAAACGGTGGCCAATTTTACTAAAACTTTGGTAGACAATTTCCACCAATTTCAAAAGTCACGCAATTCACTTCCATTTCATTTCACTACACTTGTGATTTTTAAACGAGCTACATGTAAAAATGCCACCAAAATGACACAAAATTACTTGAGAAAACACTAGAAAAAGAAATAAAATAAAAGTAGACAACGTCTCTTTTCGAAAATGGCGGGAAGAGTTCCAATGAGGGGTTCTCACGGCCGTGTCACATTATGCTTATAGCCTTCAAAATAGATGGCGCCAGCTCTGTACATAATGTCAAAATAAAATGAAATGTCAACGTCAACAACGTAGTGATATATTTTCGTGGTATTTTGTTACTATCACACAAAAGCACAGACAATGCATTTGTTAATTTTGACAAGCACATTTGAGTCAGCGCCATCTATCGAGCCAAATCCCAAAACAAACTCCTTTTTTTTAATTCGAAAATGAAACGTCTTCATTAAATAAAAATAAATAAATAAAATAGTTGGTCTGCCTATTTTTGAATGCTGCGCTGGAATGCAATCGCTATCGGTTCAAATTAATATTTTTATTAATATTTATATTATTTTTTTTTCGTTAGGGGTGATGCGTACGATAATACCCAAGTATAGTATAGCAACCTATCCTAATAAACAAGAAATATTTATATACTAGAAGCGCTCCGCGGTTTCACCCACATAAGTATCGTTGGGAATATCAGGTTAAAAATTTGCCTATCCGGGAGTCCAGTTATCTCCATTCCAAATTTCACCCGAATCCGTCCAGCCGTTTCAGTTACTAAGACATTTTTCTATGACGGACATTAGATATTGGAAAGGTAGACACTTACCAAACACGATAAGGGTAGCGATACACTTAGTAAACACGGCTGCGCCAACACCAGGCAGAAAGGTTCATACAAAAAAAACGCCTCGCGCATCTCGTAAAAACTGTTTTTGTTGAATATCTCGTAAAATATAGATAATTTTACAATACCCCTATAGTAAACCCTGGGCTTTGATGTATTGATTTTACTTATCAAATTGTTTACCCAATAATATGCACCATTTTAATAAACAATCGAATCTAGACAAAAAATAGACCTGTTATGTAATCGAAATATTTCCAGCTATTCTGGCCGCATTGCACAATGATCCACCTGCAGCGCGCTACCTGAAATAAGACCGCGCGACAGCTGTGATTTTCAAAACTGTCTGTGTCACTTTAGTACCTAACATCGTACTATAAAATAAATAAATAAATAATGCTGCACAGTTCACACAACATTATCTAGCCCCAAGCTAAGCAGAGCTTGTGTTATGGGTACTAGATAACTGATATACTTAATACAATATATTACATAGATAGATATTTTTTATTATACATAGAAAATACCCAGAACACCCTGAACAAATATCTGCGATTGCACAAATATTTGTTCCGAGGCGGGAATCGAACCCGCAAACTCCTGCTTCGCAGGCCAACCTTCGCCCGCCGCGTCACAGAGGTCGTCAACTATCGTCACGCTTCCTTAATAAAATTATTTTATTATTTTAGTTTAGTAAAATTTGCACACAATTCGGTCGTTTCTGTATCCTTCCCTTGCAGCCGTACGGATTGACGTACTTAACTTTGTTTTTTTTTCTATCGAGAAAATATTGTACTATCGTGTTTCTGGTACAGCATCGAGCAACGCAGGCCTCCGTACCGGAGGGGAGACGCCATAGAGCTGTCAACCGATACATATTTATTCAGAAATATTTGGGGGGGGCTTCACGCACTCACTTACACTTTAATGCACACTTTTGTAACCAGTCGTTCTATCGCTATAAACGCACACATCTATAAACAGCAACACATCAAAAATCTTTATACACACATAGATGCTTTCTGTGTACAAACATCATGTTATGTCACAAAATTGACAGTAACATCCGTTCTAGGGACTTCCAGCACTCAAGTCGATAAATGAATAGTATCGATAACTTTTTGGTAAGAACTTACTTTGCCTACCACCAAGGGTCATTTAAAGGATTTAAGGGCGGCTAGGGATGAGGGGAGGGGTTGAACGCTCTCTGTGAAGGGGGAGTTGCTGAACCGCCCCACTTTTCGAGGATAGCATAGAGATCATTTTGTGGATAACTATGATATTTTAGATTAGTAAAAGGTAGTAGTAGGCTGGAGAGAGAAAACGCGGAAACTTAGAGTATAGAGAAAAATCAAGAAAATTTTGAGTACCCCAGGTACAACCTTACTTTACAACAACTCATGAGATGATTAGTTCTTGGGAAAATTGAATTAGAATTTTGTTCAAAGCTTACAATAATTTCATAAAACTATGGGCTGGCAAGTCAAAAGAGACGAAAGGAAAGAAAAGGAAAAAACGCTTTACTTAGCTCCCGTCTTCCTACTAACCTACATAATCCATGACGGTTCTGGCCTCGAAATATACAATGTATTATATATATCTGTCATTCACTGTTATTGTCAAAAACCAAAAATCATGATCCTAAGTGCCAAAAAACTAGATTAGTCATTAAAATTTATAAATAGTTTTTTTTTTATTTCAGGCATGATTATCCCACGACACAGGGGATCCTAGTGTGGGATCAGAACTATGTAGGTATGTGTTGGGTGTGTTAAGTTATGTTGATGCTAAACGATGGTAGGTAAAGTAATACTTAGCGCTATATATAGTGAACAGAAAATCGCGTTGAAAAAATTATACCTAGCTATATTATTTTTTTCATTCTTTTGTCAATCAAGTAGGATTTGAATAGGAAAATCCCACGACACAGGACGGACACTCATGACACGACTTTTCTTGAAAAGGAGTAAACGAGTTCAAACTGGGAAATGCTTTTGTTAATTTATCGTGATCACGTATCCCACAACCTAGGTAGGCATGCAACTTTTTACGAAAAACTATCACACCTCTAGATTTGTAATATCACATAGTAATTTAAATTCAAGTCTAGATAAGTTCACTCATGAAAACACTAGTAAAAATAACTTGGAAGCCCTTGCAAGCCTAGCTAGTAATATCTTGGAGCAACACATCCGCCGCTGGAGGTCACACGAGAGAGACACGAGGAGGTCGCGGCGCTTTACATCAAGTAAAGGCGTTCCCCTCTGGCTATGCACAATTTCATTTGGGCATACGCGTTAATAAAACTGTTTTACTAACTGTTTTAAAAACTATCCGTTGTAATTTAACATAGTAATTTAAATTCATCTCTGTGTTTAAATATAAACAATCAAGGAAAAGAAGCTTGCTAGCCCTCACCAAGCATGTTTTGCTTTTGCTAGTAATAAAATTGTATCATGATGGGCCGATTGCTCTGTCAGACTGAATCGATCGTGTGACGCATAGAGTAAAACAGTGTGACAGTGCTACAAATACTAAAATGCCGAATCGTTACATTTTCTGCTGTAAATCAAGGTCTGTACCTGAGTGAATTTCATTATATATATATATTTACATACATACATACATAGACACACGCCTTTTTCCCCGAAAGGGTAGACAGAGCCTTAAATGGGCCTCTTTTCACCTTGGTTTTCAACAGTTCTCAATAATATTTTTTTTTTTTTATTTATTTTTTTATGTTGGACACAGTTTACACATTATTATCTAGCCCCAAGCCAAGCAGAGCTTCTGTTATGGACTAGATAACTGATATCCCTAATACAGTACAACAACATTAGTACAATAGATAGTACATAGTACAACAGTACAATACATAAATATTTATTTTGTATTAACATAGAAAATATCCAGAACACCCTGAACCAATATCTGCAGATCGTACAAATATTTGTTCTGAGGCGGGAATCAAACCCGCAACCTCCTGCGTTACAGGCGAACCTTCGTCCTCTGCGCCACAGAGGTCGTCAATTTATAGCATAAAATGAATAATTTCAAATTAAAATCATAACAGTTACCTACCTTGTTACATACCAATACCTTCATGGTGATTGGATTAACGGTTAGAAAGTTAGGTTAGGTTAGGCTATGGCGTCTCCCGAATAATATAAATCAAATTTCAATAGTTTGTAAAACATAATAAAGGAGCATTTATTTTATCGATAAAAAAATCTACTTTATTATTGAGGCACATCACTAATTTAGTAGTACATAAGAAAACACGGGCAACTTACTTTCAGGAATTTTTGAGAAATAAAAAAAACTGTTAAATGAGCTTAAAGCTATTTCAGTGTGCATTGAGGCTGTTATTGTTACATACATACATACATAGACACACGCCTCTTTCCCCGTAGGGGTAGGCAGAGCCTTAATGGACCTCTTTTCACAGTGGGTTGCACCATCGTGGGAGATAGACGTGACAAGTAGTGAGCTCATCCCTGCCATTGCTTCCCACGACTGACTCAGCTATCGTTAAACACAACGTGCGAAGATTGTACAGTAACCTAACAATTGGCTATCAACGATTTTTTTAAAGCTTCTTTATTTACTTTAGAAGAAAAGCAATTCAATTTTTCAATTTTTCAATTTTTATATCAACCTATTACCTATTGATGTATTTTACAGTGTGTGTGCCGTGTCCGTGCGTCAACCGAGGTACGTGCTGAAAATCAGCGCTTCAGTTTACTGCAGCATTATGCTGAGCACGGGCCTTTTTTGACGGCAGTATACACGCAGCATAAAACGTGTTCTGTTTGTGTTATTATTGTATTGTATTCCATTATTGTGTGTGTATTTGCTATTCAAAATAAACTATTTCTATTCTATTCTAAAAGAGTAAAGTTATTTAAGTATGATCAATATAACCGATGTTGATCAAATTAACCACGCAGTTTTATTCTTATTATAAACTAAAAGCAACCCGCGGTTTCACTCGCATAAGTCTTGATCCTGTGGGAACATCTAAAAGCTCTTTCATTTTACAATGCTTTCTTAACACACAGTTTCTTATTCTATCTCTCAAAGTCCACCATACATACTTCTCAAACCTCTCATCTTCAGTGCATTTATTCTACTTTCATGTTTATTCTGCCTTAGCAACTTTCGCTACCACCATACATTAGTTTTGGCACTAACACTCCTCTATGCACATCCAGTCGTGCCTTTTTGGATACGTTCTGGCTGATAATAAGGCGTTAAGTTCACCTGGTTTCCAGAATTTACTCTCATTTAAATATCATCTTCATGCTTGCCATCTCTTGTAATCAAAGTTCCCAAATGTACAAACTTTTTCATGTTACACTTGTTGTTAATAGTAGTGTGATTTAATTATATTTCTTTAAATATAGTTGCACATGACATTTACGTTGACATATCATCATACACCTCTGCGAGGCACAATTAATCCTTTTACCATACTGGTTCTTTCACCATTGGTCACTAGGCCCCCTTCAGGGACACTATATCTCAAGCTGGTCACTGAACCAAGAAAGAGCCCGTGACACGAAGTAGTAGTAGTTAGTAGTTACCGGTTAGTTAGTGGTTACATAGCCATCAAATACAAATACACGTTATTCCACATGTCACATGATGTCGAACGTGTGTAATGAATAGTATTTAGTAATCAAGGATATTAAGTAATCATCCACATCTTGGCTTACTGACATTACACGTTATATACATGTTTACGTCAGCAGAATAAATCCTGAAATGCACATTGATGTATTATACACATTTATATCTACGCTTTTGGTCACTTTTATGTCGCCCCTGTGTCACACGATTAAGTGGAGCTCGATTGAAGAGCGAGCAGGGCAGTCGTAAGGGAATTGGCTTTCATTGCGAATAAATCACGTAACTTGGCAGTGATTTTAGAGTAATGAATGACCAGTGTACTGAAGTGCAGTCGCAGTGAAGAGTGAACCAGTGTTATTGAATAAAATATTCACGGTTTGTTTTGTTAAACCGTTCAGTTTTATTATTTTACCCCGAACACGAACTCAAAAATTACAAAATCTGAGATGGCCACTTTTGTTTTTATACGGCTTAATTTTACTTGGTCAATTTTTATGCAATAAGTTATAATAATTTAATTGAAATTCAGGTACATGTGAAAGGAAACACTATCTTTTTGTAAATTTGATGATCCAATCATTTTTTTACAGCATAAAACTGAACAATTCGGCATTTTTCTTAGAGCTTTATCTCCCACGCGAGTCGATTCAGTCTGACAGAGCGATCGGCGACAGCTAGTTTTTTATAAGCTGTATGCCCTCGAGGGCATTAAATTTAGAGGGGAACTACAGCGGGGAATGCCTTTGATGGCGTCTCCATTCCGTGTTGCTCGATGTGGTACAGTGATCCCTCGGAATTATAATGTAGTATACATATTTTTAATAGTAATATTGTACTTGATTTAGTCAGTTAAAAATCAAATCTATAATTAGGAATTTTGCGGCATACCTACTATAAGCTCGGTTGCGCCGGTCGTTGCGTTCTATGGGGTACTCCTAGGCCCAATGGTACCCTAACGGTTCAATAGTGTAACTCAGAATCCAACGATACCGGGTTCGATCCTAGGCTCCGCACCAATGAATAGTGCAACTCAGAATCCAACGATACCGGGTTCGATCCTAGGCTCCGCACCAATGAATAGTGCAACTCAGAATCCAACGATACCGGGTTCGATCCTAGGCTCCGCACCAATGAATAGTGCAACTCAGAATCCAACGATACCGGGTTCGATCCTAGGCTCCGCACCAATGAATAGTGCAACTCAGAATCCAACGATACCGGGTTCGATCCTAGGCTCCGCACCAATGAATAGTGCAACTCAGAATCCAACGATACCGGGTTCGATCCTAGGCTCCGCACCAATGAATAGTGCAACTCAGAATCCAACGATACCGGGTTCGATCCTAGGCTCCGCACCAATGACTTTTCTAAGTTATGTGCGGATTTCCATCGCTCTGTGCTTCGGAGGGCACGTTAAGCTGTCGGTCCCGGCTGTTATTGATTAATAGCAGTCGATAAGCCATGTCAGAGGCCCTCGGGCGGCTTGACAAACTCTGACACCAGAGGCCAGCACTACCTCATACGAAACGAAACGAAACGAGGCCCATCAGTGGACTTCTATAGGCTGATGATGATGATGGAGACTTTGATGATAAATTAGGAATAAGTGGTGGGTATTCCGAAGTAGGGGGATGCTTACCTGTCATCTTGGCTGAAGGTCGCACTACCACTTATGTGGCTTATGTTAATTTTCTCCTTCATTTTCTTTTAACCTGTAAAAAGAAACGGTTTGTTAACTCGAGCCATCGATTTCATATATTTTTTGGGTTCCGTACCCAAATGGTAAAACGGGACCCTATTACTAAGACTCCGCTGTCCGTCTTTCAGTCTGTCACCAGGCTGTATGCTTGTATCTCATGAACCGTGATAGTTAGACAGTTGAAATTTTCACAGTTGATGTGTTTATGTTGCTGCTATAACAACAAATACTAAAAAACAGAATAAAATAAATATTTAAAGGGGCTCCCATACAACAAACGTGATTTTTTTGCCGTTTTTTTAGATAATGATACGGAACCCTTCGTGTACGAGTCCGACTCGCACCTGGCCGTTTTTTTATTTATTTATTTTCACCTGTCCCGGTGTCTGTAATTAAATCTTATAAGGCTTACTGCATGTGCTAGGTACCCAAATAAGTAAAAGGAACAAGTGGTCAAATATATTAAAAAACCGGCAAAGTGCGAGTTGGACTCGCACACGAAGGGTTCCGTACCATTATCTATAAAAATGGCAAAAAATCACGTTTGTTGTAAGGAAGCCCCTTAAATATTTATTTTATTCTATTTTTTTGTATTTGTTGTTATAGCGACAAAAGAAATACATCATCTGTGAAATCTTCAACCGTCTAACTATCACGATTCATGAGATACAGCTGTTGACAGGCGGACAGACAGACGGACAGCGGAGCCTTAGTTATAGGGTCACGTTTTACCCTTTGGGTACGGAACCCTAAAAACAGTTGAAAATATAAGTGAAATGTCAACGCTTTTAGTAATTAGAAGAATGATCGAAAACGTTGACAAAAATCGTAGAGCAATGCGACCTCCGTGTTGCTCTATGAAAATATACAATACAAGGCCATAAACCCACATGTATGGGTTTGATGCGGTTCACAGAATACATCAACTTACCAAGTTTCAACAGCATAACTCTTATAAGTAGTTTCGGAAAAAAGTGGCTGTGACATACGGACGGACAGACAGACCGACATGACGAATCCATAAGGGTTCCGTTTTTTGCCATTGGGCTACGGAACCCTGAAAAGTGTAAAGGCCTTCACAGACGCGAGATAGGTAATGTAAAGGTGTAGGTAGAGATCCACCAACTTATCTGTATAATGAAATGTATGTAGATAATAGAAAAAAATAACTAACTTTATTATCTAAATTAGCATGCCATCCTCTCCATTTGCACGCCGGCAGCGGCCAAACATATTGTGTCCTACTAATATTTATACCATCAATTTGTACATATGTTTAAGCAAATAAATTATCTTTATCTTTATCTTTATCTTTATCTTTATCTTTATCTTTATCTTTATCTTTATCTTTATCTTTATCTTTATCTTTATCTTTATCTTTATCTTTATCTTTATAATAGAAAAATGTAGAGTAAATGGTTCTACAGATAAGTTGGTGGATCTATATATTATAGCTCGTTACATCTAGGGTTACCAGACGAAAGGAATTTTGCTGACATGTCAGGAATTTAGGCCTTCTAACAGGAATAAAGAAAATATTAGAAGTTTTCTGGAATTTTAAAGATTGATATTAATAATAATAACCGCTCATTAATAAGTCGTATTTTGTTCTTGGAATGCAACCGAAATATGAAAACTTTGTTCAGTTCTGGCAGCCACTCCACTCTTGGATTGTTTTAGATGCATCATAAATAAATAAATAAATAAATAATGCTGGACAGTTTACACAACATTATCTAGCCCCAAGCTAAGCAGAGCTTGTGTTATGGGTACTAGATAACTGATATATTTAATATAATACATTACATAGATAGATATTTTTTATTATACATAGAAAACACCCAGAACACCCTGAACAAGTATCTGCAGAAAACACAAATATTTGTTCCGAGGCCGGAATTGAACCCGCAACCAAAATCAAAATTTCAAAATGTCAGGAAATTTAGTGAAAAGTTCGGGAAGTTGTCAGGAAATCTCATTTTTAAATCTGGTAACCTTAGTTACCAGATCTAGTTACTAGTTAGATCTACGAAATAAGAAACATACTATACCCAATAAAACACTTGCTCAAAAACGGGCTATGGGCAAATCGGGTAGTACCCGATTTACCCCTACCCGTCTTGCCCACAGATATACTTAGGTTTTGCACACTCATAAACTTGAAACCGGCACATCAGGCGACATATCACTCCACCGATAAGAATGGCCAACCATAGCAAGATAATATCACTAAACTAGTATGAAAACACATCATGAACCAAAATCGACTAATCAGCAGTCATAAAATACCATTTTTTTTAATCAAAACCATCAAAATTATTTGTTGTCAACCTTGCAACCACGTGATCCATTGATGCGGTCAGACAGTCTGTGATTGCTTCACGCCTGGGCCCACTTTCTCCATATACAGATTCAGTCTAGTGATAGCGGATTTGGGGGGCTCCCCTACGCCAGTCACATGAAGGGAAGAGATTGCATCAAGGCTACGCATCTCGTACAGAATTTTAATCTTTAAACACATATTTTAAAAAGAATCCATATAATAATATTTGATAACGTAGATATGTAACTAACGAGCCTACAGGCATTTTCCTTATCATAACAACCTTGTATGATGAAACTTTCCAAACGAGTAAAATTTAGTGTTGCTATCTGGTTGAATGAATATGCATTTTGTACCAAATTCAATGTCACATCCACACATTTATGTTACGCCGACCGACTGGCGCAAACAAATGTAGAGCCTCTAAGCTCCATCTGTTGACGAGTGGAAGCGCTATAGAAAATGTAGTATTGCTACTGCCATCTGTTATCGAGTAGGCGCGAGCACTGCGTGGTTAAAGCAGGCCGCATGTATACATCAGTCGTCTTTGGATGGATCGAGGTAGTTCTATGGAATTCTGGATAGCGGTAGTATGGGTGCCGGCGAAATTACAGGCACATCAGACTTTTCATCTTTATGTCTCAAGGTGGTGGGCGCAGTGCAATGCCACATAGGGTGCGCCTTAGGTGGACGTGACGTATGTGATAATGCACTTTTTATAGGCAGAGGTTTCCGCTTAAGGTCAAAAGTAGCACAAAAAATGGTGTAGTGACGAAAGAACCCTAACCCCGCTTATTTTCAGGTGGGCCAACTGATAGTTCCGCCAGTTAATACTTAATTGTTAATAGTTCCGCGAAATTAAATACAAATGTGTTCATGAAAAGAGCCTCTGCGATACCGTATCACATGGTGGTCTCAGACCTAACGCAGGGTGACCAAGAAGGAACCTGTGACACGAAGTATGAGGCCTCATCAAGGCAAAATTGTACTATTATTATAATTATACTTTGATTACCAAGACCCTGGTTATGTACATTCATTCGGGAAGTTGTCAATTTTAGCACAGACTTATTTACTACTAAATCTGTTTTTAATCATCTGAAGGCCAATTCTCCTAATTATTTTACAACCGTACTTAAGGTGGGGTATAACGCAAAATTACCAATCTTAGATTAGATTTTTAACTGACTAAATCAAGTACAATATTCAAATTAAAAATATGCATGGATACTAAATTACAATACCAAGGGATCACCCAGACAGAAACACGATAGGACAAAAAAAAACGATAAAAAAAAAGACAAAGTTACCTCTAACTTTTGGCTAGATTCGATTGTTTGTCAATATGGTACAGATTATTGGGTCAAAAATTAGATAAATAAAATCAATACAATAAAATGGAGGGTTCACCCACGGAGTTTTTTAAAATTATCTATATTTCACGAGATATTCAATAAAAACCACTTTTTCAAGCGGCGCGTGGAGTTTTTTTTCTATGAAGATTTCTGCCTGGCGCGAGCAGGTGACCGAATCGAAACTATATTGTGGATTGACTGAAAATTTGTGTTCTGCTTCCTCATAACAATCCTCCTCGTGTTTGTGTCTTGGGTCTATGGCTTGGAGGATACTTTCTGCCACAGACTTAGAGCATTGTAGGCCTCCTTACCATGTCCGTACCGGACCCCACAGACAATGAATTAAATTACTGCCTCATTATTTTGCAGTTACCTTATAATATTTTTGTACCTACTTATTTGTTTTTTACGCACTAACATATTTATTTATTTATTGCCTATCCTTCCCCCAATGTGGTTTATTGATGTTCGTGGCATCATTTAATTAGGCCCTGTCTGAAAACCAGCGCTGCACTAAACCTAGGTCTGGTGCAGCATATTCTGAGACAGGAACCTGTTCGACCCCACATAACACACACAACCTATCATCTTACCAATCAGGTTATAACAGTTTTTATTTATCTTGATCTTGTAATACCTATACTTAGTAGATTTTTGTTTTTGTCTTCTTGTTTTATGTGTGTGTTGTGCGTGTGGTAAAATAAATAAATTTTCTTTCTTTCTTTCTTTCTTTCCTCCTCGCGTCGTATTCCTCAATGCTGAGGTTCGTGACCCCTCCATTGCTCACCATCTGCCGGACGATGTTGCGTCAACGAGATCTGTTGCCAGCGAGCTGCACGGCTTCGTGGAATTTTGAATCGAGAGAGGTGCGGACCAGACCAAGTGGTCTGACCAACGGAACGGGCTACGGGCTCATGGCACAGAATAAATATTAGTACCTCATGGCCTCTTTCCCTCAATTTTTCCAGTGATAATCAGCTTCTCTAAGTTGTCACTGTCTTTCCGTGCTATATGACCAAAATAATCAAGGACTCGCTGGAGGCAGACGGAGGATAGCCTAGTAGTTATCTTGAATTCCTTTTGTATAATAATAACAATAAACCGTGCTAATAAACTCAGAACGTCATTGAAATAGTTACATCGTGTTTTGTCTCTTTTGATAGAATTCCAATAACAAGTATTACATTTTTCCAAAAAAATAACATACTTAGGTAGTTTTTTTTTTTATAACATAGATATACCTTTGTTTGACCACGATCTCACCTGTTGGTAAGTGACGATGTGGCCGAAGATGGAGCACAAAGGTCTAGACTAGAAGGCACCTATTCACTCTAGCCTTGAAGAGACCCAGATACACACATACAGATATAGGTCATAGATTCATACATAGACACACACCTTTTTCCCCGAAAGGGTAGGCAGAGCCCCTTGGGCCTCTTTTCTCAGAGGGTTGCACCATCGTGGAATGTAGACGTGACAAGTGGTGAGCTCATCGCTGCCATTGCGTCCCACGACTGACTCAGCTAACGCTTTCTTCCAGTAATAACACATTCCATAATAAGCTAGCAGGCAGGACAAATCTTATACCAACGAATTTTATTAACAAGTCCGGGTAATCCCTTAGTCGGCTTTTACGACATCCACGGGAGGATACGGAGGCGTCTATTCTTGGTCCGGACACACCATAATTCCTCCTTAGTACAAGGACGAACTGTAATGAGGGGTTTTCACGGCCGTTTCACATCATGCTTAAAATAGATGGCGCCAGCTCTGTACTTAACTGTCAAAATAAAGTGAGATGTCAAAGTCAACAATGTAGTGATATATTTTCCTGGTATTTTGTTACTATTACACAAAAGCACAGACAATGCATTTGTTAATTTTGGCAACCACATTTGAGTCAGCGCCATCTATCGAGCCAAATTGAACTCCTTTTTTTTATTTGAAAATGAACAGTCCTCATTGTAATCTCACTATGCCACTTGGCCTAATTTAATATTTTTGTGTTTTGAATATCAGTACTACAAAAAACTGATTCTTTTCATTAAAAAAAATTGTAATTTCACCAGGCTTGACGGATGCGGGCCAATTACGTTATATGTGGCACAAGAGGATGACATCCCACATGCCGGCTGATTACTTGATGAGATAATGTAGTTTTTATTGAAAATGCCCAGTTTCACGCACTTGACCGGGTAAATCGCTTCCGGTCATTACTTTACCTCAGGTACTACGCTGACGATATCAGTCCTCCAACTGCAATACAGACCTCTCTATGAGAACTTACGCGATAATTTTTCGAAAAAAAAAAAACAACATCGAATCTAGTAATTTTTTTTTTTTTTTTTAACATTAATAGACCTTTGTTTGACCACGATCTCACCTGTTGGTAAGTGACGATGTGGCCGAAGATGAAGCACTAAGGTCTAGAAGGCACCTATTCACTCTTGCTTTGAAGAGACCCAGATTATAGTTTTCAGGAAAGACAGACGACGGCAGTGTGTTCCACTCCTTAGCAGTTCGCATTATAAAGGTAGAACCGAAACGTTTACCCCCGATACAAGATTTTATAATACACTGATCGACTTATTTAGAGGAAGGCTTCATCAATCGAAAAAAAAAGACTGACATATGTACAAAAAGTGCGTAGTAGGTACAAACTGGCCACATATCATAGGTACAAACTGGCCACATATTAAAGGTACCTTGATATTTAATTTGAAAAAAGAATACTTCAATAGTGTTTCGTTTCAGGGATTCATTTGTTTTTTTTAGTTTTTTTGTTATTTTCACTAGTCCATTGCGATAAGTTTGCAGACGTGTTCGTAAAACTTCATAAAATTTTGTATTTAAAAAAAAAAAAAAAAAAAACGTAATATGTAGTTGTGCTTACACATCAATGAATACCTGAAGGGACAATACCGGATCTTAGCGTGGCCGTGGCTCAGGTTTCCAAAGCTGTTACTTTAACTGAAAATGGTCTCAGGTTATAAAGAAGTGGCTCAGACTTTGCTTGTTTCCAAATCCACCATTATCTGAATTGTTAGACGTTATCGGCAGACTGAAGAGTACACGAAACGTGCAGAGCAAGGTCGCAAGAGAGTCACTTCAGCGAGAGACGACCGATTTATGGTGAGCAGTGTTCTGAGTAATCGCACTTTGACTTCTTCTGAGGTCAGATCTAAGCTCCAGGACGTTCGACAGGTGACAGTTATCACTAAAACCGTAAGAAAAAGAGTTAAAGAAACTGGAATAAAGACGTACTTGCCAGCTAGATGACCCTTCCTCACCACAGATCATCGAGTAGCTCGAGCTAACTTTGCTCGCTCATACCAAAACTGGAATGATGATTACTGGGGGAAAGTATTGTTAACTGACAAGTCTACGTTCTATCTTAATCCAGATGATAGAATGATTGAAGCTTAGAGACGACCCAGAGAAAGATACGCTCAGTGTAACATTGTAGGAAGAGAGGCATGGTGGAGGGTCAGTATTTGTATGGGGCGGTATTTGCACTGGGGCACGTACGGAGTTGCACATCGTAGATAATGGATCCCTGACTACGGCTCGGTACGTAAATGACATCTAAGAACCGATTGTAATTCCCTTTGTAATACATGGGAGATAATTTTCAATTAATGCAGGACAATGCGCGGCCCCGTACTGCAGCGATAGTTTGGGGGTATCTTCGAGAGATTGAAATTGACGTTTTGCCGTGGCCAGCACGCTCGCCAGACTTAAACTCTATCGAAAATGTTTGGAATACGCATGGAAAACAAATAAAACAGTGGGATCCAGCACCAACAAACATAGATACACAATGGGGCACTGGAAGAAGAGTGGAATTGAATCCCACAAGATCTCATTGATAACTTAATCAAAAGCATGCCGAGAAGATGGCAGGCAGTTTTAACAGCTGGAGGGGGTAACACCAAATACTGAATGTGCCCAAACACTCATCAAAAATCCCCGTAATGTCATAACACAATCACGTTTTCAATGTGGTGATTGAAGGGTTAATTCTTCAAAACAACAATTTGAGATTTCAGGTGATTTCTGTCTGTTTCTGTGCTTTTTACTGAAGTAAGTTTTATTTTCATTCAAAATGGTAAACTAATAAAGTGCAAAATACAATTTCTATACTTGTATACAAAAAAAATTGTTTCAGTTCCGATGTGTTTATTTTTTGTCCCGTTCCTCTAATTATGGCCATGAGTGTATTAGAATAAAATAGAATAGAATAGAAAATGCACCTTAATAAATAAAAATACCTACAAAAAAAGAAACAAAACTTAACTACATAATTAAAAGAACTGGGTGCTGTACCCACTACGCAGATCTACGTGTCCCGCGTCTACTTCGACGTGAAGGCCGTAGAGGTGTTGGAGTACATCAGGAAGAAAGCCGCAGTGGGTTTGAGGGTCATGAAGTTGGACTCTCGTCATAATGTGAGCTTTAGCTCATTTATGGTGAGGGTCCCTACGGAAAATGTGAAGACTTACTTGAGCCCTGACTTCTGGCCGAAAGGGGTGAAGTTCCGGCGGTTCAAGGGACGCCTGTCACGTGATCCCCCGGGCCGCGACGCGTCGGCGATCACACGTGTGTTAGATTAAGTAATAAATAAAGTGTTTTTTTTTATGTGTATGTTAGTTTCTAAGGTATTTATGTTGATATGGGCTTACTGTTTAGGTTTAGTGCATTTCTCAGTAAGCCTGAAATAAAGATTTTGAATTTGAATTGAATTGAAAAGTACAATGGGCTGTCTCATCGCTTAGAAACGATTTCTTCCAGACAACCTTTGGATGGAGATAAATTTATAAGTTAGGAAGAATGGCCGTATTAGTGCAAATAAAAAAATAAAATAAAAATTGTGGTCGTAACCGTGTGCTGATCACAAAACACGGCCAGTCTACTATTATCCCTCCAGGTTTTCCGGTGTCCACCTTCCGTCTCCATCGTCAGATCAGCTCGCTGTCACCATCATATTGTAATGTCATCGGAACTAGACAGGTATGCCAAATTTCAGCTCAACGGATATCGGAAAGTCACCCTTATCGCCACCCGTGAAATATTTATCATTGAGTATCTTATTATGTAGTTCCAATGGCCATCTCTGGTCTTCTTCATCAGTTCTACTTCACCAAATGATACTTTCTGAATGCATATGCTTGACTTGTTGCTGAAAATACCAAAATCGCTATTCAATTCAATTCAATATGTTTATTTCAGACAACAATACATTATAATAAAAATCAAAAAAAGGAAAGTGTCCATATTTCGAGTAAAAACATAATTAAAAATAAAAATCGAAATCAATTAAAAAACAAAAATTAAAATAAATTAGAAAAAATAAAAATAAAAATAAAAATTCAAAATATTATGTGTGCCTATAATATTTCCCTCAATTGATTGATACGACCTTTGAAACGACGCCACACTCAAGTTTTTCAATTAAGCCTGAAATATTTTAATTTCAGCAACGAAACTAACATTTCTACGCCGAAATACACTGAAATCTGGCTAAAGCGTAAAGTGTATTTTTTACAAAGAAAACTTTCATGCGCTATTTTCAGGAAAATTTCAGGTGAAAATATATGTTTGTAAAATTTATTTGAGGAAATCCCATGTAAAATTTGGTTTCAGTGAATGGACTGATAGCGAAGAAGCTCTCGCTAAATGGTTGGATCAAGGGTCAGATTCAGAAGGCGGTACTCCTGGACTCGGCACGCATAGTCAGGAGGTTCCTCTCTCTGCAGCCCTAGCCTCCGACCGATTGTTTTTTTTTTTAAACATTGGTAGACCTTTGTTTGAGTACGATCTCACCTGTTGGTAAGTGACGATGTGGCCGAAGATGGAGCACAAAGGTCTAGAAGGCGCCTATTCACTCTAGCCTTGAAGAGACCCAGATTATAGTTTTCAGGAAAGACAGACGACGGTAGTGTATTCCACTCCTTAGCAGTTCGTATTATAAAGGTAGAACTGAAACGTTTGGGCCTTGCTCCGCGGTCGGTGGTTTTCCGTTTAGTTTTTTTTTACAATTTTTTTATACTGTTTGTTTTTTTTAGATGGGTAGTAATTCTTTATAGTTAGAAATGTATTTATAATGAGTTTTATGAGAGTATATTATTATGTACGCCCCCGTCGTTGGTCGCCGTTGGCTAGGCCGATTTCAATGGTTGTTACGTCGCTATATGGTAACTGATCACGAGGAAAATGCTTATCTAAATATTTTTTGAAACCGGTTATGAAGGTAACGAAAGTAGGTAATCTACACCGCGTGTAGGTACTCTCGAGGTCTCGGCGCGAACCCTTCGTTATTACCTTTTTCGTGTTCGTATGTATACTGCTTCAAAAGGCGAATACACAATGTTTTTTTTAATGACGTGAATGACGATGTCGTACAGCCTTTAACAACGCATTACCAAAAAGATCACATCCACCTAAGACGCGCCCTATGTGGCATCACTGCGCCCGCCACCCTGAGACATAAAGATGAAAAGTCTCATGCGCCTGTAATTTCACCGGCACCCATACCCTTCAAACCGGAACACAGCAATGCGAGCATTACTGCTTTGCGGCAGAAATAGGTATGGTGGTAGTACTACCCCGGACGAACTCTCACAAAAAAGCTCTACTACTACTAAAACTACTACTCCTTATGCTAAGAAAGAAGGTTAATTTAGGTATACCTACACGGCAATGACGATGCCACTATTGTGACACGCTTTCAATAGTTTTATCTTTTATTTGAGTGGCTGATATGATAAGTGGCACCAAATCTAACGCTGTTATCAAGAATAAGGTTAAGTTTAAGACTGCGCCAACACCATTATTTAGAACAAATCAAGACGGCTAGCTTATTACGTATCTTGCAATAGCAATGCGATAGCAATAATTGTGCGATTATCGCATCCAAATCGCAAATTCGTATTACGTATCAGCGATCCGTAATACGAATTTGCAATTTGGATGCGATGATCGCGCAATTCTCGCGCGATTCTTGCTATCGCATTGCTATTGCAAGATACGTAATAAGCTAGCCGGCGTTCTCTCCAACTGCGAACACAAACAAATAATAGGCTCAACCTCCCGTTTTGTAAAAAAATCTCTTCAGAAAAACGCCAACTTTATGGCAGCAAAAATTTATAATAATCTCCCCGAAGGACTCAAAGAGTTGTCCGGAAACCTATTTAAGATAAAAATACATATATGGTTATCAGAGAAGTGTTTTTATTCTGTGGATGAATTTTTGAATTTGAAAAATGACTTGACTATTGTAAATTGAATTAAATTAATTATTAATTAATACCTATATTGTTATTTGTGAATTAAAAGTTTTTTTTTAAATATAATTTGGACTAAGTTATTTTTGTTTGTACAGTTATCACAATATTGTAATTGATTAGTAGTTTTAATGAATTAATTAAGTATTTATTTTATCCAATGTATGTAATAGAGAGGTACCTATTTTAAAACATTTGCATGCTTGTGAAGCAAGAACATGTGCTCCTCACTATAACATAAGGCCTCCCATGTATCCTACCATGTTCTAGCAAATAAACTAATTTCATTTCATTTCATTTCATTTCACCTGGCAGAAATCTATATACAAAAAAATGCCTCCCACCGAAAAAGCGGGTTTTATTGAATATCTCGTAAAATATAGATAATTTTACAAAACCCGTGGAGTAAACCCTTGGCTTTGTTGTATTGATTTTATTTATTTTATTTTTAACCCAATATTAGCACTATCTATAATATATAAATTGTATTATACAGTTGAATCTAGACAAAAAATAGATGTAACTGTGTTTTTTTTTTCTATCGAGAAAATATTGTCTTATCGTGTTTCTATGGTGCAGTGATCCCTCGGAATTATAATGTAGTATCCATGCATATTTATAATTTGAATATTGTACTTGATTTATTCTGTTAACAAGTAATTAATTTTGTAAAATCAGAAATAAACCTTCAACGCAACGAAACAACGAAACGAAACGTCTGAACCGATTTTGATCAAATATAGCTAAGAACACTCCCGACAAACTCCCCTTTCAAACAAAAAAAAAATCGAAATCGGTTCATCCGTTCGGGAGCTACGATGCCACAGACACACACACACACACAGACACGTCAAACTTATAAGACCCGGTCGTTTTTGCGTCGGGGGTTGAAAATCAAATCTAAGATTAGGAATTTTGCGTCATACCCCGCCTTAAGTACTTATTTGATGTGGACAGACACAGACATAGAGTTAAACATTCCACTCATGTATACCTTAGTTTATCTTATTATATCTATACATACATGTATACATACACACGCATTTTCCCCAGAAAGCGTATAAGACAGAGCCTGAATGGGCCTCTTTTCACCGTGGGACTAGACGTGACAAGTGGTGAGCTCATCACTGCCATTGCTTCTGACTGACATGGCTAACACCTTCTTCCAGCAATAACACATTCCACAAATCTTAAAGCAACGAATTTTACTAAAAAGTCCGTGTAAACTACATTATATCTTTACGAATATAAGAAAGCGCTCAAGTTGAAGTGTAAGATTATGCCGGTAACCGTTTTCAGAGCTAAATGGCAAAAAACGGAACCCTTATGGATTCGTCATGTCTGTCTGTCTGATATCGTCTACGCAGTTCGGCCCGGGCCCGGGCCGAACCCGTTAACAGTCCAGCTTATCTACGTCATACCAAAATCGTACTAAATAGGATTTTGGACTGTTAATAGTCCTAAAAAGGCTTTTGGACAGTTGAGACGAAATTAATTACTTGTAATTGATAGTCCTACTAATATTATAAACGTTTGTATGGATGGATGTATCTTTGTTACTCTTTCACGTAAAAACTACTGGATGGATTTGGATGAAATTTGGAATGGAGATTCTTAATTAATTTTAAAATTTGTAAAAATTAAAAATCCCCCAACGCTGAACGGCTGAACCGATTTTGATCAAACAAAGCTAAGAACTCTCCCGACAAATACACCTTTCAAACAAACAAAAAAAAACATGTGTGTTAAGTCTCCTAGCTCTCGCGAAATAAACTTTCACTATCTGAAGAAGTGTTGATGAGCTGAAATGAGCAAAAACACGAAAAAAATATAATTTCGCACCTTAATCCTCCGCGGTTACAGTAGAAACGCCGGGAATACTAAAAATAAATAAAATATGTTTAATTAACTATGTTTAGCAATCGTGTAACCCAAGCTGATTGTTCTATTGTTTGCATCGCGGTACTTAGTCTAAGATTTATATCTTTTGTAATAATATATGGTAGTGCTAACTACAGTTGGTCGTTATCTTAACTCGACAGCTCACTAATTTTATCTCGAATACATCTAGACTCTTGGAAAAATGATAAGTAATAGAAACTACCTACCTAGGTAAATTTTATTAGTGTCATTCACATTTGTAGAGCTCGTTCTCCGTAAGATTGCACCTGCGTTATACTCAGTCTGTGTCCGTGGCTTGCATGAAGTACCAACCTTAGAGCAATGCAGGCCTCCGTACCGTCGATGGTACCAACCATAGAAAATTGAATACTCCTTGGCATGTGCAATCTTACGGTGAATGGTCTCAACTATTATTTATTCTGTGATATTCTGAATAATTAGTTATTTTGCCCAACTCTTTTTTTTAATAGTGTGGATGACGGAATTAGCAGATGGGCCTTGCCTCATAATGTCACCACGTCCACCTAGGACGCGCCCTATGTGGCATTGCACTGCGCCCGCCACCCTGAGACATAAAGATGAAAAGTCTCATGTGCCTGTAATTTCACCGGCACCGTTCAAACCGCAATGCGAGCACTACTGCTTTGCGGCAGAAATAGGTATGGACGTAGTACTTCCCCGGACGAACTCTTTCACAAAAAAGCTCTACTACTACTAAAACAGACTTAAGTACAGAGTGTGGTGCAGTCGGCACGCTTCGCTGACAACCATGACACTATCCGGCGGTGGGCGGAGATCTTTACCTGCTAGTCGGCAGGGTCAGCAGGTAGGTGACCTGAACCATCGTCTATGCAAGGACACAGTCATCTTTAGGGTTCCGCAACACGTAACAATGATACCAATACTAGTGTTTCTTGTTTCAACCCAATAATGTTCAACTCTATTAAAACGTGAGTAATATTCATAATTGAAAAAACCGGTAATAACTCACGTAGGTACTTGTTCCGAGTCAAACACCCGACTCGAGTTATCGCCGGGAAGCCGTCGCGTATACTCCTTGAGGAAGGGGGTATTAAGACCCAGAAACTCGAGTCGGGTGTTTGACTCGGAACAAGTACCTACGTGAGTTGTTACCGGTTTTTTCAATTAATGTTCAACACATTTAGTTTAGGTATTTATCTACACTCATATCGAAAAATTCTAATTACGAATTCAAAGAAGGTTCTATACGGACGCACTTTATAGACGCATATACATAAAATTAAGAATGAAACTCATTATAGTACCGCCAACTGTATCATAATAGTAGTTTATGCAACTGTCATTTAATACCTAAGTTATATGCAGTTTCATACACTACTTTATCTTCACTCATAGGAAAAATTGAAATTAAACAAAGAAAAACACGATCGGCCAAAAAAATATATGGGAAGCGCGGGAAATTAAGTTCAAACTACGCATGTGTGCGCCATTTTTTCACAGTTCGAACTGCGCATGTGTGCGCCTTTTTTTCATATTCAGGCTATAACCATAGACTAGTTTAATGAATTAATAAAAAAAAGATAAGTACCTAATGTTGTTACCTAATTTACAATCAATTATTTTCAATTTGTAGTGGTGTCGTATCGTTTCTACTAAGTAAATCTTAGAGCATTGCAGGCCTCCGTACAGTAATTAAAAACATAATTTTAATAACTTTTTTTTAAACTTCAGTTTATCATGCACAACGTTTTAACTAAATATATGTATATATTATTGCACTGCCTACTTTTCAGTACCTAGGTATTTATATTTCTTTTTCCCGTTACACTGCTCTTTGATATACTAATTTTATGTCTACCCACATCCTAACTTAACGTAAAATTGTAATAATCACGTCTTTTATTTCTATTAAATACTTCGTTATTATTATTTGTTTATTAATTATGTATAATTATTTATTGTGAAGCAGACATCCGTGTTTTTCACTTGGATGGTTCCAGCGGAAGATCAGCGTTGTGTTGCTACAACACTACAAATGCTGAGTTGGACGTCAATTTGTGTCAGTGATGCGTGGCTGGTTCTAAGAGGCACACATTAGTTTTATTTTTCTTTGTTTCTGTGTATGTGTGTGTGTGTGTGTGAGGCATTTTGTGTGGAATTTTGTTTGTTGGCACAAATAAATGTTTTTTTTTTTTTATAAGTCTTTTAACATTTTTTATCGCTAGAATGGTATGGTGAAGTTTGTTGGAAAAAGCTCTTCGAAATCACTATTATTCGACAAGTTATGTCAAAACAACGGTTTATTCCCGATGTCCACGTTATCTTGTCCACGTTATCTCGTTCACGTCGACGTGGATAGCGGGAAGTCAACAAATCCCTTCCCGTTGTCCACGTTAGCTGTCCCCGTCAACGGTACGGAAACCTCAGGGAGCGAGAGACTCGCACTTGTCCGTATATTTTTAACCTCATCATTATTATAAGTCTAATCAACTGTAGTCATGATGCTGTGACGAAGCCATTTTTTCTGTCATCATTGTTAGAAGGTATTGTTGTTTGTTATACAAATAAATTAAATTAATGTATCGATATAACTATAAGTAGCTTCGAAACGAATTATCAACTCTGGTTTGGTCTTTCAATTGTAACAAAAGGGATGATGCAATGCAGTTCTCGAAGTTGCCTTTATTATGCACGATGCAAACCATACCTATACCACAGAGAATTGTTTGTTTATTTATGTTTTTGTATGTTTTTTATAACTTAAGTGTTTATTTATGTTTTTGTATGTTTTTGGTTGTTATTTTTTATTTATTTTTCTGTTTTTTGTCCTACTGTTTCCTAGTATTCTGTTTGTTCTGTTTGTTTTTTGTTTTTTTTTGTTTGTGCCAAATAAATGTTTTTCATTTCATGTTTTTCATTTCATTTCATTTCTTTTCTTTTCTTTTTTTTTCTTTTCATTTCATTTCAGGTAAATTAATACCCCATACCTACATGACGTGTCAAAATGGTTTAGCATAGGTTACTACTGGTATTACTGCTGTTACTGATAGCATCAGTTTTTTTGTATGATACACGTGTAAAAACAATAATCTTGATTGTGTTTTTTTTACGATTTTAAATTGTACTCTTTCACCACAAATTTACCATTTTTATTTTTATACTACTTGAATGACGGAACAAGCAGATGGCCCACCTGATGTTAAGCGGTAACCTCTGCCTGTGATCAGTGCATTACCTCATAGGTCACGTCCACCTAAGACGCGCCCTATGTGGCATTGCACTGCGCCCGCCACCCTGAGACATAAAGATGAAAAGTCTCATGTGCCTGTAATTTCACCGGCACCCTTACCCTTCAAGCACACAAGCTTCAGGAACACAGCAATGCGAGCACTACTGCTTTGTTTTACGTAATATACGCCACTGAGTAGCATGAAGGTTGAAGTCAGCCTGCAGCCTTTTCTTTGGTGCTGCAATGCAATGAGGGCTTTCCAGTTAGATATTTATTACTAAGTCTGGGTAATATTACCGACTAGTATGTATTATTTTATCTGTGGTAATATATACATCATCAGTTACTTACAAAGATTATCTCAACCTTACTAAGTAACTAAATAATGGTGTCGATTCTGTGCAGCATTCTCTAATTTTAAACCGCATTAAAATTATCGCGGTCTCTTTTATTTCAGTCTATTAGAAAGGGCGTGCGACAACTTTAACGCGCTTTAAAATTAGAGAATGCTGCACAGAATCGACACCATTGTCTGACTAATTACTAAGTAAAATCCAGGCCCAGTGCGCGTCGGAACTCGCGCGTTCAAGGTTCCGTACCTACCAAATGAAGTTTTTTAAATTCATACTTACCTACGCAAAATTTAGTTTGTATTTTTAAATTTTGTACCTACTTGTATTATTCTTTCTGTACTTAAGACATTGTTTTTTGGCAATAGAAACATTACCTAGCAAATTCGCGAAATGTATTGTTTTCTAAAATATTATTATTTGTTGGTAAAATATACATAATAAGTAAGTAGCATAATTTCCAGGTCAAATGGAAGTATAAACACTTTGTAATCAAAATTTAAGAAAAAAAACTGTCTTTGACGGCATCTCATGGCGTTCTTTCCATTACTTTTGAAAATAATTAATTACACTGGGGTAGGACAGTTTTTTTTCACGCCCTCCTTTATTTGGACGGGAGTCTCACAAAAGTTTTAAAATCATTTTTGGTTAAATATTCGGGTCATTAAGATACATATAATTAAATAGTGAAAATATGAAAGACTGCTTAGATAATAAACGCGCTCAGGCCGCGTCGTCAGTTGCGTGCACGGTCTGTGGCACGGTGGCGCTCAACGGTAAGACTAGAGCATGCAATATATTTATTTATTTTATTTTAGGAAGACTAACAGCACTAAAAACATCATAAATATATATAAATTTAGAATCATAAGGCTAATGATAAGTCTTCTCTTCTTTTCGATATCGTTATATCGTTACCGCAATTTGGCGAACATCGCGCTGTATTTCAGTACCGCAAAAGCGAGATTAGAAATGCGAATTTCGCGGTATTAAAAATGAACTGTGAAAGGGAAATACACAGCACAGTGTTATATATATAGATGATGATATACGTCACGAACCAGAGAAAATCAACTTGCAGTCGACATCTTTTCTATCTCTGAAATATGAACCTAATAAGCTGGTCAGACTCCACACAGAAACATCAATTCCAATCCTAAGTTAGATTTGATACTGAAAAAGGAGATGGCTTTATATTCAACTGGAGTCCGAACAAGAGGTAAATATCTGGAGACTGTAAAATAACTATTTGCCATGCATTCCACCAACGAGTGCAGAACCTGAGAGAGCAGTTTCGGCTGCTGGATACATTTGTAATAAAATTTGAAGTTCTTTAAATGATGATACAATTGATGTTTTATGCTTTTTACGTAAACATTTCAAAATAAAATATAAAGATCAGCGTTGTGTGTGATTAATTATAACTCATGGTAGTTTATTTTAATCCTTATTTATCGATTTATTAATTTCGCAATATCGCAAATTTTGCTGTATTACATGTCCGATACCGCAATATCGCGGTATTGAATATATACTGCGGTATTGCATGCTCTAGGTAAGACAATGGAACGCCACACCACCGTGCACGCCACTACTTGTGCTAATATTTAATTATTCTGTGACGCCACCGCGAACGCGGGCTGAACGCGTTGGTTTGGCCTTAGCTTTGGTCTAGCCGCTAGACCCTTGTCACAGATGGACAGACGACGGACAGATTTGCGAGGCAGATATCGCACCGTTTGGTCGCTTTGGAAACGGAACCCTATAAAGTTAATGTCTCTCAATTGTAAGAAGGTGGTGACGTAAGCCTGTGCATCAGCAGATTATCGCACATCTTGAGATACAGGGCAAAATCCTTGTTTTTACTAAACCAGTCTTTTATCTTTCATCACATACAGAGAATTAAATTACCTACAGCTTATATACCTACCATAGTCTGCCGCACACAACGCCGTCTCAATGGCTCAGTCGCAAAACATCCACTTCTCAATGTAGGTACCTACACCGCACTTTTTATGGTTCCGTAACCAAAAATTACGGAACCCTTATAGATTCGTCATGTCTGTCTGTCTGTCTGTTTGTCCGTGTATGTCACAGCCACTTTTTTCCGAAACTATAAGAGCTAGGCTGTTGAAACTTGATAAGTAGATATATTCTGTGAACCACATTAAGAATTTCACAAAAAAATTGAAAAAAAACAGTCAATTTTTGGGGTTCCCCATACTTAGAACTGAAACAAAAAAAAAAAAAAAAAAAAACCTGTACGTGTGGGGTATCTATGGATAGGTCTTCAAAAATGATGATGAGGTTTCTAATATAATTTTTTTCTAAACTGAATAGTTTGCGCGAGAGACACTTCCAAAGTGGTAAAAAGTGTCCCCTCCCAAAATAAAATAAGACAATGATAAAACTAAAAAAAAAATATGATGTACATTACCACGTAAACTTTCAACGAAAATTGGTTTGAACGAGATCTAGTAAGTAGTTTTTTTTTAATACGTCATAAATCATAATCCATCTAAGAACTTTTATATTATGTTACTTGCTGCTACGGAACCCTTCATGGGCGAGTCCGACTCGCACTTGGCCGCTTTTTCTCAATATGACCACTTCGCAAAACGTCCACTTCGCAAAATGTACCTACACTCGATTTTTTCGCATAACCACAGAATAAATAATAATGGCATAACGTACCCTGTGCGTTTTCTCAAAATGACCACTTCGCAAAATGTACCTACACTTCACTTTTTCTCAAAACTACTTCAACTTCGATTTTTTTATGTGTTTTGAATGAATGAATGAATGAATGAATGAATGAATGAATGAATGAATGAATTATTTATTTATTATAATTATTTTACTTTCTTTTATTTTTTTAACAACGCACTTTATATCCCACGAAATACAAGTGTCGTGGAAAAGTCGTGCCTAAAGTATTGTTGATTGCCTCTGTAGCAACAGCGAGTGGCCGGCTAAGATGCGAGAGGTTGCTGGTTCAATTCCCGCTGCTGGACAAATGTGTGTATGATATTGTTCCGTGTCTGTGTTGTGGTACCATGGTGCTCGTAGTTCCTGATACCCACGACACAGGGGATCATATTGTGGGATCAGGGCAGCTTTCCAGTATAAAGCACAAGTCCGGGCTGGTATGGAGTAAGCTGCCACGTTTGGAATGGCTCGGCCAAACACCAGCTTGCTGTCTTGGACTCGATCGAACGCAGAGCTTTCAGGCTTATAGGAGAGCAATATGGCGGAGACTAAGATCCAGAGTCTCGAGCACCGCCGTAAAGTCGCGTGCCTTTCGATCTTCTATAGGTTACATTTCGGGGAATGCTCCCACAGGAACTTCACAATCTGATCCCACCATCTCCTTTTCATCATAGGACGAGCAGACGCACGGCTCAGTACCATCCTTACCTCATTAGTATACCCTATATTCGTACTTAACGTTTCAGTTCTACCTTTATAATGCAAACTGCTAAGGAGAGGAATAAAGTACCGTCCGCGTCGTCCATCGAGCAACACGGAATGGAGACGCCATCAAAGGCAATCCCCGCTGTAGTTCCCCTCTAAATTAAATGCCCTCGAGGGCATACAGCTTACAAAAAACTAGCTGTCGCCGATCGCTCTGTCAGACTGAATCGACTCGCGTGGGAGATAGTGCTCTAAGAAAAATGCCGAATTGTTCAGTTTTATGCTGTAAAAAAATGATTGGATCATCAAATTTACAAAAAGATAGTGTTTCCTTTCACATGTACCTGAATTTCAATTAAATTATTATAACTTATTGCATGAAAATTGACCAAGTAAAATTAAGCCGTATAAAAACAAAAGTGGCCATCTCAGATTTTGTAATTTTTGAGTTCGTGTTCGGGGTAAAATAATAAAACTGAACGGTTTAACAAAACAAACCGTGAATATTTTATTCAATAACACTGGTTCACTCTTCACTGCGACTGCACTTCAGTACACTGGTCATTCATTACTCTAAAATCACTGCCAAATTACGTGATTTATTCGCAATGAAAGCCAATTCCCTTACGACTGCCCTGCTCGCTCATCAATCGAGCTCCACTTAATCGTGTGACACAGGAGCGACATAAAAGTGACCAAAAGCGTAGATATAAATGTGTATAATACATCAATGTGCATTTCAGGATTTATTCTGCTGACGTAAACATGTATATAACGTGTAATGTCAGTAAGCCAAGATGTGGATGATTACTTAATATCCTTGATTACTAAATACTATTCATTAAACACGTTCGACATCGTGTGACATGTGGAATACCGTGTATTTGTATTTGATGGCTATGTAACCACTAACTCACCGGTAACTACTAACTACTACTACTTCGTGTCACGGGCTCTTTCTTGGTTCAGTGACCAGCTTGAGATATAGTGTCCCTGAAAGGGGCCTAGTGACCAATGGTGAAAGAACCAGTATGGTAAAAGGATTCATTGTGCCTCGCAGAGGTGTATTATGATATGTCAACGTAAATGTCATGTGCAACTATATTTAAAGAAATATAATTAAATCACACTACTATTAACAACAAGTGTAACATGAAAAAGTTTGTACATTTGGGAACTTTGATTACAAGAGATGGCAAGCATGAAGATGATATTTAAATGAGAGTAAATTCTGGAAACCAGGTGAACTTAACGCCTTATTATCAGCCGGAACGTATCCAAAAAGGCACGACTGGATGTGCATAGAGGAGTGTTAGTGCCAAAACTAATGTAGGTATGGTGGTAGCCAAAGTTGCTAAGGCAGAATAAACATGAAAGTAGAATAAATGCACTGAAGATGAGAGGTTTGAGAAGTATGTATGGTGGACTTTGAGAGATAAAATAAGAAACTGTGTGTTAAGAAAGCATTGTAAAATGAAAGAGCACGTGTATAGTGACAAGGATTGAGAAAGATATGCTTGGATGGTTTGGGTTATTGGTTAAAGGACGAATGATAGTAGATTGACGAAACTAGTTCATAAGATGAGCATGCATGGGACAGTTGGAAGGGGGAGAACCCGGTGAAGGTATTCAGACTAGATCAGGGTCGATTTGGAGAATGGCCAGGCCAAGATTGCCCTTAACCAATGAGCATATATGAAGAATGTGATGTGAGTAAATCAAGCAAAACAGGTATGCCAGGATCGTAGCAAGTGGAAATTCATGGTCTCTGCCTACTTCTCTGGGAAACAGGCGTGAGTTTACGTATGTTTGTATGTATGTTATATTATAAATGCAAAAATTTCTAAGGGTTGGATGAAATTTAGAACGGCGATAGCTGGACCACTGGAATAGTTTTAAATTTTATTTAGATGTTCCCACAGGATCAAGACTTATGCGAGTGAAACCGCGGGTTGCTTTTAGTTTATAATAAGAATAAAACTGCGTGGTTAATTTGATCTAAATCGGTTATATTGATCATACTTAAATAACTTTACTCTTTTCAGTTAAAAGTAAATAAAGAAGCTTTAAAAAATCGTTGATAGCCAATTGTTAGGTTACTGCACAATCTTCGCAAGTTGTGTTTTACGTTAGCTGAGTCAGTCGTGGGAAGCAATGGCAGGGATGAGCTCACTACTTGTCACGTCTATCTCCCACGATGGTGCAACCCACTGTGAAAAGAGGTCCATTAAGGCTCTGCCTACCCCTACGGGGAAAGAGGCGTGTGTCTATGTATGTATGTATGTATGTAACAATAACAGCCTCAATGCACACTGAAATAGCTTTTAGCTCATTTAACAGTTTTTTTTATTTCTCAAAAATTCCTGAAAGTAAGTTGCCCGTGTTTTCTTATGTACTACTAAATTAGTGATGTGCCTCAATAATAAAGTAGATTTTTTTATCGATAAAATAAATGCTCGTTTATTATGTTTTACAAACTATTGAAATTTGATTTATATTATTCGGGAGACGCCATAGCCTTAACCTAACCTAACTTTCTAACCGTTAATCCAATCACCATGAAGGTATTGGTATGTAACAAGGTAGGTAACTGTTATGATTTTAATTTGAAATTATTCATTTTATGCCATAAATTGACGACCTCTGTGGCGCAGTGGACGAAGGTTCGCCTGTAACGCAGGAGGTTGCGGGTTTGATTCCCACCTCAGAACAAATATTTGTACAATCTGCAGATATTTGTTCAGGGTGTTCTGGATATTTTCTATGTTAATACAAAATAAATATCTATGCATTGTACTGTTGTACTATGTACTATCTATTGTACTAATGTTGTTGTAGTACTGTATTAGGGATATCAGTTATCTAGTCCATAACACAAGCTCTACTTGGCTTGGGGCTAGATAATAATGTGTAAACTGTGTCCAACATCAAAAAATAAAATAAAAATAAATATATATTATTGAGAACTGTTGAAAACCAAGGTGAAAAGAGGCCCATTTAAGGCTCTCTCTACCCTTTCGGGGAAAAAGGCGTGTGTCTATGTATGTATGTATGTAAATATATATATATAATGAAATTCACTTAGGTACAATGTGAAAGAAAGCACCATCTTTTCGTAAATTCGATGTTCCAGACCTTGATTTACAGCAGAAAATGTAACGATTCGGCATTTTAGTATTTGTAGCACTGTCACACTGTTTTACTCTATGCGTCACACGACCGATTCAGTCTGACAGAGCAATTGATATTGATCCATCATGGCCCATCATGATACAATTTTATTACTAGCAAAAGCAAAACATGCTTGGTGAGGGCTAGCAAGCTTCTTTTCCTTGATTGTTTATATTTAAACACAGAGATGAATTTAAATTACTATGTTAAATTACAACGGATAGTTTATAAAACAGTTAGTAAAACAGTTTTACTAACGCGTATGCCCAAATGAAATTGTGCATAGCCAGAGGGGAACGCCTTTACTTGATGTCGCCCCCCGCCGCGACCTCCTCGTGTCTCTCTCGTGTGACCTCCAGCGACCGCCGTGTTGCTCCAAGATATTACTAGCTAGGCTTGCAAGGGCTTCCAAGTTATTTTTACTAGTTTTTTCATGTGTGAACTTATCTAGACATGAATTTAAATTACTATGTGATATTACAAATCTAGAGGTGTGATAGTTTTTCGTAAAAAGTTGCATGCCTACCAAGGTTGTGGGATACGTGATGACGATAAATTAACAAAAGCATTTTCCAGTTTGAAATCGTTTACTCCTTTTCAAGAAAAGTCGTGTCCTGAGTGTCCGTCCTGTGTCGTGGGATTTTCCTTTTCTTTCCTTTCGTCTCTTTTGACTTGCCAGCCCATAGTTGTATGAAATTATTGTAAGCTTTAAACAAAATTCTAATTCAATTTTCCCAAGAACTAATCATCTCATGAGTTGGTGTAAAGTAAGGTTGTACCTGGGGTACTCAAAATTTTCTTGATTTTTCTCTATATTCTAAGTTTCCGCGTTTACCCCCTCTCTCTCCAGCCTATCTACTACCTTTTACTAATCTAAAATATCATAGTTATCCACAAAATGATCTCTATGCTATCCTCGAAAAGTGGGGCGGTTGAGCAACTCCCCCTTCACAGAGAGCGTTCAACCCCTCCCCTCATCCCTAGCCGCCCTTAAATCCTTTAATTAATCCTTAATTTAATCCCTTGGTGGTAGGCAAAGTAAGTTCTTACCAAAAAGTTATCGATACTATTCATTTATCGACTTGAGTGCTGGAAGTCCCTAGAACGGATGTTACTGTCAATTTTGTGACATAACATGATGTTTGTACACAGAATGCATCTATGTGTGTATAAAGATTTTTGATGTGTTGCTGTTTATAGATGTGTGCGTTTATAGCGATAGAACGACTGGTTACAAAAGTGTGCATTAAAGTGTAAGTGATGCGTGAAGCCCCCCCCAAATATTTCTGAATAAATATGTATCGGTTGACAGCTCTATGGCGTCTCCCCTCCGGTACGGAGGCCTGCGTTGCTCGATGGCGTCGTCTGTCTTTCCTGAAAACTATAATCTGGGTCTCTTCAAGGCTAGAGTGAATAGATGCCTTCTAGACCTTTGTGCTCCATCGTCGGCCACATCGTCACTTACCAACAGGTGAGATCGTGGTCAAACAAAGGTCTATCAATGTTAAAAAAAAACAATAAAAGAGGACTATAAGTAGGTATGTGAGTGCTATGTTATTGTGAGGAATCTGAAATGTAGACTATGTTATATTTTATTAATATAAATGTCCCTAAAAATAAGTCTACTTACCTAGAATTTTTATTATAACAGTTTTTTAACACGCTTTTATTATTTTCACTAGAAACGGGATATTTACCATGATTTTTGAGTTTTATATGTTCCCGATATTTCGGCACAGTTGCATGCGCCATGATCACGGGAGAACTGACTAAAACTGACTGACTCGTTCGTAATAAAAGAGTGAGAAAGAGGGTAGATCGATATATCTGCCAATAACATCTACTCGCAAAGACTTTAGTCAGTTCTCCCGTGATCATGGCGCATGCAACTGTGCCGAAATATCGGGAACATATAAAACTCAAAAATCATGGTAAATATCCCGTTTCTAGTGAAAATTATGTACATAACCATGATAGTTTCAAAAGTTATAACGCTTTTATTAGCTTGGGTTGTATCTATCTCCATCCAAAGGTTGTCTGGAAGAAATCGCTGCTAGGCGATAAGACCGCCCATTGTACGTTTAATTATATAGCTAAGTTTGTTTCTTTTTGTTTGTATTATTAGCTATTAAGGTGTACAATAAAGTATTTTCTATCTATCTATCTATCTATCTATGTATGTATGTATGTATGTATGTAACTGAATCTTTGAGCATAATTTTCACCAATTTCCAGAAGTATGATTAATTTGAAACTTTGCATAGAGAGAGAGAGAGAGAGAGAGAGATAGTGAGTTAGAGTTAGAGTTAGAGTTACAGTTACAGTTACAGTTACAGTTACAGTTAGAGTTAGAGTTAGAGTAAGAGTGAGAGTTAGAGTTAGAGTTAGAGTTACAGTTACAGTTACAGTTACAGTTAGAGATAGAGTTAGAGTTAGAGAGAGAGAGAGAGAGAGAGTGAGTTAGAGTTAGAGTTACAGTTACAGTTACAGTTACAGTTACAGTTACAGTTACAGTTAGAGTTAGAGTTAGAGTTAGAGTTAGAGTTACAGTTACAGTTACAGTTACAGTTACAGTTAGAGATAGAGTTAGAGTTAGAGTTAGAGAGAGAGAGAGAGAGAGAGAGAGATAAATCGAACTAAAAAATGAAAATTAAATAATATTTAAAAAAAAATAAAAAACACGCTTTCATAGCTAACCGAACTAAAAAATAGAAAATAATTTTCAATTTCAAAGAGTTTATATTACAGTAGTAGAAGATCGAACAATCAATCAGTTTTTTTTTAAAAGCGTGGGTTGCATTTTACTACTTTTCATAACTCTCCTCTCATAGATAGTTGCCAACAGAATGATTGTTACATTTACTTTAACAAGCACCCCACGCTTTTAAAAAAAAAAGTTATTTTTAGTTAGCTATAAAAGCGTGTTTTTTTTTTTTTTTTAATATTATTAATTTATCTTTTTTTGAAAAGTGTTGTGTTATGTTCAATAGTTATTTTATATACAATATTAGTTATGTTGTCCCTACATATGTTTATTATTTAGTGTACCTGATAGTATTATTTTTAGTGGCGAAGACATAGCATTCCATACACTACCAACGCCAAAATATGGCACCTTTGAAAATTCGAACAATGACAAAAATGAGTTCGATACACTGTCGGTCACACTCCAGTCCTTCAAATGTGTTCAATTATTTTTTCTATGTGTGTTCAATATTTCGGACACTTTTTGAGCGCTGACCCAAAGTTATTTATACTACGCATTTATATAACTTTTGAAACTATCATGGTTATGTACATAATTTTCACTCTGTTTACAGAAAACCTACACACACGGATCGATATCTTCATGCTGATTCGCACCACCACCCTCGGTAGCTCAATTCAGTGGTAACATCTCTCACCAACCGAGCAGTTGACCTGTGTGATGAGAATCACATTGAAAGTGAGCTAGCTCATGTCCAGCATGTGTTGCGTAAGAATGGATATAAGCTTCGGTCATTACCATCCCGACCTAGGCCAAGACCCCGCAGATGTAGAGTAGAACGTAGGCCAGCGTTTCTGCCATATGTTAAGGGGGTGACGGACAAAATTGCGAAAGTCCTGCAAAAGTTTTCCGTAAAGACCATCTTCACTCCCTTAAAGAAGATATCGTACTACTTGCGTTCACAAAAGACAGTTTTCCACTTGAAAAGCCAGGGGTGTATAAAATTGATTGTAGCTGTGGGAGTTCGTACATTGGCCAAACGAAACGTACGATAGCGTGTCGGGTTAAGGAGCACATACGAGCGGTCAAGAACAGGGACATACATAAGTCAGCCATAGCAGAACACCTTTTGGAATCTGGCTCAAATCATTGGATCGAGCTACACAGTCCGCAGGTAATCTCGACAGAGCGACATACCGAGAATGGTACAAGAGGCAATTGAGATTACTAAGTACAGAAACTTCAATAGAGAAGATGGTTTTCAATTATCTGGAGTATGGAAGCCTGTGGTAAGAATGTGTAAGAATCAAAAAAGTGTGGTACCTGCTACGCGTCCGGACACCGTTAGTGTTGTGTGTCGAGTTGGTGTGAATTGTGACAATGAAACCGATGGTAGTGGTATCGTTCGTAATAAAAGAGTGAGAAAGAGGGTAGATCGATATATCTGCCAATAACATCTACTCGCAAAGACTTTAGTCAGTTCTCCCGTGATCATGGCGCATGCAACTGTGCCGAAATATCGGGAACATATAAAACTCAAAAATCATGGTAAATATCCCGTTTCTAGTGAAAATTATACGCATTTATAGTATTGTTTTATCTGTGCTTTGAGGGTTTTTTTTTGTGCTTTGAATACTAATAACTTTTTTTTCTGCTATGTTACATTTTATTTATTTATTAGTATCAATATACTCGTATTATCACGGGTATTTGTTGCGTGTTACCGTGTAATTACTAATTTTACCATACTTAATAAGGTTCATACATACATATTTGACGACCTCTGTGGTGCGACGGGCGAACGTTCGCCTGCGACCCAGGAGGTTGCGGGTTCGATTCCCGCCTCGGAACAAATATTTGTGCGATCCGCAGATATTTGTTCAGGGTGTTCTGGGTATTTTCTATATATAATAAAAAATATCTATGTATGTAACATATTGTATTAAGTATATCAGTTGTCTAGTACCCGTAACACAAGCTCTGCTTAGCTTGGGGCTAGATAATGGTCTGTGAACTGTCCAGCAATATTTATGTACATAGACACACGCCTTTTTCCCCGATGGGGTAGGCAGCGCCTCAATGGGCTTCTTTTCACCGTGGGTTGCATCATCGTGGAATATAGACGTAGACGAGTGGTGAGCTTATCGCCGCCATTGCTTCCCACGACTGACTCGGCTAGCGCTTTCTTCCAGTATTAACACATTCCATAATAAGCTCGCAGCCAGGACAAATCTTATACCAACGAATCTTATCAACAAGTCCGGATAAGAAATTTGGTAAACCGGTAGATTGACCTGGCAACGATGAGCTAACCACACGTCACGTCTATATTCCACGATGAAACCCACTGAAAAAAGAGGCTTATTGAGACTCTGCCTAATACCAAAGACTTGTATTAAAACTGTGGAAATCGTGGCCCAGCGTCGTGGGACACGTCGTCGACTAAACATATTTTTTTTTTTTTTTTTTTTATGAAATAAATCGGCAAACTAGCATACGGCCCACCTGATGTGAAGTGGTCACCGTCGCTTATAGACAGCGGCAGCACCCGGGGTATTGTCGAACATGAACGATGGGACGCGTACAAAGAGATTGAATAAAGTAGTAAGTCGCGTACCGTGGGCCAGACTGTCAACATCCCATCTGGCTTAGCGGTCATTGGGTGGTTGACTTTTCAATAACCCTATTGATCGAATAATGAGTCGCTTGAATGGAAGGTGTAAATAACATGTGTTATTTGCATAATTCACTGTACCTGCCTGTGTGGTAAGAACAGCATGTAGGTAGGTATAATGTGTAGGTATTACGCGTCACTTGTATGAAGACATTTTAAAGAATCTGGGGATCGATTTTTGATAGGCACTAAGTGACTAGAAGTCACTAATGACAAAACGTCATCGATGACTTCGAAATCACTTTTTACAAAATGTCGTATTTTTGAAAGTCATACTCTGTCTACCAACTTGCAAATATTTCACAGTCGTTGTCTTTGATATGCATTCCAATTTAGGCAGTTTGTGCCAGTTTTTCTTATCAAAAAATAGAGTATGGATATGTTATGTCTCAGTTGTTCTCACAGGTTTTCCCAGGAGTTCCCAGGTGTTCCCAGGGGTTCTCACAGGTGTTCGCAGGTGTTCCCAGGTGTTCTTACAGGTGTTTACAGGAGTTCGCAGGTGTTCCCAGGAGTTAGAAGGTGTTCCCAGGAGTTCCCAGGTGTTCTCAGATGTTCCCAGGAGTTCCAAGGTATTCCTAGGTGTTCTTAGGTGTTCTCAGGTGTTCACACAGGTTTTCCCAAGAGTTCCCAGGTGTTCCCATGTGTTCCAACAGGTGTTCCCAGGAGTTCGAAGGTGTTCCCAGGTGTTCTCACAGGTGTTCCTAGGAGTTCGCAGGTATTCCCAGGTGTTCTCAGATGTTCCCAGGAGTTCCCAGGTGTTCCCAGGTTTTCTCAGGAGTTCCTAAGCGTTACTAGGTGTTCCCAGGTGTTCCCAGGTGTCTATAGGAGTTATCAGGTGTTCTCAGGTGTTCTCACGGGTGTTCTCAGGTGTTGTCTGTCAGGTGTTCTCGTAGGTGTTAATTCCAAGGTGTTCCCAGGTGTTCCCAGGTGTTATCAGGTGTTCTCAAATTTTCCCAGTTGTTACCAGTTAGACCATAGATAATAATTATGTGTGGGTGGAATAGGAAAGCCACAAGATAAAGAGTAAAATTGAGTAAATACTATTCATAAATGTCAGTGCCAAAATAGTCACGGAGTGATTTCAAATCGAGTGGGGTAGAGGCACTCGTATTGATATCATAGTATGACAATTTTAGTCAGCGGTGATTTCTAAAAATACGAACTTTTGGAAATCGGTGACTAATAGTCATTTAGCTGACTTCTAGTCACTCGCTGACTTTCAAAAATCGATCCCCTGAGTATAGTTTGGAAACGGTATCCCATCTTTCCTTACTACAGTTGCAGTAAGGAACTGTAGTATTGTAGCAGTAACCTGTAGTTGTTAGGCTGCGTTTCCATTGACGCGGAGCTGGGCGGAGCGGAGCTTAGCGGTGCATGAATTGACCAATCACTATGCTCGAAATCTCTGCTGGCTGCTCGCTCGCCATAGTGATTGGTCAATTCATGCACCGCTAAGCTCCGCTCCGCCCAGCTCCGCGTCAATGGAAACGCAGCCTTAGCCTGGTATTTCTTTGTTCCACTGTTTGAGCGGTTACTAGTATTTGGCACTTCTTTTTAACCCCCGACGCAAAAACGGCGGAGTGTTATAAGTTTGACGTGTCTGTGTGTGGCATCGTAGCTCCCGAAAGGATGAAACGTTTTTTTTAAAAAGTTGTATATGTCGGTATTGTTCTTAGCTATGTTTGATCAAAATCGGTTCAGCCGTTTCATTGCATTGAGGGTTTTTTTAATTTTTACATAATTAATTAAATGTTTGACTTTGTGTATGATGGAACAAGCACATGGCCCACCTGATGTTAATTATTACTAGTTGTTCTATTATTTATTCTGTGACATTACCTCATTGATCGCGTCCACCTAGGACGCACCCTATGCGGCATTGCACTGCGCCCGCCACCGTGAGACATAAAGATTAAAGTCTCTTGTGCCTGTAATTTCACCGGCACCACCCTTCAAACCGGAACACAGCAATGCGTACTATTATATATTATGTGGCAATGCGAGCACTACCACAGAATATATAATAAGCACTACTGGTTTGCTATTCTACCTAGACACATCAATAGACGAGGGTTTTTCATGTTTTCTTTGTTATTAGTAATTGGACTCTAGGCGGGTGGGCGGATAGGCTACTGACGTCAAGGATCCAGACTCATCAGTCCCCGTTCCCTCATTGCAATCACCGCGTATCAAATAGTACGCGTCATGTAAAAAGAACGCTGGAACGCCTGTACAAGCTTGACCGCCAGCGTTCTTTTTACATGACGCGCACTATAGCTAGCGTTATAATTGGTAGTGTTCGTTCATAGTTATTGTTAAAGTTAAGTTGGTATATATATTCGTTTATTTTATAAGTATACAAGTATTTGAATTATACATAATATGTAAGTTTCAGTTTATTAGATCTTTTATCTTTCTTATTACTTTCAAATGATTTTGCTTTGTAGGCACACCGCCGTCCATTATAGCTTTGCTCATTTCGTTCCATCCAAAGCTTGCCTGGAAGAGATAGCTCTCAGCGATAAGGCCGCCCATTCTGTTGCCGAATTGAATATGTTATTATTACTTTTGTATTGTTTCTGTGTGGTGATCAATATGTATATCAGGCAGCCAGGACATGGGTTGACAATACAACCACGTCGTATCCTTGAATTTACATAGTTTTCACGTCAAAAACAAGGATATTAGTCTTTGTTAGTATACCTGCAAGCATCGAGCAGGCCTGCGATGCTCTAAGCCTACAAGTAAATAGATTTGTGACAGCCATTAGTATTCCATAGGCGATTCGCTGCGGAAAACTAATAGTAAATTTTCCGGGTGTCAGCCCTGAACTTGATGGCCAGTCATGTGGTGGCCGAGCATGATGGCCTCTCGCTCACTCACGTGGTCGCGGAACAGCTAAGGGCAAACATGATGGCCTCTCACTCACTCACGTGATTGCGGAACAGCTGAGGGCAAACACAAGGTTGTGAAGACAATGAGAGAAGCGCGTTCATCTCTCATACATAGTACATAGGTACTACATACATATTATACACAAGCCCTTTTTCCCCGAAAGGGTAGGCCTCTTTTCAATGTGTCAAAGTCAAATAGTACATTATGGTACAAGTGTGTAATGTTGGTGATTACCGCTGAGGCGCCATTGAGCCCCGAGCTGTTAGGTGAGGGTCACACACTCTGTGTAAATGTGCAACTGTCTCTATAACTCACTAGTGATTAATAGCAATGAAAAAGTCACAGTTTGATGACAGGTGTAAGTATAACAGAAATACACACTCTGTGGAAATGTTAAACTGATTACAGGTGTCATTATGTGCCTAATTGCGGTGAAATTAGAGCCACTTTATGAGCAATTATGTTGAAAAGTATTTTATTCATTGAAACCACAAGGATCATTTTGAATCGTCTTATAAAATAAATTTACTCGTGTTCCAACGCGACCAAACCTACAAGAATCAGGCAACAAACACGGCTCGGATTTATTTGATGATCCTTCTTACTACTAGGTAGGGAGCGTATGTGTGGTGCCTCGAGAACAAGTGGAAGCTGATTCAAAGAAAAAGGAAAACCAACTTAAAATCCCTAGGTAGGCAGTCAAAAGTAAGATGCTAGAGAGAATCGGCAAAAGTTCATAAGACAGCACACTCTACGCTTGATACCTATATGTATTCTTTGCCTATACTCATAAATAACACATAAATAATTATTATGTAGGATTTAAATCTTAGAATCGAAAGTTTAGAAGCACTTTCTGGAAGTTTATTATAGAACCGAACAGAATTCCCCATAAAAGACCCACTTTCTTTTTTGTGGGTTGCACCATCGTGGAATATAGACGTGACAAATGGTGAGCTCACCGCCTCCATTCCCACGACTGACTCGGCTAACGCTTTCTTCCAGTAATAAAATATTCCATACCTGCCTATCATAGCAGCCAGGACAAATCTTATCAACAAGTCCGGGTAATCCCTTAGTCTACTTTTACGACATCCACGGGAGGAGACATGGGGTCTATTGTTAGGCCGGACACACGACATAAGTCAAGCAAGATAAATCGAATCTAAAGCTTGTGTTCGCTCGTCTATAGGGAGAAAAGTCCCATGGTCCACCCAGGTGAACTGAGTAAGTGGAGCAAGGACCATGCCTGTGATACTCAGTCTCCTTGAGACCGTGGTAGCAGAAGAGCCACACAAACACACACGCACTAACACACACGCACAAACACACACGCAAACATTCTCACCTACACACATCTACACACACCTACCTCACATTTCTCTCACAACTCTGTTTCATTCTTTTATTTTTATTTTACTTTTATTTTTAGATTTAATTGTTTGTTCTTTCTTATTATTTTATTCTTACGTACATAGGTTAAGGAGTTGGGCGCTGATGCTGCTACACAGTTTTATTACTTAAGGTGGATGCGCACGCTTGCGGCGTGAAATTAATTTTTTTTGGTGTTTTTAGCCCATTACAGCTCATCAACAGTTCTTCAGATAACGAAAGTTGAGTTCGCGACAACTAGGAGACTTAACACACATGTTTTTATTGATAGTATCTCATAAATATCATCAGTTTAGCTATGATACCCCTAAACACATTTTTACAGTGTTTTTGTTTGTTTAGGTGTATCGTAGCTAAACTGATGATATTTATGAGATACTATCAATTAAAACATGTGTGTTAGGTCTCCTAGTTGTCGCGAACTCAACTTTCGTCATCTGAAGAATTGTTGATGACCTGTAAAGGGCAAAAAACACCAAAAAATTTGAATCTCGCGCCGCAAACGTGAGCATTCACCTTAAGCAGCATCAACGTTTAAATATGTATCTTGCTCACATTGTAAATTTACTCCGAATAAATAATTTTTACTTTTTACTTTTGGTATGTTGGGCAAAAGTCTTCGCCGCGACTTCCACTTGGACACTTGACTTGAGCTTTGGGCTTGCCCACTTTTTGCGTGTGTTTTTTACTTAGAGATTGTAAGGGTTGCGATATACTTAGTAAATACGATTTTACGAATAAAACGCTGAGCTAGGAAACATTGAGTTGGGCTTTGGGCTTGACCACTTTTAGCGTTTTTTTTTAAATTAGGTATTGTAAGGGTAGCGATACACTTAGTAAATACGATCTTACGAATAAAACGCTGAGCCAGGAAACATTGACTTGTGCTGTGGGCTTGACCACTTTTAGCATTTTTTTTACCTCGAGATTGTAAGGGTAGCGATACGCTTAGTAAATAAGATCTTACGAATAAAACACTGAGCTAGGAAACATTGAATTGGGCTTTGGGATTGACCACTTTTAGCGTTTTTTTTAAATTAGGTATTGTAAGGGTAGCGATACACTTAGTAAATACGATCTTACGAATAAAACGCTGAGCCAGGAAACATTGACTTGGGCTTTGGGCTTGACCAATTTTTGAGTGTGTTTTTATTTAGAGATTTTAAGGGTAGCGATACACTTAGTAAATACGATTTTACGAATAAAACGCTGAGCTAGGACACATTGACTTGGGCTTTGGGCTTGACCAATTTTTGCGTGTGTTTTTATTTAGAGATTTTAAGGGTAGCGATACACTTAGTAAATACGATCGTACGAATAAAACGCTGAGCTAGGAAACATTGAGTTGGGCTTTGGGCTTGACCAATTTTAGCGTTTTTTTTTCTTAAAGATTGTAAGTGTAGCGATACACTTAGTAAATACGATCTTACGAATAAAACACTGAGCTAAGCTCGGTCGCACGAGACATTACTTAACATTTGTATAGTACAGGGACCTTATAAATCGTTGGTGCAGTGTAGTCATAGAATAAATAATAGTACGTATAGTGTATAATCTTCTACGGACGTGAGCAGTTACCAAAACACTCTTGCGCCGTTGCCGCCCGTGCATTGTGATAACAAAACAAATTGAAATTGCACTTGATTGAAGCATGCTCACTAACTACTTGTGAAAAGTAGAGACTAGGTCAAGATGTCTTATCGAAACAGTATTAAATAATAGCAATAATAGCTTGGCAAAGTTTAAAACAAACACTGTTTAAAACATTGGGAAAAATGCATACTTGTTTAAAACATGTTTCAAAACATATGTATTTCATTATCATGTTCGTATAAATATATTTTGTTCTTCCGACTTTTTGAAGTGGGTGAAAATCACGAACAAAGATTCCGTTACATACCTACAAATATACAGACAAAGATAGTACCTAGAAGAGTGTTTAAAAAAATATAATAATTAAATTGTAAAATATGTATAAAACAATGTTTAAAACACTACAAAAAAAACAAATAACAGAAACTGATTTTAAACATGTTTTTTTAATGTGCAGATTTAAAAGTATCTTGCTCTTCTTTTTTTTTTTTTTTTAAATCCAACCCTTATTTTCACAGAATAAAACACAGAATCTATATACTTCTATAAAAGAGAAGTCCACTCACTCACTCACTGCCCACATCACGATATCTCAAGATTTAGATACCTAAATATACGTAAACATGATGTTTAGGTAATGCGCTTGCTAAATTTAGTATTTCAGTGTCTACAACACAAGTCTAGCACTTAGTGTATACTGCAACCAATCTCTAAGAAGTACAAGCCATTCTAATGTAAATCTTGTTATAATTAGACTAGATTTTAGTTCATAAGTAGTTATAGTTCATAGTTATAGTTCATAGTTATAGTTCATAGTTATAGTTCATAGTTATAGTTCATAGTTATAGTTCATAGTTATAGTTCATAGTTATAGTTCATAGTTATAGTTCATAGTTATAGTTCATAGTTATAGTTCATAGTTATAGTTCATAGTTATAGTTCATAGTTATAGTTCATAGTTATAGTTCATAGTTATAGTTCATAGTTATAGTTCATAGTTATAGTTAATAGTTATAGTTCATAGTTATAGTTCATAGTTATAGTTCATAGTTATAGTTCATAGTTATAGTTCATAGTTATAGTTCATAGTTATAGTTCATAGTTATAGTTCATAGTTATAGTTCATAGTTATAGTTCATAGTTATAGTTCATAGTTATAGTTCATAGTTATAGTTCATAGTTATAGTTCATAGTTATAGTTCATAGTTCGTTTATTAATAACAATAATTAGTTACAGGTCAAAATAAACAATATTAACAAAAAAGAACATAGTTAGAATACATAATTTTTTTTTTTTTTTTTTTTTAAATTTTGTATTGGTTGTTTATTTTTGTGAATAATTATATAATTTAATAATTTTTAAAACGTTTGTAAGCAAACAGGTATGTACATAGGTTTACGGGTCTAAATTGGAGTGAGACCCATAGTCATTATTCATCATTTATTCATGATTATGACTGGTGGTCATATTCATAATCATTTATGAATAGTGCCATTAATGGATCTAACTCCTACGTAAATAAGCACGCGATATCAAGGCCTAAGCTTCTTCGTAAATCTTTTCCTAATGGCTTCTGAGGAAATTCTCCTTCAATTTAGCCAATGTCAAGTGTTCAGTTCAGTGTTCAGGAGGGCAATTCTCGTGCTTAAGAGATTAGTCGAATTCGACATATGTCGAAAAAAGATGGCGAATATCGAATAAAATCCTAATTTACTATTCTCGTGATGTCACAAATAGACATAAGTCGACCAAAAACATTCAAATCGAATACGATTTGATGGTTATTGTGACATTTTCGTGACATTTTTTGTAGACATTCATGCTTCGACATTATCTCTAATTTAGAGATAATCTCTACAATCCCAGAATTGCCCTCCTGTGTACAGTTCAGTTCTTGAACAAGTGGCCTTTGCAGAGTAGACCACAATTTCACCAATGTCACGTTTTAAAGCAACCACCGGGTATTCCGGTGTATGGAGAGTGGACGGTGTGCCAATTTAAAAAAATAACCAAGCAAAAGTACCTACCTATCATGTTGATCTACCAAATTCTACCTACAGTATATATTCTGTGCCTACACAAGTAATTAATTTTGTAAAAATTAAAAAGACCCTCAAAGCAATGAAACCGCTGAACCGATTTTGATCAAACATAACTAAGAAAATACCCGACAAATTAGTCTTTAAAAATAAAAAAAAAACTGTTCATCTGGTCGGGACCTACGTTGCGACACACACACGCACACACACACACACGTACACACGCACACACACACAAACACACAGACACGTTAAACTTATAACACCCCTTTGTTTTCGCGTCGGGGGTTAAAAACATACAACTAATATAAAAAAGCCTAAAATGTTATTTTACAAATTGAAACTTAGTAGGTACGAGAATTTTATAGTATTCCAAACACTATATGCAGTTTCGTTTCCTTCAATACATTTACTGACAGCGTCGTTAGTTTTCTCCTCATTTCCGCTAGGGGCGCTGCAAGTAAATGTAAGGAAGGAAACGAAACTTCTTAGAGTTTTTAAACTATCAAATTCTCGTACTAAGCCCCGTGTAGTTTCACTCGCTCGGTCAAAATAGTGTGAGTTGAAGATACAGAACCAGTGTGCTGAGTCTGGCTTTTTACCAACCATTTGGCACGGGTGTATGGTGTGGTGTAACACGCATTTTTGTATGGGAATATGATAAGCGCCCCTAGCGTACACTTTGAGAACTTATATTCTGAGTCCCAGCTGCCATGCTTACGATCATCGTCGTTACACTATACACCGATCGTATAAGCCGAGCCACGGCCGTCGTATCGCAAGCACTTACGTGCCGTTTTTAACGGTTTTTCATTTATTTCTGAGTCCGAGTGCCAAATTTGACAGCTTCACGCTTGGAATACGATGACACGACGGCGACGATGAGCGTTACGCTCAACACTTGTGTTTTTGGCGGTGAGAGGTGAGCGCTACACGGTAGTGTTTATTTTTCTGTGTAATTGTGGACTTTTGTGGGGTTCTTTGTTATTGAGAATGTCTGCGAGATATTTTCTTGCATAGATGTTGATGAAGAAGAACGGGCTCGTGAGCTACGGGAAATGCGAGACAGTCTTCGGGCATCCTTTGATCCTGTCGAAGATCTCCCGGAGACCGAATTTAGGAATACCGGCTGTCGAAAGAAGCCTTCGTATTCCTATGCGAAGAGCTGCGACAGCGTACCGACCGACCGACCAAAGGCCTAAGCAGCGTGTGAGCCTTGAAGTAAAAGTGAGTACCTATATTACTTTTGTCAATAATTTACCTCGTAGACAGAGTATAGAGGTACGCTCTAAGATTTAACTGCTCTAGGCCTTATTTTGCTTGTAGATTGTGGTTTCTTTCCAACAGGTGAGATCGTGGTCAAACAAAGGTCTATTAATGTTAAAAAAAAAAAAAAAAAAAAAAAAAGCCCTGTCTCTGGTTCGTTTCAAAGACCTAGCGTGGTGAAAGATTCTTCTTTGATGATACAAATTACCTACTTAGGTACTTAATGCTCAAAAAACTAACTATATGTGCTATACAATATATAATAGAACCCAACCTGGAAGGGATTTCAACATACGGATACATAATTATGAAAACATACATGACGACCAGTGTAACTGTCTCATAATTAACAAAGTCTCCTCAACTAAGTACTTGGGAGTCATGTTAGATCAAAAAATCAAAAATCATTCCTAGAAAATTTTACTTTAGCAATGTTTATAACTTAGGTATGTATTTCTTGTTTCAGAAAATCACGTAGGACTCCGGAGAAAAGGTGGCCGTAAGCCTCACATCAGTCATCAAACCCTACGGATACAACTAGTAGAGGATAAGATATCATACAAATTCTAAATTCTTTGCATAAAAATAAACATCTGGTTGTCCAAAACGTGGTTTCATTGCGGATAGGTAGATACATTACTAAATCAAGAGAATATAGGACTACAATTATCTTACCCTTGGCTTGCATGTACCTGTACATAAGAGAATTGTGTATTCTTGTGAAACAACACCCAGAATACTTTATCTGATTGCTTCATAGCAATCAGATATACCTACCTAGTTGTAAAAAATGTTGAGCCTAGAAATCCATTTATACTTTATTTACCCAAACTTAAACTGCAGACTTATAAGAGAAATGTATATAATAAATGTAAATGCCATACGGGTCTATAATAAAATACCAAATTCATGGATTTGCCATTAAGTATATCAGTTATCTAGTACCCATAACACAAGCTCTGCTTAGCTTGGCGCTAGATAATGTTGTGTGAACTGTCCAGCATTATTTATTTATTTATGTTCTTATGTTTAAAAGCAAGCTAGCGAAAGAGGTGTTATAATTGTATTGTAACACCTCTTAGAAATAAGTTACCTGTATTCGAGCTAGTAAAATATTTTTATTCTTAGGTACCGGATGAAAAAAGTTAATGATCTCAGTAAGGTTAATGTAAGGTTTAAGGTATCTGCGATTATGATCATAGTGAAATAATATAGGCAACTTACCTGTCCTGTTACCCTGTGTAAATAAACAAGATCTAATTTCTTGGACTTGTCAGTTAGGTCGCTGCTACCATGACTTTACTAGATCTATATATATATATCTATATTTATATTTTATAGATTTATCTAGATGATTTTTGGTTTCGGGCCTTATATGAATGTGTTTACCAAAAATATTCTTAAAAAACAACACTTCTCCTAATGGCCTAAACTAGGGGGGAAATCATAAGTGATACTAGAAAGTTATGCGCTCCTGCCCAATACGAAAAATTCAGTCATTGAAATTACCACCAAAGTAAGTCAAAAGTATTTTATTCATTGAAATCACAAGGTAGGTACAATCACTCCACAAGCACAGAAGTTTACTGGGGTCTTCGCAGGCTTCTCGGGTTGTTGAGGATTTGTTTACGTTGAGCTGCTATTTCCACACATTCCAGGATTAAGTGGGCAGCCGATTCTTCTTCGGTCAGACACCCTCTGCAGAGTGGGCTGTATGTGGCTCCGATGTTGAAGAGGCGTTGAGACTGTGTCCTATGAGTGTCCCCACGAACCCACGATGGTGCGAAGGGTTATTCTTTGAAAGTTGAGCAGGCGACGTATCAGTTGTTGTAGGTAAGCCAAGCCAGCCGGTAGGGCAGCTCTTGACTGTATGCAGCCCGTGGTCCGTGCCCAGCGTTCATTGTGTTTATTAGTGCTGCGGAGCTGCATCCATGTTTGCACGAAGAGGTTTGTTACTTATAAATCTTTGAATACTTTCTTTGTTTGGAAATTAATGAAAATACTTGAATTTGACTACTACACCTTCTTCTTCTTCATAATGGCGAAAACCAACTTCAACTTCAAAAATCAAAATACAATTTGACTTTGACATCTTTACAGTGACAACTGACACATTCAACAATCAAATTCCATAGACAAATACCTTTTTATCAGTTTTAAATTCATTTCGACAACATATCATAGCCAATTTTGGCGTCTTCCGGTGTTATACGATCGTGTCCCTACGATGGGTGGTATACGACGGTGTTGAACCACTAAGACTCACTTATGTCCCACACACACCGGTGTATGGTGTAAGCGTAGTGTAAGAACGACGGACGATTGGTGTCATCGTGTGCAAAACTGCGACTCAGCCCTCAGAATCCGTTGGTTCAGCACTTCAGTAAGCTGTAATAAATTGACGGAGGCGATCAAGTCAAAGTGACAAGTGTCAAAGGGACAGATGTCAAAGTGACGGTGTCGAACTATGAAATGTCGACTAACAGTTGTAAAACGGGTAAAAAAACTTTCCGTGGTACTACTGAACTGCTTGGTAGTTCTACGGTTTTTTTCTTCTACCCGTGGTACTACTGGTAGTAATACTGGTAGTACCACGGAAATAAACGATCTCACCGCGGGCATAGCAGTAGACGCCTTCAAAGAGCCGTTCACTTTGACATTTTCGAGGTTATTTAAAGAGACAGACATTGTTAGGCCGGCTATACACCGATGTCAATACTTTCATGCAATTTACCTACGATTTAACCGTCTAAAACATTTTAGGGCACCAACGGCATAACGGCACTAGTACCACAGAATAAATAATAGCACAATATTGGATAAACCCTAGGAAGATGGACTAAAGGCATGGATCTAAGGCTAAAAACGAAACGGTATCGATTATACCAAGTCTCATTCTTTTATATGAATGTATTCATGCGTTGGAATGAGACAAGCATATATCTATCTGTTCTTATTTGTGTAAGTCGTACCAGGCCAAATGTCAAACTACTACTACATTCATGGTAACAATCTAGGAAGATGTATATGCATGGTGCCAATATTCAGGGTACGGAACAGAAAAACGACTGTCGTGTGACAATATATTTGTTTCTCTCTAACATAGGATAGCAAGCTATCTTCTAGGATAGGAGTAAGAAGGAACACTCTATGCTATTTTATCACTCAATCCAGGTACTACACTCATCAACACGGTCTAGGGATATTTCATACTCAGTTAAATAATTCGAAAAGTACTGGCCGCATTGGAATCTTTTATACACCGATTTGTTTGTAATTTATCTCAGACTAATTTCAAATTCAATTTTTTGAAAATTCTTTTGTTTCGGTGTCATAAAAATGTCTTGATGTGTAGGAGAGGGAATTTTCATTTGTGCGAAATTTAGAAAACAATACGAATTACGTTTAGTTACAGTTTTTTTTCATTTTTAAACGAATGATAAAGTTAAAATTGAGGTATTGTAGCCATGCAACGCCAACATTTGACGAGGGCGGAGATGTTACGAGCTGTGGGAATGCTGGAAGCTGGGTCTGTTCAGCGTAATGTTGCTGAGGCCATAGGGACCCACCAAAATGTAATTTCAAGATTGTAGACACGCTATCGTGCCACATGTGAAGTAGCGGAGAGGCACCGGGGGCCAAGTCGCATCACTACCCCCAGACAAGACCGATTTTTGCAAATTACTGCGCGAGCTCAACCAATTGCAACGGCGACTCAATTGGTCCAAAGGCTGCGAGTGGAACACCAAGTGCTTTTGAGTGGCCAAACTGTAAGAAGGCGACCTGCATGAAAGCAATCTACGCTCTCGTAGACCACTCCGGGTCCCACCTTTACGGAGAGGCAATCGTGGACGACGATTAGAATGGGTTCGGAACCACGTGGACTGGGGCCGTGAGCAATGGTCTAATGTGCTGTTCACGGATGAATCCAGGTTCGGCTTCCATCCAGATTCACGAAGGACGCGTGTTTGGCGAGTTCCTGGACGATGGAGCCGTCTTCAGAACCCTCAGGAAGTTCACCCATACCAAGGAGGAACAATTATGGTTTGGGCAGGAATTCGTCTTGGAGGACGGACGGATCTCGTTTGGGTGCGGGGCAATATGACGGCAGAACGATACGTCCAACAGGTGCTGGGGGCCGTAATCTTGCCCCACAGAACACAAATGGGGCAAGATTTCCTGCTCATGCACGACAATGCCCGGGCACACACGGCGAGAACGGTAGCAGCTTGGTTACATACACACAATGTTAGGGCCTTAGACTGGCCTGCTCAATCGCCTGATCTAAATCCCATTGAGCATGCGTGGGATATGCTGCAAAGAAGAGCTCTGAAGGAAGTTCCTGAAAATCTGGCTACAGAAGATCAACTTTTTGCGCACCTCAGAAGGACATGGGACAATATTCCGCAGCAAGACATTGACAACCTCGTTCTGAGCATGCCGAATCGTTGCCGATGTGTTATGAACATCATGGGCGCTTTCTCAGACTACTAACTTCAAGTTTATAAACACAAATTAAATGATTTTTCTATTTTTTTCAATTTTTACTCATAAATTAAAAGTTAATTTATATACGGTTTCCGTCTATGCTTCATTTTTTTTCCATAAAATCATGAAATTTTAATCGAAGTACCTTAACCATTATTAAAAAATGGTAGAATATTAAAACGTATCTTTTAAATATATACATGTCATATAAATAATTAACACATTGATAGTAATTCGCTTTTTTAAAAATATCCCTAGACCGTGTTGATGTGTGTACATTCATGGATAAACCGAAGAGCGCCCCTAACGGGCACCTTGAGAACCTCAAATCCTGACCATAAAGCCAAGTTGTGTACCTACACCTGTATATATGCTGTCCCTACACCATACGCCAATGTAAGTTGCATGTTTTTTTTTTTTTTTAACTTTGATAGTCCTTTTTTTGACCACGATCTCACCTGTTGGTAATCGACGATGTGGTCGAAGATGGAGCACAAAGGTCTAGAAGGCACCTATTCACTCTTGCCTCGAAGAGACCCAGATTATAGTTTTCAGGAAAGACAGACGAAGGTAGTGTATTCCACTCCTTAGCAGTTCGCATTATAAAGGTGGAACTGAAACGTTTAGTACGAATAGAGGGTATACTAATGAGGTAAGGATGGTACCGAGCCGTGCGTCTGCTCGTCCTATGATGAAAAGGAGATGGTGGGATCAGATCATGAAGTTCCTGGGAGCATTCCCCGAAATGTAACCTATAGAAGATCGAAAGGCACGCGACCTTACGCTTGTACATTAGCAGAGGCCCAAGTCGGTGTTTTGCATACACCATCGTAACGACGATCGTCCGTGTATAACGTAATAACCAGCTAATAACCTGTGCCAGAAACGTCACAGATTAATGGTTAGTTACTACGCAATACCACAGAATATATAATACCAAACACACAATCGTCGTTACGATGGTGTTTGCAAAACGTAAACGTGGGGTAGAGCTCGTTCACTGTAAAATTTAACATGCCAAGGAGTATTAAATTTTCTACGGTTGGTACAATTCCCAAGGCACGGACACAGACTAAAATTATAAAACAAGTGCAATTTTACGGTGAATGGTCTCTACAGTAGTCCCTCCGTACCTTGAGCACAGAATTATATCGTTGAGTGACACACACTGCATCTGAGAACAACGTAGAAGTGGCCATTTTTGAAAAGAGACGTCGTCTACTTTTATTTTATTTATTTATAAACTTTCACACAAAACAATAGTGCAAGGAGGACAGCATTATCTGCCAGTCATCCTGGACGTGCAGAAAGATGGTGAGGCGTGCCTTACAAACAAGAACCACAGAAAATAATAATATTAACAATACAAGTTAAAATATTAAACTAAAAGGATAAATATAATATACTAATAAATACTAATACCCAAATAAAACACAAACACAAAAAAAACAGTTTCACAAAATAATAATAATATACACAAATAAATTACCGTAACAATAAAACACATTGGTACTTAGTAGGGAAAGTACAAAGGTATATACAGGGCGTCCCACGGATATGCCACATGGAGGGAAAGTACCTTGAATATTGTAGATGGAACATTTTACTGAAAGAAGACATTATTTGATTTTTAAAAACAATTTAAACTGCATTCATAGATATTTAAATAACTACATGGTTGAACCGGGAATCGAACCCGTTACACGAGAAAAATATTCAACCTGTAGCTTTATCATACCGATCAAAAGGCTTCATCATAAGGATTATTTTTTGCTAAGTAACATAGTGTCAGAAATAAAAGGAAGCTCATTTTGAGCATTTTGATAAATTGATTAATTTTGTATTAAAAATGTTAAATTTCATGTTCTTCCTTTTATTTCTGACACTATGTTATTTTGCAAAAAATAATCCTTATGATGAAGCCTTTCAATCGGTATGATAAAGCTACAGGATGATTATTTTTCTCGTGTAACGGGTTCGATTCCCGGTTCAACCATGTAATTATTTAAATATCTATGAATGCAGTTTAAATTGTTTTTTAATTTCAAATAATGTCTTCTTTCAGTAAAATGTTCCATCTACAATATTCAAGGTACTTTCCCTCCATGTGGCATATCCGTGGGACGCCCTGTATATATACCTAACACAGGCTGCAGTAACATAGATTGTGAAACAATGTGATGTGATTGTGATTGTGATTGTGAACACATACACTGAATTGGAAACTAATAATTTAGTTTATTTTGTTCATTTCCTAGTATTTTTTTGAGTTATTTTGTGTAATTTTGGTGGCATTTTAACAAATGTAGCTCGTCTATAGAGCAAGTGTAGTGAAATGAAATGGAAGAGTACCTACTTGACTTTTAAAATTGGTGGAAATTGTCTGACAGAGTTTTTGTAAAACGGCCACCGTTTTACTAGAACGAGACTTAGATTTGATTAGATTTATTTATTTTCAAAAAGTTACACCTAAATGCTAACTACCTTAAGTAATAACTTAATGAACGATTGTAAGATTGCAATAATTATGCTTGAAAATTGCAAATGCACAAGACGTGCGAAGCCAAATAAAAAGAAAAAAGTGGCCTTGGCAAAACAAGATTTACAATTAAAAAACCAGCCAAGTGCGAATCGGACTCGCGCATGAAAGGTTCCGTACCATTATCTATAAAAATTGCAAAAAAAACACATTTGTTGTATGGGATTTAAGTATTTGTTTTATTTTAATTTAATTATATATTTTTAAAGTGAATATACCGTATAACTAAATATTCTGTGAATATTTCAAGCCTCTTCCTGTTGCCGTTATCAATATCGAGCACAAACGAGCAAAATCATCACGTTTGTTGTATAAGAGCCCCCTTAAATATTTATTTTATTCTGTTTTTTAGTATTTGTTGTTATAGCGGCAACAGAAATACATCATCTGTAAAAATTTCAACTGTCTATTAGATACAGCCTGGCGACAGACGGACAGCGGAGTCTTAGTAATAGGGTCCCGTTTTACCCTTTGGGTACGGAACCCTAAAAGCAATGGTCCACCACCGACACGAAGAAGATGAATATAAAACTAAGTATCTCATCAGCAGCCTTCATTCGTCCACTGCTGGACGAGGCTTCCCCCATAGAATGCAATGGGGGGGATTTGCCGTAATCACCACGCTTGGCAGGCGGATTGATCGCAGTATACCTAAGTGTTCATTACTCAGGTGGATTCTGCTGCCCATCCCCTGGTGTAGGTCGCTTAGTCGGCTTTTACACATTCACGGGAGGACACGTAGGGGTTTTATTCTTAGGGCGGACACATCTGTCGACCTCTGTGGCGCGGCGGGCGTAGGTTGGCCTGCGACGCAGGAGATGGCGGGTTCGATTCCCGCCTCGGAACAAATATTTGTGCGATCGCAGATATTTGTTCAGGGTGTTCTGGGTATTTTTATATGCATAATAAAAAATATCTATCTATGTATTATATTGCATTAAGTATATCAGTGATCTAGTACCCATAACACAAGCTCTGCTTAGCTTGGGACTAGATAATGTTGTGTGAACTGTCCAGCATTATTTATTTATTTATTTTATTTACATCTTGCATTGTTCTGTCTGACCGTACCAATATCCATTGTTATAGGCCGTAGTATGAATCAATACAATTTTATTTTTCGTGGGGTGAATTTTGGTTATATTTTGGTCAGAATAGGGAAATAAATATTCGTGGGATGAGTCCATGGGATCAATACGGATGCACCCACAAAACCAGCAAAATAAAAGTTCAAATTATGTGTAAAAAAAAAAAAAAAATGAACAGCTAAAGTAAGTATGTATATACTAACAAAAAGTAGTAGTAGTAGAGCTTTTTTGTGAAAGAGTTCGTCCGGGGAAGTACTACCACCATACCTATTTCTGCCGCAAAGCAGTAGAGCTCACATTGCTGTGTTCCGGTTTGAAGGGTAAGGGTGCCGGTGAAATTACAGGCACATGAGACTTTTCATCTATGTCTCAGGGTGGCGGGCGCAGTGCAATGCCACATAGGGTGCGTCGTAGGTGGACGTGCCCTATGAGGTAATGCACTGTTCATAGGCAGAGGTTACCGCTTAACATCAGGTGGGCCTCTTGCTTGTTCCGTCATCCAAGTAGTATAAAAAAAAAAAAGTCTATAAAGTAACTACCTAAATACTACCTAACACCAACTATTATTTATTCTGTGTATTAATTATTATTTATGCATTATTTATTATTTATACCTATAAGTACCTACTAACCTAAATTAAGAAAAATGAAATTATGTTTATTATGTTAAGAAACAAAAGGCTTTTTATTTTATTTTATTTATTGTGAGCAAAAATGGGATCGGAATATGAAAATCGAGAATAAATAAATAGCTGCGTACAGCCCCACAAACATATTTGTCCCGGTGGTCAAACGTGAAACTAACTCGAAACGGGTCGAAACAATGCCGGTGCTTACATCGATTTAACGGTACGTGAAAATTTCCCGTTTTTATAAAATAAAATAAAATAACTTCGTTCCTTTGAAATAAGATTCATTTCTCGAAAACAGCGCTGCCGTGACCGGGCCAGATAAGTTAGTGAGGCTGTATATAACAAGGCGAGTAGGGTAATCTAAGAATCTACGATTGAATATGTTATTTTCGCTCAAGGGACGTTTCGCGAACGGGACATTTCGCGCACGGGACGTTATGCGAACGGGACATTTTGCGTGAGGGACGTTTTGCGAACGGGACGTTATGCGAACAAGCCTTATTTTTAAGCGCGGGACATTTTGCGAAAGGTACGTTCCCGTCCAAATCCACACGTTTTGTTATAAGTATACAGCCTCACAAACTTTCACAAAGTTTTGCTTGAAACATGACAATTTGACATTGTAGCGTCTCCCGAAAATAAGAAATGGTTTGGTGAAAATAGGCATAACTTGGCGATATTATATGCACCAACCTGTCAATTGATGATTGATTAAATCGTAATGAATTATCATTATCATAATCATAATCGACGACCTCTGTGGCGCGGCGGGCGAAGCTTGGCCTGCGACGCAGGAGGTTGCGGGTTCGATTCCCGCACTCGGAACAAATATTTGTGCGATCGCAGATATTTGTTCAGGGTGTTCTGGGTATTTTCTATGTATAATAAAAAATATCTATCTGTGTTATATATTGTATTAAGTATATCAGTTATCTAATACCCATAACACAAGCTCTGCTTAGCTTGGGGCTAGATAATGTTGTGTAAACTGTCCAGCATTATTTATTTATTTGTTTATTTAATCATCATTTATTCAAAAGGTTTCAGGTACAAATGGTCTTTAATCTAGTTTGGTCTACAAAAACCTGCCATTACAAGCGTATCATTACAAGCTGAAGCCAAAATATAAGTCTATACAAGTAATTAATTTTGTAAAAATTAAAAAAACTTGGGGGTCTAAGCACTAATTTATTACAAGTAGGTAATTGTGTTTATACTGTACTAGCCATTTCACCGCAGCTTGGCAAACAAACAAACAAAACAACAAAGTTTACATATTTACAGGTAATTAATTTTGTAAAAATTAAAAAAAACCCGAACGAAATGAAACGGCTGAACCGATTTTGATCAAACAAAGCTAAGAACACTCACGACAAATACCTTTCAAACAAAACAAAAAAAACGCTTCATCCGTTCGGGAGCTACGATGGGACAAACAGACACACACACACAAGGACACGTCAAACTTATAACACCCCATCGTTTTTCGTCGGGGTTTAAAAATCAAATATATCACGGCAAACAACAAAAAGGTCACATAGTCATAAAAGTAACAAAACACAACACAAATTAAATTCTAAAACCACAAAATACATCAACACTATAAAACCATTTCTCAGCCATCCAATCAAAATGGATTTAAATCTTTAAAATGTCATGTCCTTGAACTATTCAGAAATTTTATTAAAAAATTTGGTTATACTATTATTTGAGGATAATGTCAATCTAGTTAGTGGTCTAAATAATTTATTTTTATGTTGATGTCGTACGCTATAATTGTAACTTCTACTTGCTTGCTGAAATAGGTCTTAATGCTGATATAAAAATACACGTACATCGAGGACATAGATAAAAGTAAAAGTTAAAATTTTGTAACGTCGAAAATAGGGCCTACCTTTGCATCTTCAAACCAAAGATAGCCCTAATACATCTTTTTTGAATTATAAATGCACGTTCTATATTGACACATCTACCCCAGATAAGTATCCCGTAGCGTAAGAGAGAGTTGACATAACCATAGTAAGCTGTAATAGCAGCCTTTCTGCACACTACCTGAGCTATTTATCTTAGTGGATATACAAAACTATTTTATCTTGAACAAACGCTGTCTACATAAAAGTAAAAGTTAAAATTTTGTAACGTCGAAAATAGGGCCTGCATGTAGGGAATGCAATCTTGGACCAAGATTGGCTATTCAAGATCTTGGCGTCTTTTTTCTGAATCAAGATTGGTCAGTTCGAGATCTTGTCGAGATCCGGGTCGAGATCTTGGTCGCGAATCAAGATTTTCGGAATTTTCAAGATTGAGCAGAATAATTGAAAAAAATGCGTTATTTTTTGTATCAAATACTGCAAATTGATATTAACCAGTATTTTAATATTATGTAATATAATTTAGTAAATTTTTCAAATTAAACAACATTTTACCAACAATAATCAACGTTTATTTTTAAAATTAACAAGAAACAATCAACATTTTAGTGACAATGAAATAAATGCAATAATGCAATGAGATCACAAATTATAGATAGATAGATAGATAGATTAACACTTTATTGCACACCAAATATAAAAAATAAAAAAGATAAAATAAACAAAACAATAACAGTAATGTACAATGCACCTAATAACCAATGTAACCTATAATTTACTTTTAATGAAGAACAAAAAGTTTAAACCTTTTGAAAATGACTTCTCAAGAAACACAGTACGCTTAAAGTGTCATCACCTAATCGGCACCGTATATATATCAGTGGCTAAATAGCCCGCGGCTGAAAAGGCCCTTTCTGCCTCCACACTAGTAGGGACGAAAGTTCAAAGACTGTTAAAAGCTAATTTCAGGTATTGTCCTCTTTCTCCTCCGTACTCATAAAGATTAATTTCTTTTTTCAAAATTGCGTCAATTTTATCGGAAATCAGCGCTTTGGGTTGCAATTGATTACATGCTTTCAAGGCCTTTGCGAGTTCACACGTATGACACTTTACGCGCGCTCAGTCTGAAAATCTCGAAATCTTGTTACAATCTTGGACTGATTTGTCAAGATCGTGACCAGGATTTTGAAATTCAAGATTGATAGCTTTCAAGATTGAATCTTGGAAAATCACTCAATATCTTTGTGGAATCCTGATCTTGCAGGATCAAGATTGCATTCCCTACCTGCATGTGCATCTTCAAACCAAAGATAGCCCTAATACATCTTTTTTGAATTATAAATGCACGTTCTATATTGACACATCTACCCCAGATAAGTATTCCGTAGCGTAAGAGAGAGTTGACATAACCATAGTAAGCTGTAATAGCAGCCTTTCTGCACACTACCTGAGCTATTTATCTTAGTGGATATACAAAACTATTTTATCTTGAACAAACGCTGTCTACATGCTGCTTCCAAGAGCATAGACTATCCATAGTAATTCCGAAAAGCATTATGGAAGAGGTATCTTCAATCATTCGTCCATCGTATGATACATTAAGAATAAGTGAATTTCTAATCCTGGTAAGATATTGCATAAGCTTAGTTTTTTCTATATTGACATTGAGATTGTTATTTTTAAGCCAGACTATAGCAGAATCTAGTGCGTCTTTGACATTTTTTTTATAATTAAGCTTATTAAAACCTTCGACTATAATGGATGTATCATCTGCGCACAGAATACATTTATGATTGACAGCATTTGGAAGGTCATTGATGTGGAGCAGGAACAACAATGGACCAAGAATGCTGCCTTGGGGAACGCCGTAATTGTTTTTTACGAATTCGGTCTATAGTTCTCGTAATAGGATCATATTTCGTTTCTACACACCGAGTTCTATTAGCTAAATAAGTCTTTACCCAGTCATGTGCTGGACCCCGAATACCACACATGTAAAGGTTGCCTGGAAGAAATCGCTTTCAGCGATAAGGCCGCCCGTTGTACTATAATTTGATTTAGTTAATCCTTTTCTTTTTGTGTTTTTATTTTTTTGTGTAGTATAAAGAATCTATCTATCTATATTCTGTAGTAGTATTTTGTGAAAAACAAAATAGAACGCCTATATTAAGGCGCGATAGGTTCTCAAATGTCTCTCGAATTTTAAAGTTTTTGATAAGAATTTTCATAGTTTTCTATGAAGAAAAAAATATATGATATTCTTGAGCTTTTTATCTAGTGAAATCAATAATTCAATACAATATTTGAATTACTTCACTCGATAAAAAAAAATAACAAAGATACCTCCTTTTTAAAATTGAAATGCTATTTTTAACACACTTCTCTCACGTTTTAAGTTTTGAAACATTTGGTTACATGTTAGTTGTTATTTAAGTTAGTGAATTCATTAACAAAATTAAACAAAACTTTGAACGATATTATTATATAATTTTTTTATACATCAAAACACGGTATCAGAGCTTGCGCTCGCCTTCTTCGCCTCATACAAAAATGTTCGTTGAACCTATAGCGCCTTAAGTGAATATTTACTAAGTATTTTTATTTCTGGTAAAAAAATGAGCGTACGTAAAATTGTTGGATTTGTGACATATGTACATTCATACAAACAAGTATTTATCCCCGAAAGGGTAGGCAGAGCCTCAAATGGACCTCTTTTCACTGATGGGTTGCAACATCGTAGGAAATTAGACGTGACAAGTGGTGAGCTCATCGCCGCCATTGCTTCCCACGACTGACTCTGCTAACACTTTCTTCCAGTAATAACACATGCTCTCAATGAGCTAGCACAATTACATATTATTAAAAACATAAGACATTTTCCGTGGTATGTCCGGCTCAAGAATAGACCCCTCCATCTCCTCCCGTGGATGTCGTAAAAGCCGACTTAGGGATTACCCGGACTTGTTTGTAAGATTCGTTGGTATAAGATTTGTCCTGGCTGCTAGCTTATTTATGGAATGTGATAAAACTGGAAGAAAGCGTTAGCTGAGTCAGTCGTGGGAAGCAATGGCGGCGATGAGCTCACCACTCGTCACGTCTATATTCCACGATGGTGCAACCCACTGTGAAAAGAGGCCCATTGTGGCTCTGCCTACCCCTTCGGGGAAAAAGGCGTGTGTCTATGTATGTATGTATGTAAGAAAACATTTAATGATCTACTTACATTATCTTCTTTATATAATAAATAATATTAGTTTAGTATTATTAGTTTTAAGGTGAAGTGTGTCCCAAGTTGTAAAAAAAATCTTAATTGCGTAAATAAAGAGGATTGAAATCGCACTCATTTTTGGGTGCCCAAGTTTTAGTATTACAATAAGTACCTGAATGGCGGACCGCGGTCCGCATGCGGACCGCCGACCCATCTCGTGCGGACCGCGAGAAAACAGAAACTGCACTCCACTACAAACTACGTAATTTAATAAAAATGTTTCAAACACCACCAATTTGACTCCAAATTTCAGACAGATAGTCCGCAACAAGAAATGTCATTTTTCACATCATATTTGTAAAAAAGTACCTTTTTATTGCCGTAACTTCATGTTATTAATAAATATTTTTCTATTAAATCTGTGCGGACCTCGATGGTCATTTCATTTCTTTAAACGGACCCCGAGCGAAACTAATCGGTGACCCCTGACCTAGATTATAGAATAATAATAATAATTTATATAATGAATACTGCAATTGAGAAATTTAATTAATTTTATTAATTAAATTTAATTAATTAATTAATTAATTTAAAATTAATTTTAATTATTTTTTGTACATACCTTGTTTTAGTTCTATTATTCATTCTGTAAATAATAAACAAACAATAATTTTATGTAAATATGTTAATTTGGGAAATAAAGACTATTTTATTTTATTTTATTTATTATTTATTTATATAAAGAGAGACTTAACACCCACCGCTTAACATCAGGTGGGCCTCTTGCTAGTTCCGTCATCCAAGTAGTATAAAAAAAAAAAGACTGCACAAAATGCATGAAGGTCAGGGTAAGGTAAGGTCTTGTAAACACGATTCGTAATATGTCGATCGATCGGATATAATAGTAAACAAGGGTATTTTTTTGATTTTTTTAATGAATATTTGTTTTTATTTGACAAATACCTACTAATGCGATATTCAAAAATGACCAAATTATTGTCATTTGCAACTTCTAGTGAATCTTTTTTTTTTATGTAATGTATATACATTTATTTGCAGAAAGAATAATACAAGGTATATGTACAAAATACATATGAAACAGCTGTGCTACCTGAAGGCCGCTGCAAGCGATCTAAAGGTAGCTCAACTGATCCAAATCACTACCAGACGGAAGCGTCCCTAAGATGCTGGCTGCATTGCCACGCCGAATGGCAATACTAATGCGTTGAGCCAGATAAGAACCAGCTCTCGGGTCACGCGTCGCTTCGACCAGATGCCCTGAAAGAATTTTGATAACGCGAAGGGCCCCGGTACCCCACGGACGCAGAGTCTCGACCCCGAAAGGCTCAAATAAGTAAGCTCTGTCGAGACTTTAATATTTGCGTCTTTTGAAATGAATCTTGGGACCATATTTTAAATAACGTTACGTTGAAGCGAAATCAAAATTAAAAATTAATAAAAATCTGAAATCAGCTGTGCCATTGTTACAACCACCACACTGAAGTTCGAACTGAATTGGTCTCTATATATATGAAGTTACGATTGATGTTTCTTTAAAAACAATTGGTCCTGCTAAATTTGGTACTCCCTTCACCGAGATATTGTAGTTCAAAAACATACCGAGTTGTGTTTGGCAGCGAACGTGAACACGCGCACTGTACACTTGTAGGAATTCAACGCATGCGCACCACTCACTCACCACGCTACCGTTTCGCAACTAACTGCAGAGGCATATCGATCGTGCGCGCGCGCCGATAATACGCGCTCAAGAGCTGCTTACCTTGCGACAAATGTTAATCGGTTAAGGTGACGCATTTTTTTAACTATTATTGTTTTTTTTTTATCTGATTTTTCCGTCATTCAAGTAGATAATACTTGAATGACGGAATAATCAGATGGCCCACCTGATGTTAAGCGGTAACCTATGCCTTTAACAATGCATTACCTCATAGGTCACGGCCACCTAGGACGCACCCTATGTGGCATTGCACTGCACCCGCCACCCTAAGACATAAAGATGAAAGTCTCATGTGCCTGTAACTTCACCGGCACCCTACCCTTCGAACCGGAGTACTGCAATGCGAGCACTACTGCTTTACGGCAGAAATAGGTATGGTAGTACTTCCCCAGACGTACTCTTTCACAAAACAGCTCTACTACTACAAAACTACTTACTACTGGTACTTGTACTATTTTGTACAAGCCATTTTTTCCCAATTAATAAACAAAAACGTTTTTAAAGATGTCCCCCAAGTTTTTCTAGTTCACACCTGTACTCAAAAACGTGGGGGCATCTTTCTGATAAGGTATTTTTATTTTCTTTATAATTGGCGCCGCGCGGCTTGGTTTTTGCCATTTTCAAGTTTTATTTTTAATTTTCATTGTATATTAATTCAATAATAATTTGCAACATTACACTCCTTCCAAGTCGTCAAAGTCAAGTCACTTTGGTAGACAATTTCCCCTAATTTGAAAAGTCACGCAATTCACTTCCATTTCATTTCACTACACTTGTGCTCTACATAGAAGAGCTACATTGGTTGAAATGCCACCGAAATAACACAAAATAACTCAAAAAACACTAGGAAAATAATAAAATAAAAGTAGCCGACGACGTCTCTTTTACCGAAAACGACGGGAAGAGTCAATTTTTTAGGGTTCCGTAAAAAAACTACGGAACCCTTATAGATTCGTCATGTCTGTCTGTCTGGTCTGTCTGTCCGTGTATGTCACAGCCTTTTTTTTCCGAAACTATAAGAGCTATACTGTTGAAACTTGGTAGGTAGATGTATTCTGTGAACCGCATAAGATTTTTACACAAATTTTTAAAAAAAACTATTATTTTTGGGGTTCCCCATACTTAGAACTGATCCTCAAAATTTTTTTTTCATCAAACCTATACGTGTGGGGTATTTTGGATAGGTCTTCAAAAATGATATTGAGGTTTCTAGTATCATTTTTTTCTAACTGAATAGTTTGCGCGAGAGACGCCTCCAAAGTGGTAAAAAGCGTGTCCCCCCCACCCCCCATAACTTCTAAAATAAGAGAATGATAAAACTAAAAAAAAAAATATAATGTACATTACCATGTAAACTTTCACTCAAAATTGGTTTGAACGAGATCTAGTAAGTAGTTTTTTTTTAATACGTCATTAATCGTAATCCATCCAAGAACTTTTATATTATGTTACTTGCTGCTACGGAACCCTTCATGGGCGAGTCCGACACGCACTTGGCCGCTTTTATTTTTATTATTATTCAAGGTGTTTTATTGGTATTCTTTTTTTTTTAAATAGTATTCCAAAATTACTCAAGTGAGGCTGAGTCGAGTGGAGAAAAGTTGGAGAAACGACTTAATCAATCAATCAATCACATTGTTTATTTGCTACAAATAGTGTTACAAGGATGTTATTAATTGTTTATTTGCTACAAATAGTGTTACAAGGATGTTATTAATTTAAAAAGTACCAACTATTTCTACGCATGCAAAAATTACATTTTAAAATATATTATTAAATTCTCAATAAATTAATTATTTAATTATTTTACGTATTATTACTAAAAACTGAAGATATTATAACAACAAATTAATAAGTATAAATATATTATTAAATTAACTATTATAATTAACTATTAATTAACTAACTCATAAATTAGGCTTGTTTCGGTCAGTTCAGTTCAGGAGGGCAATTCTCGGATTGTAGAGATTATCTCTAAATTAGAGATAATGTCGAAGCATGAATGTCTACAAAAAATGTCACGAAAATGTCACAATAACCGTCAAATAGTATTCGATTTGAATGATTTTGGTCGACTTATGTCTATTTGTGACATAACGAGAATAGCAAATTAAGATTTTATTCGACATTCGCCATCTTTTTTCGACATATGTCGAATTCGACTTAATCTCTAAAGCACGAGAATTGCCCTCCTGTTCTTGAACAAGCGCCCTCTTTTTCCAAACTGTGCAACGTTTAAGGCGCTGCACAAAGTAAGTCATACATAAAATCTACAGCGCCTATGACAATAAAAAAAAAACAATTGTTTCATCATATTTCCAAGGGCATGATCGAGACACACGAACTCGATAAATTTTCTCGATAAAAAAACGAGATCTTACAACTCTACAATAAATAATAAATAATGCTATATAGTTCATGCAACATTATCTAGCCCCAAGCTAAGCAGAGCTTGTGTTATGGGTACTTGATATCCGATATACATAATACAATACATTACATAGTTTTTTTTTTATTATACATAGAAAATATACCCAGAACACCCTGAACTGAAATATCTGCAGACCACACAAATATTTGTTCTGAGGCGGGAATCGAACCATCGCCCGCCGCGCCACAGAGGTCGTCATAACAATGCGCTTATAACGTTAATATCTCTATTTCCTATCAACGTCCATTGATAAAATTAGAGTTACAAGTACATAATATTATTTTAGAGGGCATAGCAGATTTATATTTTCGATTAGGTACTCAGCAAATATTTATACCTAATATTTGTACCTGATATGTGCTTTCATGAACACTAAATTTTTATTATGGTTTAACGACCCTTTTTGTCTGGTTAACCACCATGAAAACTTTTTAATGGGTTCCTTATATCAAATTCAAATACAAAATTCGAAGAAATTCTAAATTATTTTTTTCAGTCTTGCAACCACTTAACAATCATACAATGGGTAGGTACCTACCTAACTCAATACCTATATAGGTATAAATCACCAATAGAATACATTTGTAAATTCCTGAAGATACCTACTAATAGCTATATTTAAAAGACACAACGATTTTAGAAAACAATTCCTTTAATACGTTATTGCGCGACAAATATCAAGCTCACACTGGACCTCCCGCTGTGGGGGGGGGGGGGGGGGGGGGGGGGGGGGGGGGGGGCTGAAATACAGCCTCTATACATAATAACGCACACAAAAAACACGAGATACAATAAATTAATTGATAATTTCATTATTGCCTACATACTTTTTGGATTAAGATTAAGATTTGTATTAAACCACAGTGAATAAATAAATTATTTATTCAGAAATATAATGACTTAGTTAATATGAACATGACATGTGACAACCGAAGGAAGGCAACGAAAGCCATAACACAGCTGGTATACTAACCTACTTTGGTTTTTGATGCAACCTCAATTTTATGTTTATGTTTAAAGTATATTATGCACCTAATAGATTTGTTTTTATATTATATTCTTGTTATAGAAATAAGTACTTATATTTTTTTTTTTTTTAACATTGATAGACCTTTGTTTGACCACGATCTCACCTGTTGGGTAAGTGTCGATGTGGCCGAAGATGAAGCACGAAGGTCTAGAAGGCACCTATTCACTCTTGACTTGAAGAGACCCAGATTATAGTTTTCAGGAAAGACAGACGACGGTAGTGTATTCCACTCCTTAGCAGTTCGCATTATAAAGATAGAACTGAAACGTTTTGTGCGAATAGAAGGTATACCAATGAGGTAAGGATGGTACTGAGCCGTACGCCTGCTCGTCCTATGATGAAAAGGAGATGGTGGGATCAGATCGTGCAGTTCCTGGGAGCATTCACCGAAATGTAACCTATAGAAGATCGCAATATGTAACAGACGTGTGGTGTGAAAATAAATATTCTATTCTATATTCTATATTTGTTTAAATACTGTTTTTCGTGATTTTCGTTCACTTTTCGTTGCGCGGGCGCTATTCTGTCACTTTATAACTAACTAAACTTTACTGAGTTAGATCGTGACGAAATTTGGCAGGTGTCTGCCTCGACATTCGCATTCTTCTTCATATTAAGTTCCTGTAACAAATAAGTTTTTTGTGAAAAACATATTTTTTAACCCCCGACGCAAAAACGACGGGGAGTTATAAGTTTGACGTGTCTGTGATTTCGTTTTTTTTTTGTTTGAATGGTGAATTTGTCGGGATTGTTCTTAGCTATATGTTTGATCAAAACGGTTCAGCCGTTTCTTTGCGCTGAGGGTTTTTTTTACAAAATTAATTACTTGTTTTTAATTCTAGATATCAGCTCTCGTCCTAAGAAGACACGATTCACGATTTAAGATTCGGCCATAGATAAAGATAAAGATTATTTTTTGGCCATAGGACAATAGCCGCTCGCCAGTGGTTTATTTACAAAGACCACCCCCAAAACTGGCCCATGGAGGTGGTTGCGAACCTCCGGTACGGAGGCCTGCAAAATAAATAAATAAATAAATAATGCTGGACAGTTCACAAAACATTATCTAGCCCCAAGCTAAGCAGAGCTTGTGTTATGGGTACTAGATAACTGATATACTTAATACAATATATTACATAGATAGATATTTTTTATTTTACATAGAAAATACCCAGAACACCCTGAACAAATATCTGCGATCGCACAAATATTTGTTCCGAGGCGGGAATCGAACCCGCAACCTCCTGCGTCGCAGGCCAAGCTTCGCCCGCCGCGCCACAGAGGTCGTCTAAGTTCTAAGTTGCTAGCATAGCAGGTATTATACCTTACCTGTATAAGGATTCAAACATCATTTGTGCTCGCGATTATAACAGCAAACAAGAGCAGTTTGTTATCTGAAAATAAATATATTAAAAATATAAATACAAGTACTTTTACTTCTAGACCAGCTCGTAGAGACTCGTTGAGGCTTGTAGAGGCTCGTAGAACCTCGTAGAGCCTGGGAAGAGGATAAGGGGAGCCAAATAAAGTTTAGTACCCTAGACAAGCGTCCTAAAGTAACCTAACCTTTTAATCTGGTTTAGATTTAAAAACCCTGTTTAATTTGACATGCCTTTTTTACCGTAAATATGTTGTAGTTTAGTGGGTTTGACATGCAACTATGTATAGTGCTACTACTCTTTTGATTTTGATTTTTGACATCTTTATCACAAAATTGCAGCGCCCTAACGGGGCTCATGTACATACTACATTACTAACAGTAGAAATAAGACCATATACTAACAATATTGTAAGTAGGTACATGTAAGCAATAAATAAATACAATACAATACAAAGTTACATAGTAAAGTAAAACATTATCTCTTTAGGGATATAAAGTTGTATGAAACTCCTTAGGGAATAAAGTGATTTGAATTTGAAACTTCAAATTCGTGTGGAAATTCGTGGAAAAATCTAAGTAAAAAATGCACATATGGCATTGTAAAGAGACTTGTCCGAAAATCGAACTGGCCACCATAAGCAGAACTCAATTTCGAAGAATGTGAAACAAAAGACGGTGTTAGGTGCTGTGATTTTCAGTGATTTTTTATTGTCTCGCAGAAGGTTTGAGAAGTAGGGTATGCTCCTCTGGAATAAAGCATGACTTCGTCTTGGGCAGCTTGAACCCCTCGCTTCACTCAGGAGTCTATATACTCGTTACGCTGAGTAGTTCCTCTTAGATCCACTGAGAATGATCCATTATATGCCGCCCGCGACGTATAAGACACTTATTTATCCCCTCAGTGCATAATCTACTATTCCGTCATTCCTGTTCAAAATAAGTCATCTGTTGTATACAAAGAGAATTTAAAAAAAAAACTGGTTTTGTGGTGTACCTAGGTTAGGTCCTTGCTTTTTATTTTGGTCGAAGGGTTCATGCATCCGCTTGAGATGTGCCTTTCAAGTTCCGATGACAATAGAGTACGCGTCATGTAAAAAGAACGCTGGAACGTATGAAGAAGTATGACCGCCAGCGTTCTTTTTACAGGACGCGCATTATACAATGCGTATAATACAACGTTTATTTCTTTCTTTCTTTCTTTCTTTCAATGAGGGGTTTTCACGGCCGTTTCATATCATTTTGATAGCCTTGAAAATCGATGGCGCCATCTCTGTACAAGCTAAAGTAGCTCTGTCAAAATAAAGTGAAAAGTCAACGTCAACAACGTATGATATATTTTCGTGATATTCACACAAAAGCACAGACAATGCATTTATTATTTTGACAAGTATACTTGAGTCAGCGCCATCTATCGAGCCAAATCGAATTACTATTTTAAAGCCCTCATTATTCTATGATTTTATGAAGGAGTTTACCATATTGTTTTTTTTTTATACTACTCGAATGACGGTACAAGCAGATGGCCCACCTGATTTTAAGCGGTAACCTCTGCCTAAGCACAGTTACATTACCTCATAGGTCACGTCCACCTAGGACGCACTCTATGTGGCATTGCAATGCGCCCGCCACCCTGAGACATAAAGATGAAAAGTCCGGAACACAGCAATGCGAGCACTACTGCTTTGCGGCAGAAATAGGTATGGTGGTAGTACTTCCCTGGACGAACTCTTTCACAAAAAAGCTCTACTACTACTAAAAGACATTCATTAAAACTTGTATTACTTGACATTGGCTAAATTCTTGGAAATAATCTCAGAGCAAAGAGCATTGCAGCCTCCTTACCGGAGGAAATTATCAGCAGAAGCCATAAATAAATAAAAAAAAAAAATATATGAAGGAAGATGGAGGTGGACTACATAGGTACTGAACTTCTCGATGATAAGTAGTAGGTAGTACCTACCTAGCCTGGCAGTGTTGGGCACAGATAACTATTCTACACAGGGCTGTTGGGGCTTACTTTTATCAGCTCACGGTTCAGATCAAAAACATATTTTAAAAATGCTTTTAACGACATAAACCTTTTTGCTATTTTTGTTTCTTAAAATATCCTTACATTTACTATCATCAGATCCACTTGTTACAACATGTTGCTTCGCCTGACCAGGTACTGAAACGTCAGAGTCTTGAGGTCTTGAAGACTGCGGTGATCCTATGTGACCCCCTGGGGTATGACTCCTGGGATCGCTGGCTTGAGGCGCCTGCGGTGGACCCATATGACCCCCTGGGGTGTCACTCCTGGGATCACTGGCTTGTATCGGGTCCTGAGGGGTCATGACATGTCTAAAATATTGGCTGGCCAATATTTTAGACATTTCGATAACTTCTGGCACGATGATGTTTTTGTCAACTTTAGGGATGTTTTTTCTTAGGGTCTTGTTTTCGGGTTTGTTCTTGGGCGTCCCTGAAACATTAAAGGTACAGTTTTACCCAAAATATAAGTCCGATCGACTGTTTTCGTTTGCGCAGAACAGCGCAGAATGATATCCGTCAGTCACCGAACGTATAGTATAGCTCTATCCCGCTGTATAGCTCTGTCCCGTTCACATCTAAGAGTCGACTGATGAACAAGATGGCGCGCGACCGGCCGCGATTTTATAATAGCAAAAGATTTTAGCGCGTGATTGCTATTGGAAGAAAGAAGGTTCCCGCGCTATAGAAATTGGTCTACGGCGCAGGTACATCGGGGCGACTTATATTTAGGGTAAAACTGTAGGTACCTACTAGTAGCTGCCCAGAGGCAAGAAATAAAACAAGCAATAACACGGGCATGTAGTAATGGCATGCATTTTGTACGGAAATTGTAGTTCTCAAGCCGTATATAGCCGTTCTGGGCCGTGTATAGTGCTGTCAAAAAGGTCCGTGCTCAGCATAATTCTGCAGTAAACTGCAGCGATGGTTTTCAGCACGGACCTCAGTTGACGCACGGGCATGGCACGAATGCACGATTAACAACAACTATACAATATGTATTCTTGACAAAGAGCATGATGAATATGTAGGTGTTTTAAGTTTTTCCATACTAAAACCCGTATGGTGTAAACCACACCCTCGTTTAGTTGCTTGCATTTATACCTAGACTTAGCCTCGGGGCAGCTCGCATGGTATATACTGTTACGCGCCAACACAGAATGAATATGGCACCACAGATAATGTCATTCGGCAACACATTTAGAGCCTCGTAACGCCATCTATTGACGAATAGCTGAACCTGTGGCTCTACCCGTAGAGTAAAGATGTGTCAGAGAAGTGTAGCGGGAGCCTGCTATCCTGTTGTTAGAGCAGGATAGATATAGTTCCCGATAGTTCTAGACTATTGTAGACGTTTCTACAGATTGCTCGTTACAATTGTTAGAATATTCGAGACTCTAAGACGCTCGTATATAAAGTCGTAAATTCATTCGTGGAGACTGGAGTTCAGTTGAATACTAGCTAAGAGTGTGAATTAATCGAAAGATCTGAGAGTAATAATTTAGAACAGCGTAGTATAGTGCAAGTAAAGTGGTGAGAGTGATAATTTTGAATAGTGCGGTTAACGGAAGTGTGAATTTGTGCTTTTTGGATTGTTTTATTAAAAAGTGTTAATTTGTTCACCGGTGTTTTAAGAGTTTATTTTATCCTGAACCCTAGCTCGTAACAATACCTACTGGGATAAAAAGTATTCGACCATGTTCCATCTTTATAGTATATCCAATGTCAACGAAATTGGCTCAGCCGCTGTAGTACGAGTATAATCTTCATCAATACACCTACCTACCTACATAAAATTACTTAGTACTTAGTAGTAGAGCTTTTTAGTGAAAGAGTTCGTCCGGGGAAGTACTACCACCATACCTATTTCTACCGCAAAGCAGTAGTGCTCGAAATACTGTGTTCCGGTTTGAAGGGTAAGGGTGCCGGTAAAATTACAGGCACATGAGACTTTCCATCTTTATGTCTCAGGGTAGCGGGCGCAGTGCAATGCCACATAGGGCGCGTACTTGGTGGACGTGACCTGTGAGATGATACACTGTTCATAGGCAGAGGGTACCGCTTAACATCACCGCTTAGCATCATCGCTTGTACCGTCATCTAAGGTTTTATAAAAAAAAAGTTGCTTGACTGGACGAGTCACTGACTATCACCCTATCAACGCACATCCTAAACCAAAACCTAGCTCGTTCACCGTAAGATGGCACCTGTAAGGTGCCAACTTACGGTGAACGGTCTGTAAGTTCTTTCATTCAGTCAAGAACAGCCCACATTGACACGTCGCCTGCTCAACCTTCAAAGAATAGACCTTCGCACCATCGTGGTGACAGTCACAGGACACTGTCTCCCGAACAAACACCCTCTTCATCATCGGAGCCACAGACACACGGAACCACGGAGCTTCAGAGGGTGTCTGACCGAAGAAGAATGGTGGTTTTTGTCATGCGTGAACAGAGTAGACCTAGTCCCAGTACAGACTAATGGAAGGTACTCACGATCGCGTCCGCGTTTCCGTTTGCAGTCGATGTTGGAGACAAGGATAGATCCTACTAAAACTAAAATCAGGATTTTGCAGGCATCTGAAAATAAAACATATTGTTATATAAGACTAGCGACTCGCCCCGGCTTCGCACGGGTAGCGCCCGGTGACCCCCCCCCCCCCCCCCTAAGACAATCTCCTGGTTCTAAGCTACCTCCCCACCAATTTTCAGCCAAATCGGTTCGTGCGTTCTGGAGTTATAGCGTCAGGAAGGAAAACCCGACTTAGTTTTATATAGTAGACGACTCGCCCCGGCTTTGCACGGGTAGCACCCGGTGACCCCCCCCCCCCCCCTAAGACAATCTCCTGGTTCTAAGCTACCTCCCCACCAATTTTCAGCCAAATCGGTTCGTGCGTTCTGGAGTTATAGCGTCAGGAAGGAAAACCCGACTTAGTTTTATATAGTAGACGACTCGCCCCGGCTTTGCACGGGTAGCACCCGGTGACCCCCCCCCCCCCCCCCCCCCCCCCCCTAAGACAATCTCCTGGTTCTAAGCTACCTCCCCACCAATTTTCAGCCAAATCGGTTCGTGCGTTCTGGAGTTATAGCGTCAGGAAGGAAAACCCGACTTAGTTTTATATAGTAGACGACTCGCCCCGGCTTTGCACGGGTAGCACCCGGTGAACCCCCCCCCCCTTCCCCCCCCCCCCCCCCTAAGACAATCTCCTGGTTCTATGTTTTTGTGTTTTAATGGGTTTATATAGATTTAATTTTATGGGTGTAAATAACCTGAAATAAATGATTAATAATAATAAGCTACCTCCCCACCAATTTTCAGCCAAATCGGTTCGTGCGTTCTGGAGTTATAGCGTCAGGAAGGAAAACCCGACTTATTTTTATATAGTAGATTTTTGTGAAAAAAACAATAAAAGTTATTATAAGATGTTAGGTGTCTGATGATGATATTGATGAAATTAGTAAGCAGCGCCGTGAACTGATCAAAATGAGCCCAAACACGGCTAGTCTACTAAGAAACGTTGACAAACTGGTTGGAAACTTGAAAGGTTGCGGGTTCGATTCCCGCTGCGGGACAAATGTTTGTATGATCTGCAAATATTTGTTCAGGGTCTTCTGGGTATTTTCTATGCATAATAAAAAATATCTATCTATGTTGTTTTTTATACTTCTTGGAATGACGGGTAATATAATGTATTCAGTTATCTAGTACCCATAACACAAGCTCTGCTTAGCTCGGGGCTAGATAATGTTGTGTGAACGGTCCAGTATTATTTATTTATTTATTCTTTGTTGGTCCTCTTCGTACAATGGGCGTGTTATATTGTTTTGTTATATATATATTTCTACTATATAAAAATAAGTCGGGTTTTCCTTCCTGACGCTATAACTCCTGAACGCACGAACCGATTTGGCTGAAAATTGGTGGGGAGGTAGCTTAGAACCAGGAGATTGTCTTAGGGGGGGGGGGGGGGTCACCGGGCGCTACCCGTGCGAAGCCGGGGCGAGTCACTAGTCGGGTGTAAAAAGACAGCTCCTGAATACTGAATGAATCTATAGCACAGAGTCTATTCCACGATGGTGCAACCCACTGTGATAAGAGGCCCATTGACGAATGACATTGACATTTTGACGACCTCTGTGGCGCGGCGGGCGTAGGTTGGCCTGCGACGCAGGAGGTTGCGGGTTCGATTCCCGCCTCGGAACAAATATTTGTGGGATCGCAGATATTTGTTCAGGGTGTTCTGGGTATTTTCTATGTATAATACAAAATATCTATCTATGTAATATATTGTATTAAGTATATCAGTTATCTAGTACCCATAACACAAGTTCTGCTTAGCTTGGGGCTAGATAATGTTGTGTGAACTGTCCAGCATTATTTATTTATTTATTTATTTATTATCGAGGCTCTGCCTACCCCGTCGGAGAAAAAGGTGTGTGCCTATGTATGTGTGTATGTACTCAAAGTTTACAAGAAAACCTAAACGATAATCCTGAGTCTAAAGTTATACAAAATTCCCAAAAAAAAACATCAAATAGGTATTAGTGTAGGGAAAACGCCTAATAATTTCGAAGTATGGTATACGTATAGAATATTAATATTTTCAGTAGATTTTACATATTTATGTCGATAGTTATTAGTTAAGTAGGTATTTCTTTTTGCACTTCTTTTGTATAATATTTTAAAACATACACCATTCTTCTAAACTTATAAAATTCTCTCATACAAAGTTTGTCTGGAAGAAGTCGCTTCTATGCGATAAGACCGCCCATTGTACTTATAAATCTAAGGTGTACAATAAAGTATTTTCTATTCTATTCTACTTGTACGGAACCTTACACGGAGGCCTATTCGCACTTGTCCGGTTTCTCCTATTAGGTACAGAACACTAAAAAGAGTTACAAACAAATATTAAAATATGTTTTATTATTAATCTTACCCATTGTATTTGAACAGTGGTGACGGTATTGCCAGTATTAAAGTTCGTAAGATACTGTCTTTGGAAAACCACGATGGATTAATAAGTATTTATTTACATATATATATTGCATATATATATGTTATTTGATTCCCTTGAATTAAATGTGCGTCAAATGCACAGATAAAGTAAGTACTTAATTCCTATTGTGTATTTATCGTGTTGTGGTCGTATCATGGTAACAAGAGGATACGGGTCGATGCCGACGTGAGGTCGTCTCACCGAGTCACACGATATTATCGTGACGACACGGGGACGACACGGCGACGCGCCACGCCACCACACACGCGACCGCAGCTGCAGTAGGTACATACCTACCTAATTAGGAACAAAATTGTAACTCCCTAGTTTTTTTTAATGTTATGGCTCGACAAACTGACATACGGCCGCCTGATGGTAAGCGGTTACTGTCGCCTATTGACATCTGCAACACCAGGGGCATTGCCAATGCGTTGCCTGCCCTGAAGGACTATTTTTCTTTTTTTTTTGAAACGGCTCATGTTGTATTTTAGCAGAAACACCTCAGAAGGGAGCCCATTCCACAACTTGCACGTATGGGGGGAAAAGATCTCGTAAAGCGAGCTGTACGAGATACTCACGTGTCGATGATGTGTGGATGAGCTCCCTTGCGTTGTCGAGAAGAGCGATGATAGAACCTGGAAGCGGGTATGAGATTGAACAGCTCCTCAGAGCACTCCCCATTATAGAGTCGATAGAACACACAGAGCGAGCCGATGTCTCGGCGCAGGCTCAGCGGCTCTAGAGAACTGGAGAGCTTGGGGTCGTTGACGATTCTAACGGCTCTTCTCTGTAGGGAGTCAAAGCGAAGCAGCTGGTACTTAGGGGCCCCGTGCCATAGATGAGAACAGTATTCCATATGTGGCCGAACATGTGCTTTTTTTAGTAAGCGCTGAGTTGGCGTGAAATACTGTTTTGCTCGGTTAACCACCCCAAGTTTTTCAGAAGTTAGAGCTGCCTTAACTTCTACGTGTCGCCCATATTGGACCTCGTTAGAAATTTCTACTCCCAAAATCCCAATGCTCGCAGAACTCGAAAGAGGAATGCTCTCAAACTGCGACGCGATGTTAAAAGGAGCTTTTTTTGCGGTGAATGCACACACTTGTAGATCCTAGGAAGACGTCCATTTCACTAGACTAGTTTACTGATTTGAGTGATTTACAAATAGGTACGATGAATGATGAATGATGAAAAATCTCCAATCGGTATTCTTTGAGTATTTCCTACCTGTACCAAACCTCTGCCAAACGATTCTAAATCCAACCTGCTTGGGGGTTACTATGAGCTCTTATATCCATTCAGTTCAAAAACTATTCAGTACAAAATATCGGTTCATCGTTGACATTTTTCATCGTTGAATAACTTTAATCGCAGAAGTCTGTAGACCCTCTGCGATTGTGCCTTTAAATATAGTTGCGGACATCACGGAACCAATATTTTGTACTGAATAGTTTTATGAACTGCATGGCAATAAGAGCTCATAGTAACCCACCTGATTGTAGTAATGACGTAGGTACCTATAGGCATACCTACTTTACTTATCCCTCCTAGTACCTACTGCACGTATGGCCACAGATTGTATGACATTCTGTGGTATGACGTAGGTAGATATTAATGAATGAACTGCCTACAAATAATGTGTCACTCTTGTTGCAGACCACAGTCAGGTCAAAGCACTGGCTCTGTGTATTCCTCAAATCTCTGCACTTTACACTCAGTGAAACGATGGGCAACTTAGTTGGTAACATCGATAAAGTCGTGGACCTAAGTTCAAAACCTAAGCTAGAGAGTAACGTGGTGTCAAATAATAGTTTAAACGTGAACGTGGAGACTGCTAGTATTAACTTGTACACAGTTGTTTTAGTGTGTTTAATTGTTATTATAATGGTTTTGATAATAACAGTAATCATTTTAATATTGGCGTATAAAAAGTTGCGACGTTATTACAAGACGGAGGAGGTTGATGTCAGGAAGAGACTATCTTCGTTCTTTTTTAGGAAAATTAGTAGATGCAAGGATCGCTCAGAATTTCCAGAAAAAAAATATTATCTTAATCATGACAAGAAAATAACAATTACTTGACTGTGTGTGTGCATAATAGTTCATCTGGGACGCCAAAAAAAGGCTAGAAATAATTACATACAATTGTTTGAGTGGTTGAAAAGACAGCCTCCCCTTGCTGACCACGTTGTACCTGCAGAGAAGTTCCCTTCGGGACATGAACTGCCATACTCCACCTGGAAATCTCTGAACCGACTCCGGAGTCAGGTGGGCCGCAGCACGGGGTATTCCGAGGCACAACGTGACGTGGGTTCACTCCTCAGACGATGCCTCACTTGCTGTCCTGTCCATTGTGTACCATGACCTGTGCGAAGCCACTGAAAATGCTGTCACCGAGCCTAAATTCTGGTCTATTTATTTATCTATGGGAACCAACGACACAAAGAAGATGAAGATGGAAACTTTAATTTTTGAAACACTAAATACATTTTTGAAATGTCACAGTTGTTTTCGAGAGACGCCAAACAGTCTAAAAATACATGGATGCGGCTTCGTACCTGAACCAACACACCGAACGCTGTTCAAGACCTGCTATCAAAAGCAGCCCTGCCAGCTGCCTCACCACAACTGACACGTCGCCTGCTCAAAGACCTCAAAGACTAGACCTTCGCATCGTGGGGACACTCACAGGACACTGTCTCCTGAACAAACACCTCTACATCGGAGCCACAGACAGCCCACTGCAGACGGTGTCTGCCCGAAGAAGAATCGGCTGCCCACGTAGTCCTGGAATACGTGGGAGTAGCAACTCAACGTGAACAAATCCTCAACAACCCGAGGTGACTCCGCGAAGCCTGTGAAGACACCAGGAAACTACTTCTTGATGAACTGTACCATTTGTACCTGGCTACTTCTATTAGCAGAGTCAGTCGTGGGAGGCAATGGCGGCGATGATCTCACCACTTGTCTATATTCCACGACGGTGCAACCCACTGTGAAAACAGGGTCCAGTGAGACACTCCCTACCCTTTCGGGGAAAAAGGCGTGTGTCTATGTATGTATGTATATACTTCTATTAGTTGTATTATTCTTTCTGTAAATAAATGTTTATACTGTAAAGTTATATATCGAGTAAATACAGACATTGTTTTTTTTATTTTGAATTTTGAACGGTACCGATCTAAGGTACATACTGTAATTGCAAAAAAACAGATTGATATTTAAAAATATATAATGGCTAAGGGAAATATTATAAGTCATCGAAAAGTAGGTACTCAATGGACTTTTCAGAGAAGTATGTACCTACAACAGCCTACAATCTTGAAACGGTAGGTACCTATTGCAAAAATATTGTACACAAGTAATAATATCAGAAATAGGTAAATACCCACCATTGTTTAGTAGGTACCTATATAACTAATAACCTACCTAGGTGTTGATTGTGGACGGTCTAACCACAGATTTTAGTAGTAGTAGAGCTTTTTTGTGAAAGAGTTCGTCCGGGGAAGTACTACCACCATGCTACTACTTTATGTCTCAGGGTGGCGGGCGCAGTGCAATGCCACATAGGGTGCGTCCTAGGTGGACATGAACTATGTGGTAATGCACTGTTCATAGGCAGAGGTTACCGCTTAACATCAGGTGGGCCTCTTGCTTGTACCGTCATCCAAGTAGCATAATAAAAAAAAAAAAAAAAGATTAGGTATATATTAGTTATAACATAAGTCTAACTCTTAACACTTTTGTGGTGGAGTTTGAGCAGTAACAGTAATTCTAAAAGTGGTTTAGTTAGTACGGTTTTCAGTACGGAACCCTCAGGGCGGACGTCTCAATCGCACTTGTCCTATTTGTATCTGCACTGCAGTTACCTACGTTGCTACATGAGCTGTGTGGGACGGTTAAATTTTGTATTTATTTATTTACAACATTTTGGAGAAACTTACAGCTAGGTTTACAAAAATTCTGATATATAAGTTATTTGTGAAAAATATATTTTTCAATACAAGCTTTTATAATATTAGTGATCGTAACCGTGCGCTGATTAAAATGAGCCTAAACACGGCCAGTCTACTATTATCCATTGAGGAGTTCCGTTGTCCACCTTCCGTCTCCATCATCAGATCAGCTCGCTGTCACCATCATATTGTATTGCAAGTTAATATAAAGCTTGTAAAAATATAGGTAGAACATGCCTGGATACACAAGTGCATGTTTGTTGACGGCTAACTACAAGTTTACGCAGATAGAAAAAGCGGCCAAGTGCGAGTCGGACTCGCCCATGAAAGGTTCCGCAGCAGCAAGTAACATAATATAAAAGTTTTTGGATATAGTACGATTTGACGTATTAAAAAAAAACTACTTACTAGATCTCGTTCAAACCAATTTTCGTTGGAAGATTACATGGTAATGTACATCATATTTTTTTTAGTTTTATCATTCTCTTATTTTAGAAGTTATGGGGGGGGGGGGGGGGACACATTTTACCACTTTGGAAGTGTCTCTCGCGCAAACTATTCAGTTTGGAAAAAAATGATATTAGAAACCACAACATCATTTTTGAAGACCTATCTATTTTTGAAGACCTATCTATATTATATAAAGCTAGACAACGGTGACTGACTCACTGACTGATTGACATGGTTGTTCTCCCAGAAGGAGCCGTTTTAGTGATGGGACATGTTCTAGAGATGTGTTTGGGTCGTCGATGTGACCAGGAATTAGGGATTGACATTTTGAAAAATCCAAGATGGCGGCGGTGACAAAAACCATTTTTCGAAAGTTTGTCCGATCGGATCCGTTTAAACGGCGCATCCTATTGCTTTTACAGTGGGATTTACAAAAAAAGTAATAAAAAAAAAAAAAAACAAGATGGCGGATCCAAAATGGCGTCTTTAATTTTTGCACTTTTGACGACTTAACTTTGGCGAGTTTTGTCTTTTACCAAAGTTGCCACTCGAAAATTGTGTTTATGCAGAAATGTTGCCAGCATCCTGGTGTATATGGGAAAATCTCAACTTTTTTAAAATCCAAGATGGCGGATGGTGTGGCGGCCATTTTGTAAAATCGTCAAATTTTGCCAATTTTTCAAATCGATAAAAGGTACTGTTGGCAACTCCTGAGCCGGATGACTTGTACGGGTCGGTCGTGTGATAGGACAATTGGTGTTGCCTGGTGTAATAAAATTTCCCCATGTATAGGGTAATTTGCAAAGTTTTCCCCAAAAATATGAAAAATTTAAATTATTACATTTTGAATCAAATTTTGATGAGGTATTGTAGAAATGCTCCATTCTAATGACATTTGGCCATTTTGGAGTTTTTAAGCTGGCAACCCCGGGAGGAATCGTTGCTTGTATTTTTGGATTTTGACTCCTTATTTTGACGAATAACTTTCTTCTACCAAAGTTGTCGGACGAAAATTTTGTCAGAATAGAAAAGATTGCCAGTGTCCTAAGGTGTTGCCTGAAGAAATAAATTTTCCCCATTTCATGGGAAATTTCCAAGATTTTTCCCCAAAACCTGAAAAATAGAAATAGAGACATTTTGGATCAAATTTTGATGAGGTATTGTAGGAATGCTCCATTTTAATGACATTTGACCATTTCGGAGTTTTTAAGCTGGCAACCCTGGGGGAAATCGGTGCTTGTATATTTGGATTTTGACTCTATATTTTGACGAATAACTTTCTTCTACCAAAGTTGTCGGACGAAAATTTTGTCAGAATAGAAAAGATTGCCAGTATCCTAAGGTGTTGCCTAAAGAAATAATTTTTCCCCATTTCATGGGAAATTTCCAAGATTTTTCCCCAAAAACCTGAAAAATAGAAATAGAGACATTTTGGATCAAATTTTGATGAGGTATTGTGGGAATGCTCCATTCTAATGACATTTGACCATTTTGGTTTCTTTAGCTGGCAACCCTGACTGAGGGCGGAGTTTGAATTTTAGGGTTAGACTCTACTTTGTCGAACGACTTTCTTCCACCAAAGTTGACAGATGGAAAATCTTTTTTCACAGACTTGTTGCCAATATCCTACAGTATTGTATGTGATATAAAATCTCCCCATTATTAGGGTAATTCTCCCACTTTTTTGATAGTTTGTAATATTGGTGTCGTTTTCGAGTAATATGAAGGTGCTAAGTACGAATATTATGTACCAGTATCCTGAAGTACAGCATGTGAAATAAAATCTCCCCATTATTAGGGTAATTTACCCACTTTTTCGACAGTTTGTAATATTGGTGTCGTTTTCGAGTAATATGGAGGTGCTGAGTACGAATATTACGTCAGTTTTTCGGTTGTATGGTCGGGTCGGGTCCGTCACTCGGCTCAACCAAAGTCGAAGTCGAAGTCGCAGTCGCAGTCGAAGTCGAAGTCGAAGTCAAAGTCAAAGTCAAAGTCAAAGTCAAAGTCAAAGTCAAAGTCAAAGTCAAAGTCAAAGTCAAAGTCAAAGTCAAAGTCAAAGTCAAAGTCAAAGTCAAAGTCAAAGTCAAAGTCAAAGTCAAAGTCAAAGTCAAAGTCAAAGTCAAAGTCAAAGTCAAAGTCAAAGTCAAAGTCAAAGTCAAAGTCAAAGTCAAAGTCAAAGTCAAAGTCAAAGTCAAAGTCAAAGTCAAAGTCAAAGTCAAAGTCAAAGTCAAAGTCAAAGTCAAAGTCAAAGTCAAAGTCAGTGTCAGTGTCAGTGTCAGTGTCAGTGTCAGTGTCAGTGTCAGTGTCAGTGTCAGTGTCAGTGTCAGTGTCAGTGTCAGTGTCAGTGTCAGTGTCAGTGTCAGTGTCAGTGTCAGTGTCAGTGTCAGTGTCAGTGTCAGTGTCAGTGTCAGTGTCAGTGTCAGTGTCAGTGTCAGTGTCAGTGTCAGTGTCAGTGTCAGTGTCAGTGTCAGTGTCAGTGTCAGTGTCAGTGTCAGTGTCAGTGTCAGTGTCAGTGTCAGTGTCAGTGTCAGTGTCAGTGTCAGTGTCAGTGTCAGTGTCAGTGTCAGTGTCAGTGTCAGTGTCAGTGTCAGTGTCAGTGTCAGTGTCAGTGTCAGTGTCAGTGTCAGTGTCAGTGTCAGTGTCAGTGTCAGTGTCAGTGTCAGTGTCAGTGTCAGTGTCAGTGTCAGTGTCAGTGTCAGTGTCAGTGTCAGTGTCAGTGTCAGTGTCAGTGTCAGTGTCAGTGTCAGTGTCAGTGTCAGTGTCAGTGTCAGTGTCAGTGTCAGTGTCAGTGTCAGTGTCAGTGTCAGTGTCAGTGTCAGTGTCAGTGTCAGTGTCAGTGTCAGTGTCAGTGTCAGTGTCAGTGTCAGTGTCAGTGTCAGTGTCAGTGTCAGTGTCAGTGTCAGTGTCAGTGTCAGTGTCAGTGTCAGTGTCAGTGTCAGTGTCAGTGTCAGTGTCAGTGTCAGTGTCAGTGTCAGTGTCAGTGTCAGTGTCAGTGTCAGTGTCAGTGTCAGTGTCAGTGTCAGTGTCAGTGTCAGTGTCAGTGTCAGTGTCAGTGTCAGTGTCAGTGTCAGTGTCAGTGTCAGTGTCAGTGTCAGTGTCAGTGTCAGTGTCAGTGTCAGTGTCAGTGTCAGTGTCAGTGTCAGTGTCAGTGTCAGTGTCAGTGTCAGTGTCAGTGTCAGTGTCAGTGTCAGTGTCAGTGTCAGTGTCAGTGTCAGTGTCAGTGTCAGTGTCAGTGTCAGTGTCAGTGTCAGTGTCAGTGTCAGTGTGTTTTCTCTCTTAAAATTAGCTTTGTTGTAGCTTACCGAGCTAACGAGACTGACTATTCGATGTCGAGACGAGTGACTGAGAAGGGGCGACGTTTTAATAGTATTAATTAGTTTGAATTTACTGATTACGAATGTTACGTTAGTTTTCTATCTTCAAACTAACTTTGCTGCAGGTTATCGAGCTATCGAGACCATCGTGACACGAAGGGGGGAAGTGGCGAGCGAAGCGAGCCACTGACCCCCTGAGTGGAATGATGGTCGAGCGAGTGAGTTTAACGAAGAGGCGACGTATTTATCGTATTAATTAGTTTGAGTGTACTGATTACGAATGTTACGTTAGTTTTCTATCTTCAAATTAACTTTGCTGCGGGTCATCGAGCTATCGAGACCATCGTGACACGAAGGGGGGAAGTGGCGAGCGAAGCGAGCCACTGACCCCCTGAGTGGAATGATGGTCGAGCGACTGAGTTTAACGAAGAGGCGACGTATTTATCGTATTAATTAGTTTGAGTGTACTGATTAAGAATGTTACGTTAGTTTTCTATTTTCAAATTAACTTTGCTGCGGGTCATCGAGCTATCGAGACCATCGTGACACGAAGGGGGGAAGTGGCGAGCGAAGCGAGCCACTGACCCCCTGAGTGGAATGATGGTCGAGCGACTGAGTTTTACGAAGAGGCGACGTATTTATCGTATTAATTAGTTTGAGTGTACTGATTACGAATGTTACGTTAGTTTTCTATCTTTAAATTAACTTTGCTGCGGGTCATCGAGCTATCGAGACCATCGTGACACGAAGGGGGGAAGTGGCGAGCGAAGCGAGCCACTGACCCCCTGAGTGGAATGATGGTCGAGCGACTGAGTTTAACGAAGAGGCGACGTATTTATCGTATTAATTAGTTTGAGTGTACTGATTAAGAATGTTACGTTAGTTTTCTATCTTTAAATTAACTTTGCTGCGGGTCATCGAGCTATCGAGACCATCGTGACACGAAGGGGGGAAGTGGCGAGCGAAGCGAGCCACTGACCCCCTGAGTGGAATGATGGTCGAGCGACTGAGTTTTACGAAGAGGCGACGTATTTATCGTATTAATTAGTTTGAGTGTACTGATTACGAATGTTACGTTAGTTTTCTATTTTCAAATTAACTTTGCTGCGGGTCATCGAGCTATCGAGACCTTCGTGTCACGATGGTCGAGCGACTGAGTTTTACGAAGAGGCGACGTATTTATCGTATTAATTAGTTTGAGTGTACTGATTACGAATGTTACGTAAGTTTTCTATTTTCAAATTAACTTTGCTGCGGGTCATCGAGCTATCGAGACCATCGTGACACGAAGGGGGGAAGTGACGAGTGAAGCGAGCCACTGACCCCCTGAGTGGAATGATGGTCGAGCGACTGAGTTTAACGAAAAGACGACGTATTTATCGCTTTAATTAGTTTGAGTGTACTGATTACGAATGTTACGTCAGTTTTCTGTCTTCAAATTAACTTTGCTGCAGGTTATCGAGCTATCGAGACCATCGTGACACGAAGGGGGGAAGTGGCGAGCGAAGCGAGCCACTGACCCCCTGAGTGGAATGATGGTCGAGCGACTGAGTTTAACGAAGAGGCGACGTATTTATCGCTTTAATTAGTTTGAGTGTACTGATTACGAATGTTACGTTAGTTTTTTATCTTCAAATTAACTTTGCTGCGGGTCATCGAGCTATCGAGACCATCGTGACACGAAGGGGGGAAGTGGCGAGCGAAGCGAGCCACTGACCCCCTGAGTGGAATGATGGTCGAGCGACTGAGTTTAACGAAGAGGCGTCGTATTAATTAGTTTGAGTGTACTGATTACGAATATTACGTTAGTTTTCTATCTCCAAATTAACTTTGGTGTAGCTTATCGAGCTATCGAGACCATCGTGACACGAAGGGGGGAAGTGGCGAGCGAAGCGAGCCACTGACCCCCTGAGTGGAATGATGGTCGAGCGACTGAGTTTAACGAAAAGACGACGTATTTATCGCTTTAATTAGTTTGAGTGTACTAATTACGAATGTTACGTTAGTTTTCTATCTTCAAATTAACATTGCTGCGGGTCATCGAGCTATCGAGACCATCGTGACACGAAGGGGGGAAGTGGCGAGCGAAGCGAGCCACTGACCCCCTGAGTGGAATGATGGTCGAGCGACTGAGTTTAACGAAAAGACGACGTATTTATCGCTTTAATTAGTTTGAGTGTACTAATTACGAATGTTACGTTAGTTTTCTATCTTCAAATTAACATTGCTGCGGGTCATCGAGCTATCGAGACCATCGTGACACGAAGGGGGGAAGTGGCGAGCGAAGCGAGCCACTGACCCCCTGAGTGGAATGATGGTCGAGCGACTGAGTTTAACGAAGAGGCGTCGTATTTATCGTATTAATTAGTTGGAGTGTACTGATTACGAATGTTACGTAAGTTTTCTATTTTCAAATTAACTTTGCTGCGGGTCATCGAGCTATCGAGACCATCGTGACACGAAGGGGGGAAGTGGCGAGCGAAGCGAGCCACTGACCCCCTGAGTGGAATGATGGTCGAGCGACTGAGTTTAACGAAAAGACGACGTATTTATCGCTTTAATTAGTTTGAGTGTACTGATTACGAATGTTACGTCAGTTTTCTGTCTTCAAATTAACTTTGCTGCAGGTTATCGAGCTATCGAGACCATCGTGACACGAAGGGGGGAAGTGGCGAGCGAAGCGAGCCACTGACCCCCTGAGTGGAATGATGGTCGAGCGACTGAGTTTAACGAAAAGACGACGTATTTATCGCTTTAATTAGTTTGAGTGTACTAATTACGAATGTTACGTTAGTTTTCTATCTTCAAATTAACATTGCTGCGGGTCATCGAGCTATCGAGACCATCGTGACACGAAGGGGGGAAGTGGCGAGCGAAGCGAGCCACTGACCCCCTGAGTGGAATGATGGTCGAGCGACTGAGTTTAACGAAGAGGCGACGTATTTATCGTATTAATTAGTTGGAGTGTACTGATTACGAATGTTACGTAAGTTTTCTATTTTCAAATTAACTTTGCTGCGGGTCATCGAGCTATCGAGACCATCGTGACACGAAGAAGGGAAGTGGCGAGCGAAGCGAGCCACTGACCCCCTGAGTGGAATGATGGTCGAGCGACTGAGTTTAACGAAGAGGCGACGTATTTATTGTATTAATTAGTTTGAGTGTACTGATTACGAATGTTACGTTTGTTTTCTATCTTTTTATTAACTTTGCTGCGGGTTATCGAGCTATCGAGACCATCGTGACACGAAGGGGGGAAGTGGCGAGCGAAGCGAGCCACTGACCCCTGAGTGGAATGATGGTCGAGCGACTGAGTTTAGCGAAGAGGCGACGTATTTATCGCTTTAATTAGTTTGAGTGTACTGATTACGAATGTTACGTTAGTTTTCTATTTTCAAATTAACTTTGCTGCGGGTCATTGAGCTATCGAGACCATCGTGACACGAAGGGGGGAAGTGGCGAGCGAAGCGAGCCACTGACCCCCTGAGTGGAATGATGGTCGAGCGACTGAGTTTAACGAAGAGGCGACGTATTTATCGCTTTAATTAGTTTGAGTGTACTGATTACGAATGTTACGTTAGTTTTCTATCTTCAAATTAACTTTGCTGCGGGTCATCGAGATATCGAGACCATCGTGACACGATGGGGGGAAGTGGCGAGCGAAGCGAGCCACTGACCCCCTGAGTGGAATGATGGTCGAGCGACTGAGTTTAACGAAGAGGCGACGTATTTATCGCTTTAATTAGTTTGAGTGTACTGATTACGAATGTTACGTTAGTTTTCTATCTTCAAATTAACTTTGCTGCGGGTCATCGAGCTATCGAGACCATCGTGACACGAAGAAGGGAAGTGGCGAGCGAAGCGGCGAGCGAAGCGAGCCACTGACCCCCTGAGTGGAATGATGGTCGAGCGACTGAGTTTAACGAAGAGGCGACGTATTTATTGTATTAATTAGTTTGAGTGTACTGATTACGAATGTTACGTTTGTTTTCTATCTTTTTATTAACTTTGCTGCGGGTTATCGAGCTATCGAGACCATCGTGACACGAAGGGGGGAAGTGGCGAGCGAAGCGAGCCACTGACCCCTGAGTGGAATGATGGTCGAGCGAGTGAGATTAACGAATTATTGGTTTTATTATTATTGGTTGTTGGCAACTCCTTAGCAGGATGACTAAATGGGCCGGTCGTGTGATAGGACATTTGCCTATCATACGACTGCCTGCTTGACTGACTACTTGCCTGGTTTAATAAAATTTCCCCATTTTTAGGGTAATTTCTAAAACATCCCGAAAACCATTTTCAATGCAACAACAACAGCAACAAAACGGTCACGCGAGCTGCTTGCAGCTCGCGCACAACCGACCCACTAGTCTATAGAATACACGTATGAGTTTGTTAAAAAATAATAATTTGAGTTTCAGTTCTAAGTATGGGGACCCCAAAAATTTACTGTTTTTTTTCTATTTTTGTGTGCAAATCTCACAGAATACATCTACTTACCAAGTTTTAACAGCCTAGCTCTTATAGTTTCGGAAAAAAGTGGCTGTGACATACACGGACAGACAGACAGACAGACATGACGAATTTATAAGGGTTCCGTAATTTTTGGTTACGGAACCCTAAAAATGGCATACAAACAAAGTATTTTTCATGAACTCTTTTAATATACAAATCTAAGTATATATATAAAACAAAGTCGTGTTAGTTACACCACTTATAACTCAAGTACGGGTGAACCGATTTGGCTGAAAATTGGTGGGCAGGTAGCTTAGAACCAGGAGAAGCACATAGGGGGGGGGGGGGGGGGGGGGGTCACTGGGGGCTACCCGCGCGAAGCCGGGGCGAGTCGCTAGTAAAGTTAATAAAATACCTACAACTCGTATAATAGCAATATAGGTACAGCAAGCGTCACGTGAGCGAATACCAGCACACCAATTTAGGTAGGTAGTCTGTTCAAAAAGAGAAGCGTCGTGGCCGAATTGTGAACTAACGTTATATTCTTTAGCCTAGGATTCAAAATGTCGGTATTTTGAATTATATACTAAACAAATAGTTACAGTGGTAAAATGATCAAAATGGAACAGACGCGCTATTGTATATCCCGCTAACAAAAAAGGTGAATAAGCACAGCTGCGCCCTCCAATCCCACGACGCTTCTCTTTTTGAACAGACTCTACCAACCTACCTTTTTTATTTTTTATTTATACTACTTGGATGACGGATCAAGCAAGGGGCCCACCTGATGTTAAGCGGTAACCTCTACCTATGAACAGTGCATTACCTCATAGATCACGTCCACCTAGGACGCAACCTATGTGGCATTGCACTGCGCCCGCCACCCTGAGACATAAAGATGAAAAGTCTCATGTGCCTGTAATTTCACCGGCACCCTTACCCTTCAAACCGGAACACAGCAATGCGAGCACTACTGCTTTGCGGCAGAAATAGGTATGGTGGTACCTACCTACCTACTTGGTATTATTTTTCATGTGCTTAGTTGGTCAAACAAAGTTTTATTGCATGAGTTTAGATAACGTACATAGTTTATGAAAATGCACATAACGAGTGTTTCCCAGTGGTCAGATTGGTGGTCAGACTAGTCTGGCCAACGGGAATTATTTTTCCCGTTGTTCAGATTATTTCTTAATAACTAGGTATTAAAACACTCGTGGGAAACAGTGAAACTATCAATTTATTAATTTTGTAGACTAAACTTGGCTAGAAGGAATGTCGGAAGATGGACCAACGCACGGCTATAATGGAATGGTGGCCTAGAGACGCTCGGCGACCAAGAGGTGGACCACCTGCCCGACGGTCGGATGACATCGTTAGAGTAGTTGGACGAGAATGGATGAGAACAGGAGAGAGTGGCGTATTAGAGAGGAGGCCTATACCCAGAAGTGGGCGTTCAGTTTTTTTTTTTAACAACTTGGATTGACGGATCAAGCATGTGACCCACCTGCCTCTGCCTATGAACAGTTCATTACCACATAGGTCACGTCCACCTAGGGCATTGCACCGCGCCCGCCACCCTGAGACATATAGATGAAAGGTCTCGTGTGCATGTAATTTCACTTGCAACCTGCAAACTGTGTTCCGGTTTGAAGGGTAAGGGTGCCGGTGAAATTACAGGCACATGAGACTTTTCATCTTTTCGTCCTAGATGGACGCGACCTATGAGGTAATGCACTGTTCATAGGCAGAGGTTACCGCTTAACATCAGGTGGGCCATTTGCTTGTTCCGTCATCCAAGAAGAATAAAAAAAAAAAATGGTTTTGAGAAAGCATTGAGAAGTATGAAGTTAGGGAAGTCAGCAGGGCATGATAGGATAACAGTAGAAGTAACAGTGAAGGCAGGACATGGCATCGTAGCGAGTCAGCTGTAATACCAGTCGCCAGTATAACTGCGTGTCTAAGGTCGAACGCGTTGATTTGTTCTACGGAAGCTTACCCAATTTTAAGAAAAATCTCGCTAAGTAATGTTTTCACTTCAAATTTAGGTTTTATAAGTATGTTTGATTTGTTAAAATTTAATTTCAATTTGTAGGACATGTTGTGTTTTTTAATTAATTTGTGATAATGTTTTATTTTTAATTTTTTAATCTGTTCTCGCCTATTATTACTAATAGCATGTTGTTAGTCATCTATAATTGTGGTAGCACTTGGCATGTATAACTTAACTATCTTGTGTGTATTTAACTTGTAACGGTATATACTATGTTGGTGACTCTAATAAATAAATATAAAATATAAATAATTATTTATTTATTTATTTAAAAACTTTCACACAAGACAATAGTGCAAGGAGGACTTAATGCTAACAGCATTATCTGCCAGTCATCCTGGACGTGCAGAAAGATGGTGAGGCGTGCCTTACAAACAAGTACCACAGAAAATAATAATAACAATACAAGTTAAAATATAAAACTAAAAGGATACCTAAATATAATATACTAATAAATACAAATACCCAAACAAAAATAAAAACAGTTTCACAAAATAATAATAATATACATAAATAAATTACCGTGACAATAAAACACATACTTAGTAGGGAAAGTACAAAGGTATATACCTAATACAGGCCTAATAATAATGTTTATTGAGATGTCATGTTACACAGGTGGTGATTAGGCGCGACTGCATTTGTTCCTCTTGGTCTTGGGGTCCATTTTGCACACCTCGTGCGAGTTGCACTTCACGTTGTCGCAGTACACGGCCGTGCCTCCAGCTGGAACAGACAAGTTGAGACTAGAGGGGCTAGTCTGCAAATTTGACAAGCAACTTACACGGCCGTGTGGTGTACACTACACGGATTTTAGTATGGAGAAATCGAAGAGCGCCCCTAGCGGGCACCTTGAGAACCTCGAATTCCATACAAAAATCCATGAAGTGTACACCTATACACCCGTGTAAGTTGCTTGTCAAATATGCAGACTAGCCCCTCAGGTCAGCATTCATACACACATACATACAACACACGCCTTTTTCCCCGAACGGGGATAGGCAGGCAGAGCCTCAATGGGCCTCATTTCACAGTGGGTTGCACCGTCGAATATAAATGTGACACGTGGTGAGCTCATCGCCGCCATTGCTTCCCACGACTGACTCGGCTAACACTTTCTTCCAGTAATAACACATTCGTTAGGATTCAATCTTTTTGAATTATTACAAGCTTTTAAGGCGCTATAGGGCCAACGAAAATTTTTATGTCAGGGTGTGAAGCACGCGGGGTCGCCTCGCCCACTGAGCGGGACGCAGGATGCGCCGAGTTCAATGACCCGAATTCTATCGGCGGGTAAGAGCGTTTTCACACTTTCCGATCCGATATCCTTATCGGAACACGTTTCCATACATTTTGTCGGTATCTGATATTGGAGACCGATAAAATGTATGAAAATTACGGCCGATAACGGTATCGCATCGGATAGTGTGGAAACTCTCTAAGGCGCCTTGCTATTATTTTCGCACATACGGTCATAAAGTAGTACAATATGCGCACAAAAAATAATAAGTTTTAGTGCTAGTAATAAATAAATAATAAAGAATTTTTACGTAAGTTTTTTTATTATTTCTGTTGGATATTTGGATAATCACATTACCTATAAAAATGGATCGTAAGGAAGGTATCTAATTGTGGCAGAAAATCAGATGTTCCATAAACAAAATAAGTACCTCATGATTCGATCTTAAGAAATTACCTCTCCGTCTCCTCCAGTGGATGTGTGCAGTGGTCTGTCCGACCTAAGACTAGGCCCTCCGACTCTTTCTGAGGAAGAGTGCAGAGGTGTGTGTCCGGCCTAAGAAATTACCTCTCCGTCTACTCCAGTGGATGTGTGCAGTGGTCTGTCCGACCTAAGAGTAGGCCCTCCGTCTCTTTCTGAGGAAGAGTGCAGAGGTGTGTGTCCGGCCTAAGAAATTACCTCTACGTCTACTCCAGTGGATGTGTGCAGTGGTCTGTCCGACCTAAGAGTAGGCCCTCCGTCTCTTTCTGAGGAAGAGTGCAGAGGTGTGTGTCCAGCCTAAGAAATTACCTCTCCGTCTCCTCCAGTGGATGTGTGCAGTGGTCTGTCCGACCTAACAGTATACCCTCCGTCTCTTCCCGTGGAAGAGTGTCGTGGTGTGTGTCTGGCTTAAAAAATTACCTCTCCGTCTCCTCCAGTGGATGTTTACAGTGGTCTGTCCGAACAAAGAGTAGCCCCTCCGTCTCTTCCCGTGGAAGAGTGTCGTGGTGTGTCTGGCCTAAAAAATTACCTCTCCGTCTCCTCCAGTGGATGTTTACAGTGGTCTGTCCGACCTAACAGTATACCCTCTATCTCTTCCCGTGGAAGAGTGTCGTGGTGTCTGGCCTAAAAAATTACCTCTCCGTCTCCTCCAGTGGATGTTTACAGTGGTCTGTCCGAACAAAGAGTAGCACCTACGTCTCTTCCTGTGAAAGAATGCCGTGATGTGTTTCCGGCCTCAGAAAATACTTCTCCGTCTCCTCACGTGGATGTGTGAAGTGGTATGTCCGGCCTAAGAGTTACCCTCCGGTTTTTCCTATGGAAGAGTGCTGTGGTGTTTGTCGGGCCTAAGAAGATACCTGTGCGTCACCTCACGTGGATGTGTGCAATGGTCTGTCTGGCCTAAGAGTAGACCCTCCATTAGTTCCCGTGGAAGAGTGCCGTGATGTGTGTCCGCCCTAAGAAAATACCTGTCCGTCTCCTCAAGTGGATGTGTGAAGTGGTATGTCCAGCCTAAGAGTAACCCTCCGTTTTTTCCTATGGAAGAGTGCTGTGGTGTTTGTCCGGCCTAAGAAAATACCTGTGCGTCACCTAACGTGGATGTGTGCAGTGGTCTGTCTGGCCTAAGGGAAGACTCTCCGTGTCTTTCCATGAAAGTGTGCCGAGGTGTGTGTCCGGCCTAAGAAAATACCTGTCCGTCACCTCACGTGGATGTGTACAGTGGTCTGTCTGGCCTAAGGGAAGACCCTTCGTGTCTTCCCGTGGAAGAGTGTCGTGGTGTGTGTCCGACCTAAGAAAATACCTGTGCGTCACCTCACGTGGATGTGTGCAGTGGTCTGTCTTGCCTAAGAGTAGACCCTCCGTCTGTTCCCGTGGAATAGTGCCGTGATGTGTGTCCGGCCTAAGAAAATACCTGTCCGTCTCCTTCCGTGGATGCATTGAGCATCACATCAATCTACAAATTCTACCTATATCATTCTACAATTTTCAGTGTAATAACTACTCATTTTGATTTCTAGCACAGCACATGGTAGTAAATGTGTTACTACCATACATAACATACATACCATACCACCATCCAAAGGGCGTCGACGATTTTGGCATAGTCGTCAGCCGCCATTTACTTTTATTTTTAAGTTAGAGGCGCACTTTTTAAAAATTACATTTTCTAGAGGGTACGGGTCATTCGCAAAACATCCACTTCTCATAATGTACACCGCACTTTTAAAACTATTTTTTTTTCAAAAAAGCTGGATATGGGTTACTGGCTCACTGACTCATTGACATCGTTATTCTCCTAGAAGGAGTCGTTTTAGTGATGGGTCATGTTCTAGGAAAGTGTTTAGTCCGTCTGTAAAATCTGTCATTTCAAAAATCCAAGCTGACCAAAACCTTTCTTCGAAATGGTGACCGATCGGATCCGTTCAAACGACGCATCCTACTGTTTTTTGGGAAAGATAGAAGAAAAAAATAAAAAAAATAAAAAAATAGATTGCTGCTCTAAAATGGGTTTTTCAAACAGACTTGTCCGACTAGACTTTGGTGAATTAAAGTTTTTTACTAAAGTTAACACTCGAAAATTTGGTTTATATAGAAATGTTGTAAGCATCTTGGTGTATATAGGGTGCAAAATCACAACTTTTTTAAAAACCATGATGGCGCATGGCGGATTGTTTGGTGGTCATTTTGTAGAATCGTAAAGTTTTCAATTTTCAAATTGAAAAAAGAAACTGCGGGCAACACCGGAGCTTGATGACTAGTAAAGGGCTATCGTGTGGGAGAACAAGTGGTGTTGCCTGGTGGAAATTGCAACTTTTTTACTTTTCGTTACATTTTACTTGTATTTATATTTTACTTTTAAAACCAAGAAGTAAAAATGTAATCATATGAAAAAAGTAAAAAGTCTAAAATAAAAAAACTCAAAAAAAAAAAAATTGAAGTCATTTTATGAAAAGTCCAGTGTACATATTGCGAATAAAGGAGATGTCCAGAAGTGGTATAATATTCTGAGAAAACTTCAGAAGTTATGAAATATATCTAAAAAAAGCTTATTTATTGGGCTACTCGATTATATAAATTTTATATATTATAAAACCTCCGTTTCCGAGAAAATAATAAAATTGTTCTTGAAGGGAAAACATAATGAAACAAACATGCCAAAACCACACGTGTGTAATAAATAAATAAATAAATAATGCTGGACAGTTCACATAACACATTTCACATTTTTTATCTAGCCCCAAGCTAAGCAGAGCTTGTGTTATGTGTACTAGATAACTGATATACTTAATACAATATATTACATAGATAGATATTTTTTATTATACATAAAAATACCCAGAACACCCTAAACAAATATCTGCGATCGCACATAAAATAAATAGGTATGCTATTTCGTCTTCTTCTGCCTGTGCCCAAAGATATGATGACTAAAATATTCTTCTTGAATGGAATACGTGCTAACACACAATTTACAATCCACTTGAGGAGACGGAGAGGTATTTTCTTAGGCCAGACAAACACCACAACACTCTTCAATAGGAAAAAACGGAGGGTTACTCTTAGGCCAGACATACCACTTCACACATCCACTTGAGGAGACGGAGAGGTATTTTCTTAGGCCGGACACACATCACGGCACTCTTCCACGGGAACAGACGGAGGGTCTACTCCTAGGCCAGATAGACCACTTCACACATCCACGTGAGGTGACGCACAGGTATTTTCTTAGGCTGGACAAACAACACAGCACTCTTCCATAGGAAAAAACGGAGGGTTACTCTTAGGCCGGACATACCACGTTACATATCCACGTGAGGTGACGGACAGGTATTTTCTTAGGCCGGACAAACACCACAATACTCTTCCATAGGAAAAAACGGAGGGTTACTCTTAGGCCGGACATACCACTTCACACATCCACTTGAGGAGACGGAGAGGTATTTTCTTAGGCCAGACAAACACCACAATACTCTTCCATAGGAAAAAACGGAGGGTTACTCTTAGTCCGGACATACCACTTCACACATCCACTTGAGGAGACGGAGAGGTATTTTCTTAGGCCGGACACACATCACGGCACTCTTCCACGGGAACAGACGGAGGGTCTACTCCTAGGCCAGATAGACCACTTCACACATCCACGTGAGGTGACGCACAGGTATTTTCTTAGGCTGGACAAACAACACAGCACTCTTCCATAGGAAAAAACGGAGGGTTACTCTTAGGCCGGACATACCACGTTACATATCCACGTGAGGTGACGGACAGGTATTTTCTTAGGCCGGACAAACACCACAATACTCTTCCATAGAAAAAAACGGAGGGTTACTCTTAGGCCGGACATACCACTTCACACATCCACTTGAGGAGACGGAGAGGTATTTTCTTAGGCCAGACAAACACCACAATACTCTTCCATAGGAAAAAACGGAGGGTTACTCTTAGTCCGGACATACCACTTCACACATCCACTTGAGGAGACGGAGAGGTATTTTCTTTGGCCAGACAAACACCACAGCACTCTTCCATAGGAAAAAACGGAGGGTTACTCTTAGGCCGGACATACCACTTCACACATCCACTTGAGGAGACGGAGAGGTATTTTCTTAGCCCAGAAAAACACCACAACACTCTTCCATTGGAAAAAACGGAGGGTTACTCTTAGGCCAGACATACCACTTCACACATCCACTTGAGGAGACGGAGAGGTATTTTCTTAGGCCAGACAAACACCACAGCTCTCTTCCACGGGAAGAAACGGAGGGTCAACTCTTTGGTCAGACAGACCACAGCACATCCCACATCCACTAGAGGGGACGGAGAGGTAATTTCTTTGGCCAGATCTCTACTCCTACTAGGTATGTAGCTATCTAAAGTAACAGTATGAAGTCAGAGTTTATTTGCAAAACAAATCGGATAATGTATTTGTTTACCTAGGTTTACTTTTACTTACCTTTGTCACAGAATAAATAATAGTACAATTACCTATGTTGGCTCTTTTCATAATTATGATTTGCGAGTAGCCTGACTTGATAGTTTCCATTTCATCCGTAGTCACGTGACCGATGGCGGGAAAATTGACACAGATCCTGCCTCGATGCGGTCTGCGACCGGTCTGAGCAAGCCGAGCGCACGCTCTGGTACTTATATTTGTGTTTTAAAAATTATATAAAAAAATCCCTTTGTGTTTTGCTAAATTTTGTTAATGACTTCACTAATTTAAATAAAAATGAACATGACTCCAAGTGTTTCATAAGTTAAAACGTGAAAGAAGTAAGTCAAAAACATGATTTCAATTTTAAAAAGGTGGTATCTTTGTGTTTTTTTTTTATTGAGTGAAGTAATTCAAATAGTGTATTGAATTAATGATTTCACTAGATAAAATGATCAAGAATATCATATATTTTTTTCTTCATAGAAAACTATAAGAATTCTTATCAAAAACTTTAAAATTCTAGACACATTTGAGAACCTATGGCGTCTTAATTAACTTACAATGTATGTCTGGGTGGAATCTTGCAACTGAATTTTAGAGCAGTTATTCTCAACCGATTGAGATTATATTTTGCATACCTGTCAAGTTCCGATGACAATGCAATATTATGGTGACAACGAGCTGTTCTGATGATGGAGACGGAAGGTGGACAACGGAACTCCACGATAGATAATAGTAGACTGGCCGTGTTTAGGCCCATTTTGACCAGCACCCGGTAACGATCACCAATTTTCCTCGCTCCCTTGGCGTAAAGATAGCCCTGTGTATAGAGCCAACAGGAAGACAATATGGCTGACAAAGGGTTCTTACATGCGTGCGTGCTAGTACTCCCAGTGCCGGTGCCTGGCGACGCTAGGACGCTGCAGCTCTTGGCGTTGCAGGCGTTGGAGCAGCACTTCTTGCCGTTGGTGCACTCGTAGTCCTGCACGCACTTCGGGCTGCAGCCGTAGACCTTCGACGGCAGAGGGCAGCCATCACCAGCTGCAATCATTATTCAAATACTAATATTATTGCCAGCTGTCGGTCCCGGCTGGTATTGATTAATAGCAGTCGATAAGCCATGTCAGAGGCCCTCGGGCGGCTTGACAAACTCCGACACCAGAGGCCAGCACTACCTCATACGAAACGAAACGAATTGCTAACACAACACAGAAACTTTTCTATTTTCGAACAAACCTATACAATGCCATATGGGCATTTTTAAACTTTTCCACGAGTCTCCACACGAATTAGACGTTTCAAATTCAAATCCCTTTACTCCCTAGGGAGTTTCATACAATGCTTTACTTTACATAGAAGCACTAACGCGGACCAATCAGAAGAGAGAAAGCTCAAACTCCCATGGGCAAATTTGCCTCCCGCTATCCTAATTGTCGTTTTTCGAAAAGGTGTGATGAAATTTATTATTTCTTGGTCTCAGGCAATTGAAAAATAAATAATATCCATAAGTACATACATAAAGACGCAAATATGCAAGTCTCGACAGAGCTTACTTATTTGAGCCTTTCGGGGTCGAGACTCTGGGTCCGTGGGGTTCCGGGGCCCTTCGCGTTTTCAAAATTCTTTTAGGGCTTCTGGTCGAAGCGACGCGTGACCCGAGAGCTGGCTCTTATCTGGCTCAACGCATTAGTATTGCCATTCAGCGTGGCAATGCAGCCAGCATCTTAATGGACGCTTCCGTCTGGTAGTGATTTGGATCAGTTGAGCTACCTTTAGATCGCTTGCAGCGGTCTTCCGGTAGCACAACTGTTTCATATGTATTTAGTACATACATAGTGTGTGGTTTTCAATTCTTGTCCGTATGTAGTGTGCCGTAGTATAATAATATGTATTATAGTAGTAGGTACATAAGTAGGTACCTAAATGTCGTCGTATAAACGATTCAAAACAATTTACTTGATAGATTGATTTAACTGGGTCCAACGGACGCTTAAGTGGCTCATCCTATCATCAAAGTCATAAAAGTATTTTATTCATTGAAATCACAAGGATCATTTTGAAACGTCTTATAAAATAAATTGACTCCTGTTCCAACACGACCAAACCTAGAAGAAGCAGGCAACAAACACGGCTCGGCTTTATTTGATGATCCTTCTTACTACTAGGCGGGGAGCGCCTGTGTGGTGCCTCGAGAACAAGGAGAAGCTGATTCAAAGAAAAGAGGAAAACCAACAAAAGTAGGATACTAGAGAGAATCTGCAAAAGTTCATAGGACAGCAACGCTCCGCTTGATATACTCATAAATACCACACCAATAATAAAAGGTCTATCAATGTTAAAAAAAAAAAAAAAAACATGTAGTACAGACATTTAAAAATTGACAAATTAGCTGTGGATGGGCAGAGCGACATCAGACCACGCGGCTTTATCATTAACATAGTCATGTATAGTGTAATACGCTATTCTTAGTAGGATTTAAATCTTCGAATCGAAAGTTTACAAGCACTTCACTATCATAGCAGGTACTTAGTTATCATAGGTACTTAACTACTAAAGTAGCCTTTTTAGGGTTCCGTAACCAAAAATTAAGGAACCCTTATAGATTCGTCATGTCTGTCTGTCTGTCTGTCCGTGTATGTCACAGCCTTTTTTTTCTGAAACTATAAGAGCTATACTGTTGAAACTTGGTAGGTAGATGTATTCTGTGAACCGCATTAAGATTTTTACACAAAAATTAAAAAAAAACAATTATTTTTGGGGTTCCCCATACTTAGAACTGATCCTCAAAATATTTTTTTTCATCAAACTTATACGTGTGGGGTATCTATGGATAGGTCTTCAAAAATGATGTTGAGGTTTCTAATATTATTTTTTTCTAAACTGAATAGTTTGCGCAAGAGACACTTCCAAAGTGGTAAAAAGTGTGTCCCCCCCCCCCCCCCCCCCGTAACTTCTAAAATAAGAGAATGATAAAACTAAAAAAAATATATGATGTACATTACCATGTAAACTTTCACTCAAAATTGGTTTGAACGAGATCTAGTAAGTAGTTTTTTATTTTTGGGGTTCCCCATACTTAGAATTAGAACTCAAAGAATTTTTTTTCATTAAACCTATACGTGTGGGGTATCTATGGATAGGTCTTCAAAAATTATATTGAGGTTTCTAATATATTTTTTTTCTAAACTGAATAGTTTGCGCGAGAGACGCTTCCAAAGTGGTAAAAAGTGTGTGTGTGTCCCCCCCCCATAACTTCTAAAATAAGAGAATGATAAAACTAAAAAAATTATATAATGTACATTACCATGTAAACTTTCACTCAAAGTTGGTTTGAACGAGATCTAGCAAGTAGGTTTTTTTTTAATACGTTATTAATCGTAATCCATCCAAGAACTTTTATATTATGTTACTTGCTGCTACGGAACCCTTCATGGGCGAGTCCGACTCGCACTTGGCCGCTTTTTTATATAATGACATGGTAAAGTACCTATTTATTCGAGATTTTCCATTCGTTCTGATGTCCGCGTATCATAATGTCACCGAGGTGACTGTACAAAAGCAAGCTTTGACGAATTTATCAATTTACCCTACATTTTTTCGGTGACGAATTTACCCGATGACAAAAGAACCCTTTTTTTTTTTTTTTTGCGATGTGAAAGTGCAATTACGCGTGTTCCTCAACTACAGAGGGAGAGTTGAGGGGGTCTGTCGGGCTCACTGTTGGCTGCACCAACAGCATACCGACTAAAAACCCACCGTAATTAACTCCCCCCTCCCACTGGAATACGCACAAGTTGTATCAGCTCTGTATTTATAAAATCGTATTAATTAATTTTGCGCATATCAAAGTTCATAGATAGTGTTATATTGGGCTTACTACCATTATCCTTCGTTGAAATAGTTTGAATTGTGAAAATGTGATGCAAATCGTAGAAAACAAGTTAAAAACATACCAAGTGACTGCAGAGGAATCTCCTAGTAACACAAACTTTAACTAAACCAATATCACGATAAACACCACTTAACTACATCGCTCAAGCAATTATTCAGCGCTGGAAGAGTTATTTCGCATCATAAGGATTCACAACAGGAACATACAAAATAAGAAGAAACATTCTCAAGAACAAATTTTGTACGAAAATCAACTGGTTAAGTGAGTCATATTCTTTTGTTATAATGAGAATTTGTGCAAAATATTGAAGGTACATTTGTGTTAGCATTAGAAGTATACACAACTTGCAATTTCGGAGCTTAGTACAGACTTTCGAACTTCAACTCGCATCCAAACAGGTGTCCTATTTCGTCACAATGTACTGAAGACGATTTGACGTAGCGGTTGCAGTAACCAGTTGAGAACGCAGATAGCCATTATACCGGCTCCGAGTTCGAACCCATTCGGTGAAGGGCTAATTTTTGCACTAGGAAAAATTCTATTTTTTCACCTACATCGAGTTCGAATCCAGCCTCCGAAGGAAAAAACCACTTTTTGCACAAGAAAATTTTCAAAAGTTCTATTATTTTTCAACTTTGCAAGAATGGAGTTTGATACAGCGAACATCACATTACGTAACAAGAAGCACGTCAATTTAAATCTGTCATTAATCGATTACCTTGATCTCGAAGTCCAAAACTCGTCGCTGCTAGATTTAAGCTCTAGAAGTCTTCCCAACATATCTTCTGGCGACTATTTGCAGATAAATGAATTAAAAGAAGAAATTCAAAATTTGCATTTAGAATTAGACATTGCTCATGAAGAAATCGCAAACCTAAATATGAGCAACAAATCTTTGCACGACAACTTACGTGAAGCTGAAAGAAAATTAAAGTTGTTTAAACAAGTACTATGTAGTGACGATCTAAATAAATCACGAAGGGGAAGTTGTAGCAGTAGTGTCATGTCTACGCCGCTATCCACTAAGAGGTTCGGAAGCCCCATCATCACCAGAAACCTCTTAGCGAAGCTGCAAGCGGAAAGCATAATACCAGCTCATCTTAGGACTATTCCAACTTCAAGCACAGCTGTTGATCGCAAAACATTACAGACAACCATACCAGAGACATCTACCGAGAACGAACGACAATTTCAACATTTGATATCGAAAAATGACAACGATCACCTCACCAAGAGTCGAGCGCTATCCGTAACACAACCGGTAGGGGGAGACACCAATATCAGCAGCAACCAAGAAATAAATCATCATGAAATAAAAAATAAGATTGTTATATTAGGAAATGAACAACTCTCGGGATTATCATCGGTCATCGGCGACGAACGGTCCGGAAAATGGAACGACTCATACAAGGTATCTGCATTCATTAAAAGAAATGCCAGTTGTTACCAGGTACTGTCAGAGTGTGATTCTATTAAAGAGTTATTGACTAACAAAGACGTAGTTGTTTTATGTGTTGGTTCTCATGAATTCAGTCCTAACTATGTCTTGAGTCAGTTGGATATCGCACTAAGAAAGTTAAAAAATACCAACGTTTTGATTATTCCTGTAAAGCAGAGTGCGTATTTAAATGTAAAATCACTGAATTACAACATTAATTTATTGACCCAACGATATGATAATTCTAAATTTATTGACATCTATTGCAATGATAATTATAATGCTGATAGGATATATTTGAAAAATCTAAGTAATCAAATTAACTTGTGTATTGATACTCATGACTACAAAATGAAATATTTGACTTTTGACTCTAATAGTATTTTTAAGAAAAAAAAATTGAATAAAAATTTCCAACCCACAGCTAATACAAACATTTCGCAAGTTTCAACTGCCATACAAGCTGCCAATTCCAAAACATCGGCCCCGAGTAAGTTTTTTCGTGAATAATTTTAGTGTTTTTCATCAAAACATTGCCGGGCTAGTAAATAAACAAGATATGGTAGAATTAGCCCTTCTAGAACTTAAAAACAAAGGAAAAAATATTAGAGTTTTATGTTTTACTGAAACTAATTTAAAACCGGGCGAAGAGCAGAATGTTCACTTACATGGTTTTGAACTAAAATCATTTTGGAGTCGAAAGAAGAAATTAAGGGGGGGTGTGTGTATCATGGTATCTAAAAGAGTGCCATGCTCTAAATTAACTTTAGTAGAGGAGTTTGCGGAGCAGACACATTTTGAGTGCTGTGCGGTAGATATAACAAACAGTAATCTTATAATAATATGTGTGTATCGCGCCCCCAAGTCGAACGTACAAGTTTTTTTTAATAAACTTGACACGATATTGCATAAAATCACGACTTTATTTTATTTTATTTTATTTATTTATTTTATTTTATTAATCCAGGATTTACAGTTATCTTATAGTTACTTATAAGCTATACACTATATGCTATTCTGAAACCAATTTAAATCCACATTATGACTTTCAATAAGAAAAGAGTCATCATTACTGGTGACTTCAATATAGACACTTTGAAGGTGCACAATCATTCTCGATTGCTTAGGGAGCTACTATCCAACTACAACTGCACACTTCATATAACAGATCCAACAAGGAAATTGTCATGCATAGATCACATAGCCAGTAACATCCAAGCTGCGGTTGGTTCGGTTCATAATTTAGCCCTTTCTGACCATAACACGGGACAGATTTTAGAATTTTCACTTAAGTTAAAACAACAAAGAAACATCTGGTTTGAAGAAAAAAGGGAAATCAATGACAATAACATTGCCAAGTTTCTTCAATGTATGGAAGCCCTTACTTTTTCTGAAGTGTATGCGGAAACCTCGACAAATGGAGCTTTTAAAAGTTTTCACGAACTTTTGACACTTTTCTTCAATCTGTGCTTCCCGAAGATAACTGTCAAAATCTCAAAATCTAACACAAAGGCACGTTGGATTTCAGATAGTCTAAAGAAGTGCTGTATTGTAAAAAGGAAACTGTATATGCAATATTCTAGAGCGCGTACAAATAAGCTAAATCACAAAAGAAGATATTTAAAATACGCAAAAATATTAAAGACCTGTATCCTCGAATCTCAAAAAATACAGAGCGCTAAGTACTTAAAAAAAGCGAAAAACAAATGCAAAGCAACATGGGACATCATAAAATCGCATGAGTCGACGAAATCAGAGCATAACTACATAGAGTCAATAGTATATAAAGGCTCTACTATTACTGATACAATAGAAATTGCACGTTCCTTCAATGATTATTTCATTGAAATAACAAACAAGCCAATTCATCCCATAAACAGCCATGTCGATATTCTTAGTTCCAATTCGAGCATGTTTTTAATACCAACCACTCCAAAGGAGGTATTCAAGATTATTAAGTGCCTTAATAACTCCAATGCTGTAGGATTTGATGAGATACCAACGTGGCTCATAAAAAAGAGTGCCGTAATATTAGCTCCGTTGCTAAGTCATATTATTAATTTGTCATTCGTAGATGGTGTGTTTCCAGAAAAGTTGAAACAATCCATCGTCAAGCCGATACACAAAAAAGGTAGCGTCACGGCTCTAGATAATTATAGGCCTATAACTTTGATCCCAATCATTTCGAAAGTCATAGAGAAAGCAATGCTTTCCAGGATCTTAAGTTTTACCAATAAATTTAATATCATAGGCGCTGAACAGAATGGATTTATGAAAAATAAATCTACAACTCTAGCTATATTCAATCTGATCAAATCAATAGTAGAGAACGTCACTGCTGGAACACCCACAGTGGGCTTATACTTTGATATGAGCAAAGCTTTTGACTTTGTTCACCATTCGAGGTTATTGGCTAAGCTCTACAAATGTGGCATCAGAGGTGCAGCTCATGATTGGTTTAAGACATATTTAAATAATCGAAAACAATGCACTGAAATAGCAAAAATAGATCAAAAATCTAAAAAAGTTATTTGTAGATCGGAATTCAAAGCAAATACCTTTGGAGTCCCGCAAGGAAGCATATTGGGACCAGTTCTGTTTCTGCTCTACATTAATGATTTACCGAAATGCACGGAGCATAAAACAATCTTATTTGCAGACGACACCACGATCTTGGTAAATTGGGAAGATAAATTAGACCTTGAAGATGAGATTAATAGGACAATAGATAATGTAGTTAGATGGCTAGATGTAAATAATTTAAAAGTGAATATATCGAAAACAAAAATTATGCAATTTCATGCTATTAACGGAAAAACTATACATTTTAGGGCAAGCTATCAGGGCAAAATCATTGAAGAAGTGGAATCTTTAAAATTTCTTGGAGTAACCATGGACAAAACGTGTAGCTGGAAACTCCACATAAACGAGCTCTGCACAAAACTAAACCGCTTTGTTTATGCTCTTAAGCGAACCAGACAAGTAGTCTCCCTTCAGGCAGCCCTCCAGGCGTACCACGGGTATGTGGCATCTGTACTACAGTATGGGCTACTGATATGGGGTAACTCAACGGATACAGACCGAGCGTTTAAATTACAAAAGAAATGCATACGATCTATTTGTTCAGCTCATTATTTAGAACCTTGCAGACCGCTATTTAAGAAGCTACATTTACTAACTCTACCGTGTCTATACATAAAACAACTAGCTATTTTTGTAAAACAAAACCCAGAATTATTTGAAACAAATCAAGACGGACGTTCCCTCCAACTGCGAACACAAACAAATAATAGGCTCTATCTCCCGTTTTGTAAAAAATCTCTTCAGAAAAACGCCAACTTTATGGCACCAAAAATTTATAATAATCTCCCCGAAGGACTCAAAGAGTTGTCCGGAAACCTATTTAAGATAAAAATACATAAATGGTTATCAGAGAAGTGTTTTTATTCTGTGGATGAATTTTTGAATTTGAAAAATGTCTTGACTATTGTAAATTAAATTAAATTAATTATTAATTAATACCTGTATTGTTATTTGTGAATTAAAAGTTTTTTTTTAAATATAATTTGGACTAAGTTATTTTTGTTTGTATAGTTATCACAATATTGTAATTGATTAGTAGTATTAATGAATTGATTAAGAATTAATTTAACCAATGTATGTAATAGAGACGTACCTATTTTAAAACATTTGCATGCTTGTGAAGCAAGAACATGTGCTCCTCACTACAACATAAGGCCTTCCATGTATCCTACCATGTTCTAGCAAATAAACTGATTTCATTTCATTTCATTTCATTTCATTTCATTTCATTTCATTCCCTCATTCACCTTAGTGCCAGTGCATCGTCAAACTCGTCATCAGACGATTCGTTCAACGGTGCACTAGCACTTGACAGGGTCACGGGGTCCCGGTCGGATTCGACCGCGGCAAGACAAAAGAACCCTAACCCAAGTTCACCAACTACCTACCTACTTCACCTACTAGGTGTAGTATCTACGTTGTTTATGTATTTGTCTGCATGAAACATCGAGAACTACTCATCGAGAACAGCAGGAAAACAACAAGAAATCTTATTATTATTGTACCTACTTACCTATAGCTAGGTGGGAAACATTCCGCAGTGGTAGGTTATAACTTTGATAGACCTTTGTTTGACCACGATATCACCTGTTGGTAAAAGTGACGATGTGGCCGAAGATGAAGCACAAAGGTCTAGAAGGCACCTATTCACTCTAGCCTTGAAGAGACCCAGAAGTGTTCGTGTATAGGTAAATAAATAAATAAATAAATTATGCTGGACAGTTCACACAACATTATCTAGCCCCAAGCTCTGTAGAGCTTGTGTTATGGGTACTAGATAACTGATATACTTAATACAATACATTATACATATAGATGTGTTTTTATTATATAATAAAATACCCAGAGCACCCTGAACAATTATCTGCAGATCGCACAAATATTTGTTCCGAGGCGGGAATCGAACCCGCAACCTCCTGCGTCACAGGCGAACCTTCGCCCGCCGCGGCGCAGAGGTCGTTCATCAATTAATTACAGTTTTAAAAAACATAGTAAAATAAATAAAATTACAATCAGTTTTCTCTAAATAACAACAAATGTATTTGAGACAAAACAAAAGTTATTTTCACCCCCCCATCTCAGAAAGAGTGTTTTCGCTCTACGATATATGAGTGCAAAAGCCGTTTTTATCCGCTAGAGGATAAAGTAAAATTGAATTTAGAACATCGTGTGCACTAAGCTTGTGAATTCAAAACATAATTAAACCTAGGTAGGTATTTACTTCTACCTCCATGGTGCCGAATTTATCATATCAACCTCTTTTATTTTGTTAAAAACTCAGACTCGTAACCTTCTTGGTGTATTACTTTTTTTTGCATTTATGTAATTTCCTCGCTGAGGTGTGATGAAAAGTTACGTGTTGCACTCGAGTGCAAGGATTTTTAGTGCTCTTTTGATTCCCTCGCTAACCACGGCGAGTGATTCAAGAATCCTTCGCTTGCTCGATCATCAAAATTGAGCACGCGGTTAAAAAGCAACTTTACACTCTTATGTAACAAATAACTATTACAATTATAATTTTGGAGATTATAGACATGAGGAAATTGTAACAACAAATAGTGGGGGGGGCTATAAGTCTGAATTTCCTAAAAGGCTATTGTTAAGATATGAACTAAATATTTAGGCCAGCGAGATCATCTATTGGGAAGGACTCTACGTTGTGAAATATTTGCAGTAACTCATTTCTACAATATAGGCACATATAGGTATAGGCATCGACGTAAATAAAATGAATGGACGGGCCTTAGGGAACGATAGTTTTGAAGCTTCTAAACAGACCTAGCTAGTATACTTCGCTTCAGTCAGTCTTTGTCACGGCAACGAGTGACAGCTATGCTGAAAAATACCAAAATTAGATACCTTGGTAATACAATGCCTTCCTGTGCTTTTCTGCAAGTGCAAACAACACAAGAAATACAAATAAAGCTTCAGGCATCGCATTTCATTCGTAAGTAAAGGTTTTGTAATATAATTTTCATCAATTGATAAAAAACTTATAAATCGTCGTGTGGTAGGAAAACTACATAAGTAACACATTTTGCGAAATCGACTTTATTGCATGGTTATGATGGCCCATACATGTCGATGGACACGTCTTGCACTAGAGGACGAGCGACAAGGAGGACTACGCCCCAGGACATTATCTCAATGTTCCCCACTCTGAATGAAAGTTAACAGACACAAGTTTATACTCGTAGATAGTTTTAATTTTAGTCGACATACCTTTTTCTTTTTGATACTTAGAATTATTGTGTTCCACAATTTTTTTTTCATTTTGTTGATTTTATAAGCATTAGTCGTATGATAAGTTTGTTATGTCACTTACTTTGAATTTATAAGTCTGCTAAAATAATGTAGGTGTTTCAGTAGTTTTCTAATATTCAGTCTTGATAAAAAGAAATGATTATAAGTTGGTTTTATTTTAAAATGTATTTTAATATTATTTAAATCTATACCCATGGATAGGATTGTCATATTCAAATAAGTAAATAATAGATCATTTCAATTATTCAAAACTTTGGCAAGGGAAAAATACATAGTCGTTTTTTTATTATTTCTCTTAATCAAAAGAACTAAAATGTATTATCATTAAATTCGAAAATAGATACAGTACCAATCTATAACATATCAAAACACGGACTGAAAAATTAGTTACGATAAAAAAGCTATTGCCATTTTTGACGCAATAAAACAGTAAATCGCGTTTTTCTCGCGATGTTGGTTTTGTTGTTGTTATTACTTATTTAGTTTTCCAACTACAGCGACGAAATATTTGACAAGACTTCACGCATGACGGATGGTCCGGTACAGACTGCAAAAAAATCTGATGCCTAAGGGGTATCGTATTGATTTAGAATTGTAATTTGCATTATTTACGTCAAAACATTGCTAAGCACGTCGCTTTAGGTAATTGCATATAATATGTAATGGCATGTTAATTAACCTTATAGGTTTCCAAAAAAAATCTAAGGTAAACAAAAATGGATAGAAGTCATAAGACGAGCAAGAACAGACGACTTTTGGAAGTGGAATACATTTTCCCGTATTTGCTCTGATCATTTTCTACACAATGAATTCTATACGCCAAAAAACGGTTAGTAGTAGTAGAGCTTTTTTGTAAAAGAGTTCGTCCGGGGAAGTACTACCACCATACCTGTTTCTGCCGCAAAGCAGTAGTGCTCGCATTGCTGTGTTCCGGTTTGAAGGGTAAGGGTGCCGATGAAATTACGGCCACATGGGACTTTTCGTCTTTATGTTTCAGGGTGGCGGGCGCAGTGGAATGCCACATAGGGCGCGTCCTAGGTGGACGTGACCTGAGGTAATGCACTGTTCATAGGCAGAGGGTACCACTTAACATCAGGTGGGCCATCTTCTTGATCTGTCATTCCAAGTAGTATAAAAAAACTCATTGTGCAAAATTCTTAAAACTGCACTCTGCAGTTTCTTAAATACTGGAATTTTTATACATTTATGTTTCCGTACGATTTTTATGATATTTTCTTAGTTTATTGAGTGATGAAAAATATATTTTTCACAAATTGATTGAGCTGAAGACCTTAGGTGGACTTACTTTTCTATTGATTTATATTGTGTAGGTTTGAGAGCTGAAAAATAGATACGTAACTACATAAAACAGAAGGGAACCATGTATTTTTGTAAAAGTTTCATTCAATAATTGCATTTTTTTCGGCGATTTTTTGTACTATAAACCTACTGAAATAACTTTAGTAAACACATTGCATCTGTTAAAGTATTAAGTATTAAAAAAATACAGTTTTTAAGAAGTTCAATAATTTAATTTCACCTAGTTTATTTACAAGACCGCCAGGAGTGGCGCTATAGAGAAGAGGCCTTTACTCAGCAGTGGCTGGATAGATAGATAGATAGATAGATAGTTTATTTGTTGACCGTACCCTAAATCTGAATTGTCTTATTTTTCACGGACGTTTTCTATGGATAAGGCCAGTCCATTTATTTTACTTTGGTCGAAGGGTATAGGCATATAGTACTTACCAGCTTCTACGGAAATAGTTATTGCCAGCACGGCCAGCACAGCCACGATCAATGTCACGGAACCTGGAAATATGAACAAAAACAGGTCAAGAACGAGTCGGACACGCGCGGAGAGTTACCATAATGACTATACTGGACCACTTGAACTTATTATTGACTTGCGTGACCCGAGAACTGGCTCTTATCTGGCTCAACGCATTAGTATTACCGTTCAGTGTAGCAATGCAACCAGCATCTTAGGGAAGCTTCCGTCTGGCTGCTGGCAGTGGTTTGGATCAGTTCAGCTACCTTTACATCGTTAGCAGCGGTCTTCAGGTAGCACAACACAAAACAGCGAACCGCAGCTAGAGTTTTAGTTTTTTTTTAAATGAACCATAATACTGCACGACGCCTGCTGGCGCGGGCGACTCAGATGACGGTAGTTCCTGTTTGTCCCCGAATCTGTCCACATAAGAGGGGACCGACAAAAAAATAAAATTCCTGTCTGTCCGCGAATTTGGATTGACGCGCGTGTTACTTGAATTGAAGTTTAGATATTCTGTGGTTTAGGTACTACCATGGACCTAAGTCCATGGGTACTACAGCCAAACTACTATTATTTATTCTGTGCTACAGTGCCACCAACTTATCTGTTCTGCTGGGTTACTATGAGCTCTTATTGCCATGCAGTTGATAAACTATTCAGTACAAAATATTGGTTCCGTGATGTCCGCAACTATATTTAAAGGCACAATCGCAGAGGGTCTACAGACTTCTGCGATTAAAGTTATTCAACGATGAAAAATGTCAACGATGAACCGATATTTTGTACTGAATAGTTTTTGAACTGAATGGATATAAGAGCTCATAGTAACCCCCCAGGTGGACAAAATTGGAACTAAAGAAGATTTAAGTATAGTATATACCCACGACGATATGTTAAAATGTTGGAGTCGTTGCGTTACACGCTCAGTAACATTAAAGGTTACAAACTGGATGTTAATACAGTAATTACTTGAGGATGTAATCTAAATAAGTCATAGACAAGAAACACGATTGGTGCAACTTTTCTCGATAGCTTTATTTTTTAAATTGACTTTCCTAAAACCCGTTTTAAGGTCCCTCCTTTAACTAGCTTGATATTAAGCGTACATTTGTATACTATTCAGTAGGTAATCACATTACTTAGATTTCGTTTTTTTTGTATATTTGCTAAACAATTGGAAGCAAAACGAAGTTTTATCATTTGTCGCTAACTTCAGTTACTTCGGAGCGCCAGAAATCTATACCTCATGTCTTCCCGGGTTCTAGTGAGTAATAACGCTGTCACTGTCTTTCAGCTATTGTTTTCTTGCTAGACTCCGCCCATTCGATATTTTAAAATATCTTACTAGTTACAGCATGATTTATTTTTTCTCTTCCGATATAATTTCACAAAATGGCTCCTAGCGACGCTGCCAACTGAACAGATAATTTGGTGGAACCAAAAAACTTCAACTTCAACTTTTTCTTTCAAACTTCGCCAATAATAAATAAGTTTTTTCTGACATTAACCTAATCACTCATTTGTGAATATATTTTCTGAAACATATATTTTTCAATATTAAGCTTTTATAAAATTAGTGGTCGTAACCGTGTGCTGATCACAATGAGCCTAAACACGACCAGTCTACTATTATCCATCGAGGAATTCCGTTGTCCACCTTCCGTCTCCATCATCAGATCAGCTCGCTGTCACCATTATATTGTATTGTCATCGGAACTTAGACATGTAAAATTTCAGCTCAATCGGTTGAGGATAACTGGCTCTTTAATTCAGTTACAAGTTTCCAACCGGATTCCACCCAGACAAACATACATACCTACATTGAAAGTTAAATAAAAGCTTGTAAAAACAGATTACGCAGCGGTCGCGCCCTGTCTCGAGCGCTCGGACAGAATGCAAATCTTGCAATCATCACTCATTTCGTTATGCAAACCTTCTTAGTTATGCTAATTTATGTAAACGACCGAATACACATCGATAATTGCAAAAAATGGTCTAAGGCTCAATTCACACCTAGATGGCAGCGGCACACAGCGGCCGGCAGCGCCTGTGGGCCTGGCCAACTTCGACCATTCGAGCGGCCGCTGTTGCACACATCCCTCGCGCACATCCCTTGCACACATCCCTCGCACACATCCCTCGCGCACATCCCTCGCGCACATCCCTCGCGCACATCCCTCGCGCACATCCCTCGCACACATCCCTCGCGCACATCCCTCGCACACATCCCTCGCACACATCCCACGCACACATCCCTCGCACACATCCCTCGCACACATCCCTGGCACACATCCCTCGTACACATCCCTCGCACACATCCCTCGCACACATCCCTCGCGCACATCCATCGCGCACATCCCTCGCTCACATCCCTCGCACACATCCCTCGCACACATCCCTCGCACACATCCCTCGCACACATCCCTCGCACACATCCCTCGCAAACATCCTTCGCACACATCCCTCGCACATATCCCTCGCTCACATCCCTCGCGCACATCCCTTGCGCACATCCCTCGCGCACATCCCTCGCCCACATCCCTCGCCCACATCCCTCGCACACATCCCTCGCACACATCCCTCGCACACATCCCTCGCACACATCCCTCGCACACATCCCTCGCGCACATCCCTCGCACACATCCCTAGCGCACATCCCTCGCACACATCCCTCGCACACATCCCTCGCACACATCCCTCGCACACATCCCTGTTGTAAATAATCATTTTAAAAGGTCAATTGCGTTGGGTTGGAATCTATCTACTTTGTAAGTAGGTACCAACCTACTCATGTGATAAGTACATACCTACATGCTACAGGCAGAGATATCATATACTAATAAACAAGCAATCTTTGTAGGTATGTAAATAAAAATAGATCTCGAAAACTACTTATATCGATTTTGAGGAAGTTTGCTGTATTATGGGAGTTTTTGGGTGAGAAAAATCGACCTAACTAGGTTTCATCAAAAGAAAAACGCGATTTTACACAAAAGACATACGATTCACACATAATTACCTACCTACCTTTGTTTGCGTATGGTTTGCTTTTCGTTCCACGCTCGCTGCTAATCTAAATTCTAATTTCGAACAGGCTTTTTTTTTCATTTTTTTTTTATATTTGGCGCCGCACGGCTTGTGCATTTGCCATTTTCAAGTATCTGTATTTTCACTATATTGTATTTTCAATATATTTTGCAACGGTACACTCCTTCCAAGTCGTCAAAGTCACAGACGAGTCATGTTTTAGTAAAACGGTGGGCAATTTTACTAAAACTTTGGTAGACAATTTCCACCAATTTCAAAAGTCACGCAATTCACTTCCATTTCATTTCACTACACTTGTGCTTTTTAAACGAGCTACATTATTTAAAATGCCACCAAAATAACACAAAATAACTCAAGAAAACACTAGGAAAAGAAATAAAATAAAAGTAGACAACGTCTCTTTTCGAAAATGGCGGGAAGGGTCTCGAACAGGCTTTTAGGTAGGTATTCCGAATTCAAATAGACAATAGATATCTAGTAAAGAGGAACATAGAGATTGTAAAGGTAGCGAAACAATGTAAACACGATTTAAAAAAAAAACTTCAAGCAATTTTCGGTCGCACCATAATATCCCAATCCTGACTGATCCTGACTAATATTATAAATGCGAAAGTGAGTTTGTTCATTTGTTACGCTATCACGCCCAAACTATTCAACCGATCATCATTAAAATTTGTACACATATTTATATACATATATATAGACATATATAGATAGAGTATACAGCTACCTGGTCATGAACATAGGATACTTTTTTATTTTTTTAAATGAAATTAACGGGGCGAAGCCCTGTGTTAAAGCTAGTAATATAATTGTTGAAGTTAAGATGTTTGTATGTTTGTTACTCAATCACGCCGAAACGGCTGAACCGATTTCGAAGAAATTTGGTACACAGATCGATTCTGGATAGCCATAGGCGCAGAATAAATAATAGTAGGAACAAGGCTAATAGTATGCTACTTTTTGTCCTAGTAAAACGCGAGCGAAGTCGCTTGCGGACACTAGTTATTAGTAGTTATAAATACAGTTGACTCTACAACTCTCTCGAATGAAACTGGCTCTACCGGTATTGAAAAATCAAATAATTGTCATTACGTTATTAAAAATGTTGACTTACCCATGTAGGTATAAATTCAAATGTTGACTTACCCATTATTTTTATGCAAATACTAGTGTCTCTCGCAAATCCTGGTCACAGAATGGTCGCTTCATTGCTTGTTTGTCAGCTTCGCGACATTCATTTAGAGTGGGAGTGCGAGGCAGATTGCTATAGTATACCTAGGTAGGTTAGGTATAGCATTCAGACAATGATGTGACTGCCAAACAACAAAAAGGTTGGTACCTATAAGTAATAAGTATACCTAGCTATAACACCCACCGATCGCGTGGGGATTACTCCTTATTTACCTACACGTGCATGTAAGTGCCACTTGCGTCATACGGAGTTAATTCTAAGAGGAATTTAATATGAATAAATGATCGCGCAGTACAATAAACAAGTAATAATTTTGTAAAAATTAAAAAAATCCTCAACACAATTAAACGGCTGAACCAATTTTGATCATACATAGCTAAGAACACTCCCGACAAATTTACCTTCCAAACAAAACAAAATCGGTTCATCCGTTCGGGTTCTACGATGCGACAGCCACACACACACACACACACACACACACACACAGACATACACACACACACACACACACACACATTCACAAACACACACACAGACACGTAAAACTTATAACACCCCGTCGATTTTGCGTCGGGGGTTAAAAATACAGTTTTACGAAACAAAAACTGACTATAAAGCTTTAAAAAAAACGCTTCAAATGTTTATCCAAAATTTGAAAAAAAAACCACCATTTCTCCAGGATCCTATCATCCGATCCTGACCTGATGCCCAGATTAAACCCTAAGTAATAATTAAACAAAAAATAAATTTCCAAATTTGTCCAAGCGTCTTCAAAGAATCGGGGCAAATACTTTTTTTTTTTTTTTCAAATTGTTATTGTAGCCGCAGTTTTAGGGCTGAATGCACCATCTATTGCAGAATAGAGGAACTATCGACACGTTCCGTTACTCAATAGATGTCATGACTCTTCCCGCCATTTTCAAAAAGGCGTCGGCTACTTTTATTTTATTTCTTTTCCTAGTGTTTTTTTGAGTTATTTTGTGTTCTTTTGGTGGAATTAAGTTAGTTAAATTAAATGGAAAAGAATTACATTGACTTTAAAAATTGGTGGAAATTGTCTACCAAAGTTTTAGTAAAACGGCCACCGTTTTACTAAAACATGACTCGACTTTGACTTTGACGAGTAGCAAGGAGTGTAACGTTGCAAATTTATAATGAAAATACACTAATACAAATTAAAAATAACTTGAAAATGGCAAATGCGCAAGCCGCGCCAATCAAAGGACAATAAAAAAGATGTTACTTGTCTGTAAAAACCGTTCACCTAAGATGTCCCTGCCTTAGCTTATAACTTCTAAAGTATTAAGGCACTAATTATTGAACTAAAGGCACTATTTGGCACTATTTATGCACTATTTATTGGCTGGGAAGAAAACCCTGAATTCGATTTGGGGGTCGCTAGCTTGACGCACACGCCTTGGTGGCCTTGGTTGGCGTGCCAACTAAAACACACGGGACATCTTACGGTGAACGGCTGTAGCAGTTAGCTTTAGAGCATTGCGGCCTCCATGGAAGTCGCGGCCTCCGTATTCACCACTAAGATCCATAAATTCAATAGGATAAAAAAATAGAGATACGTACTATTACGTAAGTAATTATATTAGAGCATGGCAGGCCTCCGTACCGGAGGTAATTAAAATATTAGGTACTTGAATAATTGAATCATTCAACGAATTGATTAACAAAGTTTTTGAACGAAAATAATGTAACCGAAGTGACACGACACCTACTGGATTAATCTAGAACTAAATTCAAAAATTCCGTTTGGTACGGAAGGAAATGTCAAACAATCAAACTTTGTAATTGTAACGGGTTGATTTATTTCTGTTCGTGTTGGAATTTCGGATATATATTGAAAGAATCGTTGAAATACGCTGTTTACGGAAAATCTACAATAAAAGTGCTATGCTACTATGTTAGTAGATAGTTACAATCTGACAACAAGTTACAATCTGAGAGTTAAAAATGGATCCTTTCACTCAGGTGAGACTGGCTGTGAGTTTATTCTACGACACCATTCAATTACATCTATAAATTTCGTTATAAACATCTCAAATACTTGTCCACAGCGTATGCTTGAACGGGCGCGGGCAAGACAGGAGAAAATTGACCAGAAATTAGCCAATTCAGGACAAGCTGTTGCTAAGCGGAAACCACTAACTGAAAACATTAACAAAAGTGAAACTTCTCCCTCCAAACCACCTGCTAAGACCTCTAGAAGTTCAATCACATCACCGCCTGCAAAAAACACAAGAAGTTCTATTTTATCGCCTCGAAAATCGTCTACAGAGCCTTCAAAAGCTATAACTCCAGTGAAGGCCGCAAATAGGCGCTCAAGTACTCAAAAATCCGATCAGCTAGTGGTAGCGTCACCCCAGCGTCCCCGGAACGATGTTATTGTAACGAAAAATGAGTTCAAAAGCCCTAAAACAGGCAGCATGCCCAGACGGAACTCTGATGTGTCGGTTGAGATTAACATTGCCCATCGGAACGACATTCAGATTGAAGTCCAGGTTGAGGAACGGGATGCTCCGATCAGTGTTGTGTACGACTCTCAAGCAAGCGGGAACAATGTGATCATCAAAGAGATCGAAGGTAAGAGTGCTACTAACTAGCGAACTGCTCGCGACTTCGCACATCCTGTTGGTCCATAAACCTCAGACGTGCAGACAACAATTAACCAAAGTTTACCCGCTATCTGCATAGTGTTTAAGAATGAATACACATAATGTTAAAGAACTTCATTTTCTGCATTCAATCTATGGGTGGTCCATTATGCGTGAGGCTGGTATGGCTAGGCAGTTAGCCAGCCTAACACTGTCTAGAGCAACAGTAGTTTCCTGGGGTCCTTGCAGGCTTCGGGTTATTATTATTATTTAAAATTATAGATGAGCAGCTTTTCTGATGTGTCTATTTCACAGTGTTGAAATGTCTTAGTTTCCCTCCCTGCACTGATTACACTTTAATGTCTTTTAATAAATAAATAAATAAATAATGCTGGACAGTTCACACAACATTATCTAGCCCCAAGCTAAGCAGAGCTTGTGTTATGGGTACTAGGAAACTGATATACTAAATACATTTTTATTTTATTTATACCTACATATAAAATACCCAGAACACCCTAACCAAATATCTGCATATCTTACAAATATTTGTTCGGAAGCGGGAATCGAACCCGCAACCTCCTGCGTCGCAGGCGAACCTTCGCCCGCTGCGCAACAGAGGTCGTCAAAATTCGTATTATCTTGTTTAAAGTTGGTACTCTGCCAGTTACAATTCTTACACATAATCACTGAGCTTGGTCTGCTGATACCTAATTGCTAGACAGTACTGTGTGCTGTGTGAGTGATTTAACCATTGCTTAACTAAAACTGTCATCTGTAGAATAAAGTAAACAAAACACTCCCTCAGGGCCTGTAGACAAACATTACATGTTAATGTGAGCATAATGCCTAAGCGCTAACTTCATATCAAGTTCAACATTTCCCCATACATATAGCATTTGTAGAATGCTCGGATGAATTTGTCTAAAGGAGCTGATAAAAAGTTCATTACCGTAATGACATAAACAGTACTTCCTTAAAATTACTCACACATAGATAAACTTCTACTAATTAGTTAATTAGAATAACAGCAAGTTCAAGGAAAGAGCTTCGTAAACAATACATAGTTGTTGTTTGGGTGTAGTGTTAAGTTTTATTGGATGGACGAGTACAAAGTACAAGTAAGGTAAGTTAGTGTGCATATGACATTTGGACAGGCTCTATGGGCCATTTTTGCCTTCAAAATAATCTAAATACCTTAAGGCGCTATAGGGCCAACGAAAATTTTTATGTCAGGGTGTGAAGCACGCGGGGTCGCCCCGCCCACTGAGCGGGACGCAGGATGCGCCGAGTTCAATGACCCGAATTATATAGGCGGGTAAGAGCGTTTTCACACTTTCCGATCCGATATCCTTATCGGAACACATTTCCATACATTTTGTCGGTATCTGATATTGGAGACCGATAAAATGTATGAAAATTACGGCCGATAACGGTATCGCATCGGATAGTGTGGAAACGCTCTAAGGCGTCTTGCTATTATTTTCGCACATACGGTCATAAAGTAGTACAATATGCGCACAGAAAATAATAAGTTTTAGTGCTAGTAATAAATAAATAATAAAGAATTTTTACGTAAGTTTTTTTATTATTTCTGTTGGATATTTGGATAATCACATTACCTATAAAAATGGATCGTAAGGAAGGTATCTAATTGTGGCAGAAAATCAGATGTTCCATAAACAAAATAAGTACCTCATGATTCGATCCTAAGAAATTACCTCTCCGTCTCCTCCAGTGGATGTGTGCAGTGGTCTGTCCGACCTAAGACTAGGCCCTCCGACTCTTTCTGAGGAAGAGTGCAGAGGTGTGTGTCCGGCTTAAGAAATTACCTCTCCGTCTACTCCAGTGGATGTGTGCAGTGGTCTGTCCGACCTAAGAGTAGGCCCTCCGTCTCTTTCTGAGGAAGAGTGCAGAGGTGTGTGTCCGGCCTAAGAAATTACCTCTACGTCTACTCCAGTGGATGTGTGCAGTGGTCTGTCCGACCTAAGAGTAGGCCCTCCGTCTCTTTCTGAAGAAGAGTGCAGAGGTGTGTGTCTGGCCTAAAAAATTACCTCTCCGTCTCCTCCAGTGGATGTTTACAGTGGTCTGTCCGACCTAACAGTATACCCTCTATCACTTCCCGTGGAAGAGTGTCGTGGTGTCTGGCCTAAAAAATTACCTCTCCGTCTCCTCCAGTGGATGTTTACAGTGGTCTGTCCGAACAAAGAGTAGCACCTACGTCTCTTCCTGTGAAAGAATGCCGTGATGTGTTTCCGGCCTCAGAAAATACTTCTCCGTCTCCTCACGTGGATGTGTGAAGTGGTATGTCCGGCCTAAGAGTTACCCTCCGGTTTTTCCTATGGAAGAGTGCTGTGGTGTTTGTCGGGCCTAAGAAGATACCTGTGCGTCACCTCACGTGGATGTGTGCAATGGTCTGTCTGGCCTAAGAGTAGACCCTCCATTAGTTCCCGTGGAAGAGTGCCGTGATGTGTGTCCGCCCTAAGAAAATACCTGTCCGTCTCCTCAAGTGGATGTGTGAAGTGGTATGTCCGGCCTAAGAGTAACCCTCCGTTTTTTCCTATGGAAGAGTGCTGTGGTGTTTGTCCGGCCTAAGAAAATACCTGTGCGTCACCTCACGTGGATGTGTGCAGTGGTCTGTCTGGCCTAAGGGAAGACTCTTCGTGTCTTTCCATGAAAGTGTGCCGAGGTGTGTGTCCGGCCTAAGAAAATACCTGTCCGTCACCTCACGTGGATGTGTACAGTGGTCTGTCTGGCCTAAGGGAAGACCCTTCGTGTCTTCCCGAGGAAGAGTGTCGTGGTGTGTGTCCGACCTAAGAAAATACCTGTGCGTCACCTCACGTGGATGTGTGCAGTGGTCTGTCTTGCCTAAGAGTAGACCCTCCGTCTGTTCCCGTGGAATAGTGCCGTGATGTGTGTCCGGCCTAAGAAAATACCTGTCCGTCTCCTTCCGTGGATGCATTGAGCATCACATCAATCTACAAATTCTACCTACAATTCTACAATTCTCAATGTAATAACTACTCATTTTGATTTCTAGCACAGATAATGTATGGTAGTAAATGTGTTACTACCATACATAACATACATACCATACCACCATCCAAAGGGCGTCGACGATTTTGGCATAGTCGTCAGCCGCCATTTACTTTTATTTTTAAGTTAGAGGCGCACTTTAAAAAAAATACATTTTCTAGAGGGTACGGGTCATTCGCAAAACATCCACTTCTCATAATGTACACCGCACTTTTCAAACTATTTTTTTTTTCAAAAAAGCTGGATATGGGTTACTGGCTCACTGACTCATTGACATCGTTATTCTCCTAGAAGGAGTCGTTTTAGTGATGGGTCATGTTCTAGGAAAGTGTTTAGTCCGTCTGTAAAATCTGTCATTTCAAAAATCCAAGCTGACCAAAACCTTTCTTCGAAATGGTGACCGATCGGATCCGTTCAAACGACGCATCCTACTGTTTTTTGGGAAAGATAGAAGAAAAAAATAAAAAAAATAAAAAAATAGATTGCTGCTCTAAAATGGGTTTTTCAAACAGACTTGTCCGACTAGACTTTGGTGAATTAAAGTTTTTTACTAAAGTTAACACTCGAAAATTTGGTTTATATAGAAATGTTGTAAGCATCTTGGTGTATATAGGGTGCAAAATCTCAATTTTTTTAAATACCATGATGGCGCATGGCGGATTGTTTGGTGGTCATTTTGTAGAATCGTAAAGTTTTCAATTTTCAAATTGAAAAAAGAGACTGTGGGCAACACCGGAGCTTGATGACTAGTAAAGGGCTATCGTGTGGGAGAACAAGTGGTGTTGCCTGGTGGAAATTGCAACTTTTTTACTTTTCGTTACATTTTACTTGTATTTATATTTTACTTTTAAAACCAAGAAGTAAAAATGTAATCATATGAAAAAAGTAAAAAGTCTAAAATAAAAAAACTCAAAAAAAATTAAATTGAAGTCATTTTATGAAAAGTCCAGTGTACATATTGCGAATAAAGGAGATGTCCAGAAGTGGTATAATATTCTGAGAAAATTTCAGAAGTTATGAAATATATCTAAAAAAAGCTTATTTATTGGGCTACTCGATTATATAAATTTTATATATTATAAAACCTCCGTTTCCGAGAAAATAATAAAATTGTTCTTGAAGGGAAAACATAATGAAACAAACATGCCAAAACCACACGTGTGTAATAAATAAATAAATAAATAATGCTGGACAGTTCACATAGCACATTTCACATTTTTTATCTAGCCCCAAGCTAAGCAGAGCTTGTGTTATGTGTACTAGATAACTGATATACTTAATACAATATATTACATAGATAGATATTTTTTATTATACATAAAAATACCCAGAACACCCTAAACAAATATCTGCGATCGCACATAAAATAAATATGCTATTTCGTCTTCTTCTGCCTGTGCCCAAAGATATGATGACTAAAATATTCTTCTTGAATGGAATACGTGCTAACACACAATTTACAATAAATTTATCTGTGCCCTGAGCTACCTGAAAAATACATATGTTTATAAGGAGGCGAGGAATGTAGGTACCTATGCATATTGCTAAAGGTACTATTATCATTACAGGCAGCTCCTATCTATTAGTGAACTCTACAACAGTGTAGGTAGGTATCTACTTAGAATGTATCCTGAACCTACACAGAACAGATAAACTAATAAGTGAAGTATTAGTAATAACGCGACAACATGGAACGAAGGTAGGACAGTCGTATGAAAAGTTCTTTGTGGTTGTCTGTCTGCGGCCTGTCTCGCTAGCTAGAGAGTATCAAAATTCCTTAGTCTGCCTGCCAAAGAGCGTCAAGTTCACCTTTTGGGAGTGTTACTAGTTCTAACTTTATTTTGAAAAAAAAACAACATTTGAATCAAGTTTAAAAAAACTGAGGTACATTTATTATTTTTCATTAGCTGCAAAATAGCCAAATAATTAATGCCCTTTCTCCGTAAATAACTATTATGTTGCTTAGAATTTCTAGTTATTTTTATACCGGCCTTCATATATTTTTTGGACATCTCCTTTAGTCTATTTGAGCAAAAAAATTGAGTGTATATTTTGCGAAGTGGAGGTTATGCGAAGTGGTCATATTGAGAATAAGTGCGATGTACATTACAAGAAGTGGACGTTTTGCGAATGAGTTGTATCCTCTAGCCATAGCACAATAACTAGTGGGTCGGTGGTGCGTGAGGTGCTGCAGCTGGCGTACAGTTTTCCTTTGCCGCTTACTCGCGTGTATGCACAAACCTCTACAAACCCCTGCAAACCCTACCAACACTACAAACCCCTACAAAATCCTACAAACCCTACAAACTCCTTCCAACGCCTACGAACCTCTATAAATCTACTTTGATTTTGACCCTTAACCTTGACCTTGACCTGTACCTGTACCTGTACCTGTACCTGTACCTGTACCTGTACCTGTACCTGTACCTGTAATTATACCTGTACCTGTAAATGCTCCTGCACTAATTAATACGAATGTCGCCTCTTCGTTTATCTCACTCACTCGACCATCGTTCCACTCAGTGGAATCGTTCCACTTCGTGTTACGCTGGTCTCGTTAGCTCGATAAGCTACAGCAAAGTTAATTTGAAGAGAGAAAACTAACGTAATATTCGTAATCAGTACCCACAAATTACTTGAAAACGACACCCATATTAGTTTTTTCTGATCTTACCATTTTATAGGGTTACCAGCTTACCTACTAACTTACCCACGTAACCTAAAAATTTAAGTAATATTCGTAATCAGCAACTACAAATTACTCAAAAACGACACCCATATTAGTTTTTTCTTATATTACCTTTACGCAGGGTTGCCAGGTTACCTTCCTACTCACTTACATACGTACCTGACTGCAAATTTGATGATTTATTCGCAATCGAACGTTACTATCGTTTTTTTCAGTCTCTCGATTATACAAGCACCGTTTCCTCCCAGGGTTACCAACAATATACAAATTTATATAGTCAAAGGTTATTTTTAAGGGCTTCCTTCATAATACCACATACATTTTATTATCAAAAACTTAATTATTTATATATATTTGGAGAAAATCTAAGAAATTGCCCTAAAAACGGGGAAAATATTTCCACCTGGCAACACCACTTGTCCTCCCACACAACAGCCCTATACAAGTCATCAAGCTAAGTGTTGCACACAGTCTCTTTTTTTCAATTTGTAAATTTTATATTCCACCATTTAACAAAATGGCCGCCACACCATCTGCCCTCTTGGTTTTGAAAAAAGTTAGGATTTTCGTATATTCACCGAGATGCTGGCATCATTTCTGCATAAACAAAATTTTCGAGTGTTAACTTTGGTAAAAGACTTTAATTAACCAAAGTCTAGTCGGACAAGTCTGTTTAAAAAAGCCATTATAGAGCAGCCTTCTATTTTTTTTGTTTGTAACATTTTTCTTTAATCTTTCCCATAAAACAGTTGGACGCGTCGTTTGAACGGATCCGATCGGTCACCGTTTCAAAGAACTGTTTTGGTCAGGACCAAAAGTGCGGTGTACATTATGAAAAGTGGACGTTTTGCGAATAAGCCGTATCCTCTAGCCATTTATGTACAGTTTTCAAAGTGCGCCACTAACTTGAAAATAAAACTAAATGGTGGCTGACGACTATGCCAAAATCGTCGACGCCCTTTGGATGGTGGTAGCCGGTAACACATTTACTACCATACATTTTCTGTCCTAGTAATCAAAATGTAGTTAACATTGAAAATCGTATCCTAATGCAATAGGTGGAATTAGTACATTGATGTGATGCTCATTGCATCCACGGGAGGAGACGTAGAGGTTTTTTTTTGGCTGGACACACACCACAGCCCTCTTCCATGGGAAAAAACGGAGGGTTAATCTTAGGCTGGACATACCACTTCACACATCCACTTGAGGAGACGGAGAGGTTATTTCTTAGGCCGGACACACATCACGGCACTCTTCCACGGGAACAGACGGAGGGTCTACTCCTAGGCCAGATAGACCACTGCATACATCCACGTGAGGTGACGCACAGGTATTTTCTTAGGCTGGACAAACAACACAGCACTCTTCCATAGGAAAAAACGGAGGGTTACGCTTAGGCCGGACATACCACTTCACACATCCACTTGAGGAGACGGAGAGGTATTTTCTTAGGCCGGACACACATCACGGCACTCTTCCACGGGAACAGACGGAGGGTCTACTCCTAGGCCAGATAGACCATTGCACACATCCACGTGAGGTGACGCACAGGTATTTTCTTAGGCTGGACAAACAACACAGCACTCTTCCATAGGAAAAAACGGAGGGTTACTCTTAGGCCGGACATACCACTTCACACATCCACTTGAGGAGACGGAGAGGTATTTTCTTAGGCCAGACAAACACCACAATACTCTTCCATAGGAAAAAACGGAGGGTTACTCTTAGTCCGGACATACCACTTCACACATCCACTTGAGGAGACGGAGAGGTATTTTCTTTGGCCAGACAAACACCACAGCACTCTTCCATAGGAAAAAACGGAGGGTTACTCTTAGGCCAGACATACCACTTCACACATCCACTTGAGGAGACGGAGAGGTATTTTCTTAGGCCAGACAAACACCACAACACTCTTCCATAGGAAAAAACGGAGGGTTACTCTTAGGCCAGACATACCACTTCACACATCCACTTGAGGAGACGGAGAGGTATTTTCTTAGGCCGGACACACATCACGGCACTCTTCCACGGGAACAGACGGAGGGTCTACTCCTAGGCCAGATAGACCACTTCACACATCCACGTGAGGTGACGAACAGGTATTTTCTTAGGCTGGACAAACAACACAGCACTCTTCCATAGGAAAAAACGGAGGGTTACTCTTAGGCCGGACATACCACTTCACACATCCACTTGAGGAGACGGAGAGGTATTTTCTTAGGCCAGACAAACACCACAATACTCTTCCATAGGAAAAAACGGAGGGTTACGCTTAGGCCGGACATACCACTTCACACATCCACTTGAGGAGACGGAGAGGTATTTTCTTTGGCCAGACAAACACCACAGCACTCTTCCATAGGAAAAAACGGAGGGTTACTCTTAGGCCAGACATACCACTTCACACATCCACTTGAGGAGACGGAGAGGTATTTTCTTAGGCCGGACACACATCACGGCACTCTTCCACGGGAACAGACGGAGGGTCTACTCCTAGGCCAGATAGACCACTTCACACATCCACGTGAGGTGACGCACAGGTATTTTCTTAGGCTGGACAAACAACACAGCACTCTTCCATAGGAAAAAACGGAGGGTTACTCTTAGGCCGGACATACCACTTCACACATCCACTTGAGGAGACGGAGAGGTATTTTCTTAGGCCGGACACACATCACGGCACTCTTCCACGGGAACAGACGGAGGGTCTACTCCTAGGCCAGATAGACCACTTCACACATCCACGTGAGGTGACGCACAGGTATTTTCTTAGGCTGGACAAACAACACAGCACTCTTCCATAGGAAAAAACGGAGGGTTACTCTTAGGCCGGACATACCACGTTACATATCCACGTGAGGTGACGGACAGGTATTTTCTTAGGCCGGACAAACACCACAATACTCTTCCATAGGAAAAAACGGAGGGTTACTCTTAGGCCGGACATACCACTTCACACATCCACTTGAGGAGACGGAGAGGTATTTTCTTAGGCCAGAAAAACACCACAACACTCTTCCATTGGAAAAAACGGAGGGTTACTCTTAGGCCAGACATACCACTTCACACATCCACTTGAGGAGACGGAGAGGTATTTTCTTAGGCCAGACAAACACCACAGCTCTCTTCCACGGGAAGAAACGGAGGGTCAACTCTTTGGTCAGACAGACCACAGCACATCCCACATCCACTAGAGGGGACGGAGAGGTAATTTCTTTGGCCAGATCTCTACTCCTACTAGGTATGTAGCTATCTAAAGTAACAGTATGAAGTCAGAGTTTATTTGCAAAACAAATCGGATAGTGTATTTGTTTACCTATGTTTACTTTTACTTACCTTTGTCACAGAATAAATAATAGTACAAGTACCTATGTTGGCTCTTTTCATAATTATGATTTGCGAGTAGCCTGACTTGATAGTTTCGATTTCATCCGTAGTCACGTGACCGATGGCGGGAAAATTGACACAGATCCTGCCTCGATGCGGTCTGCGACCGGTCTGAGCAAGCCGAGCGCACGCTCTGGTACTTATATTTGTGTTTAAAAAATTATATAAAAAAATCCCTTTTAGTTTTGCTAAATTTTGTTATTGACTTCACTAATTTAAATAAAAATGAACATGACACCAAGTGTTTCATAAGTTAAAACGTGAAAGAAGTAAGTCAAAAACATGATTTAAATTTTAAAAAGGTGGTATCTTTGTGTTTTTTTTTTATTGAGTGAAGTAATTCAAATAGTGTATTGAATTAATGATTTCACTAGATAAAATGATCAAGAATATCATATATTTTTTTCTTCATAGAAAACTATAAGAATTCTTATCAAAAACTTTAAAATTCTAGACACATTTGAGAACCTATGGCGTCTTAAATCCCTTTGCGGAACATCCTGTGAAGGCCAATTCTTTCAATTATTTAAAGAATCGGCAGGTTGTGTTAGTTAGGCCCTAACCAAGTGGTGGCACTAGAGGCCGTGGCAGACCATCAGCCAGGTGGGCGGATGATATAGAGACCATAGAGGGAAAGACCTGGATGCGAATCGCACAGAACCGACTGGAGTGGTGTTCGAGGGAGGAGGCTTATACCCAGCAGTGGGCTATTATTTGAGCTGACAATGATGATAATTCAATTCAATTTATTTATTTCAGACATTGTCCATATTTTGTTAGTCTCGCTTATGATAATGTTAGTAGAGAGACACATTTACAATTAAAAAATTAAACAAAATCTATATATGATGTGGGGCGGCAGGGTAGCGCCGAGCTACGATACCTATATTGCTTGCCGTAGGTACGTGCTCCAGGCGTAGATGGTGATGGCGCCTGCCTAGTTTTGGCTGGTCCCGTTCCGCTGTCCGGAGTAGATGATGGGAGACAGGAAGGTAGATGACCTTCAGGGAGCCTGTATCGCCCCGAGCCGTGATGCCTCGTCCTGCCTACAGTCGATTGGGGTGTGGGATTCTTCCGAATTGAAACGATACTTCCGTTGGTTGAATGGTGCTTAGCGAGGCTGGCAGACCGTGCATTCGTCGGGTCCGTTCCTGTTCGTAGTACTTGATGACTTGTGGAAGCGTTCAATGGGCTGCACCTCATACTGTTTCGCTCTTCCAGACTATTTCTTTCTTCTTCTCGCATATAGGAAAACACTCATTGATGCTCCCACAAGCCAATTTACTTAGGAACCCCTGGGCGTTACCGCAACGAGAGCGGTGAAAGTTAAACGTAAACAGCCCTATTTTTGCTGTCGCTTGGACCTCAGTATGCCAACCTTTCTGCCCATATCTCTTTATTTTCTTACATCTAAGTACATTGGTTACTATTTCTACGTACCTATTAGGTATAGCTACCTACCATATGTTTTATCTTTGTACATAGGTCCCTCGTTAGGTGGCTATATCGATTCTTATCCGCTAGTTTTACATTGTTACATAGTAAATGTACTTAGAAAGCCTTATATTTCTTGTTGGCCGGACTTGCCTTTCGGTTTATCCGGTCAACAAGACACTGCCTACTCTTGCGCACGCGTCGACACTAGCGTGACGCTGTCTAGACGATAATTGGCCTTGGTAGAAGGATTTCAATGATGCGACCTTAGTACAGTGGGCGCGCCGGACCGAGTTTATAAATATTAGCAGCGGTCCGCCGTGTCTCCGCTCAGTATGCGCCAGACCTTCGCGCGTGCCACTACTGACGGAGACCAGCTATCCTGGGCTTAGCAGCTCACCAGGTCTTTACCCTTGACGTGCCCACGTACCACCAGCTGAGAATCCTTTACCAAGTCTGTGCCAATTACCTTTAGTTACCTAAGTACCTACTTTACCTTTTACCTGCTGGTACCTGTGTACCAGTAGGTACTACCTGTGGTACTCTGGCACCTTGACCAGAACCTCGCCCCCAGACTTACCTCCAGACCTTCGCGTCTGGTTACCTGTCTGGTATACCGGGCGGTTCATACCCCTACAGGAAGGTGAGGTTAAAGAAACGCATCTACCTGCCTACCCCTAACCTATGGTGGCACCAACGTCCTTTATTCACAATGTTCTAAGTAACTAAAGCCTGCCTATTGCTAATAATAAAGAGAATTGTTTATTTCAGCCAACTATTTTTAAGTTATGATACCTATTCATGTTTGTCTTAAAATAACTTCTTAAGATCATCTAATCATCTTCGCGAGTCGCGGACAAAATCATTTTTCTCAAACCCAACATGCAGGCGCATCCAGCGATTTGCTATAGGACAGTCCCACCTGCCCGACAATGCGTTCATCATGCTGTTCGGGCTTCCACGGACCCTTCCCCTCATTGACGCACAACTCTTGCGCATGATGCTATGGAAGCCATTAACTCTGCTTTCCGCAAAGAAATGATAATGAAGGATAATGATGATTTTAAATCCACAATGTAACTTGACCGAATTAAGAGTGAATTGTGAATTGACTGAATTGTATTCTGCTCCCTCATAATAACAATTAAGTTAGATTTAAATTCATGACGACTAGATTAGAGTAGGATAGTGTTATATATCATTGGAAAGAGTGAAGAGAGATTATCCCACAACTAGTCACGTCTCTATTCCTATGATTAAGACATTCCACTGTCCGTGGCCCCTGTCTTCAGTAGATGGTTAGTTCAGTAGACTTTAGTTAAGATCACAGTGTCCCCTGCTAATGCCCACCATCATCCGTAGGCACAACCAAGCTTTCCACAAGTAATAACAAATATATCTTATACAAGCAAGGACCTTCCAACAAAATCCAAAAAAAAAATCCTAATTAGTATATAAAAACACAAATCACACAAATTTCACACAATCAAAACTTGTGAAGACCTGATAGAAACCTACAAGATCCTAAACAACCACTACAGTATACCAGATTTATCACAGACACTATATACCAAGGGCTCAGAGGAAACTGCCTGAAGTTGCAATGCGGGCCAATTGGTGCCCGATTGGTACCGGCTACTAGACTCAGTGATCAGTGCCCCCTCAGTGAATTATTTCAAAAATAGACTTGACAAACATTTAAAATGCACTGATAAGGACTAAGATATACATGCATCAGCTCTGAGAGCTGCCTGTGTGTTATAGATAAATAAAATAAATAAATAAATGCTGATGTAAATCTTTCTCTGCATTACAGAAGGTCAATCAGACTATCAAGACGCATCCAGCAAGATGGAGAAGATAGATGATGAGCACAAGACAGAGCGAGGGCTCCGGAACAACTTCAAATCACGCTTGGATAGACTCGGAAACTTGTATTCAGGTAAGAAGTAAAGGCCAAACCAACGCGATCAGCCCGCGTCCTCAGTGGTGCACGGCACTGCGGACGCGGGCTGAACGCTTTGGTTTGGCCTTAGCTTTAAGGAGTTGCTATGTAGCCCGAGGCCAGTGTAAAACGACAGGCCTGCCCCCTTTTGCATTCCAAATTACTTTGCAATTTTTGATTCGTTTTACTTGATTGAATGAGGGAACACGCTGATGGCCCTCTTGATGTTAAGAGGTAGCCTCTGCCTATAACAATGCCTCATAAGGTCATGTCCGCCTAGGAGACACCCTACGTGGCATTGCAATGCGTCTGCCACCCTGAGACCTTAAAAATCTCAAGTGCTTGTAATTTTACCGGCACCCTTGGATTTTTCCACTCGAACTATTTACGATCTATTAAATGGTAAAGGAATACATCGCGAGGAAACCGGCATAGTCCTGAACCAACAATTCGAAGACATGTGGCATGAAAGGAGCTGCGAGGCGCACTAAAACCTTTCATCACACTGGTCCCTTCACCGTATGCCACTATGCACTTTTCAGGGCCACTATAACTCAAGCTGGACCCTAATCTAATGCAGGGTGACCAAGACAGAACCGGTGAGACGAAGTAGTAGCGATTACCAGTGCGATAGGCAATGTGTTGATTGATTCTCAGAAGTATCTCGTGCACGAGATTACATCAGTAAATTCGCATTAAAACTATACCTAATTATGTATAGGCGTCATACGATATGTGACGTCATCTCGTGAATGAGATTCGAGAAAAACTCGAGGTAATCAGCAAAATTGGGCAGGCAGTAATATGCTTTACCCCAAGTAAGTAAGTGTTAGTACCGACCACTGCGGGCTAATGCGCTCGCACTGACAAAGTTTCAAACAAATTGGCCGCCGCGACCTGGCTGCCGTGACCTGGCCCTTGCGATCTGGCCGCCGAGTGCGTTCGTAGCCTCAGTCTATACATCATCATCAGCCAGTTGAGTTACAGTACATTCTTTATTACACCCCCCCCCCCTCATAGAGGGGGTGTAAGAAGCTGACATATTAATGACTGCTCAGTCATGCATGACTTCAATATTATTTAGGTGCAATAAATTAATAATAAAAATGTATGTTTCAGACAACCCCAGCCTGTCTTCACCAATCCACCGGACAGAGCTCAACTTCCACTCTGAAACTCCACCGGCCCCGGAGCCAGTCAGGGACGAGCCGACGGGCAAGAAGAAATTTGGTCGGCTGGCCGCTTTAGCTGACCAGATCAATAACTGGGAGGATGATTTGTCGCATCATAGCTTTGTGAGTCTCTTTTCTCTCGCACACACTCGTACCATAGCTACGCCGTCTCTCTCGCACCTGGCACCTGTTAGCTACACGCCAGATATGCCATGTTACTGTCTAAAGCCCTAGCTTGTCTGGCCTAAGAATATACAGGCACATGAGACTTTTCATCTGTATGTCTCAGGGTGGCGGGCGCAGTGCAATGCCACATAGGGCGCGTCTAAGGTGGACGTGACCTATGAGGTAATGCACTGTTCATAGGCAGAGGTTACCGCTTAACATCAGGTGGGCCATCAGCTTGTTCCGTCATTCAAGTAGTATAAAAAAAAAAAACCTCTGGCCGTGGATGTCGTAAAAGCCGATTAATGGATTACACCACCCCTGGTGTATGCTCAGGTGGATGCTACTGCACATCCCCATGTGCAGTAGCATCCACCTGAGTGCTTAACAGCAATGCTATGATCACCAGTCCACCTGCCAGGTGGTTGTGGAAAATCTCGTATTGTATTTAATGGGGAGGGCTCGGGTAACAGTGGACGTCCATACAATACTCTGTGACGACCTCTGTGGCGCGGCGGGCGAAGGTTGGCCTGCGACGCAGGAGGTTGCGGGTTCGATTCCCGCCTCGGAGCAAATATTTGTGCGATCGCAGATATTTGTTCAGGGTGTTCTGGGTATTTTCTATGTATAATAAAAAATATCTATCTATGTATTATATTGTATTAAGTATATCAGTTATCTAGTACCCATAACACAAGCTCTGCTTAGCTTGGGGCTAGATAATGCTGTGTTAACTGTCCAGCATTATTTATTTATTTATTATTTATACTGCTGCTGCTGCTGATGATGATGATGATGATGATATAAATAAATAAATAAATAAATAACTAATATAATATAATAACTGTACTAAAAGCACTTCAGTGTTGCTATTTATTACCTGCGACGGAAGAAGCCGGTGTATGTATTCGGAGAGGGTTGTGTGTTTTACATTAATATCCTGTTTTTTTTTTAAAAACCACTCCTCCCAGATGATGTCCATCTCGCATATCAAATAATTGAAGCTAGGTTCATATTATTGTGTCGTGGTGTGGCGTGGCGCGCCAGAACGCAATCGGTTACGTTGACGCGCCACAACACAACACAACCCACTAATGGGAATCTAGTCATAGGTAATAAACGTAATCGATTGCGTTCTGGCGCGCCACGACACACCCCGACACAACAATATGAACCTAGCTAGACTCATTGATTTGACTTCATAACGTGGTCAAGATATGACGTCATCCTAAGCTCGACATTCGACGTCATCCCGTCCTCAAGATTTGACGTAATCACATGGTCGAGATTTGACGTCATCACATGCTCGAGATTCCAGGCGTCCCATCCTAAGATTTGACGTCAGCACGTGGTCGAGATTTGACGTCATCACATGCTCGAGATTTGACGTCATCACATGCTCGAGATTTGACGTCATCACATGCTCGAGATTTGACGTTATCACATGCTCGAGATTTGACGTCATCACATGCTCGAGATTTGACGTCATCACATGCTCGAAATTTGACGTCATCACATGCTCGAGAACTTCCCGAGAATTACCACGTGGTTACAAATAATTACAATGTTGTTATCTTATTGCCAGAACCCTGAACCCACAAAGACGACAGCCGCTAAAGCCACTAAGCCATCAAAGCCTGACGTCAGAGAGAAGCTGGAGGCATCCACTCTGGACGTCTCCATCCATTCCCTCCAGGACATCAATAAACAGCTGCAGATGACAAAGTCGAAACAGGTATGTTTCGTGATCTACACAGGGTGTCCCAAGACTATGCGACATGAAGGGAAACTACCTTACATATTGCAGATAAGAAACCAATAGGAATTTTCAAGAGGATTCTTGTAGTGGTATTAGTTTTATGACCGCTCCATTAATTAGGCCACAATTAACGATTTAGTGATGAGTCCTCAATCCCCCATTTTTAATAGTGACTCCCTCGCGACTCAAAGGATAGGACGCAAGCGAAATCGCGCGACTTGACCGGTTAAGTCGGTTTAATTCCCAGACCGAAGCAAGTAGTTTTTAGAAAATCTTGAATGCAGTATTACTAAGTTTTAAAAAGAAAATAAAATCTCCTTTCAGCAAAATATCCTATCTACAATATTTAAGGTACTTTCCCTTCATGTTGCATAGTCTTGGGACGGCCTGTATGTGTGTATCGTGGGCATTCCTCTTGTGTTGTGATATAGGATAAGAAAAAAAAAAAAAAAAAATTAAAGAATTTTTCTTTCTTTCTTTCTTAAGAAAGGATTTTCCGAAATTCAGGTTTTTCCACTAGTGTCAAAGAAATATGCCAGTTTGATGAACATACATACATACATACATAGCCACACGCCTTTTCCCCGTACGGGTAGGCAGAGCCTCAAATGAACCTCTTTTCACTGTGGGTTGCACCATCGTGGGAAATAGACTTGACAAGTGGTGAGCTCATCGCCGCCTTTGCATCCTACGACTGACTCTGCTAACGCTTTCTTCCAGTAATAACACATTCCTTAATAAGCTAGCAGCCAGGACAAATCTTATACCAACGAATCTTATCAACAAGTAACAACGGGTAATCCCTTAGTCGGCTTTTACGACATCCACGGGAGGAGTCGGAGGGGTCTTTTCTTAGGCCGGACTCAACACGAGTACACATTTTTTTTTTTTTTTAAATAATCTAATACTTCTTGTGGCTAGATAATGTTGTGTGAACGGACTGGGTTACTAGATAACTGATATACTTAATAACAATATATTACATAGCTAGATATTTGTTTGTTAGACTTGTTACACCAGTGTCAAATAAATATGCCAATTTAATGAAATCTGTTTTTATATCCTTCCAGACTACAAAACCAGTTGACGCGCAGACCTTCAAGAAACCTGTTAACGAATGTCAGCGGCTTCAGAAGCAGATAGTAGCTGAACTGGTGAGTACCTAGCCCGTAAGCATCGAGCGATAGACGTCCTCTGACGGCCTCGAGCCGGCTCCACTCACCGACTTCATGCGACCGAGACAATGTCATCGGTCCGTAGACTGAGGCTTCCTACAATGCGTAGTGGTTGCAACCATGATTCTCTAACGTTTGTCGGTTCTACGGCTATTTTTTTTGAGAAACCACATGTATTATATGCAGGGAAAAAACCGCGTAAGTGCAATATCTGATTATAGATTCGGGGAATGCTCCCAGGAACTTCTCTGATCCCACCATCTCCTTTTCATCATAGGACGATCAGGCGCACGGCTCGGTACCATCTTCACCTCATTAGTATACACTATTCGTACTAAACGTTTCAGTTCTACCTTTACAATGCGAACTGCTAAGGAGTTGAATACAATACCGTCGTCTGTTCCTGAAAACTATAATCTGGGTCTCTTCAAGGCTAGAGTGAATAGGTGCCTTCTAGACCTTTGTGCTCCATCTTCGGCCACATCGTCACTTACCAACAGGTGCGATCGCGGTAAAACAAAGGTCTATCAATGTTAAAAAAAAAAAAAAAAAAAAAAATGGGTGGAAGGGGATTGGCTTAGTCAAAACACAATGATGAAGAAAGTACAAGTACCTGAAACAAACCTGGTAGAAAGGAAACAATATTCAAGGAACTTACAGGTACCTGATACAGATCGTAGTCATAGGTTTATCAATGCTGTAAAAGGTATTCAAGACTATAATATACTAAGAGTTAGGGTTTGTGATTTTGGATGTAGGAGGTAATCTTCGAAACTACTGATCCGATTCTGAAAATTCTATCACTAACACGAAGCTAAATTATCCCTGAGTGCTATAATATGTGTGTGCTATGGGATATTAGTTCCCACCCTCGGCTTCGCTCGCATTATGAACCCACTCAACTCGGTAACGGTTGAGCGGATTTTGATAATATTTATGCCGACACCACGCGTTCGAAGTCACGGGCAAATACTAGCACAATACTTTATATTGTAAGCATTGGGAAAGCCTTGGCAGGAATTTCGTCTACGTATATTCCCACGCGTGGGCGAAAAATGGTCCATTCGAGTTGCCCCTGCAACAAATCGCACGTCTTTCTTTCACAAGTTTGCTATTAGATTCACTGAGGCAGTTTTTTTGCTGTGGCTATTTATTTTTCTTGTGGAAACTGCTCTGCTGGGCCCAGTTCTCGCGCTAACAGACAAATATCGAAGGTGTATTGTTATTCGTGGCGTAGCTAAACTTATGATATTTATGAGACACTATCAATCAAATCAATCAAGGTTTCGCTACCTCAAGATGTGTTGATGAGCTGTGATTAGCAAAAAACACAATAAAAATTAAATTTTGCGCCTCAAGTGAAACTTTCCACAGCGACACCATAAGTAAGCGTCAAACAGCCAATCAAATCACAAGTAAATCACGCACGCACGCACGCTGTCATTGGCCAATATTTTACATTTACGTCTCGGTGCTTACCCCACAGATACTGAATCGATTAGCGAATTAGGGAAGCGACGATAGAATAACTAAAACCATTTAGATTTTCAGAGGACTATGCATTTTATACATTCACTGTCAGTATCCCCAAGCAGTCACCGGTTCGAGATGGAATTATACATGATGCACAGAAACACAATTGTTGCAAAAACTATTGTGCTCGCAAGGTCTACTGCTCGCAGAACTACTAGTCTAGTATCCTATTCTGTATTCAGCTAATGCACTTACGCGGTTACGAAACCTAACTTTATTTTCTTAATACTTTTATTATTTAAAGTTGTGTACTTCTTAGGCTGTGTTTTTAGCAGACGATATCAGTGACAATAAAAAAATAATATAAAAAATGAAAAGACAAACAAAATCATTATAATTTGTTTGGAGAGAGTCGAGTAAGTATATTTTGCTTCATGTTACTACAGGTTATTTTTTTTTTAAATACTTTTATGTCGTGTTTTGTAAACGCGTTTCATAAATGTGTAACGTATCGCAAGTGGCCCGAAAATTTTGATTCTGTTTTTGTTTATTGCTTATTTTGACTGATTTTTTGTAGTTACATTACATTTTCACGTTTGGTTAACTTATACAGGTTGTAACATAATATCGCTATAAGCCCGGGGAGGGGAGTATTCACATCAAGGCGAATAACTTTAATTCTACGACTTTTTAAATTTGGAATGATTTAATAATTTAATTCATGAAATGCTCGTAAAAATCCTAAAAGTTCCTCAAGAAATGTTCCCAATACAACATGAGGATGTTACGGTACGTTAAGGTAACCCTACGTAGGGCTGCCTCATGTTGTGTTAGGTACATTTCTGGAGGAATTTCAGGATTTTTACGAGGCATTGAATGAAAAATTTAGAAATTTAAAAAGTCATAGAACTAAAGGTATTCGCCATGATGGTGTATAATACCCCCCCGGGCTTATAGGGACATTATGTTACACACTGTATAACAGAAAAAAAAAAACAGATTTACATACATTTTACAGGCAAACGGGACCGATTTAAACCTCTAAATTTTCTGAAAAATGTAAATCTTTGTTTTTAGAGTTTTCTTTGATTACTTTTTCTCTGTTATAAAACTTACCCAATCGTTTAATGCAACTACAAAAAATAAGTCAGTGATATGAAGAATCTAGTCCCCAAATATCACTTTCATACGTTTTGTAATGAATGAGAAAAATCTAGATCCATGCCACCAAAATTTACAATTCGTTGTCAAATTTCGCGCCACTTGCGAGAAGCGTGTTTTGCGCTCCGTCATACTATTTTTATAATAATTTTTCTTGTGTAACCTATTGTAACTAATAAGTAGTACTAAACCCTCGCCACTAACTACCCCCTAGCTTCCTACGATTGGTGTTGGCGATTCGACGAACAATTCGGAAACAAAGTGTTGGTGACGGTTAAAAAATGGCGAAGTTGCATCATACGGAATTTTTATCGGCACGTTTTACCAAAAACATTTGTTTCAACATCGAACGATCTCGAATGAACCTACGTAGAGCGACTGCGCATGAGTGGCGTCCTTTGATGTCAAGTTGTCAAGTACGAACAAGGAATTTGTAGAGAGGAAGTCAACTCTTTAAAAAGTGAAAAAATTATTTAACCAAAGGGTAATTTTAAGAAAGAGCCGTTTGTAAAAAGTGACATTTAAAATGACACTCATGAAAGGGGCATTTTAAGAAAGTACCGTTTTAAGAAAGGGCCGTTTTGAGCATGCGGTACATTTTGCGAAAGGGACATTACCGTCCGAATCCAAAATATCGAATGGGCGCAGTCTGGGAAGAAAACAATAACTTCGAGAAAGTGATAGCACTATTACTCACTTGAACCTGGGAAGAGATGAGGTATATATTTTTGCTGCTTAGAAGAAATTGACGTAAGCGACAAATGATAAAACATCGTTTTGCTTCAAAGTAGCAAATATAATAATAAATCCCTTTCATTTTTAATTTTTAAATATTATTTTTATTAAAAAAATATTTTTATTAGGTACTGTGATTACCCACTGAATATTATCTATAAAAATTACCGTTAGTATTATAAATTACTTACAATAAACGGATTTTATAAGGGCCGATTTCAAAATATAAATCTATCTAGTGTTTTTTTAAAATTTATTTAGGTTACGACCGCAAATAACCTTATACCGTCACTGAGTGAGCAAGTAACGCAGCCACCCCAAAATTAACATATCGACTTAACTATAGCATACGGGTCTCCTTAAGGTGGATGCGCACGCTTGCGGCGCGAAATTCAAATTTTTTGGTGTTTTTTGCCCATTACAGCTCATCAACATTTCTTCAGATAACGAAAGTTGAGTTCGCGACAACTAGGAGACTTAACACACATGTTTTAATTGATAGTATCTCATAAATATCATCAGTTTAGCACATTTTTACAGTGTTTTTGTTTGTTTAGGGGTATCTAGCTAAACTGATGATATTTATGAGATACAATCAATTAAAACATGTGTGTTAGGTCTCCTAGTTGTCGCGAACTCAACTTTCGTCATCTGAAGAAGTGTTGATGACCTGTAAAGGGCAAAAAACACCAAAAAATTTGAATCTCGCGCCGCAAACGTGAGCATTCACCTTAAGGTGGTTACTTTTTCATACAAACGTATTTGCACAAATATAGGCGAACAGAGTATAATTTTACACTGAAATGACTGTTGTTGGTTTTTATATTGGTCATTATTTGCGGCAACACATATTTGGTTGAAGAAAACAGTAGACTAATAGCGAAAATAACATCGAAAATACTTGTATGGACTAAATTTTCGATGTTATTGTCGCTATTAATCCACTGTTTTCTTCAACCAAATATGATTTGCCGCAAATAATGACCAATATAAAGGCCAACAACAGTCATTTCAGTGTAAAATTATACTCTGTTCGCCCATATTTGTGCAAATACGTTTGTATGAAAAAGCAACCACCTTAAAAATAAACTAGCAGCCAGGACAAATCTTATACCAACAAATCATACAAAACTGAGTGCAGGCGAATTTTTGAATTTTTAGACTCGACTTTCTTCCACCATAGTTGACAGATAAAAAATCTGTTTTCACAGACTTATTGCCGGTATCCTCAAGTATTGCAAGTGAAATATAATCTCCCCATTATTAGGGTAATTCTCCCAATTTTAAGGGTAATTTCAAAAACATCCCGTAAACTTTTGTTCACCGGATAAACTAAAGCAACGACACCGTATTGTTACAAATACAAATGTATTTATTACCATGCCATAATTACCATGTATTTATTACAAATTGAATGCTCTAGTATTGTTGATGTAAAGAGGATCACGCTAAGACATGAGAAGTACAGCCTCTTAAGACGTGGATATAATGTTGCCGCGCCAAAAGTATGAAGTGAGCAGTGGTCCACTGCAGCTGACTTCATTGATAACTTGTAAAAACACTGTGCTGTGCACAGCTCTCAAAATTACACGAATTAAATAGAAATCATTAATTCCCCAAATAAAGGGTTTTATTACGATAATTTCCTACAGATTAACATTGGCGACCGTGACAATTGAAGAAGATCGAAAGGAATCTGCAAATTACAATAAATACATCGCGCGTCATCCACCATTTTGCTCGCTGGCCCGTGACCGGCCGGCAGAGGAATCGAAGCAATCTTCCATTGAAGAAATCGTATCTACTAAATCTGGATCCATACCATCACCAAACACGGATTTCTGGAGGTTCTACAATCGAAATCCACTGCTATTGTCACCTTTTTGGGCCCAGAAGGACTGGATATAAATCTAACCAAATTAGGTTACTGGATATCACTGGACATTTGGACTTGGACATTGTTTCGTTGGCTCAGTGGAGCACCTAAAACTTCACGCCTGCAGGATAACATTCCACGAAAGTTAAGTGCCCTTCCTATAGTTTGTACCCTTTTAATTATCCTACTTTGATCCTACATCTACCTAAATTCATCTACCTGTTACCTGAATCAAAAGTTTATAAGATCTTTGGTGCAAAGTAATCATTAAAAATCCATAATTTAATATTAAAATACCTACGTACCTTTGCAAGCGCTAACTATAATCATAATCAATTTCAAAATATGGAATAACTTGCTTACAATAATAGACTAGGTTAATAAATTGATTCTAAATAAATACCTACTAACAAAAGTGGACCTTAAATCACCTATTCCTTCCTAAATCTTACAAAATTAAACTTAAAAACACCTACTATTAAAGGTGCTTTAATAGGTATAATACTAAATTAGTAAATAATACATATAAAACGTACTCAAAACAACGTAAAGCCTTTGTGGATAGTTTGTGTCACCAAACAAAGCTATAACGTTAGGTAGGTTATCTAGCAGTAACTGAGTAATAGACAGCTGATAATTGCATACCTACCTACCAAACGTACAAACATAATCTGTTTGGTAATACACATTATTGATTCGTCATAATTTACAGTTTCACTTGCATCATTTTCCATAATTGGCTTCAATTAACAACTTAATTGTTCTTTGATAAATAATTGTCATTATTTTGCGAAAATTAACGTGATTTGACTGAATAATTCCAGGATTCGTGCGCTCACCTGGCGCAGTAAGGTGCATTGAACTTGAACTCGCATGGGCTATTTTTAGCACTCACCTATCGCTGCGACACAAAGTCAGGCAGCTGTTCTGTGCTTACTACTCGGGTCCGCCGGCTTCCGTACGATACCTACCTACCTACTACAGATTCCGCCAGATAAGGAGCGTGAGAATAAATCTATTTTATACTATCCTACTCATCTCGTACCATTTTTCGAGCTTTATCTAGTTATTGGGTTATTTTTAAATAGGTTTGGGTTATTCTAAAAATCCTACCTATTTTCTAAAGCAAGTAAACTACTAAATTCTGCAAAATGGCGCAAAAACCTGATTTTTTAAAGACATTGACTCTCAGACGAAGCTCGATAAAGGGTCAAATAACCAAGTTTAAGAAGTACCTTGATGAATTTTTAGAGAAAAATAATGATTTCGAGCAGTTAGAGTGCGCAGAGCTAACTCTTAAACTTGGAAAATTCGAGATGTTGTCTTCTAGATTCGAAGAGGTGCAAAGTGAGATAGAAATATTGAATCCTGATTGCATTGATGAGGAAATTGATGAACGTGATCTCATTGAGCGTGACATAATTCGGTTAATAGCCATGGCTAAGAATCTGCTAGAACATAATAAACAATATTTGGAGCTTTCCCGAAGGGACTCTCACGCTCAGTGCGGTCATGGACATCAAGAAATAGGCATTAAACTACCAAAAATAGAAATAGTAAAATTCGATGGTGCTTACTTTCGCTGGCTGCAGTTCCGCGATACATTTACATCTCTAGTACACAAAAATGAACGTTTATCGTCAATTCAAAAGTTTCATTATTTGATCTCATATCTCGAGGGTGATTCGGCTAGGATAATCTCTAATTTGGAAGTGTCCTCAGATAATTACGCCACTGCGTGGGGTTTGTTATTGGAGCGATATGACAATAAGAGGTTATTGGTAAACCATCACTTAAAATCATTATTTAACATACAACCGATTACTCGCGAGTCTGAAAAATCGTTGCGTTTCCTCGTTGACCACGTGACAATGAATTTGCGAGCTTTATCAAGCTTAGGTCAACCCACTACTCACTGGGACGTACTTGTAATATTTATGTTGACCTCAAAATTGGATAGTCGTTCTCTTGAGAAGTGGGAAGAGATGCGTAACAGTCTCTCTGACATACCTACGTTGAAAAACTTCAATAAGTTTTTAAGTGATCGCGCGGATGTGCTTGAGGCGTTAAATAGTACTAAATACGATCATAATAATACAAAATCATTAAATAGTAACAGTAATAAACCAAATTCAACCAGTCAAGCACAATCAGCATCTAGCAACACTCAACAAAATCGCTACAATAATAATCGCCCTCATAATCAAACCAACTCATATGCGACTGCAACTACTCAAGACACAAGCGTTTTCATGTGTATTATTTGTAGTGCTAATCACAAAATTTATGATTGCCCAACATTTAAAGCAAAAAATGTTGAAGAGCGAATGACTGACGTATGTACATACAAATTGTGTGTCAATTGTCTCAGGCAGGGTCATCCAGCGAGCGACTGCCGTATGGGATCCTGTCGAGAGCAAGACTGCAAGGAACGGCACAACTCGTTACTTCACAAGCCAGCTCAAACGCAACAAACAGTAGTAAACTTTTCAAAAGAATGCGGTACCAATATGGTTACTCGCCAGGTAATTTTATCTACAGCCATTATCGAGGTTTTAAATCCAAACACGAATCGGTGCGAGAAGGTGCGCGCATTGTTGGATTGCGGCAGCCAATCATCATTCGTGACTAAATCGCTACAAAAAAGATTGGGTTTAAAAACCAGTCCAATCAATACGATTAATGTAATCGGAATTGGAAATAACTCAAACAACAAGGTGACCGAAAGTTGTGTTACTCAGCTAAATTCAATGACCACTCAATATAGCGTAACTGTGTCATGTTTCATTCTTGATGAATTGACAGGAGAAATTCCAAAATCTCCGATTGACATCAATAATCTAAAAATCCCTCAAACAATAAGGCTAGCCGATCCTAAATTCGACCAGCCTGCACCTATTGACATTTTGATTGGTGCTGATATCTTTTGGGATATTCTCGGTTGTGATCAGCGTTCGTTAGGTCCCAACAATCCAAAACTCAGATTATCTAAATTCGGCTGGTTGATAGCTGGCCCTACTTACACCACAAAATCGAAATCGCATAAAACCATCCATTGTAATCATGCAGCTGTTTCAGATGGTTTCCAAAATGATAATTTTGACGAAATGCTAACGAAATTCTGGTCACTTGAAGAGCTACCTCAACGGTCCTTTTTAAACCCAGAAGACACGAAGTGCGAAGAGCTTTTCAACTCTACCACGTCTCGGTTAGAGTCGGGCAGATTCTGTGTAAAGCTACCACTAAAGGACTCTCCTGACTGCCTGGGCGATTCGTACAGCTTGGCTAAAAAACGGTTTTTCTATTTAGAAAAACGATTTCAGAAAATGCCCTGGGGAGAGGAAACAAAATTAAGTCCTTCGTGAGATGCAAGGTCAGATAGACTATCAGCGTTGTGTTTTAGGAAGGCAACAAAAGCACAACAGCGAAACCACTGTACTGTACTTGTACTGGTGATATGTGGTGCATTAAAACCTTTTTTCTCCATGTTCTTAATAGAAAAATATACGAAAAATGTATATGTTAATCTACATCATATAAACCATGTCCACTTCGTTTCAAAAATTTGAAAAAATAGCTTAAAATGTAAGAAATACATTTGCAAAGTATCCTCTGTTTTCGTTGTTACAACCATTTTTCTCCTAAACTATCAATCATAAGATGTTTATATTGCCTTCAGTATATAAAATAACACAACGCCGAGAGGACCTTGTTTTTATTTTTGAAAATTACTTTCCTAATTATTTTTAAATAAAAAAACTTGATCTTCGCTCACTTTTCGTTTCGCGAGCGCTATTCTGCCACTTTAACTTATCTGAACTTTAATGAGTTATAAAATGAGTTAGATAGTGACAAAATTTGACTTCCATCGACGCCTTAACCAGTTTTTCATAAAGTTACCACCTATTTTTAAGTTCAAGCAAAATAACTATTTAAAACGTCATACTACTCCATGGTATCTCTGAACCAGTAGCTGGCAGCAATGCCCGCATGGAATACTAATCGGCGATCTAACCATTAGCATAGCTGATTGGTACTACCTGTAGTAACTACTACTTGTAAACAAATAATATTCAAAGAACAAAAAGTAAAAAAAAAAAACGTGAGAAGTCATTTTATGAAAAGTCCAGTGTACATTTTGCGAATAAATTTAGTGTAGGTACATTTTGAGAAAAATCCAGTGTACATTTTGCGAAGTGGTAGTTTTGAGAAAACGTACAGTGTACATTTTGCGAATAAATTGGGTGTACATTTGAGAAGTGGACGTTTTGCGAATGAGCCATTTTTACATACATACATGGACACACACCTCTTTCCCCGAAGAGGTAGACAGAGCCTCAATGGGCATCATTTCACAGTAGGTTGCACCATCGTAGAATATAGACGTGACAAGTCGTGAGCTCATCGCCGCCATTGCTTCCCACGACTGACTCATCTAACGCTTTCTTCCAGTAATAACTCATTCCATAATAAGCTAGCAGCCAGGACAAATCTTATACCAACGAATCTTATCAACAAGTCCGGGTAATCCCTTAGTCGGCTTTTACGACATCCACGGGAGGAGACAGAGGGATCCGTCTCTCGGGATACGATTTTCAGCGGGATCTATTCTTAGGCCGGACATACCACGGCTTTATTCTGTATAATATTTTTTATTCTGTATTATAGAGACAAATACACAAACCGTCGTCTGTCTTTCCTGAAAACAATAATCTGGGTCTCTTCAAGGCTAGAGTGAATAGGTGCCTTCTAGACCTTTGTGCTCCATCTTCGGCCACATCGTCACTTACCAACAGGTGAGATTGGGGTCAAACAGAGGTCCATCATAATAAAAAAATAAATTAAAAAAAAAACAGAATGGGTGGACATGTGCATAGGCGATATTAACCCTGAAACAGTTTTCTTCCAGCAAACCTTTGTTTTGGCTAGAGAGTGGTAACTAATAGAGGTAGGTTCGTGTACGCACATAAACTAAAACTAACTACGCAGTAAAGTGGTCACCGTTGCTTATAGACACCGGCAACACCGGGGGTATTGTCGATGCGCTGCCTACACTGAAGGAATTTATTTACATTATATTCTTGAAGCGACACATGTCGTAACCAAGCGGGAAAACCTCAGGTCAAAAACGACGGGGTGTTATAAGTTTGACGTGTCTGTGTGTGTGTGTGTGTCTGTCTGTCTGTCCCATCCTATCCTAGCTCCCGAAAGGATGAACCGATTTGGTTTTTTTTTTGTTTTTTTTTAAAGGTGAATTTGTTGTTCTTAACTATGTTTAATCAAAATCGTTTCTGCCGTTTCATTGCGTCGCAATTGCGTTGAGGTTTTTTAATTTTTACAAAATTAATTACTTGTAAGGTTAGTAGTAGTAGACCTTTTTTGTGAAAGCGTTCATCCGAGGAAATACTACCACCACACCTATTCCTGCCGCAAAGCAGTGGTGCTCGCATTGCTGTGTTCCAGTTTGAAGGGTAAGGGTGCCAGTGAAATTACAGGCACATAAGAGTTTTCATCTTTATGTCTCAGGGTGGCGGGCGCAGTGCAATGCCACATAAGGCGCGTCCTAGGTGGACGTGACCTGTGTGATGATGCACTATTCATAGTCAGAGGGTATCGCTTATCATCAGATAGGTTATCTGCTTGTTCCGTCAATCTAAGTTGTATAAAAAAAAAACAAAAAAAAAAAAACTTGCGTTCGTTGATCAGTTAACATTATTTTATTGAATGCAGAGTCGTGTTCTCTTAATACCTGAGCTAGATACGTATCTGATAGTACCGTCATGTAATAAATAACGCTGTCCTCTGTAATAGAGTAGGACACAAGGTCGCGGCCTATTATGGTCACAATATTCACAATATTCAATTCAGTGCGTTTAGCTCATAGTGCAGCAAACCAACCCAAGACAACATAAAAAAAAACGCCACGCGCCGCTCGAAAATGCGGTTTTTATTGAATATCTCGTGAAATATAGATAATTACATGAGACTTTTCATCTTTATGTCTCAGGGTGGCGGGCGCAGTGCAATGCCACATAGGGTGCGTCCTAGGTGGACGTGACCTTTGAGGTAATGCACTGTTCATAGGCAGAGGTTACCGCTTAACATCAGGTGGGCCTCTTGCTTGTTCCGTCATCCAAGTAGTATAAAAAAAAATATATAAAAAATATAAAAAAAACCCGTGGGTGATCACTCCGTTTTATTGTATTGATCTTATTTATCCAATTTTTTAACAAATAATCTGTACCATATTGACAAACAATCGAATCTAGCCAAAAGTTAGAGGTAACTTTGTGTTTTTTTTATCGAGAATTTTTTCCCTATCGTGTTTCTGTCTGGGTGATCCCTCGGTATTATACTGTAGTATCCATGCATATTTTTTATTTAAATATTGTACTTGATTTAGTCAGTTTAAGATTGGTAATTTTGCTTTATACTCAAATAACAGCAAGCAGCGAAAATTAAATGTTTTCAGTTCGAAAAAAATGCGCTATTGGGCGCAAGCGTTGTACCTATCGGCCTTCTGAGCCCCGAGGTCGGGGGCCTAGGCACGGGCCGCGTGTGCCCTTATTGTAGCCATTGCAACTTTCATACAAAAAAAAACAGTATCGACATCCTACTTGGCAAGAAAGAAATAACCATACATCATCTTCAAAAAGAGTGTTTGGTAAATGTTTAAAGGGTCGGCAACGCGAGTGTGATGCCTCTGGTATTGCAGGCGTCCATAGGCTACGGTTACCGCTTACCAACCGCTTAAGGTGGGCCGTATGCTTGTTTGCTAGGTATGTAGTTGTAGAGCTTTTTTGTGAAAGAGTTCGTCCGGGGAAGTACTACCACCAAACCTATTTCTGCCGCTGTGTTCCGGTTTGAAGGGTAAGGGTGCCGGTGAAATTACAGGCACATGAGACTTTTCATCTTTATGTCTCAGGGTGGCGGGCGCAGTGCAATGCCACATAGGGCGCGTCCTAGGTGGACGTGACCTATGAGGTAATGCACTGTTCATCAGCAGAAGTTACCGCTTAACTTCAGGTGGGCCATCTGCTTGTTCCGTCATTCAAGTAGTATATAAAAAAAAAAAAAAAAAAAAAAAAATATAGACTGACTACGGGCTTAAACTTATAACACCCAAATGACTATTCATTAACAATGACCTTGAACATCACGCCTGATGATTTTGAAAGTAAAATCCTCCACCATTACTATCTCATACATATTCCACGCATGCGCGGCTAACAGCGACAACAATACTATCTCCACCTCCATCGCACAGTTTCAAATGATCTATTCTTCTAAAAATATTCATCAAATCATAGAGGGAAAAGTTTATGGGCTCACGCTTTGCTTTAACATTAAAGTTAAGGTGGGGTATAACGCAAAATTACCAATCTGAGATTAGATTTTTAACTGACTGAATCAAGTACAATATTCAAATTAAAAATATGCATGGATACTACGTTATAATACCGAGGGATCACCTACATCTGTGCTGTGGTGTGTCCGGCCTAAGAATAGACCCCTCCGTCTCCTCCCGTGGATGTCGTAAAAGCCGACTAAGGGATTACCCGGACTTGTTGATAAGATTTGTCCTGGCTGGTAGCTTATTATGGAATGTGTTATTATTACTGGAAGAGAGCGTTAGCTGAGTCAGTCGTGGGAAGTAATGGCGGCGATGAGCTCACCACTTGTCACGTCTATATTCCACGATGGTGCAACCCACTGTGAAAAGAGGCCTATTGTGGCTCTGCCTACCCCTTCGGGGAAAAAGGCGTGTGTCTATGTATGTATGTATGTATCACCTACAAAGAAACACGATAGGACAATATTTTCTCGATAGAAACAAAATCCAAAGTTATGTCTAATTTTTGCCTATATTCGATTGTTTATTAAAATGGTCCATATTATTGGGTAACAAATTAGGGAAATAAAGTCAATACAGCAACGCCGAGGTTTTACTGTAGGGGTTTTGTAAAATTATCTATATTTTGCGAGATATTCAATAAAATACGCTTTTCCAGGAGGCGCGAGGCGTTTTTTTTTTAAAGATTTCTGTCTGGTGTTGGGGAATTCCTAAAGAACTAACTTTTCCGCATTCGAACTCTATGGGTGGTCCATTAAGCGTGAGAGTTGTCTGACTAGGTAGTTAGCCAGCCTAACTCCGTCCAGAAGCACAGAAGTTTCCTGCTGGGTTTCTATGAGCTCTTATTGCCATGCAGTTGATAAACTATTCAGTACAAAATATTGGTTCCGTGATGTCCGCAACTATATTTAAAGGCACAATCGCAGAGGGTCTACAGACTTCTGCGATTAAAGTTATTCAACGGTGAAAAATTTCAACGATGAACCGATATTTTGTACTGAATAGTTTTTGAACTGAATGGATATAAGAGCTCATAGTAACCCCCCTGGGGTCTTCGCATAGTGGCTTGGTGGCTTGGCAACTTGCAAGAATATTCCCACCACCGCCACTTTACTTCTATACAAACCGCGCCTTACACCAAAGGGGTTCCCAAACTTATTTTGTCTACTGCCCCCTTTTAGAATAAATTATTTTTTAACGCCCCCATTTTTTCGCCTACTTAAAAACCACTATAATTTCATATTAAATTAATTATTGTGAGCTATAATTAGCATGAGATTAAACATGCACAAAACGGGTTATTTTACAAAAACTTGTTGAAACATGATTGCCCGCGGTCTATTATCTAGGAAAAAAATCAAAAAAATCAAAAATAAAAAAAATAAAAATATCAAAAAAAGTATCAATTATCCCGTTTCTAGTGAAAATTATATTATCTAGGAAATCTAATAACTATTAAAATGCGAAAGTGTGTCTGATTTGACGCCCCCATTTTTTTCTTGGTCTCTTTCCCCCCCCTTTAGTCCTGCAGCGCTCACAAGGGGGCGTTATCGCCCACTTTGCGAACCCCTGCACTAAACCCTTGTGGAGGTTTGCCTTGGTTTGGCAAGCATGTGGCGTACAGTTCGTAAATAGCGCTCTACATTATTGTCCCTCTGTTCATCATACAGTGTCCGTTGGACAATAAATTCATTATTATTATGATAAAACTGATATGATGGGATATGACGAAACGAAAGCGGTTGCTCAATGTAGTATTGTTCGGAGCACAGGGATATGATAGAATCGGCATTCCATCTAATTCGGCTTGACAAATCGTTACGGTTGCTAGGTTTCTGGCTTAGTAGCTAGTCAATACTTTGGCATACAAGCCAAAGCATCTATCCCTTTTCTAGGGTTTATTATAGATGTGGCCGCGTAAAATTTGGCGCAAAAATTCAAAGAAAGAGTACACAATAAATTTATACAACGAATACAAGTAGGTATATATACAAAACTAGCTGGACACCCGTGCTTTGCTATGCATCATATCACAAAATAACTAAAACGTTGTCACACCTTTTTCCCCCTTTTTAAGGGTTATTTTGAAAAATCCTAGACTACGTGTTCAATTATTCTATATTTTAAGTACCTATGTGCCTTTTGCACGGGTTGAATTTAAAAAAATCCTACGTTCCAAGTTTCAGCTATCTAGGTCCAGTGGTTTCTGCTCGGCGATGATGAATCAATAAGTCAGTCAGTCAGTCAGTCAGGTTAAGCTCTTATATATAAGTATAGATCATATCAAATCTATACCCATATATGGGTATAGATTTTAAATCAAATGAAACAGTTGAACTACCTAAAGACCGTTGCAGACGATCTTGAGATATCTCGACTAATCCAAACCACTACCAGACAGGAGCGGTACTATTCAAACCTAAACCCTGATTAAGTAAAAACAGCGCGTCGAAAAGCAAGATATAAAATTATTATTTCTTGCAAATATAAAACCCAGTTTATTTTAAACATAAAATTTTCAAGGGCTTGCCGGAGCAGTAAAACAATACAGAAATACCTTTTAAAATTCGGCTTACTCGAAACAAAGGTGGCACTCAAGCGCACATAATTACCCCATCAGGGCTTCAAAAGCTTTGGAGTGCTTGCCTGCGGTTTTATGGTACCCAGAATAAGATCTCGGGTTTCTTTAGCGCATTATGACTATGGTATGCGAAGTTCAGAAAAGTTTTTTGGTACCTACCTAGAAACCTTATAAAAGTTACCTTATCTAAAGGGCCGCTATTCCTCATTCTCTGACCTAACGCACTGTGACCAAGAAAGAACCGGTGACACGAAGTAGTAGTATCAAATTTAGCAGAGCTTTTTTGTGAAAGAGTTCGTCCGGGGAAGTACTACAACCATACCTATTTCTGCCGCTAAGCAGTAGTGCTCGCAATGCTGTGTTCCGGTTTGAAGAGTAAGGGTACCGGTGAAATTACAGGCACATGAGACATCTTTATGTCTCAGGGTGGCGGGCGCAGTGCAAAACCACATAGGGTGCGCCCTAGGTGGACGTGACCTATGAGGTAATGCACTGTTCATAGGCATAGAGGGTACCACTTAACATCAGGTGGGCCATCTGCTTAAACCGTCATTCCAAGTAGTACAAAAAAAAAACATAAGAACCAAGCCCAAACGTGCCTTGCAATAAGCAAGATATAGCTCCCAGGAACTTCATGATCAGATCTCACATTCTCCTTTTCATCATAGGACGAGCAGGCGCACGGCTCGGTACCACCCTTACCTCATTAGTATACCCTCTATTCGTACTAAACGATTCAATTCTACCTTTATAATGCGAACTGCTAACGAGTGGAATACACTACCGTCGTCTGTCTCTCCTGAAAACTATAATCTGGGTCTCTTCAAGGCTAGAGTGAATAGGTGCCTTCTAGACCTTTGTGCGCCGTCTTCGGCCACATAGTCACTTACCAACAGCTGAGATCGTGGCCAAACAAAGGACTAACAATAAAAAAAACGCACTATGCACTGACTGACCTCGCCATTGATTTTGCACGTGTTGCATATTCATTTCTTCACCTTTACTTTTAATGGGCTGATGCTTCTATTGTGTTGTTAGATAGGTGCTTCTTTTAGGGCTCCGAAGTTGGATAAGGTACCTACCTTTATAGTTTATCCATGTCTGTATGTATGTCCGTAGTCAGAGCCGTTTAACTCGTAAACTTTTAGTACCTACTATCACGCTGAAAATTCATATTCATTAAGGCGCGATAGGTTCTCAAATGTCTCTCGAATTTTAAAGTTTTTGATAAGAATTTTCATAGTTTTCTATGAAGAAAAAAATATATGATATTCTTGAGCTTTTTATCTAGTGAAATCAATAATTCAATACAATATTTGAATTACTTCACTCGATAAAAAAAAATAACAAAGATACCTCCTTTTTAAAATTTAAATGCTATTTTTCACTCACTTCTCTCACGTTTTAATTTTTGAAACATTTGGTTACATGTTAGTTATTATTTGAGTTAGTGAATTCATCAACAAAATTAAACAAAACTTTGAACGACATTTTTATATAATTTTTTTATACATAAAAACACGGTATCAGAGCGTGCGCTCGCCTTCTTCGCCTCATACAAAAATGTTCGTTGAACCTATAGCGCCTTAAGGCGGCTCTCGCATGAAGCGCGAAATTCAAAATTGAAATTGTATTTTTTTTTGTGTTTTTTGTCCATGACAGCTCACCAACACTACTTCAGATAGCGAAATTTGATTTCGCGAGGACTAGGAGACTTGCTGATATTTATATAAACTGATGATATTTATGAGATACTATCAATTAAAACATGTGTGTTAAGTTTCCTAGTTATCGCAAAATCAACTTTCGCTATCAGAAAAAGTGTTGATGAGCTGTAATGGGCAAAAAACACCAAAAAAAAATAATTTCGCGCCACAAGCGAGACCATCCACCTTAATCCCATATTCAGATTACCTCAGTGTTAAAATACGGAAATACTAAAACCATACAACACTCCGTGATAGAAAGAGTAAGTTTTAAAAGACGACTATTCTCGGAAACATAAACACGGTCTGCCCCGTCGTTTTTACGATTTATTTGGAGCTTTCCGGCTATATTTAAGTCCTGCCGTCCCGTCTGGGTGGCCGGGACAAAGGGATGCCAGGGAATGCATTCGAATTACAAGATATGCAAGTCTGCGATATTGTACGCCCGGGTGATGATAAATTATTCAATAGCAAAAATAATTAACCACTATGAATGAATGAATGAATGAATGAAAATACTTTATTGCACACCTTACAAACTAGTTAAAATATACACACAACAATTAAATACACTATGATGATGATCTAGAATCGTAAAAAGAGTTAGAAATGAGGCCTTTGCTGAAAAAACACAATAAAATCGTGCGAGAAATCGTTGTCTGCACGTTAAATTGTACCAAGTGTCTAACATGTGTCCGGCCGAAGAACATACCCCTCCGTCTCCTCCCGTGGATGGCGTAGAATCCAACTAGGATTCCCGACAAGGGTATACCCGAACCTCCTGATAAGGTTCACTGGTATAAGATTTTTCCTGGCTGCTGCTAATTATGGAATGTATTATTACTGGGTGGGAAGCAATGGCGGCGATGAGCTCACCACTTGTCACGTCTATTTTTCACGATGGTGTAATCCACGGCGAAAAGAGGCCCATTTGAGGCTCTGTCTACCCTTTCGGGGAAAAAGGCGTGTGTCTATGTATGTATGTAGTGTGTAAAATAATAGTAGATTGTTATACAAGGAGCTAAAATTCCCCATTATATACGAGGAGTAAATAGAAACCGAGTTCTTACGGGTTTTTAGCGCCGTGTGTTACACTCTACTTTTCACTACGATTGCGAGAAAATAAAATAATGCAATACAATATGAAATATTAATTACGTTCACTACTTGGAAGAAATGATATTTTATCTTCGCTCTGGTACGCCACAATGACGGTCTTTTTGAGCAAGAGGAGTGAAAAGTATTTTATACAGCGCAGAGCCATTGGATCGCTTTGCGTATTCTACCGCCTGTACAACGGGGAATGCTCTGACGAGCTTTTCGATCTCATCCCCGCATCGAGATTTTACCATCGCTCTTCCCGGCACCGTGACAAGGCTCATCCACACATCATAGATCCCTGGGTTTCTCGTACGACTCGTTTATCGAGATCATTTCTTCCCCATACCTATAAACTATGGAATGAGCTTCCATCTGAGGTTTTCCCGCTTGGTTACGACATGTGTCGCTTCAAGAAAAAAAAACATAAATTTCTTCAGGGTAGGCAGCGCGTCGACAATACCCCCGGTGTTGCCGGCGTCTATAAGCGACGGTGATCACTTTACATCAGGTGGGCCGTAAGCTAGTTTGCCTATAAGTTTCACAAAAAAAAAACTGGCCTTATTATAGTCCATATTTCTGGCCCTCATCAGCGGGACAGCTCCACTTCCTGTGTGCGGTTCTCACTGTCCCGTAACGATAGCTATTTCACAAGACGTCATCGAGTAGTGTCATCACCGTTGCAACCGGCAGTGTAGGGTTTCCGTAAACGTGACCTGATTTGCATAGATTCTCACTATGTGATGCCGTTGTGTAAGATGTTATGTGCGAACAAGAATTTCTACTTTTTTTTTTTTCCACCCAAGTCTTTGTTATTTATACCCTGTATATGAGCTACTACTAATTTCAGAAAAATTTAATGTGCGTACAAGAATTTCTACCCTTTGATTTCACCCAAGTCATGGTTATTTTTACCCTAACAATAACTTTAGAAAATCGTGCTTTGAAAAAAAAAAACTATAAAACACTTATTATACACATATTATACATATTATAATACAAGTAATTAATTTTGTAAAAATAAAAAAAAAACCTCATCACAATGAAACGACAAATGAAATGACAAATTCAAATTACAAACAAAAAAAAAAAAACTAAATCGGTTCATCCGTTCGGGAGCTATACAATGCCACAGACAGACACACACAGACATGTCAAACTTATAACACCCCATCGTTTTTGCGTCGGGGGTTAAAAATACTTATTATTAGCACAATAAAATTTATTTAAGGCGTGGATATATGTGAAATGTGGTGCATTAAAACCTTTTTTACAAGCTTTTATTTAACTTGCAATGTATGTATGTTTGTCCGGGTGGAATCTTGCAAATGTTTGTGCGGGTGGAATCTTGCAACTGAATTTTAAAGCAGTTATCCTCAACCGATTGAGATGATATTTTGCATACCTGTCAAGTTCCGATAACAATGCAATATTATGGTGACAGCGAGCTGATCTGATGATGGAGACGGAAGGTGGGCAACGGAACTCCTCGATGGATAATAGTAGACTGGCCGTGTTTAGGCTCATTTTGATCAGCACACGGTTACGAGCACTAATGTTACAAAAGCTTGTAATGAAAAAAAAACACTAAAAACTTATTTTTCTTTATAGTTGGCGTCGCACGTCTTGTGAATTTGCCATTATATAATAATTATTGTATTTTCAATCATGTTCTTCTTCTTAGCTTCGGTAATGGCTTCTGTGCATTATTTGCAACAATTTAGCCAATGTCAAGTGATTTATTTATTATAGTTTTATAGTCAAGTCGTCAAGTCCTAACCCAGTTTAAACGGTGGCAGAAAAACTTTTTGGCAGTTTTTACAGGAAAAAATCCACCATTTCGAAAAGACTCGCAATACACTCAAATTTTACTACATCACACATGTGCCATTTATCCAAGTTACACCGGTTAAAATGCCACTAAAATTACACGAAATAACTCGAAAAAACACATTAAAATGTAATAAAATGAAACTGACGACGTTTCTTTCAAAAATGGCAGATTTCAACGCTCCTTAATGTAATATCATGTTTTCAATATAATTTGCTACGCATCCAACGCCAAAATATGGCACCTTTGAAAATTCGAACGATGACAAAAATTAGTTCGATACACTGCCGGTTCACACTCTAGTCCTTCAAATGTGTTCCATAACCAAGCAGCAATTGACGGATAAAACTTGTCTGAATTGTCCCTCACTATGCGTTTTGTCTGTCTGTCTTTGGTTCAGACACCATAAATCCCTGGGATTCTCGTGCGACTCGTTTCTCGAGATCATTTCTTCCCCATACCTATAAACTATGGAATGAGCTTCCATCTGAGGTATTCTCGCTTGGTTACGACATGTGTCGCTTGAAGAAAAATGTTCATAAATTCCTTCAAGATAGGCAGCGCATCGACAATACCCCCGGTGTTGCCGGTGTCTATAAGCGACGGTGACCACTTTACATCAGGTGGGTCCGTAAGCCTAAAGTTTCATATTACTTATTTTATTAATCTAGGCTTCACAGTTATCTTATAGCTATACGCTAACTTTGAGGTCTTTGTGTTTAGGTATCTCTTCGTAGAATCTTAATAAACCCCATAACATCCTAATTCATGTCTGACCCTAAATTGTAATGTAACACCTCAATATCACCCTCAATGAACCCTGCCCGAACGATGCAATCGCTTAGAAAAGTATTCGATTTCAATTGCTGCCAGGGTAAGCGACGGAGCGCGTTTATAGCCCGCTATACACATTGGGCCAAGATGTTGGGCCAACATGTCGGGACAAAATGATGCATCCTCAAGGTTGCTGTTTACATTTAACTATGGGTACACCCCAACCAATCTTCCATATAAGTTCAGCTCCTCTCCATCCAACTGGAAAAGATCGCTCTTTAGCGATAAGACCGCCCATTGTACATTTAGTTTTTTGTTTAATTGTTATGTCTTGTTTTTAACTAGTTTGTAAGGTGTGCAATAAAGTATTTTCATTCATTCACTCATTCATTCATACACATTGGCTTACTGATCATTCTGCATTGGCGCTTCGATGAAAGATGGACGTAGAAGTTCTTGCAGCTGCGGCTATTTATTTATACAGTGCGTTTAATTATTACGTACATGTGCACCAAAGCAGAGTGAATAAAAAGAAATGGCGCAAAAGACTAACAACGAACTGTATAAGACGCCAACGTGTGAACGCTGTTTGCGAAGCGCGCCAAAATCCTTTGATGTGTGCACAAAAAACTGACACTATTCGGTTGGCCTGCCAATGTTGGCGCCAACTAGACCAATTAGCTTAGCTTACCGCCAAGTAGCTCTCTACACATTGGCCCAATACGTTGGGCCAATGTGTACAGCGGGCTTATGACAAATACTTCTATTAAGACTGCCCCAACACCAGGCAGTAATCTTCATACAAAAAAAACGCTACGCGCCGCTCGAAAAAGCGTTTTTATTGAATTTCTCGTGATATATAGATAATTTTAAAAAACCCCTAGGGATCACCCTAGGGGTTTTATTGTATTGATCTTATTTATCCAATTTTTGACCCAATAATCTTTACTATATTGACAAACAATCGAATCTAGCCAAAAGTTAGAGGTAACTTTGTGTTTTTTTTTTATCGAGAAAATTTTGTCCTATCGTTAATTATTTTATAAAAACGGGAAATTTTCACGTACGATTAAAATTCGATGTAAGCACCGACATAGTTTCGACCCGTTTCGAGAGTCTTTTTCAAGGTGAGTGAACGCGACGCACTACCCCCCAAAAAAAAAAAAAAAATTGTCCTATCGTTTTTCTTTCTGGGTGATCCCTCGGTATTAATGTAGTATCCATGCATATTTATAATTTGAATATTGTACTTGATTTTGTCAGTTAAAAATCTAATGTAAGATTGGTAATTTTGCGTTATACCCCACTTATATACCTCAGTACGAAACATCCGCTGATAACGATCGCTCTTTAATGATGATGTGTTATTATATTATGTTTTATCTTGGCTAAGAGAAGCATTCATAACACAAGCTCTGCTTAGCTTGGGGCTAGCTAATGTTGTGTGAACTGTCCAGCATTATTTATTTATTTTATTATTTATTCTTTATCAATTAATCATTCAATTATTCTCAAGACGACGTCACCGCTGCTAACATATTTGCGGCTGCTATGTGATTTTAGTGACAGAAAGCGTCACTGTTCGATTCCCAGACGAAGCAAGTAAATTTTAGAAAATCTTTAAATGCAGTATTACTAAGTTTTAAAAATAAAATAAAGTTTCCTTTCAACAAAATATCCTATCTACAATATTTAAGGTACTTTCCCTTCATGTCGCATAGTCTTGGGACGCCCTGTATACTCCTCCTTAATTTATTAAAATTTAATAAGAGTACTTAACAAATAATATTATTTTAGAGGGCATGGTCGATTTATATTTTCGATTAAGCAGCAAATAAAATAAATAAATAAATAATTCTGGACAGTTCACACAACATTATCTAGCCCCAAGCTAAGCAGAGCTTGTGTTATGGGTACTAGATAACTGATATAGTTAATACAATATATAACATAGATAGATATTTTTTATTATACATAGAAAATACCTATAACACCCTGAACAAATATCTGCAGATCGCACAAATATTTGTTCCTAGGCGGGAATCGAACCCGCAACCTCCGCAATATTTGTTTAAATACCGTTTTTCGTGATTTTCGTTTACTTTTCGTAGCGCGAGCGCTGTTTTGTCACTTTCTTACTTACCTGAACGTTACTGAGTTAGATGCAAGTTGTCCAAAAAGTTAAATAAAAAACTGCTTAGTACATGAACTTAGTTTTGACGTAGACCTTCCATTTATTCGCTCGCAAAAATCTGTACCAATTCCTATTCAAGACCACGTATGTCCGGAAAGCCGACAGATAACCCGTTTAGGGCTAAAACACTGTTTACAAAAAAAAAAAAAAAAAAAAACACCGGCCAAATGCGTATGAGGCGGAATACATAGTATAGGGTTCCCTTTTGAAGTCACAGTTTTCACTAAGGAACTATAAATGTTTTCACCACAGGATATATTTAGATTTGGTCCGGGGAATTACTACCACCATACATATTTCTGTCGCAAAGATTTATCGTCTTTATGTCTCAGGGTGGCGGGCGCAGTGCAATGCCACATTTATAATGCGCGTCATGTAAAAAGAACGCTGGCGGTCATACTCCATACGTTCCAGCGTTATTTTTACATGACGCGTACTCTAGGATATCTTTTATTGATTATCTTTGATTAATGCAATTGGTATATCCGTTTTTATTAAATTAAAATTAAACTAAATTAAATAGGACGCGTAACCTTTTTATGTTACTAATAAATAACAATACAATAATCTATGAAAATGTAATCTGGCTTCCTCTTACGGCCGCCGAGGTATACTCAATACATACAGACGGACGGACGGACGACGGCGTAGGCTTAGCTATAGGGTCCCGTTTACACCCTTAGATTACGAAACCCTAAAATTCTTGTTGTAAAGTACCTACTTTAAATTGAAGTATCTAGATCGTGAGTAAGATATGCCGTCTGTTTAAAAGTGCGGTTTGGTACCGCGGAGCCGCTGACCTGCAAGGCTGTGGTCTCCTATTTACGTCGAACGCTGCGGCAAACATTACTCTAGAATAACAATGTCGAATGCTCTAATAATTACAACAAAGTCTTAGGAATGTCACAGAGATGATCATCAACCATTAAGGTGGGGTATAACGCAAAATTACCAATCTTAGATTAGATTTTAACTGACTTAATCAAGTACAATATTCAAATATACAATATGCATGGATACTACATTATAATACCGAGGGATCACCCAGACAGAAACACGATAGGACAAAATTTTCTCGATAAAAAAACATACACAAAGTTACCTCTAACTTTTGGCTAGATTCGATTGTTTGTCAATATGGTACAGATTATTGGGTCAAAAATTGGATAAATAAAATAAATACAATAAAACGGTGGGTTAATTTTAATAAAACCACGGGGCTTTTTAAAATTATCTATATTTCACGAGATATTCAATAAAAACCGCTTTATCGAGCTGCGCGTGGCTTTTTTTCGTATGAAGATTTCTGCGCAATCTTAAAGTGCAACGTTTCGCTAGAGACACGAAATAATTTTATTGTGTTTTTTGTTAATCACAGCTTATCAACACATCCTGAGATAGCGAAACCTGATTTTGCGGAAACTATGAGAACTAACACACAGGTTTAGATTGAAAGTATCTCAAGTCTATTTAGTGTTACGATAACAAGTAGTTCATTTTGTAAAAATTAAAAAAACCCTCAACGCGAAAACGGCTGAACCGATTTTAATCAAACATAGCTAAGAACACTCCCGACAAATTCACCTTTCAAACAAAAAAAAAAACGAAATCGATTCATCCGTTCGGGAGCTACTATGCCGCAGACACACACACATACTCACACACACACACAGACACTTCAAACTTATACCACCCCACGTTTTTGCGTCGGGGGTTAAAAAGGTACGCTATCAAAACCTGAGAAAATTAAATTAAGAACTTCTGGTGAGTTTGTCTCGATTTCAGTTTAATAATCATTTATTCTCAAAAAGATAATTATTATCACTTACATGAGAATCAATTATACATAGTAAAAATAGATTAGGTCGTTCAAGTTAATATCGATAGGATTCAACACATTATGACGCATAAAATTATTAGTAAACATTTGATATAATATGATGAGAAAGTTTAGTTTTGAATGCGTTAAATGTATTTTTTTTTTTATATCTGAGGGTAAGTTATTGTAAAGCTGTGCGCCTTCGTAAACTACAATTTTACTTACAAAGCATGCAAAGATGTTGGCCCTTTGTCGTAGTAAAGACGCAGCGACTAGCATAAATAGGAGACCAGCGTTGGCTCAGGTATTTGGTTTCTCACGTTCCGAGCTAGTGTAGGTTTTGCGTTACATTGTGAAAATTCATACCGATATTATGTAAGTACGTCATCCTTGAAAATGTTTGCTGGTTTAATATTATAAAGAGGTAAAAGTTTGTTTGGATGTGGGGGGTAATCTGGAGAACTACTGATTTTACATTAGAGATTTTCATTCTAACTTTTTCATTAGAGGTTTTCCATTCGAGATTTTCCATTCGAGACTTTTCATTCGAGATTTTCCATTCGAGAATTTTCATTCTAGATTTTCCATTCGAGATTTTTAATTTCGAGATTATTTATTCGAGATTTTTTTATTCGTTCTGATGTCCGCGTATCATCATTTCAACGAGCTGACTGCATAAAAAAAAACTCACAGATCCAAAATTTGGTTAGTACACACAATACTACAGCACTTATGAAAATATTATTATAAAAGCAAGCGATGACGAATTTACCCTACATTTTTCCGGTGACGAATTTACCCGATGAAGAAAGAGAACCCTAAACCATCCTATTCCGTAAATTCTTCACTAACAGGAAGCAACCAAAAAAAAAAAAAAAACTTTATTTTTCTTTCTTTTTTCTTACAACATTATCCCTGAGTGCTATATAGACTACGTTTTATAAGCTTCCGCGCGCGTCGTCGTTCGCGTCATGTGTAAATTGCTTCCCACGACTGACTCTGCTAACGCTTTCCTCCAGTAATGACACATTCCTTATATAAGCTAGCAGCCAGGACAAATCTTATACCAACGAATCTGACAAACAAGTCCGGGTAATCCCTTATTCGGCTTTTAAGACATCCACGGGAGGAGATGGACGGGTTTATTCTTGGGCTGGACACACCACATTTTTTTTTTTTTATTTTTTTTTTTTTTATACTACTTGGATGACGGATCAAGCAAGAGGCCCACCTGATGTACACACACACACACACACACACACACACACACACACATACCACACACACCACCACACACACACCACCACACACACACCACCACACACACACCACCACACACACACAGTGGGCAATTCGCAATATTGTGCAATATTCGATCTTGTGATATTGGGCAGGCGCACGGCTCGGTACCACCCTTACCTCATTAGTATACCCTCTATTCGTACTAAACGTTTCAGTTCTACCTTTATAATGCAAACTGCTAAGGAGTGGAATACACTACCGTCGTCTGTCTTTCCTGAAAACTATAATCTGGATCTCTTTAAGGCTAGAGTGAATAGGTGCCTTCTAGACCTTTGTGCTCCATCTTCAGCCACATCGTCACTTACCAACAGATGAGATCGCGGTCAAACGATGGACTATCAATGTAAAAAAAAAAAGCGGCCAAGTGCGAGTCGGACTCGCCCATGAAGGGTTCCGTAGCAGCAAGTAACAATATAAAAGTTCTTGGATAGATTACGATTAAGGACGTATTCAAAAAAAACTACTTACTAGATCTCGTTCAAACCAATTTTGAGTGAAAGTTTACATGGTAATGTACATCATATATTTTTTTTAGTTTTATCATTCTCTTATTTTAGAAATTATTGGGGGAGGGGGGACTCTTTTTACCACTTTGGAAGTGTCTCTCGTGCAAACTATTCAGTTTAGAAAAAAATTTCATAAGAAACCTCAAAATCATTTTTGAAGACCTATCCATAGATAACCCACACGTATGGGTATGATGAAAAAAAAATTTTGAGTTTCTGTTCTAAGTATACCAAACATAACCCCAAAAATAATTGTTTTTTTTTTTCAATTTTTGTTTAAAATTCTTAATGCGGTTCACAGAATACATCTACCTACCAAGTTTCAACAGTATAGCTCTTATAGTTTCGGAAAAAAAAGGCTGTGACATACACGGACAGACAGACAGACAGACAGACAGACATGACGAATCTATAAGGGTTCCTTGTCTTTGACTACGGAACCCTAAAAATGGATCTTATAAGATCCGTCAAGCTGCATCTAAGCTACTTCCGGGTGACAAATAGTTCTGCCTCTTGCATCAGCTATATAGTAATAGTTTGTTGAACTAAGTTTTTGCGCACCGATTACCGCTTCATGCGACAATTGCGCAGGAAACAGAAAGTACACTATCCGATATAAAGGTGCGCTAAGTATAGTGAGTACTCCACAGTTTCACACTGCAGAGCTAGAGCATCAGCAACCAGGGGTTACTGGTTGCTCATGCAAGAATTATTACCATAATGGTGGTTTGACTCGAGTTTTGTGTTCGAATCAAACATAAAATAAATAAATTATGCTGGACAGTGCACACAACATTATCTAGCCCCAAGCTAAGCAGAGCTTGTGTTATGGGTACTAGATAACTAATATACTTAACTAGCGGCTCGCCCCGGCTTCGCACGGGTAGCCCCCGGTGAAAAACAGCCCGCCCGCGATATTTTATTACTTATAATTTCTCCCGTTTTTTACACATTTACCACTATATCTTTGCTCCTATTGGTCGTAGCGTGATGTTATATAGCCTATAGCCTTCCTCGATAACTGGACTATCCAACACAAAAAGAATTATTCAATTCGAACCAGTAGCTTCGGAGATTAGCGCGTTCAAACAAACAAACAAACAAACAAACTCTTCAGCTTTATAATATTAGTATAGATACAATAATTACATAGAAAGATATTTTTATTATACACTAGCGACTCGCACGGGTAGCCCCCGGTGAACACCCCTCCTACCCTTCCCCCCTATGTCAATCTCCTGGTTCTAAGCTACCTCCCCACCAATTTTCAGCCAAATCGGTTCACCCTTGAGTTATAAGTGGTGTAACTTACACGACTTTGTTTTATATATATAGATAGAAAATACCCAGAACACCCTGAACAAATATCTGCAGATCGTACAAATATTTGTTCCGAAGCGGGAATCGAACACGCAACCTACTGCGTAGCAGGCGAACTTTCGTCTGCCGCGCCACAGAGGTCGATGGTGATTTGACTCGAGTTTTGTGTCCTAATCAAACATTATTTTATTTTATTTTATTTTATTTATTTTCATGGAAATCAAACAGCTTATTAAACTAGGAAGGATACATAATGGAAATGTAAAACAATTAAGCCTTAAACAGTTTTCACTTATAGATCGAGAAAGATATTTATATATACTTAACATAAAAAGTAAAACAGATAGATACATTAAGCAAAGAGACAAAAACAAAATCAAAATGCCAAAAAAAAAAGATAAACGATGAACAGTGAACAGTGAACCATATGAATCATCAGATAAAATATACGAAACAGTAAAAAAAAAGTTAATAATAAATAGATAGGTAAATACACAATACACTACATATATATACAGGTATAGGAAGAATAGGAAATAGGAAATAATCAGGAAGCAAAAAAGTCCCTGCTAATAAGTGTACTAAATAAATTCCCCCTCGTGTCGAATAGGTCAATGTTTTTCGAGTAGGCAGTGTTAAACACATGCATAGTGCGCAAAAGATAAGAGTTCTTACGGTAGTTAGTTGAACAAAATGGAACGTGTAATTTAAGGTAATTTCTACGCGAAGTGCTACTTGTTGGGACTATAAGGTCGACTTGAGAAAGAAGTGAAGAGGAATCAATTAGGTTTAATAAGATTTTGTGTAGAAGTGTAAGGTCAGCCGCTTCTCTCCTCTTACTAAGCGGCAATAAATGGTGATGTTTACAACTATCCTCATAATCATGAAAATAGGTTTAATACTTAGTTAAACAAGGTAAGTACCTAGCCAAAGATCTTGCAAGCCGTTTTCCAACGTGAAATACATTGATTCGTTCCAGTCCTTAGAGCATTGCAGCACAGATTAATTAATAGTTACTTTTTTTTTTTTTATACTATACAGTTGTGGTCATATAATTAAGAACGATTTGAAGTTCTAGTAGTTTTTTATTTAAATCGTATCATACACAGAGATGTGTACCTTCTGAGAAGCAACTAGTTATGTTATATAATAGTCACATTAATAGAGCAACCTGACTTAAGAATAAAGTATGAAATCGCTAACTATTTTTTGCACATTTTATTGATTTTATCAAAGTAACACATTCAAATAGTACTGAAACTGGACAAATAATTAAGAACGATTTATTTAACTGCTCGGGAATTATTTTGTAAACCACTTAGATTTAAAAATTCACAATATTATGTAGCACAGGAAACATAAAAAGAAATTTAATCAATATTTAACTAAAATTAATAGTTAATAGCATATCCACGGCTTTTAATTACAGCTTTACACCGGCGAGGCATTGACTCTATTAATTTTTGACATTTCGCAAGAGAAATAGAGTTCCATTCTTCTAAAAAAACGTCATACAGCTCTCTTAAATTTCCACACTTTGTATTTGAAACCTTTTTCTTTACTTCAAACCACAGATTCTCTATTGGGTTTAGATCTGGACTGTTAGCAGGCCAGTCTAAGACAGAAACTAATTGCGCTGTAAGAAATTCCTTTACGGTGCGTGCAGTGTGCTTTGGATCATTGTCATGCTGGAATGTCCAAATGACCGGTAGAACGTCTTCAGCGTATGGTAAAATTGTTTCTTCCAGTATATTTTTGTATTGGAACTGATCCATGTTACCTTCTATCAACTTTACAGGTCCTACACCATGTCCAGAAAAGCAACCCCAAATTTTCACATTTCCACCACCGTGCTTTAATGTAACTTTCGTGTACTTTGGGTCGAATGCTGTATTCGGGGGACGTCGTACATATCGTTTTCCATCAGAACATACTCTGCTTATTTTCGTCTCGTCAGAAAAAAGTACATTTTTTGACTGTTGCACAGTCCAGTTTTCATACTTTCTCGCAAATGCAAGCCGGGCTTGCCTGTGGCAAAGTTTTAACATGGGTACCTTTCTTGCTATCCTACCGTGCAATTTTTCTTCTACCAAACGTCTTCGAATAGTGCGTGCTGAGATTGCTGAAGAGTTGTTTTCACCAAAATATTCTTTTCTAAGCTCATTGGACCCTTTAAAAGGATTTTGTTTTGCCATACGAACGATGTTTCGGTCATCTCGAGGAGTTGTTTTTCTCTGTTTAGGTACACGTGGAACATTCGAAGTAGTTTGATACGTAGCAAAATGCTTTACAGCGTGGAAAACCATCGTTTTTGAACATTGCAGATGGTCGGCCATCTTTTTATAAGACCAATTCTTCCGGCGAAGTTTTATTATTACTTCCCTTGTAGATTTATCACAACTTTTATTTTTTCCCATTGTTTTTTCTAAAGAAGCAATCACCTTTAATCTTTTACAGCACGTAATGGCGCCAAAATTATACAAACAGTAACCAATCGACTGAGTGTTCTCTATTTAAATTTGAATAAAGGTATAAACTACTTAGCGTTCTTAATTACGTGACCAGCCAGTAATAAGGAATACTTTGTTTAAAAGTAGTGTAAAAAGTTTGCCTATTGATTTTTAGCCAATCATGTGTATCAATGAATACAGTGGTAATATGGAAATGTTTTACGATACCGAGAGAAATAAAAACAAATGCATACAATTAGTTTTGCATCTTAGTTGGAAAAAATCTTCCCTTTATATCAGCGTTCTTAATTATATGGCCACCACTGTATATATGTATATATGAGCGGCGTTACGTTGCGACAACGTCACACATTGCCCGCGTCTGGCACGCAGAGCGTCGGAATCAGTTTTAGTAGTAGTAGAGCTTTTTTGTAAAAGAGTTCGTCCGGGGAAGTACTATCACCATGCCTATTTCTGCCGCAAAGCAGTAGTGCTCGCATTGCTGTGTTCCGGTTTGAAGGGTAAGGGTGCCGGTGAAATTACAGGCACATGAGACTTTTCATCTTTGTCTCAGGGTGGCGGACGCGCTGCAATGCCACATAGGGCGCGTCCTAGGTGGACGTGACCTATGAGGTAATGCACTGTTCAGGCTGTTCTGTTCTTTACATCAGGTGGGCCTCTAGCTTGTTCCGACAACCAAGTAGCATAAAAAAAAAAATGTAGCGGTGTGACGACGAAACGCACCGGCAACGCGCGTGTGGCCTCACTCTTACCTGTCTCTTGTATCAGCTGTGGTACCTTTAGTTTGTTGAACCACGTTTTTGCGCATCTTTTACCGGTCCGTACAGACCCGACTTTTTATATCGAACGCTTTAGATTAGACCATAGAATAAATAGTAGTACATTAGACAGAGTAGGGATGTTTGGTGTGAACATGGAGGTATAATAGTAATGGAGTGAGTGCTAAAAATAGCACAGAGTGTTCCTTCTTACTCCTATCCTAGAAGATAGCTTGCTATCCTATGTTAGAGAGAAACAAATATATTGTCACACGACAGTCGTCTTTCCGTTCCGTACCCTGAATATTGGCACCATGCATATTCATCTCCCTAGATTGTTACCATGAATGTACTAGTAATTTGACATTTGGCCTGGTACGACTACCACAAATAAGAACAGATAGATTTATGCTTATCTCATTCCAACACATGAATACATTCATATAAAAGAATGAGACTGGTATAATCGCTAACGTTTCGTTTTTAGCCTTAGTTCCATGCCTTTAGTCCATCTTCCTAGGGTGTGAAGTATTTTTCTGTTATTGCGGCGAACTTGCTGCCGAACTTAGACGATTCTTGACATTTTTTTTTATCCAACTGCCCAAAAATAGGAGGTTTATGTTTTTCGGGTTTATGCTTGTGGCACGAAATAAAAAAAATATTGGGCTTTTTTTTCTTTTTTTTTATACTACTTGGATGACGGTACAAGCAAAAGGCCCACCTGATGTTAAGCGGTAACCTCTGCCTATGAACAGTGCATTACCTCATAGGGCACGTCCACCTAGGACGCACCCTATGTGGCATTGCACTGCGCCCGCCACCCTGAGACATAGATGAAAAGTTTCATGCGCCTGTAATTTCACCGGCACCCTTACCCTTCAAACCGGAACACAGCCATGCGAGCACTACTGCTTTGCGGCAGGAATAGGTATGGTGGTAGTACTTCCCCGGACGAACTCTTTCACAAAAAAGCTCTACTACTACTAAACCTAATACGAATATATTGATTGATTGACTCATAATTATCATTAGCTTAGCTACGAATGTCAACGAACAAAAATAACACTGTTTAAATAATTGAATAGCTTTCGATGGGTTCGGTGGTACCTATATGCCGAAAAATTCTTCTGTTCCAAGAGGATCTACAGATTCGATTTTTAACTGACTAAGGCCTGTAATATCAATATCAGTTTAGCCCATGGTTCTAAGTTTTAACTATTTCTTTCAATGGACTGAATATAACTGATAATTATAGATTAAACTGCTATTTTTTTTTATTTTTTTTTATACTACTTGGATGACGGTTCAAGCAAGAGGCCCACCTGATGTTAAGCGGTAACCTCTGCATATGAACAGTGCATTACCTCATAGATCACGTCCACCTAGACGCAACCTATGTGGCATTGCACTGCGCCCGCCACCCTGAGACATAAAGATATTACGATATTACGATATTGATATTACGGCCTAAATCGAGTACAATATTCAAATTACAATATGCATGGATACTACATTATAATTCCGAGGGATAACTGTACCAGAAATACGATACGACAATATTTTCTCGATAGAAAAAAAACTCCAACTTTTGCCTAGATTCGATTGTTTATTAAAATGGTGCATATTATTGGGTAAACAGTTAGATAAATAAAATCTCTACAACAAAGCCGAGGGTTTACTGTAGGGAGTTTGTAAAATTATCTATATTTTTCAAGCGGCACAAGCAGTTTCTTTTGTATGAAGATTTCAGCTTGGGGTTGGCGCTGTTGACTTCTGGTCCCTCTGGAGCTGGTTGAGATTCTCGCTGCGGAACAAATGTTTTTTTTTATACTACTTATAATGACGGAACAAGCAGATGGCCCAACTGATGATAAGCGGTACCCTCTGGCTATGAACAGTGCATTATCACATAGGCCACGTCCACCTAGGACGCGCCCTATGTGGCATTGCACTGCGCTCGCCACCCTGAGACATAAAGATGAAAAGTCTCATGCGCCTGTAATTTCACCGGTACCCATACCCTTCAAACCGGAACACAGCAATGCGAGCACTACTGCTTTGCGGCAGAAATAGGTATGGTGGTAGTACTTCCCCGGACGAACTCCTTTCACAAAAAAGCTCTACTACTACTAAATGTTTGCATAATCTGCAAATGTATAACGCAAAGATATACAAATCTTTAGCAGCCTTACAAGCTTAGGTCTCGGTGTACAGTTAGACACCAAAAAGGGGCATGAACGACTCCAACTATTCTGTCCCAGACAACATATAGACCTTAGAATATAGAAAAACCAGAACCCGTGTCACGCGTAAAAACTGTCGCCACGCAAACTAGTCTCAATGAGAATAGTTTCACCCGGTCTGTCTGTGGTCGGCCGTGCGGCTAGTCGTGTCGAACTTGAAAGATTTCCTTGTGAATATGCTGTTGTGTGTAGTCACACATGTAAACATTCTGCTAGGCTTAAAAAGAAAAAGGATAGAATTACATTTAATGCGTAATTATTACATTTAATGCGTAATTATTACATTTAAATATCTTTTTGGTTTAAATAATGAATTTTGTTTACCATTCATTCTATGGAAAGAGTCCATTTTGTCATTGTTGCTAACATCACCAAAATATTACCCCTACTGGTAAGAAGTATGATAGGCGCGGGTGAGGCATTTTGTTTTGACGACACAGCGCCGTGTAGGTACTAATAGCATCGTACGCACCTTCTGGTTTATTCTATATTCTAAGATATAGACATATGTTTCAGAAATATATGTTTTAGTAGTAGTAGTAGCTTTTTTGTGAAAGAGTTCGTCCGGGGAAGTACTACCACCATACCTATTTCTGCCGCAAAGCAGTAGTGCTCGCATTGCTGTGTTCCGGTTTGAAGGGTAAGGGTGCCGGTGAAATTACAGGCACATGAGACTTTTCATCTATATGTCTCAGGGTGGCGGGCGCACTGCAATGCCACATAGGGTGCATCCTAGGTGGACGTGACCTATGAGGTAATGCACTGTTCATAGGCAGAGGTTACCGCTTAACATCAGGTGGGCCATCAGCTTGTTCCGTCATTCAAGTAGTATAAAAAATAAAAAAAAATGCTCAAGATTCCATGCTATTTAGCATAGTTGTAATTATATTTTACTACACGCACGCCATTAGGTTATTATCGTGTGTTCGTGTTCTTGGTCACCCTGCAGTTTGGGTGCATCCTGTGGCTCGACTCTTTATATACCTAGTGTACTATTAATGAATGAATGAATGAATGAATGAATGAATGAATAAGAATTGAATTGGGATAAGATAATTTTATTTGCCAGAACATTGTATAAAGTTCTTAAACTAGGTGAAGTCCACTTACGTTCTACTATTACTAGGCATGTAAATTTTCACATGAGTAACAATAAAATTAGTACAATAAAAAAGTTTTAAAATAATTGAGATCGAGTAATAAAATAAAATAAAATAACATACATACATACATAGACACACGCCTTTTTCCCCGAAGAGGGGTAGGCACAGCCTCAATGGGCCTCTTTTCACAGTGGGTTGCACCATCGTGGAATATAGATGTGACAAGTGGTGAGCTCATCGCCGCCATTGCTTCCCACGACTGACTCGGCTAACGCTTTCTTCCAGTAATAACACATTCCATAATAAGCTAGCAGCCAGGACAAATCTTATACCAACGAATCTTATCAGCAAGTCTGGGTAATCCCTTAGTCGGATTTTACGACATCCACGGGAGGAGACGGAGGGGTCTATTCTTAGGCCGGACACACCACAGCATAAAATAAAATAAAATGTCAATAATTAGCTTAGTCAATAAAAATTATAATTGAAAATCCCTGTAATGTAAGTATTCATTTAAATAACAATAGCATCTACCCAACAGCCATTTTTTAAAATTTAATGTGATGGTGTGAACTAGACTCCATTTTATAGGCGGGAAAAATTATTAAAAAACTCGTGTTTTTTTTAAATTTAAAATAATTAGAGAATAGGGTTTTTTGAGATTTTTGTTAATTACTGGCAAAAAGCGGAAAAACACCCGACCGTCCCTACCTTATTTTTAACTGATGTTTTTGTTTTGGCAATACGCCACTTAGTTCAAAAGTAACAAAGTTATCTCTACAATCATTTAAAAATATAAGGTTAAAAAAGCCGATAAAAACTGTGTCAAAATTGTGTCTGGTAATTCCCCCTTTCATAAGTGCACTTTGTAAAGACTCATTGTATGTTGTGATTCCCGCAACATTACATCAGAACTTCATTCAGTATTTGGCTTTGAAACATTAATTTGTTGATGTCATTGACTCCTAAAACTGGGGAGCGTCTATCACAATTTCGGGTTAAACTTTAGAGAGAACTTGTTAATGGGGTCAGCGGTTAACTTTGACCTATTCATAGACTCCACTTTATTCTTAGTTTAGAATTTATTGTCCTTAATTTTGTCAAAGGGAAACGAAATAATTGGCCCTACCCGCATTTACATAAAAACAGATGATTGCTCAATAGTACTCAACAATTTAGAATAATGATGCATAGGTACGCGTCGATGTAATTATCAGCTGGGCCGGTTCGACACGTGTCTCTCCGCCGAGCGAGCGAGCGCCAGTTGTAAAGACAGCGCCTCCCGCGTCTCACGCGCTCTGCACGCGGACAAAAACATACGCTTCACGTCAATGGATGTCTCTCTTTACAAGTTAGCTAATTAGTGAACCTCGCAGAAATAACGCAAAACATGATGCAACTTCGCCTCGGGCTTTAGCGCGCTAACCTACTTGCAACTGCGGCGGCGCGGAACGCAAACTGGCTCGTACTCGTATCGACAAACGCACGTGCTCCGCATCTATCCCCATTGTCCAATCGTAGGAAGGCGAGGGGTACCGTCGCGTATCAGCGAGCCAATCGCGGCTCGTCTACGACTTTACCGCACCGAAACGCGCCGATCGACAGGAGCCGGCATCCCCCAGTGCAGCAACAACCCCCAAGATGGCGACTATGGTTGCGACCGCTCCCGCGCTGCCGGTAACGAAGAAACCATCCTTGAAGAAGTACAAAGCTCCAACCCCACCGCGTGACGTGCTAACAGATGACGAAGACTGTGAAAAGGACAAAGAGAATTTGTTGTCGCGAGAGAACAGCGATAGTGACGCGCCGAATTGTAAACAAACAAAGCCGGAGCCGGCTGACGGACTTGCCAAACCTATACTCGACAAGGGATCCCCTATAATAAAGCGCTTGGGACCCAAATTGAACGGAAATGTGGACCGGAGCTCGGTGTTGTCGAAAACGGCTATGTTCGAGGCCGGGAGCCCTAAGGCGAAGGACCCGGCGGAAATGTCGCTGAGGGAGCGGAAAGCGATGTTTGAAAAAAATAAGGGTGCTGCTATTGTGCCGAAAGCGCCGTTTGGGCAGGCACCCTCTGTCAGAGCCCTGTACGGCGATAATAAAGGTAAGTCACGCTGTATTATTTATTTTATACATTGCCAACAATGAGGACGGTTAAAATAATCGTTAACAAATACGTATTAATTTTCACTAGAAACGGGATATTTACCATGATTTTTGAGTTTTAAATGTTCCCGATATTTCGGCACAGTTGCATGCAACTCTCAAAAATAATGGTAAATATCCCGTTTCTAGTGAAAATTATGTGCATAACCATGATAGTTTCAAAAGTTAAATACGTGTTATTTTGCAATGACGATTTTTTCTTTCCCTTTGTGTAATTGGAATGACGATCTTTAGTTGATTTTCTTATCAGACTTCAAAAAAAGGAGGTGGTTTTCAATAAGTTTGATTTTTTGTGTATTATATCTGCGAATTTATTCTTTAGCTGATTTATATAAAATTATCCCGAGGTGGTACCGTATTAATTTTATTGAAGGCGGTTCTTATTTTTAACCGACTTCAAAATAGGAGGAGGTTCTCAACACGTCGTTTTTTTTTTTTTCCCCGATTACTCGAAAGGAATCAGGCGAAGTCGTCTGGACCGATTTGTTTTTTTTTTGTTTAACTGGTTATACTTCCCAGGTTTTCCCATGGTCATCAGGTCAGGATCTGATGATGGGATTCTGGAGAAATAGAGGGAACTCTTCAAAGTGTATACTTGTTTAAAAAACAGTTATTATGTTATTTCAAGTAGCTTAGGCCACGCACTTTTGGAGAACATAAAAATTTATTGTAATCCAGAAATTCCGTTCCAGCTAGACTCGAACCCGCATCTTCACCTTTAATCGGTAATGACACAAACCCAGTCCCGATCCCACACTAAGATCCCCTGTGTTGTGGGTATCAGAAACTACGAAGTATCATGCTACCGGAACAAATAAAGATCAACATTTGTCCCGCAGCGGGAATCGAACCCGCAACCTCTTGCATCTCAGCCGGATACTCACCCGTCGCGCCACAGAGGTCTTCTTGAACCATACCTTGCGTTGTTGGGCCTTGAATAGTTGTCATCCACGCATCCATCAGCTCTTAGCCGAGTTGACAGTGCCCACTACCACCAGTGTTAGATCGTGCCGTGGCCGAATTGGTTAAGGCATTGCCGATTGGCCAAGATGCTGGTTCGAGTCCCACTAGAACGTAACTTTTGGGTTAAATTTAAGTTTTTTTTTACAACTTGGTACGACGGTTCGATTGCCCACCTGATGTTAAGCGGTACCCTCTGCCTATGAACAGTGCATTACCTCACAGGTCACGTCTACCTAGGACGCACCCTATGTTGCATTACACTGCGCCCGCCACCCTGAGACACAAAGATGAAAAGTCTCATGTGCCTGTAATTTCACCGGCACCCATACCCTTCAAACCGGAACACAGCAATACGAGCACTACTGCTTTGCGGCAGAAATAGGTATGGTGGTAGTACTTCCCCGGACGAACTCTTTCACAAAAAAGCTCTAAGTAATATTGATCAAAACACCTTTTTGGGTCGATTTGCTCGATTCTGATAACAGATTCCTTATCTGGCGCAATGTCAGGAAGTGGATGAAGGTTTTGTCGGTGATTAATCTGAAGGTCAATTCTCTTAATTATTTTAGAAGAACACTGAAAGTTGACCGAATCGAGACTGTATTGTGAATTGACTAAACCAAAACTTCCCAAACTTTTTTGCCCACTTTGAGAAGCGCCCCCATAATCATAATAAAGCGCCCCCATTTTTTATCTACTTAAAAACCACTATAACTTCAAATTAAACATGCACAAATCGGGTTATTTATCAAAAACTTGTTAAAACATGATTTCCCGCGGTCTATTATCTACAAAAATGACCTATCTAGGAATACTAATAACTATTAAAATGCGAAAGTGTGTCTGATTTGACGCCCCCATTTATTTTCTGGGTCTCTTACCGCCCCCCTTTAGGCCTGCAGCGCCCACAAGGGGGTGTTATCGCCCACTTTGGGAACCCCTGTTCTAGAAGAACACTGAAAGTTGACCGAATCGAGACTGTATTGTGAATTGACTAAACATTGGTATCAAATAACAGTTTAGTCTACGTTTGATTCATGGCGACCATAGATTAGAGTAGGATATAGTGGTATATAAATAATTTATAAATAAATAACTCTGGACAGTTCACACAACATTATCTAACCCCAAGCTAAGCAGAGCTTGTGTTATGGGTACTAGATAATTGATATACTTAATACAATACATTACATACCTACATAGATATTTTGTATTATATATATAATATACACAGAACACCCTGAACAAATATCTTACAAATATTTGTTCCGAGGCGGGAATCGAAACCGCAACCTCCTGCGTCGCAGGCCAACCTTCGCCCGCCGCGCCACAGAGATCGTCAAGTAGGATATAAGTAGGTGCCATGTCGGATGAAACAAGAATAGTAGTAAAATGGGTTGAAACAATATAAATGCCTAAATGGGTTGAACGTTGTTGGGTTGAAACAATATAAATGCCTAAATGGGTTGAACGTTGTTGGGTTGAAACAATATAAATGCCTAAATGGGTTGAACGTTGTTGGGTTGAAACAATATAAATGCCTAAATGGGTTGAACGTTGTTGGGTTGAAACAATATAAATGCCTAAATGGGTTGAACGTTGTTGGGTTGAAACAAGAAGTACTCGAATTTTATTGTTTTAGAATGTTTAACTGCACTGAATTACTTTTTTTTTTTTATACTACTTGGATGACGGAACAAGCAGATGGGCCCACCTGAAGTATTAAGGTTGGGTATAACGCAAAAATACCAATCTTAGATTAGATTTTTAGCTGACTAAATAAAGTACAATATTCAAATTATAAATATGCATGGATACTACATTATAATACCGAGGGATCACCCAGACAGAAACAGGATAAGACAAAAATTTCTCAAAAAAAAACCACAAAGTTACCTCTAACTTTCGGCTAGATTCGATTGTTTGTCAATATGGTACAGATTATTGGGTCAAAAATTTCACGAGATATTCAATAAAAACCGCTTTTTAGAGCGGCGCGTGGCGTTATTTTTGTATGAAGATTTCTGCCTCGTGTTGGCGCAGTCTTAATTGGAAATATTAAACAAACATAAATAAACAATCAACATTATCTACAATCGATTTTATCCGAGTTGGGGTTTTACGAGACGCTAGACTGCTAGTTTTTAAGGACAAAAACTTAAATTGAAAGGTCATAAGAAAAATAATAACAATATTGGATCTTATAGTCCATAACAACAGCAAAATTCTAACCGGTTTTTAGATATCTAGACAAATTATAATGTCTGTAATGGAGCGTGCACACCTAACGAGTACAGTGGCGAGTGGCGAACAGCGGGTACTCGGCCTAGTAAACAGATTGGGATTCTGGACACTGACTCGCCACTGTACTCGTTAGGTGTACTCAATGCTTAAGACTTGCTATCATTTATTGCTTTAAAATAGATAGGGATCATGATCTTTTATTTTGTATGGGCCACGATTCATGAGTCGACTTAATTGATCGGTGTTTATTTTTTGCCATTATTATTGCATTAGTGATTATTCAATTCAATTCAATATGTTTATTTCAGACAACAATACACTATACTAAAAATAAGTTAGTGTCCATATTTTGAGTAAAATCATAATTAAAAATAAAATTCACAATCAAAAATTAACATAAATTAGAAATATCAAAAATTAAAATGAATTAGAAAAATTAAAATTAAATTTCAAAATTCAAAATTGAAATTAAAATTCAAAATTAAAATTCAGAATATTTAAATTTTAAAAATATTTATCAAACACTGGTCAAGAGAGCACAATATACGCTCTTGTCCAGTGTTCCATAAATAGACAGCCTCTGTGCAATCAGTTGTAGGTAGCTGTCGGAGCTGTCGCGCACCCGGCGCATCAGGGACGCAGGAGGGCAAATCTGGTGCTTTAGAGATTAAGTCGAATTCGACATATGTCGAAAAAAGATGGCGAATGTCGAATAATATCCTAATTTGCTATTCTCGTGATGTCACTAATAGACATAAGTCGACCAAAATCATTCAAATCGAATACGATTTGATGGTTATTGTGACATTTTCGTGACATTTTTTGTAGACATTCATGCTTCGACATTATCTCTAATTAGAGATAATGTCTACAATCCGAGAATTGCCCTCCAGATCTTTTGCGCATTGTCGCCGCGAATCCATCTACTCGTGCGTCAGCAAACATTCCTGATGCGCTGCAGAAGCGCGGCAGCCCCATCAGCACCCTGAACGAGTTGTTGTACTGGATCCGCAGGGCATTTTTTTTATTTATACTACTTGAATGACGGAACAAGCAGATGAACCAACTGATGTTAAGCGGTAACCTCTGCCTATGAACAGTGCATTACCACATAGGTCACGTCGCCCTATCTGGCATTGCACTGCGCCCGCCACCCTGAGACATAAAGATGAAAAGTCTCATGTGCCTGTAATTTCACCGGCACCCTTACCCTTCAAACCGGAACACAGCAATGCGAGCACTACTGCTTTGCGGCAGAAATAGGTATGGTGGTAGTACTTCCCCGGCCGAACTCTTTCACAAAATAGCTCTACTACTACTAAATGTATGCTATGTGTATTATGATATGCTTGGCAAAATATGGATGGACAATTTTATTAGAGGCGTTATTGGAATAGTACATAACTGCCGCGGCCGGCAAATTCATAATTGACGACCTAGGCTTGCACATGACTAATCTCAAATAATACGTGGTTTTTCAAACAAGTAAAATTCAGCTTCCCACTGTAATCTTATTAACTCATCAAAATATTATTCATTGTTTCTGAATATTGTGCCAATGTTTATGCACGACGTGTGGTGCGGGCTCGGGATGCAACATTTCCTAGGCTCCGCCCAGATGACCAAGGTCGTTCGAGGCTATAATCACCTTAATAACTATGAACTATATATAAATAAATAAACAATGCAGAACAGTTCACACAACATTATCTAGCCCCAAGCTAAGCAGAGCTTATGTTATGGTTACTAGATAACTGATATACTTAATACAACACATTACATAGATATAGATATTTTTTTACCCAGAACACCCTGAACATATATCTGCAGATCGTACAAATATTTGTTCCGAGGCGGGAATTACACCCGCAACCTCCTGCGTCGCAGGCGGGCCTTTGTCCGCCGCGCCACAGAGGTCGTCAATATTTAATACAGTAACCACTGAAATAGATTCAAAAATTCACATTACAGGGTAGGATAGCTAGATTTGAAAAAAGAGGGACTCATAACCACCCACGTTCCGAAAATAATCCTACTTCCTACTAATATTATAAATGCGAAAGTTTGTGTGTGAGTGTGTTTGTTACTTCTTCACGCTGCACCGGTTTTTTTTTTTTTTAACATTAATATACCTTTGTTTGACCACGATCTCACCTGTTGGTAAGTGACGATGTGGCCGAAGATGGAGCACAAAGGTTTAGAAGGCACCTATTCACTCTTGACTTGAAGAGACCCAGATTATAGTTTTCAGGAAAGACAGACGACGGCAGTGTGTTCCACTTCTTAGCAGTTCGCAGTTCGCTGGACGTATTTGCATGAAATTTGGAATGGAGATAACTGGATTCCCATAATAACACATAGTCAAATTTTTATCCCGATATTCCCACGGGATCGAGACTTACGCGGGTGAAACCGCGGGGCGCTGCTAGTTTAACAATAAAGTAGGCTTTAGTAACTCAAATGCCCCATGAGTCACCATTCATACAAAGCCATTTTGCCGGAATTTTACTTTCCCACATATTGTGATTCTGAGAATTTCCTTGTTGTGTTTTGAAGGACAGGAAAAGGAACCGGTTGAATGCCCAGCAGTCGCTATCTCTCTTAGACCTCTCGTCGAGGCTCCAGGGGGGTAACCATGAGCTCTTATAGCGATTCAGTTCAAAAACTATTCAGTTGAAAATATCGGTTCGTCGTTGACGTTCCTCATCGTTCAATAACTTGAATTGCAGAAGTCTGTAGACCCTCTGCGATTGTGCCTTTAAATACACTTGCTGACATCACGGAGCCGATATTTTGTACTGAATAGTTTTTGAACTGAATCGCTATAAGAGCTCATGGTTACCCCCCAGGAATTGCCTGCTGCCGCGTTTTATGAGTATACCATCAAATGATTGGGAATCGGTCTGGGTATTATGATACCATGGTACTTGTTATTCCTGATCTGAGTTCTGTTGTCCACCTTTTGACTTCATCAGCAGATCAGATCAGGGGCCCAATTCTCGTACTAAAAAATAGTCAAATTAAAGTTCGGATCACGTTACGATATGGTGCCGATGTCACAAACGTCAAAAATGGTATTCTGCTCACCTGACAGTACAACGCGGACTGTGATTATAGCGTTATGTCACTGTAACTTGAAAGAAGGTAAAGTGGCTTACAAAAACTATCCATTACTTCAAAGTTGGTATTCTTGTCTACAATAATACTTGAGAGTTGAGTTTGTAAATTGATCGAAACGATAGTAGACTGGACTGACAGAAAGTTACTATTTTCTAAGTGCGTGTACTATTAAAAATGAGCGGATTAGGATTACGTTTGCTGTATCTCTTTAATGCCCAACGGGCTGCCAATGCAGCAGGAAGAGAAAGACGTAGGGAAAGGCTACGTAATTTACGTCTCCGGCGCTGTCGCGCTGCGGATGCTTTTTCTGTGATGAGTGACCGCGACTTTATTAAAACATACAGACTAACAAAGCTACAAATGAAGGACCTTATCAGGGAACTGGAGCCCTACATCCCCAAAGAAAAAAAGCGTGATGGGTTAGATGCTGCATCCAAGGTAAGTCTTATCACTTCATTATAATTGATTGCTTGCTGTAGCTGCTAGTTCATTCAACTGGTAATTATTTTTTCTAGGTTTTGATAGCACTTGCATTTTTTGCAAGTGGGTCCTACCAAACCTTGGTTGGACAAAGTGTAGTACATGCTGTTTCCCAGCCGACCGTATCAAGAGCTATACAACAAGTGACTACTGCTCTCAACAATGAGACATTCTATAGGAAACATGTTAATTTCCCACTGACAAGAGAAGCCAGGGAAAGAATTAGAAGAAGGTAAGTTATTGAATATGATTATAGAAGAAACATAAAGCATTATTCGTTGAATCACTCATAACCATACATAAATTGTTCCAATTTTAGATTTTATGTCAAATTTGGTGTTCCTGGGGTTGTTGGCTGCGTAGATGGTACCCATGTATGCATCATAAAGCCATCAGTACACGAAGAGGCATACTATTGCCGTAAAGGATATCACTCTCTTAATGTGATGATAGTAAGTGTAGATTAATGTATCGGTGAGGCACATTTGGTTTATTATGCTGTTAAGTGTGTAATAATATAATAATATTATACAGATTTGTGATGCAGACCTCAATATTCTTTGTGTGGACCCATCAAGCCCGGGAAGTACACATGATTCCACAGTGTGGAGAGATCATCCATTGAACAACCATTTGAATGGAGTTAACGAGGGTGGTGAAACTAATTTCCTTTTAGGTAGGTATGGTTTTATGTAATTCATCTATTTAAAATTAATTCGTATAAATAACTTCTAACCAATTATATTTTATTACTTTCCAGGAGATAGTGGCTATGCCCTAAGAAAAAATTTGTTGACCCCTATACTTAATGCCGATGAGGGTAGCCCTGAAGAATACTATTATGGCAAACATGTCAGGGCCAGGAATGTGGTGGAAAGAACCATAGGAGTGTTAAAAGCGAGATACAGGTTAGCTCCTAAATATCTTCTCAAGCCTACCATTCTATCTTTATTCCAATTATGCATTCGTAGAAATATCTAGTCATTTGTGTGGCTATAAAACATCATTATGATAGATACTGTTTATTGCACACCAAACTTAAATAAAGGAAAAAACAATAAAAAAATAACGTACCTACAATCAAAACACGTCCATTGAGTTTTGATGACCGCGGCACTAGGGTTATTACCGATATCCCCTTTAAAGGGGATTTTGGGAATATTATTCCCGAATTCCCCTTTAAAGGGGATATCGGTAATAACCCTAGTGCCGCGGTCAACAAAACTCAATTTTTGGGGATTTTGGGAATTTTATTCCCGAAATCCCCTTGATTCTGAACTTGCAGCTTTAAAGGGGATTTCGGGAATAAAAATTCCAGAAATTGGTTTTGAAGTAGAAACCATATTTACTATTTAATATTATCGTTCAATTAAATCGTTCTCCTCCGATTATTGTATGAGCTAAATAAATGAAAAATCTCGAATAAATACTTGACTTATTGGAGGAAGGTTATAAAAATATTATATATCAATAATTTGCTGTGGTATGTCCGGCCTAAGAATAGACCCCTCCGTCTCCTCCCGTGGATGTCGTAAAAGCCGACTAAGGGATTACCCGGACTTGTTGATAGGATTCGTTGGTATAAGATTTGTCCTGGCTGGTAGCTTATTACGGAATATGTTATTACTGGAAGAAAGCGTTAGCTGAGTCAGTCGTGGGAAGCAATGGCGGCGATGAGCTCACCACTTGTCACGTCTATATTCCACGATGGTGCAACCCACTGTGAAAAGAGGCCTATTGTGGCTCTGCGTACCCCTTCGGGGAAAAAGGCGTGTGTCTATGTTACATACATACATACATTGTACAAAAATAAAACAATATAGCAGGCTTAATTCAAAATCACAGTATATTAACAATAATTGACTGGTTATGACAAAACTAAATGTAAACAAAATAAAAATCTCCAAAATAACAGTGAGTAAATAAAATCTATTTATGTTTACTAATTAAGGTGGAAATACTCCCTTACAAAATGAGCTTGGACTAGTTAAGTTAATTCTTCTGAGTGATGACTTAACTTTTTTCAAGATATTGGTATAAAACTCATTTTTTTTAAATAAATCCTTAATAATACGTCGTGTACTAATTCAAGATATACCCATTTGAAAAACACAGTTTTTAAAATAATTTACTAGATTACAATTATACGAAGGCCTAATCAACAAGAAAATAACAGGCTTAATTCAAAATCACAGTATATTAATAATAATTGACTGGTTAAGATTAACTTTACGGATATAATATACTAACTATTAACAGTCTTGACAAAATTAAATGTAAACAACATAACAGTCTCCAAAATAACAGTGTTTAAATAAAACCTATTTATGTTCACTAGTTAAGGTGGAACTTCTACCATACAAAATGAGATTGGACTAGTTAAGTTATTTCTTCTAAGTGATGAATGACTTTACTTTTTTAAGAGTGGTTTAAAGCTCTATTTTTTTTTAAAATTTATCTTGAATAAAACGCCGTTGCGTGTACTAATAAAAGATATTACTATTTGAAAATCACAGTTTCTACAATAATTTACTAGATTACAATTATACGAATGCCTAATCAACAACAAAATAGCTTAATTCAAAATCACAGTATATTAATAATAATTGACTGATTAAGATGAAGATGTCTGGTATTATACCTATACGGTTAGATTTTAGTCTAAAAAGCTGCAAGTTCAGAATCAAGGGGATTTCGGGACTAAAATTCCCGAAATCCCCTTTAAATGGGATTATTAAAGGGGATTTCGGTAATAACCCGCGGCACTAATGTACTACCTATGTTCATACTTCATATGCCTAACATTAATATTCATAATTTACCTATTTATTAAATTATATATTAACATATCACTAAAAGCGATATATTTCAAGCAACCTTTGCATGTTTATATAGTTATGTATTCATAACAATATACGTATTACATTAGTGCCATGTTCGGAACACTGAATGGACTCACGTTCATCTATCTGCACATAATTGCATCCAAGGCTTTTAAATATACTTTTTCAAACAATGAACGGTTATTCAAAAAATTCGAAGTAACATGTAATCTAACATTGCCTTTGTGATAATGCAACAGATATGGGTTTCATGCTAACATTGCCGGCCTAAGCTAAGGTAAACCTCTAAGACGGTTTAAAATAATGTTTGAATATTGTAGTATGTTTGAGTAAAAAACTATATAAATTCACATTATATTAATTATTATTACTTGACAAAATCCGACACCAGAGGCCAGCACTACCTCATACGAAACAAAACAAAACATTATTATTATATACACGGTGTAAGAAGGGTGGATCATCGGTGGCAACTAGGTAGGGGAACTCATGGCACATCCGAATAACCCCCATGTATGTTCTACGATTTTGGATAGTTTAGTAGTAATGTCTATTTTGGTGCTAATATTTTGACCAATTCCTTTGGAAAAAGGTTCACGTAGAATCATGTTTTTATGATGAAGTGGTAGAATTACCGCAACAAAGTTGCACAGTAGGTAGTCCGTATTAGGAAGTTTTCAAAGTTACAAATAAAAAATATTTTATAATTATTTATTGGAGAAAAATGGCGTCAGAATGTATGTTAGTTTACAGTACAAATTTCAAAAACGTATAAATTCAAAAACTTGAAATTTGTACTGAAAACTAACAATACATTCTAACGCCATTTTTCTCAAATAAATAATTAAAAAATATATTTAATTTGTAACTTTAAAAACTTCCTCACTTCACGGACTACCTACTGTGCAAGTTTTGTTGCGGTAATTCTACCACTTCATCATAAAAACATGATTCTACGTGAACCCTTTTCCATAGGAATTGGTCAACATTTTAGCACCAAAATAGACATTACTACTAAACTATCCAAAATCGTAGAACATACATGGGGGTTATTCCGGATGTGCCATGAGTTCACCTACCTAGTTGCCACCGATGATCCACCCCTCTTGTTACACCGTGTATATTGAACCTTCCTCTTAATAATATTAGTTTAGATAAAATCACAGTGTTATCATGATCAAAATCATTTATGAAAATAACTAAATATTACTAAATTGCGTTTGTTGCAGATGCCTCTTAGTAGCGCGGCAGTTACATTATATGCCAGAGATGGCAGCAAAAATGGTAAATGCTTGCTGTGTACTGCATAACATTGCTAACCGCTCCCGCCTCCAAGTGCCGGAGTTGTCGGAGAGCGAGCGATGCGACGAGCGGCGACTGCAGCTGCAGCAAAGACACGAGGAGACTGCGCTCGCTCCGGCTGCGCAAGCCGCTGCTGCCGTAGTTGCCGGGCCCGCGCGCCGACACAACCCTCCGCTGGCGCAGGGCAGAGCCGTACAACAAGCCCTCGTGCAAAGACTGTGGGCCAATAGAATTACTGTAAATTGAGATAAATCTGTACATGTAAAAAGAGATTGAGATACGTGGGGTGTGGGTTCGATTTCCGCTGCGGAACAAATGTTTGCATAATCTGCAAATATTTTTTTCGGGTCTGTGTTGTGTGTGGTACCATGGTACTCGTTCCTGATACCCACGACACAGGATATATATGACTGTTGGGTGTGAGGTTTATATGTCAATGAAAGCATAAAACAATGGTTATATTGAGAATCATACAACTTTAAATTACCTTAGCATACTAGCATTCACTATATTCATACTAGCATTCATCATTCATCATTTTCATCACTGCTACTGCTGCTTAATCTTATATTCTGAAAAAAAATGGTTTAATTCTTATATTGTCCTGAAAAAATATATAAAGGCCAAATTATAATATACCATAACCGGCTAACATTTGTTGCAATAAATTTTCATTCAAAAGATATATGAGCGTACTCATACATACTCAAAACTGTGAAGGAAAACATGTGATGTGTGAGATAACCGGTATTTCCTAAAACTAAAAATCCAAAGGCATAGATAACCACCAAAAAAAAGGCATGATGGACTGAAACCTATTCAGTCTAATCTAACCGATGGAATTTTTGGTCCTAGGACATAGCAGTTTCCTCGGTAATTATAGTAGTATGGTATTAGTCTAATGAAATTAAAATTAACTCACTCTAAATCTTTCATCCCTGTCAGCTTCGCGGCATAGAAACTTTCTTTCATATATGTCGACAAATCGTTTTACTTGCTCCACCAAACCTTCAATGGCCCCTGCTTGCCGATTAATTGCATCCGTCTGCTCTCTGTCCACCTCTAGGCGGGACTGCTCAATGGCTGCTAGCCGCTGCCCTGCGTCTTCGAATTCTTTGTTTGCTAAAACAAAATAAAATCATTTACTTACACACAGACACACCCACTTGTAGTTGACTGTATGTCTGTGTATTGTAACTGCTATGTCACACACTATGGCTACTTCATTAGGCATTCAAATAAATAGGCATGTTTTTTTTTAAATTGTGCCTATTATATGCCTATCAAAAAAGCCAGCTGCGGAGGTAATAGTGTATGTACATGTGTATGTGTATGTGTATGTGTGTGTGTATGTGTATGTGGGGCTACATTGGCATTGAGGCCTTCATCTAAAAATTAATGGTAAGCATATTTTAGGGCCAAGAAACAACATCATAATAATATTCTATTTGACCGAGCGAAGAGAGTTAGCTCAAAGGGCTTTCATTTGTAGGCGAGTATCTATGTATGTATGTAGGTACCCACCCACACCTTTGTTTGATGGGAGGTTGACGATAACTTTCGAACCGTTGATCCAATAGCTATGAAATTTGGTTGATAGGGTGGTGATCATTAGAATAGATACCTTGAGGTGAAGAGGAGCGATGCCGCCGACGGCGGCGTTGCGGTCTTTCCATATTATCCCTGCAAAATTGTTATTATTGATAAAATAAGTGTTGTATGTTATATGTAAATGATGTTATTGATAAACAACATACTGTGTTTGTACAAATAATACTGTAGGTCAAACAAAAAGTCTAAAAAAATATAGGTTCACCTTTGTTGTTGTGCTCCTCCTTGCTGTCTTTGAGTTACAGGATCTTCGATGCTGTAATACAATGTATTTTTAGATGCAATTCATAAGTAGGTTAATAAAAAAAATGCATTAATTCACTTACTCAACGTTATTTGCTTGATGGTCCACCATAGTTTCAATATTTCTGAGAAAAAATAAAAAGTTTGTTCGTAGAATATTTTTTATGATCAAAATATATTATATTAAATTAGTGGCTAGTTAGGGTACACAATTAACACTTATTTTATCTGTAGTAATTAAAATTGTTACTTACTCATTAGGCAGTATAAAGTACTCCGCGGGTTGCCTGGAAATACAAAACTAAACTTTAATTCCTGTTCTATAATTGCTTGTACATACTTGTTCAACCTAATTAAAAAAACATTCTTATGCCGTCATGTTTTCACACAATCTTATATTTAATAATATATGAAACCATAAAATATTTAAAAAAAAGAAGTTTTATTTTGTTGAATAGGTACTTGACTGTAACTCACACTGGATCTACCTCCCTGCTGCTAGAGATACCTTCACTGTCCCTGTCTCTGTCACCGTCAGCATCACCACCATCAACTCTATTGTTTTCCTAATAAAATCATAACAATTAACTAAGTATATCATCACCATCTTCGGAAGTCCATTGATAAATAAGCCAAAATTCATCGAGCTTCCTCGATGGAGGAGTCCAGCAATCAATATAATGTCCTTGGTCCATGGAAACGGGGGGCCTTCCTTTACTACATCATCCAATTTGTGGTTACAGTATATCTAATGCCAGATAATTTTTCAGTAATGTAAATGGTTCATAAGTATTCTTTGATCCATACTTACCAAGGTATCCAATGGGTTGTGTGTGACAGTGAGGGGTGAGCTACTGCTTCCCAAAATGCCGTAAAGGCGGTCCTCGAGTGGAGTCAAATGACTCTGTTCTGCTGGGCCTCCGCCAGTTCCTTTGAGGCCCTGCTTGATACCTCGTATCTTTGCCTTTACCCGGCTTTTATATTGATTGTAGTACTGCAAACATGTAATTTACTTTAATACTTGGAATAAGTATTTTTAACTAAGTATATATTTTTATTATATTTTATTACCAACGAATAGAAAGAGTAGGTAAATCACTTACTTTCTTCCACTCCTGGCTCTCTTTGTGGGCACCTCCAATGTCCGAATTTAATATTTCGGCACATTCAGCCCACAACCGCTTCGATAGTAAACTTCCCTCCTTCCCTCTCACACGCCCTAACGCCAGAGAGCGGTGCTGACCTAAAAAGTCGAGGAGCAGCTCCAGCTGACGAGATGAAACTATTCTCGACATCTTTTAAAGTTTTACGAGAACACTTTACTTCATCACATACACAAATATTTTTATTTTGATGCTTACTGCGTACTACTGCGTAGTAGATTTATTTTTTACCTTTCGGGCAGGCTTTTTTTTTGTGGCGTCTCACGGCTGGTGCATTTGCCATAGAGTATAAGTTATAACTGTCAAAATACGCTAAAACTGACAATTAATGAAGAAAAATTATTTTTGTCTATGATAAATAGAGTTTTTAGTCTATGTCATCAAATATCGAAAATGGATTGATTGAATGTTTGTCACGACAAAAGACTGAAATGATACATGAGATTCGATTTTTAGTAAATAGGACCAGAATACCAATTTTCGATCAATTTTTAATTCAGTCTCGATTTGGTCAACTTTCAGTCAGGTTGTAAAATAATTACGAGAATTGGGCTTCAGATCATTCAATATCTAATCTATATAAAATAAAAACAAATAAAAAAAAAAAAAACTGGACAGTTCACACAACATTATCTAGCCCCAAGCTAAGCAGAGCTTGTGTTATGGGTACTAGATAACTGATATACTTAATACAATACATTACATAGATAGATATTTTTTATTATACATAGAAAATACCCAGAACACCCTGAACAAATATCAGCGATCGCACAAATATTTGTTCCGAGGCGGGAATCGAACCCGCAACCTCCTGCGTCGCAGGCCAACCTTCGCCCGCCGTGCCACAGATGTCGTCACCATAATAATATTGTATTGTCATCGGAACTTATGCAAAATTTTACTGTGTACCTGCTGTACCCTGTCTGTACTGTGCATATGCAGCTTCACACCCGCAAAGCAATTTAGCGAGAATTGTACATTCCGGAATCGTAACATACCACCCAACAATCACATTATAGTCCTGATTCTACACGTGTGTCGTGGGTAAGATCTTGAATGATCTGATCTGATCTGTCGATGAAGACAAAAGGTGGACAACAGAACTCCTCGATGGATAATAGTGGAACAGCCGTGTTTTGATCAGCACACAGTTCCGATATCTAATTTTATAAAGTCTTTTATTGGGGATAAATTCCTAGCTATAAAATCAGTTTTTTTTCTAAAGAATTATTTATGGTAGTGGTATCGTTCGTAATAAAGGTATGAACAAGTAATTAATTTTGTAAAAAAAACCCCCCCTAAACGCAATGAAACGGCTGAACCGATTTTAATCAAACATAGCTAAGAACACTCCCGAATAATTCACCTTTCAAACAAAAACAAAAATCGAAATCGTTTCATCCGTTCGGGAGCTACGATGCCACAGACACACACACACACACACACACGTCAAACTTATAACACCCCATCGTTTTTGCGTCGGGGGTTAAAAAGAGGGTAGATCGATATGGCTACTGCACAGAGCCTGATGTGATTATAGCGCATGCAACTGTGCCGAAATATCGGGAACCAACAAAACACAAAAAGTGAAATTTTCATCTTATGAAGGTCAGTGAAAGACTGAATTCTAGAAAATTGTAACACGAATCAATATTTATTTATTCACTTCACACTTCCTAAATGTCTGGTCTGTGCCACGTAACGGTTAACAGCTTGGTACTTTATTAGTTTTGCAAATATCTGTGTCACCTGGTCGCAGAACTAAGCCATATTTACATACTGTGGTGACTCAGTGTCTAGGCCTGAAAATTGTACAGCAACTGGTCTGAAAGATCTGGTGTAGGTAACCCCATTTCAAGGTGCAAGTCACATCACGTCTTGATTTACGGCGTTTTTATGTATGATTTGTTGTTTGTTGTTTTTTGTTTGGCCACGAACTCACCTGTTGGGTAAGTGACGATGTGGCCTAAGATGGAGTGATAAGGGCTAGAAGGCCTTTATTCACTCTAGCCTTGAAGAGACCCAGATTATAGTTTTCAGGGAAGACAGACGACGGCAGTGTATTACACTCCTTATGTATGTTTGTCCGAGGATAAATCCCGCTAGCTTATTGCGTATCTTGCGATAGCAATAATTGCGCGATCATCGCATCGAAATTTCAAATTCGTATTACGTATCGCTGATAAGTAATACGAATTTGCAATTTGGATGCGATGATCGCGCAATTCTCGCGCAATTCTCGCGCAATTCTCGCGCAATTATTGCTATCGCATTGCTATTGCAAGATACGTAATAAGCTAGCCGACCCGTTAATCAGATCTTCATGAAATTTGGTAGGTAGGTGGGTAGGTAGTATTGTTACAATTTGTAGGTAAGATTATTGGGGGCTGTTCAGATATTGGGGTCCAAGAGGGGGTGAAAAAAGTGAGATGGGGTGTCAAATGAATGGGCTCAGTCATTTTAAAATTGTATTGTATGCTCTGTAGTTTTTAAGATATAACCAAAAATGATAAAATAAAAACCATTAAAACTTAGGTACTTCCAGTAATCCAACAATGCTGAAATTTGGCGTGCTGGTGGCCTTTATGACAAAACTACAAAGAAAACTCCAAAATTGATTTTGAGATATGTACCAATAGTTTTATATAATGAAAAACACCAATCATCGCGACCTCTGTGGCGCCGCTGGCGATGGTTCGCCTGCGACGCAGGAAGTTGCGGGTTCGATTCCCGCGTCGGAACAAATATTTGTGCGATCCGCAGATATTATTTGTTCAGGGTGTTCTGGGTATTTTCTATGTATAATAAAAATATCTATCTATGTAATATATTGTATTAAGTATATCAGTTGTCTAATACCCATAACACAAGCTCTGCTTAGTTTGGGGATAGACTGAACTGACCAGTTTTTTTTTTTATTTTTTTTTTTATTTCCAATTCTATTCTAATTCAATCTATTTCCTACCTACCTCCCCGATACCTAATTCGCGAGTTCTCAGTTCGGGCGAGCCACTAGTTATCTGTTTCCATGTAACGTCTACGATGCCATATGTTTATTTGGTACAGTCGAACCTCTGATGTCTCACGTAGGCAAAACAAAACAAAAGTTCTTGGAACGGATAAGGAACCGCGCGCCATAAGCTTACTGCCGTCGCTATGCTATGTGAGCGACAGTTATATTTACAAATCTGTCATCATAGTGGCTATGTGATGATCATACTGTTCCAAACATCTCGTCAGTAAACTATAGCTTATTAGACTAGAATAGAAATAGAATAGAAAATACTTTATTGTACACCTTAATAGCTAATACATTCCAGCCCAGGGCAAATCTTATACCAACGAATCATACTAACATAACTTGACATCAGTCCAGTTAATTCCTTGTTGGCTTTTGCGAAGTCCACTGTTGGAGACGGAGGGGTGTATTCTCAGTCTGGATACACCACGGTTAAAGTTCAAGTTGAGTGATTGACCCCCTCTAACACAATACTACACTCAATCGTTCTGAAACACTAGTCGATCTAGGCGGCGGCGTCGCTGAGAATGTTGCTCAACAAGTTTCAGTCTCTCAAAAAGGTCAAACCACAGTCTTAATCAAACCCATCAACCTATTATTACAAGCTTTTATTTAACTTGCAATGTACGAGTATGTACGTTTGTCCAGGTGGAATCTTGCAACTGAATTTGTAAGCAGTTATCCTCAACCGATTGAGATTTTATGTTGCATACCTGTCAAGTTCCGACGACAATGTAATATTATGGTGACAGCGAGCTGATCTGATGATGGAGACGGAAGGTGGACAACGGAACTCCTCGAGGGATAATAGTAGACTGGCATACGGATACGATCACTAATGTTATAAAAGCATGTATTGAAAAATTTATTTTTCACAAAAAACTTTTTTTAATTGGCTTCGCACGGCGTGTGCATTTTCAAGTATGATAATCATTGTATTTTCAACCATGTTTTCAATATAATTTGCAACACATCAACGCCAAAATATGGCACCTTTGAAAATTCGAATGGGAAGGTTTCCCTTCATCAGCTCCTTCATCGACCAATACTGATGCTATAAGTATACTAGAAAAGTGTACGTAATGAACCCAGGTGATCAAACTCAGGTCATTATCATCATCAGCCAACACTAGTCCACTGCTGGACATAGGCCTCTCCCAATACGTGCCACTGAGCCCGGTGTTCGGCTCTTCTCATCCACTTTCTGTCCGCCGCCTTTTGTAGGTCATCGCTCCGCCTAGCCAGAGGGCGCCCCACGCTACGTTTGCCAAGACGCGGTCTCCACTCAAGAACTCGCTTACCCCAACGGTTGTCGGTTCTTCGGCATATATGACCAGCCCATTGCCACTTCAGCTTGCTAATCCGGTGGGCTATGTCAATGACTTTAGTTCTCTGTCGGATAATCTCATTTCGGATTTTATCTTTCAGATAAACTCCGAGCATAGCCCTTTCCATAGCTCGCTGTGCAACCTTGAACTGGTGGATTAGCCCTGCCGTGAGTGTCCACGTCTCGGCACCATAGGTCATTACTGGTAGGATGCACTGATTGAAGACTTTAGTCTTCAGGCATTGTGATCAGGTGTTTTTTTTTTATACTACTGGAATGACGGAACATGCAGATGACCCACCTGATGTTAAGCGGTAACCTCTACCTATGAACAGTGCATTACCTCATAGGTCACGTCCACCTAGGACGCGCCCTATGCGGCATTGCACTGCGCCCGCCACCCTGAGACATAAAGATGAAAAGTCTCATGTGCCTGTAATTTCACCGGCACCCTTACCCTTCAAACCGGAACACAGCAATGCGAGCACTACTGCTTTGCGGCAGAAATAGGCATGGTAGTAGCACTTCCCCGGACGAACTCTTTAACAAAAAAACTCTACTGCTACTAAAATTGAAATTGATTGAAGTATACTAGGGGGAATTTACGAGTAGTCACTAATAAGATCCCTTAATATTAGACTAGGCCTTCTGGCAAGGCTTTCATAAACCATCCTGGCAGCAAGCCCCATAGCGCCATCACCTCGAGCTGTTCAAGACAATGAACGGTGATTACAGACAGCCTCATACGGCAAACGTGACCATTTCGAAATGCTAATCTGATAGCTGTTATTGTGTTTGAGATGACGCTAATTAGGGCTCCGTTTGTATCTGTTGTATGTGTCGTGGCAGAAAGAAAAAATGTGACATAGATCAGCAGCTTTTCTTTAGAAATTAGCATGATTCTGATAATCTAAGGAGCTCTTTATGATACTCTGTGGCAGAGTTATGTATAAAATTACATACATACATAGACACACTCCTTTTTCCCCGAAAGGCCACTATTGCTTCCCACGACTGACTCAGCTAACGCTTTCTTCCAGTAATAACACATTCCTTAATAAGCTAGCAGCCAGGACAAATCTTGCTAACAAGTCCAGGTAACAAATAATATTGGATCTATATTTTGGAACTACATAGACACACGCCTCTTTCTCCGAAGGAGTAGGCAGGCCCTCAAATGGGCCTCTTTTCACGGTGGGTTGCACCATCGTTGGAAATAGACGTGACAAGTGGTGAGCTCATCGCCGCCATTGCTTCCCACGACTGATTCGCCTCACGCTTTCTTCCAGTAATAACACATTCCTTAATAAGCTAGCAGCCAGGACAAATCTTATACCAACGAATCTTGCTGACAAGTCCAGGTAACAAATAATATTGGATCTATATTTTGGAACTACATAGACACACGCCTCTTTCTCCGAAGGAGTAGGCAGGCCCTCAAATGGGCCTCTTTTCACGGTGGGTTGCACCATCGTTGGAAATAGACGTGACAAGTGGTGAGCTCATCGCCGCCATTGCTTCCCACGACTGATTCGCCTCACGCTTTCTTCCAGTAATAACACATTCCTTAATAAGCTAGCAGCCAGGACAAATCTTATACCAACGAATCTTGCTGACAAGTCCAGGTAACAAATAATATTGGATCTATATTTTGGAACTACATAGACACACGCCTCTTTCTCCGAAGGAGTAGGCAGGCCCTCAAATGGGCCTCTTTTCACGGTGGGTTGCACCATCGTTGGAAATAGACGTGACAAGTGGTGAGCTCATCGTCGCCTTTGCTTCCCACGGCTGACTCGTCTAACGCTTTCTTCCAGTAATAACACATTCCTTAATAAGCTAGCAGCCAGAACAAATTTTATACCAACGAATCTTACAAACAAGTCCGGGTAATCCCTTAATCGGCTTTTACGACATCCACGGGACGAGACGGAGGGGTCTATTCTTGGGCCAGACACACCATAGCTATTATAGTATAGCGCATATATTTTATAGCGTTTTGTCAAACAAGAATTGGGCTTCAGGGCCAAGACACACACACACACACACACACACCCAGCCACACTTAAGATAAATGAACTAAAAGCCAGAACATAAATATCGGGTTACTATTCTAGCTCTTGTTCGTCGCAAGTCGTAACAGATCTTGAATGAAAAAGGCGAACCTACAATGTCCCACATTCAGAATTATACGCTGCAGCATACAATTTACCTAAGTTGCCGCATAATAAGGGAGTTTTCACTTTCAAAAGAGATAATTTTGACCCAAAATATTACTGCCTCAGGTATACAATCACCGCTATAAGCAGTGGCAACCTCATCATTAGAGTACGTACTTTAACTCGCTCGTTTCGTTTCGTTTCGTATGAGGTAGTGCTGGCCTCTGGTGTCAGAGTTTGTCAAGCCGCCCGAGGGCCTCTGACATGGCTTATCGACTGCTATTAATCAATAACAGCCGGGACCGACAGCTTAACGTGCCCTCCGAAGCACAGAGCGATGGAAATCCGCACATAACTCAGAAAAGTCATTGGTGCGGAGCCTAGGATCGAACCCGGTATCGTTGGATTCTGAGTTGCACTATTGAACCGTTAGGCTACCATCGCTCGCTACTAGACTCGCTGTTAGACTATATTTTTTTTTTCTTTTTTTATTATTATTTAAATGCAGTTGACCTCCTGGGGTCATGACTGCGTTACCGGGCTTTTGGTGAGCGCAGATGGCGCTCAACCTGCAAAGTTAGGTTGGGGCAACTAGCACAAGGGCACCACTTAGGTACGGACCTCGGCTTGGGCTGTTGCCAGATTGGGAGGAATGGGCAAAACACCCCGGTACATGCTTGTACCCGTCCCTTACGCCTATACGTAAGGTACAGAAGGTACTTAGAAGGTTCATAGAGCCGTACAGCAGTATTTATTTTATAGGGATTTTTTGTGAAAGAGTTCGTCGGGGAAAGTACTAGGTATTTTCCTAGTACTAGAACGAAGTCCTAGTAGTACTATGTAGGTATTGGGTACTAGGTAGCATTTCTGCCGCAAAGCAGTAGTGCTCGCATTTATGTGTTGTGGTTCGAGGGGAATGTGTCCCGGTGAAATTACAGGCACACGAGACTATGAGTATATAGTAACTATTTGATGAAAGAATTATAAGGATTAACTATTGTTGAAACAAACTATAGCTTCTTCAAATCAAGCAAGTATCCCTTAATCCTAAGGTAGTTAAAGAGGGATAGATCGCAACACCAAGGTATCTTCTAAAATAAAACTAAAATTTTACATACTTTTCACTAGAAACGGGATATTTACCATGATTTTTGAGTTTTGATTGTTCCCGATTCGTTTCGTTTCGTTTCGTATGAGGTAGTGCTGGCCTCTGGTGTCGGAGTTCGTCAAGCCGCCCGAGGGCCTCTGACATGGCTTAAGTTAATAAAGGTAAAGTTTAAGAGACTGGTACGTGAACTGTATAAGAAGAGGCTAAATTATTAGTTTCCAATTCAGTGTCAGTGTTTCACAATCTATGTTACTGCAGCCTGTGTTAGGTATATACCTTTGTACTTTCCCTACTAAGTATGTGTTTTATTGTCACGGTAGTTTATTTATGTATATTATTATTATTTTGTGAAACTTTTTTTATTTTTGTTTATGTTTTTGTTTGGGTATTTGTATTTATTAGTATATTATATTTAGGTATCCTTTTAGTTTTATATTTTAACTTGTATTGTTATTATTATTTTCTGTGGTACTTGTTTGTAAGGCACGCCTCACCATCTTTCTGCACGTCCAGGATGACTGGCAGATAATGCTGTTAGCATTAAGTCCTCCTTGCACTATTGTCTTGTGTGAAAGTTTTTAAATAAAAAATAAATAAATAAAGTTAATAAAGTTTCGATAAAGATTAATCAGCGTCCCGATCGCCAATTATCTTTATCTCAACAATCCATTGCCACAACAGTGAAAATGAACCGTTACCGGTCATTGGAAAACGGAACCGACAACTGTCCAGTGATGCGTGTAATAGTGACAAAACTATGACAAAAGGCGTATTGTATCGGCCGTGGGATTCGGAAGCATATTGCGTAGATATCTGCTGGTGGTAATTGTCGCGAAATTAATTTGGAAGTTACTCTGGCTCCTACATCGAGTCTAAGGCAAATACTGCTTCCATGAAGCTAAGCATCCTGAATAAGGTAAAGCGTTACTTTTTTTTTTTTTTTTTTTTTTTTATACTACTAGAATGACGGAACAAGCAAATGGCCCACCTGCTGTTAAGCGGTAACCTCTGCCTATGAACAGTATATTACCTCATAGGTCACGTCCACCTAGGACGCGCCCTATGTGACATTGCACTGCGTCCACCACCCTGAGAAATAAAGATGAAAAGTCTCATGTGCCTGTAATTTCACCGGCACCCTTACCCTTCAAACCGGAACACAGCAATGCGAGCACAACTGCTTTACGGCAGAAATAGGTATGGTGGTAGTACTTCCCCGGACGAACTCTTTCACAAAAAAGCTCTACTACTACTTCACACCAGAAGCCCAATTCTCGTAATAAAATATAGTCAAATTAGAGTTCGGATCATGTTACGATCTAGTGTCGATGTCACAAACGTCAAAAATGGTATTCTGCTCACCTCACAATACAACGCGGAATGTGATTATATCGAAATGTGACTGTAACTTGAATGTTTCAAAGTTCTGAGAATTCTCTCTTTCACTCTTTACAATTATTATATAGCACTATCCTACTCTAATATATGGTCGCAAGAATTGAAAGTAGATAATACTGTTGTTATGAGGGAGCAGAATACCAATTTTTCAGTCAATTCACAATACAGTCTTGATTCGGTCAACTTGCAGTGTGCCGTTAAAATAAATAAGAGAATTGGCCTTCAGGACAGCTTCCAAGTCAATATAAAGCACAAGTCCGGGCTGGTATGGAGTACTGCTGCCATGTTTGGGATGGCTCGGCCAAACACCAGCTTGCTGCTTTGGACTTGATCGAACGCAGGGCTTTCAGGCTTATTGGTGAGCAACATATGGCGGAGACTAAGATCCAGAGTCTCGAGCACCGCCGCGCCGTTAGGTCGCATGCCTTTCGATCTTCTGTAGGTTACATTTCGGGGAGTGCTCCCAGAAACTTCATGATCTTATCCCACCATCTTCTTTTCACCATAGGACGAGCAGACGCACGGCTCGGTACCATCCTTTCCTCATTAGCATACCCTATATTCGTACTAAACGTTTCAGTTCTACCTTTATAATGCGAACTGCTAACGAGTGGAATACAACTACCGTCGTCTGTCTTTCCTGAAAACTATAATCTGGGTCTCTTCAAGGCTAGAGTGAATAGGTGCCTTTATGCTTCATCTTCGGCCACATCGTCACTTACCAGCAGGTGAGATCGTGGTCAAACAAAGAACTATCTACGTTAAAAAAAACTGATAAAAGATGGGTAATTTACTTTATTATTCCCGGAATTGTTAGGTATTAATTGTTGGTATAAGTCTTATAGGCCTGGACAAATCTAGCAGAATACCAATTTTTCAGACATTTCACAATACAGTCTCGATTCGGTAAACTTTTTTTTTTTTTTTATACTACTTGGATGACGGATCAAGCAAGAGGCCCACCTGTTGTTAAGCGGTAACCTCTGCCTATGAACAGTGCATTACCTCATAGATCACGTTCACCTAGGACGCAACCTATGTGGCATTGCAATGCGCCCGCCACCCTGAGACATAAAGATGAAAAGTCTCATGTGCCTGTAATTTCACCGGCACCCTTACCCTTCAAACCGGAACACGGCAATGCGAGCACTACTGCTTTGCGGCAGAAATAGGTATGGTGGCAGTACTTCCCCGGACGAACTCTTCAGTGTGGTTATAAAATAATTAAGAGAATTGGGCTTCTGGTTTGTATACGTATGTGTTTTAAATTGTCTAAACAAACGATATCATCTACCTACATCTGAAAACCTTTTCCGTGATGTTTATTTGTGATAACGTGATTCAAAATGTCACAGACTCACCCACACGGAGCAACCTTCATCAATTCCTATTGATTGATAGCCCGATCGCCAACGAGTTGCATTTTACGTAATCGGCCGTTTTAGAGGTAAAGCGGTGGGCCCACGTTGTCGATTTGTGCGATAGCCATTCTGCCGCAACGTGCGCACGCGACGGCAGGTCTTATATCCGTCCCAAATTTTAATAGAACTTTTTTTTTTTTATAAACAATTTAAATTTAGACTTCTCGAAGTTTCATTATTTTTAATAAAAGTTTTGTGAATGGTGATTGTGATTTAATTGAATCAGTGATCACTTTATTGGATTTTGTGAATAAATCTAATTGGAAAGTGACAATTAATTATAATTCTGGATATAAAATGTGAGTTGTTTACTAAATATTTGCAAATATTATCATATAAGTTAATAAAAAGTTTTTATAATAATATTTTTAATGTGCGCCAATTTTGGTCAGGCTTCTAAGGCTACTACTGTTCATAAGCAGAGGGTACCGCTTAACATTAGGTGGGCTATCTGCTTGATCCGTCATTCCCGGTTGTAAAAAAAAGGAAAAACTACTGTCAGGAAGAGTAGTTTAGCGTCTAGCTAGATAGTACGTTTTTGGATGAACCTTGAAATAAAATAAATAAAATAAATAATGCTGGACATTTCACACAACATTATCTAACCCCAAGCTAAGCAGAGCTTGTGTTATGAGTACTAAGATAACTGATATTTAATACAATACATTACATAGATAGATATTATTTATCATATACATAGAAAATACGAACACCCTGAACAAATATTGCAGATCGTACAAATATTTGTTCCGTGGCGGGAATCGAACCCGCAACCTTCTGCGTCGTAGGCGAACCATCGCTCGCCGCGCCACAGAGGTCGTCATGCCCGTGTAGAACTCGAAAACCACTAAACCGATTTTGACAAATCATAAATCATATTTTTTTTTTTTTTTTTTTTATATGTCAATCGACACGTCTTTATCTGGCGGAGGTTATATTTAAATATTTTTACGAAAAACACAATACCGGCAACACATATTCTACGTGTACCATATCTTGTGGTATATCGTTTGAATGGGTGTCCGCATTCCGTAGCAGATTTATCAACAGACACGTCACGAATTTTCAAGGTAGGTACTCTATCCTACAAGAGTAATGCCACCGACCCATCAAAATTATTGATAAAATTAAGTGAGTGCTGTGGTGTGTCCGGTCTAAGAATAGATCCCCTCCTTCTCCTCCCGTGGATGTTGTAAAGCCGACTAAAGGATTACCCGGACTTGTTGATAAGATTCGTTGATTGATTTGTCCTGGATGCTAGCTTATTATGGAATGTGTTATTACTGGAAGAAAGCGTTAGTTAAGTCAGTCGTGGGAGGCAATGGCGGTGGCGGCGATGAGCTCACCACTTGTCACGTTTATACTCCACGATGGTGCAACCAACTGTGGAAAGGGGCCCATTTGAGGCTCTGAAAAAGGCGTGTGTATGATGTATGCATGTAGTATATGTTCATGTAGCAGAGGTTCATGCTAAGCAATATAAGGTAGTATCACAGATACCTGCCCTTACCTATAGATCTGCCTACCCTTTCGGGGGAAAAGGCGTGGGTCTACGTGTGTATGTATGTAAATCTAGTGAATTTACATACATACATACATAAACTCACGCCTGTTTCCCGGTGGGGTAGGCAGAGACCACGGATTTCCACTTGCTACGATCCTGACACCTCTTTTGCTTCATTCACTCTCATCACATTCTTCATACATGCTCGTCAGTTAAGGGTAATCTTGACCTGGCTTTTTTCCAGTCTGTCTCCGATCTGGTCTAAATACGTTCGCCGAGGTCTTCCCCTCCCCACTGTCCCATTCACGCTCGTCTTGTGTACCCGTTTCGTCAATCTACTATCGTCCATCCTTTCTAAATGCCCAAACCATCTAAGCATACTATAGTGTGTCGTTGTACACCACAATGTAAGTACTTCTGGTTCCTTCAGTAGCGGCTTCGTCAGATCCTCAATCTCACTACAACACCAACATTCGCCTGGTATCCGAGCCATCACCGACTGGCTGCTTACCATAGACTATGTCTGTTGTCTTTTCCTACCGTCTACATAGAAACAGGCATAAATCTGTTGGCCTCTGTATGCCACAGACTAACATTATAATTTAGGCATTGCACCTACATACACTACACATACCTTTCTCAATCCTAGTCACTAACGTCTTAGTGAATTTACATATTTTAAATGCATATGGAGTAGGTACTCATGTATGTTATTTACTTAAATGCTAATAAGCTCTATATAAGTTAACACGTATAAGACATAACAAAGTACCTAGCGCGAATCATATGGAAAACCACTGCCGCATGTTGAGGAAAAAATTTACAATGTTATTATGATAATTTAGAAGATTTTATTGCGTTTCGGACGTGCCGCAGAATAAGGTCATCGTTATAAAGTCAGTATTCATTTTGCATTTAAAAAACTCTTTTATGGTTAACCAACATTAATTCCACCTACTTTACGTTTAAGGCCGGCGCCAAACTGAACTGTTCATTTAAAAAAAAAGAGTTAAAAAAGACATTTGAATTGCAATATGTTTTACTATTTTTATTGAATAAGCTTTATTGTATTGATTTTATTTATGTTATTTTTAACCAAATAATTTGCAACATATTGATAAACAATCGAAATTTAATTTATTAATTTAAAAATAAAAAACTTAATTTATTTTAAATTTTGTACATACCTACTAGTATTAGTCGTATTATGTCAAATCTAGCCAAGGTTAGAGGTAACTTCTGATTTTTTCTATTCAGAAAATATTGTCTGATAGTGTTTTTAGTTACCTGGTTTAATGTACCTATCCATGCATATTTGTTATGTGAATATTGTACTTTGTTTAGGGTCGATTTTTCAATCTCTAGATAAAATTATCCGTCAGTTAAAAAAATCACCATCTTTTTCTTAAGTCATATGAAAGAAAAAAACAGCGCTAACATTTATCTGACAGATCATTTCATCTGGGAATTGAAAAATCGGCCCTTACTCGGTTAACATTTTTTTAGTAGTAGTAGAGCTTTTTTGTGAAATAGTTCCTCCGGGGACGAATACCTATCTACCACCATACCTATTTCTGCCGCAAAGCAGTAGTGCTCGCATTGCTGTGTTCCGGTTTGAAGGAAATGGTTGCCGTGCCGGTGAAATTAGAGGCGCATGAGACTTGCCATCTTTATGTCTCAGGGTGGCGGGCGCAATGCAATGCCACATAGGGTGCGTGACCTGTGAGGTAATGCACTGTTCATAGGCAGAGGGTACCGCTTAACATCAGGTGGGCCATCTGCTTGATCTGTCATTACAAGTTGTATAAAAAAAAATGGATTTGCAGCATTCGTTCTCTTAACTAATAACTCTTAAGGTGAATGCTCACGTTTGCGGCGCGAGATTCAAATTTTTTGGTGTTTTTTGCCCTTTACAGGTCATCAACACTTCTTCAGATGACGAAAGTCCTAGTTGTCGCGAACTCAACTTTCGTCATCTGAAGAAGTGTTGATGACCTGTAAAGGGCAAAAAACACCAAAAAATTTGAATTTCGCGCCGCAAGCGTGCGCATCCACCTTAAATCCACTTAAAAATAATAATTTCATAGAAAAATCTATAGTTCGTCCTAAATAAGTGTAATTTTCTGCGTTGAAATAGCCGTTAGTTGGCTAAGCGTAAAATTGCACATTGTTTCGACAGTTAGCTGGCTAGGTACTGAAGTGTCAAAGTGTCACAGACAATGTAATCGCAATTGTACGGTTTCCGCTATTAAAATAGATAAAACCCTTGCAAGTAACGGTCCTTTGGATAATTCCCATAATTCTCATAGGAAACTAATGGATTTTCAACGTTTTAACATCGTCGTCAAATATGCTCAGATTCTCCGATCCCTTGACCAAATGGAAAATGCTGTTGGCGAAACCGAGATAGGCTGAAGAAGTACGGAGAAGTACGTGGCCAAGTCTCTAAGGATCCTATTCAAAAAAAAAAGTAAAAGTTTTTTTTTATACTACTTGTATGACGGAAGATGCTGGTGGCCCACCTGATGTTAAGCGGTAACCTCTGCCTATGAACAGTGCATTACCTCATAGGTCACGTCCACCTAGGACGCGCCCTAGGGTGTCAGGGTGTTATATCTCAGGGTGGCGGGCGCAGTGCAATGCCACATAGGGTGCGTCGTGACCTAAAACTAGCTAAACTTTTTGATTTGAGTCACTATCAATCTTCTTCTTTTCCATTTTTTCTTTGAATCAGCTTCCACTTGTTCTCGAGGCACCACACAGGCGCTCCGCACCTAGTAGTAAGAAGGATCATCAAATAAAGCCGAGCCGGGTTTGTTGACTGATTCTTCTAGGTTTGGTCGCGTTGGAACAGGAGTCAATTTATTTTATGAGATGATTCAAAATTATCCTTTTGATTTCAATGAATACAATACTTTTGACTTTGACTTTTGACTTTGACTTTTGACTTTGACTTTTGACTTTGACTTTGACTTTGACTTTTGACTTTTGACTTTGAATCAAAACATGTGTGTGTCTCGTTAGTTTTCGCAAAATCAGGTTTCGGTATTTCACGAAGTGTTGATGAGCCGTGATGAGCAAAAAAACGCAATAAAACTTGAATTTGCGGCTCAAGTGAAACGTTCCACCTCAATTAGGCTTTATCTTGACCAGTAAGTAATGTACAAACAGCTTGTTAAAAACAGATGTTCCCACCGAATCGGAAACTCGTTAACCAGAACAATTAACCCACTATCAAGACTACCGGATCTACTACTATCGATACGCGCCGAAAAAGTAAAAGTTAACTTTTGTGTACAATTATAGATAAATAAAATAAATAAATAAATAATGCACACAACATTATCTAGCACCAAGCTAAGCAGAGCTTGTGTTATGGGTACTAGATAACTGATATACTTAATACAATATATTACATAGATAGATATTTTTATTATACATAGAAAATACCCAGAACACCCTGAACAAATATCTGCGATTGCTCAAATATTTTTTCCGAGGCGGGAATCGAACCCGCAACCTCCTGCGTCGCCGGTGGTAAAGCTTCGCCCGCCGCGCCACAGAGGTCGTCATAGATGGATGAAAATGCTGGCAAAACAAACAAACGAACCAATTAATTAATAGCAGGATTAAAAATATTTTTTTTTTGTTAAAAAAAAGTTTTTCAAATCAAACTTAGCTAAAGTTAGTGATCGGAACCGTGTGCTGATCAAAATTAGCCTAAACACTTATTTGATTTGAGACGACCTCTGTGGCGCGGCGGTCGAAGGTTCGCCTGCGACGCAGGAGGTTGCGGGTTCGATTCCCGCCTCGGAACATATATTTGTGCGATCTGCAGATATTTGTTCATGGTGTTCTGGGTATTTTCTATGTATAATAAAAAATATCCATCTATGTCATTACATAGATGGATATTTTTTATACTAACTAGATAACTGGGTACTAGATAACTGATTACTTAATACAATACATTTATTGTATTAAGTATATCAGTTATCTAGTACCCATAACACAAGCTCTGCTTAGCTTGGGGCTAGATAATGTTGTGTGAACTGTCCAGCATTATTTATTTATTTTTGTTATGTTGGTAGAAATTAGCCGTTTCCAGAATCATCGGCTTGCAACAATTGAAGGGAACCCGGGAATTTGTGCAGCTAGAACCTTCAGTTTTAATTTCGACGCCATCATGCTCTAGGGTCTGATGATGAAGAGCATAGGATGTGATTTTGATGCGCTTTTATTCTTATGAAAACTGGTGTTAAAATAAATAAATAAATAAATAAATAATGCTGGACAGTTCACACAACATTATCTAGCCCCAAGCTAAGCAGAGCTTGTGTTAAGGGTACTAGATATACTTAATACAATATATTACATAGATAGATATTTTTTATTATACATAGAAAATACCCAGAACAGCCTGAACAAATATCTGCGATCGCACAAATATTTGTTCCGAGGCGGGAATCGAACCCGCAACCTCCTGCGTCGCAGGCCAAGCTTCGTCCGCCGTGCCACAGGGGTCGTCAAAAAAAATAATTAAATAGTCGAGATTTCATACATTTTCATAAAAATAATATGTTTAGCCTATTTTCTACACTTTGTGCTAACTACGTGATGCATAACGCATATCAGGTCGGGTGTACTGACCTCTCTTTTAACTTTAGGTAACTGCTTCAAATTCGCACCTTTTCAACGTGGGTATATACAGGTCGTTCCAAGAATATGCGACATGAAGGGAAAGTACCTTAAGGGGCCCCAATTCGATTTGAACGAAAATCTTGTAGGTTCGTACAATTCAATTTTTGAAAGAGAGGCACTGTGTAAAATGAGAGCTATTGCCAGATCCTGTGGTTGGAATTCGGAAAATTCCGCTACTTACTTGCGAAACGGCAATAAACGCGCAAAATATTCTAAAACTTGTTCCAGCACGTACGTTTTTTTGAAAAAGTCTTTCAAGTTTGTGAAAAAAATGTTTATAATTTAGATTCTACACAACATGGGCTAGATACCTGATCTTTTTTTTTTTACTTTTACAGTTTGTAAGAACATTATGAACATACAAAGTTCAGGTAAAATTGTGCAAATAAGCTGATTTTTGAAGGCTTATACAGAATTTAAAGGTAAACAAAAAAAAAACAAAAAAAGATCACGTACGTAGATATATTCTTCAAGATACATATTTGTGCAGAAAATCTGACGAAAAAATTGTTACAACTTTATAATCACGTACGAGCTGAGCACCAGCGTTTTTATCGAAAGTACTGGAATTGACTGCTCTTAAATATCTATTTTACTGAAAGGAGACTTTATTTTATTTTTAACCCCCGACGCAAAAACGACGGGTGTTATAAGTTTGACGTGTCTGTGTGTGTGTGTGTGTGTGTCTGTCTGTGGCATCGAAGGTCCCGAACGGAGGAACCGATATTGATTTATTTTTTGTTTGAAAGGTTAATTTTATTAGTCGGGAGTGTTCTTAGCTATGTTTGATCAAAATCGGTTCATCCGTTTCATTGCGTTGAGGGTTTTCTAATTTTTACAAAATTAATTACTTGTTAAAACTTAGTAATACTGCATTCAAAGATTTTCTAAAAATTACTTGCTTCGTCTGGGAATCGAAACAGCTTTATAGAAAATTGAAATTAAAATGATTAATTTTAGGTTAGTCCTTTGTTTTAAGATACCATGTTACTTAAGAGGAATTATTATTTTTTGTCCATTTTTTCGATTGCCATAAAAATACGGGATATTTTGTTTCACATTTAAGTCGGTTCAATTCCCAGACGAAGCAAGTAATTTTTAGAAAATCTTTGAGTATTACTAACTTTTAAAAATAAAATAAAGTCTCCTGTCCGCAAAATATCCTATCTACAATATTTAAGGTACTTTCCCTTCATGTCGCATAGTCTTGGGACGCCCTGTATATCACCAGTTCGTTAGCCACATGATTTTCTCACAACTGATTAGATCATTCCACTCAAACCGTAACTAATGTAATTATCATACAAAACTTACCTCGTGTCTTATTACCAGTAGGTACATATATTTTTTGCCTGATCGAGCCAAACTCCTCAATACTCGTACTCGAAACGTACTGAGACATCGTCATTGCAATTTAAACTGTAGCATGGTGTGCTAGGGAGTATTTTCCAATAGGTTGCACATCAAAACCTGTATTGGCTATACATACACCTAATACATCAAGAGATTATGGACAAAAAGTCCTCATTGTTGGCACCTAGCTAAGTCTGTCGTTGACCTCGACCTCCTTGTAGAATTTATCTCGCTGTTAAATGAAGAATTACATGCTTTTATGGCGTAGAATATTTGTTTTAAAATCGCCATTAGAGTTGAGACGCTAGAAGATGGTTGCTTTTTCATACAAACTTATTTTACCAAATATGGACGAAGAGTTTTTTTTTCTTTTTTTTTAACTTTGTTAGGCCTTTGTTTTACCACGATCTCACCTGTTGGTTAGTGACGATGTGGCCGAAGATGGAGCGCAAAGGTCTAGAAGGCACCTATTCACTCTAGCCTTGAAGAGACCCAGATTATAGTTTTCAGGAAAGACAGACGACGGTAGCGTATTCCAATTTTACATTGAAATGACTGTTTTTGGCTTTTATATTGGTCATTATTTGCGACAAATCATATTGGTCGAATAAAACAGTGGATTAATAGCGAAAATAACATCGAAATTGTAGTCCACACAAGTAATTTTGATGTTATTTTGGCTATTAATCCAGTCTTTTCTTCAACCAAATATGATTTACCGCAAATAATGACCAATATAAAAGTCACCAACAGTCATTTCAGTGTAAAACTATACTCTGTTCGCCCATATTTGGTAAAATACGTTTGTATGAAAAAGCCTATCGGTTTCATTGTCACAACAGAAATTAAACAAAGAAGGACATTAATAGTATTGGGCATTTAGAAGATTAAAGCGAGACATATAACAGAATAATTTTTTTATTCAACATGTTGTTTTAAATTTAAATGTAACCCAAAAATTTCGTTCCAGCGGGACTCGAACCCGCAACCTCGCCTGTGATCGGCGATGCCTTTACCAATTTGGCCATAGAACGAGCTATGACGCTGGAGAGGAAATTTGTGGGCACTATCAACTCGGCTATAGCGCCGATGGGAGGTGTTTCAATTTCGTCTTCAGCGTCATAGCTCGTTCTATGGCCGAATTGGTAAAGGCATCGCCGATCACAGGCGAGGTTGCGGGTTCGAGTACCGCTGGAACGAAATTTTTGGGTTACATTTAAATTTAATATTATCCATAAAGTGTGGTTTTACACTTGAAAAATAATAAACTGTGATGTTGTTTTAACTTTTCATTATTTTTCAGCCGACAACAAAAAGTCCACACAACAACGAACACCCACCCAACCGAGAACGCCAACTCAACAGCGAACACCCACCCAACAAAGAACGCCAACAAAATCCACCAGCTCCAGTTCCTCCCGAAGTAACTCCAAAGAGGAGATCCCCGATGACAATATCAGCCAGAGCTCCTTCGGCGGTGGAATAAAGGGAAAGCTGCAGGCGCTGTTCAGTAAGGAGCAGACGATAAGCGAGTCAACGATAGCAAACAAGTTTAAACAAGAGAGGGAGAAGGAAATGGAGATGCTTCAGAACAGATTTCATTATAAGGTGAGTTTCATTTGAGTTGTATATGATAAAGGATAATCCTATCACCGAAGAGTTTGTATTCAAAAAAATATTTTTCACAATAAAAAACACAGTGGGTTTTTTGCTCTAAAATATTGAAAGAAATAGTCCGCCCTAAGAACCCCTCTATCTCCTCCCGTGGATGTCGTAAAAGCCGACTTAGGGATTACCCGAACTTGTTGATAAAGATTCGTTGGTATAAGATTTGTCCTGGTTGCTAGCTTATTATGGAATGTGTTATTACTGGAACAAAGCGTTAGGCGAGTCAGTCGTGGAAGCAATGGCGGCGATGAGCTCACCACTTGTCGCGTCTATATATCCCACGATGGTGCAACCCACTGTGAAAAGAGGCCCATTGAGGCTATGCCTACCCTTTCGGGGAAAAAGGCGTGTTTCTATGTATGTAAATTGTGAAGAACATTGCAACAAGGTCGGTAACCCAGTGGAAACAAAGTCAGGCTGATTGATGCTTCTCAAGTCGGGTTCCTTAATCTTTAGTAGTAGTAGAGCTTTTTTGTGAAAGAGTTCGTCCGGGGAAGTACTACAACCATACCTCATTTCTGCCGCAAAGCAGTAGTGCTCGCGTTGCTGTGTTCCGGTTTGAAGGGTAAGGGTGCCGGTGAAATTACATAAATTTTAACCGCTTAAATTTCAGTCGATACAAGTCATTTCTATGTTGTTTTCGCTATTGCTTTCTATTCAGTATTTTAAAATTATACTCTGCTCACCAATCTTTGGTAAAATACGTTAGTATGAAAAAGCAACCACGTTAAGATCGAGGCTTTGTAAACAATGTTTTTTTTTTTTTTTTTATACTACTGGAATGGCGGAGCAAGCAGATGGCCCACCTGATGTTAAGCGGTAACCTCTGCCTATGAACAGTGCATTACCTCATAGGTCACGTCCACCTAGGACGCGCCCTATGTGGCATTGCACTGCGCCCGCCACCCTGAGACATAAAGATGAAAAGTCTCATGTGCCTGTAATTTCACCGGCACCCTTACCCTTCAAACCGGAACACAGCAATGCGAGCACTACTGCTTTGCGGCAGAAATAGGTACGGTGGTAGTACTTCCCCGGACGAACTCTTTCACAAAAAAGCTCTACTACTACTAAAATAAATATGAATATGAATATGAATTGCGATATTTCTTACCAGATCATGCGTGATGTGTCGAAACTGAACAAAAAGCTTCTATATGTAAAACTATGAGTTCTATAAGTTCTTTTTCAACTTTTTACACGCGCTATGACGGCTCCGCATGATCTTCCAAAATGATAGTCGCTCTGACAAATCCAGCGTAGTGTCATGATGTAGCAATCGAATTCGTAACCCTGCGTATGGAAGCCGCCTACGCGTCGCTCAGCTACGAAAGTTTCTAACGAAGAGACAGGCAACATCTGTTTTACACATAACTTTCACTTTATATGCGGCTATACAAACAAGAAATAATCATAGAAAAAAAAGCATCGCGCGCCGCTTGAAAAGGGTGTATTTCAATATGTGGTAAAATATAGATAATTTAAGGTCAACCCCTGCCATAAATTTTCATTTCCATAAAACGCCTCACGCCGCTCGAAAAAGCGGTTTTTATTTAATAGGATGCACCATTTTAAAAAACAATAGAATCTAGCCAAAAGTTCGAGGTAACTTTGGGTTTTTTTTTCTATCGAGAAACAATTGACCTATCGTGTTTCTGGTACAGTGATCCCTCGGAATTATAATGTAGTATCAATGCATTTTTAATTTGTATATTGTACTTTATATAGTCTGTTAAACAACAAATCTAAGATTAGGATTTTTGCGGCATGACCCACCTTAAAACAAATTCTCAAATCCTAACAGAGGTTACATCGACATTGTCTAAAAAGCTAAAACTGATTCAGTCAGCATAGTATTTGATATTATGTGATCTTTATCTCTCAATAAAACTGTCATAAATAAATAAATAAAAACCTTTTTATTCCAAAACTCTAAAAGTATAAACATTGATTATTAGTAGTTTTACTTATCTAAATTGTTAGTACCTATATAGAAATAATAATAATCTAATGATTTTTTAGATTTGTTATGAGTAATGGATCCCTTCTTGGGTAAAGGTCTCCTCCATCTTCTTCCACGACTCTCTGTTGTTTGCTTTCATCATCCAGTCTTTTCCAGCGATCTGGATAACATCATCAACTAAAACTGTCATAAATGTAAATAAATGTCATTCTAACCAAGGTCGTAAGGCCTATTATGGGTCTAGAATCTAGGCTAGAGATACTAGGCCCATATTAGGACCATCTAGGCCCTAGATGTTATAAGAGTGCGAACATCAATCTTAAAATAATCCAAATAAACGCGTTTTAGTTACAAAATAATTCCAATATTATTAACTGGACTTATCAGTAAGATTCGTTGGTATAAGATTTGTCCTGGCTGCTAGCTTATTAAGGAATGTGCTATTACTGGAAGAAAGCGTGAGGCGAATCAGTCGTGGGAAGGTGGCGATGAGCTCACCACTTGTCACGTTTATATTCCCACGATGGTTCAACCCACGGTGAAAAGAGGCCCGTCGACACTCTGTCTACCCTTTCGGGGAAAAAGGCGTGTGTCTATGTATGTATGTATAACGTCGATACTGAAGAAAAATCGCTTGTTTCAAGTTGAGCAAGTTTCGCTTCATCCTATACAAAATATGAATAAATTACCAACACTTGTCTGAATCAGTTAAGGCGCATACAGCAACTGATTAGTCTTATTTGGAGGCTTTCTCCTCATAGAGGAGTCGACGTTATGAGCTGAAAAAAATATATGTCATACATTAACATTTTATCTGTAAAGTGAACGTAAAAAAATATATGTCATTCATTGAAATTTTATCTGTAAAGTGAACGTAAAAAAATATATGTCATACATTGACATTTTACCTGTAAAGTGAACGTAAAAAAATATATGTCATACATTGTCATTTTATCTGTAAAGTGAACGTAAAAAAATATATGTCATACATTGACATTTTACCTGTAAAGTGAACGTAAAAAAATATATGTCATACATTGACATTTTACCTGTAAAGTGAACGTAAAAAAATATATGTCATACATTGACATTTTACCTGTAAAGTGAACGTAAAAAAATATATGTCATACATTTACATTTTATCTGTAAAGTGAACGTAAAAAAATATATGTCATACATTTACATTTTATCTGTAAAGTGAACGTAAAAAAATATATGTCATACATTTACATTTTATCTGTAAAGTGAACGTAAAAAAATATATGTCATACATTTACATTTTATCTGTAAAGTGAACGTAAAAAAATATATGTCATACATTTACATTTTATCTGTAAAGTGAACGTAAAAAAAACTACCTGTTCATTAACCATGGGAAAAAATAACAAGTGCAGCTGTTTTCGACTGAAAATTTGATTCAACTTCTATAAGACTTAAAATTTTGTACGTTTTCTTTCACCTTAATATCGGCAAAGACTTTATCTTCAAGTTAAACGTATGATTCTGTGATGCGACGGTTTTTCACGTGGCAAATAATTGTTTTTCGAGATTTTCACTTCCGTTAGAGCTATTGCTATCTGTCACTTTCTAACTTACCTGAACTTTAATGAGTTAGAAAGTGACGGAACTAGGCTGTTGTATGCGCCTTAACTCCATAAACGGTCTATACAATTTACAAGTTTCACGTTTTTGGGTCAAGAAAAACGCACACATGTCTATGACGTAACAACTGCCAAACTAAGAACTGTGTCTACAAGTGTGTGATAATGTTTGCACATAATATTTGTTAAATTTAGGACTCCGTTTCCCTTAAAAACCTTCGACAAGCAAACTTGTTTGAACGAAACGTTAGTGCGGCCTGTCTGATATAGATATTAGGGTTTTTTGTTTAAAATAATAACTAGTAATTAATTTTTGTAAAAATTAAAAAAATCATCAACGCAATGAAGTGGCTGAACCGATTTTGATCAAACATAGCTAAGAAAACTCCTGAAAAATTTACCTGTCAAAAAAAAAATACGAAGTCTGTTTTTCCGTTCGGGAGCTACGATGCCACAAACACACACACACACACACACACACACACACACACACAGACACGTCAAACTTATAACACCCCGTCGTTTTTGCGTCGGGGGTTAAAAATAAAACTTTAAAGAAAATAATTAGTTCTGACTTGTGACTGTGATGTATTTAGTAATCAATCATTGAGGAGTTTTCCAAGTGACATTGTCAGTCTAGTTCTTTCATCGTCAAGAGATGGCGCTCGCGTAACTATTGGTATTTACCTACTTTTAAAATTGTATCATGGCAGTGGAGAACTTAGTTCAGCCAACAATAATTGTCATCTTTGTGATAGTTATTTGAAATATTTACTGTCACTAAAACTGTCGCCAACGCCATCTAGCGAGAGATAAAGAATGCTAAAATAACACTAGGAAAACTCCTCAGAAAAGTGATTAATATTGTAAAAATTAAAAAAACCCTCGGCGCAATGAAACGGCTGAACCGATTTTGATCAAACATAGCTAAGAAAACTCCCGACAAATTCACCTTTCAAACAAAATATATGAAATCGGTTCGGGAACTACGATGCCGCAGACAGACAGACACACACACACACACACACACACACAGACAGACAGACACTTCCAACTAATAACACCCCGTCGTTTTTGCGTCGGGGGTTAAAAAGACAAAATATCGTTTGGGTCTTGCTCCGATCTAGTATCATAAATGTCACAAATCACACGGAAATGTGACTGAAACGTTTCAAAGTTTCCCTGAGATTTTTAGCATAATAGCACTGAAACTGATTGCAACAGCGTTATGTAATCCGCTAGCCGACGGCAGGTACTTGAGTTACAATTTAAATTGCATAATTTTACTGCCAGTAGATAATTTTCGATAATTTTCCTCGTAGTGCGTGTTAAGGAAAATCTTAATACTAGGACAAAGTTGTTTACTAACACTCTAGCTGGAACGAGTTGGATAGTGTTGCAATCGATGTGTTAAAATGACGTTGATTGGATGAAATTAAGTTGTCACTCGTCAAGCCCTACTCTTGTACCCGACTATCGCAAAGCCAAAAAGAAGGTTAATATTTTTAGCACCCTTGTATTTTTTTACAAGCTTTTATTTAACTCGCGAATGTTGATTTCGCGAGAACTAGGAGACTTAACACACATGTTTTAATTGATAGTATCTCATAAATATCATCGGTTTAGCTACGATACACAAAAAAACTCTGTAAAAATGTGTTTATCGTAGCTAAACTGATGATATTTATGAGATACTATCAATTAAAACGTATGTTAAGTCTCCTAGTTCTCGCGAAATCAACTTTCGCTATCGGAAGAAATGTTGCTGAGCTGTAATGGGCAAAAAACACCAAAAAAAAAATTAATTTCGCGCCGCAAGCGTGAGCATCCACCTTAAACAGTTTAGTAGAGCTTTTTTGTGAGAGAGTTCGTCCGGGGAAGTACTACCACCATACCTATTATCATCTGCCGCAAAGCAGTAGTGCTCGCATTGCTGTGTTCCGGTTTGAAAGGTGAGGGAGCCGGTGAAATTACAGGCGCAAGAGACTTTTCATCTTTATGTCTCAGGGTGGCGGCCGCAGTGCAATGCCACATAGGGCGCGTCCTAGGTGGACGTGACCTATGAGGTAATGCACTGTTCATAGGCAGAGGTTACCGCTTAACATCAGGTGGGCCATTTGCTTGTTCCGTCATTATAGTAGTATTAAAAAACAAAAAACAGTTAACACGAGACACTAGAAAATGACAGAAAACGCAATCCACTATAATTACCTCAATTCAACTAACCCACTGGTTAGTAAGTGACTAGTAAGTAATAAGATGTGGCTGAAGATGGAGCACAAAGGTCCAGAAGGCACCTATTCACTCTAGACTTGAAGAGACCCAGATTATAGTCGATAATAATATCTATCTTGTGTTTCAGCCTCCCCAACAAAAGGGACCTCACAATGACTCAGATGACGAGCACAGCGACACAGAACCATCAGACCAGGCACCCCTCATGAGGAGTACCACCAGCCTCAACACGAAGAAGCCTGAGATTGTGGCCAACGTGCCCAAAGTCACCTTTGAGAAGACCAAGTCTGAGACGGTATTGAATAAAGAGGAAGTTGATAAAGTTATTGGATCACAACCAGTTAAAAGGAGAAGTAAGTAAAAAATAAATAAACATACATACATACATACATAGACACACGCCTCTTTCCCCGAAGGGGTAGGCAGAGCCTCAATCGGCCTCTTTTCACTGTGGGTTGCACCATCGTGGGATATAGACGTGACAAGTGGTGAGCTCATCGACGCCATTGCTTCCCACGACTGACTCACCTAACACTTTCTTCCAGTAATAACACATTCTAAAATTATCCCGCAACCAGGACATATCTTAATAAACAATCTCGATAAACGATCTGATGACCTCTGTAGCGCGTCGGGCGGGTAGCCGGCTGAGATGCGAAAGGTTGCGGGTTCGATTCGCGCTGCGGTACAAATGTTTGTATGACCTGCAAATTTTTGTTTCTGGTCTGGGTGTTATTGTACCATAGTACTCGTAGGTTCTGATACTCACGACACAGGGAATCCAGTGTGGGATCAGGACTATGTATGTGGCTGTTGGGTGTTATGTTATGTTATATTAAATAATGCTGGACATTTCACACAACATTATCTAGCCCCAAGCTAAGCAGAGCTTGTGTTATGGGTACTAGATAATTGATATACTTAAGATATACATTACGTAGATATATATTTTATTATAGATAGAAAATACCCAGAACACCCTGAACAAATCGCACAAATATTGTTTTCGAGGCGGGAATCGAACCGGCAACCTCCTGCATCGCAGGCGAACCTTCGCCCGCCGCGCCACAGAGTTCGTCACATATATATGTGTCGTTTGTGTCCGGCTGAAATTACGTGCTAATGACGTCATAGGCTGATGAACCTACGCGGCTTGATAGCGCGTTGCTTGACAGCAGGGTGGCCACAATACCAGGTGCAGTGCCATTAGGCAGGTGTTGAGACATCTGCTTTATTTAACATTTACAAATTGCATTTTTTTTTTATAATACTATCAGTCAATCTAGCTGGTGGGCCTTAGCCCAAAGATGTAAAGTGGTCACCGTCGCTTATAGACACCGGCAACACCGGGGGTATTGTCGATGCGCTGCCTACCCTAAAAACCTACCTAAAAACCATATCAATATATATAAAATCGTTGCGTGACTGACTGACTGACTGACTGACTGACTGACTGACTGACTGACTATCAACGCACAGCCTAAACCATATGTCCTAGAGACCTGAAATTTGGAGGGTACGTTCCTTTTGTGGTCTAGGGGTGCACTAAGAAAGGCTTCCTAGAAATTTAACCCCTACAGGTGTGCAGTGAGATGTTCAAGTTTGTATGGAAAAGTACACGCGGACGAAGTCGCGGGCATTCCACTAGTCTATTTATACGATGCCTAATCATAAATGATCGGCTAGCTTATTACGTATCTTGCAATAGCAGTGCGATAGCAATAATTGCGCGATCATCGCATCCAAATCGCAAATTCGTATTACGATCGCTGATACGTAATACGAATTTGCAATTTGGATGCGATAATCGCGCAATTCTCGCTATCGTTTTGCTATTGCAAGATACGTAATAAGCTAGCGGATTAATTTTTGATTGTCTGTCTGAAAGTTTGTCTCGAATAGACTCCGAAACGGCTCTACGGATTTCAATTAAAATTTAGCAGTATGCGCCCGCCACTTTAAAACATAATGATGAAAAGTCTAATGTGCCTGTAATTTCACCGATACCCTTCAAACCGGAATACACCAATGCGACACTATTGCTTTGCGGCAGAAATAGGTATGGAGGTAGCACTTCCCCGGACAAACTCTTTCACAAAAAAGCTCTACTACTACTACTTAAAAACATAAAGTCGAATTGAGAACCTCCTCCTATTAATTAATTATTAGTAGTAGTAGAGCTTTTTTGTGAAAGAGTTCATCCGGGGAAGTACTACCACCATAACTATTTCTGCCGCAAAGCAGTAGTGCTCGCATTGCTGTGTTCCGGTTTGAAGGGTAAGGGTGCCGGTGAAATTACAGGCACATGAGACTTTTCATTTTTATGTCTCAGGGTGGCGGGCGCAGTGCAATGCCACATAGGGCACGTCCTAGGTTGACGTGCCAATGCACTGTTCATAGGCAGAGGTTACCGCTTAACATCAGGTGGGCCATCTGCGTGTTCCGTCATACAAGTAGTATACAAAATAAAAAATAAACCTTTTAAGTCGCTTAAAAATATAGTTCAAACAAATGTTCACAGAGAAACTTCTACGTTCATTGGTCATCGACTCGTCATCACCCGTATACTTTTCTTTTTATTGATGCCACTCGATATTTTCTCATTGAGTCGCGTTAGTCATTAGCGAGTATTCGCAAAGTGGCTGTATTGCAAAAGTATTGTTAATTCTTCAAGACCAGGGGTTCCCAAACTTTTTCCACCGCGGCACCCTTGTTGTGCTAAAAAAATCGCGGCACACCTACTCTTAAGTGGTTTTACTACTTAGGTCCTAAGTATTAAGAAAACAAGAGAATACAATGCAGTTTTTTTTTTTTTTTTTTTTAACATTGATAGACCTTTGTTTGACCACGATCTCACCTGTCTGAGTTTCATACTCATTTACCTTTAGTGCGAAGAATGAAACTGTTTTTTTTTTATACTAACAAGGTAGCATACAAGCTAACGGCCCACCTGTTGGTAAGCGGTTACCGAAGCCTATGGACGCCTGCAATACCAGAGGCATCACACGCGCGTTGCCGACCCTTTAAACATTTACAAACACCCCTTTTAACCCACGACGCAAAAACGACGGGGTGTTAGAAGTTTGACGTGTCTGTGTGTGTGTGTGATTCTGTGGCATCGTAGCTCCCGAACGGATGAACCGATTTAGTTTTTTCTTTTTTTGTTTGAAAGGTTAATTTGTCGGGGGTGTTCTTTGCTATGTTTGATCAAAATCGGTTCAGCCGTTTCATTGCGTTGAGGGTTTTTTAATTTTTACAAAATTAATTACTTGTTCTTTATGTTTATGGGAAGTTTTGACAATTTTATCCTTGAATCTTGCTTCTGTATCTGTTTTTTTTTTATGTAAGTACGTTGAGAATGCAGGCTCACATGATAAGTTGAAGTAAAACACACAAGTGTTTTAATGCAATTTTTAAGCATACTCTGGCGGCACCCCTGGCATACGCTCGCGGCACCCCTTACATACGCTCGCGGCACCCCTTACATACGCTCGCGGCACCCCTTACATACGCTCGCGGCACCCCTTACATACGCTCGCGGCACACCTGGCATACGCTCGCGGCACCCCAGGGTTGTAGCGGCATCACTTTGGAAACCCCTGTTCTATACTATTGCAAAGTACCTGTGGTAATTTTGCTTACGAGGAAAGGCTATTGTGGTGATTTCAATGGAATTTGTAATCAAATAGTGTTCATTTGCCGTAAGACTGTTCAACGAGTCAGCAAATTGGACTTTCACACTAATGTTTCGCAAGTGACGCGAAATTCTAAATTGTATTATGTTTTTTTGCTCAACAACACTTCTTGGTATATCGATAACAGATTTTTGCGGAAACTAGTAGACCTAACACACACGTTATGATTGATAGCGTCTAAATAACTAGCTGAATATCAGTGCTTCGCTACGCGACTCATCACAAAAAAAAACTAAAATGTTGTTACTCCTTTTTACCCTTTTTTAATGGTTATTTTGCAAAATTTTGAAATATGTGTTCAATGTAATGTATTATATTAAGTATATCTGTTATCTAGTACCCATAACACAAGCTCTGGCTTAGCTTGGGGCTAGATAATGTTGTGTGGACTTGTCCAGCATTATTTATTTATTTTATTTTTTATAATTATTCTGTTTTTAACCCCCGACGAAAAACGAAGGGGTGTTAGAAGTTTGACGTATCTGTGTGTGGTGTGTCTGTCTGTCCCATCGTAGCTCCCGAACGGATGAATCGAATTAGTTTTTTTTTTTTTTTTAATGTGTTTTTGTCGGGAGTGTTCTTAGCTTTGTTTGATCAAAATCGGTTCAGCCGTTCAGCGTTGGGGTTTTTTTAATTTTTCAAAATTATTTAGTTGTTTAGTAACCATACCAAGTTGCAAGCAAAACGCAACACGCGATAAAAAGTTTCCATACAAACATCAACACTCAACCACCGCTTTAGGGGATAGTTTGGGGAAAAAATATTTTACCCTTTTATTATTTGTTTTGAAGCATGCTTATGCAAAGTTTTAAGTGCGTAAATTCAAGAAATACGATTTTTCATACAATGGGTTTCACCCCTTTTCATCCTCTTAGGGGTTGAACATTCAAAAATCCGTTCTTAGTGGGTGAATTTGCTATAAAAGGAACGTAGGAACAGAAAACAAAAAACTTAAAAAAAAAAAAAAAACGGCCCACTTGCGAAATATAAATGATTATAGACGTAGCATTATAGCATTTTGTCGTAGACAGTCTACAAGCTTTTTATCCAAATTACTGTTGGGCAATCTTGTATTCCACCACAAAATTACCTTCACAAGCCAGCCTACTATCATAACATCAAGGGAACTCTTGATGACATTATAAGAACATGCTGTCCCTAATACTGTTTTGTAATATTTGATCTATATCTACTTGGGTATGCTTAAGACCTACCTTGTCATTAGAATCAGTTGTTGCACAATGTTTACACAATCTTTTCGTCGGTATCACCAGAATACTGCGTAAAGATGGACCGGTTTCAGATATGATTATACCAGAGCTTTCTAAAGTTCCTAGCAGGATGTCATTGTTGCGCTTACATACATACGGATCTAGCAAAATCGTTGTGATATTACTTGTGTCATTTTGATCGTTTCGTTTCGTTTCGTATGAGGTAGTGCCGGCCTCTGGTGTCAGAGTTTGTCAGGCCGCCCGAGGGCCTCTGCATGGCTTATCGACTGCTATTAATCAATAACAGCCGGGACCGACAGCTTAACGTGCCCTCCGAAGCACAGAGCGATGGAAATCCGCACATAACTTACATAACATTTTGATGAATCTATACATGATACATTTTATTACTATCAACGCACAGTCTAAACCGTAAGACCTAAAATTTGGAGGATAAATTCCTTTTGTCGTGTAGGTGCATTACACAGGAACAATCAAAACTCACAAATCATGGTAAATATCCCGTTTCTAGTGAAAAGTATGACTTTAGTGGTAGTTTACTACATGGCGTTTTTAACCCCCGACGCAAAAACGACGGGGTGTTTTAAGTTTGACGTGTCTGTGTGTGTGTGTGTGTAGGTGTGTGTGTGTGTGTGTGGGTGGGTGTGTGTGTGTCTGTCTGTGGCATCGTAGCTCCCGAACGGATAAACTGATTTTAATTTTTTTGTTTTTGTTTGAAAGGTGAATTTTTCGGGAGTGTTCTTAGCTATGTTAGAACAAAATCGGTTCAGAGGTTTCATTGCGGTGAGAGTTTTTTTAATTTTTACAAAATTAATTACTTGTTCTAAATATCATCGACCTAATAGGTTTTAGTGTTAGTTCGTTTCATACTCAAACTACTCCTACTTCGTGTCACCGGTTCTTGCTTCGTCATCCTAAGTTAGGTCAGTGACTAGCTTGAGGTATTGCCTCTGTGACCATGATACATTCAGTGTGGAGAAAGGATGCAAAGGAGCCTGACAGTAGAGGTGCCCTTTTTTCGTGCACGTGTTTATAAATTTTTGGTTTGAGGACTATAGCGGTTTCCTCACTATGTTTTCATTCACCGTTTGAGAGTACTAATATAGAGCACATCAATTTTTCGATTGAGAACCCAAGACTGTAGTTTGGAATTTGGGGTCTCTTCCACTAGGCATACTTTTCTCATCAGGGGCAGAAGAAAACCTAGGAAATGTTATGGGGGCCAAATTTGTAATGATTTTAGAAGCGAGAAAATCCTAAACGGTGGTTGACTATAAATGCGTGCGAGCGAAGCGGGCCCCGAGAATATTGTGGCTTTAGAAGAAATTTCAGTTTTTGATTCGTCATTCCAACACTAGGCAGGTGTTTGAGTTTATCTAGTTGAGAGACATTATGAATGTTGGCGGGCCGGACCAAACTTTTTTTTTAAATCATATCTTTAAAAAATTACTTCAAACATTGTATTATGCAATCAAAAGACCCTTACGGGTTTGTTCAGAGTTCGAGGGCCGGAGTTGGCCCGCGGGCCGTACTTTGCCAATCACTGCACTAGACCATCAGTTCATGAATGTGTAGACATCATAATGTTTTTCATTTAATTTCAGTTCTCTAGCTGTTTTGTACATATTTCACCTAATCATGAACACGTTTCTTTCCGTTCCAGGTTCCCAAGACTCACCAGTAGTCCTATCAGTAGTCGAAGACGTGAAAAGGATAAAAACAAACAATAAGACTAACGGTGCGGTGCTGAACCAGCCTCGCCTCTACCCGCATCTATCCGACATAGAGACCGACAACACGAACTCGCAAGAGGAATACTCTGACTGCGGCGGATCGAGGTGCGGGCATTACACGCTTGAGTGTATATTCTTCTTTCTCTGTATCTGAATTTCAGGAAAGACGCGAGTTCAAGATGGCGTCCAAAATGGCGTCCAAGATGGCGGCTCAAGATGGCGGCTAGAACAGAAGAATTGTAGTGTTATGCTGATGCGAGCTGGCCATAGTTTGAAACGAGAAATGATGCATTTTAAATTAAGTAAACTGAGTAGATTTAGATGAGACATTGACTCAAATTGTGTATGTTTGAATGGTTATTTCGGGTAGTCAGTAGTTATCACTACGCGCAGTGCAGTAAGTGAGTTATCTTTTATGACTCTTATTCTATCTCAACTATAATTTCATACTGATGTGCCGAATATATCATGTTACTATATTTCTCAAATTCTGAAAACTCATATAAAATAAAAAATAAAAAAATAATGCTGGACAAGTTCACACAACATTATCTAGCCCCAAGCTAAGCCAGAGCTTGTGTTATGGGTACTAGATAACTGATATACTTAATATAATACAATACATCAATAGATATTTTTTATTATACATAGAAAACACCCAGAACACCCTGAACAAATATCTGCAGAAAACACAAATATTTGTTCCGAGGCGGGAATCGAACCCGCAACCTCCTGCGTCGCAGGCGAACCATCGCCAGCCGCGCCACAGAGGTCGTCAAAATATGATATGTTTCTTCTGCATTTAATTATGATGGCCAGTTCAATCCAGTTACTTTTACTGTAGGTACTATTTTTAGTACATGTACATTCGATTGCTTTTGCGATGTTACCAATGCCTATATAATCGATATGGTAATGCATTCTTGCCTAGTAATAACCCGTATCTAGGTAATACATAATGCGACGAGGGTAGAACTTATACCTAATACTATAGATAGGCCTGAGTAACTGTTACAATGATCGTCAATTGAGATTTTTATTAATTTGATACTTTTGAAAATAAAAGACTCCAATGTATAAATATCGTGCTTTGAAAATGATATCAATTTTGTTTTTAATGATTCCGAATGAACTTTTAATTTAATGTTATACAATGAATAGTTGACAATGTAAAAAAAAAATACGATTTTGTACTCAAATTGACATGGCCGTAGTGTGCCCAGAAAGTAGAAAAAAATAGTTCTGTGACATATTACACAATAAAATAAAATAAAAACATACATACCTATATAGACACGCAACAATTGAGGTGAAGACGAGAAGGAAGCTTACCTTGTACCTTGACCCGGGCACAATATGCCGGTCATGTTCAAACCGGTCCGATTACGCACTTCACCTGCGGCGGACCACTTTCCTTGCAACATGCAATACATACACTATAATATAGCTTTACGGGAATGGGGATTGTTAATTTGCACGCTTTCTCGCCAAACCGGCTGAGATGATTTTGATGAAATTTTGTACGCAGGTTGATCAAAACCGGGTCGATAAAACATAGATACTTTTTATCCCAAAACGCCTTCAGGACATTCAGAGATAGAGATAAAAAAGTTCCATCGGGAAAATAAAAAAAAACAGTCATCATCATTGAACGAGCGAAGCGAAATCTCTTAGTTAATATGGACGAATCGGCGTTTGTATGTATGTATGGATGTTCGCCTAAGGAAAATTTTCGAACCGATATTCATGAAATTTGGCTTAATTTGTAGGTAAGGCACAGACTGGAATACTTATCATTGGTCATAATGGCTTTGAGACATCGACACGAATGATGACGAATAAAAAAATATTAAAAGACCCAAAAACTCTGCATGGGATTCAAATCTGCATCTCCGCCAATTCGCCCATGGATTGAGCTGAATATGTACGCGCACTATCCTTACAATTTCTAACAAGTTCATAGACATACCTAATTTGCAATCTTTTCTAAAAGACGTCGCAAATCAGAGCTTATTATGTTATTTTGATTGTATACTTTGTTAAATGCGTTTCGCAAGTATTCATGAATATGTATTAGACACCGCCATTGTGGCTCGTCCCAATAACACACTAAAAAGTCATTATTTGCATACTCTAACGAGGGCCCGTCAACTGTAGAATAAGTAAAGCAATACGTAGGTTTTGTTGAACAGAATGTGAAGACGAGTAAACTTGAGACTACAGTAATGTTGTAAGCAGTTGTTGTTGTTGTTGTTTGTTGTTGTTGTTGTATGTTGTTTCCTTACCTCATTGGTATACCTTCTATTCGCACAAAACGTTTCAGTTCTACCTTTATAATGCGAACTGCTAAGGAGTGGAATACACTACCGTCGTCTGTCTTTCCTGAAAACTATAATCTGGGTCTCTTCAAGTCAAGAGTGAATAGGTGCCTTCTAGACCTTTGTGCTTCATCTTCGGCCACATCGTCACTTACCAACAGGTGAGATCGTGGTCAAACAAAGGTCTCTATCAATGTTAAAAAAAAAAGAAAAAAAAAGAGACTGAAACCGGTATCCTTCTTCAATACCGGTAACACGTTTAGGAAAACGAAACAATAGTAAAGGCAAAGTCAAAAGTCATAGTCAAAGTCAAAAGTCAACGAGCGTAATGAGGGGAGGGAGTTATTTAGAGTCCTGAGTGAAGCGGGGGGTCAAGCTGCCCAAGACGAAGACAGGCTTTATTCCAGAGGAGCATATTCTACTTTTCACACCTTTTGCGAGACAATAAAAAATCACTTTAAATCACAGCAAATAACACCGTCTTTTGTTTCACATTCTTTGTAAACGCACTTTATTTTGAGTTTTGCTTTTTGTGGCCTGAACGATTGTCGAAAAAACCTCGTTGCAAATCCATATGGGCATATTTTTACTTAGAGTTTTCCACGAGTTTCCACACGATTTTGACGTTCCAAATTCAAATCACTTTATTCCCTAGGGAGTTTCATACAACTTTATATCCCTAAAGAGATAATGCTTTACTTTACGTTGCATGATATGTAATTGGACATTGTCGAGCAGGTGGTGTGAAAAAAAGTTATACATGTCGTAGGGAAATGGGGATACTAGGGATTTCACGAAATCCCTAGGGATACCACGAAATCACGGTAGATGTCGAATATTCTTATTTATTACGTCTTCTCACTATTTTTTTTGTGATATCACAAAATACATATGGCAGTGATATGTCGTTCCACTAAACTACATATAGTAAACGTAACTTGTCATGTTTATATCTCACGATGGTGGCAGCCCACGGTGAAAAGAGGCCCATTTGAGGCTCTGCCTGCCCTTTCGGGGAAAAATGCGTGTGTCTAACTATGTGTGTTTAATTTTCACTAGAAACGGGATATTTACCATGATTTTTGAGTTTTATATAAACATACCATATTTACCATTTTTTTTACATGGTTTTTTTTGTTTTTTTTTTTTTTTTTATGTGTGTGTTTGTATATAAATCTAGTAAAATCAATTAAAAAATAAAATATGAATAATACAATAATAATAATAAGATAAAAATAGTAAAATCAATAAAAACCAATTGAGTGACAGTCGCATTTAGGGCTATTACGCACTGTCGACTAGTCGCCGGCGACCGGCAGTTGCCTGTGCGTCGCCACTGCGCGGCGAGTCGCCGAGTCGCCGTGACTAGTGCGTAAACACCTATTTAAATATACAATATTACAGTCGTCGACAACCTGAGTCGCCGGCGACTAGTCGACAGTGCGTAATAGCTCTAAGGGCTATTACGCACTGTCGACTAGTCGCCGGCGACCGGCAGTTGCCTGTGCGTCGCCACTACGCGGCGAGTCGCCGAGTCGCCGTGACTAGTGCGTAAACACCTATTTAAACTATACAATATTACAGTCGTCGACAACCTGAGTCGCCGGCGACTAGTCGACAGTGCGTAATAGGCCTTAGACGATTTTTTTAAAATTTAAACACCTAGAACTTTTTTATAGTTGTGTAAGGTATCTTTAACTAAATACTGCATACATATTGCCATTTTGAATATCAATTTAACTATAATAAGACTGTATGTTGCCTACTTAGATGTAGTTGATGTTGTAACTTTTTGTAAATTATTTATAACTAAGGCTAGTTGGAATATTGCTAAGGCATCCTTCACACGATCAACCCTTCAAAGAATTATGAAAATGGGCATGATGACAATAACAAAACTTGGGAATTTATTTGTTAAAAAAATAAAAATAAAGTAAAAAGATCCAATGTTTCCTTAATTCAAATAGGTTTCTCCTAATTTTTTTTTTATCAAACTCTAAACAGTTAATAATAAAAAAAAAAGTTAATTTTCATGACATTTTCAAGGGCATGAACACGACTTCGATAATTTTTCTCCATAAATAAATTCAGTTACGCAGCAAATATTTGTTTAAATACTGCTTTTCGTGATTTTCGTTGCGCGACTGCTATTCTTTCACTTACTTAGAAATAAGATATTTTGTGACGATAGTATAGTATAGTCTCAGAATACAGAACGGAACCAGAAGGAACATTCCTCCATAATAGCATGCCGCGCGTTGTGTCCTCACCCGTCCCACTTCCACAATGCGCACACCCCGCACCCGTCCAACTTCCACAATGCGCACACCCCGCACCCGTCCAACTTCCACAATGCGCACACCCCGCACCCGTCCCACTTCCACAATGCGCACACCCCGCACCCGTCCCACTTCCACAATGCGCACACCCCGCACCCGTCCCACTTCCACAATGCGCACACCCCGCACCCGTCCAACTTCCACAATGCGCACACCCCGCACCCGTCCCACTTCCACAATGCGCACACCCCGCACCCGTCGCACTTCCACTCCCACAGTGCGACGCGAAAGTACACTATTTAGATGTAGTAATTTAGTGTGAGGCAGTCAAGTCTTAGTTTTAGCGCTAATGGCGCCTTCTGGTTCCGTTCTGTATTCTGAGAGTATAGTTTATCAAAATCTGTCATTATGCCTATTGATGGCGTTTTCGAGTCCTTAGCTGTTACTAGTGTAATAATTACGTAGAACTGATCATTGGTACATATATGGCAGCCTTACCCAAACAGTGTTAATTACTTAGATGTACATTATTGGTACAATTCAACCACAATAAGTACAATTAGATAGGTTATAAGGTAATACGAACTGAACATAAGAGTCCGCGCCACGACTGAGGTCCGACGGCGTTTTGAGGAACTAACGGATACCTGAGGCAGATTTTCGCTTTAGCACTTTTGCACATAGAAACTAGCGCTCCAGTCACCGGACTTCAGTCGTGGCGCGGACCCTAGTAATAAATTTATGACAAAAAAATGTACTTGGAAATTTAACTCTGCTTTTGGAGCGTGGTTAATTAATAGTTGCCTTAAGGCGAAAGGTAATCCAAAATTAGTATGTAAATGCGTTTTGAAAGAAACATCGATAAAAAGACCAATTCAGTTCGAACTTCAGTGTGCGCTTGCGACAAAGGCACAGCGCCTGATTTCAGATTTCTATTGGTTTTTAAGATTTATTTAGCTTCCAAGTAACATAGAGTAAAATGTGGCTCCGAGATTCACTAGTAGGTGTCAATTACAATAATACGGGTCTTTTTCAAATCGCATTTTCAGGTTTCTTCCAAAAAAATACTGTAATGACCCACAGAATGACCTATGTTTAAGTTAGTTATCGATTGAGCGTTTTTTTTTTATACTACTTGAATGACGGAACAAGCAGATGGCCCACCTGATGTTAAGCGGTAACCTCTGTCTATGAACAGTGCATTACCTCACAGGTCACGTCCACCTAGGACGCGCCCTATGTGGCATTGCACTGCGCCCGCCACCCTGAGACATAAAGATGAAAAGTCTCATGTGCCTGTAATTTCACCGGCACCCTCTTACCCTTCAAACCGGAACACAGCAATGCGAGCACTACTGCTTTGCGGCAGAAATAGGTATGGTGGTAGTACTTCCCCGGACGAACTCTTATACATTTATCGGGAAAACGTTAGATAATCCTGATATTCTATGAGCATTTTTTTTTTTTCAGAATATAAGTCTCTTGTGTTTAAGGCCATATGTTAAAATATTGGAGTCGTTGTGTCACTCACTCACTCAATAACGGTAAAGGTTACAAACTTGATATTAACACAGTAACTGCTTGAGGATGTAATCTAAATAAATCAAGAACAGAAACACGATTGGAACACCTTTTCTAGAAAGATTTAGTTTTTGAAATTGGCCCCCCTTATACCAGTTTTATGTCCTTCCTTCGATTAGAGAACATGTTGAGCGTTAATTTTTATACTGTTCACAAAATCAATGTTCAATTTTTTTTTTATTATTTTTTTATACTACTTGGATGACGGAACAAGCAAGAGGCCCACCTGATGTTAAGCGGTAACCTCTGCCTATGAACAGTGCATTGCTGTGTTCCTGTTTGAAGGGTAAGGGTGCCGGTGAAATTACAGGCACTTGAGACTTTTCATCTTTATGTCTCAGGGTGGCGGGCGCAGTGCAATGCCACATAGGGCGCGTCCTAGGTGGAAGTGAACTGTGTGTGTAGTGTACTGTTCATAGGCAGAGGTTACCGCTTAACATCAGGTGGGCCATCTGCATGTACCGTCATTCAAGTAGTATAAAAAAAAAAAACCTTTCACCTTAAGCCATAATCAATGCATTTTACAATGAAATTATAAAGAAAATATAATCTATAATATAACTATGTACTATGTATCTACTTCTTCCTATTTATAGTTAATTTATTTTAATGTTTTTTCCAAATTATTTCCAGGTTGTTTTAATGAAATAATAATATTATATTTTATTGTCTGTGATAATGATAATAACAAACTTTTTTGTAATTTATAAATACAGTTATTGAATACAATTTTGCTGTTTTTATTCTCCTTGCTTACTGTGAAAATGAAAGAACAAAAACTTAAAAAAAAAAAAAAACTTTGTCCTTGAAGTTACTAGTCCAAGACTTAATAGACGAAACAAAATGGCGTCTGTCACTAGTTCACTACATGTCTAGCGCTTAATGGAGTCGGTCCCTGAGGTATGGGAGCGGAACGGGAAGTGTGTTTTCGTTACTTCAAAATGAAGCGTGGCTTCATGTCATCTGATCGCTCTGTGCTTCGGAGGGCACGTTAAGCTGTCGGTCCCGGCTGTTATTGATTAATAGCAGTCGATAAGCTATGTCAGAGGCCCTCGGGCAGCTTGACAAACTCTGACACCAGAGGCCAGCACTACCTCATACGAAACGAAACGAAACGATGTCATCTGATAATTTGAGAGACGAAAACACCCCTCCCGTACCGCTCCCATACCTCAGGGGCTGACTCAGTTAAGCGCTGGACGTGTAGTACACTACTCGCTTCATCATCATTAGTCATCCACTGTTGGACGAGGTTTCCCCCATATAATGCGGGGGGAATTGCCATAATCACCACGCTTGGCAGGCGGATTGGTGAACGCAGTATTGATATCGAGTACTCAGGTGGATACTGCTGCCCATCCCCGGGTATAATCCCCTAGACGGCTTTCACGACATCCACGGGAGGAGACGCAGGGATCTGTTCTTAGGCCGGGCACACCACGGTACAGCAAATTTCGCGTAGAATTAGTTAAAAAAACTGGTCAAATTAAAACATAACCTTGTACTTTTCTTTGTCTACTACAACGACCTGTAAGGCTGCCCCACCCCGGGTGTAATCCCCTAGTCGGCTTTCACGACATCCACGGGAGGAGACGTAGGGATCTGTTCTCAGGCCGGGCACACCACGGCATAGCAAATTTCGCCCAGAGTTAGTTGACAACTGGTCAAATTAAAAAAAACTTAACTTTCCTTTGTCTACTAAAACGACCCGTTAGTGGCGTATAAGAATCTTTCTTGAAATCTTACAAAACGATTCTAAAAAGCGGCCAAAAGCGTGTCGGGCCACGCGCTTTGTAGGTTCACTTTTCGTTGCGCGAGCGCTATTCTGCCACTTTCTAGCTTACCTGAACTTCACTGATAGTGACGGAGTTTGGCTGATGTCTGCCTTTTAACACCTCCATACCGTCACAGGTGAAATTTTTATATATAAAGGAGTTGGGCAACCGCTGACCCAGGTCAAAAATAAATGAACCAGGGCCCCTTCATGGAAGTAATTAGTACGGTTCTAAATGTTGTTTTTTTGTCCTATTTTTCTAAAGAACTTTTATATTTTTAGAAGTTGGAAAGTTAGCTTTTTCATTATCTTAACATTTATTATCAATAACCAAAAGTATCCCAACTGCCGTGGTATTCGGGGCCGCGTGAAGCCTCACGTGAATATTTACGATTTGCGCAGTAAGAAATCTGCACTCGGTAAAGTTCGGCTGGAACGCGTATCGCGCAACGCGTGAATTAGATCACACAAAATATGAAGTGAATTGGCTCAACTCACGGTACCCCGAATACCATAGCTGTACGTTTCGTTAGTCAAAAAAGTTGGGTTAAACAATATATGGGGAGTTGCCCGTGTTCTTTATGCACACAGCACACAAGTTACCACAGCCAGATTATCTATCTATGATAGAAGTAACCCTAAAGCAAACGAATAATTTTGATAAAGACCTCGCGGCCACAAAAAAATAAAAAAAAGACCTCGCGAATACACGCGAAGTAGGTTGGTTACCTACTTTATTTACCTTTCTAACCGACTTCTAAAAACATTTACTGGGATAATATGTTCACGGGATAACCTCAAGATAATTTCCGACACATCGAAAGAACCTTTGAATAGGACTAAGCAACGGGGCGTAAATACTATATACCTATTAGTATTGGGAAAGCCCCCCCCCCCCCCCCCCCCCCCCCCCTAAATACAGGACTCTAAAGATTCCATCAAAAGAACCAGCCGTGGTTTTACTGCCTTAGAATAGACCCCTTCATCTCCCGGTTGATGTCGTAAAGTCCGACTAAGGTTTAGTAGTAGTAGAGCTTTTTTGTAAGAGTTCGTCCGGGGAAGAACTACCTCCATACCTATTTCTGCCGCAAAGCAGTAGTGCTCGCATTGCTGTATTCCGGTTTGAAGGATATGGATGCCGGTGAAATTACAGACACATGAGACTTTTCATCTTTATATCTCAGGGCGGCGGACGCAGTACAATGCCACATAGGGCGCGTCCTAAGTGGATGTGACCATGACGTTATGCATTATTAAAGGTTACCGTTAACATCAGGTGGGCCATCAGCTTGTTCCAAAAAAGGGATTGTACTAAGGTAAGGGTACTACCCATCAACCTATTTTTTTTATCTTCATGAATCACGTATCACCCGTACCCTTCAAACCGCGTACCCTTCAAACCGGAACACAGCAATACGAGCACTGCTGCTTTGTGGCGGAAATAGGTATGGAGGTAGTAGTAACTCTTTCACAAAAAAACTCTACAATACTGCCATCAAATAACAAAACTATAATCTGGGTCTCTTCAAGGCTAGAGTGAATAGGTGCCTTACAAATACAAACAAATACAAATATATTTATTTTGCCAATGACACAAAAACTTACAACTAAAACATTATACAATTAATTAAATTAGCAAAAATGGTCGTCACTCAGCGTATGCTGCGACAGCGCAAACGCTGTGCAGCGCTGGTTTTACGTGACGCCAGTGTGTTGGGCAGCACTGCGACACACGTTTTACACAGAAAAGAAAAGATGAAATATTATTAAATGCAATCGTGGTAGAGCTATGATTCTATAACTATTATATTATATAAAATAAACAAATAACAAAACAAACAAAAGAGAAGAGAGACCATTGTGAAACTTATGCTGTATTAAACTAAACTAAATTTAGGCCCAGAACGACTACCTGTGGATGGTAAAAATTGTGAATGTAATAAATGTTTCTTAAGTGTGTTTTTAAAGGAGTGAATAGATTTTGAATTTCTAATTGGTGGCGGCAAATTGTTCCAACATTTCGTGGCAGCATACCGGAAGCTGCCACGAAAGGCAGTCGTTCTGTGGTGTGGACAAATTAAGCGAGTGGCATAACGTATATGTCGATTTGAAAAGTCGAGCTTATCGTATAGATACAAAGGCTGCTGATTTTTAACAATACCAAAAAGCAAAGTCGCAAAATGAAGATATCGGCGCGATGACATGTTCAATAAACCGTTCTGATTGATGTAAGGGGAGATGTGAGCTCGTCGCGGGATCGGAAAACAAAATCGCACACAGGCGTTTTGTATACGCTGAGTTAATTTTAGTGAACGAGCTAGCAAGCACTCACCAAATACGTTGTCAACATAATTAAGTTTAGACAAAATGAGCGAATCACACAACTTGATACGTAGATCAGTGCTGAGGAACTCCTGCATCCGATACAAAACAGATAACCTATAGAAACAGTTACGAACTGTTTCTTGCACGTATTTTTCAAATTTAAGTGAGCCATCCATGAGCAAACCTAAATTGCGGGCTTCAGTAACGCGATTAATCAATGCCCCTGTGATGTATACTTTGGGATCGTTAGAAAGAACCTTATCAATTTGATGTTTAGATCCCAGGATCAGAAATTTTGATTTGTCAGGATTTAAAACTAAGCCATTTGCTTCACTCCATCTGACTATACGATCCAAATCCTTATTTATTTTAGCCTTCTAGACCTTTGGGCTCCATCTCATCTTCGGCCACATCGTCACTCACCAACAGGTGAGATCGTGGTCAAACAAAGGTCTATCAAAGTTAAAAAAAAAAAAAAAAACCGCCTGCCAGGCGTGATGATTAGATTATGGCAAATTCTCCCATGCATTCTATGGGGGAGGCCTCATCCAACAGAGGACGTCAAACGGCTTAGGATGAAACATTCTATAAAAACCCTCAGTTAGTCCCTTCCGCCATTTTTGAAAAGAGACGTCTACTTTTATTTTATTTCATTTCCATGTTTTTTGAGTTATCTTGTGTAATTTTGGTAACATTTTAACCAATGCAGCTCGTCTATAGAGCACAAGTGTAGTGAAACGAAATGGAAGTGTAGCGTAACTTTTCAAATTTGTGGAAATTGTATACCAAAGTTTTTGAAAAACGGCCACTTTTCTACTAAAACATGAATTGACTGTGACTTTGACTACTAAGAAGGATTTTAAAGTAACAAATTATATTGAAAATACAATAATAAAAAATACTTTAAATTGGCAAATGCACAAGCCGTACGACGCCATTTATAAAGGGGAAAAAAAGCTCAGCAGGGTGCTTATAACTAGACTGCATTAATATCATTTTCACAGTAACTAGGAGAATAAAAAACGTACTATTATTCAATGTAGCCTAACTTCTTAATGACCATGCATTTTCTGTTTTTCAGCACTGAAAACATCCCGCACAAAGTTAGTCAAAATAACCTTTTGAATAAGTCTGATAACTGGGCTGAGACTTCGTTCGGACGGGAAGTCATGAATGTGAGTACTCATAACAGTTACAATGTACCTAATACATGTAATGGACAATGGAGCGCAGTATTTTGGGCGTTAAACCGCATCCGAAACACCAATCTGCGCTCCAAAACCAAAGTCGCTGATGTGGGAGAGAAGGTCGCGAGGCTGAACCTGGGGTTGTGCCGGTCACATTTGCCGCATGCCCGACGAACTTTGGGCCAAAATTACCACGGCATGGAGCCCTGATACAGCCAGGCGGCGTCGCGGCAGACCACGCATGAGGTGGCGGGATGAACTGGACGCCTATGAGAGGGAATGAGAAGTGGTTGCACAAAACCGTAGTGTCTGACTGCCGGAATTGGGTGGAGGCATTTGCCCAACAATGGGACAGTATGGGCTAATAGTAACGCAACGGTAATTGCTCGGTTGTGCTCCCGTCTTTGTAATGTCAGCTCCATCCCGTCTTTGTAATGTAATCAGGCACGGGACCGGCTCGGTGGCCGTGCTACGGCCGACACTCGCCTCGGACCCGACACGGTCTAGCTTGAGTCATCCTTTATCCGTCTATTGCTGCTTGATTATTGAACACATTTGACGGACTAGAGTGTCAATCGGCATCGGCAAGTCCATCGTAAAGTTTGATGCCCGCTATCAAAAATTTTACGACGTTAGCCGTGTTTTTATGTAATTTTTTGAGATTTCTTGGGAAATCGAGCTGGCTTTCCTGACGGTCTGTAGTAGCTAGAATCTAACACAAAAATTTTAATAATTTACAGGTGGTAAAGAAAAACAATAGCAGCTATAGAAAGGCAGTGCGAGACAGTGACTCCGAGAGCTCTGGTGCGTGTGACAGCGAGTTAGATGACATGCTAGACGAGGCTCTAGCTGAAGAAAGCGAGGGGCCCACCCCACCTAAAGTAAGCAAGGTAAAAACAATAGCAGCTATAGAAAGGCAGTGCGTGACAGTGACTCCGAGTCCTCTGGTGCGTGTCACAGCGAGTTAGGTGACATGCTGGATGAGGCTCTAGCTGAAGAAAGCGAGGGGCCCACCCCACCTAAAGTAAGCAAGGTAAAAACAATAGCAGCTATAGAAAGGCAGTGCGTGACAGTGACTCCGAGTGCTCTGGTGCGTGTGACAGCGAGTTAGATGACATGCTGGATGAGGCTCTAGCTGAAGAGAGCGAGGGGCCCACCCCACCTAAAGTAAGCAAGGTAAAAACAATAGCAGCTATAGAAAGGCAGTGCGTTACAGTGACTCCGAGAGCTCTGGTGCGTGTGACAGCGAGTTAGGTGACATGCTGGATGAGGCTCTAGCTGAAGAGAGCGAGGGGCCCACCCCACCTAAAGTAAGCAAGGTAAAAACAATAGCAGCTATAGAAAGGCAGTGCGTTACAGTGATTCCGAGTGCTCTGGTGCGTGTGACAGCGAGTTAGATGACATGCTGGATGAGGCTCTAGCTGAAGAGAGCGAGGGGCCCACCCCACCTAAAGTAAGCAAGGTAAAAACAATAGCAGCTATAGAAAGGCAGTGCGTGACAGTGACTCCGAGTGCTCTGGTGCGTGTGACAGCGAGTTAGATGACATGCTGGATGAGGCTCTAGCTGAAGAGAGCGAGGGGCCCACCCCACCTAAAGTAAGCAAGGTAAAGCATCCGTCCACAGAGAATGCGGTTGATACAGATGCTGACTAAAACGACAGTACTGGAACACCGAGTATTTCATTGGTCAACCCCTTTGAAATGCAAACAGTCCAGTTTGCTTAGCCAGGATTGTGTGTGTGAAGTAAGCATAAACTCTGGATCTCGCTCAAACTCCTACATTATACATTCATCCCAAATAGCCTACCCACTTTTAGATATTGTTACGAGCTAGGATTCAGGATAGAATAAACACACGAACTCCGGTTAAATTCAATATGGCGCTTTTCATAAAATTATCAAAAACACTCCACTCTTCACTATGACTGTACTTCAATCTAACTGTTTACCTATTATTCCGAAATCCCTTTTTAGTTACTTGATTGATTGGCATAGAAACACAATTTATGACTGATCTTCGAGCGTACTCCGCTTATATATGTGATCAACATAAATCTAGAATGTTGTACACTTGTAATACCATCGATAATTACGTAGAACTGTATATATTGTACTTGATTTAGTTAGTTAAAAATAAAATCTAAAATTAGGAATTTTGCGGCATAACCCACCTACATTCAGACCACGGAGCAAACAGTCCATGTTTCAAGCGTAGAATCAAATGATTGAGTCAAGCATATATCAGAATGAATAGAGCATATAATAATTTACTACTAGTTATCAGTCGAATAGAACTATACATGATGACACAAAGAGACATAGTCACAGAGACTGCAACAGCCATTGTAATCGCAGTTTTTACACTGATTGTGGTTACAAATAGCAGGTACAACTTCAAGCGTTGCGTTCACATGTTTTTCCTTATTTATAAATACCATAGTATTTAATTTGACGACTTGTAATATTCTCGAGTGCCGGCCAATAGTGTTATTCCTAACATTGACGGACCATAATTAGGTGATTTATTGACAAATCTCGGAGAAAATACCATTGAAGTTTCCTAACCTACTGGACTATTTTCCTTCATAACTAACAATGTCCTGTGTTCGGGCTACATGTGCGTTTAATTGAGTTGTTTTATGTCGTGTGTGTGTTTGTATTGATATGCAAGTTGCATACCAGTTTGCAACATATGAAAAAAGTGGACCTCTGCAAAAGTGACTGAAAATGTGTAAAAGTGCGTATGCTAAGCTGGACGATGTTCTTGCTTCAACTTAGGCTCTGGGTAAAGTGGTTGCCTTATTACAGAACGGCCTGTCATCGTCAAGTTTTGCGTACCAGGATCAGACGAACACAGAACGAGCCACGGTCAAGTCGCCGCTCAAGGCCCAGTCTCCCACACTGACCAGTCTTCGCGACAAGAGCCAACAGCTGGTGCATATTGTTAGCGTCTATTTGTACTATCGCAAGATTCATAGTCACCATTCTCGCACCTCTGTACCAGAATAGTCTGATAGCCCATTTGTACCTAATACCTCTCTACCATAATCAGGTGTAGCTTTCATTTGTTGTCTAGAGTCTAGTGTGACACTTTAGTTAGCTTTCGTGTACCACGTGCAGACGATTACAGAACGGGCCACGTTCAAGTCGCCGCTCAAGGCCCAGTCTCCGACACTGACCAGTCTTCGGGACAGGAGCCAAGAGCTGATGCATAGTGTTAGCTTCTATTTGTACCTACTATCACAAGATTCACAGCTACCATTCTCAGAACTCTGTACCAGAGTAGTCTGATAGCCCATTTGTACCTAATACCTCTCTCCCATAATCAGGTGTAGTTTTCATTTGTTGTCTAGAGTCTAGTGTGACACTTTAGTTAGCTTTCGTGTACCAGGTGCAGACGATCACAGAACGGGCCACGTTCAAGCCGTCGCCCAAGGCCCAGTCTCCGACACTGACCAGTCTTCGGGACAGGAGCCAAGAGCTGATGCATAGTGTTAGCTTCTATTTGTACCTACTATCACAAGATTCACAGCTACCATTCTCAGAACTCTGTACCAGAGTAGTCTGATAGCCCATTTGTACCTAATACCTCTCTACCATAATCAGGTGTAGCTTTCATTTGTTGTCTAGAGTCTAGTGTGACACTTTAGTTAGCTTTCGTGTACCAGGTGCAGACGATCACAGAACGGGCCACGTTCAAGCCGCCGCCCAAGGTCCAGTCTCCCACACTGACCAGTCTCCGCGACGAGAGCCAAGAGCTAATGCATAGTGTTAGCTTCTATTTGTACTATCACAAGATTCATAGTCACCATTCTCACACCTCTGTACCGGAGTAGTTAGATAACCCTTTTGTTACTAATACCAGTCCCATAATCAGGTGTAGCTTTCATGTGTCACCTAGAGTCTAGTGAGACACTTTAGTTAGCTTTCGTGTACCAGGTACAGACGAACACAGAACGGGCCACGGTCAAGTCGCCGCTCAAGGCCCAGTCTCCCACACTGACCAGTCTCCGCGACAAGAGCCAAGAGCTGGTGCATAGTGTTAGCCTCTATTTGTACTATCACAAGATTCATAATAGTTACCATTCTCGCAACTCTGAACCAGAGTAGTCTGATAGCCCATTTGTACCTATAATACCTGTCTACCATAATCAGGTGTAGCTTTCATTTGTTGTCTAGAGTCTAGTGTGACACTTTAGTTAGCTTTCGTGTACGAGGTGCAGACGATCACAGAACGGGCCACGTTCAAGTCGCCGCTCAAGGCCCAGTCTCCGACACTGACCAGTCTTCGGGACAGGAGCCAAGAGCTGATGCATAGTGTTAGCTTCTATTTGTACCTACTATCACAAGATTCACAGCTACCATTCTCAGAACTCTGTACCAGAGTAGTCTGATAGCCCATTTGTACCTAATACCTCTCTCCCATAATCAGGTGTAGTTTTCATTTGTTGTCTAGAGTCTAGTGTGACACTTTAGTTAGCTTTCGTGTACCAGGTGCAGACGATCACAGAACGGGCCACGTTCAAGTCGCCGCTCAAGGCCCAGTCTCCGACACTGACCAGTATTCGGGACAGGAGCCAAGAGCTGATGCATAGTGTTAGCTTCTATTTGTACCTACTATCACAAGATTCACAGCTACCATTCTCAGAACTCTGTACCAGAGTAGTCTGATAGCCCATTTGTACCTAATACCTCTCTACCATAATCAGGTGTAGCTTTCATGTGTCACCTAGAGTCTAGTGTGACACTTTAGTTAGCTTTCGTGTACCAGGTACAGACGAACACAGAACGGGCCACGGTCAAGTCGCCGCTCAAGGCCCAGTCTCCCACACTGACCAGTCTCCGCGACAAGAGCCAAGAGCTGGTGCATAGTGTTAGCCTCTATTTGTACTATCACAAGATTCATAGTCACCATTCTCGCACCACTGTACGTGTGTCGTCTAGAGTCTAGTGTGACACTTTAGTTAGCTTTCGTGTACCAGGTGCAAACGATCACAGAACGGGCCACGTTCAAGTCGCCGCTCAAGGCCCAGTCTCCGACACTGACCAGTCTCCGCGACAAGAGCCAAGAGCTGGTGCATAGTGTTAGCTTCTATTTGTACCTACTATCACAAGATTCATAGTCACCATTCTCTCACCTCTGAACCAGAGTAGTCTGATAGCGCTTTTGTATCTAATACCTCTCCGGTACGGTAGAGGTTAGGTATTAGTGTCGCCTCGAGACTAGTGACACTCTGTTCAGTCTCTCTTGTGTCTCTCTCTTTTACTGATCTCCAGCTAGCAAATAATAATAAATAAATAAATAATGCTGGACAGTTCACACAACATTATCTAGCCCCAAGCTAAGCAGAGCTTGTGTTATGGGTACTAGATAACTGATATACTTAAGATATACATTACACAGATAGATATTTTTTATTATACATAGAAAATACCCAGAACACCCACACATACATCCACACACCCACGAACATACACATAGATTCATACACACATACTTATGCACCCACACACTTTTATCATCGTTATCAATCTGTTTGTAGCCACCAGTAAGTTTTGATTGATATATCGTACTAAGTAGAATCTTTTGTTAATTTTAAGCTGTGTAGACCTTTTTTGGCCATAACTTTGTATATGTTAAACATAAATATATTGTATAAATCGCTGTTGGTTTACCAAAATAAATAAAATAAAATAAAATAAACACCCTGAACAAATATCTGCAGATCGTACAAATATTTGTTCCGAGGCGGGAATCGAACCCGCAACCTCCTGCGTTGCAGGCGTACCTTCGCCCGCCGCGCCACAGAGGTCGTCATAAACTAGCCATAAATGGCCAACTTAAACCTTTTAAACGAATAACTATCTGGTAATCTGCGTTCTCTGTAGCTACCATCTTCTACTCAGGCCACTCAGGGTCTTAGTAAAGTAGCTGCCGTATTTCAGAACGGCCTGTCATCATCAAGTTTCGTCTACCAGGAGCAGAGTGTAAAGGAAAAGGCCAAATTCAAGTCGCCGCTGAAGGTCCAGCCTTCCACGCCGCTCAGCCACCGCGACAAGGGCCAAGAGTTGGTGCATAGCGTCAGTTTCTATAGGAGGATGCAGAGTGCAGTGAGTTTTGAACTTTATTAAGGTGGATGCTCACGCTTGCGGCGCGAAATTAATTTTTTTTGGTAATGTAATGGGCAAAAAACACCAAAAAAAAACTCGCCTCGAGCGTGAGCATCCACCTTAAAAGCATGGTTGGATTAATTTCTGAATGCAGTTACACATCATCAGCCGTTTCATGTCCAATGCTGGTCGAGGCTTCCCCCATAGAATGCAATGGGAGGATTTGCAATAATCACTTGTCTGACGGATTGGTGATCGCAGTTTTGGAGCTTAGTGCTGCTGCCCATTTCCTGGTGTAATCTCTTAGTCGGCTTTTACGACATCCATGGGAGAAGACGGAGGCGTCTATTCCTAGGCCGAATACACTGCGGCTAATAGAAAATTTCATGTAGTTTGATGAGATAATATCCAAAATAGATAATTTTTTTAGTAGTAGAGCTTTTTTGTGAACGAGTTCGTCTAGAGAAGTACTACCACCATACCTATTACTGCCGCAAAGCAAGTGCTCGAATTGCTGTGTTCTGATTTGAAATTACAGGCATATGAGACTTTTAATCTTTATGTCTCAGGGTGGCGGGCGCAGTGCAATGCCACATAGGGTGCGTCCTAGGTGGACGTGACCTATGAAGTAATGCACTGTTAAAGGCAGAGGTTACCGTTAAACATAAGTTGGGCTATCTGTTCTGAATATGGAGCAAGCTTGTTTGTATGCAGATTGCACGTACACTCCTCTCAGTTTAATTTTATAAAAACGGGAATTTTCACGTACCGTTATATCGGTGTCAGCACCGACATTGTTTCGACTCGTTCCGAGAGTCTTTTTTCAAGGTGAGTGAACGCGACGCACTCCCTCTGCGTCCCGTTTAGCACTAATCCGCTCAGTGCGAGGTGCTGCCCGCTCGGCTCGTGTAGTGGGGCGCGCGCTTAGGAATATAGCTTGTGTTCGTTTCGTCCTCTCAGTTTGTTGTGTGTGTTTTCAGTCGAGTACCACGCCGCTGCGTCAGGTGCGGCACCGCTCGCCGGAGCGCGCCGTGCCGGGCACGCCCGACGAGCCAGCGGCCAGCGTCACCACCGTGCGCCAGCGGATCAAGGAGCTGCAGAGCGAGATCACCAAGCAACAGACCGTCATCTCTCAGGTGAGTTCTACTCCATAGAAATCTGAAGTAACGAGATTTGGTTGGTTAGGAGGCGTGGCGTGGCGTATATTGAAAGTATACAAGAACAGTTATAATGCCAAATAGTTTCCCTCCAGGCTGGCAGGCAGGATAAAGAAATTGCGAGACGCACTGAGAACGTCTGTAGGAGCCGCGACTGGAGGTCGATGAAAGAGCTGATGAAGGGTAACCTTCCAATGGTACTAAAACGCAAACTAATGGACATGTTCATCCTTCCCGTCTTGACTCACGGATCACAGACTTGGTCTTTGACAAAGATCCAGAAATCCAAGCTCATGGTTTGGCAAAGGATTTGAAGGAGCGCAGTATTTTGGGCGTTGAACTAACTGACCGCATCAGAAACACCATACTGCGCTCCAAAACCAAAGTCGCCGATGTGGGAGAGAACGCCGCGAGGCTGAAGGTGGGATTGGGCCGGTCACATTTGCCGCATGGCTAGCGAACTTTGGGCCAAAATGACCACGGCATGGAGCCCTGATACAGCCAGGCGGCGTCGCGGCAGACCACGCATGAGGTGGCGGGATGAACTGGACGCCTATGAGAGGGAATGGGAAAAAATTGCACAAAACCGTAGTGAATGGGGGGAGGCCTTTGCCCAACAATGAAAATGATTTCTTTGAATCAGCTTCCACTTGTTCTCGAGACACCACACAGGCGCTACCCACCTAGAAGTTAGAAGGATCATAAAAAAAACAGACCGTGTTTGTTGCCTGATTCTTCTAGGTCTGGTTGCGTTGGAACAGGAGTAAATGTAAATTTATTTTTTAAGACGATTCATAATGATCCAATGTGATTTCAATTAATAATTTTAAAACAGTACGTAGGTACAGGGTGGTTATGGGCTACCCTTGACACTCGATCGCAATCCTTAATTTGGGATTTGCTGTCAAATCGTGCCATTTGGTACTCTCTAATCCAATCCTACCACAAGATTGGATGCGAAACTGGTGGAAATTTAAGGAACTAAACGAAATCGACTATACTCGAATCCAAGATATTTGGGAAAATAAATAATAATTAGGTGAAATAATAAGGATTATGCAAGTTATTTTCAAATGTAATGAATAGTAGTTTTATTGCGTTGTGTGTAGCCACACCTACGTCGTGTTGTTCTTTCAAGAGTCATCACACGAAATCGGTCGCGTACACGGTTAAAATTTTAATCTCGATTTTGATCAACAGTGCTAAATTTTGTGAAAACTGGATTGGGATTGAAACTGTTGTCAAGGGTAGCCCCAGTCAGGACTGCTTGCGTATAGTTTCAAATTGTATTAACCATAAAAAATTTAACCCCCGACGCAAAAACGACGGGGTGTTATAAGTTTGACGTGTATGTGTGTGTGTGTGTGTGTGTGTATGTGTGTGTGTGTGTCTTTGTATGTCTGTATGTGGCATCGTAGCTCCCGAACGGATGAACCGTTTTCGTTTTTTTTTTGTTTGATTGGTGAATTTGTCGGGAGTGTTCTTAGCTATATTTGATCAAAGTCGGTTCAGCCGTTTCATTGCATTGAGGGTTTTTTGAATTTTTACAAAATTAATTACTTTTTAGATATTATACATGGTTATTCCTCTCTTATCGCGTATATTTTCCAATAAGGTGTGCTAAAAATTTGTGCGGATACAATGCACTAGTTTCAAGTGCCAAAAAAAAACAAAATTTGAGATTAGGGTTTATTGATTTAAAGGCTATTGGGTAGTGGCGTGCTGGTGTCGGTTCTGGATCGTGATTACGTGGTGATCACTGTTCTCTAGTGTTTTAAATCGATGTTTTTAATACATAGAAAACAGAACACGCTGAGCAATTAGATCTGTAGATCGTACAAATATTTGTTCCGAGGTGGGAATCGAACCCTCAACCTCTTGCGTCACTGGAGAACCTTCGCCCGCCGCGCCACAGAGGTCGTCATATGAAATAAGGCCTTCTCATTATGTGATACAATTTTTTGTTTAATTTGATGAAGAATGTATTAACCTTTCAGGCTAGCCAAGCCCTCAACCTGTGCGCTGCTACCATCGAATTCAGCGGCTCGACCGAGCAAGCCGAGGGGGAAAGACTACTGTTACTAGCGAGTAAGTACACGTTCACATCTTTACAAACACACAATAAACAAAGGACCAGTTTAAAACTATAGCCCATTTACTGTGAACCTGCTAAGGAGTGGAATACACTACTGTCATTCCTGAAAACTATAATCTGGGTCTCTTTAAGGCTAGAGTGAATAGGTGCCTTCTAGACCTTTGTACTCCGTCTTCGGCCACATCGTCACTTACCAACAGGTGAGATCGTGGTCAAACAAAGGTCAATAAATGTAAAAAAAAAATAAGAAAAAAAAAAGTTCCTCAGCATTATGTATTTAAGGATAATATTTAAATGTTCAACTCGAAAATAAAAACCCCAAAGAGAGACCCAAACAAACCGTTATAAGCAATCAGTACAGTAGCGAAAAATGGCGGCCACTGCTTTCAATTCTGACTCAATTCTGACTGAATTTCTGTAAGATTCGTGTACTCTGGCCCAGGGAGCCACATATCGATTCAATCCGAAGCAATCTGTCCAGTAACAAAAAAGTTCTAAATGGCGGGCATTGGGGGTCTCGAGTCAGAACTCGGTTCATCCATACAAAACTCAAACAGACGCTAAAGGCCCTACCTCACTGAAGCGAGACATAAGTACCTTCGTTATGCTTCAAGTAGAAAGGCAATTTTTTTTTTTTTAACAAAAAACTCTAATGTAATCTTGTTCTCGTTGTTAGGTCACCGTCGGAGCGCGTGCGTGCACGAGATGCAGCGGCTGCAGGTGGAGGGAGCTGGCTGCGCGGGCGCACCCGGCGCCGCCTCGCTGCACATCACCGCGATCAGCGTGCCGCTGCGCAGGGACTACATCAGGCAGCTCAACGCAGGTCACTTGAACACTTCACATAACTGGAGCATCTCGCCTATGTATAAACCCCCCCCCCCCCCCCCCCCCCTCCCGTAGTTATTGATGTACGTGGCACCAATGCTAGTGTAAACCAGCGCTGCACTAAACCTAGCTCTGGTCTGGACCTATTTGACCCCACACAACTCACATCGATGCCTTCAAACGTATCAACCTACTAACAGCAAAGCAGTAATCCTTTATTAGTGTTTTTTTTGTTCTTTTATAATTTTATTTTTCTATTTGGTATGCAATAAAGTGTTTATCTATCTACCTGGTACAATTACAGATGGCGCAGTGGGTCACCACGCGCTGTGCCTCGTGAAGTGCCGCGACCGCGTGCTCGCCACCAGCATGCAGCTGACGCAGCCCACCGGCACGCTGCTGCACTTCCCAGACGACATACAGATGCTCGGCCTCGCGAGCGACTTCAAGGTCAGCACACCTTAGCAGGACCCTTTATTTTTTTTTTGTCGAGTTGGAAATCTGCATACAGATACCGTATTGCATTGAGGGTGCAATACGGTTATGTGAGGTTCACGGACTCGTGGATTCACTAAACCACCCCGGTGGCCATCCTCTGCGCATGTCGATGGGCTCCGGGATCTCCTACGGAACGCACCGGTACCCATCTCGCGCGACGCCCAACAGGGCCTATTCTGTGGTTGGACAAAAAGCCAACCACAAACACTCCCTCCAAATGTGGCAGCACAGGGTCCACTCTATGCTGCCACCGTCCAAGGGCTCGTGGGAGGGTGGCCAGAGCCCTCACTCCGACCACCACGCGAGCCCAGCGACATTTCTCTCCACCACGAAAACGCGCTTATGTCATCGTGGCGAAAGAGGGAGATGTCACATCCTACCAGGTTATCATCTATCTTCCGAGCATAGCTGGGCAGGTGTCACACCGGTTTCGCCCGGAAGGTAGAGAGGGCAAACTACCTTTTCGTCGTTTATTCCCACATTTGAGTTTGGATTAACCCAAAGTCAAACAAGGGAACAAACAGCACTTCCTTGATGTCTCATCATTTTAGGCATAGTAGGGAGCCACTCTGCCTGGGTGATGAAAGGGCAGCTCCTCCCCGTTGCGAGTGGCGTTACGCTCGAGGGTTCGAATGTGCCGCCAGTCGCAAACAAGGGTAATCCACCTCTTCCATCGGGCACCTCTGAACGGCCCTCTCACTGTTCCCTCTGCTAATCAGAGGGACGCGCGGAGGGCCAGCTGCCTTCCCACCCGAAAAATGGGGGGAACGCCTTACTAGTTAGAATCAGGGCGATAGTCGGCTCGCTGTCCAACTCCTCGCAAGTTAGAGAAACAAACCCACTACCACCCCAACCCCAACACTCCATCCCGTTGGCGGTCTCTTTCCCTTTCACTGCAGAGATCTGTCATGCAGTGTTCTGGAGAGAGACCGCTTGCCTTCCCTCCGTCGTATCCTCCAGATGTAACCCGAGTACACCTAGAGGATAAGAAGGAAACGCCTCCCCGTTTGCAAGTGGAAGCAAACTCACGAGGGTTATGAGTTCACTGCCAGTCGCAAACAGGGGTACCTACCTACCTACCCACCAAACCACCGACGAGGCGCCGCCCCACCCAGAATCCCGCAAGAAAACTGATTCATACAGCCGGCTCGCGGGAACTGAGCGAAACGACACCTCATCAACAGTTCAGTGGGCACCTACACCAACACGGCCCCTAGTGGACCGTGAAGGCGCCTGATGGTTTCAGTTACGTCTATTTCAGTAAAAATATACCAAAAACGGGCAGCAACCACGTGAAGGATGACCATCAGACTTGCCTTGGGGATCTCAGCGACCCGCGCTCCTTCCAAGACCATTCGCCTCCTTGCGAACTCACTCTTGAGCGGGCAAGGAAGGCCTGTATTTATCCAGAACCGGAGTTAGGCCGCAGCAACTATAAATGGATAAACACAGACCCGCCCACCTCGCAGGACCCTAGCGTGGAATTACAGATGGTGCAGTGGGTCACCACGCGCTGTTCCACAGATCACAGATCTCGTCCACCTAGATTTTTCTCAAATCCTCTACGTTTATAATCTCGATCATGTATAGAAGCGTGAATAGTAGTTTATTTCTTACTTTACATTAAGCTAAAAAGTATGTGGTTTCAGGTGACAGTGGAAGTGTATCTACTCCAGGCATCAAAGGAAGTACTCCCTCATGACGTCAAATACCACATCTCTAGCAAAAAGGTAAACTTCTTTCATGTTTTTAGATGTATGTGCTTGATTTAAAGGTTTTTTTTTTAGGATGTATCCGGTCTTCAGTTCTATTGGCATGTTTCTGAATCACAAAAGCTCTATTTATATTATAGTCGTAACTGTTTTCCCCAAAACTTGACACCATACCTAAGTTTTGACTCCACCAAAGCGTAGTAAACGTTTTAAGCTGATCAAGATCCACTTCATCTCTTAAGATCACCACTACGCCTGCCGAGTGGCTGTAAACCCCGCCCCGGCAGTGGTTTAGCTATGGGCGTATAAAGCAGTTTGATGATCACTTGGGAGGTTCATATAGAGGAGCTCTGCTCCAAGTTAGGCCGGACCTGTTTCGCGCTGCGGCGGCTCGCTGGCACCGCGTCTCGCAGCGTAGTAATGTCGTGTTACTTTGCGACCGTCCACAGCATGCTTACCTATGGTGTGGAGTTGTGGGCGCGAGCCGCGGATGTCGAGCGGGCGTTTGTTATGCAGAAGCGAGCCGTGCGCGCGATCGTCGGCGTGAATGACGATGTGTCGTGCCGAGACTTGTTCAAAGAGCTGAAGGTCCCCTCCCCTGTGAACTCATATATCAAGTTGCTGTCTCCACTTACATCAACATTGATAAGTTCCAGAGGAGAGGTGTGAACACCGCCTGCGCCCTGCGTAGCAACAAGCTCGCTCACGTGCTCGTCACGCCCGCGCACCGGCTGCGCAAGTCGGAGAGGTCCGTTTACATAATGGGTCCCTCGGTCTACAACAGGCTGCCGGGCACGGTTAAAGTCAAATTCAAATTCATTTATTTCAGGCTCATAGCTCATAATTACACACAGACATAATAATGACACATTATTAAATTTTAAAAACACACAAATTATTAAGTTATTATTTAAGTATGTCAAATTACAACAAGGAGGTACAAAACAATACAACAAAATAAATACAACAAATAAATACATACGCAGACACAAGGGACCCTCAGATACCGGGGCAGCGCCCCTTAAAAAGTGTTGTATGCAGGCTTATCCAGTGCCCCAAAATCGGAGAGTAGAACCTATCTGCCAAGGTGCTTAGAATGGTGTTGGGGCTGCCACGCAGGCGTTCCATGAGAGACGCACAGCGCTTTCTAATGACGGCGTGAAAGCTATCAGTGTGCGCCTCACTGAACATACCTGACGCACTGCAGAAACGTGGAACGTGAATTAAGGATGCTACTTCCACAATAGTTTTTAAAAATCGACTGAAGAAATGGCTTCTAGACAGAGATTCTAGGAATTGTATTTTGATTTGAATTTGATCATCAAGAATATTTAATTTGTTTCCAGTCAAGTTCAAAGCTCGGGACTCCCAAGTCGAAGGCCTCGTCTCTGAAGACCCCCGCGGTGCAGAGTCCGGCCGGACCCCACGCAGTCAGGACTCCGCAGTTCCAGCTCTACGGGTACTGCATATTCGCACTGCCGCAAGCTAACAGGACGAACTTCACTTTGAATAAGGTAACTTACATACATAAACCGCCGTAAGGTTGCATGCCTTTCGATCTTCTATAGGTTACATTTCGGGGAATGCTCCCAGGAACTGCACGATCTGATCCCACCATCTCCTTTTCATAATAGGACGAGCAGGCGCACGGCTCGGTACCATCCTTACCTCATTAGTATACCCTCTATTCGAACAAAACGTTTCAGTTCTACCTATAAAATACGAATTGCTAAGGAGTGGAATACACTACCGTCGTCTGTCTTTCCTGAAAACTATAATCTGGGTCTCTTCAAGTCTAGAGTGAATAGGTGCCTTCTAGACCTTTGTGCTCCATCTTCGGCCACATCGTCACTTACCAACAGGTGAGATCGTAGTCAATCGTCAGGTCTGAATACGTTCGCTGAGGTCTTCCCCTTCCCACTGTCCCATTCACGCTCGTCTTATGTACCCGTTTCGTCAATCTACTATCGTCCATCCTTTCTAAATGCCCAAACCATCTAAGCATACCTTTCTCAATCCTTGTCACTATGTCCTCTATAATTTCACAACGCTTTCTTATCACACTATTCCTCATTCCTTAATAAGGTAGTAGCAGTAGAGCTTTTTTGTGAAAGAGTTCGTGCGGGGAAGTACTACCACCATACCTATTTCTGTCGCAAAGCTGTACTGCTCGCATTGCTGTGTTCCGGTTTGAAGGGTAAGGGTGCCGGTGAAATTACAGGCACATGAGACTTTTCATCTTTGTCTCAGGGTGGCGGGCGCACTGCAATGCCACATAGGGTGCGTCCTAGGTGGACGTGACCTATGAGGTAATGCACTGTTCATAGGCAGAGGTTCCGCTTAACATCAGGTGGGCCATCAGCTTGTTCCGTCATTCAAGTAGCATTCAAAAAAAAAGGTTAGTTATTACCTTAGGAATAGTCAGAGACGTATTTTAAGATTTGGCGTCCGTGTTATGATAGACCCTCGTTTGACCGCGATCTCACCTGTTAGACCATATAGCGCACTAGCGGCTTGGCCTATTGGTCTTAGTAAGTGACGATGCGGCCGACGTTGGAGCACGAAGGTCTACAAGGGACCTATTCATTTTTGCCTTAAAGAGACCCATATTAAAGTTTTCTGACAAGTAATCAATGTTGTAAAAATTAAAAAAACCCTCAACGCAAACCGATTTTCATCAAACATAGCCAAGAAAACTTCCGACAGAATCACCTTTCAAACAAAAAAAAAACGAAATCGGTTCATCCGTTCGGGAGCTACGATGCCACACACACACACACACACACACAAACACATACACAGCCACTTCAAACTTATAACATCCCGTCGTTTTTGCGTCAGGGCTTAAAAGGACAGGTGACGGCAACTTGTTCCATTCCTTAGCTGTGCGCATTACAATGGTGGAACCGAAACGCAAAATATTGTACATACCTACTTGTATTATTTGTATTCTTCTGTGAATAAATGTATTTGTGAACTAACATAATATGAATACTACAGGTCCCTGCAGCGAGCCCGCTAGAAGGCACCATAAACATGTGCATAAAGGCGCGCGTGCACGTGGCCGCGCCGGGCGCGCACTGCGCGTTCCTCACCGCGTTCGACGACGTGTCCGGACTCGGCGCCTGGCACCGGCGCTGGTTCCGGCTGCAGGCGCCGACACTCGCCTACTGGAAGTACCCGGACGACGTACAGAAGAAGGTAACACATAAACATGTGTATAAAGGCGCGCGTGCACGTGTCCGCGCCGGGCGCGCACTGCACGTTCGACGATATGTCCGGACCATGAATAAAAAGTAGTACATGGATTGAGTGCTATAATAGCATAGTGTTCCTTCTTACTCCTATCCTAGAAGATAGCTTGCTATCCTATGTTAGAGAGAAACAAATATATTGTCACACGACAGTCGTTTTTCCGTTCCGTACCCTGAATATTGTACCATGAATGTACATCTTCCTAGATTGGTACCATGAATGTAGTAGTAATTGGTACCAAGTGTGACATTTAGCCTGGTACAAGTTACATAATTAAGAACAGATGGATATATGCCTGTCTCATTCCAACACATGAATACATTCATATAAAAGAATGAGACTGGTATAATCGAATCCGGTTTGGTTATAGCCTTATTTCCATGTAGTACATCTTCCTAGGTCCGGACTCGGCGCCGACTGATTGGCATATACAAGTTTTAGTAAATATTACATTGTTAGTGCCATCTGGTGTCGAGTAGACGCACTATGTAAGAGTAGGACGTATGAATAAATAATGCTGGACAGTTCACACAAAATTGTCTAGCCCCAAGCTAAGCAAAACTTGTGTTATGGGTACTATAACTGATATACTTAATACAATACATTACATACATAGATATTGTTTATTATACATAGAAAATACCCAGAACACCCAGAACAAATATCTGCAGATTGTACAAATATTTGTTCCGAGGCGGGAATCGATCCCGCAACCTCCGGCAATTTGCTCCGGGTCTGGGTGTTGTGGTACCATGGTACTGGCGACACAGCGGTCCTAGTGTGGGATCAGAACTATGCTTGTGACCGTTGGGTGTTATTTATGTTACTTGTTAACGTGACAACATGTTTTTTTTATCATTATGTAAAATCACTCTTTGAACACAGATGCCGATCGGTGACATCGACCTGAGCACCGTCATCTCGGAGAAAGCAATCCGGGCACCTCGCGACCTCTGCGCGCGCCCCCACACCATCCTCTTGGAGACCTCGGTGCCCCCCGGGCTTATCGTCCCGGACGGCGGCTCGCTGGTCTACGTGAGGAGAGAGAGTGGTGTTGTGAGGCGACACCTGCTGGCAGCGGACACGGCGTCCGACAGAGATGTCTGGTTGGAGAGACTTAATGCGGCGTTGGAGTACGCGCGCTGCTGCGCCACTGACGATGAGTAACTGCTGAGCTAATACCGCCTCTATACGCCATTATAATAAGAGTGTTAGTCTACGTAAGGAGAGAGAGTGGCGTTAGGAGACACCTGCTAGCAGCGGACAGAGATGTCTGGTTGGAGAGACTTAATGCGGCGTTGGAGTACGCGCGCTGCTGCGCCACTGACGATGAGTAGCTGCTGAGCTAATACCGCCTCTATACGCCATTATAATAAGAGTGTTAGTCTACGTAAGGAGAGAGAGTGGCGTTAGGAGACACCTGCTAGCAGCGGACAGAGATGTCTGGTTGGAGAGACTTAATGCGGCGTTGGAGTACGCGCGCTGCTGCGCCACTGACGATGAGTAGCTGCTGAGCTAATACCGCCTCTATACGCCATTATAATAAGAGTCACATCATCCTGAAACCTCTGTACCTTCTTTAGGCGTATTACGAAACGGGTATAAAATTATACAGTTTAGTGTGTTGACGGCATCTGTGGCGCGGCGGGCGAAGGTTAGCCTGCGACGCAGGGGGTTGCGGATTCGATTCCCGCCTCGGAACAAATATTTGTACGATCTGCAGATATTTGTTCAGGGTGTTCTGGGTATTTTCTATGTATAACAAAAAATATCTATCTATGTAATGTATTGTATTAAGTATATCAGTTATCTAGTACCCATAACACAAGCTCTGCTTAGCTTTATTTATTTATCCCCGCTTCGTGATAGGCTTGCCGGTTAGAATTCTATGGAAAAAGAGAATGTAGTAAGGAGACATTTTGTACTAGCTGGTATTGAAGAAAAGAGGTCATAAGTACTTTCTGTACGCACAACGTTTCCCCTGTGGCGTGAAATTCAAATTTTATTGCGTTCTTTGCTGATCACAGCTCATCAACACATCTTGAGATAGCGAAACCTGATTTTGTTCATTGACATTCGTAGCCAATCTAATGATATTTATGAGATACTATCAATCAAAACGCGTGTTTTTTTTTCATACTTCTTGGAATGACGGATCGTGCTGATGGCCCACTTGATGTTAAGTGGTACCCTCTGCCTATGAACAGTGCATTACCTCATAGGTCACGTCCACCTAGGACGCGCCCTATGTGGCATTCCACTGCGCCCTCCACCCTGAGACATAAACATGAAAAGTCCCATGTGCCCGTAATTTCACCGGCACCCATACCCTTCAAACCCGAACACAGCAATGCGAGCACTACTGCTTTGCGGCAGTAATAGGTATGGTGGTAGCACTTCCCCGGACGAACTCTTTCACAAAAAAGCTCTACTACTAATTAATTTATTAACAAGTAATTAATTTTGTAAAAATTCAAAAAAACCTCAACGCAATATAACTTCTGAACTGATTTTGATCAGACATAGCTAAGAACACTCCAGAATAATACACAATTCAAACAAAAAAAAAACAAAATCAATATTGGTTCATCCGTTCGGGAGCTACGATGCCACAGACTGACGCACACACAGAAACGTCAAACTTATAACACCCCGTCGTTTTTGCGTCTGGGGTTAAAAACGCGTATGTTAGTTCTGGTAGTATCCGCAAAATAAGGTTTCGCTATCTTAAAATGTGTTGATGAGCTGTGATTAGTATGATCGCCTCAAGCGAAAAGTGCCGATGGCAGTGCCATATTGATAGATAGATGTATCTAAGTTTTAGGACTAATGAATTTCTTCATTTAATATTTTAGTTTTTACAATAGTATTAAAATAACAAAACGACAATGTCGCCTTTATCTTTAAAATATTCGTAACTACAGATCTAGCGCTTAACTGAGTCAGTCCCTGAGGTATGGGAGCGGTACGGGAGGGGTGTTTTCGTTACGTCAAAATGAAGCGTGGCTTCATGTCATCTGATAATTTGAGAGACGAAAATACCCCTCCCGTACCGCTCCCATACCTCAGGTACTGACTCAGTTAAGCGCCAGACCTGGACCCTTATTCGCTATGACCATGGAGATTACTTGCCAGTAACGTGTGACGTCATCATATATTATAAACGAAGATTCCACGCAGATATCGTAACTAGCCCGCGTTGTGGTACGTTTGGTCATAGCGAATAAGGGCGTGGTTGTATGTGAAGTCCCAACTACGTTAGACAGACTGACTTTTCAATTTTGGCTTTCAAAATTGAGCTTTAATGTAAAATATGCTGTAACGCTGTGTTGTAAGATTCAATTTGGCTCAATAACTTTTTTCTTACAACCTTACAGTGCAATGTGTAGGTACTGTTCAGCAGCAGTGGCTACACGCTGGAGTGTGTTGTGGTACCATGGTACTCGTTGATACCCACAACAGGGGGGTCCTAGTGTGGGATCAGGACTATGTACGTGACTGTCAGGTGTTATGTGTACATAACATAACACCGAAGGCCGTGAGCAGTTTGGATACGTTTTCGTACGAATTTTACTCGTGCGAACACGCACGAACGATCCCGACCTTCCAAGTACATGGTAGCGCGAGTTAGTCGTACGTATACGTACGTGTACATCCGACGTCCGAATACAATCCGTACTTGTTGGGATTTTAAAGCACGTTCGTGCGTAAAAAAATGATGAATTTCACCGAAATTGTGTCTCTTTAATATATTTCACGGACCCATTCGATTTTAAGACAGCGACGACGCCGCCGCAGTCTCCGAATTATAACATAATTATGTTGAAGAAACAGATTTAGATAATTCATTGTGCTCCAACCAAGATGGCTTCACTTCACGAATGCGATATCTGTACCTATTTAACGGAGAAAAACTTACGCAGTGTTTTTTTTTTTTTTTTTTTTTATACTACTTGAATGACCGAACAAGCAGAAGGCCCACCTGATGTTAAGCGGTAACCTCTGCCTATGAACAGTGCATTACCTCATAGGTCACGTCCACCTAGGACGCACCCTATGCGCCCGCCACCCTGAGACGTAAAGATGAAAAGTCTCATGTGCCTGTAATTTCACCGGCACCCTTACCCTTCAAACCGGAACACAGCAGTGCGAGCACTACTGCTTTGCGGCAGAAATAGGTATGGTGGTAGTACTTCCCCGGACGAACTCTTTCACAAAAAAGCTCTGCTACTACTAAACCGTGTGCACTCAATTCGTACGACCACGAGCGTACGTTTACGTACGATGCTAATTCGTGTCGAAAGTGCTCACAGCGTAACAGTCACGCCACCCCACACAACCCATATGTGTATGGGCAAAGTACATTAGTATGGAATCGCACATTAACATAGTCAATACATTTGTGTACTAACTTATAAATAACCCTTTTTTTAATTAAAATCCACTTAAAGTACATAGTTTTAAATTGAAGATTATATCAATATGTAAATCATAGATTTAGGATTTATTATATTCATAATTGTAGTGTTTTAGTTTTGTAGGTAGGTAGGTAGGCTGACAAACATCAAATTAAACTAAATTTAAGTTACTAAGCCATAATAATAAACACCATTTTAACAAATAATCGAATCTAGGCAAATATAGACGTCTATCTATCTATCTATTCAGCCGGTAACACCCACTGCTGAGTAAAGGCCTCTTCTCTAGAACGCCACTCCTGGCGATCTTGTGCCAGCCGGATCCACTGCTCTCCTACTGCCTGCACAATATCGTCTGACCATCGGGCAGGTGGTCTGCGTCGAGTCCGCCGCATATCTCTCGGCCTCCATTCGGTGACTGCTTTGGTCCATCGGTAATCCACTCGCTTTTCTATCGAGAAAATATGGTCCTATCTTGTTTCTAGTACAGTGATCCCTCGGAATTATAATGTACAGGTCTAGCGCTTAACTGAGTCATTTCCTGAGGTATGGGAGCGGTACGGGAGGGGTGTTTTCGTCACATTATGTCGCACAAGCTGCGCCCCGCGGTTTCACCCGCGTAAGTCTCGTTCCCGTGGGAATATCGGGATAAAAATGTGCCTATGTGTTATTCCGGGATTCCAGTTATCTCCATTCCAAATTTCATCCAAATCCATCCAGTAGTTTTTACGTGAAAGAGTAACAAACATCCATCCATACTTACAAACTTTCGCGTTTATAAAATTAGTAGGATAGGATAGGATGGATAGTAGGATATGTCATCTGATAATTTGAGAGATGAAAACACCCCTGCCGTACCGCTCCCATACCCCAGGGACTGACTCAGTTAAGCGCTAGACCTGGTAGTTACCATGCATATTTTTTATTTCAATATTGTGCTTAAATTTATTTGTTAAAAATCAAATCTAAGATAAGTATTTTGAGCACTATACAACCTTAAATTAGATTGAATTTGGTGTTTGTTAGAATCTACTATCGTGCAACATTCTCTAAAGCTAGGTCGCGCCGAAATAAGCGTTTATAGGCTGTTCAGAAAGAGACACGTCGTGGGATTTTAGGGCGCAGCCGTGTTTTTTTTTGTAACATTGATAGACCTTTGATAGGCCCCCTGGACTGATTGCTTATAGCGGTTTGTTTGGGTCCCTCTTTGGGGTTTTTATTTTCGAGCTGAACATTGAAATATTATCCTTAAATACATAATGCTGAGGAACTTTTTTTTTCTTCTTTTTTTTAACATTGATAAACCTTTGTTTGACCACGATCTCACCTGTTGGTAAGTGACGATGTGGCTTAAGATGAAGCACAAAGGTCTAGAAGGCACCAATTCACTCTAGCCTTGAAGAGACCCAGATTATAGTTTTCAGGAAAGACAGACGACGGAAGTGTATTCCACTCCTTACTCCACTTCCACTTTAGCGGCTATACAATAGCGCGTATGTTCCGTTTTGATCCTTTTACATACATACATAGACACACGCCATTTTCCCCGAACGGGTAGGCAGAGCCTCGAATGGGCCTCTTTTTACGTGGGTTGCACCATCGTGGGAAATAGACGTGACAAGTGGTGAGCTCATCGCCGCCATCGACTAATTTTATAACTAATTAGTATCACTTGACATTGTCGAAATTGTTTGGAGCACTCCTCAGAAGCCATTATATGAAGAAGAAGAATACAGGTTTAGTAGAACTGTGCCCCTGTTCGTTCGTTCCTGTTCGTTGATGGAGACTGAAGGTGGATAACGGAACTCCTCGATGATTTGATGATTTTGACGACCTCTGTGTTGCGGGTTCGATTCCCGCCTCGGAACAAATGTTTGTACGATCAGCAGATATTTGTTTAGGGTGTTCTGGGTATTTTCTGTTTATTTTTTGTTTTTTTTTAAATTTGTTTCTCAACTCGCATTACATAACAACTTTACAGTATTTTGTTTAACAGACATTCCCGGTGTAAATTATAATATTAGTGAACACTACATGCAATATTATTTATTATTATGAGCCTGTGGTGTCCCACTGCAGGGCAAAGGCCTCCCTTCCCTCCTTCCATTTGTCTCTATTGTTGGCTATTTGGGACCAATCCTTCAAGTAGGAGTCTAGCTCATCCCGCCATCTCCGTCTGGGCCTTCCACGCGGCCGTCGTCTGTTTGGGATCCAATCTGTCGTGGTCTTTGCCCATAGTTCTTCTGACATACGACACACATATCCAGCCCAGTCCCACTTAAGCTTTGCCGCTTTTTGAGTGACGTCAGCTACATGCAATATAATGTAATAAAAGTATATATCTATGTAATGTATTGTATTAAGTATATCAGTTATCTAGTACCCATAACACAAGCTCTACTTAGCTTGGGGCTAGATAATGTTGTGTGAACTGTCCAGCATCATTATTTATTATTTGTTTTATTTGGTTAACAGTAGCCTGACCGTGTTTGGGCTTCCTTGCTCACGGTTCCATCTACTTATTTAATAAAGGCTTCTTTTTAAAGATCTTATTATTTCAGTGTATGAGAGTGTCGCGGTTATATTAGCGCAGTTTAACTTCAGAGGATGTTGCACAGATTATATAGTATTGTTAGTATGAGATAGCAAACAGTTAAGGCGCTCACTTATGGCGCGATATTCAAATTTTTCGGTGTTTTTTGGCCATTACAGCTCATCAACACTTCTTCAGTTAGCGAAAGTTGATTTCGCGAGAACTTTTTTTTTTTTTTTTATACTACTTGACTGACGGAACAAGCTGATGGCCCACCTGATGTTAAGCGGTAACCTCTGCCTATGAACAGTGCATTACCACATAGGTCACGTCCACCTAGGACGCGCCCTATGTGGCATTGCACTGCGCCCGCCACCCTGAGACATAAAGATGAACACAATTTACAGTGTTTTTTTTTTGTTTAGAAGTATCGTAGCTTTACTGATGATATATATGAGATACCATCAATTAAAACATGTGTGTTAAGTCTCCTAGTTCTCGCAAAATCTACTTTCGTTAACTGAAGAAGCGTTTTTTTTTCTCTTTATAATTGGCGCCGCACGGCTTGTGGTTTTGCCATTTTCAATTATATCTATATTTTCACTATATTGCATTTTCAATATATTTTGCAACGTTACACTCCTTCCAAGTCGTCAAAGTCACAGTCAAGTCATGTTTTAGTAAAACGGTGGGCAATTTTACTAAAACTTTGGTAGACAATTTCCACCAATTTCAAAAGTCACGCAATTCACTACCATTTCATTTCACTACACTTGTGCTTTTTAAACGAGCTACATTAGTTAAAATGCCACCAAAATAACACAAAATAACTCATGAAAACACTAGAAAAAGAAATAAAACAAAAGTAGATAACGTCTCTTTTCGAAAATGGCGGGAAGAGTCAAAGAAGCGTTGATGAGCCGTAATTAGCATAAAACACCAAAAAAAAAACGTGCCTGAATCGGGAGCATCCACCTTAATTTAATTTCTGTATTATCTAGGTATTAGGACACATATAGTGCGGTGAAAGCAGTACAGTACTCGTCATTTTGTATGGCACGCCCCAGATTACTTTAGTAACTACCTAAGTGCTGAATGCAGCTTTTTCCAAAAGAGTGCGTTATGATTGTATTTTGCAATAATTATTAAATATAAATGTAGTATTATATGCAAGCTGTATATAAAATCAATTTATTAATAACAATAAAACTATTTGTAAGAAATCTGTCTTTAACTTTTACAACTTTTGTGTGACAACCTCTGTAGCACGTCGGGTGAGTAGCCGGCTGAGATGCGAAAGGTTGCGGGTTCGATTCCCGCTGCTAGACAAATTTGTATGATCTGCAAATATTTGTTCCGGGTGTTATGGTAGCATGGTACTCGTAGTTCCTGATACCCACGACACAGGGAATCCTAGTGTGGGGTCAGGACTATGCATGTGACTGTTGGGTGTTATGTTATGTTATTTTATGTTACAACGCCCGCGATTTTGTCCTCGTGTGTATTTGTAACGCCCGTCGCAAAAACGACGGGGTGTTATAAGTTTGACGTGTCTGTGTGTGTCTGCTGTGGAATCGTAGCTCCCGAACGGATGAACCGATTTTGATTTTAGTTTCTTTGTTTGAAAGGTTAATTTGTCGGGTTTGTTCTTAGCTATGTTTGATCTTCATTGCATTGAGGGTTTTTTTAATATTTACAAAATTAATTACTTGTTAAACATGCACTATCTTACCTATTTCTGCCGCAAAGCAGTAATGCTCGCATTACTGTGTTCCGGTTTGAAGGGTATGGTTGCCGGTGAAATTACAGGCACATGAGACTTTTAATCTTTGTCTCAAGGTGTCTCGGGGCCACGTAGGATGTATAAACGAATTTTTATAGGCAGAGGTTACCGCTTAATATCAGGTGGGACATAGCATAAGTCCCTCCGTCCGTTCGTAGTTTATTAAAATTAAAAATAACTGCAACACCCCATTCCGTCCCCTTAGGGGGTGAATATTTTTAACCCCGGACGCAAAAACGACGGGGTGTTATAAGTTTGACGTGTCTGTGTGTGTGTGTGTGTGTGTGTGTCTGTCTTTCCCATCGTAGATCCCGAACGGATGAACCGATTTTGTCTTTTTTTTGTATGATTGGTGATTTAGTTGGGAGTGTTCTTAGCTATGTTTGATCATAATTGGTTCAGCCGTTTCATTGCGTTGAGGGTTTTTTAATTTTTACAAAATTATTTGCTGTTTATACTACTTGGAATGACGGGTCAAGCAGATGGCCCACCTGATGTTAAGTGGTACCCTCTGCCTATAAACAGTGCATTACCTCATAGGTCACGCGCACCTAGGACGCGCCCTATGTTCTATGTGTATGTCTATGTGTTAATTAGTGTGTGTAATTAGTTCTGACTCTTGGCACAGAATACATTATAGTACAGCATCAGTATAAAAAAAAAGGTTTCAATTCATCATGTAGACGGTCAGTTTTAATTCATCATGTAAGGGGGGGTGCAGACGGGTTTTTTATTATTATTTGAGTTTAAGAGTTTTGTGTGTAGTTCAGGCATGAAAACGCAGGAAAAAAATAATTAAAAAAGCTCTGCTTTTAATTTAAATACAAGTTAACATCTTACATAGAGTATACTCAAATTGTACACTAGGGCTCAGGTATCAAGTTGTCGCGCATTTAATTCTATCATTCTCTGTACATCGCCTTAATTTATATTACAATTTAAAAACTGAAGGAATAAGTTATACAGGTGTGCCAAGATAATGGGACCCTCAGCGTGAAATTACAGGTACATGAGACTTATCATATTTATGTCTCAGAGTGGCGGGCGCAGTGCAATGTCACATAGGGCTCGTTCTAGGTGGACGTGACCTATGTGGTAATGCATTGTTGAAGGCAGAGGTTACCGCTTAACATCAGGTGCGCCATCAGCTTTTACCGTAAAAAAATGGATTCTATTCTGTTAGAGGTTTGTTTTTAGAAAAAATAAGGGGAATAATTTCTAATTTTTGAAAAATGTTACATACTTCCTTACATAGTCACACGCCTTGTTCCCCGTAGGGGTAGGCAGAGCCTCAATGGGCCTCATCACTGGTCAATTCCACCATCGTGGAAAATAGACGTGACATGTAGTAAAATCATCGCTGCCAGTTCTTGGTACAAAAATGGTACAGACAGCCTGAAAAGAGTTATTTCTCAAAAAAACATGTTCTGATCAATCATCTATTTCTCACCAGAAATACTTCACCCAAATTAACCTACCAAATAAAATCGAAAGATTTAACCGAACCGATTTTATTAGAACCGTTTCCTATAAATTTTCTATTACCTATATTTTTCTAAAATAATTTAAAAAATTTTGAACTGAATATTAGTTTAAAAGTTTACAAGACAGTAATCAAAATACGAAAAGTGTTTTTTTTTTTCTCAAAATCATAAAAAGATTTGATAGTTTTCTTTGGTTCCATTATTTCTGGTAAGAGTCGATTGAGTGCGATTGTTTTTGAGAAATGTTACATTTTAGGCTGACTGTATAATTTTCCAATATCAAAATGTTGTATTTATTTTCTTTAAAATTCCCCTAATGTTTTCTAACAACGAACATCGCTAACTGCAACAGAAATTACACTTACCCTGAGAGTCCCACTATCTTGCAACATCCTGTATAAATGTTGCTAATTGCGCACTCTGTCCCACAGCTGGGCAAATGCTTATAAGCATAAAAAGATTATTATGTTATTATTAGGTACAGATTCTCAATCCGACAATATTTCGACTTTTTGAAGTATTTACATAAGTAGTTTGCATTGCTGTGTTCCGCTTTGAAGGGTAAGGGTGCCGGTGAAATTACAGGCACATAAGACTTTTCATCTTTATGTCTCAGGGTGGCGGGCGCATTGCAATGCCACATAGGGTGCGTCCTAGGTGAACGTGTCCTATGAGGTAATGCACTGTTCATAGGCAGAGGTTACCGCTTAAGACGCTATGTTAAAATTTTGGAGTCGTTTCGTTACATGCTCACTCAGTAACAGTAAAGGTTACAAACTTGATGTTTATACAGTAATTACTTGAGGATGTAATCTTAATAAATTATAGACTAGAAACACGATTCGCGAAACTTTTCTCGATAGCTTTATTTTTTGAAATTGGCTCTTCTAAAGCCCTTTTTAGGTCCCTCCTTCGACTAGAGAAAGTATTAAGCATATTTTTTTATATTATTCAGTAGGTAATCACATTACTTACATTAATTATAGATAATTTATATTTATATTTGCTACTTTAGAAGCTAAACGAAGTTTTATCATTTGTCGCTGACGTCAGTTACTTCCGAGTGGCAAAAATCTATACCTCACCTTTTCCCGGGTTCAAGTGAGCAATAGCGCTGTCACTGTCTTACAGCTATTGTTTTCTGGCTAGACTCCGCCCATTCGGTATTTTAACATATCGCCTTAACATCAGGTGGGCCATCTGCTTGTTCCGTCATTCATTAGTATAAAAAAAGAAAAAAAAAAGTAGGTACCTATTTTAATCAATCTATACACATACCTACATACATACTTGCGTGTAAAAACTATCACAAACGTAACTAATAGGTATGCATCATTAATCCATAATCAACAGCTTATATCGTAAGATACAATCGTAATTTTTTCTTCCGGGTAGACTGAAGGGGTAAGTAGGGGTTATTCATCGTCGTAAAGAGGGGGTTTATCCAGGTCCTCGCGCTGTCGTTTTCCCCCCATCTCTGAGGTCAACGTTTGTTTCAACTCGTGCTGCCAACGGGAGAAACAAGTTTATTTTTTTCGTCTAAAGATGGAGTGAGTAAAGGTAACGCTTACAGTACGCTATTACGCTATTATTACTACACACACTTATTAGTGGTCACAGTTTCACTACGTAACTCATAGGATAACATACATAGCAGTACATTAGTAGTAGTAGAGCTTTTTTGTGAAAGAGTTCGTCCGGGGAAGTACTACCACCATACCTATTTCTGCCGCAAAGCAGTAGTGCTGGCATTGCTGTGTTCCGGTTTGAAGGGTAAGGGTGCCGGTGAAATTACAGGCACATGAGACTTTTCATCTTTATGTCTCAGGGTGGCGGGCGCAGTGCAATGCCACATAGGGCGCGTCCTAGATGGACGTGACCTAACAACATCAGGTGGGCCATTTGCTTGTTCCGTCATTCTAGCAGTATTAAAAAAAAAAAAAAAAACATATACACACGCCTTTTCCCCAAAAGAGTAGGCAGAGCCTCAACAGGCTTCTTTTTCATCGTGGGATATAAGTGAGCTCATCGCTACCATTGCATGGAGTATTTACAGGTGCCATCCTACGGTGAACGAGCCGGCCCGTTCACCGTAAGTTGACACCCTGCCATGGACTATTTACAGGTGCCATCTTACGGTGAACGAGCTGTAGTGACGTGTTTGATGTCAGAGGGGTGAGTCTGAGTTTTGCAAACACCATCGTAACGGTGAACGTAACACGATCGTACGTGTATAACATAATAACTAGCTATTAATCTGTGCCAAAAACGTCACAGATTAATGGCTAGTTACTACGCAATACACGTACACTCGCCGTTACGATCATCGTTACGATGGTGTGTATAAACTCGGACTTGCCCCTCAGGTCGTTCGGTACTCACTACGAAGTGGCGGCATAACCTGGTGAACTGCTGGCAGTCCAGCGGCGGGTGCGCCGTGCGCTTGCCGCCGTTCCAGTCGCGGCTGAAGGTGACCTGCGCCGACACCAGCGCGCAGGCGAGCGCGCACGCCCACACTGCACACACACCCCTGCAAGGCACCACCGAGCTCAGTATGACCTGTTACCGACGCGTATATATATACACACCTACACCTTCACACTCACACATCCACACCTTCATACGCACACATCCACTTCCACACAATCACACTCTCATTCAATCTCATTCTCATTTTAGTAGTAGTAGAGCTTTTTTGTGAAAGAGCTCGTCCGGGGAAGTACTACCACCATACCTATTTCTGCCGCAAAGCAGTAGTGCTCGCATTGCTGTGTTCCGGTTTGAAGGGTAAGGGTGCCGGTGAAATTACAGGCACATGAGACTTTTCATCTTTACGTCTCAGGCTGGCGGGCGCAGTGCAATGCCACATAGGGTGCGTCCTAGGTGGACGTGACCTTTGAGGTAATGCACTGTTCACAGGCAGAGGTTACCGCTTAACATCAGGTGGGCCTCTTGCTTGTTCCGTCACCCAAGTAGTATAAAAAAAAAAAAAAAAAAACACAAACATACATTTACAATATCATTAAAAAAAATGCCAATGTCGCAGCTCTTAGGTTTTTATATTTAACGTTACTTTAATCTTAAAATTACTTGCCAACGCACTTATTTATTAAATGTACACCCAATGTACTAGCACAGATAAAAGAATACTATACTGTACTAGTGTCAAACTTGTGGTTATAACTCGTACTCCTGAGACCCAAGATACAGGCATTCACGCCTACTTTGGGCCTTACTGTCAATCTTTAGAACTAAGAATATCATTGTGTACCTATCTATACGTAGGTACCTAACGTAAGTCATACTGTAAATCTTTTTTTTGGCAATAAATCATTTACATATATGTATTTCTTTCCATTTATTTACATATTGAAAGTACCTACGTACCTACACACAGGTCAGGACTGCTCGCGTATAGTTTCAAATTATATAAAGGTACCTAAGTATTTTTATAAACTAGGTAGGTTTATAAGATTTTTGTGTAATGGTCGCGTTGGTACATTTATGTCGGTATAAGTTTTATCGTGAAAAAATAAAAAAATTGATAACTCAAATAAAACACCAAAATCGCAATTTTTACCTATCTTTTCTATTTTTTGATTCAGCAAAATTTAAGTAATCGTATACTGAATGGCCGTTTTTTTTTACATCAAAGAGTGCAAAATTACTGTTCTGTTAACCGCTTAATCGCTGTTTCTTCAGCCAGACTCGCCTTAAAAGCAAAAGTTTATTAAGGAAACTGTCTGGTATGCGCATAATGAAATGTTTCTACAGTTGAATATGCACTAGCTTTGAATAATTTACCTATAACGAGCATACGACTAATGTGTCCAATAAAATCCACAGAAAATGAACCTGCGACATAGTTACTAATCCGGTTTTAAAATGACTTCGCTCTGCTAATCCGCGCTCGCTCGTTGATTTAGTTAAGTAGTTCAAAATAAACGTATAACAAGAATTTTATACACAATATGTACTACAATTAATAGCCCACACACTGATATGTATGGAAAGTCTTAAACATAATTACTACACTAGGTAAAATAAAATTCACTCAATTTTTTAAATTTAAGTCGATACACAGAAACCATTTGCCATCATTGCCGTTGAATTTTTGGAAATCGGAGTGCTTACGATGTCACGCACGCAGATATTTGACGCGTAGGTACTTAGGACAACTACAACTCACCCACACCGAACAGATCTCATTGAACCACAGTATCCCTCGCAACTTTATCCGCCGGAAACTCTTCCCGAAATGAACTTAAAAATGCGCAACCACCTTTTATACTCGTGATCCTGTGGAAACCTGCGCGCAAACGTAGAGGTATTAATACATAGAACTGAAACTCACTCCCACGTACATAATAAACTAGGTATCTAGGCTGCAATAAATAAATAAACTTCACACACAACGGGCACATATAAATAAATATATAATGCTGGACAGTTCACACAAAATTCTCTAGCCCCAAGCTAAGCAGAGATAACTGATAACAGGTACTAGATAACTGATATACTTAAAAACATTACATCAGATAGATATTTTATATTATACATAGAAAATACCCAGAACACCCTGATCTGCAGATCGTACAAATATTTGTTCCGAGGCGGAACATGCCTATGGATCCCAGATTAGAATTCCCAGTGTGGTCCGTACCAGCACAGTATTATTATTCCCTATCAGGAACTACAGTACCATGGTACCAGACCCGGAACATTTGTCCTGCAGCTGGAATCGAACCTGGAACTCTCACGTCTCAGCCGGCTACTCTTGGACATGAGGACATGCAGATTACCTCACGTTTTTTTTTGGCATTTTGAGAAGGTCTTTTAGTCGTCCTGACGCCCTAACGTCGCTCTGACGTTCTGACGTCGTTCTGACGTACTGACGTCCTGACGTCGTTCTGACGTCCTGACTTCCTGACGTCGTTCTGACGTCCTGACGTCGTCAGGCGTGCATTAAGTGTTAACCGTATGTGTGTGTGTGTGGGGCATTCCTTTGCGTCGTCAAGTTTGTGGTAGCTACTCGAGAACCTTTCTTCCCCAACGGTTATCAGTTCTGTGAGCTATATGGCCTGCCCATTGCCATTTCAACTTGCTAATTCTATGAGAGCTGTGTCGGTGATCTTGGTTCTTCTACAAATCTGAGGGCCTACCCCAGGTTTGTAGTTTGTTACAACTCGGAATAACGAAAACCGAATTGCGAGTCGATATGTCGTTTTTGTATGGAGAAAATGATGAGCGCTCCGAGCGGACTTGTTGAACTCATTGAAACCATACATAAAAACAAATATCGACTCGGAATTCAATAGTCGGGATACCGAATGCATAACTAAGACAAACCTGTACTAGGCCCACTGCTCATTCCGGATTCTATCACGTAGTGAAACTCTGAGCATTGTTCTCTCCATATCCCGCTGCGTTGAACGTCGTCTAACTTACGTGCGAGTCGATAAAGTCAAAGTCAAAGTCAAAAGTATTTTATTCATTGAAATCACAAGGATCATTTTGAATCGTCTTAAAAAATAAATTTACTGATGGAACATGTATACGCTTTGCATTCGTTCATTCATAGATTATAGAGCATGGCACTCTATAATATGTACATAGATAATTTCATGACTGGCTCGCTCTCTCTTGTCAAAACTACTGTAATGTGAGTGCACGTTCCTTAACCTATTTTCTTGTATTTTAATTGATTACGTTCTAATAATGTGGACTGCTATTCATTCATTACTACTTTATGATAAAGGAATACATGAATGCTAAACAGAATGTTACTTGGTTTTAATCTCACCGCATCCATCCATCAGAGGCCCGTATAGATGATAGCACGAACACACCTTATTATAGGCTTCGCTGTGATACACAGCTATGCTCAAATAAATCATATGTAATAACAGGTTATTGGACCCAGAAAAGTTATAAGGAGAAGTGATAACACGTGCAGAAAATAACCACAAAAGTTTGGATTGCTACGTGGCTTGGATTTGGTGCGGTGGTGATTTTGTGTGGTGTGCTTCAAAATGGCCTCACCTAGTCATCAAGTAGCGAGCAATGGAAATGCTGCTTTGCAAGGTAACAATAGCTTGACATCGTCTATAGAAAAATTGGAAGGAGTATCAAACTATTTGAATTGGAAATTTGCAATCAAAATGCTGCTTACCATGGATGGCTTGTGGAATACAATCGAAGGCACCGAGACTGATCTGGTCAGAGATCAGCGTGCTTTGGCGCGTATAGCTTTATGCATCAAGCCGGCTCTTTATCAATATATAAGGAATGCTACTACAGCAAAAGGTGCATGGAAAAACTTAGCTGATATATTTGAAAATAAGGGCTTGTTACGGCGTGTGCTACTTTTGAGACAACTGCATAGAATTGATTACACTCAGTTTTCAAGTATGTCTGAATACATACAGGGTGTCATGACCCTAGTGCAGCAGCTCTCGGATATAGGCCGCAAGACGGATGATGCTGAAGTCGCAGAGATTTTATTGAGTGGTCTACCTCAGGAATTCGAATACTTGGTTTCTAATCTGGAAACAGTATGTTTAACCAATGATCTCACCAGCGAGATAGTACGAACTCGACTTTTACAAGAAGAGCTGCGGAGAAGTGATGGTGCATCGAACAGTAATAACAAAGCTTTAATATCGAAGAACTCTTTCAAGAAGAAGACTATGGTCTGTCATTACTGCAACAAGCCTGGACATATCAAGGCCAAATGCTACAAGATGAAGAATGACAAGAAGAATGAGTCTACTAGCTTCGCTTCAGCCTTGTTTGTTCATCAAAGTAATGCATGGTTCATCGACTCCGGTTGTACATCTCATATGGCAAATTGCAACGAAGATATGGTGAATTATAAAGACTTTAATCGTAATGCAAAACACACTACAGTTGCTGTAGCAAATAATGAACAGTTGAAATGTAATGGTGTAGGAGATTTAATGGTAAACTTTGGAAATGAGGTAAGACAACTTAAAAATGTGTTGTATGTGCCACAGTTAGCAATTAATTTAATGTCAGTTAGTAAATTCGTAGAAAGTGGGTTTACTGTTGAATTTAATGGTAATGGGTGCAGTATTTATGATAGTAAAGTCTCTGGCAACCGTATAGCTCTTGTGGGGTGTGATAAATGGATTTATAAACTAGATTGTAACATTGTAAAGCCTTTGCACAATAAGGTGTACTCTTCCAAACTTTTGAGTAATGTGCAAAAGACAGAGAGTACCGCAGTAGCTGTTTCTACTGAGCTATGGCATCGCAGGTTGGGACATTTAGGTCTGAGAAGTATGTGTACTCTGAAAGGTCATGTGTCTGGTGTAATGTTTCAGGATTATAACCAGGACAGTTTTAAGGACTGCATACCCTGCCTTGAGGGGAAGCTGTCAACACAGCCGTTTCCCAAAGGAGAGGGCAAGCGAGCCGAGCGACCATTGGAGTTGGTACATTCGGACGTCTGTGGACCAATGCGAGAGAACAGTTTGGGAGGTGCAAAGTATTTGGTTACGTTTACAGATGATCACACGAGAAAAACATTTGGATACCTAATGAACTACAAATCTGAGGTAATGTCCAAGTTTATTATTTTTAAGGCTATGGTTGAGAGGCAAACTGGATTGAAGATTAAATGCTTACGTTCGGACAATGGTGGCGAGTATGTCAATTATAGGTTTTCTGGATTCTTAAGTAAAGAAGGTATTGTCCATCAGACTACAGTTCCCTACTCGGCCCAGCAGAACGGTGTTTCAGAGCGTCTTAACCGGACACTCATTGAAAAAGCGCGTTGCATGCTGCAGGAATCAGGTCTTAGTAAGTGTTATTGGGGAGAGGCTGTAAATACAGCAATTTATTTGAAAAATCGGTCCCCTACTACGGCTTTGTCTGGACAGATTCCTGAGCACCTGTGGTCGGGATCTGAAGTTGATCTGAGCCACTTAAGGGTTTTTGGTTGCATCGCTTATTCTTTGGAGCCTAAGCATAAGCGTGGTAAGCTTGATGCTAAGAGTAAAAAGTATATTTTTGTGGGATATAGTGAGACATGTAAAGGGTATAGACTATCAGATCCAATGAATCCTAGAAAAATTGTATTGTCCAGGAACGTTGCATTTTTAGAAAATAGGTTTAATAATAGGAATTTAAATGAAAAGGATAACGATGACCTTAATTATAATGAAATTATTTTACAGAATAATTGTTTTGACAGGAGCAATGAATTGGTTTTAAATAATGACAATTTGAATAATAATAGTAATGAAATCCATTCTAGTCAAATAAATTTAAATGAATGTAGTAATAAGGATAACATTAGTGATAAAACCAATTCTTCAGAATTAAATGATGGTTCTCAAATTTCAGATACCACAGACGAGGAGCACTACTGCACAGGCAGCGAGGATAAGTCCCGCTGTGCAGACTCATCGTCGGCGAGCCACGAGTCTGTGACTTCGTTATCGCCGGACACGTCTGTTCGAGGGGAAGGAGTGACGATTATGGAGGTACCCCGGGTTGAGGCTACTACTCGCCCTGTACGAAGTACTCGTTCAATTCCGCCATTAAGGTATCGTGATTATGACATTTCAATGTATGTCGGTAATGTTGAGGAACCATCTAATTATGAAGAGGCTATCTCTTGTTCGGATGCCACCGAGTGGCGTAAGGCAATGCAGAGTGAGTATGACTCATTAATAGCGAATGAAGTTTGGAAGATCGTAAGTCGCCCTGTAGGGAGAAATGTTATTAAATCTAAATGGGTATTTAAATGTAAACATGATGCTTCCGGAAACTTTACAAAGTATAAAGCATGATTAGTTGCCAGGGGGTTTACACAGAAACATGGGGTTGATTATAACGAGACTTTTTCCCCAGTGGTTAGGCATTCTACTATGCGAATTTTGTTTTCCATGGCGAATGATTTAAATCTCAGTATTGATCACATTGATGTAGCTTGTGCTTTCTTGAATGGAAACTTAGATGAAACAATATTTATGGAACAACCTATTGGTTTTGATAATGGGGATAACTCTAAGGTTTGTTTATTAAATAAGAGTATTTATGGCTTGAAACAAGCTAGTAAAATGTGGAATAGCAAAGTTCATGATTTGTTAAATAATAATGGGTTTAAACAAAGTCAATGTGAACCGTGTGTTTATTTAAAGAAAGAGAAGGATGATTTAAACATTATTGCACTGTATGTCGATGATTTCTATGTATTTTATACTGAGAAAAGTGTTATTCATAAAGACTTATTGAACCTTTTAGAAAAGGAATTTAATGTAAAGAACCTTGGTCCATTAAAAAGCTGTCTTGGCATTAATGTAACAAGAGATAGGACAAAATGTATTTTAAAATTGGACCAGACTGATTATATTAAGAAGTTATTATTGCGGTTTGGTATGAGTAATTGTAAAACTGTATCTACACCTATGCCATTGAATTGTAAATTACTGAAAGCTGAAACTGAGAATGTAGGCGAGAGCAATGATAATTTCAGGCAATTGTTAGGCTCATTAATGTACTTAGCCGTATGCACTAGGCCTGATATCGCTTATGCATGTAGCCAGTTGAGTCAATTTAATAACTGTCACGATAACAGTCATTGGCAAGCTGCTAAACGTGTTTTACGTTATTTAGCGGGGACAATTAATTATAGCTTACTATTCGTAAGAAGTAATAAATTGAATTTAGCTGCTTATACTGATGCAGACTGGGCTAATGATATAACTGATCGTAAGTCTTATACTGGGTATATTGTGAAACTAGGTAATAATACAATAAATTGGGAGTCACGCAAGCAACGCTGTGTTGCTTTATCTACTACAGAAGCGGAATATATTTCAATTTCTGATGTTTGTAAGGACATAAGTTTTATTAAGAGTCTGTTATCAGAGATCTTTTGTTTAAATGTAGAGCCAGTTGTTTATAATGACAATCAAAGTGCAATTCAGTTGTTAGAATGTAAGGAGTACTGTCATAAACGAACAAAGCACATAGATCTCAGATATCATTATGTAAAAGACCTAATAAATAATAATTTTGTAACTGTAAATTACTTGCAGACTGAAAAGATGATAGCAGATGTGCTTACCAAACCGCTTAGCACTAAGAAACATGTAGATTTTATTAAGAATATGAATGTATGTGTTGTGTAGCATGTCTGAAAATAGCTGTATTGTAGAGTCCTAGAGAGTTATTAGGTATCAGGATTGTAGAGTCATAGTTTTATTTGATTTATGGCTGTATGTTTATAAGCATGTAATTATTGACTTTTTGTATAAAGTAATAATGTAAAGCGTAAGGGGAAGTGATGGAACATGTATACGCTTTGCATTCGTTCATTCATAGATTATAGAGCATGGCACTCTATAATATGTACATAGATAATTTCATGACTGGCTCGCTCTCTCTTGTCAAAACTACTGTAATGTGAGTGCACGTTCCTTAACCTATTTTCTTGTATTTTAATTGATTACGTTCTAATAATGTGGACTGCTATTCATTCATTACTACTTTATGATAAAGGAATACATGAATGCTAAACAGAATGTTACTTGGTTTTAATCTCACCGCATCCATCCATCAGAGGCCCGTATAGATGATAGCACGAACACACCTTATTATAGGCTTCGCTGTGATACACAGCTATGCTCAAATAAATCATATGTAATAACATTTACATTTACTCCTGTTACAACGCAACCAGACCTAGAAGAATCAGGCAACAAACACGGTCTGTTTTTCTTTTGATGATCCTTCTTACTACTACGTGGAGAGCGCCTGTGTGGTGCCTCGAGAACAAGTTGAAGCTGATTCAAGGAAAACCAAATTAAAAGCCTTACTTAGGTAGGCAGTCAAAAGTAAGATGATAGAGAGAATCAGCAAAAGTTCATAAGGCAGCACACGCTACGCTTGATATACACATAAATAACACATCAGTAATATATTATATGCAGGTACAGACATTGCAAATTGACAAATTAGGTGTCGAGGGGCAGAGCGACATCAGGCCACGCGGCTTTATCATGAACTTAACGATTGGTAACTACCTACTCTCGAAAAGTCTGCGTTTCTACACGCTATAATTATTCATTACCTTTTGTATCGCGTAACACCTTCGAGCTGTTCAAAGGTATTATCCCCTTGAGAATGTAGTCTTTGTTATTTAAAAAAAAACTTTATGTCCAAAGTAGATCAGTAGGTACTAAAAAATCGAAGTAAGTACTGGAAAATCTCAATTTTCTATAAAAATTTTAGTTAACAAGACACAATTTGATAGACGGAATCTCCGGTACGAATTGAGCTTGTCCGAATTTTTACTTTAGTTTCTGTTTTCTGTTTTGATCACATGTTTGGAGACTGCGCCAAGCCCAGTCAGAAATCTAAATAAAAAAAAAAACCTCGCGCCGCACCAAAATGCAGTTTTTATTCAATATCTCGTAAAATATAGATAATTTTACAACACCCCTGCAGTAAACCCTCGGCTTTGTTGAGTTGATTTTATTTATATAATTTTTTACCCAATAATATGCACCATTTTAATAAACAATCGAATCTAGCCAAATGTCAGACGTAGCTTTGTTTTTTTTTTTTCTATCGAGAAAATATTGTCCTATCCCGTTTCTGGTACAGTGATCCCTCGGTATTATAATGTAGTATCCATGCATATTTATAATTTGAATATTGTACTTGATTTAGTCAGTTAAAAATCTAATGTAAGATTGGTAATTTTACGGCATACCGCACTTTAAAGCTCCTTGATAACGTTTAGCCAAACATTCTCGAGGCTGAAGTCAGGGCTGCAACATCTAAAGAAAGGAAAAGCCACAGGGTGAGACTCTATACCCATTGAGACGATCAAGACTTCGGGAGAGTATGGCGCGGAGAGGTGTCCATTGAACGCCTTGTATATACATGATAGAGTCACGGCACACGAGCACGGGGCAGAATCGCCCATGAAATGGACTGACCAAATCAAAGCAGCTTTGGACGGTCCACTGCATGAATGCACCACGAAAGCTGCGGTGCGAGATGAGTGGCGAAGGATTGTGAAGCGAGCCACAGACCCTGAACGACCACGACCAGGCTGCCAAGAGTGTAACGACGAAGAAGAAGATGACGTTGAAAACGCCTCACACAACAAAAATCGCAAAGGCACTATAAGTTTCCAAGCTTAGAATAAAAAACAAATGATGGCGCTCGTAATAACCCTTTTAAACCGCAGACTACCCTTCGGCCCATTTACATAGAAATCTGATTGCCGGATCGTGTGACCGGCAACAACATTATAACTCTTTTATTCATTGAAAACACAAGGATCATCTTGAATCGTCTTAAAAAATAAATTTACATTTAGGGTAGGGATGCCAACAATGAGCCATGTGCACACAATGACCCACCCATGGTAACTTGAAAACGAGGCGTTGCCAGTTCGTGCAACTCGCAAGAATACACGTAGCCCCCGCTTCAATTACCCCTCCCCAGTCGCCGGCGAGCTGCTGTTGAACACGCGCGCGTGCGGAGCATTTTCAATTTCCAAGGGCCAAAAAGTAAAAAAAAAAGGTGAGTTAACTTTTCTTCCTAGTTTAATTGTAAGATACTTGCTAAGTAATGAATATGATTATTGTTTTTAACTTTTAAATTGCATTTTTTGAGTATTATTCACAATTGATTCGGTGCTTCTTGTTGGAATCTATATAACCTACAAGTTTGTGGAACAGGTGTGGCACACAGTGAGCCATTTTGTCTGTGTACACAGTGAATCATGGTTCATTGTGTAATTTTGGCTTGAGTTAAGATGACGATTAATAGAAATAACGATTAATAAAATTATTGATTTGAAATAGTGTTTTTTTTATAAATTTCAGAATGGGACGAAATTCAAATGGTTTGAATTGAAGGAATTGAGAAAAAAAGGGTCAACTTCTAAAGAAGATATGAAACGAGCTATAGACCTGCACGTTAAAAATAAGATGATAACTTAATAATACCTACTTGAAAAGTCTGATAAATAATTACTTGGTTGTGTGACGTTGATTATTTTAATAATGTAGAAGTAAGTTTTGTTTATTTTATTTCGGAAGAGTATTTTTGTTTTCTTTTAGAAGATTCGAAAATTATGTCCCTACCTCAGATTTTTTATTAAAAATAAAGTTCAAGCACAATGAAGTAGTTTTTTTTTTGTTGTTCCATTATTCCCAGCTCCGGCTATTAATCCTAACATCAATTTTAACACACGTGATTCACTGAGTACCCTCTGGTTTATTGAATACCACCCCCTATGTTCATTGTGTACCCCGGGATGTACACAGTGAGCCATTTTCCATTTTTTTTTCAAAAACTTTTTTCTAAAAACCAATGTTCACTATAATAAAAATCTTAAATGCAATCGTAAAGTCAAATAAATTACCAACAATTTGACGTATAAAACATAGGTTTTAAACGAATAGGAGAGAAATAATTTGTCCTCAAAATTTAGGTGGCTCATTCGTGCCACACCCACCCTACTCCTGTTCCAACGCAACCAGACCTAGAAGAATCAGGCAACAAACACGGTCTGTTTTTTTTTTGATGATCCTTCTTACTACTAGGTGGGGAGCGCCTGTGTGGTGCTTCGAGAACAAGTGGAAGCTGATTCAAAGAAAAAAGGAAAACAAACTTTAAAGCCTTACTTATGTAGGCAGTTAAAAGTAAGATGATAGAGAGAATCAGCAAAAGTTCATAAGGCAGTACACTCTACGCTTGATATACTCATAAATAACACATCAATAATAAATTATGTGTAGGTACAGACATTGAAAATTGACAAATTAGGTGTCGAGGGGCAGAGCCACATCAGGCCACGCAGCTTTATCATTATGTAGTGTGTATTACGCTTGCTTAATCAAATTATTCTTTATGTAGGATTTAAATCTTCGAATCGAAAGTTTAGAAGCACTTTCTGGAAGTTTATTATAGAACCGAACAGAATTCCCCATAAAAGACCTACTTTCTAAATTTGGGAATATTTATATAGGGCCACACTCAGCGTGATTCTAATTTGTGATCTTGTGTATGCTTTTGAGTTTGGTATATATTTTTATTATACCGAGAAGTTTGTAAACTTTAAGTTCTAGTAACTGTGTGCATCTTACATAAATTGTGGAGGAACACTGACTTCTAAAATTCAAGTTTTTGACGGACTACGTGTTCATTAACTGTTCCCTCCACGAGCTGACCAGAGGGGCAAGTCCGAGTTTACACACACCATCGTAACGATGATCGTAATGGCGGGTGTACGTGTATTGCGTAGTAACTAGCCATTAATCTATGACGTTTTTGGCACAGATTAATAGCTAGTTATTATGTTATACACGTACGATCGTGTTACGTTCACCGTTACGATGGTGTTTGCAAAACTCAGACTCACCCCTCAGCCCTCGGGTAGGTAGTCGACCCAAGACAAGATGAATAGTATACTTTTTTTATTACCAAAACTCATAGTGAGTGTATCTGTCAAAGTCAAAACCACAGAATCCAAATGTCTCGATTCCATGGTTACATGGAGGCGGCCCCATGGAATTTGACTCGAAATCAAACATTAACCATGTGAAAAAAAATAACAAAATACAGCTGTTTTTACTTAAATTTTTAAAGTTGGACAGATGATTCTGTGAAGCGACGGTTTTTCACGTGGCAAATAGGTAAAATTGTTTTTGTTTTTGCTTTTTCGTGCAGCGCAAGGCGTTTTTTTTTAATGAAAATTTCTGCCTGGGGTTATATACCACCCTTACCTGATTAGTATACCCGCTATTCGTACTAAACGTTTCAGTTCCACCTTTATAATGCGAACTGCTAAGGAGTGGAATAAACTACCGTCGTCTGTCTTTCCTGAAAACTATAATCTGGGTCTCTTCACCGCTCCGTTGCTCCGCGCAAAAAGTGGGGCGCTGTAAGTACGCACTCACTTCGAACCGCCGGGCGGGCGCGTGAAGGAGTACTTACCGCGCCCAACAAAAACTTAGTTACGGTTAAAGGTAGCATGATTTTTATAAATGAATGGTTGTTTGGAGTAGCTAGAAGATAAGGCTTCCTATTACTGTTGTTTTTAGAGTCGGATCTGTTGTAAAATAATTTGAAAAAACGAGTTTGATGTTGACCGACGGAAAAACGGGGCAACAAAAAAGTCGACGAAAAGTTCATATTTTGTCAAAAATTTTAAGGGTTCCCGCATGATCATACTATCATTCGAAAGAGCTTAAAACGTAGATTAAATACGTATATAACACTCATAGAAATCAACAAAATAGAACACTTACATCTTATTTCAAAGTTTGTCAACAAAACACTCACTGATGCACCAACACAGTTCACAGATTCTATCAAAATATAGAAAAGTATTCAATAGTTTATGGTTCGGAATGATTTAAAGTGTTGCCTGTATTTTTTTCCATAGATGGAATACATTTGTACGCAATAAAAACATGCGATTGAAAAAAAAAATGAAAAAAAATGCACTATATGCAATTTATGCAATTTGTAACCAAAGAAACATGGAGCGAATCAGCCTACAAAATATGTGTAACCAGAGAAACTTAACCAATCTAGCGGTTCAAGGCTAGAGTGAATAGGTGCCTTCTAGACCTTTGTGCTCCATCTTCGGCCACATCGTCACTTACCAACAGGTGAGCTCGTGGTCAAACAAAGGTCTATCAAAGTTTAAAAAAAAAAGCTAATCTCCATAAAACCACAGAATAAATAATAATAATGAAATTCTACTACAAAGTAATTGATTACATAGATGGGCCTGGGAGCTCTGCACATGACAGACAGTTAATATTTGTTTTTATTGTACAACCTACTTGATTAGTATTTTCCTAGATACTATATTTTAGCACTACTAACTATTGTGTCTACTTGTTATAAAATTGTTAAGTTCATGACATTGTAAAAATGTGTATTTACCTTTGCTATATTTGTAAATCACTTACAAGAAATAAATAATTGAATTGAATTGAGCCGAGTCGTGTTATGTGCAGGCCGCGCCCAGTTTATGTAAGAGTATGCAACTCAACGCGTTGTATGAGTGTCCGGGATGTGGCAGTGATGCAAATCTCGGACTAGGCATCAGTCAGACAGGTAGGCGCCGCGCCGCGCGCCGGCAGCCCGCTTTCTGCGTAAATGCGGCCTACGTAGGCTTGAATATGCCCTCAGATGTGACGTTACAGGGGCTTAAGTAGTCCCGCTTTGCACTTACACTAGCTTTATGTCCTATAGGTGATGTCACGGCACGTAACGGTGGAATAATTGGACATTATTGGCTTGAGGGAGAAATGAAAAATAAGGACAGGTGTATGTACATACTTTAGTACCTAGGTACCTTATTTACTATAGATAGACAGATAAGAATGTATGTAAGAGTGTGTACCAGTATCGCGGTAGCACATGCGTAGATTATGTAGTTATGTAAATTACACTTACTTAATAGTACTTAATAGTAGATTATGCACCATGGGAATAAAGCAGTGTCTTACGTCGCGGGCGGCATATTGAACCCTGAGCGTAACGAGGGACTCTAGACTAATATAGAGTCCTGAGTGAAGCGAGGGGTTCAAGCTGCCCAAGACGAAGACAGGCTTTATTCCAGGCTTTATCAATTTCAAATTCAAATTCAAATTCAAAATCTTTATTTCAGGCTTACTGAGAAATGCACTAAACCTAAACAGTAAGCCCATATCAACATAAATACCTTAGAAACTAACATACACATAAAAAAAACACTTTATACATACATACATACATACATACATACTCTACTTTTCACATCTTCTGCGAGACAATAAAAATTCACTGAAAATCACAGCACAAACACCGTCTTTTGTTTCACATTCTTTGTAAACGCACCTTTTTATTTTCTTCGTTGATTTCTGCTTATGGTGGCCAGTTGGATTTCCGAACAAACCTCTTTACAATGCCATTTGGGCATTTTATTACTTAGAGCTTTCCACGAGTTATCACACGAATTTGACGTTCCAAATTCAAATCACTTTATTTCCTGGGGAGTTTCATACAACTTTATGCTTTACTTTACGTTGTGGTTACATATTATTATGTAATTAGACATTGTCGAGCAGGTGGTGTGAAAAGATTTTTATTTATAAAGATATTTTAGAAAGACACAATATGGGCTCAAAGTTATAACACTCCTCTTAGGTTTAAGAGGCTGATATGAGTGAGATAGGCTTTTTTAAACGTATTTTTAGCAAAATCTACACAGTTCAGCACAGCTTGCTGCCTTGGACTCGATCGAACGTAGAGCTTTCAGGCTTATAGGTGAGCAACATATGGCGGAGACTAAGATCCAGAGTCTCGAGCACCGCCGTAAGGTTGCATGCCTTGCGATCTTCTATAGGTTACATTTCGGTGAATGCTCCCAGGAACTGCACGATCTGATCCCACCATCTCCTTTTCATCATAGGACGAGCAGGCGCACGGCTCGGTACCACCCTTACCTCATTGGTATACCTTCTATTCGCACAAAACGTTTCAGTTCTACCTTTATAATGCGAACTGCTAAGGAGTGGAATACACTACCGTCGTCTGTCTTTCCTGAAAACTATAATCTGGGTCTCTTCAAGGCTAGAGTGAATAGGTGCCTTCTAGACCTTTGTGCTCCATCTTCGGCCACATCGTCACTTACCAACAGGTGAGATCGTGGTCAACAAAGGTCTATCAATGTTAAAAAAAAAAAAGAAAAAAAGAAAGTTAAATACAACAAAAAATATATATTTTAATCTTCATCATATTTCCAAGGGCATGATGGAGCCTAAAACACGACATCGATAAATTTTCACCATAAAAAAAATCGTGAACTTACTTCTACAATGCACTATTACCTATCAGCGTACATTGATAAGTTGAAGGTAATTCCGGTTTGAAGGGTAAGGGTGCCGGTGAAATTACAGGCACATGAGACTTTTCATCTATGTCTCAGGGTGGCGGGCGCAGTGCAATGCCACATAGGGTGCGTCCTAGGTGGACGTGCCCTATGAGGTAATGCACTGTTCATAGGCAGAGGTTACCTCTTAACATCAGGTGGGCCTCTTGCTTGTTCCGTCATCCAAGTAGTATAAAAAAAAAAAAAATATAAAATTAATAAGAGTAACAAGTAATATAATTTTAGAGGACATGGTCCATTTATATTTTCTATTACGCAGCAAATATTTGTTTAAATACCGTTTTTCATGATTTCCGTTCACCTTTCGTAGCGCGTGCGCTGTTTTGTCACTTTCTAACTTACCTGAACTTTACTGAGTTATAGATAGTGAAGAAATTTAAAATGTTGTCATACCATAATTAGGTATACCTACATATTTCTTTTTTTTTTTATACAACTTGGAATGACGGGTCAAGCAGATGGCCCACCTGATGTTAAGTGGTACCCTCTGCCTATGAACAGTGCATTACCTCATGGGGCACGTCCACCTAGGACGCACCCTATGTGGCATTGCACTGCGCCAGCCACCCTGAGACATAGATGAAAAGTCTCATGTGCCTGTAATTTCACCGGCACAGGTCACGCTCACCTAGGACGCACCCTATGTGGCATTGCACCGCGCCCGCCTGCTTTGCGGCAGAAATAGATAAGGTGGTAGTACTTCCCCGGACGAACTCTTTCACAAAGAAGCTCTACTACTACTAACCAACCAGAACCTGAACCAGAACCCTGAAATGTAAAATCTAATCCCAAAATGTTTTAAATAACATTAAATTAAATTGAGTCAGTAAATAGTGTTCCCTAGACCTAGTAGAAATCTTTCGAACCCACGGTGAGGCGGCATCCTAATTCAACTTCAAGCTACCGAGATAAGTGTTCGTTTGATGAATAACTAATCTGTGTGGATCCTTATAGCATTATAGATCCATGAATATGGACGGCTCTATGGGATTAGAATAATTCGGAAAAACCACCCTACAAATAGAGGTGCCCTCGTAATGCCCGTTCACATTATAAATAAATAAATAAATAATACTGGACAGTTCACACAACATTATCTAGCCCCAAGCTAAGCAGAGCTTGTGTTATGGGTACTAGATAACTGATATAATTAATACAATATATTACATAGATAGATATTTTTTATTATACATAGAAAATACCCAGAACACCCTGAACAAATATCTGCGATCGCACAAATATTTGTTCCGAGGCGGGAATCGAACCCGCAACCTCTTGCGTCGCAGGCCAAGCTTCGTCCGCCGCGCTACAGAGGTCGTCTATTATTCCAGTAGCATTCCAGGCCAGCGACCAAAGCAAACAAGTAGGTACCGCCGGTACCGTTAGCGCAGTAATAATGATTAAATCTGTGGCGACGCCGCCATAATTGACCAATCAGACATCTACTGGGACAGTATTACTCAAAAACTATAAGTGCTATAAAAATAAAATAAACACTGTATGGTAGGTAATTTAATGTTAATTAATTTTGTCATTGACAGTTTTCTTCTAGATCTTACAGTTTTAGTACAAAACGGAGAAAACCTTGGCGAGGGACATATTTTCAATGAAAAGCGGGGAAGGTAGGAAATTGGTCTGACACCGGGCAAAATCGAGTTCAGCAGGGTCGAATTAGTCTAAAGAAACCCGGTGTCAAACTGTTACTTACATTAAATGCCGTTCAACATCAAAAGGAGGAGGCTTTTCAGATTATTCTTCTAGCTAGACTAATCGGTATAGTTCGAACGTTCGACGATCGGGGCCCTGAAGCCATTGGAATAACATGAACAGGTACTGGAATGCACTGAAAATACTAATTCCAGTGAACGTCACTAGACTGGACTGACGTCTACATTTTCATTCCAGCGCCAGTGAAATAGTGCAGACAGTCAATACAGTGCTTGAACTCCTTTCTTGAAATCATATAGGGATAGACAAATGAAAAAAAAAGCGGCCAAGTGCGTGTCGGACTCGCCCATGAAGGGTTCCGTAGCAGCAAGTAACAATATAAAAGTTCTTGGATGGATTACGATTAATGACGTATTAAAAAAAAACTACTTACTAGATCTCGTTCAAATCAATTTTGAGTGAAAGTTTACATGGTAATGTACATTATATATTTTTTTTAGTTTTATCATTCTCTTATTTTAGAAGTTATCGCGGGGGGACACACTTTTTAGAAGAAGAAGAAGAAGAAGAAGAAGAAGAAATAACATTTATTTATGTCAACAACATGATTTAACAAACAATATTGCACACTAAAAGACACACACACACAGAAACAAAGAAAAATAAAACTAATTTGTGCCTCTTAGTACTAGCCATGCATCACTGACACAAATTGGCGTCCAGCTCAGCATTTGTTGTGTTGTAGCAACACAACGCTGATCTTCCGCTGAAACCATCTGAGTGAAAAACATGGATGTCTGCTTCACAATAAATAATTATACATAATTAATGAACAAATTATAACAATGAAGTATTTAATAAAATAAAAGACGTGATTATTAATATTGTACGTTAAGTTAGGATGTGGGTAGACGTAAAAATAGTATTATATCAAAAATCGGTAACGGTAACGGGAAAAAGAAATACTGAAAAGAAGCCAGTGCAAAAATATTTACATATATTTGGCTAAAACGTGCATGAAAAACTAAAGTTTTAAAGTGATAGGGACAAATGGAAGATAAAAAATGAACAAAGGAGCATAGGGATCAAGAGTAATAGCACAACTTTGCTGCGACTAAGGGTAGAATAGAATAGAATAGAATACTATAAGATCGAGACCTCGTTCCTCAGGTGTCCATATTGTATTTGGTGACTCATGAGAAACAATTTCAGTTTGTGTCTAAAACTATGAACACTATGCAATTCTCGAATCGGCGGTGGAATATTGTTCCAGCACTTCGATGCAGCGTACCGGAAACTGCCCCTAAAGGCTGCCGAGTGATGCCGATGGGTGGCCAGCTGCATCGAGCACCTGCGTAGTGTCCAAGTTCTAGTAATCCACGTTAGTTTTTCAAACAAGTACCTCGGCGCTCGATGTTTAAGCACACCAAAAAGTAAGCAAACAAGATGTAACTTTTGTTTCGCTTTCATCCTTAAGATAGAACGTTGATTTAAGAATGGCGTGACATGACTCCTCGGCGGTTTTTTAAAACAAAAACGAGCGCATGCATTTTGTACTCTTTGCATTACGCGTTGCGTCCGGCCAAGTAAACGAGGACCAACTTCAGTGTCTAGGTAGTTTAGTCTTGAAAGTATTAAGGATTCGACGAGTTGAATACGCAATTCTTCACTTAAATATTGTCTTATATTATATAGGACCTTAAGTTTAAAAAAACAAGATTTAACCGAAGCCGTGATGTGCTTTTCAAATCTTAGATTAACATCCATATACCATATTCTTTTACCACTTTGGAAGTGTCTCTCGCGCAAACTATTCAGTTTAGAAAAAAATTATATTAAAAACCTCAATATCATTTTTGAAGACCTAACCATCGTACAGGTTTGATGAAAAAAAAATGTTTGAGTTTCAGTTCTAAGTATGGGGAACCCCAAAAATAATTCTTTTTTTTTTTATTTTTGTTTAAAAATCTTAATGCGGTTCACAGAATACATCTACCTACCAAGTTTCAACAGTATAGCTCTTATAGTTTCGGAAAAAAAGGCTGTGACATACACGGACAGACAGACAGACAGACATGACGAATCCATAAGGGTTCCTTGTCTTTGACTACGGAACCCTAAAAAGAAGATATTTATCGAATCTATATTTTTGCAGTATCGACAATTATTATCGAGTAAAAAATATCGATATATCGTAATTTTTTCCCAAGCATGATTATGAGTACATATTCACATGTACATTAAAATTCGGAAAAATAACTCTTAGGCAAAATAAAATAGTATTTTTTATTTATCATGGGATTTTGTAGAATCAGACTTTTTGACATGAATTCGATGACCTTCTTTCTTCCTTCAAAAAAAAGAATTTGATACGAATTCGATACTCTTAAATAAATTTCGAATATCGATGTATCGGCGAAGTAACTATTAAGTAATCTGTGGTATCGGGACTAAATAAAAAATATAAAGACAGAAAGAGAGACAGAAAAATTCTTTATTTGGAACGGCACACATGGATAGGAGAAATTACACTCGACAAATAAAATAAAAAAGATAAAACATATAGGTAATACCTACAAAAGGCAAAAACTAAGTAGTTATATCTAAATATCAACGATATGTATCGATAATTTTATAAAAGAATATTGATATTTCGATATAGGTATCGATATATTTGCCCAACCCTAGACTGGCCTTAGTGTTACCGATGCAACTGCGTTGGATGGAATGACTGGAATAATGTAGACGATACGTCATACAATCCAGTCCAGAGGGGTGAGTCTGAGTTTTGCAAACACCATCGTAACGGTGAACGTAACACGATCGTACGTGTATGACAAAATAACTAGCTATTAATCTGTGCCAAAAACGTCACAGATTAATGGCTAGTTACTACGCAATACACGTACACTCGCCGTTACGATCATCGTTACGATGGTGTGTGTAAACTCGGACTTGCCCCTCTGTGCTGGGGGCTTAGTAAGAGAATTTTTATAGTATTCGAAACAATTATGAAGTTTCGTTTCGTTCCATACATTTACTGACAACGTATTAGTTTTGTCTTCGTTTTCGCCAGGGGGCGCTGAGGAAACGAATCTTCATATACCTAGGTAGTTTCGAATACTATTAAATTCTCGTACTAAGCCCCCAGCACTGGACTGGATTGACTTGCTGGACTACCTACTGGCATAATGTGAACAGGTTACAAAGAGATTCGTCTCGCATAAAAGAGGCTGCATACCTTAATCCCTAAACCATATCAAAGAACCTATGGATATCCCGGAATATGCCATCTTTGATGTATGCTTTGTACAACACAATACCAACAATACATGGGAACCGACAGGTGGCGCTGTCCATTCAAAATGGCCACATCAAAAGTACAGATCCATGCTATTGGTGTGGCACATAGAAGGCACTTTTTTTGATTCGGAACTCCACTCCACTATATTGCTATGACACATAAAAGGCACTTGTTTTAGATTCGGAACTCCATATTATTGCTATGGCACATAGAAGGCACTTGGTTTAGATTCGGAACTCCATATTATTGCTATGGCACATAGAAGGCACTTGGTTTAGATTCGGAACTTCATTCTATTCCTGTGGCAAATAAAAGTGACTTCTTTTTACATTCAGAACTCCATATTATTGCTATGGTACATAGAAGGCACTTGGTTTAGATTCGGAACTCCATATTATTGCTATGGCACATAGAAGGCACTTGGTTTAAATTCGGAACTTCATTCTATTCCTGTGGCAAATAAAAGTGACTTAATTTTACATTCAGATCTCCATATTATTGCTATGGCACATACAAGGCACTTGGTTTAGATTCGGAACTCCATATTATTGCTATGGCACATAGAAGGCACTTGGTTTAAATTCGGAACTTCATTCTATTCCTGTGGCAAATAAAAGTGACTTCTTTTTACATTCAGATCTCCATATTATTGCTATGGCACATACAAGGCACTTGGTTTTGATTCAGAACTCCATATTATTGCTATGGCACACAGAAGGCCTTCGGAACTTCATTCTAATCCTGTGGCTTATAGAAATAACTATTTTTTAAATTCGGAAGTCCATATTATTGCTATGGCACATAGAAGGCATTTTTTTTTAGATTCGGAATTGTTTGCCAATCTTCGAAGCGATTCTATTTCTACAGGCGTAAAACAATGTATTGATGCTGTGGTGTGACCAGCCTTAGAATAAACCCCTCCGTCTCCACCCGTGGATGTCGTAAAAGCCGTTTAAGCGATTATACCAGGGGACGGGCAGCAGCATCCACCTGAGTACTCCACACCAATACTGCCACTAATCCGCCTGGTGAGTGATTATGGCAAGTTCTGCATTGCATTCTATAAGGGAGGCCTCGCCCTACAGTGGACGCCAGGATGCGGCTTTTTTGTTTGTCCGACAATTACTGCAGAACCGTTGATCCAATTTCGATGAAACTTGGTAGGTAGGTAGTTTATGTGAACATAATTATTAACTTCGAACATGAGCTGTACGGTGCAGCGGTTTTTGAGCTACGGGGGTCCACGCGATGTCACGCTCGGGGCGAACTACAGGCTGTACATACTGTGTAATAGGCACAGAGTGACATAATAATAGCAATAAGAAACATCACTCTCTTGTGTACGATGTGCCACAGGAACAACCGCCAACTGTAGGGACCTACTACTTATTTTATGAACTATTTCTATGGTGGGTACCACGACTACCCCATTGTGTCAGTTATTTATGAATAAGTAAAACATGTTTGTGTAATATTTCTTTTTGAACTGGAATCCTTCAAAGGGTAGTTCCAGCATTTTATACTCTTTGAGAATTATGGACAATGTATCTATTTATATGCAAGAATAGAAAATACTTTGATGACCTCTGTGGCGCGGCGGCGAAGGATTGCTAGCGATGCAGGAGGTTGCGGGTTCGATTCCCGCCTCGGAAGAAATATTTTTACGATCTGCAGATATTTGTTGATGGTGTTCTGGGTATTTTCTATGTACTTATAATAAAAAATATCTATCTATGTATAATATCAGTTATCTATTACCTACCCATAACACAAGCTATGCTTAGCTTGGGGCTAGATAATGTTGTGTGAACTGTCCAGCATTATTTATTTATTTATTTATTTTATTTTAAATAGTTATCTAGTACCCATAACCACAGAATAAATTGTACAAAAAATATTATTGTTGTAATTGTAATTGTAGAATATTTGTACAAGCCATAACCACAGATTACTTAATAGCCATACCACAAACTCTGCTTAGCTTGGGTACTAATGTTTATTCTGTGGCTTGTGTGGCTGGGGCTAGATAATTTATAAAGAATATATCAACAGTTTGCAAGTTATCCTCGGACAAACATACATACATACAAACGTCAATTATAAATAATTTGCATCCAACAAAAAGATATGAAAATGATAGTAAGGATCTTGCATTTTTCTGTCTGATCGTACCAATATCCATTGTTATAGGGCGTGGTATGAATCCGGACTACATTTTGGGATTAATACGGACAAAAATTTAATTTTATTATTTTTGGGATGAATACGGCCTACATTTTGGTATGAATCCGGAAATAAATATTCGTGGGATGAATCCATGGGATCAATACGGCTGCACCCAGATAAAGTTGTGTGAACTGTCCATAATTTTTTATATTTTTGTATCTATTTACACACACGACGTATTTTATAAGCGTGTTTATTGTACCACATCGTTGTTTTTGTGGCACTTATGCCGGTGCGTGTCTGGGGCCCAGGAATGGACCCCTCCGTCTCCTCCCGTGGATTTCGTAAAAGCCAACCCGGACTTGCCTGTAAACCCAGCTGGGCATAGCCCCCCCCCCCCCCCCATAGAATGCCACGACGAATTGACGTTCTACACTGGGTCGACCGGTTCGTGTTGCCACTCGAGAACCTTTGTCCCCCACCGGTTGCACGGTTCCTACCCATAGGTAACCTACCTAATAATTTCTGTATTTATAGTAACTGATTATTGATTTATTGAAGGAAACGTTTGGTACCCGCATAGTTTAACGTTTCGGACCCGTGAATTGGCCTCCAAGATCCTGCGATTTAACGCCGCTTGACTATTTTCTAACGTGTCCTATGAGGTAATGCACTGTTCATAGGCAGAGGTTACCGCTTAACATCAGGTGGGCCTCTTGCTTGTTCCGTCATCCAAGAAGTATAAAATAAAAAAAAATAAAAAAACTGTGGGGATATGTGAAGTCGCTAGTGTATTTTTTTTTATTATTTTTATACTACTTGGATGTTGGAATAAGCAAGAGGCCCACCTGATGTTAAGCGGTAACCTCTGCCTATGAACAGTGCATTACCTCAAAGGTCACGTCCACCTAGGACGCACCCTATGTGGCATTGCACTGCGCCCGCCACCCTGAGACATAAAGATGAAAAGTCTCATGTGCCTGTAATTTCACCGGCACCCTTACCCTTCAAACCGGAACACAGCAATGCGAGCACTACTGCTTTGCGGCAGAAATAGGTATGGTGGTAGTACTTCCCCGGACGAACTCTTTCACAAAAAAGCTTTACTAATATTATTGTTATTGCCGATATACGGCCACAAATGTTGGAAAAGGTCATCGAACATTGGACCTCCAGATTGGACTACGTCCGAGACAGCCGTGGCGGTCATAATATGCCAGAAGTCATATTTAAATTATAATGCCAGAAGATTATCTTTCAAATACCTACAGTAAAATACTTTTTTTTTTTTAATACTTTTTGAATGACGGAACGAGCAGATGGCCCACCTGATATTAAGCGGTAACCTCTGCCTATATGCCCCCCCTCTCCACCCCCTCCCCATCCTAACCCTCCCCCTATGTCAATCTCCTGGTTCTAAGCTACCTCCCCACCAATTTTCGGCCAAATTATAAGTGGTGTAACTAACACGACTTTGTTTTATATACATATATAGATTTGTGTATACCAGTTGTCCTTAGTACTAGTATAGTATTTTTTTATCTGTGGTACTAGATTTTTATTTTTGTTTTCATGTGTTATATTATGTGTGTTGTTTCCTCTTGGGGGTTAAATAAACGAATTTTAGTTCTTTCTTTCCCTAATTAACTAATTAAGGTAAACTACAGACATTACAGGCTCATGAGACTGTTCATCTTTATGTCTCAGGGTGGCGGGCGCAGTGCAATGCCACATAGGTTGCGTCCTAGGTGGACGTGACCTGTGAGGTAATGCACTGTTCATAGGCAGAGGTTACCGCTTAACATCAGGGGGCCAGTGGCGTAATAATAGGGTGGCAGGGCTGGCAAAATGCCACGGGTCCCCGACCCAAGAGGGCCCCGGCCCAAGAGGCCGCGAGCTCCAAAATATTTTTTAACATTGTACCTGAGTGTTTTATTTTATTTGAAAAGTATTTTTTATAAGTTCTGCTTAAAATCCAAAGTGAGACAACAACATTTTTAAAATTTTCGAATTTGCAACGGGCCCACAACATTTTTTTTTTTAATTTTCTAATTTGCCACGGGCCCCAGATGGTTTAGTTACGCCACTGAGGGGGCCATCTGAATGCTCCATCATTCAAGTAGTATAAAAAAAAAATACGGCAAGTTTTTTATCATAATGTTTTCATGTGACTGTTACGCACGATGAGTGAGCCAAACAAGAATAGATCTAGATAGATAGATAGATAGGCCTTTTCAAAACACTTGTCGTGTTGCTAATCTCAAGTACCGGCAACCTATGAAGCTACTTTGACAATCGTGTGGTGGGGCATACCTAACGTGACCATTTATTTATTTTGTCAGACTGCGACAAATCTGCGGTTTTTTTTTTACTAGTAATTTTATTATATAAGATAGAATAAAACAAAATAATCAATGCTCTAAACAAAAAATAGCTAAGTTGGCATGACTTACTAACTAAGCCCCCAGTACTGGCGTCACTTCTAAGTCGTATTTTTATATTTGTCGGCTGTACAATTTTTTTTTAAATATCGGATCTTGTTTTTAGATACATGTGTAACTCAGTACATGACTATACTATCGTTGGGTCTGCTTGCAAAACCGGGTTATATTGGCTTCGCTGGGGACACCGGGACAGACTGCTTGAAACCGGGACTGTCCCGCCCAAACCGGGACGTATGGTCACGTTAGGCATACCGCAAAATTCCTAATAGTAGATTAGATTTTTAACTGACTAAATCAAGTACAATATTCAAATTAAAAATACGCATTTACAATTCCGACGGATCACAATTAGGACAATATTTTCTATATAGAAAAAACCCAAAGTTACCTCTAAATTTTGGCTGGTTTTTTTTTTTTTTTTTTTAACTTTGATAGACCTTTGTTTGACCACGATCTCACCTGTTGGTAAGTGACGATGTGGCCGAAGATGAAGCACAAAGGTCTAGAAGGCACCTATTCACTCTTGACTTGAAGAGACCCAGATTATAGGCTGGTGCATATTATTGGGTAAAAATTGGATAAATAAAATCAATAAAACAAAGCGGAGGGTTTAGGGGCTTTGTAAAAAGAACTTTAAACACGTTCACCGTTAGATGGCACCTGCCTTGTATGCCGTGCCAACCAAGGCAGGTGCCAACTTACGGTGAACATAGATTACTACATACTTATACAGTAAAACAGCCTTTATAAGCGGCGCCACAGAATAAATCTAAATGAGTATATTTTTCATACTAGAAACGGGATATTTGCCATGATTCTTGAGTTTCGAAATATTGGGAACAAATAAATAAGTACATAACCATGATAGCTTCAAAAGTGTTCATAAACTCCTTCAGGGTAGGCAACGCATCGACAATACCCCCGGTGTTGCCGGTGTCTATAAGCGACGGTGACCACTTTACATCAGGTGGGCCGTAAGCTAGTTTGCCTATTAGTTTCATAAAAAAAAAAAAAAAGTTCTAAATGAGTTGTATCTAAATGAGGTACTACTAAGCGTTTTTATTGTATCAAAATTTCTGCCTGGGCACAGACTAAACAAGCAAAATCAATTACCAAGTACAATAGGTACGAGTTTGGGCTTCATTGATCGAGAAATTATTGTCCTATCGTGTAATTGGTACAGTGATCCCTCGGAACTATAATAAATAAATAAATAAAATAAATAATGCTGGACAGTTCACACAACATTATCTAGCCCCAAGCTAAGCCAGAGCTTGTGTTAAGGGTACTAGATAACTGATATACTTAATATAATACATTACATAGATAGATATTTTTATTATGCATAGAAAACACCCAGAACACCCTGAACAAATATCTGCAGAACGCACAAATTATTTGTTCCGAGGCGGGAATCGAACCCGCAACCTCCTGCGTCGCAGGCGAACCATCGCCAGCCGCGCCACAGAGGTCGTCAAATAATGGTAATTAATGGTGAATAATGGTGTATTCGTGCATATTTTTAATTTGAATATTGTACTTAGTCTATTAAAAATCAAATCTAAGATTAGGAATTTTGCGGCATGGGTTCCGATGTACCTACAGACGGACAATAACAAAGCACATATAACCCTAAAAAATCTAGAATTCGTCTGGTTTTTTTTTCTTCTTTTTGAAGGGTTCTTACCCACTGTCCACCTCCCTGAGACCACCTGGGTGAACCGTAGAAAGTATTTTTTACAACGGCTCACCTTTGTTCACCTGGGTGATCCTTGGGAAATATTTCGTTTCCATTGAAACTTGAATACCCGACTCGTGTTATCTATCTATAATAGAAGACTGGAAGTGTATGCACGCTGTCAAAGTGGATTCATAGCTTGCCGGCACTAGTTACCTAGTTCCCTTATCAGTCTTACTGGGAGGTGTGTTTTATCTTTCACTGTCATACCTATTTGTTATCGGCTTTCGAAACAACAAATATCTTTGACTAACCGTCATATCAATAAATGATGCATTATCATACATGCTTGCTAATACAATAACGCATCGTTTTGATGAGTCATTCCTATCTGTACAACTCTGCTCGTCCGATAACAAATTCGGTACAAATGGGAATTTAAATTTCTTATCCTACTAATATTATAAATGCGAAAGTTTGTGTGAGTGTGTTTGTCACTTCTTCACGCTGGAACGGCTGGACTGATTGCATGAAATTTGGAATGGAGATAACTGGACTACCGGAATAACACATAGCCACATTTTTATCCCGATATTCCCACGAGATCGAGTCTTACGCGGGTGAAACCGCGGGGCGCTGCTAGTTAGATATATAGGTACCTACGACCTCCCTCGCGCGCGTCTGGCAGTCCCTCCGGGTAGTCCCTCCGTAGACCAAGACACGTTCTTGGTGATCCCGATGACCCTATCACTGCCGCTAATGCGGTAGTGGCGTCATCCAGTCAAGACAGAGAAAACACTCCACCTTTGCACCGACCCCGCCGGCGAGGTCGAAGAACCTACTAAGTACCTTCTGTACCTTCGCCTAAACCGGTACAAGCATGTTGTGGCGTTTTGCCCGTTCCTCCCAAACCGGCAACAGCCCAAGCCGAGGTCCGTACCTAAGTGGTGCCCTTGTGCTAATTGCCCCAACCTAACTTTACAGGTTGAGCGCCATCTGCGCTCACCAAAAGCCCGGTAAAGCAGTCATGGCCCCAGGCGGTCAACTGCATATAAATCCATCCGAAAAAAAAAAAAAAGCGCGTCTGGCGAATAGCCGGCTGAGATAAGAGAGGTTGCGGGTTCGAATCTCGCTGCGGAACAAATGTTTTTTTATGATCAGCGTTGTGTTGCTACAACACAACAAATGCTGAGCTGGACGCCAATTTGTGTCAGTGATGCATGGCTGGTACTAAGAGGCACACATTAGTTTTATCTTTCTTTGTTTCTGTGTGTGTGTGTGTGTCATCATCATCATCATCAGCCCACACTAGTCCACTGCTGGACATAGGCCTCTGAGCCCGGTGTTCGGCTCTTCTCATCCACTGTCTGCCCACCGCCTTTTGTAGGTCATCACTCCACCTAGCCAGAGGGCGCCCCACGCTACGTTTGCCAAGACGCGGTCTCCACTCAAGAACTCGCTTACACCAACGGTTGTCGGTTCTTCGGCATATATGACCAGCCCATTGCCACTTCAGCTTGCTAATCCGGTGGGCTATGTCAATGATTTTAGTTCTCTGTCGGTTAACCTCATTTAGGATTTTGTCTTTCAGTGAAACTCCAAGCATAGCCCTTTCCATAGCTCGCTGTGCAACCTTGAACTGGTGGATTAGCCCTACCGAGAGTGGCCACGTCTCGGCACCATAGGTCATTATTTCTGTGGAATATTGTCTGTTGACACAAATAAATGTTTTTTTTTCTTTCTTTCTAAGATCCGCAAATATTTATTCAATTCAATTCAATTTTCAATTCATTTATTTATTTCAGGCAACAGTGAAATATGTACATTGTACCTAGACAAAGGCCCATAGCTTACAACTAACATACATATAAATATATAGATATACTTAAAACTATCACTTAACGACAAGGGGATTTGGTTTCGAAAACGGTTTATGCCGGGTCTGGGTGTTATATTACCATGGCACTCGTAGTTGATACCCACGACACAGGGAATCCTAGTGTGGGATCAGGATAATCAGTGTATGTGACACTGAAGCGATTTTAAATGTTGGGCTACCTTTAGATCGTTAGCAGTAATCTTCAGGTAGCACAACTTTTTCATATGTATTTTTAAATTTTGTACATACCTACCTACTTGTATTAGTTGTAATATTTATTCTGTTAACTTTTTTGTCCACGATCTCACCTGTTGGTAAGTGACGATGTGGCCGAAGATGGAGCACAAAGGTCTAGAAGGCACCTATTCACTCTAGCCTTGAAGAGACCCAGATTATAGTTTTCATGAAAGACAGACTATGGTAGTGTATTCCACTCCTTAGCAGGTCACAATAAAGGTGGAACTGAAACGTTTAGAATAGAGGGTAGGTATACTAATGAGGTAAGGATGGTAAGAGCCTTGCGTCTGCTCGTCCTATGGTGAAAAGGAAATGAAGGAATATGTAGGATGATCCGACTTACTTCATTATAGCCTACTGTAATATAACGTAGTGATTACGTAGATTGATGGAATTATTTACGATTCCATTTACATAGTTATTTGTTTGTTATGAAGTTGATAAGCTACATGTGTTGATATCGTAAAGTAAGTTTCCACTCTCTTGAGCCGTTGGGAGCCAGAAACCGGAATTATTACTGACATTTCTATGTTCAAGGTAAAAAACACGGCAGACTTTTAAAAACTAGGTATGTTAATCGAAATAGCTCACCTTTATAGCTGTTGAACGAGCGAAGCGAGTTCTCTGAATAATATAATAGTAATATTACCGATGCGCTACAGAGGTCATCATATGAAATCGATGACTCACTGACCGACTATCAACGCACAGCCTAAACCGTCAGTCAGAGCTAAACCGTAAGTCAGAGCCAAACCGTCAGTCAGATCTAAACCGTAAGTCAGAGCTAAACCGTAAGTCAGCGGTAAACCGTAAGTGAGAGACCTGAAATTTAGAGGGTTCTTTTTGTGGTCTAGAGTTGCACTAGAAAGGAATTCCTGAATGAGACCTCGGCGAACGTATTCAGATCATCGGAGACATACATACATACATCGACACACGCCTTTTTCCCCAAAAGGGTAGGCAGCGCCTCAAATGAGGCTCTTTTCACTGTGGGTTGCACCATCGTGGGAAATAGACGTGACAAGTGGTGAGCTCACCGCCGCCATTGCCTCTCACGACCGACTCTGCTAATGCTTTTTTCCAGTAATAACACATTCCTTAAATAAGTTAGCAGCCTATAGACAAATCTTATACCAACGAATCTTACAAACAAGTCCGGGTAATCCCTTAGTCGGGTTTTTACTTCATCCATGGGATGAAGGGGTCTATCTGAGACGTTCTGGAAAAAGGCCAGGTCAACGAGCATGTATGAAGAATGTGATGAGAGTGAATGAAGCAAAAGAGGGACCTATGTCAGGAACGTGACAAGTGGAAATCTGCCTACCCCTCCGGGAAACAGGCGTCAGTTTATGTAGGTATGTATGTATGTATGTATCTATATGGGGTGTTGAAGTTGAGAAAACTCCACGCTTCTGAAGTCAGGGCAATCCACTAGTCTTTGATAAAATGCATCATCTTTTCATGGGACTTTTTTTGTTTTGTTTTTATTGACACAGAAACCTTTGATTTTGACTAGGACATGTCTCATTAGTTAGTTATTTGGTGAAAATGATTAAGGCGTGGATATATATGAAATATGGTGCATTCAAATCTTTTTTCTCAAAGGTCTTTATTGAAAAATCTACAAAAAATATATCCTTATGTTAATCTACATCATATTTAAGCATGCCTTGTTTACAACAATTTGAAAAAATAACTAATTATTTTTATAATTAGTTTATTCAGATAATATGAATAAAATTCTTATTAATTAATATTTTATAAATATTTTAACTTAAAATGTAAGAAATAAAGCAAAGTTGCCTATGTTTTCGCAGTTACAACAATTTTTTGCCCTAACTATTAATTATAAGATGTTTTCATTGCCTCCAGTATATTAAATAACACAACGCCGAGAGAACCATGTTTTTATTTTTGTAAATTATTTTCCTAATGAAATCATTAGGAAAATAATACCGTGATTTTTCGCTTTATTTACGTTTGCGAGGGCTATCTGCCACTTTCTAACTTACTTAAACTTTATTGAGCTAGATAAATAAATAAATAAATAATGCTGGACAGTTCACACAACATTATCTAGCCCCAAGCTAAGCAGAGCTTGTGTTATGGGTACTAGGTAACTGATATACTTAATACAATATTATACAATATTATTATAGCGACGCGTGACCCGAGAGCTGGCTCTTATCTGGCTCAACGCATTAGTATTGCCATTCAGCGTGGCAATGCAGCCAGCATCTTAGGGACGCTTCCGTCTGGTAGTGATCTGGATCAGTTGAGCTACCTTTAGATCGCTTGCAGCGGTCTTCAGGTAGCACAACTGTTTCATATGTATTTTGTACATACCTTGTATTATTCTTTCTGTAAATAAATGTATATAATATTATACATAGATGGATATTTTTTATTATACATAGAAAATACCCAGAACAAATATCTGCGATCGCACAAATTTTTGTTCCAAGGCGGGAATCGAACCTAGATACCTAGTGTTAATGAGTTTAGTGACAGAATTTGGCGTTCATCGACGCCATAGGCAATGCCAGTTGTACAATCTACCACCTGATGTGCTAAAATACAACTTGGCATCTCGTATCATGAACTCAATCGTGAGGGAGGCACATTGTAATTGTTTAAACGAAATACGTCAGTGAGCTATCGCTTTGTAACACGGCTACACGTCTTTTTTAACTGTAGAGAGTGAATTCTTCCATTCTAACTTGTATATAATCTGTGGGCTCGTATTGTGGCATGTGTGTTATTCCGTACTAAGTCTGCGTTGTCTCGCCATTATAATCATTTAAATTGGGGAGAGTTCAGTAATAGCTAGTAGGTAATCTGTGGGTTGTCGTGTAGTAACTAGTAGCGATTCTGTGGGCTCTTCTAGTAAGTAGCAGCTATTCTGTGACAGTGCCAACGTCCGGGCTGGCGGGAATCTCGGGTGAGTAACTGCTTATTGACCTCCATTTAGTGTTCAAGGGTTTAATACACTTAAATTGTATGTAATCAAAAAGATAACTAAAACCCCTCTTTTATGGGAGCTGTGGATTCTGTGCTACATTTATTTTGAGCTGTAAAGTAGAACTATTTAGATAGGAGCACGGTTTTCTATGCGTGGTTTTGCTTGAAGAATGCTGCACAGACAGAAGCAAGCAACTCCGGCTTGCTTGGCTTCAGTTATCAATATCATCAGGGCCGGATTTAGAGGTGCGGAGGCCCTGGGGCCACAAAGGTATGCGAGGCCCCTAATTATTTTTAACCCCCGAAGGAAAAACGACGGTTTGTTATAAGTTTGACGTGTCTGTGGGTGTGTCTGTGTGTGTGTGTGTGTGTCTGTCTGTGGCATCGTAGCTCCCGAACGGATGTTTTTTTTTGTTTGAAACGTGAATTAGTCGGGAGTGTTCTTAGCTATGTTTGATCAGAATCGGTTCAGCCGTTTCATTGCATTGAGGGTTTTTTTTTTTTTTACAAAATTTATTACTTGTTAAATAGGTTAAATAATATTTTTCTTGCAAGTATTTCTTTATTTTTATTTATCAAACTGATCTAAATACATTTTGGTTTATAGTATCATTAAACGTATGTTAGGTTATAGATACCTAGGTACTAGGTTCTCTTACGATAGGTACAACACACGGGTTAGGTTCATGTCACCCCAGGTTCAATTCACCCCGAAAAAGATTACAAAATAGTTTCTATACAGACGGGAGCGATAACAAATGACATGGAATATTTTACAACTACTACGGTGAGCAATCGCCCGACATGAAACTACGGTTACACTAGCTAGAGTGTCTCAATCATTTATTGCGCCACAATCAGATCTTTTCAGCAACACCGGAAATCCCTGATATACATATAATATTGATATAAAAACACACTGCTATAAAGATAAATGGTTACTAAACAAATTAAAAATACTCCTTAATCGATTAATTAAAACTTTTATATAAAATAACTATTTATACAACTGAATATATTAAAAAAATACGTTTTTTTGTTTTTTTGTAAAGTTTAATTTATGTGGACGCCCCGAGCAGTTGCCCCGGTTGCCCTCCCTTAAATCCGGCCCTGAATATCATCTACCTGATTTGACGGGGTAGGGTAGGGGGTGGGGAGTGGAGAAGGGAATCGTCTGTGCCGTGGGTTCTTGCCAGAGACGTGCGTTTTTATTGTTATTTTTGGGTGTCTACACAAAAAACTTACTTTAGTGAGGCATAGTGGACCGATTTTGACAAAAATGTAGTGTCAATCGCTTCGTCTTTACCATGGCACAGAATAAATAATAGTACCATGGGGTTGTTATTGGTTAACATTTTTTTTGTTTTAAATGGTGACTGTGGCGCTGTGACTTAGTACCTAAACAAACTAAGTCCATGCTGTGACGTTATCTAAAAGTTAGCACGATTTTTTTTTACGCGTATCATATCGTGCGATTTTTCATTTGATAGCCCTTTTATTGATGATTTTGTAATCAATAGCGGGGTTTGAAAACAAAATTAATTCTAGAAAAACCGGCCTAGTGCGAGTCGGACTCGCACACGAAGGGTTCCGTACCATTATCTATAAAAACGGCATCAAAATCACGTTTGTTGTATGGGAGCCCCCTTACATATTTTATTCTGTTTTTTAGTTTTTTTTAAATCAATAAAGTAGCCTAATCAGTAAGGCCTTTGACAGGGTTTGGCATGCTAGCCTTATTGGCAAGCTTCCTGCTTACGGACTGCCAGTTCAATACTGCTCCTGGCTCGCAGACTTTCTGAGTGAAAGATCCATTCGAGTAGTTGTTGACGGCTGCTCGTCGGATCAAATGGCTATAAATGCCGGGGTACCTCAGGGGTCAGTGCTATCTGCCACACTGTTTCTGCTGCATATTAATGATCTGCTAATGCCCAGTATCATTGGGTATGCAGACGACAGCACAGTTGTGGAGAGATACGTTTCCACTGCGCGTGCTAGGCAGAATGAAATTCTGGAGTTAAGAGATGAGATGCTGCAGCGTCTGAATTTGACTCTCAAGGCTGTATCCGATTGGGGCGATGCCAATCTAGTCAAGTTCAACGCCTCTAAAACGCAGGCTTGTCTCTTCTCGGCGAAAAAAAGCCCGTTTCTCCAAGTTCCTGTCTTCCGAGATGTACCTGTAGCTATAGGTGATCACCTCGAGCTCTTAGGCGTTTCACTCACGCCTACTCTCAACTTTGGCTCCTACATCGAGTCTAAGGCAAAAACTGCTTCCATGAAGCTGGGTATCCTGAATAAGGTAAAGCGTTACTTCACACCAGGACAGCTTCTAAGTCTGTACAAAGCACAAGTCCGGGCTGGTATGGAGTATTGCTGCCACGTTTGGGATGGCTCGGCCAAACACCAGCTTGCTGCCTTGGACTCGATTGAACGCAGAGCTTTTAGGCTAATAGGTGAGCAACATATGGCGGAGACTAAGGTCCAGAGTCTCGAGCACCGCCGTAAGGTCGCATGCCTTTCGATCTTCTATAGGTTACATTTCGGGGAATGCTCCCAGGAACTTCATGATCTGATCCCACCATCTCCTTTTCATCATAGGACGAGCAGGCGCACGGCTCGGTACCACCCTTACCTGATTAGTATACCCGCTATTCGTACTAAACGTTTCAGTTCCACCTTTATGATGCGAACTGCTAAGGAGTGGAATACACTACCGTCGTCTGTCTTTCCTGAAAACTATAATCTGGGTCTCTTCAAGGCTAGAGTGAATAGGTGCCTTCTAGACCTTTGTGCTCCATCTTCGGCCACATCGTCACTTTCCAACAGGTGAGATCGTGGTCAAACAAAGGTAAAAAAAAAAAAAAAAAAAAAAAAAAGTAGTAGAGCTTTTTTGTGAAAGAGTTCGTCCGGGGAAGTACTACCACCATACGTATATTTCTGCCGCAAAGCAGTAGTGCTCGCATTGCTGTGTTCCGGTTTGAAGGGTAAGGGTGCCGGTGAAATTACAGGCACATGAGACTTTTCATCTTTATGTCTCAGGGTGGCGGGCGCAGTGCAATGCCACATAGGGTGCGTCCTAGGTGGACGTGACCTATGAGGTAATGCACTGTTCATAGGCAGAGCTTACCGATTAACATCAGGTGGGCCATCTGCTTGTTCCGTCATTCAAGTAGTATAAAAAAAATGGATTTGAGAAAGCATTGAGAAGTATGAAGTTAGGGAAGTCAGCAGAACATGATAGGATAACAGTTGAGATGCTGAAGGCAGGACTTGGCATCGTAGCGAGTCAGCTGTACCGCCTTTTCAATTTGTGCTGGAACACCGGTCAAGTACCAAGGGATTGGAGCAAGGCTGTCATCGTACCTCTTTACAAGGGAAAAGGGTCACACACAGCACAGCAAGACTATTAGAACTACAGAGGATCGACTCAGCATCGACGACACACTGTATGCAAAGGTTTTGATTGAAAGAGTTGTGAAAGTAACCGATGAGAAAATATTTTATCCGTGATGGGGACGGAGAAAGAATACTTTTTTCCCCTCCGCTGCCAGGAAGCGTGTCGTAAGAGCCGACTAACCTGGCCACTCGCGGTGGTAGAGCCCCGCAAGGGGTTCGCCTGGTTTGCTACCACCCTCCCGCTAGAGCGAGCCGCCAAATGCCGATAAGCTATAGTATCGGCGTGTTCCGGAACTAGTGCGGGAGTGCCAGTCCCCTTCGGTAAAGAGCATTCCAGTCCATTACTGGGGGCCGTTAGCTTTAATTTTGGAGGGATATCTTATGGGTCGGGATGGAGGATTGGCGCGATGTCCAGGGAGACCCGGTGAAAACGGCTGTCCGCTGGCCGCCCGTGGGTCAGTAGGGGACCCGAACCCAGGGATTACTTTTCAAACTCCGCCCTGGGAGGCTGTCCCGCCAACCTGCGCAAAGTGCCTGTATAAGTGGATGTCGTGCCGGAGTAGGAGACCGGAGTGGTTCCCGACATTCACTTTCAGGTGGGACCGGGGGCCCTTCCGTACATCGCGCCAGTCTTTCATAGTGCGGTCCGTTTGAGTCCTATTCGTTTAACTATAATTGTTCTTGGTTTTTGCCTGGAATGCTCTTTACCTTTTTCCCCCTTTTCATATTTTTCTACCAATGAACCACAATCTCCTGCCCAGACCTGCAGGGCGTGGAATGAGCTCCCGTTGGATGTCTTCCCACAGGGCTACAATATGGGTAAATTCAAGAGAAATATCAATAGGGTTCTTAATGGTAGACAGCGCGTTTGCAATACCGTGGGTGTTGCAGATGTCCATAGGCGGCGGTGACTGCTTTACATCAGGCGAGCCGTCTGCTTGTTTGTCACCTTATTACATGAAAAAAAAAAAAAAAATAAAAAAAAAAATGGGACGTACAAGCGGGATTTCGAAAGGGTATGGAATGTTATAGGGTTACCATCTGACCGGATAAATCCGGTCTTAGACCGGATTTTAAGGGTATAGACCGGACTCCGGCTGGATTTCATTCGAACCCGGATTTTTAGTCATGACAATAAATAATAGAGTTTTTTCTCTTATGACTTCGCAGTGGACGAAGGAGAGGAAATTGTCTGTTGATTCAATAAGAGCAATACTACTCACACAATATCATTTCAAACATCTGACATCTGAAGAATTTTACAATGAAAGACTCATGGCGAAACGACGAACATGAAAACTACTATTCACTCGGAACCGAAGCGGATATCCGTGGTTCACTCTGGGCCTCAACGGAAGATCAGCGCTGGGTTGCCAACGCGGCCTAGCAAACGCTGAGTTGAGGACCCTTTTGTGGCTTACGTCAGGCACACACACAAATTGCCTTATTTTTTATATCTGTGTAATTTGTTTTTGTTTTAGTTTTTTTTTTATCGTGTTTTCTTTTGCGTGTTGCATGTGTGTGTCTTTGATTGTTTAGTCATAAATAAACGTTTCTTTCATTCTATTATTTTTTTACAATGAAATTTCCTCAAAAAATATTTTTTGAAAGCTGTTGCTAGTGGACAGCTACATAAGTATTAACTGTACAAATAATATTACAATAAATAATAAAACGTTATAATCTACTTAGTTTTATTTTCGGCCAAAGACCGGTTTTTTTTACAGAAATCCGGATTTTTTAACACTTGCAACCGGCTTTTCGATTTAAACCCATGGTAACCCTATCTAGGTACGAATCTTTCCTTGCGATGCATAGCCGATTTTTTTTAGCTAAGTGACGAAAAATCTATTTCGCTTACATGGATTTGGAAAAGGCCTATGACAAAGTGATGAGGAATGAACTATGGTCGGTACTATCGAAGTATGGGGTGGGCAGGAACCTCATTCGAGCTCTGAAATCTCATTACGAGGATTCCAGTGCTTGCGTAAGAATACACGGGTCATACACTGAATGGTTTAGCATCGAAAAGGGTGTTAGACAGGGATGTGTAGCGTCACCGTGGCTGTTTGAACAGAAGCCCAATTCTCTTATTTATTTTATAACCATACTGCAAGTTGACCGAAACGAGATTGTATTGTAAATTGACTGAGAAATTGGTATTCTGCTCCCTCATAGCAACAATATAATCTACTTTCTGTTCTTGCGACCATATATTAGAGCAGGATAGTGCTATATAATAATTGTAAAGAGTGAAAGAGAAAACTCTCAGAACTTTGAAACATTCAAGTTACAGTCACATTTCGATATAATCACATTCCGCGTTGTGTTGGTATCTATTAAGAACATTGTAATTACCATATTTTTAAGCGAATAAATGAATAACTAACTAACTATGACCTATGAGGTAATGCACTGTTCATAGGCAGAGGTTACCGCTTAACATCAGGTGGGCCATCTGCATGATCGGTCATTCAAGTAGTATAAAAAAAAAAAAAAAAAAAAAAACTATTGTCAGGTGAGCAGAATACCATTTTTAACGTTTGTGACATCGACACTAGATCGTAACATGATCCGAACTTTAATTTGACTATTTTTATTACGAGAATTGGGCTTCTGAAATCTCATTACGAGGATTCCAGTGCTTGCGTAAGAATACACGGGTCTTACACTGAATGGTTTAGCATCGAAAAGGGTGTTAGACAGGGATGTGTAGCGTCACCGTGGCTGTTTAACCTACAGTGTTTGAACAGCTGGTGTTTGTGAGATTTGAAAGATAGTGAATGTGGGTTAGAATAAATGAGTTACTCGTCAAATCTCTTTTCTACGCAGGTGACTAAATAATACTTGCGTTGTCGGCGGATGGATGAATTACCGGAGATGGTGTGTAACGCAAAATTACTAATCTTAGATTTGATTTTAAATAGACTAAATCAAGTACAATATTCAAATTGTAAATATGCATGTACATTATAATTCCGAGGGATCACTGTACCAGAAACACGATAGGTCAATATTTTCTCGATATAAAAAAAAACCCAAAGTAACCTCTAACTTTTGGCTAGATTCTATTGTTTAAAATGGGGCATATTATTGGGTAAAAAATTGGATAAATTAAACCAATACAACAAAGCCGAGGTTTTACAGTTAAGTAGGGGTTTTGTAAGATATCTATATATATAAAACAAAGTCGTGTTAGTTACACCACTTATAACTCAAGAACGGGTGAACCGATTTGGCTGAAAATTGGTGGGGAGGTAGCTTAGAACCAGGAGATTGACATAGGGGGGGAGGGGTAGCAGAGGGGGGGGGGGGGGTCACCGGGGGCTACCCGTGCGAAGCTGGGGCGAGTCGCTAGTTATTTATATTTTTAAGCAGAATTGTGGTGTAAGTAGAATAGGTAGGATAAACCAATCTAAAACTGAACGTCCTTTCGCCGTTTTTACAAGCTTCAAGTTTAGTAAAAAGCGGCCAAGTGCGAGTCGGACTCGCCTATGAAGGGTTCCGTAGCAGCAAGTAACATTATATAAAAGTTCTTGGATGGTTTACGATTTATGACGTATTAAAAAAAAACTACTTACTAGATCTCGTTCAAACCAATTTTCGGTGGAAGTGTACATCATATAGTTTCAGTTGTTGGTGTCCCAAAAAAATATTGTTTTTTTTCTATTTTTGTGTGAAAATCTTAATGCGGTTTACAGAATACACATCTACTTATACCAAGTTTCAACAGCATAAATCTTATAGTTTCGGAAAAAAAGTGGCTGTGACATACGGACGGACAAACAGACAGACAGACAGACATGACGAATCCATAAGGGTTCTGTTTTTTGCCATTTGGCTACGGAACCCTGAAAATTACCCTTTTAATACCTATACCGGATTAAGGAATATTCTTATTTTTATTTGACTAATTTAGTAGCGGTATGTTTGGATTTAGATTATTGTATCTGAAACTAGTGACTCTCCCCGGCTTCGCACGGGTAGCCCCCGGTGACCCCCCCCCCCCCTCCTACCCCTCCCCCTGTGTCAATCTCCTGGTTCTAAGCTACCTCCCCACCAATTTTTAGCCAAATCGGTTCACCCGTTCTTGAGTTATAAGTGGTGTAACTAACACGACTTTGTTTTATATATATATGTAGATTACTCAGACTATGTAGGTAGGTATAGTGCGCGTCATGTAAAAATAACGCTGGCGGTCAAGCTTCTACAGGCGTTCCAGCGTTCTTTTTATAATTGTACTTACTATAATTGTACATTACTTGTAGTAAACTAGGTAGGCACTCATTCAATGCATAGGTACGACCTCTGTGACGCGGCGGGCGAACGTTCGCCTGCGACGCAGGAGGTTGCGGGTTCGATTCCCGCCTCGGAACAAATATTTGTGCGATCTGCAGATATTTGTTCCGGGTGTTCTGGGTATTTTCTATATATAATAAAAAATATCTATCTATTTAATATATTGTATTAAGTATATCAGTTGTCTAGTACCCATAACACAAGCTCTGCTTAGCTTGGGGCTAGATAATGTTGTGTGAACTGTCCAGCATTATTTATTATTTATTTATTTATTTATAGGTATACATCTCTTAAATAAGTAGAAAAGTAAGTAATCTCTTAAAAAGAACGCTGGAACAGCTTGACCGCCAGCGTTCTTTTTACATGACGCGCATTATACCTACATGGGTCTCGTGACTCTCGTGTTTTCTGTTCGATATAAGAACATTTGCAAAGACTTTATCTAGTTTTATTGTTATAATTATAATGAAAGTCAATATTTTTCTTAGATTATGTTAATCCAAAACATATTCGTTAATCAACATGTTTTTATGCTTAATGTATTTAGATTATGTAGAATTAAACGTGACCACACAGATAAAAACATTTCCATCTAATTAAGATCGTTGGACCAAAGCAGTAGGCGCGGGGCAATTTGCTGCGTCGTCCAACTATATAGTAGATTATGCACAGAGGGAATAAAGCAGTGCCTTACGTCGCGGGCGGCATATCGAACTCTGAGCTTAACGAGGAACTCTAAAATATGTAGAGTCCTGAGTGAAGCGAGGGTTTCAAGCTGCACAAGAGGAAGACAGGCTTTATTCCTGAGGAGCATACTCTACTTCTCACACCTTCTGCAAGACAATACAAATTCACTGGAAATCACAGCACCAAACCTGTACCTACTAATATTTATTCTGTGACCAAACACTGTCTTTTGTTTCACATTCTTTGAAATGAGTTATGGTGGCTAGTTCGCTTTTCAAACAAACCTCTACAATGCCATATGGGCGTTTTTTTACGAGTTTTCCACGAGTTTCCAATCGAATTTGACGTTCTAAATTCAAATCACTTTACTCCCTTGGGAGTTTCATACAACTTTACCTCCCTAAAGAGGTAATGCTTTACTTTACCTTGAGAAAAAAACTTAAGGTCAATATAGACATTTTGTAAGTGCCTCAGGTGAAGACTATTTGACTCATGCCTTAAGTATGCTATTTAATATAACGTTTCCCTCCCCCTTTTCCTCCTGACTTTCTATATAGATCCTCTCAACATCTTCTACTCTTCATCTTCTTCTTCTTCTTCTTCATCTTGTAGCTGCCGTAACACAGGTGCAACCTAGCACGGCGGCTAACAGAACTTGTAACAGAACTTGTAATAGCATAACCTAACTAAATGTATGTTTGTATTTCTGTTTATTGTAAATGTGTGATCTTATACTCGTGATCTCTGCCCATAAGACCTCTTTTTACTCCCACTCTTACTGTCTTTGCGGTCCACTTGTGGAACTCTCTTCCAGTAGAAATCCAAAAAGCCGCTTCCATGGTAATCTCAAGTCCAAACTCATTGCAAAATGTCCAACACAATAAAGCACTTTAATGTTATTTATTGAAATATTAAAATATGTAAGGTATATACATACATACATACATAGACACACGCCTTTTTCCTGACGGGTTAGGCAGAGCCTCAATGGGCCGCTTTTCACAGTGGGTTGCACCATCGTGGAATATAGACGTGACAAGTGGTGAGCTCATCGCCGCCATTGCTTCCCACGACTGACTCAACTAACGCTTTCTTCACATTCCATAATAAGCATAGCAGCCAGGACAAATTTTATACCAACATATCATACTAACAAGTCCGGGTAATTCCTTAGTCGGCTTTTATGACATCCATGGGAGGAGATGGAGGGGTCTATTCTAAGGTATTTATATATCTAGTTATTTAGAGTAGGTATTTAATTATTACAAGTTTTTATTCAACAACTATGTTTGTCTGAGTGGAATCCGGGTGAAATCTTGCAACTGAATTTTAAAGCAGTTATCTTCAACCGATTGAGCTGAAATTTGGCATACCTGTCAAGTTCCGATGACAATACTATATGTTCAGCGAGCTTATCTGATGATGGAGATGGAAGGTGGACAACGGAACTCCTCGAGGGATAATAGTAGACTGGCCGTGTTTAGGCTCATTTTGATCAGCACACGGTTACGATCACTAATTTTATAAAAGCTTGTAGGTATTGAAAAATATATTTTACACAAAAGAAATACTTATTATTAACTTATTTTAATCATTTAATCTTGACCTATGATGATTCACAATAGGTACCACTACCCACTCTACATTACACAGAGATGAGGAAGAAAATGCTAATATGTACTGCTTTTTTAGGGTTCCGTAGTCAAAGACAAGGAACCCTTATGGATTCGTCATGTCTGTCTGTCTGTCTGTCCGTGTATGTCACAGCCACTTTTTTCCGAAACTATAACAGCTATGCTGTTGAAACTTGGTAAGTAGATGTATTCTGTGAACTTCATTAAGAATTTACACAAAAATAGAAAAAAAAAACAGTAAATTTTTGGGGTTCCCCATACTTAGAACGGAAACTCAAAAAAAAAAAACATCGTACCCATACTTGTTGGGTATCTATGGATACCCATAACCATATGGATGTACATAACCATGATAGTTTCAAAAGTTATATCTATGGATAGATCTTCAAAAATGATATTTAGGTTTCTAATATCATTTTTTTCTAAACTGAATAGTTTGCGCGAGAGACACTTCCAAAGTGGTAAAATGTGTGTAACTTCCAAAACTAAACCTGTGTTAATTTCCCCGTAACTTCTAAAATAAGAAAATCTTAAAACTAAAAAAAATAAGATGTACATTACCATGTAAACTTCCAACGAAAATTGGTTTGAACGACATCTAGCAAGTAGTTTTTTTTTAATACGTCAAATCGTAATCCATCCTAGAACTTTTATATTATGTTACTTGCTGCTACGGAACCCTACATGGGCGAGTCCGACTCGCACTTGGCTGCTTTTTATTTTCTATCTATCTATTACTATTATTTATTCTGTGTAAACAGTCTATCTCGTAGTTAGTGATCGATTCATTAACTGTAACTACCGTGATAGTGCAATAATTATTGGAGAGCCAATGAATCGTATACAGATTAATTAGTTGTATGAAATAAGAAATCACGGTATATAGTATAATAATACAGAAACGATTATATGCATTTACTTGTATAAGTACCTATTTAGATAAATATATAATTATCCTGAGGAATATACTATTTGTGCTTGAGCCCTTATTACACTTAGCCACTACTAGCTTACTTGCCACTAGTAGTACTTAGCTACTTTACCTATATATTCTGTGACTTAGCTAAAAGGAGAAGTCAAAAGTGGTATAATATTCCGAGAAAATTCCATCAGTACGAAATATATCTCAAAAAAAAGCTTATTTATTGGGCTACTCGAATGTATTAATTTTATATTTTATAGAACCTCCGTTTCCGAGAAAATAATAAAAAAAATCTTGAAGGGAAAACATAATGAAACAAAGATGCCCCAACCACACGTGTGTAATTGTGTAGTCTATGCAATACTTCCAACATACCTACTTTGAGGTTTTACTAAAACGAAGTAGGTACGGAAAAATCACTCAAATCAAGTGCGGGAAGATATTTAATAATAACGCGACAAAACGGTACGAAGGTAGGATCATAGAGGAAAGTAATATATGGGGGGTAGGATAGCCGTATGAAAAGTTATCTGTGGTCTTCTGTCTGCCGCCAAATTCAGGCTTCTTGCTGCTGCCTGCATGGACGTAGTATGCCGCCTGCATACTACGCCTGGGCGTATGAATACCTCGGAATAAGAACTAAAGCAACATTCATGATGAATACTAAGTCCATGGCCGCCTGTTTCGCTAGCTAGATAGTATTAAAATTCAATAGTCTGCCTGCCAAAGAGAATCAAGTTCACCTTTTGGGAGTGTTGCAAGTTCTAAACTTTTGTTTGCACAACACAACAGTTAAATCAGGTTTTAAAAAAAACGGAGGTACCTTTACTATTTTTCATAAGCTTAAAAATAGCCAAATAATATGCCCTTTCTCCGTAAATAGCTATTATGTTGATAAGAATTTCGAGTTATTTTTATACCGAGCTCCATACATTTTTTGGACATCTCCTTTAGTCATCTTATATCAGTCGTTACTGAATTTAGTCAAGTCAGTATTATTTTATCTGTGGTCAAGTATAGTCGCAGTCAACAAGCTAGCATCCTAAATTCAGAATCAAGGATGGTTTTCGACTTTGGTTCACTTTGGTTTGGTTTTTTTGGTTTTCTGACGTTTAAAGCCTAATTAGAAACGCATTTAGGAAGGCGTAATCTCATACAGTTACTGATTTCACTCGCCACGTATAGTTTTGTAAGTGAAGTGAGAGCGCGCAGCGTACGAAGTGACAAAAGAAAAAGAAGTTATATGCTCAAAATATTTTAGAACTATGCTTTATCTTTTGGAAAAAAATTACAACAAATATTTTTTTCTATTTTAATTAAGCCAACGGCCAGGGCAAGGTAAAATCTAATTTTTTGGTGTCTGGACAGTACTGGAGCCATCATACTCGGCACGTCTCTAATTTTTTTTTTTTTTTTTTATTAGTGTACATTATATATTTTATGTACAATACCATTACAATCTAGCCATAGAGCAGGCTAATAAGTAATTTAACATTGACCTAGATTTAAAACATAAATTATACCTAAGAATGTGTCCATTGACACTTTTCTTACGGGGAGGACGCTTCGTTCTTGTGTTCTTTTTAGCAAGCACTATTTATTTATTTATTTTCAAAATTTTGGAGAAACTTACAGCTAGGTTTACAAAAATTCAGATAAAATATAAAGAACATGCCTGGATGGACAAGTGCATGTTTATTGACGGCTAATTAAAAGTTTCCGCAGATAGATATATAAAAAAAAATAGCATTATACAAAGTAAGTTGACGACTTATTGGAAATAACATATACATAATGACAAGAAAAATACTGAATAGAAATAAAAAACAATTAAAATTAAGTTAAGTTGAAAATACATGTAGTAGCTTACACTTCAAAAAATGTATCACTAAGCAAGCGTCTAAGCTTACTTGTGCGGGTGATAGTACTGGTGCTAGTTTGCACTAAATTACACTATAGTTTACACTACACTAACTCATAAGGTTTAATTCTTTTCAGTCTTCTCACGTCTCTAATTAAGGCGACTAAATACAGCCAAGTCTAATAAGGCCTTTACTGACAACCACTGTGGTGCGGCGAGCGAGTAGCCGGCTGAGATGCGAGAGGTTGCGGGTTCGATACCCGCTGTGGGACAAATGCTTGTATGATCTGTAAATATTTGTTCCTGGTCTGTGTGGTACTATGGTGCTCGTAGTTTCTGATACCCAGGACACAGGGGTCCTAGTGTGGGCTCAGCACTATGTACCCAGGACACAGGCGATCCTAGTGTGGGCTCAGCACTATGTACCCAGGACACAGGCGATCCTAGTGTGGGCTCAGCACTATGTACCCAGGACACAGGCGATCCTAGTGTGGGCTCAGCACTATGTACCCAGGACACAGGCGATCCTAGTGTGGGCTCAGCACTATGTACCCAGGACACAGGCGATCCTAGTGTGGGCTCAGCACTATGTACCCAGGACACAGGCGATCCTAGTGTGGGCTCAGCACTATGTACCCAGGACACAGGCGATCCTAGTGTGGGCTCAGCACTATGTACCCAGGACACAGGCGATCCTAGTGTGGGCTCAGCACTATGTACCCAGGACACAGGCGATCCTAGTGTGGGCTCAGCACTATGTACCCAGGACACAGGCGATCCTAGTGTGGGCTCAGCACTATGTACCCAGGACACAGGCGATCCTAGTGTGGGCTCAGCACTATGTACGTTGGGTGCTATGTACTTATTTATGTACTTCAGATAGGAGTTATCGAATATTGAATGCTTAAATACTAATGTTTAGGCCCAAGTACACGAACAAATAAATAAATAAATAAATAATACTATAATACTGGACAATTCACACAACATTATCTAGCCCCAAGCTAAGCAGAGCTTGTGTTATGGGTACTAGATAATATTATATATAAATCGGTGGTTACCGTAACCAAAAGTCAAAGTGACAGATAATATATGAAAACTTCGGTCATTTTTTTTTTTTTAAGCTAAACATCCGTTTAAACGTCCGTTAATGTGTTAGTGAAAATGCATCTTATTGTTTTTTACAGAACTTCAGTGAACAAGAGCGGTGTTGGCAAAACCCTTCAGGATGGTGTTCATTCTTCATATACTATCCAAAAAGTAAGTTGACTGATACATACATTAATACACACGCCTTTTTCCCCGAAGGGTAGGCAGATGCGCTTGAACCGCCATTCCAAGTAGTATAAAATAAAAAAATAAAAAGTCCCTCAATGGGCCTCTTCACTGTGGGTTGCACCATCGTAGAATATAGACGTGACAAGTGGTGAGCTCATCGCGGCCATTGCTTCCCACGACTGACTCGGCTAACACTTTCGTCCAGTAATAAAACTAATAAAACTATTTTACATGTCATATATTATAACTTAACGCTTTGGTATATATTGGCACAGATAAAATAATACTATACTAGTAATATTGGTAACAATTTAAATTATAAAGTTACATTATTATTATTATTATCAATCAAATTTAAAAATATTATCAGTATATGCTTATAAATACCACTTAACTAAACTATATAGGTGCGAGGATGATGTTCTACAGTTCAGGTAACTCTAGGAATTCACCTATAGAAAATAGAAAAAAATCGTTTATTTTTTATTTCTGTAACAGGTTTACACTTGTTTTAAATATGGTTGGAACCTTCTTATAAGTAGAAAAATACTTGTGTTAGAAGGTCCCGCTCTTCCATAGCGTAGGTATGGTTACAGATTAGTATAGGTACAATCATCGACGTAAATAAAATGAATGGACGGGCCTTAGGGAACGATAGTTTTGAAGCTTCTAAACAGACCTAGCTAGTACACTTCGCTTCAGTCAGTCTTTGTCACGGCAACGAGTGACAGCTATGCTGAAAAATACCAAAATTAGATACCTTGGTAATACAATGCCTTCCTGTGCTTTTCTGCAAGTGCAAACAACACAAGAAATACAAATAAAGCTTCAGGCATCGCATTTCATTCGTAAGTAAAGGTTTTGTAATATAATTTTCATCAATTGATAAAAAACTTATAAATCGTCGTGTGGTAGGAAAACTACATAACTAACACATTTTGCGAAATCGACTTTATTGCATGGTTATGATGGCCCATACATGTCGATGGACACGTCTTGCTCTAGAGGACGAGCGACAAGGAGGACTACGCCCCAGGACATTATCTCAATGTTCCCCACTCTGAATGAAAGTTAACAGACACAAGTTTATACTCGTAGATAGTTTTAATTTTAGTCGACATACCTTTTTCTTTTTGATACTTAGAATTATTGTGTTCCACAAATTGATTTCATTTTGTTGATTTTATAAGCATTAGTCGTATGATAAGTTTGTTATGTCACTTACTTTGAATTTATAAGTCTGCTAAAATAATGTAGGTGTTTCAGTAGTTTTCTAATATTCAGTCTTGATAAAAAGAAATGATTATAAGTTGTTTTTATTTTAAAATGTATTTTAATATTATATAAATCTATACCCATGGATAGGATTGTCATATTCAAATAAGTAAATAATAGATCATTTCAATTATTCAAAACTTTGGCGAGGGAAAAATACATAGTCGTTTTTTTATTTTTTTCTCTTAATCAAAAGAACTAAAATGTATTATCATTAAATTCGAAAATAGATACAGTACCAATCTATAACATATCAAAACACGGACTGAAAAATTAGTAACGATAAAAAAGTTATTGCCATTTTTGACGCAATAAAACAGTAAATCGCGTTTTTCTCGCGATGTTGGTTTTGTTGTTGTTATTACTTATTTAGTTTTCCAACTACAGCGACGAAATATTTGACAAAACTTCACGCATGACGGATGGTGCGGTACAGACTGCAAAAAAAATCTAATGCCTAAGGGGTATCGTATTGATTTAGAATTGTAATTTGCATTATTTACGTCAAAACATTGCTAAGCACGTCGCTTTAGGTAATTGCATATAATATGTAATGGCATGTTAATTAACCTTAGGTATAGCTTTCCAAAAAAAAACTAAGGTAAACAAAAATGGATAGAAGTCATAAGACGAGCAAGAAAAAACGACTTTTGGAAGTGGAATACATTTTCCCGTATTTGCTCTGATCATTTTTTACACAATGAATTCTATACGCCAAAAAACGGTTAGTAGTAGTAGAGCTTTTTTGTGAAAGAGTTCGTCCGGGGAAGTACTACCACCATACCTGTTTCTGCCGCAAAGCAGTAGTGCTCGCATTGCTGTGTTCCGGTTTGAAGGGTAAAAGTGCCGATGAAATTACGGCCACATGGGACTTTTCATCTTTATGTTTCAGGGTGGCGGGCGCAGTGGAATGCCATTTAGGGCGCGTCCTAGGTGGACGTGACCTGAGGTAATGCACTGTTCATAGGCAGAGGGTACCACTTAACATCAGGTGGGCCATCTTCTTGATCTGTCATTCCAAGTAGTATAAAAAAAACTCATTGTGCAAAATTCTTAAAACTGCACTCTGCAGTTTCTTAAATACGGGAATTTTTATACATTTATGTTTCCGTACGATTTTTATGATATTTTCTTAGTTTATTGAGTGATGAAAAATATATTTTTCACAAATTGATTGAGCTGAAGACTTTAGGTGGACTTGCTTTTCTATTGATTTATATTGTCTATGTTTTAGAGCTGAAAAATAGATACGTAGTTCTACAAAAAACAGAAGGGAACCATGTATTTTTGTAAAAGTTTCATTCAATAATTGCATTTTTTTCGGCGATTTTTTGTACTACAAACCTACTGAAATAACTTTAGAAAACACATTGCATCTGTTAAAGTATTAAGTATTAAAAAAATACAGTTTTTAAGAAGTTCAATAATTTAATTTCACCTAGTTTATTTACAAAACCGCCAGGAGTGGTGCTATAGAGAAGAGGCCTTTACTCAGCAGTGGCTGGATAGATAGATAGATAGATAGATAGTTTATTTGTTGACCGTACCCTAAATCCGAATTGTCTTATTTTTCACGGACGTTTTGTATGGGTAAGGCCAGTCCATTTATTTTACTTTGGTCGAAGGGTACAATGATATACCTACTCTTCGACCAAAGTAAAATAAATGGACTGGCCTTACCCATACAAAACGTCCGTGAAAAATAAGACAATTCGGATTTAGGGTACGGTCAACAAATAAACTATCTATCTATCTATCTATCTATCCAGCCACTGCTGAGTAAAGGCCTCTTCTCTATAGCGCCACTCCTGGCGGTCTTGTAAATAAACTAGGTGAAATTAAATTATTGAACTTCTTAAAAACTGTATTTTTTTAATACTTAATACTTTAACAGATGCAATGTGTTTTCTAAAGTACTGAAATAGTAGGTTTATAGTACAAAAAATCGCCAAAAAAAATGCAATTATTGAATGAAACTTTTACAAAAATACATGGTTCCCTTCTGTTTTGTGTAGTTACGTATCTATTTTTCAGCTCTCAAACATACACAATATAAATCAATAGAAAAGCAAGTCCACCTAAGGTCTTCAGCTCAATCAATTTGTGAAAAATATATTTTTCATCACTCAATAAACTAAGAAAATATCATAAAAGTCGTACGGAAACATAAATGTATAAAAATTCCAGTACCTATTTAAGAAACTGCAGAGTGCAGTTTTAAGAATTTTGCACAATGAGTTTTTTTATACTACTTGGAATGACAGATCAAGAAGATGGCCCACCTGATGTTAACTGGTACCCTCTGCCTATGAACAGTGCATTACCTCAGGTCACGTCCACCTAGGACGCGCCCTATGTGGCATTCCACTGCGCCCGCCACCCTGAAACATAAAGATGAAAAGTCCCATGTGGCCGTAATATCATCGGCACCCTTACCCTTCAAACCGGAACACAGCAATGCGAGCACTACTGCTTTGTGGCAGAAACAGGTATGGTGGTAGTACTTCCCCGGACGAACTCTTTCACAAAAAAACTCTACTACTACTAACCGTTTTTTGGCGTATAGAATTCATTGTGTAGAAAATGATCAGAGCTAATACGGGAAAATGTATTCCACTTCCAAAAGTCGTCTGTTCTTGCTCGTCTTATGACTTCTATCCATTTTTGTTTACTTTAGTTTTTTTTTGGAAAGCTATAAGGTTAATTAACATGCCATTACATATTATATGCAATTACCTAAAGCGACGTGCTTAGCAATGTTTTGGCGTAAATAATGCAAATTACAATTCTAAATCAATAAGATACCCCTTAGGCATCAGATTTTTTTGCAGTCTGTACCGGACCATCCGTCATGCGTGAAGTCTTGTCAAATATTTCGTCGCTGTAGTTGGAAAACTAAATAAGTAATAACAACAACAAAACCAACATCGCGAGAAAAACGCGATTTACTGTTTTATTGCGTCAAAAATGGCAATAACTTTTTTATCGTAACTAATTTTTCAGTCCGTGTTTTGATATGTTATAGATTGGTACTGTATCTATTTTCGAATTTAATGATAATACATTTTAGTTCTTTTGATTAAGAGAAAAAAATAAAAAAACGACTATGTATTTTTCCCTCGCCAAAGTTTTGAATAATTGAAATGATCTATTATTTACTTATTTGAATATGACAATCCTATCCATGGGTATAGATTTATATAATATTAAAATACATTTTAAAATAAAACCAACTTATAATCATTTCTTTTTATCAAGACTGAATATTAGAAAACTACTGAAACACCTACATTATTTTAGCAGACTTATAAATTCAAAGTAAGTGACATAACAAACTTATCATACGACTAATGCTTATAAAATCAACAAAATGAAAAAAAATTGTGGAACACAATAATTCTAAGTATCAAAAAGAAAAAGGTATGTCGACTAAAATTAAAACTATCTACGAGTATAAACTTGTGTCTGTTAACTTTTATTCAGAGTGGGGAACATTGAGATAATGTCCTGGGGCGTAGTCCTCCTTGTCGCTCGTCCTCTAGAGCAAGACGTGTCCATCGACATGTATGGGCCATCATAACCATGCAATAAAGTCGATTTCGCAAAATGTGTTACTTATGTAGTTTTCCTACCACACGACGATTTATAAGTTTTTTATCAATTGATGAAAATTATATTACAAAACCTTTACTTACGAATTAAATGCGATGCCTGAAGCTTTATTTGTATTTCTTGTGTTGTTTGCACTTGCAGAACAGCACAGGAAGGCATTGTATCACCAAGGTATCTAATTTTGGTATTTTTCAGCATAGCTGTCACTCGTTGCCGTGACAAGTAATATATTGTAGTCTTTGCAAAGACTGACTGAAGCGAAGTATACTAGCTAGGTCTGTTTAGAAGCTTCAAAACTATCGTTCCCTAAGGCCCGTCCATTCATTTTATTTACGTCGATGTACCTACTACTAGAAACTAAGACATACTATTATACAATTTTAACACATTACTACCATAATTGCATAGAAACATGCATGTTAGATAAAAACTTAACTAAACTAATTAACATTGTGAATATATAAAAGTACAGTGCAACTAGATAAACTTTTTTTTTTTTTTTATACTACTTGGATGTCGGAACAAGCAAGAGGCCCACCTGATGTTAAGCGGTAACCTCTGCCTATGAACAGTGCATTACCTCATAGGTCACGTCCACCTAGGACGCGCCCTATGTGGCATTGCACTGCGCCCGCCACCCTGAGACATAAAGATGAAAAGTCTCATGTGCCTGTAATTTCACCGGCACTCTTACCCTTCAAACCGGAACACAGCAATGCGAGCACTACTGCTATGCGGCAGAAATAGGTATGGTGGTAGTACTTCCCCGGACGAACTCTTTCACAAAAAAGCTCTACTACTACTAAACTTACACTACTACACTTTATTCCCTAGGGAGTTTCATACAACTTGATATCCCTAAAGAGATAATGCTTTACTTTACGTTGAGGTTGCATGATATGTAATTGGACATTGCCGAGCAGGTGGTGTGAAAAGGGTATTTTAGCTATTGATTATGAATAAGGGGGTTATTGTTTTTCGTGATTTTCGCTTATTTTTCGTTTCGTTCTGTTGTCACTTTCTAGTGTCCGAGAATCGCCCTCGAGGACTTGAGTTACAGCTGTTGTTCGTGCCTCTGGCATAGATTAGGAATATGAAATGACGCAAAATATTGTTTCGATTCCATCTTCTCTGATTATTCAGTGCCTTATTATTATAGCAATAAAGTTTAATTTCGTTATCAATCGTATGAGGTCAGCTGACGACTTCAACTTATGGCATTCTCAGCCTTATTTTTAGAGAGATAAAGTTCAAGTTGTTTACAGCGTATGTAATATCAGCTGTGTTGATAACCTACAGGCCGTGACCTGAGTCGGAGGCACGGCCGCACACCCTCTTTCATCATCAGACTGTTATGTTGTACATAAACTTAAAAATATTATTGTACTGGCGGTCACTACTAATTTCTACCTACATACGCGTGTATACTCTCCTCCTCGTGTGACAACATCTGTGGTGCGGCGGGCGAAGGTTGGCCTGCGACGCAGGAGGTTGCGGGTTCGATTCCCGCCTCGGAACAAATATTTGTGCGATCGCAGATATTTGTTCAGGGTGTTCTGGGTATTTTCTATGTATAATAAAAAATATCTATCTATTTAATGTATTGTATTAAGTATATCAATTATCTAGTACCCATAACACAAGCTCTGCTTAGTTTGGGGCTATATAATGTTGTGTAAACTGTCCAGTTTTTTTTTAGTTTTTTTATTATCTTATTAATATACTACAATTCGTTCACCGTAAGATGGCACCTGCCTTGTTTGGCCGCCAACCAAGGCAGGTGCCATCTAACGGTCAACAGTCTTTACGAACATCCGATAAAATGCTTTGCTATGCCACTGCTTTGTTCCGGTTGCGCAAGTCGGAGAGGTCCGTTTATATAATGGGTCCCTCGGTCTACAACAGGCTGCCGGACACGATTAAGGATGCAACTTCCACAATTGTTTTAAAAAATCGACTGAAGAAATGGCTTCTAGACAGTATATTTTATTCTGTAGCGGAGTTCTACGAATTGCCAATTATTTAAATTATATAAAATACTATTAATGTTATGCAACTCTAATTATATTTACTATAACCTTTATATTAAGTCAATATATTATTTTTTATATTGACCTTTTCTGACCTGTAACTTGTCGTTATCAATAAATGATTTTGAATTTTTGGATTTTTGATCATTTCTCTCGATTGAAATCTCGAATGAAAAATCTCGAATGATAAATATCAACTGAAAAGTCTCGAATTAACAATCTCGACTCAAAAACCTCGAAAGGAAAATTGAGAATGGAAACTCTCCACTGAAAAAGCGAGACAGAAAAATGTCGTATAAAAATCGGACAAGAAAGTACCAACATACATGACTACTTCTAGGTACCGCCGAGCAGTAGATTGCTGAAACCACTAATTTCGGACGAGAGAGAACCTTAGGTTATTTTAGTAGCCTACGTACTTACTACCTATCTTGTACTATTATATATTCTGTGTACCTAGGTACTTAGTAGTAGTAGTAGTAGTAGTAGTAGAGCTTTTTTGTGAAAGAGTTCGTCCGGGGAAGTACTGCCACCATACCTATTTCTGCCGCAAAGCAGTAGTGCTCGCATTAATGTGTTCCGGTTTGAAGGGTATGGTTGCCGGTGAAATTACAGGCACACGAGACTTTTCATCTTTATGTCTCAGGGTTGCAGGCGCAGTGCAGTGCCACATAGCGCGCGTCCTAGGTGGACGTGACCTATATGATAATGCACTGTTCATAGGCAGAGGGTACCGCTTAACATCAGGTGGGCCATCTGCTGAATCCGCCAATCCAGGTAAAATTTAAAAAAAAATAAGTTGGTAGGTAATAGTTTGGCTGGTACCAAGTGCCATGTGGTAGGTACCTAAACTAGTCCTACTTGGAACGATACAGAATATTCTCAAGTTCTGATTCCTTCGTAAACAGATTTCCAGTTTTGTAAACTTGTTCCGTAGGTATGTTGGAGGTGTGTCTACCGGTTATAAAGGTTATCACAAACAGGTAACACATTACTTATCTACTCTTAATTTTACACAACCAATAAAATAAGTTTTCGTTAAATAATATAGGTAGGAACCAAACTAGCCACTTATATCGTAATAGTAGATTATGCACTTAGGGGATAAAGCAGTGTCTTACGTCACGGGTGGCATATTGAACCTCTCGCATCTGTGCACTCGCTTCACTCAGGACTCTGAGTTATGTAGAGTCCTGAGTGAAGCGAGGGTCAAGCTGCCCAAGACGAAGACAGGCTTTATTCCAGAGGAGCATACACTTTTTCACAAAACCTCTGCCAGACAATAAAAAATAACAGAAAATCACAGCACCAAACACCGTCTTTGTTTCACATTCTTTGAAATCGCGCCTTTTTTTTTTGAGTTTTGCTTATGGTGGCCAGTTCGATTTTCGAAAAAACCTCTTTACAATGCGATACGGGCATTTTTTTACATAGAGTTTATCCAAGAGTTTCCACACGAATTTGACGTTCCAAATTCAAATCACTTTACTCCTTATGAGGAAGTAGGTACATACAAATTTACCTTCCCTAAAGAGCTTCACTTACTTTTACGCTTCTTCTTATTTTTTTTTATTTTTTTGAGATTGCATGATAATGTAAGTGAACATTATCGAGCAGGGACCACGCGGACTAAGTCTATAAATCAAGTAAATAAATTAAAGTGAACAAAATAATCCGGCATTTTTAAAAATAAAGTTAGTTTTATATAATTAAATTTTATTATTTACAGAATGAATAATAGAACTAATACAAGGTATGTACAAAAATACTTAAATATAGAAAAGAAAAAAAAAGAAGCTAACACAATAAATTTGGTTCATGGGGCAAGGTGGCAATCTTTTTCGGGGTGAATTGAACCTGGGGTGACATGAACCTAACCCGGCAAGAGCACTGGCTGAGATGATTTTAGCTTCTTTTTTTTTTCTTTTCTATATTTAAGTATTTTTGTACATACCTTGTATTAGTTCTATTATTAATTCTGTAAATAAAAAATTAATTTAATTTGAAAAAAAAAAGTGTTTTTCAAGTTATTACGTGTAATTTTGGTGGCATTTTAATCTAGGTAGTTATAGAGCATTGCGTATATAAGTGTATTGCAAGTCTTTTCGAATGGGTGGATGTTGTCCTCCAGATATTTAGTTATTTCTGCCACCGTTTTAAACTAAGTTATTACTTGACGGTGACTGGCGAATTTTATTTTATTAATAGACTATTTTTATTTTATTTATTTACATTTTATAGACCACAATGACATTGGCGAAATTCAAGTAGATTTTCCTCAAAAAAGCCCAGAGAGAAGAGAAAGAGTAGGTAGCTAGCCAGTGATAGGTATGTCCTTGATGCAGACGACACCGCTCCAAAAACAGCAAACAAAGACTTGCAAATAGTTTTATCGAGCTAGTGACAAGCGCAAACCGTAATAATATTTGTCAGTTGACATAACATTGTTTAAACAATGATTAGGTACCTATATTAAGTAGTGGTGTGCAAATTCTTATTATCAAACAATTAAAATATCATATTTTTATCTTATGGACTTGTAAAACAGAAGCAGCCTAGTTTATGAACAAGCCATGGATTGTTTAATGAGAATAGACCCCTCCGTCTCCTCCCGTGGATGACGGATAGCCGACTTAGGGATTAAACCAGGGGATGTGCAGCAGCTTGGTATAATTATGGGGGGGTATAACGCAAAATTACCATCTTAGATTTAATTTTTAACTGACTAAATCAAGTACAATATTCAAATTATAAATATGCATGGATACTACATTATAATACCGAGGGATCACTGTACCAGAAACACGATAGGGCAATATTATCACGATAGAAAAAAAAAACAAAGTTAATTTAATAAGTTAAGTTAAAGTTAAGTTAATTTTTGGCTAGATTCGATTGTTTATTATAATTGTGCATAACTTCTTCTTTTTTATTTACATCAATAAGTTTATTATTAGTTATTTTTGCAATTCTATTCTATTCTATTCTATTCTATATGTTTATTTCAGACAACAATACATTATAATAAAAATAAGTTAGTGTCCATATTTCGAGTAAAATTAAAATTAAAAATAAAATTCACAATCAATTCAAAATCAAAAATTAAAATAAATTAGATATATAAAAAATAAAATAAATTAGAAAAATTAAAATTAAAATTCACAATTAAAATTCAAAATTCAAAATTCAAAATATTTAAAATTTAAAATATTTATCCAACACTGGTCAAGAGAGAGTATGCAATATGGAGAACAAATGCACCTGCCTAAGGCGCAACCAGCCCGCTAAACGCCAGGCCGGTCTAGTTATGATATCATCAGAACTGTACCTGTTATTTCCAAAGACTTCCTGAATGCCAGTGAACGCTCCCATTCACTAGTGACTGCACCTAGGGCGGCCTTCAGCGATCGCGCACTAGCTAGGTACTTACACAAAGAAATAGATCAGTGAATGTCCCTTCAACTGATTCAAGAATGTTGTAAACATCGTTTTTCCAAGTAGGTAAAAAGATTTATCTTTGTAGTTTGGACAAAGGGTCTTTTTATCTACTTAGTTACATAGGTAGATATAGCTAGTGTACATTCACTGGGTGATTGATTTATATTTATATACTTAATACTAGTAGCACAGAATATATGCTAGTAGGTAAGTAGTATCTACATGAGAAACCCCCGCGAGTAGGGCGCTGCGTCATTTGAGTCAAGATAACGTAAAACCAGTTAATTACCTTACCATTTCATTAAATTAAAATAGGTACCTACTTAAATGAATTGACATAAAAGCATTTATTATGTTGAAAAATCTTTTTCATACCTGTTGCTCAAAAGGACCGACGCCAGATGCCACACAAGGCGAAGAAAAAATAGCTTTTCTTCATCTAGAGGTTAAAGTTTATTTTTTTTTATTTTTTTTCTTTCATAATTATGACAATGAGCTTACAAAAACTAAAAAGTCTTTAGTCATAAGTAGAATAATCATGAATAAAGACTCGACTTATTACTGATTCATAAAAAAAGAACAACATTTTATTTTTGAAAATGGAACTAAAGTCGGTATCTCTTTGGTAGAATGCATGCAATGCGTTGCGGCTACAGAAGAAATAAAAAAAAAGCCATTGGCGCGAAATCTTTATTTCTTTTATCTAATTGCAAATTGAATTGGTAGTGACCGTTATTTAATTTTTCATAATGTATTGGATTATTTTATTTTCTCGCAATCGTAGTGAAAAGTGGAGTGTAGCACACCACATTAAAACTCGGGTACTATTTACTCCCTCACTAAAGCACGGGAGTAAAACTACCTCGTATATAATGGGTCGTATGGTGTTGCTCCTTGTATAACAATCTACTATTTTCAGAACTAGCTTTTGTGTCTGATGATAATGAGCCTAAACTCGGCCAGTTTACTATTATCCATCGAGGAGTTCCGTTGTCCACCTTCCGCGTCCATCATAATAATATTATATTGTCATCGGAACTTGACAGGTGTGCTTAATTTAACCTCAATCGGATATCGGAAAGTGGCCGAAATTCGATCGCAAGATTTGTCCCCCATAGACTTCATAAAAAACGTAGTAGCACTGGCTTACAATAAGTCTATTCCCATTTGGCACACTATAGCCATTCCACTGGCTATTATTTATTCTGTGCCACTGGTAACAATTTTATTGTGAAAAAAACCATTTAGATCAAATTGAAAGCTTATATTCCCATTTTGCTCAATGTTACTCATTTAATTGTTTCTATATGGATAATTCCCACCACTTATTTTATTAATATTATTTAGATAAGTATTATTTTTAATTAGTACTGGTAGGCTAAGTACGGTTCAGATGAAACCCGGCTAGCACGTTAGTTACACGGGTATAAAATGAATACTTCGTCATCATCCACTTGACTGCATTATATTTCTGTTCTCTAATGAGGTAGAGCTGGCAGACTAATTAATAACTAGGTAATTATTAAGTGCAAATAGTTATTTGTTTTGAAAACATAATGCGAAACACGAGATAGGTATTAGTAAATTGAACGCGGACTCCAAGCGGACAGCCATGATACGTTATCTCATAGACTTTTGATAAAAACTCATTTCGCAATTTTTTAAATTATGTAGAAGATACCATAAAACATGGGTACGTATCAAAATGCATAAATTTAAAATAGATACGTTTAGAATAATTTAAAAAACCCAATGGTGAAAATAGTATAGTAAGTTTAATATTTATACTTATTGGTCGAAATGCTTATAACTATAATCTCAAACAAATATGTACGCCTTCAAGTTTGTAACCGGGGCCATCAAAATGTCACTTTTTATGTTTTTCAAAAACAACAGTAAAATAGGGATATTGAGTTTATTTATTTGAACCATACGGTGTAAAGTATGTATTTTGATTTTATAAATTATGATGATACGTACCCAATAAAAATATCTGCAAATGGTTTGTTCTATTTTTAACCGACTTTAAACAAGGAGGTTCTCAATTCGGTTGTTTTTTATATTTGTCTCTGGTATCGTGCGTGTATTGCGTAGTAACTACGTACCTACCTAGTACCTACGTAATACACGCTCGATCATCGTAACGATGCTGTTTGCAAAACTCGGACTTTGGCTACTGTTGTCATTTCCACAGATTATGTTATGTTATTAATTATATACAAATCATTTATTTATATTTATAAGGAAAACCAACAGCTAAATTAATTTCCTTGATAACTAATAGCATCAGAAAGCTAATAGACTAGCCAGCACGTTTTCACTGCGAATACTTTTTAGCAGAACATAAAAGAAAAAATAATTAGTTAGGTATACAAATAATAATAGTTATTTATTACCGAATATACATAGCGTGTGGCAAATGGGAGTCCCAGAGTAAGTATATTTTCTGTTGTAGATAGTTTAGGAAATACCGGTTTAGAGTTTAGTTAGAACATAAAAACAGGTTTGTAGATTTAAGAATTTTTTTAGTAGCCTAAAATGTGTTCTTCCTAAAAAAACTCGCCAAGTGCGCGTCGGACCTCATTTCCGGACATTAATGTAAGTATGAGATGTAATTCTCGAAATGTTCATGGTGGCCAGTTCCATTTTCGAACTACCTCGGTTTTACTAACTGTTTACAATGCCATTTGGGCATTTTTTTACTCAAAGTTTTCCACTTTTTTCTACACAAGTTTGACGTTCCAAATTCATATCACTTTATTTCCTAGGGAGTTTCATACAACTTTATATCCCTTGGGAGATAATGCTTTACTTTACGTTGAGGTTGCATGATATGTAATTGGACATTGTCGAGCAGGTGGTGTGAAAATCTATATTATATATCAGTTTACCTATTGTCATGTCATGTGTCTATCTGTGACTACTATCTACCTATTCATTATCTGTCTGTCACTAAACAGCGTACTCTGTAGTTCAGGTAAGTTAGAAATTGACAGAATAGCACTCACGAAACGAAAGTGAGCAAAAAACAAGTTTGTTTAATTTAAAAATCATAAGGAAAGTAATTTTTAAAAATAAAAACGAGGTCCTTGGCAATAAAAACATCTTATGATGTTATCTATACTATATATTATATTATAATATTATAAAGCTGAAGAGTTTGTTTGTTTGTTTGTTTGTTTGTTTGTTTGTTTGAACGCGCTAATCTCCGAAACTACTGGTTCGAATTGAATAATTCTTTTTGTGTTGGATAGTCCAGTTATCGAGGAAGGCTATAGGCTATATAACATCACGCTACGACCAATAGGAGCAAAGATATAGCGGTAAATGTGTAAAAAACGGGAGAAATTATAAGTAATAAAATATCGCGGGCGGGCTGTTTTTAACCGGGGGCTACCCGTGCGAAGCCGGGGCGAGCCGCTAGTGATTGATAATTTAGGAGAAAAATGGTTACATATATAGAATAGAGGCTACGTTGCAAATTTATACGCAACATTTTAAGTTATTTATTTAAAAAAATTAACAGAAGAGGACATGCTTTATGTTTTGTAGATTATCATGTATATTCTTTGTAGATTTTTCGATAAATATCGTGGAGAAAAAACGGTTTTAACGCACCACATTTCACATAATTATACTTTCAGATAACCAACTTTCGTAGTTAATTATGATCCACACTGAAACTTGACCGAATAAGAGATTGAATTGTGTATATGACTGAAAAATTGCTTTTCTTCCCTCGTCATAATTATTTTTTGAACTTTCAATTGATGGCGACCATTGATTTGAGTAAGATAGTGGTTCACATATCATTAAGAATGAAGAGAGACGCGACATTATGCTAACATTCGCCAAAATTCACGGTGTAGGTACCTATGCAGGTATATCCATCCACGCCCGTCTGCACCACATTAAGCCAATGGTCTGCCTGCATGCGATGGGCGATGGGCAGAACTTGTTATTGCAAACCTTATAAAAACTCATTTCGTCATGACTAGGCCCGCTAGGACCGCTAGGCCTGAACGTAGTAGTAGTAGAGCTTTTTTGTGAAAGAGTTCGTCCGGGGAAGTACTACCACCATACCTATTTCTGCCGCAAAGCAGTAGTGCTCGCATTGCCGTGTTCCGGTTTGAAGGGTAAGGGTGCCGGTGAAATTACAGGCACATGAGACTTTTCTTCTTTATGTCTCAGGGTGGCGGGCGCAGTGCAATGCCACATAGGGTGCGTCCTAGGTGGACGTGATCTATGAGGTAATGCACTGTTCATAGGCAGAGGTTACCGCTTAACATCAGGTGGGCCTCTTGCTTGATCCGTCATCCAACGTCGGCAAGATAAACTGAAGTCACCGTTTGTTATGAAGAATGACGATACGTGTATTCTCAGCCCATGAACAATATAAATTATTTACTTTCTACATTACTAGTTACTTATTCTAGAACCGAATGGTCTGCTACGTGACGATGGTAAGCGGCCTGACGTTATGACTCTTGTTCCGAGGGCGTTGTAGTTCTCGCGAACTCAACTTTCGCTATAAGAAGTGTTGATGAGATGTAAAGGGCAAAAAACACAAAAAAAAAAAATCGCGCCGCAAGCTTGAGCATCCAGTTTTTTTTTCTACAACATACAAGTAGGTAGGTAGGTTTTTTTTTTTTTTTTTTTTTATACTACTTTGATGACGGAACAAGCAAGAGGCCCACCTGATATTAAGCGGTAACCTCTGCCTATGAACAGTGCATTACCTCATAGGTCACGTCCACCTAGGACGCACCCTATGTGGCATTGCACTGCGCCCGCCACCCTGAGACATAGATGAAAAGTCTCATGTGCCTGTAATTTCACCGGCACCCTTACCCTTCAAACCGGAACACAGCAATGCGAGCACTACTGCTTTGCGGCAGAAATAGGTATGGTGGTAGTACTTCCCCGGACGAACTCTTTCACAAAAAAGCTCTACTACTACTAGATTTAGGTAGGTACTTACCTACCTAAATGTCTTGTTCCTTGCCTATATTTAGGCTCTTGCAATATTTGTGAGCCAGGGTTCAACACCCGCAATGGCCGCAGCCCGGTGTCTGATGCAATGCAATAAAATTTCGCCTTGAGCTTTGGATGGAATGGGGCTGATGAAATCACAAGCAATATTACAGTGAAGCTATTGATGAATACGGAGAATTTCTAAAATAAACTTACGATAAAGTCACACTAACAAAAAACAATCTATACCTACTTAATCTACATACATACCTACGAATTGTTTTCATTCGCGCCAAACACTACGTAATTATTGTGAAGTTAGCGCATAATCTGTGGTGACAGGCACGTAGCCGACACACCCGCGCTCTCGTCCAATCACAGCGCGCCGTGCGCACACTCCCTCGCGATATAAAGCACTCTTGCGCGTGTTTCCGAACATTCTCGCTTCGTAATCCTGTTACAGTACATCTAATATTAAATGGGTGATAGATTAAATCAAATAGGATATTATAGGTGGTTGATGTTCTTATTCAGCTTCAGTAATTTTGATAAAATTTAGTTAGTTTTTTCAAATTTATCTTTAAAGTATTATTGGATTAATTTATTTTGTTTAGTTTATCAAAATGTTGCATTTTAAATCTCTACCTGAAGACTACGTGAGGAAGGCAGCCAAGTAAGTTTTTTTTTATATTTATCATTACCTATATTATATATTACATATGTATGTCCATCTAATTATGTAGGTAGGTAGTCAAAAAAATATATACCTACTTAACCAAAAATAAAAAGTTTTATTCGTTATTTAGGTACTTTGGGTCCTTTAAATATTTACTGACACAATGTCAGCAAGTGCCCGCCGGCGCGTTTTACCGGGATAAAAAGAAGCCTATTATAGCTCAATCCAAGTCATAATCTATCTGTGCACCAAATTTCATCGAAATCGGTTCAGCTGTTTCGGCGTGATTGAGTAACAAACTGATAGGTACTTTTACTATACTTTCCTAAACATTATAGGTACTTCCACTCAAATCTTCCAGCTTCCCTGATAAATACCTAGGTATAATAAATACCCCACCACATTGGTGTGAGCACAGCATTCAAATCTGTACCCAGAAGATCTATTAATAGGTATTAAGTTATTAGGTAGGGAAACTAAACTCTTTGGATCTGCAGTCCATCATACTCATAAATGTGTTGGGAATATTTAAATTGGAACACACTGGCTGAGGTCAGACGTCGCATCCGCGGCGGCGTGCACGGTGGTGGGGCATGGATCGCCACCGTGCACGCCGCGCCACCGCGGACGCGGGCTGACCTTAGCCTTAGACTTGACTCCTAAGGGGGTGACGGACTCGTGTATCCCCTGAGAGGGGGGACATAACTGATCCAATGTCTTTACCATTAGTTGTACCTACGTAGAAATTTATATTCGTTTTCTGGCTAAAGGAAAGGATGAACCAAACTAGTTTTTTTTAAATATTTGTCACTATCTGTCATATCAACGGTTCTGTGGAATAATTCTCATAACTCGCTGCCATTTCGCCGGAACAATGGTCTCGGCATGGCCGGAATCAAAGCATCAACTTACAAGCAGAGCAGCCTCAACAATGGCCTATAATATTTCGGCTTCTATTGAATCACTACTATTGAAACTTCCCATGCAGACGTCACTAATTCGACATAGTTTTTTTTTTTTAAATAAGGTTTTAATATTATTTTATCTGTGGTGTAGGTAAATCATCCCGATACTTGCAATGCAGACGTTCTTGGTGAATGACCTAAATATCTCCTAAAGTGCAGTGTCACTATTTCTCTGCTTTGCGTCACTATTTATCACTATTTCGCCACAGTTAGTAGTAGCAGAGCTTTTTCGTGAAAGAATTCGTCCGGGGAAGTACCTACCTACTACCTCCATACCTATATCTGCCGCAAAACAGTAGTGCTCGCATTGCTGTCTTCCGGTTTGAACGGTATGGGTCTTTCCATCTTTATGTCTCAGGGTGGCGGGCGCAGTGCAATGCCACATAGGGTTGCGTCCTAGATGGGCGTGACCTATGTGGTAATGCGTTGTTAAAGGCAGAGGTTACCGGACCATCTGCTTGTTCCGTCATTCACGTAGTTAATAAAAAAAAAAGATTTTTGGCATAGTTGAAACCACCAAATTTCATAGTGAGGCTTCCAACTTGATGGACATCTATTTTACTCGATTTCTCTAAGACTGTATTCTATGTATAGGTACTTAGATTACAACATCTATAGGTAGGTGGGTACTTTGTAAATTGTTTCTTATACAATTATACTTTTCAACACACTTGCTCATAAAGTGGCTCTAAATTCACCGCAATTAGGCACATAATGACACCTGTAATCAAACTGTGACTTTTTCATTGCTATTATACACAAGTGAGTTAACAGACAGTTGAACATTTACACAGAGTGTGTAAATTTTTTACACCTGTAATAAATTGTGACTTTTTCATTGCTATTATTCACGAGTGAGTTATAGAGACAGTTGAACATTTACACAGAGTGTGTATTTCTGTTTTATTATTATTGTCTTCACTAGTGTGTTGAAAAACTTCGTATGATGCACGTGTGTATTGATGATTACCTACCGTCCTCGGCTCTCTTAAGAGCTGGCGCCTCAGCGGTAATCACCAACATTACACACTTGTACCATAATGTACTATACTATCTTCTATCTATCTACCTAGATACTCACATTTTGCCTACTTGTAAGTACCTACGAGTTATTTATTGCCGATAGCCGATAGTAACTGTGATGTATCTGTGCTCGACCCTGAACAAAGTACAGAGTGCGCCCGTCAAAAAGCCTACCTATATTATTTTCTTATCTCGAAATGAGGCCACCTAACCGATAGTATGACACAATATATTCATTATGTGACGCAAAATGACCACACACATCATTAGCAAGTAAAGTGGCAATATGCAGGCCATATAGCACGCAGAACTGACACTGCCGGACGACGCAGTGTAGACAGACCCACCGGATGGACCAAATACATTAGAAAGGTCGCCAGAGGGGCTAGTCTGCAAATTTAACAAGTACCTACTAGCACCATACCTATTTCTGCCGCAAAGCAGTAGTGCTCGCACTGCTGTGTTCCGGTATCGCTGAAATTACAGGCACATGAGACTTTTCATCTTTATGCCTCAGGGTGGCGGGCGCAGTGCAATGTACTTGTGGTTGGGCGCGTACATGGTGGACGTGACCTATGTGGTAATGCACTATGACGCACACCACACCACCGTACCGCTTAACATCAGGTGGGCCGTCTGCTTGATCCGTCATTCCAAGTTGTATAAATAAAAATCTACAGGTTTTGAGGTTGTCAAGGTGCCCTCCAGTTTATCCACACTAAAATACGTGTAGGGTACACGACACGCCTGTGTATTAGTTACTTATCTTTGCAGACTTTAGTTAGACTTAGGTCGTTGGATGGAGGCAGCTCGAACGTTCGAGGCCTATGTCCAGCAGTGGACTCCAATTGCTGATGATGATGATTTTTCATTTTTATTTTTACAATTTTAGGAAAACCAACAGTTATACACAAACTGTGGTTGTTTATAAAATAACATGTTAAAAAGCTGAAGGCTAATTAAAAGCTTCCGCAAATAGCCTTTTAAATAGATCAACTAAAACTAAAATCAGTAGACGACAAAAAATAAACTATAAAGATATACTTACTTACGTACATACCTGGTTACATTGATGAGTTGAATTTAGGCGAGAAAAATAAATATGTACCTATACACTACAGACACAGTGCAACATCTACATTCACATTCGCCAATGTGTTGAACGAATTACATGCTCTGATGATAATAAGCGTTCCGTCTTTGATGAAGTAACAACATGGGTGCTTTGTCCACAGATGTGCCCAGATAGCACTGGGCTGCAGCCGCGCGGCGCACCAGACCGCGCTGCGAGGCGCCTCCAAGCCCAACCCGCAACTAGCCGCGCTCACTCCTAAGGTATGTGCCAGATAGCACTGGGCTGCAGCCGCGCGGCGCACCAGACCGCGCTGCGAGGCGCCTCCAAGCCCAACCCGCAACTAGCCGCGCTCACTCCTAAGGTATGTGCCAGATAGCACTGGGCTGCAGCCGCGCGGCGAACCAGACCGCGCTGCGAGGCGCCTCCAAGCCCAACCCGCAACTAGCCGCGCTCACTCCTAAGGTATGTGCCAGATAGCACTGGGCTGCAGCCGCGCGGCGCACCAGACCACGCTGCGAGGCGCCTCCAAGCCCAACCCGCAACTAGCCGCGCTCACTCCTAAGGTATGTGCCAGATAGCACTGGGTGCAGCCGCGCGGCGCACCAGACCACGCTGCGAGGCGCCTCCAAGCCCAACCCGCAACTAGCCGCGCTCACTCCTAAGGTATGTGCCAGATAGCACTGGGCTGCAGCCGCTCGGCGCACCAGACCGCGCTGTGAGGCGCCTCCAAGCCCAACCCGCAACTAGCCGCGCTCACTCCTAAGGTATGTGCCAGATAGCACTGGGCTGCAGCCGCTCGGCGCACCAGACCGCGCTGTGAGGCGCCTCCAAGCCCAACCCGCAACTAGCCGCGCTCACTCCTAAGGTATGTGCCAGATAGCACTGGGCTGCAGCCGCTCGGCGCACCAGACCGCGCTGTGAGGCGCCTCCAAGCCCAACCCGCAACTAGCCGCGCTCACTCCTAAGGTATGTGCCAGATAGCACTGGGCTGCAGCCGCTCGGCGCACCAGACCGCGCTGTGAGGCGCCTCCAAGCCCAACCCGCAACTAGCCGCGCTCACTCCTAAGGTATGTGCCAGATAGCACTGGGCTGCAGCCGCTCGGCGCACCAGACCGCGCTGTGAGGCGCCTCCAAGCCCAACCCGCAACTAGCCGCGCTCACTCCTAAGGTATGTGCCAGATAGCACTGGGCTGCAGCCGCTCGGCGCACCAGACCGCGCTGTGAGGCGCCTCCAAGCCCAACCCGCAACTAGCCGCGCTCACTCCTAAGGTATGTGCCAGATAGCACTGGGCTGCAGCCGCTCGGCGCACCAGACCGCGCTGTGAGGCGCCTCCAAGCCCAACCCGCAACTAGCCGCGCTCACTCCTAAGGTATGTGCCAGATAGCACTGGGCTGCAGCCGCTCGGCGCACCAGACCGCGCTGTGAGGCGCCTCCAAGCCCAACCCGCAACTAGCCGCGCTCACTCCTAAGGTATGTGCCAGATAGCACTGGGCTGCAGCCGCTCGGCGCACCAGACCGCGCTGTGAGGCGCCTCCAAGCCCAACCCGCAACTAGCCGCGCTCACTCCTAAGGTATGTGCCAGATAGCACTGGGCTGCAGCCGCTCGGCGCACCAGACCGCGCTGTGAGGCGCCTCCAAGCCCAACCCGCAACTAGCCGCGCTCACTCCTAAGGTATGTGCCAGATAGCACTGGGCTGCAGCCGCTCGGCGCACCAGACCGCGCTGTGAGGCGCCTCCAAGCCCAACCCGCAACTAGCCGCGCTCACTCCTAAGGTATGTGCCAGATAGCACTGGGCTGCAGCCGCTCGGCGCACCAGACCGCGCTGTGAGGCGCCTCCAAGCCCAACCCGCAACTAGCCGCGCTCACTCCTAAGGTATGTGCCAGATAGCACTGGGCTGCAGCCGCTCGGCGCACCAGACCGCGCTGTGAGGCGCCTCCAAGCCCAACCCGCAACTAGCCGCGCTCACTCCTAAGGTATGTGCCAGATAGCACTGGGCTGCAGCCGCTCGGCGCACCAGACCGCGCTGTGAGGCGCCTCCAAGCCCAACCCGCAACTAGCCGCGCTCACTCCTAAGGTATGTGCCAGATAGCACTGGGCTGCAGCCGCTCGGCGCACCAGACCGCGCTGTGAGGCGCCTCCAAGCCCAACCCGCAACTAGCCGCGCTCACTCCTAAGGTATGTGCCAGATAGCACTGGGCTGCAGCCGCTCGGCGCACCAGACCGCGCTGTGAGGCGCCTCCAAGCCCAACCCGCAACTAGCCGCGCTCACTCCTAAGGTATGTGCCAGATAGCACTGGGCTGCAGCCGCTCGGCGCACCAGACCGCGCTGTGAGGCGCCTCCAAGCCCAACCCGCAACTAGCCGCGCTCACTCCTAAGGTATGTGCCAGATAGCACTGGGCTGCAGCCGCTCGGCGCACCAGACCGCGCTGTGAGGCGCCTCCAAGCCCAACCCGCAACTAGCCGCGCTCACTCCTAAGGTATGTGCCAGTTAGCACTGGGCTGCAGCCGCTCGGCGCACCAGACCGCGCTGTGAGGCGCCTCCAAGCCCAACCCGCAACTAGCTGCTCTCACTCCCGAGGTAAAATAAAGAAGCACAATGTAGCACACACACTTAGCGTCGATGGACGTCAAATTCTGTCACTATCATACTCATTCAAGTTCAGGTAAGTAAGTAAGTGACAGAATAACACAGGTTCCCTCGGCATTGTGTTATTTATATACTGAAAACATCTTATGATCTTATGTTCGGGAGAAAATTGGTTGTAACTACGAAAACAGAGGATACTTTGCAAAATTTCTTACATTTTAAGTTATTTTTTTCATATTTTTGAAACCAAGATTACATGCTTTATATTATGTAGACAAATTATATATTTTTTGTAGATTTTTCGATAAGAATCGCACCTTTAGAACCTCCAATCCGTACAAAAATCCGTGATTTGTATACCACTTGCCCGTATTTGCTTGTCATGCAGACTCGATGCTCTGATCATACTAAATTATGACGTGGAGACAGTTGGTTAGAGTACGTTTTCCGTTGATACTGCCCTGCTAAAATATAGTTGGCGCAGCCGGAGTCTATTTGCCAGAATGTTCAGCAATCATCATTTCATCACACTTGCTTGTAAAGTGGCCTTTATTGCAGCGTGTATACTTACCTAATCATAAATTCATAATGCAGCAAATAAAACCTGTCTATTGTTTCATCAGGTCCGAGCGTTCGTGGAGCGTAGTGCGGCGCTATGCCTTCCTGAGCATGTGCATGTGTGCGACGGCTCTGATGCCGAAGCCAGCGCTCTGCTCAGCCTGATGCAGCAGCAAGGCACGCTCAAACGCCTGCCGAAGTATGACAACTGGTGAGTCAAAGAAAACTGTCTTTATTGCTAGACCAGCAATGTTGCCCGCGTCGAGATTTTTCTATAAAAACATCTCAGACAAATAATACGGCGTACGAAACAAGTAAAGCCGAAAACTAAAAATCCTGTAGATGTCCACTGCTGGACGAGCCACGAGGGGATTTGTCATAATCACCACGCTTGGCAGGCGGATTGGTGCCATAATCGCAATATTGGTATTAAGTGCCCAGGCGCCAATCAATTAAACTTTTTTAAACAAAAAACAAAAAATAATATTCATCATATTTCATAACCTCTACTTACAATGCGCTTATAACGTAAAAATCCTATTACTTGCCTGCCTATCACCGTGCGTTGATAAAAATAAGAGTAACAAATAATATTATTTTAGAGGGCATGGTCAATTTATATCTTAATTTTTTATGATTTTCGTTCACTTTTATAGCGCGAGCGCTGTTCTGTCACTTTATATCTTACCTGAACTTTACTGAGTTAGATAGTGGACGGAATTTAATTTTATGTAGTGTAATGTTTAGTTTTTGGTGTCCTTTCTCAACCGGCGTATGCTAAATTGGCGAACCTATCGCGCTTTGCTCGCAAATACCGGTCGCTATATTTTGTCTTGTCCAGCAGTGCACGTCTAAAGGCTCCACTCACGATCCTATGATTTGTTCCAGCTGGCTAGCCAGAACTGACCCAGCGGACGTGGCTCGCGTGGAATCCCGCACCTTCATCTGCTCAGAGCATGAGCGAGATGTAGTGCCGTCTGCGAAGGCAGGGCAGAAGTCTGCCCTGGGGAATTACATCTCTGCTGGCGACTATGAGAAGGCGGTGGTGGAGCGGTTCCCTGGATGCATGCAAGGTGAGATTCCCTCTGGTTATTACATACCTACATACATAGACACACGCCTTTACAATATAGACATGTCAAGTGGTGAGCTCAACGCCACCATTACCTCTTACGACTGACTAGGTTATCGCTTTCTTCCTGTAATAACACATTCCATAATAAGCTAGTAGCCAGGACAAATCTTATCAGCAAGTCCGGGTAATCCCTTAGTTGGGTTTTACGACATCCACGGGAGGAGACGGAGGGGTCTATTCTTAGGCCGGACACAGCACAGAGTGACAATAATCAGAATTATTTATCGTAAATTTTTCGGTTGTTTGCGGCTTGCTCCGCTCGCTGGTAAGTTTTAGGGTAATCCTAAAAAAAACTAAATCATATATGGAAACAGTTTACAATAAAGACTATCTGATTGAGCAACCGGCATGTCATGTAACAATGAACCCAGAAAATACACTCCTTTTTGGGCTGTCGTAAAACAGTGGTGTGTTCCAGGTCGCACCATGTACGTGATCCCGTTCTCCATGGGCCCGGTGAGCTCCCCGCTCTCCAAGATCGGCGTGGAGCTGACTGACTCCCCCTACGTGGTGTACTCCATGCGCGTCATGACCAGGATGGGTAAGTAAACGCATAAAGCTATACCAATCGTACTTTACAATTTCATACGATTGCATCTATCTACTGCTAGGCCGCTTTAGCCCTCTCCATGAAACAAGATGTTGCTAGTTGCTACTGTTTTGGATAACTATCTCATTAAACTTCATGGAATTTTGTACACATGATGATTGGCCATGTTAGTTTATTATTAGTCTCTTAACCTACAGTTCTCTTATGTAAATCATGATGGAAAATAGTGTGCCTTAGCAATCGTCGTTTGTGTCTGACACTTTTTAAATCACTTGCAATCATTTATGTTTCGATAGCCGATGATTGCCCTTCTATTCTATTCTATTCTATTCTCTATTCGCTCTCCCGAATTTACTTGAATGAGGTGCAAATTGCAGAAAATGGTTTCTGGCCGCCAAACTAGGAGGAGCGCTATTTAATGATTAAGTTACAATTATTTTATATCAAAATTAGGTACTCAATCATTACCTATTGAACTGTTTTCTCGCAAATGTGTTGAAAAACGTTGTATGACACACGTGCGGAAAATGGTTTCTACAAACTCGTGACTATGGTAAGGCCAAAGTCAAAAGTCAAAAGTCAAAAAGTGTTTTAGTCATTGAAATCACAAGGATCATTATGAATCGTCTTAAAAAATAAATTTACATTTACTCCTGTTCCAACGCAACCAGACCTAGAAGAAGCATGCAACAAACACGGTCTGTTTATTTTTTGATGATCCTTCTTATTACTTGGTGGGGTGCGCCTGTGTGGTGCCTCGAGAACAAGTGGAAGCCGATTCAAAGAAACAAGGAAAACCAACTTAAAAACCTTAGGTAGGCAGTCAAAAGTAAGATGCTAGAGAGAATCAGTAAAGGTTCATAAGGCAGCACACTCTACGCTTGATAAACCTACTCATAAGACATACTCATAACTTCCGAGACTTCCATTCGTCTTCTCGTTTGTAAAACCAACTTTCCGCACTAGTATCATAAATAACTATTTTAGAGCGGCACGGGTTATATTTCTGGTTTTCTATAAACACGTCCCCGTAACGTAGGTATGTTTATTAGCTAGAATAGGTTATCGAAACCAGTATTAGTGACACATGCTAAAGTCCGAATACTTCCGGAGTCAATATTATCAACGGCTTCGAAATAAGGACACTGGATGTTTACCTACTCACTAAATATTTATTTGGGTAGGTAAGTAGTACATGGTAGTACCAATAGATAGATAGATAGATAATTTGCTTATTTCACATTTCACACAATAAAAATTAACATATCAGCCATTTTGTAAATAATAATTAAATCTAATAATTAATGTTAGAAAGTTTACAAAAATACAATTATTTAAAAAAAATAAGCATTAAGTAGTACTAGTAGTACTGAGTATTGAGTATGTACTTAAGGCGCTATAGGTTCAACGAACATTTTTGTATGAGGCGAAGAAGGCGAGCGCAAGCTCTGATACCGTGTTTTTATGTATAAAAAAATTATATAAAAATGTCGTTCAAAGTTTTGTTTAATTTTGTTGATGAATTCACTAACTCAAATAATAACTAACATGTAACCAAATGTTTCAAAAATTAAAACGTGACAGAAGTGAGTGAAAAATAGCATTTAAATTTTAAAAAGGAGGTATCTTTTTTATAATTTTTTATCGATTGAAGTAATTCAATTATTGTATTGAATTATTGATAGAAACTAAAAACTAGACTAGATAAAAAGCTCAAGAATATCATATATTTTTTTCTTCCTAGAAAACTATGAAAATTCTTAACAAAAACTTTAAAATTCTAGAGACATTTGAGAACCTATCGCGCCTTAATTCAAATTCAGTCATTATAACAATTTACAAGAGGTATAAAGTATGTGTGTGAACTTAGCAAATCATTGTCCAGCAGATCATAGATAAATCAAATCAAATCAAATCAAAACAAATGTTTATTTCACTAACTTAAAGTCTACAATTTAACAGGGTTTGGACACTCCTTTTAAGCAAAAAATATGTTTGTGTGTTAGGAGATACCGCTCTTCTATATAAAAAAAAAAAAAAAAAAGTACTACTTATTGAGTCACAAGCTGGGCGACTGGCTGTTGTTTTGAAACCACACTGGTGCTATGATGCCAATGGTCTGCCACAACGGCCAGCATGCTGGTAGCAGAAGCGACTCATCAGGGACGCTGACTGTTGCGTGCGTATGATCGCGTAGGCACCGATGCTACGCACATTGCATAATTTAAAATATAACCAGATTCTCCACACAGGAAGTAAAAATATTACATGAGGAGCATGAGTACCTACCTATAGTTCTTTTTTAGGATACCTTTACTTCATAAAGTACCAACGGAACGGAACAGATGCTATCGGAAGAGACGTCTTCTTTTTTCCTAGTGTTTTTTTTTTAGTGTTTTTTAAAAATTTTGGTGGCATTTTAACCAATGTATCTCGTCTAAAGAGCTCAAGTATAGTGAAATTAAATGAAAGTGTATTGCGTGACTTTTCAAATTGGTGGAAATTATCTACCAGCGTTTTTGTGAAACGGCCACCGTTTTACTAAAACATGAATTGACGATTTGGAAGGATTTATGTCTCAGGGTGGCGGGCGCTGTGCAATGCCACATAGGGTGCGTCCTAGGTGGATGTGATCTATGTGTTAATGCAGAGGTTACCGCGGGCCATCTGCTAGTTCCGTCATCCACGAAGTAAAACAAAATGACCCATGTATTTGACTGTTGTTTATTATCCTCAGGAGCGCGGGTGTTGGAAGCGTTGCGTCAAGACGAACAATTCGTGCGGTGCCTGCACGCGGCGGGCGCGCGCGGCACGCCAGGCTGGCCCTGCGACCCGGCGCGCACCATCATACTGCACAAACCCAGCGAGAACGAGATCATCAGCTATGGTACGTATGAGCTCGGGAGCGCGGGATAAAAAGCTCTACTACTACTCCAAGCGGTGGTGGACTACCTCAAGCAGAAAACAGGGCTAACCATAAGGGTCGAGCAGTTGGAATCTCGCCATGACGTCAATTTTATTTCCTTTACGGTGAGGGTGCCGACTGACCGTCTATCGACCTTCATGAATGGAGAGTTCTGGCCGAGAGGTGTCAAGTTCAGGAGGTTCTTCGGACACCTGACACGAGACACCACGCAGTTGCGACATACGTCACAATCTACACGTGTGCATTAAAATAAAGTGTTTTTATATGTATGTTAATGTTTAAGGTATTTATGTTGCTATGGGCTTATTGTTTAGGTTTTTGTACATTTCTCAAAAGGCCTTTTTATTACTGTGATAGACGTTTGTTTGAGCACGATCTCACCTGTTGGTAAGTGACGATGTGGCCGAAGATGGAGCACAAAGGTCTAGAAGGCACCTATTCACTCTAGCCTTGAAGAGACCCAGATTATAGTTTTCAGGAAAGACAGACGACGGTAGTTTATTCCACTCCTTAGCAGTTCGCATTATAAAGGTAGAACAGTACCCTTAGTACGAGAATTTGTCAGTATTCGAAACTATATAAAGTTTCGTTTCCTTCAATACATTTTCTGACAGCGTCCTTAGTTTTCTTCTCGTTTTCGCTAGGGGCGCTGCTAGTAAATGTATGGAAGGAAACGAAACTTCATGTAGTTTCGAATACTGTCAAGTTCTCGTACTAACCCCCCAGCATCGTAAACTGAACAGTTCTGATCGTATCAGAGCTATTCGTATCTGAGCCTGAAGTAAAGACATGGACATCCGGAATAAACCTTACTTACTTACAACTAATCTAAGGGGTACCACTAGGGGTCTAAGCGTCCTATACCGGTATACAACCCTGGTTGCTCCTCCCTCACTGAAAGCTGATATAACATGAGTGATGCGTTGTCTCCAGGTAGTGGATACGGCGGGAACAGTCTCCTAGGCAAGAAATGCTTTGCCCTGCGTCTGGGATCCGTGATCGCACGACGCGAGGGCTGGCTCGCTGAACACATGCTGGTTAGTACCTTATAATTATGTACTTATACTACTAGCTACTACTGTTACTGTTAGCCTGAATCATCCTATTGTTGGGCAATACCCTCCAGTCACTACGATTCTGTCCTATTCTATTTGACGACCTCTGTGGCGCGGCGGGTGAAACTTGGCCTGCGACACAGGAGGTTGTGGGTTCGATTCCCGCCTCGGAATAAATATTTGTGCGATCGCAGATATTTTGTTCAGGGTGTTCTGGGTATTTTCTATGTATAATAAAAAATATCTACCTGTGTAATATATTGTATTAAGTATATCAGTTATCTAGTACCCATAACACAAGCTCTGCTTAGCTTGGGGCTAGATAATGTTGTGTGAACTGTCCAGCATTATTTATTATTATTATATATTATATATATTATATGTTTATGGTTAATTTCATCTCGGCTTCAAGAAGCCGGTAATAATGAGCACTTACGGGCCTAGGCCAAGTGAGTGTCATGATTATGAGTTGTTTGTTGTCGTTCCTGTTGAGACGTGGCGTGAAGTTGGTCGGTTTGCAAGAATCTCCTAGTTATCCGGCATTTATTTAAAACGACTGCTTTTTGTAGGCTATAGTAGGTAAGTCTTGGGAAGTTTAGGGTGCGAAGAGACTGGTGAAGTTACTTGGGTATGACTCCTGTTGTAGACAATACTATGGGTATGATAGTTACTTTTTGCAGTTTCCACATGCGTGTTATTTCGTCCTTCCTTGTGATTTCAATGAATAAAATATTTTTGACTTTGACTTTGTGTAATATTAAGTACTAGCTGGGGCCCCGCGCTTTGCGCAGGTTCTAGAACTTTTAGAAATTTCCCGAAGGTTCTCGATCATTTTCAAACATTTTTCGAGGTTTTTGGAACTTTCTCGAAGGTTCTAGAACTTTCGGAAATTTCTCGAAAATTCTCGATCTTTTTCAAGCTTTTCTGGAGGTTTTTGAATTTTTGGAAATTTCTCGAAGGTTCTACAACTTTTGGAAATTTCTTGAAAGTTCTTGAACGTTTTCAAACTTTTGTAGAGGTTTTTGAACTTTCAGAAATTTCCGGAAGGTTCTAGAACTTTTGGAAATTTCTCGAAAGTTCTCGAACTTTTTCTAACCTTTCTGGAGATTCTCGAACCTTTCTGGAGATTCTCGAACCATCTAGAATTGCCTTGAACTTTCCAGAACCTCCCCGAAGTTTTCGCACTTTCTCGAACCTTCTAGAAGTTTTGGTTGAGTTTGAGGTCAAGTTGACCTCATTCTAAACCGTTTTTCTCTAAACCATAACCGCGCAACCCAAAACCCAAACCACAGATTACATAATATTTACTACGCCCAAACCTTCTAAACCGTTTTTCTCCGCGCAGCCCAAAACCCGAACCTTCTTCATGGACCGTAAGACGTGGGCGACGTGGGCCACCGCCTACGGCCTCGCGGTACAAGGGGCCTCGCGCCTCAATTTTTTTTTATGCATTGCTTCAAAGCGAGTATAAAATAAAAAAAGATAATTATAAATTAATTTTGTTGTGAAATATGTTTTTTTAGTCTGGCAACATTTGCTTACGTTGCGTTACTATTATATCGCGAGTAATCCTTGCCGCCGCCGACCAGTGCGAGGAATCCCTTGTGTTTTTATTTTTATTATTTTATAAAATCCGTCTTCAGGTCGCCACAGAACAGGGCCTCGCGAAATCTGTCTTGCCCACATCAAATTTAGGTCTTGCCTCGCCACTATTGGGGCTACCCTACGCTTAAACCTTTTTTGGGCTGCATTGGTTCGTTTTTGAGTTTTATCGGCACGCACATTTTATCAACTTAGTTTTATTATGTATATAATGATAATGATATTGATTTTCATTGATTCATTAATTCAAATTAAATCGGTGACTAATGAAATGGTTTTCTAATTGTAGATCGTTGGTGTCACCGACCCTCGCGGCCGCAAGCGCTACATAGCGGCTGCGTTCCCCTCAGCTTGCGGGAAGACCAACCTCGCCATGATGACGCCATCCCTCCCAGGGTACAAAGTGGAGTGCGTGGGGGATGACATCGCCTGGATGAAGTTCGACAAGAACGGCGTGCTGAGAGCTATCAATCCTGAGAACGGGTTCTTTGGAGTTGCGCCTGGTAAGGACTTTTCAACATCACACCATCTGCTGAATGAACATACAATAAAGCCCCCACCACGAGAAGCTATATATTTTGTAAATACTAAAAGATAACCCGACCAAGTGAAATTGCTCGTTAGTTTCGTACTACACGTAATGTTTCTTTGAGTTGATTGAATTTGGTATTATTTTACGTAGGTCATTTTACGTATAATAGATTATTTTAGTGCTTGTCAGTTGCTGGGTTTCGAACCCTCGGATTGTTTCATAACGTGGGGTCGGTTACCACTGGGCTATCATGGCGAGCAAATCATGGTAACAATATAACTTTGTGTTTAGGAACATCACAAGCTACAAACCCCATCGCAATGGAAACCGTCCTTAAAAACACGGTGTTCACCAACGTAGCGGAGACCAAAGATGGCGGCGTGTGGTGGGAAGGCATGGGCAAGGCTCCCGAGGGTCTCACTGATTGGAAGGGCCAACCCTGGGACGCGACCAAGAATACTCCCGCTGCGCATCCGAATTCAAGGTAGGTTGCATAGCTGGAATTTACTTAGCCATTTAGTATTGACGTTCTTAAAACTAATTGAAGTTGTCTATGATTTTGATACCAGCTTCCAAAAATTTCCCTTGATTTAGGTAATTTTACGCATATCTATATATAGCCTGGACGTTCAACCTGTTACATCGAATACTTGTACGCTTTGTATGAACTTTGTGCACAGCGACAAAGATTTATGAATGCACCAGCTTGTGATTCTTAGGAAAAATCCTAACCTCATTTTTGATTAATTCGTTTGAATTTAGTACATGCTCAAAGTGTTGGGCTATTTCTATACCTGAAGATAAAAAAGTAACGTTAGTTATACGTTTAAAATACTTACGAATCAATTATCAATCAATTATTTTGATAGGTTCTGCACCCCAGCCGGCCAGTGCCCGATCATCGACGACGCGTGGGAGAGCGAGGAAGGAGTGCCCATCTCCGCCATCTTGCTGGGCGGGCGGCGGCCCGAGGGGGTGCCCCTCGTGGTCGAGTCGAGAGACTGGCAGCATGGCGTGTTCATGGGCGCGTCTATGAGATCCGAAGCCACCGCTGCTGCTGAACATAGCGTTAGTGATTTTATCATATTCTACCCATCGCTCGGTATACTCGATTCTCTCACTTAGAGTGTCAGCTTTCGTACCTATCCCTCAACTGCTCTTACATAATAACTATATACTTGTGTTTCGTTTCACTCGCCTGAAAAGTCTACACATTCACGGTCTTTGCAAACTAGGTACCTACATATTGTTTATTTATTTTATTTTATTAATTCAGGATTTACAGTTATCTTATAGTTACTTATAAGCTATACACTATATGCTATTCTGAAACCAATTTAAATACACATATTTTTTTTGTGTTTTAGTCTTTGTATAGCTACCTAATACATTTCCGCGGCTCTCTTTACTTGAAAGGCAAAACCTTAGCAGACCTTAAAATCAAGTTCAGTCTCCCTCAGCTGCCCTTCCATATTAAATTGTTGTGCTTCGTTAAGTTTGCATATTGGTGGCCTTTGCGAATATATCGCGACTTGGTCTTATTTTATTTATTTATTTATTTATTTTATTTTATTAATCCAGGATTTACAGTTATCTTATAGTTACTTATAAGCTATACACTATATGCTAAGAAGAATAAGAATAACAAGAAAAGAAGAAATAAGAAAAGAATAAGAATAAGAATAAGAAGAAAAGAAGAAGAAAAAGAAAAAAAAGAAAGAAGAATAAGAATAAGAAAAGAAAAAGAATTACTCTGTCGCGGCTCACTTCGCTTGCAAGGATAAATTTTGGCAGTTCTTTGAAATTTTTGATACCTTAAAATTAAATTAAGATCCAATTACCGTTAAAATATTTTATACAGGAACGTTGCACGGATGATTAACACTGCTATAAGTCCTACTAAAAAAATAGTGGTAACTAGTTTTTTAGTTTATATAACCTTACAATATGTTTGGACAGGGTAAAGTGGTGATGCACGATCCGTTCGCGATGCGTCCTTTCTTCGGCTACAACTTCGGCGAGTACCTAGAGCACTGGCTGTCCATGCCGCAGCCGGGCCGCAAGATGCCGAAGATCTTCCACGTCAACTGGTTCAGGAAGGACGATCAGGTAAATTGACATAACGCCAAGTTTAACAAAAGCCAAATTAAAAAAAAAATGCATGACAGTTCACACAACATAATCTAGCCCTAAGCTAAGCAGAGCTAGTGTTATGCTGTGTACTAGATAACTGAAATGAAATCAGTTGAAATGAAATCAGTTTATTTGCTAGAACATGGTAGGATACATGGAAGGCCTTATGTTGTAGTGAGGAGCACATGTTCTTGCTTCACAAGCATGCAAATGTTTTAAAATAGGTACGTCTCTATTACATTCATTGGTTAAATTAATTCTTAATCAATTCATTAATACTACTAATCAATTACAATATTGTGATAACTATACAAACAAAAATAACTTAGTCCAGATTATATTTAAAAAAAAACTTTTAATTCACAAATAACAATACAGGTATTAATTAATAATTAATTTAATTTAATTTACAATAGTCAAGACATTTTTCAAATTCAAAAATTCATCCACAGAATAAAAACACTTCTCTGATAACCATTTATGTATTTTTATCTTAAATAGGTTTCCGGACAACTCTTTGAGTCCTTCGGGGAGATTATTATAAATTTTTGGTGCCATAAAGTTGGCGTTTTTCTGAAGAGATTTTTTACAAAACGGGAGATAGAGCCTATTATTTGTTTGTGTTCGCAGTTGGAGGGAACGTCCGTCTTGATTTGTTTTAAATAATTCTGGGTTTTGTTTTACAAAAATAGCTAGTTGTTTTATGTATAGACACGGTAGAGTTAGTAAATGTAGCTTTTTAAATAGCGGTCTGCAAGGTTCTAAATAATGAGCTGAACAAATAGATCGTATGCATTTCTTTTGTAATTTAAACGCTCGGTCTGTATCCGTTGAGTTACCCCATATCAGTAGCCCATACTGTAGTACAGATGCCACATACCCGTGGTACGCCTGGAGGGCTGCCTGAAGGGAGACTACTTGTCTGGTTCGCTTAAGAGCATAAACAAAGCGGTTTAGTTTTGTGCAGAGCTCGTTTATGTGGAGTTTCCAGCTACACGCTTTGTCCATGGTTACTCCAAGAAATTTTAAAGATTCCACTTCTTCAATGATTTTGCCCTGATAGCTTGCCCTAAAATGTATAGTTTTTCCGTTAATAGCATGAAATTGCATAATTTTTGTTTTCGATATATTCACTTTTAAATTATTTACATCTAGCCATCTAACTACATTATCTATTGTCCTATTAATCTCATCTTCAAGGTCTAATTTATCTTCCCAATTTACCAAGATCGTGGTGTCGTCTGCAAATAAGATTGTTTTATGCTCCGTGCATTTCGGTAAATCATTAATGTAGAGCAGAAACAGAACTGGTCCCAATATGCTTCCTTGCGGGACTCCAAAGGTATTTGCTTTGAATTCCGATCTACAAATAACTTTTTTAGATTTTTGATCTATTTTTGCTATTTCAGTGCATTGTTTTCGATTATTTAAATATGTCTTAAACCAATCATGAGCTGCACCTCTGATGCCACATTTGTAGAGCTTAGCCAATAACCTCGGATGGTGAACAAAGTCAAAAGCTTTGCTCATATCAAAGTATAAGCCCACTGTGGGTGTTCCAGCAGTGACGTTCTCTACTATTGATTTGATCAGATTGAATATAGCTAGAGTTGTAGATTTATTTTTCATAAATCCATTCTGTTCAGCGCCTATGATATTAAATTTATTGGTAAAACTTAAGATCCTGGAAAGCATTGCTTTCTCTATGACTTTCGAAATGATTGGGATCAAAGTTATAGGTCTATAATTATCTAGAGCCGTGACGCTACCTTTTTTGTGTATCGGCTTGACGATGGATTGTTTCAACTTTTCTGGAAACACACCATCTACGAATGACAAATTAATAATATGACTTAGCAACGGAGCTAATATTACGGCACTCTTTTTTATGAGCCACGTTGGTATCTCATCAAATCCTACAGCATTGGAGTTATTAAGGCACTTAATAATCTTGAATACCTCCTTTGGAGTGGTTGGTATTAAAAACATGCTCGAATTGGAACTAAGAATATCGACATGGCTGTTTATGGGATGAATTGGCTTGTTTGTTATTTCAATGAAATAATCATTGAAGGAACGTGCAATTTCTATTGTATCAGTAATAGTAGAGCCTTTATATACTATTGACTCTATGTAGTTATGCTCTGATTTCGTCGACTCATGCGATTTTATGATGTCCCATGTTGCTTTGATATCTTCTGATATCTTAATACAATATATTACATAGATAGATATTTTTTATTATACATAGAAAATACCCAGAACACCCTGAACAAATATCTGCAGATCGTACAAATATTTGTTCCGTGGCGGGAATCGAACCCGGAACCTCCTGCGTTGTAGGAGAACCCTCGCCCGAAGCGCCACAGAGGTCTTCAACCAACCAAGGTAACCAAAGGTAGCCAAGGTTTGAAAGTTTGCGGACCAGTTTAAAGACATAAACATGTACATAATACATTTCGTACGAATTCGGGGGTTGCTAGTAAACGCATAAAAAGCGATTGATATGATGTTATTATTTCTGAGGAGCCAATTGTTAAACATAGCCAAATGACGTCACAATTTAAAAACCAGGGTAAATTCCTCTGGCCCGGTTTCGGCGACAACTCTCGCGTGCTGGACTGGATCCTGCGCCGCTGTGACGACGAGCCCTGCCACACCGAGACCCCGCTCGGGAACGTGCCCGCCGCCGACGCACTGAACACTGACAACCTGGCCGCTTTGGACATGGACAAACTCTTCAGTATACCCAGGGACTTCTGGCTTCAAGAGGTATGCGTTTGAAGCACTGTTATTTTACCCAAAATTTAATTCGCCCCGATGTACCTGCGCCGTAAACCAATTTATATAGCACAGGAACCTTCATTCAACCAATAGCAATCGCGCGCTAAAATCTTGCGCTGTTATTGATATTAATCGATTTCGCGGCAAAATCGCGGCCGGTCGTTTATCAGACGACTCTTAGATGTGAGCGGGACAGAGCTATGCAGCGCGACAGAGCTATACTATAACGTTCGGCTACTATCGGATACCAGAAAACAGTCGATCGGACTTATATTTTGGGTAAAACTTAAAACTGAGATCTTTGTGACTAATCATGAGCTAGTCCAAGTAAATCAAGGGTGCAAAAATGTCCCCTTCTCATACCGTGGAACATTAAAAAAGACGGAGATTTTGAACGTGGTTTTTGAAGCTACAGGGTACAGCACCATATAATTTACAAATCTACATAACTACATACTTACGTATATAATTTATTCTAGCGACATATTTTATTTACCTACATAGTCCTAAAAGAGTCCTTCAGGGCAGGCAACGCATTGGCAATGCCCCTGGTGTTGCAGATGTCAATAGGCGACGGTAACCGCTTACCATCAGGCGGGCCGTAAGCCAGTTTGTCGAGCCATTACATAAAAAAAAAAAAAAAAAGTATTATTTTATCTGTGCCTACATACAATATAATGATTCTGCTAACTAAGCCGAAGGTGCGAATGAAACTGCAGAAAATTCGTAATGCAATTCTAACGAACGCTCTGCGGCGCTCGGCGAAGCAATATTATATCTGCAGAGTTTTGCAGTGTTGTTTTTGCTATTGTAGCGCTTACTTTTTTAGTAGAGGCGAAACACGAGCGAATTCTTACTGCGTTTAGAGTTTAGAGAGGCGGAATCAGTACCTACAAAACAATTATTCGTCTATTCATTATATTAGAATGGATTTCCGCAAGGTCTCGCTTGAATCAATTAACTTTCGTAAAGCTTGTTAGTTGTTATAAGCGGATTTAGGTACTTCTATAGTTTTTTTGTTGTTCTTACGTTTCGCTTCCTTCAAACGCTTTATTCCAGTAATAACACTTTCCTTAACAAGCTAGTTGCTAGGACAAATCCTTAAGGACGAATCTTACTAACAAGTCCGGGTAAAAAAAGTATGAAGATTAATAATTGTGTATTTGTTTTCAGGCCGATGCGATCGAAAAGTATTTCAAAGAAGAGGTAGGAGAGGATCTCCCTCGCGCGATGTGGGAGGAACTAGACAAGCTGCGTAATAACATTAAACAATCGTAAACCAAAGATTCATGGTGCTTTTATAAGGCCATTAAACGTTGATAGTCCATTATATTTTTAATTAGATGAGTCGTGTACTAAATCATAATTAATATCGGGACGAGATTAACCTACCTATGCTTTAAGAAATATAAATCTCATGGTCATTCCCGATTTCGATTTTAAATTTGTATTGTAATTAGTACTTTCATATTTTAGAAAGATGTATTGAATTTGAAGGATGATATTTTCGATTTGGAAATACCAGGCTGTGTTAGATAGGATTAAGTATTTTAAGTAAATCGTAAGAGAATATTTACTAAAGTAATTATATTTAAATAAAAATTGTATTGACTTTGATATAATAAAACTCAGACATTATATTAAACGTTGTTTTAATGGGCTTAATTTTAAGAATTAAAGAGACACAAAATAGAGAACTTAAATCTACCGGTCCTCAATCCTAAGTCGTTATTCCTTGTATTTAACGAATTACGTTTATTTATTTCATATGTTTAGCAGAAAATACTCTGACTCCATCTTGAGTAGAAGCTCTTGCGTATTTTGTCAATAATGCGTTCACATTCAATTTCTCTGTCGCATAACACCTGAAAGAAATCACAGTAATTTAGAAGTAGTAGAGCTTTAATTATTTTATAAAAACGGGAAATTTTCACGTACCGTTAAATCGATGTAAGCACCGACATTGTCTCGAAACGGGTCGAAACAATGTCGGTGCTTACATCGATTTAACGGTACGTGAAAATTTCCCGTTTTTATAAAATAATTTATATGATTCACGAAAGTTTTTATAGTAGAGCTTTATTGAGAAAGAGTTCGTCAGGGAAAGTACTACCACCATACCCTATTTCTGCCGCAAAGCAGTAGTGCTCGCATTGGCGCGGTGCAATGCCACATAGGGTGCGTCCTAGGTACACGTGACCTAAGAGGTAACGCATTGTTAAAGGCAGAGGTTACCGCTTAACATCAGGTGGGCCACCTGCTTGTTCCGTCATTCACAAAGTTACTTCAGATTTTTGCACATTAAATTTCACTAGTAGGTATGCTTGAGCTCTGCAAACTCCAGTCAGTCAGTGAGTGAGTCAGTTAGTCAGTCACGTAACGATATTGTATTATAGTGATTAACTTGGTTTAACTAATGAGTACTAAATTGTGTAGTAATAAACATGATGTGGTGTGTTCGGCCTTAGGTGCCTCGGTGGATGTCGTAAAAGCCTACGGGATTACACCACGGGATGGCCGCAGTAACTACCTGAGTACTTTACACCAATATTTCGAGAGCCGCGTCTCCACCGGGCGCACAGGCTCGCCCGATCAGCCCGGAGACAAGGCAAGCCTCGCGAGGCAGACCGAGCCATTAGAAATCGGACGCAATTCAAAATTATTTAAAACTATTTGCGCTCGCGAGCCAAAACCACCACCGTTCACACAGAACGAACAGCGCATACTGAGGCACCTTTGAGCTTGTCGCATTTACCGACAGCCGACGGCTCGACCCCGAGACACGCTCGGCCGAGCCAACAAGCGACAGCCCCGAGGCACGTCCACCCACACAGAGCGAGCATTTGGCTCGCGAGGCTGCCGCGCGGGCGCGTGCGCTTGGCCACCAATCACCAATCCATCTGCCAAGTGTGGTGATTATGGCAAATCTCCCCATGGATTCAATGGAGGAGGCCCGTCCAACAATGGAAGTCTAAAGGCTGATGATGATGAGTAATAAACTAACTTACTCAATATAAGGTGAAATCTGGTCAACAGTCCACTTGGGTTTGGTCTGGAACAGGATCTTGAACCGTTCGTTGATGTTCTCGGGCAGATCGCTCTCGGTGAATCCCCACACGACCGGCGGCGCACTCGACTTGTCGATCAGCGCGACTCCTGATAACAGCGACTCCTGAAAAATCTCGACAAATCATTTACTTATTCGCACTATTTTATTGCTTATACCTGCATAAGCTGTTTAGTAGTAGTAGAGCTTTTTTGTGAAAGAGTTCGTCCGGGGAAGTACTACCACCATACCTATTTCTGCCGCAAAGCAGTAGTGCTCGCAATGCTGTGTTCCGGTTTGAAGGGTAAGGGTGCCGGTGAAATTACAGGCACATGAGACTTTTCATCTTTATGTCTCAGGGTGGCGGGCGCAGTGCAATACCACATAGGGCGCGTCCTAGGTGGACGTGACCTATGAGGTAATGCACTGTTCATAGGCAGAGGTTACCGCTTAACAACAGGTGGACCATCAGCTTGTACCGTCATTCAAGTAGTATAAAAAAAAACAAAAAAAAACTGTGCTTACACCTTAAATAAATATATAATCAGCACTTTGTGAGAAATGCCCTAAAAGTATTCAGCACCATCATCATTGGCAGTTTAAATAATATCCCACTGCTGGGTATTAGCCTCCTCCCTCAAAGGCCACTCCAGTCGGTTCTGTGCGATTCGCATCCAGGTCTTTCCCTCTACGGCCTCTATATCATCCGCCCACCTGGCTAATGGTCTGCCACCTCGGCCACCACTCGGTCAGGGCCTTACACCTCCTGCCATCACCAAATCTGGCCAAGTGTCCTGCCCAGCGCCACTTTAGTCTCGCAATACGGTCTCCAAAATCTAACACATTTGTCCTCCTTCGGATTTCCGTGTTGCGGACACGGTCCAGTAAAGATATTCCAAACATGGCACGCTCCATAGCCCTAAAAGTATTGCTAGCTTTATTAAAAAGGAGGTTAATCTTACGTCTGTGACCATTCCTTCGGGTACCGAGTCACGCCACGCTTGCAGAAACTCAACTAGATTGAACTTTCCAGCGCTTTTCAACAAAACTCTGGCTAAGAACCTGCATACTTTGTCCTGCTTATACTGATAATACTGTACACCATCGTCTACGATCGTTTCTGTTGTATAAAACCCAAAAACTGCCTCCAAAATAGATACAGGCACTAACTCCTTCAAACTCTCTAGCGTTTCTTCTTTGGAGACCTTATCTAATGGCCAGGAGTTCTCCTCAATCAGATCTAACATGTACGATATTACACGGAACTCAAAATCAAAGTCCAAAAGTCGATAGAATCCATCTATGTTTATCGCTTGGACTTTTATCAGTTCTTCATCCAATTCCTTTTTAGATGCTTGTATTTGATCGAATATAGCTTCGTAACTCAGTAGTTTTGATTTATTGACCGCATATTCTAACTCAGGTCCTTGGTATTTTGAAGGTTCTAGCAGTTTAATAAGTTTGGAAAGTCTTGGTTTACATGGCTTTAGATCGTAGTATGTGAAGAATGTGTTGACGATTTCCTTAATTACTATCTTTCTAGGCGGGTTGCCGTCATCTGAATCATTAGATTTGTTAAGACTGGCGTTAGATTTATCGAGTGAAGTATCTGAGTCGTCCATGGAATTGTTCTGTATGGTCTCATCGAGGCCGGTGGAAGCCGCGAACAGTAGTTCAGGGACAAGTAGGAGACTGTTTGATGTCTCTGCTTCTTTGACGTCGTAAGTTTTGTCGCTTGTGCATAGAACTACATTTTCTTCAGGATCACCTGCGAAATTTAAAGTGTAAGTGGTTTGGTGTTTCGTGTCTCGGAAGAAAAATAATGAAACGCTTATAGGAATATTTTTGTTGACCGTCCGTCTTTGTCAGTCTGTTAAAGTGCAAGGTTTCGGGTATGGCACGAAATTCAAATTGTAAGTATTGTTTTTTGCTAATCACATCAACACATTTTGAGATAGCGAAACCTGATTTTGCGGAAACTATGAGAACTAACAGACATGTTTTGTTTTTTTTTTTTTTTTTTTTAACTTTGATAGACCTTTGTTTGACCACGATCTCACCTGTTGGAAAGTGACGATGTGGCCGAAGATGGAGCACAAAGGTCTAGAAGGCACCTATTCACTCTAGCCTTGAAGAGACCCAGATTATAGTTTTCAGGAAAGACAGACGACGGTAGTGTATTCCACTCCTTAGCAGTTCGCATTATGAAGGTGGTGTGATTGCGGTCAATCAAGGACTTTTAGTGTTTTTTTTGTTCAGTGACATACGTAGCTAAACTAATGATATTTATGAGACACTTTCAATCAAAATATGCGTCTTAAGTCTCCAAGATTTCGCAAAATTAGGTTTCGCTATCTTCTAGATGTGTTGATGAGCTGTGATCAGCAAAATACACAATACAATTTGAATTTCGCGCCACAAGCGAAACGGCCCATTTTCTCAGGAACGGCTAAAGGTATCTAGTTGAAATGTATAACAAATATTACCAATAGTACTTAGGCCATATAGACACATTGATTGCCGATGGAGACACAATGCAGAACAAGTCCTACATAAAGGTCACGACTCTCAGCAGCGAGGAAATCGAAGTAAGTATGGTAAACAATTCAGTTCTTTTACGAGTATTGAATGCATCCAAACATACCGCCGTGGTTGTTAACCTTTGTACCTATTTGGTAAACCCGCTTCTTGTAGCCCCACAAATCACAATGCTGAAATTCGGAATATAGTCTTTGTAACCGAAACAAAGTTTCCTTTATTTTTTGTTGACGTCTAAAATTGAGGAATCCCTCAGTCGGTATGGCTGGATATTTACGCTCAAACAAAAGTACAGAACTACATCAGGGCGCGAGTCTTACTCGCACTTGGTATTTAGTTTTATTAAAATCTCTTATCCAAATCAAACATGTGGGCCTTGTACCTTTAAAAATAAGTTGATTTCCAGCTTCGATTTGCTTTAGTAGATCATCATCGAGTAGCATTAGCCTTAGATTTTCATTTTGTTTACCAGGCTCCGGGAATCTCAGGATTTGGGTAGTTTCCGTAAGTTCGGACTCGTGAAGTTTGGCAGTTTTGATGACTTTTCTGACTTGCTCAGAAGTTCGCGACTCACTGAAAATAAATAAAAAACTGTTCTTTTATTTTTTAACCTTCCCCCGTTTGTTTGGTTTTGGGGTACCAACAAAACATTTGATGGTAACATTGTATGTCTATACTACTTCTTCTTTTGGTTTCTTCTGACAACCGGTAATTTTTGACATTGACGTCTCGAGTGGATTCTGTTTTCTGTAAATTCACGTTGTGAAGAAAACACGTTTTTAGTGTTATTTTAATGGTTTAATACAATTAAATCGAAAGAATGTCGTTGCTGGGAGATATCTTATCGCCCAAGAGCGAAGAGAGGAAGAGCCAGGCGGCGACGAACCTGTCTCCGTATCTCAACTTCGACCCTTCTTACATATCCAAAGTCCAGCCAGAATTCCTGTACCCTGATGATAGTCACATGGCTTCAACAGCTAGGAGATCTAATGTAGCCCTACCCATCATTGGAATGTCATTCATGACCGGCTCAGGTAGGTGTCTTATCAAATTTTATAACCTCAAGTTTTTACATAACTTTGTGTTAGGTCAGTCAGTAACCTGAACGAAGTTACAACCTTTATAGCTATATGGCGCAGCTGGCGAGTACCCGGCTGAGATGCGAGAAGTTGCGTGTTCGATTCCCGCTGCGGGTCAATGTTTGTTTATGCAAATATTTGTTCCGGGTCTTTGAAAGAAAGAAAGAAGAAAGAAATAGCATTTATTTGTGTCAACAACATGAGTACAACAATATTGCACTCAAAAAGACACACACACACACACAGAAACAAAGAAAAATAAAACTAATTTGTGCCTCTTAGTACTAGCCATGCATCACTGGCACAAATTGGCGTCCAGCTCAGCATTTGTTGTGTTGTAGCAGCACAACGCTGATCTTCCGCTGAAACCATCTGAGTGAAAAACACGGATGTCTGCTTCACAATAAATAATTATACATAATTAATGAACAAATTATAACAATGAAGTATAATTGAGGTACATTGAGGTACTATGGTACTTGTAGTTCCTGATACCCACGTCAGGGGATCATAGTGTGTGATCAGGGCTATGTATGTGATTGTTGTGTTGTGTAATGTTTAAGAACTTCTATGAAGTTAGATCAAACACAATGAAACAGTTTGGCTGTTGGTAATTGTTTTGCACAGACTTGTACTAGGTACTACTACTGATCTAGTTTAATAATTAGTTACTGGCTTCGAACTTGCTTGGTAGTGATGAACCTAGTACAATTTGATTTATATAAGTGAAAGAAAACCTTTGAAAATATTTTATGGCATTAGACTTAGATATGCCCAACAAGGTTTTAAACATCATTTTTAGGAATTGAGTATTATAAAAGCTCTGTCATAGATAATAAATATTTCAGGTTTGGGAAGCGTGACTGGATTGTACAAAGGCTTGAGAGCAACTACCCTCGCTGGACAAGTTGGCAAAGTACGAAGGACACAAGTCGTCAACTACATCATGAAACAAGGTTAGTAGCATTTTGACCCATCATAACCAGAACTTTAAATAATTTGGCTAAAAAAATATACCTATATGAAGATCAAACAAGGTCTTACATAATTCAGGTAATTAATGATAAATAAATAAATAAATAAATAATAAATAATGCTGGACACAGTTCACACAACATTATCTAGCCCCAAGCTAAGCAGAGCTTGTGTTATGGGTACTAGATAACTGATATACTTAATACAATATATTACATAGATAGATATTTTTTTATTATACATAGAAAAATACCCAGAACACCCTGAACAAATATCTGCGGTCGCACAAATATTTGTTCCGAGGCGGGAATCGAACCCGCAACCTCCTGCGTCGCAGGCCAACCTTCGCCCGCCGCGCCACAGAGGTCGTCATTGTTTGAGAGCATCAACATAGCTCAAGTCGTCGTCGTTTCGTATGAGGTAGTGCTGGCCTCTGGTGTCAGAGTTCAATTGAGTGTTATCGCTCAAGTGATTAACTATAAATATAATCTCTCTCTTTCATCTTCATTCACAATCTCTTTAATCTCTCTCACACGGGAGCGATTATCTTTTGTTCGTTTTAATCGCCGATAGCTCATCGCTTAGTCGCCGGCGGTGGGACAAGTGCCTTAGGCTTAGGGAACCTCTCTGTCACCTGATTCGTCCCATTGGCACAGAACAGCACTGTCCTATAACTCTATCCCTTTCCGACTCTTTATTGAGTGATATCTTTGTAAATCTAAATCTAGATTTTAAATGTTTAAAATAAGAAGATAAATCATTGAAAAAGTCTTGTCCCTCCTACATTGACTGAAAATAAAGAATGCTACAATGTATCAAAAATGATTTCAGGAACAACAACTGGCTGCACTCTGGGTATCATCGCATCATTCTACTCCTGCATAGCCCTCGGAGTGACCTGGCTCCGGGACAAAGAAGACACAGGCAACACCTTCATAGCGGCCGCCACCACAGGCATCATCTATAAAAGCACCTCAGGCCTCCGATCCATGGGCTTAGGTGCCGCTGCAGGTCTCACCCTCGCCGGAGTATATTCACTAGTCACGGACAATGACAATATATGGAGCAAGGCTAAATACAACCGATTGTGATTAAACCGCCTGTAGTTTTATGTGAATAGACTGTTATTTTTAGTTATATTTATGTTATTACAGCATCCCACCTATTACAAAAAGTTGGACAATAGAATTACATATTTCAGAATACCAACCATAAATCAATGTGACAAACTGGTATGATTTGATCATGTAATTTTATGCATATATTTTTACTACTTAATTTAAAACATAAAGTACAGTAATGTAATGGGAGGGATGCTTGAGTAATCACCAAAGGATCTGTCGAGTGCAATAAGGCTTATTGACCCCATGTCTCAAGCACTGTTAAGATTTTTCTATGTAAGTGTTGTTATCAAATCGTTGACCGATATTGTTTTCCCTGATCGGTGAGGATAGCACAATTTTACATGAGTGTTAAATAAAACTAATTATTTGAAAAATATGTTTATTTTATTTCACAGTCAGTGTATTTTCACATTTACGTGTGGTTCAAACGTTGGGATATGTTACCGCATTGGAGGATGAAAGATATTGAGCAAACAGCCTTACTTAAAGCTACACGGACAGACCAGCTGGTGCGTTTTGAACCTCTCATCCAGTCTCTCAAAGTAGCATTTTAAGGTGGATGGTCACGCTTGTGGCGCGAAGTTTTTAATTTCGCGTCACAAGCGAGAGCTTGTACCTTAAGTAGCTCAAATGCTTTGACCGGCTTGCATATCCAGCTTTTGCCTAGAAAAGTACCAAAAATATATGATTTAGGAATCGACTTTTGGCACCAAGTTGCTTCTTTTTGAACAAATAATTTATCATACAAAAAGCATGACGACGCTGAGTTAGGCCAAAAATGCGCTGGCGTGATCTAGATGTCTTGCACAATGCTTGACCAATGGCACAGGAGGGCAATTCTCGTGCTTTAGAGATTAAGTCGAATTCGACATGTGTCGAAAAAAGATGGCGAATGTCGAATAAAATCTTAATTTGCTATTCTCGTGATGTCACAAATAGACATAAGTCGACCAAAATCATTCAAATTGAATACGATTTCATGGTTATTGTGACATTTTCGTGACATTTTTTGTAGACATTCATGCTTCGACTTTATCTCTAATTTAGAGATAATCTCTACAATCCGTGAATTGCCCTCCAGGACTGACATAAGTGGAAGGAAACAGAGGAGGCCTTTGCCCAGCAGTGGGGCAACATAGGTTAAAAGAAAGGGAACCTACAACTAGCATTAAATGATTTCAACGTTGCAAATGATTATTAAGGTGCTACGTTTCGGTTTTAGCGCGAAATTAAATTTTTATTGTATTTTTTGCTAATCACAGCTCATATCCCATCTTAAGATAGCGAAACCTGATTTTGCGGAAACCATGAGAAATAACACACGTGTTTAGATTAATAGTCTTAGAAATATCATTAGTTTAGCAGCAAATGTTTTTACAGTGATTTTATTGTTCATTGACATTCGTAGCTAAACTAACTAATGATATTTACGAGACACTTTCAATCAAAATTTACGTGTTAGATCTTCTAGATTCCGCAAAATCAGGTTTCGCTATCTCAAAGTGTGTTGATGAACTGTGATCAGCAAAAAACTCAAAAATTTGAATTTCACGCCACAAGCAAAACATTCCACCTTAATGTCATAAAGATATTATAGACGCACAGAGATGAACAAAAAGTTGATACTGAAATATGTTCCAAGTAGGAGCTGTATAGATAATAATAGATTATTTATTTATTCTAGTTACTTATTTACAGGTTTTTAAGAATATTTCTGGACGATACTTATATCTCTTACTTATATCTTAATGCTTTCAATTATTATCAAATAAAACAGAAAGTGAATTTTAATTAATTATGCCATCATCATCAGCCTGTAGAAGTCCACGGCTGGACATAGGCATCCTCATAGAAGGCCGTTTTTTTTATACTACTTGTAATGGCTGATCAAGCAGATGGCCCACCTGATGTTAAGTGGTACCCTCTGCCTATGAACAGTGCATTACCTCATAGGTCACGTCCACCTAGGACGCATCCTATATGGCATTGCACTGCGCCCGCCACCCCGCGACATAAAGATGAAAAGTCTCATGTACATGTAATTTCACCGGCACCCTTCAAACCAGATCACAGATATGCGAGCATTAATGCTTTGCGGCAAAAATAGGTTTGGTGGTAGTACTTCCCCGAGCGAACTCTCACAAAAAAGCTCTACTACTGATGAATGGTCTTTAGTAATTTAGTACCAAAAACAGAAACAAATCATTGTTTCTATGAATTATCGTTTTCGTAATGCTTAATTACAAATTTACAACAATACAATAATGGCCAACATAGCCAGGCATAGTGTGATTTCACACTAGGACGCCCTGTGTCATGGGTATTAGGAACTATGAGTACCTACCACAACACAAAGACCCCGAACGAATATTTGCTAATCATACAAACATTTGTCGGGAATCGAACTTAAAATTTCACACATTTTAGCCGGCTCCTCGCCCGCCGACCCAAGTGATCAAATACTACCTCCATACCTATTTCTGCCACAAAGAAGAAGTGCTCGCATTGCTGTTTTCCAGTTTGAAGGGCATGGGTGCCGGTGAAATTACAGGCACATGAGACTTTCATCTTTATGTCTCAGTGCGGCGGGTGCAGTGCAATTTCACATGGGGCGCGTCCTAGGTGGACGTGACCTATGAGGTAATGGTATGGTTAAAGGCAGCTCAGAGGTTACCGCTTAACATCAGGTGGGCCATATGCTTGTTTCACCATTCACATTGTAAAAAAAAAAGATATCTAACAAAAGATGTGTGTTGAGATTCTAAAGCAATATTACTTATACAAATTGTTATTGGTTGTCAACATCAGTTTTGTAAATTTAGATATTTACTGGTAGTTAATTAATATTATTACACATTTTATTATCACTACCACTATTATTATGAATACTATTTACAGGCCAAATAGTGGATATTCGTTGAATAATTATATATGTTATATAACTATACATACTAAATTTTAAGTCATAACTAATATCTGCCAATACATATGCATTATCTACACTAGGTAATTGTTTATCAAACACAAGAGTTACATAAAACTACAGTAACTATATTACTTAAGGTGAATGCTCACGTTTGCGGCGCGAGATTCAAATTTTTTGGTGTTTTTTGCCCTTTACAGGTCATCAACACTTCTTCAGATGACGAAAGTTGAGTTCGCGACAACTAAGAGACCTAACACACATGTTTTAATTGATTGTATCTCATAAATATCATCAGTTTAGCTACGATACCCCTAAACAAACAAAAACACTGTAAAAATGTGTTTAGGGGTATCATAGCTAAACTGATGATATTTATGAGATACTATCAATTAAAACATGTGTGTTGAGTCTCCTAGTTGTCGCGAACTCAACTTTCGTTATCTGAAGAAGTGTTGATGAGCTGTAATGGGCAAAAGACACCAAAAAATTTGAATTTCGCGCCTCAAGCGTGCGCATTCACCTTAATGTGTAACAAACAACACTTTGTTCTGGTCAGCATCATTTATTTTGTTATTGATATAAGTATCCCTATCCTAATCTTTTTAACAGACTTATGCATGTATGACATGTATGTAGTTTAATTGGCAGATTTTGAAAGCATTCAGTTATTATCTAAGGCAATTTATAATATTACAATGCCTAAAATAGTTTTATTAACTACATTTTCTACTAGCTCATAATTTATTCTTGAGAGTACAAGCTGAAGCATTATCTAAGATAGGCCATCAGCCTCAAACAAACAATGTTATATAAGAACAGTTTCATAATATCCAGATAAAAATCCCGGATAGTGTTACACACACGCAATCGAGAACTGAATTTTGCAGTCATTGCTGCATCCTCTCAGTTTTGAGGCGCAGCAGTGCTGATGTCACGAAGCAACATTCAAGATTGACTTCATATCATCAGGCAGAACACAGTTGAGGTCATCTAGCCGTCTCGCAAGCAATGTCCGTGTATTATCAGCTACAGGAGGGTTACTTCTTAACACTTCCCTAAGTTTTAACACCATATCCACTATTTCAACTTCCTTCTTCCCAATAGACCAGTTCTTTAAGTCACTTTCCGCTAACGCTTCTAGTTGCAATGCATGAAGCTTGTTTGTCAAATTACTATGCCTTTCGTGGAACCAAGCACTAAAGTTGGGTGTTCTGAAGAAGTTTCTATACAATCCAATCCAGTCTCCCTTTATACCGGTAGTCAGTTGAGGTCCAGATTGCTGGAGCATAGCAAAAAAATCTTCCGGGTTGAACGGATTAGGCACAGGGGGAGCTCTGAATGGAGATATATTTTTCTGCAGTGGCATCAATGAAGCCATGTATCTTTCTAAAGGTATCATGAAGCTCTGTGTCAGTTCCAGTAAGTGCCGTTTGACCATTGCTGTCTGAACTTCTGATGGGCGGTCTGTTCTTATTCCATTGTGTAACTTCTTTATAATTGACTTGTCCTTTTCTAAAAATGTCTTATACTGAGTATAGACTCCAGGGGCTGTGTCTAAAAGCTTAAAGTTCCCAACCTTCCTCAGTTTTGTTTTAATTGTAGAAGCATCGCCAAGTTTTATAGTGTGCGGCCAGTGTTGCAATGTTTTCGTAAAGAATGGATTTGTTACACCAAGTATGATGCAAGGTGGGTTGTACTGCTTTCTAGTGAACTCTTTGAATTCACTGTCGTGTATTGTGAAATAAGGACGGTGTTCTGCAGAAAAAGGCAGTGGCTGGATCAAGCATGTCAGTGCTTGTACTAAAGCTGAGCACTCAGTCGGTGAACTGGCCATAACTACAATAGGCTCGGCCGTCAACACGAGCTCCCACAACAAATGCAAGTGTGAAATCACACTTGATAAAGCATCAAAGACATTCACATCCTGTAAAGATGCCAAGATATGAGGAACATTGCGCGAATCTACTGGCTTTGCTATGTCTGACCTTGTAATTTTTCCAGTCTGTTGATTTGGAATGTATGACTGAAACACTGTCCCCAAAACTGGTAGAAGTACATTCTGGCCTACATCTAAAGTCGGCCATCTGTTGATATCATGGCAGGCGGCTTCCAAACTCCTCTCGCCTTCCTCGAAATGTTTGGGGGCAATGAGCTGGATGACCTTGTAAAACAAGTTAATAAAGGGCAACCTGGTTAGTAAAATTATACTTTTTTGGAAGTAGCCTCGAGGTAGCGACGGATCTTTAACCTGACGGAAATAGACGAAGCCCCAGTAGTGCGAGGAATCAGCGCGTAAAGTAGGCACGCTATCGTCATTGTATATTAACTGCTGGCGAGTTAAGGGCGCCCTAGACCGTAGCCGCACATGGAACTGTGTGTCACCCATGCATCCAGAATTTGAATCCGGGAACGCCAGATAGCAAATATTGCATTTCTCTTGGTCAGTCAACTTAACGCCCGGTGGGTACACGCTTTCCATAGCTTGCCCCAGCTCCAAATCGAAGGTCACGACACATATACAATGCAGCCAGTCCGAGAATTTGCTCCATTTCGCTTGGTACTCCAATTCTTCCGTGGGAACATCGTCGGAGGAATGCATTTCACAAGCCATTGTGAAGTATTAACTTTTAGGCATTACGGGAATCAATATTTCAGGTCCTTTTCACAACACAGTAAGCACACAACATTAACATTGTTTATAGCGCGTAAACGAATTTAGTAACATTTTTTTGTCAAAAAAAAACGGAGCGCGCGCACGAATTACGAAGACGTACAACAGCTGTTTCTGGCAGGCAAGGCAACATGGCGGGCGTCGGGCGGATCTGGCCTGGCTGGCGCCAAAACAAAACTGATACTTTTGAGAAATAACTTTAGTTTAATTTATGTAATTACAAAGAAACTTACCCACAATCCATAATTTCTTGATGTTATCTGAACTTATCGTATTCTGAATTATGATCATGTGAAAAAACATCTAAAAACTAGACATCTATAAAGTTTTTTCGGATTTAAAGTTTAAACTCCATTCCGCACCGTACACACACACACACACACACACACACATATAAAATACATTCATTCATTCATTCATTCATTCGCATTAACAAAACAACATTCTTTTTTTTTGTAAACGTTATGTTCGACGCAGAATTTCTTTCTTTCGGTTGTTATACAACAAACTGAAGTTTTTTCGCTCACATAATAAGAGAACCTATGAGAATAAAGAGGCAGAAGAAAGCACTTGGTTGTTTACCTTACCATGGGGCATGGACAAAATGAACCATATAACGGCGAGCGGAGCGAGCCGCGATTTTTGTTGTATTTTTAGCTCGAGGAGCTGTACAAATTATATCTATTGTTATTATACATATTATCCTTATTGTTATACTAACACTTAAACCTACCTATCTAAATAGATAGAGGACCCATAAGTTAGACGAACAAAAATAGTATTATAGTGCCATAGAGCGACACGTTCCTGAGTTATTTGGAGGCTAATCTAATATATAAAAGGCTTTGTCCTGACTGACTGACCGAGGTCCAACGCACAGCCTAAACCACTGGTTATATATATAAGGTTGTTGCGATACGTTCGGGCCCGTATTCTTCAGCAAGTCCCCTAGCTGGTATTTGAACTGCGTGACCATTTAGTTATGATGGTAACGCCGCCCATTTGTGTGGCACTTTTTATGGACGTCGTCCAGACCTGAATACCATCATTTCGGTTTTAGTGTCATTATACCTTAGCTAGCTCACGAGCAACGGCATATTGCTCACAAATTAAACGTAGCTAAGGAGCACCATGTCATCTGCATAACTTAAGTTGTTAATAACAGACGTTGCCTAACAACCTAACCTGGCACTCCTCAGCTTCCCAATAAGCTCATTAATTATTATATTATATTAAAGCTAAGATGGACACGCAATTCGAAGGATAAAAAGAACAACGAAATAAATAATGGCATAAAATTTATTTGTGTAAACTGAAATACATGATCAACCTGGGCCTCACTCACAGCCCGGTTTCATTCTATTAACATTATCATCGCACTTGGTACTCAAATCACATTAATTTACCAACGAAATACTTACACCAAAATAGGATAAAATAATACAAGCTACGTAACTACATTTTTTTCAGGTCTGATACAAAAACTCATTATAATATAATGCATTTGTAAGTAGGTAAGTACATAAATAATTTAAGATAACTTTTTCATACATTTTTCATTCAGACCTTCAAAATTCTAATCTCATACTCTCACGATAGTGCTAATCTAGTGTTCTATACATATTTAGTATAGACATATTAAGAAATTTAAATATTGTATGTTGACATTATTATACTTAGGTACAACATAGGTACAGTTTTATAGATACCTACATCAAACTACAAAATAGGATACTACACACATTAATACATTTAGTTATGGATAGGATAGGTACTCAACTGCGAATTGTTGAAAAACTATATGAACAAGATACTACTATTAAAAAAATACTCAATACATTCCAACTGCTTATTGACAAATAATAAGGGTGTAATTATTTATTAACAACTGATTGCAACAATCATAGAAATCTAAAGTAATGAGAATTGGTAAGGAGGCGTGACGCGTGTCGCCAGCGTATGAGCAAAATGCTCATACAATTAACTCGCGGTCTAGTGGCTTTATTGTCAAGTATATACGACGTTATCAATGAATCAAACACAGAATTTGATGATAAAATGTCAAAGATACGTGGTGACTATTTAGTTATTTTCCAATTCCTTTATTTAACGAAGAGAAAGCCACAAAAAAAAAGGAAAAACTAGCTTGGTTCGGTTAGCGCCGCTTAATGTAGTGCCGTACCTAGCAAAAATCGAAGTCAAAAGATAAAATAAAGAACACATTGAATCACCTAACACAAGTACCGTAGTAAAAGATATTAGTAAGTGTAAAAAGTAGTGGGGTTAAAAACAGCGACATCTATAGTTTCAATACAAAACAAAGCAGATAACACTTCTAACTTCAGATTTGTATGGCATCATTCAATTAAATTAATCTACTTAGTACTAAAGTAGGAACGGACTCTTCCCGCCATTTTCGAAAAGAGTCGTCGTCTACTTTTATTTTATTTCATTTCCAATTTTTGTTGAGTAATTTTGTGTAATTTTGGTGGCATTTTAACCAATGTAGCTCTTTTAAAAAGCACAAGTGTAGTGAAATGAACTGGATGTGAATTACGTAACTTTTCAAATTGGTGGAAATTTTCTTCCAAATTTTTAGTAAAACGGCCACCGTTCTACTAACACATGACTTGACTTTGACGACATGGAAAGAGTGTAAACTTCCAAATTATATTGAAAATACGAAAACTTGAAAATGGCATATACAACAGCAGTGCGGCGCCCAATTATAAATAAAAAACAAATAGGAACATTTAAAATACAAAAAATAATTATATACCTAGGTATCCTTATTCAACGTAGATGTAGGTATGTACAAATGGGTCAACTACTTATAGACTGTACATTGTATTATTCTATGAAAATTGTAGTTATAATAATATGTAAACATTTATTTACAACACACAAGTAGATATTACAGGCACATGAGACTTTTCATCTTTATGTCTCAGGGTGGCGGGCGCAGTGCAATGCCACATAGGGTGCGTCCTAGGTGGACGTGACCTATGAGGTAATGCACTGTTCATAGGCAGGTGTAACCGCTTAACATCAGGTGGGCCATCTGCTTGTTCCGTCATTCGAGTAGTATAAAAAAAAAAAAAAAATATTTGAAGTTTGTTATATTTTCAAGTGTAAACCACACTTATGGAGCACATTTAAATGGGACCATGGACAGAATGAGGGATTTCACGGCCGTTTCACATAAAGCCTTGAAAATAGATGGCGCCAGCTCTGTACCTAACTGTCAAAATAGAGTGAAATGTCAAAGTTGAGTCAGCGCCATCTATCGAGCCAAATTGAACTACTTTTTTATTTTTAATGCGAAAATGAAAAGCCCTCATTTGTATGTAAGAGTATTGCAGGCCTCCTTTGATCAGAGAATACGAATCTGTTAACAGATTTGAAAATTAGTGGCCACCATTTTTGTTTTACTTCACCGATTGCTTTCAAAATCAATATGGGTGGTGTGACCAGTGAATATGAATCTACTGTCATAATTGAAAGTGGACGCCATTTTGAACTTTTTGTTGTTTGAATCGATTTTCAATAAAGCCCCACGGTACCTATGCAAATAGACGAAGAGTGAAATGGAAAAAATGAGCGTTAACATAAAGTGAATGCCGTTATGTTTTCCCTTTGCGCAACATATACAGAACTGGACTGGAGTAAACTCCAGTCGTGTGTCGGAGCCTGATACACACCTTTTGCTTTCAAACTCAATCAATATCTGAGAGTCCCTGTGATCAGAGAACGATAATAAGACGCCCATTTCTCTTATTTATTTGAAAGGTGAAAGGTACACTGGAGTTGACCTAATGGAGACTGTATTGCGAATTGACTGAAAACTTGGTATTCTGCTCCCTCAGAACAACAATATAAGTATTAAAACTTCCGTGAGTAATATTCATAATTGAAAAAACCGGTAATAACTCACGTAGGTGCTTGTTCCGAGTCAAACACCCGACTCGAGTTTCTGGGACTTAATACCCCATTCCTCAAGGAGTATACGCGACGGCTTCCCGGCGATAACTGCGGGCGCGCGCCCGGAGCTCACGACTGGTAGGTACCGGAACTTCGGCAACGCTCGCACTCCCGTCATCACCCGAATGGCATGAATCATCGCCCGTACTGCGCCGATCATTGTAAAGGCGGGAACACACGTAACTCACAGTGTCCGGATTATTGACTATCGCAGTCAAAGACTTTGCAGGTCCGGTGTCAAGAATTGGTTCGGCTCGGTGGTTTGACTCGAGTCGGGTGTTTGACTCGGAACAAGTACCTACGTGAGTTATTACCGGTTTTTTCAATTAACAATATAAGTGTATTGTTGAATTTAGAATACATGATCCTTAGAAGTAAATAAATTATAATAGGTGCCTAAAATGCGCTAAGAATACACACAGAATGTGGAATATTTATAATTAATAATAAGCTTGTGATACAACGGGGAATATTCTCCTGCTACTAATCTGGCAACTTCATTAGGTTCAATTTATTAAAAAAAAACCTGTTACTCATAAATACTCGTAATACGACTTCTTATTTCATTAAGAGATCATTAGCTAGCTTAATTAGCTTTAGTCCCCATTGCATTCTTAATAAATCAATAAAAATAAAATCAAAATATATAATTGTAAATAACTATGTAAGTATTAGAAATCACATTGCACTGTTTCTATATGTTTAAAAATAATTTGAAAATTGAAGCTTTACTTATAACTCTAACTAGTAACTAAAAAATAATTGCAGTTTATCAAAAATAAACAATACTCACCAAACATTTTGCAAAAATGGGAATTTCCGCGTACCTTTTCCGGTTCTTAATTATGTGTTTTTTGACTACCTCCGTGGCGTGGCGGGCTAGTGGCCGGCTGAGATACGAGAGGTGCGGGTTCGATTCCTGCTGCGGAACAAATATTTGCATGATCTGCAAATATTAGACCCAGGTCTGTGTGTTGTGGTACCATGGTACTCGTAGTTCCTGATACCCACGACACAGGGGGATCCTAGTGTGGGATCAGCACTATATATGTGACTGTTGTGTTATTCACAATGGTTTTTATAGATTTTTTTAAATAAATTTTACGGTTAAATTGTTCCTACTTAATGCTTTAAAATTTACAGAGAACAAACTTAATTTCGGCTAGTACAGGTATTTTGTGAGCAGAGGATATTATCACAAAACAAATGCCTCAACCAAACCTAATCATGCTAGGTTTTAGCTGGGCTTCTATCTCAAATAGAGGATATTTTCACAAAAGAAATGCCTCAACTAAACCCAATCATGCTAGATTTAAGGTGGGTCCTCTATCTCGAATAGATTAGATGATATTTTCACAAAACAAATGCCTCCACTAAACCCAATCATGCTAGGTTTAAGGTGGGTCCTCTATCTCTAATAGAGGATATTTTCACAAAAGAAATGTCTCCACTAAACCCAATCATGCTTGGTTTAAGGTGGGTCCTATTTCTCGAATAGAGGATATTTTCACAAAAGAAATGCCTCAACTAAACCCAATCATGCCTAGGTTTTAGCTGGACCTCTATCTCAAATAGAGGATATTTTCACAAAATAAATGCCCCAACTAAACCCAATCATGCTAGGTTTTAGCTGGGCCTCTATCTCAAATAGAGGATATTTTCACAAAATAAATGCCCCAACTAAACCCAATCATGCTAGGTTTTAGCTGGGCCTCTATCTCAAATAGAGGATATTTTCACAAAAGAAATGCCTCAACTAAACCCAATCATGCTAGATTTAAGGTGGGGCCCTCTATCTCGAATAGATTAGATGATATTTTCACAAAACAAATGCCTCCACTAAACCCAATCATGCTAGGTTTAAGGTGGGTCCTCTATCTCTAATAGAGGATATTTTCACAAAAGAAATGCCTCAACTAAACCCAATCATGCTAGGTTTTAGCTGGGCCTCTATCTCAAATAGAGGATATGTTCACAAAAGAAATGCCTCAACTAAACCAAATCATGCTAGGTTTAAGGTGGGTCCTCTATCTCTAATAGAGGATATTTTCACAAAAGAAATGCCTCAACTAAACCCAATCATGCTAGGTTTTAGCTGGGCCTCTATCTCAAATAGAGGATATTTTCACAAAATAAATGCCCCAACTAAACCCAATCATGCTAGGTTTTAGCTGGGCCTCTATCTCAAATAGAGGATATTTTCACAAAAGAAATGCCTCAAATAAACCCAATCATAATAGATTTAAGGTGGGTCCTCTATCTCGAATAGATTAGATGATATTTTCACAAAACAAATGCCTCCACTAAACCCAATCATGCTAGGTTTAAGGTGGGTCCTCTATCTCTAATAGAGGATATTTTCACAAAAGAAATGTCTCCACTAAACCCAATCATGCTTGGTTTAAGGTGGGTCCTATTTCTCGAATAGAGGATATTTTCACAAAAGAAATGCCTCTACTAAACCCAATCATGCTAGGTTTTAGATGGGCCTCTATCTCAAATAGAGGACATTTCAACAAAAAAAAATGCCTCAGCTAAACCTAATCATGCTAGGTTTTACGTGGGCCTCTATCTCAAATAGAGGATATTTTCACAAAAGAAATGACTGAAATAAACCCAATTATGCTAGGTTTTAAGTGGGTTTTTTATCTCGAATAGAGGATATTTTCACAAAATAAATGCCTCAACTAAACCCAATCTAGGTATTAGGTGGGTTCTCTTATCTCAAATAGAGGATATTTTCACAAAAGAAATACTTCTACTAAACCCAATCATGCTTGGTTTTAGGTGGGTATTATATCTCGAATAGGTGATATTTTCACCCAAGAAATGCCTCAACTAAACCCAATCATACCAGTTTTTAGGTGGGCCTCTATCTCAAATAGAGGATATTTCAACCAAAAAAATGCTTCTACTAATCCCGATCATGCTTGGTTTTAGGTGGGCACTATATCTCGATCAGAGGATATTTTCACACCAGAAATGCCTCAACTAAACCATCATGCTGGGTTTTAGGTGGGTCCTATATCTTGAATAGAGGATATTTTCACACGAGAAATGCCTCCACTAAACCCAATTATGCTAGGTTTTAACTGGGTTTTCTATCTCGAATAGGTGATATTTTCACAAACGAAATACCTCATTTTAACCAAGTTATGCTAGGTTTTAGATGTCTTTAATGGGTATTCAAAAGCGACAACGTACTTTTCAACATGACTGTACAAAATCACATTTCGCTCACAAGAGAGACAACAAAAGTACGCTCATAAAAAAATTTACTTGGATTAAAATAATATAATATAAATTTCCTTGAATTGGATAAATAAAATAATAATTTACTGCCATGTGTTACTGACATTATTTTGCGCGAACGCGTTTGGGAAACTCTGCCCTAAACTGAGGCTCCCAAGCTGTTGGGTGACACTCTGGGGTTGCTGATTGAAAAGGTTTTGCTGCAAATTCTGTTGCTGTAAACCCTGTTGTGGCGGTAGCCCGAATTGCTGAAACTGGTTCCCTTGAAACTGGTTGAATTGCATACCATTTTGCTGCGGCACATTGCCGAAGCCTTGTTGGCTTTGCGGCACATTGCTAAAGCCTTGTTGACTCTGCGGCACATTGCTAAAGCCTTGTTGACTCTGCGGCACATTGCTAAAGGCTTGTTGACTCTGCGGCACATTGCTAAAGCCTTGTTGACTCTGCGGCACATTGCTAAAGACTTGTTGGCTTTGCGGCATATTGCTAAAGCCTTGTTGACTCTGCGGCACATTGCTAAAGGCTTGTTGACTCTGCGGCACATTGCTAAAGCCTTGTTGACTCTGCGGAATATTGCTATAGCTTTGTTGTTGGAATGAACCAAACTGGTTGAAGCCGGACTGCACCGGATTAAATTGACTGGTCAGGTTCGTTGACTGCGTCTGGAAGTTAGTTGTTGGTGTCTGAAAGTTAGTTGACGGTGTCTGAAAGTTAGTTGACGGTGTCTGAAAGTTAGTTGACGGCGCCTGAAAGTTAGTTGAAGTTGCCTGAAAGTTAGTTGACGGGGATTGACTATACAGTGCTAATATGCTATCCATAGTCAGTTTAGATTTTTCCTTCTCCGTAGGGGCTGATTGCTTGAAGAAGTTTTCTTCTTCAGCTTTTAAGTCTGGTTTGATTTCCTTCGGAGGTTCGACAGGTATCTCCTGCGGCGCGGAGAAGAAGCTGGAGAATATGTCTTCGTTCGATTTCGGTTCGGTCTTGGTCGTGTCCAAGCCGAGTAGGTCAGCGGCTCCGTTGGGTTTCGCTTCTACGGCTGTAGGGGGCGTGTTCCGCCCAAGTTTGGGGCTTACCGAGGACTTCGGCTTTGGTATACTGGGGATAACGTCGGACCTCTGAAAGGAAAATTAAAAATAGTTACATTTTTGTATTTGTGTTTTATGGGTTAAGTTTTGTGATATAGGAGTGCAGTTTCTTGGAGCCGTGGGCAAATTCTATTTCCCCCCATACCTGTGGAGGTCTAGTAGTAGAGTTTTTTTTGGCAAGTACTACAGCGAAGCAGTAGTGCTCGCATTGCTGTGTTCTGGTTTGAAGGGAATGAGTTTTTTTGGCAAGTACTGCAGCATAGCAGTAGTGCTCGCATTGCTGTGTTCTGGTTTGAAGGGAATGAGTTTTTTTTGGCAAGTACTGCAGCATAGCAGTAGTGCTCGCATTGCTGTGTTCTGGTTTGAAGGGAATGAGTTTTTTTGGCAAGTACTGGAGCATAGCAGTAGTGCTCGCATTGCTGTGTTCTGGTTTGAAGGGAATGAGTTTTTTTTGGCAAGTACTGCAGCAAAGCAGTAGTGCTCGCATTGCTGTGTTCTGGCTTGAAGGGTGCCGGTGAAATTACAGGCACATGAGACTTTTCATCTTTATGTCTCAGGGTGGCGGGCGCAGTGCAATGCCATATAGGGCGCGTCCTAGGTTTTTATTAGGTTACATCCTAACTTACCTCTACAATGCGCTTATAGCATAAATATATCTATTACCTATCAGCGTACATTGATATAATTAATAAGAGTAACAAATAATATTATTTTACAACTCTCATATTCGGTAAGTAGGTCCTTATTACCCCCAAATGGGGCTTGTAGGTGACCAATTAGCACTCTAGGGTAATAATGTAGCTAGAAAAGCCCTAGGGCGATAAGTAATTAAAAAACTGAATGCATGATGTCTATTGCCAGTATGATGGTTAGAAGTACGCGAACTTTTATAAAGAGTGAAGTTTTTTTTTAAATTACTTACCGCCCTAGGGCTTTTCTAGCTACATTATTACCCTAGAGCGCTAATTGGTCACCTACAAGCCCCATTTGGGGGTAATAAGGACCTACTTACCTAACAATCGAGATGTAAAGCAGAGTAGTTAGCTCGGGTGTAAGCATCAATGGCACCCTCGAATTATAGGGGCCCTCGCTGCGCTCGTGCGCCTAAATATCTCGGGCTGCAATTGATGCCTTACAGCCCTTGGCTACTAATCTACTATTAGAGGGCATGGTCGATTTATATTTTCTATTACGCAGCAAATATTTGTTTAAATACCGTTTTTCGTGATTTTCGTTGAGTTTCGTAGCGCGTGCGCTGTTCTGTCAGTTTCTAACTTACCTGAACTTTACTCAAAGTCAAAGTCAAAAGTATTTTATTCATTTTGTAGTACATAATCACGTACGATTCTCCCTGTAAACCGTACCTATAACTTTCCTCCCAGCACTTTTTTGGTTTTATGTCAAGTTAATCACCTGTCATTGGCAAACTCTTGTGGCACCACTACCGGTCCGCTGAACACGCCAAAAAAAAAGAAGAAGAAGAAGAAATCACAAGGATCATTTTGAAACGTCTTAATAAATAAATTTACATTTACTCCTGTTCCAACGCAACCAGACCTAGAAGAATCAGGCAACAAACACGGTCTGTTTTTCTTTTGATGATCCTTCTTACTACTAGGTGGTACTGAGTTAGATAGTGACGGTATTTAGTTGTTTTTCGGCCTCTTAACATCAGGTGGGCCCTCTGCATGTTCCGTCATTCAAATCAAATAAAAAACCGGCCAAGTGTGAGTCGGACTCGCAGACGAAGGGTTCCGTACCATTATTTATAAAAACGGCAAAAAAAACACGTTTCTTGTATGGGAGCCCCCTTAAATATTTATTTTATTGTTTTTTAGTATTTGCTGTTATAGCGGCAACAGAAATACATCATCTGTGAAAATTTCAACAGTCTAACTATCACGGTTCATGAGATACATGCCTGGTGACGGACGGACGGACGGACAGTGAAGTCTTAGTAATAGGTTTTTTTTTTTATACAACTTTAGGTGGCGGAACAAGCAGATAGTCCACCTGATGTTAAGCGGTAACCTCTGCCTATGAACAGTGCATTACCTCATAGGTCACGTCCACCTAGGACGCGCCCTATGTGGCATTGCAATGCGCCCGCTACCCTAAGACATAAAGATGGAAAGTCTCATGCGCCTGTAATGTCAACGGCACCGTTACCCTTCAAACCGGAACAATGCGGGCACTACTGCTTTGCGGCAGAAATAGGTACGGTGGTACTACTTCCCCGGACAAACTCTTTCACAAAAAAGCTCTACTACTAACACGTTCCGTTTTAACCTTTGGGTACGGAACCCTAAAAGGTAGGTAGATGAAGAGTTCGACTTACATTGTACTTCTTATCGCTGACAGAAGGCGCCGGTAGCGGCCCCACTCCGGATGATGAGGTCGACTTCTTTTTACGTTTTTGCTTCTCAATCTCCTCATCTATTTCTTTGTCCCTGAATAACAGAAAAAACAATGTAAAAATAAGCCATTCATTAGTCAGAAATCTACACTTATATTATGAAGAGGTTTGTGTTAGCGATATTACATATACAGATAATACATTTAAAAAAAAAATGCTTTCGCTTATGGAGCGAAATTAAAAAAAACCTGATTTTTGCTCATCACAGCTCATCAACACTTCTTCTGATAGCGAAAACTATGTTGCCGGTAATTATATGACCTAACACACAAGTTTTAATTTATAATATCACATAAATATCATTAGTTTGGCTGTGTTTGTGCTTGAAACAAAAAAACACTGTAAAAACCATTGAAGCACAATCGTAGCTAAACTAATGATATTTATGTGATATTATAAATTAAAACTTGTGTGTTAGGTCATATAATTACCGGCAACATAGTTTTCGCTATCAGAAGAAGTGTTGATGAGCTGTGATGAGCAAAAACCACGAAAATATTTGAATTTCGCGCCACAAGCGAAAGCAACCACCTTAAATAGATGGATAGTACTACTTAAGGCGCGATAGGTTCTCAAATGTCTCTAGAATTTTAAAGTTTTTGATAAGAATTTTCATAGTTTTCTATGAAGAAAAAAATATATGATATTCTTGAGCTTTTTATCTAGTGAAATCAATAATTCAAAACAATATTTGAATTACTTCACTCGATAAAAAAAAATAACAAAGATACCTCCTTTTTAAAATTTAAATGCTTTTTTTCACTCACTTCTCTCACGTTTTAATTTTTGAAACATTTGGTTACATGTTAGTTATTATTTGAGTTAGTGAATTCATGAACAAAATTAAACAAAACTTTGAACGAAATTTTTATATAATTTTTTTATACATAAAAACATGGTATCAGAGAGTGCGCTCGCCTTCTTCGCCTCATACAAAAATGTTCGATGAACCTATAGCGCCTTAATACTTGGTACTTAATACCCAATGTTGTAAACTTTCTTTTGTTCTAGCATGTACCTGTTCATTGACCATAATTTAATGTTGTAGTTCGAGTGTTACCTATTTTTTTTTTATACTACTTGAATGACAGAACAAGCAAGAGGCCCACCTGATGTTAAGCGGTAACCTCTGCCTATGAACAGTGCATTACTTCATAGGTCACGTCCACCTAGGACGCACCCTATGTGGCATTGCACTGCGCCCGCCACCCTGAGACGTAAAGATGAAAAGTCTCATGTGCCTGTAATTCCACCGGCACCCTTACCCTTCAAACCGGAACACAGCAATGCGAGCACTACTGCTTTGCAAAAGAAATAGGTATGGTGGTAGTACTTCCCCGGACGAACTCTTTCACAAAAAAGCTCTACTACTACTACCTATGTACCTATGTATAAGCAATAAATTATTTTTACATTCACTTTACTTTATATTTTTTATTATACATAGAATATACCCAGAACACCCTGAACAAATATCTGCGATCGCACAAAATTTGTTCCGTGGCGGGAATCGAACCCGCAACCTCCTGCGTCACAGGCCAACCTTCGCCCGCCACGCCACAGAGGTCGTCACAACATAACATAACACTCAACAGTCACATACATAGTCCTGATCCCACACTAGGATCCCCTGTGTCGTGGGTATCAGAAACCACGAGTACCATGCTACCATAACACCCAGACCCGGAACAAATATTTGCAGATCATTCAAACATTTGTCCCGCAGCGGGAATCGAACCTGCAACCTTTCGCATCTCAGCCGGCTACTCGCCCGACGCGCTACAGAGGTCATCACAGGTCGTCAATACAGGAATAAGTTTTCCTTTTCCATCCAAACTTCCTTTTCCATCCAAACTTCCTTTTCCATCCAAGCTAAAACGTTTCAGTTCTACCTTTATAATGAGAACTGCTAAGGAGTGGAATACACTACCGTCGTCTGTCTTTCCTGAAAACTATAATCTGGGTCTCTTCAAGGCTAGAGTGAATAGGTGCCTTCTAGACCTTTGTGCTGCATCTTCGGCCACATCGTCACTTACCAGCAGGTGAGATCGTGGTCAAACAAAGGTCTATCAATGTTTAAAAAAAAAAAAAAAAAAAAACTGCTGTCCGCTGATGGAACGCGTTGCCGTCTCCATAAGTTCATAGTCCATAGGGTCATGAAGTTGGACTCTCGTCATAATGTGGGCTTTAGCTCATTTATGGTGAGGGTACCTACGGAAGATCTGAAGATCTACTTGAGCCCTGATTTCTGGCCGAAAGGGGTGAAGTTCCGGCGGTACAAGCGCCGTCTGTCACGTGATCCCCCGGGCGATCACACGTGTGTTAGATTAAGTTATAAATATCTTTATATGTATGTTAGTTGTAAGGTATATATTACTATGGGCCTTTGTCTAGGTACAATGTACATTTTTCACTGTTGCCTGAAATAAATGAATTGAATAAGACATTCCTCCTCAATAGCTGGTTTTAAAACTAGAGTATAGAACTTTTGCTTATGTGAAGTTTCGACAAAGGCTTTGAGAGATAGAGTAGGGAATAGTGTGATAAGAGAGCGTTGTGAAATTAAAGAGGACGTAGTGACTAGGATTGAGAAAGGTATGCTCAGATGGTTTGGGCATTTAGAAAGGATGGACGATAGTAGATTGACGAAACGGGTACATAAGACGAGCGTGAATGGGACAGTGGGAAGGGGAAGACCTCGACGAACGTATTCAGACCAGATCGGAGACGTTCTGGAAAAAGGCCAAGTCAAGAGTACCCTTAACCGACGAGCATGTATGAAGAATGTGATGAGAGTGAATGAAGCAAAAGAGGTGTGTCAGGATCGTAGCAAGTGGAAATCCGTGGTCTCGGCTTACCCCTCCGGGAAACAGGGGTGAGTTGTATGTATGTATGTCAGCAATAAAGTAAGAAATTAAGAGTCCACTCCAATGAGAGTTGACGACCTCTGTGGCGCGGCGGGCGAACGTTCGCCTGCGACGCAAGAGGTTGCAGGTTCGATTCCCGCCTCGGAACAAATATTTGTGCAATCCGCAGATATTTGTTCAGGGTGTTCTGGGTATTTTCTATGTATAATAAAAAATATCTATCTATGTAATATATTGTATTAAGTATATCAGTTGTCTAGTACCCATAACACAAGCTCTGCTTAGCTTGGGGCTAGATAATGTTGTGTGCAGCATTATTTATTTATTTATTTGTTCAGGGTGTCCTGGGTATTTTCTATATATAATAAAAAATATCTATCTATGTAATATATTGTATTAAGTATATCAGTTGTCTAGTACCCATAACACAAGCTCTGCTTAGCTTGGGGCTAGGTAATGTTGTGTGAACTGTCCAACAATATTTTCTTTTTTTTTCTTTTCCCCTCACCTATATTGTCCCACTACTGGGCAAAGGTCTGCCCCAAGCATTTTTTTTTTTACTCTTGTTCTGTGAATGCACTTACCAGTTGACCTTGGGCTTGGCGGGCGGCACCCACTCCTTGGCGATGTACTTCTTCTGCTCATACTTGGCGCGGATGAAGGCCTCCAGCGAGGAGTCGTTCTGCGGCCTCCGGAACGAGTCCGGCAGGTTCGCCTCGTAGACAGCGCGCGCGCGGGAATTACCCATTTGTTGGAGGGATACCTGGAACCGACACATAAAATATTATTATTATTATTTTATTTATTATTATGAGCCTGTGGTGTCCCACTGCAGGGATTCGTCTCTATTGTTGGCTATTTGGGACCAATCCTTATAGTAGGAGTCTAGCTCATCCCGCCATCTCCGTCTGGGCCTTCCACGTGGCCGTCGTCTGTTTGGGATCCAATCTGTCGTGGTTTTTGCCCATAGTTCTTCTGACATACGGCACACATGTCCAGCCCAGTCCCATTTAAGTATAGCAGCTTTTTGAGCGACGTCAGCTATCTGTGTTAGGGAGCGTATTCTCGAGTTCCTTATTCGGTCCGTGAGTTTCACTCCTAGGATACTACGCTCCATAGCTCGTTGGCATACCCCGAGAGAGGACTTTCGAATATTCGTTAGCGACCAGGTTTGCGCACCGTAGGTGAGGATGGGGAGAATGCACATGTCCATGAGTTTCCGCTTTAAAGAGAGTAGAAGCGGTCCCTTCATTAGATCTTTCATGGACCAATAGCTCTTCCAGGCGTTTTCTGTGCGTCGAGCAACCTCTTGTTCTTGTCTCGCCTGGAAAGAGACTAATTGGCCCAAGTATATGTACTCATGGACATATTCAATCTCAACACCCTCAACCTCAATCTTCCTCTCTGTGCCGTTCGTCATCGCCTTCGTTTTATTCATATTCATTGAAAGTCCCACCTCGAGGCTTGCTCTGCTCAGATCTTGGAGCATCGTCTCTAGCTCAGCTGCTGTTGAGGAAAATAAGACAATATCATCGGCGAATCGAAGATTAGTTAACCTCTTTTCGCCGACGATAATGCCCTTACTTTCCCAGCTGGCTGCTAAGCTTTGGAAAACTTCTTCGAGAGTGGATGTGAATAGCTTTGGAGACAGCGGGTCGCCCTGCTTGACTCCTTTTTGAATTTGGAAAGATGGCCCGTTATTATGAATGTGGATGGATGCAGTGCTGTTAAGGTAAACTTGTTGCAAAAGATGAATGTATGTAGGTTGTTGTTGTCTTGTTTATAAAGTGATTTAAATATATCAGAGTGTTTGAGATTGTCGAAAGCCTTCAAATAATCTACAAAAGCGAAGTATAAAATATAAAATAATATATAAAATATAATACATAAAATATATTATATTTTATTTATTATATTAAATAGGACACCCAAGTAGTAGTAGAGCTTTTTTGTGAAAGAATTCGTCCGGGGAAGTACTATCACCATAACTATTTCTGCTGCAAAGCAGTAGTGCTCGCATTGCTGTGTTCCGGTTTGAAGGGTAAGGGTGCCGGTCAAATTACAGGCACATGAGACTTTTTATCTTTATGTCTCAGGGTGGCGGTGCAATGCCACATAGGGTGCGTCCTAGGTGGACGTGACCTATGAGGTAATGCACTGTTCATAGGCAGTGGCATACCGCTTAACATCAGGTGGGCCATCTGCTTGTTCCGTCATTCAGTAGAATAAAAAAAAAAACACAGGTTTACACTAACACGTTCAAAAAACAAAACAAGGTCTTAATCTTAGTGTTCCCGTAATTATATTATTCCCGGTATCACAGCGTGCGCTAGAAATAAAACATTAACAGCTTATATTACATTTATTTACAGAAAGAATAATACAAGCGTCCCTAAGATGCTGGCTGAATGCAGCCAATGTGATGTGCAATGGCCACAGCTTATTACAGGGATACATAGTAAAATATAGGATAAGAAATATAAAATACTCATCACATAATACTTCGATAAAGGATAATAATTTATAAAATCATACTTAGTTTAGGCTAGAATTTAACTTAAATTATGGATATCGAAATTAGCGGCATAAAATTTAACAATTTGTATAACAAGTAGGTTACAAAAATGTATAAAAATTTCACATATTACTAAGATGTATGTGACTCAATACGTACATAGACACATGCCTTTTCCCCCGAAAGGGTAGACAGAGCCTTTATTTATACTACTTGGAATGACGCTCACTAAGGAAGCTGTGCAAAGAATGAGAGGCACCCAAAGGGCTATGGAGCGTGCCATGCAAAAATGTATAAAAATTTCACAAATTACTCAAGATGTATGTGGCTCAATACGTACATAGACACATGCCTTTTCTCCCGAAAGGGTAGGCAGAGCCTTTATTTATACTACTTGGAATGACGCTCACTAAGGAAGCTGTGCAAAGAATGAGAGGCACCCAAAGGGATATGGAGCGTGCCATGCAAAAATGTATAAAAATTTCACAAATTACTCAAGATGTATGTGGCTCAATACGTACATAGACACATGCCTTTTCCCCCGAAAGGGTAGGCAGAGCCTTTTTTTATACTACTTGGAATGACGCTCACTAAGGAAGCTGTGCAAAGAATGAGAGGCACCCAAAGGGATATGGAGCGTGCCATGCAAAAATGTATAAAAATTTCACAAATTACTCAAGATGTATGTGGCTCAATACGTACATAGACACATGCCTTTTCCCCCGAAAGGGTAGGCAGAGCCTTTTTTTATACTACTTGGAATGACGCTCACTAAGGAAGCTGTGCAAAGAATGAGAGGCACCCAAAGGGATATGGAGCGTGCCATGCAAAAATGTATAAAAATTTCACAAATTACTCAAGATGTATGTGGCTCAATACGTACATAGACACATGCCTTTTCCCCCGAAAGGGTAGGCAGAGCCTTTTTTTATACTACTTGGAATGACGCTCACTAAGGAAGCTGTGCAAAGAATGAGAGGCACCCAAAGGGATATGGAGCGTGCCATGCAAAAATGTATAAAAATTTCACAAATTACTCAAGATGTATGTGGCTCAATACGTACATAGACACATGCCTTTTCCCCCGAAAGGGTAGGCAGAGCCTTTTTTTATACTACTTGGAATGACGCTCACTAAGGAAGCTGTGCAAAGAATGAGAGGCCACCCAAAGGGCTATGGAGCGTGCCATGCTTGGAATATCTTTACTGGACCGTGTCCACAACACGGAAATCCGAAGGAGGACAAAAGTGGCTGATACTGGAGACCGTATTGCGAGACTAAAGTGGCGCTGGGCAGGACACTTGGCCAGATTTGGTGAAGGCAGATGGTGTAAGGCCCTGACCGAGTGGTGGCCGAGAGCGAGCACTAGAGGCCGCGGCAGACCATCAGCCAGGTGGGCGGATGATATAGAGGCCGTAGAGAGTGAGACCTGGATGCGAATCGCAAAGAACCGACTGGAGTGGCGTTTGAGGGGAGGCTTATACCCAGCAGTGGGCTATTATTGGAGCTGCCAATGATGATGATGAAGATGACTTGGAATGATTTATCAAGCAGATAGTCCACCTGATGTTATGCGGTACCCTCTGCCTATGAACAGTGCATTACCACATAAGTCACGTCCACCCAGGAATCGCCCTATGTGGCATTGCACTGCGCCCGCCACCCTGAGACATAAAGATGAAAGTCTCATGTGCTTGTAATTTCTTCGGCAACCATAACCTTCAAACCGGAACACATGCGAGCACTACTGGTTTGCGGCAGAAATAGGTATGAAGGTACTTCCCCGGACAATTTTTTTTACAAAAAAGCTCTGTTACAAAAACATGCAACATACTACATGTGCATGAAAGGGTTTTTTTTAATTCTGTGCACTGAATAAATGCTTTCACCAAACTGGCTCTTTCGGCACGACTTTTTCAGAGCCACCATACCTCAAGCTGGTATTAGAACTACGCGGGGTGACCAAAAAAGAACCAGTGACACGAAGTAGTAGTGATAAAGAGGGAGTATTCCAATGCCCTTACCACTTACTTTTTACTAGAAACGGGATATTTACCATGATTTTTGAGTTTGAATTGGTATGTGAGAAAGAGGGTAGATCGATATATCTGCCAATAACATCTACTCGCAAAGACTTTAGTTAGTTCTCCCGTGATCATGGCGCGTGCAACTGTGCCGAAATATCGGGAACAATTCAAACTCAAAAATCATGGTAAATATCCCGTTTCTAGTGAAAAGAATGTACATAACCATGATTGTTTCAAAAGTTTTGCCCTTACCACTTGTTCCGGTGTCCATGAGTCCAAGTTGACGCTCTTCACCTTGGAGATGTGGACGCCGAGGTTGCGGTGGATGCCTGCGCACCGGATGCACAGGAATATGCCCAGGTTCCATGACGCCCAGCGAGGACCTGCAAGTCACGACCATATCTATAGCGTTGCTGTAATTTCACCGGCACCCTTACCCTTCAAACCGGAACACAGCAATGCGAGCACTACTGCTTTTCGGCAGAAATTGTACTTGGTAGTACTTCCCCGGACAAACCCTTTCACAAAAAAGCTCTACTACTACTCCCTACGCTAAACTGCATCAAAATCCGACCGGTAGAACTCGGCATTATTTATCGTTCTTTTTTGAGGTCCAACACCTTTTGTAGTCCAATCCAGATCCAGCAGGATTTTTAAATGATGATAGTGTAGGTCAGGGTTCAATTATTGATTGACCTAATGATTGGACCCAAGGAAGATGGACTAAAGGCATGGAACTAAGGCTAAAAACGAAACGTTAGCGATTATACCAGTCTCATTCTTTTATATGAATGTATTCATGTGTTGGAATGAGACAAGCATAAATCTATCTGTTCTTATTTGTGGTAGTCGTACCAGGCCAAATGTCAAATTACTAGTACATTCATGGTAACAATCTAGGGAGATGTATATGCATGGTGCCAATATTCAGGGTACGGAACGGAAAGACGACTGTCGTGTGACAATATATTTGTTTCTCTCTAACATAGGATAGCAAGCTATCTTCTAGGATAGGAGTAAGAAGGAACACTATGCTATTTTTAGCACTCACTCCATTACTATTATACCTCCATGATTGGACCCAAGGCTACTGCTTTTATAATTCTCTCTAATGGAATTTAATTATCAGAATAATTTACTAATCGAATATATTAACTACTCACAAAAATACACGGTATGCATGTAAAGATTTGTTCCTAGAAAACTTTAAACTTAGGAATATCTGACTCGGGTTTCTTCAAAAATTTACCTACACTGGTGCGACGCACGGTATGCATGTAAAGATTTGTTCCTAGAAAACTTTAAAACTTGGGAATATCTGACACGGGTTTCTTCAAAAATTTACCTGCACTGGTGCGACGCACGGTATGCATGTAAAGATTTGTTCCTAGAAAACTTTAAACTTAGGAATATCTGACACGGGTTTCTTCAAAAATTTACCTGCACTGGTGCGACGCATGGTATGCATGTAAAGATTTGTTCCTAGAAAACTTTAAACTTAGGAATATCTGACTCGGGTTTCTTTAAAAATTTACCTGCACTGGTGCGACGCACGGTATGCATGTAAAGATTTGTCCCTAGAAAACTTTAAACTTGGGAATATCTGACTCGTGTTTCTTTACTAACTACAAGCATTTGTCTCGCGGCTTCGCGCGCGTGGTGTCATAAAGGGTAAAAAAAAAACCCCGAACTACCTCGAAAAGCCTATGTACATTGTATGTTTTGTGCAATAAAGAATATTCCATTCTATTCTATTGTAAAAGTGGGTGCAATGTGGTGTTAAAATTTGTATGGGAACTTTTGCTTGAAACTTGGAAGCAAAAGTTCCCATACAAATGAAAGTACTTTGGAACTTGAAAGTACTCATAGTACTTGAAATACAGAATAATGGATGGAACACATATTTCAGGATTTTTCAAAATAACTCTTAAAAGGGGTAAAAAAAGGGGAGTCAACTTTTTTTTGTGATCTATGGTCCAATCACGAAATTTTAAAATTTACCATCGAGACGCTAACGTGGCGATGGTAAATTTTAAATATTAACCAATCAAATGATTGAGATTTCTAGTCGCCCCGATGTCATTGGTCAATATTTGACGTTGACTATCGTCTCGCTAACGTTAATTATTTGTGCTTACCCCACTGATGCGTAGCAAAGCATGAGTATTCAGCTAGTTAGGTTATATACCTACCCTTCATTTAGTAAATTAACCACATAATTAATTTTAATGACATAAAAGTAAATTAAAAACTTCCTGGTCAGTAAATAAATTGCCTAGACTAATGCATGAGCTGAACACGAGGTTTAGACTATGCATACATACATAGGCGGAGCCTCAATGGGCCTCCATTCATCATGAGAATATAGACGTGATATGTGGTGAGCTCATCGCTGCCATTGTTTGCCACATCTGACTCGGCTAACGCTTTCTTCCAGTAAAAACACACTTCTTAAACTAGCAGCCATGAAAAATGTTATACCACCAAATCTTACTAACAAGTCTGATTAAGGGGGCTTTTAAGAAATTCATGGGAGGAGATGGATGGGTCTATTCTTTATGGCAGACACAGCACATCCTTTAACACTTTAGACTATGAGTGTCCGGAGTCAGTCAGTCAGTGTCCCGTCTCGAGACGTGTCCAAAAACTTAATGATGCGAGTTTGAACTAGATTGGATTGCTAAGTTCTTGAAGTATCTTTACTAAGTAAAATATACTGAGTATCTTTATCTTGAAGTAGTTGTACTTGCCTAGGGCCATAGCTTAACAAGTTTTAGCTTCGGTTGCTATTGGATATTTCTCTAGGTTCGTTATCCATGCTGATATACAAGGATTTGAAGCCTAAGATTAAATAATAATAAAATCATTTTTATTTGCAACATTTACATAAAGTGAAGATCTTACAATATACTTTAAAACTAAAATAGGTATGTAGCTGATTATATCAGAATCAATTCGATCCATTTATAATAATCTTGATATTTATTCAGTCAACAAACAGGTGCATTGGCTAGTAAGGCACTGGTCCCACTGCCGGCGAGTAAGCGATGAGCGGTGGGACCAGTACCTAAGACTGAATAAAGTTAGTGTTTACAACGATGGATAAATAGTAGAGGTAATAATAACTTTCACCAGTTGGTTCCAATCCAAAAGACTCTAATGAGAGTATTTGATCAGGAGTCAAAAGAATGATTTCATTACAGGCAGATATTTTCTGTGAAGTGACCTCTAGAATGCTGTTGGTGCTACTACACACTCTGCTGAGCAATGAGGCTGTTTTATTGCATCAAAACAATCTAACTTCCCCTCCACAGACATGGGAGAAGCACTGCAGAAATGAGGCAGCCCCATCAGCATTCTAAATACGTTATAATAGTGGATGAGTGGTCTATTTAGGTTTTTTTGTATAGCTGTAACATAGACTGCTTGAGTAGAACGATTGGCAGTGAGGCTTTGAACAGAGTAGCCTATTATTTATCCTCAAGTTAATTATCTAACAAATTAGAATCCCAACTGATAGGAATGGTTACCACTACATTCAGGCAGCTGTTGAGGTATTTTTTTTATTTATTGCAGGTTGGATATTATTGATTGATTGATTGGACATAGTACAATCAGGTAAGGGGGCCAATGTTGTCATGACTCATTTCAATAAATTTGAACCCTCGACAGGTCAAGAGCCTGTTTCAATAACAATAGTGCGATATTTTGAGACGGGAAAGTACGTATAATAGCTTTACAGCAACCAGAAAACTGGAAATAGCAATAAAATATCAAAAATTAAAATTTACCTTTTGCATCACAATCAACACAGTATTTATTGTCCTCATCCTTTAGCATCTGCAGTAATATGTTCTGACATCGATCCTGGATTTGTTTAGCACGATCCTTTTCACTTTTTGAAGTCATTTTTATGTTCTATCTGTTGGAAATTTGTAATATTAGGAAATTCAATGAATTGAAAATGGGTGGAATGCTTGCAGTTTGTTGAAGTTGAAGGTAGGGAAGTGCTGAAGGGCAGGAGGGAAGGGATTCATAGACAAGACAAAGACAAGAGTGACAGATTCTTTGATTGATGAGGTGTCTCTGTCATGCACTGTCATTGAGTCATGTCCATGGACATGAGACATGCATAGACTACAACATTGGTTTTTTTACGCTGTAGTCTTTTTACGCGATCCATTTTCTACGCTCAATGCTCATGCACATCGAGCACTCCGGGACGGAGACCTGAACACTGCTGCAATGCTCTAAGCTCATGCACGTTATCAAGGAAATTCATGTAATGGCTTGGAGGACAGGATGGTTGTTGATTTTTGCTCCGCGTCTGAACCTGGACTGGGATAAGATAAGATAAGATAATATCATTTATTTGTACGAAACACAGGTTTACATAAAGATGTTATAAAGGAGAAAGTATCACCATGCTTTCACCATGTTTCGCCTTGTCAAGGCATACAAATTAAATAAAGGTCAGGGTTATAAAAAATGATAGGATCCATGGATAGAATAGGTACATATTGTACACGAGGATAACCCACAGAAGAAGGTATAACCTTAGATCTCGGATTAAGAGATTCATGCCTTAGATAGAGCATTCTTATCATGCTCGATGAGAATAACGAGTCGAATGTTGAAGTAGGGCAAATAGCCCTGGAGTAGCTGGCCAAAATCGAGTGCGTGCTTTTTATCAGCACAACCACGTAAGAAGAAAAGAATGACAATCGCAAAATTGAGACATGTCAATGTCAAGTCAAGTGCTGTCTCTCTCTGTTTAGTAAATAAAAATTAAATTTATTTTTGTTTCATTGGAATTGAGAATAAATAAACTGAAATTGAGTCGATAGAATATCAGAAAACATCTAAATTTAATCCAGAAACAAATAGCCATCTTTCTCTTCGTAGAGGATACGTAAAACGTCTAGTGAGCTCGTATCATGTAGATAATGTTCTGAACAATATTATTGGTACAAATTAAACCTCAAACAATGGGTAATCAGCTGGTTGGAGTGGCTCCATCCCAAATTTTTCCAGTGGAGCACTATCTCGGGGACCATGTAGATCTAAATTTTGACCAAAGGTATGCATTGTATACACTCCAAAGCTACATGTTCCAATCGAAAAACATCAGCATCATCAGCCTTATTTAGACGACCACTGATGGACGAGGCTACCCCCCTAAAATGTAAGAAGGTTTGGGTCAGAGTGTTAATAAGGGGGCACTGAGATTTTTTCCTCAGTGCCCCCTTATCTACACCCCATCCGGGATTTGCCTTAGTCACCACACTTGGTAGGCGGATTAGTGATCACAGTATTGGTGTTAAGTTCTTAGGTGGATGGAGGGGTCATTTCTAAGCCCAAACACATCAAAAAAGCATACAGTAACGTTATGAGGGAGATTGGGTTGGGTTTAGAATCGTTTGGCAGGAGGAGGAGGGTGGGAGTGGGGGGGGAGGAAGGGGAGGGGTACCCCTTCACCCCTGGTACAAGTCCCATAACAAGGTAACTTATAGTTTTCGAGAAAAAAATAAAGAAATTTTTGAGGTTAAGTATGGAAATTTTGAATTGGAAGTGTCGGATGTTACTGGAGTCATTGCCCACTTGCAGGGAGGGTGCAGGAAATTCCACCCTCGGCCCTCTTGTCAAGGAAACATGTACTTTTAAAGATAAATAATAAAGAATATTTTGCAAAAAAAAAAAAAAAAAATTTTTTTGTTTTGAAAAATTAAAACATATTTTTTTATTGTTCACTGACTGTGTGACTCGACACAGCACCCCGACAAGAGTAGGTTAGGTCCGAAAAGAGTGGCAGACCCAAAACGGAGCACCCCGACTCCACGTGGTCTTGTGCGTCACGCCCCTAGAGTGTATATAAAAACGCGGAGCCAGTAGCTCGCGTGGGAGATCTCAAGGGCGACCTCGCGAGAGTACTGGCGGGAGCACATACCGGAGTCCGACATTTAAAATATCATACTTAACCTAAAAAAAATCTTTATTTTTTATCTCGAAAACTGTAAGTTACCTTGTTATGAGAGTGGTACCAGGGGTAAGGGGGCACCTCTCCCCCCCTCCTCCCTTCTCTCCTCCTCCCCCTGCAAAACGATTCTAAATTTTTACCAAAATATCATACTTAACCTCAAAAATTTCTTTATTTTTTTTCTCGAAAACTATAAGTTACCTTGTTATGGGACTTGTACCAGGGGTGAAGGGGTACCCCTCCCCTTCGTCCCCCCCCACTCCCACCCTCCTCCTGCCAAACGATTCTAAACCTTTACCGGGAGATTATTTAGATATCATGATATAGATTTATGAATCTTACTAACAAGTCCAGGTAATCCCTTAGTCGGCTTATACTACATCCACGGGAGGAGATGGAGTGTTTTATTCATAGGCCAGACACACCACGGACTTACCTACATTATTAAGTTAATTAATTCAAATTGTTTTTCGATACAAATAAATTAATACTTAATATTTTCTTTCAATTTTAGCTTGGGCTCTACAAGATTCCTGAAAGTGGCTCGGGCCAAGTCGCGAGAGGGCCTCATCGTAGTGAAAGTGTTTGCGATCCAAGACCCATCGCTTCCACTTGCCGAGCATAAAGAGAGAATACTGAAGATCAAGGAGCAGCTGGTGTCAGCTAACAATTGCTTGCCGTTCCAGAGAGTTATTGTATGTACAATTGTAATATCTATATATATCTATAGGTAAGGATATATATAAAACAAAGTCGTGTTAGTTACACCACTTATAACTCAAGATTGGCAGGACCGATGTTAGTTATCTCTTTTTTGGTGGATTCTTCTCCGCTCCGAATAGCAGAATAAGTAATAAAATATCTGGGGGAGGGGGCTGTTTTTCACCGGGGGCTACCCGTGCGAAGCTGGGGCGAGTCGCTAGTAATAAATAAATAAATAAAATAAAGGGTTGGGTTAGTTCCCTATGAGGTTATGGTCCCCTACGACCATAACCCCTCCCCCCCCACCCTCCCCCCTTAATTCGTGCGGCACGATTCTAAACAATACCCCCCTGAACAAATATCTGCGATCGCACAAATATTTGTTCCGAGGCGGGAATCGAACCCGCAACCTCCTGCGTCGCAGGCCAACCTTCGCCCGACGCACCACAGAAGTCGAATATTGAAACATACTCTCATTATAATCATTACAAGTTGTGCATAGTAGTAGTAGAGCTTTTTTGTGAAAGAGTTAGTCCGGAGTAGTACTACCACCATACCTATATCTGCCGAAAAGCAGTAGTGTTTGCATTGCTGTGTTCCGGTTGGAAGGGTATATAGGTGCTGGTGAAATTACAGGCACATGAGACTTTTCATCTTTATGTCTCAGGGTGGCGGGCGCAGTGCAATGCCACATAGGGCGCGTCCTAGATGGACGTGACCTATGAGGTAATGCACTGTTCATAGGCAGAGGTTACCGCTTAACATCAGGTGGGCCATCTGCTTGTTCCGTCATTCACACAGTAAAGAAAAAGATCCTACTATTATCATTATCGTTCTTTATTTAGTACAAATTGTAACATATGTACTTATTCTTACACATCCATGTTACACTATCTTCTTACAATCGGTGGTCTTATCGCAGAAAGAGATCTCTACCAGACAACTATTTGTAACTTCCAGCTAACAGACAAAGCCGGGTTTCTGATGCGAGAGTACTGCAGGTGCAGTGTCTATGACCGGATGTCAACTCGACCGTTCCTCACAGTCTTGGAGAAAAAATGGATCACGTTCCAAGTGCTGTATGCTCTACATCGGATGCACAAACTAGGCATCTGCCATGGGGACATCAAGGTCAGTAATCAGTCTTATAAAGATAAAGATAGATTAGTAGTAGTAGAGCTTTTTGTGAAAGAGTTAGTGCGGGGAAGTACTACCACCATACCTATTTCTGCCGCAAAGCAGTAGTGCTTGCATTGATGTGTTCCGGTTTGAAGGGTAAGGGTACCGGTGAAATTACAGGCACATGAGACTTTTCATCTTTATGTCTCAGGGTGGCGGGCGTAGTGCAATGCCACATAGGGCGCGTCCTACCTATTTCTGCCGCAAAGCAGTAGTGCTCGCATGGCTGTGTTCCGGTTTGAAGGGTAAGGGTACCGGTGAAATTACAGGCACATGAGACTTTTCATCTTTATGTCTAAGGGTGGCGGGCGCAGTGCAATGTCACATAGGGCGCGTCCTAGGTGGACGTGGCCTATGAGGTAATGCACTGTTCATAGGCAGAGGTTACCGCTTAACATCAGGTGGGCTATCTGATTGTATCGTCATTCAAGTAGTATAGTAAAAAAAAAAAATAGAATAGGTACAAGTCATAATTAATATTTGCATTAATTTCAAAGATGTTCGTAAGTATATGAAAATAAGTGAACTTTGCCTTCCGTGCTAGTTAAAAACTGTGTTACGGCAAGGTATAGTACGCGTCATGTAAAAACAACGCTGGAACGTATGAAGAAGTATGACCGCCAGCGTTCTTTTCACATGACGCGCATTATAACGCTTCTCACCCCATAGAGAATGGTCCATACTGGATATTATTGAGTAAAAGAACATATGGGCTAGTTTTCGTTTCAATAGCCCTACCATTGTACTACAGTAATAAAATAGTAGTTTATGCAACTGTCATATAAGAAGAGGTATTAAAACACGAGAGTCGGTTGACTCGAGTGTTTTAATACCTAAGTTATATGCAGTTTCATACACTACTTTATCTTCACTAATAGGAAAAATTGAAATTAAACAAAGTAGGTAGGTTACAAGGAAGTAATTTGGTATAGTAATATGGGAAGCGCGGGAAATTAAGTTCAAACTACGCATGCGTGCGCCATTCTTTCACAGTTCGAACTGCGCATGCGTGCGCCTTTTTTTTCATATTCAGGCTATAACCATAGACTAGTTTAATGAATTAATAAAAAAAAAGAGAGCGGTACTATAATGAGTTTTATGATACAGTTGGCGGTACTATAATGAGTTTTATTCTTAATTTTATGTTTATGCGTCTATAAAGTGCGTCTGTATAGAACCGTCTTTGAATTCGTAATTCGAATTTTTCGATTTGAGTGTAGATAAAAGTTTTAACAGTTCTATGACGTAACAGTCCTATAGAACAAATGGGAGTTACTGAAAATTATACCTAAACCTTACCTATGCCTATGTCCTTCCTTTAAATATCATACTGACGAGCCTAGAGACAGCTGACAACTCCATTTTGACAGGTTTAAATTTTATCTAATTTAAAATAAATAATTTTAGTGATTAGTTATTTTTTTGGTGTTTTTTGCTCATTACTGCTCATCAACACTTCTCCAGATAACGAAAGTTGATTTCGCGAGAACTAGGAGACTTAACACACATGTTGTAATTGATAGTATCTCATAAATATCATTAGTTAGCTACGAATATCCTTAAATGTTTTTTTGTGTTTTTTTTTTTGTTTCATTTTGTTTTTGTCAAAACCAGTATTGTACGGAAAAAAACCTATTGTTTAGTAACTAGTATCGTTACAAGTAAACAATTGTGTAAAAATTAAAAAAACCCTCAACGCAATAAAACGGCTGAACCGATTTTGATCAAACACAGCTAAGAACACTCCCGAATAATTCACCTTTCAACAAAAAAAAAACAAAATCAAAATCGGTCCATCCGTTCGGGAGCTACGATGCCACAGACAGACACACACACAGACACGTCAAACTTATAACACTCCGTCATTTTTGCGTCTGGGGTTAAAAATAAGTTTTTTTCTTCTACCTCAACTGGTTACGAACCTCCGGTTTCGTACGCGGCCGAAGGGTTTTTGTCGGGAAAAAAGGCGTGTTTCTATGTATGTGTGTATGTAAGTATGCAAAAAAAGCGATGGTAGCCTAACGGTTCAATAGTGCAACTCAGAATCCAATGATACCGGGGTTCGATCCTAGGTTCCGCACCAATGACTTTTCTAAGTTATGTGCGGATTTCCATCGCTCTGTGCTTCGGAGGGCACGTTAAGCTGTCGGTCCCGGCTGTTATTGATTAATAGCAGTCGATAAACCATGTCAGAGGCCCTCTGGCGGCTTGACAAACTCTGACACCAGAGGCCAGCACTACCTCATACGAAACGAAACGAGTATGCACTAATTTGCATGTACCAAGAACACTGAATAATCTAGTTGGTCTTCTGTGTCTGTAGATTGATTCCCACCATTACAGCTAGAAAATATAATGGTGACCTCCTGGCTGTGGGTGCTACTCACCGACATAGCGTCCTTCAAGCCGACCTTCCTGCCCGACGACAACCCGGCCGACTTTAGCTACTTCTTCGATACCTCACGAAGGAGGCTGTGTTACGTCGCGCCGGAGAGGTTCGTCCGCGCGCCGGACCCCAACAACAGGACTGCGGTAAGGGAGACATGCTCAAAATATAATGGTGACCTCCTGGCTGTGGGTGCTACTCACCGACATAGCGTCCTTCAAGCCGACCTTCCTGCCCGACGACAACCCAGTTACTTCTTCGACACCTCACGAAGGAGGCTGTGCTACGTCGCGCCGCCGGAGAGGTTCATGCGGGCGCCGGAACCCAACAACAGGACTGCGGTAAGGGAGACATGCTCAAATATAATGGTGACCCTGTGGGTGCTACTCAAGACATAGCGTCCTTCAAGCCGACCTTCCTGCCCGACGACAACCCGGCGGACTTTAGCTACTTCTTCGACACCTCACGAAGGAGGCTGTGCTACGTCGCGCCGGAGAGGTAGGACAACAGGACTGCGGTAAGGAAAACATGCCCGAGACGGTGAGGGAAAACATCAAATCAAATCAATATCTTTATTTCAGGCTTATTGAGAAATATTAAACTTAATACACTTGTGCTTAATCTTACGACATATAATGATGTTTGAGCTTTAGCAAAGTCAAAGTAAAAAGTATTTTATTCATTGAAACCACAAGGATCATTTTGAATCGTCTTATAAAATAAATTTACTCCTGTACCAACGTGACCAAACCTAGAAGAATCAGGCAACAAACACGGCTCGGCTTTATTTGATGATCCTTCTTACTACTAGGTGGGGAGCGCCTGTGTGGTGCCGCGAGAACAAGTGGAAGCTGATTCAAAGAAAAAAGGAAAACCAACTTAAAAGCCTTAGGAAAGCATTCAAAAGTAAGATGATAGAGAGAATAAGCAAAAGTTCATAAGGCAGCACACTCTACGCTTGATATACTCATAAATAACACATCAATCATAAATTATATGTAGGTACAGACATAGAAAATTTACAAATTACGACTTTATACAATTAAATTTTAAAGATAATTAAGTATTGTACCTATTCAAAATGTCATAAATTCAATTTTTTTTTTTTGTCAGAGCGACATCTGGCCACGCGGCTTTATCATTGACATGTAGAGTGTAGTATGATTTCTTAATTCGGTTATTCTTTATGTAGGTTTTAAATATACGAATCGAAAATTTTGAAAAACTTTCCCGAACTTTATTATCTTGTGTGTGCAGTGAAGATGCCGAGTAATCTGGTCCTATTGGGACCCTTTAGACGTGGAACTCTAATTATGAACCCTTATTTCCAGGGTGATGACAAAGGTCTCCTACTGAGTGAATCGCCGTGCAAGATAGGGGAACTAGTGCCCAGCATGGACATCTTCTCAGCGGGGTAATTACATACTGTTACAAGCTTTTATATCTATGTCTTTCGTTTTATTTTAGTCTTCTCAATAAATAAATAATGCTGGACAGTTCACAGAACATTATCTAGCCCCAAGCTAAGCAGAGCTTGTGTTATAGGTACTAGACAACTGATATACTTAATACAACATATAACATAGATAGATATTTTTTACTATATATAGAAAATACCCAGAACACCCTGAACCAATATCTGCAGATCGCACAAATATTTGTTCCGAGGCGGGAATCGAACCTGCAACCTCCTGCGTCACAGCCCAAGCTTCGCCCGCCGCGCCACAGAGGTCGTCAATATCTGCCTCTGTGTTATTCCGGGAGTCCTGTTATCTCCATTCCAAATTTCATCCAAATCCGTACAGACGTTTCAGCGTAAAGAAGTAACAAACACACTAACACACACACACAAACTTCCGCATTTATAATATTAGTGTGATAACATTCGACAGCCGATATGCACTCGTGTCATGCCACGGCTGAGATAGGAAGTAATATGCACTCATGTCATGCCACGGCTGAGATAGGAAGTAATATGCACTCGTGTCATGCCACGGCTGAGATAGGAAGTAATATGCACTCGTGTCATGCCACGGCTGAGATAGGAAGTAATATGCACTCATGTCATGCCACGGCTGAGATAGGAAGTAATATGCACTCATGTCATGCCACGGCTGAGATAGGAAGTAATATGCACTCATGTCATGCCACGGCTGAGATAGGAAGTAATATGCACTCATGTCATGCCACGGCTGAGATAGGAAGTAATATGCACTCTTGTCATGCCACGGCTGAGATAGGAAGTAATATGCACTCGTGTCATGCCACGGCTGAGATAGGAAGTAATATGCACTCATGTCATGCCACGGCTGAGATAGGAAGTAATATGCACTCATGTCATGCCACGGCTGAGATAGGAAGTAATATGCACTCATGTCATGCCACGGCTGAGATAGGAAGTAATATGCACTCATGTCATGCCACGGCTGAGATAGGAAGTAATATGCACTCTTGTCATGCCACGGCTGAGATAGGAAGTAATATGCACTCGTGTCATGCCACGGCTGAGTTAGGAAGTAATATGCACTCATGTCATGCCACGGCTGAGTTAGGAAGTAATATGCACTCGTGTCATGCCACGGCTGAGATAGGAAGTAATATGCACTCATGTCATGCCACGGCTGAGATAGGAAGTAATATGCACTCGTGTCATGCCACGGCTGAGTTAGGAAGTAATATGCACTCATGTCATGCCACGGCTGAGTTAGGAAGTAATATGCACTCGTGTCATGCCACGGCTGAGATAGGAAGTAATATGCACTCGTGTCATGCCACGGCTGAGTTAGGAAGTAATATGCACTCATGTCATGCCACGGCTGAGATAGGAAGTAATATGCACTCATGTCATGCCACGGCTGAGATAGGAAGTAATATGCACTCGTGTCATGCCACGGCTGAGTTAGGAAGTAATATGCACTCATGTCATGCCACGGCTGAGATAGGAAGTAATATGCACTCGTGTCATGCCACGGCTGAGTTAGGAAGTAATATGCACTCATGTCATGCCACGGCTGAGATAGGAAGTAATATGCACTCGTGTCATGCCACGGCTGAGATAGGAAGTAATATGCACTCGTGTCATGCCACGGCTGAGATAGGAAGTAATATGCACTCATGTCATGCCACGGCTGAGATAGGAAGTAATATGCACTCATGTCATGCCACGGCTGAGATAGGAAGTAATATGCACTCATGTCATGCCACGGCTGAGATAGGAAGTAATATGCACTCATGTCATGCCACGGCTGAGATAGGAAGTAATATGCACTCTTGTCATGCCACGGCTGAGATAGGAAGTAATATGCACTCGTGTCATGCCACGGCTGAGTTAGGAAGTAATATGCACTCATGTCATGCCACGGCTGAGTTAGGAAGTAATATGCACTCGTGTCATGCCACGGCTGAGATAGGAAGTAATATGCACTCATGTCATGCCACGGCTGAGATAGGAAGTAATATGCACTCGTGTCATGCCACGGCTGAGTTAGGAAGTAATATGCACTCATGTCATGCCACGGCTGAGTTAGGAAGTAATATGCACTCGTGTCATGCCACGGCTGAGATAGGAAGTAATATGCACTCGTGTCATGCCACGGCTGAGTTAGGAAGTAATATGCACTCATGTCATGCCACGGCTGAGATAGGAAGTAATATGCACTCATGTCATGCCACGGCTGAGATAGGAAGTAATATGCACTCGTGTCATGCCACGGCTGAGTTAGGAAGTAATATGCACTTAACAGCATAAGCACCAGGTAAATGAACAAGAGACTCTTGGCAGGAGTATCACGGTACCGGATCCAATCAATTAATGGGTTGGTCAAATCAAATAAAAGATAAGAATTCGTTTTGGCTTTGTATTTTCCATTTTACTTACCATTGATCATATTTAAATAGAAACACTGCTTGGTTCGTATTTACTGGTCAATATAATATACATAGGTAGGTACACACATCAAGTTACCTACATAGTTACACAAATAATATGAAATAACAACATACCAGTTTCACGTGTCTTTGTATTTTCCATTTTACTTACCATTGATCATATTTAAATAGAAACACTGCTTGGTTCGTATTTACTGGTCAATATAATATACATAGGTAGGTACACACATCAAGTTACCTACATAGTTACACAAATAATATGAAATAACAACATACCAGTTTCACGTGTTACGGCCAGCGCTGTCGATACAAGACTGCCCATTGCAACGAATAGCAGCTCTTTATAAAGCCCACAGTCGGACAAGTACGGGAATCAATGTTCCGTCTTTAATTATGTACAATTCTGGTAATCGATCGTTGGAAAACTAATTACTCTAGTGATATACGTTTCAAATAATTACTATTGAATTTACGTATGATTTTAGAGATTAAGATTATTCAAGTTCAAGTTTAAACAATAATCAAATCACGTCCTCTGCTTAATTGCAATGGAAACTATACGATCTAATATTGTAGGTATAAATTATAAATTAAATCATCAATTATTATCATAATATCTAAACCGGTCTTCAATTATTTATACCTACAAGTAAACGAGCAGACGCCCGACCACGTGTTACTTGTAAACAAACTGTTTTCAATTATAAAACATGATTGAAATGTACATACCAACATGTACATTTCAGAGATGATTCTTACAACTTCAAAATACATTTATTGGTAGATATAATTTAATGTAAGAGTATCTTACTTGACAGACATCCAACGTGGTGGTACTTTTAAATATGACATTTCACATTTAATCATGTTGAAATGCAATCACAATCTAACACGGCCATACTGACAGGACTTCGCTCTCGAAGTACACAAATCAAAATAATCTCAAAGTGATCTTCGTATTGAATCTTTCTCATTGATCTTTTCTGACTTTCATAAAATTGAGTTTTCGTTGATAATCATCAGTACAATAATACATTTTGCTCTATACATTTCAAACACTATAATATTGATATTATATTGATTTAAATAAAACTTTATGTAAATTTAAATTTACAATTACCTGTATTTCTATTGAACAGTATAGCTTACAGCTTAAATTTACATTTTAGATAATTCGAAAACAACTAGCAAGTGTACTTTGTTGTTAACAAAATATTTTATTCTGTATATACCAATATCGAAATATAAAGATTTCTCCTAAGCCTTTTTAAAAAAAATAATACTGTTATATTTTATTAATAAACAAGATTAATATATATTTATGTAGGTATGCTTTACTCGAGCACCGCTGTCTTTTGATTTTGTTTTATCATGACTTTCCAAAGGTTGTCTGGAAGACATCGTTTCTAGCGATAAGGCCAATGTACGTCACTGTTATTGTGTTTTGTTCTTTTATCTTTTTACTTTTCTGATTGGTGTACAATAAAGTGTTTATCTATCTATCTATTCATTATTATTATTGTTGGTATAGATGCCTACCGATGTGTTTTATTTTAATTGTTGAATTTCGTTCTTAATTTTCATCTTCCATCATTTTGCTGGTTTTTTTTTTTTTTTTTTTTTTCTTTTTCTTTCTGTTTTTGTTTAATGGAATAGAATCGTTCCGCAATGAAACCATACACATATAATATTTTCTGTTTTCTTTTCTTCATAATTATCTTTCACTTTCTGTTTTCTCTTTTTATTTTCTTCGAAATTATATTTCACTTTCTGTTTTATCTTTTCACTTTCTGTTTTATTTTTTCACTTTCACGGCCAAACTGACCAGTATTTCGTTCTCGAAATACTCTCACATTTTTTTTTTTTAAATACATAGAAATAATAGTTTTTTTAAAGTTTCTCTGTCCTCTACCAATCCAACACCTATCACCTGCTACTCGTGAGTCTCAGTGAAGGATCAGGACAGAGACCGACTAGCAGATAAATACATAGACATAATAGTTTTTTAAAGTTTCTCTGTCCTCTACCAATCCAACACCTATCACCTGCTACTCGTGAGTCTCAGTGAAGGATCAGGACAGAGACCGACTAGCAGATAAATACATAGACATAATAGTTTTTTAAAGTTTCTCTGTCCTCTACCAATCCAACACCTATCACCTGCTACTCGTGAGTCTCAGTGAAGGATCAGGACAGAGACCGACTAGCAGATAAATACATAGAAATAATAGTTTTTTTAAAGTATCTCCGTCCCTTACCAATCCAAGCACCTATCACCTGCTACACGTGAGTCTCAGTGAAGGATCAGGACGGAGATCGACCAGCAGATAAAGTTTCTCTGTCCCTTACTAATCCAAACACCTATCACCTGCTACTCGTGAGTCTCAGTGAAGGATCAGGACAGAGACCGACTAGCAGATAAATACATAGACATAATAGTTTTTTAAAGTTTCTCTGTCCTCTACCAATCCAACACCTATCACCTGCTACTCGTGAGTCTCAGTGAAGGATCAGGACAGAGACCGACTAGCAGATAAATACATAGACATAATAGTTTTTTTAAAGTTTCTCTGTCCTCTACCAATCCAACACCTATCACCTGCTACTCGTGAGTCTCAGTGAAGGATCAGGACAGAGACCGACTAGCAGATAAATACATAGACATAAAAGTACCTCTGTTCCTTACTAATCCAAACACCTATCACCTGCTACACGTGAGTCTCAGTGAAGGATCAGGACAGAGTAGCAGATAAATACATAGACATAATAGTTATTTTTTTTTAAAGTGAAATATTATTTCTGTTACCCGCTGCTAGTAACATTCAAACAAATATCGGATTCAGAAGCCAACTAGTGGAAATTCATATGTGTATATTTTCATACCAATTTAAAGGACTGATTTATTAATTTGTTTTCAATAAAATATCCGACTTGGGTTATTATCATAATCTGCTTCGGTCATACTGACCCAAAAGATATTGACAACGTTTAACATTGAACAATAGTAGGTATTCATTTAATTTTTGTAACGTGGTTTTTTTTATTTTTTTATTTTATTTCTTTAAACATATTGTTATTTTTTAAAATAGTTATTTTCCTTTGAAAAATATCATTTATCGAAAGTGGATAGCTGATCCCAGGTTTTATTTATAGGTATTTGTATACTTTTGATAAAATGTCTCAATTTTTTGTAAAATGTTATGGCTTGTTACTATCCGACCCTATCCGGCCTATCTCTAGTAAAACAACAAGCAAGAAACGTCTATGTTTTTTTTTTTGCGTTTACCCACATTGCCGAACAAATAATCTTTTGATATAATAATTTTCAGTAAGTTGTCCTTATTACAGCACTAATTTTAGAAACAGTCTTTGCGAGTACCTTTTTGCTTTGTCACGAACTTCCTGTGTCTTGCTTATACACCAAAACTTCCTGTGTCTTGCTGATCCTCGACAGTTCCTGTTGTGCAGGGTGGGCTTTCATAACCTTGAGGCGCCATACGTTCCACTATTGAGCTGCGTCTGTTGAAAGCCCTGGGTTCTTCATATCCTTTTGGACATTTGTCATCCACGTTGTTTGTGGCAGTTTTCTCCCTCGTCTCTGCGTAGCCATGGGTATGCAGTTTTCTCCCTCGTCTCTGCGTAGCCATAGGAAGGTACGTTTTCACGTCATGATTGTTAGGTCTTCTCATCACATGACCTTTGTAGCTATGTTTCATAGGATCGAAGACCGTTAATGCCACGTTGTCATCTAGAGCGGTCACAAAGACAAGACCTTAACACGGAGTTCCATAACATCAGGATCAATATGAAAACCAGAAACAAAATATGCATTAGAATATGTTTAATTGATCCATTTTACAAGGAGTAAGTAAGAATATTTACGTCAAGCTTGTTAAAGTCATGATCTAAAGTATTTTATCCATGGAAGTCGCAAGAATCATTTTGGATATTCCCATAAATCAAATCTACTCCGGTTCCAACGTGACTCGCGACCAAGCCTAGAAGAATAGGTAACAAACATGGCTTACTTATTTGATGATCCCTCTTACTACCAGGTAGCAAACTATTTATAATTTATGACTATAAATTAAACTATAGTTGTACGTTACTCAAAATAAGAGAAGTGGCTTGTGACATTTGGTTGGTATATAACAGGTTATAGCCACATAGTGTTATAACTATTTATTTGTCACTAGATATATGAGATGGGCAAGTAATGAGAGAAAAAAAAAGGACTTCATGACCAATACTTAATTTTTGTGTACACCAAATATATGTACATCCAGTAAATGCACTGAAATAAAGAAGTTTCTGTCAGCGGTACATAAACAGGGCATGTGACTTAGTTTTCACATAAAACAATCAGCCGTCTTTAGCAACAACAAACGACAAACGAGGAGTGTCCGAGTCGGTCGGCTCGACGCTATTTATACAGCAGTGTCACCTGTTGTTGATCGAAAGGCGAGTCGGGTGACTCGGCGCTCATTATACTAATGATATCAGGTGTTGTTGATTCGAGGTTTGTTTATCTATTGATTACACAAAATGTGAATAAATATACTAGGTACATTGTTTCTTGAATGTACGTAAATATTTCAGAATACCTAATTGTCATAAAGAAATTAATTTTTTAAATAATTTTTCAGGATAAGTGTCAAATTTATTGAGGAATCCCCATTTAAAATGTCAAGTATCCACTACCAACAGCTTCAGACAATACTAGTACCCCATTTTGAACCAGTTTGGAAAACCACCTCATAATTGACTTCCCAGTACAACCCCTCGCATTGAGACGACAGGACCTCCAGATCCCAAGTCTCTACTCTCTCAGGTCAGTCAGGTCTCTTTATATTTAGATGTGAACTTTGTTCTTTGAGAGGACAAAACATCTTTTAAAACATATTTCATTACTCAGTAAATAAAATCAATATTACTTAACTTTGTTTTCGTTTGTGGTCACTCGTCGCTGTATTGAGGGGCATTTGTAGGTTAGATACCACGTTGTTGTTTCTACGACGGTGAACAGAGTTTTCAGTAGGGATCGCTTCGATAAGATGCTCCGTTGTAGATCGTTGACGCAGTGGCGTTGAATCGGGTCATCAGCACATTTTATTTCGATGAAACGCTCCACGTGTATCCAGATTCATCATGAAAAACAAAAATGTATTAGAACAGGTACATGAGTTGTATCCCACTTCTGATAACAGCATAAGCACCAGGTAAATGAACAAGAGACTCTTGGCAGGAGTATCACGGTACCGGATCCAATCAATTAATGGGTTGGTCAAATCAAATAAAAGATAAGAATTCGTTTTGGCTTTGTATTTTCCATTTTACTAACCATTGATCATATTTAAATAGAAACACTGCTTGGTTCGTATTTACTGGTCAATATAATATACATAGGTAGGTACACACATCAAGTTACCTACATAGTTACACAAATAATATGAAATAACAACATACCAGTTTCACGTGTCTTTGTATTTTCCATTTTACTTACCATTGATCATATTTAAATAGAAACACTGCTTGGTTCGTATTTACTGGTCAATATAATATACATAGGTAGGTACACACATCAAGTTACCTACATAGTTACACAAATAATATGAAATAACAACATACCAGTTTCACGTGTTACGGCCAGCGCTGTCGATACAAGACTGCCCATTGCAACGAATAGCAGCTCTTTATAAAGCCCACAGTCGGACAAGTACGGGAATCAATGTTCCGTCTTTAATTATGTACAATTCTGGTAATCGATCGTTGGAAAACTAATTACTCTAGTGATATACGTTTCAAATAATTACTATTGAATTTACGTATGATTTTAGAGATTAAGATTATTCAAGTTCAAGTTTAAACAATAATCAAATCACGTCCTCTGCTTAATTGCAATGGAAACTATACGATCTAATATTGTAGGTATAAATTATAAATTAAATCATCAATTATTATCATAATATCTAAACCGGTCTTCAATTATTTATACCTACAAGTAAACGAGCAGACGCCCGACCACGTGTTACTTGTAAACAAACTGTTTTCAATTATAAAACATGATTGAAATGTACATACCAACATGTACATTTCAGAGATGATTCTTACAACTTCAAAATACATTTATTGGTAGATATAATTTAATGTAAGAGTATCTTACTTGACAGACATCCAACGTGGTGGTACTTTTAAATATGACATTTCACATTTAATCATGTTGAAATGCAATCACAATCTAACACACTCATGTCATGCCACGGCTGAGATAGGAAGTAATATGCACTCGTGTCATGCCACGGCTGAGATAGGAAGTAATATGCACTCATGTCATGCCACGGCTGAGATAGGAAGTAATATGCACTCGTGTCATGCCACGGCTGAGTTAGGAAGTAATATGCACTCATGTCATGCCACGGCTGAGATAGGAAGTAATATGCACTCGTGTCATGCCACGGCTGAGTTAGGAAGTAATATGCACTCATGTCATGCCACGGCTGAGATAGGAAGTAATATGCACTCGTGTCATGCCACGGCTGAGATAGGAAGTAATATGCACTCATGTCATGCCACGGCTGAGATAGGAAGTAATATGCACTCGTGTCATGCCACGGCTGAGTTAGGAAGTAATATGCACTCATGTCATGCCACGGCTGAGTTAGGAAGTAATATGCACTCTTGTCATGCCACGGCTGAGTTAGGAAGTAATATGCACTCGTGTCATGCCACGGCTGAGTTAGGAAGTAATATGCACTCATGTCATGCCACGGCTGAGATAGGAAGTAATATGCACTCATGTCATGCCACGGCTGAGATAGGAAGTAATATGCACTCATGTCATGCCACGGCTGAGATAGGAAGTAATATGCACTCGTGTCATGCCACGGCTGAGTTAGGAAGTAATATGCACTCATGTCATGCCACGGCTGAGTTAGGAAGTAATATGCACTCATGTCATGCCACGGCTGAGTTAGGAAGTAATATGCACTCATGTCATGCCACGGCTGAGTTAGGAAGTAATATGCACTCATGTCATGCCACGGCTGAGTTAGGAAGTAATATGCACTCGTGTCATGCCACGGCTGAGTTAGGAAGTAATATGCACTCATGTCATGCCACGGCTGAGATAGGAAGTAATATGCACTCATGTCATGCCACGGCTGAGATAGGAAGTAATATGCACTCATGTCATGCCACGGCTGAGATAGGAAGTAATATGCACTCGTGTCATGCCACGGCTGAGTTAGGAAGTAATATGCACTCATGTCATGCCACGGCTGAGTTAGGAAGTAATATGCACTCATGTCATGCCACGGCTGAGTTAGGAAGTAATATGCACTCATGTCATGCCACGGCTGAGTTAGGAAGTAATATGCACTCATGTCATGCCACGGCTGAGATAGGAAGTAATATGCACTTAACAGCATAATCAACAGGTAAATGACCAAGAGACTCTTGGGAAGAGTATCACGGTACCGGATCCAATCAATTAATGGGTTGGTCAAATCAAATAAAAGATAAAAATTCATTTTGGCTTTGTATTTTCCATTTTACTTACCATTGATCATATTTAAATAGAAACACTGCTTGGTTCGTATTTACTGGTCAATATAATATACATAGGTAGGTACACACATCAAGTTACCTACATAGTTACACAAATAATATGAAATAACAACATACCAGTTTCACGTGTTACGGCCAGCGCTGTCGATACAAGACTGCCGCATTGCAACGAATAGCAGCTCTTTATAAAGCCCACAGTCGGACAAGTACGGGAATCAATGTTCCGTCTTTAATCATATACAATTCTGGTAATCGATCATTGGCAAACTAATTACTATAGTGATATACGTTTCAAATAATTACTAGTGAATTTACGTATGATTTTAGAGATTAAGATTATTCAAGTTCAAGTGTAAACAATAGTCAAATCACGTCCTCTGCTTAATTGCAATGAAAACTATACGATCTAATATTGTAGGTATAAATTATAAATTAAATCATCAATTATTATCATAATATCTAAACCGGTCTTCAATTATTTATACCTACAAGTAAACGAGCAGACGCCCGACCACGTGTTACTTGTAATCAAACTGTTTTCAATTATAAAACATGATTGAAATGTACATACCAACATGTACATTTCAGAGATGATTCTTACAACTTCAAAATACATTTATTGGTAGGTATAATTTAATGTAAGAGTATCTTACTTGACAGACATCCAACGTGGTGGTACTTTTAAATATGACATTTCACATTTAATCATGTTGAAATGCAATCACAATCTAACACGGCCATACTGACAGGACTTCGCTCTCGAAGTACACAAATCAAAATAATCTCAAAGTGAGCTTCGTATTGAATCTTTCTCATTGATCTTTTTTGACTTTCATAAAATTGAGTTTTCGTTGATAATCATCAGTACAATAATACATTTTGCTCTATACATTTCAAACACTATAATATTGATATTATATTGATTTAAATAAAACTTTATGTAAATTTAAATTTACAATTACCTGTATTTCTATTGAACAGTATAGCTTACAGCTTAAATTTTCATTTTAGATAATTCGAAAACAACTAGCAAGTGTACTTTGTTGTTAACAAAATATTTTATTCTGTATATACCAATATCGAAATATAAAAATTTCTCCTAAGCCTTTTATAAAAAAAATAATACTGTTATATTTTATTAATAAACAAGATTAATATATATTTATGTAGGTATGCTTTACTCGAGCACCGCTGTCTTTTAATTTTGTTTTATCATGACTTTCCAAAGGTTGTCTGGAAGACATCGTTTTTAGCGATAAGGCCATTGTACGTCACTGTTATTGTGTTTTGTTCTTTTATCTTTTAACTTTTCTGATTGGTGTACAATAAAGTGTTTATCTATCTATTATTATTATTGTTGGTATAGTTGCCTACCGATGTGTTTTATTTTAATTGTTGAATTTCGTTCTTAATTTTCATCTTCCATCATTTTGCTGGTTTTTTTTTTTCTTTTTCTTTCTGTTTTTGTTTAATGGAATAGAATCGTTCCGCAATGAAACCATACACATATATTCCCCGTTTTCTTTTCTTCAAAATTATCTTTCACTTTCTGTTTTCTCTTTTTCTTTTCTTCAAAATTATATTTCACTTGCTTTTTCTTTTTTCTTTTTTTATCTTTCACGGCCAAACTGACCAGTAATTCGTTCTCGAAATACTCTCACATTTTTTTTTTAAATACATAGAAATAATAGTTTTTTTAAAGTTTCTCTGTCCTCTACCAATCCAACACCTATCACCTGCTACTCGTGAGTCTCAGTGAAGGATCAGGACAGAGACCGACTAGCAGATAAATACATAGACATAATAGTTTTTTAAAGTTTCTCTGTCCTCTACCAATCCAACACCTATCACCTGCTACTCGTGAGTCTCAGTGAAGGATCAGGACAGAGACCGACTAGCAGATAAATACATAGACATAATAGTTTTTTAAAGTTTCTCTGTCCTCTACCAATCCAACACCTATCACCTGCTACTCGTGAGTCTCAGTGAAGGATCAGGACAGAGACCGACTAGCAGATAAATACATAGAAATAATAGTTTTTTTAAAGTATCTCCGTCCCTTACCAATCCAAACACCTATCACCTGCTACACGTGAGTCTCAGTGAAGGATCAGGACGGAGATCGACCAGCAGATAAAGTTTCTCTGTCCCTTACCAATCCAAACACCTATCACCTGCTACTCGTGAGTCTCAGTGAAGGATCAGGACAGAGACCGACTAGCAGATAAATACATAGACATAATAGTTTTTTTTTTAAAGTTTCTCTGTCCTCTACCAATCCAACACCTATCACCTGCTACTCGTGAGTCTCAGTGAAGGATCAGGACAGAGACCGACTAGCAGATAAATACATAGACATAAAAGTACCTCTGTTCCTTACTAATCCAAACACCTATCACCTGCCACACGTGAGTCTCAGTGAAGGATCAGGACAGAGTAGCAGATAAATACATAGACGTAATAGTTTTTTTTTTTTTTTTTTTAACCGTGAAATATTATTTCTGTTACCCGCTGCTAGTAACATTCAAACAAATATCAGATTCAGAAGCCAACTAGCGGAAATTCATATGTGTATATTTTCATACCAATTTAAAGGACTGATTTATTAATTTGTTTCCAATAAAATATCAGACTTGGGTTATTATCATAATCTGCTTCGGTCATACTGACCCAAAAGATATTGACAACGTTTAACATTGAACAATAGTAGGTATTCATTTAATTTTTGTAACGTGGTTGTTTTTTTTTATTTTATTTCTTCAAACATATTGTTATTTTTTAAAATAGTTATTATCCTTTGAAAAATATTATTTATTGAAAGTGGATAGCTGATCCCAGGTTTTATTTATAGGTATTTGTATACTTTTGATAAAATATCTCAATTTTTAGTAAAATTTTATGGCTTGTTCCTATCCGACCCTATCCGGCCTATCTCTAGTAAAACAACAAGCAAGAAACGTCTATTTTTTTTTTTGCGTTTACCCACATTGTCGAACAAATAATCTTTTGATATAATAATTTTCAGTAAGTTGTCCTTATTACAGCACTAATTTTAGAAAACAGTCTTTGCGAGTACCTTTTTGCTTTGTCACGAACTTCCTGCGTCTTGCTTATACACCAACTTCCTGTGTCTTCCTGATCCTCGCCATTTCCCGTTGTGCAGGGTGTGCTTTCATAATATTGAGGCGCCATACGTTCCACTATTGAGCTGCGTCTGTTGAAAGCCCTGGGTTCTTCATATACTTTTGGACATTTGTCATCCACGTTGTTTGTGGCAGTTTTCTCCCTCGTCTCTGCGTAGCCATGGGTAGGCAGTTTTCTCCCTCGTCTCTGCGTAGCCATGGGAAGGTACGTTTTGACGTCATGATTGTATGTTTCATAGGATCGAAGACCGTTAATGCCACGTTGTCGTCTAGAGCGGTCACAAAGACAAGACCTTAACACGGAGCTCCACAACATCAGGATCAATATGAAAACCAGAAACAAAATATGCATTAGAATATGTATAATTAATCCATTTTACAAGGAGTAAGTAAGAATATTATGTCAAGCTTGTTAAAGTCAAGATCTAAAGTATTTTATCCATGGAAGTCGCAAGAATCATTTTGGATATTCCCATAAACCAAATCTACTCCGGTTCCAACGCGACTCGCGACCAAGCCTAGAAGAATAGGCAACAAACATGGCTTACTTATTCGATGATCCCTCTTACTACCAGGTAGCAAACTATTTATAATTTATGACTATAAATTAAACTATAGTTGTACGTTATTCAAAATAAGAGAAGTGGCTTGTGACATTTGGTTGGTATATAACAGGTTATAGCCACATAGTGCTATAACTATTTATTTGTCATTAGATACATGAGATGGGCAAGTAATGAGAGAAAAAAAAAGACTTCATGACCAATGCTTAATTTTTGTATACACCAAATATATGTACATCCAGTAAATGCACTGAAATAAATAAGTTTATAACAGCGGTACATAAACCAGGCATGTGACTTAGTTTTCACATAAAACAATCAGCCGTCTTTAGCAACAAGGTCGGAGCTCCATCCCGTCCGTCGGACAAACGAGGAGTGTCTGAGTCGGTCGGCTCGACGCTTTTATACAGCAGTGTCACCTGTTGTTGATCGAAAGGCGAGTCGGGTGACTCGGCGCTCATTATACTAATGATGTCAGGTGTTGTTGATTCGAGGTTTGTTTATCTATTGATTACACAAACTGTGAATAAATATACTAGGTACATTGTTTCTTGAATGTACGTAAATATTTCAGAATACCTAACTGTCAAAGGAATTAATTTTTAAATAATTTTACAGGGTAAGTGTCAAATTTATTTAGGAATCCCCATTTAAAATGTCAAGTATCCACTACCAACGGCTTCAGACAATTTTTACTAGTACCCCCATTTTGAACCAGTTTGGAAAACCACCTCATAATTGACTTCCCAGTACAACCCCTCGCATTGAGACGACAGAACCTCCAGATCCCAAGTCTCTACTCTCTCAGGTCAGTCAGGTCTCTTTATATTTAGATGTGAACTTTGTTCTTTGAGAGGATAAAACATCTATTAAAACATATTTCATTACTCATTAAATAAAATAAATATTACTTAACTTTGTTTTCGTTTGTGGTCACTCGTCGCTGTATTGAAGGGCATTTGTAGGTTAGGTACCACGTTGTTGTTTCAACGACGGTGAACAGAGTTTTCAGTGGGGATCGCTTCGATAAGATGCTCCGTTGTAGATTGTTGACGCAGTGGCGTTGAATCGGGTCATCAGCACATTTTATTTCGATGAAACGCTCCACGTGTATCCAGATTCATCATGAAAAACAAAAATGTATTAGAACAGGTACATGAGTTGTATCCTCACTTCTGATAACAGCATAATCAACAGGTAAATGACCAAGAGACTCTTGGGAAGAGTATCACGGTACCGGATCCAATCAATTAATGGGTTGGTCAAATCAAATAAAAGATAAAAATTCATTTTGGCTTTGTATTTTCCATTTTACTTACCATTGATCATATTTAAATAGAAACACTGCTTGGTTCGTATTTACTGGTCAATATAATATACATAGGTAGGTACACACATCAAGTTACCTACATAGTTACACAAATAATATGAAATAACAACATACCAGTTTCACGTGTTACGGCCAGCGCTGTCGATACAAGACTGCCGCATTGCAACGAATAGCAGCTCTTTATAAAGCCCACAGTCGGACAAGTACGGGAATCAATGTTCCGTCTTTAATCATATACAATTCTGGTAATCGATCATTGGCAAACTAATTACTATAGTGATATACGTTTCAAATAATTACTAGTGAATTTACGTATGATTTTAGAGATTAAGATTATTCAAGTTCAAGTGTAAACAATAGTCAAATCACGTCCTCTGCTTAATTGCAATGAAAACTATACGATCTAATATTGTAGGTATAAATTATAAATTAAATCATCAATTATTATCATAATATCTAAACCGGTCTTCAATTATTTATACCTACAAGTAAACGAGCAGACGCCCGACCACGTGTTACTTGTAATCAAACTGTTTTCAATTATAAAACATGATTGAAATGTACATACCAACATGTACATTTCAGAGATGATTCTTACAACTTCAAAATACATTTATTGGTAGGTATAATTTAATGTAAGAGTATCTTACTTGACAGACATCCAACGTGGTGGTACTTTTAAATATGACATTTCACATTTAATCATGTTGAAATGCAATCACAATCTAACACACTCGTGTCATGCCACGGCTGAGTTAGGAAGTAATATGCACTCTTGTCATGCCACGGCTGAGATAGGAAGTAATATGCACTCGTGTCATGCCACGGCTGAGTTAGGAAGTAATATGCACTCTTGTCATGCCACGGCTGAGATAGGAAGTAATATGCACTCGTGTCATGCCACGGCTGAGTTAGGAAGTAATATGCACTCTTGTCATGCCACGGCTGAGATAGGAAGTAATATGCACTCTTGTCATGCCACGGCTGAGATAGGAAGTAATATGCACTCGTGTCATGCCACGGCTGAGTTAGGAAGTAATATGCACTCTTGTCATGCCACGGCTGAGTTAGGAAGTAATATGCACTCGTGTCATGCCACGGCTGAGATAGGAAGTAATATGCACTCGTGTCATGCCACGGCTGAGTTAGGAAGTAATATGCACTCTTGTCATGCCACGGCTGAGTTAGGAAGTAATATGCACTCGTGTCATGCCACGGCTTAGTTAGGAAGTAATATGCACTTAACAGCATAAGCACCAGGTAAATGACCAAGAGACTCTTGGTAAGAGTATCACGGTGCCGGATCCAATCCATTAATGGGTTTGTCAAATCAAATAAAAGATAAGAATTCGTTTTGGCTTTGTATTTTCCATTTTACTTACCATTGATCATATTTAAATAGAAACACTGCTTGGTTCGTATTTACTGGTCAATATAATATACCTAGGTAGGTACACACATCAAGTTACCTACATAGTTACACAAATAATATGAAATAACAACATACCAGTTTCTCAATGTTACGGCCAGCGCTGTCGATACAAGACTGCCCATTGCAACGAATAGCAGCTCTTTATAAAGCCCACAGTCGGACAAGTGCGGGAATCAATGTTCCGTCTTTAATTATGTACAATTCTGGTAATCGATCATTGGAAAACTAATTACTATAGTGATATACGTTTCAAATAATTACTTGTGAATTTGCGTATGATTTTAGAGATTAAGATTATTCAAGTTCAAGTGTAAACAATAGTCAAATCACGTCCTCTGCTTAATTGCAATGAAAACTATACGATCTAATATTGTAGGTATAAATTATAAATTAAATCATCAATTATTATCACAATATCTAAACCTGTCTTCAATTATTTATACCTACAAGTAAACGAGCAGACGCCCGACCACGTGTTACTTGTAAACAAACTGTTTTCAATCATAAAACATGATTGAAATGTACATACCAACATGTACATTTCAGAGATGATTCTTACAACTTCAAAATACATTTATTGGTAGGTATAATAAGAGTATCTTACTTGACAGACATCCAACGTGGTGGTACTTTTAAATATGACATTTCACATTTAATCATGTTGAAATGCAATCACAATCTAACACACTCGTGTCATGCCACGGCTGAGTTAGGAAGTAATATGCACTCGTGTCATGCCACGGCTGAGTAAGGAAGTAATATGCACTCGTGTCATGCCACGGCTGAGTAAGGAAGTAATATGCACTCATGTCATGCCACGGCTGAGTAAGGAAGTAATATGCACTCATGTCATGCCACGGCTGAGTGAGGAAGTAACAGTTTTACATTGACATTCTGATAATTACAGCTGGGTAATTACATTTTGACGACCTCTGTGGTGCGGCGGGTGAAGGTTCGCCTGCGACGCAGGAGGTTACCAGGTTCGATTCCCGCCTCGGAACAAATATTTATACGATCTGCAGATATTTGTTCAGGGTATTCTGGGTATTTTCTATGTATAATAAAAAATATCTATCTATGTAATGTATTATATTAAATATATCAGTTATCTAGTACCCATAACACAAGCTCTGCTTAGCTTGGGGCTAGATGATGTTGTGTGAACTGTCCAGCATTATTTGTTATTTATATATAATTACTAGTAGTGCCCCGCGGTTTCACCCGCGTAAGTCTCGATCCCGTGGGAATATCGGGATAAAAATGTGCCTATGTGTTATTCCGGGAGTCCAGTTATCTTCAGTCCAAATTTTATGCAAATCCGTCCAGCAGTTTCAGCGTGAAGAGCTAACAAACACACTCACACACTAACACACACACTAACTTTCGCTTTTATAATATTAGTGTGATGTGATTCATTCGAATAAAAATAATATTTGATGTATTTCAGCTGTGCCCTTCTAGAGCTCTGGAACGATGGAACTCCAGCACTAGATCTTCCAGGTCTGCTTGCGTATCGGAGTGGCGAGGAGCGACCCGCCACTATGACGGTCTCTGACAGTTACGAACCGCAGCTGAAGGCTCTTCTGCATTCGATGACGGAACGGGACCCAAAGAACAGACGAAGCGCAGAGCTCTATCTGGATGAAGCGAGAGGCCAGTACGTATAACATCTTCTCGTATATAAAAGGAAATGTCCTGACTGACTGACTGACTGACTGACTGACTGACTGACTGACTGACTGACTGACTGACTGACTGACCGAGTGACAACGCTCAGCCTAAACCGCTAGTCGTAGAGACTTGAAATTTGGAGGAAGAGTTCGTCTCGATGAGTAGGGTTGTACTAAGAAAATAATTTTGAAAATTCGCATGCTAAGGGTTTCAAAATGGGGTTCTAACGTAAAATAAAAATGCTCTGTATTTCGGAAGCCGTTAGTAGTAGAACCTTGAAATTTTACAAGGAGATTCCTCAAATACAATTAACAAACACGTGTTTCAGCCATACCTGAAATTTTCCTGAAAAAAGGAAGGGGTTCTTTTTTGTAAAAAAATAAATCAACATTAGTTTTTACAACGCGCAGCCTAAACCGCTGGTCGTAGGGATTTGAATTTTGGAGAGTGTATTCCTATTAAGGTGTGAACGTGTACTTAGAAAGGAATTTGGAAAATTCGCCCTCTTAAGGGGTCCAAAAAGGGCTTTTAATGTATAAACTGCGTTTTGCAACGCACAGCCTAAGACGCTGGACCTAGATACATGAAATTTGGTGAATGTATTCCTTTTTGGGTGTAGGGGTGTACTAGGAAAGGATTTTGGTAAATTCACCCTGTAAGGGGTCCAAAACAGCTTTTAATGTAAACTAAAATGCTTCATATTTCGGAAACCGTGCGTAGTAGATACTTGAAAATTCACAGGTTGATTCCTTAGATAAAAATAGCAAACATATGTTTCAGCAGTACATGAAATTTTGTACTGAAAAAAGGCATGGGGCCGTTTTCTTGGTAAATAAATACACTTAAATTTTTCCAAATTTCAGCGTATTTCGGCGATGTAAAAGGTAGTTTCACGGTATAGTCATTGAGATCAAAATATTTTCAGGAACTTAAGGGTAAGATGGTTCGTTAGTTGACTATACGCCGCGCAGGTGAAGTTTTCTGAGTACGCGCGGACCAAGTCGCGAGCGGGTCATCTAGTACATACATACATAGACACACGCCTTTTCCCCCGAAAGGGTAGGCAGATTTGCCTCTATTCACATATTTATCACTGTGGGTTGCACCATCGTGATATATAGACGTGACGAGTGGTGAGCTCATCGTCGCCATTGCTTCCCACGACTGACTCTGCTAACGCTTTCTTCCAGTAATAACACATTATATAATAAGCTAGCGGCCAGGGCAAATTTTAGATACATATATAAACACACGCCTTTTTCCCCGAAGGGGTAGGCAGAGCCGCAAATGGGCCTCTTTTCACGTGGGTTAAATTCCATGACAAGCTATCAGCCAGGACAAGTCTTATACGACCTCTGTGGCGCGGCGGGTGAAGGTTGGCCTGCGACGCAGGAGGTTGTGAGTTCGATTCCCGCCTCGGAACAAATATTTGTGCGATCGCAGATATTTGTTCAGGGTGTTCTGGGTATTTTCTATGTATAATCAAAAATATCTATGTAATATATTATATTAAGTATATTAGTTATCTAGTACCCATAACACAATCTCTGCTTAGCTTGGGGCGAGATATTGTTGTGTGAACTGTCCAGCATTATTTATTATTTATTTATTTATTTATACCAACGAATGTTATCAACAAGTCCGGGTAATCCCTTAGTCGGCTTTTACGACATCCACAGGAGGAGACGGAGGGGTCTAGGGGGACAACAAACAATTGTACTCATGTAGTACTGAATACAGGACTAAACATGGTTCTATAAGAGTAACCAGCCACTTGTTGCCACCATAGAATGTTATCCATTGCTTTTCGTCATTGCTGTGGTGTGTCCGGCCTAAGAATAGACCCCTCCGTCTCCTCCCGTGGATGTCGTAAAAGCCGACTAAGGGATTACCCGCACTTGTTGATAAGATTCGTTGGTATAAGATTTGTCCTGGCTGGTAGCTTATTATGGAATGTGTTATTACTGGAAGAAAGCGTTAGCCGAGTCAGTCGTGGGAAGCAATGGCGGCGATGAGCTCACCACTTGTCACGTCTATATTCCACGATGGTGCAACCCACTGTGAAAAGAGGCCTATTGTGGCTCTGCCTACCCCTTCGGGGAAAAAGGCGTGTGTCTATGTATGTATGTATGTATAAAACTCAAAAATCATGGTAAATATCCCGTTTCTAGTGAAAATTATGTACATAACCATGATAGTTTCAAAAGTTGTACTCATGTAGTACTGAATACAGGACTAAACATGGTTCTATAAGAGTAACCAGCCCCGTTGTCCACAATTAGTACAGAATAAAATGTTAACCATTGCCTTTCATCCTTCCAGATTGTTCCCCGAGTATTTCTACTCGTTCCTCCAATCATACATGCTGATATTCTCCGCGCAGCCAATCCTACCGCCAGACGAGAAAATACTCCGCATCTACCAGGACATACGGAACATCATCAAGATATTCACACAACCGTCAGACTCCAAGAACTACAAAGACCTTGTGGACGACACCACGGAACACAAACCGGACAGTATCGACAACCACAAAGACGGCTTCAAGGTCCTCAGTGTTAACACAACGGATTATGAAGAAGAGAATGATAATAATATAGTACAGAGAGAGTTGGGACCGGACAGCGAAGGGTTGATTCTGATTACGTCACTGGTGACGTCATGCATCAGGGGGTTGCATCACTGTACGTCGAAGTTGTACAGTTTGGAGATATTACTACTGCTGTGCGAGAATACGAGTTCCGAGACCATTTTGGATCGGATCCTACCTTATATTGTAAGTACACAGTGCTTGCTAACCTTACGTAACAAATAAGATAAGTTTTTTTGGGTTCCGTAACAAAATTACGGAACCCTTATGGATTCGTCATGTCTGTCTGTCTGTCCGTGTATGTCATAGCCTCTTTTTTCGACACTATAAGAGATATGCTGTTGAAATATGGTAAGCAGATGTATTCTGTGAACCGCATTAAGATTTTAACACAGAAATAGAAAAAAACGGTAAATTTTTGGGGTTCCCCATAGATAGAAAAGAAACTAATTTGTTTTTTTCATCAAACCCTTACGTGTTGTGTATATGGATAGGTCTTCAAAAATGATATTGAGGTTTCTAATATGTTTTTTTTCTACACTGAATAGTTTGCGCGAGAGACACTTCCAAAGTGGTAAAATGTGTATCCCCCCCCCCCCCCCCCCCCCCCCACGTACCTTCTAAAATAAGAGAATGATAAAACTAAAAAAAAAAATGATGTACATTACCATGTAAACTTCCACTGAAAATGGGTTTGAATGAGATCTAGTAAGTAGTTTTTTTTAATACGTCATAAATCGTAAACCATCCAAGAACTTTTATATTATGTTACTCTATATTCCACGATGGTGCAACCCACTGTGAAAAGAGGCCTATTGTGGCTCTGCCTACCCCTTCGGGGAAAAAGGCGTGTGTCTATGTATGTATGTATGCTGCTACGTTACCCTTCATGGGCGAGTCCGACTCGCACTTGGCCGTTTTTTTTTAAATATATTATATCCTGCTTCTTGGCGATCTGTTTTAATAACAATAATCCAATTTTCTGTCCGATTCGATCCGTTTTTTGTGTTGAATGGAGAGAGATACGTCCAGTGAGTCATCTCTCAATCTTTCTCTGTGAATATTCCACTAGACTTGGTATACTGTGTCTTTTCAGTCTTGAAAATGTAAGGCTACCCGTTCCTTGTAACTTAGCAACTAGTTGCTCTTCTAGCCCGTTCCTTGTAACGTAGCGATGGTAGCCTAACGGTTCAATAGTGCAACTCAGAATTCAACGATACCGGGTTCGATCCTAGGCTCCGCACCAATGACTTTTCTAAGTTATGTGCGGATTTCCATCGCTCTGTGCTTCGGAGGGCACGTTAAGCTGTCGGTCCCGGCTGTTATTGATTAATAGCAGTCGATAAGCCATGTCAGAGGCCCTCGGGCGGCTTGACAAACTCCGACACCAGAGGCCAGCACTACCTCATACGAAACGAAACGAACGAGCAGCTAGTTCGTTTCTATGACTATCTAATCTTAGTTCTTATTTTTTGCTGAAGGATTCTATTTCTTGTTTTACTGTTTATAGTTTGCTATCCATGTACATATACTTGTTACTTATATGCGGAGGTTTATAGTTTGCTATCCATGTACATATACTTGTTACTTATATGCGGAGGTTTATAGTTTGCTATCCATGTACATATACTTGTTACTTATATGCGGAGGTTTATAGTTTGCTATCCATGTACATATACTTGTTACTTATATGCGGAGGTTTATAGTTTGCTATCCATGTACATATACTTGTTACTTATATGCGGAGGTTTATAGTTTGCTATCCATGTACATATACTTGTTACTTATATGCGGAGGTTTATAGTTTGCTATCCATGTACATATACTTGTTACTTATATGCGGAGGTTTATAGTTTGCTATCCATGTACATATACTTGTTACTTATATGCGGAGGTTTATAGTTTGCTATCCATGTACATATACTTGTTACTTATATGCGGAGGTTTATAGTTTGCTATCCATGTACATATACTTGTTACTTATATGCGGAGGTTTATAGTTTGCTATCCATGTATGAGGTTTTTTTTTATTTTTTATACATCTTGGTATGATGGATCAAGCAGATGGCCCACCTGATGTTAAGCGGTAACCTCTGCCTATGAACAGTGCATTACCTCATAGGTCACGTCCACCTAGGACGCACCCTATGTGGCATTGCACTGCGCCCGCCATCCTGAGACATAAAGATGCAAAGTCTCATGTGACTGTAATTTCACCGGCACCCTTACCCTTCAAACTGGAACACAGCAATGCGAGCACTACTGCTGTGCGATAGAAATAAGTATGGTGGTAATACTTCCCCGGACGAACTTTTTCGAAGTAAATAATTTTGTAAAAATTAAAAAACCCCCAACGCTGAACGGCTGAACCGATTTTGACCAAACAAAGCTAAGAACACTCCCGACAAATACACATTTCAAACAACAAATAAAAAAACGAAATCGGTTCATTCGTTCGGGAGCTACGATGGGACAGACACACATACACACACACACACACCCACAGACACGTCAAACTTATAACAGCCCTTCGTTTTTTCATCGGGGGTCAATAAAGCTCTAAACAAAACGGTTATCTGATTGTGTACGGTTTGTCAGATCCACCTGACGCACGACGCGCTGCCGCGGGTGCGCGCGCGCGGCGTGCACGCGGCGGCGCGCTGCGCGGCGCTCGTGCGCACGCCGCCGCGCGCCGACTGCAACGTGTTCCCGGAGTACGTGCTGCCGGAGCTCGCGCCGCGCGCCACGGACCCCGCCGTGCCCGTGCGCATCGCATACGCCAACAACCAAGGTACCCTCAACTCTAAACGTACTAAACGTACTAACAGTACTTAACGCACAAAACGTTTCAGTTCTACCTGTATAATGCGAACTGCTAAGGAGTGGAATGCACTACCGTCGTCTGTCTTTCCTGAAAACTATAATCTGGCTCTCTTCAAGGCTAGAGTGAATAGGTGCCTTCTAGACCTTTGTGCTTCATCATCGGCCACATCGTCACTTACCAACAGGAGAGGTCACGGTCTAACAAAGGTCTATCAAAGATAAAAAAAAAAGTTTTAGTTCTACCTTTATAATGCGAACTGCTAAGGAGTGAAATACACTACCTTCGTCTGTCTTTCCTGAAAACTATAATCTGGCTCTCTTCAAGGCTAGAGTGAATAGGTGCCTTCTAGACCTTTGTGCTTCATCGTCGGCCTCATCGTCACTTACCAACATGAGAGTACATGGTCTAACAAAGGTCTACCAACGATAAAAAAAAAAGTTTCAGTTCTACCTTTATAATGCGAACTGCTAAGGAGTGAAATACACTACCTTCGTCTGTCTTTCCTGAAAACTATAATCTGGCTCTCTTCAAGGCTAGAGTGAATAGGTGCCTTCTAGACCTTTGTGCTTCATCGTCGGCCTCATCGTCACTTACCAACATGAGAGTACATGGTCTAACAAAGGTCTACCAACGATAAAAAAAAAAGTTTCAGTTCTACCTTTATAATGCGAACTGCTAAGGAGTGAAATACACTACCTTCGTCTGTCTTTCCTGAAAACTATAATCTGGCTCTCTTCAAGGCTAGAGTGAATAGGTGCCTTCTAGACCTTTGTGCTTCATCGTCGGCCTCATCGTCACTTACCAACATGAGAGTACATGGTCTAACAAAGGTCTACCAACGATAAAAAAAAAAGTTTCAGTTCTACCTTTATAATGCGAACTGCTAAGGAGTGAAATACACTACCTTCGTCTGTCTTTCCTGAAAACTATAATCTGGGTCTCTTCAAGGCTAGAGTGAATAGGTGCCTTCTAGACCTTTGTGCTTCATCGTCGGCCTCATCGTCACTTACCAACATGAGAGTACATGGTCTAACAAAGGTCTACCAACGATAAAAAAAAAAGTTTCAGTTCTACCTTTATAATGCGAACTGCTAAGGAGTGGAATACACTACCTTCGTCTGTCTTTCCTGAAAACTATAATCTGGCTCTCTTCAAGGCTAGAGTGAATAGGTGCCTTCTAGACCTTTGTGCTCCATCTTCGGCCACATCGTCACTTACCAACATGAGAGTACATGGTCTAACAAAGGTCTACCAACGATAAAAAAAAAAGTTTCAGTTCTACCTTTATAATGCGAACTGCTAAGGAGTGGAATACACTACCTTCGTCTGTCTTTCCTGAAAACTATAATCTGGCTCTCTTCAAGGCTAGAGTGAATAGGTGCCTTCTAGACCTTTGTGCTCCATCTTCGGCCACATCGTCACTTACCAACATGAGAGTACATGGTCTAACAAAGGTCTACCAACGATAAAAAAAAAAGTTTCAGTTCTACCTTTATAATGCGAACTGCTAAGGAGTGAAATACACTACCTTCGTCTGTCTTTCCTGAAAACTATAATCTGGCTCTCTTCAAGGCTAGAGTGAATAGGTGCCTTCTAGACCTTTGTGCTTCATCGTCGGCCTCATCGTCACTTACCAACATGAGAGTACATGGTCTAACAAAGGTCTACCAACGATAAAAAAAAAAGTTTCAGTTCTACCTTTATAATGCGAACTGCTAAGGAGTGGAATACACTACCTTCGTCTGTCTTTCCTGAAAACTATAATCTGGCTCTCTTCAAGGCTAGAGTGAATAGGTGCCTTCTAGACCTTTGTGCTCCATCTTCGGCCACATCGTCACTTACCAACATGAGAGTACATGGTCTAACAAAGGTCTACCAACGATAAAAAAAAAAGTTTCAGTTCTACCTTTATAATGCGAACTGCTAAGGAGTGGAATACACTACCTTCGTCTGTCTTTCCTGAAAACTATAATCTGGCTCTCTTCAAGGCTAGAGTGAATAGGTGCCTTCTAGACCTTTGTGCTTCATCGTCGGCCTCATCGTCACTTACCAACATGAGAGTACATGGTCTAACAAAGGTCTACCAACGATAAAAAAAAAAGTTTCAGTTCTACCTTTATAATGCGAACTGCTAAGGAGTGAAATACACTACCTTCGTCTGTCTTTCCTGAAAACTATAATCTGGCTCTCTTCAAGGCTAGAGTGAATAGGTGCCTTCTAGACCTTTGTGCTTCATCGTCGGCCTCATCGTCACTTACCAACATGAGAGTACATGGTCTAACAAAGGTCTACCAACGATAAAAAAAAAAGTTTCAGTTCTACCTTTATAATGCGAACTGCTAAGGAGTGAAATACACTACCTTCGTCTGTCTTTCCTGAAAACTATAATCTGGCTCTCTTCAAGGCTAGAGTGAATAGGTGCCTTCTAGACCTTTGTGCTTCATCGTCGGCCTCATCGTCACTTACCAACATGAGAGTACATGGTCTAACAAAGGTCTACCAACGATAAAAAAAAAAGTTTCAGTTCTACCTTTATAATGCGAACTGCTAAGGAGTGAAATACACTACCTTCGTCTGTCTTTCCTGAAAACTATAATCTGGCTCTCTTCAAGGCTAGAGTGAATAGGTGCCTTCTAGACCTTTGTGCTTCATCGTCGGCCTCATCGTCACTTACCAACATGAGAGTACATGGTCTAACAAAGGTCTACCAACGATAAAAAAAAAAGTTTCAGTTCTACCTTTATAATGCGAACTGCTAAGGAGTGAAATACACTACCTTCGTCTGTCTTTCCTGAAAACTATAATCTGGCTCTCTTCAAGGCTAGAGTGAATAGGTGCCAACAACCAAGGTATACTCTATTTTCGATCGTGTCGTTTCGTTACGTATGAGGTAGTGCTGGCCTCTGGTGTCGGAGTTTGTCAAGCCGCCCGAGGGCCTCTGACATGGCTTATCGACTGCAATTAATCAATAACAGCCGGGACCGACATTTTCGATTATTCTATTCTATTTTTTGACGACCTCTGTGGCGCAGCGGGTGAAGTTTCGCCTGCAACGCAGGAGGTTGCAGGTTCGATATTTGTACGATCTGCAGATATAAATTCAGGGTGTTCTAGGTATTTTCTATGTATAATAAAAAAATAAGTATAGGTATCAGTTATCTAGTACCCATAATACAAACTCTGCTTAGCTCGGGGCTTGTGGTTTGAACTGTGTCTAGTATTTTTAATTATCATTTATTATTTATTTATCCAAGTTACATCTGTTAAAATGCCACCAAAATTACACAAAATAAATCGAAAAAACATAAAAATAAAAAAATAAAAAATGACGACGTTTCTTTAAAGAATGGAAGATTTAATTTCAGTGTCAACATGAAGTCATTTGTTTTGTTTTTAACCCCCGACGAAAAACGAAGGGGTGTTATAAGTTTGACGTGTCTGTGTCTGTGTGTGTGTGTGTGTGTGTGAGTGTGGGTGTGTCTGTCTGTCCCATCGTAGCTCCCGAACGGATGAACCGATTTAGTTTTTTTTTTGTTTGAAAGGTGTATTTGTCGGGTGTGTTCTTAGCTATGTTTGTTCAAAATCGGTTCAGCCGTTTCATTGCGTTGGGGATTTTTTTAATTTTTACAAAATTAATTACTTGTTTACAGCCAAATTAGCCGAGACAGCGGTGAGGTTCCTCGACCAGACTCAAAACATGGTTGATAAGGATTCAGCCAACATTAACTACGAGACGGAACTATCTGCTTTACATGAAATGGTAAGGACCTTTTGATCCATTTTTAGGGTTCCGTACCCAAAGGGTAAAACGGGAACGTATTACTAAGACTCCGCTGTCTGTCTGTCACCAGGCTGTATCCCATGAACAGTGTTAATTACAGTTGAAATTTTCACAGATGATGTATTGACGACCTCTGTGGCGGGGCGGGCGAACGTTCGCCTGCGACGCCGGAGGTTGCGGGTTCGATTCCCGCCTCGGAACAAATATTTGTGCGATATGCAGATATTTGTTCAGGGTGTTCTGGGTATTTTCTATGTATTATAAAAAATATCTATCTATGTTATTATATTGTATTAAGTATATCAGTTGTCTAGTACCCATAACACAAGCTCTGCTTAACTTGGGGCTAGATAATGTTGTGTGAACTGTCCAGCATTATTTATTTATTTATTTTTATTTCTGTTGCCGCTATAACAACAAATAATTGAATATAATTAATATTATTAATTATTATTATTTATTTTTAAAATTAGAATAGAATAAAATTATTTTCATTTGTAACAACACAGATATACACAAAATACAACGTGAAACATGATAACTAAATATTCTGTGAATATTTCAAGCGTCTACCTGTTGCCGTTATCAATATCGAGCAAAAACGGGCAAAAAAAAACACGTTTGTTGCATGGGAGCCCCCCATGCAACAAACGTGTTTTTTTTTGCCGTTTTTTAGATAATGGTACGGATCCCTTAACCCTTGGTGCGCGAGTTCGACTCGCACTTGGTTGGTTTTTAATCCATAGTTTGTTTATTTTAATTCATTGATGTGTCCCAGGTGCGTTCGACGGTGTCGTATTTGCTGACGGACTCGCAAGCCGTGGTTAAGAGAGCTCTAGTTGAGAACGGCATCACGAAGCTATGCATTTTCTTCGGAAAGCAAAAAGGTACGTCTTATTTTAAACTTTTATAATGCAAACTACTACAAGTAATTAATGTTGTAAAAATTAAAAAACCCTGAACGCAATGAAACGGCTGAACAGATTTTGACCAAACAGCTAAGAAAACACCTATTTTTTTTTTTTTTTTTTTTTAAATTGGTTCATCCGTTCGGGAGCTGCGATGCCACAGACAGACACACACAGACACGTCCACAGAACACTCACACAGACACGTCAAACTTATAACAGCCTGTCGTTTTTGCGTCAGGGGTTAAAAAGTGGAACACACTACCGTCGTCTGTCTTTCCTGAAAACTATAATCTGGGTCTCTTCAAGGCTAGAGTGAATAGGTGCCTTCTAGACCTTTGTGCTCCATCTTCGGCCACATCGTCACTTACCAACAGGTGAGATCGTGCTCAAACAAAGGCCTATCAATGTTATTAAAAGAAAAAACCATTCTAATTCTCACTTTCACTAACTAACTTGATTATTATTATGTAGAGCCCTGTGGTGTCCCACTGCAGGGCAAAGGCCTCCCTTCCTCCTCCCCAATCCTCTCTATTTTCACTGAAAAAAACAATATCCAACTGTTTGCAAAAAGTGCACAGTTAAAATTTACACAGTTGCTACAACATATTTTTCATTGAGATCTAATTAATTTACACCGTTGGGGCAACTGCAAAAAAACAGTTAGGAAGCAAACAGTAAATATATATGTATAAACAGTTACAGGAACTTTTTGGTCAATAATAACAACGTATCCTGGCAGTAATTTAAATTTCAACGGTTAAACATCAGTCCGGATAAGACAGTAAAATTAACTGTTTTACTTTAACTGTTTTTTTTCAGTTATGCTAACGTGTTTAATGTGTTGGCTCCATTTTAACCTCGCAGAACGGTAACTTTTATCGGTTTTCGGGTTACTCGAACTGTATTTTTTTTCAGTGTTGGGCCACTGTAGTCCAATCCTTTAAATAGGTATCTATTTCGTCTCTCCATCTTCGACGCAGTCTGCCACGATATCATTTTCTGTTCAGAGGCGTCCAGTCTGTTATGGCTTTAGCCTATAACCCGTCTGACATGCGGCAGACATGGCCTGCCCAATTCCACTTCAATTTACCCGCTTTCTGTCCGACATCCGCAATTTAACTTTTGAAGCGCAGTATACTGTTGCGAACGCGGTCTATTAGTCTGACTCCTAGAATACTGCGCTCCATGGCTCGCTGAAAATTCCCGAGTTTGGACTTTTGTTGATCAGTCAAAGACCGGGTCTGTGTGCCGTAGGTGAGGATGGGGAGAATACACACGTCCATAAGCTTCCGTTTCAATGTTAAAGTAATTGTACCTTTCACTATGTGTTTCATGGGCCATCCCTTCCAGGCATTCTCAGTACGTCTAGTGAGTTCGAGATATTGTCGTCCCTGGAAGGATACCTACTAATTGGCCTAGGTACAGGTACTAACTAACATCAGTACGCAAAATACTGCAAAGGCAGGTGGACTGCTTAGTATCCCGACTCAAGCGTGTGAACCCTCGGGCAAAGGGTTATTATTATTACTATTAGCCCATACTGTCCCATTGTTGGGCAAAGGCCTCCTCCCACTTCCGCCAGTCACCACGGTCCTGTGCAACCGTCTCCCATTCCCTCTCATAGGCGTGCAGTTCATCCCGCCACCTCATGCGTGGTCTGCCGCGTCGCCGCCTGGCTGTATCAGGGCTCCATGCCGTGGTGATTTTGGCCCAAAGTTCGACGGGCATGCGGCAAATGTGACCGGCCCAATCCAACTTCAGCCGCGCGGCCTTCTCTCCCACATCGGCGACTTTGGTTTTGGAGCGCAGTATGGTGTTTCGGATGCGGTCAGTTAGTTAAACTCCCGAAATACTGCGCTCCATTGCCCTTTGGCAAACCTTGAGTTTGGATCAATCATTATCAATCAATCAATCTCGTAACATCCGGGCAAAGGGTTAGTTATTCTATAAAATGGTTCAGGTTGTGTAATGTTCAGGTTGTTTCAGCGAACGACGTGATCCTGTCGCACATGGTGACGTTCCTGAACGACAAGACGGAGACAGCCCTGAGGGGGTGTTTCTTCGAGAGGGTGGTGGGCGTGGCCTCCTACGTGGGACAACACGCGGCCCCCATCCTCGTACCACTGTTGCAGCAGGTGTGTGTTGTGTGGCGGCTCTGGAGAGTAGACCTCGTGTCCTCCCGTTTATGAGCTACGGGGGATAATGTTAATGAACTCCCTTTTCCGCATTCGAACTCTATAGGCGGAACATATAACAGTGGTGTGTCCGGCCCAAGAATAGACCCCTCCATCTCCTCCCGTGGATGTCGTAAAAGCCGACTAAGGGATTACCCGGACCTGTTTGTAAGATTCGTTGGTATAAGATTTGTCCTGGATGCTAGCTTATGAGGAATGTGTTATTACTGGAAGATAGCGTTAGCAGAGTCAGTCGTGGGAAGCAATGGCGGCGATGAGATCACCACTTGTCACGTCTATATTCCACGATGGTGTAACCCACTGTGAAAAGTGGCCTATTGAGGCTCTGCCTACCCCTTCGGGGAAAAAGGCGTGTGTCTATGTATGTATGTATGCGTGAGAGTTGTCTGACTAGGTAGTTAGCTTTACTCCGTCCAGAAGCACAGAAGTTTCCTGGGGTCTTCGCAGGCTTGGCGGAGTGACCTTGGGAAGGGGGCATAAGAGGTCCCCTACCTTTTATCGATAAACTATATATCGCGAGGCCACGTTCGGGAAGAACTACTAGTGTAAATTATTTCAGGGTCTCACGGATCAGTCAGAGTGGATAATAGCGAAAGCGCTGCGCGCCACCACCAGCCTCGCCGAGCTGGGCTTGCTGCCCAAGCAGGCGCTGTGCGACCTCGTGGCGGAGAGCGCGGTCTGTCTGGCGCACCCCAACCTGTGGGTATGTACAAAGCGCGCACCTCCAGCCTCGCCGAGCTGGGCTTGCTGCCCAAGCAGGTGCTGTGCGACCTCGTGGCGGAGAGCGCGGTCTGTCTGGCGCACCCCAACCTGTGGGTATGTACAAAGCGCGCACCTCCAGCCTCGCCGAGCTGGGCTTGCTGCCCAAGCAGGCGCTGTGCGACCTCGTGGCGGAGAGCGCGGTCTGTCTGGCGCACCCCAACCTGTGGGTATGTACAAAGCGCGCACCTCCAGCCTCGCTGAGCTGGGCTTGCTGCCCAAGCAGGCGCTGTGCGACCTCGTGGCGGAGAGCGCGGTCTGTCTGGCGCACCCCAACCTGTGGGTATGTACAAAGCGCGCACCTCCAGCCTCGCCGAGCTGGGCTTGCTGCCCAAGCAGGCGCTGTGCGACCTCGTGGCGGAGAGCGCGGTCTGTCTGGCGCACCCCAACCTGTGGGTATGTACAAAGCGCGCACCTCCAGCCTCGCCGAGCTGGGCTTGCTGCCCAAGCAGGCGCTGTGCGACCTCGTGGCGGAGAGCGCGGTCTGTCTGGCGCACCCCAACCTGTGGGTATGTACAAAGCGCGCACCTCCAGCCTCGCCGAGCTGGGCTTGCTGCCCAAGCAGGCGCTGTGCGACCTCGTGGCGGAGAGCGCGGTCTGTCTGGCGCACCCCAACCTGTGGGTATGTACAAAGCGCGCCACACCAGCCTCGCCGAGCTGGGCTTGCTGCCCAAGCAGGCGCTGTGCGACCTCGTGGCGGAGAGCGCGGTCTGTCTGGCGCACCCCAACCTGTGAGTATGTACAAAGCGCGCACCTCCAGCCTCGCCGAGCTGGGCTTGCTGCCCAAGCAGGCGCTGTGCGACCTCGTGGCGGAGAGCGCGGTCTGTCTGGCGCATCCCAACCTGTGGGTATGTACAAAGCGCGCCACACCAGCCTCGCCGAGCTGGGCTTGCTGCCCAAGCAGGCGCTGTGCGACCTCGTGGCGGAGAGCGCGGTCTGTCTGGCGCACCCCAACCTGTGGGTATGTACAAAGCGCGCCACTCCAGCCTCGCCGAGCTGGGCTTGCTGCCCAAGCAGGCGCTGTGCGACCTCGTGGCGGAGAGCGCGGTCTGTCTGGCGCACCCCACCCTGTGGGTATGTACAAAGCGCGCCACACAGCCTCGCCGAGCTGGGCTTGCTGCCCAAGCAGGCGCTGTGCGACCTCGTGGCGGAGAGCGCGGTCTGTCTGGCGCACCCCAACCTGTGGGTATGTACAAAGCGCGCCACACCAGCCTCGCCGAGCTGGGCTTGCTGCCCAAGCAGGCGCTGTGCGACCTCGTGGCGGAGAGCGCGCTCTGTCTGGCGCACCCCAACCTGTGGGTATGTACAAAGCGCGCCACACAGCCTCGCCGAGCTGGGCTTGCTGCCCAAGCAGGCGCTGTGCGACCTCGTGGCGGAGAGCGCGGTCTGTCTGGCGCACCCCAACCTGTGGCTATGTACAAAGCGCGCCACACAGCCTCGCCGAGCTGGGCTTGCTGCCCAAGCAGGCGCTGTGCGACCTCGTGGCGGAGAGCGCGGTCTGTCTGGCGCACCCCAACCTGTGGGTATGTACAAAGCGCGCCACACAGCCTCGCCGAGCTGGGCTTGCTGCCCAAGCAGGCGCTGTGCGACCTCGTGGCGGAGAGCGCGGTCTGTCTGGCGCACCCCAACCTGTGGGTATGTACAAAGCGCGCCACACCAGCCTCGCCGAGCTGGGCTTGCTGCCCAAGCAGGCGCTGTGCGACCTCGTGGCGGAGAGCGCGCTCTGTCTGGCGCACCCCAACCTGTGGGTATGTACAAAGCGCGCCACACAGCCTCGCCGAGCTGGGCTTGCTGCCCAAGCAGGCGCTGTGCGACCTCGTGGCGGAGAGCGCGGTCTGTCTGGCGCACCCCAACCTGTGGCTATGTACAAAGCGCGCCACACAGCCTCGCCGAGCTGGGCTTGCTGCCCAAGCAGGCGCTGTGCGACCTCGTGGCGGAGAGCGCGGTCTGTCTGGCGCACCCCAACCTGTGGGTATGTACAAAGCGCGCCACACAGCCTCGCCGAGCTGGGCTTGCTGCCCAAGCAGGCGCTGTGCGGGCTCGTGGCGGAGAGCGCGGTCTGTCTGGCGCACCCCAACCTGTGGGTATGTACAAAGCGCGCACCTCCAGCCTCGCCGAGCTGGGCTTGCTGCCCAGGCAGGCGCTGTGCGACCTCGTGGCGGAGAGCGCGGTCTGTCTGGCGCACCCCAACCTGTGGGTATGTACAAAGCGCGCACCTCCAGCCTCGCCGAGCTGGGCTTGCTTCCCAGGCAGGCGCTGTGCGACCTCGTGGTGGAGAGCGTGGTCTGTCTGGCGCACCCCAACCTGTGGGTATGTACAAAGCGCGCACCTCCAGCCTCGCCGAGCTGGGCTTGCTGCCCAAGCAGGCGCTGTGCGACCTCGTGGCGGAGAGCGCGGTCTGTCTGGCGCACCCCAACCTGTGGGTATGTACAAAGATCTGGGCGCCACCACCAACTATTCCGAAAAGACACGCAATACACTTCTATCTATCTGCACCACACATGTATCACTAATATGTTATCACACATAAAACACACACGTGTATAACATATTAACTTACGTGTGAAGAACTTTGACAAAAACCTATGAAAATGTTCAATACATAATAATTAAGAGCGTGTTATTGTTGTGTGTCTCAGATAAGGCATGAAGTGTGCGGACTGGTATCCTGCGTGGCGAGTCTACTGAACCCTATAGACGTCAACTGTAAAATACTGCCGCTGGTGTGGCCTCATCTCAAACACAAACTAATACAGGTAACTACAGGCCTCGGTCACAGAAAAAATATTTGTACAAGTACAGAAGACTTCGCGAATAAAATAATATAAATAGCGACTCTTGCTGGGACGCAACAAGGTGCAATTCAGCTCGCATAAGCACCCCGGTTCACTACGCCGTGAAGCCCGAAGCGGTGGTGGAGTACCTTAAGGCGCTATAGGTTCAGCGAACATTTTTGTATGAGGCGAAGAAGGCGAGCGCACGCTCTGATACCGTGTTTTTATGTATAAAAAAATTATATAAAAATGTCGTTCAAAGTTTTGTTTAATTTTGTTAATGAATTCACTAACTTAAATAATAACTAAAATGTAACCAAATGTTTCAAAAATTAAAACGTGAGAGAAGTGAGTGAAAAATAGCATTTCAATTTTAAAAAGGAGGTATCTTTGTTATTTTTTTTTATCGAGTGAAGTAATTCAAATATTGTATTGAATTATTGATTTCACTAGATAAAAAGCTCAAGAATATCATATATTTTTTTCTTCATAGAAAACTATGAAAATTCTTATCAAAAACTTTAAAATTCTAGAGACATTTGAGAACCTATCGCGCCTTAAGCATAAGACAGGGCTAACCATGAGGGTCGAGCAGTTGGAGTCTCGCCATGATGTCAATTTTATTTCCTGTATGGTGTGGGTGCCGACTGACCGTCTATTGACCTTCATAAATGGAGAGTTCTGGCCTAGAGGTATCATGTTCAGGAGGTTCTTCGGACAACTGACACGAGACACCGCGCAGTTGCGTCATACGTCGCCGTCTACACGTGTGTATTAAAGTAGAATAAAGTGTTTTTTTTATATGTATGTTTGTTTTTTAAGGTATTTATGTTGCTATGGGCTTATTGTTTAGGTTTTGTGCAGTTCCCAATAAGCCTGAAATAAATATATTGAATTTGAATTTGAATAAGCGCCTGACGCAATATTCATCTAAACATTGTCGCTCTCTTCTAACGCGTAACTCTGCCGCTGTCTGGCGCGGAGTGACGCGGCTCGTAAGGGTTGTCGACTTGTCGCATACGACAACATAACATGACACAGTCACGCTTTGCTTTAGTTATTGTTCTGAGGTCACGCTAAAAGAGAACCGCTCACCGATCGAAAGAAGGTAGGTATTTTATAACAGGTAAATTAAATAGTTACAAATTTATATAGATATTATAACGATGAATATTAAGTTGGTAGGTAAAGTATGTTTTTTTTTAAAATCAGTATGTTTCCCAAGGCATATTATTATGAGCTGAACTGTATCCCTCTAAATATCTAACCTGCATAAAGTACATAACGTGTTGTGCGAGCGCTCAGGCGTGCGTCCGACAACCCACTGTCACTTGTTCCGCTTGCGGAACGGCCAAGCTGTTGGCTCGCGCGTGACCTTGAGCGAGTTGCGGTGGCCTGCCTCTGTGGTGGAGCGGGCGAGTAAGGCCTTTGCCCTAGGAATAGAATAGAACACTTACGGCAGTTTGAATAGTAATTATTACAATCTTTGTTTCAGGTCGAAAGAGCGGAATTGTTGCTAGAAAGTCTAGCAGAGCCTATACCCAGGAAGGTGTTGGACGCAGTACTGAGACACGGCGATGTCGATAGGCTCGTGCAAACCTTGCGGGAGCGACGGAATACTAGGCTCAAGGTAAAATAAATAGGACAAGTGCGAGTAACACGAACTTTAGGTAGCAAGCTACAAGTAAATCAGCCATAATATTGTATGAACACAGTGCCGCAAACCAACCATTCTTCGTAATCAATTTCAGGTGAAACAAGGGACCATGCCACAATATTCAGAAATGGGACAGCAACTCAGAAATCTATTCAGAAGATTGGCTTCTGATGGTAAGAAATAACTCAGTACATTGTTTTTTTAAATAAATGGTTCTAAAGACAGTTTTTCTGTATCTCATAAGGACGCCTCTGTGACGCGGCGGGCGAAGCTTGGCCTGCGAAGCAGGAGGTTGCGGGTTCGATTACCGCCTCGGAACAAATATTTGTGCGATCGCAGATATTTGTTCAGGGTGTTCTGGGTATTTTCTATGCATAATAAAAAAATATCTATCTATGTAATATATTGTATTAAGTATATCAGTTATCTAGTACCCATAACACAAGCTCTGCTTAGCTTGGGGCTAGATAATGTTGTGTGAACTGTGCAGCATTATTTATTTAATTTATTTATTTATTATGTGTTATGCGTGTACCTATATATATATATATATATATATATATATATATATATATATATATACATATGTAAATATTCATTTTTGCTCTTAGTTTTATACATTACCTACTTTTCACTATTGTTGCATGTGTCACTCCTACATTAATCTACCTAAATAAGCTGTCACCTTTGCAATATAGCGCATTTGACTATCGTATAAAAGTTTCCTCGATACAGGCCTAGCCTAGTGAGGAAACTGACAGATTAAAACCATTAGAGACCATTTAAAATTAATTTTGTCTTCGAAATTTGTTCAAATTTATAGGAAATAATTATTTTGTAAGCAGTGACTCTTTTCGTTGTAATAAATAAATTTTAATTTATACCCATACTGACCAAGTAAAAAAAAACACTGTATATAATGTATTGATGATGTTTCAGGTATGACGGAACACGTGGAGAATCAGCTGTTAGCGATGAGCGCTCATCTCATAAAGATACAGAGCTCCTCCACACAGGTACGCCATTCAATAGCTCATACAACGTTTATGCTAACACTCACACGCACGCGCCCCTTTTTAACCACCGACGCAAAAACGACGGGGTCTGTGTGTCTGTCTGTGGCATCGTAGCTCCCGAACGGATGGACCAATTTAGTTTTTTTTTGTTGTTTGAAAGGTGAATTTGTCGGGATTGTGCTTAGCTATGTTTGATCAAAATCGGTTCAGCCGTTTCATTGCGATGAGGGTTTTTTTAATTTTTACAAAATTAATTTCTTGTTACAAACTTTATATTAACTTTCAATGTATGTCCGGGTGGAATATGTTTTGTCCGTGTGGAATCTTGCAACTGAATTTTAAAGCAGTTGTCATCCTCAACCGATTGGGCCGTAATTTGGCAAACCTCGATGGATAATAGTAGACTGGCAGGGTTTAGGCTCATTGTGATCAGCGGTTCCGATCTCTAATATTATAAAATCATGTATTGGGTAAAAAATCCTAGCGGTGAAGTAGTTTTTTTATTTTATTAATACAAGCTTTTATTTAACTTGCAATGTATGTTTATCTACGTGGAATCTTGCAACTGAATATTAAAGCAGTTATCCTCAACCGATTGAGATGATATTTTGCATACCTGTCAAGTTCCGATGACAATACAATATTATGGTGTCAGCGAGCTGATCTGATGATGGAGACGGAAGGTGGACAACGGAACTCCTCAAGGGATAATAGTAGACTGGCCGTGTTTAGGCTCATTGTGATCAGCACACGGTTACGATCACTAATATTATAAAATCTTGTATTGGGGAAAAATTCCTAGCTTCGAAGTCGGTTTTTTTTTCGAAAATAATTATAACAATTGATTTTAACTGTTTGATTTTACAGTTTTACCCAAAATATAAGTCGCCCCGATGTACCTGCGCCGTAGACCAATTTCTATAGCGCGGGAACTTTCTTTCTACCAATAGCAATCGCGCGCTAAAATCTTGCGCTGTTATTGGTTAATCGGTGTCGCGGCAAAATCGCGGCATCTTGTTCATTCAGTCGACTCTTAGATGTGAGCGGGACAGAGCTATAGAGCGGGACAGAGCTATACTATACGTTCGGCTACTGTCGGATATCAGTACGCGCTTATCTGCGCAAACGAAAACAGTCGATCGGACTTATATTTTGGGTAAAACTGTAGTACAGATCCTCCAACTTATCTGTAGAACTAGCGACTCGTCCCGGTTTCGCACGGGTAGTTTCAGGATGAAAAACAGCCCCCCCCCCCCCTCCTACCCCCCCCCCCCCCCCCTATCCCCCCCCCCTGCCGGTAGCCTATGTCACTCAGGGTGAATGTAGCTTCCCAATGGTGAAATAATTTTTGAAATCGGCACTAGTTTTTGAGTTTATTCATTACAAACATACACACACACACAAAAATACAAATCTTTCCTCTTTATAATATTAGTGTAGATTAAATGTATGTAGATGATAGAAAACTACATACAGTTCATAGTATATTATTTTTTAAGTGTAAACCACACTTCATGGATAACATTAAATTTAAATACTATGATGATATAGCAGTGGTGTCATCTCTTGTCAATGTTTCGAACTAATTTCGGACTTTGAACAGAAGGTTTCTAATGAAACACCTGTAGATGGCTCCCATCGGCGCTATAGCCGAGTTGATAGTGCCCACAAATTTCGTCTTCAGCGTCCTAGCTCGTTCTCTGGCCACATTGGTAAAGGCATCGCCGATCACAGGCGAGGTTGCGGGTTGCGCTGGAACGGAATTTTTGGGTTACATTTAAATTTACATACAGTTCATTGTACAGATAAGTTGGTGGATCTGTAATAAGGACGGTGTGTTCGTAGCATATAACGGAGGCGCCCGGGCGGCTGGTGCTGAGCAACACGGGCCTGTCGCGAGCTGTGCAGCTGGACAGCACGCTGCCGCGCAGCATCACCGACAAACTGTACACCTCTACGCAGAACAAGTAACTAAAAACTATTGTTTATAACTACAGATCTGGCGCTTAACTGAGACACTCCCTGAGGTATGGGAGGGGTACGGGAGGGGTGTTTGCGTCTCTCGAATTATCAGATGACATGAACTTAATTTAATTTAATAACTGTAATTTGTAATTTTACAAATAATATTAAAACTAAAATCGCCGACGTGGGAGAAAAAGCCGCCCAGCTGAAGTGGAATTGGGCTGGACATGTCTGTCGCATGCCTGATGAGCTGTGGGCCAAAATAACCACTATGTGGAGCCCTGACACAGCGAGACGGCGTCGCGGCAGACCACGCAGGAGATGGCGCGATGAAATATACACTTTAAAGGTGGATGCTCTCTCATCAGGCGCGATATTCAAATTTTTTGGTGTTTTTTGCCCATTACAGCTCATCAACTAGCTCCAGATAGCGAAAGTTGATTTCGCGAGAACTAGGAGACTTAACACACATGTTTTAATTGATCGATGTACTTTTCAGACGTACTCACAAGACGTCGGGGTCTCAGGAGGCTCACATGAACACGGAGTGGCAACATATGTTCGGGCACTCGCACGAACAACATTCTAAAGGTACTTTCCAGACGTACCCACAAGACGTCGGGGTCTCAGGAGGCTCTCATGAACACGGAGTGGCAACATATGTTCGGACACTCGCACGAACAACATTCTAAAGGTACTTTCCAGACGTACCCACAAGACGTCGGGGTCTCAGGAGGCTCTCATGAACACGGAGTGGCAACATATGTTCGGACACTCGCACGAACAACATTCTAAAGGTACTTTTCAGACGTACCCACAAGACGTCGGGGTCTCAGGAGGCTCTCATGAACACGGAGTGGCAACATATGTTCGGACACTCGCACGAACAACATTCTAAAGGTACTTTTCAGACGTACCCACAAGACGTCGGGGTCTCAGGAGGCTCTCATGAACACGGAGTGGCAACATATGTTCGGACACTCGCACGAACAACATTCTAAAGGTACTTTTCAGACGTACCCACAAGACGTCGGGGTCTCAGGAGGCTCTCATGAACACGGAGTGGCAACATATGTTCGGACACTCGCACGAACAACATTCTAAAGGTACTTTTCAGACGTACCCACAAGACGTCGGGGTCTCAGGAGGTTCACATGAACACGGAGTGGCAACATATGTTCGAACACTCGCACGAACAACATTCTAAAGGTACTTTCCAGACGTACCCACAAGACGTCGGGGTCTCAGGAGGCTCTCATGAACACGGAGTGGCAACATATGTTCGGACACTCGCACGAACAACATTCTAAAGGTACTTTCCAGACGTACCCACAAGACGTCGGGGTCTCAGGAGGCTCTCATGAACACGGAGTGGCAACATATGTTCGGACACTCGCACGAACAACATTCTAAAGGTACTTTCCAGACGTACCCACAAGACGTCGGGGTCTCAGGAGGCTCTCATGAACACGGAGTGGCAACATATGTTCGGACACTCGCACGAACAACATTCTAAAGGTACTTTTCAGACGTACCCACAAGACGTCGGGGTCTCAGGAGGCTCTCATGAACACGGAGTGGCAACATATGTTCGGACACTCGCACGAACAACATTCTAAAGGTACTTTCCAGACGTACCCACAAGACGTCGGGGTCTCAGGAGGCTCTCATGAACACGGAGTGGCAACATATGTTCGGACACTCGCACGAACAACATTCTAAAGGTACTTTTCAGACGTACCCACAAGACGTCGGGGTCTCAGGAGGCTCTCATGAACACGGAGTGGCAACATATGTTCGGACACTCGCACGAACAACATTCTAAAGGTACTTTTCAGACGTACCCACAAGACGTCGGGGTCTCAGGAGGTTCACATGAACACGGAGTGGCAACATATGTTCGAACACTCGCACGAACAACATTCTAAAGGTACTTTCCAGACGTACCCACAAGACGTCGGGGTCTCAGGAGGCTCTCATGAACACGGAGTGGCAACATATGTTCGGACACTCGCACGAACAACATTCTAAAGGTACTTTCCAGACGTACCCACAAGACGTCGGGGTCTCAGGAGGCTCTCATGAACACGGAGTGGCAACATATGTTCGGACACTCGCACGAACAACATTCTAAAGGTACTTTCCAGACGTACCCACAAGACGTCGGGGTCTCAGGAGGCTCTCATGAACACGGAGTGGCAACATATGTTCGGACACTCGCACGAACAACATTCTAAAGGTACTTTTCAGACGTACCCACAAGACGTCGGGGTCTCAGGAGGCTCTCATGAACACGGAGTGGCAACATATGTTCGGACACTCGCACGAACAACATTCTAAAGGTACTTTTCAGACGTACCCACAAGACGTCGGGGTCTCAGGAGGCTCTCATGAACACGGAGTGGCAACATATGTTCGGACACTCGCACGAACAACATTCTAAAGGTACTTTCCAGACGTACTCACAAGACGTCGGGGTCTCAGGAGGCTCTCATGAACACGGAGTGGCAACATATGTTCGGACACTCGCACGAACAACATTCTAAAGGTACTTTTCACTAGAAACGGGATATTTACCAGGATTTTTGAGTTTTAATTGTTCCCGATATTTCGGCACAGTTGCATGCGCCATGATCACGATAGTAACGAAGCTTTTTTTTACTATGATAGACCTTTTTTTGACCCCGGTCTCATCTATTGGTAAGTGACTATGTGGCTGAAGATGACGCACAAAGGTCTAAAAGGCACCTATTCACTCTAGCCTTGAAGATACCCTGATTATAGTTTTCAGGAAAGACAGACGAGGGTAGTATATTCCACTCCTTAGCAGTTTGCATTATAAAGGTAGAACCGAATCGTTTAGTACGAATAGAGGGTATACTAATGAGGTAAGGATGGTACCGAGCCGTGCGCCTGCTCGTCCTATTATGAAAAGGAGATGGTGGGATCAGATCGTAAAGTTCCTGAGAGCATTTTCCGAAATGTAACCTATAGAAGATCGAAAGGCATGCGACTTTACGGCGGTGCTCGAGACTCTGGATCTTATGGTAGTGGTATCGTTCGTATTCGTAATAAAAGAGTGAGAAAGAGGGTAGATCTATATATCTGCCAATAACGACCCGCGACCCGTGCACCCACTGGCTTCACCCACCGGTGGGTGTAGGGGTAATTCCTGTTTACCCGTGTACCCACTGCGATATGGTTGGAATTAATTACCGATAAAAAAAAAAAAACGATATGTTCGATGTTAAAGAGAAAAATAATACAAAAAGTTTTAAACCTTTTTAGACCTATTTATCCAATGTACCAGGCTAGCAGAAAAATGCAGGAGTAATCGAGACTTATGTGGATAACACCGCGAGGCGCAGCAGCAATGCAAATAATTTTTATCGAATGTACCAGGGGAGCAGCAGAATGCAAGAGTAATTTGATAAGCGATTATATTCCCACGGGATTTAGACCTAGATAGATAGATAGATAGATAATACTTTATTGCACACCACAAAAATAAAAATAACATTAAAATCAATCTAGTAGTAAGAAGGATCATCAAAAGAAAAACAGACCGTGTTTGTTGCCTGATTCTTCTAGGTCTGGTTTCGTTGGAACAGGAGTAAATGTAAATTTATTTTTTAAGACGATTCAAAATGATCCTTGTGATTTCAATGAATAAAATACTTTTGACTTTGACTTTGACTTTAGAAAAATAAGTACCTATGGAAGTACAATGGGCGGTCTTATCGCTGAGAGCGATCTCTTCCAGACAACCTTGGGATGGACCTATGCGGGAAACAACGCGGGCGCAGCAGTTAATGCGAAGATGTCATGCTCTGTCATGCTCTGTCATTATCTGTCATTCTCTGTCATGCTCTGTCATGCTCTGTCATTCTCTGTCATTATCCGTCATTCTCTGTCATATTCTGTCATTTTCATTCATTTCTCTTCATTTATTATTTTATTTTTTTCATCGATAATTAATTCCAACCATATCGCAGTGGGTACACGGGTTAACAGGAATTACCCCTACACCCACCGGTGGGTGAAGCCAGTGGGTGCACGGGTCGCGGGTCCCAATAACATCTACTCGCAAAGACTTTAGTTAGTTCTCCCGTGATCATGGCGCATGCAACTGTGCCGATATATCGGGAATAAGCAAAACTCAAAAATCATGGTAAATATCCCGTTTCTAGTGAAAATTCAAAGTTCAAACTTAATTATACAAAAAGATTTTTAAAAAAGTCTTACTTATTTGAGCCTTTCGGGGTCGAGACTCTGGGTCCGTGGGGTACCGGGGCTCTTTGCGTTTTCAAAAATCTTTCAGGGCGTCTGGTTGAAGCGACGCGTGACCCGAGAGCTGGCTCTTATCTGGCTCAACGCATTAGTATTGCCATTCAGCGTGGCAATGCAGCCAGCATCTTAGGGACGCTTCCGTCTGGTAGTGATTTGGATCAGGTGACTACTTCGGGTTTAAGTGCCTCCTTTTTTTTTTTAAATAGCTGTTGTATTATAATAAGGTTGCTGTTACAGCGGCAGATTCTCAGAGCGGGGTGTCCGCTTCGAGCGCCGCCATCTCCTCGGCGTGTGTGCAGCCCGCGCACTCGCAAATGGGGCAGAGCGCCAGCTACGTGCAATGTGAGTGTACATAGCTCTCTCCACAGCCAGTCGCACCGTGCTGCTTCGAGCGCCGCCATCTCCTCGGCGTGTGTGCAGCCCGCGCACTCGCAAATGGGGCAGAGCGCCAGCTACGTGCAATGTGAGTGTACATAGCTCTCTCCACAGCCAGTCGCACCGTGCTGCTTCGAGCGCCGCCATCTCCTCGGCGTGTGTGCAGCCCGCGCACTCGCAAATGGGGCAGAGCGCCAGCTACGTGCAATGTGAGTGTACATAGCTCTCTCCACAGCCAGTCGCACCGTGCTGCTTCGAGCGCTGCCATCTTCTCGGCGTGTGTGCAGCCCGCGCACTCGCAAATGGGGCAGAGCGCCAGCTACGTGCCATGTGAGTGTACATAGCTCTCTCCACAGCCAGTCGCACCGTGCTGCTTCGAGCGCCGCCATCTCCTCGGCGTGTGTGCAGCCCGCGCACTCGCAAATGGGGCAGAGCGCCAGCTACGTGCAATGTGAGTGTACATAGCTCTCTCCACAGCCAGTCGCACCGTGCTGCTTCGAGCGCTGCCATCTCCTCGGCGTGTGTGCAGCCCGCGCACTCGCAAATGGGGCAGAGCGCCAGCTACGTGCAATGTGAGTGTACATAGCTCTCTCCACAGCCAGTCGCACCGTGCTGCTTCGAGCGCCGCCATCTCCTCGGCGTGTGTGCAGCCCGCGCACTCGCAAATGGGGCAGAGCGCCAGCTACGTGCAATGTGAGTGTACATAGCTCTCTCCACAGCCACTCGCACCGTGCTGCTTCTAGCTCCGCCATCTCCTCGGCGTGTGTGCAGCCCGCGAACTCGCAAAAGGGGCAGAGCGCCAGCTACGTGCAATGTAAGTGTACATAGCTCTCTCCACAGCCACTCGCACCGTGCTGCTTCTAGCGCCGCCATCTCCTCGGCGTGTGTGCAGCCCGCGAACTCGCAAAAGGGGCAGAGCGCCAGCTACGTGCAATGTAAGTGTACATAGCTCTCTCCACAGCCACTCGCACCGTGCTGCTTCTAGCGCCGCCATCTCCTCGGCGTGTGTGCAGCCCGCGCACTCGCAAAAGGGGCAGAGCGCCAGCTACGTGCAATGTAAGTGTACATAGCTCTCTCCACAGCCACTCGCACCGTGCCGTGTGAACATCTACGCCGTGTGCCATGGTGAAGTGGTCCACAGCCGTGCCTTGTCCCACATCCGCATCATTGTATTTCCGTGTTTAGATAGATAGACTAGTGGGTCGGTTGTGCGCGAGCTGCAAGCAGCTCGCGTGACCGTTTTGTTGCTGTTGTTGTTGCATTGAAAATGGTTTTCGGGATGTTTTAGAAATTACCCTAAAAATGGGGAAATTTTATTAAACCAGGCAAGTAGTCAGTCAGGCAGGCAGTCGTATGATAGGCAAATGTCCTATCACACGACCGGCCCATTTAGTCATCCTGCTAAGGAGTTGCCAACAACCAATAATAATAAAACCAATAATTCGTTAATCTCACTCGCTCGACCATCATTCCACTCAGGGGGTCAGTGGCTCGCTTCGCTCGCCACTTCCCCCCTTCGTGTCACGATGGTCTCGATAGCTCGATGACCCGCAGCAAAGTTAATTTGAAGATAGAAAACTAACGTAACATTCGTAATCAGTACACTCAAACTAATTAATACGATAAATACGTCGCCTCTTCGTTAAACTCAGTCGCTCGACCATCATTCCACTCAGGGGGTCAGTGGCTCGCTTCGCTCGCCACTTCCCCCCTTCGTGTCACGATGGTCTCGATAGCACGATGACCCGCAGCAAAGTTAATTTGAAGATAGAAAACTAACGTAACATTCGTAATCAGTACACTCAAACTAATTAAAGCGATAAATACGTCGCCTCTTCGTTAAACTCAGTCGCTCGACCATCATTCCACTCAGGGGGTCAGTGGCTCGCTTCGCTCGCCACTTCCCCCCTTCGTGTCACGATGGTCTCGATAGCTCGAAGACCCGCAGCAAAGTTAATTTGAAGATAGAAAACTAACGTAACATTCGTAATCAGTACACTCAAACTAATTAAAGCGATAAATACGTCGCCTCTTCGTTAAACTCAGTCGCTCGACCATCATTCCACTCAGGGGGTCAGTGGCTCGCTTCGCTCGCCACTTCCCCCCTTCGTGTCACGATGGTCTCGATAGCTCGATGACCCGCAGCAAAGTTAATTTGAAGATAGAAAACTAACGTAACATTCGTAATCAGTACACTCAAACTAATTAAAGCGATAAATACGTCGCCTCTTCGTTAAACTCAGTCGCTCGACCATCATTCCACTCAGGGGGTCAGTGGCTCGCTTCGCTCGCCACTTCCCCCCTTCGTGTCACGATGGTCTCGATAGCTCGATGACCCGCAGCAAAGTTAATTTGAAGATAGAAAACTAACGTAACATTCGTAATCAGTACACTCAAACTAATTAAAGCGATAAATACGTCGCCTCTTCGTTAAACTCAGTCGCTCGACCATCATTCCACTCAGGGGGTCAGTGGCTCGCTTCGCTCGCCACTTCCCCCCTTCGTGTCACGATGGTCTCGATAGCTCGATGACCCGCAGCAAAGTTAATTTGAAGATAGAAAACTAACGTTACATTCGTAATCAGTACACTCAAACTAATTAAAGCGATAAATACGTCGCCTCTTCGTTAAACTCAGTCGCTCGACCATCATTACACTCAGGGGGTCAGTGGCTCGCTTCGCTCGCCACTTCCCCCTTCGTGTCACGATGGTCTCGATAGCTCGATGACCCGCAGCAAAGTTAATTTGAAGATAGAAAACTAACGTAACATTCGTAATCAGTACACTCAAACTAATTAAAGCGATAAATACGTCGCCTCTTCGTTAAACTCAGTCGCTCGACCATCATTCCACTCAGGGTGTCAGTGGCTCGCTTCGCTCGCCACTTCCCCCCTTCGTGTCACGATGGTCTCGATAGCTCGATGACCCGCAGCAAAGTTAATTTGAAGATAGAAAACTAACGTAACATTCGTAATCAGTACACTCAAACTAATTAAAGCGATAAATACGTCGCCTCTTCGTTAAACTCAGTCGCTCGACCATCATTCCACTCAGGGGGTCAGTGGCTCGCTTCGCTCGCCACTTCCCCCCTTCGTGTCACGATGGTCTCGATAGCTCGATGACCCGCAGCAAAGTTAATTTGAAGATAGAAAACTAACGTTACATTCGTAATCAGTACACTCAAACTAATTAAAGCGATAAATACGTCGCCTCTTCGTTAAACTCAGTCGCTCGACCATCATTACACTCAGGGGGTCAGTGGCTCGCTTCGCTCGCCACTTCCCCCTTCGTGTCACGATGGTCTCGATAGCTCGATGACCCGCAGCAAAGTTAATTTGAAGATAGAAAACTAACGTAACATTCGTAATCAGTACACTCAAACTAATTAAAGCGATAAATACGTCGCCTCTTCGTTAAACTCAGTCGCTCGACCATCATTCCACTCAGGGTGTCAGTGGCTCGCTTCGCTCGCCACTTCCCCCCTTCGTGTCACGATGGTCTCGATAGCTCGATGACCCGCAGCAAAGTTAATTTGAAGATAGAAAACTAACGTAACATTCGTAATCAGTACACTCAAACTAATTAAAGCGATAAATACGTCGCCTCTTCGTTAAACTCAGTCGCTCGACCATCATTCCACTCAGGGGGTCAGTGGCTCGCTTCGCTCGCCACTTCCCCCCTTCGTGTCACGATGGTCTCGATAGCTCGATGACCCGCAGCAAAGTTAATTTGAAAATAGAAAACTAACGTAACATTCGTAATCAGTACACTCAAACTAATTAATACGATAAATACGTCGCCTCTTCGTTAAACTCAGTCGCTCGACCATCATTCCACTCAGGGGGTCAGTGGCTCGCTTCGCTCGCCACTTCCCCCCTTCGTGTCACGATGGTCTCGATAGCTCGATGACCCGCAGCAAAGTTAATTTGAAGATAGAAAACTAACGTAACATTCGTAATCAGTACACTCAAACTAATTAAAGCGATAAATACGTCGCCTCTTCGTTAAACTCAGTCGCTCGACCATCATTCCACTCAGGGGGTCAGTGGCTCGCTTCGCTCGCCACTTCCCCCCTTCGTGTCACGATGGTCTCGATAGCTCGATGACCCGCAGCAAAGTTAATTTGAAGATAGAAAACTAACGTAACATTCGTAATCAGTACACTCAAACTAATTAAAGCGATAAATACGTCGCCTCTTCGTTAAACTCAGTCGCTCGACCATCATTCCACTCAGGGGGTCAGTGGCTCGCTTCGCTCGCCACTTCCCCCCTTCGTGTCACGATGGTCTCGATATCTCGATGACCCGCAGCAAAGTTAATTTGAAGATAGAAAACTAACGTAACATTCGTAATCAGTACACTCAAACTAATTAATACGATAAATACGTCACCTCTTCGTTAAACTCAGTCGCTCGACCATCATTCCACTCAGGGGGTCAGTGGCTCGCTTCGCTCGCCACTTCCCCCCTTCGTGTCACGATGGTCTCGATAGCTCGATGACCCGCAGCAAAGTTAATATGAAGATAGAAAACTAACGTAACATTCGTAATCAGTACACTCAAACTAATTAAAGCGATAAATACGTCGCCTGTTCGTTAAACTCAGTCGCTCGACCATCATTCCACTCAGGGGGTCAGTGGCTCGCTTCGCTCGCCACTTCCCCCCTTCGTGTCACGATGGTCTCGATAGCTCGATGACCCGCAGCAAAGTTAATTTGAAGATAGAAAACTAACGTAACATTCGTAATCAGTACACTCAAACTAATTAAAGCGATAAATACGTCGCCTCTTCGTTAAACTCAGTCGCTCGACCATCATTCCACTCAGGGGGTCAGTGGCTCGCTTCGCTCGCCACTTCCCCCCTTCGTGTCACGATGGTCTCGATAGCTCGATGACCCGCAGCAAAGTTAATTTGAAGATAGAAAACTAACGTAACATTCGTAATCAGTACACTCAAACTAATTAAAGCGATAAATACGTCGCCTCTTCGTTAAACTCAGTCGCTCGACCATCATTCCACTCAGGGGGTCAGTGGCTCGCTTCGCTCGCCACTTCCCCCCTTCGTGTCACGATGGTCTCGATATCTCGATGACCCGCAGCAAAGTTAATTTGAAGATAGAAAACTAACGTAACATTCGTAATCAGTACACTCAAACTAATTAATACGATAAATACGTCACCTCTTCGTTAAACTCAGTCGCTCGACCATCATTCCACTCAGGGGGTCAGTGGCTCGCTTCGCTCGCCACTTCCCCCCTTCGTGTCACGATGGTCTCGATAGTTCGGATAAGCTACACCAAAGTTAATCTATTTTTTCGTTTTTTTTGGCTTTTTGGACTTTTTTGTCATTTTTGACTTTTTTTGACTTTTTTGTCTTTTTTTGACTTTTTTGATTTTTTTGACTTTTTTGACTTTTTTTGACATTTTATGACTTTTTTGACTTTTTTGACTTTTTTTGACTTTTTTGTCTTTTTTTGACTTTTTTGATTTTTTTGACTTTTTTGACTTTTTTGACTTTTTTTGACATTTTTGTCATTTTTGACTTTTTTGACTTTTTTGTCTTTTTTTGACTTTTTTGTCTTTTTTTGACTTTTTTGACTTTTTTTGAGTTTTTTGACTTTTTGGACTTTTTTGACTTTTTTTGTCATTTTTGACATTTTTGTCTTTTTTGACATTTTCGACATTTATGACATAATTTTCGTAATCAGCACCTCCATATTACTCGAAAACGACACCAATATTACAAACTGTCGAAAAAGTGGGTAAATTACCCTAATAATGGGGAGATTTTATTTCACATGCTGTACTTTAGGATACTGGTACATAATATTCGTACTCAGCACCTCCATATTACTCGAAAACGACACCAATATTACAAAATGTTGAAAAATTGGGAGAATTACCCTAATAATAGGGAGAATTTATTCCACATGCAATACTGGAGGATACTGGCAACAATTCTGTGAAAACAGATTTCCCATCTGTCAATTTCGGTGGAAGAAAGTTGATCGACAAAGTCGAGTCTAACCCTAAAATTCAAACTCCGCCTGCACTCAGGGTTGCCAACTACGAGCAACCAAAATGGTCAAATGTCATTAGAATGGAGCATACCTACAATACCTCATCAAAATTGTATCCAAAATGTCTCTATTTCTATTTTTCAGGTTTTTGGGGAAAAATCTTGGAAATTTCCCATGAAATGGGGAGAAATTATTTCCCCAGGCAATACCTTAGGATACTGGCAATATTTTATATTCCGACGAAAATTTCGTCCGACAACTTTGGTAGAAGAAAGTTTTTCGTCAAAATATAGAGTCAAAATCCAATTATACAAGCACCGATTTCCCCCAGGGTTGCCAGCTTAAAAACTCCAAAATGGTTAAATGTCATTAAAATGGAGCATTCCTACAATACCTCATCAAAATTTGATCCAAAATGTCTCTATTTCTATTTTTCAGGTTTTGGGGAAAAATCTTGGAAATTTCCCATGAAATGGGGAAAATTTATTTCTTCAGGCAACACCTTAGGACACTGGCAATCTTTTCTATTCTGACAAAATTTTCGTCCGACAACTTTGGTAGAAGAAAGTTTTTCGTCAAAATATAGAGTCAAAATCCAAAAATACAAACACCGATTCTTCCCAGGGTTGCCAGCTTAAAAACTCCAAAATGGCCAAATGTCATTAGAACGGAGCATTCCAACAATACTTCATCAAAATTTGATTCAAAATGTAATTATTTAAAATTTTCATATTTTTGGGGAAAACTTTGGAAATTACCCTATAAATGGGGAAATTTTATTACACCAGGCAACACACCTTATCCTATCACACAACCGCCCTATACAAGACATCCGGCTCCGGTGTTGCCCGCAGTACCTTTTATCGATTTGAAAAATTGGCAAAATTTGTCGATTTTACAAAATGGCCGCCACACCATCCGCCATCTTGGATTTTAAAAAAGTTGGGATTTTCCCATAAACACCAGGATGCTGGCAACATTTCTGCATAAACACAATTTTCGAGTGGCAACTTTGGTAAAAGACTAAAACTTGTCAAAGTTTAGTCGTCAAAAGTGCAAAAATTAAAGACGCCATTTTGGATCCGCCATCTTGTTTTTACTTTTTTTGTAAATCCCACCGTAAAAGCAATAGGATGCGCCGTTTAAACGGATCCGATCGGACAAACTTTCGAAAAATGGTTTTTGTCACCGCCGCCATCTTGGATTTTTCAAAATGTCAATCCCTAATTCCTGGTCACATTGACGACCCAAACACATCTCTAGAACATGTCCCATCACTAAAATGGCTCCTTCTGGGAGAACAACCATGTCAATCAGTGTGTCAGTGAGTCACCGTTTTCTAGCTTTATATATTATAGATAGAAAATACTTTATTACACACCATAATATAAAAAACAATTTTCAAACATTACAAATAAAACTAACTATGTCGTACAATGGGCGGTCTTATCGCTTCGTAGTGATTTCTACCAGACAACCTGTTTAATTTAATTTAAAAACTTTCACACATTACAATAGTGCAAGGAGGACTTAATGCTAACAGCATTATCTGCCAGTCATCCTGGACGTGCAGAAAGATGGTGAGGCGTGCCTTACAAACAAGTACCACAGAAAATAATAATAACAATACAAGTTAAAATATTAAACTAAAAGGATACCTAAAAACCTGTTTAGTTTATGTATAACTATAATAATAATAATATATAATAATATATGGATTGCTAAGGAGTGGAATACACTGCCGTCGTCTGTCTTTCCTGAAAACTATAATCTGGGTCTCTTCAAGTCTAGAGTGAATAGGTGCCTTCTAGACCTTTGTGCTCCATCTTCGGCCACATCGTCACTTACCAACAGGTGAGATCGTGGTCAAACAAAGGTCTATCAATGTTAAAAAAAAAAAAAAAAAAAAAAAATGTATTATTTTTTAAATAGCTTATTTTGTGTGTTGTACAATAAAGTATTTTCTATCTATCTTCTATCTATCTATCTATCCGTACCGAGTTCACAGCCGTGCCTTGTTCCATGTCCGTGCTATGTGTACATCCGTGCCTAGTTCCGTGTCCGTGCTGTGTTTACATCAGTGCTTCGTCCAAGTCCGTTTTACGTAAGTTGAACCGTTTTTCGGTCACAAACTCCAACAAATGACAGCATAGTCAAATTGTGTTCTAGACAGTCCAAGAACAACCCATATTATAGTTTGATTTAAACTGCCATGGGTACGAAATACTTATATCTAGCGATGCGACTCGCACTTCTCCCTGACTGATCGTTCTGTCCGCAGACAGCATGGCGCCCTGTCGCTTGGAGCTGAGGGACCTGACGGCGAGGATGCAACAGAAATTCCAGAAATCATTACGGTAAATGCTATTTATGACCTGTCGTTGTCTGGATCGTAATGCTGGGCCATGAAGAAGGTTTTTTTTTTTATTTATTTTTTTACATTGATATACCTTTGTTTGCCCACGATCTCACCTGTTGGTAAGTGACGATGTGGCCGAAGATGGAGCACAAAGGTCTAGAAGGCACCTATTCACTCTAGACTTGAAGAGACCCAGATTATAGTTTTCAGGAAAGACAGACGACGGTAGTGTATTCCACTCCTTAGCAGTTCGCATTATAAAGGTAGAACCGAAACGTTTTGTGCGAATAGAAGGTATACCAATGAGGTAAGGATGGTACTGAGCCGTACGCCTGCTCGTCCTATGATGAAAAGGAGATGGTGGGATCAGATCGTGCAGTTCCTGGGAGCATTCCCCGAAATGTAACCTATAGAAGATTGAAAGGCATGAAACCTTACGGCGGTGCTCGAGACTCTGGATCTTATTCTCCGCCATATGTTGCTCACCTATAAGCCTGAAAGCTCTACGTTCGATCGAGTCCAAGGCAGCGAGCTGGTGTTTGGCCGAGCCATCCCAAACGTGGCAGCAAAAAAAAAATGAAAGAAGATTGCATGCAGCAGACATGAGAATGTTGAGATGGATGTGTGGAGTGACAAGATGACGTTAAGCGGTAACCTCTGCCTATGAACAGTGCATTACCTCATAAGTCACGTCCACCTAGGACGCGCCCTATGTGGCATTGCACTGCGCCCTCCACCCTGAGACATAAAGATGAAAAGTCTCATGTGCCTGTAATTTCACCGGCACCCTTACCCTTCAAACCGGAACACAGCAATGCGAGCACTACTGCTTTGCGGCAGAAATAGATATGGTGGTAGTACTTCCCCGGACGAACTCTTTCACAAAAAAGCTCTACTACTACTAAAATGGTATGGATGCTTGGTATACAAAATACAAAAAAAAAAAAAACCTTCAAACTGGAACACAGCAATGCGAGCACTACTGCTTTGCGGCAGAAATAGATATGGTGGTAGTACTTCCCCGGACGAACACTTTCACAAAAAAGCTCTACTACTACTACTAAAATGGTATGGGTGCTTGGTATACAAAATACAAAAAAAAAACCTTACAAAACTATGGGTTACATGGGTTGGGATCTCCTCTGTTAAGTTACAAAACCTTTATTAGAGGAGTCCCCTCTTTAATTATGGTGGTCTATATCTAAACATACATTTCAAAAAATACTTGAGTAAAGAACTTAGGATTAGGAATATAATAAATAAAATAAATAATAAATAATGCTGGACAAGTTCACACAACATTATCTAGCCCCAAGCTAAGCCAGAGCTTGTGTTTTGGGTAGTAGGTAACTGATATACATAATACAATACATTACATAAATAGATATTTTTTATTATACATAGAAAACACCCAGAACACCCTGAACAAATGTCTGCAGATCGCACAAATTATTTGTTCCGAGGCGGGAATCGAACCCGCAACCTCCTGCGACGCAGGCGAACCATCGCCCGCCGCGCCACAGAGGTCGTCATAATATACATATAATATAGATAAATAGGCAAAATAAGCTAAAATAAATATGGTATGGACATGTTATGAAACGTATGTAACTAAGAAAGTTATCGTTTCGTTTCGTATGAGGTAGTGCTGGCCTCTGGTGTCGGAGTTTGTCAAGCCGCCCGAGGGCCTCTGACATGGCTTATCGACTGCTATTAATCAATAACAGCCGGGACCGACAGCTTAACGTGCCCTCCGAAGCACAGAGCGATGGAAATCCGCACATAACTTAGAAAAGTCATTGGTGCGGAGCCTAGGATCGAACCCGGTATCGTTGGATTCTGAGTTGCACTATTGAACCGTTAGGCTACCATCGCTTTAAGAAAGTTATGAATATGAATGTTAGTGGATGGAAAGGAAGAGAAAAGATGCCTGGATTGCGTGACAGATGATATGAATGAGAAGGGAGTGAATGATGAGGTGACGGCTGACATGAGAGTGGAACAAAAAGACGTACTGCGCCGACTCCAAATAAATTGGGAAAAGGGCAAGACAATGATGGTGTTTACGGTAAATGCTAACAAAAGGTATTCACGTACACAAACCATACTTGTACCATACAAATTTTGTAAAAATTAAAAAAAACCTCCACGCAATAAAATGGCTGAACCGATTTTGATCAAACATAGCTAAGAAAACTCCCGACAAATTCACCTTTCAAACAAAAAATAAATCAAAATCGGTTCATCCGTTCGGGAGCTACGATGCCACAGACAGACACACACACAGACACGTCAAACTTATCACCCCGTCGTTTTTGCGTCGGGGGTTAAAAGATTCATTACATATTAACCGCGTAAACCAAGGTAGGTTTGTGATGGTTACTCACATTCACTTGACTCGCACTATTAACTTACTTAATTTAAAAGATACATATAACTGTGGTAAACACTTTATGTCACACATGACATAAAGTGTGACAAAGTCACAGTAAAGTCATGTTTTAGTAAAACGCTGGCTGTTTTGCAAACACTTTGGTAGACTATTTCCATCAATTTGAAAAGTCACTCAGTTCGTACATTGGTTAAAATGCCATAAAAATTATACAAAATAATTTATAAAAACAAAAACGGTCAAGTGCGAGTCGGACTCGCGCACGAAGGGTCCCATACCATTATCTATAAAAACGGCAAAAAAAATATGTCTGTTGTATGGGTGCTCTCTTAAATATTTAATTTATTAGTTTTTTTAGTATTTGTTGTTATAGCGGCAACATAAATACATCATCTGTGAAAATTTCAACTTTCTAACTAACACGGTTCATGAGATACAGCCTGGTGAGAGACGGACAGCGGCGTCTTATAGTAATAGGGTCCCATTTTACCCTTCGGGTACGGAACCCTAAACAATACTAGGAAATAAAATAAAATAAGTTTTCTGTAAAAAATATTTTTTTCAATACATGTTTTTGTAAAATTAGTGATCGTAACCGTGTGCTGATCAAAATGAGCCTAAACACGGCCAGTCTACTTTTATCCATCGAGGAGTTCCGTTGGCCACCACGGAACCATCAACGGAACGGTCTCCATCATCAGATCAGCTCGCTGTCACCATCATATTGTATTGTTATCGGAACTTGACAGGTATGCCAAATTTCAGCTCAATCGGTTGTGGATAACTGCTTTAAAATTCAGTTGCTAGATTCCACCCGGACATACATTGCAAGTTAAATAAAAGATTGTAATAAAAGTAGACGACGTCTCTTTTCTAAAATGGCAGAAAGAGCTAGTTTTATTTAGTTGTAAAATGGAATAATAAAGGCTCCCTTATTTTAATGGGGTATAATTTAGACGGTCACCAAAAATATTTCTAAGACCCTAAGCTTAGGCACCAAATAAAATAAACACCGCCCAAAAAAGTACTTATCGGTTACCAAAATGGATAAATGGTCACCAAATTACGATGGATTAACGGTCACCAAATTACGATGGATTAACGGTCACCAAATTACGATGGATTAACGGTCACCAAATTCTGTTGGGTTAGGTTATTCTTAAAAGAATTTTTACTCTGAAGACAAAAAAAAATAGGTTATGTTATGTTAAATATATAAATATTTAGTCTAAAGTGTATTTTAAAGGCGTCCATATATTTTTATGGCAGGCAATAATACGAAAAAAAGGATTTATTTCATAATATTTTATGAAATAATTTGGTGACCATTTATCCATTTTGGTAACCGATTAGTACTTTTTTGGGCGGTGTTTAAATACAAGCCATTTTAATGTATTTACATGCGGTTAGGTAGCGCTGTATGTGATCATGGAGGTGTGTTTCAGAAGGCATGAGAACACTGGTGATGATGGAGAGGATATCCAGACCCCTGCGTCCTGGCGCCCCGGGAACCAGCTCCTGGCGTATCTACACGAGCACAAGTAACTATCTACCATCACTTATTTTATATACCTATTTCTGCCGCAAAGCAGTAGTGCTCGCATTGCTGTGTTCCGGTTTGATGGGTAAGGGTGCCGGTGAAATTACAGGCACAGAGACTTTTCATCTTTATGTCTCAGGGTGGCGGGCGCAGTGCAATGCCACATAGGGCGCGTCCTAGGTGGACGTGACCTATAAGGTAATGCACTGTTCATAGGCAGAGGTTACCGCTTAACATCAGGTGGGCCATCTGCTTGTTCCGTCATTCAAGTAGTATATAAAAAAAAAAAAGTATCAGCATTTAGGGGGCCCCCTCCTGATTTGAACCAAGGTTGTCTGGCAGAGATCTCTTATAGCGATAAGACCGCCCATTGTACTTCCGTGTTTAGTATAATATTAATTTTTAAATTATTTTCTGTCTTGTGCAATAAACTGTTTTCTATCTATCTTGAACTAAAATCTTGTAGGTTTTTTTTTATTTTGTATACTACTTGAATGACGGAACAAGCAGTTGGCCCACCTGATGTTAAGCGGTACCCTCTGCCTATGAACAGTGCATTACCTCATAGGTCACGTCCACCTAGGACGCGTCCTATGTGGCATTGCACTGCTACCGCCACCCTGAGACATAAAGATGAAAAGTCTCATGTGCCTGTAATTTCACCGGCACCCTTACCCTTCAAACCGGAACACAGCAATGTGAGCACTGCTTTGCGGCAGAAATAGGTATGGTGGTAGTACTTCCCCGGACGAACTCTTTCATAAAAAAGCTCTACTACTAACATCGTCTACTACTACTAGGTTCGTCCAATTCAATGTTTGAAAGAAAGGCATGAATTAATTTTGTAAAAATTCAAAAAACCCTCAACTCATTGAAATGAATAAGGTAACAAGTGATAAATTTATTACTCTAACCGGTTGTAATGAATAGTTCCCGCTTGCCCGCGGTATTTATGATACAAGAAATTAATTTTGTAAAAATAAAATAAAACCCCAACGCTAAACGGCTGAACCGATTTTGATCAAACATAGCTAAGAACACAACCGACAAATTCATCTTTCAAACAATAAAAAAAATCGAAATCGGTTCATCCGTTCGGGAGCTACGAGGCGACAGACAGACGCACACACGCACGCAGACGTCAAACTTATAACAACCCGTCGTTTTTGCGTCGGGGGTTAATGAGAGCCAATTCTAGATCCCTTGGTTGGAATTCAGAAAACTCCGCTACTTACTTGCGAAACAGCAATTAAAGAGCAATATATTCATAAAACTTGTTCCACTACGTAGAATAGAATAGAATAGAATAGAAAATACTTTACGTACGTGTTTTTGAGAAAGCCTTACTTGATTGATTAACAGAGCGCGTGTCAACGACCTTGTGACATTACCGTCACACAGGAATCTGTTCGGTTCGTGCTCTGATGACGGGACTGTGAGGCTGTGGGACGCGCAGAGGCTACAAGGACACGCACACATTAACAGGTGAGAATCTATTAACAGGGCGCGTGTCAACGACCTTGTGACATTACCGTCACACAGGAATCTGTTCGGTTCGTGCTCTGATGACGGGACTGTGAGGCTGTGGGACGCGCAGAGGCTACAAGGACACGCACACATTAACAGGTGAGAATCTATTAACAGGGCGCGTGTCAACGACCTTGTGACATTACCGTCACACAGGAATCTGTTCGGTTCGTGCTCTGATGACGGGACTGTGAGGCTGTGGGACGCGCAGAGGCTACAAGGACACGCACACATTAACAGGTGAGAATCTATTAACAGGGCGCGTGTCAACGACCTTGTGACATTACCGTCACACAGGAATCTGTTCGGTTCGTGCTCTGATGACGGGACTGTGAGGCTGTGGGACGCGCAGAGGCTACAAGGACACGCACACATTAACAGGTGAGAATCTATTAACAGGGCGCGTGTCAACGACCTTGTGACATTACCGTCACACAGGAATCTGTTCGGTTCGTGCTCTGATGACGCGACTGTGAGGCTGTGGGACGCGCAGAGGCTACAAGGACACGCACACATTAACAGGTGAGAATCTATTAACAGGGCGCGTGTCAACGACCTTGTGACATTACCGTCACACAGGAATGTGTTCGGTTCGTGCTCTGATGACCGGACTGTGAGGCTGTGGGACGCGCAGAGGCTACAAGGACACGCACACATTAACAGGTGAGAATCTATTAACAGGGCGCGTGTCAACGACCTTGTGACATTACCGTCACACAGGAATCTGTTCGGTTCGTGCTCTGATGACGGGACTGTGAGGCTGTGGGACGCGCAGAGGCTACAAGGACACGCACACATTAACAGGTGAGAATCTATTAACAGGGCGCGTGTCAACGACCTTGTGACATTACCGTCACACAGGAATGTGTTCGGTTCGTGCTCTGATGACCGGACTGTGAGGCTGTGGGACGCGCAGAGGTTACAAGGACACGCACACATCAACAGGTGAGAATCTATTAACAGGGCGCGTGTCAACGACCTTGTGACATTACCGTCACACAGGAATGTGTTCGGTTCGTGCTCTGATGACCGGACTGTGAGGCTGAGGGACGCGCAGAGGTTACAAGGACACGCACACATTAACAGGTGAGAATCTATTAACAGGGCGCGTGTCAACGACCTTGTGACATTACCGTCACACAGGAATGTGTTCGGTTCGTGCTCTGATGACCGGACTGTGAGGCTGTGGGACGCGCAGAGGTTACAAGGACACGCACACATTAACAGGTGAGAATCTATTAACAGGGCGCGTGTCAACGACCTTGTGACATTTCCGTCACACAGGAATCTGTTCGGTTCGTGCTCTGATGACGGGACTGTGAGGCTGTGGGACGCGCAGAGGCTACAAGGACACGCACACATTAACAGGTGAGAATCTTTTAACAGGGCGCGTGTCAACGACCTTGTGACATTACCGTCACACAGGAATCTGTTCGGTTCGTGCTCTGATGACGGGACTGTGAGGCTGTGGGACGCGCAGAGGCTACAAGGACACGCACACATTAACAGGTGAGAATCTATTAACAGGGCGCGTGTCAACGACCTTGTGACATTACCGTCACACAGGAATCTGATGACGGGACTGTGAGGCTGTGGGACGCGCAGAGGCTACAAGGACACGCACACATTAACAGGTGAGAATCTATTAACAGGGCGCGTGTCAACGACCTTGTGACATTACCGTCACACAGGAATCTGATGACGGGACTGTGAGGCTGTGGGACGCGCAGAGGCTACAAGGACACGCACACATTAACAGGTGAGAATCTATTAACAGGGCGCGTGTCAACGACCTTGTGACATTACCGTCACACAGGAATCTGTTCGGTTCGTGCTCTGATGACGGGACTTTTTTGAAGTTGGTTCATAAGATCTTCAGACGGCATGATAATTGAACAGGATATAAAGAAGGCATTGTTTTTTTTTGTAAAGTTATTTATTTTACTGTAAGAAATAAAATAGTATATTTTGCAATAGTGAATAAAGGACGGATTTAAAGTGAGGGCCTATAGAGGGCGGATAGATGAATAAAAAAATAAATAAAAATAAATAATGCCGGACAGTTTCACAACATTATCTAGCCCCAAGCTAAGCAGAGCTTGTGTTATGGGTACTAGATAACTGATATACTTAATACAATATATAACATAGATAGATATTTTTTATTATACATAGAAAATACCCAGAACACCCTGAACAAATATCTGCATATCGCACAAATATTTGTGCGAATCACGAGCAAGTGAAGGATTCTAACGACTGAATCACGCACGACCATATAATTCCGATTTATTCAAGAGTTTCATACTATACTTTATACCATGACTACGAGGAAAAGAAAGATTTCAGCGAAAATTTACATTTAATGAAGATAAAAGAAAGGGTACATTAGTTCTGGGTGTTTTCTATGTATAATAAAAAATATCTATTTATGTAATGTATTGTATTATGTATATCAGTTACCTAGTACCCATAACACAAGCTCTGGCTTAGCTTGGGGCTAGATAATGTTGTGTGAACTTGTCCAGCATTATTTATTTATTATTTATTATTATTTATTAATTAGAATGCACGCGCAAGGAGGTTGTGCGAGGGCTGCCTTTTAAGTTGTGTCGTTTAAAATAAGTATAGAAGACTCTTCCCGCCATTTTCGAAAAGAGACGTTGTCTACTTTTATTTTATTTCTTTTCATAGTGGTTTCTTGAGTTATTTTGTGTTATTTTGGTGGCATTTTAACTAATGTAGCTCGTTTAAAAAGCACAAGTGTAGTGAAATGAAATGGAAGTGAATTGCGTGACTTTTGAAATTGGTGGAAATTGTCTACCAAAGTTTTAGTAAAATTGGCCACTGTTTTACTAAAACATGACTCGACTGTGACTTTGACGACTTGGAAGGAGTGTAACGTTGCAAAATATATTGAAAATACAGATAGGTACTTGAAAATGGCAAATGCACAAGCCGTGCGGCGCAAATAATAAAGAAAAAAAAAAGCGGCCAAGTGCGTGTCGGACTCGCCCATGAAGGGTTCCGTAGCAGCAAGTAACATAATATAAAAGTTCTTGGATGGATGACTATTAAATAGATTAATGACGTATTAAAAAAAAACTACTTACTAGATCTCGTTCAAACCAATTTTGAGTGAAAGTTTACATGGTAATGTACATTATATTTTTTTTTAGTTTTTTCATTCTCTTATTTTAGAAGTAATGGGGGGGGGACACACACTTTTTACCACTTTGGAAGTGTCTCACACGCAAACTATTCAGTATAGAAAAAAATTATATTAGAAACCTCAATATCATTTTTGAAGACCTATCCATAGATATATCCGTATATATCCGTTTGATATCCTATCAAACGTATAGGTTTGATGAAAAAAAAATTTTTGAGTTTCAGTTCTAAGTATGGGGAACCCCATAAATAAAAAACTACTTACTAGATCTCGTTCAAACCAATTTTGAGTGAAAGTTTACATGGTAATGTACATTATATTTTTGCAAACTATTCAGTATAGAAAAAAATGATATTAGAAACCTCAGTATCATTTTTGAAGACCTATCCATAGATACCCCACACGTATAGGTTTGATGTTTTTTTTTTTTTGAGTTTCAGTTCTAAGTATGGGGAACCCCAAAAATAATTGTTTTTTTTTCAATTTTTGTGTAAAAATCTTAATGCGGTTCACAGAATACATCTACGTACCAAGTTTCAACAGTATAGCTCTTATAATTTCGGAAAAAAGTGGCTGTGACATACTCGGACAGACAGACAGACATGACGAATCCATAAAAAAAAATACGGAACCCTAAAAAGTATAAGACAATCTAATAGATTATTACCATTTATTGTTTTTCAAAGAATTCTCCGCGATATTTAATACACTTTTCACACACACACACACACACACACACAAAAAAACAAAGATTAACAAAGAAAGATAAAACTAATTTGTGCCTCTCAGTGCCAGTCACGCATCACTGACACAAATTGGCGTCATGCTCAGCATTTTGTTGTGTAGCAAATACTTTAGTTGGTTCTCCCGTGATCATGGCGCATGCAACTGTGCCGAAATATCGGGACCAATCAAAACTCGAAAAACATGTTAAATATCCCCTTTATAGTGAAAAGAATAAATAAATAAAAATAAATAAAATAATGCTGGACAGTTCACACAACATTATCTAGCCCCAAGCTAAGCAGAGCTTGTGTTATGGGTACTAGATAACTGATATACTTAATACAATACATTACATAGATAGATATTTTTGATGAAACAGAAATTACCCAGAACTTCCTGAACAAATATCTGCATATCGAGCAAATATTTATTCAGAGGCGGGAATCGAACCCTCAACTCCTGCATCGCAGGCGAACCTGCGCCTGCCGCGCCACAGAAGTCGTCAAATAGAAAGATAGAAATAGAAAATTATTTATTGCACAACTTAAAAAGGACATAGGTGAACGTAATGCTAGATAGAATTCCATAACCATTATAGTTTTAAAAGTTTTAAATAAATTTTCGTTTTTCAGATCAAAGTCGATGTATAATAGAAGCGCGGGCCCCGTGGTCTCGCTGGCGGCGTGTGAAGGCGGACAGTCGTTAGTGGCCGCCACGCAGGAGGGATCCATCTTCGTGCTCAGGTAACGACCACATCCATCAGACACATGCAAAGTCGATGTATAACAGAAGCGCGGGCCCCGTGGTCTCGCTGGTGGCGTGTGAAGGCGGACAGTCGTTAGTGGCCGCCACGCAGGAGGGATCCATCTTCGTGCTCAGGTAACGACCACATCCATCAGACACATGCAAAGTCGATGTATAACAGAAGCGCGGGCCCCGTGGTCTCGCTGGCGGCGTGTGAAGGCGGACAGTCGTTAGTGGCCGCCACGCAGGAGGGATCCATCTTCGTGCTCAGGTAACGACCTCATCCATCAGACACATGCAAAGTCGATGTATAATAGAAGCGCGGGCCCCGTGGTCTCGCTGGCGGCGTGTGAAGGCGGACAGTCGTTAGTGGCCGCCACGCAGGAGGGATCCATCTTCGTGCTCAGGTAACGACCACATCCATCAGACACATGCAAAGTCGATGTATAACAGAAGCGCGGGCCCCGTGGTCTCGCTGGCGGCGTGTGAAGGCGGACAGTCGTTAGTGGCCGCCACGCAGGAGGGATCCATCTTCGTGCTCAGGTAACGACCTCATCCATCAGACACATGCAAAGTCGATGTATAATAGAAGCGCGGGCCCCGTGGTCTCGCTGGCGGCGTGTGAAGGCGGACAGTCGTTAGTGGCCGCCACGCAGGAGGGATCCATCTTCGTGCTCAGGTAACGACCTCATCCATCAGACACATGCAAAGTCGATGTATAATAGAAGCGCGGGCCCCGTGGTCTCGCTGGCGGCGTGTGAAGGCGGACAGTCGTTAGTGGCCGCCACGCAGGAGGGATCCATCTTCGTGCTCAGGTAACGACCTCATCCATCAGACACATGCAAAGTCGATGTATAATAGAAGCGCGGGCCCCGTGGTCTCGCTGGCGGCGTGTGAAGGCGGACAGTCGTTAGTGGCCGCCACGCAGGAGGGATCCATCTTCGTGCTCAGGTAACGACCTCATCCATCAGACACATGCAATGTCGATGTATAATAGAAGCGCGGGCCCCGTGGTCTCGCTGGCGGCGTGTGAAGGCGGACAGTCGTTAGTGGCCGCCACGCAGGAGGGATCCATCTTCGTGCTCAGGTAACGACCACATCCATCAGACACAGACCATGTTTAACTGTCCTTTTCTTTTCTTTTTTTGACTTCGTGAATGATGGAACAAATGGATGGCCCACCAATTGACGATGTGGCCGAAGATGAGATGGAGCACAAAGGTCTAGAAGGCACCTATTCACTCTAGCCTTGAAGAGACCCAGATTATAGTTTTCAGGAAAGACAGACGACGGTAGTGTATTCCACTCCTTAGCAGTTCGAATTATAAAGGTAGAACTGAAACGTTTAGTACGAATAGAGGGTATACTTATGAGGTAAGGGTGGTACCGAGCCGTGCGTCTGCACGTCCTATGATTAAAAGGAGATGGTGGGATCAGATCGTGAAGTTCCTGGGAGCATTCCCCGAAATGTAACCTATAGAAGATCGAAAGGCATGCAACCTTACGACGGTGCTCGAGAATCTGGATCTTAGTCTCCGCCATATGTTGTTCACCTATAAGCCTGAAAGCTCTACGTTCGATCGAGTGCAAGGCAGCTAGCTGGTGTTTGGCCGAGCCATCCCAAACGTGGCAGCAGTACTCCATACCAGCCCGGACTTGTGCTTTATATAAACTGAGAAGCTGTCGGTGCGAAGTAACGCTTTACCTTATTCAGGATGCCTAGCTTCATGGCAGCAGTTTTTGCTTTAGACTCGATGTAGGAGCCGAAGTTGAGAGTAGGTTTAAGTGAGACACCTAAGAGCTGGAGGTGATCTTCTATAGCTACAGGAACATCCAGGTATATCTCAAGGAGATTAATCTACGATCAACCGGCGCGACTGCGCTAATACCAGGCAGAAATCTTCATACACAAAAAACGCCGCGCGCCGCTCGAAAAAGCGGTTTTTATTGAATATCTCGTGAAATATAGATAATTTTAAAAAACCCCGTTGGTGATCCCTCCGTTTTATTGTATCGATCTTATTTATCACATTTTTTACCCAATAATCTGTACCATATTGACAAACAATCGAATCTAGCCAAAAGTTAGAGGAAACTTTGGGTTTTTTTTTATCGAGAAATTTTTGTCCTATCGTGTTTCTGTCTGGGTGATCCCTCGGTATTATAATGTAGTATTCATGCATATTTTTAATTTGAATATTGTACTTGATTTAGTCAGTTAAAAATCTAATCTAAAATTGTTATTTTTGCGTTATACCCCCATCTTAACTGTTATGTTCATGGTATGTATGTGTCAATGTCAGGCTGGACGGCGCGTCCTCCCGCATGAGCCTGTCGCAGTGTCGTCAGCTGGAGCGCGGCGCGGGTGCGGGCGGCGCGCGGGGCGGGTGCGTTGCGTGCGCGTGCGCGGGCGGCGTGCACGCCGGCGTCATCTCGTACGCCACGCTGCACGCCGAGGTGTACGGCTGGGACCTGCGCGCGCCAGGCATGTATCCACTCAGCTTGTGGTATGTATGTGTTACTGTTAGGCTGGAGGGCGCGGGCGCGTGGCGGTTGCGTGGCGTGCGCGTGCGCGGGCGGCGTGCACGCCGGTGTCATCTCGTACGCCACGCTGCACGCCGAGGTGTAGGCTGGGACCTGCGCGCGCCAGGCATGTAGTACTATCCATCATTCACTGCTCCGGCTTTTTGCTACTCTCACACTCCAAGGAGGGGGCCTTCCTCACCCACCTTTCCAGTCGCCCCCTCAAACACCCTCATGTACTCACACACACTCATAAGTCATAACGCTTAAATTTTGTAGACCAAGTCTTTTGTTATAGGTCGCGCAACGAGTAATGAGCGCTGACCTTCAAGTTGTAATTTTTTGGGTCTGTGTAGCGGGGGGAGAGAGGCGCGACGGAAATGTGTTAACTAGGCAAGCCAGAAAAATAGTTTATGACGTGAATTGTTTTATTAAAAAGGAGACAGATGAATTCGACGATAATCGTTAAAAATAAAATACAACAGATCATTAACAATTTAAAACAGGGTCAGAAAAGAACAGCACTTGTTACACAAACGTGTGTAGCAACTGTTAGAAGGATTTCGAAAAATCCTATCGAGAAATGCTCTGCGCGGATGTACACTTGCACAATCAACCCCAGCAGTTTCGCCGAGCGCTCATTGCTCGTTGCGCGACCAGCAGGCATATTATGAGCTCTTATTTCCATTCAGTTCAAAAACTATTCAGTAAAAAATATCGGTTCCGTGATATCCGCAACTATATTTAAAGGCACAGTCGCAGAGAGTCTATAGACATCTGCGATTAAATTTATTTTACATCTCTCATATTCGGTAAGTAGGTCCTTATTACCCCCAAATGGGGCTTGTAGGTGACCAATTAGCGCTCTAGGGTAATAATGTAGCTAGAAAAGCCCTAGGGCGGTAAGAAATTAAAAAAAAAACTTCACTCTTTAAAAAAGTTCGCGTACATCATACTGGCAATAGACATCATGCATTCAGCCCAATGACAAAAGAGGTCGCTTCGCTATTCAGCCTTGTCTTCGTATGAGTATAATAGTCATCAATTTTAAATATCGAACGGCGAAGCTCAATTTCGTTTTTGAAAAACTTTATTTAAAAGAAGATGAAAAAAGGCGGGAATAGAAAACTTTTACTTTAAATATTGTTTATTTTTGGGATTTTTTTATAATTACGTGCTAATTAGGAAAAAAACAAGAGTTCTGCAAGTGATGAAGATTATTTATTCTTGTAATGCCGGTTTTTTTCTACTTACCTCACAAGCGAGATGTAAAGCAGAGTAGTTAGCTCGGGTGTAAGCATCAATGACACCCTCGAACTATAGGCGCCCTCGCTGCGCTCGTGCGCCTAAATATCTCGGGCTGCAATTGATGCCTTACAGCCCTTGGCTACTAATCTACTATAACGACGCGGATGTCAACGACGAATCGATATTTTGTACTGAATAGTTTTTGAACTTAATGGAAATAAGAGCTCATAATATGCCTGCTGTACATTGTACTAAATTGTATAATCTTGCTTTTAGTCTTTGCTCTGTAACTGTGTTCATTTTTACAGCCTTTTATTTAACTTGCAATGATGTATGTTCGCGTCAAATCTTGCCGCTGAATTTTGATCCAGTTAACTTCGACCGATTGAGCTGAAAATTTGCATACCTGTCAAGTTGCGATGACAGTACAATATTATGGTGACAGCGAGCTGATCTGATGATGGAGACGGAACTTCTCGGTGGATAACTGTGGACTGGCCGTGTTTAGGCTCATTTTGATTAGCACACGGTTCCGATCACAAATTTTATAAAAGCTTGTATTGAAAAGTAGCCCTTGCGGTGTCTGTCTATCTTGATATATGGTGATAGATGAAGGTAAAGATGTGTTTGGTGTTGTGGTACGGTACTCGTAGTTCCTGATACCCTTGGTCCTAGTTTGAGGACTATGTATTTGACTGTTGGGTGTTATGAATGAATGAATGAATGTATAATTTATTTATGTTTCAGGAAACGCGTGGAAGCTGCAAGGAGACCTGAAGCAGGGCGTGTTCACGTGTCTCTACGCCAACAGTAGCGGGTACATCGCGGTGGGCACGTCCAGTGGCGCCATCTGTGTGTGGGACCTGCGCTTCCAGCTGCCAATCACACAGCTACGACATCCCAATTGTAAGGATCAACCACACTGTAGTGTTTATTTTTATTTTTACTTTATACATCACTATTCCAAATAAACCATTAAAAAAAACCTGGATAATCAGTATTCGATAAAGATTCAATCTACTTAAAAAAGTAACCTATTAACAATTTCCAGGAATATCCATAAAAAATGGGAACAATTGGTCAAAACTATTGAATAGTGTATGCGCCATAGATTAATACTAAAATATTATTTCGTAGCGTCACCGTACAAACTCAAGCATGAGTAGCTATTTTATTCGGATTATGTCAAGAAAAAAAAAATTAACATCTTTTTTAAAACCATTCGAAAAAAAAAACATAACGTAGATTAAATTTGTAGCGAATACTTTTTTTTATGGTGTATTTGTAATAGTGGTGTACAAAAACTTGCAGTGTAAGTCCGGGTGGAATCATGCAACTGAATTTTAAAGCAGTTATTCTCAACCAATTGAGCTGCAATTTGGCGTACCTGTCAAGTTCCGATGACAATACAATATGATGGTGACAGCGAGCTGATCTGATGATGGAGACGGAAGGTGGACAACGGAACTCCTCGATGGATAATAGATAATAGTAGACTGGCCGTGTTTAGGCTCATTTTGATCAGCACACGGTTACGATCACTAATTTTATAAATTGAAAAATAGATTTTTCACAATAACACAGAAATCTTTTGGAGCTGATGCGTGTATATCTTAGTCCTTATCAGTGCACTTTAAATGTTTGTCAAGTCTATTTTTGAAAGAATTCACTGAAAGGGCACTGATCACTGAGTCTGGTAGCCGGTTCCAAGTGCGCACGACGCGATTAGGCAATATGTGCATCCTCGGATTGCTGGTACTCGGCCCGCGTTGCAGCTTCAGCGAGTGTCCTCTGAGTCCTATATTATTGTTCATGGTATATAGTGTCTGTGATAAATCTGGTATACTGTAGTGGTTGTTTAGGATCTTGTAAGTCTCTATTAGGTCTCCGCGCTCTGTACGTAGCTGAAGGGTAGTTAGTTAATTCAAGTTATTGTGTGTGGTTAAGGCGATATGTGTACAAAGGTGTTTATCGTACTCAGCTGAACGCGTGCGGCGTATAATCGGGTTCGGGCGTGACACGTCCCGCGTGTGGGCGAGCGGGTTCCGGGACGTGGCCGCGTGGTGCCTCGAGTCCACGCAGCGCACGCACGCTCTCTGGCCCTGCACCAACTCACAACAGCCGCTGCACTACACTCCGCCTGTGAGTAACATTCAGCACTCGATACGTCCCGCGCGTGTCGAGCGGGTTCCGGGACGTGGCCGCGTGGTGCCTCTGCATACTCCATCCCAAATGTTGTATTGTGACATAACTTTTGAAACTATCATGGTTATGTCCATAATTTTCGCTAGAAACGGGATATTTACCGAGATTTTTGAGTTTTAAATGTTCCCGATATTTCGGCACAGTTGCATGCGCCATGATCACGGGAGAACCAACTAAAGTCTTTGCGAGTAGATGTTATTGGCAGATATATCGATCTACCCTCTTTCTCACTCTTTTATTACGAACGATACCACTACCATCGGTTTCATTGTCACACTTTACACCAACTCGGCACACAACACTAACGGTATCCGGACGCGCAGCAGGTACCACACTTTTTTGATTCTTACACATTCTCACCACAGGCTTCCATACTCCAGATAATTGAAAACCATCTTCTCTATTGAAATTTCTGTACTTAGTAATCTCAATTGCCTCTTGTACCATTCTCGGTATGTAATGTCGCTCTGTCGAGATTACCTGCGGACTGTGTAGCTCGATCCAATGATTTGAGCCAGATTCCAAAAGGTGTTCTGCTATGGCTGACTTATGTATGTCCCTGTTCTTGACCGCTCGTATGTGCTCCTTAACCCGACACGCGTTTCGTTCGTTACGTTTCGTTTCGTTTGGCCAATGTACGAACACCCACAGCTACAATCAATTTTATACACCCCTGGCTTTTCAAGTGGAGAACTGTCTTTTGGTGAACGCAAGTAGTGCGATATTTTCTTTAAGGGAGTGAAGATGGTCTTTACGGAAAACTTTTGCAGGACTTTCGCAATTTTGTCCGTCACCCCCTTAACATATGGCAGAAACGCTGGCTTACGTTCTACTCTGCATCTGTGGGGTCTTGGCCTAGGTCGGGATGGTAATGACCGAAGTTTATATCCATTTTTACGTAACACATGCCGGACATGAGTGAGAAAGAGGGTAGATCGATATATCTGCCAATAACATCTACTCGCAAAGACTTTAGTTAGTTCTCCCGTGATCATGGCGCATGCAACTGTGCCGAAATATCGGGAACATTTAAAACTCAAAAATCACGGTAAATATCCCGTTTCTAGTGAAAATTTTGTATTGTGACATTTTGGACATCTGTTATATCCTTTAAATTTAGAGAAAAGTAGATATGTGCTAATCAAAGACTGGCTAACAGCAATTAACAGATATGTGCTAATCAAAGACTGGCTAACAGCAATTAACAGATATGTGCTAATCAAAGACTGGCTAACAGCAATTAACAGATATGTGCTAATCAAAGACTGGCTAACAGCAATTAACAGATATCGGTTGCGTTCTACAAACAATAGCTTGTTTCAATTTGCAATTTTTTTTTTTTTTTTTTTAATTTGTTATTTCTCTTGAGTGTGTGTGCTACAAATAAATCTTTCTTTCTTTCTTTCTTTCAATCAGTAACCAACTACATTTCATAAACCAAGTTTTTAGGTAGTTTTGGAATTATCATTATAACCTCGCTCTTTTTTGTTTTTTTTTTATAATTGTTGCCGCTTGGCTTGTGCCTTTGCCATTTTCAAGTTATTTTTCATATGCATTAGTGTACCTATTTTCAATATAATTTGCAACGTTATGCTCCTTCCAAGTCGTGAAAGTCAAAGGCACACGGTGGCCGTTTTACTAAAACTTTGGTAGACGATATCCACCAATTTGAAAAATTACGCAGTTCACTTCCATTTCATTTCACTACACTTGTGCTCTATAGACGAGCTACATTGGTTAAAATGACACCACAAAAAAGCACTAGGAAAAGAAATGAAATAAAAGTAGACGACGTCTCTTTTCGAAAATGGTGGGAAGAGACAACAACCTTAAATTGTATTACAATAAAAAATATAAAAGCAAAAATGAAAAATATTTTTATATTTATTATTAATTATTATTAAGGTGAATGCTCAAGTTTGCGGAGCGTTTTTTTGTTGCCTATTACAGTTCATCAACACTTCTTCAGATAGCGAAGGGGTATCATAGCTAAACTGATGATATTTATGAGATACTAGCAGCGCCTCGCGGTTTCACCCACGTAAGTCTTGATCCCGTGGGAATATCTGGATAAAAATGTGTTATTTCGGGAGTCCAGTTATCTCCATTACAAATTTCATCCAAATCCGTCCAGCCGTATCAGCGTGAAGAAGTAACAAACACACTAACACACACACACACACACACACAAACTTTCGCATTTATAATATTAGTGTGACTATCAATTAAAACATGTGTTGATGAGCTGTTATGGACAAAAAACACCAAAAAAAATCAATTCGCGCAGCAAGCGTAAGCATCCATCTTAAAAAAATTTTTTTTAGTTATATCTTTATGTTACTGTTCTGCCTTGTTTAGGGCACTTGACTCACTGGCTCTGTCCGGTGTATTTGTTGCAGGCGACTCACTACACGCACGCTATGTACTGCGGCAGGACGGGTGGGTCCCGGTACCTGCTGACAGGAGGCTCGGACCAGCGGATCCGATACTGGGACCTGGAGCACCCTGAGGCGTCCTACGTGCTGCTCCAGGCACCTGCGGACTCAGCGCGCGACCACACCACAACTAAATACAGGTGCGTCTATACCTCTTCGGCAGATTGACGTCTGCTCAGGTCTTAACCGAACACAGCACGATCTGTGGTCTAAACGGCTTGATGGATTTTAGTTTGAAAGGTTTTTTTTATACTATTTGAATGACGGAACAAGCAGATGGTCCACCTGATGTTAATCGTTAACCTCTGCCTATGAACAATGCATTACTTTATAGGTCACGTCCACCTAGGACGCACCCTATGTGGCATTGCACTGCGCCCGCCACCCTGAGACATAAAGATGAAAAGTCTCATGTGCCTGTAATTTCACCGCCACCCTTAACCTTCAAACCGGAACACAGCAATGCGAGCACTACTGCTTTGCGGCAGAAATAGGTATGGTGGGAGTACTTCCCTGGACGAACTCTTTCACAAAAAAGCTCTACTACTACTAAAAGAATAAAGGTAGGAATATTATTTAGGGGTCGTTAGATTCGTCTTAATGGGGAGGCACACTGCTTATTTATCTCGCTAGGTGGCGCATTGTCGCTGGTGTTGTTTCGTAGCCAAACAAAGGTGTATCAAAGTTAAAAAAAACTGTCAAAAGTGTCAAATATCAATGGATAATTTTAGTAAATAAACATTCTCTGCCTCATGCCTCTGTTTAGTGCATTTCAGTGTACAAATAAAGGTACAAACCGTTTCCCTTCTGATGAGAACCACTAAATGACAAGCACCAGCGATGGTGGCGCTATCTGAGATTAGTTTTGTCTGTTGCTCCCCATTGTGAGAGTGACGCTGTGTATATCAAAATTATTATATATTCTATGTATAATAAAAAATATCTATCTATGTAATATAAGTATATCAATATTCAATATAAGTATATCGATATAAGTATATCAATAAGTATATAATATATGTAATTAAGTATATCAGTTATCTAGTAACACAAGCTCTGCTTAGCTTGGGGCTAGATAATGTTGTGTGCACTGTCCAGCATTATTCATTTATTTATTATTATTTGTGGTGTGTCCGGCCTAAGAATAGACCCCTCCATCTCCTCCCATGGATGTCGTAAAAGCCGACTAAGGGATTACCCGGACTTGTTAGTAAGATTTGTTGGTATAAGATTTGTCCTGGCTGCTAGCTTATTAAGGAATGTTGTATTACTGGAAGAAAGCGTTAGTTGAGTCAGTCGTGGGAAGCAATGGCGGCGATGAGCTCACCACTTGTCACGTCTATATTCCACGATGGTGCGACCCACTGTGAAAAGCGGCCCATTGAGGCTCTGCCTACCCCTTCGGGGAAAAAGGCGTGTGTCTATTTATGTATGTGTATGTTATTATTATTTATCGATATAGAGTTCGTTATAAATAATTAATGTAATTAAACAGTTACGGGATGTGTCCACCTTGAGCACACTGAAGACTGTTTACTATGCACTTTTCCAGTCCCTTCTTATGTACTGCATCACTTGTTGGGGATCTGCCGGCATATACTCTGATTCAAGTTGAAAGAGCACAACGCTCTGTCTTTGTTTGGGTTTTTTTTATTTTTACAATATTAATTACTTGTGTAAATAATCGCTTTGTTTCCCAGGAGCCGTATAATCGACGGGACCACAGTGATCCAAGAGCTGTGCAAAGTGAACCCCAGCGCGGCGCCGCCCGAGGACAACGTGTACAGGACCGTCGAGTCGAGGACCTTCCACCACACCGCGCCCATCACCGCCTTGACCCTGGCTGAAGGGGCCAAGCCCTACTTGGTTAGCTCAGCGGCTGATGGCGTTATTAATGTATGGAAATAAGCTACAGCAAATTGTTCATGTTCGGAAATAAGCTACAACAAATTGTACATGTTTGGAAATAAGCTACAACAAATTGCTCATATTTGGAAATAAGCTACAACAAATTGTTCATGTTTGGAAATAAGCTACAACAAATTGTACATGTTTGGAAATGAGCTACATCAAATTGTTCATGTTTGGAAATAAGCTACAACAAATTGTACATGTTTGGAAATAAGCTACCACAAATTTCATTTTTTTTACGGTTTATATACCTTTGTTTGTCCACGATCTCACCTGTTGGTAAGTGACGATGTGGCCGAAGATGGAGCACAAAGGTCTAGAAGGCACCTATTCACTCTAGCCTTGAAGAGACCCAGATTACAGTTTTCAGGAAAGACAGACGACGGTAGTGTATTCCACTCCAGCCGTCCCTGATAGTAGTAGTAGAGGTTTTTTGTAAAAGTTCGTCCGGGGAAGTACTACCACCATACCTATTTCTGCCGCAAAGCAGTAGTGTTCGCATTGCTGTGTTCCGGTTTGGAGGGTATGGTTGCCAGTGAAATTACAGGCACATGAGACTTTTGGTTTGGTGACTTTGGTTTTTGCAGGGTCTTATTTGTTTAGTAAATAAATATCCGAATATTCATGATCAAATGATTAATGATGAATATTCATCATTAATAAGATGAATGATGAATATTCATTTTTTTGATCGCTAGACGGCTATGAAGGTGATATAGATAACTGTTATATTAAGGTGGGGTATAACGCAAAATTACCTATCTTACATTAGATTTTTATCAGATTAAATCAAGTACAATATTCAAATTAAAAACATGCATGAATACTACATTATAATATCGAGGGATCACCTAGACAGAATAACGATAGGACAAAATATTCTCGATAAAAAAAAACACAAAGTTACCTCTAACTTTTGGCTAGATTTGATTGTTTGTCAATATGGTACAGATTATTGGGTCAAAAATTAGATAAATAATATCAATACAATAAAACGGAGGGTTCACCCACGGGTTTTTTTTAAATTATCTATATTTCACTAGTGTCACTATTATTTTCTTCACAAGTGTGTTGATAAACGTCGTATGATACACGTGTGTATTGATGATTACCGTCCTCGGTTCTCTTAAGACCCTCACCTAACGGCTCGGGTCTCAATGGTGCCTCAGCGGTAATTACCAACATTACACACTTGTACCATAATGAACTAGTATAGTATTTATTTTATAAATTATCTGTTAAATTGTACCTACTGCTCAATCACATACAAAGTGACTGTTGGGTGTTATGTTACCTTATTCATTTGATAATTAGTTATTACTATTACTAACTGGTAATTATTAATAATTTTAGTAGTAGTAGAGCTTTTTTGTGAAAGAGTTCGTCCGGGGAAGTACTACCACCATACCTATTTCTGCCGCAAAGCAGTAGTGCTTGCATTGCTGTGTTCCGGTTTGAAGGGTAATGGTGCCGGTGAAATTACAGGCACATGAGACTTTTCATCTATGTCTCAGGATGGCGGGCGCAGTGCAATGCCACATAGGGCGCGGTCTAGGTGGACGTGACCTATGTGAGAATGCACTGTTCATAGGCAGAGGTTACCGCTTAACATCAGGTGGGCCATCTGATTGTTCAGTCATTCAAGTAGCATAAAAAAAAAAAAACTCAACTAATCACATTCTATAATATTACAAACTACTGTGATTTTTGTTGAAATGTGAGGACTAAATGTTATTTCAGTCTTATTTAGTGAATTGAAACGACTGAGTTGTAATAAAATATGTTTTAATTCATCGTAAATGTACATAGGATTCTATTTTCATATAAAAAATATGATGTTGCATTGTTTTGTTTTATTTTACGAACTAATATTAAATATATACAAATTAGGACAGTATATAGGACCAACTAAAACCCGTGAGGGATGCCCACGGGGGTGTACTGATGCTGGTTAGGAAACGAGTATGCCTCCAATGAAAAACGCCACTTTTCTTCTCAGGAGAGGTTTTATTAATCCACTAGATCTTTCTTTAAACTGAAGTACAATTGACTGACTTAATCACTTAACTTATTGATTCACTTCAACTTCAATGGACTTCCTTCAATTGAATTTGAATCAGATTATTTACACATTTGTGTTATTACCAATACTAATTTAGATTTCATGTATCAATTTCATAATAGTAGTTTATGCAACTGTCATATAAGAGGGGGTATTAAAACACGAGAGTCTGTTTATCGCATGAGGCGAAGCCGAATGCATTAATAGGTTGACTCGAGTGTTTTAATACCTAAGTTATATGCAGTTTCATACACTACTTTATCTTCACTCATAGGAAAAATTGAAATTAAACAAAGTAGGTAGGATACAAGAAAAAAATGTATGGGAAGCGTGGGAAATTAAGTTCAAACTACGCACGCGTGCGCAATTTTTTCACAGTTCGAACTGCGCATGCGTGCGCCTTTTTTTTCATATTCAGGTTATAACCATAGACTAGTTTAATGAATTAATTAAAAAAAAGATAGCGGTACTATAATGAGTTTTATGATACAGTTGGCGGTACTATAATGAGTTTTATTCTTAATTTTATGTATATGCGTCTATAAAGTGCGTCTGTATAGAACCGTCTTTGAATTCGTAATTCGAATTTTTCGATTTGAGTGTAGATAAAATTACTTACAAGTATTAGTAGCTGAAGGCTAAATGGCGATTTACTTGAGCGTCGTAGGAACCTATTGGATTTTGAAGATTTGATGGTAGAAAGAAAAAAAGGTTATTATTGTACACCCTTTCACCCGTGGAAGAAAGGTCCACAGACGTTCATTTTTTTAAAAAAAAGTTGTAGACTATACTTTTCTGTCAATTTGTGCTACTTCGGCTTGCAAATCGGCAGATTATATGTATCCCGTAATATTTAAATGATTATCTTAAAAAAAAAAGGATCGCGCTCTATAATGTCAAGGTGACCGTTTTTTTGCAACTTTGTGACCCTCCAACTCTCTTTCGTCACGCTCAAATCATCAGCTTAAGGAAATGCACAATTTTCAGCATGTATTCAAGCCACCTTAATCTGACGCGCTCGAGTGAATCCCAAAAATCCCCTCTTGGGCCTACTATTACTATATTGTAACCTACTTTCAGTAGACATATAATAAAGACTAAGACCAAGTTTTAGTAAAAAAATCCCTCTTGGGCATACTATTACCACAGATAAAATAATACTATACTAGTACAGATACCTCATGCCATACAACGAAACGCGACCGCCATAACTCGGGCTATTGTGCGGGCTATTTTGGTTGCCTTACCTGGGCGCTAGATGCCGCTAGCACTACAACTGATAGCTAGAGCCACCTAGCACCTGCAACTGTAATTACCGCGTAAAACGCGCACACACTCAACAGATGGCGTTGTTTAAAAAACTTAGGCCCGTCGCACATGGAGCTACTCAAAAAGAACTAGTTACAAACTCAAATACTAACGAGATCAAATGGCCCACCTGATGTTAAGCGGTAACCTCTGCCTTTAACAATGCCTCTGCCTCATTATGATTCCATTGCCACGGTAATGCTGCATGTGGTGTAATAAAATAGTTTGCCTAATAATCTCTGAGATTATAAGCTGAAGCTGAAGATAGTAAAGAAGTGACTGAAACTTTGCAACATAAGCATCTATATAGCGTCGTGTCATCGTGTGCGAGGTACAGTTTCTAAGTGGTTTGTAATTGTAATTACTGATTAGTTCCGTCATATTTGAGTAGCTCCATGTGCGACGAGCATTTATGACGATTACGGTTTTTTTAACTCAACATCTTTATTAAGACTACGTCAACCCCAGGCACAAATCTTCATAAACAAAAAAACGCCTCTCGCCCGCCGCTCGAAAAAGCGGTTTTTATTGAATATCTTGTAAATTTAGATAATTTTACAAAACTTCTACAATGAACCCTCGGCGTTGTTGAATTGATTTTATCTAACTAATTTTTTAACCAATAATATGTACCATTTTAATAAACAATCAAATCTAGGCAAAAAATAGATGTAACTTTAGATTTTTTATATCGAGAAAATATTGTCCTATCGTATTTCTGGTACAGTGACCCTTCGGAATTACAATTTAGTATCCATGCATATTTTTAATTTAAATACTGTACTTGATTTAGCCTCTTATACATCAAATCTAAGATTAGGAATTTTGCGGTACATTAACCACCTAGATTTCGCTCGCGGCTTCATCCGCGCCTAGTCCGAAAACTTTCCCGGCGTGCAGATGACAACTAACCACGCCATGACACGACCTTTTAAACGAACGAACACTCAAGTTTTACAATTTAAGAGTCAATTCCAGAAAATATTTGAATCCCAACAACTACCTCTATCGTGAAACTATATTCTACAACGTCGAAATTACGCTGAAATATGGCTAAATCGTAAAGTGTATTTTTTTACAAACACAACGTTCCCGTGCCAATATTCATATATTGCTGAAACATATGTTTGTTAATTTTATTTGAGGAAACTACCTATGAACCAGTTACGAAACCCCGGTTTCCTTGACGGCCGAAGCGGAAATTTCAAGTAGGTATCTACTGCCAACACTTTCCGAAATACACAGCATTTTTGTTTTTACGTGAGCACCTCATTTTGAAACCCTTAGCATACGAATTTTTCATTTTCCTTTCTGAGTAGACCTTTACACCCTAAAAGGAATAGGCACACCCTCTAAATTTCAAGTCTCAACGACCAGCGGTTTAGGCTGTGCTTTGTCACTCGGTCAGACAGTCAGTCAGGACATTGCCTTTTATATATAACTAGTTCGTCTTTGGTTATAATGATATGTATAAAGGTCTGACATTTTATTTGAAAATTTTAGAATAGAACGGAAATACTAGTTTTCTCTTTCATTTCGGGCATGACGTCATTGGCGAGTCATCTATTTTTTTAATAACGCCATCTATCAAGTTACTACTACCTGTGGTACTACAAACAATCTGTGTGAAACCTCAACCTAGTTCAAATGATTACCACTAGGAAAACGACATCATTCGATTTTTCTAAAAAATAATTAATCTTTATTGAAGAGGCATTTATTTAATTTGCCCGTGTTTTGGGTATTTTTTGATATCAGAAAATATTTTTTTCAGGTCCTAATATTCATTTTTCACATACTTCAATAACAAATCTATACCTGTTACGCCATCTATTGAATTTCAATAGAACAATATATTTTTTCTATGGGATGAGACCCCGTGCTATTACTATATTGTAACCTACTTTCAGTAGACATTACCGACTTAACCTGTTTGACTATAATCTGGGTCTCTTCAAGGCTAGAGTGAATAGGTGCCTTCTAGACCTTTGTGCTCCATCTTCGGCCACATCGTCACTTTCCAACAGGTGAGATCGTGGTCAAACAAAGGTCTATCGAAGTTAAAAAAAAAAAAAAAAAAAAAAAGACATGTAATAAAGACTAAGACCAAGTTTTAGTAAAAAAATCCCTCTTGGGCATACTATTACTATATTGTAACCTACTTTCAGTAGACATATAATAAAGACTAAGACCAAGTTTTAGTAAAAAAAAACTCTCTTGGGCATACTATTACTATATTGTAACCTACTTTCAGTAGACATATAATAAAGACTAAGACCAAGTTTTAGTAAAAACTTCCCTCTTGGGCATACTATTACTATATTGTAACCTACTTTCAGTAGACATATAATAAAGACTAAGACCAAGTTTTAGTAAAAAAATCCCTCTTGGGCATACTATTACTATATTGTAACCTACTTTCAGCAGACATCCAATAAAACTAAGACCAAGTTTTAGTAAAAAATTCCCTCTTGGGCATACTATTACTATAATGTAACCTACTTTCAGCAGACATCCAATAAAACTAAGACCAAGTTTTAGTAAAAAATTCCCTCTTGGGCATACTATTACTAAATTGTAACCTACTTTCAGCAGACATCCAATAAAACTAAGACCAAGTTTTAATCAAAAACTAAAACAACAATTAATATGCTAAGTCTTATTTAACAAACATCAAATAACTAAGTATTCCCTAGACAACCACATTTAGGACAGTGAAGGAAGTAAAACCAGTGTAAATTCGATTGTATAGAGTTTCTCCTCATCTACTGCAGTTCAAAGCCTGATGTGATTATGACAGAGAGTTAAAATAATGATTTGGCTATCATCATACCAGAATGGATTCTGGAGCCCAGTTCTTGAGCAGTTCATAGTAATTTATTTGTCAGAATGTAGGTACATGATGTAGATGTCAAACAATAATAACAGATCCGTTACATTCTTACCATTATTAGGCATGCAAATATATGTCGTTACAGGTAAATATTTAAAAGTATACTAACAACTAAACATTGCTCAAGTCGTCAGTTAAAAACTCCGTCACTGTGTAATAACTTTCTCCTCAAGCAGAAGTGCCTTTAGCTTATTTTTAAAACGTATAGACAGACAGAATTAAGTACAGAATTTCGATTCTGCAATCAAAATTAAGTTGTTTTTTTTTCTTCAAATGTTTTCACCTGTTTTACTCGTTCTATGGCTACATTGAACAAGGCAGGCCGGTTAAAGGCAATGATGCGGTTTCGAGTCCCACTGGAACTTAATTTATAGGTTATGTTTAAATTAGTAATATTTGGCTAATGGGCCCACAGCTTGGTTTCCACCAAAGCGGAGAGGAGAATGCTGCGAAGATGGCAGGTTATCAAAGCGGAGAGGAAATGCGTACCTAGCAGAGAGATGTAAGCTGTGCGTAGCGGAGATGTGAGACGTTTTCGGGTGTGTAAGGCGGGAGAAGGCAGTGGGAAAAGGAGCGCGGGGAAAGGGGCACGGGTAGAAGGCAGCGGGGAAAGGGGCGCGGGGAGAAGGCAGCGGGGAAAGGGGCGCGGGGAGAAGGCAGCGGTAAAAGGGGCGCGCGAGCGCGGGTCCCACCAGACTACACACATCTCTGCTCTGCCGGAAAATGAGACATCTCCTCCGCTTGATCCATTTCCACCGAAGCTAAGCGGAGAGGATATGTGGAAATAACGAAATCTGATTGGTTATTCAAAACACATCTCTCGTCTCCTCTCCTCTCCGCTTTGGTGGAAACTGGGCCTTAACCTTGTCAACTTTGACATCTTTTACAGGATATGTAAGTATTCCTTTTGTTGGAAGTCCGGTAAGTTCCTTAAAACTAACATTGCATTTATCACATAACACCATCATTTCAATGAAACAACTGAAAGAAAGAACTGCGGCCTAATTGCGTAATAAACTGATGATCGATTTCGATGTCCAGTTTGCTATTCATTACGCTGTTTTAAATAATTCTGCTCTACTTATTTATTTATTTATTTCTGCGATCAGAGAACATTTATTTATAAGCCGGAAGTTTCCCACTGCAGGGCAAAGGCCTCCCTTCCCTCTTTCCAAACATTTCTATAGTGAGCTATTTGTGGCCAGTCATTGTTGTGGGAGTCAAGCTCATCCCGCCATCGCCGTCTGGGTCTACCACGCTCTTCTTATAAAAAAACTAAAACACACAGCGCAATGAACAGCAAACTGGTAATCGACATTGATTAGACAATATGACAGCAGGTGCCACAACGAATAAAACTAGTAGTAGTAGAAGTAGTAGTAGTAGTAGAACTTTTAGTAGTAGTAGAGCTTTTTTGTGAAAGAGTTCGTCCGGGGAAGTACTACCACCATACCTATTTCTGCCGCAAAGCAGTAGTGCTCGCATTGCTGTGTTCCGGTTTGAAGGGTAAGGGTGCCGGTGAAATTACAGGCACATGAGACTTTTCATCTTTATGTCTCAGGGTGGCGGGCGCAGTGCAAAGCCACATAGGGCGCATCCCAGGTTGACGTGACCTATTAGGTAATGCACTGTTCATAGGCAGAGGTTACCGCTATTAGAGGTTCGCTATGACCAAACGTAACATAACGCGGGCTCGTTACGATATCTGCATGGAATCATTGTTCATAATACATTGTGACGTCACACGTTATTGACAAGTAATCTCCTATGGTCATAGACAATAACAGCCCAGGTGGGCTATCTGCTTGTTCCGTCATTCAAGTAGTATAAAAAAATAAATAAAAAAAACTTCAATTCTTTTTCTTTTTACTGTCTTTCGTGTCATCGGGTACTTCTTCCATGAGCTTATTAAGATCTATACCATCAAACTTGGGGTTTGGGGAGTTGGAAGCATGCGCCAGGAAGAGTTCTTTCAGGAACTGGAGCTCCTTAGTCAGGGTATTGACCTTCTCCTCGAGCATTTGGTTTTCTGCTTTCAGTTTGCTCACTCGTGTGGAGGTTTCCTGTGTCCGCTGTTTTGACTTGTATCGGCTCTTTTTGACTGCCTGAAATTATATAAAATCTGGCTAGTCTATAAAATAATATAGATTCTCTCTAGTACAATTAATATTTTACCACCAGTACCATTCTTTTTTTTTTTTTTTTTTTTTTTTATAGTTGGCGCCGCACGGCTTGTGCATTTGCCATTTTCAAGTACCTGTATTATCACTATATTGTATTTTCAATATATTTTGCAACGTTACACTCCTTCCAAGTCGTCAAAGTCACAGTCAAGTCATGTTTTAGTAAAACGGTGGCCAATTTTACTAAAACTTTGGTAGACAATTTCCACCAATTTCAAAAGTCACGCAATTCACTTCCATTTCATTTCACTACACTTGTGCTTTTTAAACGAGCTACATTAGTTAAAATGCCACCAAAATAACACAAAATAACTCAAGAGAACACTAGGAAAAGAAATAAAATAAAAGTAGAAAACGTCTCTTTTCGAAAATGGCGGGAAGAGTCCCAGTACCATTTTAATAAAGCAAACAGGAAAACGTTACTTGGACCGTCTTAAATGTCACGCCAATCCGCTAGCGAGAGCGCTTATTGTAAATCCATGTGACACAAAGCGGCTGAAGAGAACCCATGTCCTGGATAACCTGGTATAACGAGGGAAGAAGGACGAATGAGTCTGGATCCCAAACGCCATATACCACTCCACGCATCCGCCTATAGTACACCAACTGATTGCGGATATATTATTTAAAAAAAAAAAACCACCAGTTCATAAATGTCCAGGCAGATTGGTGATTGCAGTATTGATGTAATCACTTCGTCGGCTTTTACACCATCCAGGGGAGGAGATGGAGGGGTATATCCTTAGGCTGGTGGTTAAATAACATAATATAGGAAGAATCTAATATATGATGACTCCTAGAGGTAAGTTAAGTTTTAAAATGAATAAATGGCTTATTACAACTGTTTTTGTTGTTATTCATTTTAAAATACTTCCCAACCACGATAGTTTAAATTCTGTAAGTAAGTTCCTTAGTAGTTGAACGTTTTTGCAAATGAGTTTTCCGGGGAAGTACTACCACAATACCTAAATCTGCCGCAAAGCAAGTGTTTACATTGTTTGAAGGGTATGCGTGCCGGTGAAATTACAGGTACATAAAGTCTTTTCATTAAGACTTTTCATCTTTATGTCTTAGGGTGGCAAGCGCAGTGCAATGCCGCGTAAGGCCAGTCCTAAGTGGATGTGACCTATGTGGTAATGCATTGTTACAGAGGTTACCGCTTAACATCAGGTGGGCCATCTACTTGTTCCGACATTCATGCAGTTAATATAAACAAACATGTTTATTTGCTTATTTTTAAGAATTCGTCAAAACAACTCTGATTCAATGAAATGTGGATGTAGCAAAAAAAAACAATTCAGCACCATCATTGAAGCTAGCGCCAAAGAATTGCTGCTCAGTTATCATTATCCAACTTTGGAGTATCTTGTGCAATGTACACCAAAATTGGAAACAATTTTTTTATGTTGTTGTGAATTATTTCCCTGATTGGACACCCAGATACACAGTAGTACCTTCAGCTTTCTAGCAGGATATTTTGAGAAATTCACAATCTTTTCCTAACCCTGCAGAGTTCTAAGCCTGGCCATAATTTACCTCATTATTCCTGTCCCTCCGACGCCTATAGTCTTCGTCGTCATCATCAGCGCTGCTGACTTTCCTTGCGCGTTTCGTAGGAGGCATCGTCAGATCTAAGTCTTCTTCTAATATCATAAATTAAAATTACCAAGAGTTTTGGCTCAAGTACGCAATTGTACGAGCTGGTTTTATAGATAGGTTGGAAAAAAACAACTTCCAAGTTTTGTTTAGATTTCTGAGAAATAGAGTACATATCATCTACATATGTATGACCCAAAGAGGATTTAAACTATTATTAAGTATTTAAAGGGATACTACGTAAGATGTATGGTATGACCCATAGCACAGATTAATAAATAGTAATTGGCATGAATGTAGTAGTACCATGGACGTTGTATACTACGTCCATGAGTAGTACATCCATGGATGTATAATAGTATGGATTGAGTGCTAAAATAGCATAGAGTGTTCCTTCTTAATCCTATCCTAGAAGATAGCTTGCTATCCTATGTCAGAGAGAAACAAATAAATTGTCACACGACAGTCGCTTTCCGTTCTCTACCCTGAATATTGGTAACATGAATTTACATCTCCACATCTCCCTAGATTGGTACCATGAATTTTAACAATAAATCCATGAAAATTTAACAATAAATAATTAAATTAAAATAAAACAAATATTTAAGGGGGGCTCCCATACAACAAACGTGTTTTTTTGCCGTTTTAATAGATAATTATATAATATAGATGGTACGGAACCCTTCGTGCGCGAGTCCGATTCGCACTTGGCCGGCTTTTATTACTATCGACAGTAACCTATACCGCCTATAAAAGTAGTTTCTGTTGTCAATATTTTTCCAAGAAAAGTTAGTCGGCGCTCTGCCGCGCTGTAGTAAATATTTTATTCCCACATTTTTTCATAAGTAATTCTAATAAATCTTATATTTTTGAAATCTGCACTATTGTGGCTATTTAATCATATTTTTTTTAAACCGATATCTTTTCTCGTTCGAAATTTATCATCACTAGGAAAAAAAAATTGTTCATAATTTTTTTGATTTTCGGTGGTAATTCAATTGTTTTGTATGTAAAGGTGTTTTTTTTATTTCATAAAATGATTGGTCATCTTTTATTTATCCGAAAACGATACCTCACTTGTCATAGTTTCTATAAATTAGCCGTTTTAACGACCAACAGTACGCGCGGCGTAAGAAAATTTCACCCCCTCGTGGAGTGGAACAACCATTATTTAAATCAAATTATTTATCACAGTTATTTATGCAGCCAGATTCATACTGGAGGCTTGGTAAGTGATCAGTATCACGAATCGATAACAATTTTTGTTAATTTCGTAAAATAAAATGTTGTCCTCCCCTAATAGATGACTCGGGACTGGGCTTGCGTTTGTAGGAAACACGTTTTTTTTCCAATATCACAGAAAGTGTTATCGAACCTTGTTACTGATTACTTACCGAGTGTTCAGTGTCGGCAAACGGCGCGGCGTGTTTCGTGACGCTGCCATGTCTGCTGGGCGTCTCACGACGGCCAACTTTTAGATTTGTAGTATCGATGACCTCTTAGTATTTACCTATACAATGGTCACCCTTGCTATCATAAAGCTATCATTTCAAGTGTTAGAAAGGGACAAAATGACTCTATTCTACCTATCTCTCTTGGCTCGTTTTTACTCTATCTATGACAGTAATCTAAATTGAGTCTTAACTTAATGGAGTCTTAATGGAATACAGTCTTATAATTTTTTAGAGCGCTCAGGAGCGCTCAGACCTTTTGTATACTAAGTCCATGCCGTAGACAGAGAGACAGAGTATAGGAGAAAAAAGATAATAAAAAAGACGGTGGTTTTAAAAAAAAACTCGTTCGTTAAACTTTATTGCATGGTCATTGGTTAAACTAAAATTGTGTCAACGACAAGTAGAGCCGGGAAATTTAAAAATTAAACAAATATGTAGTCTGTATACGCTTCAAAAACTATCATATTATACCGGGATACGCTTGGAAATTACATAAATGGACAAGAACCAGCTTGTACAACACTCATCAATCATGAAAATAGCTATGTGCATCCTTTCTACTGCGGTTGTTCTACTCTGCAGCACCATCGTTTTGAAGCTGTTTTGGATTGTACGAATGGGTACACTGGCCCATTGGAGCTACGTCATTGGATCTTCAATATACCCCAGAGACGCTCATTGGAGCTTAGTGTTCAGTGCTGGATTATTCTGTTTTATCTTCATTGGCACTGTAATACCCTCCTTTCTATTCCCAAAAGTGAAGTTTATTGCGACAGCTTTGAGCATTCCTCCACAAGTACACATGATGTTTCTGCTCAATAGAAACATTGCTGCTCGCCTCGATAACCAGACTGTTATTAAGACCGTGCGCGTTTACACTGCAATAACTTTAGTTTCAACTCTCTGGACTATTTTGTCATTAGTAATGTAATGGTTCCATTGTTAGTTTCATTGATACTCGTACTTCTTAAAGGTACCTAAGCACTTACCTAATTATAACGATTTGAACGAATTATTTAAATAAAACAATAACTGACCGTTGGGTAGCATGCTTATTTATTTCAATTATTATCTACATACATACATAGTTACATACATAGACACACACCTTTTTCCCTGAAGGGGTAGGCAGAGCCTCAAATGGGCCTCTTTTCACTGTGGGTTGCACAATCGTAAGAAATAGACTTGACAAGTGGTGAGCTCATCGCCGCCATTGCTTCCCACGACTGACTCCGCTAACTCTTTCTTCCAATAATAACACATTCCCTAAATAAGTTAGCAGCCAGGACAAATCTTATACCAACATATCTAAGAAACAAGTCCGGTTAAATTAATATCTATTCGTAAATAAATCTTATTTCCAGAATAACACTCGAATAAATAAAATAAATAACGCTGGAATTGAGAACCTCCCTTAATAACCTGTCGACCTCTGTGGCGCGGCGGGCGAACGTTCGCCTGCGACGCAGGAGGTTGCTGGTTCGATTCCCGCCTCGGAACAATTATTTGTTCAGGGTGTTCTGGGTATTTTATATTTATTTTTAACTGACTAAATCAAGTACAATATTCAAATTAATAACATGTATGGATACTACATTATAATTCCGAGAGATCACGGAAACACGATAGGTAGGACAACATTTTCTCGATGAAAAAAAAACCCAAAGTTATCTTTATTTTTTGGCTAGATTCGATTGTTTATTATTGTTTATTTGTTATTTTTTTATTTTGTTGTTTATTTTTTGGTGCTTATTATTGGGTACCTAAACAAAAACAATACTACAAAGCCGAGGGTTTACTGTAGGGGTTTTGTAAAATCATCTACATTTTACGAGATATTTAATAAAAATCGCTTTTTCGTGCTTGTATGAAGATTTCTGCCTGCGGTTGGCGCAGTCCTAAGTCAAACAAAGCCTGCCTGGACGGGCATGAGGCAGATTACATTATAATCTATCTTTAGATAGTAGGTACATAAAAATTGTTCGTTCTTGAGGCAGGCAGGCGGCAGGTGGCAGGCGGTGTGGCAGTCGCTGAACGGACGCGGCGCCAGGCGAAAGACGTGCGCGCTCATTTTGATTGAGGATTTAAAAACGAAATCCGGAGAGAAAAATAAATTAAAAAAAAAACAATTGTCACCCTTGACAAAGTTGACTGACATTGACAGGTAACTTATTTTGATTTGATTATTTTGTAATTTTTGCAAAGCGAAAATTATTGATTTATTTATTTTCTGCTTTTTTCGCACTTAAATAAGTTACCGCTAACTATTTGTTGTTTATTGTAATCATTTGATGGTACTCGAGATAATGCTTCAACAGTTTTGGTTGAGTAATTCAAGGATTTGGTGAATTTACTTCTTTTATTTTAACAAGGTAATTTTATTCGTTTGTTTTTCTATTTATCACTTGATTGAGTGGTACCTGAATTTGTTCTATGACTCAGGCGTAAGGTGCGTGACACTGGAGTGATGGATTATGGTCTTGTGACTAGGTGGAAGCAATTTAAACTTCATTCATGGACTTGAAATGAAGGGTACAGTGACATTGCAATTCCTTTTTATATTGAATTGATTGAGGAAATTATGTGTGATGTAGTGAAATTTAAGTGTATTGCGAGTCTTTTCGAAATGGTGGATATTTTCCTGTAAAAACTCAGTTTTTCTGCCACCGTTTAAACTGGGTTAGGACTTGACGGAGACTCTTGACGACTTGACTATAAAACTATAATAAATAAATCACTTGACATTGGCTAAATTGTTGCAAATAATGCACAGAAGCCATTACCTAAGCTAAGAAGGAGATTGAGGAAATTACCTATAGTATATCAATAAGTAAATCGACCTAAAACCATCTCAATGGAGTCACACAATTAATAGTGTTTCTAAAAACTAGTTACACTGCAACTAGTAGGTATTGTGTATTTATTTTGCTGTAGTGTGTTCGGCCTATGCATAGACCCTTCGTCTCCTCCCGTGGATTTTGTACAAGCCAACTTTGGGAATTCACCAGGAGCTTAACACCAATACTTCTATCCAGCAATCTGGTTGTGAAGGTTGGTGATTATGGTAAATGCCCCGCTGGCATTTTACAGCGAGGCCTCGTCCAGCAGTGACCGGCTGATGATGATGATGATGTGTTTGTATTCCGTTTGTATTATGTGGGCCTCCCGATTTTGAGGGAAGGGAAGCGAAGTGGCTACCCCTCCCTCGTGTACACGTACCACACCCCAACCAAGGAAAAAGATTTTTTGTTATGGACATTTTGAATGGGCCGACTCCCATTTCAGGGTCTGATGATGGAATCTCAATCTCGAGAAATGCCGGGTCGTCAAAAATTAATGGCTTGTACAGTGTGTTTGTTAAAATAACTTACTCAGGTGTTTGTGTCTCGGAGTCATCATTTCATGCTCGTGAGCTGATGCTGAAAGCCACGATGAAGTTATTTTTTTGTTCTTCTTCATCCAGTATTTTCGGATACAATAGGCTGTGACAGACAGACACGCAAATTATCCTACAATGTTTCCATTGGCACCTTTTGAGGTGAAAGGAATCCTAAAATGTACCAGGCACAGGATAAATACACAACCATTTACCAAGAAATAAATAAATAATAATGCTGCACAGTTCACACAACATTAACTAGCCCCAAGCTAAGCAGAGCTTGTGTTATGGGTACTAGATAACTGATATACTTAATACAATATATTACATAGATAGATATTTTTTATTATACATGGAAAATACCCAGAACACCCTAAACAAATATCTGCGATCGCACAAATATTTGCTCCGAGGCGGGAATCGAACCCGCAACCTCCTGCGTCGCAGGCGAACCTACGCCCGCCGCGCCACAGAGGAGAGGAGGAGGAGAAATAGAAGATCTCTGCTTTTATACGGCCTAAGAATAAGCCCCTCCGTCTCCTCCCGTGTATGTCCTAAACGCCGACTAAGGGATTACACTAGGGGATGGGCAGCAGCATCCACTTGAGTACCTACTCATTTCCAATACTGTGGTCACCAATCCGCGTGATCACCAATCACGGTAAACCCTCCCATTCATTATGGGGGAGGCCACGTCCAACAGTGGACGTCTTAACTGCTGATGATGAGACTGTGGCGCGGCGGGGTTGTAGCCGGCTGAGATGCGAGAGTTAGCGAATTCGATTCCTGCTGCGGGACAAATGTTTGTATGATCTGCAAACATTAGTGTGTGTGGACCCCAATAACGCTATTTTGAACCTTATTAACAAAACCAGACACGTTATTTTGTACGTCTGGATTGAGGGATCTTCTCTCCCCCCCCCAAATCCCAACTTGACCACCCCCATCGCCCCATCGCCACTCGTCGTCACTTACCAGCAGGTGAGATCGTGGCCAAACAAAGGTCTAACACAGTAAAAACAAAAAAAAACGGATGTACAAAATAATATGAACGGTTTTTTTTTAAATTATTTATTCAGAAACAATTAAAATTGTGTTTGAATGGTACATAATAAAATATTTTATAGGTAATTAAAATAACTGTAAGAAATTATATAATAAATAGCACTTATGTATCTAACAAGACTATAATAATTCATTTTCAAAGTATTGTATTCAAAATGTCACATAAGTTCTCAGTAAAAGTCAGAATAATAATTAAAATATAATGTCAGGTGTTATCATTATTAACATTAGTTGGAATGAGGTCATCTTAAGAATAATAGCACCCAGTGTTGCCAATTTTATTTTTACGAACCCACCAAATGTGGCCTCATGGCCCACCGAAAACCACTAAAACCATCGGTCTCGGAAAACCACCAGAAAACCACTAAACGTTGGCGGAAAACCATAGACAAAAAAAACTTTAAAACAAATCAAATTTTACCCAGTTGCTATATAAATAAAGTCCATAATAAAAATTGTTTAAGAAATTGACTAACTAATCAAGGGAATTCCCTAAAACCACCTCCATAGTCCTGTTGTGCTGCCTACACAACAAAAAAATGTACCCTTATTCAATCATTTATTTATATATTCATATATAACTGAGTATTTTTGTTAAAATTGTACTAGTGGTTGTTGTAGTGCCTTACCACTAACTGAAGCAATCAAAGACACTAGAAAAATCCACTATCCACTAAATCCAATATATACTCGCTAAATGGGTAGTCTAAACCACCAGAACTAGTGGAAATTCCACTGAGTTGGCAACACTGATAGCACCCTTCCAGCCAAAGCTTTTTTAGCCTACTTTTGAATATACTTGGACTAACAATTGCTTTCATGGTTCTACATCCAGGACTATGTATTTTACTGTTGGGTGTTATTGTAATGTTATCTAATGTGTTTTTTTTAGAATGGGCAACACTAGTAAGAAGCTCGCGGCACAATGCACTCTCCTCACGAAAGACGAGCAGAAGCACATAGCGGCCACGTTCAGAGCGGCTTCGAAGAACTCGGAGAGGATCAGAGAGGATGATCTCATCGTGAGTGGCAAAGTAGATGCAGTGTCATTAGAAGTGTGTTCATTTTATTTATTCATATTAGTTTTAGTTCTTGGTTGAGTCGGTGACAATGATCCATTTGTAAAATTACAATCCGTTGATTTTATTTTTAATGGGTGGATTCGATCAAAATGGTGCCCGAGTAACTATACCAGGGAGTATTTATTCCATAATCTTATTCTCGAATCAAGTAGTATTTGGATTATAAATATGCATGGATAGGTACTAAAATATAATTCCGAGGGATCACTGTACCAGAAACACGATAGGACAATATTTGCTCAAAAGATAAAATCACAGGTAACTCTAACTTTTGGCTAGATTCGACTGTTTCTCAATATGGTGCTGATTATTGGCTCAAAAACTAAATAATTAAAATCAATACAATAAAACCGAAAGCTTGCTGTTAGCGTTTTGGCAAATTATCTATATTTTAGGAGATATTAAATTTTATTGGCTTTTTAGAGCGGTGCGATGCGGTTTTTTTTTTTGTATCAAGCTTTCTGTTTGGTGTTCGACTCGTGCTATGCCTGACCGGGACTTTTTATTTAATTTGGTTTGAATGACGGGACAAATTGAAGGCCCACCTGGTGTTACGCGGTAACCTCTCAATGCATTATCTCATAGGTCACGTCCACCTAGGACGCACCCTATGTGGCATTGCACTGCGCCCGCCATCCTAAGACAAAGATGAAAAGTCTTATATGTCTGTAATTTCACCGGCACTCATACACTTCAAACCGGAACACAGCAATGCGAGCACTACTGCTTTGCGGCACTACATTTGATTTAATCTGTCCTGATGTATGTTGGTACTCGCGTACAGGTCGTATCTAGAAAAACGTCAGATTAAGGTTCACCAATTTCATAGATATTTGTCGTGGTCGATTTTTGATTGGGAGGGTATTTCCACCAGAATGTACTGCGGTGCCATTAACCGCCCGATTAGGAACGAAAATGAATGAATGAATGAAAATACCTTACAAACTAGTTAAAATAAAAACTACACACAATTATGAAACAAAAACTAAATGTACAATGGGCGGTCTTATCGCTAAGAATAAGAAGCTATGATAATATTTGGCAGAAACATTCGGTACTCAATTCTGTAAGAATTTCGAATGAGCAAAATTGGTCTAGAGGTTGTCAAGATATACATGATGCACAAACTAAACAGAACACAGTTGTTGCAAAAAAGTTTTTACACGCGAGGTCTAATTCAAAAAAAGTTTTAAAAAAGTATTTTACACGCGAGGTCTAATTCAAAAACAGTTACAAAAAAGATTTTACACGCGAGGACTAATTCAAAAAAGTTGCAAAAAAGATTTTACATGCGAGGTCTAATTCAAAAAAGTTGCAAAATAGTTTTTACACGCGAGGTCTAATTCAAAAACAGTTGCAAAAAAGATTTTACACGCGAGGTCTAATTCAAAAAAGTTGAAAAAAATATTTTACATGCGAGGCCTAATTCAAAAAAGTTGCAAAAAAGTTCTTACACGCGAGGTCTAATTCAAAAAAAGTTGCAAAAAAGTTTTTACACGCGAGGTCTAATTCAAAAGAAGTTGCAAAAATCATTTTACACGCGAGGTCTAATTCAAAAACAGTTGCAAAAAAGATTTTACACGCGAGGTCTAATTCAAAAAAGTTGAAAAAAATATTTTACATGCGAGGCCTGATTCAAAAAAGTTGCAAAAAAGTTTTTAAACGCGAGGTCTAATTCAAAAAAAGTTGCAAAAAAGTTTTTACACGCGAGATCTAATTCAAAAAAAGTTGCAAAAAAGTTTTTACACGCGAGGTCTAATTCAAAAACAGTTGCAAAAAAGATTTTACACGCGAGGTCTAATTCAAAAAAGTCTCAAAAAAGATTTTACACGCGAGGTCTAATTCAAAAGAAGTTGCAAAAAAGTTTTTACACGCGAGGTCTAATTCAAAAACAGTTGCAAAAACGATTTTACACGCGAGGTCTAATTCAAAAAAGTTGCAAAAAAGATTTTACATGCGAGGCCTGATTCAAAAAAGTTGCAAAAAAGATTTTACACGCGAGGTCTAATTCAAAAGAAGTTGCAAAAAAGATTTTACACGCGAGGTCTAATTCAAAAGAAGTTGCAAAAAAGATTTTACACGCGGGGTCTAATTCAAAGGAAGTTGCAAAAAAGATTTTACACGCGAGGGCTAATTCAAAAAAAGTTGCAAAAAAGATTATACACGCGAGGTCTAATTCAAAAGAAGTTGCAAAAAAGATTTTACACGCGAGGTCTAATTCAAAAAAAGTTGCAAAAAAGTATTTTACACGCGAGGTCTAATTAAAAAAAGTTGCAAAAAAGTTTTGCCCGCGAGGCCTACTGTTCGCAGAACTTTTCTCAATACTTAAAGACTAAAATACTGTTCGTACAAAAGGATCGTTTGTCACTAACTTGACCAAATGCTACCTACAAGTTTTTACAAAGCAAGTTCTATCCAAACTGATGAATGTTGTATGATATCATAAAAATTACTTATAATTATAAAAATATACTATACTATTAATTTAATTATAAAAATTATAATTAATTATGAGACAACTTTGCTGACGGTTTAAAACTTGTATGTGTATTTTATTTTTTGTGTATTTTGTTTATTATTTTGTGTCGTTGTTAATTTCCACAGTGTTAATTATTTTTTCAGTTTTTAGAACCCATTTTCATTGACTAGCTTTCATGTAGCTAATTTTGTTGGTGGTGGTTTTTTAAATTTATTTTTGATTTATTATTTATTTTTTAGATTTTATTTGATCTACTTAGTGCTTATTTAGCACCTGTGATCAATCATGCATAGTAGCTAGTGCTCACTTAGCACCTGTGATCAATCACGCATAGGAGTTATTATCTAGTGCTCACTTAGCACATATAATCAATCACGCATAGGAGTTTTAGTTATCTAGTGCTCACTTAGTACCTGTGATAAATCACGCATGGAAGTTTTAGTTATCTAGTGCTCACTTAGTACCTGTGATCAATCACGTATAGGTTTAGTTATCTAGTGCTCACTTAGCACCTATAATCAATCACGTATAGGAGTTTTAGTTATCTAGTGCTCACTTAGTACCTGTGATAAATCACGCATGGAAGTTTTAGTTATCTAGTGCTCTCTTAGCACCTATAATCAATCACGCATAGGAGTTTTAGTTATCTAGTGCTCACTTAGCACATATAGTCAATCACGCATAGGACTTTTAATTATCTAGTGCTCACTTAGAACCTGTGATCAATCACGCATAGAAGTTTTAGTTATCTAGTGCTCACTTAGCACCTATAATCAATCACGCATAGGAGTTTTAGTTATCTAGTGCTCACTTAGCACATATAGTCAATCACGCATAGGACTTTTAATTATCTAGTGCTCACTTAGTACTTGTGATCAATTACGCATAGGAGTTTTAATTATCTAGTGCTCACTTAGCACATATAATCAATCACGCATGGGAGTTTTAGTTATCTAGTGCTCACTTAGAACCTGTGATCAATCACGCATAGAAGTTTTAGTTATCTAGTGCTCACTTAGCACCTATAATAAATTACGCATAGGAGGTATAGTTATCTAGTGCTCACTTAGTACCTGTGATCAATCATGCATAGGAGTTATAGTTATATAGTGCTTACTTAGCACTTAATGATCAATTACGCATAGGCGGTTTAGTTATCTAGTGCTCACTTAGTACGTGTGATCAATCACGTATAGGTTTAGTTATCTAGTGCTCACTAAGCACCTATGATCAATCACGTATAAGAGGTTTAGTTATCTAGTGCTTACTTATCACCTATGATAAATCACGTATAGGAGGTTTAGTTATCTAGTGCTCACTTATCACCTATAATCAATCATGCATAGGAGTTATAGTTATATAGTGCTTACTTAGCACTTAATGATCAATTACGCATAGGCGGTTTAGTTATCTAGTGCTCACTTAGTACCTGTGATCAATAACGTATAGGTTTAGTTATCTAGTGCTCACTTAGCACCTATGATCAATCACGTATAAGAGGTTTAGTTATCTAGTGCTCACTTATCACCTATAATCAATTACGCATAGGAGGTATAGTTATCTAGTGCACACTTAGTACCTGTGATCAATCACGTATATGTTTAGTTATCTAGTGCTCACTTAGCACCTATGATGAATCACGTATAAGAGGTTTAGTTATCTAGTGCTCACTTATCACCTATAATCAATTACGCATAGGAGGTATAGTTATCTAGTGCACACTTAGTACCTGTGATCAATCACGTATAGGTTTAGTTATCTAGTGCTCACTTAGCACCTATGATCAATCACGTATAGGAGTTTTAGTTATCTAGTGCTCACTTAGTACCTGTGATAAATCACGTATAGGAGGTTTAGTTATCTAGTGCTCACTTAGCACCTATAATCAATCACGCATATAAGTTATAGTTATATAGTGCTTACTTAGCACTTAATGATCAATTACGCATAGGCGGTTTAGTTATCTAGTGCTCACTTAGTACCTGTGATCAATCACGTATAGGTTTAGTTATATCTAGTGCTCACTTAGCACCTATGATCAATTACGTATAAGAGATTTAGTTATCTAGTGCTTACTTATCACCTATGATCAATCTCGTATAGGAGTTTTAGTTATCTAGTGCTCACTTAGCACCTATAATCAATCATGCATAGGAGTTATAGTTGTATAGTGCTTACTTAGCACTTAATGATCAATTACGCATAGGCGGTTTAGTTATCTAGTGCTCACTTAGTACCTGTGATCAATCACGTACAGGAGGTGTAGTTATCTAGTGCTCACTTAGCACATGTGATCAATCATGCATAGTATCTAGTGCTCACTTAGCACCTGTGATCAAACAAGCATAGTAGATTTAGCGCGTAATGTCGTTTTTACCACAGAAAAGTTCGTAATTTTATTCTGAAACACCCTGACGTTTTATCTGATAGAGTTGCTTTCTACCAATTCGCGTACCAATTTTAAGCCTCGAGCCGTGCTAAAAGTGTGGCAGATTGGTGTTTGCATTACATTGCTTCACACTTGTGGACCTGCCAGACAGATATTAAGGTAGGTGTAATGTTACAAACACCAACGAATGTGGTCAGAAGCGCGTTGTATCGATTTGGCCTCGGCCCTGGACGGTGGAGAAACATACAAAGTAATAAACGCGATGAATGCCCATGATTTTAAGAGTAGAGTAAAAAATAAAATAATAGGGCATTTATTCCTTTTTTTTTCTTTTTCTTTTATGCTACTTGAATGACGGAACAAGCTGATGGCACACCTGATGTTAAGCGGTAACCTCTGCCTATGAACAGTGCATTACTCATAGGTCACGTCTACCTAGGACGCGCCCTATGTGGCATTGCACTGCGCCGGCCACCCTGAGACATAAAGATGTAAAGTCTCATGTGCCTGTAATTTCCTTACACTATTATTACTAACAAAGGTTAAGGTAAGGTTAAGGTTAGTATAGGTATAATAATAAATAAATAAATAAATAAATATTGCTGGACAGTTCACACAACATTATCTAGCCCCAAGCTAAGCAGAGCTTGTGTTATGGGTACTAGATAACTGATATACTTAATACAATATTATACATAGATAGATATTTTTTTATTATACATAGAAAATACCCAGAACACCCTGAACAAATATCTGCGATCGCACAAATATTTGTTCCTATGCGGGAATCGAACCCGCAACCTCCTGCGTCAAAGGTCAAGCTTCGGCCGCCGCGCCACAGGGGTCGTAAATATTTAGGCTAGATTAAGAGAAAAGGTCGAGGGCTCCGCCACGCCTTAGAATGCTGCTGTCGTCACAGCAGCCATGATACTCGGAAGCTATCCGCTGTTCCCAAACAAAAGTGCAAACTATGTAACAATGATTGAAAAATAAGGAACAGTAGGACAACCACCGAGAACTCGTTACAGATAGATACTAGGTACCTAGTAGTTACTACAGATCCCTTTGATCCATTGTACTGATAGATCCCTAATACCTATAATTTTGTTACTTCGTTTCGTTTCGTATGAGGTAGTGCTGGCCTCTGGTGTCGGAGTTTGTCAAGCCGCCCGAGGGCCTCTGACATGGCTTATCGACTGCTATTAATCAATAACAGCCGGGACCGACAGCTTAACGTGCCCTCCGAAGCACAGAGCGATGGAAATCCGCACATAACTTAGAAAAAGTCATTGGTGCGGAGCCTAGGATCGTTTTGTTACTAATAGATCACACAGGATCATCATTTAACCCCGGACTTGCTTTTTTTTCTTTATAATTGGCGTCGCACGGCTGTTGCATTTGCCATTTTCAAGTTTAATTATTGTATTTTCTATTTAATTTGCGACGTTACACTCCTACCAAGTCGTCGGAAGTCTCAGTCAAGTTATGTTTTATGTTTTATTAGTAGTAGAGCTTTTTTGTGAAAGAGTTGGTCCGGGGAAGTACTACCACCATACCTATTTCTGCCGCAAATCAGTAGTGCTTGCATTGCTGTGTTCCGGTTTGAAGGGTAAGGGTGCCGGTGAAATTACAGGCACATGAGACTTTACATCTTTTTGTCTCAGGGTGGCGGGCGCAGTGCAATGCCACATAGGGCGCGTCTTAGGTGGACGTGACCTATGAGGTAATGCACTGTTCATAGGCAGAGGTTACCGCTTAACATCAGGTGGGCCATCTGCTTGATCCGTCATTCAAGTAGTATAAAAAAAAAAAAGTTTTAGTAAAACGGTGGCTTCAACAAATCTGGGTAATCCCTTAGTCGGCTTTTACGACATCCACGGAAGGAGACGGAGAGGTCTAATCTTAGGCCGGACACACCACAGCAAAATAAATACACAATATCTAAATAAATACATAATGCTTTTCTACAAATCTCGTAAAAAGACAATACTTACCTAAAGATTAGGTACATAATGTTTACTTAATGACAACTTCCCCAAAAGTCTACTTTCCCAAAAAAGTCAACTTTCCCATTTTGACCAATTTCCAAAATAAGTCTACATAAAATGAAAAACAAACATAGTGAATAATTCATTATTTTAAAGAGAAGTATTAAAAAAGTCGTTATATTTTCATATTTTTTTATTGTAGTAGAGCTTTTTTGTCTAAGAGTTCGTCCGGGGAAGTACTACAACCATACCTATTTCTGCCGCAAAGCAGTAGTGCTCGCATTGCTGTGTTCCGGTTTGAAGGGTAAGGGTGCCGGTGAAATTACAGGCACATGAGACTTTTCATCTTTATGTCTCAGGGTGGCGGGCGCAGTGCAATGCCACATAGGTTGCGTCGTAGGTGGACGTGATCTATGAGGTAATGCACTGTTCATAGGCAGAGGTTACCGCTTAACATCAGGTGGGCCTCTTGCTTGATCCGTCATCCAAGTAGTATAAAAAAAAAAAAAAAAAACTGTTGCTTCGCTGAGTTTGGTTTCAAATTATGATTTAGATAGATTTCTGTCTGTGCGACTGAGAAGTAGGTGTTTGCCGTCATCGACCACAGTCGTGGGAGGACTTTACAGCAGATGCTATAAATCATAAATTCAGGCATTTTGATTGATGTATTATTTAGAATTGAGTGTTGAGTATAATCGTAATTTTGAATGCTTATAGATTTTAAACGTTCTTGCAAAAGTAGAGAAAGGTTTTTAAGGCGTGTACAGTACCAGATGCTGATTGGTCTTATTTGGAGGCTTTCTCCTCATAGAGGAGTTATAGTAGATTAGTAGCCAAGGGCTGTAAGGCATCAATTGCACCTATAGTTCGAGAGTGCCATTGATGCTTACACCCGAGCTAACTACTCTGCTTTACATCTCGATTGTGAGGTAAGTAGAAAAAAACCGGCATTACAAGAATAAATAATCTTCATCACTTGCAGAACTCATGTTTTTTTCCTAATTAGCACGTAATTATAAAAAAAAAACCAAAAACAAACAATATTTAAAGTAAAAGTTTTCTATTCCCGCCTTTTTTCATCTTTTTTTAAATAATTTTTTTCAAAAACGAAATTGAGCTTCGCCTTTCGATATTTAAAATTGATGACTATTATACTCATACGAAGACAAGGCTGAATAGCGAAGCGACCTCTTTTGTCATTGGGCTGAATGCATGATGTCTATTGCCAGTATGATGGTTAGATGTACGCGAACTTTTTTAAAGAGTGAAGTTTTTTTAAATTACTTACCGCCCTAGGGATTTTCTAGCTACATTATTACCCTAGAGCGCTAATTGGTCACCTACAAGCCCCATTTGGGGGTAATAAGGGCCTACTTACCGAATATGAGAGATGTAAATGTTATTTGCTGAAAAAAATATATGTCGTTCATTGACCTTCTATCTGTAATGTGAACGTACAAAAATGTTCTACCTGTTCATTAACCATGTGAAAAAACTAACAGAGTGCAGCTGTTTTCGACTGAAAATTTGATTCAAGTTCTAAACGACTTAGAATTTTGTACATTTTCTTTCACCTAAATGTCGGCAAATATACTTTATCTTCAAGTTGAACGTATCATTCTGTGATGGGACGGTTTTTCACGTGGTAAATAATTGTTTTTCGTGATTTTCACTTACTTTTCGAAAAAAGGCGAAGGTTCGCCTGCGACGCAGGAGGTTGCGGGTTCGATTTCCCCCTCGGAACAAATATTTGTTCTGGGTGTTCTAAATATAATAAAAAAAAACAATGTATTGTATTAAGTAGGTTATCAGTTATCTACCCATAACACAAGTTTTGCTTAGCTTGGGGATATATAGATAATGTTGTGTGAACTGTCCAGCATTATTTATTATTTATTTTATTTTTTAAAACAAATATTTAAGGGGTGCTCCCATAGAACAAACGTGATTTTTGTGCCATTTTTAGGGTTCCTTAGTCAACAAGACAAGGAACCCTTATAGATTCGTCATGTCTGTCTATGTCTGTCTGTCTGTCTGTCTGTCTGTCCGTGTATGTCACAGCCACTTTATTCCGAAACTATAAGAGCAATGCTGTTGAAACTTGGTAAGTAGATGTATTCTGTGAACCGCATTAAGATTTTCACACAAAAATAGAAAAAAACCAAAAAAAAAATGGGGTTTCCCATACTTAGAAGTGAAACTAAAAAAAAACCACCAAACCCGTACGTGTGGATATCTATGGATAGGTCTTCAAAAATGATATTGAGGTTTCTAATATAATTTTTTTCTAAACTAAATAGTTTGCGCGGGAGACACTTCCAAAGTTTAAAAATGTGTGTGTGTCCTCCCCGTTACTTCTAAAATAAGAGAATGATAAAACTAAAAAAAAATATGATGTACATTACCATGTAAACTTCCAACGAAAATTGGTTTGAAGGAGATCTAGTAAGTAGTTTTTTTATAAGACACTATTATTAAAACATCGATCAAAGTTACAACGAACTACAAGAACTTTTATATTATGTTACTTGCTGCTGCCCTTCATGGGCGAGTCCCACTCGCACTTGGCCGCTTTTTATAGATAATGTTACGGAACCCTACGTGCGCGAGTCCGACTCGCACTTGGCCTGATTTATATACACACCGCATCCGTAAACGATTAATGGAAAAACCATGTACCTAAATAACTCCGCGAGGTAGTTAATATTTATTAACTTTGGGCACGTTTAAGTATTCAGGCATATGGAACAGACTCCATAACACGGGCAAACAAGTAAACTTCCGCCAGATAAATTACTCGAAAATAGCAAATCTTAACAAATTCCGCAGCCGTAAACTATTTATAGAAAAACCATATAAATAACTCCAGTTATTGTTAAGAGGCTGTCAAGAGTCTAATAGGCTTTTTTTAAAGCCAAAATTATTTATAGGTTAGTGCGTACGGTTGATTAGTTTTATTGGATTGTTATTTTCGGAGTGTCGACCTCTGTGGCGCAGCGGGCGAAGGTTAGCCTGCGACGCAGGAGGTTGCGGGTTCGATTCCCGCCTCGGAACAAATATTTGTGCGTTCGCAGATATTTGTTCAGGGTGTTCTGGGTATTTTCTATGTATAATAAAAAATATCTATCTATGTGTAATATATAGTATTAAGTATATCAGTAATCTAGTCCCCATAACACAAGCTCTAGCTTACCTTGGGGCTAGATAATGTTGTGTTAACATTGTCCAGCATTATTTATTTATTATTTATTTATTTTAAGTATGTTTATTTTCTTGTTAACAAAATGTTTATTTATTTCCTTTTTTGTCATATGTTGCCTTTAAAAGTTTATTTGTGTTTGTTAATACAGGCTGACATGAACATCATGTTCAAAAGCCGCTAAATAAATAGAGAAAAAAATTTTTTTTTTATCAAAATCTACACAGTTTGACACAACAAAAAACATATGTTAATCTTCATCATATATCCAAGGGCATGATCGAGCGCAAACACGATTTCGAAAAAAAAAACGATTAAAAAAAATAACTTACCTCTACAATGCAATGAGACTTTGCCTCTCTCTGCGTGTTCTACCGTTTGTATAATGGGTTTTGTTCCGAGGAATTGTTTGACATGATGCCTACAGCAACCTTTTTTCATCGCATCGCTCGCGATCGGCAGAGGATTCATTCGCACACCTTAGAGCCAGGGTGGTCCCGGACTGTGCGGTTTCAGAGAAACTTTGTCCCGCGAACGCTCAGGTTGTGGAATGATCTCCCTGCTGAGGTTTTCCCGAGCGACTACAGTATGGGGTTCTTCAAAAGGGGTGTTTGTAAATGTTTAAAGGGTCGGCAAAGCGCGTGTGATGCCTCTGGTATTGCAGGCGTTCATAGGCAACGGTAACCGCTTACCAACAGGTGGGCCGTAAGCTTGTTTGCTACCTTGGTAGTACAAAAAAAAAAAAAAAACAATGCGCTTATAACGTAAATATCTCTATTACCTATCAGCGTACATTGATGAAATTAATAAGAGTAACAAATAAGACATGTCGATTTACATTTTCGATTTCGCATCCAATTTTTGTCTTGATTTTCGTTCAATTTTCGTAGCGCGAGCGCTGCTCTGTCTCTTTCTAACTTACCTGAACTTTACTGAGTTAGATAGTGACTGAATATGTGTGTGTGTGTGTGTGTGTGTGTGTGTGTGTCTGTCTGTCCCACCGTAGCTCCCGAACGGATGAATCGATTTAGTTTTTTTGTTGTCTGCCTCTTAACTTTGGGCGCGTTTAACTATTCAGCCATATGGAACAGAGTCCATAAAACTTGCAAACAAAAACAAGTAAACGCGTAATAACCATATCTTAGTCGGCCGGACGGAAAGCGGTCTATTTCCAGCGCAAGTTTACACCTAAACGTCTGGGCTGCCTGTTAATCATTTTGTATGGCGGCAAGGTGCGAGTGGCAGCTCATCCAACACATAGTCGGTATACTAGTTAAATACTCTGCTGTAATAACATAGGAGTTAATATAAATGGAAAAAATCTGACTCATCTATAGCATTTGCCGTCTGCAATACTATACTATCAATATCAATATCATACTACTATCAGGCAACCCACATAATCTTCAGTTCATGCTAACGACTCTACACGAAGCCAGTAAAACAACAGGACTAGAAATTAACCTACAAAAAACACAAGTCATGACCAACGACGCAATGGAAAAGCTTTACATAAATGACATACAGCTAGAATACGTGCAAGAGTACATCTACCTTGGAAAACAAGTTTCATTCAAACCAAACAACAACATAGAAGAGATTGAAAAAAGAATAACATATACTTGGAACAAGTTCTGGAGTTTAAAAGAGGTACTAAAGGGACCACTACCCTTAAATTTAAAGAAGAAAGTCGTAGACTACTGTCTTTTACCAACGCTTACTTATGGAAGCCAAACATGGACGTACACAGTAGAAGCAAGGAATAAAATTAAAAAATGTCAGAGAGCAATAGAGCGAAGCATACTAAGAGTAAGACTAATAGAAAAAATTAAACACACAGAAATCCGAAATAAAACTAAATTTATAGATGCTCTAGAACAGGGGTCACCGAATGGCGGACCGCGGTCCGCATGCGGACCGCCGACCCATCTCGTGCGGACCGCGAGAAAACAGAAACTGCACTCCACTACACACTACGTAATTTAATAAAAATGTTTACCCCGCTTTATCTTTGTTGATGTCATTTCGAAAACGGCCGGGCGGAGTCGAGCTTACAAGCGAGAGAGAGTTCGCAGATTGGGAATGCGTGGATTGTCGCGATGGTGAAGCACGCGGCGAGGGCGGGGGTGGGTAATCACGCCATAGTTCAGGATTTAATGTCAATAGCTTGCACCAATTTGACTCCTAATTTCAGACAGATAGTCCGCAACAAGAAATGTCATTTTTCTCATCATTGATTTGTAAAAAAGTACCTTTTTATTGCCGTAATTACATGTTTTTAATAAATATTTTTCTATTAAAGCTGTGCGGACCTCAGTGGTCATTTCATTTCTATAAACGGACCCTGAGCGAAACTAATCGGTGACCCCTGCTCTAGAACATGCGCTTAAACTAAAATGGCAGTGGGCGGGTCACACGGCAAGAATGAACACAGGAAAGTGGGCCAATAAGGTAACCATCTGGAAAGGGCCGAGAGGAACAAGAAGAGTAGGTAGACCACTGGCTCGATGGTCGGACGACATAAAGAAGGTTTCGAACAACCCAAATTGGGTAGAACTAGCAGAAGATCGCGATCAATGGAAGGAACTGGAGGAGGCCTTTACCCGAGAGGGGTCCTAGTTATGAACTAGATTAAAAAATGTTATTTTAGCTATGGAATAAACAGGCTTTTTATTTTATTATACTAGTTAAAAAATATAAATACAGACTACGGTGAACCACAACATATTGCATGCAGGAACAGGCACTTGAGACTTTTCATCTTTATGTCTCAGGGTGGCGGGCGCGGTGCAATGCCACATAGGGTGCGAATTAGGTGGACGTGACCTATGTGATGATGCACTGTTCATAGGCAGAGGTTACCGCTTAACATCAGGGTCATCAGGTGGGCCATCTGCATGATCCGTCATTCCAAGTTGTATTAAAAAAAAACTCCGGTTCACAACCGACTTCTTAGTCTTGACATGATCCTACACTATACTAATATTATAAATGCGAAAGTTTGTGAGTGCTGTGTGTTTGTTACTTCTCCACGCTGTAACGGCTCGACGGATTTGTATGAAATTTGGAATGGAGATAGCTTGACTCCCGGAATAACGCATAGGCACATTTTTATCCCGATATTCCCACGGGATCGAGAGCTATGCGGGTAACACCGCGGGGCGCTGCTAGTCCTATCCTATCCTACTAATATTATAAATGCGAAAGTTTGTGAGTGTGTGTGTTTGTTACTTCTCCACGCTGTAACGGCTCGACGGATTTGCATGAAATTTGGAATGGAGATAACTGGACTCCCGGAATAACGCATAGGCATATTTTGATCCCGATATTCCCACGGGACCGAGACTAAGGCCTATTACGCACTGTCGACTAGTCGCCGGCGACTCAGGTTGTTGACGACTGTAATATTGTATAGTTTAAATAGGTGTTTACGCACTTGCCCGGGCGACTCGGCGGCTCGCCGCGCAGTGGCGACGCACAGGCAACTGCCGGTCGCCGGCGACTAGTCGACAGTGCGTAATAGCGCTTAAGCGGGTGAAACCGCGGGGCGCTGCTAGTATTTTCATAAATGAACTCCTTGAGTTTCGTTTGGTGAAATTGGGTATTCTCAAAGTATCCTTTTATTCATTTCATGTTTCAGACTTCTTCAGTGGCATATATGCGAAAAATAAGTAACTGTGTCAATTACCACCAACCAATAGTGAGGTGTGGGGTACCGGCACAGAATAAATAATAGTACGTACCGGTAGGGCGCTTACGCGAACGATGTTGCATTTTGCTTCTATTTTTAACCACCGATGAAAAACGAAGGGGTGTTATAAGTTTGACGTTTCTGTGTGTGTGTGTGTCTGCCTGTCCCACCGTAGCTCGCGAACGGATGAACCGATTTAGTTTTTTTTTTTGTTTGAATGGTGTATTTGTCGGGAGTGTTCTTAGCTTTGTTTGATCAAAATCGGTTCAGACGTTCAGAGTTGGGGGTTTTTTTAATTTTTACAAAATTAATTACTTTTGCATACATACATAGATACATGTCCTTATTCCCCGAAAAGTCAGAGCCTCTTTTCGCCGTGGATTGCACCTTTGTAGGAATATATACATGACAAGCGGTGAGCTTATCGCCGCCATCGCTTCCCATGACTGACTCGGCTAACACTTTCTTCCAGCATGTCAAGTTGTCTGCTTTCCATGAAAAATTTGTTTTGACATTTGATAAGTATTTCATATTTTATAAGCGTTAGGTGTTCCCGGGTTCAAGTGAGTAATAACGCTGTCACTGTCTTGCAGCTATTGTTTTCTTGATAGATTCCGCCCATTCGATATTTTGACATATCGCCTTAAGTGGTGGGTGAACGTAAGAATTAGTACCTTACCTACCCGTAACTTAGTGTCCAGTGTTTACGCTCCACAAATCAATTGATTTGGTCATGGCTAACGAGTATGCCCTACCCTAGTGGTATTCTACTCCGTGCCTTGGTATCCGATGGCGTCACCGTCCCAGCCCTCAGTAATTCCCACTGTTTACCGTCTGGTCACCTAGTTCTAGGCTTTTAGGGAAATTGCTAAATAAGAATACACTGAAAAAAAAATATCTAACTGTGTGCAAAAAGTGCACAGTTAAAATTTACACAGTTGCTACAACATATTTTTCATTGAGATCTAATTAATTTACACCGTTGGGGCAACTGCAAAAAAACAGTTAGGAAGCAAACAGTAAATAAATATGTATTATTGTATTGTATTATGTATATATTACAGGAACTTTTTGGTCAATAATAACAACGTATCCTGGCAGTAATTTAAATTTCAACGGTTAAACATAAGTCCGGATAAGACAGTAAAATGAACTGTTTTACTTTAACTGTTTTTTTTTGTTTAATGTGTTTAATGTGTTGGCTCCATTTTAACCTCGCAGAACGGTAACTTTTATCGGTTTTCGGGTTACTCGAACTGTATTTTTTTTTCAGTGTATTGACTGGTCGTCAAGAGTTGGTGATGTTTTGAGAGTTAGTTATTTTTTATGTGTAGCATCGTTCCTCTCGCTTTGCTGCAATCTGTGGTAGTGATTTCGTGAAATAACAAATAATGCTGGACAACAGTTCACACAATATTATCTAGCCCCAAGCGTGCAGAGTTTGTGTTATGGGTACTAGATAATTGATATAATTAATACAATACATTACATAGATAGATATTTTTTATCATACATAGAAAATACCCAGAACACCCTGAACAAAAATCTGCAGATCGTACAAATATTTCTTCCGAGGCGGGAATCGAACCCGCAACTTCCTGCATCGCAGGCGAACCTTAGCCCGCCACGCCATAGAGGTCGTCAAATGGTACCGAAGTGGGTAACAGGAAGCGCCCATTTTTCCGAGAGGTTGGCACTATCAGCCATGTTGCTTATTCGTTATTACCAATCCTTCATCAGCTACTTCATCGCCCCTCCAGGCGTTACCAGTGCGTTTGACTGACATTCTGTCGAGTCGCTGACAAAATCAGCTATTCTGTAGATGGTTTCCAATTCTGTGGTACATGAAAATAAGATACCTTGTACTGCAATTTGCCAAGATTGCGCCACGATTTGAAGTTTTCCTTTTGGTCTAATTGTGAAATGGCTGAGCCTTGTCTGCTCTGTCGCGGACCCTCCGTGACCAGACCGTGGTCTAACCACTACACCATGTGTTGGCTTCTATTCGTCTCCATGTCTGAGCATTGCTAAGTTTCCTATTTTCACTTCAGCATGATGTTCATGGGTAGGTTTTAGGCTCTAGTCTCTTCGCGCTCCTTCTGTCTGCACTTGTCTAACTTTCCTAACTATGACTAACTCTACCTTCCTTTATATGACCTTTGCTAAGTGACCTATCTTCACTGCAGGCTATAGCTAGTCTGACCTTCCTCATCTTGTGGATTTCTCAATCTGTTTGTTACGTCTTTCAAGAGGCCCCTATAAATTCAGATCAACGCCCGGTTGCCGAAAGATCGTGTTTATTTTCTGGAGAAAAAATATCGGCTCGATTCGAATGCTTTGTTTAGGCATAGTTTAGGTTTAGTGTGGCTTCTAACTGAGCAAGTTAGTATTTGTAATACACATAGACTGGCTATCTAATAGTTAGGTACATGGATACCTGAGTGAATGTATATTCATTTGAGAAATAAATTGCTAAACACATATGACTGAAAAATTAGTATTCTGCTCGTAACAACAATTTTATTTTATTTTTGAAGATTTGGAAAACTAGCATTTTTTTTTTTTTTTTTTTTTTTTTTTTAACATTGATAGACCTTTGTTTGGCCGCGATCTCACCTGTTGGTAACTGACGATGTGGCCGAAGATGGAGCACAAAGGTCTAGAAGGCACCACTTACACGTATATAACAGAAAAACAATACTTGTATTACAAATATCCTGCTGACGGCCAATTTAAAGTTTCCACTATTATTACAAAATAGTTATAATCTACTTTCGATTCTTGCGACCATGTAATTTGAGTAGGGTCGTGCTATATAGTAATTGTAAAGAGTGAAAGAGAGAATTCTTAGAACTTTGAAACAGTCAAGTTACAGTCACGTTTCGATATAATCACATTACGCGTTGCACTGTCAGGTGAGCAGAAACCATGTTTGACGTTTATGACATCGACACTAGATCGTAACATGATCCGTACTTTAATTTGACTATTTTTAACCCCCGCGGCAAAAACGACGGGGTGTTTTAAGTTTGTAAAAAATATATAAAAAATATATATATATATATATATATAAAAAATATCTATATATGTAATGTATTGTATTATGTATATCAGTTATCTAGTACCCATAACACAAGCTCTGCTTAGCTTGGGGCTAGATAATGTTGTGTGAACTGTCCAGCATTATTTATTTATTTATTTATTTATTTGACGTGTATAAAAACGTGTGTGTCTGCGTGTGTGTTTGTGTGTCTGTCTGTGGCATCGTAGCTTCCGAACGGATGATTGTTTTTTTTTGTTTGACTGGTGAATTCGTTGGGAGTGTTCTTAGCTATGTTTCATCAAAAACGGTTGAGCCGTTTCATTGCGTCGAGGGTTTTTTTTTATTTTTACAAAATTAATTACTTGTATTATTACGAGAATTGGGTTTCTGGTTGACTGTCGTAAAAATTTGGTATTCCTGCTACGCGAGGCTTTTGAAACGAATCGCTAGTTTCGCAGCCCCGTAGTGAAACAATGCCCTCTATCCAGCGTTACCGAGGTTTAATCAAAGCAGACACGACCTTAAATATTGTGGATAAAGCATTTTAAAACCAAAATGATTGATTCCATGTTTACACTGTACATTTATCCCGGTCGAATACAATAAGGCCCAGTGTCTATTAAAGCGTAGTGAGCGAACATGAAGACGTACGTCGTCATGTACGCTCGCTCTGCAGCCATTGCCGTCCTATCGATCAAAGCTGTAGCAATATAGAAGTAGCAAACAGGCGTGCATCAAGGCTGTGCTACAGTGGCCTGCGGCCTTTGCTTGAAATCCAGAAAGTGGAGGAAAATTGATGACGTCAGGCCGCGCACTTTGGAAACTGTTTACGTGGTTTCGGAATGTATTTCTGAATTGTAATCATAATGCCACAGAAATATCATCGACTTTCTGCGTTCTCATTGAAGTAAAGTGCATTTTCGGACTGTTTGTAAGGTGGATGATCTCGCTTGTGGCGCGAAATTAGAATTTTTTGAGCTCATCATCACTTTTCAGATAGCCGAAGTTGATTTTACGAAAACTAGGAGACTTAAGGCGATATGTTAAAATACCGAATGGGCGGAGTCTAGCCAGAAAACAATAGCTGTAAGACAGTGACAGCGATATTGGTCACTTGAACCCGGGAAAAGGTGAGGTATAGATTTTTGCCACTCGGAAGTAACTGACGTAAGCGACAAATGATAAAACTTCGTTTAGCTTCTAAAGTAGCAAATATACAAATAAATTATCTATAATTAATGTAAGTAATGTGATTACCTACTGAATAATATAAAAAAATATGCTTAATACTTTCTCTAGTCGAAGGAGAGACCTAAAAAGGGGTTTAGAAGAGCCAATTTCAAAAAATAAAGCTATCGAGAAAAGTTTCGCGAATCGTGTTTCTACTCTATAATTTATTTAGATTACATCCTCAAGTAATTACTGTATTAACATCAAGTTTGTAACCTTTACTGATAGTGAGTGAGCATGAAACGAAACGACTCCAAAATTTTAACATAGCGTCTTAACTAACACACATGTTGTTATTCGTTCGTTCGTTTCGTACGAGGTAGTGCTGGCGTCTGGTGTCAGAGTTTGTCAAGCCGCCCGAGGGCGATACATGGCTTATCGACTGCTATTAATCAATAACAGCCGGGACCGACAGCTTAACGTGCCCTCCGAAGCACAGAGCGATGGAAATCCGCAAATAACTTAGAAAAGTCATTGGTGCGGAGCCTAGGATCGAACCCGGTATCGTTGGATTCTGAGTTGCACTATTGAACCGTAAGGCTACCATCGCATCCAAGTTGTTATTGATAGTATCTTATAAAAATATCATCAATTTAGCTTACGAATACACTAAACAAAAAATCATATTTTTCAAATATTTAAATTAAAATTATTTTACGAGCGGAGCGAGAAAAAAGGCGTAGGTTCTCAAGTCGTGTGTATTTTTTTTAATGAATATTTCTGCATGGGGTTGGCGAAGCCTTAAGTGAAGCCTATTTGATATAGTCAGCGTCGTACGTAAGAATACCGTGTGTATTTACGGGGTTGCGGGTTCGATTCCCTCCTCGGAACAAATATTTGTGCGATCTGCCGATATTTGTTCAGGGTGTTCTGGGTATTTTCTATGTATAATAAAAAATATCTAAATACGTCAATGTATTGTATTAAGTATATCAGTTATCTAGGTACCCATAACACAAGCTCTGCTTAGCTTGGGGCTAGTTAATGTTGTGTGAACTGTCCAGCATTATTTATTTATTTATTTATTTATGTATACCTACCCTACCGGTGATATACCTTCACACACGACACAGAGCTAGTTTCAAATGATTCATCGGAACCTAAACAAAGACTCATTATCTCTGAGTGAATATACTAAACGCCAGGATATTTCGGTTTTAACTGCGGAATTATAGCTTCAATAAAATATGAGTTACACATGAAAGCTTACTAGGATATTAAATGTAGCAGGGCGCTTGTCTGACCGGTACTAAGTAGTAGATCGTAAAAAACTTTGTAATTACAATAGATTTTCATTCGCGACGCGGTGGGCTGCTACGCCAAGGGAACCAATCGTATGTGTCTATTCGTAGAAATAGAAATATGTTTATTTGACACAAAAAACACAATGAATACAAAAAAATCAAAGCTGATAATACAAAAGGAAAACAAAATTAATAAATAATATTTAAAAAAATAAAAAAAACACGCTTTTATAGCTAACCGAACTAAAAAATAGAAAATAATTTTCAATTTCAAAGAGTTTATATTAAAGTAGTAGAAGATCTAACAATCAATCAGTTTTTTTTTTAAAGCGTGGGTTGCTTGTTAAAGTAAATGTAACAATCATTCTGTTAGCAACTATCTATGAGAGGAGAGTTATGAAAAGTAGTAAAATGCACCCCACGCTTTTAAAAAAAAAAACTGATTGATTGTTCGATCTTCTACTACTGTAATATAAACTCTTTGAAATTGAAAATTTTTTCTATTTTTTAGTTCGGTTAGCTATAAAAGCGTGTTTTTTTATTTTTTTTAAATATTATTTATTTTTCATTTTTTGTTCGATTTATCTCTCTCTCTCTCTCTCTCTCTCTCTCTATGCAAAGTTTCAAATTAATCAGACTTCTGGAAATTGGTGAAAATTATGCTCAAAGATTCAGTTACATACATACATACATACATACATACATAGATACAACCAAAGCTAATAAAAGCGTGTTAAAAAAGAAAAAGAAACACCTAAAAACTAGTAGGTACCTAAAGTATAGGCAGTAGGTATAAATCGGCTCATGTGTGTGAGTGCCAAAATGGCGTTCTGAGGGGCTATAGTCTGCAAATTTGGCAAGCAACTTACACGGCCATGTGGTGAACACTACACGGATTTTAGTATGGAGAAATCGAAGAGCGCCCCTAGCGGGCACCTTGAGTACCTCAAATCCCGTACAAAAATCCATCAAGTGTACACCACACGGCCGTGTAAGTTGCTTGTCAAATTTGCAGACTAGCCCCCAGCTCTGCATAAATGTTGGGTGAATTACCGCCCAGGTGGGTTACTATGAGCTCTTATTGCCATGCAGTTGATAAACTATTCAGTACATAATATTGGTTCCGTGATGTCCGCAACTATATTTAAAGGCACAATCGCAGAGGGTCTACAGACTTCTGCGATTAAAGTTATTCAACGATGAAAAATGTCAACGATGAACCGATATTTTGTACTGAATAGTTTTTGAACTGAATGGATATAAGAGCTCATAGTAACCCCCCAGCGCCGATTTTCAGCTGAAACCAGAAGCCCAATTCTCGTAATAAAAAATAGTCAAATTAAAGTTCGGATCATGTTACGATCTAGTGTCGATGTCACAAACGTCAAAAATGGTATTCTGCTCACCTGACAATACAACGATTATATCGAAATGTGACTGTAGCTTGAATGTTTCAAAGTTCTGAGAATTCTCTCTTTCACTCTTTACAATTATTATATAGCACTATCCTACTCTAACATATGGTCGCAAGAACCGAAAGTAGATTATATTGTTGTAATGACGGAGCAGAATACCAATTTCTCGGTCAATTTACAATACAATCTCGTTTCGGTCAACTTGCAGTGTGGTTATAACATAAATAAGAGAATTGGGCTTCTGGGTGAAGAGGGCAGCAGCGATATATAACATAATTAGAATAAAATATTTGATTACTACAAATGTCTAGGTACCCCAGCAATGGCGGCGATGAGCTCACCACTTGTCACGTCTATATTCCACGATGGTGCAACCCACTGTGAAAAGAGGCCCATTGAGGCTCTGCCTACCCCCCTTCGGGGAAAAAGGCGTGTGTCTATGTATGTATGTATGTATGTCTAGGTACCCTTATCATCATTCATCATTATCATGAGCCTATTGAAGGCCTATAGAAGGCCTATAGAAGGCCTATAGAAGGCCTATAGAAGGCCACTGCTGGATATAATAACGTCATAGAATGAAATAACAAGGATATTTTTTAATAGTTTTAATCAATATTATTCTGGTATATCAATAAAAAAACATTTAAGTACATATAATTTTTTCTGAAGTTAGTGATCAGAACGGTGAGCTGATCAAAATGAACCTAAACACGGCCAGTCTACTATTAATCACGGAGGAGGTCCATTTTCCACTTTCCGTCTCCATCGTCAGATCAGCTCGCCGTCACCATACTAATATATTATGATCGGAACTTGACAGAAAACTATTCAAGGATAGATGTAGCCACAGAGAAAAAAAACGCGCTATTAGCTGTCACTGTTAAAAAAAAAATGCGAGCTTATAGGCCAGAAAACTGTCGAATCAATTGCCACCAATCATAACTAAGAACAATCTCGTTCATGAGACCTTTCAAACAAATAAGTTTTTTGTTAAAAATATTTTTTTCAATACAAACTTTTATAAAATTAGTGATCGTAACCGTGTGCTGATCAAAATGAGCCTACTATTATCCATCGAGGAGTTCCGTTGTCCACCTTCTGTCTCCATCATCAGATCAGCTCGCTGTCACCATAATATTGCATTGTCATCGAATCTTGACAGGTATGCAAAATAGCATCTCAATCGGTTGAGGAGAACTGCTTTAAAATTCAGTTGCAAGATTCCACCCATACAAACATACATACATTGCAAGTTAATTAAAAGCTTGTAAAAAAGAAAATCAAAACAGATTCATCCGTTTACTGTTATCCGTGGTACCATGGTACTCATGGTTCCCCACAGGATCTCACACTAGGATCCTAGTATGGGACTATGTCCCATACCTATTTCTGCCGCAAAGCAGTAGTGCTCGCATTGCTGTGTTCCGGTTTGAAGGGTATGGGTGCCGGTGAAATTAAAGGCACATGAGACTTTTCATCTTTATGTCTCAGGGTGGCGGGCGCAGTGCAATGCCACATAGGTTGCGTCGTAGGTGGACGTGATCTATGAGGTAATGCGCTGTTCATAGGCAGAGGTTACCGCTTAACATCAGGTGGGCCTCTTGCTTGATCCGTCATCCTAGTAGTATAAAAAAAAAAAAAAATAATGTATGTGACTGTTGGGTGTTATGTTATGGTAAAAAGGCCAGGGCAAAAGTACCCATGTATAAAGAATGTGATGAGAGTGAATGAAACAAAAGAGGTGTGTCAGGATCGTAGCAAGTGGAAATCCGTGGTCTCTGCCTACCCCTCCGGGAAACAGGCGTGAGTTTATGTATGTATGTATGTATATTCTATTTGAAAGCAACAATGCCACAGCAGACACACACACACACACACACACGTCATACAACTTAAGTACTTACTTAACTTTTCATAACACCCCTCTTTTTGGTCGTGGGTTTAAAAAACTGGCGTTGTCACGAGTGGGGGGCAGCGCCACTTTTTTCCTAGTGTATCCCAGTGGGGACAAACAGGTGGGGACACTGGGAGTGAGCGTTGTATCAGCCAGTGAGTCATCCCTCCGTCACGCCACGGAAGTTGCCACGTCAACACATTGTTACCGTCCATTTCCACGCTGTAAATCATCGCACGCGCTTCAAACGTTATTTTAACGCACTTGGCAGTAAGGTGCAACTTTGGTTTAATTTTACACTGGAGTGACTGTAAATATTTTTGAGTTGTGTTGGGCATTCCGACACAACTCAAAAATATGTACAATGAATGTATATTAAGGTGAATGCGCACGCTTGCGGCGCGAAATTCAAAATTTTTGGTGTTTTTTGCCGATTACAGCTCATCAACACTTCTTCAGATAGCGAAAGTTGAGTTCGCGAGAACTGGGAGACCTAACACACATGTTTTAATTGATAGTATCTCATAAATATCATCAATTTAGCTATGATAACCCTAAACACATTTTTACAGTGTTTTTTTTTGTTTAGGGGTATCGTAGCTAAACTGATGATATTTATGAGATACTATCAATTAAAACATGTGTGTTAGGACTCCTAGTTCTCGCGAACTCAACATTTGCTATATGAAGAAGTGTTGATGAGCTGTAATGGTCAAAAAACACCAAAAAAAATTAAATTCGCGCCGCAAGCGTGCGCTCCATAGATTAACGTGTGCAACCAGCGTTCCAATCGCGCTAATTCTAAACGTTGTTACCAAAACACGTTCACGTTATTTTCAGACGTATGAAATAACGTGAACGGTTTTAGAGTATTTTTGAAATATATTTTTCAACAAAAAGCTTATTTACTTAGTAATGTTTTTATTACGATAATTTTGCTCTATTTCTGTTGACTTTGTTCTGTTGGTATTCGCTCTAATAATAGCGTAGTTGTTTACATGTCCAGTTCTGAATGTTTGCTGCTTTATACACTAACGACACGCCCTGGAACGTGTACATTAATACGTGTATACAACTAAACGTTCATCGTAAAACCACCTGTCCATAGTTATAACAAAATTCGTTCAATAATTACTGAGATGAGACTGACGTCAAATGTTACCTATTAAAATGGCCTGACTTTAGTCCTGCCTGACGACTAAACATAAAAAAAACTGTTATCGACCAGATCTGATACGTACCAGTAGGTAGTAGTTTTCAAGACTATGGTACCAACGTTTTTATCCTGTTGTCTGCCAACCCCCCACCCCCCATATATGACAGCCTCCTATAAATTCACTAGCAACATTTCTGTGCAGACCCATTTGTGGTTAGCATAAAACACGATGATATTTTTTTTTTTTTTTTTTATACTACTTCGATTACGGTACTAGCAAGAGGCCCACCTGATGTTAAGCAGTAACCTCTGCCTATGAACAGTGCATTACCTCATAGGTCACGTCCACCAAGGACGCACCCTATGTGGCATTGCACTGCGCCCGCCACCCTGAGACATAAAGATGAAAAGTCTCATGTGCCTGTAATTTCACCGGCACCCTTACCCTTCAAACCGGAACACAGCAATGCGAACACTACTGCTATGCGGCAGAAATAGGTATGGTGGTAGTACTTCCCCGGACGAACTCTTTCACAAAAAAGCTCTACTACTACTAAAATGTTTAAATGTTTGTTGTAAATGTTTTATTTGAAAAATTCCAGAAGTTTTGGGGTCCCCAAATAGACCCACGTCTGGCGCAGTATCTTACGAATTTCTTATTCGGCTCGGGAGAGAACAAGTCTCCGACGGTTGACTTCAATCGCTTCGCAGAGCTCTACGTTTACAATGTAAGAGGTGAGTTCTATAATAACCTTGGTTTCGTCACCTAGGATCTAGAGCCGTTGAGCGTGCGCCGAGATTCAGGCGCGCTTAACGTCTTTTATAAGATTTTTAGACGATTTGTTAAAATTTTGGAGTCGTTGCGTTACATGCTTTCTCAGTAACAGTAAAGGTTACAGACTTGATGTTAATACAGTAATTACTTGATGATGTAATCTAAATAAATTATAGACTAGAAACACGATTGGTGAAACTTTCACGGTAGCTTTATTTTTTGTTATTGGCCCTCCTCAATCCCGTTTTAGGTCCTTCCTTCGATTAGATAAAATATTAAGCATAATTTTGTATACTATTGTTTTTTGTGTACTTTTGTATTTTGTACCTATTTTTAGTAGGTAATCACATTACTTAGATTAATATAAGAGAATTTATTTTTATATTTGCTACTTTAGAAGCAAAACGAAGTTTTATCATTTGTCGCTTACGTCAGTTACTTCCGAGCTGCAGAAATCTATACCTCATCTCTTCCCGGGTTCTGTCACTTACTTGCAGCTATTGTTTTCATGCTAGACTCCGCCCATTCGGTATTTTAACATATCGCCTTAACGGGGAATGCTCTGAGGAGCTGTTTGAACTAATCCCAGCTTCGCACTTTTATAGATAGATAGATAGATAGATAATTCTTTATTGCACGTAAAACAAAGAAGTACAAAGGCGAACTTAATGCTAGAAAGCAACCACACACAACCATACATCCCGCCATCGTCAGCGAGCTCACCCGCACATTGTGGATGCGTGGAGGTCTCGCACAGTGCGTTTCACGCGCTCTCTTCTCCCGCGTACCTGCAAGGCGTGGAATGAGCTCCCGTTGGGTGTCTTCCCACAGGGCTACAATATGGGTAAATTGCTAGTAAATGTGTAGAAGGAAACGAAACTTCATATAGTTTCGAATACTATCACACTACTATCGTACTAAGCCCCCTGAACACCCTGAACGAATATCTGCAGATCGTACAAATATTTGTTACGAGGCGGGAATCGAATCCGCAACCTCCTGCGTCGCACGCAGGCGAAACTGCGCCCGGCACGCCACAGAGGTAAAAAAAAAACTTTAATTTCGCGCTACTAGCGAGACGTTGCATCTTAATATGAAATTAAGTATACATTTTGGAACTCTTCTAACTTATTTTAATTTTTAACCCCCGACGCAAAAACGACGGGGTGTTATAAGTTTGACGTGTCTGTGTGTGTGTATGTGTGTCTGTCTGTCGCCTCGTAGCTCCCGAACGGATGAGCCGATTTCGTTTTTTGTTTGTTTGAAAGGTGAATTTGTCGGGTGTGTTCTTAGCTATGTTTGATCAAAATCGGTTCAGCCGTTTCATTGCGTTGAGGGTTTTTTAATTCTTACAAAATTAATTACTTGTTAAATAGTTAATTTCACTGGTTTTTTGTTACCGTCATCATGGCTTTTGTATGAACAATTCAAATTGTAATTGTAACTTTTACAGGAAACGTGGATGAGAGATTAACGGTCACATACAACTGCTTGGGGAAGGTCTACAGTGAAGATGTGGAGTTGCCTTATCAGCTGTTGAAAGAAGTAAGTGACTCTCTGAATCCTATGCTTCTTAATAGACATTTATTCACAATATTAATTGTACGACAATATGGTTGGTACGATATTGTACCAAGAGCTAAAATCTTTGACAAACATATTAAAATTATGTTATTCACAGCTTAAATAATAAATAAAATAACAATGAGACAGCGATGCACTATGTCCAAGATTACATCTATCTCGGCCTTGATAGTTTCCCTCCAGGCGGGCAGGCAGGATAGAGAAATTGCAAGACGCACTGAGAACGCCTGGAGGAGTTATTGGTCGATGAAGGAGCTGATGAAGGGAAACCTTCCGATAATACTAAAGCGCAAACTTATGGACATGTGCATCCTTCCAGTTCTCACTTATGGCTCGCAAACTTGGTCTTTGACAAATTTTCAGAAATCCAAACTCATGGTTTGCCAACGGGCGATGGAGCGCAGTATTCTGGGAGTTAAATTAACCGACCGGATTCGAAACACCATACTGCGCTCCAAAACTAAAATCGCCGACGTGGGAGAAAAAGCCGCCCAGCGCAAGTGGAATTGGGCTGGACATGTCTGTCGCATGCCTGATGAGCTGTGGGCCAAAATAACCACTATGTGGAGCCCTGACACAGCGAGACGGCGCGCAGACCACGCAGGAGATGGCGCGATGAAATAGATGCATTTAACACAGATTGGCAAACAATAGCACAGGATCGTAGTGACTGGAGTATATGGGGGGAGGCCTTTGCTCAACAATGGGATGATTCAGGCTAACAGTAACAGTAACGATGAGACACATATCATTATTGAAATTAGCAAAATAATAAAATAATAAAAGACACAATAAAAAATTAATACATTTAGGTACGATGATTATACCATAGCATAACCTATGAATTCATAATAGCTATAAAAGGTCTGCTCGACGAGCCACCGTTCCAATATTTGTTTATATGAAAATGTACTCCAAGTATCGGTGATACTGTCAGGGAGATTATTGTAGACTGTCGGTCCCATCCCATTTCGTGCCTCAATTTCGATGATTTCTTAAAGAACGTGGTACCTGCATTAACTTAAGACAGTTTCGGGTATTGTTCGTATGTACGTCAACGTGCCTCTGGTACAAGTTAAGATTCATCCTCACGTACACCGCTACCTGCCCCCCTATTCCCTAACTGAAAGTCACTCGGTGACTAACGTTGTAAGTGACTTTCAAGATAGGGAATAGGGGGGCTGTTATAACAACAGGCAGGGCAACGTGAGGATGCATAAGCTCTTAAAATGTTCTTAGGTCGATCACGGTCCTACTATCAGTTGCTTAGCTAAGTAAGTATTGTTTTCATGTTTACAGTACTGCGAAAGCATAGCATCGACGTACATCAAGATGGTCAAGTCGTCCTCATCTCTGCGCGCGAAGACATGGCTCAGCAAGGGGTTCAAGGGACGCGCGTGCCACGTGCAAGGGCTGGGCGAGACGCTGGCGGCCAGTGTTGGCGACCCCGACTCCCCGCAGAACCACTGCACCAGTGCACAGCTTAGTTCGTGGTAAGTGACACATCTCTGCGCGCGAAGACATGGCTCAGCAAGGGGTTCAAGGGTCGCGCGTGCCACGTGCAAGGGCTGGGCGAGACGCTGGCGGCCAGTGTTGGCGACCCCGACTCCCCGCAGAACCACTGCACTAGTGCACAACTTAGTTCGTGGTAAGTGACACATCTCTGCGCGCGAAGACATGGCTCAGCAAGGGGTTCAAGGGTCGCGCGTGCCATGTGCAAGGGCTGGGCGAGACGCTGGCAGCCACTGTAGGCGACCCCGACTCGCCGCAGAACCACTGCACTAGTGCATAGCTTAGTTCGTGGTAAGTTACACATTTGATTTCATGTTGCATCACGTTAGGCTGCGTTTTCACCAAAGATGTGCGAGGTAGCTGAGCGGTGCGGGGATGCGTAGCGACGCTGTGAAACGGTGCCGTGAGCCGTGCGAGGATGTGTAGCGGGCTCTTTTCAGATGCGAGCGAATACTCGGAAACGCCGGGTGTTGCCGGTGTCTATAAAGCCCCGTATTCACTTTAAACATTTGTTTATAAACATGGTTGCATAAACATGTTGCCGAGTTGCTGTAAATAAGTTGTAAACATTTTATGTAACAGATATCGACAAAAAAAACTAACACAGCAGCACTACTTGCTCTGGCAAGATTTTGACGCAGACTGGCGTGTGGACGGGAAGTATGACTGTAAACATTGTTGCCAATAACTTTGATGTTGTAAAACTTTGGTGTTTAGCAACTGTTCTGCAACAAATGTTTACAATGAATACGGCGCTTAAGCGACGGTGACCACTTCACATCAGGTGGGCCGTAAGCTAGTTTGCCTATTTATTTCATTAAAAAAAAAACTAAAAAACAAAAACAAAAATAACGCGAAAGCTCGCTTTCATCCTTTGCACACATCCCTCGCGCACATCTCTCGCACGCATCCGTCGCACACATCACTACATCGCAAAATATTGCGACTAATGACTTCTGGCAGGCAGCCCTCCCTGGATGCTTGGTGCTGTGCTGCAGTGCTCCTTTCATTCATCATACTCAGTTCAATCAAACATGAATCAAACTCAACCAAAACAGTTGGGTAGCACGCACTTTTTTCGTAAGGATCGTGTGAGGCCTCTTTTTCGCAAGTGTGTCAGCACACTGTGCTAGCACAATTGAGGCGAGGTTCGCAAGCACATTTGAGTGAAGAGACCGAGTTGACACGCATGTGTGTGGTGTGTTCTGTGCGACGAACTGCCTCGCCTCGCGTGCCGCCTGTCTCCCTCCCACAACAAGAACATGAAATTAGACCTTATTTTGTATAGAATAAATACCTTACACATCAAACATTTTTCCCCCCATGGCAGTACAACCAAATCTGTTATGCGACCCGACTAACGCTCGGCGCTACCCGGCAGCCGGGCTGGCTAGTGTGACGTGTAGACACTTTCGAGATGTGGTGTTGGAGACGGATGCTGCAAATCCCCTGGACAGCCCGTAGGACGAACGTGTCAATACTCAAGGAACTCAAAATAACTAGTAGGCTTTTCTCCATCTGCCTCCAGCGAGTCCTTGAGTATTTTGGTCATATAGCTCGGAAAAAGGGCAAAGTCGAGGGAAAGACGTCACGAGGCCGTAGCCCGTTACGTTGGTCAGACCAGATCCGCATCACTCCCGATTTAAAACTTCACGAAGCCGTGCAGCTCGCTGGAAACAGATCTCGCTGGCGCAACATCGTCCGGTAGAAAGTGATCCATGGAGGGGGTCATGACCCTCAGCATTGAGGAATACGACGCGAGGAGGACATCAAACATGATGGCACTGCGGTGTACAATTTGAGAAGTGGTTTTTTTTTCTTCTAATCCCTCGCAGGGTCCTTTTGCATACGAGACATAGAGCAAAGCAGTGACATGCTTTGCTCTATGTTTTGCCAAATAGATGCTGGCTTTGTAAATGGCTTTGTAAATTGCAGGTTACAACACAATACGCTCCTGAAGCTGCTCGCCGAGTTCGTGTTCGTGAATCTGTACGGCATCTACCACAAGCACGGAGAGAGTCCCACGTCACCGCACGCCTCGATGCCCTCCGCGACGCCGTCCTTGCTGCCCGCGCCTGTCGGTGAGCGGCTCACAAGCTTATATATAGTGTCCCCGACATTAGTTACATCTACCACAAGCACGGAGAGAGTCCCACGTCACCGCACGCCTCGATGCCCTCCGCGACGCCGTCCTTGCTGCCCGCGCCTGTCGGTGAGCGGCTCACAAGCTTATATATAGTGTCCCCGACATTAGTTACATCTACCACAAGCACGGGGAGAGTCCCACGTCGCCGCGCGCCTCGCTGCCCTCCGCGACGCCGTCCTTGTTGCCCGCGCCTGTCGGTGAGCGGCTCACAAGCTTATATATAGTGTCCCCGACATTAGTTACATCTACCACAAGCACGGGGAGAGTCCCACGTCGCCGCACGCCTCGCTGCCCTCCGCGACGCCGTCCTTGTTGCCCGCGCCTGTCGGTGAGCGGCTCACAAGCTTATATATAGTGTCCCCGACATTAGTTACATCTACCACAAGCACGGGGAGAGTCCCACGTCGCCGCGCGCCTCGCTGCCCTCCGCGACGCCGTCCTTGTTGCCCGCGCCTGTCGGTGAGCGGCTCACAAGCTTATATATAGTGTCCCCGACATTCGTTACATCTACCACAAGCACGGGGAGAGTCCCACGTCGCCGCGCGCCTCGCTGCCCTCCGCGACGCCGTCCTTGTTGCCCGCGCCTGTCGGTGAGCGGCTCACAAGCTTATATATAGTGTCCCCGACATTAGTCACATCTACCACAAGCACGGGGAGAGTCCCACGTCGCCGCGCGCCTCGCTGCCCTTCGCGACGCCGTCTTTGTTGCCCGCGCCTGTCGGTGAGCGGCTCACAAGCTTATATATAGTGTCCCCGACATTAGTTACATCTACCACAAGCACGGGGAGAGTCCCACGTCGCCGCGCGCCTCGCTGCCCTCCGCGACGCCGTCCTTGTTGCCCGCGCCTGTCGGTGAGCGGCTCACAAGCTTATATATAGTGTCCCCGACATTAGTTACATCTACCACAAGCACGGGGAGAGTCCCACGTCGCCGCGCGCCTCGCTGCCCTCCGCGACGCCGTCCTTGTTGCCCGCGCCTGTCGGTGAGCGGCGTACAAATTGCAGGTTACAACACAATACGCTCCTGAAGCTGCTCGCCGAGTTTGTGTTCGTGAATCTGTACGGCATCTGTACTCATGTTTCGCAAAATTAAATGATTGATTGATTGAAAAAGCGACAAAGACATGCAAACAACAAAAAAACACAAACAAAAATGGCTAGAAATAACGCCAACAAGTGGTTCTGCCGGAAGACCAGCGTTGGTTGCTAGCTTGCTGTCTTAGAGCATCGCAGGCCTCCGTACCTTGCTGTCAACCAACTCATGCTGAGGCAGAGCCATTTTGTTACTCGAGTTACACCTAGTACCTTCATATCTGTTTCTTCTGAGTTTAATACATGTTTCTGTCTAGCTCATGTATACAAATAAATATATATTATTTAAAAAAAAAAAAAAATAGGGCATCATCATCATCTTCTAGCTCTAAAACAACTAAATGGGTGATGTGATGTGATGATTTCAGGTTTGGAGGCGATGCCAGACTACCCTGCCTTCATAGACTTGGCGCACATAGTGTGGTTGAACAGTCACGTGCCTCAGGTACACCAGGACAAATGGAGGTTTCTGTTTTCCTCGCATATACACGGCGAGAGCTTCTCTACTATGGCAGGTGAGACATTATAGACACAAAACTGTCGTAATACCGACGACCTCTGTGGCGCGGCGGGCGAAGGTTCGCCTGTGACGCAGGAGGTTGCGGGTGCGATTCCCGCCTCGGAACAAATATTTGTACGATCTGCAGATGTTTGTTATAAGTCAAAGTCAAAAGTATTTTTAACCCGCGACGAAAAACGAAGAGGTGTTATTATAAGTTTGAGGTGTCTGTGTGTGTCTGACCCAACGTAGCTCCCGAACGGCTGAACCGATTTCGTTTTTTTTTTTGTTTGAAATGTGTATTTGTCTGGAGTGTTCTTAGCTTTAATTGATCAAAATCGGTTCAGCCGTTCAGCGTTGGGGGCTTTTTTTTAATTTTAACAAAATTAATTACTTGTATTCAATGAAATCCCAAGGATCATATTGAGTCGTCTTTTAAAATAAATTGACTCCAATGCGACAACACCTAGAAAAATCAGGCGACAAACACAAACATACATACATACATAGACACACGCCTTTTTCCCCGAAGGGGTAGGCAGAGCCATAATAGGCCTCTTTTCACAGTGGGTTGCACCATCGTGGAATATAGTCGTGACAAGTGGTGAGCTCATCGCCGCCATTGCTTCCCACGACTGACTCATCTAACGCTTTCTTCCAGTAATAACACATTCCATAATAAGCTACCAGACAGGACAAATCTTATACCAACGAATCTTATCAAAAAGTCCAGGTAATCCCTTAGTCGGCTTTTATGACATCCACGGGAGGAGACGGAGGGGTCTATTCTTAGGCCGGACACACCACGGCTAGGCTTTATTTGATGATCCTTCTTACTACTAGGCGGGGAGCGCCTGTGTGGTGCCTCGAGAACAAGGAGAAGCTGATTCAAAGAAAAAAAGGAAAAACAACTTAAAAGCCTAAGACATGCAGTCAAGAGTAATATAATGGTATAGAAAATATAATGGTATAGAAAATATAATGGTATAGAAAATATAATGGTATAGAAAATATAATGGTATAGAAAATATAATGGTATAGAAAATATAATGGTATAGAAAATATAATGGTATAGAAAATACGCAGAACACTCTGAACAAATATCAGCAGATCGCACAAATATTTGTTCCGAGGCGGGAATTGAACCCGCAACCTCCTGCGTCGCAGGCGAACTTTCGCCCACCGCACCACAGAGGTCGACAAACATTATGACGAGAATCCAACATCGTGACCCTCAATATCAATGCAGGTATATAATAGGTGCAGGTAATGCATAGGGTGCGTCCTAGGTGGACGTGACCTATGTGGTAATGCACTGTTCATAGGCAGAGGTTACCGCTTAACCGCTTAACATCAGGTGGGCCATCTGCTTGTTCCGTCATTCAAGATAACGAACCATGTCCCCAGGTCGTATCATAGACAACGGCGCCTCCGTGATAATAATCGAGGACAACAACGGGTACATATTCGGGGGGTACGCGCCGGCGTCCTGGGCGCTCGGCCCCAACTTCTCGGGCTCCGAGGACTCATTCCTGTTCACGCTGGCGCCCAAGCTGAGGGTGTACCCGGCCACCTCGTTCAACAACCACTACCAGTACATGAACCATCACACCAAGACTCTGCCTAACGGACTGGTGAGTACTAACACCGAACAGAGTACATGAACCATCACACCAAGACTCTGCCTAACGGACTGGTGAGTACTAACACCGAACAGAGTACATGAACCATCACACCAAGACTCTGCCTAACGGACTGGTGAGTACTAACACCGAACAGAGTACATGAACCATCACACCAAGACTCTGCCTAACGGACTGGTGAGTACTAACACCGAACAGAGTACATGAACCATCACACCAAGACTCTGCCTAACGGACTGGTGAGTACTAACACCGAACAGAGTACATGAAACATCACACCAAGACTCTGCCTAACGGACTGGTGAGTACTAACACCGAACAGAGTACATGAACCATCACACCAAGACTCTGCCTAACGGACTGGTGAGTACTAACACCGAACAGAGTACATGAAACATCACACCAAGACTCTGCCTAACGGACTGGTGAGTACTAACACCGAACAGAGTACATGAACCATCACACCAAGACTCTGCCTAACGGACTGGTGAGTACTAACACCGAACAGAGTACATGAACCATCACACCAAGACTCTGCCTAACGGACTGGTGAGTACTAACACCGAACAGAGAACATGAACCATTACACCAAGACTCTGCCTAACGGACTGGTGAGTACTAACACCGAACAGAGTACATGAACCATCACACCAAGACTCTGCCTAACGGACTGGTGAGTACTAACACCGAACAGAGTACATGAACCATCACACCAAGACTCTGCCTAACGGACTGGTGAGTACTAACACCAAACAGAGTACATGAACCATCACACCAAGACTCTGCCTAACGGACTGGTGAGTACTAACACCAAACAGAGTACATGAACCATCACACCAAGACTCTGCCTAACGGACTGGTGAGTACTAACACCAAACAGAGTACATGAACCATCACACCAAGACTCTGCCTAACGGACTGGTGAGTACTAACACCAAACAGAGTACATGAACAATCACACCAAGACTCTGCCTAACGGACTGGTGAGTACTAACACCAAACAGAGTACATGAACCATCACACCAAGACTCTGCCTAACGGACTGGTGAGTACTAACACCAAACAGAGTACATGAACCATCACACCAAGACTCTGCCTAACGGACTGGTGAGTACTAACACCAAACAGAGTACATGAACCATCACTGGCATAGGCTCCTTTTTATCCCAGACTCCAAGTGGGAAGCCGCGGGTGGACCCTAGCTAACAATACAACACTATTAATTATTTCGCATCTCCGTATCAAGGAGACGATCGCGGGTACGAATCCCATCATCATCAGCCCACACTAGTCCACTGCTGGACATAGGCCTCTCCCAATACGCGCCACTGAGCCCGGTGTTCGGCTCTTCTCATCCACTTTCTGCCCGCCGCCTTTCGTAGGTCATCGCTCCACCTAGCCAGAGGGCGCCTCACGCTACGTTTGCCAAGACGCGGTCTCCACCCAAGAACTCGCTTACACCAACGGTTGTCGGTTCTTCGGAATATATGGCCAGCCCATTGCCACTTCAGCTTGCTAATCCGGCTAATTACGATAAAGGGGTAATTACGAATCCTGGCTGGTTGGCAATTTTTGGAATAAATAAATATAAATATTGATGGACAGTTCACACAACATTATCTAGCCCCAAGCTAAGCAGAGCTTGTGTTATGGGTACTAGATAATTGATATACTTAATACAATATATTACATAGATAGATATATTTTATTATACATAGAAAATACCCAGAACACCCTGAACAAATATCTGCGATCGCACAAATATTTGTTCCGACGCGGGAATCGAACCCGCAACCTCCTGCGTCGCAGGCCAAGCTTCGCCCGCCGCGCCACAGAGGCCGTCAGGTAAAACAATGTTTGTACCGCGCGTCCTAGGTGGACGTGACGTATGAGGTAATGCACTGTACATAGGCAGAGGGTACCGCTTTACAACAGGTGGGCCATCTACCTGATACTTCATTCCAAGTCGTATAAAAAAAAACTACTCTTCAGCTGGTTGGCAATTTTTGGAATATAATTTTAAATTAATTTACGTTTCAGCTAATGGGCGGACAGTTCGAGTTCGGCGGTATCTGGGTGAACGCGGACCCTTTCGGCGAAGGGTCCTCTGCGGAGTCCTGCAGCACCTACCGCGGCTACAAGCGGCTCAGCAAGGAGCCCACCTTCCGCATCAAGAGCCTCGAGGTGTGGGGCGTGGGGGACAAGCCGCTCACCCTCAAGGACTCCGTAAGTACCGCGGGGACAAGCGGCATTTTTTTTAACATTTTTAATTTTTCTGTACATAACCTAGAAACTAAAAACTAATAATAAAATAAGGGTTCCTGGTTCCCCTCACTCACCCCCCTCTTTCCCCCACTCCCAAACTTAACCTAACTTATCCTATGTCCTTTCCTAATCCCTGCGCAGACGGCGTCGATAACATCGCGATCCAGCGTGCTAGATTCCAAAAAGTCAGATCGCGGCTTCATGAAGATTATTGGCAAGCAACCCATCAGCGACGGCCTCAGGGACTAAATGGTCTCATTGGTTACTTTTTTACTTTTTTTTATTAATACTAAATAAATGTATTGCTTACACATTGTTACAGTTTTACCCAAAATATAAGTCCGATCGACTGTTTTCGTATGCGCAGAAAAGCGCAGACTGATATCCGACAGTAGCCGAACGTATAGCGTGTAGCGTTTTGTCCCGCTCACATTTAAGTGTCGACCATGGATGTATAATAGTATGGAGTGAGTGCTAAAAATAGCATAGTGTTCCTTCTTACTCCTATCCTAGAAGATAGCTTGCTATCCTATGTTAGAGAGAAACAAATATATTATCACACGACAGTCGTTTTTCCGTTCCGTACCCTGAATATTGGCACCATATCACAATACGTCACGTAATTTGGCACATATACATCTTCCTAGATTGTTACCATGAATGTAGTAGTAATTTGACATTTGGCCTGGTACGAGTTACACAAATAAGAACAGATAGATATATGCTTGTCTCATTCCAACACATGAATACATTCATATAAAAGAATGAGACTGGTATAATCGATACCGGTTTGTTTTTAACCTTACTTCCATTAGTTCTTCGTCTGAGGTGTCGATCGGCCGCGATTTTGCCGCGAAATCGATTAACCAATAACAGCGCAAGATTTAAGCGCGCGGTTGCTATTGTTAGAAGGAAGGTTCCCGCGCTATAGAAATTGGTCTACGGCGCAGGTACATCGGGGCGACATATATTTTGGGTAAAACTGTACTATGCAGGCATTCCATAAGGTAAGTAGGTATGTAGGTCTTTTTGCCAAACATTTACATTCTTAAATTTAAATGTAATCCAAAAATTCCGTTCCAGCGGGACTCGAACCCGCAAACTTGCCTGTGATCGGCAATGACGTGTGTTAGATTAAGTTATAAATATCTTTATATGTATGTTAGTTGTAAGGTATATATTACTATGGGCCTTTGTCTAGGTAAAATGTACATTTTTCACTGTTGCCTGAAATAAATTTATTGAATTATTATTGAATTATTGAATGCTTTTACCAGTTCGGCCATAGTGATAGTGCCCACAAATTTCGTCTTCAGCGTCATAGTGTTCTGGCCGAACTGGTAAAAGCATTGCCGATCACAGGCGAGGTTGCGGGTTCGAGTCCCGCTGGAACGGAATTTTTGGGTTACATTTAAATTTAATGTTATAGTGTGGTTTACACTTGAAAAATAATAAACTATTTAAATTCTTGTCTTAGATTTAGTACCTAGATTCAAATTATAATTATTCTTATTTAGTAGTTTTTTTTGTATGATTAATGTCAGCTTATAAAGACATAAAGATGAAAAGTCTCATGTGTCTGTAATTTCTTTTGCAACGCCGCATAGGGTGCGACCTAGACCCCTTGAGTCGGCTGTTAGGACATCCACGGGAGGAGACGGACGGGACACAGCCTCATCACCGATCACTGTCTTCGTAAGTAATGAGAACTGTCGTTGCAGGATGAACGTGACACCAGCGTCCTGGACATAGACCCTGAGGCGAAGGCGATCCTGGAGCTCGCCGGCAAGACGCGCCACAGCGACGGCATCCGGGAGCCGCCGCCGCTCTAACCACTGGGCCTATCCTGGTCACCCGGGGGAGGTGTGCTGACTGGTAGTGCAGAACCAGCGTGGTGAAAGATCTCTGTGTGCCTCGTAGCTCACTGTCCACACGTTCTTATCATAATGTAACCTTTTCCAGCGTTATTTTAGAGCAATATATAGCACTGGGCCTTTCTTGGTCACTCCGGGTGCGGTGTGCTGACTGGTAGTGCAGAACCAGCGTGGTGAAAGATCTCAGCGTGCCTCCTAACTCACTGTCCACACATTCTTATCAAAATGTATCCTTAGCCAGCGTTATTTTAGAGCAATATATAGCACTGGGCCTTTCCTGGTCACTCCGGGTGCGGTGTGCTGACTGGTAGTGCAGAACCAGCGTGGTGAAAGATCTCAGTGTGCCTCCTAACTCACTGTCCACACATTCTTATCAAAATGTATCCTTAGCCAGCGTTATTTTAGAGCAATATATAGCACTGGGCCTTTCCTGGTCACTCCTGGTGCGGTGTGCTGACTGGTAGTGCAGAACCAGCGTGGTGAAAGATCTCAGTGTGCCTCCTAACTCACTGTCCACACATTCTTATCAAAATGTATCCTTAGCCAGCGTTATTTTAGAGCAATATATAGCACTGGGCCTTTCCTGGTCACTCCGGGTGCGGTGTGCTGACTGGTAGTGCAGAACCAGCGTGGTGAAAGATCTCAGTGTGCCTCCTAGCTCACTGTCCACACATTCTTATCTAAATGTCTTCGACCAAAGTAAAATAAATGGACTGGCCTTACCCATACAAAACGTCCGTGAAAAATAAGACAATTCGGATTTAGGGTACGGTCAACAAATAAACTATCTATCTATCTATCTATCCAGCCACTGCTGAGTAAAGGCCTCTTCTCTATAGCGCCACTCCTGGCGGTCTTGTAAATAAACTAGGTGAAATTAAATTATTGAACTTCTTAAAAACTGTATTTTTTTAATACTTAATACTTTAACAGATGCAATGTGTTTTCTAAAGTTATTTCAGTAGGTTTATAGTACAAAAAATCGCCGAAAAAAATGCAATTATTGAATGAAACTTTTCAAAAATACATGGTTCCCTTCTGTTTTATGTAGTTACGTATCTATTTTTCAGCTCTCAAACATACACAATATAAATCAATAGAAAAGCAAGTCCACCTAAGGTCTTCAGCTAAATCAATTTGTGAAAACTATATTTTTCATCACTCAATAAACTAAGAAAATATAATAAAAATCGTACGGAAACATAAATGTATAAAAATTCCAGTATTTAAGAAACTGCAGAGTGCAGTTTTAAGAATTTTGCACAATGAGTTTTTTTATACTACTTGGAATGACAGATCAAGAAGATGGCCCACCTGATGTTAAGTGGTACCCTCTGCCTATGAACAGTGCATTACCTCAGGTCACGTCCACCTAGGACGCGCCCTATGTGGCATTCCACTGCGCCCGCCACCCTGAAACATAAAGATGAAAAGTCCCATGAGGCCGTAATTTCATCGGCACCCTTACCCTTCAAACCGGAACACAGCAATGCGAGCACTACTGCTTTGCGGCAGAAACAGGTATGGTGGTAGTACTTCCCCGGACGAACTCTTTCACAAAAAAGCTCTACTACTACTAACCGTTTTTTGGCGTATAGAATTCATTGTGTAGAAAATGATCAGAGCAAATACGGGAAAATGTATTCCACTTCCAAAAGTCGTCTGTTCTTGCTCGTCTTATGACTTCTATCCATTTTTGTTTACCTTAGATTTTTTTTGGAAAGCTATAAGGTTAATTAACATGCCATTACATATTATATGCAATTACCTAAAGCGACGTGCTTAGCAATGTTTTGACGTAAATAATGCAAATTACAATTCTAAATCAATACGATACCCCTTAGGCATCAGATTTTTTTGCAGTCTGTACCGGACCATCCGTCATGCGTGAAGTCTTGTCAAATATTTCGTCGCTGTAGTTGGAAAACTAAATAAGTAATAACAACAACAAAACCAACATCGCGAGAAAAACGCGATTTACTGTTTTATTGCGTCAAAAATGGCAATAACTTTTTTATCGTAACTAATTTTTCAGTCCGTGTTTTGATATGTTATAGATTGGTACTGTATCTATTTTGGAATTTAATGATAATACATTTTAGTTCTTTTGATTAAGAGAAAAAAATAAAAAAACGACTATGTATTTTTCCCTCGCTAATGTTTTGAATAATTGAAATGATCTATTATTTACTTATTTGAATATGACAATCCTATCCATGGGTATAGATTTATGTAATATTAAAATACATTTTAAAATAAAACCAACTTATAATCATTTCTTTTTATCAAGATTGAATATTAGAAAACTACTGAAACACCAACATTATTTTAGCAGACTTATAAATTCAAAGTAAGTGACATAACAAACTTATCATACGACTAATGCTTATAAAACCAACAAAATGAAAAAAAATTGTGGAACACAATAATTCTAAGTATCAAAAAGAAAAAGGTATGTCGACTAAAATTAAAACTATCTACGAGTATAAACTTGTGTCTGTTAACTTTCATTCAGAGTGGGGAACATTGAGATAATGTCCTGGGGCGTAGTCCTCCTTGTCGCTCGTCCTCTAGAGCAAGACGTGTCCATCGACATGTATGGGCCATCATAACCATGCAATAAAGTCGATTTCGCAAAATGTGTTAGTTATGTAGTTTTCCTACCACACGACGATTTATAAGTTTTTTATCAATTGATGAAAATTATATTATAAAACCTTTACTTACAAATTAAATGCGATGCCTGAAGCTTTATTTGTATTTCTTGTGTTGTTTGCACTTGCAGAAAAGCACAGGAAGGCATTGTATTACCAAGGTATCTAATTTTGGTATTTTTCAGCATAGCTGTCACTCGTTGCCGTGACAAAGACTGACTGAAGCGAAGTATACTAGCTAGGTCTGTTTAGAAGCTTCAAAACTATCGTTCCCTAAGGCCCGTCCATTCATTTTATTTACGTCGATGCTAAATGTAACCTTACCCAGCGTTCTTTTAGAGCAATATATATGTATTATATATCTAGTTAAACTGTTTCTGTTTATATAGACTATTGTAGATTTATCTACTTTCATTAGAAAGGCAGTTTATCATTACACTCGTTTCGTTTCGTTTCGTATGAGGTAGTGCTGGCCTCTGGTGTCAGAGTTTGTCAAGCCGCCCGAGGGCCTCTGACATGGCTTATCGACTGCTATTAATCAATAACAGCCGGGACCGACAGCTTAACGTGCCCTCCGAAGCACAGAGCGATGGAAATCCGCACATAACTTAGAAAAGTCATCGGTGCGGAGCCTAGGATCGAACCCGGTATCGTTGGATTCTGAGTTGCACTATTGAACCGTTAGGCTACCATCGCTACACTAGTAGGCGTGATGAAAATAAATAAAACCAGAGAATTTATTGATTAAAAAAAGAAAATTGGTGAAAATATATAGTTCCAAATTTTTTCCTCAAAAGCGTGTGTTGTGCGAAACGCCAATCAGAGCCCATTCGCATCTGAAGCTCAAGAAAGAAAAATGGGATCGCACCGGCAACACTGGCACCTACTGACACAGATTAAATAATAGCTACTACGCTGGCTTCTCCTTGTTTACAAAATTGAGACGTCACAAGCAGACGCCATGACACCTGCGAGTGTTTTGAAGCGAAATTCAAAGTTATATTTAACGTTACTTTCAAACAGAAAAAAGATAATTTATGGCATAATTAGTGCATAATTTAGTGCATAGTTTTTATTAACTTTTATTTTTTCTGCTCGCTTCAGGCTGTGCTAACCCCTGACAAAAATCTTCATAAAAAAAACCATCGCGCTGCCATGGAGCAATTTCAAATAAATAGCTCTTTAAAATGTCAACAATCTTGACAATATTGAGAAACAATCGAATCTAGCCAAAAGTTAGAGGCAAGTTTGTGTTTTTTTTTCTATCTAGAAAATATTATCCTATCCTGTTTCTGGTACAGTGATCCCTCGGAATTATAATGTAGTATCCATGCGTATTTTTAATGTGAATATTGTACTTGATTTTACTATGTTAAAAATCAAATCATTCTTTTGTAATTTTGCCCCCTCTAAGTACTATATTTACAAGGCTCGATTCGCTCGCCGACCAAATTATTTGTTCCCAGTAGTTCCACGTAGCTAGTTCCACATGGAACTACTGAAAACCTAATAAATGAATATTTTGTACCATTACTTTCATGTAATTTTAAAGTAGTTTTAACACTTTATCCTGAGTTGATGACGACGGCTGATTTAAGATTTGTCCCTCTCTTATGTGAATAACTTTGTTGGGTTACAAAATTAGCTTTAAAATTATCATAGTAGGTCAGAGAAATTGGCAAATTGGTACAGAAAGTCAGAGAAAAGTCAGGGTTTTTTGTAGCATTGGCAGTGGACATGTGCGTATACAGGCTGTCCCAAGACTATGCGACATGAAGGGAAAGTACCTTAAATATTGTAGATAGGATATTTTGCAGGAATTAGACTTTATTTTATTTTTAAAGCTTAGTACTAATGCATTGGTTTTTTTTCATTACTTGCTTCTTCTGGGAATCGGACCGAACATTTAATGGATGAAACATTGTACATTATTCTTTTGTTATAAGATACTCATGAGTAATTATTATTTTTTAGCCATTCTTTCGATAGGCATTTAAAAAATATGGGTTTTTTTTTCACATTTAAGTTTGTTCGATTCCTAGACGAAGCAAGTAATTTTTAGAAAACTTTTGAATGTAGTATTACTATGTTTTAAAAATAAAATAAAGTCTCCCTTCAACAAAATATCCTATCTACAATATTTAAGGGGCCCCAATTCGATTTGAACTAAAATCTTGTAGGTTCGTACAATTCAATTTTTGAAAGAGAGGCACTGTGTAAAATGGGAGCTAAAGCCAGATCCTTTGGTTGGAATTCGGAAAATTCCGCTACTTACTTGCGAAACGGCAATAAACGCGCAAAATCATCAAAAACTTGTTCCAGCACGTACGTTTTTTTGAAAAAGTCTTTCAAGTTTGTGAAAATAATGTTTGTAATTTAGATTCTACACAACATGGGCTAGATACCTGATCTTTTTTTGTTTTACTTTTACAGTTTGTAAGAACATTATGAACATACAAAGTTCAGGTAAAATTGTGCAAATAAGCTGATTTTTGAAAGCTTATACAGAATTTAGAGGTAAACAAAAAAAAACAAAAAAGATCAAGTACGTAGATATATTCTTCAAGATACATATTTGTACAAAACATCTGACGAAAAAATTGTTACAACTTTATAATCACGTACGAGCTGAGCACCAGCGTTTTTATCGAAAGTACTGGAATTGACTGCTCTTAAGGTCTTCCCTCATGTCCCTTCCCCTTCCTAAAATCCCTTAATGTCGCATAGTCTTGGGACGCTCTGTATAGCTTCATTTAATATTACTAATTATGTACTTAACAAAATATATCTAGGCAACTACTAAAAAGTGCGTTTTTAGTGTATAGGAAGGTGCCTTTCTGTGTCAATGTAGTGTATTATGGCCCGGGCTAGTAAGTACTGATAATATTTTCGAAAGGAAAGCCAAAAAATTTAAAATAAGTAAATTTAATTCTACTAATTTCAACTTCGCCACTAGTCTGAACATATTTTGGTGTAATTTCGAATGTAACGTTTGAATCAATAATATCAACTTTTGGTCCAGCATTATTTCGACGTCTCGTGAATAACGTCGTAAGCGCACATTGAGCTTTTTTAGCAAATTTATGTTTCTAGAAGAACTAGTCCTAGATAGTTCCAAAATCATTCTATATAGCTTTACTATCAAATTTTCCATTTAAGCTGGTATAAAATAATGTATTTTGTCTCTTTTTCTGTAGTTTAGCTTTTAGATTTTTCTATGTCGTTTATTACTCAGTAATGTAAAATACAAGAAATAAAGTTAAATTTTTAACGAAATTATTAAAATGTCCACTTAAGGTGGATGCGCACGCATGCGGCGCGAAATTCAATTTTTTTGGTGTTTTTTGCCCATTACAGCTCATCAACACTTCTTCAGATAACGAAAGTTGAGTTCGCGACTACTAGGAGGCTTAACACACATGTTTTAATTGATAGTATCTCATAAATATCATTAGTTTAGCTATGATACCCCTTAACACATTTTTACAGTGTTTTTGTTTGTTTAGGGGTATCGTAGCTAAACTGATGATATTTATGAGATAAAATCAATTAAAATATGTGTGTTAGGTCTCCTAGTTGTCGCCAACTCAACTTTCGTCATCTGAAGAAGTGTTGATGACCTGTAAAGGGCAAAAAACACCAAAAAAATTGAATCTCGCGCCGCAAACGTGAGCATTCACCTTAACATAGTAGAGTAGAAATTTTGGAACTTTGTTACATGTGTGCCAAGGTATTTTATGCCTTATAAAGGTTATCATAAAATAGATTATATTTTTGAGATTTTTCCACGCACAATTTTGGCATGAAGCTACATTCCTTTAAATATTTGTATGTCTTATCTCTTTTGCTATTTTGAGTCCAAAATCTTGTGCTTTTGCTTGGCCCATTGAGGCTCTGCCTACCCCTTCGGGGAAAAAGGTGTGTCTATATGTATGTACACACATACATCCTATATTATTATTGATTTTTATTTATTTATTTAGTATATTTTGTGTAGTTATATTATATATTTATGTTATTATAAGTTAGATTGTATGTATACGTATACTTTTATTTATTTATTTGTTTGATCTACACCACAGTCCTTTATCGTTCTCGTCAATTCCAGTCCATCCCAAGGTTGTCTGGAAGAGATCGCTCTCAGCGATAAGACCGCCCATTGTACTTCCATAGGTACTTATTTTTCTGATTGTTTTTAATGTTATTTTTATTTTTGTGGTGTGCAATAAAGTGTTATCTATCTATCTATCTATCTATGTATCTCTTCTGCTTTTAGACAGGTTTCATTCAATTTCTGAAGCATAGTTGTGAATCTTAACGAAATTTTAAACTAACTTAATGTATGTAAATGTGCTTTTTGTGTCCTGTTTGTGTAATTTATTGTAACTTAAAGATCTGTCTTTTGTCTTATTACTTCATTAAAGTATTGTTTTTACGCTAAAACACTTCAGTGTTGCACCACAAACTATAATCTTGTCTTGCAGAACGCCAAACTGACATTAAGACTTGAGAACCTTATTGTGTATCATGCAATGTGCGTAGTAAGACTTGAGAACCTTATTGTGTATCATGCAATGTGCGTAGTAAGACTTGAGAACCTTATTGTGTATCATGCAATGTGCGTAGTAAGACTTGAGAACCTTATTGTGTATCATGCAATGTGCGTAGTAAGACTTGAGAACCTTATTGTGTATCATGCAATGTGCGTAGTAAGACTTGAGAACCTTATTGTGTATCATGCAATGTGCGTAGTAAGACTTGAGAACCTTATTGTGTATCATGCAATGTGCGTAGTAAGACTTGAGAACCTTATTGTGTATCATGCAATGTGCGTAGTAAGACTTGAGAACCTTATTGTGTATCATGCAATGTGCGTAGTAAGACTTGAGAACCTTATTGTGTATCATGCAATGTGCGTAGTAAGACTTGAGAACCTTATTGTGTATCATGCAATGTGCGTAGTAAGACTTGAGAACCTTATTGTGTATCATGCAATGTGCGTAGTAAGCTGCAAATAAGGTGAGCCCAAGCTCGCGTACCACGTGACTTTAAGGAGGGAGCGGATACATAATCTATTTATTCATAAAACAAAGTCGTGTTAGTTACACCACTTATAACTCAAGAACGGGTGAACCGATTTGGCTGAAAATTGGTTGGGAGGTAGCTTAGAACCAGGAGATTGACATAGGGGGGGGGGGGGGGGGGGTGGCACCGGGGGCTACCCGTGCGAAGCCGGGGCGAGTCGCTAGTAATTAAATATAGATTACCCTGACTTGTTGATAAGATTCGTTGGTATAAGGTTTGTCCTGGCTGCTAGCTTATTTAAGGAATGTGTCATTACTGGAGAAAAGCGTAAGCCGAGTCAGCCGTGGGAAGCAATAGCGGCGATGAGCTCACCACTTGTCACGTCTATATTCCACGATGGTGCAACCCACTGTGAAAAGAGGCCCATTGAGGCTCTGCCTACCCCCCGGAGAAAAGGCGTGTGTATATGTATGTATGTAATAATAATAGATTATTTCAGGCTTCTTGGAAAATGTACAACAAAAATATACCTAAACAATAAGCCCGTAGAAATTAGTAGATTTTGCGTAAATAAGTAACAAACATACATACACACGCACACACTCTCAAACATACATACACACGCACACACTCTCAAACATACATACACACGCATACACTCAAACTTTCGCATTTCTTATAAATTAGAAATTGCTTGTCGTGGGGAACAATGGCGGCGATTTGCTCACCACTTGTCATGTCTGTATTCCCACGATGGTGTAGCCCACAGTGAAAATATGCCCATGAAAAAGGGGAAAAGGCGTGTGCCTATGTTTGTTTTATTTAGAAATAGCTGCTACGTAGCCAATTGCAAGCCACGTGGTTCGCCCGCTATGTCCAATTTATTTGCCGCAAAATATACCTTATTGCATTGTGTTAGGAGTCAATGTCCTTCTCAACTAGTCACTCGACTTGTAAGCTAACTCCGAAATGTAGAAAAGTTTTGATTTAAACAGCAAAGTACTTAGATAAGTTTCGAAAGAGTCGGTGCAAATAACATGTAACTATGACCTTATTCGTGTTACGCGTAGTCGCGACGATAGTCGTGTAGTTAAGTAGTGCAAATGTATTTATTTTATTTATTTCTACAATAAATTTTGTTTTGAAACATACATTTAGTTTTTTTCTATAGCCTTTCATCACAAGTCATAGCAACTGTTAGCCTTACAGCGAGTACTCATTAGCACAGAATAAAAAATAGTAGGTACAAGTATAGAAGGCTAACTTCCCGAACAAATTGATATGAATAGCGACTCTTGCTGGTACGCAACAAAGTGCAATTCAGCTCGCATAAGCGCTTAGTGCCTAACACGATATTCTCCTATACATTGCCGCTATCTTCTAACGCGTAAATCTGTCGCTGTCTGGCGCGGAGTGACGCGGCTAGTAAGGGTTGTCGACTTCACGATTGTAGCCATGGTGTGTGCGGTACTTCGATCTAGAATACAACTAGATGTCAGGTCGGCGCAAAAAATACGTCTCAGTGAATAACAGCTCACTGTGAGCTGTTATTTTTTTATTTGTATTTGTGAGAACTTTATTTGTAGCTCTTTAAGGTTGAATTCACACTTAATGTTATTTAACCTACGTCTTAATTTCTAAGTGATAGGAGTAATTTATTGCTTTGCTCGTTTTTTGTGAAGAATGATCGTAAGTATAAGATAATATTTTGAAGATTTGCTACTTTATTGCTAGGTATGACACCTAGCAATAAAGTAGCAAATCTTCAAAATTGTAATTAGGTTGAACTTAGAACTGTTTTAAAACTTTTGTTTCAGTTCGTTAGTAAACAAATATAGCTGTAAAGCCCACGCGGACGGTATTGAGCTTTTATTTTGTACGTGACCCGAAATCTAGTTGTATTCTTGATCGAAGGTGCGGTAGCCCCTGCCGAGCAGGGGCCTTTTCGGGTCCGCGGGTGGTTGGAGTGAGGGCTCTGGCTGCCAGTATGCGGATCCCGGGAAGGCAGCGACAACTTGTGGCAAGTTGTCGCTGTGAGCACCAGCGAGGTGGTTGGGCGTGACTATGGAAGTCATGCCCGGGACTGTGCTCCACAGGCAAATGCGAGAGGGGCACCGGTGCGTTCCGTATGGAGATCCCGGAGCCCCTTGACATCCATCGAGGCCGGCCACTGGGGTGTTTTTAGTGAGTCCACGAGTCCTTGAACCTACCACACCCTCAATGTGGTAGGGTATCTGTATCTGGTAGCAGATTTTAAACTAGCCACAAATTGAAAAAAAAGTGTGGGTAGTATAATTATACCTATAAAATCATAAATATTCCAAGCGCTAGCAGTTTGTCTATTATGTAATATGCATTTTTGTTTCATTTAGTCCCCGTTTTTAAATGATATTAAGTAGACAGTTGTGCAAAAAAAAAAAAAAAAACATCAGGCGTTTCCAAGCGCGCGCTTTCGTCCGTAACGCGCGTTAGAGGCCTGTCGAAGGAGTACACTTGCAAGGCGTCGAGATTCCAAAAATAAAATAAACCAGGAAATTCAATTTAAAAATCTATTAAACACAATTTTATTTTATTAAGCGAACATCTCTCTGTTGGCAATAGAAAGATCCATTGGCATATCTTGTTCGCAATTCATGCTCTGGACCAAATTCAGGTTTGTGGGTTTGTTCTTATTCTGACACATATTGTTCTCTGTCAAATTCTGGTAAATATCGCGCTTGATTTTGTTTGCATTCTGGCAAATGCCTTCGCTCGCTTGGCCCTTGTTCGTGTTGTGGCAAGACATACCGCGGAGTGGTATGTTGGCAGGTTCTCCAGGCTTGCTGGCGATCTGACCGATGTCGAAGTTTCTTCTCACCCTGAACATAAAAAAGAACATTGATAAAAATTATTTTATAAAAACGGGAAATTTTCACGTACCGTTAACATTTTACCGTTACCGTTTTTATAGTAAAACATTGATAAAGTTGCATTAAGGTGGATGCTCACGCTTGTGGCGCGAAATTTAAACTTTTTGGTGTTTTTTGCCCATTACAGCCCATCAACACTTCTTCAGATAGCGAAAGTTGAGTTCGCGAGAACTAGGAGACTTAACAGTATCTCATAAATATCATCGGTTTAGCTACGATACACGTAAACAGTAAAAAACACGGTAAAAATGTGTTTATGGGTATCGTAGCTAAACCGATGATATTTATGAGATACTATCAATTAAAACATGTGTGTTAAGTCTCCTTGTTCTCGCGAACTCAACTTTCGTTATCTGAAGAAGTGTTGATGAGCTGTAATGGGCAAAAAACACCAAAAAATTTGAATTTCGCGCCGCAAGCGTGCGCATCCACTTAAGGTGGTTGCTTTCGCTTGTAGCGCGAAATTCAAATTTTTTCGTGTTTTTTGCTCATCACATGAACACTTCTTCAGATAGGTAGCGAAAACTATGTTGCCGGTAATTATATTAGTTTGGCTACGATTGTGCTTCAATGGTTTTTACAGTGTTTTTTTGTTTCAAGCACATTCACAGCCACACTAATGATAATTATGTGATACTTTAAATTAGACCAGATCGGAGACGTTCTGGAAAAAGGCCAGGTCAAGAGTACCCTTAACCGACGAGCATGTATGAAGAATGTGATGAGAGTGAATGAAGCAAAAGCGGTGTGTCAGGATCGTAGCAAGGGGAAATCCGTGGTCTCTGCCTACCCCTCCGGGAAACAGGCGTGAGTTTATGTATGTATGTATGTATGTACTTTAAATTAAAACTTGTGTGTTAGGTCATATAATTACCGGCAACATAGTTTTCGCTATGTGAAGAAGGTCATGTGATGAACAAAAAACACGATAAAAATTGAATTTCGCGCCAAAAGTGAAAGCATCCACCTTAAGCACCATCTCCACTCGCAAAAACCTCGGTAAAGTAGCCATGACCACATGAAATCATTCAATATTTCCCTTCTTGTGCACTACCGATACATCTTTTTTCCAATACACCAAGGTTATCTGGAAGAGAATGCTTTCTAGCATTAAGTTCGCCTTTATTCTTCTTTGTTTATGTGCAATAAAGAATTTTCTATCATCTATCTATCTATCTATGTATGACCATCTGAGATCCTGAAATAAAATTCCCTTTAAAAAAATGCTTTCTCTTAGCAATAAACTGCTTATCTACAAGGCTATCATAAAGCCGCTTTGCTGTGTTCCGGTTTGAAGGGTAAGGGTGCCGGTGAAATTACAGGCACATGAGACTTTTCATCTTTATGTCTCAGGGTGGGGGGCGCAGTGCAATGCCACATAGGGTGCGTCCTAGGTGGACGTGACCTTTGAGGTAATGCACTGTTCATAGGCAGAGGTTACCGCTTAACATCAGGTGGGCCTCTTGCTTGTTCCGTCATCCAAGTACCTAGTATAAGAAAAAAAAAAACGATCTGGACCTACGGAATATAACTTTGGGGTTCAGCTAGCAACTCCAATATCGAAAGCCTCCAAAGATTTCAAAACATTGCCCTTAGAACTGTCTCAAGCGCACACTTGTTTGTGAGGAACACACACAAATACATGAATACCTGGAAATGCCGACCGTCAAGGAGGAAGTTAGCAAGTACAGCATAAAATACAAGGAAAGACTTGAAAGCCACTCAAACGAACTTAAGAACCTAATAAAAAAGATAACAAATCCTACTTGACCCAGACCAGAGAACCTATGTTCTTCAATGGTGTTTTTCATTGGAATCTCACCCAAACCACGTCAACCTAGAAAACATCTGACTATTTCACAGAGCCACTGCCACGCGTGGTGCCCTCTCGTGCGTGGGTGAGCGCGCAGGCTCGACCTACATAGTACGTACTTGTAGTTGCGACAGGCGGGCGCTCCAGGTAGCGGCGGTCGCTGAAGGGCTTGCCGCAGCGCTCACAGCGCCACTGCCACGCGTAGTGCCCTCTCGTGCGTGGGTGAGCGCGCTCGTTCGACCTACATAGTACGTACTTGTAGTTGCGACAGGCGGGCGCGCCGTGGCGCTCCAGGTAGCGGCGGTCGCTGAAGGGCTTGCCGCAGCGCTCACAGCGCCACTGCCACGCGTGGTGCCCTCTCGTGCGTGGGTGAGTGCGCAGGTTCGACCTACATAGTACGTACTTGTAGTTGCGACAGGCGGGCGCGCCGTGGCGCTCCAGGTAGCGGCGGTCGCTGAAGGGCTTGCCGCAGCGCTCACAGCGCCACTGCCACGCGTGGTGCCCTCTTGTGCGTTGGTGAGCGCGCAGGTTCGACCTACATCAAAAGTTTACGAGTACAGGTGTTCTATCTCACGAAGTCGGCCATTTTTTACAAGCTTTATATTAACTTGCAATGTATGTCCGGGTGGAAAATGTTTGTCCGGGTGGAATCTTGCAACTGAATTTTAAAGCAGTTATCCTCAACAGATTGAGCTGAAATTTGGCATAGGTACCTGTCAAGTTCCGATGACAATACAATATAATGGTGACAGCGAGCTGATCTGATGATGGAGACGGAAGGTGGACAACGGAACTTCTCGATGGATAATAGTAGACTGGCCGTGCTTAGGCTCTTTTTTATCAGCACACGGTTACGATTACTAATTTTATAAAAGCTTATTCAAAAACATATTTTTCACAAAAAACTTATTATATGTCTTATGTAGGATTACCTACCACATGACAGGATTTTTCCTGACATGTCTTTAATTTTGGCTCTTTGTCAGGAAAACAGGAAAAATTAGGAATTGTCAGGATTTTTTGAAAATAAGTGGGTAACTACAAATAAATTATATTCTAGCAATTTTATTAATTAAAAAAAAATATGAAGTTGAGGTTTATCTAATAATAATGAGTTTTATATCCTCTGTAAACAAAAATCAGGAAATCTAGTGAAAAGTCAGGAAAACTCATATTTGTATCTATATTATGTAGGTATGTGACACTCACCGGTCAGCGAAGCTCCGGCCACACTGAGGCTGGGGGCACGGGAAGGGTCTCTCTCCAGTGTGCAGACGCATGTCCCCCTTCAGCACCCAGGGCCGGTCGAAGCCCTTGCCGCAGTGTATGTGAGACTCACCGGTCAGCGAAGCTCCGGCCACACTGCGGCTGCGGGCACGGGAAGGGTCTCTCTCCAGTGTGCAGACGCATGTGCCCCTTCAGCACCCAGGGCCGGTCGAAGCCCTTGCCGCAGTGTATGTGAGACTCACCGGTCAGCGAAGCTCCGGCCACACTGCGGCTGCGGGCACGGGAAGGGTCTCTCTCCAGTGTGCAGACGCATGTGCCCCTTCAGCACCCAGGGCCGGTCGAAGCCCTTGCCGCAGTGTCTGTGACACTCACCGGTCAGCGAAGCTCCGGCCACGCTGCGGCTGCGGGCACGGGAAGGGTCTCTCTCCAGTGTGCAGACGCATGTGCCCCTTTAGCACCCAGGGCCGGTGAAGCCCTTGCCGCAGTGTATGTAACACTCACCGGTCAGCGAAGCTCCGGCCACACTGCGGCTGCGGGCACGGGAAGGGTCTCTCTCCAGTGTGCAGACACATGTGCCCCTTCAGCACCCAGGGCCGGTCGAAGCCCTTGCCGCAGTGTATGTGAGACTCACCGGTCAGCGAAGCTCCGGCCACACTGCAGCTGCGGGCACGGGAAGGGTCTCTCTCCAGTGTGCAGACGCATGTGCCCCTTCAGCACCCAGGGCCGGTCGAAGCCCTTGCCGCAGTGCTCGCAGCGATGCACAGCCCTGGAGCGGACTGCGGCCACTTTAGGGTTTGCACTCACTACCAGAGGAAACGATACGACGGTTTGATGTTGACGAATCGGTGGTTGCTTTTGCATACTAACAAGAGACTAACATTCGAGTCTAGGCAAAAAATAGACGTACTTAACTTTATATAATTGAAACTATCGTGGTTGGGAATCATATTAAAAGATAAACGGCTAATTACCACTATTTTTCGTCACTTTGCTGACGTTTCGAGACTGAGTTCAGAAAAACTGACTAAAAATAGTGGTAATTAGCCGTTTATCTCTTTGTACTTAACTTTGTTTTTTTTTGTATCGAGAAACATATTGTCCTATCGTGTTTCAAGTACAGTGATATAGACAATGCATTACCAACAATGCATTGTGTGGTAGAGTTTTTCATTTTAAGGTGGTTGCTTTTTCATACAAACGTATTAGCACAAATATGGGCGCACAGAGTATAATTTTACACTGAAATGACTGTCGTTGGCTTTTATATTGGTCATTATTTGCGGCAAATTATATTTGGTTGAAGAAAACAGTGTACTAATAGCGAAAATAACATCGAAATTACTTGTATGGACTAACATTTCGATGTTATTTTCGGTATTAATCCAAAGTTTTCTTCAACCAAATATGATTTGCCGCAAATAATGACCAATATAAAAGTCAACGACAGTCATTTCAGTGTAAAATTATACTCTGTGCGCCCATATTTGTGCTAATACGTTTATATGGAAAAGCAACCACCTTAATATTGTACTTGATTGTCTGTTAAAAATCAAATCTATAGTAGGCATTTTGTGGCACGCCCCAACCTGGTTGCTTTTTCATACTTTATGAACAAGTAATTAATTTTGTAAAAATTAAAAAAAAACCTCAACGCAATGAAACGACTGAACTGATTTTGATAAAACATAAATAAGAACACTGCCGACAAATTCACATTTCAAACAAAAAAAAACAAAATCGGTTCATCTGTTCGGGAGCTATGAGGCGACAGACAGACACACACACAGACACGTCAAACTTATATAACATCCCGTCGTTTTTGCGTCGGGGGTTAAAAAAGGGATTTTGTAAAATTATCTATATTTTACGAGATATTCAATAAAAACCGAAATCATAACATGAAACCAATCATATTTATCAACAAGTCCGGTGAATAGGAAATTACTACTAATAGGTACTTTAAAATCTAGGAAATAATTTCGGCACAGCACATGCAATTTTGTTTTAAGATCCGACTTAGTTTTTTTTTTAATACAACTTGTTATGACGGATCAAGCAGATGGCCCACCTGATGTTAAGCGGTAACCTCTGCCTATGAACAGTGCATTACCTCACAGGTCACGTCCACCTATATGTCGGCATTTCCCTCAGTTATCTTACCTTCAGTCTCAACCTCCACTTCCACTGGTTCAATGTTCTCCTCCTCGAACGACTCCTTACAGAACAGCAGCTCATTATCAAGCTTCACTAAACTCTTCAGCTTCTCCGCGATCTTGTCAATCTCTCGACCTTTCTTCAGTGGTTCACGTTTACGGATCTCTTCAATGATTGGCGCTAACGGCGCCGCCGGTACTAGAGGCTCCTTTATATCTTTGTCCTCTACGATTCTCGGCTTAATCTCTACGTTTTTAGGTTCTATTCGTGCAGGTTGCGTTTCGTTTCGTCTTTTAATTTGCGTGCGAAATGTTCTATAGGATTTCCGCACCGTTGTTGCTTCGCTAGATCTTAAATTGTATTTTTTATTTAAAAGAGTTTTATTCTTAGAAGTTTCAGTTAAAGTAACGGGCTTTTCGTTTTCGGATGCGTACTCGTATGTTTCTGTATCTGTGAATTGTTTGAGAAACTGGCTTCTCTTGAGAAGCTGGAGGTAGAATCTGGTGGATATCGGGACCTTGTCGTGGTATATAGTTTCATTGTTTTTGAGCAGTTGCTTTTGTGCATTTATTTTGAGTCCTTTGTTAGGACCCCGCGGTGCAACGAGTTTTAATTCATCTACAAAGATATACGTAGGTTAGGTACATTAAGGTAAGTACACAACCTGAACATAAAATCTTCTTATTTTTACAAGCTTTTATTTAACTTGCAATGTACGTATGTATGTTTGTCCGGGTGGAATCTTGTAACTGAATTTTAAAGCAGTTATCCTTAACCGATTGAGCTGAAATTTGGCATACCTGTCAAGTTTCGATAACAATGCAATATTATGGTGACAGCGAGCTGATCTGATGATGGAGACGGAAGGTGGACAACGGAACTCCTCGATGGATAATAGTAGACTGGCCCTGTTTAGGCTCATTTTGATCAGCACACGGTTACGATCACTAATTTTATGTTATTATAGCTTGTATTGAAAAATATATTTATCACAAGTAACTTATTTTTATACAACTTGTAATGACGGATCAAGCAGATGGCCTACCCCTCTGCCTATGAACAGTGCATTACCTCACAGGTCACGTCCACCTAGGACGCGCCCTATGTGGCATTGCACTGTGTCCGCCACCCTGAGCCATAAAGATGAAAAGTCTCATGTGCCTGTAATTTCACCGGCAACCATACCCATCAAACCGGAACACAGGTAAAGGTTGTCTGGAAGAGATCGCTCTTTAGCGATAAGACCGCCCATTGTACATTTTTTTATTTTTTTTGTTTAATTGTTATGTCTTGTTTTTAACTAGTTTGTAAGGTGTGCAATAAAGTATTTTCATTCATTCATTCATTCACAGCAACGCGAGCACTACTGCTTTGCGGCAGAAATAGGTATGGTGGTAGTACTTCCCGGACGAACTCTTTTACAAAAAAGCTCTACTACTACTAAACTGGTCTACTACTATATTGGCCAACTGAATCTATGAACGTGTCTATCAGTACTAATATTTATAATTATGTAAGTACCTAAAGTTTGTTTGTAATTTCAATTATTTATTCTGTGGTAGGGGAAAGTATGGGGAATCTCCGAAACTACTGGGCTGTTATTCGCTATGACCATAGGAGATGCCAATAACGTGTGACGTCACAATGTATTCTGAACGATGATTCCACGCAGATATCGTAACGAGCCCGCGTTATGTCACGTTTGGTAATAGCGAATAAGGGCCCTGTTTCTGAAAAGTTCTTGAAATAATTTTCTGAATCACATGATTCCGAAAATTATTTCAAGAAACTTTCGACTTACGTAAAGTTCCTTTACGGAATCGTGTTTTTACAATGCTTAGCATTTTTAACCCCCGACGCAAAAACGACGGGATGTTATAAGTTTGACGTGTGTGTGTGTGTGTGTGTGTGTGTGTGTGTGTGTGTGTGTGTGTGTGTGTGTGTGTGTAGGTGTGTGTGTGTGTGTGTAGGTGTGTGTGTGTGTGTGTGTGTGTGTGTGTGTGTGTGTGTGTGTGTGTGTGTGTGTGTGTGCGTGTGTCTGTCTGTGGCATCGTAGCTCCCGAACGGATGAACCGATTTAGTTTTTTTTTTGTTCAAAGGTTTATTAGTCGGGATTGTTCTTAGCTATGTTTGATCAAAATCGGTTCAGCCGTTTCATTCAGGGTTTTTTAATTTTTACAAAATTAATTACTTGTAGACCTTAGTTTTACGTATAGGTATTATTTTATCTGTGATTTTACCATAATTATATTTATTACGAAGTGAATGCTGCAGTTTTATTCATGTAACAGAAATAATATAACTACCTATAAATGACGACCTCTGTGGCGCGGCGGGCGAACATTCGCCTGCGATGCAGGAGGTTGCGGGTTCGATTCCCGCATTGGAACAAATATTTGTACGATCTGCTGATATTTGTTCAGGGTGTTCTGGGTATTTTCTATGTATAATAAAAAATATCTATCTATGTAATGTATTGTATATGTTGTATGACAGTGTAGCTGTACTACCACTGGAGGCGTCAGATGCGTCAATACTAAAAAAAACAGTACTGGGGCCTTATAGCCATAGAACATAAAATAGGTACTCCATAGCTACAAAATGGCCCTACGAAAAGCGGTTTCCTTACACCTCGGCAACAGCCCTAGGTATGAGCTAGGTATTAGGTATTAGCCCTAGGTATTAGGTATGAGGTAGGCTATGAGTCCTAGGAAGGTACGATATAAGCCTTAGGATTATAGATAGAGCTGTTCTGTGTGCGTAGGCAGACCCTACGCTACGCGGTATTGCATCAGGTAGGTAGGTAGCTATTCCTTTCATAAGTGGTCTGTAACTTAAGTACCTAGGACGACTAATTTACGTAAACATTCTTTCAAGCACAAGAACTAACTAACCTACGAAAAAAATATAGATTTTCTACGAATTATCTGAGTATTTGACTGAATATTTAGGAGTTTCAAGAAACTACTTTCCAAATGTTTGGTTAACTTACTTTCGAAGGTAAATTCACTGGTTTTATGTATAAAACTTCCTTCTATCGGCCGTACAGATTTCAAGAAACATCTGGGCATGGTTGGCACACACTTTATTTCCTATTTATTATATTAAATCTAATATAACTACGTAAAGTTTGTAAGAAAATGCAACAAATACTTTCGAAGCACTTGCTGCGAATAGACAGTAGACAGCAGCATCGCTTAGCATTTTTTGTGTTCCGTTCAAAAATTAAAAAAAGAAACGCATCCATATAATGTCTAGTCTCGTCTGTCCGCTCGTCTGTCCCAAAACTATTGGACGCAGATACAAACTTGTATCTAAAAAATCCAAAGTTACGTCTATATTTTGTCTAGAAGCGATTGTTTATTAAAATGGTGCATATTATTGGGTAAAAAACTACATAAATAAAATCAATACAACAAAGCCAAGGGTTTCTGGTAGGGGTTTTGTAAAATTATCTATGTTTTACGATATAATATTCAATAAAAAACGGTTTTTCGAGCGGTGCGAGGTGTTTTTTTTTGTATGAAGAATTCTGCTGAATTGTTTAGCGCAGACATAGGTAAAAAGAAGAGCTAAGCACCTATCTGAAAGAAAGACACCTACTTCATACCTACTTTCAATAAAAAGACACTATCATGTAGAATTCTTTTGTTATTGAAATGATAATTACAATACCAATCTTTGACCCGCAGCTTTGCATGCATGGTGTAGAGATGAAAAGTCTCGCAGTTCCCCTCCCTAATTTGATTTAAGGTTTTTTTTTTGCTTAGAGCGCTTACGGATAATTTAGCTTCATGTTAGTAAAATATTTCTTGGAAACGGAACAGTAGTTCCTCCTACATCCAAACCCAAAAAAATTTTTACTGTTACAAAACTTTAGGCGCGTGAGGAGTGTTGGGGCGGGGTTTACTGGCGTAAAAAAATATTCGCATAATTAATTGGCGTTTAATAAAGTACGGAACACTTATTGCGCAAGTACGAGAAACGCTTGACGGCATTTATTCTTTTTGGAATTTCAAATTCAAATTATGTGTTCGAAGTTCAAACGCTGCTGCCAGTGCCCGCTGACCGCGTGTCATTTTACTTCTTAATTTAGTTTACACAGCTATCATCTGTCGAAATAAAACCTCCACAGTAGGAAAAGCTCTATCGGTGGCCATGTATCGTGAAAAGCGAGGATAATGAGCGCGCGCGCGAAGCTGAGGGTGGGGAGGGCGAGGCAAGGAGGGCGCGCATTGATTATTCGCCGTCGAATGTTAGCCGAGACGGCACGCGTTGCATTTAAATTTAGAATTGCCGCCCGAAAGCATCGCGGCGCCGGGAAATGTTAAATTGCGGTACATCGCACGCTCCGTTCTCTGTGTTCCACTTTTAATTTGAGTGTTTGTGTGGTTATGGACGTATGACGTAGCATGAGGAGCTAAGGGCTGGGGCTGCGGCGAAGAGATGGGCAACTCGTGCAGCTCTGGGCAGGCACATAAGGACAAGGACAATGTTTCGCAGCATTCCGAAGAGTGAGTACCACTAGAGTACCTATGGATCTTAACGCAGCGTGAAGGTCAAACCGCTCGGTCACTCTCGTTAGCTAAATGAGTTGAGTAAAAACAACGTGTATGTACCTATTATTTATGTAGTAAGTACATTGTTGTACGGTAGTATGAGATAAGAGAGCTGTTGTGGAGTCGTCAAAATAAATCAATACATTGACAGCGCCTGCCTACATACCTACCTAGGTAGGTACCTACCTATCTGCCTAAAGGTTGACTGCAACTTATGCTGGATACCTACAAACTAGTAGGTACCTACCTACAAGTAAAGATGACACTCAAAACGTACATACCTACCTACTGATGAAAATACCATGCGGTCTAGTTAAGGTGGGGTATAACGCAATATTACCAATCTTAGATTTGATTTTTGACTGATTAAATCAAGTACAATATTCAAATTATAAATATGCATGGATACTACATTATAATTACGAGGGATCACTGTACCAGAAACACGATAGGACAATATTTACTCGATGGAAAAAAAAAACAAAATTACCTCTAATTTTTGGCTAGATTCGATTGTTTCTTAAAATGGAGCATATTATTGAGAAAACAATTATATAAATAAAATCATTACAACAAAGCCGAGGGTTTACTGTAGGGGTTTTTGTAAAATTATCTATTTTTTACGAGATATTCAATAAAAACAGCTTTTTCGTGCGGCGCGAGCCTTTTTTTTTGTATGAAGATTTATGCCTGGGTTTGGCGCAACCTTAGCTAGATATTACCTACCTACTTTGAGCATTGCAGGCCTCCGTACCGTCGATGCCTGCATTGCCTACCTATAACGCGATTCATAAAACTATAATTTTCTATAGCAGTCTAATATAACCTTATAGGTACCAACTCTTTTTTTTTTTTTTTTAACAATGATAGACCTTTGTTTGACCACGATCTCACCTGTTGGTAAGTGACGATGCGGCCGAAGATGGAGCACAAAGGTCTAGAAGGCACCTATTCACTCTAGCCTTGAAGAGACCCAGATTATAGTTTTCAGGAAAGACAGACGACGGTAGTGTATTCCACTCCCTAGCAGTTCTCATTATAAAGGTAGATCTGAAACGTTTAGTACTCATTGAGGATATGAACAACATACATACCTACATGGTAGGTTTTAGGAAGAATCCATATATTAGTTCGTAATGAATATGGACCTACCTAAATCTATAAATAAAAGTAGGTACCTAGGAACCTACTCTGTGGATAGGTAGGTATGTACAACACTGTAGAGGGAGTTCTTTTAGGTACCTAGGTGTCATCTTCTTCTTCTTCTTCATTTTGGCTTCTGGAAGAGTGCTCCAAACAATTTCGCCAATGTCAAGTAATGTTAATTTTTAATAAAATTAGTCAAGTCGTCAAGAGTCTCCGTCAAGTCAAAACCCAGTTTAAATAGTGGCAGAAAAACAGAGTTTTTACAATAGATCTAGATAAAATTCTAAGTCTATGTTTTTTAGAGGAAAAAACCACCACTTCGAAAAGACAGGCAATACACATCACACAATCATGTGCTAAGTTACACCGGTTAAAATGTCTTCAAAATTACACGAAATAACTGGGATAAACAAATAAATAAAAATGACGACGCTTCTTTCAAAAATTACAGATTGAATCTCCCTTGTCTTTCTGTCACACCGTTTGACATTTATTGAACAGATATTTTTTTTTGAATTTTTTCTAATGTTTTTTTGACATATGTTTTTTTTTTCATAACGTCCTGGGCATAGGGGTGTGCTTATCGGCACCCAAACAATATTACTGGTAATTATAAAAAAATGCAATGGGTTAGTTTCAAGTTCGCGACGTAGGTAGTTCATGATTGGTACTCCGCGCACGTAAGTAGGTAGGTAGGTACACCGAATTGGGTACCTACATCCTTGCAAGTGCGTACATAATGCGGACAACAGAATTAATTATATTGGTCTGGTTAGAATAAAAATACTTGTAAACAACTGTACAGTTTCCTCTTATATACTATTAAAGGCCTCTGTGGCGCGGCGGGCGAAGGTTGGCGACGCAGGAGGTTGCGGGTTCGATTCCCGCCTCGGAACAAATATTTGTGCAGTCGCAGATATTCGTTCAGGGTGTTCTGGGTATTTTCTATGTATAAAATATAAATCTATGCAATTTATTGTATTAAGTATATCAGTTATGTAGTACCCATAACACAAGCTCTGCTTAGCTTGGGGCTAGATAAAGTTGAAATAAAAAAACAAAAAAAAAAAAGTAATCCACCGTATTTAAACAACCCGGTTTTTTTTTTTTTTTTTTATACTACTTGTAATGACGGATCAAGCAAATAGCCCACCTGATGTTAACCGGTACCCTCTGCCTATGAACAGTGCATTACCACATAGGTCACCCTATGTGGCATTGCATGCACTGCGCCCGCCACCCTGAGACATTAAGATGAAAGTCTCATGTGCCTCTAATTTCACCGGCACCCTTCAAGCCGGAACACAGCAATGCGAGCACTGCTGCTTTGCAAAAGAAATAGGTATGGTGTTAGTACTTCCCCGGACGAATGCTTTCACAAAAAAGCTCTACTTGTAAGATTCGTTGGTATAAGATTTGCCCTGACTGCTAGCTTATTCAAGGAATGTGGTATTACTAGAAGAAAGCGTTAGCAGTGGCAGTCGTGGGAAGCAATGGCAGCGATGAGCTCACCACTTGTCACGCCTAGTTCCCACGATGGTGCAACCCACAGTGAAAAGAGGCCCATTTGAGGCTCTGCCTACCCTTCCGGGGAAAAAGGCTTGTCTTCATGTACGCATGTAAAGGAATGCGCGCGACTTCATCTGTGTGGAAAATATTTTAAGGTGGTTGCTCTCGGTTGTGGCGCGAAATTCAAATTCTTTCGTGTTTATAGCTCTCACAGCTCATCAACACTTCTTCACATAGCGAAAACTAATTTGCCGGTAATTATATGACCTAACACACAAGTTTTAATTTATAGTATCACGTAAATATCATTAGTTTCGCTATGAATGAGATTGAATAAAAACCAATGAAGCACAATCGAAGCTAAATTAATGATATGTTATGTGATACTATAAATTAAAACGTGTGTGTTAGGTCATATACCGGCATCACAGTTTTCGCAATTTGAAGAAGTGTTGATGAGCTGTGAGAGCAATAAACACGAAATAATTTGAATTTCGTGCCACAAGCGAAAGAAACCACCTTAATCTCAACAACCACACCGTCAAACGACCTTTGAAACGACACCACACTCAAGTTTTGAAATGTAGGGATCCCAATCTAACCTTGAGGGCCAGAAAATATTTAAATATCAACAACTACACCGTGAAACTAACTTTTACTACGCCGTAATACACTGAAATCTGGCTAAAACGTAAAGTGTATTTATTACAATGAAAATCTTCCCGTGCCCTTTTTCAGTAAAATTTCAGGTACCGCTGAAACATGTGTGCTTTAATTTTACTTGAGGAATCTCCATTAAAATTTCACTGTTCTACTACCAATACAGAGCATTTTTTTTTAAATTAGAACCCATTTTGAACTTCATTTGACTGACTTTAGAATGCGGTTTTTGTAAATTCCTTTAGTTATTTTGGTACAACCCTTCGCATTGAGATAAGCGGTTTAGGCTGTGCCATATTATATATTCTGTGGCTGTGCGTAAGTCTTGCGACGCCTTTTCGTGCGTCACTCAAGTGTCTGTCACTTAAACTCAAACAGTGCCACAAACTTATCTGGCCTGGTGGCCAAAAGTGGAACTAACCTTGCCCTTTTTAACGAGCGAGTGAAGTTAAAAACATTCCTTATTCAAAGGTGTTTCTATACTGTTGACGAATATTTAATAGAATAAAAATGACCATTTGCCAACTTTAGCTACCTAAATTACCTTTTATACCTATTCTTAAATTTCCAAATTGATGAATGTACCTAATAACTCTGTAATGTTAGTAACTTTGGATGTTTTATTTGTTGTATTAGTTAACATTTTAGTAGTTAGTTGTTTTACCTATAGGTAAAACAAAGGTAAACTAGATATACTTAGTAAACTAAGTAGCAGTTTACGCCCTCGAACAATTTGCGATGCCTGCAGAGGGCAAATAAGTCATAAGTGCTCACTATTTTATAAGACCAAATTGTAACACTTATTTATGCAAATAAATATCTTGTATCTTGTATCTTGTATCTAAGTGTCTCTGCATCATCTTGGGCAAAAAATATTTCGTATGTCCGGCTGTCTGTCCGGCGTCCGTTGTCTGCTGGCTTGCGTTTTACCAGGATAAAAAGTAGCCTATAGCTCAATCCTGGTCATAAAACTGTGTAAGTAGGTACCAAATATCACCGAAATCGGTTCAGCTGTTTCGGCGTGATTGAGTAACAAACATGCAAACATCGTAACTTTGTTTTTATGATATAAGTGGGATATAATTATTTTTAGCTTAATCAAAAAGGCGTGACCTATCCTCAGATCTCCAAAACTACAAATAGTCTCTCCGAGTGGACTGGTGGTTGTACCTACCTATAACTGTTGATTTAAGTACGCTGACGCTTGTGGCGCGAAATTCTTTTTTTTTAGGTTTTTTGCCCATTACAGCTCATCAACACGTCTTCAGATAGCGAAAGTTGAGTTCGCGATAACAAGGAGATTTAACACACATGTTTTAATTGATAGTATCTCATAAATATCATCAGTTTAGCTACGATAAAAAAAACACTGTAAAATGTGTTTAGGTGAATTTGAATTTCGCGCCTCAAGCGTCACCACCTTAAAAATCCACCTTAAAAATCTACAAAAATGTCATGACTGTTTCTATCGGCTTCTATAGGTGCTTTTATGAGAGGATTTCTTTAACGCACGTAGAAAGCGTAGAATCGTACTAGGATCACTAACAACATAAGCTCCCAGTAACTATTACCTAATCTGTGACTATATGAAGGAAGGTTCAGAACAAAACACCGGTCCAGCCATTTATACTTAGTGAGACTTTTCCTTCCTCAATATAATAATCGAACTACCAATACGTATACACTATCTTTTTTTTATTTTTTATGAAACTAATAGGCAAACTAGCTTACGTTACGGCCCACCTGGTGTATAGTGGTCACCGTTGCTTATAGACACCGGCAACACCTGTAGTATTGTAAGTATTGTCGATGCGCTGCCTACCCTGAAGGAATTAATGAAAATTTTTCTTACAAAGACAACAAATACAAATAAATTTGACTTGAAGCGACACATGTCGTAACCAAGCGGGAAAACCTCAGATGGAAGCTCATTCCATAGTTTATAGGTATGGGGAAGAAGAAATGATCTCGAGAAACGAGTCGTAAGAGAAACCCAACCAATACACTATCTTGATACATGGTCAGTGGTCAGTACCTAGTAGTTAGTGTTGTGCGTTTTTGGTTAGCAATTTTCTCAGAAAACATGAATTTAAATTGGGAAAGGAAGCTCTCTGTTTAAACCACTTTTGTTTGCTTTAAACTTCATTCATCTCGCTTTTATCTTGCTTAAGGTGGATGCGCACGCTTGCGGCGCGAAATTCAAATTTTTTGGTGTTTTTTGCCCATTACAGCTCATCAACACTTCTTGAGTTAGCGAAAGTTGAGTTCGCGAGAACTAGGAGACTTAACACACATGTTTTAATTAACAGTATCTCATAAATATCATCAGTTTAGCTATGATACCCCTAAACACATTTTTACAGTGTTTTTGTTTGTTTAGGGGTATCGTAGCTAAACTGATAATATTTATGAGATACCATCAATTAAAACATGTGTGTTAAGTCTCCTAGTTGTCGCAAACTCAACTTTCGCTAACTGAAGAAGTGTTGATGACCTGTAAAGGGCAAAAAACACCAAAAAATTTGAATCTCGCGCCGCAAACGTGAGCATTCACCTTAATTAAGAATTCTCGTTCTTTCCACGGCTTCAATGGTTTGCAGATAAGTAATCTACATACCATCTGTTTCTCTGAAAGTTTTCTCGACCTCAAATTAATTTATTAACTCCCATATTTTAATTGTTTAATATACTTGTTTACAGAAATATTAATACAACTAGTACAAGTAATATATCTTCTATTCCATATGTTTCAACTAAACTACATTAAGGTGGGATATTAAGTAGTAGTAGAGCTTTTTTGTGAAGGAGTTCGTCCGGGGAAGTACTACCACCATACCTATTTCTGCCGCAAAGCAGTAGTGCTCGCATTGCTGTGTTCCGGTTTGAAGGGTAAGGGTGCCGGTGAAATTACAGGCACATGAGACTTTTCATCTTTATGTCTCAGGGTGGCGGGCGCAGTGCAATGCCACATAGGGTGCGTCTTAGGTGGACGTGACCTATGAGGTAATGCACTGTTCATAGGCAGAGGTTACCGCTTAACATCAGGTGGGCATCTTGCTTGTTCCGTCATCCAAGTAGTATAAAAAAAAAAAAAAAATATAACGCAAAATTTCCAATCTTAGATTAGATTTCTAACAGACTAAATCAAGTACAATATTCAAATTAAAAATATGCATGAATACTACAATATAATACCAAGGGATCGCCCAGACAGAAACACGACAAAACAAAATTTTCTCAATAATAAAATATCACAAAGTAACCCCTAACTTTTGGCTAGATTCGATTGTTTGTCAATATGGTACAGATTATTGGGTCAAAAATGGGATAAATAAAATCAATACAATAAAACGGAGGGTTCACCCACGGGGTTTTTTAAAATTATCTGTAGGTATTTCACGATACAAACCGCTTTCTCGAGCGGCGGGTGGCGTTTTTTTTGTATGAAGATTTCTGCCTTGCGGTGGAGCAGTCTTAAGAATCTCTCCAAAAAAAAGAGTTCTTCTGGCCTGGCAACGCATTGGCAATGCCCCTGGTGTTGCAGATGTCAATAGGCGATGGTAACCGCTTACGCAGCCATTTCAATGTAGTGCTTTAAAACCTTTTTTGTCCACAATCTTTATAGAAAAATGTACAAAAAATATATAATATGTTAATCTACATAATATAGTGCATGTCCTCATGTTTTCAAAAATGTGAAAAATAAATTTGCAAAGTCTGTTTTCGTAGTTACAGCCATTTTTCTACTAAACTAGTAGTAGTAGAGCTTTTTTGTGAAAGAGCTCTTCCGGGGAAGTACTACCACCATACCTATTTCTGCCGCAAAGCAGTAGTGCTCGCATTGCTGTGTTCCGGTTTGAAGGGTGCCGGTGAAATTACAGGCACATGAGACTTTTCATCTTTATGTCTCAGGGTGGCGGGCGCAGTGCAATGCCACATAGGGTGCGTCCTAGGTGGACGTGACCTTTGAGGTAATGCACTGTTCATAGGCAGAGGTTACCGCTTAACATCAGGTGGGCCTCTTGCTTGTTCCGTCATCCAAGTAGTATAACAAAAAAAAAACTATCAATCATAAGATGTTTTTATTATAAGGGCATTATTGAAAGAGTTCGTCCGGGGAAGTAGTACCACCATACCTAGTTCTGCCGCAAAGCAGTAGTGCTGGCATAACTGTGTTCCAGTTTGAAGGGTATGGTTGCCGGTGCAATTACAGGCACATGAGAATCTACATCTTTATGTATGTCTCAGGGTGACGGGCGCAGTGCAATGCCACATAGGGCGCGTACTTGGTGGACGTGACCTATAAGTTAATGCACTGTTCATAGGCAGAGGGTACCGAGTCAGTAGCGGGAAACAATGGCGGCGATGACCTCACCAGTTGTCACGTCTATATTCCACTATAGTGCAACCCACGTGAAAAGTGGGCCATTTGTTGGGTTTCGCGGAAAAAGTAGTGTGTATGTATGTATGTATGTATATATGTATGTATGTATAAGGGGGAACTTCGTCCAACATTGGACGTCTAAATGTTAATGATGATGATCTTGGTGAAATTAAAACTAGCCTCACGTTAAAACTAGCGTCACGTTAAAACTAGCCTCACGTTAAAACTAGCCTCACGTTAAAACTAGCGTCACGTTAAAACTAGCCTCACGTTAAAACTAGTCTCACGTTAAAACTAGCCTCACGTTACAACTAGCCTCACTTTAAAACCAGCCTCACGTTAAAACTAGCCTCACGTTAAAACCAGCCTCACGTTAAAACTAGCGTCACGTTAAAACTAGCCTCCGTTAAAACTAGTCTCACGTTAAAACAAGTCTCACGCTAAAACTAGTCTCACGTTAAAACTAGCCTCTCGTTAAAACTAGCCTCCGTTAAAACTAGGCTCACGTTAAAACTGGTCTCACGTTAAAACTAGCCTCACGTTAAAAGTAGCCTCACGTTAAAACTAGCCTCACGGTAAAACTAGCCTCACGTTAAAACTAGCGTCACGTTAAAACTAGCCTCCGTTAAAACTAGTCTCACGTTAAAACTAGTCTCACGCTAAAACTAGTCTCACGTTAAAACTAGCCTCACGTTAAAACTAGTCTCACGTTAAAACTAGTCTCACGTTAAAACTAGTCTCACGTTAAAACTAGTCTCATGTTAAAACTACGAAATATTTTGCAGAATTCGGTAGGTACTATCTAGCCACAGACTGTGAAAGATACAATAGTAATAAACCGCTCAAAGCCAAATCACGGATTCGCTTAAGCAAATATTGATGTACATTAAGCCGTTTTAACCGCTCAAAGCCAAATCACGGATTCGCTTATGCAAATATTGATGTACATTAAGCCGTTTTAACCGCTCAAAGCCAAATCACGGATTCGCTTATGCAAATATTGATGTACATTAAGCCGTTTTAACCGCTCAAAGCCAAATCACGGATTCGCTTATGCAAATATTGATGTACATTAAGCCGTTTTAACCGCTCAAAGCCAAATCACGGATTCGCTTATGCAAATATTGATGTACATTAAGCCGTTTTAACCGCTCAAAGCCAAATCACGGATTCGCTTATGCAAATATTGATGTACATTAAGCCGTTTTAACCGCTCAAAGCCAAATCACGGATTCGCTTATGCAAATATTGATGTACATTAAGCCGTTTTAACCGCTCAAAGCCAAATCACGGATTCGCTTATGCAAATATTGATGTACATTAAGCCGTTTTAACCGCTCAAAGCCAAATCACGGATTCGCTTATGCAAATATTGATGTACATTAAGCCGTTTTAACCGCTCAAAGCCAAATCACGGATTCGCTTATGCAAATATTGATGTACATTAAGCCGTTTTAACCGCTCAAAGCCAAATCACGGATTCGCTTATGCAAATATTGATGTACATTAAGCCGTTTTAACCGCTCAAAGCCAAATCACGGATTCGCTTATGCAAATATTGATGTACATTAAGCCGTTTTTTTAATAAAGAAAGACAGTGCCAATTGAAGCAGTTACACCATATCGTGTGTTCAGCGACGTGACTGGACAAATGAGCCACAAGTGAGCCACGTGACAGTCGCTGTCACATCAATCATAGCCCTTGCACTCAATAGATTTGTTTGTGTGACGCGAAAGCTCACGGTAAGGCGATTATAGTCTCGAACGACCTTGGGCATTTGGGCGGAGCATCGGCAATTGGTATCCCAAGCACGCAAAAACAAACAAAAAGCGGCCAAGTGCGAGTCGGACTCGCCCATGAAGGGTTCCGTAGCAGCAAGTAACATAATATAAAGGTTCTTGGATTGATTACGATTTATGACGTATTCAAAAAAAACTACTTGCTAGATCTCATTCAAACCAATTTTGGTTGGAAGTTTCCATAGTAATGTACATCATATATTTTTTTTAGTTTATAATACTCTTATTTTAGAAGTTACGGGGGGGGGGGGGGCACACACTTTTTACCACTTTGGAAGTGTCTCTCGCGCAAACTATTCAGTTTAGAAAAAAATTATATTAGAAACCTTAACATCATTTTTGAAGACCTATCCATAGATACCGCACATGGATAGGTTTGATGAAAAAAAAAAATTGAGTTTCAGTTCTTAGTATGGGGAACCCCGAACATAATTGTTTTTTTTTTTAATTTTTGTGTAAAAATCTTAATGCGGTTCACAGAATACATCTACCTACCAAGTTTCAACAGTATAGCTCTGAAAAAAAAGCCTGTCACATACTCGGACAGACAGACAGACAGACAGACAGACAGACATGACGAATCCATAAGGGTTCCTTGTCTTTGACTGCGGAACCCTAAAAAACACTGTAAAAATCATATAAGGATATTCGTAGCAATACTAATGATATTTATGAGATAACTTATGAGATAACTTTCGATGATGAGCTGAGCAAAAAACACGAAAAAAAATTACTTTACTGGTATCAATTAAAAAAACAAAAAAACTGACTGCTTATTGTGCGGAAAGTACTATCTTATAAATCTGTGGAGCGGAATAATAAGAAGAGAAGTAGTAGGCTGAAATGGCAATGGGCTGGGCATATGCCGAAGAACCGACAACCGCTGGTAAACGTGTTCTAGAGTGGAGACCACGTCTTGGTAAACGTAGTGTGGGGCGCCCCCTGGCTAGGTGGAGCGACGATCTGCGTAAGGCGGCTGGTGGAAAGTGGATGGGAAGAGCTGGAAATCGGTCAAGTGGCGAGCATTGGGGGAGGCCTATGTCCAGTAGTGGACTGATACAGGTTGATGAAGATGATGATGTTTTTTTTTGGTAAAAAAAAAAACTTTTATTTACAGAAATAATAATACAACTAATACAAGTAGGTAGGTATAAAATTAAAAATACATATGAAACAGTTGTGCTACCTGAAGACCGCTGCTAACGATCTAAAGGTAGCTCAACTGATCCAAATCACTACCAGACGGAAGCGTCCCTAAGATGCTGGCTGCATTGCCACGCTGAATGGCAATACTAATGCGTTGAGCCAGATAAGAGCCAGCTCTCGGGTCACGCGTCGCTTCGACCAGACGACCTGAAATAATTTAAAAACGTGAAAGTAAAAATCCATCATACGATAACCATGCAGTCGGAGGTATACGTGGGGTAGGTACACACACAAGTACAGAATATATTAATAGTACAAGGTACCTACAAGTTCAGAAAATGTCTGTTGCCTCCATAGGCGTAGAATTTTTTTGCTAATCTATGGTTGCCTCCGTGTTTATCGTAATGATTTTTTATTACATCGCTTCTTTTTTTGTACTTAAGCTTTTATGGCAACCCTAAGGTAGGTGTCTTCTATGAAAATAACCAATAGACAAATATTGAGGCGTGTGGCGAGTCTTTTATGAGTGGAACGAAGGCCAACTCACCGGTTTCGTACGATATTAAAATATAGATAAGAAATAGAATAATATGCGACTTTGTGGCAAATAAACACATCTTTGACGGCAAGGCAGTTTTGAAATGACCAAGGGTGACGCTACATCAATATCATATGTAAGAAATGCACCTCTGGAGGAGTCTCTCCCAATCAATGAGAGATTTGCCAAAAGACTGCGCCAACACCAGGCAGAAATAAACAAAAACACGCTTGAAAAAGTGTTTTTATTGAATACCTCGTAAAATATAGATAACTAGTGGAATGCCCGCGACTTCGTCCGCGTGTACTTTTCCATACAAACATAAACACCCCGCTGCACCCCCTTAGGGGTTGAATTTCTGGAATTCCTTTCTTAGTGCAACCCTAGACCATGAAAAGAACGTACCCACCAAATTTCAGGTCTCTAGGATTTATGGTTTAGGTTGTGCGTTGATAGTCAGTCAGTCAGTCAGTCACGCTCACGCAAAGATTTTATATATATTGATTTCACAAAACCCCTGTTAACCCACGGCTTTGTTGTATTGATTTTATTTATCTAATTTTTTACCCAATAATATGCACCATTTTAATAAACAATCGAATCTAGACAGAAACTAGACGTAACTTTGGTTATTTTTTAAACCGAGAAAATATTGTCCTTTCGTGTTTCTGGTACAGTGATCCCTTGGAATTAGAATGCAGTATCCATGCATATTTTTAATTTGAATATTGTACTCGATTTAGCCTTTTAAAACGATATGTCAAAATACCGAATGGGCGGAGTCTAGCAAGAAAACAATAGCTGTAAGACAGTGACAGCACTATTGCTCACTTGAATCCGGGAAGAGGTGAGGTATAGATTTTTGCCACTCGGAAGTAACTGACGTGAGCGACAAATGATAAAACTTCGTTCTGCTTCTAAAGTAGCAAATATAAAAATAAATTATCTATAATTAATCTAAGTAATGTGATTACCAACTGAATAATATAAAAAAATATGCTTACTACTTTCTCTAGTTGAAGGAGGGACCTAAAAAGGGCTTTAGAAGAGCCAATTTCAAAAAATAAACCTATCGAGAAAAGTTTCGCGAATCGTGTTTCTAGTATATAATTTATTTAGATTACATCCTCAAGTAATTACTGTATTAACATCAAGTTTGTAACCTTTACTGATAGTGAGTGAGCATGTAATGAAACGATTCCAAAATTTTAACATAGCGTCTTAAAAATCAAATCTGAGATTAGGAATTTTGCGGCATACTCCACCCGATTGGTGATAGTAGTATTCGTGTTGAGTAATCGGGATACTGCAAAAAATATATTTTGTGATATACCCTGGTGTAATCCCTTAGTCGGTTTTACGACATCCACGGGAGGAGACGAAGATGTCTTCTTATGCCAGACACACCGGCAAGCGGCGAGTATCAGTAATTTTATATATGGATAGAATACATTTATTTACAGAAAGAATAATACAAGGTATGTACAAAATACATAATATGAAACAGTTGTGCTACCTGAAGACCGCTACAAGCGATCTAAAGGTAGCTCAACTGATCCAAATCACTACCAGACGGAAGCGTCCCTAAGATGCTGGCTGCATTGCCACGCTGAATGGCAATACTAATGCGTTGAGCCAGATAAGAGCCAGCTCTCGGGTCACGCGTCGCTTCGACCAGATAGAACATTCCCTTTTGGAGATATCTGAAACATCAAAGGATTCATCAAATAACAAACTTTTTACCAAACTACAACAAAGTCTGGCAAATTAAATTTTGACAGAATGTCTGATTTCTGGACGAACTTTTGGGAAAAGGTACAAATTATGACACAGAATTGGTTGAATCTGCCATTTTTGAAAGAAACGTCGTCATTTTTGTTTTATTACATTTTAATGTGTTTTTTCGAGGTATTTCGTGTAATTTTAGTGGCATTTTAACCGGTGTAGCTTGGATAAATGGCACATGTGTGATGTAGTGAAATTTGAGTGTATTGCGAGTTTTTTCGAAATGGTGGATTTTTTCCTGTAAAAACTCAGTTTTTCTGCCACAATTTAAACTGGGTTAGGACTAGACGGAGACTCTTGACGACTTGACTATAAAACTATAATAATTATATCACTTGACATTGGCTAAATTGTTGCAAATAATGCACAGAAGCCATTACCGAAGATAGAAGAAGAAGAAGACACAGAATGTTAATAATTTCGTACTTTCTTGACATACATTTATTTACAGAAAGAATAAAACAACTATGTAATACGAGGTATGCACAAAATACATATGAAACAGTTGTGCTACCTGAAGACCGCTGCTAAAGATCTAAAGGTAGCTCAACTGATCCAAATCACTACCAGACGGAATAAAAAAAATACACAGTTAAAAAAAATACCCGTGGTACCTTCCAGGGACTAAGGGACCACGGGTAACGAAGGCTTTTTAACTCCCAACTAAAAAGAGGGGTAATAAATTTAAAGAGGTTTTTTTTTTTCAACATTGATATACCTATAAGTATTATAAGTTTGAAGCCACGCCAGTGTGAAAATCCGCTCAAAATGCTTATAATAATAATTCATTTATTAAGTCAGACATTACAGGTCCATTATTTTTTAGTACATATTCTTAAAATCGATGTTATAAATACATCAGCATATTTTATAGCTGCCGCATTTAATTTACCAATACATACATAGACACACGCCTTTTTCCCCGAAAGGGTAGGCAGATCCTCAAATGGGCCTCTTCACTGTGGGTTGCACCATCGTGGGAAATAGACGTGACAAGTGGTGAGCTCATCGCCGCCATTGTTTCCCACGACTGATTCTGTTAACACTTTCTTCCAGTAATAACACATTCCTTAAATAAGCTAGCAGCCAGGACAAATCTTATACAAACGAATCTTACAAACAAGTCCGGGTAATCCCTTAGTCGACTAGTCCCTTTTACGACATCCACGGGAGGAGATGGAGGGGTATATTCTTGGGCCGGACACACCGCGGCTGAAATGATTCAGATTAATTACATCTATGATATGATATTTTAATTTTATAGCAAAAACAAGTTTTTTCGAGATTTATCAAATAACTAATTATTTAAATTAAATGAACGTAATCGAAATCAATTTTACTACAAAAACGCATGTTTACCAAAAACTGTATGTAAACATATAAGAAACTGAAGACGTAACCACATCTGGCAGCCGGCCAAAGTCGAGTTATGATTTAATTCATAGTTATTTGATCAACATTATTTTAATAGACACTCGGATCTGGGAATGTCGTCGGGATTCCAGACTCCTGAATCATTTTATGAGGATTTAGATATTTATTTTTGCAATGATATTTTCGTAGGCACTTTTGTAAGCGGTTTATTGAGTTTCATAGTGGTTTCAGATTTTTGAGATTTTGCTGCCCCTATTCCCTTGATTCTCTTATTATGACTGTTCTTCTGCTGTATTCAAATAGCTAACTACTACATCTCGTTCACCGTAACATGGCACCTGTAAATACTCCATGGCAGGAGCCAACTTACGGTGAACGGTCCGGCTCGTTCACCATAAGATGGCACCTGTAAATACTCCATGGCAGGAGCCAACTTACGGTGAACGGTCCGACTCGTTCACCGTAAGATGGCACCTGTAAATACTCCATGGCAGGTGCCAACTTACGGTGAACGGTCCGACTCGTTCACCGTAAGATGGCACCTGTAAATACTCCATGGCAGGTGCCAACTTACGGTGAACGGTCCGACTCGTTCACCGTAAGATGGCACCTGTAAATACTCCATGGCAGGAGCCAACTTACGGTGAACGGTCCGGCTCATTCACCGTCAGATGGCACCTGTAAATACTCCATGGCAGGTGCCAACTTACGGTGAACGGTCCGGCTCATTCACCGTCAGATGGCACCTGTAAATACTCCATGGCAGGTGCCAACTTACGGTGAACGGTCCGGCTCATTCACCGTCAGATGGCACCTGTAAATACTCCATGGCAGGAGCCAACTTACGGTGAACGGTCCGACTCGTTCACCGTAAGATGGCACCTGTAAATACTCCATGGCAGGTGCCAACTTACGGTGAACGGTCCGACTCGTTCACCGTAAGATGGCACCTGTAAATACTCCATGGCAGGTGCCAACTTACGGTGAACGGTCCGACTCGTTCACCGTAAGATGGCACCTGTAAATACTCCATGGCAGGAGCCAACTTACGGTGAACGGTCCGGCTCATTCACCGTCAGATGGCACCTGTAAATACTCCTTGGCAGGTGCCAACTTACGGTGAACGGTCTGTACGAAGTACTACTACCCGGAGTGATAGACAAACTTTACGGTGGAATTACGCTCTCTTAAATTTTGTTATGGTTCTACTACTTCTTTTCTTATTATAAACATTCTTATAACTTGCTTACTTGGGAATGCTCCCAGGAACTTCACAATCTGATCCCACCATCTCCTTTTCATCATAGGACGAGCAGGCGCACGGCTCGGTACCACCCTTACCTCATTAGTATACCGTCTATTCTTACTAAACGTTTCAGTTCTACCTTTATAATGCGAACTGCTAAGGAGTGGAATACACTACCGTCGTCTGTCTTTCCTGAAAACTATAATCTGGGTCTCTTCAAGGCTAGAGTGAATAGGTGCCTTCTAGACCTTTGTGCTGCATCTTCGGCCGCATCGTCACTTACCAACAGGTGAGATCGTGCTCAAACAACAGGTGAGATCGTGCTCAAACAACAGGTGAGATCGTGCTCAAACAACAGGTGAGATCGTGCTCAAACAACAGGTGAGATCGTGCTCAAAGGTCTATCATAGTTTAAAAAAACAACTTGTTTTGTTCATAAGTACGAAAAGAAAAAGATCCGTCGCCAATAACAATAAAAACCCTATGGGTATTTTGTGTTTTATATTTCTTTTATTTATATTACGTTATTTTTATTTGTTTTATTTACGTGTTTACGTGTTTTATTTACGTGTTTTCCTTACAAAAAAACGTTATTTTGTTATTCTTTATAAGTGGTTTAGTTTTTTGATTTTGACTTTAAAGGTGCAACCCACTGTGAAAAGAGGCCCACTGAGGCTCTGCCTACCCCCCTTAGGGGAAAAAGGCGTGTGTCTATGTATGTATGTATGTATGACTTTAAAGTTTGAATTGCGTTTTTTTCTTTATTTTTCTTTGTAGGCATCTCACGGCTTGTTAATTTGCCATTTTCAAGTAAAATCATGATTTATTTGCTTTATAGACGAGCTACATTGGTTAAAATGCCACCAATATTACACAAAATAACTCAAAAAATCACTAGGAAACGAAATAAAATAACAGGAGACGACGTCTCTTTTCGCAAATGGCGGGAAGAGATTTTGCTATTTTCCAAGTGTAAACCACAATTTATGGATAACAGAAATACATTTTAATACATTTATTTACAGAAAGAATAATACAACTAATACATCCTGCTAACGATCTAAAGGTAGCTCAACTGATCCAAATCACTACCAGACAGAAGCGTCCCTGAGATGCTGGCTGCATTTCCACGCTGAATGGCACTACTAATGCGTTGAGCCAGATAAGAGCCAGCTCTCGGGTCACGCGTCATGTGTAACATGACATGTCACATGGATAATGTAACCGAAATGAACATGCGGGTTCGAGTCCCGCTGGAACTAAACTTAAATATGACATGATGTTCGTCTTGCCCATGTTCATTTAGTAATAAGTATAAGTAGGTACCTACATACTCAATGAAGTTGGCGTTAGGCAACCCGAAACACACGACAGGCTTGTATGTAGCATAAAAACTATGATTTACATACATACATAAATTATCCACATTATTGTAAAAGCATAAAGACAAAGCGTGACGTAGCTTGTGCGTCATACAATAACTAGGTCACGCCGTAGATACAGATTATGGAAGCGCAACTTATTATTTCAAAATAGCCTGTTTTGCAACAAATTCTGTGAAAAATTGTACCTGAGATTTTGATAACGCCTCTTTACAGCGTATCATTTTTGATATATTCTCTTATTATAATAATAAATTATATTTTTATTACATATATTAATAAAAATATATGTAATAAAAGCTTAACATTTAAATCAATTAAATTAATAAAGTAGGTACTTAAGTAGATATACCACTGTATGTAAAAATAATTGTCGAGACATAGTTCGTTACGCTTAGCATAAGTATAATTATATTTATATAAGTATATTTTAAGTTAATGTGTACCATCTATGTCAATAAATGAATTCAATTCAATTCAATTCAATTCCTGGATTTAATTAAAATGCATGTACGAGTGTGTGGGTACCATCATTATTTTATTTTATTCATGGACAATAAACACTACAATATAAATCTTAGGATATGTAAGAGTTAATTAACACAAATGCATGCAGTCAGCATCTTTGGGACGCTTCCGTCTGGTAGTGATTTGGATCAGTTGAGCTACCTTTAGATCGCTAGCAGCGGTCTTCAGGAAGCACAACTGTTTCATTAATGTATTTTGTACATACCTTGTATTATTATTTCTGTAAATAAATGTATCAGTAGTAATATAAATATAACAATATTGTAGCACACTGCATTATCCACGTAGTAGTAGCATTGGACAAGATACAATAAATAAAAAACAAGTTTTTGTGAAAAAAATATTTTTCATTACTTACAAGCTTTTACAAAATAAGTGATCGTAACCGTGTGCTTATCAAAATGCGCCTAAACACGGCCAGTCTACTATTATCCATCGAGGAATTCCGTTGTCCACCTTCCGTCTCCATCATCAGATCAGCTCGCTGTCACCATCATATTGTATTGTCATCGGAACTTGACAGGTATGCCAAATTTGAGCTCAATCGGTTGAGGATAACTGCTTTAAAATTCAGTTGCAAGATTCCACCCGGACATACATACAAACATTGCAAGTTAATAAAAACAAAGCTTGTAAAATTACAAGAAAATAAAAAAGCTCTACTGTGATATTGTTTGTAACAATAAAGTAGTAGTAGAGCTTTTTTGTAAAAGAGTTCGTCCGGGGAAGTACTACCACCATACCCATTTCTGCCGCAAAGCAGTAGTGCTCGCATTGCTGTGTTCCGGTTTGAATGGTAAGGGTGCCGGTGAAATTACAGGCACATGAGACTTTTCATCTTTATATCTCAGGGTGGCGGGCGCAGTGCAATGCCACATAGGGCGCGTTCTAGGTGGACGTGACCTATGAGGTAATGCACTGTTCATAGGCAGAGGTTACCGCTTAACATCAGGTGGGCCATCTGCTTGTTCCGTCAATCAAGTAGTATTAAAAAAAAAACACATTATAGGTAATTTTTAGATAGCTTTCCTAAGACATATAAAGAACCAATACATTTATTTACAGAAATAATAAAACAACTAATACAAGCAGGCAGGTATTCACAAAAGAACATGGGCAACTCCCCATGGATTGTTGGACCTAACTTTTTTGACTAACGTAACGTACAGTTGAGATACATTTGGTTATTGATAGATAATTAAAAAGATAATTTCATTTCTTGCTTACAAGTTGTGGGAAAGTAATGAAGCTTGTTGCGTTTTTTTTTTCACGCAAATGCACTGAGTTGATTTCTGTTCTTCCACTCTGACCAACTAAACTGACCAACTGAAACGGATCAACTATTTTTCTTTCTCAACGATACAACTTTTTGGTTGGTCTGATAGGAATGATTTATTTAATTATTTAGAAATAAAACTATTGCTTCCCAACTTCTAAAAATATACAAGTTGTTTAGAAAAGTTGGACAAAAAACGATATTTAGAACCGTACTAATTACTTCCATGAAGGATTCATTAATACATTCTTTAGTTCATTAAGTTTGGTTCATCTTTTTTGACCTGGGTCTGCGGAAGTCTGCCAGTGATTTGGATCAGTTGAGTTAGTTACCTCTAAGACCTAAAAACCTGAGATTTGAAAGACGCATTCCTTTTGTGGTCTGGGGGTGTACGAAGAAAGGATTTTCCTAAACTCACCCCCTTTTAGGGTGCACCGGGGTGTTGAAGTTTGAATGTATATAGGTAGGTACTTACCTTAATCGTATGGTATGGCCACGTATGACGTAGGTCGCGTGTGTGGTTGTGGAATGGAGACCACCGTTCTCCGGAGGAAGCGTCGGTATTGTTCGCTGATTAGTTTCAACACGCTATCCATTTGTTGAGGAGAATAAAGTGAGAAGAACTAGGTATAATATATATATATATATATATAATCTAGCTCTAAAGTTCCCCATTCATCACAGCTCTTTCTACACTGACTCTTTTACGGTGCAAGCTGTTCGGCTGTGGAACTCATTACCGTTGTCGATTCGGCTTGCTCCGTCGTTGCATTCTTTTAAAGATCGTGTCAAACTGTTTTATCTCCAATCGTCATCTTCGTCCTGTTGAGTTTTCATTGTTCTTGTCTGCTTTTATGTTGTGTTTATATTATTATGTATTTATTTTTATGTATTATAATGTAGGTTTGTATATATTTAATGATATGTGTATTTGTCAAGGTGATAACACCACTGTCCCATTCTTCCATATAGTCCTCTCCATCCTAAGGTTGCCTGGAAGAAATCGCTATAAGCGATAAGACCGCCCATTGTACATTTCTGTTAATTTTTTGTTATTGAGTTATGTTTTGTGTTTCTGTGTGTTATTTGTGTACAATAAAGAGTTAATCTATCTATCTATCTATCTATTTCTACAGGGCCTGTTCGATGAAAGACTACAGCTTCACAAGCTTCAAATTGCATTGATAAGCTTTCCTTTCTACATATATACATAAACACACACGCTTTTTTTCCCCTAAGGGTGGTAGGCAGAGCCTCAATGGGCCTCTCTTCTCAGTGGGTTGCACAATCGTGGAATATGGACGTGACAAGTGGTGAGCTCATCGGCGCCATTGCTCCCCACGACTGACTCGGCTAACGCTTTCTTCCAGTAAACGGACGCTTCGCTTGTGACAATCGAAACGTCCGCGGCCGCGTCCCGTGCCCGTTGACACCGTCCGCGGACGCACAAACATCCAGCCGGCTAGATTCTGTTCGGACGTCTGAACGCTCAAGGTCACGTCCGCGTCTTACGACCGATAGTTTGAACAGTGTACAATTAAATGTACTGGCTAGATATCAATAAGCCGCGTCCCTCAGCCGCGGCTGACGGACGCGTCCGATAATTTGTTCCCAGCTTTAGGATCCTTCAAAAATTATCTAAGTAAGTAGGTAGGTAATTTATTGGACTGACTGGTTCGTCCTCGTAGTTCAAAGTATCTTTGATCAAGCCGGGCTGATGGATCGATCTGGATTGGGCATGGCGATATTGCAGGTCGCTATTTCGGGCCCGATGGAACCGACTGAAGTTTGGAGAAGATTTTAAAATGTGTTCTGACAGTGATGGATGAGACTGTCGGCAACTTGGTACACGATTTATCCAGATTTAATCATCACAAAGTATTTCAAAATGGAAATATACGAAATTACCCTTTCATATCAATGTCAAAGTTGTTTGATGTTTGGATGTTTGGATGTTTAGATGTTTGGATGTCTAGATGTTTAGATGTTTGGATGTTTAGGTGTTTAGATGTTTGGATGTTTAGATGTTTGGATGTCTAGATGTCTAGATGTTTAGATGTTTGGATGTTTAGATGTTTAGATGTTTGGATGTTTAGATGTTTGGATGTCTAGATGTTTAGATGTTTGGATGTTTAGGTGTTTAGATGTTTGGATGTTTAGATGTTTGGATGTCTAGATGTTTAGATGTTTGGATGTTTAGGTGTTTAGATGTTTGGATGTTTAGATGTTTGGATGTTTGAATGTTTGTTACTCAATCACGCTAAAACGGCTGAACCGATTTCGATGAAATTTGGTATACAGCTAGATTATGACCCGGATTGAGCTATAGGTACTTATATGGCTACTTTTTATGCTAATAAAACGCGAGCGAGCCCGCTTGCGGCCAATAACGTTTTTTTTTTAACATTGATAACACGATCTCACCTGTTGGTAAGTGACTATGTGGCCGAAGATGGAGCACAAAGGTCTAGAAGGCACCTATTCACTCTAGCCTTGAAGAGACCCAGATTATAATTTTCAGGAAAGACAGTAGTTTATTCCTCTCCGTAGTAGGTCGCATTATCTACTAGTTCATTATATACTCGTAATAATATTAATATTAGGAAGTTTATTGCCGTAACACAGGTGCAACCTAGCACGGCGGCTAACAGAACTTGTAACAGAACTTGTAATAGCATAACCTAACTAAATGTATTTTTGTATTTCTGTTTATTGTAATTGTTTCGATTAAATACTCTATACTTTATACTATAATTTTGGAAGCTATCATGGTTATAGGTAAACATCATTTTGACTAGGTACTTATAAACAAAACTCAAATACATATCCCGTTTATAGTGAAAATCATATAAATGTACTGTAATCTTTGAGCTTGTGAAATAAATGTGGGTAATTTCTTCTACAAGCTCAAGGTCGCGCAACAGGCTATGGAGAGAGCTATGCTTAGAGTTTCACTACAACATAAATAAATAAATAAAATAAATAATGCTGGACTGTTCACACAACATTATCTAGCCCCAAGCTAAGCAGAGCTTGTGTTATGGGTACTAGATAACGCATAACTGATATACTTAATACAATATATTGCATAGTTTTTTTTTTATTATACATAGAAAATACCCAGAACATCCTGAACAAATATCTGCGATCGCACAAATATATGTTCCGAGGCGGGAATCGAACCCGCAACCTCCTGCGTCGCAGGCCAAGCTTCGCCCGCCGCGCCACAGAGGTCGTCAAAAAACATAAACATAAAACCTAACTAGTAGTTCTGCGAATACAAACGTTCTTGTAACTCCGATTACGCGTACTACTGTTTTCCGTGATTTTCGTTCACTTTTCGTCTCGCGAGCGCTATTCCGTCTCACTGAAGTTAGGTAAGTTAGAGAGTGACATAGTTTGGCTGTTGTCAATATACATAAATACGCCATACTAGCCTATTTCTCGGAGATGTCTCGCGGATAGCCCGTCCACTCCCGCGCATCGCGTCGCGATCACTTGGCACGCCGTCAAGTTTGCGCGGTTAGCAGTAGAGTGGCCATTAGTTTAGGGAAAGAGGGAAGTGCGTCTGAAAGGAATAAATAAAATAAAATCGTCGTTGTTTCGTATGAGGTAGTGCTGGCCTCTGGTGTCAGAGTTTGTCAAGCCGCCCGAGGGCCTCTGACATGGCTTATCGACTGCTATTAATCAATAACAGCCGGGACCGACAGTTTAACGTGCCCTCCGAAGCACAGAGCGATGGAAATCCGCACATAACTTAGAGAAGTCATTGGTGCGGAGCCTAGGATCGAACCCGGTATCGTTGGATTCTGAGTTGCACTATTGAACCGTTAGGCTACCAACGCTTATAAAATATAAAATAAAATAAAATAAATAAATAATGCTGGACAGTTCACACAACATTATCTAGCCCCAAGCTAAGCAGAGCTTGTGTTATGGGTACTAGATAACTGATATACTTAATACAATAGGTATATTACATATTTAGATATATATGGATATATATTCGATAGATAGATATTTTTTATTATACATAGAAAATACCCTGAACAATTTTTTTTTTTTTTTGTAACTTTGACAGACCTTTGTTGACCACGATCTCACCTGTTGGTAAGTGATGATGTGGCCGAAGATGGAGCACAAAGGTCTAGAAGGCACCTATTCACTCTAGACTTGAAGAGACCCAGATTATAGTTTTCAGGAAAGACAGACGACGTTAGTGTATTCCACTCCTTAGCAGTTCGCATTATAAAGGTAGAACCGAAACGTTTTGTGCGAATAGAAGGTATACTAATGAGGTGAGGATGGTACTGAGCCGTACGCCTGCTCGTCCTATATCTGCGATCGCACAAAAATTTGTTCCGAGGCGGGAATCGAACCCGCAACCTCCTGCGTCGCAGGCCAAGCTTCACCCGCCGCGCCACAGATGTCGTCAAAAATATAAATAAATGGCGGATTGAAGTCCTACTATATATCTTGTTAACATTGACATTTGCAAAATTATGGCAACTAAAGCCACAGAAGCCACAATCAAAAGACGAAGAAATGAAAGATTATAAAAATTAAAAATAAAGATTAAAAATCGTACGATTCTCCCTTTAAACCGTACCTTTGTCTTTCCTCAAACTCCCAGCACTTTTTTGGTTTTATGTCAAGTTAATCACCTGTCATTGGCAAACTCTTGTGGCACCACTTCCGGTCCGCTGAACACGCCAAAAAAAGAAGAAGAAGAAGAAGAAGAATTGAAAGAAGAATGCCTCCGAATGGGTGCGTTCCGAGTCACGCTATAATCGATGTGATCGCTATTATTAGCGTTCCGAAACGCTGTGAGCGCGACTACGATATTGCATGCGACGTCATGAATGACGTCATTAAATCCGCCATATTGCGATTACACCGACCATGCCCCAAACCGATATTACTGTGAGCGCTACTGTCAAAGTGACAGACTACAGAGGTTATTGATAATATCGTCTATAAAGCGTTCCGAGTCACGTCAACGCTCAAACTGCCATAAGCGCGATTTCTGAATCGGAACGCAAAATAGCACTGTGATCGCTCACATCGATTTTATCGTGACTCGGAACGCACCCTAAGTGGATACAACGCTATGTACACAATCATCATCACCAGCACAACAAGCGTGATGTAATAACAGCATGGGTACAAGTCCACTGCTGGACACCAGCTTCCCACATAGAATGCCACGACGGAATGTAGACAACGAGACATCCTAGACTAACCTAAAAAGCGTGTTAACTAAATAATTTCAAAAAATGTGTGTAATTCGAGCGTGCCCTTACATAATGAATCTGAATTAAAAAGATAAAATATCAAAGAGATGTTGGCCGACCTTTTTGCGGTCCCTCCATTTGCCACCATAGAAGGGGGATTTTCTGTATGAATTTTGTGTATTTTTAAATCATCATATCATATCATACATCATCATATAATATATAATATTATAAATGCGAAAGTTTGTGTGTGAGTGTGTTAGTGTGTTTATTACTTCTTCACGCTGAAACGGCTGGTCGGATTTGCATGAAATTTGGAATGGAGATAACTGGACTCCTGGAATAACACTTAGACACATTTTAATCCCGATATTCCCACGGGATCGAGACTTACGTGGATGAAACTGCGGGGCGCAACTAGTAATATTATAAATGCGAAAGTTTGTGTGTGAGTGTATTAGTGTGTTTGTTACTTCTTCACGCTGAAACGGCTGGTCGGATTTGCATGAAATTTGGAATGGAGATAACTGGACTCCCGGAATAACACATAGGCACATTTTTATCCTAATATTCCCACGGGATCGAGACTTACGCGGGTGAAACCGCGGGGCGCAACTAGTAATATTATAAATGCGAAAGTTTGTGTGTGAGTGTGTTAGTGTGCTTATTACTTCTTCACGCTGAAACGGCTGGTTGGATTTGGATGAAATTTGGAATGGAGATAATTGGACTCCTGGAATAACACATATACACATTTTTATCCCAATATTCCCACGGGATCGAGACTTACGCGGGTGAAACCGCGGGGCACTACTAGTAATATTATAAATGCGAAAGTTTGTGTGTGAGTGTGTTAGTGTGTTTATTACTTCTTCACGCTGAAACGGCTGGTTGGATTTGGATGAAATTTGGAATGGAGATAATTGGACTCCTGGAATAACACATAGACACATTTTTATCCCAATATTCCCACGGGATCGAGACTTACGCGGGTGAAACCGCGGGGTGCTGCTAGTTATGTTTAATTTTTAGGTAGTCTAGATATGAACTGTGCTTTAGTTGAGGGTTTTTTCTCAAACAAAATGTCTACTTACCTACTAACAATAACAATAACTGGATTTGTTTTGTTGTAGTAATTATCAAGTATTTATTACCAAGGAGATGATTAGCAGCCCTGGGTTTCTCGAACGACTCATTTATCGAGATTATTTCTTCCCCATACCTACAGGCTATGGAATGAGCTTCCATCTGAGGTTTTCCCGCTTGGTTACGACAAGTGTCGCTTCAAGGAAAATTTTAATAAATTCCTTCAGGGTAGGCAGCGCATCGACAATACCCCCGGCGTTGCCGGTGTCTATAAGCGACAGTGACCACTTTACATCAGGTGGGCCGTCCAACAGTACGTATCATTAAACCACAAAAAAATAAAATGAGAAAAAAAAGGGGAAATAAAGTGTTTTTTTATGTGTATGTTAGTTTCTAAGGTATTTATGTTGATATGGGCTTACTGTTTAGATTTAGTGCATATCTCAGTAAGTCTGAAATAAAGATTTTGAATTTGAATTTAAATAAAAAAAATAAGTGAGATGTCAGATGTTTTATTTTATTTAAATTCAACTGCCAGTTTACACCAACGCGTGCAGAAAGCCAAAACAATAGGTGCTTATATTAAAATCTACTTAGAAAACTAATAGAAGAACTCAGGAAAACAATAAAAATTAAAAAAAAAAAGATTTCTGTTTTCTGAGCAACCAGGGCGTTAAGCAAATTAAGAGCGTGACCCGTAGGAGCGTACCGGGTGGTATAATGTTACACATCATATGCGACTACTACTGTGAACTTAGAGAAATAAATAAATTGTCTGGCGCCAAACTGTAAGGCATATTTTTCACTTAGAGTTTTTTTTTTTTTTTTTTTTTGTGTACATAATATATTTTATGTACAATATCATTACAATCTAGCCATAAAGCAGGCTAATAAGTAATTTAACATTGACCTAGATTTATAACATAAATTATACCTAAGAATGTGTCCATTGACACTTTTCTTACTGTCTCTATTTAAGGGGAGGACACTTCGTACTTGTGTTCTTTTTAGCAAGCACTAGTTTGCACTACATTACACTATAGTTTACACTACACTAACTCATAAGGTTTAATTCTTTTGAGTCTTCTCACTATGTCCGTGTTGTCGAGAAGCTGGATTGCCTCGACGTTCACATGAGAAATAAATAAATTGTCTGGCGCCAAAACTGTAAGGCATATTTTTCACAAAAAACTTATTGTAATGTAAGGACTTTCAAAAATGACAGGCAGACAACGCGGGCGGGAAAGCTGCGTATCACCACACATTAGGGAGATGGCGTATATGTATATAGCCAGGCGAGACTGAAAAACAAAGCTCACGCTTTGTAAGTAGGTCGGGGCGCGCGTCACGGTGACGTCATGGCGGTGTGACGTCGACAGCGCCCTTCCCCCTGCCACGCCCCGCCACAGAACTTATTTAGTACTAGCTAGACGCAGCTATTACAGTATATCTGTTACTAGCGTATAGTTTCACTCTAAATCTATACCTAATATATAAGAGCTTAACCTGACTGACTGACTGACTACCTTATTGATTGAGTAAGGCTTTTAATTTGGTTTTCCTTTTTTCCTTGAATCAGCTTCCACTTGTTCTCGAGGCACCACACAGGCGCTCCCCACCTAGTAGTAAGAAGGATCATCAAAAGAAAAACAGACCGTGTTTGTTGCCTGATTCTTCTAGGTCTGGTTGCGTTGGAACAGGAGTAAATGTAAATTTATTTTTTAAGACGATTCAAAATGATCCTAGTGATTTCAATGAATAAAATACTTTTGACTTTGACTTTGACTTTGACTTTGATTCATCATCGCCGAGCCGAAACCGCTGGACCTAAAGAAACTTGGAGCATATTAGGTTCCTTTTATAGTAAAACCACCCAGATTTTTGTAAATTCAACCCCTAAGGACGTGAAAAGGGGTGTACAGAAACGGGGTGTGTATGAAAGACTTGAAACTTTGCATAAGTACTTATGCTTTAATACGAATTTTAAAAGGGTAAAATATTTTTTGCAATGGGGGGATGGGAAGTTTTTATCAAGTTTTTATTTTTGGGTATGGGTTCTTATAACTATATATATAAAACAAAGTCTTGTTAGTTACACAACTTATAACTCAAGATCGGCTGGACCGATGTTGGTTATCTCATTTTTGGTGGATTCTTCTTCGCTCCGAATAGCAGAATAAGTAATAAAATATCGGGGGGGGGGGGCTGTTTTTTACAGGGGGCTACCCGTGCGAAGCCGGGGCGAGTCGCTAGTACAATATAAATTAAAATATTTCAGGATTTTTCAAAATAACCCTTAAAAAAGTGTAAAAAGGGGTGATAACGTTTTAGTTGTTTTGTGAGGTGATGCGAACCACGTTTATTCAGTAGTAACATAGGTATATGTTATTTTGAGTGAAACTATCCACACACAAAAAACACATCAAAATCATTTACTTGTTTTAAATTTATTCCGATGACAAAACCTTCCGAAACACAATAGTCGGCTAACAGGGAAAGCACCCCAAAATACTTATAATCCGACCCCAGTTTATAGGGTGGTTTCACCCCTTGCGTTCGGGGCTTGTTTGCTATAGGTAGGTAGATGCCCGGCCACTTAGATTTGTATGTCCGGTCATAATTTGACGAATACTTTGTGTACGAATACCCTAAACATATTTTCATAGTGTTTTTTATTGTTTAGGTTATTCTTAGCTAAACTGATGATATTTATGAGATATCAACTGTGTTAAGTAACGCTATTTCGACGCAGTCCTTTAAGAATAAGTTAAAACGGTGGTTAGTTGCACCCTAGGAAGATGGACTAAAGGCATGGAACTAAGGTTAAAAACGAAACGTTAGCGATTATACCAGTCTCATTCTTTTATATGAATGTATTCATGTGTTGGAATGAGACAAGCATACATCTATCTGTTCTTATTTGTGTTAGTCGTACCAGGCCAAATGTCAAATTACTAGTACATTCATGGTAACAATCTAGGGAGATGTATATGCATGATACCAAAATTCAGGGTACGGAACGGAAAGACGACTGTCGTGTGACAATATATTTGTTTCTCTCTAACATAGGATAGCAAGCTTCTAAGATATAGGAGTAAGAAGGAACACTCTATGCTATTTTTAGCACTCACTCCATTACTATTATACCTCCATGGTTGCACCGTATCAATTTAATTTTCATGACATTGTATAATCCTTATTTGACATGGACTATATTTTTTAATTTATAATAATTTGACATATTGTACCATCATTTGACATTATATTTTGCGGGTATTAAATTGAATCAACGTTCATAATATTGGCTAAATTGCTGCAAATAATGCACAGAAGCCATTACCTAAGCTACTCGTAAGAAGAAGAATAATATATGTTAGCTCATTTAAGGGCTATTACGCACTGTCGACTAGTCGCCGGCGACCGGCAGTTGCCTGTGCGTCGCCACTGCGCGGCGAGTCGCCGAGTCGCCGTGACTAGTGCGTAAACACCTATTTAAACTATACAATATTACAGTCGTCGACAACCTGAGTCGCCGGCGACTAGTCGACAGTGCGTAATAGGCCTAAGTGTACTGTACCAATTTTAAATGTAAAAACTGACATGTATTATTTTTTGACCAATAAATAACTATGAACTATGAACTTCATAGTTCTATACGGGTTCATAGTTCTATACGGCTTTACGGGTTGAAAGAATTGAAGGAGAAATTTGAACGAATGTTCATGAATCTTTCTATTCGTATCACTCGTAGTCCGCGTAGCAAACTCCGTAGAGTTCAGATACTACCAGTATTTTTTAGCTTTACGGGTTGAAAGAATTGAAGGAGAAATTTGAACAAAAGTTCATGAAACATTCTATTCGTAGCACTCATAGCCCGCGTAGCAAACTCCGTAGAGGTCACAAACTACGTATTTTTTAGCTTTACGGGTTGAAAGAATTGAAGGAGAAATTTGAACAAAAGTTCATGAAACTTTATATTCGTAGCACTCGAAGCCCGCGTAGCAAACTCCGTAGAAGAGACATACTACGTATTTTTTAGCTTTACGGGTTGAAAGAATTGAAGGAGAAATTTGAACAAAAGTTCATGAAACTTTATATTCGTAGCACTCGAAGCCCGCGTAGCAAACTCCGTAGAGGTCACATACTAACCAGTATTTTTTAGCTTTACGGGTTGAAAGAGTTCAAGGAGAAATTTGGCCGAAATTTCATGAAATTTGATGAAGTTCACATTCTATTAAAAATATCTATCTATGTTATTATATTGTATTAAGTATATCAGTTATCTAGTACCCATAACACAAGCTCTGCTTAGCTTGGGGCTAGATAATGTTGTGTAAACTGTCCAGCATTATTTATTTTATTTTATTTATTTATTCGTATCACTCGTAGCCAGCGTAGCAAACTCCGTAGAGGTCACATACTACCAGTATTTTTCGGAGAGCTAAGGCGATATGATAAAATATCGAATGGATGGAGTTTAGCAAGAAAATAATAAAATCAAGAAAGTGATAGCGCTATTACTCACTTGAACCCGTCGCCCAGAAGAGTTCAAGTGAGTAATACCGCAAAAAAATGTACCACATAAATCTATACCACCTATTGGTATAGATTTGAGCAGCTCAGAAGTAACTAACGCAAAGTAGTGACCTATATTGACGACCTCTGTGGCGCGGCGGGCGAAGGTTCGCCTGTGACACAGGAGGTTGCGGGTTCGATTCCCGCCTTGGAAAAAATATTTTTACAATCTGCGGATATTTGTTCGGGTATTCTGGGTATTTTCCGTCCATTCCCACCTATTCTGTTGAGAAGTTCAATCTGCAGAACTACCTGGATTTTTCGTGTTTTTTCACAGACTAATATATCAGTCTGTGAAATTAGATACTACGCATGTTAGTTGACCGAGCGGTATTGACATATTTTAGAGAATGAATGTTGCATGCCAGCTTAGTACCTAACACCTAACAAGCCTGTAGCCCCGTAGTAAATCAGAATATTGACCGTAGGTCGAACTGCTGTTCGCGCAGGTCAGCGTCTGCGTCTGCGTCGGCGACGTACCGCGTGACGAAGCCGTCAGTGGACGCGACCGCGGAGGAGCCCAGCACGCCCACGCCGCGGCTACTGGAGCCCGGCGCCTCGCTGAGGGACGCGCGGCCGCAGCTGAAGAGACCTGTCGGCTCCAGCGTGTCTGGTGAGTGCACACTAGAACGCACCGCGTGACGAAGCCGTCAGTGGACGTGACCACGGAGGAGCCCAGCACGCCCACGCCGCGGCTGTTGGAGTCCTGCGCCTCGCTGAGGGACGCGCGGCCGCAGCTGCAGAGGCCTGTCGGCTCCAGCGAGTCTGGTGAGTGCACACTAGAACGTACCGCGTGACGAAGCCGTCAGTGGACGCGAGCGCGGAGGAGCCCAGCACGCCCACGCCGCGGCCACTGGAGCCCTGCGCCTCGCTGAGGGATGCGCGGCCGCAGCTGAAGAGGCCTGTCAGCTCCAGCGTGTCTGGTGAGTGCACACTAGAACGTACCGCGTGACGAAGCCGTCAGTGGACGCAAGTGCGAAGGAGCCCAGCACGCCCACGCCGTGGCTGTTGGAGCCCTGCGCCTCGCTGAGGGACGCGCAGCCGCAGCTGCAGAGGCCTGTCGGCTCCAGCGTGTCTGGTGAGTGCACACTAGAACGTACCGCGTGACGAAGCCGTCAGTGGACACTGACGGCTTCGTCACGCGGTACGTGTCTGGTGAGTGAACCTAGCGACACTAGAACGACAGCGAGACGTTGGTGGACCCAAATATACAGAGTGTTTTTTTTAACTTGGACACTGTAGGCATATACATATATCCGAATCCTTAAGAGATACGGGAAAACTGTCTTTGGAACCATTTACTCATTTTGTATGAAAACTATTTTGGCGTAGTTATATTTTTGGTCAAGCGCGAGTTCTCTGCCTATGAACATTTCATTTCATTTATTCACAAACAATTAAAAATCGTATCCGAAATTAGGAACAATTTAAAAAAATAAAAAATTGTTTTATTTTATTTTATTTATTTTCATGGAAAACAAACAGCTTATTAAACTAGGAAGGATACATAATGGAAATGTAAAACAATTAAGCCTTAAACAGTTTTCACTTATAGATCGAGAAATATATTTATATATACTTAACATAAAAAGTACAACAGATAGATACATTAAGCAAAGAGACAAAAACAAAATCAAAATGCCAAAAAGAAAAGATAAACGATGAACACAATTACACAAGATCATTAAAAAACGTTTACAAAAATTCATAATGTCAGAAGAAATAAAATAATATAATTATCACATAGGTCACGTCCACCTAGGCATTGCACTGCGCCCGCCACCCTGAGACATAAATATGAAAAGTCTTATGTGCCTGTAATTTCACCGGCACCCATACCCTTCAAACCGGGACACAGCAATACGAGCACTACTGCTTTGCGGCAGAAATAGGTTTGGAGGTAGTACTTCCCCCGACGAACTCTTTCACAAAACAAGGTTTTTTTGTAAAAAAAAATATTATAAAACTAGTGATCGTAACCGTATGCTGATCAACATGAGCCTAAACACGGCCAGTCTACTATTATCCCTCGAGGAGTTCTGTGGTCCACCTTCCGTCTCCATCATCAGATCAGGTCGCTGTCACCATAATATTGCATTGTCATTGGAACTTGACAGGTACCTATGCAAAATTACAGCTCAATCGGTTGAGGATAACTGCTTTAAAATTTAGTTGCAAGATTCCCCCCGGTCATACATTTCAAGTTCATAAAAAGCTTGTAATAATAAAAAAGCTTGTAAAAACTCTACGCTAGCTCTACTTTGGTTACAAACAAACCATAGTAGAGTAGGCAATGGGCGTCCATTTTGGAACTAGACACCAGCTCGACGTTTCAAAATGACCCTTTTGTTTACGGAATAAGGAATATTTTATTATGACGTAATAAACAGTCGCGTGTTCTGTTTAGACTGGACGCACCTACCTGCTTATAATGCAGTTCAAAAATTAAACCTCCCTTTCAAAGTGTTTATTTGCTCACACCATTACAGTTATTACATTTTACGCCAAGAGGGCACTTTAATATTGGAATATTCATTGTGGTGGACTTTTCATTACCTAAAGTAGTGTGTCAAACGAATGAGTTTTAATATACTGAGTGGTTAAAAAGAGTACTACAGAGTCCGCGCCACGACTGAAGTCCGGTGACTGGAGCGCTAGTTTCTGTGCGTAAAAGTGTGAAAGCGCAAATCTACCTCTGTTATCCGTTAGTTCCTCAAAAGGCCGTCGGAAATCAGTCGTGGCGCGGACTCTACTGTATAACATTCATTTTAAACGTAGCTTCGTTAAGGCGACGATGAATGCCAAATGCTGTCACTATCTGACTCATTAGAGTCCAAGTAAGTTATAAAGTGACAGAATAGCACTCGCCAAACGAAAAGTGAGAAAAAACCACGTTTTATTAAATGAAAATGTATTTATTTTTCATAAATAAAAACAAGGTCCTCTCGGCGTTGTGTTATTTAATATACTGAACATCTTATGATTAATAGTTTAGGCGAAAAATGGTTGTAACAACGAAAACAGAGGCTACTTTGCAAATTTATTTCTTACATTCTAAGTAATTTAAAAAAAAAAAAAAAAACAAGAATTCATGTAGCGATGGTAGCCTAACGGTTCAATAGTGCAACTCAGAATCCAACGATACCGGGTTCGATCCTAGGCTCCGCACCAATGACTTTTCTAAGTTATGTGCGGATTTCCATCGCTCTGTGCTTCGGAGGGCACGTTAAGCTGTCGGTCCCGGCTGTTATTGATTAATAGCAGTCGATAAGCCATGTCAGAGGCCCTCGGGCGGCTTGACGAACTCCGACACCAGAGGCCAGCACTACCTCATACGAAACGAAACGATGTAGTAGTAGTAGTAGAGCTTTTTTGTTAGAGTTCGTCCGGGGAAGTACTACCACCATACCTATTTCTGCCGCAAAGCAGTAGTGCTCCCATTACTGTGTTCCTGTTTGAAGGGTAAGGGTGCCGGTGAAATTACAGGCACATGAGACTTTTCATCTTTATGTCTCAGGGTGGCGGGCGCAGTGCAATGCCACATAGGGCGCGTCCTAGGTGGAGGTGACCTATGAGGTAATGCACTGTTCATAGGCAGAGGTTACCGCTTAACATCAGGTGGGCCATCTGCTTGTTCCGTCATTCAAGTAGTATAAAAAAAAAATGTTTTATATGATTTAGATTAATATATATTTTACTTGTAGACTTTTCGATAAAGATCGTGGATAAAAAAGGTTTTAATGCACCACATAATTAACGGGTGTTAATAAAAATTATAGGTACCTATCTAATAATAAGATTTGTGTTGAAAAAGAGCTTTTATGAAATTAGTGATCGTAACCGTGTGCTGATCAAAATGAGCCTAAACTTGGCCAGTCTACTTAATAGTAGGTGTTAGACTGAAGGTGGACAGCGGAACTCCTCGATGGATAATTCCATCGAGGAGTTCCGCTGTCCACCTTCAGTCTCAATCAGATTAGCTTGTTGTCACCATAACATTGTACCACTCCTTCTCAAGATCAAGATCGTCCCGCCAACGCTTTCTCGGCCGACCCCGAGGTCGCCGTCCTTCAGGTATCCAGGGTGTGCTATTCGCCCACCTGTTGGGAAGCATTCGACTGACGTGCCCCGCCCAATCCGATTTGAGCCTGGCTGTTTTGCCAGCTATGTCGGCAAATACCAGTCAAATAACGCAGTTGTTTCTAAACATGGTCGGTTTTGTATTTAAAAAAAAATAAATAAAATTTAATAAAATGTATTTTTGTATTTTACTATAATAAATAACGGACAAGCATATTACGGCCAACCTGATATTAAGCGCTAACCTCTGCCTTTAACAATGCATTACCTCATAGGTCACGTCCACCTAGGACGCGTTTTATGTGACATTGCACTGCTCAGGGTGGCCATGAGATATAATGATGAAAAGTCTCATGTGCCTGTAATTTCACCGGCGCGGCACCCAACATACTCTTCAAATCAGAACAAAGCAACGATGAGCACTACTGATTTGCGGCAGAAATAGGTATAGGTACTTCCCCGGACGAACTATTGCACAAAATATCTACAACTACTTTTTTTTGTGTTTTTTTATCTCCTTGAATGACGGAACCTTCGACCAAAGTAAAGAGGTTTCCTTTTTACTTTGGTCGAAGGACGGAACAAGCATTATGGTCGTACCCATGATGTTAAGCGACAACCTCTACCAATAACAATGCAGTACCTCTTAAGTCACGTCCACCTAGGACGCGCCCTATGTGGCATTGCACTGCGCCCGCCACCAGGTATATAATGAAGAAAAGTCTCATAAGCCTGTAATTTCAAAAATTATTTACAATGGTGGAGTTCCCACTGAAACTATCACTGGTCATGCTAAGTCCGACTCTTATATTTTCCAGATTCCATCTCCCTCTCATCCCCGGTGACGTGCACGACGCCTAAGGAGGATGTGGGGGGCCCGCCCGTGCCGGCCAACGTGGCGGCCTTGCCTGAGGAGCACAGATCCAGCCTGCTGGGCAGAGTGGCCGGCCAGAGGGCTCGGAGACGACGGGCCATGATCATCTACGTGTGCGCTGCGGATTCACAAGGTACAGCGACACGAACAATTAACTGCTTTTTTTTTATACAACTTGTAATGAAGGATCAAGCAGATGGCCCACCTGATCTTAAGCGGTACCCTCTGCCTATGAACAGTGCATTATCACACAGGTCACGTCCACCTAGGACGGGCCCTATGTGGCATTGCACCGCGCCCGCCACGCTGAGACATAAAGATGGAAAGTATCATGTGCCTGTATAATTTCCCCGGCAACCATACCCTTCAATACGGAACACAGCTATGCGAGCACTACTGGTTTAGCGGCAGAAATAGGTATGGTGGTAGTACTTCCCCGGACGAACTCTTTCACAAAAAAGCTCTACTACTACTAAATGCTAGCTATAAGAATGCTTAGCTGATGAAAAGAAGCCCAAATCTTGTAATTTAAAATAGTCACAAGTAAATTTTATAATAATTATTTTCGAAAACAAACCGCACCGCTCGCCATCGGCAGAGGATTCATTCGCACACCTTAGAGCCAGGGTGGTCCCGGACTGTGAGGTTTCAGAGAAACTTCCTCCCGCGAACGCTCAGGTTGTGGAATGTTCTCCCTGCCGAGGTTTTCCCGAGCGACTACAGTATGGGGTTCTTCAAAAGGGGTGTTTGGAAATTTTTAAAGGGTCGGCATCGCGCGTGTGATGCCTCTGGTATTGCAGGCGTTCATAGGCTACGGTAACCGCTTACCAACAGGTGGGCCGTAAGCTTGTTTGCTACCTTGGTAGTATAAAAAAAAAAAAAAAAAAAAAAAAAAAACTTCGAATCTAGCAATTTATCCCCAATACAAGATTTTGCCATCTTTGGTCTTCTTCATCAGTACCACTTCACCAAATAGCACTTTCTGAATGCACATGCCTGACTTCTAGCTTAAAATACCGAAATCGCTACATGTGTGCCTGTAATATTTGAGGAGTTCCCTCAATTCCTCATGGATTCCTCGCATCATCAGAACCAGATTTTAATGAAAATGGGACCAATGGTATATCGAGTCAACTATAAAAAAACTGTTCTGTTCAATTTCGAAGAATTTAGTAGTTTTTGTAAACTTTTCTTCCATTACTTCATTCCAGCTCTTTTCTCAATTATTTAATATTATTATGAGCCTGTGGTGTCCCACTGCAGGGCAAAGACCTCCCTTCCTTCCTTCCATTCGTCTCTATTGTTGGCTATTTGGGACCAATCCTTCAAGTAGGAGTTTAGCTCATCCCGCCATCTCCGTCTGGACCTTCCACGTGGCCGTCGTCTGTTTGGAATCTATTCTGTCGTGGTCTTCGTCCATAGTTATACATACATAATACATACATAATGCTGGACAGTTCACACAACATTATCTAGCCCCAAGCTAAGCAGAGCTTAATAATAAGAGTTCTTCTGACATACGGCACACATGTCCAGCCCAGTCCCATTTAATTTTAGCAGCTTTTTGAGCGACGTCAGCTATCTGTGTTTGGGAGCGTAGAGGTATTCTAAAGTTGCTTATTCGGTCAGTGAGTTTCACTCCAAGGATTTTGCTAAAAACACGTTTAAGGGAAGCTTATTTGATTCTGTAGAAGCCTCTTACAATGCTTGCATTATTAATTATCTATAGGTAGGTAGGTACTTATAACTTTACAAAAAGGTTAAGTTTGTTTACTAATTTGGATGTAGGGGGTAATCTCCATCCTAGTCATCCGATAGCGAAAATTATTACTCTAACAGGAAGCTACAAAGACTGCCCAACCATTGTACTTCCGTGATGAGTTTGAATATTAATTTTTTAAACAGTTTATTTTCTGGGTTGTACAATGTGTTTTATATCTATATACCACCCAACCCAACAGTCACATAAGTACATAGTTCTGATCCCACACTAGGATCCCCTGTGTCATGGGTATCAGGAACTACGAGTACTATTATGGTAGCCATAACACGGAACAAATATCCTAGGATAGATCTTTTCTCAATGTTTTGTATTTATGTTTCAGACTGCAGTGCAGAAAAGGGAACGCTCCAATATGGTGCCGCAGCGCGCCTCAGGGTCCGAGCGCGCAAGCTGGGCTGGCGTATCCACGTGGCAGACTTGCACTGGAGGTCGCCGCTGGAGCAGCAGAGGGACCACCGCTTCCCGGTCCTCTGCGTCGCTGAACTAGCACGTAAGACACGCATCCAGGTGCCAACTTGGTATTAACATCATTAGCTTTCAATCTGTAGAGTACGCGTCATGTAAAAAGAACGCTGGAATGTATGAAGAAGTATGACCGCCAGCGTTCTTTTTACATGACGCGCATTATATCTGAAAACGAGACCAAGATTCGGCAGTTTTCAAATTGCCTTTAACCTTAGAACACTCCATGACAAACACTCAGCACTTTTGAAATTGCCTTTCTCCAGTCTTAGAACACTCCGTTACCATTCAAAATCAACCCAATTGGCAAAAAGCTGCCTATAGAAATCTGAAGTGAGGAGTATTTGTAAGGAGGCGTGGTGCGCGTCTCCAGAGTCATGTTTATTACGTGCTCACTATTGGACTAGTTTGGGCCAAGTATTTACGACGTCAAATCGTTAAATCAAATACAGAATTTGATGGTAACACATCAAAGATCGGTGACTATTCAGTTATTTTCCAAGAATGCGGTAAAAACGGGAAAAAATAGCTTGCGGCCGCGATTTCTCCGGTAAGCGGCTTAATGCCGTCTTGTGCCATGTCATGCAAAAATCGAAGTCAATAGATAAAATACAGGAAAGTTACATCAGTTTCAATACAAAACACTTCTCCTTACTTCAGATGCTTATGGAGTCTACTTCACTTGAAGATTTAGCGTGAAGAAAGAAAGAAAGAAAGAAAGAAAGAAAGAAAGAAAGAAATAAATAAAATTTATTTTGACCGAAACTGCACACAGAATCAATAAAAAGTAAAACAAATGTAAGAACGTAGATGTACAGTACCGACAAAAAAGGTTCGCGCTCAGCCTAATGCTCCAGTTAACTACAGCGCTGATTTTCAGCGCGAACCTCGATTGATGCACGTACACGGCACGGCGTGCGACACAATGTTTAAAGCAGTAAACAAGAAAGTTTATAACTTATACAATATACTTAATCTCGGTGAACTAAATACAAATACAAATACAAATACAAATACAAATGTTTATTGCGTTTCCAAAAGATACTTAATTTAAAAACAACGATGAAATCTCCTTTTAAGTAAAAAATACTTGTCATAGGAGATCTCGCTCTTGCTTAGGTCTAATTGTATAGTTACCAACTACTTTTACATGGTGATATAATACTAATAAAGATTTGAAAAGAACATAAAATATACCTAGGTGTACTATATGTATGGGTGTGTAATATAATATAATATAACTATGAAATGGTGTGTAGTGGATGTTGTGTGTGTGTGTGTGTATGTGTGGGTGTTTGTGTGGTTGTATGTCTGTTTGTGTGTGTGTGTGTGTGTGTGTGTGTGTTTTGGTGGGTGTGTATCCCTATCAGTGGGAGGGCTCTCCTGTTACCACCAGTCTCTTAAGAGTCTGAGTATCACAGGAGTAGCCCTCATATGAATATGGCGTATGTGTGGAAGAGAGTGTGTTAGTGGGATTGAGTGGTGCCACTAGACGTCCTATTATTCGTTGTATGTTATTAATTTTTATTTTATTTTATAACCTCCAAAAGTGCTTCAACATCATAGTAGCTTAAAGACGATAACCACTTGGTTAAAACGATTTTACATTTATGATTGTTTAAGGCGTATATGTTTAAAAGTTTATTTATTTTATTGTATAAACGAGAAGATTGTCTAAAGTACTGTCGTGATGCATAAATTGATTTTACATTAGTTTTAATTAAGATGATATCTTTTCTTCTTTTATTTAATTTGGTTGGGTCATATTCAAGGCTTTTATGTTGTTTAAGTAGAGAGTTAAGAACATACAATTTTCGAACAGAAAGTATATCCGCGTCAGAGTACAATATTTCGGTGGAATACCTATAGGGTTTGAAGTACATTACTTTTAAGAGAGACCTTTGTGCTCTTTCGAGGTCCAAGAAATGTGTTTTAGTAGCTCCTCCCCAAATAGGTATACAATAGTTTATTGTAGATTGTACAAGTGCAACATATATTTGCTTTAAAAGAGTACGATGAGCCACATGTCTCAAATTTTTAAAAATCCAAATCAGTTTTCTTATTCTACTCATGAGTTGTTCTAATTGTCCATGCCAGGTCAAGCGTTGATCAATGATGACCCCAAGGTATTTGGTATTTTCTACTTTTTTGATCTCTGAACAGTCACAGTATTGACTAATCAGGTCACATTTGTGAATTTTTATATTAAAGAAAGGATCAGGTTGAGTTCGATTGTACATCGTGAAGCAGATATAGTTTGTTTTATCTATATTAAGAGTTAGTAAGTTATTTTTTAGCCAGACATCTATCATTGCAAGGCCTTTCTCTGCTTTGCATTTTACTTCATTCCAGGAGTTGCCAGAGAATACGATGGCAGTATCGTCTGCGTAGGAAAATATTTGACCATCATCTACAGTCATATTACATAGGTCGTTTATATACAATAAAAATAAAGTAGGACCCAAAACGCTCCCTTGTGGGACACCATATGTAACAGAGATATCCTCACTAAATACTTCCCCAATCTTGACTCTTTGCTTACGGTCATAGAGGTAGTCCGTAAGTAGAGCCAGTGGGGAGCCCCTTATACCATGCAGCTCTAGCTTTTGCAGAAGAATAGGGATGGATACAGTATCGAAAGCCTTTTTGAAATCCAGAAACACAGTAACACATTTCCGTCCTTTATCTACTTCTTTTGCAACGATAGTACTTAACGCTATAACTGCATCCTCAGTTGACAGACCTTGTCTGAAACCAAACTGTGATTTTGAAATAAGGTTGTATTTGCTTAAATAATTTAGAAGTCTTTTGTTTATAAGTTTTTCTAAAATTTTCGAGATTGAAGGCAAAACTGAGATAGGCCTGTAATTGTTGATGTCGTCTCTGTCTCCACCCTTGTGCACAGGGGTTATGATTGATTGTTTGAGAACATCAGGAAAAGTTCCTGTACTGAAACACAAGTTGACCAAATGACAAATAATAGGAATCAAAATAGGTTTGGCTAGTTTTAAGAAGTAGTTAGAGATGTTGTCCCATCCGGGGGCACTATTAGGTTTCAGGTTTAGAATCACATTAAGCACTTCTTCATGGTCAGATTCAAATAGCACAAAAGATGAGGCTTGGTTGACAGCTGGTGTTAAGCGTGCATTAGAAAAGTCATGTACTGAGTTATCCTGCATAATATTTTCTGCTAGATGTTGCCCAATATTTGCAAAGTATTTATTAACATAGTTAACTGAAAGAATTGAAGTAGTCTCTATGTTGAGTAATTGTATATTTGGTATTTTGGCAGCCTTGTAGTGAGTTATGTTATTAATAGTTTTCCAGAGAGCTTTGCTATTTTTTGCTGATTTGGTTAGTTGATCATTTTCATATTTTCTCTTTAGTTTTTTGATAAGGTTGGTACAAAAATTACGATATCTTCTATACGTTATTTTAAGCACTAGATCATAAGGATTAGAACGTAATTTTAGCTGCATGCTATTTCTATTTTTTATGCAACGCAGAACCCCAAGAGTGATCCATGGTTTGAGAATACGCCTGCTTCTAGATATGTAAGTGATTTGTGTGTTTTCCTTAAGGCTTTTCTGTATTTTATTAATTAAAAGTTTAGATAGGATGTTTGGATCGTTTAATTGCAGAAGTTCTATGATGTTAAGTCCTTGCATCGCTTTTTCATAATCAATAATGATTTTAGTTTTAGGAATGCAGGTTAAACTAGAAACTTTAGAGAGGTTAAGAAGCAACATACGGTGATCAGTAGTCGAAGTGTGGAGAACCGCAATAGTAGCAACATTTTTAGTTTTATTAAGTTTGATTATGAAGTGGTCAAGACAACTGTTCTCTCTGGTAGGCAGGCAGTGACCGGGAAGAAGGCCGTGCATTGCCAAAACATTTAGATAACTTAGTCTGTTATTTCTATCATTGCTACGTTCATCTGGTTTAGGTAAAATATTAATATTAATGTCTCCTACAATTATGATTTTCTCAACAGTTTTTATAGACTCTAAGTGATTGTTTAATGAGATTATAAAGTTGTCAGCATTACTTATGGAAGGAGAACGGTAAATGCATAAGATGATCATATTATAAACATTGATTTGTAGACACGACGCATGTTCTAATTTTATTTCAATAACGTGAGAATTATGATTATTTCTGATATAAGTGGTAACTCCATCACATTGATTAAGATGATTAGTTGTTTTAAATGACATATAGTTAGTCAGGTAGGGTATAGGTTTCAATGCGTTAAGTCTACATTCTGTGAGCACAATTACGTCCACCTCAAATGGAAGTTCAGTTAGTGATATTTGTAAGTCATCAATATTACGGTAGATACTTCTTATATTCTGAGTGACTATTGAAAAATCAGAAGCATTTCTTTGAATCTTACACAGGAGATCTTCAATTTTACATTCAAAGGCGCATGCGATTTCCGTGTTGTCCAATTCATCGATTGTTTCTATGGGCTTATCCATCATGAAAAATTAGACAAGAGAATGTGGGCGTTATGCAACCAGAAGTGGCAGAGGGGTTGGAGGTAAATTGACAACCAGTTGGATGTTGTGGACGGGCGTGTGTAAGTGTTGCAGTGGTGCAGGAGTGTAATGTGTTTTGTGTTAGTTGTGTACGTGTTATAACTTTTTTTGACAGCTTAATAAATAATATACATGAGGGGCGAATCTGTTGGTGACATCCCAAAGATACCAGAAGCATATAAAGTCACGAGGCCTGCATCAAGCCCGTCACCTGGTATTCACTACTGATTGTTATTATTGGTGCGTTTTCATGTTCTCTCACGTAGACTCTCCCGTATGAGGTCCAACAGAACTTGTATCCTTTGGATTTTGCTAGGTCTCTCGCAAGGTAGTACAGTCTGGACCCCTTTACAGTGAGCTGCTCCGACACAAAAATCGGTGTTTCTTCATCTTTCGTGAAGCCCAGGTGTTTGGCACGTAGTTTGCTCTTGTTCCTGACGTTAAAAGACTTACTCTTCTGTAAGACATTGGTCTTCAGTATAGTGGACGAAAGTTCAACGATTATTGGCGCACTTTGTCCTTCTTTTTTCCCCCGTACTCTGAAGATATCGTTAACATCACGAATGTCTATGTTGCAATCGACGGACTTTCCTAGGCGCACAACCATGTTAACCATGTCCTCCTTTGACTCGGTCTTAGTTTTTGGCACATTTTTTAGTTCTATGCTGTTTTTCCTGTCATTTCTTTGAATATCTTCAATTCTGTTCTCTAGGATTGATATATATTCACCGTCTTTTCTCTTTTGTTGCTCTAGTTGAGCAACTTTTTTTGACAGCTCTTCATTCTTACTTATTAACAGGGCAATAGAACTTTCTATGTTCTGGTTGGATTTTTGTATTTCAGTCAGGGTGGGGGAAAATAAGTTCTTAAGTTCCTTTTCTTGTACAGCCATCAGGGCTCCCATCATCGCTTTTATCTCATCCTTAAAGTCCATGAAGTCCGAATGCCATTCGTTCTCTCTCTCCCTTTTGCCTGGACGGAATAAGTAGCTAGGAGGTGTAGTAACGTCACTTATTCCTGCTTGAGTCAGGTTACTCTCGCTAGGTGATTTTTGAGCTAACCTTTTATCAACCAGGAATTTATCCATCTTAGAGTAATTATACTCGAGCAAAACACACTTGCGCTATTTGCGGTCAGCGAGGTAGAAGAGTAGGACGCGGAAGCGGCAAGTAGCGTAGCTTTATTCTGAGGCGTAGCTCATCGTCGTCGTAGTATGTGCGTAGCACGATGCGAGTTTCGTAGCAGGCCCCGTCTGAGACTCACGCAGCACACGAGTGGTGTGTAAGTTAAATTCAGCGCGGCTGCTCACTGGCTGCTAGCGCAGTTGCTACACACACCAGCCGAGATGCAGGCCACTGCCGGCTCAACTCCAACAGAAAACAAAAATTTGGCATCTACTCACGACGTAAAGAGGCCCTTAAGAGACTGGAGACTTAAAACGCAGGCAGAAAACGCGCAGCAGGTCAGGCAGGTATCTTATAGGAGCGGCACGGCACGGCGACGGCGGAAGGGTGGTGGTGGGGCGTAGCTGGTATCGTCCGCGAACGAGTCGAGCGGTGTATAAGCAGGAGAGCAATTATTAAATACCACTATCTCGTTTCCGCGTCGCTGGTGGCGTCCGTGGCGGTTTGTAGCGGTGCGAGAAAAGGTTTGAATATGAAATACCTTGTCAGACGAGTTTTGCGGTGTGTACAGGCGCCTATTTCATCCTATTTTGAACCTTATTGTAACAAGATGCAGCGCACGTCTGTCCTCGTTGAGACCACAGAGGCAAGAGGACCACAGAGGCAAGAGTCTACTTCACTTGAAGATTTAGCGTGAAGAAAGAAAGAAAGAAAGAAAGAAAGAAAGAAATAAATAAAATTTATTTTGACCGAAACTGCACACAGAATCAATAAAAAGTAAAACAAATGTAAGAACGTAGATGTACAGTACCGACAAAAAAGGTTCGCGCTCAGCCTAATGCTCCAGTTAACTACAGCGCTGATTTTCAGCGCGAACCTCGATTGATGCACGTACACGGCACGGCGTGCGACACAATGTTTAAAGCAGTAAACAAGAAAGTTTATAACTTATACAATATACTTAATCTCGGTGAACTAAATACAACAACAAATATAATATAAATCCTACTGGTTACTACACAAGAACTATAGATATAATAACAACCTAATTACATACAAATATGTTAGCAAAGGTGAAAGCTGAGTAGTAATAACTATTATGAAAAAGTAGAATTAACATAGGTACTTACTTATACATACAATCAATAATTACACAGTATAACTGGTTTATTCAACCATCAGAATGATGAGATTCTTTTATAATTACCCACTCACAACCATTATCTTAAATAGGTAAAACAAAAGCTGAAGCTGAAGCTGTCGGAGGTACGGATAAAATGCAGTTGAGTCCGAAACTCTGAAAGGATCAAGAAGCAACGATTGCTTGATGAATCCACTAAGCTCGTTTTCATGACTTTTTCTCTTCCTGCAGGTCAATCAGATTTGGGTGCAGTGGTCCCGGTTCTATTCCTGAACTCCGGACTGGGCACTCCGCTGCTGCCGCACACTCTAGAATGCGCTGACTTCAAAGCTGCCCTGGAAGCGGCCGAAGATGAGAGTGATAAGGCTTTGTTGAATAAATGGTAAGCAATGTCGTACATAGCAGTAGTAATAGTATAATAGTAAGTAGTCTCTGTGCTCCCGTGTCTCCCGTCCGTTCCTTCGTCTTCCCGTGTCATAGTGTCCCCAACGTCGAGATACGAAGTCGAACGAAGCTCAAAGATGTTGAGAACCGTATAACGGAACTAAAAAGGAGTTGGGTGGGACACCTGGCAAGACGAGATGACGATAGGTGGAGTAAGGCGCTAACAGAATGGCGCCCAAGAACTGGGAACAGAAACATTGGTCGTCCAGCAGCGAGATGGGCAGACGGTATCGCATGCGTCGCGGCCGAACCTGGATGAGACTGGAACGGGACCGTGAGGAATGGCACTGGCAAAGAGAGGCCAGCAGCAGCCTGCATACTCAGCAGTGGGTGACGTCAGGCTGTGGATGATCAAGTAGTCTCTGAGACCAAGCGATCTGAAGCTAGTACATCCTAAAATAGCACGGCCGTCGAGATGCGTAAACAATTTCTTGAGTGGAGACCGCGTATTGTTAAACTTAGGACATGTGGAGTGTAGGGTGCACTCCAGTCAGATGGAGCGACAACTTTGGCAGGGTTTGAGGGCAGGTAGCAACTGGATGGGGAGAACCGAAAAGATAGTGAAAAGATGCCTATGTGCAATGGATTGCGAAGCGCTCATGATTAAAACCAGCACAGGACAAGGCAAATTTTGACAAGTTTCTATCTAAACCTCATTCAAACTGAAGTTCTCTTTCCTTTTTGCTTTCTACTCCAGGCATCACATAGGCGCTTCCCACCTAGCTTAGCACCTAGGCGTAGTAGTAAGTGTAGGATCATCTAATAAAGCCAAGCCGAGATTTTTGCCTGATTCTTCTAGGGTTGGTCGCGTTGGAAGAGGAGTAAATTTTAGTTAATAAGACGATTCAAAATGATCCTTGTGATTTGAATGAATTTGACGTTGAGTTTAACTTGATCCCTCAGGTACAGTTTGGACGCAAGCACCACACCACCCTGCTACCGGCTGGTCCGTGGCGCGCCGGCGCGCTGGCGCAGGGAGATGGCGAAGGCGCTCAATGTTCTGGTCAGGACACTGCCACAAGAAGCCTGCGACGCGTATCTCACAACCGTCGTCGAACAGGTGACCTCTCGTTTCTATCCGTTTGTATAATGGGTTTTGCTCCGAGGAATTGTTTGACATGATGCCTACAGCAATCTTTTTTCACCGCTCTGTTTAGCCATCGGTAGAGGATTCATCGGCACACCTTAGAGCCAGGGTGGTCCCGAACTGTGCGGTTTCAGAGGAACTTCCTCCCGCGAACACTCAGGTTGTGGAATGATCTCCCTGCTGAGGATATCCTCAAGTGACTACAGTATGGGGTTCTTCAAAAGGGATGTTTGGAAATGTTTAAAGGGTCGGCAACGCGCGTGTGATGCCTCTGGTATTGCAGGCGTGCATAGGCTACGGTAACCGCTTACCAACAGGTGGGCCCGTAAGCTTGTTTGCTACATTGGTAGTATAAAAAAAGGTGGGTAGGTATACGATCGACAAAAGTGCAAACAGGATGTTCTAATTCCAGGATGTTGTAATTCCAGGAGGTCCAGCATACTGTGCTGATGTCAGTGGAAGCAGCGCGGCGCTGCGTATGGGTGTGTCGCGCGGGCGGCGGCCAGGAGCCGGGGGATGGAGACGCTGGACATCATCAGGAGCTGCAGCGAAGGCTCAACAATCTACAAAGGGATTTGAAGGTAGGTTTTGTGTTTTGAATTTTATTTTATTCTAGGAGCTGCACGATTTGATCCCCTCGTCTCCATTCCGCCACCTGACGACCAGACGTGGGGAGGCGTTTCACCCTTTTGTTGTTGACATACCACCGTCGCGTACAAACCGTTTCTCAATCTCTTTCATCATGCGGACAGGAAAGGCCTGGAACTCTCTTCCCACTTCTTTATTCCCTTTGTCATACAACTTGGGCGTCTTCAAACGAAGAGTTAATAGGCATCTTCTAGGCGAGCGTGCTTAAATAGGCCTCATCGTCGCTTCCCATCAGGTGAGATGTAGCCAAACGCAAGCCTATATTAGATTTTTTTTAAAAATTGTCGTTTTCTGTGGCGTAGCGGTCGAGTAGCCGGCTGAGATGCGAGAGGTCGCGGGTGATCTGCAAATATTTGTTCCGAGTCTGGGTGTTATGGTACTATGATACTATAGATTCGTGATACCCAGGACACAGGGGATCCTAGTATGGGATCATAACTATGTATGTGACTGTTGGGTGTTATGTTATGTTATAATAATAATAATAATAATAATAATAATAATAATATTTTTTTTTACGAGATTTAGAATAAATAATTATAATAATAATAATAATAATTCAATAATAATATCCGTATCCGTATATTCGTTAATATCCTATTCTATGAGTATATGATAATGATGTTAAAATATGATTCTGATATGACTGAAGAAATGGAAGAAAAGAACATGTGTCGATTCTACTTAAGTGGGATAAGGGCAGATGACGATGATTATGATAAAATGACCTTGTCCTAGATGCATCTGAGCGAGCGTAATATAATCCGCGCCAGCATCCGCGGGCGGCCGGTCGCTGCGGGCGGCGGCGCGGCCGAGGAGGAGTACACGGCCGGCGTGCGCGCCGCGCTCGGCGAGCGGCTGGACGGCTTGCTGGACGCGCTGGTCGCCGACCATCACGCGCCACCCGGACACAGCGGCATCCCGACCAGGTGAGGAGCCGCACGCAACCCGCGCCACCATCCGCGGCCGAGGAGTACACGGCTGGCGAGGGGCTGGACGGCTTGCTGGTCGCAGACCACCATCATATCAGCCTGGAATCACCCACAGCTGGGTATAGGCCTCCTTTCTCATTTGCCAGCCTCCTCTGTCCTATGCGTCTCTCAACCAGGTAATACCCGCGACTGATACGATGTCGTCGACCCCTCTCCGTTTCGGACGACCCGGATTACTTCGGACTGACTTCGGCCACCACTCCGTTGAGGCTTTACTCCACTGGCCATCACCACGTCTGGCCAGGTGTCCTGCCCAGCTCCACTTTAGGTTTATCGCTCTGGGGGCTCAGTATGAGAATTTTATAGTATTCGGAGCTATATGAAGTTTCATTTCCTTCTATACATTAACTTGCAGCGCCCCTAGCGGAAACGAGGAGAAAACTCTGAGGAAGCTGTCAGAAAATAATACATACATACATACATAGACACACGCCTTTTTCCCCGAAGAGGTAGGCAGAGCCACAATAGGCCTCTTTTCACAGTGGGTTGCACCATCGTGGAATATAGACGTGACAAGTGGTGAGCTCATCGCCGCCATTGCTTCCCACGACTGACTCAGCTAACGCTTTCTTCCAGTAATAACACATTACATAATAAGCCAGGACAAATCATCAGACAGAAAATAATAATAATAAATAATAAAGAGTATTTATTTCTAAAAAGGTTTACAATGTTTACATTTTTCACATAGCATTTAAATGTTTAAATCTATATTTAAGACCTTGGCATTTTAATGTACAGCCAGTGAAAAACTTTGACACCTTGCTCCAACTAAGTATTAAAACTTGTGTTTAGACGCAAGGGATCTCTGCTTCGGCTTGGTCACATAGATATTAACTAATCTAGTTTCAAATTTTAGAGGTTATAAAAAGCCCATTTATCTCTTAAATGTATTGAAGGAAACGAAACTTCATATAGTTTCGAATACTATCAATTTCTCGTTCTAAGCCCCCTGTCTCCGACGTCGTAGACTTTCGTCAGACGAAGTATCTCAGTGTTGCGGACTCTGTATTGCAATGCCGAGCATAGCTCGCTCCATGGCCCGTTGTGCAACCCGTACTCGGTGCACAGTCTCCTTAGAGCGTCCATGTCGCAGCATGTTAGAAAGAGATGTATTGTAATGCGTGTCCTTTCGCAAGGGTGGAATTTCACCAACAAAGCCTTGGTAATGCTGCCTCCATATTGCTGGGACATTTTACTGAGACTATAACGGCTTGACCTGTAATTATACTTGAAACTGTTCAAATTGGGGGAACAAAGATTATCCTCAAAGGCCCCAACCCGCCTTTCAACACAAACGTGATTATGACGTTGTAACAATTACTTCGTTAGATATTTTGTACAAATATATATCTTGACCGTGGAGAATAAAAATTTTGACCACTAAATTTAAGTTACAGATATTCCAATCTATATACACACTACATGACTATGTTAATGATAAAGCCGCGTGGCCTGATGTCGCTCGCCACTCGACACCTAATTTGTCAATTTGCAATGTCTGTACCTGCATATAATTTATTATTGATGTGTTATTTATGAGTATATCAAGCGTAGAGTGTGCTGCCTTATGAACTTTTGCTGATTTTTTCTATCATCTTACTTTTGACTGCCTACCTAAGTAAGGCTTTTAAGTTGATTTTCCTTTTTTCTTTGAATCAGCTTCCACTTGTTCTCGAGGCACCACACAGGCGCTCCCCACCTAGTAGTAAGAAGGATCATCAAAAGAAAAACAGACCGTGTTTGTTGCCTGATTCTTCTAGGTCTGGTTGCGTTGGAACAGGAGTAAATGTAAATTTATTTTTTAAGACGATTCAAAATGATCCTCGTGATTTCAATGAATAAAATACTTTTGACTTTGACTTTGACTTTGAATGCGTGCCTTTTCGCAACGGTGGAATTTCACCAACAAAGCCTTGGTAATGCTGCCTCCATATTGCTGGGACATTTTACTGAGACTATAACGGCTTGACCTGTAATTATACTTGAAACTGTTAAAATTGGATTCGTTAGATATTTTGTACAAATATGTATCTTGAAGAAAATATCTTGGCCCGTGGAGAAACAAAATGTTGACCACTAAATTGAAGTTCCGGATACTTTAAATACCAATCTATCTACCGTCGAACGCGGTCGCGGGCGGTGCTCATGATGAAGAGGCTTCTGAACTCAGTCTCGAAACGTCAGCAAAGTGACGAATAATAGTGGTTATTAGCCGTTTATCTTTTAATATGATTCCCAACCACGATTGTTACATACATACATATACATAGACACACGCCTTTTTCCCCGAAGGGGGTAGGTAGAGCCACAATACGCCTCTTTTCACAGTGGGTTGCACCATCGTGGAATATAGACGTGACAAGTGGTGAGCTCATCGCCGCCATTGCTTCCCACGATTGACTCAGCTAACGCTTTCTTTCAGTAATAACACATTCCATAATAAGCTACCAGCCAGGACAAATCTTATACCAACGAATCTTATGAACAAGTCCGGGTAATCCCTTAGTCGGCTTTTACGACATCCACGGGAGGAGACGGAGGGGTCTATTCTTAGGCCGGACACACACACGATAGTTTAAATTCCTTTATCTATATAATTGTTGATTTCAGTTTGCTGGACGAAGTGAACGAACACCTCGCGTTCTGCCAGACGGCTGCTCAATGCACCTCCAACCGAGAGGTCACGCTCAACGATCTGAAGTCGTAAGTCCTTGATAGCAGTAGTACAGCTTTTTTGTGAAAGAGTTCGTCCGGGGAAGTATTACCACCATACCTATTTCTGCCGCAAAGTAGTAGTGCTCGCATTGCTGTGTTCCGGTTTGAAGGGTAAGGGTGCCGGTGAAATTACAGGCACATGAGACTTTTCATCTTTACGTCTCAGGGTGGCGGGCGCAGTGCAATGCCACATAGGGTGCGTCCTAGGTGGACGTGACCTATGAGGTAATGCACTGTTCATAGGCAGAGGTTACCGCTTAACATCAGGTGGGCCATTTGCTTGTGCCGTCATTCTAGTAGTATAAAAAAAAAACTAGTAACTTTGGGTTTTTTTTTTTTTGTTGTATTAGTTAAAATTTTAGTAGTTAGTTGTTTTAGCTATACCTATGCAATAACTTAGTAAACTAAGTAGCAGTTTACGCCCTCGAAAAATTTGCGATGCCTGCAGAGGGCAAATAAGTCATAAGTGCTCACTTCTTTATAAGACCAAATTGTAACAAATAAATATCATGTATCTTCTATGTATGGAAAAATTATATGTAAATAAATAATTAAATAATGCTGGACAAGTTCACACAACATTATCTAGCCCCAAGCTAAGCCAGAGCTTGTGTTATGGGTACTAGATAACGTTCTGCATGCTCACTGTTTATTTTAGAACTTAAGTTTAAATTAGTAATTTTCTCATTAAGCGAAATGTAATTTCTTTTGAGAATAAATATCTTTAACCTGAGATAACTGATATACTTAATATAATACATTGCATAGATAGATATTTTTTATTATGCATAGAAAATACGCAGAACACTCTGAACAAATATCTGCGATCGCACAAATATTTGTTCCGAGGCGGGAATCGAACCCGCAACCTCCTGCGTCGCAGGTTTCAATATGTACCTAAATGCTTCGACCAAAGTATTTTTTATTTTGGTCGAAGTGTAAATGTATGGAGCATGTACTGAATAGCAAGCTCCTTGCAGTGGCGGCGTAAGGCGTGGGCGACGTGGGCCACCGCCTACGGCCTCGCGGTACAAGGGGTCTCGCGTCTAAAATTTTTTTATGCATTTTTTTTTATTTTTTATTAGCTGATTGTGGCTTTGATATCACTGCGACCAGTTAGGCCTATTGTGATCGCCACTTGTTACATACCGCCCCTGGAGAGGGCGTTTACAGTTGACCACTAAGCCCTACAGCTGCTAGGAACTGTAGGATTTTCTTAGGGGTGATTTCTTTCAGTTCATCCGGGCAGAGGATGTGTTTGCCCAGATGATTGCTGCGTTTGTTCATTAGTGGTCCATGCTATGTTTTTATGCATTGCTTCAAAGTGAGAATAAAATAAAAAAAGATATAAATTAATTTTGTTGTGTTGTTGTTAATGTTTTTTAGTCTGGCAACATTTGCTCACGTTGCGTAACTATTATATCGCGAGTAATCCTTGCCGCCGCCGACTCGTGCGGGAATCGCTTGTTTTTTTTTTTTTTTTTTAACAAAATCCGTCTTCAGGTCGCCTCAGAACAGGGCCTCGTGAAATCTGTCTTGCCCACATCAAATTTAGGTCTTGCCCCGCCACTGGCTCCTTGTATACCTCGAAGATAAAGAACTCCTCAGCGATCGCCAATACGGATTTAGCCGAAACTGGTCTACTGGGGATCTTCTTAGCCTTGTCTCCACCGGGCGCACAGGTTCGCGATCAGCCCGGAGACACTGACGCGGGCCTCGCGAGGCAGGCCGAGCCATCAGAAGCCCTCCAGCATCCAAAATAGACAGTATCTTGAATAGCCTCGCGAGTCTAAACCGTCACCGTCCACACCGAACGAACAGCGCATACTGACGCACCTTTGAGCATGTCGCGATTACCGACAGCCGATGGCTCGACCCCGAGGCACGCTCGGCCGAGCCAACCTGCGACAGCCCCGAGGCGCGTCCACGCAGACCGAGCATTTGGCTCACGAGTACCAACAGGTGAGATCGTGGTCAAACGAAGGTCTATTATTGTTATAAAAACAAAGCGTATTAAAAAGACGATTTAGCCTGTGACGGGCGGAGTAGCAGCAGGAAGTGCGTCTGAGACGTGGCTGGTGTTGTTTCAGATACATAACGGGTGAGAGCAACGTGCCTCTGGCCCTGATCGGAGGAGCTGGCTGCGGGAAGGCCACGCTGGTAGCGCGTGCGGTCATCGTCGCGCCGACCTGCCTCCAGGACTTGGCGGTCATTGTCAGGTATCTACAACGTGCCTCTGGCCCTGATCGGAGGAGCTGGCTGCGGGAAGGCCACGCTGGTGGCGCGCGCGGTCAACGTCGCGCCGACCTGCCTCCAGGACTTGGCGGTCATTGTCAGGTATCTACAACGTGCCTCTAGCCCTGATCGGAGGAGCTGGCTGCGGGAAGGCCACGCTGGTGGCGCGCGCGGTCAACGTCGCGCCGACCTGCCTCCAGGACTTGGCGGTCATTGTCAGGTATTTACAATTGTCTCCGGCCTAAGAGCTTGTTCAGACGAGGCGATTTACGCGTGATTCGACTCGCGCGTATTGTTTATTGTTGCGCCCAGATGACGCGTTTTTGGCGCGAGTAACGCGCGAGCATTCACACTATGTATTATTTATTCTGTGACTCTGCGTACGTCCAGTCGCGGCAAATATCGCGCGCATACTGGACGGATCAATGGGGTCCCTAGTACCACAGAATAGATTACCTATCTCGACACGCGCGTCGAACGCGCTTCAGACGCGAGAGTCGAGAGTCTCGCGTAATGCACGCGATTTACGCGCGAGCGGGAAACGCCTGACTGCATGTGGACGGAATGTATGAAGTTCTAATATCTCACGATCGCGTGACTCGAATCGCACGAGTAGAATCGCGCGTAAATCGCCTCGTCTGGACAAGCTCTAAGAGTAGACTCTTTATCTGCGATGTTGTAAGAGTATAGAACTTCTTTTAAAACAGAGATTTACATGTAAACGGGACAGATTTAAGCCTTTTAATATTCTAGATAGATTCGTCCAAACACACATTTAATATTGTTGTTGAAATTTTTAAATTAATGGTCGTTTTTAATTTAATAAAACGTTTTTTCGTATACGACTATACGAAATAATTGTTTATCAATACGCCGCTTTAAATCTACAGTCCACTAGGCCAAGCCTGTATCGTGATATTCAAAAACAATATATTTTTTGCAGATTTGTCGGCCTGACGTCACAGTCTAGCAGCTCCCACCAGCTCCTGAAGTCCATCGTGGATCAATGCCACGTGCTGCACAACGGAACTGTCTACAGAGGACGTAACGTAAGTTGTTGTAGCATATACTCGCTGGCAACCTGTGCGGCGCGGTGGGCGAAGGTTCGCCTGCGACGCAGGAGGTTGCGGGTTCGATTCTCGCCTCGGAACATTTTTTTTTTTTTTTTATCTCGACATGTATTTTTATCTTTAGGTTTTATTTTTCTTTGTCGATTTGGTGTTTATTTACTGTAATGACATTGTAAAAAGTTACTAAAAAAATAAAATTAAATAAAAATAAAATTTGTACGATCTGCAGATATTTATTCAGGGAGTTCTCGGTATTATCCAAGTGTTTTTTTTATGTAACCAGTTGACAAACTAGATTACTTATCACGTGATGTAAAGTGGTAACCGTCGCTTATAGACACCGGCAACACCGGGGGTATTGTCGATGCGCTGCCTATCTTGAAGGAATATATGAACATTTTTCTTGAAGCGACACATGTCGTAACCAAGCGGGAAAACCTCAGATGGAAGCTCATTCCATAGTTTGTAGGTATGGGGAAGAAATGATCTCGAGAAACGAGACGTTCGAAACCCAGGGCTCTATGATGTGCGGATGAGCTTTGAATAAAAAATATCTATCTATGTAATGTATTGTATTAAGTACATCTGTTATCTAGTATCCATAACACAAGCTCTGCTTAGCTTAGGACTGGATAATGTTGTGTGAACTGTGTGCCTTTCTACCTAGTGCAATACAAACAACGATTTTTTTAAAGTAAGTCGTTCTTTTTTTGTACAATTTGAGTACGGACCAAGTAGATGGCCTACCTGATGTAAGATACCTTCTGCCTATGAACAGTGCATTATCCTATACGTCACGTCCACCTAGGACGCGCCCTATGTTGCCTTGCTCTGCGCCCCCCACCCTGAGACATAAAGATGAAAAGTCTCATGTGCCTGTAATTTCACCGGCAACCATACTTTTCAAACCGGAACACAGCAATGCGAGCACAGAAATAGGTATGCAGGTAGCACTTCCCCGGATGAAATCTTCCATAAAAAAGATCTACTACTACAAAAAAAACTGACTCTTGACAGCCTCTTATTGTGTTCTTCCTCAGGACGTGTCCTCGCTCTCGCTGGCTCTGCGTCAGCTGCTATCAGCTCTGGGCAGGAGACGCAGCATCCTCCTCTGCGTGGTGGGCGCTGACGCGCTGCGCGCCGCGCGCTGGCTGCCCGAGCGGCTCCCGGACAACGTGAAGATGATCGTCACCGTCACTGAAGGTATACACATCATACATACATACATACATACATACAGTGGTGGCCATATAATTAAGAACGCTGATATAAAGGGAAGATTTTTTCCAACTAAGATGCAAAACTAATTGTATGCATTTGTTTTTATTTCTCTCGGTATCGTAAAACATTTCCATATTACCACTGTATTCATTGATACACATGGTTGGCTAAAAATCAATAGGCAAACTTTTTACACTACTTTTAAACAAAGTATTCCTTATTACTGGCTGGTCACGTAATTAAGAACGCTAAGTAGTTTATACCTTTATTCAAATTTAAATAGAGAAACTCAGTCGATTTGTTACTGTTTGTATAATTTTGGCGCCATTACGTGCTGTAAAAGATTAAAGGTGATTGCTTCTTTAGAAAAAACAATGGGAAAAAATAAAAGTTGTGATAAATCTACAAGGGAAGTAATAATAAAACTTCGCCGGAAGAATTGGTCTTATAAAAAGATAGCCAACCATCTACAATGTTCAAAAACGATGGTTTTTCACGCTGTAAAGCATTTTGCTACGTATCAAACTACTGCGAATGTTCCACGTGTACCTAAACAGAGAAAAACAACTCCTCGAGATGACCGAAACATCGTTCGTATGGCAAAACAAAATCCTTTTAAAGGGTCCAATGAGCTTAGAAAATAATATTTTGGTGAAAACAACCCTTCAGCAATCTCAGCACGCACTATTCGAAGACGTTTGGTAGAAGAAAAATTGCACGGTAGGATAGCAAGAAAGGTACCCATGTTAAAACTTTGCCACAGGCAATCCCGGCTTGCATTTGCGAGAAAGTATGAAAACTGGACTGTGCAACAGTGGAAAAACGTACTTTTTTCTGACGTGACGAAAATAAACAGAGTATGTTCTGATGGAAAACGATATGTACGACGTCCCCCGAATACAGCATTCGACCCAAAGTACACGAAAGTTACATTAAAGCACGGTGGTGGAAATGTGAAAATTTGGGGTTGCTTTTCTGGACATGGAAAGTTGACGTAGGACTTGTAAAGTTGATAGAAGGTAACATGGATCAGTTCCAATACAAAAATATACTGGAAGAAACAATGTTACCATACGCTGAAGACGTTCTACCGGTCATTTGGACATTCCAGCATGACAATGATCCAAAGCACACTGCACGCACCGTAAAGGAATTTCTTACAGCGCAATTAGTTTCTGTCTTAGACTGGTCTGCTTACAGTCCAGATCTAAACCCAATAGAGAATCTGTGGTTTGAAGTAAAGAAAAAGGTTTCAAATACAAAGTGTGGAAATTTAAGAGAGCTGTATGACGTTTTTTTAGAAGAATGGAACTCTATTTCTCTTCCGAAATGTCTAAAATTAATAGAGTCAATGCCTCGCCGGTGTAAAGCTGTAATTAAAAGCCGTGGATATGCTATTAACTATTATTTTTAGTTAAATATTTATTAAATTTCTTTTTATGTTTCCTGTGCTACATAATATTGTGATTTTTTAAATCTAAGTGTCATACAAAACAATTCCCGAGCAGTTAAATAAATCGTTCTTAATTATTTGTCCAGTTTCAGTACTATTTGAATGTGTTACTTTGATAAAAACAATAAAATGTGCAAAAAATAGTTAGCGATTTCATACTTTATTCTTAAGTCAGGTTGCTCTATTAATGTGACTAGTATATAACATAACTAGTTGCTTCTCAGAAGGTACACATCTCTGTGTATGATACGATTTAAATAAAAAACTTCTAGAACTTCAAATCGTTCTTAATTATATGACCACAACTGTATATACATACATACATACATACATACATATATACATACATACATACATATATACATACATACATACATACATACATACATAGACACACGCCTTTTTCCCCGAAAGGTTAGGCAGAGCGTCAATGGGCCTCTTTTCACTGTGGGTTGCATCACCGTGGACTATAGACGTGACCAGTAGTAAATCGCCGTGCTCATCGCCGCCATTGCCTCCCAAGACTGACTCGGCTAATGCTTTCTGAAATTAATAACACTTTCCATAATAAGCTAGCAGCCAGGACAAATCTTATACCAACGATCAACAAGTCCGGGTAATCCCTTAGTCGGCTTTTACGATATCCACGGGAGGAGCGGACGGTCTATTCTTAGGCTGGACATACCACAGAACACCCTGAACAAATATCTGCAAATCGTACAAATATTTGTTCCGAGGCGGGAATCGAACCCGCAACTTCGTGCGTTTCAGGCAGCTAGGTGCAGCGAATCTGTAAGAACATCCTCTCAGTAAAATAATATGTGTTATAAATAATTCTTTATTTCAGACACAATATGATCCATAGTAGGTACATTACCAAAAAAAAAAAAACACAGGTCAAAACAATAAAATAAAATTATAAAATTGACGTAGCTCGGAAGCTATTTAGGTGGCAATCTCTACCCAGCGTCGGTACACACTCGTCTGCATCAGTCTATCCGCCAGACTCTGGATGATAGCATTACTGTACATCTCTGTACTCAGCGAGTCTGTGGTGCAACTATACTCCAAAACCTTACAATGCTCTGCGGGTCCAACACAACAATGCGTTTAGGGCTCTGTTGTGGCTTCCGCGCTTCTGCAGCGCTTCAGGTATGTTTGCCGAGGCGCGAACCGACACCTTTGGCGCCATCTGGCGCAAAAAGACGGCCTCACTGTTGAGCAGGCTTCGCGCGAGCAGCAACAGCATCCTAAGCGCGTTCTCTGATCGGTTCAATTGTCCTTTGGAAGCTCGTCCAGAGGACTAAATCATTGTTAATTATTAAGTACTAACCTAGTTTTAAGTCGTGTTACTAAAAAGTTGGACTCTTGTTGTCTTAATAAATAAATTTTCTATTTTTATTCTATTATGACACGACTCAATTCTGGACATGAAGGAGCCGATCCTCTTCCTCTGGATGGCATTAAACGAATCCACTCGGGCGTCTACGTACATTTGTGAATATATTATGATGTCAACAGAAGCCGACGAGCCATCCAGCTCGGCCATCATGGCAGTCCTCTCCTCTGAAGACGGGCCGAAGGTCGTCCGGGCTCCACCGGTGGGCTTCGAGGAGGCGAAGGCGGTGCTGAACGCCTGTGCTGCGACCTACAGCAAGACCGGGGCTGGCTCCCCGCCTGAGGCGGCTGTGAAGGCTGTCCAGAAATGCACCCTGCCTCTTTATGCTAAGGTTGGTTTTACCTTGAAACTCTAGCCTCGAAGAGTGATCTAAACTTTGCCGAGGTTCGACTCTGAAGTGGTTAAAGGCCTCTTTATGCTAAGGTTGGTTTTACCTTGAAACTCTGGCCTCGAAGAGTGATCTAAACTTTGCCAAGGTTCGACTCTGAATAGGTTAAAGGTCTCTTTATGCTAAGGTTGGTTTTACCTTGAAACTCTAGCCTCGAAGAGTGATCTGAACTTTGCCATAGTTCGACTCTGAATAGGTTAAAGGTCTCTTTATGCTAAGGTTGGTTTTACCTTGATACTCTAGCCTCGAAGAGTGATCTAAATGTTGCCAAGGTTCGAATCTGAAGAGGTTAAAGGTCTCTTTATGCTAAGGTTCGTTTTACCTTGAAACTCTAGCCTCGAAGAGTGATCTAAACTTTGCCGAGGTTCGACTCTGAATAGGTTAAAGGTCTCTTTATGCTAAGGTTGGTTTTACCTTGAAACTCTAGCCTCGAAGAGTGATCTGAACTTTGCCATAGTTCGACTCTGAATAGGTTAAAGGTCTCTTTATGCTAAGGTTGGTTTTACCTTGATACTCTAGCCTCGAAGAGTGATCTAAATGTTGCCAAGGTTCGAATCTGAAGAGGTTAAAGGTCTCTTTATGCTAAGGTTGGTTTTACCTTGATACTCTAGCCTCGAAGAGTGATCTAAATGTTGCCAAGGTTCGAATCTGAAGAGGTTAAAGGTCTCTTTATGCTAAGGTTGGTTTTACCTTGATACTCTAGCCTCGAAGAGTGATCTAAATGTTGCCAAGGTTCGAATCTGAAGAGGTTAAAGGTCTCTTTATGCTAAGGTTGGTTTTACCTTGATACTCTAGCCTCGAAGAGTGATCTAAACTTTGCCGAGGTTCGACTCTGAATAGGTTAAAGGCCTCTTTATGCTAAGGTTAGTTTTACCTTGAAACTCTAGCCTCGAAGAGTGATCTAAACTTTGCCGAGGTTCGACTCTGAATAGGTTAAAGGCCTCTTTATGCTAAGGTTAGTTTTACCTTGAAACTCTAGCCTCGAAGAGTGATCTAAACTTTGCCGAGGTTCGACTCTGAATAGGTTAAAGGCCTCTTTATGCTACGGTTAGTTTTACCTTGAAACTCTAGCCTCGAAGAGTGATCTAAACTTTGCCGAGGTTCGACTCTGAATAGGTTAAAGGCCTCTTTATGCTAAGGTTAGTTTTACCTTGAAACTCTAGCCTCGAAGAGTGATCTAAACTTTGCCGAGGTTCGACTCTGAATAGGTTAAAGGCCTCTTTATGCTAAGGTTAGTTTTACCTTGAAACTCTAGCCTCGAAGAGTGATCTAAACTTTGCCGAGGTTCGACTCTGAATAGGTTAAAGGCCTCTTTATGCTAAGGTTAGTTTTACCTTGATACTCTAGCCTAGAAGAGCCTAGACTTTGCCAAGGTCCGACTCTGATCGCGTTAAAGGCCTTTATATGCTAAGGTTAGTTTTACCTTAAACCCTAGCCTCGAAGAGTCATCTAAACTTTGCTAAGGTTCAACTCTGAAGAGGTTAAAGGCCTCTTTATGCTAAGGTTAGTTTTACCTTGAAACTCTAGTCTCGAAGAGTGATCTAAATGTTGCCAAGGTTTAACTCTGAAGAGGTGATTAACGCTTTAACTGGGACTTATAGCAATGTTAGAGTTCAACTAAATGTAAATACTCTACCACTTGATGTTTAGGTTAGTTTTTCTCAGATCTGTCTGTCTTCGGAAGACGGTTTAAACTTCTATGGCACGGCTAGAAAAAGCCAGTACCATCCTTACCTCATCAGTATACCGCAATCCACACTAAGCCTTTCGGTTCCACTTTTGTAATGCGAACTGCTAAGGAATGGAACTAGTTACCGTCGTCTGTCTTTACTGAAAACTATAATCTGGGTCTCGTCAAGGCTAGAGTGAATAGGTGCCTTCTAGACCTTTGTGCTCCATCTTCGGCCACATCGTCACTTACCAACAGGTGAGACCGTGGTCATACAAAGGCCTATCAACGTGCGAGTTTTTAGAAGCCAAATTCAAAGTTTATCAAAAAAAACTCAAGACGTGTCTTTTTAAACAGAAATAAGATATTTTTTGGCAATAGCGGAGTTCGTAAGTAGTACCCACATTATAGGATAGTTTTTAAAAATCGGTCACCATGCCTTTTTCGATTTGCGGCAATCTGCGCAGAACGGAACCAAAGTCTAAGTCAAAAAGTATTTTATTCATAAAAACACAAGGATCATTTTGAATCGTCTTAAAAAATAAATTTACATTTAGTCCTGTTCCAACGCAACCAGACCTAGAAGAATCAGGCAACAACATCGAGCAACGCAGGCCTCCGTACCGGAGGGGAGACGCCATAGAGCTGTCAACCGATACATATTTATTCAGAAATATTTGGGGGGGGCTTCACGCACTCACTTACACTTTAATGCACACTTTTGTAACCAGTCGTTCTATCGCTATAAACGCACACATCTATAAACAGCAACACATCAAAAATCTTTATACACACATAGATGCTTTCTGTGTACAAACATCATGTTATGTCACAAAATTGACAGTAACATCCGTTCTAGGGACTTCCAGCACTCAAGTCGATAAATGAATAGTATCGATAACTTTTTGGTAAGAACTTACTTTGCCTACCACCAAGGGTCATTTAAAGGATTTAAGGGCGGCTAGGGATGAGGGGAGGGGTTGAACGCTCTCTGTGAAGGGGGAGTTGCTGAACCGCCCCACTTTTCGAGGATAGCATAGAGATCATTTTGTGGATAACTATGATATTTTAGATTAGTAAAAGGTAGTAGTAGGCTGGAGAGAGAGGGGGTTAACGCGGAAACTTAGAGTATAGAGAAAAATCAAGAAAAATTTGAGTACCCCAGGTACAACCTTACTTTACAACAACTCATGAGATGATTAGTTCTTGGGAAAATTGAATTAGAATTTTGTTCAAAGCTTACAATAATTTCATAAAACTATGGGCTGGCAAGTCAAAAGAGACGAAAGGAAAGAAAAGGAAAAAACGCTTTACTTAGCTCCCGTCTTCCTACTAACCTACATAATCCATGACGGTTCTGGCCTCGAAATATACAATGTATTATATATATCTGTCATTCACTGTTATTGTCAAAAACCAAAAACCATGATCCTAAGTGCCAAAAAACTAGATTAGTCATTAAAATTTATAAATAGTTTTTTTTTTATTTCAGGCATGATTATCCCACGACACAGGGGATCCTAGTGTGGGATCAGAACTATGTAGGTATGTGTTGGGTGTGTTAAGTTATGTTGATGCTAAACGATGGTAGGTAAAGTAATACTTAGCGCTATATATAGTGAACAGAAAATCGCGTTGAAAAAATTATACCTAGCTATATTTTTTTTTTTCATTCTTTTGACAATCAAATAGGATTTGAATAGGAAAATCCCACGACACAGGACGGACACTCATGACACGACTTTTCTTGAAAAGGAGTAAACGAGTTCAAACTGGGAAATGCTTTTGTTAATTTATCGTGATCACGTATCCCACAACCTAGGTAGGCATGCAACTTTTTACGAAAAACTATCACACCTCTAGATTTGTAATATCACATAGTAATTTAAATTCATGTCTAGATAAGTTCACTCATGAAAACACTAGTAAAAATAACTTGGAAGCCCTTGCAAGCCTAGCTAGTAATATCTTGGAGCAACACGGCCGCCGCTGGAGGTCACACGAGAGAGACACGAGGAGGTCGCGGCGCTTTACATCAAGTAAAGGCGTTCCCCTCTGGCTATGCACAATTTCATTTGGGCATACGCGTTAGTAAAACTGTTTTACTAACTGTTTTAAAAACTATCCGTTGTAATTTAACATAGTAATTTAAATTCATCTCTGTGTTTAAATATAAACAATCAAGGAAAAGAAGCTTGCTAGCCCTCACCAAGCATGTTTTGCTTTTGCTAGTAATAAAATTGTATCATGATGGGCCAATTGCTCTGTCAGACTGAATCGATCGTGTGACGCATAGAGTAAAACAGTGTGACAGTGCTACAAATACTAAAATGCCGAATCGTTACATTTTCTGCTGTAAATCAAGGTCTGTACCTGAGTGAATTTCATTTTATATATATATATTTACATACATACATACATAGACACACGCCTTTTTCCCCGAAAGGGTAGACAGAGCCTTAAATGGGCCTCTTTTCACCTTGGTTTTCAACAGTTCTCAATAATATATTTTTTTTTTATGTTGGACACATTTTACACATTATTATCTAGCCCCAAGCCAAGCAGAGCTTGTGTTATGGACTAGATAACTGATATCCCTAATACAGTACAACAACATTAGTACAATAGATAGTACATAGTACAACAGTACAATACATAAATATTTATTTTGTATTAACATAGAAAATATCCAGAACACCCTGAACCAATATCTGCAGATCGTACAAATATTTGTTCTGAGGCGGGAATCAAACCAGCAACCTCCTGCGTTACAGGCGAACCTTCGTCCTCTGCACCACAGAGGTCGTCAATTTATGGCATAAAATGAATAATTTCAAATTAAAATCATAACAGTTACCTACCTTGTTACATACCAATACCTTCATGGTGATTGGATTAACGGTTAGAAAGTTAGGTTAGGTTAGGCTATGGCGTCTCCCGAATAATATAAATCAAATTTCAATAGTTTGTAAAACATAATAAACGAGCATTTATTTTATCGATAAAAAAATCTACTTTATTATTGAGGCACATCACTAATTTTGTAGTAAATAAGAAAACACGGGCAACTTACTTTCAGGAATTTTTGAGAAATAAAAAAAACTGTTAAATGAGCTTAAAGCTATTTCAGTGTGCATTGAGGCTGTTATTGTTACATACATACATACATAGACACACGCCTCTTTCCCCGTAGGGGTAGGCAGAGCCTTAATGGACCTCTTTTCACAGTGGGTTGCACCATCGTGGGAGATAGACGTGACAAGTAGTGAGCTCATCCCTGCCATTGCTTCCCACGACTGACTCAGCTAACGTTAAACACAACGTGCGAAGATTGTACAGTAACCTAACAATTGGCTATCAACGATTTTTTTAAAGCTTCTTTATTTACTTTTAACTGAAAAGCAATTCAATTTTTCAATTTTTCAATTTTTATATCAACCTATTACCTATTGATGTATTTTACAGTGTGTGTGCCATGTCCGTGCGTCAACCGAGGTCCGTGCTGAAAATCAGCGCTGCAGTTTACTGCAGCATTATGCTGAGCACGGGCCTTTTTTGACGGCAGTATACACGCAGCATAAAACGTGTTCTGTTTGTGTTATTATTGTATTGTATTCCATTATTGTGTGTGTATTTGCTATTCAAAATAAACTATTTCTATTCTATTCTATTCTATTCTAAAAGAGTAAAGTTATTTAAGTATGATCAATATAACCGATTTTGATCAAATTAACCACGCAGTTTTATTCTTATTATAAACTAAAAGCAACCCGCGGTTTCACTCGCATAAGTCTTGATCCTGTGGGAACATCTAAATGCTCTTTCATTTTACAATGCTTTCTTAACACACAGTTTCTTATTCTATCTTTCAAAGTCCACCATACATACTTCTCAAACCTCTCATCTTCAGTGCATTTATTATACTTTCATGTTTATTCTGCCTTAGCAACTTTCGCTACCACCATACATTAGTTTTGGCACTAACACTCCTCTATGCACATCCAGTCGTGCCTTTTTGGATACGTTCCGGCTGATAATAAGGCGTTAAGTTCACCTGGTTTCCAGAATTTACTCCCATTTAAATATCATCTTCATGCTTGCCATCTCTTGTAATCAAAGTTCCCAAATGTACAATCTTTTTCATGTTACACTTGTTGTTAATAGTAGTGTGATTTAATTATATTTCTTTAAATATAGTTGCACATGACATTTACGTTGACATATCATCATACACCTCTGCGAGGCACAATGAATCCTTTTACCATACTGGTTCTTTCACCATTGGTCACTAGGCCCCTTTCAGGGACACTATATCTCAAGCTGGTCACTGAACCAAGAAAAAGCCCGTGACACGAAGTAGTAGTAGTTAGTAGCTACCGGTTAGTTAGTGGTTACATAGCCATCAAATACAAATACACGTTATTCCACATGTCACATGATGTCGAACGTGTTTAATGAATAGTATTTAGTAATCAAGGATATTAAGTAATCATCCACATCTTGGCTTACTGACATTACACGTTATATACATGTTTACGTCAGCAGAATAAATCCTGAAATGCACATTGATGTATCATACACATTTATATCTACGCTTTTGGTCACTTTTATGTCGCCCCTGTGTCACACGATTAAGTGGAGCTCGATTGAAGAGCGAGCAGGGCAGTCGTAAGGGAATTGGCTTTCATTGCGAATAAATCACGTAACTTGGCAGTGATTTTAGAGTAATGAATGACCAGTGTACTGAAGTGCAGTCGCAGTGAAGAGTGAACCAGTGTTATTGAATAAAATATTCACGGTTTGTTTTGTTAAACCGTTCAGTTTTATTATTTTACCCCGAACACGAACTCAAAAATTACAAAATCTGAGATGGCCACTTTTGTTTTTATACGGCTTAATTTTACTTGGTCAATTTTTATGCAATAAGTTATAATAATTTAATTGAAATTCAGGTACATGTGAAAGGAAACACTATCGTTTTGTAAATTTGATGATCCAATAATTTTTTTACAGCATAAAACTGAACAATTCGGCATTTTTCTTAGAGCTTTATCTCCCACGCGAGTCGATTCAGTCTGACAGAGCGATCGGCGACAGCTAGTTTTTTATAAGCTGTATGCCCTCGAGGGCATTCAATTTAGAGGGGAACTACAGCGGGGAATGCCTTTGATGGCGTCTCCATTCCGTGTTGCTCGATGGGCAACAAACACGGTCTGTTTTTTTTTTGATGATCCTTCTTACTACTAGGTGGGGAGCGCCTGTGTGGTGCCCTGAGAACAAGTGGAAACTGATTCAAAGAAAAAAAAAACAACTTACAAACCTTAGGTGCCTAGGCAGTCAAAAGTAATATGCTAGAGAGAATCAGCAAAAGTTCATAAAAGGCAGCACACTCTACGCTTCCTAACCCTTCTAAAATATCATGTTAGTTAGTACTTATATGAAAACACCTGCTCGGCTATTGTCTAATCGATGTCGATTACCAGTTTGCTTTTCATTGCGCTGCGTGCTTTAGCTTCTTTACAAGAGCGAAAATATTTAAAACACGCAGCGCAATGAACAGCAAACTTGTAATCAAAATCGAACTCCAGTCTCTTACACAATTAGACCCATCGCAAAATCAACTTTATCGCAATCGTAATAGTTACACTGCATTTTCAGATCCTGGCATGGCAGATATCCCTATCAGCCGAGACTTTCACCGAGCTGTCCGAGCCAGAGACCACTCCCGAGCTCGTCATCTGCGAGGACCTGGAGGGGCAGCTGGCGCAGATCCTGGTGACGACGGAGGCGGCGCTCGGCACTGACCGCGTGAAGGCCTGCCTCGCGCTGCTGACGGCGTCGCGGCGCGGGCTGGACGACACCGAGATACTGGACATGCTGGCGCATGATGACCTGTTTAGGAGTGAGGAGACTTATTGTAAGTAATAATCAATAATAATCAATAATCATTTAATTGGTAAGAGACACACGTACACGTTCATATACTTACTATACCGCAGTATAGAGTACAATATAAATTAACAATGAGAAAATAATATTTAAAAAAATAGAACAATTAAATATTAATATTCAATTATTATTCATTAGAAATTTAAAAATTTAAATTGCATTATTATAAATTAAATCTAAAAATCACGAGAAAATATAAATAGTAAATTACAATAAGTTTATGTCAGAAAGTTATCATGTTATGTCAATGAAATCCTCATAACTGTAGAAGCCATCACGTACGATTCTCCCTATAAACCGTACCTTTATCTTTCCTCAAACTCCCAGCACTTTTATGGTTTTATGTCAAGTTAATCACCTGTCATTGGCAAACTCTTGTGGCACCACTACCGGTCCGCTGAACACGCCAAAAAAAAAGAAGAAGAAGGTATTGCTTATGAGCCAGTGTTTCAGTTTATATTTAAACGCGTTAAGACTAGCCGACTCAGTCACACTACTAGGTAGCCTATTGTATACTGTCAGCCCCATTACATAATATAACATAACATAACACCCAACCGTCACACACATAGTCCTCCCCGACCCCACACTAGGATTCCCTGTGTCGTGGGTATCAGAAACCACGAGTACCATGCTACCATAACACCAGACCCGGAACAAATATTTGCAGATCATACAAACATTTGTCCCGCAGCGGGAATTGAACCCGCAACCTTTCGCATCTCAGCCGGCTACTCGCCCGACGCGGTACAGAGGTCGCCAAAGTAATGAACTTCATATCACAAGCTTTTAATATAATTGGAAAATATATAAGGAACAATACGGGACCAAGACGTGTGCCTTGTATGGCAATCCGAAAATAAGCTTGTTATGTGAAGGAATGTGGGTATTGTATACGATAAATAGCTTTTTCCCAAAATTAAGTTTTAATCAAGTTATGAACTAGGTCAAAAGAAACAGTGCAGCAATTTTGAAGTGTGGTCGACCTTGTCAAAAGCTCTATTAAGAGCCAGTTTACATTTCTGACAGTGACGCGCTTATCATCGCAACATATTATAATTTAGAGCAATGCTAAGTATTTTTTGTGTCTAATTAAATAAAAGGATTATCAATAATTAAATCAGAATTAACTTTATTCACTTTAGAACTAACTTTTTTTTGATATAATAATAATAATAATAATAATAATAAAAAGAAGTAAGTACGTGCCTCAGCCGGTTCTTGAAAATGGCCGTGCCACGCTCTACTGGGACCGGTCTATCATCACGGATAGGACTATTGTTGCCAATAAGCCTGATATCGTGCTGGTAGACCGGTCGGAACGCCGGGCGATACTTGTTGATGTCACTATCCCGCATGATGCTAATCTCGTGAAGGCCGAGAAAGACAAGTTAAGCAAGTACCTTGACTTGGCTCACGAGATTACCGCCATGTGGGATGTGGATTCAACGATTATCGTCCCGATAGTCGTTTCAGTGAATGGACTGATTGCGAAGAGCTTCGACCAGTACCTTAAGAAGCTCTCGCTAAATAGTTGGATCAAGGGTCAGATTCAGAAGGCGGTACTCCTGGACTCGGCACGTATAGTCAGGAGGTTCCTCTCTCTGCAGCCCTAGCCCCCGACCGTTTGGGCCTCGCTCCGCGGTCGGTGGTTCCCCGTTTTGATTTATATTTTTTACTATAATGTTTTTTACTATTTATTTTTTTGTAGATAGTATTGCTTTGTAGTGAAAAATATATTTTTTTACGAGATTTTTAATAAATGAGTGATATAATAATAATAATAGAGTTCGTCATCTATTAACAACCCATCGCATGCGACACCCTCGTTCGTCGGTTATGAGAATGTACATCCCGCGGAAGGATGGAGGTCGAGGCTTTTTAAATGCCAAGACTCTCCACAACCGCGAGGTGTGCAATCTCAAGGAGTACTTCCTCCATGCCGAGTACGGGATGCATCACGATGTCGTTGCAGTTGATAAGAACTTTACCCCGCTCTCCTTAGCAAAAGAGAACTGGCGTAAACCATCAGCCCTGAGCACTCAGGAACGCAAGACCGTATGGGAGAGCAAGGAACTGCACGGGCGGTTTTACAAGGCCCTCACAGGGCCCGATGTAGATCTGCTCGCTTCAGTAAACTGGTTACGTTTCGGTGACCTCTTTGGGGAAACCGAGGGTTTTGTCTGTGCGATTATGGATGAGGTCATCAAGACGAACAACTATCGAAAGTACATCATGAAGGATGGGACGGTTGATATCTGTAGAGCATGTCACCGTCCCGGAGAATCCCTCAGGCATGTGCTTTCGGGTTGTTCGCATCTTGCTAACTCAGAGTATCTGCACAGACACAACCAAGTAGCCAGGATCATTCACCAGCAACTTGCCCTCCGATACGACCTTGTGGGACCTGAGGGGCCGTACTATAAGTACGTGCCTCAGCCGGTTCTTGAAAATGGCCGTGCCACGCTCTACTGGGACCGGTCTATCATCACGGATAGGACTATTGTTGCCAATAAGCCTGATATCGTGCTGGTAGACCGGTCGGAACGCCGGGCGATACTTGTTGATGTCACTATCCCGCATGATGCTAATCTCGTGAAGGCCGAGAAAGACAAGTTAAGCAAGTACCTTGACTTGGCTCACGAGATTACCGCCATGTGGGATGTGGATTCAACGATTATCGTCCCGATAGTCGTTTCAGTGAATGGACTGATTGCGAAGAGCTTCGACCAGTACCTTAAGAAGCTCTCGCTAAATAGTTGGATCAAGGGTCAGATTCAGAAGGCGGTACTCCTGGACTCGGCACGTATAGTCAGGAGGTTCCTCTCTCTGCAGTCCTAGCCCCCGACCGTTTGGGCCTCGCTCCGCGGTCGGTGGTTCCCCGTTTTGATTTATATTTTTCACTATAATGTTTTTTACTATTTATTTTTTTATAGATAGTATTGCTTTATAGTGAAGAATATATTTTTTTACGAGATTTTTAATAAATGAGTGGTATAATAATAATTTTTACTATTTATTTTTTGTTGATAGTATTCCTTTATAGTGAAAAATATATTTTTTTACGAGATTTTTAATAAATGAGTGTTATAATAATAATAATAAAAAAATAATAAAATAATAATAATAATAAAACCGAGGGTTTTGTCTGTGCGATTATGGATGAGGTCATCAAGACGAACAACTATCGAAAGTACATCATGAAGGATGGGACGGTTGATATCTGTAGAGCATGTCACCGTCCCGGAGAATCCCTCAGGCATGTGCTTTCGGGTTGTTCGCATCTTGCTAACTCTGAGTATCTGCACAGACACAACCAAGTAGCCAGGATCATTCACCAGCAACTTGCCCTCCGATACGACCTTGTGGGACCTGAGGTGCCGTACTATAAGTACGTGCCTCAGCCGGTTCTTGAAAATGGCCGTGCCACGCTCTACTGGGACCGGTCTATCATCACGGATAGGACTATTGTTGCCAATAAGCCTGATATCGTGCTAGTAGACCGGTCGGAACGCCGGGCGATACTTGTTGATGTCACTATCCCGCATGATGCTAATCTCGTGAAGGCCGAGAAAGACAAGTTAAGCAAGTACCTTGACTTGGCTCACGAGATTACCGCCATGTGAGATGTGGATTCAACGATTATCGTCCCGATAGTCGTTTCAGTGAATGGACTGATTGCGAAGAGCTTCGACCAGTACCTTAAGAAGCTCTCGCTAAATAGTTGGATCAAGGGTCAGATTCAGAAGGCGGTACTCCTGGACTCGGCACGTATAGTCAGGAGGTTCCTCTCTCTGCAGTCCTAGCCCCCGACCGTATGGGCCTCGCTCCGCGGTCGGTGGTTCCCCGTTTAGATTTATATTTTTTACTATAATGTTTTTTATACTATTTATTTTTTGTAGATAGTATTCCTTTATAGTGAAAAATATATATTTTTTTACGAGATTTAGAATAAATAAGTGAGATAATAATATTTATAATAATAAGAAATGTTTATTGACCATAGCATGATGATAATATAAAGATGTAGCCCTGTCTCCCGGAAAAGCGTGAGCTGTGGCCCAGGAAACAGTTCTCTCCCGTATGTGATTAACTTTTTAAAATTACATTCGAAAAAATAATAGTCGAGATATACTGTTCTGTTTGGAATTACGCTTTATTCATCCAAATAAATCGTGGTAAACTGCCGGTATAATTCGTGGAAATAGGCACAAGTTTTTTTATTTCATTTCTTAATGTGATTTAATAATCTATATGCTAGTCTATATTATATGTCAACAAGGATTCATGCCTGATTTATATGTCTGTTTTTTTTTCAGTCAATTTGTTGAATTTTAGTGAACGAAATAGGACTCTGAAGTTAGTTTACTGAAAAACAAAAACAAGTAGGTAGTTTTCTATCAAAAACAAGTTGATTGAAACAATCAACTTGTTTTTGATAGATCAAAATGAAGTATCAATAAAATCGATTTGTAATTTTTTTGCACTTATTCATAGTATAAAAGTCTTTACTATAATACTATAATGTTAAATTAGGCGCTTCGAACCTTAGATTACTCACATAAAAACTGTGAATCGCCTCTTAAAGTTATTGTAAAGTTTAAAAAGTGGTTCATAAAGACACTGATATCGTAGATCTTCCTAGTGTCCTACACCTGTGTAGCTACTATACTGTTTTCATACTAATCTATATCGTTCAAGGTTTCCCCCAATGACTTCCAATTATCTCTGTCCTTCGATCTCTCCCTTTCCTAAATTGAAGGCGTTGAGATCGTCCCGCGTGGCTTCTACATTAATTATGTGTTAAATTGTTTTTTTCCTCTGTGTAGTACCGTGGGCGCCAGCTTCCCTGTTCTGGCCCCAGTTGGCTGCGCTGCTGGCGCCCTGGCTGCGTTACGAGGCGCGCGGCGCCGCCAGGTGGCGTGACGCGGCGCTCGCCAACATCGCGCGCGACCGCTACCTCGCAGACTGCGAGACCGAAGTGCGCCAAGCACTCGTCAACTACTATGAGGTGACGCACTAACCTGTATACCCTGGACGCACTAACAAGGCTGGCTTGTCTGATCTCACACACCTTGGTATTCAAAGCCTTTTTTTTGTATAACCCGGAAGTTTTCCACTGCATGGCAAAGGCCTCCCTTCCCTCTTTCCATACATTTATATCCTGAGCTATTTGTGGGCAGTCCTTGTTGTGGGAGTCAAGCTCATCCCGCTATCGCCGTCTGGGTCTACATCGATTTCAGAGCTACATCGGCTATTTGTGTTTGGGAGCGCAGTATCGTATATCTAACGCGGTCTATAAGTTTGACTCCTAAGACACTGCGCTCCATAGCCCGCTGGCTCACGCCGAGGCTGAACTTCTGGCTGTTGGTAAGTGACCAAGTCAAAGTAATACCGGACGATTTAAAGGATGTAAATGATTATAAATATATAAGAATTATTAAACAAGTATTAGTGGAAAATTTTTATTACAGCCTTGACGAGTTTTTCAATGACAATACATTCATGAACTAACAATTGTAACAACTTTAAAATATATTTGACATGTAATTAATTAATTTTGTCCTATTTGAATTATATTTGAATGTATCCAATAAGCTAATACATAATAATATACTAACAAAAACGTATATACTAAACATGCAGCGCCCTTGCAGGGTGATGCACTTTACATTGAGCTACGCAATTACATCTAAGCTTGAAACTATGTACATTAAGCATGAATAAATGAAATAAAGTCAAAGGTATTTTATTCATTGAAATCACAAGGATCATTTTGAATCGTCTTATAAAATTGACTCCTGTTCGAACGCGACCAAACCTAGAAGAATCAGGCAAACGTGAAATGTAAGAACAGTAATTAATGCGTAATCGACTCCTTCAGACTTGGTTGGTGAAACCCACGGAATATGTACTATCGAACTGATGATATTTTTTTTTTTTTTTTTAATACTACTTGAATGACGGAACAAGCAGATGGCCCACCTGATGTTAAGCGGTAACCTCTGCCTAGCCTATGAACAGTGCATTACCTCATAGGTCACGTCCACCTAGGACGCGCCCTATGTGGCATTGCACTGCGCCCGCCACCCTGAGACATAAAGATGAAAAGTCTCATGTGCCTGTAATTTCACCGGCACCCTTACCCTTCAAACCGGAACACAGCAATGCGAACACTACTGCTTTGCGGCAGAAATAGGTATGGTGGTAGTACTTCCCCGGACGAACTCTTTCACAAAAAAGCTCTACTACAAATGTGAGGTGACATGACTACTGATGTGAGGTGTTAAACTCAATCATTTTGAATTTTCAGGGTGTATGGTTCACGGAGAATGATCCAAAGATGGCTGGCCGTCTTATATCTCAAGAGAACAAATTCGCCGATGAATGGTGAGTCCAGGTCACTTCTCTGCTTCCAATTATAGAAGAGTAGAGTAGATGATAGTCAGACAGCGGAATGTGATGGCAAATATATTGAAACTTAATAGAGATAATAAGTAAATAAATATAAATAATGCTGGACAGTTCACACAGCATTATCTAGCCCCAAGCTAAGCAGAGCTTGTGTTATGGGTACTAGATAACTGATATACTTAATACAATACATTACATAGATAGATATTTTTTATTATACATAGAAAATACCCAGAACACCCGGAACAAATATCTGCAGATTGCACAAATATTTGTTCTGAGGCGGGAATCGAACCCGCAACCTCCTGCGTTGCAGGCGAATCTTCGCCCGCCGCGGAACAGAGGTCGTCAAAATTTTTTTTTTTTTTTTTTTTTTAACATTGATAGACCTTTGTTTGACCACGATCTCACCTGTTGGTAAGTGACGATGTGGCCGAAGATGAAGCACAAAGGTCTAGAAGGCACCTATTCACTCTAGCCTTGAAGAGACCCAGATTATAGTTTTCAGGAAAGACAGATGACGGTAGTGTATTCCACTCCTTAGCAGTTCGCATTATAAAGGTAGAACTGAAACGTTTTGTGCGAATAGAAGGTATACCAATGAGGTAAAATGGATTATTGAACTCCAAAACTTTGACATTAATGATATTAGTGCGATTCGAGTTATCGATTCTTTTTAGTTTTTAACCCCCGACGCAAAAACGACGGGTGTTATAAGTTTGACGTGCCTGTGTGTGTGTGTGTCTGTCTGTCGCATCGTAGCTCCCGAACGGATGAACCGATTTAGTTTTTTTTTTGTTTGAAAGTTGTATTTGTCGGGAGTGTTCTTAGCTATGTTTGATCAAAATCGGTTCAGTCAGCCGTTTCATTGAGTTGAGGGTTTTTTTAATTTTTACTAAATTAATTACTTGTTAACTCTATTGCTTAGTTTACTTAACACGTACTTTTAATTTTTATTATATTGTTTATTTATTCTTTCAGCTACAACACACGAAAACTGGACGAGCTTCCGTACCAACATTACCACATCTACAAAGACGACCCTGAGACATTCGCGACCCAGCTCTACTTCACCAGCCTGGAGTGGGTCTACGACAAGCTCGCGGCCACCGACACCTCCCACTACCTCGAGGACTTAGCCCTAGTCCACATAGACCCCCTTCCAGAACACATCGAAATCCTGAAAGAGCTTTTCGAAGCACATTCCTACGCACTAGACTATGACTACAGACAGTTCTACAGTTTACTCAGATCTGTTATGGAGAAGAGGGAGAGAGAAGGAATAGAAATACAGAGCAAAGTGGTTCAGGAGTGGATGAATACGATATATGATCCGCCCGTGCCTACTTTCTACCCGGAGAACGAGGACTTCTGGAAGGTTATGGAGGGGAAGGAGAAGAGGGATTTGTCTATGGTCGAAGGCTTTGATATTAAGACGTATGATCTGATAGTGAGGCTGGACGCTAGAGGTCGGTTCGTGGCGACGGTGTCGACGGAGCGAGAAGAGATCTGTGTCTGGGATGTTACCAAGTAAGGCTTTATTACTTCATGCTAATTACCTTGAATTTGGGACATATAGTCGTATGCCCTGAGGTGTGACGAGAAATGTGACATTACTCATTCAAGAGGCTATAATTGCATCATTAACTACTTCATACTTTTTGACACACTTGCTCGTAAAGTGGCCGTTATTGCAGTGTTTCTTAGGGATTTTAATTTACTTACATTATCGCTCTCGAAACGTCAGCAGGAGAAGAGTGAAGTACGTTTACACTTTTTTTTACACTTCTTAGAATGACGGGACAAGCATTTGGCCCAGCTGATGTTAAGCGGTACTCTGCCTATGAACAGCGCATTATCACATAGGTCACGTCCACCTAGGACGCACCCTATGTGGCATTGCACTGCGCCCGCCACCCTGAGACATAAAAAGAAGAGATGTCTCATGTGCCTGTAATTTCACCGGCACCCATACCCTTCAAACCGGAACACAGCAATGCGAGCACTACTGCATTGCAGCCGAAATAGGTGTGGTGGTAGTACTTCCCCGGACGTACTCATTCACAAAAAAGCTCTACTACTAACAGAACTAAACTTCATGCTACTTACCTCGAATTTGGGCATATAGTCGTATGCCCAGAGGTGTGACGAGAAATGTGACATTACTCATTCACGAGGCTATAATTGCATCAGAGAGCATTTTATGACGACGTCTTTGACGAGGCGAGTGAAGGTTCGCCTGCGACGCAGGAGGTTACGGGTTCGATTCCCGCCTTGGTACAATTATTTGTACGATCTGCAGATATTTGTTCAGGGTGTTCTGGGTATTTTCTATGCATAATAAAAAATATATATCTATGTAATATTTTGTATTAAGTATATCAGTTATCTAGTACACATAACACAAGCTTTGGCTTAGCTTGGGGCTAGATGATGTTGTGTGAACTGTCCAGCATTATTTATTTATTTTTACTACTCGCTAAACAGTGGATAACACCGTTCGGTGCAGCGATAGTGACCAACTCAACTAGTGTTCAACTTAGTTTTTTTTTTTTAACATTGATATACCTTTGTTTGACCACGATCTCACCTGTTGGTAAGTGACGATGTGGCCGAAGATGAAGCACGAAGGTCTAGAAGGCACCTATTCACTCTAGCCTTGAAGAGACCCAGATTATAGTTTTCAGGAAAGACAGACGACGGTAGTGTATTCCAATCCTTAGCAGTTCGCATTATAAAGGTAGAACTGAAACGTTAAACGCTAAATACTGTAATCACAATTATGCAATAACTAACCGAAAGCAGGGAGGAGAACTGATATCCTGAACACCAGGGAAACTTATTTAGGAGTTAGGGCTCAGCCATGTACCCTTTTTTTATTGCCATAATGAGACCACAACATGTATATTCAAATTCAAATTCAAATTCAAAATCTTTATTTCAGGCTTACTGAGAAATGCACTAAACTTAAACAGTAAGCCCATATCAACATAAATAACTTAGAAACTAACATGCACATAAAAAAAAACACTTTATGTATAACTTAATCTAACACACGTGTGATCGCCGACGCGTCGCGGCCCGGGGCAGGCGTCCCTTGAACCGCCGGAACTTCACCCCTTTCGGCCAGAAGTCAGGGCTCAAGTTTGACTTCCCATTTTCCATAGGGACCCTCACCATAAATGAGCTAAAGCTCACATTAGGACGAGAGTCCAACTTCATGACCCACCATTCATAGGTACCTAGCTACATTAGTCCTACTACTGATTACCTCAAGCTTAGCTTTAAATTGTTAAATGTAAGTAGGTATTGTTCCGTTGTTGCTGACCCATGTTGGTGTTCCAGATGTCAGCTGGTGCGGAAGCTGGTGGGCGTGACGCATCCTATAAACCTGGCCCCCATCGACGAGTACCGGTGCGTGGTGCTCTGCCGCAGGGAACTCCGGATCTACAATCTTGATCAGGTAACTATGCCATGGCACTCTATACTCCATGTATGGTATACTCCATGGCAGGTGCCAACTTACGGTGAAGTCTTCTTCTTATTCATATGCTTTTGAGAAGTGCTCCAAATAATTTCGCCAATGTCAAGTGATTTTTAAAGTCAAGTCGTCAAGAGTATCCGTCAAGTCATAACCCAGTTTAGTAAAGTGGTAGAAAAACTGAGTTAATACATACGAACGGTCTCAGTTCAGTTCTTGAACAAGTGGCCCTTGCGGAATAGAGACCACAATTTCGCCAATGTCACGTTTTAAAACAAGTTCAGCGTTTGCACGAAGGTTATTCCGGAGTAAGGAAAGTGGACGGTGTGAAAAAAAAAAAAAAAAAACCAAGCTAATGTATCTAGTTGAACTACCTACCAATTCAATCTAAAAAACACAACTAAAATTTTATATTACAAATTGAAACTAATTATATAAGTAATTATATCAACACAAGATAGTACGAAACTTAAAGATTAATTTTAAACTTATCTATATATTTACATAAAATATTTACAAAAGGTGAAGAAACAAGGGCAAGGAGACATTTAAAGGAAGTGGGACGAGGAATATCAGAGGGAATAATATCATACAGAGAAAAAGGATTATTTTTACAATTAAAGAAAATATGATCAACATTACCCTCATCAAGACCACACTCACAAAGAGAGTGATCCCTTATCCGAAGACGAACGGTCTGTAGATCAGCGTATAGTGCGCAACACTACCAGCCTGTCACCTGACAGTGACAGTGACAGGCTCGCTCTGCCGCTACAACTAGCGCCATCTTACGAAAGGCGACAGAGATTCGGCGTCACGCGCGCTACCGCGATTGATCGTTAAGGTGGTTGCTTTAGCTAGTGTTGTGTAATTTAATTTTTTTCGTGTTTTTTGCTCATCGCAGCTCATTGACACTTCTTCAGATAGCTAAAACTAATTTGCCGGTAATTATATGACCTAACACACAAGTTTTAATATATAGTATCACGTAAATATCAGTAGCTTAGCTACGATTGGCTCACCTACCTTATTATTGGCTTATTACCTTAAGGGCTCTTTAAGGCTAGAGTGAATAGGTGCCTTTACCTTCTAGCTCTAAGGTACCTTTGTGCTCCATCGTGGGCCACATCGTCACTTACTTACTTACTTACCCTTACGGAGGGATACTGATAGTGATTCGGATCAGTTGAGCTATCTTTAGATCGTTCGCAACGGTCTTTGGATAGCTCAACTGTTTAATTTGTTTTGTTTTTTTTGTTAGTAGTAGTAGTAGTAGTAAAGATTTTTTGTGAAAGAGTTCGTCCGGGGAAGTACTACCACCATACCTATTTCTGCCGCAAAGCAGTAGTGCTCGCATTGCTGTGTTCCGGTTTAAAGGTGTCGGTGAAATTACAGGCACATGATACTTTTCATCTTTATGTCTCAGGGTGGCGGGCGCAGTGCAATGCCACATAGGCCACGTCCACCTAGGACGCGCTCGCAGGACGCATTGTTAAAGGCAGAGGTTACCGCGTTAGGTCAATCCACCTTCTCTTCCAGGGTACATACCTGGTGTCCCTGAAAGGCGTGATGAATCAGAAGATGCCGTACTACGGCCTCCATGACCCTAAGCACCTGGTGGCCCTGTCGAGGAACCGGATGTACGTGAACCTGATGAACACCGAGACCGGAGACTGCGTCACCACTTTTAAGGCGGGCGAAGACAGGTTCCTGAACTCCCTGCTGGTTTCAGGAGATGGCAGGTATGTCACAACCAACCTCATACATACATACATACACACAAAGACACACGCCTTTTCCCGGAAAGGGTAGGCAGAGCCTCAAATGGGCCTATTTTTAACGCCCGACGCAAAAACGACGGGGTGTTATAAGTTTGACGTGTCTGTGTGTGTGTGTGTGTGTGTGTGTGTATGTGTGTGTCATCGTAGCTCCCGAACGGATGAACCGTTTTTTTTTTTTTGTTTAAAAGGTGAATTTTTCGGGAGTGTTCTTAGCTATGTTTGATCAAAATCGGTTCAGCCGTTTCAATGCGTTGAGAGTTTTTTTTTTATTTTTTACAAAATTAATTACTTGTTTAATAGAAATTACATTCTGTCTTTCTAAATAAATATTATATAAATAAATAAATAAAAGAACAGCATTTTATTCAATAATGATGAGCGAGAACTAGTACTAAAATATGTATGTCCTCAGGATACTGGTCTGCGGAGACGAGACGCAGAAGCCGTTCCCGCTGCTCGTGTGGTCACTCGCCTCCAGGAAGCTGCTCTACGACCTGAGGATACCGCACCACGACTTCATCACCTCCAAGGCTGCCATCACCTACGAAGGTATGTGTACCCTCAGGATACTGGTCTGCGGAGACGAGACGAAGAAGCCGTTCCCTCTGCTCGTGTGGTCGCTAGCCTCCAGGAAGCTGCTCTACGACCTGAGGATACCGCACCACGACTTCATCACCTCGAAGGCTGCCATCACCTACGAAGGTACGCACTGGTGCACTCTACATGACTATGTTAATGATAAAGCCGCGTGGCCTGATGTCGCTCTGCCCCTCGACACCTAATTTGACAATTTGCAATGTCTGTACCTACACAAAATTTATTATTGATGTGTTATTTATGAGTATATCAAGCGTAGAGTGTGCTGCCTTATGAACTTTTGCTGATTCTCTCTATCATCTTACTTTTGACTTCCTGCCTAAGTAAGGCTTTTAAGTTGGTTTTCCTTTTTTCTTTGAATCAGCTTCAACTTGTTCTCGAGGCACCACACAGGCGCTCCCAACCTAGTAGTAAGAAGGATCATCAAAAAAAACCAGACCGTGTTTGTTGCCTGATTCTTCTAGGTCTGGTTGCGTTGGAACAGGAGTAAATGTAAATTTATTTTTTAAGACGATTCAAAATGATCCTTGTGATTTCAATGAAAAAAATACTTTTTCACTTTGACTTGACTTTTGGTGCATATTACCAGCACTTGTTTCTAAGATTCGATGGTATAAGAAATAAATTTTAAATGTAACCCAAAAATTCCGTTCCAGCGGGACTCGAACCCGCAACCTTGCCTGTGATAGAGAGAGAGAGAATATTCTTTATTGCACAAAACAAACAATGTACACAGGCGAACTTAATGCTAAGAAGCATTCTCTACCAGCTAACCTTTGTGTATTGTGGATACATTTATGTAGGTAGTGCACAAAAAAAACGTAATAAAGAGAAGAAAAAAAAAACCTTTGTAGTGTAACAATACAAGATATGTAAGTAACATAATATTACATTATAAAAATAAATAATAATGTATAATATAAATATATAATATAATTACATAGTACTAAAATAATAGTAAGTATAGGTAATATGCATAAACGTAAAGCTACGTTACTTGGATATTAAATTATGCATATCAATAAATACATATGTATTTCCAAATAAACTTAGAATTATTATTTCAGGATACCGCTTACTTTAATATGAGTTAATCATGAGAGTAAAAAAGTGATTAAACACTCCAACTCTGAAGGCACCGATGGACGAAACATCTCGAATATGGTGTGGGATACTATTCCACAACCGAATCGCAGTAACTGTGAATGAATCGGAGTAACCAGACGTATTGTGAGTTGGGGTTAACAATTGGAGTTGCTGCTGGGGGCGCACAGAACGGTCCGCACCATACAGAGGGAAAAAACGATCTTTAAGGTAGTGGGGTGACAAGGGATCATGTAGGATGTTGAAAAGAAGGCTTAGTATATGGATGTTCCGACGCTGTCTGATTTCCAGCCACCTCAGCTGAGCGCGGAAAGTAGATACATGATCATACTTGCGAAGCCCATGTATGAAACGTATGCAAAGGTTTTGCAGCCGTTCTAGTCTATTTAGTTGCACCTCAGTAGCATCAGAAAAAGCAACATCAGCAATGACCGGCAATGCCTTTACCAGTTCGGCCATAGAACACTATGACGCTGAAGACGAAATTTGTGGGTACTATCAACTCGGCTATAGCGCCGATGGGTATAAGAATTGTCCTGGCTGCGAGCCTTCCTCGGAGCCCTAGCGGTTGCAGCGCCGCGAACTGGTTCACAGCTCCGCTTCTTCCCCTTTACTTGAGAGGCAGCCGAGTTGCTAGCCGCTGCAGAAGCGTAGTCACGTTGTCGGGGAGTAACCAGCGTGACCGGTAGGACTAGTGTGGGCATCGCAGTTAAAACGCGTTTACGCGACCACCGCGTTGGTTGAGTAAACGTCAAAATTAAAGAATACAACAAGTATACTTTACAACAATACGTGACGTGAACTGTCAAAAATATAACTTTTGAAACTATCATTGTTATGTACATAATTTTCACTAGAACATATAAAACTCTTCTTCTTCTTCTTTTTTTTGTCGTGTTCAGCGGACCGGTAGTGGTACCACAAGAGTTTGCCAATGACAGGTGATTAACTTGACATAAAACCAAAAAAGTGCTGGGAGTTTGAGGAAAGATAAAGGTACGGTTTAAAGGGAGAAACGTACGTGATTATGTAACACAAATTGATTCAAACTTAACTGAAAAAAAAAACTAATACACATAACAACAAAACAAAATATTCACACAAACTCAAATTTGGTAATCTTGTGAAAATTACTGTCAAAAATGTCACTTACACTCGCAAAACTGGGAAACCCTAGAGTAAACGCGCGACTTGGAATAAGCGTTTAATTTACACCGACTCCAAAATTGACGTTAGAAACTAACACTCACACAAAATGATTCACTAACTCGCCGCTAGGGGCTCTGTACATTTCTTCATACAAACTGCGCGTAAAACGCGGTCTTTGTAGAGCGCGTAAACTTGTAGTAAAAAATCGCACTACGGCTACTGTGTCGGCTTCTCTGTAAATGCGGCGGCGACCGACGACTCCGCTGAGTCGACAAATTCCGACTCGACACTCAACACCGGAACACTGCACTTTGCACCTTGCTTCACGTTGACCGTGTTAGAGGCGGGTGACCTACTTACTAAATTAATGTCACGTAATGACACAAACTCAGCGCGCAGACCGGGGATAGCATCATCGGACGCCTCCAACTTAGCCTGCACTACGGCCAGACTTATGTTCAGGAACGTGATGTCCCTCAGTAGCCTGGTGACGTAGACGTGGTCGAATCCCACTGGTGGGGGCTTATGCAGCTCCTTCGCAACGAAATCGGGCACGTCGTCAGGATCAGTCTCCTTGAACAGCGTCACGATGTCCTGAAGACTCCTTTCTCCTCCTTCCCTCCCTCCCTCTGGCGCGGTGGGATGGCATACTGGCTTCCTTGCCGAGCGTGCGGAAGAGTAGCAGCTTGCCACTGCAGATGTCATCCTCCTTGAAGTTTGACTTGCAGATCTGCTAGATGCTGATCTCGTCCATGATGTCGATGGCATTCTGAATGAACGCCAATAACTCGTTCACGACGATCGCCTTGTCAGCCATCGTGGAAACTATCGGGCAGCGGATGGAGCCGTTCGCGTTCGTGAATTAAATTCGTAACTGTGCAAGAGCGAGACATGTCCGTTTCCAAGCGCGCATCGCACTGCACCAAACAATTGGTCGGCGTTTTTTTTTTGTATGTAGGTTTTCTGCTTGGGGTTAAAAACTTGTGTGATATAATAAATGTTCGTTGTCTTGCAGGGTCGTACGTGTGCGTGGTGTCTCGCGAGCTGGACGAACCCACGCCCAACTTCATAGTGGTGTACGACCTGCAGTCCGGCACGCTGTTCAAGAAGTGGAAGCCGGGCTGCGACACCGTCGCGCTCGCCATCAGCTCCGCGGACGGCTGCGTGGTGTCCGGCCTCGCCGACACCAGGATACTGGTCTGGGATCTCGTCACAGGTCAGTTAGAACGTGCTAGAACAACTTCATAGTGGTGTACGACCTGCAGTCCGGCACGCTGTTCAAGAAGTGGAAGCCGGGCTGCGACACCGTCGCGCTCGCCATCAGCTCCGCGGACGGCTGCGTGGTGTCCGGCCTCGCCGACACCAGGATACTGGTCTGGGATCTCGTCACAGGTCAGTTAGAACGTGCTAGAACAACTTCATAGTGGTGTACGACCTGCAGTCCGGCACGCTGTTCAAGAAGTGGAAGCCGGGCTGCGACACCGTCGCGCTCGCCATCAGCTCCGCGGACGGCTGCGTGGTGTCCGGCCTCGCCGACACCAGGATACTGGTCTGGGATCTCGTCACAGGTCAGTTAGAACGTGCTAGAACAACTTCATAGTGGTGTACGACCTGCAGTCCGGCACGCTGTTCAAGAAGTGGAAGCCGGGCTGCGACACCGTCGCGCTCGCCATCAGCTCCGCGGACGGCTGCGTGGTGTCCGGCCTCGCCGACACCAGGATACTGGTCTGGGATCTCGTCACAGGTCAGTTAGAACGTGCTAGAACAACTTCATAGTGGTGTACGACCTGCAGTCCGGCACGCTGTTCAAGAAGTGGAAGCCGGGCTGCGACACCGTCGCGCTCGCCATCAGCTCCGCGGACGGCTGCGTGGTGTCCGGCCTCGCCGACACCAGGATACTGGTCTGGGATCTCGTCACAGGTCAGTTAGAACGTGCTAGAACAACTTCATAGTGGTGTACGACCTGCAGTCCGGCACGCTGTTCAAGAAGTGGAAGCCGGGCTGCGACACCGTCGCGCTCGCCATCAGCTCCGCGGACGGCTGCGTGGTGTCCGGCCTCGCCGACACCAGGATACTGGTCTGGGATCTCGTCACAGGTCAGTTAGAACGTGCTAGAACAACTTCATAGTGGTGTACGACCTTCAGTCCGGCACGCTGTTCAAGAAGTGGAAGCCGGGCTGCGACACCGTCGCGCTCGCCATCAGCTCCGCGGACGGCTGCGTGGTGTCCGGCCTCGCCGACACCAGGATACTGGTCTGGGATCTCGTCACAGGTCAGTTAGAACGTGCTAGAACAACTTCATAGTGGTGTACGACCTGCAGTCCGGCACGCTGTTCAAGAAGTGGAAGCCGGGCTGCGACACCGTCGCGCTCGCCATCAGCTCCGCGGACGGCTGCGTGGTGTCCGGCCTCGCCGACACCAGGATACTGGTCTGGGATCTCGTCACAGGTCAGTTAGAACGTGCTAGAACAACTTCATAGTGGTGTACGACCTGCAGTCCGGCACGCTGTTCAAGAAGTGGAAGCCGGGCTGCGACACCGTCGCGCTCGCCATCAGCTCCGCGGACGGCTGCGTGGTGTCCGGCCTCGCCGACACCAGGATACTGGTCTGGGATCTCGTCACAGGTCAGTTAGAACGTGCTAGAACAACTTCATAGTGGTGTACGACCTGCAGTCCGGCACGCTGTTCAAGAAGTGGAAGCCGGGCTGCGACACCGTCGCGCTCGCCATCAGCTCCGCGGACGGCTGCGTGGTGTCCGGCCTCGCCGACACCAGGATACTGGTCTGGGATCTCGTCACAGGTCAGTTAGAACGTGCTAGAACAACTTCATAGTGGTGTACGACCTGCAGTCCGGCACGCTGTTCAAGAAGTGGAAGCCGGGCTGCGACACCGTCGCGCTCGCCATCAGCTCCGCGGACGGCTGCGTGGTGTCCGGCCTCGCCGACACCAGGATACTGGTCTGGGATCTCGTCACAGGTCAGTTAGAACGTGCTAGAACAACTTCATAGTGGTGTACGACCTGCAGTCCGGCACGCTGTTCAAGAAGTGGAAGCCGGGCTGCGACACCGTCGCGCTCGCCATCAGCTCCGCGGACGGCTGCGTGGTGTCCGGCCTCGCCGACACCAGGATACTGGTCTGGGATCTCGTCACAGGTCAGTTAGAACGTGCTAGAACAACTTCATAGTGGTGTACGACCTGCAGTCCGGCACGCTGTTCAAGAAGTGGAAGCCGGGCTGCGACACCGTCGCGCTCGCCATCAGCTCCGCGGACGGCTGCGTGGTGTCCGGCCTCGCCGACACCAGGATACTGGTCTGGGATCTCGTCACAGGTCAGTTAGAACGTGCTAGAACAACTTCATAGTGGTGTACGACCTGCAGTCCGGCACGCTGTTCAAGAAGTGGAAGCCGGGCTGCGACACCGTCGCGCTCGCCATCAGCTCCGCGGACGGCTGCGTGGTGTCCGGCCTCGCCGACACCAGGATACTGGTCTGGGATCTCGTCACAGGTCAGTTAGAACGTGCTAGAACAACTTCATAGTGGTGTACGACCTGCAGTCCGGCACGCTGTTCAAGAAGTGGAAGCCGGGCTGCGACACCGTCGCGCTCGCCATCAGCTCCGCGGACGGCTGCGTGGTGTCCGGCCTCGCCGACACCAGGATACTGGTCTGGGATCTCGTCACAGGTCAGTTAGAACGTGCTAGAACAACTTCATAGTGGTGTACGACCTGCAGTCCGGCACGCTGTTCAAGAAGTGGAAGCCGGGCTGCGACACCGTCGCGCTCGCCATCAGCTCCGCGGACGGCTGCGTGGTGTCCGGCCTCGCCGACACCAGGATACTGGTCTGGGATCTCGTCACAGGTCAGTTAGAACGTGCTAGAACAACTTCATAGTGGTGTACGACCTGCAGTCCGGCACGCTGTTCAAGAAGTGGAAGCCGGGCTGCGACACCGTCGCGCTCGCCATCAGCTCCGCGGACGGCTGCGTGGTGTCCGGCCTCGCCGACACCAGGATACTGGTCTGGGATCTCGTCACAGGTCAGTTAGAACGTGCTAGAACAACTTCATAGTGGTGTACGACCTGCAGTCCGGCACGCTGTTCAAGAAGTGGAAGCCGGGCTGCGACACCGTCGCGCTCGCCATCAGCTCCGCGGACGGCTGCGTGGTGTCCGGCCTCGCCGACACCAGGATACTGGTCTGGGATCTCGTCACAGGTCAGTTAGAACGTGCTAGAACAACTTCATAGTGGTGTACGACCTTCAGTCCGGCACGCTGTTCAAGAAGTGGAAGCCGGGCTGCGACACCGTCGCGCTCGCCATCAGCTCCGCGGACGGCTGCGTGGTGTCCGGCCTCGCCGACACCAGGATACTGGTCTGGGATCTCGTCACAGGTCAGTTAGAACGTGCTAGAACAACTTCATAGTGGTGTACGACCTGCAGTCCGGCACGCTGTTCAAGAAGTGGAAGCCGGGCTGCGACACCGTCGCGCTCGCCATCAGCTCCGCGGACGGCTGCGTGGTGTCCGGCCTCGCCGACACCAGGATACTGGTCTGGGATCTCGTCACAGGTCAGTTAGAACGTGCTAGAACAACTTCATAGTGGTGTACGACCTGCAGTCCGGCACGCTGTTCAAGAAGTGGAAGCCGGGCTGCGACACCGTCGCGCTCGCCATCAGCTCCGCGGACGGCTGCGTGGTGTCCGGCCTCGCCGACACCAGGATACTGGTCTGGGATCTCGTCACAGGTCAGTTAGAACGTGCTAGAACAACTTCATAGTGGTGTACGACCTGCAGTCCGGCACGCTGTTCAAGAAGTGGAAGCCGGGCTGCGACACCGTCGCGCTCGCCATCAGCTCCGCGGACGGCTGCGTGGTGTCCGGCCTCGCCGACACCAGGATACTGGTCTGGGATCTCGTCACAGGTCAGTTAGAACGTGCTAGAACAACTTCATAGTGGTGTACGACCTGCAGTCCGGCACGCTGTTCAAGAAGTGGAAGCCGGGCTGCGACACCGTCGCGCTCGCCATCAGCTCCGCGGACGGCTGCGTGGTGTCCGGCCTCGCCGACACCAGGATACTGGTCTGGGATCTCGTCACAGGTCAGTTAGAACGTGCTAGAACAACTTCATAGTGGTGTACGACCTGCAGTCCGGCACGCTGTTCAAGAAGTGGAAGCCGGGCTGCGACACCGTCGCGCTCGCCATCAGCTCCGCGGACGGCTGCGTGGTGTCCGGCCTCGCCGACACCAGGATACTGGTCTGGGATCTCGTCACAGGTCAGTGAGAACGTGCTAGAACAACTTCATAGTGGTGTACGACCTGCAGTCCGGCACGCTGTTCAAGAAGTGGAAGCCGGGCTGCGACACCGTCGCGCTCGCCATCAGCTCCGCGGACGGCTGCGTGGTGTCCGGCCTCGCCGACACCAGGATACTGGTCTGGGATCTCGTCACAGGTCAGTGAGAACGTGCTAGAACAACTTCATAGTGGTGTACGACCTGCAGTCCGGCACGCTGTTCAAGAAGTGGAAGCCGGGCTGCGACACCGTCGCGCTCGCCATCATCTCCGCGGACGGCTGCGTGGTGTCCGGCCTCGTCGACACCAGGATACTGGTCTGAGATCTCGTCACAGGTCAGTTAGAACGTGCTAGAACAACTTCATAGTGGTGTACGACCTGCAGTCCGGCACGCTGTTCAAGAAGTGGAAGCCGGGCTGCGACACCGTCGCGCTCGCCATCAGCTCCGCGGACGGCTGCGTGGTGTCCGGCCTCGCCGACACCAGGATACTGGTCTGGGATCTCGTCACAGGTCAGTTAGAACGTGCTAGAACAACTTCATAGTGGTGTACGACCTTCAGTCCGGCACGCTGTTCAAGAAGTGGAAGCCGGGCTGCGACACCGTCGCGCTCGCCATCAGCTCCGCGGACGGCTGCGTGGTGTCCGGCCTCGCCGACACTAGGATACTGGTCTGGGATCTCGTCACAGGTCAGTTAGAACGTGCTAGAACAACTTCATAGTGGTGTACGACCTGCAGTCCGGCCCCTGTTCAAGAAGTGGAAGCCGGGCTGCGACACAAGGGAGCCTCTTATAGCCATTTATTTATATATAACAAGCAGCGGCCCGCAGTTTCACCCGCTTAAGTCTCGATCCCGTGGGAATATCGGGATAAAAATGTACCTATGTGTTATTCCGGGAGTCCAGTTATCTCCATTCCAAATTTCATCTAAATCCATCCCGTAGTTTTTACGTGAAACATCCATCCATCCATCCATCCATCCATCCAACCATCCATCCATACTTACAAAACTTCGCGTTTATAATATTAGTATACTATAACATAATACATGAAAGGCGACCTACCCCTAACACTAAAACGCCAACTCATCGACATGTGTATCCCGCCCGTCCTAACCTACGGTGCGCAGACTTGGTCGCTGACCGAGTTACAAAAGTCCAGACTCAAGATTTGTCACAGGGCAATGGAACGCAGCATTTTGGGTTGCAAGAGAACCGACCATGTTAGGAACACCACGCTGCGTTCCCTGACCGGTATTGCCGACGTAGGTGAAAAAACACCCAGGCTAAAATGGGACTGGGCGGGGCACGTCAGTTGGATGCTTCCCAACAGGTAGGCGAACATCAGCGCACCCTGGATACCTGAAGGACAGCGACCTCGGGGTCGGCCGAGAAAGCGTTGTTGGGGACGATCTTATGAATTTTGAGGAGTGGTGGGAGACTGCCAAATACAGGGACAAGTGGAAGAATTTGTGGGAGGCCTTAACCTAGCAGTGGGACAATATAGGTTAAGGGAAAAAAACACAGGCAGCTCTCGGAGCTGATGCGTGTATTTCTTAGTCTTTATCAGTGCACTTTAAATGTTTGTCAAGTCTATTTTTGAAAGAATTCACTGAGGGGGCTCTGATCACTGAGTCTGGTAGCCCGTTCCAAGTGCGCACGACGCGATAGGCAATATATGCATCCTCGGATTGCTGTTAGTTGGCCCGCGTTGCAGCTTCAGCGAGCGTCCTCTGAGTCCTATATTATTGTTCATGGTATATAGTGTCTGCGATAAATCTGGTATACTGTAGTGGTTGTTTAGGATCTTGTAGGTCTCTATTAGTTATTATTTATTATTATTTTACTTGACAACTTAACACCTGTAAATCAGTCTCAAATTGCTAGTTTCTTAAAAACTTGAGTATGGCATTCTCAGGTGCTACAGATGTTGCAATATTATTAACTTAGTGCGGAGCCCCGTGAGGTTGCGTGCCTTTCGATCTTCTATAGGTTACATTTTGGGGAATGCTCCCAGGAACTTCATGATCTGATCCCACCATCATCATAGGATGAGCAGGCGCACGGCTCGGTACCACCCTTACCTCATTAGTATACCCTCTATTCGTACTAAACGTTTCAGTTCTACCTTTATTATGCGAACTGCTAAGGAGTGGAATACACTACCGTCGTCTGTCTTTCCTGAAAACTATAATCTGGGTCTCTTCCAGGCTAGAGTGAATAGGTGCCTTCTAGACCTTTGTGCTCCATCTTCGGCCACATCGTCACTTACCAACAGGTGAGATCGTGGTAAAACAAAGTGTCTATCAAGAGCCTATGTTTGGCGCGGACGTATGGTGTAGTTGAACCCCAATGCGCCTCTAGTGTACACTTTGCGAACCTCAATTTCCATACGTCAAATCGTGTTAACACTGTACGTCCATAATTATTTTCATGTTAAATGGAGTCTTTAACCATGGTGCCATCAGTCCAATCGTACCTTAACCCTAACTCTTCATTCCTTCACTCTTTTTGTAGGAAACTGCCGTTTAACCCTACGCGGCCACGTGTCAGCTCCGTCGGTGCTGCGGCTGGCGAAATCCGCCGGCGTACTGATGTCCACCGACGACACCTGCAAGGACCTCTCAGTCAGGCTCTGGGACTTACACATTGGTAAGTATGTCTACTGGCTTAGCATCAATCATGAATAGGGTTGCCAGGTGAGTCGTGAAAAAATACCGGACGCCTCAAAGGGGGGGTTATGCTAGGTCGCAAAAAAATACGTTTAATTTATACTAATATTTTTATTTATTAATCAACATCACATAAATCAACTTAATTAGTATTAAGTAGTTACAAAATATAATGCAGTCAAAAAATTGTGGTCGCCAAGACTAAGCTAACTTTGAGAAAGTCTTTATTAAACAATGTTATGAATATATTATATATAATATATTTTTTAGTAGTAGTAGAGCTTTTTTGTGAAAGAGTTCGTCCGGGGAAGTACTACCACCATACCTATTTCTGCCGCAAAGCTGTAGTGCTCGCATTGCTGTGTTCCGGTTTGAAGGGTAAGGGTGCCGGTGAAATTACAGGCACATGAGACTTTTCATCTTTATGTCTCAGGGTGGCGGGCGCAGTGCAATGCCACATAGGTTGCGTCCTAGGTGGACGTGATCTATGAGGTTATGCACTGTTCATAGGCAGAGGTTACCGCTTAACATCAGGTGGGCCCCTTGCTTGATCCGTCATCCAAGTAGTATAAAAAAAATAAAAAAAAATATATATATAATCTACTACTTAGGTACTTAACAAAATAAAGGTAGGAACTTCTGAAAAAAATCATTTGCCTACTTTTGTAGGCGCTTGTGACCAGTAGTACGGACTTTCCTCTAAATACCGGACATATTTTTTTTCGTTTATTTCGGTATGACCATTTATTTTTTACCGGACAGGCCTCGAAAATACCGGACTGTACGATTAAATACCGGACATCTGGCAACCCTAATCACGAAACCCCATTGGTGCACGTCAATCGTTTGGCCCAAATAGACATAGTGGTCATCAACTTCAATTATATGACCATGAGGGTCGAGCACTTGGATTTATCTGAATAAATCAAAAACAGAAACACAATTGATGAGACTTTTCTCGTAGAATTATATTATAAATAAATAAATAAAATAAATAATGTTGGACAGTTTACACAACATTATCTAGCCCCAAGCTAAGCAGAACATTCAATATATTAGTACATAGATAGATATATTATATATAAAGAAAATACCCAGAACACCCTGAACAAATATCTGCAGATCGTACAAATATTTGTTCCGAGGCGGGAATTGAACCTGCAACCTCCTGCGTCGCAGGCGAATGTTAGCCCGCCGCGCCACAGAGGTCGTCAAATCGGCCCTCTTAAAACCCTTTTTAGGTTTTTACCCTCGATTAGAGAAAATATTAAGCGTACATTTTTATACTATTCAGTAGGTAATCACATTACTTAGATTAATAGAAGTTTTTTTTATATGAGCAAAACGAAGTTATATCATTTGTCGCTTACGTCACTTACTTCCGAGCTGAAGAATCTATACCTCATCTCTTCCCGGGTTCAAGTGAACAATAGCGCTATCACTTTCTTGCAGCTATTTCTTGCTAGACTCCGCCCATTTGGTATTTTAACATATCGCCTTTTATACTACTTGAATGACGGAACAAGCAGATGGCCCACCTGATGTTCAGCGGTAACCTCTGCCTATGAACAGTGCATTCCCTCATAGGTCACGTCCACCTAGGACGCACCCTATGTGGCATTGCACTGCGCCCGCCACCCTGAGACATAAAGACACAAAAACACCTAACACGCCTCACGCCTTAACACTAAATCTCTTTTCCAGGTAAACTAATAGCAGTGTACACTCCCCCCGAGAGAATTACATGCTGCGAGGTCCTTCTAGGCGGTTCCATACTCGCACTCGCGTTAGAAAACTACAAGGAGATAGTGTGCGTCAAGCTTTACGGGCCGGGCGTGGACGCGGTGACCAATGGGAAGGACGCAGAATACGACGACAAGGAATATGGCGACGTCACTCTGACGGGGAAACTGTTCGATGTGAAAGGGCAAGAGAACTCATAACCAACTGATCACGATTAGAGTTACATAATAGCAGAGGAGTGTGTTATATTCACAGACCTATAATTATACCAGATAAAGTCGGTCAAAAGAGTATTTAAAATATCTATACAATCTCTTAAATAGTTCTCTGATCTGCCCCCCTATTCCCTAACTGAAAGTCACTCGGTGACTAACGTTTGACAGGAAGAATGATCATCAATTAAAAAAAAATACTATTAAGAATTGTCAATTGATGGTAATTTTAGTTGTCAAACGTTGGTCACTGAGTGACTTTCAAGATAGGGAATAGGGGGGCAGATCACGATTAGAGTTACATAATAGCAGAGGAGTGTGTATTCACAGACCTATAATTACACCAGATAAAGTCAGTCAAAAGAGGATTCAAAATATCTTTACAATCTCTTATATAGTCCTGTATCAGCGCCATCTTGTGACAATGCCCTGGACTAGATTGTCAGCTAGTTAGATATGCAGCCGAACTTCTATTACTTTACTATCCCAAATGAAGGAAGTCCGCTAGTCTTGTGAGGCCGATGTCTAGCGCTCTAACATAAAATAAATTAATATCTTTTCTGTGGCTCTACTCAGACTCTTGACCACTATAGAGGATACAACGGCTTGACGCATTGACGTCAAGCATTGACTTTATCAATGACGACAGTGGATGAATATAGTCAGCGCGACAATTTAAAAACATCAAGGGATTAAATCTGCCATTTTTGAAAGAAATATCGTCATTTTTATTTAATTAAATTTTAATATGTTTTTTCGATTTATTTCGTGTAATTTTGCTGGAATTTTAACCTTGTAACTTGGATAAATAGCAAATGTATGATGTAGTTAAATTTAAGTCTATTGCGTGTATTTTCGAAATGGTTGATTTGTCCCTGTAAAAACTCAGTTTTTCTGCTACCATTTAAACTGGGTTATGACTTGACGGAGACTCTTGACGACTTGACTGTAACTATATCACTTGACATTGGCGAATTAGTTTGGAGCACTCCTCAGAAGCCATTATAAGAAGAAGAGAAGATGAAGAAGTTTATTCAAATGAAATAATTTTTGGCGTAGCGGAAGGGTCAAGTAATCTGGCGCGATGTGTGTCATTTTTTGCTGTAAGATAAAAACATCTCTAAAAAGTATATACACAGCCAATCCTTAAACGACTTTCTATTAAAAGTAAGTAGGTATGCAATTCCAGCGGCTTGACGGCGCATGCCCATGAAGAGAAAATGAGGAAAAATATTTAAAAACATTCATGTTTTTGATCTATTACGCTTATTAATTACATTAATAATAATTGTAACTTATTTAGTGAATTCTCTATTAAGGTGATATGTTAAAATTTTGGGGTCGCTGCGTTACGTGCTCACTCAGTAACGGTAAAGGTTACAAACTTGATGTTAATACAGTAATTACTTGAGGATGTAATCTAAATAAATCTAAAACAGAAACACGATTGGTGAAACTTTTCTCTGTAAATTTATTTATCAAAACGCGGCCCTATTATAACCAGTTTTAGGTCCCTCCTTCGAATAGAGAAAATATTGACGGTTAATTTTTATACTATTCAGTGGGTAATCACATTACTTAGATTGTTAGAAAAGGATATATTTTTATATTTGCTACTACTAAGCAAAACTATGTTTTATCATTTGTCGCTTACGTCGTTACTTCTGAGCAGCCCAAATATATATACCTCATCTCTTCCCGGGTTCAAGTTAGTAATAGTGCTACCACTTTCTTGAAGCCATTGTTCTAATGCTAGACTCCGCCCATTCGATATTTTAACATATCGCCTTAACGTTGGTGTTAGATGTAATTTGTGAATTTATGTATAAGAGGCAAATTAACATTGATTTTTAAGGCATAGTTTAAATTTCATCAAAAGAACCCTTCTTTGGTCAAGGGTTGAGCTAGTTTTCGTATGCTTCAGTACAACGCGGCTGTCATCCCGAAGCGAGCAATGACGTCCGGAGGCGACGGCCGCGTTGCTGTTACTCCACGCTTTTAGTATGGGAGCGATGATGAAGTACGATAATGTGTAGCTTAACCCTAAAGCTACACACATTCATAACTCTCACTCAAGATTGTGAGCCGTTTGAGTAGACTGCCATTTTAATAATTTTGACTGGAAACGGGATATTTACCATGATGTTTGAGTTTTGTTTGTTCCCGATATTTCCATGAATATTTGATATTATCGGAAATATAAAATATTCCATAATATTTTATATTTCCGATTTGCCATTTGAATACCTACTGCTGTTAGTTTCACTTATATTGTAGGTACAAGTGCTAGTCGATATAGGCGGGAATTGAAAAGCAGTAAACGTTTCAGTTCTACCTGTATAATGCGAACTGCTAAGGAGTGGAACACACTACCGTCGTCTGTCTTTCCTGAAAACTATAATCTGGGTCTCTTCAAGGCTAGAGTGAATAGGTGCCTTCTAGACCTTTGTGCTCCATCTTTGGCCACATCGTCACTTACCAACAGGTGAGATCGTGGTCAAACAAAGGTCTATCAAAATCAAAAAAAAAGTGAAGTTATCTGATATTAGGTAGATAGATAGATTAACTCTCTATGTACATTAACGATTAAAAACACACAGAAATACAAATCTCACCAATAAACAACTAACTTACAACTAAATAACAGAAATGCACAATAGGCGGTCTTATAGCTTATAGCTGTTCTTCCAGACAACCTTAGGATGGAGATGACTATATGGAAGAATGGGACAGTGGTGTTATCACCTTGGCAAATACACATATCATTAAATATATACAAAACTACATATAATACATAAAATAAATACATAATAATATAATAATACACACCTACACTCTTATAGCATTCATCCTATCAAATATCTTTATTTCAGGCTTATTGGAAAATGTACAAAAACCTAAACAATAAGCCCATAGCAACATAAATACCTTAAAAACTAACATACAAATAAAAAACACTTAGACTAGACTATCATTTAGACACGTGTAGGCGTATGACGCACTTGCGCGGTGTCTCGTGTCAGGCGTCCGAAGAACTTGACACCTCTCGGCCAGAACTCTCCATTCATGAAGGTCGGTAGATCCTATGCTACACTAAATACAAATAGTATTGTACATATAAACAAAACATAACAACATACAAGAATAACAAACTCAACAGGACGAAGAAGACTGTTCGATTAGTGTATTGATCATGTAGCTACCTATACAACATTTCATGGGGTTTGATGATATCCAAAATAGGAGCAACTTCGTTAGCGGTACCTCCTCTGACAGCGCTTTTATGCCTTTCTACCGAGTCGCCAAACGGTTCTGAATGTGTGTAGCTTTGTCACCCAACTTCTTTCAGTCTCCTCTTTATAAACTACTACAGTAGAGCCTCGATAATAAACCGATAAACGATCCGAACTACCAAAAAACAACCCCTGCCGTGGTATTCGGAGCCGCGTGAAGCCTCACCGTTAATAGTCACGATTTGCGCAGTAAGAAATCTGCACTCGGTAAAGTTCGGCGTGTAACGCGTATCGCGCAACGCGTGAATTACATGACACAAAATATGAAGTGAATTGGCTCAACTCACGGTACCCCGAATACCATAGCATTTCTGAGTCACGGAACGTTCGGATTATAGTATGTGACTCATTCGCAACTGAAGACAAAACATAAGATTAGCGGTCACGGCACGGTACGAGAGAGCAGAGGTAGAGGGCAGTAGGCAGTTCGGATTACCAGCGACGTTCGGATTAGCCACAGTACGGATTATCGAGGCTCTACTGTAGTTGGTTTGTCTATAAATTATTTCCAAATTAAATAATTTTAGCACAATCATTTCTAGCACAAATTTTTATATTCAACAAATGGGTATTTTATTTAAATAAATAGTAAGCCAAGAAGATGTGTTTCAGCTTCCCATAATCGACACAGATGCGGTCCGTAAGCTGAGCAGTAAATGAAATACATAATTGGCTTGGTATTTGTCTAAATCTAAAATACCTGTCCTTTATAAAGCTGTATAGCTTATACGACCAAAGCAATCTACTGTAAGTATCTAACTGTAAATTTTTCTAATGTGGTGTGAATAATCGTTAAATTTTAATGAAAACTTGATCAGCGCCCCTGTTGGTTACGTTGAGAACTAAATTGGGTGAAATAGGTAAAGGAAATAGTCACAATCGAAACTAGATCAAGAAGGAATGCCCTCCCATTCCTATTTTTTAGGATAACGACTATTCGTTCCACCCTTAACTTTAATATAATCGGGTAATGTGAGTGAACCAAATCTACGTCTTCTAAGTTCTTTTGAAACATTTGCTGCCATTGGTTAAATAACTTAATAATTTAAGGTACTTTTTAACTTGCAAGTTAGAGTACGCGCTATACACGCACGTGTTGTTGAATCAAACCGGATTCTTGTATGAAATCTCACGCGTAAAGGTGAAATTCTTGTATGAAATCTCACGCGTAAAGGTGAAACGAGAGTTTCTAAGAAAAGACAAAAGATGGCGTGTAAAAGCAATATCGTATCGCGTCACAGACCTATATATTGATTATTGTCTGTGTAGCGCGTACTGTTACACGAAATTAGGGTTCCGTATTTCAATTGTTATTTATTATTTTCGTCCAGAGTTCCGTCCGAATATGATTTTGATCTTGTGTATTATTGTGGCCTTGTTATAAAATATCTATCATTTGAACATAATAAATTTTAAATATACATAGGTACCTTTACACACGGTTTTTACCCCGAAAGGGTAGGCAGATCTTTTCACTGTGAGTTGCACCATTGTGGGAATATTGACGTGACAAGTGGTGAGCTCATCGCCGCCATTGCGTCCCACGATTGACTCGACTTACTTCTTCCAGTAATAACACATTCCCTAATAAGCTAGCAGCCAGGACAAATCTTATACCAACGAATCTTACTAACAAGTCCAGTTACTGCTATATATATAAAACACGGTAATTTGATTGTTTATTTCAAAAAATAAATATTGTAAATGTGAACCGATAGTTGCAAAGAAAAGACAAAAGATGGCGTGTAAAAGCAATATTTACACAACTTTTATTTTATTTGCTCAATTATTTTAGTTGTTATCGTTTGTACGGAACTCGGCAGATTTTGTGTAACTTGCATATTATAATAGTTACTAAGTATAATCGCAGAAAAGGATAAAGTATTTTATTGAAAATGTTCATGTCCTTGCACAAATGCGAATAAATTTGACTCCATTTTTTTAAGTTTCTATCTAAACTTAGAGACGAACAGAGGAATATATTATCTAGAAGCTGCCTCTCAGACAAGTAGCTATCAGCTTAGCAAATGGAAGCCCTAAGAAAATATATGGAGCAAGGTTTCCTAAATAACTATTCTAATATGATTGCTACTTCGAGTCAAGTTTACACATAAAATTTATTATTTTGAAATTATTAATTTTAATGTTAATTAGCAAATAATAATTTAGTAGTGGATCACAGGCTGGCCCTGTCCTCTGATATTCTAAGTTCTAAGGTTCAACAGCGTAGATCTAATTTTGAATTTTAAAGCTGTAAAGTTAATAAGATTGTGTATTAATCGATTGAATTGTTGAATTATTTATGTCTGGAAAGTTACATTACTTGATGTCTGATTAAATTATTGGAAAATAACTGGTGTTTTATTTCATTTGCTATCGGCAATACCTACAGCATATGTACCTAGCTATTATAATAGAGTAGGTAAGCACCCCCTACATACAGGCACATAATAAATAATAGTATAAGATACAGGGTGTAAAAACAGCTCCCGATATTGAAGGAAAATATACCTATAGGCACAGAATAAATAATAGTAGAAGTAGGTACCTACCACTTTACATCAGGTGGGCCGTAAGCTAGTTTGCCTATTAGTATCACCCTGCCGTTTTTCAGGAAAATTTCAGGTACCGCTGAAATACGTGTTTGTTAATTTCATTTGAGGAATCTCCTTGTAAATTTTCAATGTTCTACTAGGAATGGTTTCCGAAATACAGAGCTATTTTGTTGTATATTAAAAGCCCATTTTGGACCCCTTATACAGTGATAGCGGAAATTCCTTTCTTAGGGCACCCCTCTAGACCACAAAAGGAACATAGAGCCTCCTTTCAGGTCTCTAGGACTTACGGTTTAGGCTGTACCTACTACGTTGATAGTCAGTCAGTCACGCAACGATTTTATAGATATTAGGTACTACCTACATGTATAGGTAGCTAGTACATAACTGTACTGTAAAAGAGAGATGTGCTCACTCGTGGTCGCCACTCCAAAACCCTGAATACACTGTTTGTCTGTGACCACTTGAATTTGAATTTGGTGGATGCCTTAGCTTGTGGCGCAAAATTCAAATTTCTTGGTGTTATTTGCTCATTACAGCTCATGAACACTTCTTCAGATAGGTAGCGAAAGTTGATTTCGCGAGAACTAGGAGACTTAACACACTTGTTTTAATTAATAGTATCTCTTAAGTATATTATCAAAAAACACCAAAAATATGTTGTGGAGGTTCTTAAACTGATGAAATTTATGAGATACTTACTATCAATTAAAACATGTGCGTTAAGAAGTCTCCTAGTTCTCGCGAAATTAACTTTCGCTGTCTGAAGAAGTATTCATGAGCACAATGAGCAGTAATGAGCAAAAAATATCAAAAAATAATAATTTCGCGCCTCTGGCTAGAGCATCCACCATTGCATTTCCATCATCTGTTTGTCTGTGGAGTGGACTCTGTGGACACTGGACTTACTTGGGTTTGGTTTGGTTTTAATACCTCTACCTCTGCCTACAGTTCATCTTCCGAGCTGCCTACGGGTTTTATTAATTTTTCCTCTTGTCTATGGAACGGACAACCTGCGAACATGGAGGACCTGCGATCGACGAGTGCTGCCATATGTACAGATTCGTCCGTATTTGTAAGGCTTTTGAAGTCCATTGGGACGATTCACGATTACGGATTTTTAAAGCGTTGGGTATTTTTTGTTCATTGGTGCCCCATAATTTCTTACTCAACGTTCTAGTACATGCAATGCAAACGTGTTTCTTTTTTTTTGTTTTATTATAAAAATCACGCGTTGGAGCAATCGCTAAAAAATTAGATTGGTTTGCATAATGCAAATTTTGCTAAGCAATCTAACTATTGGGTGACATGTTACAGATGTTTATTAGGATAGTTGTGTTGTTAAGACAAGGATATTTGTATACGGAATTCGTACGGATATTTTCTTAAACATAATGTTGTACGGGTTTTTTAAGGAATTTTCTATTAATAAGTGGCAACACTGCGACCACCTTTTTGATTGTGTGATCGTAATTTAGTAATATTTTCTATTTTTCCGTGAATATTACAAGAAAATGTGAGTATTTTTGTAAATTACATCAAATTAAGAGTATTAATTGACGTTAAATTCACATAAACACACGAATGTAAACAAGACCGCTAAATGTTATGTAAGAACGTTGTGTGTCATATCTCGGCTCGTGAGATAAAACATTACCTACCTATTTCTCTTGTACATAGCAAAAACAAAATAAAACTTAGTAAGTAGAAAGTCTGTTCTTAAATCTTCTTTCATTCAAATTCAGAAAGCAAAATATGTAAACTTCAAAAATAAATTCGAATTCCTTATTTAAAAAAAAACACTTGGGAAAGGTCTGCCTGACAGATCTTTTTTCAAAGATCTTGGAGTTGGAAGCCTGGTAAAATGTAGTGATTTCTATTCCGCAAGGGCCACTTGTTCAAGAACTGAACTATGTAGTGATTAATAATTACCTTGGGCTCAAACTTAGAGGGCCTGGCATACACCTCTTCCTATAATAGTTCTATGTGGCCTTGCCCCACGGCCAAAGTATACGGAGTAAAATTCGTCTGATGGTGTTAACGAAGTATTTTCCTTATGATGGAGTAGCAGGACATATTTATAAAATCTTTTATCTCACTGATATTATTAACCCTGGAGCCCTACAATGATGCCTACCTGATTTTACTACAAAAACTGGTGCTGAAAAACCCTGAAATTTGTGAGACATTGTGGACTTTTACAAAAAAAACACTGTTGAATCTATGTTTTTTTTTGTAATCTGGTGTGCATAAAAGTTAGGTCACCCTTATTGTACCTTTATATCAGGTTTATTTTGTGACTCGTCATCAAGTATTTTATTATAAAAAAGACAAAACAGTGTAATCAATCAATGTAGAGTGTAATATACTTAGCTGTTATCAGCTAAGTATATTACATTGTACTAAAAACTGAAAATCCAACCAGACCAAAGCTCACCTCCATCCTGGACGTGTTTGATACTTAATTGATAAGTCATCTTTAACTGGTCACTAAGTCGACAAATCTAAAAACATAAGTATTTTATTCATTGTAATCTCAAGTATAATTTTTTTTTGTTCTGTTTTCATTGATTGCTCAGATGCGTGGTCTTAAATTCGGCCATCAATTGCAACATCTACGTGGCACTGACTATCACAGTAATCTGATTTGGTGCGGGTAGTCGGGCTTGTAGCAGAAGTAGTCCAGCGACCACATTTTTTCTTATGTGTCATGTTCCATGATATGTTGTCTGTCTGCCTCTTCGGGTAGTTGATGGTAGTTAGCTGTGGGCTGTGAGGCCAAGTGGTTCTTATACCGTTCTAACGCAAACAAACTTAGAAGAATCAGGCAACAAACAAGGCTTGGCTTTATTTGATGATCCTTCTTACTACTAGGCGGGTAGCGCCTGTGTGGTGCCTCTATTCAATTCAATTCAATTATTTATTTCTTGTAAGTGATTTACAAATATAGCAAAGGTTACACATTTTTACAATGTCATGTTTTTTTTATAACAAATTGACACTATAGTATTAGTGCACAAATACATAGACAAAAACAAAACAAAAGAAATCTAAAACACACAGGCACACACACACACAAATTGTGTTATTTATTTTAATCTGTGTAATTTGTTTTTGTTTTAGTTTTTATTTAGTTCCTATCTTGTTTGCTTTTTTTTTGTTGGTGTTTGTCTTTGTTTGTATAGTCATAAATAAATGTTTCTTTCTTTCTTTCTTTTTAGAACAAGAAGCTGATTCATAGAAAAAGCAATCAGTTTATTATTAGTGTTTTTTGAAAGTGTTATTTGTTTAATTACTTTTTAATTATGTTTTTCACTGTTCCAATATTTAATATATTATGTAGGTATTCTGTTAAAATAAATGTGCATAAATTATAAATTAGTGTAACTGGCCCAGGCCGTACTAGTTGTAAATATAAATTATTTTTATTATTTATTTATAGACGAGCAGCTTTCGCTGTGTCTACGTCACACAGTATTAAATTTAGTTAAAATATTGTTAGTTTTGGTATATTTTTTTTGGCCACTAGTTTATTTATGAATGCATTGAAGGAAGTAGCAGTAACAACGTCATCTGATAGCGCGTTCCAATTGTAAACCACTCCATTGCTGAATAAGTTTCTTGTAGAAATCTATCCTATAGATAAGTGTACCTATCTAAACCATGATACTCTTTAGATGGCAGACAAGGCAGTGACCACCGCTAACAAGCCTCAGATGCGCGGGCTGCTGAATTCTGCCATCAAACGCAACATCTACGTGGCACTGGCCTTCGCAGCCGTCTCCGGGGTCGCCTTTAAGGAGCTGATCGGTACTTCACGCAAGCGGAAGTATGCTGAGTTCTACAGGTAAACATCAGCGCTCTCTCACAGATCCAGTTAGATGTCATTTTTGAACCCCATCTTTTTAGTTGCAACGTTTCGGTTCTGGTGTGAAATTCAAATTTTATTGTGTTATTCGCTGATCACAGCTCATCAACACATCTTGAGATGGCGAAACCTGATTTTGTGGAAACTATGAAATTTCTCATGCTTAGATTGAAAGTGTCTCATAATTATCATCAGTTTAGCTGCGAATGTCATTCAAGGATTTTACAGTGATTTTTTTGTTCATCGACATTCGTAGCTAACTGAGACATAAACATGAAAAGTGTAATGTCCCTGTAATTTCACCGGCAACTATAACCCTTCAAACCGGAACGCAGCAATGCGAGCACTACTGCTTTGCAGCAGAAATAGGTTTGGAGGTAAGACTTCCCCGAACAAACTCTTTCACAAAAGTTTATACAAAATCTCTACCAGACAAACTTAGTGATGTTATGTTTGGATAAGTGTCCTCTGTGTCCCAAACAGTCCCATCTGCCATTCAGAATTGGAGATTAATAAAAATCTTTCTGTTTCAGAAACTATGATGCCGAGAAGGAGTTCGAGGAGATGCGTAAGAAGGGTCTGTTCCAGTCCTGCTGAATGGAGGTGGCGATAGCGTAGTTGTATTATTTTTATTTTGCTGTGAATAATGTTATAAATTATAATAACTGAAAACGAAACAATCTTTTACTTATAAGTTACTAGCGACTCGCCCCGGCTTCTTCCCGGCGACTTCGCACGGGTAGCCCCCGGTGAAAAACAGCCCCCTCCTACAATGTGCTTCTCCTGGTTCTAAGCTACCTCCCCACCAATTTTCAGCCAAATTGGTTCACCTGTTCTTGAGTTATAAGTGGTGTAAACAACACGACTTTGTTATATATATATAGATTATTATCTGTCCACTTGGTATGTTGGTATCATGGACTTAAGTCCATGGTTGGTATACCAACAAGTGGATATGTAATAATAACCGTTTGTCTCCCGTGGTCCCTCCCGTAGTCTCTGGAACGGGTATTCTATTCCCCCGCCGAGAAGTAAAATAAATGCCGCCGAATTAAAATTCGAGTCATAATACAGTCATTCATAACTAGCGACTCGCCCCGGCTTCGCATGGGTAGTGTGGATGGAAGCAGTCACCCCCCACTCTCCCTTAAACACCCCCCTTACCCCGCATCTAAGCGATACGACTGCCTTTTGTGCATTTCTGTTATTTAGTAAGTTTTGTATTAGTGTTATATATTTGTTACTAGTTACCCGCATGGGTCTCGATCCCATGGGAATATCGGGACAAAAATGTGCCTATGTGTTATTCCGGGAGTCAAGCTATATCCATTCCAAATTTCAGCCAAATCCGTTGAGCCGTTTCAGCGTGAAGAAGTAACAAACACACGCACACAGTCACAAACTTTCGTATTTATAATATTAGTGAGATGTACAATAAAGAGTTAATCTATCTTTAACCCTTTTTTCGTGGTCCCAGGATTTAATCCTATTTTACTAAGCAGTGATAACCTAATTTCACTTCACCAATCGGTACCACCCCAACCCACTAGGCCTACATAAGTCTCAAGATACTAGGTCACACAAACATCGGGTAACCATCGATCATGGTGACTTGATGTATGAATTATGACAAAAAAAAATTGGTGGGCTATTAAAGAACTTAGTGTAAAATGTCTTGGAATTAAAACTACACGGTAATTTTTATTCATTTATTAATAAACTAACTTTACAAATTTAATAATAGCGAACAATAATATTCCTTATTTCTTTTCATTCATAATAATATGATAATAATTCACCATGACTCATCGTACTTTATGCATATATGATTTTAAAAATAATCTAGAAACGACAGTGAAAGCAACTTAGAAAAATAATGCACAATAAAACGGGACAGATAGACAAAACTTCCAAAAAATTTACAGGTATTGATTTACGATTTTTCAATTTTTTCTCATGGCTCGAGCCGCGTCCGCGGCCGCCAACGAACACTAGAAAAAATATGAATACACAACGTCTTCAATTTTATTGTACTTATCAATAGTTTTCATCTTCTATGTGATCTGCAATCTATGTACAAGATATATAATGTTTACATACCAAAACTATACTATTCTCGTGTTGTGTAACCCCTATAACTATATTTATAGTGTCTCTTTAAAAACTATGTATTTCTCTGTTAATATATAAACGTATAATATATTTTTTTACGGCATAAATTACTAACATTAGTCGAGAATAAAAACAAAACAAATAGAAAGGTAAATGATATCTATACAGCCAATATACACACCTACACAGCGCTCTATGTTACAACGCCGGCACACTTTAAATAACACAATTTAAGGCTTTGCATTTCTACGCGACGCTCGCGTGCGGAGCGATCGTAGCTTAACCTATGTACAACACTAGTTTACTCAAAAAATATGTTTGAGAAAAACAAGTACACTTAACAACATAATTAAATAATAACCCCATCTATACCTACATAAAATTTACAAGAGATTGTACATCGGCCAGACCGATTTTTAAACTAATAAGTTATATAAAAAAATAAGAAAACAGAGGTTGTTAAGTGAGAGACTCGCCCCGCCCGCGCCGGGTCCGACCAGCTCGCACCGGCTGCGCCGGGTCCGACCAGCCCGCACCGCCTGCACCAGGTCCAACCAGCCCGCACCGGCTGCGCCGGGTCCGACCAGCCCGCACCGCCTGCACCAGGTCCAACCAGCCCGCACCGGCTGCGCCGGGTCCGACCAAACCCGCCCGGCCCGCCCTGCCCGCGCCGAGTCAGACCAGCCCGCCCCGCCCGCGCCTGGTCCGACCAGCCCGCCCCGCCCTGCCTACACTAACACGGAACAACCACAGCACACGTATATAGGGCACAATTTATCAGGCAATTTAATCTTTCTAATTTAAAATATCTAAACTACGAACGCGCTAACACGTAATGCCGACCTAACGAGGAATCTATGCAGGAAAATATAATAATAAAATGGTGATCTAAGCTAAAACGTGGGGTAAAAAGCTGTCAAAAACGTGTTGTAAAACTGTAGAAGATACACATCCATTAATTATTGCTTAGGATTGTTCTCTCACTAGGAACTGCAACAAATTTATGCTAATTCCTTTGAAGATTTCACCACTGGACACAATGAACTATTATTAAGTTTAATTTTTTATAAATGATTAGAACAGGCTGATGACCCACCTGCAGTCTTATTGTCTAACAGACTGAGGTTCTATTTTAATTACCAGTTTGCTGTTCATTGCGCAGCGTGCTTCAAATATTATCGCTCTTGAAAAAAAAAACTAAAACACGCAGCGCAATGAACAGCAAACTGGTAATCAAAACCGATTAGACAATAGCCGTGCCGAAGTAAAGCGGTGACCTCTGCCTTTAAAAATGCATTAACTCAGGTCACGTCCACCTAGGGCGCGCCCTACGTGGCATTGCACAACGACACCCCTAGATATAGAGATGTAAAGACTCATGTGCCTGTAATTTCACCATAACACAGCAATGCGAGCTTTAATACTTTGCAGCAGAAACAATGTGACAATACAAGATAGACCGTGCATTATACATACATACATACATAGACACACACACCTTTTCCCCCCCAAGGGGTAGGCAGAGCCTCAATGGGCCTCTTTTCACAGTGCACCATCGTGGAATATAGACGTGACAAGTGGTGAGCTCATCGCTGCCATAGTGTGCATTAAACATACTACTAAATAAACAGTGTGAAACTGTGAACTCCATATTTGTGTGTTATTATTGAATTATAAATTAGCAGGAAAATTTGTTCGTAATTTCTCACATTTCAGTTCAGTTGCGTCTAGTAGTTAAATCGTCCTAGACCAAGTCTGATAAAAATCATATAAAATATTTTTTTTTAACAACCATTGTAAACCTTCAGATTCGAATTACATACAATTCGTAATTACATAACAGTAGATAACAGAAAAATGATCCAAAAATTTACTACGGCTTTTCACATTGTCAATCACAGCCTTCAGAGGTGCATTTGCAATAAATATTCCCAGTACTTCGACTGGACAGGTCGGCAATCGAACTATTGAGCCTTTATTGAGTTCTACTTTTAAAGATTTTTTTATTAGGTGGAACTAGTGAGAAAAGTCTCGGTAGTGCGACTCTCGAACTGACAAGTGGAACTAGTGGGAAAAGTCGATAGCGATGGTAGAAATTGACAAAGATTATATTTGCGCATTTCACCCTAACGCTGGACGACAGCAAATTGCACGACACGTCACAGATTCGCGCGCCGAAGTGTTGCCAATGTGAAAATATTAGTGGTAATTTATAAAATGGTAATAAATACTATCATCTAAGAAACTAATTTCATCATATTTACATTAGTGCAAAAAAACCTATTTCATATAGAACTTTTCACTGGTTGCAATAAAAGATTTGGTATAATTTAGACGACGCGGCCGAATGGGGGGTGAACGCAAGAGGGGCATCAAAGCAAATAGTTAGATTACTGGAAGCCCAAACAGATGAACCGTCTCATGCCAATGAAACACTCAGTCGCGATTATTATCAATTCACTAAGAAATTGTTTCACATTTAAAATTACAATTGGTCGTGAGTTCCCTTAATTAATACGCTTCGTAATGGCGGCCACGGAGCCGCGCGAGAGAACGTCGCTCTTACGACAAAATAACCTTTTAAAATATAATCTGTAATTTATCTATATTTCGAGTTCTTCTAAGGACAGCGTTATCCCGCGCGAAACGCTGCGATTAAACACTACACTGATCCCCATCGAAGGTGACGCGAGGTTACGTGCAAAAACGTATGAAAATATCTTTTTTAACTATGCATTTATTATCTCTTTATACAATATCTCTCGGTTTACGCTATAACAATGTGCTTACGATACGGTGCTTTGTACAATATACACATCTATTCTCTAAATCTAAGGCTCTCCACGCGGGCGATGAAACAGTCCGTTTCACCCCGTGGCATGTTCAGGGTTCTTTAAAATTACTCTTTAGAATATAACTTATTATAAAAAGGAAATATAAAATCGTGCTTGATAGTGAATGGTAACATTTGTTCACTAAATAATAATCACGCCTCTCAGTGCCTAGATTAGTAATTTTGCTTTAATTTTGAAAGGTTAGTTTTGCCGAATATTAAACGTAATCAAGTATTATCAAAGAGATTCCAATCGAGAAATTATGCGACCATATTGTTTAAATTGCCAGTTAAGTGAAAACTATTCACTCCGCTCGTAAACTTTACTAGCTATTTGGGAATCTATTTTAGTCTTCAATTCTTTACATTCGGGAACTAAGTTTTTAGTAATAATGAACACTTTCAATATTCACCGTAACATTTTAAATTCACTAAATTTGCACTAATTTCAAAGTGACAATGGGCACTGACACTACATCCTACACTCGTGAACCGTTCTGTGGCAAGGCCGCTATAAAAGTGTACAGCTACGTGTCCATCGGCATTCAGCCAGATGACCAAGACTGTGAAGTAATCTTTGCTGGCTGACCAAGACTGAATTCAGCCGGATGGCCACAGTGAATTCTGTTCAGCTGGCTGGCATAGACTGAAGTCTATTCAGCCGGATGGCCAAGACTGAAGTCTAGACAGTTAAGTCTATTCAGCTGGCTGGCCACAGTGAAGTCTGTTCAGCAAGCTGGCAAAGACGAGAAGTCTATTCAGCCGGATGGCCAAGACAGTGAAGTCTATTCAGCCGGATGGCCAAGACAAGTGAAGTCTATTCAGCTGGCTGGCAAAGACGTGAAGTCTATTCAGCTGGCTGGCCAAGACGGTAATGTCTATTCAGCCAGTGGCAAAGCCCGAGCAGGCTATTCCGCCAGGCGGGTCAGTCGACCGAGTAGACCGGGAGGAAGGAGACGCGCGGCGCTTCCGCGCCACGCCGCCGTCACTTGCCGTCGCGCGACGCGCGGCGTCTTCTTACCGCGACCGGTGTGGTACCTGTGCCATCGCCAACTGAAACAGAAAAATTGGTTTTAAGGCTGTGTGTTAAAACACCGAATGGGCGGCGTCTAGCAAAAAAACAATAGCTGCAAGAAAGTGACAGCGCTATTGCTCACTTGAACCTGGGAAGAGATGAGGTGTAAATTTCTTCAGCAAAGAATTAACTAACGTAAGCGACGAATGATAAAACTTCGTATTGCTTCTAAAGTAGCAAATATAAAAAATAATTTATCTACTATTAAAGTAAGTCATGTGATAGTATACAAATTTCCGCTTTATATTTTCTCTAATCGAAGGAGGGACCTAAAATGGGTTTAAGGAGGGGCCAATTTCAAAAAGTAAAGCTATCGAGAAATATTTTACCCCTATTTCAACTCTACGTCCCTGGCAGGTCTCGTAGGTTTATTCCCACATTCAGCTTAGAATTTGTGTTCACAAATTATCGTTGTAATTCTTATATATGGCGTGCGTGTGATAATTACAATAAACAGCATTGTACTACTGTTGATTTGTTCAACTGTAGTATACCGAGGATGAGGCGCTTGTTGAGCTCTGAGTTCTTTGGTTAACTTAAGGTGGATGCGCACGCTTGCAGCGCGAAATTCAAATTTTTTGGAGTTTTTTGCCCATTACAGCTCATCAACACTTCTTCAGATAGCGAAAGTTGAGTTCGCGACAACTAAGAGACTTAACACACATGTTTTAATTGATAGTATCTCATAAATATCATCAGTTTAGCTACGATACCCATAAACACATTTTTACAGTGTTTTTGTTTGTTTAGGGGTATCGTAGCTAAACTGATGATATGAGATACAATCAATTAAAACATGTGTATTAGGTCTCCTAGTTGTCGCGAACTCAACTTTCGTCATCTGAAGAAGTGTTGATGACCTGTAAAGGGCAAAGAACACCAAAAAATTTGAATCTCGCGCCGCAAACGTGAGCATTCACCTTAATTTAGTATTATTTTATCTGTGGTTAATCCTAATGTGTAGGTACTGTTTGTCCAATCTGTTTGTATTAATCTAAATATTTAATTATCATTATTTTTTGTTAACTTCGTTTTATGTTTATGTTTAACTTGTACTTATAACTTGCTCTGTTACTTTGTTTTTTAAGAGTGAAGACTTATCATTAGCCTTATGATTCTAAATTTATATATATTTATGATGTCTTTTGTGCTGTTAGTCTTCCTAAAATAAAATAAATAAAAAAAAAACCCGGAACAAATATTTGCAGATCATGTAAATATTTGTCCCGCAGCGGGGCTCGATCCCCCAAACTCTCGCATGTCAGCCGGCTACTCGCCGCACCTGTACACCGCAGGACAAATTAAGCTGTCATGTGAAGCAATTGAAGAAACAATCACACATATCCTATCCTACTAATATTATAAACGCGAAAGTTTGTAAGGATGGATGGATGGATGTTTGTTACTCTTTCACGCAAAAATTACTGGATGGATTTGGATAAAATTTGGAACACTTATAGTACACTTGTCGATGTGGTACACTTATAGATTATGACCTGGATTGAGCTGTAGGTTTTTTTTTTTTTTTTTTTTTTTTAACTTTGATAGACCTTTGTTTGACCACGATCTCACCTGTTGGAAAGTGACGATGTGGCCGAAGATGGAGCACAAAGGTCTAGAAGGCACCTATTCACTCTAGCCTTGAAGAGACCCAGATTATAGTTTTCAGGAAAGACAGACGACGGTAGTGTATTCCACTCCTTAGCAGTTCGCATTATAATTTGATCCGGGAAAATAATCCCTATAAGTGTCAAATGGAGAGTGATCGCTATGCGGTATTTAATTTTCCAGGTATCCGAAATTTATTCAATACTAGCAGCGGCCCGCGGTTTCACCCGCGTAAGTCTCGATCCCGTGGGAATATCGGGATAAAAATGTGCCTTGTATTAAACCGGGAGTCCAGTTATCTCCATTCCAAATTTCATGCAAATCCGTCCAGCCGTTTCAGCGTGAAGAAGTAACAAACACAGTCACACACACACACACACAAACTTTCCCATTTATAATATTAGTAGGATACCATATAGTCCAGTCGGCAGGTGGTTTCAGATGGAAAAAGATCAAAATTTGGGAGGTTGTTTAGGGATAGTTAATTAACATTTTCCTAAGTTTTGGACCTCAAGGACCCTGTGCGAAAAGAGGAGGGGGGTGAAAACTGCACCTTCCTCCGGTTTTTTCTCAACAACTTTTTTCCCTTACATCCTACGGCAAAATTACCAGCTACTTTTTTATAGAACGTTAAATTTACTATAATTTTGACTATCCAAACATGATTGTATGTTGATAGGTTACCGAGATATGAGGCTTCGTTTTTTTTTTCTAAGTACATCAACTACGTGCAGAGGCACTTTGGTAGCAATGTGATTGTTGTCTTTGATGGATACCCCACTAACGCCGGCTATCAAAGCACCAAAGCCGCAGAACGAGCTCGCCGGTCTGCATTACAAGCTGCAACCAAAGTCGTGTTCTCCTCATCTACCATGGTGACAATAGCACAAGACACGTTCTTGGCAAACGATCACAAGAAGAGCGCATTCATTTCGATGTAGATGACACAAATGGTGGATGCTAGCATCGAAGTGAAGCAGGCATACGAAGGCGCCGTGATCATGGTGGATCCATGGTGGTGGGGATGGGGTTGAGTCCCTGACAAGACAGCTGCCACCCCCAATTAGTGGGATACAAGTTGAATTCCCGCCCCTTCTGCACGTGCTTGGAGGTAGCATCTTGCAACATGGTGGCAAACGGGCGAGGTTTATGCTCGTTGAAGTGACAAACGCCTTATACCTCAGGAAATCCAAAGTATCCCTCGCGATGTCACCGCCATATAGAGCCACAAACCACTTGATGCCTGCTTCTCTCACGGCTTGTGGGGTGGAGTCTGACCGAAGGAAGACCACCACTTGCTCAGCAAGTGGTTCACTCTTGCTCAGCAAGTGGTTCACTCTTGCTCAGCAAGTGGTTCACTCTTGCTCAGGAGTGTGGTGATTTTAGTATTTCGTTGACCAAACGGTGCTGAGGTGGTATCGCACCCGGTCACGCGGTAAAGTTCACTTATGCCTGGTTTTGATCATCTGCCGTTTTTTGAGAGAACCGCCGCGCCTACAGATTCCAATTTGGTCTCATATTAAAGCTAATTAAATTTACTACAACTTAATAACATATAATATTTGACGTGGGATGCGTATTTTAGAAGATATTTCACAAAGTGAAAATTTTGAAAAAAAAAAAAGCACTTAGGAAAAAATTTGCCTGTTTTCGAGGAACTTTATCTTGGGAACCAACGGCTGTATAGAGCTCACCCTAATGTCAAATATTAGTAAAATTTAGTTTTCTTTAAAAGTAGGCATGGTGTCTATACCAGTCAGACCCTTCCTTCACTAAGATATTGAGCAAATATCTCGGTAACCTATCAACATACAATCATGTTTGAGTAGTCAAAATCATAGTAAATTTACCGTTCTACAAAAAAAGTAGTTGGTACTTTTGCCGTAAGATGTAAGGGAAAATTATTGAGAAAATGGACTAATACCAGCAGCGGATTGCATACTGGGTATCTTCAATAAAGTATTTTTTCCAATACCAACGAAAGGCAAGCAGCAAATGGTGCAAGAGAAGTTTTGTTTGTTAGTCTTGCTTCTACGCTAAAACGACTGGACCATTTCTGATTAAGTTTGGTAGGTATATGGTACGCGGGCGACAACTAAGTAGTTAATAAGTATAACTCACCAGCACTCCTAGTTTTCCTCCTGACAGGCGTGTTGTTGACGGGCGGTGCGGGGGCGGTTGTGGGCGCGGAGGCGGGGGCGGGGGAGGGCGCGGGCGCGGGCCCCGCGGGCGGGGCGCCGTGCCGCACCGAGCGCCGGGTGCCGATGCCCTCGAGCTTGACGACCTTGCCCGCGGCCCGCACGCCTTTACCCTTCCCCCGCACTTTACAGATCAACGGCTCGTCACTATCGCTGTCACTATCCTTCTTAGTTTTAACGCCGGCCGGCGCGGGCGTGCTCGGCTTGGGCGTGCTGTCCGTCCGACGCGGCTTCTTCTTGGGCCGTCCGGGGGACACGCCCTCCTCGCAGCTGACGGCGGACGCGCACGAGCTCTCAGACTCGCGCCGTTTCCGCTTGGCGGCGGGCGCGGGCAGCGGCTTGGCCGGCGCCGTGCCCGTCCGAGGACTGGTCTTGTCCACGGAGCCGCTCCGGAGACAGTTACGAGGCTGTAACGCTGGTGAATCGGCTCGGTCTTTGACGCCGGGGCTCAGACGCGGCGTCCTAGCCCCGTCGGCTGGGCTGTTCATTTTGCTGCTCGATCGCGTGCGGACAGTCGTTCTCGCAATCCTTTCCAGCGCTGAAGGGGACGGCGACTCCGGCCTTTTAGAGTAGTCTGGCGTAGGTATCTCTATCAATAGCTGTTCTAGCAGGCTCTTATCGGGAAAGTCCGCCTTCATCGGCAGTCTTTCAATCTTAAGTTCCGGCTTGTCTTCGCTCGTGGAACTTCTCGATTCGCCGTTCGCCGGGCCGGGCTTCTCGTCCTTGACCTCGGCACTAGGACTGGCCTTCTCCTGGTTCGAATAGGTGTAGAGCGGCGGCGAGACACGACACGGGAGAGGATCGAAGTCGTCAATTTTCTCCTTTTTGGGTGAGACTAGTTCGGGTCGCGAGTCCGAGGTCTCCGGTTCTCTGTCGGATTTGGTCTGGAGATCGAGGGGCACGTCGCTGACTCGGTCGGCGTTGGTGTGGCGCTCGTCGTCGCGCAGTATGGGCGTGGCCTCGCGGCTGCCGCAGTCGCGGGCGGGGCGCGGCGCGCGCGGCGTCCGGGACGGCGGCCTTCTCGGCGCGTCATCTCCATTCACGTGGTCGGCGTGCATTTTGGCGAGTTCCGCCTCTATATCCCCGAGGTCTATGTTGGGCGGTTCGGTCGCGTAGTGCGGCGGCGCGCCCGCTCGCGACAGCCGCTCGAGCAGCTCGTCGGAGGCGGGCGGCGCGTCGATGACGCCGATGATCCGCTGCACGGACGTGGGGCTGGTGGAGCGCGGCATGTCGAGCCGCTCCTTGCGCTGCGGCCCGGGCGGCGACTGACTCGCTTGGTTGGGAGACTTCTCCGATAGCGCGTCCATGGACTCGATCCCGGAGTCTTCGCCTTGCGCTTGCGAGGCGGGCGAGCGGCTGCCGAACTTGTCCGTCGCGTTCGTCAAGTTGGCGATGGTGGCCGCGTTGGCGACGATGGTGGCATTGGCGTTGCGCTCCGCCACCAGCTTGCAGTAGGACTTGTCCTTGGGGCGCTCCTTGCGGCGCGGCGAGACGGCGCCGGCGCCGGCGCGCTGACTAGACGCGGGCGGCGAGTCGACCCGACTCGCGGCTATCGTGCCTACGTTTGTGGAGCCCACGGGCTGATCTGAAATCCACAGAGAAAACTGGTATAAAACTCAAGTGAATGTAGGTTTGTGTTACTAAAAAGGGCTACCACTATACTATTTTACGAATTCCTTGAACATTGTATGGACTGAATCGAGACAGGAGCTACAAAAAACAAATTACAACAAAAATCCCACTTCATAAAAGTCCAAAATAGGAACTCGATAATGCGCGCTAATTTTCCTAATCGTGGGGCATTTACACTTACTTTAATTCCACTCCACTATTTTTTACAGACACATTTTTCTGGAAGCCCTACTTCATTAATGCATCTTATATATAAACAGTGACATCACATAAAACGGATTCTCATAAAAACAGAAATAATATGGTAAACCTTGTGCTAAATGACAAGAAATAAAACAAATTGGTCATCAAACTAATGCTTTTTGTCAACACTCAATGTGTGAAACCATTAAATAATGTGAAAGCTCATTAATTTTTATGTTTATTTCCGTTTAGAAGCACTCAATAAATATGTCTGACAAGTTTCAAGTTAATTTACATTTATAATTTGGAGTTAGTATGTTATGTCTGTGCAGTGGCATGTCCAGCTCAAGAATATACTCCACCGTCTCCTCCCGAGGATGTCGTAAAAGCCAACTAAGGGATTACACTAGGGGTTAGGCAGCAGCATCCACCCGAGTACTGCTTCACAATCAGTACTGCAATCACCATACAGTCTGCCAAATACGGTGATTATGGAAAATACCCCATCGCATTCTATTTTTTAGTAGTATTACAACTTTTTTGTGGAAGAGTTCGTCCGGGGAAGTACTACCTCCATACCTATTTCTGCAGCAAAACAGTAATGCTTGCATTGCTGTGTTCCGGTTTGATGGGTGGCGGTGAAATTACAGGCACATGAGACTTTTCATCATTATGCTGAGACAACTGGCGGGCGCAGTGCATTGCCACACAGAATGCGCCCTATGAGGTAATGCATTGTTAAAGGCAGAGGTTACCGCTTAAGGTGGATGCTCACGCATGTGGCGCGAAATTCAAATATTTTGGTGGTTTTTGCTCATTACAGCTCATCAACACTTCTCCAGATAGTGAAAGTTGATTTCGCGAGAACTAGGAGACTTAACACACATGTTTTAATTGATAGTAAAATTTAATTGATAGTAGTAGTAGTTGATGTTTTAGTTGATAAATGTCATCAGTTTAGCTACAAAATACCCCTAAACACATTATTACAGTGTTTTTTTTGTGTTTCGCACCACAAGCCTTAGCATCCACCTTAACATCAGATGGACCATTTGCTTGTTTCGTTATTAAAGTAGATTGTGGAGTTACTTCACCACCCAAGGGAAGACAAGGGAAATGCCTTTTTTGACTACAGACAGGACTAGAAAGTGTATACAAGTGTCAAGTGTACATATTGTGTCTTACTCATATTTTTACCATCAAAATCATTTTTTTTTATTTCATTTTTTTTTTTTTTTTTTTTTAACCATTATGTTATATATTGTATTAAGTATATCAGTTATCTAGTACCCATAACACAAGCTCTGCTTAGCTTGGGGCTAGATAATGTTGTGTTAACTGTCCAGCATTATTTATTTATTTATTTATTTTATATTTTTACCATCAATTTGTACATATGTTTAAGCAAATAAATTATCTTTTTCTTTTATCTTTATCAATTTCTTAAGGTGGGGTATAACGCAAAATTACCAATCTTACATTGAATTTTTAACTAACTAAATAAAGTACAATATTCAAATTATAAACATGCATGCTACATTATAATTGCGAGGGTCCACTATACCAGAAACACTATAGGACATGCGTTTTAGGTCTTATGCTACTTTGCTGTTTTGCGTTTTAGATGACCCGCTCATGAGGGCAATATTTTTTCAATAAAAAAATCAAAAGTCACCTCCATCGTTTGGGGTCCCGTTTTACCCTTTGAGTACGGAACCCTAAAAAGGATATGTATATCTGATAAAATGCTCACCTGGACATGGTTTCCGTTTTTTCTCACCAGGAAGGAGCCCGTTGGGCGATGTTATTGCACTCTCTGCGATTGTCCGTTTTAAGATATTGTCCTCACTGGCCCTGGCTTCGGCTAGCGTCCAGTCCAAGGGCTTACACTTGAGCATACTACTGTTAACTTCACAAGCACCACTTTTGTCACAATCGTCCAATTGCACCGTCATCCCGTCCGTTTTCATATCACAATTCACACCATTGTCCTTGGTAGGTAACTTCTTTTTGGCGTCGTGGTTGTTCATCTCTCTATAGCCTTCGTTCTGGGCGTACTTTCCCTCCTTGTCTAACGTGTCGTTCCTCCATTCTTTGTCCCGCTCCTTCTCGGGCTTGGCGTCGCCGAGTATTTTTAACTTCTTCTTCATTTTCAAGTCTATGCTCTGTTTGTTATTGAGCTTGTAGTCATGTTTTGTGACGATATGCGCGTTTTTGGATATCGTCTTCATGCGAAAGACTACGTTGTTGTCGGCGGCGATCTCGTTGATCGCGTCGCCTTCGCTGTAGTGGTTGTTGAGCGTTATGCTCTTTAAATATTCATCAGTCTTGCTCTCGGTGCTCATACCCGACTTGGAAGCTATAGGCTCCTCCGAGTCTCGCCTATGGGACTTCTCTTCTTCCATCGTTTTCCGGATTTTGAACTTCTTCGAATGTATGTCGCCAGGACTGAATTTTTTCTTTTCCTTTTTGGAGTTTTTTATGACGGGGCAGTTCCTCCCTCTCAAGCTTATGTGCAGCGGAGGCACCCTCAGTTCACCTTCCGTTGATTTATGGCCTTTCTGCTGGTTGATGAAGCTGACGTCCGCTTTGTACACGGGCTGGACGACGGGCTCGTTTTTATCCAACTTTAGCCTAAGTTTGATCGACTCTTTCTCGCCCGTCGGCGATTTAGGAGCTTCCCCGGTCGGCGTAGGGGGTTTCGCGACGATCGGTCGCGGTAAGGCAACTTTGGTAGACTTCCCATCTCGAACGATCTTATCTTTCAACATCGCGGGCTTGTCCTTCGTGCCCGAGTTGCGAGGCTTGCCGCCCTTTGGCCATAACTTATCATCTCTGCTTTTCATCAATTTATTCTTCAATTTATCATCTTTACTGTCTTCTTCAGGTATTGATTTCGCTATCCCGAAGATTTCAGGCGCGGGGGTGACGCTCGCGACTCCTGCGACCGTCATTCCGGCGACTGGGGGGACACATGTTTCTCTGCAACTTTCCGGCCGTTCCTGATCGCTGACCGGCTGCGAGGGCTGCGAGGGTTGCGAGGGTTGTGAGACTAGCGCGACCGTCACCTCCTCGAGTTTCTTTTCTTCTTTCAGCGGTACGTCATCATCCCTCATGAGGGTTTTGATCAGGTACTGCTTGCTCTGCTCCTCGATCTCTGACTGTGACGCCTGGGAACCGACCGTCGCGGTCGATATACAAGTGTTGGGCCGTATCGGTACTTTCATCGGCGGAGGCATCGATGACTGCGGACTGTGGGTGGTCGCGAGCGGGCTGATCCTCTCGCTGACGCTGCTGCAACCAGGCGAGGGGTAGGACGTAGCCGGCGGCGAACGGAAGGGCGATGCGGGTGCGTTGGATACGGCAGGACTTGTGGGCGCGAATTTGGTTGGTGGGACTGGAGGCGGGGGCATGAAGGTCGACTCGTCGTAGGCGTCTCGCTTGGAAGGCACTTCGCTCGGCTGCGGGGGAGGGTGCGGGGGCGGGGGAGTGGCAGCGTGCTGGTGGTCGTACGGCCCGTTCGCCTGGGGCGGGTAGCTCTGGCCGGTGATCTCGTGCAGCAGCGCGTCGGGCGCGTCGCCGCTCGGCTCGTACAGGTCGAGCTTGGTGTGCGCGTCCAGGTCGGAGAGCTCGTCGAGGTTGAGGTCTGCGCCGAGCGTCGGCAGCAGCTGGTCCAGGTCGCACGAGTCGGGCAGGTCGGCGAGCGTCAGCCCCAGGTCCCGGTACGGCTCGCTCCACTCCGACGATTGCGCGGCGCGCGATGTGCACTGCGCGCGTTGCCGCGCGATGTACTGCTGCTGGTACCTCTGGAATTCCTGGAATGGAGATGGACACAAACATTAGCATTTTGAGTTTTGCTTCTCTTACAATTATTTTAGCAGTCATTTCTTGTTTGTATAGTTGGTCCTTTCCTAGTCACTCCCCGCTTTACATCTGCAGCTATCGTGGTGGCTCAAGACTCAGCCTAGTGACGTGTAGGTAACATGTTAATTATACTTCACTCTAACGCTCAATTTCAGTAGCTGACTACACTATTATATTTATAATAATACAATTTATAATACCAAGCGAGCCCTTTCAAATGCATAGCGCGTAGAACAATCAAATAGACTAAATATAAACGTAATTCTCGAATTCCCATCGCCAGTGTGAATGACAGAACAAATAGATAGCCCACCTGATGTCAAGCGGTAACCTCAGCCTTTAAACAGCGCATTACCTCATAGGTCACGTCCGCGTAGGACGCACCCTATGTGGCACTACACTGCGCCCGCCACCCTGAGACAAGTGAGACATAAAGATGAAAAGTCTCATGTGCTTTTAATTTCACTGGCACCCTTACCCTTCAAACCGGAACAAAGCAATGCAAGCACTACTGCTTTGCGGCAGAAATAGGTATGGTGGTAAAATACTTCCCCGGATGAACTATTTCCCAAAAAAGCTCTACTACTAACAAAACCACATAAAACAAACCAACAACTAACTAACCAACGAGCTATGGAGCGTAGTACCCTATAGGAGTGAAACTCATGGACCGAATTAAGAACTCGAAAATAGGCTCCCAAACACAGATAGCTGACGTCGCTCAAACAGCTGCTACACTAAGTGGGACTGGGCTGGATATGTGTGTCGTATGTTAGAAGAACTATGGGCAAAGAGCACGACAGATTGGATCCCAGACGACGGCCACTTGGAAGGCCCAGACGGAGATGGCGGGATGAGCTAGACTCCTACTTGAAGGATTGGTCCCAAATAGCCAACAATAGAGACAAATGGAAGGAAGGAAGGGAGGAATCCACAAGAACATAATAATAAAAAAATAACTAACCTGAAAGCTACTCTGCGTCTTCTGGTCCATGGCCGTGGTGGAGGGCGGCATGAGCGCCTGCAGGTCCTCCTGCGTGACGCGCTGTGCGGCGTGAGGGGGGTGAGGGGGGCGCGGCGGGCGGGCGCCGCGGTACGGCGGCGGCGCGGGCAGGCTGTCCGCGTAGGGCGCGAAGCGCGCGCGCGCCACCGCCGGCACGCTCGGCGCCGGCGGCCGGTACTGCGCCGGCGGCCGCGCGGGGAAGGGCCGCCGGATGTAGGGCGCGGGGCGCGGCGCGGGCCGCGGCGAGGGCGGCGGCAACGGCGCGGGCGAGGGGCTGGGCCGTGCGCGGTACTCGAACGGCGCTCGCCCAACTGCCAGTTCCACCTGAGAACGGAGAGATTAGGAAGCTGATTTTTACTGAATAAATTTCTCAAAATTTAAAAGAACATGGGCAATTCCCCATACATTGTTTGACGCAACTGGTTTGACTAACGTAACGTACGCAGTTGAGATACTTTTGGTTATTGATAATATAATGTAAGATAATGAAAAAGCTAATTTAATTTATTTTTCTCGGTGTTTTATGTATTAGTTGTGTTTTTGTAATATATATAATTAAAAAAAAAAAAAAAAAAAAACTTTCGTAGAAGTTGTGGAATGTAATGAAGCTTGTTGCGTTTTGTTTCACGCAAATGCAATGAGTTGATTTATCTAATTATTTAGAAATACTACTATATCTTCCCAAATTCTAAAAATATACAAGTTCTTTAGAAAAATTGGACAAAAAACTACATTTAGAACCGTACTTCCATCAAGGGGGCCATGATTTTTTGCTGACATCTTAAACCTTTGTTTGCGAGCGCAGAATTGTATTCCTCAGAATTGACGACCGACCTCTGTGGCGCAGCGGGCCAAGGTTCGCCTGCAACGCACAAGGTTGCGGGTTCGATTCCCGCCTCGGAACAAATATTTGTACGATCTGCAGATATTTGTTCAGGGTGTTCTGGGAATTTTCTAAGCATAATAAAAAAAAAACTATATTGTATTAAGTATATCAGTTATCTAGTACCCATAACACAAGCTCTGCTTATTTTGGAGCTAGATAATGTTGTGTGAACTGTAAGTGTTGTTATTTCTAACAGTGGGTGCTCCAAAAAGCGCATGATTTCAAAATCCGTTTCTCACTAGATGTTGTATTGTTTTAGTTTATTTGTTACTAGCAGCGCCCCGCGGTTTCACCCGAGTAAGTCTCGATCCCGTGGGAATATCGGGATAAAAATTTGCCCATGTGTTATTCCGGGAGTCCATTTATCTCCATTCCATATTTCATGCAAATCCGTCCAGCCGTTTCAGCGTGAAAAAGTAACAAACACAGACACACACACACAACATTTCGCATTTATAATATTAGTAGAATAGAATGTGGAGCCACAGGCAAAACTAACATTGATCGACCTTTGTTTTGCTACGAAACTACACCAGCGATTATGCGCCACCTAGCGTGATAAATAAGCAGTGTGTCTCCCCATTCGTCGAGTCTAATTTGTGGTATCGAAGCGTTGTACAGACCTGTCCATCCTCGAGGCGGTCCAACTTCGCCGGATGCGGCGGCTTCGCTCTCGGCTGCGGCGCCGGCGCGTCATTCTGCAGCAAGTTCACCAGCAGCGGAGAGGACATGGCCACCGTGGGCGGCGCAGGGGAGGGCGCCGCCGGGGGCTGCGGGGGCTGGGGCACCTGCAACCATAAATAATGAGGAAGGTGGCCTTGGAGTTGGGCACCTAGTCATCAATAATGCGCGGCCTAGCAAACGCCGAGTTGGGGACCCTTTTGTGGCTTACGTCAGGCACACACACAAATTGCCATAGTTTTTGTTTCTGTGTAATTGTTTTTGTTTTATAAGTTTTTAGGGTTCCGTACCCAGAGGGTACCGTCCGTCCGTCCGTCTGTCACCAGGCTGTATCTCATAAACCATGATAGTTAAACAGTTGAAATTTTGACAGATGACGTATTTCTGTTGCCGTTATAACAACAAATACAAACTAAAAAACAGAATAAAATAAATACTTAAGGGAATCCATGAATGTACATCTTCCTAGATTGGTACCATTAATGTAGTAGTAATTGGTATCAAGTGTGACATTTGGCCTGGTACAAGTTACACAAATAAGAACAGATGGATATATGCTTGTCTCATTCCAACACATGAATACATTCATATAAAAGAATGAGACCGGTATAATCGAATCCGGTTTGTTTATAGCCTTATTTCCAAGTAGTAAATCTTCCTAGGTACTACATGGCAACCTTAATAATTTTATTGGTTAATATCTGACATTTGCTATCGTCTCGCTAACGTTAATTATTCGTGCTCACCCTACTGATGAATTGCTACGCGCGTACGCTACGTCGCGCTGACGAGAACCGTCAGTCGAGCTCGTCGGTCGACTGACGCGCTATTGCGGTACATACGCGCGTTTAGTGCGAGCTACGCGCGTACGATCAGCGCTGAAGGTAACACTAAATCCAGCCTTGTTAATGCTCACCTGCTGCTGCTGCGGCTGCTGCGTCTGCTGCGGGTACGGCGGCGGCGGGCCGACGAAGGCCGAGGTGGAGGGGCGCGCGAACAGCACGTCGGTCGCGGGCGCCAGCCGCGCCGCGCCCGCCGGCCCGCTGATACCTGCCGCGGGGACCACTACTGATTAATGCGGTTGAAGTTCACTTGCGGCGTGGTACGCGTTGTTACGGGGTTCACAAAACTTAATAATCATAATAATAATCATAATATTTATTTTCAAAAATAGGACATACAAACATTTATGACAAAATAAAAGTGACATAACAATTACAATGAAAGTACAGTGGCGGAATGAAAAGGTTCGTCAGTTTTCAAAGAAATCCCCTTAGCTTGTTGCGAGCACATATTATCTTTTCCAACTATCCTACGGAGCAGACTGCTGTATAGAAAACCATAATTTAAATGTTTATTATAAAGATCAAAATCGTACACCTTTAATCAGATGCTTGTTTAAGTTTGGAACTTTTTTTTAGGGTCCCGTACCCAAAAGGGCCAAACGGAGCCCTATTGCTCTCGCTCATCCGCCCGTCCGTCTCTCTAACACACGGGTCTATAGCGGCTAAACCATTTAAGTCTTCGTATTTTTGTACTATTTATGTATCTTACTGACCCAAACCCAAAAATAATAACCAAAAATTATTTTGAAGGGTGGCTCCCGTACAAGTTAAAGTGGGGAGAGAAAAATAAATCTGTCAAAATCTGTAAAAAATAAGCATGTGAAGTAACATATTGGAGATTATTAAGTAGAATACGACTGTATTTTTGTTACTAAGTTCAATTTATTTAACCCAGGAACTAGAAAATTTGTAAATATGCTACTTATTATGAATATTTTAGCATAAATGTTTATTTTTGATTTAATTCTGCGTATGGATTAACTAAACTTATGCAATTTATAATTTCTACATTTGTTACGGAACCACAGATAATATAATAGTTACTACGACGGAACCCTGAATGCGCGATGTCCGATGCGCACTTGACCAGTTTTTTATTCAGTTAGGCAGAAGTTTTGTCATTTTATTCGTAGACAGTGTCTGTCATTCAATCGCTGCTAATATCCGTTGTCATGGTAACTGACGGTTATTTTCGTAATATTGACACATTGCAGTTCCGATACAATACTATGTCGGTAAAACAGTACCTATGCAATACTATGTCGGTAAAACAGTACTTATGCTTTTTGCATTGAACAATCAAAAATAGGCCCTAAGGTGACGAACGTTTTCATTCCACCACTGTACATTTTATGATGTGCAGAACCTACACTAAGGTTAAAAACCTTGTGTCGCAGGTTCTGCGTAACCTTCGGCTGTCACAACAATGTAGTGTTAAGCAAGACTATTGACAAGGTACCTACATTACATTCAAATACATGATATTTTGCCTACTAATTTTGAAAATAACTGTAAATTAATAAGTTACATTATTAATTTACGTGCAAACATGCAATCATGCAAATTAAGGTCAGCTCACCACTTGTGTTCCACGATGGTGCAACCCACTATGAAAAGAGGCCCATTGAGGCTATGCCTACCCCTTCGGGAAAGAGGCGTGTGTCTATGTATGTATGTTAAGGTGGATACCTGTCGCGGGGACCACTACTGATAAATGCGGTTGAAGTTCACTCGTTTCGTTTCGTTTCGTATGAGGTAGTGCTGGCCTCTGGTGTCAGAGTTTGTCAATCCGCCCGAGGGCCTCTGACATGGCTTATCGACTGCTATTAATCAATAACAGCCGGGACCGACAGCTTAACGTGCCCTCCGAAGCACAGAGCGATGGAAATCCGCACATAACTTAGAAAAGTCATTGGTGCGGAGCCTAGGATCGAACCCGGTATCGTTGGATTCTGAGTTGCACTATTGAACCGTTAGGCTACCATCGCTTTTTGAAGTTCACTTAGGACGTGGTACGCGTTGTTACGGGGTTCACAAAACTTAAGGTGAGCTCACCACTTGTATTCCACGATGGTGCAACCCACTATGAAAAGAGGCCCATTGAAGCTATGCCTACGCCTTCGGGAAAGAGGCGTGTGTCTATGTTACATGTTTTTTCTTTATATACAACTTGGATGACGGTGCAAGCTGATGGCCCACCTGATATTAAGCGGTAACCTCTGCCTCGATGAAAAACAGCCCCCTCTGGTAGCCCATGCCACTCAGGGTGAATGTAGCTTTCCAATGGTGAAAGAATTTTTGAAACAGCACAGTAGTTTGAGTTTATTCATTACATACCCACACACAAAAATAGCAAACCAGTCCGTCAGCGGGGCATGGCAATGTTCTGCGGGATCTTGTCCGTGGCACAGACGAGACTTGAAGCTGTATACTACAACGGCCTCTTCGCTACAGAGTATGACCAACCTAGCGTGTTCTCCTTGCGGTGTATAACGCGCGCCTGCGTCATGCTGCCAAACGGGAACTCGCAGCGGTCCGCCGGCGTGGGAATGTTCTGCGGGATCTTCTCCATGGCACAGACGAGACTTGAAGCTGTATTACAAACGGCCTCTTCACTACAGAGTATGTATGACCTACCTAGCGTGTTCTCCTTGCGGTGTATAACGCGCGCCTGCGTCATGCTTCCAAACGGGAACTCGCAGCGGTCCGCCGGCGTGGGAATGTTCTGCGGGATCTTGCCATCCATGGGGCAGACGGTGTTGGGAGACTTGAAGCTGTCGCGCGCGGGCGGCGCCGGCGGCCCGGGCGCCGGTGGCGGGCCGCTGGTGGAGGCGCCATCGCCCGCGTCTGCGATGAGGCGCCCAATCCCGCCGAGGTTCGCCAGCAACTCCGCGTTGGGCTGCGACCTCGATGTGCCTGCATCTAGAAGACGAGAATTATGTTATGGCGGCACTTCGCTTGGTGTATTGGCGCAATTGTTAGTGGTTTTTTTTTTATACTTCTTGAACAACAAGCTGATGGCCCACTTGATGTTAAGCGGTAACCTCTGCCTATGAACAGTGCATTACCTCATAGGTCACGTCCACCTAGGACGCGCTCTATGTGGCATTGCACTGCGCCCGCCACCCTGAGACAAAGATGAAAAGTCTCATGTGCCTGTAATTTCACCGGCACCCTTACCCTTCAAACCGGAACACAGCCATGCGAGCACTACTGCTTTGCGGCAGAAATAGGTATGGTGGTAGTACTTCCCCGGACGAACTCTTTCACAAAAAAGCTCTACTACTACTGGTTGCGTATTGATTGTGTGATGAAGCATGGTGATTATGGCATATCCTCAATTGCATACTAAGGAAAAGGCCTCGTCTTTAAGCCGAGGAGACAGTGGAGGATGTGATACTACACTGCACAGCCACAAATGAAGCCAGAGAAAAAAACCGGACTCCAGGTTGATCAAGTCTTGGTCTGGAACAGCGCTGCCATCAGCCCAGAGTCCTGGAGTTGGGCTGGCTGGGCTAGGATTAGCACTTAGACTAGGTTTTTTTTTTTTTTTTTTTTTTTTAACATTGATAGACCTTTGTTTGACCACGATCTCACCTGTTGGTAAGTGACGATGTGGCCGAAGATGGAGCACAAAGGTCTAGAAGGCACCTATTCACTCTAGACTTGAAGAGACCCAGATTATAGTTTTCAGGAAAGACAGACGACGGCAGTGTATTCCACTCCTTAGCAGTTCGCATTATAAAGGTAGAACCGAAACGTTTTGTGCGAATAGAAGGTATACTAATGAGGTAAGGATGGTACTGAGCCGTACGCCTGCTCGATTGCTGCCTATTAGATTAGGACAATGCACAATACACCCCAATGCGGGACGTCAGTGCAGATCCTATCTCCCCCATTTATAATTAGAATTAGAAGCCTCGTCCAGCAGTACACGTCTCAAGGCTGCACATGATGAGATGAACAGACGCTGTTTAAATCATCTTTATTGATGCAAAACGCCTGTGATGATGAATAAATACTGGGTGTAAATCACAGTACTCACTCAAACTTTAATAGTCAACTCCTTGAAATTATAATTAACTGCAATTTATTGTTATTTGTTTGTATGACTTCCTACCTATCGGTTGTAATGTTTTTAATATTTTACTGCTTTAATTAATCAGAAAAATAGATGGACATATTTAAGTTGCATACATCAGCTATTGGTTTTATTTGGAGGCTTTCTCCTCATAGAGGACTATGTTATGTGCTGAAAAATAAATAAATAAGTAATGCTGGACAGTCCACACAACATTATCTAGCCCAAAGCTAAGCAGAGCTTGTGCTATGGGTACTAGATAACTAATATACTTAATACAATACATTAAATAGATAGATATTTTTATTATACATAGAAAATAGCCAGAACACCCTGAACAAATATCTGCAGATCGCACAAATATTTGTTCCGAGGCGGGAATCGAACCCGCAACCTCCTGCGTCGCAGGCGAACCTTAGCCCGCCGCGCCACAGGGGTCGTCAAAATATATATATAATGTCTACCTTTTATCTGTAAAGTGTACGTACAAAAATGTTCATTAATCATGTGAAAAAAATATAACAAAGTGCAACTATTTTCGCCTGAAAATTTGATTCAACTTCTAAACGACTTAGAATTTTGTACTTTTTCTTTCACATAAATGTCGGCAAAGACTCTATCTTTAAGTTGAACGTATGATTCTGTGATGCGACGGTTTTAAACGTGGCAGGTAATGTTTTTTCGTGATTTACACTTACTTTTCGTTCCGCGTGCGCTATTCTGTCACTTTCTAACTTACCTGAACTTTAATGAGTTAGAAAGCGCCGTGTTGTAACCTGAGTGACACCGCAGCGTCACCGTCTGCACCGATAAACTTAGAGCTGGCGCAGCCGGAAGGATAAAGAAGTCTTACCATCAGGTATTGTCGGTGTTGATCCTAAGCTCAGCACCGTGTTGTAACCGCAGTGACACTGCTGCATCGCCGTCTAACTGCACCGATAAACTTAGAGCTGGCGCAGCCGGAAGGATAAATAAGTCTTACCATCAGGGGCACTATTGTCGGTGTTGATCCTAAGCTCAGCGCCGGGTTGTAACCGCAGTGACACTGCTGCATCGCCGTCTAACTGCACCGATAAACTTAGAGCTGGCACAGCCGGAAGGATAAATAAGTCTTACCATCAGGGGCACTATTGTCGGTGTTGATCCTAAGCTCAGCGCCGGGTTGTAACCGCAGTGACACTGCTGCATCGCCGTCTAACTGCACCGATAAACTTAGAGCTGGCGCAGCCGGAAGGATAAATAAGTCTTACCATCAGGGGCACTATTGTCGGTGTTGATCCTAAGCTCAGCGCCGTGTTGTAACCACAGTGCACTGCTGCATCGCCGTCTAACTGCACCGATAAACTTAGAGCTGGCGCAGCCGGAAGGATAAAGAAGTCTTACCATCAGGGGAACTATTGTCGGTGTTGATCCTAAGCTCAGCGCCGTGTTGTAACCGCAGTGACACTGCTGCATCGCCGTCTAACTGCACCGACAGGATGCCGAGTGCGCGAAGCTGCGGAGCGCCGGCAGCCGCCAGCGCGCGCAGGCGGGCTGCGGCCGCGCGCGGCACCGACAGCGTCACGCGGACTGAGTTCCACGGCTCCACCTGGAATTAAAGATTGCGTCACAATTTTAACAAAATTAAAGAGAACTGACACGCATATTTGCCAAATCTAAACATAACATAACAGCCAATAGTCACATACATAGTCCAGATCCCACACCAGGGTATCAGGAACTACGATTACCATGGTACCACAACATACAGACCCGGAACAAATATTTACATAATAGAGGCAGGCGTATTTTCGTACCTTTCGTATTTATTTTCTTCATTTTATCGTGTTTTTCGCTTTATATCATTTTATTTAGGTGACATTTTAACCGGTGTACTACGAAAGTAATGGGTCTCTGCAATAATCTATTTTTCGAAACAGAAATATGATTAAAAGTGGTTGAAAAAGCGACATTTAGACACGACAGTCGATTGCCGAGGCACATTATTTTCTTAGTAGTACTGTAACTTGGTTAGAGAGCATATGTGTGGTGTAGTTAAATATAAGTGTACTACATTTGTGTGTCTTTTCAAATGGGTAGATTTTGTCCCCCAAAAACATAACTTATTTCTGCCACCGTTTGAGGCTGCGTTACCACCAGAGATGAGCGAGGATGCGTAGCGAGGGATGTGTTTGTTAAGAACCAATAGAATCACTTCATTTACCTAGCCTCGCTCAGCGCAGCTCTGGTGGAAACGGCTAGCAAAGCGAGGTTTTCATACGTATAAAACATGCGTAAGATGTGCGCGAGGGAAGTGTGCGAGGAATGTGTGCGCGGGATGTGTGCGAGAGATGTGCGCGAGGGATGTTTGCAAAGGATGGATGCGAGCGAGAAACTACTAGCAGTCACTAGACGGATCCTCGCACCGCTCATCTGTGCACCGTTTCACAGTATCGCTACGCATCTTCGCACCGCTCAGCTGCCTAGCACATCTCTGGTGGAAACACTCGCATCGTTCCACAGCCTCGCACCGCTCAGCTGCCCAGCACATCTCTAGTGGAAACGCAGTCTTAAACTAGGGTATGACTTGATGGAGACTGACAACTACAGGTCTAGCGCTTAACGAGTCAGTCCCTGAGGTATGGGAGCGGTACGGGAGGGGTGTTTTGTTCACATTATGTCACATGTCATCTGATAATTTGAGAGCCGAAAACACCATCAAGATTATCATCAATCATATCAAGCGTAGAGTGTGCTGTCTTATGAACTTTTGCTGATTCTCTCTAGCATCTTAATTTTGACTGCCTGCCTAAGACTTTTAAGTTGGCTTTCCTTTTTTTCTTTGAATCAGCTTCCACTTGTTCTCGAGGCACCACACAGACGCTCCCCGCCTAGTAGAGTAGTAAGAAGGATCATCAAATAAAGCCGAGCCGTGTTTGTTGCCTGATTCTTCTAGGTTTGGTCGCGTTGGAACAGGAGTAAATTTATTTTATAAGACAATTCAAAATTATCCTTGTGATTTCAATGAATAAAATACTTTTGACTTTTGTTTTTGACCCCTCCCGTACCGCTCCCATACCTCAGGGACTGACTCAGTTAAGCGCTAGACCTGTAATTTATTGTTTGTATGCAAGCGCCTGTAATTTTGCTGACATGTAGTTAGTTACCTTGTTAACTTTAAGCGTGTGCGGATGCGGCTCGGCGAGCAGGGTGCGTAGCTCGAGCAGCAGGCGCTTCAGCCGCGCCGGGAACCGCGGGTCCTTTATGTCACCCTCGCAGGTCACCACCACGCCGCAGGAGCCGCCACCCGCCTTGCATAGCCCATCGCTATCCGCTGCCATGCTGTAACACAGAGATTGTTCTTGATATATCCATTTTTATTGTCGAAGCTGTAAAGGGCAATAGTTTTCCTCCTGTATGGATATCGTAAAGCCGACTAAGGGATTACCCGGACTTGTTGATAAGATTTGTCCTGGTTGCTAACTTATTCTTATTATTAAAAAATTTATTACTGGAACAAAGCGATAGCCGAAACAGTCGTGGGATGCAATGGCGGCGATGGAACTTGTCACTTGTTTTTTAAAATTATTTTTTGCCATCCTTTAACGAGAAGGAGACTTTCTAAGATAGGTCTACATTGCAGTTTTCGGTCTATTATCGCCTTAAATTTGAAAACACACGAGACTTCTCCTATAGAATGCAATTTGCCATAATCACCAATACTCAGGTGGAACTGCTGGAACTGCTGCCAAACCCCTGGCGTAAATCCTGCTTCTACGACATCCATGGGAGGATACGGAGTATTTATTCTATTGCTGGACACACCATGGCACAGCATGGGTATTCTTTATTCATATTTTTACCTACGACGTTATGGAGAAGGTATATGCGTGAAGTGAGAGCTTTTTTATGTCTGCCCAAACAAATGTTCTTTGTCCTATTTTGATAAAGTTTTCTGTAATTGGTTTGTGATTTTGGCATTGGTTGGACCGGTGCTATGGTGTTAACTCAACAGGGGGCGCTGCCATAAAAAACCTCTTTTTAGAATGAGTTTTAGCTCATTTTTTGTATGAAAACTGGTGTTGAAATACTGAACATAGCAACGGGTTTCTTTTTTTTATAAAATTAACTTGATAAAAGGTAATGTCTACATACATATTCTTACAGGTTTGGCCGCGTTGGAACAGGAGTAAACTAGTTTATTAGACTATTCAAAATGATCCTTATGATTTCAATAATGATAATGGTAATCTTTATTTCCCTTATGACACTATGTACTATGTCATTTAACAATTTATAGAAACTAATAATATTCATAATATAATACAATATTAAATTAAATATGTGACACTGTAAAATTGTAAAAACCTAAAATAATTTAAAATTAAATTAATCAAATTAACATTCATTACAAATAATACCATCACAAACAGTTTTTGATCTTCACAACACAGGGAATCCTAGTGTAGAGATCAAAGTTATTCCAAACAACACTTAATTATTAACCTAAAATGTGTATAAATAAAAATAAAAATAATATAATTTAAAATTAAATTAACACTATCTATTCATTATGAATAGACAAATCAGTAAATCACAAAATATGGATTTATCAGCCAAGGCTTCATCAAATTTTAAAATGACTATTAAATAATAAATATCTTTTATGAAATATTTTTTTTTACTTTTTGTCATACATGTATACATATAAGACATTTTCCCTGAAGAGATTGGTAGGATTTTAATATGGTTTTCACTGTTGAGTAGCGCAGCAATTCCTAAAGTGGGTTCCGTGGGAAAGACACCAGGGTTCTGCCAAATTATTTAATTTTGGTTGGGACTGTACGCTACCCCAGAAATGCGCATAGCATAAAAATCTTTCAGCAAAAAGCTCTACTACTACTAAAACTTATACCAGCTGATGAAGAAGCTTGCGTGCATTATCATCCTCCACAGCCTGACTTCACCCACCGCTGAGTATAGGCCTCTCTTTGCCAGTGCCATTCCTCACGGTCCCGTGCCAGTCTCATCCAGGTTCGCCCGCGACGCATGCGATATCGTCTGCCCATCTCGCTGCTGGACGACTAACGTTTCTGTACCCAGTTCTTGGGCGCTATTCTGTTACCGCCTTACTCCACCTATCGTCACCTAGTCTTGCCGGGTGTCCTGCCCCCATCTCCATTTTAGTTCCAATATACGATTCCCAACATCTTTGAGTTTCGTTCGACTTCGTATCTCGACGTTGGGAACATGGTATAAGCTTGATGCCGAGCATGGCAAAGTTGTGTGTTGTTGCTTGTGTGCAAAGTTGCCATAAATCTTTTTATCTCGGGTTTATCTACAACAACACCCCTTTATCATTCATTCATCAAAGCGATGGTAGCCTAACGGTTCAATAGTGCAACTCAGAATCCAACGATACCGGGTTCGATCCTAGGCTCCGCACCAATGACTTTTCTAAGTTATGTGCGGATTTCCATCGCTCTGTGCTTCGGAGGTCACGTTAAGTTGTCGGTCCCGGCTGTTATTAATTAATAGCAGTCGATAAGCCATGTCAGAGGCCCTCGGGCGGCTTGACAAACTCTGACACCAGAGGCCAGCACTACCTCATACGAAACGAAACGAAACGATCATTCATTTCCTTAGTTTTTTTGTACAAAACCGTCATTTTGCTACTTAATCAATTATGAGGTTGACTCATCCATAATTTGGCAGGGTGTTAATTTTTTTTCTTTTTTTTTATCCTGTTGTGACCCACTGCTGGGCAAAGGTCTCCCCCAAAATTTTCCAGTCATCCCGGTTTTTGGCAGTTTCTCACCACTCTTTCTCGTAAGCCTCGAGATCTTTTTCGTCCCGCCAACGCCTCCTCGGCCGGCCCCGTCATCGCCTTCCGTCTTCAGGCACCCAAGGAGTTACTATGTTCTCCCACTTCTCGGGGGTGCTTCCGACTGACGTGGCCAGCCCATTCCCACTTAAGCTTTATCGAACGCAGCCTGGTGTTCCGCACTCGGTCGATGCGTTTAAGGCCGAGAATACTGCGTTCCATTGCTCTCTGGCAAATCTTAAGGATGGGCAGGTCGATGACAACATGGCAACATGTCGATGAGTTATGTACATTATATTGACGACCTCTGTGGCGCGGCGGGCGAAGCTCGGCCTACGACGCAGGAGGTTGCGGGTTCGATTCCCGCACTCTGAACAAATATTTGTGCGATCGCAGATATTTGTTTAGGGTGTTCTGGGTATTTTCTATGTATAATAAAAAATATCTATCTATGTAATATATTGTATTAAGTATATCAGTTATCTAGTACCCATAACACAAGCTCTGCTTAGCTTGGGGCTAGATAATGTTGTGTGAACTGTCCAGCATTATTTATTTATTTATTTATTTTATTATTATGGCAATGGAAATTACCAGCAAAATTTCGTACTTTATTTATTGATTTCAATAATGTCAACCTCTGCTCAATTATTACAACTGCAACACAAACCAGGAATGTCATGTCATCATCATCAGCAGCCTTAAAATTCAATCAGGATATTTACCATAATCACTCGCTTGGCAAGAGGATTGGTGGTCACAGTATTGGTGTTAAGTACTCAGGAAGATGGTCTGCTCAAACCCTGGTGTTATCCCTCAGACGGTTTTTACGAAAACCACGGGAGTAGACGGAGGTGTCTATGGTTAGGCTGGACACGCCACGGCATCCACAAACAAGCACTACATTTGATGATTTGAGAAGGAACCTTATTTAGTTTATGCATAGACTTTGTAATAAGTATACGACGGACGGCGTTCCATACAATATCAACTCCAAAATATGGCACCTTTTAAAATTCGAACGATGACAAATGAGTATGATACACTGTCGGTTCACACTCTAGTCCTTCAAATGTGTTCAATAATCAAGCAGCAATGGACGGATAAAACTTGACAGTTTTTTTTTTTTTTTTTTTTTTCTGTGTTTATCTGCGATCAGTCTTCAGACTATGAGCAGGTTTGATGTGGATAGAAGGGCTTGTAAGAGAAGTGGTCCAGCGACCTTTTCTCCATTTCTGTGCATCATGTTCTGATGGGTTCCATGATGTGTTAACTATCTGCTATTCAGTTATTTTGTACTAAGACATCTTTTCTTTTCAGGCGCTTTTTATATGGGGGCTTAGTGAGTCGCTGTGCCAGTTGATTGGGATGGTTTCTCAATTTTTCCTGATAGGCTCGAGCACTAGTTTTGATTTCTTCAGATACCGTGTTGACTTTAAGTATTTCATGCAACTCAGTGTTTCTTATGAACCAGGGTGCGTTGGAGATATTTTAAAGCAGGCCATTTTGGAAGCGCTGAATTAAATTTATATTGGAGGTGCAAGCTGATCCCCACAGTTGGATGCCATAAGTCCAGACTGGCTTCAGGACAGTTGTGTAGATGAGTAGCTTGTTATCAACTGACAGTTTTGAGTTTCTCCCAAGGAGCCAGTAGAGTCCTCTGTATTTTAAGCCTAGTTGATCCCTTTTTGTTTGTAGGTGTTTCTTCCATGTCAGGCGGCGGTCCAGGTGCATGCCTAGGTACTTTACGGTGTCACTATGTGGTAGCGGGTGGTTTCCTAGGTTGACCGGGGGACAATCTCCTCTTCTCAGTGTAAATGTTATATGGACTGACTTTGAGGCACTTGCCATAATCCTCCATTTTTTCAGCCAATCATCTACCTTGTTAAGGCTGTTTTGCAAGAGCTCTGATGCTTTTTGTGGGTTTTTACTATTTGCTAGAATTGCTGTGTCATCCGCATAAGTGGCAATGGTAACATTAGGTGTTACAGGAAGATCAGCTGTAAAAATTGTGTTGAGTATGGGTCCCAAGACTGAACCTTGTGGAACACCTGCATTTATATTGTAGAAGCCAGAAGTCTCCCCCCATCTTTGATTTGAAAAATTAGATTTTTTAGGTATGAGTTTAGGAGGGAGTAATATGTGTGTGGCAGAAATGTTTTTATTTTGCACAGAAGGCCATCATGCCAGACTCGGTCAAAAGCTTGCTGGATATCGAGGAAGGCAGAGGAGCAGATAATATACAGATATGTTTCTTTTTAGGGTTCTTTTTTATACTACTTGGATGACGGATCAAGCAGATGGCCCACTTGATGTTAAGCGGTAACCTCTGCCTATGAACAGTGCATTAATTCATAGATCACGTCCACCTACGACGCAACCTATGTGGCATTGCACTGCGCCCGCCACCCTGAGACATAAAGATGAAAAGTCTCATGTGCCTGTAATTTCACCGGCACCCTTACCCTTCAAACCGGAACACAGCAATGCGAGCACTACTGCTTTGCGGCAGAAATAGGTATGGTGGTAGTACTTCCCCGGACGAACTCTTTCACAAAAAAGCTCTACTACTACTAAACGTGTTTGGTTCTGTACCCAAAGGGTAGAACGGGGCCCTATTACTAAGATTCCGATGTTCGTCCGTCTGTCTGTCTGTCTGTCCGTCTATAACCAGGCTTTATCTCACGAACCGTGTAAGTTAGACAGTTGAAATTTTCACTGATGATGTCTTTATGTTGTTGATATAACAACAAATACTAAAAAACAGAACAAAATAAATATTTAAGGGGGCTCCCATACAACAAACGTCTTTTTTTTAAATAGATAATGGTAAGGAACCCTTCGTGCGCGAGTCCGACTCGCACTTGGCCGGTTTTTACAGATAATGGTACGGAACCCTTCGTGCGCGAGTCCAACTCGCACTTGGCCGGTTTTAATGTGGTTTGTTTCTTTTTTGGTTCAGACATAACAGTTTTAGAGCGCTGACCCGAAGTCCATTTATTTTGACGTCAGTGCTTTTAGGAGTATATAAAACCATACATTTTTTTAACTCTCAATTAGGGACTATTTGTACTAACTCCCAAAAGTAACATAATTAGTGTTACAAACAGTAAGAAATAAACCATTCTCAAAATTGAAAACAAGACCAAGATCATAGGGTCACTGACACATCCACCCATCTTTGTTTGCCTAAACAGCAAGTCTGAATTCTTGGGTACAACAGGTAAAGACATACTGAAAATGTATTTTTTTCTTTCTATTTGAATTCAATTAATAATAAAATAATAATAAGGCTGGACAAATTCACACAACATTATCTAGCCCCAAGCTAAGCCAGAGCTTGTGTTATGGGTACTAGATAACTGATATACTTAATACAATATATTACATAGATAGATATTTTTTATTATACATAGAAAATACCCAGAACACCCTGAACAAATATCTGCGATCGCACAAATATTTGTTCCGAGGCGGGAATCGAACCCGCAACCTCCTGCGTCGCAGGCCAACCGTCGCCCGCCGCGCCACAGAGGTCGTCATTAGATAGAGTTTGCATCTGTTCATGGCTTTGTATTTTTGTTTAACTATGATAGACCCTCGATTGACCGCGCGGGCGCGATCTCACCTGTTGGTAAGGGACGATGCGGCAGACGTTGGAGCACGAAGGTCTAGAAGGCACTTTTGTCTTTAATAGACCCATATTAAATATAAGACCATATATATATATAAAACAAAGTCGTGTTGGTTACACCACTTATAACACAAGAACGGCTGAACCAATTTGGCTGAAAATTGGTGGGGAGGTAGCTTAGAACCAGGAGAAGCACATAGGGGGGGGGGGGGGGGTTAGGAGGGGCTGTTTTTTACCAGGGGCTACCCGTGCGAAGCCGGGGCGAGTCGCTAGCATAGAATAAAACCCAAATTACAAGATCTTCGTTTTTCCAGGCATTCAAATAATTTATACCTTCTGAATATATCAGTGACGTTGAATAATAGTTAAGTACAATTACCAATAATCATGATTGCGTCAAAATTTAGAATTCAATGGAATTCATTAGACCTCAGAAGAAGAACTAAATCATGGAAGTAAGGCTAAAAACAAACCGGTATCGATTATACCAGTCTCATTCTTTTATATGAATGTATTCAAGTGTTGGAATGAGACAAGCATATATCTATCTGTTCTTATTTGTGTAACTTGTACCAGGCCAAATGTCAAACTACTACTAGATTCATGGTACCAATCTAGGAAGATGTATATTCATGGTACCAATCTAGGAAGATGTATATTCATGGTACCAATATTCAAGGTATGGAACGGAAAAATGACTGTCGTGTGACAATATATTTGTTTCTCTCTAACATAGGATAGCAAGCTATCTTCTAGGATAGGAGGAAGGAGGAAAACTCTATGCTAATATAGCACTCTATCCATGTACTACTTTCATCTGTGATTTAGACAGACCTATAATTACACTAGATAATGCAAGTTCACCAACTTGTCACTTTGCCTTTCCGAAGTTTGAGCAATGCTCCAACTAGTGCCTCAGTGATCAGTGCCCCTTCAGTGAATTCTTTCAAAATAGACTTGACAAACATTTAAAGTGCACTGATAAGGACTAAGATATATACGCATCAGCTCCGAGAGCTGCCTGTGTATTATAAATAAATAAATAGTAAACTTCAAATCAGATCGCTATCGGCAGTCTTCGCGATAGCACGTACGATGTTTATAGAAAAATGCATAATTGTGCCACAGTGAACTGTAAAAATTCTTTGAAGTCAGCTAGCCGTGCCAATGGAGATATTTCGTGAAAAAGTAGGTGCAAAATAAAACGGCACGCTTGGTTTCATACAAATTTACGTGTTTGCGGTGTCTAACTTGATTTATGGTCTGCAAATAAGCCAATTTGAAGAAAAAAACTGGCGTAGTGCGAGTAAGACTCGTGTGGAGGGTCCCGTGCAAGTATGCTACCATAGTAACCACTAGACCAATTAAGTCCTCGGTGAAATTAAGCAGCATAGGTATGTTTTACACATTTTCTGCACACAAATATTTTCCTAATTTTTCGGTACACAAGACGAGCGTGAATGGGACAGTAGGAAGGGGAAGACCTCGGCGAACGTATTCAGACCAGATCGGAGACGTTCTGGAAAAAGGCCAGGTCAAGAGTACCCTTAACCGACGAGCATGTATGAAGAATGTGATGAGAGTGAATGAAGCAAAAGAGGTGTGTCAGGATCGTAGCAAGTGGAAATCCGTGGTCTCTGCCTACCCCTCCGGGAAACAGGCGTGAGTTTATGTATGTGTGTATGTAAATATTTTCCTGTTTTTGTGGAAAAAGAAAGATGTAGAATTTTCGTTTAGGTTTTCCTGTAAACTACGGATATATTCAGTTAATTATTTTCAAAATTTCATGGTTATTATTTTCGGAGATAGTAAGTGGGGAAATGCTTGATACCATTAAAACTAGATGCATTATAAAATCATGAAATAAATATATTTGTATTCCATGTAATATGCCTCTAATGCCATACCCATCTAATATTCCCTTTCATCCCTTTCATTTATTCAGGCTATACGTAATTGTGTCACCTAACTCTGTATATTTACCAAATTGCAACTTATTAAAGTTGGTTCCAAGAAAATAGGTTATGACAGGCAGAGAAAGTTAAAGTTTAAAAGTTTAAAAAGTTTATTTCAGTGACAACAAAAACATATGAAACGCAATTTTTACAAAATTAAGGTAGGTAGTAGGTATAGGTACACTATAAAGAAACTTAAAGTTGTAAGGCTTAAAAAAGGTAAATCTATGAAAACAATATAATTCTGAACAAGTTGTATGCAAGGCATAGTAAAACAGTGAACACTCCCAAAAAAGAAGCAGAGGAAGACAATATTTAGAACACAGGAAGGTACATACACAGGGGCCTGAATACAGAAATATGGTTAATAGAAAACGCCAAACCTTCGATTAAATTTACAAAGTTCTGGCTTTTAAGATTTAAATTAATGAGAAATTAATTGATGAAAAAGGACCTCTAAATCATCAATGAAACATCAGCAGGAGAACAGTAAAGTATGTGGTGCAATTTTTATAAAATACACGTTAATTTCAATTCTATAAATAAATGAAATTTATTTTTTAGTTTCATCTGACCATAGTTTTCATTTAATTCAAAAAAACTATGTGGACCTGATACACTCATATGGGGGATATTGGGGGCATAACACATCGCCGTAACACAGTTTTAAACTAACACGGGAGGTAGGTTCCTAAACCTCATAGTGCCTACCCTAATTCTCAATAGTTGTTTTAACCTTAATTACCGTTGTCGTCGTCGTTTCGTATGAGGTAGTGCTGGCCTCTGGTGTCAAAGTTTGTCAAGCCGCCCGAGGGCCTCTGACATGGCTTATCGACTGCTATTAATCAATAATTAATATTACCTTAAGTACCTATATAAGCACTAAGTAAAGCATCCTTAAGTTATGAAATAAAATCTATTCTATTCTATTCTATATATTACCATACTGGGGGTAATTGCCATAATCAGCACACCCATGGGACGAGACAGAGGGGTCTATTCTTACTCTATGTTATGAAAGTTCATATCTTATTTATCCCTAGTTAATTGAACATAATCAATAAATGAATTACTCAGATTTTTAAAATAATTCAATTAATATTATCTTTAAGTTTATTGCTAGAATGCAACAATCTTATATTCAAAAATTTAAAATATGCTAGAACACTTATCAAAACTTAAGACATTTATGTATGGACCTAATTATATAGTAAGTTTTTGTAAAAAACTTTAGTTTTTGTTTTCTATAATGCAAGCATTACTTACTGCTGGCATTAGCAGCACCTAAGTAGCTTCCAAGATACAAACATTTTATTTTATTGTTTTTAACCTGTATTTTAGTTTTTAATGTAGTATGAATCATAGTCTGAAATAAAGAAATTATTTATTTTATTTATTGATTATTTTTAACATCATTAAATGTTTCACAAATGATTGGCTTTCTAACAGGGAGGATACTTGAGATGGTGTAACAAGCATTAATGAAAAAAAAAGAAGTTTCTGTAGTTGTTGTTATACAAATAAGAATAAGATAACTGGTTGTGAACAAACAAACTTTTAACATTAAAAGACATTAAAGTGTAATCGTGCTGCAAGTCAAACTAAGACATTTCAACACTGAAATAGACACAGCAGTGAAAGCTGCTAGTCTATAATTTTAAATATTAATAACAATAATAATATTTACTTATCTTCTCACAGATACTACAAATAAATGTTTAAAAAAATACAAAAATGATTTAATTTTTATTTTGTTTTCAGTTTGTATTCCATGAAGCAAGCAAGAGCAATGGATTTAGATTAACACAAAATGTAGCCTGAAATACATAGCCAATATCAATGGCATTTCAGAAATACGCAGTTTGAATCTAATGAATAGCACCCCTAACAAGAAGCCCAGAACATGTGTATTGTTAACCTACAGTTGTAAACATGTTCAATAGTGGAATATCCCCCCAATGACGTACGCCGTGAGGCACTGCCGAAACCTCTAGGACGTATTACACAACCTATGAAACTGTGATTCGGTGTTGCGACCGCGACTGTAACCAGAGTTTTAGGGCGGACGTCGACACGAGAACATCCTCCGCAACCACCCGACGACGTCCTGTCACCCTGTGTCCATTTTGTATCGAACATCATACGATCGAAACACAGATCCAAAATGTAAATAAACTAAAAAAAAATGCACTTACCTCATACAATGTCACATTCCGCTCAATTCAACACAAGACCCATCCCCTTGTGTTCCAAATCATCCTGGATTATGATACGCAACATCACTGTCCGGCTCCGACGCAAAGCAATATCGGTCCTACGGCCAGTGTCCACTTTGCCCCGAAAACATATGACACACAACTTCTGCCCCCGTTACGGTCCACCAGGGCAACTATCCACGGTTTTTTTCCAATTTTTATCTAAGAACACGCGACTAAAAACACTACAATGTCATTATGAAACGAATTCACTAAATTTTAGGTTCCAGTGACGCAAAGCTCATTTATCGTGAAGAGCAGCAGCCATTTTGAAATGTACGAGGAGTGCAGTCACAGCATGGAACATTCGTATATTACGGCTGCTCCTGGGTTTTACGACTCCTTGTGAGTGGAGCGATAGTTGGGAAACTTTATAAAGATGCGGTTTTAACACTTTAGATCACAGTTATTCACTCCATGTTCTTGTTGGAACTATTCAAAACAACCTAAGCGACATCCGATAACTCCACCAGCTTACCCCATTTGCATGACACACATAAAATACCAAAAAAAAACACTAAAAACACTTAAAAACGTATATAAACAGTGTCGCGGAGGATTATGTGAAGTTAGGGCATCGTATTAATATACCAGTCCAGTAGAAAAATCGCTAAAAAGATAGGTATTTATTTTACAAATAGTTAATACGGTACGAACAATAACAACGTCCGCCATTTGCAATTTTCAACTTGACATGCGCGCTGACTCGCCGTAGACAAACCTAAACGACGTAACCTTTGACAAGCGTATTAGATTATATTATCTATGAAACGTATTTTTGGACTCCTGTTTCTAAGGCTTAGAGCAATACAGACTCCGTACGGACTACATTACCCTTTAGCAGAAGTGTAAAATGAGGATGAAGTCATTATAAATAAATAATAAATAAATAGTGCTGGACAGTTCACACAACATTAACTAGACACAAGCTAAGCAGAGCTTGTGTTATGGGTACTAGATAACAGTCATTGGCAATGTTATTCCTATAACTGTCGTGGTATGTCTGTCTGTCTGTCTGGCTGCGGCCTGAAAATAGACCCGACTGTTTCCCCATAGATGTCATAAAATATGACTAAGGTACCTATCGATCCCCCTAAACACATTTTTACAGTGTTTTTTTGTTTTGTTTTGGGGGATCGTAGCTAAACTGATGATATTTATGAGATACTATCAATTAAAACATGTGTGTTAGGTATCCTAGTTATCGCCAAATCAACTTTCACTATCTGAAGAAGTGTCGATGAGATAAAAAACACCCAAAAAAAATGAATTTCGAGCCTCAAGCGAGAGCATTCACCTTAAAATGAAACTGGTGTACAAAATACTTTTACAAGTGAAGTGACTACAAACCAAAGTAATCTTTAGCTAAATCAAGTCTGATTAATCAGACATGGCAAAAGACATGGCTTAATTATTTATTCTAACCGCAATGACATTTATAATATTGACCTTACCTAATTTGTGACATTGTTACTTTATTCAATTCAATTTATATTTAATTTTGTCAGTGACTGTTATGAAGAATGGGCATATTATTTCTTGATTATTTCTTCTTTGTTAACAGAATGTTTAGAGTGACTAACCTAATGATCCAATCGTTGGTAGAAATAAATAAAATTATATTAAGGTGGTTGCTTTCGCTTGTGGCGCGAAATTCATTTTTTTCATATTTTTTGCTCATCACTTTAACTTTGTTTTGTTTTGTATTTTTTATTTTCGTACCTTTTTTTATATATATTCTCATTATACCTATGCATATCATTTGTAAATTTAACTTTCGTTATTAATATTCAGGTTGTTATATTGTTCTACACCTTTGTCTGTCAAAAATTTAAAAAAAAAATGGAAAACCGTTATTGGCCTTAAGATTAGTTTGTAAGTATTTGTTGTATTATATTAAGGGCTGTGGTTTTTATTCAATAAATAAATAAAATAAATCACATATCTTCAGATAGCGTCGAAGTAATTGCCGGTAATTATATAGGTCATATAAGTACCAGCAACATAGTTTTCGATAAAAAATATTTGAATTTCACGCCACAAGTGAAAGTAACCACCTTAATTCTAAAAGGACAAGGACACTAAAGCCAAAAAAAACTTTATATCCTTCCTGCCCGGGTATACGCGCAAATCCTTTCTAGCAGTTACTCTTTCTGCGCTGAGTTATGTCAGAGAAATTCAGTGTTAACTATTTACACTCATTTTATAAAGGTACACTGAAAACGTTCGGTCAACGTGTTTACTAATTCTCCCGCTATCTAACGAGTGGCGCTTCAAAATGAATCAATTTATTTGCTGTCATTCATTTTATGTCTATGGTGTAGAGCCGTAACAAAAAGTACGTTTTGACAAAGTCATATCTTTTCATGCTCCAATGAAGGCTCGATGCTATTGGGTGTAGTGTAATTTCCATGTTTATTGTAATAATATACTGTAATTTGATTGGCTGCCGCCATGAATCGTGAGGACACGAATCACTTCCGTTGCTTGCTGATAATGATGTCCAGTCCAAGTCCAACTCGGTAATGAAGTTTAAACACTGCTATCCTCAGCAAAATAAATAATATTTGATTTATTTTCATTGGGGAACTAAAGCCGATCGTAGTCTAGTTAATTTTAATATGAACTAAGATAATTTAGGCTTGCCTCTGTCTACCCTCTATTGAATCTCCCACGGATCTGACGGAGATGAGGGTATCCTTGATTGGAATTGATTTTCCGATTTTACAGGTTTGAGACTGATTCTGCTCTGCTATGCTACATCTGCCACACGCATTAACGGCGCTGGCCGATCCACTGAGCATGTAATCACTACGTTTTAGGCCGATCTAAACTCTGGCCCTCATGGGTTCGAATCTTGTGCAATAATTTATTATCTTCCAACAAGACAGGTAAATTAATTGGAGTACCAACCTACCTACAACAACCTACCTATTACAGGTGTGGCAAATAAAGTCACTGACTGACTGTACAATTTTTCAAAAATCCTTGAATGTCAATGTTTCCTAAGAGCAAGCCTCTGTAACTACTACAAAAAAGGTACTTGTCCTGAAAGTCATTTATCTTGCCCCAGTATGTTTAGTACTAGCAGAATAAAACAGCGTGGAAATCGAAATTAATCGAACTATTTATTAGTTCATGTGCTTGTTGTCCTGCAGTGACTCCTTAGGCACCGATTGGAATAGTCCTTTTCTTGCCATTTCATCAGCCCAATCTTCAAACTCTCCCCTCCTGAAATATACCAAAAACAGATCAATTTTAATGCTAATTAATTTACTCCCACGTGCTTAGCTTAGCAGGGGGACATGTGCAGTGTGCACGGGCAATACGTGCTTGTCAAGCCGCTTTATCGTGTTCACGCTTGAGTCAAGCATCATATAGCGTAGTATATAAAGACATAGGTACTTATATTATATACTTTTTGGTCCCAAATTATATTTTACGCTTGACTAAATGTAGGTAATTAATTGCATTTAGTTAAGATCCACAAAGGTTAAATAATAAGGGACTTTTTAGAGCAAATCAGGCATCGTTAGTTTGTTTTCAAGTTTTTTAACCCCCGACTGAAAAGAGGAGTGAGGCCATAATGTGTCTGTATGTATGTTTTTTGATGCCACGGGCCACGTAGCTTCAGTACACGTTTAAGGATAGTCAGCGATTGTTACTATACTAGCTAACTTCTCTAGCTATGTTACGGGTACCAAAAGTGCTAGGTAGGCAGCACTGTTATGAATACCCCTCCGCCGCTTGGCTCAAGCGTAAATCTACGTGCTTGAGCAAGCCGCTTGACCGAGTTCCTCCAAATTCATGCTTGACTCAAGCCAAAACTCTGGAATCTGCTTGCGGCTTGCCGCTGACCGTCTCCTCGCTTGTACATCAAGACCGTTCACCGTAAGTTGGCACCTGCCATGGAGTATTTACAGGTGCCATCTTTCTGTGAAGGAGCTGTACCTTTTGACACAAGCCGAATTTAAGAAAATTTAAAGAATAAAATAAAATAAAAAAACTGTGGAATGGAATCTACGTGCTTGCGGCTTGACGCTTGACCATCATGGCGTGCTCAGTCCAATTAAAACTCCAAAAAACTGTTCATGTTAAAATTAGCTTTAGTTAAGTACAGATCCACCAACTTATCTGTAAAATGAAATATATGTAGACATCTACATACATCTCATTGTACAGATTCGTTGGTGGATGTTTATGTTATATATTATATAGCACCACAGACAAACAGTGTACTTTAGCACTTGACATTGATTGATTGAAATTGAATGAAAAAAAGTGCTGCTTGCTTGCTGCTGTTGGCTAAAGTTTTTTTTCAGTTTTGATTGAACTACAAGACGAGCAATATAGGTGTTTTATCTTGAAAAGTTAAGATTTATGTATAAAAACAATGTCAACGAATATTCCGAAATAATTTCCAGGTATGTTCTATTTATGTTATGGCTAGTAAGATTTGCGAAAACACAACAATGTTTTATTCTCTACAGCAATATTTCGATTTAAGTAATAAATAATAACTATAAAATAATAATGAAGAACAAATGGACTATTTACCTACTACCTGCTTTACTTTAATATAGATTTTTTTGTTTAGATTTAGCTTAAAAACAACCGCATAGAAGGCTAGATGAAATAAAATAAATTGTTTATTATTCCAACAAATCATAAATGCTATGAATTATTTTTCTGAAGTAAGTATGTTATCATTTCTTAGATATATTAAGATCTTTTAGTGACTCCTAAGTGCCAGATTGATAAATAAGTAGGTAGTAGGTAGGTACTTATGATTCAGAAAAAACAATCTATTGATTAGCAATTCTCAGTTTAAAATAGGAATAAGCTTTCTAAGCTGTATGGTAGCTTGGGTACTGTACATGGAGGTATAATAGTAATAGAGTGAGTGCTAAAAATAGCATAGATTGTTCCTTCTTACTCCTATCCTAGAAGATAGCTTGCTATCCTGTGTTAGAGAGAAACAAATATATTGTCACACAACAGTTGTTTTTCCGTTCCGTACCCTGAATATTGGCACCATGCATATACATCTTCCTAGATTGTTACCATGAATGTAGTAGTAATTTGACATTTGGCCTGGTACGACTTACACAAATAAGAACAGATATATTTATGCTTGTCTCATTCCAACACATGAATACATTCATATAAAAGAATGAGACTAGTATAATCGATACCGTTTCGTTTTAAGCCTTAGTTCCATGCCTTTAGTCCATCTTCCTAGGGCAACAAAGGAAGCTTAACCCTAAAAAGAGTTTTCTTCCAGCAAACCTCTAGAGAGTGCTCAGTCAGCTAGAGAGTGGTGATTATAGAGGTAGGTTAGTCTACGCACATAAACTAAAGTGAGATACAAAACAAAATAAATTAAACAACATTGGTAAACATAACTAAGTTAAAATAAAATTACTTAAACAAAGATATCTATATATTAAATGAAAAATACACACATATTATTTAAATATACTAATATATTAAGGTTAATATACTAACTATCATAAATAAAAACATAATACTTACAAAGTAAAGATTTACAGTGAAAGATTGTGAAACCACAAAACAATGCTTATATCATAGAGTAACTAATAAATAAATACATGCACTCGTATAGAAAATGCATCAAAACCATCCTTAGTTGGATAGCGCTTAAACCCTACAAGCTCTTAGGAACTGTAGGACTTTCCTAGGGGTGATATCTTTCAGTTCATCCGGGCTGAGGATGTGTTTGCCCAGATGGGTCGATGCGTTTGTGCATTAGTGGTCCACACTCACCTAGCAGATGAAAGAGCTCATCGACTCTTCCCGCCATTTTCGAAAAGAGACGTTCTCTACTTTTATTTTATTTCTTTTCCTAGTGTTTTCTTGAGTTATTTTGTGTTATTTTGGTGGCATTTTAACTAATGTAGCTCGTTTAAAAAGCACAAGTGTAGTGAAATGAAATGGAAGTGAATTGCGTGACTTTTGAAATTGGTGGAAATTGTCTGCCAAAGTTTTAGTAAAATTGACCACCGTTTTACTAAAATATGACTTGACTGTGACTTTGACGACTTGGAAGGAGTGTAACGTTGCAAAATATATTGAAAATACAATATAGTGAAAATACAGATACTTGAAAATGGAAAATGCACAATGCCAATAAAAAAAAAGAAAAAAGAAAAAAAGAGCTCATCCGCCTCTTTACAAAGTCTGCAAGATTGCATTTGCATAACCTTAACTTTAACATGTACTTGTTAATTAGACAGTGTCCAGTCAAGGCTTCGTACATAGTAGTAGTAGAGCTTTTTTGTGAAAGAGTTCGTCCGCGGAAGTACTACCACCATACCTATTTCTGTCGCAAAGCAGTAGTGCTCGCATTGCTGTGTTCCGGTTTGAAGGGTAAGGGTGCCGGTGAAGTTAGAGGCACATGAGACTTTTCATCTTTATGTCTCAGGGTGGCGGGCGCAGTGCAATGCCAGATAGGGCGCGTCCTAGGTGGACGTGACCTATGAGGTAGTGCACTGTTCATAGGCAGAGGTTACCGCTTAACATCAGGTGGGCCATAAGCTTGCTCCGTCATACAAGTAGTATAAAAAAAAAAAACATTGCGAAGGTTGTTCATATTCAGCGCTAAGAGCTTTGGAATGGTTCAAATCAGAGGTATCACTCCAGAGCTTGACGGATTCTTCGAAACAGGAGTTCATCAGGGTTCTATGAGGCAGGCTTTTCGGTATACCACAGAAAGGCTCGGGGCCCATTTGTGTCCCACTATCCCCAGCCTGCGCAAGCCTGCTCGTCAGCACATGAATTACCGCTGATGCCCACGTGACCCGGACCCGGAACCAATCTTAGAACAACGCTGTTCCTTAGTCCTAGAGAGTTCAAACGTGGACCCAGACCCGGAACCCATCTTAGAACAACTCTGTTCCTTAGTCCTAGAGAGTTCAAACGTGGACCCAGACCCGGAACCCATCTTAGAACAACTCTGTTCCTTAGTCCTAGAGAGTTCAAACGTGGACCCAGACCTGGAACCCATCAGAACAACTCTGTTCCTTAGTCCTAGAGAGTTCAAACGTGGACCCAGACCCGGAACCCATCTTAGAACAACTCTGTTCCTTAGTCCTAGAGAGTTCAAACGTGGACCCAGACCCGGAACCCATCTTAGAACAACTCTGTTCCTTAGTCCTAGAGAGTTCAAACGTGGACCCAGACCCGGAACCCATCTTAGAACAACTCTGTTCCTTAGTCCTAGAGAGTTCAAACGTGGACCCAGACCCGGAACCCATCTTAGAACAACACTGTTCCTTAGTCCTAGAGAGTTCAAACGTGGACCCAGACCCGGAACCCATCTTAGAACAACTCTGTTCCTTAGTCCTAGAGAGTTCAAACGTGGAACCAGACCCGGAACCCATCTTAGAACAACTCTGTTCCTTAGTCCTAGAGAGTTCAAACGTGGACCCAGACCCGGAACCCATCGTAGAACAACTCTGTTCCTTAGTCCTAGAGAGTTCAAACGTGATAGACAGTGATCCTCAACTAACCGGACGTGATAACCTTCGAATCCAGTGCCGAAAGGGCTGCCTGACTGTCGGAGTTGATATATGTGTATGGTGTGGTTGATGTTGCCAGTGCAAAATTACCAATCTTAGATTAGATTTTTAACTGACTACCAAGTACATTATTCAAATTATAAATATGCATGGATACTACATTATAATACCGAGGGATCACTGTACAAGAAACACGATAGAAACAAAAAAGTTACGTCTATTTTTTTGCCTAGATTTGAACATAGACACATAGACACACGCCTTTTTCCCCGAAGGGGTAGGCAGAGCCACAATAGGCCTCTTTTCACAGTGGGTTGCACCATCGTGGAATATAGACGTGACAAGTGGTGAGCTCATCGCCGCCATTGCTTCCCACGACTGACTCAGCTAACGCTTTCTTCCAGTAATAACACATTCCATAATAAGCTACCAGCCAGGACAAATCTTATACCAACGAATCCTATCAACAAGTCCGGGTAATCCCTTTGTCAGCTTTTACGACATCCACGGGAGGAGACGGAGGGGTCTATTCTTAGGCCGGACACACCACAGCACTGTTTATTATTTTATTAGATAGATTTGAAAGTTTATTATAATGGTGCATAATATTGGCTGGCGATGGTTCGCCTGCGACGCAGGAGGTTGCGGGTTCGATTCCCGCCTCGGAACAAATATTTGTGCGTTCTGCTTTATTTGTTCAGGGTTGTTCTGGGTGTTTTCGATGTATAATAAAAAATATCTATCTGTGTAATGTACAGTTCTCTATCAGTTATCTAGTACCCATAACACAAGCTCTGCTTAGCTTGGGGCTAGATAATGTTGTGTGAACTTGTCCAGCATTATTTATTTATTTATATTGGGTAAAAAATCTGATAAATAAAATCAATTCAACAAAGCCGAGGGTTATCTGTAGGGGTTTTGTAAAGTAAAAATTATAATATTTTACGCTTTTTCGAGCGACGCTAGGCGTTTTTTATGATTGTTTTTTTTTGTATGAGGATTTCTGCCTTGGGCTGGCGCAGGCTTAACTTCCGCACATTCAAGAATGGCGTAAACCTCAGCTTGGCAGATAGGGACGTGATTTTATACTCCTATTTAACTTAGGTTGCTCTTCATAAACCCCACAGCCTACATCCAGTCCCATAAGGCATCCGGCCTCACAGAATGGCCTCCGTAGCAAGTGGACAGATTCGCAACTGGACAGATTCTCAACAATGACTGGCTGTTCAACCAGTCTTCTCTAGAGGGCATTTCTACGGCGGCGTATTAGTTCTCATATAATTTTTTAGAAAGCTTATCATCAGGTGTCTTGTTCAATGTAGGTGATTCCAGAACTGAGAGCAAAGACCTCAACTTCTGTGAGAGCCAATTCGGAAAACAAGCTTTTATGAAATTAGTGATCAAAACTTTAGTAGTTATAGCAGTTATTATAGAAGGTACCCATAACACAAGCTCTGCTTAGCTTGGGGCTAGACAATGTTGCGTGAACAGACCAGCATTTAAAGAAAACGGAAGTCCAACTCTCTAATTTATACCATTTTTAGGGTTCCATACCCAAAGGGTAAAACGGGACCCTATTACTAAGACTCCTCTGTCCGTCTGCCACCAGGCTGTATCTGATGAACCGTGGTAGTTAGACAGTTGAAATTTTCACAGATTTTAACAACAAATACTACAAAAACAATCAAATAAATATTTAAGGGGGCTCCAATACAACAAACGTGTTTTTTTTGCTGTTTTTATAGATAATGGTACGGAACCCTTCGTGAGCGAGTCTGACTCGCACTTGGCCGGTTTTTGACGTTTGTGACATCGACACTATACCTATCGTAACATGATCCGAACTCTTTTTGTATAAGGTACCTTAGAGAATTGGCCTTCAGATCATATTAAGCGCAAACACGGCCAGTCTACTATTATCCATCGAGGAGTGCCGTTGTCCACCTTCCGTCTCCATCATCGGATCAGCTCGCTGTCACCATAATATTGCATTGTCATCGGAATTTGACAGGTGTGCAAAATATCATCTCAATTGGTTGAGAATAACTGCATTAAAATTGAGTTGCGAGATTTCATCCGGACAGACGTTACGTACATAATAGCTTGTATTAAAAAAAGTGTACTTACGCATAGTAAGTCTTATATGCTTCGATCCTCGGCGCAGCGATGAGGAAATGGACGGCCAACCCGCCCAGAATCGCTAGCGCAAAAGCCTGGGTCATAACTCCTGTACAGGAAATTTATTAAACTAGACGTTTGCATGCGGCTTCGCACGAGTAGTGAAGGGAGAAAATGCAGTCCCCTCTCCTGCCCCCCTCCCCAGTGGCGTAACTATACCATCCGGGGCCAGTGGCAAATTCAAAAATTAAAAAAAAAAAAAAATTGTGGGCTCGTGGGTGCCAGAGGCAAATTCGAAAATTTAAAAAATTTAGTTGTCTCACTTTGTACTTATAAAAATACACTTTTCAAATAAAATAAAATAATCAGGTACAATGTAAAAAAAAATTTTTGAGCTCGCGGCCTTTTAGGCCGGGGCCCTCTTGGGTCGGGGGCCCGTGACATTTTGCCAGCCCTACCACCCTATTGTTACGCCACTGCCCCTCCCACAAAAATATCATCAATTTCCCCTCAACCGTTCGGAGTTGAGTGGAACTCAAATTACGCGAGCGTAGCCGGAAGCTTTTAAGGTGAATGCTCACGCTTGAGGTTGCGAGATTCATTTTTTTTAGTGTTTTTTTGCCCATTATAGCTCATCAACACTTCTTCAGATAGCGAAAGTTGAGTTCGCGAGAACTAGGAGATTTAACACACAATTGATAGTATCTCATCAATATCATCAGTTTAGCTACGATCCCCATTAACAAAAAAAACTGCTGTAGTCGCTCGGGAAAACCTTAGCAGAGAGATCATTCCACAACCTGAGCGTTCGCGGGAGGAAGTTTCTCTGAAACCTATTCATAACCTATTTCATGGTAGTACATCCTCGGACAAAATCATTCACAAAAAAGCGCTAATACTACTAAATTGTACTCTTACTGGAGGCTATAAATGTGAGGTAATCAAACGCCCTACTTGTGGTCTGAGCCCAGTGCAACCCTCGCATGATAGGCTTCACGCGGCAGGGCGGCAGTGGAGGCGGCGGCGGGCAGATCGGTGGGCAGGGCGCGTGCGCCGGGGGCGGACAGGGCGGGCACGGCGGCAGCTCACAGGCGTTACTCATGCTAGGGTACAGAGGATAGTTAGATGGTCACTCATGCTAGGGTACAGAGGATAGTTAGATGGTTACTCATGCTAGGGTACAGGGGATAGTTAGATGGTCACTCATGCTAGGGTACAGAGGATAGTTAGATGGTCACTCATGCTAGGGTACAGAGGATAGTTAGATTGTTACTCATGCTAGGGTACAGAGGATAGTTAGATGGTCACTCATGCTAGGATACAGAGGATAGTTAGATGGTCACTCATGCTAGGGTACAGAGGATAGTTAGATGGTCACTCATGCTAGGGTACATAGGATAGTTAGATGGTTACTCATGCTAGGGTACAGAGGATAGTTAGATGGTCACTCATGCTAGGGTACAGAGGATAGTTAAATAGTCACTCATGCTAGGGTACAGAGGATAGTTAGATGGTTACTCATGCTAGGGTACAGAGGATACGTTCGTGGTACGTTACACGTTGGCCCAACTACTGGATCAGTGGCTGGGCCTAACGTTCACCAAGGTCAAACGCACGTTATGTTGATGGCAATCGTAGAAAATAAGTCACAAAAAAATGTAACTATCTTCTATTTAAAAAAAAGGTTTTTGTTAATCCTTCTTTTAGGTTTAGAGCTTATTCGCTTGGCAGTATTTTTTAACTTACTTTAGTAACTACTTCACTTTTTTTAACACTCGATTTGACTACCCTTCTAATTATAGATGGAAATGCAAATGTGTACCGTGGGCCTTATATGAAAATGAAGTAAACTCCAATAAAAACAAACATTTCCATATTGAATATTCATTGGTATAGAACTACCGTCTCCGTCGACGCACGCCCGCAAACTGGCCAACGCTTGACCAACGTGTCATAAGCACGTATGACGCGTGGACGAAACACCGTCGCCGCACGATTGGTTAACCAACGTTGGCCAAAACTACACCAAGCACAGCGCAAGTTGGCAAGCGTGTACAGACGGTACAGACCTCGCAATGTACATATTATTTCGTCAAAGTTATCATTAGGTTTTGTCCTTCTTTCAGACACCAGTGTAATGGCGCAAAGCTCTCACGGCGGCAGCCACAGGCGGAGTCGCGAGCACGATGCTCCCCACGGCCCTGTCCGATACACCGCCGCGGACTGGGAGGCCAAGGAGGCCCACTTCCACAGAGAGTTGGACGAAGCCCGCGCCCGAGCCACACAGATGGAGAAAACCATGCGCTGGTGGTCAGACTGCACAGCGAACTGGCGAGAAAAGTGGAGCAAGGTGCGCAACGAACGAAACAAAGCTAGGGAGGAAGCCAAACTGATGAAGAACAAGGCAGACTTCCTCTCCAAAGAACTTAACACTTCAAAAGCCGAAAAAAACGAACTCGAACAGCAATTAATAGACTTGAAACAAGACAACGAAAAACTACTCAGCATAGGCGAGAGCAGAATTCTATCCGGTGACCTCGTCACAGAAGACGGTGTAGAGCTCCGACGGAAGATAGTCTCACCCAACGAACCGTCAGTAAGACAACGAGCATCATTAGACTCCCACAAGTTCTCCCATGTCGATAACGTCCTCGCTAATAAGCTGAGCGAACTGAGGCTGCGACTGGACGACACTTGCAAAAGTCTCCAGAACGAGAAAGATCAAAAAGCATTCCTCCTTTCCAAAGTAGAAACTTTAACCGCAGAACTACACAACACTAAAATGGAGCTCACACAAGGCGACAGAACATTAGGATCAACAGATTCTGGACACAGCGAAGTAGAACGGTTGCAGAACGAGTTGCAAGACGAAGTTGCTGCAAAGCAAGTCTTGGAAGAGAAGATAGCTGAGCTCAAAATGGAGATGGAAAGACTGAAGTCTGAGAACAACATCCAATGGAGCAAGAGAGAGTTACTAGAGACAGAAAATATAGCCATTTTGAGAGAGAATAAAAAACTGTACGGGCAAGTTTGTGAACTGAGGGAGCAAATACATAAGCTGAACAGGATATCGGACGGCAGCGCTTACTTCGAGCACAGCAACAAGCTGGACTCAAACATCCTATACGTGAGGAAGACCAGCGTCAGCCCCAGATCTCACGAGTCGAGCAACGGCTCGTCAGAAGCTAACTTAGCGCATTTCGACGCGAAAACTAACACATCCGGGGAAGATGACGAACTAGCTATAATCGAAAGGAATGATAATTGATAACTTACCTTTTAGATGTTACTAAAACTCCAAGAATTTTTCAGTTGAAAAAAGTAACTGACAATGTCAGAAGCATAGAGTAGAAGTTAAAAATATATTGTAGTTTTTGGTTTAAAAAGTCAATATGTTTAGTTTTTAACTAAAGTCAAAGTAAAGAGCTTTTATACAACAAAAGTACAAGTAGAGACTTGAAAGCATGGAGATATAATAGTAATTGAAAGGCATTTATAAGCATTCCAAAAACAAGGTTACAAATTATATAGTGAATACTGGCTTTGCACAAAAACTTATCTTCACTAATATTATAAAAAGGTAAACTAAAGTTGGAGGGGTAGTGGGGGTGTGTGCTTTTAATCCCGGTACATCCCGAGCGAAGCCCGTGCGAGTCGCTAGTTAGACATATAAATCTTCTGGAATCAATTCTCTAATCTACATGATAGTGAAGACCGCATCAGAAACGGTTGCATAGTTTAGAAGAACTAAGCGGACAAACAGACAGACGCGTATAGCGTCTTTGTTTTATGTTTACGTTGTATAAACACACTATAATGATGCGAGTACGAAATGCCACTCATATCCCACGCCTGTTATCTTTTCGCATCAACATCATCTTTCGAGCAAGACTAGCTTGGGGCTAGATAATGTGTGAACTGTCCAGCATTATTTATTTATTTATTAAGACGGCCTCCTTACCGGACATCATCATCAACCGTTAACTATGTCCACTGTTGTACCAGGTCTCGCATAGAATCACCATCAGTAGCCTTATAGTCGTCCACTGCTGGACGAGGCCACCCTAATATAATGCATAGGAGGATTTGCCGTATCACCATGGGTGTTTGCTCCATGTCACCAAGTTTAGCAGGCGGGTTGGTGTTGAAAAAGCGTAGCGAAAATTCTAAGTCTATGGTTGAAACAAAGCCGTTGAAACGAAAGGAAATGATGGCTTATCATTTTCGAATTTTAAAAAGAAGTAGTTCGATTCGGCTCGATAGATGGCGCTGACTCAACTAAGGTTGTGTAAATTAACAAATGCATTGTCTGTGCTTCTGACAAAATACAACGAAAATATATTACTACGTCGTTGACTTTGACATTTCACTTTATTTTGACAGTTAAGTACAGAGCTGGCGCCATCTATTTTCAAGGCTTTAAGCATGATGTGAAACCCCCTCATTATACAAACACGCGTCCGTATCGCTGTTAACATACATACATACACTTCACACGCCTCTTTCTCGGAGGGGTAGGCCTCAATGGGCCTCTTTTCATAGTGGGTTGCACCATCGTGGAATATAGACGTGACAAGTGGTGAGCTCATCGCCGACATTGCTTCCCACGACTGACTCTGCTAACACTAACACTAATAAAACATTCCATAATAAGCCAGCAGCCAGGACAAATCTTATAGCAACGATTCTTATCAACAAGTCCGGGTAATCCCTTAGTCGGGTTTTACGGCATCCACGGGAGGAGACGGAAGGATCTATTCTCAGGCCGGACACCACAGTTCATTCATTCATTTATTTATTGATTCTGTTACATACTTATATAGACTCACGCCTTTTTCCCCGAAGGGGTAGGCATAGCATCATCTTTTTGAAATGTTAGAAAATTAGGACTTTTTAAAAATAAATCAAAACGTGAATTCAATACTTTCTATTAACAAAATACGGCTTCCAATGGTTGTTTTAAATCGTATAATATCTTTACTAGCCCTGTTAAGGCGAAATCAGCAGCTGATTAGTCTTATTTGGAGGCTTTCTCCTCACAGAGGAGTCAATGTTATTTGCTGAAAAAAATATATGTCATTCAATAACCTTTTATCTATAATGTGAACGTACAAAAATGTTCTACCTGTTCATTAAACATGTGAAAAAAAAATAACAAAGTGTAGCTGTTTTCTACTGAAAATTTAATTCAACTTCTAAACGACTTAGAATTTTTTACTTTTTCTTTCACCTAAATGTCGGCAAAGACTTTATCTTCAAGTTGAACGTATGATTCTGCTATGCGACTGTTTTTCACGTGGCAGATAAATATTTTTCGTGATTTTCACTTACTTTCCGTTCCGTGAGCGCTGTTCTGCCACTTTCTAACTTACCTGAACTTTAATGAGTTAGAAAGTGACATAATTTGGCTCTGGTATGCGCCTTATTGTCGACTGAATAAAATGGTTACGCGAACTTACAACGACCTCTGCAGATTACGGAATCTTTAAGGATAAACTCAAAATAAGGCCCGTAATATTAATAGCATTCTAAGTACAACTAGTTCGCCGTAAGATGGCACCTGTAAATACTCCATGGCAGGTGCCAAAATATGGTGAACAACGGCCTGTATAAAAAAAAAACCATTTAAGGTTGTTCCTCGTGGTCAGCTAGGCACGACAACGTCAATAGATGGCGCTGTTGCCAAATTTTGAAGTATTTTATGTATTTATGAATTAAAATGTGCATATTATGTCATAACACTAACGTTCACGCAAATGGTGGTTCATTTGCTATGTACCTAGCTATATTTCAGGTTATTTTAGTCTCTAGTTTTAACATACTTGTGCCGAGCAAATTCCGAGCAATATGAAAGCCTACTCACGCACACAGTCAAGGATATTATTGTATTAGAACTATAAGCTAATTTCGGCGCGCGAATTTCAAAATAGTTGGATTAGCGGCTTGGACTGTCGACTCAGAACTTCTGAACCCACGTTACTGCGTTCGATTCTATACTGCCTTTATTTTTTGTATTTTTTTTTTTTACTTTTTTTTTTGTAACCAGTGACTAGATCTCTCGACACTAAAACCACAGTACTGGGTTCGATACCAGACTATTTTTTTTTATAAATGTTTTTGTAATGATCTACAAAATACACTGATTCTGCTTCAGCCAATATTATGTTTGTGAAGTGAGTGTTGTGGTGTGTCCTTATTTCAAATCAAAAAGTAGGTACTCGATTCTTAACCGACCTCAAAAAATGGAGGAGGTTATCAATTCCAGAGTTTTTTATTATGTTTGTTACCTCATACCATTTACGTAACGATTAGGAAAAAAAATTACATGATATACTTCCAGATTGGTGCCATTTTCATTAAAATGTTTTTCTGATGATGGAATCCATGAAGATTGAGGGAACTCCTCAAATATTATAGGCACACATATATCAATTTCGGTATTTTCAGCAACAAGTCAAGCATTTGCATTCAGAATGTTTTTTTTTTTTATACTACTAGAATGACGGAACATGCTGATGGCCCACCTGATGTTAAGCGGTAACCTCTGCCTATGAACAGTGCATTACCTCATAGGTCACGTCCACCTAGGACGCGCCCTATGTGGCATAGCACTGCGCCCGCCACCCTGAGACATAAAGGTGAAACGTCTCATGTGCCTGTAATTTCACCGGCACCCTTACCCTTCAAACCGGAACACAGCAATGCGAGGACTACTGCTTTGCGGCAGAAATAGGTATGGTGGTAGTACTTCCCCGGACGAACTCTTACACAAAAAAGCTCTACTACTACTATATTTCATGGGTGGCAACAATGGTGTCTCCTGCGATATCCGATTGAGCTGAAATTTGGCATACTCGTACCTATCTAGTTCCGATGACAGTACAATACTATGGTGAAAGCGAGCTGATCTGATGATGGAGACGGAACGTGGACAGCGGAACTCCTCGATGGATAATAGTAGACTGGCCGTGTTTAGGCTCATTTTCATCAGCACACTAGTTTTATTAAGTCTTATACCCGGACTTGTAGTTAGCTTGTAGTTCCTGACTGCTAGCTTATTTCAGGAATGTATTATACTGGAAGAAAGCATTAGCAGAGTCAGTCGTGGGAAGCAATGGCGGCGATGAGCTCACCACTTGTCACGTGTATTTCCCACGATGGTGCAACCCACAGTGAAAAGAGGCACATGAGAGGCTCTGCTTACTCTTTCGGGGAAAAAGGCGTGTGTCTATGTATGTATTTATGTTGTATTGGGTATAAACTCCTAGCTATGAAGTCGTTTTTCAGGGTTCGGAAAAAAAAAATACGGAACCCTTATGGATTCGTCATGTATGTCTGTCTGTCCGTGTATGTCACAGCCACTTTTTTCCGAAACTAATTTTCACACAAAAATAGAAAAAAACAATAAGTTTTTGGGGTTCCCCATACTTAAAACTGAAACACATTTTTTTTTCATCAAACCTGTGTATCAATGGATAGGTCTTCAAAAATGATATTGAGGTTTCTAATATCATTTTTTTCTAAACTGAATAGTTTGCGAGAGAGAGAATGATAAAACTAAAAAAAAAAATATGGTGTACATTACCATGTAAACTTCCAACGAAAATTGTTTTGAAAGAGATCTAGTACGTAGTTTTTTTTAATATATCATAAGTTGTAAACCATCCAAGAACTTTTATGTTATGTTACTTGCTGCTACGGAACCCTTCATGGGCGAGTCCGACTCGCACTTGGCCGCTTTTTTTTCTAAAGATTTAGTTACTTTCAGCTTTTATTGATAGATCATTAACTGAAGTCCACGGCTGGGCATAGGCCTCCCCCATAATATAATGCACATAGAAACTTTATTTTACGCCGCATCAATGGCTATTGCTTTACAAAGCACAAGTAAGGCCGCACGTAGAAACTGTTCCCATCTATGGCACGGGGCAACCAAGTACCAGCTGCTTCGTTTTGACTCCTTACAGAGAAGAGCCATTAGCATCATCGGTGACCCCAAGCTCTCCGATACTCTAGAACCGCTTAGCCAACGCAGAGCTATCGGATCTCTTTGCGTGTTCTACCGCCTCTACAACGGGGAATGTTCTGACGAGCTTTCCGATCTCATCCTCGCATCGAGATTTTACCATCGCTCTTCCCGGCACCGTGACAAAGCTCATCCGCACATCATAGAACCCTGGGTTTCTCGAACGAGTCGTTTCTCGAGATCATTTCTTCCCCATAAAGTACTATTATTTATTCTGTGCCTACAAACTATGGAATGAGCTTCCATCTGAGGTTTTAACGCTTGGTTACGTACGACATGTTTTATTTCATGAAAAATGGTCATAAATTCCTTCAGGGTAGGCAGCGCATCGACAATTACCCCCGGTGTTGCCGGTGTCTATAAGCGACGGTGACCACTTCACATCAGAAAGCCAATTCTCGTAATAAAAAATAGTCAAATTAAAGTTCGGATCATGTTACGATCGAGTGTCGATGTCACAAACGTCAAAAATGGTATTCTGCTCACCTGACAATACAACACGGAATGTGATTATATCGAAATGTGACTGTAACTTGAATGTTTCAAAGTTCTGAGAATTCTCTCTTTCACTCTTTACAATTATTATATAGCACTATCCTACTCTAATATATGGTCGCAAGAACCGAAAGTAGATTATCTTGTTATTGTGAGGGAGCAGAATACCAATTTCTCAGTCAATTTACAATACAATCTCGTTTCGGTCAACTTGCAGTGTGGTTATAAAATAATTAAGAGAATTGGGCTTCAGGCCGTATGCTAGTTTGCCAATTCGTATCATAAAAAATAAAAAAAAACTGCCAAGTGCTAGTCGGACTCTAGCACGAAGGGTTCCATACAATAACCTAAAATAAAAATAAAAATTACACGCAAATGTACCAGCCATCACCCAATCACGCAACAGGGGGACAGATCCAACTTTTTTGTTCTAACTGTCACCTTAGGGGGGACAGATCAGTGTGACAAATGGGAATAATTCGTCGCGCTCCATTTCCATTATTGTGATGTCTTGAGTTTGAGAAATAAAGCCGACGAAGTAACAATTCTTCATTGAGGAAATCCGCAGTTGACCCTATTTTCAACAAGTTTTTTTTTTTTTTTTTAAACATTTATAGACCTTTGTTTGTGCACGATCTCACCTGTTGGTAAGTGACGATGCGGCCGAAGATGGAGCACAAAGGTCTAGAAGGCACCTATTCACTCTAGCCTTGAAGAGGTCCAGATTATAGTTGAGTTAGTAATTAATTTTTTAAAAATAAAAAAATAAACCCAACGCTGAACGGCTGAACCGATTTTGATCAAACAAAGCTAAGAACACTCCCGAAAAATACACCTTTCAAACAAAAAAAAACGATTTCGGTTCATCCGTTTGGGAGCTACGATGGGACAGACAGACACACACACACACAGACACGTCAAACTTATAATACCCCTTCGTTTTTCGTCGGGGGTTAAAAAAGAGGATAACCCATTCAATAAAAATTAATTATATTATTTTTAATTTCGAGGCCTTTGCGACTTGCGAGACAATGAGGGAAAGGATTGCATTTCAAAAAGGCTAATTCTCCTTAAAAAAAAAGATTGTTAATTTGTATTACACTATGTATAAAATATTTATCTTTTTTATGTTTTTTTATTTATCTTCACTATTATTTTGTATTTTTTAACCCCCGACGAAAAACGAAGGGGTGTTATAAGTTTGACGTGTCTGTGTGTGTGTGTGTGTGTGTCTGTATGTCCCAACGTGGCTCCCGAACGGATGAACCGAAATCGTTTTTTGTTTTTGTTTGATAGGTGTATTTGTCGGGAGTGTTCTTAGCTTAGTTGGATCAAAATCGGTTCAGCCGTTTTATTTCGTTCGGGTTTTTTTTAATTTTTACAAAATTAATTCCCTGTAAATATGTAAACTTTGTTGTTTTGTTTGTTTGTTTGTTTGCCAAGCTGCGGTGAAATGGCTAGTACAGTATAAACACAATTACCTACTAGTAATAAATTAGTGCTTAGGAACGTACCATCTGGACTAGCGCCTAGAAAGGAATGGAATCGCTTCGAAGCGAATGTCATTTGGCTAGGCCGGCTGATATGCATTGCATGCAAATAATATTATGGAAATTAAAAAAAAAAGTGGCCAAGTGCGAGTCGGACTCGCCCATGAAGGGTTCCGTAGCAGCAAGTAACATAATATCAAAGTTCTTGGATGGTTTACGATTTATGACGTATTAAAAAAAACTACTAACTAGATATCGTTCAAACCAATTTTCGTTGGAAGTTTACATGGTAATGTAAATTTTTTTTTTAGTTTTATCATTCTCTTATTTTAGAAGTTACGGGGTTGGGGGGGGGACTTTTTACCACTTTGGAAGTGTCTGTCGCGCAAACTATTTAGTTTAGAAAAAAGTTATATTAGAAACCTCAATATCATTTTTGAAGACCTATACATAGATACCCCACACCAACAGGAATGATGAAAAAAAAAATGAGTTTCAGTTCTAAGTACTAATACTTAGAACTGAACCCCCATTTTTTTTTGTTTTTTTAATTTTTTTTGTGAAAATCTGAATGCGTTTCACAGAATACATCTACTTACCAAGTTTCAACAGCATAGATCCTATAGTTTCGGAAAAAAGTGGCTGTGACATACACGGACAGACATAACATGTCATAGTAAGATGAACTCTTGTCTTCTAAGCAGGAGGCAAAATGTTCAATACCCACCCTGGGCCTGCATATCTGAATCTTCCGAAGACCCTAACTCGCAATTATAATGAATAATACCCCTAGGAATCATTTCAACGAATTTGTTTGAAGATTGTAGTTTCACCTACCTACACAGAACTGACTTCGACTGAAACAAGGCAATTTTTTTTTTTTTTTTTAAATATTGAATGAGCGAAGCGAGTTCTCTGATTCAACTTGGAAGAATTGGCATTTGTATGTATGTATGTATGTATGTTTGTCCGAGCATAACTTCCGAACCGTTAATCCGATCTTCATGAAATTTGATTGGGAGGTGATAGTATTGGTACAATTTGTTGGTAAGGTTATGAGCTATATCGGTCGGGGGGTTGTTGAGATATTGGGGTCCAAGAGGAGGTAAAAAAAAGTGAGAATATCAGATCAAATGTGGTGTCATATGAAAGTTCCTCGCTTCGACATTTCAAAACTTTTTTAGTTTTTGAGATGTTAGGGTAAATCAAAAATGTAAAAAAACAAAACCTCTAGGGTACTTCCACTAATCCTACAACGCTGTTTTTTTTACGTTTGTAGATTTTATGATACAAATACTGGGAAAAGTCTAAAATTTATGAATCTTGAAACTTGTAGGTACCTATACTCTATAAAATAACAACCAGTGTATAACATTCTTTGTTGACCTCCCGTTTCTAGGAATTTGAACGACGTTGAAGGTCTAACTTTTCGAACCACATGTGGATGTACATAGATATTTTTTTCGAAATAAATAAGGTAACCTTCCTAAACCGTGTGTATTCGTGAGGTCTCAGTTCAAAAAACCTTGTGCGTAAATATATAGGTAATTATGATCAGCTAGTAGTATTTAATTTAATTTTTACGTAATTAAGATAATATTATATGTGTCTGTAATTTCTGTCTAGTTGTTTGTAATTTAATTTTCTCCCATTATTTATACAAAGTTCATATGTAGAGACCTTGCAATGCATTGCGGCCTCCGGCTGTCTGGCTGATTCGCATACACATGTCCAATCCTAAATGTTTGTTTTTCTAATATTTTCTATCCGAGCTAATTATGATATGACAGATCGAAGCGGCAACAGCGCTTAGCCGGCGTAAGTCACGAGCTGACAACGTCGCGTGTAAGAGACTTGTAACTGTTGTCTAATCTGCGGCTATGTGTGTTACACTGTCAGTGTACACCCACACACTGACATAAATGAACTAAAATTTCGATGTTATTTTCGCTATTAATCCACTGTTTTCTTCAACCAAATATGTGTTGACGCAAATAATGACCAATATAAAAGCCAACAACAGTCATTTCAGTGTAAAATTATACTCTGTTTGCCCATATTTGTGCTAATACGTTTGTATGGAAAAGCGACCACCTTAATATTAGGTTTTCACAGCCGTTTCCAAGAAGCTTGAATTTATGGCCGTTTCACATCATATAGCCTTGAAAATAGATGGCGCCAGCTCTGTACTTAACTGACAAAATAAAACGAAATGTCGACGTCAACAACGTAAGCTTCCTGAATGATATATTTTCGCCAAAAAAAAAGAAGAACAAGAAGATATATTTTCGTGTTATTTTTTTACATAACTACTATCCTAAACTATCACACAATGCATTTTTTTTTCTTTACATATATTTGGCGCCGCACGGCTTGTGCATTTGCCATTTTCAAGTATCTGTATTTTCACTATATTGTGTTTTCAATATATTTTGTAGCGTTACACTCCTTCCAACTCGTCAAAGTCAAAGTCACAGTCGAGTCATGTTTTAGTAAAACGGTGGCCAATTTTACTAAAACTTTGGTAGACAATTTCCACCAATTTCAAAAGTCACGCAATTCACTTCCATTTCATTTCACTACGCTTGTGCTTTTTAAACGAGCTACATTCGTTAAAATGCCACCAAAATAACACAAAATATCTCAAGAAAACACTAGGAAAAGAAATAAAATAAAAGTAGACAACGTCTCTTTTCGAAAGTGGCGGGAAGAGTCAGACAATGCATTTGTTAATTTTGACAAGTACATTTGAGTCAGCGCCATGTATCCAGCCAAACAAAACTACTTTTTTTTAAATTAAAAAATAATATCTGAGATATAAAACTGCTATGGATATTACGGGCCTAAGTATCTACTTTAACATAGTACCTATTAGCTTATTAGGTATATTATTTATGATGTAAATCGAGTAGGTATTAAATGTATGTATGTGATGTAATAAGTTTCTGTGTTTTATTATCAAACAGCACCTTTTTAACCCCCGACGCAAATACAACGGGGTGTTATAAGTTTGACGTGTCTGTCTGTGGCATCGTGGCGTAGCTCACAAACGTATGAACAGATTTCTTTTTTTTTTTGTTTGAAAGTTGAATTTGTCGAGAGTGTTCTTAGCTATGTTTGATCAAAATCGGTTCAGTAGTTTCATTGCGTTGAGGTTTTTTTAAATTTTTACAAAATTAATTACTTGTTTTGTGATTCACTACAGTTTATTTTCACCTCGCTGTCAAAAATTACCTACCTATAAAATCAATACAAAAAAACCGAAGGCTTACGAGCGTTTTTTTTTAAATTATTTATATTTTAAGAGTTATTGAATTAAAATGGTTTTAACTTGGAAATAATTAATTACTCAGGGCGTTTTTTTTTCATAAAGGTTTCTGTCTGATGTTGGCGCAGCCTATACTATACTATGAAAAGTAGTAGTTTTTAGTAGTAGTAGAGCTTTTTTATGAAGAGTTCGTCCGGAGAAGTACTACCTCCATACCTATTTCTGCCGCAAAGCAGTAGTGCCCGCATTGCTGTGTCCCGGTTTGAAAGGTACGTATGGTTGCCGGAGGAGTTACAGGCACACATATGAGACTTTTCATCTTTGTCTCAGGTGGGCGCAGCGCAATGCCACATAAGGCGCGTCCTAGGTGAACGTGGCCTATGGGGTAATGTAGTGTTAAAGGCAGAAGTTACCGCTTAACATCAGGTGGTCCATATGCTTGTTCCGCCATTCAAGTAGAAAAAAGAAAAAAAGCAGTAGTGCCCGCATTGCTGTGTCCCGGTTTGAAAGGTACGTATGGTTGCCGGAGGAGTTACAGGCACACATATGAGACTTTTCATCTTTGTCTCAGGTGGGCGCAGCGCAATGCCACATAAGGCGCGTCCTAGGTGAACGTGGCCTATGGGGTAATGTAGTGTTAAAGGCAGAAGTTACCGCTTAACATCAGGTGGTCCATATGCTTGTTCCGCCATTCAAGTAGAAAAAAGAAAATTCTATCTTACTTTCTCTTTCACTAGTAGTACCACGCTGTCTCAATGGTCTTATGGTGAAACGTTTCGCTTGTGGCGCGAAATACACATTTTATTGTTTTTTGCTCATCACAGCTCATCAACACATCTTGAGATAGCGAAACCTAACTTTGCGGAAACTAAGAGAACTAACACACATGTTTTGATTGATAGTGTTTCAAAAATATAATTATACCCTGGTTCAGAATTCGAGATATTTTTTGTAAACAAAGTGGATACCATAGCAAAAAAATAGGTGCTCTATGGTAGTTTATAAAATTAGGCCAATAAACAGGCTAGGCATGTTATTCTAACTCAGATCCGATAAACTATAAAGTAATCAATATTTTGTCGTATATATTTTTGAGTTATTAACAAAGTTATCAAGCAATAATATATTTGTTAGTAGAAAATATTTCATGTTACTTGGAACACTGCAGAGATTCTAAACAATGGGCTTTGTTTTGAATGCCGGTCCCCATTTTGACAATTTAATTCGTTTCTCCTCATTTGCCGAATACGAATGTGCTTTTCGCACAGTTTTACAATGGAATGGTCATACTGTATTAATGGTAAGAGTTATATATAACATTTTGCCGTTTACACATTGACTCGTCAGATAAAATTAGGTAGGTAGTGGATTTGTGTTTATTTGCCGCAAATTGAAGGTACATACCGCGCGAGCGAACCCGCTGGCGGATATTATAAAAATTTAATACCGTAGGAAAAGCCGCGGGTCACTACTAGTAAAACATGATCCACGCAAAAAAATGTTTTTACCACTGGCTTGTCTCTTTGAAAGTGACATTTGTTTGTTTACAAAAAATATCTCGAATTCTGAATAAGCGCCACAACCGAATCGTTCTGCAAACATTCCGCGAATGTCATTCAATTTTTTTATGTTTTTTTTGTTCATTGACATTCGTAGCTAAACTAATGCTATTTATAAGACACTTTAAATCAAAACATGTGTGTTAGTTCTCAAAGTTTCAGCAAAAATCAGGTTTTGCTATCTCAAGATGTGTTGATGAGCTGTGATTTCACGCCAAACCAGAAACATTGAACCTTAGGCGCAAGCCAGATAGAAGAGACGTAAGGCGAGGACGCGTCGCGGACATTTGTCTCTTCCGCGTCCCTTTCATACAAACAAAATGTATAGAAGCGTCGCGACGCAAAACATACAGAATAGTCGGGGCGCGACGGGGGACGGGACGATGCTTTTACGTCCGCGCCTATTGTTCAAAACACACAGACGCGGCGGGGGCGAGGACGGGGCGCGGAGTGGCATGCTTGCCGGGCGGTTCTCGCTCGCTCGCACAGTCAACGTGTACCGTCGCGGCCGCGCCAAATCTCTTCTCTATAGTTAAACAAATTGCGTCCGTGTCTCGTCTCCGCCCTGTCCGCGACGCGTCCTCGCCTTACGTCTCTTCTATCTGGCTCGCGCCTTAAGATAAAGTAGGTATTACATTTTATTTACCGTGTGTGATGCGCTTAAAATACTATCTGGGTGGTCTGGATAGACATATAAAAATTAATAAAGAGATTCGATATTTATTTATGAAATTATAATCCATAAAATAGTACAGAAATCTATTATAGAAATCGGGCCTCCTAGTATTTATATCACAGCAAAAAATCCTTGTGATTTCAAGAAATCACTAAAAACCTTAAATAAATCATGAAATACGCAACGTCAAAGTCGACGTCACTACCTACAAATAAAAACATATCCAGTTTTTTTTTACAATAGAAGCTTTTATAAAATGTACATCTTATTGACGATGATGAAATTAGTAGGTACCTTAGCAGAACCGTGAGCTGATCCAAATGAGCCCAAACACGACCAGTCAACTATTAACTTTCCAGGAGTTTCGTTGTCCACCATCAGATCAGCTCGCTGTCACCATAAAATTGCATTGTCATCGGAACTTTACAGGTATGTCAAATTTCAGCTCAATCGAACGAGGCCAAGGCTAGGCTCAGACGTTCTAGTTACCACCCACATTAGAACCACAAAAAAGCGGTCTCATATGTTGAGAGTACTGTACCCTTACCACAAGTTTCTGACGTTCTTCTTCTTCTTTTTTTTGGCGTGTTCAGCGGACCGGTAGTGGTGCCACAAGAGTTTGCCAATGACAGGTGATTAACTTGACATAAAACCAAAAAAGTGCTGGGAGTTTGAGGAAAGATAAAGGTACGGTTTAAAGGGAGAATCGTACGTGATTATGTAATACATCGAATCGCTAGCGAGACGATAGTCAATGTCAAATATTAACCAATCAAGTTATTAAGATTTCTAGTCACCCCGATGTCATTGGCCAATATTTGACACTGACTATCGTTTCGCTAGCGATTCGATAACGTCAGAAACTTGTGGTAAGGGTACAGGTAAAGTATGGAATGTCGTGACAGCGTGACGGACGACAAACTGTGGTCGAAAGTGGTCGATACGATCGACAGTTCAACCACATTACGACCACTATTTTGTGGACGGGAAGTGGCACGTCTGAGCCTAGCCGAACTGGTTCAAAATTCAGTTGCAAAATTTGACAGACATATACATTGCAAGTTAATAAGAGCTAATAAAAAATAAATAATCTCAGCTGTGGCTACATTGGTTAAAATGCCACCAAAAAAAACACTAATAAATAAAATTAAATAAAAGTAGACGACGTCGTTTTCCAAAATGGCGAAAAGCGTTTCTATCCTTGTTGCCGGGATCGTCGCTGACATTTTTGCATCTGTGTATCTGCGCGACCTCTCCCCCCCTTCGCTGCCCACCATCTCCCTCCCTCTATTCACTGCCAGCTCTCAACCTGATTACCTTCGTTTATACTTACACTTTAAAGGTATATCTTAATTCTAGCCATATTAAACATTATACATAATATTAGTACGAAGAATAATACAGAGGCCCTTTGAGGCCCTGCCTACCCCTTCGGGGGAAAAATTGTGTCATGTGGTGTATGTGTGTGTGTAGAATAATACAAGAAGTATATAAAAAAGGGGTTCAAACGTTCTAAGACGGAGGATGATCATCAAATCATGATGATGATGATCTTGATGATGGTCTTCATCAAGATTAACATCATCCTCCGTCTTATTTCCAAGGGCATGATCGAGCCCAAAACGCGATATCGATAAATTTTCACGATAAAAAAATATCGTAGGTTTACCTCTACAATGCGCTTATAACGTAAATATCTATATTACCTATCAGCGTACATTGATAAAATTAATAAGAGTAATAAAGAATACTATTTTAGAGAGCATAGTCGATTTATATTTTCGATTACACAGCACATATTTGTTTAAATACAGTTTTTCGTGATTTTCGTTCATTTTTCGTAGCGCGTGCGCTGTTCTGTCACTTTCTAACTTACCTGAACTTTACCGAGTTAGATAGTGATGGATGTTAGCTGTTGTCTGTCTGTTTGTTGTAACTTTGTAAGCCTATGGCAACAAACTAACATACATAATAACACTTTATTTTATTTTAGTGCACACGTGTAGACGGCGACGTATGGCGCAACTTTCTGAACTTGAAACCTTTCGGCCAGAACTCTCCATTCATGAAGGTCGATAGACGGTCAGTCGGCACCCTCACCATAACGGAAATAAAATTGACATCATGGCGAGACTCCAACTGCTCGACCCTCATGGTTAGCCCAGTCTTCTGCTTGAGGTACTCCACCACCGCTTCGGGCTTCACGGCGCAGTTAACCCGGGACACGTACAGTGGAGTTGTGGGTACCCCCGCACGCAGCCACGACCATAATGCCACGACAACCTGTTTTGAGCCGCCTCCATCCACTGATTTTCTACGTTCGCTCCATCGAGGGGCCTTTTCGTATCAACCTTTATATCCCAATGGTTGTCGGTTCTTTGAGCTATATGGCAGCCATTGCTACTTCAGCTTGCTTGTGAGAAATATCGGTGATGTCGGTTCTTCTACGGATGTCCACCTTCCGGATTCTATCTCATAGTGAAGCTCCGAGCATGGCTCTCTCCACAGCCCGCAGCGCAACTTTAAGCTTGTGTGCTAGTAAGCATAACCCTCACCAATCAACTGGAATCGTCATCAAAATTGGCAACGGGCAATAGTCCCATTTTCTTCAGTTTCGACCTCAGACTAGGCTGCTTCAATTTCCGCCTTTCCGTGTTCCTAATAGTCTTATTCAATATTTTCTGAACAGTTTTTTCATCTTCTGTCTCTTCGGCAATTTTTCTTTCTACAGAATTTTCTGTTCTAAGCTTTGTCTGGTCTTGTTTTTTAACTTTTTTCCCAATCAAATCCTCACGTACAGTGGAATCAACAGGTTCTTCACTAATTACCTGGAAAACTTCCATAGTATCATCTTGCCTCTCATCACCAAATTCATCACATTCCTCGATAATAACTTGTACTTCATCACTGACTGATGGCTCTTCATCACTTGATTCTGCTTTCTTAACCTTTTTGCCTTCATCATCACTAACTTCGCATACCTCTTCGTACAGATCGTTGGTGCCTCTGTAGTTATCAATATATTCAATCTCAATGTCTTTTTCTGGGGGTGCATTTTTATCTGTCCTTATAACGATATCGCTTACTTCAAATTCGACGAAATGTTTGACAACGCCTTTCGATTGTATCGTAAATTCCTTGCCTTTACACGATTCTGCGCTAGAATGTTTGGTCAGTTGTGGCGCTTTCTCTGTACCTTTCACCTCATCAACAGTATCATTATTACTATCATCTGAGTTGAAATCTTTGCTTAGTCGAAGTTTCTTGTTGAATTTGTTTTTAAGTACCTTCTTTTTCTTTTTCTGTGATGTGTCTGGTTCAATTGTGCTTTTTCGCTTCGTTCCTTTACGAGGAGACTGCTCTTTGTTAGATTTACTAACATATTTGTTTGCCGGTGACTTTGACTTGTCATCGGGCATTGCTTTGCTCGATGACTTTCCTTTTCCTATACTGTGTGTAATTTTACCATTGCTCTTAAGTTTAGATTTAAGATTAACACTTCCTTTCGAATTACATAATTGTATTTCCTGTGTGGTAAAACCTCTGAAGGGTGCTTCGGGCGAGCCCTCACGTTTGACGTCCTTCTGTTCGTCCGAGACTTCACTGATGAGGTCCGGGAGTGAGAACCCTTGGAATGGCTCCGAGTCTGGCTTGGGAGAGGATAGCTTGCGACATTTCTTTCTGACTTTCGCCTTCGAGGGAGATTTGAGGGGTAGAGCTTTTTCTTTCTCCCTTTGCCTGGAAAAAATAGATGATAAGCAAATTTTTAGGAAACCAGAGTTTTTTTGTACCGTATGACCGCCGTCAATTAAAACTTTCTATGGAGTTGCTTTGAAATGCACGCAAGTGGTGTATCATTATTCCAGCATTACCATTCAAATATGTGTTATAAGAGGATTGTACCGATAGGGTGCTTCAGCCGTTTTGTATGCAAACTAAGTTTGCTCAAAATGATCGATTCAAAATTATCCTTTTGATTTCAAGGAATAAAATACTTTTGACTTTGCTCCTATTTTCGATATTATCTCAACGCAACAAACTCCGTTACATTTTGTACACACATTCATTACACTAATATTTAGACCCGTGGTTTGTCAGTTTCTTTTAAAATTATACGGTATCCAAAAAATAATAAAAAAAACAGTGTGTCCGGCCTAAGAATAGACCCCTCCGTCTCCTCCCGTGGATGTCGTAAAAGCCGCCTAAGGGATTACCCGGACATGTTTATAAGATTCGTTGGTATAAGATTTGTCATGGCTGCTAGCTTATTATGGAATGTGTTATTACTGGAAGAAAGCGTTAGCCGAGTCAGTCGTGGAAAGCAATGTCGGCGATGAGCTCTCCACTTGTCACGTCTATATTCCACGATGGCGCAACCCACTGTGAAAAGGGGCACATTGAGGCATTGCTCCCTCTTAAAAAAGCGTGTGTCCGTTTTTTTTTTTAACATTGATAGGCCTTTGTTTGACCACGATCTCACCTGTTGGTAAGTGACGATGTGGCCGAAGATGGAGCACAAAGGTCTAGAAGGCACCTATTCACTCTAGCCTTGAAGAGACCCAGATTATAGTTTTCAGGAAAGACAGACGACGGTAGTGTATTCCACTCCTTAGCAGTTAGTCTATGTCTAATATATGTATGCAGATTTATACCTTTCATCCAATCCATGAAGATGTCTCATAGGATCCACCGCCTTTTTCATAGCTTTTCGTTTGACTGAGCTCACTTCAGTTACATCATCTGAAACACATTAGATGCATCATATGTAACACGTTAGATGCATCACCTGTAACTCGCTAGATGCATCATAATATGAAACACGTTAGGTTTATCATCTGTAAGACTGTAACATGTTAGATGCATCATATGTAACACGTTAGATGCATCACCTGTAACTCGCTAGATGCATCATAATATGAAACACGTTAGGTTTATCATCTGTAAGACTGTAACATGTTAGATGCATCATATGTAACACGTTAGATGCATCACCTGTAACTCGCTAGATGCATCATAATATGAAACACGTTAGGTTTATCATCTGTAAGACTGTAACATGTTAGATGCATCATATGTAACACGTTGGATGCATCACTTGTAACACGCTAGATGCATCATAATATGAAACACGTTAGGTTTATCATCTGAAAGACTGTAACATGTTAGATGCATCATATTGTTAACGTCCTTACAAAAGAACTTTCAATGTAATTGTATCAAGTGTTGATTGTGTTATAGACTCTACTTCAGTAGGCCTTCATCACTAAGACGATCAGTGTAAGCTTGATATTTGTCTCGTAATCACTCATTAAAGAACTTAATCTCAAATGTGTGTATTATTTTCATGTAAGCTATTAATATGAAACACGTTTAACGCATCATATGAAACACGTTAGATGCATATCTATAACACGTTAGATGCATCATCTGTAACACGTTAGATGCATTATCTGTAACACGTTATATTTTTAGGGTTCCGCAACCAAAAAGTGCCAGCGGCAACCCATTACTAAGCCTACACCGGTGCCGTCGGTCTGTCTGTTTGTATTCTGTCACAGGGGTATATCTTGGCAGCCGTAAGAGACAGCCAGTTGACATTTTCACAGATAATGTGTTGCAACATGTGTGCTTGAACCCTTTTAGTAGTAGTAGTAGAGCTTTTTTGTGAAAGAGTTCGTCCGGGGAAATACTACCACCATATCTATTTTTGCCGCAAAGTAGCAATGCGAGCACTGCTGTGTTCCGATTTAAAGGGTATGGTTGCCGGTGTAATTACAGGCACATGAGACTTATAATCTTTATGTCTCAGGGTGGCGGGTGCGCTGCAATGCCACATAGGGCGCGTCCTAGGTTGACGTGACCTGTGTGATAATGCACTGTTCATAGGCAGAGGGAACCCCTTACCATCAGGTGGGCCATCTGATTGTTCCGTCATACCAAGTAGTATCAAAAAAAACCATTATAGCCCCAAAGGGAGTTCCCCCATATAATATATAATTTTCCAGTCAGCTTATCAATACATATAAAATCGTTGCATGACTGACTGACTGCCTGACTATCAACGCACAGCCTAAACCATAAGTCCTAGAGACCTGAAATTTGGAGGGTACGTTTCTTTTGTGATCTAGGGGTGCACTAAGAAAGGAATTCCAGAAATTCAACCTTTAAGGGGATACAACGGTGTGTTTAAGTTTGTATGGGAAAGTAGACGCGAACGAAGTCGCGGGTTTTCCACTGGTAGTACCATAGACTAACTAAACACAATAGACTGCCAATCTCATACAAGAAAACGTGCATCGATAAATGATTGCATACAATGACGCTAGATGTCGCTGTTTTGAATCTGCTATAAACGATTGAAATCATTTTTACATGTATTTCGAATAGATCGATAAAACATGTTTTGCGACCATAGTTTCATAATAAAAAAATAAATTAGAAATTTAAATTTTTATTTCTAAAGAGATTAGGTAATTGATATAACTTTTGAAACTATCATGGTTATGTACATAATTTTCACTAGAAACGGGATAAAAAAAAAAAAAAAAAAACAAACTTGAAAAGCCAGGGGTGTATAAAATTGATTGTAGCTGTGGGAGTTCGTACATTGGCCAAACGAAACGTACGATAGCGTGTCGGGTTAAGGAGCACATACGAGCGGTCAAGAACAGGGACATACATAAGTCAGCCATAGCAGAACACCTTTTGGAATCTGGCTCAAATCATTGGATCGAGCTACACAGTCCGCAGGTAATCTCGACAGAGCGACATTACATACCGAGAATGGTACAAGAGGCAATTGAGATTACTAAGTACAGAAACTTCAATAGAGAAGATGGTTTTCAATTATCTGGAGTATGGAAGCCTGTGGTAAGAATGTGTAAGAATCAAAAAAGTGTGGTACCTGCTACGCGTCCGGACACCGTTAGTGTTGTGTGTCGAGTTGGTGTGAATTGTGACAATGAAACCGATGGTAGTGGTATCGTTCGTAATAAAAGAGTGAGAAAGAGGGTAGATCGATATATCTGCCAATAACATCTACTCGCAAAGACTTTAGTCAGTTCTCCCGTGATCATGGCGCATGCAACTGTGCCGAAATATCGGGAACATATAAAACTCAAAAATCATGGTAAATATCCCGTTTCTAGTGAAAATTATTAGGTAATTGGTTTAAAATGCTGATTGAATGATTCCCAGGCTATTTGCCAGCGCCATCTAGAAATAGCCTGGAATTTGACATTTTTTGAGTCACGTTTTCTTGTATGAGATTGACAGTCTATTGTGTTAGTTAGTCTATGGTAGTACATATATTTTGTGCTATCACCACACAATTTTGTGCTATTACCTTCCCGGCCCTTATCGTTTTTAACTCCGGAAGTCAGTTTTCGAAGCGACTCCGCCATATCCTGCGCCTCCGGCTTGAATACGTCAATCTGCACATTTGTGCCTGCAACAAAACACACGCTTAGATAACGCTTAGAAACGCGGCTTTTAGATACTTCACTTCATCATCATCATCCGCCACATTCAGGGAATGGGCCCTGAATTGTAACACGAAGGCGGGACCCTCAAAAGCGATCGAACCTAGAATTGCTGCCAGACTCGATCGAACGCAGAGCTTTGAGGCTTATAGGAGAACAACATGACTCAGAGGTCTGGAGTTGCATGGCTTTTGTTCTTCAATAGGTTACAATTCAGGGAATGTGCCCTGAACTGTAACACGAAGGCGGGACCCTCAAAAGCGATCGAACCTAGAATTGCTGCCAGACTCGATCGAACGCAGAGCTTTGAGGCCTATAGGAGAACAACATGACTGAGAGATCTGGAGTTGCGTGGCTTTTGTTCTTCAATAGGTTACAATTCAGGGAATGTGCCCTGAACTGTAACACGAACACGGGACCCTCAAAAGCGATCGAACCTAGAATTGCTGCCAGACTCGATCGAACGCAGAGCTTTGAGGCCTATAGGAGAACAACATGACTGAGAGATCTGGAGTTGCGTGGCTTTTGTTCTTCAATAGGTTACAATTCAGGGAATGTGCCCTGAACTGTAACACGAAGACGGGACCCTCAAAAGCGATCGAACCTAGAATTGCTGCCAGACTCGATCGAACGCAGAGCTTTGAGGCCTATAGGAGAACAACATGACTGAGAGATCTGGAGTTACGTGGCTTTTGTTCTTCAATAGGTTACAATTCAGGGAATGTGCCCTGAACTGTAACATGAAGACGGGACCCTCAAAAGCGATCGAACCTAGAATTGCTGCCAGACTCGATCGAACGCAGAGCTTTGAGACCAATAGGAGAACAACATAAATACTCAGAGATCCGGAGTTGCATGGCTTCCGTTGTTCAATAGGTTAAATTCAGGGAAAGTGCCCAGGAAACACACAATGTGATCACACCATCTCTTCATAGGACAAGCAGACGCACGGTTCAGTACCAGCTTTACCTCATTAGTATACCCTATATTCGCAATAACGTTTCGTTTTCACTTTTATACTGCTAAGGAGTTGAGCACTAACGACGTGTCTTACTGAAAACTATAATCTGGGTGTCTTTAAGGCAAGAGTGAACTGGTGCCTTCTGAACTTCGTGCACCATCGTCGGCCGCATCGTCACTTACCAACAGATAAGATCGAGGGCATACGAAGGTCTAGCAATGTTCAAACTTCCCACACAAACACTAACCTGGAAAAGCCACTTCAGCCTCAAGTTTGGCTTTTATCTTTAAATCCATATAGTTATTTTCAGTTTGTGCTATATTCTCGAGTGATTTGATCCTGTGTCTGTCCAGTCGGCCGTGCCACCGGCGGGTGATGCATTGTGGCACATTTGTAGAATCTAAAACAAGTTATGAGTTTCATCCGATAGATTATTACAATTCATTGGCAGCCTTTAGACGTCCACTGCTGGACGAGGCCACCCCAATAGAATACTATGGGAAGATTTGTCAGTGACAATAGCACACATACTGGTGATAGCATTATCTATACTAATATTATAAAGAGCATTCAGGCTTTATGGGTGAGCAACATATGGGGAGTTTAAGATCCAGAGTCTCAAGCACCGCCGTAAATTCGCATGCCTTTCGATCTTCTATAGGTTACATTTCGGGGAATGCTCTCAGGAACTTCACGATCTGATCCCACCATCTCCTTTTCATCATAGAACGAGCAGACGCACGGCTCGGTACAATCCTTACCTCAATAGTATACCCTCAATTCGTACTAAACGTTTTAGTTCTACCTTTATAATGCAAACTGCTAAGGAGTGGAATGCACTACCGTCGTCTGTCTTTCTTGAAAACTATAATCTGGGTCTCTCCAAGGCTAGAGTAAATAGGTGCATTCTAGACCTTTCTGCTCAATCGTCGGCCACGTCGTCACTTACCAACAGGTGAGATCGTGGTCAAACAAAGGTCTATCAATGTTAAAAAAACAAAAAAGATTGTGAATTTGGATATAGGGGGAGGCTCCGGAACTACTGATCAGATTACAAAAATTATATCACTAACTGAAAGCTATATTATCCCTGAAAGCTATTAGGCTACGTTTTATTAGCTTTCGCCCGTGGCTACGCTCGCGTTGTGTAGTTCCACTCAACTCCGTAACGGTTGAGTGGATTTTGATGATTTGGGACTGCTTTTTATCCCAACGCCACGCGTAAGTCGGCTAAGGGATTACATCAGTGGATGCTGCTGTCCATCCCCTGGTGTAATCCCTTAGTCAGCTTTTACCACATCCACGGGAGGAGGGGAATATTTTTAGGCCGGACTCACCAAACTGTCAAAATAGTCTTTAGATATGGCGAACTTATAAAAAATAAACAAGGCTTAAATATCAACATTTAAGTCATTGACAATGCCAAATGAATGGCAAGTCCAGGGAACTAGTAATCTGATATTAATGAAGCTTTTGATAATATACACCAAGCATTTTGGACTAAATAAATTGTCTTGATATGATAGACTTTATTCATAATTTTAGATATTTCGTTAGTTATTACCATAATAGCTGAATTTAGACAATAAAAGCTAGATCTAAATACACATAAAATGTTGATGGAGGGTGTTCCACAAGGCACACTTCTTGGCCCTATTTCGTTTCACTTCATCATCATCATCAGTCTATAGAAGTCCACTGCTGGACATAGGCCACCCCAATAGAATGCAACGACGAACGGTAATGAGGCGCCTCCATCCACCGACTTCCTGCGACCTTTATAATTATTTTGGTCCAACGAGAGGGGCCTACTTCTGCTTCGTCCGGTTTGTGATAGCCACTCGAGAACCTTTATTCCCCAACGGTAAACAGTTCAGCGAGCTATATGGCCTGCCCATTGCCACTTAAACATGCTAATTCTAATAGCTATGTCGGTGATTTTGGTTCTTCCTATGGGGCCGTCCATTAATCACATGAGGCTCGAAAAGGGTGGCAGGGGGTTGGCAAAAATCACGAAATATCACAAGGGGGGAGGGGGGTATAGTAAGATATCACATGTATTAATTTTTTCGTCAAACGCGCGATTTCTACACAGAAAAGCGGCGTGTAGTGTGGACCTTGACTCATAATATAATTTACTAAAATAAAATTAGATTATACTTTAAACCTGTATTTATAGATAATATTCTAAAAAAATTAAGATTCTTTGTAGGTACAAAAATACACGTGATTTCGGGTGGGGAGGTTTGTTTTAAACCTCACAAAGGGGGAGGGAGGGATCAAAAAATACTTAACCCTTTATGGGGCTCTGTCCATATATTGGACACCATACAATACAAAAAAAAAAAAAACAATTTTTTGGATTTGGCCAGGGCCTTCTGCCCTATAAAGGGTTAAAAAACATAACGTTATTAAAGGACTTATTACCCCTTATTACCCGGACTTGTTAGTAAGATTCGTTGGTATAAGATTTGTCCTGGCTGCTAGCTTATTATGGAATGTGTTATTACTGGAAGAAAGCGTTAGTTGAGTCAGTCGTGGGAAGCAATGGCGGCGATGAGCTCACCACTTGTCACGTCTATATTTCACGATGGTGCAACCCACTGTGAAGGGCGGCCCATTGAGGCTCTGCCTACCCTTTCGGGGAAAAAGGCGTGTGCCTATGTATGTATGTATGTATGTTATTAATGGACAGCCCCTATGATATTTTCTTTCAGATTATATCACGTAGTAAACTCCGGGCATAGCTCCCTTTACTACGTACTACATACTACACAGTACTTTAAGTTATAGTTTTTATATGGTTTAAATGTTTATTTTAGTACACTGCTTTGTTTTTGTGTATGTTGGTTTTATTATATAGTTTTTAGTGCACTGTCTTTAAATTGTTTTGAATGTACGTGTGTGATTGGAGATACAAATAAAATAAATAAATAATGCTGGACAGTTCACACAACATTATCTAGCCCCAAGCTAAGCAGAGCTTGTATTATGGGTACTAGATAACTGATATACTTAATACAATATATCACATAGATAGATATTTTTTATTATGCATAGAAAATACCCAGAACACCCGGAACAAATATCTGCAATCGCACATATATTTGTTCCGAGGCGGGAATCGAACCCGCAACCTCCTGCGTCGCAGGCCAACCTTCGCCCGCCGCGCCACAGAGGTCGTCAAACGTTTTATCTATCTATCTATCTATCCTTCAAAGCCCGCTGCACGACTTACCCTCAAAGTATCTGCGGATGCTTATATCCATCGCCCGCTCTCGAACTGACACATGGTACTGTGTGTTTCCGTATATGTACAGCTTCCCCAGGGTCATCAGCACATCTCTCCGGTTGTCCCTTCTAGCAATGGCTTCAATTTTCTTCAGAGGAGCCACATCTTCGGGGACCAGTCGCAGAGCGCACAGGTTCTTGAATGGCTGTATTACTGTGATAGCGTACGCTATGAATACGCCAACCACCTGATACTGCAAATAATGTCATGACAACTCATTAATTTTGTAAAAAATAAAAAAACCCTCAACACAATGAAACGGCTGAAGCGATTTTGATCAAACATAGCTAAGAACACTCCCGACAAATTCACCTTTCAAACAAAAAAATAATCTAAATCTGTTCATCCGTTCGGGAGCTACGGTGCCACAGACAGGCACACACAAATGCACACACACACACACATACACACACACAGACAGACACGTTAAACTTATAACACCCCGTCGTTTTTGCGTCGGGGGTTAATAAAACACATTTTATCATCATCTTCAGGTAAAGTGGTAGTAACATGCGCACATGAAGAGAAGTAAGGGTAGTTGTAGTAGAGCTTTTTTGTGAAAGAGTTCGTCCGGGGAAGTACTACCACCATACCTATTTCTGCAGCAAAGCAGCAGTGCTCATATTGCTGTGTTCCGGTTTGAAGGGTATGGGTGCCGGTGAAATTATAGGCACATGTGATTTTTTATCTTTATGTCTCAGGGTGGTGGGCGCAGTGCAATGCCACATAGGGCGCGTCCTAGGTGAACGTGACAGTGGCGACGCCTCAGTAGTGACCACAGCTCGTGAACATTTTAAAGCAAGGTTTGCAATTAATACCAAAATACAAATTAAACTGTACCTCAAAGTTGTCAGTCTCAGTAACTATATAAAGTCTCGCTGTCTGGAGTAATTCCTCCGTGAACTCGACCACTTCAGCGCCGGACTGGCGCCCACTAAAATAAACAAATAAATAAATTATAATAAGTAGATAAACCTTTTTAAACTATCATGGTTATGTACATACTTTTAACTAGAAACGGGATATTTACCATGATTTTTAACCCCCGACGCAAAAGCGACGGGGTGTTATAAGTTTGACGTGTGCGTGCGTGTGTGCGTGTGTTTGTTTGTGTGTGTTTGTTTGTGTGTGAGTGTGTGTGTTTGTGTGTGTGTTAGTATGTGTGTGTCTGTCCGCTCGTAGCTCCCGAACGGATGAAAAGATTTCGTTTTTTTTTGTTTGAAAGGTGAATTTGTCGTGAGTGTTCTTAGCTACAGTGGTGGCCATATAATTAAGAACGCTGATATAAGGGGAAGATTTTTTCCAACTAAGATGCAAAACTAATTGTATGCATTTGTTTTTATTTCTCTCGGTATCGTAAAACATTTCCATATTACCACTGTATTCATTAATACACATGATTGGCTAAAAATCAATAGGCAAACTTTTTACACTACTTTTAAACAAACTATTCCTTATTACTGGCTGGTCACGTAATTAAGAACGCTAAGTAGTTTATACCTTTATTCAAATTTATATAGAGAACACTCAGTCGATTTGTTACTGTTTGTATAATTTTGGCGCCATTACGTGCTGTAAAAGATTACTTCTTTAGAAAAAACAATGGGAAAAAATAAAAGTTGTGATAAATCTACAAGGGAAGTAATAATAAAACTTCGCCGGAAGTATTGATCTTATAAAATGATAGCCGACCATCTGCAATGTTCAAAAACTATGGTTTTCCACGCTGTACAGGATTTTGCTACGTATCAAACTACTTTGAATGTTCCACGTGTACCTAAACAGAGAAAAACAACTCCTCGAGATGACCGAAACATCGTTCGTATGGCAAAACAAAATCCTTTTAAAGGGACCAATGAGCTTAGAAAAGAATATTTTGGTGAAAACAACCCTTCAGCAATCTCAGCACGCACTATTCGAAGACGTTTGGTAGAAGAAAAATTGCACGGTAGGATAGCAAGAAAGGTACCCATGTTAAAACTTTGCCACAGGCAAGCCCGGCTTGCATTTGCGAGAAAGTATGAAAACTGGACTGTGCAACAGTGGAAAAATTTACTTTTTTCTGACGAGATGAAAATAAACAGAGTATGTTCTGATGGAAAACGATATGTACGACGTCCCCCGAATACAGCATTCGACCCAAAGTATACGAAAGTTACATTAAAGCACGGTGGTGGAAATGTGAAAATTTGGGGTTGCTTTTCTGGACATGGTGTAGGACCTGTAAAGTTGATAGAAGGTAACATGGATCAGTTCCAATACAAAAATATACTGGAAGAAACAATGTTACCATACGCTGAAGACGTTCTACCGGTCATTTGGACATTCCAGCATGACAATGATCCAGAGCACACTGCACGCACCGTAAAGGAATTTCTTACAGCGCAATTAGTTTCTGTTTTAGACTGGCCTGCTAACAGTCCAGATCTAAACCCAATAGAGAATCTGTGGTTTGAAGTAAAGAAAAAGGTTTCAAATACAAAGTGTGGAAATTTAAGAGAGCTGTATGACGTTTTTTTAGAAGAATGGAACTCTATTTCTCTTGCGAAATGTCAAAAATTAATAGAGTCAATGCGTCGCCGGTGTAAAGCTGTAATTAAGAGCCGTGGATATGCTATTAACTATTAATTTTAGTTAAATATTTATTAAATTTCTTTTTATGTTTCCTGTGCTACATAATATTGTGATTTTTTAAATCTAAGTGTCATACAAAAAAAATCCCGAGCAGTTAAATAAATCGTTTTTAATTATTTGTCCAGTTTCAGTACTATTTGAATGTGTTACGTTGATAAAATCAATAAAACGTGCAAAAAATAGTTAGCGATTTCATACTTTATTCTTAAGTCAGGTTGCTCTATTAATGTGACTATTATATAACATAACTAGTTACTTCTCAGAAGGTACACATCTCTATGTATGATACGATTTAAATAAAAAACTTCTAGAACTTCAAATCGTTCTTAATTATATGACCACAACTGTATGTTTGATCAAAAGCGCCATGATCACGGGAGAACTAACTAAAGTCTTTGCGAGTAGATACTTTTGGCAGATATATCGATCTACCCTCTTTTATTACAAACAATACCACTACCATCGGTTTCATAAATTAAGTTGGTAAGTACTATTTTTCTTTTGAATCAGCTTCAAATTCAAATTCAAATTCAAATTAATTTATTGCGATATATGGGTTAGTAACTGGTGGTTAGTGCTACAATTAAATGTGCAGCCATAATCGGCGTTTAACGCATGCAAAATATACATAAATCAGTAAAAATAACTAGATTCAAAATTAAAAATCACATAATTAGTCCTATTTAGTCACCTATTCCTAGTCATTAACATTTTTATCACCAAGGAATTCTTGTGTACTATAGTAAGCTTTTCCTGTTAGCATCTTTTTCAGTCTTCCCTTGAACACATTAAGACTGGGAGCATCTAGTACAGATTTAGGAAGATGATAGCAGCTAGCTAGCTTCTAGCTTTTAGCTTCTCCTTGTTCTCGAGGCACCACACAGGCATACCCCACCTAGTAGTAAGTAGGATCATCAAATAAAGCCAAGCCGTGTTTGTTGCCTAATTCTTCTACGTTGTGTTGGAACAGGAGTAAATTTATTTTATAAGAAGATTCAAAATGATCCTTATGATTTCAATGAATAAAACACTTTTGATTTTGACGTTGTATGTGACTGTTGAGTGTTATTTATTTTATTTTTCCTGTGAATATAATGCTTAAAAGTAACAATGCAAAAAGTAAGCTTCCAAGGCAGGATAGATACCTGCCCTTGTATTTTGTGGGGGACAGTAAATTATCATACTTATTTGGCAAAGTAAAATAATTAATAAAGTTATAATACACAGTAGTTTAGTAGTAGTAGAGCTTTTTTGTGAAAGAGTTCGTCCAGAGAAGTACTACCACCCATACCTATTTCTGCCACAAAACAGTAGTGCTAGCATAGCTGTGTTCCGGTTTGAAAGGTAAGGGTGCCGGTGAAATTACAGGCACATGAGACTTTTCATCTATGTCTCAGGGTGGTGGGCGCAGTGCAATTCCACATAGGGTGCATCCTAGATGGACGTGAGCTATGTGGTAATGCACTGTTCATGGGCAGAGGGTACCGCTTAACATCAGGTGGGCCATATGCTTGATCTGTCATTCCAAGTACATAGTATAAAAAAAAACACTGAGCTGTTGCGTGTATATCTCAGTCCTTGTCAGTGCAGTTTAAATGTTTGTCAAGTCTATTTTTGAAAGAATTCACTGAGAGAGCACTGTTCACTGAGTCTGGTAACCGGTTCCAAGTGCGCACAATGCGATTGGGCAATATGTGCATCCTCGGATTGCTGGATAATATAGAATTCTGTAACTTACTAGAAGAGTAAGTCGAATTGCATTTCCTTCCAATGATAGCAGAATTTGTGCCAGTCCACCTTCTGATATCTCTCCGTTAAGGTGTGTATCAGCTCCTCGCAATCTTCCATGAAGCCCTCGGCTATGTAGGTTTGTACTGTAATAGACCAATAGCTAGTATTTTACAAAAATGCTACCAAAGGAAACACTAGTAAACTAAATAAATAATTCTGTTAATAATCTAAATTAAAACAGGCGATCAAGTACTCAAAAATCCGATCAGCTAGTGGTAGCGTCACCCCAGCATCCCCGGAACGATGTTATTGTTACGAAAAATGAATTCAAAAGCCCTAAAACAGGCAGCATGCCCAGACGGAACTCTGATGTGTCGGTTGAGATTAACATTGCCCATCGGAACGACATTCAGATTGAAGTCCAGGTTGAGGAACGGGATGCTCCGATCAGTGTTGTGTACGACTCTCAAGCAAGCGGGAACAATGTGATCATCAAAGAGATCGAAGGTAAGAGTGCTACTAACTAGCGAACTGCTCGCGACTTCGCACATCCTGTTGGTCCATAAACCTCCGACGTGCAGACAACAATTAATCAAAGGTTACCCGCTATCTGCATAGTGTTTAAGAATGAATACACATAATGTTAAAGAACTTCATTTTCTGCATTCGATCTATGTGGGTGGTCCATTATGCGTGAGAGTGGTCTGGCTAGGCAGTTAGCCAGCCTAACACTGTCTAGAACAACAGTAATTTCCTGGGGTCCTTGCAGGCTTCGGGTTATTATTATTATTTAAAATTATAGATGAGCAGCTTTTCTGATGTGTCTATTTCAGTGTTGAAATGTCTTAGTTTCCCTCCCTGCACTGATTACACTTTAATGTCTTTTAATAAATAAATAAATAAATAATGCTGGACAGTTCACACAACATTATCTAGCCCCAAGCTAGGCAGAGCTTGTGTTATGCCAGTGCTGGAGCAGAAGCCATGGCTGGTGCCAAGTGCATTCACACATTGGCCAAGAGCTCAGTTCGCACTTCGCAGATATGCGTTGATGATGCAGGTGTTTTTACCTTGGTAATAATTGGACCAACATGTACAAATGGTATGACCAATGCTGGTACAACTATTGAGCCAGTGTATTACAAGGCTCATAGGTGGATGAATTTTCATATTCACAATAACCCAGCCTGTCTACTGGTTTTGGCAGGCTTTTCTGGCGCCACTGGCAAAGGGCGCCAAGAAAAACCGGTCACCAAACGCAACAGAGCTTTGGTTACTGTATCATCATAATTAATGTGAACATTATGCGGTATTGAGTTTTGTTGATTTAAACAACAGCGCTACAGTGAATTGACATTAAACATCAGAATTTTACTAAGCAAAAGTAAAATCCCAACCCGGCACCGAATGTTATCGTAATTTATGTTTACTTACGTGTCATGTTGTCCAGGAATAATTAAACTGTTATTATGATAATAATATTAACAAGAAATACTACTTCAACGTCTTCTACAAACATAAAAACTAGAAATCAAGATATTTTTTGTCAAAAACAGAAGCTATAAAACTAAACAAAAAAATACTTCCAATTTCCATTCAAAGAATTTATCACTTTACTTCCTTCTTCTTAGTATATGGAAGTTATCTGTGCTGTAGCTGGGCTTAGCTGTCAATCAAAAATCAGACAAACTCACAGAAGAACTACTACATCCATGGACAAACGGAAGTTTTTTTATTGTTCCAGGTACTGTATATATTCTGTGTTCCAGGTAATAAGTACTACGTACCATAGTATATACTACATTCATGGTATATACTTATTACTTCCATTGAACTAACTAACAGACTTGCTTGACTGTTTGACATGATTTTATTGTACAGCAGAAAAATGTAATCAACTTTCAGTACAACGATCGGCCTTATCGCTGAAAGCGATTTCCTCCAGACAACCTTTGGATGGACAGTAATGAAATGAGTGAAGTTTTATGGATTTCAAGGCTGGCTATCTCTTTCACACTAGAAACAAAGAAACGAAACATCCTAATACACTATGCTAAAAGTATGGTGGTGTCGATTAATAATACTATGCTAAGAAGCATCTGTTGTAGTGATGACTAGCATGGACGCAGTATACAAAAGGCCTGAGCGCTCGCAGCTGAAAAATGAGACAGACAGTGTGTCTCTTTCTAATACGGTGAAAGTCCATGAAGACTAGTGACTGTTTATGGCTCCTGATGGCAATCATAGAGAAAATTTGCATACCGTAACCGGTCAAGCATGTTGTTTCACTATTATACTTTTGTCATCTTTTTTACACATGTTTTCTGCAAATAAATATCTTTTAAAAAAACTACGTATCATTTTTTCAAATATTTTGTGCGCTATCTATCAGTGAATAGGATTGGTTTGTAAAAGCAGTATGTCAAATGTATACTATAGAAGTCAAAAGATGGCGCTGTTAAAAGCAATGCCGAAATAAAGTATCTCCCTTATCGCCGAGTCCTTTCACCCCTTGGTCACTAGACGACCCTTTTCGGAGCCAACAACTATATCTTATAGTTCATAGGCCATAGGCAGACGCAGACGTAGAATTTTTTCGCTACGGGCAGAGGTTACCGCTTAACATCAGGTGGGCCATCTTTTTGTTCCGTAATTCAAGTAGTATAAAAAAAAATAAAAAACGCCTCCAGATAAAACCGGTGACACGAAGAAGTAGTAGGAGGAAAGTGAGCCGAGTGTGTCAGTAAATCTTAGCTTGTTGCCTAGCCTAGGTACCTACTAACAATAAAAAAACAGTCTGATTCAACCATTTATTAAATCTCTTAATACATGCATCCCTAAACGCAGAGGAACGATAAAAACAATAAATATGCTTACAATTATTTAATATTGCTTTGATTCGGTTGATTCTTCGCAATCTCTATTTTACAATGGCAACAGAAAGGAACCGTAGACATGTGGTGTGCGTCTTAGATGCAATATGTAATAGATCACTACTATATAAAACTATTTCTTTAGATAAGTTCCTTCTCGACAAGCTTGTACCAGTGTCCGCACTCACAACGACGGGGTTGATCCTAGAAAAAAAAAGTATTCAATAAATAAATAATACTTGTACAGTTCACACAACATTATCTAGCCCCAAGCTAAGCAGAGCTTGTGTTATGGGTACTAGATAACTGATATACTTAATACAATATATTACATAGATAGATATTATTTTGTATTATACATAGAAAATACCCAGAACACCCTGAACAAATATCTGCAGATCGCACAAATATTTGTTCCGTGGCGGGAATCGAACCCGCAACCTCCTGCGTCGCAGGCGAACTATCGCCAGCCGCGCCACAGAGGTCGTCAAACCAGTCGACTGTTAAAAGCAATGCCGAAATAAAGTATCTCTCTCTGTCGTATGACCTGTGACCGGCTGAGATGAGAGGTTGCGGGGGTTCGATTCAGGACAAATATTTGTGCCTCTGTTGTGGTACCATGGTACTCGTAGTTTCTGATACCCACAGCACAGGGGAACCTAGTACAGGATTGACCCAATCACACTAATTTTGAACGTTATACTAAAAGAAAATCAGCCCCCCGATCGGTATGACCAAACGTGACATAACGCGGGCTCGTTACGATATCAGCGTGGAATCATCGTATAGAATGCATTATGACGTCACACGTTATAGGCAAGGAATCTCCTATGGTCATAGCGAATAAGGGGCCAGAACTGTTCACGTTATTTCGTACGTCTGATTTGAGATATCCACGGTAATTTAAATTCCATGATTACAGGCACACGTTATTCTTCATCTTGGGGTGGCGGGCGCAGTGCAATGCCGCATAGGGCGCGTCCTAGGTGGACGTGAACTATGAGATAATACACTTTTCATAGGCAGAAGGTACCGGTGGATGCTCTCGCTTGTGCGTTTTTGCTCATTACAGCTCATCAACACTTCTTCAGATAGCGAAAGTTGATTTCGCGAGAACTAGGAGACATAACACAGATATTTTAATTGATAGTATCTCACAAATATCATAAGTTTTGCTACGATCCCCCTAAACACATTTTTACAGTTTTTGTTTTGTTTAGTGGGATCGTAGCTAAACTTATGGTATATTTTATGAGATACTATCAATTAAAACATGTGTGTTAAGTCTCCTAGTTCTCGCGAAATCAACTTTCGCTATCTGAAGAAGTGTTGATGAGCTGTAATGAGCAAAAAACACCAAAATAATTTAATTTCGCGCCTCAAGCGAGAGAATCAAATAAATAAAAAAAAACATTAAATATTTGCACGACAATCTAGTCGAGCACAGTGATACATAGAGTTTTTCATTTTTTTTATACTACTTGAATGACGGAACCAGCAGATGTTAAGCCCCACCTGATGTTAAGCGGTAACCTCTGCCTATGAACAGTGCATTACCTCATAGGTCACGTCCACCTAGGACGCGCCCTATGTGGCATTGCACAGCGCCCGCCACCCTGAGACATAAATATGAAAAGTCTCATGTGCCTGAAATGTCAAACCTTCAAACCCTTCAAACCAAACCAACCAACCCAGTACGACCCAAACTACCATTCAAGCAAATAAATTTACATTTCATTTATTTTAATTTAATCCACCTTAACTTCAGGTGGCCATCTGCATTCCATCATTTCCAATCGTGTAAAATAAACTACGGCTAAAGCCGGCTGTACACATTGGGCCAAAGTGTTGGGCCAATGTGTAGAGAGCTACATGGCGGTATGATAAGCTAATTGGTCTAGTTGGCGCCAAAATTAGCAGGCCAACCGATTAGTGTCTGATTTTTGTGCACACATCAAAGGATCTTGGCGCGCTCCGCAAACAGCGTTCACACGTTGGCGTCTTGTTCAGTTCGTTGTTACTCTTTTGCGCCATTTATTTTTAGTCACTCTACTTTGGTGCACATGTACGTAATAATTAAACGCACTGTATAAATAAATAGCCGCGGCTGCAAGAACTTCTACGTTCATCTTTCATCGAAGCGCCAATGTAGAATGATCAGAGGGGCTAGTCTGCAAATTTGACAAGCAACTTACACGGCCGTGTGGTGTACACTACACAGATTTTTGTACGGGATTTGAGGTTCTCAAGGTGTCCGCTAGGGGCGCACTTCGATTTCTCTGTACTAAAATCCGTGTAGTGTACACCACACGGCCGTGTAAGTTGCTTGTCAAATTTGCAGACTAGCCCCTCAGTAAGCCAATGTGTAAATGCAACCTTGGGGATGCATCATTTTGGCCCGACATGTTGGCCCAACACCTTGGCCCAATGTGTACAGCCGGCTTAAGAATGTATGGCCGCATTTTAACTGCGTATTTACCTTGTGTATCCAGAGCCATGTGATTGCGGTGGCGTGCTCCTCGCCTGAACAATAAGTCATTATTTTAACACAGCAGTGACATAATATATGACATAGACATGACATATAACATGCATAAATAGGTACCTAAGTATATTTATTTGAAGAATAGAATATAATTATTTTTATTTGTAACAAAACAGATATTAACTAAATAAAACATGAAAATACACAAAATGACAAAATGATTGCTGTTACAAAAAGGTCCCTAAATCCCTTCTCCCATTACGATACGCACAGGCGATTCAAGTATCCTGCAAGTCACTAGCCTGCATTTAAAAGTATGTGAGATACTTGGCGGCGACTATTCTCCGAGACTTGCAGGATACCTTCAGGATACTTGAAACGCCTGTGCGTATCGTAATGGGAGAAGGGCCTAACTCAGCATATGCAGGTTGTAAAACAACCTGCGCTGGTCTTCCGTTAGAGCCTTTTTCTAACCAAGAGAACAAAAACAGCAGTCGTGTATCTGAATGAAGGTATCGCCCTTCATGACATGAAGGTAGAATAAATGCAGAGAAGATGAGAGCTTTGAGAAGTATGTGTGGTGTGACTTTGAAAGATAGAATGAGGAATAGTTTTAGTAGTAATAGAGCTTTTTTGTGAAAGAGTTCGTCCGGGGAAGTACTACCACCATACCTGTTTCTGCCGCAAAGCATCAGTGCTCGCATTGCTGTGTTCCGGTTTGAAGGGTATGGTTGCCGGTGAAATTACAGTCACATGAGACTTTTCATCTTTATGTCTCAGGGTGGCGGGCGCAGTGGAATGCCACATAGGGCGCGTCGTAGGTGACCTTTTCGAGAATGCACTGTTTATGGGCAGAGGGTACCGCTTAACATCAGTTGGGCCATCAGCTTGATCAGTAATTCCAAGTTGTATAAAAAAAAAGTAAGAGAGCGTTGTGAAATTAAAGAAGACGTAGTGACTAGTATTGGGATAGGTATGCTTATATGGTTTGGGCATTTAGAAAGGATGGACGATAGTAGATGACGAAACGGGTACATAAGACGAGCGTGAATGGGACAGTGGGAAGGGAAGACCTCGGCGAACGTATTCAGACCAGATCGGAGACGTTCTGGAAAAAGGCCAGGTCAACCGAAGAGCATGTATGAAGAAAGTGAATGAAGCAAAAAAGGTGTGTTAGGATCGTGGCAAATGAAAATCCGTGGTCTCTGCCTACCCCTCCGGGAAACAGGCGTGAGTTACTTAATGCATGTATATGTATCGCCCTTTGGCGCTTTGAGCTGCAAATATGTTTGCACTTGAAAATGACAGCAAATGATACAGCGGTCATTATCATCATCATTAGTCCACTGCTGGACATAGTCCTCCCTATATAATACCACGGTGAACGGGCTAGAGCCGCCTCCGTGTTCCTGCGACCTTTATAATGTCTTTCAAATACATAGGGAGTAAAGTCAAGCGTTAACTAAAAGTGAAGTCCGTTGAAGAAGTAGCCAACTATCTAAATCATAACTTAAAAAATGCTCTTAAATTAGTTGAAAATATCAATAACAATATTAACTCTTAACCGAATGCGTTTGAAGCATTACTGCGGTGTGTGATAGTCGAACAACCGGTGACGCCGTTGGCCACATATTGCTCAATATACAGTGGCGTAACATAAGGTGGCAGGGCTGGCAAAATGCCACGGGCCCCCGACCCAAGAGGCCGCGAGCTCAACAATATTTTTTTACATTGTACCTGAGTATTTTATTTTATTTGAAAAGTATATTTTTATAAGTTCTGCTTAAAATATAAAGTGAGACAACTAAATTTAAAAAAAAAAAGATTTGCCACGGACCCGGGTATAGTTACGCCACTGTCAATATGGTTGGACTGTTGACTCGGGTATGCGCTATGACCGAAGTAACCCCTATCCTTGGTACATATCCTTCACATAGCCAGGGTCCAGCACTTACATATGCATCCAACAATAAGGGCGTCAAAGCAGGATGGGACTAGCGTGGGGTTAGCAGTCTGATACTGCTCAATATGGTTGGACTGTTGACTCGGGTATGCGCTATGACCGAAGTAACCCCTATCCTTGGTACATATCCTTCACATAGCCAGGGTCCAGCACTTACATATGCATCCAACAATAAGGGCGTCAAAGCAGGATGGGACTAGCGTGGGGTTAGCAGTCTGATACTGCTCAATATGGTTGGACTGTTGACTCTGGTATGCGCTATGGCCGTAGTAACCCCTACCCTTGGTACATATCCTTCACATAGCCAAGGTCCAGCACTTACATATGCATCCAACAATACGGGCGTCAATGCAGGATGGGACTAGCGTGGGGTTAGCAGTCTGATACTGCTCAATATGGTTGGACTGTTGACTCTGGTATGCGCTATGGCCGTAGTAACCCCTACCCTTGGTACATATCCTTCACATAGCCTCCCTTCACTTACATATGCATCCAACAATACGGGCGTCAAAGCAGGATGGGACTAGCGTGGGGTTGGCCTTGGTGCCAGCTGCCTTCTTCAACACCTTCATGTTGAAGGGGTCATCATTGCCGGCCTGCATCGCCATTAACTCCTTGCGTTCCATGCCGGTCGCATGCTCCAGAGGATCAGGCATCACTGCGGGAGAATAGAAGACATTATAGAGAGCTAAATCCTTCTCCAAGACCTCTGTGTAGCCGGCTAAGATGCGAGAAGTATCGTTGTGTTTTGTATAATCTGCAAATATTTGTTCCAGGTCTGGGTGTTGTGGTACCTGATAACCCACTACACAGGGGATCCTAGTGCAGAATCAGAACTATGTATGTGACTATTGTTAAGTTATTTGTACCCTGAGAGCTATGCTCCTAGACCTAGAGTACCTAGAGAGCTATGCTTCTATCTGCTATTCTGCTATGTACCTAGGGACTAAATTGTATCCTGAGAGCCATGCTCTTAGATCTAGAGTACCTAGAGACCAAATTGTAATGTGAATTGATTGGATCCGGCGGAAGATCAGCGTTGTGTGAATTGATTGGATCTGGCGGAAGATCAGCGTTGTGTGAATTGATTGGATCTGGCGGAAGATCAGCGTTGTGTAACTATATGCAACATCATACACAGTCAGACTCCATTTTGTGACATCACAGCATGTATGGCACTGAGAGAGAGAGAGAGAGAGAGACACTCATTTAGTTGTAGATATTGTTTATCCTTTTGTATTACCTATTACGTTTTTTATTTTTATTTTTATTTGTTGAGTGTCACTTTCTGGTTCCATGTGTGCCGCTCCAAATAAACAATTTTTCTTTCTTTCTTTCAATTAAATTACTGAAATACCTTTCCTAGTGCACCCCTAGACCACAAAAGGAATTGTTCCTTCAAATTTCACGTCTATTGGACATACCGTTTAGTCTGGAGTTCATAATCAGTCAGTCAGTCACGCAAAGATTTAATATCTGATGTATGAGCAAGATTAGACAACTGTTTACCGAGATGGTTTGCTACAAAAACATTTTAGGAATGGTTCAGGATAAAGTAATGTTTTTTTGTTGTGTTCACCTGCAAACAGTCTTCCGGCTATGAGCAGGTTTGGTGTGGGTAGTCAGGCTTGTAAAAGTGGTCCAGCGATCGCTTCTCCTTTTCTCTATGTCTCATGATAAACTAATGTAAAAAACTAGTATTATGCAAACAATTTGGTTCTAGTTTTTACAAGATTTTGAACAGAGTCTATTTTGAACTATTTAGGGCCTCCAACTTAACACACCACTTTTTCTGGGCCTGTGTTAATCTCATCTAATGCCTTATGATGTCTAAGCAGTCGATAAGCCATGTCAGAGGCCCTCGGGCGGCTTGACAAACTCCGACACCAGAGGCCAGCACTACCTCATATGAAACAAAACGAAACGAATGCCTTATGTTTGTATATTGTATACTTTCTCAATACAGGTTTCATAGCTATAAAATCTTAGTATTTCTTGGTGCTTATTTGTAAACCTATTTTGAAAAAGACTGGCACCCGAGATATGTTTAAAAACCTGTATTACATGTAACCTTACCTTCCCTTTCTTATTATACTGGTCAGAGAAGGGTAGTCTTGTAAAACTTTAAACCTTTTTGCTCACAGCATCAGAGCTTGAAATAATAATTATAGGTTTACAACATTTAATGAGTGTATAATCTGCGTTTTCAAGCTAAGGGTAGTGTTAGTATTTATCTGACATTCCTTGATAAGAAAGATAACCTAACAAATCAATATTTTACTGGAAAAAAACTTGAGGAATAAAATCCAAACGTCTAATAAATTCTTTGTAATGAACCGAGCCATAGGAGATGAAACAATAGTGTAAATAAAAATCATATGTAAAACCAAAATAAATCAATACCATGCATGACGTTTATTACGTACTAAATTAAGCATCTTTGAAGGAATGTTTTTCATTGAGCAGCGAAATTTATAAACCGTATTTTATGCATCAATAGAGGAATTATTTCAGGACTTTCATTTTTCTTCTGAAACGAATAGAAAAGAAGGGTTTTTTGAAATTACGTAACTAAACAATGACAGGAGTGGTGCGATTGAGGAAAATATTGTTAACTTACTTTTGTCGGAATATCCCCGCCTGGCTGAGGAAAATAGAACACTTCGAACAGCATGTCCCCTAACAATTTGTCTGCACAAGGAAGCCATTTCTACTTTTATTTCTTTCACTAGACCGCTTCTTGCGATTGCAAGTGCTCCAAATTTTTCTCGTGCTGTCGTTAACTAGGGATGGGAAAAACCGGTAAAAGAGGATGAAAAGATCCGTACATTTGAAATCGATCAAAATATTTGGTGAGCAGAGTATCGATTAAAGTACGATCATTCATGTGCTGACGAATTATATTATATATATACGGTAAACGGAAGATATGTCATGTAATCTAAATTTTTTTTTAAACTATTCTATTCGGTAAATCTCTAACGATTGATGGACATCAAATTATTGGAACTCGTTTTCGTTTAGGTAACATAATTATGTACTGCAAACACCCGATCCAGACGTTCTAACGTGTTCATGTTTTCTGAAGTAGTTACCTACTTACCTACTGGGTTCTATGGAGGCGTGCATTTCATACTGGCCCGACGTGTTATAGGGTACTCGCATTATGAATGCCTCTATATAACCCGAATCTTGCTCAGACGTGTTCTTGGGTCAGGTGTTCGCAGTATAATATGGGGAGAAAAATAATATAAGTGCAACCCACGGTGAAAAGAGGTCCTTATAGTTTCACCATATAGGTAGAAAAACTATCACCTCTAAGAAGGATTTACTAGTTTATACTAGTAGTATTCTACTTTATACTAGCACTAGTAGTACCTATAGGTACTAGTGTTATGTATTCAGGGTTGTAACCTTATCCCAGTTATATCGTGAAATAAGTGGCCTACTGACTTCGAAACTCTTCACTGTGCGGGGCCAAAAATGGGCTTGGCTAGTTTTAACTAGGTAATAAAATTTATAAACATCGTCTTGATCAAGGCTCTGTCAATTAGTGGTGAAGTTGAGTACTCGGCAAGTTATGGTAGGTTTTTTTTGTTCACTTCTGAGGGCCTACCACAGGTTTGTATAAGTTTTGTATTCGGTATCCCGACTATCGAATTCCGAGTCGATATTTGTTTTTATGTATGGTTTTAGTGAGTTTCTCAACAAGTCCGCTAGGGGCGCTTATCATTTTCTTCATACAAAAACGACATTACGACTCGCAATACAGTTTTCTTTATTCCGAGTTTTGACAAATTACAAACCTGTGTTAGGCCTTCAGTTATAGTTAGGTATGTACCGGACGTAACACAAGACGTCTTACGGTGAACGGTCTATATTGAAGTTGGTACAGGAGTAAATTTAATTTGGCGATTCAAAATATTCTTGTGATTTCAATGACTATCACATTTTTCAATATGAACTTTGTAAATATTTAGGTAGGTATATTTTTTGCTTGTCGGACATGGATATCATGATGGATTCGATCTACAAACTGCATTTTACCATAGCATCAAACACTTCAACCATAAAAAGCCTAGAGGTTCTACCTACTTTAAATTTCTTACTTGACCATATCTGAAACTTTATTAGTCTAAGCAACTTTATTTAGAGAATTCGGTATTTTATTTATTTATTTTATTTTATTTTATTAATCCAGGATTTACAGTTATCTTATAGTTACTTATAAGCTATACACTATATGCTATTCTGAAACCAATTTAAATCCACATTATGTACACAGTTCGTTTAAAAAGAAGGTAGGTACGCATGCAAGGTCAACAAAAAACAAAAACGGCAGGAAAGCCGGTATGGTACAATACTCTCATAAAATTACATTGATTATGACGACAAACTTCAGAGTCACCATTTTTAAAATGTATTAGCTCACACTGTTACTTAATTATTACTTCGTGTATAAATGTCTTTGTATTAGATGTCACTAATGAATAGAGCTGAAAAAAAGCATAGTTGTATTAAATAAATTGAGATTTTCTTGTGAACAGTTGCTATAACATTCCGCTGGATACATTATATGCTTACCATGACCAAAAATTGTACTTTACGATGTATTTTATACACACGTTTTGAACAAAGAATTAAAGATGAAACAAAATACTGTCTCTGAAATCAATTTCTTGTTCGACCACTTCTTTGAATGAAGCATCCCTTGAAAGAGTTAAGGCGAACGTCAATTTCGCCATCTTCAAGCTGAAAGTTGAGATTAATTTATTAATAAATTATGTTATCATACATACTAGTCTCCTACATGATAGGACTCCTTGTGTCATTCATGGGTATAAGAAAATATGATTGACATGGTGCTACAATATCCAGGGTAAATGATTATGAGGGCGAGCGAAGCGAGTACTCTACTATCCCACAACGTACTATGTATTTTGTTCACTTTATGTTAAAACTATTCACCTCTAGATACTTACTGGATCTGCCTGATACAATTCTCGATAACATGATGGCGACACGCATTCCCTGACACATCGTGTTCTCTGCAGGCCGGTTATATGACTGCACGCACTACTCTGTTCACATGCAGTTTCGAACTCTCTAAACGTCATTTCCTGAAAATAACAATAATCAGCAGTGATTTTCAGTTTTTCAAAAAGGTTATCTTGTCATGAATTACATAGGTGACTATATACCTACATTCTTTGGAGAATCTTTATATTGGTATTCCTTGAAAGTAAAAGTGACGGGGTTTTCTTCAGCAACAGCCTTGTTGACATCGTAGAGATTTAATACCACGAACCAACCAAATAAATATGTCAATCCAACCATCGTAATAGGACCTTTTATTATGGTTTATCTAAATTTTGTGTCTATGCTGTAGCATAATCAATAATCATATAGCTTTATTACATAGGTACATGTGCCAGTTTTTTTCGGGCATGCGCAGTAACGACGTGTTCATGTAGGTTGGTTGTTTGCTGCTAACAAAAGTGCTATCAAAATAAATAGACGAAGTAGGTAGGAACCTCTAAGAACGAAAAGAATGTCAGAAAAGTATTGATAGTGGAGCCACCACCTGCTTTGTGTTATTTTTAGAAAATAGCTCCGGTTAACGCAGACTGCATGTATTTAATGAAAACTGTTTTAACCGATATAACAGAACAGCTCTATCTATCGATATTAACCGATGAACTGATTACGGTTTGTATCCCACACTATTTTGCCATTTGCTGAAATATTACAAATTGACGTATGTCACTTGGGTGACGTTTCTAGAGATGGGATGTATTTCTACTTCTATGGGAAGGGGCCATTCAGCTTGTACTAATATTTATTCTGTGGCATGGACTGTTGTTTGAAGTGACATAACCGACGGAGGCCTGCATGCTTTATGTACAAAACAAATAAATATTATTCGATTTCAAATTTTTTACTCATTCGCATCCATAATCGGTGGTTGTGTTGGATCTAAGTTCCCAACTATTATAATAAAAATATATTTTTGCATATATATTATTTATATAAATTTTCCAAAGATCATGATGTGATGTGTTGTGATTATACTAGCACATGGTAATATAATATATTACATGTATTATCCATAGACGTAGAATTTTTTCGCTAGTACATATACTAAATCTATGGTATTATCACATCATCACATCCATCACCTCATTCATCCTACAGATACTACAGATGGATGCTCTTTTATTAGTTTCTGTGCTTAGAGCAATGCGATCTCGTTGCTCTTTGTTGTAGAATAGGTCCTCTGTGGAGTCTGTGGTAATCTGTGGTGCTCGTGCATCGAGGAGGCCGCCTATTTGGCACTATTTATTCACTATTTATTGGCCGAGAAGAAAACCCTGAATTCGATTTGGGGGTCGCCAGCTTGACGCACACCGCAATGCTCTAAGTTCTATCTATGTCTCTCATCTAAATGTTTTTTTTTCCCTTTCTCCTTTCGGCCTTTGTTAACGGCCCACATCTCAAGGCCCCTTTACACCTTGACTAGATAGTGTGTCCTACTCTGAAGATCAACAGCCATGTGCTCTCATTACACATTGATTTCTACTTAGTCTGTAGGTACGCACATTCAGTTGTACATTAAGTAGTGTGGCCTCTATGTATATAGATAGAGCTGTTCTGTGAGTGTGGCTGACTGGCTATGTGCACGTACGTGTAGCAACCTTGACTTGAGGCTCGGATTAAGAACTACTAGATTCATGACTTGAGGCATGGAAATAGACTTCCATGACTTGAGGTAGCCACACTACCTTACCCAAGAAGCTTGAAACCTTACCTTACCATTGCATCACATAGTGCTTACTTGTTACATCTAGCGCTTTTGTAGTATGTTTGGGTCGTATTTAGCCTGCCGAGTTACTTCTAACTGTATGCTGTATTCTACTAAAATGTGTTTAGTTTTATATGTATTTTGTACATACCTTGTATTAGTAGTATTATTATTTATGTAAATAAATGTATATTTTAGTTTTATAGTTTGTATATTTTGTATGTAATAAATACAAGCAAATAATCCGCTGGAGTACCTACGGCAGCGGAGACATTGCCACTCAGGTTACTGGATCACTAGTAGCTTGCCCCGAAGCCCACTATTTTGTTACCGCTGTCGCTTATAGTTTAGGCCCAGTATTTTATCGAATTCGTGTAAGTCATGTAACAAAAAAAAACATACAGTCGGCATTATTGAAAAATGAGAAATTCATCAAAATCGGTTAAATTCTGTAGAGTTTTTTCCCAAATCAACAAACAATCGCGCAAAAAAGATATGTTTTTTTACTACCATTTATGATAGGTCATATAGATAAACTAAAAAACAACTAAACTAATACTAACTTAATACTATGTGATAATGTCTACTAACAACTCTTTACTAACATAATATGGTGTGAAACCGAAATAAATGATATGATATGATATGATATAGATGCATCGAGCAACGCATGCCTCCGTACCGCAACGCAGGCCTCCGTATGTATAGATGCAATAGTAGCATTGTACTTTTTCATTCATTATGTATAATTAATTTTATCGGTCTTTTAAACCCGTTGCTAATTTTTGCGCTAGTGTGCAACTAAACTCCTATTGTTAAATATGTATCTGACTGCATGTAACTAACTAGTTTTGTACTATAATTTGCGCTTTACACCTCTCGTTATAAAAGCTATAAGGTCTAACATTTAAAAAATATACAGAATACCTACATGGTTTCTCACTCATAGTTTGAAGGAAAACCTAAACGAAAATCCTACTTCTTTAAATACCCATGGGAATCGGAAAATATTATTAAAGACACAATTACGTACGGAACCCTCTCCATGCGTGTCCGACTCGTCTCGACCGGTTTTGAATGTGAATTTCACACATATATCGCTTCTTGCATGGCTGTTAGCGCCGAGTAGGTTTTTTCATCTGGCATCACTGACAGCCAGACCAAGTCAGACTCTGTCAGACTCGATTCTGTCAGAATTCTGAATTTTGTTTCGTTCGGGTTTGTTTAGCGAATTAAATCGAAACCTGTTGTATTTTCTTAAAAAATCAAGGAAGTAATTAATTCTTTAGCGTTCCCCACCCCACTAATCAGTCATCAGAATTAACGTGCAATCCAAAGTTATCCCAGTTTTGTGCAAATTATAATTGTGTTGTGTAAAGAAAAAAAAAAACAAGGATTATTTGTTTTGAGAGCGAGGAGTATATTCTGCAATTATATCGGACTGCGGTGAGTTTTTATTATTTTATCTGCAAATAACGCGTAATGAAATGCTTTTGTCTCATCGCAAATATTAAATCTATATACATCATTCAATGTGTTGTGTTGCATCACAACACAGCCAATCTGACTTTCACAGTAATAATGAACTTTATTCCTTTACCTACGTGCTTACAATGAGTTAGGTATTACCTACATCGAAGTTACCTCCATGCGAGACTGAATATTTGCTCCACACTGATTCTTTGACTAAGGGTCAGGTTTACATAGTAAACATAGTAAGAAATCTCTAAGAGGAAAACACGATCATTAATTGTTTAGCTAGCTATATAGCATACTAATATCATGACTATAGTAGGTAGTACATTATGGTACAAGTGTGTAATCCTCCACGGCTCTCTTAAGACCCTCACCTAAAGGCTTGGGTCTCAATGGCGCCTCAGCGGTAATCACCAATACACACATGTAACATACGGCGTTTATCAACACACTTTTGAAGAAAATAATAATAAAACAGAAATACACACTCTGTAAATGTTAAACTGTCTCGTATAACTCACTTGGGAATAATAGCAATGAAAAAGTCACAGTTTCATTACAGGTGTCATTATGTGCCTAATCGCGGTGAAAGTAGAGCCACTTTATGAGCAAGTGTGTTGAAAAGTAATATAAACATTTTGAAAAAAAAAATACGTAGAAGCTAGGCATTTATCCCCAATACAAGATTTTGCCATCTCTGGTGTTCTTCATCAGTTCCACTTCACCAAATGGCACATTCTGAATGCACATGCCTGACTTGTTTCTGAAAATACTGAAATTGCTATAGGATTTCCCTCAATTCCTCATGGATCCCAGCATCAGAACCAGATTTTGATGAAAATGGGACCAACCTGGAAGTAATTGAGTCAACTAAAAAAAAGAACAATGAATCGGGCAAAGAGATTCATAGACATACTGAATTACAGTTCAACAGCTGCCTATTCAAATTGATATATCACACTTTGTTGATTCATTTTTAACCCCCGACGAAAAACGAAGTGTTGTTATAAGTTTGACGTGTTTGTGTGTGTGTCTGTCTGTCTGTCTGTCCCATCGTATCTCCCGAACGGATGAACCGACTTATTTTTTATTTTAGTTTGATAGTTGTATTTGTATTTTAGAGAACCGACCATGTTAGAAACACCACGCTACGTTCCCTGACCGGTATTGCCGACGTAGGTGACAAAACAGCCAGGCTTAAATGGGACTGGGCGGGGCACGTCATTCGAATGCTTCCCAACAGGTGGGCCAACATCAGTACACCCTGGATACCTGAAGGACGGCGACCTCGGGGTCGGCCGAGAAAGCGTTGGCGGGACAATCTTGTAAATTTTGAGAAGGAGTTTGGGAGACTGCCAAAGACAGGGACAAATGGAGGAATTTGGGGGAGACCTTTGACCAGCAGTGAGACAATATAGGTTAGGGAAAAAAAAAAAAAAAAAAGTTGTATTTGTCGGATGTGTTCTTAGTTTTGTTTGATAAAAATCGGTTCAGCCGTTTCATTGCATTGGGGGTTTTTTTAATTTTTCCAAAATTAATTACTTGTTGATATCCCATTTCTAGTGAAAGATACGTACATAACCATGATAGTTTCAAAAGTTAATTATATTATGTAATTGCCACTGATTGTCATTACAGTTCGTCAGGCCCACAGCTATGTCTCTGGCCTCTCTAGTGTGTATTGTATTATCCACCTTACATAGAGCATGACAAATGTCCCTGAACTTTTACAAAATCATTTGAATTTTAGATCTGAAATACAAAAGTACGCTACGAATTTCATTGCATTTTAATGTTTTTTTTTGTGTTGTACTGCAATGCATTATGTATGACATTTTGTTTTTTTATCTTATTGTTATTATCTTGATGAGCGATGATCTTATTAGCGATGGTAGCCTAGCGGTTCAATAGTGCAACTCAGAATCCAACGATACCGGGTTCGATCCTAGGCTCCGCACTAATGACTTTTCTAAGTTATGTGCGGATTTCCATCGCTCTGTGCTTCGGAGGGCACGTTTTAAGCTGTCGGTCCCGGCTGTTATTGATTAATAGCAGTCGATAAGCCATGTCTGAGGCCCTCGGGCGGCTTGACAAACTCTGACACCAGAGGCCAGCACTACCTCATACGAAACGAAACAAACGAAACGGAACGAAACGATCTTGATTATAAATAATAAATAAAAATAAATAATACTAGACAGTTCACACAACATTATCTAGCCCCAAGCTAAGCAGAGCTTGTGTTATGGGTACTAGATAACTGATATAATTAATATAATATATAACATAGACAGATATTTTTTTTTATACATAGAAAATACCCAGAACACCCTGAACAAATATCTGCGATCGCACAAATATTTGTTCCGAGGCGGGAATCGAACCCGCAACCTCCTGCGTCGCAGGCCAAGCTTCGCCCGCCGCGCCACAGAGGTCGTCGAATGTTATTGTTATGTATACCACAAATAAAATTATACTATGCTACTAGGTATATTTGACGACCTCTGTTTCGCGGCGGGCGAAGCTTGGCCTGCGACGCAGGAGGTTGCGGGTTCGATTCCCGCCTCGGAACAAATATTTGTGCGATCGCAGATATTTGTTCAGGGTGTTCTGGGTATTTTCTATGTATAATAAAAAAATATCTATCTATGTAATATATTGTATTAAGTATATCAGTTATCTAGTACCCATAACACAAGCTCTGCTTAGCTTGGGGCTAGATAAAGTTGTGTGAACTGTCCAGTATTATTTATTTATTTTATTTATAGGTATACTAGGGTATGTACATAGGGTTATACCCTATTGAAAATACTTTTATTTATTGTGGCCTACGTTTGCTTTTTTTTTTATTTGTTTAGAACCAACCTGTTTTATTATCCAATCCGTTTTTAAGGTAATCTTTGCCTTTAACAATCCATTACCACATAGGTCGCGGTCCACCTAGGACGCACCCTACGTGTCAGTGCACTGCTCCCGCCACCCTGAGACATAAAGATGAAAAGTCTCATGTGCCTGTAATTTCACCGGCACCCATACCCTTCAAACCGGAATACAGCAACGCCAGCACTACTGCTTTGCGGCAGAAATAGGTATGGAGGTACTAACTTCTCGAGACCAAACATCTTCGGAGGCCAAAGGTGAAGTTAAAAGCTTAGCGGTACCTTGAACCCAACCTCGTTCTATCTAATGTATCATATTTACCTATACAACCTGGATGTACCAATATTAACTTGTCATCATCATGTTCCATAATTTTTTCCTGGTTATTATTTTGTAATCAGCATGTTTAGACAAGCGTCCATTCAAGCGTGAGCGTTATACGAAAGCGCTCACCTAATATTTAAAGATTACTTGTATAGAACGATTACAAACGCCAGCGACGCGGTCAACGCCATTTCCGTACATTTGCTTACCGGTTTTAACGTGAAAAAAAACAGAAAAAATAAGGCAAAAAGTTTATTCTGTTCTGTGGTACTCTGACGCTTAAATTGCTGCTTGTTAAGGCGATATAGGCTACAAAATGTTAATTTATTTATTTAATTCAAGTAATTGACTCATAATAATTCATAAGCTTGTTATCTAGTGAAATCATAAATACACTATTTGAATTACTTAACTCTATAAAAAAATATCAAAGATAAACCTTTTAAAAGTTGAAATACAGTTTTACTTCTTACACGTTTTTTTTAAATCCTACTTGGAATGACGTATCAAGCTGGTGGCCCACCTGATGTTAAGTGATACTGCCTATGAACAGTGCATTACCTCATAGGTCACGTCCACCTAGGACGCGCACTATGTGGCATTGCACAGCGCCCGCCAACATGAGACATAAAGATGGTGCCTGTATTTTCACCGGCACCCCTTACCCTTCAAACCGGAACACAGCAATGCGAGCACTACTGCTTTGCGGCAGAAATAGGTATGGTGGTAGTACTTCCCCGGACGAACTCTTTCACAAAAAAGCTCTACTACTATTAAAACACGTTTAACTTTTGAAACATTTAGTAACTTAATATTTATTAATTGAGTTAGTGTTAACAAAATTTTACAAAATTTTAAATGAAATGAAATAATAATTTATCGATGAAATATGGTACAGCAGGATGAAAATAATGTAATTTAATGTATTTTTTTAAAGGGCATTTGTGTATTACCTTTTATTTTTATGCACCAAAACACGGTATCAGAGCGTGCACTCGCCTTCTTGGCCTCGTCTATTTGTCGTCTATCGTCTCTAACTGTACTAGTATATATTCTGTGGCCTCGTACAAAAATGTTCGTTGAACCTATAGCGCCTTAATGAAATGAGTCATATTTTTTACCTGCATCATTGTGTTGATATCTTTGACCCGGCGGCGGCCGGTGCAAATTCAGTGCACCCGTACTTGAAAAGCAGTTGGTTTCAGAAACTTCCGGAAAGGCTTCAGGACTTCAGCAAAGACTTCTATTAAAAGTTTTAATAGAAGTCTCTGGGCTTCAGGCCGGAAGGACTTCGGAAAAGGACGAGGTTCTATGTCCGTCTGTATGTTTTTTTTGGCATGTATTTAACGCGGCGACAAATTTATCTGATTTAGGGATTTATAAAAAATTAAAGGGGGTAGCAAAAATAATAAGTTGGCGACTAATTGCGGAGACTAGTATAAAGTAATAAGTAGCAGCTAAGTAATCAATTTTCGGCTTTGTTTCAATATAAACTAGCATCGAGTTATTGTTTTGGCGACTGAATTAACTAATTAAGCGGAAACATGACAGCGGATAAAAAGTTGAAAATGGCCTACTCTAATTTTTCAATAGAGATTGCATATAAAATAAATCAAGGTAATAAAAAAAATCTAACCTAACCTAACCTAACCTAAAGATGGAGACCTGTAATTGCCACTAATATAAAGTTTGTTATCCTTCTGCTAATATTAGTCGACAAAGTCATTATTTATAGTTCCTCGCCTATGATTTCAGTAATCTTGTTTATTATTTCTGCTACCTTAAAGTACCTGCCATTATTTGAATTTTAAGATATCCTTAGTTTAAAGCTCATTTAATATAAATGATTGCCAAAATATTTAATAGCTGACAAGTTATTATTTTAGTTGCAAATAGTTTGCTGCTCTTTAATTTTTCTGTCGCCGCGAAAATAATAAGCCGTTTTTTTTATGTAGCCGTGGTGTTTCCGGCCTAAGAAAGACCCCTCTGTCTCCTCCCGTGGATGTCTTAAAAGCCGACTAAGGGATTACCCGGACTGTTAGTAAGATTCGTTGGTATACGATTTGTCCTGGCTGCTGTTATCACTGGAGGAAAGCGTTAGCTGAGTCAGTCGTGGGATCCCACGATGCTGCAATCCACAGTGAAAAGAGGCCCATTGAGGTACCTTAAGGGCCTACCCTTTCGGGGAAAAAGGCGTGTGCCCCCAATTCATATGCCGTGTGCCAAGATGTGCATGAATAAATGACACGATTATGATTTTGATTATGATTATGAATCTATCCGTGTATACAATTTCATCGAAATCGGTTTAGCCGTTTCAGCGTGATTGAGTAACAAACGCACAAACACACAAACATCGTAATGTTGTCATTTATGATATTTGTGGGAGACAACGGTTTTTCCAGTACGGCTGCACTGAATTTGCACCAACTCAGCACCTCTTTCTGCCATATATACCTTAACTCCAAGCAATACGGCGTAGTTTTCTGTGCACACACTTTCAGTTTTGAAATGCGCCTTGTATCTGAAACAAGCTGAAGTTAGAATAACAAACGGCATTGTTTGTAACAACATGAAATGATAGTGTAATACATAATTTAATTTAATTTAATTTAATTTTTATTATGGAACATCAACAGAATTTACATGGTTGGGTGCTTACTATTGCTAGCTTAAGATCTAATTAACATGCAATTCCAATTACAGATGAACACATCGTGCACTAAACATTTTTTTTACATAATGTTTTATTTAGCGATAAGGCTCTTTTACGTAGGCAGACAGACACGCACACTTATGGCCTCAAACTTATAACACCTCTCACTTTGGTCGGGGGGGGGGACTGGCAGTGTTTGGGCTCATTTTGATCAGCATAGTTAATCTAATATATATAAAAATAAGTCGCGTTTTCCTTCCTGGCGCTATAACTCCAGAACGAACGAACCGATTTCCACGGTTTTGCATTCGTTGGAAAGGTCTCGGGCTCCGTGAGGTTTATACTTTTTTATTTTTTTTTATTTTTATAAGTCGTGTTAGTTACACCTCTTATAACTCAAGAATGGGTGAACCGATTTGGCTGAAAATTGGTAGGGAGGTAGCTTAGAATTAGGAGATAGGACATAGTGGGAAGGGTAGGACGGGGGGGGGGTCACCTGTGGATACCCGTGCGAAGCCGGGGCGAGTCGCTAGTTTATTAATAACAAGTACCTACATGAGTTATTACCGGTTTTTTTCAATTATGAATATTACTCACGGAAGTTTTAATAATAATGTTACAGGTTACAGGTAAAAAAAAAACAATAATAAATCAAATCAAATATCTTTATTTACTAAAGTATGGTAAAGTTAATCAAATAATGCCCATCTGTCATAAATAATTAAAATATTAACAATTACTTATTTAATAAAAAATATAATTTAAAAACTCATTTTATTACAAAGTAAATAAATAAAATAAAAATAAATAGTGCTGGACACAGTTCACACAACATTATTTAGCCCCAAGCTAAGCAGAGCTTGTTTTGTGGGTACTAGATAACTGATATATTTAATACAATACATTAAATAGGTAGATATTTTTTTATTATACATAGAAAATACCCTGAAGAACACCCTGGACAAATATCTGCAATCGCACTAATATTTGTTCCGAGGCGGGAATCGAACCCGCAACCTCCTGCGTCGCAGGCCAACCTTCGCCCGCCGCGCCAGAGAGGTCGATAAAATCCGCCAGAGGGGTGTCAATAAAGTAGGCATGTTATTCCAATTTAAAAGTTCTTCTATTGAGTAAAAGCATCTATCTGCAAACCAATTGTGAATTTTAAATTTAAATATCTCTAATGTCAGCGCTTTCATATCTTCAGGAAGATTATTAAATATTTTAATCGCCATGAAGTTTGCGTTTTTTTGCATTGACTTCATGCATAGTGGCAAGACAAGCCTATTGTTAGACCGATTTCTAAGTTGATAGTCTCGCAAATCTTCGTGCTTTCTGTACAACTCTGGATGTTCCTTTACAAAAATTGCCAGCTGCACCCAGCTGTTTTATGTAAAGACTGGGTAGTGTCAAGAGTCTATGTTTCTTGAAAAGCGGCCTACATGGTTCGTGATAGTGGACACCACAAATGGCACGAATACATTTCTTTTGCACTCTCAAAGCCCTATCTGAATCAGTAGCGTTATCCCATATTATCAATCCGTATTGTAGCACTGAGGCTACATATCCGTGATATGCTTGGAGAGCAGCTTCTAACGACACCGCTTGCCTAATACGTTTTAGTGCAAAAACTAACCTATTAAGCTTAGAGCAAATTACATCAATATGCTTTTTCCATCTGCATGTGTGGTCAATAATAATAATAATAAAGAACATAATTAGTACCTACTCATTTCTATCACTAATTTCATTAAAAAAAGCGGCCAAATGCGAGTCGGACTCGCCCATGAAGGGTTCCGTAGCAGCAAGTAACATAATATAAAAGTTCTTGGATGGATTAAGATTTATGACGGGACACAATTTTTACCACTTTGGAAGTGTCTCTCGCGCAAACTATTCAGTTTAGAAAAAAATTATATTAGAAACCTCAACATCATTTTTAAAGACCTATCCATAGATACCCCACACGCATAAGTTTGATGAAAAATAATAATTTGAGTTTCAGTTCTAAGTATGGGGAACCCCAAAAATAATTGTTTTTATTCAATTTTTGTGTAAAAATCTTATTGCGGCTCACAGAATACATCTACCTACCAAGTTTAAACAGTATAGCTCTTATAGTTTCGGAAAAAAAAGGCTGTGACATACATGGACAGACAGACAGACAGACATGACGAATCCATAAGGGTTCCTTGTCTTTGACTACGGAACCCTAAAAACTTGCTTGGAAGTAAGGAATCAAACCATCGAATCTGTGCTTTTGGCATTATAGGCCCATTCAGATTACTATAATGCATCCTAAGCTGTACGAAAACCCTATCTACTATTGATCCTACACATTGGTATTTAATATATTCAACGATCAGAATAATTCAACACCGCATGAGCAAGTCAAATTGTGACGTGCTCATGCGGCGTGTTAGTGTTTCTTTGTTGTCCAAACATTGTTTTCGAGCTGACGTCCGTCGGAGCCTCGTTTACTTAATGCTGCATTTACATCGTCGCCAAGCCTGGCAAGCGAACGTAAGCACAAGCGTTTGTATTGGGCGCTGTCATATTACCACAAAATAATGCTGGACAGTTCACACAACGTTATCTAGCTCCAAGCTAAGCAGAGCTTGTGTTATGGCTGTATATATTCTGTGGTTATGGTACAAGAAAACTGATATACTTGATACAATACATTACTTAGATAGATATTTTTTATAATTCATATAAAATACCCAGAACACCCTGAACAAATATCTGCACATCGCACAAATATTTGTTCCGAGGCGGGAATCGAACTTGCAACCTCCTGCGTCGCAGGCGAACCTACGCCCGCCGCGCCATAGAGGTCGTCAGCATAAGATAGTAAAGTAAAGTATTTATTCAAAAACAATACATTTTGTTAGCTGGTAGTGATAGGCTAAGAAAAAACCAGTGAGAGAAATAGGTGAAAAAACGGGATGTTGACAGCCTGGCCCACGTTACGCGGCCCATGGACAGCGCGTCCCATTTTTTCATTATTTTCGTTGACGACCTGGCCCACGACGATGGGCCAGCATATTAATGAAAAAACCTACTCACCATTATTCCCATTAATTTATGTCGCTGCTAGTACCGTCGACTGGCGCCGTAGTAACTATTCTGTAATCTTTTTCGGGGTCAATTGAATCTACCCCAGGTTCAATTGACCCCGAAAAAGATAGATAGATAGAAAATTATTTATTGCACAAGACAAAAAGCAGTACATAGGCGAACTTAATGCAAACTTAAAGATGAACCTAACCTGGTTGGATTACGGCTTGTGGACTCTTGCCGAGGCTTAGCAAGCGTGTGAATCGGACATAATATACTAATTTCCACACTCAGTGCGTTCAGTGCAAACGCACTGCTTGCACACAACAGTTATTAGTAATTAATAACTATACCTACGGGGTAAAAGCCTTGAACGAATCAACTGAAATATTACCGGTTATCGACGCGTGCGCTGTGGGTTAGTGCATTCAGTGCACGTGTACCGACTCTTGTGTTGCTTTGCTTGGGGCATAACAGGTTTACAATGCAGTTTTAAAAACCTTTTCTGCTCGCCTCACCTTTTCAGCTCGAGCTCTTAGGTGTTTCACTTACGGTTACTCTCAGCTTCGGCTCCTACATCGAGTCTAAGGCAAAAACAGCTGCCATGAATCTAGGCATCATAAGGTAAAGCGTTACTTCACACCAGGACAGCTTCTGAGTCTATATAAACTACTAGTGACTCGCCCCGGCTTCGCACGGGTAGCCCCCGGTGAACCCCCCCTCCTACCCCTCCCCCCTATGTCAATCTCCTGGTTCTAAGCTACCTCCCCACCAATTTTCAGCCAAATCAGTTCACCCGTTCTTTAGTTATAAGCGGTGTAACTAACACGACTTTGTTTTATATATATAGACTAGATGACCCGCGAGCACTTCGTCCGCGTGTACTCGAAAAATGCCCCGGCGTTCAGACAACAACTTTAACATCAACAACAACACCGTGAAATTACCTTTGAAAAGACACCATAGTCAAGTTTTTTAATTTAGGGGTCCCATTTTAACTTTGAGGGCCTAAAAATATTGTAATCTCAACAACGACACCGTAAAACGACCTTTGTAACGACACCATACTCAAGCTTTTCAATTTAGGGGTTCCATTTTAACTTTGAGGTCCTGAAAATATTTTGATCTCAATAACTACACCGTGAAACCAACATTTAAATCGTCGATCGTTCTTTGTACCGTTAGTAGTCTAACGGTTTCCGAAATACAGAGCATTTTTGTTTTACGTTAGAACCCCATTTTGAACCCCTTAGCATGCGAATTTACAAAATTCCTTTCTTAGTAACAACCCTGCGCATCAAGACGAACACACCCTCCAAATTTCAAGTGTCTACGACCAGCGGCTTAGGCTGTGCTGTGCGTTGTACCTCGGTCAGTCAGCCAGTCAGTCAGTCAGGACATTGCCCTTTATATATGAGAAGATAGAGCACAAGTCCGGGCTGGTATGGAGTACTGCTGCCACGTTTGGGATGGCTCGGCCAAACACCAGCTTGCATAATTTAGGAGATAGGCTCTGTCAAGTGACCCGTTTCAATTGCACGCCAGCTTAGGTGCGTTAACTATTGGAATTAGGCTTAGAGCATTGCAGGCCTCCGCTTAGAGCATTGCAGGCCTCCATTAGGTGACTAAAATGAAAGACGTATTAACGATTTTATAATACTGTGAATATAATTGTATCGTTATTCAGTAGGACAGGTGTGATTCGTTTCTCTACCGAGGTCGGAATAACCACAATTGACACTACTAAGCCTTTAAAGTAATCAATTAATATAACAGTAGTAGTTTTAGTAGTAGTAGAGCTTTTTTGTGAAAGAGTTCGTCCGGGGAAGTACTACCACCATACCTATTTCTGCCGCAAAGCAGTAGTGCTCGCATTGCTGTGTTCCGGTTTGAAGGGTAAGGGTGCCGGTGAAATTACAGGCACATGGGACTTTTCATCTTTATGTCTCAGGGTGGCGGGCGCAGTGCAACACCACATAGGGTGCGTCCTTGGTGGACGTGACCTATGAGGTAATGCACTGTTCATAGGCAGAGGTTACCGCTTAACATCAGGTGGGCCTCTTGCCTGTTCCGTCATCCAAGTAGTATAAAAAAAAAAAAAAAAAAAACAAGATACAAGATACAAGATATTTATTTGCATAAGTGTTACAATTTGGTCTTATAAAATAGTGAGCACTTATGACTTATTTGCCCTCTGCAGGCATCGCAAATTTTTCGAGGGCGTAAACTGCTACTTAGTTTACTAAGTATATCTAGTTTACCTTTGTTTTACCTATAGGTAAAACAACTAACTACTAAAATGTTAACTAATACAAAAAAAAAAAAACATCCAAAGTTACTAACATTACAGAGTTATTATGAACAGGCCTTCATGTAAATACGTGTGAAAGAGATAGACTTACACTCTAGGTGTCAGAGTGAGACAGATTAATTTATGTATATTCATATATTCCAACATTACCTACCAATTGTTGTAGGAACTAAATTAGCTAAGTGTTTTAATTTTGATCGTTGACTGCTGTACTTTAGCTATTCGCGACGTCGTGGGAATAATTAGCCTAAATGAACATTGCATATCAATAGATTTTCATTTGCGACGCGGCGGTATTCTACGCTAAGGTAACCATTCAGTTCTTGGTTATAATCTATCTGTATAACAAATTTCATCGAAATCGGTTCAGTCGTTTCGGCGTGATTGAGTAACAAAGATAAAAATCCAAACTTTGATATTTATGATATAGAGGGATTAAAGAGGTCAAAAATTAAAATTAGTTATTTGTGAAAGATATATTTTTCAATACAAGCTTTTATAAAATCAGTGATCGTAACCGTGTGCTGATCAAAATGAGCCTAAACACGGCCAGTCTACTATTATCCATCGCGGAGTTCCGTTGTCTCCACCATCAGATCAGCTCGCTGTCACCATCATATTGTATTGTCATCGGAACTTGACAGGTATGCCAAATTTCAGGTCAATCGGTTGAGGATAACTGCTTTAAAATTCAGTTGCAAGATTCCACCCGGATTCCACCTAGACAAACATACATTGCAAGATAAAAAAAAAGCTTGTAATTACAATTAGATAAAGAGTATTTTTTGGGTAACTAAATAAATATAGGTATACAAATACCTACCTACACACAGACAGAGAATTAAGGTCATCGACATAGCTCAGAGAATCAGCAAGCTGAAATGGCAATGGGCTGGGCATATATGCCGAAGAACCGACAACCGCTGGGGTAAACGTGTTCTAGAGTGGAGACCACGTCTTGGTAAACGTGTGGGGCGCCCCCTGGCTAGGTGGAGCGACGATCTGCGTAATGCGGCTGGTAGTAAGTGGATGGGAAGACCTGGAAATCGGTCTAAATGGCGAGCATTGGGAGAGGCCTATGTCCAGCAGTGGACTGATACAGGCTGACGACGATGATGATGACCTATCTATATCAAGACAAGGAAGTATCCTAAGTAACGCTCTAGGTCTAGACTTGGCAAACAGTTGGCAACAAATCTAGGCCGTCCAACGCGTCACCACAACGGTCCTTCCTAGCAACAGTTACAGTCAAACGATCTTCAAGACCATAAAAAAACCAGTGATACGTTAGATGAAGACTGATGAATATATAGGCATTTTTTTTCATACATACTTAGACACACGCCTGTTTCCCCGAAAGGGTAGGCAGAGCCTCAAATGCGCCTCTTTTCACCGTGGGTTGCACCGTGCACCATCGTGGGAAATAGACGTTACGGCATATGGCATTGTAGAGAGGTTTGTTCGAAAATCGAAATGGCCACCATAAGAACTAAAAAAATAATGGTGCGTTTATTAGGAATGTGAAACAAAAGACGGTGTTTGGTGCTGTGATTTTCAGTGAATTTTTACTGTCTTACAGAACGATGGAAATTTAGAGTAGCCTCTGGAATAAAGCCTGTCTTCGTCTTGGGCAGCTTGAAACCATCGCTTCACTCAGGACTCTACATTACATAACTCCTAGAGTCCTTCGTTACGCTCAGGGTTCATATGCCGCCCGCGAAGTAAGACACTGCTTTATTCCCTTAGAGCATAATCTACTATTCTTTCTTTTGACGACCTCTGTGGTGCGGCGGGCGAACGTTCGCCTGCGACGCAGGAGGTTGCGGGTTCGATTCCCGCCTCGGAACAAATATTTGTGCGATCTGCAGATATTTGTTCCGGGTGTTCTGGGTATTTTCTATATATAATAAAAAATATCTATCTATGTAATATATTGTATTAAGTATATCAGTTGTCTAGTACCCATAACACAAGCTCTGCTTAGCTTGGGGCTAGACAATGTTGTGTGAACTGTCCAGCATTTTTTTTTTTTTTTTTTTTTTTTTTTTTTCATTCTCTTCAACATCTTACATGATCCCTTATCATCCCACTAATCAAATCTTGAATGCAAAATCTTGAATGCAAAATCTCGAATGACAAATCTCGAATGACAAATCTTGAATGACGAATATTGAATGAAGAATCTCGAAAAAAAACTAAATAAAACTTCGTTGGTAAAATATAATTTAAGATAAGATAAGATCATTTATTTGTCTGAAACACAGGTTTACATACAGATGTTATAAAAGATAAAGTATCACCATGTTAGTTTAGTAGTAGTAGAGCTTTTTTGTGAAAGAGTTCGTCTGGGGAAGTACTACCACCATACCTATTTCTACTGCAAAGCAGTAGTGCTCGCATTGCTGTGTTCCGGTTTGAAGGGTAAGGGGGTGCCGGTGAAATTACAGGCACATGAGTCTTTGCATCTTTATGTCTCAGGGTGGCGGGCGCGGTGCAATGCCACATAGGGTGCGTCCTAGGTGGACGTGTCCTATGAGGTAATGCACTGTTCATAGGCAGTGGTTACCGCTTAACATCAGGTGGGACATCTGCTTGTTCCGTCATTCAGTAGCATAAAAAAAAAATGATTCTCCTTCAATAAATTTTAACATAATGAGTAGGTCAATTAAATTCTCTCTTTGTGTCACCGAAAGAGAACCACTGGGTGTACAGGTGTAGTGAAAGGATTTGGGGAAGGGCCTGCAGGCTCTTTTCAGGCGCAAAAAAACCCGGATATCTAGCATCAGTTGTACGTGCTCATAATTTTTTTATAACTCCCTCGTAAATTACGTTCAAGGCTGCTTCTGCATACTACCCGGCCTTGATGCAATCGATCGGTTTCTAATAAATACCCACCGACGGCTGGTAAGCGAATTATTAATAATTATGAATTATTGACGACCTCTATGGCGCGGTTGGCGATGGTTCGCCTGCGTCGCAGGAGGTTGCGGGTTCGATTCCCGCCTCGGAACAAATAATTTGTGCGATCTGCAGATATTTGTTCCGGGTGTTCTGGGTGTTTTCTATGTATAATAAAAAAATATCTATCTATGTAATGTATTGTATTATGTATATCAGTTACCTAGTACCCATAACACAAGCTCTGGCTTAGCTTGGGGCTAGATAATGTTGTGTGAACTTGTCCAGCATAATTTATTTATTTATTATTATTGTTGACTGTTGTTGAAAAAAAATAAAAATAAGAAATTTTTATTACAAGCTTTATATTAACTTGCATACACTGCTGGACCTAGGCCTCCCCCAATGCCCGCCATTTAGACCGATTTCCAGCTCTTCCCATCCACTTTCTACCAGCCGCCTTACGCAGATCGTCGCTCCACCTAGCCAGGGGGCGCCCCACACGTTTACCAAGACGGGGTCTCCACTCTAGAACACGTTTACCCCAGTGGTTGTCGGTTCTTCGGCATATGCCCAGCCCATTGCCATTTCAGCTTGCTAATTCTCTGAGCTATATCGCTAACCTTAGTTCTCTGTCTGTGTATAGGTAGGTAGGTATTTGTAAATATTTATTTAGTTACCCAAAAAATACTGTTTATCTGATTGTAATTACAAGCTTTTATTAACTTGCAATGTATGTTTGTCTGGGTGGAATCCGGGTGGAAGTGCAACTGAATTTTAAAGCAGTTATCCTCAACCGATTGAGATGATATTTGGAATACCTGTCAAGTTCCGATAACAATGCAATATTATGATGGCAGGTCCGGGTGGAATCTTGCAACTGAATTTTAAAGCAGTTATCCTCAACCGATTGAGATGATATTTGGAATACCTGTCAAGTTCCGATGACAATGGAATATTATGATGGCAGGTCCGGGTGGAATCTTGCAACTGAATTTTAAAGCAGTTATCCTCAACCGATTGAGATGATATTTGGAATACCTGTCAAGTTCCGATAACAATGCAATATTATGATGGCAGGTCCGGGTGGAATCTTGCAACTGAATTTTAAAGCAGTTATCCTCAACCGATTGAGATGATATTTGGAATACCTGTCAAGTTCCGATAACAATGCAATATTATGATGGCAGGTCCGGGTGGAATCTTGCAACTGAATTTTAAAGCAGTTATCCTCAACCGATTGGGATGATATTTTGCATACATGTTAAGTTCCTATGAAAATGCAATATTATGGTAACAGCGAGCTGATCTGATGATGGAGACGGAAGGTGGGCAACGGAACTCCTCGAGGGATAAAAGTAGACTGACCGTGTTTAGGCTCATTTTGATCAGCACACGGTTACGATCACTAATTTTGTAAAAGCTTGTATTGAAAAATATATTTTTACAAAAAAACTTATTATTTACAGCATCAACAAAATCGGTTACGTTAAAAACCAAAGTTACGTCTATTTTTTGCCTAATTGTTTATTAAAATGGTGCATATTATTGTGTAAAAAATAAGACTAAATAAAATCAATACAACAAAGCCGAAAGTTTACTGTATTCAATAAAAACTGCTTTTTCGAGCGAACCAAATGGCTAAAAACGGAACCCTTATGGATTCGTCATGTCTGTCTGTCTGTCTGTCTGTCTGTCCTTCCGTATGTCACAGCCACTCTTTTCCGAAACTATAAGACATATGCTGTTGAAACTTGTTAAGTAGATGTATTCTGTATGGCATTAAGATTCCCACACAAAAATATAAAAAAAACAATAAATTTTTGGGGTTCCTCATACTTAGAACAGAAACTCTTTTTTTTTTTTCATCAATCCCATTCTTGTGTCAAATAAATCATTTCATTTCATTTTTTTCATTTCATTTCATTTCATTTCATTTCATTTCATTTTTTCATTTTTTGTGTGTTATCCATGGATAGGTCTTCAAAAATGATATTGAGGTTTCTAATATATTTTTTTTCTAAACTGAATAGTTTGCGCGGGAGACACTTCCAAAGTGGTAAAATGTGTGTCCCCCCGTAACTTCAAAAATAAGAGAATGATAAAACTATTTATAAAATATATGATGGAAATTACCATGTAAACTTCCACCGGAAATTGGTTTGAACGAGATCTAGTAAGTAGTTTTTTTGAATACGTCATAAATCGTAAACTATCCAAGAACTTTTATATTATGTTACTTGCTGCTACGGAACCCTTCATGGGCGAGTACGACTCGCACTCGGCCGCTTTTTATTCTTGTATGAAGATTTCTGCCTGGAGTTGGTGCAGTGTTACTGGGAGGTTATTCTTGTCGAATTTTCTAAAATTCCTGACACATTCATATTTCCCTTCCTTCCTTTGGTCATAACTTCTGGTTGAGTCTCCTTTTTTCAAAGACCGACCAAATTTTATACTCAGATCTCTCCACCGTTTTACCGTTTTATAAGACATTGGCATTGGCAAAATTAGGGAAACCAAAGCCACAGTAGCTACAAACAAAAAAAGAAAAAGAAAAGCAGTAATTAAAAATTTACAACAAGTAATGAATGAGGGCTTTTCATTTTCGAATAAAAAAAAAAGTAGTTTAATTTGGCTCGATAGATGGCGCTGACTCAAGTATGCTTGTCAAAATTAACAAATGCATTGTCTGTGCTTTTGTGTTATAGTAACAAAATACCACGAAAATATATCACTACGTTGTTGACTTTGACATTTCACTTTATTTTGAAAGCTAGGTTCAAAGCAGCGCCATCTATTAGCACATGATTTGAACAGTCCGTGAAAACCCCCCATTAGCACATGATTTGAACAGTCCGTGAAAACCCCCCATAAATTTTGTAAAAATTAAAAAAAAACCCTCAACGCAATGAAATAGCTGAACCTATTTTGATCAAACATAGTTTAGAACACTCCCAACTAATTTTAACTTTCAAACAAACAAAAAAACGGTTCTTGCGTTCCGGAGCTACGATGCCACAGACAGACACACACACAGACACACACACATACACACCACAGACACACACAAAGATACACACACAGACACGTCAAACTTATAACACCCCGTCGTTTTTGCGTCGGGGACTAAAAATAACACCGTACTCCCGTATCAACTGCTTGTTCAACACTGGAAAAATTTTCTTCTTTGCCACTTCTGTATGATAGGAGCATAATTCTATAGTGCCTAGTGTCTGTTATCTAACAGGAAAACTTTGTAAAAATCTAGACATAAAATTGTCATTGATATGTTATCGCAATGGCCAAACTAAAGTTGCATATTTACAACGCCCAATAACCGGTGTTTTCAATTGAGATGACTCCTGCGACCAATGGAAGTTAGGTGACGTGGGTAAAATAAAGAATTCAGCCAATGAGCTGTTAAAAGTACGAAGGCGTGGCGTATCGAGTGAAAAGTAACAGGGCAAGTGCGTGTCGGATTACACAGTGTAGGGCTCAAGTCAAGTCACGATAACCCGCAATTCAGATCGATATAAATAATAGTCTACGAGTATAACGGCTCTGACTTCAGACGGACAGACAGACGAACATGGCGAAACTATAAGGGTTCCTTGTTGCCCTTCGGAACCCTAAAAAACTAATCTAGTTGGAAATCTTAAGGAAAAGTTGACGTTTTCAACGGAATTTAAAGTTTCCGGAGCATATCAATATTTAAGCTGTTTTCCTTAAAGATATAGTTTATTTAGCGTTATTTTCATGAAAACAAAGTGATTGCAATTTGTTATTTCATTTGATGTATGAATATATTTTGAAGATACGATAAGAGTCACCGGATTTAGGGGCTAATATAATAATAAGTGAGTCCTACTTGCCCTTCGAAGGCAAACGGTTAATCGTTTAAATCTGATTGGCGGTGAATCATTTGAGGTTACATTATAAAAAGATTAAAAACAAAGCAGTCAAGATTAGGAACAAAGGAGTCTCGTTAAAATCTGATCGTCGGTGAATCATTTGAGGATCCAAATATAAAAAGATTAAAAACAAAGCAGGCAAGATTAGACAGAAAGGAGTCTCGTTGAAATCTGATTGGCGGTGAATCATTTGAGGGTCCATTTATAAAAAGATTAAAAACAAAGCAGTCAAGATTAGAAAGAAAGGAGTCTCGTTAAAATCTGGTTGGTGGTGAATCATTTGAAGAACCATGCATAAAAAAGATTGAAAACAAAAGAGTCTCGTTTAAACCTGGTTGGTGGTGAATCATTTGAGGATCCATTTATAAAAAGATTAAAAACAAAGGAGTCTCGTTAAAATCTGATTGGAGGTGAATCATTTGAGGGTCCATTTATAAAAAGATTAAAAACAAAGCAGTCAAGATTAGAAAGAAAGGAGTCTCGTTAAAATCTGGTTGGTGGTGAATCATTTGAAGAACCATGCATAAAAAAGATTGAAAACAAAAGAGTCTCGTTTAAACCTGGTTGGTGGTGAATCATTTGAGGATCCATTTATAAAAAGATTAAAAACAAAGCAGTCAAGATTAGAAAGAAAGGAGTCTCGTTAAAATCTGGTTGGTGGTGAATCATTTGAAGAACCATGCATAAAAAAGATTGAAAACAAAAGAGTCTCGTTTAAACCTGGTTGGTGGTGAATCATTTGAGGATCCATTTATAAAAAGATTAAAAACAAAGGAGTCTCGTTAAAATCTGATTGGAGGTGAATCATTTGAGGATCCATTTATAAAAAAAGATTAAAAACAAAGGAGTCTCGTTAGAATCTGATTGGCATTGAATCGTTTGAAGATCCATTTATAAAAAGATTAAAAACAAAGGAGTCTCGTTAAAATCTGATTGGAGGTGAATCATTTGAGGATCCATTTATAAAAAAAGATAAAAAAAAAGGAGTCTCGTTAAATTCTGATAGGTGGTGAATCATTTGAGGGTACATTTATAAAAAAGATTAAAAACAAAGGAGTCTCGGTAGAATCTGATTGGCATTGAATCGTTTGAGGATCCATTTATAAAAAGATTAAAAACAAAGGAGTCTCGTTAAAATCTGGTTGGAGGTGAATCATTTGAGAATCCATTTATAAAAAGATTAAAAACAAAGGAGTCTTGTTAAAATATGATTGGCGGTGAATCATTTGATGATACATGCATAAAAAAAGATTAAAATCAAACTAATATCGTTAAATTCTGATCGGCGGTGAATCATTTGAGGATCCATTCATAAAAAAAGATACAAAACCATAGAGTCTCGTTGAAATCTGATCGGCGGTGAATCATTTGAGGATTCATTAAGAAAAATAATTGTGTATACTGACCTCGTAAACAAAGTTATAGCAAACTAGCGACTCGTCCCGGCTTCGCACGGGTAGTTTCATATGAAAAACAGCCCCCCCCCCCTCGTATCCCCCCCCCCCCTGGTAGCCTATGTCACTCAGGGCGAACGTAGCTTTCCAATGGTGAAAGAATTTTTTAAATCGGCCCAGTACTTTTTTAGCCTATTCATTACAAACATACAAACATACAAAAATAGGTATACAAATCTTTCCTCTTTATAATATTAGTATAGACATACAATCGACCGGCTACGGTAGGACAAACGTAAATACATACATAGACTGATAAAAACATAGCCCTAATTTAATTTGCCAAAGGTTAAAAAAAAAATGGTATTTTTTTTTGCAATAGTTGGTTATTCCATATACGTTATATACATCCTATCCTACTAATATTATAAACGCGAAAGTTTGTAAGTATGGATGGATGGATGGATGTTTGTTACTCTTTCACTTAAAAACTACTACCTAGATGGATTTGGATGAAATTTGGAATGGAGATAACTGGACTCCGGTATAACACATAGAAAACATTTTTATCCGGATATTCCCACGGGATCGAGACTTACGCGGGTGAAACCGCGGGGCGCTGCTTGTATATAATATACGTTTAAAACAGCCTATTTGAGTCTTGACAGCCTCTTACGGTATGCTGTGCGTTGATATAGTCAGTCCGTTGTTCTAACGTCCAGTGCCGCTGAGCACGAAAAGGTACGAATAGATTTTAGTAGTAGTAGAGCTTTTTTGTGAATGAGTTCGTCCGGGGAAGTACTACCACCATGCTTATTTCTGCCGCAAAGCAGTAGTGCTTGCATTGCTGTGTTCCGGTTTGAAGGGTATGGGTGCCGGTGAAATTACAGGCAGATGAGACTTTTCGTCTTTGTGTCTGAGGGTGGCGGGCGCAGTGCAATGTCACATAGGGCGCGTCCTAGGTGGACGTGACCTATGTGAGAATTGCACTGTTCATAGGCAGAGGTTACCGCTTAACATCAGGTGGGCCATCTGCTTGATCCGTCATACAAGTAGTATAAAAAAAACGGTCGCGTTGGATAAGGAAAATATTAAGTATGCATATGCATAGTGATTCTTGGCACAGCGCGCCGCTTGCTACCGACGACATGTACTCAGGTTGGAATGAGTTAATGAGTAATACACAATCAGGTGTATAATTATTGCCATAACAGTAAGTCTACAAAGCGGTCATCTATAAGAAATACTTTGTGATGCGGCCTTGGCAATTAAAAAACAAATAATAAAACATTGTTTGAATGACATAACTAACACTTGACTTGACTTGACATACTTTAACACCCCCATTGCACCCGCTTTTGGGGGTAGTTCGGGGAAAAAAAACATGCAACCTCAACGTAAAATAAAGCATTACCTCGAAACTCTCAAGGGAGTAAAGTGTTCCACACGAATATGAATTTGGAAATTCAAATTCGTGTGGAAACTTGTGGAAAAATCCAGGTTTTTAGTCCCATATGAGGTTTGTTCGAAAAACGATCTTGCCACTATAATAAGCAGAATTAAAAAAAAGAAAAAAAAGAAAAAAAAAAAAATTGCATGTGAAAAATGAAAGGAAAAAAAAAATGAAAAGAATGAATGTGTTTGAATTTTCAAAGAATGTGAAACAAAAGACGGTGTTTGGTGCTGTGATTTTTAGTGAATTAAGAATGTGAAACAAAAGACGGTGTTTGGTGCTGTGATTTTTAGTGAATTAAGAATGTGAAACAAAAGACGGTGTTGGTGCTGTGATTTTTAGTGAATTAAGAATGTGAAACAAAAGACGGTGTTTGGTGCTGTGATTTTTAGTGAATTAAGAATGTGAAACAAAAGACGGTGTTTGGTGCTGTGATTTTTAGTGAATTAAGAATGTGAAACAAAAGACGGTGTTTGGTGCTGTGATTTTAAGTGAATTACGAATGTGAAACAAAAGACGGTGTTTGGTGCTGTGATTTTTAGTGAATTAAGAATGTGAAACAAAAGACGGTGTTTGGTGCTGTGATTTTTAGTGAATTACGAATGTGAAACAAAAGACGGTGTTTGGTGCTGTGATTTATAGTGAATTAAGAATGTGAAACAAAAGACGGTGTTTGGTGCTGTGATTTTTAGTGAATTAAGAATGTGAAACAAAAGACGGTGTTTGGTGCTGTGATTTTTAGTGAATTAAGAATGTGAAACAAAAGACGGTGTTTGGTGCTGTGATTTTTAGTGAATTAAGAATGTGAAACAAAAGACGGTGTTTGGTGCTGTGATTTTTAGTGAATTAAGAATGTGAAACAAAAGACGGTGTTTGGTGCTGTGATTTTTAGTGAATTAAGAATGTGAAACAAAAGACGGTGTTTGGTGCTGTGATTTTTAGTGAATTAAGAATGTGAAACAAAAGACGGTGTTTGGTGCTGTGACTTTTAGTGAATATTTATTGTATCGCAGAACGCGTGGAAAGTAGAATATGTACGTGAAAATTTCCCGTTTTTATAATATAATTAATATAATTAGAATATGCTCCTCTGGGATAAAGCCTGTCTTCGTCCCCTGTCCGCTCGCTTCACCCAGGACTTTACATAAGTCGTCTCTCGTTACGCTACGCTACGTTAGTGGTAGTAGAGCTTTTTTGTGAAAGAGTTCGTCCGGGGAAGTACTACCACCATACCTATTTCTGCCGCAAAGCAGTAGTGCTCGCATTGCTGTGTTCCGGTTTAAAGGGTAAGGGTGCCGGTGAAATTACAGGCACATGAGACTTTTCATCTTTATGTCTCAGGGTGGCGGGCGCAGTGCAATGCCACATAGGGTGCGTCCTAGGTGGACGTGATCTATTAGGTAATGCACTGTTCATAGGCAGAGGTTACCGCTTAACATCAGGTGGGCCTCTTGCTTGATCCGTCATCCATGTAGTATAAAAAAAAAAGCACTCAGGGTTCAATATGCCGCCCGCGATGTAAGACACTGCTTTATCCCCTCAGTGCATTAATCTACTATTGTCTCAACAGTACCGCATTTTATTTGATGCATATAAACTATTTTGTAATCGTTTTCGGGGCGAATTGAACAGAACCCGTCCCACGATGGGGCAAGCCACACTGAAAAGAGACCCATTGATGCTCTGCGTACCCTTTGGGGAAAAAAGGCGTGTAGTTATTTAGGTGTCCATGGAAGTGTAAGGAAAAAGGTCAGCCACAGCCAACACAGTAATTTATTCATGAGGTTTTTATCTTTTGAATGATCAAGCCCTATTATTATCTGGCTGAAAGAATGTTCAATGTGGCCTCTATGGCCATGCGCTGACGGCCTACATTGACTGAATGGCCCTCTTCACCACTTTTCTATCTACATCTGTTCCTTTACTGTACTGTTTCACAGAATATATCTCTCCTCATTAAGGTGGGGTATGCCTAACGTGACCATACGTCCCGGTTTGGGCGGGACAGTCCCGGTTTCAGGCAGTCTGTCCCGGTGTCCCCAGCGAAGCCAACATAGTCCCAGTTTTGCAAGCAGACCCAACGATAGTATAGTCATGTACTGAGAGTTACACACGTATCTAAAAACAAGACTTGTTTAAAAACAAAAAAACTGCCGACAAATTCAAAAATACGACTTACAAGTCACGCCACTACTGGGGGCTTAGTTAGTAAGTCATGCCAACTTAACTATTTTGTGTTTAGAGCTTTAATTATTTTGTGTTATTCTATATTATATAATAAAATTACATGTAAAACAAAAAAAAAAGAAGTAGATGTGTCCCGGTCTGACAAAATAAATAAATGGTCACGTTAGGTATGCCGCAAAATTCCTAATCGTAAATTTGATTTTTAACTGACTAAATCAAGGCATGAAAATAATAGAATATTAAAATTAAAATTATGTTATATATTCATTATAGTTCCGAGAGATCATGCCAGAAACACGATGGGACTATTATTTGCCTAGATTCGATTATTTATTAAAATGGTGCATAATATAAGATAAATAAAATCAATACAAAAAAGCCGAGGGTTTACTGCAGGGGTTTTGTAAAATTATCTATATTTTACGAGATATTCAATAAACCCGCTTTTTCTGGTCAAAGTTAAGTTAAGAAAAAAGGCCAGGTTAAGAGTACCCTTAACTGACGAGCATGTACGAAGAATGTGATGAGAGTGAATGAAGCAAAAGAGGTGTGTCAGGATCGTAGCAAGTGGAAATCCGTGGTCTCTGCCTACCCCTCCGGGAAACAGGCGTGAGTTTATGTATGTATGTTGTTGTGTGGATATATGGGGGGTTGGGAAGGGGGAGAGGGGATAAGGGTGCGAAGCCGGGAGTTGCTAGTAATATTTAAAAAGTATAAATATACAATAATACACACGGATAACTCGGTAGAGACAAGATTTTCAATAGCGCAGTGTCATAAGTCAATGAGCTAAGGAAAAGAACAAAGAAAACGTTTCTTAGATGACGAATAAATAAATACCTAACTATAGTTTTACATATGAATTGGTTATCTATCGTACTCTATACGCTTGGCGGCCAGTGTTGCCAACAATAATTTTTAAATTCCGTTAGAAATCCGTTAAATATAGCATTTTTCTCGACAAGTTTTTTTTTAATTCGAAAAAAGATGATAATTATAGAATTGAAACTATCGTGGTTGGGAATCATATTAAAAGTTATTCGCTGGTCCACCGTCGAACGCGGTCGCGGGCGGTGCTCATGATGAAGAGGCTTCTGAACTCAGTCTCGAAACGTCAGCAAAGTGACGAATAATAGTGGTAATTAGCCGTTTATCTTTTTAATAAGATGAAAATTAGTTACTTTTTTTTTTAAATAATCTTATTCAAAATTATCTAAATCATATTGATATATCCTCCTATTTGGGGTCTCATTCATTCCGGATGCGGTAGAAGTTGACGGCTGGCTATAAATTACAAGGCTTATTTGAATAAAATCTTATGCTACTAAATTCCGCAAAAAAAAACCGTTAGCCGTCAAAAAACGATTTTTTCCTTTTTTTCGTACGCTAATCCGCTAGATATGACGGGAAATCCTTTATGTTGGCAACGCTGCAGTTGGCGGCAGTCGGGAGCGTGAACTCGCGTGTGTTATACGTGTGACGTGACGTAGTTTTTTTTTTTTAGTTTTACGTTTTCACGCGCGAAGATTCGATCGATATTCTACCGAAGTTTCAGTTTAATTATAATATTCATATGTGATTGTGGTTGGTTATTAAAAGTGATAGTGTAGTGTCGTTAAAATCGCCAAAATTGTTTGGTGTTGAAATTCTGCCAGAATCTATCGGAGATACGACTATTTGCAAAAGAATGCAACACAGTGAGTTAAATTTTGTTTTTCTGTTGTAAATTGCATGTTTTTCATACGAAATTCATTCAAACGATGGATATAGAAGAGCGGTATCTCCTAACACAAGCATTTTTTTTATGTATTTATGTATGTGTAATATACATTACAGCTCGCGTCTGTGACGGCCTTTACGCGTAGGTACATGCTCTTTCGGGAAGCTGTGTATATACACAGCTTCCCGAAAGAGCATGTACGTGCCATTTGTAATGTTACACATATGTGTAACATGTATTACAAATGGCACGTACAAGAGTTTGTTAATTTTTCATAACTTATTCAGGAGTTTGCGTCTGGGAGTCATCATCTCATGCTCTTGAGCTGATGATGAAAGCCACAGCACTCTTTATCGAGAAATAATACTGAATTTCAGACTTTATTAAGGCGTGGATATAGGTGAAATGTGGTGCAATCAACCTTTTTCGAAAAATCTACAAAAAATATACAAGTTTTTTTTTTTCCTAACCTATATTTTCCCACTGCTGGGCAAAGGTCTCCCCCAAATTCCTCCACTCGTATCTGCTGCCTTTGGCAGTCTCCCACCACTTCTTCTCAAAATTTACAAGATCGTCCCGCCAACGCTTTCTCGGCCGACCCCGAGGTCGCCGTCCTTCAGGTAACCTGATGTGCTGAGGTGTGCTGATGTTCGCCCACCTGTTGGGAAGCATTCGACTGACGTGCCCCGCCCAGTCCCATTTAAGCCTGGCTGTTTTGTCACCTACGTCGGCAATACCGGTCAGGGAACGCAGCGTGGTGTTTCTAACATGGTCGGTTCTCTTCTAACCCAAAATGCTGCGTTCCGTTGCCGTCTGGCAAATCTTGAGTTTAGACTTCTGGAACTCGGTTAGTGAACATGTCTGCGCACCGTAGGTGAGGACGGGCAAGATACACATGTCGATGAGTTGGCGTTTTAGTGTAAGGGGTAGGTCGCCTTTCATGTGTTCCTTCATGTACCAGTAGCATTTCCAGGCATCTTCGATACGACGATCGATTTCCCTGTCTTGCCTGTTTACGAAGGATGCTATCTGGCTCAAGTAGGTGTACTCATCGACATAATGTATTTCCTGCCCATAAACCTCAATCTTACGTTTCGTGCTGTTTGACATTACCTGCGTCTTTGGCCGGTTCATTTGAAGTCCAACCTCAAGACTTGCCGCGCTCAGTTCTTGGAGCATGTTTTGTAGGTCGTGTGATGTTGGGGCAAAAAGGACAATATCATCCGCAAAATGCAAATTCGTTAAACGCTTACCACCGACGTTGATGCCCTTTGTTGCCCAAGATACTTCCAGCGTTTTGAATTCCTCTTCGAGAGTGCACGTAAATAGAATGGGAGAGAGCGGGTCGCCTTGCTTTACTCCTTTTTGAATTTGGAAAGTTGGACCGGTGCAATGGAGTTTTATGTCTGCTGTACTATTGATGTAAATAAGTTTGATGATGTCTATGTATGTTATTTGTACTTGCTGTATTTCTAAATATTTAAATATGGCTGAGTGTTTTAGGCTATCAAAAGCCTTTGTGTAATCTACAAAAGCTATATAGAGAGGCTTATGAAACTCTGTATATTTTTCAATAATTTGGTTAAGTGTATGTAGATGGTCCGTTGTAGAAAAGCAGGGACGAAAACCTGCTTGTTCTGGAGGTTGATGTTGGTCCAGCAGGCCATGGATGCGGTTTTGAACAACTTTGATAAACGCTTTGTACAAATGTGACACTAGGCTTATTGGTCGATAGTTGCTGATGTTAATTTTTTCCTCTTTTTTATGGAGGAGGACTATATTAGAGTGACACATTTGATTCGGAAGCTGGCCTGTCTGTAATATTGTGTTAAATAAATTTGTGATATGCGGAAGTAAAGTAGGGTGCACCTATTATTAAAGCTTCGGATGTTACGCCGTCTACTCCCGGGCTTCTGTCATATTTCATGGTTTTCAATAAATCATGAACTTCCTTGCCTGTTATATGTATTATCTGAGTACAAGGTTTCGTAAAAATGTGTGCATACTTCCATATATTTTTTATTTTTTTCTCGGCTGTTTTGTTTGATCCCGTTTTGATCTCGGAGGCAGTTTATCCAATGCTTGCTCTTTGAAATTCCCTGCTTAGCTGTTCTTAATGACGTATGCTTTTCAATAGCGGTTTTAATCAAATGTTAGTTTAACAATCGTATGTCCTTCCTAATACTACGTTTTACTTTTCTATCTATGTTAGTGTGTTCTGCAGTGCGTATCTTTGTTTGTTCCCTTTCCTGTATAAGTTTTTTGGTTTCACTTGAAAGTATTGCTTTGTTCCTTCCTGCACTTTTTATTTTATTAATGCTTGACTCAATTCCTTTTATAATTACTTTGTATTGGTCGTCAACATCCTCTATTTCATTTATTTGTAGACTAGAAAATTGGTTTGAAAGTTCTAAATTAAATAAATATGAGTTTTTAAAGAGAGTGTGTTTTGAATGCCTCTTGATTTTCATACTAAATTGTCGTGATCTGTGTATTTTAAAGTTAAATTAGATTTTTGCGCGAATTGGCCTGTGGTCGGAACTGTATTTAAATTTATTAATTACGCTAACATCTTTAACTATATTTAAATTTGAGGAAAGCACAAAGTCATTTTCATTTCTTACATTGCCACCAGGAGATATCCATGTCCATCGTCTCTGTGGTTTTTTTATTGAAGAAGCTATTTGTAACAGTCATACTCTGGCCGAACGCAAATTGGTTCAATCTGTTGCCTCTGTCATTGCGGTCTCCTAGACCAAACTGGCCCAGTATGGAACTATTGTCAGTTGCTTGTCTGGTGCCTAGCTTTGCATTAAAGTCACCGAGGACAATATTCCAAGTACCTCGGTTTCCTTCGCAGGCTTTATTAAGTAGGTCGTAAATGATCTCAACTTCTTCGTCATTATAGGAAGAAGTTGGTGCGTAGATTTGAATAATCGCTAAAGTGGTCTTGGACGTTATTCGAAGTCTCAGTACGGCAATACGTTCGGAATACCCTTTGAATTCAATAATATTATCCTGCCACTTCTTGGCGACCAGGAACCCCACACCGTGTCTTCCTCTGGTTTCCCCGAAGTGTAAGAATATACTATTGTCCCGTTCTTCTGTGTGTTCGCCTAGTCTTCTAACTTCTCCTATCCCAACGATATCCTACTTGATATCATGCAGGGCGTTTTCAAGTTCTATCAAACGGGCATCTTCCATGAGCGTGCAAACGTTGTAAGTTAAGATGTTGATCGTATCGGAGTCCTTTATAACACTAGCCGAGGTCGTTTGACGGTCGGATCTCACCCGGAGATTCTTAGCACCCCTGACTCCAGGGCTGGCATGGCGCCCGTCAACGCCAGCACAGCCGCTGGAGTCGCCGGGCACTTGGGGCCTTGGTTGTATATTGCTGTCTATATTTGGGGGGTTCGGAACATGACCCACCACGCTGGTCCAGTGCGGGTTGGTGGGTGGTTTCGCCGGAGCCTCGTTCGTTGGTCGGCAGGGTGTACCACGAGCGGGTGAGGTTGGCTTGGGCACCGAAAGATGTTATTTAGCACCCCTTTCCTAATCTACATAAAATACAGCATGTCCTCTTGTTTTTTTTTTTATAAATAACTTAAAATGTAATAAGTAAATTTGCAAAGCAGCCGCTGTTTTCGTAGTTACAACCATATTTTTCCTAAAATATCAATCATAAGAGGTTTCTATTGCCTTCAGTACCTATATTAAAAAATACAACACCGAGGGAACATTATTTTTATTTTTGTATGTTACTTTCCTAGTGATGTAAATATAAAAAAAAAAAAAAAAAAAAATTATACTACTTGAATGACGGAACAAGCAGTTGGCCCACCTGATGTTAAGCGGTAACCTCTGCCTATGAACAGTGCAGTACCTCATAGGTCACGTCCACCTAGGACGCGCCCTATGTGGCATTGCACTGCGCCCTCCACCCTGAGACATAGAGATGAAAGTCTCATGTGCCTGTAATTTTACCGGCACCCTTACCCTTCAAACCGGAACACAGCAATGCGAGCACTACTGCTTTGCGGCAGAAATAGGTATGGTGGTAGTACTTCCCCGGACGAACTCTTTCACAAAAAAGCTCTACTACTACTACGTGATTTTCGTTTCGCGAGCGCTATTCTGTCACTTACTGACTTACCTAGTTAGATAGAATTTAACGTGCATCGACGCTTTAAACAGACAAAAATAAGTATAATAAGAGTTTTTATTGATACTCGTACCTTTGATGACGGTTTTATTATGTAAACATAGTACATTTTGCGAAGTGGTCATATTGAGGTTTTTTTACTACTTTAGATGGCCGAACAACCAGATGGCCCACCTGATGTTAAGCGGTACCCTCTGCGTATGAACAGTGCATTATCACAAAGGTCACGTCCACCAAGTACCCGCCCTATGTGGCACTGCACTGCGCCCGCCTGAACATAAAGATGAAAAGTCTCATGTGCCTGTAATTTCACCGGCACCCTTCAAACCGGAACACAGTTATGCGAACACTACTGCTTTGCGGCAGATATAGGTATGGTGGTAGTACTTCCCCGGACGAACTCTTTCACAAAAAAGCTCTACTACTAACCATAGCCGTACGCATACTTAGCCGTATACGCTATACTTGTAAATGTAATGATACTGGTTGTCGGCGGGACTCGTCTGTTCTACGGGAATTCCCCGTTGAATTACTCCCTACTAATATGGTATCATGGTAAAAGTTATTCAAGTTTGCTAAGCCCTTTCCGAAGTACGTAAGCACCTGAGGCTATCCACTCCCGCATCAGAGGCGTACCGGTTGTACCGTTCCCTTCCCGACCGGTTCGCGGTAAAGTAATATGTAATACTAGCGACTCGCCCCGGCTTCGCACGGGTAGCCTCCGGTCAAATATTTGTTCCGATTCCCGCCTAGGAACAAATATTTGTGCGATCGCAGATATTTATTCAGGGTGTTCTGGGTATTTAAAGATATCTATCTATGTAATATATTGTTTTAAGTATATCAGTTGCCTAGTACCCATAACACAAGCTCTGCTTAGCTTGGGGCTAGACAATGTTGTGTGAACTGTGCAGCATTATTTATTTATTTTATTTATTTATTACTATTACTAACATCGTCGTGGATATTCACACATTGCTGCGACTCTTTAAACAAACAGTAATTCAAAGGCGCCATGATTGCTACAAACAAGCATGCTAAATTACGATCCCATAAATATTTACAAACGCCACTCTTTGTCATCATCGGCTTCGGCGATGAACTGTGAGTCACGAAATAAGTTTTATGTGAAAAATATATTTTTCAATACAAGCTTTTATAAAATTAGTGATCGTAACCGTGTGCTGATCAAAATGTGCCTAAACACGGCCAGTCTACTATTATCCATCGAGGATTTATAATAATATTCGGTAAAATACGTTAGTATGAAAATGGTTAACATATATATTATCAACAACCAAAAGTATCCCAACTGTAGTTACGTTAGTCAAAAAAGTTGAGTCAAACAATGTATGCTTGCTGCCTTGGACTCGATCGAACGTAGAGCTTTCAGGCTTATAGGTGAGCAACATATGGCGGAGACTAAGATCCAGAGTCTCGAGCACCGCCGTAAGGTCGCTTGCCTTTCGATCTTCTATAGGTTACATTTCGGGGAATGCTCCCATCAGGAACTTCACGATCTGATCACACCATCTCCTTTTCATCATAGGACGAGCTGACGCACGGCTCGGTACCACCCTTACCTCATTAGTATACCCTCTATTCGTACTAAACGTTTCAGTTCTACCTTTAAAATGCGGACTGCTAACGAGTGGAATACACTACCGTCGTCTGTCTTTCCTGAAAACTATAATCTGGGTCTCTTCAAGGCTAGAGTGAATAGCCACTTACCAACAGGTGAGATCGTGGTCAAACAAAGGTCTATCAATGCCAACGAAAAAAAAAGGGGAGTATCCCATGTTATTTGTACTGAACCTTTGTTTGAATAAAAGTATTATCTATGTTAATGAAGCTGTTAGTCAACTATGATGATAGCACGGACAAATGGCGCGACCACGTGCAGTGTGAGTGACCTGCGTGCGTCGACATAATGTGCTAGCTGGATACATCTCAATTAGCGTGAGCGTTACGCCTCCTCGTGCCCTGCAAACAGAATCCCATGCAAAACGTTAGCGTCTGTCATTAATATAAATAAATAAATAAGAAATAACAATGCTAGACAGTTCATACAACATTTTAGTATTAGTAGATATTTTAATATTATTTCACTCATTTATAGGGATGGGCCGAAATTCGTTTCACATTCGGTTTAACCGAATTTCGGCGGCTTGAACCGAACTTCGGCATTCGGCCGACTTTCGGTTCAAATGCCGAACATTCGGTCCAAGATAAGATTAAAATACCTCATCTTTTTTTATTAAAATAATTAAAACAAATTTATAATCAGTCATTTATTAATCTTTGTAATTCGTTACCACTTAACAATAAAATCTTTTTTAAGAAATCAAATCAATTTTTGGTTATTATTTACGAAATTATACTAATTATTAACATAGTTAACATAATTAGATTAATTAGTATATTTCACTTTATTTTGTTCATCAGTTGCGGTAAGTATAAAATGTCCAAACACTTGTTTTTTTTCTACCACTCATTTTTGACCCTTGCAAGCAGATATTGGATATTTATTAGTTTTATTACGTATTTACAATTATCTGTGGCGTAATGCCACAGATAATTGTGGCGTAATTCACACTTAATCCACTAAAAATCACGTAACTTACATAATGTAAGCAATAACGCACGTGTCGCGAAGATGACGTATTTGCTAATGACAGAGAGACGCGGGGTTGCGGGATGTGCGGGCAGGGCGTATGCAGAGCGAGTCGAGACCTGTCCACTCCCGAGAAAGCGCGGCAAAAATAACCGAAGTTCGGCCGAATTTTAAATTTTTGCCGAATGTTCGGCCGAAGTTCGTATTCGGTATAAACTACGTTCGGCCCATCCCTACTCATTTATTCAAAATCACGTAATAAAATATACTTTTCACTATAAAGGAATACTATCTACAAAAAATAAATAGTAAAAAAACATTATAGTAAAAAATGTAAATCAAAACGGGGAACCACCGACCGCGGAGCGAGGCCCAAACGGTCGGGGGCTAGGGCTGCAGAGAGAGGAGCCTCCTGACTATGCGTGCCGAGTCCAGGAGTTCCATATTTTTATTATTATAATAATAATACTTCAAAAAGCCGTAATTTCATTTCATTTCATTTCATTTATTTCCACCATAGGATCACAAAAGGAACACTTAGTTACGTCAAAATACAACTAAATAATAATGTACATATTCATTAAATCTATCAAATTACGTATACAACACAAAAAACAATTAAAATAAACAATCAAAAGTTTGTCATTGTCAGACACTATCTATCGTTGTGGACTTGTGGTCATAACATACAGGGTGTAACATAATATCCCTATAAGCCCGGGGAGGAGGTATTCTACACATCATGGCGAATAACTTTAAATCTAGGACTTTTTAAAATTCGAAGATTTTAATTCATGAAATGCCTTGTAAAAATCCTGAAAGTCCGCAATAAATTCCTGAAACTCCTCCAGAAATGTACCTAACACAAAGTGAGACAGCCCTACGTAAGGTACCATACCATCCTCATGCTGTATTAGAAACATTTCTTGAGGAATTTCAGGATGTTTACGTGACATTTCAAGAATAAAAAACTGCGAAATTTAAAAAGTCGTAGAAGTAAAGTTATTCGCCATGATGTGTAGAATACCCTCGCCCCGGGCTTATAGGGATATTATGTTACACCCTGTGTAAGGGTACTCTGTGGTCATAACATAGATAAAAAACTATCTGAAATAATATTGCCATGTCGTAGATTAACCAATACTCCTATTAAAGTATAAAATAAAATTGAGGCTGTAAAAAAATGGCCTTTTCAAAAATGTAAATACATGGATGGAAGAAAAAAAAACTATACATATAAAAAAAACATACCAACAATACAAAATACATTCATAGTAAATAAATAACTAAAAACTAAACTATATCTATCTATCTATCTATAACTATTCTGAATACTTGTAGGATAGTCCGTAAATTTTTACAAATTGACCTTTCGCCTTCCTCTGGTACAACAATCGAACCAACTGGTGCGCACTTGGCTTAGGCCCGTGCGCTACAGATTTTCCGGATCTTCGGAGCCGAGCTGATTAAGATAAAAAAAACAAATAATATTATTATAAGTTATTATTATTTATTATGAGCCTGTGGTGTCCCACTGCAGGGCAAAGGCCTCCCTTTCCTACTTCCATTCGTCTCTATTGTTGGCTATTTGGGACCAATCCTTCAAGTAGGAGTCTAGCTCATCCCGCCATCTCCGTCTGGGCCTTCCACGTGGCCGTCGTCTGTTTGGGATCTATTCTGTCGTGGTCTTCGCCTATAGTTCTTCTGACATACGGCACACATGTCCAGCCCAGTCCCATTTAAGTTTAGCAGATTAGAATTAGTATATAGAAGATAGAAAATACTTTATTGTTCACCTTCAAAAAAAAAACTCTACTAGTAGAGATTTTTCGTGAAAGAGTTCGTCCGGGGAAGTATTACCACCATACCTATTTCTGCCGCAAAGCAGTGGTGCTCGCATTGCTGTGTTCCGATTTGAAGGTTAAGGGTGCCGGTGAAATTACAGGCACATGAGACTCATCTTTATGTCTCAGAGTGGCGAGCGCAGTGCAATGCCACATTGGGCGCGTCCTGATGGACGTGACCTATGAGGTAATGCATTGTTAAAGGCAGAGGTGACCGCTTAACATCAGGTGGGCAATCTGCTTGTTCCGTTATTCCAAAGTAAAAAAAAAACACGTTATCTAGCCCCAAGCTAAGCAGAGCTCGTGTTATGGGTACCTAATAGACAACTGATATACTTAATACAATACATTACATGGATAGTTGATTATACATAGAAAATACCCAGAACACCCTGAACAAATAACTGCAGGTCGTACAAATATTTGTTCCGAGGCGGGAATCGAACCCGCAACCTCCTGCGTCGCAGGCGAACCTTCGCCCGCCGCTAACATAAGATATTATGATTTAGGCGCCGCCCGGGGCAAGGGATATAAGGGTTTGCCCCCCCCTAGATCCGGGGCTGCCTCTGACCGTTCCTCCTCAACCTTCCTTTCTACTTGAATGACGGAACTAGCATATGGCCCACCTGACGATAAGCGGTAACCTCTGCCTATGAACAGTGCATTACCTCATAGGTCACGTCCACCTAGGACGCACCCTATGTGGCATTGCACTGCGCCCGCCACTCTGAGGCATAAAGATGAAGTCTCATGTGCATGTAATTTCACCGGCACCCTTAACCTTCAAATCGGAACACAGCAATGCGAGCACCACTGCTTTGCGGCAGAAATAGGTATGGTGGTAATACTTCCCCGGACGAACTCTTTCACAAAAAAGCTCTACTACTACTAAACTGACGTTGTTGTTGACCATTTAGAGGTCCTTCTTCATTTGTTGATGAGGATTCTTACTATTTCCTGTTCACTATTATCGAAGGATGTTGTACATACATACATACATAAACTCACGCCTGTTTCCCGGAGGGGTAGGCAGAGACCACGGATTTCCACTTGCTACGATCCTGACACACCTCTTTTGCTTCGTTCACTCTCATCACATTCTTCATACATGCTCGTCGGTTAAGGGTACTCTTGACCTGGCCTTTTTCCAGAACGTAAGTGTATAAGGAAGTTCCGTACTTCCATCCACCTGACAAACAAGTTAGTCAAAATTATGCACACAAAATGCTAAGATATTCTGTTTCCTGTTCTTTGGTTGTCTAATGTCTAATACGGGTTTTTGCGCGATTTTTGTAAGTTTAGTTCATTAGTTCCATCTTGAGTGAGAGTGGCTGGCGAATATGGAGCACAGAGTTTTGACGAGCATGTTACGCCGATTTTTAGAACACAGCGAACGTGCTCAGTGCGTAACATGCTCGATGCGAATGTTACATTACACCTCGTAACGTTGGTCAGTACCCAGCTGGCTTGGTAGCGAGTCTTCAGTGGGCAGCACAGACCCAGCTGGCTTGGTAGCGAGTCTTCTATGGGCAGCACAGGCCCAGCTGGCTTGAGCGAGTCTTCAGTGGGCAGCACAGACCCAGCTGGCTTGGTAGCGAGTCTTCAGTGGGCAGCACTGACCCAGCTGGCTTGGTAGCGAGTCTTCAGTGGGCAGCACAGACCCAGCTGGCTTGGTAGCGAGTCTTCAGTGGGCAGCACAGACCCAGCTGGCTTGGTAGCGAGTCTTCAGTGGGCAGCACAGACCCAGCTGGCTTGGTAGCGAGTCTTCAGTGGGCAGCACAGACCCAGCTGGCTTGGTAGCGAGTCTTCAGTGGGCAGCACAGACCCAGCTGGCTTGGTAGCGAGTCTTCAGTGGGCAGCACAGATTTTGTACTTTGGCTGCACTGCTGAATATGTGGACTGCGGTCTTATTGTCTAACGAGCTGGTAATCGCTTTCGATTACGATTTTAGAATACATTGCGCAGTATGTTTTGAATGTTACTGCTCTTGAAAATACGCTAAAATATGCGTGCGCAATGTATTGCGAATTCGTGATCGAAAGCGATTGTCAGTTTGTTAGACTATAAGCCCCCAGGCTGAAAACAATCATCAATCATTATCATCATCATCTCAGCCCGGAATGACCCACTGCTGGGTATAGGCCTCCTTTCTCTTTTGCCAGCCTCCTCTGTCCTGTGCGTCTCTCAACCAGGTATTTCACGCGATAACAATGACGAAGAAAATAAAAAAAAACGTATTTCTGAAGCACTTGCGGAAATTCTAGATGACGTTGTTTAATTATTGTTACAAGATAAGATAGTAAAAGAAACACTATCGTATCTTCCAATTAATCTATTGATTTCTGGTTTGGCTGGGTTACGGCGCAATTCTATGACTTTTATCTGCCATTGTAACGAACAGGGGGTTATTGTCTAACGAATGGTAATCGCTTTCGATTACAGTTTTTTTGTTTTTTTTGTATACTACTAGTATGATGGAACTGGCAGATGGCCCACCTGATGTTAAGCTGTAACCCCTGCCTATGAACAGTGCAATACTTCATAGGTCACGTCCACCTAGGACGCGCCCTAGTTACTAGGGCATAAGGGTTAGTTAAGTTAGGGCTAAACAATAACCCTCCATTTGCTTTGCAATATGTAATGTTTTAGTTCGCAGAAAATATTCTCGTGAAAAATGTACCGAGTTTCAAAACAAATAGGTACTTAGTAGTCGTTTAGTAGTTCGGTTATCGGTGTATTTCGAGGTCACAGATAAAATTGTTTACATGCAAAACATAATTTTGCTATTAAATTGGATCAAAGTTATCATGCAAGTTTACAAAACATGCACGAATTACTCAATTCTACTTTTAATTAGGTTCAATTAAATTAATTTGGAGCAGTGCGAGTTTGCGAGTCTATTATTTAGTTAAATAAATAATGCTGGAGAGTTCACACAGCATTATCCAGCCCCAAGCTAAGCAGAGCTTGTGTTATAGGTACTACCCATAACACACTAACCCAAACAACACTAAGGATAACTGATATACCTACACAATACAATACATTACATAGATATGTATTTTTGATTATACACAGAAATTACCCAGAACACCCTGAACAAATATCTGCAGATCGTACAAATATAAGTTATCATCTACCTGATTTGGGGAGGGGAGGGGAGGGTGGACCCGTTATTGGCGTAGGCACACAGTATTTTTATCAAATATAAAAATAAACAAAATAACAGGGTGCTTATTGTCTAACGAACTGGTAAACGCTTTCGATGTTTTGAATATTATGTAGGTACTGCTCTTAAAAAGACGCTAAAATATTATGTAGGTACTGCTCTTAAAAAGACGCTAAAATATTATGTAGGTACTGCTCTTAAAAAGACGCTAAAATATTATGTAGGTACTGCTCTTAAAAAGACGCTAAAATATTATGTAGGTACTGCTCTTAAAAAGACGCTAAAATATTATGTAGGTACTGCTCTTAAAAAGACGCTAAAATATTATGTAGGTACTGCTCTTAAAAAGACGCTAAAATATTATGTAGGTACTGCTCTTAAAAAGACGCTAAAATATTATGTAGGTACTGCTCTTAAAAAGACGCTAAAATATTATGTAGGTACTGCTCTTAAAAAGACGCTAAAATATTATGTAGGTACTGCTCTTAAAAAGACGCTAAAATATTATGTAGGTACTGCTCTTAAAAAGACGCTAAAATATTATGTAGGTACTGCTCTTAAAAAGACGCTAAAATATTATGTAGGTACTGCTCTTAAAAAGACGCTAAAATATTATGTAGGTACTGCTCTTAAAAAGACGCTAAAATATTATGTAGGTACTGCTCTTAAAAAGACGCTAAAATATTATGTAGGTACTGCTCTTAAAAAGACGCTAAAATATTATGTAGGTACTGCTCTTAAAAAGACGCTAAAATATTATGTAGGTACTGCTCTTAAAAAGACGCTAAAATATTATGTAGGTACTGCTCTTAAAAAGACGCTAAAATATTATGTAGGTACTGCTCTTAAAAAGACGCTAAAATATTATGTAGGTACTGCTCTTAAAAAGACGCTAAAATATTATGTAGGTACTGCTCTTAAAAAGACGCTAAAATATTATGTAGGTACTGCTCTTAAAAAGACGCTAAAATATTATGTAGGTACTGCTCTTAAAAAGACGCTAAAATATGCAACGCAATGTATTGCGAAATCGTGAGAAAAATGTAAATCCCTGCCACCAAAATTGCGTTAGGATATAAGTGACTTTGAGGTTCATAGTTCATAGTTCATAGTTTCTTTATTAATAACTGATTATAGTTACAGGTCAAAAATAATAATATAAAATAATGTAATAAATTGAAATTAATTAAAACAAACAGAAAACATGATAATTTTTTTTTTTTTTTTTCATGTTGTAGTGATGATGATTTTTAGGGTTTCGTACCGAAAGGGTAAAACGGAACCCTATTACTAAGGCTCGGCTGTCCGTCTGTGTGTCTGTCTGTCAGTCCGTCTGTCACCAGGCTGTATCTCATAAACCGTGATAGTTAGACAGTTGAAATTTTCACAGGTGATGTATTTCTGTTGCCGGTATAAGAACAAATACAAAAAATATATAATAAAATAAATATTTAAGAGGGCTCCCATACAGCAAACGTGATTTTTCCAAATGTAGGTTAAGCAATGATCTGCGAGGTCAGTTTTTGGAGGGGTGACCAATTTCTGCGTGCATTTTTTTTTTACAAACTTATTTTTTTTGCCGTTTTTATAGATAATGGTACGGAACCCTTCGTGCGCGAGTCCGACTCGCACTTGGCCGTTTTTTTTTATTGTACTAGTTCACTACCTAGTACTCCAAACAAAGCAAGCACATCAATAAACTGGTCACTCTAACTACTAGGTAGCTCTAATATTGACGAATGGTGTATAGGACGCGACGGGGAGGTCGGTTTTGTTTACAAACAATACAGTTTGTAGTAATTGGGTAATTGAGTATGTGGGTTAATCAGCCGCGGTATATTCCATGCCCTTGTTTCTTAAGTAGCAAAGATATCGGGCCTATAACTTTTGAAACTATCATGGTTATGTACATAATTTTCACTAGAAACGGGATATTTACCATGATTTTTGAGTTTTATATGTTCCCGATATTTCGGCACAGTTGCATGCGCCATGATCGCCATGATTGCCATGGCGCATGCAACTGTGCCGAAATATCGGGAACATATAAAACTCAAAAATCATGGTAAATATCCCGTTTCTAGTGAAAATTATATCGGGCCTAGTTTACACGCCTGACGCGACGACACTTACAGGTCTAGTGCTTAACTGAGCCAGACCCTGAGGTACGGGTGCCGTATTATCAGATGACATGTGACATAATGTGACGGAACTGACTCAGCCTACAGTGTTTTTTTTCTGACGAGGTGAAAATCTGCTACCAGATGTGAGGTTCACGGACTCGTGGACTCACTAAAAACACCCCGGTGGCCGGCCTCGATGCATGTCAAGGGGCTCCGGTATCTCCATACGGAACGCACCGGTGCCCCTCTCGCATTTGCCTGTGGAGCACAGTCCCGCGAATTAAACCCATAGTCACGCCCGGCACCTACATAGGTGCTCACAGCGACAACTTGCCACAAGTTGCCGCCGCCTTCCCGGGATCCGCATACAGGCAGCCAGAGCAGCCTACAGTGACCTGTAGTGAGATGATCCCTGTATGAAACCAGCTTCAAGCTGAGTTATACCATCGCATCATACATTGTAGTGTAGTTCAGTGGGATTGAATCTACGTATAAGACATCGATGGACTTCAAATTCTGTCTTTATCTGACTTATTAAATTTCAGGTAAGTTAATTAGTGACAGAATAACGCTAGCGAAACGAAAAGTGAGTGAAAACCTCGTTTTTAGGGTTCCGTAACCAAAAATTACGGAACCCTTATAGATTCGTCATGTCTGTCTGTCTGTCCGTGTATGTCACAGCCACTTTTTTCCGAAACTATAAGAGCTATGCTGCTGATACTTGGTAAGTAGATGTATTCTGTGAACCGCATTAAGATTTTCAAACAAAAATAGAAAAAAAAACAATAAATTTTTGGGTAATACTTAGAACTAAAACTCAAAAAAAATTTTTTTCATCGTACCCATACGTGTGGTATTTATGGATAGGTCTTCAAAAATGATATTGAGGTTTCTAATATCATTTTTTTCCAAAGTGGTAAAAAGTGTGTCCCCTCCCCGTAACTTCTAAAATAAGAGAATGATAAAACTAAAAAAAAAATATGATGTACATCATATAAACCATGTAAACCATGTAAACTTCCACTGAAAATTGGTTTGAACGAGATCTAGCAAGTAGTTTTTTATTTTTGGGGTTACCCATACCTACTTAGAAATGAAACTCAAAAAAAAAACATCAAACCCATACGTGTGGGGTATCTATGGATAGGTCTTCAAAAATGATATTGAGGTTTCTAATATAATTTTTTCCTAACTGAATAGTTTGCGCGAGAGACACTTCCAAAGTGTTAAAAAGTGCCCCCCCCTGTAACTTCTAAAATAAGATAACAGTAAAACTAAAAAAAATATATGATATACATTACCATGTAAACTTCCAACGAAAATTGGTTTGAACGAGATCTAGTAAGTAGTTTTTTTTTAATACGGTATTAATCGTAATCCATCCAAGAACTTTTATATTATGTTACTTGCTGCTACGGAACCCTTCATGGGCGAGTCCGACTCGCACTTAGCCGCTTTTTTTAATTAGGCAATAAAAACATCTTATGATTTATAGTTTAGGAGAAAAACCTAACTACGAAAACAGAGGCTACTTTGCAAACTCATTTATTACATTTTAAGTTATTTAAAAAAAAAACAGGAGGACATGCTTTATATGATGTAGATTAACATATATGATTTTTGTAGATTTTTCGTTAAAGATCGCGGAGAAAAAAGGTTTTAATGCACCACATTTCACTATCCACGTCTTAAGACTGCGCCATCGTCAGCCAGGCAATTATTAAATCTTCGTACAAAAAAAAAACACCACGCGACGCTCGAAAAAGCGGCTTTTATTGAATATCTCGTGAAATATAGATAATTTAAAAAAAAACCCGTTTGTGATCCCTCCGTTTTATTGTATTGATCTTATTTATGAAATTTTTGACCCAATAACCTGTACCATATTGACAAACAATCAAATCTAGCCAAAAGTTAGTGGTAACTTTGTGTTTTTTTATCGAGAAAATTTTGTTCTATCTTCTTTCTGTCTGGGTGATCCCTCGGTATTATAATGTAGTATCCATGCAAATTTTTAATTTGAATATTGTACTTGATTTAGTCAGTTAAAAATCTAATCTAAGATTGGTAATTTTGCGTTAAGTTACCTTAAGGCGCTATAGGTTCAACGAACATTTTTGTATGAGGCGAAGAAGGCGAGCGCACGCTCTGATACCGTGTTTTTATGTATAAAAAAATTATATAAAAATGTCGTTCAAAGTTTTGTTTAATTTTGTTGATGAATTCACTAACTCAAATAATAACTAAAATGTAACCAAATGTTTCAAAAATTAAAACGTGAGAGAAGTGAGTGAAAAATTGCATTTCAATTTTGAAAAGGAGGTATCTTTGTTATTTTTTTTGATGAGTGAAGTAATTCAAATATTGTATTGAATTATTGATTTCACTAGATAAAAAGCTCAAGAATATCATATATTTTTTTCTTCGTAGAAAACTATGAAAATTCTTATCAAAAACTTTAAAATTCTAGAGACATTTGAGAACCTATCGCGCCTTAAGACTAGTATAGTTTTAAATTATCTGTGCCTTAAGTTTCCGTAGTTTGTGTTTTCCTCTGTTTTCCGCCCACCAAGTATTTTAGGCAAGTACATTCGGATATCCAGTTGAGTGATCAGATAGTATCCGCGCTCCGAGTGTTGAAGGTCGAACATAGATAAACATTATCTACAATTATTTTTCCGGTTATTCCATCTGTTCGTCCATAATCCGTTCATATTAATTTGACCGAGCGAGCGAAGCGAGTAGAGGAATATAAAACTTGCGATGTTTGAGAACAAGAAGAAATAACTACAAGAAAGAACAAGAAGATACAAATTAATATATTAAGTTTTTTTTGTTATAAATAATATCTTATTAATTAGTTTTTTCCACGTCCGGCCCAAGAATATACCCCTCCGTCTCCATCATCCATCATTGAATTAAATCCGAGTAAAGGATTACCTGGACTTGTTTGTAAGATTCGTTTGTATAAGATTTGATCTGGCTGCTTGTTTAAAAAAGCGGCCAAGTGCGAGTAGGGCTCGCCCATGAAGGGTTCCGTAGCAGCAAGTAACATAATATAAAAGTTCTTGGATGGATTACGATTTATGACGTATAAAAAAAAACTACTTACTAGATCTCGTTGAAACCAATTTTCGTTGGAAGTTTACATGGTAATATGGTACATCATATTTTTTTTTTTAGTTTGATCATTCTTTTATTTTAGAAGTTATGGGGGGGGGGGGGGCACACTTTTTACAACTTTGGAAGTGTCTCTCGCGCAAACTATTCAGTTTAGAAAAAAATAAACCTCAATATCATTTTTGAAGACCTATCCATAGATACCCCACACGTACGGGTATGATGAAAAAAAGTTTTTTGAGTTTCAGTTCTAAGTATGGGGAACCCCAAAAATTTATTGTTTTTTTTCTATTTATGTTTGAAAATCTTATTGCGGTTCACAGAATACAGCTACTTACCATGTTTCAACAGCATAGCTCTTATAGTTTCGGAAAAAAATGGCTGTGACATACACGGACAGACAGACAGACATGACGAATCCATAATTCCGGTTCCGTAATTTTTGTTGCGGAACCCTAGAAAGATAAAAAGATAGGTATTTATTTTGTAACCACATAAGACAGAATAAATGTGTTATTACTGGAAGAAAGCGTTAGTAGAGTCAGTCGTAGGAAGCTTAGGCGCCGATGGGCTCACCACTTGTCACGTGTATTGTCGTCTGGTAGCCCGAGTACAACCTAAACTTCGAAAAATGTGGGTGCATCCGTTTTGATCCCAGAAATTTATCCCACGAGCTAAATGTAATAATAATTATTCCGGATTCATACCATTCATATTCATTTCATTTTGAGAGTCCGTATTAATCCCACCTAGAAGTACTTACATCTAAAACGAGTGGAAGTAACGTCAGCAAAAAAATATGTTATTAAGGAACATCTATTTATTTCATAAAATTGACGGTATAAAATAATCAACAAAGTAATCATATAATATAAACTATGGAATTAAACTCGAAAAATCATTTTGGTTGCATTATTTCAGACTTATTAATTAACCTTTTTATTATAGTCTTATAAATGCTTTTTACCTAACAAACACTAAATTTAAATTATTTTTAATAATAGCAGTTTTATGTTGGGCTTTGTTTATTTTACCGTACCTAGGACATGTTTTATTTTTACATTTTGAATTACGGAACAAGCAGATGGTACATCTGCAGGTCTAAAATGGCCACTTTGGGTGAATCATCTCTAATATGTTTCATTAGCAGCTTTGCAGCAGAACATATTGTGTTCCTCTATTATTCGTAAAATGGCACCCATTTTAGATGAATCGGATACGAAACATTTCATATTATGAATTTTATTAGGGCCAACTATTGCCAGCACTAAAAAAATTAGAGATGTGCTCTATCGGAACTTTACGGTTTACATTTTAGACAAGTTATTACCCCTAAACTGTATTAAAACTGTGCTAACCTCTTGCCTTTTACAATGCATTCTCATATAGTTCACGCGCACCTAGGACGCGCCCTATGTGGCATTGCACTGCGCCCGCCACCCTAAGACATAAATATGAAAAGTCTCATGTGCCCGTAATTTCACCGGCACCCATACCCCTGAGACCGGAACACAGCAAAGCGAGCACTACTGTGCGGCAGAAATAGGTATGGAGATAGTACTTCCCCGGACAAACTCTTTCACAAAAAAAGCTCTACCTACATGTTTAATACTAGCTCTACCAGTGGAAGTACTACCTCCATACCTATTTCCGCCGCAAAGCAGTAGTGCTCCCATTGCTGTGTTCTGGTTTGGAGGGTAAGGGTGCCGGTGAAATTACAGGCACATGAGACTTATCATCTTTATGTCTCAGGGTGGCGGGCGCAGTGCAATACTACATAGGACGCGTCCGCACTCTGTAGAGGGCGTCTGACCGAAGAAGAATCGGCTGCCCACGTAGTCCTGGAATGTGTGGGAGTAGCAGCTCAACGTAAACAAATCCTCAACAACCCGAAGACCCCAGGAAACTTCTGTCCTTCTGAACGGAGTAAGGCTAACTACCTAGTCAGACAACTCTCACGCGTAATGGACCACCCATAGAGTTCGAATGCGGAAAAGGGAGTTCTTTAACATTAACATTAGGGCGCGTCCTAGGGGGACGTGACCTATGTGGTAATTGCATTGTTAAAAGCAGAGGTTACCGCTTAACATCCAGATGGGCCATCTGCTAGTTCCGTTATTCACGTAGTTAAAAAAAACAAATGCCGCCAGTCGCTGACTCCTGGTGGTTCATGACCTTGATTTGTTCGTCAACCCATCTAATGACGTGTTTGAGTAACTATACCTGGCTAGTAGTCGGTCAAGGTACCTGCCACCACACAGTCTGGCTAGATGCCCTGGCATGGCACACACCTGTAGCTGTCAGTGCTTTGCTCATCAGTACCTATATATGATATTCTCATTCGCTTCCTTAAAATCTTTGGCCTCGCTGACCACAATCATGGCACCACACTAGTGTATTTATTTAAGATAAGTTTTTTTTTTTTTTTTTTTTTTAATTATACGCAACAACTTTTTACAGTATTTTGTTTTACAGGCATTCCCGGTGTAAATTCTAATATTAGTGAACACAACATGCATTTTGTGAATAGTCATTAATAGTAGATTAGTAGCCAAGGGCTGTAAGGCATCAATTGTAGCCCGATGCGCTCGTGCGCCTATAGTTCGAGGGTGCCATTGATGCTTACACCCGAGCTAACTACTCTGCTTTACATCTCGATTGTGAGGTAAGTAGAAAAAAACCGGCATTACAAGAATAAAACATTTTACGTACCTTAACAGCTAAATATATGTCATCAGGGGCTGCATTTATAAATGTTTTCACGTCTTGCGGTGTAAAAACCTTTGACTTTTTGCTTTTGTGCCCAGCTGATTGTCTTTTTAGAAAAGATGCCGTTTCGGAGGTGATCAAAAGAGCAATGGAGTATTTTATTCCATTCTCCGATGCTTCACCTTCAGGCAATGCTCGCCCATGGTTTAGTTCCGCGTGTGCTAGCGCAGAAGCGCTTAAACATGCGGCTTACCTAGCCTGGGTCGAAGCAAGAAACGGTAAAACCTCGGATGCACGGATTAAGAAGAAAGCCTTTAACAAAGCCGCCAAGTCTTGCAAGAAGGTGATACGGAAGGCTCGCTTCGATCGGATTGGCCGTCTGGGGGCTAAGCTTGCCGCATACCCTGCGGGAAGTAAAGCTTTCTGGTCTCTGGCTAAGTCGGTGGAAGCGAACTTCAGCCGCCCTTCACTCCCTCCACTACTGAAACCGGACGGGTCCCTAGCTCACGCTGCGGTTGAGAAAGCAAATTTATTTGCTACTCAATTTGCGGAGGCTTCGCGTCTTGACACCTCTGGCGAAACTCCACCCAGCCTTCCTCGGTGCGAAGCTTCAATGCAGGAAATTCGCATCCAGCAAAAGGAAGTGCTCAGAACGCTACGTAGTCTCGACGTGAATAAAGCTAGCGGTCCGGATGGTATCTCGGCCATAGTGTTGAAAACCTGTGCCCCTGAGTTGTCTCCAGTATTAACGCGTCTTTTCCGCCTCTCTTTGAAAACTGGTGAAGTCCCTAAATCTTGGAAGCTCGCTAACGTGCAGCCTGTACCCAAGAAAGGCAGTCGTGCTGACCCTTCAAACTATCGCCCTATTTCAGTCACCTCCCTACTTTGTAAATGTATGGAGCGTGTACTGAATAGGAAGCTCCTTGCATACCTCGAAGGTAACGACCTCCTCAGTGATCGCCAATACGGGTTTCGCCAAAACCGGTCTACTGGGGACCTTCTTGTGTATGCCACGCACATTTGGAGCGAGGCCATCGAGAAATATGGTGAAGCACTGGCTGTTTCATTAGACGTCTCGAAGGCTTTTGATAGGGTTTGGCACGCTAGCCTTATTGGCAAGCTTCCTGCCTACGGACTGCCAGTTCAATTCTGCTCCTGGCTCGCAGACTTTCTGAGGGAAAGATCCATTCGAGTAGTTATTGACGGCTGCTCGTCGGATCAATTGGCTATTAACGCCGGGGTACCTCAGGGGTCAGTGCTATCTGCCACACTGTTTCTGCTGCACATTAATGATCTGCTAATGCCCGGTATCATTGGGTATGCAGACGACAGCACAGTTGTGGAGAGATATGTTTCCACTGCGCGAGCTAGGCAGAATGAAATTCAGGAGTTAAGAGATGAGATGCTGCAGCGTCTGAATTTGACTCTCAAGGCTGTATCCGACTGGGGCGATGCCAATTTAGTCATGTTCAACGCCTCTAAAACGCAGGCTTGTCTCTTCTCGGCGAAAAAAAGTCCGTTTCTCCAAGTTCCTGTATTCCGAGATGTACCTGTTGCTATAGGAGATCACCTCGAGCTCTTAGGTGTTTCGCTCACGCCTACTCTCAACTTTGGCTCCTACATCGAGTCTAAGGCAAAAACAGCTGCCATGAAGCTAGGCATCCTGAATAAGGTAAAGCGTTACTTCACACCAGGACAGCTTCTCAGTTTATATAAAGCACAAGTCCGGGCTGGTATGGAGTACTGCTGCCATGTTTGGGATGGCTCGGCCAAACACCAGCTTGCTGCCTTGGACTCGATCGAACGTAGAGCTTTCAGGCTTATAGGTGAGCAACATATGGCGGAGACTAAGATCCAGAGTCTCGAGCACCGCCGTAAGGTTGCATGCCTTGCGATCTTCTATAGGTTACATTTCGGTGAATGCTCCCAGGAACTGCACGATCTGATCCCACCATCTCCTTTTCATCATAGGACGAGCAGGCGTACGGCTCAGTACCATCCTTACCTCATTGGTATACCTTCTATTCGCACAAAACGTTTCAGTTCTACCTTTATAATGCGAACTGCTAAGGAGTGGAATACACTACCGTCGTCTGTCTTTCCTGAAAACTATAATCTGGGTCTCTTCAAGTCAAGAGTGAATAGGTGCCTTCTAGACCTTTGTGCTTCATCTTCGGCCACATCGTCACTTACCAACAGGTGAGATCGTGGTCAAACAAAGGTCTATCAAGGTTAAAAAAAAAAAAAAAAAAAAAAAAAAAAAAAGATGATAATTTTGAAAAGTTCTTGATATTGATGTCGTGTTTAGTACTCATAGTTGCTTTTAACATTGAATAAATGCACCACAAACTAGATGGCTGCAGCTTTTTTGATAGCTCACTAAAGTATGTTAAGAATACAGTCTCAGATAAAGACTTTACTCGTTTTTCTTTTCGCCACTTCATGGACTCTTCGTAAGTTTTCAAATATCTCTCTTTAGAACTTTCAGGCAAAATATTCAGCTTCCATTTTCATTGAATCGGGAGTGCAACTTATATCTTCATCACTTGCAGAACTCATGTTTTTTTCCTAATTAGCACGTAATTATAAAAAAAACACAAAAACAAACAATATTTAAAGTAAACGTTTTCTATTCCCGCCTTTTTTCATCTTTTTATAAATTATTTTTTTCAAAAACGAAATTGAGCTTCGCCGTTCGATATTTAAAATTGATGACTATTATACTCATACGAAGACAAGGCTGAATAGCGAAGCGACCTCTTTTGTCATTGGGCTGAATGCATGATGTCTATTGCCAGTATGATGGTTAGATGTACGCGAACTTTTTTAAAGAGTGAAGTTTTTTTTTTAAATTACTTACCGCCCTAGGGCTTTTCTAGCTACATTATTACCCTAGAGCGCTAATTGGTCACCTACAAGCCCCATTTGGGGGTAATAAGGACCTACTTACCGAATATGAGAGATGTAAATCTTATTAATGTTAGTAAGTAAACAAAATTACAATTATTTAATTAAGCATTGTATTCATTCAAATTCAGTCATCATAAAAAGTCAAGAGGTTATATAAAGTCAAGTTGAGTCACAAGCTGGGCGACTGGCCGGTGTTTTTAAACCCAGTGTGCTATGATGTCGGAATTAAAATTAAAATGGTCTGCCACAACGGCCAGCATGCTGTTAGCACTGTCACGGACGCGACTCATCAGGGAAGCAGTTTTGTTGCGTATATGATCGCGTAGAAATCATCAACACACGCATCTGCGAGCATGAACATTTAAGGCTGATGCTCACGCTGGTGGAGCGAAATTCAATTTTTTTGGTGTTTTTCGCTCATTACAGCTCATGAGCACTTCTTCTGTTAGCGAAAGTTTATTTCGCGAGAACTAGGATACTTAACACACATGTTTTAATTGATAGTATCTCATAAATATCATCAGTTTAGCTACGATCCCCCCCTAAACAAAAAAAAAACCACTGTAGAAATGTGTCGCGTGCATCTGCGAACATGAACATTTAAGACTTCACTTTTTGCTGATTTTACGACTTTACTCCCCAATCCCCATCTATAAGCGTACCTTGGGTCTTATATGAATAGTAAACTCCAAAAGTCCTTGAAAGTACTCCCTTTGTTATCTGCAAGGACATCCATTGGGAACTCTGGAAGGTCGGCCCGGCGGGACCGCCCTGTTTCGGGTTTTCCTTGAACCATGACCCAATAAAGTTATCGGTTGAGTACAATTTTGACGAGCAACCCTGTTTATTACAAGCTTTTATTTAACTTGCAATGTATGTTTGTCTGGGTGGAATCCGGGTGGAATCTTGCAACTGAATTTTAAAGCAGTCATCCTCAACCGATTGAGCTGAAATTTGGCATACCTGTCAAGTTCCGATGACAATACAATATAATGGTGACAGCGAGCTGATCTGATGATGGAGACGGTGGACAACGGAACTCCTCGATGGATAATAGTAGACTGGCCTCGTTTAGGCTCATTTTGATCAGCGCACGGTTACGATCACTAATTTTATAAAAGCTTGTATTGAAATTTTTTTTTTCACTGAAAACTTACTGTGTCAGAATTAGGATGGAATTATTCGGAGCGTGTCCAGCCCAAGAATATACCCCTCCATCTCCTCCCGTGGATGTCCTAAAAGCTGACTAAGGGATTACCCGGACTTGTTTGTAAGATTCGTTGGTATAAGATTTGTCCTGGCTGCTAGCTTATTTAAGGAATGTGTTATTATGTGGAAGAAAGCGTTAGTAGAGTCAGTCGTGGGAAGCAATGGCGGCGATGAGCTCACCACTTGTCACGCCTATTTCAAACGATGGTGCAACCCACAGTGAAAATAGGCCCTTTTTTTTTTTTATACTACATGAATGACAGAACAAGCTGATAGCCCACCTGATGTTAAGCGGTAACCTCTGCCTATGAACAGTGCATTATCACATAGGTCACGTCCACCTAGGACGCGCCCTATGTGGCATTGCACTGCGCCCGCCACCCTGAGACATAAAGATGAAAAGTGTCATGTGCCTGTAATTTCACCGGCACCCTTACCCTTCAAACCGGAACACAGCAATGCGAGCACTGCTGCTTGCTATTTGAGGCTCTGCGTACCCTTTCGGGGAAAAAGGCGTGTGTCTATGTATGTATGAATGTATTCGGAGTGTTATTCTAATATGTCTATGCTTATTGTCGTTTGGAAACAATATATCGAAGGTTACACAGGGTTGCGGTTGACCTTGCTTTTGTGTAGGTGTTGTATTGCGGAAGATGGTATCACGGTTATAGACTGATGGGCATTTAATTTCTTCCGTAGAAGGCCTATAGAGGAAAATGTTTTTAGGAATTGACGACCTCAGAAGCCCAATTCTCGTAATAAAAATTAGTCAAATTAAAGTTCGGATCATGTTACGATCTAGTGTCGATGTCACAAACGTCAAAAATTGTATTCTGCTCACCTGACAATACAACGCGGAATGTGATTATATCGAAATGTGACTGTAACTTGAATGTTTTAAAGTTCTGAGAATTCTCTCTTTCACTCTTTACAATTATTATATAGCACTATCCTACTCTAATATATTGTCGCAAGAACCGAAAGTAGATTATATTGTTGTTATGAGGGAGCAGAATACCAATTTTTCAGTCAATTTACAATACAATCTCGTTTCGGTCAACTTGCAGTGTTGATATAATAAATAAATAAATAAATAAATAAATAATGCTGGACAGTTCACACAACATTATCTAGCCCCAAGCTAAGCAGAGCTTGTGTTATGGGTACTAGATAACTGATATACTTAATACAATATATTACATGGATAGATATTTTTTATTATACATAGAAAATACCCAGAACACCCTAAACAAATATCTGCGATCGCACAAATATTTGTTCAGAGTGCGGGAATCGAACCAGCAACCTCTTGCGTCGCAGGCCGAGCTTCGCCCGCCGCGCCACAGAGGTCGTCAAAAATATATAAAATAAATAAGAGAATTGGGCTTCTGTGCGGGCGAGTAGTCGAGGAGTTTCTGTTCGATCCATTAAGATGAGAATTATCCATTGGGACTTTGATCGTCCTGTTCGATCCATTTACACTTTAAGGCAACTTTCAAATTCCTCTTGGATCCCTTGCCGATTTTGTTAGTGAAGTACAGTGGGCGTAAAAATAATAAATCTCTATAGGTATGCCAATAAAAACATTGATGAGTTTTTTTGATGAAAAATCGCGAACGATATAACAAATGTTTGTACGCTGAAATGCAGAGTCCAGCGATCTTCACCATACCTAACCTACCAACCTACTACCTGGTTTCACAAACAATAAATGATTTATGATTTATGAACGAAAATTCAAGAAAGAAAAATGTCGTATGAAAAATCTCGAATGCTATATCTAGAATGAAAAATCTTAAATGAAATATCTCGAATTAAAAATATAAAATGAAAAATCTCGGATGAAAAATCTCGAGCGGAAAATCTCTAACGAAAAATCTCGGAACTAAATATCTCGAACGATTTTTTTTGGTTTATTTCCGTTGTCCACGTTGTGCTTGATGTCCACGTTGGCTGGGACGCATAACAGACTGAAGTACCATATTGATTACCATTTTGCTGTTCATTGCGCACGCATGTTGCAAATATTTTTGCTCTTGTAAAAAAGCTAAAACAAGCAGCGCAATGAACAGCAAAATAGTAATCGACATCTAGTATAGCAGTTTTTACTTTTTTCAACAGTTCCAAAGCCATGAGTCAAAATACAGACGTCATCAAACATACTCTGATAGCTGAAACAACAATTAAAGTCTAGTCGTTAACCAGCTGTCCTACTTACATTTATTATCGGGCGGTATATTTATTTAACTGGCCTGGCTGCTATTGTTACCGGTTTGTTGGTTATTTGCATGGAGGTATAATAGTAATGGAGTGAGTGCTAAAAATAGCATGGAGTGTTCCTTCTTACTCCTATCCTAGAAGATAGCTTGCTATCCTATGTTAGAAAGAAACAAATAAATTGTCACGCGACAGTCGTTTTTCCGTTCCGTACCCTGAATATTGGCACCATGCATATTCATCTTCCTAGATTGTTACCATGAATGTAGTAGTAGTTTGACATTTGGCCTGGTACGACTACCACAAATAAGAGCAGTTAGATTTATGCTTGTCTCATTCCAACACATGAATACATTCATATAAAGGAATGAGACTGGTATAATCGATACCGTTTCGTTTTTAGCCTTAGTTCCATGCCTTTAGTCCATCTTCCTAGTTCAAAATACAGACGTCATTCAACATATGCTGATAGCTGAAACAACAATTAAACTGTAGTAGTTAACCAGCTGTCCTATTTAAATTTGTTATCGGGCGGGATATTTATTTAACTGGCCTGGCTGCTATTGTTACGGTTTGTTGGTTATTTGTTTACACGTCATCTGTATTCATATTCATGTTTATTGTGACAAGTATATATTATTTTTTTTTTTTTTTTTTTTTATACTACTTGGATGACGGATCAAGCATGAGGCCCACCTGATGTTAAGCAGTAACCTCTGCCTATGAACAGTGCATTACCTCATAGATCACGTCCACCTAGGACGCAACCTATGTGGCATTGCACTGCGCCCGCCACCCTGAGACATAAAGATGAAAAGTCTCATGTGCCTGTAATTTCACCGGCACCCTTACCCTTCAAACCGGAACACAGCAATCCGAGCACTACTGCTTATAATATATAATATTATATTGTATCATTCCTGCCAACATGTAGCCGAAAGCTGGCAGAATTATCATGTTGCATGTATTCGTTGGCAAAGTCTGCGGTATCAATGCATCTGCGCGGTGGATGAATTTATATGTATGTGCATGAAATGGGTTGACAACAAGTAAATTATTATTATTTTTAATAAAAAAAAAATAACCCTCAATGCTGTGAAACGGCTGAACCGATTTTGATCAAACATAGCTAAGAACACATCCGAATAAATCACCTTACAAAAAAAAAAAAAAACGGTTCATCCGTTCGAGAGCTACGATGCCACAGACAGACACATACACAGATACACAGATACACAGACACACACACACAGACACGCTCACACAGACGAGCTTTGTAGTAGTAGAGCTTTTTTGTGAAAGAGTTCGTCCGGGGAAGTACTACCACCATACCTATTTCTGCCGCAAAGCAGTAGTGCTCGCATTGCTGTGTTCCGGTTTGAAGGGTAAGGGTGCCGGTGAAATTATAGGCACATGAGACTTTTCATCTTTATGTCTTAGGGTGGCGGGCGCAGTGCAATGCCACATAGGTTGCGTCCTAGGTGGACGTGATCTATGAGGTAATGCACTGTTCATAGGCAGAGGTTACCTCTTAACATCAGGTGGGCCTCTTGCTTGATACGTCATCCAAGTAGTATAAAAAAAAAACCGACCTGAATTCCACGAAACCACAATGAACTTGTGTACAGTTTTCATAAAATACGCGAAATGTTTGAACAAACGGTTAGTTCGTAATCACGGACACAAATACGATTAAAATTATATCCGTCATAGAGATTTTTTTCCTGTAAAAACTCAGTTTTTCTGCCACAATTTAAACTGGGCTAGGACTAGACGGAGACTCTTGACGACTTGACTATAAAAATATAATAATTATATCACTTGACATTGGCTAAATTGTTGCTAATAATGCACAGAAGCCATTACCTAAGATAAGAAGAAGAAGCAGAGATAGCGCCAGTAAGTAGGTTCACATCAAATGACTTCGCGTAAATAAATAAAAATAAATAAATAAATAATGCTGGACAAATTCACACAACATTATCTAGCCCCAAGCTAAGCCAGAGCTTGTATTATGGGTACTAGATAACTGATATACTTAATATAATACATTACATAGATAGATATTTTTTATTATGCATAGAAAACACCCAGAACACCCTGAACAAATATCTGCAGAACACACAAATATTTGTTCCGAGGCGGGAATCGAACCCGCAACCTCCTGCGTCGCAGGCGAACCATCGCCAGCCGCGCCACAGAGGTCGTCAAAAGAGGCGTCAGAGGTTGTCAGAGGCGTAGTTTAGTCTACGTGTTTTTGGCTCTATCTTGCTCAGGTGCAAAACGTACACTTCTCGTTTTATTAAACCCCGACGAAAAACGAAGGGGTTTTATAAGTTTGACGTGTGTGTGTATGTGTGTCTGTCTGTCCCATCGTAGCTCCCGAACGGATGAACCGATTTCGTTTTTTTTTTTGTTTGAAAGTTGAATTTGTCGGTATTGTTCTTAGTTATGTTTGATCAAAATCGGTTCCGCCGTTTCATTACGTTGAGGGTTTTTTAATTTTTACAAAATTAATTACTTGTTGTCTCTTTCTTGCTCAGGCGCAAAACGTCCACTTGTTTTACCAATATGACCATTAGAGAATAAAAAAAATTGACTTTATTCTTTATTGTACACACAAACGTAGATAATAAAACAGCTTACATAAAGGCCATGTACATGACATATACATGTAGGTACATGACTTCTCTAAATGTACTCTAGTTTTTTTTAGAAAAATGAACATTGCACGTTTTTCAAAATGACCAGTCGTGGGAAGCTGTGGCTGCGCATTTTTCTAAATGACCAGTCGTAGGAAGCAGTGGCGGCGATGAGCTCACCACTTGTCACGTCTATATCCCACGATGGTGCAAACCACGATGAAAAGTGGCCCATTTGAGGCTCTGTTGACCCTTTCGGGGAAAAATGCATGTGTCTGTCTGTGTATGTATGTTAAAATATTAACTTGAGATAAAGTCGCAACACCAGACAGAAATCTTCATAAAAAAAAAACGCCTTGCGCCTCTTGAAAAAGCGGCTTGTTTTTAAATATATCGTAAAATATAGATAATTTTACAAAACCCCTAGAGATATTATAGAGTGCCTTATGAGGTAATGCACTGTTCATAGGCAGAGGTTACCGCTTAACATCAGGTGGGCCTCTTGCTTGTTCAGTCAACCAAGTAGTATAAAAAAAAAAAGATTTAACCCTCGGCTTTGTGGTATTGAATTGATTTATCTAAATTTGTATCCAATAATATGAACCATTTTAATAAACAATCGAGTAAAGGCAAAAAATAGACGTAACTTTGTTTTGTTTTCTATCGAGAAAATATTGTCCTATCGTGTTTCTGTCTGGGTGATCCCTCGGCATTATAATGTAGTATCTGTGCATATTTTGGACGACCTCTGTGGCGCGGCGGGCGAACGTTCGCCTGCGACGCAGGAGGTTGCGGGTTCGATCCCCGCCTCGGAACAAATATTTGTGTGATCCGCAGATATTTGTTCAGGGTGTTCTGGGTATTTTCTATATATATAATAAAAAATATCTATCTATGTAATATATTTTATTAAGTATATCAGTTGTCTAGTACCCATAACACAAGCTCTGCTTAGCTTGGGGCTAGATAATGTTGTGTGAAATGTCCAGTAATATTTATTTTATTTTTATTTATTTTTAATTTGAATATTGTACCTGATTTAGTCAGTTAATAAAAAATATCTATCTATGTATTATATTGTGTTAAGTATATCAGTTATCTAGTACCCATAACACAAGCTCTGCTTAGCTTGGGGCTAGATAATGTTGTGTGAACTGTTTTATTAACATTATTTATTTATTATTTATTTCACAAAAAAGCTCTACTACTACTTAACGACTACTTTTAAAACGATGATACTCTTGTGTAGAGCTTGTCACAGATAAATATAGTGGGAAAGTGCAACGACCTCGCGCTCCGCGTGCGTTACGTAAAGCCGTGCCTATAGATACGCGTCGGATACGCTCTTTGAAAGTGCATTACGAAAGATACCTAATTACATAGATCCGTTTTGGCCAAAGCAACTGCTGCCTCAAGGCATATGTACAGCAGCTGATTGGTCTTATTTTTTTATGTTATTTTTATTCTACTTGAATGACGTAACAAGCAGATTATGGCCCACCTGATGTTAAGAGGTAACCTCTGCCTATGAAGAGTGCATTACCACATATGTCACGTCCACCCGGGACGCGCCCTATGTGGCATTGCACTGCGCCCGCCACCCTGAGACATAAAGATGAAAAATCTCATGTGCCTGTAATTTCACCGGCACCCCTTACCCTTCAAACCGGAACACAGCAATGCGAGCACTACTGCTTTGCGGCAGAAATAGGTATGGTGGTAGTACTTCCACTTAAAAAAACTTATTTTAAGATATTAAATATTTGTAGAAGAATAAAAAAAAAATTAGAAAAATATGAAGACAATGGCCGTATGTTGCCTATGTTAGTATAGTATTATTTTACCTGTGCCTATGTTATGAAATAAACTCCATAACATCATAACATAACAGGACATAACATGTTATGTCCGATCAGCTATGGCCGTATGTTATGTTATGGAGCTGAAGCCCAATTCTCTTATTTATAAACAACCAACCAACCAAACAACCAACCAACCAACAACAACAAACCAACCAACCAACTTGACATGTAACAATAATCCGTTATAAATAAATAAACTATAACTATAACTATTTTATAACCAGACTGCAAGTTGACCGAAACGAGATTGTATTGTAAATTGACCGAGAAATTGGTATTCTGCTCCCTCATAACAACAATATAATCTACTTTCGGTTCTTACGACCATATATTAGAGTAGGATAGTGCTATATAATAATTGTAAAGAGTGAAAGAGAGAATTCTCAGAACTTTGAAACATTCAAGTTACAGTCACATTTCGATATAATCACATTCCGCGTTGTATTGTCAGGTGAGCAGAATACCATTTTTGACGTTTGTGACATCGACACTAGATCGTAACATGATCCGAACTTTAATTTGACTATTTTTTATTACGAGAATTGGGCTTCTGATCAGTGCGTTCGGCTCATTCCCACAGAGTCCTGTACAATTGTTATCGAAAACAAATAGGTATATACTTTGATACACAAGCGCTTCCACTACTGTTAAGTACACTTAACAGAGAAAGCGTCAGATGTTTTTTTACCCGACTACGACAAAGCCTAAAGGAAGGGTTATGTTGGTTATGTTTTTAGCAGTCTTATGTATGTTTGTATTGTATATAACCAGTCTAAAATAAATATCCGATTTTGATGAATGTGGCGTCAATTGATTAGTTTTTTTTTTATAATAGGCGTTCATATGCCGTTTTCAATTATTTATTGTATTCATTTGCAACGTTTACTCCTTCCAAGTTGTTAAAGTCTAAGTCAAGTCATGTTTTAGTAAAACGGTGGCAGTTTTACTAAAACTTTGTTAGACAATTTCCACGCATTTGAAAAGTCACGCAATTCACTTCCATTTCGTTTCACTATACTTACTTGTGCTCTTTAAATGAGTTACATTGATTACAAAATATTACCAAAATTACATTAAAAAAAAACTAGGAAATGAAATAAAATAAAAGTAGACGACGTCTCTTTTCGAAAAAAAAAAAAAGTTAATAATGCTGTACAGTTCACACAACATTAACTAGCCCCAAGCTGAGCAGAGCTTGTGTTATGGGTACTAGATAACTGATTTACCTATTACAATACATTACATAGATAGATATTTTAGATTATACATAGAAAATACCCAGAACACCCTGAACAAATATCTGAACCTTCGCCCACCGCGCCACAGAGGTCGTCCTCAACAGAGTTATTTAGCAACAGAGTTACGCAATCCGCTAGCAATTCACTGACAGATTGCAGGGTGACTATGAAAGAGCTAGTAACACAACGCACGGATCCACTAACAGAGCCTTGTCTTCTTTCCAGTGCTAACAAGCGACGGTCGTCACCGTCGCTGCAGATAAGATGCGCTCTCTGCTCGCGTACTACGCGTCCTCCGTGATGAGCGGAGCGGGCTGCGCGCGCGACTGCAGCAGCCGCGGGGACTGCATGAACGGCACGTGCCTCTGCGAGATCCGATACTCGGGCGTCGAGTGCGCCGACCCCAACCTGCCCTACCACGCCTGTGAGTACAGATAAGATGCGCTCTCTGCTCGCTTACTACGCGTCCTCCGTGATGAGCGGAGCGGGCTGCGCGCGCGACTGCAGCAGCCGCGGGGACTGCATGAACGGCACGTGCCTCTGCGAGATCCGATACTCGGGCGTCGAGTGCGCCGATCCCAACCTGCCCTACCACGCCTGTGAGTACAGATAAGATGCGCTCTCTGCTCGCGTTCTCCGCGTCCTCCGTGATGAGCGGAGCGGGCTGCGCGCGCGACTGCAGCAGCCGCGGGGACTGCATGAACGGGACGTGCCTCTGCGAGATCCGATACTCGGGCGTCGAGTGCGCCGACCCCAACCTGCCCTACCACGCCTGTGAGTACAGCAATGACACCCCAACCTGCCCTACCACGCCTGTGAGTACAGATGAGATGCGCTCTCTGCTCGCGTACTACGCGTCCTCCGTGATGAGCGGAGTGGACAGCGCGCGCGACTGCAGCAGCCGCGGGGACTGCATGAACGGGCCGTGCCTCTGCGAGATCCCATACTCGGGCGTCGAGTGCGCCGACCCCAACCTGCCCTACCACGCCTGTGAGTACAGCTGTCACGCCCTAATCTACCCTACCACGCCTGTGAGTACAGCTATCACGCCCTAACCTACCCTAACACGCCTGTGAGTACAGCAATGACGCCCCAACCTGCCCTACCACGCCTGTAAGTACAGCAATGACGCCCAATCTGCCCTACCACGCCTGTGAGTACAGCAATCACGCCCCAACCTGCCCTACCACGCCTGTGAGTACAGCAATCACGCCCCAACCTGCCCTACCACGCCTGTGAGTACAGCAATGACGCCCCAACCTGCCCTACCACGCCTGTGAGTACAGCAATCACGCCCCAACCTGCCCTACCACGCCTGTGAGTACAGCAATGACGCCCCAACCTGCCCTACCACGCCTGTGAGTACAGCAATGACGCCCCAACCTGCCCTACAACGCCTGTGAGTACAGCAATGACGCCCCAACCTGCCTTTCCACGCCTGTGAGTACAGTAATGGGTTACATCACGCCAATCCTAAAGTTCACTTGCAAATTCCTATTCATTTGGCACTTATTGACAGTTCTCAAATACTGGCTGAGAGCGATAGTTGAGCCCGTCGATAGACTATCTGCCAACTCGGTTTGGATTTTGATGAGGCTCCATGTATGGTAGCCCTGCTGGTTTAAAAAGACGATTCTTACTTTACTCTTGAACAAAACACTAGTAGAAACTTGTGATTTTGTCCCTTTTCACATCATCATGCGCATATTGAGTATCTCCCATTTTCACATCATCATGCGCATATTGAGTATCTCCCATTTTCACATCATCATGCGCATATTGAGTATCTCCCATTTTCACATCATCATGCGCATATTGAGTATCTCCCATTTTCACATCATCATGCGCATATTGAGTATCTCCCATTTTCACATCATCATGCGCATATTGAGTATCTCCCATTTTCACATCATCATGCGCATATTGAGTATCTCCCATTTTCACATCATCATGCGCATATTGAGTATCTCCCATTTTCACATTATCATTCGCATATTGAGTATCTCCCATTTTCACATTATCATTCGCATATTGAGTATCTCCCATTTTCACATCATCATGCGCATATTGAGTATCTCCCATTTTCACATCATCATGCGCATATTGAGTATCTCCCATTTTCACATCATCATGCGCATATTGAGTATCTCCCATTTTCACATCATCATGCGCATATTGAGTATCTCCCATTTTCACATCATCATGCGCATATTGAGTATCTCCCATTTTTGCGATGTCTTTTGCCTTGGCTCTATAGTAAATTAATAGCAGATTATATGTGCTGCGGTGTGACGTGTGTTCCTTCCGTGTCCGCGCGTGGATGTCATATAAGCCGTCTGAGGGATTACACCAGGGAATGGGCAGGTTCCACCTGAGTACACCCCCAACGATCCACCTGCCAAGCGTGTTTATTATGGAAAATAAATAATGCTGGACAAGTTCACACAAGATTATCTAGCCCCGAGCTAAGCGGAGCTTGTGTTATGGGTACTAGGTAACTGATATTCTTAATACAATACATTACATAGATAGATATTTTTTATTATATATAGAAAATACCCAGAGCACCCTGACAAAATATTTGAAGATCGTACAAATATTTGTTCCAAGGCGGGAATCGAACCCGCAACCTCCTGCGTCACAGGCGAACCTTCGCCCGCCGCGCCACAGAGGTCAAATCCCTCCATTGCACTCCATAACAAGCTTTTGTCGAGCAGTGGTCGTATGTTTTATTATTATACCAACTTTAAATGATAGAACAAGCCTGTCTATGCCTTTAGCAATGCATTACCTCATAGGTCACGTCCACCTAGGACGCGCCCTATGTGGCATTGCACTGCGCCCATCACCCTGAGACATAAAGATGAAAAGTCTCATGTGCCTGTCATTTCGCCGGATTTATGATGTATTGTCCTTTGCTGATTCGTAAACTGTTTTCCCTTCCAGGCATTGGTGGGGTGTTCCTTCTGGTGGCGTTCGTCTGCGCGGTCCAGCTATGCATCTGCATAGTGACGGAGTACCGCCGCCTCAAGGCGCCGACGTTCCTGCGAGCTTGCAAGGTCACCACACAGAAGATGCTCTATCTGGTCGCGTTCCTGGCCTCTCTGATCCGCGGCGCTTACTTCGTGTCACCGGTAAGTTTATAGGTACCGTACCATTTTGGTGGATACTACCGCTTGAGGCGTGAAAATCGTCTTTTTCTTGTGTTTTTTTTTGGCCATTACAGCTCATCAACACTTCTTCAGATAGCGAAAGTTGATTTCGCGAGAACTAGGAGACTTAAGAGCAGTCAATTCCAGTACTTTCGATAAAAACGCTAGTGCTCAGCTCGTACGGGATTATGAAGTTGTAACAATTTTTTCGTCAGATGTTTTGTACAAATATGTATTTTGAAGAATATATCTACGTACGTGATGTTTTTTGTTTTTTTTTTGTTTACCTCTAAGTTCTGTATAAGCCTTCAAAAATCAGCTTATTTGCACAATTTTACCTGAACTTTGGATGTTCATAATGTACTTATAAACTGTAAAAGTAAAAAAAAGGCTTATCAGGTATCTTGCCCATGTTGTCTAAAATCTAAATTACAAGCATTTTATTCAGAAACTTGTAAGTCTTTCTCAAAAAAACGTACGTGCTGGATCAAGTTTTAGAATATTTTGCGCGTTTATTGCCGTTTCGCAAGTAAGTAGCGGAATTTTCCGAATTCCAACCAAATCATCTGGCACTAGCTCTCATTCTACACAGTGCCTCTCTTTCAAAAAATGAATTGTACGAACCTACAAGATTTTAGTTCAAATCGAATTGGGGCCCCTTAACACACATGTTTTAATTGATAGTATCTCATAAATATCACCTGGTTAGCTGCGATCGCCCTAAATAATTTTTTACAGTATATTTAGGGTTCCGTAGCCAAATGGCAAAAAACGGAACCCTTATGGATTCGTCATGTCTGTCTGTCTGTCCGTGTATGTCACAGACACTTTTTTCCGAAACTATGAGAGCTATGCTATTGAAACTTGGTAAGTATATGTATTCTGTGAGCCGGTTTAAGATTTTCACACAAAAATAGAAAAATAAAAACTATACATTTTCGGGGTACATACTTAGAATTAAACTCATTTTTTTTTTCATCAAACCCATACGTGTACGGGTTATCTATGGATAGGTCTTCAAAAATGATATTGAGGTTTCTAATATTTTTTTTTTCCAAACTGAATAGTTTGCGCGAGAGACACTTCCAAAGTGGTAAAATGTGTGTACCCCTCTGTAACTTCTAAAATAATAGAATGATAAAACTAAAAAAATATATGATGTACATTATACCATGTAAACTTCAATCGAAAATTGGTTTGAACGAGATCTAGTAAAAGTAGTTTTTTATGTTATAAATCGTAAACCATCCAAGAACTTTTATATTATTTTACTTGCTGCTACGGAACCCTTCATGGGCGAGTCTGACTAAGTCTGCAAAAAAAAGCGCTTTTTGTTTTGTTTAGGGGGATCGTAGCTAAACTGTTGATATTTGTGAGATACTATCAATTAAAACATGTGTGTTAAGTCTCCTAGTTCTAGCGAACTCAACTTTTGCTATCTGAAGAAGTGTTGATGAACTGAAATGAGCAAAAAACACAAAAAAAAACGAACTTCGCGCCTCAAGCGAGGCCTTAAGTCAGGACACTTGGCCAGATTTGGTGACGGCAGGTGGTGTAAGGCCCAGACCGAGTGGTGGCCGAGAGAGAGCACTAAAGGCCGCGGCAGTCCATCAGCCAGGTAGGCCGTTGATATAGAGGCCGTAGAGGGAAAGGACCTGGATGCGGATCGCACAGAACCGACTGGAGTGGTGTTTGAGGGAGGAGGCTTATACCCAGCAGTGGGCTATTGTTTGAGCTGCCAAAGATGATGGTGTTGATGCCATTTAATAGGTCTGTAGCGCGTTGGGCGAGAAGGAATGAATGAATGAATTATTTATTTGCTTAGACTGAATGTATAGTAAATAAATAAAATAAATAAATAAATAGTGCTGGACAGTTCACACAGCATTATCTAGCACCAAGCTAAGCAGAGCTTGTGTTATGGGTACTAGACAACTGCTATACTTAATACAATATATTACATAGATAGATATTTTTTTAGTATATATAGAAAATACCCAGAACACCCTGAACAAATATCTGCGATCGCACAAATATTTGTTCCGAGGCGGGAATCGAACCCGCAACCTCCAGCGTTGCAGGCCAACCTTCGCCCGCCGCGCCGCAGAGGTCGTCTAGAATACATAGAATGTGTACATAGATGGTATAGTTTTTTTTACATTATTTATTAAATATAAATTGTAGTTTCCTGTACATTCTGCCATTAAGAGTGCAAAATCATATCTTAAAAGCTATACATACATAGACACACGCATTTTTCCACGAAAGGGTAGGCAGAGCCTCAATGGGCCTCTTCACCGTGGGTTGCACCATCGTGGGAATATAGACGTGACAAATCGTGAGCTCACCGCCGCCGTTGCTTCCCACGACTGACTCTGCTAACACTTTCTTCCAGTAATAACACATTCCATAATAAGCTAGCAGCCAGGACAAATCTTATACCAACGAATCTTACAAACAAGTCTGGGTAATCCGAAATCCACGGGAGGAGACGGAGATGTCTATTCGTATACAAGATAGAAGTTGTGGTGATCTTTGGTGTGATTCGGTCCAAGAAAAGATCCCTGCACCTCATCGTGTGGAGGTCGTTAAAGCCGACTTAGGGATAAACCCAAACTTGTTTGTAAGATTCGTTGGATTTTAAGACATCCACGGGAGGAGATAAAGGGGTCTGTTAAATGGTATATCCCCCCATAAAAGCCTCGTCCAGCCGTTGACATCAGATCCCCTGGGAGGGGTTATAGTGACGATGATGTAAACGATGCTTGTGTGTTCCGCAGTCAGCGTTCCAAGAAGGATGGGCGACCAGCCTACTGTCTGCCTACTACCCTCTGCTGATGACCGGCTCCTCACTGATCGTCTGCTTTTGGGCAGAGGTAAGTTCTCACCCGTCTCGGTTTGAGGCGGTGGATGGTGGCGGCTCATGACCGTTCTCCATGGTTTTTTTTTTAGCTACGATTAACGAAAGAATCGTATGTCCCACCTGATATTAAGCGGTAACCTCTGCCTTTAACAATGCATTACCACATAGGTCACGTCCACCTAGGACGCATCCTATGTGGCATTGCACTGCGCCCGCCACCCTGGGACATAAAGATGAAAGTCTCATGTGCCTGTAATTTCACCGGCACCCATACCCTTTGAACCGGAACACAGCAATGTGAGCAATGCTATTTTGCGGCTTAAATAGGTATGGAGGTAGTACATCCCCGGATGAACTCTCACAAAAAAAGCTCTACTACTACTACTAAAGACTTAGCAGTTCCTGGTAATTTCAATGAAAAAAACTGGGTACTCTATAATTAAATCTTCGTAAGGTCAATAAAACTCTAGTCCACATGATATACACAAAGTAATTTACAATGATGGGCAAAAAAGGATAATGCTGAACAGCGACATCTAGTAGCTAACTTGTTTAACGCGTAGCAGAGAACCAACGGTACGTAAATATGAACCTTTGTGATTACGTTGTAGTTCTGGTCGTTCAACAAAGATGGCGTTGTGGATTATTCTGACATACATCAACAGATGGCGCTAGGTTTCTAATAATAACGGACTTGCCGTAAATGCCTTTGAAAGTTCTTTTTTCAAGCTTTTTATTAACTTCCAATGTATGTCCGGGTGGAATATTGCAACTGAATTTTAAAGCCGGGTATCCTCAACCGATTGAGCTGAAATTTGGCATACCTTTCAAATTCCGATGACAATACAATAAGATGGTGACAGCGAGCTGATCTGATTATGGAGACGGAAGGTGGACAGCAGAATTCCTCGATGGATAATAGTAGACTGGCCGTGTTTAAGCTCATTTTGATCAGCACACGGTTACGATCACTTATTTTATAAAAGCTTGTATTGTTTTTTTTTTTTTGCCAAAAACTTATTTTTTTTAGCTGTAATTCTTACTTGTATATCTGCCTACCATTAAGTACAATAAGGTAATGCGTGGCAATAACTCTCGCCTACGAGAACAAACCTGGGTTAGCCAGTTCGAAGTTGATGACCACTTGTCTATTTGGGTCAAACGATCCAACTAGATAGGTCCAACTTCGTCAAAGAGGTCAGCCGTCGAATCCAACTCGGCATTCGCAAAACTACGCCGTCACGGATACCGCAGAGCCTCAAGAGGAAAGTCTATAATCAGTGCGTGTTGCCAGTGATGACTTAGGCGTACTGTCCACGCACGTGTCATTTGACGTATGCATGTAACCTACAAATGAAGATAGGCGTATTTTGCATATTGGTTATGTCCACGCTGCTTCATAGTCTTGAGTATTCCGTCAGTTTATTGTTCTATAAACACTGATACTGTTATTAATAATTTTAACAAAATCCACCGCCGCGGCCGCCATTTTGTAACACAAAAAGCAAGCGTCCGTCTGACGAGTCGGTCGAGTAGTGACTTGTTGCCGCGCGCACCGCATGACGAATGCATGACGAGCGGCTGACGCGACGTTGCCGCTTCGTGGACACAGATTTCATTGTTTCTAAGCAAGATGCAAGCATTCGTCTTGAAATCGTCAATTGTCAAAAGCGTGCTTATGACGTGCGGTTACGTGGACAATGGACCTTACGGCACTGACAAGTGGCCGCTAGGCTCATACACAAGCTCAAAGTTGCGCAGCGGGCTATGGAGAGAGCAATGCTCGGAGTTTCATACATACAGTGAAGAGGTGCCTTCTAGACCTTTGTGCTTTGTGCTCCATCTTCGGCTACATCGTCACTTATCAACAGGCGAGATCGTGGTCAACCAAAGGTCTATCAATGTTAAAAAATAAAATAAAAATAAAACATACATATACATAGACACACGCCTTTGTCCCCGAAAAGGAGGTAGAGCCTCAATGGGCCTCTTTTCACAGTGGGTTGCACCATCGTGGAATATAGACGTGATAAGTGGTGAGCGCACACCAGTGAAACCACGTGGAAGGCCCAGACGGAGATGGCGGGATGGGAGTCTAGCTCATCCCGCCATCTCCGTCTGGGCCTTCCACGTGGCCGTCGTCTGTTTGGGATCTATTCTGTCGTGGTCTTCGTCCATAGTTCTTCTGACATACGGCACACATGACCAGCACAGTCCCAATTAATTTTAGCAGCTTTTTGAGCGACGTCAGCTATCTGTGTTTGGGAGCGTATTAGTTCCTAATACCGAATAAGTATTAGTTCCTTATTCGGTCCGTGAGTTTCACTCCTAGGATACTACGCTCCATAGCTCATAGGGACAATAAAGGTTGAGAAAAAAAAAGTTAGGTAAAAAGTTGTAAAAAAACTGTTTTAATTGATATCTTGATACTTTATACAAAACAGGAAGACTCAATTTAGTACGTGCCCTCCGTGTCGTTCAATTTAATAATTATATACGTGAGTTGTTAGAGTTCCGTACTCCAACGCAAAGGGATAACCCTCGGCTTTGATGCATTTTTTTTTTTTTATACTATTTACTTGAATGACGGTACAAGCAGATGGCCCACCTGATGTTAAGCGGTAACCTTTGCCTGTGAATAGTGCATTCTCACATAGGTCACGTCCACTTAGGACGCGCCCTTTGTGGCATTGCACTGCGCCCGCCACCCTGAGACATAAAGATGAAAAGTCTCATGTGCCTGTAATTTCACCGGCACCCATACCCCTCAAACCGGAACACAGCAATGCAAGCACTACTGCTTTGCGGCAGAAATATGCATGGTGGTAGTACTTCCCCGGACGAACTCTTTCACAAAAAAGCTCTACTACTACTAAATAATCGAATCTAGACATAAGTTAGAGGTAACTATGTTTTTTTTTCTATCGAGAAAATATTGTCCTATCGTGTTTCTGGTACAGTGATCGCTCGGAATTATAATGTAGTATCCATACATATTTATAATTTTAATATTGTACTTGATTTAGTCAGTTAAAAATCTAATCTAAGATTGGTAATTTTGCGTTATACCCCACCTTAGCAAACAGAGAAGTCGTTATGTTTTTTTAAATAACTGTTTTATTTTAGAGTAAACTCCAGTCGCGCTTCGGAGCTGACATACACTTAACAGAGGATTTTTTTTTTTAAAATACCAAGGTCATTTTAATACATACCAACTAACCTAATTTATTCTCACGGAACCCTCTGTGCGCCAGTCCGACTAGTACTTGGCCGAGTTTATTTATGTTTTTAAGTGTGTATTACCTCCATGTGGATGGTATTCAACAATTATCTGTTATCTGTAATCTGAGCTGCAATGGTGTCGTAGTGTCAACGCGGTCTGTGTTAATCTCGTGTTTGTATTGTATGAGGGTAGTAGGTATTACCTACTTATTATAAGCTTGTTTTTTTTTTTTTTATATAGTTACGTGCATACAACATCGCTTTAGGTTTTTCTGTTATGGTATTGTACTGGTTTCTTAATAAATAAATAATATTAAATAATAGTACAGGTACAGAAGGTTGAAGTAGTAGTAGAGCTTTTTTGTGAAAGAGTTCGTCCGGGGAATTAAGAAAGAAAGAAAGAAAGAAAGATTTATTTGTAGCACACACACTTAAGATAAATAACTAATAAAAAAAAATAATAGCATGTAAACAAAAAAAACAAAAAAATATTACATAGAAAAAAGAATAAAACACACAAAAAAAAAAACTACCACCATACCTATTTCTGCCGCAAAGCAGTAGTGCTCGCATTACTGTGTTTCGGTATGAAGGGTGCCGGTGAAATTACATGCAAAAAGAATGCATTTAAAAAAACCCCGTGGGTGATCCCTCCGTTTTATTGTATTGATCTTATTTATCCAATTTTGAACCCAATAATCTGTACCATATTGACAAACAATCGAATCTAGCCAAAAGTTAGAGGTAACTTTGTGTTTTTTTTTAATCGTTTGGTTTTTTTCTTATAGTTTTTCAGTCTGTGTGATCCCTCGGTATTATAATATAGTATCCATGCATATTTTTAATTTGAATATTGTACTTGATTTAGTCAGTTAAAAATCTAATCTAAGATTGGTAATTTTGCGTTATATCCCACCTTGCAAGATTCCACACAGGAGTTTTTTTTTTCTTATCGTGTTTCTGTCTGGGTGATCCATCGGTATTATAATTTAGTATTCATGCATATTTTTAATTTGAATATGGTACTTGATTTAGTCAGTTAAAAATCTAATCTAAGATTGGTAATTTTGTGTTATATCCCACCTTGCAAGATTCCACACAGGAGTTTTTTTTTTCTTATCGTGTTTCTGTCTGGGTGATCCATCGGTATTATAATTTAGTATTCATGCATATTTTTAATTTGAATATGGTACTTGATTTAGTCAGTTAAAAATCTAATCTAAGATTGGTAATTTTGTGTTATATCCCACCTTGCAAGATTCCACACAGGAGTTTTTTTTTTCTTATCGTGTTTCTGTCTGGGTGATCCATCGGTATTATAATTTAGTATTCATGCATATTTTTAATTTGAATATTGTACTTGATTTAGTCAGTTAAAAATCTAATCTAAGATTGGTAATTTTGTGTTATATCCCACCTTGCAAGATTCCACACAGGAGTTTTTTTTTTCTTATCGTGTTTCTGTCTGGGTGATCCATCGGTATTATAATTTAGTATTCATGCATATTTTTAATTTGAATATGGTACTTGATTTAGTCAGCTAAAAATCTAATCTAAGATTGGTAATTTTGCGTTATACCCCACCTTGCAAGATTCCACACAGGGTTTTTTTTTCTTATCGTGTTTCTGTCTGGGTGACAGAAATAATGTATTGTCGGTATTATAATGTAATATCCATGCATATTTTTAATTTGAATATTGTACTTGATTTAGTCAGTTAAGATTGGTAATTTTGATTAAGATTTTAAGATTCCACCCGGATTCCTCCCAGACAAACATACATACATTGCAAGTTAAATAAAGGCCTGTAAAAATACGCGTCGAATTGAGAATCTCTTAGTTTTTTCGTCAGTTAAAAAGTAGTTCTGACATTTGGGGTAAAGACGGAACACGAACACGCCATAAGCACTTCCTATTGAAGTCGTATTAAAAGACAAGGTCTTCGTTTACGCAGCCACTTCCATAATAAGTGAGAGTACATTGCACCTACTGGTTCCGTTGAACCTTTTTAATTAGTTCCGTTCTCGTCGTGTGTCCGGCCTAAGAATGTACCCCTCTGTCTCCTCCCAAGGATGTCGTAAAAGCTGCTAATTTAGTATTTACCAATCAATTGATTATACGGACTAAGGCTAATCGAATACTTAATAATAATGTATACTTACGGGTAGATATTTGTTGCTTCACATAACCAAACTGAAAAATCCTTAATGGATCAAACAGGAACAAAAAACTAATTAAAATAATCATTTTAAAATGATCCATTGGAGAATGGATCAATCAGGAACAAAATTATAGGTATAATGGATCGAACAGGACAATGGATCAATCTCAATGGATCAAACAGGAACTACTCAATCCGGCTTGGTCCGCTACCCGGACTTGTTAGTAAAACTCGTTGGTATATAAGATTTGTCCTGGCTGCTAGTCTAGTTATTACTGGAAGAAAGCGTTAGCCGAGTCAGTCGTAGGAAGCAATGGCGGCGATGAGCTCACCACTTGTCACATATATATTCCCACGATGGTGCAACCCACTGTGAAAAGAGGCCCATTGAGGCTCAGCCTACCCCCTTTCGGGGAAAAAGGTGTATGTCTATGTATGTATGTACCTACGTATGTTTTATTTCGTAAATAAAGATATTCAAGGTGGTTGCTCTTTCATACTAACGTATTTTCACAAGTATGGGCGAACAGAGTATAATTTTACACTGAAATGACTGTTCAGACATGACAAATGAATGACAGAAAACAGTGGATTAATAGCGAAAATAACATCGAAATTACTTGTGTGGACTAAAATTTCGATGTTATTTTCGCTATTAATCCACTGTTTTCTTCAACCAAATATGATTTGCCGCAAATAATGACCAATATAAAACACAACAACAGTCATTTCAGTGTAAAATTATACTCTGTTCGCCCATATTCAACCACAATGTTTGAATACGTTTCTATGAAAAACCAACCTCCTTAAATTCGAATCTCATCAACAAGTCCGGGTAATCCCTAAGTCGACTTTTATGACATCCACGGGAGGTGACGGAGGACGAACTAAAACTTGTTTTAACCACCTTACTAATCACCTTTTGACGACCTCTGTAGCGCGGCGGGCGAAGGTTGGCCTGCGACGCAGGAGGTTGCGGGTTCGATTCCCGCCTCGGAACAAATATTTGTGCGATCGCAGATATTTGTTCAGGGTGTTCTGGGTATTTTCTATGTATAATAAAAAATATCTATCTATGTATTATATTGTATTAAGTATATCAGTTATCTAGTACCCATAACACAAGCTTTGCTTAGCTTGGGGCTAGATAATGTTGTGTGTATTGTCCAGCATTATTTATTTATTTATTTATTTAACAAACTAGCAGACAGTACCAAAGAATCTTACTAACTGTCACACAGCACACAGCTCTAACCTCAAATACCGGCTCCGGTAATAATGGGTGACAATAAAAAGATGTTTAAACAAAGGTATGCGAAAAATACTCATAAGTTTTTCTTAGTAAGGCTCAAACTGCACACAATGAACTTTTATTTGACCACAAAAAACCTGCTTCTTCGTACCAGCCTGTTTAAAAAACGTACAAAACTAATACAGGATAAAGTTAGATTGCCACGGACAGACGTTTAAGACTGCGCCAACCCCAGGTAGAATTTAGGTTACATTTCGGGGAATGCTCCCAGGAACTGCACGATCTGATCCCACCATCTCCTTTTCATCATAGGACGAGCAGGCGTACGGCTCAGTACCATCCTTACCTCATTGGTATACCTTCTATTCGCACAAAACGTTTCGGTTCTATACCTTTATAATGCGAACTGCTAAGGAGTGGAATACACTGCCGTCGTCTGTCTTTCCTGAAAACTATAATCTGGGTCTCTTCAAGTCTAGAGTGAATAGGTGCCTTCTAGACCTTTGTGCTCCATCTTCGGCCACATCGTCACTTACCAACAGGTGAGATCGTGGTCAAACAAAGGTCTATCAAAGTTAAAAAAAAAAAAAAAAACTTCGTACAAAAAAAACGCCTCGCGCCGCTCGAAAAAGTGGTGTTTATTGAATATCTCGTAAAATATAGATAATTTTACAAAACCCCCTACAGTTGTATTGATTTTATTTATCTTATTTTTTGCCTAGTAATATGCAAATTAAAACATGTCTCTTGTCTCCTAGTTCTCGCGAAATCAACTTTCGCTGTCTGAAGAAGTGTTCATGAGCTGTAATGAGCAAAAAACACCAAAATATTTGAATTTCGTGCCACAAGTGTGAGCATCTTTTTTTTTTTTTTTTCTTTTTTTTTAACATTGATAGCCCTTTGTTTGACCACGATCTCACCTGTTGGTGAGAGTGAACACCTAATAGGTGAATAGTGAATAGGTGCCTTCTAGACCTTTGTGCTCCATCTTCGGCCACATCGTCACTTACCAACAGGTGAGATCGTGGTCAAACAAAAGTCTATCATAGATTTAAAAAAAAAATGCACCACATTTCACAAATATCCACGCCTTAATAGGCTTCTCTAAACGTATTTTTAGTAAAAACTACACAGTTTTTTACAAAAAATAATATATATTATGTTATTTTTCGTCATATTTCCAAGAGCATTATAGAGCCCAAAACTCGATTTCGATAAATTTTCTCGGAAAATTAAGGTTGTCTGCTTTCGAGAAAAGCGGAAATAATTCTCGGGAAACGCTTCAATATCTCGTTCGTTTATCTCACGATGATTGTGTTTGTTAACCGACTTCAAAAAAGGCTTTGTGCTTATTTTGATCAGAACACCGTTCCGATCACTAATTTCATGAAAGCTTGTTCTGAAAACGATATTTATTAACAAAAATATTGTTTAAAATACTTATTCACATTAAACAATAAAGAATAAATAAACTCTGTGGGTTGTTAGTTGTTGTCTGTTGTTGAGAAGAGTTCGTCCGGGGAAGTACTACCACCATACCTATTTCTGCCGCAAAGCAGTAGTGCTCGCACTGCTGTGTTCTGGTTTGAAGGGTATGGTAGACGGTGAAATAACAGGCACATGAGACTTTTCATCTTTATGCCTCAGGGTGGCGGGCGCAGTGCAATGCCACATAGGGTGCGTCCTAGGTGGGCATGACCTATGAGGTAATGCACTGTTCATAGGCAGAGGGTACCGCTTAACACCAGGTGGGCCATCTGCTCGATCGGTCATAACAAGTTTTTTATTTTTTTATTTTTTCTGTGTTTATCTGCCATCAGTCATCAGACTATGAGCAGGTTTGGTGTGGGATAGTCGGGCTTGTACGAGAAGTGGTCTAGCGACCTTTTCTCCATTTCTGTGCTTCATGTTCTGATGAGTTCCATGATGTGTTATCTATCTGCTATTCAGCTATTTTGTAGTAAGACATCTTTTCTTTTCAGTCGCTTTTTATATGAGGGCTTAGTGAGTCGCTGTGCCAGTTGATTGGGATGGTTTCTCAGTTTTTCCTGGTAGGCTTGAGCACTAGTTTTGATTTCTTCAGATATCGTGTTGACTTAAACTATTTCATGCAACTCAGTGTTTCTTATGAACCAGAGTGCGTTGGAAAAATACCAAGTTGTATTAAAAAAAAAAGTGGTAATATACTAACGCCTACCTACTCGTATAACTCTGATTATCTGGCTAGAGAAACGGTTTGTAGTGGGTGGGTCATGCATGCCTGATTAAAACCAATTGGTGATTGTAGTAATTGAGGGCACAGTTCATATAATCCACTTCAGTCCGACTACAATCAGCTCACTGACCTGCCTGCGGTACTACATTGATAGGGTAGGTATTTAGTTACTGCAATGTATGTCCGGGTGGAATCTTGCAACTGAATTTTAAAGCGGTTATCCTCAACCGATTGAGATGATATTTTGCATTTTTTTTTTATATATTTAATGTAATAAGGTGACAAACAAGCAGACCGCCTGATGTAAAGCTGTCACCGCCGCCTATGGACATCTGCAACACCCACGGTATTGCTTACGCGCTGCCTACCATTAAGAGCCCTATTGATATTTCTCTTGAAATTACCCATATTGTCAACCATGTTGTGAATAATTTGTGTTGTTGTATTGTATATATAATATATACATATGTAAATAATCCTTTTTGCTCTTAGTTTTATACATTACCTACTTTTCACTATTGTTGCATGTGTCACTCCTACATTAATCTGCCTAAACTGTTAATTTTAAGCTGTCACCTTTGCAATATAGCGCATTTGACTATCGTAAAAAGGTTTCCTCGATACGGGATGTTGACACCCTGGCTCATGAATTCTTGTCCCACATTCTTGATGCGACAGTGTGGCCCACATGTAAAACCTACTGTCAACCCGGCCCAAACTTATCGTAGACACAGATTAAGTAATAATGATTATGGTAAACTGGAGAAGGTACAGTCAGTAAAATAATTTCTTATCACAAATATATGTTTTATTATTAATTAACACACATCATAAAGTATACATAGCACATTATATAATATAATGATATATAAGAACAGAACTTTCATTATCAGTGTCCCTACCCCACAAACAAAACTCCAACTATCTGTCTTTCAGCGAGATTAAATATTAGGCCTAGCCTAGTGAGTAAACTGACAGATATACCATTTAAAATTAATTTTGTCTTCGAAATTTGCTCAAATTGTTATAACTATAGGAAATAATTATTTTGTAAGCAGTGACTCTTTTCATTGTAATAAATAAATTTTCATTTTTTTTTAATTTCATTTTCATGTATTGTTATATACCTGTCAAGTTCCGATGATAATGCGATATTATGGTGACAGCGAGCTGATCTGATGACGGAGACGGAATGTATGTTTGTCCGGGTGGAATCTTGCAACTGAATTCTAAAGCAGTTATCCTCAACCGATTGAGATGATATTTTGCATACCTGTCAAGTTTCGATGGCAATGCAATATTATGGTGACAGCGAGCTGATCTGATGATGGAGACGGAATGTATGTTTGTCCGGGTGGAATCTTGCAACTGATTTTTAAAGCAGTTATCCTCAACCGATTGAGATGATATTTTGCATACCTGTCAAGTTTCGATGACAATGCAATATTATGGTGACAGCGAGCTGATCTGATGATGGAGGCGGAAGGTGGACAACGGGACTCGTCGATGGATAATAGTGGACTGGCCGTGTTTAGGCTCATTTTGATCAGAACACTGTTACGATCACTAATTTTATATTAGCTTGTATTGAACAAGTAATTAATTTTGTAAAAATTAAAAAATCCCTCAACGCAATGAAACGGCTAAACCGATTTTGATCAAACATAGCTAAGAACAATACCGACAAATTCAGCTCTCAAACAAAAAAAAAGAAGTGATATCGGTTCATCCTTTCGGGAGCTACGACGGGACAGACAGACAGACAGACACACACACACACACACACACACACACAAAACAGACACACACACACACACATAGACACACCCACAGACACACACACACACACACACAAACACACACACGTCTAACACCCCTTCGTTTTGCGTCGGGGGTTAAAAATATATTTCAGTGTTTTTTTTTTCATGTTTTGTTGATTTTTGGATTCCTTTTATTTATAGTGAAGTTTTAAAAGCACCAAAGTTTGATATGCATGCGATCAAGGCGAATCATTCATAAAATATACTATTTACCATAATAATAGGTATCTCTCCATAACACTCATAACCTTCCCGCCGTCCATACTAGTCGGCGCGGCGTTTTAAATCGCGACTCTACGCAAACGAAGCACTCACAGTTTATACTAGTCTGCCAGTGCAGCGGGGCACGCAGAATTGTGCGACGCACTCCGCAAAGCGCGTTCAAAAATACAAAAAAATATAATACAAAAAAAGGTTTTTATGGTTTATGGATTTCGGTGAAAATTGTGAACAGTTTCGTGAAAATAAAGGCAAGTATTTCTAGCAAGGTCGTTTCTACATCTTTTTTCTTTATCACCAATTCTGCCTTATCAGTAAATTTTAAATTGATTTAAAGCGGTTTTATAACTATGAAAGTTAAAGAGGTGGAGTGAACAAGAGCCCTCTTAAGTGCCTCTGCATAAAAATGAAGACTCGTATTTTGCATATATGTATTTAGGTACCTACTTATCTCATAAAATTATATTAAGTTTTTCATACATTTTATACACTAATACTATTAAAACTAAAAAGAAACAGAAAAGAAACAAGAAAGAAAGAAAAGTAAAAGAAACGACCCGTCGTCGTTTTTTAAGTCCCAGAAACTCGAGTCGGGTGTTTGACTCGGAACAAGTGAGTTTGTCAGTTTCGTATGAAATTATATGGTGTCCAAATCACACCTACTTTTATAGAATCTTATGGGTTTAAGATGAATACCCGTAGTTTGTCAGTTTGCCCTTAAAACTAGAACACAGCAATGGGAGCACTACTACTTTGCGGCAGAAATTAATAGATGGATAGATTAACACTTTATTGTACACCAAAAAAATAAAACACCAAAGGATTAACTAAATCAAATTATAGTACAATGGGCGGCCTTATCGCTGAAAGCGATTTCTTCCAGGCAACCTTTAGTGAATGAATAGTTGTGGTAGTACTTCCACGGACGATCTCTCACAAAAAAGCTCTACTACTACTACTACTAAATCTATATATATAAAACAAAGTCGTGTTAGTTACACCACTTATACCTGGAAGTTATATAGTTACACCACTCAAGAACGGGTGAACCGATTTGGCTGAAAATTGGTGGGGAGGTAGCTTAGAACCAGGAGATTGACATAGAGGGGAGGGTGGAGGGGGGGGGGGAATTCACCGGGGGCTACCCGTGCGAAGCCGGGGCGAGTCGCTAGTACAGTATAAAGGCTGGTGATGTGGATGTCTCTGTCTTCATTTTACGAGGTCTTTATTCTTTATTGTACACACAAAATACACAAATACAAAAGGCAGAATGAAAAGACATGTACAAAGGCGAGCTTGACCCTAAAAAAAGTTTTCTTCCAGCAAACCTCTGAGGCTAGAGAGTAGTGACTATAGAGGTAGGTCTCTATATATTTAGCATATTGAGACTTCATTTTACGAGGTTGAATATATTTCGCAAATGGCGACTTCATTTTACGAGGCCTCAATATATTTCGCATATTGCCACTTCATTTTACGAGGTCTTAATATATTTGGCATACTGAGACTTCATTTTACGAGGTCTCAAATTATTTGGCATACTGATACTTCATTTTACGAGGACTCAATATATTTCGCATATTGCTACTTCATTTTACGAGGTCTTAATATATTTGGCATACTGAGACTTCATTTTACGAGGTCTCAAATGATTTGGCATACTGATACTTCATTTTACGAGGACTCAATATATTTCGCATATTGCGACTTAATTTTACGAGGTCTCAATATATTTCATATATTGTGACTTCATTTTACGAGGTCTCAATATATTTCTTATATTGAGACTTCATTTTACGAGGTCTCAATATATTTCAAATATTGAGACTTCATTCACGAGGTCTCAATATATTTCACATATTGAGACTTCATTTTACGAGGTCTCAATATATTTCCCATATTGCTAGTTGTATTGGCGTCGCTAATGCATAACAGGATTGCAGTATGATAGTATTTATTATATGATTGTATGGATAGTAACCCTGACTTTAAGCTCGTCGACCTTATAGATTTGAGGCTGTGGACCTTAGCGGATATGCTAATTGCTAATATACATACATTTGAAACGTTAGGAGCGGCACATCGCTATATAACTAGGAAAATAAAGAAGCTACGAATTCCTAATCAAAGGATGAAAAAGTAAGTCAAAGTCAAAGTCAAAGTCAAAAGTATTTTATTCATTGAAATCACAAGGATCATTTTGAATCGTCTTAAAAAATAAATTTACAGTTACTCCTGTTCCAACGCAACCAGACCTAGAAGAATCAGGCAACAAACACGGTCTGTTTTTCTTTTGATGATCCTTCTTACTACTAGGTGGAGAGCGCCTGTGTGGTGCCTCGAGAACAAGTTGAAGCTGATTCAAGGAAAAAAGGAAAACCAAATTAAAAGCCTTACTTAGGTAGGCAGTCAAAAGTAAGATGATAGAGAGAATCAGCAAAAGTTCATAAGGCAGCACACACTACGCTTGATATACACATAAATAACACATCAGTAATAAATTATATGCAGGTACAGACATTGCAAATTGACAAATTAGGTGTCGAGGGGCAGAGCGACATCAGGCCACGCGGCTTTATCATTAACATAGTCATGTAGTGTGTAATACGCTTTCTTAATTAAATTATTCTTTATGTAAGATTTAAATCTTCGAATCGAAAGTTTAGAAGCACTTTCTGGAAGTTTATTATAGAACCGAACAGAATTCCCCATAAAAGACCCACTTACTTTTTTTAATCTAAATTTGGGAATACTCAGTTTATTTTTATTTCTCGTGTTAAAACAATGCACGTCACTTTTTTTCATAAATCTATCTAAGTGTTTATGTGTATATAATAAGGTTTCGTAGATGTATTGCGATATTACGGTGAGAATGTTAATTTCCTTAAAACGCTCCCTCAAGGAGTCACGTGGCTTCATTTTATAAATGGCACGTATTGCCCGTTTTTGTAAAACAAATATTGCTTGGATGTCTGCTGCTTTCCCCCACAGAATGATGCCATATGACATAACACTATGGAAGTAGCCAAAATAAACTAGCCTAGCTGTAGCTTCATCAGTAAGCTGCCTTATCGTACGAACTGCATATGCAGCGGAACTAAGTCTACCCGCAAGTGCCTCAATTTGTGGTCCCCACTGCAAACTTGCATCAATATTAAGTCCTAAGAAAACAGTAGAGTTTACAAGATTGAGTGTCTCGCCATTTACTTTAATATTAGTTGGGTAATGTTTTACATTTGGCAAAGTGAATTTAATGCATTTAGTTTTTTTAGCATTAAGCAACAGATTATTTACTGTGAACCAATCAAGAACTCGCGATAGTGATTTATTTACATCATCGTAAATAGCTTTTGACCTATCAACTTTGAAAATTAAAGACGTATCGTCAGCAAATAAAACAATATCACATATGTCTTTTACATAAAAAGTAAACAAATAAGCTAGGAATTCCTAATCAAAGGATGAGAAAGTAAACAAATAAGCTACGAATTCCTAATCAAAGGACGAAAAAGTAAATAAAAAGCTACGAATTCCTAATCAAAGGATGAAAAAGTAAACAAATAAGCTACGAATTCCTAATCAAAGGATGAAAAAGTAAACAAATAAGCTACGAATTCCTAATCAAAGGATGAAAAAGTAAACAAATAAGCTACGAATTCGTAATCAAAGGATGAAAAAGTAAAAAAAAAAAGCTATGAATTCCTAATCAAAGGATGAAAAAGTAAACAAATAAACAAAAAATTCCTAATCAAAGGATGAAAATGTAAACAAATAAGCTACGAATTCCTAAGAATTCCTAATCAAAGGATGAAAAAGTAAACAAATAAACAAAAAATTCCTAATCAAAGGATGAAAATGTAAACAAATAAGCTACGAAAACCTGCTCGTGTGATAGAGGAGTCATCAACAAAATAATATACATACATACATGTTAAGACGCCTTTTTTCCCGAAGGGGTAGGCAGACCCTCAATTGGCCTCTTTTCACAGTGGGTTGCACCATCGTGGAATATAGACGTGACGTGGTGAGCTCATCACCGCCATTGCTTCTCACGACTGACTCTGCTAACGCTTTCATCCAGTAATAACACATTCCATAATAAGCCAGCAGCCAGGACAAATCTTATACCAACAAATCGTACTAACAAGTCCGGGTAATCACTTAGTCGGCTTTTACGACATCCACGGGAGTGTACGGAGGGGTATAATTCATGTTAATTTAGATTGTTAAATAAAATAATTATTCTTATTATTATAAGATCCAAAGTCTCGAGCACCGCCGAAAAGTTGCATGCATTTCGATCTTCTATAGGTTACATTTCGGGGAATGTGCCCAGGAACTACATAACCTGATCCCACCATCTCCTTTTCATCAGACGACAAGCAGGCGCACGGCTCAGTACCATCCTTACCTCATCAGTATATACCCGCAATTAGCACTAAGCGTTTCGGTTCCACCTTTTGTAATGCGAACAGCTAAGGAATGGAGCAAGTTGCCGTCGTCTGTCTTTCCTGAAAACTATATAATTTTGTAAAAAATAAAAAAACCCTCAACGCAATGACACGGCTGAACCAATTTTGATCAAACATAGCTAAGAACACTCCCGACAAATAAAACTTGCGATAAAAAAAAAAAAAAAAAAATCAGTTGATACGTTTGGGAGCTACGAGGCGACAGACAGACACACACACGCGCACACACACACACGCACACACACACACTCTCTCTCTCTCTCTCTCTCTCTCTCTCTCTCTCTCTCTCACACACACCTACACACAAACACACACACACAGACACACAGACACGTCAAACTTATAATACCCCGTCGGTTTTGCGTCGGGGGTTAAAAATGGGTATATTTAAGGCAAAAGTGAATAAATGCCTTCTAGACCTTCGTGCTCTAACGTCGGCCACATCGTCACTTACCAACAGGTGAGATCGCGGTCAAACGAGAGTCTTAGTAAAAAAAAACAAATGAGAAGATGATAAATATTTATTATGACGACGCGTCATAATAAATATTTAAAATCTAGGTCAGGGAGACAAAATCGCTACTCTATGAATAATTTTTGAATAAATTTTCGTTTGTCAGGTGTGTATTATAATGCCATACACCAAATGTAGGTAGTGCCTTTGTATGGTGACGCAATTTATAGCAAACTCGCTTCTAAAAGAGATTGACGACCTCTGTGGCGCGGCGGGCGAAGGTTGGCCTGCGACGCAGGAGGTTGCGGGTTCGATTCCCGCCTCGGAACAAATATTTGTGCGATCGCAGATATTTGTTCAGGGTGTTCTGGGTATTTTCTATGTATAATAAAAAATATCTATCTATTTAATGTATTGTATTAAGTATATCAGTTATCTAGTACCCAAAACACAAGCTCTGCTTAGCTTGGGGCTAGATAATGTTGTGTGAACTGTGTCCAGCATTATTTATTTATTTATTCTGTACAGGCGATACTAAAATATGTTTTGTGTAAAATATATTTCAACCCCCGACGTAAAAACGAAGGGGTGTTATAAGTTTGACGTGTCTTTGTCTGTGTGTGTGTGTGTCTGTCTGTCCCATCGTAGCTCCCGAACGGATGAACAGATTTTAGTTTTTTTTTGTTTGAAAGGTGAATTTGACGGGGGTGTTCTTAGCTATGTTTGATCAAAATCGGTTCAGCCGTTTCATTGTGTTGGGGTTTTTTTTAATTTTTACAAAATTAATTACTTGTAAGCTTAATAAGCTTTTAACTATTTAATTTTTGATCAAACCCGCGAACAATTTTGAAAATTACTTTCCTGATGATTTTTAAATAAAAAAAAGTTATTTTCGCTCAATTTTCGTTTCGCTATTCTATCACTTTATAACTTACCTGAACTTTAATGAGTTAGATAGTGTTAGAATTTGGCGTTCGTCGTCGCCTTAATCTTTGGACCTGGTTTAAAATTCAGTTGATTTGACCACGTACTAGGTTTGACTAGATTTTATGATTTGCACGACTAATGTCAAAAAAGAAAAATGTCCAGGAGGGCAATTCTCGTGCTTTAGAGATTAAGTCGAATTAGACATATGTCGTAAAAAGATGGCGAATGCCGAATAAAATCTTAATTTGCTATCCTCGTGATGTCACAAATAGACATAAGTCGACCAAAATACGATTTGATGGTTATTGTGACATTTTCTTGTCATTTTTTTGTAGACATTCATGCTTCGACCTCTAATTTAGAGATAATCTCTACAATCCGAGAATTGCCCTCCTGGAGCTTAATAATACCCAACTATGGAATCGCCCAATTGGAAAAACGTCCAAGTTTAAAAAAGACCAACTAGAAAATGACCAATTACAGAAAAGGCTTAGTAAAGTAGTAGTAGAGCTTTTATGTGAAAGAGTTCGTCCGGGGAAGTACTACCACCATACCTATTTCTGCCGCAAAGCAGTAGTGCTCGCATTGCTGTGTTCCGGTTTGAAGGGTAAGGGTGCCGGTGAAATTACAGGCATATGAGACTTTTCATCCTTCGGTCTCAGGGTAGCGGGCGCAGTGCAATGCCACATGGGGCGCGTCCTAGGTGAACGTGACCTATGAGGTAATACAATGTTCATATAGGCAGAGGTTACCGCTTAACATCAGGTGGGCCATCTGCTTGTTCCGTCATTCAAGTAGTATATAAAAATAAATAAAAGAGGCCCCCTAGAAAACTTACCAAGAATTATCACTTGCTACATTTTTTTTTTTTTTTTTTTTTTATACTACTTGGATGACGGATCAAGCAAGAGGCCCACCTGATGTTAAGCGGTAACCTCTGCCTATGAACAGTGCATTACCTCATAGATCACGTCCACCTACGACGCAACCTATGTGGCATTGCACTGCGCCCGCCACCCTGAGACATAAAGATGAAAAGTCTCATGTGCCTGTAATTTCACCGGCACCCTTACCCTTCAAACCGGAACACAGCAATGCGAGCACTACTGCTTTGCGGCAGAAATAGGTATGCATACATAGTGCTACATAGGCTTCGAACAAACTTTGGTCGAAGTAAATAGGTACTCGATTTAATCACATATTATAACAGGTGATTCTTTTATAATTCGTGCTAGATAAACATAATTATTATTGAATACGATGAATTATTGAGCATTACAAATTATACTTTAATTGTCTGACTGTTTGTATTGTGTGCCAGTGATTACGTGTTTAAACCATGCAGATAATTTTGGCTGAAGGCTATTACAATTATTTTGTAAAAATATTAAAGATTTTTAGTAAATTCATTAATTTGCAAATTTTTAGCAATTTCAATCGAATCCAAACAATCGAATCTAGCCAAAAGTTAGAGGTAACTTTGTGTTTTTTTTTTGTATCGAGAAATTTTTGTCCTATCGTGTTTCTATCAGGGTGATCCCTCGGTATTATAATGTAGTATCCATGCATATTTTTAATTTAAATATTGTACTTGATTTAGTCAGTTAAAAATCTAATCTAAGATTGCTAATTTTGCGTTATACCCCACCTTAAGCTAGGCAGTAGCTGCAGATATCTCTATTTTATTGAAGCAGCCTTGCGACTTGCATAACTGAACTTGAACTTACCAAACGGCTGGCAACGACCTTCATTACATATTCATCGCTAGAAAACTGTTATTGTGACTTGGTTTATCGAAATTATAATAATAATACAACTGAAAAAAAAACATCTCAATCATAATTGAAAAAACCGGTAATAATTCACGTAGGTACTTGTTCCGAGTCAAACACCCGACTCGAGTTTCTGGGACTTAATACCCCCTTCCTCAAGGAGTATACGCGACGGCTTCCCGGCGATAACTCAATCAGTTGAAGAGTTTTTTTTTTTAATACTCCTTGATTGGCTGGTCAAGCAGATGACCCACCTGATGTTAAGCGGTAACCTCTGCGTATGAACAGTGCATTACCTCATAGGTCACGTCCACCTAGGACGCGCCCTATGTGGCATTGCACTGCGCCCGCCACCCTGAGACATAAAGATGAAAAGTCTCATGTGCCTGTAATTTCACCGGCACCCTTACCCTTCAAACCGGAACACAGCAATGCGAGCACTACTGCTTTGCGGCAGAAATAGGTATGGTGGTAGTACTTCCCCGGACGAACTCTTTCACAAAAAAGCTCTACTACTACTGCATGGATACTACATTATAATTCCGAGGGACCACTGTACAGAAACAGAAATGGATAGAAACAAAACACCAACCGCTTAATATCAGGTGGGCCTCTTGCTTGTTCCGTCATCCAAGTAGTATAAAAAAAAAATGCATATTTTTGATCTGAATATTGTACTAGATAAATATTCCATTTTGAATTTTACTTTTAAAAAAAGTTGAAGGAAGTTTTTGCAGTGCGGTGTCGGCATATACCTAATGCTAAGTTCAGTGCTTGCCTATCATAGAGCAAAAGCATGTTCGTAGGATCAGATGTTTGTGGCTCAAATATATTGCGACCAGTCTCTAGGTCGCTGATCGTACTGCCGACCTTGATGCCTTGCATGAATGAAATTAAAACAAGATTATTCAAGGTCAATCTGTTATCACGATCTGATTCTGATTTGTTGTTTTTTTTTGTGACACGTAATGGTTTCAAAACTTGTTTAACAAGTGCCGTTATAGGCCATAGTTTCGGTTGTGCTATAGTGGGATAAGGACTATGTATGTTTGTGACTAGCGATGCATCCGATACCGATACCGATACCGATATAGCGGCGATACTTCGGGTTAGCCGATATATCGGTATCGACGATATTTTGATGACCGATTCAACGATACTTTCTGTTTTTTTAAATGTAGTGTAAACGAGCGTGTTGTCTCGTGTTTGTGAAGATATTATTAAAGAATCGGAGGAAGATGAGCCCCTGTCTGCTCTGAGCTGTAATTCTCTCAAAGAAGAAGTTGAGAGATACCTGAGGTCTCCCAATATATCGAGAGATGCAGACCCATTCGTTTTCTGGCGCAATGACGTCATATACCCTAAACTGAAAAAATTTGCGCAGAAGTACTTTAGTTTCCAAATGAGTTCTGTCGCATCTGAGACTATTTTCCAGCGCAGGTCTTATTCAAACAGACTTGCGAAATCGCCTTTCTCCGCAAAACTTAAGATTACTTTGTTTTTTAAATAAAAATCTTATTAATGTTAATTTTAATTACTAAAATTTCTAATAATTATCTAATATAATTAATAATAATTAAAATATAATTATTAAAATATATTTATATTATTATGATTTAATTAATTATCTATGTAACTACTTTTCATATTAATAAAAAAATAATCCGACTGGTGATTTATTTATTTTATCTACATGTTTGAATTCACAATTAACGTATCGGTATCGGTATCGGTATCGCCGATATTTTTATAAGAGTATCGGTATGGGTATCGTATCGGCAAAAAGGCGTATCGATGCAACCCTATTTGTGACTGTTGGTTGTTATGTTATGTTAATAGTATTAATACACTTGAAATTGTTACAAATACAAATGTTTTATTTACAAATAATAGTGGCTATTGATTATTTACAATGGCCTCCGCACTAGGACAAGCCTTTATCGCGGATACCCGGAATAAGATTAACAATAAAGTTTATTTATGCAGAAAAACTATATGTTGAAACGATCTTATGTACAAGGGAGCTCATCCACACATCATCGACACGTGGGTGTCTCGTACTGCTCGCATTACTTGATCTTTTCTCCCCCATGCTCAAGATCCGTGCTCATGCTGAGGTGTTTCCGCAAAACTACAACATGAGCCGCTTTAAAAAAAAAAAGAGTCCTTCAGGGCAGGCAACGCATTGGCAATGCCCCATGATAGAAAGATAGAAGATAGAAAATACTTTATTGTACACCTTAATAGCTAATAATACAAACAAAAAGAAACAAACTTAACTATATAATTAAACGTACAACGGGCGGTCTTATCGCTTAGCAGCGATTTCTTCCAGACAACCTTTGGATGGAGATAAATTTATAAGTTAGGAAGAATGGCCGGGGGTGTATGTATATTATAGATACAAAAGAAGGGAAGAAATAATTAAAGACAAAATACCCCATGGTGTTGCAGATGTCAATAGGCGACGGTAACCGCTTACCATCAGGCGGGCCGTATGCCAGTTTGTCCTACAGCTCTTTTTCCTAAGGTTTTTACCTATCCGTGAAAACCTTCAATAAGCTTTCTGATATTTATTAATTTGTAAGTCTTTTAATTTTAAGCCTTTGGTTTTCCTTCAAATAAATATAAAATTTAAATATAAATATAAAGATTAACAAGAAAGTTTATTTATGCAGAAAAACAATATGATGAAAATGAAGGAGGCTCAGAAACCGTTCAGTGAAGAGGAAGGTCCTATGGTTTGTTGTATTGGTACCTTTTGAGGTAGGGAACCCTAATTAATGACGACCTCTGTGGTGCGGCGGGCGAACGATCGCTTGCGATGCAGGAGGTTGCGGGTTCGATTCCAGCCTCGGAACAAATATTTGTGCGATCTGCAGATATTTGTTCCGGGTGTTCTGGGTATTTTCTATATATAATAAAAATATCTATCTATGTATTATATTGTATTAAGTATATCAGTTATCTAGTACCCATAACACAAGCACTGGCTTAGCTTGGGGCTAGATAATGTTGTGTGAACTGTCCAGCATTATTTATTATTTATTTATTTATTTTATTTTATTAGGTTCTCGAGAAAATACCTAGTCTAGCGAAGTAGTGTCAGGAAAAACAAGATGCAATTAAAAACACAAGTGATAATTCAATTGTTTTTGTGCAATTTTCTAAAACGCTGGTGTTATTATAATTGCATACAATTTTTCTGTTCTTGCTATATATAGTGTTCTTTTTGTGAGCTCTGTATTACATAGTAGCAAAGTCAATGCCACATTTAATAAGTTAACAAGGACCGCTAGTTAATTAGGGGTTACAGGAGGTTACAGGGGTTGCAGGAGGTTGCGAGTTCGATTCCCGCCTCGGAACAAATATTTGTGCAACCTGCAGATATTTGTTCAGGGTGTTCTGGGTGTTTTCTATGTATAATAAAAAATATCTATCTATGTAATGTATTATATTAAGTATATCAGTTATCTAGTACCCATAACACAAGCTCTGCTTAGCTTAGGGCTAGATAATGTTGTGTAAACTGTCCAGCATTATTTATTTATTTATTTTATTTATTTACTACTTAAGTACTCACGGTAGGGCTAATCCACCAGTTCAAGGTTGCACAGCGAGCGATGGAACGGGCTATGTTCGGAGTTTCACTGAAAGATAAAATCCGAAATGAGATTATCCGACAGAGAACTAAAGTCATTGACATAGCCCACCGGGTTAGCGAGCTGACGTGGCAATGGGCTGGTCATATATGTCGAAGAAGCGACAACCGTTGGGGTAAGCGAGTTCTTAAGTGGAGACCGCGTCTTGGCAAACGTATAGCGTGGGGCGCCCTCTGGCTAGGTGGAGCGATAACCTACGAAAGGCGGCGGGCAGACAGTGGATGGGAAGAGCCGAACACCGGGCTCAGTGGCGCGTATTGGGAGAGGTCTTTGTCCAGCAGTGGACTAGTGTGGGCTGATGATGACTTAAGTACAGTAAGCCCGAGGATTCTCAACCGCCCTGTAGGCTTTGTACGAGTTTAGGTAGTTTTCGAAACTTTCGTTTCCTTCCATACATTTACTTGCAGCGCCCCTAGCGGAAACGAGGAGAAAACTAAGGACGCTGTCAGTAAATTTATTGACACGAAAATTCAAGTTTCAAATACTATCTAAACTCGTACTAAGCCCATAGACCGATTGACCGTTTAGACTCATAACACCGATGGTAGTGGCACCCTTCGTGTGATAGTCCGACAAGAAATTGGCCGTTAAAAAAAAAAGTTGATATTGCAGGCCAAGCGTTTAGCTTCAGGGCGGTCAAGATCCATCGGGCGTGCTGGCAGGTCTCATGTACGTGTGTTCGTAGAATGTTGAAATTATTATTTTGCAACCGTACGGCATAAATAAATCTAAATTAGTTAATCATACAAAATTATAGTATTTGCAAATCTTGGAGGAGCAAAGTAAAGAATACTTTAAATCGCTATGTGATGACATAAGCCACAAACAACACAAGTAGTAGTAGAGCTTTTTTTGTGAAAGAGTTCGTCCGGGGAAGTACTACCACCATACCTATTTCTGCCGCAAAGCAGTAGTGCTCGCATTGCTGTGTTCCGGTTTGAAGGGTAAGGGTGCCGGTGAAATTACAGGCACATGAGACTTTTCATCTTTATGTCTCAGGGTGTCAGGCGCAGTGCAATGCTACATAGGGTGCGTCCTAGGTGGACGTGACCTATGAGGTAATGCACTGTTCATAGGCAGAGGTTACCGCTTAACATCAGGTGGGCCATCTGCTTGTTCCGTCATTCAGTAGTATAAAAAAAAACCATTGAATCTATAGCTATGAACCTAGGCTCCGCAGCAATGACTTTTCTGAGTTATGTGCGGATTTCCATCGCTCTGTGCTTGGGAGGGCACGTTAAGCTGTCGGTCCCGGCTGTTATTGATTAATAGCAGTCGATAAGTCATGCCAGAGGCCCTCGGGCGGCTTGACAAACTCTGACACCAGAGGCCAGCACTACCTCATACGAAACGAAACGAAACGAATTGAATCGATACCTTTATTTGAGCTTAACCTGACTGACTGATTGACTTATTGATTCATCATCGCTGACCCGAAATCGCTGGACCTAGAAAGCTGAAACTTGGAGCTTAAGTTCCTTTTATAGCAAAACCAATCACTGAGAAGGGCTTTTTTGTAATTTCAACCCCTGAGGGGGTGTAAAGGGTGAAAACCATTGTATGATACACCAAGGTTATCTGGAAGAGAATGCTTTCTAGCATTAAGTTCGCCTTTGTACTTCTTTGTTTTATGTGCAATGAAGAATTTTCTATCTATCTATCTATCTATGATAAACCGTATTTCTTGAACTTACAAACTTAAAACTTTGCATAAGTTATATGCTTCAACCTATCAACTTTCCTACCAAAGTCTATAACAGTTTTTGTTTATTTTTATTTTTTGTTTCTCAAGATATTGTAGTACTTACCTATATACTTTCTAAAATACTTTTTTTTAGTAGTAGAGCTTTTTTGTGAAAGAGTTCGTCCGGGGAAGTACTACCACCATACCTATTTCTGCCGCAAAGCAGTAGTGCTCGCATTGCTGTGTTCCGGTTTGAAGAGTAAGGGTGCCGGTGAAATTACAGGCACATGAGACTTTTCATCTTTATGTCTCAGGGTGGCGGGCGCAGTGAAATGCCACATAGGGCGCGTCCTAGGTGGACGTGACCTATGAGGTAATGCACTGTTCATAGGCAGAGGTTACCGCTTAACATCAGGTGGGCCCATCTGCTTGCTCCGCCATTCCAGTAGTATAAAAATAAAATAAAAAATAAAATAAAAAAAAACTTAGTGGATTTTTGTTTTTGTCTTCTTCTTTTATGTGTGTGTTGTGCGTGTGGGAAAATAAATAAATTTTCTTTCTTTCTTTCTTTCTTTCTTTCTTCATCAAATCATAAAAGGATAAAATATTTTTTCCCCGAACTACACCCAAAAGCGGGTGCAATGGGGTTGTCTGGGAACTTTATATCGCGGGATGCCCTTTGCTTGAAACTTGGTATTCTTAAAAACTTGGTTTACTATATTCTGTGGTATACTACACTTCTCGACAACGCAAGGGAGCTCATCCACACATCATCGACACGTGGGTGTCTCGTACTGCTCGCATTACGAGATCTTTTGCCCCCCATACTCAGGAGGGATCCTGCGGTGTTTCCGATAAACTACAACATGAGCCGGTTTAAAAAAAAAAAGAGTCCTTCAGGGCAGGCAACGCATTGGCAATGCCCCTGGTGTTGCAGATGTCAATAGGCGACGGTAACCGCTTACCATCAGGCGGGCAATATGCCAGTTTGTCGAGCCATTACATAAATAAAAAAAAAAACTACTTAAAATACAGAATAATTGAAAACTTATTTCAGTATTTAAAAAAAAACATTAAAACGGAGTAGAAAAGGGTGACAAAGTTTTAGTTTTTTTGTGATATACATACATACATAGACACACGCCTTTTTCCCCGAAAGGGTAGGCAGAGCCACAATAGGCCTCTTTTCACAGTGGGTTGCACCATCGTGGAATATAGACGTGACAAGTGGTGAGCTCATCGCCGCCATTGCTTCCCACGAATGACTCAGCTAATGCTTTCTTCCAGTAATAACACATTCCATAATAAGCTACCAGCCAGGTCAAATCTTACACCAACGAATCTTATCAACAAGTCCGGGTAATCCCTTAGTCGGCTTTTACGCCATCCACGGGAGGAGACGGATGGGTCTTTTCTTAGGCCGGACACACCACACCACATTTTGTGATATGATGCGTTGCAAAGCACGAGTACTCAGCTAGTACAATATATATTGCACAATGATGACGGCAGAAATAAAGGAGACAGTTTTTTTAACTAATAAACACATAATCCTCATTTTCTTCGCGCAGTCGGGTAAAAACTAACGTTCAAATCTAACAACATCTTAACAAAAGTACAAACAGGTACCTATTCAAGGGAATGGGTACGCAACGACACAGTTCACAGTTGACACACTGTTCGTATTTACCCGACCGTGAAACTCCGAAAAGGTCTTTGTTAGTTTAGTCATAGAATAATAGGTTTGTCCGGATCACAGACCATATAAGATAGACACCGCCAGTGCACCTACTTTGCGTGTCACTGCCCGTCCGAAAGTTTGCGCAATGCACCTATTAGCAAACCTCAGATCAGTTCGCTCTCGGCTGTCTTCGCGATATCGCGTCGGATGGTAATAGCAAAATGCCTAATTGCGCCAGTGAACTGTTAAAATTCTTCGGAATCAGCTAGCCGTGCGAATGGAGATATTTCGTAGCAAAGTATATAGGGTGTAAAGTAGGTGTAGCTTTTCAATCGCGTTGTGCGCTCTTGGAACCGGTTACCAGACTCAGCGGCCAGTGCCACCCTGATGAATTCTTTTAAAAATAGACTTGACAAACATTTAAAGTGCACTGATAAGGACTAAGATATTCACGCATCAGCTCCGAGAGCTGCCTGTGTATTATAAATAAATAAAAAAACACTACGCTTGGTTTCATACAAATTTACGTGTTTGCGGTGTCTATCTTGATGTCTCTCGTCCGGATGTTGGGTTTGCTGTCAGAGCTAGAAAGGTTGTTTCGACAAAGAAGGTATTAATCTATAGGTTGGTAGGTTTTTATCTAGGTATCTTGTTGACCTTTACACGATCTATATATATCGTAGCAAAATAGGTGCAAAATAAAACAGCACGCTTGGTTTCATACAAATTTACGTGTGTGCGGTGTCTATCTTCATATATGGTCTGTGGTCCGAATGTTAGGTTTGCTGTCAGAGCTAGAATGGTTGTTTCGACAAAGAAGGTATTAAGGTGGATGCGCACGCTTGCGGCGCGAAATTCAAATTTTTTGGTGTTTTTTGCCCATTACAGCTCATCACCACTTCTTCAGATAACGAAAGTTGAGACCCCTAAACACATTTTTACAGTATTTTTGTTTGTTTAGGGGTATCGTAGCTAAACTGATGATATTTATGAGATACAATCAATTAAAACATGTGTGTTAGGTCTCCTAGTTGTCGCGAACTCAACTTTCGTCATCTGAAGAAGTGTTGATGACCTGTAAAGGGCAAAAAACACCAAAAAATTTTAATCTCGCGCCGCAAACGTGAGCATTCACCTTAATATCTTGTTACACGTTCCATATTTTCGGGAATTACATTATGATTCTTTCTGTTGAATCATCCAAAGTTGGCTTCAACTTCATAGATAGATACTTCGAAAAAAGTTTTACTTTGGTCGAAGGATAGATAGATAGATAAACACTTTATTGCACACCAAACAGAAAAATAAAAAGATAAAAGAACAAAATCAATAACAGTAACGTTCAATGGGCGGTCTTATCGCTAAAAGCGATCTCTTCCAGACAACCTATAGACGGACATGATAAAACAAAATCAAAAGACGGCGCTGCACAAGTAAAACCTACCTACATACATATATACCCAGACCTAACTAAAATAATGCTGGACAGTTCACACAACATTAACTAGCCCCAAGCTAAGCAGAGCTTGTGTCATGGGTACTAGATAACTGATATACTTAATACAATACATTGCATAGATAGATATTTTTTATTATACATATAAAATACGCAGAACAACCTGAACAAATATCGCACAAATATTTGTTCCGACGCGGGAATCGAACCCGCAACCTCCTGCGTCGCAGGCGAACCTACGCCCGCCGCGCTACAGAGGTCGTCAACTATAGTTATATACTGATAACTAAACTACAACTAACTAATATAACTTATTCAGACCAGATCGGAGACGTTCTGGAAAAAGGCCAGGTCAAGAGTACTCTTAACCGACGAGCATGTATGAAGAATGTTATGAGAGTGAATGAAGCAAAAGAGGTGTGTCAGGATCGTAGCAAGTGGAAATCCGTGGTCTCTGCCTACCCCTCCGGGAAACAGGCGTGAGTGTGTCTTCTGCTCTCAGGTATTCCACCTTCGCGATATCCGTTGGGAGCGTCCTCGGTTCCTCTCGAAGTCATTCCTGGCGTTCGTGACCTTCAACCTCATCAGCTTCTCGCTGCTCGCCGCTGAAGTGCTCACCACCAATGTTCCTGGCACCACTGACAAGCAGAAGGTAATATATTACACGAAAACCAGAACACCACAGTAGTAGTAGAGCTTTTTTGTGAAAGAGTTCGTCCGGGGAAGTACTACCACCATACCTATTTCTGCCGCAAAGCAGTAGTGCTCGCATTGCTGTGTTCCGGTTTGAAGGGTAAGGGTGCAGGTGAAATTACAGGCACAAGAGACTTTTTATCTTTATGTCTCAGGGTGGCGGGCGCAGTGCAATGCCACATAGGTTGCGTCGTAGGTGGACGTGACCTATGAGGTAATGCACTGTTCATAGGCAGAGGTTACCGCTTAACATCAGGTGGGCCATCTGCTTGTACCGTCATTCAAGTAGTATAAAAAAAAAAAAAAAAAACACCCCCACTATTCGTACTAGACGTTTCAGTTCCACCTTTATAATGCGAACTGCTAAGGAGTGGAATACACTACCGTCGTCTGTCTTTCCTGAAAACTATAATCTGGGTCTCTTCAAGGCTAGAGTGAATAGGTGCCTTCTAGACCTTTGTGCTCCATCTTCGGCCACATCGTCACTTTCCAACAGGTGAGATCGTGGTCAAACAAAGGTCTATCAAAGTAAAAAAAAAAAAAAAAAAAAAAACTTTTAGCTTCGTGATTTTCTGTTCAAACAGATGGCCCACCTGATGTTAAGCTGTAACCTCTGCCTTTAACAATGCATTATGTAAACTAGCCTGTTGTCCGCGGCTTGGCACGCAAGGTGTCGAGATTAAAAACAGCAACCTCCACAGCGTCCATCCACACTACTTAGAAAAAAAAAGAAAAAAAAAGCCGTAGGTGTTTCTTGAACTTACTTTGCATTAGTATGCTTCAATGCAAATCTTAAAATATTTGTTCCCCAAACTACCCCCAAAAGCGTGTGTAATGGGGTGTCAAAGTTTGTATGGGAACTTTTTAACGCGTGGTGCCTTTTGCTTGAAACTTGGTATAGGTACTAAAATACAGAATAATTGAACACAGATTTTTCAAAATAACTCTTAAAAAAGGTGACAAAGACTTAGTTATTTTTTTTATGATGTTATGCGTAGCAAAGCACGGATGTTCATGGTTTTTACTGAATTTGTCACAAGCTACTGAATATAATCTTTGTTTCCAAGCATTGTGCAATCAAAGAAAACTGCGACCACTTCACGATTTACTTTTGAATAAACTTACGAAGTTTTCAACATCAAGTAATAGTGAAATTTGAATGTTTCAAATGTTAAACTCCGTGTACAACTCTGAAATGAGTACTGCCTTTGATACAAAACTCTAGTGTATTAATGATAATCTTTAAGGTGGTTGCTTTCGCTCGCGGCGCGAAATTCAAATTTTTTCGTGTTTATTGCTCATTACAGCTCATGAACACTTCTTCAGATAGCTAAAACTATATTGCCGCAAATAATGTGACCTAACACACAAGTTTTAATTTATAGTATCACATAAATATCATTAGTTTAGCTACGATTGTGCTTCTACGATATTTACAGTGTTTTTTTGTTTCAAGCACATTCATAGCCAAACTAATTATATTTATGTGATACTATGAATTAAAACTTGTGTGTTAGGTCACATAATTTGCGGCAACATAGTTTTAGCTATCTGAAGAAGTGTTGATGAGCTGTAATGAGCAAAAAACATGAAAAAATTTGAATTTCGCGCCGCGAGCTAAAGCAACCACCTTAAATGCTTTTCTTTTGCAGAGTTTCTACCAGCATGTGTTCAACGGCTGTTACGCGGTGATGCTTCTGATCGTGGTCATCTTCTTCCTCATATACGGCGTCGAGGTGTACTTCAAGGTGAGGTATTAGAACCCCTTCGGTCTTAATCAAGGTGAATGCTCACGCTAGAGCCACGGTTTATTTTTTTGGTGTTTTTTGCCCATTACAGCTTGTCAACACTTCTTCAGATAGCGAAAGTTGATTTCGCGAGAACTAGGAGACATATCACACATGTTTTAATTGATAGTATTACATAAATATCATCAGTTTAGCTACTATATGGAATACACTACCGTCGTCTGTCTTTCCTGAAAACTATAATCTGGGTCTCTTCAAGTCTAGAGTGAATAGGTGCCTTCTAGACCTTTGTGCTTCATCTTCGGCCACATCGTCACTTACCAACAGGTGAGATCTTGGCCAAACAAAGGTCTATCAATGTTAAAAAAAAAAAAAAAAAAAACCCTAAACAAACAATAAAACACTGTACAAATGGGTATCGTAGCTAAACTGATGATATTTATGAGATACTATCAATTAAAACATGTGTGATATATCTCCTAGTTCTCGCGAAATCAACTTTCGCTATCTGAAGAAGTGTTGATGAGCTGTAATGGGCAAAAAACACAAAAAAAAAAGAATTTCGCGCCTCAAGCGAGAGCATCCACCTTAAGTATTAAAGCTTTTGAGTAATTTGAGGTCAAAATCACGAACAAAATACTGTGAAAGTAACGTTACTTCGTTTGTCGGACCACTTCATGGCAGGGTTTAGGTTAGGATGAACGAAACGTTCGGGTCCGCCATCGGGCCCGGTTGAGAGTGTTTCATGGTACGAATCGCCCGAAATTTCGGTCCGAAACTTCGGATTTTCGCTTTATGGTAGACCTACTGGCTTACACACGAACTACTTAGTCTCGGTTGTACTATTATATATTCTGTGGTCTAGGTTTGTCGTGGCATTAAAGATAGATACAACTTTAATACTAAAGTAGATGGTTTATTTTCTGAAGTCAACTGGGACATTTTGCGAATGGGACATTACCGTCCGAATCCAACTCGCGAGCTTACATCTCAAAAACTTCGAAGCCTGACTATCTCTGTTTTATCTCTGTGTGTGTGTGTGTGTGTGTGTCTGTGTGTGTGTGTCTGTGTGTGTGTGTCTGTGTGTGTGTCTGTCTGTGGCATCGTAGCTCCCGAACGGATGAACCGTTTTTTTTTGTTTGAACAGTGAATTAGTCGGGAGTGTTCTTAGCAGTGAAAGTTCTTACTTCTATATTCCACGATGGTGCAACCCACCACTGTGAAAAGAGGCCCATTGAGGCTCTGCCTACCCCTTCGGGGAAAAAGGCGTGTGTCTATGTATGTATGTATGTGTTCTTAGCTATGTTTGATCAAAATCGGTTCAGCCGTTTAATTGCGTTGAGGGTTTTTTTATTTGTTCAAAATTAATTACTTGTCTTAAACCAGGCAGCCCCCTAGTTTAACAAAATGGTTTTATCTATGTATTAATTTTTCTTCGTATAAAGTTAACATCATTTTACGCTCTTTTTAAGCGACTTTAAAAAAATGAGGAGGTTCTCAATTCGTGTGTATTTTTTGTAATAAAACTCTTTGATAGAAAACTTTAATTGAACTGGCATAAATAAAAAAAAATAAAGAAATCGCACTAGTGTCGTAAAATTAACTTTCAAGCTAAGTTTACTAGCCTTGCACGTAAACTCTTGAGCGACTGTGTTGAAAAAAACTTTTACCGTCTTTCTCTTAATATTTTACTATAAAGCCTAGGTTTATTAAAACTAATACAAGGTATAAATACATAAATATAAAATAAATATTGCTGGACAGTTCACACAACATTATCTAGCCCCAAGCTAAGCAGAGCTTGTGTTATGGGTACTAGACAACTGATATACTTAATACAATATATTACATAGATAGATATTGTCATATGTTTCATATGTACAAAATACATATGAAACAGTTGTGCTACCTGAAGACCGCTGCTAGCGATCTAAAGGTAGCGCAACTGATCCAAATCACTACTAATTATTTAGATAGTACTTATAAATGAATAAGTCTTCTTCAAGTCAAGAGTTTTGTTTGTTCCCGATATTTCGGCACCGATGCATGCGCCATCATCACGGGAGAACTCAAAGTCAAAGTCAAAGTCAAAAGTATTTTATTCATTGAAATCACAAGGATCATTTTGAATCGTCTTAAAAAATAAATTTACAGTTACTCCTGTTCCAACGCAACCAGACCTAGAAGAATCAGGCAACAAACACGGTCTGTTTTTCTTTTGATGATCCTTCTTACTACTAGGTGGAGAGCGCCTGTGTGGTGCCTCGAGAACAAGTTGAAGCTGATTCAAGGAAAAAAGGAAAACCAAATTGAAAGCCTTACTTAGGTAGGCAGTCAAAAGTAAGATGATAGAGAGAATCAGCAAAAGTTCATAAGGCAGCACACACTACGCAACTAACGAGTCTTTGCGAGTAGATGTTATTGGCAGATTTTTCACTAGAAACGTACCCGTTTCTAGTGAAATTATGCCATTTGAATACCTACTGCTGTTAGTTTCACTTATATGGAGATGTGGAGATGATGAGGACTTGCTTACTTTATTTTATTATGTGTATACAAATCTAAATTCTAAAATCTTACTCGTACCTACCTAATGTTTTAAACTGTTTAAACTTATGCTAAATCTTCTGGAAGAGACTAGCCACCCACAACACAGGGTATCCTAGTGTGGGGGGCTAGTAAACCACTTATATACTTATCTACTTCATTCTATTCCCGTGAACGTCTTCTTTTTGGTTATCTATCTATTGTCCCTATGTATCTATTGTTGTTTGTTTATGTTTAAGTAGTATTTAAGTAATTTTTGTAGCATGTTGTAGCATATATTCAATAAATAAATATATCCATATTCAATAAATAAATATATCCATATTGTACAAGTATATCTCGATATAGGCGAGAATTGACAAGCAGTAAACGTTTCAGTTCTACCTGTATAATGCGAACTGCTAAGGAGTGGAATACACTACCGTCGTTTGTCTTTCCTGAAAACTATAATCTGGGTCTCTTCAAGGCTAGAGTGAATAGGTGCCTTCTAGACCTTTGTGCTCCATCTTCGGCCACATCGTCACTTACCAACAGGTGAGATCGTGCTCAAACAAAGGTCTATCAATGTTAAAAAAAAAAACTATCTATATAATTAAAACGCTTAATAATACGCTTCCGTCTGGTAGTGATTTGGATCAGTTGCGCTACCTTTAGATCGCTAGCAGCGGTCTTCAGGTGGCACAACTGTTTCATATGTATTTTTTACCCATGAAACATATGAAAATATCTATCTATGTAATATATTGTATTAAGTACGTGTGTAAGTTGTGTAATATATTGTAGGGGCCTGCACCGAAACATGCTTCATGATTCATGAAGCATGTTTCGGTGCAGGCGAACTCGTTTTCAATAGCATTCCTCGGCGCAATACATAATATTTATCTATGTGGTGCGCATGATATCCTCGAAACATGAAAACCAAGTAGTAGTAGTAGAGCTTTTTTGTGAAAGAGTTCGTCCGGGGAAGTACTACCACCATACCTATTTCTGCCGCAAAGCAGTAGTGCTCGCATTGCTGTGTTCCGGTTTGAAGGGTAAGGGTGCCGGTGAAATTACAGGCACATGAGACTTTTCATCTTTATGTCTCAGGGTGGCGGGCGCAGTGCAATGCCACATAGGGCGCGTCCTAGGTGGACGTGACCTATTAGGTAATGCACTGTTCATAGGCAGAGGTTACCGCTTAACATCAGGTGGGCCTCTTGCTTGTTCCGTCATCAAAGTAGTATAAAAAAAAAAAAAAAAAAAAAAACAAAGGTTGTTGTAGGTAAAGTGGGGACTATTATTACCCACAAAGCGAATTCATCATGCGGGCATTTTGTTTTAATAACAATCTGTCTTTCTTTTACCGCGACAGGGAATCCTAGTGTGGATCAGGACTGAGTGACTGTTGGGTGTAATATTATGTTGTGTTCCTTTTATGTTTTTTAACCCCCGACGCAAAAACGTCGGGGTGTTATAAGTTTGACGTGTCTTTATGTTTGTGTGTTAGTGTGAGTGTGTGTGTGTCTGTGGCATCGTAGCTCCCGAACGGATGAACCCATTTTTAGGGTTCCGTAGTCAAAGACAAGGAACCCTTATGGATTCGTCATGTCTGTCTGTCTGTCTGTCTGTCTGTCCGTGTAGGTCACAGCCTTTTTTTTCCGAAACTATAAGAGCTATACTGTTGAAACTTGGTAGGTAGATGTATTCTGTGAACAGCATTAAGATTTTTAAACAAAAATTTAAAAAAAACAATTATTTTTGGGGTTCCCCATACTTAGAACTGAAACTCAATTTTTTTTTTCATCATACCTATACGTGTGGGGTATCTATGGATAGGTCTTCAAAAATGATGTTGAGGTTTCTAATATAATATTTTTCTAAACTGAATAGTTTGCGCGAGAGACACTTCCAAAGTGGTAAAAAGTGTCCCCCCCCTATAACTTCTAAAATAAGAGAATGCTAAAACTAAAAAAAAATATAATGTACATTACTATGTAAACTTTCACTCAAAATTGGTATGAACGAGATCTAGTAAGTAGTTTTTTTTTAATACGTCATTAATCGTAATCCATCCAAGAACTTTTATATTATGTTACTTGCTGCTACGGAACCCTTAATGGGCGAGTCCGACACGCACTTGGCCGCTTTTTTTTTTGTTTTTTTGTTTGAAAGGTGAATTTTCTGGAGTGTTCTTAGCTTTATTTGATCAAAATCGGTTCAGACGTTTCATTGCGAAGAGGTTCTTTTTAATTTTTACAAAATTAATTACTTGTTGTACGAAGATTTCTGCCTGGGGTTGGCGCTGTCTCTAGCCGGACATACAACGGTCAGTTCGGCTACTAGAGTTACTGATTACATAACTTCTGGCCGTCGTACCTACTGCTACAACAATGTAACCATCTTACAGAAGGATGCCATTAATAAGCCCATTACGCCTTATCCGTTTGTGAGACCTTATTGTGTGAGCATCCCAGCTGTAAGGAGGGCTTTATAGTACCATTGTGAGTGTTAGGCTGCGTTTCCATTGACGCGGAGTTGGGCGGAGCGGTGCTTAGCGGTGCATGAATTGACCAATCACTATGCTCGAAATCTCTGCTCCGCTTCAATGGAAACAGCACGAGCGGAGCGGGGCAGAGCTGAACGGATATTCATATAAAATAAGCGAGGTGACGCGGAGCGGAGGATAGCGGGGCGGTGCGTTGCGGAGGGTAGCTAGGAGAGCGAAGCGGCGAGGTGCGGACCGGGGTGCGGGAGAGGGTGTGACGCCACGCCTCGCGCGCAGTGCGTCGTAGTAGTTATCAACGTTACGTCATAGGTGCAATACGTATCAAAATCGATGAGAAGTTCCTCTCCGCTCCGCTCCGCTCCTCTCCTTTCTGCTTCAGTGGAAACACTTACCACATTTTACCGCTATTCTCCGTTCATCTCCGCACAGCTCCGCGTCAATGGAAACGCAGCCTTAGTGTCCCACACACGATCAAAGAGGAACATATGTTCAATGCCGTACGAAAACAAATTTTATTACGATATCAATGGCATATGTATGAGAATATGCAATATGTATGCATGGGACGTCACTATAGTTATATTTCGGGAGCTGACAATGTGTAAATATTATCATAGACTAACAATACAATAAACACAATAGACTGCCAATCTCATTCAACAAAACGTGACACAAAAAATGACAAATTCCAGGCTATTTCTAGATGGCGCTGGCAAATAGCCTGGGAATAATTCATCCAGCATTTTAAACCAATTACCTAAACTCTTTTAATTCTTTAAAAATAAACATTTAAATATATATTTTATTTTTTAAACTATGGTCTATCGATACATGTAAATAGCATTACAATCGTTTATAGCAGATTCAAAACACTCGACGACATCTAGCGTCATTGTAGGCAATCATTTATCGATTTAGTAGTAGTAGAGCTTTTTTGTGAAAGAGTTCGTCCGGGGAAGTACTACCACCGTACCTATTTCTGCCGCAAAGCAGCAGTGCTTGCATTGCTGTGTTCCGGTTTGAAGGGTAAGGGTGCCGGTGAAATTACAGGCACATGAGACTTTTCATCTTTATGTCTCAGGGTGGCGGGCGCAGTGTAATGCCACATAGGGTGCGTCCTAGGTGGACGTGACCTATGTGGTAATGCACTGTTCATAGGCAGAGGTTACCGCTTTACATCAGGTGGGCCTCTTGCTTGTTCCGTCATTCAAGTAGAATAAAAAAAAAAAAAAAAAAAGATGCACGTTTTCTTGTATGAGATTGGCAGTCTATTGTGTTTAGTTAGTCTATGATATTATATACATGCATGATGTCGAATATTAGGAGCGATGCACCAAGCCACTGTAAGGTAACTGACAAAATATTGAAAGTATTGGCGCTATCCGCGCAGAGGTCTTTAATTTTATTTTTATACTACCTACCAAGGTAGCAAACGGCCCACCTGTCGGTAAGCGGTTACCGTAGCCTATGGACGCCTGCAATACCAGAGGCACCAAACGCGCGTTGCCGACCGTTTCAAAATTTCCAAACACCCCTTTTGATAATCCCCATACTGTAGTTCGCTTGGGAAAACCTCAGCAGGGAGATCATTCCACAACCTGAGCGTTCGCGGGAGGAAGTTCCTCTGGAACCTCGCGATGCGAGGAAGACAAATATCGACTCGCAATTCGATAGTCGGGATACCGAATGCTAAACCTTGTACTAAGAAAGAAATAAAGAAATAAATAAAATTTATTTTGACCAAAACTGCACACAGAATCAATAAAAAATAACACATATGTAAGCACGTAGATGAGCTGTGTACAGTCCCGTCAAAAAAACTACTAGGCCCTCGGTGCCGCGGTGCAGTGGTGAAGGAACTTATGGCCTTGATTTATCGTAAACAATATTAGTAGCGTAAATATATATGAAAAGTAATATTAGCAGGATCATTGTAAACCGTTTGCAGATACAATAATTCAGATTTGTACGTTTGTGGTAAGCCGCACGTCAACAAACAATGACTGCTTCAGTTAAAACAATACGAAATAAAGATAATTTACTAACTATCTAAAGTGTGTCCCCCCCCGTAACTTCTAAAATAAGAGAATGATCAAACTAAAAAAAAAAAAAATGCACATTACCATGTAAACTTTCACTCAAAATTGGTTTGAACGAGATCTAGTAAGTAGTTTTTTTTTAATACGTCATTAATCGTAATCCATCCAAGAACTTTTATATTATGCTACTTGCTGCAACGGAACCCTTCATGGGCGAGTCCGACACGCACTTGGCCGCTTTTTTTCTATCTCCAATCACACACGTACATTCAAAATAAAAGACAGTGCACTAAAAACTAAAAACAGTTGCAAGATTACACCCAGATATATTGCAATATACATATCATCATCAATCTACTGCAGTCCACTGCTGGACATAGGTCTCTCCCATGGCATGCCACTGAGCCCGGTTTTCGGCTCTCCTCATCCAGTTTCTGCCAGCCACCCCGCGCAAGTCGTCGCTCCACCTAGCCAGAGGGTGTCCTACACTACGTTTGCCAAGACGCGGTCTCCACTCAAGAACTCGTTTACACATACAATACATGCAATATACATATATTGCATGTTAAATAAAAGCTTGTAAAAACACAATAAATATTCAAATAGTAGTTTATGCAACTGTCATATAAGAAGGGGTATTAAAACACGAGAGTCTGTTTATCGCACGAGGCGAAGCCGAATGCGATAATAGGTTGACTCGAGTGTTTTAATACCTAAGCTATATGCAGTTTCATACACTACTTTATCTTCACTCATAGGAAAAATTGAAATTAAACAAAGAAAAACACGATCGGCAAAAAAATGTATGGGAAGCGCGGGAAATTAAGTTCAAACTACGCATGCGTGCGCCATTTTTTCACAGTTCGAACTGCGCATGCGTGCACCTTTTTTTTCATATTCAGGCTATAACCATAGACTAGTTTAATGAATTAATAAAAAAAAGATAGCGGTACTATAATGAGTTTTATGATACAGTTGGCGGTACTATAATGAGTTTTATTCTTAATTTTATGTATATGCGTCTATAAAGTGCGTCTGTATAGAACCGTCTTTGAATTCGTAATTCGAATTTTTCGATTTGAGTGTAGATAAAATATTTTAAAACTTTTGAAACTATCATGGTTATGTACATAATTTTCACTAGAAACGGGATATTTACCATGATTTTTGAGTTTTATATGTTCCCGATATAAACAAAAAAAAAAACTAAAAAAATCCGTTCCGTTTAAATATCGGGAACATATAAAACTCAAAAATCATGGTAAATATCCCGTTTCTAGTGAAAATTAAATATTTTAAAGTTTAATTAAGCCACAGGTTTTTGAGATACACTTAAAAATACCCTTTTCAGCCAAGTGTCAGCACCTAGGAATAACTAAACACGACGAACGAACGCTTTAAAGTTATATTTTGCTGTCTCGAGGCACCACACAGGCGCTCCCCACCTTGTAGTAAGAAGGATCATCAAAAAATCAAAAAAACAGACCGTGTTTGCCTGATTGTTCTAGGTCTGGTTGCGTTGGAACAGGAGTAAATATAAATTTATTTTTTAAGACGATTCAAAATGATCCTTGTGATTTCAATGAATAAAATACTTTTTGACTTTGACTTTGACTTTGACTTTTTGTTGTCCACAGGTTCGCGGAGAATTCGTGAAAGAAACGAAGGTGTGCACTATCCTATCGCCTCGCGCTGGTCCCTCCACCGCTGACGATGACGACGTGTCCGACACGCTAGTCACTAAGCAGGTTAGTACTCAGACATATTCAAAGAGACGAAGGTGTGCACTATCCTATCGCCTCGCGCTGGACCCTGCACCGCTGACGATGACGACGTGTCCGACACGCTAGTCACTAAGCAGGTTAGTACTCAGACATATTCAATGAAACGAAGGTGTGCACTATCCTATCGCCTCGCGCTGGTCCCTCCACCGCTGACGATGACGACGTGTCCGACACGCTAGTCACTAAGCAGGTTAGTACTCAGACATATTCAATGAAACGAAGGTGTGCACTATCCTATCGCCTCGCGCTGGTCCCTCCACCGCTGACGATGACGACGTGTCCGACACGCTAGTCACTAAGCAGGTTAGTACTCAGACATATTCAATGAAACGAAGGTGTGCACTATCCTATCGCCTCGCGCTGGACCCTCCACCGCTGACGATGACGACGTGTCCGACACGCTAGTCACTAAGCAGGTTAGTACTCAGACATATTCAATGAAACGAAGGTGTGCACTATCCTATCGCCTCGCGCTGGTCCCTCCACCGCTGACGATGACGACGTGTCCGACACGCTAGTCACTAAGCAGGTTAGTACTCAGACATATTCAATGAAACGAAGGTGTGCACTATCCTATCGCCTCGCGCTGGTCCCTCCACCGCTGACGATGACGACGTGTCCGACACGCTAGTCACTAAGCAGGTTAGTACTCAGACATATTCAATGAAACGAAGGTGTGCACTATCCTATCGCCTCGCGCTGGTCCCTCCACCGCTGACGATGACGACGTGTCCGACACGCTAGTCACTAAGCAGGTTAGTACTCAGACATATTCAATGAAACGAAGGTGTGCACTATCCTATCGCCTCGCGCTGGTCCCTCCACCGCTGACGATGACGACGTGTCCGACACGCTAGTCACTAAGCAGGTTAGTACTCAGACATATTCAATGAAACGAAGGTGTGCACTATCCTATCGCCTCGCGCTGGTCCCTCCACCGCTGACGATGACGACGTGTCCGACACGCTAGTCACTAAGCAGGTTAGTACTCAGACATATTCAATGAAACGAAGGTGTGCACTATCCTATCGCCTCGCGCTGGACCCTCCACCGCTGACGATGACGACGTGTCCGACACGCTAGTCACTAAGCAGGTTAGTACTCAGACATATTCAATGAAACTAAGCTGTGCACTATCCTATCGCCTCGCGCTGGACCGTCCACCGCTGACGATGACGACGTGTCCGACACGCTAGTTACTAAGCAGGTTAGTACTCAGACATATTCAATGAAACGAAGGTGTGCACTATCCTATCGCCTCGCGCTGGTCCCTCCACCGCTGACGATGACGACGTGTCCGACACGCTAGTCACTAAGCAGGTTAGTACTCAGACATATTCAATGAAACGAAGGTGTGCACTATCCTATCGCCTCGCGCTGGACCGTCCACCGCTGACGATGACGACGTGTCCGACACGCTAGTCACTAAGCAGGTTAGTACTCAGACATATTCAATGAAACGAAGGTGTGCACTATCCTATCGCCTCGCGCTGGTCCCTGCACCGCTGACGATGACGACGTGTCCGACACGCTAGTCACTAAGCAGGTTAGTACTCAGACATATTCAAAGAGACGAAGGTGTGCACTATCCTATCGCCTCGCGCTGGTCCCTGCACCGCTGACGATGACGACGTGTCCGACACGCTAGTCACTAAGCAGGTTAGTACTCAGACATATTCAAAGAGACGAAGGTGTGCACTATCCTATCGCCTCGCGCTGGTCCCTGCACCGCTGACGATGACGACGTGTCCGACACGCTAGTCACTAAGCAGGTTAGTACTCAGACATATTCAAAGAGACGAAGGTGTGCACTATCCTATCGCCTCGCGCTGGTCCCTCCACCGCTGACGATGACGACGTGTCCGACACGCTACTCACCACAGACTGTTCCCCGTAAGGGTCAATTTATACAAGCGCAGAGTCGAAGCTCATCGAAGCGTCTAATCCAAAACAAATTCAACCTTAAACTCCACAGCGTAACGCACACATTACTTCTGTGATTTTAAAATCGTTGTTCACGCGCAGACGCACGAATTCCGAAGAATGCGCGCGTCTTTTTAAAATCTCAGAAGTAATGTGTGCGTTACGCTGTGGAGTTTAAGGTTGTATTTGTTATGTTCAGTTTTGGTTAGACGCTTCGATGCGCTCCGACTCTGCGCTAGTATAAATTGACCCTTAGTTGGCACCTGCCATGGAGTAGTCCCTCCGTAGACCAAGACATGTTCTTGGTGATCCTGATGACCCTATCACTACCGCTATTAGCGGTAGTGATAGGGTCATCAGGTGACGTCATCCAGCCAAGACAGAGACAACACTCTACCTTTGCACCGACCTCGCCGGCGAGGTCGACGAACCTTCTAAGTACCTTCTGTACCTTACGCCTAAACCGGTACAAGCATGTTCCGGGGTGTTTTGCCCGTTCCTCCCCAACCGACAACAGCCCAAGCCGAGGCCCGTACCTAAGTGGTGCCCTTGTGCTAGTTGCCCCAACCTAACTTTGCAGGTTGAGCGCCATCTGCGCTCACCAAAAGCCCGGTAACGCAGTCATGACCCCAGGCGGTCAACTGCATTAAAATCCATTCGAAAAAAAAAAACCTGCCATGGAGTATTTACAGGTGCCAGGTGCTCAGACATAAAAAAAAATGGTAGCCGTTTGAATGTGGGATTTTCTGACAGCTCAGAAAAAAACAGTAAAAGATTGTAAAATAGATGGCGTTGACAAAATTAATGAAGTCAGTGTGATCCTTCGAGCATTTAATTTAACCTATTCGGTACCTCGGTTGTAAAGTCGATATGTTTTCCCTCTGCGCAACATATTGGCGCATCTTTTACTGTCCTGAACTGGAGTAAACTCCTCTAGCACGTTGGAGCTGACACACCTTTTTAACCCCCGACGAAAAACGAAAGGGTGTTATAAGTTTGACGTGTCTGTGTGTGTGTGTGTGTGTGTGTCTGTCTGTCCCATCGTAGCTCCCGAACTGATGAACCGATTTAGTTTTTTTTTGTTTGAAAGGTGTATATGTCGGGAGTGTTCTTAGCTTTGTTTGATCAAAATCGGTTCAGCCGTTCAGCGTAGGGTTTTATTTTTTATTTTTACAAAATTAATCGTATCTTGTGATGTGTCGTTTGAGAGGTATTGTTTATTGTCATGTCCTTCGCAGGGAGTTCTAACGGATCTGTCGGATGGCAGCGGCAACATCGACATATCGCAGCTCCACCAATCGAGGGTCGGCCTCGTCAGCCAGGCTCTGATGCTGATCATCATCGCTGGATTCCTCGCCTCGGAAACCCTCAGTGAGCTGTGGAAGACCAAGTTAGTAGACCTCGCTTCTAGGTGGATGGAAGGGCAGCATTTTGATACAAGCTTTTATTTAAATTGCAATGTATGTATGTTTGTCCGGGTGGAATCTTGCAACTGAATTTTAAAGCAGTTATCCTCAACCGATTGAGATGATATTTTGCATACATGTCAAGTTCCGATGACAATGCAATATGATGGTGCCAGCGAGATGATCTGATGATGGAGACGGAAGGTGGACAACGGAACTCCTCGAGGGATAATAATAGTCTGGCCGTGTTTAGGCTCATTTGACAGCACTAATTTTATAAAAGATTGTATTGTTTTTTTTTAAACTTATTTTGATGACGTTGGCTGACAAGTTATTGGTCCTACTACTATCATAAATGTCAAAGTTACGATGATTGAATGTTTGTCGAAACGGCTGAACTGATTGCGATGAAATTTGGTACATAGATAGATTATGACCTGGATTGAGCTATAGGCTACTTTTTATTCTGTTAGGGCGAGAAGCCGCGGCCGGACATTAGTTAAAGACACTCAAGGCAAGACAAGAATTTATTTTCTTAGTTCAACCCTAGACATTAAAGCAATTTTCCTTCCTAAATTCTGGTCTCTAGGACTATCGGCTTAGTTAGGATGTCCTTTAATAATCAGTCAGTCACGCAACGCTTTTACACATATTGATGTGACTTTGGTTCTACCGAACTTATGGAAAAGATTTACTCGCTCAGGGTCCAACAGACATGGCTATAATGTATATTCCGTGTACAGGGTTCCGGTAGTGTCCCGCAACTGGCACGACCTGGTGTTCCGTCTGGCGGAGATTGGCGTCGCGCTATGGTTCCCCTGCGTGCTGTGGAACTCCATGGCGCCCGAGCGACTGTGGCTGCTCAACCCGCGGCGTCTGCTCGCCCGCCAGCTGGACGACAGCAAGCTAGCAGACCTGCTGGCGCACCGCCGTCTCACCAAGGTATGCACACGAGCACGCGGCGTGCTGTGGAGCTGCACGGCGCCTGCTCGCCAGCTGGACGACAGCAAGCTAGCAGACCTGCTGGCGCACCGCCGTCTCACCAAGGTATGCACACGAGCACGCGGCGTGCTGTGGAGCTGCACGGCGCCTGCTCGCCAGCTGGACGACAGCAAGCTAGCAGACCTGCTGGCGCAACGCCGTCTCACCAAGGTATGCACACGAGCACGCGGCGTGCTGTGGAGCTGCACGGCGCCTGCTCGCCCGCCAGCTGGACGACAGCAAGCTAGCAGACCTGCTGGCGCACCGCCGTCTCACCAAGGTATGCACATCAGCACGCGGCGTGCTGTGGAGCTGCACGGTGCCTGTTCGCTCGCCAGCTGGACGACAGCAAGCTAGCAGACCTGCTGGCGCACCGCTGTCTCACCAAGGTATGCACACCAGCACGCGGCGTGCTGTGGAGCTGCACGGCGCCTGCTCGCTCGCCAGCTGGACGACAGCAAGCTAGCAGACCTGCTGGCGCACCGCCGTCTCACCAAGGTATGCACACGAGCACGCGGCGTGCTGTGGAGCTGCACGGCGCCTGCTCGCCAGCGGGACGACAGCAAGCTAGCAGACCTGCTGGCACACCGCCGTCTCACCAAGTTATGCACACGGGCACGCGGCGTGCTGTGGAGCTGCACGGCGCCTGCTCGCCCGCCAGCTGGACGACAGCAAGCTAGCAGACCTGCTGGCGCACCGCCGTCTCACCAAGGTATGCACACGAGCACGCGGCGTGCTGTGGAGCTGCACGGCGCCTGCTCGCCAGCTGGACGACAGCAAGCTAGCAGACCTGCTGGCGCACCGCCGTCTCACCAAGGTATGCACACGAGCACGCGGCGTGCTGTGGAGCTGCACGGCGCCTGCTCGCCAGCTGGACGACAGCAAGCTAGCAGACCTGCTGGCGCACCGCCGTCTCACCAAGGTATGCACATGAGCACGCGGCGTGCTGTGGAGCTGCACGGTGCCTGCTCGCCCGCCAGCTGGACGACAGCAAGCTAGCAGACCTGCTGGCGCACCGCCGTCTCACCAAGGTATGCACATCAGCACGCGGCGTGCTGTGGAGCTGCACGGTGCCTGCTCGCTCGCCAGCTGGACGACAGCAAGCTAGCAGACCTGCTGGCGCACCGCTGTCTCACCAAGGTATGCATACCAGCACGCGGCGTGCTGTGGAGCTGCACGGCGCCTGCTCGCTCGCCAGCTGGACGACAGCAAGCTAGCAGACCTGCTGGCGCACCGCCGTCTCACCAAGGTATGCACATGAGCACGCGGCGTGCTGTGGAGCTGCACGGTGCCTGCTCGCCCGCCAGCTGGACGACAGCAAGCTAGCAGACCTGCTGGCGCACCGCCGTCTCACCAAGGTATGCACATCAGCACGCGGCGTGCTGTGGAGCTGCACGGCGCCTGCTCGCCAGCGGGACGACAGCAAGCTAGCAGACCTGCTGGCACACCGCCGTCTCACCAAGTTATGCACACGGGCACGCGGCGTGCTGTGGAGCTGCACGGCGCCTGCTCGCCAGCTGGACGACAGCAAGCTTGCAGACCTGCTGGCGCACCGCCGTCTCACCAAGGCACGCAAACGAGCACGCGGCGTGCTGTGGAGCTCCACGGCGCCTGCTCGCCCGCTGGACGACAGCAAGCTAGAAGACCTGTTGGCGCACCGCCGTCTCACCAAGGCATGCACACGAGCACGCGGCGTGCTGTGGAGCTCCACGGCGCCTGCTCGCCCGCTGGACGACAGCAAGCTAGAAGACCTGTTGGCGCACCGCCGTCTCACCAAGGCATGCACACGAGCACGCGGCGTGCTGTGGAGGTCGATGGCTGCCAGAAGGTATAGTTACTATCGTCACTCGGTCATACTCGGTGTGAGTTGTGCTCTCGATAAAATCGTAGTGCAGCGAAGTTTGATACATTTGTGTTGTGGCCTTGGTTTGTCATGGAACGCAGTTGTTCAGTGTCGTCTGCGTACTTGCGCCATTATTACCATTGTTGAAGGTTGTACGTCTTTGACTTAAATCTTGAATGCTGATGCTTTATCAGCTGAAGAGGGCCACTGCTGGACGTAGGCTTCTCCCAAAGAATGCCATAACTAATGATCTGCCTTCAACCAACTTTTGTAATATCATAGGTCTATCGAGTGTCGGCGTCTTACACAGCGTCTTCTGGGTCGTGGAAACCAATCGAGAAATTGTATTCCCCAGTGGCTGTTGATTCTGCGAGCTATATGGCCTATTCATTGCCTTCAATTTGCTAATGTCGGTGTATTTTGATGCTTATTGCTGGTAAACACTTACCTTGAAATGTTTCGTCTCTCAATCAACTCAATCCTGGCTCTTGAACAGTGAAGGTAGGTATTGAGATGAGACTGAGTATAGCACGGACCATGCTTCGTCAGTGTATCATCCTGCAAGCTTACCCCATGCAAACTACACATTTTAATGTTAGAATTGGATTATGGTTTTTAGAATAAGCTTCTAAATAACAGCATTCTAAAAACCCAGCTAACAAATCACCTTGAATTAAGAAACACGTGCTTAAAATTTAACAAAATATCTCCCAGAACTAACAGCATTCCTGAGTGACTACTTCACATACTACGAGTAACATAACTATCACGCTTCGAATTTAACTATTCCCCCCAACTAACAATCTAGTCCCAGTTGAATCATCTGCCCAAACTCACTAACATTCTCCGTAACTACATCTCGTGTAACATTATGCACTAACTATCACGCTCCCGAATTAACTACTACCCTCAATTAACAATTTCACAATCTAGCCCAGTTGAAACATCTACCCCAAACTAACTAACATTCTCCATTTCTACTTCCCACACTAACATTGAAAAAACATTACTACTTATCAAGCTCCCGAAGTAACTACTCAACAACTTCTCTCCTGTTAAAACATCCCATAACTACTTCCCATACTAACATCACTAATTATTAAGCTCCCAACCTAACTACTCCCCCCAACTAACATACAATCTATCCCCAGTTCCGAGACCTCGCATGGTTCAAATCAGCATGGTACATTGTCGAAATGGTCCGTAACATACAATGGATGGTCTACCGAATGGTGATAACTACCGTCGTTAAACCTAACCCGTTGAAAGAGCGAGATAGCGAGGAGTTTAAAGAAGAACACGAGACAGAAGGTGCTCACAAACCTTTGTCGAAGAAGAACTTGGTGAGTGATTCGTATGAAGCGTTGTGTCGTTTTGTAAGGAATGTTGGTGTGTCTCTTTTCGTTCGTGCGTCGCTCGTGTCGCTGGTTCTTTCTCGGTTGCCCTGCGTTACGTTCGGTCAGTCAGCTTGAGGTATGGTGGCACTGGAAAGGCCCTTATGACCGATGACGAAGGAACTAGTATGGTGAAAGGGCGAGATTTCAAAAATTTCAAATATTTCAGAAAAGCTCCTATTGTTTCTAAAAGTAAAAATTTACTAAGTAATTTTTAGTACATAAAAAAATCTATTATACCTATGGTGTCAAGTTGTGTCAAGTGCCAAGTAAAAGCGGTGGAATAGCGTGCAGATTCAACTTAAGTTTATGTGTGTACTAGCCATTGCCCGCGGCGTCGCACGCTTGGTGTCGGCATAAAAGGCAGCCTCCAACGCTCAACCGTTACGGAGCTGAGTGGCACTGCACATAACGCGAGCGTACCCACGGGCGGAGGCTAATAAAACGTAGCCTATAGCCCTCGGGGATAATGTAGCTTCCTGTTAGTGAAATAATTTTTGGAATCGGATCAGCAGTTCCGGAGATTATCCCCTACATTCAAACTCTTAAATTTGACCTCTATGATGTGTATGTAATGTTGTGCTCTGTATTCCAGAATGTGGAAACGGACTCGCTGGTCGGCAGCGTGGGGTCGTCGCGCGACTGCTGGATCTGTTATGACAGCGCGCGCAACGAGCCCCTCATCACGCCCTGTCGATGCACGGGCGACGTGGCGGCCGTGCATCACACGTGTCTCAGCAGGTGGCTGGTCGAAGTAAGTACTAGAAGACGAGCATTTTACATTATACCATCAGAAAAGACCTCTCCGTGACGTGACTCCTTGAGGGAGCGTTTTAAGGAAATTAACATTCTCACCGTAATATCGCAATACATCTACGAAACCTTATTATATACACATAAACACTTAGATAGATTTATGAAAAAAAGTGACGTGCATTGTTTTAACACGAGAAATAAAAATAAACTGAGTATTCCCAAATTTAGATTTAAAAAAGTAAGTGGGTCTTTTATGGGGAATTCTGTTCGGTTCTATAATAAACTTCCAGAAAGTGCTTCTAAACTTTCGATTCGAAGATTTAAATCTTACATAAAGAATAATTTAATTAAGAAAGCGTATTACACACTACATGACTATGTTAATGATAAAGCCGCGTGGCCTGATGTCGCTCTGCCCCTCGACACCTAATTTGTCAATTTGCAATGTCTGTACCTGCATATAATTTATTACTGATGTGTTATTTATGTGTATATCAAGTGTAGTGTGTGCTGCCTTATGAACTTTTGCTGATTCTCTCTATCATCTTACTTTTGACTGCCTACCTAAGTAAGGCTTTTAATTTGGTTTTCCTTTTTTCCTTGAATCAGCTTCAACTTGTTCTCGAGGCACCACACAGGCGCTCTCCACCTAGTAGTAAGAAGGATCATCAAAAGAAAAACAGACCGTGTTTGTTGCCTGATTCTTCTAGGTCTGGTTGCGTTGGAACAGGAGTAACTGTAAATTTATTTTTTAAGACGATTCAAAATGATCCTTGTGATTTCAATGAATAAAATACTTTTGACTTTGACTTTGACTTTGACGTCGCCTCCTGTAGATATTGTAAAAGCCTCCTTCGTTGGCTAGTTGTGTGACGGAACAACCTGATGTTAATGTTAAAGAACTCCCTTTTCCACATTCGAACTCTGGGCGGTCCATTATGCGTGAGAGTTGTCTGACTAGGTAGTTAGCCTAGCTCCGTGTAGAAGCACAGAAGTTTCCTGGGGTCTTCGCAGGCTTGGCGGAGTGACCTCGGGTTGTTGAGGATTGGTTTACGTTGAGCTGCTACTCCCACACATTGCAGGACTACGTGGGCAGCCGATTCTTCTTCGGTCAGATACCCTCTGCAGACTGGGCTGTCTGTGGCTCCGATGTTGAAGAGGTATTTGTTCAGGAGACAGTGTCCTGTGAGTGTCGCCACGATGGTGCGAAGGTCTATTCTTTGAAGGTTGAGCAAGCTGATGTTAAGCGGTCTGCCTTTAACAATGCATTACCTCATAGGTCACGTCTACCTGACGCTAGGTGAAATTACAGGCACACGAGTCTTCATCTTTGTCTCAGGGTGGCGGGTGCAGTGCAATGCCTCGTAGGGCGCGTCCTAGGTGGACGTGACCTGTGTGATAATGCATTGTTAAAAGCAGAGGTTACCGCTTGACATCAGATGAGACTTGTACTTGCATCGTTATTCAATCCTTAAAATCCCATATTTATCGTTGCGTACACTGATTTATTTATGTTCTGTCATATTACAGAGTGCCGGCTCCCCTGACGGCTTGAAGTGCAAGGTCTGCAACACTCCATACATCGTCCAGGAGACGAACAGGTAAGTCCCATCATCGCTGTTAGTCTTCTGGCCCACCCCGACCCGTTACAACTGCAATGTCTCGAAGGTCACGTCGGCACTGCGCGCGACACCCTGACACAAAGAGACTTGTAATTTCACCGGCACCTGGAACTTCCTGTACCTAAAAATCATTATCGATTAAGCTAAGCCCAAACTAACGCGTTCAGCCGGCGTGCACGGTGGCGATCCATTGTCTTACCATTGATCGCCACTGTGCACGCCACTGACTATGCTGGCTGAACGCGTTGGTTTGGCCTTAGCTTTAAGACGTCCACAATTGTATATAGGCCTCCCCGATAGAATGCCAATGGGCTATGGAGCGTGCCATGCTTGGAATAGCTTTACTGGACCGTGTCCGCAACACGCAAATTCGAAGTACAAAAGTGACAGAAATTGTAGACTATATTGCGAGACAAAAGTGGCGCTGGGCAGGACTGGGCTGGGTAGAACTTGGTCAGATTTGAAGACGGCAGGTGGTGTAAGGCCCATACCGAGTGGTGGCTGAGAGGGAGCACTAGAGGCCGCGGTAGGCCGATGATATAGAGGCCGTTGAGGGAAAAACCTGGATGCGAATCGCACAGAACCGACTGGAGTGGCGTTTGAGGGAGGAGGCTTATACCCAGCAGTGGGCTATTGTTTGAGCTGCCAAAGATGATGGTGATAATGATAGAATGCCACGACGGACGGTTATAAGCCACTCCACTCACCGATCACTGAATGTCAACGGTGGTCACGTCTTCAATTTACGGGAGGGTTCCCATTCTAAGAGTGGAACTCCCTCTCCATTTTGCGGTAAGAGGCGGAGGGGTCTCATTCTACGTGTGAATCTAGCTGTCTCTAGCACGGGAGAAGCTGGATGGGGTCTCATTCTAACAGCGAATCTCACTCCATAGCACGGGAGGAGATTGAGGGTTTTTTATTTTATTTTCAACTATCAGACCTCCCGCCTGATGTAAAGCAGTCACCACCGCCTATGGACATCTGCAACACCCACGGTATTGCAAACGCGCTGGAGCTCTATTGATATTTCTTTTGAATTGACCCATATTCATGGCGACCTCTGTGGCGGGGCGGGCGAACGTTCGCCTGCGACGCCGGAGGTTGTGGGTTCGATTCCCGCCTCGGAACAAATATTTGTGCGATCTGCAGATGTTCTGGGTCTTTTCTATGTATAATCAAAAATATCTATCTGTGTTATATATTGTATTAAGTATATCAGTTATCTAGTACCCATAACACAAGCTCTGCTTAGCTTGGGGCTAGATAATGTTGTGTAAACTGTCCAGCATTATTTATTTATTTATTTATTTATTTATTTATATTGTAGCCCTGTGGGAAGATATCCAACGGGAGCTCATTCCACGCCTTGCAGGTGCGCGGTTCTACTGCACAGAGTGAATCTCGTAGCATGGCTCTTGATAGCCTGCTCCGTGACGGAGGTGACGGTGCCACAGATTATATAATGTACGGTGCGCGTGTTGCAGGGTGGAGTGGGAGCGCGGGTTCACGTGCTCGCACTGGGTGCGCACGGCGCTCGGCGTGGCGTGCATGGTGGGCGCGGGCGCCGCCGCGTGGGTCGCCGCGCAGATGTTCCCGTCGCCCGTGGTGCGCGTGCTGTGCGCCGGCGCCGCGCTGCTCGTCTGCTACGTGGCGCTCAAGTGAGTACATAGCCGCTACACTACCAAAGGAATATACACTCCTTTCAGGTCTCTCGGACTTACGATTTAGGCTGTATGACTAGTGATTATATATAAAATCGCCTTGATGGTTCGCCTGTAACGCAGGAGGTTGCGGGTTCGATTCCCGCATCGGAACAAATATTTGTACGATCTGCAGATATATTTGTAAAGGTTGTGCTGGGTATTTTCTTTGTATAATAAAAATATCTATCTATGTAATATATTGTATTAAGTATATCAGTTATCTAGTACCCATAACACGAGGTCTGCTTAGCTTGGGGCTGGATAATGTTCTGTGAACTGTCCAACATTATTAATTGTTATTTATTTAATTATATTGTTTAACTCCTTTACAGATTCCTCGGCAACAATACAGCAGAGGCATACCACAAAGCCAAGATCACGTCGCTCCGTATCCTCACGGAGCCTACCGCTGACACACTGGTTGACCACAACCAGTTGTCCACGATCAGCAAAACGGTGACCGTCGAGATAGCTTCCAAGGCGGTCCTGGATCAGGCCTTAAAGGGAGAGGGCAATAAGTAAGAGAAGGAAAAAAAAAGAAAGGAAAATTCAATATGTGGTGAAGAAATTCATCAAGTTTTAGAAGTCCGGTGTTATTGATTTTAAAACGAGTTGCATTGAAATAACTAGTTGCTTGGTAAAGTTCTGTTTCCGTGAAATAAACGGTTTTCGCGAATAACTGGTTTCCTTCGTAAAATAACCGGTTATTGTATCTCATAGATAACTAGTTATTGTTGTGTAAAATAACGTGTTAGTTGTTGCAAATAACTGGTTAGTTAATTGAAGTAACTAGTTAGTTGTGTCAAATAACTGTTTACTATAGCAAATATCTCGTTACATTTGGCAAAGAGCTGGTTAGTTGTATCTGATAACTGTTCAATTGAGGGAATTATTATTTATATTGTAAACCAGACTATTCATCAAATTGCTAGTTATTTCATTCAACCGGAGTTGCGATATGATATAATAAGTTTTGCCAAAAACTGGTTGTGTCGTTTGATTCGTTAATAACTTCGTTTAACAGTGATAAATGTGGCAGTAAAGTTGTGTTGAAGAACGGACGGATATTGATAACGGTTATCGAAATGTCGATAACTAGTTACAGAACTAAATTAAATTAAACGTGTTTTGATTCGATTAAATTACTCCTAAACATATTAAGTATAGTAGTGGTTTTTTTTACGAAGAAAAATTGGAAGAAAATTTAAAATAACGATCGAAAGTGAAATGGATACTGGTTACGAAAAACTGCTATTGAGATACATTGAGTACCTGTTTATTTTTGTTCGTTAGTACAAAAACGGTGATTGAAAAGTGATAACAACATACCTGGTGTAAAAACTATGAAGGGTTATTTTTAATTTAATTTGGTTACACAGCAAGCTTTATCATAAATATTTTAATCATTTTGTATAAAACAGTATCAAAATCTTATTGGTTACATATGTATCTGCTGGGTTTATTGTAAATAAGTTAATTTTGTTAAAAAATAAAAAAACCCAACGCAATGGAACGGCTGAACCAATTTTGATAAAACATATCTAAGAACCATCTAGAAACATGCTTTTAAAAAAAAAGCATTGAAATCGGTTCTCCCGTTTAAGAGCTACGGTGCCACAGACAGACACAAAGCGGTCAAATTTATAAAACCCCTCTTTTTGCGTCGGGGGTTAAAAGATGACAGAAGACATTGTACTCTTTCAATAATTTTGGTGTATATATCAAAAGCTTTGCAATAAATATATGTTGTATATTATTTATAGAACTATTATTTGTATTCCATTCTAAAATGTGTATTAAGGTGGTTGCTTTTACTTGTGGCGCGAAATTCAATTTTTTTCGTGTTTTTTGCTCATCACAGCTCATCAACACTTCTTCAGATAGCGAAAACTAATTTGACGGTAATTATATGACCTAACACACTAGTTTTAATTTATAGTTTCACATTAATATCATTAGTTTGGCTATGAATGTGCTTGAAACAAAAAACACTGTAAATTCCATTGAAGCACAATCGTAGCTAAACTAATGATATTTATGTGATACTATAAATTAAAACTTGTGTCTTAGGTAATATAATTACCGGCAAGATAGTTTTCGTTATCTGAAGAAGTGTCGAGGAGCTGTGATGAGCAAAAAACACGAAAAAAAAAAAAGAATTTCGCGCCACTAGCGAAAGCAACCACCTTAACGATAATGACTTACATTTAATACATATTATGTATGAAAGGCCTAAAAAGTACAAAGAGCCTAAAAATATAAACAGATAAAAGTGGAGCCAGAATCGCACACGCTCATTGGTTGAAATAATTTAATTAGATATATAGCTTGCTCTGATTGGCTGGACGTGCGATTCTAGCGCCATCTGTCCAGATAAATGTGCCTTTGGCTAATGTTGCAAATCTGTTCATCTGCGGCATTAACCAATGGATTATTTAGTTAAGGTGGTTGCTTTCGCTTGTGGCGCGAAATTCAAATTTGTTCGTGTTTTTTGCTCATCACAGCTCCTCAACACTTCTTCAGTTAGCGAAAACTAATTTGCCGGTAATTATATTACCTAAGACACAAGTTTTAATTTATAGTATAGTATAAAAAACGAAAAAATTTTAATTTCGCGTCACGATCGAAAGCTACCACCTTAATCAATTGATTTAAGTTTTTAATGTTTAATTAAATCCTAGTAATTCAGAGGCTGGTTTGATTGGGAACACTTTTTTGATCACACACCTAAAACTCAGTAAAAACTACTTAAATTTAATTTAAAAAATGTATTACAGCCTCTCGATTAAAATTTTATTGTATAAGAAAATTATTTTGCAATAATTATGTAATTGTTTTGCAATAAATGTGTTCCCGTCAATTTGATTTTAATAATTGTATGGTAGGGTCACAAAATTGTATAAAAAACAGTGCCAAAGAGTTTGTGTATGTTGTATGAAAGAAAATACTTAATAAGACGTGCGGTATTTGATTTCGTTGGAGTTTCGACCCTATCTGTAGAGGAACAGAGTAGGAACAGTGTCGATCTTAGGATAGGATGGAAAAGCATTTTATATTTTAACTAGAGACTCGTCCGGATTCGGTCGCATCTTTTGCTATCAGTTACCAAACAGATGGATAGAACGAAACTGTAGTCGATAATATTTTCTTAACCGAATTTAAAACGACGACGATTTTTTTGACGACCTCTGTGGCGCGGCGGGCGAAGATTCGCCTGCGACACAGGAGGTTGCGGGTTCGATTCCCGCCTCGGAACAAATAATTTGTGCGATCTGCAGATATTTGTTCCGGGTGTTCTGGGTGTTTTCTATGTATAATAGAAAATATCTATTTATGTAATGTATTGTATTATGTATATCAGTTACCTAGTATACCCATAACATAAGCTCTGGCTTAGCTTGGGGCTAGATAATGTTGTGTGAACTTGTCCAGCATTATTTATTTATTTATTTAAAAAAGGAGGAGGTTATCAATTAGTGTGTTTTAAAAAATGTTTGTTACCTCATATCTCCGTCATTTATGAACCTATTCGGGAAACTGTGATACCAGAGTTTTCCATTAGCTCATACGAATTTATTTACTTTTAGCTGATGACGGTGCTGATTAAACACATTAGAGTAGAATCCAAGGCCATAGTAGGCTTAAACACCTTTAACACGACAAACAAAAAAACAAAAAGAGTCCTTCAGGGCAGGCAACGCTTTGGCAATGCCCCTGGTGTTGCAGATGTCAATAGGCGACGGTAACCGCTTACCATTAGGCGGGCCGTATGCCAGTTTGTCTAGCCATTACATTAAAAAACAAAAAAAAAAACAGTTAAACATAATTAATTAAATGAACTGAGGCTTTTTTATGCTGGACAGTTCACACAACATTATCTAGCCCCAAGCTAAGCAGAGCTTGTGTTATGGGTACTAGATAAATGATATACTTAATACAATATACATTACATAGATAGATATTTTTTATTATAGATAGAAAATACCCAGAACACCCTGAACAAATATCTGCAGATTGCACAAATATTTGTTCCGAGGCGGGAATCGAACCCGCAACCTCCTGTGTCGCAGGCGAATCTTCGCCCGCCGCGCCACAGAGGTCGTCAAATAACAAATATCATCCGTATCATTCATAAAAATAAATGTAGTTTTTTGTAAACCCTGAAATAGTTTTTTTAAATATTTGTGGTGTTGATATCAAATAATACAAGGTATTGCAGCTGCTTTCGGTTCTGGGCAGCATTTAGACCGAACCCTGGCAGTGGCCTTTGGGACTCAATTCACCTTAAACTCACCTTACTTCACTCATTACTGTCCATCCAAAGGTTGCCTGGAAGAAATCGCTCTCAGCGATAAGGCCGCCCATTGTACTATAATTTGATTTAGTTAATCCTTGTATTATTGTGTTTTTTATTATTATTTTTTGGTGTATAATAAAGTGTTAATCTATCTATCTATCTAAACCTGGATTAAGTATGGACTTGAACCCTGACATAGTGAGGTCGTAATAGTTCCGTTTTTCCATTTGTTCCCGGAACTCTAAATGCTCTGAAACCCTATTTCTGAGTATAAAGTAGTTTTCTCTAGGCTTTGTAAAATGCTTTTCTGAATTTTTCCAGATTTTCGCTAGAATAAGGATGTGTTTTGAAAAATAAACGTGAAATATATTTAAATTATTTTTCTATTTTAATGTTAAGGTCAAAAGCTGTTCAAATTAGAGTTAGGTAAGTTGTTGTGGTTGCGCTGTCTTAAGGCGCTGACAAGAGCCAAATAGGCTTCACATAAACGTATTTTTAACAAAATCTACATATTTTATGGCAACGAAACGATTATATGTTAATGTTCTTCATATTTTCGAGGGCATACAAGAGTACAAAACAAGATTTTGAAAAAAAAATGACCGGGTTTTACTGTAGTCGCAAATGATGTGTAACATCTGACATCTAACCTCCTGGGTAATAAGCAACATGGCTGATAGTACCTCTCGGAAAAATGCGCGCTTCCTGTTACCTACGCACTTCCGTCCCTTTTCATGAAATCACTCCCACAGATTGCAGGAAAGCGAGAGGGAAGATGTTACACATGAAAAGACGTGAAATAACCTTTAAAATTAGCTTCTAACATAAATATCTCTATTACCTATCAACGTACGTTGATACAAAACGAATAATATTATTATAAAAAGCTAATTAATTTATATTTTAGATTACGCGTAAGTGTCAATTTGACTGTTGTCAGCGCTTTAATAATAAGTCCCTCACGAAAAACGTAAATTTTTAAACGGGCGATATTTAAAATTTTGTTTGTGTATTTTTAATAATCTTGGCCTTGAGTAAAAATAATACAAATCGTAGTCTGTAAAATTCTAGTGTCATGTTCACAGACCATATATTAAGATAGACGCCGCAAACACGTTTTGTATGAAACCAAGCATGCTGTTTTATTTTGCGCCTATTTTGCTACGAAATATCTCCATTCGCACTGATAGCTGATTTCTTAGAATTCTTACAATTCACTGGCGCTATTAGGCATTTCTTCTTACATCCGACGTGTTATCGCGAAGACGTCCGAGTGCGAACTGATTTAAGGTTTAATAGGTGCATTACACCTACTTCGGAAAGGCAAAGTGACACGCAAAGTAGGTGCACTTCCGTTATCTAGTGTAATTATAGGTCGGTGGTCATGTCCATAGCTATACGATTTGACAGTTACTTGGACAAGATATACGTATGTGACATCCTGTAACTAATAGGTTTACGAGGGCGACACTGAAAGTTCTTAGAATATAAAAAACTGAACAAACTAGCAAGCTATTAGTTTTATTATATCTTTTCAAAATAGAGTCCATTCACATCAATACATCGCTGCATCCGATGGAACCACTGAGAAAAGCACTTTGCCCAGTCGTCCTCTGGGGTCTCTTCGACGGAGTTTTTGTGCTTCTGTCAAATTATGAGGTATCCACCGGGCGCAAAGCTTCCTGACCGCTAAATATTCAAGAAGAAGAAGAAGAAGAAGATCGTACGCTGCACAACATGGTTATCTTAGTCGTCGCCGTAGACAGTGGCGTAACAATAGGGTGGCAGGGCTGGCAAAATGCCACGGGCCCCCGACCCAAGAGGGCCCCGGCCCAAGAGGCCGCGAGCTCAAAAATATTTTGTGACATTGTACCTGAGTATTTTATTTTATTTGAAAAGTATATTTTTATAAGTTCTGCTTAAAATCCAGAGCGAGACAACTACATTTTTTTAAATTTTCGAATTTGCCACTTGCACCCCCGGGCCTAAAACTATTTTTTTTTTAAATTTCGAATTTGTCACGGGCCCCAGATGGTATAGTTACGCCACTGGCCGTAGAAGTCCTTCCCTCACGCAGATCATCGGTGAGATTAGTGCGACCACGTTTAAACTCATTAAACCAGTTGTAAACAGTGGCACCAGATGGATTTTTTAATTTCAAGATGGCGGACTTTTTGTCGTTCATGTAAAATCCAGTTTTTTTTCTAATTTTTGTATCTGAAAACCTTTTTCAATGGATTAACAACAGCAACAAACTGCGCGCAGCTCGCGTGACCGACCCACTAGTTAATTATATACAGTAGGTGGTATAGATAAGTTATTAGAGCTCTAATATGTCATAGTAGGACGAAGAGAAACTGGTCTCCCTGGTGGTCCTACTAGTAGGACGGCGGGGGCTACATCGTGAAAGGCCAATCGAAGTGTATCATAACTTTCTTGTTGACTTAAATGACATTGAAAGTAGTGAAAGAACATTGCAATAATCTCGCGTTAAATTTATGCGTGACAGTCAATTTTCTATTTACCGCCCAATCGTAAAACAAATGACAACTGAATGGAAATAACACAATAATATTGGCAAAGAGTCCCATTTTTTTTTTTTTTTTTTGTATCGTTTACAAATGGCCAGTTCTAGCGCCATCTATCGAGCTGCTAGACCATTTTTTTAACCTAAAATGAAAAGCGCTCATTTGATGGTCGGCGTTACCGTCAAAAAGTTTTATTTTCGACGTCTGTCATGCTGCCAGCAACTGCGGTAGCTCCTTTAATTTTGTTTTTCATTCACCCTTTCGGGCTAGCTCTTTTAAACTATAATACGTCCTATATTTGTCAATAACAAAAAGCTAGAGTTTAATAAGTTGCTATAACTATGGTAGTTATAATTATTTTCTATAGTAGGTAGATTAGTAATAAATGTAGTATCATAGGGCTACCAAGTTTTCCTTATTATATGTCTAGCTAGTAGTTCATTCCGAAGTATTATTAAGATTATGTATTTATACCTAAGGACTGACAAACCCATAAGGGTCTTTTGAGTATATAATACTTTGTTTGTGTTAATTTTTTAAGATATAATAAAAAAAAAAAAAAAAAAAAAAAAAAAAAAAAGTGAGACCTAGAGTCCGCGCCACGACTGAAGTCCGGGGATTGGAGCGCTAGTATCTATGCGCAAAAGTGCTAAAGTGAAAATCTACCTCTGTTATCCTTTAGTTCCTCAAAAGGACGTCGGACTTCAGTCGTGGCGCGGATTCTATCTCAAGGAATCCTTTACTGAATAACCTCATATACAAACTTGTCACTTGTATTGCTATCAGCACCTACCAAATTGCACGGCGCGCGATTGGATCAACAGATATGTACACCCACGTACAAAGTTCCCTCGAGTTAACAATTAGAGCTCGCTTCTTTCGTTCAACGAATGAATGTCTTTAGACTGGTGCCAAGTTCATTATGAATTTAGCACCAGTGTAAAGACAAAAAATGTTGCCAATTAAAAAAAAAAAGGATGAGAAAGTTTTTACTCTAAAGTACCACCTTTAACCTGAACATCATACAAAGAGATTTTACTCTTGAAAAGTACCATCTTGTTTATAATTGAATTAGCACGACTTGTGTACTATTTGTACCATTTTCAAGTATAATAATATATTTTCAATATAAATTGCAACGTAACAATCCTGCCAAGTCGTCAAAGTCACAATCAAAACATGTTTTAGTAAAACGGTTACCGTTTTACTAAAACTTTGGTAGACAATTTGCACCAATTTGAAAAGTCACGCAGTACACTTCCAATTCATTTCAATAGACTTGTGCTCTATAGACGAGCTACGTTGATTAAACGCCACCAAAATAACACAAAATAACTAAAAAACACTAGGAAAATAAATTAAATAAAAGTACCTAGACGATGACTTTTTTCGAAAATGTCGAAAAAGACTCGACAGCTATGTTATTTGTAGTGACCTCTATTATATGTTGCCTACCATATGAAAAATGATCCCCAAGTGATGTACCACTTTTGACCTAACCATGCTTGACTACCTACCTTAGGTTTGAATTATGTATTTTTAAGTTGACCTTTGGTTCTGAATGGTTGATTTTTGTATCTAAATTCTCGATTTAATTATTATGTGTTAATTTGAAATGTACCTAATTTTATGTACATACCCTTTAATTAGTGTAATTGATAATTGTTTGTCGTTCTAATTAAAGTAAATATAAATAAATAAATAAATAATAAATGCTTCCAAAACGACGTTCCTGATATAAAGAAAAAGTAGAATGTTTGGGAGTTTGGGAAATTGGAATTTAAAAAATTACTTACCTAAAAAAGTAATGTTACTTTCCAATAATACATTTAAGTATTTTATGTATAGAAGTACTGATTTTGAACGAGGAAATTAATAAAAATTTAATAAAACACATTTTAATTTTATTTAAGAAACATAACTCTAACGTTAGCGAGAACTAAGAACTATATAGGCGCCACAGATCTAAGCTTAGTTAGCGATTTTGTGCTAGGAACACTGTCCGGTTGATGATGGAAAATTAGTCGTCCGGCTGTTGATGAAGTTAGTCGCCGGCTGATGATGAAATTAGTCGTCCGGGTGATGGTGAAGTTATTCGTCCGGCTGATGATGAAATTAGTTGTCCGGCTGATGATGAAATTAGTTGTCCGGCTGATGATGAAATTAGTCGTCCGGCTGATGATGAAATTAGTCGTCCGGCTGATGATGAAATTAGTCGTCCGGCTGATGGTGAAGTTATTCGTCCGGCTGATGATGAAATTAGTTGTCTGGGTGATGACGAAATTAGTCGTCCGGCTGATGATTAAATTAGTGGTCCGGCTGATGGTGAAGTTATTCGTCCGGCTGATGATGAATTACCATCATCATCATCATGATGAGGCAACAGCTATATTCCGTCAGTATCTAACTCAGTAAAGTTCCGGTAAGTTAGAAAGTGACTGAATAGCGCAACGGAAAGTGGACGAAAATCACGAAAAACAGTATATAAATAAATGTTGCCACGTAATCGAAAATAGAAACCTACTATGCTCTCAAAGGTTATATTATTTGATACTCTTATTAAACCACTACGTTGATAGTTATTAGCGATATTTACGTTATACCTTGGCGTATTATAATAGAGGCTTTTAAAAAAAAAAAAATGTTTTGGGCTCTATATGTCATAAACGTTCTGCTAAAAATACGTTTTCATCCCATCTATTCGAAAAGGACGACTGGGTTCGCCTTTAAGTGCACCCAACGGTGGTGTTTTCTATGAGAAACTTTTAGCGGGCAGGAATGAGTTTTGCGGCGCACTTATTAAGTTCCTAATTCAAAAAGTGCGCGGCAAAGATAATTGCGGCGCACTTATTGAATTTGGAACCAGCGCCAAATAATTCGAACGCAAATATTGTTTGAATAAATACTGGCTGGTACGACGGCCCAAAACCCAAACAAACAAAAAACCCAAAACACACAAAAAACACAAAACACAAAAAAACACAAAACACAAAAAAAAACACAATACACACAAAAAACACAAAACACAAAACACAAAAAAAACACAAAAACACAAAAAAACACAAAAAATACAAAACACAAAAAAAAACACAAAAAAACACAAAAAACATAAAACACACAAAAAAACACAATACAAAAAAAACACAAAAAAAGCACAATACACACAAAAAACACAAAACACAAAAAAAACACAAAAAAAGCACAATACACACAAAAAACACAAAACACAAAAAAAAACACAAAAAAAGCACAAAACACAAAAAACACAAAAAAACACCCAAAAAAAACACAAAAACACAAACAACAAAAAAACAAAAAAACAACCATTTGGTTTATTAAATAATAATATTACAATAACATATGAGGCGCCTTTTATTTTCTCATAGTGGGTGATGAAAAGCAGAGTGTATCACACGGGCGCAACATATATTTTTGGCTCGGGCGACGTACTTTGAATCCCTCGCTACGTTCAGGATTCTACTAAAGAAACCCTCGCTACGCTCGGGATTCTACTCTAGAATCTCTCACTTCGCTCTGGATTCAAAAAAGCGCCCTCGCCGTAAAAATATTATGTTGCTCCCTTATGATACAATCTACTATACTTGACTTATAACAGCCACAAAATAATGTAATTGCGATTAGAATTCCCTTCCCGTTTACCTGTTCCCAGTACCTAACCATTACTTTATTTATTGGACCATCATGTCCACCTCGAAGGACAATCGTCTGGGCTTCGGAAACATTCTTTGGAAAAAAATATAGAAAATATTTTAGTAAAATAGTAATAAATATGTAAATTATTATTATTATAATCATTTATTTCAGGTTATTTACACCCATAACATTAAATCTATATAAACCCATCAAAACACAAAGACTTAAAACTAATACAATAAAACATAAATCAAAGATATTATTATAAATGCGAGTATGCTTATACTTAGATAGATAAACTGACTATCCGAAACTACTTTTATATTACGTTCAATACGTTATACGTTGCCAATAACGTGGGACGTCATAACGTATTCTAACAATGATTCCACGCTGGTATCGTAACGAGCCACTTTATGTCACCTTTGGTCATGGCGAATAAGGGGGATCCCACACTAGGATTCTCTATACCGTGGGTATTAGGAACTACGAGTACCTGCCATGCTGCCACAGCATTCAGCCCCAGAACAAATATTTGCAGATCTGTTCTGTAGCGGGAATTGAACCCGCGACTACGTATACTCATGTACGCTACTCGCCGGCCGCGCCACAGAGGTCGTCCGTCATACTCTTTGGCTTATATAAGCATTCTCCCTTCGGGGGTTCATCCTGAAAACATCATCCTTTGTTAGTAGTAGAGCTTTTTTGTAAAAGAGTTCGTCCGGGGAAGTACTACCACATACCTATTTCTGCCGCAAAGCAGTAGTGCTCGCATTGCTGTGTTCCGGTTTGAAGGGTAAGGGTGCCGGTTAAATTACAGGCACATGAGACTTTTCATCTTTATGTCTCAGGGTGGCGGGCGCAGTGCAATGCCACATAGGGTGCGTCCTAGGTGGACGTGACCTATGAGGTAATCCATTGTTAAAGGCAGAGGTTGCCGCTTAACATCAGGTGGGCCACCTGCTTGTTCCGTCATATATAAAGTAAAAAAAAAAAACTTCTAGGTACCTTTGCTTCAACTGGATTACGCGACCAAATTTAGAAGAGCTAGATCTATTAACAAAGTATATCAATAATTGGTGCATGCATAGTATTCCGTGTGCCCACGTGTGACCTTTTAACTCGCAGGTCACGGACTCGTCAGTCGTTTGTCCCCATTGATTGGGCAGGGCTAGGACACATCGCGTTCATTAATAGTTCATTAATTAGATGTGATAATGGCCTGTGTCTGTTTTTGTATTTAATCAATAATACCTACTAAAGTTTAACTAAGGCCATCTTGGATGGTGAAAAAAAAAAAGATGGATATAGAAGAGTGGTATCTCCTAACACAAGCATATTTTTTGCTTAAAAGGAGTGTCCAAACCCTGTTAAATTGTAGACTTTAAGTTAATGAAATAAACATTTGTATTTGTATTTTGTATTTGTTGGTTAGGTCTCGGTTTTTGACTTGCTTTTTAACTTATTGATAGGTACCTACCTAAGTAACCTACTTAGACGCACTTACTTTTACTTAAAGTGATTTGAATTTGGAACGTCAAAATCGGGTGGTAACCATAGACGTAGAATTTTTTCGCTACGCTAAATAGACAAACGAAGCGTGGGAGAGAGAAGTCATTTTTAAATGTACCCCGTGCAAGAAGAAAAGTGACAGCAACAATGTATTGAATGTGACATGTTTTGCTTGAGTACATGCCCATACCGGACGGTCTCTTGTGCAGTTTAACTAATTTCGTAATTTTTTTAGTAATCTTACTATTAAATAACAAATATTACTTTGTATGACAATGGTGTCATGTTCAGTTTGTGACTGTGAATATACAAGACTTAATTATCCGGGAAAATACACGTTTCACAGGTAAATAAGAGATTATTGGTAGTTCGATTGTATTGCTTATTTTATCAATTCTGCTTTAGTAAATGGCCTAAAAACCAGTTTCATTCGTAGATTAGGACTTTCCCTTATATTTTTTAATAATATTTCGTTGCTGCACCTAGAAATAAACAATATTTTATGTAGAATATAAAAATGTTTGATTACGATAGGGCTTGACCAAGTGATGACGTCAGAAATATCGATAGTCCTGTCTATATCGTAGTATAATGCGCATCATGTAAAAAGAACGCTGGCGGTCAAGCTTCTTCAGGCGTTCCAGCGTTCGTTTTAAGAGATTACTTACTTTTCTACTTATTTAAGAGATGTATACCTATGCATTCAATGAGTGCCTACATAGTTTACTACTTTTTACATGACGCGCACTATACCTACCTATAAATTAAATTTTTGTCCATCCTAGAATGGAGGTTTACTTTGTTTGGAGTAAATATGTGTGCTCTGTTAACATTTTACCGTTTTAAAAAAAATCTATAATAACCAGGTGGACATTGAGGTGTGTGTTTTTGTATTGACTATTGAAAAGGTAACTTTAAAGCACCACGGGTGTTTTTATTGCAGTTTGTGTAGTAGATATTTTGGAGTAAATATTTACGTTGTTGTACACACGCCTTTTTCCCGAAAGGGTATATTTATTTTTTATTTTTTATAAATAAATATTGTTTATTTCTGCTTAATAAAATAATAGGTAATAAATTAAATTTAAACATACCCCAGAAATTCCGTTCCAGCGGGACTCGAACCTCCACCCTCGCCTGTGATCAGCAATGCCTTTACTTTCGAACTTTGAACAGAAGGTTTCCAATGAAACACCTGTAGATACAGCACTATCAACTTGGCGCTATAGCCGAGTTGATAGTGCCCACAAATTTCGTCTCGAGCGTCGTAGCTCGATCTATGGCTAAATTGTTTAAGGCATCGCCGATGACAGGCGAGGGTGCGGGTTCGAGTCCCACTGGAACGGAATTTTTGGGTTACATTTAAATTTAATGTTATCCATAAAGCGTGGTTTACACTTGAAAAATAATAAACTTTGGGGTAACAAATTGTCTATAGATAAAGTAACAGAGTGAAAAATTATATGGGCGTAGCACGGCTGATATAAAATGTTTTTGTGCTTTCAGATTTCCAAGTAATCCTGTGCTACGAGAAAAATGGTTATCGGTTTTATGAAGAGTGGGATGGACTCAAATAAGAACTCCACTAGGTATATGCAGCAAACATTTTAAGTTTAAATTTCAAAGGGAAACTCTAAGATCCCACCTATAAATAAAACTGTAATATTTAGGGGTCAATAAATAATAAAGGTTTATTTATTAACTGTATTCAAAATTCTCTTTATGACGTCAAATCTGCCAAACTTAAAAACTTAAAAAAAAAAGGAAGACTTAATCTGCATTAAGATGTATTTATCTACCATACACATCACGGACGGATGATGAATTCTATCGACAATGTAAAAGTGTTGGTCGAGGACAACACTATTTTTAACTCGGACATAGACTTTCACCAACACGTGCACATATTTTTTTTGGTTCCATCTTCGATCTCTGATTGTAGATCTAGTACATATACTAAATCTATGGTGGTAACCGTAGATCTTTGCAGGCCTCCGTACCGGAGCTGTAGACGGAGTACGGTGGAAACTACTGGAAAACTCGTGAAAAAAAAAATCCCCATATGCCATTGTAAAGAGGTTTGTTCGAAAATCGAACTGGCCACCATAAGCAGAACTCAATTTCAAAGAATGTGAAACAAAAGACGGTGTTTGGTGCTGCGATTTTCAGTGAATTTTTACTGTCTCGCAGAAGGTGTAGTAGTAGTAGTAGAGCTTTTTTTGTGAAAGAGTTCTTCAGGGGAAGTACTACCACCATACCTATTTCTGCCGCAAAACAGTAGTGCTCGCATTGCTGTGTTCCGGTTTGAAGGGTAAGGGTGCCGGTGAAATTACAGGCACATGAGACTTTTCATCTTTATGCCTCAGGGTGCATGGTGGGCGCAGTGCAATGCCACATAGGGCGCGTCCTTGGTGGACGTGACCTATGATGTAATGCACTGTTAATAGGCAGAGGTTACCGCTTAACATCAGGTGGGCCATCAGCTTGACCCGTCATTCAAGTAGTATAAAAAAATAAAATACAAAAAGGTGTGAAAAAGTTGGTATTCTCCTCTGGGATAAATTATATGAAAAGGTTTATTCGCTTCAAACATGGTTAAAAAAGTTCTTACAAGTAATTTAAGTTCACATGTTTCACCAAAAAAAAAAAAACCCTGTCTTCCTCTTGGGCAGCTCCCCAAAACCCCCTCGCTTCACTCTGGACTCCACAAGTCCCTCGTTACCTACGCTCAAGCTTCAATATGCCGCCCGCGACGTAAGACACTGCTTTACCCCCTCAGTGCTTAAGGTGGGGTATAACTGGGTATAACGCAAAATTACCAGTCTTAGATTCGATTTTTAACTGACTAAATCAAATACAATATTCAAATAAAAAATATGGATACTGCATTACAATAGGGAAAAGTTTTCTCGATAAAAAGAAATCACAAAGTTACCTCTAACTTTTGCCTAAGATTCGATTGTTTGTCAATATGGTACAGGTTATTGGGTCAAAAATTGGATAAATAAGATCAATATACAATAAAACGTAGGGTACACCCAAGGGGTTTTTAAAAATTATCTATATTTCACGAGATATTCAATAAAAACCGCTTTTTCGAGCGGCGCGTGGCGCTTTTTTTGTATGAAGATTTCTGCCTGACGGTGGATATCTCGTAAAATATAGATAATTTTAAAAAACCCTCAGAGTATACCCTCGGCTTTGTTGTATTGACTTTATTAATCTAATTTTTTACCCAATAATGTGGATCATTTTAATAAACAACCGAATAAAGGCAAAAAATGTACGTAACTTTGGTTTTTTTTTCTAACAGAAAATACGAGTATTGTCCTATCGTGTTTCTGTCTGGGTGATCCCTCGGTATTATAATGTAGTATCTGTGCATATTTATAATTTGAATATTGTACTTGATTTAGTCAGTTAAAAATCTGATCTAAGATTGGTAATTTTTCTTTATATCTACTATTGCCAGTATTGCAACGCCTTCAGTAACTTTTCCCTTCGTTTTCCATCGCGAAGGCGCCACTATGAGCGTCGTTGGTCCCCGCCCGCGACCTACAGCCAGTACCTACTGGCTGCGTGCCAGAATGACAAAATCAATGCAACCACGGACAGCTGTGCTTGCAACCGATCAATGATAAAGTTTTAAGGAAATTAAAGTAGCTAAGATAAGATGCGAGAGGTTCCAGGTGCGAGTCCCGGTGTGGGCCAAATATTTGTTCCAGGTCTGGGTGTTGTGGTACCATGGTACTCGTAGTCATGACACCCAAGACACAGGGGAAATCAGGAAAACGTATATGACTGTTGGGTGTTATGTGTTATGTATGGTACAGAGAGATAGAGTAACGACCAAAGTCGCGAAAGAGCCGTTAGTCTAAGAGTTTTTTTTAACATTGATAGACCTTCCTTTCACCGCGATCTCACCAATTGGTAAGTGGCGATGTGGCCGACCATGGAACACAAATATATGAAGGCACATATATATTATTCACTCTAGCCTTGAAGAGACCCAGATTTTAAATTTCAGGTCAGACAGACGACGGTAGTGTGTCCACCACAGACCAATATCAAGATAGACACCGCAAACACGTAAATTCTTATGTAACCAAGCGTGCCGTTATATTTAACGCCTTCTTTGCTACGAAATATCTCCATTCGGAATTAGGCATTTTTCTATGCTATCGCGAAGACAGCCGAGAGTGAACTGATTTGAGGTTTGCTCTAAAGTTAGATATGGGAACTCGTATTGCACAAGCTTTGGGACTGGCAAAAGTGACACGCATAGTAGGTGCACTTAACTACGGTGTCTATCTTGATATAGGTCTGTGGTGTCCACTTCTTAGCAGTTCTAAGTAGCTGAGATGTTAACCATCAAAATAATATACCTATCGCGCAGGGCTTACGAGGCCCCAGCATGGACCGATGGGCCCATGATGCTGGTACCATTGGGCCCACGCGTCGCTATGCAAAAAGCATGAAAATTGGCGGGTGCAGGGGTGCCTAATACCTATAGATAGGTTAATTAGTAGAAATTAACCTTCGCCAATTCTAATTTCTTTAAGAGACGCGCGGAGTTAGGTACCAACCTATCAACATATTACTTTTTTTTGTGAACAGTTTTTTTTTTGTTAATATTGATGATGATACTTATCCATGAATGTGATAAAGATAAAGATAAAGATAAAGATAAAGATAAAGATAAAGATAAAGATAAAGATAAAGATAAAGATAAAGATAAAGATAAAGATAAAGATAATTTATTTGCTTAAACATATGTACAAATTGATGGTATAAATATTAGTAGGACACAATATGTTTGGCCGCTGCCGGCGTGCAAATGGAGAGGATGGCATGCTAATTTAGTTAGTATAAATTATTTATTTTTACATAGAAAATTTAAAAACACAACCAATTAATTTAAAATAATATCATTCAAATTCCATTATTAAATACAATTATTATGAGTCTATGTTACATTAAATAAAAATAAAAATTAGACAAATTACTAAAAATACATCAAAATAATATGTGATGTCATAACTCCGCGCGTCCCTTACTGAAATTAGAAATGACGTAGGTTAATTTCTACCAAACAAGCATCTATAGGCACTCGGCCACCAATTTCTATGCTTTTTCAAAAATTAGGCTTAGGTATTCTACATTCTAGTAATTGTAGGTATGATTTTAACTATTTGATTCGGCGCTTTCCGATTTTCCAATCTCCATATTACAATAGATTAAGGTTTAAATTTCAAAAAAATCAGGAGTCACAGGCACTGAAAAGGACTCTCACCTCGAAAATTTTCGAGGGCTAAAGGTATATACTATAGGTACTACGTCAAATGAAAACAAAATGGCGACGTTTTCCCGCGCGCATGCTCATGTGTTTCCCCCCCTGCCTGCCTGGTGCTGCCTGGATGAGACTGAAAGTGATGTGAAAGTGTTTTCATCCCCTTGTTATCGATATCGACTTTTACGGAAAGGTATATCTTCATAATTAGGTACTTTACTCAATAATTACATACGTACTCACACATACGCCTGATTCTAGTGTTGGGTAACTAGGATGAGGGAGGACTTCGTTTTTCATCGCGAATTACTCTCGTGGCGAGGCTCTCGAGGACGATTTGAGGTGAGGTGATGTGGTGATTGTGACAGTACCGTCTAGCGAGTGAGCGCGAAGGAGACGAGCGTCCGGGGTGGCGGTGGCGCGTTACCGTTTCGTTGGATGAGGGAGGGAGTAATTACATTTTGAGGTACTCAAACGAGGTACCTCACGAGTGAGGGACTCATCACTACTGATTCTGGGATGAGTTGGCAACTGGCAGAGTTCACGGATTTCCATTTGCTACGATCTTGACATCTCTTTTCTTTTATTCATTATTTGTGTAATTACGTTGTATATTTTTTTAAGGTTTATTTTGTGTCATCATATTTGGTGTACTAAGTACTTCAACAGTACTTAATATAAACCTCTAGGTACACATTTAAGTACTTTTCAGTAAATACCTACTTAGATACCTACCTAATTGATGTACGAGTTGACTGGTTTTATTAAGTAATTAAGTTTTATTATGTACTTACTTTTTGATATAAGTAGCATTATATTTTAATATCTGTATTTACGATACTGTAGACGTAAGCCCCTATCTGCGCTAACACATAAATACATTTTCTTATAAAAAACTCGACACCCTACAATGGTATTTGAATTGAATATCTCGTAAAATATACCTGGGTAATTTTACAAAACCCTCACAGTATGTCGTTATACAATACATATTACAATACATTATATAGATATTTTTTATTAGACATAAAAATACCCAGAACACCCTGAACAAATATCTGCAGATCTTACAAATATTTGTTTAGAGGGGGGAATCGAACCCGCAACCTCCAGTAATAGGTAACTTTGTATTTTATGGAGAAAATATTTATCGAGTGTTTAGCATGTTATCCTGTAACCAAAGTGATTGTACTTGATTTATTAAGGTAAAAAAAAAAAAAAAAAAACTAGCTACGATTGAGATTTTGCGTTGCTCTACACGTTGATTATGTAGGTAAGTCAATTAATCTGTTTACAAAAGTAGTTGACTCAGGTAGGTAAGGTACCTACGTCTGTTCTATCTTGTTGAAGGGTATCTCATTAATACTAGATAACCATCTTTTATCACCTCACGTGACACTTTGGTGAACTTGACGCAATTATTTTTAGCTGATTTACGCCTAAAATAGATGGCTGAATTCAGTGTCTGCCTAATTAGCTCATTACTTTCAGCTTTACAAGTCATTATCATCATCCTCACTCAGCAGTGTTTAGACGTCCACTGCTGGACAAGGCGATAATCACCACGCTTGGCAGGCAGATTGGTAATCGCAGTATTGGTGTTGAGTACTCAGGTGGATGCTGCTGCCAATGCCCTGGTGTTATCCCCAAGAAACGGATAATGTCGGCTAACAAAGTATTGTTCGAAAGTCGAAACGGATAATGTCGGCTAACAAATTATTGTCTGAAACGGATAATGTCGGCAAACAAACTATTGTCTGAAACGGATAATGTCGGCAAACAAACTATTGTCTGAAACGGATAATGTCGGCAAACAAACTATTGTCTGAAACGGATAATGTCGGCAAACAAACTATTGTCTGAAACGGATAATGTCGGCAAACAAACTATTGTCTGAAACGGATAATGTCGGCTAACAAAGTATTGTTCGAAAGTCGAAACGGATAATGTCGGCTAACAAATTATTGTCTGAAACGGATAATGTCGGCTAACAAAGTATTGTCTGAAACGGATAATGTCGGCTAACAAATTATTGTCTGAAACGGATAATGTCGGCTAACAAACTATTGTCTGAAACGGATAATGTCGGCTAACAAAGTATTGTCTGAAACGGATAATGTCGGCTAACAAACTATTGTCTGAAACGGATAATGTCGGCTAACAAAGTATTGTTCGAAAGTCGAAACGGATAATGTCGGCTAACAAACTATTGTCTGAAACGGATAATGTCGGCTAACAAAGTATTGTTCGAAAGTCGAAACGGATAATGTCGGCTAACAAACTATTGTCTGAAACGGATAATGTCGGCTAACAAAGTATTGTTCGAAAGTCGAAACGGATAATGTCGGCTAACAAACTATTGTCTGAAACGGATAATGTCGGCTAACAAAGTATTACCTATTTTTAGAGCTTCGTTATTTATGTGTTTATGCCATCAATGTGAATGGAACACTTAAAGCTAAATGACTAGGTACGCAGTCGCATTGACTGTCGGTGTGATTAATGTCAGCTGAGATTGCAGAAACAAGTAGCAATCATGAGGATAAAGTTCATAAAATAAGTAATTATTAAGTAAAAATAAAATTAGTAAATATGTTTTTATCCGGCTGACTATGACAGGTCAGCTCGGGTATTTGTTTCACGCGTATCTTTGTAGGTTTTTTTTTTAACTACGTGAATGTCGGTACTAGCAAATGACCCATCTGATGTTAAGTGATAACCTCTGCTTTACCTCATAGGTCACGTCCACCTAGGACGCGCCGTATATAGCATTGCACTGCGCCCGCCACCCTAAGACTTAAAGATGAAAAGTCTCATGTGCCTGTAATTTCACCGGCACCCATACCCTTCAAACCGGAACACAGAAATACAAGCAATACTGCTTTACGGAATAAATAGGTATGGAGGTAGTACTTCCCCGGACGAACTCTTTCATAAAAAAGCTATACCTACTACTACTACTAAAAATATCTGTATTTGTATGTATGGGGCAAAAAAATAAATTTACAGTGTTGCAGCCGAACCGCTGGATGGATTTCGATGTATGAGGTATCATTAGACAATGCTAGACGGTAATACAAATGTTGAAAAATCTATTACAGTGTTAGTAGCCACTATTTAGATTTTTCATGCAAAAATAACTGACAAAATAAGGTATCTATTGCATCAACATGGGTATTAAAATCAAGAGTCACATTTTGTATTTTTTTTGCATTATTTATTTATTTACACTCAGAGATAATGTAGCGTGGGTGAATTTTCGGAATCGGATAAGTAGTTCCGTAGATTATACCTACATACAAACCCCCAATCAAACTATACCTCTTTACAATATTACCTAGTATTGATTACAAGACTTTACTCCACTCTGTGAATTGAAACGAAAGTGAGAACTCTATTACTTATGAAAATATAAAATGTAATTACCGCCTACTATCGTGAACTTGGAGCGAAACATCAATCAATATTATAAATTACTTAAGAAAGTAAACTATATTAAACTTAATGACACCAATAAAAAATAATTTGCATGCTCTGTAACTTGAACCAGTCTCGAATTATGCACCTTGATTACTACGCGTGCTGATTTGTGTATTCTGTGAATAAAATATCGACAATTCCCAGTAAATAAGGGTGTCGCATCTCTAACCCTATTGAGAATACGGCAGTCAGTAGAGCTCGTCCGTCGCGGAAGTACGGCGCATATCTACCGCGAATATAAAAAAAAACCTCTAATTTTGAAGTGTTCTGTGAGCAACTGAATCTTAACAGAAGATTACGTGAATGATTTTACTTGTAAGTATTTATTTATATCCTTATTAAATGCCTAAATATTATTAATTTAATTAAGTAATTTCGTTTTGCGACTGTCTATTATTTACTAATCAAATGTTTGTTAATTAATAATAAATTTGACTAGCCATTTTCTTAACTCTCCATCTTTTTTTTTGCTAGTCTGTGTGGTAATCGAAACGTGTATTCTACCAATCTATTTAATCAGCTCCTATGTTCCAAATTTAAAATAGTTAGCACAGCATTTGGAAAGGTTTAAGAAAGGTTGTATCGCGTAGGTCGAAGTGTCGAAGGTTTATTGATTGTGCGCGGGTTGATGCAGGGATGCGCTTGCCAGGGCCCGCATGAGGAAGGTCAGGTCAGGCACACTGTAAGTATCACGTGGTACCAGTCACGTGTAGCCAGTGAGTTGCAATTTACGCTAGTAATAATAGTCCAATGCGTGTAGCCGTGTTTTTCTTCTTACAATCTTTTAATTAACTTTCAATGTTTCTATATTCGATTGTTTGGTTAGGTCAAATCTTGCAAGTTGATTTAGAACCACTTCTTGATATCCGATTGAACTGAAATGTTGCCTCAGTCATCTTTGTCTCAGGCTGGCGGTTCAATGCCACATAGGGTGCGCCCTAGGTGGACGTGACCTATGAGGTAAAGCATTGCTTAAGGTGGGCCGCCTGCTTATTTCGTCACTTACGCAGTTATAAAAAAGTTCCGATGACAATACAATATTATGGTGACAGCGAGCTGATCTGATGGTGGTAGACCACGGAACTCCTCGATGGATAATAGTAGACTGGCCGTGTTTAGGCTCATTGTAATCAGCACACGGTTACGATCACTAAATTTATAAAAGTTTGTATTGACAAATATATTTACAAGAAAAAAAAAACTTAAGTATATGCGGAATTGGATAAATAGCACGTACACACCAAGGTAGTTGAATTTTTTGAGTCTATGCAAATATTCTATAGCACGGCCTTGAAAACGCGATGATATAGCAACTATAATGTACCTAGATATAATTTAGAATGGCTTTCATTTAATACTAGTGTCCGCCCGTAGATTCGCTCGCGTTACAAAAAACAACAAAAAAAATACAAAAGTTTTTATTGTGTTTATAAGTAATACAGTAAATCGGGTTGGGATCTCTTGTGGTAAGTTGCAGTAACCTGTGTTAGAAGAGTCCCCTCTTTTATGTGCTCGGTAAGGAACACTTGTAACATACATACATATGAATGAATGAATGAATGAATGAATGAATGAATGAATGAATGAATGAATTTCGCAGAAAAAGGGTTTACAAATTTAGATCTTATTAATATTTACCAGTTCCACTAATTCAACCTATATTAGGTATGCGAATTTTTAAGATTTTACATATTACAATTTAAATTATTGATTATCTATTCATACACTCCTCTTTCCCCGAAGGGGTAGGCAGAGCCTCAATGGGCCCCCTTTCACAGTGTTACACATGTAACCGTAGCTAAAATTCTACGTCAATGATTGTAACAGTGTAAATAATTATGCAATTCAGATGATAAATTAAATAAATAAATAATCCTGGACAGTTCACACAAAATTATCTAGCCCCAAGCTAAGCAGAGCTTGTGTTATGGGTACTAGATAACTGATATACTTAATAAATAAATAAATAATGCTGGACAGTTCACACAGCATTATCTAGCCCCAAGCTAAGCCAGAGCTTGTGTTATGGGTACTAGATAACTGATATACTTAATACAATATATTACATAGATAGATATTTTTATTATACATAGAAAATACCCAGAACACCCGGAAAAAATATCTGCAGATCGCACAAATATTTGTTCCGAGGCGGGAATCGAGCCCGCAACCTCCTGCGTCACAGGCGAACCTTCGCCCACCGCGCCACAGAGGTCGTCATCACAGGTTCTTCACAGAGGTGGGGAAGTATACGTAGGTTTTTAGAAATTTGAAGGTCAAAAAAAAGCTTCTTTAAATTTGTAATGACGACCTCTGTGGTGCGGCGGGCGAACGTTCGCTTGCGACGCAGGAGGTTGCGGGTTCGATTCTTGCCTCGGAACAAATATTTGTGCGATCTGCAGATATTTGTTCCGGGTGTTCTGGGTATTTTCTATGTATAATAAAAATATCTATCTATGTAATATATTGTATTAAGTATATCAGTTATCTAGTACCCATAACACAAGCTCTGGCTTAGCTTGGGGCTAGATAATGTTGTGTGAACTGTCCAGCATTATTTATTTATATATTATTTATTCTTTGGGAATCTTCAAAGCATTTGATATCTACAACTCATGAATATAAATACTGATCTTACTATCGAATATCAAATAATATTTATGAGATTGATACAAACAAGTTCATTGATGAGGGTTATTATGAACCAAGACCGTCCTCTGTCTCTACGCAGATAAGATAAGATAAGATCATTTATTTGTCCGAAAGACAGGTTTACTTAGAGATGTCATAAAATATAAAGTATCACCATGTTTCGCCTTGTCAAGGCATACAAATTTAAAAAAATGAAAAACAACAATTAATTTTAACATAGTGAATAGGTCAGGTAGTAACATAGTAATTACTTGTCCAGCGTTATTTATTTATTTATTTTATTAATTAAATTCATGCAATTTCACTTTAGAGTTGTAAATGTTGTAAAAGTCAAACAACTATTAAATACCGTAGAGCGAGAAATACTATACCTGCCTACTCTGTCTACGTTAAATACAGTCGTCTAGAAATTCGTCCACAGAGTAGTAAGCCTTTTCCACCAGTAGTTTCGTCAGGGAGTTTTTAAATATATTTAAATTATTAATGGTTCGTATAGACCAGAGATCCCCAAACTATTTTGGACAAGTGACCCCTTTTCCAAAATGAAATGTTACCTCAGACCCCCATGGCCAAATTACCTACTTTTAAAATAAATCCCCTTATTCATAATGGTCCGCTAACTTAAAACAGCTGCTACAGAGTGTTATTTTTCATTCTGACTTAGGTCAATAGAAGACAGAGTGAGAATTAGCAATGCTTTAAGTTAGCAGACTATTATGAATCCTATCTTTAGTTTTTTCCTATTGATACAAAATACCTAGGTACTAAGGTACCAATTGGAAAACTTTGCACTTGGTTAAGTGTGTACAGTTGAATTCATTTTTTCAACAAAATTTTACAAAATAAAAAGACATACAATTCATTAAATATCAAGTTTAATTTATAATGATTATTACAAATTAAGTACTTAAAGAATCTTAAGTAGGTAGGAAATTATATTTAAAAAAGTATTAATTCGCAAAGAGAAAATAAAACATTCAGTGTGATGGATGAACCTGGTGACTATCTACCAATATACACGTAACACAACATAAACAATACAGTACCTACCTACCTATCTTGAAAGTTTAAAAAAAGAACTTGTGTTAATTTAATAGGGGTCGATTTTTAGACCCCCAAAATCAGTTTTCGTTTATGTCGACCCCTAGGAAACCGATATCGACCCCTTGGGAATTTAATATTCCCACTTTGGGAATCCCTGGTATAGACGATGGAATTTTACTAAAGATAATCGGCGCCATACAGAACACACTTACACGCAACAGCTTCGTCCTACATGGCAGATGGCGTAGGGTACCAGCTCAATGATTCATGGCGTAGAGTACCAGCTCGACGATTCATGGCGTAGGGTACCAGCTCGACGATTCATGGCGTAGGGTACCAGCTCGACGATTCATGGCGTAGGGTACCAGCTCGACGATTCATGGCGTAGGGTACCAGCTCGACGATTCATGGCGTAGGGTACCAGCTCGACAATTCATGGCGTAGGGTACCAGCTCGACGATTCATGGCGTAGGGTACCAGCTTGACGATTCATGGCGTAGGGTACCAGCTCGACGATTCATGGCGTAGGGTACCAGCTCGACGATTCATGGCGTAGGGTACCAGCTCGACGATTCATGGCGTATGGTACCAGCTCGACAATTCATGGCGTAGGGTAACGACGACGACGGGACGATTCCCGATAACGCAACAGTGATGGCTATGGAATACTTTGGACCAACGACAGACACTAGAGTTTGGCCAACTCCGCCTGCTATCTACTCCTGTCTCTACTATCTGTGCTCTACCTACCCAGTTACTTTAAGCCAAGTGCGCTACCTACCCAGTAACTTTAAGCCAAGTGCACTACCTACCCAGTTACTTTAAGCAAAGTGCTCTACCTACCCAGTTACTTTAAGCCAAGTGCGCTACCTACCCAGTTACTTTAAGCAAAGTGCGCTACCTACCAAGTTACTTTAAGCAAAGTGCACTACCTACCCAGTTACTTTAAGCAAAGTGCGCTACCTACCAAGTCACTTTAAACCAAGTGCGCTACCTACCCAGTAACTTTAAGCCAAGTGCGCTACAAAGTCAAAGTCAAAGGTATTTGAGTCATTGAAATCACAAGGATAATTTTGAATCATCTTATAAAATACATTTACTCCTGTTCCAACGCGTCCAAACCAATAGAAGAATCAGGCAACAAACACGGATCGGCTTTAATTAATTAGCTTATTTTCTGTGTTGTGCAATAAAGTGTTTTCTATCTATCTATCTATCTATCTTTATTTGATGATCCTTCTTAATACTAGGTGGGAAGCACCTGTGTGGTGCCTCGAGAACAAGTGGGGGGGGTTCACTGGGGGCAATGTGCTGTTACTGGAAGAAAGTGCTAGCTGAGTGGCAGCGATGAGCTCACCCTATCCCACGTCTATTTCCCACGATGGTGCAACCCACAGTGAAAAGAGGACCAATGAGGCTCTGTCTACCCTTTTGGGGAAGAAGGCGTGTGTCTATGTATGTATGTGTGTTTGTATAAGCCTGAAAGTTCTGCGTTCGTATTCCTCAATGCTGAGGGTCGTGTCCCTCTCCATGGATCACCTTCTGCCGGACGATGTTGCGCCAATGAGATCTGTTGCCAGCGAGCTGCACGGCTTCGTGGAATTTCGAATCGAGAGTGGTGCGGATCTGGTCTGACCAACGTAACGGGCTACAGGCTCGTGGCCTCTTTCCCTCTATTTTGTCAGTCATAATCAGCTAAGTTGTCACTGCCTTTCTGTGCTATATGACCAAAATACTCAAGGACTCGCTGGAGGCAGATGGAAGATGCCCAAGGCAGCAAGCTGATGGAAATGTGCATTTGAGTACAAATAATTCTGCTATTATGAAAATACACTCTCTAACTAACTTAGGAAGGTTGAACTGAAGTTTCAGTTGAAGGCCATAGCGTGCTGGCTACCGCTAGCTCCATTAATAGGTGGCCTACTGACCTCAGACCGTACCTTAGTGTTAGTAATCAAACTAAGTAGCGCCTTAGTTTAGGGATGGTTTGCAAATTCATGCCTAAAGTACTACCTATCTAGGGCAGGGGTTCCCAAACATTTTTCACCGCGCCAACCTTGTGCTAAAAACAGTCTATCTAGGTTTGACTAATTAGGTCCTAACTAAGTCAAAACCAAGAGAATACGAGGCAGTTTAATGCTCATTAACACTTGAGCCAGATATTCGTCGGACGTCAAAGCGTCCACTGTCAAAGCAAGCGTTTTACTCAAGGTCACTTAATGTTATTAGCCAGTTCAGCGAAACGCGTCTTATCTAGGTGTTATATAAAAGAACTTAGCTCAGCCACAGAATAAATAATAGTGGCTTAGCTATGGTATTTGGGGTACCGTGAGTTGAGCCAATTCACTTCATATTTCTTCGCATCCAGCAAAAGGAAGTGCTCAAAACGCTACGAAGTCTCGACGTGAATACTACTGATCCGGATGGTATCTCAGCCATAGTGTTAAAAACCTTTAAAAAAAGATTTGTCTCCAGTACTAACGCGACATTTCCGCCTCTCTTTGAAAACTGGTGAAGTTCCCAAGGCATGGAAGCTCGCTAACGTGCAACCCGTGCCCAAGAAAGGCAGTCGCGCTGACCCTTCAAATTACCGGCCTATCTCGGTCACCTCCTTGCTATGCAAATGTATGGAGCGTGTACTGAATAGTAAGCTCCTTGCATACGTTGAAGGTAACGACCTCCTCAGTGATCGCCAATACGGTTTTCGCCGAAACCGGTCCACTGGGGATCTTCTTGTGTATGCCACGCACATTTGGAGTGAGGCCATCGAGAAATAAGGTGAAGCACTGGCTGTTTCACTGGACGTCTCGAAGGCCTTTGACAGGGTTTGGCATGATAGCCTTATTGGCAAGCTTCCTGCATATGGACTGCCAGTTCAGTTCTGCACCTGGCTCGCAGACTTTCTGAGGGAAAGATCCATTCGAGTAGTTATTGATGGCTGCTCGTCGGATCAATTGGCTATAAACGCCGGGGTACCTCAGGGGTCTGTGCTATCTGACACACTGTTTCTGCTGCACATTCATGATCTGCTAATTATCGGTATCATTGGGTATGCAGACGACAGCACAGTTGTGGAGAGATATGTTTCCACTGCCCGAGCTAGGTGGATTGAAATTCAGGAGCTAAGAGATGAGATGCTGCTGCGTCTGAATTTGACTCTCAAGTCCGTATCCGGCTGGGGCGATGCCAATCTTGTCAAGTTCAACGCCTCTAAAACGCAGGCTTGTCTCTTCTCGGCGAAAAAAAGTCAGTTTCTCCAAGTTCCTGTATTCCGAGATGTACCTGTAGCTATAGGGGATCACCTCGAGCTCTTGGGTGTTTCACTTACGCCTACTCTCAACTTTAGCTCCTATATCGAGTCTAAGGCAAAAACAGCTGCCATGAAGCTAGGCATCCTTAATAAGGTAACGCATTTTTTCACGCCAGGACAGCTTCTGTAACGCTCAAGTTCGGGCTGGTATGGAGTACTGCTGCCATGTTTGGGATGGCTCTGCCAAACACCAGCTTGCTGCCTTGGATTCGATTGCTCGAGCACCGCCGTAAAGTCGAATGCCTTTCGATCTTCTATGGGCAACATTTCGGGGAATGCTCCCAGGAACTTCACGATCTGATCCCACCATCTCTTTTTCACCATAGGACGAGCAGACACGCGGCTCGGTACCATCCTTACCTGATTAGTATACCCTCTTTTCGTACATTTCGTACTAAATGATTCAGTTCTACCTTTATAATGCGAACTGCTAAGGAGTGGAATAACCTACCGTCATCTGTCTTTCCTGAAAACTATAATCTGGGTCTCTTCAAGGCTTGAGTGAACAGGTGCCTTCTAGACCTTTGTGCTTCATCTTCGGTCACATCGTCACTTACCAACAGGTGAGATCGTGGTCAAACAGAGGTCTATCACAGTAAAAAAAAAGAAAAAAAGTGTGATCACACGTTGCGTGCGCCGATGCCAGTGTTCTTATAACATCAGGGCCAGAAATAAGAGTTAACGAAGAAAGAATAACGAAGCCAAGGCCTTACATCATCAAGGAGTTCAGTTAAAAAACTCTTTGATGATATAAGGGCTTAGCTCGACCTTGACGATAGCTACGGTCTTTTAACAGGCCAATGCCGGCTAGATATTGACGATTTGAAGACTTCCGGCGGCGGGCGAGAAGCCGGCTGAGATGCGAGAGCAGAGTGATGAGTGTACGTAGATTTTGTCTCAGAATTTTATTACACGCTGAATTTTACCGAGTGCAGAAGTCTTACTGCGCAAATCGTGAATATTCATGGTGAGGCTTCACGCTGCCCCGAATGCCACGGCAGACACGTACCGGTTGCCGGGCAGCCGGCGCTGACTATCCGGAAACTCATTCAGCTTTTACATGACCAGATTTTGAATCCAGGACGATACGAGGGTGTAAGAATGAACGACGTGCGCGTGCTCTCTCTGTGGTTGTACCTGGGCGCCTGGCCGCCGGTGCGTATGAAAGCATGCTGCGTCTTCCACACACCACTGTGCGTCACTGGATGCACAGTGGTGGATCCGGTGTGCATCCGGCGACCGCTTGCCGGCCAAATCACGCCGGTACGTGTGAAAGCTAAAGTGAAGGCCACACACTTCGCCGCCGCGCCGCCTGGTACCCGGCAACCGATACGTGTGAAAAGGTACTAACTTTCGAGGTTTGTCTTGCAACAATCAAAGGCTCATTTCAGGTGGCCAAGAAAGAACCGATAATAGAGAGCTAGAGGCTAATTTTTGCTGTTTCATTACGCTATAGTTTGCGTACAGTATTGCACAATAAATATTGTGTATCGGCAAACATCGGCCTTTCTTTATTGTACACACAAACATAGAGAAGAAAAAACAAATTACATAAAGGACATGTATAAAGGCGAGTTTAACCTAAAATAGAATATAAATACCTTTAGGTGATTGTAAAGCGACAGTAAGGCACGAACGACGATTATCGAGGCACATTGTATTCCATTCATTTATTTGTTTTAAAATTATCTGACCTGTAAATTTGTATTTACTAATAAATTGATTATTCCTTGATTATTCCTTGATTATTCCTTGATTATTCCTAGTAGTAGGTACTGTGAGTGGTTGTGTGTCACACAATCACAGTCCCCGTATAGACGTGTTCTTGACATGATCTCACTCCCGTGTCCATTAGCCATCTCATGGTCGCGTCAAATCGATAGGATTTGAAATCTTATTCTGACTCTACTTGGCACAAAAGCTGAACGGCACCATTGCAGAACGAGCTACAGACCGTTCACCGTAAGATGTCCCCTGCCCTGGTTGGCACTATTCCCAAGGCAGGGGACATCTTATGGTGAACGGTATGTACCTATTAATTATATAAGAGTGGTAGGTATCCATTTCCTTCTCAGTTATTAAAATTATAATATTGTTATTACAATTATAATAACACGGCTTTGACAATAACCTGCATTTTATTGTAAATCGTGGTGTGTCCAGCCTAAGAATAAACCCCTTCGTCTCCTCCCGTGGATGTCATAAAAGCCGACTAAGGGATTACCCGAACTTATTGATAAGATTCGTTGGTATAAGATTTGTCCTGACTGCAAGCTTATTATGGAATGTGTTAATATTACTGGAAGAAAGCGTTAGCTGAGTCAGTCGTGGGAAGCAATGGTGGCGATGAGCTCACCACTTGTCACGTCTATATTCCACGATTATGCAACCCACGGTGAAGAGGCCCATTGAGGCTCTGCCTACCCCTTTAGGGAAAATGGCGTATGTCTATGTTTGTTGTTGTGTATGTATGATCTATTACAAAAATTCGTCAATTAACAATCTCACGATATGTATATCTATTTATAAAAGAAAGTCCTGTTAGTTACACTATTTATAACTCAAGAACGGCTGAACCGATTTGGCTGAAAATTGGTGGGGAGGTAGCTTAGAACCAAGAGACGGACATTAGGAGGTGGGGGCTGTTTTTCATCCTGAAACTACCCGTGCGAAGCCGGGGCGAGTCGCTAGTTTATTATAAACTTTTTCAGTGTTCACAATTATCCATTTATAATCCATGGCGAAAATAACATAACATAACATTTTGAAAATACAAATGTGTCTTATACAACACACTTTCCTTCGTTTTGCGTGCTCCTTGAATTCTAAACCCATAAAGCTAAGTAGTACCACAGATAAAAGAATAGGTAGTACTAAGCTATAGGCATAAGAACCCTTTAAAATATAGAGCCGTTATGTCGCGCGACACGTGTACCAGTCCGTTAAAATATTGAATGCCACGGGGCGGGCCGTCCGACGAGGACTTGGAGGGTGCGCAGATCTAAAGTAGGTCACAACTCATTCAAAACTTTCCATTGTATCGTCATCAGCTGCTCTCCTAAGACGGGTAAGGTTCCGCACAGACTTAAGATGGGGTATAACGCAAAATTACCAATCTTAGATTTTGTCTTTGATTTTGATTTTGTTTTTGACTACCTCTGCGGCGTGGGAGGTTGCGGGTTCGATTTCCGCCTCGGAACAAAAATTTGTGCAATCTGCAGATATTTGTTCAGGGTGTTCTGGGTATTTTCTATGAAGGTATAATAAAAAATATCTATCTATGTAATGTATTGTATTAAGTATATCAGTTATCTAGTACCCATAACACAAGCTCTGCTTAGCTTGGGGCTAGATAATGTTGTGTGAACTGTCCAGCATTTTTTTTTAGATTTGATTTTAACTGACAAAATCTAAAAATACTTCTATTTTTTGCCTAGATTCGATTGTTTAAAGTTATGTTTACCTAGCTAATTATATCACTTGACATTGGCTAAATAGTTACAAATAATGCACAGAAGCCATTACCTAAGATAAGAAGAAGAAGGGACGGTGAAACTCTGCTTCGACATTACCTTACCCTGTGATACGGCATTATACGGGGGAGAACAGGATATTTTTGTTTCGCTAAGCATGAAATCAATTCGGTATCAAATGAAAATGTCGTATGAATATGACGCAGCCGAATCCGATCATGCGAAGACTGGACTATTTCGTGTGATCAGAACGGACAAGCCATGAATACACGAATAATTCTGAATTCGGATGATCATACATACATAGACACTCGCCTCTTTCCCCGAAGGGGTAGGCAGAGCCTCAATGGGCCTCTTTTCACTGTGGGTTGCACCATCGTGGGATATAGACGTGACAAGTGGTGAGCTCATCGCCGCCATTGCTTCCCACGACTGACTCACCTAACACTTTCTTCCAGTAATAAAACATTCTACAATTATCCAGCAACCAGGACATATCTTATACCAACGAGTCTTATCAACAAGTCCGGGTAATCCCTTAGTCGGCTTTTACGACATCCACAGGAGGAGACGGAGGGGTCCATTCTTAGGCTGGACACATCACCAACCGGAAAACAGGTTCACAAGAACATTTACGATGGACTGATTAGGTACCTGATCGGGACTTCGTTAAAGGTCATTGGCTATAGGTATCAGTTAGCTGCTAGTTATCAGGGATTTATTAAAAGTCGTAGTGTATTCTAAACTAGTAATTCGCCCCTATCGTGACCTCCACGATGTTACATACCTATCGTTTATCGATAAAATAGTGTGAATTAAAAAAAAACATTCGTTTTGTGACATTGTCCGCAACAGCTATCATCATTAGCTATAACGCCGCTGAAATTACACCGAACGCGTGCCCTCGGCCCGCCACCTGTTTCTCTCGCACCACAGAGAAGCCGACACCGGTCACAATGGTTCCTCCGCGACAAAGTGACTATGCTTCTGTAGCGGCTAGCAACTCTGCTGCCTCTCAGAAAAAGGGGAAGAAGCGGAGCTGTGAACCGGTTCGCAGCGCTGCAACCGCTAGGGCTCCAAGGAAGGAGCCCTGTGATGCAGAGGGCTTTATCGAGGTGATAAGGAAGAAACGGAAGCCCTCTAGCCGGAATCAGTGTGGTACTCACCATCTATCCAGTGAGCAGCACTTCCGAGGGGAGGTACCCACTACGCAGATCTACGTGTCCCGCGTCTTCTTCGACGTGAAGGCTGCAGAAGTGGTGGAGTACGTCGGAGTGGGATTGAGGGTCGTGAAGTTGGACTCTCGTCATAATGTGGCCTTTAGCTCATTTATGGTGAGGGTCCCTACGGAGGATCTGAAGATCTACTTGAGCCCTGACTTCTGGCCTAAAGGGGTGAAGTTGCGGCGGTTCAAGGGCCGTCTGTCACGTGATCCCCCGGGCCGCGACGCGTCGGCGATTACACGTGTGTTAGATTAAGTTATAAATATCTTTATATGTATGTTAGTTGTAAGGGGCCTTTGTCTAGGTACAATGTACATTTTTCACTGTTGTCTGAAATAAATGTATTGAATATATTGAATATATATAACATCTATCATCAGAAAGTAACAACATGGACAGGACCACATGGTAAAAGGAACAGGGGCAGACCAAAAGAGAGATGGTTAGACGAAATAAACAAAACAGCTGGCACGGACTGGATCAACAAGGCGAAGGATAGAGAGGTCTGGAGCAAAATGGAGGAGGCCTTTACTCGTAGAGAGGTCCCTAATAATTAAAACTAAATAAAATAATTATGTAAAAATGTTATTATTTGAAATTAATGAATTTGTAAAAATGTTTAATTAATGCATGAATTTATTTAATTTAATTTTTCAATCAACTATATAATTAGTTACTAAATGAATTGTAATATTTATTATTAAGGAAATAAAAAAGGCTATATTATTATATTATTATTAACATCTATCATCATCTAGAAAATCTTAAATATATCGCCCTCAGAATAAGGACTAAAGCAGTATCGCCCACCTAGTGCCCTTAGTGCCTTTTCACAGGGACCGCTTGCCGGGTAGCCGGCGCCGACTGTCCGGAAACACTTTCAGCATTCACACGACCTGGGTTTTGTATCCAGTAGCGTCCAGAGGGTGTGAGAAGAAACGACGTGCGCTGCTCTCTCTGTGGTTGTACCTGGGCGTTTCGACCAAAATAAACATGCTGCGTTTTCCACACACCACTGTGCGTCCGGCCGCCGGCTAACTGGTAGTCGCCGATCGGACGCACAGTGGTATGGGTCCGGTGTGCGTCCGGCGCCATTTGCCGGGCAACTTACGCGCCGGTACGTGTGAAAGCTAAAGTACGTGGCCATACACTTCGCCGCCGGGTACCCGACGCCGGCTATCCGCCAACCGGTACGCGTGAAAAGGCACTCTCTAAAGTTTTATCTTTAGCCAGTATTGTATAATAAATTTCAAAATAAGCCTCTTTGAAAATTGAATTTAGATTAGATTAGCAGCGGGCGCGGGATTGCAAACTATTCAATATTCTGTATTGACTGACACAGATTAGCATACTAGCGAATCGTAATAATTATTTTTTGTGTAAAATCGTATTTTCTTAGACCCAGCTAGATCGATTTTTCGCCCCTAAAAACCCCTATTAGCAACATTTATCGAAATAGTTAAAGCCGTTTTCGAGATATTAAAACATATTCTAAAAATATAGTTACAGTGTCACTTCTGTTGGATACCCCTATAACATACATACATACATAAATAGACACACGCCTTTTCCCCGAAGGGGTAGGCAGAGCCTCAATGGGCCGCTTTTAATAGTGGGTTGCACCATTGTGGAATATAGACGTGACAAATGGTAAGCTCATCGCCGCCATTGCTTCCCACGACTGACTCGGCTAACGCTTTCTTCCAGTAATAACACATTCCATAATAAGCTAGCAGCCAGGAAAAATCTTATACCGACAAATCTTCCTAACAAGTCCGTTATCCATATTTATAAACATGCCTATGACGATCTCTGATCTTTGACGACCTCTGTGGCGCGACGAGCGAAGGTTCGCCTGCGATGAAAGAGGTTACGTGTTCGATTCCCACATCAGAACAACTATTTGTACGATCTGCAGATATTTGTTCAGGGTGTTCTGAGTATTTTCTATGCATAATAAAAAATATCTATCTGTGTAATGTATTGTATATCAGTTATCTAGTATCCATAACACAAGCTTGGGGCTAGATAATGTTGTGTGAACTGTCCAACTTTATTTTATTTACCTATATTAATAAATTAATAAATCCAGAAACAATATAGCCTAGCAGGGACGCTTCCGTCTGGTAGTGATTTGGATCAGTTGAGCTACCTTTAGATCGCTTGCAGCGGTCTTCAGGTGGCACAACTGTTTCATATGTATTTAGTACATACCTACCTTGTATTATTCTTTATATAGCCTAGGGATTTATTAGGAACTTCTCTAAAATATTGACTAGATATTAACTTTAATGCGATATTTTATTATAATTATATTTTATTATTACAGATATATTAAGGCTTTATATTAACTTGCAATGTATGTCCGGATGGAATCTTTCAACTGAATTTTAAAGCAGTTATCCTCAACCGATTGAGATGATATTTTGCATACCTGTCAAGTTCCGATGATAATGCGATATGATGGTGATAGCGAGCTGATCTGATGATGGAGACGGAAGGTGGACAACGGAATGGATATTAGTAGACTGGCCGTGTTTAGGCTCATTTTGATCAGTGCACGGTTACGATTACTAATTTTATAAAAGCTTGTATTGAAAAATATGTTTTTCACAAAATTTTATTTTGTTCCAGGTATCGCCTGCCTCCTATACCAAGATGGCCAAATCAAAATGAATAGATTCCTAAACACAAAGCATACTTAGAGCAATGCTATTTGACCACTGACGTGTGTAGGTTGGTACCACCCCATCTATGCACAGACAAGCAACCTTCGTCTTCAGAGATTCACTGAAACTACGTCAAAAGCTTCTCCAAAGAACGACGACCTATTTCAAGGTCGTCGAGTACGTCAAAAAGGACGCCATTCGATTCTTCACCTACGACTACGAAATCCATCAGTAACTAGCATGAACATATTTCTAGGGTACTATCATGTGAAAAATCTCGTCAAATTGAAATTATAAAGTAATTTACGGTATTTTTAAGTAGGCTTTTTGAATTGTAACGAAATAAATCAATTTTGAAATCCAAAATGGCGGCGAAAGCCGAGCCGATTGGGCCTAGAAACGGACATGAACTGGCGCCATTGACAACGCGCGCTGATGGCAGTGAAAGACCACATGGAGTGACCATAGTCCTCCAAGGGTCGAGAGGATCCTTGCAACGAGATGCTCCTGAAGAGGACCGCGCTGCGTGGTCAGGGAAGCTGCAGTTCTTCCTGTCTATTATTGGATACTCTGTGGGACTGGGGAACATCTGGCGCTTCCCGTATCTGTGTCAACAAAATGGCGGAGGTGAGTTCGTTTTCTTAAGATCCTCTAAAAAGGCTTTCCTATACTTAGAAGGAAATGTACCCAACTGTCCGGCTCCGATTTGATTTATTGTGATATAATGTTTTAGAGTAGTCTAAAATAACAGACACGTAGTTTTTTTAGCTGCCCCATCTCAACCAATTGGGAGAAATTGTCCTCCAAAGTACTGAAAAGTGACTTTGACCCTCTAACTTCTGTAGAGAGTTTTGTTCAAGCAAATTGCTTTATTTATTATATTTCTCATCGTTGAAATATACTTTGGTTATTTAGGTCCATATTATTATAAAATTCAAAACAAAAAACATTTGGCAGTTTTGATTTAGTTTTTTTTTTTTGTTTTTTTTTTTTGAGGAAAATTGAGTTTGAGCCGATATAAGAAAACACATGCTTATTATTTTCTAATTTTCTCAAATAAGTATATAATAAAACCAGTGTATAACTAGCAATTAGCTTAAACAAAACTCTACATAATTTAGAGGGTTTAGACACTTTTTTTTTTTTTTGTTATACTACTATAATGACGGAACAAGCATTTGGCCCACCTGATGTTAAGCGGTAACCTCTGCCTATGAACAGTGCATTACCTCATAGGTCACGTCCACCTAGGACGCGCCCTATGTGGCATTGCACTGCGCTCGAAACCCTGAGACATAAAGATGAAAAGTCTCATGTGCCTGTAATTTCACCGGCACCCTTACCCTTCAAACCGGAACACAGCAATTAGTACTTCCCCGGACGAACTCTCACAAAAAAGCTCTACTACTACTTGTACTTTGAAAGATCATTTTTTTACGACCTCAGTGGCGCGGCGGGCGAATGTTGGCCTGCGACGCAGGAGGTTGCGGGTTCGATTCCCGCCTCGGAACAAATATTTGTGCGATCGCAGATATTTTTTCAGGGTGTACTGGGTATTTTCTAAGTATAATAAAAAATATCTATCTATGTAATATATTGTATTAAGTATATCAGTTATCTAGTACCCATAACACAAGCTCTGCTTAGCTTGGGGCTAGATAATGTTGTGTAAACTGTCCAGCATTATTTTATTAATTTATTTTATGAATTTCTCCGAAAAGGTTGATATTGGGCAGCTAAAAAAAATACGTGTCTGTTATTTAAGATTACTCTCTAAAATAGGTTCAGAAACGTAGATTTTCTGCTTAACTGTACAATAAGTCAAATGCTTTACTGTGTTTTTAAGATTTTTTCTTTCTTTCTTTCTTTCTTTCTTTCAATTTCAATTCAAGCCGTTGTAAAAAATACTTTCTATGGTTCACCCAGGTGGTCTCAGGGAGGTGGACAGTGGGTAAGAACCGTCTCTAACCTATCAAAATAAATAATATCTGAGCCGGACAGTTGGGTACCTTTCCTTGTTAGTTTTGACAGGCCTTCGTTTGTCCGCGATCTCGCCTGTTGGTAAGTGATTATGCGGCCAACGATGGAGTACAAAGGTCTAGAAGGCACTCTAGACCTAAAAGCCTAGCCTTGAAGATACCCAGATTATAGTTTTCAGGAAAGACAGACGACGGTAGTTTATTCCATTCCTTAGCAGTTCGCATTAAAAAGGTAGAACTGAACCGTTTAGTACTAATAGAGGGTATACTAATGAGGTAAGGATGGTGCTAAGCCGTACCATCTCCTCCGTAAACGCAGGTACCAGCTACTTCTAAATAAATTCTACAACAGTATCTACAAACCCTTTATTACATAGACACACGCCTTTTTCCCGTAAGGGTAGGCAGAGCCTCATAGGACCTCTTTCTACTATGGGTTGCACCATCGTGGGCATACAGACGTGACAAGTGGTGAGCTCATCGCCGCCAGTGCTGCCCACGACTGACTCGGCTAACGCTTTTTTCAAATGATAACGCCAAGACAAATCTTACTAACAAGTCCAGACAACTTAGTTGGCTTTTACGACATCCACGGGAGGAGACGGAGGGGTCTATTCGTAGGCCGGACACACTACGGTACCGTTTTTCAAGAGCATGTAAACATACAGAGAAACATTTTACAGCGGCAACTCGGTGATAGCTGTGTTCCGGTTTGAAGGTGCCGGTGAAATTACAGGCACATGGGATTTCGATGTGTGGACACATGTATTTCGTATTATGTATCCGAAAAAGTATTTTGTGAAAAATGAATTTTTCAATACAAGCTATTGTGTACAACTTCGACCAAAGTGTACAAGCATTTTTTTACCGTGTGCTGATCCGTTGTCCACCTTCCGTCTCCATCGTCAGATCAGCTCGCTGTCACCATCATATTGTATAGTCATCGGAACTTGACAGGTATGTCAAATTTCAGCTCAATCGGTTGAGGATGACTGCTTTAAAATTCAGTTGCAAGATTCCACCCGGATTCCACCCGGACATACATACATTGCAAGTTAAATAAAAGCTTGTAAAAAATGTGTCCCTTCTGCTTTGCACGCTACAACACTGTGCTTTGCACGCTACAACACTGTGCTTTGCACGCTACAACACTGTGCTTTGCACGCTACAACACTGTGCTTTGCACGCTACAACACTGTGCTTTGCACGCTACAACACTGTGCTTTGCACGCTACAACACTGTGCTTTGCACGCTACAACACTGTGCTTTGCACGCTACAACACTGTGCTTTGCACGCTACAACACTGTGCTTTGCACGCTACAACACTGTGCTTTGCACGCTACAACACTGTGCTTTGCACGCTACAACACTGTGCTTTGCACGCTACAACACTGTGCTTTGCACGCTACAACACTGTGCTTTGCACGCTACAACACTGTGCTTTGCACGCTACAACACTGTGCCGATACATTTTGCAGTAAAACTATCGAAACTATAAAATAAAGTTATGTACCCAGATACTCGTACGAATACAAGTTATGTACCCAGATACTCGTACGAATACAAGTTATGTACCCAGATACTCGTACGAATAGAAGTTATGTACCAAGATACTCGTACGAATACAAGTTTTACGACATGTATCATAGGTGTTTTTTTAGGGTTCCGTACCCAAAAGGTGAAACGGGACCCTAGACCCCGCTGTCCGTCTGTCAAATGGCTGTATCTCATGAATATCGATTGTTAGACAGTTGAAATTTTCACAGATGATGTATTTCTGTTGCCGCTATAACAACAAATACTAAGAAACAGAATAAAATAAATATTTAAGGGGGCTCCCATACGACAAACGTGTTTTTTTTAACCGTTTTTATAGATAATAGTACGGAACCCTTCGTGCGCGATTCCGACTCGCACTTGGCCGGTTTTGTATTTTCTCAACACATGCGCCCGATTGAATTTCCAATACAATATTGCGACTCAAGGTCGGGTATGCTGAAAAATTCCTAATAGTAGATTAGATTTTTAGCTGACTAAATCAAGTACAATATTCAAATTAAAAATATGCATGCGGATACTACATTATAATACCGAGGGATCACTGTACCGGAAAAACATGATAGGACAATATTTAGTAGTAGTAGAGCTTTTTTGTGAAAGAGTTCGTCCGGGGAAGTACTACCACCATACCTATTTCTGCCGCAAAGCAGTAGTGCTCGCATTGCTGTGTTCCGGTTTGAAGGGTAAGGATGCCGGTGAAATTACAGGCACATGAGACTTGTCATCTTTATGTCTCAGGGTGGCGGGCGCAGTGCAATGCCACATAGGGCGCGCCCTAGGTGGACGTGACCTATGAGGTAATGTACTGTTCATAGGCATGAGGTTACCGCTTAACATCAGGTGGGCCATCTGCTTGTTCCGTCATTCAAGTAGTATAAAAAAATAAATAAAAAAAAACTCTATAGGAAAAAAAATCAAAGATACCTCTAACTTTTGGCTAGATTCGATTGTAATTTATTAAAATGGAGAATATTATTTGGTAAAAAATTCGATAAATAAAATAATATGACAAAACCGAGGGTTTACTGTAGGGGTTTTGTAAAATTATCTATATTTTACGAGATGTTCAATAAGAACTGCTTTTTCGAGCGGCGCGAGGTGTTTTTTTTGTATGAAGATTTCTGCATTTGGTCAATATTGCTTATTCATGTTAATGTATTTTTAACACGCTTTTATATTAGCTTGGGTTGTATCTATGTATGTATGTATGTATGTATGTATGTATGTATGTAACTGAATATTTGAGCATAAATTTCACCAATTTCCAGAAGTCTGATTAATTTGAAACTTTGCATAGAGAGATAGAGAGAGAGAGAGAGAGAGAGAGAGAGAGAGAGAGAGAGAGAGAGAGAGAGAGAGAGAGAGAGAGAGAGAGAGATAGAGAGTGAGTTAGAGTTAGAGTTAGACGAAAAAAGCGCTATAAAAGCGTGTTTTTTTAAGGTTTTTAAAATATTAATTTTATTTTTTAGTTCGATTTATCTCTGTCTCTCTCTCTCTCTAACTCTAACTCTAGTTCTAACTCTCTCTCTCTCTCTCTCTCTCTCTCTCTCCCTCTCTATGCAAAGTTTCAAATTAATCAGACTTCTGGAAATTGGTGAAAATTATGCTCAAAGATTCAGTTACATACATACATACATACATACAACCCAAGCTAATAAAAGCGTGTTAAAAATAAATTATATTTTAAAAAAAATAAAAAAACACGCTTTTATAGCTAACCGAACTAAAAAATAGAAAATAATTATCAATTTCAAAGAGTTTATATTACAGTAGTAGAAGATCGAACAATCAATCAGTTTTTTTTTTTTTTTTTAAAAAGCTTGAGGTGCATTTTACTACTTTTTATAATTCTCCTCTCATAGATGATTCGCCAACAGAATGATTGTTATATTTACTTTATCAAGCAACCCACGCATTTAAAAGAAAAAAAATAATGATTGATTGTTCGATCTTCTACTACTGTAATATAAACTCTTTGAAATTGAAAATTATTTTCTATTTTTTAGTTCGGTTAGCTATAAAAGCGTGTTTTTTTATTTTTTTAAAATTATTATTTATTCCAAATATGAACGAGCAGAGTATAATTTTACACTGAATTAACTACCTATTGCTGGCTACTGTTTTCTTCAACCTTACTGTACTAATATTTATTCTGTGACCTTACTGCAAATAAATTAATAGCCACAAGTAATTAATTTTGTAAAAATAAAAAAAAACCCCAACTCTGAACGGCTGAACCGATTTTGATCAAACAAAGCTAAGCTACACTGCCGACAAATACACCTTTCAAACAAAAATAAAAAAAAACTAAATCAGTTCATCCGTTCGGGAGCTACGATGGGACAGACAGACACACACAGACACGTCAAAATTATAACACTCCTTCGTTTTTCGTCGGGTGTTAAAAATAACAACGAAATTACTTATATGAACAAAGTCGAAGTCAAATTTTACTCATTGAAATCACAAGGATCATTTCGAACAATAATTAAATTATTGTTCAAAAAGAATAGACCACTCCATCTCCTCCCGTGGATGTCGTAAAAGCCGACTAAGGGATTACCCGGACTTGCTGATAAGATTCGTTGGTATAAGATTTGTCCTGGCTGCTAGCTTATTATGGAATGTGTTATTACTGGAAGAAAGCGTTAGCCGAGTCAGTCGTGGGAAGCAATGGCGGCGATGAGCTCACCACTTATCACATCTATATTCCACGATGGTGCAACCCACTCTGAAAAGAGGCCCATTGAGGCTCTGCCTACCCCCCTTCGGGAAAAAGGCGTGTGTCTATGTATGTATGTATGTATGTTCAAAAACATTCGTAATTAACATTCAAATTTTGAATGTTATTTTTGCAATGAATGTTTTCACTGTTTTCAACCAAATATTATTTACCGCAAATAAAGACTAAATATAAATGCCAAAAACAGTAATTTCAGTGTAAAATTATAATTATTATTAACTCTGTTCGCGCATAGATACATAGACACACGCCTTTTTTCCCGATGGGGTAGGCAGAGCCTCAATGGGCCTCTTTCCACAGTGCGTTGCTCCATCTTGGAATATTGACGTTACGAGTGGTGAGCTCATCGCCGCCAAGAATTAGGATGAATACATCAGTATGTAAAAGCAACCACCTTGTGCCATAGTGCGGATGAACTTTTAGTACAGCTACTGGTTCACTGGTTCTTGGTTCTTTCTTGGGCACCCTGGCATCAGTGACCAGCATGAGATATGGTGGCCCTGAAAATGGCTTCGTTAAAGTGATCAAATCACACATATGGTAAGATGTGATGACGTCACAGCAGTCATAAGCCCCTCTCATAGACCTACTTAGCCTGGCCCTCCTTGTCTTATCTTAACAACCACCATAAATAGACCTTCAAGTCCGGTTATGTAACACCACGATTAGACTAGCTACGGCGTAGTCTGCTACGTCGTAGCTCGTAGCACGATCGATAAACCCCCAGTTCAGACAGGGCAGCTAAAAATAAACTTTATTGTTTACGTAATAGGGTGCTGAATAAATAGTGATTGTTTGGGTAGCGAAGCAGTGGAAAGCCACTGTAGTTTTCAAACAAACGATGGTGATTGGTTCAATTTAAACGGATTGAATACTGATACTGCAAGTGGATGGTTTGGAAATAGAACTTTGCCATAATTTGCTTCCAGCAAATATACAGTATGAATAATTGGTTTGACACAGTTTGAGTCACAGTAAATATACAGGGCGTCCCAAGACTACGCGACAGGAAAGGAAAGTACCTTAAATATTGTAGATAGTAGTAGTAGTAGTAGAGCTTTTTTGTGAAAGAGTTCGTCCGGGGAAGTACTACCACCATACCTATTTCTGCCGCAAAGCAGTAGTGCTCGCATTGCTGTGTTCCGGTTTGAAGGGTAAGGGTGCCGGTGAAATTACAGGCACATGAGACTTTTCATCTTTATGTCTCAGGGTGGCGGGCGCAGTGCAATGCCACGTAGGTTGCGTCCTAGGTGGACGTGACCTATGAGGTAATTTACTGTTCATAGGCAGAGGTTACCGCTTAACATCAGGTGGACCTCTTGCTTGAACCGTCATCAAAGTAGTATAAAAAAAAAAAAAAAAAAAATAGGATATTTTGCGACACGGAGACTTTAAGTATTTTATTTTTAAAAGTTTATAATACTGCATTCAAAGATTTTCTAAAAGTTACTTGCTTCGTCTGGGAATCGAAGCAACTTAAATTATAAATTAAAATTAATAAGATTAATTTTACGTTATTCCTTTGTTTTAAGCGTTACCATGTTACTTAAGAGTATTTTTAGGGTTCCGTAACAAAAATTACGGAACCCTTATGGATTCGTCATGTCTGTCTGTCTGTCCGTGTATGTCACAGCCACTTTTTTCCGAAACCATAAGAGTTATGCTGTTGAAACTTGGTAAGTAGATGTATTCTGTGAACCGCAATAAGATTTTCATACAAAACTAGAAAAAAAACAATAAATTTTTGGGGTTCGCCATACTTAGAACTGAAACTCAAATACTTAACTTTTTTTCATCATACCTGATATTGAGGTAAAATTATATTGAGGTTTCTAATATATTTCTTTTCTAAACTGAATAGTTTGCGCGAGAGACACTTCCAAAGTGGTAAAAAGTGTGTGTGTGTGTGTCCCGTAACTTCTAAAATAAGAGAATGATAAAACTATTTTTTTTATTAATTAGTTTTAATGTTTTTTAATTTAATTTTTAATTTTTTCTCGCTCTTCATTATTTAATAGCATGTAGATAGATAGATAGATAACACTTTATTGCACACCACAAAAATAAAAATAACATTAAAAACAATCAGAAAAATAAGTACCTATGGAAGTACAATGGGCGGTCTTATCGCTGAGAGCGATCTCTTCCAGACAACCTTGGGATGGACTGGAATTGACGAGAACGATAAAGGACGGTGGTGTAGATCAAACAAATAAATAAATAAAAGTATACGTATACATACAATCTAACTTATAATAACATAAATATATAATATAACTACACAAAATATACTAAATAAATAAATAAAAATATCTGAACATATTACTAGAATTTACAGCCTTACGACATGGACAAAAAATGATTAAACAATAGCTTTTTGAAGATAGGAAGAGATGTAGTCTGTCATCTGTAATTGTGGTAGCACTTGGCATGCATAGCATAATTATCATGTATGTATTTGCGTTCAGGGCGCTGTTGTGGCTGCCGCGCTGGTGCAGTGCGTCGGGCATGTTCGCTGACGCACACGTAGACAGCTTCCCGGCGATCCTGCGCGTGCGCGCTGCCGCCGCGCTGCGCAGAGTGCGCGCCAGCCACAACAGCCTCCTGGCTGTGGTAGCCGATAGGCCAGATTCCCACCTCACTCAGCACTGGACTAAGATGCATTCAGTTATGGCCAATTACACATATAACTGAGTGCATTTTTTCCCAGTTGTTAGAATAAATATATAACTGTGTTACTGTAGGAATTAATAATATTTTTTCATAAGTGCTGTATTTTTGTGTACTAACCAAATTATGGATCTGTGTGTCTGAAATAAAGTCTTTTTTTTTTTTTTTTTTTTTTTATTTACTTGTAACTGTGTATACCTATTTTATTTATGACAGACGGACAGCCTAACCTTAGTAATAGTGTCCCATTTTACCCTTCGCGTACGGAACCCTAAAAAACACAGTGGATTAATTGATGTCTTTGTCCACAGGAGCCTTCCTCATCCCGTTCCTCATCATGCTGATCCTGGAGGGCATCCCGCTGTTCCTGATCGAGATGGCCATCGGGCAGAAGATGCGGCTCGGCTCTCTGGGCGTGTGGAACACCATCCACCCCTGGCTGGGAGGCATCGGCATCTCCAGCTGTATCGTGACGCTGTTCGTGGCGCTGTACTACAACGTCATTATAACCTGGGTGTTCTTCTACCTGTTTAATAGCATACGGGTAAGTTTGCCTGCTTTAAACAAGCTTTTTTAGGGTTCCGTAGCCAAATGGCGAAAACGGAACCCTTATTGGATTCGTCATGTCTGTCTGCCCGTCCGTATGTCACAGCCACTTTTTTGCGAAACTATAAGAGCTATGCTGTTGAAACTTGGTAAGTAGATGTATTTTGTGAACTGCATTAATATTTACACACAAAAATAGAAAAAAAACAATAATTTTTTGGGGTTACACTGTTTTTTGGGTAATACTTAGAACTGAAACAATATTTTTTTTACTTCCATTTGAAGCCGTCATTCCATGTAGAATTAAAAAAAAGTATGTTTGCTGGATGGAATCCATAGAGAATTTTTTTATGATTGAATCCCGGTGGGATCTTGCAACTGAATCTTAAAGCAGTTATCCTCAACCGATTGAGCTGAATTTTCGCATACCTGTCGAGTTCCGATGACAATACAATATCATGGTAACAGCGAGCTGATCTGATGATGCACATGCGTCTTTTGAGATCCTCAGCGGAATTGGCCGCCGCACCAGCCCTAACTGATGTCCCAGACAAGGGTATCATATCAACGCATCTAGCATCCCTTACCAAAGGCCCTCTTCTCCCACGAAACAAGAGTCATGCCGTCAGGCCGCTTACCAACGTCACGTAGCAGGCCATTCATTCTAACCTGTTTATAGTGCTTATACAGCTGATCTAAGTACAGGAAATGACAGTAAAATCCAGTACAATTGAAGGCATATTAGAGCTCTAACCTTTTGTCACAGTAACTAGCGATGCCAGCTATAATCACACGTTAGTTTCATGATTGAAGTTTATTGTCGTTGGACTGTAGGTTATAATGAAACCAATTTGCCAATTGGGTACGATTATAAAAAAAAAAACATTCAAAAAAAAAAAAAAGGCGTGTGACTATATAGTCACACGCCTTTTTTCCCGAGGTATAGGCATCAATGGGCCACTTTTCACAGTGGGTTGCACCATCGTGGAATATAGAAGTGACGTGGTGAGCTCATCGCCGCCATCGCTTCCCACGACTGACTCGGCTAACGCTTTCTTCCAGTAATAACACATTCCATAATAAGCTAGCAGCCAGGACAAATCTTATACCGACGAGTTTTATCAACAAGTCCGGGTAATCCCTTAGTCGGTTTTGACAACATCCACGGGAGGAGACGGAGGGGTCTTTTCTTAGGCCAGACACACAAAGAATATGAAATAAATTAATTAATTTACAGTGTAGTGACCTAGATTTAAACATTAGGTTCGTGTCGCTGATATTTACAGTTCAGAAGAATTAGGTCGATGGAATAACAGGTAGGGTTTCAACGGTGGACAACGGAACTCCTCGATGGATAATAGATAATGCCGAAACTCATGGAATGGCGCAGCTTGTTTTAGAGAATATTTAATGCAAGTAGTTAGTGTTAGTTATTATTGTATGTCTATCTGGGTATTTTCTATGTATAATAAAAAATATCTATCTATGTAATATATTGTATTAAGTATATCAGTTATCTAGTACCCATAACACAAGCTTTGCTTAGCTTGGGGCTAGATAATGTTGTGTGATCTGTCCAGCATTATTTATTTATTATTTATTATTTATTATTTATTATTATCCTCGGTAGGTATTACCTACTTATTCTAAGCTTGGTTGTTTTTATTTTTTATTTTTACATAATTGTGTGCATGCAACATCGCTTTGGATTTCTGTTATGGTGTTGTACATGTTTCTTAATAAATAAATAAATAAATAAAATAAATAAATAATAGTAGACTGGCCGTGTTTAGGCTCATTTTGATCAGCACACGGTTACGATCACTAATTTTATAAAAGCTTGTTATGATAAATATATTTTTCAAAAGTGGCTCTAATTTCGCCGCAATTAGGCACATAATGACACCTGTAATCAAACTGTGACTTTTTTATTGCGATTATTCACTAGTGAGTTATAGAGATAGTTGAACATTTACACAGAGTGTGTATTTCTGTTTTACACCTGTAATCAAACTGTGACTTTTTCATTGCTGTTATTCACTAGTGAGTCGACGTTTAACAATACACTTGTGAAGAAAATTATAATAAAACTAACATATAATAATAAAATAATAATAAATAGACAACTGTCTCTATAGACAGTTGAACATTTACACACAGTGTGTATTTCTGTTTTATTATTATTTTCTTCACAAGTGTGTTGATAAACGTCGACTCACTAGTGAATAACAGCAATGAAAAAGACACAGTTTCAAAAACGTTCAAAACAGTTGAAAAGTTCAGTTTCAGTGTCAAAGTGTCTCTATAGACAGTTGAACATTTACACACAGTGTGTATTTCTGTTTTATTATCATTTTCTTCACAAGTGTGTTGAAAAACGTCGTATGATACACGTGTGTATTGTTATTACCGTCCTCGGCTCTCTTAAGACCCTCACCTAAGCGCCTCAGCGGTAATCACCAACATTACACACTAGTACCATAATGTACTAATTCACAAAAAAAAAAAGTACGTTCTTGTTGTATTATTCTTTTTGTAAATGAATGTATTCACTTTCTCATATCATCAAACCATGTGTTTCTACCGACAGCTAACGGCCGACCAGCTGCCCTGGGCCCACTGCCCTGAGAACGGCACCGCAGCAGTAGAGTGCAACAAGGCCTCTGCCACCGTCTACTACTGGTACCGCGAGGCCTTGGACGCATCTCCGAACATTGAAACTCCTGGCGTGCCGAGGTGGTGGATCGTCTGCTATCTGCTACTAGCTTGGATCATTGTCTTCTTCATCGTGATGAAGGGCATTCAGAGCAGCGGAAAGGTAAACTTCTGGTTTAAGAAATTTATTCTCACAAAGAATTTAAAATTCACTTAACATGAGAATTACTAATGTTTAACTAAATTTAATGCGCGTATACGAGCGTGCTATACAGGGTGTAACATAATATCCCTATAAGCCCGGGGAGAGGGTATTCTACACATCATGGAGAATAACTTTAGTTCTAGGACTTTTTTAAATACGAAGTTTTTAATTCATGAAATGTCTTGTAAAAATCCTGAAATTGCGCGATAAATTCCTGAAACTCCTCCAGAAATGTACCTTACACAAAGTGAGGCAGCCCTACGTACGGTACCATAACGTACCGTAACATCCTCATGCTGTGTTAGGAACATTTCTTGAGGAATTTCAGTATGCTTACGTGACATTTCATGAATTAAAAACTGTGAAATTTAAAAAGTCGTAGAACTCAAGTTATTCGCCTTGATGTGTAGAATACCCCCTCCCCGGGCTTATAGGGATATTATGTTACACCCTGTTACACCCGCTTAACATCAGGTGGGCCATCGGCGTGTTCCGCCATTCAGTAGTATTAAAAAAAAAAAAAAAAAAAAAAAAAAACATAATCACAGATGCTTTCATGTCCTAACTTCCAGGCCCTAACTGTCCAAGAACAACAACACCATTGCATCTTACCATTTTACAAGCTATTTATGTAGCATTTGCCAATAATCTTTTAAAAAGTAAAGTAAAGTAAAGTAAAAGTTTATTTTGATTAAATACACGGTACAATTTACCACTTACTTTTACTTGTTTTTTCTTTAGTTACTTGTCCACTCCTCCACTCCACATAATATTTTGTTAACTCAAAAGTAACCTTGGATGAAACCGGAATTTCAACACCTCTTTGATTTCAGGTGGTGTACTTCACATCCCTATTCCCTTACGCCGTGCTGACCATCTTCTTCGTGCGCGGCATCACGCTCCCTGGGTCTACCGACGGCATCATCCACATGTACAAGCCGAAGGTACGTGGAACATGTGTAATAAAACTCCGGTTGTCTCTGTACACTAACTTTATTCTTCCACTTAGCACACCTTTGTTCGATCGTAACAGAGTAGGTACTTTACTTTCTAGACACAATTTCGAGAGGTGCTTACGGCACGAAGGTATCTTCCACACTGCCAATTTGGTTCGAATCTACAACGCGCCATCTTTCTTCCTCTCCTCGTCTATGTCGTCGTGACGACCTCTGTGGCGGGGCGGGCGAACGTTCGCCTGCGATGCCGGAGGTTGCGGGTTCGATTCCCGCCTCGGAACAAATATTTGTGCGATATGCAGATATTTGTTCAGGGTGTTCTGGGTATTTTCTATGTATGATAAAAAATATCTATCTATGTTATATATTGTATTAAGTATATCAGTTATCTAGTACCCATAAAACAAGCTCTGCTTAGCTTGTGGCTAGATAATGTTGTGTAAACTGTCTAGCATTATTTATTTATTTATTTATTTATTATTATTACATTCCCATCAACTTCAGTATTATTCAATTCAAAATGAGATACTTTTTAATTTAATCATTTTAGTAAATTCAAACAAAGTACTAGCAAAATCAAACAAAATACTAATTATTTTAAACGTAACACATGCAAGAACCTTGTGGTAGGAAGCCGATGGAGGCACTGCAAGACAGTTCTTCCTGGCATCTATGGCCTCTGTCGACGAAAATAATAAAATAAAATAATGTTATTTGGGGGTTTTTTCCCTCCCCTCCACGTAAAGTGGGCATTTTTCTCGCCTACCCCGTGGTTTGTGGTTTCGTTGGATAGGTCGTTCAAAAATATGTTAAAGTTCAAAAAACTTTTATTGGGACAAAAATTGTATAGACAACTAGTGGGGTAATTGCGCAATTCCATTGAACTCCACTGAACATCGGTAAAACTTCAAATTTGACATTTATAGCCCAGTCTGGACACTTTTCTGTCAGTTTCGTATTGTGTAATTTTTCGTATTGTGTAAACTTTTTTTTTTTTTATACTACTTGGATGACGGAACATGCAAGAGGCCCACCTGATGTTAAGCGGTAACCTCTGCCTATGAACGGTGCATTACCTCATAGGTCACGTCCACCTAGGACGCACCCTATGTGGCATTGCACTGCGCCCGCCACCCTGAGACATAAAGATGAAAAGTCTCATGTGCCTGTAATTTCACCGGCACCCTTACCCTTCAAACCGGAACACAGCAATGCGAGCACTACTGCTTTGCGGCAGAAATAGGTATGGTGGTAGTACTTCCCCGGACGAACTCTTTCACAAAAAAGCTCTACTACTACCAACTACTTGACAGCGGCTTTGTGACGTCCCACTATGAGCCAGTTTCAAGCCCAGTGATTAGTGTCATTCGTACCAAAACCACAATCAGTCTGACGTACCTGGACATCGAAAAAATCCTTCGGCAACTCCTTGAGATGGTAGTCTAGCATTAACACTGGTGTTCGATTTGAATACTCTGACAGTAGGTATGGAATTACGCAATAAATGGGCTGATCAGAATACCTAGATCCAGGCTTTAACATGTTCAAGGAAACACAAAAAAATATGTAAATTTTACATTGAAGATTCAAGACTTTACCAGCTGTGTTCATAGTACCAAATGAACCGATAATGGACGGTATTGTTGGCACGTACCGAACCGATGATTTACGGCACGTTCACATTAAAACTAATATGTAATAATAAAAACACACTAATTAAAAAAAAAAGTTTTTTTGTTAAATATTTATTTCTTAAAATGGTAATAAGGGCGCGTTCACATAGAACGTCCGTTTTACAGGTCCGTTTAAACGTAATGTTATTAGTATTCCGGATCCAGTAATCGATCCGGAATACTGTATTCGGTGTCAACTCGCTCATCCAACTACATACACTATTAACACATACGTTTTAACGGACCTGTAAAACGGACGTTCTATATGAACGCGCCCTTATTGTCATTTTAAGAAATAAAGATTTTAAAAAAAGAAGATTTTTGATTTGATTTTTTTAATTAGCTCTAGGTACATCTAATCAACGTTTATTTTACAAGCTTACTTTAAATAGCACATAGGTCACGTCCACCTAGGACGCACCCTATGTGGCATTGCACTGCGCCCGCCACCCTGAGACATAAAGATGAAAAGTCTCATGTGCCTGTTATTTCACCGTCTACCATACCCTTCAAACCAACCTATGAGGTAATGCACTGTTCATAGGCAGAGGGTACCACTTAACATCAGGTGGGCCATCTGCTTGTTCCGTCATTCAAGTAGTATAAACAAAAAACAAACAAAAATAAAACTAGCCCAGACTATACTAGACTAGATATTCTCGCCGTCCGCTCATACTCCTAATGTCCTCTTCTAGCTGGAGAAACTCCTGGACCCGACCGTGTGGCTGGACGCAGCAACCCAGGTCTTCTACTCGTTCGGGCTGGCCTTCGGGTCTCTCATCGCCTTCGGCTCCTACAACCCCCCCAACAACAACTGCGTACGTGACGTGTTGTTGGTGTCAGTGTGTAACGCTCTGACAGCTATTTACGCGTCTGTGGTCATCTTCAGTATCCTCGGCTTCAAGGCTTTTACGATGGTCGAGACCTGCATTACCAAGTAAGTATATTTTTAACAGATATAACTTTTGAAACTATCATGGTTATGTACTACATAATTTATCTTCTTATTTTTTTTAATTTTGCATTCTCAAAAATCATGGTAATATCCCGTTTCTAGTGAAAATTATTTTTAGCAGACTTCAGAAAATAAGATTTTGTAAAAAATATATTTTTCAATACAAGATTGAACGCACCAAACCGGACCGCAAAAACGACGGGGTGTTATAAGTTTGACGTGTCTGTGTGTGTGTGTGTGTCTGTGGCATCGTAGCTCCCGAACGAATGAACAGATTTCGTGTTTTTTTTTGTTGGAAATGTGAATTTGTCGGGTGTGTTCTTAGCTATGTTTGAACAAAATCGGTTCAGCCGTTTCATTGCGTTAAGGGTTTTTTTAATTCTTACAAAATTAATTACTTGTTCATTACAAACTTTTATAAAATTTGTGATAAAATGTGCACAAAATGAGCCTGAACACGGCCAGTCTACTATTATCCATCGAGGAGTGCCGTTTACGAAATCACTTCCACAGATTGCAGGAAAACGAGAGGAAACATGTCACACATCAAAAATACGACATTAAACACGGCAAAAATCGTGTGACAAAAAAGCCTATTAGATTATGTATTTTTTTGGCAGTTTTTCAGGAAATCTTTCGAGTGCCTTTTTTCTTTCGATAAAAATGTCTCGCAGGTGCTAGATATTACTAGATATTACATACATACATACATACATACATAAACTCACGCCTGTTTCCCGGAGGGGTAGGCAGAGACCACGGATTTCCACTTGCCACGATCCTGACACACCTCTTTTGCTTCATTCACTCTCATCACATTCTTCATACATGTTCGTCGGTTAAGAGTACTCTTGACCTGGCCTTTTTCCAGAACGTCTCCGATCTGGTCTGAATACGTTCGCCGCGGTCTTCCCCTTCCCACTGTCCCACTCACGCTCGTCTTGTGTACCCGTTTCGTCAATCTACTATCGTCCATCCTTTCTAAATGCCCAAACCATCTAAGCATACCTTTCTCAATCCTAGTCACTACGTCTTCTTTAATTTCACAACGCTCACTTATCACAATATTCCTTATTCTATCTATCAAAGTCACACCACACATACTTCTCAAAGCTCTCACTTCTCTCATCTCCACTGCATTCATTTATTCTACTTTCATGTTTCTTCTAGATATTATCGTAATTTTATATCAATATCCCTTCTTAATCCAAAGTTCCACCTTGAAAATACGTTCGTAGGTACATGGTAGGTACATGGGCTATAGGTATATGGGTAGGTAGGTAGTAGAAAACGGACCATTATGTTTGAAATCGTGCCAAGTACTCAGCAATTTGCCAACAGGCAGAAATGTACCTCTCAGCCGCAAATTGAAACGACCAGTGCCAAGTTTCAGCTGGATGAACATTCTTCTAAATTGCCGCTATTTGAACATATTCTTTTAATCCATTAGTTCGTTCGCTTAAAAACAATGATTAATAAAAGTAGGTTAGAAGTCCAGTTAACTCTAGCATCTTACTTTTGACTGCCTACCTGAGGCTTTTAAGTTGGTTTTCCTTTTTTCTTTGAATCATCTTCCACTTGTTCTCGAGGCACCACACAGGCGCAATCCCAACTAGTAGTAAGAAGGATCATCAAATAAAGCCAAGCCTTGTTTGTCGCCTGATTCTTCGAGGTTTGGTCACGTCAGGAGTAATAGTACATTATTTCAAAGGAAGGAAATAGGCAATTGCAGGTCGAGTAGGCTCGGCCTTTCACTAATACGAGACAGGCGATTGCTATTTCGGCCGAGGCATATATGGTGCTTTTCTCAAAAGAATGCAGGGAAATAAAACATACTTTCTATATACATTTAATTTAATTAATATTAAAAGTTACATTTACGTTTGTCGCTAAATATATATAATCTGGGGCTTTTATTAAAAATTGATTTATGTTTTCGCCAGTATTTTTTTTAGATTTTTTGCTTTTGAATCCTGTCGATTGTCGTAGATTTTCATATTTTTTCAAGTAAATGCCGTTTTTACCATGAACTGTGCATTTTAGCATGGAATAAATTGCACATAATGTAGATGGCTTTTTAGTTTTAGCAATCTCATTCAAATACGCCAAAAATAATGTTTCAGAGAAAATGTTCACGTTTTTGCAACTCATAAAATTTTCATATACGTTCATGTAATTATTTTTCTTTTGACTTCGCTGGAATCAAGTTTTCCATTGCCAATTTGGCTTCTCTGGATCTGGTGGAGTACAATCAATCTCCATTTCACTCTCTGAACCATTGGAACTCATTTTAATTATTAAATTTATATTCATTAAGTATGTAAATAACAAATCAAGATGAATTTTCAGCTTTGCCACCATTTTTTTTTATTTATTACCACCTTTGTCAAAAGCACGGAACAGCTCGTCGAAAGGCAAACGCATTTATCTATACAGCCACGTGACGGTATGCCAATAATGATAAAAGAGATCCAATCAACAGCACGCCGTTTCATACAACATTGCAGGAGTGCTGTAATCTCAGAATAACAATTTGTAATTCTGAGGATGTAATTTTTTTTTTTTTTTTTATTATACTACTTGGATGACGGAATAAGCAAGAGGCCCACCTGATGTTAAGCGGTAACCTCTGCCTATGAACAGTGCATGACCTCATGTAATGTTCCAAATAAAAAAAACGGTCCTTTTTTTTAACATTGATAGACCTTTGTTTGAGCACGATCTCATCTGTTAGTAAGTGACGATGTGGCCGAAGATGAAGCACAAAGGTCTAGAAGGCACCTATTCACTCTAGCCTTGAAGAGACCCATATTATAGTTTTCAGGAAAGACAGACGACGGTAGTGCATTCCACTCCTTAGCAGTTCGCATTATAAAGGTAGAACCAAAACGTTTTGTGCGAATGCGTTGGTCCTGCAATGGATTTGATTTTCTTTGTCCGTAAATTCGATACTTCGCTTGTTATTTTTCTATAAATAATGACAATATCACAGACAAAAAGAGATACTTACGTATGACAATATTTCCGTGGATGTTTGAGAAAATTTCTTTATAAGACGATTAAAATGATCCTTGTGGTTTCAATGAATAAAATACTTTTGACTTTGACTTTATTTTACTTTACTTTACTTTACTTTTTTTTTTTTTTACTTTTTTTTTTTTTTTTTTTTACTTTTTTTTGATTGTTAGACTAATTGACGATGTTAGTCATCAATCATCAATAATGTTATACCTAACGTGGAAGCCTGAAATTGATTTGTTTATAACAATGCTTCCTTGAGTTAATTAATTATACGTACCTACTTATTTACAATAGCCTCGGCAGCGCGCCGTGTGTAGGTACGTAGAAGATGACAGTGCATAGCGTAAGAAGTAATTAATTTTGTAAAAAATAAAAAACCCTCAACACAATCACAGATAAAATAATACGACACAATGAAACGGCTGAACCGATTTTGATCAAACATAGCTAAGAACACTCCCGACAAATTCACCTTTAAAACAAACAAAAAACTAAATTGGTTCATCCGTTCGGGAGCTACGATGCCACAGACAGAGACACACACACACACACCCACACACAAACTACCAACATACCTATTTCTGCCGCAAAGCAGTAGTGCTCGCATTGCTGTGTTTCGGTTTGAAGGTTACGGGTGCCGGTGAAATTACAGGCACATGAGACTTTTCATCTTTATGTCTCAGGGTGGCGGGCGCAGTGCAATGCCACATAGGGCGCGTTCTCGAACATGACCTATGTTATAATGCACTATTCATAGGCAGAGGGTACCGCTTAACATCAGGTGGGCCATCTGCTTGATCCGTCATTCCAAGTAGAATAAAAAAAAAAGTTTTGTAGACTCACGAGTAATTCATCTGGCGTAAATCACCCAGGTGCATGAAGTAGGTAGATACACTATTTGTGTGCTCAATGCACCTTGCCTGGTTTTATTTTTTCAAACTACGTGAATGACAGGTCTAGCAGATGGCCACCTGATGTTAAGCGATAACTTCTGCCTTTAACAACGCAATACCACATAGGTCACGTCCACCCAGGACGCACCCTATGTGGCATTGCACTGCGCCTTCCACCCTGAGACATAAAGATGAAAAGTCTCATGTGCCTGTAATTAAACCGGCACCCTTACCCTTCAAACGGAACACAGCAATTGGCCTACTACTACTTACGCACTACTTCTTTGCGGCAGAAATAGGTATGGAGGTAGTACTTCCCCGGACAAACTCTTTCGCAAAAAAGCTCTACTAACTACTAAGTAGGTGATCTAATTCCGCATATTATAATTATTTCATTTTGGTATACTTTATTCACCTACTAATTTATATTCAAGCTTTTATAAAATTAGTGATCAAAATGAGCCTAAACACGGCCAGTCTACTATTATCCATCGAGGAGTTCCGTTGTCCACCTTCCGTTTCCATCATCAGATCAGCTCGCTGTCACCATCATATCGTATTGTCATCGGTACTTGACAGGTATGCCAAATTTCAGCTCAATCGGTTGAGGATAACTGCTTTAAAATTCAGTTGCAAGATTCCACCCGGATTCCACCCATCTTGTAAAAGTACGATCTGTACGCAAATATAAATCCGGACAGATGAAAGCAAATGTTGCCAGTTTGTTGCAAACACTTCGCTCGCTGGTCAATTATGATAGACACAGATAATTAAACAGCGATGCAGTAAGCCAGATCCTTGATACTTGTGTAATACAATGGATTTCCAGGGAGATCAAAGTCCTCGCGGAGGCCCACATCGCAGACTTCAACCTGAACTCTACCCAGGAGTACTACAAGGAGGAGTTCCCCAAGTTGCTGGAAGCCAACGGCAGCCTGCTGCAGACCCTCAACCTCACCGGCTGCAGCATGAGCAGGCAACTCGAGGAGGTGATAACATTACACCTGTACACCAGCTCGCTGCCTTGGACTCGATCGAACGCAGAGCTTTCAGGCTTATAGGAGAGCAACATATGGCGGAGACTAAGATCCAGAGTCTCGAGCACCGCCGTAAGGTTGCATGCCTTTCGATCTTCTATAGGTTACATTTCGGGGAATGCTCCCAGGAACTTCACGATCTGATCCCACCATCTCCTTTTTATCATACGACAAGCAGGCGCACGGCTCGGTACCATCCTTACCTCATCAGTATCCATATACATACGTTCATGTATGGAACGTGCATTACCGCATATGTCACGTCCACAGGCATAATCATAATGGCGCATAGGTCATAATCTATATTATACATACATACATAGACACACGCCTTTTTCCCCGAAGGGGTAGGCAGAGCCTCAATGGGCCGCTTTTCACAGTGTGCACCATCGTGGAATATAGACGTGACAAGTGGTGAGCTCATCGCCGCCATTGCGCCATTGACGACCTCTGTGGTGCGGCGGGCGAAGGTTGGCCTGCGACGCAGGAGGTTGCGGGTTCGATTCCCGCCTCGGAACAAATATTTGTGCGATCGCAGATATTTGTTCAGGGTGTTCTGGGTATTTTCTATGTATAATAAAAAATATCTATCTATTTAATGTATTGTATTAAGTATATCAGTTATCTAGTACCCATAACACAAGCTCTGCTTAGTTTGGGGCTAGATAATGTTGTGTGAACTGTCCAGCATTATTTATTTATTACTTCCCACGACTAACTCAACTAACGCTTTCTTCCAGTAATAATACATTCCATAATAAGCTAGCAGCCAGGCCAAATCTTATACCAACAAATCTTACTAATAAGTCCGGGTAATCCTAAGGGATTACCCGGACTAAGGTCGGCTTTTACGACATCCATGGGAGGAGATGGAAGGGTCTATTCTTAGGCTTGACACACCACGGACAATATATATTATGACCTGGATTTACACATATAGGCTGTGAAACAGGCGCAGGTAGCCGCTGGTGGAAACTAGTTTTTTTTTAAAACGGTAAAGTTTCTGTTATTGTTATTTTTGTCAAATGCAGAATTCATGAAACACTTCTTTCAAACTCAACATTTTATAAATATTACCGAATGGTCTGCTACGTGACGATGGCAAGCGGCCTGACGGCATGACTCTTGTTCCGTGGGAGAAGGGTAGGCCTTTGGTGTGGGACGCTACATGCGTTGATACCCTTGCGCCATCTCATCTGTCCGGGACATCAGTTAGGGCCGGTGCGGCGGCAGATTCCGCTGAGGACCTCAAAAGACGCAAATATGCAAGTCTCGACAGAGCTTACTTATTTGAGCCTTTCGGGGTCGAGACTCTAGGTCCGTGGGGTTCCGAGGCCCTTCGCGTTTTCAAAATTCTTTCAGGGCATCTGGTCGAAGCGACGCGTGACCCGAGAGCTGGCTCTTATCTGGCTCAACGCATTAGTATTGCCATTCAGCGTGGCAATGCAGCCAGCATCTTAGGGACGCTTCCGTCTGGTAGTGATTTGGATCAGTTGAGCTACCTTTAGATCGCTTGCAGCGGTCTTCAGGTAGCACAACTGTTTCATATGTATTTTGTACATACCTTGTATTATTCTTACTGTAAATAAATACTTTTATAAATTATATAATAAAAGCAAAGCTTATTTTTTGTTATTTCGTTATCTTTCAGGCGGCAGAAGGCACAGGGCTCGCCTTCATAGTGTTCACGCAGGCTATTCTCAAGCTGACCCCTGCGCCGTTCTGGTCGATCATCTTCTTCCTGATGCTACTCTCGCTGGGGCTCGGCAGCCAGATCGGCATCATGGAGGGCATGCTGTGCACCATCTTCGACATCGACATCTTCAAGCGCGTCAGCAAGCCCGTCCTGACTGGTTCGTATTTAGTCAAGAGATCAAGCGCGTCAGTAAGCCCGTCATGACTGGTTCGTATTTAGTCAAGAGATCAAGCGCGTCAGCAAGCCCGTCCTGACTGGTTCGTATTAAGTCAAGAGATCAAGCGCGTCAGCAAGCCCGTCCTGACTGGTTCGTATTTAGTCAAGAGATCAAGCGCGTCAGCAAGCCCGTCCTGACTGGTTCGTATTTAGTCAAGAGATCAAGCGCGTCAGCAAGCCCGTCCTGACTGGTTCGTATTTAGTCAAGAGATCAAGCGCGTCAGCAAGCCCGTCCTGACTGGTTCGTATTTAGTCAAGAGATCAAGTGCGTCAGCAAGCCCGTCCTGACTGTTTCGTATTTCGTCAAGAGATCAAGCGCGTCAGCAAGCCCGTCCTGACTGGTTCATATTTCATCAAGAGATCAAGCGCGTCAGCAAGCCCTTCTTGACTGGTTCGTATTTAGTCAAGAGATCAAAAGCCCAATTAATTCTATTTCTTTTAAAAGCACACTGCACGTTGACCGAATCGAGACTATTGTAAATTGACTAAAAATTGGTATTCTGCTCCCTCATAACAACAATATAATCCTACTTTCGGTTCTTGCGACCATATATTAGAGTAGGATAGTGCTATATAATAATTGTTACGAGAGAAAGAGAGAATTCTCAGAACTTTGAAACATTCAAGTTACAGTCACATTTCAATATAATCACATTCCGCGTTGTATTGTCAGGTGAGCAGAATACCATTTTTGACGTTTGTGACATCGACACTAGATCGTAACATGATCCGAACTATAATTAGTCTATTTTTTATTACGAGAATTGGGCTTATTGCGTAGAGCAGGGATCACCAAATGACGGGCCTCGGTCCGCATCCGGACCGCCAACCCATTTTGTGCGGACCGCGAGAGAAGGCAAAGGAAAGCTAGTATGGGCGCTCATGTCAGAAGTTAAAAGTTTATCGCAAAAACTTGATCTCCCTAATAAAGATCTGAAATGATGATGAAGACCTTGGTAATGAAGCTATACTCTGCAGATGGAAATGATCGATTTCCAAGAAAACACAGTTTTACAACACAAACAATCTCCAGGATTTAATGTTGCGGGTTTAATTCCCGCCTCGGAACAAATATTTGTGCAATCGCAGATATTTGTTCAGGGTGTTCTGGGTATTTTCTATGTATAATAAAAATATCTATCTATGTAATATATTGTATTAAGTATATCAGTTATCTAGTACCCATAACACAAGCTCTGATTAGCTTGGGGCTAGATAATGTTGTGTGAACTGTCCAGCATTATTTATTTATTATTATTTATTTATTTAATGTCAATAGTGTCAATAGTTAACCTATTGTGTCCCTCTGCTGGGCAAAGGTCTCCCCCAAAAATTTCCATCCATCCCGACCTTTGGCAGTTTCCCACCACTTATTTTCGTAAGCCTCGAGATCGTCCCGCCAAAGTCTTCTCGGCGCCCCGTCGTCGCCTTCCGTTATAACAGTTTAGCAACCTTTTAATTAAAATATCACTAACGACTACTTCTAGTAACTAGTAATACTACTAACTAGTAATACTACTAACTAGTAATACTACTAACTAGTAATACTACTAACTAGTAATACTACTAACTAGTAATACTACTAACTAGTAATACTACTAACTAGTAATACTACTAACGAGTATTAGTACTAACTAGTAATACTACTAACTAGTAATACTACTAACGAGTATTAGTACTAACTAGTAATACTACTAACTAGTAATACTACTAACTAGTAATACTACTAACTAGTAATACTACTAACTAGTAATACTACTAACTAGTAATACTACTAACTAGTAATACTACTAACGAGTATTAGTACTAACTAGTAATACTACTAACTAGTAATACTACTAACTAGTAATACTACTAACTAGTAATACTACTAACTAGTAATACTACTAACTAGTAATACTACTAACTAGTAATACTACTAACGAGTATTAGTACTAACTAGTAATACTACTAACTAGTAGTACTACTAACTAGTAATATTTAAAACTATTAATACTACTAACTAGTAATACTACTAACTAGTAATACTACTAACTAGTAATACTACTAACTAGTAATACTACTAACTAGTAATACTACTAACTAGTAATACTACTAACTAGTAATACTACTAACTAGTAATACTACTAACTAGTAATATTTTAAACTAGTAATACTACTAACTAGTAATACTACTTACTAGTAATACTACTAACTAGTAATACTACTAACTAGTAATGCTACTAACTAGTAATACTACTAACTAGTAATACTACTAACTAGTAATATTTAAAACTAGTAATACTACTAACGAGTATTACTACTAACTAGTAATACTACTAACTAGTAATACTACTAACTAGTAATACTACTAACTAGTAAAACTACCAACTAGTAATACTACTAACTAGTAATACTACTAACTAGTAATATTTAAAACTAGTAATACTACTAACTAGTAATACTACTAACTAGTAATACTACTAACTAGTAATACTACTAACTAGTAATCCTACTAACTAGTAATACTACTAACTAATAATACTACTAACTAGTAATACTACTAACTAGTAATACTACTAACTAGTAATACTACTAACTAGTAATACTACTAACAAACTGTTTTGTGAGTGCAGGCATAGTGTGCGCGTTCTGCTTCCTGGTGGGTCTGATCTTCACGACGGGCGCGGGCGAGTACTGGCTGAAGATGTTCGACTCGTTCGCCGGCACCATTGGGCTCGTGGTGGTGGCGCTGCTCGAGATGGTCTCCGTCATCTACATCTACGGACACGAGAGGTGAGGGACAGGGCTGGCTGATAGGTGACCTGATAGAGGTCTCCGTCATCTACATCTACGGGCACGAGAGGTGAGGGACAGGGCGGGCTGGTAGGTGACCTGATAGAGGTCTCCGTCATCTACATCTACAGGCACGATAGGTGAGGGACAGGGCTGGCCGATAGGTGAGCTGATAGAGGTCTCCGTCATCTACATCTACGGACACGAGAGGTGAGGGACAGGGCTGGCTGATAGCCTGTGACCTTGGGGCTCCAGCCAAGCGAGCTATTCTCAAACGGTTTTCGTACGGAACGTGTTTGCATTCAAAAACTGTCGAAAAATGAGTTGGTAACAGTTCGGTACTGTTCCAGGTTCACGAACGACATCTACGAGATGACGGGCTACCGGCCCGGCCTCTACTGGCAGGTGACGTGGCGCTACGTGGGGCCGTTCATCGTCTCCTGCATCCTGCTGTCCTCGCTGGTCTTCATGCTGATCAACCCGCCGACCTACGGCGCCTGGAACGCCGCTGAGGTAAGCTTCATCGTCATCATAGAACCTTTTTTTTTATACATCTTGAATGACGGAAAAACCTGATGGCTTGCCTAGGGGTTTGCCACAACCACTACGCTTGGCAGGCGGGTTGGTGATCGTAGTTAGTAATGGAGTACTCAGGGTGGCTACCCTTGACACTCGATCGCAATCCTAATTTGGGATTTGCTGTCAAATCGTGCCATTTGGTACTCTTGAATCCAATCCTGCCACACGATTGGATGCGAACCTGGTGGAATTTTAAGGAACTAAACAAAATCGACTATACTCGAATCCAAGATATATGGGAAAATAAGTAATAATTATAAGGATTATGCAAGTTATTTTCAAATGTAATGAATGGTAGTTTTATTGCGTTGTGTGTAGCCACACCTACGTCATGTTGATCTTTCAGGAATCATCACAAAAAGTCGGTCGCGTTCACGATTTAAATTTTAATCTCGATTTTGATTGAAGATTACAAAATTTTGTGAAAACTGGATTGGGATTGGGATTGGATTGGGTTTGAAACTGTTGTCAAGGGTAGCCCCCCAGGTGTTATTGTTCTCCAAATAAATTGGCAAGCTTCCTGCTTACGGACTGCCAGTTCAATTCTGCTCCTGGCTCGCAGACTTTCTGAGGGAAAGATCCATTCGAGTAGTTGTTGACGGCTGCTCGTCGGATCAAATGGCTATAAATGCCGGGGTACCTCAGGGGCCAGTGCTATCTGCCACACTGTTTCTGCTGCATATTAATGATCTGCTAATGCCCAGTATCATTGTGTATGCAGACGACAGCACAGTTGTGGAGAGATACGTTTCCACTGCGCGTGCTAGGCAGAATGAAATTCTGGAGTTAAGAGATGAGATGCTGCAGCGTCTGAATTTGACTCTCAAGGCTGTATCCGATTGGGGCGATGCCAATCTAGTCAAGTTCAACGCCTCTAAAACGCAGGCTCGTCTCTTCTCGGCGAAAAAAAGTCCGTTTCTCCAAGTTCCTGTCTTCCGAGATGTACCTGTAGCTATAGGTGATCACCTCGAGCTCTTAGGCGTTTCACTCACGCCTACTCTCAACTTTGGCTCCTACATCGAGTCTAAGGCAAAAACTGCTTCCATGAAGCTGGGTATCCTGAATAAGGTAAAGCGTTACTTCACACCAGGACAGCTTCTAAGTCTGTACAAAGCACAAGTCCGGGCTGGTATGGAGTATTGCTGCCACGTTTGGGATGGCTCGGCCAAACACCAGCTTGCTGCCTTGGACTCGATTGAACGCAGAGCTTTTAGGCTAATAGGTGAGCAACATATGGCGGAGACTAAGGTCCAGAGTCTCGAGCACCGCCGTAAGGTCGCATGCCTTTCGATCTTCTATAGGTTACATTTCGGGGAATGCTCCCAGGAACTTCATGATCTGATCCCACCATCTCCTTTTCATCATTGGACGAGCAGGCGCACGGCTCGGTACCACCCTTACCTGATTAGTATACCCGCTATTCGTACTAAACGTTTCAGTTCCACCTTTATAATGCGAACTGCTAAGGAGTGGAATACACTACCGTCGTCTGTCTTTCCTGAAAACTATAATCTGGGTCTCTTCAAGGCTAGAGTGAATAGGTGCCTTCTAGACCTTTGTGCTCCATCTTCGGCCACATCGTCACTTTCCAACAGGTGAGATCGTGGTCAAACAAAGGTCTATCAAAGTAAAAAAAATAAAAAAAAAATAAAAAAATGTTTTTTCTGCCACCATTTAAACTAGGTTACGACTTTACGAAAGCTTTAGACGACGTTTTCCAAGTGTCATTTTCAGTTTAGTTTTTGTTGGTATTTACCTACTTTTAAATTTTATCATGGCAGTATGGAGAACTTCTTTCAGCCAACGTAAATAGTTTAAAAAAATACAAAATCCTGTAAAATTATGTAATAATTATATCGTTGTGATAGTTACGTATTTTGAAATACTATCTGTTACTTAAACTGTCGCCAACGCCATCTAGCGAGAGATAAATAATGCTAAAATGACACTAGGAAAACTCCTCATTGTTTGGAAAGGTATTCATCAGAAGCCATTTAAAGAAGAGAAGACACGTCAGTAGCTAGGGGTTAATTGTAATCTAGGGTTTTGATTAAATTCTGATTTTTAATAGTTAACTTGATTTCACAAACAAGGATTACGAAATATACATACATACATAATACACACACGCCGTATTTCCCGAAAGGGTAGGCAGAGCCTCAAATGGGCCTCTTTTTCACAGTGGGTTGCCGTGGAATGTAAACGTGACAAGTGGTGAGCTCATCGGCGCCATAACTTCCCACGACTGACTCTGCTAACGCTTTCTTCCAGTAATAATAAATTCCTTATATAAGCTAGCCGCCAGGACAAATCTTATAGGCACCAACGAATTTTACAAACAAGTCCGGTTAATTCCTAAGTCAGCTTTTACGACATCCACGGGAGGAGACAGAGGGGTATATTCTTGGACCAGAATATTATCACAATTAATAGTAGTATTATCACAATTTCTTATTCAGATTCACCACACAAGGTTCCACCTGAACAGAGAAAGCGCAGAAGTGTATTGTAAACATAAGGTCCAGAACAGTTCCCAAAACGCTATCCGCTGGCGGTAGACGTGCTCTAGCAGTTCCATCTTCACGTCTATGTTTAGATAGGCCTTGGTGGTGGGGTCAGTTCGCGTCCACTTCACGGGAAGCAGCTTGCTTTGCTTGGGAGTCGGGTCTCTGAAATAGGCAGGTCTAATGAGTAACTGAACAAAGCTACCGACGGCAGCTGATTGGTCTTATTTATGGTTAAAGATTATTTATTTCTCAAAAGAAATTAACATTTCACTTGATGAGAAACTTCATTTATGAGAAACTTATTTTAATAATGTAAGTAAGCGCTTCTAACAATTCTAAACTTAGTAATACATTTTAAACAAAACCAATCAATTTAAATAATTTAGTAGGTAAATTTACAAACAAAGCCAAAGTCATTGCTTGTCAAATATTCGAATACCTGCAAAAACACGTACTGTGCTGTGCGGTATCACACACGCACTCACATTCACTCATCAGGGTTTCTCCTGTGATACCCAGACTCTTAAGAGACTGGTGGTAGCAGTAGAGCCCGTACTTACATTTACCCACACTGCCTCACACACCACACACCACACACCCACATACACTTCCTCATACTTGGTTACAATTATTAGGTTCAAACTTTTTCTCTGCGCTGTCTGTTTGTTGTCTCTGTTTTGTTGCTAAAAATGTTTAATGTTATGTTTATGTACAAATACTACTTAAAAAAAAAAAAAAAGATGGATATTGAAGAACGGTATCTCCTAACACAAGCATATTTTTTGCTTAAAAGGAGTGTCCAAACCCTGTTAAATTGTAGACTTTAAGTTAATGAAATAAACATTTGTTATTTGTTATTTTTGTTATTTTTGGTATCGCTAGCTGAGGCAGGACAAAAATAGATATAATGAGTGAGAGTTTGGAGGCTTTCTCCTCATAGAGGAGTCAATGTTAGGTGCTGAAAAAAAAAAATTCATTCATTGACCTTATCTGTAAAGTGAACGTACAAAAATGTTCTACCTGTTCATTAACCATGTGAAAAAAATAACAAAGTGCAGCTGTTTTCGACTGAAAATTTGAATCAGCTTCTAAACGACTTACTATTTTGTACTTTTTCTTTCACCTAAATTTCAGCAAAGACTATCTTCAAGTTGAACGTATGATTCTGTGATGCGACGGTTTCTCAGACAAATAATTGTTTTTCGTGATTTTCCCTTACTTTTCCTTCCGCGAGCTTATTCTGTCACTTTCTAACTTACCTGAACTTTAATGAGTTTAATAGGGACGGAAATTGGCTGTTGTATGCTCCTTGACATTTAGCATTCATTTAATTCTAGAGCTCTATGCTCATACCAGACAGACAACGTCTAACTTATACCCCTTATACCCCTCTTTTAAATGTGGCAGTTGATAATAGTAGTAAAGATCACGCTGATCAAAGCATACTATCAGAGCTTTTACACGGGCTAACTATGGGTCAGCTATACCAAAAAATCGCTGAATTCTTTACGTAAAATAATACTTTTAGAATGCAGTTGGGTCTGCCTCGTTTTTGTGGTTAATCACTTCTAATTAATTTCACTACACTAATTGAGACCGCTTAAAGTGCCACCAAAATTAAACATACTAAGGTACAACTAAAAAAAAAACACTAGAAATTGAAAATAAATATAAATAGACGGCTTCTCTAAAATGGCAGAAAGAGCCAAGAATTTACAATAATGTATCCAACCATTTAACACTCTGAAAAAGGACTAATAAATCGTATTTATTAGTCCACGTACATTGAGGATTATCAGACTCACCCAAACTTGATGAAATTCGCCCACATAGTTGTCATTATATCCCTCATAAGTAACTGTTCCTCAGACTGATTCTCTGAACCCATATCAAAGAGGTACTGTAACTCCTCCGTATGGTACGCTCCTACACCACTCATGTTCTTATAAGGACTGCCTCCAGTGTAGGAAAAGAGATATTTGTACACCGAAGCTTTGAACTTTAGATAGTTGTCCACAGATCTTTCTACAGCAACATTTATTTGGAAATCTGATGAAAAGTCAACCAGCTCTAGCATTGACTCCTTAGATATACCTTTCCCTCCCAAATAGAACTTCCGTACTATACCGGGTAGGTTTACACGTGTCATATCGAATAGTACACCAAATGTTTTGTTCAGCGTCGTGTGGAATATGTCACCCAAGTTTTTGTAGAACGTCTCGTTTTGATTAGCGAAACGAGCAAAATCTTCTTTACTGTTATATCCGATCAATATAGGAGTATTCTTTATTCTTTCAGCAAAATTTGATTGATCTGCGTCATATTTGTCTGCGCACACTCTGAAATGAAAACTGAGGTCCCTAGCAGCTCTCATGACTTCTATAGGATTAGCTTTGTTCAAGAACCGCTGAGCTTCTTCTGTACTAGTCGCATTACTCCCTAAATGTTGAGCTATGCTGATAGGTGCATGTTCATCTTTTCGTGATTCTATATCGTCAATATATTTGGAACCACTTTGTATGATTGCTTTGTTGAACAGTATTTCGTTGGAATAAAGATGAAAATCAACTGCTCCTCCTCCAAAACTTTGTCCGCCGATAGTCACATTATTTGGGTCTCCACCAAATGCCCCAATATCAGCTTTGACCCATCTCAGGGCTGCTTTCTGGTCCTTCATGCCTTGGTTTCGAATACCATCAACACATAGGAATCCGTAAGGGCCAAGCCTGTAGTTGGCAGTGACTACTATGACTCCATGTTTGGTCAAATGTTTGGGGTCGTACTGACCAGCGCTGCCCATGACGAATCCTCCTCCATGGAACCATACGAAGACTGGCAAGCCTTGAGAGTTGCGTCGTCGGATAGGGTTGGAGGTTGGCACGTATATGTTCAGACGAAGACATTGAAGAATCCCGCCTTCAGTGCGTACAACTTGCGGACACGTGACTGTGGGGTCTGACGCGTTGAAGGGCGTGGTGAAGTTAAAGTTTGAAGTTTCCTGGAAATTAAATTCTACGGTTATTTACTGATCAAACGAATCTATTATAGAGCTAATTTAAGTAACTACTTACTTCAAAAGGACGGTCTTCATTCACTTTTGCGTAAGGCACGCCTAAAAACGTGCTAAGACCATGACTCCTCTGACCAACTACACTACCCTTGCTGGTCACAACTGACACACTTTTAGAGAACACTGGTCCCAACAAAAATAGTATGAAAAACATCACGATCACTGAACTTAGTTGAATGAAAGGTGAGTGATGTGCGGTGTATTTATAAGGACGAGTGATAGCAAATTTAGAGTACCGTAATGAGGAAAATAAAACCAGTTTCAATACATGTTTTTATCTACCTCGCAAAAAACCTTAAGTTTCGGACGTTAACTTTCGATGATTGATGTTTTTATTAATATAGCAAAATATTAATTATGTGGTATTATTATGTGGTATATTAGGTATTATTAGTGGTATGTGCAAGACTTATGTAGGTAGTAAATTGGTATAGGTACCTCATTCGTTATACGTTCATACGAGTACTATGAACTTATTATCTACTTTACGAATACCAATACCTACCTACGTAACTATTTACAAGTCATTGTGGTTAGGTAGTAACAGGGGATTCCCTTTAGAAACAGCTTCATCGTTATTTGTAGAGGCTCGCTTTGTTTTCTTTACAAATTAGCTTTTTATATTGAACGAATATTGGTTTACCCTTGAACCTACTTAAGAGTACGTTGACCCCCAATTCACACCATACGCGATGATCTCGCCACAGATATCTAGCTTCGGGCTTATTTTTACCAGTCTATACCCATACCATAGGGCCTAAATTGTATGAATCTATGTAAACACAGTCGTAAATTTATTTACAATTAGTCAATCATGAGGGAGTATTTGGGGATTGACTCACGGGCGGTCATACAGATGAAAAAAATAAAGGCAAACGTACTGACAAAATTAGAGGTCCAGATTTCGCCATTTGGTTTCGAAACCTTAAAAATGTCCTACAGGCGTGTATCTATGTATGGATAGAGTTGTTTGCCAATTAAACAAGTTTATTGTTGAAAAACATCTCTTTCAAAACAAGCTTTCATGAAATTAGTGATCGGAACTGTGTGAAAATGTGCAATCGGAAATGTGCTGATCATAATGAGCCCAAACACGGCCAGTCTAATAATATCCAGCGAGGAGTGCCGTTGTCCACCTTCAGTCTCCATCATCGGATCAGCTTGTTGTCACCATCAATAACATAGGTAGGTCACTGGAACTTCACTGGTATGCCAAATTTCAGCTCAATAGAACACCGGGAAGTGGGTCAAATTTAACTTATTACACATTATGGACAGGAGAAACTAAATAAAAGCTTGTAAAAACATTTATTCTGGTAGCATAATGTAATAAATCAGGTCAATTTTCAATCACAATTGTCGTGGATTTATAATATCTCTCTGGTGATATAATTGTATTGTATACAGCAACACTGAATAGCGGGTGGATCCCTATGATCCCTAAGTAAGTCACACTATGGTCACACTGCAATACCACAAAGATGGCTAATTATTAATTTATAAAATAAAAATCTCTAAATTATTTAAGTGCACCAGAATAAATAAGATGAACGGTCAAAGAATTTGTTTTATAACCGTGCCCAATCCAGGACAACAATCACTAGTTTTGAATCACCCTATTACAGGTCTAAAACCAGTTAGAAAACCATATAATTGATCTGTTATAGTCCAGATCAGTTCCCAAAACGCCATTCTCCGGTGGTAGACGAGCTCCAGCATTTCCATCTTCACGTTTATGTTAAGATAGGCCTTGGTGGTGAGGTCAGCTCGCGTCCATTTCACTGGAAGCAGCTTTGTTTGCTCGGGAGTCGGGTCTCTGAAATAGGTACGTAAAATTAGTGCCTGCCGAACATAAACAACGCATTGAAATTGGAGCATTCATTCTACACCTCTAAGCTCGACCAGACAGACAACGCAGTCAATTATGTACTGTGGTTAATCTTCCATTTCATACCATATACAGACTCACTCACCCAAACTTGATAAAATTGGCCCACATAGTTGTCATCATGTCCTTCATAAGCAACTGTTCCTCAGACTGATTCTCTGAACCCATATCAAATAGGTACTGTAACTCCTCCGTATGGTACGCTCCTACACCACTCATGTTCTTATAAGGACTGCCTCCAGTGTAGGAAAAGAGATATTTGTACACCGAAGCTTTGAACTTTAGATATTTGTTCACAGATCTTTCTACAGCAGAATTTAGTTTTAAATCTGATGAGAAGTCCATCAGCTCCAGCATTGACTCCTTAGATATACTTTTCCCTCCCAAATAGAACTTGCGAACTATATCAGTTAAGTTTATAGGTATAATTTGTTTAAGTACGCCAAGTTTTTTGTCCCGGGAAATACTGTTGAAAATATCACTCAAGTTTTTATAGAACGTCTCATTTTGATTAGCGAAACGAGCAAATTCTTCTTTACTGTTATATCCAATCAATATAGGAGTGTTCTTTATTCTTTCCGAAAAATTTGATTCATCTGCCGGAAATCTGTCTGCACACACTCTGAAGTGCAAATTAAGATCTCTTGTAGCTCGCATGACTTCTATAGGATTAGCTTTGTTCAAAAACAACTGAGCTTCTTCTATTCTAGTCGCATTACTCCCTAAATGTTGAGCTATGCTGATAGGTGCATGTTCATATTTTCTTGATTCTATATCGTCAATATATTTGGAACCACTTTGTATGATTGCTTTGTCGAACAGTATTTCGTTGGAATAAAGATGAAAATCAACTGCTCCTCCTCCAAAACTTTGGCCGCCGATAGTCACATTATTTGGGTCTCCACCAAACGCCCCAATATCAGCTTTGACCCATCTCAGGGCTGCTTTCTGGTCCTTCATGCCTTGGTTTCGAATACCATCAACACATAGGAATCCGTAAGGGCCAAGCCTGTAGTTGGCAGTGACTACTATGACTCCATGTTTGTTCAAATGTTTGGGGTCGTACTGACCAGCGCTGCCCATGACGAATCCTCCTCCATGGAACCATACGAAGACTGGCAAACCTTGAGAGTTGCGTCGTGGGCTAGGTTTGGAGGTTGGCACGTATATGTTCAGACGAAGACATTGAAGTTTCCCGCCTTCAGTGCGAACAACTTGCGGACACGTGACGGTGGGGTCTGACGCGTTGAAGGGTGTGGTGAAGTTAAAGTCTGAAGTTTCCTGGAAATTAAAGGCTACGGTTATTTACTGATTACACTTGGAATGTGATGTTCTAACTGTCCGTCAGTTATTCGTGCTAAAATCTTTGTTCAAACGCACAGACTGTTGTCCACAGCCGTGTTTAAAGCTGCGTTGAATCGCAGAGTTTTAATACTTCCAGTCCCTTCAACTGCTACCAGTTATGCTCAGTTTTGGCCTGTACTTGAAAACCCATATCTTTAATACTGTAGCCAAGCACTGTAATATAAGTGATAAAATTCACGGTTAGAAAGTGGCTGCTGTCACTGTCATATCTTATGCTGCTCGTTTATTAAAGACTAGTTGAACGAGCGAAGCGAGTTCTCTGAGTCAACTTGGAAGAATCGGCGTTTGTATGTATGTATGTATGTATGTTTGTCCGAGCATAACTTGCGAACCGTTAATCCGATCTTCATGAAATTTGATTGAAAGGTAGATAGTATTGGTACAATTTGTTGGTAAGGTTATGAGCTACATCGGTCGGGGGGTTGTTGAGATATTGGGGTCCAAGAGGGGGTAAAAAAAAAGTGAGAACATTCCCATTGCATTGGCAAATGCTCCCAGGAACTTCATGATCTGATCCCACCATCTCCTTTTCATCATAGGACGAGCAGACGCACGGCTCGGTACCACCCTTACCTCATTAGTAGGTATACCCTCTATTCGTACTAAGCGTTTCAGTTCTCCCTTTATAGTGCGAACTGCTAAGGAGTGGAATACACTACCGTCGTCTGTCTTTCCTGAAAACTATAATCTGGGTCTCTTCAAGGCTAGAGTGAATAAGTGCCTTCTAGACCTTTGTGCTCCATCTTTGGCCACATTGTCACTTACCAACAGGTGAGATCGTGGTCAAACAAAGGTATATCAATGTAAAAAAAACACAACTAGAAGGTACTGCTAATTATGTCTGAAAGTTAGATCGCGCTATCGATGCGTTTTGAAGCTTGGATATGAAGTACCGTGATAACTACGTTCATTTTATGTGGATATACTCACGTAGGTACATAACATAGATATTTTTTCGAAATCAATACGGTAGGTAACCTACCTTAATCGCGTGTATTCGCGAGTTCTCAGTTCGGGGCGAACCACTAGTTTAGTTTATTTTTCAAATTTTCACATAATTTATGTACCTGGTAACCTGTTGTGACTCTTTATTTGTACCTGACATCCGACAATTAAAAGTCCTACCTAAATGTTTTCTGTAAACCGGTAACAGATCTCCACGATACAGGCGTGCCTAGTGTGGAGATACTAGATATAGATTTAATTGGACTTATAGCACCTCTGTATTAACACACAACTTTTTGTCATACCTACCTAGTTTTATTAAGAGAGTGGTCTGTGAAAATGACACATCGAGTTTTGACACTATTCCATTACCTGTGACCTCCACCTTGCGGTGGGATTTGGAACTAATTAGGTAAACAAACCTCTCAACCGTACAATTGTGTAGAAAACACATTACTTGTTTTGTCAATTACTTCATTGAATTTTTGTTCTGTACGTAATCAGATAAATGTGAAAATAAAATCAATGTATACCACCTATACAATCGTTGCGTGACTGACTGACTCAGTCACTGACTATCAACGCGAAGTCTAAACCCTAGGTCATAGGACCTGAAATTCACATAGGTACATTTCTTTTGTGGTATAGCGGTGCACTAAGAAAGGAATTTCCTAAATACACACCCTAAAGTGGTGCAGCGGGATGTTGAAGTTTGTATAGCAAAAACTGCACGCGGGCGAAGTCCCAGGCGTTCCACTACTGGATACTTGAGAAATCTCTGTGCACATGTTGTGTTTTACATATTATGCTGTGTGCTTCAGGTTTCGTTATATTTTATAACAGTTTTATTCGTTTTATTTTACCCCAAATAGACAAAGTGGTCAACAACTTCAATAACTGTACCAATATGGGTGCAAAGTTAGTATATAAAAACCATCATAACCGAATCGCAAATGAACATGGGCAAGAAATGAACAAACCCACAAAAATAACCAAAAAATACAGGACCAAAAAAAACAAAATTAAATCAAAAACGCCCTGAAAACTCTCACAACCTAAGAAGCCCTACAAACCTTTAAAAAAACCCTTCCAACTCCTAAAAACAGAGGGTTTAGCCTACCCTACCTCCCTAGAGTGCATACAAGTCTTAAACTTTAAGAATCAATTAAAACCTCGTACAAACCCATACAACCCAATTTAAACCGGTATTGAACGACGGACCTTGCTCAGAAAAATATCTTGGGAATCAGGATTTTTCCCAGCAGGGCCCAAATTAGATCATTTTCTCGGCCTCAAAACTCACTATTCTACCAAACTTCCTGCTGATGTTTTTTTTTCCATTAACTTTCATCCACTAATATACCTACCTTGTTTGTTTATATTAATTTGAATGTGTATGTGCGCCTACTTTTTGGCGATTGTACCTAGTCAACCTTTGGAGGTTTTTAAGGTACAATATTATACCTAATTAAATGTGTAAAATATATTGCGTATGAAATAAATAAAAAACAAAAAAAACCTACACGTGTAGGGCTGTTTAAAAAAACGCTCATACAGTGATTTGATTTTCGTAATGATGGCAAAAGGCCCGACGGTATGACCTTGGTTCCCCGGGAGCGGGGGCGAGCCCTAGTGTGGGACGTCACTTGCGTTGACACATTGGCCCCCTCTCATCTCAGTGGAACAATCACCAAGGCTGGAGCCGCGGCGGAGGCAGCAGAAAATGCTAAGCGGCGCAAATATGTAGTCCTCTCCGATGACTACATTTTTGCGCCGCTTGGTGTAGAGACTTTGGGACCATGGGGCCCTAGTACTAAGACCTTTTTTAAAAAAATATCACCGATGCTCATCGACGCCGCTGGTGACAAGAGGGCTGGCTCCTTCCTGGCGCAAAGAATTTATTTGGCCATTCAACGTGGGAATGCAGCCAGTGCTCTTGCCACCTTGCCCTATGAACCAAATTTATTGTGTTAGCTTCTTTTTTTCTTTTCTTTTCTATATTTAAGTATTTTTGTACATACCTTGTTTTAATTCCATTTATTAATTAAAAAAAAAAAAAAGTTATTATATTATACTCGTAACATTATTTAATCCTATTTCGTCAAAATAGTAACAGTTTTTCGAGTTATTTTGTACAGAAAGACGGATAAAGAAACAAATAAATTATATAGGTACCTACAAACTATGTTGGAAGAAATTCACGTAATTGAAACATACTGACCACAAATTGGCATAAAAAAACGGCGCGGCGAGGACGTTGCATTTGACATGACTAGTAAGACATTTTCAAACATTTATCGGCTTCTAAATTCTAATTTCCATGTACAACCACAGAATAAATAATAGTACCTACTTCTTGAAACATGCCATGAATTGGTTTGGCGTCTTTATGAAAGGATTATAGGAAATTCAAACCCTAAAATCAATTGTGTTGAAGACCTCTGTAGCGCGGCGGGCGAAGGTAGTAGTGCGATCGCAGATATTTGTTCAGGTGTTCTGGGTATTTTCTGTGTATAATAAAAAATATCTATCTATGTATTATATTGTATTAAGTATATCAATTATCTAGTACCCATAACACAAGCTCTGCTTAGCTTGGGGCTAGATAATGAAATGTCCAACATTATTATTATTATTTATTATTAATTAGGGTCATAAAGTTTGGAAGTATTGTTTGTTATTCTATTAATATTAAAAATTAAAGCGGGCCCCCATACAAAAAAAGTGATTTTGACAAACGCTGTATCTCTTGATCCGCAATAGCTAGACACAAAAAAAAATAAAAAAGTGAGTTATAAGTAGGTATGTACCTACCTAGGGGAAAACAAACATGTTTATATTTACTTGCCTTATTTTTATTAATTATCATCATCCGCCCAGCTGGAAATATAACATTTCCATAGAATGCCACGACGACTGGTCTTGAGCCGCCTCCGTCCACAGACTTCCCGCGACCTTTATAAAGTTTGGTACATTGGAAGTTCCCCTCCCACACTGCGTCGTCCGGTTGTTGGTCGCCACTCGAGGACTTTATTTCAGTCATCTTAATAAGTGCGTGTTGCCAGAGATGACTTACGTGACTGAGACGTGATCGCTAACTATCACACACACAAAAGCTCAAAGTATCACAGCGGGCTATGCATGGAGAGAGCTATGCTATTACCATCAGTGTACAAATACGTAGTCTGCGACAACCGTAACTACAAGAAATATTGTTACGAGATATTCGCGCCTAAAGTTTTTTATCTTATATTAGTGATCAATGTCTTTGCAAATATTTATCTGTTATGATTTTGATCTGTACGATCGCTACGATCATTCCCTTTAAAACTGTGTTTATTATATCGTGATAACATTAATGCTTTTTTATTATTTAGTAAATAATACTTGTTTAGTGTAACATTATTTTAGAACGTGCTTTACCTAAGCATGTGCGCCGTATGTAACATAGTTACTGTTCGCATGTCTAGGGATTTTGTTATGGTGTTCAACAAACGGAATATGCTCAAGATTTACTAATCTTATGTGCGGTAACATAACTACTAACTCAGTTATACACTTTATTGAGCTGGGAGAAAAAAAAAACTGTAAGTAAGACCACAGAATAAATAATAGCAAGAACAAAAGGCTCACATCGTGAAAAAAAAATAACGAACCTTGCTGGGACGCAACAAAGTGCTTTTCAGTTCGCATAAGTGCTTAGTGCCTAGCGCCAAAACCACCTTAACACCCTAAACACCCACCACCCTTATTCACCTAAACATTGGCGCTCTCTTGTAAATGTTTGAATCTTTTTATTTGTGTATTATATTTTTGTTTAGTACTCAATTTATAATTTTACTAGCTGTAACCTGCGACTTCGTCTGCGCAGGATTATTAAGTAGCGGAGTATTATAAAGCTAGTATTATTAGACTTACGCTGGTGAAGTAAGTTTCACCCGCGTAAGTCTCGATCCCGTGGGAATATCGGGATAAAAATGTGCCTGTGTTATTTCGCGAGTCTAGTTATCTTTATTCCAAATTTCATCCAAATCCATCCCGTAGTTTTTACGTGAAAGAGTAATTAGGATAGGATATTCGGTTACCAAATTACTCCTGCATTCTGCTGCACGCCTGGTACATTGAAAAGAAAGAAAGAAAGAAAGAAAAACATTTATTTGTGTCACCAACATGGATGTAGTAGTAACAGTCAACAAACAATATTCCACACAAAAATACACACACACACACACACACACACACACACACACACACACACACACACACACACACACAGAAAAAAAGATAAATAAAACATTGGATGAAAAGTATTCGCATTGCTGCTGCGCCCTGCGGTGTTTTCCGCATAGGTCTCGATTCCGTGGGAATATCGGGATAAAAATGTGCCTATATGTTATTCCGGGAGTCCAGTTATCTCCGTTCCAAGATTCATCCAAATCCATCAAGCAATTTTTACGTGAAAGAGTAACAAAGATACATCCATCCATCCATCCATCCTTCCATCCATCCATACTTACAAACTTTCACGTTCCTAATATTAGTAAGATACCTTTTAACATTCTTTGTATTTTTGAATTTTAAACACAAATTAAATTTAAATTAAATGACTATTCCAAGTATATTCGGTACAAATTTAATCTGCGTAGTGTTTTTTTTTCGAATGGAATTAAAAAGATTTAAACTTTTGTTTTCTTGACAAAATCCGAATAAATTTATGGATATAATACTTGTTTTTGACTTTGTACGATGACACGTGACGCGTCGAAATAATAACTTGGTAGCTTTCCATGGCGCATGCACTATTAAATTGTTTTGACCAAATGTTCCCATTTTTAGGGTTCCATACTCAAAGACAAGGAACCCTTATGGATTCCCTTTGGATTTTCATATTGTGTCCTACTAATATTTATACCATCAATTTGTACATATGTTTAAGCAAATAAATTATCTTGATCTTTATCTTTATCTTTATCTTTAATCTTTCGTCATGTCTGTCTGTCTGTCTGTCTGTCCGTGTATGTCACAGCCTTTTTTTTCCGAAACTATAAGAGCTATACTGTTGAAACTTGGTAGGTAGATGTATTCTGTGAACCGCATTTAGAATTTTACACAAAAATTAAAAAAAAAACAATTATTTTTGGGGTTCCCCATACTTAGAACTGAAACTCAAATTTATTTTTTCATCAATGTGGGCTATCTGTGGATAGGTCTTCAAAAATGATGTTGAGGTTTCTAATATATATTTTTTCTAAACTGAATAGTTTGCGCGAGAGACACTTCCAAAGTGGTAAAAAGTGTGCCCCCCCCCCCCCCCCCCATAACTTCTAAAATAAGAGAATTATAAAACTAAAGAAAATATATGATGTACATTACCATGTAAACATTCACTCAAAATTGGTTTGAATGAGATCTAGTAAGTAGTTTTTTTTTAATACGTCATTAATCGTAATCCATCCAAGAACTTTTATATTATGTTACTTGCTGCTACTGAACCCTTCATGGGCGAGTCTGACTCACACTTGGCCGCTTTTTTTATGGTTATTTTTGGAAATTGTTATTTTGTACCTTTTTTTTGCATAGAGTCAATCTTTATAGAATACTGACTATCCATGTTTTTTTTGTTGTATTTGGAATAGTGGTGTATACCTTATTTTATACCAGTCAGTTAAAACATCCTAACGATGAAGTTATAAGTTGGTAAATATTGCTACAAGTATCTCCTATTTTTTTTTTTTTTTTTTTTTATACTAATGATTGACGGAACAACTAGATGGCCCACCTGATGTTAAGCGGTAACCTCTGCCTATGAACAGTGCATTACCTCATAGGACACGTTCACCTAGGACGCACCCTATGTGGCATTGCAATGCGCCCGCCACCCTGCGACATAAAGATGAAAAGTCTCATGTGCCTGTAATTTCACCGGCACCTTCAAACCGGAACACAGCAATGCGAGCACTACTACTTTGCGAAAGAAATAGGTATGGTGGTAGTACTTCCCCGGACGAACTCTTTCACAAAAAAGCTCTACTACTACTACTTTCTGGTATAAATAGCACTAATTATGATTTCTTCTTTTATTTCTGCAGTTATACATCTTGCCATAACTTTTGGTACGGCTTCTAGAAAACAATGTGTTAAAAAAAACTAGTTAATATATTGTGATTTTAACTCAACACCGTGACTAGTTTATATTTTGGGGTTCAATCCTCCCTATCTACTTTTACGGCAAAATCTCTCTCAGGTACGTTTGATGTAAAAAAACTGGAGCATGTGTGTGATTCGTGATCTCGATAATTATAAAAATCCCATGTTTCCAGAACCTTTACACAGGTATTGTTTGAATTGACACAATTTATAAAATCCTGAAAATCATAGATTTGATTTGCTGATTTTGGTATCTTGTAGGCAACCAGTCCTTTTTTTCAGAATCCCCTTCAGTCTTGTTAGGCCAGTCACCGTAGACACTAAAATCGTGTAAGATCGCAAAAAGTTGCATGGTTCTGTTTTTTTGGGATGTTGTTAGGATAAATACCAATTGTGTAAAACCAAGTTTGCAACTTCGATAGAGCTGTGCGAACTTTGCAATTTTTTTACGACCTGGAATGTTTAAGATGACTGGCCTATGTGTCGTTTGTAGGTTAACAGCTAATATTTGTAAGGAAAAAGGTTATACACACCTCAGTTTGTTCAAAATTACTAGGTATAACTAAGTAGTTGGAAGAAACTTTTCTTTTGGGTACTTAGTTACTTTGTATTAGCCATTTTGAATTTTCTAGAGCGTTCACATGCGTACTTTTCGTCGCGAGTATCGCCTTTGCATAACTCGCCACACACGACCTACCCACTTTTCAGCTTTGGTGAGTCACTGTTTGTTGAGCTCCCACTGACTGACTGGCACCAATCCCCCACTTTTTATCTTCGTGAATGACGTGGAACAATCAGATGGCCCACCTGATCTTGAGCGGTAACGTCTGCCTTTAATAATCCATTACCTCATATGTCACGTCCACCCCTTGTGGCATTGCACTGCATTTACCGGCAACTATACCTTTCATACTAAAACACAGTAATACAAGCACTAGTGCTTTGCGGCAGAAATACTACTGGTAGTAGTTGTGGTTGGTAGTACATTCCCGAACGAACTCTTTCACAAAAAAAACTCTACTACTACTAAACTACGATATAATGCGATTGTAATGTCTACGATTACTTTTTCGTACAGTTTTCGTTTACTAAGCAAGACGATGACACAGAATAAATAATAGTACAAGCACGACGATAAGAAGCGACGATGATAAGATTCGATTCCTTTGTTTTCAGAAGTAGTTAAGTGCAATAAAGAATATCAACACTAGTCTTAAGCACCGTATATGTAATGTATGATGTTACTATTCATATGTGTAGTATTTAGTACCACATAATAAAAAAAAATTGTTCAGATATCCACCGTATAATATGTTACGGTGATTATATTAAGGATACATTTTTGTTACATGATCAAGCTCATGCAAACACGTCAACCTCATACCTCATACCTAACTTACAATAAAATTAATATTGATCAACTGGATTATCTATGAGGAACTAGTATGTCACAGATAACCCAGTTATTATAGTTGTACCTACTACAAATAATATAACGCGTCCAAATTAAGTCGCTGGTGACAGTAGGTACCTATACCTAGCTTGTATTTTATATTATAAATTTCGTCCAAAATTAGTAGGTACCCAAAATCTGAATTCGTTTATTTTTAACCCCTGACGAAAAACGAAGAGGGTGTTATAAGTTTGGCGTGTCTGTGTGTCTGTCCCATCGTAGCTCCCGAAAGGATCAACCGTTTTTTTTTTTTTTTTTTTTTTTTTTTTGTGGGGAGTTTTCTTAGCTTTGTTTGATCAAAATCAGTCCAGCCGTTCAACGTTGGAGGTTATTTAAATTTTTACAAAATTAATTACTTTGTGCTATACTTTTTTAAATTCCGACGGGAAACGAAAATATTCGTGAAGAGAAAATATGTACAAAATGTGTGGCTACGTTTCACCGAGGACTTATCGAGGACTATACTAAGTTCCATTGGTCTAGTTGTTACTATGTTGACAGAGTTATTTATATGGTAGCATACTTGTACGGAGCACTCTACACGCGAGTCCGACTCGCACTTGACCAGTTTATTCATCTTCCGCCTCCAATAAAGCATGGACTTTAATGGAGATTTTTTGAATAGCAGCATTGTATCAGCAACGTATCTATCTATGTAATATATTGTATTTAGTATATCAGTTATCTAGTACCCATAACACAAGCTCTGCTTAGCTTGGGGCTAGATAATGTTGTGCGAACTGTCCAGCATTATTTATTTATTTATTGTTTCGATATCAAAATTTGAAGTACCAGTATTATTATTAGTAACAAACAGTCAAACATAGATAAAAATTGAATGATAGTATAAATAAAAAATAAAAAAACATACCGTTTCTCACTAGTAAGTCGGGAAATAAGCAAGTACATTTTTGTAAAAAAACGATAATCACTTAGTATAAAGAGCTAGGCATATTCTAAGGAAAATCGATAAGCGAAACTCTTTTGGTCACAATATAAACTCCTTCGTGAGTATGCTACCGTAGAATTGCATCGAGCGACTACGGAGGCCTGCAATGTTATAAGTATAGATCCACCAACTTATCTCTAGAACCATTTACCTACATTTTTCTATCAGCTACATACATTTCATTCTGCAGATAAGTTGGTGGATCTCTAGAATTGGTTTGTGTTCACGACTGTATGATTAAACTGTCAAACCATGTCAGTCCGGTAAATTTTCACAAACCTCAAATAAATAAGAATTTGCATTGGTTTCTTATTACCCGAATTAAAATTATAACAACGAAAACCAACAATTTTCAGTAAAATAATACAAGTTTTTGTAATGATATATCGAAGTAACCGGTTGTCCGTTTTCACCTGTGAATAAAAAAGTGAACGAGGGCCTTCCTTCCAGCGCCGTGGATAACCACGGAATGACAGAAAATGGCGTAGAAATCGTGTAGATACGGCGAATTGAAAATGTTTTCGTGTTTTTACACATCTTTTATATGAAAAGATTAAAAACCCCAACATACTTTTAAAACTATGTGTATAGACATGATACTAAAGTGTTTTATTTCTCAGAAATAGCTGTAATTCCGTAGATTTAGGCTCATATGTAGATGCTCTATTTTGATCAATTTCGTGAAAATGGGTAGGTAGTTTTTCAATTTACACAAAATCTAGAAATAACTTTAGAAAACCCCAACGTATTTTTATTCAGCCTGAAGTGTTCTTTCTTCTGATCTAAATATTGTTAAGAATAAAGCTAAATTTGGAAAGTTCTAGGCTTTTCAAAACACCACTTTTCAAGGGTTTTCACAGACTAGCCCCTTAACCCCCGACCCAAAAACGACGGGGTCTTATAAGTTTGACGTGTCTGTGTGTGTATGGGTGTGTGTCTGTCTGTGGCATAGTAAATGAAATGAAATGAAAAAATTATTTGCTTGAATACAGGTAGTTTGGATCATATTCTATTATTGAGCTCCCGAACGGATGAAACGACTTCGATTTTTTTGTTTGTTTGAAAGGTGAATTTGTCTGGATTGTTCTTAGCTGTGTTTGTTCAAAATCGGTTCAGCCGTTTCATTGCGTTCGTGGTTTCTATAATGTTTACAAAATTAATTACTTGTTTAGTAATGTAAGTACTCCAGTGTGTTTGTGCAGCAAATAAATAAGTATATTTTTCATTTTTTTTATTTTTTTTTCATCAAACGAAACTATTATAAAAGCTTATAAGTAACTAGGTACTTACTTCAAAAGGGCGCTCTTCATCCACTTTTGCGTAAGGCACGCCTAAAAACGTGGTAAGGCCATGACTCGTCTGACCAACTACACTGCCTTTGCTGGTCACAACTGACACACTTTGAGAGGACACTGGTCCCAACAAAAATAGTATGAAAAACATCACGATCACTGAACTTAGCTGAATGAAAGGTGAGTGATGTGCGGTGTATTTATAAGGACGAGTGATAGCACATTTAGAGTACCGTAATGAGGAAAATAAAACCAGTTTCAAAACTTGTTTTATGTACCTCGCAAAAAATCTTTTAAATAAATAGCAGGTGTGAATATTTTTTTTTCTTCTGTTGTCATTTATCAATAAAGGGCAAGTAATTAATTTTGTAAAAATCAAAAACCCTCAACGCAATGAAACGGCTGAACTGATTTTGATCAAACATAGCTAAGAACACTCTCGACAAATTAACCATTCAAACAACAAAAAAAACGAAATCGGTTCATTCGTTCGGGAGCTACGAGGCGACAGGCACACACAAACACACAGACACGTCAAACTTGTAACACCCTGTCTTTTTTGCGTCGGGGGTTAAAAAAAGGCCCCTCTACTTCTACCCCTTCTATTCCTATAAGGCTGCAAGTAATGACTAATTAAAAATCAATCGTAGATTATAATTCTACACAATATAAGTCTTGTCTGACCGTTCTACGTTGACAATTAACAAAAACAACTTTAATTATTCCATGTCATTCTTTAACTAATTGAACAGAACCATTGTCCAGGAAGCACGACTTGTTCTATTTAACTATTAGGTTTTTTTTTTTTTTTTATACTACTTGGATGACGGAACAGACAAGAGGCCCACCTGATGTTAAGCGGTAACCTCTGCCTATGAACAATGCATTACCTAATAGGTCACGTCCACTAAGGACGCACCCCATGTGGCATTGCACTGCGCCCGCCACCCTGAGACATAAAGATGAAAAGTCTCATGTGCCTGTAATTTCACGGGTACCCTTACCCTTCAAACCGGAACACAGCAATGCGAGCACTACTGCTTTGCGGCAGAAATAGGTATGGTGGTAGTACTTCCCCGGACGAACTCTTTCACAAAAAAGCTCTACTACTACTAAAACTAGGTACCTATGTGGTAGGTACTATGTTATAACACACATGTGTGTTAGTAGGTACTTATTATGAGGGTTCCTACTATACATATATCAAATAGGTAGCTATATATTTCCACGTCATTGTGGGTCGGTATAGGGGATTCCCTTCAGGAACACAGTTAGTCTGTGTGGTTTGAGACGCTGTTTTTTTCTCAAAACTAGTTTGTTTACCGAATAAATGTTCGCTGACCGTTGACCCCCAATCCTTCCTTGTCCTACTACGTGTCTGACAGGTTTAGCCAGCTAGACTCTGAGACTCGTAAATGCGTCGCACGTCGTCAAGACATCATGATTCGGCATTTGTAAAATCAATCAATTCCGCTAACTGACTGTCCAACATCAAATTAATACACCTCTCACGTCACATGGATGTACCGAAAATGCCAGTAAAGCGCGTAAGTGGTCCCCTAAGTTAGGTGTTGGTTGGTTAATACCATCGTTTTATTAGGATCACTCTCGTGTCTGTCTGCCTGTCTGTCACACTCTATTTTCCCAGAATTTACTGGACGAAAGAAGTTGAAATTTGACCTAGGTCACAGAATATATACCTACAGTAGTACAGAGGTGAACAATGACGGACATACAACGAAAATAAACAATTTATGATTTTGGGAGCAAACTATTTTTTTTTTGTCAAATGGAAGGCTCGTTATGAGAAATACAAGTTTAAACATATAATTTTCAAATGTGCAGTTTAAAATAAAAAGTTTTAAAGTAAATATACCTACGAAAACCGAGCATTCCCACCATTATGATTAGACGACCCCTGTGGCGCGGCGGATAATTTAATGTGTGTGAAAATGCGTATAAATTCGTTTGGTCTAGTGGTTACCATGATACGGTACGGTGATATGGTAGTGGTTTCCACGCGAGTTCGACTCGCACTTGACCGCTTTTTTACTGGCAACTTCCTTCTGCTGGTCATAATATCATCACCATTATTAGTTTTATTATCAATGGCAGCGTTTTGAGGTTGCATGCATTCTCTGAAGCTGGGGCTAACTAAGTAAACCGCCATCCTTTTCTTTTATAAAAAGGAAAAGGAGCGGAATTATGTTTTTGGCTTTGTTATTAGAGAATGCAATCTCTTAAGAAATATTATTTTAGCCATCTGTCAGTTTTAACACTAAGTAGGTAGGTACTAACTGTTGTCGCCCAAGGTTAATGCTAACCCGTATTGTAAATCGGCTCTTTGGTGTTCACGATACAGCCCTAATGCGAACACCACAGGATAGTTTTAAGAGTTTGTAAATCTTTATCGGCAAAAAACCTTTTTTTCATTTTTTTCATCTTCCTGTTGCAATATGCCAGTGGTTATCTCTAAAACATAGCAATTTTCCCCCACAGGGAAGGGTGGTGAAGACCCCGTACCCATCATGGGTCCTCGGCGTCGCTGTCGTCATGATACTCGCTGGGGTGCTGCCCATACCAGTGGTATTCCTGCTGCGTCGCTTCCAATGCCTGACCTTCGACGTGGACATCCACCAGGGATCCATCAGGAGGATTGAGACCACCGTGTCCACTAAAGAGATGATGAGCGATCAAGATGTAAAGTATAATTTTTTTACCATCATGGTTTAAAACGTTAATATCACCTTTACCTATTATGCATCATGAAATTGGCTCCAGCGTTGTTATAATCATCACTTACATGAATTAAACTCACAATTAACACATGTTTACTTACAGTTAACACATGTTTACTCTCAGTTAGCACATGTTTACTTACAGTTAACACATTTTTTTTACAGTTAACTCATATTCACTCACAGTTAATTCATGATTAGATACTAAAAATTGCAGTTGAATATCGTTCATCTTTCTTCTCCTAATACCACAATAGGTGGGTTCGTCACACAGCCGTCATCTCAGTACTCACTCCATTTACCCATCTTTCACACAATCCAACCATCTTTTCATTGATGTAAGTACCTACCTCTACTTATATATCCATTTTTCGTCACAATAACATTCTTTACTCCTCATAACTTAGTTAACTACTGTTGAATAGCATCAACAACAAAAAAATATCTAGAACAAAAAATCGTTTAGTCAAACAAAACAGGAGTTAGGTACTATGGTTAAATGATTGATATTAATGTGCATAACAATGTACTATTTATTCACTTTTCACTATTTTTTAATGTATTCACTGAAACTAAACAGTCATAAAATATAAAGTTTAACAAATTACCTATCTTTCATTTACAAAATCTACAGTTCAATCACTAAAACTCGAGCCCTCATTACAGAACTATATTCCCACAATTTCCTTACCTACGTTTGCACCGTGACTTTTATTCTAAACATCAACAAGTCCTGAAAAATTCGAACGCTTAGCCCTATTAAATTATAAAAACTTATGCTAAGTCATGCTAATAGTCTAACGCTAAGTCCTAATAAATCTTAACAACAATGGAGTCATGCTATAAATCTAACGCTAAGTCCTATTAAATTCTAACAACAATGCTAATAACCCACAGGTGCTGTTAAGTCTAACGCTAAGTCCTAATAAATATTAACAACAATGGAGTCATGCTATAAGTCTAACGCTAAGTCCTAATAAATGCTAACAACAATGCTAAGTCCAGCTAACCCACTAACCCACAGGTGCTGTCACCGGAGTCTGTGCCGCCTGCTCAGCTGGCTGCCGAAGCGGCCGCCACTAGGTTCACTATTGGCGACTTCGATGTAAGATGTTCGAAGCTTTCGATGTTGATGTTCATTCATATTCATAATCACTTATTGCATCATGTACAGGTTTGTATATGGTCTAGGCAACGCATTTAGATTTGTAACTTGCATGAACCCTGTGAGGGCGCTGCAAATATGAGTACATGTCATTGTCTTTCAAAATACCTACCTACCTATAAATTCTGGTCTTTCGTGAATAAGACAATGAAACAAAATTAATATGTTACAGCTTACTGATATTGATAATGGTTGAATGTTTGTTGTGCTTTCACGCCATAACGAATGGGCAAATTTTAATTAAATTTGTTACATAGGTATGTAGCTACATGGATAAAAACCTGGATTAATTTTATCTGAAATTTCGTTACCTCGAGGAATAAAGCGGCTGATACCGCGGGCGACTTTCACATAGTGTGGGTCGCACAATCATAGGAATATAGACCTGACCAGTGGTGAGCGCATAGACGCCATTACCTTTCCATGAAAAACTTTAACAAACGAAAATTGCCCTACTAGTAATTTTTATCCCGACAAGTTCTGTGATCAATCAAAAATAATATTGAAATTAAAGTTTGTAAATAGTTTCGTGTCTTGTAAATATCTTCAATCCGATGTCTCTAGGGGGTGGACAGCAGCGACGAGAGGCCGAGCAAGCGTCTTCCCACCAGCATCACGCGCCGTTCCAAGAAATAAATGTTTGTCTCGTTCTCTGTCACTTTAATGGAAGGATGACGGTCTTTTGTAATTTTAAATTTTACAACAGTAATGGAATATTTCCATAACTAAAAACGATAAACGAGCGTCATCCTTCGCAATTTAGCTCTATCTCTAATAATATTATGCTTAACAAATCCGTTTATTTTCAGCTTCGTTGTTTCTTGGTGCATGGTCTTTTCGGTTATTTTTTAGTGCTTTTCCACTCGTTTTCAGTTTTCTTATTTCTGTGGGTTTCCGTTATTTGGTGTCAGAACGTCAATTAACTATATTTGTTTTAATTGTTCGACTGCTTTTTGTTACCTAATTTATTAGTTTTACTGTTATTTGTTTTAAATGCGTAATTATTTTTATTCTAAATTTTTCTAGCTCCATGATTATCTCGAAAGAAATATTGAATAATTTTATTCTCTTTTTCAGTCATCAGACTCGGAGGGCGAAGTGCGAAGGTCTGGGCACTTCGAAGATTCAAGCAGTGACGACGAAGAGATTCTTAATACAAAGAGCACAAACGCTGCTAATGCTGCAGCGCGCAGACTTGCCATGAAGCCCGTTGGCCACAAACAAATTTTCAAAATGGATGTAATTGATTGACCGTTGTTTTAAAATTATTTTAAAAGAATGAATTTTGATATGTTGAGGATGTCGTGCCATAAGTAGGGGCTATGATTAGGTTTTAAAGTTTATTAGTAAGATTTGATATTGCCTGAAGAAACTTACATAACTAGGTACCTAAATAGGTACTTGTTATACTTTCCAATACTGGACCGAGATATTAAAAACCAAAACAGCATTCAAACGCGAAATCTACATAAAAATTTTACTTGTCGAATCATTAAATAAAATTTAATCATTTAAACAGTATGTAATAACGATGTCAGTAAAACACCAAATCCATCCCATTTCTGAAGGACAATATTGTAAGGCTACTTAAGATTTTTAGATGTAAGTTGTTGACGATTTATATAGAGCTGTTAATGCACACAGATTGAGCTCAATTTGTATCACAAGACGATTTTGAATCGAACACGATAAAGAGGAAAAAATAATATGAAGTCCAAGGCTGCAGGCAGCGCAAAAACTTAGCTAGATTCTCTGAGAAATGTACTGTAAATGTCTTATGAAGTAGAAGGTTTAAATTTCGATTGATGTATGAAGGAGCTTGAAAATCTGTGTGTACCTACTATACTTTTAAGTGCGTATTAGAAACTAGATTCGCCGAAGATCTCGCCACAAAATTAATAAGATCGTGTTGTGTATGGCTTGAAAAGTTACATCTTATTTTATGAAATGAAGATAGTCTCAATTTTGCGGCTATCGCCCAGCCAGCGGCAACGGTGCCGTTGAAACCAAAACTAAAAACAGATTGATAGCTCAAGTACCTACTTACATCACTCGGTCACTGTAAAACTTTAAATTTTAGATAGCGTATTAAACGTGTCGATAGGATCTTCTAATTTAAGTCAAAATTCTTTGTTCGTTTTAAGGTAATCAACGGTTTAACTTACGTACAACTGTTTTTCTTGATTATCTACACGACTTCCATTGTCATACGACAATTATAAACTTCAAAATAAATATTAGATAAACAGTTAGGTATACCTAAGTTGAACTGTTGTTTATACACATAATAATAATTATAAAAGTTATCAAATAAAAAAACGTGTTGAGATAATTAGAACAAGGGTTTTATTCAAAGTTATTTATAAGGATAATGCCAATTGAAAACTTACGTGTAATAGAGGAATAAATATTACATTATGTTTACTAAACTATTGCAAAATCGATTAAGTAACTCTTAGTTCTAAATTATCGCAGCCATGTCTAGTCATTAATTTAGAATAGACGTAGATACACGCGTAGAACGCTCAGTCGGGGGCAAGACTTAGCGTTAGCAAAAGCTAAAGCTTGGTAAAAATGTTGCCAGGCATTTAGATCTTTGGTAAAAAAAAACATCTCGCTCATTTTACATAGCGTAAAATTTTGCCTTGTGGCTCAAACTATGACAATCTAAATTGAGGGAAAATCGATAAGCCTTATAATGGTTCAGAGTTGAAATTAGCTAAATGTTGAGTAAAACGTTGAGTATTAGGAATTTAGATCAATTTAGATCGAAAAGTAAGGGTTAGGTAGATGTTAGATGTCCCACAGGACTGGACTGTCAAAGGGTTATATAAGTAAAATTATAACATGTTAAGATAGATCTGGTTCTAACATCACAAGAAAAAAGAAAAAGGGTCAGAGCAATTGATTCTCGGCTACCCCGGACTGGGACCCCGCGTGATGGTAACGTCAAACAGAAAAATCAAGAATGCCTGCAGACAAGTCTGTCTTTCGAAGTGAAAAAATCTAGTTTACAAAAATGTGCTGTAAAATAGACAGGAGTACTTTCTAAAAGAAAACTGTTTTCATTTGCAAGTGGCGCGAAATTATTGTTTGTTGTTCTTCACAGCTCATCAACACTTCTTGATATAGCGAAAACTGATTATGTCGAAACTAGGATACCTATACGTCCTCCACACATGTTTTAATTGTTTGTATCTTAGGTAAGTTTAGCTACGAATGTCTGAACCAAAATAAAACACAAAAAATCATTGGAGGACCTTCGAAGGTAGCTAAACTAATGATATTTATGAGATACTATCACCTGGGAGACCTAACACACATGTTTTAGTTGATAGAATGTGTGCTAGGTCTAGTATCAACTAAAACATGTGTGCTAGGTCTAGTATCAAAATCTAGTTTACAAAAATGTGCTGTAAAATAGACAGGAGTAGGTACTTTCTAAAAGAAAACTGTTTTCATTTGCAAGTGGCGCGAAATTATTGTTTGTTGTTCTTCACAGCTCATCAACACTTCTTGATATAGCGAAAACTGATTATGTCGAAACTAGGATACCTATACGTCCTCCACACATGTTTTAATTGTTTGTATCTTAGGTAAGTTTAGCTACGAATGTCTGAACCAAAATAAAACACAAAAAATCATTGAAGGACCTTCGTAGGTAGCTAAACTAATGATATTTATGAGATACTATCAACTGACTGCGAGACCTAACACACATGTTTTAGTTGATAGTATCAACTAAAACATGTGTGCTAGGTCTAGTATCAACTAAATAAAACATGTGTGCTAGGTCTCAGTTTCAGCAAAATATTTTTTCGCTATCTCAAGAATTGTTGATGAGCTGCGATGAGTAAATATCACAATAACAATTTAATTTCGCGGCATTACGCATGAATAAATGAAATATTTATGCGATTTATGAAAACTGTTGCAGGTATCTATTTATTTGCGATGTCCGACATCACTTTTTGCCTTCTAATTATTTATATTGTTTTTTTTTTCGTATTGTAAGCATAATTTAGAAGAGGATACCTAGGATAAGATTTAATTAATGTAATTAAAATTGATAAATAAAATAATTTAAAAAAAGCTTCGCTAGTATAAACCGGAAGTCAATTACGCAACTTGTAAATTAAATACGTACTTCCTACTCCCTTTTCATTTTAAAAAACACGGCTAGGTACTTAACGTGAAGTAAATAAACCCTGTTACATATATATATATATATATCCTGTTATTAAAAAGAAGATATTAATATTAGGTACTTTTAGGTAACACACAATATAGGTATTTTATGTTGTTAGGTTATCAACATTTAAGCTAGGCCTTTTGGTACTTAGATACCAGGGTTCGGTTTGAGGGAAGGGATGGCGTAGGTACCTAAGGGGCGTCAAGAAAGAGGAAATTGGGACAAGTCAGGCAATCAAACATTGGTAGCTCATAACTAACAGACTTAGCGCTGAATTTCTTGTTATTTCCAAAACTGAAAGCAGGCTTATAGTTTTAGAAAAAAATAAATACATTTAAATTTATTTGAAATTATACGTTTTATTTAGATAACTACCTTTATAAATACTTTGGTGCACATTGAAAACGCATTTTTGTGAATGCATGTTAGCAACATGCAATTTTAAGATCACAAGAAATACCTACTCACACGGAATTATGCTCTTTTTATTATTATAACTTTTATTAACCCTTTAAATTAATATAAGCCAGTTGTATGAGCCATCTAATCATTAGTTTCCCGCCCGCCTACACCGCAATCAACCGTGTTAGTGATGACTTTGTGCCCATCCTCTGTTTAATCTTGGCCTCTGTGACGCGGCGGGCGAACGTTCGCCTGCGACGCCGGAGGTTGCGGGTTCGATTCCCGCCTCGGAATAAATATTTGTGCGATATGCAGATATTTGTTCAGGGTGTTCCGGGTATTTTCTATGTATAATAAATAATATCTATCTATGTTATTATATTGTATTAAGTATATCAGTTATCTAGTACCCATAACACAAGCTCTGCTTAGCTTGGGGCTAGATAATGTTGTGTAAACTGTCCAGCATTATTATTATTATTATTAATCTTGAATTCTTCCTTTAATTTTGTTTTGAAAGAAATGCTTTTTCAGTCAACATTCGTTATCTATAATAAGCTCAACCGAGCATCTCAGATCAGTAGTTAGTGGGATTTCATCCCGTTCGTTCTAGACGAAATGATATTATGTTTAATTATATTATAACTAAATATTGATGCGAATAAACATTGCTATCAAACTTGTCTTGTTTTATTATTTTATACTCCTAAAATCACAGATTCAAATTACCTAATACTACTATACCCACTACCTAATACCTAATACTACTATACCTAATTCTACTGTAGTAGTAGTAGAGCTTTTTTGTGAAAGAGTTCGTCCGGGGAAGTACTACCACCATACCTATTTCTGCCGCAAAGCAGTAGTGCTCGCATTGCTGTGTTCCGGTTTGAAGGGTAAGGGTGCCGGTGAAATTACAGGCACATGAGACTTTTCATCTATGTCTCAGGGTGGCGGGCGCAGTGCAATCCCACATAGGGTGCGTCCTAGGTGGACGTGACCTATGAGGTAATGCACTGTTCATAGGCAGAGGTTACCGCTTAACATCAGGTGGGCCTCTTGCTTGTTCCGTCTACCAAGTAGTATAAAAAAAAAAAAAAAAAAAAAAACCTAAGTATAATATTTGAAGAACTCTGTGGCGCGGCGGGCGAGTAGCCAGCTGAGATGCGAGAGGTTGAGGGGTTCGATTCTGGCTCCGGACAAATGTTTATATGATCTGCAAATATTTATTCCGGGTCTGAGTGTTGTTGAACCGTGGTACTCGTAACTTATGTTACCTAAGAGTCGTAGGTAACAGAAGTTACGAGAAGTAACACATGCATCTGACCCCACACTAGTATTATGTATGTCATGACATATATAATCCTTGTGTGGGGTCTGATGTATGTGTTACTTTTGGGTGTTATGTTATATTGCCGTGATTGTGTCAGGCAAAAGACCCTTCCCACTTTTTCAGTGGATATTGTAAAAACCGATAAGGAATTACACCAGGCGATGGGCAGCAGCATCCACCCGAGTACTAATACCAATACGGAGATAACCAATCGTTATGGTGATTATAGTAGGTAACTCCCCCCCTCTTTGAATTCTATGGGCCCATATTTCGAATCTACTTTTACAGGCGGATTATAAGGATGGTGATGAATATTATGAAATGTAATAAATAAAAACATATTTTTTAATAGTTTTATTAAAATAAAGTGATTAAATGTCACTTATTTACGCGTCAGCATAAGCGAAGAAAGCTCTTGATTCCAGCAAAAAAGTCAACTACAGTTTTTGCCGGTGGTTTTATAAAGCACTTACTTCGAGAATACCTACCTAACAAAAATTGGTACCTAACCTAGTATTAGGCATAAAAGTCGATGACAGTATTGTATAATAAAAACAACTACTTATGTATAACTAGATAATACATAATAATGAGCAATCAATAATTGTATAAAATCAAAGAGAACTAATACCTACTTATACTAATTAAGTCTGACAACTACATATTTTTGAAAGGTATTTTTTCCTTAATAAGCTTCGTTAGACAAGTGGCGTGAAATTCTAATTATACCGTGTTTTGCTCATCACAGCTCATCAACCCTTCTTCAGATAGCGAAAACGGATTTTTCGGAATAAAGGAGACCTAGCACACATGATTCGTTTGATAGTGTCTTATAAACCTCTCGACCTCTGTGGTGCGGCGGGCGTAGGTTGGCCTGCGACGCAGGAGGTTGCGGGTTCGATTCCCGCCTCGGAACAAATATTTGTGCGATCGCAGATATTTGTTCAGGGTGTTCTGGGTAATTTCTATGTATAATAAAAAATATCTATCTATCTAATATATTGTATTAAGTATATCAGTTATCTAGTACCCATAACACAAGCTCTGCTTAGCTTGGGGGCTAGATAATGTTGTGTGAACTGTCCAGCATTATTTATTATTTATTTATTATTATTATTATAAATATCATTAGTTTAGCACGAATGTCCTTCAATTATTTTTAGTGTTTTATTTGATCATTGACATTCGCAGATATCCTAATAAAAAATAAAAAAAATACTGGACAGTTCGCGCAAAATTATCTAGCCGCAAGCTATGCAGAGCTTGTGTTATGGGTACTAGATAACTGATATACTTAATATCAGCCTTCGTACTTGATCGACCTTCATGAATGGAGAGTTCTGGCCGAAAGGTGTCAAGTTCAGGAGGTTCTTCGGACGCCTGACACGAGAAATCGCGCAGGTGCGTCATACGCCTACACGTGTCTAAATGGTAGTCTAGTCTTAAAGTGTTTTTTATATGTATGTTAGTTTTTAAGGTATTTATGTTGCTATGGGCTTATTGTTTAGGTTTTTGTACATTTTCCAATAAGCCTGAAATAAAGATTTGATTTGAATACAATACATAACATAGATAGATATTTTTGATTAAACATAGAGAATACCCAGAACACCCTGAACAATTATCTGCAGATCGTACAAATATTTGTTGAGAGGCGGTAATCGATCCCGCAACCTCCTGCGTCGCAGGCGAACCTTCACCCGCCGCGCCACAGAGGTCGTCAAATGTTATTTATATGATACTATCAATTAAAAAATGTGTGAACATGTCTCCTAGTTCCTGCTAAATCAGTTTTTGCTATCTCAGAAGTGTTGATGAGCTGTGATGAGCAAAAACACAACAGTTTAATTTCACGGCACTTATCTAACGTTCCACTCAAGAACAAGAACATTAAATGAGAATTTTCTGGATTCAATTTAAAAAAATATATAGAGAGAGTCGTTAGCTATATTACAAGTTAGGAACGTTTATAATAAGATTTTTTATTTTGGCCATGCCAAAGATCAGAAGACGAAGGAGCTAAAATAAATCCAACTACTTTTCCTTTATCTTATCTTAGAGCACAAAAATTTAAATATATTGCACTCAAACCATTTACTAAGAAGCTTTTAAAGCTTAAACTTGAAGACAATATATTAAGTGAAATATTCCAATAAAATCTTTAATTTAATTGAATTTCAAGACATTTTCCCTTTCAATAAAAGCGGGCCCAACTTGCCCCTGATGTACCCTGCGTACATACCTGTACACGTAGCAATAACAGCCAATCAGCAGCAAGGACATCGTAGACAAAGTTTTCACTTTAGCTATCAATTACGTATAATAAATTTACAGTTGTACCTACCCAAGTAATATGGCTTACCGATGTACCTGCGCAGAAGATGATTTTTTAAAGCGCGGGAATTTTCCTGTACCGCTATTGGTCGGCAGCTGCCACCGCAGCGCGCGCCGAAGTGTAATTTCGGAGGGGCGTGACTTGCGAGTAAGACGGAACTAACAGCTGCAGTGTATTATGAACCTTATAATAGCGACCTAAGGTTGATTGTAAGTTTTGAGCATTCTTTCGTTAATCTTCGGAGCCATACTTTCTTTTCTGCGCGAACGAAGATTCACGACGCGCCATATCAGTTGGGTGCACCTGTAAAACTTTGTCTGCGACGACCAAAACCTACTTAGGTATTTTTCTAACACTAAAAATCACGAAAAACTATTCTAAATCTAATTCTAAAATTCGAGTTTACTATTTAAATCTATGCCCCACAACATTTCATACAATGGGATGATTCGAATGATTTAAGTACATAAAAGCGGGGCAATTGGCTGAACCGTCTTTGATAATAATTTAATTCGAATCAAAATACTGTTTTAAAAACCTACAAAATAATATTAGCTAAACTAACTCTAAAATTAATAAACAAAAATAAACACTAATGAGATTTCTAATTTACAAAAGGTACAGGTTCTAAGTATATTAGCTTAAATTCATTTTTAAAATATTTAAATCCAAACTCTAATTTCATACCAAATAATAAAATAGGAGCTTATCAGTTTATAATTAAGTACGAAAGAAAATATTTATAAATTATGTGGGCCCCCACTCACTACTAGGGCCGGCCCTGGCTAGACTTTGTAAATATTTTAGCAAGGTACCTATGTTTTTTATATAAATCGACTTACAATATTTTTTTATACTGAATATAAAGTAAAATATATACATTTTAAATAACTTTGTCATAAATAAGGCAAAACGCATCGGAAATTATTGGAAACTAGGCTAAAAAAAAAACCTAAAAAATTACATATAATGTCATAACGAATAAAATACTTATTAGTTTATAATCACGTACGAAAGAAAATATTTAAACATCCCGTTAAACTCACTTCTAAGACCGGCCCCCTAGCTTGATCTTTTAAAATAATTTAGTTAGGTACGTTTTAATTTAAATACTTAATAAATTTTTATACTTAATGTAAAGTAAAACACATAAATTTTAAATTTCATTTCAAAGGGGTCCAAACATTTTTGTATATAGAGTGGCCCCATTTTTTCAAATCGGCTTCGCACTCTGAAGCCTTTATTATGTACTCTATATTATAGAGATTCCTGAGATATTTGAAGGTTAACGAAAAATAGATAAATAGCAGATCAACCACTTACAAATAAGTACCTAAAGGAAATAAGATAAAATAAAGTTTTTGCACTGCAATAAAATAATAATAAAAATAGGAAGTCGGTGCCTGGAGGCCACTCAAGACCGTTCGTCGTGGCGTTCTATAGGAGTAGTCTATGACTAACTGTAGGCTAATGATGACAGTGAATTTACAATACAACAGAAACGATCACGTGTCAAATACCAACTCACGGCTGATAGCAGAACGAGCATAGACTTAAAAGATACTGTTACATAGCCTCCCCCCTATTATTCTTCTGAGTCAGCTTGCTCAGGGTACTCAGCTGTGGGAAAGCAGTCTTATTTTGCACCGGGTTCAACCTTGTAGTCATGTAGATGAAGGGTTCGTACAGCGACGCGCGGTCCATGGCGGAGACTTGGAAGTGGCGGATTTTCTCCCGCGAGCACCAGTTGGAGGCTTTCGAGCTTGTGTTCTCGAGGCAGCTGATGTCTTCGGGACCGGTGCGGTTGCCCACCACGAGCATCACTACCTGGAAATGTTTAATTTAATATATTAATAGGACACGAGGACCTTAGAAGTAGGTATAGTGCGCGTCATGTAAAAAGAACGCTGGTGGTCAAGCTTCTACAGGCGTTCCAGCGTTCTTTTTACATGACGCGTACTATAATTGTACATTATTTGTAGTAAACTAGGTAGGCACTCATTCAATGCATAGGTATACATCTCTTAAATAAGTAGAAAAGTAAGTAATCTCTTAAAAAGAACGCTGGAACGCCTGAAGAAGCTTGACCGCCAGCGTTCTTTTTACATGACGCGCATTATACTATGAACATTTTTTTTTTTTTTTTTTATACTACTTGGATGACGGAACATGCAAGAGGCCCACCTGATGTTAAGCGGTAACCTCTGCCTCTACGGTACACAAGGTAGTTTTTTTTTTTTTTTTTTTTTTTTTTTTATACTACTTGGATGACGGACAAGCAAGAGGCCCACCTGATGTTAAGCGGTAACCTCTGCCTCTCTATAAGGTAGGTAGGTATATATGTATATAATATGAAATTTATAATACTCATAAATTCATGATATAAAAAAAAACATGCACAAGATTTTCCGAGAATTAAACCTCCTGGACCCGTACCTCTTTCTTATCCTTATTCCGATCAATGTCCTTCTTCAGATACATGAGCACGTCCAGTGAGTCGGGGCGCGCCGTGTCATACACCATCACGTACCCCTCGCCGAAGCCGAGGTAGTGCCGCTGCAGGACCTGAGCGGACGTCAGCTGCATGGTCGGGGACTGAGGAGGGCCTGTTGCACAATTATACATTCTTAAGGCGATATGTCAAAATACCGAATGGGCGGAGTCTAGCAAGAAAACAATAGCTGTAAGACAGTGACAGCGCTATTGCTCACTTGAACCCGGGAAGAGGTGAGGTATAGATTTTTGCCACTCTGAAGTAACTGACGTGAGCGACAAATGATAAAACTACGTTTAGCTTCTAAAGTAGCAAATAACAAAAAAATTATCTATAATTAATCTAAGTAATGTGATTACCTACTGAATAATATAAAAAAATATGCTTAATACTTTCTCTAGTCGAAGGAGGGACCTAAAAAGGGCATCAGAAGAGCCAATTTCAAAAAATAAAGCTATCGAGAAAAGTTTATCGAATCGTGTTTCTAGTCTATAATTTATTTAGATTACATCCTCAAGTAATTACTGCATTAACATCAAGTTTGTAACCTTTACTGATAGTGAGTGAGCGTGTAACGAAACAACTCCAAAATTTGAACATAGCGTCTTAACAAGTGGTAGATACTGTTCTTGACTGAGATCTTTGCCAAGCAGTGGGACACAATAGGTTAACAAAAAAAAACAAAAAAGATACTGTTCGTTATAACAAGTAATTAATTTTGTAAAATTAAAAAAAACTCAACGCAATTAAACGGCTGAACTGTATTTGATCAAACATAGCTAAGAACACTCCCGACAAATTAACCTTTCCAACAAAAAAAAAACGAAATCGGTTCATCCGTTCGGGAGCTACGATGCCACAGACACACACACACGTAGGCTCGTCAAACTTATAACACCCCTTCGTTTTTGCGTCAGGGGGTTAAAAAATATTCATCATCAATAATCATATTCAATATTTATAATGCAAACTGCTAAGGAGTGGAATACACTACCGTCGTCTGTCTTTCCTGAAAACTATAATCTGGGTCTCTTCAAGGCTAGAGTGAATAGGTGCCTTCTAGACCTTTGTGCTCCATCTTCGGCCACAGCGTCACTTACCAACAGGTGAGATCATGGTCAAACAAAGGTCTACAAATGTTAAAAAAAAAACATCATCATCATCATCATTATCAGCTCACACTAGTCCACTGCCGGACATAGGCCTCTCCCAATACGCGCCACTGAGCCCGGTGTTCGGCTCGTCTCATCCACTTTCTGCCCGCCGCCTTTCGTAGGTCATCGCTCCACCAAGCCTAGCTATAGTGTGTTCTAGCCAGAGGGCTTTTCACATGAGACTTTCCATCTTTATGTCTCAGGATGACGGGCGCAGTGCAATGTCACATAGGACATGTTGGTGGACGTGACCTGTCAGATAATGCACTGTTCATAGGCAGAGGTAAATCTAAGCCACGGAATAAGCAGATCAAATTAAACATAAACAATACAATATTGACAAAAAAGATTGATGTCGCGAATGCCTTTGACAATTTTTTCTCTAATATACCAGTTATTGTAACCCAGTCATTACAATCATCTGCCTCTGGAGCATCTACTTTATTGGAACTAAGTGTTGCTAAATGTGAGATCGCGTTTAGCTTTAGATACGTAAATGCCGATAGTATTGTTAAGACATTTAAGTCACTTAATATAAAAAATACTGAAGATCTTTGGGGAATATCCACAAAGGTGTTAGGTATTATAATTATTGATATTGCTCCATGCTTAGCCTACATTTTTAATAGATGTGTTGACGACGGAATCTTTCCAGATCTTATGAAACATAGTAAATTAATTCCTTTGTTCAAGTCTGGAAATGCAAAAGATCCAGCTAATTATAGGCCGATTTCTATATTGCCCGCGTTAAGTAAAATCTTTGAAAAACTTATTCTTACTCAATTATTGTCACACTTTAACTTCCACAGACTACTTCATAGTCATCAATTTGGATTTACCAAGGGTCGATCAACAGCTGATGCTGGTACCTTGCTTTTGGAACACATATTTCAAGCTTGGGAAAACTCGCAAGACGCGATCGGAGTATTCTGCGACCTATCCAAAGCATTCGACTGCGTGAGTCATGCTACTCTAATTTTGAAGTTAAAACATTATGGCATCCAAAATCAGGCAATTAACCTTGTAAATTCTTACTTATCCAATAGAGTACAAAAAGTTGACGTTGGTGGTGAAAGGTCTTCAGGATCGTCTATTGTTATGGGAGTGCCCCAGGGTTCAATACTAGGCCCATTTCTATTTTTAGTATACATTAACGATCTCCCTTTTTATGTAAAAGACATATGTGATATAGTTTTATTTGCTGACGATACGTCTTTAATTTTCAAAGTTGATAGGTCAAAAGCTAATTACGATGATCTAAATAAATCACTATCGCGAGTTCTTGATTGGTTCACAGTAAATAATCTGTTGCTTAATGCTAAAAAAACTAAATGCATTAAATTCACTTTGCCAAATGTAAAACATTACCCAACTAATATTAAAGTAAATGGCGAGACACTCAATCTTGTAAACTCTACTGTTTTCTTAGGACTTAATATTGATGCAAGTTTGCAGTGGGGACCACAAATTGAGGCACTTGCGGGTAGACTTAGTTCCGCTGCATATGCAGTTCGTACGATAAGGCAGCTTACTGATGAAGCTACAGCTAGGCTAGTTTATTTTGGCTACTTCCATAGTGTTATGTCATATGGCATCATTCTGTGGGGGAAAGCAGCAGACATCCAAGCAATATTTGTTTTACAAAAACGGGCAATACGTGCCATTTATAAAATGAAGCCACGTGACTCCTTGAGGGAGCGTTTTAAGGAAATTAACATTCTCACCGTAATATCGCAATACATCTACGAAACCTTATTATATACACATAAACACTTAGATAGATTTATGAAAAAAAGTGACGTGCATTGTTTTAACACGAGAAATAAAAATAAACTGAGTATTCCCAAATTTAGATTAAAAAAAGTAAGTGGGTCTTTTATGGGGAATTCTGTTCGGTTCTATAATAAACTTCCAGAAAGTGCTTCTAAACTTTCGATTCGAAGATTTAAATCTTACATAAAGAATAATTTAATTAAGAAAGCGTATTACACACTACATGACTATGTTAATGATAAAGCCGCGTGGCCTGATGTCGCTCTGCCCCTCGACACCTAATTTGTCAATTTGCAATGTCTATACCTGCATATAATTTATTACTGATGTGTTATTTATGTGTATATCAAGCGTAGTGTGTGCTGCCTTATGAACTTTTGCTGATTCTCTCTATCATCTTACTTTTGACTGCCTACCTAAGTAAGGCTTTTAATTTGGTTTTCCTTTTTTCCTTGAATCAGCTTCAACTTGTTCTCGAGGCACCACACAGGCGCTCTCCACCTAGTAGTAAGAAGGATCATCAAAAGAAAAACAGACCGTGTTTGTTGCCTGATTCTTCTAGGTCTGGTTGCGTTGGAACAGGAGTAACTGTAAATTTATTTTTTAAGACGATTCAAAATGATCCTTGTGATTTCAATGAATAAAATACTTTTGACTTTGACTTTGACTTTGACTTTGAGGGTACCGCTTAACATCAGGTGGGCCAACTGCTTGTTCCGTCATCTAAGGAAGTATACAAAAAAAAGCCGTGCCACGCTACGTTTGCCAAGACCCGGTCTCCACTCAACAACTCGCTTACCCCAACGGTTGTCAGTTATTGACGACCTCTGTGGCGCAGCGGGCGAATGTTGGCCTGCGACGCAAGAGGGTTCGATTCCCGCCTCGGAACAAATATTTGTATGATCTGCAAATATTTGTGCAGTGTGTTCTGGGTATTTGACGACCTCTGTGGCGCGGCTGGCGATGGTTCGCCTGCGACGCAGGAGGTTGCGGGTTCGATTCCCGCCTCGGAACAAATGATTTGTGCGTTCTGCAGATATTTGTTCAGGGTGTTCTGGGTGTTTTCTATGCATAATAAAAATATCTATCTATGTAATGTATTATATTAAGTATATCAGTTATTCTAGTATTCATAACACAAGCTCTGCTCAGCTTGGGGCTAGATAATGTTGTGTGAACTGTCAAGCATTTTTTTTTTTTTTTTTTATCTATGTATAATAAAAAGATTATGCATGTAATGTATTGTATATCAGTTATCTAGTACCTATAACACAAGCTCTGCTCAGCTTTGGGCTAGATAATGTTGTGTCAAGCATTTTTTTTATTTTTTTTTATCTAGTTATAATAAAAAAATTATGCATGTAATGTATTGTATATCAGTTATCTAGTACCCATAACACAAGCTCTGCTCAGCTTGGGGCTGTATAATTTTGTGTGAACTGTTCAGCATTATTTTTATTTATTTTATATTTTATTTACCTATGTTTTTAGAACCAACTCCCCAAGATTGATTACAACACATTCATTACAAACACGATCAGCTTTACAGAAATCCAAAGATTTATTTTAAATTTTATTATGCAATAAATTTGATTTGATTTGATTTTGTTTGTTTTCCTTAATAAATAAAATAAAATGTAACATGATTAATTTCAGGAATATTTTCTTTCTTATTTATATCTGAAAGCAGTTAGTCTATTGGCAAATGGATGGATAGGGTCTTGACATTTCGGATCCAGACACATCAGTTCTTCTTCCTTCATTATAGCATGTTATCAACGACATGGGTTCTAGTTTATTATCATAGTTTATTATTTTTCAAGTGTAAACCACACTTTATGGATAACATTAAATTTAAAAGTAACCCAAAACTTCCGTTCCATGTCAAGGTCAAAGTCAAAAGTCAAAAAGTATTTTATTCATTGAAATCACAAGGATCATTTTGAATCGTCTTAAAAAATAAATTTACATTTACTCCTGTTCCAACGCAACCAGACCTAGAAGAATCAGGCAACAAACACGGTCTGTTTTTCTTTTGATGATCCTTCTTACTACTAGGTGGGGAGCGCCTGTGTAGGGCCTCGAGAACAAGTGGAAGCTGATTCAAAGAAAAAAGGAAAATCAACTTAAAAGCCTTACTTAGGTAGGCAGTCTGAAAAATTAGGTGTCGAGGGGCAGAGCGACATCAGGCCACGCGGCTTTATCATTAACATAGTCATGTAGTGTGTAATACGCTTTCTTAATTAAACTATTCTATATGTAGGATTTAAATCTTCGAATCGAAAGTTTAGAGCATGGGTTCTCTTCAACCACTTAGTGCACTTGAATTTACAAGTAGGTACAACACCCTAGCTAACGGATTGGTGTGACTTTTGACTCTTTGGTTTGTTTCTTCATCTACTGTAGGGATTTTATAATAATTTATTTCAATGTTGGTCGCAAACCATGGTGCATTCTTTAGGGAAAGTAGGATTTTGGGTATTTTGGGTATTTTTACTAGTAGTAGAGCTTTTTTGTGATGGAGTTTGTCCGGGGAAGTACTACCACCATATTTATTTCTGCCGCAAAGCAGTACTGCTCGCATTGCTGTGTTCCTGCTTGAAGGGTATGGTTGCTGGTGAAATTACAGGCACATGAGAATTTTCATCTTTGTCTCAGGGTGGCAGGCGCAGTGCAAAGCCACATAGGGCGCGTCCTAGGTGGACGTGACCTATGTGATAATGCACTGTTCATAGGCAGAGGGTACCGCTTATCATCAGGTGGACCATCTGCTTGCAAAGTCATTCTAAAATATAAGTAGCAAAAAAAAAAAAAAAAAGAACACTGCACAGAACCAACATAATCAACTTCACACAAGAAAATTATACACATTATTTCTAAAGCCTTTACCAGTATTGTTATTTACATCATAATTTTACGAACCCGTATCTTGAGGTACATTTATTCACAAAAGTTTTTACATAAAGCCATTGAGATACCAGAGGGTGCAGCAAAAGCCTGCGTGGGGTCACCAAAAGCTAAAAATAACGAAATATATGAAACCTTTGAACTCGCCTGTGAGCGGGGGCTCCAGGCCCGCTGTATCATAGAAGAACACACGCTCCTTCGTCCCTCTATCGGTTTCTATGTTGGCGACGTATATATCTTCAATTGTAGGATAGAAACATGACTTCAAGCTCACTGATCCGTATATCAGCTGTTCCAGAATAGCGGTCTTTCCCACTCCTTTCATCCCGCAGATGACAACTTTACTTGTTTTCCCCATTTTCACTTAAAAATGGAAAATACAAGGACGGGAACTTTCACTTTTGCGACATCATTTTCTCACAAAATTATAATCAGCCGTTGTTTGGAAACGCATGATGAAGTTATCGAGTATTTCGTATGAATTTTACATGAAGATTGATGTTTTTTTTTTGAATAGAAAAGGTAAATAAATATAAAATTTTTCGATTCCCCTATATTAAAAAATCAAAACATACTTTAACGTTTCATTTTCATTCCACAGATTAAGGACTCAAGATTTCTATTATACATTGCAGATTTCATTTCATCTCTGCGTAGAGTAGACCGTAAAAACGTTAAGAAGTATACATTCATGTTGACATTCAGAACCACAGCAGATGATATAACAACACTACTTTATCAAGGTGTAAAGGGGCCTCCTCCTCCTCCTCTTAGAGCAACACGGCCACCGGGTGACTTACTCCCGGGTGGGAGGACGGATGGCGTACATGCATCTCGGAACACTTGTTCCGAGGCATGAATGCATTGAAAGATGTGCACGCGCGCATAAAACCCTTCCTTCTACGATGCCCGCCCAGAGCAAAGCCTGCATCGTAGTCGTAGAGGAAGTATTTTTCTACGCACGTGCGTTTATGCATGATGTGTACAAGTTGAAGGTTTGTGATTGTGACATTTTGTCATTTGTTGATTGTTTTGAAGTTGACGTGTCTTATCTTATCTGTCTTGTCTTGACAGTTCAGCAGTCAGTCAGTTTGACACCATGGCGGCTTCTATGGTTTTAGATTCAGAAATTACAAAAAGCGATAAATACTCGATATTACTGCCTACATACAATGAAAGAGAGAATCTTCCGATCATAATATGGCTTATTGTCAAATATTTGGATAACTGGTAAGCCCTCTGAACCTAAAATCAATACTTTTCTGAGGAAATACCTTGCTTTGTTTAGATACAATTTTAACGAGATTTTTCTGTTTTTCCGGCAGCAATTACGACTACGAAGTGATAGTGATTGACGATGGAAGCCCCGACGGTACCCTGGATGTCGCCAAACAGCTCCAGAAGATCTATGGGTCGAATAAAATTGTACTTCGCCCGAGAGATAAAAAGCTGGGACTAGGCACGGCGTACATACATGGAATTAAACATGCAACAGGGAACTTTATCATCATTATGGACGCAGATTTGAGTCACCATGTAAGAAACTATTTACTTCCAATCAGATCAATATCGGTAATTTGTGCAGTGAGAAAAGGAGGTGGGCAACTGCTGACCCAGGTCAAAAATATATGAACCACTTCACGGAAGTAATTAGTATAAATGTTCTTTTTTATCAAAAAATTCTAAAGACCTTGTATATTTTTAGAAGTTGGGAAGCAAAAGTAGTTTTTCTAAATAATTAGATAAATCAACTCATTGCATTGCTTCATTACTTTCCCAGAACTTCTACGCAATAAATTAAATTAAATAAAATAAAATCAATTAACATTTATTATCAATAGTCAAAAGTATCCCAACTGTATATTGAGTTAGTTAAAAACATTGGGTCAAACAATATATAGGGAGTTGCCCATGTTCTTTACCAACATTCAGACCATTGTGTTTCAAATCATTGTTAGGTATAAAACAGTTGCCCAGATAGATCTCTTCTAAAACGATGGAGCCTTTATTGCGCTCTTTTGCGTTTTTAATACAATTAGAATCAGACAATAAAAAATGTATGCAACCATGAAAATAGAGGTATACAATTTTTATTTATAGAAAGAATAATACAACTTAAGGTGAATGCTCCCGCTTGCGGCGCGAAATCCATTTTTTTTGGTGTTTTTTGCCAATTACAGCTTATCAACACTTCTTCAGATAGCGAAAGTTGAGTTCGCGAGAACTAGGAGACTTAACACACATGTTTTAATTGATAGTATCTCATAAATATCATCAATTTAGCTACGATACCCCTAAACCAACAAAAACACTGTAAAAATGTGTCTAAGGGTATCATAGCTAAACTGATGATATTTATGAGATACCATCAATTAAAACATGTGTGTTAAGTCTCCTAGATCTCGCGAACTCAACTTTCGCTATCAGAAGAAGTGTTTATGAGCTGTAATGAGCAAAAAACACCAAAAGTTTTGAATTTCGCGCTGCAAGCGTGAGCATCCACCTTAAACAAAAACTATTTAAACTTACATGCTTATATTTAAAATTAATATAGAGATAATAAACAGAGGTTAGGTCACCAACTGCAGGCAGGATGGAAAACTAACTGGCGACATTACCTTGTCGGATGACAATACTGATATTCTGTCCGAGGTAAGCACCAGTCCTTTGGTCATTAGTCTCAGCTATCAGCCTCTTGGATTACTCCTTGTAGTGGAGACATCAAACTGGGCTCAGGGGGCCTGGGGAGAGAGGCCTTTTTTTGTCTTTACATTGGGAATTCGTTTACGAATAAACCAGTCCACGGTGGACTGGAATTATGTGGGACTTGCCACCCTGAAAAGGGCAGAATACCCACTAAAACCACTCCGGTGTTCCCCTCTTGCCATGTTTGCCAGACCATGGGAACAAAATCCTTCTGCGATTTGACTGGCGATATTTATCCCTCTCATTCTGGGCGGCCTTAGCCGCCATCTCAATCAATCATTCATCATCTTCCCCTCCCCCTGGAAGGGCTACAGGCTGCACAGGCACGGCGTGGTGACCGTGTCTGCGCAGTGCACCCCTCTGGAAGGGCCACAGAGGCCTGGCATCAGGAAACCACCTCTCCTAATCTTGTGCGTGAAAGTCTCCAGGTCCTTTTCAAGGTGACCGTGTGGTAACTGGTGACACAAAGTAGTAACTGTATATCCGGAGATTCTCACATTTAAAGAGTTTTTTTTTTATTTTATTTTTTAACATTGATAGACCTTTGTTTGACCACGATCTCACCTGTTGGTAAGTGACGATGTGGCCGAAGATGAAGCACAAAGGTCTAGAAGGCACCTATTCACTCTATATTCTCTATATTTTAAGCAAACTGGTTGTAGGGTATTTGACAACATAAGGATGGTTCTCTAAATTCACCTTTACATATTTTCAGCCCAAATTTATCCCGCAATTCATAGAGCTCCAGCGCAAGCATGACTTTGATCTGGTCTCCGGCACGCGGTACCTGGGGGACGGCGGCGTCCACGGCTGGGACTTCAAGAGGAAGCTCATATCCCGAGGGGCCAACTTCGTGACACAGATGCTGTTGAGGCCTGGGGCTTCTGATTTGACTGGATCTTTCAGGTAGGGGCACAGAATAAATAATAGTACAAGTACAGAAGGTCAACTTCGAGAAAAAATATATATAAGTAGCGACTGTAGCTGGTACGCGTGTAATTAGTAATAAGTGCAATTCAGCTCGCCTAAGCGTTTAGTGCTAACGCGATATTTAACTAAACATTGCCGCTCTCTTCTAACACGTAACTCTGTCGCTGTCTGGCGATACATCGTGCCCTAACATAGGGTCGACACATTGAAATTAAAACAAAGTACTTTAACTCTTTTTCATAGATTTCATCGGCATATTTTTAACGACTTCTGTGGCGCGGCCGGCGAATGTTCGCCTGCGACTCAGGAAGTTGCGGGTTCGATTCCCGTCCGGAATAAATATTTGTACGATCTGCAGATATATTTGTTCAGGGTGTTTTGGGTATTTTCTATGTATAATAAAAAATATCTATCTATGTAATTTTTTTTTAATTTTTTTTTGTTGTTTGTGTTTATCTGCAATCAGTTGGTGGACTATAGGCGGATGAGGTGGATGGTTTCTTGTCGTTTGGGATCCGGACTCATCAGACCTTCTTCCCTCATTATAGCAGGTTGTCCAGAATATGGCCTCTCTTCAACCTCTTTGTGTCGCTTGGGTTTTCAACTAACGCTCTTTTGTAGCGGATTAGAGTGTGTTTTTAGGCGGTCCAAATAACTGTTTCCTCGGAGTTTAATTTCCTGGTCAACTGTGGGGACTTCTAGGTACTCGTGGATCTCATTATTGGTTGTGAACCATGGTGCACTTACTAGGGCACGTAAGATTTTATTTTGAGCACGTATGTATATCTATGTAATGTATTGTATTAAGTATATCAGTTATCTAGTACCCATAACACAAGCTCTGCTTAGCTTGGGGCTAGTTAATGTTGTGTGAACTGTCCAGCAATTTTTTTTTTGTTATTTTTTTATTTATAGATAATATATAGGTTATTTATTTAAATGTCATAATTGTTTGTATAGGTTATACAAGAAAGACATTCTGCAGAAGTTGATCGACAGCTGTGTATCTAAGGGCTATGTCTTCCAGATGGAGATGATTATCAGGTAAGACTATTCATCACCATCATCATCATTGAAGGGCTGCAAGATATGTGTGCGGAAAAATCCAACCTCGCCTGTGATCGTGATCAGGTCAGAGTCAGATCTAAAGAAACTTTAAATTTGCGTTTATTATTTCCATATATAGTCATAGTAAATATTTTATTTAAAATCTTAGCTTTTCTACACATCTGCTTCCGAATGTTGTCGACTCCTGCCTTGCCTTTACGCCTGTGTGCGTTGAGAGGAGGTGGCTCCGCCCAGTTCTATTGTTCGCTTATCGCTGTTACCTGCTCCGGCCAGTCAGCTGACCGTTTGCTACCGTATTTTTTGTGTCATTTATTACATTGTTTTAATTTTTGCTGCACTTCTGTCACTCAGTACAATTTTATCTATGAACCGCATTTTTTAACAGACCAAAGTTTGTTATTGATCTACCATGCCAATTATTCATATTTTATATTGCTCTTTATGCCTATTCTTGCGCTAAAAAACCTTACTGTTATTAATGCTCCCGGTTAGTATTTATTATCAGAATACCCGTGGCTTACGTACTAAGACTCCTGTCTTCTATAGAAATATTTGTATTAGTGCTTACGATATTGTATGTATTACTGAGACATGGCTGAATAGTTCTGTTGTGGACAGTGAGTTATTTGATGATCGCTACTTAGTTTGGAGATCCGATAGGAATTATCTCGAGTTGCAACAAGATAAGGGTGGCGGAGTACTAATAGCTGTACGCCGTGAACTCGCCGCTGAGTGTATCAGGGAGTGGTCCTCTTCAGCGGAGGATATATGGGTTTCCTTATCGATTCGTGACAAGAATCACAAAACTAGTTACAAGATCCATATCTGTGTAGTCTACATTTGTGACGAAAACTTAGGTAACTCTATGTCTGTTCAATTAGTTAACTTTACAAAAAATCTATCTGGAATCGTCTTAGCTAATCCGCTCGATAAATTTATAATTCTTGGCGACTTCAACTTACCTAAGATTTTGTGGACGCCTAGTGATGATGGTATGTCGCTAAATCCGGGAAATATTTTGGGCTCCCACCAAATAGAAGTTTTCGATGAACTTATTACTTGTAACTTGCTGCAGTATAATTCATTTGCGAACAGCAGTGATCGTATTCTGGATCTAGTTTTTTCCAATCATGACGTATCTATCAAACGCTGTGAAGTTCCGTTGGTAAAGGAGGACCCGCATCATAAGTCTATTGTTTGTGAGGCGGACTTTGTACAGTATAGTATTATTAAGCCACTTTCATACACCAAGTTCATTTACCAATATGGTGACTATGAATCGATCTGCAGTGAACTTGGTGGCATAGATTGGTGCAAGCTCTTAAGTACTGGGTCACTAGATGACGCAGTTGTACTCTTGTATCGCACTATTAACGATTTGCGCACCACTTACATACCGTCTAAAAATGTTACATCGTCTAGTAAATATCCGCTGTGGTATAGGAAGCCACTGATTAAAGTACTCAAAGAGAAATATAAATTCCACCGCAAATTTAAAACATATGGCAATAGGCATGATTACGAATCCTTTTTAATCCTGAGGGAACGAGCTAGGGTGATGGAAAGTGAGTTTTATAATCAGTACATGGAGAACATTGAAAGTAACATAAGGAAACATCCTAGAGCTTTCTGGTCTTACGTTAAGAGTAAGAAACAATCCAACGCGTACCCATCAGTGTTTCAGTATGGTACACGCTCCTCAGACAAGGGAGGTGAGATTGCTAACATGTTTGGTGAATATTTTCATTCAACATTTCTGAATAACTCACCCACTTCATGTACACAACCTATAATTACAAATCCTGAAGTTTGTACATCATCCTCTGACATAGGTATGATCGAAGTTCTGGAGGAGGATGTTTTTAAATTGTTTAAAACACTGGATCTGAATAAGTCGGCAGGACCGGATAATATACCCGCCATCTTCATTGTGAATTGTGCCAGAAGCCTAACTTTACCGCTGTCTCTTCTTTATAATCGTTCTCTTACGGAGGGAATAGTACCGGATATTTGGAAAAGTGCTTTTGTAACTCCGGTCCATAAAAAAGGACCCAAAAATAAAATAGAAAATTATAGACCTATTTCTAAACTGTGCTTGTTTGCCAAAGTTTTAGAAAAAATCGTACATAGACAACTTTACCCGGCTATTAAACAAGATCTCAACTTAAGTCAGCACGGCTTCATGAGAGGTAAATCCACTACTTCTAATCTTTTGCTTTGTAGTGACTTCCTAACCGAGCATATGTCTGAACCGTCTCAGGTAGACGTAATCTACACTGACTACACTAAATGTTTTGATAGAATTGACCACATAATGCTACTAAAAAAACTTCAACTCATAGGGATTAGGGGCAATTTATATCGTTGGTTTTCCTCTTATGTACGCAATAGATGTCAGACGGTAGTACTGAGTGGCTATTCCTCCTCTTTCATGAGTGTCCCATCTGGTGTACCTCAGGGTTCTTTACTGGGACCTCTACTCTTCGCTATATTTGTTAATGATGTCCATTTATGTTTCCAACACTCCAAAATTTTATTATACGCAGACGATATGAAAATTTTCAGCCCAATACGTAGTTCCGAAGATGCGGTCTGTTTACAGAGTGACTTGTACAGGTTCCAATCATATTGTCTGAGAAACAAGCTAGACTTAAATGTATCAAAGTGCTACGTCTGTTCCTATACCCGCAAACCATTTCCACTGAAATTTAGCTATGTTATTCGTGACATGTACATAACCAGGGTTGATTTTATTCGGGATTTAGGTGTAACGTTTGATGATAAACTTCTTTTTGACCAGCACATTGATAACATTGTTAAAAAGGCATCTCGAGCACTGGGCTTTGTCCTCAGAATGTCGTCCGAGTTCTCCAGCATTAAGACCTTCAAAATTCTTTATTGTGCATATGTTCGAAGCCACCTGGAATATGCATCACAGGTGTGGAACCCTTGTTACGACGTATACGTATCGAGGATCGAGCGTATTCAAAAACGTTTCCTGCGGCATATTCAATTTAGGGCTAAGATTTTCTTATCCAATTATACTGATAGATGCCGTAAGTTCCATTTTCTTCCTCTAAATTTACGTAGGGAGACTGCTGATTTATGCTTTTTATTGAACATAGCTAATGGCTCTGTGGACTGTCCGGAGCTGTTGGAACAGATTGGTATGCGTACAAATACTGCTTCCTTACGTAGGCCGCAACTCCTATACGTGCCTGTGGCTAGGACCAATTATAGAAAAAATGCGTTTGTCAACAGAGCAAGCAGATGTTTTAATATAATGGTAGATAAATGTGATGAACTAGACTTTTATAATACTACTGCTAAGCGTATGAAACGCTTGGCGAGTGACTTATATTTTTTAAAGCAATAGTTTTAATGGGTACTTATTAATGTACCTACTTATTTGTTTTGTGGAATCCGTCTACATTTAGGGACTGTTTTGTATAATTTTAACTGCTATACGTGGAAACTTGTAATTAGCCTTTAAGTACTTACCCATTGTTTCATTATATTTGTGTTTAGCTGTAAGTTTTCCCAAAATTGTAAAAATAAAAAAAATAAAAATAAAAATCACCATTTTAGTAGTAGTAGAGCTTTTTTGTGTCCGGGGAAGTACTACCACCATACCTATTTCTGCCGCAAAGCGGTAGTACTCACATTGCTGTGTTCCGGTTTGAATGGTAAGGGTGCCGTTGAAATTACAGGCACATGAGACTTTTCATCTTTATGTCTCAGGGTGGCGGGCGCAGTGCAATGCCAGATAGGGCGCGTCCTAGTTGGACGTGACCTATGAGGTAATGCATTGTTAAAGGCAGAAGCTACCGCTTAACATCAGTTAGGCCATCTGATCTGCTATGAATGTACCTTCAAATTTCAGATCTCTAAGGATGAGATTAATAGACGATATTTAGCACATACCATGGACTTAGTAATCAAACAGGACTGAGCACTCTAAAAATTATAATACCAAAACAAGACTTTATGCAATTAAGTTAAGACTCAATTTAGATTACCGTCATAGATTGAGGAAAAACGAGCTAATAGAGATGTTTGTCCCTTTCTAACACTTGAAATGATAGCTTTATGATAGCAAGGGTGACCATGACCATTGTATAGGTAAATATCAGGGTGGTCTCGGACTGTGCGGTTTCAGAGAAACTTCCTGCCGCGAACGCTCAGGTTGTGGAATGATCTACCTGCTGAGGTTTTCCCGAGCGACTACAGTATGGGGTTCTTCAAAAGGGGTGTTTGGAAATTTTTAAAGGGTCGGCAACGCGCGTGTGATGCCTCTGGTATTGCAGGCGTTCATAGGCTACGGTAACCGCTTACCAACAGGTGGGCCGTAAGATTGTTTGCGACCATGGTAGTATAAAAAAAAAAAAAAAAAAACATAATAAATAGGTCATCGATACTACAAATCTAAAAGTTGGCCGTCGCGGGACGCCCGGCAGACGAGAAACATCACGGCATGGCTGCGTCACGCCGTTTGCCGGCAATAAACACTCGTTAAGTAATCGGTAACAAGGTTTGATAACACTTTTTGTGATATTATAAAAAAAACGTGTTACCTACAAACGCAAGCCGAGTCCCGTGTCACAGCAATGCGACTCAAACCGGAACACAGCAATACGAGCACTACTGCTTTGCGGAATAGATATGGATATGGTACTTCTCCGGACGAACTCTTTCACAAAAAAGCTCTACTACATAAACATACATAGATACACGCCTTTTCCCCAAAGAGGTAGGCTCAAAATGTTATTATTTTGGTTCCCCAGAGCGAGACAACTTGAGTTCACGATTGGAGAAGTCCCCATAACATTCGTGGATCGCGTGTATGGAGAGTCCAAACTCGGCGGCTCTGAGATCGTGCAGTTCGTCAAGGCGTTGTTGTATCTATTTGCTACCACATAAGGTGTACATTCCACTGTATTTTATAGGTGGAGTAAAATTGGGTAATGGTCGTGGTGTCTCTGTCTCACTGAGCTGTGTTGCTCAGGAGAGAATGAGAAAGATACTTGGTACAGACAATAATAATTACATATAATAATGGAATGGTAGTTCGCGTGATCGCGTCAACGTCAAACTTAAACGCGTCTCGAGTGTACATTTGTGTGATATTTTTGTAACCTTATCTATTTTTACTTCACTTAAATGTTATTATTTATAAGAAGATATTATATTTTTCGCTTGCTAAATTGATGTATTATTTTTCATACAATTTTTTTATCAAACATTTTTATATTTTATTTTTGTTGCCTATCGTGTAGCTTTTTTCTTATCCAGCCTAAGGCGAGCGTGGCCCGGTAGGGCCCGCAGCGAACCAGAACCGACATATGCACGCCAACACCCAATAACCTATGTAATATCATAGGACTTTGATAAACGTAAAATTTTCAGAGTTCATATCTCAGAAACGGTAAGTCGTATGGAAAAAATGCATTTAACATTAAGTGATGGATAAGAAAAAAGCTACAAGATAGGATAAAAAAAAAGAAAAAAAAATTGCAAGTCTTTTTTCCTCGGTGCCCCCTTATGTACACCCCAACCTCATCAGCCGTATACTACGTCCATGCATCAGCCTGGGTACCGTAGTATCCCATTGCCAATTTTGCTAGGAAGATGGACTAAAGGCATGGAACTAAGGCTAAAAACGAAACGGTATCGATTATACCAGTCTCATTCTTTTATATGAATGTATTCATGTGTTGGAATGAGACAAGCGTATATCTATCTGTTCTTATTTGTGTTAGTCGTACCAGGCCAAATGTCAAATGACTACTACATTCACGGTAACAATCTAGGGAGATGTATATGCATGATACCAAAATTCAGGGTACGGATCGGAAAAAGGACTGTCGTGTGACAATATATTTGTTTCTCTCTAACATAGGATAGCAAGCTATCTTCTAGGATAGGAGTAAGAAGTAACACTCTATGCTATTTTAGCACTCTATCCATGTACTACTTCATCTGTGGGACCATGCAATTTTGCTACCGTAGTAGTTGTATTGTAAGCTGGAATGTGTTATAGGGTGTGTTGGCGACGGTACGTGGTACTTGTTTTTTGTTATGTACCACGTAATAGGTACAGTATTGACACAAGTGTACCAACCAAGATCGCGCCACAAGTAAAGGAGGTGGGCAACCGCTGACCCAGGTCTAAAGTACCTAAATGAACCAGGGCCAATGAAATTAATTAGTACGGTTCTAAATATTGTTTTTTTTTTTACTTTTCTAAAGAACTTATATAATTTTAGAACTGGTGTTTAATAAAAAAAAATTGTGTCCCATAATGGTCTTTTGAGTGTTTAATACATTTTTTTCGTGATAATTTTTAAAATATATAAATAAAATAAAAAATTGGAAGGAAAAGTTGTGTATCTAAATAATTAGATAAATCAAGTCATTGCATTTGCGTGAAACAAAACGCAACAAGCTTCATTACTTTCCCACAACTTCTACGCAAGAAATTAAATTATTTTTTTTTATTTATTTTTTTTATTCTTCTTGAATGACGGAACTAGCTGATGGCCCACCTGAAGTTAAGCGGTAACCTCTGCCTATGAACAGTGCATTACCTCACTGGTCACGTCCACCTAGGACGCGCCCTATGTGGCATTGCACTGCGCCCGCCATCATCATTCATCTTTTTCATTAACTTAAATATTATCAATAACCAAAAGTATCTCAACTGTACCTACGTTACGCAAAAAATTGGGTCAAACAATGTATGGGGAGTTGCCCATGTTCTTTCGGCATTCGGATAATTTTATTATTTTATTTTATTTATTAAGAAACAAGTACAACACCAATAATAATCTTAATAATCTTCTTTGCCGTATTCTTCATTACTGAAGGTCGTGGCCGTCTTGAAAGGATTTTGTAGAGATGCAGACGAGCTTCTTCCACGCTGTTCTATCCTCGGCTTGTCTCAGGGCAGCGGTGATAGGGAGGCCTGTGAGTGCCTTGTCTTGATCAGACAGGGGTTCCCAAAGTGGGTGATAACGCCCCCTTGTGGGTGCTGCAGGCCTAAAGGGGGGCGGTAAGAGACCCAGAAAAAAATTGGTCCGTCAAATCAGACACACTTTCGCATTTTAATAGTTATTAGTAAGTAGTCCTAGTTATTTCATTTTCGTAGATAATAGACCGCGGGCAATCATGTTTTATAGCTCACAATAAATAATTTAATTTGACTAACTATAGTGGTTTTTTAAGAAGGTGAAAAAATGGGGGCGCTTAAAAAAAATATGGGGCACTACAAATTAATTTATTCTCAGAGTGGGCAGTAGAAAAAATAAGTTTGGAAACCTCTGTGACTAGGTGATCGGCCGCGCTGTCTTTTTCCATCCACTTTTCCCACTACAACCAGTTTTTCAAGGTTATCTGGCTGTCTGCGGGCTATGGGTCCAAAATAACTGAGAACTCGCTGGTAGCAGATGGTGGAGAGTCTGGTATTGATGGCCAGCTGGTCAAGTATGGACATATTGGTTCTTTTTGCCGTCCACGGGATGCGCAACATTCTCCTCCAGCACCACATCTCAAAAGCGTCTATCTTTTTCCTATCCACCGTTCGGATCGTCCATTGCATGATTCGGAGCCATACAGGCAGACTTTAATAGAATTGATTTCGTAAAACGAACCACTAGCTTTTGTATTAGAGTAATTACCTAGGGTCTATTATTTAAGCCTAGACCACTGAATAAATAATTATTATTTATTATTATTTATACTTTATTGCACATAAAATAATGTAACAAAAAGGTGGGCTTAATGCTAACAGCATTTTCTACCAGCCAAACCTGGTTTGTGACAGCTGGTGGTTGGCGTACTACTTACAAACTAACACAATAGGTTCTTAAAAACTAGCTACATTAACAATAATATACCTAAATATAATGCAATATAAATAATAATATAATATATAAACATATACATAACCATATCTACATAATAATGAATAAATAGATACATACAAAGTACAAAATATATACACACAATAATTAAATTAACTAAATAAATAAACTAAAGATATATTTTATACATACATAAGAGTGTCATTTTTGGTAAAGGTATTCTCTAGTTAGTCGTTTGAAGCATTCCTTCGACCCAACATAACTTACAACTTAACTTAACAACTTAACTTCGACCAAAATAATAGTCCTAGACTAGGTAGGTAGGCGTGGTCTAAATCTAGTCTAAGGTGCAACGTTTTGCTTGAGGCGCGAAATTCAAATTTTATTGTGTTTTTTGCTCATCACAGCTTATCAACACATCTTGAGATAGCGAAACCTAACTTTGCGGAAATTAAGAGAACTAACACACATGTTCTGAATGATACTTAGTGTATTAGCACAGAATAAATATTAGTACAGGTATTAGTGTCTCATTAAGGTAGATGAACCCGATTGAGGCGCAAATTTCAATTTTTTTGGTGTTTTTTGCACATTACAGCTCATCAACAAATTAAAATTTTATCCTTTTTTTTACTTTTTTTGCCCAACCCGATTTTTTTGCCCCGATACCCCTAAACAATGTGTGTTTAGGGAGGGGTATCGTACCTAAACTGATGATATTTATGAGATACTGTCAATTAAAACATGTGGGTTCAGTCTCCTAGGTCTCGCGAAATCAACTTTCGCTATGTGAAGAAGTGTTCATGAGCAGTAATAACAAAAAAATAAGCAAAAAAAGTTAAAAAAAGGATAAAATTTGAATTTCGCGCCTCTAGCGAAACATTCCGCATTATCTATCGTAATGACGACCTCTGTGGCGTGGCGGGCGCAGGTTCGCTTGCGACGCAGGAGGTTGCGGGTTCGATTCCCGCTTCGGAACAAATATTTGTACGATCTGCTGATATTTGTTCACGGTGTTCTGGGTATTTTCTATGTATTTATAATAAAAAATATCTATCTTTTTAATGTATTGTATTAAGTATATCAGTTATCTAGTACCCATAACACAAGCTCTGCTTAGCTTGGGGCTAGATAATGTGAACTGACTAGCATTTTTTTTATGAGACCCAATGCGTTGTAAAGCTTGTGAAAGCGACAGTACCTGTTACCTACTTATTTAATTTATAGCTACCACGTAAATATATTATTGACACAAGTGTACCACCCAGCTACGTTCGTACACAGCCACAAGGTAATTCCACCATTCAGAACCTAATAATGTTGCGAGCAGTGCTATTATTATCGTTTGTACTAATTTCATCAGCTAAAATCGGACTACCAGATATCTCCTACGATGAAAACCTCGTTGATGATGAAGAGTTTTTGAAAAGTGATCCAGTATGGGTCTTGAAACTTCACAGTCAATGGGAAATGAAGCTGAACCCTGCAACTCCTGATGAGGAGGAGGAGTTTGAGGATATTGCAGGACCTATGATTGAAAAGTGAGTATTTCGAACCCGGTATCGTTGGATTCTGAGTTGCACTATGTAAGGTAGATTGACGAAACTGGTACATAAGACGAGCGACAATGGGACAGTGGGAAGGGGAAGACCTCGGGAGGACGTATTCAGACCAGATCGGAGACGTTCTGGAAAACGGCCAGGTCAAGAGTAGGTACCGTTTACTTGTAGGGATAGGTATGTCAGGATCGTAGCAAGTGGAAATCTGTGGTCTCTGCCTACCCCTTCAGGAAACAGGCGTGAGTTTATGTAGGTATGTATGGCAAGTAAGGTAGGGTCCAGATCAATGTTACATTTCGGTGAATGTTCCCAGGAACTTCACGACCTGATCCCACCATCTCCTTTTCATCATAGGACGAGCAGATGCAGGGCTCAGTACGATCCTTACCTCTATTCGTACAAAACGTTTCGGTTCTGTCTTCATAATGCGAACTGCTAAGGAGTGGACAGTGGTGTAAACTACCGTCGTCTGTCTTTCCTGAAAACTATAATCGGGGCAAGAGTGAATAGGTAGGTACCTGCTAGAGTCTAAAATCTAGACCTTAATGCTCCAACGTCGGCCACATCGTCACTTATACCAACAGGTGAGATTGTGGTCAAACATTCCGGAGGCTGCAATGCTCTAAGCGGTTAAACGAAGGTCTATATAAATGTTAATATAAAAAAAACTAGTTGGCCTCGACAGTGACAGCGAGCTGATCTGATGATGGAGACAGAAGGTGGACTGAAATATAATTGTAGACTGCCCATGTTTAGGCTCATTTCTATTAGCACACGGTTCCGATTACTAATTTTATAAAAGCTTGTGTTTATGTATATTTTTCAACAAAAACATATAATTATAACATAACATAACACCCAACAGTCACATATAAGGTACATAGTCCTGATCCCACACAAGGATTCCCTGTGTCGTGGGTATCACTAAATATATGAGAGGTAACTACGAGTATGGTACTCGTTGCTACCATTACACCCAGACCAGGAACAAACATTTGTCCCGCAGCGGCAATCGAACCCGCAATCGCATCCCAGCCAGCTACTCGCCTGATTACATATTACAAATTCGCTCGCGTTAATAACAGTAATATAGAACTTTGTACGCACCAAGTATTATGTGTATAGGTACACTCGTAACTGAGGGGTGAGTCTGAGTTTTGCAAACACCATCGTAACGGTGAACGTAACACGATCGTACGTGTATAACATAATAACTAAACGTCACAGATTAATGGCTAGTTACTACGCAATACACGTACACTCGCCGTTACGATCATTGTTACGATGGTGTGTGTAAACTCGGACTTGCCCCTCTGGTCTGTGTACGCGCCTTTCACTGAGACGTTGGAAACGAACGCGTAAATTCCTTGACATTCTCATGCCTTCGATAGCTCAGTTGGTAGAGCGGTGGACTGTAGAGGAATCACTGATATCCATAGGTCGCTGGTTCAAATCCGGCTCGAAGGAACAACATTTGTTTTTGTATTATTTTTCGCCACGCGCCTCGTCAAAATGCCTTTCTTGTCGAATATCTCGTAAAATATAGATAATTTTACAAAAACCCTACAGTAAGCTCTCAGCTATATTGTATTGATTTTATTTGTCTTATTTTTGACCCAATAATATGCAACACAATTGAATCTAGCCTAAATTAGAGGTAACTTTGTGTTTTTTTATAAGAAAATATTGTCCTATATTGTTTCTGGTACAGTGATCCCTCGGAATTGTAATGTAGTATCCATACATATTTTTAATTTCAATGTTGTAGGTACTTGATTAAGTCAATAAAGGTAGGATCACAGGCAAGGTTGCGGGTTCGAGTCCCGCTGGAACGGAATTTTTGGGTTACATTTAAATTTAATGTTATCCATAAAGTGTGGTTTACACTTGAAAAATAATAAACAATAAAGGTATATATAACATTGCACTGCGCCCGCCACCCTGAGACATAAAGATGAAAAGTCTCATGTGCCTGTAATTTCACCGGCACCCATACCCTTCAAACCGGAACATAGCAATGCGAGCTTTGCGGCAGAAATAGGTATGAAGGTATCTTCTGAAGGAAGGTCGTAGGTATATCCATATTGTAGACTAAGCTTGAGTTCCCGCTTTTGGGGTCGTCGTCGTCGTTTCGTATGAGGTAGTGCTGGCCTCTGGTGTCAGAGTATGTCCCTCCGAAGCACAGAGCGATGGAAATCCACACATAACTTAGAAAAGACATTGGTGCGGAGCCTAGGATCGAACCCGGTATCGTTGGATTCTGAGTTGCACTATTGAACCGTTAGGCTACCATCGCTCATCATCATATCATACCATCATCATACCATCGCATCAGCTTTTGGGGTAATATCACAGAATAAATAATATGGTAATATAGGAAATGACGGCGCCCTACAAATTTATGGCTAAAACTCAGAGACGTCTCACAAATCAACGTCTGTACCATAAGTCGGAGTTTTGCAAACTTCATCGAACGATGATCGTAACGACGATCGTCCGTGTACAGCGTAATAAATAGGCTATTAATCTGTGCCCGTCAGTGAAACGTCACTTCACAATGCCGCACAATCGTCGATACGATCATCGTTACGATGGTGTTTGCCAAACTCTGACATTTAGTTTTTTTTTTTCTTTATAATTGCCGCTTGTGCATTTGCCATTTTCAAGTAAGTATCTGTATTTTCACTATAATGTATTTTCAATATATTTTGCAACGTTACACTCCTCACAAGTCGTCAAAGTCACAGTCGAGTCATGTTTTAGTAAAACCTATTTACAAAACATTTGGTGGCCAATTTTACTAAAACTTTGGTAGACAATTTCCACCAATTTCAAAAGTCACGCGTAGGTATTTACAGCACAGATTAATTTATATATATTTTTTTTTATACTACTTGGATGACGGAACAAGCAAGAGGCCCACCTGAGTTACTATATCTATAGGTTTTGTATGATATTTACTTAAGTCTTTGTTTTCGAAGAAGTCAACATAGAAAAGAGGTTCCCACTAACACCTTGAATTAGCTATACCTACCTAATACGCTTGATTGTGTTTCGGTTCTTAATTTCAAAATTCTTTAACTTTGCGTACCTACCTACCATGTTATGGTACAGTCGACTATATCTACAATATTTTATGAAGATTTGACATGTAGTTTTTCTACGAGTTTTCGTTCCGTCTGGCTCTAGTCATCCGAAACACTAAAAGCATTTATTAAATAAACCAATGCATGTACATATTAAAATGAAGCTCTGACTCCTAATCGACTCTCCTTTGACGACCTCTGTGGCGGGGCAGGCGAACATTCGCCTGCGACGCCGGAGGTTGCGGGTTCGATTTCCGCCTCGGAAAAAATATTTGTGCGATCTGCAGATATTTGTTAAGGGTGTTCTGGGTATTTTCTATGTATAATAAAAAAATATCTATCTATGTTATATATTGTATTAAGTACCTACATCAGTTATCTAGTACCCATAACACTAGCTCTGCTTAGCTTGGGGCTAGATAATGTTGTGTAAACTGTCCAGCATTATTTATACTACCTGTATGTCAGGAGTCAGTTTCTTCCCAGTATTAGGTTAGCATAAAAATGGTTAATATATCAACTGCTGCGCTCCAAATCCAAAATCGCCGTTGTGGGAGAGAAGGTGAAGTGGGATTGGGCCGGTCACATTTGCAGCATGCCCGACGAACTTTGGGCCAAAATCACCACGGCATGGAGCCCTGATACAGCCAGGCGGCGTCGCGGCAGACCACGCATGAGGTGGCGGGATGAACTGGACGCCTATGAGAGGGAATGGGAAGCGGTTGCACAAAACCGTAGTGCCTGGCGGAAATTGGGGGAGGCCTCAACAATGGGACAGTATGGGCTAATAAATAGATAGAAAATTATTTATTGCACAAGACAAAAAAGCATTACACAGGCGAACTTAATGCTAATCAGCATTTTCTTCCAGCTAATAGTAATAATAAGAAACTAAAACTCATATTTTCATTGTAGGTGAGGTACAATCGGATAAGACCTCTAGGGCGATAGACCCCAAACTGCAATAAAGACCTCTCTTTGAAAGTCTCTCACTAACGGATTATTCAAATACCTTCTTTAATAGTAGATTAGTAGCCAAGGGCTGTAAGGCATCAATTGCAGCCCGAGGGTGCCTATAGTTCGAGGGTGCCATTGATGCTTACACCCGAGCTAACTACTCTGCTTTACATCTTGATTGTGAGGTAAGTAGGTCCTTATTACCCCCAAATGGGGCTTTTAGGTGACCAATTAGCGCTCTAGGGTAATAATGTAGCTAGAAAAGCCCTAGGGCGGTAAGAAATAAAAAAAAAAAAACTTCACTCTTTAAAAAAGTTCGCGTACATCTAACCATCATAATGGCAATAGACATCATGCATTCAGTTTTTTAATTACTTACCGCCCTAGGGCTTTTCTAGCTACATTATTACCCTAGAGCGCTAATTGGTCACCTACAAGCCCCATTTGGGGGTAATAAGGACCTACTTACCGAATATGAGAGATGTAAAAAATATAACATAACATACAATGGACGTCTAATATAATCGCAAATATTTTTTAATGTTTATTTTATGTAAGTAATTGAAGTAATTGGTACCTACCTACTTTTTGCATTATTTGTTCAACAGCTACAAGAGAAGACAAGCTCTGCGGAAAGTATCACCCAGGCCGCAAGTGAGGGTAGACGAAACCAACGCTGTCGGGAAGGAAGATATATTCAAATTATTGAACAAGTTCGCGTAAGTATTTATCATGTTTTATATGCTGCAGATCCGACAGCAATATTGCATTAAAGATAAAGTCCTATTTTGTTCCTAGGTTGTATACGAAAAAGGAGCCAGATGCATATATAACGGAGTCAAACGATGATAGCCCGTCTATTGTGGTAAGTGCCTGCATACAGTACTACCACAGAATAAATATTAGTACAAGTAGTACTACCACATAACACTTAGTACTTAGTACAGGGTACAGGTACAGAAGGTTGACTCCGCAATATCATATAAATATAAATAGCTACTCTTGCCCCCACACAATAAAGTGCAATTCAGGTCGCACAGCGCTAATTGTCTGAATCACTGAATTGACTCGACAAGTCGAGCCCACCGGGTACTTGTAGCTTCATTTTATTTATTAATTTTAATTAATTACAATTGTCATTTTTTTTTCTTTATAATTGGCGCCGCACGGCTTGTGCATTTGCCATTTTCAAGTATCTGTATTTTCAATATATTTTGCAACGTTACACTCCTTCCAAGTCGTCAAAGTCACAGTCAAGTCATGTTTTAGTAAAACGGTGGCCAATTTTACTAAAACTTTGGTAGACAATTTCCACCAATTTCAAAAGTCACGCAATTCACTTCCATTTCATTTCACTACTCTTGTGCTTATTAAACGAGCTACATTAGTGAAAATGCCACCAAAATAACACAAAATAACTCAAGAAACCACTAGGAAAAGAAATAAAATAAAAGTAGGCAACGTCTCTTTTCGAAAATGACGGGAAGAGTCCTACAATTGTCATTAAAAATGGTAGGTAGTCTGCTAAATTTATGATTTCACGAATGTTTAAATTGGTCACAATTGTAATGCAAACCATTGAAGTTGAATACCAAAAGTGTCAAAAGTGACAGGTATGAGACAAGTCACTAACGATTTAAATACATTGAAGTGTGGAGTGCGTCATGCCTGGTACTACCACGAAAGTAACCGGCCTCGGCAATCTTCATCTTTACGAAACAGACATATAAATGCGAAATGCGATAGTCACTCACGATGTTACCTACAATAATCTCTAGTACCTATACTTTAAAAATAAAATAAATAGAAAATTTATATGGTGTGTCCAGCCTAAGAATAGACCTATCCGTCTCCTCCCGTGGATGTCGTAAAAGTGGGATTACCCGGATTCGTTGGTATAAGATTTATCCTGGCTGCTAGCTTATTATGGAATGTGTTATTACTGGAAGAAAGCGTTAGCCGAGTCAGTTGTGGGAAGTAATTGCGGCGATGAGTTCTCTCTCACTCGTCACGTCTATATTCCACGATGGTGTAGACAAATAAAAAATTACCTGTTGTGACAACAATTGTATGCTTTCAGCTGTACTTCAGTGGTCCATACACTTCTCTAATGGTGGAAGTAGGCAACAAGCTATGGCACTACTTCATCGACCCGCCTTCCTCGCTGCCATCGTGGTTCTATGAAGCCCACACGCAGCTCACTTCAGACCTTTCGTCAGGACATACTTCAGACAGCGTCGCTATACCGGAGGAAGTGAAGCAGCGATTCTATGTTGAACTGTTGGATCTACTGCATACTTTATTAAGTTACCCTTTGTAGCTTAGAGCAATGCGGCCTCCGTACCGGTGCTTTGTAGTAATGTAAATAAAGTTGATATACTGAGCAAGAAGTTTTTGTTTTTATTCTACGTCCCGGACCTAAAACCGTCCCGAAGTAACCTTATTTGATGTGATGAGGATGAGACCATATACCTAGGTAACAACATTATGTACTCACGAAGACGAGACTTTAAACGATTCTAACAAAACCAAATCGAACTTGCGAATTGTGTTGTCTAGGTTTGAAGAAGTGACAACACTATGCCAACATCATGGACCTACTTTGGGTAGTAGGTTCACGGCAAAGTTTCCAGTAAAAGAAGAAGAAATCGAAGCATAGTAGGTACCTATTATGTTAGCTGTGCTTCGGAGCTAGGTATCTCTCTACGCAAAGTATAGATCTACCAACTTATCTGTAGAACCATTTAAGTAGGTACCTACATTTTTCTATCATCTAGGTAGGTAGATACATTTCATTCTACAGATAAGTTGGTGGATCTATACGCACCTTAGTAATTACATATCAGTCAGGGCAGGGCTCTACGAACGTAGTGATTACCTGCTCAGTGGCTCCGGAGACCTGCAATGCTCTAAGAGTGGCACCAATGACCCATGGACATAGTACCTAGTCCATGCAATGACCAAAGAAAGTAGTCATTACGTAGCGCACACAAACTAATTTTTACAAATTGCTTTTTACTTACAAATAGATGGCGCTAGCCGGCTGTAAATACTTATCCCAAGAATTTCATATCGGTTGAGCTTGAGGAGAGCTCTATGGCGTCTCCCCTCCGGGCTCCGTTACGGAGGCCGCAATGCTCTATTAAGCCCAGATAGAACACGCACACACCGTCCTTCCCTTGGAGGCCAGGTCTTTTCAAACTGCCTCCCCTACTAATCCACTACAACCATCCCTACAGCTCGTTCACCATGAAGTTATAATACTACCCACATCATGAAGTTATAGGATTTACCCGATTTACCTATAGCTTCATGACCCACATTCAAGCTTCTTGTCGTTCACCGTAAGATGATACCTGTAAATACTCCATGGCAGGTGCCAACTTACGGTGAACGGTGCGGTTAGTTCACTGTAAGATGGCATCTGTAAATACTGCATGGCAGGTACCAACTTACGGTGAACGGTCTGTACAACTACAACTACAGATCCACCAACTTAGTAGATTCATTTATAGAATAGAGATCCACCAACTGATCTTAAGAATTAAATGTATGTAGATGACAGAAAAATGTAGGTATATTCTACAGATACTTAGAGCATTACAGGCCTCCGTAAGTTGGTAGAAGAAGAAATAGTAATACAACAACCATGATCTAATATACATTTTTCTATCATCTACATACTTTTCAAGCTGATCGCAGACTAGTTATTGTAGAGATGTAAAGATCCACCCTACAATAACTAGTCTGTGATTCGTTCTTTTCATTCAACTGATGATTCATGTTGATTGATTGTTGGGTTAATTTGACGTTTGACGTTTCGCGTCGTTTCTATTTTCGTGTTTTGCGTTAACGTGCTGTATTTTCAATTCATTGTTTTTCTAATCTTCTTAGTTGAAATTCGCGAAACTGATGTAGAAATATTGCAAAGAAAATGTCTACCGGCTATTTCCAGAACATGGGCTCGTTCATTCGCGACTGCAACGGCACTGCTACGTTGCGTTACGACCAGGCTTGTTTACAAATTATTGCAGAGGAGAAAATAAGATTTTTGAGCCAGTACGATGAGTGCGAAGGCTGTACTGTACAGAATACTCCCAAGCTGCCGGGGACTGATGCGTATGTGCTGAGTACGCTGAGCCCTCTGCACTACGAGGTGCATAATAACAATGGACAGATTTGCAATGGTGAGTTCATGGTGCATGACGCATTGTTTACTCTCAAACTCGTATTTTTGTATCCTTTGTCCGATGTTTTATACTAGTTATCGTCTACCACCCATAACTCTTCTCTCCACGCCCATGAGAGGCCTCTATTGACCATGACGCATCAATTTCAGGGAATGTCACAATACAACACTACTATAGATAGATAGATAGAAGATAGAAAACACTTTATTGCACAACACAGAAAATAAGCTAATTAAAAATTAGTATTAAACTAAACACGGAAGTACAATGGGCGGTCTTATCGCTATAAGCGATCTCTGACAGACTATAATGACTTATTGAATACATTTAGTAGTAGTAGAGGTGTTTTGTGAAAGAGTTCGCCCGGGGAGGTACTACCACCATACCTATTTCTGCTGCAAAGCTGTAGTGCTCAATTGCTGTGTTCTGGTTTGAAGTGTATTGGGTGCCGGTGAAATTACAGGCACATGAGACTTTTTATCTTTATGTCTCAGGATGGCGGGTGCAGTGCAATGCCACATAGGGCGCGACCTAGGTGGACGTGACCTATGTGATAATGGACTGTTCATAGGCAGAGGGTACCGCTTAATATCAGGTGTGCTATATGCTTGACCTGTCATACCAAGTTGTATATAAAAAAAAAGAAGATTATACCAACTAACGCCGACGCTGACGAGCAGAGTGCGCCACAATTTATTATAGGTAGTAATCATTTATAGGTTTCACCTCGAGGGAAGCACGGGTAATCAACTATTCAACTACCAATGTAATATTGAAATTTGATATCTATTTATATAGCCTGTGTGCACCCACTGCTGGGTATAGGCCTCCTCTCTAATATGTCACTCTCTCCGGTCCTGTGCTGTTCTCATCCATTCTCGTCCAACTACTCTAACGATGTCATCCGACCATCAGGGGGGTGGTCTGCCTCTTGGTCGCCGAAGCATCTCTTGGCCACCATTTTGTTATAGCCGTGGTCCACCTTCCGTCATTCCTTCTAACCAAGTGTCCCGCCCATTGCCACTTAAGACTTGTGATCCACATACCTACGTCTAGTATATAGTATACTAGCGACTCGCCCGGCTTCGGACCCCCCCCCCCCCCCTGGTAGCCTATGTCACTCAGGGTGAATGTAGCTTTACAATGGTGAAAGAATTTTTTAAATCAGCACAGTAGTTTTTGATTTTATTCATTACCAACATACACACAAAAATACAATCATTCCTCTTTATAATATTATTAGTGTAGATAAATTTGATATATGACTTTATATTTCCTCAACCAATAAACAGTTATTATTACTAGAAGGGGAAAAAAGTAGTGCACATAATCTAGATCAGTGGTTCCCAACCAGTGGTCTGTGACCACCAGTGGTCCGCAAGAACTAAAATATGGTCCGCAAGAGTGCGGCGCGCCGAACACAATAGCACGTGAAATTTTTGGTCAAAGCTACACACATATCATTACTTACAACTGCGTTTTTTTTACTTTTTACTGACCGTGTGGTCAGGTGACCAATTGAAAGTAAGTGATGATATGCATGTAGCTTTGACCAAAACATCTACCCAAGAATTCAAGAACTTGTACAGAAGCTGCAAGCTTCAAAATCTCATTGTGCAGACTGAATAATCTACTAAAAAATACATGTTTTCACTGTTAATTAATGTAACACATAAGAATTTTAGGATCGTTTCGAAAAAAGTACTATTTTTAGGTTTATAGGTACAGTTTATTTGAACCTTGTGGTAATAATAAAGAAATCAAAGTAGAACTGGTCAAAAAAAGGTTGGGAATCGCTGATCTAGATGGTATGTTCTGTGCTATAAACAAACCAAGGGCACGTCACCAGGAAAGAACCTAATCCAATATTACACACTAACCTCATTATCAACTATCACTCATCTGACTCATGGATTGAGTTTATGCAGGCCATCACACAATGTTCTGTGTAATATTTTATTTTAATTAACAACATTGACTAATAGCAATATATAGATAAATATGAAATCATCATCTGAAGCTGTTAGCGTGTTCCATTGTCTATATCAGTACCCTTAGTACGAGAATTTGTCAGTATTTGAAACTATATGAAGTTTCGTTTCCTTCAATACATTTTGTGACAGCGTCCTTAGTTTTCTACTCGTTTTCGCTAGGGGCGCTGCTAGTAAATGTATGGAAGGAAACGAAACTTCATGTAGTTTCGAATACTGTCAAATTCTCGTACTAACCCCACAGAGGTGCCCATACGGTCGATCGCGAGATGTTTTAAGGTCGATCGCCGAGGATAGAAAATTACCAGTAAACTGTAGCTTTTGGCTAAAGAAAAAATGCGAAGAAAAGCGACGTACAGAAACATGAAGTTTAAAAATATGTACTCTCTGATTGGCGTAGTAGGTTGAAGACAAAGATTTAAATCGGTTGAAGGTCATTTCGGATATCAACTTAAAAGCTATTAGAGCTGGCGACAGTAATCCTTTCTGGTTATCTATACCCGAAATGAAATATCCGTTAATAAAGCAAATAGCACCGCAAATAACTGTGTTCTATGCATCGACATATCTGTATAGAAAAAAAAAAAAAAAAAATTGAAAATATAATAGAAATTGAAAGTAATAAAATCAAAATATCGTACTCTTCTCACAAATGACCACCTGACAGCCTGCTTGCGTGTCTAGCTTTAACTACGAACATTTTGCGGAAGACCACCAATGTCACGCTTCGACATCAGCATCACGATAATTTTTAATTTCTAATATTGGTAGCGATTTGAAGTTGCGTTATCTAAAGCTAAAGCTAACTAAATGTATCGCCATCCTTTTCTTTTATATATAAAAAGCAAAAGACAGGGATTCTATTTTTAGCTTTAACTTTAGAGAATACAATCTCAAATCGCTACTATTGTACCACTAATATTTGAATTTCTTCTTGTAATATTTATTGGATGATTAAATATTTAATACACATTTGACACTTTGCATCCAATGTAGTTTTACTTATGCAATTTTTTCTTGATAAATATTTGGTGGGTTAAAAGGTTAAAATGTCGATCTCTCTTAGTCATAAATTTTTGCTAGGTCAATCTCCTTAAGAAAAAGTATGGGCACCGCTGGTCTATATGGACCATTAAAAACTCCCTGCCGAAACTACTGGTAGAGAAAGGTTGCTACTCTGTGTTCATTTACTTAATTATTTTAACATTTTATTTTAGACTTGTACATAACCTTTCTAATCGAGTATAATCAAAGAATACTACTTATATAACTACCTATTATTGACTACCCCTTATTGACTACCTACCTATATGTCGTCTTTAAATTTTACAATTAAAGCGTTTTTAACCATTTTCTAATTTTTGTATTTTATTTTTAAGAGCTATTGTTTAATTCTTGATATATTGTTGTAATTTTATTTTTTATTTGTTTATTTTATTTATTTTCATCAGCCTACAGAAGTCCACTGCTTGACATAGGCCCCCTACATAATGCCACCACAAACGGTCTTGAGTTCCTGCGAATGTCTTTGGAGCCTTCGTCTTCTGTGTCTTTCATTTAATTCCGGTATTCTATTTTTAGTATTTGTTGTTATAGCGGCAACAGAAATACATCATCTGTGAAAATTTCACTATCAGACATGCAGACGGACGGACAGCTGAGCCTTAGTAATAGGGTCCCGTTTTACCCTTTCGGTACGGAACCCTAAAAAAGAGTTTTTTATTTTGGTTTACAATATGTCGAGATATTGGTTGATAAATCAAAAAAATGCATACAGACGTACATAGAACCTCCTTCTTTTCTGAAATTTGTTAAAAATATGTAATATTAATTACATATTTTAAAGAACTAGAACAATTAAATTAGAATTGTATTTACTTTTTTCATATTTTTTTTAATTCGATCGATCTTGTTTTAACCTGATCGATCAAATCAAGGCAATTTAATGATTAACATACCTGATTAAAGACTACATGACTTGATTAGAATAATAATAACCTCCTTGTTGAATTTATCAAAGTTTAAGTATAATTTTGAATTGCAAAATTTTTTGATAACATATCCGCTATCTGATATCGATGCTGCTTGGGAACTGATTATCTACATGACTTGATTAGAATAATAATAACCTCCTTGTTGAATTTATCAAAGTTTAAGTATAATTTTGAATTGCAAAATTTTTTGATAACATATCCGCTATCTGATATCGATGCTGCTTGGGAACTGATTATTGTTTGTTTGTAAATAAACTAGTGGTTCGCCCCGAACTGAGACCTCGCGAGTACACGCGAATTCACGCGAAGTAGGTTACTACTTTCGTTTATTTTCTAACCGGTTTATTTTTATTTTTTTAAATGCTATTTTCATCTGCGATCATCTTCAGACTATGAGCAGATTTGGTGCGGGTAGTCGTGCTTGTAGCAGAAGTGGTCCAGCGACCACCTCTCCTTTTCTTATGTGTCATGTTCCACCGAGTTCCATGATATGTTGTCTTTTAAGCCTCTTCGGGCAGTTGATGGTAGTTAGCTGTGGGGCCAAGTGGTTCGGATGTACATTCAGACGTTCTTTGTATTTCGTTGAATATAGTTTTATTTCGTCGATGACTGTGTTGATCTTCAGTTCGCTATGCAGCTCAGTAATTATAAAGAACCACGGTGCATTGGGTAGGTTTCTTAAGATGCCATTTTTGTGCTCTTTGTATGATGGAAATATTTGACCGGCTAAAATACATTTAGAGAACATTTGAACTGGACCCTACAAAGCTACGAATCAACAATTTGGATCAGAGAATTGAAACTACCGTGGTTTGGTATCATTTTAGAAAAATTACGACTATACACCACGTACTTTAATATTCTCCTGCTGAAGTTTCGTTGATTATTTAGAGGGCCTTCTTCATGAGCACCGACCGCGACCACGCTCGAAGGCCGTGAGACGGGAACACAGAACAATAATACTCTCAAGCGAGAGGACGGGAACTAGCTTGGCTCCGCCGCTCTGCATGCTCCGCCCGCTCCGCCCGGCTGGACACGGGACTGGCAGCGGGGGCAGCGGGGAAGAGGCAGTAACCCGTTCTTCGTCGCTCGCTCGCGTCGTCGACGTAATTTGGGTGATTCATTGGCGAGTAAAACCGCTGGTACGCCAGCTAGCCTGCGAGCCAGATGTATAGGCCGTCAATGGAGCACCTACAAACCCGCGGTTTTAAATACCGCGGTTTTGGCTCTTTGGCTCTTGGTTTTAGCGTTGGATCACCAACGCGAGTCGACAACCCAACGAGCCAACAGTTTATACCGTTAACTCGCTGGCTCGCCAATGGATCACCCCCTTAACGCTGCGTACACACCGTGCTAATTGTGTCACTCTCCAGAACTACTGGAACACTGTCCACTGTATACAATTTTAATCAGACTAACCAACGGGGCGTAAACACTACATGCCTAATATTAGGTACATCGCTGACGGATTTATTGATTACGATTACTTATCATAGTTATTGTATTAATATTATTCACGATTAGAAGCAGTACCAGCTTTTTGACATCCACGGCTGGAGGATACGTATATAACCCCCCCCCCCCCCCCCCGCACCCTATGGAATCGCATCCATCCACGGAGTAAACTTTCATGCAGTCTCGTTTATCCAAAATCAAAATCATCGCATATAATTAATATAACCACCCACCAGTCACAGTATATAGTCCTGATCCCACACTGTGATCCCTGGGTATCAGGAACTACGAATACGAGTAGTTAAGTAGTAGTAGAGCTTTTTTTGAGAAAAAGTTCGTCCAGGGAAGTACTACCTCCATACCTATTTCTGCCGCAAAGTGGTTCGCAATGCTCGCATTGCTGTGTTCCGGTTTGAAGGGTGCCGGTGAAATTACAGGCACATGAGACTTTTCATCTTTATGTTGGATGCTCACGCTTACGACGCGAAATTCAATTTTTTTTGGTGTTTTTTGCCCATTACAGCACATCAACACTTCTTCAGATAGCGAAAGTTGAGTTCGCGATAGCTAAGAGACTTAACACACATGTTTTAATTGATAGTATCTCATAAATATCATAAAAAACACTAAAAAAAATTAATCTCGCGCCACATGCGTCAGCATCCACCTTATGTCTCAGGGTGGCGGGCGTAGTGCAATGCCACACAGGGCGCAACCTAGGTGGGCGTGACTTGTGAGGTAATGCATTGTAAAAGGCAGAGGTTACCGCTCAACATCAGGTGGGCCATCCGCTAGTTAGGTCATTCAGGAAGTTAAAAAAAAAACAGCTACCACAACATACAGATCCGGAACATTTTATGTTTACTTTTATTTATACTACTTGAATGACGGAACAAGCAGATGGCCCACCTGATGTTAAGCGGTAACCTCTGCCTATGATCAGTGCATTACCTCATAGTGTACGTCCACCTAGGACGCGCCCTATGAAAAAGCTCTACTACTACTTAAAATTATACAAACATCGAACCATCAACCTCTCGCAACTCAACCGGCTACACGCCTCGCCACGGAGGTTGTACACATCATTTGTTCTAGTCTTCTAGCGTGTCAATAGTTTACCAGTATACTAAACTGTTTTGTAGTAAAATTTGCCATTTTCTATACCGTTGTCTCTGGTTATCCCTTGCGCATTTGGGCATGGACTGAATGGTAGCTCCGCAGTCACATTCATTTCGCAAGGAGTCTCGCATTCCCCATTTGCAGAGGTTCTCTCTGCAGCGGCCGACTTGGGTCCGGAGTCTGTTCATAGATTTCCAGACCGGCCACGGCAGCTCATTACCTGGGTTGTTGGATTTCCTGCGGAGTTCCATAATCAGGCGGTGGTGAATGCGTCTTTTTCCATGACTTGAGCTGAATTGCAGCAGTTTTGCATCCATTGCTCCAAGACCAGATCGACATAACATACAATTTTCCTGTCTGTTCATAGATTTCCAGACCAGCCACGGCAGCCCATGACCTGGATGGTAGGATTTCGTGTGGGGTTCCATATTCCACATGTGGTGAATGCGTCTCTTTCCATCTGACCTGCATTGCAGCAGTTTTGCATCCATTGCTCCAAGACCAGATCGACATAAAATACAACTTCAAGTGTTAATCTATCTATCTATCTAACTTCCCTATCTGTTCATGGATTTCCAGACCGGCCACGGCTGCCAATGACCTGGGTGGTAAGATTTCCTGCGGTGTTCCATAATCAGGCGGTGGTGAATGCGTCTCTTTCCATAACTTGACCTACATTGCAGCAATTTCGCATCCATTGTTCCAAGACCAGACAACACGACACAACATACAATTTCCCTAATCACGTTTAAAAACCCAACATATTTTTACCCCTTCCAGGCACATACCAATTCGCTGAGTTCGGACAATACACGCTCAACCTCAGTCAGGTGACCACAGACGAATGCAAGCCGCGTATGACAGCCGAGCCGGACGCGGCCTCGCTGCCCATCCTGACGGCTGCCGTGGTATTGCTGGCCATGGCCACGCTGTGGTACATCGTGAAGGGCATCGGCAAGAGACTGGTGGCCAGCAGGCTCTACGCGAGGTACTTTGCTAGGTGAGTGAGTGCATAAACCCTCAACCTCTGTCAGATAAGTAAGCGAAGGCGGGACGTGAAAGATATGCCGGCTGCCGTGGTATTTCTGGCCATAGCCACGCTCTGGTACGAAGGGCGTCGGCAAGAGACTGGCAGGCTCTACGCGAGGTACTTTGCTAGGTGAGGGACGTCATAAACCCTCAACCTCTGTCAGATAAGTAAGCGAAGGCGGGACGCGAATGATATGCCGGCTGCCGTGGTATTACTGGCCATGGCCACGCTCTGGTATGAAGGGCTTCGGTAAGAGACTGGCAGGCTCTTCGCTAGGTACTTTGCTAGGTGAGGGACGTCATAAACCCTCAACTTCAGACAGGTGGATGCAAGGATACGTATGACATAATCACGGCCATCGTGGTATTGCCTTTTGTGGCCTCGCCGTGGTCTTGCTAGCTATAGCCATGCTGTTAATCTGTATTTATGTAATTGTTTTTATATGACAAGCTTTTATTTAACTTGCAATGTATGTATGTTTGTCTGCTTGGAGTCCGGGTGGAATCTTGCAACTGAATTTTAAAGCAGTTATCCTCAACCGACTGAGCTGAAATTTGGCATACCTGTAGAGTTCCGATGACAATACAATATGATGGTGACAGCGAGCTGATCTGATGATGGAGACGGAAGGTGGGCAACGGAACTCCTCGATGGATAATAGTAGACTGGCTGTGTTTAGGCTCATTTTGATCAGCTCACGGTTACGATCACTAATTTTATAAAAGATTGTATTCAACAATATCCCCCTCCTTGCGTCGGTAACCTCACTGCTGAGGGTCGTGACCTTTATGTAGGACCTTGGACTTGATGATCTGCCTCCACCGGCTTCTATCCTCATGGCGTCGCTCACGCTGGAATCGAGCGCAGAGCGAATTTGGTGGCTCCAGCGCATGGGGCTCCGTCCCCGCGGTCTCTTTCCTTCCAATTTACCAGTGACCACCAGCTTTTCAAGATTGCCACCTTCCTTCCTGGCAATGTAGGCAAAAACTCGAAAACATGTTTTTATTTTTTTCAGAAAATCTTTTTTTTTCTTTTTTTTTAAATATATTGTGAGGTGAAAAACAAGCAGACGGCCCGCCTGATGTAAAGCAGTCACCGCCGCCTATGGACATCTGCAACACCCACGGTGTTGCAAACGCGCTGCCTACCATTAAGAGCCCTATTGATATTTCTCTTGAATTTACCCAAATTGTAGCCCTGTGGGAAGACATCCAACGGGAGCTCATTCCACGCCTTGCAGGTGCGCGGGAGAAACGATCGCATGAAACGCCCTGTGCGAGACCTCCACGCATCCATAATGTGCGGGTGAGCTCGCTCACGATGGCGGGATGTGCGGTTATAAAAGTGTGAAGCTGGGATTCGTTCTCACAGCTCCACAGAGCATTCCCCGTTAAAAATCTTAGAAAAGACCCTAAGCTCGCCAATATCACGCCGCACGCTCAACGGTTCTAGATCCTTGGTAACTATGGGTTTATTTCAGAGAGGACAATGAGCTGGGCTCTGAGACACGTGTGCTGACTGCGGAGACGAGCGTGCCACGCTCTCCCACCCGGGCCCGCCTGCGCTCGCTCGATATCTTCAGAGGGATCGCCATCGCTCTTATGGTAAGATATAAGAGCATAACCTGACTGACTGACTTATTGATTCATCATCGCCGAGCCTTAACCGCTGGACCTAGAAAGCTGAAATCTAAAGGGTAGGTTTTTTCTTTAAACAATGATAGACCTTTGTTTGACCACGATCTCACCTGTTGGTAAGTGACGTTGTGGCCGAAGATGAAGCACAAAGGTCTAGAAGGCACCTATTCACTCTAGCCTTGAAGAGGCCCAGATTATAGTTTTCAGGAAAGACAGACGACGGTAGTGTATTCCACTCCTTAGCAGTTCGCATTATAAAGGTAGAACTGAAACGTTTTGTGCGAATAGAAGGTATACTAATGAGGTAAGGATGGTACTGAGTCGTACGCCTGCTCGTCCTATGATGAAAAGGAGATGGTGGGGTCAGATCGTGCAGTTCCTGGGAGCATTCCCCGAAATGTAACCTATAGAAGATCGAAAGGCATGCGACTTTACGGCGGTGCTCGAGAATTTGGATATTAGTCTCCGCCATATGTTGCTCACCTATAAGCCTGAATAGCTCTACGTTCGATCGAGTCCAAGGCAGCAAGCTGGAGTTTGGACGAGCCATCCCAAACGTGGCAGCAGTACTCCATACCAGCCCGGACTTGTGCATTGTACAGGCTTAGAAGCTGTCCTGGTGTGAAGTAACGCTTTACCTTATTCAGGGTGCCCAGGTTCATGGAAGCAGTTTTTGCCTTAGACTCGATGTAGGAGCCAAAGTTGGGAGCAGGCGAAATTATATTTTGTGATAACAATTTATATTTTTTGGTTGCAGATCTTCGTGAACGCCGGCGGCGGCGGCTATCAGATCTTCTCGCACAGCGTGTGGAACGGCATCACCGTGGCTGACATGGTGTTCCCTTGGTTCGCGTTCGCGATGGGAGAGGCCTTGGTGCTGTCGCTCAATGCCAGGCTGCGCACCGCTATGCCACGGATCACCGCCTTCAACCAGGTATGGGATACGTGTATTGTGTGGCATTGTTTTTTTAACTTGGACAGTATGGGCATGCATACATACATACATACCATAGACTAACTAAACACAATAGACTGACTGCCAATCTCAAACAAGAAAACGTGCATCGATGAATGATTGCCTGCAACGACGCTAGATGTCGCTGTTTTGAATCTGCTATAAACGATTGAAATCATTTTTACATGTATTTCGATTAGATCGATAAAACATGTTTTGCGACCATAGTTTCATAATTAAAAAATAAATTAGAAATTTAAATGTTTATTTTTAAAGAGATTAGGTAATTGGTTTAAAATGCTGGTTGAATGATTCCCAGGCTATTTGCCAGCGCCATCTAGAAATAGTCTGGAATTTGTCATTTTTTGAGTCACGTTTTCTTGTATGAGATTGGCAGTCTACTGTGTTTAGTTAGTCTATGTACATACATACATACATACAAACATACATAGACACACGCCTTTTTCCCCGAAAGGGTAGCCACAGCCTCATGTGCCTCTTTTCACTGTGGGTTGCACCATAGCATAGAAAAAAAAGGATTAGCAGTGAAAATTACATCGAAATGACTTGTATGGACTAAAATTTCGATGTAATTTTCGCCATAAATCCACTGTTTTCTTTAACCAAATATGATTTGCCGCAAATATTGACCAATATAAAAGCCAACAACAGTAATTTCAGTGTAAAATTATACTCTGTTCGCCCATTTTGACGACCTCTGTGGCAGGGCGGGCGAACGTTCGCCTGCGACGCCGGAGGTTGCGGGTTCGATTCCCGCCTCGGAACAAATATTTGTGCGATATGCAGATATTTGTTCAGGGTGTTCTGGGTATTTACTATGTATAATAAAAATTATCTATCGATTTAATATATTGTATTAAGTATATCAGTTATCTAGTACCCATAACACAAGCTCTGCTTAGCTTGGGGCTAGATAATGTTGTGTGAACTGGGTCCGGCATTATTTATTTATTTTATTTATTTATTATCTCTAAATTAGAGATAATGTCGAAGCACGAATGTCTACAAAAAATGTCACAATAACCATAAAATCGTATTCGATTTGAATGATTTTGGTCGACTTATGTCTATTTGTGACATCACGAGAATAGCAAAATAGATAGATAGATAGATAGATAGAAAATTCTTTATTGCACATAAAACAAAGAAGTACAAAGGCGAACTTAATGCTAGAAAGCATTCTCTTCCAGATAACCTTGGTGTATTGCGGAAAAAATATGTATTGGTAGTGCACAAGAAGGGAAATATAGGATAAGTCTAAGAAAATTAAAAAATAATAATAATAGAAGCGTTTTACCTTACAATAAAACGCATATTAATTTACTTACCATATTCGAACCTTATTATATTTGAGATACGTACTACGTTTCCCGCCTCACTCTACCCATGACTTCCGGTCATACTCCTGTCTCTGTCACTGCCCACCACCACGGCAGAGTGGCGTGCGATTTATAAGTAGCATCGCCATCTTTATTCCTCATTGAGTCGAAAATCACCAGGCAGAGTTTAAAGTGTAAGGTTCGAATATGGTAAGTAAATTAATATGCGTTTTATTGTAAGGTAAAACGCTTCTATTAATTTGACTTGATCCATATTCGAACCTTATTATATTTGAGACCTGTTTGTTATCGCCTGGTGGTGGTGGTGACACTGACGCCAATGTGAACATGTATATATTTAAAACATATTAGTTTTTGTGTAAAACACACTTTATGGGTCACATAAAGTTACATTTATATTTGATATTTTATACAGATTTTCAGGAATTAAATAAAAACTTCTTTAAAAGTTGTAACAAAGGTACTAAGAGGTACGGGTAAACTGGTCGCCTTTAGAATTTTCAAAAGGTATTCTGAGAGCGCCAGTTTCCCCTAGAAATTATATCTGGGAAATGGTCAACCCTAGTTTTTCACCGCTACTGCGGAACGAATACTTCCAGACGTTGCAGTTATCTTTAAATAGGGTTTTAATCCACCCTGAAATAATAGTCTTTGAAGCGGCTTTAGCTTCACCACTTACAGAAACAAACATACTATGGATTTTAGCAGAATTTCTACAAACACTGAGTAAAAATCCAATAAACAGGATCCAATTTTCTGTTATCATGACATGGAAAAAATCTCCAGCCAGATAGCCTATAATCCAAAGAATCTCTCTTTGAACCAAAGGCAGGCCACAATGTAACAGAAACATCAGTTTGGATTTACTGATCCGTAGTAGTCCTTATGAATACTCCGATTTGAGCACAAGAGTAAGAAAGTTGCAGCATGTTTTTGTAATGTTGTACGTCATAACTGCTTAGACATGAAGCCAGGCAGTTTAAGTTCCAAACTAGAGGCTTGGTTTAAACTGGTTTGTCTAAAACAATGGATTTTAGCAATTTTTTGACTAAAATAGGAGGACTAATTTAGCCGGCAATATCTGGGTTGCAATGTGTCGAGATTATAGATTTATGTAACCTAATGGTACTGTATGAAATGTTGTGAACTAAAAGAAGATCAGATAGAAATCTGGCTACTTCTCCATCGCTCGGATTATGTGAACTATAATGCTGTTAAGACCAAATCAACCATTTTTTCCAAGGTACACAGCTAATAAGTATTTCGCGTAGAAGCGCGCTATGTTTTTCCCGTTACTTTAAATTGGTTGTCATTCTAGTCTTACAAGTTGTCATTCAACCCCCACATTTCTAAACCTCGAGGGTCATGTTCCCATGTTCCAAGGGGGAGGACCTTTCGAGACTTAGATCAGGGCTTGAACGAGATTTTAAAGAGTGAAGGGGCTTAGATGCTCGGTTATTTAGATTAGCTCACCAATAGAATTGACACGAATGTGGTACTACCAAGAGGTAGGTTCTCTGATCATTGTACCTATAGGTGACACAGCACTCTGGGTATCAGGAGGGGCGGATGAATAATCACGCGAGAGGAATGTTCTTCACTTGAAAGAATGACTGTGTTGTGGAATAAGGCTTGGTGATCGTTCAAATCCAGACACATAAATCACCACTTCGTGGGCTGGGCGAATAGGTCTATTTACAGAGTTCCCCGTTAGGCAAACACTCTTTCTGTGCAATGGGCCAAAAGATGTCACATTCTGGATTGAGTTAAAGTCTCGACAGATGGTCTGCGTGACCGCTGTATATTCCGCACATGTGATAAATATTTACAGGTATTTGATATTCTTCTAGTACCTGATAGACCTTGGTACTTCAAGTCCATGAGTGGCACATACCTCGTACGTCTCGTGACGAAAGTATGCTATCGTACTTTGTATTATCGAATTGAAATAAAACAGTTCTCTGTCTCAGGAGATGACAATAACCGCTTAAAACCTTTAGAATGGCCAGCATTTATTTCTGTTTACAGAGCAAATATTTTTCGCAATTTGTCCAAAAACCTGTTAGTGAACAATTGTTTAGCCGAGCTCCCGATGCAATGTCTCATCAATCATCAATTATGTTAAGGGCACTTGCAGTTCTAAAACCACCATTTCACATCGCTCCCGAGTTCAAGCGAGATAAAATGCCATTAATATAACTAGCAAAAATTAGGAGCCTCACGAAGTTTCGAGAGTCTTTCCGATCTGTCTGTTCTTTGACCAGTATAAAGCTTGGCTACCAGGACAAACACCATTTCGCTGGGAAGAGGCCTCTGATTTGCCTAAGGATTCCATTCGACGCCCAGGTAACCTAAAAGGTAACCTTTGAAGAAGTCAGTGCAGACTTGTCGTAGTTGACTTGTACCTAGGTATCCACCCGAATATCTCTAGAACGTGGATAGTAGTGGATGAGCAATCAAGAAGTTTAGGCAACGTAACTTGTCCCTGTAGCAAACGTTTTGGGCACAGTTAGATCAAAAATTAATAGATATGTAACTTCCCATAGCTGCCTTTGGTAAATTAGACATAAGAATCGTCCGAGGCTGTGAGCACTGCTCACATGAAAGTATGCTTATGAAAGGTCTATTTTGCATAGCCAGTCTGGTTGCAGAAAGTCTGGCACACGAAAAACATTCATAAGCCAGAACATGTCAGTTATCATAAAACGATTGAGAGCCCCAGGTGGAATATGGGCCGCCGACGCCCTTGGGAACCCAGAAAATCGATGATAGGAAAATTGGAGATAGATGTGCTTGCTCGAGAACACACCTTTTCTCATCTTGTTGATGACAATGTTCATTTCGACAGAAACCAGACCGCTATAGTTTTTTCTAACATCTTTGTATAAATTTATAGGTTAGGGCTGATTTTGGGACCTTAGATAACCTCGTCTCGTGTGTTAGACGTCCTCAAAAATACCCTTGATTATTCGGTGCGACCGAATGAGAGCTATGACTATTCCAGCGCGAGTTATAACCACCCTGTGGGGGCAGTGGCCCAGCTAGGCAACTAGCTGTGTGATTATTTGCATCGCAGCACAAAGTGAGAACTGATAACCCTGCGAGGGTGTCTTGTAATTTGCGTTCTCCTGCGAGGAGACGCTGGGTTTATACTTTATAGCCACCCGGCGGTGGCCCAGCTGAGCAACCAGCTGTGTGATTATTTGAATCCCAGCACAAAGTGACAACTGATAACCCTGCGAGCGTGTCTTGTAATTTGCGTTCTCCTGCGATGAGGCGCTGGGTTTATAGCCGCCCCGCGGTGGCCCAGCTGAGCAACCAGCTGTGTGATTATTTGTATAGCAGCACAAAGCGAGAACTGATAACCCTGCGAGGGTGTCTTGTAATTTGCGTTCTCCTGCGAGGAGACGCTGGCTTTATAGCCGCCCGGTGGTGGCCCAGCTGAGCAACCAGCTTTGTGATTATTTGTATCGCAGCACCAAGTGAGAACTGATAACCCTGCGAGGGTGTCTTGTAATTTGCGTTCTCCTGCGAGGAGACGGTGGGTTTATAGCCGCCCGGCGGTGGCCCAGCTGAGCAACCAGCTGTGTGATTATTTGTATCGTAGAACCAAGTGAGAACTGATAACCCTGCGAGGGTGTCTTGTAATTTGCGTTCTCCTGCGAGGAGACGCTGGGTTTATTTATTTGCATCGCAGCACGAGGTGTGAAACTGATAACCCTGCGAGGATTTCTTTTGATTTTCTCCTGCGAGGAAAAACGCTAGGTTTGTTATTCTCAACCTGAGAGGTCAAGGTTAGACTTCTTTCAATGACAAAAATATTTACGAACACCACCTGATTTTTCTGGTGTAGCTATAAACTTCTCTGCGTTGATCAGGTTCTTGCATGTTGGGGGCATCTTGCGTAGCGTGGCTTTGACTAGTGCTTAGTACTTTACCTGTGTTTCCAGGCGATCCCTTCGTTTTTGCAATCAGTGCGGTGGACACAACATTCCCGGAGAGATTCTTTGAAAATCCCCGCAAGAAACTAGTTCTAACTACTCATTATTAAGAACTTCAGAATCCGAACTGCACTAATTCAAGATACACCTAAGAAAAAAGCTTAGCTTAATAAAAAAAAAGCACATAACGTTAGAGCTGTAAAAACTTTATCAGCGTTTTCGGAATACATAATCTCATTCCAATCACTGCTATTTAGATGTTGAAGAGCTTTAACATGGCCTATGGCCTTCAACTGGCGTCTATGTCCAAGAACTCTGAACGCTCTTGGGCATAGGCGATTCTTTAGATTTCACAATAAAACGAATTTAGTTTGATTCATCTACATTAGAAACATGTATCTAATTTTTCATAAAGATTGCCACTAATGCCCGAAATAACGGACATAGAATTGTTCTCAATCAAATTATTTTCTTTGGTACTCACGTGGTATTTGTGTCCAGTCTGACTAGTGGCATTTATGTTTGCCCCCACCCCATTTTGTTTTTACGTTGACTCCGTCAACGCCTTGCGCGCATGTTTTGCTTGACCAACCTTAAACTGCGGCTTCGTGAAGTGGATGCTCCTGGTAATCTGGTATGTATCGGGAGCTGCATTTCTACCACTATCACAAATATCCAAGCTTAACAATAAATTAATTAATTGGAAAACCAATCGTAATTGGAAAACACGAACGGTTGAAACAGTTAAAAATTCAAAGAAAAATAAAAAGCACGTTTTTACCACACTTATACACGCCCTGATTGAAAAATCAAGGCCCAAAAAGAAAACCATTCGTGATTTTCTAATTTCTGCAATTTCCAACTACCCGCAAATGCAAAATAATAATGTAAAAAAGATAAGAAGACTTTTTACTTGTTAAACGTGGGTTTTACCCGGTACGAAATTGAAATAACACAGTTTTATAAAAAAAAAATGCAATAAACGTCTTTGCGCTACGCAAGCACGTCCGTACTCAGCGGGAAACAAGACGCCAATGAGGAATAAAGATGGCGATGCTACTTATAAATCGCACGCCACTCTGCCGTGGTGGTGGGCAGTGACAGAGACAGGAGTATGACCGGAAGTCATGGGTAGAGTGAGGCGGGAAACGTAGTACGTATCTCAAATATAATAAGGTTCGAATATGGATCAAGTCAAATTAATAATAATAATCCGATATGGCCTCTTCGGACCTGAGGTGCCGTACTATAAGTACGTGCCTCAGCCGGTTCTTGAAAATGGCCGTGCCACGCTCTACTGGGACCGGTCTATCATCACGGACAGGACTATTGTTGCCAATAAGCCTGATATCGTGGTGGTAGATCGGTCGGAACGCCGGGCAATACTTGTTGATGTCACTATCCCGCATGATGCTAATCTCGTGAAGGCCGAGAAAGACAAGTTAAGCAAGTACCTTGACTTGGCTTACGAGATTACCGCCATGTGGGATGTGGATTCAACAATTATCGTCCCGATAGTCGTTTCAGTAAATGGACTGATAGCGAAGAGCTTCGACCAATATCTTAAGAAGCTCTCGCTAAATGGTTGGATCAAGGGTCAGATCCAGAAGGTGGTACTCCTGGACTCGGCACGCATAGTCAGGAGGTTCCTCTCTCTGCAGCCCTAGCCCCCGACCGTTTGGGCCTCGCTCCGCGGTCGGTGGTTCCCCGTTTAGATTTATATTTTTTACTATAATGTTTTTTATAATATTTATTTTTTGTAGATAGTATTCCTTTATAGTGAAAAATATATATTTTTTTACGAGATTTAGAATAAATAAGTATAATAATAATAATATAAGTACTTAAATTACTGCCTAAAATACAAAATAAACTAATACATATCATTAATATTATATAACAAAATAAGTTTTTTTTTTCGACATTCGCCATCTTTTTTCGACATATGCCGAATTCGTCTTAATCTCTACAATCCGATAATTGCCCTCCTGCTTTGGACTCTTGCATATCCTGGGAATATGATGAAGATTTACTAGTACTTTTTTCGCCGCCATTTGTTGTGTAGATTTTGCTAAAAATATGTGGGTTTTTTTTTTATACTACTGAATGACGGAACAAGCAGATGGCCCACCTGATATTAAGCGGTAACCTCAGTCTATGAACAGTGCATTACCTCATAGGTCACGTTCACATAGGGCGCGCCCTATGTGGCATTTCACTGCGCCCGCCACCCTGAGACATAAAGATGAAAAGTCTCATGTGCCTGTAATTTCACCGGCACCCTTACCCTTCAAACCGGAACACAGCAATGCGAGCACTACTGCTTTGCGGCAGAAATAGGTATGGTGGTAGTACTTCCCCGGACGAACTCTTTCACAAAAAAGCTCTACTACTACTAATTTGTTTGATTACCGACAGGTGGCGCGCCGCGCGCTTCTAATGTCCTTCATAGGCATAGTGCTGGGGTCCGTTAACGCGACGTGGGTGTCGGTTCGACTCCCGGGAGTGCTACAGCGTCTGGCGGCCATGTACTTCGTGGTGGGAGCCCTGGAGTGCGCTTTCATGAGGACCAACCAGGACATCACCCCAGGTTAGCTGCACTGATATTAGTAACCCTTCCGTCTCCTCCCGTGGATGTGCACGCCGACGGATTCACCCAGGGGATGGGCACTGAGTTGGCTTTAGAAACGGGTCTTCTGATATTGGGGTGAGGACGAAGGGAGAGGAAGTGGTGGGGAGATGGCTATCCCTCGGTACCACTAAACGCTTCTTAGGTGGGGACCTAAGAAGCGTTTAGTTATTGAGATAAAAATTAAGAATATTTTGAGGTTAAGTATGAAATTTTAAAATTAGAAGATTATAAAAAGCTGGTTAGGGGAGGGTGGTGGTTTAAGGGTCGATTTTTCAATCTCTAGATAAAATTATCAGTCAGTTACAAATAACACCATCTTTTTCTTAAGTCATATGAAAGAAAAAGACAGCGCTAACATTTATCTGACAGGTCATTTTATCTGGGAATTGAAAAATCGGCCCTAAGTATACAATATTTAAATTAAAGATTTTTAAAAAATCTGATGAGGGGTAGATAGAGCGATTGTCTCCCCCCCCCCCCCTTTAACCTCATAATTTTCATATTTTTTAACCCCCGACGCAAAAACGACGGTGTGTTATAAGTTTGACATGTCTGTGTGTGTCTGTCTCGGCCGTTTCATTGCGTTGGGGTTTTTTTTAATTTATACATAATTAATTTCTAGTTTATCAAAATATGTTCCAAATTTCCCGAATTTCGCAATTACAAAAATACACTAGAAAAAGAAACAAAGAAAGCTCTACTACTATTCACCTGTTAGTATTTGTTCAAATCTTGCAAGTGTAGTAGTGTAGTAGTAGTAGAGCTTTTTTGTGAAAGAGTTCGTCCGGGGAAGTACTACCACCGTACCTATTTCTGCCGCAAAGCAGTAGTGCTCGCATTGCTGTGTTCCGGTTTGAAGGGTAAGGGTGCCGGTGAAATTACAGGCACATGAGACTTTTCATCTTTGTCTCAGGGCAATGCCACATAGGGCGCGTCCTAGGTGGACGTGACCTATGAGGTAATGCACTGTTCATAGGCAGAGGTTACCGCTTAACATCAGGTGGGCCATCTGCTTGTACCGTCATTACAGTAGCATAAAAAAAAAAAAGAAAAAAAAAAGTGAATTTTAAACCAGTTGTCAAAGTAGTAGTAGTCAAGTTCCGATGACAATACAATATGATGGTGACAGCGAGCTGATCTGATGATGGAGACGGAAGGTGGACAACGGAACTCCTCGATGTATAATAGTAGACTGGCTTTGTTTAGGCTCATTTTGATCAGCACACGGTTACGATCATTACTAGTTTGTTTTGAAAAACATATTTTTCTACTTTTATGTTTTTTTTTTTTTTTTTTCTTTCTTTCTTTTCTTTCTTTTTACCCCCGACGCAAAATTACGGGGTGTTATTAGTTTGTCATGTGTGTGTGTGTGTGTGTCTGTCTCTGTCGCATCGTAGCTCCCGAACGGATGAACCGATTTAGTTTTTTTTTTTTTTTTGTTTGAAAGTTGAATTTGTCGGGAGTGTTCTTAGCTATGTTTGATCAAAATCGGTTCAGCCGTTTCATTGAGTCGAGGTTTTTTTTTAATTTTTACAAAATTAATTACTTGTTATCCTGGTAAAACGCGAGGGAAGCCGCTGGCTGACAAAAGTTTTCTTTTTCAGGTCGTTCCCTGTTCCGCGACATCTCGGCTGGCTGGCAGCAATGGATGGCGACATTGCTGCTTGTGGCTGTACAGGTAATTACAACTTCAGTACTAGAAAGATGGTGCGTCCAGCCTAAGAATAGACTCGTCCGTCTCCTCCCTAATAAAACTAAGGCATAGATCTGTCAATAGACTGAACAACCTAAAATATAATTTAATAATTTTAAAATAACACATAATCAGCCAAAATTTTTAATACATGTATATTAAAATTTTCAACTATCTGCCAGAATATCTTACAAATCTAACTGCATCTATCATTAAATTAAAAATGGCTGATGGGTAGATGCTAATTAGTATATTGTTGTATGAAAATTTGCATGTCTAGTAATAAGGTAGGATATAACTGATAAGATAAGATAAGATAGAAGTAGCAGATTTTAGTAGTAGTAGAGCTTTTTTGTGAAAGAGTTCGACCGGGGAAGTACTACCACCATACCTATTTCTGCCGCAAAGTAGTAGTGCTCGCATTGCTGTGTTCCGGTTTGAAGGGTAAGGGTGCCGGTGAAATTACAGGCACATGAGACTTTTCATCTTTATGTCTCAGGGTGGCGGGCGCAGTGCAATGCCACATAGGGCGCGTCCTAGGTGGACGTACACTATGAGGTAATGCACTGTTCATAGGCAGTGGTAACCGCTTAACATCAGGTGGGCCATCTGCTTGTTCCGTCATTCAAGTAGTATAAGTATAAGATAAGATAAGATAATTTATTTGTCCGAAACACAGGTTTACATAAAGATGTCATAATAGCTATAGTATCACCATGTTTCGCCTTGTCAAGGCATACAAATTCACTGCAACTGGACTTCATCTAGTTTAAGATGCTATGTTTAGAATGTTGGAGTAGTTGCGTTACATGCTCACTCAGTCCCAGTAAAGGTTACAAACTGGATGTTAATACAGTAATTACTTGAGGATGTAATCTAAATAAATCATAGACAAGAAACACGATTGGTGAAACTTTTCTCGATAGCTTTATTTTTTTAAATTGGCCCTCCTAAAACCCGTTTTAGGTTCCTCCTCCGATTAAAGAAAACATTAAGCGTAAATTTGTATTAATAAGTAGGTAATGACATTACTTAGATTAATAAAAGAGAATTTATTTATTTATATTTGCTACTTTAGAAGCAAAACGAAGTTTTATAATTTATCGCTTACGTCAGTTACTTCCGAGCGGCAGAAATGTATACCTCATCTTTTCCCGAGTTCATGTGAGTAATAGCGCTGTCACGTTCTTGTTAGACTCCGCCTATTCGGTATTTTAACATATCGTCATAAGAGTTTTTTTTTTTTTTTTTTATACTACATGGATGACGGAACAAGCTAGAGGCCCACCTGATATTAAGGGGTGATTTAACCTCTGCCTATGATCAGTGCATTACCTCATACCTCTCATTTTCTTTTATTGATTATACTTCCTTAAATATGGACGCTGGGGGGCAAGTTGATGCTGTGTATAGCGACTACAGTAAGGCATTTGATCGAATTGATCACCAAATGTTATTAAAGAAGCTTTTAAATGCTGGGATTCATGGTAACTTGTTCAGATGGTTCACATCATATATTGAAAATCGGTCTCAGACTGTTGTAGTCAACGGTTTTACCTCTTCTGACTGGACTCGTGTTCCTTCTGGTGTTCCCCAGGGTTCTTTGCTTGGACCTCTATTGTTTACAATTTTTCTTAATGATATTGCCTCTTGTTTCATCCACTCACATTTTCTATTATACGCCGATGACATGAAAGTTTTTAAGCAGATCATTGACCTTAATGACTGTTACCGCTTACAGGAAGACCTAAATAGATTTGAGGTCTACTGCTTGCGTAATAAGCTGGATCTCAATGTGTCCAAATGTTTCTCAATCACCTTCACTCGAAAGTTAAATCCCGCTAAATTTAATTACACGCTGAAGGGTACACCTCTTAAGGAAGTGGATGAGATACGGGATCTCGGTGTGATGCAGGACTCAATGTTATTGTATGACAAACATGTTGATAACATTGCCAAAAGGGCCAATAAAGCGTTAGGGTTTGTAATGAGAGCCAGCTCACAGTTCTCCTGTATCAAAGTAGTGAAAATATTATATTGCACCTATGTGCGTAGCATCCTCGAGTATTGTTCTCAGGTGTGGAGTCCGCAGTATGATATTTATATAAATAGGATTGAGTCCATCCAACGTAGGTTTTTAAGATTCGTTCAATTCAAGTGTAAGTGCCATGACATTGACTACTATGCAAGGTGTAGAAGACATCACATGTTGCCGCTGCAAGAGAGACGTCAAATAGCGGATATTGTCTTCTTGAGTAAGATTGCGCAGAGTAGAATTGATTCTCCTCAACTCTTGGCTAATATTAAATTAAAAATCCCGAATAAGTCAGTAAGACATCCAATTCGTTTAGCTGTTCCATTTACTGCAACCAATTACCGTAAAAATTCTTATTTCTGTAGAGCGCCTATCACTTTCAATAACCTGGTTGACATCCCCGAACTAGACCTTTTCAATACAAAGACACATAAAATTAAAAAAATGTTAGCAGACCGCTGGTTCGATGCGTTTCCATAGCTGTTTGTTTTTTTTTTATTATGTTTTTCTTATTTTTCCTTTTGTTTATATATTTATTTCCGCAATAAGCAAGTATCCTTAGACGCAATATGCGGAAACATCTCAATGGTCTGTAGTTTAATTTTTAGATAAGTAAATAGTTTTTAAGTACTGTTTGTTTTCCGAAGATAATAAAATAAAATAAATAAATAAAATAAATAGGTCACGTCCACCTAGGACGGACCCTTTGTGGCATTGCACTGCGCCCGCCACCCTGAGACATAGATGAAAAGTCTCATGTGCCTGTAATTTCACCGGCACCCTTACCTTTCAAACCGGAACACAGCAATGCGAGCACTACTGCTTTGCGGCAGAAATAGGTATGGTGGTAGTACTTCCCCGGATGAACTGTTTCACAAAAAAGCTCTACTACTACTAAATTGGTCGTGTATTGCAGGTGTGCGTGACGCTACTAGTAGCGGCGCCCGGCTGCCCTCGCGGCTACACGGGGCCGGGCGGGCGGCACCTGTCAGCGCACGGCCTCAACCTGACCAACTGCACGGGCGGCATCGCCGGACATATAGACAGGTGAGTGTAACGCTACTAGTGGCGGCGCCCCCTCGCGGCTACACGGGGCCGGGCGGGCGGCACCTGTCAGCGCACGGCCTCAACCTGACCAACTGCACGGGCGGCATTGCCGGACATATAGACAGGTGAGTGTAACGCTACTAGTGGCGGCGCCCCCTCGCGGCTACTCGGGGCCGGGCGGGCGGCACCTGTCAGCGCACGGCCTCAACCTGACCAACTGCACGGGCGGCATCGCCGGACATATAGACAGGTGTGTGTAACGCTACTAGAGCGGCGCCCCCTCGCGGCTACTCGGGGCCGGGCGGGCGGCACCTGTCAGCGCACGGCCTCAACCTGACCAACTGCACGGGCGGCATTGCCGGACATATAGACAGGTGAGTGTAACGCTACTAGTGGCGGCGCCCCCTCGCGGCTACTCGGGGCCGGGCGGGCGGCACCTGTCAGCGCACAGCCTCACCCTGACCAACTGCACGGGCGGCATCGCCGGACATATAGACAGGTGAGTGTAACGCTACTAGTGGCGGCGCCCCCTCGCGGCTACTCGGGGCCGGGCGGGCGGCACCTGTCAGCGCACGGCCTCAACCTGACCAACTGCACGGGCGGCATCGCCGGACATATAGACAGGTGTGTGTAACGCTACTAGTGGCGGCGCCCCCTCGCGGCTACTCGGGGCCGGGCGGGCGGCACCTGTCAGCGCACGGCCTCAACCTGACCAACTGCACGGGCGGCATCGCCGGACATATAGACAGGTGTGTGTAACGCTACTAGAGCGGCGCCCCCTCGCGGCTACTCGGGGCCGGGCGGGCGGCACCTGTCAGCGCACAGCCTCACCCTGACCAACTGCACGGGCGGCATCGCCGGACATATAGACAGGTGAGTGTAACGCTACTAGTGGCGGCGCCCCCTCGCGGCTACTCGGGGCCGGGCGGGCGGCACCTGTCAGCGCACAGCCTCACCCTGACCAACTGCACGGGCGGCATCGCCGGACATATAGACAGGTGAGTGTAACGCTACTAGTGGCGGCGCCCCCTCGCGGCTACACGGGGCTGGGCGGGCGGCACCTGTCAGCGCACGGCCTCAACCTGACCAACTGCACGGGCGGCATCGCCGGACATATAGACAGGTGAGTGCAACGCTACTAGTGGCGGCGCCCCCTCGCGGCTACTCGGGGCCGGGCGGGCGGCACCTGTCAGCGCACGGCCCCAACCTGACCAACTGGCAGGTGCCAACTTACGGTGAAAGGTCCGGCTCGTTCACCGTAAGATGGCACCTGTAAATACTCCATGGCAGGTGACAACTGGGTAAAACTTTCTAAAAAACTTATCTAATTCAGGTGTGTTGGTGTGATTTCAGGGTACTCTTCGGTTCTTCCCACCTGATCGCCAACGGCACGTTCACGCACATATATGGCACGAGCGTGCGGCACGACCCCGAGGGGCTGCTGGGCGTGCTGTCTGGCGTGCTGGTCGTGCAGAGCGGCGCGCACGCAGCGCGAGTGATGCTCGTCTACAACCACGCTAGGTGACTATATCATTATTACAACGGCACGTTCACGCACATATATGGCACGAGCGTGCGGCACGACCCCGAGGGGCTGCTGGGCGTGCTGTCTGGCGTGCTGGTCGTGCAGAGCGGCGCGCACGCAGCGCGAGTGATGCTCGTCTACAACCACGCTAGGTGACTATATCATTATTACAACGGCACGTTCACGCACATATATGGCACGAGCGTGCGGCACGACCCCGAGGGGCTGATTGCTGGGCGTGCTGTCCGGCGTGCTGGTCGTGCAGAGCGGCGCGCACGCAGCTCGAGTGATGCTCGTCTACAACCACGCTAGGTGACTGCATAATTTTTAGGCTTCCGTACCCAAAGGGTAAAACAGGACCCTATTACTAAGACTCCGCTGTTCGTCCGTCCGTCTGTCCGTCTGTCACCAGGCTGTATCTCATGTACCGTGATAGTTAGAGAGTTGAAATTTTCCGCTATAACAACAGATACTTAAAAACAGAATAAAATCAACAATCGTATTTTTTTTTGGCGTTTTTATAGATAACTAGCAGCGCCCTGCGGTGTCACCCGCGTATTCTCGATCCCGTAGGAATATCGCGATAAAAATGTGCCTTTGTGTTATTCCGGGAGTCCAGTTAACTCCATTCCAAATTTCATGCAAATCTGTCCAGCCGTTTCAGCGTGAAGAAGTAACAAACACACACACAAACTTTTGCATTTATAATATTAGTAGGATGATACGGAACCCATCTAGCGCGAATCCCACTCGCAATTGACTGTTTTTTTTTTAAATTTTGTATTATTTTTCCAGAGCTCGTATAATGCGCTGGGTATTCTGGTCCCTGGTCTTCGGAGCGACCGGTGGCGCCCTCTGCATGTTCTCGAAGAACGGAGGCCCCATCCCCCTGAACAAGAACCTGTGGTCCGTGTCCTACTGCCTTGTCTGCGCGTCCACTGCGCTGTTTGCGCAAGCCGCCTTGTACTTCATAGTGGACCTCAAGACTAAGTGGGGCGGAAGGCCGCTGTACTATGCTGGTAAGATATGAATACCCCACACACTACAATTTAACATATGCTGGACAGTTAACACAACATTATCTAGCCCCAAGCTAAGCAGAGTTTGTGTTATGGGTACTAGATAACTGATATACTTACATAGATAGATATATTTTATTATACATATAAAATACCCAGAATACCCTGAACAAATATCTGCAGATCGAACAAATAGTTGTTCTGAGGCGGTAATCGAACCCGCAACCTCCTGCGTCGCAGGCGAACCTTCTCCCGCCGCGCCACAGAGGTCGTTTAAAACGCAGCTTTCCCCCTACAATATACCAGACACCTTTCCCTTTTAGGTATATTTTAGGTGGTGGTATACTGTTATACCACCACCTAAAATACACCCTCTCTACGTGGCATCCTTTTGTTCTATGAAACACCCTTCTCCATCCGACACCCCCACGCCCCTAAACCCTTAAACCGCTTCGGTTGAGGCGCGAAATTAAAATATTATTTTGTTTTTTGCTAATTACAGCTCTTCAATACATTTTTTGTTACCTAATTATGCGGGAATTACGAGACGTAACACGCATATTATAATTAAAAGTGTCTCATAATTATCATTAGTTTAGCTACGAATGTCAATCACACTATTTAATATATAAATAATATTATAAAGGCGAAAGTTTGTGTGTGTGTGTTTGTTACTTCTTCACGCTGAAACGGATGGACGGATTTGCATTAAATTTGGAATGGAGATAACTGGACTCCTGGAATAACATATAGGAAAAAATTTAACCCGATATTCCCACGGGATCGACTAACGCGGGTGAAACCGCGGGGCGCTGCTAGTGAACAAATGAATGAACAGAAAACTGTGTTTTTAACAAACACTTATTTGTTTTTAGGTCAAAACGCGCTCTTCCTGTACGTGGGTAGCGAGCTACTGAAACGCCACTTCCCACTCCACTGGGCCATTCCCGCGCCCAACCACAGCCAACTGTTGGCCGCGCACGCTGGCGCCATGTTACTGTGGCTCGCTGTGGCCATCGCCTTGCACAGGAAACGCGTCTTTATCACGCTGTGATAGAACGCATACTACAACTATCTTCGACGCCAAACCACAGCCAACTGTTGGCGCCATGTTACTGTGGCTCGCTCCGTTGCCTTGCACAGGAAACGCGTCTTTATCACGCTGTGATAGAGCGCATACTACAACTATCTTCGACGCCAAACCACAGCCAACTGTTGGCGCCATGTTACTGTGGCTCGCTCCGTCGCCTTGCACAGGAAACGCGTCTTTATCACGCTGTGATAGAGCGCATACTACAACTATCTTCGACGCCAAACCACAGCCAACTGTTGGCGCCATGTTACTGTGGCTCGCTCCGTCGCCTTGCACAGGAAACGCGTCTTTATCACGCTGTGATAGAACGCATACTACAACTATCTTCGACGCCAAACCACAGCCAACTGTTGGCGCCATGTTACTGTGGCTCGCTCCGTCGCCTTGCACAGGAAACGCGTCTTTATCACGCTGTGATAGAACGCATACTACAACTATCTTCGACGCCAAACCACAGCCAACTGTTGGCGCCATGTTACTGTGGCTCGCTCCGTTGCCTTGCACAGGAAACGCGTCTTTATCACGCTGTGATAGAGCGCATACTACAACTATCTTCGACGCCAAACCACAGCCAACTGTTGGCGCCATGTTACTGTGGCTCGCTCCGTCGCCTTGCACAGGAAACGCGTCTTTATCACGCTGTGATAGAGCGCATACTACAACTATCATCGACGCCAATCTACAGCCAACTGTTGGCGCCATGTTACTGTGGCTTGCTCCGTAACCTTGCACAGGAAACGCGTCTTTATCACGCTGTGATAGAGCGCATAATACAACTATCATCGACGCCAAACCACAGCCAACTGTTGGCGCCATGTTACTGTGGCTCGCTCCGTTGCCTTGCACAGGAAAAGCGTCTTTATCACGCTGTGATAGAGCGCATACTGCAACCATCATCGACGCCGATCCACAGCCAACTGTTGGCGCCATGTTACTGTGGCTCGCTCCGTCGCCTTGCACAGGAAACGCGTCTTTATCACGCTGTGATAGAGCGCATACTACAACTATCATCGACGCCAAACCACAGCCAACTGTTGGCGCCATGTTACTGTGGCTCGCTCCGTCGCCTTGCACAGGAAACGCGTCTTTATCACCCAGTGATAGAGCGCATACTACAACTATCATCGACGCCGATCCACAACCAACTGTTGGCGCCATGTTGCTGTGGCTCGCTCCGTCGCCTTGCACAGGAAACGCGTCTTTATCACGCTGTGATAGAGCGCATACTACAACCATCATCGACGCCGATCCACAGCCAACTGTTGGCGCCATGTTGCTGTGGCTCGCTCCGTCGCCTTGCACAGGAAAAGCGTCTTTATCACCCAGTGATAGAGCTCATATTACAGTAAATCAAACCCCGTTTTTTTCATATTAGAAGTCACCTTGTTTGTCCAATTGATGATTTTGTATGATTTGGGGTTTATTTTAAGTACATTATTTTTTCAGCATTCTTAGCTTTTGAAGCTTATAATAGCTAAGTTAGATTGTATTTTCTTATATTGTTTAATTATATAATTGGAAAGGCCAAAATGAACTTAGTGCTCACACTATAAGGTATAGATTAGTTTTGTAATATCAAGTGTCCGGTCGGACTAAAAGCGACGCCTTTAGACAAGTGTCTCTTTCCTTGTCATTATCATCCTATACATTTTCTGAGCGATTCGAAGCCACTTGTCTAGACTTACGTTGAAGTTATAGGGGTTCCGTATTATATATTAGTCGCCTTAATAATAGGGTTAAAAAAATATTATAATTTTAATTCTTATCATATCAAGTTATACTAACTTTAGTTATAAAAATATTATACTAATGTTATATTATACTTGGGTTCCGCAAATGCTTGTATTATATTTGATCGTTAAATAAAATTATTTTAATTTAAAAATGAATTTATTTCGAGATCTGCTAATTATAATAATTCGAATAAAATAATTTGAGTAAAACGGTAGCCGTTTTACTAAAACGTTGGTTGACAATTTCCACCAATTTGAAAAGCCACGCAATACACTTCAACTTAATTTCACTACACTTGTGCTCTTTAAACGAGCTACATTGGTTAAAATGCCACCAAAATAACAAAAAATAAATTTAAAAAAAAAGTTGACCTGTCTTTTTAAAAATGGCGGAAAGAGTCTAGAGTCGTGGGTTCAAAACCCGCGCTGACGGTAAAACCCAAATAATTATATTATATTCTGTAGCGCGGTCAGTTCGCCAGCGTTCGACTAATTATCAGAATTTGATGACAATAATACATATTTCACCTGAAATAAGTATCCTATGTCCTTCCTCAAGATACACACTATAACTTAGTCAAGTATCGTCAAGATCGGTTCAGCCGTTTAGTCATGAAAAGTTAACAAAGGGAAAATTCATATAATTAGAAAATATGTGGAAAAAAAAATTGTGTGATGTGAAAATTTGTATGTTTCGTACTCAATCACGCTGTAATTGATTTTAGTTCGTACATGTAATTTCGATTTTATTGTCTTAAAGAACATGGGCAACTCCCCATACATTGTTTGACTCAACTTTTTTTGACTAACGTAACGTACAGATGATATACTTTTGGTTATTGATAATATAATATGATATGTTAAGATAATGAAAAAGCTAATTTAATTTCTTGCGTAGAAGTTGTGGGAAAGTAGTGAAGCTTGTTGCGTTTTGTTTCACGCAAATGCAATGAGTTGATTTATCTAATTATTTAGAAAAACATATTTGCTTCCAAAAATATATAAGTTCTTTAGAAAAATTGGACAAAAAACAACATTTGGAAACGTACTAATAATTACTTCCATGAAGGGGCCTTGGTTCATTTATTTTTGACCTGGGTCAGCGGTTGCCCATCTCCTTTATATTATCTTCGCTATGGAAAAATACATTAGTATGTAAAAGCAACCACCCGCTAGACCCTTAAACCCTTTGTACGTAAACGAATTTAGCTCCTATTATTATTATTATTTGTGTTATTTTATCAAACTCCACGAAATTTGATGTCTCTATGTATGTATGTATGTATGATGAGGTAATATCCAAAATAGAAGAAAACCTCCTTGTTGTACAAAAGGTACTCGCCTTTTCGCCGATCACCGATCGCCGATGCAAAAAAGTAGGTAGCTATAGATTGCTTTGGCCCTACAGACGTGGTTCGTACCCCCGGTTACGTTTGCACGATTGACTTGCCCCATTAATGGTGCAGACGTAACTGGTTAGTTATGTTTGCACCATTCAAATTGATACAACTACTAACCTTGCTTTTTTAACTTTTTTATTTTCAAGTTTTACAGCTGTCACCAAAAGGTTGGTTTTTCATTTGGTTGGTGGCAAAAAATAACATTTTGACAGCTGTCAAAATTACATAACACATACATGTAAGTACATAAGTATAAGTACATTTCAAAAAATGTACTTATACTTATGTTTTGGTGTACATTCACAGAACAGCTCTTTATATATACCTATAAGTACTGTACATTCTATTCAAAAAACCATGTCAAGAACAAACGCTAAATAAACAATTTTTTTATTGAGTTTATCTACGGCGAGAAAAGCATGGTTAGTGGTTGTATCAATTTGAATGGTGCAAACATAAGTAACCAGTTACGTCTGCACCATTAATAGGGCAAATCAATGGTGCAAACGTACCCGGGGGGTTCGTACGTCCAAACTGGTGGAAGCAACGAAACTTGATGTGTACAAAAATCCCAGTTTATTCATACTCTCAAAGATTAAGGCGAGTAGGTACAGGGGCGTAGCCAGGATTTTATAAGGGGATTCAGACAAAGAAAATCCTGGATTATATTGATTAGATCGTTGTTTTAACAAGTAATTAATTTTGTAAAAATTAAAAAACCCTCAACGCAATGAAACGGCTGAACCGATTTTGATCAAACTAAGAGCACTACCGACAAATTGACATTTCAAACAAAACAAAAAACTAAATCGGTTCATCCGTTCGGGAACTACGACACAGACAGACACACACACAGACACACACATACACGTCAAACTTATAACACCCAGGCGTTTTTGCGTCGGGGGTTAAACATAAAAAAGTTGGAGATCTCATCCCGTATTGTTGTATTTCACAAGCCAGCCTTCAAGCCTGTTAGTTTCTTAGGTCTTATAAGAAGCGTCGCAAGCTATGAAGCTCGTCAGAATTACAGTTTACCAGCGAATGGCCGCCCTTCTAAGGGGGGAGGGGGTAGCTGCCCCTCCCTGCCCGTACCTCGCTACGCCCTTGAGTAGGTATACATGCACTTATAATGGATCTAATGTTTGTATGTTTTTTTTAGACTAAGCGTGAGTAATAATGCTCAATATTCTATTACCGGCCTTATGATTACGTGATTATCCATTAAAAGATTAAGTTTTGTAATCAATGTTTTATTTATAACCTCTTATAATATACCTCTTCAGTAGATGTTTTTAGGGTTCCGTACCCAAAGGGTAAAACAGGACCCTATTACTAAGACTCCGCTGTCCGTCTGTCACCAGGCTGTATAAAATAATAATAATAATAAATAATACTGGACAGTTCTCACAACATTATCTAGCCCCAAGCTAAGTAGAGCTTGTGTTATGGGTACTAGATAACTGATATACTTAATACAATATAATACATAGATCGATATTTTTTATTATACATAGAAAATACCCAGAACACCCTGAACAAATATCTGCGATCGCACAAATACTTGTTCTGTGGCGGGAATCGAACCCGCAACCTCCTGCGTCGCAGGCCAAGCTTCGCCCGCCGCGCCACAGAGGTCGTCGTATCTCATGAACCGTGATAGTTAGACAGTTGAAATTTTCACAGATGATGTATTTCTTTTGCCGCTATAACAACAAATCCTAAAAAACAGAATAAATTAAATATTTAAGGGGGCTCCCATACAACTAACGTGATTTTTTTTGTTCAATATTGATAACGGCATAAGGTAGACGCTTGAAATATTACCAGAATATTTAGTTATATAGTCACTTTAAAAATAAATAATTTTAATTAAAATAAACCAAATATTTAAGGGAGGTTCCCATATAACAAACGTATTTTTTTGCCGTTTTTATAGATAATGGTACGGAACCCTTCGTGCGCGAGTCCGACTCGCAATTGGCCGGTTTTTTTTTAGACTAAGCGAGAGTAATACTGCTCAACATTCTATTATCGGCCTTATGCAACGCCGTCTTTACCATAAGGGCACACGAGGCCCATGCCCAGGGCCCCCAGCCTCACGGCAGACTTTTGATCTTTGTCTCAGGGTGGCGGGCGCAGCGCAATGCGACAAAGGGCGCGTCCTAGGTGGACGTAACCTATGAGGTAATGCATTGTTAAAGGTAGAGGTTATCGCTTAACATCAGGTGGGCCATTTGCTTGTTCCGTCATTAACATAGTAAAAAAGAAAAAGAAGTTTTATACCAAAGCTTTGCTACGCCAATGCATATTATTATTTTTTTTTTTTTTTTATACTACTTGGATGACGGAACAAACAAGAGGCCCACCTGATGTTAAGCGTTGCGTTGTTAGCCTGTGTTACAGTCATAGGGGTCCCATTCTCATAAAGTGACCAGGGCCTCCGATAACTTAAGATCCGACAAGTTTTTTTTATTTTTTTATATTACTTGGATGACGGAACATCCATTAGGCCCGCCTGATGTTAACCGGTAACCTCTGCCTATGAACAGTGCATTACCTCAAAGGTCACGTCCACCTAGGACGCACCCTATGTGGCATTGCACTGCGCCCACCACCCTGAGACATAAAGATGAAAAGTCCCATGTGCCTGTAATTTCACCGGCACCCTTACCCTTCAAACCGGAACACAGCAATGCGAGCACTACTGCTTTGCGGCAGAAATAGGTATGGTGGTAGTACTTCCCCGGACGAACTCTTTCACAAAAAAGCTCTACTACTACTAAGATAAGATAAGATTAAGTTTTATAATCCATGTTTTATTTATAGCCTCTTATAAATACCTCTTCAGTATATATTACAAGCTTTTATTTAACTTGCAATGTATTTATGTTTGTCCGGGTGGAATCTTGCAACTGAGTTATCCTCAACATATTGAGCTGAAATTTGGCATACCTGTCAAATTCCGATGACAATACAATATGATGGTGACAGCGAGATCTGATGATGGAGACGGAAGGTGGACAACGGAACTCCTCGATGGATAATAGTAGACTGGCCGTGTTTTGGCTCATTTTGATCAGCACACGGTAGCGATTACTAATATTATAAAAGCTTGTATTGAAAAATATATTTTTCACAAAAAAACAGTTTTTTTCTTGATTGCTAGTTTTCAAAAACGATATTCATATCCAATAGCAATTCAATCCATAATTCTAAGTTTAAGGCGCGATAGGTTCTCAAATGTCTCTAGAATTTTAAAGTTTTTGATAAGAATTTTCATAGTTTTCTATGATGAAAAAAATATATGATATTCTTGAGCTTTTAATCTAGTGAAATCAATAATTCAATACAATATTTGAATTACTTAATTATTATTTTTATAACATTGATACCTCCTTTTTAAAATTTAAATGCTATTTTTCACTTACTTGTCTCACGTTTTAATTTTTGAAACATTTGGTTACATGTTAGTTATTATTTGAGTTAGTGAATTCATCAACAAAATTAAACAAAACTTTGAACGACATTTTTATATAATTTTTTTATACATAAAAACACGGTATCAGAGCGTGCGCTCGCCTTCGAGCCTCATACAAAAATGTTCGTTGAACCTATAGCGCCTTAAACTATTTCTGTCAATGGACGGAAATGATTTAAACTGACATAGATACATACATAGACACACGCCTTTTTCCCCGAAAGGGTAGGCAGAGCCTCAAGTGGGCCTCTTTTCACTGTAGGTTGCACCATCGTGGGTAATAGATGTGACAAGTGGTGAGCTCATCGCCGCCATTGCTTCCCACGGCTGATTCTGCTAACGCTATCTTCCACTAATAACAACATTCTATAATAAGCTAGCAACCAGGACCACAGAATATATAATAATACAAGTACAGGACAAATCTTATCAACAAGTCCGGGTAATCCCTTAGCCGGCTTTTACGACATCCACGGGAGGAGACGGAGGGGTCTATTCTTAGGCCGGACAGACCACGGCTTAAACTGTCAATTATAGTTTAAATTGCTATTGATATAATGGGTCTAGGCCCGTCATTCGTTAGCTCTTATTTAGGCCGATACCAATAAACAAGGTGCAACCTTGGAATAGTTAAACAGAGTTTTGAGTCCTTTTTGATCCAATATGAAAATGCCTGTCAATGCTAAGAAAGACTGAGGCCACTGTTCACCAAAACATAGCGGACGTTTAAACGACTGTTAAGCTTAAACCACTCTTTTTAACACCCGACGCAAAAACGACGGGGTGTTATAAGGTTGTCGTGTCCGTGTGTGTGTCTACTATGTGTGTCTGTCTGTCCGCTCGTAGCTCCCGAACGGATGAACCGATTTCGATTTTTGTTTTGTTTGAAAGGTGAATTTGTTGGGAGTGTTCTTAACTTCTAAGCTATGTTTGATTAAAATCGGTTCAGCCGTTTCATTGCGTTGAGGGTTTTTTTTAATTTTTACAACAATAATTACTTGTTGACAGATGTTTTCATACGTTATGTGTCACTTTGACGTTTGGTTACGGTAACCACCCGTTTATTTGTTCTTGAACTTGGGCCTACAGTCCGGCAAGTATAAGTTGGCGGTGGCGATTTGAGGAACTAAAACAGCCTATTTTTTTTTTCATTCTTTGGTCAGTTGAAAAATAGGATTTAAATAGGAAAATCGCACGACATAGGACGGACACTCTCATGACACGACTTTTCTTGAAAACGAGTAAAAGGATTTCAAACTGGGAAATGCTTTTTTTGTACACAGTGGCGCACAGCCGCGCCAAGTTATACTTGCCGGACTGTAACTACTCTAAGGTTACGCCATGTTTATTAGTAACGGCGTTTAAATATAGGACGACTTAGTAATTACCCTATTTCTAATATTATGATCTTTCTTCTTTGGGGTTCCAGTTAGCAACTCCAATATCGAAAGCCTCCAAAGATCTCGAAACGTTGCCCTTAGAACTGTCTCAAGCGCACGCTGGTTTGTGAGGAACACAAATACATGAATACCTGGAAATGCTGACCGTCAAGGAGGAAGTTAGCAAATACTGCATAAAATACAAGGAAAGACTTGAAAACCACTCACACGAACTTGCTAAGAACCTGTTAAAACGCCTAAAGTGATGGCAAATACTTGACCTAGACCAGAGAACCTAACCAGATCTTCAAACCTTAAAGCACCTATAAAAAATACATAATCACGCCTTCAAAGCACCTCTAAATATACATAAAGACGACTTCAAAACACCTATGGTTATTCATTGGTATCTCAACCCTAGACCTCGCTAGACATCAACCTAAAAAACATCTGATTATGGCTAAACAGGCGATTGTAGATAAAAAGGAACATAAAAAACTGATATGATAATACCGTAGGTACCTACTATGTACCTATAGTTAGACGACCACAAACCACACAACGTTACCAATAAATCGCCAGTGATGTATTCCATCATTATTATCCGCTACAAAATGGCTGATAAACGCTCAGTAATGGGTTATTTACATGCCGTGGCCATGTTGTGTGTAAATTGAGATCGATGAGGTGGACATCGGTATAAATCAATGAGGCTGGTATTATTACAGACACTAGAGAGACGATTTATCAGCCAAGTGCGTGTCACACTCGCGCGCAGACGGTTCCAAACCATGGGACACCAGCCGGGGAATTGCGTAGTAGACTGACGTTTGATGTCGATAACCAGTTTGCTGTTCATTGCGCATCGTGTTTTAGCGGTTTTTACAAGAACAGAAATATTTAAAACACGCTGCGCAATGAATAGCAAAATGGACATCGAAATCAAACCTCAGTCTACTACGCAAGAACCCCACAGGTCCCAGAAACAAACGAAAATAATAACAAAAAAAAAATTGTTTCCAACTCGGCCGAATACCTACTTTTTGTTTCGAATCGATGCCACCTTATTTGACAAAATCAGTTTAGGATGTCTCAGGCTAGACCGTGTCGGGTCCGAGCCGAGTGTCGGCTGTAGCACGGACAATTAATATTACCTACATGCACCACTATTCCAAATATACCATAAAGAAAACCTGGATAATCAGTATTCAATAAATATTCAATGTACTTACGCAAAAAAATAAACAAATAACAATTTCCAGAAATATCCATAAAAATAGGAACAATTGGTCAAAACTATGTAATAGTGCATACGCCATAGATTACTACCAAGTTATTATAAGACCGCTCTGACACACGATTGTCAGAGCGGTGTGTAACCGAACCGTGTAACCTCGTGCGTAACTCAAGCACGAGTATTGTCCCTTTTTTTCGGATTATGTGAAGAAATCAAACTTTTTTAATTCCATTAAAAAAAAATTACCTATACACAGATTAAATTTGTACCGAATACTTAACATACAGTTTTTATGGTATATTTGGAATAGTGATTTATAAGTATTTTGTATGGAACATGGAAGTATGTATATATTGTTCCGATGTACGAATGCGGCAACCGAGTGGCGGCCGAGCCACGGACAACGCTCGGAAACTACTCGGTCGTCAAAATTCAACATGATTGTAGTCTAGTTAGAACAGTATTTTTGGTCGGGCGAGTATACTGCATCACGACGCAACGGTAATTGCTCAGTCGAGGGCCGTCTTTGTAATGTAATCAGGCACGGGACCGGCTCGGTGACCGTGCTACGGCCGACACTCGGGTCGGTGACCGTGCTACGGCCGACACTCGGCTCGGTGACCGTGCTACGGCCGACACTCGGCCCGGACCCGACTCGGTCTAGCATGTACGCTAAACTCATTAGGTACCATTACTGAAGCGAGATATAGCTTTGCTACTCGTATGCCCCTAAAGTAGTCGGGAAAATAAGTTTGGTTTACCTAGTTATTATCTATCTCATATGGGTTTGTTGACGTGTAATTAGTCATGGGGCGGATATTCGAAGATATGGCGTCGGAACTGTCCAGCAGTATCCGTGGGAACATCCTCCACGTACGAATACACTATCTGAGAGCATGATGAAACTAACCGTTACGCACAAACATTATATAGAAACGAATGGCGTGCGTTTAGCGCGAACTCTGGCTAAATTAGCGTAGAGATTTTTTAACCCCGCACGCAAAAACGACGTGGTGTTATAAGTTTGACGTGTTTGTGTGTGTCTGTCTGTGGCATCGTAGCTCCCGAACGGATGAACTGATTTTGATTTTGTTTTTTTTGTTTGAAAGGGGAATTAGTCGGGTGTGTTCTTGGCTATGTTTGATCAAAATCGGTTCAGCCAATTCATTGAGTTGGGATTTTTTTGGATTTTTACGAAATTAATTACTTGTTGTGAAAGAGTTCGTCCGGGGAAGTACTACCTTCTTACCTATTTCTGCCGCAAAGCAGTAGTGCTCGCATTGATGTGTTCCGGTTTGAAGGGTATGGGTGCCGGTGAAATAACAGGCACATGAGACTTTTCATCTTTATGTCTCAGGGTTGCGGGCGCAGTGCAATGCCAGGTAGGGTGCGTCCTAGGTGGACGTTACCTATGTGGTAATACGTTGTTAAAGGCAGAGGTTACCGTTTAAAATCAGGTGGGCTATCTGCTTGTTCCGTCATTCAAGTTCGTTTCGTTTCGTATGAGGTAGTGCTGGCCTCTGGTGTCAGAGTTTGTCAAGCCGCCCGAGGGCCTCTGACATGGCTTATCGACTGCTATTAATCAATAACAGCGGGGACCGACAGCTTAACGTGCCCTCCGAAGCACAGAGCGATGGAAATCCGCACATAACTTAGAAAAGTCATTGGTGCGGAGCCTAGGATCGAACCCGGTATCGTTGGATTCTGAGCTGCACTGTTGAACCGTTAGGCTACCATCACTACATCATTCAAGTAGAAGTAGGTAGTTAAAAAAAAACTATGCTAGTTTTATCGCGGTAAAATGTTAGCGAACCCGTTAGAGGATACTAGTATAGTAAAAAAAACTTTGATCATTGCCACATAATAAATAATAGTACAAGTTATTGCTCGAAGTAGGTACTAGGTAAAGAGCTCACAAAGGAAAATGCATCTGAATAAACCTTGGCTTAAAACATAGTGTACCAACTTACTTACAATGACGTAACGTAGGTACCATAGAGTTTTTTTTTATATGTAGGTACCTACCTAACCGACTCATGTGTGTTGTTCAAATGATGGGGATATAGACGTGACAATTGTTGAGCTCATCGCCGCCATTGCTTCCCGCGACCACAGAATATATACAGCCACGACTGACTCGGCACATTCCCTAATAAGCTAGTACAAAATTGCCAGGACAAAATTACTACACCCTGTCAGGGTGTACCAATTTTAATTAATGCAACTATAATACATATACTTACCTATAAATAAATAAGTACTAAAAATACAAAAATACAATCAACGAATCTTATCAAAAGTCCGGGTAATCCCATATTCATGTATAACTATAGAAAGTGTAAACAATTAGTAATTTTATAAATAGGTACATGGTTGTGCCGTAAACGTACAGCCCTCGGCAAGATAATGGCAAATAAATGAAGTTTAAATTTACGTATTTACATTACCTACAAGATCTAAGATAATTCCTATTAACGCGTGGGAGAACATCAACACCATAAAATAACCATAAACAATATTTTTCTAAGCTAGATTGACGTGGGTCCATTAAAAACTTATTTGTACGAAAACTCTGGAATGCGAACGATTGTTTGGCGAATTCCATTTTTAAATTTTGACGTAGGCTTCGCTGCCTACATCAAAGACAGCCGTAAAAAAACAAATACGGAGTTAGCAACAGACGCATCGTAAAAATGAAAATAAAAATGCGAATTCCGAGCATTCCAAAGGGAATAAGAGTTTTTAGTCGTAAAAATGCGCCGTAAAGTCAAAGCGGAGCCTTTGAGGCAGGCTCGAGCGGTAGGTACGTGGATGTGAATGCGATCTCTATGCTAACGATGGGTACTTCGTTAGGCGGGGAACCCGAGATTCCGTTCTAAATATAAATCTGTCGGTGTTTGGTTCTCAATTTAAAATGTACGTATTCAGATTCCAGGCTTGAGCAGATTCGTAGATCAAGGATTGGCTTAGGATGTCGCATTAGTTAGAGGCAGGCATCTAGATTTTTCTTATGAAAGTGATATTTGTCGACCTGATTCTTCATATCACTGACTTTTTTTGTAGTAGCATTACACGGTTGGTTAACTTTTATAGCAGAGTAAAAAAAAAGAAACCTCTTTTAAAACAGAAAATTACATTTTACAGGCAAATGGGATCGATTTAATCCTTTTATTTTCTAGGTAGATTCATTCAAACACAGACTTCAACAAAGTAGTAGGATGTTTTAAAATTATAATCGTTGTTTTTAATTTAGGAAAAAAAACGATTTTAGCGTATACCAACATACGAAATCCTACAGGAAATAAGAGTATATTAACACATAATTTTCGCCCCTCGCTCTGCGCATCGTTATTTATTTATTAAGTATGCATTTAAGTAAAAATTTTGCTGCACTATTACGAGCTAAAAGCACTAAATTTTTAGCGGTTCGCTCGGTTTGCCGCTAATAGTATACAGGGTGTAACATAATATCCCTATAAGCCCGGGGAGGGGGTATTCTACACATCATGGTGAATAACTTTAACTCTACGACTTTTCAAATTTCGATGTTTTTCATTCATGAAATGTCTTGTAAAAATCCTGAAAGTCCTCGAGAAATTCCTGAAGTTCCTCCAATAATTTGCCTAACACCAAATGAGGCAGCCCTAGGTAAGGTACCTTAACGTACAGTAACGTGCTCATGTTGTGTTCGGTACATTTCCTACGGAATTTCAGGATTTTAAAAAGGCATTTAATAAATGGAAAATCTTCTAAATTTAAAAAGTCGTAAAGTTAAAGTTATTCGCCATGATGTGTAGAATACCCCCTCCCTTGGCTTATAGGGATATTATGTTACAACCTGTAGATAATTAAAATATCATTTTTGTTTCACTCTTTTGGATCTAATAACCTGAAAGTTTAACACCATATCCCCATTATCCTAAAGTGCCCAAGGCCTCCAATAGGTTAAAGACGGCTCTGTCAATGCCTCGTAAAACAAACTGCAGAAGTCTATAGAACGAGCTTAGGTATTCCAATTTCAAAATTGCCATTCAAAAAGTTTTATATGTTTTTTTTTTTATTGGAACACGCTTAATCTCGTTCTTAGACTTGCGTTTTTATTTATTAACGTGGGCTGTGGTTAAAAATTTATAAGTAGGGTTTGTTTTTGAATAGCCCAAGCTTACAATTTGAATATTATTTATTATTAGTGGGGTATAATTTACCAAAATTGAAATTAATCAAAATTACCAATCTTTGATTGGATTTTTAACAGACTAAGTACAATATTCAAATTATAAATATGAATGGATACTACGTTATAATTCCGTGGGATCACTGTACCAGAAACACGATAGGACAATATTTTCCCGATAGAAAAAAAAACCCAATAGGTGCCTCTAACTTTTGGCTAGATTTGATTATTTATTAATTTAAAATGGAGCATAATATTGGGTAAAAAATTTGATAGTTAAACAAAATCAATACAACAAAGCCGAGGGGTTTTGTATATCTATATTTTACATCTTATTCTTTTTCGTGCGGCGCGAGTTGTTTTTTTTGTATGAAGATTTCTGCCTGGTATTAGCGCAACCATAAATTGGAAAAAGAAAAGCCGACTAGGCAAAAGAAAAAAAAAGAAACCAGTAAGCGAAACATTTACCTAAAATAAAGTTTGTATTGAAGAAGCTTCCGATCTTTTACTCATCTTGTAAGATTTTACTATCACTAAACTGATAAGAACACTGGTGTATAAAAACACATCAAATTAATTAAATACTCCGAAACATTGATAGTATCGAGATCATAATTGTTGGGAGGTCATCTATGAACACCGCCCGTCGACCAATTCCTACCGCATTTAGAACTATTAAAAATAATCATAATTACAGATTATTCTACAACGTTACCACTGCCATTAAAAAATATAACATGATAATAATGAGCTCTATGGCGCCGCAATACTGGCTGGAATGAAAAAAAATACAGGTTCGGCGGGAAAAGTTAAGTTGCGTGGGAGTATATCAGTAGGATTGGACGCGTAGTGGTATCAGTCTAGAGTGGGTCGTGACAGGTGCTGGTCATCTGACCGCGGACAGCGAGGACTTGTATTTATGTGTTGTGTACGAAAAGTGAATGAAATGCGGTGGTTGTCCGTGATCGGTGTTCTGTTATACCTGACGAGATGTAATGACGCAGGAGGTGAGTGTGCAACTACCCTCTCTAAATCTGGCCTTTCTACGCTGAATTACAATTTTGCCTAAACATTTGCATCAATTAGTTTTTTACGAATTTGTATTTGAAGACGATAACGATAGACGATATCTGTCATATAATAATTGAAGAGTTGGCAAAAAATAGGTAGAATTTTTGAAGTGTTAATGTTGTAAAGTGGCAGGTAATAAGCTAGCTAATAAAACTAAAATTTGGGGCCTATCATAGATTTAAATAAGAATTTTTCCAATTGTAATTGTCAGTCTAGTTCTTTCATCTTCAAGAGATGGCTTGCGCGTAACTTTTGGTATAATACCTACTTTTTAAAAGTTATCATGGCACTGGAGAAATTAGTTCAGCCAACGTAAATAGTTTAATAAAATACAAAATCCTGTAAAGTTACGTAATAATTAATATCTTTATGATGATTACGGATTTTGAAATATTAACTGTTACCAAAACTGTCGCCAACGCCATCTAGTGAGAAAGAAATAATGCTAAAATGACACTAGGAAAACTATTCTTTTGTCTATTGAATGGTTGACATAAAGGAAAATATGGTACCTACCTAACTAATTAAAAAACAACAAAAAAAAACAAGGAGATGAGCAAAATTCAAAACTATTGACATCATGATCATCACTCGGAGATGGGCAAACTTATTCCTACGCGAGCCAATATTTAAAAACAGGGTTTTTTTTTTTTTTTTTTTATGGTGGGGCCAAGTTTGTGAATTATTATTGGCTTATAATTCTTCATCCTTATCCTTACATCGTATAAAACAATGTCGCTTTCCGCGTCTGTCTGCATATCCGTTAACTCCTCCTAAACCACGCAACGGATTTTGATGCGGTTCTCACCATCAGTTAGATAATTTTTCATGGAAGTTATATATATATATATGTATATAACTAGCGATCCGCCCCGGCTTCATACGGGCGGGCTGGGAAATTTCACATTTTTAACCTCTTTTTTTCTTCAAAATTACACCCTTGCTCTAGTTAATGTAATTTAATTAAGTAAGTAGGTATCTATATAAGTGATTTTAACACATGTATTTACAGAAAGAATAATACAACTAATGCATGTACAAAATAAAATAAAAGACATATGAAACAGTTGAGCTGCCTGAAGACCGCTGCTAACGATCTAAAGGTAGCACAACTGATCCAAATCACTACCAGACGGAAGCGTCCCTAAGATGCTGGCTGCATTGCCACGCTGAATGGCAATACTAATGCGTTGAGCCAGATAAGAGCCAGCTCTCGAGTCACGCGTCGCTTCGACCAGACAACCTGAAAGAATTTTGAAAACGTGAAGGGCCGCGGTATTTTTCTTATTTTAATGTAATTTTTCAAATTTTTATGGTCACATTTGTGATAATATTATGACGAACAATAATTTGTTCACCCCTTTGCCGTATACCATTCTCATAACCACCCCATTTATTGAAAAACACTGCCATATTCTAATTAAATAAGTATCGATGGTGCAACGCACGGCGAAAAGAGGCCCAGTTACGGCTCTGCCTACCCTTCGGGGAAAAAGACATATATGTAGGTATTTATGTTACCCTGCATATATACAAGATCGTGTCAAACATTCGAAAGTAATCATCACAACCACATAATACAACGCCGATCTGTTCAGTTTTTTATTTTATTTTTTATTTTGTGTTATATGAGGTCACAAGTAACGTAAAATATTGCAAACTAGCGACTCGCCCCGGCTTCGCACGGGTAGCACCCGGTGAACCCCCCCCCCCCCCCCCCCCCCCCCCCCCCTAAGACAATCTCCTGGTTCTAAGCTACCTCCCCACCAATTTTCAGCCAAATCGGTTCGTGCGTTCTGGAGTTATAGCGTCAGAAAGGAAAACCCGACTTATTTTTATATAGTACAAATTTTACCAAGGATCCCTAATTTTTTTCAAAATGAAATGTAGCCTATGTCAAATTGGAAGAATGTAGCATTCTATTAGTGAAAGAATTTTTTAAATCGGCCCAGTACTTTTTGAACCTATTCATTACAAACATACAAAAATAGGTACAAATCTTTCCTCTTTATAATATTAGTGTAGATGTAGATGTGACATTCTGGCATCGCTCAGTGTTTCTCACCAGACACTAGGTATGCCAAACCATGCACAAAATATGCAACCTTCCACACTGAACTCCTGAATTAATCTGCTTGAAAAAATGCCCACCGTTTTTAGGGTTCCGTACCCAAAGGTAAAAAAAACGGGACCCTATTACTAGGCTCCGCTGTCCGTCCGTCCCGTCTGTCACCAGGCTGTATCTCATGAACCGTGATAGTTAGATAGTTGAAATTTTCACAGATGATGTTTATCTGTTGCCGCTATTACAACGAATACTAAAAAACAGAATAAAATAAATATTTAAGGGGGCTCCCATAAAACAAACGTGTTTTTTTTTGCCGGTTTTATAGATAATGGTACGGAACCGTTCTTGTGCGAGTCCGACTAGCAAAATGCCGTTTTTTAAAATTATGGTCCTATTATAGGAGCCCCCATACAACAAATTTAATGTGTTTTTTTTGTCGTTTTTATTCGATATTGATAACGGCAACTGTAGAAGCTTGAAATATTCACAGAATATTTAGCTATATAATTAAGCACCTAAAAAAATATATAAGGGGGCTCCCATACAACAAACGTGTTTTGTTTTTATAGATAATAGTACAGATCCCTTCGTGCGCAAGTCCGACTCGCACTTGGCCGGTTTTTATTTAAAAGACAATGTTCTCACGTTTCGCTCCAGAATCCAGACATGTCTGATTCAATTGTTGGGGCTAGCACTTCAATTAACGGTCTATTTACGGAACAATACAAGTGGTTGCTATGGCCGAACTGTACAACATACTAAAATGTTTAAAGTAAGAACATCGTGTCGCGTCAAGTTACGGTCACATTTCGATATAACCACATTTCCGAATTGTATTGTCAGTTGAGATTGTGTACAAGGCCATAGGCAGGGGGTTGGGGGTTTAGCCAACCCACCTTAGTCAAAACATTTTCGACTCTTTTTCGGATAATATTGGAATCCACGTGTTTCGCACGAGTGAAATAGAGTCAAAGTCAAAATCAAAAAGTATTTTATTCATTGAAATCACAAGGATCATTTTGAATAGTCTTAAAAAATAAATTTTCATTTACTCCTGTTCCAACGCAACCAGACCTAGAAGAATCAGGCAACAAACACGGTCTGTTTTTTTTGATGATCCTTGTTACTACTAGGTGGGGAGCGCCTGTGTGGTGTCTCGAGAACAAGTGGAAGCTGATTCAAAGAAAAAAGAAAAACCAACTTAAAAACCTTGGGTACCTAGGAAGTCAAAAGTAATATACTAGAGAGAATCAGCAAAAGTTCATAAGGCAGCACACTCTATACGCTTGATATACTCATAAATAACAAATCAATAATAAATTATATGTAGGTACAGACATTGCAAATTGTCAAATTAGGTGTCGAGGGGCAGAGCGACATCAGGCCACGCAGCTTTATCATTAAAATAGTCATAAAAAAAAAAAAAAAAAAAAAAGAAGATTTTATAAGAATACATTCTCATGCATTTTTTGCTGAGAGAGACTTTGCTGCTCCGCCGCGCCGATCATGTTGTATGTAAGTTTGTCCTACCTACACAGAATAAATAATAGTAGGCACCTACTTGATTGTGTCGCAAATCCGTCCGGTCCGGTCATCAGCAGCGCACGGCTTGCTCCGCTCGCCGTTATTTATTGCCATTATAGATTGCTGCACTATCATGATATAGTGCCATAATAGATATCATTTCTGCTGCATTCTCCTAGAACAAAGATTTTCTCGGCTCGCTCCTCTCACCGTTATATTGTCATGATAGGTATAATTAAGGCTGCACTCTCCTACGAACTAAAAACACTGAACTTTTCGCAGCTTGCTCCACTCGCCGTTATATTGAGAACTAGTAGAGCTTTTTTGTGAAAGAGTTCGTCCGGGGAAGTACTAACACCATACCTATTTCTGCCGCAAAGCAGTAGTGCTCGCATTGCTGTGTTCCGGTTTGAAGGGTAAGGGTGCCGGTGAAATTACAGGCACATGAGATTTTTTATCTTTATGTCTCAGGGTGACGGGCGCAGTGCAATGCCGCATAGGGCACGTCCTAGGTGGACGTGACCCATGAGGTAATGCACTGTTCATAGGCAGAGGTTACCGCTTAACATCAGGTGGGCCATCAGCTTGTTCCGTCATTCAAGTAGTATAAAATAAAAACAATAAAAAAATGTTGCCATACTAATACATATCATTATTGTATTTGTGCACTCTTCTCGAGCTAAAAACACTGAATTTATCGCGGCTTGCTCCGCTCGCCGTTATATTTGATAATGGTTTTTACACGACCATATTTGCTGCTCTTTTTAGCAAACTCATATTTAATAAAAAATAAAGTACGTATTGTCTCTGGTCCAGTCCTTGACCCTCTCCCCGCTCCCCCTGAAGTGATTCGTTGTGTAGAAATACCTTGTGATATTTATAACATCGACACTAGATCGGAACTTGATCTGAAGTTTATTTTGTTGACAATTTTGTCAAAGTAAACCGTGGTATGTCCGGTCCAAGAATAGACCCCACCATCTCCTCCCATGGATGTCGTAAAACCGACTAAGGGATTACCCCGACTTGTTTATGGGATTCGTTGGTATAAGATTTGTCCTGGCCGCTAGCTTGTATAAGGAGTATGTTGTTACTGGAAGAAAGCGTTAGCAGAGTCAGTCGTGGGAAGCAATGGCGGCGATGAGCTCACCACTTGTCACTTCTATTTCCCACGATGGTGCAACCCACAGTGAAAAGAGGCCTATTTGAGGCTCTGCCTCTCTCTCAAAAGGCGTGTGTCTATGTATATATGTATGTATGACGACCTCTGTGGCGCGGCTGGCCATGGTTCGCCTGCGACGCAGGAGGTTGCGGGTTCAATTCCCGCCCCAGAACAAATATTTGTGCGTTCTGCAGATATTTGTTCAGGGTGTTCTGGGTGTTTTCTATGCATATAATTAAAAAAATCCCTCTCTTTGAATCTATGAAGGAGCAAAAGTACAAAGTGCGTTTCTTTATTTGTCGCCTAATTTATGTCACTTGAAGAGTCTGTAAAACTAAATGCGTCTAGCAAGTGATCATTTAAATCAATAAAAAGTCCAGTCAGCCAATTTCAATTGAAGAGCAAAAACGCGCTTTGGCGCCGGTTTCATTCAAACGCGCTTTGGCGCCGGTTTCATTCTTGCTTCATTGAATGAAAGTCCGATTGCTGATTTGCAGCCACTTGTGCTGTCTGATCCTTGAGCTTAGAACTTGACTGCTTCTGATGATTTTTAACGCCCGACTGAGAAGCGGGGTTCGATTCCCGCAGCGGGACAAATGTTTGCATGATCTTTTGTTTTTTAGGTTTCCGTACCTCAAAAGGTAAAACGGAACCATTATAGGATCACTTTGTTGTCCGTCTGTCTGTCAAGACCCTTTTTCTCAGGAACGTGTGGAGGTATCAAGCTGAGATTCATACCAAATATCAGGTGTACCTGTCCCTTGGAGCTGTGAAAAAATCAAATTTCTAAGCCAACGCAATCAAAAGATATACAGCCGTTTATGCTGCAATTTTTCGACACTCGCAAGGGAATCAAAACCTGCAGGGTACTTCCCGTGAACTCAGAATGTTAAAATTTGGTACGAAGCAACGTCTTATAGCACAGATAAAGGAAAAATTGCGAAAAGCATAAATTTTTAGTTCCATCATATAATCAAATTATTTTTAATAATTTTAAACTTTCCTCATGATTATTTCATTTAGCAATAAAAATACCATAAGTTTTACTTATTTTTTTGTACGGAACTCTCTTTGCTGAGTCCGACTCGCACTTGGCCGGTATTTTTTTCTTTATAATTGGCGCCGCAATGCTTGTGCAGTTGCCATTTTCAAGTTTATTTATTGTATTTTCATTATATTTTGCAAGGCTACACTCCTTCAAAGTCGTCAAAGTCGTCAAAGTCACAGTCAAGTCACGTTTTAGTAAAACGGTGGCTGTTTTACGTTTTATAATTAAACTTTAGTAGGCAATTACACACATACATACATTGACTGCTAAAATCATAACCCTCCTTTCACCATAGTCGGGTAATGAATACTAGCCTGACCTACACTGACAGTTCGTGTTGACAATAGTGGCTTAATTACGGAATAATTATACAATTATGTTGTGAGAAACACGTCTTTACCTTGTTTGTATGGCTGGAAGTGCCAATTGAATGTGTTTAAAACTATTTTAGTACCCGGATGGGCTTTCCACCTCACGCTATGCAAGGGTTTAACTATTCATTAAATGAACTATCATCATTTAAGGTGGGGTATGCTGCAAAATTCCTAATCTTAGATTTTATTTTTTAGCACACTATGAGTAAATCAAGTACAATATTCAAATTAAAAATATGCTTCAGGTAGCACAACTGTTTCATATGTATTTTGTACATACCTTGTATTATACTTTCTGTAAAAAAAATTAATTTATTTGAAAAAAAAAAAAAAAAAAATGCATGGATACTGCTACATTATATAATTCCGAGGGATCACTGTACCAGAAACACGATAGGACAATATTTTCTAAATAGAAAAAAAAACAAAGTTACGTCAATTCGTCTAGATTCGATTGTTTATTGAAATGGTGCATATAGTTGGGTAACAAATTAGATACATAAAATTAATACAACAAAGCCGAGGGTTTATTGTAGTGGTTTTGTGAAATAATCTATATTACTTTTGAAACTATCATGGTTATGTACATAATTTTCACTAGAAACGGGATATTTACCATGATTTTTGAGTTTTATATGTACCCGATAAAAAAAAAAAAAAAAAACCGTTTATAGTGAAAATTATAATCTATATTGTACGAGATATTCAATAAAAACCGCTTTTTCGAGCGGCGGTTGGGGTTTTTTTTGTGTGAAGATTTCTGCTTGGAGTTGACGCAGTCTTAAGATACACGCATACACCTGGTGTCTTTAGCACATAATTAAGAGGGACATGACGGTAAATAAAAAAAAGAGCGAATTTACAGTAGTCGCATCTGATATCTTTACCTCCTTGGTAATAAACAACATCAATCAGTAGTAGTAGAGCTTTTTTGTGAAAGAGCTCGTCCGGGGAAGTACTACCACCATACCTATTTCTGCCGCAAAGCAGTAGTGCTCGCATTGCTGTGTTCCGGTTTGAAGGGTAAGGGTGCTGGTGAAATTACAGGCACATGAGACTTTTCATCTTTATGTCTCAGGGTGGCGGGCGCAGTGCAATGCCACATAGGGTGCGTCCTAGGTGGACGTGACCTTTGAGGTAATGCACTGTTCATAGGCAGAGGTTACCGCTTAACATCAGGTGGGCCTCTTGCTTGTTCAGTCATCCAAGTAGTATAAAAAAAAAAAAAAAAAAAAAAAAAAACATGACTGATGGTACCAACCTCTCGGAAAAATGCACGCTTCCTGTTACACACTTTCGTCCCTTTTCACAAATCAAAATGAAAATGAAAATCAAAAAGAAAGATGTTACACACCAAAAAAAAAACATAAAGAATAAATAAGTAAATCAATATTCAGATAAAAAATATGCATGGTTTTTTTTTTTTTTTTTTATAATTCCTTGTGGTCACTGGATCAGAAACAAAATAGGACAATATTTTCTGGATAGAAAAAAAACACAAATCATGATTGCTGTATAATACTTTTAGTACTATAAGTTATTCCGTGTTTATTAAATAAAATAATAAATAAATAATGCTGGACAGTTTTACACAACATTATCTAGCCCCAAGCTAAGCAGAGCTTGTGTTATGGGTACTAGATAACTGATATACTTAATACAATATAATACATAGATAGATATTTTTTATTATACATAGAAAATACCCAGAACACCCTGAACAAATATCTGCGATCGCACAAATATTTGTTCCGAGGCGGGAATCGAACCCGCAACCTCCTGCGTCGCAGGCCAACCTTGGCCCACCGCGCCACAGAGGTCGTCAAATTATTATTATTAGCATGGTTTCTTCCTTTCGTCACTAGACCATTGTTTGTACTACTTTTGACTTCCATACTGAGCGTCGTGTTCTGTCTGAACTTTACATGTCTTAGTATCCGTAAAAACCTGTTTAAGAACTTCATTGCCTTATATTTATACATTTGGAAATCCCCTGTGATCTGTTTTTGAGGAGGAACTCTTTTTAAAAAACCAACGATACCTAAGTTGGTTTATTTCTGGATCGTAAACAGGAACAGACGTACCCCCTAATTGTACTAAGCATCTTTTTTTTTTTTTTTTTTTTTTTTTTTTAACATTGATAGACCTTTGTTTGACCACGATCTGGACATGGACGCAAATAAGGGGACCATAATAAAAAAAATACGGCCAAGTGCGAGTCGGACTCGCACACGAAGGGTTCCGTACCATTATCTATAAATACTTTTCACTAGAAACGGGATATTTACCATGATTTTCGAGTTTTGAATGTTCCCGATATTTCGGCACAGTTGCATGCGCCATGATCACGGGAGAACTGACTAAAGTCTTTGCGAGTAGATGTTATTGGCAGATATATCGATCTACCCTCTTTCTCACTCTTTTATTACGAACGATACCACTACCATCGGTTTCATTGTCACACTTCACCCCAACTCGGCACACAACACTAACGGTATCCGGACGCGTAGCAGGTACCACACTTTTTTGATTCTTACACATTCTCACCACAGGCTTCCAAACTCCAGATAATTGAAAACCATCTTCTCTATTGAAATGTCTGAACTTAGTAATCTCATTTGCCTCTTGTACCATTCTTGGTATGTAATGTCGCTTTGTTGAGATTACCTGTGGACTATGTAACTCGATCCAATGATTTGAGCCAGATTCCAAAAGGTGTTCTGCTATGGCTGACATAAGTATGTCCCTGTTCTTGACCGCTCATATGTGCTCCTATCGTACGTTTCGTTTGGCCAATGTACGAACTCCCACAGCTACAATCAATTTTATACACCCCTGGTTTTTCAAGTGGAAAACTGTCTTTTGGTGAACGCAAGTAGTGTGATATTTTCTTTAAGGGAGTAAAGATGGTCTTTACGGAACACTTTTGCAGGACTTTCGCAATTTTGTCCGTCACCCCCTTAACATATGGCAGAAACGCTGGCTTACGTTCTACTCCGCATCTGTGGGGTCTTGGCCTAGGTCGGGATGGTAATGACCGAAGTTTATATCCATTCTTATGTAACACATGCTGGACATGAGCTAGCTCACTTTCAATGTGATACTCATCACACAGGTCCACTGCTCGGTTAGTGAGAGATGTTACCACTGAATTGAGCTGCTGAGGATGGTGGTGTGAATCAGCATGAAGATATCGGTCCGTGTGTGTAGGTTTTCTGTACACAGAGTGGCCTAATCCACCATCTTCTCGGACCTGTACCAATACGTCTAGGAAAGCCAAACGTCGATCACATTCCATTTCATACGTAAACCTCATCTTCGTAAGTACTCCATTAAGATGTGCCAAAAGTAGTTCTATTTCTTCTTTCCTTCATTCCAAAATACAGAAAACGTCATCAACATACCTCTTCCACAATTTAACCGGTAAGGGGGCAGTCGAGATAGCCATATTCTCGAAATACTCCATCCAAATATTTGCCACTACGGAAGCAACTGGACTTCCAAAAAAAACTATAAAAACGGCAAAAAAACACGTTTGTTGTATGGGAGCCCCCTTAAATATATATTTTATTCTTTTTTAGTATTTGTTGTTATAGCGGCAACAGAAATACATCATCTGTGAAAATTTCAACTGTCTAACTATCACGGTTCATGAGATACAGCCTGGTGACAGACGGATAGACAGACAGATAGCGGAGCCTTAGTAATAGGGTCCCGTTTTACCCTTTGGATATGGAACCCTATATAATGAAGTGGGCGGGTCATTTATTCAGGAGTCAGAAAGAGAAATTGGCTAATATATAATTGAATGGTACACTAGAGAAGGGAGAAGAGTTAGATGAGGCCTAGATGAAAGCGAAGACGACCTTTAAGGCGATATGTCAAAATAGCGAATGGGCGGAGTCTAGCAAGAAAACAATAGCTGTGAGACAGTGACAGCGCGATTGCTCACTTGAACCCGGGAAAAGGTGAGGTATAGATTTTTGCCACTCGGGAGTAACTGACGTAAGCGACAAATGATAAAACTTCGTTTAGCTTCTAAAGTAGCAAATATAAAAATAAATTATCTATAATTAATGTAAGTAATGTGATTACCTACTGAATAATATAAAAAAATATGCTTAATGCTTTCTTTAGTCGAAGGAGGGACCTAAAAAGGGCTTTAGAAGAGCCAATTTCAAAAAATAAACCTATCGAGAAAAGATTCGCGAATCGTGTTTCTAGTCTATAATTTATTTAGATTACATCCTCAAGTAATTAGTGTATTAACAGCAAGTTTGTAACCTTTACTGATAGTGAGTGAGCATGTAACGAAACGACTCCAAAATTTTAACATAGCGTCTTAAACTACAGCCTTAGAGCATTCAGGCCTCCGTATCGACTACAGCAGGTTCGACATGGATAAGGAAAGCTCACAAGTGCTTATATGTATGAAGCAGGAAGCTTTATATGTATGTTAGTTTTTATGGTATTTATGTTGTTATAAGCATATTATTTAGGTTTTGAACATTTCTACTAAATTTTTAATATTCAACTTGATGTTTTTTTTTTTTTTTTTTTTTTATACTAACGATGACTGAACAAGCAAGAGGCCCACCTGATGTTAAGCGGTAACCTCTGCCTATGAACAGTGCATTACCTCATAGGTCACGTCCACCTAGGACGCATCCTATGTGGGATTGCACTGCGCCCGCCACCCTGAGACATAGATGAAAAGTCTCATGTGCCTGTAATTTCACCGGCACCCTTACCCTTCAAACCGGAACACAGCAATGCGAGCACTACTGCTTTGCGGCAGAAATAGGTATGGTGGTAGTACTTCCCCGGACGAACTTTTTCACAAAAAAGCTCTACTACTACTAAAACCACCTACTACCGTTTTTGTTTCAAATTTAACAATGTTGAAAGATATTATAGACATCCTCCATCTCCAACTTGTATAATATTTAATCATTATAGTCTTCAATCAAGAATACTTGATCGAAGATATATTATAGTAGTTATATTATATTCGTTATTAAATCATAAATCATAAATCATTTATTTGTTTAAATGTGGTAGTATAAAAGTTCTTAAAATTAATTAGGATGTCTCACATTTCCCATGTCTGGGATACAAATATTACTTCATGCATGAGCTAAATAAATGCTAAATTTCAACATGCATATAATAAAATTAAAAAAATAAAAACCTAATAAATTACAAATGTCAACAATTTCAAATAATACATGTCAACAATATACTTTTATGTCAAGATCAAACAGATAAGATACCTAATAAATTACAAATTTCAACAATTTCAAATTAAACATGTCATGAATATACTTTTATGTCAAGATCATACATATAACATACCTAATAAATTACAAATGTCAACAAATTATAGGTACATGTCATGAATATATTTTATGTCAAGATCATACAGATACACTACTTAACTAGAAAGTCATTCAAATTGTAAAACCTATTGCTTAGTAGCCAGAGTCTTAATTCTTTGGTAAACTTGTTCAGCGGAAGGCTTTTAATATGACTGGGTAAGGCGTTATAAATCTTCCCACACATAGCATAGCAATTATTTAAGTAAAGCTTTGTCCGCGGAACCCTAGGTAGAACAATTCTGTCAGAATCCCTGGTGCTACGTGCATACATTTCACTTGCTTTTATAAACAAATGACTATGTTTCCTCACAAATAAAGCAGACTCAAAGATATACATACATGGCAGAGTAAGCAATTTCAGATCCACGAACACCGGTTTGCATGATTCCCATGGTGGTATACCAACAATTGCCCTGACACATTTTTTTTGTGCAACAAACGTTTATTTTGTTTTAATACCTTTATATTTTCAGTTTAGGTGCATTGTGCCTATGACGGCAAGTATTATTATTATATCTTCTTATTTTTTTTTGTTATATTCATAATAATTAGTTCTTATAATTCTTATAATTCTTATAATTCTTTATTGTACACAGAAAAACACAATACAAATAAAATAAAAACAAAAGATATGTACAAAGGCGAGCTTAACCTTAGACAGTTTTCTGACAGCAAACCTTTGAGGCATGAGAGAGGTGATAAAGTTATCGGACATAATAACACAAACTGCCGCAAAGCAGTATGTTCTCGCATTGCTGTGTTCCGGTTTGAAGGGTAAGGGTGCCGGGGAAATGACAGGCACATGAGACTTTTCATCTTTATGTCTCAGGGTGGCGGGCGCAGGGCAATGCCACATAGGGCACGTCCTAGGTGGACGTGACCTATGAGGTAATGCACTGTTCATAGGCAGAGGGTACCGCTTATCATCAGGTGGGCCATCTGCTTGTTCCGTCATTCAGTAGAATACAAAAAAAAAAGACACGTCCCGGTTGCTGTTTACTTATTTTAGCTGTGTGCACATATGTTTATGTTGCAATCCAGATCGAGTCTTTAATATTTAAGTTCATATTTCTTTTGTGTTTGTAAAGTGTTTTGAGCGTGTAAATAAATTAAATAAAAAGAACTCATTATATAAAGATTGATTGATTGATTGATTAATAACTTTTGTCGATTTTATTCAAATTACAAGAAATTAAATTTGTAAAAATTAAAAAATCCCACAACGCAATGAAACGGCTGAACCGATTTTGATCAAACATAGCTAAGAACACTCCCGACTAATTCACCTATCAAACAAACAAACAAAAGAACGGTTCATCTGTCGGGAGCTACGATGCCACAGACAGACACACACACAGACACACATACAAACACACACACAGACACGTCAAACTTATAACCCCCGTCGTTTTTGCGTCAGGGGTCAACAGACACACACACACAGATACGTCAAACTTACAACACCCCGTCGTTTTTGCGTCGGGGGTTAAAAATAAATATTTAATAGAGAGTATTTATATGGTGCTTTCACATATTTTCGATAGGATCCGCTTCGCGCGCGACTAACATATGCGTTTTTTCATTCGGTGGTTACTCTTGTTTACGATCATTTACGATTTCTTGTTACGTTTAAGCTAACCTTCGATTAGATAGCACAGTCCAGCCGAGTCCATATCTGCGCGTTGTGCCGGCGCGTCACTCCGCTATCTCGGGTCACGTCCATTCAAGAGCTGCTATCGTAATCAGTGATGTCACACGAGGCCTCTACCCCGATCTAATTAGGCGTTATTTATTAAGACTGCGCCAACACCAGGCAGAAATCTTCATGCAAAAAAAACGCAACCCGCCGCTCGATAAAGCGGTTTTTATTGGCTTTTGTCCAACCGCCCCAAAAAAGTACCTATGGTTACCAAAATGGATAAATGCTCGCCAAATTACTGTTCCTAAAATATTATGAAATAAAACCTTTTTTGTCGTATTATTGACTGCCATAAAAATACATGGACGCCTTTAAAATACACTTTAGACTAAATATTATATATTTAACCAACCTTACCTCACCTTTTTTTTTTTCTTCAGAGTATAAATTCAACCTTTTCATAATTTGGTGACCGTTAATCCATTTTAGGAACCAAAAATAATATTTGTGAAACGTTTGCGATTTTTCTGATGTTATTTAATTTATTTTGGATCATAATATTTAGTCTTAAAAATATTTTTGCTGACCGTCTAAATTATAAGTACCCGTTTTTATTGAATATATCGTGAAATATAGATAATTTTAAAAAACCCCCTTGGGTGATCACTCTGTTTTATTGTATTGATCTTATTTATTCAATTTTTGACCCAATAATCTGTAACATATTGACAAACAATCGAATCTAGACAAAAGTTAGAGGTAACTTTGTGTTTTTTTTTTATAGATATTTTTTTTCCTATCGTGTTTCTGTGTGGGTGATCCCTCGGTATTATAATGTTGTATCCATGCATATTTTTAATTTGAATAGTGTACTTGATTTAGTCAGTTAAAAATCTAATCTAAGATTGGTAATTTTGCGTTATACACCTTAACTACTAGCCTTTGCCCGCGGCTTTGCGTGGGGTCGGGATTAAAGCAGTTCCCTTCACCCCTCCCAATAGTAGATGCTGAAAATCATTGTCGAGCGGTAGCACGTAGCAAGCCATGTCAAAACGAATGCTAGATCCGAAATCACAATCATTGTCGAGCGGTAGCACGTAGCAAGCCATGTCAAAACGAATGCTAGATCCGAAATCACAATCATTGTCGAGCGGTAGCACGTAGCAAGCCATGTCAAAACGAATGCTAGATCCGAAATCACAATCATTGTCCAGCGGTAGCACGTAGCAAGCCATGCCAAAATGAACGCTAGATCCGAAATTACAATCATTGTCGAGCGGTAGCACGTAGCAAGCCAAGCCAAAACGAACGCTAGATCCAAAATCACAATCATTGGCGAGCGGTAGCTCGTAGCAAGCCATGCCAAAACGAACGCTAGATCCGAAATCACAATCATTGGCGAGCGGTAGCTCGTAGCAAGCCATACCAAAACGAACGCTAGATCCGAAATCACAATCATTGGCGAGCGGTAGCTCGTAGCAAGCCATGCCAAAACGAACGCTAGATCCGAAATCACAATCATTGTCGAGCGGTAGCACGTAGCAAGCCATGCCAAAACGAACGCTAGATCCGAAATCACAATCATTGCACGTAGCAAGCCATGCCAAAACGAACGCTAGATCCGAAATCACAATCATTGGCGAGCGGTAGCTCGTAGCAAGCCATGCCAAAACGAACGCTAGATCCGAAATCACAATCATTGGCAAGCAGTAGCTCGTAGCAAGCCATGCCAAAATGAAAGCTAGATCCGAAATCACAATCATTGGCGAGCGGTAGCTCGTAGCAAGCCATGCCAAAATGAACGCTGGATCCGAAATTCGTAACTGGCTATTATCAAAGTGATTTTATTCGATGAATGAGTATTTTAGTTATAAACAGCGTCTAATTAGGGTTTTCTTTCTCTCAGAATAATTAAATGGGTTTTATTGGCATTGTGTTTATTTTGTCTTGTATTCTGAATTTTTTTTATTTTGTATTTTTTGTATTTCTATTTTTATTTTGTTTTTTGTATTTGTATTCTAATTGGGTACATATAGGTTATAATTGAATAACCAAACAACAATTTGATTTTTTAAATTAATTTGTGAATTTTTGTTATCTTCCTCGTATGTTACCTAATTATATTTTACACGAGTACAGTAAACTACAAATTATACTTTTTTTAATTATATCTTAAAAAAATAACACAAACATTATATAGTACGCGTCATGTAAAATGAACGCTGGAACGCCTGTAGAAGCTTGACCGCCAGCGTTCTTTTTAAGAGATTACTTACTTTTCTACTTATTTAAGTGATGTATACCTATGCATTGAATGAGTGCCTACCTAGTTTACTAGAAATAATGTACAATTATAGTACGCGTCATGTAAAAAGAACGCTGGAACGCCTGTAGAAGCTTGACCGCCAGCGTTCTTTTTACATGACGCGTACTATACATATCATTTACATTGTAGTATACACTCAAAATACCCTTATGGGTTTGGTCAGAGTGTGTACAAACCTCCTTAGGTGTAAATACATAATCTTACTCTGTAATTCAGTATCCTCTTCACTGCTTAAAATAGGTAAATACATAAATAAGTTAGGTAGGGTAAATTACTAGTACCTAACTACTTATCATCTAGGTATGTTATTTACTATACCTAGGTACATTCTAAGCAAATAAATATTGCATTAATTCATTAACTCATTCAAGGTTCCTCCCCCAAGACAGTAAAGTTAGTTAATACTACCCGGACTTCTTGATAAGATTCGTTGGTATAAGATTTGTCCTGGCTGCAAGATTATTATGGAATGTGTTATTACTGGAAGAAAGCGTTAGCCGAGTCAGTCGTGGGAAGCGATGGCGGCGATGAGCTAACCACTTGTCACGTCTATATCCCACGATGGTGTAACCCACTGTGAAAAGAGGCCCATTTGTGGCTCTGCCTACCCTTTCGGGGAAAAAGGTGTGTGACTATCTGTCTGTCTGTGTCTGTAATATATTTATAGGAAGATATTCTCTCTTCTTATAATAATGGCTTCTGAGGAGTGCTCCAAACAATTTCACCAATTTTTCAATACGACGGGGTGTTATAAGTTTGACGTGTCTGTGTATATGTGTGTGTGTGTGTGTGTGTGTGTGTCTGTGGCATCGTAGCTCCCGAACGGATGAAACGATTTCAATTTTTTTTTGTTTGAAAGGTGAATTTGTCGGGAGTGTTCTTAGCTATGTTTGATCAAAATCGGTTCAGACGTTTCATTGAGTTGAGGGTTTTTTTGAATTTTTACAAAATTAATTACTTGTTTATAGTAAAGTCGTCAAGACTCTCCGTCAAGTCATAACCCAGTAAACGTATTTTTAACCCCCGACGCAAAAACGACGGGTTGTTATAAGTTTGACGTGTCTGTGTGTGTTACTGTGTGTGTGTCTGCGTGTCTGTCTGTGGTATCGTAGGTCCCGAACGGATGAACCGTTTTTTTTTTTGAAAGGTGTATTTGCGGGAGTGTTCTTAAATAAATAAATAAATAATGCTGGACAGTTTACACAACATTATCTAGCCCCAAACTAAGCAGAGCTTGTGTTATGGGTACTAGATAACTGATCTACTTAATACAATATATAACATAGATAGATATTTTTTATTATACATAGAAAAAACCTAGAACACCCTGAACAAATATCTGCATATCGCACAAATATTTGTTCCGAGGCGGGAATCGAACCCGCAACCTCGGGCGTCGCAGGCGAACGTTCGCCCGCCCCGCCACAGAGGTCGTCAATCTTAGCTATCTTTGATCAAAATCGGTTCAGCCGTTTATTGCGTTGAGGGTTTTTTAATTTATACAAACTTTATTACTTGTTTCTATTAAGATATTGTGGTGTCCAATTCAAGATCTGCTTACAAGCTTGCCAACCTTATTTCTACGTACAACGTGACTTTGACTTTCGCGAACATTCACAGAGACAATCAAGCTTGGCAAGCAACTTGTCCTAAACAGGTCCCGCATGTATATTAGATGCTCTCAGCAGGTCAGCCCAGGGTAATGCCCCCGGACTCGAATACCAACAGGTCTGTCTGGTATTCGCACGGTATACTTGAAGACACGATAATGTAAACGCCAACCCTATTGCCTCCTCTAGTCGCTTCCGTGTAGAAGTAGGTGGTGACATCGAGGTTTTGAGGACCCATACTATGATAGTGAAACGATGATATGAGTTTATAAGTTGAGCAGTTATGAGTAGTATAAGTTGACAAATAATTTACACCTAACTTTTAAATAAATAAATAAATAAATAATAAAGAACGGAGATCACTGGTGGTAACTATTTCAGGATAAACAATAAATAATGCTGGACAGTTCACACAACAGTAACTAGCCCCAAGCTAAGCAGAGCTTGAGTTATGGGTACTAGATAACTGATATACTTAATACAATACATTACATAGATAGATATTTTTTATTATAAATAGAAAATACCCAGAACACCCTGAACAAATATCTGCGATCGCATAAATATTTGTTCCGAAGCGGGAATCGAACACGCAACCTCCTGCGTCTCAGGCGAACCTACGCCCGTTGCGCCACAGAGGTCGTCGAATTGTCGTAGGATGATTCTGGATTGTGGATTCCAAATTCAAATGATTTTTATCCAATGCGCTATTGCGCGATCATCATTTGCTTGACCTTATCCAACTTTTATCAGAGTCGGCACATGTTTTCTCCCAGAAAAAATACTGTAGAAGGATTTGACTTAGTGTTGTCTAACTGGCCAACATTTATCCCGCAGCGGGGATCCAACTTAGCACATCTCGCGTCTCAGCCTCTCGCCCACCACACACGTACTTAGCTATCGCAAGATTCGAGCTCATCATCAACATCAGCTCATCAGTAATAAGTCATTAATTTTGTAAAAATTAAAAAAAACCTCAACGCAATGAAAAGGCTGAACCGATTTTGATTAAACATAGCTAAGAACACTCGCGACTAATACACCTAACAAATAAAAAAAACTAAATTAAAATCGGTTCATCCGTTCGGGAGATACGATGCCACAGACAGACATACACACAGACACATCAAACTTATAACAAATAAAAAGTCGAAGTTGAAGTAGTTTTTTAGTAGAAAGTAACATTTTGCGAATAATCCAGTGTATATTTTGCGAAGTGGTCATTTTGAGAAAACGTGCTGTGCACATTTTGCGAAGTGGTCATTTTGAGAAAACGTACAGTGTACATTATGCTAAGTGGTCATTTTGAGAAAACGTACAGTGTACTTTTTGAGAAGTGGTCATTTTGAGAAAACGTGCAGTGTACATTTTGCGAAGTGGTCATTTTGACAAAACGTGCAGTGTACATTTTGCGAAGTGGTCATTTTGAGATAACGTACAGTGTAAATTTTTCGAAGTGGTCATTTTGAGAAAACGTGCAGTGTACATTTTGCGAAGTGGTCATTTTGAGAAAACGTACAGTGTACATTTAGCGAAGTGGTAATTTTGAGATAACGTGCAGTGTACATTTTGCGAAGTGGTCATTTTGAGAAAACGTACAGTGAACATTTTGCGAAAAAATCGGGTGTACATTTTGCGAAGTGGTCATATTGAGAAAAAGTGTGGTTTACATTATGAGAAGTGGACGTATTGCTCCAGAGCCCTTAAATTATGTATAAGTGAATGATAATACTTTTCTCGGCCCGCAGTGTACGGACGGACCTTCGAATGCAAAGCACTGAGCAGGTCTAGAATCCATAGCGGAGTAACGGTACCTCGCACTAAGGGACTGTTACGGTATCCTCGCTCTATTCAAGTTCTCGCTATGATCTTCGTTTTGAAATTGATGCCTTATCGCGAACGAAGCCGAGGGCGGAAGCTAATAAATAAGCATAGCACTCAGGGATAATGAAGCTTTATATTACTGAAAGAATTTAAAGAATCGGATCAGTATTTAAGGTCCAACATTTTGCTTATGGCGCGAAATTAAAATTTAATTGTAATTTTTGCTAATCACAGCTTATCAACACATCTTGAGATAGCGAAACCTGATTTTGCGGAAACTAGAAGACCAACACGCTTATTTTGATTGATTTGGTGCCGATTCTGTTGTTCGTCGCACTAAACTATAACTAAACTATAAAATTAAAATTTTAGTTTAGGAAATTGTCTCAAAAATATCATTAACTAGCAGCGCCCCACGGTTTCACCCGCGTAAGTCTCGATCCCGTGGGAATATCGGGATAAAAATGTGCCTATATGTTATTCCGGGAGTCCAGTAATCTCCATTCCAAATTTCATCAAAATCTATGCAGCCGTTTCAGCGTGAAGGTAACAAACACACTCACACACTAACAGACAAACTTTCGCATTTATAATATTAGTGTGATGATAGTGTGATTTAGCTACGAATGTCATTCAACGATTTTTACAGAGTTTTTTTGTTAATTGACATTGGTAGCTAAGCTATTGAGACACTTTCAATCAAAATATGCGTGTTAGATATTCTAGTTTCAGCAATATCAGGTTTTGCTATCTCAAAATGTGTTGATTAGCTGTAATTAGCAAAAAACACATTAAAATTTGAATTTCGTGCCTCAAGCGAAACGTTCCGCCTATAGACACTTTTTTAAAATTTAAATTGGACCAATTTTGATGTGGTCTGGCTGAAAAAATTCGAGGACTAGTTTGGGAGAAGGAAGTTATCTCCAACCTCTGGCACACCACGCGTGGTAAGCTGCGGGAAAAACCAATGACAGTTTCAAAGTGTCATTGGGAACAAAGGCATTTTTTTATTAATTACTAGCAGCGCCCCGCGGTGTTACCCGCGTAGGTCTCGATCCCGTAGGAATATCGGGATAAAAATATGCCTATGTGTTATTCCGGGAGACAAGCTATCTCCGTTCCAAATTTCATCCAAATCCGTCTAGCCGATTCAGCGTGAAGAAGTAACAAACACACGCACACACTCACAAACTTTCGCAGTAACGTAGGATTTTTTCATTTTATTAAATTCAACACACCGTAAATCCTAAAGTATTAAACCTACAGTTAAAATGAAAAGCACTTAATTAGTAGCAAAACTAGGTTTATTTTCGTAGAAGTAATCGTTAGAGTAATCCTAAATGTTTCCGAAATATGAGCAATACCTACATGATTTAGTAGTAGTAGAGCATTCTTGTGAAAGAGTTCGTCTGGGGAAGTACTACCTCCATACCTATTTCTGCCGCAAAGCAGTAGTGCTCGCATGGCTGTTTCCGGTTTGAAGGGTTTGTTTTTTTTATTTTATTTTTTAACAAAAATCTCTTGTATACTCGTATACGAGTACTACTTGAATGACGGAACATGCAGCTAGCCCACCTGATGTTAAGCGGTAACCTCTGCCTATGAACAGTGCATTACCTCATAGGTCACGTCCGCCCAGGACGCGCCCTATGTGGCATCGTTTTTTTTTTTTAATACTACTCGATGACGGAAAAAGCGGATGGTCCACCTGGTGTTAAGCGGTAACCTCTGCCTATGAACAGTGCAATACCTCATAGGTCACGTCCACCTAGGACGCGCCCTATGTGGCATCGTTCTGCGCCCGCCACCCTGAGACATAAAGATGAAAAGTCTCATGTGCCTGTAATTTCACCGGCACCCTTACAACCGGAACACAGCAATGCGAGCACTACTGCTTTGCGGCAGAAATAGGTATGGTGGTAGTACTTCCCCGGAAGAACTCCTATATGCGTCCTAGGTGGACGTGAGCTATGAGGTAATGCACTGTTCATAGGCAGAGGGTACCACTTAACATCAGGTGGGCCGTCTGCTTGATCCGTCATAACTGAACGAAATAACTGTACCAATTTTCAATACTACACGAATTATTTGGTCTGATTGCCCAATTTTCGTCTAATATTCTAATGACACAGAGTGATGTAATGTTCGTAAAATATTGCCCTATGACTTGCCTATGCAATCGTTGAATCACTCATTGTGGGTTACTACGAAAAGATACCGTTGTTATTGTTTGTGAGTTGTATCTATTCCGTTGATAAAGTAATGCCTGTGACACACCACGAAGCTATTGTAATAGTACATTGTGGTACAAGGGGCGTAAATAGTTTTTTTTTTTTTTTTTTTTAACTTTGTTAGACCTTTGTTTGACCACGATCTCACCTGTTGGTAAGTGACGATGTGGCCGAAGATGAAGCACAAAGGTCTAGAAGGCACCTATTCACTCTTGACTTGAAGAAACCCAGATTATAGTTTTCAGGAAAGACAGACGACGGCAGTGTATTCCACTCCTTAGCAGTTCGCATTATAAAGGTAGAACTGAAACGTTTTGTGCGAATAGAAGGTATACCAATGAGGTAAGGATGGTACTGAGCCGTACGCCTGCTCGTCCTATGATGAAAAGGAGATGGTGGGATCAGATCGTGCAGTTCATGGGAGCATTCCCCGAAATGTAACCTATAGAAGATCGAAAGGCATGCGACCTTACGACGGTGCTCGAGACTCTGGATCTTAGTCTCCGCCATATGTTGCTCACCTATAAGCCTGAAAGCTCTACGTTCGATCGACGATCGGTTATTGCAAACGAATTGTCGGAGGGTTTAGCATCGTCATGAGTTTATATAACCTTTAAGTCCGTGTATCGTACGACGTTTAGCATCGTCATGAGTTTATATAACCTTTAAGTCTGTGTATCGTACGACGTTTAGCATCGTCATCAGTTTGTATAACCTTTAAGTCCGTGTATCGTACGACGTTTAGCATCGTCATGAGTTTGTATAACCTTTAAGTCCGTCTATCTTACGACGTTTAGCATCGTCATGAGTTTGTATAACCTTTAAGTCTGTGTATCGTTCAACGTTTAGCATCGTCATGAGTTTGTATAACCTTTATGTCCGTGTATCGTACGACGTTTAGCATCGTCATGAGTTTGTATAACCTTTAAGTCCGTGTATCGTACGACGTTTAGCATCGTCATGAGTTTGTATAACCTTTAAGTCCGTGTATCGTACGACGTTTAGCATCGTCATGAGTTTGTATAACCTTTAAGTCCGTGTATCGTACGACGTTTAGCATCGTCATGAGTTTATATAACCTTTAAGTCCGTGTATCGTACGACGTTTAGCATCGTCATGAGTTTGTATACCCTTTAAGTCCGTGTATCGTACGACGTTTAGCATCGTCCTGAGTTTGTATAACCTTTAAGTCCGTGTATCTTACGACGTTTAGCATCGTCATGAGTTTGTATAACCTTTAAGTCCGTGTATCGTACGACGTTTAACATCGTCATGAGTTTGTATAACCTTTAAGTCCGTATCGTACGACGTTTAGCATCGTCATGAGTTTATATAACCTTTAAGTCCGTGTATCGTACGACGTTTAGCATCGCCATGAGTTTATATAACCTTTAAGTCCGTGTATCGTACGACGGTTAGCATCGTCATGAGTTTATATAACCTTTAAGTCCGTGTATCGTATGACGGTTAGCATCGTCATGAGTTTATATAACCTTTAAGTCCGTGTATCGTACGACGTTTAGCATCGTCATGAGTTTGTATAACCTTTAAGTCCGTGTATCGTACGACGTTTTTCAAGTTGTGAGAAAACAGCAATCGAATCTAGTCAAAAGTTAGAAATAACTTTGGATAACTTTGAAACTATCATGGTTATGTGCATACTTTTCACTAGAAACGGGATATTTACCATGATTTTTGAGTTTTGATTGTTCCCGATATTTCAGTAAATGACTGGTTAGTTCTCCCGTGATCCGTAATCATGGCCCTGGCCCATCATAGCGGCCAAGGCTACCAAGGCGAATGTGGCCCTAATCGAAAAAACTTTTTTGTTACAAGTAAAAATAAAGATTTGGAAGACTTTTTCCGCATTTTCGAAAAGTCACGTCTACTTTTGTTTTATTTCATTTCCTAGTGTTTTTTGGAGTTATTTTGTGTAATGTTGGTGGTATTTTAACTAATGCAGCTCGTCTATATTGCACAAGTGTAGTGAAATGAAATTAAAGTGTATTGCGTGACTTTTAAAATTGGTGGAAATTGTATATCAAAGTTTTTGTAAAACGGCCACCGTGTTACTAAAACATGACTTGACTGTGACTTTAACGACTTGGAAGGGTTGTAACGTTGCAAATTATATTTAAAATACAATAATTAAACTTAAAAATGGTAAATGCACAAGCCGAAGAAGAAAAAGAAAGGATTTGGAAGCCTGAGCCCTACTTGTATTTTTCCGTATTTATTTTCATCATAATCATCATAATCAGCCTGTATCAGTCCACTGCTGGACATAGGCCTCCCCCAATGCGCGCCATGTAGACCGATTTCCCGGTCTTCCCATCCGCTTTCTACCAGCCGACTTACGCAGATCGTCGCTCCACCTAGCCAGGGGGCGCCCCTACGTTTACCCAAGACGTGGATTTATTTTCATGGCTGCTGCCAAAAGTCACGTGTCGAGTCGGTCGACGCAGCGGGCTGTGACCCGGGCAGTCCTCGATTTGCCCTTTAGCCTCCGCAATTATTGCAGTTCTATTAATAGCGGCAAACAATTGCCTGATTAGTGCAGACGATAGCTCTGTCAACAGTGCCAACCATAGCCATATAGAGTCCGCGCCACGACTGAAGTCCGACGGACGTTTGAGGAACTAACGGATAACAGAGGTAGATATTCGATTTTGTACTTTTGCGCATAGAAATTAGCGCTCCAGTCACCGGACTTCAGTCGTGGCGCGGACTCTAGCTCGCAGAACTGACAACCGATGGGGAGCTCAAATTTGGGCCCTAAATAACACTAGTGGAATGCCCGCGACTTCATCCGCGTTTACTTTTCCATACAAATTTCAATACCCCCCCCGCTGCACCCCTTGGGGTTGAATTTTTGGAATTCCTTTCTTAGTGCACCCCTAGACCACAAGAGGAACGTACCAACCAAATTTCAGGTTTCTAGGACTTACGGTTTAGGCTGTGCGTTGATAGTCAGTCAGTCAGTCAGTCAGTCAGTCAGTCAGTCAGTCAGTCAGTCAGTTAGTCACGCAACGATTTTATATATATTGATAACATAACACCCTACAGTCACATACATAGTCCTGATCCCACACTAGGATTCCCTGTGTCATGGGTATCAGGAACTACAAGTACTATGGTACCATAACACCCAGACCCGGAGCAAATATTTCACAAATTTTCCACAGCCTTTCACGTCTCAGCCGACTACTCGACGACGCGCTACAGAGGTCGTACAAATGTGGAATAACCATTTTGATGATCATCAATATATATAAAATCATAATTTTTACTAGAAAATAAGAAAAAATATAAAAATAGTGAAAATTATGTACATAACCGTGATAGTTTCAAAAGTTATATAAAAAATCGTTGCGTGACTGACTGACTGACTGACTTGACTTTCTGACTGACTGACTGACTGACTATCAACGCACAGCCTAAACTATAAGTCATAGAGACCTGAAATTTGGAGGGTACATTATTTTTATGGTCTAGAGGTGCACTAAGAAAGGAATTCCAGAAATTCAACCCCTAAGGGGAATAATGAATTAAGAATGTTGAGGCTGGCATTTTGACAGGAATAATTCATAGAAGAATGACACGTTTTTTTATTTATACAAAATGTTATAGTACCGATTTGTGTGGCCAACTACTTAAAAATATGCCTAGGTACTTTTTTTCACTTGTGTAATGCAGTTCGATAGCTTTGTTTCATTATTCCTTTAGCTATCTAATCTACCTATCCATTGACCACAGATAAAATAGTACTATACCTATTGACTATCGCAAATAGTGTCAACTATTTTTTTTATATTCATCGGCAAAAGTAACGTCTAAAACTGTCTATTTCTCGCATATGAGCAAGCCTGAGCCATTCAGAGCTTTAAGCGTCTCGAACACTTTTTTTTTTGAGAATTTTTTTTTTTTTAATACAACCTTTTAAAAAATTTGTGATCATAACCATGTGCCGATCAAAATGAGCCTAAACACGGCCAGTCTACTATATTCCAAGGAGTTCCGTTGTACACCTTCCGTCTCCATCATCAGATCCGCTCGCTGTCACCATCATATTGTATTGTCATCGGAACTTGATAGGTATGCCAAATTTTAGCTCGATCGGTTGAGGATAACTGCTTTAAAATTCAGTTGCAAGATTCCACTCAGACAAACATACATTGCAAGTTAAATATAAGTTTGTAAAAATAGTTTACCATAGTTACCATACCATATTTAGTCTTAAATACCTTAGTATGGATGCCACATATCCATGATAAGCAGTTATTGGAAAATGTTAGCAACTTTAGGGCATATACATATTATAATGTAGGTACATAGGAATAATTTTCACTAAAAACGGGATATTTACCATGATTTTTGAGTTTTAAATGTTTCCGATATTTCGGCACAGTTGCATGCGCCATGGTCACGGGATAAACTAACTAAAATCTTTGCGAGTAGATGTTATTGGCAGATATATCGATCTACCCTCTTTCTCACTCTTTTATTACGAACGATACCACTACCATCGGTTTCATTGTCACAATTCACACCAACTCGACACACAACACTAACGGTGTCCGGTCGCGTAGCAGGTAACACACTTTTTTGATTCTTACACATTCTCATCACAGGCTTCCATACTCCAGATAATTGAAAACCATTTTCTCTATTGAAATTTCTGTAATTAGTAATCTCAATTACCTCTTGTACCATTCTTGGTATGTAATGTCGCTCTGTCGAGATTACCTGCGGACTGTGTAGCTCGATCCAATGATTTGAGCCAGATGCCAAAAGGTGTTCTGCTATGGCTGACTTATGTATGTCCCTGTTCTTGACCGCTCGTATGTGCTCCTTAACCCGACACGCTATCGTACGTTTCGTTAGGCCAATGTACGAACTCCCACAGCTACAATCAATTTTATACACCCCTGGCTTTTCAAGTGGAAAACTGTCTTTTGGTGAACGCAAGTATTGCGATATCTTCCTTAAGGGAGTGAAGATGGTCTTTACGGAAAACTTTTTTCCTTAAGGGAGTGAAGATGGTCTTTACGGAAAACTTTTGCAGGACTTTCGCAATTTTGTCCGTCACCCCCTTAACATATGGCAAAAACGCTGGCTTACGTTCTACTCTGCATCTGTGGGGTCTTGGCCTAGGTCGGGATGGTAATGATCGAAGTTTATATCCATTCTTACGTAACACGTAATATCCCGTTTCTAGCCGTCGTCGTCTCGTATGAGGTAGTGCTGGCCTCTGGTGTCAGAGTTTGTCAAGCCGCCCGAGGGCCTTTAGTGAAAATTATGTACATAACCATGATAGTTTCAAAAGTTGTACATAGGAATGTTGACTAAACCTTCCACATAAGATTAAATTCCGAAAAAATTACATCATTAATTTTATCATTAAATAATAAATAATGTATGTCCATTAAAAGCCCTTATTATACTGTGCGGTAAACCTGTTTTGGCTACATTTTTGTTATTCAAAATATCTACAAAAGTAACTATGTAGAATATTAAACCTATGTTCCAAATTAAAAAATAACCATCTTTTTTTGTTTCTTTTCAGCATTAAAATGTCATCCTGGCAGTCAAGACCCATTGTGCGAGTTAGAAAAAAAAGAAATATGTACGTAAGTTCTGTTTTCAAATTATTGTGGTTTGTAAAAAAACAAATAAAGCTTTGTAAGCAGTGGGATAAAAGTAGCTCATAGCTCAATCTAGGTCACAATCTATCTGTGTACCAAATTTTATTGAAATCGGTTCAGCCGTTTCGGCGTGATGAGAGACAACCATCCAAACATCGTTAACTTTGTCATTATACATTAAATAAATAAATAATGCTGGACAGTGCACACGACATTATCTAGCCCCAAGCTAAGTAGAGCTTGTGTTATGGGTACTAGATAACTGATATACTTAATACAATACATTACATAGATAGATTTTTATTATTATACAATGAACACCCCGAACAAATGGAACATGTGGATTCTAATTGGTTTCAGAATAGCATATAGTGTATAGCTTATAACTAACTATAAGATAACTGCAAATCCTAGATTCGTTTCGTTTCGTATGAGGTAGTGCTGGCCTCTGGTGTCGGAGTTTGTCAAGCCGCCCGAGGGCCTCTGTCATGGCTTATCGACTGCTATTAATCAGTAACAGCCGGGACCGACAGCTTAACGTGCCCTCCGAAGCACAGAGCGATGGAAATCCGCACATAACTTAGAAAAGTTATTGGTGCGGAGCCTAGGATCGAACCCGGTATCGTTGGATTCTGAGTTGCACTATTGAACCGTTAGGCTACCATCGCTTGATTAATAAAATTAAAATAAAATAAAAATCTGCAGATCGTAGAAACATTTGTTCCGAGGCGGGAATCGAACGGGCGCGAAGGCGGCGATCGAAGGCCGGGGACCAGGAATCATTATTACCTTTAGATCGCTTGCAGCGGTCTTTAGGTAGCACAACTGTTTCATATGTATTTTGTACATACCTTGTATTATTCTTTCTGTAAATAAATGTATTTTTTATTATCATTAATAATTAAAAAAATACAAATAAAACGGTTGAGCTAAGTAACGATTTTTGCAAACGATCTAAATGTAGCTCAACTGATCCAAATCTCTACCAGACGGAAGCGTCCCTAAGATGCTGGCTGCATTGGCTGGCTCTTATCTGGTTCAGCATTCATATTCAGCTTATATGAATGCCGAGCCAGATAAGAGCCAGCTCTCGGGTCGCTTCGAAAAGAAGCCCTGAAAGAATTTTGTAAACGCGAAGGTCCCGGTACGCCACCGACCCTGTGTATTTTGTATAAGACTTGCAATAAGACTGCGCCAACACCAGGCATATCTTCATACAAAAAAAAAACGCCTCGTGTCGCATGAAAAAGCAGTTTTTATTGAATTTCTCGTAAAATATAAATAATTTACCAAAACCCCTTTAGTAAACCCTTGGCTTTGTTGTATTGATTTTATTTATCTACTAAATAATATGCACCATTTTAGTAAACAATCGAATATAGCCAAAAATAAGAAGTATTTTTTTTTTTTTTTTTTCTATCGAGAATATATTGTTCTTTCGTGTTTCTGGTACAGTGATCCCTCTGTATTATAATGTAGTATCCATGCATGTTTATAATTTGAATATTGTACTCGATTTAGTCTGTTAAAAATAAAATCTAAGATTGGTAATTTTGCAACATACCTTAAATGTATTATTATTTATATAAATAAAGTTTTTTATTTCCTATTATGGAAATGGAAATTAAAATAGAAGAAAAAAGCCAAGGAGATATCCTTGACTTTATTTGTTCTACAAAACACGTAAAAAAGTAAGCTGGTTTTAAATGTCCATTCATCACTTCTATTATTACCTTTGTAAGTCAGGCCGCACACCAGGCATACATTTGTAACTCGATAATTGTAGAGCCACATTTGAAACGCGACACATTTAACGCCCCCATACATTTGTATGTGAACACGCACGCCGAGGAAACATTTGTGGCGGGCGCACTTTGTAGCGAGACTACACGAATTCAAGATCGAACACGTTCATTTTTTGTGTCGCGTTGGTTTGCAAAAATGAAAGAAAACATTGAATTTTATGTTGAATTTATTGCAGAGGTTGAAAAAACCCTGTATTATACAATCACACGCTCAATGATTATAGTAACAGACGGATTCAGAAATTATTGGACTAAGATTGGCGAAAAATTGGCGTACATTGTGCAATCTTGATTAAACGGATGAACCCAATAACGTCTTTTTTTTCTCATTAATCGGCACATCAAGAAATCTTCGTCATCAGACGATGATGTCGACATTCTCAAAGCGGTGCCACGCTACAACTGTGCTTCCGATGTGCGCATACAATTGTAGCGCAACGATTGTGGCGACGTAAATAACAAATGTATGCCTGGTGTGCGGCCTGACTAACTGTGTTATTATTAACACGCGACAATAATTTAATAGTGTACCTAACTGCGACTATATGACGTCATTGTAACCTTTTTTTTCTTTATAATTGGCGTCGCACGGCTTTTGCATTTGCCATTTTCAAGTATAATTATTGTATTTTCAATATAGTTTGCAACGTTACAATCCTTCCAAGTCGTCAAAGTCACAGTCAAGTCATGTTTTAGTAAAAAGGTGGCCGTTTTACAAAAACTTTGGCAGACAATTTCCACCAATTTGAAAAGTCACTTCTATTTAATTTCACTACACTCTGCCTATATTCTATAGATGAGCTACATTGGTTAAAATGCCACCAAAATTACACAAAATAACTCAAAAAACACTAGGAAATGATTTAAAATAAAGGTAGACGATGTCTCTTTTCGAATATGGCGGAAAGAGTCCATTTAGTGGATGAATTGTAACCTATTATTATTAATTCTTCCAGCATCCATAGAGAATCTCATTGAGCGAGACATAGCGATACCTTCAGACGAAGTCCAGTGTTTACCGGGGAGTGAGTGGGAGAGCAACTGCTATCGGTGCCACTGCTCACAATCAGGATTCGCGAAGTGTGCAGAACTAGATTCCTGCTTATCAGAACAGCTTGGTAAGTGTATTGTATCTATCATTCACCATCACGCTTGTTTCGTCCGAATATTCAAAGTCAAAGTCAAAAGTATTTTATTCATTGAAATCACAAGGATCATTACGAATCGACTTATAAAATAATTGCTTAGAGCTGTTTTGTAAAAGAGTTCGTCCGGGGAAGTACTACTACCATGCCTATTTCTGCCGCAAAGAAGTAGTGCTTGCATTGCTGTGTTCCGGTTGGAAGGATATGCGTGCCGGTGAAATTACAGGCACATGAGACTTTTGATCTTTTAGTCTCAGGGTGACGGGCGCAGTGCAATGCCACATAGAGAACGTCCTAGGTAGACGTGACCTATGTGAGAATGCACTGTTCATAGGCAGAGGTTACCGCTTAACATCAGGTGGGCCATCTGCTTGGTCCGTCATTCAAGAAGTATAAAAAAAAATACTCCTGTTCCAACGCGACCAAATCTAGAAGAATCAGGCAACAAACCCGGCTCGGCTTTATTTGATGATCCTTCTTACAACTAGGTGGGGAGCGCCTGTGTGGCGCCTTGAGAACAAGTGGAAGATGATTCAAAGAAAATAGAAAAACCAACCTAAAAGCCTTAAATGCCTTGGTTATTGGGTGAACTCCTATACAACCTCCGCTTCTAAGTCTACCAAAATGCGGACAAAACCAGCTGGCGTAGCCAAAAAAATTGGCCTCCCTCAAGGCAGTGTACTTGCCCTTGCACTCTTTAATATATATACAAATGATCAACCAAACTGCCCGCTCACGAAGTCTGTGGAAGGGGAAGCATCCACCATATCCGATTTCATATCTCCCAAAGAACATCTTCCCTAGGACATGATCTCCCGTGGCTAATCTCGAAGTCGATTTATAGACTTCGAACTCAAGTTGGCCGCTGTAGACAGAATTTCTACAAATGGGGAATGAGAGACCCCTCCCTGATTGAATGCAATTGCGGAGCTCCTATTCAATCTATGCGCCATTTGCTCACCTGTTTCTTGTGCCCTACCAAAAACGAAACTCAAAGGATGACCTAAATAAAGCCACAGAGAACGCAATTGAAATGGCAAAATTTTATTTTAATATTGTATAAAAAAACTTTCAAACTTTGACACGAAAGAAAAAGAAGACCATCATTCGAGAAACTATTTAATAAAGTGGACAGAAACGTCAGCTGATTCTTCATCATCAGCTATAGAAGTCCACTGCTGGATATGGGGCTCCTGCATAGAATGCCACGATAAACTGTCTTGAGCCGCCTCCGTCCACCCCTTTACTGCCACCTTTATAATGTACTGTAATGTAATGTGTATGTGGTCCATCGACAACAGACCTTCTTCTATTGCGTTAATCTTATATAGGTACCAATGTAGATATGTGGCGTGTCCGACCCCTCCGTCTCCATCCATCAAGTTCCTGCGACCTCTGTAATGTCCTTGGTCCATCAGGGTTTCCTTCCTCTTCTGCGTCGCCCGGTTTGTGGTCGCCACTCGGGAACCTTTATCCCCCTTTATCAGTTCTGCGAGCTATATGGCCTGACGTCATTTGCCACTTTATTGCAACTACAAATTGTAAAGGGACTGGTTACTGAGACACAGGTTTATTTCTACTTCAGAAGTCAGATGATTCTCACTTTCCATTCTTTAAAAACAGTCTTATTCTTAGAGTCCATTTCTTGGAAACATTTTGCATGTTCCCTTATCCTTATTAGTTCTTACTTTACCTATCTGTAAACTTTTTTTTTTTTTTTTTCTTTATAATTGGCGCCGCACGGCTTGTGCATTTGTCATTTTCAAGTAAGTATCTGTATTTTCACTATATTGTATTATAAATATATTTTACAACGTTACACTCCTTCCAAGTCGTCAAAGTCACAGTCGAGTCATGTGTTAGTAAAACGGTGGCCAATTTTACTAAAACTTTGGTAGACAATTTCCACCAATTTCAAAAGTCACGCAAATCACTTCTATTTCATTTCACTACACTTGTGCTTTTTAAACAAGCTACATTCGTTAAAATGCCACCAAAATAACACAAATTAACTTAACAAAACACTAGGAAAAGAAATAAAATAAAAGTAGACAACGACTCTTTTCGAAAATGGCGGGAAGAGTCCTCTGTAAACTTTACTTGGCCTTACTTGATAGATCATAGCATTATCCCTGTCACTTTCACACACATATCAAATCACGAGTGCTAGAGAGGGACACAGACAATGCTAAGTATTAGTACCTACATGTTTAATAAATCTCAGCCTTAGTAATAGGGTCCTGTTGGCACCCATTGCGTGCGCAATCCCAAAAAGGAGGAGGGAGGATTATCGTAGAACAAACCCCCATCAAACCCCCTAACATACGAAACAACTATCTATCTGCTATCTTGTGTGTATTTACTTTTTTCGGTGTATACTATGTTGGTGACTCTAATAAATAAATATAATATATATATAAACCTGTCGCCCCGAAAACGCTGAATAATATTTTGAATATTTGTGGTTTCAGCTGAGCCCGTTCCCTGCAAGCCGAACACGACGTTCAAGAGGGATGGAAATACCTGTGTATGTCTGCAAAATGGATTGGCTCTGTGCACCCTAAGAGCACATACAATCGAGAAAAGAAGTAAGCTTTTTAACCATTATTATTTTCCGCAATATTTATTTTATTTTTTTATTTTTTATTTTATGAAACGAATAGGCAAACTAGCCCACATGTAAAGTGGTCACCGTCGCTTATAGACACCGGCAACACCGGGGGTATTGTCGATGCGTTGCCTACCCTGAAGGAATTTATGATCATTTTTCTTGAAGCGACACATGTCGTAACCAAGCGGGAAAACCTCAGATGGAAGCTCATTCCAAAGTTTATAGGTATGGGGAAGAAATGATCTTGAGAAACGAGCCGTACGAGAAACCCAGGGATCTATGATGTGTGGATTAGCTTTGTCACGGTGCCGGGAAGAGCGATGGTAAAATTTCGATGTGGGGATGAGATCGAAAAGCTCGTCAGAGCATTCCCCGTTGTAGAGGCGGTAGAACACGCAAAGCGATCCAATGGCTCTGCGCTGGCTAAGCGGTTCTAGAGTATTGGAGAGCTTAGGGTCGCCGATGATTCTAATGGCTCTTCTCTGTAGGGAGTCAAAGCGAAGCAGCTGGTACTTGGGTGGTAATTTTAACTAAGACGCTATGTTACAATTTTGGATTCGATGCGTAACAATTAAAAAATACTAAGCGTGAATTTGTATACTATTTAGTAGGTAATCACATTACTTAAAGATAATTTCTTTTTAAATTTGCTACTTTAGAAGCAAAACGAAGTTTTATCATTTGTCGCTTACGTCAGTTACTTCCGTGCGGCAGAAATGTATACCTCATCTCTGCCCGGGTTCAAGTGAGTAATAGCGCTGTCACTGTCTTGCAGCTATGGGTTTCTTGATAGACTCCGCCCATACCACATTTTAACATATCGCCTTAATAAAATAAATGTTATATTGGCATACCTGTCAAGTGGTAGAGCGATGGTAGCCTAACGGTTCAATAGTGCAACTCAGAATCCAACGATACCGGGTTCGATCCTAGGCTCCGCACCAATGACTTTTCTAAGTTATGTGCAGATTTCCATCGCTCTGTGCTTCGGAGGGCACGTTAAGCTGTCGGTCCCGGCTGTTACTGATTAATAGCAGTCGATAAGCCATGTGAGGCCCTCGGGCGGCTTGACAAATTCCGACACCAGAGGCCAGCGCTACCTCATACGAAACGAACGAACGAACCTGTCAAGTTACCATGACAGCGAGCTGATTTGCCGGCCTAGCCAAGTGGCATTCGCTTCGAAGCGATTCCATTTTCACAGTCGTAATACAATAGACCACGTGATATTTCGATAGCTTACGTCAATCTCATACATTTCTACAAATAACATCGCTATTAGAATCTTACTTTGCCTCTGATGATGAAAACGGAAGGTGGACGACGTAACTCCTCGATGGATAATAGTAGACTAACCGTGTTTAGGCTCATTTTTATCATCACACGGTTCCGATCACTAATACTATAAAATCTTGTATTGGGGATAAATTCCTAACTTCAAAGTCGGTTTTCTTTCGTAAAGAAATATGGACTGGTTTTTAGTTTTTAGTTTCAAGTTTAGTTTGACCCTCTCATCTGTGGTTTGACCACAGAATATGTTTGACATAATGTATGCCATTGAATGGCATGAAGGTTGAATTACGTTTGAAAACTTTTCTTAGTTTTAGACATGGATTTAGTATACTACTAAAGCTAGGTTCATATTATTGTGTCGGGGTGTGGCGTGGCGCGCCGTTCTGGCGCGTTAAATTACCTATGAGTAGATTCACATTAGTAGGTTGTGTTGTGTTGTGGCGCGTCAACGTAACCGATTGCGTTCTGGCGCGCCACGCCACACCCCGACACAATAATATGAACCTAGCTTTAGTCCATGGTTTAAGGCGCTACTAAGTACAATAGGCACCAACGCCTAGCCGAGATACTTTTTTTTAATATTATAAGTTGACAAACAAGCAGGCGGCCCGCCCGAAGTAAAGCAGTCACCACCGCCTGAGGACATCTGCAACCATTTTTTTTTTTTTTTTGTATACTACTTGAATGACGGAACTAGCAGATGGCCCACCTGATGTTAAGCGGTAACCTCTGCCTATGAACAGTGCATTACCACTTAGGTCACGTCCACCTAGGACGTGCCCTATGTGGCATTGCACTGCGCCCGCCACCCTGAGACATAAAGATGAAAAGTCTCATGTGCCTGTAATTTCAACGGCACCCTTACCCTTCAAACCGGAACACAGCAATGCGTGCACTACTGCTTTGCGGCAGAAGCCACATAACCACCACCATACCACCAGAACCATGCATGCCGGTCTGCATGCTGCCTACCATTAAGAGCCTTATTGATATTTCTCTTACCCATATTGTAGATATATTGTACATATCTAAGCATGTTGTTTTCCAGGTCCTCAAGAGGAATGTACGCCTGGCAGCTCGTTCAAGAAAGACTGCAACACCTGCCACTGTCTGCCTGACGGGAGGGTTGCTTGCACGAAACGGGGCTGCCTAGATGGGAAAAGTAAGCAATTTACAATCATCATCGGACAAAAGCAAATCTATTCAAAAAGCAGTTGCCTTGTAGGACATAGGCCTCCGCCAAATAACAGCATCACGAACGTCTAAAGCCACCTTCCTTCCATAGGAGTGAGTCCGTCCAGCATGGACTAAGTTAAGTCTATTAAGTCCATGGTCCATGTCAATACCATAGACACCAAAAGCCACCTTCCTTCCATAGGTCCATAGAGCGAGTCCGTCCATAGACAATACCATAGACACCAAAAGCAAAACCAAAGCGAAATCTTCAGATATTTGAAGAACTTCTTTTTAGTGAGTTTTTTTTTTGAAATTTTGAAGCCGATGTTAAGGATATGGGTGCTGGTGAAAGTAATTTTCATACTTAAAATATATCATGAGACTTTTCATCTCTTGTCTCAGGGTCACGGGCGCAGTGCAATGCCGCATAGGACGCGTCTTAGGTGGACGTCACCTATGTGGTAATGCGTTGTTAAAGGCAGAGGTTACCACTTAACATCACAGGTGGGCAACCTGCCTGTTCAGTCATTCATTCATGTAGTTTTAAAGACCTACCTACCAGATCAGCAAGCCGTCACCCGACAGCAGCGTGTCCAGATTGCTGGTTGCATTGCCACGCTGAATGGCAATGCTTATTCGTTGACCAAAATGAAAGCCAGCATTCCGGTCACGCGTAGACTCGAAAAGTCGCTCCACAAGTAAAATCTTTTTTTATATTTTCCAGGTAAAAAGAAAAGAGAAATTCCTGAAGCTGTAAGTATTATTTTAATAATCATTAATATGCATTATTTTCAGTTGTAACAACAGAAGACATTTTTCTAAAGACCATTGCAGACGATGCACAGTACAAGACAATAGTCATTTAATGTGCATTGTGTAAAATGGGCTTTAGGTACGTGTACTCGTACTACATTAAGGTGCAACGTTAAATAGTTACGTGAATTTAAAATTTTATTGTGTTTTTTGCTGCACACAGCTCATCAACACATCTTGAGATAGCGAAACCTGATTTTGCGGAAACTACGAGAACTAACACACATAATATTTTGATTGAAAGTGTCTCATAAATATAATAAGCCTAGCTACGAATGTCAATAAATAAAAAAAAACATTGTAAAAATCATTGAATGACATTCGTAGCTAATGTATTGGTATTTATGAGACACTTTCAAGCAAAATATGTGTGTTAGTTCTCGTAATTTCCGAAAAATCAGGTTTCGCTATCTCAAGATGTGTTGATGAGCTGTGATTAGCAAAACCACAATACAATTTGAATTCCGCGCCTCAAGCGAAACGTTCCACTTTTATTCCACCATTCCCATTGTAGCACCGGAATTTGGTAATAGAAAAGAACGAAAAAATAACTCATTATTTCAAAAATAAACATCGCACATCATGAGGTTTCGGGACGCACAGTGTTATAACAAAATGTTTTCTGACTATGTGAGTATTTTTTATAGTCGAGGTAAGTGTTTCAAAAATTCAATTATCCCTTAATTTATTTATTAGTTCCAACACTAACTTAAATAATACTTAAGCATCTACTGATGCACATATAAACGTTACTTATCTTAACATAGATTTAAAAAAAATAACTATCCCAATAAAGCTGGTCCCCAAGGGAGAGTAGACCAAAACCCTACAACTAATCCTAATTTTGAGAAGGAAAAAAAAATATGAAAGAAATACGGAGGTTGGAGGAGGACTGTGTCCAAAGATGGACAAGCCTAATAAAAAATCAAATGAATTTAGGTATTATGTTCTAAGCTATGTATAAACAATTTATTAACAAATCCTATAATATTTATAAGCAAATGTTAGATTTTTAAAGCATGTTTTAAAATTAATGAATACTTGCATGAAATGTTTAAATTCAAATTTTATTTATTAAGGGAAATAAATGACTTAAATAATAATAATAATATCTCAATAATGTATTACTGTACGTAAGTAGAAACTAACCCTTGACTTTTTCAGCCCTGGTCCGATCACCTCAGAGTCAAACGCTCAGAATGCAAACCTCACTCTGAGTTCAACGTAGACTGCAACCCTTGCAAATGCGCTGCAAACGGACTCTCTTACTCTTGCACTCATAACGAGTGTTTAGAGGGAGAAAACACGAACAAGGAGGTCGAAGTCTTTATGGAAAATGAGGTATGAAGGCTATAAGTGTATGTAAAAAATATTTTTTGAATACAAGCTTTTATAAAATTGGTGATCGTAACCGTGTGCTGATCAAAATGAGCCTAAACACGGCCAGTTTACTATTATCCCTCGAGGAGTTCCGTTGTCCACCTTCCGTCTCCATCATTATATCAGCTCGCTGTCACCATCATATTGCATTGTCATCGGAACTTGACAGGTATGTAAAATATCATCTCAATCGGTTGAGGATTACTGCTTTAAAATTCATTTGCAAGATTCTACCCGGACAAACATACTTACATTGCAAGTTATAAAAGCTTGTAATAAAATAGTGGAAAAGTGCGTGGCTCCATTTATAAGTGGCTTCCAGTATTATCCCAGACGCCGATAGATGAGCCCAATGACCAAAGGGCTGGCTCTTATCTCCTTCAGAAAATGAGTATTGCTATCCAACGAGGTAGCTTTTTAGGCACACTGCCTGCGGTTTTTTAAATATATTTTTTATATATACATACATAGACACACGCCTTATAGACGTGACAAGTGGTGAGCTAATTGCCGCCATTACTTCCCACGACAGACTCGGCTAACGCTTTCTTCCTGTAATAACACCAGCCAGGACAACAAAACTTATACCAACGAATCTTACAGTCAAGTCCAGGTAATCCCTTAGTCGGCTTTTACGACATTCACGGGAGGAGATGGAGGGGTATATTCTTGGGCCGGACACACCACGGCTATCTTCAGTTGATACAGGAGACTAATATTTTAGGGCGTGGACCATATTGAGCAGAGCTCGGTATGCAAGCCGCGCGCTACCTTCTACGTCAGCTGCAACACCTGTCGATGTAACTTCCTTGGCACTGACTACTCCTGTACCAACAGACCCTGCCCTTTACCTGCGGATGTAGAACTGTTTCACGAGCTAAAGGTTTGTACAGGCCGTCTAACGAATATATAGAGGCATTTGAAAAATACGCAAAGCCTAAAAAATATGCCTATACTCAGTGTAGTTTTAAAATGATTAAAAAAATGGGTATATATCCCAACCAGCCTAATGTGGTTAGTCACCCCAAATTATGTCACTATCTAACTCAGTAAAGTTCAGGTAAGTAAGAACGGGACAGAACAGAGCACGCGAAACAATGTTGAGCGAAAAGAACGAAAAATCGCAACTGTCTCAAGAAAATGGCTATTTTCCTATAATAACCTATAACCTATAATTTGCTTTTAATATTGTGAAAGAATCATTAAAATCGCTTCAGGTGTTTGTAAGCTGTAGGCTTTTTTTTGTAAACCATAGCAAATTTTGAATTTTTTTCCTGTCAAAATCAACACGTGGACGTGACCTATGAGGTAATGCATTGTTAAAGGCAGAGGTTTCCGCTTAACATCAGGTTGGCCATCTGCTTATTCCGTCATTCAAGCAGCTAAAAAAAACAGTAAATTAAAAAAAGTAAACTTAAATTTATATTCTTGACTATTATATTATACGTATTATATGTTTTTTATTTGGTCAATCGGTTTAGTAGAAGTAGACTTTCTAAGATAGGTCTATATTGCAGTTTTGGGTCTATTATCGCCTAAATATATATTTTCTTATTTCAGGATATGAAACCAATAATACCTTACATTGGAAAGGCGAAGCTGTAAGACAGTTTATCAAAAACATATACAACTTTAATGCTGAGAAAAAAGAATTGTACTCCGTCCACGTACACAAATCCGGACAGTCAATTAAATTAGTCAATAAATTCGTTTCTTTTTTGTTAATAAATATTAAATTGAGCTTTTATTTTATTTTATTAGCTAGACGGCAAACTAATTTACTTGTCCACTTAAATAAAGACAGTAAGAAAAGAGTAAATGAACACATTCTCAGGTATAGTTTATAAGGTACTTCAAAAAAAACTGTGGTGGAAGGGCGTTCAGTTTTAGTTAAGCTTATGTCTACTACAACACATACACTGACCTCATATTTGCAGATCTTTCAAACATTTGTCCTGTGGCGGGAATCGAACTTACAACCACCAGAGAGGCCCCGACCACAGAGGTCATCATTAACGATACCCGTCCTAGACAGTAAATTGATCTATAGATAGATTTACTGTGCATCGTCTAGGACGATATATATACCATGACTTTTGAATTTGAAATTGTATTGTTCTCCCGTGATCATGGCGCATGCAACTGTGCCGAAATATCGGGAATAATTCAAACTCATAAATCATGCTAAATATTCTGTTTCTTGTGAAAAGTATGTAGGTAGCCAGGTACCTCATCTGCAATGACTATACAACTCGCAATTAAAGTATGCCGATGCAAGTGGAGACAGGAGTCAATGAAGCCACAGTTGAAACCGAGATACTGTGACAGAGGCAAGAACTATCTTAGTTTACACCAACATGTTGATCTTATAGAATTGAAACTATCGTGGCTGGGAATCATGTTAAATGAATAACGGCTAGAGCTTCTTTGTGAAAGAGTTCGTCCGGGGAAGTACTACCACCATACCTATTTCTGCCGCAAAGCAGTAGTGGTCGCATTGCTGTGTTCTGGTTTGAAGGGTAAGGGTGCCGGTGAAATTACAGGCACATGAGACTTTTCCTGTTTATGTCTCAGGGTGGCGGGCGCGGTGCGTCCTAGGTGGACGTGACCTGTGAGGTAACGCACTGTTAATAGGCAGAGGCTACCCTAACCATCAGGTGGACCATATGCTTGAACCGTCATTCCAAGTAGTATACAAAAAAATAAAAGTTACCACTGATCACTATGTGGATCTTCTCGATTCCTACTAGGTACAAACACCCAAACCTACGACATCTAATACCAGCCGAGTGATCTGCGTCGCAAACCGTATGTTCATCAAAGACTGCAACACATGCTGGTGCAATGCGGATGGTACCAGCTTCTTCTGTACCAGGAGGGTCTGTATAGAGATGTCTGATGATGCAGAGGATCCGAATCAAGAGGTGACTTGGTGATGGGATTTGAAGGCCGGCTTGTGCTTAGTTTATAGTGACAGTCGTTTTGAACATATCCCACGAGGATTTAGAGACAAGCATTATTAAAATTCTTACACGCGGTATTGAATACTTAGCATAAATTTACCGAGCAACAATTAAAATTTACTGTGCAATGTTTGGCCGTGAGAGGGCATAATTATGTATTTTTTTGTTAAATGTGCTTACCATGCTTCGATAAAGGAACTTAATTTATCGAAGTTACCATGGGTTGTTTTGCTATTTACGTAAATACCTATGAGATACAGAATTAACTCTAAGTTTTTGTAGCTAAGTCTGCGAGTGGTGGAGAAGGAATGCACTCCTAATGAAGTGTTCGAAATGGATTGCAATATGTGCCGGTGCAACGATGACGGGAAATCCTTCTCTTGTACCAGGAGAGCCTGTATCGAGATAGATGATAAGGTTTGAAGAACTACGTGGTACCTTCTCTCATTTTTTTGCTTATCAAAATTTATTTTTCAACACACTTGCTCATGAAGTGGCACTAATTTTACCGCAATTAGGCACATAATGACACCTGTAATCAAACTGTGACTTTTTCATTGCTATTATTCACTAGTGAGTTATAGAGACAGTTGAACATTTATCAAACTGTGACTTCTTCATTGCTATTATTCACTAGTGAGTTATAGAGACAGTTGAACATTTACACAGAGTGTGTATTTCTGTTTTATTATTATTTTCTTCACTAGTGTGTTGAAAAACGTCGTATGATACACGTGTGTGATTACCGATTACCGTCCTCGGCTCTCTTAAGACCCTCACCTAACGGCTCGGGTCTCAATGGCGCCTCAGCGGTAATCACAATATATAACAGGCACATGAGACTTTTCATCTATGTCTCAGGGTGGCGGGCGCAGTGCAATGCTACATAGGGTGCGTCCTAGGTGGACGTGACCTATGAGATAATGCACTGTTCATAGGCAGGGGTTACCGCTTAACATCAGGTGGACCTCTTGCTTGTTCCGTCATCCAAGTAGTATAAAAAAAAAAAAACGCACACTTGTACCATAATATATTTAGAGCGGCCATGTATTTATTAAAATAATTATTTATGTTTTAGAGAATACTGTGTTATTCTTTTCTTCTTCTCATGTACTTTAATTTGGTGGTGGAATCCTTTATTATAATCATTGATTATACTTACACTGTTTTTGCCAAATAAATAATTATTATAAGTAACTACACACGTTTTTTTTATTGGAAACTGTAACATGCCTGTATTAAACGCGTTCAGGGCGCTGTTGTGGCTGCCGCGCTGGTGCAGTGCGTCGGGCATGTTCGCTGACGCACACGTAGACAGCTTCCCGGCGATCCTGCGCGTGCGCGCTGCCGCCGCGCTGCGCAGAGTGCGCGCCAGCCACAACAGCCTCCTGGCTGTGGTAGCCGATAGGCTAGATTCCCACCTCACTCAGCACTGGACTAAGATGCATTCAGTTATGGCCAATTACACATATAACTGAGTGCATTTTTTCCCAGTTGTTAGAATAAATATATAACTGTGTTACTGTAGGAATTAATAATATTTTTTCGTAAGTGCTGTATTTTTGTGTACTAACCAAATTATGGATCTGTGTGTCTGAAATAAAGTCTTTTTTTTTTTTTTTTTTTTACACTTCCTTATTTTGGATAACACCGGTGGTGGTATTATTTCATCTCCTATTTTAGTTTCTACGTAGTATTTATTGTTGGACGCTTTCTGTTTCAGAATTCTACATCAAGAAGCGTCCGCCAAACTAAACAGGTAATAATTTTGTTATTATGCAATTCTTAAGACGAAGTAGATTCCTAATATCGATCATAACATCCTTGATTTAAATTCCAATTCAGTTCGAACTTCAGTGAGGCGGTTGCGGCAAGGCGTCTGATTTCAGAATTTTAATGATTTTTAATTTTAATTTTGCTTATATCATAAATGCAAATTTGGTCCCAAAATTCACCAGTAGTTGCCATTGACAATAATCTAAGTGATTTTACAAATAGTATTAGAAGGTTTTTATAAAATAAAAACCAATAATCATTAAAAAAACTCAAAAAGACTTTTCGATGAGATTTATCGATCGAGCGAAATAATACGAACTGTGTTTCGGGTCTCATAAATAAATAAATATATAATGCTGGACAGTTCACACAACATTATCTAGCCCCAAGCTAAGCAGAGCTTGTGTTATGGGTACGAGATAACTGATATACTTATTACAATATATTACATATATAGATAATTTTTATTATACATAGAAAATACCCAGAACACCCTGAACAAATATCTGCGATCGCCCAAATATTTGTTCCGAGATGGGAATCGAACCCGCAACCTCCTGCGTCGCAGGCCAAACTTCGCCCGCCGCATCACAGAGGTCGTCTGAAAGACGACAGACAGACAGAGGTATCTAAAGTTTTAGATACCTGACCTTTTATGTATGCTTTTTCTATAGTTGCGAAATAAATCAGTTTTTTTAAATGCAATTTGACCTTAAGAAAACCTCATGCTCGCTGCCATCTATAGCTCGTTCACCGTAAGATGGCACCTGACTTGGTTGGCGTGCGAACCAAGTCTTTGCAATCGTTTGAATTACCGATGGCATAAGTTCTAATTGTACGAGTAAAATATAAACAATTTAAGTTCCCTCATTAAGGGGATTCATTTTAGAATTCGCATGCGTTAATTCTTCAAGTTTTATTCGTTAATCTGTACACGCGCTATATATGTACGGAAATTACTCTGCCCATCAATACAATAATCTACGATATAATCTGAACCATAATGTTCAAGCATATAGTAATGTATGTTTAAGCAAATAAATTATCTTTATCTTTATCTTTATCTTTATCTTTATCTTTATCTTTATCTTTATCTTTATCTTTATCTTTATCTTTATCTTTATATTTATCTTTATCTTTATCTTTATCTTTATCTTTATCTTCATCTTTATCTTTATGCTATCTTCAACAGCGCGGCACACACACGCACTTGCATCATTCGACACTCACACACGCTCAAAACAAACGTGTGATATTTCCATTCAGCCTTCCGAGCGCAGGTCGTGCGCACGCGCCTCATAGAACTTTTATTAAGCTACCTAGCTATATTGCAAATAAGGAGATTATACAGTTGTAATCACCAAACAGTTTTCATCTTCATCGACAACCTTCCTCGATACCCAACACATAATCTGAATATAGATTATTGTTCAGGATATTGAGCCATCAAGACGAAGACAGACTTTATCCCAGAGGAGCATACTCTACTTTTCACACCTTCTGCGAAACAATAAAAATTCATTGAAAATCACAGCACCAAACGCCGTCTTTTTTTTCACATTCTTTGAAATCGTGCCTTTTCTTGAGTTCTGCTTATGGTGGTCAGTTCGATTTTCGAACAAACGTCTTTCGAACAATGCCTTTTGGGCATTTTTATTAGTGTTTTCCACGAGTTTCCACACTATTTTGACGTTCCAAATTGAAATCATTTTACTCCCTCGGGAATTTCATACAACTTTACCTCCCTAAAGAGGTAATGATTTACTTTACGTTTAGATTGCATGATAAATTGGACATTGTCGAGCAGATGGTGTGAAAATATATTTTCGCATACTTCATAGGTACTACAAATTCAGTTTGGTATACCATTACTTGGTTCTTTTAGAGATCAAATATGATCACCGACATAGCTCGTGGCGACCACAAACCGGAATCCTAAGTTAAATAGGCCCCAAATCACAGAATAAATATTAGTACAAGTACCCAAATTTTAGTATTTACTACCACTACTAGTAGGTATAGTATTATTTTATCTGTGCTACCACTTTACCGCTTTCTCTCCATTCGCACGCCGGCAGCGGCCAAACATATTGTGTCTTACTCCTATTTTTACCATCAATTTGTACATATGTTTAAGCAAATAAATTATCTTTATCTTTATCTTTATCTTTATCTTTATCTTTATCTTTATCTTTATCTTTATCTGTATCTTTATCTTTATCTTTATCTTTATGTTTATCTTTATCTTTATCAATTCACTGAAAATCACAGCACCAAACACCGTCTTTTGTTTCACATTCTTTGTAATTGAGTTCGCTTATTACGGAGGCCTGCAATGCTCTATGTATTGCGCAGAGTAATCCATAAATATGCTGAGTGCATATAACAACACACTGTATATATACGACTTTGTAGTTGTAAGCATCATACAAGCCACGTTTGCATCAGTAGGAGCCGCAGAAGACCTGCCAGCCGGGAACGGAGTTCCGTATGGACTGCAACAACTGCCTCTGCAATGACGAGGGCCAGGATTTCTCCTGCACCAGGATTGACTGCGCGGCGCTCAACAACAATGGTGGCACAGAGAGCCGCCTCAAGCGAGGTGTGTTATTCAAGTTATGGAAGAAAAATTCTTTATTTGTAACGGCACTCATGGATAGGACAAAAGACACTCGTCAAATAAAATAAAATAAATGAAATAAATGGCATGTTATAGAGCTTACACAGACACAATTCGCACTGTACCTCTGTTCCCAGACTCGCGTAGCTCTGTCCACAAAGTCACTCGATAATATTATAGTTGCTACGAGACTCGTAGCTCTGTTCCTTAACTTGTTCGGACGCATCAGTGCTACGAAACTCGTAGCTCAGTTCTTAAAGTCACTTGAAAGTATCGTTGCTACGAGATTCTTAGCTCTGTTCCCAAACTCGCTCGAACATATCAGTGCTACGAGACTCGTTGCTCTGTTCCCAGACTTGCTCGGACGTATCAGTGCTACGAGACTCGTAGTTCAGTTCTCGAAGTCACTTGAAAATATCGTTGCTACGAGATTCTTAGCTCTGTTCCCAAACTAGCTTGAACATGTCAGTGCTACGAGACTCGTAGCTGTTCCCAGACTCACTCAATAACATATTATAATAATGATACTTCTAAGCTCTGAAGTTAGTTTGAAGTTGTAGCTGAGAAGTTACGGGTAAGCGCTCGTTCGACCGTTTTACGAATGCGCCAAACACCTAACCGTACTTTTATTTATTCTGTGCCTATGCTAAGGTGAAAGATGTAATGAATCCATTCGATAACGAGTGCTCGCTTCTCTGAAGTCGGAAGTTGGTCGAATTCCATTGCAAAACCTTTACTAAACCTTCTACCTATTGGAATACCCAATACCCTACCCTTGCAATCTTGCGCTAAAATCTTGCGCTGTTATTGGTTAATCGATTTTGCGGCAAAATCGTGGCTGGTCGACTCTTAGATGTTAGTGGGACAGAGCTATACAGCGGGTCTATATCGTCGTTCGGCTACAGTCGGATATCAGTCTGCGCTTTCTGCGCAAACGAAAACAGTCGATCGGACTTTTTTTGGGTAAAACTGTTCGAGACTCGCGAATGTATCAGTGCTAAGATACAATCACTCAAACATCGTTGCTACGGAACTCGTTTCTAGATAAGATATTTGAACTAGCTCCTTGTATCTCCATAGATACAACAGAAAGCATAGCGCTGTCGTGCGACCCGGGCAGCGTGTTCGACCGCGACTGCAATGTCTGCCGCTGTACTAGCGACGGACACCACGCCACGTGCACGCTCAAACGCTGCCAGAAAGACACTGACGTCACTAGCACTGGTATGTACCTCCATAGAGAGTGACGTCACTAGCACTGTTATGTATCTCCACAGACACTGACATCACTAGCACTGGTATGTATCTCCATAGATACAACAGAAAGCATAGCGCTGTCGTGCGACCCGGGCAGCGTGTTCGACCGCGACTGCAATGTCTGCCGCTGTACTAGCGACGGACACCACGCCACGTGCACGCTCAAACGCTGCCAGAAAGACACTGACGTCACTATCACTGGTATGTATCTCCACAGACACTGACGTCACTAGCACTGGTATGTATCTCCATAGATACAACAGAAAGCATAGCGCTGTCGTGCGACCCGGGCAGCGTGTTCGACCGCGACTGCAATGTCTGCCGCTGTACTAGCGACGGACACCACGCCACGTGCACGCTCAAACGCTGCCAGAAAGACACTGACGTCACTAGCACTGGTATGTATCTCCACAGACACTGCCGTCACTAGCACTGGTATGTATCTCCACAGACAGTGACGTCACTAGCACTGGTATGTATCTCCACAGACAGTGACATCACTAGCACTGGTATGTACCTCCATAGAGAGTGACGTCACTAGCACTGTTATGTATCTCCACAGACACTGACATCACTAGCACTGGTATGTATCTCCATAGATACAACAGAAAGCATAGCGCTGTCGTGCGACCCGGGCAGCGTGTTCGACCGCGACTGCAATGTCTGCCGCTGTACTAGCGACGGACACCACGCCACGTGCACGCTCAAACGCTGCCAGAAAGACACTGACGTCACTATCACTGGTATGTATCTCCACAGACACTGACGTCACTAGCACTGGTATTTATCTCCATAGATACAACAGAAAGCATAGCGCTGTCGTGCGACCCGGGCAGCGTGTTCGACCGCGACTGCAATGTCTGCCGCTGTACTAGCGACGGACACCACGCCACGTGCACGCTCAAACGCTGCCAGAAAGACACTGACGTCACTATCACTGGTATGTATCTCCACAGACACTGACGTCACTAGCACTGGTATTTATCTCCATAGATACAACAGAAAGCATAGCGCTGTCGTGCGACCCGGGCAGCGTGTTCGACCGCGACTGCAATGTCTGCCGCTGTACTAGCGACGGACACCACGCCATGTGCACGCTCAAACGCTGCCAGAAAGACAATGACGTCACTAGCACTGGTATGTACCTCCACAGACAGTGACGTCACTAGCACTGGTATGTATCTCCACAGACAGTGACGTCACTAGCACTGGTAAGTACGTAGCTCGCAGACGCTGACGTCACTAGCATCAGTACCTATTTCCACAGACACTGGCGTCAAACGCTAGCGTGGCGTGCTACAAACCAGTGGTAATAACCACAGGTGTGTAGCTCCCAGACACTGAGGTCAATAGCACTGGAACCTATATCCTCTACCCTGACGACATTAACACCGTTAGGTTTTTTTTTATACAACTATAAATGACGATACAAGCAGATGGCCCACCTTATGTTAAGCGGTACCCAAATGTGCGGTAAGTCTCATGTGCCTGTAATTTCACCGGCACCCATACCCTTGAAACCGGAACACAGTAATGCGAGCACTAAAGCTTTGCGGCAGAAATAGGTATGGTGGTAGTACTTCCCCGGACGAACTCTCTCACAAAAAAGCTTACCATATATTACTACTAGATATCCTTAGATATTGACATCACTAAACCGTACATATCTCCACGGACACTGACATAATAGCACCGGTATGTCTTTCGTGACGTGGACACTTACGGTGCGGTGCGGCTGGTCCATCAGTTCAAGGTCGCTCAGCGTGCTATGGAACAAGCTTTGCTCGGAGTTTCTCTGAGGAATAAATTCGCAACGAAACTATCCGACAGAGACGAGATCCGAGATTAGCAAGCTGAAATGGCAATGGGCTGGGCATAAACTCGTATGCCGAAGAACCGACAACCTTAAACTGGGGTAAACGTGTTCTAGAGTGGATACCACGTCTTGTTAAACGTAGTATGGGGCGCGCCCTGGCGAGGTGGAGCGACGATCTGCGTAAGGCGGCTGGTAGGAAGTGGATGAGAAGAGCTGGAAATCGGTCTAAATGGCGCGCATTGGGAGAGGCCTATGTCCAGCAGTGGCCTGATACGGGCTGATGGTGATGGATGACCTGGAATACTAGCGTTTCACACATTTGAGCTGGTTCTTTTGTTATCTCCAGAGCCGAGCCAAGCGTTCCGCTGCACTCCTGGCGACCAGTTCAGGCGGGACTGCAATGACTGCACGTGTTCTGCCGACGGGAAGAATGTCTTCTGCACAGTACGGCTCTGCGATGAAGTCCTAGAGGAAATTACACCATGAGAACCCTTAATCCTGAAGACACGAATGACAATATGTTTTAATCTGCAATTTAAGACACTTATAGGGTCTTATTACAAAAAACTAAATTAGTCCTGGTTTAAACCAGAACTACGTAGTCTAGGTTTGTAGCGGTATTTAAGTTATATACAACTTTAATATACAAAGGCAGATGGTTTGTTTTCTGAAGTCAACTCTTGAGCTAGATAGTTCGATTTCATGTCAAAAATGTCAAAGCCTCAGACTATCTCTGGTTTTTCTTAAACCAGGCAGCCCCTAGTTTAACAATGGTCTAAAATTGAGAGTTGATTGCTTGTTGGATAGAAGTTCGTCATCTCAATTGTTATGTGACACTCTGATACAAGATGTCGGAAACATGTATAGCTTAGAAAACAAACCATGTGATTTTGTGTTAAAGTTGTATATAACTTTAATACCGTGATAAACCTAGACTACTTAGTTCGGGTTTAAACCAGAACTATTTTATTTTTGATGTAATAAGGCCCTTAGGCTTTGTTTCACAATCAATAAGTAAAGTTCTAAGTATAAGCTACTTCAAATATACTCAGTAAACACTTTATCTGCTCAGTAATTTAAAAGTTAACGAAGTGATTTAACCTCTAAGTAGTTATTCAGCGAATTAACTATACTCCCGCGTAACTCCATTCGACCAAAATAACAATTTTGGTACAACTAACAACGCTTTCATTCAAATTACTCACTTTTGTCGCTAAATTCGTTTACAAAATTACTACAAAAAATTAATGGTTTTCTTATAAGATTTATTTCTACTAGTAAGGAATTATTTTGGAGAATGCTCAACCATAAAATAATAAAATGAAATATACAAAATATTTTTGCCAAACGTGTCATTTACGATGGGGTTTTCTAACATTGAAATATAAGTAATTGCCGCTTGCAATCCTATATTTTAAATGTGTTTCTCTAAATATTTAATTAATCAAAATAAACAAGAAATTCATGTGTTTCTGTTTCATTTTTAATGGAAATTTGTGTGCATTTGTTGATCATTTGGTATGATATGTATTTGTGACTATTATTATTTAGTATTAAAATGGTTAGTTTGAGAAAACTAACTTTAAATACTCGGGAATTATTAAATAACCCAGAAAAGTGTAAGGGTGTCTCTACAATTGAGCCGGCTTAATATTTTTATAGGTAGAATAGTTTAATATGCGAAGCGTATCATAATGATATGTGTTAACTAAATATGAGTATTACATTACTAGTTATGTAATTTGTTTTTTTGGTACCCATCCGGAGTCTTGGAAAATCAAATCATCTAACTCTCATGGTTATGACCCAAGAAAACAAGGTCTGCTACTCCGAGACAAAAACCAGATGACTTCACTATCCAGTTGCCACTTTTTTGCAACGATAACATAATACCGGGAATGTTTTCTGTGATTATTTTGTTTAAAAATATTTAAATGTAATGTTGTCTGTCTAATCAAATAAAACGATCTAGCATAGAACAGGGATTTGTCAATTCTCATCGTTGATGACGTAGGCTGATGTTACCCACGTGACCATCTTGTCTCGGAAGAGTATACCTACCTGGCGAAGTATATTATTATACCATGTTCATAATTAATCACTTTGAATCATAGTCGGGATTCAACCGTTTATATAATCATTTCCTTAACTTTCATTCCTATTTAAGATGTTAGTAGCTTAAGTTTATTAGCTAGTGAAATTGTTTAGCTAGGTGTCCGAGGTACAGAAGTACCACTATGTAATAATACATACGTAAAATTATTGAATGAAAACTATTGCAAAATAAACTTTCGATTAAATATTGTGTTTTATTTTTATTTACATACATAATTTAATGTTTCATAACTTAAGGTGTATCCCGCCGGGTGCGCCATGCTCACTGGCTCCTATCCCGCCGAGTTCGCCATGCTAACTGGCGCATCACTATAAATAGTTAGTAGTTAGAGATCTTAGATTCAGATTTTTTTATTTATTGCGAAAATGGGTACATTAATAGTTGTAAAATTAGAATAAAGATCCACCATAATCCGCTTAACAGCATGCAATATAACTACAGCTCGTTCACCGTAAGATGGCACCTGTAAATACTCCATGGTAGGTTTTAAGTACCTATCTCTTAGCCCCGTGTTTATGTCGTAGATAGTTACAGTCCCTTCTCTTCTACGAGTATTTCCTCTCGATGTGATATAAAATTAATATTAAGTAATAAGGTTAATAAGGTTATTGGTCGAAGAACTTTGAAGCACGATGATTCCCTTGGGAATTATTTTTGCCATTTTTATTATTTGAATAGCCTTGCCACAACACAGCAGTAGTAGAGCTTTTTTGTGAAAGAGTTCGTCCGGGGAAGTACTATCACCATGCCTATTTCTGCCGCAAAGCAGTAGTGCTTGCATTGCTGTGTTTCGGTTTGAAGGGTATGGGTGCTGGTGAAATTACAGGCACATGAGACTTTTCATCTTTATGTCTCAGGGTGGCGGGCGCAGTGCAATGCCACATAGGGCGCGTCCTAGGTGGACGTGACCTATGTGAGAATGCACTGTTCATAGGCAGAGGTTACCGCTTAACATCAGGTGGGCCATCTGCTTGTTCCGTCATTCAAGTAGTATAAAAAAAAAATAAAAAAAACACAATCTGTGAAATTTTCAACTTGCTATCTCTTCTGCCGATATTATACGCCTGTGACAAAATACAGGCAGACAGAAATGGCGCGGCGTAGGCTTAGAACAGCAGGATTCCGGAATCCAAAAAAATACACATACATACAATAACATTGTATGTATGCGGGTTCGATTCCCGGAACAAATATTTGTTCAGGGTGTTCTGGGTATTTTCTATGTATAATAAAAAATATCTATCTATGTAATATATTGTATTAAGTATATCAGTTATCTAGTACCCATAACACAAGCTCTGCTTAGCTTGGGGCTAGATAATGTTGTGTGAACTGTCCAGTATTATTTATTTATTTATTTATTATTTATTTATTGTTATGTTTGTTGAACTTCAAAATTTGAATATAAACTACCAGTCTTTAATAGGATGACGACGAACGGACAACCGACGGACGAACTTTTTCACAAAAAACCTCTACTTCTAATGCCTAATATTATTAAGTACACAAGTATTTAAGCTATTTATTATATTTATTTATTCTAGGCTAAGCTTATGTAGTATGTACTGCGACTTGGCAAGGACAGTATACAAACGTATAAGTTTATCGACCTCGATCTAATCCCGGCGATACTGGGGATCGATTTTTGAAAGTCACTAAGTGACTAGAAGTCACGAATGACAAAACGTCATCGATGACTTTGAAATCACTTTTTAACAAATCGCACGCTTAATATAACACTGGCTTAACTCAAAAAAGTAAGTTTTTGGTAAATTACGAAAAACGTTCCTGATATGACTACCTAGTCCACTTATTTTAGGATAGCATACAAATTAACTAGGTAAATACATTTAATTTATTTATTTCGGATAGTCTATGAACCTGTCTCTAGTTTTGAGTCGTTTATTTAATTTAATTTGATGTATTATTATTATTATTATTATTTTTAATATTTGTTTTTTAGTTAAGTCTGTTTATTTTCATAATCAATGCAAATTAGTTCTACTACAAATGTCTTAATTCGTTTTTAGTCTGTCTTCTTTGATTGATCTTATTTATTTTATGTTCTTAATTAAGAAATTGCTTGTTTATTAGTAAATCAATAAAAAACATTTTCAAGTTAAGTCTTTTTATTCAATAACTATGATTGGCAATTTACCTGAGATCAACATTTTTTTAAAGTTAGGTACTTATCAAACTATTTAGGAATCAGTTACACTTTGGGAATCAGTCTCAATGAACATAAATTGACATGGCGCAATAAACATGAGTTCAATTTCCATAGTTACCTTAAGTTGACCATTAAGATTTCATGATTACAAAATGGTATTATAAAAATCTGCGTAGAAACTAGGAATCAATTTTTTTGCAATCAGCTCTCTGAGATCTTTTTTCTTGTTTTCACTAAGTTCTTGCTTTCCTGTGTAAGCTTTTGTCGGTTTTAGTTCGGACAAGGGTAACAGTTTCTTTCTCCTATTTCTGATAGACACCTCTTGGTATTCTTTGTCTTTGTAGGAGGTCTTTACAAAGAATGAAAAGGGTGCACTTTTGACTACCCGTATTATTTTCAGATCATTCCATGTCACAGCATTCCCACTTGTAGTCTTATTAAAGTTGGGACCCCAATCTTCTTGAAGCTTTTTTAAATCTAAAAACGAATCAAATGTCTGTTCATGCACGTAGAATTTATTTCCCTTTTTTTTTGCGTTTTTGATTATGGCTACATATTGATGAGGGGAATATATTGGCCCTGACTTCAGATTCTTTTTTATTTCTTTTTCAATAAGGCTATGAATGTTATCCCCTTCATTTTGCGTGTGGCCTTTTATTAGGAATTTATGGGTGATTGATTGTATATTTAAGTGAGTCACCGCATACAGGTAAAGTGCCACCATAAATTTATTTTTATTTTGGCCACAGCAATTGTCTGAATATAGTACTAAATGTAGGCCGCCTTCGTCTGTTGTTTCAAGAGAAAACTTCTCAAACAGTTGCAACAAACAAGTGCCTATCTCGTTTGCCCCTCGTTTAGCATCTGTCTCGTTCCAAAAAAAGCAGTTTACATCGTCGTACGCGTCTTTAGCATGGCCTTCGACTTTCTTGTTTAGAGAGGTGACTGTGAAGTTGTAGCTGTTCAGCTTCGATTTGTAGTAAAAAGCCGATGTGTCTCCTCTAGGAGATTGCAGAACAGCTTGCAGGTCAAAGACAAGGACTATGTTCTTACCATCTATTTTGCAACGGTCTTCGTGTTTCTCTTGACGACTCAACAGTTTTTCCTCCAGATGTGCATCATAAGATTCCTGCATTGCTATTTTCTGTTCCGCCGTTGAATTCAAGTACTGAAAACAGAAGTCGCATTGATCCTTTCTCGGTTGGAAAAATGAAATATTGTACTCTTCTGTAAACACTCTGTAAAATGTACAGTATTTTCCAGTGGGTTTGTTATTACTCTGTTGAGCTTCCTGAAAATCTCTGAAGAGTTCTGTAATAGTTTTACCGCCATCTATGAATTCACGGCTCGATGTTTGTCTCGTGTAGTGCGATTCAATTCGAGGTATAGCTTCAATGAATTTTTTTATATCGGCTATGACTGTTTCGTCGACCCTTATGTGATTGGAATGCTTTCCCCTTAAATCATTTTCTATTATGCCATTCTCGTCTACTTTTTCTTTTACTGTGCGTATAGCACGATCAGAAATATCCAACGTTCTCATGAAAAACGTTTTACAGACTCTAATAGATTTACCCTGGACTGTGAAATGGTATGCTTTGTTGCATTTCCTTGGATGTTCTGCGTTTGTATATTTATACTTTGGAGTGATGTCAGTCATACAAGACATTATAAACGATCTTTGAGCATTAGATTCGCCGATTTTCCAATAGCTATCAAAAATTGCTTGTCGTTGCTCTTCAGTCATCTTCTCAGAACATTTGATCCTACATTTGTCAGTACACGGTGGGTTGACATAGCGAGATCTAACTGTCTTATCATTCTTGGTTTTGTATTCCTTCCCTGAATTTCGTAATCTTTTTGCCTGATTCTGTTTCCAATTTTCCTCGTTCTTTTTACGTTTTCTTCCTTTTTTCTTTTCTACTGCTTCTCCTATAGTACTTTCTTCGGCTGTAGAACTTTCTATGAGTACTTGAACTCTTGATTCTTCAGTAGATGTAGATCCATCTGTGTGGGCTGGTTGATGCGCACCAAAAGTCTGCAGCGTGGTTATCTCATTCATATTATCTATTATTGCTTGTTCCATGTTTTGTTCACTACAGTACGTTTTGGAACTATCAGTCGAAGATCCTGATGACGATGAAGAAGAACTCGAGGAACTACTGGAACTGGATGATCTTGACCGATGTGGATAAACTGGGACTACTTTCTTTTTTTCCTTTGGAAGGTTATAAGTTGAATCTTGATCATCACTGCAGTCTACATCGCTGTTTTCAAAGTCAATGGGAGGCTCATTTTCGACAGAGCAATCAACTTCTCCAGTGTAATGTTGTTGGTTTCCTAAGTCAGTAGGAAGAACAGATAGATTTTCCCTTGATGAACTAGATTCCAACTGAGAGAAACATTCTCTAACATCCAAATAACGCTGGTTCTCCGGCTTGTTCGTAACATCCAATAGCATAGTTACATTATTTGCCGAGCAATCAGGTTTAGATGAATGTTCATTGTCTGTCTGGTTGGCGGGCTGATCTTGAGCTTGGACAAGCTCCAGTATTTTTTTAGACCTCAAAGACGACATCTTCATCCTACAAACAATATGAAAGTTGTTAATATTTTAACAATGAAAACTCAAAAACATGTAAATATTTACAGGAACACTGACCTATGCCATAAATAATACAAGCTAGTAAAAATCTTACTTTATTTTATTGAAATCTTCGATACTAAAAAGACTGATCTTTTAATGTTAACAATAAACAACAACAACTTTTAGTAGTAAACAAACTTAACTTGGAATGAAACGATGTCTCAAGTTTATAGCGTATGGTTTTTAGTAGAAAATTGTCCTAACTCTTAATCAGTTAAAAAATATGTGCCGTTTCATTGTATTAAACAGACTTAAACACTAATCGGTTCTATAATTTCGAAACACAATTTGTCAAAAACTAACCCAATAACTATTAGGTCACACTTCGATTGTAAAATTTGATATAGCTTACCATTTGTTTTGAAAGTAAACAGACTTATCACTGATTCGGTCTTGCTTCAATAAAACAATAACGTGTTCACTGTAGTAGCCTCTGACGCATACTGTCATGAGTCGATATTTCGACAAAGACAGTGAACAAAATCGGTGAGTATGAAAGAGACCGATATAGTATTAGTAGTGAAGTTAGCGCAAAATTGAAGTAGTTTTAAAGCAAAATGATAGATGGCGTTATAAGTTGCCCGTAGCTGTATGTAACTCGATTTAGACCAAAATCTTAATCGGTCAGTATTCCACTAAGCGTGCATGTCGTATTTTTGAAAGTCATACCCTGTCTACCAACTTGCAAATATTTCACATTCGGTGTTTTTGACATACGACGTATCTGTCCATTATTAGTTTGTCTGTTCCACTATACTAAGTCCATGGTTCCACTCACCACAGACAAAACAGTGTACTACGTTCGGACCATTGATAATAATTATGTGTGGGTGGAATAGGAAAGCCACAAGATAAAGAGTAAAATTGAGTAAATACTATTCATAAATGTCAGTGCCAAAACCAAAGATTTCAATATCGTAGATATGCCCTTACCATTGAGTGACCGCGCCGTAATGTTTCCACGTGAAATAAGATAGCTCTCTCATTTGGTCTCAGTGCACATCTAGACACAGTGCCAGCTGGTCGTGTTGTAATGTTGACGTTTTTCTATGAGAAGTGTCACAAAATGCCATCGTGTGCATTTCGCAAATGCAACAACAACTCCAAAAACATAAATAAAGCCAAAGGTGTAACAATTCACTCCTAAGTATTGTGATTTAAAAAAAATAACTATTTTTTCTTTCCGTTGTGCAAATATTCTAGTTAAAATGGCGATTGCACGCAAATTGCACGAAAGAGACAGTAGTGTGTACAACCACTTCAGGAGAAAAAGAAATGACACTATTTTCTCGGTACATTCAAAAACCGACTCGGTGCGATCTAAAACCAATATATAAAGACACGCGGGTGTACTGAGGCTGCGCTTTATAAGGGATCATCTACCAATGGATATAGAAATATGCTCGGTAGCGTCAGCCGATTCAAAAGCGTAGTCACCGCCCGCGCCGCGCCGCGTCCGCGTCATTGAGTTTTAATTTATTGCATGTAATATTAATACCAATGAATAAATGCGTATTTCATTTTAAAAATGTATTATATTTCTCATATTTTAGAAGATTAATAATATAAATATTATTACATTTTTATTTTATCAGCTATTATAACTTTTTTTTTCTTTGAGCGTTAAAATTTGAACCTCTTAGAGATTGGAACTAGGGGCTCAAGATCGGCAGCCGAAGTCCTAATATAATGCGCGTCATGTAAAAAGAACGCAGGCGGTCAAGCTTCTTCAGGCGTTCCAGCGTTCTTTTTAAGAGATTACTTACTTTTCTACTTATTTAAGAGATGTATACATATGCATTAAATGAGTGCCTACCTAGTTTACTACAAATAATGTACAATTATAGTACGCGTCATGTAAAAAGAACGCTGGAACGCCTGTAGAAGCTTGACCGCCAGCGTTTTTTTTACATGACGCGCACTATACCTCACGGCCAGCGTTTAGAATGCATAGGCGAAATTAGTGATACACTGATAGATTGTTGTTTAGTTCAAAAATTTGTTCTTAATAATTAAGTCCAAAGTACAATTATTTATTTTTTAATGTAGGTAGGTAATACGGCGCCGTCAACAGTATTTTTAAGAACAACAAAAATATTGTTATCTTTTAATTTGATGCACATTTCACTGATATAAAGTTTAGTTAAATTTAGCATACTATTTACTAAGTTCACTGTCTTTTGTGTTAAGTTGACTGTAATCAAATAACTTTGTCACTGTTTAACATCACTTTGTTGTCACTGTTTTATCTGAGGGGCAAGTCCGAGTTTACACACACCATCGTAACGATGATCGTAACGGCGCGGCGAGTGTACGTGTATTGCGTAGTAACTAGCCATTAATCTGTGACGTTTTTGGCACAGATTAATAGCTAGTTATTATGTTATACACGTACGATCGTGTTACGTTCACCGTTACGATGGTGTTTGCAAAACTCAGACTCACCCCTCAGTACAAAATCTTTGTTTATCAGTAAAGTTAGTATTAGATAACGTTTGTACACTCGAAACACGTTACTATTTTTTTTTTTATAAATTGGTAATGCTGGACATTTCACACAACATTATCTAGCCCCAAGCTAAGCAGAGCTTGTGTTATGGGTACTAGATAACTGATATACCTAATTAATACAACATAAAACATAGATAGATATTTTTTATTATACATAGAAAATACCCAGAACACCCTGAACAAATATCTGCGATCGCAGAAATATTTGTTAAGAGGCGGGAATCGAACCTGCAACCTCCTGCGTCGCAGGCGAACCTACGCCCGTCGCGCTACAGAGGTCGTCAAATAATGATTATAATGAGTTTTATGGTAACAAATACACATTTTCCATTTTTTTAACGAAAATAACGGAGCTCAATGTTTACACGTATGGCAGCGCCATCTCTCTGCCAATTAATAGACTTTCTTTGTAAATAACGTGTTTTAATTTACTTACCCACTCCACAACATTTTACAGTTTAATTAATATTAATTTGCTTGCTATCTGATGAGTTTGCTGACCGTACATAGATTGCACACTTTTTAGACAATAACACATATTTTCAATTTTAGGACTTAGAGGACGTTTATTTTTTCATAAAAGTGCGTGCAATATGATTGCACATGAAATGGTAATATCAACAGTTAAGTTTATAGACAAAATTACGATTTTTAACTATCCACTACATGTGTGTGCGTCAGCACTTTGCTAGCGCACACATTCAAATACAATGCAACAGTTTTCGCTGTCTGGGCATATCTACGATATTGAAATCTTTGGCCAAAACAGTCACGGAGTGATTTCAAATCGAGTGGGTAGAGCCACTCGTATTGATATTGTTACGAGCTAGGGTTCAGGATAAAATATACTCTTAAAACACCGGTGAACAAATTAACACTTTTTAATAAAATAATCCAAAAAGCACAAATTCACACTTCCGTTAACCGCACTATTCAAAATTATCACTCTCACCACTTTACTTGCACTATACTACGCTGTTCTAAATTATCCCTCTCAGGTCTCTTGATTACTTCACACACTTAGCTAGTAGTCAACTGAACTGCACGAATGAATTTACGACTTTATATACGAGCGTCTTAGAGTCTCGAATATTCTAACAATTACGAGCAGTCTGTAGAAACGTCTACCATAGTCTAGAACTATCGGGAACTATATCTAACCTGCTCTAACAACAGGATAACAGGCTCCCGCCACACTTCTCTGACACATCCTTACTCTATGGGTAGAGCCACAGGTTCAGCTACTCTTCAATAGATGGCGTTACGAGGCTCTAAATGAGTTGCCGAATGACTTTATCTGTGGTGCCATATTCATTCTGTGTTGGCGCGTAACATTGCCCCCTCCTTAGACGTGCTCGTCCCGAGCATCGTTAGACCCATAATATCGCGCCAATCTATCTACATGTACAATCTTAGGTGTACCTCGCAGCCCCTTCTGAATTCGGTACGTGACATCTTTAATCCTGGTCACAACACGGTATGGTCCGTCCCATATCCGGACCAGGTCTTCCTGGTAGCGCATCCGCGTTACCATCATGGTCTTGTGAGATCAAAATTCTTGGGGCTTTTCTAAAACCGGCCAGTACTCGCCCCGCAGTACTGGCGTTTACTCGTTTCCCTGCTGGTTGTAGGTGGAGGTCAACCACCCGGTCTTCCTGAGATCGAACTTTCCTTTCGATCACCCGTTTGGGGCAACTAGACCTTAGATGACCCTTTTCCCCACACACGTAGCATCTAGGGCTAAATTTCGGACGGTTGTCACGGTTAGGAGACGCCACCATTTCCCTGATGCGGTGCGCTCGATGGTCCTGACGTACGGCCTCCACCATGCATGTGCCAATGCGTTCTTCAAAGATTCGTGGTGCCCAAGTCTCACAGCAGCCCGTACTTCAAGATCACGTATTCCATCGACAAAGGCTTGGACTAAATTACCGTCGATGAGTACAGGTGACGATTGATATGCCTTTCGAACCAGCTTTTCTATTTCGAGAGCCCACTGCTGTAGGTTCTCAGAATGTCACTGCGCTCTCTCCTTTAATTGAGCGCGGAACACGTGCTCCAGATGTGCATCACCATAGCGGGATTCCAATGCTTCGAGCAGCTGTTCGTAGCTGAATTCCTTTCCGAGGGCCTCTAAAATGGTAAGCGCCTGGTCACGAAGGCCTAGAGTAAGGGCAGTCATAGCCTGCGCTGTGGTCCATCCGTTGGCCTTGACCACGGCCTCAAACTGGATCTTGTAGGCTGACCACGAAGAGCTTCCATCAAACGGCGGCACCTTGAATCCTCGGACTGTAGGTGTAGCAACCACTGAAGCCACGTTCCCATCTCCAGACTTCAGCACACCCAGAGCCTTTCTAACATCGGCGATCTGGGTTTCAGCTTTGGAGATGCGACTCTCTTGGTTTTGTACCTGGTCTTTTACATCCCGGAGTTCTTTCCCAATAGTCACGTACAGGTCCCTTATGAGGCGAGTCTGTTCCTCTTTATCGCGGCGCAGTAGCTCCTCAAGGCGTTGAACCTGCTCCTCCTGCCGACGAGTCTGCTCCTCTTTATCACGGCGCAGATGCTCCTCAAGGCGTTGAGCCTGCTCCTCTTTATCACGGCGCAGATGCTCCTCAAGGCGTTGAGCCTGCTCCTCTTTATCACGGCGCAGATGCTCCTCAAGGCGTTGAGCCTGCTCCTCCTGCCGACGGGCCTGCTCCTGAAGCATTGCCATTAAAGCAGCAAAATCAATTGAAGCGGGAGCTTGGACCGCTGAAGGTGGTGAAACCCCGGATGATCCAGCAGCTGGCTCCACCATTGGGTCAGGAATCTGGCGACGCACTTGTGATGGTGAACTTTCAAGTCGCCTGACATCCATTTCCAACTGCCGTTGACTGCGCGTCCTGATACCTTCCGTATCGTCCTTTGGAAGTACCGGCATTATTTTATCCCACTTCTGACACCAATTTGTTACGAGCTAGGGTTCAGGATATAATAAACTCTTAAAACACCGGTGAACAAATTAACACTTTTTAATAAAATAATCCAAAAAGCACAAATTCACACTTCCGTTAACCGCACTATTCAAAATTATCACTCTCACCACTTTACTTGCACTATACTACGCTGTTCTAAATTATCCCTCTCAGGTCTCTTGATTACTTCATGTGGGGATCCTATCTCCACGCTAACATTAAATTACACTAACTTACTTTACATTCATGCACTAAGCACACCTACTTACGTTATGACGGACGAGCGGGCGTGTATCTAACTAATGATAGTGGAACCGCGCGCTCTAGTCAAACCGGTGCATGAGTCGTCGCAGCGAGCTAAAAAATAGATTGGCGGTCGGCCGGCGCGCGCGTATGGAAACTAGGTCAGTCGGTTGGAATCGCGGTAACACAGAGACGGTGCGTCGCTCGCCTTTGATTTATGAACTCATTCTTCTTACTCGTAACGTTCTCCTTCTTAGTGTGTGAAACATATACGGACTATACTATTGAACACCACCTATCCTGGACACATCCACCAATCCACTACAACTGGTGACCCCTGGGAATACTAAGGTACAATGAGTGAGAGTGACGGAAAAGCCACGTCGTCAGATCATGACGAAGACGGCGACGCCAACCAGTCACAAATAAAAAAAAAGAAGAAGCGCGTTTCCATTCACCCGCAGGAAACATGCAAAGTCGGTATCCGTGTTCCGCCGTTTTGGCCAGAGGAGCCTGAAATATGGTTCGCCCAGATTGAAGGCCAATTCTCGATATCCAACATCACGGCGGATACGACAAAGTTTTATTATGTGATCAGCCACCTGGACCCTCAGTACTCAAAAGAGGTTAAGGACATAATCACGTCTCCTCCAGCGACGAACAAATACGGGAAGCTTAAGGAAGAGCTGATCAAACGCCTGTCAGCATCGAGGGAGCGCAAAATCCAGCAGTTGCTGATGCACGAAGAACTAGGGAACCGAAAACCTTCACAATTCATGCGGCACCTGCAGAGCCTGGCAGGATCAACCGTCCCCGATGATTTCATCAAAAGCATTTGGTGCAGTCGGCTACCCAGCAACCTGCAGACTCTAATCGCATCTCAACCAGTAAGTACCCTGGAAGCTTCTGCTGACCTGGCGGATAGAGTTCACGATATCGTGCTACCCAGTCTCCAAGTAGCTTCATCTTCGGCAACCCCCGTTCCTGGTTCGATGCAATCTATGGCAAATGAAATAGCTGAGCTGAAGGCAGCCGTCAAGAACCTTACCATGCAGCTTAACCATCAGCCCCGATCGCACGATCGTTCCAGCCGTCGTCCCAACGACCACCACCGCAGGCGCTCTAGATCCCGGTCCCAATCAAGCTACCGGAAATTTCCAAACTGCTGGTATCACAGCCGTCATGGAGAAAAAGCAACCCAATGTGTCAAGCCCTGTGACTTCGGGAAGGCGGGAAACGCCCAGGGCGGTCGGTAAATGCGACTGACGATTGCCCCATTTCCTCTGGTCGCCTCTTCGTTACCGACCGCAAATCGAAGACCCCTTTCTTGGTGGACACCGGAAGCGACGTCTGCGTTTTCCCTCGGTCTGCACTTCGGGAACGTCGAGTCAAGACCAGTTATGAGCTAACAGCTGCCAACGGAAGTGTCATTAACACTTTTGGCTCGCTTCAGCTTAATTTAGATTTAGGGCTTAGGCGCGATTTTCCCTGGAGTTTCATTGTTGCCGACGTCACTAAAGCTATAATAGGAGTAGATTTTTTAAGCTTTTACAACCTCATTGTGGATGTCCGTAATAAACGCATAGGACGTATTATAGATAATATAACATCATTGTCAACCGAAGCTTACCTCGTTAATGCTCATGACTCAATATGTTCTGTAAAGGTCCCAACCGTTGACACGCCTTTCCATAAAATTCTATCGGAATATCCCGAAATTATTAAACCAGCTGGCACGCCACAAGGTCAAAAACACAATACTATACACCACATACGCACCACACCCGGTCCCCCCATATCTTGTTCCCCTCGCAGGTTAGCTCCTGATAAGCTCAAGGTGGCGAAGAAGGAGTTCGACCAGATGCTAAGCAGTGGTACGGCTCGTCCATCTGAGAGCCCATGGTCTTCTCCTCTGCATTTGGCCCCCAAAAAAGACAACGGCTGGCGCCCTTGCGGAGATTACAGACTGCTGAATGCTCGGACCATTGCTGACAGGTACCCTATCAGACATATCCAAGACTTTGCCCATAGCATCTTTGGCTGTACAGTCTTTTCAACCATTGATTTGGTCAAGGCCTACAACCAAATCCCTGTGAACGAGGAGGATATCCAAAAGGCTGCGATAACTACCCCTTTTGGCCTCTACGAGTTCCCGTTTATGAGCTTCGGATTACGGAACGCTGGACAGACGTTCCAGAGGTTCGTAGACGAAATGACTCGGGGGCTGGATTTTTGTTATTGTTACCTGGACGATTTTTTAGTATTCAGTCGATCGGCAGCAGATCACGAAAGCCACCTTCGACAGCTCTTTGAACGCATGAAGAAGTACGGCATCGTCGTGAACACTTCAAAGTGTGTATTTGGAGCATCTGAGGTAACATTTTTAGGCTATAACATATCTGCTGCAGGAACCAAACCACTCGACTTAAAAGTTCAGGCAATAAAAGAGTTCCCTGCGCCAAAAACAGTGAGGCAACTTAGGCGATTTTTGGGCATGCTGAATTTTTACAGGCGTTTTATGCCTAACGCCGCAAAAATCCAAGCCCCTCTTAACGCCCTGCTAGCTGGCTCAGTAAAGGCCTCTGACCCTGTCGACCTGTCAGGTGAAGCCATCTCAGCCTTCGAGCAATCCAAAGAGAGTCTCAGCAACGCTGCTTTACTAGCTCACCCCGATTGCCGGGCCAAACTAGCACTAGTAACTGATGCCAGCGACTTAGCATTGGGTGCAGTATTACAGCAGTTGATAGAAGAGGACTGGCAACCGCTTGCATTCTTTTCGCGGAAACTTAGCCCATCTCAGCAGAAGTACTCACCCTACGACCGTGAACTACTCGCCATATACGAGGGCATAAAATATTTCCGGCACATGCTAGAAGCGAGAGACTTCACGGTTTATACTGACCATAAGCCGATATGTTACGCCTTCAGCGAGCGGAAGAGAAACAGCTCGCCTCGGCAGTACAGACACCTGGATTTCATCTCACAATTCACCAGCGATATCCGGCATATATCTGGCAAGGATAACGTCGTGGCCGACACGCTGTCCCGAATTGAGGAGTTACAAAGTCCAGTTGACCTTGAAGTCCTCGCCAAATCGCAGACCTCAGATGCCGAGCTATTTTCATTTCTCAACGAGGAATCGACAACGCTCCGCTTTGAGAAAATCAAAGAGCCCGGTAGCAAGGTGGACATATACTGTGACGTAAGTATTGGTACACCGAGACCTTTCGTGACCAAATCATTGCGAAAGCAAGTTTTTGACAGTCTACACTGCTTAAGTCACCCTGGTGCTAACGCAACCGCTAAGCTTATAGCACAGCGTTACGTTTGGCCAGGAGTTAGAAAGGATTGTCGAGAATGGTCACGAACGTGCTTGGCCTGCCAGCGTTCTAAGGTTCATCGTCACGTGTCTGCTCCACTGGGCACTTTCGATTTGCCTAAAGCCCGATTTGCATACGTCCACATCGATCTGATAGGCCCCATGCCTATTTCCAACGGCTACCGGTACTGCCTTACTGCCGTAGACCGCTTTACCAGATGGCCTGAAGCCATCCCTATTGCGGATATCACAGCAGAAACTGTGGCTAAGGCATTATTGTCGGGGTGGATCGCCAGATTCGGTTGCCCCACCGACATAGTGACCGATCGTGGGCGTCAATTTGAATCAGCGCTCTTCAAATTCCTCGCGAAGATAGCTGGGTTCAAACATCGTAGGACTACGGCCTACCACGCTGCCTGTAATGGACTAGTAGAAAGATTCCATCGACAGCTAAAGACGGCCATCACTTGTCATGCTGACGGCAATTGGACGGAATCACTTCCACTTGTCCTACTTGGTATTAGAAGTGCAATTAAGGAAGATCTTCAGTCGTCTTCGGCTGAACTGGTTTATGGAGAGCCATTACGACTACCTGGAGAATTTTTCCATAACACCATAACCGGTACCTCAGATCTCACTGATTTCACTGCTCGGCTGCGCTCAATTGTAGGTAAATTGCAACCTTCTCCCGCGTCGCGGCATATCAAACAGAAAATATTCATTTACAAGGATCTGGCTTCCTCAACACACGTTTTCCTTCGAGAAGAAATGTTGCGAGGAACATTCCATCCTTCGTATTCCGGTCCCCATGAGGTACTGCAGCATGGGGACAAAGTCTTCAAAATACTGGTAAAGGGGAAGGCGATGACTGTCTCAATAGACCGCCTAAAACCGGCCTACATCTTGTCGACTGCATCGCCATCACTTGAGCTCACCTCTGATCCTGAGCCTAGGCCTACCGAAGGAACTAAAACTCAAATTCGTACTACACGTTCCGGAAGGCAAGTCCGCTTTACGGATTTCTATCGCCCGTAGTGACGGTCTTCGGAAGGGAGTGATGTGGGGATCCTATCTCCACGCTAACATTAAATTACACTAACTTACTTTACATTCATGCACTAAGCACACCTACTTACGTTATGACGGACGAGCGGGCGTGTATCTAACTAATGATAGTGGAACCGCGCGCTCTAGTCAAACCGGTGCATGAGTCGTCGCAGCGAGCTAAAAAATAGATTGGCGGTCGGCCGGCGCGCGCGTATGGAAACTAGGTCAGTCGGTTGGAATCGCGGTAACACAGAGACGGTGCGTCGCTCGCCTTTGATTTATGAACTCATTCTTCTTACTCGTAACGTTCTCCTTCTTAATTGTATATTGTGAGCTGTGTATATTCTTGGAACTATTAAACTGTGTGTGTGAAACATATACGGACTATACTATTGAACACCACCTATCCTGGACACATCCACCAATCCACTACACTTCACACACTTAGCTAGTAGTCAACTGAACTGCACGAATGAATTTACGACTTTATATACGAGCGTCTTAGAGTCTCGAATATTCTAACAATTACGAGCAGTCTGTAGAAACGTCTACCATAGTCTAGAACTATCGGGAACTATATCTAACCTGCTCTAACAACAGGATAACAGGCTCCCGCCACACTTCTCTGACACATCCTTACTCTATGGGTAGAGCCACAGGTTCAGCTACTCGTCAATAGATGGCGTTACGAGGCTCTAAATGAGTTGCCGAATGACTTTATCTGTGGTGCCATATTCATTCTGTGTTGGCGCGTAACAATATCATAGTATAACAATTTTAGTCAGCGGTGATTTCAAAAAATACGAACTTTTGGAAATCGGTGACTAATGGTCATTTTGCTGACTTCAAAAATCAAAACCCAAAAAAAAACAAAATCAAAATCGATCCCCAGGTAGTAAATTTGCCGTAAACGTTATCAGCCTATAAGAAAAATTGCTGTTTTACGATGAATAAGTAATTAGTCCCTATTCGCCATGCCATAATTCGCCGGCTAATATTCGTTCAGATAACAATTGATTTCTTGAAGTATGGACGCATACGCTCCCGTAATTTTACTGTTCTACTTCGAAGTAGTATTTGGAATGGATTTTTGTAAGTAAATAATTAAGTTTGGTTTCTCACTTAGTGACGCATTAACTTTTAATTTAGTTACAATTCCCTAACTACAATTTTGTATTAGAAATATTGCTTATGTACCTATGTACTGCGTACATACGTGTGTATATAATGTGTATGTACTTATATTCTCTTTAAATTTAAAATTTTAAATATATACCTATCAGTTTTTTTATATACCTGAGCAAGTGGTAATGTCTCAAGACCAAATTACTCAAAATTACCCCTATCTAACCCTCCTGAAGACATACCTCAAGTAGTGTGATGTGAACTCAAGATGAAGCTAGGTAGATACTCAGAATAAAGTTTTGAAATACTTATTTTTTTTTTCCTTTATATGGCTCCGCACGGCTTGTACATTTGCCATTTTCAAGTAAGTATCTGTATTTTCACTATATTGTATTTTCAATATATTTTGCAACGTTACACTCCTTCCAAGTCGTCAAAGTCACAGTCGAGTCATGTTTTAGTAAAACGGTGGCCAATTTTACTAAAACTTTGGTAGACAATTTCCACCAATTTCAAAAGTCACGCAATTCACTTCCATTTCATTTCACTACACTTGTGCTTTTTAAACGAGCTACATTAGTTAAAATGCCACCAAAATAACACAAAATAACTCAAGAAAACACTAGGAAAAGAAATAAAATAAAAGTAGACAACGTCTCTTTTCGAAAATGGCGGGAAGAGTCCTGAAATACCTTTGTTGTTACGTAGTTCATTTGCTCAGCTACTTCTGAAAGCAAATGAGCATAGTGATTTTCTCAAAACAAATGTTTTTCACATGTCAAACCTGTGTTGCAAGAGGAATGAGCACACTTTAGTTTTTTTTAATTTGGAAAATAAAGAAATATAAGTATCCAATATAATTGCGGTATAATTATGAAGTGGCTATTTCTTATTGGCTGTGACAAATAAATGGTTATGCCTATTCTGATTACCTATGATTATGGTTTGAATTATGATGAAGATATGATTTGACGGGAGCCGGAATGTAATACCAGTTTTTTACAACCAACACCAAGCTTCGGCGTACATCATTGATATTGGTTTTCTTCCGCGTTTTAATGTGAATCGTGTGTCAGTACGTCCGGGAGAGCCATGTGTTCCAACGGCCACCATCCTGGGTCCGTGTCACGTGTGTATATGCAGCACCGATGGCATATACTATTGCCGCGAGAAAATCTGTCAGGAGATTGGTGAGTTGAATTTTCTTTTATCAATATAGATAGTTTTTTTTATTATTTATTTTATATATAATATATTTTACACATTTAATTAGAATATTGTACTTTAAAAACCTCCAAAGGTTCTAGGTACTCACAATCGCCAATAAGTAGGCACACCTACACATTCATCTTAATATAAACAAACAAGGTGGGTATTGTGACACTTAAGCATAACATTCCACAGCCGATATGAGTTAGGAAATAACAGTAAAATAGTAGATAGATATTAAGATAAATACAATAAAGATTAATTCCTTACTGTACACAAATAACACACAGAAATACAAAATATAACTGAACTAGCTGACCCGCTCGCGACTTCGTCGACGCGTAGACTTTCATACAAACTTTTACACCCTTTTTCAACCCCTTAGGGTGCGAATTTTCAAAAATCGTTTCTTAGTGCGCGCCTACACCCCTTAATGAATGCTTGTGCCAAATTTCAGCCCTCTCGGCCCAGTAGTTTCCGAGATTTCGTGATGAGTGGTCAGTGAGTGGACTTCTCTTTTATATATTTAGATAACAAAAAATAACAGAAATGCACAATGGGCGGTCTTATCGCTCATAGCGATTTCTTCCAGACAACCTTAGGATAGAGAGGACTATATGGTAGAACGGGAAAGTGGTGTTATCACCTTGACAAATACACATATCATTAAATATATACAAACCTACATAAAATAAATACATAATAATATAAACACAATATAACAACAGACAAGAATAATAAAAACTCAACAGGACGAAGAAGACTGCTGGAGATAAAACAGTTTAACATGATCTTTAAAAGAATGTAACGACGGAGCAAGCCGAATGTAACGACGGAGCAAGCCGAATGTAACGACGGAGCAAGCCGAATGTAACGACGGAGCAAGCCGAATCGACAAAGGCAATGAATTCCACAGCTTGCACCGGAACAGAGTCACTGTAGAAAGAGCTGGGATGAACGGGGAACTTTAGGGTTAATGCAAAACTATTACCAATCGTACTTGTACGCATATTTTTAACAACTTATTTTTATCACGAGACACATAGGGACAAAAGTCTAAAACTACCTCATTACCTCTGGTCTTGCTGTGCCAACTTTTTTTTTTTTTTTTTTTTAATACTACTTGAATTACGGAACAAGCAAGAGGCCCACCTGATGTTAAGCGGTAACCTCTGCCTATGAACAGTGCATTACCTCATAGGTCACGTTCACCTAGGACGCACCCTATGTGGCATTGCACTGCGCCCGCCACCCTGAGACATAAAGATGAAAAGTCTCATGTGCCTGTAATTTCACCGGCACCCTTACCCTTCAAACCGGAACACAGCGGTAGGTAGGTTATTGAACAAGGTTTGGTCTTGCATAACCAAGGGGACATTAGACTGTGCCAAGTGTGCCAGTAACTGGTACTGGCGGGTTTATAGAACTAAGCAACCAATTGTGGAATTCCATGGTGATATTTCAAGTTAAGTTAATTTAAATGTGACCCAAAAAATCTGTCCCAGCGGGACTCGAACCCGCATCCTGTAATCGGCGATGCCTTCACCAGTTCGGTCATAGAACGAGCTATGATGCTCGAGACGAAATTTGTGGGCACTATCAACTCGGCTATAGAAAAAAGAAAGAAAGAAAGAAAGAATATATATTTATTTGTATACAAGAGCTACACAGAAACACAGAACACACTAAAAAGAAACAGATATGAAGGTACGAGGTGTAACTCAAGTAACAAAATGGTTCTGCCTCAGCATGAGTTGGTTGACAGCAAGCTAGCAACCAACACTGGTCTTCTGGCAGAACCACACACCAAGCGCCTTTCTGCTTTTGCGTCGTCTGGTTTGTTTGCGATTTGATAACCTTTATTCCCTTACCTATGAACGCAATAATATCACGTCCTCAAAATGGTGACAGAAAACATCGTGAGGAAACATGATAGCCTCTGGCATTCAACGTGGTGAATTACGTCCCGCTCACTCTCGCCGTGATCCAATTATAAAATTAATAACATCCGAGAGTGATATGCCAAACCTAGACTAGAATTCCCTGAGTGCGTTCTTAAGATTCAGGATGATATCAATATCAAAACTTGAACTTGAATTGAAACTTGAAGGGTATGTTACTTTTGTGGTCCAGGGGTGCAGTAAGAAATGAATTCCAGAAATTCATCCCCAGGCGGTGCGTCGGGGTGTTGTAGTTTGTATGGAAAACTACACGTGGACGAAGTCGCGGGCATTCCAATAGTATAATATATCTTCCACCAAATAACTTATTTTAGACATCTCATTGTATAAATGCCATCTGCCAGATTCTGTAATCTCAACAGTCCTTACTACAAAATTGTGTCAGATTAAACATAAATAAGTTAATCTATTTACGTGTTTTTTTTCTTTAAAACAGTTTTTTTTCCAGAAATCCCAGACCCTAATCTGCTCACGTGCGAACCATACCAGCTGTACCGCCAGGATACAACCTTTTGCTCCTGCACTGCCTTGGGCCACTGGCAGTCAACTAACTGCAAGGAAAAATTCCATCGACTCGTACTTCAAGAGGACCCTATGAAGAAGCACATAAAAACTAATATAACCTGCGCACCAGACAGCTTATACATCACCGACTGCAATGTGTGTCTATGTAGGGATAATCGTCTCATCAACTTCGATTCCTGCACTACCAGAGCTTGTCCTAAGAGATTCAAAGGCGAAGTTTGCAATCCAGGAGACGTCTACCGATCCGCCAACGAATTTTGCGTTTGCAATACTATAAACCATTATACTGATCACTTCTGTCTCAATGTTCTTGATGATGCTGTACAGATCGTACAAGCTGAGTATTTAGCCGGGATTATAGATGTCGGTAGAAATGAAAGCAGCATAGTTGAGAATACCTGTAAAGATGATATGACGTACACAATGGATTGTAACAAATGTACATGTTTGAATAAGAAATATGCGTGCACTAAAACACCATGCCTTAACAAAACAGCAGGGTTGAGAGAAGGTAAACTAAGAATGTCTATGATGCCTGAGCTTAAAAGTGATGATGAGACGTGTGTTCCTGGGAAGAGGTACAAATTCAAATGTAATACGTGTACGTGCAATGGCAAACAGCAACCTGTCTGTACATCGATGCTTTGCCTTGAGGATATAATCGTGGATGCCACAGTTCTGAAGCGATCGATTGTGTCTTATTGAATGTTTCGAATAAATTTATTCAATGTTTAATTTATCTTTTATTTGTTACTTTTATCGTATACCCTTTTTATCGTATATCGTATCTCAACTTTGGCTCCTACATCGAGTCTAAGGCAAAAACAGCTGCCATGAAGCTAGGCATCCTGAATAAGGTAAAGCGTTACTTCGCACCAGGACAGCTTCTCAATTTATATAAAGCACAAGTCCGGGCTGGTATGGAGTACTGCTGCCATGTTTGGGATGGCTCGGCCAATTACCAGCTTGCTGCCTTGGACTCGATCGAACATAGAGCTTTCAGGCATAAGCTCTATTCGTTTATAGGTGAGCAACATATGGCAGAGACTAAGATCCAGAGTCTCGAGCACCGCCGTAAGGTTGCATGCCTTTCGATCTTCTATAGGTTACATTTCGGGGAAAGCTCCCAGGAACTTCACGATCTGATCGCACCATCTCCTTTTCATCATAGGACGAGCAGACGCACGGCTCGGTACCATCCTTACCTCATTAGTATACCTTCTATTCGTACTAAACGTTTCAGTTCTACCTTCATAATGCAAACTGCTAAGTAGTGGAATAGGTACACTACCGTCGTCTGTCTTTCCTGAAACTATAATCTGGGTATCTTCAAGACTAGAGTGAATAGGTGCGTTCTAGACCTTTGTGCTCCATCTTCGGCCACATCGTCACTTCAAGGTGTGTCCAGCCAAAGAATACACCCTCGTCTCCTCCCATGGATGTTGTAAAAGCTGAGTAAATGGGATGGGCAGCAGTACTCAACACCAATACTGCGATCACCTATCCGCCTGCCAAGCGTGGTGATTAGAGTAGAGGTCTCGTCACCATTGTACGTCTAAAGACTGATGATGAAAATGATGATGATGATGGTTTTTATACCTTTTCAGCAAACGTTACCATAGTTCAAGGCGACGCAGACCTGCCCGAAGTTAAAGATGGTGACTCATGCACTCCCGGACAGTTCTACAATACGGAATGCAACCGATGTCTCTGCACCAACGCCGGCAAATTCATCTGTACTAAAATGGCTTGCATTGACATGTCCCACTTTACCAACGATATAAATGGTGAGCGGAGACTGGGAAAGAAGGCCAAACCTACCAAAAAAGCTACTAAGAACGCTGAAGAAGCCGGTGCTAGAAATTCTAATTTGCCAAGTCTTCCGGACGGGTCCTGTGTACCGGGGAAGGTGTATAGGAAGGCATGCAGAAAATGCTTCTGTAATCATAAAGGAGAGGCTTCGTGTTCGTTGAATGATAAGAATGCGTGTGCGCCCAAATACGGTAAGGAAAGAGAAATAAGTTTTTAGAGAAAAATATATTTTTCAATACAAGCTTTTATAAAATTAGTGATCGTAACCGTGTGCTGATCAAAATGTGCCTAAACACGGCCAGTCTACTGTTATCCATCGAGGAGTTTCGTTGTCCACCATCAGATCAGCTCACTGTCAGCATCATATTGTATTGTCATTGGAACTTGACAGGTATGCCAAATTTCAGCTCAATCGATAACTTCTTTAAAATTCAGTTGCAACATTCCTTCCGGATTCCACCCAGACAAACATACATACATTGCAAGCTTGTAAAAAACTAAATCTCGTCGTTGAACCCATAAGATGAAAGTCCTTCGACTTTATAATCAGCTTGTAAGATTCCACTGTCCAAAGGACATTACCAGTCCTTGAAAGGAATTTGGTCCAAATACTTCCCAGAAATTAAAATGCTTCCGACGGCCTATAAACTCTGATACCAGAGTTTCTATTAGCTCATAATAATTTATTTACTTTTAGCTGATGATACTGAATCCAAGACCATAGTAGGCTAAATTTTCCATTATGGACAATTGATTTGGAAGTTCATTATTTATTTATAGCAGGCTTAAAAACCTTAACACGTCAAACAGTAACGTAAAATTAATTAAATGAACTGAGGAATTACAAACATTCATGATAATAAATATTATGTATTTTTTTAGTAAACCATTAAATAGATTTTTTAAATATTTAGGGTTATGATATAAAATAATATAAGGTATGCATCTACTTTCGGTTCTGGGCAGCATTTGGACCGAACCCTGGCAATGTCGTTTATAGCTTTTGTTCGGTGTGTCCACATTTACGACAATTTCAATCAATCAATCAATCAATCAATCATTTATTTTGTGAAACATGGGTACATAAGATGATAATAACAATAAAAAGATACAGGCCATGATCATTTGTTCCTTCAATCTGCCCCACTATGTTATGTAATCGTTTTAATGGCCGTTTTTTAACATCAAAGAGTGCAAAATTACATATATTTTATTCAAAATTTAAACTCTTATAATTTACAAATAAAGCCCAATACTAAACGCTCGCCATTCTTGCCTTAACTTCACCTATGTAGATTGTTAGTTTTGTGAAATAAAGAATATTCTATCTAGTCTTTTAAACTGTTAGAATACATTTATTTACAGAAAGAATGATACAAGTAGGTATAGAATTGAAACTATCGTGGTTGGGAATCATATTAAAAGTTAACGGCTAATTACCACTATTATTCGTCACTTTGCTGACGTTTCGAGACTGAGTTCAGAAGCCTCTTCATCATGAGCACCGCCCGCGACCGCGTTCGACGGTGGACCAGCGAATACTGCGTGCAACCGCGCGCTCAGCTCGCTGGGACAGTCAACTCAGTCTCGAAACGTCAGCAAAGTGACGAATAATAGTGGTAATTAGCCGTTTATCTTTTAATACAAGTAGGTATGTTAGAAAATAAATATGAAACAGCTGTGCTACCTGAAGACGGCTGCTAACGATCTAAAGGTAGCACAACTGATCCAAATAACTACCAGACGGAAACGTCCCTAAGATGCTGGCTTTAACTTGTATCTCTTTCAGCACCGCCGACGCCCGTACTTGGTCCAGAAGACGTCCGCGCCCCTTTTAAAAGGGAAGAGTTAAAGAGGGTCGAGACCTTGCCGAGCGCCTCACATAAATGTGAACCGGGCAAGCTGTACAAAGTCAGCTGTAACAATTGCGTCTGCACGGAGAGGTACAATCTGTTATGTTCCAAAAAACTGTGCCTGAGCTTTGAAGACATCAACCGGGTTACAGCTGACGCAAGATCAGGTTAGTAGTAAAGATTTTTTGTAAGAGAGTTCGTCCGGGGTAGTTCTAACAACACAGTACTAAGTGCAGCCAGGGTAAACTCTGTGCTGCCATCAACCATTAGCTCGTAAGGAATCCTAGTGCGGGGTCAGGACTATGTGTGTGACTGTTGGGTGCTATGTTATGTTATATCCCGCCTCTGCTAAAATAAACGGCTAAATTTTCCATTATGGACCATTGATTTGGAAGTTCATTATTTATTTGTAGAGAGTACTCATAAAGAGAAAGCTTTTGGCAAATTTTTATTTTTCGGAAACGAATTAACTTTGGCCGAAGCAATAGCCTATGTAATATCATACTCGTAGTCTCATACTTCAAAATGAGTGACAGTCCGACATGGATTTAAAACACTAGAGAACAGTGATCACCACGTGAGCTGCGAGCGAGCTGTAGGTGAGCGTGGCCTGGTAGGGTCCGCAGCGAAACAGAACCGACACCTGCACGCCAATACCCAATAGCCAATAAAACATATACTTAACCTCAAACTTTTTAAAACTTTAACCACGGATCTCCATAACCATGGGGTTCCGCGGGATGGAGATGATACAGGGGGTAGCCCCCTCCCCCTTCCTCTCCCCCTCTCCTCGTCCCATAAATCGATGGTCCTTAATGAAAATTTTAACCAAATAAACTAACATGTTTAATTTTCCCCTCAGGGAAGAAGTGTTCAGGCCAAGAAGTAACCAAACAAAGTTGCGTAGAATGCAGATGCATAGAAGGCAGATCTGCGTGCCAACGGATAAAGAACTGCTATTCAGAAACCAGAATCAGACTGTCTAAAGGCAGAAATGATACGCTGAAGATGCAGTTAGACCCGTTCAAGGATAAATGTGTCCCATTTGGTATTTACAGGTGAGTATTCAAATAATCAACACAAAGGGCCTTAACTCACCGAGATGCCATGGCGACGTATCCAAACAATTAATATTGAAATTTATGGCAGTTAACTCACTTGGTAACAGTTTGGCCACGTCGCCATTTGGGAAGCGTAGCCACAACCAACGGGTCACTTTGTGGAGCCTGTATTGTACTGTGTTTGTATTGGATACCTGGCACGCTGGCGACGTATAGCCAATAGAATGTACACGAGCAAGCTGGGTCTCACTCACTCAGTGTCCAACCGGTCGCCAAGACGGACGCACAGCGCACACGTGTTTTGTTGAAAAAATGAGTTTTGATACCAAAAGATTTATTTTGGAAATTCAAAATCGGCCATATTTATGGAATACTGCAATATCAGATTATTCAGTAGTAGTTATTTATTTTAGTAGTAGTAAAGCGTTTCTGTGAAAGAGTTCGTCCGGGGAAGTACTACCACCATACCTATTTCTGCCGCAAAGCAGTAGTGCTCGCATTTCTGTGTTCCGGTTTGAAGGGCAAGGGTGCCGGTGAAATTACAGGCAAATGAGACTTTAAATCTTTATGTCTCAGGGTGGCGGGCACAGTGCAATGCCACATAGGGCGCGTCCTAGGTGGACGTGACCTATGAGGTAGTGCACTGTTCATAGGTCAGCTTGTTCCGTCAATAAAGTAGTATAAAAAAAACAGACCGTAATTTAATTTTATGATTAGCAACCATTGGTAACCGAATGTAGCCAGCAGTAGTCATGGATACGTAGCCGGCGACATCTCTATGGCATCTCGATGAGTTAGGGCCCAAATTCAATATCCAGTTTTTGATGTGTAACATTCTCCTCTCGTTTTCCTGCAATCTGTTGGAGTTGGTTTTCTTGTCGCAAATGTAACGCTTTACAAAGCTTGCATGCTCCTACTATATACAAATCTAATTTTATGTACTAATTATGTACAAATATGTTATTGTTATTTTTTTTATTTTTTTATTTTTTTTTATACTACTTGGATGACGGAACAAGCAAGAGGCCCACCTGATGTTAAGCGGTAACCTCTGCCTATGAACAGTGCATTACCTCATAGGTCACGTCACCTAGGACGCGCCCTATGTGGCATTGCACTGCGCCCGCCACCCTGAGACATAGATTAAAAGTCTCATGTGCCTGTAATTTCACCGGCACCCTTACCCTTCAAACCGGAACACAGCAATACAAGCACTACTGCTTTGCGGCAGAAATAGGTATGGTGGTAGTACTTCCCCGGACGAACTCTTTCACAAAAAAGCTCTACTACTACTAGATTTTATAAGTTTTAATAAGCTCTATAGCTTCAAAAACGTACCTAGTTTTTACTTATTGCTGTATAGTTCTAGGTTAACTACACTTGAATCTGTACACCTATAATTGTGAAATAAAGAAACTTTAAAATTTAAATTTATTTAATCTGTTGGAGTGATTTCGTGAAAAGGGACGCAAGTGTGTAACAGGAAGGGCGCATTTTTCCGAGAGGTTGGTGCAATCAGCCATGTTGCTTATTACCAAGGAGGTGAGATGTCAGATGTTACACATCATATGCGGCTACTGTAAGGCTAACTCGTTTTTTCTAGCTCCACTCACTACATATATTTTTACTTAGAATAGAACATACAATTTGAGATCTAGAGATGAGGGGATGAGTGCATGCACGGAGATGCTAATGTTGAGATGGATCTGTGGAGTGACAAGAAAGGATAAATAAGAAATGAGTATATCTGTTTATTACCGATGACAATACAATATGATGGTGACAGGAAGCTGATCTGATGATGGAGACGTAAAGTGGACAGCGGAACTCCTCGATGGATAACAGTAGACTGGCCGTGTTTAGGCTCATTGTGATCAGCACACGGTTGTGATAAATTCCTAGCTATGAAGTCAGTTTTTTCGAAAATAATTATAATTAATTACTTATTGTACAGAGACAACTGCAACCACTGCTACTGCCAAGCTAATGGATCCCTACGTTGCACTATAAAAACCTGCCTCAACTACTCCCAAATCCAGTCTCTCAATGCGCGCTACAAACAGCAGGAAAAATTATAAAGGAAGAGCTCGAAGAAAGAATTCACCGACAGAAGATTTATGACATTATTATAGTCTTAATTTAGCTATAGAATTCGACTTGGCAAGACTCTGGAGGGCAATTCTCGTGCTTTAGAGATTAAGTCGAATTAGACATATGTCGAAAAAAGATGGGGAATGTCGAATAAAATCTTAATTTGCTATTCTCGTGATGTCACGGATAGACATAAGTCAACCAAAATCATATTAAAAGATAAACGGCTAATTACCACTATTATTCGTCACTAATTCTCGACGCGCGCGCAACGAATCTACCGCCGCCGCCGCCGCCGCCGCCGCTGTCCCAGCGAGCTGAGCGCGCGGTTGCACGCAGTATTCGCTGGTCCACCGTCGAACGCGGTCGCGGGCGGTGCTCATGCTGAAGAGGCTTCTGAACTCAGTCTCGAAACGTCAGCAAAGTGACGAATAATAGTGGTAATTAGCCGTTTATCTTTTAATATGATTCCCAACCACGATAGTTTCAATTCAACCAAAATCATTAAAATTGAATACGATTTGATGGTTATTGTGACATTTTAGTGACATTTTTTGTAGACATTCATGTTTCAACATTATCTCTAATTTAGAGATAATCTCTACAATCCGAGAATTGCCCTCCTGGTTTTTTACATATAACTTACTTATTTTGTAATTGTAAGTAATCGCAAACTATTATTAAAAAATTGCATGCATGATATCTTTTACGATTGTTAATATAACTGTGCATAGAATGAGAATCGCCCTAAGGACTATGGAGCGTGCCATGCTTGGAATATCTTTACTAGACCGTGTCCGCAACACGGAAATCCAAAGGAGGATAAAAGTGGCAGATATTGGATACCGTATTGCGAGACTAAAGTGGCGCTGGGCAGGATTGGCCTAGATTTGGTGACGGCAGGTGTTGACCCTGACCGAGTGGTTGCCGAGAGGGAGCACTAGAGGCCGAGGCAGACCATCAGCCAGGTGGGCGTATGATATAGAGGCCGTAGAGGGAAAGGACTGGATGCGAATCGCACAGAACCGTTTGGAGAGGCTTTTGAGGGAGGCCTATTCCCAGCAGTGGGCTATTATTTGAGCTGCCAATGCTAATGATGATGGTGATGAATAAACTGGTCATATGCGTCTGGGGTAGTATGCATGTGGGTTCGTTTTCAAGCCTGGTGTTTTCACTAAGTAACTAAAAGTTTATATCACAGGTTAGCTTAGTAAAATAACAAAATGGCGGCGGCCAAAATGGCGAAATTGCGAATTGTTTCGCACCGCGCACGCGATGTTGCATGAATGAACCAAAAATATTCCTTATCGTCTCTGTAACGCATAAAGCATGGATTTAGTATACTAAGTCCATGCGGGGGTGTTTTTTTAAATGAAATAAATAGGCAAACTTGCATACGGGCCCACCTGATGTAAAGTGGTTACCGTCGCTTATAGACACCGGCCACACCAGGGGTATAATGCGCGTCATGTAAAAAGAACGCTGGCGGTCAAGCTTCTTCAGGCGTTCCAGCGTTCTTTTTAAGAGATTACTTACTTTTCTACTTATTTAAGAGATGTATACCTATGCATTGAATGAGTGCCTACCTAGTTTACTACAAATAATGTACAATTATAGTACGCGTCATGTAAAAAGAACGCTGGAACGCCTGTAGAAGCTTGACCGCCAGCGTTCTTTTTACATGACGCGCACTATATTGTCGATGCGCTGCCTACCCTGAAGGAATTCATGAACCTTTTTTTATTAAAGTTGGGTATGCAGGGGTGGGGAGTAGACCCCTTATCCCCACCGCCATTCACCCCTAATTTCTTGCTACAAGATTCAAATATCAGATCTGTTGGAGAACTTACGGATGGCATTTCTAACGATTTATATAATTCGAATTTTCCAGCGCGCGATTAATAAACGCATATTATCCTTTGAATAGTTAGGTACTCTGTGTTTTGTCTCTTTCGATCGAGTATGAAACTGCTTGAAACGCAAAAGACAAAAACACTATGCAACTGTTCCAAGGATAATTCGAGTATTATAGTAACGCGGTTTAACTTTACACAAAATAAAATATATACAGAACTCTGGTTATGGAGGAACCCTAGAACCTAATGTGGGCATGCCGCAAAATTCTTAATCTATAAGATTTGGTTTAATCAGACTAAATAAAAAAAAATACAAAAATTAAAAAAAAAAAAAAAAAACATGGATTACATTATAATTCCGAGGGATCACTGTACCAGAAACACGATAGGATAATATTTTCTCGATAGAAAAAAAACCCAAAGTTATGTCTATTATTTGCCTAGATTTGATTATATATTTAAATAGTGGATGTTATTGGGGAAAATGTTATATAAATAAAATCAATACACCAAAAGCCGAGGGTTTACTGTAGGGATTTTGTAAAATTATCTTTATTTAATTTATATAGATAATTTTAAATATATTCAATAAATACAGCTTTTTCGAGGGGCGCGAGGCGTTTTTTTGCATAGGGATATCTGCCTAGTGTTGGCGCAGTCTTAATTCAAAAATTAATCAGCGTAAAGTTTATTTCATGAATCAACATAAAGGATAAAACACCAATTGAGGATAAGATTTTAATTGCATCGGCCGCACGCCAACCGTCAAGAACAATTAACGAACAACATTAAAGAATACTTTGTCTTACTTTAAATATGTTCATGTCTGTTACATTGTTAAGTTTGTTACATCTAATTCCATATGGCGTCTCCATTTTCCGTAAGTGTCTTCATGCTTCTCGTAGCACATAAAATGCAAGGGTAGTTTCAAAAATTAAATTTATTCAAGGTACGTGCATTCCGAACTCACAGTTCCAAATAAATGGCCATATCTGTTACTGCGATGGGCTTGGACGTTGGAGTGAAGCGAACTGTGAAATTTCTCGACGTCAGTACTGCCAGCCAGGCCAGATTATATGGGAAGGCTGCAAGCAGTGCATTTGCCAGGAAAACGGGCAAATGCAATGCATCAGCACTGCATGTGACGAGGATAAATCTGCTATCACATCGAACGCGTCAAAAGATCAAGTTAAAGAAAACATCTCGTGTTTGCCATTTGTCTCTTACTACATCAACTGCAGTCTATGTGTCTGCCCAGCTTCAGGTAAACTGACGGAAGCTAGGTGTGCTACTGACGCGTCATGCCCCTTCCAAGGATCCTCAGACTTATTAGAAACTGTCAAACAAAACATCTGTATTCCAAAAGTGATGTATCTCTTCCCCTGCCATCACTGTCAATGCTCCAACGACGGCTTCTTCGTCATCGATAAATGCGTAGAGACTTGCAGTAAGCCTCAAATTTCTGATTCCGCTAGTTGCGTGCCCGAAACGTTTTACAGAATAGATTGCAATATTTGTTGGTGTCCTAAAAATAGTATTGCCAGTGAAGAGATGTGTAGCAAAGCCAAATGTAACAACCGATTTGAACTATACTCTCTTAGCAGCTTGAGAAATAGAACTGAAGGATGCCACAGAAATAAGTTCACAAGCCCCAAATGTTTCTTTTGCGAATGCAATGAAAACGCTACTGTTAACGAAAATTGCTGCTTAGAATCTGAATGTATGAACAATTATAATCCGAAATATGGTTTAGCAACAGACAAGTGCGGTCCAGGAGAAATGGTCGCTTTTTGCACTGAATGTCTCTGCTTACGAAATGGACTGACTGACCCCAAATACTGCACAAGTGTCTGTTCCCATCAGCACAAACTGATCATGCTCGAGATAGGGATCGAAATGAGTCTCACCAACCACACAGTCATAGACAAGGGTTCTATTAAAAAAGCTGCATCTAACGGCGCATGTGAACCAAATTCTATCTATTTAGACAAAGATAAGTACTGTTTATGCCCAGACAGTGGTAATACAAAGTTTAAGCACTGCACATCAATTACAGACAGAACTGAAAGTGAAGGCAAGAACGTTGAAAATAATCAAAGACCTAATACCATAGATTTCACAGCTACTTGCGATCCTAGTACCTTCGTCGAATTTGATTGCAACACTTGCTACTGTCTTAAATCTGGCAAGCTTGACCCTAAATGGTGCACCTATGATGACTGCGAAGCTAAAAGGATCACTAATAAGCAACACGAGAATACTGATGATATTGTCACACCAAACGGTAACTGTGTTGCTGGGTCAATCACAAAAGAAGACTGTAATTTCTGTATATGTCCATCAAACGGACAGCTTAAAGACAGAGTCTGTACGAATACCACCTGCACAGAGCTTCGACATTCAACAATCAATGATAAATTCTCCTGCGAGCCCTTAATGTACTATAACGTGGATTGTAACATCTGCTTCTGTCCGAAAAGCGGTCTCAAGAACGTAGCTAAGTGCACGAAGAATATATGCGAAAAAAGTTTCTTGAGGTCAGAGGCTTGCATCCCTAGTGAACTTTTTGGCGAAAACTGCAATGTGTGCGTGTGTCCACCCAACGGCGAAAAGTTAGACCGCGCCTGCACCAACCATATTTGCTCCGAAGCTGATACCCCATGGAAGAAGATTTTTCAGCTGTCACAGAGTCTACTGAGCAACCATGTGACGGAAGACACAGCGAGGAGGTTGGAGCTGTGCTTCCCCGGTGAAGAGTTTGAAGTCGGCTGTAAGGTTTGCGTTTGTCCTGACATGGGGTTGAGAGTTCATGCAACTTGCACTCCTATTCTGTGTGATGATGACGGAAACCGTAATGAAGTAAGGAATCAATTGTGTAAAAAAAATTGCTTTATTGTAAGTCAAAATTAATTTCCTCTATTATATAATATTATAAATTACAGATATCGATCTCGTCAATGAGTCGGGAGGAAACCAGCAAAAGTGTACATTTGCGAACAAAACGCAGCAAGCAAAAAACTTGCAAGATGTCCAACATTACTGATACTTCTGTGAAGGAATGTACTCCTGGTTCCATGTACATTATCAGGTAAAGAAGTGCGGAAAAGCCTGATAGTGTTTTTTATTATATACAAAATCGGTAATCGCTTTTAATACCTCAAAGTCGTCTACCGCTTCACACTCTTGAAAAGCTTTTTACGATATCTGATACTCAAGAAAGGTGTCCAGTCTTACAACAATATGCATCTGAAAATTATTATGTATTTTTAGACGGAGCAAATGTAGTTTTTTTTTTTTTTTTTTTATACTACTGGAATGGCGGAGCAAGCAGATGGCCCAACTGATGTTAAGCGGTAACCTCTGGCTATGAACAGTGCATTACCTCATAGGTCACGTCCACCTAGGACGCGCCCCATGTGGCATTGCACTGCGCCCGCCACCCTGAGACATAAAGATGAAAAGTCTCATGTGCCTGTAATTTCACCGGCACCCTTACCCTTCAAACCGGAACACAGCAATGCGAGCACTACTGCTTTGCGGCAGAAATAGGTACGGTGGTAGTACTTCCCCGGACGAACTCTTTCACAAAAAAGCTCTACTACTACTAAAACCGGTACCGGTGATACAACGTTAAAGGGCGTTCTTTCTTTTTCCAGGATTTTATTTAAACAAAACGTCTAACGCTACCGCGAGCCTTACAGTAGTCGCATATATGATGTGTAACATCTGAGATCTCTCTCACCGCCTACAGACCGGTCACCGTAAGATAGCACCTGCCATGGAGTATTTATTTACACTATTCCCTACTATTCCCAAGGCAGGGGACACAGACTAAGAGTATAACGCAAGGGACATCCTACGGTGAACGATCTGTAGGTAATAAGCAACATGGCTGATAGTACCAATGTCTCGGGAAACTGCGCGCTACCAACCTCTCGGAAAAATAAAAATGCACGCTTCCTGTTACACACTTCCGCCCCTTTCACGACATCACTCCCACAGATTGCAGGAAAGCGAGAGGAAGATGTTATACATTAAAAAACACAAAGCCCCTTTTGGGCAGTTGGTTAGAAATACAGCCTATACAAAAGCTATAAAAAAAAAACTGTTCTAAAGTCCTTCAAGAAAAAAAAGCATTTTGACGACCTCTGTGGCGCGGCGGGCGAAGGTTCGCCTGCGACACAAGAGGTTCTGGGTTCGATTCCCGCCTCGGAACAAATGTTTGTATGATCTGCAGATCAGGGTGTTCTGGGTTTTTTATATGTATAATAAAAAATATCTATTTATGTAATGTATATATAATACATTTATTTAAGAAAGAATAATACAACTAATACAAGTAGGTATGCACAAAATAAAAAAATTAACATATGAAACAGTTGAGCTACCTGAAGACCGCTGCTAACGATCTAAAAGTAGGTCCACTGATCTAAATCACGACCAGATGGAAGCGTCCCTAAGATGCTGGCTGAATTGCCACGCTGAATGGCGATACTAATGCGTTGAGCCAGATAAGAGCCATTTCTTGCATCACGCGTCTCTTCGACCAGACTAATGTAATGTATCGTATTAAGTATATCAGTTATCTAGTACCCATAACACAAGCTCTGCTTAGCTTGGGGCTAATGTTGTGTGAAATGTCCAGCATTATTTATTTATTATTTATTATTGATTATGTAATGTTAATTTTGTGTTAACAGATGCAGGCAATGCATTTGTCCATACATGGGCAGCATCCACTATTTCTGCCGTCCACTGCCCGAGGACACGTACTGCGAGCAGGCGCTTCCGGGCTACAACTACCTTCCCATGGGTAGAAGGACTGAAGGTAAACAAAAATACTATTTTCTTGCTGGATTTAGGCCTGGATTGCTTGGCCTAGTGAGCGCGTACCTTCAGTAGTTTTTTTAATTTTTTTGTATACTGCTGAATGACGGAACAAGCAGATTGGCAACCTGATGCAGTGCATTACCTCAAAGGTCACGTCCACCTAGGACGCACCCTATGTGGCATTGCACTGCGCCCGCCACCCTGAGACATAAAGATGAAAAGTCTCATGTGCCTGTAATTTCACCGGCACCCTTACCCTTCAAACCGGAACACAGCAATGCGAGCACTACTGCTTTGCGGCAGAAATAGGTATGGTGGTAGTACTTCCCCGGACGGAATCTTTCACAAAAAAGCTCTACTACTACCTTCAGTAGGTACCATCGTACGCGCGTAGCTCAGTCAGCATCGCACAGCGCGTCAGTCAAATTAACGCAGGGCTTTCAGGCTTATAGGTGAGCAACATATGGCGGAGACTAAGATCCGGAGTCTCGAGCACCGCCGTAAGGTCGCATGCCTTTCGATCTTCTATAGGTTACATTTCGGGGAATGCTCCCAGGAACTGCACGATCTGATCCCACCATCTCCTTTTCATCATAGGACGAGCAGGCGCACGGCTCGGTACCACCCTTACCTCATTAGTATACCCTCTATTCGTACTAAACGTTTCAGTTCTACCTTTATAATGCGAACTACTAAGGAGTGGAATACATACATTACCGTCGTCTGTCTTTCCTGAAAACTATAATCTGGGTCTCTTCATGGCTAGAGTGAATAGGTGCCTTCTAGACCTTTGTGCTGCACGTTCGGCAACATCGTCACTTACCAACAGGTAACCCCTCCATCTCCTCGCGTGGATGTCGTAAGAGCCGACTGAGGCATTACCAGGACTTGTTGATAAGATTCGTTGGTATAAAATTTGTCCGGGCTGCTAGCTTATTATGGAATGTGTTATTACTGGAAGAAGCATTAGCCAAGACAGTCGTCAGTTGAGGCTATACCTACCCCTCCGGGGTGAAATTACAGGCACGCGAGTCTTTTCATCTTTATGTCTGAGGGTGGCGGGCGAGGTTCAATACCGCAAGATGCGTCCTAGGTGGACGTGACCTATTTGATAATGCATTGTTAAAGGCAGAGGTTACCGCTTAATATCAGGTCATCTGCTTCAAGTAGCTAAAAAAGAAATCCTTGCGTCTACAGTATATGTACAATTTTACCCAAAATATAAGTCGCTCCGATGTACCTGCGCCGTAGAGCAATTTCTATAGCGCGGGAACCTTCTCTCTACCAATAGCAAACGCGCGCTACAATCTTGCGCTGTTATTAGTTAATCGATTTTGTAAAATCGCGGCCGGTGGTTTATCAGTCGACTCTTAGATGTGAGCGGGACAGAGCTATACTATATGTACGGCTACTGTCGGATTTCAGTCTGCGCTTTTCTACGCAAACTATTTATATTTTGGAAAAAACTGTATGTATAGATAGATAGATAGATAGAAAATTCTTTATTGAACATAAAACAAAGAAGTACAAAGGCGAACTTAATGCTAAAAAGCATTCTCTTCCAGATAACCTTGGTGTATTGCGGAAAAAATATGTATCGGTAGTGCACCAGAAGGGAAATATTTAAAGAAAGAAAGAAAGAAAGAAACGTTTATTTATGACTAAGCAATCAAAGACACACACATGCAACACGCAAAAGCAAACATAATTATTGGATAAGTTTAAGAAATTAACAAAATATAATAATAATAAATAAGTACTTGAATTACTGCCTAAAATATAAAATAAACTAATACATATCCGTTAATATTATAATACTTACCATTATATAATTCTAAAAGTAAATGTACTTAGGTATAAAATATAATAAAATTGCTCATTAATCGATCTTACTGAGGAAATGATTATAGATTCTAGAGCTGAACACCTCCACTGAAGTAGACTCGCGATAATTGAGAGGGATATGGTTCCACAGACGAATTGCAGTTACCGTGAAGGAGTCAGAGAATGAAGCCGCATTGTGCGGCGGAGTCATCAACTTACACCACGTATCAATGTTTTGTTGTAGATAAAAATGTCACTACAACAACAGCTCCGACCGAGTCCCAGGAGAAGGAAGAGACTAGACCTCCGCACAACCACACCCTGCACGCCTGCGACCAGTCAGGCGAGATCAGAGACGACTGCTTCGTTTGCGACTGTGTGGACCGCATCCTGGTAGCAGAGCATTGCTTTCAGAACGACGCGGAGACATGTCGCGGACGTAAACCCACTTTCTTGGAAGATAAAGTTAGTTTGGATTGAATTTGATGTTTATTTCCATCATCCATCACAGGACGACATTAGCCTTACCTTCTTAGCTTAGGTACTGGCTTCTGTGCATTATTTGCAACAATTTAGCCAATTTAGTGATATAATTAATTATATTTTTATAGTCAAGTCGTCATGGAGTCTCCGACAAGTCATAACCCAGTTTAAATAGTGGCAGAAAAAATGAGTTTTGAGAGAAAAATCCACCATTTCGAAAAGACACGCAATACACTTAAATTTCACTGCCATTAATGTGCCATTTATCCAAGTTACACCGGTTAAAATACCACTAAAATTATATACACGAAATAACTCGAAAAAACACATTAAAATGTAATAAAATAAAAAGGACGACGTTTCTTTTAAAAATGGCAGATTGAATCTATCGCACTACCGGTGTAGATAATGTAGTTTTTGCGAAATAGTTTTGGACAAAGTTATCATAACTATTTTGGACCATGCACTTCGCACTTTAGGTACCTATGAAGCTACAAGTACCCGGCGGACTCGACTTGTCGAGTCATTTCAGTGAGTCAGACAAGACAAGAGTTACGCGATAGAAAGAGAGGTGAATTTAGCTGTAGGTACAGCTCGTTCACCGTAAGATGGCACCTGTAAATACTCCATGGCAGGTGCCAACTAACGGTGAACGGTCCAGCTCGTTCACCGTAAGATGGCACCTGTAAATACTCCATGGCAGGTGCCAACTAACTGTGAACGGTCCGGCTCGTTCACCGTAAGATGGCACCTGTAAATACTCCATGGCAGGTGCAAACTTACGGTGAATGGTCCGGCTCGTTCACCGTAAGATGGCACCTGTAAATACTCCATGGCAAGTGCCAACTAACTGTGAAGGTCCAGCTCGTTCACCGTAAGATGGCACCTGTAAATACTCCATGGCAGGTGCCAACTAACTGTGAACGGTCCGGCTCGTTCACCGTAAGATGGCACCTGTAAATACTCCATGGCAGGTGCCAACTAACTGTGAACGGTCCGGCTCGTTCACCGTAAGATGGCACCTGTAAATACTCCATGGCAGGTGCAAACTTACGGTGAACGGTCTGTAATTAGAGCAGTACATTGACGGTACGGAGGCTGCAATGCTCTAATGCGCTGTAGAACCTAAATTGCACTTTATTATGTGGTGGCAAGAGTTGCTATTTATTTAAATGATTTTGCGGAGTCAACCTTTCCTATGTGCCCCTGGGGATCAGGGGCACATAAAATTTTCAAAGAACTTGCGGAGCGACTTTCTGAGTCTACGCGTGACCGGAATGCTGACTTTTATTTTGGTCAACGAATGAGCATTGCCATTCAGCGTGGCAATGCAGCCAGCATTCTGAGCACGCTGCCCTCGGCAGCTGGGGTTTAGTTTAGTTTTAGACTTCGCCAACAATTTTTTTTAATTATCTAAGGTGTGTAGACCATGTAGACACTAGAGTGTAACGCAGGGGGCATCTTACGGTGAACGGTCTGTAGGTATGGTTTATTGATTTTTTTAAATTCAGTTCTTAATTCAAATGAAAAACAAAATAGGTACTTTGAAACAAACTCTGAGTCGGTCCACGTCTTGAGGCGAATATTTTATGCCCCCTTTTTAAGACGGCCAAGAGGTTGGGCCTGAGTATGGCAGTTTTTGTTAGGTGGGTCGGATCCCAATCAAGTTTGGGTACCACTGAGCTATAGGCTAATTTTTATCCTGGTATAACGCCAGCGAAGCCACGGGCGGACACTAGTAATTCATAATTCATAACCAATATACATAAAATCGTTGCGTGACTGACTGACTGACTATCAACGCACAGCCTGAACCTTAAGCCCTAGAGACATGCAATTTTGAGGGTACGTTCTCTTTGTGGTCTAGGGGTGCACTAAGAAAGGAATTCCATAAATTCAACCCGTAAGGGGGTGCAGCGGGTGTGATCGAAAAGTACACGCGGACGAAGTCGCGGGAATTCCACTAGTAATTAATAAACCTAAAGAGAGATATTATAGGTACCTTTTTTTTCCTTTTTTTTTTCTAGGTAGAATACATTTATTTGCAGAAAGAATAATACAAGGTATGTACAAAATACATATGAAACAGTTGTGCTACCTGAAGACCGCTACAAGCGATCTAAAGGTAGCTCAACTGATCCAAATCACTACCAGACGGAAGCGTCCCTAAGATGCTGGTACCTATATTATAGGTACTTAACATGATTCAGTGATAAATCAAATTTATGGTTGAGGTTTATTAATGAAAACCATTAGAAAAAACACAAAACTTTATCATCATAAAAAACAATAAGAAATGACCCAATTAACTTTTAATCGCCACAATTTTGATTAGAGACTTAAGCAGTGTTCTAGACATGCTTGTACTGTTTCTTTTGTCCTCAGTAGCATTAAGTGATGCTGTGTCTGTTCTCTTTAAAGGTAAACTTATGTAAATCTCAAACATAACATAACATAACTCCCAACATACACATACCTAGTCCTGATCCTAGACTAGGACTCCCTGTGTCGTGGGTATCAGAAACTACGAGTACCATAACACACCTTACACACCTAACTATCTAAGTTAAACTACGAGTACCATAACACACCTTACACACCTAACTATCTAAGTTAAACTACGAGTACCATAACACACCTTACACACCTAACTATCTAAGTTAAACTACGAGTACCATAACACACCTTACACACCTAACTATCTAAGTTAAACTACGAGTACCATAACACACCTTACACACCTAACTATCTAAGTTAAACTGGCTCGAAATCCTGCCAACGTACTTGTTGCACATCACTTCTTCAGTAATATTCCACAACTCCACAATTGGAACATACTACCAGACGATGTTGTTTCTGCCACGTCTGTGAATGCATTCAAAAACAAGCTCGATAACTGGCTACGAAAGGACAATTCAGCAATTAAAAAAGTGACCCAAAGTTAGGCATTACACACTGTGACGATAATGTTAATGTTAAGGAACTCCCTTTTCCGCATTCGAACTCTATGGGCGGGCCATTATGCGTGAGAGTTGTCCGACTAGGTAGTCAGCCAGCCTAACTCTGTCCAGAAGCACACAAGTTTCCTGGGGTCTTCGCAGTCTTGGCGGAGTGACCTCGGGTTGTTGAGGATTTTTACGTTGAGCTGCTACTCCCACACATTCCAGGACTACGTGGGCAGCCGATTCTTCTTGGGTCAGACACCCTCTGCAGAGTGGGCTGTCTGTGGCTCCGATGTTGAAGAAATGTACAAACACCTCCTGAACAATCAGGAGACAGTGTCCTGTGAGTGTCGCCACGATAGTGCGAAGGTTTATTCTTTGAAGGTTGAGCAGGCGACGTGTTAGTCGTGGTAAGGCAGCCAGTAGGGCAGAGGGAAGAATGGAAATGGGCCCTCTGTGGTTGTTTCCGACCCTCTTCTATCTAGCTCATCTGCGGCGTCGTTACCCAGTGATCCGCTATGTCCCTTTATCCAGTGCAGAGTCACCTTGTTTCCCAAGGCGATTCTCTACAGGGCTCTATCTCTCTATTCTCTCGTGAACGTGATTCTATAATCGTTCTGTTGGTACCCTTTCAAGTACCTTTTTTGTCATACATACATTATATTTTATGGGACTTAACAAAAACTGACTTAACACTGAATTTTAACTTTATTTTTGCAGATAATGTCCTTTCTGTCTCCGCTTGCTAGCTAGGACAAACTGTTGAAAATGAATGCAATAGTTGTGTATGTTCCGATAGCCACGTCTACGAATGCAATCCGAAATCATCAAACCTCTGTAAAGGTGATACTCAGAGCAGTTCACCTTCAACATGTCATCCAAATATAATATACGTGTTGAATGATACAATATGTATTTGTGATAGAACTGGTCACTGGCCACATCAACAATGCAATGAAATCTTCAAATCCCTCGGATCTATAGGAACTCAAACTAAATGCAACCCCGGCTCTTATGTCGCCGATAATTGCAATGTGTGCAAATGTGGACCTGATGGTAAGATTGATAAAAATCATTGCACGAAAAATAAATGTGAAACAACAGAAAGCATAAATAACATCAGTAAAAGCCGAAGACAAAACAAAGTGTATGGGAGTTGTGAAGCTAAAAACTGGTACTCATTAGCCCCATGTCAATTCTGCTTCTGTATTAATGAAAATAAATTAGTGTGTAATACAGGTAACGTTTATTCACATAAAATGGAGCTAGTTGCTTATAATTTGAGCATATGTGGCAAGGAACTTATCAGAGAAGCTATTGCCCTTATACCCGATGATCAGAAGACTTTAAGATATGGCGTTGTAAATTCAAATGAAATAGAGAGTGAAACAACACCCATAGCTATAAAACCAAATAAAGTTAAATTACAACAGAGCCATACAACAATCAATTCCGATCGTGAAGGAAATGACCTACGTGTCGGCACGAATAGCAAACAAAGTGAAGAATACTACACAGAGTCTGAAGAGGAAAAACCGTCTATAAAGGTTATAGCGAGAGAAGGGGCAAGTACTCTACTGCCGTACGATGATGAAAGTCCAACTGATTTAGATGACGAAAGTAAAGATTCTGAACAATTGCTTGAAACCGATAATGAGGTGGGTGTAGAAATTGAAGCACAGACAACAGATCCTATCAATTCTGTCCTTGGGGATATAGAATTTGCAGTAAAATCTTCCGTTAATTACAAACAAGCACCCTTAGAAAAAAAGACAGGTATGAAGATACCTGACTTTTTTTCTAAGGGTTTTAATTTAGGTACTAAAACTAATAATTTAGGTGAAGCTTTGAAACTTAATCTTCCAATGGTGTTGGATAAGGTCTTTCAAACGGCTTTGAGCAAGTCCTTGGTGTCGATAGATTCTGATTCAGAATGTACACCAGGAACTGTCACTATATTAAAATGTAATGTGTGTTACTGTGAGGGACATAAACGATTGTGTACTACTAACAAATGTTAATAAATACAATTTAAATAAAAGCGTTTGTTTAATTAACAAGTAATTAATTTAGTAAAAATTAAAAAAAAAAACTCAACGCAATGAAACGGCTGAACCGATTTTAATCAAACATAGCTAAGAACACTCCCGACAAATTCACCTTTCAAACAAAGAAAAAACGAAATCAGTTTGTAGCAGTGTGCGTTGCTACAGAAATGCTGAATCGTGATTTGCATTACGAGCGGGCGCACACGAGCAGCCAGTCATCTCCAGCCATCCATACCAATAACTTGTGTGGTATTATAATCGCGGAATATATTCGGTTTACGTAAAGACTCGTAATATGTGACCTTATACATATTGGGAAAATATCACCTTAAAGTGGTGACCCCAGACTTTGATTTTTGAACGCGTGTTCATGGGCCAGAGGTGACTCCCTCCCGACGAAAGCCACGCCTCGGGAGGTAAAAAGTTTCAAAATTGCATCACGATGACGTAACGCCACATGGACAACGGAAGCGCATGGAAGGCGCGGTAAAATGATCCACTCACAGCTACCATTTAGAAGACCTGAGTAAGAGTGCGAATGTGAAGAGTATTGGCGGTTCAGGAGCGGAACGAGATGATCCAGCTGCACTCTATGGTTTATGCCCGGAGGAAGGATGCTCACCGGAGGGATTATGCCCGGTTGAAGGATGCTCACCGGAGGACCAGTGCTGGACTTCGAGGAGGCTCAGTCCCACTGCTGCGAGTGACTGGCATCGAGTTCACGCTAGTTAGGGGCCATGAGAGTTTTTAAGGCAGAAGAGAAGGGCTATGGTGCTGTGGTGTAGAAGAAAAAATAATCGTCGACGTACGTGAGCGTATGGGAAGAAAGGTTTCGTCGTAGAATCAGTGAATCGTAGAATCAGTGAATCGTAGAATCAGTGAAAAAGTGTTATAATTTTAATTTGATTGCGTTGCGATACTAGGCACGTAGCAATTAGTTTACAATGCATCTCGAGCATTTGATAAACGAAACGTCGCATTGCATCGCATCGCGTCAAAATAATATTCAGGTCCGACAACAGTTTTATTTTATTTTGTGGTTTTATTTTACTGTATTTTTTGCTATTTGATAAATTGTGTGTACCATTTTTGATTTTTTACATTTTTTTGTTATTTTTGTATGTTTTTCTCAGAACAAAAATTTTGTGTACCGAAAGATGGTATTTAAATGTAATATTTCGTAGCGTTGCGATATTATGCTCATGGTAATTAGTTTACAATGCATCTCGTAACATTTGGTAGAACGAAAAGTAGCATCGCATCGCATCGTATCGAATATTTGTTAGTGCAACAACAGGTTTATATTAATAAAACTTTTCCATTGTTTTGTTCTCGCAGCGCTCGTAATTAGATACGTTACGGCGAGCTAGCGTGCGAATGCTTAGTAGAGAAACAACTTCATCGTAATCTGCATTTGTGAAGCATTTGGTTCATTTGTTAGTTTTTGGTTTGTATAAAAGAAGGATAGCGTTGCGATAAAATGCACGTAGCAATTAGTTTACAATGCACATGGTAGCATTTGGTAAAACGAAACGTCGCATTGCATCGCATCGCGTCAAACATATTCGAGAAGGTATTCAGTTTTGTGGTAAATGAATTGCAAGTTTTAATTTTTGGAATTTTTTTTTATAGTTTTTGAGATATTTTTGTTGTAAAATCAATTTTTTTATAACCTTTGTCAGTAACATGTCTTATTTTATTTTCACATGTGGATTAGTCTAAGTCTTATCAATTCAGATAAAAGTAGGTCAGTTTGTAATGCAAGCTCATGTTACGGCGCCGAGGCATAGGTCGCGTCGTGCACGATCTTGCAACTATGCACATTCCTGTGTGCCTTTTGCACACGATTATAACAAAGCGATGAATGAACGCAGGCAAGGAAATAAGTAAAAGTATCCATTGTATTTTTGAAATACTTTGAATGTAGCAAGTATAATCAGTATCGAAAAATAAAAACGTGTTAGAATAAGTCGTAGTTACACTTAGATATTCTTTGTTTTTTTTATGCGTTTTTTAGATGCATACTTTTGTTTTAACATTCAGTAGAGTCAGTTAAAAAGGAAACAGTTTTGTTTTCAGTGATTTGAGTAATGTATTTTTGTAATTTTGTATTTTTGGATTATTCGGGGGATTCAATTACAGTTTATATCTAATGAGTCATAAATTGTAGTTAGAACTGTTCTTTTATTGTTTGGGTTAACGTACGAAGAGCGTAATCTGATCTGCTAATAAAACACACACATCGTAAGGTAGCAATGTTGCAAAAATACGATTGTGCTTAGATCGCAGTGTAAGCTAAGTGGTTATTAAGCCAACTTTGTAATAGGAAGGTTATGTTTTATGTTAAGACTTTTATGTTCTAGACCTAAGATTTTTTTTTTTAAAAAAAATTGTAAGGGGGAGATTACTGTAGCAGTGTGCGTTGCTACAGAAATGCTGAATCGTGATTTGCATTACGAGCGGGCGCACACGAGCAGCCAGTCATCTCCAGCCATCCATACCAATAACTTGTGTGGTATTATAATCGCGGAATATATTCGGTTTACGTAAAGACTCGTATTATTTGACCTTCTGCATATAGGGAAATACATCCCTTAAAAGTTCATCCGTTCGGGAGCTACGAAGCGACAGACATGGAAATCTACCTCGGAACCATTGGCCGTTGGGACGAATCGTAGAAAGGTTTCCGGGTAGGGACAATGTAACTCGTGTCGTTAGTATAGCCACCAAAGGGGGGGTGTTGCGTCGGCCGGTTTGGAAGTTGGTTCGGCTTGATATCTAAAAGTGTTCCACACCGCTCGGGGCCATGTTGGCAACCAACCTTCCGCGCCAACCATGTCAGCCTCCTTCAGAACTTGACAGTAGGATTATAACATAATTTGTATGCGTAAGTTTTACCGGACTTGTTAATAATATTCGTTGGTATAAGATTTGTCCTGGCTGCTAGCTTATTATGGAATGTAGAAATTATGTGGAATGCTTATTAAGCTTATTAAGCTGTACAGTCACACAGCTGCCTTTGCCGCTATATTCTATAAGGTTTCCTGGAAGAGATCGCTCTCAGCGATAAGGCCGCCCATTGTTTTGCAAGGTTTTTTTTTTTAATGTTATTGTTATTATTTTTTGTATAATTTCTGTGTGGTAATCAATAAAGTGTTCATCTAATCTAATCTAATATAATCTATTACTAGCCCGTAATGGCGCATGCAATGCTCGCGTTTTACCAGGGTAAAAGTAGCCACAGATTGTATAATATAACCCAATCCAGGTCATAAAAAAGTATAAACAATAATTTCGTAATAACACGCATGTGGAAACTGCAAAAAGTAACCATCATACCTGTAGTGTCGTTGTACACCACAATGTAAGTACTTCTGGTTCCTTCAGTAGCGGCTTCGTCAGATCCTCAATCTCACCACAACACCGACAATTAGCCTGGTATCCGAGCCATCACCAACTGGCTCCTACCATAGACTAATGTCTTGTTGTTCTTTCTACCGTCTACATGGAAACAGGCATAAATCTGACGGCCTCATTATGCCACACACTCACATTATAATTTAGGCACATACACTACAAAACCCATAGATTGTCTACAACAGGAGTCTTCAAGCAACTTCATCAGTCTCTTCGCACCCTAAACTTTCCAAGACTTACCTACTATAGCCTACAAAAAGCAGTCGTTTTAAATACATGCCGGATAACTAGGAGATTCTTGCAAACCGACCAACTTTACGCCACGTCTGAACAGTAACGACAGCAAACAACTCATAATCATGACACTCACTTCGCCTAGGCCCGTAAGTGCTCATTATTACCGGTTTCTTGAAGCTGAGATGAAATTAACAATAAACAGAAAAATAATAATAAATAACAAAGGATCTTGCCGAGCCGCCATACACAAAACGGCGTTCTCCTTTCATCGAAATCGGTTCAGTCGTTTCGACGTGAGTGAGTAACAAACAATTAAACATCGTAACGTTGACATCTGTAATATAAACGCGATTCGCATTTTGTATGTATGTTAATCAATCGAGACGTAACGGCTGAACCAATTTTGATTCAATTTGGTGAAGATATAGATTTTGAGCTGAATCAACATTGGACTTTTTATTTCAGTAGATACAACATAGATACATAGATACCCCTATACGCACTCCTATCAAACAGATACCCACATACGCAAGCCGACCTCTAATTTAACACTGAGAACTCGCTTCGCTTGTTTAACTAAAAGCAATTGCAAATCATAAACTGAAAACTCATTAACTGCGCCTAACTAAAGTACCTAGTAGGAATTCAAATGGCGGATCCCTAGCCATAATTGTTTTTTTACGACAAAATTACAAATTGGAAAATGATAGTGAAACATGGCAGTATAATACTGCTTCTAAATTGCATACCTTTTGCGGTTTTGTTGAATTTTGAAAAACGTAAGTACCTACATAAACCTATCACCCTTGATACCTAAGCGAATGGTTAAGTTTTAGTCAAAAAAGAGTTAAAATATATTCACAGTATATATCTCTCTCATATCGAAAATGAGGCATCGTAGAAAACTTTATTCAGCTTGTTTGTTTGTTTTTTTACACTCTTTGGTGTCCCTAAGCACCAAGTACCCTCATATCTCTATGATAAACTTTCATGGATAGGCAGCACCACAGCGGACTCCGACAGAGCGCCTAACAGCTCTCTATGCAGCGTCATAGTTCGGCCTCCTTTCGAGGCAGTTTCCGCTACGCTGCATCGCGGTGCTGGAACAATATTCCTCCTCCAATAAGGAACCTGCATAGTTTTTATGGATTTAAACTTAAATTACGCACTTTTATTTTTGAAGGTCAGAGAAGTCAGGCTAGTCATAAAGGCGATACGAGTATTATACAGGGTGTAACATAATATCCCTATAAGCCCGGGGAGGGGGTATTCTACACATCATGGTGAATAACTTTAGTTCTAGTTCTACGACTTTTTAAATTTCGAAGTTTTTCATTTATGAAGTGCCTCGTAAAAATCCTGAAATTCCCCTAGAAATTCTTGAAATTCCTCAAAAAATGTTCCTAACAGAGCATGAGGCAGCCCCACGCAAGGTACCGTAACGTCCTCATGTTGTTTTACGTACGTTTTTGGAGGAATTTCAGGATTCTTACGAGGCATTTCATGAATGAAAAACTTCGAAATTTAAAAAGTCATAGAATTAAAGTTATTCACCATGATGTGTAGAATACCCCCTCCCCGGGCTTATAGGGATATTATGTTACACCCTGTATAATGATGCTGTGTACTTACTAATATATTTATTTTTATCCTGAGTTCTTGCAGTGTGTGTGGTAATGCCCGTTTCGTTATCTCGTGTTTGTTAACCGTCGTCGTAGATGTTTCTTTTTTGTTTCTTTTTTTGTTATATTTTTGATTGTTTTGTGTCAGGTGTGTTATTGTCCGTGATGTCACCAAATGGCTCTGTCGGAAGAACAGCGTTGGTTGTAACGTGTTTACAACTGACTCATGCTGAGACAGAGACCATTTTGTGGCTCAATGCAAAAATTTAGCTTTGTCTTCTATTTTATTTTAGTTTAGTTTTAGTTTTTGATTGAGTTACAATTTTTTTTTCTTTCTTTCTGTCTTAAATGCTTCAATACAGCTCGTTCACCATAACATGGCACCTGTAAATACTCCATGGCAGGTGCCAACTTACTGCGAACGGACTGTAGGTAATAATTTCTCGAGATAACAAATTATCGGACGCGTCCGTCAGCCGCGGCTGAGGGACGCGGCTTATTGATATCTAGCCAGTACATTTAATTCTACACCGTGCAAACTATCGGTCGTAAGACGCGGACGTGACCTTGAGCGTTCAGACGTCCAAACAGAATCTAGCCGGCTGGATGTTTGTGCGTCCGCGGACGGTGTGAACGGGGCACGGGACGCGGCCGCGGACGTTTCGAGAGTCACAAGCGAACCAGTTCTCGATTGACAAACTTTGGAATGACCGAAGCGAGGCGTCCGAAGATGCCGTCGCGACTACCGTGCACACCGCTAAGCCGCGTCCCTCAGCCGCGGCTGACGGACGCGTCCGATAATTTGTTCCCAGCTTTAGCGGTGTGCACGGTAGTCGAGACGGCGTCTTCGGACGCCTCGCTTCGCTCAGGTTTGTCAATTGAGAAACACTAGACGTCCGCGGCCGCGTCCCGTGCCCCGTTCACACCGTCCGCGGACGAACTGGCAAAAACATTCAGCCGGCTAGATTCTTTTCAGACGTCTGAACGCTCAAGGGTGACTCAAGGTCTCACCCGCGTCCTACGACTGATAGTTTGCACAGTTTAGTATAAAATATACTGGCTAGATATCAATAAGCCACGTCTGTTAGCCGCGGCTGAAGGATGCGTCAGATAATTTGTTCCCAGCTTCAGTAGTCGCCCGCGGTTACACCTGCGTTATTTTCCCCAGCGAGCTGAGTTTCGAGATACAAAGTACACAATGTTACAAATACAATACAATATTGTACAATCCAGGTTTTAATCTATGTACCAAATTTCATAAAAATTGGCAAAGCCGTTTTGGCGTGAATGCACCACAACCAAGCCATCATAATCATTAATTTCACTTCACACATTAGTCAGGCTACTAGTATATTATTATTTTATCTGTGGTCAGGCCAAGTACTTAATCTATTCAACTAATACAAGATATGTTTTTTTTTTAAGTATTTGTTAAACAGTTGTGCTACCTGAAGACCGCTGCTAAAGTTCTAAAGGTTGCTCAACTGATCAAAATCACTACCAGACGGAAGCGTCCCTAAGATGCTGACTGCATTGCCACGCTGAATGGCAATACTAATGCATTGAGCCAGATAAGAGCCAGCTCTCGGGTTAAGCGTCGTTTCGACTAGACGCCCTGAAATAATTTTGAAAACGCGGTAGGCCCCGGTACCCCACGGACCCAGAGTCTCGACCCCGATAAGCTCAGATAAGTAAGTTCTGTCGAGACTTGCATTTTTGCGTCTTTTGATGTCCTCAGCGATCTGCCGCTGCACCAGCCCTAACTGATGTCTCGGATAGATGAGATGGCGCAAGGGTATCAACGCATCCAGCGTCCCACACCAAAGGCTTACCCTTCTCCCAACAAGAGTCATGTCGTCAGGCCGCTTACCATCGTCACGTAGCAGACCATTCGGCTAGCTTATTACGTGTCTTGCAATAGCAATGCGATAGCAAGAATCGCACGAAAATTGCGCGATTATCGCATCCAAATTGCAAATTTGTATTACGTATCAGCGATACGAATTTGCAATTTATTATTATTTTATTATTTTATTTTATTTATTAAGAAACAAGTACAACACCATAACAGAAATCCAAAGCGATGTTGCATGCACACAATTATATAACAATAAAAAATAAAAACAACCAAGCTTAGAATAAGTAGGTAACGCCTACCGAGGATAGACATACAATAATAACTAACACTAACTACTTGCATTAAATATTCTCTAAAACAAGCTGCGCCATTTCCATGAGCTTCGGCAAGCTATGACAAAAAATGTCAACATTGTTCTCTGAGAGAATATTAACTAAACGGATGGCGTGTGACATTGGGGCAAATTTGAGCAAGTTAGTTCTAGATGTTGGCTGACTGAGCATAGCAGGGCGGCGGCGCGCGCCCACGTACTCGTCGCGATCACGTAGCGATGATCGCGCAATTCTTGCTATCGCATTGCTATTGCAAGATACGTAATATGCTAGCCGTTCTAACTTGTCTTATACCTTTATTCACTTTCAGCTTTAGAAAAAAAGCTCTGGGGACAAGAATGCGCGAAAAACGCACTAGTGCTGAACGATTGCAACTGGTGTAAGTGCAAGAACAACAAGTACACCTGCAACGCCAGAGTTTGCAGGGAAGTTGACATGTTCGGGCATTTCAATGGTAAGGGCTTTGCTTGTTAGGGCTTCTTACAGGGCGACTATAATTAACAGCGTCCGCTAGTAGAACAGGGTAACCTATTGTAGTCAATGAAGGGCTTTGCTTATTAGGGCTTCTTACAGGGCGACTATAATTAACAGCGTCCGCAAGAAGAACAGGGTAACCTATTGTAGTCAATGAAGGGCTTTGCTTATTAGGGCTTCTTACAGGGCGACTATAATTAACAGCGTCCGCTAGTAGAACAGGGTAACCTATTGTAGTCAATGAAGGGCTTTGCTTATTAGGGCTTCTTACAGGGCGACTATAATTAACAGCGTTCGCTAGTAGAACAGGGTAACCTATTGTAGTCAATGAAGGGCTTTGCTTATTAGGGCTTCTTACAGGGCGACTATAATTAACAGCGTCCGCTAGTAGAACAGGGTAACCTATTGTCGTCAATGTGGTCTGGCAACATTTCTACCATAAATCAATAATGATAGTCTGCATAGAGTTTTTTTCATCATAATTATCTTCTTTGGCAGCTCAAATAATAGCCCACTACTGGGTATAAACTTCCTCCCTCAAACGCCACTCCAATTGGTTCTGTGGGATTTGCATCCAGGTCCTTCCATCTACGGCATCTATATATATATTTTTTGAATTTATTTATCATTTGAACTTACTATTAAAACATATTACATAGATATGTTTTAATAGTAAGTTAGTAAGCACATCAAAAACCACAAAGGTTTGTAAAAAAAAATGCTTTATCATCCGCCTACCTGGCTGAAGGTCTGCCACGGCCTCTAGTGCTCCCTCTCGGACACCACTCTGTCAGGGCCTTACACCACCTGACGTCACCAAATCTGGCCAAGTGTCCTGCCCAGTGCCATTTTAGTCTCGCAATACGGTCACCAATATCTGCCACTTTTGTCGTTCGGATTTCCGTATTGCGAACACGGTCCAGTAAACATATTGCAAGCATGGCACGCTTCATAGCCCTTTGGGCGACTCTCATTCTATGCACAGCTTCCTTAGTGAGCGTCCATGCTTCGGCGCTTTTTTATTCAACACTGAATTTTCAGATGCAATCCAAGACATAGACGTAGGCATGCAAGGACATGGAGCCTGGCGATCAACACCATTGGCCTGCGAGGCAGGAGTCCACTACAACAGAGGAGGCCTCCTCTGCATCTGCACAGAAGACGGCACCTGGCCCAACCCAGTCTGCAGAGATACCTTCAGAGTCCTACACAATGTTGAAGTAGTCAAAAACTTCGAGCTCTCCAACACTCAACAATGCTCCCCGACAAAACTATATTTAGCAGATTGTAACGTCTGCTTCTGCTCGGCAACCGGTAACGTAGACCCAAGTTTATGCACACAGAAGGATTGCCAGAGAAATCATCTTATTTCAACAAGATCTGAAGAAAATGACGTGGATGAGGTTTACGCTCAATGCGACATGGATAAAAAGTACAAATTAGGTTGCAAAAGCTGTTTTTGTCTAAGAAATAATCGTTTGATTTGTGATAATTGTACTAAAGAATCGCAATGCACAGGCAGAATACCAGGTGAGAACTTCAGTTTAGATTGTAACACTTGCCACTGTGACGATAAGGGCACGATTTATTGTACACTCAACAAATGCCTGGACAGTCAAGAAGAAATAAACAAAACACAGAACAGAATACCCGAAGTACCGAAGTTGTATGCGAGAAAACCGCTCAAAGACATAAACTGCCAACCAGGATTAAAGTACATGAAGAAATGCAACACCTGCTACTGTTTTCGAACTAGAAGCTTAATAAAGAAATACGGCTGCACTCTCAAAGAATGTCCTGGAGAAGAGTTACCTAGCAAGCGGAACATAGGGGATACCTTCACCAAATACTGCCAACTTTGCTATATTCGCGCATATGGAAACCACACAATGGAGATCTGCAGTACAGATCCGAAATGTTTAAACAGAGATAGTACAGAATCGTTGAGGCACCGTGAAATACAACAAGATTGTGAACCCATGCATGTTTATAAGAATGGCTGCAACACTTGTCAGTGCCTCGCCGATGGTAAAACCGTATCGTGTACGGACGAGCCCTGTGCAGCTAAGCCGATATCTCTGGAAATCATTCCTGTAGCTCAAAAGCTACCGGGCTGTCCTAGAGGGCATTCTTACAAAATTGGTTGCAACTTTTGTTTTTGTTTGTCTAACGGTGATGCTTTGTGTACCACACTGGAATGTAAACCCAAAAATACACAATTTTAAAGTTTGTACTAGCTGAATTTTAATAGTTAGAAATGGTTAGTAGTAGAGATTTTGTATGAAAGAGTTCGTCCGGGGAAGTACTACCACGATACCTATTTCTGCTGCAAAGCAGTAGTGCTCGCATTTCTGTGTTCCAGTGGGTATGGGTGCCGGTGAAATTACAGGCACATGAGACTTTTTATCTTTATGTCTCAGGGTGGCGGGTGCAGTGCAATGCCACATAGGGCGCGTCCTAAGTGGACGTGACCTATGAGCCAATGCATTTTTAAAGGAAGATGTTACCGCTTAACATCAGCTGGGCCATCTGCTTGATTAGTGATCGTAACCATGTGCTGATCAAAATGAGCCAAACAAGTCTACTATTATACATCGAGGAGTTCCGTTGTCCACCTTCCGTCTCCATCATCAGATCAGCTCCCTGTCACCATATTGTATTGTCATCGGAACTTGACAGGTATGCCAAATTTCAGCTCAATCGGTTGAGGATAACTGCTTTTAAATTCAGTTGCAAGATTCCACCCGGACAACTTCGACCAAAGTAATTGCAAGATAAATATTATGATTATTATTATTTCATTGGCAGAGGTTACCGCTTAACATCAGGTGGTCCATCAGCTTGTTCCGTCAATAAAGAAGTATAAAAAAAAACAGACCGTAATTTAATTTGCAAATTTGGTATGCGACCATAGTTTCATAATTAAAAAAAAAATTAGAAATTTAAATGTTTATTTTTAATGAGATTAGGTAATTGGTTTAAAATGCTGATTGAATGAATTTGCCAGCGCCATCTAGAAATATCCTGGAATTTTGCCAGCGCCATCTAGAAATATCCTGGAATTTTGCATGTGCCATCTAGAAATAGCCTGGAATTGACCTTTTTTAAGTCACGTTTTCTCGTATGAGATTAGCAGTCTATTGTGATTAGTTAGTCTATGGTATTATAATGCATATTTTTAATTTGAATATTTTACTTGATTTAGTCAGTTAAAAATCTAATCTAAGAATCTAATTTTGCGAATTTTTTTTTACCTTAAGAAGTAACAGTTACAGTAACAGATTTTTAGAAATATAAAACACTAGCAACTCGCCCCGGCTTCGCACGGGTAGCCCCCGGTGACCCCCCCCCCCCTCCTCCTACACTCCCCCCTATGTCAATATTCTGGTTCTAAACTACCTCCCGACTAATTTTCAGCCAAATCGGTTCACCCGTTCTTGAAGTGGTGTAACTACCACGACTTTGTTTTATATATATATATAGATTATACTTGCCCTCACGATTTGATAAACGAACTGTGTACGTCACATGCAATACATGTGATTGTAGCCTAACGGTTCAATAGAGCAACTCAGAATCCAACGATACCGGGTGCGATCCTAGGCTCCGCACCAATGACTTTTCTAAGCTATGTGTGGATTTCCATCGCTCTGTGCTTCGGAGGGCACGTTAAGCTGTCGGTCCCGGCTGTTATTGATTAATAGCAGTCGATAAGCCATTTCAGAGGCCCTCGGACGGCTTGACAAACTCTGACACCAGAGGCCAGCACTACCTCATACGAAACGACGACGAATACATGTGCACTATGTCTTGCGGTTGTCGCATACAATGTTGTATTGTTACATTAGGCGATGCCATAATTACATGCAATGATAAGTTTTTAAATTGTGCTAAAATTTTTCTTTTAATGATTTAATTGAAAAAAAAAAAAAAAATGGTAATAACTCACGTAGGTACTTGTTCCGAGTCAAACACCCGACTTTTTAATGACCTGCTAATGTAGGGTTACCTATCGCCTTAAAAAGAATACTGCTAAGGAGTGAATACACTACTGAAAACTATAATCTGGGTCTCTTCAAGACTAGAGTTAATAAGTGCCATCTATACCTTCGTGCTCCATCTTCGGCCACATCGTCACTTACAAACAGGTGAGATCGCGGTCAAACCAAGGCTAAAAAAAATGCTTCCTTTATGATATATCTGTCATAAAGCCAGATAAGATATGATAAGATAATACATTTATTTACGAAACCAAATGAATATAGATAACATAAATGAATCTTAGCCTGTATAAAAAAGAGTTACAAAGTTTTTGGGCAATTTAGAATATAGAATAAACAATAGAATGAACTGTATATTATTATATTAATATATACTAGAAAGGAATGTGCAATTTACAATTGATTACTATAATAGTTACTTATAACAAATGGATATCAAGATTCTTATGTAGGTAGGTATGTTATGTTAACGCAGAAATAGAACACTAGCTCCCACCCTAGGTACAACCTGTGTTGTGGGAGATAGTCTCTTTCGTCCAGTTTACTTGCATTCCATGTATTTACAGAGTAAATTTTATTAATTATTAATTAAATTTATTTATTTCCTTTACAGAGTAAGCACAGGGAACGCATCCATTAGTTTATTATATTTTTAAGTGATGTGTATTACTCATTGGAAATCCTAATAAATAAAATAAAATAAAATAAAATATTTATCATTTAGGGTTAGTTATTTAAGCATTCAGTAAATTAACTTTAATTAAATTAACAAGATAACACTTATACGTTATTATCATTAATCGATTAATGAAATTCACATAAGTTATTTAAATTATGAAAAAAATCGAGAAATTTCTAAAAAAGAAAAACAAATCAAAAATTAACAATAATGTATGTTAATTTAATTATTATAATTCATAATAAGGTTAAGAACCTTAAAGCTTAAAGATGACTTCAGACATCTCTTAGCTCGGGTCTCGCGCTATTAGGTAGCCCCTAATTCAATAAGTAATCCTTAAGAGAAGCTGTAGATGACCTGCCGGCAGCAGCGGATGAAGGTGGCTCGCCTGGGCAGCTCCCGCAACCTGGAGGCGCCGACGTACGTGCAGGTGGAGTGCAGGCCTCCCAGGATGTCCTTAAGAGAAGCTAACGTTGACCTGCCGGCAGCAGCGGATGAAGGTGGCTCACCTGGGCAGCTCCTGCAGCCTGGAGGTGCCGAGGTACGTGCAGGCGGAGTGCAGGCCTCCTTGGATGTCCTTAAGAGAAGCTGTCGTTGTCCTGCCGGCAGCAGCGGATGAAGGTGGCTCGCCTGGGCAGCTCTCGCAGCCTGGAGGCGCCGACGTACGTGCAGGCGGAGTGCAGGCCTCCTTGGATGTCCTTAAGAGAAGCTGTCGTTGACCTGCCGGCAGCAACGGATGAAGGTGGCTCGCCTGGGCAGCTCCCGCAACCTGGAGGCACCGACGTACGTGCAGGCGGAGTGCAGGCCTCCCAGGATGTCCTTAAAAGAAGCTGTCGTTGACCTGCCGGCAGCAGCGGATGAAAGTGGCTTGCCTGGGCAGCTCCCGCAGCCTGGAGGTACCAACGTACGTGCAAGCGGAGTGCAGGCCTCCCAGGATGTCCTTATGAGAAGCTGAAGATGACCTGCCGGCAGCAGCGGATGAAGGTGGCTCGCCTGGGCAGCTCCCGCAGCCTGGAGGCACCGACGTACGTGCAAGTGGAGTGCAGGCCTCTCAGGATGTCCTTAAGAGAAGCTGCCGTTGACCTGCTGGCAGCAGCGGATGAAGGTGGCTCGCTTGGGCAGCTCCCGCAGCCTGGAGGCACCGACGTACGTGCAGGTGGAGTGCAGGCCTCCCAGGATGTCCTTAAGAGAAGCTGCCGTTGACCTGCTGGCAGCAGCGGATGAAGGTGGCTCGCTTGGGCAGCTCCCGCAGCCTGGAGGCGCCAACGTACGTGCAGGCGGAGCGCAGGCCTCCCAGGATGTCCTTAAGAGAAGCTGTCGTTGACCTGCCGGCAGCAGCGGATGAAGGTGGCTCGCCTGGGCAGCTCCCGCAGCCTGGAGGCGCCGACGTACGTGCAGGCGGAGCGCAGGCCTCCCAGGATGTCCTTAAGAGAAGCTGTCGTTGACCTGCCGGCAGCAGCGGATGAAGGTGGCTCGCCTGGGCAGCTCCCGCAGCCTGGAGGCGCCGACGTACGTGCAGGCGGAGCGCAGGCCTCCCAGGATGTCCTTAAGAGAAGCTGTCGTTGACCTGCCGGCAGCAGCGGATGAAGGTGGCTCGCCTGGGCAGCTCCCGCAGCCTGGAGGCGCCGACGTACGTGCAGGCGGAGCGCAGGCCTCCCAGGATGTCCTTCACGGTGGCTGTCACGTCGCCTCGGTATTCTACCTGCACTGTTTTACCTGGAACCACGATTATTGTTGATGTATATTCTTTACATTTTGACATTTTTTTTAATTTTTTTTGGTTGCGGGTTCGATTCCTGCCTCGGAACAAATATTTGTGCGATCGCAGATATTTGTTCAGGGTGTTCTGGGTATTTTCTATGTATAATAAAAAATATCTCTATCTATTTAATGTATTGTATTAAGTATATCAATTATCTAGTACCCATAACACAAGCTCTGCTTAGTTTGGGGCTAGATAATGTTGTGTGAACTGTCCAGCATTATTTTTTTTTATTTTTTTTTTACTGTTATTTTTAGATAAACAACTATGTCTTAGCTCAACTACTAGTATAGTATTCTTTTATCTGTGGCTCAACTATGTGACAGCAACTCGGCCTGTATCTACATCTGTCAGTCCATGTAATTGGTAATTGGCATGTACCTATGCCGCTTACACACGTAGGTATGCCAATTCAGCAAACGGGAAACTGGGCAATTAAGTTTTGAGCACAACTCGCGTGCACACGCAGACCGATTGGCCTACGGCAATAGTATGGTTAAAATGGGCAGTATTGCCAATTGACAGTTTTACTGTAAGTAAAATCATAAATTCGGTTAGAAAAAGAAACACCATTCTATTTATAACATACTAGCAGCGCCCCGCGGTTTCACCCGCGTAAGTCTCGATCCCGTGGGAATATCGGGATAAAAATGTGCCTATGTGTTATTCCGGGACTCCAGTTATCTCCATTTCAAATTTCTTGCAAATCCGGCCAGCCGTTTCAGCGTGAAGAAGTAACAAACACACTACACACACACACACACACACACACACACACAAACTTTCGCCTTTATAATATTAGTGTGATTTACTAACGTATGCGTGGAAAGAGTGGGAGTGGAAGATGCAGGCACGGCAGGCAATGTATGTTCTTTTACAAAAAACAACAAAACAACCTTGATAAATGTTTGATTGTCCGTTTGCCGAATTGTCGTAGTTGTGCAAGAGCTATTTAGTAACCAAACGTAATTGGTACCAAATGGTGGATGATTGTCGGACAAGCCAACGAGTAGCGAGCCTTTTTGACAGCTGTTTTGCTGATTGACAGACAAGCCATTTCATTTCATTTTCATTTCATTTATTTCGCCTTGTAACATAGATTGTCACACTGGGCAAGTCACATAATAATACAATTTAAAAAATTCACAAATTAAAATTAAAATTCTAATTTCTAATATACAATACAATTTCTATAATACAATTTCTATATAAATTTAATTGTTAAACACAGTTACTATTCAAAATAACAAATAATCATAAAGCAAAAGTCAACCAAAAATTTAATAAAATCTAATTAATAATCTAATACTAAACTACCTACATCTTACCCAAAAACTAAGTTAATCAGTCGTCATTATACCATTTTTCCAGCACCTCTCGAGAGCACACTACACAATATCATTATTTAGCAAAAATGAGGAATCTAAAACAGTCATGTTCATAAACTCGTTTAAGCAGTAAAATGCATTTACCTCAAAGAAATGTTTAATTTTTCTTTTGAAGTCAGATGTATGTTCCAGATTAGTTATTTTAATGGGCAATTTATTGTACATTAGTATTTTATTGTATTCCCCTTGTTTCTGAACCTTTACAAGCCTAACTTTTGGTATACAAAGTTTATCTTTGTTTCTTAAATTAAAATTGTGTATATCCTTTTTTTTTAAGTAATTTTCCTTGTTTTCGTGAATTTCTAATACGCTTTTATAAATATATAAAGATATAACTGTCATAATTTTATTTTGTACAAAATACTTCCTTGCTGATGTCCTCCTTCTAATGCCACATATGATCCTAATTGCCCGTTTTTGACAAATCTTAACCTTTTTGATGTCTGAGCTATTTCCCCATACAGTTAAAGCATAACTAATGATGGAATGGACATAAGCGTAATATACTGATATAAGAGATCTTCTGTCAATCATAGGTTTCAATTTTAATAGCGCATAGTTTGCACTTGCTAGTTTCTTACAAACCTTATTAGCGTGAGCTCGATGACTAACTGATTGATCCATCGTATACCCAAGGAACACATGTTCCGATGTTCCTACCGTTTGCTTCATATTTCTAGTTTGGTAACGCATTACTATACTTTTGTCCTCATTTAAAATTATTCCATTAGCTTCAAACCAATTTTTCAGTAATTTTATGGAACAATCGATTCTTTCATCTAGACGAGATTTTGTATCTTCCTTTAAACCTATGTGTGTATCGTCTGCGAATAAGTTAATGAAAGCTTAATCAGGTACACATTTGGAGAGATCATTAACGTATACAAGAAAAAGCACTGGTCCCAATATTGACCCTTGAGGTACACCTACATCAACCTGACCCGCATCCGAGCTTTCACCATTTACAGTAACAATCTGCATTCTATTCTGAAGGTACGTAGTCATTAATCCAAGCTCAGTTCCACCAAATCCGTAATATTGTAATTTTTCTAATAATATGTCATGCCTTAAGCAGTCAAAGGCCTTGGACAAGTCACAAAAAACACTTGCACATTTCTGCGCACCATCCAATGCCTTCAATACAAAGTAGTTTACATTTCGTATAGCCATTTCGGTCGATTTATTTTTTCGGAACCCGTATTGCGCCGAACTAAACAGTTCATTATTATCGAAGTATTCAACAATTTTATTTTTTATAATCATTTCTAAAATTTTAGATATCGTGGGCAGTATACATACTGGTCTGTAATTATTCAGTTCATTCCTTTCACCTTTTTTAAAAAGAGGTATAACCCTTCCTGCCTTCAGGACATCTGGAAATACTCCTTCCAATAAACACGCATTTATTACACTACAAATCAATTTCAATAACATGTCATTTCTTAAAATTAGAGACTTAATTATTTTACTATTCATGTCATAGATATCTTCAGATTTTTTATCTTTCATGTCTTTTACTATCTTTCTAAATTCAATACAAGTCACTGAATTAAATTTAATTTTATCATGAGGTCTTTTTATATTATTTAAGTAATCTAAGCATTTTTCTTTGTCAATATTTGTATGTTTTGTTAGATTTCCAGCTATATTACGAAAAAAGTTATTAAACAAATTAGCTATTGTTTTCGGGTCTTTTATTTTCTCTTTCTTCTCATTTATCACTTCCTGTATTAATTTTTTTTGGGTACGATTTACATTTATTTGTTCATTTATTATTTTCCACGATTCCTTTATTTTGTTATGAGATAGTTTAATTCTATGTGCGTATTGTAATTTCTTCGCTCTTCGCCAACGAGTAGCGAGCCTTTTTGACAGCTGTTTAGCTGATCGACGGACAAGCCAACGAGTAGCGAGCCTTTTTGACAGCTGTTTTGCTGATTGACGGACAAGCCAACGAGTAGCGAGCCTTTTTGACAGCTGTTTTGCTGATTGACAGACAAGCCAACGAGTAGCGAGCCTTTTTGACAGCTGTTTAGCTGATCGACGGACAAGCCAACGAGTAGCGAGCCTTTTTGACAGCTGTTTTGCTGATTGACGGACAAGCCAACGAGTAGCGAGCCTTTTTGACAGCTGTTTAGCTGATCGACGGACAAGCCAACGAGTAGCGAGCCTTTTTGACAGCTGTTTTGCTGATTGACAGACAAGCCAACGAGTAGCGAGCCTTTTTGACAGCTGTTTTGCTGATTGACAAAACGCAAAACGCTAAATACCTATTTAACTACAAGAGCATCTTTATAACTTTTGAAACTATCATGGTTATGTACATAATTTTCACTAGAAACGGGATATTTACCATGATAATTTTTGTGTCGAGTTGGTGTGAATTGTGACAATGAAACCGATGGTAGTGGTATCGTTCGTAATAAAAGAGTGAGAAAGAGGGTAGATCGATATATCTGCCAATAACATCTACTCGCAAAGACTTTAGTCAGTTCTCCCGTGATCATGGCGCATGCAACTGTGCCGAAATATCGGGAACATATAAAACTCAAAAATCATGGTAAATATCCCGTTTCTAGTGAAAATTAAGAGCATCTTTGTTTTGACGTGGCTTGTAAAGTGTCACATACCAAGAACAAATATTTTGTAACTAGCTAAGTTTATTAGGTCCATGCCCATACTGTATGTAGGTAGGAAGGCTAAAAGGAACCACATTTGCGGCGAGATCGTATAACGCCGTCATGATACAACATAATGCTCCCAATGTAACACAAAACAGCTAACAGCCAGCAAGCAAATGAAAATGTAAATGAATGGAAATGTAAATGAAAATATTGTTAAGGAAACCTTTACATAATTAAGTATTTAGTTTCAGTGTTTTGGATACAAATAAATGTTTTTTTTTGTTTTTTTTTAAGTGATATATTGTAGCCTTGGCCCTTGGGTTTCCATAGTAACGGATGAATTCTATTTGTTTTTCATTAATTTTGATACTACTCATTATGAAAAATTCAAGATTCAACTAACGTTTGAAGGTAAAAGACCGGAAGGTAATGACAGTAGTTTTTCAAACGATTGTTGGCGAACTCAGTATAACTATGGTCCCTAACCTACAAACAACGTGAATTCAAAAAACATAACATGATTTTATAGGGTGGGTAACCTTCAAAAGTCCTATAATCTGCCTCGACTCCAGAATGCTTCAGCATGGCCGTATTTGACGCCGTGCCAAAGAACAGCTTGACCTTCTTCCCCTCAGGGGTGGTGAGCAGCTCGCCGCCACACTGGTCGTGTCCGGCGAACATGCCGCCAGCCATCACGAAGTCAGCACCTGCGCCGAAGGCTTTAGCCACGTCTCCAGGGCAGGTACAGCCGCCATCCTGAAAAGGTTGTACAACTATTAAGTATTGCTTATGTTTTTTATGGAAATAAAAGAACTCTTATAGAATCAATAAGTAGTCCAACAGCCTTATGTATGAGGACTGGTTTTGAGGCCTCATTGATTGAAAAGGGGGACTTGCCATAATCACCACGGTATGCAAGCGTATTGGTGATCGAAGTATTGGTGTTGAGTACTCAGGGGGATGCTGCTGCCCATCCCCTAGTGGAGTTCTCTCCTAGGAAGCCAACATCTAAAGCTAACTTGCTCATATATGCCCCAATGTGACCGCCATCCGTTTAGTTAATGTTCTCTCTGAGAACAATGCTTGACATTTTTTGTCACGACCTGCCAAATCCCATGGAGATAGCTACATACTAACATTCAATAATTCTCTAAAACAAGCTGCGCTATAGTACTAACTATATATACTATATATACTATCACTATAGTATTGTTGTATTATGTATATTATAGTCAAAGTCAAAGTCAAAAGTATTTTATTCATTGAAATCACAAGGATCATTTTGAATCGTCTTAAAAAATAAATTTACAGTTACTCCTGTTCCAACGCAACCAGACCTAGAAGAATCAGGCAACAAACACGGTCTGTTTTTCTTTTGATGATCCTTCTTACTACTAGGTGGAGAGCGCCTGTGTGGTGCCTCGAGAACAAGTGGAAGCTGATTCAAGGAAAAAAGGAAAACCAAATTAAAAGCCTTACTTCGGTAGGCAGTCAAAAGTAAGATGATAGAGAGAATCAGCAAAAGTTCATAAGGCAGCACACACTACGCTTGATATACACATAAATAACACATCAGTAATAAATTATATGCAGGTACAGACATTGCAAATTGACAAATTAGGTGTCGAGGGGCAGAGCGACATCAGGCCACGCGGCTTTATCATTAACATAGTCATGTAGTGTGTAATACGCTTTCTTAATTAAATTATTCTTTATGTAAGATTTAAATCTTCGAATCGAAAGTTTAGAAGCACTTTCTGGAAGTTTATTATAGAACCGAACAGAATTCCCCATAAAAGACCCACTTACTTTTTTTAATCTAAATTTGGGAATACTCAGTTTATTTTTATTTCTCGTGTTAAAACAATGCACTTCACTTTTTTTCATAAATCTATCTAAGTGTTTATGTGTATATAATAAGGTTTCGTAGATGTATTGCGATATTACGGTGAGAATGTTAATTTCCTTAAAACGCTCCCTCAAGGAGTCACGTGGCTTCATTTTATAAATGGCACGTATTGCCCGTTTTTGTAAAACAAATATTGCTTGGATGTCTGCTGCTTTCCCCCACAGAATGATGCCATATGACATAACACTATGGAAGTAGCCAAAATAAACTAGCCTAGCTGTAGCTTCATCAGTAAGCTGCCTTATCGTACGAACTGCATATGCAGCGGAACTAAGTCTACCCGCAAGTGCCTCAATTTGTGGTCCCCACTGCAAACTTGCATCAATATTAAGTCCTAAGAAAACAGTATAATATTATATCCATTCTAGAACCGAATGGTCTGCTACGTGACGATGGTAAGCGGCCTGACGGCATGACTCTTGTTCCGTGGGAGAAGGGTAGGCCTTTGGTGTGGGACGCTACGTGCGTTGATACCCTTGCGCCATCTCATCTGTCCGGGACATCAGTTAGGGCTGGTGCGGCGGCAGATTCCGCTGAGGACCTCAAAAGACGCAAATATGCAAGTCTCGACAGAGCTTACTTATTTGAGCCTTTCGGGGTCGAGACTCTGGGTCCGAGGGGTACCGGGCCCTTCGCATTTTCAAAATTCTTTCAGGGCGTCTTGTCGCAGCGATGCATGACCCGTACCGTGCTGGCTCTTATCTGGCTCAACGCATTAGTATTGCCATTCAGCATGGCAATGCAGCCAGCATCTTAGGGACGCTTCCGTCTGGTAGTGATTTAGTTAAGCTACATTTAGATCGTTGGCAGCGGTCTCCAGGTAGCACAGCTGTTTCATATGTTTTGTTTTAATTTTGTAAATACCTTCTTGTATTAGTTGTTTTATTGTTTCTGTAAATAAATGTATAATATTATTGTTGTAGGTCTATCATTGGTAGGTTATTCTAAGCTTGGATGTTTTTATTTCTATTTTTATGTAATCATGTGCGTGCATATAACATCGCTTCAGGGTATTTATGTAACCATGTGCGTGCATATAACATCGCTTTAGGGTATTTATGTAATCATGTGCTTGCATATAAAATCGCTTTAGGGTATTTATGTAATCATGTGCTTGCATATAACATCGCTTTAGGGTATTTATGTAATCATGTGCTTGCATATAAAATCGCTTTAGGGTATTTATGTAATCATGTGCTTGCATATAACATCGCTTTAGGGTATTTATGTAATCATGTGCGTGCATATAACATCGCTTTAGGCTCTTGTTACGATTTTTTTAAATAAATAAATGTGGGTTGGGAGGAGACTGAGGGTTCTTAGAATGGGCAGCACGACACGACTGCTACTCAATGTTCTGTAAAATAATAAGTTCTGTAATTTAAACTGGCTCGAGATCCTTCCAACGCACTTGTTGCACATCACTTCTTCAGTATCTACAATTGGAACATACTACCGGACGATGTTGTTTCTGCCACGTCTGTAAATGCATTCAAAAACAAGCTCGACAGCTCGAAAGGACAATTCAGAACTTAAAAAAGTGACTCAAAATTAGACATTCAACACTGTTTTGATGTAGACATATCAGCGAAACCGGCTCGTCTATAAATAAATAGATAAGCTTCTTACTCAGTTCATAACTCGGTTTAATAATCATTTATTCTCAAAAAGATAATCATTATCACTTACATGAGAATCAATTATACATATTAAAAATAGTTTAGGTCGTTCAAGTTAATATCGATAGGAACTCAATCAACACATTATGACGCATAAAATTATTAGTAAACATTTGATATAATATGATGAGAAAGTTTAGTTTTGAATGCGTTAAATGTATTTAATTTTTTTATATCTGAGGGTAAGTTATTGTAAAGCTGTGCGCCTTCGTAAACTACCGTTTTTTTCCCGTAGTTCGTACGACACTTGGGCAAGACAAGAAAGCTAGCGCGTCGCGTACTTTGCTTTGACTAAATGCATGTATTATAAATGAATAGCTGTTTTAAGTTCATAATTTTAGTTTCTTTGTAGATTTTTTTAGTTGATGTTAAATATGGATAATTAAAAAGCAATTTGATAATTTTGTTTTGTAGAATTTGCAGTTCAGATAATCTAGTTTTAGCGGCGTTGCCCCAAATTTCTATTAGGTATAATAGATGCGGTTTTACGAGTGAGTTGTAAATGGTGTAGCGTAATTGACGCGGAACACACCGGACAATGTTACGTAGATATCCAATACGTGATGAAAGTTTAGTTTTAATATGGTCTATATGTGTGTTCCACGTCAAATAGCTATCCAAATGCAAGCCTAGGTATTTTTCATTGTTTTTCTCTTGTAAAGCTACATTGTTCATTTTAAGGGGGTCATAGGACGGGACATGTTTGTTTTTTGCCTTGAAAATCGTGAAACATGTTTTTGACATATTAATGGTTAAGAGATTATATTGGAACCAGTCATAAAGTGTGTTCAAATCTTCTTGAGCGCGGGGTATTATATCGTGGATGGAGGCTCCAAAGTAGAACAGACATGTATCATCCGCGTACAGTGTGATGTTTCCATGTAGACCTAACTGATGGATGTTATTTATGTAAATTAAGAATAACAATGGGCCTAGAATTGATCCTTGAGGGACCCCGCAGGATATAGGTGCCGATTCGCTTTGAATTTCATTAATTTGTACTATTTGGAACCTGTTTAGTAGGTATGATTGAAACATTTTTAGGGCTGTTTCTTTGACACCAATACATTCTAGCTTTTTAAATAGCAATTTGTGACTGACGGTGTCAAAGGCCTTTTTTAGGTCGATAAATATTCCGAGGACTACGTTTTTCTTATCTATATTAGATTTTATTTTAGTGACAAGGTCAATTGTAGCTCCTAAAGTATTACTTTTAGGTCGAAATCCATACTGTTGCTCATAAATGAAAGTTATAGAAGTAAGGTATTTTTCGAGTCGCTTTTGTATAATTTTTTCAAGAATTTTCGATAGGATAGGCAATACAGAAATAGGACGATAGTTGCCTGGGTCTGTTTTTGGTCCTGACTTGTAAATGGGAGATACTTTTGCTATTTTTAGTGTATTAGGGAATTCACCTTTATTTAAGAGTTGATTCAGACAGTTAGTTAAGTTTACTAGAATTAAGTTTTTTATAGATTTTATAATTTTAGTATTAATTCCGTCTAGACCTGCACTAGAATTAGAATCCAGGTTGTTAATTATTTTGTCAACTTCTTCAGTTGTACATGGGTCAAACTTAATTAGCCCGCTAAGGTTGGTTGTTAGTGGTAAAGCAGGAACGCAGTTCTCATGAAAAGCTTTCGGTATTTGATTAGCAAGAATAGGGCCAATGGTAGAAAAATATTTATTAAATTCATTGCATACTATTTTTGAGTCAGTTATTTCTTTCGATTCGATTATGAGCTTAGAAGGAGCACAGCTTTGTTTAACTTTATTATTTGCCAAATTGTTAATTAGTTTCCACATTTTTTTAGGTTTTTTAGTGCATTTTATAAATTCTTTATAGTAAAAGGTATTTTTTGTAGTCTGAATAAGTTTTGCTGTATAGTCTCTTTTTTCTTTGAAGTCTATCTTTAGAGCTTCATTATCCGGTTGTTTTTTAAGTTCTGTCCATAGCTGGTTCCTTTTGTTTATTTCGGATATAATCTCATTGTGTATCCACTCATCTTGGGGGAGATTAAGGATTTTATTCTTCGTTACTTTACATTTAGTAATATGGTGTTTTATTGTATTTTCAAAAATTGTGTAATCCGAGTTCATTGGGTCAAGTTTTGCAGTTTCTATTGAGGTGTATAATTTCGAGTAATCAATAGCGTCAAATTTTTTTCTTATCTTTGGTGCCGGTTTGAACTACATAATATTGGTCATGTCGTATTGCTTACTGAAATAATGTGTCCCTTCAGTCCATGCGCTGCGTCTGCGCACTCCAGCACGGCGGAGAGCTGAGGGTAGCCCACACCGGTCTTGATGCGCGTCGTGCACACAGAGCCCGGCCCGATGCCCACCTGCAAACCAACACCGATCTACAATAACACTTCTATATAGAAATATGAAATATGCCCAGAATAGGTTTTGCTATAGAATCTTTTGTACAGTTTTACCAAAAATATAAGTCGCCCCGATGTACCTGAAGGTAGACCAATTTCTATAGCGCGGGAACCGGATATCAGTCTGCGCTTTTCTGCGCAAACGAAAACAGTCGATCGGTCTTACATATTTTGGGTAAAACTGTACCATATTTGCTAGAAATAAAAAGAATCAATTCAGCTTCGATTATCTACTTATTCTTGCTTAAATACCATCGAATCGGGGTCAGTGTGTCACACATGGTCGTTTTTTAATTGGAGTCCGAGAGACCACAGTTGCAAATGCAAAAGGTGTGACGAGACATTTTGAGAACGGAAACTTTACACGCCTAAATCTTAAGAATAAACTATTTTTTTTACACGGAAGCACAAAATAGAATTCAATCAGAAGGTAACAAACATTGAAAATCCACTTTTTTCCAATTGCGCCATCTCATCTGTCCGGGACATCAGATAGGGCCGGTGCGGCGGCAGATTCCGCTGAGGACCTCAAAAGACGCAAATATGCAAGTCTCGACGGGGCTTACTTATTTGAGCCTTTCGGGGTCGAGACTCTGAGTCAGAGGGGACCCGGGGCCGTCCTCGTTTTCAAAATTCTTACAGGGCGTCTGGTCGAAGCGACGCGTGACCCGAGAGCTGTCTCTTATCTGGCTCAGCGCATTAGAATTGTCATTCAGCGTGGCTTTGCAGCCAGTAACTTATGGACGCTTCCGTCTGGTAGTGATTTGGGTCAGTTGAGCTACCAGATCGTTTGCTTCAGACAGCCCAACTTTTTCATTTCTATTTTTAACCCGCAACGCAAAAACGACGGGGTGTTATAAGTTTGACGTGTCTGTGCGTGCGTGTGTGTGTGTGTGTGTGTGTGTGTGTGTGTGTGTGTGTGTGTGTCTGTCTGTCTGTGGCATCGCAGCTCCCAAACGGATGAACCATTTTTTTTTTTTTTGTTCGAGAGGTGAATTTTTCTGTTGTGTTCTTAGCTATGTTTGATTAAAATCGGTTCAGCCGTTTCATTGCGTTGAGGGTTTTTTAATTATTACAAAATTAACTACTTGTTTATTTAATTTTGTACAGACCTACTTTATAGTTGTATTATTCTTTCTGTAAATGAAAGTATTTTTTACTATATGTGAAGACTATGGTGGCCAGTTTTTTTTTTTGTATACTAATTACTTGAATGATGGAACAAGCAGATGGCCCACCTGATGTTAAGCGGTAAGCTCTGCCTATGATTATGATTGTGTTACCTTGACGATATCAGCTCCAGACAGAATTAATTCTTCAACCATTTCCCTTGTTACAACGTTGCCAGCCTGGAAAATATTTGTGAAGTTATATGAGTGACATGTTTGTTACATACAAGCAGGTCGTTTTAATAACCTGTATCCAGCCACGGATCATAGAAACGAGCTGCTTGCATATAATAATATCATAAATAGTAATAATAAATAATACTGGACAGTTCACACAACACTATCTAGCACCAAGCTTAGCAGAGCTTGTGTTGTGGGTACTAGATAACTGATATACTTAATACAATATATTACACAGATAGATATTTTTTATTATACATAGAAAATACCCAGAACACCCTGAACAAATATCTGCGATCGCACAAATATTTGTTCCGAGGCGGGAATCGAACCCGCAACCTCCTGCGTCGCAGGCCAACCTTCGCCCGCCGCGCCATAGAGGTCGTCATATTACTATATATAAAGAAAAAAGAATCTCAAAAATCATCTTTAAAGAATGTCCCAAATGCTATCGAGTACGTTTTAATTTTAATTTAATTAATTTAATTTAAGTTTGATTATCTTAAGTAGGACGAAGACGAAGGAAGAGGACTAGCGTTTCGGTTCCACCTTTGTAATGCGAACTGCTAAGGCATGGAATAAGTTGCCGTCGTCTGTCTTTCCAAAAAATTAAAATATGTGCAAGACTGAATATTATCTTCACTCTAAGGCCTTCTAGACCTTCGTGCGCCAACGTCGGCCGCATCGTCACTTACAGGCAGGTGAGATCGCGGACAATCGAGGGTCTATCATCGTAAAAAAAAAAACGGCCAAGTGCGAGTCAGACTCGTGCACTAAGGGTTCCGTACCATTATCTATAAAAACGGCAGAAAATCACGTTTGTTGTATAGGAATATTATAGGAGGTATTTAATATTTATTTTTTTCTGTTTTTTGTATTTGTTGTTATAGGCGGCAACAGAAATACATCATTTGTGAAAATTTCAACTGTCTAACTATAACGGTTCATGAGATGCAGCCTGGTGACAGACGGACAGACAGACAGACAGACGGACAGCCGAGCCTTAGTAATTCAAATTCAAAATCTTTATTTGAGGCTTATTGAGAATTGTACTAAACCTAAACAATAAGCCCATAGAAACATAAATACCTTAAAAACTAACATATACTTAATAACACTTTAATCTAACACACGTGTGATCGCCGACGCACAAAACATAAATACCTTAGAAACTAACATATACTTAATAACACTTTAATCTAACACAAGTGTGAACGCCGACGCACAAAACATAAATACCTTAGAAACTAACATATACATAATAACACTTTAATCTAACACACGTGTGATCGCCGACGCACAAAACATAAATACCTTAGAAACTAACATATACATAATAACACTTTAATCTAACACACGTGTGATCGCCGACGCACAAAACATAAATAACTTGGAAACTAACACACATAATAACACTTTAATCTAACACACGTGTGATCGCCGACGCACAAAACATAAATACCTTAGAAACTAACACATACATAATAACCACACGTGTGAACGCCGACGCACAAAACATAACTACCTTAGAAACTAATATATACATTATTATTATTATTATTATTTAGCCTTTATTTCCATAACTTAATACTTAGTTTTTTTTATACATAATTAAAACACACAAAATTAGGTACACTAAAAGTCAGGCCCCATTTTGGGTATAGGCCTCCTCCAACTGTCTCCACTTGTCCCTTTGTTGAGCGCTTTCTATCCAGTCCTCGCCTGCCACTTTCCGGATCTCATCAGTCCATCTTTCTTTGGGCCTACCTCTAGATCTTCTGCCGTGTGGGCCCGCCCAAGTGGTAACGCGTTTCGTCCATCTAGTGTGAGCTATGTGCCCCGCCCATTTCCACTTCAGGCGCTTTGCATGTCGGAGAGCATCTATCAGTTCTGTTCGCTGTCGTATTTCCGAACTCTTTGGTTGTCAATGAGCCTGATGCTCATGATGCTCCTCTCCATAGCACGTTGGCACGTTTGAATTTTGTTTTTTATATGTTCATAAAATCCATTTTTTTTTTTTTTTTTAATATATACATAATAACACTTTAATCTAACACACGTGTGATCGCCGACGCACAAAACGCGAGAACAAATATTTGCAGATCATATGCAAAAAAAAATTGTGACTTAATGCAAAAATTTGATATTTTTGTCTTTTATGTTTAGTTACAAATTAAATATTCTCCTTCTCTTTCTTTCTGTCGGCGAACTATCGACGGATTAAAAGTCTGTAGTTAGCGTGGGCTCTAAAAGTTTGACGTGACTCACGATTATCGTGTGCGTGGGGTAAGCGGCCCGCACCCTTCTCAAGTACTCCACGAAATGCTGGCTGTACCCATTGGCCACATCCAGACACACGAACTTCAGCTCCTTCACGTTGTTCAGTATCTCTGTCAGTTTCTCGAAGTCTGCGTCTGCCGTGCCGGAGCTGGCAGCTGTAACAGCAAAGGCCTGCCATGTAGAAGACCTAGGTACATTTTTAGAACAACTACGGCTAAATCCGTGGTGTTTTCTGCCTAAGAATAGACCCCTCCGTCTCCTCCCGTGGATGTCGTAGTAGCCAACTAAGGGATTACCCGGACTTGTTTGTAAGATTCGTTGGTATAGCTGGCTGCTAGCTTATTTTAAGGAATGTGTTTACTGGAAGAAAGCGTTAAGCAGAGACAGTAGTGGGAAGAAATGGCGGCGATGAGCTCACCACTTGTCGCGTCTATTTCCCACGAATGGTGCAACACACGTGAAAAGAGGCCCGTTTGAGGCTTTGCCTGCTCTTTCGGGGAAAAAGGCGTGTGTATGTATGTATGTATGTACCTATTAGGTTTGAGTTCTATGTACCTAATATGTAAGCATTACCTTGTGACAAAGAAAGATACAGTGCTATGAGGAGCGATGTACGTACCTATGTAAGCATTACCTTGTGACAAAGAAAGATACAGTGCTATGAGGAGCGATTTACGTACCTATGTAAGCATTACTTTGTGACAAAGAAAGATACAGTGCTATGAGGAGCGAAGTACGTACCTATGTAAGCATTACTTTGTGACAAAGAAAGATACAGTGCTATGAGGAGCGAAGTACGTACGTATGTAAGCATTACCTTGTGACAAAGAAAGATACAGTGCTATGAGGAGCGATGTACGTACCTATGTAAGCATTACCTTGTGACAAAGAAAGATACAGTGCTATGAGGAGCGAAGTACGTACGTATGTAAGCATTACCTTGTGACAAAGAAAGATACAGTGCTATGAGGAGCGATGTACGTACCTATGTAAGCATTACCTTGTGACAAAGAAAGATACAGTGCTATGAGGAGCGAAGTACGTACCTATGTAAGCATTACTTTGTGACAAAGAAAGATATAGTGCTATGAGGAGTGAAGTACGTACCTATGTAAGCATTACTTTGTGACAAAGAAAGATACAGTGCTATGAGGAGCGATGTACGTACCTATGTAAGCATTACCTTGTGACAAAGAAAGATACAGTGCTATGAGGAGCGAAGTACATACCTATGTAAGCATTACCTTGTGACAAAGAAAGATACAGTGCTATGAGGAGCGAAGTACGTACCCACATGTTCTAAGCAGTCTGGGTGTTCGCTTGCGAATTCCTTCCATTCTTCTGCACTATGGTACTTGTGGATGCATGTAAATAGCCCGTGCTGCAAACGTATAATTCATATGAGCGGACCCCTATGTTACTGTTACTCGCTATGACCATAGAAGATTACTTGACAATAACGTGTGACATCACCATGTATTCTGAATTTCTGAACGATGATTCCACGCAGTTATCGTAACGAGCCCGCGTTATGTCACGTCTGGTCATAGCGAATAAGGGGGCTTAACGAATTTAAACCAACCATAACCCGTAGCCTTATCGATATATGATAATTACATATAATATGATAATTACATATAATATGATAATTACATATAATATGATAATTACATATAATATGATAATTACATATAATAATGCAAAATACTAAATGCCTCAAATTCACTTTGCCAAGTGCAAAACATTACCCGACTATAGATTAAAATAAATGTGGTTACACTTGATTTTGGGTAACTAAAGGTAGGCTAGTTCATTTTGAGATGATAATAATATGTTAAAATTTTGGAGTCGTTGCGTTACATGCTCACTCGGTAACAGTAAAGGTTACAAACTTGATGTTAATACAGTAATTAGGTACTTGAGGATGTAATTGTCGAATGGTTGGGAATGTTCAAAAGTTTGTGAGATATAGAAAAGATCACAAATGTAGTGAAATTAAATGGAAGAGTTTTTTTTTTTTTTTACTACTTGGATGACGGAACTAGCGAGTGGCCACCTGATGTTAAGCGGTAACCTCTGCCTATGAACGGTGCGTATTGCGTGACTTATAAAATTGTCTACCAAAGTTTTTGGAAAAAGGCCAAAAAAAGATTTTGTGAAGATCGTAACGTTGCAAATTATATTGAAAATACAATAAAATACTTACTTACTTAATAAATACTTGAAAATGGCAAATGCACCAGCCGTGCGTCTGTGAGACGTTAAAATTGTAGACTCGTGGACTAATTGGATGAATACCTAATTTTCGTGCTGTGCATCTCGAATGTACCGACAGTGTACATGTTGCTAGCCATAACTGGGACTCCGCGGTACGTCTGGCCAGAGTTGCGGAATGTGATCTCCCGGTACACGTCTACCAGGTGTATATTATACCTTGGATAGTTCAGTTGCCATCTCGAATGTACCGACAGTGTCCATGTTGCTTGCCATAACTGGGACTCCACGGTACGTCTGACCGGAGTTGCGGAATGTGATCTCCCGGTACACGTCCACCTGGTGTATATTATACCTTGGCTAGTTCAGTTGCCATCTCGAATGTACCGACAGTGTACATGTTGCTAGCCATAACTGGGACTCCGCGGTACGTCTGACTGGAGTTGCGGAATGTGATCTCCCGGTACACGTCCACCTGGTGTATATTATACCTTGGATAGTTCAGTTGCCATCTCGAATGTACCGATAGTGTCCATGTTGCTGGCCATAACTGGGACTCCGCGGTACGTCTGGCCGGAGTTGCGGAATGTGATCTCCCGGTACACGTCCACCTGGGGACACACAATTTATTGGTCATCTTAGAGGGCATTGCAAAAAAAGTCTCACGTGTCTGTAATTACACCGGCACCCATACCTACCCCTCAAACCTGAACAAAGCAATGCGAGCACTGTGCTTTTCAGCAGAATACACACGGTGTTTTCCACCTGGACTACCACCGCGTGACAACTATCTCGCAAGGAGCTCTACTAAAGAATGAATGAATGAATGAATGAATGAATTATTTATTTGCTTAGAATGTAGGTATTAGTAGTAAAAACATAGATGGTAGGTATATATAAATTGAGTTCCCAGTACATTCTGCCGTTAAGCGTGCAAAATTAAATCTTAAAAGCTAGTTATAATTAAGTTACATGCTAGGAAAACAACAACAAATCACTAATTAATTACCAAAAAAAAAAAAAACAATAATTATATGTAGGTAGGTTATATACAATACCACAAAACTTAGTCCAGAATACACAAACAATGTCAATAAAAAATAAAAATAAAAGAACCACTTCATTATTCTGAGAGAAAGAAAAGAAAGAAAGAAATAAACCAATTAGACGCTGTTTTTATGACTAAAATATTCATTCATTGAATAAAAGCACTTCGATAAAAGCCACTTCTGAATTTCACCCTTAAATCTGTTGAGGGGCATATCCTTTAGGTCTTCGGGTAGAAAATTAAATATTTTTATAGACATTACATACGCGTTTTTATTAAATAATGTCAATCTGCAACGCGGCAGCTGAAGTTTTTTGTCTGTAATAAGCCTTAGCTGCAAGGCGCGCCGCGAACTATTTTTAGGAAAAAACTCCGGAAATTGTTTAACAAATATAACAGCTTGTTTTATGTACATACACGTCAATGGTAAAACCCTCAATTTTTTAAATAATGGCTTACAAGAGTCTAGAAAATCTGCCTGACATAAAGCTCTTATACATTTTTTTTGAACCCTAAAAACAAGTTCAATGTCTGTGGAGTTGCCCCAGAATAAAAGTCCGTATTGTAACACCGACGATACATAACCGTGATACGCATTCAGGGCGGTTTCCTGAGAAGAGATTTCCCGGATTCTCCTTAGAGCATAAACAAACCTATTCAGCTTGCCACACACGGATTTTATGTGCAATTTCCAGGTACAGTTCTCGTCAATAATCATTCCGAGAAACTTTGTGCTAGTAGCGCTTTGAATTGGATGTCCATTAAAATTTATATTTAAGTTAAGACGTTTACTCATGAATGTCTTAAATTGAATTAAATTAGTTTTTTGCACATTTACAGTCAAATTATTATCATCTAGCCAATTCTTAATGTCAATTATCGTATTATTTATGTCAATCTCAAAGTTATCATGATTAATACACTTAAATATAATGCTTGTATCGTCTGCAAAAAGTATAGTCTCATGCTCCGATATTGAAGGCAAATCATTAATATAAAGTAAAAACAATGCAGGCCCGAGAATACTTCCCTGGGGGACACCGAAGCGATTTAATCTGTATTGCGAGTATACTTTACATTTTTTCAGTTTTCCATTTAGGTGGGAGATTTCTGTGCACTGATATCGATTTTCTAGATAGCTAGCAAACAAGTCGTTTACCGTTCCACGTATGCCATATTTATCAAGTTTATTCAGCAGTTTGCCATGGTGCACGAAGTCAAAAGCTTTACTTAAATCTAAAAAGAGGCCAACCACAGGAATACCTTTATTGATGCATTCTGTTATGCTTTTTACCAACTTGAAAGTAGCTAAAGTGGTCGACTTGTTCTTCAAAAAACCATTCTGAGCTAAATCCAATATTTTGTATTTTTCCAGAGAAATAGAGCTCGCCCTAGTTTCAAATTGTAGCATATTTAGTCTACTTTAAAAGTATGCATAGTGACTTTACCGGTCAGACCGTTCTTTCACTAAGATATTGATCAAAAACTGAAAAAAAAAAAAAAGATTTTTTGGGCACACCACCGAATGCACAGCACTTTGAAAATTGCAAAATGGCGGTGTTTTTTTTTCGAAGTTGTAAATTATCTTTTTCTTGTGTTTTATTTATTTTCAAAGTGATAAAGTTTTGTGAAATGATTACTTAAATATGTATGCTACATACTTACATGTGTAATTTTGGTGTAAGCTATTGTGAATGAGTGCAACGAGATAAAATATGTGTGTGAAATCACAATGTGTGTGTGTCTTCGAAAATAATAATTTACTACGAGGTCATGTAAGTTTTTCAAATATCTTTTTATTTATTATTAGGTAGGAAAATTCAATGCCATAACAATGATGTATAACACTTGTCATATAATTATGCGTAAACAATTGAAAATATTTTTTACCGATAACATAAACAAAAAAAACAATTGCTAGAAAAAGTGCTGTCGCTTGGGGGCCATATTTTTTTTGGGGTACTTGGCGCCTGACGGGTTAATAATAGTTTAGGTCCTAACAACAATTATACCAAATTCAGAATGACCGGACCTTTTCAAGCACGACCCCCTTTTCATGTTTAACATAACTGAACTAAATAGAGAGGAAATGTTATTCTTTTTTTCTTCAATATAGCTAGAAACTACACAGATCTAGCGCTTAACTGAGTCAGTCCCTGAGGTATGGGAGCGGCACGGGTGGGGAGTTTAAGTTACGTCAAAATGAAGCGTGGCTTCATGTCATCTGATAATTTAAGAGACGAAAACACCCCTCCCGTACCGCTCCCATACCCCAGGAACTGACTCAGTTGAGCGCTAAACCTGTACCTTATCCCTGGTGTATCTGTTAGTTAAATTTAAAATTATTTAAAATTCTCAAGCAAGCAAACTAATAACGTAATTTCCACAGCATTTCAACTGGAACTTCAGTAATAGGTACTTACATCATTTCTACTCCTCAAGGTGCTTCGTTTAGGTCGTAAAAGAACGTCTTTAAAGTCTAGTTTGACCTCGTTGATGATATTGGGCATTTTTCAAACACTGAATTTTCTGGTTGTGTTGACGTGAATACGCGCGATGAAGTTTTCCTCGGCGGTTGGGTACCAAATCACGTTGCGAACGTGATTGCGTTGTGCACCAACCAAAAAAAACCAGCCAAGTGCGAGTCGGACCTATAAAAACTGCAAAAAAACACGTTTGTTGTATGGGAGCCCCCCTTAAATATTTATTTTATTCTGTTTTTAAGTATTTGTTAGTATAGCGGCGACAGAAATACATCTTCTGTGAAAATTTCAATTGTCAAACTGTCACGGTTCATGATATTCAGACTGGTGACAGACGGACAGACAGACAGACAGACAGACAGACGGAAACCCGAGCCTTAGTAATAGGGCCCCGTTTTACTCTTTGGGTACGGAACCCTAAAAAGGGCGTAGGGTAGAGAGCAGTTTTCCAAGTGTAATTTTAGCATTATTTATCTCTCGCTAGATGGCGTTGGCGACAGTTTTGGTAACAGTAGTGTGGTGACATTCTGCGTTCCCTTTGTTTATGGGAAGATGAGCGTCAGTTTTGTAACAAATTCCTTACTAGTATTAATTATTGGCCGGTCCACGGGCGGCTCATGATGAAGAGGATTCTGAATTCAGTCTCGACACGTCAGCAAAGTGACGAAATTAGTGGTAATTAGCCGTTTATATTTTAATAGTATTCATTAGTAGTTTTTTATACCTTATTTATATTTTATATTATAAATTACAGGCCAGCTAAAGATATAAAGAAAACGGACCGTTTTATTTAGTTTTTATTTAACTGATTCAAAACAGGCGTAAATAAAATCTGAATATCTCAACACTGCCATTTTCATAATAATAAAAAAAATAACAAAACAAACAACTTAATGTTTTAATGTGTATTTTTACGGTAAAACGCCTTTACCTGCTTTTGACTACTACGTCGAGTTAAGCATGTGAGAAAGGACTCGATGGTTATTTGCAAATAATTATAGATACCTAGGTATATATGCCGATCGCACCTCGGTCTACCTCGCGTCCGTGTCGCGTCTCGAGGGCACCAGTGCAAGATACGCTCGCACCACCTTCTCCTCGGTCTACCTCGCGTCCGTGTCGCGTCTCGATGGTACCTGCAGTGCAAGATACGCTCGCACCACCTTCTTCTCGGTCTACCTCGCGTCCGTGTCGCGTCTCGAGGGCACCAGTGCAAGATACGCTCGCACCACCTTCTTCTCGGTCTACCCCGCGTCCGTGTCGCGTCTCGAGGGCACCAGTGCAAGATACGCTCGCACCACCTTCTCGTCGGTCTACCTCGCGTCCGTGTCGCGTCTCGAGGGCACCAGTGCAAAATACGCTCGCACCACCTTCTCGTCGGTCTACCTCGCGTCCGTGTCGCGTGTCGAGGGCACCAGTGCAAGATACGCTCGCACCACCTTCTCGTCGGTCTACCTCGCGTCCGTGTCGCGTCTCGAGGGTACCTGCAGTGCAAGATACGCTCGCACCACCTTCTTCTCGGTCTACCTCGCGTCCGTGTCGCGTCTCGAGGGCACCAGTGCAAGATACGCTCGCACCACCTTCTTCTCGGTCTACCTCGCGTCCGTGTCGCGTTTCGAGGGCACCAGTGCAAGATACGCTCGCACCACCTTCTCGTCGGTCTACCTCGCGTCCGTGTCGCGTCTCGAGGGCACCAGTGCAAAATACGCTCGCACCACCTTCTCGTCGGTCTACCTCGCGTCCGTGTCGCGTCTCGAGGGCACCAGTGCAAGATACGCTCGCACCACCTTCTCGTCGGTCTACCTCGCGTCCGTGTCGCGTCTCGAGGGCACCAGTGCAAGATACGCTCGCACCACCTTCTCCTGGGTCTACCTCGCGTCCGTGTCGCGTCTCGAGGGCACCAGTGCAAGATACGCTCGCACCACCTACTTCTCGGTCTACCTCGCGTCCGTGTCGCGTCTCGAGGGCACCAGTGCAAGATACGATCGCACCACCTTCTCCTCGGTCTACCTCGCGTCCGTGTCGCGTCTCGAGGGCACCAGTGCAAGATACGATCGCACCACCTTCTCCTCGGTCTACCTCGCGTCCGTGTCGCGTCTCGAGGGCACCAGTGCAAGATACGATCGCACCACCTTCTCCTCGGTCTACCTCGCGTCCGTGTCGCGTCTCGAGGGCACCAGTGCAAGATACGATCGCACCACCTTCTCCTCGGTCTACCTCGCGTCCGTGTCGCGTCTTGAGGGCACCAGTGCAAGATACGCTCGCACCACCTTCTCCTCGGTCTACCTCGCGTCCGTGTCGCGTCTCGAGGGCACCAGTGCAAGATACGCTCGCACCACCTTCTCCTCGGTCTACCTCGCGTCCGTGTTGCGTCTCGAGGGTACCTGCAGTGCAAGATACGCTCGCACCACCTTCTTCTCGGTCTACCTCGCGTCCGTGTCGCGTCTCGAGGGCACCAGTGCAAGATACGCTCGCACCACCTTCTTCTCGGTCTACCTCGCGTCCGTGTCGCGTCTCGAGGGCACCAGTGCAAGATACGCTCGCACCACCTTCTCGTCGGTCTACCTCGCGTCCGTGTCGCGTCTCGAGGGCACCAGTGCAAGATACGCTCGCACCACCTTCTCGTCGGTCTACCTCGCGTCCGTGTCGCGTCTCGAGGGCACCAGTGCAAGATACGCTCGCACCACCTTCTCGTCGGTCTACCTCGCGTCCGTGTCGCGTCTCGAGGGCACCAGTGCAAGATACGCTCGCACCACCTTCTCCTGGGTCTACCTCGCGTCCGTGTCGCATCTCGAGGGCACCAGTGCAAGATACGCTCGCACCACCTTCTTCTCGGTCTACCTCGCGTCCGTGTCGCGTCTCGAGGGCACCAGTGCAAGATACGATCGCACCACCTTCTCCTCGGTCTACCTCGCGTCCGTGTCGCGTCTCGAGGGCACCAGTGCAAGATACGATCGCACCACCTTCTCCTCGGTCTACCTCGCGTCCGTGTCGCGTCTCGAGGGCACCAGTGCAAGATACGATCGCACCACCTTCTCCTCGGTCTACCTGGCGTCCGTGTCGCGTCTCGAGGGCACCAGTGCAAGATACGATCGCACCACCTTCTCCTCGGTCTACCTCGCGTCCGTGTCGCGTCTTGAGGGCACCAGTGCAAGATACGCTCGCACCACCTTCTCCTCGGTCTACCTCGCGTCCGTGTCGCGTCTCGAGGGCACCAGTGCAAGATACGCTCGCACCACCTTCTCCTCGGTCTACCTCGCGTCCGTGTCGCGTCTCGATGGTACCTGCAGTGCAAGATACGCTCGCACCACCTTCTTCTCGGTCTACCTCGCGTCCGTGTCGCGTCTCGAGGGCACCAGTGCAAGATACGCTCGCACCACCTTCTTCTCGGTCTACCCCGCGTCCGTGTCGCGTCTCGAGGGCACCAGTGCAAGATACGCTCGCACCACCTTCTCGTCGGTCTACCTCGCGTCCGTGTCGCGTCTTGAGGGCACCAGTGCAAGATACGCTCGCACCACCTTCTCCTGGGTCTACCTCGCGTCCGTGTCGCGTCTCGAGGGCACCAGTGCAAGATACGCTCGCACCACCTTCTTCTCGATCTACCTCGCGTCCGTGTCGCGTCTCGAGGGCACCAGTGCAAGATGCGATCGCACCACCTTCTCCTCGGTCTACCTCGCGTCCGTGTCGCGTCTCGAGGGCACCAGTGCAAGATACGCTCGCACCACCTTCTCCTCGGTCTACCTCGCGTCCGTGTCGCGTCTCGAGGGCACCAGTGCAAGATACGCTCGCACCACCTTCTTCGCGGTCTACCTCGCGTCCGTGTCTCGTCTCGAGGGCACCAGTGCAAGATACGCTCGCACCACCTTCTCCTCGGTCTACCTCGCGTCCGTGTCGCGTCTCGAGGGCACCAGTGCAAGATACGCTCGCGCCACCTTCTCGGTCAACCTCGCGTCCGTGTCGCGTCTCGAGGGCACCAGTGCAAGATACGCTCGCTCCATCGCCGCTCTAGCGACGTCGCTAGAGCAAAGGATGTTTATATTTTTATTTACCCCTGACGCAAAAACGACGGGGTGTTATAAGTTTGACGTGTCTCTGTGTGTGTGTGTGTGTGTGTGTTTGTGTCTGTCGCCTCGTAGCTCCCGAACGGATGAACCATTTCATTTCAACATTGCGTTGAGGGTATTTTTTTTTTGAGGGGTTAATTACTTGTAGTTGTAGTCAAGTCGTCAAGAGTCCCCGTCAAGTCATCACCCAGTTTAAATAGTGGCAGAAAAACTGAGTTTTTACAGGGACAAATACATCATTTCGAAAAGACAAGCAATACACTTTTTCACTACATCACACATGTGCTATTGATCCAAGTTAAAAGTTAAAATGCCACTAATTTTTTTTTTATACATCTTGAATGACGGTACAATCAGATGGCCCACCTGATTTTGCAGTAAATAAAATTGATGAGTAAATTTAAAGTCACTTACCTCCATCGTATGTAGATCACTTGATATCTCACAGTTCACAAAATAATAAAAATGACTGTTCACTTCAGACTATAAGCACGCAACTGTAAATATTCCAATAACATTGGAGCTTATATGCAAGTTTTATCAAGACCATTTAGTAATGATCCCATTCAATTTGGTAATGTTCCTACCTGTTTGGCAACCTCGTTATCTCTATCGTTATCGTTATCGTTATCTCTCGTTATCGTTATCGTTATCGTTATCGTTACCTCGTTATGGCGTGGCTTCCAACCACTTACATTCATATTCATAACTTTCTTAGTTACATGCGTTTCATCCCTCCTCATAACATGCCCATACCAAACTAAACGATATCTTCCGACGAAACTAAACTAACGATTCTAAACGATTTTTTAACGAGTTATTCCGATGCGTTACATCCCGGTCAGTCCCACTATCCCCCTGTAAGAGGGACCCTAGGCACAGAATAAATAATAGTAGCAACAACAATCGGAGTAGACCGGTAAGGACTTCAGCAAGTGTTAGTGTCACAGGATTGGAGAGATCGCCGAAATCGCAGAACATGTACTCGGTTTTAGTTCTGCTGACTTTCAGGCCAACTCTCTCCAATCTTTTTTTTTTTTTTTTTATCTTAATTTTCTTTTTTAATCCATTTTTTTCTTTATTTTTTTCTTTTCTCACTTTCCAATCGCCATTCCACTTACTAAGCGTGATTGATAGTGTTTTAAAATATGGTATCTACTAACAAAAAAATGATTATTATTGGCTGATAACTTATGTACTTAAATTTTACTATGTGAACTAGGGAATAAATGGATTTAATAATTAAAATAAATAACTGAAATCCAAACAAAATTTAAGTAAACTGGGTGGTTATGTCATGGTGGCAAAGCAACGGCATGCTAAACTATAATGCCTTCGACGGTGTAGACGACGGTACCTAATTGACTAGATCGAGCTTGTTGGAACAGAGCAGAGGACATCCCAGGGGCGATCTCACCTTATTGCATGTGTAGACAGGAGAGGAGAAAGCCCTTTCTGATTCCACATTTGTAGGTGGTACTGTCAATAAATATCTATACGCAATGTGAAGCCACGATTACCACCGTTTTAAGGCGATATGTTATAATACCGAATGGGCGGAGTCTAGCCAGAAAACAATAGCTGTAAGACAGTGACAGCGCTATTGCTCACTTGAACCCGGGAAAAGGTGAGGTATAGATTTTTGCCACTCGGAAGTAACTGACGTAAGCGACAAATTATAAAACTTAGTTTATCTTCTAAAGTAGCATTATTTTTAGCATATAAAAATAAATTATCTATAATTAATGTAAGTAATGTGATAACCTACTGAATAAAATAAAAAAATATGCTTAATACTTTCTCTAGTCGAAGGAGGGACCGAAAAAGGGCTTTAGAAGAGCCAATTTCAAAAAATAAAGCTATCGAGAAAAGTTTCGCAAATCGTATTTCTAGTCTATAATTTATTTAGATTACATCCTCAAGTAATTACTGTAATAACATCAAGTTTGTAACCTTTACTGTTACTGAGTGAGCATGAAACGAAACGACTCCAAAATTTTAACATAGCGTCTTAAAATAGCGCCATCGCAATCCGTATGAATTTTAATTCTCATCACCATCACTGCCACAGTCAGCCCCATCTTCTCTTTCATTTATTGTACGTCTTCTCTCATTCTATTTTTAAATACTTTACTAGGTAGGTATTTCTTTATTTAGTTCCATTGAAAAATCAACACCTTCGCCACTAACGCTATCTGCGACTAAATTGACATAAATTGCAGCAGAGGTCCTACCGAGTTACCGAGACAATTTCCTCTACCATTTCTTGGTTGGATAATTTTGGGAACTCATGGGTAGCAACTTCACTTACTGATATATGTTTCATGAAAATGAAGGTTTTGTAAAATGGTTGCAATGCTAAGACGTCTTTCGGGAGTTAGATAGGTAAAAGGTGACCTAGCTAATTAAAACCTATTAATATTAAGTAATAAGTAGGCAAAGGTAGGTAATTATGACACCTTGTGATACTATATTTATGGTTCTGAAGCATAATTAAAACAAGAAATGTAAAATTAAACCTTAGCCTAGCTAGTGTTAGCTTAGCGCCGGTATTTGTCTAATATATAAAAATAAGTCGGGTTTTCCTTCCTGACGCTTTAACTCCAGAACGCACGAACCGATTTCCACGGTTTTGCATTCGTTGGAAAGGTCTCGGGCTCCGTGAGGTTTATACGTTTTTTTTTTTTTTTTTTCAAGTCGTGTTATTTACACCACTTATAACTCAAGAGTAAGAGAAGAATAATATAAGAATGGGTCAACCGATTTGGCTGAAAATTGGTATGGAGGTAGCTTAGAACCAGGAGATAGGACATAGTGGGAGGGGTAGCACGGGGGGGGGGGGGGGGGGTTCACCGGGGGCTACCCGTGCGAAGCCGGGGCGAGTCGCTAGTATCTCAAATTTTTCTAATTTACTATCGTAATACAGGTATTAATACAGATGAATACCGGTTTTAAAATATCGGATTATTTGTCCGATATTCCGGTATTTCGATACTATCGAAAATTCGGTATCCATGCTCTAAACATGACAGTTATTTTGAAAATAAGTTTTTATTAAGCTTAGCCGCTATTGAAACGTAAGAGACATTTTGGATTTAAAATTAAAAAAAAATATTTCCTGCCTATTTATTCTAGCGGTTTTGTCATTCAAAGAGGCAGTATATCATTCTACCAATAAGGTTTAATAACAAATATCAATAAATAATTTGAATTTAGAACAAATTGCTTTCCGTGTTCGAATGGTATGCTTGACTTTGTTGCGGCGAATGGAGCTTCTTAGAAAAATGTATGGGAATTGTTTTTTTGAATTATTGCCAAAACTTACGATTTGATTTGGTAAGTTACTTTGGTAAAAGTGTTCCTGGTTGGAAATAGAGTCGATTAAGATAAACTTGTTTTTTTTTACAACTGTAATTTTTTGGGAGAACTGTACTTTTCTTTAAAAATCAAAAAATGCCCATATTTTTTTCTTCAGAACATAAAAGAAGGTGTCTAAGAACAAAACCTTCTAACTGCAACAGATAAGGTAGCTACTAAGGGTAGCTACCTTATCTCTTGTAGTCCAAAAATGTGTCCAAAAAATGTGCCCCACCCTGTATATGGTCACTGCTGTAAGGCATATCAAAATGATCCGCAGTCGGATCAAATTTAACAAATGAAACAATCCTTGAGTTTATTAGGTTTTACTAGGTTACTGTTTATTTTATTACTGCAGTGTGTCCGGCCTAAGAATAGACCCCTCTGTCTCCTCCCGTGGATGTCTTTAAAACCGAGTAAGGGATTACCCAGACTTGTTGATAAGATTCGTCGGTACTTATAAGATTTGTCCTGGCTGCTAGCTTATTATGGAATGTGTTATTACTGGAAGAAAGCGTTAGCCGAGTCAGTCGTGGGAAGCAATGGCGGCGATGATGATGATTGTTTTTCATTTTTTTTTTTTTAATTTTTGATTTTATTTTATTTTTAACTTAAGTGTCTATATTATGTTTTTGTATCTGTTTATGTATGTTTTTGGTTGTTTTTTTTTTAATTTATTTTTCTGTTTTTTGTCCTACTGTTTCCTAGTTTTCTGTTTGTTCTGTTTTTTTTTTGTTTTTTTTTGTTTGTGCCAAATATATGTTTTTCATTTCATTTCATTTCATTTCGATGAGCTCACCACTTGTCACGTCTATATTCCACGATGGTGCAACCCACTGTGAAAAGAGGCCCATTGAGGCTCTGCCTACACCTTCGAGGAAAAAGGCGTGTGTCTATGTATGTATTAAAAAAAAAAAAAAAAAAAAAAAAAATATTTTTTTTTTTTTTAACTTTGGCTCCTACATCGAGTCTAAGGCAAAAACTGCTTCCATGAAGCTGGGTATCCTGAATAAGGTAAAGCGTTACTTCACACCAGGACAGCTTCTAAGTCTGTACAAAGCACAAGTCCGGGCTGGTATGGAGTACTGCTGCCACGTTTGGGATGGCTCGGCCAAACACCAGCTTGCTGCCTTGGACTCGATCGAACGCAGAGCTTTCAGGCTTATTGGTGAGCAACATATGGCGGAGACTAAGATCCAAAGTCTCGAGCACCGCCGTAAGGTAGCGTGCCTTTCGATCTTCTATAGGTTACATTTCGGGGAATGCTCCCAGGAACTTCATGATCTGATCCCACCATCTCCTTTTCATCATAGGAAGAGCAGGCGCACGGCTCGGTACCACCCTTACCTCATTAGTATACCCTCTATTCGTACTAAACGTTTCAGTTCTACCTTTATAATGAGAACTGCTAAGGAGTGGAATACACTACCGTCGTCTGTCTTTCCTGAAAACTATAATCTGGGTCTCTTCAAGGCTAGAGTGAATAGGTGCCTTCTAGACCTTTGTGCTCCATCTTCGGCCGCATCGTCACTTACCAACAGGTGAGATCGTGGTCAAACAAAGGTCTATCATTGTTAAAAAAAAAAAAAAAAAAAAAAACTGTGTTGGATCTGCCACTCTATTATTTATCGGAAATTGCTTTTGCTTTTGGCTACATCTCAACCGATGGGAAGCGATTAGCAATTTAGCCAGCGACCAGAAAGCTTTACTCCCCGCAGAATATGCAGCAAGCTTAGCCCTCAAGCGGCCAATCCGATCGAAGCGAGCCATCCGTATTACCTTCTTGAGGACTTGCCACCTTTTGCGCATCCACCCAAGCTAGGTAAGCCATATATTTTTGCGCTTCTGCCTGTCCACTTGCGCCATGCATTGCATTCCATGGGCGAACATTGTGAATTGCATCGGAGAATGCAATAAAGTATTCCACTGCTCCTTTGATCACCTCCTTAATGGCGTCCGCACATACCGTCGGGTCACAAGAAGAAAAGCAGGTCTATGAGAGATCGAAAACTAAAGGAATCTGGTATAAAATTATTCAGAGTCAACCTCCTCGTTTGCCTTGGTTTATGGGAGATATGTCCAGGAAAAACATTGTGACGGCACATAGACTTCGTTCCGGACACATGCCATTACGGAAATTTGCATATTTAATGAGAAAAGTTTCATCACCTAATTGCGAAGAGTGCGAGAAGCCAGAAGACGTGTACCATGTCTTAATGGAATGTGTCCGGAACCAAGTTGAACGGCAGAGAGTATTATTACAAATAGGTATCAACATTGTTGACATTGGAGTGTTTCAAAGTATTTTATAGTAGTGTATTTATGAGAGCACGGGACCAAGGAGCTAGGATCCCAATCACAGCGCAGAATTGTTGTGACGTAGCTTGAGGGATTTCGAACCCAATCACAGCGCAGCGTAGTTGTGATGTAGCCTTGAGGGTGTTAACGTCGTATGTCAATGTCAAAATTTCTAGCCCAATCACAGCGTAGTATAGCTGTGACGTAGCTTGAGGGTGTTAACGTCTTATGTCAAAGTAAAATTTTCTCATGTCACTGTCAAAGTCAGCTTGTGTCACTTGTCATGCTTATGTCACTGTCAAAAAAAGTCTATCGCTTTGCCAAGCACCAAAAAAAAAAAACTTCTATAAAGCATTGATGTGAAACGCTCGCACAGGATGTGATAAGGAATCGTACATGCGGTTTGATGAGGAAGTGAAGATACTTGTCCATAGGTTAAGATTTATCGGTGGAGGGGGGAAAGGGTAAGTATAAAAGCTAACATCTTTTACACTTCCCACACTCCTTAGGATATACTTGACTGTGCCTAACGCGTTAAAACGGAATTCCTCTCTCACTCAACATGATTGAATGTGAATATTGCGGCCAAAAATTCACTCTTATAAAAAATATGAGACGGCATTTGAGCTATTGTAGGAAGCATAGCAGCACCCTAGAGAAGGATTTACCGAAGTGCGCTTACTGTGGAAAGATATTCTCAAGGCCGGATGTTGCTGATCACCATGCCAAGTCATGTCGAATGGGAGTAGGTACGTGTTTATTTTTATAAAAATTGGAATTTCACCGAGACAATTAATAAAGATTTTATTATTTTTTCTAGGTCGGAAACGTTGTGGTGAAACGGTAAATGACGTACTACAGCCGCTGATAAAAAAACAGCGGTGTGATATTTGTGAAATTGATGTAAATAACATCCATACACATCTCCGAAGCATCTTACATAAAAATAAAGCATGTATACAAGTAGGTGATGATGAATATGTTCAGATTATTAAGCATGCGTATAAATCACGCATCGCTACATATAGAGTGTTTAGCCCCACTACTTTCCTTACCCCCAACGATTTCATGCATGAAGTGAAGGACCGAGTCATCCGTCTAATCATCGATAAACAGGAAGAGATAGAGAGCGCGGTCAAAGTAAATTTAGAGCTATTTGCCGAGTATACGAAATGGGTGAAGGTAGCAGCAGGCGAAGAAAAGGAAGTTGAAGAATTGAAGTCATTCAATACGAAAAATAAAACTGTTTTCCCAGCGGTGGATAATGATGATGCCATCATAGAAATGTATGAAACATTCCTTGAAGAAATTAGTAGTAAAGCTGATGAATTCCAGGAGCGAGATAGTGGGTGGGCTATCAAGAACGTGCTCTACCTCGAAATTAACATAAATAAATATGCACCATTGAAAGGATCATCATATCTACCCCTCCCCGACTGGATTCAGAAGAAGCAGGCTTGCATTAACATAAAAAACAATGATGATGCTTGTTTCTTTTGGGCTATAGTCAGCGCCCTTTACCCTGCTGCTAAGCATACAGACCGAACTAGCTCATATCCTCCATATCAAGAGGTGGTAAATGTAGACGGTATTAGTCTCCCCGTAGACATGAACAACATCAATAAGTTTAAAGATATGAATGATATCAGTATAAACATATATGAGATCAGTAAGCATAGTATAGCGGGACCAATATTCCACACAAAAAAGAGGCGTGATAAGCATATTAACTTGCTTCTCGTTGAGAATGGGGAGAGAGCTCACTTCTGCTGGATAAAAAGCTTATCACGTTTAGTGAGTTCACAGCAAACACGGCATAATGGTAAAATGTGGATGTGTGATGGATGCTTACTTCCATTCAATAAGGAAAGTAGTCTAATCGCACATAATAAGCAGGACTGTTCTCATATTATGACAACATTACCAGCAGAAGAGGAACAATTTTTAAAGTTTAAAAACTTCCAAAACAGGATGAAGGTGCCAATAGTGGTATACGCTGATTTTGAAGCTTTACTAATACCGATAGATTCATGTTCTCCGAACCCTTCATCATCCTATACTGATGATTATCAAATGCATGAACCATATAGTTTTGGATATTTCATAAAATGTAATTATAACGATTCGCTGAGTAAATATATATCATATAGAGGAACTAATTGTACAAATCTATTTTTGAAATCTTTAAAGGAAGAGTTAACCCCTTTCGACAACACTTTAAATAAGGTGGTACCAATACATCTTCTAACAAGTGAGCAGATTCTAGAGTTTGAATCTGCAGTAAATTGTCATATATGTGGTGAGAAATTAGATGTGGATAGGGTGATCGATCACTGCCACCTCACAGGTGAGTACAGAGGAGCTGCCCATAACCACTGTAACTTAAATTATCAAATAAAACATGTCATACCCATAGTTCTCCACAATCTATCCAAATACGATTCACATTTTATTATTAGAACATTACAAAACCATAATGTAAACATCCTACCTAAAAACAAAGAAAATTTCATTTCTATTACATCCAAAAAGCATGAGGGGTTAAGCTTTGACTTGAGATTTATAGACTCATACAGGTTTCTAGCGGCTAGCCTCGATAAACTCGCATCCAATCTTGATTCATCTCAATTTGTTAACATGCGTAAACACTGCTCAGAACATTTAGATTTATTGATGAGGAAGGGGGTGTTCCCCTATGATTATATAACATCCATTGATAAACTCGAAGAAACATCACTACCACCTCAAATCAGTTTCTTTAACAAACTCAATAACTCCAATATATCGCTGAAGCAGTACGAACACGCACAGACAGTTTGGAAAGCTTTTAATGTAAAAACACTGGGTGAATATAGCGATGTATATTTGAAGACAGACGTCTTGCTATTGACTGATGTTTTCGAAAATTTTAGAGATGTTTGTCTCAATACATATATTATCATCTAGATCCAGCGCATTACTATACCGCACCCGGCCTATCTTGGGATGCGATGTTACAGTTTACGAAGGTAGAAATGGAGCTGCTCACCGATCTCTCTGTGATAAAGTTCATTTCGAATGGGATACGTGGGGGAATGAGTCAGTGTTGTGGAAGATATGCAAAGGCTAATAATAAATACATCAGAGATTATGATTTGAATAAACCTTCAAACTTCATAATTTACTTGGACGCTAATAATCAGTATGGATGGGCGATGAGTCAGTATTTACCACTCCGAGATTTTCGCTGGCTATCTGAGAGCGAGATAAGAAACTTTGATGTCATGCAAATTCCTAACGATAGCGCTACAGGCTACATTCTGGAGGTAGATTTAGACTATCCTACACATTTGCATGATTTACATACTGATCTTTGCTTTTGTCCTGAAAACCGTATACCGGAAGTAAGTCAGTCTAAATGTCAAAAACTCCTTTCAACTTTGTATTGCAAGCGAAAATATGCTATACATTATGTTAACCTAAAACAGGCAATTGAAAAGGAGCTTATTCTTAAAAAAATCTACCAAGTTTTAGCCTTCAGTCAGAGCCCATGGCTCAAAGGTTATATAGATATGAACACAGAAATGAGAGCGTATGCAAAGAATGCATTCGAGAAAGATTTTTATTTTGGAAAAACTATGGAGAACGTGGATAAGAGAGTCGATGTACGCTTAGTGAACAGGTGGGAAAGTGCGGGTAAGAGAATGGGAGCTAGAGCGCTGATAAGCAGGCTGAATTTTCATAGCTGCACAGTAATAAACGAGGACCTCACCATCATTCAGATGAGGCGTAGCAAGGTTAAATATGACAAACCTATCTATGTAGGTTTCACCGTACTCGAACTTTCAAAAACTTTAATGTATGACTTTCACTACAATTATATATTACCAAAATATGGTGAAAAAGCCTCCCTTTTATACACTGATACAGATTCATTTATATATAACATAAAAACTGATGATTTTTATGCAGATATCCAACCAGACCTAAAAAAACGATTCGATACTTCAGACTTCCCTTCTAATAATATCTATAATCTACCTTTAGTCAACAAGAAAGTGGTGGGAATGTTCAAGGATGAGTGTGCGGGTGAAATGATTAGTGAATTTATAGGTATACGATCCAAGTGCTACTTTATAAGAAAAGAAAGCGACGAGGAGATAAAGAAAATCAAAGGTGTGAAAAGAAATGTAGTGATAAATGAGGTGTTTAGAGATGACTTTTTCAAGTGTGTAAATGGTGCGGAAGTAGAACAATATCGTACTATGCGCGTGATACGTAGTATAGCTCACACGCTATACTCTCAGACGCTTAATAAGAGTGTCTTGAAAAATTCTGATGAAAAGAGATTTTCCATACTCGGTGAGCCTTACAAAACATTAGCTTGGGGGCATTTCACTATAGATACATTTTCAGAAAAAAAGCCTTTTATTGAGCAAACAAGAAACTAGAAAAAAGCCGGTCATGTCGGAAAAACATATTAAATAAAATTCAAAGTTAAGTCGGGAATAGGTTTTAGTCGTGCAACCTCTATCTACATAAGCTAATCTATCCTCTAAACTCTTTCTGTATGAGATAAGATATTGGTATGAGCGATCTATTATGCTTAATATGTCTATGTTATTATAAGTATTAGCTAAGTATAGTTTAAATCTGGAAAATAAATGTAATAAAGTATATGAAATCATTTTTTTATTTCATCCCTCAAAAAATAATTATTATAACTACCATTTAGAGGTGTTTATTTTGTATGTATATGTGTACACCATCACATATAAGTTAGTAGTTTAGTTGGTTTTGATGATCTCCGTAGCGCATGGAGCGAGTTACTGATCTGGCTGAGACGCGAAAGGTAGCGGGTTCGATTCCCGCTGCGAGACAAATGTTTGAATGATCTGAAAATATTTGTTCCGGGTCTGGGAGTAGCCCATGACAACGAGGCGTATATACTACATACCTATTAGCATATATTTAGCTGATGAATTAATGGATAACCGCCTATCAGTTATCAGCTCAAGATAAGTCCGAAAATAATTTTAAAAAGTTTTGAAATGTCCACTCAATGCGCTTTCATATGACACCCTACTTGATTTGACTCTACTCGCCGAAGAGGCTGTTCGCCAAAGAGGCTGCTCACCGAAAAGGCTGTTTTGCTGAACAGGCTGTTCGTTGAAGGGGCTGTTCGCTGAAGAGGCTGTTTGCTGAAGTTAGAAATTAGATATTACAGGTCTAGCGCTTAACTGAGTCAGGCCCTGAGGTGTGGGAGCGGAACTACGCTTCATTTTTGACGTAAGGAACCCCCCCGTACCGCTCCCACACCTCAGGGCCTGACTCAGTTAAGCGCTAGACCTGTAATATCTAATTTCTAACTATAATGACATTTCAGACGTTTTAGCCAATCGCGCACCTCCGACTCACTAGTTCATTCATAAAACTAGATTAACGGTTCGAGGGATATCATCAGATAAAACATACAAACGCTGATTCTCCCAAGTTGACTGAGAGAACTCGCTTCTCTCATTTAATAAACACACAATTATACATAGATAAGACCTTAATATTTTATTCAATGTTGCGGTAGGTACTTTGGTTATGGTAGTTTGATAAGGATGTGGGAAGCCCTTATCTGGAATGACCTACTATTTTATTATGGTACTAAACGCCCGTGACTTGGTGCGCGTGACAGTATCAGAAGTGCGTGTGCGGAGAGTCTATCCCTAACGATTTTAAAATATATATTGATTGATATAGTATTGAGGATGTCTGCATCCGCGTAAACAGATAATAGTAGAATTAATATTTCAAAACTTATTTCATTTTGTGCTAGCAAACAGAGTAGTGTTTCGTGGAGTAAATGTGGTCTTAACTATTACCATGGGTTAATATTTTTTAAATGGGTGAGGGTGTAAAGACCTCGATTGGTTTTACCCATTCGAAAATAATGTTTTTACTACGATATGTGAAGGAGGAAAATCGTGGACGTTGCGAAATGTACAAATTTTCAATGAAAACACGTCCCAACTGCAAACTTGGAAAAAAATATATAATGAAAACCGAGATCATATCCTGAAGTGAAACCACTAATATCCTGTTTCCACAATAAACTTAGAATAAAATTAAAGGTAAGTTTAAAAAAAAAAACATTATTACTCAGTTGTTTTGACTGTCATTCATGCTTTTATATTTTGTAGTAGTTGTTTCGGTTGTTATTCGTGCTATTAATTATAGTATTTTGTTTAGTAAGCCAAGCAATTTTTTTAAATGGCACTTGCCATTTTATTTATTAACACATTTTGATGACAGAGTTCGAATAAAGTTGGGTGATTTAGAAAAAGACCAACCCTATCTTGTACATGATATCTTAGAGATATTCATAGTATGATGATAATACCACACAAACTGTCCTAGAACTGAGTTGTGGTTACATCACACTACTATCAAGATTTAACAACTTGACTCGAGGCAAGAACAATTGGATACCCTAAATTCATAAGAAATATTATGTTTGATAAGAGGAGCTCAAGTCGAAAAACCAGGTCTAATCAAATTCGAAATGTAGCCAATGTGTCCTAATTATAAATAGGTTACATACAATTTTGTTTAACTACGTGAATGCAAGAACAATAAGATGACCTACTTGATGTGGGCCATATATATTTAGAATGTATAAGATACTTTTTTCCTAATTAATGTGTTTTCTTTATTTGCAGAGTCATCATAACCATTATCTTCGAAGGTAATGAGATATAAAAAGAACATACTAGATTCAACCCGCCGTCCTATACGCTAGTAGGTACCTACCCTACTATAATTGAAAAAGTAATCGAAATGACATTCGAAGAAACTAGGTAATTTGTGATGGAAAGTGGTGATACTCATATATTGATGACGTCTCAGATGATTAATAACAGATAGCATAGGCTTGAGTGTTTTGTGATTGAATTATATACTGATGTACCACGTAATTCAGAAGTGTTAATTGGTGTGTGGGATATAGTATATATTATTTTTTGTTGATGATATAGCTGTACAGAACATCTATCATCGTACGGACTCAACTTATAGTAATGTTATTGAACCATGGATAGAAATTATTTCTAATGATGAAACTGTGAATGTGAAGTTAAAGTGGACTTTCACATATTATTAATAATGTTGAGTTTTCGATACCTTGTACAACTTTTTTAATTACCTAAGTAGGATAGGATCAAACTCTGAATACTAATAGACCAACAGATTTTAGTCTATGGATAGTTGAGCTGATGTGCGGTGATGGGGGATCATTTAGAACAATGTCATATTTTCTAATGTATAAATTTGTGTTATAGGTGGAAATGTTAATCAAAATTCAAATTTACCGCAATATGTTTTTTTTTCTTCTTTCTGATCTGGACGGGCAAGTTCTTAAAAACATTAAAAAAAAAACACTTTGTGTTTTGTTTAATGTTTTATGTTGCAGTCATTTGGTTGTAGTTTGATAAATACCAACTGATATGTTTTTTATTGTAGCCACTAATTCTATTCACTAACGTCATATTACAAAACTTTTTAAATTATTTTTAGACTTGTTTTCAGCTGATAACTGACAGGCGGTTATCCATTAATTGTTGAATTCAAGTTTATTTTGTAAGCACAGTTTTCTATTCTTTTTTGGTTAGAAAATCCTACCGTGTTTTGTAACCTCAACTTAACAAGGGTTTGTGTTTTGTACTGATGTGATATAGTAAGTAGGTACCAACCTAAGCTAGATTACTATACCTGAAGTGAAGCATACGAACAGCCCCATAGCTGCTGAATAGCCTAAGCGAACAGCCTCTTCAGCGTACAGCCTATTCGAACAGCCTCTTCAGCAAACAGCCTCTTCAGCGAACAGCCCCTTCAACGAACAGCCTGTTCAGCAAAACAGCCTTTTCGGTGAGCAGCCTCTTTGGCGAACAGCCTCTTCGGCGAGTAGAGTCAAATCAAGTAGGGTGTCATATGAAAGCGCATTGAGTGGACATTTCAAAACTTTTTAAAATTATTTTCGGACTTATCTTGAGCTGATAACTGATAGGCGGTTATCCATTAATTCATCAGCTAAATATATGCTAATAGGTATGTAGTATATACGCCTCGTTGTCATGGGCTACTCCCAGACCCGGAACAAATATTTTCAGATCATTCAAACATTTGTCTCGCAGCGGGAATCGAACCCGCTACCTTTCGCGTCTCAGCCAGATCAGTAACTCGCTCCATGCGCTACGGAGATCATCAAAACCAACTAAACTACTAACTTATATGTGATGGTGTACACATATACATACAAAATAAACACCTCTAAATGGTAGTTATAATAATTATTTTTTGAGGGATGAAATAAAAAAATGATTTCATATACTTTATTACATTTATTTTCCAGATTTAAACTATACTTAGCTAATACTTATAATAACATAGACATATTAAGCATAATAGATCGCTCATACCAATATCTTATCTCATACAGAAAGAGTTTAGAGGATAGATTAGCTTATGTAGATAGAGGTTGCACGACTAAAACCTATTCCCGACTTAACTTTGAATTTTATTTAATATGTTTTTCCGACATGACCGGCTTTTTTCTAGTTTCTTGTTTGCTCAATAAAAGGCTTTTTTTCTGAAAATGTATCTATAGTGAAATGCCCCCAAGCTAATGTTTTGTAAGGCTCACCGAGTATGGAAAATCTCTTTTCATCAGAATTTTTCAAGACACTCTTATTAAGCGTCTGAGAGTATAGCGTGTGAGCTATACTACGTATCACGCGCATAGTACGATATTGTTCTACTTCCGCACCATTTACACACTTGAAAAAGTCATCTCTAAACACCTCATTTATCACTACATTTCTTTTCACACCTTTGATTTTCTTTATCTCCTCGTCGCTTTCTTTTCTTATAAAGTAGCACTTGGATCGTATACCTATAAATTCACTAATCATTTCACCCGCACACTCATCCTTGAACATTCCCACCACTTTCTTGTTGACTAAAGGTAGATTATAGATATTATTAGAAGGGAAGTCTGAAGTATCGAATCGTTTTTTTAGGTCTGGTTGGATATCTGCATAAAAATCATCAGTTTTTATGTTATATATAAATGAATCTGTATCAGTGTATAAAAGGGAGGCTTTTTCACCATATTTTGGTAATATATAATTGTAGTGAAAGTCATACATTAAAGTTTTTGAAAGTTCGAGTACGGTGAAACCTACATAGATAGGTTTGTCATATTTAACCTTGCTACGCCTCATCTGAATGATGGTGAGGTCCTCGTTTATTACTGTGCAGCTATGAAAATTCAGCCTGCTTATCAGCGCTCTAGCTCCCATTCTCTTACCCGCACTTTCCCACCTGTTCACTAAGCGTACATCGACTCTCTTATCCACGTTCTCCATAGTTTTTCCAAAATAAAAATCTTTCTCGAATGCATTCTTTGCATACGCTCTCATTTCTGTGTTCATATCTATATAACCTTTGAGCCATGGGCTCTGACTGAAGGCTAAAACTTGGTAGATTTTTTTAAGAATAAGCTCCTTTTCAATTGCCTGTTTTAGGTTAACATAATGTATAGCATATTTTCGCTTGCAATACAAAGTTGAAAGGAGTTTTTGACATTTAGACTGACTTACTTCCGGTATACGGTTTTCAGGACAAAAGCAAAGATCATTATGTAAATCATGCAAATGTGTAGGATAGTCTAAATCTACCTCCAGAATGTAGCCTGTAGCGCTATCGTTAGGAATTTGCATGACATCAAAGTTTCTTATCTCGCTCTCAGATAGCCAGCGAAAATCTCGGAGTGGTAAATACTGACTCATCGCCCATCCATACTGATTATTAGCGTCCAAGTAAATTATGAAGTTTGAAGGTTTATTCAAATCATAATCTCTGATGTATTTATTATTAGCCTTTGCATATCTTCCACAACACTGACTCATTCCCCCACGTATCCCATTCGAAATGAACTTTATCATAGAGAGATCGGTGAGCAGCTCCATTTCTACCTTCGTAAACTGTAACATCGCATCCCAAGATAGGCCGGGTGCGGTATAGTAATGCGCTGGATCTAGATGATAATATATGTATTGAGACAAACATCTCTAAAATTTTCGAAAACATCAGTCAATAGCAAGACGTCTGTCTTCAAATATACATCGCTATATTCACCCAGTGTTTTTACATTAAAAGCTTTCCAAACTGTCTGTGCGTGTTCGTACTGCTTCAGCGATATATTGGAGTTATTGAGTTTGTTAAAGAAACTGATTTGAGGTGGTAGTGATGTTTCTTCGAGTTTATCAATGGATGTTATATAATCATAGGGGAACACCCCCTTCCTCATCAATAAATCTAAATGTTCTGAGCAGTGTTTACGCATGTTAACAAATTGAGATGAATCAAGATTGGATGCGAGTTTATCGAGGCTAGCCGCTAGAAACCTGTATGAGTCTATAAATCTCAAGTCAAAGCTTAACCCCTCATGCTTTTTGGATGTAATAGAAATTAAATTTTCTTTGTTTTTAGGTAGGATGTTTACATTATGGTTTTGTAATGTTCTAATAATAAAATGTGAATCGTATTTGGATAGATTGTGGAGAACTATGGGTATGACATGTTTTATTTGATAATTTAAGTTACAGTGGTTATGGGCAGCTCCTCTGTACTCACCTGTGAGGTGGCAGTGATCGATCACCCTATCCACATCTAATTTCTCACCACATATATGACAATTTACTGCAGATTCAAACTCTAGAATCTGCTCACTTGTTAGAAGATGTATTGGTACCACCTTATTTAAAGTGTTGGCGAAAGGGGTTAACTCTTCCTTTAAAGATTTCAAAAATAGATTTGTACAATTAGTTCCTCTATATGATATATATTTACTCAGCGAATCGTTATAATTACATTTTATGAAATATCCAAAACTATATGGTTCATGCATTTGATAATCATCAGTATAGGATGATGAAGGGTTCGGAGAACATGAATCTATCGGTATTAGTAAAGCTTCAAAATCAGCGTATACCACTATTGGCACCTTCATCCTGTTTTGGAAGTTTTTAAACTTTAAAAATTGTTCCTCTTCTGCTGGTAATGTTGTCATAATATGAGAACAGTCCTGCTTATTATGTGCGATTAGACTACTTTCCTTATTGAATGGAAGTAAGCATCCATCACACATCCACATTTTACCATTATGCCGTGTTTGCTGTGAACTCACTAAACGTGATAAGCTTTTTATCCAGCAGAAGTGAGCTCTCTCCCCATTCTCAACGAGAAGCAAGTTAATATGCTTATCACGCCTCTTTTTTGTGTGGAATATTGGTCCCGCTATACTATGCTTACTGATCTCATATATGTTTATACTGATATCATTCATATCTTCAAACTTATTGATGTTGTTCATGTCTACGGGGAGACTAATACCGTCTACATTTACCACCTCTTGATATGGAGGATATGAGCTAGTTCGGTCTGTATGCTTAGCAGCAGGGTAAAGGGCGCTGACTATAGCCCAAAAGAAACAAGCATCATCATTGTTTTTTATGTTAATGCAAGCCTGCTTCTTCTGAATCCAGTCGGGGAGGGGTAGATATGATGATCCTTTCAATGGTGCATATTTATTTATGTTAATTTCGAGGTAGAGCACGTTCTTGATAGCCCACCCACTATCTCGCTCCTGGAATTCATCAGCTTTACTACTAATTTCTTCAAGGAATGTTTCATACATTTCTATGATGGCATCATCATTATCCACCGCTGGGAAAACAGTTTTATTTTTCGTATTGAATGACTTCAATTCTTCAACTTCCTTTTCTTCGCCTGCTGCTACCTTCACCCATTTCGTATACTCGGCAAATAGCTCTAAATTTACTTTGACCGCGCTCTCTATCTCTTCCTGTTTATCGATGATTAGACGGATGACTCGGTCCTTCACTTCATGCATGAAATCGTTGGGGGTAAGGAAAGTAGTGGGGCTAAACACTCTATATGTAGCGATGCATGATTTATACGCATGCTTAATAATCTGAACATATTCATCATCACCTACTTGTATACATGCTTTATTTTTATGTAAGATGCTTCGGAGATGTGTATGGATGTTATTTACATCAATTTCACAAATATCACACCGCTGTTTTTTTATCAGCGGCTGTAGTACGTCATTTACCGTTTCACCACAACGTTTCCGACCTAGAAAAAATAATAAAATCTTTATTAATTGTCTCGGTGAAATTCCAATTTTTATAAAAATAAACACGTACCTACTCCCATTCGACATGACTTGGCATGGTGATCAGCAACATCCGGCCTTGAGAATATCTTTCCACAGTAAGCGCACTTCGGTAAATCCTTCTCTAGGGTGCTGCTATGCTTCCTACAATAGCTCAAATGCCGTCTCATATTTTTTATAAGAGTGAATTTTTGGCCGCAATTTTCACATTCAATCATGTTGAGTGAGAGAGGAATTCCGTTTTAACGCGTTAGGCACAGTCAAGTATATCCTAAGGAGTGTGGGAAGTGTAAAAGATGTTAGCTTTTATACTTACCCTTTCCCCCCTCCACCGATAAATCTTAACCTATGGACAAGTATCTTCACTTCCTCATCAAACCGCATGTACGATTCCTTATCACATCCTGTGCGAGCGTTTCACATCAATGCTTTATAGAAGTTTTTTTTTTTTGGTGCTTGGCAAACCGATAGACTTTTTTTGACAGTGACATAAGCATGACAAGTGACACAAGCTGACTTTGACAGTGACATGAGAAAATTTTACTTTGACATAAGACGTTAACACCCTCAAGCTACGTCACAGCTATACTACGCTGTGATTGGGCTAGAAATTTTGACATTGACATACGACGTTAACACCCTCAAGGCTACATCACAACTACGCTGCGCTGTGATTGGGTTCGAAATCCCTCAAGCTACGTCACAACAATTCTGCGCTGTGATTGGGATCCTAGCTCCTTGGTCCCGTGCTCTCATAAATACACTACTTTTTATCTTCTCCAAATTCAAATGAAGCCAAAATTATTTATAGGTTAGTGCATACGGTTGATTAGTTTTATTGGATTGTTATATAAGTATTTTTTATTTTTTGTTAACTAAATTTTTATTTTTTTCCTTTTTTGTCAATTATGTATCTTTAGAAGTTTATTTGTTTTTGTTATTACGGGCTGACATGAACAATATGTTCAAAAGCCGCTAAATAAAGAGAAAAAAAAAATAAAAAAAAAACAGGTCTGACGCCAAGGATAAGAAGTGTCGACTTGTAACGCCACACTCGCCTACTTCCTCTGGGGGAGGGATCTGGGGGCGAGGATGACAATACATACCTCACCACACAGTGATCTGATGTCTCTGATGATCAGAAGTTTGTACGCACTGAATTTCAGTAGTTTGATTGGGAAAATGGGAATAGACTATACAGGTATTTTTGATGCACCTTTAAATAATCCATGGCAGATGCCAACTTACGATGAACGGTCTGGCTCGTTCACCGTAAGATGGTACCTGTAAATACTCCATGGCAGGTGCCCACTCACGGTGAACGGTCCGGCTCGTTCACCCTAAGATGGCACCTGTAAATACTCCATGGCAGATGCCCACTCACGGTGAACGGTCTGGCTCGTTCACCGTAAGATGGCACCTTTAAATAATCCATGGCAGGTGCCAACTCACGATGAACGGTCTGGCTCGTTCACCGTAAGATGGCACCTTTAAATAATCCATGGCAGGTGCCCACTCACAGTGAACGGTCTGGCTCGTTCACCGTAAGATGGCACCTTTAAATAATCCATGGCAGGTGCCAACTCACGATGAACGGTCTGGCTCGTTCACCGTAAGATGGCACCTTTAAATAATCCATGGCAGGTGCCCACTCACAGTGAACGGTCTGGCTCGTTCACCGTAAGATGGCACCTTTAAATAATCCATGGCAGGTGCCAACTCACGATGAACGGTCTGGCTCGTTCACCGTAAGATTGCACCTTTAAATAATCCATGGCAGGTGGCCACTCACAGTGAACGGTCCGGCTCGTTCGCCCTAAGATGGCACCTGTAAATACTCCATGGCAGGTGCCCACTCACGGTGAACGGTCCGGCTCGTTCATCGTAAGATGGCACCTGTAAATACTTCATGGCAGGTGCCCACTCACGGTGAACGGTCCGGCTCGTTCACCCTAAGATGGCACCTGTAAATACTCCATGACAGGTGCCCACTCACGGTGAACGGTCCAGCTCGTTCACCGTAAGATGGCATCTGTATTTACCCCATGGCAGGTACCAACTAACTGTGATCGGTCTGTAGTTTCTGATCAAAATCCACTAAAGGGATCGAACAGGACAAGGGATCGATCTCAAAGGGATCGATATCAAGGGATCGAACCCTTCAACTTCGGAACTACTCATAGGACGGATATTGTAATATTAGATAAATAAAACAAAAAACTTATTTTTCAATAACTATAATTCATGAATTTGTTAATTTTCAACTTAAATATGACGTCTTTTGTTTATTATATATTATAAATACCTAATAACAATTATAATCGAAAAATAAACGCATCGAGCACTAAACTGTAAAGTTGTGCGTAGTTTTATTTATATTATTTTGATGACCTCTGTGGCGAGGCTGGCGAAGGTTCGCCTGCGACGCAGGAGATTGCGGGTTCGATTCCCGCCTCGGAACAAATATTTGTACGATCTGCAGATATTTGTTTAGAGTGTTCTGGGTATTTTCTATGTATAATAAAAATATCTATGTAACGTATTGTATTAAGTATATCAGTTATCTAGTACCCATAACACAAGCTCTGCTTTGCTTGGGGCTAGATAATGTTGTGTGAGCTGTCCAGCGTTATTTATTTATTTATTTATTCTTGTTCAAAAATACATCAATAAAAATAAATTGTGTACTAATCTTAACAAATACAATTATTAAAATACTTATTAAACTATTAATTTGGTAATAAGTTTTAGCCATTATGCGTTCTAGTTTGTTTTGTAAGCTTACTACTGCTTCTTCTTCTTATCTTAGGTAATGGCTTCTGTGCATAATTTGCAACAATTTAGCCAATGTCAAGTGATATAATTATTATACTTTTATAGTCAAGTCGTCAAGAGTCTCCGTCTAGTCCTAACCCAGTTCAAATTGTGGCAGAAAAACTGAGGTTTTACAGGAAAAAATCCACCATTTCGAAAAGACTCGCAATACACTCAAATTTCACTACATCACACATGTGCCATTTATCCAAGTTACACCGGTTAAAATGCCACTAAAATTACACGAAAAAACACATTAAAATGTAATAAAATAAAAATGACGACGTTTCTTTCAAAAATGGCAGATTTCAACCCTTACTACTGCTTCTCATCAAGGCAAAACACTGACATTATTTCAGTGTCATGTCTCAACTGGAATTACCTTGATAATGTTAAGGTGGATACTACCGCTAGCGGCGAGAAAATCAATTTTTTTGGTGTTTTTTACCCATTACGGCTCATGAACACTTCTTCAGATAGCGAAAGTTGATTTCGCGAGAACTAGGAGACTTAACAAACATGTTTTAATTGATAGTATCTCATAAATAAATCAACTGACGACCTCTGTGGCGGGGCGGGCGAACGTTCGCCTGCGACGCCGGAGGTTGCGGGTTCGATTCCCGCCTCGGAACAAATATTTGTGCGATATGCAGATATTTGTTCAGGGTGTTCTGGGTATTTTCTATGTATAATAAAAAATATCTATCTATGTTATATATTGTATTAAGTATATCAGTTATCTAGTACCCATAACACAAGCTCTGCTTAGCTTGGGGCTAGATAATGTTGTGAAACTGTCCGGAATTATTTATTTATTTATTTATTTATTTAACTATCGCTATCTGCAGAAGTGTTGATGAGCTGTAATGGGCAAAAAACACAAAAAAAAAAAAGAATTTCACGCCACAAGCGAGAGCTTCCTCAAATAGATACTGAAATAGCACCAGCGACAACATTTATAAATCAAACCTATTTGAGACACTGTACGGATATTCACAAATTATTCTATTCACAAAATCCGTTTGGTTATATTATACGTTTGTCTTAGTGTATACACATGTAAATTTTTCTAATGTGCGTAAGCTCAGGAACAATTAGTCTCCACCATGACGCGATCTGAGTCACTATTGCTTATTGTGTCTGACCGAAAAGAAAGACAAAACATTGCAGGTTTCGTGACAACTGTACTTATAATTCAAATACACTCTTAAATCTCCACATTCACACAACTTAATATTTATAAGTATATAGGTACATTATGTACATCCAGACAAACCTAACATCGCATGTGAATACAGTTTGTGATCTAGGAACCTTTTAAGGCGCATACAACAGCCATATATTTTTTTCAGCACATAACATTGACTTCTCAATCACAATCTCTTCACAATCAATAAATATTTCATTTCATTTCATTTTTATTTCATTTCATTTCATTTCTCTTCGAAGAGAAAGCCTCAAATAAGACCAATCAGCTGCTATATACGCCTTAAGAAGTACAGTACAGTACTGTAGGTACAGTAATAGATTTTTAGAATCATAAAACATTACGCGCCCGACGCGCCCCACTATAAGGGCCGAAACACAGAACCGCGTTGCGGCGCCGCGCCGCTAAAATCGGCAGATTGCGTTGCAGCGTTGCAGCGTCGCAAAAAATAGCGTTACTGTAGGGTAACCAGTTCCTCGTAATTTTTATGTGTGGATAGACGTCTCTCTTCCATGGGTTGTAATAAACTTATTGCTAATTTGTTATTAAGATGACATTACTCTATTTTAAATAAACGACAAAAAAGGTACTGGATACATCCATTTAATAAGGCTATGAATCCCGATGGCGAGTACTTTTCTCGAAAATACGAAGCATTAAAGATAGATGAAAAACAAATTTTTGCTTTTTTTGCAAGAGTGTTACAAACAAACTGCATCATTCAAGTATGACGTCATAACGATGGAATTCGCGTCGCGGTGTGCACCGCGGCGCAAATTCCAGCGGTGGGCGTCACTGCCGATTTTAGCGGCGCGGCGCCGCAACGCGGTTATGTGTTTCGGCCCTTAGAGTATAGTATTATTTTATAAGATAAACGGACTGTGTACGAGATATGCAATACAACAGAACTAATATCGTACGGGTGACGCACACAATGTTGTTTCACTACATTCGGCAACGCCATAATCACACGCAATGATAACTTTGTAAATTGCGCTAAAACAGTAATACTTATATAGCTACCTAAAATCACCGTAAACACGAAGAAACTTTGGAAAGGCTTGCAAATAAATTGACATTGGCTTATTGCTAATTTTCAGTTTTTGTGTTTGTATCACATATAATAATTATAAGTAATTTAATAACACAATGCATTTAAAAAGTTGATATGAAGACTGTAAGGGACTGTCCTGTTGAACCAACCAACACTAAACTTACGAGAAATCCTACGCATGTCAAAATTACAGTTTTCTGTGAAGAGCTGTCTTAAGGAGTTACGGAAAGAGTAAAAGTCATCGTAGCTAAAAGTGGGTTGATGTAAGTGAGCACGGCCTTCCATTGGGTTTTAAAATCAATCTAAAGAGTGCTGAAGAGCTTAAGAAACTATTTAACAGAAAATCAGCTAAAGCAGCGCCAACAAAACCACCAGTTCCAGACTCACACTGAACATCCTAAATGCCGAGAATCACCGAGGAAGCTCGAATACATCGTTTCCACAGATATATTATATGTTTTGTGCCTGTAGGTCGTAGACAGAGTAGGTATACTGTAGGTAATTCACCGCATAATTTCCTAAAGGCAGGATTTCCTAAAATAAAGGTGTAAGCAGTTATCCGACTTCAACGTTAGGTTGAACATATCCCACCAAGTCTCCAGCATAGGACACAGTTATAATCTCTGTCCGAAGAGACGTCTGCTGCCATCATTTAAATCAGGCAAACCAATCTGCCCGGGATCTAATTACATTAAGGTGATTAGTAGCCTAAACGTTAATTTTTAAAACAAGATTAATTTTGTAAATAAAGAGAATTCAATCCTGGAAAATTTGCATGCGTTCAGGATGTTATCTAAGCCTAGTGCAGACATCTCTTAACTCGGGTCTCGTGCTATTAGGAAACCCCTAACTCAATAAGAGAAGCTGTCGTTGACCTGCCGGCAGCAGCGGATGAAGGTGGCGCGCATGGGCAGCTCTCGCAGCCTGGTGGCGCCGACGTACGTGCAGGCGGAGCGCAGGCCTCCCAGGATGTCCTTAAATGAAGCTGTCGTTGACCTGCCGGCAGCAGCGGATGAAGGTGGCTCTCCTGGGCAGCTCCCGCAGCCTGGAGGCGCCGACGTACGTGCAGGCGGAGCGCATGTCCTTAAGAGAAGCTGTCGTTGACCTGCCGGCAGCAGCGGATGAAGGTGGCGCGCCTGGGCAGCTCTCGCAGCCTGGAGGCGCCGACGTACGTGCAGGCGGAGCGCAGGCCTCCCAGGATGTCCTTAAGAGAAGCTGTCGTTGACCTGCCGGCAGCAGCGGATGAAGGTGGCGCGCCTGGGCAGCTCTCGCAGCTTGGAGGCGCCGACGTACGTGCAGGCGGAGCGCAGGCCTCCCAGGATGTCCTTCACGGTGGCTGTCACGTCGCCTCGGTATTCTACCTGCACTGTTTTACCTGGAATCACGATAATTAACTTTGAGAGTATTCCCCGAAATGTAACCTATAGTATGGGAGGCCTTTAGGCTAAATGGGGATTTACTCGAGGGTCGTAAGAACCAATTGGATTTTCGAAGATTTGATGGGAAAAATAAAAAAAGGTTATTAGTGTACACCCTTTCACCAGTGGGGAAGAGTCCACAGACGTTCAAAATAATAATTAGAAAAAACTACATTTTCAAATACTCGAGCGTGTCAGATTATTATACCGGTGATTCAGCTTGATGTCGTAGTCAGTACAGTACAGTACAGTTCTTGAACAAGTGGCCCTTGCGGAATAGACCACAATTTCGCCAATGTCACGTTTTAAAACAAGATCAGCTTTTGCACGAAGGTTATTCCGGTGTATGGAGAGTGGACGGTGTGAAGATGTCCAAGTCATATAACCCATAATCTGTCGATTATTTGGAGGGAATTCCTTAATAGGACAAATTGAAAAAAAAAACTAAATTTGAAAGTAGTGTGGGGACGGTGCAAGAGAGTAAGAATCGTGAAAAAGTGAAAGAATCATGCTTCACGGAGCTAAACTTTTCTGACGATTAGTGCTACTTCAGCTTGTGCAAATCGGCAGATTATATGTTTTCCGTTATTCTCGAATAATAATAAAATAATAAAAAAAACGAACGCGCTCGAGAATGTCAGTGTTCTTTTTATTTGCAACTTTGTGACCCTCCAACTCTGTTTCGTCACGCTCAAATCGTCAGATTAAGGAAATGCACACTTTTCAGCATGTTATTAAAACAACTTACCATAATCTGACGCGCTCGAGAGAATCCAAAAAATCCCCTCTTGGGCTCCCCTACTATGGAAGATCGAAAGGCATGCGACTCTAAATTTTGAATTGATTTTTTTCCCGCTTACCGTTTTTAGGGTTCCGTAACAAAAACTACGGAACCCTTATGGATTCGTCATGTCTATCTGTCTGTCTGTCCGTGTATGTCACAGCCACTTTTTTCCGAAACTATAAGAGCTATGCTTTTGAAACTTGGTAAGTATATACATGTAGATGTATTCTGTGAACCGCAATAAGGTATTCAAAAAAAACTAGAAAAAAAACAATAAATTTTTGGGGTTCCCCATACTTAGAACTGAAACTCAAAAAACTTTTTTTCATCATACCCATACGTGTGGTGTATTTATGGATAGGTCTTCAAAAATGATATTGAGGTTTCTCATATATTTTTTTTCCAAACTGAATAGTTTGCGCGAGGGACACTTCCAAAGTGGTAAAAAGTGTGTGTCCCCTCCCCCCGTAACTTCTAAAATAAGAGAATAATAAAACTTAAAAAAATATATGATGTACATTATCATGTAAACTTCCAATGAAAATTGGTTTGAACGAGATCTCGTAAGTAGTTTTTTTTTAATACGTCATAAATCGTAATCCATCCAAGAACTTTTATATTATGTTACTTGCTGCTACGGAACCCTTCATGGGCGAGTCCGACACGCAATTGGCCGCTTTTTTATTTTATTTATTGTCCCCCGACCTTGTAAAATTTTGGATTCTTGTAGTGGTATTAGTTTTATGACCCCTCCATTAATTAGGCCACAATTAACGATTTAGTGATGAGTCCCCCATCCCCCATTTTTCGCCATGATTCCCCTCGTGACTCGAGGGATAAGATACACGCGACATCGCGGGAGTCACGCGACTTGACCGGTAGACGAAGTGAATTACAAAAATCTTCATTACATGATCCGGATTCAATAGGTCTGATGCGTACCTTCAGAAGACCTATAATCCGCCACGCCTCCAGAATGCTTGAGCATGGCCGTATTAGACGACATGCCATAGAACAGCTTGACCTTCTTCCCCTCAGGGGTGGTGAGTAGCTCGCCGCCACACTGGTCGTGTCCGGCGAACATGCCGCCAGCCATCACGAAGTCAGCACCTGCGCCGAAGGCTTTAGCCACGTCTCCAGGGCAGGTACAGCCGCCATCCTGAAAAGGTTGTACTATTTTTATTCCGACGACCTAGGTGACGCGGCGGGCGAGTAGCCAGCTGTGATGCAAGAAGTTGCGGTTTCGATTCCCAATGCGGAACAAATGTTTTAACCCAAAAATTCCGTTCCAACGGGACTCGAACCCGCATCTTCGCCTGTAATCGGCGATACCTTCACCAGTTCGGCCATAGAACGAGCTATGTTTTGTTTTGTTTTGTTTTTTGTTTTGTTTTCATATGTTTTTTGTTTTATCTACGCCGTCGTTTTATATGCTGTATGTTCTGTGTTTTTGTGTGTTGTCAAATAAATAAATTTCATTTCTTATTTTTTTTTAACACGCTTTTATTAGCTTGTGTTGTAGCTATGTATGTATGTATATAACAGAATCTTTGAGCATAATTTTCACCAATTTCCACAAGTCTGATTAATTTGAAACTTTGCATACGTATCAAGGACCGATGACAATGCAATAATTTGATAACAGTTTCCCGGTATCCTTATTAGGACCGCCAGGATTAATAAATTATTTGATAGATCCTCTGTAGTAAATGATGAGATTGCGAAATGATTTGTGAGAAATTTCAATACCACATGTCAACAAATAACTAATTGATAAATCGACCTAAAAAATGAAAAATACATAATAGTTTAAAAAAAATAAAAAAAACACGCTTTTATAGCTAACCGAACTAAAAAATAGAAAATAATATTCAATTTCAGAGTTTATATTACAGTAGTACAAGATCGAAAAATCAATCAGTTTTTTTTTTTTTTTTTAGAAGCTTGGGGTGCTTGATAAAGTAATTGTAACAATCATTCTGTTGGCAACTATCTATGAGAGGAGAGTTATGAAAAGTAGTAAAATACAACCCAAGCTTTTAAAAAAAAAATATTGATTGTTCGATCTTCTACTACTGTAATATAAACTCTCTGAAATTGAAAATTATTTTCTATTTTTTGGCTCGGTTAGCTAAAAAAGCGTGTTTTTTTAAACTATTATTTATTTAAATTTCATTTCGTTTCTATGACGCTGGTGACGACATTTGTGAGCACTATCAACACGGCTATAGCGCCGACGGGAGCCATATTGTCTACATTTGTTCATTTGGAATACTTCTGTTCAATTCTGTTCAAATTTCGTCTCCAGCGTCATAGCTCGTTCTATGGCCGAACTGGTGAAGGCATCGCCGATTACAGGCGAAGATGCGGGTTCGAGTCCCGATGGAACGGAATTTTTGGGTCACATTTGAATTTAATGTTATGTTATGTTTAATGGTTGTGGTTTACATTTGAAAAATAATAATCTTAAATGTTTGTATGTTCGTTAAGGGTGCCGCCGGGCCTTTATTGGCATTCGGCATTACAGAGGACGTTCCACGTGGACCGCAAACCAATAACAAGCCTCCGTGCAGTCCGCGTATTACGGGCGGGCCTTCCAACGACGGGACGCTTGTTAAGTCAAAAATTCAAAGTCAAAAAGTATTTTATTCATTGAAATCACAAGGACCATTAAGAATCGTCTTAAAACATAAATTCACTCCTGTAATTGGGTTACGGTCCACGTGGAACGTCCTCAGAAGTACCGCATGCCAACAAAGGCCGGTGCGTCTTACTACTACTTGCGTGCTTACTAAAAGTTCTCAACAAATAGACTATGCTATATTTTGGAAAAAATAAAGTTTTTTTGTAACATTACTGGATTTATATGATGTGGGCGCCTAATTTGAAAGACCAAAAGCGAATAAAACATTCCTTAATAAGCCAGGACAAATCTTATACCAAAGAATCTTACAAACAAGTCCTGATAATCCTTGAGTCGGCTTTACGATATCAACGGAAGGAGACGAAGGGGTATATTCGGGGTAGGTTAGCTGGAAGAAAATGCTAATTAGCATTAAGTTCGCCTATGTACTGCTTTTTGTCTTGTGCAATAAATAATTTTCTATCTATCTATCTATCTATCTATATTCTTAGACCGGACACCATCAAAAAATTTGTAATATTTATTGACAGAATCCGAAAAGAAGGGAAGGGGAAGACCTCGGCGAACGTATTCAGACCAGATCGGAGACGTTCTGGAAAAAGGCCAGGTCAAGAGTACCCTTAACCGACGAGCATGTATGAAGAATGTGATGAGAGTGAATGAAGCAAAAGAGGTGTGTCAGGATCGTAGCAAGTGGAAATCCGTGGTCTCTGCCTACCCCTCCGGGAAACAGGCGTGAGTTTATGTATGTATGTATGTATGTAGAATCCGAAAAACTTATTGATATAGACATATATCATATTGCTTACCGAAATAATGTGTCCCTTCAGTCCATGCGCTGCGTCTGCGCACTCCAGCACGGCGGAGAGCTGCGGGTAGCCCACACCGGTCTTGATGCGCGTAGTGCACACAGAGCCCGGCCCGATACCCACCTGCAAAGCAAAGCCAATTTACAATAACACTTCTATATTTCTATATGACGACCTCTGTGGCGCGGCGGGCGACGCTTGGCCTGCGACGCAGGAGGTTGCGGGTTCGATTCCCGCCTCGGAACAAATATTTGTGCGATCGCAGATATTTGTTCAGGGTGTTCTGGGTATTTTCTATGTATAATAAATATATATCTATCTCTGTAATATATTGTATTAAGTATATCAGTTATCTAGTACCCATAACACAAGCTCTGCTTAGCTTGGGGCTAGATAATGTTGTGTGAACTGTCCAGTATTATTTATTATTATTTTATTTATTTATTATATAGAAGCTGGGCTTCTGCCCAGAATCCTTTGTACCATATTGTATATTTTTATTTGTAGAAACTTATAATTAGCCTTCTGCTTTTTAACATGTTTAAACATGTTATTTTATATATAAATACCATAGTTTGTGTTTGGCTGTTAGTTTCTCTAAAATTGTAAAAATTAAATAAATATCTGCTACAAATAAAACCAAGCACCAATTCGACATTCTGCATGGTTTAGCTAAATATATATGTAAATATTTTGGCACTGCCTACTTTTCAGTATTTCTTTTTACCGTTACACTGATTTTTGTTAATACTATTTTTAAGTCTACCCATATCCTAACTTAACGTACAATATTAATAATCACGTCTTTTTTTTTTTTTTTTCTTAACCTATTGTGTCCCACTGCTGGGCAAAGGTCTCCCCCAAAATTTTCCAGGCATCCCGGCCTTTGGCAGTTTCCCACCACTCCTTCTCCTGAGCTTCGAGATCGTCCCGCCAACGCCTTCTCGGTCGGCCCTGTCGTCGCCTTCCGTCTTCAGGCACCCAAGGAGTTACTACGTTCGCCCACTTCTCGGGGTGCACTGACGTACTGACGTGGCCAGCCCATTCCCACTTGAGCTTTGCTGTTCTGCTCCCTACATCGGCAATTCCAGTTATATATTTTATTATATTTTATTAAAAACTTCATTGTTATTATTTGTTCATTAATGATGTATAATTATTTATTGTGAAGCAGACATCCGTGTTTTTCACTCAGATGGTATCAGCAGAAGATCAGAGTTGTGTTGCTACAACACAACAAATGCTGAGCTGGACGCCAATTTGTGTCAGTGATGCGTGGCTGGTACTAAGAGGCACTCATTAGTTTTATTTTTCTTTGTTTCTGTGTGTGTGTCTTTTAGTGTTTCGTTTCGTTTTCGTATGAGGTAGTGCTGGCCTCTGGTGTCGGAGTTTGTCAAGCCGTCCGAGGGCCTCTGACATGGCTTATCGACTGCTATTAATCAATAACAGCCGGGACCGACAGCTTAACGTGCCCTCCGATGCACAGTGCGATGGAAATCCGCACATAACTTAGAAAAGTCATTGGTGCGGAGCCTAGGATCGAACCCGGTATCGTTGGATTCTGAGTTGCACTATTGAACCGTTAGGCTACCATCGCTACGTCTTTTAGTGTGGAATATTGTTTGTTGACTCATGTTGTTGACACAAATAAATGTTTTTTTTTTCTTCTTTCTTTCTTTTACTTTTTCCTTGCTCAAATACGTATCTAACTAACACTGCACTACACTACGTAGCTACCTAACTAACAGACCGAATTAGAAATTCAATTTTGCGCTCGCAAAGATTTACGATGTCAGCAAAAAATCAGCCCAGCTCAAACGGGATTGGGCCGGCCACGTCTCCCGCATGTCGGTAGATCTAATCGAAGATCGATCTATGTCCGATGGCAAAATCCACTACTGATTGGGTTCGTAACGCAAGACGGCACGGCAGACCACCACGGAGATGGCGTGACGAGTTGGATGTGCACCTACCAGACTGAGCCACTGCAGAAAGGGACAGATAACTGGAAAAATGGGAGGCAGGCCTTTGCCCAGCAGTGGGACAATATGGGTTGAAAATAATAATAATATCTAGCAACAAAATCTGAGTGCGTCATTGAAAGGGTTTCATTCAAGTATGTCATACACAAAACAGTGGGGAAACAATACGGGACATTTTGTAAAGGGAGTGTTATTAGCGACGGGATTTCTTGCGATATTGACTTTTCACGAAAAGAAGTATTTGCGGAAGGCAGTAAAATTTTGCAACCTTACAAAATAACAATAACAACTATTATTGTTATGTTATGTTATGTTGTTATTGTTTATTAACCTTTCTAAATATCTATGAAAGTTATTTGTGAAGACCAAAAATTTATTGTGTTACCTTGATTATATCAGCTCCGGATAGAATTAATTCTTCAACCATTTCCCCTGTGACTACGTTGCCAGCCTGGAAGTAATTTTTTTATTTAAGAACCAATGCAGCTACAGAAATAGAAATAAAATACAATAGCTATATGATTAAAAGTTTGACGTGACTCACGATTATCGTGTGCGTGGGGTAGGCGGCCCGCACCCTTCTCAAGTACTCCACGAAATGCTGGCTGTACCCATTGGCCACATCCAGACACACGAACTTCAGCTCCTTCACGTTGTTCAGTATCTCTGTTAGTTTCTCGAAGTCTGCGTCTGCCGTACCGGAGCTGGCAGCTGTAAAAGCAAAGACCTATCATGTCATCATCAGCATCATTATCCACAGCCTGACTTCACCCACTGCTGAGTATAGGCCTCCCTTTGCCTGTGCCATTCCTCACGGTCCCGTGCCAGTCTCATTCAGGTCTGGCCCGCGACGCATGCGTTATCGTCTGCCCATCTCGCTGCTGGACGACCAACGTTTCTGTACCCAGGTCTTGGGCGCCATTCAGTTAGTGCCTTACTCCACCTATCGTCACCTCGCCTTGCCAGATGTCCTGCCCAACTCCATTTTAGTTCCTTTATACGATTTCCATAGCATACCTATTATATAGTAGTATTTTTTTTGAACAGCCTAACGCGAGTTTGTCCAAGAAAGATCTAGTGTTACTAAGAACGAAGTAGTACTTACCCATATGTTCTAAGCAGTCTGGATGTTCGCTTGCGAATTTTTTCCATTCTTCTATACTGTAGTACTTGTGGATGCATGTGAATAGCCCGTGCTGCAACATAAATACAATGAACATGAGTGGACTAAGCACAATGCCTTGTGGAACACCGGAAGGAATAATTACGCCATTGTACCATTTTTGCCACTTCAAATCTGAAGAGTTGATAACGAGGTGGACGTTGGAAATTAAATATTTCCCGAGGATCACCCAGCTGAACAAAGGTGAGCCGTTGTAAAAAATACTTTCTACGGTTCACCCAGGTGGTCTCAGGGAGGTGGACAGTGGGTAAGAACCGTGATTGATTAGTAAAAGCAGTCTATATCGACGCCTATGCCTATGTCGACGGACTTTTAACCAAAACATCAATTATTTATCATATTACCAGGCACGCAGGACGCAATCAAAATATTCTGCGACCTGTCCAAAGCATTTGACTGCGTGAGTTATGATACTTTTCAAATAATCAGCCAGCAAGCTGATTTTTATTTTGCAAGTTCTTCAGGATTTATTATTGACATAGCCACAGGGTTCAATACTAGGCCCTTTTTTAGGGATCTACGCCCAAAGAGACCAAACGTCCCTAATGCTCTCGCTCATCCGTCCGTCCGTCTGTCTAACTACTAATACATTCTTCATATTTGCACTATTTATGTATCTTACGGACTCAAAGCGACATATAACCAAAAATTAGTTAGTTTTTTTTGTGTTCGTTCACCTAGACTTTGTAACCTTTCTTCTGTTACGCTGGGTCTTTCTTGAGACTATTTCACAAAAGAAGCCACCGTGGCTTTTTATACTCGAAGCGAAAACTTTGGATCTGCAAACCGTTTTTTTTTCTCGAAAAGCTGGCATACGGGCCGCCTGGTGGTATGCGGTTACCGTCGCCTATTGACATCTGCAACACTAGAGGCATTGCCAATGTGTTGCCTGCCCTGAAGGACTCTTTTTTTTTTTGAAGCGGCTTATATTGTAGTTTAGGGGAAACACCTCAGGAGGGAGTTCATTCCACAACTTGCACGTATGGGTGAGAAAAGATCTCGTAAAGCGAGCTGTACGAGATACCCACGTGTCGATGGTGTGTGGATGAGCTCCCTTGCGTACCTCAAATGGCCGTGGAAGTTCTTTCGTGATAAGTACCCCAGAACTACTTCTTCTTTCATATATTATTACCTTGGATAGTTCAGTTGCCATCTCGAATGTACCGACAGTGTCCATGTTGCTGGCCATAACTGGGACTCCGCGGTACGTCTGGCCGGAGTTGCGGAATGTGATCTCCCGGTACATGTCCACCTGGTGTATATCATACCTTGGATAGTTCAGTTGCCATCTCGAATGTACCGACTACCGACAGTATCCATGTTGCTAGCCATAACTGGGACTCCGCGGTACGTCTGACCGGAGTTGCGGAATGTGATCTCCCGGTACACGTCCACCTGGTGTATATCATACCTTGGATAGTTCAGTTGCCATCTCGAATGTACCGACAGTGTCCATGTTGCTAGCCATAACTGGGACTCCGCGGTACGTCTGACCGGAGTTGCGGAATGTGATCTCCCGGTACACGTCCACCTGGGAACACACAATAATCATGTAATCAATGCCATTATTTTAACAGTAGTAAAGCTTTTTTGTGAAAGAGTTCGTCCGGGGAAGTACTACCACCATACCTATTTCTGCCGCAAAGCAGTAGTGCTCGCATTGCTGTGTTCCGGTTTGAAGGGTAAGGGTGCCGGTGAAATTACAGACACATGAGACTTTTCATCTTTATGTCTCAGGGTGGCGGGCGCAGTGCAATGCCACATAGGGTGCGTCCTAGGTGGACGTGACCTATGAGGTAATGCACTGTTCATAGGCAGAGGTTACCGCTTAACATCAGGTGGGCCTCTTGCTTGTTCCGTCATCCAAGTAGCATAAAATATATATATATATATATAATGCAAAAGTGACGAGCCCTAATTGACCTTCAAGTCTTTAGTAATATAGACATCACTTGCACTGTATACTGAGACATAAAGATTAAGGTAGAAAGTTTCGCTCGAGGCGCGAAATATTTTTTTATTGCGTTTTTGCTAATCACTGCTTTTTAACACATCTTGAGATAGCGAAACCTGATTTTTCGAAAACTAGTAGACCATATTTTGATTGAAAGAGCCTCAATAATATCATTAGTTTTACACCTTTGTGCTCCATCTTCGGCCACATCGTCGCTTACCAACAGGTGAGATCGCGGTCACATCGTCGCTTACCAACAGGTGAGATCGCGGTCACATCGTCGCTTACCAACAGATGAGATCGCGGTCACATCGTCGCTTAATTAGCATGCCATTCTCTCCATTTGCACGCCGGCAGCGGCCAAACATATTGTGTCCTATTAATATTTATACCATCAATTTGTACATATGTTTAAGCAAATAAATTATCTTTATCTTTTATCTTTATCTTTATCTTACCAACAGGTGAGATCGCGGTCACATCGTCGCTTACCAACAGGTGAGATCGCGGTCACATCGTCGCTTACCAACAGGTGAGATCGCGGTCACATCGTCGCTTACCAACAGATGAGATCACGGTCACATCGTCGCTTACCAACAGATGAGATCACGGTCACATCGTCGCTTACCAACAGGTGAGATCGCGGTCACATCGTCGCTTACCAACAGATGAGATCGCGGTCACATCGTCGCTTACCAACAGGTGAGATCGCGGTCACATCGTCGCTTACCAACAGGTGAGATCGCGGTCACATCGTCGCTTACCAACAGGTGAGATCGCGGTCACATCGTCGCTTACCAACAGGTGAGATCGCGGTCACATCGTCGCTTACCAACAGGTGAGATCGCGGTCAAAGGTTTACAAATGTAAAAAAAAAAGATATCTCTTTTACCTATTAACGTACATTGATAAAATTAATAAGAGTAACAAATAATATTATTTTATAGGGCATAGAAGATTTGTATTTTCGATTACCTACCTACGCAGCATTTAAATACTGTTTTTAACCCCCGACGCAAAAACGACGGGGTGTTATATATTAGACGTGTCTGTGTGTGTGTGTGTGTGTGTGTGTGTGTGTGTGTGTGTGTGTGTGTGTGTGTGAGTGTGTGTATGTGTGTGTGTCTGTCTGTGGCATCGTAGCTCCCAAACGGATGAACCGATTTCAATTTTTTTGTTGTTTGAAAGGTGAATTGGTCCCGAGTTTTCTTAGCTATGTTTGATCAAAATCGGTTCAGCCGTTCATTGCATTAAGGGTTTTTTTTAATTTTTACATAATTAATTACTTGTGATTATCGTTCACTTTTCGTTTCGCGAGCGCTATTCTGTCACTTTTTAACTTAGCTGAACTTTATTGAGTTAAGTAGTTACGGAATTTAGGATCTTACATTAGAAAATTTAGTTTTAGAGACAAGTGGTGCCAAAGTATAGAGTTGATGCAAACGCAATACTAGTTTTAAATACTTGGCTAGATATACTTAGGTTTGAACAGAGGTGTGTCTGTCTGCTAACGCTATATTTAGCCTTCCGCAGTTAATGGTATTGTAGTTTAGATGTTATTAGTATAGTGCCAGTACTTAGGAAATTAAACGTTAGGCCTGCTTAGCCTAAACAGCTCTTAACAAAATTGGTTTATTTATAGTGCCTACGACATTTTGTTAGCAATAACCCAAAAGTCTACCTCCTAAAATTTGAAGATTTAGTTCGCCATTGCTCGATTTTACTGCCGTGAAAATTTCTAGATACTGGAAAGAGGCGGATTTGCATTAAAGCTAGGAACCAAGGAAGCTAGGAAGCTAGTAATGCTCTAGGAACTCAAGATAACTACTAGGATTTCCTCCATCTTTGCTTCGCCTGCGTCGCAGGAGGTTGCGGGTTCGATTCCCGCCTCGGAACAAATATTAGTGCGATCTGCAAGTATTCGTTCAGGGTGTTCTGGGTATTTTCTAAGTATAATAAAATGTATCTATCTATGTAATGTCTTGTATTAAGTATATCAGTTATCTAGTACCCATAACACAAGCTCTGCTTAGCTTGGGGCTAGATAATGTTGTGTGAACCATTATTGTGTCCAGCATTATTTATTATTATTATTTATTTTATTTATAGTGCCTACAACATTTGTAGTATTGTAGTAGTAAAGCCAACAAAAAAAACAAAAGCTAGGAAGCTAGCAAGGAAGCTATAGGAAGCTAGTAATACTCAAGGAACTCAAGATAACTACTATGCTTTCCTCAATCTGCCTCCAGCTAGTCCTTGAGTATTTTGCTCATATAGCACGGAAAGGCAGTGACAACTTAGAGAAGCTGATTATCACTGGCAAAATTGAGGGAAAGAGGCCACGAGGCCGTAGCCCGTTACGTTGGTCAGACCAGAATCGCACCACTCTTGATTCTAAACTTCACGAAACCGTGTAGCTCGCTGGCAACAGATCTCATTGGCGCAACATCGTCCGGCAGAAAGTGATCCATGGGGTCACGACCCACAGCATTGAGGAATACAAAACGAGGAGGTAGTAGTAAAGCTAATTTTGAGTGATTGGGAAGTACCTACTACCACCGTACCGTAACGTACGTTAGTAGTGGAGATTTTTTTGTCGTTCGTCCGGGGAAATACCTCTACTATCATCACTATTTCTCCAAACCGCTTCAAACCAAAGCAAACCAATCCGCTTGCCAAGCGTGGTGACTATCGCAAATCCCCCCTATATTGGGAAGCCTCGTCCAGCACCGTCTACCAGCTGACGAAAAATATATCATCAGTAAATGTAAGGTGGTGAAGAATTTGAAAATCACAAACAATTTTAATCGGTTAAAAGGCTCTACCACTTTTGAGGAGAGAAAAGTTTTTATAGAGACTTAAAATCAAAGAGACCTCAAAATACACACGCCTTTTTCCCTGAAATAGTAGGCAGAGCCTCTTTTCACCGTGGGTTGCACCTTCGTGGGAATATAGGCGTGAGAAGTGGTGCCGAATGCTTCCCACGATTGACTCGGCTAACTCTTTATTCCAGCAATAACACATTCCATAATATGCTAGCAGCCAGGACAAATCTTATCAACAGGTCCGGGTAACTAATCTCTTACATTAATTTAATCTCTTTAGGCTTTGTTTCACAATCGATGAGTAAAGGTTTAAGTAGTTACTCAGCGAGTTGATTACTTAGAAGTTAAACCCTTTCATTAAATTTTAACTTACTGATCAGATGAAAATGATCTTTGTGATTTCAATAAAAATAATTTTAACTTTGACTTTGAGATAAAGTAATTTTCACTAGAAACGGGATATTTACCATGATTTTTGAGTTTTATATGTTCCCGATATTTCGGCACAGTTGCATGCGCCATGATCACGGGAGAACTGACTAAAGTATTTGCGAGTAGATGTTATTGGCAGATATATCGATCTACCCTCTTTCTCACTCTTTTATTACGAACGATACCACTACCATCGGTTTCATTGTCACAATTCACACCAACTCGACACACAACACTAACGGTGTCCGGACGCGTAGCAGGTACCACACTTTTTTGATTCTTACACATTCTTACCACAGGCTTCCATACTCCAGATAATTGAAAACCATCTTCTCTATTGAAGTTTCTGTACTTAGTAATAATCCCGTAAATATAAAAAAAAAAATAAAAAAAAATAAAAAAAAAAAAAGTGTGTAATATCCCGTTTCTAGTGAAAATTATGTACATAACCATGATAGTTTCAAAAGTTATATTGAGATAAAGTGTTGATTAAAACTACTGAGGGATTGTGAAATGCAAAAACTTATTTACTGAGCAGTTATATTTGAAGTAGCTTACTTAGAACTTTACTTATTGATTGTGAACAGAGCCTTAATCTCTTAAATCTTTTATCCCTACTAAATTTCAAGTAAAGTCAGGCGTTCAGCCTAGTGCTGACATGGGCTGTGTGCCAAATCCGTGAAACAATGTCAGCAGACGTAATCAAACGAATAATATTACGAAATTAACTATTTATTTTTGTAAGATAATTTCAAAGCAGAAAGCTACGAAATTTCACTACGGATCCGTACTCGTATAAGAAAAAAGGTCACAGACAATTACTTACAGCTGTCAGAATAATTAGCAAGTTGCAGGGCAATACCACATAGACTGCAGAATTGACAACCGTTGGGGAATGGTTCTAGATTGGCGACCACGAACTGACAACGCAGTGTCCTCGGTTGCACCAATCCCAGGCAGAAATGTTTATAAGAAAAACACCTCATACCGCTCAAAAAAACAGTTTTTATTGAATATCTCGTAAAATATAGATAATTTTACAAACCCCCTACAGTAAACGCTCGGCTTTGTTGTATTGATTTTATTCATCTAATTTTGTACCCGATAATATGCACCATTTTAATAAACAATCCAATCTAGCCAAAAGTTAGCGGTAACTTTGGGTTTTTTTCTATCGAGTAAATATTGTCCTTTCGTGTTTCTGGTACAGTGATCTCTCTGTTTTATAATGTAGTATCCATGCATATTTATAACTTAAATATTGTACTTGATTTAGTCAGTTACGACGAGTTAGTTTGACGACCTCTGTGGTGCGGCGGGCGAACGTTCGCTTGCGACGCAGGAGGTTGCGGGTTCGATTCCCGCCTCGGAACAAATATTTGTGCGATCTGCAGATATTTGTTCCGGGTGTTCTGGGTATTTTCTATATATAATAAAAATATCTATCTATGTATTATATTGTATTAAGTATATCAGTTATCTAGTACCCATAACACAAGCTCTGGCTTAGCTTGGGGCTAGATAATGTTGTGTGAACTGTCCAGCATTATTTATTTATTAAGTTAAAAATCTAATCTAAGATTGCTAATTTTGCCTTATACCCCACCTTAACAATGCAATGCCTCACAGGTCACGCACCCTATGCGGCATTGCACTGCGCCCACCACCCTAAAACATAAAGATGAGTCTCATGTGCCTGTAATTTCGCCGGCACCCATACCCTTCAAACCGGAAGACAGCAATGCAAGCACTCCTGTTTGCGCTAGAAATAGGTATGGTGGTAGTACTTCCCCGGACGAACTCTTTCAGAAAAAAGCTCTAAATCTAATATTAATAATACATTTATTTACAGAAAGAATAATACAGAAAATACAAGTTGGTATGCATAAAATTAAAAGATACATATGAAACGTTTGAGCTACCTGAAGACCGCTGCTAACGGTCTAAAGGTAGCTCAACTGATCCAAATCACTACCAGGTGGAAGCATCCCTTATATGTTAATTAGATTAGATGATTCGATATTAATCATCTAATAAGCTAATCATTTAGTAGCTAATTTTCACTAGAAACGGGATATTTACCATGATTTTTGAGTTTTATATGTTCCCGATATTTCGGCACATATATATACACATATACATACATATATACATGTATATTTCGATATTTTTTTATCCCGTTTCTAGTGAAAATTATGTACATAACCATGATAGTTTCAAAAGTTATATTTAATAGCTAGTATGGAAAAACTCCACGTGGACAAATTCGAGGGCGTTCCACTGTCGCAAAGATTACTATAAGCGGTTTCTAGATACGTAGAAATGTTATCACAAACTATAAGTAACTACAAAAGACCCTCTCACTACACCCGCATATTGCTTTGTACTTTTAATGGGTTAGGTTCATGTCACCCCAGGTTCAATTCACCCCGAAAAAGATTACAAAATAGTTTCTATGCGCGAAATCAAATTCAGTACTGTCGCGGAAAAAAACGTTAAGATAACTATTTACGTATATACGTACACTACAAACATATTACATTATTAAAAAAAAACTCTATAGGTAGGTACCTACTTAAATTATTTGAATGAAAAATCTCGAATGAAATATCTCGAATGAAAAATCTCGAATGAAAAATCTCGATTGAAAAATCTCAAATGAAAAATCTCGAATGAAATATCTCGAATGAAAAATCTCGAATGAAAAATCTCGATTGAAAAGTTCAAATGAAAAATCTCAAATGGAAAATCTCGAATGAAATATCTCGAATGAAAAATCTCGAATGGAAAATCTCGAATGAAATATCTCGAATGAAAAATCTCGAATGAAAAATCTCGATTGCAAAATCTCAAATGAAAAATCTCGAATGAAATATCTCGAATGAAAAATCTCGAACAGGAAGCCTAATACGCAGGTACCTACTAACTAGGGAAAACAAGTTGCTAACGAATAAAAATAACACAACTAACAATCCATAGCTTTATTTTAGTTTATATAGCCAAACAAAGTTCTTACTTTTAACAAGCTTTAAAAAGAAGAATAGGTATCTTGCTTTGATTATTTATAGACTATAGATAGAACTTTAGTAGTAGTAGAGCTTTTCTGTGAAAGAGTTCGTCCGGGGAAGTACTACCACCATACCTTTTTCTGCAGCAAAGCAGTAGTGCTCGCATCGCTCTGTGCTTCGGAGGGCACGTTAAGCTGTCGGTCCCGGCTGTTATTGATTAATAGCAGTAGATAAGCCATGTCAGAGGCCCTCGGGCGGCTTGACAAACTCCGACACCAGAGGCCAACTCTACCTCATACGAAACGAAACGAAGGGTACGGTTACCGGTGAAATTACAGGCACATGCTCTACCAAAGTTTCGTCGAAGGGCACATTAAACTTTTCATCTTTATATCTTAGGGTGGCGGGCGCAGTGCAATGCCACATAGGGCGCATACTAGGTGGACGTGACCTATCGGATAATACACTGTTCATAGGCAGAGGGTACCGCTTATCATCAAGTGGGCCATCTGCTTATTCCACCAATGCAAGTATTATAAAAATAAAAATAAAGAACCTCCTGTAGTCACTACATTTTAGTTCCGTTCCGTTATCCCACGATAAATGGAGTTGGGCAGGACACCTGGCAAGACGAGGAGACGATAGGTGGAGTAAGGCGCTAACTGAATGGCGCCCAAGAACTGGGTACAGTAAAGTTGGTCGTCCAGCAGCGAGATGGGCAGACGATAACGTATGCGTCGCGGCCGAACCTGGATGAGACTGGAACGGGACCGTGAGGAATGGCACTGGCAAAGAGAGGTCTATACTCAGCAGTGGGTGAAGTCAGAGGCTGTGGATGATGATGATGTTGATTTTTCTGCCAAGTTCGACAATACAATATTATGGTGACAGCGAGATCTGATGATGGAGACGGAAGATGGACAACGGCACGGCTCGATGGATAATAGACTGGCCGTGTTTAAGTTCATTTTGATCAGCACTCCGTTTGTACTAATATTTATTCTGCGACTCCGTTCCGATCACTCATAAAAGGTTTTGTGAAAAATATATTTTTCAACAAAAAAACATTTTGTTTAAAAGATATTTAAAAAAAAAAATTGTTGTTTAAAATATATTTTCCAACAAAAAGCTTTTTTGCTTGTTTTTATTATGTAACCATTTTGTAAATAAATTGGTCGAGTATTTTCGCCAACGAGCAATTTTATAAAATTTAAAAACTCCCGACCATACATAAAATTATTGTTTTTTTTTTTGGTAATTAATTAGTGATTTTTTGTTGTTTTCTTCGCATGTAACTTAATTATAACTAGCTTTTAAGATATAATTTTGCACGCTTTACGGCAGAATGTACTGGGAACTTCAATTTATATATAACAACCATCTATGTTTTTACTACTTATACCTACATTCTAAGCAAATAAATAATTCATTCATTCATTCATACATTCATTCATTCATTCATTCATTCATTCATTTATTCATCAACTGGCAAAAGTAGTTTACTTGAAAACTAAGAACCTAGTAGCACAGATAAAATATTACTATACTAGTACTAGCAGGTAGATAACCTACGTCATGCGCGATGATGAATGACGTGACATGTAAAACACGTGCTAAACGCCATGGTGATTAACTTTGTACACGTATTGATTGTGCCAAGCTTAAGGCGTGGATACATGTGAAATGTGGTGCATTATACCGAATTAAAACCTTTTTTACTCCACAATCTTTATAGAAAAATCAACAAAAATATGTTAATCTACATCATATAAGCATGCCTTGTAAAATAAAGAAATAAATTTGCAAAGCCTCTATTAAACTATCAATCATAAGATGCTTTTATTGTCTTCAGTATATTAAATAACACAACGCAATGAGGACCTTCTTTTTATTTTTAAAAATTAAATTACTAAAGATTTTTAAATTTAAAAAAAAAAAGTGATTTTCTCACTCTATTCGTTTTGCGAGCGCTATTTTGTCACTTTCTAACTTACCTGAACTTTAATGTGTTAGATACCTATATAGTGACAGATCTTGGCGTTCATCGACGCTTTAAGATAATTAATTCGAAATGAAAACTATGAATATTACGAAATATGAATAATAAAAATTACTAATATGTAGGTATACAACTATCGTTAACATTGATTGTGATGACAACTTTAGATAAATAAGCTCAGACTCGGGGAACTCGCTTAGCTCGTTCAAGTGCGTTTTAAGGATGATATTCAAATTCAAATTCAAATTTTTATTTCACTTAATAGAATAGAATAGAATATACTTTATTGTACACCTTAATACCTAATAAAACGAACAAAAATAAACAAAACTTAACTATATAATTAAAAGTACAATGGGCGGTCTTATCGCTTAACAGCGATTTCTTCCAGACAACCTTTGGATGTAGATAAATTTATATGTACATATACATATGAATACATATGTATTCATATGTTTTGAATAGGTACATCACTGTGTTAACTAGCCCTACCAACCAAATTAAGTTAAGAAAACTTGTGTCTTGGTTAGTAGTTATTAGGCAAAAGTTTTATTAAATTACTAGCAGCGCCCCGCGGTTTCACCCGCGTAAGTCTCGATCCCGTGGGAATATCGGGATAAAAATGTGCCTATGTGCTATTCCGGGGGTCCAGTTATCTCCATTCCAAATTTAATTCAAATCCGTCCAGCCGTTTCAGCGTGAAGAAGTAACAAACACACTACACACAAACACACAAACTTTCGCCTTTATAATATTAGTGTGATTTCCAATGAGAACGATGTACACTTTGTATCTTTCACGTAACACATCTATAACAAAGTACCTAGAGGACACTAAAAGTAGCTACACACGATGCAATTTCGTATTCAATCTGTCGAATCAATTTGAGTTGATTTGACAAATTGCGCGGTGAGGAGGCAAGTTGACGCATACTTGCAACATGTTGAGTGTCGTGTCGACCGTCCTAGCGATCGACAAGTTCAATCAACAAAATGAATACGCGTTGAATGGTGAATACGGTTGACTCAATTGTCTTTGGCTATGAAGGGAGTTATAATAAATAAAACATTATATTCGTATGAGGCATTTTTTTCTGTAACAATAGTCACTTTATTACCCAATATGTTTTATTCTTTCTTTCTTTTTTTGTATTACTGATGCAACAACTAAAGAAATTGCCACTTTTTGGTACTTTGACAAAACCATAGTAAAGTATTTTCATTCATTCATTCATTCATTCATTCATTCATAGTGGTTTCGACGCGTGCTTGCACGTCTACTAACAATATCAAAATTAAATTGTGAACAGGGTTGATTCGTGAGTAGAGTACGGTCAATCTCGACTCCAACAAATTGATTCGACTGATTGAATACGAAATTGCATCGTGTGTAACCCCTTTAAGCCAACAAGAAAAAATATGTATTGCATGGAGTCAAATGGGCTCCTGAGAGAACCCTTGACAATATAAAGGTGGAAAAAGGTATAACGGCGAGCTTACTCATGATGAAGGTACGGTATTGTTTCTTTAAGCCAACGCAGGTCAACAAATCCAGTTTACAGAATTTGACGTAGAATAACAACAAACATTGGCGAACGGAACAGAAGTCCATAAAATAACTACAACATCAAACCTTGGCTTCAAAATAATACTAAATTGATAAACATTTCAAACCAAGAAGAAATATTGTGATGTAACACTGCGGACCGATGGAAATGAACCAATCACGATCGATAACCTTCTATTTCAAGGATAAGTTAGCTGCATGCTGCATTGCAGCATCCATCGTAGCATTACAGCTCCCGTGCTGTCACGGCTCATCGTATAGAGGAGACTATACACCGGTATTCAATATCAATATACCACACATGTATTTACAGAAAGAATAATACAACAAACGCACAAGTAATGCAAAAATTCAAAAAAATACTTATGTATCAGTTATGCTACCTGAAGACCGCTGCTAACAATCTGAAGGTAGCACAACTTAGTTAGTGGTTTAGTAGTAGTAGTAGAGCTTTTTTGTGAAAGAGTTCGTCCGGGGAAGTACTACCACCATACCTATTTCTGCCGCAAAGCAGTAGTGCTCGCATTGCTGTGTTCCGGTTTGAAGGGTAAAGGTGCCGGTGAAATTACAGGCACATGAGACTTTTCATCTTTATGTCTCAGGGTGGCGGGCGCAGTGCAATGCCACATAGGGTGTGTCCTAGGTGGACGTGACCTATGAGGTAAGGCACTGTTCATAGGCAGAGGTAACCGCTTAACTGATGTTAAGCCACCTGATGGTGGGCCATCTGCTTGTTCCGTCATTCGAGTAGTATAAAAAAAAAAAAACTGATCCAAATCACTACCAGACTGAAGCGTCCCTAAAACGGCTGCATTGCCACGCTGAATGGCAATACTAATGCGTTGAGCCAGATAAGAACCAGCACTCGGGTCACGCGTCGCTTCGACGAGATACCCTGAAATAATTTTGAAAACGCTAAGGGCCCCGATACCCCACGGACCCAGAGTCTAGAACCCCGAAAGGCTCAAATAAGTAAGCTCTGTCGATACTTGCATGTTTGCGTCTTTTGAAGTCCTCAGCGGAATTTACCGCCGCACCGGCCCTAACTGATATCCCGGTGAGATGGCGCAAGGGTATCCACGCAATATACCTATTCGTTCGTTTCGTTTCGTATGAGGTAGTGCTGGCCTGAGTTTGTCAAGCCGCCCGAGGGCCTCTGACATGACTTATCGACTGCTATTAATCAATAACAGCCGGGACCGACAGCTTAACGTGCCCTCCGAAGCACAGAGCGATGGAAATCCGCACATAACTTAGAAAAGTCATTGGTGCGGAGCCTAGGATCGAACCCGGTATCGTTGGATTCTGAGTTGCACTACTGAACCGTTAGGCTACCATTGCATACCTAATATACCTATTTAATTAAATAGAATACAAAATATCCATGGAGTGACAAATAAGGCCGGTAATAGCAATAAGCAGTTGACAGTTTAAGGTGAGGTATGCCGCAAAATGCCTAATCTTAGATTTGATTTTTAACAAACTAAATCAACTACAATATTCAAATTAAAAATATGCATGGATACTACAATATAAATCCGAGGGATTACTGTACCAGAAACACAATAGGACAATATTTTAACGATATAAAAAAAAAAGATACGTCTTTTTTACGTCGGCTTTGAAGGATTGTAACGTTGCAAATTATATTGAAAATACAATAATTATACTTGAAAATGGCAAATTCACAAGCCGTGTGACGCCAATTATAAAGAAATAAAAACGATTCGCTAGATTGGACTCTATTAAAGCTATGTAGAGCTATATCAAAGCTCAGGAACATGGAGGTGTAATGGAGTGAGTGCTAAAATAGCATGGAGTGGTCCTTCTTACTCCTATCCTAGAAGATAGCTTGCTATCCTATGTTAGAGAGAAACAAATATATTGTCACACGACAGTCGTCTTTCCGTTCCGTACCCTGAATTTTGGTATCATGCATATACATCTCCCTAGATTGTTACCATGAATGTACTAGTAATTTGACACTTGGCCTGGTACGACTTACACAAATAAGAACAGATAGATTTATGCTTGTCTCATTCCAACACATGAATACATTCATATAAAAGAATGAGACTGGTATAATCGCTAACGTTTTTAGCCTTAGTTCCATGCCTTTAGTCCATCTTCCTAGCTCAGGAACCAGATTGCGTCAGATATCGCGAGTTTTCTACAAGTATTGTAAACCAATCGATCGAGGTTGTCGAACAATGAAAAAACTTTAAAGGTTAGCAAAAAAGAAAGAAAATCTATTGATATGCAGCTCTATTATCTGCATTATTGTTATTAGTGTTGTGTATTCCGGTTAATGGAACATTAAGACGGTCAACGTTTTACCAAAACAAGAATTGACTGTGTCTTTGACGAGTTTGAAGCAAATTGGTTGGTGCTTTTGCGAATTGAATTTTGTTTTTTTCAGATATCTACAAAGAACTAAAATAAAATAAAAAGTAATAACTTAACATAATAATACACTTTTGTTTATGCTCGATCTTAAAAATGGCTGCATATTTTGATACTGTAAATTTTCACAGAGTAAGTATTAAAAAGTAAGTTTTAAAGTACAGGTACTTTAAAGTCTCTATAACAACTAATGACGACCTCTGTGGCCTCGACGCAGGAGGTTGCTGGTTCGATTCCCGCCTCGGAACAAATATTTGTACGATCTGCAGATATTTGTTCAGAGTGTTCTGGGTATTTACTATGTATAATAAAACATACTATGTAATCAGTTATCTAGTACCCATAACACAAGCTCTGCTTGGGGCTATAGATAATGTTGTGTGAACTATCCAGCGTGATTTATATGTTTATTTAATAAGTAGTGACTCGCCCCGGCTACGCACGGGTAGCCCCCGGTGACCCCCCCCCCCCCCTCCTCCTACCCCTCCCCCTATGTCAATATCCTGGTTCTAAGCTACCTCCCCACCAATTTTCAGCCAAATCGATTCACCCGTTCTTGAGTTTATAAGTGGTGTAACTCACGTCTTTGTTTTATATACAGGGTGTAACATAATACCCCTATAAGCCCGGGGAGGGGGTATTCTACACATCATGGTGAATAACTTTAATTCTACGACTTTATAAATTTCGAAGTTTTTCATTCATGAAATGCCTCGTAAGAATCCTGAAATTCCTCCAAAAACGTACGTAAAATAACATGAGGACGTTACGTTATGTTACGTTATTTCTAGAGGAATTTCAGGATTTTTACGAGGCACTTCATGAATGAAAAACTTCGAAATTTAAAAAGTCGTAGAATTAAAGTTATTCACCATGATGTGTAGAATACCCCCTCCCCGGGCTTATAGGGATATTATGATACATCCTGTATATTTATTTAATAATACATATAAAGTAATCATAGTTAAATCTTGTACGACGGTACAGAACCCTTTCTGAAGAGAACACTATTAAGGTTGTAAGTCGTTTTCATGGCATCCATTATTCTTTTGACATGCAAATTGGTTGATTCAAAGATGTTTACGATGTTAAGTCACGAAACTAGGGGAGTTTCCTTCATCTAATTTATTGTTTCTTTATTTGGAAATAATTGAAGGTAAATTATCTATAGTAACTTTTTGATATCCCATAGCTTAGGATATAAGGATATACGATAAGGCTAGAGTGAATTAGGTGCCTTCTAGACCTCTATATGCCCCATATTCGGCCACATTGTCACTTACCAACAGGTGAGATCGTAATCAACAAAGGGTTAAAAAAAGGATATAATAAATCCCTCCGTCTCCTCCGTGATGTCGTAATTAGGTACAACAGGGGATTGGCAGCAGCATCCACCTGAGTACTCAATACCATGCGATCACCAATCGGCCTGCCAAGCGTGGTGATTTTGGCAATATTAAAAACATCGGGTTATATTAAACAACAATTAAAAAAAAATGCTACTTGGAATGATAAATAAATAATGCTGGACAGTTCACACAATATTATCTAGCCCCAAGCTAAGCCAGAGCTTGTGTTATGGGGGTAGGTACTAGATAACTGATATACTTAATATAATACATTACATAGATAGTTTTTTTTTATTATACATAGAAAATACCCAGCAATGATGGATCAAGTAGATGGCCCACCTGATATTAAGTGGTACCCTCTGCCTATGAACAGTGCATTACCTCATAGGTCACGTCCACCTAGGACGCACCCTATGTGGCATTGCATTGCGCCCGCCACCCTGAGACATAAATATGAAAAGTCTCATGTGCTTTTAATTTCGCCGGCACCCTTACCCTTCAAACCGGAACACAGCAATGCGAGCACTACTGCTTTGCGGCAGAAATAGGTATGGTGGTAGTAGGTACTTCCCCGGACGAACTCTTTCACAAAAAAGCTCTACGACTACTAAATATATAGATAATTTTACAAAACCCCTTCAGTAAACCCTCGCTTTGTTGTATTGATTTTATTTATCAATATTTTTTTACCCAATAATATGCACCGTTTTAATAAACAATCGAATCTAGGCAAAAATACACGTAACTTTATTTTTTTTCTAAAGAGAAAATATTGTCCTATCGTGTTTCTGGTACAGTGATCCCTCGGTATTATAATGTAGTATCCATACATATTTATAATTTGAATATTGTACTTGATTTAATTTGTTAAAAATCAAATCTAAGTATACGAATTTTGTGGCATACCTAACGTGACCGTACGTCCCGGTTTGGGCGGGACAGTCCCGGTTTCAGGCAGTCTGTCCCGGTGTCCCCAGCGAAGCCAACATAGTCCCGGTTTTGCAAGCAGACCCAACGATAGTACTACGTAACCTTCATTTAACAAACTTTTCCATACTTATTGAGTACGTTATGTGTCTGCCTGGTAGTAACGCACCAGTCGAAAGAGTTTTTTTCCCAAATTAACAATATATGGACCAGTGATAAAACACAGTTAAGTGTCGCAGTACTGAAAGCTATTCTGTTTTTGAAAATAAATACAAATAAATCATGTACTGAGTTACACACGTACCTAAAAACAAGACCTGATTTAAAATAAAAAATGTTCACCCGACAAATACAAAAACGACTTAGAAGTCACGCCAATACTGGGGGCTTAGTTAGTAAGTCATGCCAACTTAACTATTTTGTGTTTAGAGCTTTTATTATTTTGTGTTATTCTATTTAATATAATAAAATACTTGTAAAAAAAACTAAAAAATATATTATATATATTATATTTTATATATTATATATATTTCCACATATATTATATGTGTCCCGGTCTGACAAAAAAAAATGGTCACGTTAGGCATACCCCACCTTAATAATGTAGACTAACTCTCTATTGCACATAGGTAGAAGTTATTAAGTAAACAAGGTATCTTATGTAAGGGAAAATCGTTTAACATTATCAAGCAAGCAAACTAATAGCGTAATTTTCACAGCCTTGATCTTTCAGCTTGAATTTCAGTAATACTTACATCATTTCTACTTCTCAAGGTGCTTCTTTTAGGTCGTAAAAGAACGTCTTTAAAGTCTAGTTTGACCTCGTTGATGATATTGGGCATTTTTCAAACACTGAATTTTCCGGCAATGTTGACGTGACTAAATACGCGCGACGTAGCGCGTTCCCCGCGGTTGGGTATCGACTGCCGGGCACGCTCGATGCTACCAGGATGTAGATCAAAATAGCACAATTAGTTACCCGATTTTCGCTGCCGAATTTCGCTGTCTTCCGCTTGGATACCACTAAAATCGGCTGAATTACCGACTAGAGTCCGCGCCACGACTGAAATCCGACGGCCTTTTGTGGAACTAACGGATAACAGAGGTAGATTTTCGCTTTAGCACTTTTGCGCATAGAAACTGGCGCTCCAGTCACCGGACTTCAGTCGTGGCGCGGACTCTAGACTCTAGTAGCATTACGCACCCTAACTGAATCGACATAGTGTTTTTATTAGTTTTATGTTCTGTACTGTCGGCATGTCAGTCTTATCAAGTAATGCAGATACAGGGAGCTGAATTAGTACGATGAAAAAATTGTTTTAAGGGAGTATACAGGTAACACGTTGAAATCTGACCGATCTCACAGTACTTATACGTGAGTTATCACCGGTTTTTCAATTATTATGTATAACATATACGGAAGTTTTAATAGTTATAGTTTATGTAACTTTTGAAACTATCATGGTTATGTATGTTATGTTATGTATGTTGTATTATGGTTATTTTAATTTGTGTTTTTTTTTTAATTGTTTTATTATGTGACTTGCCCAGTGTGACAATCTATGTTACAAGGTGAAATAAATGAAATGAAATGAAATGTACATAATTTTCACTAGAAACGGGATATTTACCGTGATTTTTGAGTTTTAAATGTTCCCGATATTTCGGCACAGTTGCATGCGCCATGATTATTATTATCGGGAACATTTAAAACTCAAAAATCATGGTAAATATCCCGTTTCTAGTGAAAATTAGTTATAGTTTATGTTATAAATCTAGGTCAATGTTAAATTACTTATTAGCCTGCCTTACGGCTAGATTGTAATATTATTGTACATTAATTTTCACGAAGAAAAAATATATACGTTGTGGTCATATAATTAAGAACGATTTGAAGTTCTAGAAGTTTTTTATTTAAATCGTATCATACACAGAGATATGTACCTTCTGAGAAGCAACTAGTTATGTTATATAATAGTCACATTAATAGAGCAACCTGACTTAAGAATAAAGTATGAAATTAATCCTGAAACCTAATTTTTTTTTGCACTTTTTATTGATTTTATCAAAGTAACACATTCAAATAGTACTGAAACTGGACAAATAATTAAGAACGATTTATTTAACTGCTCGGGAATTGTTTTGTATGACACTTAGATTTAAAAAATCACAATATTATGTAGCACAGGAAACATAAAAAGAAATTTAATAAATATTTAACTAAAATTAATAGTTAATAGCATATCCACGGCTTTTAATTACAGCTTTACACCGGCGAGGCATTGACTCTATTAATTTTTGACATTTCCCAAGTTAAATAGAGTTCCATTCTTCTAAAAAAACGTCATACAGCTCTCTTAAATTTCCACACTTTGTATTTGAAACCTTTTTCTTTACTTCAAACCACAGATTCTCTATTGGGTTTAGATCTGGACTGTTAGCAGGCCAGTCTAAGACAGAAACTAATTGCGCTGTAAGAAATTCCTTTACGGTGCGTGCAGTGTGCTTTGGATCATTGTCATGCTGGAATGTCCAAATGACCGGTAGAACGTCTTCAGCGTATGGTAACATTGTTTCTTCCAGTATATTTTTGTATTGGAACTGATCCATGTTACCTTCTATCAACTTTACAGGTCCTACACCATGTCCAGAAAAGCAACCCCAAATTTTCACATTTCCACCACCGTGCTTTAATGTAACTTTCGTGTACTTTGGGTCGAATGCTGTATTCGGGGGACGTCGTACATATCGTTTTCCATCAGAACATACTCTGTTTATTTTCGTCTCGTCAGAAAAAAGTACATTTTTCCACTGTTGCACAGTCCAGTTTTCATACTTTCTCGCAAATGCAAGCCGGGCTTGCCTGTGGCAAAGTTTTAACATGGGTACCTTTCTTGCTATCTTACCGTGCAATTTTTCTTCTACCAAACGTCTTCGAATAGTTCGTGCTGAGATTGCTGAAGGGTTGTTTTCACCAAAATATTCTTTTCTAAGCTCATTGGACCCTTTAAAAGGATTTTGTTTTGCCATACGAACGATGTTTCGGTCATCTCGAGGAGTTGTTTTTCTCTGTTTAGGTACACGTGGAACATTCGAAGTAGTTTGATACGTAGCAAAATGCTTTACAGCGTGGAAAACCATCGTTTTTGAACATTGCAGATGGTCGGCTATCTTTTTATAAGACCAATTCTTCCGGCGAAGTTTTATTATTACTTCCCTTGTAGATTTATCACAACTTTTATTTTTTCCCATTGTTTTTTCTAAAGAAGCAATCACCTTTAATCTTTTACAGCACGTAATGGCGCCAAAATTATACAAACAGTAACAAATCGACTAAGTGTTCTCTATTTAAATTTGAATAAAGGTATAAACTACTTGGCGTTCTTAATTACGTGACCAGCCAGTAATAAGGAATACTTTGTTTAAAATTAGTGTAAAAAGTTTGCCTATTGATTTTTAGCCAATCATGTGTATCAATGAATACAGTAGTAATATGGAAATGTTTTACGATACCGAGAGAAATAAAAACAAATGCATACAATTAGTTTTGCATCTTAGTTGGAAAAAATCTTCCCTTTATACCAGCGTTCTTAATTATATGGCCACCACTGTATAAGTGAGTACACTTACATTACCCACATTATGTACATTATTATAAGAATCTCATCACTCACAATCTTAATCGTATTTGTGCAAATGTAATATCATGCATCTTTATCTAGATTGGGTAGCTATAAAACTTTTATTTGGCTTGTGTCTGAGTCACATACCATTTATCAAGATAGACACAGCAAACACGTAAATCAGTATGAAAACAAGCGTGCCTTTTTTTTTGCACATACTTTGCTACGAAATATCTCCATTCCATTCAAGGTTAGCTGGTAGAGAATGCTTCTTAGCATTAAGTTCGCCTATGTACATTGTTTGTTTTGTGCAATAAAGAATATTCTATCTATCTATTCGCACGGCTAGCCGATTTCGAAGAATTTTTACAGTTTACTGTGACGTAATTAGGCATTTTTCTATTGACATCCGACGTGCTATCGCGAAGAAAGCAGAGAGCGAACTGATAATACTAATAGGCACTTGCGCCAACTTTCGGATATGCAAAGTAGGTGCACTTGCGGTATCTATCTTGATATATGGTCTGTGGTCTGAGTAATCTATAAAATAGTACTCCTGCAAACAAATTTAATTTATATGAAGAATTGATCTAGCAGGTATACCTACCATATTTTAAAGTACAAACTGATAGATACATAGATAGAAAGAAAATTCTTTATTACACATAAAACAAAGAAGTACAAAGGCGAACTTAATGCTAGAAAGCATTCTCCTCCAGAAAACCTTGATGTTTTGCGGAAAAAAGATGGTGGTGGTGGTGCACAAGAAGGGAAATATTGAATAAGTTTAAGAAAGTAAAGAAAATATAATAATAATAATAAATAAGTACTTAAATTACTGCCTAAAATATAAAATAAACTAGTACATATCATACCACTGATAGTACCCGCACTTGAAAATTTAAAAATCCTGAAAACTGTGGTTTTTGTTTGTGCCCTAGCAACACCGGCAGTGCTGAGCGTGACACGTGACAGTACAAGGGCGCACAGAAATACCCGCTTTCAGGCGGCCAGGTGAAGGTTACAGAATGGACCGTGCTAGAACCCATCAGATCTACTCCTCACTTCAGCCGTTCAAGCCTGACCGCGCTGGTTTACAGCAGCCACAAAATACACAAACATATACCTACCATTTTTTTAAATGTTATAATGTGACAAACAAGCAGACGGCCCGCCTGATGTAAAGCAGTCACCGCCGCCTATGGACATCTGCAAGACCCACGGTATTGCAAACGCGCTGCCTACCATTTAAGAGCCCTATTGATATATCTCTTGAATTTACCCATATTACCCTGTAGGAAGACATCCAACGGGAGCTCATTCCACGCCTTGCAGGTGCGCGGGAGAAACGAGCGCGTCAAACGCACTTTGCGAGACCTCCACGCATCCATAATGTGCGGGTGAGCTCGCTAACGATGGCGGGATGTGCGGTTATAAAAGTGCGAAGCTGGGATTAGTTCAAAGAGCTCCTCAAAACTTTCCCCGTCAAAATAAAAGACGCTAAGCGCGCCAATATCTCGCCTCACGCTCAACAGCTCCAGATTCATGGTGACTTGGGTAGGTACCTTAGGTACTCATGTTCCGCTTTCAATAAGGCTTAGGTTCCTATGACCCAGTTAGCATCTGTCCCCGTAAAAGATTATTGAATAGTTACTACGACGCCAGTTGACTGAACTAGCGGGAAAATATATATATGTGTAAGGAAATTAATCGAGTTCTTTTTAAATTAATTTCTCTCTTGCACTTGTCTTTTCTTGTTCTCTCGAATGAAGGTTGAAGTTCAGCCGGAGCTCAGGGCTGTCATCACCTAAATTACACCGGAAAATAAATCAAAAACCCCGGGTATTTTTAAAAAATTAGAAATTTTTCAGGATGCCCTTGAAAATATTTAAATATTAGTTGCCCTCTTAGTTAAGTTCCTATGCGAAGCAAAAACAAACAAATTAATTATTAACACCTTAGTTTGTTATTGCTAACAATCAGCTGTTCTACGCACATGTGCGGAAGCTAATCTTGCCAAATTGAAGTGCTATTGAATCGCACTCACTGTCAAGGCTGGGGTGACGACAATGTTATCAGGGTTGAAGTAATTATAGAGTCGGGATGTAAGTATAGGCAGTTTTAGGGTCAGTACACGTTCATACATTTGACGACCTCTGTGGCGCGGCCGGCGAACGTTCGCCTGCGACGCAGTAGATTGCGGGTTCGATTCCCGCCTCGGAACAAATATTTGTGCGATCTGCAGATATTTGTTCAGTGTGTTCTGGGTATTTTCTATTTATAATAAAAAATAGTTATCTATGTATTATATTGTATTAAGTATATTAGTTGTCTAGTACCCATAACACAAGCTCTGCTTAGCTTGGGGCTAGATAATGTTGTGTGAATTGTTCAGCATTATTTATTTATTTATTTTTTATTTATTTTTCATTATTTCTATTTATTTTATTTATTATATATTATTTATTATTATTTATTATTGATATAATGCGCGTCATGTAAAAAGAACGCTGGCGATCAAGCTTCTTCAGGCGTTCCAGCGTTCTTTTTACATGACGCGTACTATATACTGAGACGCAACGTGTATAAAGATGCACGAGCAGTGCGCTGCGTAAAGCGTGAATTACATAGAAAAGGCGTCAGGCACAGGCGAGGTGCAGGCGCGGTACGAGCACGGTGCCGCTACAAAACTTATTCATACTTATCATGTATATGTATGAAAGCGACGCGTCGTGAGTCATATTTACACAAGCGTCGCTAACGTAACCAGGGACGCACCCTATGTGGCAATGCACTGCGCCCGCCACCCTGAGACAAAGATGGAAAGTCTCATGTGCCTGTAATTTTACCGGTATCCATACCCTTCAAACTGCGGAACACAGCAATGCGAACACTACTGCTTTGCGACAGGTATTACTTCCCCAGACGAACTTTTTCACTCTTTTTATTCTCTCTACTACTACTAAACTAACGTCTATAGAGCACAAGTGCGTGACTTGGTGGAAATTGTCTATCAAAGGTTTAGTAAAACTGACACCGTTTTACTAAAACGCTCGACTGAAACTTTGCCGGCTTGGAAGGAATGTAATGTTGCAAATTAAATTGAAAATACAATAGTTACACCTGCAAATGATAAATTTAAAAGCCCCGCGAAGCCAATTATAACGACAAAAAGTATATACATAACTAGTGGAATGCCCGCGACTTCGTCCGCGTGTACTTTTCCATACAAACTTAAACACCCCGCTGCAACCCCTTAGGGGTTGAATTTCTATAATTCCTTTCTTAGTGCACCCCTAGACCATAAAAAGAACGTACCCTCCAAATTTCAGGTCTCTAGGACTTATGGTTTAGGCTGTGCGTTGATAGTCAGTCAGTCAGTCAGTCAGTCAGTCAGTCAGTCATTCAGTCAGTCATGCAACAATTTTATATATATTGATATACATAGAAAATTTAATTCGTACTCTATCGGATTCCCAACCCCACCACTATCGCTGAGCGCTCATAACCCGTTGCGCGACCTGTATATACCTACATAGAAAAACTGCGGAAAAAACTGGACTAAATAAACTTTGAAACAGTATTTTACTATTTATATTTGTTTTTTAACATAATATATGTAGTTAAATAGGACGAGCCGAAGTATTTGCAGCAGACGGGATATCACGATGCAGACGTACAGAGTCGCGTGGTGACCCTGAAACCAATGTTCAGATAATTACGTTTAGTTCCGATATTTACCATACAAAAATAACCACCTAAACAGGATCTTGGGTTACCTACCTACTGAAGCGGAATCATTAGGTTTGAACTAAAATGACAATCATGGTTTTTTTTTTTTTTATACTACTTGGATGACGGTACAAACAAGAGGCCCACCTGATGTTAAGCGGTAACCTCTGCCTATGAACAGTGCATTACCTCATAGGTCACGTCCACCTAGGACGCGCCCTATGTGGCATTGCACTGCACCCGCCACCCTGAGACATAAAGATGAAAAGTCTCATGTGCCTGTAATTTCACCGGCACCCTTACCCTTCAAACCGGAACACAGCAATGCGAGCACTACTGCTTTGCGGCAGAAATAGGTATGGTGGTAGTACTTCCCCGGACGAACTCTTTCACAAAAAAGCTCTACTGCTACTAAAAATATTGACTATTGAATATTGTACTTCGGTTTTGGCCAGGGAAAATTGGTTGGGGAATTTCTCCCTCTTGGAGTCCGGTACTGAACGCCACGAGTGTGGATAGGGACAGTGTGCAAGTAGTTCTGGAGAGTGACACAATTAGCACGGTGTGTTCGCAGCCTACGTCGGCTACGCCGTGAGCGACGAAGAACGGGTTTCTTCCTCTCCCCCGCCACCCCCGCTGCCTGCCCCAGTGTCCAGACGGGCTGAGCGTGCGGAGCTCCGGAGCCTAGCTAGTTCCCGTCTCACGGCCTTCTAGCGTGGCCGCGGTCGGTGCTCATGAAGAAGGTCAACGAAACATCAGCAGGAGAATAGTAAAGTACGTGGTGTATAGTCATAATTTATTCTAAAATGATGATGACGTGACAAGTCTTCCTCCCGCAGACTCCAGGCTCTGATGATGACCAGCTCACGATGAATAGGATCTAGGGTGTAACGGCTGCTCTGATTTCAATGAGGTTTTATTTTTATGAAAACTGATGTTGATATAGGTACTGAAAAGAGTCGGGCATTTTTATTTTTTCACAAAATTAACTTGTTATATGCAAATAATTTAAAAAAAAAGCTTTCTTTTCTAACTTTTGTATATCTTTGTTTGACCACGACCTCACCTGTTAGTAAGTGCCGATGTGACCGACGATGGAGCACAAAGGTCTAGAAGGCACCTATTCACACTAGCCTTGAAGAGACCCAGATTATAGTTTTCAGGAAAGACAGACGACGGTAGTATTTCCCACTCCTTAGCAGTTCGCATTACAAAGGTGGAACAGAAACGCTTAGTGCGAATTGCGGGTATACTGATGATGTAAGGATGGTACTGAGCCGTGCGCCTGCTTGTCCTATGATGAAATGGAGATGGTGGGATCAGATCATGAAGTTCCTGGGAGCATTCCCCGAAATCTAGCCTAAAGAAGATCGAAAGGCATGCAACTTGACGGCAGCGTGCGTGTGCTATGGATGTTATGTATAATTTTATTGCTCCAGGCATTGAGGTAATATTTGTTATTCCAAATATATCAACACCAATTCGTTAAAATGCCACTTGTGTCAACCAGGGTTAGCTTGAGTTTTTTTTTTATACACCTTTAGATGACGGAACAAGCTTATGGCTCACCTGATGTTAAGCGGTACCTACTCTCTGCCTATGAACAGTGCATAATCGCACGGCTTTGGTACCATCCTTACCTCATTAGTATACCATCTATTCGTACTAAACGATTCAGTACTGCTAAGGAGTGGAATACACTACCGTCGTCTGTCTTTCCTGAAAACTATAATCTGGGTCTCTTCAAGGCTAGAGTGAATAGGTGCCTTCTAGACCTTTGTGTTTTTCATCTTCGGCCACATCGTCACTTACCAACAGGTGGGATCGTGGTCAAACAAAGGTCTATCATACCTAGATAAAAAAAAAAGTCACGTCCACCGTGTATACACGCGATCTATGTGGTATTGCACTGCTCCCGTCCACCCTGAGACATAAAGATGGAAAGTTTTATGTGCCTGTAGAATTACAGCCCTGTAATACAGGTCTGTAACCTACGCTGTAACTAAGGCTCTACAGGTCCTTGAGTTAGTAATTTCCTGTTACTGTTAGCCTGAATCATCCCATTGTTGGGCAAAGGCCTCCCCCCATATCCTCCAGTCACTACGATCCTGTGCTATTGTTTGCCAATCTGTGTTAAAGGCATCTATTTCATCGCGCCATCTCCTGCGTGGTCTGCCGCGACGCTGTCTCGCTGTGTCAGGGCTCCACATAGTGGTTATTTTGGCCCACAGCTCATCAGGCATGCGACAGACATGTCCAGCCCAGTTCCACTTCAGCTGGGCGGCTTTTTCTCCAACATCGGCGATTTTAGTTTTGGAGCGCAGTGTGGTGTTTCGAATCCGGTCGGTTAATTTAACTCCCAGAATACTGCACTCCATCGCCCGCTGGCAAACCATGAGTTTGGGATTCTGAATATTTATCAAAGACCAATATTGCGAGTCATAAGTGAGAACGGGAAGGATGCACATGTCCTTAAGTTTGGGCTTTAGTATTACGGGAACGTTTCCCTCCATCGGCTCTTTCGTCGAAGCTCTTATAGTAATTACCTAAGAGTTCATAATTTAAAGTGGTTGCTTTTTCATACAAACGTATTTGCACAAATATGGGCGAACAGAGTATAATTTTACACAGAAATGACTGTTGTTGGCTCTTATATTGGTCATTATTTGCGGCAAATCATATTTGGTTGAAGAAAACAGTGGATTAATAGCGAAAATAACATCGAAATTTTAGTCCATACAAGTAATTTCGATGTTATTTTCGCAATTAGTCCACTGTTTTCTTCAACCAAATATGATTTGCCGCAAATAATGACCTATATAAAAGCCAGCAACAGTCATTTCTGTGTAAAATTATACTCTGTTCGCCCATATTTGTGCAAATACGTTTGTATGAAAAAGCAACCACCTTTTTTTTTTTTTTTTTTTTTTTTTATACTACTTTGATGACGGAACAAGCAAGAGGCCCACCTGATGTTAAGCGGTAACCTCTGCCTATGAACAGTGCATTACCTCATAGGTCACGTCCACCAAGGACGCACCCTATGTGGCATTGCACTGCGCCCGCCACCCTGAGACATAAAGATGAAAAGTCTCATGTGCCTGTAATTTCACCGGCACCCTTACCCTTCAAACCGGAACACAGCAATGCGAGCACTACTGCTTTGCGGCAGAAATAGGTATGGTGGTAGTACTTCCCCGGACGAACTCTTTCACAAAAAAGCTCTACTACTACTACTAAAACTCCTTAACTCTATATGATACAAGTGGCATTGCTCGTTCGATTTCCGTCTTCTATTTATATTGTCCGAGCATGCGCACATACAAAGTACGCGATCCTTACGTCACCACTCTAATTAGACTGCAGGTACTATTATTTATTCTGTGACTGCAGTGACGTAGACGATAGTTTTACGTAGGTTTCACAACGATTTCAGTAATATGCCCTACTTTATTCGAGAAAATCATCATGAATATTACAATAGGTATTTAAAATAGATACAATGAAAATTCCTTCCAGAAATTACACGATCTGATATTACCAACATCACCTTTTCATCATAGGACGAGCAGACGCACGGCTCGGTACCATCCTTACCTCATTAGTATACCTTCTATTCGTAGGAAGCTGCCTTGGAGCGGGAAATTCGAATTGTATTGTGCTCATCACAATAAACACAAACACAGCTCATCAACACATTTTGAGATTGCGAAACCTGATTTTGCGAAACCTGATTTTGCGAAAAACTAACTCACATGTTTTAATTGATACTGTCTCATAAATATAATTAGCTTAGCTACGAATGTCATTGAATGATTTTTAAACAGATTTTATTTGTTCATTGACATTCGTAGCTAAACTAATGATATTTATGAGACAAACGCCCGAATACTGAAACGCTACTTAAATAATTGAGATCGTCTCAACTGTTTGAGCCGCCGTTATCCTAAAAATTCGTATACTGAAACGTCAATTTGATCATCACTTAAAAATTAAACATGACAGATTTGAGTATGATTGTAATCGCCACTTATGTTCAAAACGGTATTCTCAAAGGATGATTAGCATTTGACAGCTGCGTAAGTACGCCTCAAATTCTATAAGTAGCCATCAAATATAAGAGTACTCACGACCTATCCTAAAATCCTAACCTAACAACGCAGGTACCCATCTTTATTTTGCACTAAAAATGTCGGTATCTTTGCTATCCTCGTTGTCTGACGAAGAAGTTGTTTCCACCGGGCGGCGAAACGAAGATAAGCTAGATGCCTTTGCAAAATATGACGACCTGCGGTTTAAAATAAGGATCCGCCTCGATAAACAAACTGTGCTGAATTTGTGTTCTCTGTTTGGGGAACATATTTAGCCCCTGACCAGGCGAAACCGGGCGATACAAGCAGTGGATCAATTATTGATAGCGCTTCGGTTTTTTGCTACCGGCTGTTACCAGAGGGTCATTGGACACATTTAACATATTTTTTTTATTCTACTTTGTATGACGGATCAAGCAGACGGCCCACCTGATGTTAAGCGGTACCGTCTGCCTATGAACAGTACATTACCTATCACATAGGTCACGTCCACCTAGGACGCACCCTATGTGGCATTGCACTGCGCCCGCCACCCTGAGACAAAGATGTAAAGTCTCATGTGCCTGTAATTTCACCGGCAACCATACCCTTTAAACCAGAACACAGCAATGCTGCTCGCATTGCTACTGCTTTGCGGCAGAAATAAGTACGGTGGTAGTACTTCCCCGGACTAACTCTTTCACAAAAAAGCTCTACTACTACTGTAAAACAACCAACAGTTCACCTTATAGTCCATAGAGTGGCAACAGAAATAGCCAAGTTAAAGGGAACCTACATAAAAATGCCTACCACCAGTGAGCAACTCAATATCGCTCATGAGTTTTATGGAAATGCTGGGATGCCTAGAATAATTGGTGCTGTGGACTGCACTCATATAAAAATCAAGTCACCTGGTAGGTAGGTATTATTTATACGTCTATGTAACTAGCGACCAGCCCGGGTGCCCGGGTATCCGAAACACTATAATAAATACATATTTTACAGCCTATAACTTGGTATTATTTATTCCTAACTAAATGGTAACTGTTCAAATCAAACAACTGTATATTATCAGCGTACATTTATTTTCTTTGAAGCATTCTATTAATTCTAAGTTTTAGTAGCTCTCATTCCTATTTTTGTCTTTGCGAATTCTTACCCTTTTACAATATCTACAAGTATTTCTTTTTCTTAGGGTATTAATTACACCCTAATAATCACTCTTCTTTTTATTAGTTATCTCATTCATATTTTCAGAAAATAATGAAATTAACGTACGAAGCACTCCTTTTGTTTGGGATAATTTTCACAACAAAACATACTTTGCTTTTCTTGACTGACAATGACAAGAGACATTTTACGTTTCGATACCACTTAGTAAGTAGATACATTTTATTAAAAATTATCATGTTCACTGCGTAAAACGAAACTCTCAGTCCAAAATAACTAGAAATGTAATAGGAAACAAACTTTTTGAAATAATATTGCCATATAAAGAAAATTTAACGGGCTCTCAGCGAATCACGGTCTCAATGCTACTAAAAGGCAGTTGAGTATGCCACTTATATTTAAGTGTACGTCATAATTAAATAGCCTTTAGCTAATTTGATCAGATGAGTAGCGTTTCAGTATTCGGGCGTTACGCCCGAATACTGAAACGCTACTTAAATAATTGAGATCGTCTCAACTGTTTGAGACGCCGTTATCCTAAAAATTCGTATACTGAAACGTCAATTTGATCATCACTTAAAAATTAAACATGACAGATTCGAGTATGATTGTAATCGCCACTTATGTTCAAAACGGTATTCTCAAAGGATGATTAGCATTTGACAGCTGCGTAAGTACGCCTCAAATTCTATAAGTAGCCATCAAATATAAGAGTACTCACGACCTATCTTAAAATCCTAACCTAACAACTTTATTTTGCACTAAAAATTTCGGTATCTTTGCTATTCTCGTTGTCTGACGAAGAAGTGGTTTCCACCGGGCGGCGAAACGAAGATAAGCTAGATGCCTGTGCAAAATATGACGACCTGCGGTTCAAAATAAGGATCTGCCTCGATAAACAAACTGTGCTGAATTTGTGTTCTCTGTTTGGGGAACATATTCAGCCCCTGACCAGGCGAAACCGGGCGATACAAGCAGTGGACCAATTATTGATAGCGCTTCGGTTTTTTGCTACCGGCACCACCAGAGGGTCATTGGAGACATTTTACATGTAGAACAATCAACAGTTCACCGTATAGTCCATAAAGTGGCTACAGAAATAGCAAAGTTAAAGGGAACCTACATAAAAATGCCTACCACCAGTGAGCAACTCAGTATCGCTCATGAGTTTTATGGAATTGCTGGGATGCTTAGAATAATTTGTGCTGTGGACTGCACTCATATAAAAATCAAGTCACCTGGTAGGTATTATTTATACGTATACGTAACTAGCGACCCGCCTGGGTGCAATGCTGATTTCTCTATTATATTTTGCATGTATTATATAATAAACCTTCCCTTCTTCCCTTTTTTTTCCTTCTTCACTCTATCTATAAAAAAAACCGCATCAAAATCCGTTGCGCAGTTTTAAAGATCTAAGCATACATAGGGACAGACAGACAGCGGCAAGCGACTTTGTTTTCTATTAGGTAGTAATAATCATACACATAGGTAGTTCTACATATTTTTACAAATAATATGGGTAGGTATTAGTGAAGTAGGTACCTACCTACTGTTTATCAAAACACAATCGAATGCTTTTCTCATTTACAGGAGGACCGCAGGCAGAAACATTTAGAAATAGAAAAGGTTTTTTCTCACTAAATGTACAAATGGTTTGCGATACAAGGCTCATGGTGCATAACATTATCGCAAGATGGCCAGGCTCCGTCCATGACAGCACCATATTTAATGATTCAGCATTATGTGCACAGCTGGAACGAGGAGATTATGGAAACATGTTTTTGCTGGGGGACAGTGGTTATCCATGCCGGAACTATCTCCTAACTCCCGTATTGAACCCATCAACTCCAGCTGAAGAAGCTTACAATAGGGCTCAAATAAGCACAAGAAATCCAGTGGAGAGGCTTTTCGGAGTGCTAAAGAGAAGATTTCCCTGACTGCAGTATGGTTTACAAATAAAGTTGGATAACGTTCCAGCATTAATAGTAGCATGTACAGTGCTCCACAACATAGCATTGTCACGACAAGATTTTATTGTAGATGATCCAGAAGAACCAACCCAGACCCAGGAGTTACCAGCTCAACATATCCGAACTGAAAACTTTAGTATCCGAAACACTATAATAAATACATATTTTACAGCCTATAACTTGGTATTATTTATTCCTAACTAACTGTAACTGTAACTAAGGTAACTGTTCAAATCAAACAACTGTATATTATCAGGTAAATTTATTTTCTTTTAAGCATTCTCTTAATTCTAAGTTTAAGAAGTTGTAATTCTAATGTTTGTCTTTGCATAAGATATTTTCGCTCTAGTTTGGCATTTCCTAATTTAATTTTAAAATATTGCTCCTTTGTACTTGTTTTTGATTGCTTCTTACATTGGTTTTTTAAAGCAATATTTTGGCTCCTGCGGTCTTTATTTTTGTTACCTAAAATAAAATAAAAACATCAAGCATCTATACAAATTATTATGCCATCATCTTATATATAACAAGCAGCGCCCCGCGGTTTCACCCGCATAAGTCTCGATCCCGTGGGAATATCGGGATAAAAATGTGCCTATGTGTTATTCCGGGAGTCCTGTTATCTCCATTCCAAATTTCATCTAAATCCATCTAGTAGTTTTTACGTGAAAGAGTAACAAAGATACTCGTACATCCATCCATACAAACTTTCGCGTTTATAATATTAGTAGGATGTTCCCTTTATTAGGGCACAGGCATCTGCAACATCTGATGGCAACCACAATGTAATTCTTCACCATAAAAAATTTACAACCTGGCTCGATCATAACCATATTAATGGTTTCCTGACAATCTAACAAAGAAATTTAATAAAAACACATCATTGTAAAATATGGAGAAGGTATCATACAACAGTGGATGCCTACCGACAGATACATACCTCATCATCATCATCATCATCATCATCAACCCACTGCAGTCCACTAATGGACATAGGTCTCTCACATGGCGCGCCACTGAGCCCGGTCTCGGCTCTTCCCATCCAGTTGTTGCCCGCCACCCTGCGCAAGTCGTCGCTCCATCTAGTCTGAGGGCGTCCAACACTACGTTACGATACATACCTGTTGGTTCAATATCTAAGGTAGTTGGCTCTAACATGTTTACATTTCCTGTGACTTCCACTTGATCACCATCTAAAACATTATCTAGAGTTATTATAACTTTGGATATCCCGCTATATATCAAACAGAGATTAAAAAAAAAACAAGTATTACAAACCACAGTATCCTGCTGCACAGTCATAAGAATCACCTAAAACAAAAATAAAGTTTAATCTTGAATTTAAAACAAGGAATTAAATAAAAACACAATATTTAAAGATGAGAAGGTATCATACAAGAGTGGATGCCTACCGGCAGATACATACCTGTTGGTTCAATATCTAATAAGGTAGTTGGCTCTAACATGTTTACATTTCCTGTGACTTCCACTTGATCACCATCTAAAACATTATCTAGAGTTATTATAACTTTGGGTATCCTGCTATATATCAAACAAATTACAAGTAGTACAAACCACAGTATACTGCTGCACAGTCATAAGAATCACCTAAAACAAAAATATTTTTTTTATATAGGTTTTAAATTAAGCATTTATTATGTATGTATAGATAAAAACTTAGTTGCAATTTGAACAAATAGAAACAAGATATACCAAAGTATACAGCTGCATCATCAAATTGGTTCTTTAATGGCTTTATTTGGGGAGCTACCATTGCTAATATTTGTTGATCAGTTTCAGTTAGGACTGTGCAGTAAGACCCACCACCTGTTTGTGTTAGTTGTTTCTATAATAAATAAAATTTTAATAAGTACATGCAAGTACCAGAATTAAATAATCATAGTATACTGAGGCATAAGTGCATGCATAAACACAGTGTTATGCCCTATAGGTTATTTCCATACACAAGCATACATACGGCAGAGTATGAATAAACTTCTACTACCTTATCTCGTGATGCTTTTAATTTAAGCTTGTGGAGATCCTCTTCCTTCTTATAATATTGCTGTCTCTGTAACAATATTTAATTACTTAATGCCGATAAAACTCATCAAATCATTTTCAAAAATTGGACTTACATTTTCAGAAGCAACATTTTTTTTTGTTCGTTGCTTCATATTTTCATACATGTGTCTCAGTTGTAGCCACGTTCTTGGGCCACTACTTGCCACTGAGTTGTATTGTTTCATACAAGTGTCTCAGTTGTAGCCACGTTCTTGGGCCACTACTTGCCACTGAGTTGTATTGTTTCATACAAGTGTCTCAGTTGTAGCCACGTTCTTGGGCCACTACTTGCCACTGAGTGTTATTGTTTCATACAAGTGTCTCAGTTGTAGCCACGTTCTTGGGCCACTACTTGCCACTGAGTTGTATTGTTTCATACAAGTGTCTCAGTTGTAGCCACGTTCTTGGGCCACTACTTGCCACTGAGTTGTATTGTTTCATACAAGTGTCTCAGTTGTAGCCACGTTCTTGGGCCACTACTTGCCACTGAGTTGTATTGTTTCATACAAGTGTCTCAGTTGTAGCCACGTTCTTGGGCCACTACTTGCCACTGAGTTGTATTGTTTCATACAAGTGTCTCAGTTGTAGCCACGTTCTTGGGCCACTACTTGCCACTGAGTTGTATTGTTTCATACAAGTGTCTCAGTTGTAGCCACGTTCTTGGGCCACTACTTGCCACTGAGTTGTATTGTTTCATACAAGTGTCTCAGTTGTAGCCACGTTCTTGGGCCACTACTTGCCACTGAGTTGTATTGTTTCATACAAGTGTCTCAGTTGTAGCCACGTTCTTGGGCCACTACTTGCCACTGAGTTGTATTGTTTCATACAAGTGTCTCAGTTGTAGCCACGTTCTTGGGCCACTACTTGCCACTGAGTTGTATTGTTTCATACAAGTGTCTCAGTTGTAGCCACGTTCTTGGGCCACTACTTGCCACTGAGTTGTATTGTTTCATACAAGTGTCTCAGTTGTAGCCACGTTCTTGGGCCACTACTTGCCACTGAGTTGTATTGTTTCATACAAGTGTCTCAGTTGTAGCCACGTTCTTGGGCCACTACTTGCCACTGAGTTGTATTGTTTCATACAAGTGTCTCAGTTGTAGCCACGTTCTTGGGCCACTACTTGCCACTGAGTTGTATTGTTTCATACAAGTGTCTCAGTTGTAGCCACGTTCTTGGGCCACTACTTGCCACTGAGTTGTATTGTTTCATACAAGTGTCTCAGTTGTAGCCACGTTCTTGGGCCACTACTTGCCACTGAGTTGTATTGTTTCATACAAGTGTCTCAGTTGTAGCCACGTTCTTGGGCCACTACTTGCCACTGAGTTGTATTGTTTCATACAAGTGTCTCAGTTGTAGCCACGTTCTTGGGCCACTACTTGCCACTGAGTTGTATTGTTTCATACAAGTGTCTCAGTTGTAGCCACGTTCTTGGGCCACTACTTGCCACTGAGTTGTATTGTTTCATACAAGTGTCTCAGTTGTAGCCACGTTCTTGGGCCACTACTTGCCACTGAGTTGTATTGTTTCATACAAGTGTCTCAGTTGTAGCCACGTTCTTGGGCCACTACTTGCCACTGAGTTGTATTGTTTCATACAAGTGTCTCAGTTGTAGCCACGTTCTTGGGCCACTACTTGCCACTGAGTTGTATTGTTTCATACAAGTGTCTCAGTTGTAGCCACGTTCTTGGGCCACTACTTGCCACTGAGTTGTATTGTTTCATACAAGTGTCTCAGTTGTAGCCACGTTCTTGGGCCACTACTTGCCACTGAATTGTATTGTTTCATACAAGTGTCTCAGTTGTAGCCACGTTCTTGGGCCACTACTTGCCACTGAATTGTATTGTTTCATACAAGTGTCTCAGTTGTAGCCACGTTCTTGGGCCACTACTTGCCACTGAGTTGTATTGTTTCATACAAGTGTCTCAGTTGTAGCCACGTTCTTGGGCCACTACTTGCCACTGAGTTGTATTGTTTCATACAAGTGTCTCAGTTGTAGCCACGTTCTTGGGCCACTACTTGCCACTGAGTTGTATTGTTTCATACAAGTGTCTCAGTTGTAGCCACGTTCTTGGGCCACTACTTGCCACTGAGTTGTATTGTTTCATACAAGTGTCTCAGTTGTAGCCACGTTCTTGGGCCACTACTTGCCACTGAGTTGTATTGTTTCATACAAGTGTCTCAGTTGTAGCCACGTTCTTGGGCCACTACTTGCCACTGAGTTGTATTGTTTCATACAAGTGTCTCAGTTGTAGCCACGTTCTTGGGCCACTACTTGCCACTGAGTTGTATTGTTTCATACAAGTGTCTCAGTTGTAGCCACGTTCTTGGGCCACTACTTGCCACTGAGTTGTATTGTTTCATACAAGTGTCTCAGTTGTAGCCACGTTCTTGGGCCACTACTTGCCACTGAGTTGTATTGTTTCATACAAGTGTCTCAGTTGTAGCCACGTTCTTGGGCCACTACTTGCCACTGAGTTGTATTGTTTCATACAAGTGTCTCAGTTGTAGCCACGTTCTTGGGCCACTACTTGCCACTGAGTTGTATTGTTTCATACAAGTGTCTCAGTTGTAGCCACGTTCTTGGGCCACTACTTGCCACTGAGTTGTATTGTTTTGCCACACTCTGCCAGGCGGTCTGTTTTTTTTTTATAATTTCACCATTTGTAGACTTGTTTTCAATAATGCCTAAATGTCTAAAAGCAAAGGTAAGCAGTTTTAGCTTCGGTATCACACATTATACCTACTAAACAGTAAGAAACTATATAGGTACCTAACCATCTCGTAAGTTAATGTAGTAGGAAATAAACAGTGAATTGTTACCCTTTTACAATATCTACCAGTATTTCTCTTTCTGAGGGTGTATAATTACACCCTCTCTTCTTTTTATTGGTTATCTCATTCATATTTACTCCTTTTGTTTGGGATAATTTTCACAACAAAACAAACTTTTGCCTTTCTTGACTGACAATGTCAAGACACATTTTACATTTCTTTACCACTTAGTAGATACATTTTATTTAAAATAACCATGTTTACTGTGTAAAACGAAACTCTCAGTCCAAAATAACAAGAAATGTAATAGGAAACAAACTTTTTGAAATAATATTGCCATTTATAGAAAATTTAACGGGCTCTCAGCGAATCACGGTCTCAATGCTACTAAATGGCAGTTGAGTATGCCACTTATATTTAAGTGTACGTCATAATTAAATAGCCTTTAGCTAATTTGATCAGATGAGTAGCGTTTCAGTATTCGGGCGTCAATCTTATAAATAATCTCTTTAATTTTTTTTACAATATCATAGTTTTATCCAAAATATAAGTCGCCCCGATGTACTGCGCCGTAGAGCAACTTCTATAGCGTGGGAACCTTCTTTCTACCAATAGCAATCGCGCGCCAAAATCTTGCGCTGTTATTGGTTAACCGACTTCGCGGCATCTTATTCATCAGTCGATTCATAGATATGAGCGGGACAGAGCTATACAGCGGGTCAGAGCTATACTATACGTTCGGCTACTGTCGGATATCAGTCTACGCTTTTCTGCGCAAACGAAAACAGTCGATCGGACTTATATTTTGGGTAAAACTGTACTTATGTTGTATTGTAGATCAGGTTGCTCAATAATAGTAGATTGTTCAACAAGGGACTAAAAGAATCGCGTATCAATGGGTTTAGTCCCATGTTAAATATTCCACTATTCACTTCCATTGTGAGAAAATAAAATACAGTAAAAACAGCACACCTGATGTTAACCGGTAACCTCTGCCTTTACCTCATAGGTCACGTCCACCTAGGACGCGCCCTATGTGGCATCGCACTGCGCCCGTCATCCTGAGACAAATATGAAAGTCTCAAGTGCCTGTAATTTCACCGGCACCATACTCTTTAAACCGGAACATGCGAGTACTACTGCTTTGCGGCAGAAATAGGTACGCTGGTAGTACATTTTCCCTCTTTCACAAAATAGCTTGCTTCTATTATCGGGCCGTTTTGAACTGAGTTAAAGTGGAGGCTCTCGGTTGCGGCGCGAAATACAATTTTTTTGGTGTTTTTTGCTCATTACAGCTCATCAACATTTCTTCAGATAGCGAAAGTTGAGTTGGCGAGAACTAGGAGACTTAACACACATGTTTTAATTGATAGTATCTCATAAATATCATCAGTTAGCTACGATACCGCTAAACACATTTTTACATTTTTTTTTTTGTTTGTAGGTATCGTAGTAAACTGATGATATTTATGAGATACTATCAATTAAAACATATGTGTTAAGTCTCCGATGCAATGGATGCGAGAGCATCCACCTTAAGTCAACGTCAGTTCAAAACGGGACGATCATAGATCTAGTAGCGAAAATTGAATGTCTACAATAACAAATTATTATTAATATTAAACTCAATGACAGTTTCAAAGGCAGTAGACGAGTGACGCTTTAACATAGTGTCATTATACTTGGGCTCCGGTTGACTCAGGCCCATGGAGGTATAATAGTAATGGAGTGAGTGCTAAAAATAGCATAGTGTTCCTTCTTACTCCTATCCTAGAAGATAGCTTGCTATCCTATGTTAGAGAGAAACAAATATATTGTCACACGACAGTCGTTTTTCCGTTCCGTACCCTGAAAATTGGCACCATGCATATACATCGCCCTAGACTGTTACCATGAATGTAGTAGTAATTTGACATTTGGCCTGGTACGACTTACACAAATAAGAACAGATAGATATATGCTTGTCTCATTCCAACACATGAATACATTCATATAAGAATGAGACTGGTATAATCGATACCGTTTCGTTTTTAGCCTTAGTTCCATGCCTTTAGTCCATCTTCCTAGCTTTTACGCCTATTCGTATTGTCTGTCTCGCTCTCTCAAATATGGCGATGTGGTCGGTATTTAATCAACAGCGTCTATATTTTTCAGCTAAATACAGTTTTTAACCACACTTACGTGTGGAAAGTAACTCCATGAGATTTATTTTTCTTCCCGGAGTGAATGAAGCACTTTTTAAATACACAAGAAGGCATTTTGATGCGATTTAGGTCTATACTAGAACACAAGCCTTCTCAACGATGTTCCAAGTGCGCCTAAAGTACAGGTGTATCCGCAGACACAGTTGAGTAGGACCAGCCCAGAAAGTTTGTCACTCGTCTTCTTCTTTTGAAACTGTCATTGATTAGCGCTTAACTGAATCAGTCCCCTTAGGTACGGGAGCGGTACGGGAGGGGTGTTTTCGTTACGCCAAAATGAAGCGTGGCTTCATGTCATCTGATAGTTTGAGAGACAAAAACACCCCTCCCGTACCGCTCCCATACCTCAGGGACTGACTCAGTTAAGCGCTAGATCTGTATTAAAACGCATCCATTCACAACACTGATGTTTTAAGTAATGTATTTCTCACTAGCCCAATGTATTTGCAAGTCTCCTAATATTCACAACACTGATGTTTTAAGTAATGTATTTCTCACTAGCCCAATGTATTTGCAAGTCTCCTAATATTCACAACACTGATGTTTTAAGTAATGTATTTCTCACTAGCCCAATGTATTTGCAAGTCTCCTAATATTCACAACACTGATGTTTTAAGTAATGTATTTCTCACTAGCCCAATGTATTTGCAAGTCTCCTAATATTCACAACACTGATGTTTTAAGTAATGTATTTCTCACTAGCCCAATGTATTTGCAAGTCTCCTAATATTCACAACACTGATGTTTTAAGTAATGTATTTCTCACTAGCCCAATGTATTTGCAAGTCTCCTAATATTCACAACACTGATGTTTTAAGTAATGTATTTCTCACTAGCCCAATGTATTTGCAAGTCTCCTAATATTCACAACACTGATGTTTTAAGTAATGTATTTCTCACTAGCCCAATGTATTTGCAAGTCTCCTAATATTCACAACACTGATGTTTTAAGTAATGTATTTCTCACTAGCCCAATGTATTTGCAAGTCTCCTAATATTCTTAAATATACCCATTTAATATTAATACATAATAAGGAACGTTATGATACATAATAATAAGGTTCAATATATTAATAAGCTTAGTACTATACACATGTATACAGAAAAGTATTTGTATAAAAAAAAAAAAAAACATTTAGGTCTCTTACAAAATAGACTAACATCCATATTCTTACACCGGTATTGTTAGTCATTCTTCGAACTCCCTCCACTCACTCAACGAAAACGAAAAATTCTTTTAAAATTTATTTTTTATGGTGAAACGTTTAGCTTGAGGAGCTAAATTCAAATTGTATTGTGTTTTTAGCTCATCACAGCTCATCAACACATCTTGGGATAGCGAAACATGATTTTGCGGAAACTACAAAACTAGGAAAGTGTCTTATAAATATCATTAGTTTAGCTACGAATGTCAGTGAACAAATAAATCACTGTAAAAATCATTGAATAACATTCGTAGCTAAGCTAATGATATTTATGAGACAATCTAAACATGTGTGTGTTATCTCATATTTTCCGCAAAATCAGGTTTCGCTATCTCAATATGTGTTGATGAGCTGTGATGAGCAAAAAAAACAATAACATTTTAATTTCGCGCCTCAAGTGAAACGTTTAATCTTAAATTATTCTAGATAGTACAGGATGGCGCAAAAGTAATGAACACAGACCTATATTACACTAGATAACGCAAGTGGACCTACTTTCCGTGGCAGTTTGCCTGCCCGAAGTAGGAGCAGTGCACCTATTAGGGCCGGAGCTCACTGAGGGCGTGACATGGCATGGCAAAGTATTTTATTACTAATCAAGTTATTTTAAATCTTATTTCAATGAGTTTAGAATTCATGTTACTTTATTTCGATACGACGATGCCGCGACATGCCGCGGGATGACGCGTCATGCCGGTTCATTCCACGGGTTGCCGCGGCGCGCCATTGCATCCCACGAGACGTATAGGTCACTTTATGTCGAGGAATTATGATTGCTCAGGTAGTTGAAATAAGGTTGAAACTTGTCATTTCGGTTGATGCCAGAGTGGCTGGGCTTTCAGCAGGATGCCACGTAGCACAACCCGCCATGCCGTGCCGTGCCGGCACTGGGCGCCGGCCCTTAGCAAACCCAGGACATATTTTCATCATAGGACGAGCGTACGGCTCAGTATCATCCTTACCTCATTGGTATACCTTCTATTCGCACAAAACGTTTCGGTTCTACCTTTATAATGCGAACTGCTAAGGAGACGAATACACTACCGTCGTCTGTCTTTCCTGAAAACTATAATCTGGGTCTCTTCAAGTCTAGAGTGAATAGGTGCCTTCTAGACCTTTGTGCTCCATCTTCGGCCACATCGTCACTTACCAACAGGTTAGATCGTGGTCAAACAAAGGTCTATCAATGATAAAAAAAAAAAACCTCAAATCAACTCAAGAGGTCACCATTTAACTTCTTCAAATCCTAATGGGACGAAATTTCATGGCTCAAGTATACTTACATGTACACATAGGGCACATGTACATATAGGACGGCCCAAGACTATGCAACATGAAGGGAAAGTACCTTAAATATTGTAGATAGGATATTTTACTAAAAGGACACTTTATTTTATTTTGAAAAGTTAGTAATACTGCATTCAAAGATTTTCTAAAAATTACTTGTTTCATCTGGGAATCGATCCGACTTAAATGTGAAAAAAAAACATCCTGTATTTTTATGACGCCAATCGAAAGAATGGACAAAAAATTATAATTCTTCTTAAATAACATGGTATCTTAAAACTAAGGAATAATGTAAAATTAATCATTTTAATTTTAATTTTTCATTGAAGTCGGTTCTATTCCCAGACGAAGCAAGTAATTTTTATAAAATATTTGAATCCAGTATTACCACAGAGTAAGGAATAATACTAACGTACAACAGAGAGACAATCTTAGTACTACGATCGTTGCCACGATAAGTCGCACAAGAGCAGCGCCCGTGGCGCGCGCTCGGTACTAACGTACTAATATGCATTCTTACTTGTTTTCTTAACAGCGTACTAGATGGCGCTTCTCTCTTGCCTTCTTTACAGCGCACTAGATGATACTTGAGAAATCAAGCGTATTTCATCACATCATATCATAGAGTAACACGTTAGTATTCTTACTACTCTGTGGAGTAACTATCGAAATATTATCGTATAATTTTATTCCTTTTTTATATGGTTTTATTTCAACGCCATCTATGTGTTTCTTGACCAAACTTAGAACCTTAGAACCCAATCAAAATGTTTCGGTTAGAAATTGCTAGATGTCAGTAAAAACATTGAAAAAAAAATATATTTTATAACGATTTTTGTTATTTTATTAGTTAAAATCACATAAAAAGTCTTCTAGAGGTACTATTTACGCAATGCCGTCAAAAAAAGTGAAAAAATAATCTAATTAATGTGTTCAATATTCCTAGCGATACCAGTACTGCCATCTATCGATATTTTGTGTGAACTAATTCTAAAATGTATGGAATTAACCATACCTGGTATTACTAAGTTTTTAAAATAAAATAAAGTCTTCTTTCAGCAAAATATACTATGTACAATATTTAAGATACTTTTCCTTCATGTCGCATAGCCTTGGGACGCCCTGTATATAGAAAAACTAATCATAGTTTTCTAATTAGGTCAAGTTGTAGCTGAACCAAATAAGGCCATTACTTTTGCGCCATCCTGTATATAATATTTACAAATTCAACTAATAACTTATAAATTTTTGAAATTCATTTTATTACACAATTATAATCATCATGGCCTGTTTTTACCCGACTACAGCTAAGCCAACAGGAAGGGTTATGTTATGTATGTATTTTTACATGTTCTATCACCAACGAAAAAAAAAAAAAAAAAAAAAAATGTTCAATAAATAATTGATTAATTTGATAGTACCTATAGACATAATTATATTGTTTTCATTTTTAAATTTGTATATCTATTAAATATTTGCACGCTAGCAGTAACTAGTAAAATATGTGAAACTAAATATCTATTAAGAACATTGTAATTACCATATTTTTAAGCGAATAAATTAATAACTAACTAACTAACGTAAGTACCTGTACAGTTTTTAAAAAAACTCTTGCAGCTTTGACCGTAAACTAGGTCCGCCCATTTTTTTGTTTACCAATGAGGCATGATATCCTTTGTATAATGCGCGTCATGTAAAAAGAACGTATGGTCATACTTTTTTTTTTCTTTATAATTGGCGCCGCACGGCTTGTGCATTTACCATTTTCAAGTATCTGTATTTTGTATTTTCAATATATTTTGCAACGTTACAGTCCTTCCAAGTCGTCAAAGTCACAGTCGAGTCATGTCATGTCACGCAATTCACATTCACTTCCATTTCATTTCACTACATGGGTGCTTTTTAAGGGGCTAGTCTGTGAAAACCCTTGAAAAGTGGTGTTTTGAAAAGCCTAGAACTTTCCAAATTTAGCTTTATTCTTAACAATATTTAGATCAGAAGAAAGAACACTTCAGGCTGAATAAAAATACGTTGGGGTTTTCTAAAGTTATTTCTAGATTTTGTGTAAATTGAAAAACTACCTACCCATTTTCACGAAATTGATCAAAATAGAGCATCTACATATGAGCCTAATTCTACGGAATTACAGCTATTTCTGAGAAATAAAACACTTTAGTATCATGTCTATACACATAGTTTTAAAAGTATGTTGGGGTTTTTAATCTTTTCATATAAAAGATGTGTAAAAACACGAAAACATTTTCAATTCGCCGTATCTACACGATTTCTACGCCATTTTCTGTCATTCCGTGGTTATCCACGGCGCTGGAAGGAAGGCCCTCGTTCACTTTTTTATTCACAGGTGAAAACGGACAACCGGTTACTTCGATATATCATTACAAAAACTTGTATTATTTTACTGAAAATTGTTGGTTTTCGTTGTTATAATTGTAATTCGGGTAATAAGAAACCAATGCAAATTCTTATTTATTTGAGGTTTGTGAAAATTTACCGGACTGACATGGTTTGACAGTTTAATCATACAGTCGTGAACACAAACCAATTCTAGAGATCCACCAACTTATCTGCAGAATGAAATGTATGTAGCTGATAGAAAAATGTAGGTAAATGGTTCTAGAGATAAGTTGGTAGATCTATACTTATAACATTGCAGGCCTCCGTAGTCGCTCGATGCAATTCTACGGTAGCATACTCACGAAGGAGTTTATATTGTGACCAAAAGAGTTTCGCTTAGCGATTTTCCTTAGAATATGCCTAGCTCTTTATACTAAGTGATTATCGTTTTTTTACAAAAATGTACTTGCTTATTTCCCGACTTACTAGTGAGAAACGGTATGTTTTTTTATTTTTTATTTATACTATCATTCAATTTTTATCTATGTTTGACTGTTTGTTACTAATAATAATACTGGTACTTCAAATTTTGATATCGAAACAATAAATAAATAAATAATGCTGGACAGTTCGCACAACATTATCTAGCCCCAAGCTAAGCAGAGCTTGTGTTATGGGTACTAGATAACTGATATACTAAATACAATATATTACATAGATAGATACTTTGCTGATACAATGCTGCTATTCAAAAAATCTCCATTAAAGTCCATGCTTTATTGGAGGCGGAAGATGAATAAACTGGTCAAGTGCGAGTCGGACTCGCGTGTAGAGTGCTCCGTACAAGTATGCTACCATATAAATAACTCTGTCAACATAGTAACAACTAGACCAATGGAACTTAGTATAGTCCTCGATAAGTCCTCGGTGAAACGTAGCCACACATTTTGTACATATTTTCTCTTCACGAATATTTTCGTTTCCCGTCGGAATTTAAAAACGTATAGCACAAAGTAATTAATTTTGTAAAAATTTAAATAACCTCCAACGTTGAACGGCTGGACTGATTTTGATCAAACAAAGCTAAGAAAACTCCCCACAAAAACAATTAAAAAAAAAAAAAAACGGTTGATCCTTTCGGGAGCTACGATGGGACAGACACACAGACACGCCAAACTTATAACACCCTCTTCGTTTTTCGTCAGGGGTTAAAAATAAACGAATTCAGATTTTGGGTACCTACTAATTTTGGACGAAATTTATAATATAAAATACAAGCTAGGTATAGGTACCTACTGTCACCAGCGACTTAATTTGGACGCGTTATATTATTTGTAGTAGGTACAACTATAATAACTGGGTTATCTGTGACATACTAGTTCCTCATAGATAATCCAGTTGATCAATATTAATTTTATTGTAAGTTAGGTATGAGGTATGAGGTTGACGTGTTTGTATGAGCTTGATCATGTAACAAAAATGTATCCTAAATATAATCACCGTAACATATTATACGGTGGATATCTGAACATTTTTTTTTTATTATGTGGTACTAAATACTACACATATGAATAGTAACATCATACATTACATATACGGTGCTTAAGACTAGTGTTGATATTCTTTATTGCACTTAACTACTTCTGAAAACAAAGGAATCGAATCTTATCATCGTCGCTTCTTATCGTCGTGCTTGTACTATTATTTATTCTGTGTCATCGTCTTGCTTAGTAAACGAAAACTGTACGAAAAAGTAATCGTAGACATTACAATCGCATTATATCGTAGTTTAGTAGTAGTAGAGTTTTTTTTTGTGAAAGAGTTCGTTCGGGAATGTACTACCAACCACAACTACTACCAGTAGTATTTCTGCCGCAAAGCACTAGTGCTTGTATTACTGTGTTTTAGTATGAAAGGTATAGTTGCCGGTAAATGCAGTGCAATGCCACAAGGGGTGGACGTGACATATGAGGTAATGGATTATTAAAGGCAGACGTTACCGCTCAAGATCAGGTGGGCCATCTGATTGTTCCACGTCATTCACGAAGATAAAAAGTGGGGGATTGGTGCCAGTCAGTCAGTGGGAGCTCAACAAACAGTGACTCACCAAAGCTGAAAAGTGGGTAGGTCGTGTGTGGCGAGTTATGCAAAGGCGATACTCGCGACGAAAAGTACGCAAATGAACGCTCTAGAAAATTCAAAATGGCTAATACAAAGTAAATAAGTGCCCAAAAGAAAAGTTTCTTCCAACTACTTAGTTATACCTAGTAATTTTGAACAAACTGAGGTGTGTATAACCTTTTTCCTTGCAAATATTAGCTGTTAACCTACAAACGACACATAGGCCAGTCATCTTAAACATTCCAGGTCGTAAAAAAATTGCAAAGTTCGCACAGCTCTATCGAAGTTGCAAACTTGGTTTAACACAATTGGTATTTATCCTAACAACATCCCAAAAAAACAGAACCATGCAACTTTTTGCGATCTTACACGATTTTAGTGTCTACGGTGACTGGCCTAACAAGACTGAAGGGGATTCTGAAAAAAAGGACTGGTTGCCTACAAGATAACAAAATCAGCAAATCAAATCTATGATTTTCAGGATTTTATAAATTGTGTCAATTCAAACAATACCTGTGTAAAGGTTCTGGAAACATGGGATTTTTATAATTATCGAGATCAAGAATCACACACATGCTCCAGTTTTTTTACATCAAACGTACCTGAGAGAGATTTTGCTGTAAAAGTAGATAGGGAGGATTGAACCCCAAAATATAAACTAGTCACGGTGTTGAGTTAAAATCACAATATATTAACTAGTTTTTTTTAACACATTGTTTTCTAGAAGCCGTACCAAAAGTTATGGCAAGATGTATAACTGCAGAAATAAAAGAAGAAATCATAATTAGTGCTATTTATACCAGAAAGTAGTAGTAGTAGAGCTTTTTTGTGAAAGAGTTCGTCCGGGGAAGTACTACCACCATACCTATTTCTGCCGCAAAGTAGTAGTGCTCGCATTGCTGTGTTCCGGTTTGAAGGTGCCGGTGAAATTACAGGCACATGAGACTTTTCATCTTTATGTCGCAGGGTGGCGGGCGCATTGCAATGCCACATAGGGTGCGTCCTAGGTGAACGTGTCCTATGAGGTAATGCACTGTTCATAGGCAGAGGTTACCGCTTAACATCAGGTGGGCCATCTGCTTGTTCCGTCATTCATTAGTATAAAAAAAAAAAAAAAAAAAAAAATAGGAGATACTTGTAGCAATATTTACCAACTTATAACTTCATCGTTAGGATGATTTAACTGACTGGTATAAAATAAGGTATACACCACTATTCCAAATACAACAAAAAAAACATGGATAGTCAGTATTCTATAAAGATTGACTCTATGCAAAAAAAAGGTACAAAATAACAATTTCCAAAAATAACCATAAAAAAGTGGCCAAGTGTGAGTCAGACTCGCCCATGAAGGGTTCCGTAGCAGCAAGTAACATAATATAAAAGTTCTTGGATGGATTACGATTAATGACGTATTAAAAAAAAACTACTTACTAGATCTCATTCAAACCAATTTTGAGTGAATGTTTACATGGTAATGTACATCATATATTTTCTTTAGTTTTATAATTCTCTTATTTTAGAAGTTATGGGGGGGGGGCACACTTTTTACCACTTTGGAAGTGTCTCTCGCGCAAACTATTCAGTTTAGAAAAAATATATATTAGAAACCTCAACATCATTTTTGAAGACCTATCCACAGATAACCCACATTGATGAAAAAATAAATTTGAGTTTCAGTTCTAAGTATGGGGAACCCCAAAAATAATTGTTTTTTTTTAATTTTTGTGTAAAATTCTAAATGCTGTTCACAGAATACATCTACCTACCAAGTTTCAACAGTATAGCTCTTATAGTTTCGGAAAAAAAAGGCTGTGACATACACGGACAGACAGGCAGACAGACAGACATGACGAAAGATTAAAGATAAAGATAAAGATAAAGATCAAGATAATTTATTTGCTTAAACATATGTACAAATTGATGGTATAAATATTAGTAGGACACAATATGAAAATCCAAAGGGAATCCATAAGGGTTCCTTGTCTTTGAGTATGGAACCCTAAAAATGGGAACATTTGGTCAAAACAATTTAATAGTGCATGCGCCATGGAAAGCTACCAAGTTATTATTTCGACGCGTCACGTGTCATCGTACAAAGTCAAAAACAAGTATTATATCCATAAATTTATTCGGATTTTGTCAAGAAAACAAAAGTTTAAATCTTTTTAATTCCATTCGAAAAAAAAACACTACGCAGATTAAATTTGTACCGAATATACTTGGAATAGTCATTTAATTTAAATTTAATTTGTGTTTAAAATTCAAAAATACAAAGAATGTTAAAAGGTATCTTACTAATATTAGGAACGTGAAAGTTTGTAAGTATGGATGGATGGAAGGATGGATGGATGGATGGATGTATCTTTGTTACTCTTTCACGTAAAAATTGCTTGATGGATTTGGATGAATCTTGGAACGGAGATAACTGGACTCCCGGAATAACATATAGGCACATTTTTATCCCGATATTCCCACGGAATCGAGACCTATGCGGAAAACACCGCAGGGCGCAGCAGCAATGCGAATACTTTTCATCCAATGTTTTATTTATCTTTGTTTCTGTGTGTGTGTGTGTGTGTGTGTGTGTGTGTGTGTGTATTTTTGTGTGGAATATTGTTTGTTGACTGTTACTACTACATCCATGTTGGTGACACAAATAAATGTTTTTCTTTCTTTCTTTCTTTCTTTTCAATGTACCAGGCGAGCAGCAGAATGCAGGAGTAATTTGGTAACCGAATATCCTATCCTAATTACTCTTTCACGTAAAAACTACGGGATGGATTTGGATGAAATTTGGAATAAAGATAACTAGACTCGCGAAATAACACAGGCACATTTTTATCCCGATATTCCCACGGGATCGAGACTTACGCGGGTGAAACTTACTTCACCAGCGTAAGTCTAATAATACTAGCTTTATAATACTCCGCTACTTAATAATCCTGCGCAGACGAAGTCGCAGGTTACAGCTAGTAAAATTATAAATTGAGTACTAAACAAAAATATAATACACAAATAAAAAGATTCAAACATTTACAAGAGAGCGCCAATGTTTAGGTGAATAAGGGTGGTGGGTGTTTAGGGTGTTAAGGTGGTTTTGGCGCTAGGCACTAAGCACTTATGCGAACTGAAATGCACTTTGTTGCGTCCCAGCAAGGTTCGTTATTTTTTTTTCACGATGTGAACCTTTTGTTCTTGCTATTATTTATTCTGTGGTCTTACTTACAGTTTTTTTTTTCTCCCAGCTCAATAAAGTGTATAACTGAGTTAGTAGTTATGTTACCGCACATAAGATTAGTAAATCTTGAGCATATTCCGTTTGTTGAACACCATAACAAAATCCCTAGACATGCGAACAGTAACTATGTTACATACGGCGCACATGCTTAGGTAAAGCACGTTCTAAAATAATGTTACACTAAACAAGTATTATTTACTAAATAATAAAAAAGCATTAATGTTATCACGATATAATAAACACAGTTTTAATGGGAATGATCGTAGCGATCGTACAGATCAAAATCATAACAGATAAATATTTACAAAGACATTGATCACTAATATAAGATAAAAAACTTTAGGCGCGAATATCTCGTAACAATATTTCTTGTAGTTACGGTTGTCGCAGACTACGTATTTGTACACTGATGGTAATAGCATAGCTCTCTCCATGCATAGCCCGCTGTGATACTTTGAGCTTTTGTGTGTGTGATAGTTAGCGATCACGTCTCAGTCACGTAAGTCATCTCTGGCAACACGCACTTATTAAGATGACTGAAATAAAGTCCTCGAGTGGCGACCAACAACCGGACGACGCAGTGTGGGAGGGGAACTTCCAATGTACCAAACTTTATAAAGGTCGCGGGAAGTCTGTGGACGGAGGCGGCTCAAGACCAGTCGTCGTGGCATTCTATGGAAATGTTATATTTCCAGCTGGGCGGATGATGATAATTAATAAAAATAAGGCAAGTAAATATAAACATGTTTGTTTTCCCCTAGGTAGGTACATACCTACTTATAACTCACTTTTTTATTTTTTTTTGTGTCTAGCTATTGCGGATCAAGAGATACAGCGTTTGTCAAAATCACTTTTTTTGTATGGGGGCCCGCTTTAATTTTTAATATTAATAGAATAACAAACAATACTTCCAAACTTTATGACCCTAATTAATAATAATAAATAATAATAATGTTGGACATTTCATTATCTAGCCCCAAGCTAAGCAGAGCTTGTGTTATGGGTACTAGATAATTGATATACTTAATACAATATAATACATAGATAGATATTTTTTATTATACACAGAAAATACCCAGAACACCTGAACAAATATCTGCGATCGCACAAATATTTGTTCCGAGGCGGGAATCGAACCCGCAACCTCCTGCGTCGCAGGCCAACCTTCGCCCGCCGCGCTACAGAGGTCTTCAACACAATTGATTTTAGGGTTTGAATTTCCTATAATCCTTTCATAAAGACGCCAAACCAATTCATGGCATGTTTCAAGAAGTAGGTACTATTATTTATTCTGTGGTTGTACATGGAAATTAGAATTTAGAAGCCGATAAATGTTTGAAAATGTCTTACTAGGCATGTCAAATGCAACGTCCTCGCCGCGCCGTTTTTTTATGCCAATTTGTGGTCAGTATGTTTCAATTACGTGAATTTCTTCCAACATAGTTTGTAGGTACCTATATAATTTATTTGTTTCTTTATCCGTCTTTCTGTACAAAATAACTCGAAAAACTGTTACTATTTTGACGAAATAGGATTAAATAATGTTACGAGTATAATATAATAACTTTTTTTTTTTTTTTATTAATAAATGGAATTAAAACAAGGTATGTACAAAAATACTTAAATATAGAAAAGAAAAGAAAAAAAGAAGCTAACACAATAAATTTGGTTCATAGGGCAAGGTGGCAAGAGCACTGGCTGCATTCCCACGTTGAATGGCCAAAGAAATTCTTTGCGCCAGGAAGGAGCCAGCCCTCTTGTCACCAGCGGCGTCGATGAGCATCGGTGATATTTTTTTAAAAAAGGTCTTAGTACTAGGGCCCCATGGTCCCAAAGTCTCTACACCAAGCGGCGCAAAAATGTAGTCATCGGAGAGGACTACATATTTGCGCCGCTTAGCATTTTCTGCTGCCTCCGCCGCGGCTCCAGCCTTGGTGATTGTTCCACTGAGATGAGAGGGGGCCAATGTGTCAACGCAAGTGACGTCCCACACTAGGGCTCGCCCCCGCTCCCAGGGAACCAAGGTCATACCGTCGGGCCTTTTGCCATCATTACGAAAATCAAATCACTGTATGAGCGTTTTTTTAAACAGCCCTACACGTGTAGGTTTTTTTTGTTTTTTATTTATTTCATACGCAATATATTTTACACATTTAATTAGGTATAATATTGTACCTTAAAAACCTCCAAAGGTTGACTAGGTACAATCGCCAAAAAGTAGGCGCACATACACATTCAAATTAATATAAACAAACAAGGTAGGTATATTAGTGGATGAAAGTTAATGGAAAAAAAAACATCAGCAGGAAGTTTGGCAGAATAGTGAGTTTTGAGGCCGAGAAAATGATCTAATTTGGGCCCTGCTGGGAAAAATCCTGATTCCCAAGTTATTTTTCTGAGCAAGGTCCGTCGTTCAATACCGGTTTAAATTGGGTTGTATGGGTTTGTACGAGGTTTTAATTGATTCTTAAAGTTTAAGACTTGTATGCACTCTAGGGAGGTAGGGTAGGCTAAACCCTCTGTTTTTAGGAGTTGGAAGGGTTTTTTTAAAGGTTTGTAGGGCTTCTTAGGTTGTGAGAGTTTTCAGGGCGTTTTTGATTTAATTTTGTTTTTTTGGTCCTGTATTTTTTGGTTATTTTTGTGGGTTTGTTCATTTCTTGCCCATGTTCATTTGCGATTCGGTTATGATGGTTTTTATATACTAACTTTGCACCCATATTGGTACAGTTATTGAAGTTGTTGACCACTTTGTCTATTTGGGGTAAAATAAAACGAATAAAACTGTTATAAAATATAACGAAACCTGAAGCACACAGCATAATATGTAAAACACAACATGTGCACAGAGATTTCTCAAGTATCCAGTAGTGGAACGCCTGGGACTTCGCCCGCGTGCAGTTTTTGCTATACAAACTTCAACATCCCGCTGCACCACTTTAGGGTGTGTATTTAGGAAATTCCTGTCTTAGTGCACCGCTATACCACAAAAGAAATGTACCTATGTGAATTTCAGGTCCTATGACCTAGGGTTTAGACTTCGCGTTGATAGTCAGTGACTGAGTCAGTCAGTCACGCAACGATTGTATAGGTGGTATACATTGATTTTATTTTCACATTTATCTGATTACGTACAGAACAAAAATTCAATGAAGTAATTGACAAAACAAGTAATGTGTTTTCTACACAATTGTACGGTTGAGAGGTTTGTTTACCTAATTAGTTCCAAATCCCACCGCAAGGTGGAGGTCACAGGTAATGGAATAGTGTCAAAACTCGATGTGTCATTTTCACAGACCACTCTCTTAAACGAGCTACATTATTTAAAATGCCACCAAAATAACACAAAATAACTCAAGAAAACACTAGGAAAAGAAATAAAATAAAAGTAAACAACGTCTCTTTTCGAAAATGGCGGGAAGAGTCGGCGGTCATACTTCTTCATACGTTCCAGTGTTCTTTTTACATGACGCGTACCATATAAGAATGTCCTTTGTTTTATGACTATTACAAATTATATTCTTTTACGACATCCACATTTAGGAGTAGTTCATGTCTGTCCCCATTCGGGGACAGACAGGCATTGACGGTTCCTGTTTGTCCCCGAATTTGTATTGAAGGAAAAACAAGAATTATAATTACCTGTTGCCTTAGATATACTTTATAAAAATATTGTAGTTACATAAATACCTAAGTTTTGGCTCACCGTAGTCGGGCTAATGTATCATTGCTATGTATTTACCGACGGCATATACGTTAGTTTACCGACGGCATATACGTTAGTTTACCCACGGCATACACGTTAGTTTACCGACGGCATACACGTTAGTTTACCGACGGGATATACGTTAGTTTACCGACGGCATACACGTTAGTTTACCGACGGCATATACGTTAGTTTACCGACGGCATATACGTTAGTTTACCGACGGCATATACGTTAGTTTACCGACGGCATATACGTTAGTTTACCGACGGCATATACGTTAGTTTACCGACGGAATATACGTTAGTTTACCGACGGCATATACGTTAGTTTACCGACGGCATAAACGTTAGTTTACCGACGGCATATACGTTAGTTTACCGACGGCATATACTTTAGTTTACCGACGGCATATACGTTAGTTTACCGACGGCATAAACGTTAGTTTACCGACGGTATATACGTTAGTTTACCGACGGCATATACGTTAGTTTACCAACAGCCTTTGCTGTTTATCACATATAATTTAGTTCTTACACACACTTTGTAATGTAGGTACTGGTGTCGATTCTGTGCAGCATCCTCTAATTTTAAAGCGCGTTAAAGTTGTCGCGCGCCCTTTCTAATAGACTGAAATAAAAGAGACCGCGATAATTTTAATGCGGTTTAAAATTAGAGAATGCTGCACAGAATCGACACCAATGTTTCTGCATTAAGATACACACTGGTACTTGGCAGGAGAAGGAAGACGTACCTAGGTAGGCTCTACCACGAGGGGTCGTACTGCGTCCAATGATAGCCCGGCACGAGGTACACTCTGCGCCCGCGCACGTAGCACGTCACTACTCCACGATACGCCGTACGAGGGACCCCACTCTGAAAAAAATAAACAATCCTTAAAGGAAGTTTCATAAGGCCGAGTTTCTTCGCATTCCGTCTGAAAATCACCGCGTCTGCATACGAGACGCGTGAGTTGGATAAAGCTTTGATTATTAGATCGAGCGAAGGTAGACGGATTATGCTAGAATATACTAAGTTGTTGTATAAATAAATAAATAAATACTCTATTACCTTAACTGTAAGATGCATTATAGCTTACTCTGAAGTCGTCCATAAGGCCGAGTTTCTTCGCATTCCGTCTGAAGGTCACCACGCCTCTAAACGAGACACGTGCGTTGGATAAAGCTTTGATTATTAGATCGAGCGAAGGTAGACGGTTTATGCTACAATATACTCTATTGCTGTAACTATAAGAGGTATTATAGCTTACTCTGAAGTCGTCCATAAGGCCGAGTTTCTCGGCATTGCGCCTGAAGGTCGCCGCGTCTGCGTACGACACGCGCACATCGCCGTTGTCGTAAGTTAACGCGTTTGAGGCCGTTAGCTCCGGGAGGGCGTCGACGGTTGTCGCCAGCGTTTCGTCATAGTTATCCTGTAACAGATAAATTAATAAATAAATAAACAATGCTGGACAGTTCACACAACATTATCTAGCCCCAAGCTAAGCAGAGCTTGTGTTATGGGTACTAGATAACTGATATACTTAATACAATAAGATAAGTAGTAGCTGTACAGTTTTACCAAAAATACAAGTCTGATCGACTGTTTTCGTGTGCGCAGATATGCGCACACTGATAGCCGACAGTAGCCGAACGTATAGTATAGCTCTGTCCCGCTGTATTTTTTATTTTTTTATTTGATACAAGTTTGGAATGACTGATCAAGCAGATGGCCCACGTGATGTTAAGCGGTACCCTCTGCCTATGAATAGTGCATTACCACATAGGTCACGTCCACCTAGGACGCGCCCTATGTGGCATTGCACTGCGCCCGCCACCCTGAGACATAAAGATGAAAAGTCTCATGTGCCTGTAATTTCACCTGCACCCTTACCCTTCAAACCGGAACACAGCAATGCGAGCATTACGCTTTGCGGCAGAAATAGGAATGGTGGTAGTATTTCCCCGGACGAACTCTTTCACAAAAAAGCTCTACTACTATATGTATAGCTCTGTCCCGCTCACATCTAAGAGTCGGCTGATGAACAAGATGCCGCGATTTTGCCGCGAAATCGATTAACCAATAACAGCGCAAGATTTCAGCGCGCCATTGCTATTGATAGAGAGAAGGTTCCCGCGCTATAGAAATTGGTCTACGGCGCAGGTACATCGGGGCGACTTATATTTTGGGTCAAACTGTAATAAAGAAAGAAAGCCACAGGCTGAAAGATTTGTATGTATTTCCATAAATATCTTATAGTTTCAAAATAAATAAATAAATAATGCTGGACAGTTCACACAAAATCTAGCCCCAAGCTAAGCAGAGATTGTGTTACGGGTACTAGATAACTGATACTGTATTCTGTGTGAACTCGCTCATACAACTACATACGCTAGTAACATATACGTTTAAACGGACCTGTAACACGGGCGTTCTGTGTGCACGCGCCCTTAGTCCGTGCCGTGAAACACAACTAGAAGTGAAACACAACTAGAAGTGAAACACAAATAGAAGTGAAACACAACTAGAAGTGAAACACAAATAGAAGTGAACACACAACTAGAAGTGAAACACAAATAGAAGTGAAACACAACTAGAAGTGAAACACAACTAGAAGTGAAACACAACTAGAAGTTAAACAAGCTAGAAATGAAACACAACTAGAAGTGAAACACAACTAGAAGTGAAACACAACTAGAAGTGAAACACAAATAGAAGTGAAACACAACTAGAAGTGAAACACAACTAGAAGTGAAACACAACTAGAAGTGAAACACAACTAGAAGTGAAACACAACTAGAAGTGAAACACAACTAGAAGTTAAACAAGCTAGAAATGAAACACAACTAGAAGTGAAACACAACTAGAAGTGAAACACAACTAGAAGTGCAACACAACTAGAAGTGAAACACAACTAGAAGTGAAACACAACTAGAAGTGAAACACAACTAGAAGTGAAACACAACTAGAAGTTAAACAAGCTAGAAGTGAAACACAACTAGAAGTGAAACACAACTAGAAGTGAAACACAACTAGAAGTGAAACACAACTAGAAGTGAAACACAACTAGAAGTGAAACACAACTAGAACTGAAACACAACTAGAAGTGAAACACAACTAGAAGTGAAACACAACTAGAAGTGAAACACAACTAGAACTGAAACACAACTAAAAGTGAAACTTACTTTGAGCAGATAGCTGAGGTCCAGTTTAGTGAACTCCACGTACACCGAGTTCAGCTGCATGTTCAGGAGGTGTTTGTCGTAGTACAGCCCTTTGCTAACTCCAATCTGATACAAGATAAATAAGTTTTGAATTAAAAATATATACAAGTACGTAATTAATATTGTTAAAATTTAAAAAATCCTCAAAGCCATGAAACGTCTGAACCGATTTTGATCAAACATAGCTAAGAACACTCCCGACAAATTCACCTTTCAAACAAAAAAAAACGAAATCGGTTCATCCGTTCGGGAGATACGATGCCACAGACAGACACACAAACAGACACGTCAAACTCATAGCACCCCGTTGTTTTTGCGTCGCGGATTAATAAAATAAGTTTTTAAATTTTTTATTTTATTTCCTCAATCGGTTGAGGATAACTGCTTTAAGATTCAGTTGCAAGATTCCACCCGAACAAACATACATTCCGTTGTCCACCTTCCGTCTCCATCATCAGATCAGCTCACTGTCACCATCATATTGTATTGTCATCGGAACTTGACAGGTATGCCAAATATCATCTCAATCGGTTGAGGATAACTGCTTTAAGATTCAGTTGCAAGATTCCACCCGAACAAACATACATTCCGTTGTCCACCTTCCGTCTCCATCATCAGATCAGCTCACTGTCACCATCATATTGTATTGTCATCGGAACTTGACAGGTATGCCAAATATCATCTCAATCGGTTGAGGATAACTGCTTTAAGATTCAGTTGCAAGATTCCACCCGAACAAACATACATTCCGTTGTCCACCTTCCGTCTCCATCATCAGATCAGCTCACTGTCACCATCATATTGTATTGTCATCGGAACTTGACAGGTATGCCAAATATCATCTCAATCGGTCGAGGTTAACTGGATCAAAATTCAGTTTTAATCCCACACTAACATACTGACATACATAGACACACGCCTTCTTCCCCAAAGGGGGTTAGGCAGAGCCTCAATGGGCCTCTTTTCAAAGTGTGTGTGTGTGTGTTCTCTTTTCGCACCATCGTGGACGTGACAAGTGGTGAGCACATCGCCGCCATTGCTTCCCTCGGCAAACGCTTTCTTCCAGTAATAACACATTCCATAATAAGCTAGCCAGGACAAATACCTAACATATACCATACATATTTTATAACATCTGTATGTAAACCTGTGTTTCGGACAAATAAATGATCTTATCTTTATACCTTGCCGAAAGAATATGTCCTAGATATCTCAGGCCTGATGCATGCCTTGTGGCCCACATTCTGCGGGTCCCGCAGCCAGTCATCGAAGAATCTGAAAGAGACAACAACACATGTCAATCGAGAGCGAAGCGAGCCGCTCTCACTATATACGAGCACTGAATAAATATAAGTACAGGTACAGAAGACTCATTTAGCGAAAAAATATATATAAATAGCGACTCTTGCTAGGACGCAACAAAGTGCAATTCAGCTCGCATTAGCGCTCAATGCCTATCGCGATATTCACCTAAACATTTGCTCTCTCTTCTAACGCGTAACTCTGTCGCTGTCTGGCGCTGAGTGATGCGCATCGAAAGGGTTGTGGACATATCTAATAAAAAAAAAAAACCTTCCGTTATATAGGTAGGTAGTCAACATTGTAGCACAGATTATGTTTTAGTTACTTCGTAACGCGCAAGACAGCTAAAAGAGGCCGAACATAGGGTCGGAGCTTTATGTCTCAGGGTGGCGGGCGCAGTGCAATGCCACATAGGGCGCGTCCTAGATGGACGTGACCTATGAGGTAATGCACTGTTCATAGGCAGAGGTTACCGCTTAACATCAGGTGGGCCATCGGCTTGTTCCGTCATTCAAGTAGTATAACAAAAAAAAGATCGAAAGCAGGTAGGTATTTTTAACCCCCGACGGAAAAACGACGGGGTGTTATATGTTTGAGGTGTCTCTGTGCGCGCGCGTGTGTGTGTGTGTGTGTGTGTGTGTAGTTGTGTGTGTGTATGTGTCTGTGTGTGTGTATGTCTGTGGCATCGTAGCTCCCGAACCGAATGATGAATCGAATTAGTTTTTTTTTGTTTGACAGGTGAATTTGTCGGGAAATATCAAAATCGGTTCAGAAGCTTCATTGCTTTAAATTAATAACTTTTAGGTAAATTAAATAGTTACAAAGTTATATGGATATTATAACGATGAGATATTAAGTTGGTAGGTAAGTATAGTTTTATTATTATTTATTATTTATTTATTTAGTAGGAAAACCAACAGCTATATATAAATACATAAAAAACAGAGTTAAAAAACAAAAAGCCAATTACAGGTTTTCACGTGTAGAGAGCATAATATAAACTAGTCAACAGTAACGAAGATACATAAATACATAATTAACTAAGGTACGGTTACAAAATAAACTAAACTACGAAAAAGACTCTGCTGAGCCGCTGACGGCTTTTTCTCTGCTTATGAAGTTAACAAGCTACGATTTAATTTAAAAACATCAGTAGGTTTACCAAAACCATCGATGACCGAAACATATTATTATTATGAACTGAACTCGCTCTAAATAACCTAACCTACATAAAGTACCTTGCGAGTACCTATTTTCATTTTGAAATAGGTACATATTAGGTACATATTATGTACCTACGAATTACGTAAGTACCACATGTTATTATCAATATTGTTATTATGTAGAAATAAAGACTTATTTATGTTTTTTTATTTTTATAAGAACTAAGAATGACGGAACAAGCAGGTAGCCCACTTGATGATAAGCGGTAACCTCTGCCTATGAACAGTGCATTATCACATAGGTCACGTCCACCTAGGACGCGCCTTATGTGGCATTGCACTGCACCCGCCACCCTGAGACATAAAGATGAAAAGTCTATGTGCCTGTAATTTCACCGGCAACAACTTCCAAACGGAACACAGCAATGCGAGCACTACTGCTTTGCGGCAGAAGTAGGTATGGTGGTAGTAGGTACTTCCCCGGACGAACTCTTTCACAAAAAAGCTCTTCTACTGCTAATTTAGAGCGATTCAGAAGTAAAGTCTAATTAAGCACGTAAGTAGGTAGGTACTTAAATTCAAGTAATTACTTAAACCTATATTACAACCTAGATCTTTGAAATCTATTCTGTATGCACAAGAAATCACACATATGAAAGGCATTACTTCGATATGTATCTACATAAAATAACTAATGTACCTACATCAATCAATTAACTTAAATTTCTTCGTCCTTCGGCAATGCAAAAAATGATAATTCTTTATTTGTTTTTTGACTATTGCATCCATATACAGCACAATATGTACGCGTCGGCATTTTGCGCGGGAAACATGTTGCGCGAGCGCTCAGGCGTGCGTCTGACAATCGACTGCCACTTGTTACGTCTGAGGAACGGCCGGGCTGTAGCTATATATCGCGCGACCTTGAGCGAGTGATGATGCCCTGATACGAGGGCGGAGTGATAAGTCTGGTAAAAATCTATTTTGTAATAAAATTATCGCAAATTGCATGAAACCGCCTTGTTCACAAATCTGTTGAAGGACTAAATTCAAATTTAAAAAAAAAATGGTAACTGCGAGCTGATCTGATGATGGAGACGGAAGGTGGACAACGGAACTCCTCGATGGATAATAGTAGACTGGCCGTGTTTAGGCTCATTGTGATCAGCACACGGTTACGATCACTAATTTCATAAAACCTAGTTTTAAAAGATATTTTCAATAAAATCTTGTTATAGTTACAAGGATGCAGTCTAGCACGGGAAGAAATCGGCGGATGGAGGCGGCGACCGTTCGTTCTGGCATTCTATACAGGCCTAATGTCAAGCAGTGGAGTCCTATGAAGGAAGTGCTTATCCAGTTGGCCATCTCGGCTCCAGGTCTAGCCAGGTCTGCCTCCTCAACATCCAGCTGAGTCTTTGGAAGAAATCAGTGGATGGAGGTGGCTCAAGACAGTACGTTATGACATTCTATGGAGGCCTAATGTCCGGCAGTGGAGTTCTATAAAGGAACTAATTACCCAGTTGGCCATCTCTGGTCCAGGTCCAGCCAGGTCTTCCTCCGCAGCATCCAGCCGAGCCCTGAGAGGAACTCAGTGGAAGGAGGCGGCTCAAGACAGTTCGTTATGACATTCTATGGAGGCCTAATGTCCAGCAGTGGAGTTCTATGAAGGAAGTGCTTACCCAACTGGCCATCTCTGTTCCAGGTCAAGCCAGGTCTGCCTCCGCAGCATCCAGCCGAGTCCTGGGAAGAAGTCTGTTCTGTGCAGCAGGTCGGGTCTCGACATGTCGATCACGTCCTTCTTGCCGTTGTCGTTCCAAGCCGATATACACCTGCAATTCACAATCACTCCATCAAGTCTTGTTCCAGCCTTTATTAAGCCAGGTTCATATTGCTGTGTCGGGGTGTGTCGTGGCGCGCCCGAACGCAATCGGTTACGTTTATTACCTACTAGAAACTCGCCCCGGCTTCGCAAGGGTAGTGTCAGGATCCCCCCTCCCCAGTGGCGTAACAATAGGGTGGCAGGGCTGGCAAAATGCCACGGGCCCCCGACCCAAGAGGGCGCGAGCTCAATTTTTTTTTTACATTGTATTTTATTTTATTTGTAAAGTAAATTTTTATAAGTTCTGCTTAAAATCCAAAGAGAGACAACGAATTTTTTTTAAATTTTCGGATTTTCCACGGGCCCCAGATGGTATAGTTACGCCACTGCCCCTCCCTCCCGTCACCCTTACCATCCCCCCCTTCCTAACCCCCCCATCTATACACACGCGATGTAAATAATATTTTAGCAAACATTTTTACACCTTGGGTTACATTACTGGAGTTTTAGATAGACCCCAATTTTTTTGAAAATAGAATATAGCTTCTATGTCACCTGGGGATAGTGTAGCTTCCCAACAGTGAAATAATTTTTAAAATCGGTTCAGTAGTTTCGGAGCCTATTCAATGCAAACAAACAATCAAATCTATCCTCTTTATAATTAGTATAGATGACTAGATTCACATTAGTAGGTTCACGCGCCACAACACACACAACACAACCTACTAATGTGAATCTAGACGTAGGTAATAAACGTAACCGATTGCGTACTGGCGCGCCACGACACACTAATGTGAATCTAGTCGTAGGTAACAAACGTAACCGATTGCGTACTGGCGCGCCACGACACACTAATGTGAATCTAGTCGTAGGTAACAAACGTAACCGATTGCGTACTGGCGCGCCACGACACACTAATGTGAATCTAGTCGTAGGTAACAAACGTAACCGATTGGGTTCTGGCGCGCCACGACGCACTAATGTGAATCTAGTCGTAGGTAACAAACGTACCCGATTGGGTTCTGGCGCGCCACGACGCACTAATGTGAATCTAGTCGTAGGTAACAAACGTACCCGATTGGGTTCTGGCGCGCCACGACACACTAATGTGAATCTAGTCGTAGGTAACAAACGTACCCGATTGGGTTCTGGCGCGCCACGACACACCCCGACACAGCAATAAGAACCTAGCTTTACTACTAGGCTTGGTTAATCCACCTAGTTTTTCGGGTTTTATATCTCAACAGAAAAAAACGATACAACGATACTTATACGATTACTTTGTTGTCGGCATACAAAAAAAGTCGGTTTGATTCCCAGACGAAGCACTTAATTTTTAGAAAACCTTTTTGAATGCAGTATTACTAATTTTCACTAGAAACGGGATATTTACCATGATTTTTGAGTTTGAAATGTTCCCGATATTTTGACACAGTAAGTGTGGTACCTGCTACGCGTCCGGACATCGTTAGTGTTGTGTGTCGAGTTGGGGTGAAGTGTGACAATGAAACCGATGCTACTGGTACCGTTCGTAATAAAAGAGTGAGAAAGAGGGTAGATCGATATATCGGCCAATAACATCTACTCGCAAAGACTTCAGTTAGTTATCCCGTGATCATGGCGCATGCAACTGTGCCGAAATATCGGGATCATTTCAAACTCAAAAATCATGGTCAACATCCCGTTTCTAGTGAAAATTATGTACATAACCATGATAGTTTCAAAACCAGAATTACTAACTTTTAAAAATAAAATAAAGTCTCCGTTTCGCAAAATATCCTATCTACAATATTTAAGGTAGTTTCCCTTCATGTCGGCTAGTCTTAGGACGTCCTGTATAGTTAAGAATTTAATGGAATTTCATTTCAGTGGTCGCCATTCCATTGAGAAATGAATGGATAATCTTAACCTGTCGTAATCGTGGACCTGTCCACGTTTTAAGTTTATTAGTAGAATTAGTAGGGCACATAGTGTAGTATTTAACTTCATCGCTCGCTATGTAGTAGTATATTTTACTATAGTATATTATGTATTCGAGTTATGTAAACGTTTTCTTATTCATCTGTCATTATTATTGGTGTTTTTCTTTATTCTTTATTGTACACACAAACAGAGAAGAAAAAAAAACAACTTACATAGAGGACATGTACAAAGGCGAGCTTAACCCTAAAAGAGTTTTCTTCCATACGAGTGTTCTTATTTATTTATTTTACTTTGTGCACCGCCGCTCGTTATTACTTCGCTCATTACTGTTCATCCAAAGGTTGCCTGGAAGAAATCGCTTTCAGCGATAAGGTCGCCCATTGTACTATAATTTGATTTAGTTAATCCTTTTATTTTTGTGTTTTTCTTTTTGGTGTACAATAAAGTGTTAATCTATCTATCTAATGTTAGGAATGCTTACTCACCATAAACTGGGATCTTTGTATAGTAGCGGATATGTCCCGAGGAAGTACTCGAAGAAATCTGGCGATATGTCCAGGTCATCTGGAAATTTGTTACACAAACTTTAAACACCTACATACATAGGACACACTGGTTTGCGAGGAACACAGATATACATAAATATAATATAATAATACTAGACAGTTCACACAACATCATCTAGCCACAAGCTAAGCAGAGCATGTGTTATGCGTACTAGATAACTGATATACTTAATACAATACATTACACAGATAGATACTTTATATTATACATAGAAAATACCCAGAACATCCTGAAAAAATATCTGCAGATTCGAAACCAATCGAACTCGCAACCTCCTGCGTCGCAGGCGAACCTTCACCCGCCCTGCCACAGAGGTCGTCAATAAAGCTAGGTTCAGATTGCTGTGTCGTGGCGCGCCAGAACGCAATCGGTAACGTTCATTACCTATGACTAGATTCACATTAGTAGGTTCACGCGCCACACAACCTACTAATGTGAATCTAGTCATAGGTAATGAACGTTACCGATTGCGTTCTGGCGCGCCACGACACACCCCGACACAGCAATGTGAAGCTAACTTTAGTTAGAGCTACCTTACCTACTTACTTACTTAGTTTACTTACTTTAGACTTACCTTCAACTATAATCACTGCGTCGTGCCCCATCGTCTTCAGCACATAGTTGAGTGCGAACTTGTGGTGCCTCGCTATCTTGTAGTACCCCCTGAACATGACCTCCGCTTTGGGGAGTTGTATCTCCGAGAGGTCCGGTTGGCTCACCACTGATATCGTGGGATCCAGGTCTACGAAGGACTTTATCACTTGATACGTGGCGTTGTGGCCGCAGTCCTACAAAACAATATTAAATAAATATAAATAAATAATGCTGGACAGTTCACACTACATTATCTAGCCCCAAGCTAAGCAGAGCTTGTGTTATGGGTACTAGATAACTGATATACAAAAAAACTTTATTTCAGTCACACAGATCCATAATTTGGTTAGTACACAAAGTACAGCACTTATTTTTCATAAGGTGCTGTATTTTGTGTACTAAATTATGGATCTGTGTGTCTGAAATAAAGTTGTTTTTTTTGACAACTTGACAGGTACGCAAAATACCTCTAAAAAAATGTCTAAATCACCCTCAAACCCTCATCTATCCACACACCAAATACCATCAAAAACTGCTAAAGCAGTTTTACTCGCTGATAATTTAGATTTCTATAGGGAAATAATAATGCTGGACAGTTCACACCAACATTGTCTAGCCCCAAGCTAAGCAGAGCTTGTGTTATGGGTACTAGACAACTGATATACTTAATACAATACATTACATAGATAAATATTGTTTATTATAACATAGAACACCCTGAACAAATATCTGCAGATCGTACAAATATTTGTTCCGAGGCGGGAATTAAACCCGCCACCTCCTGTGTCGCAGGCGAACCTTCATCCGCCACGTCACAGAGGTCAACAATATAAGGGCGCCGTTTTAAGCTATGGATTTCCAGCAGTAGAAGCACAATAGTAGGTGAATTGGGCGAAAAAACCAGTGTGGTGAAGCAGTGGGCACTCACCTGGCTGACTATTAAAGGGAATGTCTCCTTATTGGGTCGGAACTTGATAAGGTTGTCCAAACACCTTTTTACCGTCACTCTGTCGCACGCTATTATCAAAACCGGAAGCACCAGCGTTGCAGGGTCTGGAAAGAGAAGATACAGTTTTAATAAGTGCGAGCGAGATAATGACGAAGGACATTCTCGTAATTGACCGAAGCGAAGTCGGTACGTTTACACGCACGCGTTCAAAGCGATATTCAACGTGCGCGTGCACGATCGCAAGCATGTGAACAGGCTGTTTGTGCGCGCGCCCGTGTTCGTGCTCGTGAATGCGCCGATCGGGCCGATCGATGTCTAGTCGACAAGAGAAGACGTGTTCGTAGAAGGTGGTAGATGATAAGAATACATAGAAATCGCTACGGAGTCGCATGTGATACCAACCGACCGCGCGCGTGTGAACAGGCACACGAGCGCATGCACATTCATCCTTTGAAGTGTGTCGAAAAACCGACAGTCGGCCCGATCGGCGCATTCACAAGCACGAACACGGGCGCGTGCACAAACAGCCCGTTCACATGCTGGCGCCCGTGCCCGTGCCCGTTGAATGTCGCTTTGAACGCGTGCGTGTAAACGTAGCAGTCTTATTGCAGGATGCGGCGTTTATGTTTGTAATTATGTGTGTTTATCCGACGACAACTTTTAGTAGTAGTACAGCTTTTTAGGGTTCCGTAGCCAAATGGCAAAGAACGGAACCCTTATGAATTCGTCATGTCTGTCTGTCTGTCTGTCCGCCCGTATGTCACAGCCACTTTTTTCCGAAACTATAAGAACTATGCTGTTGAAACTTGGTAAGTAGATGTATTCTGTGAACCGCATTAAAATTTTCACACAAAAATAAAAAAAAAACATCAATCTCATACGTGTGGTGTACTTATATATGGATTGATCTTCAAAAATGATAAACTAAAAAAAAATGATGTAGGTACATTAACCATGTAAACATCCACCAAAAATTGGTTTGAACGAGATCTTAAGTAGTTTTTTTGAATACGTCATAAATCGTAAACCATTCAAGAACTTTTATATTATGTTACTTGCTGCTACGGAACCCTTCATGGGCGAGTCCAAACCGCAATTGGCCGCTTTTTAAAATTTTCGATTTACCCTAATAACCCAAAACTACATAAGTTAAAACAATGTAAAAAATAGTTTTGAAATATCGAAGCGAGGGGCTTTCATATGACACCCCATTTGATCTGATATTCTCACCTTTTTTTTACCCCCTCTTGGACCCCAATATCTCAACAACCCCGTGTGCTGATCGAAATGCGCCTAAACACGGCCAGTCTACTATTATCCCTCGAGGAGTTCCGTTGTCCACCTTCCGTCTCCATAATCAGATCAGCTCGCTGTCACCATAATATTGCATTGTCATCGGAACTTGACAGGTATGCAAAATATCATCTCAATAGGCTGAGGATAATTGCTTTAAAAATTCAGTTTAACTATTCCACCCGGACAAACATACACTCCATTGTCCACCTCCCGTCTCCATCATCAGATCAGCTCGCTGTCACCATAACATTGCATTGTCATCGGAACTTGACAGGTATGCAAAATATCATCTCAATCGGTTGAGGATATTTTTTTTATTTATTAGCCGAAGTTTCCCACTTCAGGGCAAAGGCCTCCCTTCCCTCTTTCAAACATTTATATCGTGAGCTATTTGTGGCCAGTCCTTGTTGTGGGAGTCAAGCTCATACCGCCATCGCCGTCTGGGTCTGCCACGTGGCCGCCGCGCGTTCGGAACCCATTCTGTAGTTATCTTAGGCTGGTTTTAGTCTCACGCCGACGGCACGCTCACCGTCAGCGCTCATAGCTCAGCGCGTAGTTCGTCAGCGCTGAGGCTCAGCGTGGCTCGTTTTAGTATCGTACTGACCGCCTACTGTACAGATACGCGCTGACAACTTCCGCTCCGCTCGACACTAGAACGCTCACTGAAAGCAGAGAGGCGCTCGTGCGATCGTCAGCGCCGACAGCTACGCGGGGCCGACGCGCGACGCGTACGGCCGCGTAGCTATCAGCGCTGACCACCGTGCGCGCTGATAGCTACGCGTCATTCAAAAACGCTTCCTAGAAGTTCATATATCTCGGCCATCAGCGCTGATGGTGCGCGTGCCGTCGGCGTGAGACTAAAACCAGCCTTAACCCAGGGGTCCCCGGGCATGCGACTAACGTGTAACGGTTGAGGATAAATGCTTTAATATAAAATTAAGTTGCAAGATTCCACTCGGACATACATTGCAAGTTAAATAAAAGCTTGTAAAATATACGTAAACGATTCAATAACATACTTTGTAGGTGGTACGAATTAACACTTCTCGCGTTATCGTAACCAGAAACTCGGTTATCGGTTTAACTAGTAAAATAAACCGTAAAATATTGATACGAAATTGATTACTATGAATACAAGTAACCAATAGGCTGTAATGGTAGTGGGTGCTTATAATGGAAACAGTTTTATAATCGCTTAGTTCACTATAATTGCTAACTACACTACAGTACTACACTAATCGGCGAATTATCGCCCAATCTAGCAACACACAACACTACACCGAGCCTCAGAAGTTTAAGAGGAAACACCAAGGGCTAGAGAATAAAAAAAAGGGTATTTGTAAAATGTATTGCTGTCGCGCAGACCTCAAACCTCCCCCCGCAGAGCGTGATAGAGAAAACTGCAGCTTGGATCGACAATACCTATTAAAAGTACATAAAATCAACGATACCTTCTCCAAAACTAACTTTTTTTTTAAATTAAATATAAAAGAAAGTTTTAGCCGTGTTCTTATGATTTAATTTTTAGGGTTCCGTAACAAAATTACGGAACCCTTATGGATTCGTCATGTCTGTCTGTCTGTCTGTCCGTGAATGTCACAGCCACTTTTTTCCGAAACTATAAGAGCTATGCTGTTGAAACTTGGTAAGTAGATGCATTCTGTGAACCACAATAAGAATTTCAAACAAAAATAGAAAAAAAAAACAAGAAATTTTTGGGGTTCCCCATACTTAGAACTGAAACTCATAAAACTTTTTTTCATCATACCCATACGTGTGGGGTGTCTATAGAGATAGGTCTTCAAAAGTGATATTGACGTATCTATAATATTTTTTTTTTCTAAACTGAATAGTTTGCGCGAGAGACACTTCCAAAGTGGTAAAATGTGTCGTGGCCCCCTCCCCCCGTAACTTCTAAAATAAGAGAATGATAAAACTAAAATAAATATATTATGTACATTGCCATGTAAACTTCCACTGAAAATTGGTTCGAACGAGATCTAGCAAGTAGTTTTTTTTTTAATACACTATTATTAAAACATCGATCAAAGTTACACCGAACTACAAGAACTTTTATATTTTGTTACTTGCTGCTACGGAACCCTTCATGGGCGAGTCAGACTCGCACTTGCCGCTTTTTTTTATATAATCTAGTCAAATTTGTTTTCAGGATGTTTGAACACAGCGGAAAATCTGATTTTTTTTTTAGGTTTTTGAATGTTCATATCTCTTTTAATAATTAATTTATAAAAAAAACGAAAACATAGACACATGCCATGGCGGCCATCGATTTTTGGAAAAAAAAATTGCTCTTAGCAGTGTCTTATGGTATTTGGTGAGTGGATAGATGGGCGGTTGGGAAGGGGGTGAACTATGTTTTGTATTTTCGTGAACACTCTGCATACGACATAAGTTTTTTTTTTTACATTTTGTGTGGCGGAACAAGCTGATGGCCCACCTGATGTTAAGCGGTAACCTCTGCCTTTAACAATGCATTACCACATTGGTCACGTCCACTTAGGACGCGCCCTATGTGGTATTGCACTGCGCCCGTCACCCTGAGACATAAAGATGGAAAGTCTCATGTGCATTTTTTTTTGGTCGAAGCATGTGCCTGTAATTTCACCGGCACCCTTCAAACCGGAACACAGCAATGCGAGCACTACTGCTTGGCGGCAGAAATAGGTATGGTGGTAATACTTCCCCGGAAGAACTCTTTCACAAAAGAGCTCTACTACTAACAAAACTAACAAGTCCTATTTCTGGCTCTAATAACCACCAGGATAACATAATAATACCGTCTTTATTACGAGCTTTTAATTAACCTGCAATGTAGGTCCGGGTGGAATCTTGCAACTGAATTTTAAAGCAGTTATCCTCAACCGATTGAGATGAAATTTGGCATACCTGTCAAGTTCCGATGACAATACAGTATGATGGTGACAGCGAGCTGATCCGATGATGGAGACGGAAGGTGGACAACGGAACTCCTCGAGGGGTAATATTAAACTGGCCGTGTTTAGGCTCATTTTGATCAGCATACGGCTACGATGACTAATTTTATAAAAGCTTGTAGCTATTGAAAAAGTAATTAATTTTGTAAAAATAAAAAAACCCTCAACGCAATAAAAATGCTGAACCGATTTTGATCAAACATAGCTAAGAACACTCCAGACTAAATCAACTATAAAACAAACAAAAAAAACAGACAATTAGACACGTCCAACTTATAACACCCCGTCGTATTTGCGTCGTATTTTTCACAAAAAACTTAATTATATTAGTAAAAGCATATTTTTATTCTGTGGTAAAAGCCTCATTGTCAAAACTCAGATAACAGTACAACTCAATAATGTCGGCGCATCATGTTACAACACGTGACATGAACAGGATATCAGAACAAATATTATAATCCACCCATTTTGTGCACCGGCCATGTGCGTGCCGTACCACGCATAGTAACCAAGCACAGACCTATAATGACACTAGATAATGCAAGTGCACTAGGTGACATTGTTAGCGGTAGGGTTGACTGTCCTCCTCGTCATCATCATCAACAGCCCACACTAGTCCACTGCTGGACAAAGGCCTCTCCCAATACGCGCCACTGAGCCCGGTGTTCGGCTCTTCTCATCCACTTCCTGCCGTAGGTCATCGCTCCACCTAGCCAGAGGGCGCCCCACGCTACGTTTGCCAAGACGCGGTCTCCACTCAAGAACTCGCTTATCTGAACAGTTGTCGGCTCTTCGGCATATATGACCAGCCCATTGCCACTTCAGCTTGCTAATCCGGTGGGCTATGTCAATGACTTTAGCAGTCCTGAGTTGCTTAAAGTGGGGAAATTCGTCATGGATACCAGCCTGCCACGGGGGTGACAGGAGGGTTATGCCGGACTTGAACCGGCTAAAACCACCACTGTGTTTTTTATTTTTTGTTAACATTGATATACCTTTGTTTGACCACGATCTCACGATCAGGCAGAAATATCATACAAAAAAACGGCTCACGCCGCTCTAAAAAGAGTTTTTTTTGTTAATTTGTTTTTTTTTAACATTGATAGACCTTTGTTTGACCACGATCTCACCTGTTGGTAAGTGACGATGTGGCCGAAGATGGAGCACAAAGGTCTAGAAGGCACCTATTCACTATAGCCTTGAAGAGACCCATATTATAGTTTTCAGGAATGACAGACGACGGTAGTGTATTCCACTCCTTAGCAGTTCGCATTAATTTTCCCACCAATTTTCAGCCAAATCGGTTCTCCCGTTCTTGAGTTAGAAGTGGTGTAACTAACACGACTTTGTTTTATATATATAGATTTATAAATTTGTAAAAACTTGCCTTCTCAAAGACTTGAAGATAATTTAATACGGAAGCCATTGTGAGGCGCACTAAATACATTCACCACAATGGTTGTTTCACAGTTCGGTCAAGACTCTATTCAGGGCTCAATAACTCAACCGGTTCACTGAACTAGTCAACTAGACCAAGAAGATACCAGTGATATGACAGACAATAAAATGGCATCTACACTGCCATCGTCTGATAAATTGATAAGTCGTAAAACAGGAGCTATGGCAGATAATGTACACATTTACGCCATTACTACTCGTCACAGATACCATAGACATAGAGCCTCAAGACTCTAGGGTTACCTGGCTCAACAAGCAATTAATTTTGTAAAAATTAATAAAACCCTCAACGCAATGAAACGGCTGAACCGATTTTGATCAAACAGAACACTAAGCTAAGAACACTCCCGAATAATTGACCTTTCAAAAAAAATACCTACCGCGGTCGCGGGCGGTGCTCATGATGAAGAGGCTTCTGAACTCAGTCTCGAAACGTCAGCAAAGTGACGAATAATTATAGTGATAATTAGCCGTTTATCTTTTAATATCATCAACACTTCTTCAGATAGCGAAAGTTGATTTCGCGAGAATTAGGAGACAACACACATGTTTTAATTGATAGTATCTTATAAATATCATCAGTTTAGCTACGATACCCTACGATACTATCAATTATATATAATATAATATCAATGGAGAGAGCACAGCGGGCCATCTTGAAGGTCAGTGCGAGTCTACCCTTTCGCTTTCCAACTTCTATCCTCTACAAAGATTGGGATGTTCTAACTGTCAGGCAAACCTTCCTGCTTCAAACTGTGCTTAAGCAACACTCGCAGTTAGAATATGTTCCGGATTTATTAAGGGATAGACGGAGAGCTGCTGTATGTCGACCTCAAGACTTTCGTACAAGCTTCTCCAATAACTTCTTTTGCTTCCTCGGCCCCTACTTATACAATAAATTTAACAATTGTCTACATTTCTACCCACTTCATAAATCAAACTGCAAGAAGGCAGTATGTAAATGGCTTAAAACTTTAAGCTATGAAGAAACGGAAAACTTGTTAAGCCCTTCTAAATGACAATTGGTTACCTACGTTCTACTAGGTTCCTACGTTCTACTACTTCCGCATTTTCATATCCTATAGCCTAAACCCTAATTTGTACTGCTCACTCCAACATACTCTCTTCCAATCATACTTTCAAGCACATTATCTTTATTGACTTACCCGTTCTTTTACACCCTTTCACACTACACACTTCCAATGTCAAATAAACTCGCTCACTCTCTCATAAACCAAACATGTCCATCATACAAGTCAAATGCAACGTTTTTGTTTTCGTCGCAGATAGTATTTCGTACATATTATGTAGTTTTATTTAAATTAAGATTAGTTTTATTTAATTTATAATTCTGTTTCCAAATATGTCTGCTTGTTAAAATTTGTAATGACGTTCCTTGTATAATCCGCGGAGTGGGGCACTGGTGACCTGTAATACAGGTTTTTTCTAAAACCTATCTCAGGCACCAGGCTCTCGCAAAACAGGTTTTCTTGGTTCATCACGCTTACCTACAATGTAATATGATACACAAGTTATGTTACTTGATGACAATGAAACCTTTTGTGAAGAGCTAAATAAACTTTATACTTTATACTTTAATTAAAACATGTGTGTTAAGTCTCCTAATTCTCGCGAAATCAACTTTCGCTATTTGAAGAAGTGTTGATGAGCTGTAATCAGCAAAAAACACCAATAAATTGGAACTTCGCGCCTCAAGCGTAAATGATTAAAGACTGCATGTTTTAACTCGTGTACGGTATTGTATCGAGACTCAACTCATAACATACTCATAACATGTTTAAGTACATGTCATATCATACTTTGACAACTTGGAAGGATTGAAAATTATATTTAAAATATATATAAAACAAAGTCGTGTTAGTTACACCACTTATAACTCAAGAACGGGTGAACCGATTTGGCTGAAAATTGGTGGGGAGGTAGCTTAGAACCAGGAGATTGACATAGGAGAGGGGTAGGAGGCCTGTGACGCAGGAGGTTGCAGGTTCGATTCCCGCCTCGGAACAAATATTTGTACGATCTCCAGATATTTGTTCAGGTGTTATGGGTATTTTCTATGTAGGTATAATAAAAAAATGTGTATCTATGTAATGTATTGTATTAAGTATATCAGTTATCGGGTACCCATAACACAAGCTCTGCTTAGCTTGGGGCTAGATAATGTTGTGTGAACCTTCAACCAAAATAAGGTGTGAACTGTCCAGCATTATCTACCAAAATAAGGTGTGAACGTTTATTGTGTTTTAATTAGGGATTGCAAATATTCGATAATTTTTGGTATTCGAATATTTCAGAAGAATCAAAGATGTACATAATTTGACACATTTTTACTGCCTTACAAACTAGTAACATATTTTGATGTAAGTAGAGGCCTAAACATCCCAATCACAACCAATATTTTAACATTTACCTCTTAATCAAATAAAATTAATAGAAATTCTGCGAACATTAGACCACGTGAAGACAAACTTGTATGAAACTATGCATTATGCCGATCCTTAATGATCAAACAAAGATACCAAAAATGCATTTTTTTTTTTATAGAAACTTTTGTTGTCGCACTCGGTTTCGTTGGCAGCATCGGAGCGGACTCGGAAAAGGCGGAAACGACCGACAGAACTGCGGACTGCGACGGGACTCGGAACTTATGGCTGCCGGCCGGAGCTCCCGGCATTATGCATACTGATCGTCGTCGCGACAACACGTGTCCCAGTATTAAAGTCTATCTGTATAGAGTCTACCCGCATTAAATTATATGTACCTATATAGATATATTAGAGGAGTAGGTACTTAGCTTATCCTGACTTATTTAAATAGTGGTGTGATGTTGATAACTGTGTATAATAGTATTATATATGATGTATTAACCGTCTTGTTTCTTTTATCAGAAGTGCTAATCGTGCGACGCCCACAACATGCCACGTAAACGCAAGCATAGGTCAAGGAGGGAGTCATCGACCAGTTCGAGCACGTCGAGCTCCAGCACCAGCAGTCCACATGACCGGCGGCGGCGCAAGAGGGAAAAGCAACGCCGTAAAGGTTCACCAACCGTGAGTCAGAATTTTGTATTATCGTCAGTGATCCCTGAATTCGACCCACTCGCAGACAATGTAGACATGTGGATTAACGTAGTAGAGGCAAACGCTCGCGCGTTTGGGTGGCCCGATAAAGTGATTAAGTATCAAGCGCTCCAAAAATTACGAAATACAGCAAAGACATGGCTAGATTCTTTACAAAAAAAACAAACCAGATGGACCACGTGGAAGTGGAAGGAATGGCGTGATACGATCTCGGATACATTTCAAGTTAAACGCAATATGTTTAGATTGCTTAAAGAAGTAATAGATATAAAGCCCGTAGTCAACCAGTCTCTATATGAATTCTTCTTCCAACAAAAAGCGAGAATAGATCGGTTGCAGTTAGGTTTCCGAGAAAGCGATATCATATCCGTTATAGTAGGAGCAATCGGTGATCCAAACATAACCGTGGCGGCTGAAGCAGGCAGTTTTAAATACTGTGATGATTTAGCTTCCTTTTTACATGGTAAAATATATTCGCCCATTGAAAAGGAAGTCCCGCAAAAGAATTCACTACCTCTAAAACATGCTTCTCGACCGTTACAAACCATGTACAGTAAATCTGAAAACAAATCAGAGCCTTCTGCTAGTACTAGTAACGTCTCAAATTTGAATTTCAATTGTTACCGTTGTGGAGAGGCTGGTCACAGGAGGAACAACTGCACTGTAAAAGACAGCGTCAGATGTTCCTCGTGCAACAAGTTGGGGCATTTGGAAGCCGCTTGTAAATCTAAACCAAAACCGAAGGTCGAGAAAAATGTCGAAGTTAAAAAGATTTCAGATCAAAAAACTAAACAAAAATTTTACAAGCGTGTGTCGCTGAATAGTTTTGAGTGTAAAGCATTTTTTGATATGGGCAGTGATTGCTCATTAATTACAACCGCGCTAGTGAACCAGTATAATTTGCAACCTTTTGCTTTGAATAGCCCAATTAATTTGATAGGTTTTCAAAAAGATTTATCTGCTCAAGTGACCGAGGCTGTAGCAGCCACGCTAAAAGTCGATTCTGTAGAATCAATTATTATACTTTACGTCATTGATGCGCTCTCTGGCTGTGACATTCTGATAGGGAGAAATTTTACCGAAGACAGAAGTATAATGTATGTTCGTGTTGGAGATACCTTAACTTTTCAGTCAGTTGAAGCATTGAACGTTTGCAGTGTTGATGCGAAGGTTAACGTAACTAGTGACCATGAAATAATGTTGTTGAGTATTTTATCAAAATACCCGCAATCTTTTTCTCAAGATTTATCGTGTTTGGGAAAAACTTCGTGTGTAGAATTAGAGATACAATTGACATCCAGTAAGCCAATTTGTCAGCGACCATACAGAATGTCAGAGTCAGACAGAGCGATTATGCGGGGAATAACAGATGACCTATTAAAAAATGGTATTATTCAGAACAGTAACTCTGCTTATGCAAGCCCAGCACTTTTAGTTGACAAAGCATCTGGGGACAAAAGGTTATGCGTCGATTATAGACAGTTAAATAAAATTACAGTTAAAGAGAAGTACCCGATGCCTATGATTGAGGACCTCATTGATAGATTGCAGGGTTGTCAATACTATACTTCTTTAGATCTTAAAAGTGGGTACCATCAAATTTGTATCAAAGCTGAAGATGTGCACAAAACAGCGTTCGTTACAAATGATTCTCATATGGAGTATTTACGGATGCCATTCGGTATTTGCAATGGTCCAGCTGTTTTCCAAAGATTAATGAATACCGTTTTGGGCAATCTTCGTTTTGGAAGGGTAGTCTGCTATATGGATGACTTACTTATTGCTACTAAGACCATTGAAGAAAATATTCTTTGTTTAGAAATGGTGTTGGATATTTTTGTGAAGAATGGGCTGACTATTAATTTAGAGAAATGTAATTTTTTCAAAGAACGAATTACATTTTTGGGGTATGATATTTCCGAGCAAGGTGTTCGCCCAAGTGCACGTAAACTTGATGTCATTTCAAAATACCCTACCCCAAAAACAATACACCAGTTAAGGCAATTTTTGGGGCTAATTAATTACTTCAGGAAATTTATAAAAAATTGTGCCCTCCTATGCAAATCACTTACGATTTTACTGAAAAAGGGTGCAATCTGGCAATGGGGCCCTCAACAAGATCAGGCTATAACTAATTTAAAAACCGCACTGATTACGAATGCAGTACTTAAAGTATTTGACCCAAAATTACCCATTAATCTATACACTGACGCCAGTCGTGACGGAATAGGGTGTATTTTAGCTAAGACCACTGATAATGGCGAAAAGCCCGTATACTTTTACAGTCGTCAAACTAATAACGATGAAAAAAAATATCATTCTTTCGAATTAGAGCTTTTGGCAATTGTGGCAGGATTACAAAAATTTCGTCATTATTTATTAGGTACTAATTTCAAAATAACCACTGATTGTAATGCCGTGCGACACGCTTTAAGTAAGCAAGAAATTATACCACGTATAAGTAGATGGGTATTATACACGCAGGATTTTACGTATGAAGTAATTCACAGATCCGGCTCACAGATGCAACATGTAGACGCACTAAGCAGAAATCCTGTTAGTGACGTCTGTAATGTATCAGAAATAACTGAAAGCGTAAATACAATAACTGAGGGTGACTGGCTACTATCTGTTCAGCTACAAGATCCAGGTATATGTAGTCTTAGAGACATTTTACAGTCAGGTGAGGCCGAGTCAAATAAGCAGATATTTAATGAATACGAATTATTAGGAAATAAAGTGTACCGAAGAACCGAATTCGGAAGACGTTGGTTAGTACCAAAGCAATGTATATGGTATATTATTCGAGCTAACCATGATGACGTAGGGCATTTTGCTGTAGACAAAACTATAGAAAGAATTCGGTCAAAGTACTGGTTCCCTCGCCTAAAGAAAACTGTAAATAAATACATCAAAAACTGTTTAAATTGTATTTATTTTAAAAATGTTCATGGAAATAAACCAGGTAAATTGTATCTGATTCCAAAACACGCTAGGCCTTTCCACACTCTTCACATCGATCACCTTGGTCCATTTGTTAAAACTGCACAGCAAAATAGCTACCTCTTGGTATTGGTAGACTCGTTCACGAAATTTGTCTTTATTTCGGCTGTAAAGAACACGAAGAGTAAAGTTGTAGTCAATGAATTAAATAAGATATTCAAAGTATTCGGAAATCCTAAACGCCTAGTATGCGATGCCGGTAGCGCTTTTACATCAAAATTGTTCACCAACTATTGCAAAGACCGCAATATTAGGGCTCACATTATTGCTACTGCTGTACCACGTTCAAACGGACAGGTGGAACGCTATAACAGAACAATTTTAGAAGCGTTACGAAGTATGGGTGCTGATACTGAAAATAATAAATGGGACCAGCACATTACAAATATACAACAAGGTATTAACAGCACAATTAATAAAACTACGTCTGCCGTACCGAGTGAGGTTTTCTTCGGGTACAGAATTCGAATGGATAATGATACGATCACTGACGACGATAACACTGAACATTCTGTTGACGTCACCGCATTAAGAAACACGGTCGACGCAAATATAAAGAAAGATGGTGAAAGGCAAAAAGCATCCTTCGATGCTAAAAGAAAAGACGCACCCAAGTACGACGTCGGAGACTTGGTGGTGCTTAAAATTCCGAGTCACTCAAATGATGGCCAAAGCATAAAGCTGATGCCTCTCTACAAGGGCCCATTTCAGGTGACTAAAATCTTAGGCCATGATAGATATCAAGTAGCGGATATGAGAGGAGCTGAGAGATCTTCAAAACGGTACGATGGTATAGCATGCGTGGAAAATATGAAGCCATGGATCCACGTTTCTGAGTAATACCGGATGTTGTCAGAGTAGAAAACACGTAAGCTTCACGTAAGTATGGTACCAAGCCACTGTCCCATTCGTCCATATAGTCCTCTCCATCCTAAGGTTGTCTGGAAGAAATCGCTTTAAGCGCTAAGACCGCCTATTGTACATTTCTGTTATTTTTGGTATTTAGTTATGTTTTGTATTACTGTGTGTTATTTTGTCGTAAATTTACAATAAAGAGTTAATCTATCTATCTAGCTTGATTTTAAATAAACGACACCGTATTGTTTTAATTTAATTTATTCAAACATTAATCTTGTAAAAATAAATAAAATAAAAAAACGTTGAGAACAAAGTGGTCTAATGCAGTCGCTTCAAACATTGTACATGTATTCTAGAGTGTTTGCATCAGGCAGTCAACAGGCATCCATTGTGAACGCTGTTGTTGGGAAGGTGGTGATATACGACTAGTTTGATCCTGAATGAACATCATCTAGTTTAAACCACAGGTGTAATGCGATCAAACACTCTTCTGTACGGTCCGATGTTGAAGAATAGGTACTGCAAGCATCAATTTTTGCAACTGTATCTAACTCTAATTTATATGTTTTAGCTTCTACACCAGACCAGGACGCAGTTCGAGGACAAACGCGTGAGCAGGACGGCCGGATGTTGTCGCACTCGGTTTCGTTGGCAGCATCGGAGAGGACTCGGAAAAGGCGGAAACGACCGACAGAACTGCGGACTGCGACGGGACTCGAACTTATGGCTGCCGGCCGGAGCTCCCGGCATTATGCATACTGATCGTCGTCGCGACAACACGTGTCCCAGTATTAAAGTCTATCTGTATAGAGTCTACCCGCATTAAATTATATGTACCTATATAGATATATTAGAGGAGTACTTAGCTTATCCTGACTTATTTAAATAGTGGTGTGATGTTGATAACTGTGTATAATAGTATTATATATGATGTATTAACCGTCTTGTTTCTTTTACTTTCTTTTTCAGATTAACTATAAACGAATTTCTAGTTTTTTGAATGCAGAACTTGTTTTCAAAACCTATCCTGTAACTCCTAACATGACTATTCAATAACTCTCACTGTCTCACTCACGGTTTCAGACTTCGCCTTAGTAGCTCATGCTGCATATCTAGACAACCTCTTGAAGATTTTGCTCATATTCGAAGCATCGAGCAACGCAGGCCTCCGTACCGAAGTTCTTGTTTAAAATTGACTACCGAATGTTTCAGATTCAGATTAATTTATTTATTGTGAAAATGGGTACAAGGGTAGCTGTCAAATTAAAATAAAGATCCACCATAATCCGCTTCACTGCATGCAATATAACTTAGTACTAAAAAACTATTTTAAGTACCTACTTATCTCTTTAGAAAACACTACAAGCCCAATTTACTGTATATACCAACGAATGAACACAAAATTAAATGTCATTGAATTAATAATATTTACATAATCGTGTCGTAAAAAATAAAATCTAAAATAGGTATCAATAATAAATCATTAGTTCCAACATGATGTCAATTAAAATATAGGCATCAGAAAATGTGTTCAAACTTGAATAGTCATCAACACTTTAATAAATATTTTCAAGAAAACATTTCAATTTTTAATTCCATTTTTTTCTGACAAATATTATCCAATATCGGCCGGTAAATGGCACCGCAGCAAACTTCCCCCTTTTTGGGGGAAATACTACTCCAATAAAATATACCCGTCAATAAAAAAAACTATAAAAAGTTAGATCCCGTATACCAAGTTTTGTATTGATCGTTTGTTAAATATGACTAGAGGAGTACAAACAAACTGAAACTAACAGAGGAAAGCAAAATTGAACTTGAAGCAGAGACGCTGCACTCGCTCCGTCAAGAATTCGTAATGTTATTGAAAGTAATATGAAGTTCAAAAATAACCAGAAAATCAAAATGCATATGAACATACATATTTTAAAAAACTATCAAATTGACAACCAAATTTCAACGTTTTATGTTCTTATTATATAAACCACCAGCCCAAAATATCTTCACAAAATAACAAAATGCACCGCTGTGTTGTAAGAAATTGGGTCTTGTGTTGTGCTTGTGAGTGAAATAAACTCAAAATGGCGGCAAGCGCCCAGCGAGTGGCAGTCAGCAGAGGAATGTAGGCCGTTGATTGGTTTATTTAGTATTTATTAATTGTTATGGTAATATGTATTCGAATATTTAAAATTTACTATTCGAATATTAATTGATAATTGACTGATATTCGAATAATTCGAATATTCGAATATTCGATTGCAATCCCTAGTCTTAATGCAAGTTAGTACTGACACAATTGATTTGAGCGAGCTACCTATACTTATTGTGATAAACATAAACAATCTAACTTGACCTGTCTAGCACTTGACTTCAGATAACATATTATGAATACCAACCATAGACAAATATATTACTAAATAAATATTCTAAACCAGCAGCGCCCCGCGGTTTCACCCGCGTAAGTCTCGATCCCGTGGGAATATCGGGTTAAAAATGTGGCTATGTGTTATTCCGGGAGTCCAATTATCTCCATTCTAAATTTTATCCAAATCCGTCCAGCCGTTTCAGCGTGAAGAAGTAACACCACAGTAGTGTGTGGTGACAGCGAGCTGATCTGATGTACAAGACGGAAGGTGGACAACGGAACTCTTCAATGGATAATAGTAGACTGGCCGTGTTTAGGCTCATTTTCATCAGCACACGGTTCCAATATAATATTATAAAATCTTGTATTGGCGATAAATTCCTAACTTCGAAGTTGTTGTTTTTTTCGTAAACAATTATTGTTACCTAGTTTCTTCAAATATACCTAAAATTTCAAGTCAGTTATTAGATAAAAGGTGTTGATGTTTGTGTGTTAATGCTAAGTATTGCTAAGTTAAGAGGGCTATATGTATTTTATTACAAACTTTTGAATTTTTTTAAGTAGGTATTTATTTATTTATTTATTTATAATACACAGGCAGCTCTCAGAGCTGATGCGTGTATATCTTAGTCCTTATCAGTGCACTTTAAATGTTCGTCAAGTCTATTTTTGAAAGAATTTTCTGAGGGGGCACTGATCACTGAGTCTGGTAGCCGGTTCCAAGTTCGCACGACGCGATTAGGCAATATGTGCATCCTCGGATTGCTGGTACTTGGCCCGCGTTGCAGCTTCAGCGAGTGCCCTCTGAGTCCTATATTATTGTCATCAGTATGTCATCATAGACTTCTTTTTTTTTATACAACTTGTTTGACGGATCAATCAGATTGCCCACCTGATGTTAAGCGGTACGCTCTGCCTATGAACAGTGCATTATCACATAGGTCATGCCCATCTAGGACGCGTCCTATGTGGCATTGCACCGCGCCCTTAGACATAGAGATAAAAAGTCTCATGTGCCTGTAATTTCACCGGCAACCATACCCTTCAATCCGGAACATAGCAATGTGAGAACAGAACTACTGCTTTGCGGCAGAAATAGGTGTGGTGGTAGTACTTCCCCGGACGAACTCTTTCACAAGAAAGCTCTACAACTACTTATACATATTACTAGCTAAGGTTGTCCTATTATATATTCTGTGGCTAAGGACAAAACAAATCAACATCATTTATTGCGTCATATGGGTTTGTTGAAGAATGGTTACTGACAGTTTATATATAGCCATTATAAGTGTTTCACGCATGCAATACTTAGTAGGTACCTATTCAGGTGACGTCATAATTAATTTCATACATCAGATTTAATTCAAAAAGTATATTACATTAGTCTAACGCCCGAATACTGAAACGCTACTTAAATAATTGAGATCGTCTCAACTGTTTGAGACGCCGTTATCCTAAAAAATCGTATACTGAAACGTCAATTTGATCATCACTTAAAAATTAAACATGACAGATTTGAGTTTGATTGTAATCGCCACTTATGTTCAAAACGGTATTCTCAAAGGATGATTAGCATTTGACAGCTGCGTAAGTACGCCTCAAATTCTATAAGTAGCCATCAAATATAAGAGTACTCACGACCTATCTTAAAATCCTAACCTAACAACTTTATTTTGCACTAAAAATGTCGGTATCTTTGCTATTCTCGTTGTCTGACGAAGAAGTGGTTTCCACCGGGCGGCGAAACGAAGATAAGCTAGATGCCTTTGCAAAATATGACGACCTGCGGTTCAACATAAGGATCTGCCTCGATAAACAAACTGTGCTGAATTTGTGTTCTCTGTTTGGGGAACATATTCAGCCCCTGACCAGGCGAAACCGGGCGATACAAGCAGTGGACCAATTATTGATAGCGCTTCGGTTTTTTGCTACCGGCACCACCAGAGGGTCATTGGAGACATTTTACATGTTTTTTTTTAATTCTACTTTGTATGACGGATCAAGCAGATAGCCCACCTGATGTTAAGCGGTACCGTCTGCCTATGAACAGTACATTACCTATCACATAGCTCTCACGTCCACGTAGGACGCAACCTATGTGGCATTGCACTGCGCCCGCCACCCTGAGACATAAAGATGTAAAGTCTCATGTGCCTGTAATTTCACCGGTAACCATACCCTTCAAACCAGAACACAGCAATGCTGCTCGCATTGCTACTGCTTTGCGGCAGAAATAGGTACGGTGGTAGTACTTCCCCGGACTAACTCTTTCACAAAAAAGCTCTACTACTACTGTAGAACAACCAACAGTTCACCTTATAGTCCATAGAGTGGCAACAGAAATAGCAAAGTTAAAGGGAACCTACATAAAAATGCCTACCACCAGTGAGCAACTCAGTATCGCTCATGAGTTTTATGGAAATGCTGGGATGCCTAGAATAATTGGTGCTGTGGACTGCATTCATATAAAAATCAAGTCACCTGGTAGGTATTATTTATACGTCTATGTAACTAGCGACCAGCCCGGGTACCCGGGTATCCGAAACACTATAATAAATACATATTTTACAGCCTATAACTTGGTATTATTTATTCCTAACTAAATGGTAACTGTTTAAATCAAACAACTGTATATTATCAGCTAACATTTATTTTCTTTGAAGCATTCTATTAATTCTAAGTTTTAGTAGCTCTCATTCCAATTTTTGTCTTTGTGAATTCTTACCCTTTTACAATATCTACAAGTATTTCTTTTTCTGAGGGTATTAATTACACCCCAATAATCTCTCTTCTTTGTATTAGTTATCTCATTCATATTTTCAGAATATAATAAAATGAACGTACGAAGCACTACTTTTGTTTGGGATAATTTTCACAACAAAACAAACTTTGCTTTTCTTGACTGACAATGACAAGACACATTTTACGTTTCGTTACCACTTAGTAGATACATTTTATTAAAAATTATCATGTTCACTGCGTAAAATGAAACTCTCAGTCCAAAATAACAAGAAATGTAATAGGGAACAAACTTTTTGAAATAATATTGCCATTTAAAGAAAATTTAACGGGCTCTCAGCGAATCATGGTCTCAATGCTACTAAAAGGCAGTTGAGTATGCCACTTATATTTAAGTGTATGTCATAATTAAATAGCCTTTAGCTAATTTGATCAGATGAGTAGCGTTTCAGTATTCGGGCGACAGTCATTTAAAACATGTGTGCTAGATCTCCTACTTTCCGCAAAATCCGGTTTCGCTATCTCAAGATTTGTTGATGAGCTGTGATGAGCAAAATACACAAAATTTGAATTTCGCATCTCAACTCCAACTTAACTCCCATCTTCATAATGCGAACTAATAGAATGCTAAGGAGTGGAATACACTACATTCGTCTGTCTTTCCTGAAAACTATAATTTGGGTCTCTTCAAGGCTAGAGTGAATAGGCGCCTTCTAGACCTTTGTGCTCCATCGTCGGTCGCATCACTTGCCAACAGGTGAGATCGTGGTCAAAATTGGGTCTATTAGGAGGGGGTGACTGCTTTTTATCTCGAAACCGCGAAGAAACGGGCACAAGCAATGTTGCCAAAATAACGGATTTCCCGTCATATCTAACGGTTTAGGGTACGAAGAAACGGAAGAAATCGTATTTTGACGACTAACAGTTTTTTAGCTGAATTTAGAAGCAAAAGATTTTAATCAAATAAGCCTTGCCGATAGATTTATATATAAATCCTATATCATATTTCAAAATCATATTCAAATTCTTTTTTTTTTTTATATAAGTCAAATTCTTTTTTTAAACGGCAACTCTCCGTAACCTATGTATGTACGAAAAGATAAAAATGCAACGGAATTTCGTAATGAAGTCCGTGGAATTACAAAAATATTGTTGCATAATATTAGTACTATTATTTATTCTGTGGCATAAGGCTAGCTACTAATATCTCTCAGGAAACAGGGATAGCTCTGAGATGGTGGTACCGTGTAAAGCTATGTTGTTACTGCGCTTGCCGACGTCCGGCGTGAACACAGCTCCTATGTAGTTCCCAAACCCGTCGCATTCTATGTCGGAGCCAGTGCGACACTTCTCTCTTGCGCAATCTGTGACAAACTCAATATGTAACCTTAGAATCTATATAAATATAAAACAAAGTCATGTTAGTTACTCAAGATCGGCTGGACCGATGTTAGTTATCTCTTTTTTGGTGGATTCTTCTCCGTTCCTAATAGCAGAATAAGTATTAAAATATCGGGGGGGGGCTGTTTTTCTCCGGGGGCTACCCGTGCGAAGCCAGGGTGAGTCACTAGTATAGAATAAACCGGAAGGTGCATACGATGCTATTAGTACTGCTCGCTGTGTCGCCAAAACACAATGCCTACCCCGCGCGTATCATACTTCCCACCAGTAGGGGTAATATTTTGGTGAAGGTGGCAACAATGACAAAATGGACGCTTGACTTTATCCAAATAATAAATGGTAAACAAAATTCATTATTTAAACCAAAATTGTACCTAATATTTACATATGAAATGTAATTCTATCCTCTTTCTTTATACGCCTAGCAGAATTTTTACATGTGGGATTGATACACGACGGCATATTCACAAGAAAATATTTCGAGTGCAACACAACTAGCCGCGCGGCCGACCACAGACAGACTGGGTGAAACTATTCTCATTGAGACTAGTTTGCGTGCGCACAGTTTAACGCGTGACACGGGTTCTGGTTTGTTCTATATTCTAAGTATGTAACATTACCTTTTTTTTACGAGCTTTGATACAAATCTTGAAACTAAATTTTGTACAAGTTAACCTCGATCATACCTGTCAAGTTCTGATGACAATACAATACGATGGTGACAGCGAGCTGATCTGATGATGGAGACGGAAGATGGATAACGGGACTCATACAACTGCAATGCACCGCACTGTACGAAAACTGTGCTGTGCTGTGAAGCTGTGTTCCAGTTTGAAGGGTATGGTTGCCGGTAAAGTTACAGGCACATGAGACTTTTCATGTTCATGTCTCAGGAAGGCGGGCGCAGTGCAATGCGTCCTAGGTGGACGTGATCTGTGAGGTAATACATTGTTAAAGGCAGAGGTTACCGCTTAACATCAGGTTGGCCATCTGCTTGTTCCGTCAATCAAGTAGCTAAAAAAAAACCATGTCTAAAAAAAAAAGAAAAAAGTATGACAACAAATTGTGTGTTAATACAGAGGTGCTATAGTCCATTAAATCTATTTCTAGTGATCTCCATCCAGGCACGCCTGTATCGTGGAGATCTGTTACCGGCTTACAGAAATCATTTAGGTAGGACTTTTAATAGTCTGATGTCAGGTACAAATACAGAGTCACAACAGGTTACCAGGTACTTAAATTATGTAAAATTGAAAAAGTAAAATTAACTAAACTATATTAGAAGAGCAAGAAAGTCCTGATTCCAAAAAAAAAAAAAAAAGAATGTCCTCAGTTTCTGAATATGACAGTGACAGCGGCCACTTTATCACTTATATTACAGTGCTTGGCTACAGTGTTTAAGATATGGGGTTTCAAGTACAGGCCAAAACGTTGAGCAAAACTGGTAGCAGTTGAAGGGACTGGAAGTATTAAAACTCTGCGCTTCAACGCAGCTTTATACACGGCCGTGGCAACAGCTGCCTGTGCGTTTTGCTTTGGTACCTACATCGAAAGAAACCTTCTTCTACTGCGTCATCCGGTTTGTGTTCCACTCGAAAACTTTCATTCCCCAACGGTTATCAGTTCTGCAACCGTCTTGGCCGTGGCGTGTCCTAAGAATAGACCCCCTCCTATCCTCCCGTGGATGTTGTAAAGCCGACAAAGGGATTATACCAGTGGCTGGGCAGCAGTATCTACCTGAGCAGTCAACTCCAATATACTGCGATCACCAATCCACCTGCCAAGAGTGGTGATTATGGCAAATCCCCCCATAGCTTTCTATAGTGGAGGCCTCGTTCACCAGTGGACGTCTAAAGGCTGATGATGATGATGATGATGACCAGCTCTGCGAGCTTTATGGCCTGCCCATTGCCACTTCAACTTGCTAATTCTGAGAGCTATGTCGGTGATCTTGGTTCGTCTACGGATTAGCCATGCGCGCCGCGCCGCGCCGCGTTTGTTCCACGCCGCCACGTTTGAGCCTAGCCACTCGGCGCGCCGATTGATTGGTGTTAAAAATTAAATCTTATACAAATTCTATCTTATTTTAAGTGTTTCTAGTTTTTAGTCGTCTGTTTTCAGTCACCGGCCTTGTTGTAAGTGCGAAAAGGTCCCGCCTGAGCCCTGTGAGAGTCAACAAAATTATATTCGTCCACGACAATTACGCGTTATGCAAGCAAAACCGTGATCTTGAACGAAAGTACGGTCCTCTTTGCACTTTAAATTTTAATTTGAAATGTTTTCGATAAAACTATTTGATTTTAATGTCTAAGCTTGTGACTTAAGACATTTCATTAAAAAAAATATGTATGCCCTAAAAAAAAGGTCACTCCACGCCCACGGTGCGCCGTGCCACCGCCGTCCTTTTCAGGCCAGCGCGCCGCCTCGCTGGTAAATTCAGGCTCGGCGCGCATGTCTACTACGGATTTCCTTATTACGGAGGAAAATGTGCTAGAGATCCTTTAGGATTAACTTGAAAACTTACCACAATTCATGTTGGAGACCTCGACCCTTGGTACTTTGATGCCTTCGATGAAGGTGCCATCTTCAAGAGCGCAGTAGCAGACAAATCTACGACACTGTCAAAATAATTTATAGAAATCAAAGTTTAAAAAGATTAAAATAAGAAAGTGACTCCACCAGGAGAGCTTCTCAGTCTATATAGAGCACAAGTCCGGGCTGGTATGGACTACTGCTGCCACGTTTGGGATCACCGTTACCATATGTTCACTTTTAAAACCTTTAAGGTTACTTTAACCTACGTCAGGTAACTTCCAGGTTTTTTTTTTTTTTCTTAACCTATTGTGTCCCACTGCTGGGCAAAGGTCTCCGCCAAAATTTTCCAGGCATCCCGGCCTTTGGCAGTTTCCCACCACTCCTTCTCGTGAGCTTCGAGATCGTCCCGCCAACGCCTTCTCGGTCTGCCCCGTCGTCGCCTTCCGTCTTCAGGCACCCAAGGAGTTACTACGTTCGCCCACTTCTCGGGGTGCATCCGACTGACGTGGCCAGCCCATTCCCACTTGAGCTTTGCTGTTCTGCTCCCCACATCGGCAATGCCAGTTATCGAACGCAGCATGGTGTTCCGGTTACACGATTAACTTCCAGTTCCGGTTAACTTCCAGGTTACACGACTCAAAAAGTTACTTTTAGGTAACTTTTTGGATTTTTTGATTCTTGCTCAAAATCTTTGTAACAATTATGTGGAACGGACCGCTGTTTTTTTTACAATGTTGTCATTTTATCTGCCGTGGATCTTCGTAATGATGCGGCGACGTGACCTATAAAAACACTCCTTTCTCTCTAGCACTTATACCACACCCCCAAAGAGTAAGCATTTCGCTTACTCAATCGGACTCCACATAATATTATGTAGTGTAGTCAAGCGAAATTAATTGAACTATACCAAAATCTCGAACTATTCAGCGCCATCTATCGTAGGTAACATAAAAATACTCAACTCGCATCTGTCTGTCAAATATAATTTCATAATAAATGGAAAAAAATAAGGTTACATTATTAAAAGGTTACTTTTTGAACACTCTCAGGTAACTTTTGACAAGAGCTCGGTAGCAATGGGATGGCTCGGCCAAACATCAGCTTGCTGCTTTGGACTCGATTGAACAGAGCTTTCGGGCCTATAGGCGAGTAACATATGGCGCTATTATTAAGAGAAGGCAGTACGTACCTGGATAGGAGCGTAAAGCCACAGGGGAGTGCACTGCGGGGCTTCATAGTGAAGGTATCCAAATTCTCCATATTTCTTCTTGAAATATTTTAGCTCCTGTTTACAAGGCTCTGTCAAACAGAACAATAACAAGTAGCCTATATAGCTCAATTTAGGTCATAATCGATTTGTGCACTAAATTTAATCGAAATCAATTCAGCCGTTTCGGTGTGATTGAGTAACAAACATACGAACAGCCAAATATCCATACAACTTTGACATGTCTGATATTAGAGGGATATACTTATTATAGACCCGTGGTTTGTCAGTTTCTTATTAAATTATATGGTTTCTAAAACACACATACTTTAAGGCTGCGTCCCCAGCAGGAAAACTGTTCGCCGCCGACTAAGTTAGCGGCTCTGTGTGGTTATCGGTTTAGTATGCCCTTCCATATTTGAAATGGAGTGTTCACAGTTTGCTAGTTCTGCGCGTAACGCTACAAACTGCGTAGAGTGAGCGTAAAACTAGCAAACTTTGAACACTCCATTTCAAATATATTGAAGGATGTACGTATGGTAAGCGTCCACTTGTCGGTATCGTACGCAACGGATCGTAGCATTCATTGTATAGAGACTCATATAAGTGCGTCCACCTGTCCGCATCGTACGCATCGCACATCGGCAATGCCGACACCGTTGCTCCGAGAGGCAACTTTTGCGATGCGTGTCGATGACGTCATACGGAATGCCGATCAGTGGACGCACCCCGCGCGCTCGTGATATTCTCCATGTTCCGATCTCTTCTTGAATGTGTCGTGTATCCAGATACTATGTTCCCTTTTTACTTTTTTTTCCAATTCTTCCTCTTCTGCTAACAAACAAGCTACAACGACAATTTGTTCTTCATCGCTTTCCTCCATCCTCACAGAGTCCGCACGTACGCTCACTACGAAAATCCGAATGAACTGGCATCGTCAATCCGTATTCTGGTACTCACCGTCGGTAATCCGTACGCTGCCGATACAGTGGACGCACTGTGAAAACTTGTATCAGTTTAATGAGATGCGTCCGATACGTGCGATGCGGGCCTGTGGACGCTTACCATAAACCGATACGCCGCTAACTCAGTCGGCGGCGAACAGTTTGCCTACAGGGGACGCAGCCTAAGATTTGTATCAAAATCTTATAACCAATGCTAGCTTGATTCTCTACAACGTTATGGGAAAAAGACATACATACATACATAGACCTTTCTCCCCGAAGGGGAGCCTCAATGGACTGCTTTTCACAGTGGATTGTGCACTATCGTGGAATATAGAAGTGACAAGTGGTGAGCTAATCCATTCCCGTTGCTTCCCACGACTGACTCAACTAAAGCTTTCTTCCAGTAATAACACATTCCATAATAAGCTAGCACCCAGGACAAATCTTATACCAACAAATCTTACTAACAAGTCCGGATCAAAGGTATTGGTAGAATAGATGATCTCACACCTTGTCACCTCTCTATTCCCACGATGGTGCAACCCACAGTGAAAAGAGGCCCATTAACGTAGGCATTGCCTACCCTTTCGGGGAAAAAGGAGCATGCCTATGTATGTATGTTACGACTCATTCAAGGTCGCGTAGAATGTCCCATCGATGTTAAGTGGCTGATGGCTGATGGCTGATGGCTGATGGCTGATGGCTGATGGCTGATGGCTGATGGCTGATGGCTGATGGCTGATGGCTGATGGCTGATGGCTGCTGATGGTGGTATGGTGGTGGAATAACCATTAGCAATGCGGATGCGGTCGTCTCTCCTCGTGCGGATGCCCAAAGTGCTTTCCACTATATGGATGTCCTGACACAAGCCCTGTCTGCAGACCAGTCCGTCATCACAGCCTGGCTCCAGGAACTCTTCCTCTACCTAAAGGAATAAGCCACGAATAAAATATATTGACAACCAATTAAAATAGCAAAAAAACATATCGCTCACTTCAATTTCGTTGGACCCATTCACTTTGTGAACGGTTTTCTTGAACTCGGCACATTTCTGGTTTAGTTCTGAAACAAGGTTTTGAAAGATCATTGATATAACATAATAAATGATATCTTCCCAGGTCTGCGTAACCTTGCACTCGTTGCAAAATACCGTAGCAGTAAATGTTACAAAAACTGTAATATACAAATAGTTCGTTCGTTTGAAAGTGCTAAGAAAAACGTAGCATTGGATCAATGACGTTTTTAAGCACTGCGCCAACCAATGATATGACAACTGGATTACTGGGTTGAAATCTGCCATTTTTGAAAGAAACGTCGTCATTTTTATTTTATTACATTTTAATGTGTTTTTCGAGGTATTTCGTGTAATTTTAGTGGCATTTTAACCGGTGTAACTTGGATAAATGGCACATGTGTGATGTAGTGAAATTTGAGTGTATTGCGAGTCTTTTCGAAATGGTGGATTTTTTCCTGTAAAAACTCAGTTTTTCTGCCACAATTTAAACTGGGTTAGGACTTGACGGAGACTCTTGACGACTTGACTATAAAACTATAATAATTATATCACTTGACATTGGCTAAATTGTTGCAAATAATGCACAGAAGCCCAACACCAGAAGCAGAAGCAAATGCACCTAAGATAAGAAGAACTGGATTACTAGCGCTTCTAAGCGCTACGCACCGAAGAGTTACGATAAGCGTGGCATAGCATTGGATTACCAACCTTTGTAAGCGCTACGGCAGCCGTAGCATTGGATTATGAACTTTTGTAAGTGCTACGCTATCCCTCCATAAGCCCTACGACAACCGCAGCATTGGATAACCAACGTTTTTAAGAGCTACGACATTAGTCATGAGCGCTACGCTAATCGTAGCATTGGATTACTAACGTTTCTAAGAGCTACGCCATTACACATGAGCGCTACGCCAATCGTAGCATTGGATTACTAACGTTTCTAAGAGTTACGCCATTATAGTTGAGCGCTACGCCAATCTTAGCATTGGATGCCTAACGTTTCTAAGAGTTACGCCATTATAGTTGAGCGCTACGCCAATCTTAGCATTGGATGCCTAACGTTTCTAAGAGTTACGCCATTATAGTTGAGCGCTACGCCAATCTTAGCATTGGATGCCTAACGTTTCTAAGAGCTACGCCATTACACATGAGCGCTACGCCAATCGTAGCATTGGATGCCTAACGTTTCTAAGAGTTACGCCATTATAGTTGAGCGCTACGCCAATCTTAGCATTGGATGCCTAACGTTTCTAAGAGCTACGCCATTACACATGAGCGCTACGCCAATCGTAGCATTGGATGCCTAACGTTTCTAAGAGCTACGCCATTATAGGTGCGCGCTACGCCAATCGTAGCATCAATATACTAACGTTGATAAGCGCTACAGCGTCCACAGCAGTTGCATTGTTCCTTGTCCGGTAGGTAGGCTCCAAGGGTGCATTCTTCCTCCTTCACCAGGTCTCCATAGCAGTCGTAGCCACGGCAGGAAGTAGGGCAGTCGGTACCTCCAGTTGCTGGTTGATAGCGGTAGCTACGGCGACTGAGAAAATGGATTCAAAATAACCGACAATTTTACATACGAGACAAAAACAAAAACGACAAAACTTATTTTGCACTTTTGTACTCACATGTTTAGTGTTTCATTTGGCAGTGGTGGAATAGTGACTGGAACACCTGTTGATCATATTTATGTTTCAGATCGTTTAAATACTTTGTTCAAGAATGAACATGCATTCCTAACACTACGCGATCGAGGTCGGTGGTATCAGCAGTTACAGCACGTCCACCAGCAAACCCTCAACCTAAGCAGAACGTGACAAGATGTAATAGTAGAACTAGCGTTAGTGTGTGTTAGACCCTGTATAGTTAAGAGTATAAATAAGTGTTAATTATGAAAGTACATGAGACGTTACCGAGCAATTAGTTGTCTCATTCCACCGGCACGGTCAGGGCTACTCTCTGACGGCCGGACCTCATACCCTGCTGAAGCGCTGAGGCTCTGCCTCACCGCTGATGCATCCTACCTCACCATACACCTCTCACGTGGCGAAGACACCCTTCAGCCCTTAATCAGTCTGCGAGCCCGCTTGATTGGCGTGAGGAAACCATCTATCCATATACCTGGATCCTACCAGCACTCCGTCGACTACCTTAGGTCTCATGGTAGTGGACATCCCGCACTTATTATATCTATTTATGTATCGTCGCTCTATGGTTAGGGCTAGGGATCTAGGGCCGCTAGGGACACTAGGGGACTAGGACGCTAGGAACTTGGGGTTCAGGCTGTAGGTCTACTGCTTTACCGTAGAGATATTGTATGTGCAGTCGGGGTTCCAAGGGAAACCTTCCTGGCTGTACATACTTATTTACTGAGTTTATTTTGAAATTGAATTTTAGCATTGTGAAAGTAGATATAAGTACCTACTCGTTTTAAGTGTTTGAAAAAAAAAACTATAATATATACCTATAACACTAGATAACGCAAGTCCACATACTTTCCAGGTCAATTTTACACAATTGACCAACGACAAACTGGACGATGCAATGTAGAAAGGCCTTCTCAATGGACCAAAGACATTATAAAAGTCGTAGTAAGTCGGTGGAAGACGGCAGCTCAAGACTGTTTGTCGTGGCACTCTATGGAGGTCTATGTCCAGCACTAGACCTCTACAGGGTGATGATAATGATGATGAGTATGATGACCTACATGTACATACATACACATAAACTCACGCCTTTTTCCCGGTGGGATAGGCAGAGACCGCGGATTTCCACTTGCTACGTGACATACCTAGTTTGCTTCATTCACTCTCATCACATTCTTTATACATGCTCGTCGGTTAGGGGTACTCTTCCATACGTTCGCCGAGGTTTTCCCCTTCCCACTGTTTCGTTCACGCTTGCCTTATGTACCCGTTTCGTCAATCTACTATCGTGCATCATTTCTAAACGCCCATACCATCTAAGCATACCTTTCTCAATCCTTATCACTACGTTTTCTTTAATTTCACAACGCAATCACACACTATTCCTCATTCTATCTCTCAAAGTCACACCGCACATACTTCTCAATGACCTATGCATGTAAATAAATTATAGCTTACATCTGCGCAAGACCTTATCGCACCGCAGAGCCTTGAATTCCTGCTCCGGATGCCCCCAGTACGGGTTACAGCCCGCTCTGAAATCTGGCGCCAAGACAATTCACTGGAAACCTTCCAATTACCACAGAATAAAAAATAGTACAACTCCAATTACTTAGATTGGAAAGTTTCCAGCAAAATGTAGGTCAGTGTGTCGCGTCACAGGAAATGGTGAAAGGCTTCGATTATCCAGTCTTTTGGTAGGTAATCGAAAAAGATTACGTATTATCTGAAATGTATTCTAATTAAATTCAGAAGTAAGTCTATATAACATAACACCCAACGGTCACATACAAGTCCTGATCCCACACTAGGATTCCGTCGTGGGAATCAGGAACTACGAGTACCATAGTCCGTCGTCTGTTCCACCTGTGTTGCTGAACGGTACTCCACTGAAAAGACGTTCTGCATTTTATGTACCTCGGACACTGGGTAACTGAGAACTTGAGTGATGATGAGGACATTGAGAGAGAACGTAGAGCTCTTGCGACCAGAGCAAATATGAAAACTCATAGGTTTAGGAAGTGTACAGTTCCGGTTAAAATTACACTGTTCCGTGCATTTTGTACCTCCTTATACACTTGTAGCCTCTGGACCAGATATAGGAAAACACCCTACGGATTCAATTCAACAACGCGTTCAGGGCGCTGTTGTGGCTGCCGCGCTGGTGCAGTGCTGCGGGCATGTTCGTTAACGCACACGTAGACAGCTTCCCGGCGATCTTGCGCGTGCGCGCTGCCGCAGTGCGCGCCAGCCACAACAGCCTCCTGGCTGTGGTAGCCGATAGATAGATAGATAGATAGAAAATACTTTATTGTACACCTTAATAGCTAATAATACAAACAAAAAGAAACAAACTTAACATACCGATAGGCCAGATTCCCACAGATGGACCAAGATGCATTCAGTTATGGCCAATTAATATAAATGAGTGCATTTTGCCCAGTCTTTAGAATAAAAAATTAACTGTGTTACTGTAGGAATTCTTAAATTTTTCATAAGTGCTGTATTTTTGTGTACTAACCATATTATGGATCTGTGTGTCTGAAATAAAGTTTTTTTTTATTGTACACGCGAATTTGATAGCATTCGAAACTATATGAAATTTCGTTTCCTTCAATACATTTACTGACAGCGTCCTCAGTTTTCTCCTCGTTTTCGCTAGGGGCGCTGCAAGTAAATGTATGGAAGGAAACGAAACTTCATATAGTTTCGGAAACTATCAAAACTCGTACTAAGCCCCCAGTAGATTGTACAAACATTTTTAATATAACTATCGAGTAAAAGTTTTAAAGTTCAGATATTTACCAATAGTGGTGACAGGCAAGAACTCATCTACGTCAAAAATGTATTCATCGTGTTGGCACGACTGGTCCAATTCTGAAACACAAAATGGGACTATCCAGTGTGACCACGAGGAAGAACCCAATTGGACTAGTCATAGTCATAGTCATAGTCGTATCATTTATTCACCATAGGAACACTGGGAGCACTTGGTTTTGTTTAGGTACATACATATAAGCGGACCGAACATAGGCCTTGTCAGATTTGATTTGATTGAGTTAATTCTAAGTTGGTATACCTAGTGAAAAATCATATTAATTACACAAACAAAATACAATACAATCTGTTTGTGATACAGGCAATTTTGTACCAAACAAACACAAACAAAACGAAACAAACAGAGTAAATCTCGGAGTAAATACAATACTACTATCACGAATTAACCTTTCAATACCTAAACCGTGTTTTGTCTCATTCGATTGAATTTGAAACTGTCTATTAATGCAAAAGACAAGACACTGTGTAACTATGTAAGGATAATTCACGTTTCATAGTAGCACTCTCAGGCCTCAAATACGGAGACGCGGCGCGTCGCGCGTCGCGATAGGCAGCGCGGCCTGCACTAAATTCAAATGTAGGGCGTTGGATGAGTGCGTTTACGGAGAAGCTATTTTACACGCGTTTGCTTGAAATGGAGCGTCTTTTACGGCAAACCCCGCGGACGGCATCGTCACGTCTCACGCGGCGTTAATCGCGGCGGCGCACGCAGCGGCCATTCTCGATGAAGCGATGCCTGTGGTGGAACCTTCTGCCAGTCTCATTTGGTAATCGTGCACATCGCAGCGATGCTACACGCTTGAGAATACGACGCGGGTGCAGCGGCGGGCACCGCCACTCTTCCCGCCTCGCGTCTCTATAAACAATATCGTATATTGCTATAAGTTTGTGTTTACGTGTGCGATGATACGTGCCGCTTCACGCGCCGCCGCTACGTAAACAATAAAAACGTCCGACGCGCCGCGAGACGCCACGCCACACGCGACGCGCGACGCCCCGCGTCTCCGTAAATGAGGCCTTAGTGTTTTAAGGCGTGGATGGACAATTCTAACTCATTAAGGTTCCAAATCATACCTCTTACGGCTACCTATATATACCTATGACAGAATACAGACGACAGACGCGTATAGGCTTAGTGATAGCTATTACCACAAAATACATAGTACAGAAGATCAGTTCTGGCCTAATTTTATTTTAATTACCTACGCTTGGCCCTAGCGCGAGGGCTGGCAAAGGCTAAAGTTTAGATTTCGGAACGTCAATGAAAGAAATTTCAGCTCCGGCCGATTGTGATTTTAATTATCTACGGTCAACCGTAGCACTAGGGCTCAGTGTTGCCATATGTACAGATTTATCTGTATTGGTACAGATTTTTGGCTCCTGATACAGATGACAGATTTCACTTTAGGATTAAACAGATTTTTTAAATTCAAATTTTCATGTTAGAATACAAAAAAGAATATAAGTAAATGGTTCAAACTTTAATACAAATTTTAAACTCGCAACCATTTAGGTACAGACACTACGGAAGGATTACTCTTGACTAAACAATTATTAAAAAACGAGCCATGTTTCAAGCTAAATGTTACTAAAAATATGATTAATAAAATGAATAAAAGTATCAACAATAAATATGTTTTTCACTTGTCTACTACTTTATTAAAAGTTTAATTAATACAGATTTTATACAGATTTTAGCTTTTTTAACGTATACAGATAGAATACAGATTTTCAGACATAACGATTCATATTTTGAGGTTTAAGATATGGCAACACTGTAGGGCTGAGTATAAAAAGACAATTCTTTTATCAGTGTTGTGTTTAGACATCCAAACACCGAATAATTGATGCACGATCGTTTATGCACAATTTACAGTCACAAAACAACAATACCTCAATTGACAACCTCCACCAATTGATTAATAATTGACGACCTCTGTGGCGCGGCGGGTGAAGGTTGGCCTGCGACGCAGGAGGTTGCGGGTTCGATTCCCACCTCGGAACAAATATTAGTGCGATCACAGATATTTGTTCAGGGTGTTCTGGGTATTTTCTATGTATAATTAAAAATATATTTCTATGTATTATATTGTATTAAGCATATCAATTACCTAGTACTCATCTACCCATAACACAAGCTGTGCTTAGCTTGGGGCTAGATAATGTTGTGTGAACTGTCCAGCATTATTATTGATCATTATTATTTATAACTAAGTCACAAGACACTTTATTAAGTGTGTAGTTATATATTTATAGCTACATAAATAATCACGTCTATCGCCAAAGCGCGGGCACTCGCGACTGGCGTTTGACCGAGTTTCACCGAGATCGTTGTGTGTACGCGTATATTACGTGCGCCTGTTATCGCTCCTTGTACCGAGCTGACCTTCTGCACAATTTTGTGCTATTACTAAGCCTACGCGCTCCGTCCGTCTGTCATATCCAAAGAGCGTACCCTAAGGTCACGTTGGCAGTCTTTGGGTACGGAACCCTGGAATTGTAGGTACCTCTGAAAAATATACACTCGTCACAGCACCGGCACTGCGCGTAGTCAGCCGGCAGGAACATCGCCTTCCAGTTACCGTATTTCTGGTCGCAGTAGGTCCTAAACTCCGAAGGATGCACTCTTCTTTCGCTGGAGGATGAAAACAAGGTGCCGAGAAGCCGTTCTTTACAATTCAACTCATACAATGCACACCGTACATTGAAAATGACGTCATCGGCCCAGGTCTCAAGTTAATTCGTACGGGTAGTACAAGGTTCACGAATTAATAATAATAATAAATAAAATAAACATTTATATTCGCTAATAAAAAAGTCTTTTAAACAATAAATTATAACTTGGTAGGGTACACAGACTGTACACCTGTTTTTTGAGATACTGGTGCCTGAGATAGGTTTGTGAAACCTGTACTTATTACAGGTCACCAGGTGCTCTCACTCCACGGATTGTATAAGTCACCATGCCTTGTTATAGGTTGACTATAAAGCTATGGCTAACAGATAGAGTGCTATTGTGTGTGTGTGTGTGTGTGTGTGAATTGAATCCCTCTAGAGGATATCCCCAGAGGGCCTACCACAGGATTGTAATTTGTAAGCTCGGAATATCGAAAACCGAATTGCGAGTCGTAATGTCGTTTTTGTATGGAGAAAATGATGAGCGCCCCCAGCGGATTTGTTGAGAACTCGTTAAAACCATACATAAAAACAAATATTGACTCTGAACTCGATAGTCGGATATCGAATGCAAAACAAAGACAAACCTGTACTAGGCCTTTTTCAGATTCGTGATGTGTGCCGTAGTATAGACCCTTCCATCTCCTCCCGTGGATGTCGTAAAAGGCGACTAAGGGATTACGCGGACTTGTTTGTAAGATTCGTTGGTATAAGATTTGTCCTGGCTGCTAGATTATTTAAGGAGTGTGTTATTACTGGAAGAAAGCGTTAGCAGAGGCAGTCGTGATGAGCTCACCACTTATCACGTCTATTTCCCACTGTGAAAAGAGACCAATTGAGGCTCTGCCTACCCCTTCGGGGAAAAAGGCATGTGTACTTATGTATGTATGTTTTACAGATTCATGAGGATATCCTACTTGGGGTAGTTAAAGGCCAAATTATTTATTTGGAACTACAAAGCAATATAACCAACATGACTTTAGGTAGCCTTCCAACTGTAAACAAGCTGGTTTTCCACCAGGGATGTGCGAAGGTCTGTATAAAACCCGCCCATAGGATCGCTCCATATTTAACCTACTTAAAAAAAGGAGGAGGTTCTCAATTAGTGTTTTTTTTTTAAATTTGTCACTTCATATATCCGTCGTTTATGTACCGATTTGGATTTTATTTTAATTTTACCCGATATACTACCAGATTGGTCCCATTTTCATCAAAATCTGGCTTTGATGATGGAATCTATGAGGACTTGAGGGAACTCCTCAAATATTATAGGCATACATAAAGTATTTTAGTATTTTCAGCAACAAGTCAAGCATGTGCATTCAGAATGTATCATTTGTTGAAGTGGAACTGATGAAGAAGACCAGAGATGGCCATTGGGACTCCTCAATGGTAGGTATTTCACGGGTGGCGGTGTCTTTCCGGTATCCGATTGAGCTGAAACGTGAGATCGTCCCTTAAGACTGCGCTCCCACCAGGCAGAAATCTTCATACAAAAAAAACGCCACGCGCCGCTCGAAAAAGCATTTATTTAATATCTCGTGAAATATAGATAATTTTAAAAAATCCTTGGGTGAACCCTCCGTTGTATTGTATTGATTTTATTTATCTAATGTTTGACCCAATAATCTGTACCATATTGACAATCAATTGAATCTAGCTAAAAGTTAAGAGGTAATTTTGTGTTTTTTCTTATCGAGAAAATTTTGTCCTTTCGTTTTTCTGGCTGGGTGATCCCTTGAATATTGTACTTGATTTAGTCAATTAAAAATCTAATGTAAGATTGGTTATTTTTTGTTATACCCCACCTTAACTGTGGTGGAAAAGGTGACATCTTCTCGCTCGCTCACTCATCCCTGGTGGAAGCCAGCCGAGTGAAACACTCACCATACTCGTATTAAATTCAACTAACAAATATACCTACAAGACTCCCTAAACAGCTCACACTCTGCATAGTTGTTGAACAGAGGGCATTGTGGACACATCTGCCGATCTGCAAAATAGGACAGTTTAACAATCAAGATTTTATAAAAATCATCAGCAGCATTTAAAAATCCCCTGCTAGACGAGGCCTCCGGTATAAATAACATCATACCAACCCCAGGCAGAAATCTACATACGTAAAAAGCGGCCAAGTGCGTGTCGGACTCGCCCATGAAGGGTTCCGTAGCAGCAAGTAACATAATATAAAAGTTCTTGGATGGATTACGATTTATGACGTATTCAAAAAAAACTACTTGCTAGATCTCGTTCAAACTAATTTTGGTTGGAAGTTTACATGGTAATGTACATTTTTTTTTTTTAGTTTTATAATTTTTTTATTTTAGAAGTTATGGGGGGGGACACACTTTTTACCACTTTGGAAGAGTCTCTCGCGCAAACTATTCAGTTTAGAAAAAAATGATATTAGAAACCTCAATATCATTTTTGAAGACCTATCCATAGATACCCCACACGTATGGGTTTGATGTTTTTTTTTTTGAGTTTCAGTTCTAAGTATGGGGAACCCCAAAAATAAAAAACTACTTACCACTTTTTACCACTTTGGAAGTGTCTCTCGCGCAAACTATTCAGTTTAGAAAAAAATTATATTAGAAACCTCCACATCATTTTTGAAGACCTATCCATAAAAAACCCACACGCATAGGTTAGATGAAAAAAAAATTTTTGAGTTTCAGTTCTAAGTATGGGGAACCCCAAAAATAATTGTTTTTTTTTTCAATTTTTGTGTAAACATCTTAATGCGGTTCACAGAATACATCTACCTAGCAAGTTTCAACAGTATAGCTCTTATACATAGTTTCGGAAAAAAAAGGCTGTGACATACTCGGACAGACAGACAGACAGACAGACAGACAGACATGACGAATCCATAAGGGTTCCTTGTCTTTGACTACGGAACCCCAAAAAAACGCCTCGCGCCGCACGAAAAAGCAGTTTTTATAGAATATCTCGTAAAATATAGATAACAAGCAGCGCCCCGCGGTTTCACCCGCGTAAGTCTCGATCCCGTTGGAATATCGGGATAAAAATGTACCTATGTGTTATTCCGGGTGTCCAGTTATCTCCATTCCACATTTCATCCAAATCCATCCAGTAGTTTTTACGTGAAAGAGTAACAAACATCCATCCATACAAACTTTCGCGTTTATAATATTAGTAGGAGGAAGTAGGATTTTACGAAACCTCTGCAGTAAACCCTCGGCTATTCTTGATGGTTTTTGATATTTGATCACATTCTTAGTACAGTACGCGTCATGTAAAAAGAACGCTGGCGGTCAAGCTTCTTCAGGCATTCCAGCGTTCTTTTTACATGACGCGCACTGTATGATAGAAGTTTTAATTTATCATAAAGAGCCACCGGATTGGTTAAAGTGATTCAAATTTGAATGGTGGGTAAATGTTGGTTTAATTTAAATATGAATAAAGCTATCTATATACCCATCATTTTATTTTGTTTGTATTTTTTTAAGATTTTCCAAAATTATCCGTATTATCCGGAAAATCTGGAAATCCGAATACAAAACTACTACTCCACTATTATCCATATTATCAGGATACGAAAAGTTTACGTATAATGCAAGCCCTATTTGCGTAACGCCTAACCTACTTCAAGACTTCCACAATTTCTGGAACTCCTTAGGAACATTCATGGCCTTACCGGTCTTGCTTCTACAGACAGGCCTGACTGTCCGCCTGCTAGGGAACTCTACTATCGAGTTATCTTCCGCGGTCTGCTCGCACTTGTCGTAGTCTATGGAAGCTTCCCTGTTCCTGATGAGGGATAGAATCTCCGTCTCGCGCCAGTACTCGCTCGTGTCCATCTTGCTGCCTATCAGCATTACGAAGGGGAAGAACTGGAACAATAGTCATCTTCGTCATTATCATCATCAGCCATCCTAGTCCACTGCTGGACATAGGCCTCTCCCAATACGCTCCACTGAGCCCGGTGTTCGGCTCTTCTCATCCACTTTCTGCCCGCCGCCTTTCGTTGGTCATCGCTCCACCTAGCCAGAGGGCGCCACACGCTACGTTTGCCATGACGCGGTCTCCACTCAAGAACTTGCTTACCCCAACGGTTATCGGGTTGTGGAACAATAGTACCAAGTCATAAGCATGCACACAAAAATTCGTACATTGCACAATTTTTTTAATTTTTTTTTATACTACTTGGGTGACGGAACAAGCAAGAGGCCCACCTATGATGTTAAGCGGTAACCTCTGCCTATGAACAGTGCATTATATCAAAGGTCACGTCCACCTAGGACACGCCCTATGTGGCATTGCACTGCACCCGCCACCCTGAGACATAAAGATGAAAAGTCTCATGTGCCTGTAATTTCACCAGCACCCTTACCCTTCAAACCGGAACACAGCAATGCGAGCACTACTGCTTTGCGGCAGAAATAGGTATGGTGGTAGTACTTCCCCGGACGAGCTCTTTCACAAAAAAGCTCTACTACTACTAAAATGTTACGCATATGAGTATTTGAAGTAGTTTTGGCCCACCTGATGTTAAAGTGGGGTATGCCACAAAATTCTTAATCATATTTTTTTTTTTTTTTTTTTTCAAGTAAAAGTTAAAAATATGGATGGATACTACATTATAATTCCGAGGGATCATTGTACCAGAAACATGACAGGACCTTGTACTATTATTTATTCTGTGACAGGACAATGTTTCCTGGATTGAAAAAAAAAACAAAGTTACGTCTATTTTTTGATTTAGTTAATCCTTTTGTGTTTTATTTTTTTGGTGTACTATGAAGTGTTAATCTATCTATCTATGTTTTGGCTAGATTCGATTGTTTATTAAAATGGTGCATATTATTGAGTAAAAATTAGATAAATAAAATCAATACAAAAAAGCCGAGGGTTTACTGCAGGGGTTTTGTAAAATTATCAATATTTTACGATAATGATTTTCAATAGAAACCGCTTTTAAGAGCGGCACGAGGCGTTTTTTTAATATGAAGATTTCTGCCTGGGGTTGGCACACTCTTAAGCGATAAACCTCCGCCTTTAACAATGCTCAATGTAACTTCATGGTCACTTCCACCTAGAACGCGCCCTATGTGGCATTCCAGTCCACCAGCATAGTATTATAGCAATACTGTGGCACTAGCCACCCATGAGACATAAAGATGAAAAGTCTTATGTGCCTGTAATTTCACCGCTCTCAGCAGCGAGATGGGCAGACGATATCGCATGCGTCGCGAGCCTAGCCTAGATGAGACTGGCACGGGACCGTGAGGAATGGCACAGGCAAAGAGAGGCCTATACTCAGCAGCGGGTGAGTCAGGCTGTGGATGACGAGACGCTGCTAACGGTACATATTATAACTACAAAAGGTACACACCTCAGATTCTTCCGACCTAATACCTCTTGCGCTTCTAGAAGACTGCTGCAAATGAAACGTTAGCTGTATGAAATTCTCCTTGTGCTCTTTTTAGGGTTAGACTGCGCTAACCCCAGGAAGAAATCTTTATACAAAAAAAAACGCCTCGCGCCTCTTGAAAAAGCGGTTTTTATTGAATATCTTGTAAAATATACTCCGGTACGGAGGCCTGCGTTGCTCGATGAAAATATAGATAATTTTACAAAACCCATACGGCCTTATTATAAAAAATCTAAGTTAGTCCTGGTTTAAGCCCGAACTAAGTAGTCTAGGTTTGTCACGGTATTAAAGTAATATACAACTTTAACACAAAGACAGATGGTTTATTTTCTAAACTACACATATATTCGACGTGTCAAACTGACGGATCTTGTGTCAAAGTGTCACATCACAATCGATATGCAAACTTCTATCCAACAAGCAATCAACTGTCAATTTTTAGACCATTGTAAAACTAGGGGGCTGCTTGGTTTAAGAAAAACCAGAGATAGTCCAAGACTTTGAAATTTTTGACATAATATCGAACTATCTAGCTCTAGAGTTGACTTCGGAAAACAAACCATCTGCCTTTGTATTAAAGTTGTATATAACTTAAATACCGCTACAAGCCTAGACTACGTAGTTCGGGTTTAAACCAGGAAATGCCAATGTTCTGGCAAATAAATTATCTTATCTTATCAGGACTAACTTAGTTTTTTGTAATAAGGCCCATAGAGTAAACCTTCGGCTTTGATGTATTAGATTTATTTCTCTAATTTTTTACCCAATAATATGGACCATTTAAAAAAACAATCGAATAAAGGAAAATAGACGTGACTTTGTATTTTTTTCTATCGAGACAATATTGTTCTGTCGTGTTTGTCTGGGTGATCCCTCGGTATTATAATGTAGTATCCGTGCATATTTTTAATTTTAATATTGTACTTGATTTAGTCAGTTAAAAATCTAATCTAAGATTGGTAATTTTGCGTTATATCTCACGTTAAGCTCACCTCTGTACATGTTCGCTACCTCTTACTGTTTATTTTGTGTTTTCTTGTTTATAAAGAATGAAGTCATTGAGCATTTTGTACTTGGCTTTTCACTTATTGATCATCGAGTTACGGTTGCATATTTTATAAGAGTTAGAGGGGTTAGTCTACACCTCCCCCCTTGAATTTGAATTGTGCTTGATATAATAAGCATAAGATATTTAGTCTAATTACAAAGTGTGCGAATAGGAATTACGTAGGCAAAATCTCTTAAGTAAAATTAGAGTCACTAGAAAGGTTGTCAGGTTTTTTCATATTATGATTTTTAATTAACACATCTAAGGTTAGGTTCCTCCTCGCCGACCCCCCTCCCCAACTTCCCCCCCCCCCCCCCCCCCCCCCCCCCCAACCAAACCTTAAATCGACAGTAAATAAGGTAGGGACATTAACCCTTTTTAAAAGCTATCATTTAAGTTGCTTCGTACATATTCTGTCTTTCTGCTTCTAGGTAGTACCACACAATAATTAATAGTGCAGGTTGTCCATATTTCAAGCACTTACTGGCATCCGATTGGGCATATCTGCCAAATGTCGATGACAATACAATATTTAGGTGACAGCAAGCTGATCTGATCTGATGATGGAGACGGAAGGTCCACAACGGAACTCCTCAATGATTAAAAGTAGCCTGGCACTGTTTCGCCGTTTTCTCGTGGTCTTACATACCAGTTTTTTTCGCCCTACTATAAAAAAAAAAGAAAAAAAAAAAAGTGGCTTAGCGCGAGTCGGACTCGCCCATGAAGGGTTCCGTAGCAGCAAGTAACATAATATAAAAGTTCTTGTAGTTCGTTGTAACTTTGATCGATGTTTTAATAATAGTGTATTAAAAAAAACTACTTACTAGATCTCGTTCAAACCAATTTTCTGTGGAAGTTCATGGTAATGTACATCATACTTTTTTTTAAGTTTTATCATTCTCTTATTTTAGAAAATACAGGGGGGGGACACATTTTACCACTTTGGAAGTGTCGCTCGCGCAAAATATTCAGTTTAGTTTTTTTTTAATTTGAAACCTCAATATCATTTTTAAAGACCTATCCATAGATACCACACTAGTAAGGGTTTGATGAAAAAAAATATAGTTTCAGTTCTAAGTAAGGGGAATCCCCAAATTTAATGTTTTTTTTTATATTTGTGTGAAAATCTTAATGCGGTTCACAAAATACATCTACTTACCAAGTTTCAACAGCATAGCTCTTATAGTTTCTGAAAAAATGACTGTGACATACGGACGGACAGACATGACGAATCCATAAGGGTTCCGTTCTTTGCTATTTGGCTATGGAACCCCAAAAACTACCATCTGTAGATAGTTAGGTAGAAAACTTTTTATTGCACACCACACTTGGACCAGCATTTTGACCAGCGCGTGGATTGATCAGCGCAAAACTTAGAGAGTAAACTTGATCTTCTTATTTTACGTAATGGCTTCTGTGCATTATTGCAACAATTTAGCCAATTTCAAGTGTTTTATTTAATTATATTTATATAGTCCAGTCGTCAAGAGTCTCCGTCAAGTCCTCCTAACCCAGTTTAAATTGTGGCAGAAAAACTGAGTTTTTACAGGAAAAAATCCACCATTTCGAAAAGACTCGCAGTACACTTAAATTTGACCCGCGACCCGTGCACCCGCTGGCTTCACCCACCGGTGGGTGTAGTGGTAATTCCTGTTTACCCGTGTACCCACTGCGATATGATTGGAATTAATTATCGATGAAAAAAATAAAATAATAATACGATAAGTTCGATGTTAAAGAGAAAAATAATACAAAAAGTTTTAAACCTCATTATATACTATTAGGCCTATTTATACATATCTCATTTGCTACTTTTACGTCATAAAACTTCAGAATAAATAAATACGATAAAATGAAATGTCATCTGGGGTGTCAACTATATTTATTGCTGCAACTGATAGTGAGTGTAACCATGGAGGTATAATAGTAATGGAGTGAGTGCTAAAAATAGCATAGAGTGTTCCTTCTTACTCCTATCCTAGAAGATAGCTTGCTATCCTATGTTAGAGAGAAACAAATATATTGTCACACGACAGTCGTCTTTCCGTTCCGTACCCTGAATAAATAAAAAATAAAATAAATAATGCTGGACAGTTTACACAACATTATCTAGCCCCAAGCTAAGCAGAGCTTGTGTTATGGGTACTAGATAACTGATATACTGGTATCATGCATATACATCTCCCTAGATTGTTACCATGAATGTACTAGTACGACTAACACAAATAAGAACAGATAGGTTTATGCTTGTCTCATTCCAACACATGAATACATTCATATAAAAGAATGAGACTGGTATAATCGCTAACGTTTCGTTTTTAGCCTTAGTTCCATGCCTCTAGTCCATCTTCCTAGAGTGTAAGTAAAGCCACAGTAGCCACAAATAAAAGAAGAAGATAGTGAGTGCAATATTTTGTGTTTGAACTACATAATGAGCACGGAAACAAAATTTATACATCGCACACAAATTGACTTATCGTATTATTTTTTTATTTTTTTCATCGATAATTATTCTAACCATATCGCAGTGGGTACACGGGTAAACAGGAATTACCCCTACACCCACCGGTGGGTGAAGCCAGTGGGTGCACGGGTCGCGGGTCTTAAATTTCACTACATCTCACATGTGCCATTTATCCAAGTTACACCGGTTAAAATGCCACTAAAATTACACGAAATAACTCGAAAAAACACATTAAAATGTAATAAAATAAAAATGACGATGTTTCTTTCAAAAATGGCAGATTGAATCTCGAGTAAACTTGTTACCTAGGCAAATAAGGATGTGATAGCTTACCGACATATCGCTGTCAGTGATATTTTCACTCATCAGGTCGGAATCCAACAATAAATAAGGCAAAACAATCTTCCCGAAGGCATTGTTATTGAAACTCAATATAAATAGCAGGTGGATAATACAATACATTTTGATTTTCCAGGCATCAAAATAAAATACCACACAATTTGAATTGCAGCTGACAAGTGCTGCTTCGTCATAGATTACCTCATGATTACCAAAGAGGATTTACCTCGTAAGAGTAGAACTTTTCTTTGTAGATGACAGAATAAAATTTTATTACAAGAATCTCTATGGTATAGTACTCGTCATGTAAAAAGAACGCTGGAACGTATGAAGAAGTATGACCGCCAGCGTTCTTTTTACATGACGCGCATTTTACCTACCTCTCCTTCTTCGTCGTTACACTCTTGGCAGAGTGGTCCTGGTCGTCACTTCAGGGTCTGTGGCTCGCTTCACAATCCTTCGCCACTCATCTCACACCGCAGCGTTCCTGGTGCATTCATGCAGTGGACCGTCCAAATCTACCTTGATTTGGTCTGTCCATCTCATGGGCGATCTGCCCCGTGCTCGTGTGCCGTCAACTCTACCCTGTACAACAAGGCGTTCAATGGACACCTCTCCGCGCGCGACACGTGCCCGAAGAAAGTGAGGATGCGAGATTGCACAGTAGATGATAGTCGCTGCATGATGCCGAGTTCTTGGAGTATGGACTGATTGGTACGAAACTCAGTCTACGAAACCCCAAGCATTCTTCTCCAGCACCACATCTCGAAAGCATCTATCCTCTTTTTCTCGCTCTCCCTAAGAGTCCTACCTAAGACCCAGTAAGGTACCTACCTAAGAACCCTATATAATATGCCTTTCATAATAATATAATGTGGAATGGAGAAAGCTAGACTCCCGGAATAAGACATAGGCATATTTTTATTCCGATATTCCCACGGGATCGAGACCCATGCGGATAACACCGCTGCAGCAATGCGAAGACTTTTTATCCAATGTACCAGGCGAGCAGCAGACTGCAGGAGTAATCTGGATATCAAATCTGGAATACCGGTGAAATGGGGGCGACCGCTATCCGGTATTCATAGTGCAGATACCAAGAATTTGTCTTGCCGGATATCTGTTACAAAAAATGACTCCTGTGGTTTGCTGCTCGCCTGGTATATGTACAATGTTAATGCTTTACTACAGAAATAAGTACAGTGGTAGACTTCCCCGGAAATCTTTCACAAACTAGCTCTTCCTACTTCGATAAGCAATGTGGAGAATACTGATTTAAATAAATAAACCAACACAATCATTCAATTCAAATTATTTATTCGACAGTGTAAAGTTATTACAAAAGTGCCTAGCAGACCCTTACGGACCTGTTGAGTTGATGACCGCACCGCGCACGCCGCGTACGAAAGTTATTACAAAAGTGCCTAGCAGACCCTTACGGACCTGTTGAGTTGATGACCGCACCGCGCACGCCGCGTACGAAAGTTATTACAAAAGTGCCTAGCAGACCCTTACGGACCTGTTCAGTTGATGACCGCACCGCGCACGCCGCGTACGAAAGTTATTACAAAAGTGCCTAGCAGACCCTTACGGACTTGTTGAGTTGATGACCACACCGCGCACGGAGGAATAGTTGGAAAGTTAGACACGTTCACAGCTGAAGACAAATATTTAACACAAGCTTCTGTTTACTAAATCTGTGTAGTAAAATCTTACAAGTAAATTGTGTGCCTTTTAGACCAGCGTAGACTATAGCTTGAAGACTATAGCTTGAAGGCTTTGCCCAGGTTGCACCGAAAAGGTGTTGACACTACACTAGTTACACTACTTACCTAGCACTCTTATAGTACGTGCGCGGTGCTGGATCATATTGCCAAGCGAGGTCCAACTCTAAGGCCTGGTTTCCACCAAAGCGATGGAGAGGAGATGAGAGGAGATTCGTTTTGAATAACCAGTCAGATTTCCTTATTTCCACATATCCTCTCCGCTTACCTTCGATGGAAATGGATTAAGCGGAGAGGAGAGGAGATCTCTCGTTTCTCTATAGAACTTTGTGCCGCAAACGAGCTAGCGGCGCGGCAGAGCGGAGATGTGTGTACAGACCGATCACCAAGATAATCCCCTGCCTCAAAGATTTAAATCGTAGATACGCCCAGACACCGAAAACTGTTGTATTGTATTTGAATCAAATGTCTGACGCACGCACATTAGTGAATAGATAAAAATCGTGATTTTGTCTATAAACTTAACTGTTGATATTACCATTTATTGTGCAATAATATTGCATTAACTTTTCGAACGAAACGACCAGCTGACACTGTGTCTAGATGTGCACTGAGACCAAATGAGCGAGCTATCTTATTTCACGTGGAAAAATTACGGCGCGGTCACTCAACGGTGCGGTCGTATCTAAGATTTTAAATCTTTGCCCTGCCTTGGTAGGCACTATTCCCAAGGCAGGGGCATACGGTGAACGGTCTACAGTCCCTTTCCCCGCTGCCTTTACACCTGAAAGCGTTCATTCGATTGACTGATTTCGAGCTCTCACAGCTCACATCTCAGCTACGCACAGCTCACAACTCCTCTCCGCTTTGGTGTAAATAACCTGCCAGCTTCGCTGCACATCTCTTCTCTACTCTACTGTCCGCCTTGCTGGAAACCGGACCTAAGGCCCGTTATTCTAAAACAAAGCTCAAGTGTGAATCGAGACACAAGCATAGTTTTTTTTGTCAGTTTTCAATGAAAATCCTCAAAAAAATCTACGATTACAAGTTACTCGACCACTTGAGTTTTAGGTAGAAAAACAAGGGTTCCGATATTACAGATATATATAAAAAAACTTGAAAATATTTCAGTCAGAGATAATAAATCTGAGGTGAGCGAATAGTGAGCTAGACTACTTCATTAACAGTTCAGCTATCTATAATAATAAGGTCACTTGTCAAATCTTTAGAAGTATTACTTTGAGCAAGTGCTTACTTAAGCCCGTTCCAAACGATAAGCAGTTCCTTCACTTTATGAGTAGGCATTACTTACACGGTAATATTACAACGCAAAAATTTTGCGTCATCTTTTTTCGAAACGCTGATGAATCGAGATTTTACCATCGCTCTTCCCGGCACCGTGACAAAGCTCATCCACACATCATAGATCCCTGGGTTTCTCGTACGACTCGTTTCTCGAGATCATTTCTTCCCCATACCTATAAACTTTGGAATGAGCTTCCATCTGAGGTTTTCCCGCTTGGTTACATGTGTCGCTTCAAGAAAAATGATCATAAATTCCTTCAGGTTAGGCAACGCATCGACAATACCCCCAGTGTTGCCGGTGTCTATAAGCGACGGTGACCACTTTGCATCAGGTGGGCCGTAAGCTGGTTTGCATATTAGTTTCATAAAAAAAAATAAAAAAACGCGTAGTCGGTTCCTACGAATGGCAGATACTGTGCACCGTTTGGAACAGGACTACGGGCGTTTGTGCACTACAAGGAATTTTACTGTCCGGCAGTCCGATTTTTCACGTTCCGTTGTGGCATTAAAAGAACGGATGATTGGCTTGTGCACTTGTTCGTCTTTACTCGGATCGGTGCGGCGCAGTTTAGAGTTGGCTCTCGTAATTACGCTAGGAACGATGAGTTTCTTGGAACGTCGGCAGTTGCTTGCTTTATTACGTGCGAAGACGTAGAAGACAAAAATACTTTTGGGTTCATCCCCTTTTCGTGTCGGTACCTGACAGGGTCATTTTACATATACCACAATAAATTGAGGCCGGACTTTTTTTTTTTTTAAACTACTATCGTATGTCTACAGCGAAAATGACCCGGAATGGGGAAAAGTAAAATGTCGGAGGGTAAAATTACGTATAGTGCACAAACGAAGTACTCAAATACCTATATGACATGCCACATCAGAACGGGAAAAATCGGACTGCCGGACAGTAAAATTCCTTGTAGTGCACAAACGCCCTAACACTCATCTTTATAACAGAACACACCACAACAACAATTTGAATTATTTTGGTCTCTCAAATCAATGTTTTGTGCATTATTTTAACATTTGGTTATTAATTAAGGTGAAAGTAACCCAAACATCACTACTAGTGAATCAAGGTGCTACATTTGAATTTTCGTTACTTGGAAGCGAAATAAATACTAACAACCAATAAATATCAGAAATCAGGCGCTGTGGATTTGTCGCAAGCGCCATATCTGAAGTTCAAACTGAACGTCTGTAAGATTGATAGCTCTTTCAAAAGGCCTGCTTCAAAAGCTGCTGCTAGTACAAAAGTAATTTGACTAACTTAATTTATTTTTATGTTATGTATTTTGGGCAACTTATGGAATATACTGAACTTCAAATCAAAATCAAATCAAATTCATTTATTGCGTAGTATGGGTTTGTTACAGAATGGTTACTGCAACAGTTTATGTACGCATGCAATATTTAGTACCTATACATCTTAATTAATTTCATTAAAATTAAATTTCAAAACCGGCCAAGTGCGAGTCGGCCTCGCGCTTGAAGGGTTCCGTACCATAATCTATAAAAACGGCAAAAAAATCACGTTTGTTGTATGGAAGCCCCCTTAAATATTTATTTTATTGTTTTTTAGTATTTTTTGTTATAGCGGCAACAGAAATACATCATCTGTGAAATTTTCAACTGTCTAACTATCACGGTTCATGAGATACATCCTGGCGACAGACGGACAGACGGACAGCGGAGTCTTAGTAATAGGGTCTCGTTTTACCCTTTGGGTAGGGAACCCTAAAAAGTACATAACATTAGGAAATTACGAGTAAACTAGAAATTCGAAACGTCTACCACTAATTTGTGAAATATCAGCTCTTACGCTTACCTACTTATTTACTTTTCTATGTTTTTTTTTCAGAGTTTAAATCTCTTAATTTACGAAATAAAATTTGTTTTTAAATGAACTTTTGGGTTACTAATCACCTTAATTTAAACGCCCTACGGACCTTTTTGTTTAATTGGGAGGGCCGTTTCAAACAGCCCACTGTCAAACCCCAAAACTGGATACCAAGTTTACAACGAAAATCGCAACATTAACAATATTTGAAATTATCTATTTTTAAAATCCATACTAATAATTTTAGGACTAGAAGTGTACAGGACTACAGGCTTAGTGCTTAACTGAGTAGGATCCTGTGTTGGGTCCGGTGAAGGGGCTGCCATTTTGACAGCGCAGCCGACGCCCAACTGAAGTCTCGCTTCAATGAGGGATTTTCATTTTCAAATTTAAAAAAAGTAGTTTGATTTGGTTCGATAGATGGCGCTGACTCAACTATACATACATACATACATAGACACACGCCTTTTTCCCCGAAGGGGGGTAGGCAGAGCCTCAATGGGCCTCTTTTCACAGTGGGTTGCACCATCGTGGAATATAGACGTGACAAGTGGTGAGCTCATCGCCGCCATTGCTTTCCACGACTGACTCGGCTAACGCTTTCTTCCAGTAATAACACATTCTATAATAAGCTAGCAGCCAGCTAACTCAACTATGGTTGTCAAAATTAACAAATGCATTGTCTGTGCTTCTATGTGTAACAAAATACCACGAAAATATATCACTACGTCGTCGTTGGCTTTGACATTTCACTTTATTTTGACAGTTAAATACAGAGCTGGCGCTATCTATTTTCAAGGCTTTAAGCCGTGTGAACCGGCCGTGAAAACCTCTCATTAAACCACATCCCTCGCACCGCTCCACTACTACAGGATCCTACTGAGTTAAGCGCTGACTGTATTACATATTAATAATATCAAAAAAGTGAGCAAATATCTTTTACTGTCTACCAACTAAAGCAACTAACGATTTAAATTAAGAAGAGGGTAATACAGAAGAAACGTGGCCGCCACCAATCACAAAACAGCTAAAACAATATGGCGCTTCAATTGGCCAATCAGAAACTGGTTTTGGAATCTTTTTTCAACAACCGATCATGAGACACCTAATGCTTACAATCCCCTTATCATCACCATCATCATCACCAGCCCAATACTAGACATAGGCCTCCCCCATACAATGCCACGACAAACGATTATGATCGCTTACATCCACCGATTTCCTACGACCTTTATGTCTTTGGCCTTCTATACTACTTCGATAACTAAAGTTTCTTAGTTGAACCGTGTGGACGGATTTATCTCCATAAGTAAGTTTCAATATAATGTAAAATATTGACTAGAAAATCTGTAATACTGTTTAAAAATATTTACACAAGTTCACTTCATGAAATAAATAAGATAAAACACCATAATACCTATTTAATACGTGGTTGGTACATTATAGCTCCGACCAAAATAAGAAGGGATTATCAGGGAACGATAGTTTTGAAGCTTGTAAAGAGAGTGAGCTCGCTCACTTCGCTTAAGTCGGTCTTTGTGACGGAAACGTGCGACACCTATGCTGAAAAATACCTAATTTAGTTACCTTGGTGGTACAATGCCTTCCTGTGCTTTTCTTAAGTGTGCAAACAACACAAGAATTTCAAATAAAACGTTTGTAAAAAAAACGTTTTCTAATATAGTTTTCATCAAATGATAAAAACAAATATTTTCAGTCCATTTTATATCGATGCGTGAGTGAAACAGTAATATGACATTGCGGTTAGTGTGAAAGACAAGACTTCTGTTTACTTCACGCTTGGATTCGGGGAATACCCCGAGTGGCAAGCACGCTGCGCGTGACTAAGCATTTGCTATCTCGTTCGCTCTAAAGCGCGAGTATGTCTTTCTATCCCTGTCATTCATTGTGTATTCGCGTGATCAGAAAGATGTGTGTCTGTTTACGTGTGCGGACGTTTTGTTTTGTAAGGCCTATCCATACTTCTTATTTTGATCGAGAAGCATTATAGTACCTGAGTAAGTACTGTGTCAATGTATATTCAAGTGAGAAATATTGGGCCATGCTATTTCAATAGTACGCTGCTATCAAATATAAAAGGAGTTAATTATCTTGCATCATGACAAAAATGTCTTCCAAGTCCCTTTCAGCATAGCACAGCCATTCAAGCCCCATCACCGGATACTGGTCCTCAAATCCATCAGCGCGCTGGCTGTGATGACCCCGTGTTTCTGCCGTCCCGCTCCCAAATAGTCCGCGTCACCTCCTAAAGTCACCGTTGAAAACGTCGAATAATTCCTGCGTTGCTGAATGGTTTTCGTCCCCCCACTCATTACCCCTATTTCTGATGGAGTTTGCCGTGTCACAGGTTGGAAGTAGTCTCCTTGGCATTTCGTCTCAGTCCATTCGTGCCTATCGAAGAGTTTGGTCGCCTTTAGGGGCTTTGTAACGTTATTGTCGGAGCGGTATTCCTTGACGGGGCGTTCCTGCTTTTGGCGGAGTTTCGTGTCAGCTGAGACGCTCAGTTTGGTTTTGCATTTAGGGTCTGTGTCGTGATAGCTCTTCATTTTTGTAGTAGGTTGCGGGAGGGTTTGGGATTTTGAGCTGTGGAAATTGATGATGTAAGTAAAATAAACTTTCAGATGAGCAGTGGCCTGGACAGTCGGAACAGACATTCAGAAAATAAAGTATTACATGAACTGTTTAATCGTAGAAGGGAAATACAATATGTTGATTTGTACACTTGCCATACTTAAAGAGCGTGTTATATAAAGTATAAAGTAATCATCTAAAATAAAATAAAAATCCTACTGATAATTCGTAACAGGTTTTTTAATAAAGCATTTTGTGGGCATCCAATTAATAATCCCCTTAAGAATAGACCCCCAAAGCATACATATGCCTACAGGTCTAGTGCTTAACTGAGTCAGTCCCTGATGTATGGGAGCGGTACGGGAGGAGTTTTCTCGTCTCTCAAATTATCAGATGACATGAAGCCATGCTTCATTTTGACGTTCGTAACGAAAACTCCCCTCCCGTTCAGGTCCCATACATCAGGGACTACATACAGGGACTGACTCAGTTAAGCGTTAGACCTGGAGGGTTACTATGAGCTCTTATATCCATTCAGTTCAAAAACTATTCAGTACAAAATATCGGTTCATCGTTGACATTTTTCATCGTTCAATAAATTTAATCGCAGAAGTCTGTAGACCCTCTGCGATTGTGCCTTTAAATATAGTTGCGGACATCACGGAACCAATATTTTGTACTGAATAGTTTAACAACTGCATGGCAATAAGAGCTCATAGTAACCCACCTGTAGTACGTAGGTAGATAGGCGTGCGGTGTTGCAACGCGGCGCCGCCAACACCAGGTTGTTGACCCCGCCCCCAATTAGAAAGAGAGGGGAAGCGTATCGGACGACGCCACAAGCGAGGCGAGCAGTCAACGGCGCGTCGCGCCACACGAGTTGATTTTGTGCGAGCAATGTAAACACAGGGGGATATTTTTTTATACCAAAACGATAACGAACAATTACATTTTTCGTTTATAATATTTTTACTGATTTATAATCAGTGTCAGCAGTATAGTAACCTCCACAAATATGGCAAGTGTACAAATCATTATAAAATAACGTTCCCCAACCCAAATTCAATAGACAGATACAAGTAATACTCTAACTAATAGGTTTTGTTTCACAATCAATAAGGAAAGGTTTAAGTAGTTACTTAGCGAAGTTAACTACTTATAGGTTAAATACTTTCGTTAACTTTTAACATACTATGTTGTGCAAATGTTAATTATGATTTGTTGTACCAATTCTAAGTGAAATAAACTTATCTTATTCTCCTTGACGACCTCTGTGGCGCGGCGGGCGAAGCTTGGCCTGCGACACAGGAGGTTGCGGGTTCGATTCCCGCCTCGGAACAAATATTTGTGCGATCGCAGATATTTGTTCAGGGTGTTTTAGGTATTTTCTATGTATAATAAAAAATATCTATCTAATATATTGTATTAAGTATATCAGTTATCTAGTACCCATAACGCAAGCTCTGCTTAGCTTGGGGCTAGATAATGTTGTGTGAACTGTCCAGCATTATTTATTTATTTATTTAATATTGCCTGTTAGATAAGTCTGTTGGTAGCGTAAGCTCTTACCTAGAAAAGATCTTCCTCTGCTGTTGGCCACTGAAGGAATGCGAGCCCTTAGTCATGATGCTGTACAGCTTGTTCCTGTAGTCGTCCACGGACACCTGCCTGTCGTCTCTTAGCGGCAGCAGCACGTCTGATGGAAGGGAGGGCTCGTCGCGCTCACGGTGGAATCTGTTAGTTAATTATTGGTATATTAATCGTTACCGAACGCTTCATACGCAACAGTCAACACGTCGGCAATTAGCACCAGGAGTTAGCATCTGGCAGTCAGCAGTCAGTAGTCATCAATCATCTATCATCAGTCATCTATCATCAGTGATCAGTCATCAGTCATCATTCATCAGACATCAATCGCTGGCTTATTGAGCAGACCTTCTACACTTTCGATGAGTTCACTAGCCTGAAATTAATCTATGTACCTAGGTAATCCTAGATGTGACATGTTTTTTGTTTATTGTATACCTGCCTATTTGTTATTTTGATTTTTGTTTAAGTACGTTGTGTACTTTTGACACATAGTGTTTTTTTTTTTGACGTGTACCTTTTGATGTTTAAATGGCTATCTGACTATCTATCATCAGACATCAGTCATATATCATCGATCATCAGGCATCAATCATCTATCATCAGTCATCAATCATCAAACATCAGTCATCTATCATCAGTCATCAGTCAGCGGTCACAAGTCAGCAGTCAATAGTCAGCCCTTTGCTACCAGTCACCAGTCAGCAATCAGTGCCGAGTCGCCTGCTGTCAGCCTTCTGTATTCAGTCGTGTGACGTCAGTAGTTAGTCAATCGTCAGTCCACCTGTCATCAGCTCACTTGGCAACATATTCGTGGTCCAGCGCGCGCTCGGCGCTGAGCCGCCTCGCCGGGTTGAAGACCAGCAGCCGCTGCACCAGCTCGGCGGCGTCTCTCGGCGCGCACGACAGAAGACACGTCAGCGACGCGTTGCCGGATGCGTTCGCGGCCTGCTCGCGTATAAGGGAGGAGCCGTACCCACTGCACACTGCTGATATGTCTGGAAAGTTCCGAAAGCGTCATTACGCACTGTCGACCAGTCGCCGGCGACTCGGTGACTTTTATTATTATTATTTAGCCTTTATTTCCATAACTTAATACTTATTTTTTATACATAATTAAAACACACAAATTAGGTACACTAAAATTCAGGCCCCATTTTGGGTATAGGCCTCCTCCAACTGTCTCCACTTGTCCCTTTGTTGAGCGCTTTCTATCCAGTCCTCACTTGCCACTTTCCGGATCTCATCTGTCCATCTTTCTTTGGGTCTACCTCTAGATCTTCTGCCGTGAGGTAACGCCCAAGTGGTAACGCGTTCCGTCCATCTATTGTCCGCAGTGCGAGCTATGTGCCCCGCCCATTTCCAGTTCAGGCGCTTTGCATGTCGGAGAGCATCTATCAGTTTTGTTCGTTGTCGTATTTCCGAACTCTTTGGTTGTCAATGAGCCTGATGCTCATGATGCTCCTCTCCATAGCATGTTGGCACGTTTGAATTTTGTTTTTATATTTTCATTAAAAATCCAAGTTTGTACGCCATCAGACAGGCAAGGCAGGAGGCAGGAATCCATAACTTTTTTCTTAAGTTTTAGTGGCAGCTTGGATTTTAATACTTCTTTAAAACTCCAATACTTTCTCCAGGACATATTTATTCTACGTTCCATTTCGTCTTGGCTTCTAGAGTTCTTAAATTATATTTGTTTCCCGAGGTAGATATAGGTATCTAGGTGTCGACTCGGTGACATACTAATGTTAGTTTTATTTTGATTATTGTTTCACGCAAGTTTATTTGAGTGTTGGGGTTTTCGTTCGAATGGATTATCTTGATTTGTGTGGGTAGTTACGGCGGCAAAAAGAGTCATTGGGCGTTAACGCTTGTTGGAGGAAGGTCATACGAACGGAACCCCTGTACTCGGATGGATGACGAGACGAGAGTGAAGAAGTTTGTACAAAGGCTCTCTTGGAAAGTTAATGTATAGATTCGTGTACGTAATCGTGGATTGATTAAACCTATCGAAGATAAATTAAGGTGTTTTACTACAGATCAGAAAGTGGTAAGTACACGCCCATGCTTAACATGTAGGTATTTATCAAAAAGCTAGAATTTGGGTAGTCCTATAACTTCATGGTATTTATTGTTAAATGTTTTTAGACAAGGCAAATAGACCTGCGCAGTAAAATATTATTTTATCTGTTTCTGCGCGTAATATAAATGGCGAAGTTTCGCCCCGTGCTGAGCCGATTTTGATGAAATAGTTGGACCTTTGTAATCCAGTAACATGCGAGCAAAGCCGAAACATATTACAAAAAAAGAATTGTGGTACCGCGTATGGTAGATAACGGTTATTTTCGATGTTTTTTTTAAATATGCTATTATCGAACGCTTATTGAACCCAAAATACGGCTGGTTACTCATTCTTTCACCATTACTGCGATTCGGCTATGGAATGGTATCCTGCACCGTATCCGAGATGTATCCTCCATCAGAGCTATCAGAGTGTAGATACAAGACAAACAATTTCATCTATTAAAATCAATTGACCAAGGGCTTTGACCATGCTTTGACCAATGGGTATTATAACGATCCTGTGAAAGTCTTACAAATGTAATAAGCTTACAATAGTCAGTGATAGGGCCAATTAACCTAAACGCTGTTAAAAATTTCAAGACACTCTTGTAAAATATTTTCTTTTTTGAGAACTCGCAATTTATATTGATTTTATAAAATAACACTAGAAGCGTTTACAAGATTTATTAACAAGCGTAGGTACATGCTCTCAATTACCATTGCTGTTGTATATTGCTCCTATAGGACTCACTATCTTATAATAGCCATACAACGTTTCCTTATAACCAGATAGAAGTTTATGTAAAAAGAGTAAACATTCTCAAGAGTATACAACTCTTGTAACTTGTTCTTATAGGGCAAACTTACTTATAATTGACATGTAAACTTGTCCTATTAGCGATTACAAGATTAAATCCAAGAGCAAACGTGCTTGTAGGTTAAACTCTCTTATTTCATGCTTTTATGAAGCCCTAGAACAATAACAAGAGCCTTATAAGTATATTTACGTTTAGGCATATTATGCCTACCTGCTATCATTTATTTTACTAATTTATTGTTGTAGTAGGTATTATAATATATTTATATTGTTATTTTTTGAATAGGATTGTTTAAGTAAGTATACCTATCTATCTTGTATAAGTTAAACTATACCTACATAAAGTATTAACTCTTCTCCTTATACGTATTTTGCATCACCTACATTAAGTGTATCCACATTACACAAAGGTTAGTCGGTAGAGAATGCTCCCTAGCATTAAGTTCCCCTATGAAGGTACCTATACGAGTATTGTTTGTTTTTATGGAATGAAAAATTAGTACTTACTATTCTATTCAACCGATATTTTAATAAAATAATACCTAATATGCTTAATAATTGAAACAAAAATATAGTTGGCTTACTTATTATATAGGTAATTGTATGAGTACTAATGTGATTTATTGCTAACACTTGATTATATTTGTTCGAGACAAACAAACATGCGGAATGAAAGTAGCCATCGGCGGAAATTGATCAGCCCTGCAGTTCGCGCATGGAAAGACCAAGTCATAGCCGTAGCCGTAGCCGCCGTAGCCACAGCCGCCACAGCATTCACTCTCGATGGTCGAGCGTGGGGCGCGTGAGGACTGCGAACGAGACTGCACCAATTACGAGAACGACTGCAAGAACTAGAAGACGCTGGTCGAGAGGAGCGTGGACATCTCGACCAGAGCTGGAGTAGGATCCAAGTGGGTCACCATCATCGCCACCGGACAACTGGGAAGGAATTCTGCTATATGAAGTTATAGCAAGGTTAGACAAAATTACGGTAATCAACCGCAACCGTTTACTTTGGGACGACAAACCAACTACTCATTTCGCTTTACAAAAACTCCAAGGATTGGCCAAGAGTTTCAACCAAATTTAAATTGAATCTCTTTGGTTTTAACTATATTTTGTACTCAATCAGAATCAGAATAGTCTTTATTGTAAACTGTTTTAACATAGTTTAACTCTTTGGCAAGAATGGCAGGAACAGCTCACCAACGATTTCCCTCATGAACGAAACTATGGCCAAACCTTGGAAGATATGTGGAAACGTAAAAGTAAGTTCAATGAACCTATGGAATAGAAGTATATTTTTCTATAACCAGGTAGGTAGATACCTAGCTGAGCAGAGATAGGTATATATAACCATTAAGAAATCGTAGCAAGTGGAAATCCGTGGTCTCTGCCTACCCCTCCAAGAAACAGGCGTGAGTTTACGTATGTAGGTATGTGTGTATAGAAGAAGTCGACACATGCGTGTAGTTGATTGCATAATTAATCGCATCACAGACAGAACCACCAGTGCCCTAGCATTGCAGTGCGCTCACCCGATTCAACCATTAAAATTCCTTATGAACAACAAAGATAGATGTCTAGGGGTTTTTCAGGGGGCTCAAACTAAAAACGATAATATATTTTGTTACAACTGTTTCTAATAACAGTCGAGTAAAAGATAACGTACCCAAAACAATGCGCATTCTTTCATCGAGCTCTAGCTCAAAATACTAAAAGAGGCAAAGGCTTTCATAGACTGGTGACACGTAGGTTATAAGGTAGTTTTTAGCATCTTGCTTACCTCCGATCTTAGATAATTATCTAAGCCTCTGATAGGTTTTGTCAATGAACGTCCATAGGAAGTGTAGCATATCGTCGATATGGTTATAGACAATGTTCAAGCACAGGACGTTTGTATAAGTAGTTGTTGTTGAAGAATATTTGAACTCTCTGCTTTTGATAGGGCAAATGTTAATGTTTATGTTTTGTGTTTTTGTTTTTTGTTTGTTTTTTTTGTTTACACATGAGGTACCTATTATACATCACAAAGCAAAGCACATACCTATACACATATAAGCAGTTTCAGTTCTTTAAGGTGGGGTATGCCCCAAAATTCATAATCTTCGATACCTACTATTTTTAACTAACTAAATAAAGTACAATATTCAAATTATAAATATGCATGGATACTACATTATAATACCGAGGGATCACGGTACTAGAAACACGATATGACAATATTTTCTCGATAGAAAAATAAATAAAATCAAAGTAACTTCTACTTTGCCTAGATTCGATTGTTAATTAAAATGGTGCATATTAGTGGATAAAACAAAAAAAAAAAATATTAACAAACCCGAGGGTTTAATGAACGGGTTTTATAAAATTACCTATAGGTATTTTACGAGATATTCATTAAAAACCGCTATTTGGCGTTATTTTTGTATGACATATTTCTACCAGCGGTTGGCGCTGTCTTAACGAGAAAAATTAACAAGAAAAGCTGTTTTAACAGAAAAACAATTGATAGGCCAGTGTTAGCTGGTTACAACCCATTTGCTGATTTGAAGTGCACACTGACATGACGGTAATCGGAATTGGTGGTATTCTCTCACAAAGATTGAACTTTAAGGAAGCTGTTCGTCCTGTAGCATTCTACAGCTGTCAAACCCCTTCCAAAAAAAACGTTAGGTACAACGTTAGGTTAGAAACATAAGCAGTAACGTTTAATATTATAACTGACTGTAGGGCCTTGCGATGTACGTTCACAAAAGAGACCTGGTTCCTAGAATAACTCGTTGGTGGCTTTTACTGCAGGAATTTCAGTATACCATACAGTACAGACCTGGCGTCAAAAAGTCTATGCCTGTCTCGCAACCAAATAGATAATGTTGAAATCCATGATTAAGATCAATACTCCTCTGTGTTGCCTCTAATTAGCAATGAAGATCGGTTAGGAAACCTGAAGATAGGTGACTCTGAACTAGAAAGAGCACTGATGTAGAAAGGTCACTGAAGGTGCCACTGATGTAGATGCCAATGAACTTAAATATATATGGGATAATTACAAAAAAATAATATAAATGAATTGACGGTGACAAAAATAATCTGAAGTGGGTCATGTCAAGGTTACTAGGTAGCAATTGTGCCGCATGAATCACGACACATTGGTCATCTTTAAAGATAAGACTATGGACAGGAACCCGTTCTAGTGAAGTTATTGAAATCAGACGTGACGTGAAGTCAACGATAGTATTGCTGATGAACAACGAAAGAAATAAAAATATTTTGAGATACATGGGCGGCCCGGCCGCATATTTGATGATTTAATTTTTTTAAAAGACTTCATTCAATTATGATGGGGAAAATAATAAACTTATTCCACCATATAATAGGGTCCATACAGGGTAGTGTATTTCCTCGGAAATAATCTTTATAAGGTCGCTGTGATTCTGGGCCTAACAGTTACTAACAACAACCGTTTCTGCTAGTTAGAATAATGCCATGGGTTCATGTAGCTGCACCAGAAATCAACCGGAGTGTTAGCAATGATGAGTGATTATGTCGACATCGATAATTTATATTTGTATTTATTTATTCATCCATAGAAATTGTAACATGTATCATAGAATAAATAATAGTATAAGTAGGTACATGTACTAAGATAAGCCATCAAAACAAATAATATGAATAAATAAAATAAAAAAAATCAGATGTAAACATTTAATTCTCTATTAGTCTGACATGTTCTAAATATCTACAGTTATTTCATTATATAACTTAAATGCTGTACAATAAAAGCTTTGTGAAACTTTTGTGAGTTGGGCTGTAGGGAGGAATAGGTGATCTTTATTCCTGGTTTTAATATTGTGAAAGTCACTCTTGAATAATGAAGATGATGTGATATGAACTTTGATGAAAATGAGAGTAAACTTTGATGATACTTAATTGTTATGCATTAGATCCTGATACTTATTATTGAACATAAATTGTAACTAACGAGTAGTAAAGTAAGTTAAGTAATGACTTGAAACAGACAATTTATTGATTCTAGATTATAAGGTCTAATATTGTATGTAATACTTACTCATTTACCTATTAATACATCACCAAAGCTGAGTCTCTTCAAGGCAAGAGTGAGCAGGTTGCCTTCTAGAACTTTGTGCTCCAACGATCGTTGGCCACATAGTCACTTACCAACAGGTGAGATCGTGGTCGAATGAAGGTAAACAAATGAATTAAATTGAAAAAACTAGCTAGTGAATGGGGCTGGGGTAGCATAAGACCCATAAGGAAAGTGAACGTAAGACCCAATAAAAAAAAAAGGGAAGTGAAAGATGAAATTGGGCAGTAGCACTAAAAAAAAGTTGCGTTTAGAGCTGTGAGATGCTTAGGAAAACAAAAGGGAAAAAATATAGTAGATGATGGGGTTTGGGCAGCAGTAGACCCATATGGAAAGTGAACGTAAGACCCAATAAAAAAAAAGGAAAGTGAAAGTTGAAATTGGGCAGTAGCACTAAAAAAAAAAAGTTGCGTTTAGAGCTTTGAGATGCTTAGGAAAAAAAAAGAAGAATAAAAAAAGAAAAGAGATAAAGAAAGAAAAAAAAGATTTCAAAAGAAAGAAGTTGATAATTTTTAATCAAACTGGAATATGATAAGTGAATGAAAAAAAAAAAGTAAATGAAAGATGAAAACTGAAAATTTGAATAAAAGTGGTTTAAATACTTAGTATGTGATAATCAACGATGAATTAAAGCGATTAACGAAATGATTATTGATATATCACAATGTGATGTATTGATCGATGTATGAGGGCATACATATTTTGACAGATTTGGCCGAATGTTAGCTTTATTTTGATTATTGAGTTTGTATTTAGTTTCACGCAAGTTTATTTGAGTGTTGGGGTTTTCGTTCGAATGGATTATCTTGATTTGTGTGGGTAGTTACGGCGGCAAAAAGAGTCATTGGGCGTTAACGCTTGTTGGAGGAAGGTCATACGAACGGAACCCCTGTACTCGGATGGATGACGAGACGAGAGTGAAGAAGTTTGTACAAAGGCTCTCTTGGAAAGTTAATGTATAGATTCGTGTACGTAATCGTGGATTGATTAAACCTATCGAAGATAAATTAAGGTGTTTTACTACACTAATAGTTTAAATAAGTGTTTACGCACTTGGTCATCGGTCGCCCGGGCGACTCAAAGTCGTCAAACGACTCGCCGCGTGGTGGCGACGCACAGGCATGAATGTGTAGTACATGGATTGAGTGCTAAAATAGCATAGAGTGTTCCTTCTTACTCCTATCCTAGAAGATAGCTTGCTATCCTATGTTAGAGAGAAACAAATATATTGTAACACGACAGTTGTTTTTCCGTTCCGTACCCTGAATATTGGCACCATGCATATACATCTTCCTAGATTGTTACCATGAATGTAGTAGTAATTTGACACTTGGCCTGGTACGACTTACACAAATAAGAACAGATAGATTTATGCTTGTCTCATTCCAACACATTTTTTTTTTTTTTTTTTAACATTGATAGATCTTTGTTTGACCACGATCTCACCTGTTGGTAAGTGATGATGTGGCCGAAGATGAAGCACAAAGGTCTAGAAGGCACCTATTCACTCTTGACTTGAAGAGACCCAGATTATAGTTTTCAGGAAAGACAGACGACGGTAGTGTATTCCACTCCTTAGCAGTTCGCATTATAAAGGTAGAACTGAAACGTTTTGTGCGAATAGAAGGTATACCAATGAGGTAAGGATGGTACTGAGCCGTACGCCTGCTCGTCCTATGATGAAAAGGAGATGGTGGGATCAGATCGTGCAGTTCCTGGGAGCATTCACCGAAATGTAACCTATAGAAGATCGCAAGGCATGCAACCTTACGGCGGTGCTCGAGACTCTGGATCTTAGTCTCCGCCATATGTTGCTCACCTATAAGCCTGAAAGCTCTACGTTCGATCGAGTCCAAGGCAGCAAGCTGGTGTTTGGCCGAGCCATCCCAAACATGGCAGCAGTACTCCATACCAGCCCGGACTTGTGCTTTATATAAACTGAGAAGCTGTCCTGGTGTGAAGTAACGCTTTACCTTATTCAGGATGCCTAGCTTCATGGCAGCTGTTTTTGCCTTAGACTCGATGTAGGAGCCAAAGTTGAGAGTAGGCGTGAGCGAAACACCTAAGAGCTCGAGGTGATCTCCTATAGCAACAGGTAAATCTCGGAATACAGGAACTTGGAGAAACGGACTTTTTTTCGCCGAGAAGAGACAAGCCTGCGTTTTAGAGGCGTTGAACATGACTAAATTGGCATCGCCCCAGTCGGATACAGCCTTGAGAGTCAAATTCAGACGCTGCAGCATCTCATCTCTAAACTCCTGTATTTCATTCTGCCTAGCTCGCGCATTGGAAACATATCTCTCCACAACTGTGTTCTTTTACATGAATACATTCATATAAAAGAATAAGACTTGTATAATCGATACCGTTTCGTTTTTAGCCTTAGTTCCATGCCTTTAGTCCATATTCCTAGCGCACAGGCGACTGCTGTTCGCCGGCGACCAATAGGAGCACGGCTTCCAATAGAAGGTTTCATACCGCGAGCAACTGTCGTAACGAACGGACGTCGCTCACAAAAATGGCTCAGGATTTTGATACCGATAAATTGGTACTTGGAATACTGTCGCTTGGCAAGTCTCCCGGCCCTAGTTGCCTATGTTTTGGTCGCCGAGAGACCGAGTCGCCGGCGACTAGTCGACAGTACGTAATAGGCCTAACAGTCAGGAATAAGGTATACATTCTATTCTATTCTTTTTCTATCCCATTGTGTCCCACATGTGGGCAAAGGCCTCTCCCCACTCCTTCCAGACATCACGATCCTGAGCTATGTTTGGCCAGTCAGCCAGAAACTTATCAATGTCGTCTCACCATCTCCGTGTAGGTGCCGCGTCGCCTTCTCGCTGGGTCAGGACGCCACTCGGTGGCTACCTTCGCCCACAGCTCGCATACATGAATGGAGAAATGGAACTAGCCAAACCGTAGTTCTTATTGACTTCAGTTCCAGACTTGTAGTAGTAGAGCTTTTTTGTAAAAGAGTTCGTCCGGGGAAGTACTACTATTTCTCGCAAGCAGTAGTGGTCACTGTGTTCTGGTTTGAAGGGTATGGGTACCGGTGAAATTACTGGTACATGAGACTTTTCATCTTGTCTCACTTATCTCAGAGTGACGGGCGCAGTGCAATGCCACATATTAGGGTGCGTCCTAGGTGGACGTGACTTATGTGGTAATGCATTGTTAAAGGCAGAGGTTACCGCTTAACATCAAGTGGGATATCTGCTTGTTCCGTCATTAATGCAGTATAAAAAAAACTACTAATTCCCATGGAGGATATCCTAAGATCTCCTTCAGATACGTGAGGATAGCCAAATAGATACCAGATATTTAGTAATAGGTAATTAATAGGTAAGTAATAGGTAAGTAGGTTAAACTATGTACTACCGAAATGAAATGAAATGAAATGAAATGATTTATGTGCAAAGTTCCCTCCGAGACAAAGTTCTCTTATTTCATATATACTTACGAACATCCCAGGAACTTCATGATCTGATCCCACCATCTCCTTTTCATCATAGGAAGAGCAGGCGCACGGCTCGGTACCACGTTTACCTCATTAGTATACCCTCTATTCGTACTAAACGTTTCAGTTCTACCTTTATAATGAGAACTGCTAAGGAGTGGAATACACTGTGTCTGTCTTTCCTGAAAACTATAATCTGGGTATCTTCAAGGCTAGAGTGAATAGGTTCCTTCTAGACCTTTGTGCTCCATCTTCGGCCGAATCGTCACTTACCAACAGGAGAGATGGTGGCCAAACAAAGGTCTATCATTGTTATTAAAATAATAAAAAACAACATCTTTGAAATTAATTATGACTCGTACCTATTCGAAGTGAAATAAACTTATCTTATCTTATCTTATCTCATCTTATCTTACCATCTCCCGAAGGTCTGGGTAGCGCCGCCATGATCCGCTCGACCTGGTTGACGGTGGAGGTGCCGGGGAAGAGAGGTTTGCCCGTCAGCATCTCGCCGAGGATGCAGCCTAGCGACCACATGTCGATACCTTTTGTATAGCTACCGAACAAAACGTGATAAATTAACAAGAGCCTCTGATTCTGTTGAGGTCTAAAGTTAAAAGTCTAAGGTTGAAAAAGTCTAATTAGATTGAGTAATGTAGGTATATATTTGATTTTTATAAATAAATTTATAAATAATGCTGGATAGTCCACACAACATTATCTAGCCCCGAGCTAAGCAGAGCTTGTGTTATGGGTACTAGATAACTGATATACTTAATACAATACATTACATCGCTCTGTGCTTCGGAGGGCACGTTAAGCTGTCGGTCCCGGCTGTTATTGATTAATAGCAGTCGATAAGCCATGTCAGAGGCCCTCGGGCGGCTTGACAAACTCTGACACCAGAGGCCAGCACTACCTCATACGAAACGAACGTAACGAATACATTACATACATGAATATTTTTTATTATACATAGAAAATACCCAGTATACCCTGATCAATATCTGCAGATCGTACAAATATTTGTGCCGAGGTGAGAATCGAACCCGCAACCTCCTGCGTCGTAGGCAAACCTTTGCCCGCCGTGCAACAGGAGTCGTCAAAAACAACTTCTGGTACATTATTTACTGCCATCGCTCTTGAAAACAGTGAATTATCGCGGCTCGCTTCGCTCACCGATAACTTCCGCTATAGTGTTGGCAATGTATAGTGCTAAAATGCTCAAAATAACTTAATTATTCTACAAAATAAATAATTTGTTTGTGATTTTTTTTAATTCAATACAAGCTTTTATAAAATTAGTGACCGTAACCGTGTGCTGATCAAAATGAGCCTAAACCCGGCCAGTCTACTATTATCCATCGAGGAGTTCCGTGGTCCACCTTCCATCTCAGATCACCTCGCTGTCACCATCATATTGTATTGTCATCGGAACTTGACAGGTGTGCAAAATTTCAGCTCAACCGGTTGAGGATAACTGCTTTAAAATTCAGTTGCAAGATTCCACCTGGACAAACATACATTGCAAGTTAAATAAAAGCTTGTAAAAATACGTGAGCGCAAAATTATAATCTAGCCCTGGGCGCCTCGTGACCTTAGCTAGGACACTGAGTGTATGTGACGAGTACACAAGGTTGCACTGCATTGCGCTGTCGTGACTAGATTATTTTATGAATAAATATAACAAATAAAGCGTCAGAATAAATTGGCAGGTGGCCTCGGCCGCGGAAAGAACCCAGCCATAGTTAAAACATAAACAGTGAAATTACTTGGATAATAAACGGCCTTGCTGGCGACCTTCACCATGAAACATGTATCATTCGGATCCTGGCGACCTCAGAACCAGTGACAAGACCAACGAACGCGACCTTGGTCGCCTGTCGCCTGGCACACAATTCCAATCAACAGAGTTTCAATCAATCACAGGTTTGTGATTTGTTGCAACTCAGAATAACGAAAACCGAATTGCGAGTCGAATTGTCGTTTTTGTATGCAGAAAATGGTGAGCGCCCCTAGCGGACTTATTGAGAAACTCATTAAAACCATAGATGCTAATTAGCATTAAGTTCGCCCATGTACTGCTTTTAGTCTTGTGCAATAAAGAATTTTCTATCTATCTATAAATCAAATCAAACATCGACTCGGAATTCGATAGTCGGGATACTGAATGCAAAACTTAGACAAACCTGTACCCAAGGGCGTAGCGAGGTACGGGCAGGGAGGGGCAGCTGCCCCCCCTGGCTACGCCCTTGCCTGTACTAGACCCTCAGCTCCGCGCCACCGCCAACTCATTCTCCTCGCATTTTCATCGTCAATAGAAAATGCGGCTATGTTTTCGTACCACGGCCGTGTAATCTATAGCCAACCGCAAGCTTTTATACAATTTGTAATCGGAACCGTGTGCTGATCAAAATGAGCCTAAACACGGCCAGTCTACTATTATCCATATCACGTGCCACTAGGCCGTATCGCGCGACTGCGGCCGCTTGCTCACACCGCCGACTTGTCTCGTAACGCGGTCGCTTGCGTCGAGCAGCGCTCCACATCAATTCATACTAAACAGTGGATCGTTTTACCTGGTCGCGGTCGCTGGTCGCCGTCGCCGGTCGCGCTCGACAACATCAGACGGATCTTACTATAGTAATTTCAATGAAAACTTGATTACGCTTCCGTGTACAGTACAGAAAGGCATTTTTTGAAACATTTTTTATGACATCTCTAAAAATGAGGTGGCCGTAGCGCCCCGTTACGCCGTAGCGCCCTGCTATGCCGTAATGCCCTGCTACGCCGTAGTGCCCTGCTACGCTGTAGTGCCCTGCTACGCCGTAGCAATCTGCTACACTATAGCGCGTACGTATTCGCGTAGATGTATAGACATGTTCCATAGATATTTTTTATTATACATACAAAATACCCAGAACACCCTGAACAAATATCTGCGATCGCACAAATTTTTGTTCCGAGGCGGGAATCGAACCCGCAACCTCCTGTGTCGCAGGCCAACCTTCGCCATCGCACCACAGAGGTCGTCAAAAAACATTTCCCAACCATCTATTTTTAACCGACTTCAAAAAAAGGAGGAGGTTCTCAAGTATTTTTTTGACCTCATATCTCCGGCATTTATGAAAAGATTTGTTTTTTTTAGTTGACTCGATATGCTTCCAGGTTGCCCCATTTTCATAAAAATCAGGTTCTGATGATGGGATCCATGAGGAATTGAGGGAACTCCTCAAATATTATGGGCACACATAGCGATTTCGGTATTTTCAGCAACAAGTCAAGCATGTGCATTCGGAAAGTTCCATTTGGTGAAGTGGAACTGATGAAGAAGACCAGAGATGGCCATTGGAACTACTCAATGATAATTATTTCACGGGTGGCGATAAGGGTGACTTTTCGACATCCGATTAAGCTGAAATTTGCCATACCTGTCTAGTTCCGATGACAATACAATATGATGGTGACAGCTAGCTGATCTAATGAAAGATGGAAGGACAACGGAACTCTCGATAGATAATAGCAGCGTTTTACCTGAAATAAAACGCATATTAAAATACTTACCTCACTGGAAGCTTTATATTGAGAAAGCATATCCGTTACCGTCGTATTTCAACCAGTTTTCGTACTATTAATCCGAGTATTTCCGATCCAGTGGCGACACCTGGCAGCCGCGCGCTATTTTAGTTTCATAAAATGAAGCGCGCCATCTTGACTTCATTGGCTTAATTCCACCAGGCAGAATTAAAAGTGAAAGCTTCCAGTGAGGTAAGTATTTTAATATGCGTTTTATTTCAGGTAAAACGCTGCTATTAAAAAACTAGACCGTCACTGGAAGCTTTATATTGAGACGTGTTTGTTATCGCCTGGTGACGCCACTTGCAAATTAGTAGGAAACTTAATTTAACGCCAATGTGATAAAACGTTATAAAATAACAACTGTAAGTATCATACTGTGTATCATAGTGCATGTAATATTTTACAACCATAAATTTAAATATATAAGTATTCTATCCAGCAATCAATAACATCAAAAATCAACATTCTTAATTAATTTTGTAACATTTTCAGAATGATTACTGTTAATTAATTCTCGTCTGTAAAACTGCTGGAATGTATTAGCTGTTCACCAATTCCCTCGGGACAAGATTTCATGGAAGATCATCAAGGGGATGATTTTTCCAACCAACTTTTGGAAGCTACAGCAGATCGGATGCTTTCTGGAGCTGCCTGTAATGCCAGCTTCTTTGAAAGGTTTGACCCAGTCTGCTATAACTTTGCGCGAGGCAGGGATTGCCACACCTCTTACTGTTATCATTATCATCATCATAATCATCATGCACTTTCCGTTCAACATTACTGTATTTACTGTAATAAACAGATTAAATGATTTAGATGTGTTACGTCTTTCATTTAATAATGCTTTAGTTTTTTCTATCCATAATATGGGATTTAAATTCGATTTACTTGTAATCAAACGTAGGTTTCAGACTGTCTATAATTACTGCCGACAGTCTTTGAACTGAACTGTGGCCAAAATATTATATTCGTATATCTAACACAGTGGGTAGGATCTAACACTGTATGTAACTAAGTAAGGTCATGTATGAGTCTTCCTGAACAAAGCAGTAATAACATTGCGGTATGATGCGATAATTGAAATAATTATTCATATCTACTGTATAGTTAGTTAGAAATGTCGTAAGCTTACTAACTTCCCAGATGGGTGGTTTGGAAATCTTTGGATTTTTTAAGCCAATTGACTTTAAAATTATTATGTTTTACGAGAATGTGAGAACTTAAGCGACTGGATGTTTCAGCGTTACATAGCGTAGAAACGACAAACTCGTGCAAAAGAATATGAAAAGTGATAAATTAAATGTAAATCAAATAGAAATTGAGCTAGTTTCGCACCCGAAGGATTTTCAGAGGTTAACGTTTTTCGAATTGGACCAAAAAGTCCAACGTTTTCATGCCACCTCGTTTTCAGAGTAGACTTAAGCCAAGAATTTCTAAGCAAGGATAATTGTTCTGTGTTCCACGTTTCTACAGCCTCGGACCACCCCCTCATTTCCACACTTCAAGGGTGATATTCTCGACCCCCGGAGGTGAGAGTCCCGTCGACGTGTCTACTAGATGTTTCTGTAGGTTTTTTAGGGTTAACGGTGCTGTCAGCGAGCAGGCTTTGAGATCCTATCGCCAAAATACCATTTACCATCGGGGTACTACTATTAAGTATATTCCCGTCGACTGATTTAGGTGACTTAATACTTTGGGATTAGAAACGATGGTGGAAAACACCCACGCGAGCGGGTAGTTCCATGGAACACTGCACGCGTCGTAAAATAGAGCTTGACGGTCTATCAGGTCTCGAGATACATAATTGAAAACAACATGCGTGGTTTCCGAGGCAAACAAATCTATCATTGGGGTTCCCCACTTTGCAAACATTATGTCCACACAGTTGGGTAGAAGGTGCCACTCCGGCGGTCAGCGATGATGCAACAACGGCATGACTGTTGTATTTGCCTGGGAGATAGTGTATGCTGAAGTGTATTTGATGGTGATCTAGTAAACTCAGAATTTGACAAGTTATTTCCATCAGAGGTAATGATTTCGTACCTCCTTATTTCCATAGATGAGCGACTGCGGTCCTGTTGTCGCATTGTATGAGGATCGAACTGTGACGCAGTCGATGAGTTTTGCTCTGACGGGCATGAGTATGGCCAGCATCTCTTTTTGATTGCAGTGTAGTGCTTGCTCTTCTTGTGACTAAGTGCCCAAGAGGGCCAGATCGTTTAGTTTTGCCCCCCAAGCCAAGTCTGATGCATCTGTTGCCAGAAAGTTCGTTGGAGGAAGGTTATGACATTCATTACCCTCCTCCATGGATGTAGCATCGTTGAAAACCGTCAATTTCAAGTCCACCAACTCAGTTTTTTGGAAACACCCTGAGGCAGTTGGTAAGCCTTTGATGAAAGGTCTGGTAGTGAATTCATGAATATTATTAACTTTCGATGACTGAGCCTTCCTCGAGGAACAACAAAGCTGGCGAAAATTAGGAGTGGTTATTCTTTGTAAATCTTTTAGAATCCCATTTTTCTGATCGAGCACCTGATTTACTTTTGTGATTATTGCCATCGACTTTTCTATTGGCAGGGATTTTAGATTGTCTCACGGTCTCCACAACACTCCCAAATAAATTATGCTTTTTTGAAGTTTGAGAACGGATTTCGCGAAATTTATTTTCCAAACCAGAGTTTGCAACTTATGTACTGTGAGTTAGACATGCTCGCGAAGCACATACACACATGTGTACACTTTAATGTATTATAAGGTAATTGACGAGATAAACAAGGATTTTTACTTTCCATCTTTTTCGTAATGTTTGAGCCACCCAATTTGTCAGTATTGAAAAGGTTTTAGGCACCGTGCTTAACCCGAATGAGAGCCAACTGCCAAGTCAGCTCTAGCAATTCTCGGTACAAGGCGTAGGAACCGCCTGTGCGACTTTGTTATTTTTAGATGATAATAAGCTTGGGAAATATCTACTTTGCACAGCCAGTCATGTGGTTGCAAGAAATCCAGAATACGATACATGTTTATGAGGCGGAAGGGATCTGTCATGACATGACATTGTCGTTTAGCGCTATGAGGTTGAATATAGGGCCGATTTGTCGGATTTTGGCACCAGAAACAGAGGGGATATAAAACTTTGCGAGAGTTGAGATACTTTTAAAATGCCTTTTGTATTTTAATTTTTTCTACATTTACAGATATTTCCTCTAATACAGGAGAATGAAAGGGACCTCTGATCACATTTGGGTAAACAAAGAGAAGTTTTTAAAAGAATGGTAGGTATGCGATACCCCAGAATTAACCTTAACACAATATCTGGTGCTCTCATTTCCTTCCACTGCAAGTGGAAGTGCGCTAACTGACCTGCTTAAAATCTTTCAGAGTCATTGTTTGTATCTGAAACCTGTAAGCATTAGAGCGTCCTAGGTTACTTCCACGATCGGGCCGCGAGCCTCGGTTGTGAAATGACCCTCTTTCATTGAAACTGTGGTGCTCATACTGGATATTCGAGGGTTGACCTTTGTATAGGTAGTCGACATGGTGGTATCCACCCCGCGAGGGTGGGTTGATACAGGCATGCATAAGTTATAGGGTAAGCCTGGTACTTGAAAATAATATCGAATTCCACGCGATGGAACTGCGGGTTTTCGTACGCCTTGCCCCCGCGAGAGGCGGCTGTTAGGTTGATTGGATCTTGCTTGTATCAATCCCTTAGTTTTTGGTGGCCAAAAACTTTGCGGACTCCCCCGGCCTTTTCTAATGTAGCTTTGATAGGCTCAGACTCAAATATATAAGCATTCTGTTCAATGTCGCTTTTACTAAAGGGGCTCAAACTTGTTCGGCTTGTTATAGTTTCCCCGACGCATTCCGATACTTTCGGCTTGGTGGCCACAAACTAATTGCAAGAAATCCGAGGAGATTATGTAAATTCCCTTTTTGAAAGAACTCATCAAATTTTCGCGCTTAATCTGTCATAATTAATGTCTGTATGCTTAGCCCAAGCAAGAACGTTACGAATACTTACCTGCAAGCTGCAACGTTTCTTTTTATTTAATTTTGCAGTAGGTTATAGCTGCATAAGATCTATAAGCATGGGCAAGGTGACGTAAGGTTTCATATATTTTTACCTCCTCGTTTGTTTCCAGGCCCATCAAGCCTGGAGTATGATTATATGCTTTTTGTGTATCAGCGTATCGTACCTCTGACCAAGATGTAATACCTAAACACTGGACTACGTGTAGCATTTAAAAAAAGATATTGGATGTTTTGGAATAGCTGTTTTCTTTATTTTAATCTCGATATCAAAGGTGATATATAGATAGAAAACACTTTATTGCACAACACAGAAAATAAGCTATAAAAAAAAAGTCATTAGGTCACGATTTAAATTTAAACTTCATCGTCAAGACATTGTTCATCAGCGACATCATGTTGTCCGTATAGCTCTCAGCTAATGTCTGAACAAAATGACGCCCCATCGGGACAAGCGGAATTGTTTGAGGTTATAAAATTGGTTACCGTATTTTAGAGCTCACCCATATCCTGGACTAGTTTATCCAGCCTAGCATCAGCAGGACGATGGGCGCGCTTTGCTTCCTGTCGGTGGCGGCAGCGCTGCCACTTCCTGCCGGTGGCATGTTCCACAGTCGGCGTGGACGAGCTCGATGTGCTGCTGCTGGAATTGGTTCGAACACGCTTGCGTGCTTGCAGCCTGCGGCTTGGCAGCAGTGTTGGGCTCATTAGCATTCATTACTATAAGATAAATAACGTTAATCTATTGCATTACAAACTACGTGGTTCTGTAACCTCAAAAAATGCACGACCACTGTACGAATTAAAACTGGTAAATTTAAAACAATGTACGAGATCCGAACGGAAAACCGTTAAAGCAAATGATCAAGTACTAACAAGGTTAAATGTCTATAGAGGGTACTTACAGTTCCCGGCACAATTTAACCACTTTAAATACTGCAAGCTTTTACTTACGTATTATCAACATCACTTATTCACTTTAGGATTATTATATAAGTATTTATACGCAACAGTGGTAGGGACGGAGCTGCTGCGCACAAGTTGCTTCGACGGAATACGAAACGCCAATGAAGTCAAGATGGCGCGCTTCATTTTATGAAACTAAAATAGCGCGCGGCTGCCAGGTGTCGCCACTGGATCGGAAATACTCGGATTAATAGTACGAAAACTGGTTGAAATACGACGGAAACGGATATGCTTTCTCAATATAAAGCTTCCAGTGACGGTCTAGTTTTTTAATAGTACAATGACCGTGTTTAGGCTCATTGTGATCAGCACACGGCTCCGATCATTTATATTATAAAATCTTGTGTTGGGGAAAAAATCCTAAGTACGAAGTCGTTTTTTTTTTAAAGAATTATAATTTAAAAGTATAATCTTATTTCGTTACTTATTGTGTTTTTTCAAGTCTGCACTGTACCTACTTATAATTATAGTATTATTTATAAGTAGGTACAGTATAGTGCAACTCAGAATCCAACGATACCGGGTTCGATCCTAGGCTCCGCACCAATGAATAGTGCAACTCAGAATCCAACGATACCGGGTTCGATCCTAGGCTCCGCACCAATGAATAGTGCAACTCAGAATCCAACGATACCGGATTCGATCCTAGTCTCTGCACCAATGACTTTTCTAAGTTATGTGCGGATTTCCATCGCTCTGTGCTTCGGAGGGCACGTTAAGCTGTCGGTCCCGGCTGTTATTGATTAATAGCAGTCGATAAGCCATGTCAGAGGCCCTCGGGCGGCTTGACAAACTCCGACACCAGAGGCCAGCACTACCTCATACGAAACGAACGACGACCATCAAATTTATAGTTACCTATACCATTATTGTAATATTGTACAAAGACGTTCTATATTATACCTATCACACAAATACAAGACTTTTAACCTCCTCAACCCTACAACAAACTATCTAACTAAAGAAAGAGTGTCTAGGGCAGTGATGGGCAAAGTACGGCCCCGCAAAAGGATTTATTCCGGCCCGCCGACGGTCCTTCAAAATGAATATTTATGGCCCGCGATAATTATATTTCGACGGTCCAGCAGTATGAAGTAGAATAATAGATGCATAGGTAATAGAGCCAGCTAGACTAGCCGCGTAGTTCATATGTTGCGGGGCACGAAGAGCGGAGTGTGGTGAGGTTGAAAGGCGCAGGCGGTTTTTTCAAAACAAAATTCATTTCTGCTATAACTCTGGCCCTACTCTGAAATTTTTTAAACATTCTGGCCCCCCATGAAAATGTTTGCCCACCACTAGGGTCACCATAGCATGCCATAAGCGAGTTCTTTTTATAGCTTATATACATAAAGTTCTTACTTCTTGCTAGCGATGAGTATCTCTGGAGCGCGATACCACCTCGTTGCGACGTAGTCCGTCAGACATGGGTCCGCGCCGTCCTCGCCTCCCGAGTACACGCTGGAGACAGAACGGGCCAGCCCGAAGTCAGCCAGCTTCACTCTGCAACGAGCGGAGCATCTGTGGTGTAATGCTGCAGTGGCTACTGACCACCGACTGCCATCATACGTGCGTGACATCATCATACCTTGGACTCGATCGAACGCAGAGCTTTCAGGGTTATAGGTGAGCAACATATGGCGGAGACTAAGATCCAGAGTCTCGAGCACAGCCGTAAGGTTGCATGCCTTTCGATCTTCTATAGGTTACGTTTCGGGGAATGCTCCCAGGAACTGCACGATCTGATCCTACCATCTCCTTTTCATCATAGGACGAGCAGACGTACGGCTCGGTACCATCCTTACCTCATTAGTATACCCTCTATTCGTACTAAACGTTTCAGTTCTACCTTTATAATGCGAACTGCTAAGGAGTGGAATACTCTACCGTCGTCTGTCTTTCCTGAAAACTATAATCTGGGTCTCTTCAAGGAGTGAATAGGTGCCTTTGTGCTCCATCTTCGGCTACATCGTCACTTACCAAAAGGTGATACAGTGGTCAAACAAAGGTCTATCAATGTTTAAAAAAAAAATGAGTTCGAGTGGGGGTCGCACTTTTTAAAATTTACTACGAGGTGAGTGACGGAACTAGTAGATATCCCACTTGATGTTAAGCGGTAACCTCTGCCTTTAACAATGCATTACCTCATAGGGCATGTCCACCTAATAGGACGCATGCTATGTGGCATTGCACTGCGCCACCCTGAGACATAAAGATGAAGCCTCAAGTGCCTGTAATTTCACCGCCACCCAAACCCTTCAAAGTGGAACACAGCAATGCAGCGAGCACTACTTAGTAAAACGAACACAGTTTTACTAAAACATGTTTTATTGACAACCACTGTAGCGCGTCGGGCGAGTAGCCGACTGAGATGCGAAAGGTTGTGGGTTTGATTCCCGATGTGGGACAATGTTTGTATGATCTGCAAATATTTGTTCCGGGTCTGGGTGTTTTTTTTTTTTTTTTTTTTTATTTATTACACAAAATCCACAGCTCTTAAATAATAATTACTTATTGTTAGTTAGTGTTATATTAATTATTTAATCTCGACCTATAATGATTGACAATAGCACTACCCACTCTACATAACAGGTTAGCTGGAAGAAAATGCTAGTTAGTCTTGTGCAATCATGAATTTTCTATCTATCTATCTATGGTACCATGGTACTCGTAATATCTGATATCCACGACTGTAATGTGCACAGGGAATGTAATGTAGGGACTATATGTATGTGACTGTTGGGTGTTATGTTATGTTATGTTATGTTATGACTTGAACATGACTTTGACGACTTTGAAGGAGTGTTACGCTGCAAATTATATTGAAAATTCACTAAATAAACTTGAAAATGGCAAATGCACAAGCCGTGCGACACCAATGAGGGGTTTTCACGGCCATTTCACATCAAGCTTAGACCCTTGGCAATAGATGGCGCCAGCTCTGTACTTAACTGTCAAAATAAAGTGAAATGTCAAATTCAACAACGTAGTGATATACTTTCGTGGTATTTTGTTACTATCACCAAAGACTAACTAAACACAATAGACTGCTAATCTCATACAAGAAAACGTGCATCGATGAATGATTACCTACAATGACGCTAGATGTCGCTGTTTTGAATCTGCTATAAACTATTGAAATCATTTTTACATGTATTTCGAATAGATTGATAAAAAATGATACGCGACCAGTTTCATAATTAAAAAATAAATTAGAAATTAAAATGTTTATTTTTAAAGAGATTAGGTAATTGGTTTAAAATGCTGATTGAATGAATTTGCCAGCGTCATCTAGAAATAGCCTGGAATTTTGCCAGCGCCATCTAGAAATAGCCTGGAATTGACCTTTTTTGAGTCACGTTTTCTTGTATGAGATTAGCAGTCTATTGTGTTTAGTTAGTCTATGCTATCACACAAAAGCACAGAAAATGCATTTGTTAATTTGACAACCATATTTTAGTCAGCGCCATCTATCGAGCCAAATCGAACTACTTTTTTTTTATTCGAAAATGAAAAGCCCTCATTAGACGAGAATCTAGGTATGTTATTACCTGCAAGTGCTATCGATCAGCACATTGCTGGGCTTCTGATCGCGGTGTATCACATTCCCCGAGTGTATGTACTTGGTCGCCTTGAGCATCTGGTACATGATGTACCGCTTGTGTATGTCCTTGAGGATGTTTCCGCGCTTGATCACGTTGTGCAGATCCGTCTCCATGTATTCGAAGCCGAGGTAGATGTCCCGGTTGTTGAGGGCCCTGTACGAAACAACAAGAGTCATACATACATAGACACATGCCTTTTTCCCCAAAGGGGTAGGCAGAGCCTCAGCTAAATTTAAATTTTAAAGTTTTTTTATTTCATAATTATAGGTGTACAGATTCAAGTGTAGTTAACCTAGAACTATACAACAATAAGTAAAAACTAGGTACGTTTTTGAAGCTATGTAGCTTATTAAAACTTATAAAATAAAATAAATAACAATAACATATTTATTCATAATAGTACATAAAATTAGATATGTATATGGTAGGAGCATGCAAGCTTTGTAAAGCGTTACATTTGCGACAAAAATGCGAGAGCCTCAGTGGACCTTTTTTCAGTGGGTTGAAATATAGACGTGACAAATGGTGAGCTCATCGCCGCCATCGCTTTCCACGACTGACTCTGTTAACGCTTTCTCCCAGTAATAATACATTCCCTATTAAGCTCAAACAAACAACGACAAATCTTATACCAACGAATCTTACTAACAAGTCCGGGTAATCCCATAATCAGCTTTTACGACATCCATGGGAGTAGACGGAGGGGTCTATTCTGAGGCCGGACACACCACAACTAGAGTCAAATAGGCTTTTTACAAGCTTTATATTAACTTGCAATATATGTCCGGGTGGAATCTTGTAACTGAATTTTAAAGCAACCGATTGAGCTGAAATTTGGCATACCTGTCAAGTTCCGATGACAATACAATATGATGGTGACAGCGAGCTGATCTGATGATGAAGACGGAAGGTGAATAACGGAACTCCTCGATGGATAATAGTATAACACGGCCAGTCTGTGTTTAGGCTCATTTTGATCAGCACACGGTTACGATCACTATTTTTTTATAAAAGTTTGTATTAAAATAAAAAATGTGTAAAAATATATTCTTCACAAAAAAACTTATTTAAACGTGTTTTTAGCAAAATCTACACAGTTTAAGACAACAAAAATTATTATGATAATCTTCATTTATTTTCATGGGCATGATCGAGCCCAAAACAAGATATCGAGAAATTTTCTCAAAAAAAAAAATCGTGAACTTACCTCTACAATGCGCTTATAACGTAAATATCTATATAATCTATCAGCGTACATGGATAAAATTAATAAGAGTAACCTTCGATAAATAATACTTTTATCGAAGAGAGTAACAAATAATATGATTTTAGAGAGCATGGTCGATTTATATTTTCGATTACACAGCACATATTTGTTTAAATACAGTTTTTCGTGATTTTCGTTCAGTTTTCGTAGCGTGAGCGCTGTTCTGTGACTTTCTAACTTATTTGAACTTTACTGAGTTAGATAGTGACGTAATTTAGCATAATTTATTAAGTTTTTATTTTTTTTAACAATGATACACCTATGTTTGACCACGATCTCACCTGTTGGTAAATAAATAAATAAATAAATGAAATAAATAAATAATGCTGGACAGTTCAAACATCATTGATCAGGGTGTTCTGGGTATTTTCTATGTATAATAAAAATATATATCTATGTAATAATATTGTATTAAGTATATCAGTTATCTAGTACCCATAACACAAGCTCTGCTTAGCTTGGGGCTAGATAATGTTGTGTTGTCCAGCATTATTTATTTATTTATTTTAATTTTATTTATACCGCAAAATAGTGCTCGCATTGCTGTTCCAGTTTGAAGGTGAAATAACAGGCACATGAGACTTTTCATCTTGATCTCACGGTGGCGGGCGCCATACAATGCCACATAGGGTGCGTCCTAAGTGTACGTGACCTGTGAGGTAATGCATTGTTAAAGGAACATCAGTTATAGGTATGCACTGTTAGGATGTATCTACTCACCTGTGAATACTGTGCAACTTCACAATATTCGGGTGATTCCGAAACGACTGCAGAAATATGATTTCCCTGAAGGTTCTTTGAGCATCCGTTTGGTTCCTAAACGCATCGAATATCTTCTTAATCGCCACCACATCCTTGGTCTTTTTGTCGGTGGCCTTCCAAACTATCCCGTAAGCACCCTTCCCCAACCTCTTTTTTATTTCGAACCTCTTTAGAATATGCTCGTCGATCTCAGACATATTCTTTTCTGGACTCTTTTTTGCAACCTGCTTTTGTGGCATATCCTTATTCTTGTCATCCTTCTTTATCTTCTGTGGTTGACTCATGTTTCTAACAATTTACGTTCAGGAATTCAATCCTGAAAACGATATTTACGATACCTCGTCAGTCAGTCTTGAAAGTGGGACGTAAAATGCAAATTTGATGCTTGTCGTTACCGAATTTGAATATTCGAGGCATATCGGAGGCAAGCGAGAGGCTTCAATGTAAAATATTGATCGTTTACTCCAAGCAACCGAAATAATGACCAGTGAATTAAAATTTAGCAATAAAGATTAGTTTAACTGAATAATACTCACGTACAAAATAGCAATGTTATCTCACAGTATCCATTTTCTATATAAATATTCCCAAATAGGTATTTAAATCACGATTTTATAATAAATTGTCGGGACGTTCGGTCCGCTTGCTTGTAGAATTTCATTTGTTTACGTCGTCTAAACAAATCGTCAGTTGCCATGACGACCGTAGCTGACAACTTTAGTGAGGTGAAATATCAAAAATTGTTTAATCGATAATTCAATACAAAATGCGATTATCGATTCCATATAACTCAACCGCATAACTGTTATGTAGGTACTTGTAGTTGATTGTTACCTAGAATGTAGCTAAGAAATAATTTATGGTAGTTAGTTACAAGTAAGATTTATACCTACCTAATGAAATGCACATATAAATAGAACTGTGTTTATAATGACATTATTAATTTTTGTAAATGTGTTTTAATGTTGTTTTTTTTTTTTCAAAAATTTATCCTAATTTTCAACTCTATTTTTTTTATTTTTCTTCTTATTCTTCTTTTATTTGTGGCTTGTGAATAAATAAATGAAATGACATGTTGCGTTTAACGTACGTTCTATTATGACATACGGAGCTGAAACGTGGACACTCACGGTAGGACGGGTCCATAAATATGCTGGGGGTGCATATGCTGAGTTAGAGACCTTTTTGTAACAGCAAATGTAACTATAATTTTGTGTATTTTCATGTTTTATTTTGTTTATACCTGTGTTGTTACAAATAAAAAAATATTCTATTCTATTCTATTCTATTCTATTCTATTCTATAAACTTAAAGTCGCTCAGCGAGCTATGGAAAGGGCTTTGCTTGGAGTCTCTCTGAGGGATAAGATCCGAAACGAGGTTATCCGACAGAAAACCAAAGTTCTAGACATAGCCCAGAGGATTAGCAAGCTGAAGTGGCAGTGGGCCAGACATGTCTGCAGAAGAACCGATAACCGGTGGAGTAAACGAGTTCTTGAGTGGAGACCGCGTCTTCGCAAACGTAGTGTAGAGCGCCCTCTGGCTAGGTGGAGCGACGACTTGCGCGGGGTGGCTACATAAACTGGATGAGGAGAGCCATGGGAGATACCTACGTCCAGCAGTGGACTGCAGTAGGTAGATGATGATCATGATTAAATGGAACTGGCCAAACCGTAGTTCTTATTGACTTCAGTTTCAGACTTGTAGTAGTAGAGTCAAAGTCAAAGTCAAAAAGTATTTTATTCATTGAAATCACAAGGATTATTTTGAATCGTCTTAAAAAATAAATTTACATTTACTCCTGTTCTAACGCAACCAGACCTAGAAGAATCAGGCAACAAACACGGTCTTTTTTTTTTTGATGATCCGTCTTAGTACTATGTGGGGAGCGCCTGTGTGGTGCTTCGAGAACAAGTGGAAGCTGAGCTTTTTTAACCCCCCGACGCAAAAACGACGGGGTGTTATAAGTTTGACGTGTCTGTGTGTGTGTGTGTGTGTGTATGTCTGTCCCATCGTAGCTCCCGAACGGAAGAACTGATTTCATATTTTTTTTGTTTTTTTTTTAAGGTTAATTTTTTGGGAGTTTTCTTAGCTATGTTTCATCGAAATCGATTTAGCCCTTTCATTGCGTAGAGGGTTTTTATATTCATTACAAAATTAATTACTTGTTTTGAAAGAGTTCGCCCGGAGAAGTGCTACCTATTTCTGCCGCAAAGCAGTAGTGCTCTCATTGCTGTGTTTCGGTTTGACGGGTATGGTTGCCGGTGAAATTACAGGCACATGAGACTTTCCATCTCTATGTCTCAGGCGGGCGCGGTGTAATGCCACATAGGGGGCGTCCTAGGTGGACATGACCTATGTGATAATGCACTGTTCATAGGCAGAGGGTACTGCTTAACATCAGGTGAGGGCCATCTGCATGATCCGTTGTTATAAGTTGCATAAAAAAAACTTCTAGTATTATGTATTTTTTAATATGCTTCTAGGTTACGAGTTTTTTTTTAAAGTTTTAGTCTGTTGTTTAGTCCGTTTCAAATGGTTGTTTCGTCGCTTATGTGTAGAAATACATTTATTTACAGAAAGAATAATACAAGGTATGTACAAAATACATATGAAACAGTTGTGCCACCTGCAGACCGCTGCCAGCGATCTAAAGGTAGCTCAACTGATCCAAATCACTACCAGACGGAAACGTCCCTAAGATGCTGGCTGCATTGCCACGCTGAATGGCAATACTAATGCGTTGAGCCAGATAAGAGCCAGCTCTCGGGTCACGCGTCGCTTCGACCAGAAGCCCTGAAAGAATTTTGAAAACGCGAAGGGCCCCGGAACCTCACGGACCCAGAGTCTCGACCCCGAAAGGCTCAAATAAGTAAGCTCTGTCGAGACTTGCATCTTAGCGTCTTTTGAGGTCCTTTTGTAGAAATTGATCTCGAGATGGTCCATGTTAGGACTAGTTACGAAACAGTGAAGGAAATTGCCTTTTTCGTAGTTATGAAAAACAGTTATTATAAGGGAACAAAAAGTCCATTTTAATAACTAGTTATGAAACAGTGAAGGAAATTGCCTTTTTTGTAGCTAGTTACGAAAAACATTTATGAAAATGGACCAAATTTTAATATTTTTAAAAAGTTAGTTAGAACGATAGAGAAAGGAGTTAACCTACATGGTGTGTATTCGCGAGTACACAGTTCGGGGCGAACCACTACCTTAATTTGGTTTATTTAGTCATTGAGCTTAATTAACTATCTAAAACATGACATAAAAATTAAATAAAATACCATTATTATTTTTTGCATTTATTGTCTCAACAACGTTACCTAAGTAGGTCTAGCTAGTACATCAAAGTCAAACATTTAAATGTAAAAAGGTTCGAAGAGAGACTCTTCCCGCCATTTTCGAGAAGAGACGTTGTCTACTTTTATTTTATTTCTTTTCCTAGTGTTTTCTTGAGTTATTTTGTGTTATTTTGGTGGCATTTTAACTAATGTAGCTCTTTTAATAAGCACAAGTGTAGTGAAATGAAATGGAAGTAAATTACGTGACTTTTGAAATTGGTGGAAATTGTCTACCAAAGTTTTAGTAAAATTGGCCACCGTTTTACTAAAACATGACTTGACTGTGACTTTGACGACTTGGAAGGAGTGTTACGTAGCAAAATATATTGAAAATACAATATAGTGAAAATACAGATACTTGAAAATGGCAAATGCACAAGCCGTGCGGCGCCAATTATAAAGAAGAAAAAAAAAAAAAAAAAAAATCGTAGAGATAAAGAGTAAAAGGTAGTTATTCAAATTACCTATTAAGTAAAATGTTTACGTTCTAAACAAAACGCATAAGGAATGCACAAAAATATTTAAAAAAAAAAACATTTAAACAAAACACTAAACAAAAAATAAACTAGGATATAATAATAATATTTCTATTATAAATGCCCTATTTAAATATTCATCTAAATCACAGTAAAATAACTTTGTTATCACGGATTTTAAGTTTTTTGATTACATTTGCATTAGTCACACTTTTGTACGCGTTGTAAAATAAATAGAAATAACTAAATGCCATAAAATAGATACCTAAGTTTAACGCTATTTTACAATTACTTTAGCATAAATCATTGATATTTTCTTCTTAAACTTATATAAATATTAATACTAATGTATTTCACTTATAATAGTAATTCTAATCACAAAAATATATAACAAAATATTGACATACCTACTCCAAGCAATCTGAAGTGGACTATTTACTTTTAATACTGACAATTATCATGATCAAGAAACTAGGTACTCTTACTTGTTTAAGGTGGAAGCTCTCGCTTGTGGAGCGAAATTCATTTTTTTCGATGTTTTTTGCTCATTACAGCTCATCAACACTTCTTCAGATAGCGAAAGTTGATTTCGCGAGAACTAGGCAACTTAACACACGTGTTTTAATTGATAGTATCTCATATACATCAACAGATTAGCTACGATCCCACTAAACAAAACAAAAACAATGTGAAAATGTGTTTAGGGGGATCGTAGCTAAACTGATAATATTTATGAGATACTATCAATTAAAACATGTGTGTTAAGTTGCCATGTTCTCGCGAAATCAACTTTCGCTATCAGAAGAAGTGTTGATGAGTTGTAATGGGCAAAAAACACCAAAAAAAAAGAATTTCGCGCTGTTCAAATAGTAGGTGATCTATAGAATCCAACGTAACAAATGTGAAGGCACACTCCCGAACAATAAACAATCCTGAAATATATTTTGAAAAAACATTATATTTATTTATCAAGTACTTAGATAGGACTTTTGAAACTATCGTGGTTATGTACATAATTTTCACTAGAAACGGGATATTTACCATGATTTTTGAGTTTTATATGTTCCCGATATTTCGGCATAGTTGCATGCGCCATGATCACGGGAGAACTGACTAAAGTCTTTGCGAGTAGATGTTATTGGCAGATATATCGATCTACCCTCTTTCTCACTCTTTTATTACGAACGATACCACTACCATATAAAACTCAAAAATCATGGTAAATATCCCGTTTCTAGTGAAAATTATGTACTTAGATAGGGTCATCAAAATGTCTATAGTGAGCTTTTAGAATATTTAAGTTTTTGATAAGAGTTCTTATAGTTAACAAGAAGAAGAAAACATATGGTATTCTTAAGCATGTTATCTAGTGAAATCACAAATTCAATATAATACACTATTTGAATTACATTACTCGAAAAAAAACAAAGACCACCATTTAAAAAATGAAGTCCAATATAAGACTTACTTACTTCTTACACGTTTTTTTGAAACATTTGTTATATTATTAATTGAGTTAGTGATTCATCAAAAAACTTTAACAAAACTTGGGCATTTTTATATTATTTTGTTCATACACAAAAACACGGTATCAGCGCGTATCAGAGCATGCGCTTGTTTTGTGTCTCAATTATACAAAATAAATTCAACTAGTGATTTTTTTCTCGGTGCGTACGTATTATTTATTAATATTAATAGGTAAAATTATGTCGTTATCATTGTTTTTTTATTGATTTCCTAAATATCTATTTAACAAAGATCGCAGCGGTACACTATCCTCTAGGCCGCTTTTTGTCTGTTGCGGATATCGGACGCGGACGTCGGTTGCAGGGACGGCATAGAAGCAACAGCAGTTAGTGGTGGTTCTTGTACTATTAAATATTCTGTGGTGGTGGGCTCAGAGCTACCTGTACCTTCTGTACCTAACGCCTAAACCGGCACAAGGATGTTCCGGGGCGTTTTGCCCGTTCCTCCCAACCTGGCAACAGCCCAAGCCGAGGTCCGTACCTAAGTGTGCCCTTGTGCTAGTTGCCCCAACCTAACTTTGCAGGTGGAGCGCCATCTGCGCTCACCAAAAGCCCGGTAACGCAGTCATGACCCCAGGAGGTCAATTGCTCCAAATCTACTCGAAAAAAAAAAAAAAAAAAATTGGAGCTTCCCGTCGCTTGATCCGTCGCAGACTAAACGTGTTGTCAGTGCTGACAATCCTCGGCCAGCGTCCGCGACCGGCGTCCGCGACCGGCGTCCGCGACCGGCGTCCGCGACCGGCGTCCGCGACAAAAAGCGGCCTTAACATATTTTCTACATGAAGTACCTACAAGTACCTACGCGTTATATTCACAGAAGTGGGGGATGAATCTTTTTCTTTTCTTCCGCGTCGAGACGGCCGAGGTCGATGGAGGATGGAGTCGGGAGACCACACGGCATTTCAAGGTAATCTGCCTCGTGGGTCATGATGTGCTCAGCTTCCACTGAAAATAAAACCGACAAACATTTGAATACATGGCTGTTTGGTGGAACGATGCAAAGATTTTATCAGGTGGTGGGGGCACATCTGAATCACTCCATCTACCATCCGCCCGCCATCGGCAGAGGATTCATCCGCACACCTTAGAGCCAGGGTGGTCCCGGGTTTCAGAGGAACTTCCTGCCGCGAACGCTCAGGTTGTGGAATGATCTCAGCCTATGTGGCATTGCACTGCGCCCGCCACCCTGAGAGATAAAGATGAATAGTCTCATGTGCCTGTAATTTCACCGGCACCTATTCGATTCAAACCAGAATACAGCAATGCGAGCACTATTGCTTTGCAGCAGAAATAGGTATGGAGGAAGTACTTCCCCGGACGAACTCTTTTACAAAAAAGCTCTACTACTAGGTACTAAAATTTATCAAGGGAGTGGGATAGCATGAGCATAACATAAATGCCTATAGAAGAGGTACTTACTTCGAATTCTGTGTATTTTATTCCCATACGCAAGATCCCAGTAGTAGAGAGTAGTAAATGTTAGAGGTATTAGAGGCATTAATAAGTATGGTCTCTTCGTCCTCCTAAACCTGTAAACGAATTCATATTAGTTTATAGTACCTAGGTAGGTACTTAGGTAGGACACGTTTCTTTATATTTAAGAACTTTACGCATACATACGCTCCTAATCATAATCGTAATTTATACAACGACAACAAACACTGTAAAAATGTGTTTAGGGGGATCGTAGCTAAACTGATGATATTTATGAGATACTATCAATTAAAACATGTGTGTTAAGTCTCCTAGTTCTAGCGAAATCAACTTTCGCTATCAGAAGAAGTGTTTATGAGCTATAATGAGCAAAAAACACAACAAAAAAAAAACGCGCCGCAAGCGTGAGCATCCACCTTAATAAATATCGAATATCGCTAAGTCGATTATTTTTATACTTAGGTAGTATACATATATCCTTTGTTTGTTAGTATAGTGTAAAGAATAAATGCCCTTTTATTTTATTTTTTGTAGAATCCTGTACTTTCGTATGGGATTTCGTTCTAAATAATAGTTTGTCGCCTTAATCCCTATTTTCTCATGAAAATTATAATTTTAATTAATAGCTACTTAAGGTTTATGATGATTATTTATGATTTGTAGTCTATGTTATAATTTGCATATTCAATGGGAATTGCTAGATCACATGGTCTTCCTGCAATGTTTATTCAAGATATTTTACCCTTCATAGACCCTATTGATTTGTAGCAATAAAATAGTGTCTATTTTTTGCATTTATAGTTAGTCCGACCGAAACCTGGCCGAGGCAACTATGTAACTTTCAAAAAAATCAGCGAACGCAGTTGTTACTATTTTTAAAATGAAAAAAAAAAAGATTCTTTGTAAAACTTGCTATCTTCAATTGGTAGTTAAAAATTTACCTTTTCTACATGACACGTTGTTTTTTTCCATACTATAAGTATAATCTACAATAGGTACCTACATAAAATAAAAATTAAGTATTTAATATTTTCCTTACCCAGTAAATAAACCAGCCGCAGCAGTGACGTAAAAAGCAGTAAACCACAAACATGTATCTCTATTTTTCGCTATTGTCATGGCCATTTGTCTTTCTTGCAATTGGTGTTGCAACTGAATTTGCCTCTCCATCTAAAATAGTTATAACAAATATAAATAACAAACATAACATGTTAACATCAAAGTAAACGTACACATTACCTTTATTTTGTTGATATTTTGAATGAACTCCTGATTATTTTTAAAATTTTCTTCCATATTCACAGTAAAATAGTTGCCCATTTTGGAGTTAAATATTTTATGCTTATAATATTGATCAATTTTATTCAACAACAAACCAACATAACCATCAACCAAACCAAGAACTCCAGGCAGGTCTCCAGCACAGACTAGTTATTTATTTTATGTAGTCATACATAGTCTGTAGTGATTGGTTTGGTTGGTTGGACTCCTACGGTGGGGAATGGTGTTACTAACTACCTAAGCAGTGCTACCATCATCGGTCGGCAGTGTATGGAAAATATTCAAATAACTGAGGGTGAGTCTGAGTTTTGCAAACACCATTGTAACGGTGAACGTAACACGATCGTACGTGTATAACAAAATAACTAGCTATTAATCTGTGCCAAAAACATCACAGATTAATGGCTAGTTACTACGCAATACACGTACACTCGCCGTTACGATCATCGTTACGATGGTGTGTGTAAACTCGGACTTTCCCCTCTGTATAAAATTTGTATGGCTTTTACATTCACAACAATTTGTATTTTTTTTACCATCAATTTTAAAAATATTTTATTTATTTTTATATCAAGATATAAGTAAATCGATATCGATGTTTGCACGATAACATCAAGCTGATCGTTGGGGCGAGGCGATTCACAGGCGAGTCACAGGTTTGTGTCCTAGTCCCACAGGAACAAGTAAAAACTTAAAACAGGACCAAAAGAGATCTTGCTATATCAGAACAACCTTGGAGGAATAAGTACACCCTATTCTCACTCTTAAGGTTCCACCACTCACCCATCATGAATAATCGTTTTATGAGTTATAAATTATGAGTAAAAATGTTAACAATAAATTGACAATAATTGATTGTTCCAAAATAATAAGAGAAAAAAAAATTACTTAGTCACAGTCAAATATAAATAAATATTGCTGGACAAATATTATAGTCAAAGTCAAGATAGAGAAAATAAACAAAAAATATAAGACTTGACATTGACATAAAAAACGTGAACCAACGGAAACCTGGGAACGAAATAGAGAGCAGTATTGTCGTATTTATTATAGTAGAATATAAAGTATATTTTGTGTGGAGTTGGAAAAGTGGCTGTTCACGGAAAGCTTTTACTTAATCCGACTTTCTGAAAAAGGTTTCGTGTCGTTTTTACAATTATAAAACATGAATGTGACATAAATGTAATAAATAATTGATTAATTTGATAGTACCTATTGACATAATTATATTGTTTTCATTTTAAATTTGTAGACCTATTAAATATTTGCACGCTAGTAACTAGTAAAAATATGTGAAACTAAATATCTATTAAGAACATTGTAATTACCATATTTTTAAGCGAATAAATGAATAACTAACTAAATAAAACAAAAAACACTCAAATCGCAACACAAAAACTCGATTGTTCAATAATAGTTTTTTCTTGAAATATTATTCAAACAAAATCGATTACTTAATAATCAATTATTTTTTAACATCCCTACACCTGACTGACTGATGGCTTAACCACAGACAAACAGACGAAACTACTCAAATAAATATAAATCAATGTCAAAAAGTTTCCCGCCAAGCTTTTTTGTTTAATCGTGGTTTTTGTGAAGTGAAATTTTAATTTTATAAATCTTTGGTATATTTTAGCTAAGATGGGTATTCTAGGCTTATCAAAGCTTATTGCTGACATAGCACCGCAAGCAGTAAAGGAAATGGAAATCAAAAACTATTTTGGTAAATTTCTATTCAGATAAACATTGACCGACCATATCTTATTTTCGCATAACCATCAAACTTTCTTTATTTTTGCAGGTCGTAAAATTGCTATTGATGCTTCTATGAGCCTGTATCAATTCCTGATAGCTGTGAGAAGTGAAGGTTAGTCAACACCACAATTATGTATCGACTTATTTTAAATAGAACAGAACGGTACCGCCTCTATCTTAACGAATTCATGAGTTAAATCAGCTTTTATTATGATATTGGTTTATCCAATATTAAATCGAAACTACATTCCATTTAAATTAGACTATCTTTTCATGTCACTACTCATCAAAAGGGGTTTTCTTTGTTGGATAGCTTTGTTCTTCAAAAAGGTTTTTAGGCTAAAAGTGCGGATGAAGGCGCGAGCTGGTCTGCTAGTTTCGGATTATTATTATGACTTAATTAACAGCTTTAAGTATTTATTCACATACTCTAAAACTTACAGCACAAGCCAAAATGTTTTAGAGGCACACCACATATATAACTCGTACACAGAGAACAATAAATAGCCAAGGATTCATGAGAAACACATCTATTCCTGGTTCCTGGCAATCATCGCATTGAGTACCTGGTACGAGTGTGTGAGCTAGTGTGGCATACCACGCAGTGTCCATGCAAACACAACACATGTTAAAGCGACATGAACGGCTTTGCACTAGTCAGTGATGCAAATCCCTCCAGTTACTTAGCTGCCTTTTGGTATACAAGGCAGCAAGGTTGTCTGGAAGAGATCGCTCTCAGCGATAAGACCGCCCATTGTACTTCCATACTTATTTATCTGATTGTTTTGAATGTGTTCATTTTTATGTGGTGTGCAATAAAGTGTTATCTATCTATCTATCAAGGCACATTTCTTTGAATTTTTGTCTGAGAAAATAACCATTAATTTACCAATTTGCTCATAAACCAGGTGCCCAGCTAGTCTCTGTGGATGGAGAGACCACATCCCACCTGATGGGCACGTTCTACCGCACAATCCGACTGATCGAGAATGGTATCAAGCCGGTGTACGTGTTTGATGGGAAACCTCCGGAGATGAAGTCACACCAGCTGGATAAAAGAGCCGAGAGACGAGAGGAGGCTGAGAAGGAGCTTCAGAAGGCTACCGAAGCTGGTAAGATTCAGTTTTATGCTACCTGATACTGTTCCACTGTTGGGCGAACGTCTTCCATTATCTATATATATAAAACAAAGTCGTGTTAGTTTCACCACTTATAACTCAAGAACGGGTGAACCAATTTGGCTGAAAATTGGTGGGGAGGTAGCTTAGAACCAGGAGATTGACATAGGGTAGGGGGGGGGGGGGGGGGGGGGGGTTCCCCCAGGGGCTACCCGTGCAAAGCCGGGGCGAGTCGCTAGTTTATAATATTTGCAGTCTAACACTATTTATTTCGATATTTTGTAATTAATATTAGTTTACCCTTTTTTTATTTATAAGTACTGCTTTATTATACACTGAATTTTAAAAAAATACAATGAACCTTAAGTAAATCTAAAACTAAACTAAAAACCTACCTACCAGATCAGCAAGACACTTAACACTTTTTATTGAATTTGGAAAATTTTCTTATTGTCAAGCAAATTTTTCATATCATATAGATGCCTCTACCCAAAGGTTGTCTGGTAGATCGCTTCTAAGCGGACCACGCATTGGACTTTTGATTAATAGGTCTTAAACTATGAAGTAGCCATTTATAACAGGAAAAAAAAAGAGAATTTTAATTCAATGTTTAGTAAACATGGAATTCTATTTTTAAACCCCGACGCAAAAACGAAGTTGAGTTATAAGTTTGATGTGTCTGTGTGTGAGTGTGTGTGTGTGTCTGTCTGTCTGTCCGGACGCCTGCAATGCTCTAAGGTCTGTCCCAACGTAGCTCACGAACGGATGAACCGTTTTTTTTTGTTTGTTTGAAAGGTGACTTTGTTTGTATTGTTCTTAGCTATGTTTGATCGAAATTGGTTCAGCCGTTTCATTGCGTTGGGTTTTTTTTTAATTTTTACAAAATTAATTACTTGTTGAATTTAATTTGTAATTTTGTAATTTGTATGTTAAGGCGATATGTTAAAATACCGAATGGGCGGAGTCTAGCCAGAAAACAATAGCTGTAAGACAGTGACAGCGCTATTGCTCACTTGAACCCGGGAAAAGGTGAGGTATAGATTTTTGCCACTCGGAAGTAACTGACGTAAGCGACAAATGATAAAACTTCGTTTAGCTTCTAAAGTAGCAAATATAAAAATAAATTATCTATAATTAATGTAAGTAATGTGATTACCAACTGAATAATATTAAAAAATATGCTTAATACTTTCTCTAGTCGAAGGAGGGACCTAAAAAGGGCTTTAGAAGAGCCAATTTCAAAAAATAAAGCTATCGAGAAAAGTTTCGCGAATCGTGTTTCTAGTCTATAATTTACTTAGATTACATCCTCAAGTAATTACTGTATTAACATCAAGTTTGTAAACCTTTACTGTTACTGAGTGAGCATGAAACGAAACGACTCCAAAATTTTAACATAGCGTCTTAATTAAGATTTCGTCATCAGCATGTCCATGTTAAAAATGCAACAAAATACAAGTAATTTTTTTAATAGAAGTATATACTGGCCATATAGTAAAAAAACCGTGCGTGAAACCTTCCTGTACCTAAGGCCGGCGCCGGCCACATACACTCGGAATTCCGTTTTGGAATTTCGAAATGAAATATCGAACGCAGTAAGTCCATACAAATCTATGGACCTACCCACACTACACACTATTACACACACACACACACTTGGTAATTTTCCGTACGGATTTTTTTCGATTCGTAATTTCGCATGATGGAATTGATTTGAATTGATAATCCGAATGAAAAAAACCCAAGTTTGTGGCGTCTGTACGGAATCCCGCGAAGGAATTTCGAAAATGAATTCCGTTACGGTATTCAGAGTGTATGTGGAGGGCCTAAGAATATAATGAAAATAACATTAACGAATTTATATTATAAAATTTCCGATATTTATCTAACGAATAAAAATTTTAACGTCTACCGTCGTCTGTCTTTCTTGAAAACTATAATTTGGGTCTCTTCAAGGCTAAATTGAACAGGTGCCTTCTAGAATTTTGTGCTAATCATATTTATGTGATACTATAAATTAAAACTCGTGTGTTAGGTCATATAATTACGGGCAAGATAGTTTTTGCCATCTGAAGAAGTGTTGATGAGCTGTGATGAGCAAAAACCACAAAAAATAATAATTTCGCGCCACAAGCGAAAGCAACCACCTTATGACGATGCGTAAGCCGTGTTAAAATGAAAATTCGTAGACTTGTTGTATGAATAGGTGAAATATTGATTTATTTATTAACTGAATTTTGTAAAGTACCAGATATCACAATAGTTATTGAGAGGTTTGCGCTGGGAAAAGTACTGTTTTCTGTTTATGGTCCCCGAAACTTCAAGGGGCTCTTAACTCTAAATAAGAGGCCCAATGCCATACCGTAGTGTGGTCGGACTATGAAAGACCCCTCCGTCTCCTCCGTAAAAGCCGACGAAGGGATTAGTTACACTAGGGGTTGAGCAGCAGCACGTTAACTTTTCAGTTCTACCTATATAATGCGAACTGCTACGGAGTGGAATACACTACCGTCGTCTGTCTTTCCTGAAGACTATAATCTGGGTCTCTTCAAGGCTAGAGTGAATAGGTGCCTTCTAAACCTTTGTGTTCCTTCTTCGGCCACATCATCACTTACCAACGGGTGAGATCGTGGTCAATCAAAGTAAAAGAAAAACTTCCGTCTGCTCCCGTGAATGTCGTAATCGCCGGCTAAAGGAATAGCAGGAGATTGGCAGCTGCATCCACCTGAGTACTCAACAGCAGTACTGCGATCACCAATCCGCCTGCCAAGCGTGGGGATTATTGCAAATCCCCCCCATTGCAAGCCACGGCAGTTCTCGTCCAGAAGTGGTGGATGTTACCAAGTGGAGAAACAAAGGTTGTGGAGAAAGGGTCGGCAACGCGCGTGTGATGCCTCTGGTATTGCAGGCGTTCATAGGCTATGGTAACCGCTTACCGACAGGTGGGCCGTATGCTTGTTTGCTACCATGGTAGTACAAAAAAAGTAATTAATTTTGTAAAAATTAAAAAAACCTCAACTCTGAACGGCTGAACTGATTTTGATCAAACAAAGCTAAGAACACTCCCGACAAATACACCTCACAAACAAACAAAAAACTAAATCGGTTCATCCGTTCGGTAGCTACGATGGGACAGACATACAGACACACACACACACACAGACAGGTCAAACTTATAACACCCCTTCGTTTTTCGTCGGGGGTTAAAAAGAAAGATGTGGAGACGTAACTTTATTTATGTGTGGTTTCAGGTGACCAAGCGTCCATTGAGAAGTTCAACCGGCGACTTGTGAAGGTCACCAGACACCACAGCGAGGAAGCGAGAGAACTCCTGAAGCTGATGGGTGTACCAGTGGTCGAGGCGCCGTGTGAAGCCGAGGCGCAATGTGCTGCTTTGGTATGTGTCTATGTTATTTGACTTTCATTATCATCGATGGTAGCCTAACGGTTCAATAGTGCAACTCAGAATCCAACGATACCGGGTTCGATCCTAGGCTCCGCACCAATGACTTTTCTAGGTTATGTGCGGATTTCCATCGCTCTGTGCTTCGGAGGGCACGTTAAGCTGTCGGTCCCGGCTGTTATTGATTAATAGCAGTCGATAAGCCATGTCAGAGGCCCTCGGGTGGCTTGACAAACTCTGACACCAGAGGCCAGCACTACCTCATACGAAACGAAACGAATCGTGCTGTACAAGTCCACTTTAATGGCCCCTCTACATGATGGCCGAGCGCCGGACCAGCTAGATGGCCATGTGATGGTTGATACGCAACTACACGATGGAGACATTCAGTTCTGATCTCGTCGTGACGTGGAAGCATATAGCCGCTGCGGCTGTATAATATCTATACAGCAAGTAGCATTATTTTCTTAATGTGCACAAGAATAAAGTTATTAAAAATAAATGGCCTAGAAGAAGATCCTGGATGGTATCTAACCATAGCAATAGAACTACTTGTACTACTTTGAGCTACCTTTAGATCGCTTGCAGCGGTCTTCAGGTAGCACAACTGTTTCATATGTATTTTGTACATACCTTGTATTATTCTTTCTGTAAATAAATGTATTACTTGTAAATCATAAAAATCATAAATCATTTATTTGTTTAAATGTGGTAGTATACAAGTTCTTAAAATTAATTAGGATGTCTCACATTTCCCATGTTATTCTTTCTGTAAATAAATGTATTACTTGTAAATCATAAAAATCATAAATCATTTATTTGTTTAAATGTGGTAGTATACAAGTTCTTAAAATTAATTAGGATGTCTCACATTTCCCATGTTATTCTTTCTGTAAATAAATGTATTACTTGTAAATCATAAAAATCATAAATCATTTATTTGTTTAAATGTGGTAGTATACAAGTTCTTAAAATTAATTAGGATGTCTCACATTTCCCATGTTATTCTTTCTGTAAATAAATGTATTACTTATAAATCATAAAAATCATAAATCATTTATTTGTTTAAATGTGGTAGTATACACGTTCTTAAAATTAATTAGGATGTCTCACATTTCCCATGTTATTCTTTCTGTAAATAAATGTATTACTTGTAAATCATAAAAATCATAAATCATTTATTTGTTTAAATGTGGTAGTATACAAGTTCTTAAAATTAATTAGGATATCTCACATTTCCCATGTTATTCTTTCTGTAAATAAATGTATTACTTGTAAATCATAAAAATCATAAATCATTTATTTGTTTAAATGTGGTAGTATACAAGTTCTTAAAATTAATTAGGATATCTCACATTTCCCATGTCTGGGATACAAATATTACAACATGCATATAATAAAAAATAAAAATAAAAGATACCTAATAAATTACAAATGTCAACAATTTCAAATTAAACATGTCATGAATATAATGTGTTTTTTAGATTGAATTGGTAGGTAGTTCAACTAGATACTTTTGCTTGGTTTTTTTTTTTTTTTTTTTCACACCGTCCACTTTCCATACACCGGAATAACCTTCGTGCAAAAGCTGAACTTGTTTTAAAACGTGACATTGGCGAAATTGTGGTCTATTCCGCAAGGGCCACTTGTTCAAGAACTGAACTGACTACTACTACTACTTTTATGTCAAGATCATACTACTATTTATTCTGTGATAGAACTAAGTACCTAAATCATTGACCTATTATTACTAGAATAGTAATTACAACTCACTGATCTAAGTAAATTTAGTTTTCTTTAAATTATATGTTTATTTTATTTTATTTTATTTATTAGGATTTCCAATGAGTAATACACATAACTTAAAAATATAATAAACTAATGGATGCGTTCCCTGTGCTTACTCTGTAAAGGAAACCACAGCTAACGCAGGTATAATAAACAAAGAGTAAGTGCATAGTGACAACATTTTGAAAAAGTACACCAGAAGATCATATATCAAGATACATTGACTAAGAGAAGAAGATTATCGGGACTGTACATAAATCACAATTATTAACAAAACAAAATCAAAGCAAATAATTAAAATAATTTTAAATATATCGACCAGCACAGGACCTGTTCTGATTTTAGTAGCTCTATCATTAAAACTTATGTGGAATGGGCCACGTGTGGATGCGTACTGCCATCGCTGGCCCACTACCTTTGATGTGTGGACGAAAAACCGACACCGTGGCCATCCCATCGCCATCCCGCCGCGCCATAAGCCATCCGATGCAACTGCGCCCTCCACACGCTGGCCTATCTTAGTGGGCTAGTATGATGGCCCATCGTGTAGAGGGGCCATCAGACATTGGCCACTTCCATGTAGTTCTGATCGTGAGTGGAGGTGAACCTGACGTCCTACTGTGTAGTGAATTGTGCAATTTTTTCCCAGTGCCAACCCTACTTCCAGCCAGCCCGCTCCTTAAAGTAAAGGAGCAAGATTTTGGGTTAAAACACTAAATATAAAAATAATGCTGGACAGTTCACACAACATTATCTAGCCCCAAGCTAAGCAGAGCTTGTATTATGGGTACTAGATAACTGATATACTTAATACAATACATTACATAGATAGGTATTTTTTATGATATATAGAAAATACCCAGAACACTCTGAACAAAAATATCTGCAGATCGCACAAATATTTGTTCAGAGGCGGGAATCGAACCCGCAACCTCCTGCGTCGCAGGCGAACCTTCGCCCGCCGCGCCACAGTGGTCGCCTATTGATACAGAAGGCCAGCCCCAGCCGTTATCTACTCTCGACCTTCGCTCTAGGGCTGGCACTTACAACAGTCTGTGAGAAATTTAGATTTGGGACATTCAATTAAAAAATATTTTGGCTCTACATAAGACCATCGCGAAAGAATCCCTTTTTTTTATACTACTTGGATGACGGAACAAGCAAGAGGCCCACCTGATGTTAAGCGGTAATCTCTGCCTCTGAACAGTGCATTACCACATAGGTCACGTCCACCTGGGACGCGCCCTATGTGGCATTGCACTGCGCCCGCCACCCTGAGACATAAAGATGAAAAGTCTCATGTGCCTGTAATTTCACCGGCACCCTTACCCTTCAAAGCGGAACTCAGCAATGCGAGCACAACAGCTTTGCGGCAGAAATAGGTATGGTGGTAGTACTTCCCCGGACAAACTCTTTCACAAAAAAGCTCTACTACCTACTACTAAATGTTTGTTTGTTTACTGATGTTTGTGGTGAGACTCCGCAATCGTATTTTGTCTCATTTGTCAGACAACATACGTTACTTTTTCATACCCCACTCGCTCATATTGTACTTGCAGCGGCCAACCTGGGTACGAAGTCGGTTGAGCGATTTCCAGGTTGACCGAGGTAGAAGTCGGCCTGCTGGAAGCTCTTGCAGGTACAACATATTCTGATGAAGGAGGATGTTCTTCTAGCCACTGTTTAAGTCTGGTCTCACTATGTTGGTGGTTGGAAATTGGCAGGGTTTTTTTAAGAAACTGTTTCGGCTCTTCTGTCTCTTCAGTTTCAACTCCGGTTATAAAGTAGTAACAATATACCACTACCTCCTTCCAGGTCAGAGCCGGTAAAGTATTTGCGGCGGCCACTGAGGACATGGACGCTCTGACCTTCGGCTCCAGCGTGCTGCTCCGTCACCTGACCTTCTCCGAGGCCAGGAAGATGCCGGTCCAGGAATTCCACTTAGACGACGTCTTGAAGGGACTAGAGCTTGAACAAAACGAGGTAATATAAATACATAAGACGCCATTTTTAGGGTCTCGTACCCAAAGGGTAAAACGGCACCCTATTACTAAGGCTCCGCAGTCCCTCCGTCTGTCACCAGGCATGTCATGAACCGTGATAGTTTCACAGATGATGTATTTCTGATGCCGCTAAAACTCAAAATAATACTAAAAAACAATAAAATAAATATTTAAGGGGGCTCCTTACACCCTTCGTGCGCGAATCCGACTCGCACTTGGCCGGTTTTTTCTTTTGCTGAGTTAAACTCTATTTGTGACGATGATGCGTAGATGGTGCCAGGGGACACCTTTCTTACTTATAAATAATGGTTTTTCTTTTTAATTTCTAGTTCATTGACCTCTGCATCCTGCTCGGCTGTGACTACTGCGGCTCCATCCGCGGGATCGGCCCCAAGCGCGCCATCGAGCTGATCCGCCAGCACCGCTCCATAGAGGCGGTGCTGAAGAATATCGACACCGCCAAGTACCCCCCGCCCGAAGACTGGAACTACGAGCGCGCAAGGGAGCTGTTCATTCAACCAGATATTAAGGATGCCAAGGAATTAGAGGTTAGTGAACCTAAGCACGTGTTGATAAGATCGGCCCCAAGGGAGCTGTTCATTCAACCAGAGATTCAGGATGCCAACGAATTAGAGGTTAGTGAACCTAAGCACGTGTTGATAAGATCGGCCCCAAGGGAGCTGTTCATTCAACCAGAGATTCAGGATGCCAACGAATTAGAGGTTAGTGAACCTAAGCACTTGTTGATAAGATCGGCCCCAAGGGAGCTGTTCATTCAACCAGAGATTCAGGATGCCAAGGAATTAGAGGTTAGTGAACCTAAGCACTTGTTGATAAGATCGGCCCCAAGGGAGCTGTTCATTCAACCAGAGATTCAGGATGCCAACGAATTAGAGGTTAGTGAACTTAAGCACTTGTTGATAAGATCGGCCCAAAGGGAGCTGTTCATTCAACCAGAGATTCAGGATGCCAACGAATTAGAGGTTAGTGAACCTAAGCACGTGTTGATAAGATCGGCCCCAAGGGAGCTGTTCATTCAACCAGAGATTCAGGATGCCAACGAATTAGAGGTTAGTGAACCTAAGCACTTGTTGATAAGATCGGCCCCAAGGGAGCTGTTCATTTAACCAGAGATTCAGGATGCCAACGAATTAGAGGTTAGTGGCCAGTGTGGAAGACCCATAACAGACAGCGACTCAAGTCTGTTGTAATGGCAGAAATAGGTATGGAGGTAGTACTTCCCCGGACGAACTCTTTCACAAAAAAGCTCTAGTACTATTACCATGTAAATAATGTTGAAGTTCAATATTATATTATAAAAGAAAGTTGATGTTGGTATGTTCCGATAAAACTCAAAAACGAACCAATGCAGCCCAAAAAAGGTTTAACCGTAGGGTAGCCCCAACCCTCCCATCCATGAAGAAGGTTTTGGGCTGCGCGGTTAAGGTTTAGAGAAAACGGTTTAGAAGGTTTGGGCGTAGTAACTATTAAGTAATCTGTGGTTTGGGTTTTGGGCTGCGCGGTTAAGGTTTAGAGAAAAACGGCTTAGAATGAGGTCAACTTGACCTGAAACTCAACCAAAACTTCTAGAAGGTTCGAGGAAGTTCGAAAACTTCAGGGAGGTTCTGAAAAATTCAAGGCAATTCTAGAAGGTTCGAGAAACTCCAGAAAGGTTAGAAAAAAATCGAGAAATTTTCGAAAGTTCTAGAACCTGCTGGAAGCGCGGGGCCCCAGCTAGTAAATAAATAAAAAGACAGTTAAATTACTTAAATATTTCCTATAACAACAATTCAAAGTAATCAGAAGAATAATTACTTAAAGACAGTTAAATTACTTAAATATTTCCTGTAACAACAATTCAAAGTAATCAGAAGAATAATTACTTAAAGACAGTTAAATTACTTAAATATTTCATGTAACAACAATTCAAAGTAATCAGAAGAATAATTACTTAAAGACAGTTAAATTACTTAAATATTTCCTGTAACAACAATTCAAAGTAATCAGAAGAATAATTACTTAAAGACAGTTAAATTACTTAAATATTTCCTGTAACAACAATTCAAAGTAATCAGAAGAACAATTACTTAAAGACAGTTAAATTACTTAAATATTTCCTGTAACAACAATTCAAAGTAATCAGAAGAACAATTACTTAAAGACAGTTAAATTACTTAAATATTTCCTGTAACAACAATTCAAAGTAATCAGAAGAATAATCTTGAGAAATAAAGGGGCGTCGATTATTTTATGACTGTTCATGCTAAGAGAACTCACGGTGGTTTATGATCGCAGCCTCCGCGACTCCATGCGACTGTGGTGCCCAGTCCCAAACCATGCCACACGCCCTTGTATGCCCATCCTGCCCTGACTCCTGCACGATGGAGGATGTAATGACCTGCTCCGACAATGCCGTGGGTGTGGCGACCTATTGGTCACAAGTAATTAATTTTGTAAAAATTAAAAAAAAACCAACGCAATGAAATGGCTGAACCGATTTTGATCAAACATAGCTAAGAACACTCTCGACAAATTCACCTTTCAAACAAAAACAAAATAGAAATCGGTTCATCCGTTCGGGAGCTACGATGCCACACACACACACACACATACACACACACACAGACACGTCAAACTTACAACACCCCGTCGTTTTTGCGTCGGAGGTTAAAAATGGCTTTGAATGAGACATCGACACGAAAGAAGAAGAGGTTAGTAAACCTTGGCTGTGGTTTATCCGGTTTCAAAATAGACCCTTCCGTCTCCTCCTGTGGATGTTGTAATAGCCGACTAAAAGAATATCAGGGGATTGGCAGCAGCATTTATTAGTAGTTGACCTTTTTTGTGAAAGAGTTCGTCCGGGGAGTTATTACCACCATACCTATTTCTACCGCAAAGCAGTAGTCCTCGCATTGCTGTGTTCCGGTTTGAAGGGTATGGTTGTCGGTGAAATTACAGGCACATGAGACTTTTCATCTTTGTGTCTCAGGGTGGCGGGCGCAGTGCAATGTCACATTGGGCGCGTCCTAGGTGGACGTGATCTATGAGGCAATGCATTGTTAAAAGTAGAGGTTACCGCTTAACGCGGTGGGCCATCTGCTTGTTTCGTCATTCACACACAAAGACCCTTCCGTCTCCTACTGTGGATGTCGTAATCGCCGACTAAAGGAATGTCAGGGGATTGTCAGCATCCACCTGAGTATTTAACACTAATACTGCGATCACCAAGCGTGGTGATTATGGCAAATGTAGTTAAATAATGCTGGACAGTTCACACAACATTATCTAGCCCCAAGCTAAGCAGAGAATGTATTATGGGTACTAGATACTTCATCATCAACCTACTGCAGTCCACTGCTGGACATAGTTCTCTCCCATGGCGCGCCACTGAGCCCGGTCTGATTGCTCTCCTCATCCAGTGAACCAGTTTCTGCCAGCCACCCCGCGCAAGTTGTTGCTCCACCTAGCCAGAGGGTGCCCTATACTACGTTTGCCAAGACGCGGTCTCCACTCAAGAACTCGTGTACTCCACCGGTTATCGGTTCTTCTGCAGACGTAACCAGCCCTATGCCACTTCAGCTTGCTAATCCTCTGGGCTATGTCGAGAACTTTGGTTCTCTGTTACACTTATACACTAATACAATACATTACATAGATAGATATTTTTTATTATACATAGAACATACCCAGAACACCCTGAACAAATATCTGCAGATCGTACAACTGTCATTCTATCTTGTTTATACTTCCAGATGAAATGGACCGACCCTGACGAAGAAGGGCTAGTGAAGTTCCTGTGTGGTGACCGGCAGTTCAACGAGGAGCGCGTGCGTAATGGAACCAAGAAACTGTTGAAAGCCAGAACCGGGACCACGCAAGGAAGGCTCGACGGATTCTTTACGGTAACTTGAGCTCATTATCCTAGGGTGTCTCAGCCCTAAGAATACACCCCCTCTTCTTTTTTTTTACTATAATAGACCTTTGTTTGACCACGATCTCACCTGTTGGTAAGAGACGATGTGGCCGAAGATGAAGCACTAAGGTCTAGAAGGCATCTATTCACTCTAGCCTTGAAGAGACCCAAGGATGGATTCTCCTCCCTTGGAAGTCGCAAGGGATTACACCTGAGGATGGGCGGCAGCATCCACCTGATCAACACAACCTAGATTCTAGATTCACAACCTAATTCTAGACCTTTGTGCTCCATCTTCGGCCACATCGTCACTTACCAACAGGTGAGATCGTGATAAAAAAAAGGTATACCAATGTTAAAAAATTAAAATTACACAAATTGTAGTAGTAGTAGACCTTGTGAAATAGTTCGTCCGGGGAAGCATTACCATACCTATTTCTGCCGCAAAGCAGTAGTGCTCGTATTGCTGTGCTCCGGTTTGAAGGGTATGGTTGAAATTACAGGCACATGAGACTTTTCATCTTTATGTCTCAGGGTGGCGGGCGCAGTGCAATGCCGCATAGGGTGTGTCCTAGGTGGACGTGACCTATGACGTATTGCATTTTTAAAGTAAGAGGTTACCGCTTAACATCAGGTGGACCATCTGCTTGTTCCTTCATTAACTTGCATTTTACCCCAATTCTTAAAACATTTCTCATAATTTGGCCCCTCCACATTATGCCCTGCTTTTAAATTTTGACCCTTTTTATATTATTGACGACCTCTGTGGCGCGGCGTGCGAAGGTTCGCCTGCGACGCAGGAGGTTGCGGTTTCGATTCCCGCCTCGGAACAAATATTTGTACGATCTGCAGATATTTGTTCAGGGTGTTCTGGGTATTTTCTATGTATAATAAAAATATTGATCTATGTAATGTGTTGTATTAAGTATATCTGTTATCTAGTACCCGTAACACAAGGTCTGCTTAGCTTGGGGCTAGATCATGTTGTGTGAACAGTCCTGCATTATTTATTTTATTTTGTTTTTATTATGACTCATGCTCTCACATTTGATGTCTAACGGATGCTGACGATGATGACGTGACCAGAAATGAACCAAAATCGTTTGTCCGCAGATAAAAACTACGCCGAACCCCAAACGAAAGGCTGACGACGACAAAAAGAATTCCGCTAAAAAAAAGGCGAAAGTCGGCGGCGGCGCGCGAGGGAGGAAACCCAAATAAAAACCTCATAGATTAGTATACTTTTAAGTTCAGCCATAGAAAGGGTATTGGCATGGAGGCGTAGGGCGTGTCGCCATTGTTTGAGCAAATTGTACACACTCTTTAGGCTGGTTTACATATGCATTAGTTAAGTAGCGAGTTAAGTTGCCGGTCTGGCGAGTTAAGTCCTTATCGTTGTTTGGACATCAAACCAGTAAGTACAGGTCTAGCGGTTAACTGACACAGTCCCTGAGGTATGGGAGCGGTACGGGAGGGGTGTTTTCGTTACGTCGTTCGTACATTATGTCACATATCATCAACACCACTCCCGTACCGCTCCCATACCTCAGGGACTAACTCAGTTAAGCGTTACCAGTAGTAAGTAACTCGCTGCGTGTGAACAGCACTGTCCTAGCCAGTACAGTGCATAAGTTGACGCTTCTGTCGCGCAACCTGTCTGTGTCGTGCGTGACGTGTCGTTTTGTTTCGTGTTTTCCTATTCGTTTATGTTTCGTTCGTTCGATAGTTATTTCATTCTTGATCTCCCTTACAAGAACACTAAGGCCGAAATAAATAGATCTTACTTAGCACGTACTAATGCTTAATCAATCAATCAATCAATCAATACTTTTATTTCAGGCTTTAAGGAAAAAGTACTAAACCTAAACAATAAGCCCATAGCAATAAATACCTTAAAACTAACATACATATAAAATAGTAGTTTATGCAACTGTCATATAAGAAGGGGTATTAAAACACGAGAGTCTGAAGCCTCATGCGATAATAGGTTGACTCGAGTGTTTTAATACCTAAGTTATATGCAGTTTCATACACTACTTTATCTTCACTCATAGGAAAAATTGAAATTAAACAAAGAAAAACACGATCGGCAAAAAAATTTATGGGAAGCGCGGGAAATTAAGTTCAAACTACGCATGCGTGCGCCATTTTTTCACAGTTCGAACTGCGCAAGCGTGCGCCTTTTTTTTTCATATTCAGACTAGTTTAATGAATTAATAAAAAAAAAGATAGCGGTACTATAATCAGTTTTATGATACAGTTGGCGGTACTATAATGAGTTTTATTCTTAATTTTATGTATATGCGTCTATAAAGTGCGTCTGTATAGAACCGTCTTTGAATTCGTAATTAGAATTTTTCGATTTGAGTGTAGATAAAATACTTTATTTTAGTGCATAATTTTAGACGGCGACGTATGACGCAACTCCGTAGTGTCTCGTGTCAGGCGTCCGAAGAACCTCCTGAACTTGACACCTTAGCATTATGCCTGTCACTTTCACACACATCTCAAATCACGCGTGCTAGAGAGGGACAGGGACAATGCTATGCATTAGTACGTGCTAAGTAACGTCTATTTATCTCAGCCTTACAATTTATCTAATGAGTTCGCGTTTGGATACCCGAATGCATTTACCGAAAATTCAAAAAAAAAATACTTCATGCCCACTCAAAACTGTATAAAATATGCACGATCTTATAAAAACACCAACTTATTTACTTAAATGTTAAATATTTTTTTAAACACCCGGATCCAGCCGTCTGATACTCATCATCAGGCCACAGAAGTCGTACATAGGCCCATAGAGAGCCTCCAGAACCTTTATCAAGACTCAACTGCTAGTATGCGCCGTAACGGTCGCCCGCGAGCGCGTCTCCTACGAATGTTGAAAAATGGCGGCGTCATATGTGTATGTGAGGGTAGGAATATGGACTAAAGGCATGGAACTAAGGCTAAAAACGAAACGTTAGCGATTATACCAGTCTCATACTTTTATATGAATGTATTCATGTGTTGGAATGAGACGAGCATAAATCTATCTGTTCTTATTTGTGGTAGTCGTACCAGGCCAAATGTCAAATAACTAGTACATTCATGGTAACAATCTAGGGAGATGTATATGCATGATACCAAAATTCAGGGTACGGAACGGAAAGACGACTGTCGTGTGACAATATATTTGTTTCTCTCTAACACAGGATAGCAAGCTATCTTCTAGGATAGGAGTAAGAAGGAACACTCTATGCTATTTTTAGCACTCACTCCATTACTATTATACCTCCATGATATGAGGGTATTTTTATTTATTTCTACTACACAGGCAGCTCTTGGATTTGTGTATATCTTAGTCCTTATCAGTGCACTTTAAATGTTTGTCAAGTCTATTTTTGAAAGAATTCACTGAGGGGGCACTGATCACTGAGTCTGGTAGCCGGTTCCAAGTGCGCACGACGCGATTGGGCAATATGTGCATCCTCGGATTGCTGGTACTTGGCCCGTGTTGCAGCTTCAGCGAGTGTCCTCTGAGCCCTATATTATTGTTCATGGTATATACTATATAGTGTCTGTGATAAATCTGGTATACTGTAGTGGTTGTTTAGGATCTTATAGGTCTATATTAGGTCTCCGCGCTCTCTACGTTGCTTCGTTGACCTCGAGTTGCGAACTCATATTGGTATCATAAAATGTGACAGGCTTTCTGAGTCTGATAATGGATATTTTGGTAGTAGTAGAGCTTGTGAAAGAGTTCGTCCGGGGAAGTACTACATCCATACCTATTTCTGCCGCAAAGTATTAGTGCTCGCACTGCTGTGTTCCTGTTAGTAGGGTATGGGTGCCGGTGAAATTACAGGCACATGAGACTTTTCATCTATGTACATGTCTCAGGGTGGCGGGCGCAGTGCAATGCCGCATAGGGTGCGTCCTAGGTGGACGTGACCTATGAGGTAATGCATTGTTAAAGGCAGAGATTACCGCTTAACATTAGGTGGGGACATCTGTTTGTTCCTTCAAGCACATCAAAAATAGTGCTGTAAATGACAAAACTCCAGAATAATTGATTGAATAAATAAAAACTTTAATTTAAACTTGTTTTATTATCTATACGAAATACATAGTTATCTAAACATAACATTTCACAATTTGTCTATATTTAATTTATTTATAGATTGATTGAGTACAGTACCATAAAGTACAAAATTAATAAGTTAAAAATTTCTAACAAAAAATAAATTTGTATATTATTATTATTATTTTTTAACATTGCTAGAACTTTGTTTGACCACGATCAAAAATAAAAAAAATAATAATAAATATCACCACCACATATAAACTTAAATTATTGTAATTGAAAAAACCTGTATTAACTCACGTAGGTACTTGTTCCGAGTCGGGTGTTATTACTCGGAACAAGTACCTACGTGAGTAAATACCGATTTTTTCAATTATGAATATTGCTCACGGAAGTTTTAAATAATTGTGCTGTGGGTTTTATGTTAGTAACAAATATCTATTTTCACAAAAGATGGCAGTTAAATAATAAAATTGCGTCATACATTTAACAAATACTTATAAAGCATTAACAGTTCTATACGTAGCAAACAAAAACATACAAAAGTGCATATAGGTAATTAAATACATTATAAGTCTACGACGTAATTTTCCAAAATGTAACTTCTAGTATAAAAAATATTTTGTGAAAGAATACAATTTTGATCTTCCTTCTGATCCTGAGATACCATTTTTAGGTATTCATTGAAACTTGACGTCTACTAGGTATTCATTGTAAAGTGACGTCTACTTCGTAAGTGGTACGGGATCGTCCTAAAAGTTGACTTTCAGGAAGTTGATGAGTCCGTTGGCGAGGTATTAATTGAAAAATGACAACTGTTAGAAATTCATTGTAAAGTGACGTCTTTTTTTTTTCTATAATAGACTTCTTCTTATTCTTTGAAAAATGACGTCTACTTCGTAAGTGGTAAGGAATAGAGTCTTAAAAGTTGACTTTCAGGAAGTTGAGGAGTCCGTTGTTGAGGTATTCATTGTAAAGTGACGTCTACTATGTATTCAATGTGAAGTGACGTCTACTTGGTATTCAAAAGTGACATCAACTTCGTAAGTGGTACGGGACAGGATCCTAAAACTTTGCTTTTAGGAAGTTGATAGTCCATTGGTGAGGTATTCATTGTAAAGAGACGTCCACTAGGTTAATTAAAGTGACCTCTACTAGATATTCATTGTAAAGTGACGTCTACTAGGTATTCAGTGTAAAGTGACGTCATAAGTAGTACGGGCCGGGCTCCTAAAAGTTGGCCTTCAAGAAGTTGATGAGTCCGTTGGTGGAGGCGTCGTGACTGGCCGTAGGCTGGTCATCCATCAGCTCGGGCTCGATGGCGCGCGCCAGCTGCTTGCCCAGCTCCACCCCCCACTGGTCGAACGAGTTGATGTCCCAGATCACTCCTTGGGTGAAGATCTTGTGCTCGTACAGGGCTGAAACATTTACCAATATTAGCTTTCACTAGTATAGGGACCGAATCCACTATTAATAGTACCATACCTATATCCTCTGTGGCGAAGGTTCACCTGCGACGCAGGAGGTTGCGGGTTCGATTCCCGCCTCGGAACAAATATTTGTACGATCTGCAGATATTTGTTCAGGGTGTTCTGGGTTTTTTCTTAGCTTAGGGCTACATAATGTTGTGTGAACAGTGTTTTTTTTTATACTACTTGAATGACTGAACAAGCAGATGGCCCACCTGATGTTAAGCGGTAACCTCTGCCTATGAACAGTGCATTACCTCATAGGTCACGTCCACCTAGGACGCGCCCTATGTGGCATTGCACTGCGCCCGCCACCCTGAGACATAAAGATGAAAAGTCTCATGTGCCTGTAATTTCACCGGCACCCTTACCCTTCAAACCGGAACACAGCAATGCGAGCACTACTGCTTTGCGGCAGAAATAAGTATGGTGGTAGTACTTCCTCGGACTCTAAAAAGCTCGAAAAGCTCTACTACTGCTAATAATAATAATATAAAGATACTTATAACTTAATCTAACACACGTGTGATCGCCGAAACGTCGCGGTCCGGGGGATCACGTGACAGACGACCCTTGAACCGCCGGAACTTCACCCCTTTCGGCCAGAAGTCAGGGCTCAATTATTGGTGATGACGTCGTCTGGTGTTTCACCACGTGACCATATCTCGGAGTGGCATACCTGGCGTACATAATATGAGCTTACCGATAAGTGCGCCGAGAGTGAACGGCGTCACTTTCCTGAGTACGATGGAGTTGGTGGGTCTGTTCCCGGGGAACACCTTGTGAGGCAGGATCTTGGAGACAGCTTCCGGAGCCATGCCGGAGCTCTCCAGCTCTGCCTTCGCCTACAAAATAGGGGGTAATAGTCAGAATCTTATATTATTCGACGACCTCTGTGGCGCGGCGGGCGATGTTTCGCTTGCGACGCAGGAGGTTGCGGGTTCGATTCGGACCAAATCTCGGAACAATTTTTTTAGAGATTGTGTGTGTGTATGTTTGTAAAGAATAAACTCAAAAACTACTGTGCCGATTTCAAAAATTATTTCACCATTGGAAAGCTACATTCACCCTGAGTGACATAGGCTACCAGGGGGGGGGGGGGGGGGCTGTTTTTCATCCTGAAACTACCCGTGCGAAGCCGGGACGAGTCGCTAGTTACGTAATAAGACCTCTGGGCCAATCGCAATAATTCTGAACGTATTTACCAAATTAGAACGTTACTGCGTCTGGAACTCTGGATTGGTCAAGTTCGGCGGCTTGACCGATCCAGAGTTCCAAACGCAGTAAAGTTCTAGCATTTGAACGTTTGGTAAATATCCCATTTGGAGATTTCCGTTTTGTCTGAACTGACCCTAACGGGAAAATGCTGTTCCGTGCGGACGAGTGTGGTGCAGCCGTTACATCGTTTCGTTTCGTATGAGGTAGTGCTGGCCTCTGGTGTCAGAGTTTGTCAAGCCATCCGAAGGCCTCTGACATGGCTTATCGACTGCTATTAATCAATAACAGCCGGGACCGACAGCTTAACGTGCCCTCCGAAGCACAGAGCGATGGAAATCCGCACATAACTTAGAAAAGTAATTGGTGCGGAGCCTAGGATCGAACCCGGTATTGCTGAAGAAGAAAGAAAGAAAGATTTATTTGTTGCACACACACTTAAGAGAAATAACAAATTAAAAAAATAATAGAATGTAAACAAAAAAACAAAGAAATATTACATAGACAAAAGAATAAAACACAAAAAAAAATACCCATAGGGTTTTAAACATAGGTAAACATAAAACTAGACCCTTCGTAATGGAATGGGTAAAATTGGTCTTTCCCTACGTGTGCGGCTAAACAGGTCCAGCCTCAGCTTAATGACGATACCGACCGAGGACGATATCGACGCTGGTTTTCAGCCTGAACCTAGACTGGGTGACGTCGCGTTACGAGTAACAGTCTACAGGTAAACACATAAACAATACATAAGAAACAACTGAGTGAGAATGGATAATAAAATACAAATATTATATTAGGTATGGAAAAATATAAGTAAATTCGGTAGAAGGTGTAAGGGTGCAATTTTGAGTTAGAATAGCATGCTAATAAAGTAATAGAAATGTAACATAATAATATAATTGGTTATAAATATACACATTATAGAGAACATGATTAGGGTAGATATTAGTTTCCTAGGAACTTTTTTGAATAAATAATAGTTTATTTTTTAGCTTAAATTTAAATATATATATATATATAATTGTTGGATTCTGAGTTGCACTATTGAACCGTTAGGCTACCATCTCTTACATACACAAGTAATTAATTTTGAAAAATTAAAAAGTCCCTCAACACAATGATACGGCGGAACCGATTTTGATCAAACATAGCTAAGAACAGAGATCAGATAAGGTGAGATCGTGGTCAACCAAAGGTCTATAAATGTAAAAAAAAACACTTCCGACAAATTCACCATTCAAACAAAAAAAAAACTTAATCGGTTCATCCGTTCGGGAGCTACGATGCCACAGACAGACACACACACAGAGACACGTCAAACTTATAACACCGCTTCGTTTTTACGTCGGGGGTTAAAAATTAAATAAATTGGTATGTCTAGTAATTAATTTAAACAAACAAAAAACATGATCATTTTAAATTAATAATAGTAAGTTCCAATTAAAGAAAAACTAAAGAAGGTAGGTAAGTACCTACACAACCATTAATAGGTACCCAAGTTATAACTTGTAATACGTAAAACCTAATGAAGTGAGCTCGTTACAATCATATAATGACTGCTCTATATCTTTATGTCTCAGGGTGGCGGGCGCAGTGCAATGCCACATAGGGCGCGTCCTAGGTGGACGTGACCTATGAGGTAATACACTGTTCATAGGCAGAGGTTACCGCTTAACATCAGGTGGGCCATCTGCTTGTTCCGTCATTCAAGTAGTATACAAAAAAAACACTTCTTGAGCCTATTTTTAAAAGATCGTGTCGATGGTTCGTCTGTGATATCAGCTGGTAGACGATTGTACACCGTCGGCCCCATCACGCGGATCGTGCACACAAATTGGCGATTAGTTGTATATAATATAACAAATAATGTACCTCATCTGTTGTCTTGCCCTTCATGAGAGCCTCGGTCTGCGCTAAGAAGTTGGCGAGCAGAATCTTGTGGTGGACGCCGCCCGCGATGGGGTTGTGCGTCTGCGCGGGCGCGATGAAGTCACACGGAATAAGTTGTAATATATAATATAACAAATAATGTACCTCATCTGTTGTCTTGCCCTTCATGAGAGCCTCGGTCTGCGCTAAGAAGTTGGCGAGCAGAATCTTGTGGTGGACTCCGCCCGCGATGGGGTTGTGCGTCTGCGCGGGCGCGATGAAGTCACACGGAATAAGCCTGCAAAACAGGAATTGGATATTTAAATAAGATCCAGAGTCTCGAGCACCGCTGTAAAGTCGCATGCCTTTCGATCTTCTATATGTTACATTTCGGGGAATGCTCCCAGGAACTGCACGATCTGATCCCACCATCTCCTTTTCATCATAGGACGAGCAGACGCACGGCTCAGTACCATCCTTACCTCATTAGTATACCCTTTATTCGTACTAAACGTTTCAGTTCTACCTTTATAATGAGAACTGCTAAGGAGTGGAATACACTACCGCCGTCTGTCTTTCCTGAAAAGTATAATCTGGATCTCTTCAAGGCTATAGAGTGAATAGGTGCCTTCTAGACCTTTGTGCTTCATCTTCGGCCACATCGTCACTTACCAACAGGTGAGATCGAGGTCAGAGGTCTATCAATGTTAAATATATATATATATATTTTATATAACTTAAGTATCAATGTCTCGATGGACCAAAGACATTACGGAGGAGCGCTATGTCAGGCGTGGCGCACTCCGCACTTCAGGTATGAAGCTACTAGTACTCGGCGGGCTCGACTTGTCGAGTCAATTCAGTGAGTTAGACAAGATAAGAGTTACGCGATAGAAAGAGAGGTAACTACTCGTACTAGGTGACTTGCCCTGGTGTATGAGCTCCCTGGTGCCCTGGTGTATAAGTTACATCGTGCCTTCGTGTACAAGTTACATCGTGACCCGGTGTATAAGTTAACTCGTGCCCCGGTGTAGAAGTTACCTCGTGCCCCGATTTATAAGATACCTAGTGCCCTGGTTTAAAAGTTACCTTGTGACTTGTTAGATAAGTTACCCCGTGACTTGTGAGATAAGTTACCTCGTGCCCCGGTGTATAAGTTACCACGTGCCCCGGTGTATAAGTTACCTCGTGCCCGGTGTATAAGTTACCTCGTGCCCCGTTGTATAAGTTACCTCGTGCCCCATTGTATAAGTTACCTCGTGCCCGGTGTATAACTTACCTCGTGCCCCGGTGTATAAGTTACCTCGTGGCCCGGTGTATAAGTTACCTCGTGCCCTGGTGTATGAGCTGGTAGAAGGCGTGCTGTCCGTTGGTGCCGGGCTCGCCCCACACGATGGGCCCGGTCGAGTAGTCCACCTGCTGTCCGGACCGCGTCACGTATTTACCGTTGTATAAGTTACCTCGTGCCCGGTGTATAAGTTACCTCGTGCTCCGGTGTATAAGTTACCTCGTGCCCCGGTGTATAAGTTACCTCGTGCCCCGGTGTATAAGTTACCTCGTGCCCCGGTGTAAAAGTTACCTCGTGCCCTGGTGTATGAGCTGGTAGAAGGCGTGTTGTCCGTTGGTGCCGGGCTCGCCCCACACGATGGGCCCGGTCGAGTAGTCCACCTGCTGTCCGGACCGGGTCACGTATTTACCGTTGCTCTCCATATCTCCTTGCTGGAAGTACGCTGCGAACCTGAAACATTTTATTTTTTATCTATGATAGTCCTCTGTTTGACCACATTCTCACCTGTTGGTAAGAATAATAATATATAAAAAACATTATTTATTATGGGCATTAAAGTCTCTATTACTAAAGATTATCGCCTCGGAACAAATATTTGTGCGATCTATACAGATATTTGTTCAGGGTGTTCTGGGTATTTTCTATATATAATAAAAAAATATCTATCTATGTAATATATTGTATTAAGTATATCAGTTGTCTTGTACCCATAACACAAGCTCTGCTTAGCTTGGGGCTAGATAATGTTGTGTGAACTGTCCAGCATTATATATTTTTTATTATTATGTGAGTTAGGGCTGATTATTCAATTGCCAGATAAAATGATCTGTCAGATAAATGTTAGCGCTGTCTTTTTCTTTCATATGACTTAAGAAAAAGATGGTGATATTTTTAACTCACGGATAATTTTATCTAGAGATTGAAAAATCTACCCTTAGTGAAGGTTAGTATCTTTTTTATTTACAGAAAGAATAATACAAGTAGATATGAACAACTTTTTTTTTTTAAAAAGCAGTTTTTTTTTTCTTGATGACCGCTGCTAACGATCTAAAGGTATCTAACTGATCCAAATCACTACCAGACGGAAGCGTCCCTGAGATGCTACCTGCATTGCCACTATTTATTATTCACTAAAAACTGCGTAACTGCGTGTCTAAGGTCGAAGGCGTTGATTTGTTCTACGGAAGCTTACACAATTTTAGGAAAAATCTCGCTAAGTAATGTTTTCACTTAAAATTTAGGTTTTATATGTATGTTTGTTTTGTTAAAATTTAATTTCAATTTGTAGGACATGTTGTGTTTTTTAATTAATTTGTGATAATGTTTTATTTTTAATTTTTTAATCTGTTCCCAGTCAACTATAATTGTGGTAGCACTTGGCATGTATAACTTAACTATCTTGTGTGTATTTACTTTTATCGGTGTATACTATGTTGGTGATTCTAATAAATAAATATAATATAAATACTACTGCCCGACCGTGGCTTCGCTCGCGTGCTACCGGGATAAATAGTAGCGTATGGAGACATAGACATATTTATACCGGTTTTTTTAAAATCCAGGTAGTAATATGTCTATTTACAGGTCTGATTACAGACGAACTTTGTAGCGCGGCGGGCGAGAAGCCGGCTAAGATGCGAGAGGGTAAGGTTCCCGCTGCGGGACAAATGTTTGTATAATCTGCAAATATTTGTTCAGGGTCTGGATGTTATAGTACATTTCGGGGAATGCTCCCAGGAACATCACGATCTGATCCCACCATCTCCTTTTCATCATAGGACGAGCAGACGCACGGCTCGGTACCATCCTTACCTGATTAGTATACCCTCTATTCGTACTAAACGATTCAGTTCTACCTTTATAATGCGGACTGCTAAGGAGTGGAATACACTACCGTCGTCTGTCTTTCCTGAAAACTTTTTTTTTTTTTTTATACTACTTGGATGACGGTACAAGCAAGAGGTCCACCTGATGTTAAGAGGTAACCTCTGCCTATGAACAGTGCATTACCTCATAGGGCACGTCCACCTAGGACGCACCCTATGTGGCATTGCACTGCGCCCGCCACCCTGAGACATAGATGAAAAGTCTCATGTGCCTGTAATTTCACCGGCACCCATACCCTTCAAACCGGAACACAGCAATGCGAGCACTACTGCTTTGCGGCAGAAATAGGTATGGTGGTAGTACTTCCCCGGACGAACTCTTATAACCTGGGCCTGGCCTCTTAGTTCCTGACTATAATCTGGGTCTCTTCAAGGCTAGAGTAAATAGGTGCCTTCTAGACCTTTGTGCTCCATCTTCGGCCACATCGTCACTTACCAACAGGTGAGATCGTGGTCAAACAAAGGTCTATCAGTGTTTACAAAAAAAACATAGTACTCATAGTTGCTGATACCCACGACACAGGGGATACTAGTGTGGGATCTGGACTATGTGTGGGACTGTTGGTGTTATGACATGGTAATATAGATATTAATATAGATATTACCATAACACCAACAGTCCCACACATAGTCCAGATCCCACACTAGTATCCCCTGTGTCGTGGGTATCAGCAACTATCCAGTCCAGTCTTATTTGATAGATCAAATAAGTTTCGGCTGAAAAATATCTTACACCGCATACCAACAGGTGGGCCGTAAGCTAATATGCTACCTAACTAGTATTAAAAAAAAAAAAAAAAAAAAAAAAACTAGCTGGTCAATTGTTTCGCTTGAGGCACAAAATTCAAATTTTATTGTGGTTTTTGCTGATCACAGGTCATCTCTTTGAGATAGCGAAACCTGATTTTGCGGAAACTGTGAGGAGTAAGACGCATTTTTTCATTGAAAGTGTCTGATAAATATCATTAGTGTAGCTACGAATGTCAATGAACAAAAAATCACTGTAAAAATAATTGAATGAAATTCGTAGCTAAACTAATTATATTTATGAGACACTATCAATCAAAACATGTGTGTTAGTTCTCTTAATTTCTCCTAATTCAGGTTTCGCTATCTCAGGAATCTCAGGATGTGTTGACGAGCTGTGATAAGTAGTGATGCAACGAATACGAATACGAATATTCGTATTCGCCGAATAGCAGATATTTATCGAATATTCGTATTCGGCGAATACTAATACGAATATTTAAAAAACTAATTTTCACTAGAAACGGGATATTTACCATGATTTTTGAGTTTTATATGTTCCCGATATTTCGGCACAGTTGCATGCGCCATGATCACGGGAGAACTGACTAAAGTCTTTGCGAGTAGATGTTATTGGCAGATATATCGATCTACCCTCTTTCTCACTCTTTTATTACGAACGATACCACTACCATCGGTTTCATTGTCACAATTCACACCAACTCGACACACAACACTAACGGTGTCCGGACGCGTAGCAGGTACCACACTTTTTTGATTCTTACACATTCTTACCACAGGCTTCCATACTCCAGATAATTGAAAACCATCTTCTCTATTGAAGTTTCTGTACTTAGTAATCTCAATTGCCTCTTGTACCATTCTCGGTATGTAATGTCGCTCTGTCGAGATTACCTGCGGACTGTGTAGCTCGATCCAATGATTTGAGCCAGATTCCAAAAGGTGTTCTGCTATGGCTGACTTATGTATGTCCCTGTTCTTGACCGCTCGTATGTGCTCCTTAACCCGACACGCTATCGTACGTTTCGTTTGGCCAATGTACGAACTCCCACAGCTACAATCAATTTTATACACCCCTGGCTTTTCAAGTGGAAAACTGTCTTTTGGTGAACGCAAGTAGTGCGATATCTTCTTTAAGGGAGTGAAAATGGTCTTTACGGAAAACTTTTGCAGGACTTTCGCAATTTTGTCCGTCACCCCCTTAACATATGGCAGAAACGCTGGCCTACGTTCTACTCTACATCTGCGGGGTCTTGGCCTAGGTTGGGATGGTAATGACCGAAGCTTATATCCATTCTTACGCAACACATGCTGGACATGAGCTAGCTCACTTTCAATGTGATTCTCATCACACAGGTCAACCGCTCGGTTGGTGAGAGATGTTACCACTGAATTGAGCTGCCGAGGGTGGTGGTGCGAATCAGCATGAAGATATCGGTCCGTGTGTGTAGGTTTTCTGTAAACAGAGTGGCCTAACCCACCATCTTCTCGGACCTGTACCAATACGTCTAGGAAAGCCAAACGTCGATCACATTCCATCTCATACGTAAACCTCATCTTCGTATGTACTCCATTAAGATGTGCCAAAAGTAGTTCTATTTCTTCATTCCTTCCTTCCAAAATACAGAAAATGTCATCAACATACCTCTTCCACAATTTAATCGGTAAGGGGGCAGTCGAGATAGCCATATTCTCGAAATACTCCATCCAAATATTTGACACTACGGGAGCAACTGGACTTCCCATAGCTACCCCATCTATTTGGAGATAGTAATTTCCCTTGTATACAAAATAATTTGTGGAGAGTATATGATGCACAAGCTTGGCGTACTCTGCAGGGATGTCATTTTCCTGTATGCTCTTCTCAATCACCTTCATACAGTCAGCTAAGGGGACGTTTGTGAAGAGGGATTCCACATCGAAACTCACCATCTTCTCGCTGTCATCCACCTTTGTCTGCTTCAGAATATCTATGAAGTGACGCGAATCCTTCACGAAAGAAGAAGTGTTTCCCACCGTTTGTTGCAGTACTCCTGCTACATGCTTAGCTAACTCATAAGTCGGTGAGTCAATTTGACTCACGATGGGTCTCACCGGAGCATGCTGCTTATGCACTTTTGGTAGACCATATAGTTTAGGTGGCTGGATGTTTCTAGGACGCAACAGGTATTTTGTTACTTCCTCTCCGATAGCATGTAGGCTCTCCTTTATAATTTTCTGGGTACTACGATGTGTTCGGGCTGTCGGGTTGTAGTTCACCGGTTTGTATATACTGCCATCTTCCAACAAACTAAGGATTTTCTCCTCGTATTGTGTGACGTCCATAACCACTGTCCCATTCCCTTTATCCGCCTTCAGGATCATCAAGTCTGTATCCTGGCGCAAATCCCTTAACGCGACTAGTTCTTCGTCTGTGATGTTCGGTTCAGGTGGTTTAGCATGACGTAGAATGAAAGCAATGTCTTGTCTTAGACACTCCGAGTCACCTAAAGGTATCATATTATAACGAATAACTTCTTCTACGTTATCGATCACTTTTTCATACGGGATGCGTTTCGTGGTAGGGGCAAAATTCAAACCCTTTTCCAACACTTTAAGAGCAGAGTCATTCAAAACCTTCTGGGACAAGTTAATTACTGTTCGAGTTACCAATGAGTTATCACCCTGGTAGGGGACAACTCGCTTTTGTTTACTCAGTAAGGATTCGAACTTACGATTCTGTTTGAAAGCACTCAATTCCCCAGAGCGTTGGGCTTGCAAGTATGTAATACGGTCACAAATATCAAAATCCGTATGCACTACCACCCCACTGCACTTAGAATGTACCCTATACAATTCCTCTTGTGACGAATGAAACCAATGTCTAGTGTTCCGTATTGACTTACGTAATAACTTAAAAAACTAATATTATACGTACAAACGCAACTCTAATTACTGACAGACTTGGAAAACGCGCGTCGTCGGCACGTAAAAATACGCACGTGTGCAGAGGGCCTTAACCGCAACGACGACGCGACGGGGGACTCCCCGGCCATAGTTTATACAGTACCGCGGCTCCGGGAGTTTCCCTATTATTACAATTACGAACCATTGATTGACTTGTGTCAGTCGAAATCACAAGTCAAGCGAGAGAGTATTGTTTTATTTAAACCAAAAACGAGATAGATGCTTATCTAAAGCTCCCAAATTTATCACCGACTGCTGATCCACTGGCCTTTTGGCGAGAAGATGTCCATTTTCCAAGTCTGAAAAAACTCGCTTTAAAATATTTTTCACTGAAGCCATGTACAGTCGCCTCGGAAAGACTTGCCTATTGTAAATTTTAATTATGCAAAGAATAGAAATTTATCAAATAAAATAGTCTTTTATTATCATGGCACGATATTCGTATTCGTATTCGCCGAATTGTAGGTTTGATATTCGTATTCGTATTCGTAAAAGTACTATTCGTTGCATCACTAGTGATTAGCAAAGAACACGGGCAACTCCCGAAACATTGATTGAGCCAACTTTTTTTGACTAATGTAACGTACAGTTGTGATACTTTTGGTTATTGATAATATATGTTAAGATAATGAAAAAGCTAATTTAATTTATTGCGTATAAGTTGTGGGAAAGTAATGAAGCTTGTTGCGTTTTGTTTCACGCAAATGCAATGAGTTGATTTATCTAATTTGGCATTTGGCTAATTTGGCACCAACATTATATTATTTCCGCTGTATAGGGGCGTCGGACAAAAAAAAATTGGACAAAAAACAACATTAAGACTTTTACTATTTAGGTACTTCCATGAAGGGGCCAGTGGCGTAACATTAGGGTGGCAGGGCTGGCAAAATGCCACGGGCCCCCGACCCAAGAGGGACCCGGCCCAAGAGGCCGCGAGTTTTTTTTTTTTTTTTTTTTTTTTTTTTTTTCATTGTAAATGTATGCAGGGTTTCCTCACGATGTTGTTCCTTCACCAAAAAGCTAGCGAATAGATGATGAATGCATTGAGATATTATGTTCTATGGATGAATGTGAAGTCTCCAATACGCATTGGGCTAGAGTGGGGACTACAGACCAGTCCCGCTCGCCTAAGAGAGGAGGCCTATGCTCATTAGTGGGACATATACAACGTGTAATTGAGCACGCTGAAAATCTCGAAGTTTATTAAAATTAAACTGAGTACAACGTGACGATTTTTACTGATAGGTAGGGCCCCATTTAAAGATTTTGCCACGGGCCCCAGATGGTATAGTTACGCCACTGGAAGGGGGGCCCTGGTTCATGTTTTTTAACCCTGGGTCAGCGGTTGCCCACCCCCTTTGAATTTTGCACCACAAGCGAAACCCTTGTAATAATAAGAGACTAACAGCACAGCGTAAGTGCGGTTGGTGAATACCGTCGAAGGAGTATTGATTACCTGTGTAAATACTGGTCGTACGGTAGGAGAGCGTGCGTCTCAGCTCCGTAAAAGTTGCTGTACCAGACTCCGAGTAGAGCCAGAAGAACCGGAGCCTGCAAATAGATTAGTAGTAAAGTAAAGACAAATAGATAAATAAATAAATAAATAAATAATGCTGGACAAGTTCACACAACATTATCTAGCCCCAAGCTAAGCCAGAGCTTGTGTTATGGGTACTAGATAACTGATATACTTAATACAATACATTACATAGATAGATATTTTTTATTATACATAGAAAACACCAGAACACCTGAACAAATATCTGCAGAACGCACAAATATTTGTTCCGAAGCGGGAATCGAACCAGCAACCTCCTGCGTCGCAGGCGAACGTTCGCCAGCCGCGCCACAGAGGTCGTCAAAATCGTTTTTTTTTTTTTACTCATTAAAGTTCTGCCCCCTTTCTCGGGTCTCAATGGCGCCTCAGCGGTAATCACCAACATTACACACTTGTACCATAATGTTTTCTCCTGTCCTAACGCGACCAAACCTAGAAGAGTCAGGCAACAAACACGGCGCGCGCTTTATTTGATGATCCTTCTTACTACTAGGCGGGGAGCGCCTGTGTGGTGCCTCGAGAACAAGTGGAAGCTGATTCAAAGAAAAAAGGAAAACTAACTTAAAAGCCTTAGGTAAGAGGTCGCAGGAAGTCGGTGGATGGAGGCGGATCAAGACCGTTCGTCGTGGCATTCTATGGGGGAGGGGAGGCCTATGACTTCTGTTAGCTGATGATGGTGATGATACGCTTGATGAAAGGGAACCAATCACATAACCCTCCGTCAGTCGGGTAACTCACGTTCTCGTCCAGAGGCGCGGTACAGAAGTGGTCGTCCAGTAACTAACGTTCTTGTCCAGAGGCGCGGTAGAGAAGTAGTCGTCCAGTAACTCACGTTCTTGTCCAGAGGCGCGGTACAGAAGTGGTCGTCCAGTATCTTGCATTCTTGTCCAGAGGCGCGGTACAGAAGTGGTCGTCCAGTAACTCACGTTCTTGTCCAGAGGCGCGGTACAGAAGTGGTCGTCCAGTATCTTGCATTCTTGTCCAGAGGCGCGGTACAGAAGTGGTCGTCCAGTAACTCACGTTCTTATCCAGAGGCGCGGGACAGAAGTGGTCGTCCAGTAACTCACGTTCTTGTCCAGAGGCACGGTACAGAAGTAGTCGTCCAGTAACTCACGTTCTTGTCCAGAGGTGCGGTACAGAAGTGGTCGTCCAGTAACTCACGTTCTTGTCCAGAGGCGCGGTACAGAAGTGGTCATCCAGTAACTTACGTTCTTGTCCAGAGGCGCGGTACAGAAGTGGTCGTCCAGTAACTCACGTTCATGTCAAGAGGCGCGGTACAGAAGTGGTCGTCCAGTAACTCACGTTCTTGTCCAGAGGTGCGGTACAGAAGTGGTCGTCCAGTAACTCACGTTCTTGTCCAGAGGCGCGGTACAGAAGTGGTCGTCCAGTAACTTACGTTCTTGTCCAGAGGCGCGGTACAGAAGTGGTCGTCCAGTAACTCACGTTCATGTCAAGAGGCGCGGTACAGAAGTGGTCGTCCAGTAACTCACGTTCTTGTCCAGAGGCGCGGTACAGAAGTGGTCGTCCAGTAACTTACGTTCTTGTCCAGAGGCGCGGTACAGAAGTGGTCGTCCAGTAACTTACGTTCTTGTCCAGAGGCGCGGTACAGAAGTGGTCGTCCATAAAGCTGGCACCCTCTAGAAGCTTCTCGAAGTTCTCGAAGCCGATGTAGAGGGAGATGGAGAGACCAATGGCGGACCAGAGGGAGTACCTGCAAACAGACGTCATCACAATACGAACCTATCACCACACTCATTTCTCTTTCACAGCTAGAACCTACAATTTAAATCTAAATTGGGCTTTCGTTGTTAGAGTCAAATAGGCTTAATTTTAACCCCCGGCGCAAAAACGACGGGGTGTTATAAGTTTGACATGTGTGTGTGTGTGTGTGTGTGTGTGTGTGTGTGTGTGTCTGCGTGTGTGTGTGTGTGTGTGTCTGCGCGTGTGTGTGTGTGTGTGTGTGTGTCTGTCTGTCTGTCCCATCGTAGCTCCCGAACGGATGAACCGATTTAGTTTTTTTGTTTGTTTGTAAGGTGAATTTGTCAGGAGTGTTATTAGCTATGTTTGATCAAAATCAGTTCAGCTAGATCCGACATTCAAGTAGTATAAAAAAAATAAAAACAAAACCGTTTCATTGGGTTGAGGGTTTTTTTTTATTTTTACAAAATTAATTACGTTTAGTATAATCTAAACAGTTTATGGCCAAGACCTCAGAGTTTTTTTTACATAATTACATAGACACACGCCTTTTTCCCCGAAAGGGTAGGCAGTTCCTCAAATGGGCCTCTTTTCACTGGGTTGCACCACAGTGGGAAATACCCGTGACAAACGGTGAGCTCATCGCCGCCATTGCTTTCCACGACCGACTCGGCTAACGCTTTCTTCCAGTAATAACACATTCCATAATAAGCTAGCAAGCAGGACAAATCTTATATCAACGAATCTTACAAACAAGTCCGGGTACATACTTGGCTTTTACGACATCCACGGGAGGAGATGGAGGGGTATATTATTGGGCCGGACACACCACGGCCATTTCGATTAAAAAAACTGCTCTAACCATTCAAATGCGCTTCGAACGCTTCTAATATCTCTATTAATTTATCGACGTATGTAGATAAAATTAAAAGACAAAAAATATTATAGAAATTCGGCCTCATAATAGTAGTTTATGCAACTGTCATATAAGAAGGGGTATTAAAACACGAGAGTCAGTTGACTCGAGTGTTTACTGTGTTTAATACCTAAGTTATATGCAGTTTCATACACTACTTTATCTTCACTCATAGGAAAAATTGGCAAAAAAATGTATAGGAAGCGCGGGAAATTAAGTTCAAACTACGCATGCGTGCGCCATTTTTTCACAGTTCGAACTGCGCATGCGTGCGCCTTTTTTTCATATTCAGGCTATAACCATAGACTAGTTTAATGAATTAATAAAAAAAAAGATAGCGGTACTATAATGAGTTTTATGATACAGTTGGCGGTACTATAATGAGTTTTATTCTTAATTTGCTTGCTTGCTTGCGACGGTTCTTATAAGACCTAAGAAACTAACAGGGTTGAAGGCTGGCTTCTGAAATACAACAATACGGGATAAGATCTCTAATAAATATATTTTTTTACATCATTTCTTACTCCAATAAATTTCACTTATATCAACAGACAAGGGTAGCTTAGTTTTTTTGTTATAGAAAAATGAAAACTCTATCAAATCAATATAATCTAGGATTATCTTTGTTTGCCCCCCTCCAGTTTTTCACAAAAAACTTATTATTTTGAACCCCCGACGCAAAAAAGACGGGGTGTTATAAGTTTGACGTGTCTGGGTGTGTGTGTGTCTGTTTGTGGCATCGTAGCTCCCGAGCGGATGAACAGTTTTTTTTTTTAAAGTTGAATTACCTTCCTCCGACCCAGTCCCAGAAGCCGAACATGTTGCTGGGGTCTATCCCGAACGCGGAGACCTTCTCGCCGTTAGTGGAGAGAGCCACAAAGTGCTTCGCGACCGCTGACGGCTGGAACACACACAAACAGATATACATCTATCAGATAAGTTTGTTTATACGCATGAACATAGATAAATTTGTAACGTTAGGGGCAGCTCATCGTTTCTCAACCAGAAACAGAACTAGGCTACAGATCCCAAAGCACAGGCTCAAAAAGTCACAAAAATCTGCTTATGTGATAGGAGTCACCATTTTTTAATAAACTGCCTGATGAGATAAGGGATGCAAAATCAGACGCCGTGTTCAGAAATAAAGTGAAACAGTATTTAATAAAAAAAAAACCTACTATTCGGACAGTGACTTCGTAGAAGATAAGTTAAATAAGTTTTTACTTTGACTCTTCCCGCCATTTTCGAAAAGAGACGTTGTTTACTTTTATTTTATTTCTTTTCCTAGTGTTTTCTTGAGTTATTTTGTGTTATTTTGGTGGCATTTTAACTAATGTAGCTCGTTTCTATAGCACAAGTGTAGTGAAATGAAATGGAAGTGAATTGCGTGACTTTTGAAATTGGTGGAAATTGTCTACCAAAGTTTTAGTAAAATTGGCCACCGTTTTACTAAAACATGACTCGACTGTGACTTTGACGACTTGGAAGGAGTGTTACGTTGCAAAATATATTGAAAATACAATATAGTGAAAATACAGATACTTGAACACGGCAAATGCACAAGCCGTGCGGAGCCAATCAAAAAAAAAAAAAAAATGTTTGTACTTAGCTTAGGTATAAATTGTTTTATTTTTATAAATTTTACCATTGTGTACCTCTGTCTGTACCTTAGCCATTTTTTTTGCCTGTACCATTTGACTTGTAATATACCATTTTACCAATAAATAATCTGTATCTGTATCTGACCAAAAACATTTGTACCTCTTTAAAAAACCGGCCAAGTGCGCATCAGACCTCGCGCATGTAGCCTGTAGGGTTCTATATTAAATGCGCCAAATGCAAGTTTTACTTTTTTTCAAGAGCAGAAATATTTTAAACACGCAGCTCAATGAATAGCAAAATGGACTTCGAAATACAATTTCAGTATATTACACAATAAGACCAATATAATATTATTATTTATTTATTTATTAAGAAACAAGTATAACACCATAACAGAAATCCAAAGCGATGTTGCATGCACACAATTATATAACAATAAAAAATAAAAACAACCAAGCTTAGAATAAGTAGGTAACGCCTACCGAGGATAGACATACAATAATAACTAACACTAACTACTTGCATTAAATATTCTCTAAAACAAGCTGCGCCATTTCCATGAGCTTCGGCAAGCTATGACAAAAAATGTCAACATTGTTCTCTGAGAGACTATTAACTAAACGGATGGCGTGTGACATTGGGGCAAATTTGAGCAAGTTAGTTCTAGATGTTGGCAGACTGAGCATAGCGGGAATATATATAATCAATATGCGAAACTAAAATATAAATAAATAAATAACGCTGGACACAGTACACACAACATTATCTAGCCCCAAGCTAAGCAGAGCTTGTGTTATGGGTACTAGATAACTGATATACTTAATACAATAAATTACATAGATAAATATTTTGTATTATACATAGAAAATACCCAGAACACCCTGAACAAATATATGTTCCGAGGCGGGTATCGAATCCGCAACCTCCTACGTCGCAGGCGAACCTTCGCCCGCCGCGCCACAGAGGTCGTGAAACTACGTCTTAGCAATGTCCTTGAGCAACTTACGTCCTTAGCAACGCCGAGGAACCAGGTCTTGGCAGACGTGGCGTTAGTGATGGTCTCCTGCGTCGTGAAGGTCTTGGACGCGATGATGAAGAGCGCTGTCTCAGGGTTCAGCTTGTTCAGAACTTCGGCCATGTGGGTGCCGTCGATGTTTGATACGAAATGGACCTTAGGGTAACAGATGTAAGGTTTAATTTATTGTATTTTTCTATTTTTTTGTGAAATTCTTAATGCGGTTCACAGAATACATCTACTTACCAAGTTTTAACTGCCTAGCTCTTATAGTTTCGGAAAAAAGTGGCTGTGACATACACGTGACAGACAGACAGACATGACGAATCTATAAGGGTTCCGTAATTTTTGGTTACGGAACCCTAAAAAGAGAGTTGGCAGTGTCTGGGCACATTTTGATCAGCTCGCGATTCCGAATACTTATGGAACTAGATAGATGTTCTTCTGTCACTAGTAATTAATTTTGTAAAAATTAAAAAAAAAACCTCAACTCAATGAAACATCTGAACCGATTTTGATCAAACATAGCTAAGAACACTCCCGACAAATACACCTTTCAAACAAAACAAAAAAAAACGAAATCGTTTCATCCATTCGGGTGCTACGATGGGACAGACAGACACACACACACACACACACACACACACACGTACAAAACAGACACGTCAAACTTATAACACCCCTTCGTTTTTCGTCGGAGGTTAAAAACAAAGTCGTGTTAGTTACACAACTTATAACTCAAGAACGGCTGTGAACCAATTTGGTTGAAAATTGGTGGGGAACTTAGAACCAGGAGATTGACATAGAAGGGAGGGGTAGGAGGGGGGAGTCACCGGGGGCTACCCGTGCGTAGCCGGGGCGAGTCACTAGTCTATATTATATAAATCAATAATAAAACTGAATGACCAACCTTTAGATGGTTGGCGTAGGGTTTCAGCGCCTCAGTAACCATGAGAGGGCCCAGGTCGGAGCCTCCGATGCCGATGTTGATGACGTCAGTTATCGCCTTCCCGGTGTAACTGGAAGTATATAATACTGTTGAGTTGTTGATTTAGGTTTTTTTTTTTTTTTATACTACTTGGATGACGGAACAAGCAAGAGGCCCACCTGATGTTAAGCGGTAACCTCTGCCTATGAACAGTGCATTACCTCATAGGTCACGTCCACCTAGGACGCACCCTATGTGGCATTGCACTGCGCCCGCCACCCTGAGACATAAAGATGAGAAGTCTATGGTGCCTGTAATTTCACCGGCACCCTTACCCTTCAAACCGGAACACAGCAATGCAAGCACTACTGCTTTGCGGCAGAAATAGGTATGGTGGTAGTACTTCCCCGGACGAACTCTTTAATGTAACCAAAGCTGCAGGAACCTGAGCCCAGCCAGAGCAAGACTTTGGGTTGATGGCAACGCTGTTGAAGTGTGTCCCAAGGGGTTGATGATGGAGAGCACTTTTTTTTCGAATGGATTTAAATTCTGTTGACCTCCTGGGGTCATGACTGCGTTACCGGGCTTTTGGTGAGCGCAGATGGCGCTCAACTTGCAAAGTTAGGTTGGGGCAACAAGCACAAGGGAACCACTTAGGTACGGACCTCGGGTTGGGCTGTTGCCAGGTTGGGGAGGAACGTGCAAAACAACTCGGAACACGCTTGTACCGGCTTAGACGTAAGGTACAGAAGGTACTTAAAAGGTTCGTCGACCTCGCCGGTGCAAAGGTGGAGTGTTGTCTCTGTCTTGACTGGATAACGTCACTACCACATTAGCACCTCTTGATGGGCGACATTTTGATGGTAAGTCTGTGGCGTATCCTAATGACACGGAAATCGTAAGGTTGGCAACACAGCCAATACAGGCACAGCTTCCTTTATCCCGTTTAGAACGGACATCTTTTTTTTTTTTTTTTTTTTATACTACTTGGATGACGGATCAAGCAAGAGGCCCACCTGATGTTAAGCGGTAACCTCTGCCTATGAACAGTGCATTACCTCATAGATCACGTCCACCTAGGACGCAACCTATGTGGCATTGCACTGCGCCCGCCACCCTGAGACATAAAGATGAAAAGTCTCATGGGCCTGTAATTTCACCGGCACCCTTACCCTTCAAACCGGAACACAGCAATGCGAGCACTACTGCTTTGCGGCAGAAATAGGTATGGTATCTTATTTGACTCTTTGATCATGGCTGATGTAAGCTACTGAATATATTTTGATTAACATACTAGGCCCTCTTCAAGTCGTTAAGGCGATATGTTAAAATACCGAATGGGCGGAGTCTAGCAAGAAAGTGACAGCGCCATTACTGTCCTGAACCCGGGACGAGATGAGGTATAGATTCCTTCAGCTCGGAAGTAACTGACGTAAGCGACAAATGATAAGACTTCGTTTTGCTTATAATATAGTAGCAAATATAACAAAACAAATTATATTAAATTTTAATGTAACCCAAAAATTCCGTTCGTTCCGTTAAGTGTGGTTTACACTTGAAAAAAATAATAAACTATGAAAACAAATTATCTTCTATTAATCTAAGTAATGTGATTACCTACTGAATAGTATAAAAATTTAAGCTTAATATTTTCTCTAATCGAAGGAGGGACCTGAAACGGGTTTTAGGAGGGCCAATTTAAAAAATAAAGCTATCGAGAAAAGTTTCTACAATCTGTTTCTTATCTATGATTTATTTAGATTACATCCTAAAGTAATTACTGTATCAACATCAAGCTTGTAACCTTTACTGATACTGAGTGAGCATGTAACGCAACAACTACAAAATTTTAACATATCGTCTTTAGTCGGTGGATGGAGGAAGCTCAAGACCGATCATGGTGTCATTTTCTGAGGGAGGCCAATGTTGAGCAGTGGAATTCTACAGGCTGATGGTGATGGGGATGGATATAAAGAAATGTCCAGAGTCTCGAGCACCGCCGTAAGGTGCGTGCCTTTCGATCTTCTATAGGTTACATTTCCGGGAATGCTCTCAGGAACTTCACGATCTGATCCCACCATCTCCTTTTCATCATAGGACGAGCAGACGCACCGCTCAGTACCATCCTTACCTCATTAGTATACCCTCTATTCGTACTAAACGTTTCAGTTCTACCTTTATAATGTGAACTGCTAAGGAGTGGAATACACTACCGTCGTCTGTCTTTCCTGAAAACTATAATCCGGGTAGAGACCACCCGGAAGATGGCCGGACCACTCTAGCCTTGAAGAGTCAAGGCTAGAGTGAATAGGTGCCTTCTAGACCTTTGTGCTCCATCTTCGGCCACATCGTCACTTACAAACAGGTGAGATCGTGGTCAAACAGAGGTCTAATCATACATACATACATACATAGACATACGCCTTTTTCCCCGAAGGGGTAGGCAGAGCCTCAATGGGCCTCTTTTCACAGTGGGTTGCACCATCGTGGAATATAGACGTGACAAGTGGTGAGCTCATCGCCGCCATTGCTTCCTACGACTGACTCAGCTAACGCTTTCTTCCAGTAATAACACATTCCATAATAAGCTAGCAGCCAGGACAAATCTTATACCAACGAATCTTATCAACAAGTCCGGGTAATCCCTTAGTCGGCTTTTACGACATACACGGGAGGAGACAGAGGGGTCTATTCTTAGGCCGGACACACCACACCACAGGTCTATCATAATTTATTTAAAAAATGTGTATGCCCATACCCCTTCCATTGTCCTCCGATGACCTGGGCACAGAACTCCTTCATGTGGGCCAGCACTGCGTTGACATCTGGAGTGATGTCGGTGCCATTCACGAGGATCGGCTTGTTCTGACGGTTGCGGAGCGCCACGTGGAGCACAGCTCTGTCTTCCGTGAAGTTTATCTTTTGACCTGGATAGTAAAATGATATCAATAAATAATGCTGGACAGTTCACACAACATTATCTAACCACAAGCTAAGCAGAGCAGCAGAGCTTGTGTTATAAGTACCAGATAACTGATATCCTACTATCACACTAAATGCGAAAGTTTGTGTGTGAGTGTGTTTGTTACTTCTTCACGCTGAAACGGCTGGACGGATGTACATGAAATTTAGAATGGAGATAACTGGACTCCCGGAATAACACATAGGCACATTGTAATCCCGATATTCCCACGGGATCGAGACTTACGCGGGTGAAACCGCGGGGCGCTGCTGGTACTTAATACAATACATGACAGGGTTTTTTTTTTTTTATTATACATATAATACCCAGAACACCCTGAACAACTATCTGCAGATCGTACAAATATTTGTTCCGAAGCGGGAATCGAACCCGCAACCTCCTGTGTCGCAGGCGACCTTCGCCCGCCCAGAGGTCGTCAAATACATAGGCGGATGTTTGAGATCCAAACTCATCCTAATTCCCTCATTATAGTCAACCCGCCGTCCGTCGTCTGTCTTTCCTGAAAACTATAATCTGGGTCTCTTCAAGGCTAGAGTGAATAGGTGCCTTCTGGACCTTTGTGCTCCATCTTCGGCCACATCGTCACTTACCAACAGATCGTGGTCAAACAAAGGTCAATCAACGTAAAAAAAAAAAAAAAACCCGCGACACTTTAACATATGGCAACGTGATCTTCGCCACGTTTCACTATAATTACGTCATCCTTAAACAGACAATCACTTTCAATTATTGGGACTCAGCCATGTGCCAATCAGATAGAATGTGTTTGAATAGGTACATTTAAAAATTTGGTTGTGCTTCTCAATGGGCAACAACATTTTAAGAGTAGTGAAAGTCGTTGGATGGAGGTTTTTTTTTTTTAACATTGATAGACCTTTGTTTGACCACGATCTCACCTGTTGGTAAGTGACGATGTGGCCGAAGATGGAGCACAAAGGTCTAGAAGGCACCTATTCACTCTAGACTTGAAGAGACCCAGATTATAGTTTTCTGAGGCTGTAGACAAAGTAACAATCGAATAGCGATGTCGCTTGTAGAAAAGCCAAAAATGTATGAGATTGACGTATGCTATCGAAATGCCACGTGGTCTTTTGTATTGAATTACGACTGTAAAAATGGAATCGCTTCGAAGCGAATGCCACTTGGCTAGGCCGGCAGGAAAGACAGAGGCTGATCAATGTTGTTCGTTGTGGCATTATATGGGGGAGGTCTACATCCAGCGGTGGTCTTTTATAAGCTGACTAGCTGAATAGCCTTGCTTCGCTAAGCATCTCATCACAAAAAAAGTGAAACTTTTTCTCTGGTTTTTACCGCTTTTTAAAGGTTATTTTGAAAAATCCTGAAATTTGTGTTCAATTATTCGGTTTTTTAGTACCCATTTCAAGCAAAAGGCACCACGCGATAAAAAGAGTTCCCAAACAAAAAAAAAAACACCCATTGCACCAGCTTTTGGAGATAGTCTGGGGAAAAAATATTTTACCCATTTTTTATTTGTATTAAAGCATACTAATGCAGTTTCAAGAGTGCAAGTTCAAGAAATACGACTTTTCATACAATGGTTTTTACCCATTTTTACCCTCTTAGGAGTTAAACTTACAAAAATCCCTTCTTTAGTGGGTGGTTTTGCTATAAAAGGAACCTACCCCCCAAATTTCAGCTTTCTAGGTCCAGCTGTTTCGGGTCGGAGATGATGAATCAATAAGTCAGTCGGTCAGTCAGGTTAACCTCTTAGATTATAGATGATTCAAATGGAAAATCTCGAATAAATAATCTCGAAATTAAAAATCTCGAATGGAAAATCTTTAATGAAAAATTCGGTATTAAGTTAGTGAATAAAACCGTGACCTAATCAAACTGTCAAGCTACTATTCATCATTGAGGAGTTCCGTTGTCCACAATACATCTTCATAAAATCAGCTCACTGTCACCATAATATAGTATTATTACTAGAAAAAAAACAGCTCAATCGGATAGTTGTAACTGGTTCGGTTGCAAGATTTGACAACAGTCATTCTCATTGCGTATTTGTTTTTTTGAGACATACTTACATGTGTGAAATAAAAGCTTGTGAAAAAGTAGGTAATCATTTTATAATTACAGGAAAATGTACTATAGACTTATTGAAATACCTATACTTATTGTCTGTAAGATATCCTACTAATAATATTATAAATGCAAAAGTTTGTGAGTGTGTGAGTGTGCGTGTGTTTGTTACTTCTTCACACTGAAACAGCTCGACGGATTTGGATGAAATTTGGAATGGAGGTAGCTTGACTCCCGGAATAACACATAGGCACATTTTTACCGATATTCCCACGGGATCGCCACCTAGGCGGGCAACACCGCGGGGCGCTGCTAGTATACTATAAAAGTTTTAGGAGCTATAAAGAAATGATGTTTCAAATATTCTTATCAGAAAATAATTAAATATAATTACCAGCGAACATGGCATCTCTGGCTTGTTCCACATTCCTGCTCTTCGCCAGGTTGAGAAGTAGGCCGAGGGTCTCTCCATCCACTCGGTTCTTGGAGTAGTCCAGCAGGATCTCACCATCATTAGGAGTGGGGATGCGAAAGCTGATACACAAAATAATATAATTTGTACATGTGATTATTGACTCTTTCACTATGGTGGCATTTGGATCTTGGCAATCAAGACCTAGCAGTGGCGACCCAACAGTCGCAACACGACAGATGCTACCACCACTCTATAGGGATATGTAAGCAGAACAGCTCTAAGCCGTGATAATGATTATATTGGTGGAGAGAATGTAGTTAAGTTCCTTGATTACATCAGTACTTAACCAATTCACTATCTACTGTATGTAGGTTAGAAACAAGTGTGGAATTTATCAATCAAAAGGTGTCAGATATCATTTGGTAGATTATGCACTAAGGAGAGAAAAAAAACAGGAGTTCACGTCATTGTTGACCTTTGCGGCGAACTTCCAAAAGTTGTGATATAACTTTGCAAAACAACTGTCGTATGACTTAAAACTTACATGGACAGGTCTTGTAAAAAATAAAGAACTAATTAAAATATTAATTAGCTGTATTTACATACAAATAATAGCGAAAACTTATTACATACCTGAATTTATTGAATCGCTCTGGGTCTTGGGCGAATAACTGCTGAATATTGATTTTTCCAGCATTTGTATTGTAATAGTCCTGTAGTTTCTGGTAGGCAGGGTCCTGTTTCAAGCTAATCTTCGGGTCCATGGTTCTAAGAGAAAATAAACGAGTGAGGAAACTTGGAAATAAGCGGCACGAACACTGTATCAACACCGCTGATGTTATCGAATGTCTTTTTGACATTTCAATGTTATGTGAAGGTTACGTGCGTTTCGTTATTGTTCGTCGTAGCGTTGGTCTCATGCTCGATGGTCGCATGCATGGGTTGCATCAAGTCGCATGTCGAATAGTGTCGTATCGATGTTTGAAAGGGCTCGATGTTGCTCGATGGCCTCAACAACTATGTACAAACTACGAAGCAACCACATGGGTATGGGTAGGAATTAGCGTATCGCCGGTCAGTTTCCTTATTCGTCAATTTTGCTGATTCAACAGTTTACCTTCTGGTAATTTTCACTAGGTTGACAATTTCGCTAGTGGGTCATTTTCCTAAACCTTCAGTTTACTCCTTCGCCAGTTTTGCTAGGCTTCAGTTTCGTAAATTTGCTAGTTTCCGTATGTGCTAATTTAATTATTCGTCAGTTTGGTCAAATGGTCATTTTCCCTAGATAATCAGTTTCTCACACTTCTTCTCATTCCCGAGCACATAAACAATTTTCCGCGCGATATCAAAAATAAGCAGATAATTTCCTTGTTGATTGAAAAAAAAATGCCGTGATTAGGATAAGCACAAAATCTCTTTAATATACTAATAATAATACACTACGACGGTCACGGCACGCCAAGCAAATATGAATGTGAATGTGAAACATCTAGTGATGTTATTCAAACGGCATGAAACTGTCATGCCGTGTGCCGTCACGGCATACGAATCCAATGACTAATGAATTTAATCATTGTACGAATCGGTTTTACTGCCAAGGCACGCCAATAGATGTTTCACATCAAAAATTGGGTGTAGGTACTTATTATTTACAGATTTTTAACAAAAACAATAGCTATCTTCGATCAACAATACACAACTTCTGCTCAAAGATAGCCTTAAAAAAGTTTGTAGAACTACGGATTTCTCATTTCCCCACTATATAAAATATTTATGTACGGATTTTCACCCTACGGACCGCAGAACAACACTGTGAGTGATACGTAGTATTTTTATCTCTATATTGTGTAAACTCACTCCATGACTCACTCCAGTCCATGAAGTTATAGTAAATCGGAACTCCTCCGGTCACCACATGCCACAGACAAACAGTGTACTATACTCTGTCTACGGTGTACCGGGTGTACACAGTCTGACACAGTCACAGAATGTTGTATACGTAGTAATTTTCTCAATGACTTAGGCTATCTAATCAAAAAATAGTTTGTTTGTTTGTATAATGTTTTGTTTGTTAACTTTGCTCTGCTTTTTAATCATATAATTTAGATGTCGGTCGAATAATATCCTGGAAATTGCCAGCAATGGATGATGGAAATTCTATAATATACGGTCTTGAACACCAGGTAACTATTTCACACGATTTCCTGTATTTGAAGTCATATTTGATGTTCTGAGGGATTTGCCCGGAAGATGGAATCCTATGGCTCGCAAATACGCCAATTATGTTGCCTAAAAAACTGGTCAATTACAATTTCACATGACAACAGGCAGGCCATAGAAGGTAATTCGCAGGACCAACAACTGCTGGTTGTCTCTAGAGTGGCGACCACTATCCGGAAGATGTCTTGCTGAAATGTCTACCACTCAATGGACATTTTAATAGTTGAAGAAAGTCGGAGACGGTTGAAGACCGTATTTTGTGGCATTTGTGAGAGGTCTATCACCTATCATATATAGGCTACATGCCCAATGCGCTACAGAGGTCATCATATATAGAGCACCTTAACTCAACTTCAAAATCAAACCATATGTGGAATGTCTTTTAGTTTTGAGTCACTTTAAGGTGGATGCGCACGCTTGCGGCGTGAAATTCAAATTTTTTGGTGTTTTTTGCCCATTACAGCTCATCAACACTTCTTCAGATAACGAAAGTTGAGTTCGCGACAACTAGGAGACTTAACACACATGTTTTAATTGATAGTATCCCATAAATATCATCAGTTTAGCTATGATACCCCTAAACACATTTTTACAGTGTTTTTGTTTGTTTAGGGGTATCGTAGCTAAACTGATGATATTTATGAGATACAATCAATTAAAACATATGTGTTAGGTCTCCTAGTTGGCGCGAACTCAACTTTCGTCGTCTGAAGAAGTGTTGATGACCTGTAAAGGGCAAAAAACACCAAAAAAATTGAATCTCGCGCCGCAAACGTGAGCATTCACCTTAAGTTGCCAGGCTACTCAGTTGTCCTTTCGTTCTCAGGGTTAGGCATTGGCAAATTATTACAAATTATTAGTAAATGATTGAATGTCTTTTAGTTTTGAGTCACTTTAAGGTGGATGCGCACGCTTGCGGCGTGAAATTCAAATTTTTTGGTGTTTTTTGCCCATTACAGCTCATCAACACTTCTTCAGATAACGAAAGTTGAGTTCGCGACAACTAGGAGACTTAACACACATGTTTTAATTGATAGTATCCCATAAATATCATCAGTTTAGCTATGATACCCCTAAACACATTTTTACAGTGTTTTTGTTTGTTTAGGGGTATCGTAGCTAAACTGATGATATTTATGAGATACAATCAATTAAAACATATGTGTTAGGTCTCCTAGTTGGCGCGAACTCAACTTTCGTCGTCTGAAGAAGTGTTGATGACCTGTAAAGGGCAAAAAACACCAAAAAAATTGAATCTCGCGCCGCAAACGTGAGCATTCACCTTAAGTTGCCAGGCTACTCAGTTGTCCTTTCGTTCTCAGGGTTAGGCATTGGCAAATTATTACAAATTATTAGTAAATGATTAGTTAGTTATAAATTCTAATATTATTACAAATTATTGTTGTATTAATTTAGCCCAGTTTGTTGAGTCAAAAGTGTAACTATAAGCCACAGAAGCTATAATGTTAATTTTAAAGAACTCTCTTTTCCGCATTCAAACTCCATGGGTGGTCCATTATGCGTGAGAGTTGTCTGACTAGGTAGTTAACCTAACTCCGTCCAGAAGCACCGAAGTTCCCTGGGGTCTTCACAGGCTTGGTGGAGTGACCTCGGGTTGTTGAGGATTTGTTTACATTGAGCCACTACTCCCACACATTCCAGGACTACGTGGGCAGCAGATTGTTCTTCGGTCAGACACCCTCTCAGAGTGGGCTGTCTGTGGCACCGATGTTGAAGAGGTGTTTGTTCAGGAGACAGTGCCCTGTGAGTGTCCCCACGATGGTCTGAAGGTCTATTCTTTGCAGTTTGAGCTGGTGATGTGTCAGCTGTGGTAAAGCAGCCGGTAGGGCTGCTCTTGACAGTCTGCAGTCCGTGTTCAACCACAGAAGCTATATAATAAGAAGTAAAGCGAAAAGTGGGCTTGTTGTGAATGAAGTAATTAACTGTTTCAGACCAGAGCGCTATCCCCTCAGTATGGAGAGAGTGACGCCATTAGGTTCCTCATCGGCACACAGAGTCTCAAGCCCATGTCTAACCAGGTGCATGTTGTGGAATTAGAAGAAGACACTGGAGCCCTACATACTAAGGTATACCACTCTCTCTAAATACTAAAGGTTTGCTGAAAGAAAAAATGTACCTACGCCGCGCCGCCCCTCGTGCGGGGTTTATTCAGTAAGGAGTGCGCGCGCGCTCGACCTGACGCGTGCCTTACGCTAACAAAAAAGTAATTCATATACTTACATACGAATTATGTGCATTAGTAGAATTATGTACTGACATAAGTATGTATGAGGTACTTTATGTAGGTTATTTTGAGTGATACATTTCAGTTCATAATTATTTGTATTGATAAACCTACTAATGTTTTAATCAACCAACATTTTGACTATCAAATAGGATAAAAATAGTTAAAAGTACTTTTATTGTTTTCATTTCCATGTGTCGAGTCGACCCTATGTTACGGCACGATGTATCGCCAGACAGCGACAGAGTTACGCGTTAGAAGAGAGCGGCAATGTTTAGGTGAATATCGCGTTAGCACTAAACGCTTATGCGAGCGTGGGATCAGATCGGAGCTACACGATCTGATCCTACCATCTCATTTTCATCATAGGACGAGCAACCGCACGGCTCGGTACCATCCTCACCTCATTAGTACCTATACCTTCTATTCGTACTAAACGTTTCAGTTCTACCTTTATAATGCGAACTGCTAAGGAGTGGAATACACTGCCGTCGTCGGTCTTTCCTGAAAACTATAATCTGGGGTATGTTCAAGGCTAGAGTGAATAGGTGCCTTCTAGACCTTTGTGCTTCATCTTCAGCCACATCGTCACTTACTCGTACCAACAGGTGAGATCGCGGTCAAACATAGGTATATCAAGTAAGGTAAGTAGCAGTAGAGTTTTTTTGTGAAAGAACTCGTACGGGGATGTACTTCCAGCAATGCCACGTAGGGTGCGTCCTAGGTGGACGTGACCTGTCAGGTAATGCATTGTTCATAGGCAGAGGGTACCACCGAACATAAGGTGGGTAGTCTGCTTGATCCGTCATTACAAGTTGTATAAATATCAATGTTAACAAAAACTCTGTGTCTCAGGTTTACAAACATGAGGTCGGTGAGATCTGGCACCTGCGCTGCTCGCCGCACGACGCGGCTACATTGGCAACGACACACAGCGCGTACTCAGCTCAGACCATGCAGTGTCGGATGGGTGTGTCGTTGTACCGCCTTCCTACTATTGAGGTACACGTACACCCATAATTTGTTAAGGCGATATGTCAAAATACCGAATGGGCGGAGTCTAGCAAGAAAACAATAGCTGCAAGACAGTGACAGCGCTATTGCTCACTTGAACCCGGGAAGAGGTGAGGTATAGACTTCAGTTCTTGAACAAGTGGCCCTTGCGGAATAGACCACAATTTCGCCAATGTCACGTTTTAAAACAAGTTCAGCTTTTGCACGAAGGTTATTCCGGTGTATGGAAAGTGGACGGTGTGAAAAAAAAAAAAAAAAAAAAAAAACCAAGCAAAAGTATCTAGTTGAACTACTTACCAATTCAATCTAAAAAACACAACTAAAATTTTATATTACAAATTGAAACTAATTATATAAGTAATTATAACAACACAAGATAGTACGAAACTTAAAGATTAATTTTAAACTTATCTATATATTTACATAAAATATTTACAAAAGGTGAAGAAACAAGGGCAAGGAGACATTTATAGGAAGTGGGACGAGGAATATCAAAGGGAATAATATCATACAGAGAAAAAGGATTATTTTTACAATTAAAGAAAATATGATTTTTTGCCGCTCGGAAGTAACTGACGTAAGCGACAAATGATAAAACATCGTTTTGCTTCTAAAGAAGCAAATATAAAAATAAATTATCTGTAATTAATCTAAGTAATGTGTTTACCTACTAAATAGTATAAAAAAAATATGCTTAATATTTTCTCTAGTCGAAGGAGGGAACTAAAACGGACTATAGAAGGGCTAATTTCAAAAAATAAAGCTATAGATAAAAGTTTCACAAATCGTGTTTCTAGTCTATAATTTATTTAGATTACATCCTCCTGTATTAACATCAAGTTTGTAACCTTTACTGATAATGAGTGAGCATGTAACGCAACGACTCCAAAATTTTAACATAGCGTCTTAAAGAATGTTGCCGCGCCTACAAGTATGAAGTGAGCGGCGATACGCTTCCGCTCATAAGTTCAAGACTTCAAAAAACACCACTGTCCATCGCATGCAAAATTGTACAAATATTGTCATAAAATCATTAATTCCCTAAAGAAAAACTTTTATTAATTTCCGAAAGAATTAATAAAGATGGATGGTCCAAAACCGTTTCCAGTGAGCCAGTGATGATGATAGAATAGATCATCATCATCATATTGGCAGCTCAAACAATAGCCCACTGCTGGGTATAAGCCTCCTCCCTCAAACGCCACTCCAGTCGGTTCTGTGCGATTCGCATCCAGGTCCTTTCCCTCTACGGCCTCTATATCATCCGCCCACCTGGCTGATGATCTGCCACGGCCTCTAGTGCTCCCTCTCGGCCACCACTCGGTCAGGGCTTTACACCACCTGCCGTCATCAAACCTGGCCAAGTGTCCTGCCCAGCGCCACTTTAGTCTCGCAATACGGTCTCCAATATCTGCCCCTTTTTCCTCCTTCGGATTCCCGTGTTGCGGACACGGTCCAGTAAAGATATTCCAAGCATGGCACGCTCCAAAGCCCTTTGGGCGACTCTCATTCTATGCACAGCTTCCTTAGTGAGCGTCCATGCTTCGGCGCCGTACGTCATTGTGGGCAGGACAAATTTGTTATACAGTTTGGTTTTCAGGCATTGGTCATCAGGATAGAATAGATAATACTTTTTTCAACACACTTGCTCATAAAGTGGCTCTAATTTCACCGCAATTAGGCTCATAATGACACCTGTAATCAAACTGTGACTTTTTCATTGCAGTTATTCACAAGTGATTTGTAGAAACAGTTGAACGTTTACATAGAGTGTGTATTTCTGTTTTACACTTGTAGTCAAACTGTGACTTGTTCATTGCTATTATTCACTAGTGAGTTATAGAGACAATTGAACATTTACACAGAGTGTGTATTTCTGTTTTATTATTATTTTCTTTACAAGTGTGTTGAAAAACATTGTATGATACACGTGTGTATTGATGATTACCGTCCTCGGCTCTCTTAGAGCAATAGCGCACTAGCGGCCAGGCCGGGGCCAGTGCGGCCAGGTGCGCGTGCTCTATGGCGATTTCATACTAATGTATATATCTCGATGTCCGCCGCGACCTAGCCGCTAGTGCGCTATTGCTCTTTTTAAGACCCTCAACTAACGGCTCGGGTCTTAGTCGGATTTATTTATTATTTATTTATAATATACTATAATAAAACATTTGTGCTAAAATACATGTATGTATAAAAAATACATTGGAATTCTGATTTCTAGGTGATACCTAAAGACATGGACGATTTGAGCGCAAGCCAAAGTCGTAATGCAGAGGAAATGGAACATCTGATAACTATAACTCCAGAGGTCAGTATGTTTTATTTATTTATTTTCATTTATTAAGGACAACAAACAATTACACTCATGTAGTACTAAATATAGGACTAAACAAAAGGTTATGTACATGTTTTTCAAGTAAACTGATGCAAGGGGTTCGAGGAATACTTCAGGCAATTTCGGCAAAATTTCAATTAATCATGTTTTTTTTTTTTTTTTTTTCAAGCAAATAAATTATTTATTCAAGTAAAACTAAGACAATAAATTAACACTAAAATAAAAACCTACCTATCAGATCAGCATTATGTAATATCAGATATGTAATATTATATTTTTGTAATAATATTAGGTCAAGTTGTCAAGAGTCTCCGTCCAGTCATAACCGGGCTTAAAATGGTGGCAGAAAAACCAAGTTTTTGGAGGATTCAATCCAATTCGTTTTTTTTTGTAGTTTTTTAGTAGTAGTAGAGCTTTATTGTAAAGGACACGCTTAATACCTTACATACATAAATAGACAAATGCCTCTTTCCCCGAAGGGGTAGGCAGAGCCTCAACGGGCCTCTTTTCACAGTGGGTTGCACCATCGTGGAATATAGAAGTGAAAAGTGGTGAGCTCATCGCCGCCATTGCGTCCCCTATTCCCCATTGACTGACTCGGCCAACGCTTTCTTCCAGTAATAACACATTCCATAATAAGCTAGCAGCCAGGACAAATCTTATCAACAAGTCTGGTTGCATATTTTTTTTATTACAACTTCCAGAAACCCGAAGAAGAAATACGGTGTGCCGAATTTCACCCAACTGACGTGAACAAGCTAGGAGTGGTCAGTGAAAACGGACTGCAAGTTTACGATATCAGCACGGGCGCTGCTGTGGCTGGCGCGGCGCCCGAGGGCAGAGCCCGGCTTAAGTTCACGAACGGCAAGTGGGAGCCCCACAGAGGGCATTGTCAGGTAAGCACTAGCACTTCACCGGGGTCGTCCGGGAAGTACTACCTCCATTTATATTGCAGCCGCAAAACAGTAGTGCTCGCATTGCTGTGTTCCAGTTTGTAGGGTATGGATGCTGGTGAAATTACAAGCACATGAGACTTTTCATCTTTATGCCACAGGGTGGCGGGCGCAGTGCAATGCCACATAGGGCGCGCCCTAGGTGGACGTGACCTATGAGATAATGCATTGTTCATAGGCAGAGGGTACCGCCTAACATCAGGTGGGTCATCTGCTTGTTCTGTCATTCAAGTTAAAATAATAAATAATGCTGGACAGTTCACACAACATTATCTAGCCCCAAGCTAAGCATAGCTTGTGTTATGGGTACTAGATAACTGATATACTTAAATAATACATTACATAGATAGATATTTTTTATTATACATAGAAAATACCCAGAACACCCTGAACAATTATCTGCAGATCGCACAAATATTTGTTCCGAGGCGGGAATCGAACCCGCAACCTCCTGCGTCGTGAAGCGTCGCCCGCCGCGCTACAGAGGTCGACAAAACCTAAACAAAAGGTTAGGTTTTTTTTTTTTTTTCAAATACATTTCCTTTAAATTTCTTCGACACCTAAAAAACCCTTGATGCTCTTCTAAGATGCAAAAATATTCCTTATACTTAAATTACATACTTAATTACATATACATAAACACACACATATCAACGAATCGTACTCGTATATCTATCTAAGTAATGTATTGTATTAAGTATATCAGTTATCTAGTATCCATAACACAAGCTCTGCTTAGCTTGGGGCTAGATAATGTTGTGTGAACTTGTCCAGTATTATTTATTTATTTTTATTTTAAAGCAACAAATAAATAAAAAACAGTGGGAGTGACGGAGAACATTAGGCTTGCCGGCCGTTCGATGGCTCACTCGCTCGTTCGCTCAAAACATGTTTTGCTTGGACTAAACCCACTTCGTGGCACCTGTTCTTTCTTAGTCACCCTGTGTTAGATCAACCAGCTTGAGGTATAATAAACTGTACAGTTCGCAGTGCTACAAGACATGCACATAAAGTGCTACGACACGAGGACTGACGGCGGGAAGCCGGCGTGGAGCATTGACAACGCGCACAGGCAGCTCGTCAGGGATCTGGACTTCAACCCCAACAGGTACAATAACATATACTTACTTTTCACTAGAAACGGGATAATAACCATGATTAATAAAAAAAAAAAAAAAAAAAAAAAAAAGAGTGTGAAAGAGGGTAGATCGATATATCTGCCAATAACATCTACTAACAAAGACTTTAGTTAGTTCTCCCGTGATCATGGCGCATGCAACTGTAGTAGAAGAGCTTTTTTGTGAGAAAGAGTTCGTCCGGGGAAGTACTACCACCATACCTATATCTGCCGCAAAGCAGTTATAGTGCTCGCATTGCTGTGTTCCGGTTTGAAGGGTAAGGGTGCCGGTGAAATTACAGGCACATGAGACTTTTCATCTTTATGTCTCAGGGTGGCGGGCGCAGTGCAATGTCACATAGGGCGCGTCCTAGGTGGACGTGACCTATGAGGTAATGCACTGTTCATAGGCAGAGGTTACCGCTTAACATCAGGTGGGCCATCTGCTTGTTCAGTCAATCAAGTGGTAGTATAAAAATAAAAAAAACTGTGCCGAATTATCGGGAACAATCAAAACTCAAAAATCATGGTTAATATCCCGTTTCTGGTGAAAAGTATGTACATAACCATGATAGTTTCAAAAGTTATAATAAATATACTGTTACTGTTAGCCTGAATCATCCCGTTGTTGGGCAAAGGCCTCCCCCCATATCCTCCAGTCACTACGATCCTGTGCTATTGATTGCCAATCTTTGTTAAAAGTGTCTATTTCATCGCGCCATCTCCTGCGTGGTCTGCCGCGACGCCGTCTCGCTGTGTCAGTGCTCCAAATAGTAGTTATTGCATTGCGCCATCTCCTGCGTGGTCTGCCGCGACGCCGTCTCGCTGTGTCAGTGCTCCAAATAGTAGTTATTGCATTGCGCCATCTCCTGCGTGGTCTGCCACGACGCCGTCTCGCTGTGTCAGTGCTCCAAATAGTAGTTATTTCATTGCGCCATCTCCTGCGTGGTCTGCCGCGACGCCGTCTCGCTGTGTCAGTGCTCCAAATAGTAGTTATTGCATTGCGCCATCTCCTGCGTGGTCTGCCGCGACGCCGTCTCGCTGTGTCAGTGCTCCAAATAGTAGTTATTGCATTGCGCCATCTCCTGCGTGGTCTGCCGCGACGCCGTCTCGCTGTGTCAGTGCTCCACATAGTAGTACCTTTTCTAAAAGTATGTCAGTGGTTTTTTGAAATTTGAGCATACCTTACTTTTCTTTACCTTATTCTTATTATTAGTTTTCTTTATGTTAGTTGTGTGTATAGTCGTTGCGAATGGTTAGCCGTAACGCCAACAAGTGGTTCTGCCGGAAGACCAGCGTTGGTTGCTAGCTTGCTGTCAACCAACTCATGCTGAGGCAGCACCATTTTGTTACTTGAGTTACACCTAGTACCTTCATATCTGTTTCTTCTTAGTGTGTTCTGTGTTTCTGTGTAGCTCTTGTATACAAATAAATATATATTCTTTCTATTCTTCTATTCTTTCTTAGTTATTGCATTGCGCCATCTCCTGCGTGGTCTGCCGCGACGCCGTCTCGCTGTGTCAGTGCTCCACATAGTAGTTATTGCATTGCGCCATCTCCTGCGTGGTCTGCCGCGACGCCGTCTCGCTGCGTCAGGGCTCCACATAGTGGTTATTGCATCGCGCCATCTCCTGCGTGGTCTGCCGCGACGCCGTCTCGCTGTGTCAGTGCTCCACATAGTAGTTATTGCATTGCGCCATCTCCTGCGTGGTCTGCCGCGACGCCGTCTCGCTGCGTCAGGGCTCCACATAGTGGTTATTGCATCGCGCCATCTCCTGCGTGGTCTGCCGCGACGCCGTCTCGCTGTGTCAGTGCTCCACATAGTAGTTATTGCATTGCGCCATCTCCTGCGTGGTCTGCCGCGACGCCGTCTCGCTGCGTCAGGGCTCCACATAGTGGTTATTGCATCGCGCCATCTCCTGCGTGGTCTGCCGTGACGCCGTCTCGCTGTGTCAGTGCTCCACATAGTAGTTATTGCATTGCGCCATCTCCTGCGTGGTCTGCCGCGACGCCGTCTCGCTGCGTCAGGGCTCCACATAGTGGTTATTGCATCGCGCCATCTCCTGCGTGGTCTGCCGCGACGCCGTCTCGCTGTGTCAGTGCTCCACATAGTAGTTATTGCATTGCGCCATCTCCTGCGTGGTCTGCCGCGACGCCGTCTCGCTGCGTCAGGGCTCCACATAGTGGTTATTGCATCGCGCCATCTCCTGCGTGGTCTGCCGCGACGCCGTCTCGCTGTGTCAGGGCTCCACATAGTGGTTATTGCATCGCGCCATCTCCTGCGTGGTCTGCCGCGACGCCGTCTCGCTGCGTCAGGGCTCCACATAGTGGTTATTGCATCGCGCCATCTCCTGCGTGGTCTGCCGCGACGCCGTCTCGCTGCGTCAGGGCTCCACATAGTGGTTATTGCATCGCGCCATCTCCTGCGTGGTCTGCCGCGACGCCGTCTCGCTGTGTCAGGGCTCCTCATAGTGCTTATTTTGGCCCACAGCTCATCAGGCATGTGACAGACATATCCAGCCCAATTCCATTTCAGCTGGGCGGCTTTTTCTCCTACATCTGCGATTTTAGTTTTGGAGCGCAATATGGTGTTTTGAATCCGGTCGGTTAATTTATAATAATATAATATAATAAATAATGCAGGACAGTTCACACAACATTATCTAGCCCCAAGCTAAGCAGAGCTTGTGTGATGGGTACTAGATAACTGATATACTTAATACAATACAATACATAGTTATTTTTTTAAATAGATAAATAAATTATAATAAATTATTCCAGTCCATCGCAAGGTTGTCTGGCAGAGATCGCTAACAGTTATAAGACCGCCCAGTGTACTTCCGTGTTTAGTTTTTCCTTTTTTTAAATATCTTATTTCCTAAATAAATATTTTTTTATCTTGTGTTGGACAATAAAGTGTTTTTCTATATATCTATCTATCTATAAATAATGCTGGACAGTTCACACAACATTATCTAGACAACCCAACACAGCAAGCAGAGCTTGTATTATGGATAACTGATATGCTTAATACAATTTTTTTTTAGGCACACCAGTTCTTTTTTTTACTCATTTACGGGCCTTTCGAGCCCCTCACGCGATACTTTGTATTTTAGTAAAGAAGATATAGTTCCATACACTGCGTTTTTTTTTTTTAAATTATTAAATCTATATTTTTTTCTTAACTTTACAGGCAATTCCACATAGCGAGTGCGGGCGATGACGCGGCTCTCAACATCTGGGACTACAGGAATGGGAAAGAGCCAATTTTCAGCAGAACCGACCATTCACACTGGTAACATAAACTACAAAAATTAAATGTGACCCGAAAACTCGGTTCCGGGACTCGAACCCGCATCTTCGCCTGTAATCGGCGATGCCTTCACCAGTTCGGCCATAAATAAATAAATAAATAATGCTGGACAAGTTCACACAACATTATCTAGCCCCAAGCTAAGCAGAGCTTGTGTTATGGGTAATAGTTAACTGATACACTTAATACAATACATTGCATAGATAGATATTTTTTATTATAAGTACATAGAAAACACCCAGAACACCCTGAACAAATATTTGTTCTGAGGCGGGAATCGAACCCTCAACCTCCTGCGTCGCAGGCGAACCATCGCCAGCCGCGCCACAGAGGTCGTTATTATCTTAACGACCATAGAACGAGCTATGACGCTGGAGACTAAATTTGTGGGCACTATCAACTCGGCTATAGCGCCGATGGGAGCCATCTACAGGTGTTTCATTGGAAACCTTCTGTTTAATGTCCGAAATTAGTTTGAAATATTGAAAAGAGATGACACCACTGCTATTTCATCAAAGTTTATTAGTTTTCAAGTGTAAACCACACTTTATGGATAACATTCCGTCTTCCGTCCGTCTGTATGTCTGCCCGTCTGTCCCAGGCTGTATCTCATGAAGTTGAAGTTTTAACAGATGATGTATTTCTGTTGCCGCTATAACAACAAATACAAAAAAAACAGATTTAAATAAATATTTATTAAATATTGCTACCATACAAAAAACTTGATTTTTTTAAATCGTTTTTGCTCGATATTTATAACGGCAACAGGTAGACGCTTGAAATATTCACAGAATATTTAGTTATACTACTATATTCTCTATAAAAAAAAAACACACAACCAACGTGTTTTTTTTACCGTTTTTATAGATAATTGTACGGAACCCTTCGTGCGCGAGTCCGACTCGCACTTGGCCGTTTTTTTTCTTTCATGTAAATGTCGGCAAAGACTTTATCTTCAAGTTCTTTGATGCGACGGTTTTTCACGTGGCAAATAATTGTTTTTAATTATTTTCACTGACCTTTCGCGAGCGTTATTCTGTCAATTTGTAACTTAAAAGTGACGTAATTTGTCTCTCGTATGCGCCTCTGTTTCATCAAGGTACTTGTTTCCAGGGTATGGACGGTACGATACAATACATACCACGAGCAACTTTTGCTGACGGCCAGCTCAGACGCGCGGGCCTTGCTGACCGCCGCCGCCAGCATCTGTGCTGACGACGATGACGAATCTGCTGCACCAGTGTAAGTACCAACTTTTGCTGACGGCCAGCTCAGACGCGCGGGCCTTGCTGACCGCCGCCGCCAGCATCTGTGCTGACGACGATGACGAATCTGCTACACCAGTGTAAGTACCAACTTTTGTTGACGGCCAGCTCAGACGCGCGGGCCTTGCTGACCGCCGCCGCCAGCATCTGTGCTGACGACGATGACGAATGTGCTGCACCAGTGTAAGTACCAACTTTTGCTGACGGCCAGCTCAGACGCGCGGGCCTTGCTGACCGCCGCCGCCAGCATCTGCGCTGACGACGATGACGAATCTGCTGCACCAGTGTAAGTACCAAACTCATTGTAGATAAAAAGGTTACAGAAGATTATCTTAAAAGGCAGACAACAGCCAAATTCCGGCACTACCTATCTAATTCGTTAGAAAGTGACAGAACAGCGCTGATCCATAATTTGGTTAGTAATTAAATACAGCACTTCATCATCATCATCATCATCCACAGCCTGACTCACCCGCTGCTGAGTATAGACCTCTCTTTGCCAGTGCCATTCCTCACGGTCCCGTGCCAGTCTTATAATTTTTGAATCGTCTTATAAAATTAATTGTTTCAAAGCGACCTTAATCGACCGCGAAAAATTCAGTAAATAATAAATTAGGTATTGATAGAACATAAAACTGCGAGCGGAGCGAGCTGCAAAAAAATATGTTTTTTTAGCTCAAGGAGAGTGTAGTAATAAAAAAATGAAGCAGTAGAGCATATAACAGGAGGACAGTGCTTATAAAGATAGTTACTACGAGAACATAATATAACGGCGAGCGGAGCGAGCCATGACCCCCGTGACCCCCCCCACCCTCGGACCACTGATCCAAGTTCAGCCCGCGATGCATTCGATATCGTCTGCCCATCTCGCTGTTGGACGACCAACGTTTCTGTACCCAGTTCTTGGACGCCATTCAGCTAGCGCCTTACTCCACCTGTCGTCACCTCGTCTTGCCAGGTGTCCCGCCCAACTCCATTTTAGTTCCGTTATACGATTCCCAACATCTTTGAGCTTTGTTCGACTTCGTATATCGACGTTGGGAACACGGTCTATAAGCTTGATGCCGAGCATGGCGCGTTCCATGGCTCTCTGTGCAACTCTCATCCTGTACACAGCCTCCTGCGTGAGCGTCCATGTCTCGGCACTGTAAGTAAATAAATAAATAATAAATAATGCTGGACAGTTCACACAACATTGTCTAGCCCTAAGCTTAGCAGAGCTTGTGTTATGGGTACTAGACAACTGATATACTTAATACAATATATTACATAGATAGATATTTTTTATTATATATAGAAAATACCCAGAACACCCGGAACAAATATTTGCAGATCGCACAAATATTTGTTCCGATGCGGGAATCGAACCCGCAACCTCCTGCGTCGCAGGCGAACGTTCGCCCGCCGCGTTACAGAGGCGTAAGTAAGTCACGGTAGGCAGAAGACACTGGTTATAAAGTCGGGTCTTCAGACATTGTGGAATTTCAGCGGACTTAAGAATGTCGTCCAGTTTACAGAACAGCACTTAAATGAAAATATTATTAATACCCACACCACATATAAAATCAAACTATACTAAACTAACACAGTTTAATTTTTGTATTCTAATTAATAGGCTAAAATGCACTCAGGGCAACACTAAAGGGCGATGGTCATGATGATGTTCAGGCTAGTAGTAGTGATGTTTTAGCAGCAGTAGAGCTTTTTTGTGAAAGAGTTCGTCCGGGGAAGTACTACCACCATACCTATTTCTGCCGCAAAGCAGTAGTGCTCGCATTGCTGTGTTCCGGTTTGAAGGGTAAGGGTGCCGGTGAAATTACAGGCACATGAGACTTTTCATCTTTATGTCTCAGGGTGGCGGGCGCATTGCAATGCCACATAGGGTGCGTCCTAGGTGGACGTGTCCTATGAGGTAATGCACTGTTCATAGGCAGAGGGTACCGCTTAACATCAGGTGGGCCATCTGCTTGTTCCGTCATTCATTATTACAAAAATTAAAAAAAAAAAGAGGCTAGAAGACTATAGAGGGAAACTTTGTTTGTACTGGATAAACACGAAAACTACTGACCCATATTTTATTAATTATTTCACCTATAGAATTATGTACCTATATACTATATACTACCTATATACTACCCTTCCACTATGCCTAAAGCGAAAGCTCATGGACACTTTTTTTTTTTATACTTATGAATGATGGAACAAGCAGATGGCCCATCTGATGTTAAGCGGTAACCTCTGCCTATGAACAGTGCATTACCTCATAGGTCACGTCCACCTAGGACGCACCCTATGTGGCATTGCAATGCGCCCGCCACCCTGAGACATAAAGATGAAAAGTCTCATGTGCCTGTAATTTCACCGGCACCCTTACCCTTCAAACCGGAACACAGCAATGCGAGCACTACTGCTTTGCGGCAGAAATAGGTATGGTGGTAGTACTTCCCCGGACGAACTCTTTCACAAAAAATCTCTACTACTACTGAACATGCGTGCATTCTCCCCATCCTCACATACAGTGCTCAGACTTGGTCACTTACAGAAGTAGGCCAGAAGTTCAGCCTCGGGGTGAGCCAGCGGGCTATGGAGCGCAGTATCTTAAGAGTCAAACTTATAGACCGCGTTAGAAATACGATACTGCGCTCCCAAACACAAATAGCCGATGGAGCTCTCAAAACTGGAAATCTAAAGTGGGACTGGGCTGGACACGTTAGCCACATGCCCGGGGACCTCTGGGCTAAGATAACTACAGAGTGGGTTCCGAACGCGCGGCGGCCACGTGGCAGACCCAGACGGCGATGGCGGGATGAGTTTGACTCCCACAACAATGACTGGCCACAAATAGCTCAGGATATAAATGTTTGGAAAGAGGGAAGGGAGGCCTTTGCCCTGCAGTGGGAAATTCCGGCTTATACAAGTAAATTAATTTTGTAAAAATTAAAAAAAAACCCAACGCTGAACGACTGAACCGATTTTGATCAAACAAAGCTAAGAACACTCCCGACTTTTTTTTGTTTTTGTTTTAAAGGTGTAAAACAAAAAAAAACAAAAAAAAACGGTTCTTCCGTACACACACAGACACGTCAAACTTATAACACCCCTTCGTTTTTCGGCGGGGTTAAAAATAAATAAATATAGAAAGCTAAATTATCAGCGAGTAACATAGGGGGCGTGGTTGGGGGGTTGAAATGCTTTTGATGGTATTTGGTGTGTGGATAGATGGGGGGATTGGGAAGGGAGTAGATTGACTGCTTTTCATCCTGAGACTACCCGTGCGATGCCGGGCGAGATTTGATATGTATAATTACAATTTCAGGCTAGAAGACGGAGTGCTGCAATCGTACGAGCAGCACGAGGACTCCGTGTACTGCGCGGAGTGGTCCTCAGCGGAGCCCTGGACCTTCGCCTCGCTCAGCTACGACGCGCGCCTCGTGCTGTCGCGCGTGCCGCGGCACTTCAAGTACAAGCTGCTCCTGTAGTGGAGCACCACCTACAGTGGTCCTCAGCGGAGCCTTGGCCCTTCGCCTCGCTCAGCTACGACGCACGCCTCGTGCTGTCGCGCGTGCCGCGGCACTTCAAGCTGCTCCTGTAGTGGAGCCCCACCTACAGTGGTCCTTAGCGGAGCCCTGGCCCTTCGCCTAGCTCAGCTACGACGCACGCCTCGTGCTGTCGCGCGTGCCGCGGCACTTCAAGTACAAGCTGCTCCTGTAGTGGAGCCCCACCTACAGTGGTCCTCAGCGGAGCCCTGGACCTTCGCATCATTATGTCACATGTCATCTGATAATTTGAGAGTCGAAAACACCCCTCATGTACCTCTCCCATACCTCAGGGACTGACTCAGTTAAGCGCTGGATCTGTAACAAGTCCGGGTAAAATCACTGTGAAAAGGCCCTTTTCAGGACGATGCTCATGTGTTCAACTTGATCGCTGACTAAAGCCAGGTTCATATTATTGTGTCGGGGTGTGTCGTGGCGCGCCAGAACGCAACCGGTCACGTTTATGACGTATGACTAGATTTACATTAGTAGGTTCACGCGCCACAACACAACACAACCTACTAATGTGAGTGTAGGTCATAAACGTAACCGATTGCGTTCTGGCGCGCCGACACACCCCGACACAACAATATGAACCTGGCTTTACAGAACCAGTAAATGAAGTTGTGTATAACATTCCTATTTTATTATATCCAATTTCCTAAAGTTAAACAAATGTATTATTTATATTAAATTAAATGCTTATCTAAGAACCCTAAACCGCCTTTTCTTCTAATACTATTCATGCATGGTAGTAGTAATTGATCATAAAAACTTTTAGTTTGTGCGCCATCTAGCTAATGAACGACGCATTATCTTCTAAACGATTACCACGACATCTATCTATATTTCCACGAAGACTAGCAGGTATATTGTATACTATTGAAACAAGTAAATTTCAACTAAACGGCGTCAAAATTTATTGAAAAAATCTATAAAACTTTTTTTGCGATTTACAAACGACTCCTATTCATTTACGTGGTTTAATCGTGTATTAGAATGATTTTCGGGATGTGTATCAACGCCATCTAGAATTTTCTTCTCGGCCAATAGGTAAATAGTGCCTTACTTGATTTATTTTTTTACGCGTGCGACGCAGGATGTGCGGGTTCGATTCCCGCCTCGGAACAAATATTTGTACTATCTGCATATATTTGTTCAGGGTGTTCTGGGTATTTTCTATGTACTTATAATAAAAAATATCTATGTATGTATTGTATTAAGTATATCAGTTATCTAGTACCCATACCACAAGATCTGCTTAGCTTGGGGCTAGATAATGTTGTGTGAACTGTCCAGCATTATCTGGTAGCCGGTTCCAAGTGCGCACGACGCGATTGGGCAATATGTGCATCCTCGGATTGCTGGTACTGCACCAATACTTTTTTCATAGCAAAATGTCCAACAAAATTGAGCTTATGTTATTTATTGAATTATTTTTATATATTATATTATGTTAGGTATTTATATAGCTAGTTATTTAGAGTAGGTATTTAATTATGTTAATCATTTAATCTCAACCTATAATTTTTTTGAATAGCCCTACCACCCACTCTACATTACACAAAGGTTAGCTGGAAGAAAATGCTAATTACAGGCACATGAGACTTTTCATCTATGTCTCAGGGTGGCGGGCGCAGTGCAATGCCACATATGGTGCGTCCTAGGTGGATGTGACCTATGAGGTAATGCACTGTTCATAGGCAGAGGTTCCCGCTTAACATCAGGTGGGCCTCTTGCTTGTTCCATCATCCAAGTAGTATATATAAAAAAAAAAAGTTCGCTTTTGTACTGCTTTTTTGTCTTGTGCAATAAATAATTTTCTATCTATCTATCTACTTGGCCCGCGTAGCAGCTTCAGCGAGTGTCCTCTGAGTCCTATATCATTGTTCATGGTATATAGTGTCTGCGATAAATCTGGTATACTGTAGTGGTTGTTTAGGATCTTGTAGGTCTCTATTAGGTCTCCACACTCTATATGTTGTTGAAGGGTACTTAATCCAAGTTAAACAACTATTATTATAAATAAACAATTTATTAACAGCTAAAATCTCTCTGCTACTCTATTCGCAACACTCCTCAGATTTCCATACACTTTCGACGGTGGTGATCCCATAATCAGGTTGCATATAGCTCTCCGGGCCAGGGCAATGTTCTGATAACTTCCTAAGATGTGAATCTTGGAATCTGCAAGTACAATTCTAGTTTTCGTAACGTTTTCAATAGTGAACTTTGTGCGGCCAGCTTTCCCTGCTAAACGGCCAATGGCTCTCCCCAAATGGTCTCCGTTGAGTGTCTTGACGTCCTTTATTTCAAATGATTCAACAAATAGGTCATCTAGTCGCAGTAGGGCTAGGGCGTCTTCTACATCGAAACCGAAAATAAAAGCCTGAAACAAAATAAAGTCATTAGGCCATGGTGTGTCCAGCGTAAGAATAGACCCATCCGTCTCCTCCCATGGATGTCGTAAAAGTCGACTAAGGGATTACCCGGACTTGTTAGTAAGATTTGTTGGTATAGGATTTGTCCTGGCTGCTAACAGATAGATAGATAGATTAACACTTTATTGTACACCAAAAAATAATAATAAAAAACACAATAATACAAGGATTAACTAAATCAAATTATAGACGACCTCTGTGGCGCGGCTGGCGATGGTTCGCCTGCGACGCAGGAGGTTGCGGGTTCGATTCCCGCCTCGGAACAAATATTTGTGCGTTCTGCAGATATTTGTTCAGGGTGTTCTGGGTGTTTTCTATGCATAATAAAAAATATCTATCTATGTAATGTATTATATTAAGTATATCAGTTATCTAGTACCCATAATACAAGCTCTGGCTTAGCTTGGGGCTAGATAATGTTGTGTGAATTTGTCCAGCATTATTTATTTATTTATTTATAGTACAATGGGCGGCCTTATCGCTGAGAGCGATTTCTTCCAGGCAACCTTTGGATGGACAGTAATGAGTGAAGTAATAACAAACGACGGTGCACAGAGTAAAATAAATAAATAATAACAACAATAATAATGATAGATGAATAAGAAAACGTTTACATAACTCGAATACATAATATACCATAGTAAAACATACTACTACATAGCGATGAAGTTAAATACTACATTATGTGCCCTACTAATACTACTAATAAACTTAAAACGTGGACAGGTCCGACAGATAACGATTAACCATCTAACTTATTATGAAATATTTTATTATTGGAAGAGAGTGTTAGTTGAGTCAGTCGTGGGAAGCAATGGCGGCCACTTGTCACGTCTATATTCCACGATGGTCCAACCCACTGTGAATAGCGGCCCATTGAGTGTCTGCCTACCCCTTCGCGGATAAGGCTTGTGTCTATGTATTAATGTATTTTAGGAGTTTTTATCATCAATTCAAACATTACTATTCTCTATTCAAAGTCGATGTAGACAAAATGGATACAAACCACCCATACTTAGATGGTTGCTTTTTCATAATAATGTATTTTACCATATAGGTATGGACGCAGAGAGTATAATTTTAGACTGAAATGGCTGTTGGTGGCTTTTATATTGATATTGGACCTTTAAAAAAGCCAACAAGTCATTTCGGGGTTCTACCATCAGTTTGCCTATCCAAAAAAAAAAAAAAACATAATATGTACATAAATTCATACATAAGTATGAAAAAGCAACCACCCTTAAACCTTATCAATCGCTTATACAAGGTACAAAGCGACAAAGTTATTGGTTTTTTGACACTAACTTGTACAAATATAAATCAATATTTATATATTTAAAAACATACAGTTTTGTCACAATAATTTAGAATGCATGGTGGTTTGTTTACATTTTATGTACATGGAGTTTGACTAGAGTATAGGTTTGATAGCAACATTATGGATTTCATAACACAATTCTTCATCATTAATTTCTGTTCTTCATGAACATGCTGTTAGACGTCCACTGCTGGATGAGGCATCCCCATAGATGGCAGGGGGGATTTTCCATAATCACCACGCTTAGCAGGTGGATGTGATCGCAGTATTGGTGTTGAGTAGTCAGGTGCATGCTCAGATTCAGCTTAGCTTCAGCCACTGCTTACTTTCTTTGCTGCCTCTCTTGGTTTATGCCATCAACTTTTTTTTTTACTTTGGTAAACCCTTCGTTGTCTGAGATCGCACCTGTTGGTAAGTGACGATGCGCCCAACATTGGAGCACGAAGGTCTAGAAGGCACCTATTCACTCTTGCCTTAAAGAGACCCATGTTATAGTTTTACCCATATTAAAGACAGACGACGGCAACTTTTTCCATTCCTTAGCAATTTGCGTTACTAACTTACAATGCTGTTGATCCAGCCTGGCTAATAGGCCTCCAATGCTTCTAGCAGTCCTCAGCTACCATTCGGTTTTCACCGTACTCCCCTGTTACCAGTGTCCTAGCTAAGTAAAATATACGTACCCTAACAAAATCAGCAGCTTTCTGTAAATTAGCGATATCCTTGGTCTCTGTGCCGACTTTGATCTCAACATTGCGTGTTTTTGTGTTAAATCTGACTTGTAGGAGTAGGTGCTCGACTATTGGAGTGAAGATCTTCAGCCAGTTTTCTTTTAGAGGAGTGTATCTGCAATAATAACACAATACCTATGTAAACAACGTTCCGATGAAATAACATCAATATAACCAGCAGTCTTGATTATATGCAGTTGTTGACAAGTAAAAAGGTTTTTTATTTATTTTTTATACTTGGAATGACGGAACAAGCATATAGCCCACCTGATGTCAAGTGGTACCCTCTGCCTATGAACAGTGCATTACCTCATAGGTCACGTCAACCTAGGATGCACCCTATGTGGCATTGAACTGCGCCCACCACCCTGAGACAAAGATGAAAAGTCTCATGTGCCTGTAATTTCACCAGCATCAATACCCTTCAAACCGGAACACAGCAATGCAAGCACTACTGCTTTGCGGCAGAAATAGGTATGGGTGGTTGTACTTCCCCGGACGAACTCTTTAAACTTAAAGCCCCATTAGGTAAGTACAATATGTACAAACATACATATACAGCTAATAACATAACCCATCCTTTTGGCTCTGCCGTAGTCGGGTAAAAAGGGCATAATAACATCAAGTTTGAGGTTATGGTACCTGTGTGATGGCACAGCAACTTTTCTCATATTTTCCTTGCTCTCGTTAGGCTCAGCGTTCTTCTTCTGCTTTTTGGACTTCGATCGTGAGTGCTTGGGCTTCCCTTGAATGCCATTATGTTCTTCTACTTCCATTCCATCACCAGATTCAGAGACTGCTCTTCGTTTTATATTTTTGAGCTTTATCGGCCTTTTTGCTGGCAGGAACTCGTCGATATTTATGTTCTCTGTCTCCATTGTTCACTTTTATCAACTTACACAGGCGTAAATGAAATTTATTGTGATATTAACGAAATTATTTGTTGAAAAATAAATCAACACATGGTTACTTCCAATGAATCCACAGACAAAAGAAAAATAAGTAAGATGTTTTTTGCACAGTTTCTAAAATAGAAATGAATTAAGTCAGTGTCAGGTCTTTCATCGAGCGAGTATTTGGTCATGTATGGTTATTGTTGTTTTCGGTAGATCGACTGAATTTGAGAATTGTCTACCGATTTGTGGGTCTAAATCCCGACTTGCAGGTCGACCGAGCAAATGAGCGCGAACGTTTATTAAAACTACCATTTTTCATTTTGATTACTTTTCTATAGTTGAATATTCCCGTTTCAGAATCCAGACCGAAAGTCAGACGTTGCCGTCGCGGCACTGGCGTAAGCTTAGTAATAGGGTCCCGTCGTGTTTAGGATTTATTTTTATTTTAAGATTCCGTCGCGATGCTGGCAGCGAAATCCTAAAAACTACCGATTTATACCAGCACTCCTACCGAATTACGGATTTTGGGTTCAGCATCACCATGCTCGGCTCGGAAGATGAACACGCCAAAAAAAGAAGAAGAAGAAGAATTGTTATGTCACAGTAGAATCGCAAAGGTTTTTTGTTTTGTAGTGATTTGAGGTGAGGATTTCCACTAATTATGTTAGTTTTACGCTCTAATTGCTCTTTTAATATTTTTTGATCAATTCCTGCAGGTATCAACAATCAGGGATACCTCGAGTCAGTATGGCCACCTTTGTAAGAACCGCCTTCGTGAAGGTGATTACTCCTAGCCAAGGATGTAAAATCGCTTCTTGTACCATCATACAGAACCGCAATATATCTGGTAAAGCGCTCAGGGAGTCTTTGCCTCCTCCGCCAGCGAAACCAGCGCCTTTCGACTATGTGAATAAGGACTACACTTGGTTGCGCAGTCTTTTCGACCGAACCACACACCGATTCGATGATAACTCGAAAGTGATCGTTGTAGAAGGCCCCGTGGCTTCAGGGAAGACCGAGTTCGCGGCATGCCTTGCCCAGGATCTTGGTATGAAGCATTTCCCGGAAGCCAACATGGATATCCATTATATAAGGCCCAACGGCTACGATCTGCGTATGTTCGATAACGAAGTGCCTGAAGACACGAAGACCTTCGATCATGTGAATTTTAACTTGTGTCCCAATCATCGCCTCGCATCAAACTTCCAGATAATGATGTACACAGCTCGCTATGGGCAGTACATTGATGCTTTGGCTCATCTCTTCAATACTGGCCAAGGAGTTGTGCTAGAAAGGAGTCCATTCTCGGACTTTGTATTCTTGGAAGCAATGTTCTCTCAGAAATATCTGCGCAAAGCTGTGAAGAATGTTTACTACAGGCTGCGAGCTAATACTATTGAGGAGCTGATGCGTCCCCATTTGGTTATCTATTTGGATATGCCCGTCAAAAAGGTGAATATGTTTTTATTTTAACAAAGTGAAAATCCTACGACTTCGTCTGTAGCTTTCCATACAAACTTCCATACTTGAATTCAATTCTGAAGTTCATCCCTTAGGGGGTGAATTATCCTATAAGTAACTTATGGACTAGTTTTAATGTATACCAGTTCCAACCAGCGCTATCGAGCTGTTAATTTGCATACCTGTCAAGTTCTGATGATGGTGAGGATGGTGATGATGGTGGACAATGAAACTCCTCAATGATTAATAGTAGCCTGGCAGTGTTTGAGCACATTGATCAGCTCACCGTTCTGGTCACTAATTTAATAAAAGCTTGATTTAAAAAAAAAATATAACCTCATCATCAGCACTTGCAAGACAAGGCTCTCAATAGACGATCTCTGTGGCGCGGCGGCCGAGTAGCCGGCTGAAATGCGAGAGGCTGTGGTTTCGATTCCTGCTGCGTAACAAATGCTTGTATGATCTGATATTTATTCCGAGTCTGGGTGTTGTGGTAGCATGGTATTTGTAGTTCCTGATACCCGCAACACAGTGAGCCCTAGTGTGGGATCAGGACTATGTATGTGACTGTTGGGTGTTATGGCTGACTCTTCTAGGTTTGGTCGCGTTGGAACAGGTAAATTTAGTTTATACCAGTCCCCCTCCAGAAATCACTTTTAATCACTATCTTGGTGTTTGAATTTAGCACCAATATATTTGAGGCCCCAAACTAGGCGAAGCTTGTATCTTGGTGGCCCATGGGGTTTGTTATCCTGGAACCGAGTTGGTAAAGTTAACAAAGACAAAAAAAGAGTTTTAACATTAAAATTAAATAAAAAGCAGTATAATAACTAAGAGTAAATTTTATTATTATAATTATTAATTTATAGACAAGCAGTTTTCGCTGATGTGTCTACGTCACAGTATTAGAGTTTAAAATTTAGTCGAAATATTGTCTCTTAGTTTTGGTAGATTTTTTGAGCACTGATTTATTTGTTCGAAGCCAGATGTCGAGTTTTTTGTGCCTGTATATTAAGTAAGTATATAAGTAGGGTGAGTAATGGGTGAGTGTAAGTGTTGTGTGCGAGTGTAGTGCATGTGTATGAGAGTGTGAGTGTTGTAGTGCGTGAGGGTAAGGGCGTTTCGGGGTGAAATAGCAGGGTGATTCTACGTAGAGTGTGCTGCCTTATGAACTTTTGCTGATTCTCTCTATCATCTTATTTTTGACTGCCTACCTAATTAAGGCTTTTAAGTTGGTTTTCCTATTTTCTTTGAATCAGCTTCCACTTGTTCTCGAGGCATCACACAGGCGCTCCCCACCTAGTAGTAAGAAGGATCATTAAAACAGACCGTGTTTGTTGCTCGATTCTTCTAGGTCTGGTTGCATTGGAACAGGAGTAAATGTAAATTTATTTTTTAAGACTATTTCAAAATGATCCTTGTGATTTCAATGAATAAAATACTTTTTGACTTTGACTTTGACTTTAATGAGAGAGGTCATTCCTTCTGTAGTAGAATCGTACGATAGCATTTTCAACCACTTCAAATACTTTTGATTTTAACTTGTGTTATGTTAATACAAAAGTCCAAGTGTTTTTTTTTTTGGTACTACTTGTGAGTGGCTGATCATGCAGATGGCCCACCTGATGTTAAGTGGTACCCTCTGCCTATAAACAGTGTATTACCTCGTAGGCATTGCATTGCGCCCGCCACCCTGAGACATAAAGATGAAAAGTCTAATGTACCTGTAATTTCAACGGCACCCTTACCCTTCAAACCGGAACACAGCAATGCTAGCACTACTGCTTTGCGGCAGAAGTAGGTATGGTGGTAATACTTCCCCGGACGAACTCTTTCACTAAAAAGCTCTACTACTACTAAGTGTGACCCGTAATCGTTGCATTGCAGGTGCAAGAGTCTATCGCTAGCCGTAAGTTGAATCACGAGGTGACCGGCAAGGCGCTCACTCCGGCCTTCCTCGCGGAGGTGGAGCGCCAGTACAAGAGCCGATACCTCCAGGATATCGCCACGCACTCCGAGCTTCTCGTCTACGACTGGACCGGGGGTGGTGAAGTTGAAGTTGTAAGTCTCCTCTCAGGGGTTTTGTTAATCCTACAGTTCCTAACAGCTGATAGGTCTTAGCAGTGAACTGTAGTTCCTAGCAGCTGATAGGTCTTAGCAGTGAACTGTAGTTCCTAGCAGCTGTAGGTCTTAGCAATGAACTGTAGTTCCTAGCAGCTGTAGGTCTTAGCGGTGAACTGTAGTTCCTAGTAGCTGTAGGTCTTAGCGGTGAACTGTAGTTCCTAGTAGCTGTAGGTCTTAGCGGTGAACTGTAGTTCCTAGTAGCTGTAGGTCTTAGCGGTGAACTGTAGTTCCTAGTAGCTGTAGGTCTTAGCGGTGAACTGTAGTTCCTAGTAGCTGTAGGTCTTAGCGGTGAACTGTAGTTCCTAGTAGCTGTAGGTCTTAGCGGTGAACTGTAGTTCCTAACAGCTGTAGGTCTTAGCGGTGAATTGTAAACGCCCTCTTCAGGGGCGGTATGTAACAAGTGGCGATCACAATAGGCCTAATTGGTCGCAGTGACATCATAGCCACAATTTTTTTTTCTATGTTACGACCTCTGTAACGCGTCCGATTATGACCCTTATATTTTTGCAAGTCTGTTAGTAATAGTTAATGGTTTGACATGAGTAATTGTTCCTTAGGTGGTGGAGGACATCGAGCGGATCAATTTCGATCAGTACACGGAGCGCGAGGACCCCAAGCTGAAGGACTGGCGCCTGCCGCGCGAGGTGGACTGGGCAGACAAGCGCATGCTCTACACCAACGGGAAGTACTGGCTCATGAACCTGTTCGCGCTGCCAGAGCTGGACGTGCCCGAGCTGATCACAAGCGCAGAGGACGCCTACAACAGGGAGAAGGTACGTGCACAGCGCCAGCAGAGCGCATACTACAGGGAGAAGGTACGTGCACAGCGCCAGCAGAGCGCATACTAGAGGGAGAAGGTACGTGCACAGCGCCAGCAGAGCTTCTACTACAGGGAGAAGGTATGTGCACAGCGCCAGCAGAGCTTCTACTACAGGGAGAAGGTGCGTGCACAGCGCCAGCAGAGCGCATACTACAGGGAGAAGGCACGTGCACAGCGCCAGCAGAGCTTCTACTACAGGGAGAAGGTATGTGCACAGCGCCAGCAGAGCTTCTACTACAGGGAGAAGGTATGTGCACAGCACCAGCAGAGCTTCTACTACAGGGAGAAGGTACGTACACACACAGGCAGAACCTACAAGCTCCTAAACAACCACTAAAGTTTCAGGGCGTCCCAAGACTATGCGACATCATCATCATCATCAGCCTGTATCAGTCCACTGCTGGACATAGGCCTCTCCCAATGCGCGCCATTTAGATCGATTTCCAGCTCTTCCCATCCACATACCAGCTGCCTTACGCAGATCGTTGCTCCACCTAGCTAGGGGGCGCCCCACACTACGTTTACCAAGACGTGGTCTCCACTCTAGTGGTTTAATTATATAGTTAAGTTTGTTTCTTTTTGTTTGTATTATTAGCTATTAAGGTGTACAATAAAGTATTTTCTATCTATCTATCTATCTATCTATCTAGAACACGTTTAGCCCAGCGGTTGTCGGTTCTTCGGAATATATGCCCAGCCCATTGCCATTTCAGCTCGCAAATTCTCTGAGCTATGTCGATGACCTTAGTTCTCTGTCGGATAACTTCGTTGCGGATTTTGTCCCGCAAAGAAACTCCGAGCATAGCTCGTTCCATAGCACGCTGAGCGACCGTGGACCAATGATGCAACCGATGGAACAGGCGCACCGTGAGTGTCCACGTCTCGGCACCGTAGGTCATTACGGGTAGGACACACTGATTGAAGACTTTCGTCTTCAGGCATTGTGGTATAGGGGATGCAAAGACTCGACGTAATTTACCAAAAGCTGTCCAGCCCAGCTGAAGACTTCGCTTGGCCTCCTTCTCAAAGTTGTTTTTACCCAGCTGCTATATGAATGGAAAGTACTTTAAATATGTTAGATAAGATATTTTTCTGAAAGGAAACATTATTTTATTTTTAAAACTTAGTAATACTGCATTCAAAAATTTTCTAAAAATTAATTAATTAAATTAACTTAATTATTCTTTTGTTACAAGATGTTTTCTTTCGATTGGCATCATATAAATACGGGATGTTTTTTTTTCACATGTAAGTTGGTTTGATTCCCAGCCGAAGTAAGTAATTTTTAGAAAATCTTTAAATGCAGTTATATCAAGTTTTAAAAATAAAATAATGTTTCCTTTCAGCAAAATATCCTATCTACAATATTTAAGGTACTCTTCCTTCATGTTGCATAGTCTTGGGACGCCCTGTATTGTTCTGTAGCCAACCAAAGAACCAAAGTAACAACGGTACCAAATAACAACGATGTCAAACAAAACTACGGCATTTATTTCCCTCTAACCATACTTTCTTATTAGGAAGTCCAATGGCCCAGTAAAATTAGAAAAAAAAATAGTGTTGGAGGCACTGGCCTCAAAGTAAAAGTACAATTACAATTACAATTCTATACACAATTCAATGCAATTCAATTCATATTTTAATTTCGTGTTGTCCATTTTGTGTAATTTTATTTTAATTTGTGATATTTTGTGACATTAATTTTATATAATTTTATAATAATATCTTTGATTTATATTTTATTGTATTAGTTTTAAGTCTTTGTGTTTTAATGGGTTTATATAGATTTAATTTTATGGGTGTAAATAACCTGAAATAAATGATTAATAATAATAAATAAAAGTGCTCAAAAATTGTCCGAACCAATATAGAAATAAAATGCATCAAAAAAACGATTCTGTCAAGTTTTATCCGTCCATTGCTGCTTGAATATTGAACACATCGCCAGATTCCTTGTTGGACGGAAGGACTAAAGTGTGAACTATATTTTGGCTTTATTTTGAATTAGCATTCAATACAATTTTTTTATTTTTTTATTTTTTTTCTTAACCTATATTGTCTTACTGCTGGGCAAAGGTCTCCCCCAAATTCCTCCACTTGTCCCTGTCCCTGGCAGTCTCCCACCACTCCTTTTCAAAACCAACAAGATCGTCCCGCCAACGCTTTCTCGGCCGACCCCGAGGTCGCCGTCCTTCAGGTATCCAGGGTGTGCTGATGTTCGCCCACCTGTTGGGAAGCATTCAATACACTATCAAAAAGAAAATTTGAAACCTTTGAAAATTTGCACGATGAAAAATTTGTTTGACACACTGCCGGTTCACACTCAGAGGGCCTACCACAGGTTTGTCTAAGTTTTGCATTCGGTATCCCGACTATCGAATTCCGAGTCGATATTTGTTTTTATGTATGGTTTTATTGAGTTTCCCAACAAGTCCGCTAGGGGCGCTCATCATTTTCTCCATACAAAAACGTCATTTCGACTCGCAATTCGGTATTCGTTATTCCGAGTTGTAACAAATTACAAACCTGTGGTAGGCCCTCTGATCCTTTAAATGTGTTCAATAATCAAGCAGCAATGGACGGATAAAACTTAACAGAATTGTTTATTTTTATGCATTTTGTTCACACTTAGAGCACTTTTTGAGTCTATTTACTTTGAGTTGAGTGCCTCAAACACTGTTTTTTCCCCGTCTAATTTGAGTGTCTGTTATTTAATGTACGTATAATCGTTTATTGCCCGTGGTACTACCAGTATTACTACCAGTAGAACTACCGAGCAGTTCAGTAGTACTTATGGTGATATGGTTCATATATATTTTTAAATTTGCAGGTAATCTCCGAGCACCCTATGTTTGAGTTCGAGCATGGCTACACTAGAAATGAGAGCGGTCTACTCATCAAGAACAAACTGCCCAAATATACCGAATGTATCTAGATCAATGAACATTGTGTAGAATTGTAATTAAATATTTACTTGTTGTACCTATTTGGTTTTTATATTCTGTTTTAACATACCCACTTCAGACTACTGTACGTTTTTAAAGTGGCTGCCTGAACAAACTCGCGGTTATTCGCGGAAGCGCACTTAAGGTGACGCAAAATTACCAATTTTAGATTAGATTTTTAACTGACTACATCAAGTACAATATTCAAATTAAAAATATGCATGAATACTATATTATAATACCGAGACAGAAATACGATAGGACAAAAATTTCTCGATCAAAAAATTCACAAAGTTACCTCTTTCTTTTGGCTAGATTCGATTGTTTGTCAATATGGTGCAGATTATTGGGCCAACCATTGGATAAATAAAATCAAAACAATAAAACGGAGGATTCAACCACGGGGTTTTTTAAAATTATCTATATTTCACGAGATATTTAATAAAAACCGCTTGTTCGAGCGGCGCGTGGCGTTTTTTTGTATGAAGATTGTTGTGGGAACTGTTCACACAACATTATCTAGCTCCAAGCTAAGCAGAGCTTGTGTTATGGGTACTAGATAACTGATATACTTAATACAATATATTACATAGATATATACTTTTTATTATACATAGAAAATACCCAGAACAAATATCTACGAGCGCACAAATATTTGTTCCGAGGCGGGAATCGAACCCGCAACCTCCTGCGTCGCAGGCCAAGCTTCGCCCGCCGCACTACAGAGGTCGTCTTCAGTGTAAAACAAAACAGTATAAGTTTTATTTGAAAAATATATATTTCAATACAAACTTATAAAATTAGTGATCGTAACCGTGTGCTGATCAAAATGAGCCTAAACACGGCCAGTCTACTATTATCCATCGAGGAGTTCCGTTGTCCACCTTCCGCCTCCATCATCAGATCAGCTCGCTGTCACCATCATATACTTGTTCAAAATGGTATCGGAGCGGTCATGGTCGCGGTATGGCCGCTAATATTTACAGATCATACGAACATTATTTATTTATTTTATTTATTTATTTACATTTGTCCCGCATCGGGATCGAACCCGCAAACTTTCGCATCTCAGCCGGCTACTCGCCCGACGCGCTACAGAGGTCGTCAAGTGATAGGTTATTTTGTTTTAAATAAAATAAATTATAAATTCAATAATTTATTTATTACATCAAAAGAGTATAAAATATTGCGATTCGGCACAGCACCACTCATGGATTTTACCTACTATTATAAAGTTCTTACTTCTTAGATAAATATAGTTTAATTCAGAATTATGAAGATTAGCAGAGAAATTTGAAGTAAACAGAATGCAGAAGGCGTCGCGTGTATCCCTAAAATTTGAGCAAATTGAACACACTCACTCGCGATCTTAATTCCGTCTTGTTCAGTGATACCTTGCAAAAATCGAAGTCAAAAGATAGACTACAGGAAAGATTGCATCAAAAATTCAAAGAAATAAAAAGAATTAAAGTATTTAACAGCATCTTAGGGACGCTTCCGTCTGGTAGTGATTTGGATCAGTTGAGCTACTTTTAGATCGTTAGCAGCGGTCTTCAGGTAGCACAACTGTTTCATATGTATTTTTTTAATGTTGTACATACCTTGTTGTATCATTCTGTAAATAAATGTATTATTTAACTTCGTAAGTGTAAAAAGTAGTGAAAAACAGGTAATTTTAATTCTTGTTTGTGCTTCAACCCAAATTTGGGACAGACAGGAACTACTAAAAAAAACGACGACCTCGTTTTCAATACAAAACAGCCCAGATAACATTCTCCTTAATTCAAATTTCTGAGATTAAAGGACTTATCCACGTAACTAATGCTTTAAATATTGGTAGAAATACGGCCCAGCCGTGTTGATAAAGTAATAATCTACCAAAGCATCCTTCATTTTAGCTTTTATGTATACCGGCCTTTACAGGACCGTCTACAGTTCTACTGTAAAAATTGAGTGTAAATGCAATTCTAAACATTGTAAAATCTTAACAACACGAGAATGTTACAATTACAGTATAATTTATGATAAAGTTACTTCAATTTTTTTTGAGTGCATATTTGTGAAGGTAAATTTTCTTATCATTAAATTTACGAGTGTTTCCCAGTGGTCAGATTGGTGGTCAGACTAGTCTGGCCAACGGGAATTATTTTGGACCCGGGATAGTCAACTTACTGAGAATTCAAGAAAAAAATGATTTTACCAAAATAACAAATAAACGGACAAAGGAAAATATAATGAGAGACGAATTCATAATGTATTCACAAATGATGTTGGTCATTTTTTAGAACGCCTTAGATAAAAATTTAATAATAAAATGCAAAACAGTTTTTTCTTAGATTGTACTTTTTTCTATGTCTTTTCCAGCTGTTAAATAAATCTGGCCAATGGGAAAAATAATTCCGACCAGTCCGACCACCAATCTGACTACTCGGAAACACTCAAATTTACTATGAAATCTAAGAACATACATGGAATGTCAAATTTATTGAATGCATACTCTGTTAAATATCTATGGCATTGTTTAAGGAACGTATAATACATAAGATAACAAAAATAATAACAAAGTTGTAATAATTAAAACATAACAGTCATAAATAAATAAATTGCAAGTCAGTTACTTAAAATGGTAGAAATTTTGTGAGTTAGTGTTTTATTTCTTCCGTTTTCAGTATATATTTTTTTCTTGTTTATTTCTTGAACTATTTTTATTTCATAACTATTTATTTTTTGTGTTGTAATTATCCCACTCATAACGTATAATCGTCTGCAGCGACCTATGATCACTTTAAAAAAACCTAGTAACAATTAGCTTAGAATGGGGCATTCTCTAGTTATGAGAAGCTACAATACTATGTTAATCAGGAGCCAGGTTTAGATTTAGTCCCAGGATCAGATTTAGTCCCAGGCTCCGATTTAGTCCCAGGATCAGATTTAGTCCCAGGGGGGTTACCATGAGCTCTTATAGCCCATTCAGTCCAAAAACTATTCAGTACAAAATATCCATTTATCGTTGACATTCCCCATCGTTGAACAACTTTAATTGCAGAAGTATACCTTCTACGACTGTGCCTTTAAATATATTTGCGGATATCATGGAAACCGATATTTTGTACTGAATTTTGTAACTGAGTTTTTGAACTGCATGGCTATAAGAGCTCATGGTAACCCAGCAGGCTCAGATTTAGTCCCAGGCTGTGATTTAGTCCCTGGCTACATAGGCTACATATCGAGTAGATAGGGCGAGTCGAGCGCGCCCAGCCCGGCGGCTACCCCTCCCTCGTTGGCGTCTGCTAACTTGGTTCGTAGCATGTGTCCCACTTGCTTGTTGCTGTATATCTTGTCTTTGGTTCTGTGGACCAATACAAAATGTCAATGTAACAAGTGTTAAGCTAGGTTCATATTGCTGTGTGGGGGTGTGTCGGCTCGCCAGAACGCAATCGGTTACGTTTATTACCTATGACTACATTCACATTAGTAGGTTTATTTTATTTTATTTTTATTTTATAATTAATAGGACACCCAACACAGGTTTACACTAACACATTCAAAAACAAAACAAAACAAGGTCTTAATCTTAGTGTTCCCGTAATTATAGGGTATCACAGCGTGCGCAAGAAATACAACAATTAACAGCTTATTACAGGGATACATAGTAAATTAAACGATAAGAAATATAAAAATACTTATTACATAATACTACGACAAAGGATAATAATTAATTGAAATAATACTTAGTTTAGGCTACAATTTTACTTAAATTATAGATATCGAATGTTGCGGTATAAAATTGAACAAAATGTGTTATAAATTTCACAAATTAGTCAAGCAAGACATGAGTTCTTTTAAATGTTTCCTAAATTTAGGTAATGGGTCAGATATGTCCGAATCACTTGTTTTTGAAATAGTATTATACTGCTTACAGAGCCTTCGCTGAGATGTTGAGAGGTTGTGTTGTGTTGTGGCGCGTCAACGTAACCGATTGCGTTCTGGCGCGCCACGACACACCCCGACACAATAATATGAAGCTGGCTTCAAGGTGGAAGGTTTCGTTTGAGGAGCAAAATTATTTTTTTATTAAATTGTTTATAACTTTCATTAACAAAGTGTTTCAATAATTAAAACGTGTAAGAAGTAAGTCTAAAATGGTATTTCAATTTTAAAATGGAAAAATCTTTGATATTTTTTTTTATCGAGTGAATAATTCATAGAGATTCTTAGAATCTAATGAAATCATAGATTCTTAGAATTTATGATTTCACTAGATAAAAAGCTTAAGGTGGAAGCTCACCCTTGCGGCGCGAAATTCTAATTTTTTGGTGTTTTTTGTCCATTACTGCTTATTAACCCTTCTTCGGATAGGGAAAGTTGAGTTCGCTAGAACTAGGAGACTTAACACACATGTTTTAATTGATAATATCTCATAAATATCATCAGTTTAGCTACGATACCCCTAACACATTTTTACAGTGTTTTTTTTTGTTTAGAGGTATCGTAGCTAAACTGATGATATTTATGAGATACTATCACCCAAAACATGTTTGTTAAGACTCCTCGTTCTCGCGAACTCAACTTTCGCTATCTGAAGAAGTGTTGATGAGCTACAACGGACAAAAACACCAAAAAAAAAACGCGCCGCAAGCGTGTGCATTCATCTTAATAATACCATATATTTTTTTCTTCTTGAATACTGTAAGAAATCTTATCAAACATTTAAAAATTGTAGAGCTCATTATAGATATGCTGTGAACCTGTTGCGCCTTAAGGCGATATGTCAAAATACCGAATGGGCGGAGTCTAGCAAGAAAACAATAGCTGTAAGACAGTGACAGTGCCATTGCTCACTTGAACCCGGGAAGAGGTGAGGTATAGATTTTTTCCACTCGGAAGTAACTGACGTAAGCGACAAATGATAAAACTTCGTTTAGCTTCTAAAGTAGCAAATATAAAAATAAATTATCTATAATTAATCTAAGTAATGTGATTACCTACTGAATAATATAAAAAAATATGCTTAATACTTTCTCTAGTCGAAGGAGGGACCTAAAAAGGGCTTTAGAAGAGCCAATTTCAAAAAATAAACCTATCGAGAAAAGTTTCGCGAATCGTGTTTCTAGTCTATAATTTATTTAGATTACATCCTCAAGTAATTACTGTATTAACATCAAGTTTGTAACCTTTACTGATAGTGAGTGAGCATGTAACGAAACGACTCCAAAATTTTAACATAGCGTCCTGATGTCAGTTTGAGTAAAAACAGAGTGGTTACCCGATGATGACTCCGAATATGCCCAACTCGGAGACGAGGTCGGTTGGGGCGGGCGGGACCGCGGCGCCGGGCCGGACCACGTACCCAGATACCTGGAAATAAACATTAACAACTGGGTTACTTTAACTGCGTAAATGACGGAACAAGCAGATGGCCCAGCTGATGTTAAGCGGTAACTTCTGCCTATGAACTTGAGCCCTGACTTCTGGCCGAAAGGGGTGAAGGTGATCCCCGGGCTGCGACGCGTCGGCGATCACACGTGTGTTATAAATATCTTTATATGTATGTTAGTTGTAAGGTATATATTACTATGTGCCTTTGTCTAGGTACAATGTTAATTTTTCACTGTTGCCTGAAATAAATGAATTGAATTGAATTGAATGCATTACTACATAGGACACGTCCACCTAGGACGCACCCTATGTGGCACTACACTGCGCCCTCCCCACTACCCTTTGTCTATGAACAGTGCGTTATCCCATAGGTCACGTCCACCTAGGACGCGCCCTATGTGGCATTGCACTGCGCCCGCTAACCTGAGATAAAGATGAAAAGTCTCATGTGCCTGTAATTTCACCGCCACCTTTCAATCCAGTACACAGTAATGCGAGCACTACTGCTTTGCTATTACTATTTACTATTACAGAGTGCATTTTGGCCTAATAGTTACAAACAATAAAAAATCAACTGTGTCTAGTTGTAGGCATAGATATTTTCATAAGTGCTGTGTTTTGTTACTAACCAAATTATAGATCTGTGGGTACGTTTTTTTTTTGACATAAATATTTGGTAGTACTTCCCCGGACGAACTCATTCACAAAAAAGCTGGCACTAAACTGGTACTAATGGTAATAGGTATGGTGGCGTTATCAAGCGTTGTAGACGATAGTGAAAGGGCCAGTGTGGTGAAAGGCACAATAGCTAACCAGAGGAGGTAGGATCCTCTCCATGAGGATGTAGGCGGCTCGCTCTCGGCTGTGCCGCATGCGCAGTAGCGCCTCGCGCACATCCGACCCGTACAGGTTGTTGCCGCCGCCTTCACGCTGCGGTTTCAACACGAATCTGAGGAATATATTAAAATGCTGGTCTCATCATCATCATCAGTAGTTAGACATGCAATGGGTGAGATTTGCCATAATCACCAGCTTGGCAGGTGGATTGGTGAACGCAGTATTGATGTTGAATACTACAATAGATAGGAACGCATTTGATTATTTAAATTGTGTTTTTTTTCACATTTTATGTTGAAGATTATTTTAATGGATAGGGTATTTAATTTATAAAGTCTTAATTTAAGTCATTCTATTTTATTCCGAATAAATCTAGGTTCATATTATTGTGGCGGGGTGTGTCGTGGCGCGCCTGAACACAATCGGTTACGTTGACGCGCCACAACACAACACAACCTACTAATATGAATCTAGTCATAGGTAATAAACGTAAGCGTTTGCGTTCTGGCGCGCCACTCCACACCCCGACACAACAATATGAACCTAGCTTTAATCACAAACCATAAAAGATGAATTAATACTTTTTGAAATCACCCGGCGGAGGGTATTGGTACGCCATAACACAGGTAGTTTGGGCACCAATGCCGTCAAACTATGAATGAGGGGTTTTCACGGCCGTTTCACATCCTGTTTATAGCCTTGAAAATAGATGGCGCCAGCTCTGTACAAGCTAAAGTAGCTCTGTCAAAATAATGTGAAATGTCAACGTCAACAACGTAATGATATATTTTCGTGATATTCACACAAAAGCACAGACAATACATTTGTTATTTTGACAAGTATACTTGAGTCAGAACCATCTATCGAGCCAAATCGTACTACTTTTTTTTTTAATTCGTATATAAAAAGCCCTCGTTACCTGCTATAAAATACTTTTAATATAACTTGTAATGTTGTTGATTTAAATAAATTACAATTTCAAATTTCAAACGCAGAGCTTTCATGCTTATGGTTGAGCAACATACGGCGGAGACTAAGCCGAAATAAATAGACGTTACTTAGCACATACTAATGCGTAGCATTGTCTCTGTCCCTCTCTCGCACGCGTGATTACACATGTGTGTGAAAGTGATAGGGAAAGCAGTTGAAAGCAGGGAAAGCTCTGGCCAAGCATTTAAGTACGTGCTAAGTAAGGTCTATTAATAGATCTCGGCCTGAGATCCAGAGTCTCGAGCACCGCCGTAAAGTTGCATGCCTTTCGATGTTCTATATTAGAAATGTAACCTATATAACCGATAGGTTACATTTCGGGGAATGCTCCCAGGAACTGCACGATCTGATCCCACCATCTCCTTTTCATCAAAGGATGAGCAGACGCACGGCTCGGTACCATCCTTACCTCATCAGTATACCCTCTATTCATCATAATCATAAATAATTTATTTGACCAAAAAAAGTTACACAGGTACTCAGAATTCGTACTAAACGTTTCAGTTCTACCTTTATAATGCGAACTGCTAAGGAGTGGAATACACTACCGTCGTCTGTCTTTCCTGAAAACTATAATCTGGGTCTCTTCAAGGCTAGAGTGAATAGGTGCCTTCTAGACTTTCATCCTTAAGGCACGATAGGTTCTCAAATGTCTCTAGAATTTTAAAGTTTTTGATAAGAATTTTCATAGTTTTCTATGAAGAAAAAAATATATGATATTCTTGAGCTTTTTATCTAGTGAAATCAATAATTCAGTACAATATTTGAATTACTTCACTCGATAAAAAAAAATAACAAAGATACCTCCTTTTTAAAATGTAAATGCTATTTTTCACTCACTTCTCTCACGTTTTAATTTTTGAAACATTTGGTTACATGTTAGTTATTATTTGAGTTAGTGAATTCATCAACAAAATTAAACAAATCTTTGAACGACATTTTTATATAAATTTTTTGTACATAAAAACACGGTATCAGATCGTGCGCTCGCCTTCTTCGCCTCATACAAAAATGTTTGTTGAACCTATAGCGCCTTAAACCTTCATGGTGCCATCTTCGGCCACATCGTCACTTACCAACAGGTAAGATCGTGGTCAAACAAAGGTCAATGTTATAAAAAAGTAAAAAATAAACCGGCCAAGTGCGAGTTGGACTTGCGCATGAAGGGTTCCGTTAAGTTCCGTACCATTATCTATAAAAACGGCAAAAAAACACGTTTGTTGTATGGGAGCCCCCTTAAATATTTATTTTATTCTGTTTTTTAGTATTTGTTGTTATAGCGGCAACAGAAAAACATCATCTGTGAAAATTTAAAGTGTCTAACTATCACGGTTCATGAGATACAGCCTGGTGACAGACGGACAGACGGACGGACAGCGGAGTCTTAGTAATAGGGTCCCGTTTTACCCTTTGGGTACAGAACCCTAAAAAAGTGCGTTTACAAAGAATGTGAAACAAAAGACGGTGTTTGGTGCTGTGATTTTCAGTCAATTTTTATTGTCTCGCAGAAGATGTGAAAAGTAGAGTGTGCAGGATTTATCCTCTGGGATAAAGCCTGTCTTCGTCTTGGGCAGCTTGAACCCCTCGCTTCACTCAGGACTCTATATAACTCCCTCGCTATCGCTCGTTACGCTCTGGGTTCAATATGCCGCCCGCGACGTAAGACAGGGCTTAGAGCATAATCTACTGTTAACTTTGAATTGACGACCTCTGTGGCGCGGCGTGCGAAGCTCGGCCTGCGACGCAGAAGGTTGCGGGTTCGATTCCCGCACTCTGAACAAATATTTGTGCGATCGCAGATATTTGTTTAGGGTGTTCTGGGTATTTTCTATGTATAATAAAAAATATCTATCTATGTAATATAACTGTATTAAGTATATCAGTTATCTAGTACCCATAACACAGGCTCTGCTTAGCTTGGGGCTAGATAATGTTGTGTGATCTGTCCAGAATTATTTATTTATTTATTTAATTATTTTATAAAAACGGGAAATTTTCACGTACCGTTAAATCGATGTCAGCACCGACATAGTTTCAACCCGTTCGAGAGTCTTTTCCGATCCGTGAGGCAATCGAGATTGGTCGTCTACCGAATTTTAACAGGGACCGTGGATGGGCTCTACCACCTGCCTGGAAATCATGTCTGCATGGGGCTCACGTTAGTGCGAGAGACGAAGCTGATGGAGACACAGTGAGTGTTGCCTGTCTCTCTGAAATGCCATACGGTGTTGATGGTAGCAGTAGTGACAGCGATGAGACACCACAATCCACTGCGCCGACGACGATGACGAAACGAACACAAGCTATATTCCTACCCGCGCGCCCCACTACACGAGCCGAGCGGGCTGCAGCTCGCACTGAGCGGATTAGTGCTAAGCGAGACGCGGGGGGAGTGCGTCGCGTTCACTCACCTTGAAAAAGACTCTCGAAACGGGTCGAAACAATGTCGGTGCTTACATCGATTTAACGGTACGTGAAAATTTCCCGTTTTTATAAAATATTTGACTTTGAACCCTAAAAACTATATTATTTTATTTATTAAACAAAATACACAGCTCTTAGATATTAATTGCTTAGTCTAATACATAATGCATACAGCCAATAACGGATTTACATTTTTTAAACATTACTTTAAAACTATCGGAATATAAAAGATGTAGTGGAGTACCTGTCGGCGTCCGCCAAGGCCATTTCGACGGCTTGCTCGCCGCTCTCGTCGAAGTCCAGCGAGTACAGGCCCGTGAAGATGTCGCGCACGCGGCCCGCGGCGGCCGTCGGCCCCATGAAGCGCTCCAGCGCGCCCGGCCCCGCCAGCGCCTGCTGCACCTTCTTGGTGCCCGCCAGCTGGTACTGGATCGACGGGCACTTTATAGCGCTGCAATCACACCACACAACATTGTATGTTTATACCGTGTCTGTATATCGAGCCAGCTACGTCGGTGAGTCGACAGATGGGAGTTACTGCTGGTACTGGATCGACGGGCACTTTATAGCGCTGCAATCACACCACACAACATTGTAAGTTTATTCCGTGTCTGTATATCGAGCCAGCTACGTCGGTGAGTCGACAGATGGGAGTTACTGCTAGTACTGGATCGACGGGCACTTTATAGCGCTGCAATCACACCACACAACATTGTATGTTTATACCGTGTCTGTATATCGAGCCAGCTACGTCGGTGAGTCGACAGATGGGAGTTACTGCTGGTACTGGATCGACGGGCACTTTATAGCGCTGCAATCACACCACACAACATTGTAAGTTTATTCCGTGTCTGTATATCGAGCCAGCTACGTAGGTGAGTCGACAGATGGAGTGACAGCTGGTACTGGATCGACGGGCACTTTATAGCGCTGCAATCACACCACATTACATTGTATGTTTATACCGTGTCTGTATATCGAGCCAGCTACGTAGGTGAGTCGACAGATGGAGTTTTCGCCGTGCCTGTCTGTCGAACCAGCTGTGTAGATAAGTCGACAGATGGAGGTTTCGCTTGATCGATCAGCCTTTTTGTCGAGCAAGCTACGTAGGTGAGTCCACAGATGGAGTTACAGCTGGTATTGGATAGACGGGCACTTTATAGCGCTGCAATCACACCACACAACATTGTATGTTTATACCGTGTCTGTATATCGAGCCAGCTACGTAGGTGAGTCGACAGATGGAGTGACAGCTGGTACTGGATCGACGGGCACTTTATAGCGATGCAATCACACCATCAACATTGAATGTTTATACCGTGTCTGTATATCGAGCCAGCTACGTAGGTGAGTCGACAGATGGAGTGACAGCTGGTACTGGATCGACGGGCACTTTATAGCGCTGCAATTTAGCCACACAAAATCTTCAAGATTGGTGGATCGACTAATGGGATTTTTAACCTATCAGTCTATCGAGCCAGCTACGTGATTGAGTCAATAGACAGGGTTTTGCCGTGCCTCTCTGCCGAGCCAGCTACGTGGGTGGGTCGACATGGGGGAGGGGGGACGAGAGGGTACATACGTGGATCGTTCGACTCGAAGCCTGGCGTCCCACTCTCGCTGCGACGGGTACTGTGCGGGCTCGTAGCCGGATCTGTAGTACACTACTGCTATTGGTCGACCGTCACTGGAAAACATTTTATCAATATATATAAAATCGTTGCGTGACTGATTGACTGACTGACTAACTGACTACCTCTGTGGCGCGGCAGACGAAGGTTCGCCTGCGACGCAGGAGGTTGCGGGTTCGATTACCGCATCGGAACAAATATTTGTGCGCTCTGCAGATATTTGTTCAGGGTGTTCTGGGTATTTTCTATGTATAATAAAAATACCTATCTATGTAATGTATTGTATTAAGTATCAGTTATCTAGTACCCATAACACAAGCTCTGCTTAGCTTGGGGTCTAGATAATGTTGTGTGAACTGTCCAGCGTTTTTGATTTTTTGATTTTACTATCAACGCACAGCCTAAACCGTATGTCCTAGAGACCTGAAATTTTGAGGGTACCTTCCTTTTGTGGTCTAGGGGTGCGCTAAGAAAGGAATTACAGAAATTCAACCCCTAGAGGTGCAGCGGGGTGTTTAAGTTTGTATGGATAAGTAAATATTATTCATAAAAACATGATGACCTTCACAAATTTAGACGACGCACAAAGATAGTAGTTTTGTTAGTAGTGGAGCTTTTTTGTGAAAGCGTTTGTTCGGGGTAGAACTAACACCATACCTATTTCTGCCGTAAACAGTAATGGTCGCATTGCTGTGATCCAGTTTGAAGGGTAGTGCCGGTGAAATTACAGGCACTCATCTTTATGTTAGGGTGGCGGGCGCAATGCAATGCTTATAGGGCGCGTCCTAGGTCCCACAAAGCACCTATTTACAAAGTCTAATTTCTTGACAAGCATGGTTTTAGCAAAAACAAGTAGGTAATTAATTTTGTAAAAATTAAAAAACCTCCGAATCGAATTTGATCAAACATAGCTAAGAACACTTACGACAAATTCACCTTTCAAACAAAAAAAAACGAATCGGTTCATCCGTTCGGGAGCTACGATGGGAAAGACAGACAGACTCTCACACACACACACACACACACAGACGTCAAACCTATAACACCCCTTTGTTTTTACGTCGGTGGTTAAAAATGCTACTTACAGCATGAGTTGCTTCTTGTCATTCAACTCGGTCTCTTCATAGACTTCGTTCAGCGTCTTTCTGTGGATCTGCGGAAAAACAAAGTTCCTGCTAAAAAACACTGAAAGTTGTCTGTATTTACTGAAAATTGGTACTCCGGTTCCTCAAATTAACTCAGTCCATTTTCAATTCATAGCGATTAGAGTAGGTTAGAGTAGGATAGTGTTATATATCATAGGAAAGAGAGACGTGTCTGTTAAGTTTTTACCAGACTAAATCAAGTACAATATTCAAATTAAAAATATCTGGACGTATGGCATACAACTGTGGGGATCAGCCTGCAAATCAAATACTTCCATCATACAAAGAACACAAAATGGCATCTTAAGAAACCTATCCAATGCACCGTGGTTCTTAATGAATACTGAGCTGCATAGCGAACTGAAGGTCAACACAGTCATCGACGAAATAAAACTATATTCAACGAAATACAAAGAACGTCTGAATGTACATCCGAACCACTTGGCCTCACAGCTAACTACCATCAACTACCCGAAGAGTCTTAAAAGACAACATATCATGGAACTCGGTGGAACATGACACATAAGAAAAGGAGAGGTGGTCGCTGGACCACTTCTGCTACAAGCACGACTACCCGCACCAAATCTGCTCATAGTCTGAAGACTGATCGCAGATGAAAATAGAAAAAAAAAACAAAAAAAAATGCATGGATACTACATTATAATTCTGAGGGATCACTGTACAAGAAACACGATAGGAAAATATTTTCTCGATAGAAAAAAAACCCAGTTACCTCTATATTTGGACTAGATTCGATTGTTTATTAAAATGGTGCATATCATTGGGTAAAAAATTTGATAATTAAAATCAATACAACAAAGCAGATTGTTTACTGTAGGGGTTTTGTAAAATTATCCATATTTTTGGATATCCAATTAAAATAGATTTTTAGTCTTTTTCGAGCGGCGCGAGGCTTTTTTGTATGAAGATTTCTGCCTGGGGTTGGCGCAGACTAAGTAAAATTTCTAGCGAAAATTCTCGGATAAACTGTTCATCACGATTCTGTCACATTTCATTACCTACAATAAATTTCCGTGTTGTATTATCAGTTGACTAGAATAAAATTCGTGGTTTTTTTCTTTTTTTTTCGAATGTATTTAAATGCAGTTGACCTCCTGGGGTCATTGCGTTACCGGGCTTTTGGTGAGCGCAGATGGCGCTCAACTTTTAAAGTTAGGTTGGGGCAACGAGCACAAGGGCACAACTTAGGTACGGACCTCGGCTTGGGCTGTTGCCGGTTGGGGAGGACCGGTCAAAACGCCCCGGAACATGCTTGTACCGGTTTAGGCGAGCGCCGGCGAGGTCGGTGCAAAGGTGGAGTGTTGTCTCTGTCTTGACTGGATGACGTCACTACCGCATTAGCGGTAGTGATAGGGTCATCGGGTTCACCAAGAACATGTCTTGGTCTACGGAGGGACTACAATTTGTGGCATTTATCACATCAAGACTAGATAGAACATGACCTGTTTTTTTAAAAGTATTTTAGGTTGACTGTTAGCACCATGCTAGAGTGACATATACGACGGCCTCTGTGGCGCTACGGGTGAGTAGCCGGCTGAGATGTGAGAGAAAGCAGGTTTTTTTTTTTAAAACTATGGTTTATCTTTGTTTGACCACGATCTCACCTGTTGGTAAGTGACGATGTGGCCGAAGATGGCACTATGAACGTTGAAGGATGAAGGTCTAGAAGGCACCTATTCACTCTGACTTTGAAGACACCCCAGATTATAGTTTTTTGGAAAGACAGACGACGGTAGTGTGTTCCACTCCTTAGCAGTTCGCATTGTAAAGGTAGAACTGAACCGTTTAGTATAGAGAGAGAGTAATAGAGAGTATACTAATGAGGTAAGGATGGTACCGAGCCGTGCGGCCCGTGCGTCTGCTCGTCCTATGATGAAAAGGAGATGGTGGGATCAGATCGTGAAGTTCCTGTCCGCTGCGGGACAAATGTTTGTATGATCTGCAAATATTTGTTCCGGGTCTGGGTGTTGTGGTACCATGGTACTCGTAGTTCCTGATACCCATGACACAGGGGATCCTAGTGTGGGATCAGGACTATGTATGTGACTGTTGGGAGTTATTGTATTAATCCTTGCCGTGGTGTGTCCGGCCCAAGAGTAGACCCCTCCATCTCCTCCCGTGGATCTCATAAAAGCCGACTAAGTGATTACCCGGACTTGTTTGTAAGATTTGATGGTATCAGATTTGTTCTGGCTGCTAGCTTACTTAAGGAATGTATTATTACATGACGAAAGCGTTAGCAGAGTAAGTCGTGGGAAGCAAAGGCGGCGGTGAGCTCACCACTTGTCACGTCTATATTCCACGATGGTGCAACCTACGGTGAAAAGAGGCCCATTTGAGGCTATGCCTACACTTTAGGGGAAAAAGGCGTGTCTATGTATGTATGTATAAATCCTTACTGGTATATCGGGTCTGGTCTCCGAGATATGGAACTCGTGGAACCGCTGATCGCAGATGTTGTAGGACACCTCCTCGACCACGAACAGCACCACAGCCCCGGGGACTCCAAACAGGTCGTAGGCATCCGTGATGCCCGCGCAGAGCCCTGACAGCGCGCGGTTCTCTGGCATCTACAGGAAGTACACAAATATTAGTGCGACCAACAGCACCACAGCCTCGGGGACTTCGAACAGGTCGTAGGCATCCGTAATGCCTGCGCAGAGCCCTGACAGCGCGCGGTTCTCTGGCATCTACAGGAAGTACACAAATATTAGTGCGACCAACAGCACCACAGCCTCGGGGACTTCGAACAGGTCGTAGGCATCCGTAATGCCTGCGCAGAGCCCTGACAGCGCGCGGTTCTCTGGCATCTACAGGAAGTACACAAATATTAGTGCGACCAACAGCACCACAGCCTCGGGGACTTCGAACAGGTCGTAGGCATCCGTAATGCACGCGCAGAGCCCTGACAGCGCTCGGTTCTCTGGCATGTACAGGAAGTACACAAATATTAGTGCGACCAACAGCACCACAGCCTCGGGGACTTCGAACAGGTCGTAGGCATCCGTAATGCCTGCGCAGAGCCCTGACAGCGCGCGGTTCTCTGGCATGTACAGGAAGTACACAAATATTAGTGCGACCAACAGAACCACAGCCCCGGGGACTCCAAACAGGTCGTAGGCTTCATTTTTTTTTATTTGTCGGCTCACGGCTATATCTTTGCCGTTTTCAAGTTAATGGCTTCTGAGAAGTGCTTCAAACAATTTCGTCAACGTCACTCCTTCCAAGTCGTCAAAGTTACAGTCATGATGTCATGTTTTAGTAAAACGGTGGCCGTTTTACTAAAACTTTAGAAACCAATTTTCATCAATTTGAAAAGTCACGCAATACACTTCCGTTTCATTTCACTACATTTGTGCTCTTTAAACGAGCTACATTGGGTAAAATGTCAACAAAATAACTAAAAAAAACACTAGGAAAAGAAATAACAGTAAACGACGTCTCTTATCGAAAATGGCGGCAAGCATCCTTGTATTCCATATGATTGAAAAATGGAAATTCGCACCAATTCAGAATTCAAAATTTTCACCTTAGTTTGAATAGTATAGTTTTTACAAGCTATTATTGTATGTATGTTTGTCTGGGTGGAATCTTGCAACTGAATTTTAATGCAGTTATCCGCAACCGATTGAGCTGAAATTTTGCATACCTACCTGTCAAGTTCCGATGACAATACAATATGATGGTGACAGCGAGCTGATCTGATGATGGAGACGGAAGCTGGACAACGGAAATCCTCGATGGATAATAGTAGACTGGCCGTGTTTTAGCTCATTTTGATCAGCACACGGTTACGATCACTGATTTAAAAAAAAAAAAGCACAAAAAACTTATCATACATACTTTTTTGACCAAGTCTCCATGTCCAAGTTGCTGGAGTACATAGCTGAAAATTAAAAAATAAAATGTAAGCATACATTTACATTTATTAAACAATTTTTTCTGCAAACTACATTTTGTAACATGCATGAACATTCTACCCCAAATACTATGCTCAACAAAATACAGCACAAACACATTATTACTGCTATACAATAACACAACAAAAGTACAACATTTAAAACAAAAGAACAACAACACAGGAAAGCACACAACAAGTAAAATAAGAAATAAAGTGCAGTTCCACCATTCAACTTGGCCGATTTGTTTGACAGAATTTGGGATGACTAATCACTGATAATTTGTCACACTGGATGCGTTCTGCGGTCTGCGGTCAGGTCAAAGCGAACGCAGCCCGCATCATGCATGAACAACGTTGTCGGTCTCAATATATCTTGCATAGAATGCGATCTGACCGTGCGAGCACAAGCAAAGAACGCATAGTGCCCGTCCACAGTGCGGGCCTAGCGCGGTTGTGACGACGGGCGCGAAATATCCAACATATGCAACCGCCGTTTGCATTTTCATTTTATTTATTTCACTTTAAGACACAGTTTGTCACACAAGGCAAGTCACACAAACATATTAATAAAATTTCAAAGATTCAAAAATTTAAATTTAATTTCTTGTAGGTATATAAGTATAAAAATTCAATCTCAAGTTTAATATTTTACAACAGCTACTTACCAAAAAAAAAAAAAAAATACAAAAGACAGATAAAAAATTGCGTCCATAGCGCGACGGGCATGAGCGAGAGAGCGCGCGTCGTTTCCAAACATTCCTATCCGCTCGTTATGGACACACTACGGCCCTAGTAGGCAAGCGTCGCACGCAATGCGCGGGTGGCGTTGATATCAAACCAGGTTAGGTCTTAACGCTCGGCGTTTGGTAATTTTAGGTGATATTTTATTCAAGATATAATCAAATGTTGACACGAAAATTCGAGTGCACTCAAAGAATTTTCTAGGGTACAATCGCAATTCTTCAAATAATGCAAAAAATACACCATTTATTTATCTGTTTTTATTTATTTCGTGCACACTGTCTCTTATGTTCAATACCTCCCATCTCAGGATAGGACTGTCTAGTAAACATATTAAATCCTCATCCATGGTTTACAACACCTGAAATACGTCCTAAGCACTACAGCAGCGTCACTGTGGCAACCCGCACGCGCCCGCCGTCGCGCCCGCAAAGGCCCCCGTCCCCGTGCATTCAGTGTGGACGTGCACATAGTGGTGCGACGGGGCGGTCGACTGACAACGTTGTTCATACATGATGCGGGCTGCGTTCGCTTATACCTGACCGCAGACCGCAGAACGCATCCAGTGTGACAAATCCTTTAATATCCAAATGAGAATATGCGCATTTTAACAGCCAACTTCAGCTCGGCCAAGATCTACCGGCGGAACTGTAGGTACAGTAAAGTACAAACCAGCAGACAATACAATAAAGCGTTCAGAATTGTTCTGTTCTCTCTACAGTAGAAATAAATGGAGCCTATCTACATGCGGAGCGCATCTCAACCTCTCAACACACCGGTTCTTTCTACCGAAACGACGGTCATAAACAAATGGTATTTTTAGAGTCACATACCGGCAGAACCGAGAAAGAGCCAGTGTTATGAGAGAAACTCAGTCAAATAAAGAAGGCTTGATATGTCAAATGCTGTTTTCAGTCTGAAGTTCTTTATTTGTCTGAGTAGAGAGGATTAAAAATACAAGCTTCATGCGGCTACGGGTAAAATGCAATGAGAGTGACGTGTCTGCAAATTCGACATATACTAGAATCGTTAGATATTCAATCGACAAATTAACAAGTCAGGGACTCCCGTACAGGGCTTTTCAACTGAATAATAAAACAAAACAAAAACAGAGCCCTCTCTGTTGAACTGTGTGAACAAGGCTCTGATTTTGTGAAGTTCCGGCGGTTCAAGGGCCGCCTGTCACGTAATCCCCCGGGCTGCGACGCGTCGGCGATCACACGTGTGTTAGATTAAGTTATAAATAAAGTGTTTTTATGTGTATGTCAGTTTCTAAGATATTTATTTTGCTATGAGCTTATTGTTGTACATTTATCAAAAAGCCTGTTTAACAAAAAAAATAACGAAAATCCCCAGTTTTGCTGACAAGAAACAAGTTTTACAAAAATACAATTATACTACAAACTCCCTACTACTGCTACTAAAAAAAAAAGTCAGTGATATGAAGAATCAGGTAACCAAATATCACTTTCATATGTTTTGTAATGAATGAGAAAAATGAAAATCCCTGCCACCAAAATGTCCAATGCGTGATCGCAAAATTTCACGACCCTTACACGAGCATATATTCTGTGCACGAGCCTCGAAATCGCAGGCGGAGTCTCCCCAAGCTGTTACGTTTTTTTGTCTATTGAATATCTATAATTCCGCAAACTACGCCTAAAACAATTATTGCCTTGTTGGTTTCCATCATTGAAAATGAATTATTACCACAAACTATTAAAAATATTTATAAGGGCGTCCCAAGACTATGCGACATTAAGGAAACGTACCTTATATATTCTAGATAAAATATTTTGCGAAAAGAACACTATTTTATTTTCAAAAACAAATTAGATAACTGGTTGCGTACGAACAAACTGTTAACATTAAAAGACATTAAGGTGGATGCGCACGCTTGCAGCGCGAAATTCAAATTTTTTGGTGTTTTTTGCCCATTACAGCTCACCAACACTTCTTCAGATAACGAAAATTGAGTTCGCGACAACTAGGAGACTTAACACACGTGTTTTAATTGATAGTATCTCATAAATATCATCAGTTTAGCTATGATACCCCTAAACACATTTTTACAGTGTTTTTGTTTGTTTAGGGGTATCGTGAGCATTCACCTTAAAGTGTATTCAGTGCAGCGAGTGAAACTAACACATTTCAACACTCTGAAATAGGCACATCAACGAAAGCTGCTCGTCTATAATTTTAAATAATAATTATAAAACTTAGTAATATGCAGTTCAAAGATTTTCTAAAAATTACTTGCTTCATCAGGGAATCGAACCGACTTAAATGTGAAAAAAAAAACATTCCCTATTTTTATGATGACAATTGAAAGAATGCACAAAAAATATCCTCTTAAGTAACATGGTATCTTAAAACATAGGGATAAAGTAAAATTTGATTTTGATTTTTCATTTAAGTCGGTTTGAAACCCAGGGGAAGCAAGTAATTTCAGAAAATCATTGAATGCAGTATTACTAACTTGTAAAAATAAAATAAAGTCTCCTTTCGGCAAAAAATGTCTTAGTTTCTCTTGCTGCACTGATTACACTTTAATGTTTTTTATTAGCAACAGTTTGTTCGTTCGCAACCAGTTATCCAATTTGTTTTTAAAAATAAAATAGTCTCCTTTTCGCAAAATGTTCTATCTAGAATATTTAAGGTACTTTCCCTTCATGTCACATAGTCTTGGGACGCCCTGTAGACGACCCATTGTCAATGCATTCGTCATTCGTTAATTTCCCTTAAATGTTTAGTGATTGATGACGAAAACGGTTTTAAATAGATAGATAGATAGATAGATTAACACTTTATTGCACACCAAATATAAAAAATAAAAAAGATAAAATAACCAAAACAATAACAGAAAAAAAAAAAAAAAAAAAATGAATAGTCTTTCATGTAATTGCCCAATAATGTCTAGACGATTAAAACGAAGCAAAATTTTTTGTTCCACAGCTCTAGTTTCGTTGATACAAAAAACAACAAGTAGGATAATACACCACTATGCCAAATATACCATAAAAAAAAATAACTGGATATTAAGTATTCGGTACAAATATAATCTGCGTAATGTTTTTTTTCGAATGGAATTAATTAAGATCCTTTAGGACCATTCGGTTGATTTGAAAAATGTTTAAATCCCAAAATGTATAATTTCCCATATTAACATTTGTTTACTTGACAAAATACGAATAAATTTATGGACATAAAACTCGTGCTTGAGTTTGTGCGGTGACGCGTCGAAATAATAACTTGGTAGTAATCTATGGCGCATACACTTTTAAATAGTTTTGACCAATTGTTCCCATTTTTTATTGATATCCTAACATTGATAGACCTTTGTTTGACCACGATCTCACCTGTTGGTAAGTGGCGATGTGGCCGAAGATGGAGCACAAAGGTCTAGACCATATACTTCACTCTATACTTGAAGAGACCCAGATTATAGTTTTCAGGAAAGACAGACGACGGCAGTGTGTTCCACTCCTTAGCAGTTCGCATTATAAAGGTAGAACTGAAACGTTTTGTACGAATAGAGGGTATACCTATACTAATGAGGTAAGAATGGTACTGAGCCGTACGCCTGCTCGTCCTGTGATGAAAAGGAGATGGTGGGATCAGATCGTGAAGTTCCTGGGAGCATTCCCCGAAATGTAACCTATAGAAGACCGAAAGGCATGCGACCTTACGGCGGTGCTCGAGACTCTGGATCTAGATGCAATTCTTCGCGTAGATTCAATCTTTATCGAATACTGATTATCCAGGTTTTTTATTGGTGTATTTGGAATAATGGTGTATAATCAAATCTATACTAATATTATAAAGCTGAAGAGTTTGTTTGTTTGTTTGTTTGTTTGAACGCGCTAATCTCCGAAACTACTGGTTCGAATTGAATAATTCTTTTTGTGTTGGATAGTCCAGTTATCGAGGAAGGCTATATGCTATATAACATCGCGCTACGACCAAAAGGAGCAAAGATATAGTGGTAAATGTGTAAAAAACGGGAGAAATTATAACTTATAACTCAAGAACGGTGAACCGAATTGGCTGAAAATTGGTGGGGAGGTAGCTTAGAACCAGGAGATTGATATAGGGGGGAGGGGTAGGAGGGGGGGGGGGTTCTTCGGGGGCTACCCGTGCGAAGCCGGGGCGAGTCGCTAGTTGGGTAATATAAGAGGATAAGACTTATCATAGCATGAATTTTACTTTTATGAAGATTTGCCTTTTGTGTGATTCTTCCGAAAAGTTCGACGGTCACTCCGGGAGCATTACACAACAAGTTTAGAAATTAATCTTTCTTATATTTAATCATAAAATAATATATTTTAGACGAAATTTGGGCCAATCCTATTGAAAATAGAGAGGGAATCGAATTTCTAACTCAGATTTTGAAAATTGGATCAAGAGAACCTCGTGTCTTATATATAAATCCTACATGGTTTATATTATTATATATTTGTAATACTACTGTGGAAAAAATAATTTTGTACATTTGTAAAAATAATATTGTATATAATGTTTTTGTGTTATGTAACTATTGTACTATTTTGTTTGTTATGTATCTCTTATTTGTGAATAAATACTTAGTAATTTAGAATTGTTTTCGCAGCTTGTCTGTGAGTATTTGCTTGCTACTCAGGCGCTGTAAAGGCTGGCCACGGCGTGCATTACGCATTACGTTTACAGCCCGTTCACTCTTGACTAGTCGAGAATAGGAGTAAATTCCAGCTGTGAGAACTATAAAAGCTGATGATAATGTTGATTTAAATAGCGCTCCTCATTTGCTGAAACATACAATGGGAAAAGTTTTTTTTTTTTTTTTGTATACTACTTGGATGACGGAACAAGCAAGAGGCCCGGCCCACCTGATGTTAAGCGGTAACCTCTGCCTATGAACAGTGCATTACCTCAAAGGTCACGTCCACCTAGGACGCACCCTATGTAGCATTGCACTGCGCCCGCCACCCTGAGACATAAAGATGAAAAGTCTCATGTGCCTGTAATTTCACCGGCACCCTTACCCTTCAAACCGGAACACAGCAATGCGAGCACTACTGCTTTGCGGCAGAAATAGGTATGGTGGTAGTACTTCCCCGGACGAGCTCTTTCACAAAAAAGCTCTACTACTACTGATGTGCATAGAGCTCACCTTATAAACTGCCAATGTCTTCATTGCTGGGAGTTAGGCCTACTATCGACGAACGCGAAAGTCTAGATTCTAGACTCTAGAATTTAGGTAGATACTGTGTTTTATATTAAGGCGCAATAAGGAGCATGTGAATGAACTGTAGATTTTTTTAGTTTTTGATAAGAGTTCCTACAGTTTTCAAGAAGAAAAATATAAATGGTATTCTTAAGCCTTTTATCTAGTGAAATCATAAATTCAATACACTATTTGAATTACTTCACTAGACCAAAAAATATCAAAAATACCAACTTTTTAAAATTGAAATACCAGTTTAGACTTACTTCTTACAAGTTTTAATTTTTGAAACATTTGGTAACTTATTCATTATTATTTGAGTTAGTGAAGTCATCAACAAAAATTAACAAAACTCTAAAGGGCATTTTTTTTTATACACGGTATCTGAGCCTCATACAAAAATGTTCGTTGAAAATGGTTGAACCTATATCGCCTTAACTCATGTATCAAGTAATTATTTAGGTTGGTAGTTAGAGTGTAACGTTTTTGATTTGGCCGATCCTAAGCATTGAAGTGTTTCTTTTACTTTTCGACATTGAACATCACACAACGCACATAAATGAACGTGACCAAGCTAATATCGTTTGTGAAAGTGTACTTATGGAAGAAGCGCATAATAATTTTGAAAGATGTGTACCCTGGGCATACCCAGCAATGATTGGACAGACACGAAAAAACACTGACACTGATATTAGTACTATTTATTTTCGCCGACAATAGGCATCAGGTAACATCTCTCAAGCGATATGCTACCAAGCCTACTAACGCACTATCTAAATACGAGCACGCAAAAATAAAAAAAACACAAAGTGATTCTAGCTCTACCAAAATGAGTATCCAAAAACAAACAAACAAAAGTAAACCACAAAAAAACAAGGTCAGTGTCAAAAACCACTTTTTTAATTGCATATAAAAGCTCTTCTGAAGCGAATAGCGTAATAAGTTCCGTGCGAAATAAAATAAAATAAAAAAAGCACTATGCGAAAGTGAGATGAATGTAGCGTGCAGAAAGGAAAGAGATAGCAGTCACATGAGAGATGCTTACTGATATGTTTTGCTCATAAACGCGGAGGTTCGCCCTGGATATTGATTTAATACATAACATGCGATCTTTTGGCATTAGCATAGTCCCATTCAAACGACTAAACATTTTGAAGTTCTAATCATTTAATCAAAAATTTAATTTATTTGGAAAGGGTTAACATAGTTTCCGCTAGCGATGCGCGAGTTGAGTTGTTTAACTCGAGTTACTAGAGTCAAATTGTAAACGAGTCAAGTCGAGTCCAGTTTCTTGCAACCCGAGTTAACTCAGTCCATGCTTAAATCGCGCGCGCTGGTCGCTCCGCCCGTTTGGCCGCCGACCAAACGAATCGAACCCGAAGACGGGCGATCGGGCTGATTCGGGCTTTTCCGTTCGACAACCGAATACCAAGTTGCGAAAGAAAGAAAGTTCATGCTTACTTATCGTCGATTTAATGTGCATTTAATGTTCCTTTCTAAACTCGATTTGACTCGTTCATTCATCAACTCAACGACTCATCGCTACACAAACACCGAGTCGAGTCAACTCGAGTTGCGACTCGAGTCAATCGCCATATCAACTCGAGTTACTCGAGCTAGAAAAATATCAACTCGTCGCATCGCTAGTGTAGGCCCTAGCAATTATTATAAGCAAGGACTATGCCATAAAATATATCCAGGGCGATTCTCGCGCGCTCAATTGTCGGTACCGAAACATGGCGGGTAGATGCGTAGTAATGGCGCCAAAACTCGACGCGACCGTATTAAACTCCACTTGTTTTAATGCGTTTCCCTCCGGCTGCTGCATCAGGTAATCCGAACGGAAGAGCCCGAGGCTGAGCGACTGGAAATTATATTGGGTTTTGTCAAAATAAGCAATCAACATTTTTCAGGGCAGTAAGTGACAGACAGTGCTCTTAAAAAGACAGGAATGTAAAAAGTTTAGCACAATAGTGCTTTTTGTATCACAATGTGATTTCAAAGTTGTCTTGTAGTTGTAGTTACAAAAATACCCTGTATACAATTTTATACAGCTATTGATAGTGACTTATTCCTGAATTTATTAACAGTTTTATAAGTGCCGTCCATTCATTGTTGTTTTATTCACATTTGGTTACCAAATAACTATATGATGATAAAATTAAAGAAACAAGCTGTGGTAAAACGTCTTAAATTGTCTATGTATGATCTTACACAATCTTATCATAAGAATTCAGACAATTAATAATGAAATTACATGTCTTTTTGTTTTATTTTGTCTGGCTCATTGTACCTTCTTATGTTCATATATTTAAATAAAAACCTACATACTAAGAATATTTAGGTTTTGTTATTTGTTGTACCTATATAATATTAACAACGGATGTATAAGTGGTGCCAGCAAGATGACTGGCAGATATCTTAAGAAAAGCTATTAGCATTATGTAATAGCATTTTTTTTGTGATAAATTAATTAAATATGACACCAATATTACCAAAACCGGGTCCCAACGAACATCTTAGTTTAAAATTGCAATGACAACGGGTCTCTTAGATGATAAACTATACAATATTACATTTCTACATAAAATTAGTTATTGCCATGCCGGAAAACATTATCAGATAGAACTAAATTCAATAATAATGGTAGTGATTTGAGATTGTATTATCTAAAGTTAAAGCTAAAAATAGTATACCGGTCCTTTGCTTTTTATATATAAAAGAAAAGGAAGGCGTTACGTTTAGTTAGCTTTAGCGAATGCAACTCCAAATCGCTACCATTAACTACACAAACTACGTTCAATCAGAATCTGATGAAAGTAGTTAAGCAGTGACACTGATGCTAGATGGTGCGATAGCTTAGTGCACTCACAAGCAAGGTCACTTTGACAACGACAGAGCCGCCATCTTAGGAGGCGGCGCGGCGCCCCCTAAGTGCGACCCTGCGCTGAGTCGCAAGCGGCGCTCGGCGGCGATTTTAACCATTTGCACCTGAATTTCCGTTCTGGTGAAAATAGAACTGTAAGTCAATGGTGTTCTTGTAAATATTCCATTTTGACCGCGCGCCTACTAGAGGGCCCACATGGGCTAGAGCCGCCTCTGGTGGCTGACGCCAGCACGGCTCGGCTACGAGTTCAAGCGTCGTCATTGGTCGACGACTGAAGTTACTTCTATCATCGGCAAAGTGCCACTCGACTGTAAGAGCACTTAGTTAGCAACATCATAGTATCATAGACTAACTAAACACAATAAGACTGCTAATCTCATACAAGAAAACGTGCATCGATGAATGATTGCCTACAATGACGCTAGATGTCGCTGTTTTGAATCTGCTATAAACGATTGAAATCATTTTTACATGTATTTCGAATAGATAGATAAAACATGTTTTGCGACCATAGTTTCATATTTTAAAAAAAATTAGAAATTTAAATGTTTATTTTTAAAGCGATTAGGTTATTGGTTTAAAATGCTGATTGAATGAATTTGCCAGCGCCATCTAGAAATAGCCTGGAATGATGTTCATAGTTCATAGTTCATATATTTATTAATACCATAAGATCACAGGGAACACTTAGTCACGTCAATTTACAAGCATTCAATTAAAAAACAAACAGTTTGGTACACTATAAAGATGCAGCTGTATAGAGGCTTTGTCAAATTATAAGGTAAGTCATTTAGAACATAACATTAGCGGCTGTACATAGGCCTTGTCATTTTGTTAGTACATTTAATAAGTCCTTACAATTTTATAATAATATCACGTACATAAACAAGCAAAATAACAAAAGAAACAATCAGTTACAATCATTATAAGCAAAGAGTAAATTAATTAGCCAAGCCATCAAATCAAACAACGGCTACATATTGTTGCCATGTCAACAAATTGGATTTCTACCATAAAATATAATACAAGATATAATAATATAATACGCCTCGGAACAAATATTTGTGCGATCTGCAGATATTTGTTCCGGGTGTTCTGGGTATTTTCTATATATAATAAAAAATATCTATCTATGTAATATATTGTATTAAGTATATCAGTTGTCTAGTACCCATAACACAAGCTCTGCTTAGCTTGGGGCTAGACAATGTTGTGTGAACTGTCCAGCATTATTTATTTATTTATTTATTTAAGATAAAATATCGGCTGTAAAGGGGCCTTGTCATAAACTACATAAAAACAAAAATAATATACAATAGACAGCATACAACAATTTAAAAAGAATGTCACTACCAACATCTCATCAAAAGGTCAAATAATTAATTATTTACAACTGTTGTGCTTTTTGATCGCAGAGACGGACAATGCCCAAACATCTTTATCACTTGTGTAGTCACAACACTTATAATATGCACATCTGGTTAAACAAGTCTTGATACATTTCTTGAATTGTTTCTCATTCAATTCTAGTATTTCAGCTGGGACTTTATTGTAAAATCGTATACAATTTCTGAGAAAAGATTTGTTACATTTTTGAAGTCTACATTTAGGGAACCTAAGTTTATGCCAGCGCCATCTAGAAATAGCCTGGAATTGACCTTTTTTGAGTCACGTTTTCTTGTATGAGATTAGCAGTCTATTGTGTTTAGTTAGTCTACGATAGTATTATGTCAGGCTTCATAAGATTATAAGCAGGTTCTAAATCGCGCTCTTTACACAACAAATACTACATTAGATATCACTATTTAAGATACTCCACTACGATATTCGACATAAATATGATACATCACTTAAAAAAATTCAATGTTCAGTGATTTGACAAAAAAGTATTTTATAACCTTTATGCCCAGTTACTTTTACAAATTAATTACTTAAAAGATTTGGTCGATTTTGCTGTGAATGTTAACATTGTTAAAATGCCGAGTGTTCTCAATAATAGTGTCAAGCTGAATCAAGCAGGGCTTGATCAATCTAACTAAACTATGTACTACAAGTAGTTTTATGGTGTCATTCCAAGAGTACTAGTGTTTATAACACAATTTTAAACACATAGTTTAACGTATTATCAAATAAGTTTTAATTTAAATTTCTTATTTCCATCGAATTTTTTGGCTAACCATTTAAAAGAATATACCTAATTAGTTCAGTAGGTTATTATACCTTTAATACATAGCCACAAAGTTATTTAACAAAGTTAACTGTTCATAAATTCCTTCAGGGTAGGCAGCGCATAGACAATACCCCCACCCGGTGTCTATAAGCGACGGTGACCATCAGGTGAATCAATGGCAAAAAGGCAAATAGGCAAACTAGCATAGTATGCTAGCTTGCCTATTTATTTCATTAAAAAAAACTGTATTAAAATACTCAATGCACATATTTCGGTACGTTTTTTTTTTATTTCCAGTATTATCGACCAAACTTAATTTTCCCTAAGAATCGCAGTAAGCTCGTATAGGTGCTTTCACCGCCTTACTAATAAACGGAAGAAAGCGATGGAATAATAAGAGTATAGTGTTTGGTCTCTTAATATGGTTAAACTACATAGGATTCCTCAGAGGATTCATACGCACACCTTAGAGCCAGGGTGGTCCCGGACTGTGCGGTTTCAGAGGAACTTCCTCCCGCGAACACTCAGGTTGTGGAATGCTGAGGTTTTGACTACAGTATAGGGTTCTTCAAAAGGGGTGTTTGCAAATTTTTAAAGGGTTGCCAACGCGCGTTTAATTTCTCTGGTATTGCAGGCGTGCATAGGATACGGTAACCGCTTATCAAAATGTGGACCGTATGCTTGTATGCTAACATGGCAGTATAAAAAAAAGCTTTGTAATTTCTGCCATAGAAAGAGATGTCACACTATCCAGCTAATTATAACAAAGCTATACAACGTTTATCAGTAAAATTTAAAAAATGTGCCTATATTCAGACCGGCGTACAGCCGCTACCTCTGTATCTCCCTGGAAACCGGTCCAAGATGGCCGAAGCCCGACGCTATGCTGTTGATCTCCACTTGCTTCCACGAGCAGTAGGGCGTGTGTTTCGCGCACTTGTTCACCGTGTGAGGGCAGCGAGACTCCAGCATGATGTCCGAGCGCAGCATGCCTAGCGAGACCGGCTACGCGAGAGAACATCAGCTTAGGACTAGGACTAGCCAACAAATCATATTACGAACAAGTTGGCCCTGGGGGCTTGTCCTGATTACGTCCCTGTGCTAGACAAAAATATAGGTCGCGCAACTAGTACTGAGCGCTGACCTTCAATGCGCAGTAGTCATTTTTTGTGTCTGTATAGGGAATGTGCGAATGTAAACATGCGCAATCAACCCCACCACTTTCGCCGAGCGCTCATTACTCGTTGCGCGACCTATAGGTACACACTTTTATAACACCATGATAAAAACAGGCTAATCCTGGATGGAAACATGCACTGGAAAACTAAAGAAAAATGACACCATTTTTTCAATTATCCTTAAGCGAGAACTACATTAAGCTAAAGCCAAACCAACGCATTCAGCCCGCGTCCGCGGTGACGATCCATTGTCTTACCATTGATCACCATCGTGCATGCCACTGAGGATGCGAGCTGAACGCGTTGGTTTGGCCGTAGCTTAAGGCCGACGCGAAGTACACGCCCGAGACGTCTTACATGTGTTAAGGATGAATCACGCTAGACCGTGTCGGGTTCAAGCCCAGTGTCGGCCGTAGCACGGTCACCGAGCCGAGTGTCAGCCGTAGCACGGTCACCGAGTCGAGTGTCGGCCGTAGCACGGTCACCGAGCCGAATGTCGGCCGTAGCACGGTCACCGAGCCAAGTGTCAGCCGTAGCACGGTCACCGAGCCGAGTGTCGGCCGTAGCACGGTCACCGAGCCGAGTGTCGGCCGTAGCACGGTCACCGAGCCGAGTGTCGGCCGTAGCACGGTCACCGAGCCGAGTGTCGGTCGTAGCACGGTCACCGAGCCGGTCCCGTGCCTGATTGCATTACAAAGACGGGCCTCGACCGAGCAATTACCGTTGCGCCGTGATGCAGAATACTCGCCCGAGCAAAAATACTCTGGGCAGGACTTCAGGTATATGGTAAATCTGCCGCTCGCCATCGGCAGAGGTTTCATCCGCACACCTTAGAGCCACGGTGGTCCCGGACTGTGCGGTTTCAGAGTAACTTCCTCCCGCGAACACTCAGGTTGTGGAATTATCTCCCTGCCGAGGTTTTCCCAAGCGACTACAGTATGGAAAATTTTAAAGGGTCGGCAACGCACGTAATGCAGGTGTCCATAGGCTATGGTAACAGCTTACCAACAGGTGGACCGTATGCTTGTTTGCTACCTTGGTAGTATAAAAAAACAGTAGGTAGTTTTGATGTTAGGTACATCCAGGGCAGCGCCTTGATGTAATGGAGCTGGTTGACGGTAAAGGCCCATAGTTTTGAAGTTACCTAGCGCTCTGCTCCTTGAAGTAAGATAGCAGGACTGTGGGTTGATTTTAATCTGTACAGTTTTGATACCTGCTGATGGCCTTCCTGGCGAACCTTCACCCATATGTTGTACAGGTTGGCTGTGAACTCGTCCACCTGGAGAGCGTTCTGCAGGGTGCGTTCCAGGAACTCGTCATCGTGGGCCACCTGTTGTAAACACTTTTAGTAAATAGGGTGCCGGTGAAATTACAGGCTCATGAGACTTTTCATCTATGTCTCAGGGTGGCGGGCGCAGTGTAATGCCACATAGGGTGAGGTAATGCACTGTTCATAGGCAGAGGTTACCGCTTAACATCAGGTGGGCCTGTTGCTTGTTCCGTCATCCAAGTTAAAAAAAAAAAAAAACTTTGCACTACAAACGGGACATTTAAAAACAAGCTCAACAACTGCCTACGAAAGGACAATTCAGAACTTAAAAAAGTGACCCAAAATTAGACATTCAAGACTGTTTTGATGTAGACGTATCAGAGAAAGCTGCTCATCTATAAATAAATAAATAATGCTGGACAGTTCACACAACATTATCTAGCCCCAAGCTAAGCAGAGCTTGTGTTATGGGTACTAGATAATACATCACATAGATATAAATTATTATTATATGTTGAAAATACCCAGAACACCCTGAACAAATATCTGCAGATCGTACAAATATTTGTTCCGAGGCGGGAATCGAACCCGCAACCTCCTGCGTCGCAGACGAACCATCGCCCGCTGCGCCACAGAGGTCGTCGTATATATTTACCATGACTTTTGAGTTGATTGTTGACCTATGAGATAATACAATGTTCATAGGCAGAGGGTACCGCTTAACATCAGGTGGGCCATCTGCTTGATCCATCATTTGAAGTTGTGTAAAAAAATAAAAAAATACTAAGTTGTGATTTTGAGGAATAAAAATTACCTGGTGCATTAGCTCATTCAAGATGGGTTGTAGTTCAATGGCCTTTTCAAATTCCGTCTTTGGGAACGGTGATGGTAGCAATACAAACGGAGCTATCTGGTAAAACAAATAATATTCAGATTAATAAACTTATTAAAAAATAAACAATATTTTTATATATAGTTTTGCCCTAACCTATATAGTCCTACTGGTGGGCAAAGGGTCAGAGTGTACATAAGGGGGCACTGAGGAAAAAAGACTTACATTTTTTTTTATCCTATCTTGTAGCTTTTTTCTTATCCATCAATTAATGTTAAATGCATTTTTTCTATACGACTAACCGTTTCTGAGATATGAGCTCTGAATTTTTTTCGTTTGTCAGAGTCCTATGATAATACCTAGGCTATTGGGTATTTGGCGTGCATTTGTCGTTTCTGGTTCGTGTGATCACTGTTCTCTAGTGTTTTAAATCCATGTCGGACTGTCAACATGGTACTAACAACAAATATTTTTTTCAGACTTCATATCTCTAAAACGGTAAGTCGTATGGCAAAAATGCGTTTAATATTAATTGATGCCTGAGATAAAGGCTACATGATAAGATAAAAAAAAAGAAAAAATTATTTTGCTAAAAAAATTCTAAGTATTTTTTCCTCAGTGCCCCCAGCGTGGTGTTCCTAACATGGTCGGTTTTCTTATACCCCATTATCTTATCCTAAAGTTTCCAGGGCCTCCGATAATTTAAATGCAGTCCTGGTAAACCCTAGGAGTTGAGAGCACATACATGAGAGTCCATTAAACCAGTCATAATTGAAGGATAGCGTAGCAAAAATACTATTTTATGGATGTAAATCACTTTCATTTTATTACGTTGTCACTAGTACTAGTGTTTACACTTTGAAATCTCGATAACAACTGCCCGCACGTTCCCGCGTGAACATGCCCCTCACTAAAACGAGCGAAGCCGAAGCCAGCCTCGGCCTCACGAACGGAAACACTGGTCTCGATACGAACAGCAACGAACCGCTCACTCGGAAACGCGCCCACAACCAAACAACGAATCATTAAAACGGATTCACATACACACAAATCAGCCCAGGCATTGAAAGACTTTATGTAAGCTAACAGTCGGCCTTTCCTGAAAACTTTCACGTCTCGTGAAACATTTCTTGCCTTAACAATCATACATTAATAATGTCTGACTTCACAGTCACTAAGATTTTAACAATGATCCATCATAATTTAGAACAATATTGGAACTAATCAATAGAAATTAAGCAAATATAATCCTTATTATTACGATTTGTCTGATTTATAATAGTTAAATTGAAATTGAAACCTTAGTTAACACTCCTAGAAACTAAAATCCATCATGTTTTTAGTTCAAATAATTATACATTATTAACATCAAATCCCCTTCACGTATTCAATATTAACATTTTATTTCACTGAAACCCCTTCATGTTTTTAGTTCAAATACTTATACATTATTAATATTGAATCCCCTTATGTATTCAATATTAACATTTTATTTCACTGAAACCCCTTCATGTTTTCAGTTCAAATACTTATACATTATTAATATTGAATCCCCTTCATGTATTCAATATTAACATTTTATTTCACTGAAACCCCTTCATGTTTTCAGTTCAAATAATTATACATTTTTAATATTGAATCCCCTTCATGTATTCAATATTAACATTTTATTTCACTGAAACCCCTTCATGTTTTCAGTTCAAATTTCATGTATTCAATATTAACATTTTGTTTCACTGAAACCCCTTCATGTTTTCAGTTCAAATACTAATACATTAATATTGAATCCACTTCATGTATTCAATATTAACATTTTATTTCATTGAAACCACATCATGTTTTCAGTTCAAATACTTATACACTATTAATATTGAATCCCCTTCATGTATTCAATATTAACAATTTGTTTCACTGAAACCCCTTCATGTTTTCAGTTTAACTGCTTATACATTATTAACATTGAATCCCCTTCATGTACTCAATATTAACAATTTGTTTCAATGAAACTCATTCATATTTTCAGCAGTAACAAAACATACTTAAACAGTTTCAGTATTAGAGAACCTTCATATCTGCAATACTGTAGTAAACTATAGTAGTATATAAAATAGAATTAAGTAGGAGAATTCAGCTGGGCTGGGCAGCATTGGCAGAAGAACCGATAACCAGTGGAGTAAACGAGTTCTTGAGTGGAGACCGCGTCTTGGCTGACGTAGTGTAGGGCACCCTCTGGGTAGGTGGATTGACTGAATAAACTGGATAAGGAGAGCCGAAGACTGGGCTCAGTATTGCACCATGGGAGAGGTCTATGTCCAGCAGTGGACTGCAGTAGGTTGATGATGATACATAATAGTGTAGTAGTAACCTTGCTTCTAATGAAACCCCTTCATGTTTTCAGCAGTAACAAAACATACTTAGAAACTTTCATTATTGGAGAACCTTCATGTCTGAAACTTCATGTCTAGAATCCTATTTGATTATCGTTGCTTCTACTGAAACCCCTTCATGGTTTCAGCAGTTACAAAATATACTTAGAAACTTTTATTATTGGAGAACCTTCATGTCTGAAACTTCATGTCTAGAATCCTGTTCGATTATCGTTGCTTCTACTGAAACCCTTTCATGGTTTCAGCAGTTAAAAACATACTTAGAAACTTTCATTATTAGAGAACCTTCATGTCTGAAACTTCATGTCTAGAATCCTGTTCGATTATCGTTGCTTCTACTGAAACCCCTTCATGGTTTCAGCAGTTACAAAACATACTTAGAAACTTTCATTATTGGACAACCTGCATGTCTGAAACCATAACAAACAATTGAGAAAAATAAATATAAACAGCATGTTTATACTAATGATATTAATATTACATAGTCATTTTCAAAAATTATAATTAACAGCGATTGTTTTCTGTCAACTTCATTATCTGATTCATTTTCGTCAGTGATCGTGATGACCAGCCATGGATGAATTTTATCCACAGAAAAAATACATTTACATGGTCTATTTCCTTTTCGAGATAGTGGTGTGTCTTCAACTATATATAGGTACCAGACCTGATAGTGACTATGCCAATGCAGTAAGGCATTTAATCGCATCAACCATAAAATACTTTTACAAAAGCTTCTATCTGCAGGAATCCATGGTAATCTATTCAGGTGGATTATTTACTTCATATACAGGAGACAGATCGCAGGCTGTCGCATTGAATGGCTATGCGTCGATTTGGCGCACTGTCCCATCGAGGGTTCCCCAAGGATCATTACTCGGACCATTGTTATTTAATATTTTCATTAAAGACATAAACTCGTGCTTGTTATATTCGAAATTTCTCCAATACGCTGACGATATGATTTTTTTTTAAACAAATTACCTTTTCATTAAAGACATAAACTCGTGCTTGTTATATTCGAAATTTCTCCAATACGCTGACGATATGATTTTTTTTAAACAAATTACCTCTTTAAACGACTGTCATCTATTACAGCAAGATCTTGTTAGATTTGAAGAGCATAATAATCTAGACCTCAGCGTCTCTAAGAGTCACTCGATAAAATTTACGCGTAAAATTAATATTATGGAGCACAAGTATTCCCTTAAGGGAGCCCAGCTTGGTGTCATTCATGATTCAAAACTTTCTTACGAGAAGCACGTAGACCATATAGCTAAGAAAGCCAATTGGGCTATGGGATTCATTATGAGATCCTGCTCTCAATTCTCCAACACTAAAGTTGTCAAATTTCTATACTGTTCATATGTGCGGAGCATCCTCGAATACTGCTCACAGATTTGGAACCCACAGTATGAAGCTTACATAAATAGACTTGAATCCATACAACGCAAGTTTTATGAGATTCCTTTAGTACAAGTGCAAAAGCCATGTTTTGAATTACAAGGCGAGATGTGGAAGGCATCACATACTGCCACTCCAGGAAAGAACGGCAATAGCAGACATGTACTATAGTTAAAATAGTGCAGTCTGCTATATATTAACCGCATCTTCTCTCCTTGATACAATTATGCGTCCCCCCCACAAGATCCCATGAGGAAACCTTTTCATAAGAGCAGCAAATAGCTAACAAAACTGCTTGAATTTCCTGAACTAGATCTCTTTTGACTCTGATCCAGCCGACTTCAGGCGCGTGCCTTCTGACCATAGGTTTGAATTGGTTCAATAACTCTTAATTATAACTTTATAGTGTATTTTATAATGTAACTCTGTAACTTTATATTGTAACTTTTCTCTTTGTAAATTTTGAATAATTTGTTTAATTAAGTATTAAAAGGCGAAAAACTTCTTATATGCGAAAATAGTTAATGGAAATTAGTTTTTATAATTGTGATTATACGCTATATATGTTGTTTGTTTACCAAATAGAATAAATAAAATAAAATATATCTACTGTATCATTTTTCCTGTGAATGCTTAAACAAATTTTCGTTCTATCAAAATATTTTCTTCAATATTCAAGTTTCTTGCTGTGTTTAACCTTTTTGTACGTTATAATGTTTGGAATTCTATTAGATTTTACGTAGCACCTTGGCCAATCTAAACTGGATAGTGTGTAATTTCCTGTTTTAAAACTAATTTCTTTGTTTGGATTATTTTTTTTTGGAGTAATTTTAACGTTTGAAGAAGCCAGCAAGTACCGTTGCCAATTTCTTTTAAAAGTTCGTACCATGGTGTACCCTTTAGTGAAAAAACGACGCGATTCCATAAAACTGACGTAATAATGTGGCGTGCTCTCTGGACCTCAATGTGCTCCCGGCCAGGTTTGCTATCTACAAGGCACCATAGGATGACGTTCTTATCCCATAACACTATTCCCTAGCACATCGTGGCACGTTCAAGGTATTCCTGCCACTGAGGCTACGCGCCCTACTCCTCACTGTGCGTCCACTGCGAGCTACGCTGAGGCTGGCCCCATCTTCGGCCAAGGAACCCGCAGAGGTTGCTGGCCCTTGAGGGCTGCCTCCATCTTCAGCGGCTTACAAGTCCAGTGGGGGCTGTCTGGACGTCTCCATCTTCGAAGCCATCTTCACCACCTTAGTTGCCCTCCTCGGACGGTCGTTCTTTCCTGGCCGTCACCATCTCTGGGGCCGTCTTCATCATCTGAGCTGTCTTCATCAGGCTACCGTCGTCACCTGGTTGTCTCCACCATCAGGTTGTCTCCAACGACGCATACTACTACTTGTAATAAACAATTCTTGTAGGTAGATTAGTGGCTTAAAAACACATTTACACCTAGGCTATTAAATAGGTCAGGTGGAATCCCTAGAGATCAAATAAGGAAAACTAAAATACCTAGGCTGATCGCAGAAAGTCTACGACCAACCTACTATATACGTCTCGAGATATACGTACGAAGTACGTAGGCTAGGGAGGTCGTATTACCTTTACTTACTTATCGAGGTAAATATACCTCATCTTTAAACAAAATAACTCGTAGCTTGCGGTTCGTCAAGAATTCACATGATAGGCGAGCCGTAACGCTATAGAACCTATTGTTTTTGAAAATCACAATTATACGATAAGGTCCGTGAACTTTGGGAACCAGTTTTCTGCTTTGACCACAGGAAGGAATTTCCCTTTTTGAAGTCAGCCAACATCTTATCATATATCATGATGGTAGTAATGCAAGAAAAACACCATTGTAAAGTTCGAGTATCGAAAATATTAGACATACACCGTCGCTCAAATTCCTTGAAATGAGAGGTCAACAATGGATCTTGCATTGGTTGACCAGAATTATTTTCTAATAAAAATATTCTGGTAATGAATCCTCAAAACGCCCGTTGCAAGCAAGCAACAATTGCGCATAATTCTCATCGCTAAGAAAAGCTGAACATTCAGCCCAGGAAAACATTAGATTAGAAAGTCCTTGGTATCATTTCTGTGCTACCAATTTTAATAAGGCGTAATGTACTTACTATTTGTCGCAATTGTATATTTCTGCACATTCACTAACCTTTGTTGTCCAAAAATATTTGGAATATTCAGAATACTGAGTACGTTTGGAAGGGTCAAACTCAGGAACAACATTAATGACTGAAAACTATAATTGTCTGTCTGTTTTCATGGTCTGAACAAAGATTTGAACATGTTAACTAGTATCGTATTTGCATCTGTACTTACATAATTTGAACATACGAGCGGCACATTCGGCGTCTCATGATCTCACCTCGGGATGCTGTTGCTGCGCCGTGAGTGACTATACTGGAGTCGCATGCTGGGCTCCGCCTGCGTACCTACTGGGTACCGGCTACGACTGCGTACTTGCCTTTGGCTCCGGCCACGAAACCGCGCGTGAATGCGTGCGCGACTCCGTGCGTGACTGTGGCCATGACTGCGACTGTGCCTCTCCACGTGATCTCGGCCGTGTTCGTATCGCTACCACTACGACTGTAGTTTCGGCGATCACGCTTTGAACTGCACTTGCGTTCACATGACTGCAGGATGCGCTGCAATGGTCTCTTCTGCGTAGGCTGTGGGGACCTGAACGCAGGACTCCTGCGTCAGGAGTGCTTGTACTCCTCATACTAGATGAGAGTTTTTTGATCCTTTTCTATGGGCGTACGATATACACCAAGGCAGTTCCAAAGCCCTTGATATTCCTTGGTGTTATCCCGGCTTCTGAACTGAAGGATAGCGTAGCAAAAATACTATTTTATGGATGTAAATCACTTTCATTTTATTACGTTGTCACTAGTACTAGTGTTTACACTTTGAAATCTCGATAACAACTGCCCGCACGTTCCCGCGTGAACATGCCCCTCACTAAAACGAGCGAAGCCGAAGCCAGCCTCGGCCTCACGAACGGAAACACTGGTCTCGATACGAACAGCAACGAACCGCTCACTCGGAAACGCGCCCACAACCAAACAACGAATCATTAAAACGGATTCACATACACACAAATCAGCCCAGGCATTGAAAGACTTTATGTAAGCTAACATAATATAACACCAACCTGTATGGCATCTTTGGTAAAATTCTTGCGATCTCTCATTCCAACGCCATGCATCAGCGCCCAGTCCTTCGCCTTCTCAATAACACTGATCAGCGCTTTCGGCTCCAGAGGCAAGGGTATGCAGGAAGCAAGACGAGCTTGAGACATTTTCTTAGGCCAAAAAACACCACAATAGTTGAAAGTACGACGGTAAAAGAAACGCGTTTCGCTTCAACCGCGGTGCGAATACAAGTGAGATCAAATTAATGTGTGAAATAATTACAATTACAAACAAAACTGAGGAAATTACATTACAACAATTTACAATTTGTTTTGAAAAACAGTAAGGCAAGGCAGAGAATGTCATTCGGTGTTACGGTTACGTCATAAAAAAAAGTTATCTGTGGTCTGTCCGTAGTTCATCTGTTTGTCTGTGGGTCGGTTAGTGCAGGGTCTCCAGATTGGGGGTTTTTTTCGCAATTTTGGGGAAAAATAAAACGTTTGGGGAACTTTTGGGGAAACGAAAAGCTTGGGGAAATTTTTGGGGAAGAACATTTCGTAATAGGGAATTTTGGGGAAGAACATTTCGTAACCTACTACTGAGAAAATTAGGAAAGGTTTTATATTATTTTTACAAAAATGTTGAAATTTCATATGTTAAGACAGGGTAATGTAAGCATTTTAAGTTCAGTGAAATATAGCCTACAGCTATCAGTTTTCTTAATTTTACTTATTTTTACTACACTTCTTTTGGCTGATATATACTCGTTTTCTTAATGTGGAATTGCCCCAGATTATAATTCCATACCTCCAAAACAGACTCGGCATATCCGAAAAAGGCAGTGGTCACGGCAGAAATATTAACAGTTTTACGACGCATATACAAAGCATACATATGGGTGATAATTATTTCTCTTTCCTGTCCTTTCCAATTCTGATTATAGTCAAGGTTTACTCCCAGGAATTTTGTAATGTCACATGATTGATCTGAAGTCCTAAATAATGAATATTAATGTTAGATTCATTTAAATTATTATTGGATGATAATGATGGTCATGAGATGAGTTTTGATTTATAAGTAAATTATTTTGTTTTAACCATCCAATTACTTTTACTGATCGTAACTTTCAAATGAGATACACATGTGTTGGTAAACATTACAATAATGTAATGTGGCGTTTTGTTCACAAATAACTAGATATATGAAGGAACAGATATCTGGGGAAAAGTTGTCGAAATAGTATCTATTTGGGGAATTTTTTTATCACTTCAGGGGAAATTTCAAAAACTCAATCTGGAGACCCTGGGTTAGTGTCATTCAAACATATCGTTCAAACATTCTAGACCGTTCACAGTAAGTTGGTACCTAGGAAGATGGACTACATGGAAATAAGGCTATAATCAAACCGGAATCGATTATCCCAGTCTTATTCTTTTATATAAATGTATTCATGTGTTGGAATGAGACAAGCATATATCTATCTGTTCTTATGTGTGTAACTTGTACCAGGCCAAATGTCAAACTTGGTACCAATTACTACTACATTCATGGTACCAATTTAGGAAGATGTACATTCATGGTACCAATATTCAGTGGTACGTAAAGGAAAAACGACTGTCGTGTGACAATATATTTGTTTCTCTCTAACATAGGATAGCAAGCTATCTTCTAGGATAGGAGTAAGAAGGAACACTCTATAAAATTAGTGGCTATTTTAGCACTCAATCCATGTAGTACTTTATTCATGGTTGGTACCTGCCATGGAGTGTTTACAGGTGCCATCTTACGGTGAACAAGCTGTAGCGAGGAGAACTTTTTTATGGTGTCAGTCATTCCTCCATCCATCCATCCAAGGAGTCCAAGGTACAACCTTAGAGAAAGTGGCCTCAAATATAAAAGTTTTCGACTACCCAAATTCAAGCTTCTTACTCCATCCACTAACTTCGTAGTTACTATTATACCTCCATGCTACTTACATACATATAGTTACCCCTTCTATTTTGGACTTTAGAAGTCGAAAACTGTCGAAAAGCAATAAGGAAGTAATAAAAGTTATTCGGAATTTGCATCAACAATGATGTCAACACTAGAAACAGGACAAAACACTAACTAAGGTGCCTCTCGCTCGGACGTTTCTTGACATAAATAAATAATAAATAAATAAATCAATAATGCTGCACAGTTCACACAACATTATCTAGCCCCAAGCTAAGCAGAGCTTGTGTTATGGGTACTAGATAACTGATATACTTAATACAATATATTACATAGATAGATATTTTTTATTATACATAGAAAATACCCAGAACACCCTGAACAAATATCTGCGATCGCACAAATATTTGTTCCGAGGCGGGAATCGAACCCGCAACCTCCTGCTTCGCAGGCCAAGCCTCGCCCGCCGCGTCACAGAGGTCATTATAGACATTATAGACATTATCATTCACAGACGTAGAATTTTCGCGTCTATGGTCATAGCAGCATTATATCTTTAGTCGAGTACGGAGGCCTGCGTTGCTCGATGTCTTTAGTGAATGGCGTAGAGCGAGACTTACATCCGTTTTCACTAACGACGATCAAGGAGTTGCCTAACTAGGTAACGCCAAGTCTAGGCAATTTCCTAACAAAAAAAAACCGTTCACCAATCGATTTTCACTAGTTGAATCCTACAATAGGAGTTGCCTAAATTTTTGACAATTGTCTATGGTTTTGTTTGTTTGTAGCATGGAGGTATAAGTTTGTAGCGATTTATGCGTCGCCTAGGTTTGGTAATGGTTCGTTTCGTTTCGTATGATGTGCTGGCCTCTGGTGTCGGAGTTTGTCAAGCCGCCCGAGGGCTTCTGACATGGCTTATCGACTGCTATTAATCAATAACAGCCGGGACCGACAAAGCACAGAGCGATGGAAACGGGTTTGGTGAAAACGGGTGACAATCTGTCAGTTTAGGTGAGTTACCCATAGACATAGGGAGTTGCCTAACATTACGCCACGCATAATCGATGTCATAACTTTAGGCAGCGCCTAACGTCGCAGTCATCACCTAACGGTTGGTGAATCGTTTTTTTTATCTAGGCATACATACATACATAGACACACGCCTTTTTCCCCGAAGGGGTAGGCAGAGCCACAATAGGCCTCTTTTCACAGTGGGTAGCACCATCGTGGAATATAGCAACTCTTTAATATTTAGGCATCCGATTTAGGCGTCGCATAGGTTTAGTGAAAACGGGTGTCTGTCTACGTTGAATGGTTTCCCGGGTCCCCCCCCCCCCCCCCTATTCCTTATCTTTATTTTTATATTTACAATTATGTTGTTATGAAGGTTTTGTCTTTTTATGATGATTAATTTTCATAATTTTCACATAGTTACACCGAAAATTCTATGTCTATGTCTATACCACTATTTAAAAATTTATTTAATTTATTATTATTCTTTTCTAATTCCTTTTAACTTTTCAACCTTGGAAGGGACACCTGCAGCAAAAGTGTTGGGTCTGAATGCATAGGTAGAGCTGATCTGTGGTCTGAATACTCTAGTCTAGGCAGCTCTTTTATACAAGTTCCATTCTGCTATATAATATTACTTCTTTTGTTAATATATTTTGTACCCTGTAATGATGTGCTTGAAGTTTAATAAACTTAAACTTAAACTGGAAGTCACACGGTGACTAAAGTTTGACAAGTGAAAAAATAAAATTTTAGAAATGTGTCAATCTAGGGTAATTTTACGTTATGACTTTCAGTTTAGGGAATAGGGGGGCTAAAAGACCCTCATCACAGACAAACTGACCATCGTTTGACCACGACCTCACTCGATCAGGCTACATCGTTTATTGCCAATGTGCAATACATAGGTAGATAAAGATAAAGATAAAGATAAAGATAATTTATTTGCTTAAACATATGTACAAATTGATGGTATAAATATTAATAGGACACAATATGTTTGGCCGCTGCCGGCGTGCAAATGGAGAGAATGGCATGCTAATTTAGTTAGTTTAAATTATTTATTTTTACATAGAAAATTTAAAAACACAACCAATTAATTTAAAATAATATCATTCAAATTCAATTATTAAATACAATTATTATGAGTCTATGTTACATTAAATAAAAATAAAAATTAGACAAATTACTAAAAACAACAACACACAACACAACACGTGTTGTAGAGCAACACGGTACACATCTCGATAGTAAAATGTGGTCAGTGCTGCCAAAGCTGGTTTTGCAAAGACAGCTTATGAGTCGAATTCAAATTGACACTATCGATGTTGAAGACAGCTGTGTAAGGCTTGTTCAGGAGGATGGAAGTCGTTAAACCTACGTGCGAGACGATTGACGATGATATTCTCGAAAACAGCTATAGACGTGGCTCAGCAGCGAAATGAGTCAATGAACTTGACTCCTATAAAACGCAGGCTTGTCTCTTCTCGGCGAAATAAAGACAGTTATTCCAAGTTCTTGTCTTCCGTGATGTACCTGTAGCTATAGGGGATCACCTCGTGCTCTTAGGTGTTTAACTCACGCCTACTCTCAACTTTGGCTCCTAGATCCTTCGACCAAAGTAAAAAGTAAGATCCTACATCGAGTCTAACGCAAAAACAGCTGCCATGAAGCTAGGTATCCTGAATATGGTAAAAGCGTTACTTCACACCAGGACAGCTTCTCAGTTTAGGTATAAAAAGCACAAGTCCGGGCTGGTATGGAGTAGGTACTGCTGCCATGTTTGGGATGGCTCGGCCAAACACCAGCTTGCTGCCTTGGACTCGATCGAACGTAGAGCTTTCAGGCTTATTGGTGAGCAACATATGGCGAAGACTAAGATTCAGAGTCTCGAGCACCGCCGTAAAGTAGCATGCCTTTCGATCTTCAATAGCTTACATTGACTGGCATACTTCCAGGAACTTCACGATCTGATCCACCATCTCCTTTCCATCATAAGACGAGCAGACGCACGGCTCGGTACTATCCTTACCTCATTAGTATACCCTCTATTCGTACTAAACGTTTCAGTTCTACCTTTATAATGCGAACTGCTAAGGAGTGGAATACACTACCGTCGTCCGTCTTTCCTGAAAACTATAATCGGTGTCTCTTCAAGACTACAGTACCCTTAGTACGAGAATTTGACAGTATTCGAAACTATATGAAGTTTCGTTTTCTTCAATACATTTTCTGACAGCGTCCTTAGTTTTCTCCTCGTTTTCGCTAGGAGCGCTGCTAGTAATTGTATGGAAGGAAACGAAACTTCATACAGTTTCGAATACTGTCAAATTCTCGTACTAACCCCCCAGAGTGAATAGGTGCCGCCTAGACCTTTGTGATCCATCTTCGGTCAAAAAAAAAATAACATGTGTCATTCATGTGATCATTCCATGGTTCAGAGGCCCTAGTCGGAGTTTTACAAACACCATCGTAACGATGAACGTAACGACGATCGTACGTGTATAACTCAATAACTAGCTATTAATCTGTGCCAAAAACGTCACAGATTAATGGCTAGTTACTAAGCAATACACGTACGCTCGTCGTTACGATCATCGTTACGATGGTGTGTGTAAACTCTTGCTTGCCCCTCTGAGGGCGTATTGCGTAGTAACTAGCCATTAATCTGTGACGTTTTTGGCACAGATTAATAGCTAGTTAATGAGTTATACACGTACGATCGTCGTTACGTTCATCGTTACGATGGTGTTTGCAAAACTCCGACTAGGGTCTCCGATCATCAGATCATGAATGAAGTAGTGAAAGAACATGCAATTTGTGCTTTCATTCATGATTCATTCTCATTCATTCTGTAGCGTGTGTGTTCCATGTATGGACTAAGTTTCTATACTAAGTCCATGGTTCCATGGACTTACAGATCCACCAACTTATCTGTAGAATGAAATGTATGTAGTTGTCTATCATCTATATACATTTTATTCTACAGATAAGTTGGTGGATCTCTAGTGTGTTCTTTGGATAGATTAATAATACTTTCATTCGTGTTGTTTTTTTACACTGTTGTCTTGTCTGTGGGTTTTATTTCATTTGTTTGGTTGGTGCGTTGGTGTTGTGTTTTGTTTAGCAAACACTCAGAACATTCTAGAATCTTTCTACTAGTATAGTAGGTACCTAGTACCTACCTTCTTTCCTACTTAAGCATGCTTTCTAGTCTAGTGTTCTTTCGTGAATCAAGTTTTGGTGTGCTTGTGTCGGTTGATCAAAAAAAATTTTTATATTTTACTCCTGTTGATTTCCCCATCCAAAGTTATCCAAACCTGTCCAAAGTAAAACAAACAATCATGGTACATGGTAATTTAAATCTAGATTGCCTGCATCACTCGACAAAGTTCGTTGCGTCTTTGGGCATGAAACCCACGCCACCTTTTATTTTGCGTTTGCGTGCTACTAGTCCTAGTTTAGTTTGTTCAGCCATCATTGTTGCAATTGCTTGCACTGCACGTTTTAAATTTCCAGCAATGCAAACTATCACGCATCCTGCATTGATTTTGGATATGCTTAGTTGTTATTGTAATAAACTGCTATGTTTTCGTCTAATTCCTAACAATATCCACGGTATAACCGTACCCTGATTATGTCGCGTCGCGTGGTCATTCTTCGGATTTAGTTTCGTTCGTTTCGTTTCATTGTAATTTCGTTGTGCATACCAAGCAAAATGGCTTGTAATGTTTGTCTGACGTTTTCTTCTAAACTCCTTGGTGAAAGAGATGCCTGAGGCTTTGCTGGAGTAAAACAACTGGTTTGTAGTGAGTTTTGTGTCTATCTCGTCCCATTCCTGCAACCCAAGCTAAATGGCTTGTAATGTTTGTCTGACGTTTTTCTAAACTCCTTGGTGAAAGAGATGCCTGAGGCTTTGCTGGAGTAAAACAACTGGCTTGTAGTGAGTTTTGTGTCTATCTCGTCCCATTCCTGCAACTTTAAAGTTGGGGTATACATAAGGGGGCACTGAGGTAAAAGGCTTCGACAAAAATTTCGTTTTGCCCCCTTATCTACATCCCAACGCATGTTAAAATACGTACCTAGGTTGTTTGCCACCAATTCATTCGCAGTAACAAGCTTTTTAGCGAGGAAGCATGCATTCTATTACTTATAAGTCCAGAGTCGGACACATTCTAACCCATTGTGTATAATGATGGTTTCAGTTGGGGTGGCTCATTATCATCAATAAGATTCTGTATTCAGTTCCTCAATGACTCCATCTCCTTGTTAAAAACAATGTCTTTGAAATCGAAAATGATGTCTTTGGTGTCTCTTTCACAGTTTGCATCGCATAGTTTGTCGGAGTGGTCATATTATAGACATGATATAGCAGTAACTAAGTAGCATATTGGATGTCTATAGTATGACCACGTGAAAATGTAATTTGTTGCTCCTCGAGGCCAAACCATACTAATATGGGCATTTGGATCAACCATATATATATCGGCTGTTACAAAATTACACCAAAAAGGTTTTCTAATTAAGTTTAGATGATTTTCCTTTTGAATCCAGGTATGCCCTTCCTTAACTCCTGAACAAAGTTCCCATGTGTAAAAAGAAGGCGCTTAGGGCTATCGTGACCTTACGCATTCCTTTTTAGCTGTATAGTTATGGTAATGGTCGTCATCATCTAAAAATATATAATATACATATAAAATCTCTATTTAATTTACAAAGTACAAGTATACTTAACTGATAAATATAAATGACTGATATGTGCATAATTTTATGATGGGATCTTTAGTCCATATAAATGGTTTGTTAAGTACAAACTGTGCCATCAGAAGTTTGTTTGTTAGTCATCTTTGTTTTCAACGGTGTGTTTTTGAAATCGCTCCTACTTTTATAAGCTTTCTTCTCAAGTTGTAATATCTATTTAATAGTATACTACGTCCAGCTGCAGAGTGTCTATTTTTACCTTGGTACATCCTGCCCAAACCTCCCAAAAACCTCTTCAAAACTCAAGACTTTTAACCACGGTAAATGGTTTGTAATAAGCAAATCTTTGTACAATCACACTGAACGTTAACAAAGTCACTTAGAATGGTATAACTAGGACTAATCTATTTATCTAGTCAATTTATGGTATGGACACAAGGTGCCTCAATGGTAGATGGTCACAAACTGCTCTGTTTTAAGCAATTGCGTATTAAATGCGAAGGTTGCAGTAATACTCAATTGCTGTGTTCGGTGAAAACCTGATCTCCATGAATAGGTACATCTGGTGATTTTGTGGAATGTTTTGTTTTAAATATTTTATGGTGATATACATCCAATCCGTTTTTCTTTGTAATTACTTGTGGCTGATATCTTTTCAGGGTATTTTGTCTTTGATGGATGCTGGCCCATTCATACAATCAATTAGATCCTGGGCCGGCTTTAGCCGTTATTCAGTTTGTTTTCCTATAAGTTGGCGTGCAGTTTTAAAATGGGGTGTATTAGGTACTCAAAACTTGAGTCTCTAATTTTACTTTCATTTTAGTTTAATGTGACTGATAGTATTTTGGCCTTATGGTGATGTGAAGGGTGTCCAATGGCTCCACTTTCCTTTCCTAAGGAGCCGATGCACTTCGTTGCATATAAAAAAAAGGGTTGATATTCACAAATGAGCCACATGGTTGAGCTTGTAATTTTCCTATGATCAAGGATGAAACAAGTAAAAATTAAAAAAAACAATAAATATTTAAGTTACCTACTACTTTTATTAGCATAATGATAAACCTACCTACTTAAATTCTCACACAGTTTTCTTCATCTAGTCTGTCACTATCATCCTCTAGATGCGATGGTAGCCTAACGGTTCAATAGTGCAACTCAGAATCCAACGATACCGGGTTCGGTACCAATGACTTTTCTAATTTATGTGCGGATTTCCATCGCTCTGTGCTTCGGATGGCACGTTAAGCTGTCGGTCCCGGCTGTTATTCATTAATAGCAGTCGCTAAGCCATGTCAGAGGCCCTCGGGCGGCTTGACAAACTGACACCAAAGGCCAGCACTACCTCATACGAAACGAAACGATTCTCTATCAATCATTTTCCTCAGCAATATTTGGAGTATTGAAAATAGTTTCTTTGTACCAGTTATAACGGCTGTCATCTTGTTTTTGCCAGGTTCCAAAAACAGTCTGCAGTACCTAATTAATGTACTTCAGACTTAATTATTTTCTTCAGATGAAATACCTACTCGGTGGCTATTTTCTTGGATTCTACTAAACATATTAGCAGTGAATGACTTAGTATATAAAGTTCATCTCATTATAAATAAAGTTCTCCATTGCTTTGACTTTGACCTGGAATATTAGAATAGAATAGAATAAAATATTTATTTCACACCAAACGTCTGTTACATATTTACTAAGTACAGTAGAATCCGGATATAGCGACCTTCAAGGGACCGGCAATACTATGTCGTACTAACCGGACGACGCACAAAACGGACGGATTATTTCATAAGTACATTACTTAACTTGTACATGCATAACTTATGAATACTTACATATTATTATAATATAATTTTGGTTTTCCTATTTAGTTAAATAAAACATTTCATAGAAATCACAAATGCTTTATTTTGATAGTCCTTAAACATTACAAATTACAAACATAGGTACATAATGTACTGTAATACAAATAAATAAAATACACAATCACTACAGACAAAGCTCTGTGTTACTACCGTAGAAAGTCTGTTATTTGAGTTTGTTTTTGACAAACTTTTGTTCGGTAGTAAGAACTTCGTACGGCATTGTGAATTCGTGACATCATTGTTTTCATAAGATCATCATCAAAGTTAGTCTGAACAAATACACTGAGTGTTTCTGCAGCTTTCAACGCCTCAGACACACTCAAAGTCGGATGAATCTCCTCTGGTTCGCCATCATCACCGTCGCTATCTCTGCTATTCGCGTCGTTGGCGATGATATTTTCCACAATGTTTTCATCAGTATTTCTATGATAAGGATATAACATACAAATAATCAAAAGCCAAAGTAGATGAATATATAGGTACCTGTGTTATGGTTTTTGATACCTTCCTTTGGTTGTCACTTTGTCATAATGTTAGTTAATCGTATGGAGGTAGAAATTAAAGAACTATAAGTAACAAGTTGGTACAACTTAAGGTCTTAGAGAAGGTAACTGAAGGTCTTAGAGTATAGCGTACATATAATGCGCGTCATGTAAAAAGAACGCTGACGGTCATACAACTTCAGGCGTTACAGCGTTCTTTTTACATGACGCGTACTCTACCAGTTTTTTTTTTTGTAAACTTGCACTATCGTTAAATGAAATCACAGAGAATACTAGACATCAATAAAAGTAAGAATGAGGGTAGATATTGTCAATTTCAAGGTATTGTAGCAGGGTGGATAAAAATCATGATTAAAAAAAAATACGGATTTATTTGATTTAATTCAGATTTTTGTAATTTTTTTTTACGTTCTGGTCTCTATAAATAAGGAAGTCAGTTATTTAAACTCGATAAATTGTTGATATCTCGACAATCCAAAGCTTGTAGTTCGCCACGTCACCATCTGAACCATGCTGCCTGATGTGGTTTCCGGTTTGACACCTTAAAACGCTTGCATTCTCTCAGACGTCGGCCTACTAGCTCGAAGAGCTCACGTCTCAGCCGTCTCTTTGTGATACCAAACCATCGTTGGGGTTAGCAGCGTCTACAACGCCGCTTATCTCTGCAATCTGATTCGGGTTTAGCGTTCTTGAAGGACGCCAACCTAGCAAATTCACCGTAGGGAGAATCCGCTCGGGGTGCTGGTTCCGCCTCCGCCTCCTGGAAGTCATCGCCTCCCTGGTTCTCGGGGTCATCTGGTCCTGCCTCAGCTTCGTCTCGAGCCACCTGACGCTCTGCGTGAGGAGCCGGCAAGGCTAGTAAAGGCGGGATTTGTCCCGGACCGTGAGGGATGATGGCTGCATCAACCCAACCGTCGTCGGGCTGTCCACCTCTCTGTGATGCTGCGAGATCTTCTACAACACGTTAGAAGATTGCCGGAGCTGGAAGGGTTTCGTAAAACCCATGGGTCTGAGCCGCCGCGCGACCAAAATGTCCTTGTTCATTGGGCTCAGTGAACGCTAGGAGGTGCTTCACTCCTGTGCTGTCCTCGTAATCACCGAGTCCCTCTCCAAGTATTCGCCTGCTCCAGCGGCGATCATGTTTGACTGGTAACCCTGAACGAACCTGACAAGCCTGTCTTGTTTGTGTGAGGAAATTCCTCGCTTCTGGGCTATCAGAGCCAATTCGTACCAGTAAATTACCATATGATAATAAACGTGGGCACTAGCTGGTATAGACTTCGAATAGTTTTTGTCTACATCTGAGATCGCGTTATACTCATTCTCAGTCGATTATAAAACTCTCCTTCCACAGTGGGTCATTCGTTAAAGTTGTTTCTATCACTGTACATAGCAGTTGAATTTGGAAAGTTGGAAAGTTTTTTGAAATTTACTGAGAGCGGAAAGATTTGCGTCACGAAAAATTATTTGTGCGTTATAAATTAATCTACGCAGTTGTCCTCCGAATTCTCCCGCTAACCAAAAATCCTCCTGCGTAGTATCTCTACCTAGTTTTTCCTTTCTTTTTTTTATTCGCTTATCAAGAAGGATCTTCGTGAGACAACCTTTTTCGATACATTTCTGATAGCAATGGATTACAAAATTATATAGAAATAGTTACCCAGGTAGCAAAATCCGACCTAGACGGAAAAAAGACGTCATCCTTAGGTACCGTAAAACGGGGCTATTAAAAACTGTTTTTTGCTTAACCATGTGTTTAATAAAAGAGCAATGAATTAATTAACTCAACATGGGGCTTTTTGAGTAGTTATAATTATGCCCACTTGACCACTATTAATACTATACGTCTATTGTAAGTAGTTTTGAAGATATATATTTTGAAATAGGCTGTTCCAAATATCGCCCCGTTGGGGTTATTTGGTATCCGAAGTTTATTGAACCTGTTTTGCTTAATTTATCAAACATTTGCTAAATAAAACCATCCGAGCGATATTTGGAAATAATAAAAGTAACTTCTTTTAATTTCTTCTTTTATCTTAATTTTTATAAACGATAATAATTTTGGAAACTTCTCAATTACCCACGTATTTAATCAGTGAGCTCTGACTTACCCTTAAGTAAACTTTATTGCACTCTTGGGGCTATTTGAAACTTACCTTAATCTATATACAAAGAAATGAAAACCGTAGAAGGGGCTATTTGAAATATTGTTCCAAATAACCCCAAAATCCATTTCAAAAAGCCCCAATGACAAAACATAGAAATAGTTTAAAACTCTTTAGAGTTAGAAAACAGCACCTAACACCACTGAAATCAGCGGAAAACACACGTATACATAGACTAATTGTCGTGATACATACCTTTCTGGATTTTGTGTTTCAGATGAAAGTTATACACGCACATAATAAAGCAAAAATTCGATATTTACAAAACCATTTACTGCTCCACGTGAAATGCTAAACTAACCTTCAAAATTTTAATCAAATTAAAATTTTGACAAAAGCTGTTGTATTGCCAGGTGCCGAAAATAAAATCCTACCATTAACAGATAAAAAAATATACACGATCAAATCTTTTATTTTAGAAATTCCAAATAACCTCACAATATCCAAAAAAAAACATTTTACGGTAATTTTAGGGTCCGTCCTTTATTCGTAAAAAATGTACGTCATACTCACGTCGTTTTAGGTCTGGTTATAAGTAACAGTTAACATTTACAATAATAACAGTTTAATAACAGTTGAATTATAAATTTTTTCATATTATGTATTACTACACGTGTGTGCGCGCCGTAGTTTATGTCGGGGGAAGTCCCTTGACACATTTTGGCTGGACTGGTCCAGTATGGTCCTGGATGGTCGCAGTAAAAAAGTATTGGATGAATAATTGTTTTTAATAAAAAAAACACATTCTAATCGCGATTTCATAGAAATCCTATGAATTCTATCTAGTTGTTCGTATAGTGCGCGTCATGTAAAAAGAACGCTGGCAGTCAAGCTTCTACAGGCGTTCCAGCGTTCTTTTTACATGACGCGTACTATACCTACTTATTTAACCGTACCTGTAACCGCATTAATGGTACGCAGTGCTTTCTCAAGTTCAACCACACCTTTAGTACCTCCACAACCAAAGAAACCCAACTTTGTGCTCAGATTTATTTTATCTACTGTTAAGTTTTCTGCTAGTGTCTTTCCGATTACATCTTTCACAGACGCAATTCTTGAAATGTTTTCCTTTGTCACTTTGCCTGCTTTCAATTGTTGAATAGCACAAAGCAAAGGTAGGTACCCAAAAACTTCTGTGAAGTGTTCAGCACCTGGAGCAGCTGAGTAGTACAATGCTCTGTCCCTGTCCACCTCCAATCCCAGATAAATTCCCATAGCACACTTTGGACTATATGGACTTTTTTGATTAGCACTGTATGCAGCAGCCATTCCAGTCAGTCGGTTCAGTGTGTAATCAAAGTCGCCAATTGGTACTTGCTGACCCCTTTTTTTACTACTATAGGTTCACCGCTTTTTATCTGCTCGTTACTGACTCGGCATTGACTGGCCAGGTTGCAGATTCTTCAGTTGAGCTCTCATTTTCTTTCCCTGGCACAATATATTTTCCACTGTGTCCTGTTCAGTGCGAAAAACATCATGTTAAATGCTTTTCATAAAAGTCTCCTCCTTTGAACGTTGATGTCAACATAGTCCTATCAAAATTGTAAGAAATTCTTATCTCATCTCGAGTGCACACTACCTGCAACCGGCTGTCGGTGAGCTTGCACATCACCGGACGGGTTTATGTCACTGTGTCATTGTTGTACCGACTTGTACTACCTAGTTATTCTGAGACACTACTATTCAATTTTGTAGGGCGCTTGCTCGCCGTAGTAGTTGCAAAATATTCCATGTCATTTGTTATCGCTCGTGTGTTGTATTTTAAAAGAGAACCTAGTATTTAGACAAACCTAACATAGGTTTTAAGATACTACTAACCAAAATATATTTAGATCAGTTTGTTGTGTGCATGTTTGCTTGCAACTTTTTGTCAAAGTTATTTAAAAAAAAGTAACAATAAATAAACTAAATTTAAAAACGTTATTGTAAGAAAAAAACAGTTTTGCCCTTTCTATCCAAATAAAATTATTATTTATAATTATTTTATTATCATGAGAACCAACAGATTACTTTAATATAATAATACAGTAGGATAACAATAGAGAGCCAATAAAAGGTTCTCACGAATAGCGTTTGAGTAGGTATCAACAGGGTGTGAACATTCATTTGGTGAAAATTAACAATTAATTCGCTTACTGCTTAAAAAAAGTCCATTATGGATAGATAGGGAGATAGTTTATTTGTTGACCGTACCTTACATCCGAATTGTCTTATTTTTCACGGACGTTTTTATGGTCGAAGGATAAAACTATAAACCCTGAAGGGGTAACTTTGATGAACCCTGTTAATGTAGCCCCGTGCCCGTAATCAACCACCCATATATGTAGTAAACAACTCAATAGAATAAAAAATGGAAGACATCATGAGAAAACAAACGTGGTTTCATAATGACAACAAAACAATAAGTAAATATCATGTTTCTAGGTCCAACAGTTTAGTTGCACAAAAAGAAGTTAAAGTTATTCACCATATTTACCATTGAATTTCAATATTTTTAAAAAGTATATAAAACGTGACTCAAAAAATTACAAATTCCAGGCTATTTCTAGATGGCGCTAGCAAATAGCCTGGGAATCATTCAACCAGCATTTTAAACCAATTACCTAATCTCTTTTAACCCTTTATAAGGCACAAGCATCTAGGGGCGGAAAAATAAAAGTAATTATGGTTTTACATTAGCTTTATTAAGCTTTTTCAGAAAATGAAAAAAAAAAAATGAAAAAAAAAACATGGTGGGAAGTCACTTCCCTCTGCCCGTGATACGTAGGTTAGGTGTCATAGGCACCAAGTCTGATTGAAGCGGATTGATGTTGTATTACTTATTCCTTGTGAAACGCAGTAAAGCATGGTAATATGCAAAGGGCAACTCCACACTTTGAGCACATTATTTTGGAACGTTTGTCCTTTTCTTTAGTGCTGCACATTCTGCAGCGCTTGTAGCTCGGCAATTCCACCGGCATATGGTCCCCAACGTTGGTGTAGCGAATTTCTTCGGCAATAACGTGTAAGGACTTTTGACGGTTCTCCGATAAACAAGATTTCTTTCTGGAGACGTAATTTACCAGACCAGAACGTCGTTTTCTGTTCGAGAATCCACTGACCAGTCCTCTAGCAACAGATACTCGGAATTCAAGAGTGGAGAGTTTTGTCACATTTCTGTTTTGGCAATACAACAAGTATGCATTAGTTATACTTGTATCTAAAAGAAAGTAGAAGATGCGGACCCACCAATTATTATTACGTTTTAAAAAGTATTCTGAAATGTTAACAACAAATTATGTGATAGGTACTAGGAACAGTTACAAAGAATCCATGGTTAATAATAAATCGTTAAATATTTGTCATAAACTTTTCAACCAAACAAATATATGAATAGTTTTTATATCATCTTCGTTGACTTCGCTGAAACGTTTTTTTTGTAATTTAGAATTATTGTACCTGCGTTAATTAAAAGTGGACAATTCATAAAAATGAAAACGCTTAACACTATGTCGCACTCAAAAAACTATAAAATAGGGGCCTTTGGGGGCACTTTTGAACATGTTCAAAATAAACGGAAAAGTTAAAACATTGGCGTGGCTTCTATAACCGCTTTGGCTGCAGTTTCTTGAATTTAATTTTAAGACAAAATTCCGATGTGCATCTTTCGCCTAGTTTTTCCTACCTCATGTGCTGTTGTGTTGAAATTTCCCATTAGCCGGTCTTGAGTATCCCAAGAACTCCGCCTTGACTTCTAAACATTTTTGCTTGATTTCTCTTTCATAAAGTAGGTTCAGCTATATGCCGCCGTTTTCTAAATTCTATTATTTTCGACAGAATCTAGATCAGAGTCAAATACAATCATCAAAATCCTCAGTTTGAAAATTAACGTTCGATTCAATGGTGCTATAGTCTAGTCAACTTCTAGATTGGGATAATGGTTAGCTCTATAAAGGGGGTGGTCCATTGGCGAGTAAAACCGCTGGTACGCAAGCGAGCCTGCGAGCCAGAGGTAGGCCGTCAATGGAGCACCTACAAAACCGCGGTTTGGCTCGTTGGCTCTTCGTGCATGCTTGAAATCCTGAGACTGCGGTATAATAACCAGTATAATAAACTGTTTGGTATGCCAATGGATCACCAACGCGAGTCGACAACCCAACGAGCCAACAGTTAATACCGTTAACTCGCCGGCTCGCCAATGGATCACCCCCTTAAAAACCTAATAATATTGACGGACTCTAGATGCTGGTGGATCCTAGAAAATCGACTGCTAAGACAGGAGAGTTATTTACAGCCATTGAAGGTCTACCCTGAGAAACAGAAGGACATGGACGATTATGTATTTGCACTGATTTGTCCCTAGGATTGCACGGGCAATTCTGGTGATTTGGCATAACACCTATACTAAAAACGAACCCAACCGGTTATCTAAATGATGTCGAAAGCAAAAAGGGACAGGTGCACCAATTGGGAAACAGACGAGAAGGTGAGATATATTAAGTTAAGCGTTACCGGTCTAGCTGTTCTTCGATGGATTTAGAGACAAAAATAAAAATTGTCTAATAACTACCTTGGTATTTTCAGAAATTGTTAAAAGAAATCATCATACCGTATTTGAGAACAATAGAAAATAAAGATCTCTCAACAAGTACCAATAAAGCTAAAAAAAGGGCTTGGTTAGAGATAGCAAACAAGTAAGTATGTAATGGTATGTTTTCAAACGGAATTTTCTGAATGAGGAGTAGATATAATTAACGCAAACTTTTCTGTGTTGCAGATTTAATTCTATAAACTTTCGAGTTCGTGATAAAAAACACCTTATAAATCAATGGAAGTCAATGAAAGTAAACTCCAAAAAAGATGTTTCGAAATTCAACATTTCAAGCGCAGAAACTGGTAGGTCTGACTCTAGACCACCGTCGTCGACTTCGTCCCAAGAAACGCAAGAGATTTTTCCGATTGATTTTGTTGTGGACTGCAGTAAATTTGGTAGCGAAGATGGTGCAAATGTAAGTAATATCCACAAAATACAGTAAAAAAACTAAGTAAGTGAAAGTTTTAGTAGTAGTAGAGCTTTTTTGTGAAAGAGTTCGTCCGGGGAAGTACTACCACCATACCTATTTCTGCCGCAAAGCAGTAGTGCTCACATTGCTGTGTTCCGGTTTGAAGGGTTAGGGTGCCGGTGAAATTACAGGCACATAAGAGTTTTCATCTATGTCTCAGGGTGGCGGGCGCAGTGCAATGACACATAGGGTGCGTCCTAGGTGGACGTGACCTATGAAGTAATGCACTGTTCATAGGCAGAGGTTACCGCTTAAGATCAGGTGGGGCTCTTGCCTGTTCCGTCATTCAAGTAGTATAAAAAAAAAACACATTTCAATCGGCAAATACATACATACATATACACACGCGAGTTTTTCCCCGAAAGGGTAGGCAGGCCCTCAATGGGCCTCTTTTCACTGTTGGTTGCACCATCGTGGGACTATAAACGTGACAAGGAATGAGCTCATCGCCGCCATTTCTTCCCACGACTGACTCCGTTAATGTTTTCCTCCAGTAATAACATATTCCTTAATAAGCTAGCAGCCAGAACAAATCATATACCAACGAATCGCACTAACAGTCCTTAGGAGGCTTTTACGACATCCTCGGGAGGAGACGGAGGGGTCTATTCCAAGACCGGATACAAACTCAAATAACTATGCGTCTCCCTTTGAATGTGATTATTTAAATTATAATATTAGATATTATAAATTCAATTCAATTATTTAAATTATGTAATTCTAAAGCGGCTGTTTCACAAGGAGTTTCTCGCACGCGAGTGGCGATTTCTTCTAGGAAATAATACCTACGTTTTTCGCCGCTCGCGTCCTAGAAACTCCTTGTGTAACAGCCGCTTTAAGAGCCCAGAAAAGACTCGAATGTCGTTTGAAGGAGGCAGCTTAATCCCAGCAGTAGGTTACTACGAGCTGCCATTGGTGATGGTGATGAATTTATTTCTTTTTATTAATTTCAGATACAAACAGAAAACAGGAAAATTGATAATAGTGCAAAATTTGATTCTTCGGAGGCATCATTTAAAAACTTGCATGATTATAGAGAACTTGAAAATCAAAGACAGCAAACGGAACATATTTTGCGTATTAAAATGATGGCAGAGCAACACAACCAGTTAATGATTAATTTGAAGCTCCAGGAAGAGATTTTAAGGAAGCAACTTGAATGATTGCTTAATATAGGTTTAATGTGATTTTACATGTGTGTAAAAAATAAATATGTTTTGTATCTTACGAAGTTTATTTTTTACATTGTTGGTGTTGTGGGCCGTGTCATTGGTTCTGTCAGTACACCCTTCCCATACCCTTTTTACTTCTTTTCATTTTTAAACTGGTCAATCCCTCTTTCTGTAAATCGACTGAAAATACGACCTCGTTTGGTTCTCTTTTATATATATTACCCAAGTGATATTATAATACCTTAACTATTATTTGAATATCAGTGATATTTCATATTACCTATATCACTTACTGCTGCGAATTTAAATCAGTTATAGTAATACTAGTTATGGCTATACTAATACAACAATATTAATGTATTAATGAACTGTACACGAATATATTACCGATGATTCTATTATACACTACATAAATAATACGTAGGTATACCTTATAAGTAGTGTGTATAAAATAATGATTCTGTTTGTGGAATTGAAATATAAAAACGTAAATTTTGCTTATGAATATGTTTAATAGGTAGGGGGAGTCCGGTAGAGTTGAACCACTTTTTGTTTAAAGTATCATAATTTTCTTTAGTTATGACTTGGGATTCAATAATAGTATTAAACATTAGCTTGTTTATTTGGGTTTACTTATGCATAATAACTTTTTGGCTTTTATAATACTGAAATATGTTATACATACTTCAATGAAAAATGGGATATGGCTCAACTCTCCCCACTCCAGGGGACATTTGACCCGGGATATGGGGAGAGTTGAACATGGTTTACTTATAGGATGATAATGTTAATTGTATACCTACAAACTGTGAGACAGAATATAAGATTTATTTTTATAGGGGATAATTAAAAAATAAACAGCTTAAATCACATATTTATTTGAAAAAACAATAAAATGAAACTAAAATTCTAAGGAAACACAGTTATCTACTGTTTATATAAAACTAGCAAAATAATTATTACATCCTTTTATCAAACTTTTTTAACCTTTTTTTAAATTATTATTTTCTTTCTTATGACATAGTATCATTAATCAGTCTTCATAATTACTGGTAAGTTTCATCATTAAATTATTAATTACTTTCAATCAGTCTTAAATGTTAATTTTAGGTACATTCATGACAAATATAATCGTCAATATCATCTGTAAGTCCTACACATATTTCATGGACATATCTGCGGCATAAACGACATAGACGCATGGTCATTATTTCTTCTGTTTGACAAACAAAACAATACCAACGATCATTGACGTCAGGATTTTTTGCAAAATCACCATCACTGGAACTATCAGCGTACAAAACATTTTCATCTTCACACTCTGTCTCACTATCATCATTCATATTTTTAGTCCTTTGTGCTTTTCCAGTTATGTTTCTCTGAGCTGGTTGTTTTGAAGTTTGAACCTTGTTTCGTTTTCAATGTTTTCTTTTCTTTAGTTTTTTCTGGAACTTTCTTATTTTTGTTATGTTTTATTTTAGGATTTTGTTTGGCTTTTATTATATTTCTTCCTCTTGGAACCTTCTTATTAGTTTTATTGGCATCATTTTCATTTTCTGATCCAGAGTCAGTATCTTCAAGAACTCTTTTCTTAACCTTCCGTTTTTGTATTCCATCATCCTTCATATTGGATTGAGTTGCTTTTGGTTGTTCACTGTCGTTTAGAGTTTCTGTCAGACATTCACTGTTGTTATTTTCCTTCTCGGGTGTCATTGTTAGTATTTTGGTCTTGCCAGGCTGACGGCCTCTTCGCGCCATCTTTCTTGGAGGTGCTTTCGGAAATGGTCTCACCATTTCTGGAGTAATTAGATTTGAAGAAGATCGTATTGGTGATGAATTAGTGCACCGATTAAATATAGCATGGACTTGGTCTATAGGAGCTAAAGAGGAGCCCTGTAAATCAATAGCTTGTTTATTTTGAATCGGTGACTCATGGCTCATATTACATGGCTCATTAAGTAAATATCCATGTGGTGAGGCAGAAGATGGTCGTTTACTCGTGACTAGTGCTGGTAAAGATGATGTAGCTACTTGGAATCTGTTGGAGTCTAATGGTTCTGAACTAGCTCGAAATTTGGTGTTCATTGCAGATTCATTTGATTTTATAATGTTAATGTTTTCAGCAGTATCTGGAACATGCTGCGGAGAGTTCTCATGTAATTCTAAAACAGACGGAGATCCCAGTTCAGGCGTCGATAAAACCAAATTTTTGCAAGGTGGTGAAACAGTGCCCGGACTGCCGGCATATTCTTGATGCTGTTCTAAGGCAGAAGAACCAGGACCAAAATTGCGAATATTCTGATCATTTTCAAAAACTTGAAGAGACTCATTTGGGTTTATTATGTTATTCTGTTCAAGAAGGGATGATTCCTGGACTTGGGTGGAAAACACAAGCTGACTCTCTAAAGAAACTGGTGCACTTGTTGATGGTTGTTCTTGAGAGAGTTCTCTATCCGTAACGGCAGAACACAAAAAATCGTCGTCTGTAAAAATATCAGGATTGAATGGATGGATATCTGCTTTTTGAAATCCACTTAATATGTTACTTTGACTGAATGCTTGAGACATAATTGTTTTGATGAATCCAGGAATATTGTATATCGTAATAGTTTTGCCTGGATTTGATAACATCCAGTTATTCATGGCCGCGTTATATCGGGATTTAAATGAGGAATAAACTGCAATATCAAGTGGCTGTAATTTATTACTGCAGTGTGGTGGAAGAGTTAGCAACGTGATACCATTACTTTTCGCAAAATTAATAGCATCAATGCTTACATGGCTCTCATGATTATCTAGTATCAAGAGTACGCGATTGTTCTCCGAGGCATGAGAGTATTTTGCAAAATGTTCAAGAAATTTCACAAAACTTTTCGTGGTCATCCAACCACTTGGATAAGCATCTCCAGATGATCCCTCCGGTCCTTCCGATACAAAATATTCTTGATATCTAACCCTCGGAAATATAAAAAAGGGAGGCATAACGTTCCCAATCGCATTAACAGCGAAACAAAGTGTTACGGTGGTTCCTCTATCTGCCGATGTGACTTGTCCCACTTGTTTTGACTTCTTACTAGCTATCACTTTTGGACATGCTTGAACAGTCGTACAACCAGTTTCGTCGCAGTTATATATATTTTGGGCTTCGAAATTGTATTTTTCGCGCACCGTCTTTAAATTTGTAAAGAAGTCGTTAACATTTTTTCTATTAAAACTCGTAGCACGAGATAAGCTAGTGGCTTCAGGTGTTCTTAAGCTAACTTCTGGATTTCTGGAAAGAAAACCACGAAACCAGTCTTTTCCAGCGGCATTGTTTCTTGACCAGCTATCAGGACACTTTTTTGAATTTACTGTGGCGAAATCAAAAGCCAATTGCATCGCTTGCTTTCTAGTCAGACCATAATGCATCTTACTGCATGATAGTAAATATTCAACAAGGAGTTTTTCTTCAGAAACAGTAAATATTTGTGACTCTTTATACTGACTATTTTTTTCTTCAAATTTGTTTAGTTTTTCTTCATTCAATTTATAACGTCTTAATGTACTTCTATCGATTCCATACTTAATAGATGTTTTTCTTATCGATGCACCATCTTTTACCTCACGTATAGCGTTTTTTAACTCGGTGGCGGTATGTTTTTTTCTTCGGCGTGTGTTTTCAGGGTGCTTGTATTTAAACGGCATTTTTTCATCCAATTAACCTGTAATAAATAAATAAATAATGCTGGACATTCCACACAGCGTCATCTAATCCCAAGCTAAGCAAAGCTTGTGTTATGGGTACCTACTAGACGACTGATATACTTATTAGAATACATTACATAGATAGATATTTTTAATATGCATAGAAAATACCCAGAACACCCAGACCAAATATTTGCAGGGCGGGAATCGAACCCGCAACCTCCTGTGTCGCAGGCGGACCTTCGCCCCCCGCGCCACATCGGTCGTCATAAAAAGTTTTTTTTAACGTAGTAAAACAAGCAAAACCAAACTCCAAAATCTGTCATATAAACACTATGGAGGGAGAGTTGAACCACTGAGCATGTCTCCCGACCTCCCCATGGTGCAACTCTCCCGCATATACTACAATGACATACAATTTTATTCATAAAAAACCATTCAATCTTGGCGAAAAAACACTAAGCGCAAGTCAAACAATAGTAATCAGGCAATATAATAGTAACAATACACAATACATACCTCTATAAACACGCCCGTAATCTCAAAACGACAAAAATGAAAAAATATTACTCCGCAATAACAAAAACACCTGTCCGAACCTCACAGCCAAACAAACAGGCCATTGTAAAAAATGGCGGCGTGGTTGTTATTGGTCTCACGCGTGCTACCAATGACCGACTTGACGTTTCGTTAGCGCGAAATTTCAATCGAGTTTTTAAAGGCGGTTCAACTCTCCCACCTGGGCAAGTCTCCCGGACTCCCCCTACTTATTTGTTAACATTCAAAAATATTTTTTTTTAACTTTTTCTGATGTTATCCGCGTTCGTCTGTCTGAGGTTAATTCTCAAACATAATTATTCGCAAAAAGCAAAACACTTGAATCCATTACCTTAAAAAAATCCACCATGCCCTCATCAGAAACAGAATCGAATGGAAGTAAGGACTTGCAGAACCATAAAGCTAAATCTCTAGCCAAAAGCCATTTATCATATCTTAAAAAGCCCGTAGTTGAGCTTGTGGAGCTATAGGTTTTTGCGGGTCGTACAACAGCAAAAAAGTCGCGTCAGCGTTTTACAGTCTAGTATTAGGTCAATATTTTGACCATGCTCTTCTAAAATGTACTTTTGCAACAAGTCGTTTTTCAAAGGGGAGTTTTTAAAAGATTTTATTAGATCTCTTAATTTTTTTATAGTACCTTTGTATAAAAACTCCGATTCTGGAACTCTGGTCGATTCTACAATAAACGCATCCTCATCTTCTTCAATTTCCTCTGCTTCTTCAGCGCCGGTATTTGAGACATTCTCCTGGACTTCAGGTTCTGGAGATTTTTGTGTTTTATATAAAAAATCCAGGACTGCTAGTTGTATCCCATGAGCCAAACACAATTGGTGATGGCCGTCAAAATTTCTACCCATTTTGACCATTACACTTGCTCCATCTGTTGTGAAAGCAATTATGTCGTCTTCAAGACGACCGAAGTCCGAGCAAATGCTGCTGTAATAATTGAGTGCCTACTTCAGCTGGCATCGATCCCTGTATCCGTACAAGTCCCAAATTTTTATATTTGGCCATATCAAAGTCTTTATTGTGGATATTTATATTCATATACCTTTTATTACGGGTAGACGTCCACTCATCAAACGTGATTGTAAATCTTTTATTTTCAGACTTCATAATTTTCAATTGTTTTTTGTGTTATCACTCTGTTCTAGAATTATCTGTGTTATAGTCATAGAAGATTTCGGCACATCGTAGCCAGAGTTTTTAAAAAGATATCTCAAATCTTCTGAAGTACAAAATGTGCTCAATGGTATCCCATCCAATGCAGCCATTCTGGCCACTCGAACCTCCATATTTGAAAAATAATCAGTGAGTTTAATTTTCTTTTGTGAAGGTTCATTCGTACGTTTTCGTGTTTGAATTTGACCACTATTAGACGTTGATGTACTCGGCCTTTGTGACTCCAGAGGGCCTACCACAGGTTTGTAATTTGTTGCAACTCGGAATAACGAAAACCGAATTGCGACTCGAAATGTGGTAATTTGTATAGAGTCATCGATGAGCGCCCCTAGCGGATAACTTGCGGATAACTTGCGGAACTTATTTGCTAGTATGGGTTTCTTTGGTTATACCGACTATCGAAAAACGAGTCGGAAATCCACTCACTGCGATCATTTCGTGAGACCAACTCACGATTACAACTGTTTTTCTGCAAAATGCGATGCTGAGTTCTCAAATTGACAGTACTATGATCGAAATCACTCGAAATACGATAATCTTTTCGTGTTTCACTCTCACTTGGGTTTTGGACGGTGAGAAGCTTGTTTTCGTTATCTCGAGACCAAATCTTGGAGTATTTTGGAACGATTTTTTTTCTTTTTTAATTCAATTATGTCTTTTAGATATTTTCTAGCATTATCTAATTTTATGAATCGCCTAAATTGGATAGGGATCCGAGATAACCTATAACGAAAACAGCAAACGCAGGTAGAGTAGTAAAAAACAATGTCCATAGAATATGAATAAAATATTTACTATCAACTCCATAAACTTTATCATAATCTGAAATTACATTGGACTTGTCCACATTTTGTAGTAGCTTCACTTTTCTATTACATAGAAGATTTTTGTTTGTGTTTCTGAAACAAACAAACAATCGCACCTATTTCAGAGCTTTTTTTTAAAAAAAATGGTAATTTAAACGTTTTTCCTTGGAGGAATGAATGCTTTAAGCGACACTGACTGCTTCGAAAATCAAATTCCATAGAGATTTGGTAGCATTTCACGTTTTAAATCCAATGCGCCATCTTTCTATAACCAACAAGTTACGAGTATCTCGGAAGTTACGAGTGAGCGCTCGATCGACCGATTTACGAGTACGCCGAACACTCAGGGTAAGGTGAAAGATGTATCGATTGAAATTACTTCATTCGGTAACGAGTGCTCGCTACTCGGAAGTCGGAAGTCGGTCGAATTTCTTTGCAAAACTTAGCACAAGCCCTCTGCTCTTGCGGCATCTCTCCGATATGCTTGGCACGCATGTGGCTTGAGTGGCTAAAAGCGACGGACTTTCTGAATCTGTTTCATTATCGTTGTCAAAATATAAAGACGGAGTTTCAGCATCCTGTCTATTTGTTATGGGTTCCAGTATCAGTTCTGGGTTCCTGTTGGAGTTTTTGAATGAAATACGTCGAATGGAATTTAACTTGGATATTTATTGAGAATCTTTTACAACAAGCATGATGTCTGATCATCACGGGAAAAGGAAGAGACCGGATCCACAGATAACATAGACTTATCGAGCCTACGAGTTCCATCCATAGATCAGATATAAGGCACTAATTTAAATATAATCTCAACACTCACCAAATTTGAGCCTTCTAATGTATGTACTTATACAAAACAAAAATAAAATTTACTTATTTAGAAATGTAGACAATATTACTCGGACTCATCTCTACGATTGACTTATCTTTACAAAATATATTATGTAGGTAATATTACTGACTACATTTTAAATAAACACACTGTGAATAGGTACACAAAGTTATTACCTAAACTAATATATACAGTTGTGGTCATATTATAATTAAGAACGATTTGAAGTTCTAGAAGTTTTTTATTTAAATCGTATCATACACAGAGATGTGTACCTTCTGCGAAGCAACTAGTTATGTTATATAATAGTCACATTAATAGAGCAACCTGACTTAGGAATAAAGTATGAAATCGCTAACTATTTTTTTCAAATTTACCTTATAGCCAGAAACATCCGATGTTGTTACCGTATGAGCATCATATAACAACAAGTCAAAAATAACAGTAGGTTATCAAGTTTGGATCCATTTATTGATGAGAAAGGGATTTTACGAGTTGGAGGAAGAATACGAAATTCAAATTTACCTTATAGCCAGAAACATCCGATGTTGTTACCGTATGAGCATCATATAACAACAAGTCAAAAATAAAAGTAGGTTATCAAGTTTGGATCCATTTATTGATGAGAAAGGGATTTTACGAGTTGGAGGAAGAATACGAAATTCAAATTTACCTTATAGCCAGAAACATCCGATGTTGTTACCGTATGAGCATCAACATAAAGACCTTCCTCAATATTCTTAATCGTATAATTAGCCGTACTACTGCTTAGCACGCAAAACATCAGCATAATCGTCCATAATATATTCGTTAGCGAATTCCTTCTCATACGCCCATTGTTGATGTAATTCGTTCGCACCATATGACTTCGTGCGGTCAAGGCCACCATCTGTTCTTTGTTTACGTTAGCCTCGTGCTCATTTATCGGTAATGGAATTAAAGTGTTTATAGATCTTTTTAAACTGAACCCTGAGGCTTTAATCAGGGAAACCACTCTTACTTGACCGTCGCCACCTTCATGCACTTCTGTTTGACTTGGACTTATGTTGTCTTCTTTGAGTAACACTATTGTTCCAATTTTTAAATTCGAATGTGTATTTTTCCACTTATATCTTTGCTGCAACTGATGTAGGTATTCACTCGTCCAACTATTCCAAAAATCTCTTTTCATTTTTTGTATCAATTTCCATCTATTCTGCAAATCCGTGTTAATGTTCGATATTGGATCCGGAACCCCAACCGCTTCTCTTCCGATTCAAAAATGACTCGGTGTCAGTAATACGTCATCGTTTATGTCATCACCTTGCACACACAAAGGCCTTGAGTTCAAACACGCTTCTATCTGTTGTAACAAAGTTGATAACTCTTCATAGGTTGGTGTTGTTTCTCCTATTACCCTACGAAGATGATGCTTCGTAGACTTCACAGCAGCCTCCCAGATTCCTCCGACCATTGGAGACCTAACCGGTATAAAATGCCACTTTGTGCCTATGTTAGTCATTCTATTCTGGAAGTGCGGTGATTGCGTTATTTGCAGCACTTCCTGGTGTAAAAAATTTGCAGCCCCTACGAAATTCGTAGCATTATCACTGTATACATGCGACACGTGCCCTCTTCGTGCTAAAAACCTCCTGAACGCCGCTATGAAGGATTCTGTTGATAAATCCCCAACCAATTCCAAATGCACTGCCTTGGTTGCTAGACATACGAACACTGCTGTATAACCTTTATACGACTTGTGCCCTCTTCCTTTCATTGCCCTTACTTGAACAGGACCTGCGTAATCCACTCCACTGTGACTAAACGGGTATGACTCGGTGACCCTTGGTGTGGGTAAATGAATGAATGAATGAAAATACTTTATTGTACACCTTACAAACTAGTTAAAAACAAGACATAACAATTAAACAAAAAAAAAAACTAAATGTACAATGGGCGGTCTTATCGCTAAAGAGCGATCTCTTCCAGACAACCTTTGGATGGAGAGGAGCTGAACTTATCTGGAAGATTGGTTGGGGTGTACCCATATTTAAATGTAAAAGAAATATTTTCATTAAATAAACTTACACATTATTACAAAAAAAAAAAAATTACAGAATAATAGATAAGTATAATACACACACAAATATATATATATATATATATATATAACTATACATATGTACTCATAAAGTAGACAAATAACTAATTAAAAAAAAAAAGGAAAAACCTTTTTCCTAAAAGGTTCACGGTGGGGCGGTTCCTAAGGCGAGGGGGAGGGGCCGGCGCTGGTGGTTGTTGCGCTGCAGCCAGGTATTCATCGTTATCCTCGGCCGGGGGGAGGTCAGCATCGTGGAATTCCTCAACCTCTGGGGGAGGGTCATCAGGTGCTGCGCCCTGGGGTGTGATCGCTGGGTTGTCCCAGATGGGATCTCGCTCGCGATCAAGTGTGTAGTGAACATCCTCTAGCACACGTTGGAGTGATATAGCTGGAGCGGGCAGAGTCTCATAACCGTTGTGAGTCTGGGCGGTCGCTCTTCCGAAATGTCCGTTGTCGTTGGGTTCGATAGACGACAATTTATGCTTGACGCCGGTCACGTCCTCAAAATCGCCAAGGCCAGCAAGGTATGCGGCGGCGCCCGAGGGGACACTTACGTCGTGCGAGTTAACCACGTTCACTAGTTGCTCTTGCTCGCGAGATGATGTACCATTCGCGATGGCTTGTGTTGATAGTTTGTACCAATAGAGCGTGTGATGAAAGTGATTGTAGACGGACTGTGGGATGGCCTTTACAAAGGCCTTGTCTACGTCGGAGATTGCTTTATACTCCTCCTCTAATAACGTCTCGAAACCGGATGCGTCCGGAGAGAATTCACGGATGGGGCGCGAGTACACGAGGCCTACCTCTCCGTCGAGGACGAGGCCCTCCTTCCATAGGATGTCATTTGTCAATTCCGATGCTTGAGTAGAAAGTTTCTTTGGCTGTGGGTAACTGCCCCATCAGCTGACTCGCTGTCGTAGCTCTATATCGTATGCATCTCACGCATTTATTTATTATGAACTTAATCTTCCTCTTTCCTCCAATGATCCAATACTTTTGTCTTATGTACGCCAAAGTTACTCGATTTCCTCCATGCAATGACTTCATATGAGCGTCCAATACTACCAAATCTGTTATATGATGCTCATACGGTAACAACATCGGATGTTTCTGGCTATAAGGTAAATTTGAATTTCGTATTCTTCCTCCAACTCGTAAAATCCCTTTCTCATCAATAAATGGATCCAAACTTGATAACCTACTTTTATTTTTGACTTATTGTTATATGATGCTCATACGGTAACAACATCGGATGTTTCTGGCTATAAGGTAAATTTGAATTTCGTATTCTTCCTCCAACTCGTAAAATCCCTTTCTCATCAATAAATGGATCCAAACTTGATAACCTACTGTTATTTTTGACTTGTTGTTTCCTTGCAATGATCTGGTATTCTTCTCCAAAACTCTCTACTTGTATTAGTTTTATGACCTTACTTGTTGTGTTCTCCAACTCGTCACATGTCAACAATTCTGACTCGCTCCGGGCACCTACCCGATAACAATATGATAGATTGATAGATAGATAGATTAACACTTTATTGATTACCACACAGAAATAATACAGAAAATAATAATAATAACATAAAAAAAACAGGCTAAACAATGGGCGGCCTTATCGCTGAGAGCGGTCTCTTCCAGGCAACCTTTGGATGGAACGAACTGAGCATAATGGACGGCGGTGTACCTACAAAGCTATTCAAAAAGTAAACAAGAGATAAAAGATCTAAAATCTAAAAACTTACATACCTATTATGTAAAATTCGAATACTTGTATATTTATAAAATAAACTAATATACAGTTGTGGTCATATAATTAAGAACGATTTGAAGTTCTAGAAGTTTTTTATTTAAATCGTATCATACACAGAGATGTGTACCTTCTGAGAAGCAACTAGTTATGTTATATAAGTCACATTAATAGAGCAACCTGACTTAAGAATAAAGTATGAAATCGCTAACTATTTTTGCACATTTTATTGATTTTTATCAAAGTAACACATTCAAATTGTACTGAAACTGGACAAATAATTAAGAACGATTTATTTAACTGCTCGGGAATTGTTTTGTATGACACTTAGATTTAAAAAATCACAATATTATGTAGCACAGGAAACATAAAAAGAAATTTAATAAATATTTAACTAAAATTAATAGTTAATAGCATATCCACGGCTTTTAATTACAGCTTTACACCGGCGAGGCATTGACTCTATTAATTTTTGACATTTAGCGAGAGAAATAGAGTTCCATTCTTCTAAAAAAACGTCATACAGCTCTCTTAAATTTCCACACTTTGTATTTGAAACCTTTTTCTTTACTTCAAACCACAGATTCTCTATTGGGTTTAGATCTGGACTGTTAGCAGGCCAGTCTAAGACAGAAACTAATTGCGCTGTAAGAAATTCCTTTACGGTGCGTGCAGTGTGCTTTGGATCATTGTCATGCTGGAATGTCCAAATGACCGGTAGAACGTCTTCAGCGTATGGTAACATTGTTTCTTCCAGTATATTTTTGTATTGGAACTGATCCATGTTACCTTCTATCAACTTTTCAGGTCCTACAACATGTCCAGAAAAGCAACCCCAAATTTTCTCATTTCCACCACCGTGCTTTAATGTAACTTTCGTGTACTTTGGGTCGAATGCTGTATTCGGGGGACGTCGTACATATCGTTTTCCATCAGAACATACTCTGTTTATTTTCGTCTCGTCAGAAAAAAGTACATTTTTCCACTGTTGCACAGTCCAGTCCAGTTTTCATACTTTCTCACAAATGCAAGCCGGGCTTGCCTGTGGCAAAGTTTTAACATGGGTACCTTTCTTGCTATCCTACCGTGCAATTTTTCTTCTACCCAACGTCTTCGAATAGAGCGTGCTGAGATTGCTGAAGGGTTGTTTTCACCAAAATATTCTTTTCTAAGCTCATTGGACCCTTTAAAAGGATTTTGTTTTGCCATACGAACGATGTTTCGGTCATCTCGAGGAGTTGTTTTTCTCTGTTTAGGTACACGTGGAACATTCGAAGTAGTTTGATACAAAAAAAAAAAACAAAAAAAAAAAAAAAAAAAAAAATGCAAAATGCTTTACAGCGTGGAAAACTATCGTTTTTGAACATTGCAGATGGTCGGCTATCTTTTTATAAGACCAATTCTTCCGGCGAAGTTTTATTATTACTTCCCTTGTAGATTTGTCACAACTTTTATTTTTTCCCATTGTTTTTTCTAAAGAAGCAATCACCTTTAATCTTTTACAGCACGTAATGGCGCCAAAATTATACGAACAGTAACAAATCGACTGAGTGTTCTCTATTTAAATTTGAATAAAGGTATAAACTACTTAGCGTTCTTAATTACGTGACCAGCCAGTAATAAGGAATATGTTTCGTAAAGTTATGCCCTTCTGAGTGCAACTTCATTCATCGTAGATTATTTACTAATATTTACTTTATCTACCCTCAACTTTCCATGTCATTTTCCTGCCACCCATCCAAATACCTGTGGGTAGGAAAGAAAAACACTCTCTTGACGTTTCGCCACCGGCCGCACGAGTCGAGCTAGTAATCGCTCCTCATTTATTAAATCAGTGGAACTACCAAATTAAAGGAAATTCATCTCATATCACCGCGCAAATCATCATCTACGTTGATTGTAGATAAAATAGCTCGACTGGCGCAAGTGTCTGGATCGTGTAATATATCCACAGGAAATACAAAATCTAACAAATCATTGATTTCGGTAACGACGTTTAAATTTTCTAAACTCAATTCTACCTGTACCAAAAGTAAATGAGTCGCACGCTCCCGAACCCAAGGCCAACAGAAAATCAGAGTATCCCTCGTCGTTCCGCGTTCGTTGTGCCATGGTTAGTGAAAATTGGGTAATATTTTGCCAAAGTGGAGATGTACGTAGTGAAGCTATAACCACGTCTTGATGACACCTCGCCCCCGGGACCACGGGTGGGATCTGCCTGAAATCACCTGCGAAAATTATTATTTTGTTGCCAAATAGTTTCGCCGAATTCATCAAGTCGCGTAGTGACCTATCCAGTATGTGTATGAGATTCTTATGCGCCATAGGGGCTTCATCGTACACAATCAGAGATGACTCTCGAATAAGTTCAGCACGCTGTGTTCCATTCGTTAGATTCCAGTAACCTGTATCGTCCACAATATCTATAGGCAAACGGAACATGCTGTGCGCTGTACAACCTCCTTCATAATTTTGCGCGGCTATACCTGAGCTTGCGGTACAGAGTGCAATACCATTCAGTGTTCCCCGGACGTAGGCTACTATGACGTTTAACAGAAGCGTTTTTCCTGTACCAGAAGGACCGTCCAAGAATAAAGCATTCGAGGTGCCACTTGAAGGATGAGCAGAAAATAGTAAATTTTGGACGTAGTCGAAAACATCTCTTTGTTCTCGTGACAACAACGGTAACCAATGCGTTACATAGTCAATCAGTCTGCCCGTCCCATATTCCATTCGTTCTCTGCCTAACTCGGTAGTATCATCTTCAACAGCTGGAAGGCCGTGATCTTGAACACGACTTCCATGTTTACGGAGCAGTCTATCTATTTCTACCAGTCCTCGATTATAGGCATTCTCTTCTTCATGTGGCTGGCGATCAAGGATGTCTTCGCACAGCAAATGTTTGAATTTATCCCATAGAATCGCAGCCGGAGCTCCGTTAGTGATCAGAAGTACGAAAAAATGTCGCATTCGTCTTCCAGTATAAAATGCTGCGGCCTCTTGCAAACACCTTTCATATTCTTCCTCGTCGTTAGCGATGCCGACCGCACGAGCCGCGTCTTGGAATGTTGTACAGTCGGGTCCACCTAGAGCATACAGATCGGCATAACTACGGCATGGAAATGTACCTAGTAGCATACGCAAATAAAATTGCTCGCCCCGATTGATTGCCACCCAAAATAATCGGGCAACCATTTCTTTTCGTTGTCTTTTCGTCACGAAATAAATGCCGTTACAAATTGAATAAATTGTTACGTTGGTTGATTTCGGCCGTGACGCATGAATTATATAATTTTCATAGAAACTTTGGTAAGTTATGCAATCAAATTCTGAAGCTATCGGTCTGTTGAAATATTTTTGCAGATCTGACATTGATCTATCAACTGCTTCCATAGACGTAGAATTTTTTCGCTACGCTAAAACTAAATCTATGACTGCTTCAGATTCTCGACCTCGTCTGAAGAACACGGTGTGTTGTCCGTCAAGATGTACCGTTAATTGCTTAACATTCGGTTCTCGGGCCGTGACGTCGAATTCATAGGTTCTCCAAGCGGCATCACAGGCACCTATATATCTTTTCGTCACGTATTGTTCGATTTCGTCGTTTCTAATTTCGTCAGGAACGATCGCTACGCGCGCCTCATCCGGACCCTTTGTTATGTATTTGAAAAGGTATTTAATTATTTTTCGTGTCGACGAAATCTCCAAGTTCATGTGGCAGTCGTATTTCAACATTAATGCGGCGTTGTAAGGTACCACCCATTGGTCATTGACAACTATTGAGCGGTTTCTATGAGTGATTGTGCAAGTATTCGCCGAATTTCTTTTCAAAATAATAAAACCACGATTGTCTACAAAAGTGGTATCTGTGATTTGTTTTGGGAAATGTTTGTTACATTTTGCTTTATCTGAATCCCAACACGGCAGGCCAGTTCGATGATTAGGACCGCAAGGACCGTGAATCATATGCTTAAGTACAGCTTCACGCAGCCTACCGCCAGCTTCGTGTTCGGAAGGAATATCAGCACGAATTACTTTATCAATATCATTGTTTTGAATGGGTCCACCACCTTGTACACGAAAACATATATGTGCGTGTGGTAAACCTCGCTTTTGAAACTCTATGACGTACATGAGATACTCGCATTTACCAAACCAATTTCCGCTTCGAATATCTCGCAACAATTGTGTTAGTTTTAACTGAAATACTCTAGCGCATATTGAAGCCGGCGGTTGCGTAGCACTTGGTGGAGTGTTTTGTTGTATCTCAGGCCATTTTGGACTGCACGTAAAAGTTAGAAAATAAGATGGCCTGCCGAGACGGTTCACAATCGCAATCGCATCCATATACTTGCATTTCATGTAGCGCGGGCCTGACGTGAATGTATTCGGTAAGTACACGCGGCCCGGTAATACACCGCCTTCACCCAATATTGTCTCATCTTGGGCAATAGGTCGCAATGTTTCTGCGTTTTGAATTTCTTCTAGAGGAGCGGAACGCAGTTGAGTTGTCGATTTTTTTTTTTGTAAATTAGCGAAATAACGATGACGCTCTTCCTCGGCTCTGCAGAACATGTCCACGAGCCACTCCTCAGATAGGCGGCCAAGCTGCCAAAATCTAAGCTCAGATAGCAGCAAACACCTGTAATATTTCACTTGAGACAATTTTTGACCATTATTATCGAGTGTATTAATTGTCCAACCAGAGGCTCCGTGCGGATATAGGAGTGGGTATTGTAACGCTTCGTATAATGGATTAAATATATCGACAGTATGTGGCCTACTGTCGCCATTTTTCCATATACATATACTTCTCGGAACGTACGCTTCCCGTTCAGTGTTGATTATAGCTGCGATTTCGGTTCCTCGTGGCATGTCACCCAGAATATTACCATGAGTGCGGCGCGTAGTGTGTTCGAAAATAAGATGCGCGTTTTCCGATGTTTCGTCGTCAAGCCGCTTGAAACAGTCTATGAAAGGGTTAACACGGGTTAAGTATGCATTTATTTGTTCCAATATATTTGGGTTGAGATTACGATTTTCCGCTAATCTTTTTCGTTCTTCACCGTCATCTATGTACAGTCCGACGGGGTTAGTTGAAGCTGTATACGACAAATCGAAAACGCGGTGATATACTCGTCCTTGAATCTTTATGAAACTCAAGCCGGTTTGCGCTGTAAGAAATTCCTTTACGGTGCGTGCAGTGTGCTTTGGATCATTGTCATGCTGGAATGTCCAAATGACCGGTAGAACGTCTTCAGCGTATGGTAACATTGTTTCTTCCAGTATATTTTTGTATTGGAACTGATCCATGTTACCTTCTATCAACTTTACAGGTCCTACACCATGTCCAGAAAAGCAACCCCAAATTTTCACATTTCCACCACCGTGCTTTAATGTAACTTTCGTGTACTTTGGGTCGAATGCTGTATTCGGGGGACGTCGTACATATCGTTTTCCATCAGAACATACTCTGTTTATTTTCGTCTCGTCAGAAAAAAGTACATTTTTCCACTGTTGCACAGTCCAGTTTTCATACTTTCTCGCAAATGCAAGCCGGGCTTGCCTGTGGCAAAGTTTTAACATGAGTACCTTTCTTGCTATCCTACCGTGAAATTTTTCTTCTACCAAACGTCTTCGAATAGTGCGTGCTGAGATTGCTGAAGGGTTGTTTTCACTAAAATATTCTTTTCTAAGCTCATTGAACCCTTTAAAAGGATTTTGTTTTGCCATACGAACGATGTTTCGATCATCTCGAGGAGTTGTTTTTCTCTGTTTAGGTACACGTGGAACATTCGAAGTAGTTTGATACGTAGCAAAATGCTTTACAGCGTGGAAAACCATCGTTTTTGAACTTTGCAGATGGTCGGCTATCTTTTTATAAGACCAATTCTTCCGGCGAAGTTTTATTATTACTTCCCTTGTAGATTTATCACAACTTTTATTTTTTCCCATTGTTTTTTCTAAAGAAGCAATCACCTTTAATCTTATACAGCACGTAATGGCGCCAAAATTATACAAACAGTAACAAATCGACTGAGTGTTCTCTATTTAAATTTGAATAAAGGTATAAACTACTTAGCGTTCTTAATTACGTGACCAGCCAGTAATAAGGAATACTTTGTTTAAAAGTAGTGTAAAAAGTTTGCCTATTGATTTTTAGCCAATCATGTGTATCAATGAATACAGTGGTAATATGGAGATGTTTTACGATACCGAGAGAAATAAAAACAAATGCATACAATTAGTTTTGCATCTTGGTTGGAAAAAATCTTCCCTTTATATCAGCGTTCTTAATTATATGGCCACCACTGTATATATATGTTTATAGGTTTACAAAAAAAACTATTTATTATTAACTTATCATACCTATTTTGTTTCTATCAGACTGAAACTTGTCATTTGGCAATGGTTTTGTAAACATGTCAGCATATTGTTTTTCAGAACACACATAGTTGAGATTGATCACTTTTTCAACATATTTTTCTTTTATAAAGTTATATCTGACATCTATATGTTTGCATCTTTTATGAAAGTCAATGTTTTTTATTACACTTATAGTACTTTGATTGTCATTATCAACACTGAATCTTGTTTATATTCACCTAAATCACACAATAACTGTTTTAGCCACATCGCTTCCTTAGTAGCTGCGCAGGCTGCCATAAATTCAGCCTCCGTTGTGGATAGAGCCACTCTCTGCTGGCGCTGCGAGCACCAAGTGAGTGCTGCTCCGTTTTTGATGAAAACATAGCCAGTCATGGAGCGTCTGCTTTCCATGTCATTTGCATAATCTGCATCGCTGTATCCTATCAAATAATCTTTCTCTGTTTGTTTGTAGCACAGCCCATAATTTTTGGTTGCATTCAAGTATTTGAAAATTTTCTTGACAGCATTCCAATGATTCATGTTGTAACTATTGAGAAATCTGCTCACCAGACTCACAGCAAACATAATGTCTGGTCTGCTTACTATTATGCATCAGGGATCCCACAGCTTCTCGGTATAGAATATTATTTTCTGGTGGAGCCTCACACTTTTCCAGTTTCACATGAGGGTCAGCGGGCACACTGTTTGCATCAGTCATATTAAATTTGTTCAGTAATTGTTCAATATATTTGGTCTGGTGGATAAATATACTTTCTCGGCTTATTTCCAGTGGCATACCAACAAAGTTTGTAGGTTTACATGTTGTTATTTCGAAGTTAGTTCTCAGATCATTCAGTATGTCATCTAACACATGTTTTTCTTTTGAAAACATTAATCCATCATCAACATAGATCAGGAGATTACCAACAAAGTTTGTAGGTTTACATGTTGTTATTTCGAAGTTAGTTCTCAGATCATTCAGTATGTCATCTAACACATGTTTTTCTTTTGAAAACATTAATCCGTCATCAACATAGATCAGGAGATAGCATTTTACTTCTTTGTATAGCCCAATATAGACACATTGATCTGCCTGGCTTTTAATAAAGCCAAACTTTTTCAAAACGGAATCAAACTTTTAATTCCAGCACCTAGGTGCTTGTTTTAACCCATACAATGACTTATTTAGTTTACATACAGACCACCGTGGTCATACTGGACCATGTTAGGTCCAGCTTTCAAACCTTCAGGTACAATGAAAATGTTTTCTTGAAGAACACCATAAAGGATACAGATACAGATACAGATAATTTATTGGTAAAATGTTATTTTACAAGTCAAATATTATCAATAAGGTACAGAGGTACACAATGATTATATTTAAATAAAGAAAAAGAAAAAAAAAAACAATTTATACGCTAAGTACAAACTTATTTAATTTATCATCTACGAAGTCACTGACCGAATAGTAGGCTTTTTTTATTAAATACTGTTTCAGTTTATTTCTGAACACGGCGTCTGATTTTGCATCCCTTATCTCATCTGGCAGTTTATTAAAAATGGAACGAACGAACGCTGTTTTCACATCAAATTGAACAATATGGAGATTTTGTTGAACAGCAATTGATAATAATAATCGAATAGAATCATACCCGACTGTTGGTGAGAATGTTTCGTTGTAGTCAATACCTTCCGTTTGAGAGTATCCTTTTGCATACAGCCTAGCCTTGTAGCGGAGGCCTGACTGTTCATCTTTGATACGAAACACCCACTTACAACCAATTATCTTCGAAGCTGCTGGCTTTTCCACTATTGTCCATGTCACATTTCGGTGATGAGCTTCAAGTTCATCATCTATTGACTTTTTCCATTTTTCTGCATCTGCTGAGGTTATTGCTTCTTTGTAAGTCACTGGAGTTGTATGAAGACTCGATTCTTCAACACACAAATAACTGTTCTCCTTAGTTTGGTTTGTTTTTGAAGAATTAGCTCTGTTTTTCGGTCTGAGAGTCATTGTAGATTGTTGCGGAGAATTAATACTTTTTTCTGGTAAGTATACGGATTCTTCAGAGCTCTCAGATGTCAAACTTTCATTTTGACATATGTTGTTTGTGGTACTTGATGTCTTATTGCAGCTTTTATCAGTACTGTCAATGTCAATCGGAGACTCGGTCAAGTCCACCGGAACAAAGTTCTTTTCCACAGTTGATTCTAGAAACACGGCATCTCTACTTTTGATTACAGTCTTTGTATTCGGCTTTATAAATCTGTAACCTTTTGTGTGCTCACAGTATCCAATGAAAATCATCCTTTGTGCTTTGGCATCCCACTTTTTGGATTTCTCTTTTGGTGTATGAACCATTGCTTCACACACAAATATTCTGAGGTGACTTACTTTAGGTTTGGTTCCTGTCCACGTCTCTGGCGTTCTGTATGAAAGGGTTCGAGTTGGAGATCTGTTGTAGACATGTGCTGCTGTATGAAGTCCTTCTGCCCAAAATGGCTTGTTTAGTTTGGCATTCAGAAGCATGCATTTCGCTTTTTCCACAAGAGTACGGTTCATACGCTCTGCCAGGCCATTCTGCTGAGCTGAATATGGACAACTCGTTTCATGGATTATTCCAGCTCTTTTCAAACATTGAGAGAATTCTTTGTTCATAAATTCTGTTCCATTATCGGTGTGAAAGCGTTTTATCTTTCTTTCTAATTAATTTTCAGTTTTTTTTTTTTTTTTTTTATTTTTTTTTTCTCTTTATTTAGCGGCTTTTGAACATATTGTTTAAGTTTCATTCTTGAATTCTATGAATTTCTCTAATACTTCTGTTTTATTACGGAGAGCATACACAAAGACCTTTCTTGAAAAATCATCGGTGAAGGTGAGAAAGTATCTAGCCCCTCCAAGAGATGTTGTTTCCATTGGTCCGCATATATCGGAGTGAACCAATTCTAGTAACTGTGTTGCTCTGGTATCTTCATTATTGAATGGTAACCGAGCCTGTTTGTCTTCGAGGCATGTTACACATGATACTTCAGGCTGGTTTCTGAAGTTTGCTCCATCAGTGTAATCTTTCAGCTTTTGTAGGTCTCGGAAGTTCAAGTGGCCCAATCTCTGATGCCACAAATATGCATCTTGCTCATCAACCACGGATATCCATGCATGAGCTTCTTGTGTGCTCAGCCAGTACATATTATTGACTAGATTTGCTGTAGCCACCACTGTGTTTGTTTTACTTAAAATCACACAGCCTTCACGGTTGAACTTTACTTGACCACCATTTTTGATAATCTGGCTCACTGATAGTAAGTTAGTGGCTAATTCTGGTACATAAAGGACATTCCTGCACAGAACTTGGCTTGGCTGCCCTTTTCCATCTAACACATCAAGACTTATTTGACCACAGCTTTTCACAGACAACGTTTTATCGTTGGCAACTTTTACGTTCTTGATCGGAGGAGTAATCACATCTTGCAGCCATTCTTGGTGTTTTGTCATATGACAGGATGCTCCGGAGTCAATGAACCATGACTTGTCATCTTTAGTGTTTTGTCATGTCTTGCCATAAACACAGCGGCATAGCTTGATGGATTTTCTTTTTTAGAATTTTTCTCTCTGCAGTTTTTACTGTAGTGGCCAAACTTGTTACACGAAAAACAGCGTGGTCCTTTCTTGTTTGACTTTTTGTGACCACCTTTATTTGCTGTAAATGCTTTAGAGTCATATTCATTTTTCACATGTTGAAGTATTTTTGCTTTTATAGCGTCTGATGTTATCGGTATACCAGAACTTTCAACAGCCATGATCATGGGTTTATAATTTTCAGGGAGACCGGAGAGCAGCATGGTACCGAGCCACTCATCATCTACTTTAAACGTTTAAATGTTTCTTAATTTATGCGCTGTTGTCATTATCTTGCTGACATAGTCCTCTACATTTTGACATCCAGTCAAAGTTGTTGTACAGTTGTTGTACACAAATATTTCTGTGCTAGTTTGTAGACCTCTGGAAAGAGAGTTTTCTTATCTTCCCACCACAATAACGGGTCTTCTTTTCTTTTGATGTAAGGGAGATCAATATATTGCCTAATCGATGTAACTGCGGAGCTCAGGGGAGTCTGTCTGCTTACGATGTCATTTATTCTGGAATCTAACGCATTCCAGATTTCATCGGTCTCATTGTCCAGTAAAGATTCTCTTTCATCGTTTGTTTCCTCCGCATGATGTATACCTGCGGAAGAAAGACAAAGACGTTCCTGAAATTCTTCTGTTACCCACTTCTGAGCATTTTCGGCATTGGAATCGACACCAAACGCTTTTTTCTTAAATCGGGGGTCAAGGAATGTTGCCTTTGCTGCTGTCCTATTTTCTTCAAAAACGTTGAGCCGTGTAGCCACCACTTTCATCAAAGAGTTTTGAAGTTTTATCCCTGGAAGAGTTTTCATTGCTTTTGACATTATTGCAAGCTGCAACCCTCGCACTATTGGTACAACAGACGATATTGTGGGATACGACTCAGCAGATAGTATCGCTGTTACTTTCTCTACTGGGCCAAGTACTTCAATGCAGTCGTCCAATAACGCCCATTCATCACATCTTAAATTTTCTAGGGTTGTGTCTAACAGCGGCAACGTTGCCGATATTGCGACCTTTACTTTCATAAGCCTTTCCATCATATAGTATGATGAATTCCATCTGGTTGCAACATCTTTCTTTAATTTTAAAGTATCCTGATTCAAAGAGTTTTGCATATCTCTTAGTTCATTGCTCGACTTAATGCTGTGTTTAAAGTGGCTAACGATACTGCGACATTTACTAAGTAAAGTCACCAGTTCGGTGTTAACTTCGATTTCAGTACTGTTTACAGTTTCTTTTTCCAGGCAGTCTTTGACGGCAAGATTCAACGTATGGGCGACACAAAAATGATTTCGTTTTTGAAGATGGTCTTTCACAGCCTTTTTCATCACTTTCGCGTTATCTGTTACAACTGAAACGACCTTATCAAATATTTCCCATTGGTCTAAAATTGATTTTATAGCTTCGGCGGTATTTTGTGCATTGTGCGCTGACGTTAATTCACAAGTGGCAATGACATGTGACTCTAATTTACCATATTTTATATAATGAGCCGTAATGCTCAAAAAAAGATTGGTTGCTATCAGATGACCAACCATCTGATGTAATCGCGACGTTATCGATGTCTCGGAGTTGTTGTTTTAAGGCTGCAGAGTGAAGAATATATCTGTCTTCTAGCAATTTGACTACTGTTTTACGGCAAGGCATTTTATAATCAGGGTTAAGTTTCTTTGTGAAGTTCAGAAACCCCTCGTTTTCTGCAATCTGAAGAGGCTGGAAGTCTACAACTATCATGTCTAGAAGAGCATCGTCAATAGTTTTTTGATTCACCTTCGAGGGTGCAACCAGCCGCATCTGTCGGGGACGCTTAGATACAGGCTCGCTTACTTCTGTTTCACCGCTGTTAGTGTCTTCTGCAGCATGAGTAACAGAGGTAGACGCAGGAATTTGCGTTATTGGATTCGCAGATCTTGATGGATTATTATTATTACTTCCTGAACCCTCTATTAGTGCTTGGGGATGTTTATTCTTTAAATGAGCCATCATTGTACTTGTATTTCCTAGGTACTTATAAGTAAGAGAACATAAGTTGCACTTCATACTACCGCTGTCCGGTTGGGAAAAGTGATCCCAAACCACCGATTTTTTCCTATTCCCAGGCATTGTGAGACGTAGGTAGGTAGGTACGGTACCTACGCAAATAATTTAACACTAAGGAACACTGCAACTTTATCGAAAAACATTTAAAAACTTCTTTCACACAGTAGGTAAATAACTCTGTTCATTCACTCAGCTCGTTTGTCAAAACGCGCGCAAACCAATAAGATCGCGTCTCTATCTAGCGGCTAGTTCGTAGTTCGTTCGACTCGACCCGAGAAGGGCCGAAGACGCACGGCACGACACGACGCGGAGCGAACAGCGGTTCAAATTCAAATCGAATTAGTCTAAACCTTGAATAGGTTTGACTCGTTCGGTCGTCAAACCGATTTGAATCGAGTTGTTAAACCGAGTTGACACATCGCTAATGTGAAGCACTGATGAAAACTCATGGTAAACACCTTTTTTAGCTAAAATTTATCTTATGTTCCTAGTTCTTTCTAACATAAGCACTAATGCAGCTCTTGCCCTGCGACCCGCCTGTAGAGCTTGAGCTGCAGAAGCAGCTGAATGAAAGGGAATCTGCTGCCTGCTTCTTTCAGCTTGAAGTTCATCTTCTGGCAACTCGGGAACATCAATACCAGCCCTTAAACATAAGTTGTGTAAAACACAGCAGGCTATTATCATTTTACCTGCTGCTTCAGGGCAGTAATGCAGTTCCCGAGCTGCCAAAGCAGAGCAGACATCTCCATCGGCCTTTCAGAATTCCGAATGTCCTTTCTATGGTGGAGCGTGCACGCTTTTGGACCAAGTTGAATCTTCCTTCAGGAGAGTCCTCAACAGCATTATCTATAGGTGTTATCATATGCTCCCTAAGAGGATAGCCGGAATCACCTAAAAATTTAATATACAATATTATTGATGTGAATTATGTTAAATTTATAAATAATTATTACATACATAAACAATAAATTGGAACATGCCTAATAGATAAACTGTTTCATTCCGAAGACCCTCCATGTGGCTTCTTATGTCACACTCCCTCCAAATATATGCATCATGTGTTGCTCCATCATAAGAAGCATCAACATTTGTTATGTAGCAATTGCTGTCGCATATCTGAATATCGGGAAAGAACAACATTAAGTATATAGATTAGAGAGAACCATATACAAAAGTAGATGTCTTAGTAAAATCATTAATATTTTGTTCTTATACTCACAACTTGGGTGTTAATTGAATGGAAATGTTTCCTGTTAAAATATTGTTCCTCGTGCTGCGAAGGTCTCACAATTGCTATGTGAGTGCAATCAATGCACCCAATCACACCGGGAAGCCCATACTTATCATAAAATCTGCAACAATAATGATCTAACATTAATTCACAATACAATAAGCTGATTTAAATAGATTCTTGTTAGATTCCTACTCACCGCCGCTTGATAAGATTTCTTTCATTTCTATTTTGTGGAAATTGTATGTACTTCCGTAGTATTTGAGGTGCATTGAGGGCTGTTGTGACCTCCTGCAAACACCGAGAAACGGTTTGTTGTGCCATGGGCCCGTCCATGTTTTGCCCAACAGAGCCTTGGTAACTACGTCGGGCATAAAAATTCAAGGCTGTAAGGATCTGAAAATTATGAACAGTGAAATGCAAATTTTTGTGTAGGTACATATTAGCTAAAGAATGTTAATAATAAGTATACACTACCTTAAGTGTGGGCTCGATTCCATGACGTCGGGCCTTTGGAGGTAACAAAGGTACTATTTCCTGGCACAACTCTTCGAATAATTGCCGACTGAGCCTGTAGTTTCCTACAAACTCTATGTCGGGAATTAGACCCACATCAACTTGATTCCGCAAGCGGCGTCGGTTCCTTCTACGCTCTAAGCGTTCTTCACGCAAAGCAGCCTCTACTAAAAGCATTCTTGCAGCCATTCCAATTAAATTTCTAACAAAATCCACTCTTACGAAAGTCAAAAGGTAACACTTTTGGTTTCGTCAATTTGAGGTTAAAATTCCGAACAAACATCTGTCAAATTCAAATGTTCGTGCGGATCTTTCACGAATTAGAGTAAGTTTAGAGAATCTAAATGTCAAACGACTTTTGTGCGGACGAAGATTCGGAACGAAGTTGAACCGTGGTAGGAAACGTGCGAAGTTTCGATCGAAACTTCGTTTTTATTCATTGAAATCACAAGGATCATTTTAAATCGTCTTAAAAAATAAATTTACTTTTACTCCTGTTCCAACGCAACCAGACCTAGAAGAATCAGGCAACAAACACGGTCTGTTTTTCTTTTGATGATCCTTCTTACTACTAGGTGGGAAGCGCATGAGTGGTGCCTCGAGAACAAAAAAAAAAAAAAAAGTGGAAGCTGATTCAAGGAAAAAAGGAAAACCAAATTAAAAGCCTTACTTAGTAGGCAGTCAAAAGTAAGATGATAGAGAGAATCAGCAAAAGTTCATAAGGCAGCACACACTACGCTTGATATACTAATAAATAACAAATCAGTAATAAATTATATGCAGGTACAGACATTGCAAATTGACAAATTAGGTGTCGAGGGGCAGAGCGACATCAGGCCACGCGGCTTTATCATTAACATAGTCATGTAGTGTGTAATACGCTTTCTTAATAAAATTATTCTTTATGTAAGATTTAAATCTTCGAATCGAAAGTTTAGAAGCATTTTCTGGAAGTTTATTATAGAACCGAACAGAATTCCCCATAAAAGACCCACTTACTTTTTTTAATCTAAATAATTATTAATTATTAATAATCTTAATTTTTATTTTTTTTAATTCATTTTGTGATTCCCACTCTTTCCTATACTTTTGTGAGTATCGTTTTTTCTGAATTGGAAAGATCCATTCTGTATGCTTCAAGCTTCAAGAGTTCACAGTAGTTCACACACAAGTTCACACAACAAAATAAAACAGAAAACACTACACATTGCATGCCAAGATTTCGACCTTGAATGAACTGAACGAACCAAATTCGTAAATTCGGTCAAGACTCGACTGCGCCTGCGCCTAATGATTACCCGGTCATAGAGTAAGCATAGAATATTATGAAATTCCGGAGCGGTAGTGTTGCCGCTTTCGATCTTAAAAAACCGCTTAAAACCACTAGGCAATGAAAAGGTACCACTAAAAAAGCCTTGAAAAACCACTAGTTCTGGTGGAAAAACAACCAAGGTGGCATCACTGAACGGTGTAAATAATCTACACCATCACACTGGAGTGTCTAATTTTGGGTCATTTGTGCTGTTTTTCATGTGCTTTTGTTGTTGTCCATTCGTGGGCAGTTGTTCAGCTTGTTATTGAATGCATTGACAGATTAGGGCTGCTTAATATTTTGTTATGAAACATAGTTTTACTAACCCAAAAGCCAACACACTTCCTCTTCGTCGTGGATGTCCTGCAATATTATTTTTACTGGACTACTGTTCCATATGTGGCAATCGTGGCTTTGCCCTCCAAATGACGCATCTACATATAGGACACACAAATCAGCTCACAAATCTAATAAAAAAACCTTGAATTTAATAAGAATATAATATCTACACACGTGATCTAGCATAACAAAATAAAGTTCTTCCAAATATTGTGTGTATTGAGAATACCTAATAACCTATGTAAATAGATCAATATATGTAATGGCCACATGAGTGCCGTCTAAGCACCCCACTACTCCCGGTGTAAAACCACCTACTAGCCAGCACTTGACCCAATGTGCGTCCTAGGCAGGCGCACGTGTGTGTGACTAGTAGATGAGTTACGGAATTACCTACCTAAATTGAGACACCTAATGCTGTATGCTTGACCCGACGTGTGTCAGTGTGAACACACGGGTGAACAAATGAGCAGAAGATGTCCCCCTACTTTTACCCTACTGTAACGCCTACCTCCCTACCTGGTAACCCTAACGTGTGTGTGTCCTAACCTATCATATGAACATATAATGTATATATAGATAAGTACGGGATATCTGTTACCATGAGACCTAAGGTAACAGACGGAAGGGGGGTAGGAAATAAGGTAGTGTACTTCGTGCAATGTACACAGGAAATGATTTTCTCACCGCCGGTCAAGCAGGCTCACAAGACCGATCGTAAGACGGCTAAAGGTGTCTTGGCCGCAGTGAGAGGAAGCTGTGGAACATAAAACGGGTCGTCCAGCGGATGCTGGGCGGCTCCTCCAGCGGTTGCTGGGCACGTCTTGGGCGGCACCTCCAGCGGCTGCTGGGCACGTCTTGGGCGGCACCTCCAGCTGATGCTGGGCGGCTCCTCCAGCGGGTGCTAGGTACTTCTAGGGCAGCTCGTCCAGCGGTTGCTGGGTACTTCTGGGCGGCTCCTCTAGCGGGTGCTAGGTACTTCTAGGTAGGTAGGTGGTGACTTGGAGATGAGTAAAACTCGACGACTTGTTGGTAAGTAACTTTTATTCGGAGTCTTTAACTTCTTATATACTAATTTTGCGTATAAACACTAGTACTATTTTACACTTGTGTGTCGTCGGTGTTAGTGCTCGACGCAGCATATTTAATCTAGGGCGCTTTGTGTATTAACACTACTAATATTTTATAGTTGTGTGTCGTCGGTGTAAACTTCGACACAGCATATTTATCTAGGGCGCTTTACGGTTGGGCACTGCAATGCATAACTATGTCAAATGAATTTAATTTACGGAGTAATAAATTGAAGTGTGTACTTCGGATAAGCTAATGTTCATACTCGAGTATGAACATTCATGTTCAATGATTGAACACCCGGGAATACGAATTTCTGCATGAACCTGCAACAAAATTAATGTTTTTGTATTCATACTTAGGCACTGTAAAGTTGCATTCAATGAACGAGCGAAGCGAGGCATCATTGTAAAGTTTTGTGTATCGACATTACAAATACATCGTTGTTCAAATTCCTTGAAATGGGAAGTCAATAAAAAAAAACCTAATTCAAAATTTTTGCAGAAAGGAACAAAAAATCATAAGTCTGGCTATTTGTTTAGTAGGTACCGCAAAACGGGGCTGTCAGCTGCTGTTTCAGAATGATATGTCTGTAGCAGGCTTGACTTTCCAACAAAGACGTATTCAAAATCGATTATTTTAGCCTGATTTATGGAAGCAATATAAACTACATACACGCTTACATTCGTCTCCTTCTAATGTCATCATGTATGGCTCAGGATTGCAGCTCAGCAAACGTGGTGTCCACGTGCAGTTTGACTCGAATTCAAGTGTTCCTTCCCTTATAATATCATAAGCCTCTATCCACGTGCAGTTTGACTCGAATTCAAGTGTTCCTTCCCTTTTAATATCATAAGCCTCTATCCACGTGCAGTTTGACTCGAATTCAAGTGTTCCTTCCCTTTTAATATCATAAGCCTCTATCCACGTGCAGTTTGACTCGAATTCAAGTGTTCCTTCCCTTTTAATATCATAAGCCTCTATCCACGTGCAGTTTGACTCGAATTCAAGAGTTCCTTCACTTTTAATATCATAAGCCTCTATCCACGTGCAGTTTGACTCGAATTCAAGTGTTCCTTCACTTTTAATATCATAAGCCTCTATCCAAATGCAGTTTGACTCGAATTCAAGTGTTCCTTCACCTTTAATATCATAAGCCTCTATATAACTTGTGGCTTAATCTCACATCCTGTGCAAGCATAACTCTGTTCAACAGCCAGTTTACAGTGTGACGGAGAAACGTACAGAATAGAATAGAATAGAAAATGCTTTATTGTACACCTTAATAAATAAAAATACAAAAAAAGAAACAAAACTTAACTACATAATTAAAAGTAAAAGGGCGGTCTTATAGCTTAGAAGGGATTTCCTCCAGACAACCTTTGGATGGAGTTACATTTACATGTGATCTAGCTCCACACTCCCAAGTATCAGATTTGCAGATGCTTGTATTAATATATGTCGTTTAATTATCATTTTCCCACTTGTTAACAGCTGTGTATTGGGGATTACAGCGGTGGGTCTACAATGTAACTCGACTGAACTGATATTTATGAGATACTATCAATTAAAACGTGTGTGTTAGGTCTCCTAGTTCTCGCGAACTCAACTTTTGCTATCTGAAGAAGTGTTGATGAGCTACAATGGGCAAAAAACACCAAAAAAAGTTGAATTTCGCGCCTTAAGCGTGAGCATTCACCTTAAGTATGATATCATAAGGATTTAAAAAAACACTAAATAGATACTTTTCTTCGACTGACGGTGCAACCATTCAACTTTAAATTTGATATTGCAAGCCCAGTCTGAACCCGTTTCTGTCAGTTTATAATTGTGTAACTACTTGAAAGCGATGAATTTGAGCTGTCCAACCCACTATGAGCCAGTTTCAAGCACAGTGAATGAACGAATCTCATGGAGTTTCTAATTGTGTAACTACTTGAAAGCGATGAATTTGAGCTGTCCCACCCACTATGAGCCAGTTTCAAGCACAGTCAATAAACGAATCTCATGGTTTTGACACTATTTGGTATTGTGTAGCGCAAAACTGAAAATAGAATAACTTTTTTCTAGAACTGATGTTCATGACAAACGTCAAATCAAGAAGCTCTCGAAAGAAGGAATCGAATCGAAGGGAGCTCTTTCGTTGCCTGTTTGAACACAGTGTCTCTGCTTTTGGAAAGTTTTGAGTAGGTAAATAAACTTGTGAAATAAGGTTAAGGTAAGTTGTAGTTGCTAAACAAATCTTTTTGCAAAATGAATATTAATCTGTCTATGCCAACAGAATTAAAGGTTGTTGCAAGCTTCTCCCAGTGCCGCGCAACGCCTGCCTCTTCTCTAGAGGGAAGAGCCTGGGCCGTTGTTCGACAAACGGGCCACTGCGAAGCTTCTGTTGCACTTATAGTGGTCAAGTAGTAACTCCAATTGCCGCATTGCTAAGATTCGGTGAGCAGGCATACTAAAATTCACGACTTAGTAACAATTTGTATTAATCACAATATTGAACGCAAAATGCTGTTATAAATTGGTTTCGGGTTTGCCTGCGCAAGTGTCACTACAAATAGAGATTTATTTTATAGTTGTTTGCAACTGACTGATCTATCAGTATATTGCACTTGCAATTTCAACACATCCTCTTTTGCCATTTACTTCGGTTACACAGTACGCTCTTTGCTTGTTATGAAACTATGTTTTAATATCTTTAGTTAACTATTAATTAATTAATTATGAGAAAAGACTTATTCTATTATTGTAGTCCTTATAGTGTAGTAGGTTTTTAAAACATATAAATTCCTAAGATTGTTATTAATCTAGGAATACACACACACACACACACACACACACACAGGTGCGATAATCACAATTTTTTTTTCACAATATTTTCAAAGTTTTTGCTAGGTAGCGATATACATTTATGAATGGGTCTAGTGTAATCTCCTTTACAAGTGCGAATTTTTACTGATGTAGCTAGGCCATCAGTTTTATTAGTATTTATAGAGATAACTCTACTTAGAGCCCATGAAGTGGGTGAGCAAGCCTCTCTGATTGTAACCAAATATCTATATTTCAGTTATTTCCAGGTTGTTGCCATTTATTTCTAGATTGTAATTTTGATAAGTAGCTAAAGTAAAATTGTTTCCAAAATCGTTGTTTAATTTGTATTATTTTTCGATAGACATTAAATCGAGTTTCCTTTATATCTAATATTGCAGATAATATTATTATTTAATTTGGTATTGCTGGTGTCCATAGGCTACGGTAGACAATAAGGATTTAAATACCCTAGTGGTAGCTGGTTCAGTCAATCGGACCATTGGGTGTCCATCATCTGGTGCATCCTGTAGTAAATCATCATGGACAATATGACCTGGGTAACCATTATCCTCTGCTAAGAGACACAACACTTCTTCGTACCACACTGGATATCTTCCTGGCGTTATATCTGCAAATTCTTGTTGTTTCATACCCTGTGTCTCCCCAGTAAATATCCTTGATTTCTTCCCAACCCCCAAGGCCTCACTCAAAATGGCATATCCCTCATCTTTAGGAGTTCCTCTCATCATATCAAATACATTCTTTTCTGAATTTTCCCATTTTCCTACTATTAAGTTAAACAGGCCGGTGTTTAAAGTGCTATTATCTTTCAGGCCCTCAGTATTGTATTCAGCTTGCATATCATGTCATTTAAGAACAGACTCACCATTTCCCTGTCTTCTCTCTCTGTAGTTACTGAAGGCTTTGAAAATCCTTCCGGTAGGATTTTACCTTTCCAACGTATTTCTTGTACACGATCTGGTTCTTCAAGATTTGACAATAATTTCAGCAAATGATCAGGCTTTACTGTTGTTGGCCCTTCAAAACTCCCATACAGTTCTTTACCTCTCCATCTTGTGTTTAATTCCTTAAGTATATCCATTTTCCAGGAGCTAATACAATCATTCAAATACGGGCTACAAAACACTTTCTCTTCAATGTTCATAACACCTGTTAATGGATAACTCCCAACACTACATTGTCCCATCAACACAAATCTTTTCATAAGAAACTGTCTTACTTTTTCTTCACCCAACGCATCCACGGTAACCTCTTACCAACAGGTGGGCTGTAAGCTTGTTTGCTACCTTGGTAGTATAAAAAAAAAATAGGTTCAGGTAGGTCTGTCAAGGCAGTACCTATAATAAAGTGAGCCGGTGATAGACAAGGCAAATCAGTAATTTGTGTCAGTGATGCGTGGCTGGTACTAGGAGGCACACATTAGTTCTATTTTTCTTTGTTTCTGCGTGTGTGTGTGTGTGTCATTTTGTGTGGAATTTTGTATGTTGGCACAAATAAATGTTTGTTCTTTCTTTCTTTAATAGGATACAACGGTCTGGAATTGCGAATTCCGTTCTATTTCGTTCATATAGTTCGTATGTAAGCTTAGTGGCAAATAGATATTTTACAGATTTTATTCCTGCTTCATAAATAACGACCATGTGACTAGCTACTAGGGTATGTATGACTTCGAACTCTTTTGATTCTCAAGTTTTCTAATGCGGAAGCTTGAAGTTCTGGAGGTTGATTCGTAAGCCGCCTAGATTTCCGAAACGATTCTATTTTTAAGCAGGTTTATAAGATTTGTGAAAACAATAATAATTATATAGTTCACAACAAATAAAAATATATCGCGCGCGCTCGGAGTGCTCAACTTACTCTACGCAGCTTTTCTATACCGCTCTCTCAGAACCACTCCGCTCTCTAAACAGGTAGGTACCTACATTACATTGCAATCATTTCAATTTAGCAGTAACTTTTTTTTGCCTTCAGAGGGGGAATCACCTACCTAGGTATCTACTTGTACACAGATAAAAACGATTTGTTAAATTAAGACTATTTAACTTGTATGAAAGTAAATTTACTTGAGCTAAGAAAATGGCGATTTCATATATAGTGAAACTAATATTTTCTTGCTAATAGAAATAAAAACTCTTGAATACGTACACTTGATCAAAGACAATGTATCTTCCGCCGATAAACAGTATTCTTGTTCCAATTAAATTGAAACTCTTGATACAACGTAATGCTACTCATTCATCCAAGAAAATCCGGAATTGACCAAATAAATGAAGTATCTCCCTATTAATCTATAGAATCTTGATTTTATAAAATATTAATTTACTACGAAACTACAACAACCTTGTTACGAAATCAGTTTAACTTGTATTAAGAAAGTAAAAACTATATCCCATTTTTTTTTATCTTCACAAGACTTCGTCATATTCTTAATTTCAAATAATTAATAATTAATGCAACAAAATAAATCTTGTAAATAAATCAAAATTGTGTTCAATCAAAAATGTTACGATTTTTTCGTAACAGTCTGTAATCTTCCCCGGATATTATTTTGTCTTGATTTGATGAAACTATATCATATTGAGAGATAAATTTTGCATCAGCCAAAAAGTTGTTTTCTTACGTAAATAATATTTGTCTTGGATATAATAAAATGACTTTGTTCTGAGAAATAAATTTCTCCTAATAATAAAATTCATTTCTCACTATGAGATTTTTGCTCTTTGTATAGAGAGATATTCGTTTAGTCTAATATAAGGTTTAGGGGAAGGGTGGATATCAAAAGCAGGTGAATGTATTCATGAAAATTATAAAAAAGGTATAATTATTATAATTTCCATAAATACATTAACCTACATTTGATCATTATTAAAAGACAAGTATAGTTAAAACAATCTGGAATTATAATATACCTATAGGTACAACTGGTTGCTGAACACTTATAACTTGTACTTTAACTAATTATTACAAGCTTATTTTAAATAAATATTAAAGTAATCTCTAATGATCATATTATTATATTATGGTATATAAACCAACAAACCCCTTATATATTTATGAAACCTTTAAATCTTGCGCACCACCCACACAAGTACTGTTTAGCCAAATTTAAACTCTTGGTCATAAATTAGTGTTTAACTTATACTTATCAGAAAGCTTTGGGCTTTGATCACGTTGCGTTGGGGTGATGTAGGCACACAATAAAATATTTAAAAAAAGTGCTCAGCTATTTGAAAAAAAAACTAATAAAGCTTATTACACTTATACATTGCAGTATTATACTATTAATGATTTATAACATTATTATTTCTTTAACATTATTTATTAATTAACATTGGCACAACACTTAGATCAGTCAAAACATGCCTATACATTTAAAAACACTTGACTTATTAAAGCTTATTAGACTTAAACATTGCAGTCTACAATGACTTTAACATTATTTATTACTTAACTGTGGCACACGGCACAATACTTAGATCAGTCAAAATATGCCTATAATACATTTATGATGTCCGGAGGTACGACACACGAAAGAAGGAAATCTGATACCTCTTCAATTTTTCGTAGGAACTGCACTTTTCTCGATTCCCGCGTCACGTCACCAAGCCGGCCGGCCATTAAATGAATGAATATGAATATTATGAATGCATGACATGCATGTGCCTGCCTGCATGCGGCGTACGTTTGTGGCTAGCTAGTGCCTGTCTTCACTTGTCTTGTCTTGTTTGTGCCACAGTCTACTAGGATGCTAACATGTCTGCGTGCGCTGTGCGAGCGAACGCCGAACTGCGTGAAACTACGCGAGAGTATTAAATATTGATAGTAAAGAGTATTTCTTAGGAATAAGACAATATAACTTAGTATAAGTATTTTGTTCTATAAAATGAAGCAATAGGGTGACTTTATGGCAAGATGCATTATTGATTTTGATTTAGATACGTTTAATTTACAAATAAAGAAGACAATTTTAGCTCGAAATTTTATTTTCTTGAAAATTATGAAGATAACGTTCTCTTGCCTAAAAAACTTTCTTATCCAATTGAAGATTATATTTTATCACAACAAAGGTCTCTACCCATTACACCGTATCATACCATGACCGTGCTATGAACGTGTCAGACACGAAAATAATACGACACTGTCTACCTTGCCCACTGTACGGATCGACGGCGTTCTGTACCCGTTTGTAAAGCGTATGATGACCGCATACAACCCGTACGATGTCCGTGTGTAACGTAGTTGATTCGGAATCCGTCATTCTTATGTGCATATCAGACTGTAGCGGACGTGTGCTTTTATGTCACTATATAAGTATGGCTATTAGAAGAACCGCTAGACAGTTGGCAATGATTGCCATAATATTGGATGAAGAAGAACGTACAACAAGAACTCGACGCTACTGGATTCACGATTCTATAAAATAACGAAAAACCAAAGGGGAATATTGGACATTATTTAGGCATTTAGTTTTTCCAGTATTTGTGAATGTCTCAATTCCAATTCAATATGTTATTGAAAAACATTCACAATGACATTTTGGAAGAAACATTAATTTTAGAGAATGTCTATCAACTAAAGAAAAGCTTGCTGTGTGTAAGTAAAACAATTTGTTTTTTATATAATTAAATCTTTTATTGAAGTGTCAAACATTGATATTTATTGCAATTCAAACGCATTCCACGCCTCGGGAGACGTTGGCATGGGTGTAGCACTTGGCATGGGTGTAGCACTTGGCATGGGTGTAGCACTTGGCATGGGTGTAGCACTTGGCATGGGTGTAGCACTTGGCTTGGGTGTAGCACTTGGCATGGGTGTAGCACTTGCCTGAAGATCCTGGAGATGGAGTATATGGATATTGAGTTGTGTTTGAAGAGGTGAATGGTGTGAGCTGCTAACTTACTTAATATTTTGTTTCTTGCAACTGCTTGTAGGTAAGGTGAAAACTTTTTTACAGTGTCTGATATATTCAAAAAGAAGCGATCAAGTTCATCGTGCTGTTGTTGTGGAACAGTATTCTGCTCGTCTAATAGTCGACTCATCAACACAGCTGATGCTGTCTTTAATGGATCTTTTCTTGCCTTTTTTGAAAGTTTTTTTTGTGGTGTTTTTTGCTTGATAGTCTCATGGTCCCGCACTTCCGTGTCGTGAGAAGAAGCCACATTCACAGCATCATTGTTGTTGGTATCATTGTTGAGGTCTGGGTTCTGGACTTCAGGTGTCGCATCTTCTTCGTCACTTGTCAGCTCGAGGGATTCTAAAGTTTTCTTATCAACGAAAATCGAAGCCGCAAACGACATTTCATCCTCGTACTTCCACTTCTTAATTTTCTTGGCTGCCTGTCCACTTTTGCCCTTTTTCTTGTTTAATGCTCTTCTGTATGCATAACGTGACCATTTTTTTTTTGTCAAAGCGGGACGCTTGCGTGATTTGAGGAGAAAAAAAATGCTGGTATTTACTTTACTTCTTTTTATTCAAAAATAATCTTACTTCTAGGCAGTTGTCTTTTTTTTTTTTGTCGGAGGAGTTTTGTCGGATATGTTTCAAGATATCGGGTCTTGTTTTTATGTATGAGCTGATTACATGACTTATTTATGTTAGTCTTGGTAATGAGAATAGCTTTCAATACAGCGACACTTAGTTGTGTTTTCTCACTTGTCCAAATTTTATTCATTATCGAAAACACTCGTTCGACATGTGCGTTGCTTCCAGGCAGACATAGAATATACTCAGTAATTATTCGAAAGTTTGCAAAGTTGACATTGTTTGCATGAAAGTGTTTGAACAATTCCACCCAACAGTCTTCAGCAGTAACATTCTCAGCATTCCAGCTTGCGATTTTTTCATTGGTGACGTAGCTGGGTATGGCCGCAAAAAATTGTACAAATAACTTACATGACATCGTTACGCTTGTTACGTACATGACTGAATGTAACATACATGACCATTATAAAGCTTAGGTCATAATACAATCTAGTTTTATGCAGAAGCTAAGGAAAAAGAAAACAAAATGTGTAGAGAGATCACAATCTGTGGTTTAATCATCAAACTCTTAGAAATAGATACAGCAACCATCTTCACCATTTTTCAAATAATAGTCTTTTGAGTTTATTGACATAATTTCAACTTTTTTTACTATACACACTGCGGGTACAACATCATATTCTACTTTTCTGGTAACAATGAATTTTAGCGTTGGTTTTTTTATGGTTTTTAAAAACCTTATCTTAAAAAAATTTTCATTATCTTTCTGAAAATTTTCGACAATAAAACCTATGTAGTACGTCCACTTATTTTTGGTGTAATATCTTACAATCACACTGTCATTAATATTCATTGGAATTTCTTTGGTTTCATTATTTATTTCTGTCTCAGTTTCTTTGGTTTCATTATTTATTTCTGTCTCAGTACTATACTGAATATTACGTTCCATCCCTGTAAATAAACATTTCGATTAACATTAGTCATTAACAAATAAATTCGAAAAGCAAATACTTATAAATCTTTTATTAATAGCATAGATACATTTAATAGATAAATGTTTTTGTTTTTGTAAATAAAATATTGAATATAACTTAAATTAACTGGCCGAAATTAGTTAATAATAATTAAAATACCTTCAGTGGAATTGTTTTCATCAATGTTTTCTTTATTTGTGTAAAGATTCTCATTTTCGTAGTTATTTTTATTATTATTTAATATCCCTGTAATTAAGAATTACAATTAATAAATATACTTTGTAAGTACTGATTTACCATAAGTATGGTAATTGTCCGTCTTTAAAACTTTCTGTTTACCTATGGCAGTATTATCAGTATGAGTATTGTCATCGATTTTTTTTTCAGTGTTTTGTTTCTCCGTGTTATTTTTGCTGTCATTTCTTATGTTTTTATTCTCTTCTTCAGATGTCGCTTCTATTTCTGTAACAAAAGATATTGTTTATATGTATACTGTATATTTGAAACAAACGACACTTGAAATTTGATATAGGTACCTCCATCATCGTCAGATAATTTTTCCTCACAATAACCTTCTTCTGAAGAATCATGTAATGAATACGTATCGTCATCGTCTGAGCTTTCAACGAGATTCCTTGCCGTTCTTTGCGTGCATTTAGTCGGTTTTCGTACACCCGAAATTGATGGCGTAGGGTGGTCATAAATGTTTTCCTTATAGGATTTTCTACACAGATTAAAGTCTTTGCTTATTTTCTGCATATTTTCAATTTGCAGCGCTTCAAAGTCTTCAAAACTTTCATATCTCATATTTTCTGGCCGGTATCTGATTTCTGAAAGAACAGTTACTTTTGCTTTCTTTTTTTCTGTTTGTTGTATAAGTATATTATTATCATCTTCACTTATTTTCCTTTTTGACTGAGATGAATTTATTAGTTTTTTATCACATTGATTAGTTTTAGTTTTCTTTACCAGTATATGTTTCTTTATGTCAAAGCATTCGCAGTAACCACGCAAATCTCCACAAAAGCAACTTAAACTTCTGAACCGTATTTCATTATTCATTTGACTGTTACTTATTTGGTGTAAGTTCATTGTCTGAGGAACAGGCGTCAGATCTTCTTCGACTGCAGAAATATCAGCCGCATTGACATAAAAAGTCATTACAGTTGTGTCAGAGTTTTTAAGACATGTATAGGCTGTGTATGCGTCTGGTATGTCAGTGCCGTGTTTAACGTTGTCGTCTAGTCTGCGTTTAAGTCCTCCTCCTACTCCGTCCGCAGCTCCCTTTCCATGAGCAGATTCACTGAAGTTCCATGTTGAAAGTGGGAATCCCATGCTCTTTGTGTATTTCGTAAACAAAAAAAAGTTCTTTTTTTGTTTGTATTGCGTCGCTGGCCCATCGGAGAAGAAATGCACTGCATTAACAAGTGGATAATGTTCTCTAACGTAACTTAATATAGGCTTTAAATGTGCCCAAATTGCCTCAGGACCATGTTCATTACAGGCCGATAGTGACGCAAATGATTGTGCCTTTTTTTCTTTGGCATACACAACGCCTGTATGGATAGTCACCTGTGACTTTGATGCTCCGAAGTGCATAGATTGCACTTCTGTTGCAAGCTTGCATACGTAATTTTCACTAAAGTCAATGTGAATGGCCACTTCCGTGTCCTTTAAGTTTTTAATACATGACAAATATTGTGAGTATTGGTGCTTTATGTTAAATACGTGTTTTTTCATAACATTAAGTTCCTGATTAAAGGATTCTGTGAGTGTTTTCAAATTGTCTTCAACAACTTTTTTTACCATCTTCTTAGTAGTCATAGTTTTGCCATCGCTTTTGTTTATGTATGTATGTGTCTGCATTGAAAATTCGGTCCAAGTAACAATATCCTCCATGTTTCTATTATCTTCGTCAAAATTGATACGCTTATTGACACACGTGGAACATTCACCATAGGCGCATGCTTTAAAATCCAAGTCACACACGACGTTCAATAAGATTTCATTCAAACTAGTAGTTTCAATCATTCCCAAAGCGTTTAACTTCTCAATTTTCATGGAGAAATTTTCGTGTTTTACGCACCCACATGTTTCACGATTAGAAAGTTTTGGTTTTAGCACGTAAAATGGCCTGTACTTCTTGAATGCAGTCAATTTTGCAGTGCCTCCTTCTGCTCTGTACTTTTTGTAAAGCTCCTTTAAGGTATTTAGTAAGTAACGTCTTTGTTTTTTAATTTTACCTTTAGTCTTGAATTCTTTTCTTCCAGCGGTCGCCCGACTTACATCGTCTCTTTCGTAAAATTGGATTATTTTATTGATTATAATTCTGTTCTTTCTGATAGTATTTTTTTGTTGACGAGCCCGTCCTTTTAACCCAAATATCTTGCTCGTTATCTCACTCTTCTTGTTATATTTTTGTACGTATTTGTTCCCAATTATTTGTTTAAGTGTATTTCGTTCTGTATTATTTTCAGTATTCTCATATGTATCTTTAATTGCATTCACTAAAACATGATGAGTCAAAAGCTGTCTCTTGACTTTGTCCTTTTGTTCTTGAGAAATGTCTGGCAGGTTTTGTTCTAGAAAACTGTTAGATTTTGTTAATGGTGTCATATCTCTCTCATCTTGAATCTGTGGTTGTGCTTCATCATCAATCAGTGGTTGTGATATACATTTCAGTTCGTCAACAAGCGTAACCAATTTTTTATTTTTTTGCATGTATCGTTTACACTTTTTTTTAATAGATTTAAGTTCTTTCGCCAATTTATCTATTTTTTCTTCATATAGAGATCTTTGTCTAGCCCATCTTCTTCGTAGTCTTCGAACCAAGGTAGTGTTTTCCTGTGTTTTAGCTTTAGCATCGTTTTCATTTGTGGTGTCATCATTTTTCTCAGTTTCTTTTGACTTCATTCTGTGGCGGTTTTGACTTTCTCTCCACTCTTTTCTTTTCTTTCTTTTTAATTCTTCGGGACATTCCATAATTTTTGCTCTTTTTCTATTTCTCTCTGCATTTTTGGATTTGATCTCTTCATACTTCGCAGGATTTTCATTTCGTAACTTTTCACGATATTTTTTTTGCCTTTCGGCATTTGTCAAAGGCATCTGAAAAATTAATATTTTTTTACCGAATTTTATGGTTCATTTGTTATTTTAGGAAAAGTAGTGTAATCTCCGCCTTACAATTGGTCATGTATGTAACGTTACACATTTCGTTACACATTGTAACATTCATGACATACGAAATCGTGGGACATAACCTAGAATTCAAATAATCATTGATTGCAAACTACTATTGATTGTGACGTAGGTTGACCGTATTCTATGATAATTAAACCTTTTAGACAAGTTAACAGAAAAACATAATAAGCGGTACTTACCTTGCAATCACACACTTAAAACAATAGTATTTTGAGCGACAAGTCAGACGTCAACACAAAATCACCATTGACATTCAAACAAACATGGCCGACTTTTTTTTCTGAATGTTGGCGTCTTGCTCAGTAGTGTTGCCATATGAAAATACCAAACATAACCAAATAACACACCGGAAACCTAAAGAAACAAACGTTACATCCATGACGTTACACACTCAAAAAAAAAGTGGACACTTTTTTAAAAATGATTAAATGGGTGACAAAAACGATATTTTTCTTTTGCACGTTTAGAAATAGATTGAAAATATATCGTAAAGCTAAAGTTAAATTTAATATTTTGAGAAAAAACACTCCTTTTCCAAGTGTTGGCAGTTTTTGATACAAAGGGTGCAGTTGGACAAAAAAAAACTAGTATGTGGGGAAAATCAGCAATATTTTATATAATACATTTTTATTTTTTTTCATTAGGGTAGGTAGATATATTTCATGAAAATAATCATAACAGAAGTTCATCGTTCAGAACAATGTTCAACAAAACTCATTTATCAAATAACTTGGACATCACGACAATTTTAAAATGGGGACAAAACAAAAATAACGTTGTACAATTTTTTGCGGCCATACCCAGCTGGAAAAAAGCGTAAACTCGTCGAAAACATTCGTATCTTGGCTGTTAGTGAGAAACCCTTGTGTGATCAGTAAATCCACCACAGTCTGCACTTCTTCCCACGTAGGTACTCTTGTCAAATTTGCCCATTCAAAAATGTGTAGTTCGTTATTGAACTGACACCACTGCTCCAAGTATTCTTTACTTGTTTTGTAAAATTCAGCCGCCGCAGTCTTAACGTCCTGCTGATCAGCAATATCAGTGTCTTGTAGTAGATTACGGACGGTGTGTGGAAGGAAAATCGAACTTTCCTTTAGTGCCAAATTGTCTCGGAGACGATTAATTTCTTTGACAGACTCTATTGCAGACACGTTTTGGCCTTCGATCTTCAACACAACTTGATGAAAGGTCGCCGCCTGTGCGTGCATAAAATATAACCACGGTTCGGAGCTGGGGTTTTCATAAAGTTATTTTAAAATATTTGAACATTTGTCGATGCTGAGAAAATAGGCTTTCAAAGGCTGATACATTTTTAAAACTCTTTCAAGCGCTGGCATCAACGCTAGCCACCTTGTTTTACTGTAGCCCAGCAGTTTCTTATATTCTGTGTCAGTGGATTCACAAAAACCTTTTAGAGCTTCTACTCACACACTATAGGTGTAGAAGAATGAATAAATTTTCACGATTATGCATTCAAAATCAACTGGGAGACAATCTGCGGCTGTTTTCACTGCATTGTGTACTATATGGGCTCCTCATACAATTCCAATGAGTTGTCTTCCGAGTGATTGATTCAATTTCGCGTAAACATTATTACTACCTTTTCTATTTTTTCCTCCAAAGTTGCAGTTTATATTATCTCCGCAGAATGCTACAATTTTCTTACTTAAATCATTGCAAGTTAATACTTCCTTAAGGTAATCGACAATTATATCAGACGTTTCGCCGGGTTTCTCTCGAAACTCTAAAATCTTGACTTTCACGCCTTCATGGGGTACAAAATAGCGGATCATAACTGGGAATAATTTTATCGAGCCATGGTTTGACGCATCCGTTAGTAAGCTTATGCAATGGGCTTCGCGAAGGTGCTCTGTCAATTCATTTGTTGCTATCGATGCTAGCACATTAACATCAATAGCCTGAGATTTTGTACGGGCAAATTTAAATTTTTGCTCAAAACAGGTTTGTATCAAATTAGAAGCTCAGTCATTTGAGCGAAAGCTGTGATTTTCTTGCACTCTGTGATACGCCCACGCACCTTCCGCTGCAGCTATATCCAAACCTTTGGAAGTCGGCAAATGGGTTCTTTTAAAAAAACTAAGCATTAACGAGCTTGAAGCAGCAGCTTGATCGGAAAGCTTATGTTTTTCCTATTTTAAATGTTTCTCGATATCGCTGGCACCCCCATGTCCAACACTAAAATCAGCACGACACTTTTCACACGTAACGTCTGTTGCTACACCGCCGCTTCTTTGTTTAATGAAGGTACACTTGCGTTTAGGCATTTTTGTGATGTTACAATAACAATGCGTGCGCTCCGAACACTTGCTCTCGCTCGACTCGCACCGTTCTTTTTTCGTCAGTCGGCCAGTGTTGCCGTTTAGGAAAAAAAAAAGTCCCTAGACCTCGATGCAATAGTCCCTAGATTTTGAAAAAAAAACGAATAAAAAATCCGCTAGAAGTCGCTAAATATTTCAAAATATTCCATGGTAACAAAATATGGTGTAAATAAAAGCAAATTTATATAATCAAGTATTTAATCATAATAATCAAATCTCTATAGGTTTAAACAAACAAAAATTTCGTTATCCATTGCGTCATGTTCGACTTCGACAACTTCTAATGGCGCTGAAGCAGCAGAAGTTGATGGTTCCACTGTAGAAGTACTTGGTTTTTTAACAGTTTTTGTGATTTTGGTCAGGACATCATCTGGCAAGAAATAGGTATGGCAATTGCGTTTTAAAATCTTTAACTGGTTCCTTATAAGCAGTATGGAGTTTAAAGTGGTTGAAGCCAGCCTGTTCCTCAGTTTGTTTTTTATAATATTCATTTGACTGAACATTCGTTCCACTTCTGCGTTGGAATGGGGCAACGACAGAACAGTGATGGCTAAGTCTGCTATGTCTTTGTACGTATTAAAACCTGCAGCGTCCTTGTATTTTAATACATGAGCCCAAAATTGTACAGTATCAGTAGTCATGGTGTCCCATTTCACAAAGTTAATACTGTGCCATTGTTTTAAAATGTTTTCAATTTTGTCCTCCTCATAACCTAATTCCACAGCGAGTTCAGCGATTGAGTTATCTTTTAACTGTTTTAAAGTATTTTCTACTGATAATTGTGTAATTTTTTGTAAGGCCATGTTATTGCTGGCTAAGCGGTTTTGAATTTCTTTTGCCAAGCGCACGGTAAAATCAATACAACTTTTTCTAACTGTTGCAATTAGTTGATGGTAAATTGGTTTTAGCAACGTGGGACTCAAACATGTATCCGAGATGAAGTACTGGGCTTAGGTGGTTATCAATTTGAATGGTCAAATAATCTTTTTCAGTTATTGCGGAGTTCGGTATCAATATCCTGTTACAGACTGATCGCAATAAATTCATCAATGAGAATAATAATTTAACAGGATCTGTGTTCTCTCCTTCGAAGATCTTGATTCCCATTTGCACATCATTTAGAACACTTTTCAGGTATATGAAATGTAAACGATTAGCTTCGTCTCTGTACATTCCACTTAATAAATCTGCAGTGTGGCATTTATCTTTAGTAAGTGAAAAATTTAACTTAAGCTCTTCCCACTGAGTCAAAATTCTGGCAACAGTGGGCTCTATAGACAGCCAGCGAGTATCACAAACTTTGAGAATTTTAAGAGGTTCGTCGCCGCAGTTAATGAGGCTGTATAGCTCCTTATACTCATGCTGGCGCTTTGATGAGATTGAAAACCACTTATAGGTTTCTCTTATCATAAATTCAATATGTTGTGGAATAGAGTGCTGTGACGCGTGACTGACGGCTAATTGTAGGGAATGACAGATGCATCTTATTAGGATTAAATTGGGTAGATTGTGCTGCCTCTTGAGTATTTCGTATACGCTGTTGTGACACCCTGTCATTACTGCAGCGTTATCCGTCCCAATCCCAACCAAATTTTGGAGCGATAAATTGTGTGATTGTACACAATTTACCAATGATGAGGCAAGGCCGTTGGCATCAGCTCGCTCTACAGGCTCCAGCGACAGAAAAGCAGATACTTACAACAGAATTTTGTGTCATACTGAAATATCTCACAATTACTCCCATGAATTTGATAACACTAACGTCTGTAGATTCATCCAAAATAAGGCTATATTTTTGGCTGCCAATATCTTTGACAAGGTTTTCTCTGAAATGTGGTGCTAGAACCTGGTTGATAATCTGAGTACCTACACTTCGTCCTATGAATTTTTATGTCAGCACATTTTGAATCTGCGAACACATCTTTGCACAATTCTGACAGATGGTCTATTTGAGAAATTGCACTGTGTTCCGTTATATATAAGGCAAGCTTACCTTCGGCTTTTTGGGTACACTTGTTCACTTTAGGAGCTGGAGTAAAACATATTTGCTGATTTTTTGATATCGCTTCACATTTTTGTTTGTGTTTTTTTGTATCGGCGTGTTTCTTTAAATCATTTAATTTTGCGAATATTTCACTGTGACAAAACGAGCAAAAGGCTTTAGTGGGATCCGTCATAACAGGGTTTAACCACATTTTAAACTCGTCTTGTTGTTCCCATTCTGGTCTATACCTTTGAGCATAAGACTTCTTTTTTAAAGGAACTTCCATTTCCACAATTATTAGATTTTGTTAAAAATTACGACTATATTGAACAAAGACACTATTCACACCTTGACAAAACAGGTTTGTTCTGCGAAAACGTAACATAGAAACTGGTTATTCCGTCCTTTCTCTGAACGGCGGTGATGAATGAATGAAATGAAAAAGAAAGAAACGGTGATATATGATGCATCGTTTGATAGAGTGAGAGGCACCAAAACGATTGAACTTCAAGATCGAACGACATTCTGGTAGGGGATTTCCCGAAAAACCAATAGCAATATTCGTAGTGTTGCTAGTAACTACATTTAAATTTGAACTAAAATATGTCTGTGTTTTCAATATCGACAAAATCGCTTCTTCTAATTTCACTACACTACTGGGGGTTGGGAGTCAGTTTTGCAAACAAAAAGTCGCTATAAGTCGCTAAATTTATTTTAGTCGCTAGATCGAAATAAAAAGTCGCTAAACACATCCAAAATCCGCTAGATCTAGCGACAAAGTCGCTAAAACGGCAACACTGAGTCGGTCACCTGCGGCGTCCACGGATACCTCCTCCTGCGGCGGGTATCGGCAGCTTAGTACGTTGACGAGGTTATCAACCTCCGCCCAATCCACCCGCTTCCCAGAGACACGCTCCAGTGCCCAGGTGTCGAATAGCGTAGTTAAAGGCTCTGCGTGGGCCATAAGAAGCCGTACGCATTCACCTACGAGGCCACGCCCTTCAACCGCCGCCAGAGGCGGTCGCTCCCCGGCCCGGGCAACTTCTGCCACATCTACTCTGTGGCCGCCGATGTGTATACGCGCCGTCGCTCTCGGTGACACCAGGACAATCTTGTTCACGGTATTACGGATCGTAACCAGTCCTTCGTTACGCACAAAACCATGCACGCCCATGTTCTCCTGCCCTTGCCAGTTGTTAGTAATAAACCATTCCGTACGGACCACAAGCGGGTGTGGCAGAGCCATTGCAATCTGCATGGCCCACATTGGCCCTGCATTTGACCGGCAAAACTATCCAGAACGACTAGTGCCACCGTTGGGTCCTGTAGCGACCACATTTCTCCCCCAACGTCGAGGTCACCCTCCGAGCCCATACGGATGGCCTGGTCTAAGACTTGCGGTGTAACCGCTATATACCGGTAATTCCAGTCATCGATTACGTCGCGCAAGGCGACCTCCGCCGGTATGTCGCCCCGCAGGGGCACGGACCAGTTTACTCCCGTGGGGAAAGGCCCCGCATATCCTTTCAGCCCGTCCAGTAATCGTAATTTTAGAGCCGGCACCCTCAGGTCCGCCCTCATCGTCGCGGCGGAATTGGCCACGGCAGCCTCCAATCGAACGCCGCCGGAGATGTAACTCCACACTGACCTGGCGTATGACGGGTTAACCCGTTCGTCTCGGGATCCCGGGTCCCGCTCTGAGGCAACGGCCTGTTGGCATCTACCCGTAGGGGTGAGAGTGGCGCAGGACAGTGCGGGGTCTGATCCGACTCCAACCCAGTAAAGACGCCGCTGCCTTCTCACGGCCTCTTCCGACCCGGCCAGGTGCCCACCACAGACAGACTCATCCTTTACCCCGTTACCGCTCAGAGACTCGGTCAGACAAACAAGGACCGCCTTGCCATCACCGTTCACATCCTTGGGCGCGAGTTTACTAGCCCGCGCCTTATAACCGGTAGCCTTTCTCAGTGCCCCAAGCATTTTCTTCGCCGCCCTGGGCAGGGTGCTGCTGACCCCTGAACCCCCGGCGGCCGGCGCACTCTCAGGAGGCGTTTCCGGTTCTGCTGCCGGTGCCGCTGGATCCTTAGGCTCAGTAGCCTCGCTAGCTTGCTGTACCTGCGCGGCAGCCGTCTGGGTGGCAGCGGCCTCCTCATCCGCTGTGAGCCCGACCAGCAGTTCGTCGGCACTGCCTAGGTAGCAGTGGTGCGTAGGGGGCGTGCTACTACTTTGTGAGCCGGATAAGTACGAGGTGCGAACGGATAGAACAGGCAGCTCACTCTCACCCTCACGCAAAACATCTTCCATGCGCCTTCCAGCCGAATGCACCACACGGTCTCCCCTGTGAGCTTCATCTCTTAGCCGGGTAACCGTTGTGATCCTGCTTTCGCCTTCAGAGGTTAGGAAATGTATGTTTCCATTTAGGGCGTGCATCTCCTTGTTGTGCACGGCCGCCATCACTGCTAATGCCCGGGCGCTTCCGCCCTGGGGTGAGGTTATTGCCCTCCTTATTGTCGCGTTTGGTCCCTTTAGAGAGAGCCAACGGTTCTATGCGGGACTCTGGGTAGACAGAGTCACCGTTCAGATGAGAATTTACCTACCTAGCGGATGGTAAAATAAAGTAGACAAGTCAGGATACAATAGTTATTTTATTTAAAGAAGCTCCTATCACATGGTCAGCTAGATTCCTACCTACAGCTTGAAGAGCCAGAAAAGAAGGTGCCAGATGGGCCAAAAGGCTAGTAACGGCTAATGGGGTGGATTTCAATAGTTAGTTCTCTCAATTAGTAACGCAAGCACTGTGGGTCTACAGAGGGTAGCAATGATGGTGAATGTAGTCAATTGGCACTAGTACTGCCCTGTTATTTGAAGTCCGAAGCACGAGGTAGCAGGTGGACACGTGGCAGCGTGGTCAGCCGGCGCGGCCAGGATTGACGTGGCAGGCTCCGTGGCGTTCGGCGGGTTCGCCGGTGTAGGTGTAGGACACGCGGCTTGCCTCAAGAAGGCAGCGGCGCGCTAATAAGAGTGCTATGGGCACTAAAAGGGTGGCGCGGCTCAGGGCAGCGGCGCCCCCGTGATATGGCGTGCAGCCGCACGTGGCTGGTCGTCCCTCGTTGGGTAGGCGACGGGATCCTTGCAGAAGGTCCAGGAGTATTCTTCGGGCGATATGGCCTCGGTGAGCGCGTAGTGAGAGGCCGCTAACTAGCTGCCGTTTGACTTGTTAGGTGGAGACGTGGTCCCTGTAATCAGGTAGGCCTGGTCAGGCGGGCTTCTCGCGAGTACTGTGCGTGTGTCCGTTTAGCTTGGCGATGTCGAGAAGGTTCCAGGTTCCCGATGGGTGAAATTACAGGACCGCACTAGGCCGCAGGTGGGCACGCGGACACACACACATACGTCACAGTTTTACAGTTTATAAATTTCCTAAGGATGCCAGTAATAATGATAGCTTGAGGAACAAACAGACACTCTCACCTGTACACGTCTACCGGCTGTGAGGGTGTCTTCGGCAGCTAGGAGTACGAGTCTAGCAGCCTTGCGCGACCAGGTGTGAAAGACAGGACGCGTCCACGTAATCAGTTTTATTGCAAGGTGAACCTTTACGATGGGTTGAATGACCCGATCATTCTCTTACGTTCATTGACTTATACTGCCATTGATTAGTGTCCCTTATGTTTAAGATCTTAAGGTGCATAATGGCGTACGGATTTATTACAGCGCTCCATGCGTCTCGAAAGGGAACTAATATTTCATTAACAGAACATCAATAGGCAATCTTTAATGTCAGTGTCATTGTCCCATGGCTCCGACCGTGTGCCATTAGTAAACGAAGAAGAAGAAGCATTACTTTCCCTTCGTTCTTTTTGCTGTTAGTGTCAGATAAACACCTAATGTCATTGTCTGTGTGATGTCAACTGAGTTGTTTGTTTACATTTTGTTGAATGCTATGTGATAAGTTATTTATTTAGAAATTACGCTACATTATTTCCTCGAAACGCAGGTCGCCCACACTCCGGGCTTCCGTCTCACCTTCCCAACGATCGTTGGTGACCTGTTCTGCCAAACACACCAGGCAGACGCGCTCGCCGACCGCGCGGGAAGCCAGAGGCTTATTATTAATGAGGGCCGCGGCAGCCAGTTCTACGCGTCGCCCGGGGCGTTCAGCCTCGGCGACCACCTCCAGGGCGTCAGCAACGGGTAAACCCGCAAGCTGATCGAGAGCCCTTCTCTCTTCTCCTTTGTCTCCTGGGGCATCCGCCCCTCCGGCAGTGCCGGTAGTGAGCAGAGGCGCATCGCGTTCAGCCCATAACCTGACGACTGCTATTAGCGCCTCGGCTTCGGCGGCGCTACCCAGTTGGTGTGCTAACTGATCCCTTTGTAATCTCGGCGCGACCACCCGCGCCACTGCAGACGCAAAAACTGGGTTTGAAACCCCAGAAGCGAAGAACCCTATAAGGCTACGGCCGCTGTCACGCCTTCCCAGCATGCGTACTGCCTGCCGTGCCGCCATAGGGAGTAGTGTTCCACGCTTCGTGGTCTGGTCCTTCATCACGGAGGGTGTGAATGTCCGCTCCCCGGGCGCTGCCTCCCTCAAGGCGTCAGCGCGCCTCCTGTCCGTGGCGGGTTGGTCTACTACGCGCACTGTTTGTGCGTGATCTGCTCTACTTGGAGCTGCCTCCAGAATCCCTTGCGCTACGGGATCATAATCGGCCTTGGCTATCTTATTAGCCCATTGACCACCCACCGTTGCTCCGAAGGTGGCCAGACCAAGTCCTCGGGCCACGTCCCCGACGAGGACTGCTCCCCCGTTCCCACCGATTAGGTCGGCCACCAGTTGTTTGTAGTGGACCTCGACCACCCCGGTGAAGTAGCGGTGTACGGGAGGAGCTTTGATAGGCTCGCTAAGCAGCGGAGGTAGAGCAGTCACATCCCGCTCTCTTTCCACTTGCACCGCAACATGCTGGCTCGGCGTCTCCATCACTATGTCCACCGGCTCCCCATTTCCCGGTAGCCGGGGCGCCGATAAACCGGCTTGGACCGCACGGGCCGCCTCAGCCACGAGTGCATGGGCCTCATCCCTTTGGCGGGCCCTCTCTATCCTCTTCGCCTCTCGCGTGGCGAGCGAGATCGCGTTTGCTCGCACACGCTCTGCCGTGAGGTCCGGCACGCTCTGACGGGAACGGGTGCGTGACCCACTGTCCCTCGACCCTGAACCCCCGTCAGAATCGGCAGAACCGAAACTGCCGTCACTATCCGTCGGTGGTGAGGCCTCCACCACCACCGACTCTGCTCCCGGCAGCACCATCCTCGCCGTAGCGCGGGTCCTACCGCGCCACGACCCCTCCCCTGCCCCAGCCCCCGACCCCTCCGTCCTTCCGGGGGTCCTCCTACCTCCCCTACTCCGCCTTATCGTCCCGATGGAACAACAAAGCCTTAAACCTCAGGACCTGCTGGCTTACTAACTTTCGCTTACACCAGGGACGTCCCTTGTAAACAATCTCTACCTTACCGTAGAGCTTCGCAGAGAGGATGATATGGAAACGTTATAGAATACCGTACAACTCTCCTTCCGAAAGACTTTCTGTGCGCGTTTTTGAGTCGGGCGGAATCCATCCGTCCTGCTCTTACTCACGCTTCACTCGCTCTCTTTTCTTCACCGCGCCCCGCGGCCCCGCCGCCGCCTGCATATAGTGAATACAATATAGATATAGATATTGGTCTGTTTGCGAAACCGGGTATTTTTTTTTTTTAATTATTAATCCCTTCCCCCACATCACGTCACATTAATAGAGCAACCTGACTTAAGAATAAAGTATGAAATCGCTAACTATTTTTTGCACATTTTATTGATTTTATCAAAGTAACACATTCAAATAGTACTGAAACTGGACAAATAATTAAGAACAATTTATTTAACTGCTCGGGAATTGTTTTGTATGACACTTAGATTTAAAAAATCACAATATTATGTAGCACAGGAAACATAAAAATGAATTTAATAAATATTTAACTAAAATTAATAGTTAACAGCATATCCACGGCTTTTAATTACAGCTTTACACCGGCGAGGCATTGACTCTATTAATTTTTGACATTTCGCAAGAGAAATAGAGTTCCATTATTCTAAAAAAACGTCATACAGATTAAATTTCCACACTTTGTATTTGAAACCTTTTTCTTTACTTCAAACCACAGATTCTCTATTGGGTTTAGATCTGGACTGTTAGCAGGCCAGTCTAAGACAGAAACTAATTGCGCTGTAAGAAATTCCTTTACGGTGCGTGCAGTGAGTGTGCTTTGGATCATTGTCATGCTGGAATGTCCAAATGACCGGTAGAACGTCTTCAGCGTGTGGTAACATTGTTTCTCCCAGTATATTTTTGTATTGGAACTGATCCATGTTACCTTCTATCAACTTTACAGGTCCTCCCCATGTCCAGAAAAGCAACCCCAAATTTTCACATTTCCACCACCGTGCTTTAATGTAACTCTCGTGTACTTTGGGTCGAATGCTGTATTCGGGGGACGTCGTACATATCGTTTTCCATCAGAACATACTCTGTTTATCCGCTTGGCTAGCGCCCCCTACAAAACCTAAAAACACCTAGACTAGCGGGGCCGCGAAAAAAAAATGGCGTACTGAGGTGACTAATTACTAAATCGTCTATTTTGGCCGGATTACTAAACTAATCATAAAACGGATACCCTTACAACAATCTTGTTGAAATTTCCTATTGGTTTCTTGTGTGATACATGTAATAATCAATTTAGAAATATCGAGATTCTAATTGGAAAAACCAGTGAAAAAAAATATCGGATCTCTCGAGACATTTTGGTATATTATTACAAAATAAGTAACAAAGTGATCAAATAAATGCTATGTTGAACTGACCAAATAAATGATTTATCAGAATGATTACTTTGTTTTACTCAGCTGAATGGAAAATATACCCGTTTTACCCCCGAAGGGTATAAAACGGTTATTTAGGTTTCAGCTGAAAGGCTTGACCCAATGAGATTACCCTCTTGTACATCAGCGCCATCTAGTAGTTCTTAGTGTCAAACGCTATGGAACTGTCATAGCAACTTCATACGTCATCGTGTCGATGGTGGTGGCAGCGCGGCGGGCGCCATCTTTATTCAGTACGTGTATGATTGAGGCGAGGCTGAAAAGCCGGCAAGATGTTATGTATGGGTCAAGCCTTTCGGCTGAAACCTAAATAACCGTTTTATACCCTTCGGGGGTAAAACGGGTATATTTAGGTGTCGAGCCTTCAGGCTTGACCCAATGAGATGTTTGATATCTGCCGGCGCTGACACCCAGGCGTACTGTGATATTATTCCTGTATAGGTAGGCATTGGAGTAGTCTTGGATTCTCGGTAAAGCGAAAATAAGAACAAACGGGTATAGTTATCAGTATCTAATCGACTGTAATGTTCCAAAACTAATCAACATTTTTTGCTTAACCATAATCAACAATATTTACACGATTTTTAATTTAACTTAACCATTTGAGTAGGTAGGTTCTTAAATTGCAGTAAAATTATCTGCCATTGATAATTGAGGAACTGTACTTCTAGGTTCGATTTCCTTGAAAGTAGTGTTTGAAGAAAGTTGAAGAACTGCACCAGTTACCTTTGCGCAATACTTCATCTAAATTTAAATTCTTTTTGGACCAATTATTAGGTGCAACTGCCGACCTAAAACTGCCCGGAGAACATTTGATGTTGGCATTCTTAAATGTATGCCGCAACCATCCAGCTATTATTGATTTAGACGCGGCTTTCACCTTTCCTCTAGTTGTGATAAACATATTTGTCAGAGTAGAATCGGCACCTCTTCTTAATTTAGTTGCTTCTACCAGTATTGGTATCCAGTAACACAGGTCAAGTTTTAGATCGTCATTTTTGGATAGACACCACCCTGACTGTCGGTATTTGGCGTTGTCGGTTTTTGATCCAAAAGCAGGCCAAATAATAATTTTATCTCTTGTAATATGGCAACGATCAGAGTCAATATGCAGAAGCGTGAGGTCATGAATACGTCGCCCAGTTGCTAAAAGTAGCAGTGTTGCTACATGTTGCGACACTTGAAACAGATTGGATACTTCGACATTCCTTCCAGACACCCACTTTAAAAAATCTGCCACGTCCCATGTGCTGAGGCTATGACTTGGGGGATTCTTTAACATAATTGCTTTTATGACTTTCTTTACTATCGGGTGATTGCTGAGAGAATCTTTCGAAGGGTTCGTAAAGGTCGCTACTACCGATTTGTGCACAAGAACGGTTCTGGGGGCTAATTTCCGAACCTCGTGAAGGTGAATTAGGTATCTAGCTAAATCTTTTGGATTTGGTGTTGACGGTGAAATGTCCTCGTTCTTGGCCCACTGGAGCCAACTTTCCCAGGCTGGTTTGTATGTTCTCAACGTAGACGGTCTCCAGGCTGATTGTAGTTACCTTGCGTTCTGTCTCATTCCAATCCATCACTTCAGCCGCCCAGCCCGTATTTTCCAGACTTCCAAACGCAGGTTCTGTATGTCTCGAGGTGGAAGGTTTGTCCGAAGGTCCCGGAGATGGGCTTTGAGGTTTCTGATGCGAAAGGGGGGACACAGTGCTCGTTTCTTACGACTGATTTCCAATGAGCTTTCTCCCAACTCGGTACTATTAGTAAATAGTGGCCGCTGGAAATGTTCATATGTTGGAGAACTTGCGGAATCAGAGCCGGTGGCGGAAAAATCCAACCCAGTCTGTATCCCCATGGTCGACTGAAAGCGTCCGTGTATTCGCTGGTAGTGTCCTTCTGGTCCTCGCTTACGTATCTGGGGACTACTGCAGAGGCTTTCGATGCGAATAAATCTATGTCTGGAGTTCCCATTCTCTGGAAGATCAGGGTCTGCATCTGACCATCGAGGTGCCATTCCTGCTGCCCTTTTAGTCTGGATAGACTGTCTGCAAGGCAGTTGTACTTGCCTGGTAGGTACTTCGGCACAATGTTGATATCTAACGAGTGGGCCAGATTCAGAATTTTTGCCGCCATGTTGAGCAGTTTCCGAGACTTCGTTCCTCCTTGCCTTCTTATATGGGCAGCCGCCGTGCGGTTGTCGGTTTGAAATATGACGGGTCTTTCCACGAAGCTGAATGCATTCTTTTTGTAAGACTTCGAAAAAGGTCCACAATTCTTTTTGATTGGAATGCCAGAGATCTTGGTAAGTGTCCCAGTGACCTGATAGCTTTTTGCCGTTTACTGTTGCACCCCAGCCGATGTCTGAAGCATCTGTTGTTACAAATGCCGAGGGTGTCGCCACTTGGAGAGTCGATGATTTGCTTACGTTTTGAGACCACCAGGATAGCTCTTGCCTCACTACGTTTGGTAACTGAAGCATTTTGTTTCTTTGTGAGTCTGGAAGTTGTTTTGCTGCGATTTGTATGGATCTGCAATGAAGAGCCCCCAAGGGTACCGTGTTAGAAGCAAAACTTAGTTACCTAAAAGCTGTTTTGCGCTTTGCCAACTCCACGAGTTTTTGTTTAAGGTTTGTGTTATTATGCCTCTTATATTTGCTATCTTTAAATATGGTAAACTTTTCTTGTTTTCTGTTGAATCCCAGGAGAGTCCTAGGTATTCTATTTTTGGTGTGGGTGTCAAGTTAGTTTTGCTTAAATTGATATGCCAGCCTAAGTCTTGTAAAAACCCAACTGCCCATTGAGCTTGTTGTGCCAATAGAATAGCATCCTTATTTAGAAGTAAGAAATCATCCAAATATACTATAGTTCTGATTCCTTTTTCACGTAGTAGTGATGCCACCCAATTAGAAATCTTACTAAAGACCGATGGGGCGCTAGAAAGGCCAAATGGTAAGCAATTCATATTGTAAATATTCTTTCCAAAAGCAAAAGAAAGATATCTTCTGTGCGAGTCCCACACTGGAAAATGATAATAGGCGGTAGAGATGTCGATTTTGACCATATAGTCTCCTTTCTGTATGGTTTGGGATACCTTGCGCAAGCTTACTAGTCGAAACTTGGGATTGTGGACATAAAAGTTGTGAGAACCGTTTGATTTCTCTCTCAAAAATATTGGTGATAGATGGCCATGATTAAATTTATTTATCGAAAAGGCTCCCATTTCCAGTAAGTGTGATATTTGCTGTGACATTGTTTTTGAAGTGGTACGATCAAGTATTTTTTCCCTTGCTTGGGATAAGTTGGTCAAAGGTGGCTTTCGAATGAAAGGTATTCTGTAACCCTTTAAAATGTTAGTGATCGTATTTGAAGGCCTTAACGAATTCCACAGATTAATTTTATGTTTTAATTGACCCGCGAGAAATGGACTAACCTTATGATTTCTTTCCTCCACCTTGGGGGGTCTTGTTTTTATTGGTGAAATCATTTTGTTGTTGCTTGTTTGAGGATCGAAAATTCTTGGAACCTTGAAATGGCTTCTTAAATTTTGATGTTTCGCGAGCTGCTGGAGCTTTTGTATTTTTTGTGGGAAAAGTTTTCTTTCCGTTTGGCTTGTAGTTATTTTTCCGGGGAAAAAATTTGTGTGCCCCCCCTTGATCCTTCATGGCTTCAGTTATTTTCTCTTCCGAGAAGAGGTGTGTGTCCGATGGAGGGATTTCATGGACTTTATTTGCTGGCTTGTAGGTCTCTCGTCGATTCTGTATGACTTCAGCCCTTCTATCGCATGTGTATTGTAACAGGCCGTCTGAGATCTTCCTGAATGAGCAGTCGGCTGCCAGGAATTTTTCCTGGATCTCTTTTCGTAGTTTCGGATCCAAACTCTTACAGGTCTCTTGAAAAGCCTTTCGTTGTAACAGTAGCCCATGGGTGATTGCACCCAGGGTTAGGTCTGTTTTCTCTAACTGCCCCAAAGATGTCCATGACGGGGTATTTGTTGCTAATACACTGTTGACTTTCAGAGCTCCAAAAACCGGTGTAGCATGAAAGGTTTTCTGCACGTCGGCATACCTAACATTCTTCCAGCCCTCGTCCCCCAACCGTTGGCATTTACGGCCTTGTTCAGCTATTTGAGGGTCGGCTTTTGCCAGTTTGGGTTCTGCTTCAGCGGTGTTTGGTGAAAAATCACAGTCTGATTGTTCCGACTTCTTTCCGCTTGTAATTTCCGCCAGTTTTCTTTGAGCTTCAGCTTTTTGGGTTGCCAAAGCTTCCGCTTCAGAGCAGTCTTGTGGACTATTCTTTGGCCCCGTTGAAACTGACATGGCGCGAAATGATGGTGCGTCGAACTCTTCCTCATCCTGGGTACTCTCTTCAGCTGATTCGTAAGAATCTGGTTGAGATTCTTCGCGCTCTAATGTTAGAGAATTAACTTTTTCCGAAACGCTTTCGATAGCTTTAGTTTGGCTCGTGATTACCTGCATCATTTTTTCGAATAGCGTACACTGCATATCTTCGCTCAAGTTATCTGTGCGTGGTATTTTTGCAGAGGCCGTGCTCTCTTGAGATGTGGATCTCCGTTTTCGGTGCGAGCTGCCCGAGGCCATGTCTCGAGATGTAAGTGTGGGTTTTAGGGTCCTTACGGTGGTCATGAACTGATCGTAGGATTTTTCATGAAGCCTTTCAGCCACCTTGTGGTGCATACAGAACTGCCCGACCCAGAGGCCATTCTAAAAGTTTTCTTTTGATGGCCCTATATTTTTTCTCTGAAAGGTAGGGGTCTCCTGGTGTGAAAGCTTTCGCCAACTCCACTGTCGGGATCGCGAACCTCAGTTTCGCTTCAGTTTTAGGCGAAATGGTCGTTCCAAACAAGTCGGTATAGGAAAGGTCTTCGACTTCCCAGGACCTCCAGTCCTCTGGGTAGTAATCGTCTAAGATTCCAGTTACTCTTCGATAGAACTCTTGGTCCTCTTGGGGGACAAGTTAAGAGCATAAGTTGCTCATTAGCTTTGGAGCCATGATCTGTAACAGCAGAGAAACAATTGATTGTTTGCTGTCCCGCTGGGGGAACTTAATATTTGAGTGATATCGAATAGATCCATGCGTCCGGTCGCGTCGATTGATGCGACGTGGATATGTTTGACACGACTGGTCGTATCAATTGATGCGACGTGGATCAATGTTTGATATGACTGGTCGCATCGATTGATGCGACCCGCATGGAAATGTTCATACGACGACATGTCGTTGTCGGTCGTATCAATTCATACGACACGCATCGAGTGCATGTTTAATAATTTTTCGCCGTGGCCAAAACCCACGCATGCGGGTGCTTGCGTTCCTTAGTGGCAGCTAGCCTTAAAAAAGCCAGCGTACGGTTGTCTGTCATTCATTGCGAGACGACAATAATGAGGTAGCATCACTATATTTAGTAAAGCGGATCCCCAATCCCGTATGCCCAAGGAAGCATGGATGCCCCAGTATGTTGCAAACCCTTTCCCTAACAAACTAGGGAGGTTTGCAAAATTTAATAGTTTAGTAAAAAATTAAATTTTTACCTTGATTTTGTAACACTTTTTATTTAAAGTTATTTAATTATATTACTACTGACGACGCCGAAATTCAAAAGCGTACTGAATAAAGATGGCGCCCGCCGCGCTGCCACCACCATCGACACGATGACGTATGAAGTTGCTATGACAGTTCCATAGCGTTTGACACTAAGAACTACTAGATGGCGCTGATGTACAAGAGGGTAATCTCATTGGGTCAAGCCTGAAGGCTCGACACCTAAATACTTAGTTTTTTGATAAATAAAAACGAGCCCAGGTCACTGACTTTTGTCACACAATTTTTTTTTTTTTTTCGTATTAATCTACCTACACATATGACATCTGTTTTGCCGTAAATAATATGATAATATGTTACGTCATATACCTAAGTTCTTTGTAGAATACACTAAAACATACCTTATTGTTGAAATAACGTAGAAATATGTGAATTTCTAACAGCCTGCCACCATGACGAAGCACTCACTTTGACTCGGCCTATCTCATTATCACAAAGCACTTTCTAATAGTTATTCGAACTAATGCACTCACTATATCCTAAAAAACATTATTCGAGGTAGTCCAAATACAACTACACGCAGAATTATCCCGTTGTTTACAATTTATTTTCTCCAAATGCGCCATTACAGACTGATAAAACTGACCAGTACTAGGGATGGGAAGTGGTCAATAACGTTATCGATAGATTTTTCAGCCAAGCGCGAGTCGCTTGCCGTGTTTATGTACAAAATTATAACATTTCTAGTAGCGCTCGACAGACAACGACAGTCCCTAGCTGTGCGTATTGATTTATTACGTCTCTAAAGTGCTACAAAAACAAACCATTGTTTTTGCTGCCGTGGGCGGCAGGTCTTTGTTTACAGTTTCAAGTAGACTGTTTGGATAAACAAATGGTAGCTCGTGACTGTTATTGGTCATAAAAAATTTACTACCGTTACCGTAGTGCCAGATGGTTGAATTGTTAGACTTGTCGGTGCCGGCGTTATTTATTTTTTACGCGTTGAGTTTTTATCAACAAACGTTATTGCAATACACAAAAAAAAATACATGGGTAGGTATTGCTATTTTTTTTCGTGTACATAAACTCGTCAGCGATTCACCGTAAAATATAACTTTTTTGTACGGAAATAAATGACATGTAAATAAATATTATTATATTTTTATTCAGCTAGTTTATACAACAGTTTCTTTAGACAAATGTGTTTCTACCGCTCATTCACTGTAAGATGGCACCTGTAAATACTCCATAGCAGGTGCCAACTTACGGTGAACGGTCTGTATGTATTTCATCATCAGCCGGTTGACGTTATATTGGTGATCGGAGTGTTGGTGTTCATTACAGCTTACAGAAGTCCAGTGCTAGACATAGGCCTCCCCCATGGAATGCCACGACGAACGATCTAGAGCCACCTCCATCCACCGCCTTCCTGCGACCTCTGTAATGTCCATGGTCCATCGAAAGGGGGCATTCCTCTGTTGCGTCGTGTACGGTTCGTGGTTGCCACTTGAGAACCTTTCTTCCTCAACTGTTATCAGTTTTGCGAGCTTATACATTATGGCCTGCCATTTCCACTTTCCACACTGCCATGCCCATTGCCACTTCAACTTACTAATTTTGAGAGCTATGTCGGTGATCTTGGTTTCCTCATTGAAGGATTGATGGTCACTGCATCACAGTACACTCAAGTGGATGCTGTTGACCATCACTTGGCGCAGTAGCCTTATCTATTTTTTATTATGTTCTTTGAATAAAATGATGTAGGCTATACGATATGTCGACCTCTGTAGTGCGGCGGGCAAGTAGCGAGATACGGAGGTTGCGGATTCGATTCACGCTGTTGAATAAATGTTTGTATAATCTACAAATATTTGTTCCGGGTCTTGCTTGTACCTACTCATGATTCATACATGATATTTTTATATTTATAGTATCTGAGGTAGGTAGGTAGTAATAAATGAGTAGATAGTCAATAAAAGATTTATGTTATTTATATTTACAGTAGAATATTAACAATATTACACTTACAGTATGTACTGTATTATATTTACAATAGGTATACAAACATTACTTACTATCGTCAACTTGGGATAATCGAGACAGTCAGATCAAGCGGGGTGTCAATTGAATGCGCTTTGCATTTATTTTAACTTTTTATTTATTAGACTATGTAGTTTTAGAGATTATAACCTTGAAACTGGAAATTTGACTTCATTTAGATACAATTTACACCTTCTAATATCTTATTATTATGTATCTTATTATTAGCATGTAAATAACCTATCCAAACTTGTAAAAATCTATCCTATTTTTATTATAACATTGCGACTCGAAATTACTCAGTTACTAATTTTGTAACTGAAACTTTACTCTCAACTATATAGGTGGATATGTAATGACCAACAGATTAAATTAATGCACAATTTCACCACTTGTCTGTTTCATTTTTTCATGCTGTTGGTCATTTTAGTTTAGTTTAGTTTCTCTTTAGTTCTTTAGTTTGCCTATTCTTAACAATTCTCCTTTGAAAGAATACAAGGAGTGCATAGCTAGCACGAAGCTTGCTATTCAACAGCTCAAAAGCAGATGAATGAACTCTGCCAGAGTAGAGATGACTGACAGAGATGACAAGACAAGATTTACTTATAGAGCTAAACAAAGAGCTTACAAGTTCAATCAAATTTGCCAAAGGTATTTTCATCAATCGAGAACGAAAGGTCACTTTAGTTTAGTTTGGCAACAACTAAAGAGAAAAAAAAAGAAACGTTTCATGCTATGACCGATAGCGAACAAGTACCGTAAGGGAAAGTTGAAAAGAACTTTGAAGAGAGAGTTCAACAGTACGTGAAACCGCTCAATGCGCTACTCGACTTATTGAGCGCAAAATTATCAGCCAGGGTAATAATATACTTGGTGTCATGCTATGACCGATAGCGAACAAGTACCGTAAGGGAAAGTTGAAAAGAACTTTGAAGAGAGAGTTTAACAGTACGTGAAACCGCAATTAAAAAGTAAAATTAAATACTGCCAGTAAAAATCTCAAAATGAAACAAAACTAATTGGCATATTAGCCCCTATTTGCAACTATATAGCCTATAGCTGATCTTGCACAGGACACAACTGCCTTAGAAAGCATGATCAATTAAAAATTGGATGGCATTTGTACAAGATTTTCTTTAGAAAGGAATGTGTGGATTTAGATCCCTCGTATTACAACTGGCTACAAACATTCAAAGAAATGCTGACTTATTGTAAGAACCATGATATTATTGATAATTTTGCGCTCAATAAGCCGAGTAGCACATTCCCGCGCTTCTTCAAAAAAACAAGGAGTGCATTGCTAGCATAAAGCTTGCTATTCAACAGCTAAAAAGCAGATGTATCGCTATGACCGATAGCGAACAAGTACCGTAAGGGAAAGTTGAAAAAACTTTGAAGAGAGAGTTTAACAGTACGTGAAACCGCTCAATGCGCTACTCGACTTATTGAGCGCAAAATTATCAGCCAGGGTAATAATATACTTGGTATCATGCTATGACCGATAGCGAACAAGTACCGTAAGGGAAAGTTGAAAAGAACTTTGAAGAGAGAGTTTAACAGTACGTGAAACCGCAATTAAAAAGTAAAATTAAATACTGCCAGTAAAAATCTCAAAATGAAACAAAACTAATTGGCATATTAGCCCCTATTTGCAACTATATAGCCTATAGCTGATCTTGCACAGGACACAACTGCCTTAGAAAGCATGATCAATTAAAAATTGGATGGCATTTGTACAAGCTGTTCTTTAGAAAGGAATGTGTGGATTTAGATCCCTCGTATTACAACTGGCTACAAACATTCAAAGAAATGCTGACTTATTGTAAGAACCATGATATTATTGATAATTTTGCGCTTAATAAGTCGAGTAGCGCATTCCCGCGCTTCTTCAAAAAAACAAGGAGTGCATTGCTAGCACAAAGCTTGCTATTCAACAGCTAAAAAGCAGATGTATCATGCATTGACCGATAGCGAACAAGTACCGTAAGGCAAAGTTGAAAAGAACTTTGAAGAGAGAGTTCAACAGTACGTGAAACCGCTCAATGCGCTACTCGACTTATTGAGCGCAAAATTATCAGCCAGGGTAATAATATACTTGGTATCATGCTGTTGGGCTCGAAGAAAATCATTTCAAGAGCCAAGGTGGAGTCCAAATTGAAAAGAAGAAGATCATTCTAATGACCAACTTCAAAGTGCCGACAGCCAATAACCACAAAGATGTGCAACGCAATGGAAAAAATTTAAACAATTCTCCTTTGAAAGAATACAAGGAGTGCATTGCTAGCACGAAGCTTGCTATTCAACAGCTAAAAAGCAGATGTATCATGCTATGACCGATAGCGAACAAGTACCGTAAGGGAAAGTTGAAAAGAACTTTGAAGAGAGAGTTCAACAGTACGTGAAACCGCTCAATGCGCTACTCGACTTATTGAGCGCAAAATTATCAGTGCTGTTGGGCTCGAAGAAGATCATTTCAAGAGCCAAGGTGGAGTCCAAATTGAAAAGAAGAAGATCATTCTAATGACCAACTTCAAAGTGCCGACAGCCAATAACCACAAAGATGTGCAACGCAATGGAAAAAATTTAAACAATTCTCCTTTGAAAGAATACAAGGAGTGCATTGCTAGCACGAAGCTTGCTATTCAACAGCTAAAAAGCAGATGTATCATGCTATGACCTATAGCGAACAAGTACCGTAAGGGAAAGTTGAAAAGAACTTTGAAGAGAGAGTTCAACAGTACGTGAAACCGCTCAGGGGTAAACCTGCGAAAAAAAGGGAAAAAATTGAAACAATTCTCCTTTGAAAGAATACAAGGAGTGCATTGCTAGCACAAAGCTTGCTATTCAACAGCTAAAAAGCAGATGTATCATGCTATGACCGATAGCGAACAAGTACCGTAAGGGAAAGTTGAAAAGAACTTTGAAGAGAGAGTTCAACAGTACGTGAAACCGCTCATTGCGCTACTCGACTTATTGAGCGCAAAATTATCAGCCAGGGTAATAATATACTTGGTATCATGCTGTTGGGCTCGAAGAAGATCATTTCAAGAGCCAAGGTGGAGTCCAAATTGAAAAGAAGAAGATCATTCTAATGACCAACTTCAAAGTGCCGACAGCCAATAACCACAAAAATGTGCAACGCAATGGAAAAACAAGTACCGTAAGGGAAAGTTGAAAAGAACTTTGAAGAGAGAGTTCAACAGTACGTCAAACCGCTCAGGGGTAAACCTGCGAAACTCGAACGAACGGTTCGAAGGCGATTAGATATCGCCCTAGTTCTAATGACCAACAGCATAAAAAAATTAAAAAAGAGCTACAAAAGTTCTCTAGCTCATCATCAGCTGAAAGCTTGCCAAGGAAGTCTGAGGAGATATAGGGTCAAAATGACTAATTTAGATATCGGTAATTTAGTTTAGCTAAAGGTGTTTTCATCATTTAGGAACGAAAGTTAGTGGTTCGAAGGCGATTAGATATCGCCCTAGTTCTAATGACCAACAGCATAAAAAAATTAAACAAGAGCTACAAAAGTTCTCTAGCTCATCATCCCCTGAAAGCTTGCCAAGGAAGTCTCAAGAGATATATGGTCAAAATGACTAATTTAGATATCGGTAATTTAGTTTAGCTAAAGGTGTTTTCATCAATCAGGAACGAAAGTTAGTGGTTCGAAGGCGATTAGATATCGCCCTAGTTCTAATGACCAACAGCATAAAAAAATTAAACAAGAGCTACAAAAGTTCTCCAGCTCATCATCCGCTGAAAGCGTGCCAAGGAAGTCTGAGGAGATATAGGGTCAAAATGACTAATTTAGATATCGGTAATTTAGTTTAGCTAAAGGTGTTTTCATCAATCAGGAACGAAAGTTAGTGTTTCGAAGGCGATTAGATATCGCCCTAGTTCTAATGACCAACAGCATAAAAAAATTAAACAAGAGCTACAAAAGTTCTCTAGCTCATCATCCGCTGAAAGCTTGCCAAGGAAATCTGAGGAGATATAGGGTCAAAATGACTAATTTAGATATCGGTAATTTAGTTTAGCTAAAGTTGTTTTCATCAATCAGGAACGAAAGTTAGTGTTTCGAAGGCGATTAGATATCGCCCTAGTTCTAATGACCAACAGCATAAAAAAATTAAACAAGAGCTACAAAAGTTCTCTAGCTCATCATCCGCTGAAAGCTTGCCAAGGAAGGCTGAGGAGATATAGGGTCAAAATGACTAATTTAGATATCGGTAATTTAGTTTAGCTAAAGTTGTTTTCATCAATGAGGAACGAAAGTCAGTGGTTCGAAGGCGATTAGATATCGCCCTAGTTCTAATGACCAACAGCATAAAAAAATTAAACAAGAGCTACAAAAGTTCTCTAGCTCATCATCCGCTGAAAGCGTGCCAAGGAAGTCTGAGGAGCATTCTCGGAACCGGAAACTGCACTGCACCATCTTCAGCACACATATCCATCAACTTTGTTTTAATGACGTCACCTCTAACCTCAATTCCTGAGTGTTCTATGGCTATTATCATTGGACCATATTTTTCTGGTAATCCCGCCAACATTAATGCTCCAATCCATTCGTCGTCTAGCTTGAATCCTGTTCCTTGAAGTCGCTGCCCTGTTTCCACAATCTGGGTTACATACTGCGTCATGGAATCACAATTATCAAGCCGAATATTGATGAGACTTCGTAACAAACTGATTTTTCTGGTGCAACCGGAGTCATCGAACAATTTCTTAAGCGTACTCCAAAGATCATACGCTGTTTCTGCGTTCTTTATGTGAACGTATAGCGATGGATCTATAGTAAGAATCAGTTTCGCTTTAGCCTTTGCGTCTTCAGTCTTCTCAGTTGCAGTAGAATTTTCCAACAACTTTTTTTCAATGGCGGACGCCATGCCCTCCAAGACCAAAACATTTTTCGCCGCAAAGCACCAATCGTCATAGTTCTCACGACCTTTCAATTTTGGAACGTTAGCAATATAGTTCGACGTAATTTTTAAACACTTATCACAGCACAGTTCTTTTTTATTATTGGAATTTAGTCTGGGCCCAATAACCTAATGAAACGACTTGGCTAAAATAAGTCTGTTTTGGCTACACATAACAGACTTATTTTATTACTTGACATTTATGCTTACATAGATGGCGCTAGGTATGTACAGACTGATATTTGTTACAAACTAACAAGATATAGGGTAAAAATGACTAAACTGGGTCAAATTACTGTTCAATTTTGTTACTGAAACTTTACTCTTCTCTCTCTCAACTATATAGGTGGATAGGTACTGAAGTTGGTTTGGTGAAATCTATGGTGATTGTTTATTAGCTTGGATAGATCATTTACTTACTTATAATATCTTTCAAAAAACAGTCATGTTTTTCAAAGTAATATCTACTACTTTTCACTAAAACGGTATATTTACCATGATTATTGAGTTTTGTTTGTTCCCCTTATCTTTTCTAGACAATGACATACTGAAAAGATCCTATTAGATGATATTGTACTTGGCTACTAAGTTTTAACAGGAGCCGTAACATCTTAAACAAATGTAATAATGTAACAAATTTAATGTTACATAGATGTACACAATCATGCAATCATCACTTACGCGCGCAGACATTCAATCATCACTTACTTCACTCACAGTTTACCTACCTAACTAAAGATAATCCCAGAATCTACCAACTTACATTTGATTCACGTAATCAGTCTGATCCAACAACATCCACAAAATCCAAGCTACGCCATGCTTAACTTCGTATAATATATATGAGTAGTATAGGAGCAAAACTGCTAAGTCATTATGGGCACCCGTAATGGCTCAGCTGTTCCCTCTGCTGTACTCGCATATACACACGTTACGCCAAATGCAAAACTACGTCAAAAGTAAACTACGCTAAATGCCAGACGTTATGAAGAGGTAACAACTGTACATACCTAAACGGATAACGGTGAAGGTGCGTCAACATGCGTTATCATCAATCATCTGATGCCCACTGCTGTACCTAAGTACCTAGGCAGACTGTAAGGGTGACGACGCTGGAAACGGTGGAAGAACAACATTGTGTCACACATGCATTATCATCAATCATCTGACGCCCACTGTTGTACCTAAGTACCTAGGCAGACTGTAAGGGTGCCGACGCATCGAAGAAGTAAACTGTATCTCAAAGACCTGAAGACCAAGCATGAATGCGTTAGATGGAAAGATGTTTCGACAAACATCATACTCCTAACTAAGGTAGAGTATGAAATTTTTCAAAACATGGTTCCAAACACAAATATACTAGACACTTTTTGCATTTGTATACAGTTTTGACTCTACGATTATTGCGAGCTAAGCATCAACTGTGGCACGCGTAATAAAATGTGTAATGGGCCCGTCGGAGAAGCGAACCTCCGGTAGGTCTGTTCCCAAGGTTGGACAGAGCCTACGTTTTTGTGGAACGTGGGACAAATGCTGCTTAATAATAGCTTCCGCTAGTTCCAAACGGAACACCTGCTGTTTGACAGCAACGTTCTCATTGGACTTGTGCAAGAGAATTCTGCTGTTGTTGATGGACACGTTTAGCAACCTCTTAAACATTTTCTTGTACCACTTGCGGTTTTTACTCACAGTGGACGCATCACGCCACCATCATCCATGCTATAAAATAGCATTCTGTCGATCTCTATTATATCTACGTCCGAGCCGGACACGTAGTCAGTTTCTGCACCAGAGCTTTCGTCGGACACAACATCACTTTTTTGGGCCAACAACTCTTCAACAGCTTCATCGTCCAACTCATTGGGGTTATACATCTACAAAACACATGACATTGATGATGATCACGAAATTAGAAATATAATCCACGAGCTTATAAAATATTGAAATATTGCATTGGTGCATTGTCTTGTCCAATGAGTTCTTGCGGAATTGACTGTGCTGACGCTGGCCTTGGTCCTGGTGACGTTGCCGTCGCACCAAGAGAAGAGTGGTGTGGTGGGGATGGTGTGTACACACCTTAAGACGTCGATGCACCATCATTCCACGTTGAATTTGAGAAAGATGAAGGTGTGCTTCTTCCTGATGAGTGACTTGCTGCCATAATCTCGTAGTCTGAAAGGACTTCACCCAAATGTTTTTTTGCCTTTGCTTTTTCATACGGTGGTAAATTACGCAAAACTTCACCAATGTGTCTACAAAATAAATCAATATCATCATCTTTTCTGCTGACAATATTTTTATATAGTTTCTGCCGTTGTTCATCTCTTTGTTTCCATAACTTAAACAACATGTCTTCCTTTTTCTTTTTTTTCGGTACTACGATAGGTGTTGGTGTCTTTAAAGCATCAGTTACATTTTCAGTTACTTCGATGACAACTTCATCAACTTCCTGGCCAGTGTTACTTTGCTCTGCACTATTGCTGGATAAAAACAAGTCCGAATCAATAATGTCATCAAGTTCTTGATGTGACTGCACTGTGTGCGGAATTTCTTTGGTTCCTCCACTTCCTCCAGCTCTGTGATGTGGAACGTTGTCTAGAAATGATAATTGTAGATGTCTGTCGGACTTTGATTTGTTTAACGCAGCCGAGCCAGTGCCTAATTTTTTTTTTTTTTATGTCTTTGATAGCTGTCACGAATTGTTTTCCATTTTTTTCTGCAATCTTCATCTGCAAAAAAATTAAAAATATCAATTTTGTTGTTACAGATTTTTGGCCACAGGGGAATCTTTTAAGTCTTTGACAACGGCATACCGCATATCAGAGTGCTATATATCCCAAATTGTAAAAAGTGTTCTCAAGGTTATGAGACAGAAATTAGTGCCTATTTTGATGAGACCTGCATCACAAAACGATTTCAAAAACATAGAACGTGAATTTTGGGAAAAATGGAATATACCAAATTGCGTAGGAGGAATCGACGGAAAACATGTGCGAATCAGGGCACCTTATAAGAGTGGATCATTGTTTTTTAATTACAAAAACTATTTTTCGATTGTGCTATTAGCAATCGTGGACGCTAATTATAAGTTTGTAGCAGTTGATGTTGGTGCTTATGGAAAAGAATCGGACAATGGTATATTTCAAAAATCATTGATGGGGAGGCAAATAGAAACCAATAATTTTAATATCCCACCCCCAAAAGTTTTACCAGCAACAAATGTAATGCTGCCTCATTTTTTGGTCGGAGACGAAGCATTTGCTTTGAGTAGATACATGATGAAACCCTATTCTAGGAGACTGGCAAGACTTGACAGAAATAAAGATATTTATAACTTAAGATTATGCCGAGCCCGCCGGGTAACAGAAAATGCTTTTGGGTTATTGAGCCAAGTATTCAGAGTATTTTATACTCCAATCGCTATAACATCAGATGTAGTTGATGACTTAATATTAACTGCTTGTTGTTTACATAATCTCCTTCGGGATGGTTATCTGGAACGCAACAGCGTGCCATTCCATAGCCGAATAGACGATGACAATCCTGAGGATAATATGATAGACTTTGCCCGTTTTGGTGGATTTGCTAGAAGTGACGGATTCGAAATTAGAGACAAACTTAAAGATTTCTTTTGCAGCGAAAATGGTTCAGTTTCATGGCAAGAAACTGCTATAAATAGAATATAAATTAGAATTTTACCTATTATTCGAATGACTTTATTTTAATCACTACATAATGTTATGAAGGTGAATTTGATTACAATAAATACCTAAATAAAAACAATTACCTACCACTTTTATTTAACTCTTTTCCAATTATTTTCCAAATATTATCTTTTATTATTGTGTTTAAGTAATTTGCGTGTGATGCATCGTATAGTGCAGGATGTTGTGCCACATGGTTGATGAGTTTATCTTCGTCAGAGAGTGAAAAACTCATAATGATTGAAACTCGTTCAAATGACACGTGGCGCTTGCTCTGACGTCGGCGGCGTACTGATCTGCGGTCGGGCGACGTGTCGTCGGCCGCTCGGCGACATGTCGCTGGGCTTCATGTCGCTAGCTAAGCAGGGTATTTCATAGTAATACATAGAAACCAGTAGTGGCGCGGCGACATGTCGTCGGCCGCCGCTTCATGACGCCCGCCGCCAACTTGCACCTTAAGTGATTCAGTTGTGATTGATGTCACATTTAAAGCGATGCGCTTTGGACCGACGCCTCGACTGAAGTGAATGGCTATAATGCACGCCGCGCTTATAAAGGCTGGCTGCTACCCGTTCGCCGTGCTTCGTACTTCGTCGGTGCCCGTCGGCCCGATCGTCCGCTACTGATTCACTGAGCGAGCCATTACGGATGATGTCACTCGATTGCAATAAACACGGCTTGCACCGACCCATCAGACCGGCTGCCCGCTACCTGCTAATGGTCGACGTCACTTGATCGTATAAATAAGGCAATTATGCTAGCTCGCGCCGACACGGCCATTCTGCATATAGGTCGCCCCCGACCTATTAATAAAACTGTTGCAATGTTCACATGTTTCATAATCTGTTCTAAGGGAGGCCCCTGTCCTCAAACAGTCAGTCAATCTTATCTTTTCTTATTGTCATTGAAAGGGAGACCCCTGTCCTCAACCAGTCAGTCAATCTTATCTTTTATTATTGTCATTGAAAGGGAGGTCCCTGTCCTCAACCAGTCAATCAATCTTATCTTTTCGTATTGTCATTGATAGGGAGATCCCTGTCCTCAACCAATCAATCAATCTTATCTTTTCATATTGTCATTGAAAGGGAGGCCCCTGTCCTCAACCAGTCAATCAATCTTATCTTTTCGTATTGTCATTGAAAGGGAGATCCCTGTCCTCAACCAGTCAATCATTCTTATCTTTTCATATTGTCATTGAAAGGGAGGCCCTCCTTTATTACTTGACCTCAAACCGACCCCGAACTTGACCTTGAATTTTGCTAACATAACCATGTGTACTCGGCCAACGCCTATGCAAGAATGAGCCCTGTCGCTTTCGTACGCCCCGTCCACATCCGAGCGTCAACCTGCGCAAACAAGTCTCGGGCGCATTCGTTTGGGTGACGCGACACGACAGAATACGACCGCTCGCAGCCGAACACACGGCGCCTATAAGCCCTCAATCCCAGTTGATCCCCTCTCCAGAGTCATCAAATGACCTCTCTCCGACAAGGCCATACTGAAAATAGGCGCGTCCCTGCGCCTTAGTCACATTTAGGCCTACATTCACATTTCACACTTTGTTTTTATTTATTTTATTTTACTTTGTTTGAAACAATACTAAGCATTTTTATCCTGTCAAATAACACAATCAAAAAGTTATAATAAGCTCTTTGCCGTCAGATCTCATAGCCTCAGCGCTAATTTTGATCATTAACCCTTAATCAAACAGAATACTTTTTTATGAGATAAATGAAAACTAAGAATGGTTTTTACGTAAGTTGAGTGCGTAGATTCAGAAAAAAAATAAAATTAGGTAGGGGGTGGGGATAGGGTGTTTTTGCGGTGGGAAATAATTTCCCATTATCCGTTACTGCATAGCAAAATTTTATGGAAGTGGGAAATTGTTTCCCATTGTCCGATACGGTTACGGACTTTTATTTTTACTAGTAGTTCCCCCCTGCTTTGCTTGAAATTTTAATTTTTGTTTTGTAAGTAACTCAAACTATGTAACATGCAAACCAAAATAAAAGATGTTTATTATTTATTTATTTATTTAATATTATAATAAGAAATTAAGAAAAGTATTAATACAAAAAAGGCGGAATTATCATTGCAATCATCATACTTATAACTATAACTATTAAATTTATTTTTCAGATGGAGCAGTATGAAAAGCTTTGAAGCAGGTTTTGGCGCACAGAGATACATTACATGTGGAACATTGTATTTTGGTTCTCTGTTCTTTCTTTTTCAAACTGCAGAACTTACATCTCTTGTAAGTTCTGATTTCTTCTGGCAAGTGTATGCCCACATTCAATAAACGGACTTCATCAGGCACTCCAAAGACACCACCCTTTTTGTTTTTAAACCGTATAGCTTGTCCTGGTACTTTCCATGTTGTGTGATTGTCTACTAATGCCCGTGCCAAACGCAACCTGAAATCTCGGTGACCATGCAACGTTGCAACGTGTGTGTCGTTGTAAGTAATATATGCATTTATAATGGAAGCATCGAACATGAAGAATAGAAGTCTCATCCAATATTTTCGGGATTTTCGGTCAATTGGGTATGAAGACCTAAAATGGTCAAATAAATCTACCCCACCCATGCTTAGAGTATATGAAGCAATAGCTTTCGGGCACAGAACCACTTTTCTAGTGCCATATTTTTGGGTTCTTTTCACGAGCATTACGTCACGTGGTTGATGTGCGGTTGAGAGCATATTTACTTCTTTAGTGTCCATCCACTTGACGGCTGTTACGGGCTCTGATGTGACAGCTGTGAATTGATGTTTTTCCAATCTCATCTGTTTCGGCTGCTTATTATTCTTCATGACATCAGGCAGATATTTTTTGTTGCTTCGAACTGTTCCTACTGCAAAAATATTTCTGTCAAATAGATCTTCCATAAGTGGAACACTGGTGAAGAAATTGTCGAAAGCAACTAACGTATTTCCAGGTACATTAATACATAGTTTCGTCACCACATTGTAACCTAGTCCGTCATTCTCTGTGCTATCACCTTTACCGGTATAAACTTCAAATTGGTACAAGTATCCCGTTTTGGCGTCACATCTAGCCCAAATTTTGAAACCCCGTTTATGAAATGATAGCGTTTCTAATTGGAATATATATCAAACTATGTAGTTTGATAGCATTTCACTAACCTTCTTGTTGTTTTAGCACAAAACAACAACATTTTTCACCTCAAGTCGCCAATAGGAAGCACTTTGTTTACACTCACAATACACATATTCACAAAACGTATTTCTAAAAGATATTGCTCATTACACATTCGATAAATGTTGAATAACAATATTCAGGCAAAAAAACACCACTTTATCATCACAAAGCCAAATAAACATCATCTTCATTTCGCGAAAATCCCATACAAACTGATGTTTACACTAGTGACGTGCCCTGCCGGCCGACGACTATCGATAAATTGTACGGCCAAGAGCGAGTCAGCCGCGCGCCACGCTGTCTCAGGGCGGCGCGCGGCATAACGGCGGAATAACTCATGATGTACCATGAGTTTCAGTAGATATATCTTTAGCTTGGATATATTTATTTTTAGGTACCTAGTTTTACCAAATATATATATATATATAAGTACTACTGTGAATTTACTACCATTAGCCGTCGCCGCGACGTCCAATAGATCGTGATATCAAATCTCGGGCGCACACTAATGGATTTTCCTTTTGCATAGCCATCTTCATCATCATCAGCCTGTAGAAGTCTCCCCATAGTATGTCACGATGGTTTTGGCCCGCCTCCACTCACCTGACTACTGTGAATTTGCTACTTCTGTACTAGGACTAGTAAGGCCGTGACATCAATTCTGAGGTCGTGGGTTCAAATCCCGGTCAAATGCATTTTTCCTAGTAGCATAGCCATCTTCATCATCATCAACCTGTAGAAGTCTCCCCATAGTATGTCACGATGGTTTTGGCCCGCCTCCACTCACCTGACTACTGTGAATTTGCTACTTCTGTACGCAGAAGCTCTTACGGACTTATTTTACCTGTATTTGTCCTACGAAATAGACCTATAACTGAAATACAGAAAGGTAGGTCGAAATAAAACGTCATTTTTTATAAATGTTGTATTCAATATGTAACAGTAAAATTACGACACTAAAAATTACGACTAAACATTCTAAATACAAACATTCATACACGCAACAGTTATAAACATAGTCCTGATCTAGGTCACACTAGGAAATTTAGTGCGAGGAGAATGATAGACTTATCCATTATCACATATATGTTAGAAGAATTTTCAATATGTTACATTTTGAAGACACAAAAATTACGAATAAACATTCTAAATACAAACATACATACACGCAACAGTTATAAACATAGTCCTGATCTAGGTCACACTAGGAAATTTAGTGCGAGGAGAATGATAGACTTATCCATTATCACACATATGTTAGAAGAATTTTCAACATGTTACATTTTGAAGACACAAAAATTACGAATAAACATTCTAAATACAAACGTACATACACGCAACAGTTATAAACATAGTCCTGATCTAGGTCACACTAGGAAATTTAGTGCGAGGAGAATGATAGACTTATCCATTATCACACATATGTTAGAATAATTATAGAAGTTATATCTTCTATCTGTATGTTATATCTAAGCTGATGCTTCGCTTGCTCTGTTACAGTTACAGTTTCACAAATTGTAGTTCAGGGTAAGTAGGGGTAAGTACGGGTAGGTAGGAGAATAACGTAAAGTTCCTGCATTTTACTGCAGGTATAGCTAGAAAGTTTTGCTAGTAGATACATAGTCACCCTACACAAAAACAGTTACAGTTTCACAAATTGTATTTACAATGGGTAGTTTTACGGTCAAAGAAACATCTTCCAGACAACTTCTAAATACACATCAGAAATATACGATCAGAATAACACACAATATACATGTAATTATGTAGGTACATAAATACATAATCATCTTCATTCATTTACCCACACATTCATTCTTCACTGCATTTACTATAATTATGAACCCCAAAATCTACCTTCTCATTCACTCATTTTATCCACGCAATTAGTATAAGACTGGCGTCCACAAGATCCATACTACGCCATGCCTAATATCATATAATATATGAGAAATATAGAAGCAAAAACTGCAGAGTTATTATGGGCATCCGTAATAACTTAGCTGTTCTCATTGCTATCCTCGCATATACATACGCTACGCCAAATGCAAATTACGCCAACTGCAGTTACGCCGAAAGGAAGCTACGCTAAATGCCAAAGACAGTATGAAAAGGTAACTTATCACACGGCTATCAAAACGTCGAATATGATTATTTATTTATTTATTTTTTATTTTTTATGTATTATTTATTTATTTATTTAGTCGGATATGATTATTTATTTATTTATTTATATTTATTTATTTATTTTGTATTATTGACCAGGCACGGAAACAAACGGTGAAAGAAAACATTGTGCGGAACCGATAGTAAATCATCAATCAGAAGACGTACACTGCTGTGCATAAGCCCCCTAGTTGCATGTATGCATTTTCGCAAAAAAAAAAAGAATAAATCTGTGTATCAAAGCAGAAAGCGTGTAGCAGAAAATGCGATAGATAAAAAGATGTCTCGATAAACATCACACTCTAATCTAATGTAAAGTGTGAAATTTCTCGAAACATCCTTCTAAACACAAAGCCACATCACACTTTTTGCAAATATACACGGTCTTTTTCCTTCGTTTTTCGCGGACAGTGCACCACATACAATTTTTTCGACCAAACGAAGTATGACCTTCGTAAAGTTGGTCTCCGGAAACGGGGGCACGCGCCAGGAAATGGTCCCTGCCAATTAGGCGCCCGACTGGCAAATCAGCGCCACGGTTGGAGTGCTGCTGTATCCTATGTGGATGCGGCACTCCAGGCAAATGATTGGTGATGATGGCTTCCGCCAATTCGATGCGGGTAGCCAGATGTTTTTTTACGTTGTTCGTGGGATCAGAAGAGCGGTCAACAAGGATCCGACTATTATTTATTGACACATTGAGCATCCTCTTGAACATCTTTTTGTACCATTTTTTGTTCCTTTTGCGTTCCACCAGGTAAGGTTCAAGCATTTGATCCTTTCTATCGACTCCGCCCATGGCAACGTTGTATGCTGCTATAACAGCGGGTTTGTGGTGTTGTGGCTTACCAGGCTTACCAGGGAAGTTGACAGACTCGGTCCCGTGGAACGTCGAGATAGTCATCAACGGTCTTTTGTCGTGGTAAGCCATAACAACTACGTCCCCAGAGTGCCGCGCAACACATGTTCCCTGTGGAAGTGTTACCAGCTGTATGAGCGGAGGTAAATCTGAGCGATTTCTACGCAACGTACCTACGCAATCCGTCTTGTTTCTTTTCAGATACCTGGCCAAAACAGGAGAATTAAACCAGCTATCCATGAATAGCCGGTGTCCCTTGTTGAGAAGTGGTATCATCATCCGTGCTACAACTTGAGTGCTTTTCAGAACTCCTAATCCTGAAGGACTGTCTTTCCCTGTGTATATTTCGAATGACCACAGGTAACCTGTGCTCGATTCGCAGAGTTCAAAAGTTTTGATGCCGAATCTTGCAGCCTTAGTTCGAATGAACTGCCTAAACGATAAGTTGCCTTTCCATAAAGTCAAGGACTCGTCGATTGCTATGTTTTGGCCCAGAGTGTAAGCCTCCTTGAACTTTCGGTTCAGGTGCTCAACCAATGGGCCAAGACAAAACAATTTCGATGAGCCCGGAGTACGCTGTGAATTATCGGCAAAGTGAAGGGCTCTATTCAGAATCCAGTAACGCGACTGCGATAACAGGGTCCTGAATATGCCGGTTTTCAGAAGTGCTCGGTTGGAGTAACACGAAGTAATTGTTGGCATTCGGATGATTCCGAGCGTCATCCAGAATGCAAATAATATTAGGATCTCGTGCACGTTGGTATCGTACCAATCCCTTGCAAATCGTACTGAGATTGTCGATATTTCTGTAGCATATCTGTTGGTTTCCCGAACAATATGCTGCAGAATATCGTCGTCCCAGTACTGCCTGAAAGCTCCGTACAGACACGAGACATTTTGGGTGGGGCCAGGGTTTTCCGGCTGGAATTCCTCCGGCTGGCCACTAAATGTGGCCATGGGTGACCATTGGAATTTCATGGCATCCCTGTCTCCGCCAAAAAGGTCTTGCACCCCGGAGATTTCAGCATCAGACGATTCATCCTCATCATTCTGACTGTCTGCAACCACTCTGACGGCCTGCCGAGCTTGTCGTCTCTCACGCTGCGCATTCCTCATCGCACGCGCTTCCTCCATTCTTACGACCACCTCTCTCAAACTCGGCGGAACGTCTTCATCGTTCACACACAACTCCTTTATAGGATCACCCAGCGCCCATTCGACCTCACCTTCCACACCCCTGGTGGCAGCACGACGCCCTCTGCCCCTATGCACAGCTCCCCTCCCCCTAGCTCCAGCACCTCTGCCTCCCCGCCCCCTAACTCCACCACCTCTACCTCCCCTCCCCCTAACTCCACCGCTACGCGCCCTACCCCTACCTACACCGCTACGCGCCCTACCCCTACCTACTCTCCTGCCTGCCAGGCCACTGCCTGACCTTGATGATGAAGGCGTCAAGGTTGGCGACACAGACGGTGAAACTGCAGGCGGCATCGTCCAGTCCGAGTCGTCACCAACCAAGCTAGAAAAAAACATCCTATTACTATACTATGGGCAATGGGCAGATCATCTTACTCAAAGAATCGTTAACTGCTGTGGACTGAAGAATGAAGGTTCTGATGACATTGGGACGGTCGCAGAAATTTGGTGAATGAAGGCAGCTCCAGATAAAAGATATGGCGTTATCAGAAAAAAAAACGCAAGAAATATGGTAACAAGGAAACATACATACATACATACATACATACATACATACATACTGACACTAAGAAGTAAATAGTACCTTTCGGAGTGGAGTGAAAAACTTGGGCTGCTGGGCAACGGCAAATCTTCACGAAGACGCAGCGGTGATCTATAAAAAGTAAAAAAAAATGTAAATTTTCTTGTTTGAATTGATGCGGAAAATGGGGGAAGCCTATGCCCAGCAATGGACTTCTGTAGGCTGATGGTGATGATGAGAATTCTACCTTTCTCTTCCAGTCTCTTCGGAAACCGAAGGAAGCGGTGATCTGTAGAAATAAAAAAATTAAAATTTTCTTGTTTGAATTGACGCGGCAAATGGGGGAAGCCTATGTCCAGCAATGGACTTCTGTAGGCTGATGGTGATGATGAGAATTCTACCAGCTAATGATGACGATTTTTGAAAAAAATAATTATTGTGTCATACCTTTCTCTTCCACTTTCTTCAGAAACCGCCGGTGATCTGTAGAAATAAAAATAAAACTTGTTTGAATTGACGCGGCAAATGGGGGAAGCCTATGTCCATATAATTCATGTTTCATGTTAGACCTTTGTCTCAAAATATACTCCACCACGGCTGAATCGGGCTCACAGTACCTATATAGCCACAATTTCTCTATAAAAAATAAAGATGGCAAATTATGAACAACTAAAATATAAAATAAAAATGTTGCCTTTGCATTTTACCTTGGCATGACCTCGTACTCCTCCTCATCCTCGTGGGGCTCACTATGTTCTAATATTCTTTCTCTATAAAAAATAAAGAAGGCAAATTATACACACTTATAATATACTAGTCGTTCGCCACGAACTGAGACCTCGCGAATACACGCAGTTTAGATAGGTTACATATGTTATAAGTATGTTTATCAAAAACATACATACATACATACATACATACACACATACATACAAACGCCGATTCTTCCAAGTTGACTCAGAGTACTCGCTTCGCTTCAAAATCCTTTGCATGTAAGATTTGTATACTCACGTGGTCGTCCGAACTACCCCTCCATCCAAAATGTCATAAACGACATTGCGGTCGGTCGCAGTCCGGTCGGTCGCAGTCCGGACCGGACTTGCTAGGCTAGGCTTGGAACCTAGCCCTTAACCCTTAAGCCTTAACCCCCTCAAACCTTAAGTCCTTAACCCTGGGACTGTCCGGTCGGTCGCAGTCCGGTCCGCCACATCCTCCTCCGCGTCCGAGGCGCACTCAGGCTCAGATCCTTGAGTGTACACGATCACTTCTTCTTCAACCCCCTCACTTTCTTCGAGTTCGTCGAAGAAGCAACCGGGCACCTCTTGACTTGAGCCTGGTTTGCCGGGTCTCCAAAACGACGACATCTAAAAGAATATAAATATCAATATATATAAAGTATCCAATAATTCAGTCGTTATAGCGGTCGCATGAAGGCGGTGGATGGAGGCGGCTCAAGACTTCTCTAAAATACGTCATAAGTGGTCAATCTTCCCTCTAGTAACTCTAGTTACCAAATGTTCGATGAACCAAAGACATTATAGCGGTCGCATGAAGGCGGTGGATGGAGGCGGCTCAAGACTCCTCGTCATAAGTGGTCACTCTTCCCTCTAGAGTAACTCTAGTTACCAAATGTTCGATGAACCAAAGACATTATAGCGGTCGCATGAAGGCGGTGGATGGAGGCGGCTCAAGACTCCTCTAAAATACGTCATAAGTGGTCACTCTTCCCTCTAGTAACTCTAGTTACCAAATGTTCGATGAACCAAAGACATTATAGCGGTCGCATGAAGGCGGTGGATGGAGGCGGATCAAGACTCCTCTAAAATACGTCATAAGTGGTCACTCTTCCCTCTAGTAACTCTAGTTACCAAATGTTCGATGAACCAAAGACATTATAGCGGTCACATGAAGGCGGTGGATGGAGGCGGCTCAAGACTCCTCTAAAATACGTCATAAGTGGTCACTCTTCCCTCTAGTAACTCTAGTTACCAAATGTTCGATGAACCAAAGACATTATAGCGGTCGCATGAAGGCGGTGGATGAAGGCGGCTCAAGACTCCTCTAAAATACGTCCTAAGTGGTCACTCTTCCTACAAAATTCAAAGTACCATTGGTTATTTCTACCAAATTTTCAATGAACCAATGACATTATAGCGGTCGCATGAAGGCGGTGGATGGAGGCGGACCAAGACTCCTCTAAAATACCCTAAAATAAAAATACTTCATACAAGACACTTTGCAGTCAATTTCAGAATTCATCGACCTCGTTATGAAGACATCGATAACTTTTTATCGATAGTACCCCATCAAAACACAGCAGAGCAACCATAGACGTAGAATTTTTTCGCTACGCTAAATAGACAAACGAAGCGTGGGAGAGAGAAGTCATTTTTAAATGTACCCCGTGCAAGAAGAACAGTGACAAAAATGACAGTGAAAATATCAATAAATATTTCCTGGAAAGGTGCGTCTTGAGTATGGGTAAGTTGTAACATTGGTTTTAAAGGTTTACGCTCATATTTTGAAACGGTTTCATGCATTTTTGGCCAGTAATAATGTCGTTTAATTCTTTTTACTGTTTCAGTAATGGGGATCCACACTGCGCTTTTATCCCGCCAGGTGGCGCATCGTCGATACGGCCACTGTTAACTGCCGATTCAGTACATTTTGTTGTTTTTTCGCTACAATTGATTGGTTTTATATTTATTTCCTTCGAATATGCCACTGTGTTCTGTACCAGGCTGTTCCAATCGCGGTAATCATATATTCCCCAAAAAACCCACTTTGAAAAACAAGTGGGAAATTTGCTAATAAGAAGAAAACAACTTTGGAAGTGATGTTTGGTAATTTTTGGCAGGATTGTGGAGCTATTTACATCATGATATGTGTTTGCTGCGGGAACATCGACTATCTGGCTCGGTTGTGTTGCTTGAGCGCTTTTATTGCCATGGTCGGCATTTGGATCAATACAATTCTAACCTAAAATCAAAATTGTTATAAGTGATTAGAATACAATGCATTTAGGTCTATTTCAATAGCACATTTAAGAATATTAAATGTTTTAACTAATAAGCACTACTATTGTAATAAAAATACACCAAATCCATGAAATATTGTCTGTTATCAACCGTTCGATGAGGTCCGCTTTTTTCCAGATATTTTTCCTCCTCTTTTCTATAACTCTTCCTTGAGTTCCACAAGCCTCCAAGTTGAATACATAGTGCCCGATCGTTAAAAAAGAACCCAAATAGAACTCATTTTCGTAAAGAAACTGCAAAAAACACAACACAACAACAAAGCAGTAAAGCTTTGACATGTCCGGACCGCCGCTGGCGCCATCTGCGAAAAGCTTTGCCTGTGGAACCCCATTCCACGATGACAAGTTTTTCCGTCATGTAATTTAATAACAATCGCTCTTTGTTCTTGCTCGTCATCACAATAAATTACACGCTTGGTACATTCATGAAAATCTATAGTTCCTCCTTTGAATATCGTTAAAATTACATTACTGAAGTCTTTCCTAAATTCAGGATTTTCAAAATAAATAAAATATTTAATTTTTGGTCTAATATATTCCTTTAAAAATTGTTTTATCAATTCTTGATTACTAGTGGGTAAAAATACTTCAATTATCTTTTGATTATCGCGGGATAAGTTTTTAACTTGTATTTCATTTCGCAACCAACTAAATACTAATATTTGATTTGGCTTCGTATCAATAGCTTCGACTAATATAGGTATACCTTTTGATTCTAAATTTAAACCTGAATGTACAGTTCCTGAAGAACTAGAGTCAGATGGTATGTGATATTGTCCTGGTTCTCTATCTATAACTTCCGTATCCGAGTCCGATATACATATAGGACTAGGCTCATTTATACTATCTGAATCAGACAATATTGTTTTTCGTTGTTTCCCTATTTTTTCAATTTTCTTTACTACTTCATCCATGTGAGATTTTAATTCTTGTTCCTTTTCATCAAAATTTACAATCATAGAGCTGTTGTCAGCACTATCACTAGTTATGTTAATTTTAATACGTGACAGTGCATCAGCAACCTTATTTTCTTTACCAATCATATGTGCCATACCAAAATCGTACTCTTGTAAACGTAAACGCCAACGCGTCAATTTACTGCCTGGTTCCTTAAGGTTGTATAACCATATTAAAGGTTTATGGTCTGGTTGAATGAAGAATTTATGACCATACAAATAAGGTCTAAAATGTTTTGTGGCCCAAACAATTGCCAATAATTCTCGTTCTATAGCACTATATCGTTGTTCAGTTTCTGATAGAGTTCGACTCGCATAAGCTACTGGCTTATCGCTGCCTACTGGTCCTTGTGATAACACTGCACCGATTGCTACTTCTGATGCATCTGTGGTTAAGTTAAATGGTTTGGACATGTCTGGATATTGTAGGATTGGGGCATTAATTAATAATTCCTTGCATTTTTGAAATGACTCCTTATATTTTTCTGTAATTAACACTTTCTTGCCTTTCTTTAAACAAGCTGTCATAGGTTGGGTTATTTTAGAGAAATCTTTTATAAACCGCCTGTAATATCTTACAAAACCTAAAAATCGTTTTATTTCCGTTTGTGTTTTTGGGATAGGATATTTCATAACTGCTTTAATTTTATCATCGTTTGGCTTCAACCCTTCGTCAGTTAATGTGTGTCCTAAATATTGCAATTCTTTACGTAAAAATTCGGACTTATCTAGTTGAACCTTTAGGTTAGTCTGTCGGAGCCTATCAAAGACTGCACGTAATTTCTGAAGATGGTTTTCTAGTCCGTTTGAGTAGATTAATATATCATCTAAGTATACTAGGCAATGTATACCTTGCAAACCTCTCAAAACGTTATCCATGGCACGTTGAAAAGTAGCTGGTGCCGTCTTAAGGCCAAATGGCATCCTCTTGAAGTGAAAATGGCCTTGTTGTGTGGAAAACGCACTCTTTTCCCTATCAGATTCAGCCATCTCAATCTGGTAATAGATAACCAGATGGTCCAATGTAGTGAAATAATTACTTTTCCCTAACTTATCAAACAAGTCACATATGTTATGTAATGGATACCTGTCATCAATAGTTATGTCATTTAGACGTCGGTAATCTATTACCATCCTATATTTTTTTATGCCGGAAGCATCTAACTTTTTGGGAACCAAATGCACATGGGCATTCCAAGGTGAATGTGATTCCTCAATCACATTGTCCTTGAGTAACTTTTCTACTTGATCTTTAATTTCCTCTGCTTGGACTGGTGCTTGTCTATATGGTTTGATATAAATAGGATCTTCATTAGTAGTCCTAATGTGATGTTTTACTTGGTTCGTAAACGTAAGTGTAAGATTCTCACAGTAAAATATGTCGCGATACTCATAACATAATTTACTAATTGAATTATTTTCCTCTTGATTTAAATGACTCAACCTAAGTTTTTGTAAATTATTTGTCAACATGTCATCAATCTCATATTCCGATAATTCATTTGTATAATTTATTTCAATGTGAGGTAAACAATTATCCGTGGAATCGTGAGTTAATTTTGTCGTGTTAAAAGGTGACGTAATTGTTATATTACATTCACTGTCAGTTGTATTTTGTATCACAGTTGTAGCAAAGTTATTTACACATTTAACAATTGCTGAAGGCATACGAACACCATTTATAAATTCTAAAAATTCTAGTATAACATCACCATTATTGCAATTTACAGGTAATTTAACTCGATGTTCAGAACGGGGTTCTAAGTGAATAATGTAATCCGGTTCATAAATAATTGGAATACTAATTCCATTTATTTTTAATATTTTATCTTTTAAACAAATTTCGGCCTTGAGTTGTGTTAATAAATCCCATCCAATTACTCCATCGTATTCTTTGTCAACATCATAAAGATAAAATTTATGGAATCGATTGTCATTGAAAATATTAAAAAGAGGTATATTTGCTACTTCATGATGACTTGTAGTAGCATGTGTACTAGTTACTGTAAATGGTTCGTAGATTTTGTAATTAGCAAAATATTTGTTTGCTTTAGTTGGGCTTAGGAAAGATCTTGTGCTACCAGAATCTAACATTAATTATCCGTCAATCTCTTGAATGTAGATATACGGTAATCTACGTGTTGTGTCATAATTTAGTTTTATTACCTCGGGTTTGCTGGATGCAAATTTACGTGAAAATTTTGAACGGTTTCTTTTTTGAGAAACAGGTTGGCTTTCGACTGTTTCCTTTGTTACCTTATTGCTAGATTGATCTGTAACGTTGTTGTTAGAAGAATCATTTTCAATTGCACACTGAGGCGCGTCAATGTATGTATCATCGTAAGTATACATACCGTCATAGTTTACATAACCATCGTAATAATAGCTATCGTCATACTGGCCTGTGTACAGGTCTTCTGCATCTAACTCATTTACTGGAACTTGCTGTGGTCTCATCGGAGCAGTTCTCAAAGTCACGTCATTAGGGTACTGGTGGGGACCTGGAGGACCTTGAGGCTTATTTGGTGATTTGTATCCAAATACGCCTGATTGTGGTTTAAATCCAAACTGTGGTCTAAAACCATACTGACCAGCAAAAGGTCTGAAACCTGCTTGATTAGTCGCCTGGTTAGGGCGGAATCCGAACTGTGGTCTTTGTTGTTGACCTTGCTGGTTAGCAAAACCGAAGGGCTTAAAATTCTGTCCTAATTTTGGTAAAAGTCCTTGAGGGTGTGGAATACCGAATTTAAATTGTCTTTCTGGTAATGGAAATTTATTTGGATTTTGCAGTTGAAAAATGGTTTGTGTGCGGAGCATTTTAGATCTTAGATTATATTGCTCCTGAAAGTTGCCTTCTTCCAATACATATTTCAATGCTTCCCCTAATTCCGTGGGATTATTGATACGTACCAACCTAACCATATGTTCGGGTAGGTTATAGAGAAACACATTCAAAGATGTATTGTTGTAAATAATGTGTTTTGCCTTTTTCACTTCATTTGAATAAACTCCTTGATTTACCTTTGAAAGCAAAACTGATCTTATATTTTGTATACGGCTGCAAAACTCGAGATAACTTTCGTTGTTTTTGATTTTAATCGTTTCCAACTCAATCGCTACGCATTCTTCACTTCGTGGGTCTCCGAAATGTTGTACCAATAGTGCCTTTAACTCAGTGTAGGTGGTAAATTCACCTCTCTCGCTAATTAATGCTGCTGCTTTGCCTGTTAGTTTCGATGTTATTGCTTGCATAATATATTCATTGCGGTCTGCAGTGCCCTGATATCGAAATATTACAAACTCACATTTTTTTAAGAAAAAGCTCAAAACTTTTGTATCACCATTATAATCCGGGATTAATCTAAGTGCATCTCGCGGAATTTCACTCGCGGAAACAGGGGCCGCTGCAGCACCTGACAACGCATTATCTTGGTGTGCCATTTTGTTTACTTAAAATTATCACACATAAAATTCAAACAATACGTAACCAATATATCTTAATATTTAACACAATAAACACAAAAAGAATTATCACTTCAAGATTGTATTGAAGTTATAAAAATGGAAGTCAATTAATTTTAAATGAATACAAAATATAAAATAATTACTCCAAGATTTTATCGAAGTAAGTTATTTCACAAACGCGTAAACTTATTAGCTCTGAGAGTTTATCCGAGCTGTCTTATTATCACCTCGAAATTTTATCAAGATATCTAAAAATATAAGTAACCTAATCGCCTTAACAGTTTATCAAGGTCTCCTAGTTATTACCTCAAAATTTTATTGCAGTGTTGCCGTTCTAGCGACTTTGTCACTAGAACTAGGGGATTTTATGAATGTTTAGCGGACAAAATTCCACATTTAGCGAGAAAAAAAATTATAGCGACTTCTAGCGACTTTTAGGCGGGTCAATATGTCGCTACAAGGGCAACCGTGGACCATCGTTTATCCTACAGAAAAAATGTATTAGAATTTTAGTAAACATTGAAGAAAGAGAAAGTTGCAGAGTACATTTTAAAAACCTAAAAATATTAACTTTAACATCATTATATATATGAAATAGTCAAATTTGTAGAAAATCATAAAAACCTTTTCGAACAAACAAAAGAAAGACACCAAAGAACAAACAAAAGAAAGACAAAAGAAAGACACCGAATTATCTCTTCCCTATACAAAATTCCATTTTTTTTTTTACTTTTTGCTTTTTTTTCAGTAAACCAAACATATATATTGATATGAAATTCTAAAAATTATGGGTAGGTTTAAAGGTGTGTCCCCTCTTCGGTTCCGGAACTACCCTCTATCGGATTTGTACACATGTTACGTGGCACTTTATATTATATTCTTTTTTATTACACATACATAGAAAACACCCAGAACACCCGGAACAGGCATCTGCAGATCGTACAAACATTTATGGCGAGGCGGGAATCGAACCCGCAACCTCCTGCGTCGCAGGCGGACCTTCGCCCGCTGCGCCACAAAGGTCGTCAGAGATGGAATAGAACAAACTACGGAGGAATAAAACTACAACTATTCAACTACTACTAAAATCAATATTTCGGTTTGAGCGTTGCTGAGGTTGATTAGCGACATCTAGCGGATTTTTATGGAACGATTTTTTCCATATCTAGAGGAATTTTTAGATTTGACTAGCGACTTCTTATTTTGTTGAACGGCAACACTGTTTTATTGAGATACCTAAAAATATAACTAACCTAATCGCCTTAATAGTTTATCAAGGTCTCCTAATTATCACCACAAGATTTTATTGTGATACCTAGTTGTAAACCTAACTTAATCACCTTGAGATTTTATGAAAGTTTTCTACTTATCGTCTCAATATTTTATCGAGACACCTATTTATAAACCTAACTTATTCACCTTGAGATTTTATCAAAGTTTTCTACTTATCGCCTCAAGATTTTATTGAGACACCTATTCCAATTAAAATTATAATTTAAAAAGACTACAATGCAACAAAATAAATTTTGGGAGTTTGGTAAAGGAAGGAAGTAGAAGGATTTTGACTTACCACTCGCCATCCACCAAATATCTCCACTGCATCACTTCCAGATAACGTATTTATTTGTTTGGTTCTTCGGATCGTTGGATTTCGCGGTCGCGGAAAATACTCGGATTTTACGTAGTAAGTTTTCGCAGTTTTCCCGTGAAATCGTGGCAAAACAATCCGCCCCGAGCAGTGCCAGTTATCGTACGGGAGCGTTGGTTAGTCTTTTTAAAAAATACAAATTAAATGGAAGAATTATATTTTACTTTAAATTATATTACATTTTTAATTAATTATGGACATGGTGTCCAGGAGAATGCTAGTCCAGACGAATACTCGGGCAAATGCCCTGGCGAAATGCTACGAGTCACTGAATATTGTCCCTTTTATAACCTTAGTGTTCTAGAATGTTCCATGCGCCTTAACCATAGAATGTGCGAACGTAGCGTCTAGCCGCCTACGCATAAATACCAAAGTCAAAGTCAAAGTCAAAGTCAAAGTATTTTTATTACTTGAAATACATGTTATAAAAGATGTCAAATATTATTATAAGTATCAATGTATTCCTACCTGAGGCATGCAATATTTTTATTAACAATACAATCATAAAAAAAAAAAACAAGAATTAATTAATTATTAAAATGTCAAAATCCAAATAAATAGCTAAATAATTAATATTAACAATTTATAGTTATGTATATAATCTAATTCAAATTGTAATAACTTTGTCGCTCATAAATTCCTCTATAGTGTAATAACATTTATTTGTCAGTAGAGTTTTTAACTTTCGCCGAAACAACGAACAGGGTAGTTGTCTCAGTGACTCAGGTAAATTATTGAATATAAAAGGAGCCATACAGAAGATACTTTTGCGCATCATGGCGGTCTTGGAGTTACGTAAGCATACTTTACTTTTATCTCGTCTGTTCCGATCGTCAACATCAGATAGCCGGAGAAATATATCAGGATTATCCTTGACAAACATAGCAGTTTCAAAAATATACAGCGAGGGAATGGTCAAAATGTTATATTTATAGAAGAAAGGTTTACATGAATCAATCATTTTAAGGTGGAACATGGCTCTAATACATCGTTTCTGATGTTTAAAAATTTTTATAACATCCGTAGAGTTTCCCCAAAATATTATACCATATCTAATATTAGAAGCAATGAGACCATGGTATGCAATAATTAGAGTCTTTACGTCAACTATTGGTGAAATTTTATGTAAAATATATACTAAACTACTGATTTTCTTGCATAGATTTTCTATATGTGATTTCCGATTAAGTTTCTTGTCAATATTCAAACATAAAAATTTCGTATATTCCACTTCTTCAATTGTATTATTATTATATTTTATGTCAAGTTTATTTGAAGCAGCAGTTTCGCGTTGTCTAAAATGAATTATTTTAGTTTTATTTAAATTGATTTTTAAATTATTATTATCTAACCATTGTATAATGGATGTCAATGTTATGTTTATGTCATTTTTGTACGTGTTAATATCCTTACATGTTATAGTTACAGTACTGTCATCCGCAAATAAAGACATAGGTTGTATAATGGCTTTCGGTAAGTCATTTATATATACTATAAAAAGCAAAGGACCTAATACACTCCCTTGGGGAACACCATATTTCATAGTACGCTCATCAGAGACATGGTATTCTTCAATTTTGGTTTTAAGATTAATATTTGTTATTTTAGTCAATTGTTTTCTGTTCTCTAGATATGATTTGATTAGTTGTAGAGCATTTCCTCTGACACCATAGACTTCAAGTTTTTGTAATAAAATGTCATGTTGAACATAATCAAAGGCTTGTGTCATGTCACAGAAGATTGAACATACTGGCGTTTTTTTATCGACGTTGCTTGTAACACGGTACAGAAAGTCGTTTAAAGCCATATTTATTGTTTTTCTTTCTCTGAATCCTTTCTGTTCATTACATAAAATATTATTAGATTCAAAATAATTATTAATTGATTTATATAAGTACTTTTCAAATATTTTAGAAATAACTGGTATAAGCGAAATAGGCCTATAATTTTCCATGCATTCCTTGCTTTGTTTTTTATGTAAAGGTTTAATAATGGAGATCTTTAATGCATCTGGAAAAACACCTGAACATACACTTAAATTAATAATATGACTAATCGGTACACATATGCTTCTAGCTACGAGTTTAAGTATTTTCGTAGATATATCATCGTATCCCACACTGTTCGTATTATTAAGGGAGCTTATTATTGTTAGGACATCAGTCGGAACGCAAGGTTTTAAGTATAGAGAATCTCTTTGACTGATTAATAATGAGGTAATGCTTTTGCCTGAATTCTCGATTGGTAATATTTTGTCAACAAAAAAGTCATTGAACGCATTAGCTATGTCAATAGGATTTGTAATAATTTGTTTTTTTAAATTAATTTTATTAATTGTGTCTGTGGGTAATTTCCGCTTTGCACTATTTATTATACCCCAAGTAGTCTTTGACTTGTTTTTAGAAGATCTTATTTTAAAATTATTCTGAGATTTTTGAGTGAGATTTACAATTTTTTTTAGAATTTTTGTATATTTTTGGTATTCTTCTTTACTATTTTCAGAAGGTTTTTTTCTGTGTTGCCATAGAAGTTTTCTTTTTTTTTTGCAACACAATTTAATACCACGTGATACCCATCGTACGGGTTTTGTAGTCTTAATAGTGATTAATTTATACGGAAAACAGAGGTCGTAAAATAATTTAAGGATCATTGACAATGTTACCTTTATGTGACCTGTATGTTTTTTGTGACCATAGTCTATAAACAAATCTGTTATAAACAAATCTGTTTCCTATGCCTTATTTATTGACTTCCGAAGTTGCAAGTGGCCAAAACCGGGGTACTGACCAAAACCGGGGCTCTTGCCCTACTTAAATAATTCTTGTTCCTAGCATTTCTCTTTTTGGTCAGTCAAATGTTAGTGATGCATAAAATATGATGCCTCTAAAAATACCCCTAAACTTTTTTGGGCCCTAAAAAAAGCCCAATATATTTGGTATATACAGGGTGTCCCAGAAGTCAACGTCAAGCCGAAAACGGGCGATGGGCTCATGATAGTTATGAGAAAAATATAAAAAAAAATTGTCATGTACCTGTGGAATTATGAGTATTTAAAAAAAAACAGAAAAAGTGACACCCTGTGATGATCTTTTTATTAACTTTTCGTGAAACTTTTCTGTAATGTAACCATGAATAACCCTTCTGTAAAATACAATTCAAAATTAAATCAGAATTTCCTCAGTTTTAAATAAAATGTTGGATTTTTAGCCATCATTTAATTTAAAATAATTAAATCACCCAACTTTAACCGCCTGTACCGTAAAAAAAAATTACTACACTATTTTGCCAAGTAACTTTAAAAGATGGCGCATTTAAACAGGGTTCCAAAATGGTATGATACTTGCTAGAGTACTCATCAATTTTGTTTTTTTTTTGTGAGCTATAGCGGATTTCATGACAATTTTATTTAATTAGATAAAATGCTTGTTACCTTTAAATTATGGACTTAAAAATAAGTCCACAATTCACATGTACAAGTACATACCATCTCGACAATGCAAGTGAAACAGATAGAGCCGCCATCTTGTCGAAAGAGTAATAACCATGGGTTATTAAGTAATTTGTTAGTTTAAGGTGCAAGTTTGAAATAAAATTCAGTCATTGGATTTTTTCAGTAATTATTTTAATTTAATTACATCAAGGATTTACAGTATATGTTCAAACTGTTGTTTGCCTTCAGCTGTAATGCAAGCTCTACATCTCCTTAAAAATGACCGTGTAATAAGACGGGCGTATCTTCTTGAGTTTTGAATGTTATGATGAAGATGGCGCTGCGATCAAATAAATCGGCTCCGTACTAAATATATTTAATAAAATACTAATTGTGAAGATTTCTTGACTATTTTTACATGAAAATGTCAATAACATGTTAAAGTTTATGTGACAGTGTTATCTTATGAAAGCGGCGTAAATATAACGAGAAAAGTGAAGAAATGTTAAACTGTTGTGAACTTTACCAGTGAATAAACCATCAATCATAGTGCTAAAAATACAATGATTTGAGTGAATTTAACTGAATTACCCCGTGACACTACTGAATGTTTTTTTAAACGAAACGAATAAAGAAACAATTTAACATCATTTGTTCAGAAAACACAAAAGACGGTGCTGTGAAAAAATTGTGAGTCATAAAGAACACAGTCGAACTCTTGCACAAACAAGTAAACCACTCTTTCAAGTAAATCACTACAACAATTACGAAGCCATTTATAATTTCGACCTTGGAGTTAACGACAATCTGGTGCAGCGGTTGTGCTGTGCAGTATTGCCGGCCGGTGGTTGTTGCGTACAGCCGGTACCGAGATCGGATCCAAAAGAAACAAAAATATTTTTTGTATAATTATTTTCAAAGAATTAATAACATCAACGCCACCTAGCGAGTAGAGAAGGAACCAGGTGTAATCAGCAGCTACCATGGAACATCAAGATAACATCACCTTCAGGCGTGCTGTCACGCAATTAACTATTAATAAAAGCGAATCAGACATGAGCATCGACACACTAGATGTCACTACTAGTAGCCTTCCGGACATATCCGTTGAAAATAATGAACAAGTAAAAAATCTTATCCAAAAAATTGAACAACTTCAAATACAACTTAACAGTGCTCATGGAGAAATAGAACAACTATCACTTGTAAATAGAGACTTGAAAAGAAATAATCAAGAATTGATGAAAAAGAATGCATTATACAAAAAAATTGGGAGCAGTCCTTCCAAGTTTATCTCTCCAACTTTATCTACACCTAGAAAAAATGCAACACTAAAACCTAATTATAGCGTGCCTAAACAAACACATACTACAAAAATTAAGGAAGTTGAAAACAAGACAATTGATATATTAAATAAAGAAACGCAAACATATACAGAATTACACGAAAAAAAACCTGATAAAATTGATAATGAAACACAAACGAATATTTTGTGGCCGCAAAGAATCAGGAGCGAGGAGGAAGAACACAGGGCCACTTATCAAATAACGAATATAGCTAAAAATTACCACGATACCACAGAGCATCATCAATCGGCAGCTTACAAACCAAAACTATGTGTGATTAGTAACAACAAACACAACCAGGTGCTATCAATTGCACAGGATATGACGAGGAGTAGCTTCCAGGTTTGTCATTATCTGACTCCAAATGGATGCACTCAGCAGCTACTGAAAGGACTACAAGCTAAGTTAAGTAATTTTACAACGGATGATTATTGCATTATACTAATTGGTGACCAAGACTTTCAGGAATCGAATAACAATCTGGAATTAATAAACTACATTAGAGAAAGGTTGCAGGAAATTACACAAACGAATGTCATAATATGTACACCGACATATCAGTACGGATTTAAAAAAGATATTATTAATCAAAGAATAAGACATTTTAACAACCTTCTTTATCAAGACGTACAAACATACAAACATGCTTTTTTGATTGACACAAATAAAAATCTAATTTACGACTACAGTATGTTTCATAAACCATCTGGAAAAATAAACAAATCTGGACTTCGTACTATTTTCCAAGACCTTGTGTACTGCATTGAAAATATCAAGAAATACATAGCATACAGGGACTCTTACAAAGTAGAGCTGTCAACTAAGGGATACGAAGATGGTGAATTAAACAATCAGTTTTTTCTTGTCTAATAGTCAGTTACTTATTCTCCATCAGAACATCGGAGGACTCTTAAATAAGGCGGATCTGCTTACCATCTGTTTAGACGAATTATCAGAAAATAATAATAAAGTTGACGTCATATGTATCACTGAACACTTTATTTTGCGTGGATATGAGCAGTATCTCGTAATTCCTAACTATACACTCGCCTCGTCTTTCTGTCGGGACGAGAGGAAAAGAGGAGGAGCGTGCATTTTGGTACGTAACGAACATAAATGTAGAGACTTGAAAAATATATCAGACTTATCAGTGACCGGTAAATTCGAGTGCTGTGCAGTAGAATTAACTAGTTATAATATCGCTATTTTATGTGTGTATAGAGTGCCCAAGAGAAGCAATTTAGAAGTTTTTATGACTAAGTTCCAAAATGCTTTACATGAACTATCAAAAAAATGTTACGATAATGTATTAATAGCTGGTGACTTCAACATTGATGTCGTAAAAAGGAATAATGTAACACTAGACTTTGAATGGTTACTGTTGAATTTTAATCTTAAGTTAGCTCTAAAACAACCAACCCGACTTAAGAGTCAAACTTGCATAGACAATTTTGCGCACAACTTTAAAAGATCATGCACAACTGAGGTTATAGAATTTGCACTGTCAGATCACACTGCCCAGCTTATCAAGTGCCCAATAAAAAATCTAGCATTTCTGAAATACTGGCGTGTTAGGAGGCGAGATTACTCCGCTGAAAATGTAGAGAAGTTTACAAATATTCTTGCAAGCATATCTTTTTCTGAAATATACAGTGAAAATGACCCTAACTTTGCATACAATTTGTTTATTGACAGTTTTAAATTATTTTACGACCTCTGTTTTCCGTATAAATTAATCACTATTAAGACTACAAAACCCGTACGATGGGTATCACGTGGTATTAAATTGTGTTGCAAAAAAAAAGAAAACTTCTATGGCAACACAGAAAAAAACCTTCTGAATATATGAAAATAGTAAAGAAGAAGAAGTAAAGAAGAAGAATAGATAGAGATCGAAGTTACCCGCGTCCGTAGGAAGATACCCTTGCGTCCCTACACGTGATCTCTGGGTGGTGCCAAACGGGTAGCAACATTTCTGGTGGTAGGCTTCGGCCGTGGCTTGTCACCACCCGCTGGACAAAGCCAGTCCGTGAAGCGACATTGTCGTGTTTCGGACTGATGTCCAGTGTAGCCATCGTGGAAGTGACGGGTTTGAGCAGTTCGTGCACTGGATTCAGCATGTGCGTTCTAGAGACTGCAGCTGTGCAAGTGTGCCGGGTGGCTAGACTTGGAGGGTAGCGGGATCCGAAGCACGGTTCTCCGCTGGCCGACCGCAGGTTGTAGGGGGCCCAACTAGTGAGTTAGCCACTCATGAAAGGCTGCCCCGCCGCCTCGCGAAAAATCCCAGAATGCTCCATCGTGCCGGTTGGCGACCGGATGAGAGGACCCGATGGCCATTCCTGGGGGGGTTCGGGCGTCCCCGCAGTCTCCAGTCTAGTCTCCCACTGGCGCAGGTGCCTGCTGTTTTATCTCTAGGTTTTCGCTGACCAGTGCCTCGCTCAACAGCCGTTTTTCCCACAAACCTATCACTCTTAAAACCATCATGAAAAAGTCCAAAAATAATAAGTCGTTTCTACAGCGGAAGCACTTCCTCTCGCTTCAAGTGCACCTCTCTAACATTCGAGGACTGCACTCCAATCTCGATCCGGTCCACCACCACCTAGAGACCGCCAAGCCACACTTATTATTCCTCGCGGAGACACAGATTCAATGTCCTCCCGATACAGCATACCTCACATACCCAGGCTATGCTCTGGAGCACAACTTTAAATCCAAAGCTGGTATCTGTTTATTTGTCCGGGAGGACATTTGTTGTCTGCGTCTTCGTGACCTTGAAGAACCCGATTTCTCCGTTCTATGGACTTTGGTGGACTCCGGCATGGATAAAATCATCTATGCTGGTTTATATAGATCGCACTCCGGAGACCACGAGACAACCAGGTTGTTCAATTACATCTGTGAAGCGGCGGATGTGGCCCAACAACGTTATCCTGATGCCCAACTGGTGATTCTAGGGGACTTTAACGCCCACCACCAACAGTGGCTGTTCCCTTACCAGTTGTCTGACCATGCTGGGAGAGAGGCGTGCAAACTTGCACTCACGCTAAATCTCACTCAGCTGGTCAATGAGGCAACCAGAATTCCGGACGTTGAGGACCACACAGCAAACTGCCTGGACCTTCTGCTGACAAACGAGCCGGATCGCCACTCGGTATCAGTGATGCCCCCTTTGGGTTCATCTGATCACTGTGTGGTGAGGTCTGTATCTTCATACTCGCCACCCGATCCCTCACCCAGAGGTAGTAGGCGAGTGTGGCGTTACAAGTCGGCAGATTGGGATGAGATGCGACACTTCTTCGCTTCTTATCCTTGGCGGCAAACCTGTTTTTCTTCTTGTGACCCGACGGTCTGTGCGAATGCCGTTACGGAGGTGATCAAAAGAGCAATGGAGTATTTTATTCCATTCTCTGATGCTTCACCTTCAAGCAATGCTCGCCCTTGGTTCAGTCCTGCGTGTGCTAGCGCGGAAGCGCAAAAACGTGCGGCATACCTAGCCTGGGTTGACGCAAGAAACGGTAAAACCTCGGATGCACGGATTAAGAAGAAAGCCTTTAACAAAGCTGCCAAGTCCTGCAAGAAGGTGATACGTAAGGCTCGCTTCAATCGGATTGGCCGTCTGGGGGCTAAGCTTGCCGCATACCCTGCGGGAAGTAAAGCTTTCTGGTCTCTGGCTAAGTTGGTGGAAGCGAACTTCTGCCGCCCTTCACTCCCCCCACTACTGAAACCAGACGGGTCCCTAGCTCACGCTGCGGTTGAGAAAGCAAATTTATTTGCCAATCAATTTGCGGAGGCTTCGCGTCTTGACACCTCTGGCGAAATTCCACCCAGCCTTCCTCGGTGCGGGGCTTCTATGCAAGAAATTCGCATCCAGCAAAAGGAAGTGCTCAAAACGCTACGTAGTCTCGACGTGAATAAAGCTAGCGGTCCGGATGGTATCTCGGCCGTAGTGTTAAAAACCTGTGCCCCTGAGTTGTCTCCAATATTAACGCGACTTTTCCGCCTCTCTTTGAAAACTGGTGATGTTCCCAAGTCTTGGAAGCTCGCTAACGTGCAGCCAGTGCCCAAGAAAGGCAGTCGTGCTGACCCTTCGAATTACCGCCCTATCTCGGTCACCTCCCTGCTATGTAAATGTATGGAGCGTGTGCTGAATAGGAAACTCCTTGCATGCCTCGAAGGTAACGACCTCCTCAGTGATCGCCAATACGGATTTCGCCGAAATCGGTCTACTGGGGACCTTCTTGTGTATGCCACGCACATTTGGAGTGAGGCCATCGAGAAGCATGGTGAAGCACTGGCTGTTTCACTTGACGTCTCGAAGGCCTTTGACAGGGTTTGGCATGCTAGCCTTATTGGCAAGCTTCCTGCTTACGGACTGCCAGTTCAATTCTGCTCCTGGCTCGCAGACTTTCTGAGGGAAAGATCCATTCGAGTAGTTGTTGACGGCTGCTCGTCGGATCAAATGGCTATAAATGCCGGGGTACCTCAGGGGTCAGTGCTATCTGCCACACTGTTTCTGCTGCATATTAATGATCTGCTAATGCCCAGTATCATTGGGTATGCAGACGACAGCACAGTTGTGGAGAGATACGTTTCCACTGCGCATGCTAGGCAGAATGAAACTCTGGAGTTAAGAGATGAGATGCTGCAGCGTCTGAATTTGACTCTCAAGGCTGTATCCGATTGGGGTGATGCCAATCTAGTCAAGTTCAACGCCTCTTAAACGCAGGCTTGTCTCTTCTCGGCGAAAAAAAGTCCGTTTCTCCAAGTTCCTGTCTTCCGAGATGTACCTGTAGCTATAGGTGATCACCTCGAGCTCTTAGGCGTTTCACTCACGCCTACTCTCAACTTTGGCTCCTACATCGAGTCTAAGGCAAAAACTGCTTCCATGAAGCTGGGTATCCTGAATAAGGTAAAGCGTTACTTCACACCAGGACAGCTTCTAAGTCTGTACAAAGCACAAGTCCGGGCTGGTATGGAGTATTGCTGCCACGTTTGGGATGGCTCGGCCAAACACCAGCTTGCTGCCTTGGACTCGATTGAACGCAGAGCTTTTAGGCTAATAGGTGAGCAACATATGGCGGAGACTAAGGTCCAGAGTCTCGAGCACCGCCGTAAGGTCGCATGCCTTTCGATCTTCTATAGGTTACATTTCGGGGAATGCTCCCAGGAACTTCATGATCTGATCCCACCATCTCCTTTTCATCATAGGACGAGCAGGCGCACGGCTCGGTACCACCCTTACCTGATTAGTATACCCGCTATTCGTACTAAACGTTTCAGTTCCACCTTTATAATGCGAACTGCTAAGGAGTGGAATACACTACCGTCGTCTGTCGTTCCTGAAAACTATAATCTGGGTCTCTTCAAGGCTAGAGTGAATAGGTGCCTTCTAGACCTTTGTGCTCCATCTTCGGCCACATCGTCACTTTCCAACAGGTGAGATCGTGGTCAAACAAAGGTCTATCAAAGTTAAAAAAAAAAAAAAAAAAAAAAAAAAAATATACAAAAATTCTAAAAAAAATTGTAAATCTCACTCAAAAATCTCAGAATAATTTTAAAATAAGATCTTCTAAAAACAAGTCAAAGACTACTTGGGGTATAATAAATAGTGCAAAGCGGAAATTACCCACAGACACAATTAATAAAATTAATTTTAAAAAACAAATTATAACAAATCCTATTGACATAGCTAATGCGTTCAATGACTTTTTTGTTGACAAAATATTACCAATCGAGAATTCAGGCAAAAGCATTACCTCATTATTAATCAGTCAAAGAGATTCTCTATACTTAAAACCTTGCGTTCCGACTGATGTCCTAACAATAATAAGCTCCCTTAATAATACGAACAGTGTGGGATACGATGATATATCTACGAAAATACTTAAACTCGTAGCTAGAAGCATACGTGTACCGATTAGTCATATTATTAATTTAAGTGTATGTTCAGGTGTTTTTCCAGATGCATTAAAGATCTCCATTATTAAACCTTTACATAAAAAACAAAGCAAGGAATGCATGGAAAATTATAGGCCTATTTCGCTTATACCAGTTATTTCTAAAATATTTGAAAAGTACTTATATAAATCAATTAATAATTATTTTGAATCTAATAATATTTTATGTAATGAACAGAAAGGATTCAGAGAAAGAAAAACAATAAATATGGCTTTAAACGACTTTCTGTACCGTGTTACAAGCAACGTCGATAAAAAAACGCCAGTATGTTCAATCTTCTGTGACATGACACAAGCCTTTGATTATGTTCAACATGACATTTTATTACAAAAACTTGAAGTCTATGGTGTCAGAGGAAATGCTCTACAACTAATCAAATCATATCTAGAGAACAGAAAACAATTGACTAAAATAACAAATATTAATCTTAAAACCAAAATTGAAGAATACCATGTCTCTGATGAGCGTACTATGAAATATGGTGTTCCCCAAGGGAGTGTATTAGGTCCTTTGCTTTTTATAGTATATATAAATGACTTACCGAAAGCCACTATACAACCTATGTCTTTATTTGCGGATGACAGTACTGTAACTATAACATGTAAGGATATTAACACGTACAAAAATGACATAAACATAACATTGACATCCATTATACAATGGTTAGATAATAATAATTTAAAAATCAATTTAAATAAAACTAAAATAATTCATTTTAGACAACGCGAAACTGCTGCTTCAAATAAACTTGACATAAAATATAATAATAATACAATTGAAGAAGTGGAAAATACGAAATTTTTAGGTTTGAATATTGACAAGAAACTTAATTGGAAATCACATATAGAAAATCTATGCAAGAAAATCAGTAGTTTAGTATATATTTTACATAAAATTTCACCAATAGTTGACGTAGAGACTCTAATTATTGCATACCATGGTCTCATTGCTTCTAATATTAGATATGGTATAATATTTTGGGGAAACTCTACGGATGTTATAAAAAATTTTAAACATCAGAAACGATGTATTAGAGCCATGTTCCACCTTAAAATGATTGATTCATGTAAACCTTTCTTCTATAAATATAACATTTTGACCATTCCCTCGCTGTATATTTTTGAAACTGCTATGTTTGTCAAGGATAATCCTGATATATTTCTCCGGCTATCTGATGTTGACGATCGGAACAGACGAGATAAAAGTAAAGTATGCTTACGTAACTCCAAGACCGCCATGATGCGCAAAAGTATCTTCTGTATGGCTCCTTTTATATTCAATAATTTACCTGAGTCACTGAGACAACTACCCTGTTCGTTGTTTCGGCGAAAGTTAAAAACTCTACTGACAAATAAATGTTATTACACTATAGAGGAATTTATGAGCGACAAAGTTATTACAATTTGAATTAGTTTATATACATAACTATAAATTGTTAATATTAATTATTTAGCTATTTATTTGGATTTTGACATTTTAATAATTAATTAATTCTTTTTTTTTTTTATGATTGTATTGTTAATAAAAATATTGCATGTATCAGGTAGTAATACATTGATACTTATAATAATATTTGACATCTTTTATAACATGTATTTCAAGTAATAAAAATACTTTGACTTGACTTTTTGACTTGACTTTGAGCGGCTTCCGTAATTCTTTGGCGCAGCTCGCCTAAATCTTGAATGGGTTTAGAGTACACTTTTTCTTTTATCGTTCCCCAGTAAAATAAATCTAGGGGGTTTAAATCGGGCGAACGGGCAGGCCACGAAATTGTACCACCTCGCCCAATCCACCTATCGGGGTATTCTCGATCGAGAAACTCTCGTACGGCGCATAATGGGCTGGGCAGCCATCTTGTTGGTACCGTATACTGCCGTAAATGTTCAATGGCACTTCTTGCAATAAATCTGGTAATTGGTCTGTAAGAAGTCCAAATAAGCCTGGGCATTTTAATTCTTTTTTAAATAATTTTTTTATTCCTTAACTTTTATTTATTTTTATACTTTTAGTTTTTCCTTATTTTTTTAACTAGAACCGGCAGCCGGCGGCGGCGGCTGTGCAGGTGCCGGTTCTGTCAGCGGTGGAGGCGGCGGCTGTGCCGACCGACGCGGCCGCCGCGCCGACCAACGCCGTCGTCGTGTCGCCCACGTTGATGTCGGCGGGGGCCCCCATGCTGGCGGGGGACCCCATGCCGGCGGAGGCCTCCATATGGGCGGGGTCCTCCACGCCGGCGGAGGCCTCCATATGGGCGGGGTCCTCCACGCCGGCGGAGGCCCCCATGCTGGCGGAGGCCCCCATGCTGGCGGGGGCCCCCATGCTGGCGGGGGCCCCCATACCGGCGGGGGCCCACATGCCGGCGGGGGCCTCCATGGCGGCGTAGGCCCCTGCGGCGGCGTGGGCCCCCGCGGCGCCCATCCTCCGGCAGGATTTTGCATCTGATAATTAATAAAATTATATATAAATTAACTTTTTTTATATATAATTTTAAAATGTAATATGTATTGTGTTGAGAAATTTTTTCAATACAAATAAATACTGCTGGACAGTTAATACAACATTTCAGTTTAAAGTTTATTTATTTGGAGTAAAAAACATATTAACATAAACAATGGGAAACGATGATGTCTGCAGAAGTAATAAATATTGTGTCGCTTATTAAAAAAACAAACAATATAAATATTTATTTTTTATTATACATAGAAAATACTTAGAACACCCTAAACAATTTATCTGCAGATTGTTATGTACCTGTAATTTTCCCAGTACCCATACCCTTCAAACCGGAACAAAGCAATGCGAGCACTACTGCTTTTCGGCTGAAATAGTGTTAGTATTTCCCCAGACGAACCCTTTCACAAAAAAGCTCTACTGCTACTAATATTTGCTCCAGTTGAGGAATTCGGCTGATGTTGCTGCGAAGCCAGCCTGCAATGATGTACCCAGAATACAGGTTGTGCTAAAGTATCGACACAGGTAGCGTTTCATACTAGAGGTTGTCCCATCCTCCATAGGATCAGTGTCATACCGTCTGGTCTTTTCCCATCATCACGCATTAAACCACATGGTTCGAGAGTAGCCGTCACTAAGACGCTGGTAAAAGTCCGACGAATGATGTCATTTAGATAGTTGTGACGGGGCACACGCTCTGCATTCGTAGCACATGAAAGGGCGTGATGACCGAAACGGCCTGACATGTCGCCACACTGGCAGCGATGTCCCACTTGACAGGGAGCACCTACATGGAAGGAAGTGGCAACCTAAAATGTATTGTATAATTTGTATAATTGTTTTTCAATAGGTATCTATAATCTCTTATACAATTCGTGATAGTAGCCGTATGCTGATCAAAATGAGCCTAAACACAACCAGTCCACTATTATCCTTCGAGGAGTTTTGTTGTCCACCTTTCATCTTCATCATCAGATCAGCTCGCTGTCATCATCATATTGTATTGTCATCGGAACTTTACAGGTATGACAAATTTCAGCTAGATCGGTTGAGAATAACTGTTTTATAATTCAGTTGCAAGATTTCACCCGGACATACATTCCAAGTAGGGTTTCCGATTTCTCGAGGTTTTTTAGTTCTCGGGTGTCGAGACTTCTCGAGCCTGATTTCTCGGGTCTTCTCGGGTTGTCGAGAAAAAATAAAATACGTCTAAATTTTTGTTTAATTAATAAGAAGAGTCTTTAATTTAACTGTGTTTATTTTACATGAAAAAAATCAACATAATTTTTAACAAAAAAAACAAGTTCTCATTAAAAAATCAGCTCAAAACAAAATTGCTAACTAAAAACAATCGTACTTCTTCTCCTTATCATAACTAATCTCATCTCACTTATCTGTAATAAAAAACAAAATCTCAGTTAACAATCAGCTTAAAACAAACATCTTAACTAAAAACAATCATAATTTTTCTCATCATAACTAAAGATCACTCACTAATCTCACTATGTGGGTGGTATGGTATCACAATTTTTGGCAGTTTTAATGTAATTAAATAAGAGATATCTATCTACTATTAATACGAAAAATATAACTGTCTTTAAGCCTGCTTATTAATTCTTATGAAATATGACTTAAGATAAACCAAAGCATTAATAGATTTATCAGACAGCCGGCTCCTAATCTTACTGACCACATTTCCCGATATGGAAAATACCCTTTCATTTTCTGTTGAAGTCGGCTTGACTGAAATTAATGCTTTGTATAGTGTTTCCAGATTAGGGGTCCTCTTGCCTGTTTTTTCAAATAGCAAAAACTCTTTTTTTATAATTGATTTGGAAAGCACCACAGCATTAGTTGATTCACCATTTCTCGAAACACCTTTTATTGCTCTCTCTAATTGAGCTGCAAAGCTGTCTTGTTCAGTTTCTGATTCGCTTACGCCTGCTTCGACAACTTCTGAATTATTTTCTGTCGAAGGTTCTGTAGTAGTGGGAACAGTGGGGGGGTATAGACGATTGAATAAGTCTTCAGCGTATCCAATTAAAAATGTCTTGCTATTATCGGTAAAATAAGCACTCTTTTTGAGAATAAAATTATCGGGGCTGTTTAGGTAGCGTAGCAGCGATATTAGAGGTGTATTCCGACGATCTGATATTTTCATTTTAAGAGATTCTACTAACTGAAGAGCCAAAGGGTCGTCTATACTTTCTAATTGTTTTAGCAACACATCTGTTATAGCAGTAACAGAAGCAGTAGCAGTTGTGTTCTGTTTGTTTCAGTTAGTAAATTGGCATCTTGTCTGCTCAATGCTTCAACTGCAAGTTTAGTTGGCGTCAGTATCAACCGCAATTTTTGTAGTATAGGAATATTTTCCTCGTTCCATTTAAATGAGCTATCTAAATCAATCAAGGCTTTTTGAATGGAATTTTTTAACTTCAAGAAACGCTCAATCATTGTTAGCATTGAATTCCACCTAGTTCTGACATCCTGTAATAAGACTAGTTCGGCCCCGAATTCAGTCTTCACATGTTTTTGTAGTGTGATATTTCTAAGGGGACTCTTTCTGAAAAATCTTATGATCGAACGGGTCTCATTTAGCACTTTGTTTATGTCGTCAATAGGCTGCAATGCCTGCAATATAGATTCATCATCAGATTCTTCGTCATCGTTATCAGTGCTGGCTTCATCAGAGCTGCTGTGTTCATCGTCGCTAACAGGTGTGTTTCTTCTAGCCAACTGTAGTTACTGTTTTTTTTTTGCAAAAGGTATCAAGAATAGCCAAATGGATGGCATGGTTTACACAGAGGACCATCTCACAGGGGCTCTCTCTGCCAAATTTTTTCATAACATTTGGCCCGTCGCTTGTTACGGCCAAGACATAATGCTCGAAGTTTACCCCAAAGTATTTCAAACGCTCCTCTACTATTTCTCTAACCTCTGCGGCACCGAATTTTCCGGGTATGTAAACTAGCCCCAAATTGTAAACTTTTGCCTCTGCTGTATGAACACAGACGCTAAAATATCGTCTGTTTCGTATGCTCGTCCACTCGTCAATTGTCACACTTAGCCGGTTTCCTGATGTGCAAAGCTGAGAAAGCTCTTTTATCATCTCTTTCTCCTTTTCATCATAAAACTTCAATATTAGGTTCATAACTTCGGTTTGGGTCTTTGGAAGTTTATACCCCTTGGCAGCAAGTGATTCACGGATAAATTCACTTTTAGTAATGCCTCTTATAGTAAAACCATCTTGGGCTGAAAGTTTAGCTAAAATTTCACCTAACGATTTTCTGGGTTAAACGTCAAATTTCAGTGTTTGCTGTACGTGCATAGTTTCAAAATCACTTCTTAATTTTTTTGGTGCCGTCACCCCGGAACTAGACGAACTGGTAGATGCTTCTTCTGTGTCCATTTGAACCTCGGTGGATCTTACATCAATTTTGTGTACATGAGCTAAATGCCTCACTAGTCCGCTTGTGTTTGATCCTTTACAGGCTATGGTTTTAGGACATTTTAGACATTGCGCATTTGAGGCGTCCTTATTTTTCTTGAAATATTTCCAAACTTTGGAAGTTTCCATTTTGGTTCATTAGTTGTAAAATCTATAACAAACAGTTCAAGAATTAGTAAGTATTTTAGTTTAGTACCGACAAAATAGCTGACGCAACAGTGGGGAGGCCTATGCCCAGCAGGGGGTTGATGTGGTTAGGTTAGGCTGATGATGATGATGAAAAAATAGCTGTGTCCTTTAGTATACTACGTTTGGTAGGATTGGTTGGATACGTTTTGTGTATTTGTAGTAGATAAATTGCCATAAAACAACGTCTTAATATTATGTGTTTAGTTTAGAACTTTAGGCTTTTGTGGGATTATTACAACATCTGCAATACAAATGCAATTAATGAAATCGGTAAATATTTATGCACTAACAATTCTCTTATTTGATTAAAAACAAAAGTTTTATTTCTTTAACATACCTATTCATTTTAAACAAAAATATTATTTTGGTTTTAATACAAAAGTACTTACAAAACAAAACAAACACTTGAACTATTTAAATAAATAATAACAATACTTACCTGTTTGTTCTGCGATTCTATTACTCGTGCGTGCGTCACTAAATAGTAAATACACTCACTATGCTGGGTTTATGATCCGTCCGACCGATCCGAACACGGCGGGAGTTGAAACACGAATGAACAAAATACAACTGGGGCCGCGTCGCGCTTGCGTTTGTCGGCAAAAACAAAGGATACCGACAGACACGAGCCGTGCTGTCAAAGGATGCCGCTGCCGCCTCGCATTTACAAAGAAAGCTAAGCGTAAAAATGTTTATTTAAACTTCTCGATGTCTCGACTTTTCTCGAGCTGAATTTCCCGGGTACGAGACCAACCGATTTCCCGGGAATTCCCGGGACGAGAATTCCCGGGAACAAACCCTAATTCCAAGTTAAATAAAAGCATGTAAAAATAAAGAATAGGTTGATATGGTACGGTTAATTAGATAACAATGATCACCATGAGAGCTGTATATTAGAGTTATATAAGATTTTCGTCTTATTAGCATCAACCTTTTTTTTATTTTAGTTTCCATAAATTATTTTTTTGCACTTCCGTGCCCTTAGAAAAGGTATTGAATGAGGTTCTCCGCTATTCATTTATTCACTGAAACAACTATTAGGACAATAATCGTTGAATCCACTTCCCACATGGCGATAATTTCGTGGGCACAGTCAAGATAATTATCTACTTACTTTACTTGTCCCTAACGGTTTTCATGAGATTAGCGTCATGTTAGTTAGTACCTAATATCAACAAGTTTAGCCCGGCGTTCCGACCGGTCTACCAGCACAATATCATGCTTTTTAGCAACAATAATCTTGTTTATAATAACAGACAGATTCCAATAGAGGGTGGCCCGGCCATTCTCAAAAACCGGCTGCGACTTACGGCATTTCAGGTTAGATTAGAAATAATACCTACCTACTAACAATTAATCAATATTAATTAGAATAACAAAACAATACCTACTTTTGACAGAAATTTTTCTATTGCGCCGTTAACGGCGGCTGTTGCCGTGGTTGATGTCGGCGCCACAGCTATTAAATATGTTTCACTGAAATTAAAAAGACAATTTAAGTTTCAAAATAATCACTGGATAGATAAAAAGTTCTATTTGTAAGCCAAATATGAAGATATTACGGTAAATATGTACCTATTTTAATAAAATTCACTAAAATAAGTACATAGCACAATGATAATACTTACACAGGCTCCATGTTGAAAAGAATAAAAAAAAACTCTTTCCGAATTTGCATCATATCATTCAATAGTGCATTCAATAAATGAGACATTATTCATAAACTAGTAACAAACAAATAAATCGAGTCGTGTTACTTATCTGATTTAGGTCACTCTCAAGATTCGGTAGGAATTTACTTTACCGACCGTCGATTTGGGGGGGGGGGAGGGGAGGGTTAGGGGGGAGGGGTAAAACACCCCCTTTAAAGGAAAAGTTGCGGAACCCCTCACTTTTCGGGAAAAAAAATAAGGACCATTTTGAGGTTAAGTATGCCTCCTCCCGTCTCCTCCCGTGGATGTCGTAAAAGTCGACTAAGGGATTACCCGGACTTGTTGATAAGATTCGTTGGTATAAGATTTGTCCTGGCTGGTAGCTTATTATGGAATGTGTTATTACTGGAAGAAAGCGTTAGCTGAGTCAGTCGTGGGAAGCAATGGCGGCGATGAGCTCACCACTTGTCACGTCTATATTCCACGATGGTGCAACCCACTGTGAAAAGAGGCCTATTGTGGCTCTGCCTACCTCTTCGGGGAAAAAGGCGTGTGTCTATGTATGTATGTATGTATCTAAGATTACCAACAATATATTACTAAACAAAGATTTGACACAAAGTAATATTTTATTTTTAGATGCTCATGAATGCCCATATTTATTTACAGTGAGTGACGCGTGCAATAATGTTGACAGACTGACACACGTACGTACACAAAATTCAACGTCTCAACGTTTAAACCAAATACGGAAATCGATCGATGAGTTGTCTGTTACTATGATCGAATGCATGTTATATACGTGTAACGCTTTTAAAAAGGTGTAATGCCTCATGGGCAGAGGATGAAGTTCCCAGCGGGCACCTACCCATGTAGCCCCTCCGCGGGGACAGACTCCACCAGCCATGTCCCAGCCCGAGAAGCAGACGTCCCGGGCCAGGAGGACTGGCTTGCCTCCGAGCAGCGAAGGGGGGTTATGATGGAGTAGGGCCTGCTGTACTCTTACCAGGTAGAGGCACGTAAATGAGTGTACAGCGTTCTGAGATTAGATAAGTTTATTATAACATTATTTACATGTAACACAGTAATCAGACTACAATTTGGGCGCCTTATCTAGCATGAAAGAAAGTATTTATCTCTGGGTCATGAGTTTGAACCTACGTTACAAGTTTCTTAGCAACCAGGTCAGTATCGGTGGGCTCTCCGGCCAGGGACCGAGGGGCCCCGTAAGATGTGTGACAACGTGTGGTGTCGAGTGTGAGGTGTCGGTTAGTTTGGACAGAACACTTAGAAGGTGAAACACAGCTCGGGGAGTGAAGACACTCCCAGACCGCGATACCGGTTACACAGGCCCAAGGTGGCTGGCTACGAAAGAAGAGAGCACAGCCGGGTCCCTGGCACCTGGTCCGTAGGCGTCCGGACTGGAAGGCGTCCTCCTCCCACCACGTCGTTGTCTCTCGAATGCTCCGGATACGGAGCTGGCTCAAAAGCGTCCCCAAAGAACCTGTCAAATAGATATTCATCCTGTTATGTTCTATTCGGCCACGTTCTCGAGCGCGCCGATTCATAATCAATATTACTTACCCCAATGGGGTTTCTTCGAAGGATTAAGCGCTTCGGCTTCGCCGTTATAACCGCCTGGCCAGATTAAATTAAAATTTATTTATTCCCAAAAATAAACAAGCAATACAAAATATATTCTAATTATAATAAGACTCACATTATAATGGCTTGTACTACGTAGATATTAGTTACAGTATCTACACTAAGTGCTAGACTTGACAGGGCAGGGCAGATGTTAAGCGCCAACCTCACGTCCTCCGCGCCACGTGGCAGTCCTCCGCGTCAGCCTGGAGCCCTACAGAAAATCACTCATGAGTAGGAAACCTCGGCAACGAGACGTTGTCTAGAAGACCAATCCTCCACTTTTTCCACTTACCAGTTGGACGGAACTCGATTTAGCAAAATAAATGTGCTTGCGACGATGAACCCAAGAAAAGAAAGAAAGATAGCTGTCTCTTGCCAGTCGCCAACTTAGATTCTACCAAAACGCATTTTGGTAGGATTAGTGGTCTCAAATGGTGAGTTTATTTAGATAAAAGTGGACGTCAAAAAGTGACGAAGACCTGAGTAGTTCCATGTCGAATTTAGAAAAGGTTACAACAGCTCTTATCCTGGAACGAGGGAAAATAGTTTACCAAGCCATTATCTGAAACCAAGATGAAACTACTATTTTAGTAGAAATTGAAAATGTAAGCAACATTACGAAATAAAGATGTCACTGTCAATTTTATGGCATCTCAAGGCGGAACGCCAGATGCGTTTCATGCCTACATCAAAATAACAGGGTTACATACGTTTTAAACTTTACCTTTCGTTGACATTGGTGTGTCTGTGATGGTCATATTATGGTCATGCTCATAGTTTTATATATATTCTACTATAACACTATTTCCATTATTCTCTTCTATTCCTATAAATAAACGTTAAATTAACGTGACAGTACCAGTGCTATTTCTATCACTAATTTACCTAATAATACTAATTACTTGATAATTTGTTGCCGTCTGCTGAGGTATTTAAGCCATCATTTCCATTATAATTGTTAATTACGATTTCAGTATTATTTTCATTCATGTCTGTAAATAAATTAAAAAAATATGTTTTAAATCACACTAGCTGTTTTACATGATTTAATCACTAGCGTAATGTATCGTATAATTTTAACCAAGTTTTAAGATACCTAAATTGCAGTTTTCTAGGTATTCTTCTGTGATGATCACATTACTACTGTTCTTATCATCCCCTTCTTCCGCTGCAAATAAATAGTAATTATTTTATCATGTAGCATCATACCTCCTACAACAAAATAGCACTAAAAATATTATATAAAGTTCTAGGTATTCGTTATACCTGATATAGTTCTCTTTTTTTCAAGCCTCTTGATCTATCATCAGTAATATTATAATCTTCATCATCAGATGGTTTTTCATAGAAATTCCCTTAAGAAGAATCATGTTGACTTTAATTACTGCACTGCTCGTCTGTGCTGCTACTGTCAAGTAAATTATAGTATTTTGCAACAGCAGCAGTTTTTCTTCTCTTTGGTATTGTCGCCTTTTGTTTATTTCTTGTTCCTGACGTTGATGGGACAGGGTCTTGGTAATTTATGTTTTCTTTTTCCATATTAATGTAAGAGTTTTTATCTATTTCCTTCAAAGTCTGAAGGAATCTTATCGATTTACTAGATCTTTTTAGTGATGATATGTTTTCTTGTTTAAATCTGATTTCCGACAATATGGTGACTTTAGGTTTTTGTTTAACGACTTCACAGCTATCGCTTATGATTTTTCTTTTTAAGAGCTGGTGGTTTTTCACTGCAAAGCATGTGCAATATCCTTTGTGTGATTCTCCGCAAAAACAGGTCAAGCTTCTATATCCAATAACATTATCAATTTCCGTGTTGGTTATTTGATGTATAGTTATTGTCTGTGGGACAGGAGTCAGATCTTCTTTTATTGTGTATTTAGATATACCAGCCGCACCTATATAAAAGGTCATTATTGTCGTGTCTGAGTTTTTCAATATTTTGTAAGCTGTATACGCGTCTGTTACGTCTGTGCCATGCGAAACATAACTATCTAGTCTCCGTTTGGGTGCACCTCCTACTCCGTCGGCAGCTCCTTTTCCGTGAGAAGCTTTACTGAAGTTCGCTTCGCTTAATTCTTGTATTTTCTTTGGTCTTCTATTGTCGTTCATTAACTTAAACAGATCTCTATACTTTTCTAAGCGTTTAGGGCTGTAGCTGAACAAATTATGCGCTTCTCGTACTAAAAATTCCAATTTTCGAAGTAATAGTTGAGCTGCGTATTCAGCACACAAATGAGGAGAATGACTCACACATTTAACAATGACCAAATCAGGTAATACCGTTTTTAACAGAGCAGTTACTGAATTGTGTTTCCCAACCATAACATTTGCTCCGTCTACACCTATTCCAACCATATTATCTATGTGTAAACCATCTTTTGTAAGTTGTTTTTTGATGGCGTCATGTAGGGGAGACCGAGGAGAGTTGTGAGAAATTTTACTTAAAAGAACATATCTCAGTAAATAAACATACCACATTTATGAACTCTGCCTGAATATACCACAGTTATTACTTTATTAAAAAAAGTCGCTAAAGTTAATAAAAGTTATGAGGTTTCTGAGAAAATCCACGAAAATTGAAACAGGTACCAGGGTAAGTTGTGACAGCTGTGTATCTAGACTATATTTGATAGAAAAAATCACTTTATAAACAAAACAAACCTTTTTTTTAATAAAAATACTTAAATTATCATTTGTGCCATTTTAGAGAATAAAAAAACTTTTAGAGTTTTTCATAATTGTTGAAACTACAAACATTAACACAACGAGCAATAAATATTTTCTAGGTAATTATGGCATTATTACGAGATCAGTCGTTATCAGCCAAAAATCTTAATCTAATCTTATAAACAATTATGGCAGACATATTGTAATATAATGTATCTAGACAAAGACATATAGTTGAGATTGTAAGAGGATGCGGTATTTCGACCTCTTTTTGTAACCTCTTCAAAGGCTAATTCATAAATTTCGACACTAGCCATGCCCCGATCAGTCCTTCTTGTATAATTATTCGGCATTCTGAAACAAAAAAAAAACAAGTAACATCAAACAACACGCCCAAATAAGTTTCTGAAAAAAGCAGAATTTAAGCGTTGAATACTTTTATGTCAAACTTAAGTTGATCAATTGACTAAAACAAACGAAAATACGTAATAAACACAAAAAAACACTAAAAATCACTGAAAAATGCGTGTAAATTACAAACAAACCTAACGTCACAACACGTGTCGTTTCTTGTTTGCTAACACGATAACATTGTTTGCTAACACGATAACATTGTTTGCTAACCGATTAGGGGCGTGGGCTAACAGTTTTGTTAGCAAAAATACAATAACATGTTTGCCGCGACTATTGGATAATATCCCCCGCATTTGCCTGCGGGGAGGGGAAGTTACGCATTTTTTGTCAGCGCTCACTAGAGGAAGACGTATCGTTTGAAGTTTGTCATAATTCTCTTAGGTTTGTTTCTTCCTCCACTAGTACGAGCCCTTAACTGAAAATACGGTCCCACCCTGAAGAAAGCATGAAACTTGGTAGCTGTCATATATTTGCTTCATTGTCGATATGGAAGCACGTCGAGAAATTATTTTTCCCCCCTTTCCCCCGTTTTATATCCCTCATTCTGGTTTTCTGAATTTTCTACAAAAACGATACGAGTGCGGAGTTTACTCTTCAGAGACCAAATCATCGTCGATAAATTGCCTACAAAACAAAACTACATTTTATAGTGGTAAGATTAATATATTTCTATATACAGCCATCAACGTCTTATGAAATTGTAAAAACAGGCACACTTTTTTCTTTCTTGCTTCATTTATAGGAAAACGACAAGAGAAGTGATAAAATAGGCTAAAGAAGTTAAATATCTTATACATTTAGCTACAAAATGACACTTACTTCATAGTCGTAGAGGCATTACTTCCAAGAGTTACAGCTCACCGCGTCTGACTCAAGTACTCTTTTTTTTTCGTTTTTTTGCGTAGATTCAGAGTTTCCAATTAGAAATAAAATAGTCCATGTGTTAATCCAAGCCCTAGCCTATCTATATGTAAAATTTAATTCAAATCCGTAGAGCCATTTTCCAGTGATTGACAAACAAACCAAATTACAAAATATAATACTGATTCCCGATTATATGTTCATTTAATTCAATAACAATTTACATTTGTATCTGAAATTACATAATAAAATAACACACAATAAGGACTTTATACAATTAAATTTTAAAGATAATTAAGTATTGTACCTATTCAAAATGTCATATAAATTAACAAATAGTCAGAATAATAATTAAAGTCAGAATAATAAAAATATAATGTCAGGTGCTATCAATATTTCCATTAGTTAGGACAAGGTCATCTAAAGAATAATAGCACCCTTCCAACAAAAGCTTTTTTAGTCTATTTTGGAATACACTTGGACTATCAATGGTCTTCATTACAACAGGTAGCGAGTTATATAATTTAACTGCCTGATACCGACAGCCATGCATTGCAACTCCTAATCTAGGACACAGAGCGGCCTCTAAATCTTTCCTTCTTGTTTTTAGTCTAAGTTATCTTTGTACTGGCGTTTCATACTTAGAAGGATGCCGGACAACATCCACAAGAACCACTAAAATGTAGAGGCTGGGAAGAGTTAAAATGTTTAAGCTTCGAAAGTAATCTTTACATGATTCCCACGGAGGTATCCGGACCATAGTGCGGATGGCACGTTTCTGAATTACAAAAGCTCTATTTATATTATAGTCGTAACTGTTCCCCCAAAATTTGACACTATACCTTAGCTTTGACTCCACTAAAGCGTAGTAAACGGTTTTAAGCTTATGAGAATAAAGAATCTTTAAACCGAAGCTGATCAAGATCCACTTCATCTCTTAAGCTTCTAATGGCATAACAAGCTGAACTTATCGAATTCTCAATTGATTCTAATTCTGATTTCCAGTTTAAGAACTGATCAATATGGATCCCTAGAAATTTAACGCTATCAGTGAATTCTACCTTCACACCGTTACTAATTATGTCAATAGTTTCATGTCTACGGGAAGTCGTTCGAAATAATATAGCGTTAGTTTTATTAATATTTAATTTTAAATTTTTAACATGGAACCATTCGTTAAATGCCAAAAGCGCATCGTTAATTTTAAACTCGAGTTCCTGTAAACAAGTAGCTGGAATGATTGCGTTTGTATCGTCAGCATAAACAATTAATTTAATATCTGGTATAGTATTTGCAATAAAATCTATCATGTCATTCAAAAATATAATAAAGAAAATTGCTCCTAAAATTGAGCCCTGTGGAACTCCACGTGTTATATTGATCAACTTAGATTTGGTCACCACTTCTTGTCCGTTTAAAATATTCTTAATTTCGACAAATTGTTTTCTATTGCTTAAATATGATTTTATAAGGCTCAAAACGTTACCCCTTAGTCCGTAAAATTCTAACTTAGCAAGTAGAATCTCGTGATCAATTGTGTCAAATGCAGAGGATAAGTCCAAAAATACACCTGTAACTTTCATTTTTCTATTTAGATCGCCTAACACTTCATTTATTAGTAGATCAACAGCATCAACAGTACCAAGACACAATTGATAGCCAAATTGGCGTTCGTTAATAATCTTGTTTAAATTTAAATGTGATACTATCCTATCTTTTAAGACTTTTTCGTAAATTTTAGATAAAATAGGTAGCAACGATATTGGTCTATAATTATTCGGATCATTCTTTTTACCTTTTTTGTAGATAGGAATAACTCTTGCAATTTTTAATTGATCAGGAAAGATACCTTCAGTGATACAATTATTAAGAAATTCTGATAGTGGTTCAGCAAGGAGGTCAATATTTTCTTTTATTACTGTGATCGGTATTTCATCATACCCATAAGATTTTTTTATTTGCATCCTCTTTATGATGAATTTAATCTCATTTCTGTCAGTATGTCTCATTTCCATGTCAGTAACAACTCTATTAGAGTATTCTTATTAGAGTGTTCTGTCAAAAATTTCAATGCCGAGGCTTTTTTTTCATTAGAATCAATGTCTTTACTACCAAAATCAAAATGTTTCGCAAAAAGTACAGATATTTCTTGAGTGTCATCAATAATTTTATCATTCAGTTTCAGTAAATAATTGTTATTAGTTCTAATACAACCCTTATTCCTATGTCTATTAACTATATTCCAAATTTGTTTAGACTTGTTTTTAGCTATATCTACCTCTTTTTTAACTGCCTTTTTCTTCAATTGCGCTATAACTTTCTTGTACAGTTTTATGTATGTGTTACGATATGCAACTATTGATTCATGATTAGACTTCTTGCTCATTGTATTCAAGAATCTTTTCAGTTTGCTAGAAACCCTGATTCCCTTTGAGATCCAGCCAATTGTATTGCGAATACTGGTCTTAACCTTTATATTTTTCTTTTTAACCCTTAATAAGGCGCGAGCCAGTAGGCTAGTTAGAGAAGAAGTTGAAATTGATTTAGGGTAAGTTGAGACTCTAGAATATGAAAAATTAAAAAAAAGGGGGGGTTTTCATGGGGGGAGTACCTTTTTTTTGGGTGGGAAATAATATCCCTTTGCCCGATTAGGTTTACGCATTAGGTTTTTGGGTGGGAAATAATATCCCTTTGCCCGATTAGGTTTTGTACTTTTAGCCTCAGTTTCATTATTTCCATATACAATCACTAGCCCGTGGCTTGGTTTGTATTTTTTGTAAAATTATAAAAAAATTAAGTAAACTAAAAAAAAGGGTCTTGTCATATTGTTACTTATATAAAATTTTCTGTTTTGCCTTATTTTATGTAGACCCCTGAAATAAATTTGTAAACTAAAACAATTTAGAATTACTTATAATAGTGTTTTATTTCGCTTATAAAACTAAGAAACTTATACTTACCTAAAGGAACATAAAAAAAAACATTCTTCATTCCGCTGTGGGACCTCGAATGTTATGTTAGTGTTATAAAACTAAGAATGGTACCATCTGATTCAAATGCTGTTAGGATAATACCTTTGAGTTGAGATGATGTCATAAGCCGCTCCATTCCAAAAGGTAGTAGGTATCCTAACACCATTTGAATCTGAAAGTAGCTACATACACCAAAGAACATAAAAAGAATCAATCTTCATTCTGCTGTGGGACCTCGTGAAAAGATTTAAAGCATTTGTTTGCACACAGAGAAATTTTGCAAGTGCAGCAAATTATTTTCGTTCGCTTCTCCTTCTTTTTCGTGCTACAAAAACGACACCTTTTGTAGGTACTGCCTTCGTCAGGAAGATGGACTCCAACATTTAGGAGGCGGATCTCATCCGGTACCCCAAAGGTTGCACCCTTCTTGTTCTTGAAAGTTACCGGTTGATTTTTTTTAGTTTTAAAATTTGAAATCATCTCTCGAGCCAATCGTAATCGGAATTCTCTATGAGAATGGTTTTTGACTGCGTGCACTGTACTGTAAGTGATGTAGCTGTTTATGATTGCGGCATCAAACATAAACAAAAATAACCTCATCCAGTATTTTCTACATTTTCTATTAATTGGATATGATGACCTAAAATGATCAAAATGATCCACTCCTCCCATAGTCAATGTATATTCAGCTATAGCTTTAGGACAGAGAATCTCTTTTCTTGTTCCGTCTTTCTTGGTCCTTTTGACAAAGACCGTGTCAGTCGGATGGTGGGCCGTTGTAAGAACAGTGACGTCTCGGGTATCAAGCCACTTTATCGCTGTAATAGGTTCTGCGGTCAAAGCAGTGAATTGATTTTTTTCGAGTCTCAGAGGTTTCGATTGGGCTTTCTTCATCATGTTTGGAAGATCTTTTCTATTTGTTCTAACCGTGCCAACTGCGAAAATTTTTCGCTCGTATAAAGCATCCATGAGGTTGCAACTTGTAAAAAAGTTATCAAACGCTATCAACGTATTTTCGGGGAGTTCCCTTGACAACTTCATGACGACATTGAATCCAAGACCTTCATCTTCAGTATTGTCACCTTTACCTGAGTAAATATCGAACTTATAAAGATATCCACTAGCTGCATCGCAACGGGCCCAAACTTTGAATCCTCGTTTTATTGGTTTTTTGGGCATGTATTGTTTCAGGCTGGACCTTCCTTTAAATTTCACCAAACATTCGTCTATAGATTGCTTGCTTGAATTTTCTGTCTCCTCTTGAAATATTGTATTTAGTTCGGATATCATAGGTCTCAATTTATACATTTTATCGTATTCTGCACTGTCTCTTTGGGGTTCATGTTCGTTGTTGTTTATGTGTAAGTTTTCTGTAATTTTTTTAAATCTTTTTACAGGCATAATCTGTGATATTTCCGGATTATTGTAGAATGTGTCATTTGACCAGTAAAGTTCCATGTCAGGCAATGGATTCAGACCCATCATGATCAATATTCCAAGGTAAGCTTTGATTTCCTCTGCTGATACGAGTGTGAAATTATGACTTTTTTTTGGATTGCATACCTATTGGTTTGTTCCACTAAAAGTTGAACTAAATAATCCGTAAAGAATCGTTCAAATACCTGTATTGGTGTCGTTTTGTGATTGTATTTATGTTTTGGTTTTATTGGATTGATGAATTCTGGAATATCATGTACCTCTGTTTCTATTTTCCACTCTCTAGGTTGTCTTGTTTTTGTCACATTGACAGTGTCGTTTTCTCTTGAAGATTCTTCTAATATTCGAGTTTCTGTTTCTAGATCTGTAATTGCCTGCGTAGGATGACTGGAGGACTCATTGTGGATCTCATCTAAGCATTGCTGTATTTCAATCTCTCTTTCGGTCGGTATCATTTCAAAATCAGTATCAGGATCTGCATTTAAGTCATTTGTCTCAACGGGAAAGGTGGAACGTTGCAGTAAGACTGATTCTTTCCTTGGAGTAGGTGATTTCGTCTTGTCATCATTTACTGCCTGCGCTTCCTTCATAGTATAGTCAGACGCGGAACCATCCGTGCCTAAAATAGCTGCTAGAGCATCCTCCGAATATTGTTCTAGATCTTCGATCGTTTGCTGAAGTGTATCAGTAGTACCAAATAGTTCTTCAAGACGCTTTTCAATAACAGCATCTAGATCTTGACGTCCATCCAGCACATCCGCCGGGCTGCTCAAAGGGGCTGTTTGATAGTAAGCATCATCGTCAGAGTCTATATCCGACAAATCTGACAGATTTTCTAGCACTTCTTCTATATCTCTCTTATTCATTACACTTCTTCTCTTACTCATGGTTGACAATCCTAATAGGAAAAGAAAAAATGAAGGTAAAGAAAAAAGCGTGCGACAGAGAAAGAAAAGGGGAAACTTGCATGTGCCGTTAAAACGAATAAATAAAAGAAATAAACAGGTGAGATGAATAATAAATGCAAGAGCTTGCCACCAAAAAAAAATGTTCTGAAAACCATCCGCAAAAACATAAAACAAAATAAATTCAAACGAAGTCGGGTGCAGTAGCTAGTTAGCCATAAAAAAAATCATGACCTTATCGGGCAAGGGGAAATAATTTCCCACCTATAAATTTGCATTTTTTGAGGTTATGGTTTGTTACATTGCATTGGAAAACACATAAAACAGCTTCAGAATAGACCTTTTACCAGATATAGCAATCAAATTGTACTTACAGGATTTTTTGTAGAACAAAAACTCGTTTTTACTTCGGATCGTCACAAAAATCAACGCTCGTTTACTCGAAATTCTGCCACTGACACTTTGACATAAAAAAAATAAGTCAAGGGTTGCCATGAAGCAAAAAGTGTAGCCAGGAAAAGAAAAAAAAAGTCCAAAAAATTTGTGGTGTCTTTCATTCGTTCACTGCAAATAATTTGTCGATAATATTTTACTTTAAAAATAAAACATCGTGGTGGGAAATAATTTCCCCTTGCCTTATTAAGGGAAATATTTTTTGAAATTGGTTTATAAAACCATTAACATAACATTCCACTAAATTGCTCTCTTGTAGACTTTGTCTAAAAGACAAACTGTTCCTCTTAGTGAACATTCTATGTTTCGCCGTGTAAAATTGAGATTCCTTCCTAGAGCTTACTTCTTTTAGAATTAAATTGCAAAAAATACCCGCATGTCCATCCCCAAGACCGTTGTGGTCAACTTTTGAGTAACCTATGTTTCCTTCCGGCAAGTTAGTTAAGATGTTATCAATGCATGACTCAAGGTTGTTTCGCGAGAAGGTTATAGAATTTACTAGAATTTTAAAATTATAGCATTTTAGAAGGGATAAAAACGCACCTTGGTATCTACTTTGTTTCAGAACATTGACATTAAAATCTCCAAGTATAATACAGCTCTTGTTGAAAAAGTGCTCCAATAAAGTTTCTAGCTTAGTAATAAAAACATCAAAATTTTTGTCATCTGGAATTCTATAAAGGCAACAAATATTCAGGTTGAATCTAGTATCCCTAACCCCACATATCTCAAAACTATCTAATTTGTACAACTTTTACATATTTTTAATTCTTCGGATTAAATTAAAGAGCCCCCCCTTATTTTTTTAACCCTGGTGTTATAAGCGGCCAAAGCATAGTTATCCAAATTAAAAACAGAAATACTTTGCTTATTAGGAAATGTTCACAAATACATATATAGTTAATATCAACATCCAAGTCATTTAAGTAAATTTTTAAATCATCTTTTTTATTTGATATTCCACATAAGTTCTGGTAAAATAAATTTAGACAACATGTAGAACCTACATTTTTTACAAGGCAATCCTCGTTTGTGCCCTCATTGGTCACGAAAAAAGTCGTCTTTGTTCATTTGAATATTTTCAGTCTGTGTGCTTACGCAGGTCATTTCCATAGCGAAACCGGGCAAGTCACCACATTGAACCATGGTTTGCGTGGTTTGCGTGGTTTGCGTGGACACAGTCTTAGAAATGATTTTATTATGTACATGTTGCGACTTTTGTTCATAATAAACTAGGCGCTGATTCCTATAACACATCTGCAAGATGTCTTTTAGCATGAATCTACTTACAAATAATTTATCATGAAAATACATGTTTCTTCCATTATATGTATGTAGGTCTAAATCAAGCATTTTCGAGTTGTTGAAAAGAGAGCCCACCATACGCAAAACTTTATTAACGCTTTATACATTTAAATAACTATTTCTATAAATCGTACCTAGCAGCACGTTTGTCTTCGTAAGTTTGCTCATGGTACAGTAAAGTGAAGACTGCAACTCCAGTGGATTTGTGTCGTTGGAACCAGTCAGTAAAATAATAAAATCTTGTTTGGTATAGTCCTCACAGCTCTTAATACACAATTCCAATACATGTTTCGTGGACGCATTCGATCTAATAAATGAAAACACTTTAAATTCATCGCCTAGTAGTTTCTGAAGTATTATGCCAATATCCCGGCCGTTTTCGTCAGCAAATAACATAACGCCCCGGAGGTTGCGAGTGCAATGCTCCACGGGGAAAAACCGACTGTTGCCCCTCCTCACTAGCTACCGGGCTCTCAACCGTGCCCGTTGTTGTTTTCGGCGGTAACCTCCCACCGATACCCCGCAGGCTAAACATGGCCTGGATCCCAGTGCCTGCCATTGGCAAAGCCCCGGTCGGAGCTTTGCTCAAGGTACCCTTGGTAAGGAGAGGGCTATTCAATAGCCCGACTATCCGGTTACTCAGGGTGACGTTGCGGTAAGCCGGTGTGAGCCAGTACCGGCACTGGATACGAACACCCCACCCGAAAGGGCTGGGGTTTGCCTTTGCGGTGGTAGGGTGCCGCCCCACCCCCTCCCCACAGCCAGTGTCTGAAATATCCGGGTAACCAGCCTGTACGCCATATCGACAGCCTCCAGCTGGTCCGGGTGCGTACTGTACACCAAATCACGCCTCCCTACGGCCAGGAGGTCGATCCTCCCAAGGGCTCGCTCTACCCCTGGTGCGTCACCAGAGACGCCCATCTGTGTCACCCTCCCATGCAACCAGTTGTTTCCTGTGGCTGTAGCCAGTACAAAGCCCTCCTTGTCAACGACGCTTAACCCATGCCCTGACGCAACCTCCTCCGATAGCCACATACTGGCTGGCGTCCGGATGCCTGTCATACACATATGTACACCTAACGTCACAACGATCACATTATTAAAGCTGTAAAGCTCCTTCTTTATTTAATACATTAAACCAGATGCTTTGATAATGTGATCGGGCTTCTATTGGTGTAAGGGTTTCAATCAATTTATTAAAAATACAGTAAAGTCCAGTGAAAATTATATATAATTATTTGAATGCATATCACAGGAATCTCCCCACACTTATAGTTTTCATAATACGCGCCCGGGCGCGTCGTGCCTCTGTCGTGCGAGTGCCTTTCTTACCCCCGGTACCCACCCATTTGGAGCCGCTTTAAAGTTTGTTTTCAAAATATGTGCATGTTACTTAAAAGTTTGTTTATATACCGAACCTATCATACATTTTTAGTTTCCTTGTCTTTGGTAATATGTTCATCGGTCTCTTTCGCGATCTCTATATTATTTTCAGTTAGAGTGGTATCGTTAGGTGCTTTCTGCATTTCAGTATTTCGTTCCGATGGTTTAAACGATGTCATCTTTAAAGTCTAGCCACACCTTATATAACTGCGATGCTTCAACACAACCATTCCAATCAATTCCGTTGTTGTATGTTTCTCGGAAATCTTTGAGAAAATCCGATGAAATTTTGCTTTCTAGATATTACTATGTTTACACTTGCATTAGCTTCTATTTAATTTGATGGTTTAATTGTGATATGATGCATTAGCTTCTCTTTCCTTAGCCGGTGCAATTTTTTTTTTTGTAGTTAACTTGATCCGGATCAAACGGATAAAGACCACACGTCTTACATCCTGCTTTTACATTCTCCGCAAAATGAGTCTTTTGTCAAAATGTCTTTCAAAGCAGAAGGGAGATTAAATGTTGTTATTTCTTCACATTCGTGGTCGTTTCTCCATTTTCGGTTCCATTTTTCCAAATTTTCGGACGTACTTCAGCCAACTCTGCTTTAAAGGGAAAAATACTGCCACATCAAGCGGTTGAAGCATATGTGTTGTGTTGGGTACCAGAGCAAAAACAATGATCCCTTGTTCATAATTTAGATAAGTGCAGGGATGAGTGTGATTTGTGACCACCTAAAAATATAATAACCGGGAACTTGTCACCTTCTTTTTTCAGGTATGGTATAAACACATTTCCAATATATTCGTGGAAGCTCTCTGCAGTCATCCACCCTTTATCTGTCTTTTCAATCGACCAATCGTGTGGTGCATTTTGCACTATTTCCTTGTTCATTCTTTTATATTTATAAAGAGTCAGAGGTGGAGCCATTTGTCCTGCAGCATTTACAGTAAAAAGTTTCGTTATATTTTCTTTGTCGCTATTTTTGGAGGTGTCATAAACATGTTCTCCTAGGTGCTAATATTAATCCACTTTTAGGTGCCAAGAAAAATGACCACACTCGAGTTGGTTCTTTCAGAACCTCACATCCTTGTAGCCCTAATAGCTCCGTAACTTCCTCAAACCATTTTCTAATCCTTCCTTCTGTCATCACTGTACGAGCCTTATTTATATAATCTGCATGTTTTTTACTTAAGTCAAAATTTATGGCAAAGGATAAAAAACCATGATCTTCCAGGACGGTTATTCATGAATGGAGTTTCTAGGTTTCCCGCAGTTACAATTTTTTTACAGAGTCTAATATACCGTCCTTGTTTATTGGAAAACCGGCTCGTGAACACTCTTTTATCCACGTGACCAAAGCATTCTCGATATCTGTTCCAAGAACAGCTTGTGGTCAAACATGGCCTGATGTGACTGGTGCTCGACCAGAAATTTTGTGACGCAACGTAGAACGTGGTAATTTGTAAGTTCGGCCACTAATCGCTACTTTCATACCGCCACGTATAGCTTTTAAAGCCAATTCCACTTAGGAAGGCGAATATGTAAAAAGCTTCCTTTTAACTTTATCGACGTCTTCGTCTTTTTTTGGTGCCATGTTAACGAATCTACAAGGAAAGTAAGCAGCATAAAAAAAACAGTTAGTAACGCATAGTTAATCGTTAGACAGTTTGTGAAACAAAGTGGCCAAAACTGCTGTTAGTAGGGAGTTAGTTGTGGCCACCTAAAGTTCTAGCCAAGGTATTTTTTTTTATTTTTATATACTACTGAATGACGGAACAAGCCGATGGCCCACCTGATGTTAAGCGGTAACCTCTGCCTATGAACAGTGCATTACCTCATAGGTCACGTCCACCTAGGACGCGCCCTATGTCGCATTGCACTGCGCCCGCCACCCTGAGACATAAGGATGAAAAGTCTCATGTGCCTGTAATTTCACCGGCATCCTTACCCTTCAAACCGGAACACAGCAACGCGAGCACTACTGCCTTGCGGCAGAAATAGGTATGATGGTAGTACTTCCCCGGACGAACTCTTTCACAAAAAAGCTCTACTACTACTAATAATTCTATGACTACCGAAATAACCTCAAAACCAAGCTTCATAACATTCATTTAGCAGGCTTCAATCAAATCCATTGCAAAAAATAAAAATAAAATTTGTCGATTTGTCTGCTAAGGAGTGGAATACACTACCGTCGTCGTGTCTTTCCTGAAAACTATAATCTGGGTCTCTTCAAGGCTAGAGTGAATAGGTGCCTTCTAGACCTTTGTGCTCCATCTTCGGCCACATCGTCACTTTCCAACAGGTGAGATCGTGGTCAAAAAAAGGTCTGTCAAAGTTAAAAAAAAAAAAACAAAAAAAACTTACCCAGGGTAGCTTATTGTCTTTCTTAAGAAATTGACGAAAATTATGACTATGAATTCACAACTTCACAACAAAGTGTATGAATGTTTACGGTACGAGTACCACTACTGTCACTTGTCAAAACAGATTATAGATAAAGTTTTCAATCAATCATTTATTTTGCGAAACATGGGTACATAAGATGATAATAACAATAAAAAGATACAGGCCATGATCAGCTTAACAGCATGCAAAGTTAAAAAAAAAGTACATCATTACAAGTTAAAAGATAAATCACAGATTCACAATAATTCAAATGTCATAAAAAAATACAATAATATAATATACTCAAACGCTAAGGCAGTTAATAAATTAATAATCAATAAAATCGCGTCTCTAAAAATCATTCAGATATTAATTGATACTATAGTAAACCTTTTGCAAAAGAAAATATTTTAATTTGAATTTGAAGTCACGTCTATATCCCACGATGGTGCAACCCACAGTGAAAAGAGGCCCATTGAGGCTCTGCCTACCCCTTCGGGGAAAGAGGCGTGTGTCTATGTATGTATGTATGTATGAATATATTAATTGTACATATTTCTAAAATGTCAGTAGGCAGATTATTAAAAATACGCGGTGCCATGCAAAAAACACTATTGTTGAACATTGCATACTTGCTCGGTGGGCAGCATATTTTATTTTCCTGACGTTTACTTTTAAACTTACTAAACAAGAACATATTGCTTCTAACAAATAAAGCCATTTCATAAATGTATATGCAAGATAATGTTAAAATATTTAATTGACAAAAATATGGTCTGCAACTGTCGGTTTGTTTAAGTTTACAAATAGCCCTGATGCATTTTTTTTGAGCTTTAAAAACAGTTTCTTTGCCAGCTGAATTACCCCAGAAAATAACACCATACCTCAGAATAGATGCCACATAACCGTGATATGCAGTGACAACTGTTGAAATGTTAGCAACTTTAGAGAGCATATAAATTGCATAGGATTGTTGACTAAGTTTTAAACATAAGGTTTCCACATGCGATTTCCAGCTAAAATTGCAGTCAATGCCTATTCCTAAAAATTTTGTGGTGTCAATATGTTGTATTTTATGACCTGAGTAATTTATGTTAATGTCATTAATTCTAATAGTGTCGAAAAGATGACTGCCTTTTCTCTGGTGTGAAGTTCGCCTCACCTGAACCGATGTTGCGACGAGAGAAATTACTTCTACCTGTTAAAGGCGTCGGTGGCTGGCGTCTTAGGTAGAGTAATTTGTTATGGAAAGTGGGCCACCAGCTATGTTTAAGTCTTTATGCGCTTGAGGGTCTTGAATGAAAGTTCTGAAGTGATTTTAACACTGTTTTTAATAAAGACTATACACAACACGTTTTTAAAGTACTGGACACGCGTCCCCGCGACACGTGCCCTATCAAACGTTATAATTTCACCATTATCGTATTTGATTATATTATGAATTTATACATGATTGTCTTTATGAATTTGAGAGACTCCCCGAGCCTCTATTTAACTGAATTCTTGAAATTGACCAATATTATCTGAATTTATGACTGTTCGCCATCATGGCTGATGCTTGAGAGAGATTGTTGAAACTTCTGAATTCCGGATATCAAAAAATAGACAATATGACCGGATACTATAGATTTTCCATAAACAAAACATAGAATGAACTCTATCATTGACAATGAGCGGGTATTATCCCACAGATTACTAAATTAGTAACCACAGCTTATAAAATAATAAAAACATGTGAATTTTCAATGAACAAATAGTCCTATTTCTAAAAATCATTACATTAGTTTAAGATCGGCTCGCCCCGGCTTCGCACGGGTAGCCCCCGGTGAAAAACAGCCCGCCCGCGATATTTTATTACTTATAATTTCTCCCGTTTTTTACACATTTACCAATATATCTTTGCTCCTATTGGTCGTAGCGTGATGTTATATAGCCTATAGCCTTCATCTTCATCCTTAGTCATCGCATAGTTCCCCACTTCGAGTTGGCCGACATAGTCAGCTTCATCTGGGGAGATGACTGCGCCACATTGGCGGCGGACGTCCAACATGCGTCCGTAAAGATGCATTCCTACGTAATATGAATGCATATCACTCAGAAACATTCTTGGCGTAGACATGAGATCTAGCCGTAACAGACTTATAGTCTTCTTCTACTACTTGGGCAAAACCGTAATGCCCAGGATGGATCTCATTTGCAACTGGTGCCATTCTCATCTCAGTTCCTAACTCATTCATAAAACTTTCCAGATACAAGGGATCGTTTGTGAGTGGTGATGAAGTCTTGGACAGGTGCTTGGGCTGCGGTATGCCTGCGGGCGGTGCCTCCGCAACAGGAGCAACTGGTTCTTGAGCTCCTCGTTGCTGACGCGGGAAACCTCCCCGCCTACCTCCTCTGCCTCTTCGCTGCGCTTCCAGCTCGGGACGGGGGTTCACATTAAAACCACCACGGCCCCACTGCGCTCCGCCGCGACCGGCATATGGGTTAGGCGCGTAGTTATTTGCGTTGTTATAATGATCATAATTATTGTTATCATGATAATAGTTAACTGGACTATCCAACACAAAAAGAATTATTCAATTCGAACCAGTAGTTTCGGAGATTAGCGCGTTCAAACAAACAAACAAACAAACAAACAATGACTTACTTTTACCAGTAAACATGACTGTACTATCATCTGCAAACATTATCGTTTGATGATTAGCAATCTTAGGTAGCTCGTTTATGTATATTATAAAAAGTAATGGTCCAAGAACACTACCTTGGGGTACCCCGCATTTCTTAATGCCGAGCAATATTTTAACTCTTTTTTTGATTTTGGGTATATCCGGGTTATTTGTGTCATTTGCCTCCTGTTATGAGATACGACTCAACTTACTCCTTATGAATTAAGTTTACTTATTAAAATTCCGTGGTCATCATAATCAAACGCCTTTGATAAATCCATGTAGAGAGCACATGCAGTAGTGTTATTGTCTATACTTGTCATAGCCGTTTGTAAAAAATTATAAATTGCAAAATTAATAGATTTATTCTTCCTAAACCCTACCTGTTCGTTTGCAAATAAGTTATTGCTTTCAAAAAACCCATGCAGCCTATCGTAAATTACCTTTTCAAATATTTTTGAAATTACTGGTACTAGTGCAATAGGTCTATAACAATCCATGTCGTCCTTGCAATTTTTTTTAAATAGGGGTTTTCTTAATGTTACTTTTAATTTATCTGGAAAAACACCATATAAAATACACAGGTTAATAATATGGCATAACACAGAAGATATAGTTATAGTACGGGAGCGTTGGTTAGTCTTTTTAAAAAATACAAATTAAATGGAAGAATTATATTTACTTTAAATTATATTACATTTTTAATTAATTATGGACATGGTGTCCAGGAGAATGCTAGTCCAGACGAATACTCGGGCAAATGCCCTGGCGAAATGCTACGAGTCACTGAATATTGTCCCTTTTATAACCTTAGTGTTCTAGAATGTTCCATGCGCCTTAACCATAGAATGTGCGAACGTAGCGTCTAGCCGCCTACGCATAAATACCAAGGCTGCAATTGACCATGAAGATTATCTGATGTGGACACATAACTCCTCCCTCCTTAGATTGAAGTTTGCGGAAAGACGTTCGGAAAGTTTTTCCGAAAACTTCATTATAAATTAAATACAATTCTTCATTAATAAAAATGAATACAAAAATAAAATTTAAGTTGATAAAAAGATTACATGATTATAAGATTAAACATTTCCTTAAAATTAATAAGTAGGAAAAACGTAGGAAAATCATAAGATCAGCTTCCGTTATTCCTACTTGTACAATAAATGATTTAACTTGAATAACATAAAAGATTAAAAGATGATTACATGTTTCTTAAAAACTAAGTAAATTTTCACACAGGAAAATTTCTACTCGTTAATTAATAAAGGTAGGTTATGAATATTAGCAAGTTCAATTTCAGGAGGACTTTGATTATCCTCGCGTTCTAAAAGTCTTTGCACAATAATTGATTTCGTTTTAAGTCCCAGGGTCGAAGTAGCCACTATGATGGTTAAAACGTAAAGTATAATTGTGGCAACACTGACACTTTTTTCACACGAATAACACGATTTTCACTTAATTGACCATTCACTTTCCTAACACTTTTCTTCAATAAGTATTTAAGATGTTATAGTTCATCTTAGTTAACTCCTTTTAAATTCACTGGTTCGCTGTCTGCTTCAACGGTGTTGTTTGGCTGAAGATCAGGTAAGTAAATAATGGGTACAGGTTTGTAATCACTTTCCAATGAGTGATAACGTTTTCCATGTATCTGGATATTATCGATGAAAGCTTCACAATGGTCTTCTATTGTCAATATGTAAGTACCTTTGAGTGGTTCTCTTATAATGTCTTCTCCACAATTTCGGGATAAAATCTTGTTGTTCTGCGAAAACACTATCCAACTGTTGTGTGTAATTCGTTGGATCTTCAATTTTTCTAAATCGACTCGATGTTGAATACACAATGTCAAATTTTCTTGGTATGTCATCAGTTGTTCGATACACGTCCGCTCTGCGTAAAGGACTAAAGGCCGGTTTACATTTCAATAAGTACAGTAGCGAGTTTAGAAACCGGACAGTTAAGTATCAAGTAGTAAGTAGTAAGTACCGTTCAAACATAAAGCAGTTAAGTAGTCATAATTTGCCATTCCAAGAAGAAGACTAGACTAGTCGTTGTAACAATTGTTTGACACGACTCAAAGTCCTCCGAAACACTTGTTTTAATCCATAAAATGGACGTAGAATTACTTAATACTAATTTGCGTGCTATAGTAACAGAAATAGTGTCTTTACTTGTACAACACATTGAAGATGAGATATTAATAGAAATGAATAGACCCAAACGCATATGGGAAAGAAACTGGCTTGCTAGAAGAAATGAACGTGGTGCCAGCAGTAACCTTCTAATGGAATTGTGTGAAGAAGACCCAGTTAAATACAAATATGCTTTACGTATGAGTGAGCCCTCATTTCTATTTTTATTAGATAAAATTACGCCTGCAGTTCAGAGATCGGATACGTTCATGAGATGTGCATTACCAGCAAAATTGAAATCAGAAATTGTGTTGTACATGCTTGCTAATGGAACCAGTTTGCGTACTTTATCTTACATGTTCAGAACATCAAAGGCCAGCATATCAACGATGATTCCTGAAGTGTGTGATGCAATTTACGAAGCTCTCGAGGATTATATACAGGTAAGAAATAAAAATCCTTCTAATTTATTATTGCTTTAATAGCCATTTCCAACATATCGTCTTGTAGGGAATTAGAGTGACCTTCTGTAGATTCGTCATTATTTATTTCCAAGGATGGCCCTAAAACTGAGCTGTTCATCACCACTGGTGAAGACTCGTCATTATTTCCTTCCAAGGATGGTCCTGGAATCGAGCTATTTATGACTATTGGAGTAGATATCATATATGGTGCTGGTGACGATTCTGGAGGTGAATATGCTTGAAGGTTCACTGCAAAGTTATCTTCAAAAGAAGGTCCTAGAGCAGGGCTATTATTCATCGTTGGTGTAGGTGTAGAAATATATGTCGTGGACGATGGAGGAGATGGGGAGTAAGTTTGTAGATTTAACGGGTTTGCTACAGAATGCATCCGAAGGGTTGTTAAATAGTTTTGGATGTGGGATTGCGCTTGTAATGCCAGCATTAAAGGCATTGCATTCAATTGAGCGGCGACACTTCTTCCAAAAATGTCGAACTCATTTTCGTTGTTTGTCACTGGGGTTTGAATCATCTCTCCCACCGCTTTCACCTTGTTCACCAAGCTATCTAAACATTTAATGCTTCTTTTGCGAGTATACACAGGTTTCTTAGCAGCTTCTGTTTCTTGTGTAATATCTTGAGAAATTTTGCTAGAACCTGGACCTCCTTGGCTGGTAGACGCGCCGTCCGCTGAAATCCGCACAGTCTCTTCCATCGCAACCCCCGCGGAGTTCTGAAAAGTATTTTTAATTTTTGTTTCAGGTTCCAAGCGATGAAAACCAGTGGAAGAAAATTGAAGAAGGCTTTAAAAATAAATGGAACTTTCCCAGATGTTGTGGCGCTATCGATGGGAAGCATGTCGTAATAAAGGCGCCTTTTGAAGGAGGAAGCTATTACTATAATTACAAACATCAAAATAGCATAGTGCTCATGGCCCTTGTTGACGATGACTACAACTTTTCATACATCGATGTTGGTTGCAACGGCAGAGTATTGGTTGCAACAGTCGATTGGAAAGTATGCTACCAGCAAATCACTGTATTGTAGGAGACAATGCCTTTCCGTTGAAGACTCATTTAATGAAGCCGTATGCCGAAAGCAGCAATATAACCACTGCTCAGAAAGTATTCAACTACAGACTTTCTCGAGCCCGTCGTATAGTTGAAAACGCTTTTGGTATTTTAGTTAGTCGTTTTAGAATATTCGAAAAACCTTTACCATTCCATCCAGACAAAGTAATAAAAATTGTGAAGACTTGCTGTGCTTTACATAACTGGCTCAGATATTTAAAAAACTTTGATGACTCTGTGACAATCGACGAGGAAGATATCAGCACTGGCCAGACAATACTTGGTAATTGGAGAGATGTGCCAAGCGATGGTCTCATACCAATACCTAGAAGCAGTTCTAATCACTCCGCACAAAGAGCTCGTATTGTGCGTGATAATTATGCTACATATTTTGTTGGAGATGGTTCTGTGAGTTGGCAATTAAGAATGATACATTAAATATCTTGTTGCCTACCACGTTTTTACGTAACTATGCTACTATGTACCCAGCTACTTTATGAATAACATAAATAAATACAGTCCACTTACCAAATTACTTTGACTTTCACTTGGTGACAGATTTTTGTCCTTGATAACATCATGGTATAATTTGAACCATTTCAGTGTTGGTACGTAAACATCGTCTGTTCCTGCACCACTTTTAGTAGAATCATTTATTTTTTTAAGTTCTTGGCTATATGTCGACCTGATACTTTTAATTTTTGAAAGAGCCTCCTTCCGTCCGAAATCAGGGATGTTTATAACCTCACAAATTTTTATGACAGCTGCTTCTTTAGCTCGTTTATTGCGGTAATCATTGCATTTTGAATTAAACAATCATTCATGTTAGAGGTATTCTTGTACAAAAGAAAAGGTAGTGTTATCGGACCACTTCATTTTTCGCAAAAAAATAACACGGCCGCTGTGTGTGAACTTATGAACTGTACTAAACTCGCTGGTCTACACGACAGCCAGTTAAGTTGGCGGGGTGCGGGAGAGGCAGGAGGGGGGAGCTACTTCGCACTGGACTAGCCGAAAAATAGGATCGCATTCTATTCAACTAAACTTAATCAACAACTTACTACTTAACTCGCTTTTATCGTTCAAACGACAATAACAACTTAACTCGCCAATGACGCAAGTTAACTCGCTACTGTACTTATTGAAATGTAAACCGGGCTTAAGTCATTCTCCGAGCACAGATATTCATCAGCCGTGATTTCTTTGCAGTGCCGTGCGAGTGGGCGGAATGTCAGACCTTCTACCAATAGGAATGGAAATTCAGGAATGACGACGAATGTCAGGTTGTTTGGATCATAGGTTACAGGTAAGGAATACAATTTATAATAACTATAGGTTGAATTGCTAATTAAAGGAACTTCAATGGCTTGACCTAATTTACTAAATGCGTCGATTAAGGTAAGATAATGTTTTGACTCTATCGAGAAAATATCAATAAATATTTCCTGGAAAGGTGCGTCTTGAGTATGGGTAAGTTGTAACATTGTTTTAAAGGTTTACGCTCATATTTTGAAGCTTTAAATTTTTCACATGAATTTAGGATAGCGGAAACGGTTTCGTGCATTTTTGGCCAGTAATAATGTCGATTAATTCTTTTTACTGTTTCAGTAATTCCACGATGACAAGTTTTTCCGTCATGTAATTTAATAACAATCGCTCTTTGTTCTTGCTCGTCATCACAATAAATTACACGCTTTGTACATTCATGAAAATCTATAGTTCCTCCTTTGAATATCGTTAAAATTACATTACTGAAGTCTTTCCTAAATTCAGGATTTTCAAAATAAATAAAATATTTAATTTTTGGTCTAATATATTCCTTTAAAAATTGTTTTATCAATTCTTGATTACTAGTGGGTAAAAATACTTCAATTATCTTTTGATTATCGCGGGATAAGTTTTTAACTTGTATTTCATTTCGCAACCAACTAAATACTAATATTTGATTTGGATTCGTATCAATAGCTTCGACTAATATAGGTATACCTTTTGATTCTAAATTTAAACCTGAATGTACAGTTCCTGAAGAACTAGAGTCAGATGGTATGTGATATTGTCCTGGTTCTCTATCTATAACTTCCGTATCCGAGTCCGATATACATATAGGACTAGGCTCATTTATACTATCTGAATCAGACAATATTGTTTTTCGTTGTTTCCCTATTTTTTCAATTTTCTTTACTACTTCATCCATGTGAGATTTTAATTCTTGTTCCTTTTCATCAAAATTTACAATCATAGAGCTGTTGTCATCACTATCACTAGTTATGTTTATTTTAATACGTGACAGTGCATCAGCAACCTTATTTTCTTTACCAATCATATGTGCCATACCAAAATCGTACTCTTGTAAACGTAAACGCCAACGCGTCAGTTTTCTGCCTGGTTCCTTAAGGTTGTATAACCATATTAAAGGTTTATGGTCTGTTTGAATGAAGAATTTATGACCATACAAATAAGGTCTAAAATGTTTTGTGGCCCAAACAATTGCCAATAATTCTCGTTCTATAGCACTATATCGTTGTTCAGTTTCTGATAGAGTTCGACTCGCATAAGCTACTGGCTTATCGCTGCCTACTGGTCCTTGTGATAACACTGCACCGATTGCTACTTCAGATGCATCTGTGGTTATGTTAAATGGTTTGGACATGTCTGGATATTGTAGGATTGGGGCATTAATTAATAATTCCTTGCATTTTTGAAATGACTCTTTATATTTTTCTGTAATTAACACTTCTATATCGTTGTTCAGTTTCTGATAGAGTTCGACTAGCATAAGCTACTGGCTTATCGCTGCCTACTGGTCCTTGTGATAACACTGCACCGATTGCTACTTCTGATGCATCTGTGGTTAAGTTAAATGGTTTGGACATGTCTGGATATTGTAGGATTGGGGCATTCATTAATAATTCCTTGCATTTTTGAAATGACTCTTTATATTTTTCTGTAATTAACACTTTCTTGCCTTTCTTTAAACAAGCTGTCATAGGTTGGGTTATTTTAGAGAAATCTTTTATAAACCGCCTGTAATATCCTACAAAACCTAAAAATCGTTTTATTTCCGTTTGTGTTTTTGGGACAGGATATTTCATAACTGCTTTAATTTTATCATCGTTTGGCTTCAACCCTTCGTCAGTTAATGTGTCCTAAATTTTGCACTTCTTTACGTAAAAATTCGGACTTATCTAGTTGAACCTTTAGGTTAGTCTGTCGGAGCCTATCAAAGACTGCACGTAATTTCTGAAGATGGTTTTCTAGTCCGTTTGAGTAGATTAATATATCATCTAAGTATACTAGGCAATGTATACCTTGCAAACCTCTCAAAACGTTATCCATGGCACGTTGAAAAGTCGCTGGTGCCGTCTTAAGGCCAAATGGCATCCTCTTGAAGTGAAAATGGCATTGTTGTGTGGAAAACGCACTCTTTTCCCTATCAGATTCAGCCATCTCAATCTGGTGATAACCAGATGCTAAGTCCAATGTAGTGAAATAATTACTTTTCCCTAACTTATCAAACAAGTCACATATGTTTGGTAATGGATACCTGTCATCAATAGTTATGTCATTTAGACGTCGGTAATCTATTACCATCCTATATTTTTTTATGCCGGAAGCATCTAACTTTTTGGGAACCAAATGCACAGGGGCATTCCAAGGTGAATGTGATTCCTCAATCACATTGTCCTTGAGTAACTTTTCTACTTGATCTTTAATTTCCTCTGCTTGGACTGGTGCTTGTCTATATGGTTTGATATAAATAGGATCTTCATTAGTAGTCCTAATGTGATGTTTTACTTGGTTCGTAAACGTAAGTGGAAGATTCTCACAGTAAAATATGTCGCGATACTCATAACATAATTTACTAATTGAATTATTTTCCTCTTGATTTAAATGACTCAACCTAAGTTTTTGTAAATTATTTGTCAACATGTCATTAATCCCATATTCCGATAATTCATTTGTATAATTTATTTCAATGTGAGGTAAACAATTATCCGTGGAATCGTGAGTTAATTTTGTCGTGTTAAAAGGTGACGTAATTGTTATATTACATTCACTGTCAGTTGTATTTTGTATACAGTTGTAGCAAAGTTATTTTCACATTTAACAATTGCCGGAGGCATACGAAAACCATTTATAAATTCTAAAAATTCTAGTATAACATCACCATTATTGCAATTTACAGGTAATTTAACTCGATGTTCAGAACGGGGTTCTAAGTGAATAATGTAATCCGGTTCATAAATAATTGGAATACTAATTCCATTTATTTTTAATATTTTATCTTTTAAACAAATTTCGGCCTTGAGTTGTGTTAATAAATCCCATCCAATTACTCCATCGTATTCTTTGTCAACATCATAAAGATAAAATTTATGGAATCGATTGTCATTGAAAATATTAAAAAGAGGTATATTTGCTACTTCATGATGACTTGTAGTAGCATGTGTACTAGTTACTGTAAATGGTTCGTAGATTTTGTAATTAGCAAAATATTTGTTTGCTTTAGTTGGGCTTAGGAAAGATCTTGTGCTACCAGAATCTAACATTAATTATCCGTCAATCTCTTGAATGTAGATATACGGTAATCTACGTGTTGTGTCATAATTTAGTTTTATTACCTCGGGTTTGCTGGATGCAAATTTACGTGAAAATTTTGAACGGTTTCTTTTTTGAGAAACAGGTTGGCTTTCGACTGTTTCCTTTGTTACCTTATTGCTAGATTGATCTGTAACGTTGTTGTTAGAAGAATCATTTTCAATTGCACACTGAGGCGCGTCAATGTATGTATCATCGTAAGTATACATACCGTCATAGTTTACATAACCATCGTAATAATAGCTATCGTCATACTGGCCTGTGTACAGGTCTTCTGCATCTAACTCATTTACTGGAACTTGCTGTGGTCTCATCGGAGCAGTTCTCAAAGTCACGTCATTAGGGTACTGGTGGGGACCTGGAGGACCTTGAGGCTTATTTGGTGATTTGTATCCAAATACGCCTGATTGTGGTTTAAATCCAAACTGTGGTCTAAAACCATACTGACCAGCAAAAGGTCTGAAACCTGCTTGATTAGTCGCCTGGTTAGGGCGGAATCCGAACTGTGGTCTTTGTTGTTGACCTTGCTGGTTAGCAAAACCGAAGGGCTTAAAATTCTGTCCTAATTTTGGTAAAAGTCCTTGAGGGTGTGGAATACCGAATTTAAATTGTCTTTCTGGTAATGGAAATTTATTTGGATTTTGCAGTTGAAAAATGGTTTGTGTGCATCATTTGTGTGGAGCATTTTAGATCTTAGATTATTATTGCTCCTGAAAGTTGCCTTCTTCCAATACATATTTCAATGCTTCCTCTAATTCCGTGGGATTTTTGATACGTACCAACCTAACCATATGTTCGGGTAGGTTATAGAGAAACACATTCAAAGATGTATTATTGTAAATAATGTGTTTTGCCTTTTTCACTTCATTTGAATAAACTCTTTGATTTACCTTTGAAAGCAAAACTGATCTTATATTTTGTATACGGCTGCAAAACTCGAATCGCTACGCATTCTTCACTTCGTGGGTCTCCGAAATGTTGTACCAATAGTGCCTTTAACTCAATGTAGGTGGTAAATTCACCTCTCTCGCTAATTAATGCTGCTGCTTTGCCTGTTAGTTTCGATTTTATTGCTTGCATAATATATTCATTGCGGTCTGCAGTGCCCTGATATCGAGATATTACAAACTCAAATTTTTTTAAGAAATGGCTCAAAACTTTTGTATTCACCATTATAATCCGGGATTATTCTAAGTGCATCTTGCGGAATTTCACTCGCGGAAACAGATGCCGCTGCAGCACCTGACAACGCATTATCTTGGTGTGCCATTTTGTTTACTTAAAATTATGAATTAGCGTATCGCCGGTCAGTTTCCTTATTCGTCAATTTTGCTGATTCAACAGTTTACCTTCTGGTAATTTTCACTAGGTTGACAATTTCGCTAGTGGGTCATTTTCCTAAACCTTCAGTTTACTCCTTCGCCAGTTTTGCTAGGCTTCAGTTTCGTAAATTTGCTAGTTTCCGTATGTGCTAATTTAATTATTCGTCAGTTTGCTCAAATGGTAATTTTCCCCAGATAATCAGTTTCTATATTCACTAGTTTCACTAGTTGCCAGGGTCTTAATATAGTCGTGTTTCGGTGTATCAAATATACAAGGTGTTTTTTTTTTTTTTTTTTTACGATCTGTTCTTTTTTTTAGCGTTTCGTGACTTTTAGCTGAGTACAAAATATGTCTTGTATCGCCTTAAGATCGCCTTAAAAACAGCTGGGTTCCTAGTTTACTACGAAACCCCAAAATTAGCAAATCATAAACATGACGAGATGGGAAAACTGACAAACTAAACTATCAGATGAACAAGGAAAGTAACGCATTAGGAAAATGACGAAATAGCAAAACTGACAACTTAAGATAATTGAGGAATAAGGAAGTTTGCGAGTCAAGAAACTGCCTTAATAGAGGCTCTGACAATTTACTGAAACTGGCAAAAAAGGAAATTGGCGAATTAAGAAACAGTCTAATCATTAAACTGTTGAATCAGCAAAATGGACGAATAAGGAAACTGACCGGCGATACGCTAATTCAAAATTATCACACATAAAATTCAAACAATACGTAACCAATAAATCTTAATATTTAACACAAAAAGAATTATTACTTCAAGATTGTATTGAAGTTATAAAAATGGAAGTCAATTAATTTTAAATGAACACAAAATATAAAATAATTACTCCAAGATTTTATCGAAGTAAGTTATTTCACAAACGCGTAAACTTATTAGCTCTGAGAGTTTATCCGAGCTGTCTAATTATCACCTCGAAATTTTATCAAGATATCTAAAAATATAAGTAACCTAATCGCCTTAACAGTTTATCAAGGTCTCCTAGTTATTACCTCAAAATTTTATTGAGATACCTAAAAATATAACTAACCTAATCGCCTTAATAGTTTATCAAGGTCTCCTAATTATCACCACAAGATTTTATTGTGATACCTAGTTGTAAACCTAACTTAATCACCTTGAGATTTTATCAAAGTTTTCTACTTATCGTCTCAATATTTTATCGAGATACCTATTTATAAACCTAACTTATTCACCTTGAGATTTTATCAAAGTTTTCTACTTATCGCCTCAAGATTTTATTGAGACACCTATTCCAATTAAAATTATAATTTAAAAAGACTACAATGCAACAAAATAAATTTTGGGAGTTTGGTAAAGGAAGGAAGTAGAAGGATTTTGACTTACCACTCGCCATCCACCAAATATCTCCACTGCATCACTTCCAGATAACGTATTTATTTGTTTGGTTCTTCGGATCGTTGGATTTCGCGGTCGCGGAAAATACTCGGATTTTACGTAGTAAGTTTTCGCAGTTTTCCCGTGAAATCGTGGCAAAACAATCCGCCCCGAGCTGCGCCAGTTATCGTACGGGAGCGTTGGTTAGTCTTTTTAAAAAATACAAATTAAATGGTAGAATTATATTTACTTTAAATTATATTACATTTTTAATTAATTATGGACATGGTGTCCAGGAGAATGCTAGTCCAGACGAATACTCGGGCAAATGCCCTGGCGAAATGCTACGAGTCCTGAATATTGTCCCTTTTATAACCTTAGTGTTCTAGAATGTTCCATGCGCCTTAACCATAGAATGTGCGAACGTAGCGTCTAGCCGCCTACGCATAAATACCAAGGCTGCAATTGACCATGAAGATTATCTGATGTGGACGCATAACTATATACTCTTTCATATCCTGTACTATTCGTATTTTTCAGATTCATTATTATTTTTAATATGTCATCAGGAATTGTAGGAGTCATAAATAGGGAGCTATAATTATTAGTTGGGTCTGTTCTTATGTCATTTTTGTCTATTTTCGATGTTTGATCAATTAGAAAATCATTAAACAAATTTGCTATCTTAAAAGGATCATTGACAATGTTACCTTTATGTGACCTTTATGTTTTTTGTGACCATAGTCTATAAACAAATCTGTTATAAACAAATCTGTTTCCTATGGCTTATTTATTGACTTCCGAAGTTGCAAGTAGCCAAAACCGGGGAACTGACCAAAACCGGGGCTCTTGCCCTACTTAAATAATACTTGTTCCTAGCATTTCTCTTTTTGGTCAGTCAAATGTTAGTGATGCATAAAATATGATGCCTCTAAAAATACCCCTAAACTTTTTTGGGCCCTAAAAAAGCCCAATATATTTGGTATATACAGGGTGTCCCAGAAGTCAACGTCAAGCCGAAAACGGGCGATGGGCTATGATAGTTATGAGAAAAATATAAAAAAAAAATTGTCATGTACCTTTGGAATTATGAGTATTTAAAAAAAAACAGAAAAAGTGACACCCTGTGATGATCTTTTTATTAACTTTTCGTGAAACTTTTTTCTGTAATGTAACCATGAATAACCCTTCTGTAAAATACAATTTAAAATTAAATCATAATTTCCTCAGTTTTAAATAAAATGTTGGATTTTTAGCCATCATTTAATTTAAAATAATTAAATCACCCAACTTTAAACGCCTGTACCGTAAAAAAAAATTACTACACTATTTTGCCAAGTAACTTTAAAACATGGCGCATTTAAACAGGATTCCAAAATGGTATGATACTTGCTAGAGTACTCATCAATTTTGAAATTTTTTTTTAGCTATAGCGGATTTCATGACAATTTTATTTAATTAGATAAAATGCTTGTTACCATTAAATTATGGACTTAAAAATAAGTCCACAATTCACATGTAAAAGTACATACCATTTCGACAATGCAAGTGAAACAGATAGAGCCGCCATCTTGTCGAAAGAGTAATAACCATGGGTTATTAAGTAATTTGTTAGTTTAAGGTGCAAGTTTGAAATAAAATTCAGTCATTGGATTTCTTCAGTAATTATTTTAATTTAATTACATCAAGGATTTACAGTATATGTTCAAACTGTTGTTTGCCTTCAGCTGTAATGCAAGCTCTACATCTCCTTAAAAATGACCGTGTAATAAGACGGGCGTATCTTCTAGAGTTTTGAGCGGCTTCCGTAATTCTTTGGCGCAGCTCGCCTAAATCTTGAATGGGTTTAGAGTACACTTTTTCCTCCATCGTTCCCCAGTAAAATAAATCTAGGGGGTTTAAATCGGGCGAACGGGCAGGCCACGAAATTGTACCACCTCGCCCAATCCACCTATCGGGGTATTCTCGATCGAGAAACTCTCGTACGGCGCATAATGGGCTGGGCAGCCATCTTGTTGGTACCATATACTGCCGTAAATGTTCAATGGCACTTCTTCCAATAAATCTGGTAATTGGTCTGTAAGAAGTCCAAATAAGCCTGGGCATTTTAATTCTCCGGCAGCTCGAATGGGCCAAATAACTCTACCATTCAAAATTCCCGTCCACATGTTAACTTTAAACCGGTATTGCGATTTGTCTTCCCGCATCAAATTTGGATTTTCCACGTGCCATTCATGTAAGTTGTGGAGGTTCATGTAGCTATCCTTTTTGAATGTCGACTTATCGGACAAAATAATTTTTTCAAACAATCGCGGATCCTCTCTGTGCCTCTGCAACATCGTTCCACAAAATCACACTCTCTCTGGGTAGTCTCGGGGTAACAGACTTTTTACTCTTTGTACATGGTATGGATGAAGCTGGTTCTTTTTAAAAATACGATGTGCGGTACTTTTGGGCACTCCAATGCTTTCTTCAATTCCACGTACTGAGGTGCTTGGGTCTAGTTCGACCGCCTGGATCACTTCGTCCTCGTAGGGCATGACGGGCCTTCCCTCGCCAACCATTTGACTAGGGAATCGACCCTCTGAGAATGATCGATGCACATTAATAAATACTCGCCTTAATGCTGCATTGAGTTTCCCCAACACAGAGAAGTATTTGTCTTCCGTCACACCTACGACTTCGATATCTTTGTCATCTAGGTTCAGAATGTCTGAGTGAACACTTTCATAGCTCTTCAAAGTACTGATAAGTTTGTCTTTCCTTGCTTCTAAAGTGTCTATTGTGGAGGAGGCTACGTTTATAGGATCGCAAATAAAGTTCTCGATCCGTGATATTGTCGACTTACATTGTCCTCGGTGTGCACGAAGTCGTTTCAGTTCAATCTCCGACATGGTAAACGCAAGTTAACCCAACGCGTTGAAGCACATTGAACACTAATTTGCCGCAGTATTACGCAAACCCGCACACAACACAGTTTGTAACCGCATTATTACCTTTTTACCGCACCGAAGAAAGCACCAACCCCTAATTATTGTCCACAAACGACGAAAATACAGATGTTTATTTCCTTTGAAGACTTGTTTACATCTCGATGACAAGAGTGACTTTGACGTTTCGTTTGTCGTCGTGAAGTTGCAGTCAAACAACACGGTGCCAACTGAATACCAACGAAGTTGTATTCTATATTTGTCTGCTCGTCTATGGCGTATTTTTCTCGAAGTAATCGTCTTGATATTGATGAATGTTGATGATTTCGTTTATCGAAATCTACGATGAGCGACACCCGCTGGATCGACGTTCGACGATATAGCGCCGAAATAGGTCTCCCGCAACTCGCAAACAAGCGCGAATATGCGAATATGATTTGCGCGTCCCTCCGCCCGGCGCCGTACAATTTACGACTCGTTATAGCAAGTCGCCAAAGACACTTTTTAGCAAACGCACAGCGGAGATAACACTTGTAACACTCGAAGGACCACTTATCCTGTTCAATAAAAGGCTCTTTTGAATTTAAACTTGGTTTATTGAACCATAAAAGAAAAATATAATTTGCAGGACAATTTGCAAGCAGCCATCCTTTTGACAGATCGCTTAGAAGAGAAAAACAACAATATGGCTACCGGAAACTTGGAAACTATAGTATCCGGTGTTGCTTGTATTTTTACATTGATTTCCTTAATTTATTTAATTTGTTATGTTGTATTGAACACGGGGCAAGTACCAGCAATCCGAGGATGCACATATTTATTTATTATTATATTGTCTATTCGCGTCTTGCGCACTTGGAACCGGCTACCAGACTCAGTGATCAGTGCAACAGCTATCTGTACCTATGTCTTACTAAACTGGTAATTTTTCTTTTGGTTTCTGAAGAAAAATGCTAATAAAAATATGTTTTTGAAGAACAAAATTCACCACCATGAACAAAGGTCACGCAATACTCTTATTAAACTACACCACAGATGTGCTCTTTATATTATACACCAGTTACATACCTTTTCTTCATAAAATGTCTTCGGAGGAGATATATAGGATTGTAGGGGAGGTGAAGTATAAAAATGCACAGTATTCAATAAGTCAGGTTTATTGGCATTTAACTGAATTACAACCTACAGAGATTCTTAGTAACTAGGTTATAATGGTCGGTAGTTCGTACTTAGATAGGTACGAATGGTTGCGAGTAGGTACGATCACTCGTGCGGCTTCTATATAGGTTCGTATGGATACCTCACAGGTCGAGCCTAGCTATGATATAGAAATACTATCCCAAAGGGTTAGGCAGTGGCTGAGAACCTAAGTATTAGGACCATCCGGCTACCTTACTCCAGGGGATTGGACTTCCAGAGGCTATGACTAGTATAGTCATTACCGAGAGGTTGTCCGTTCCTAGCTGAACTGTTTTTATGCAGTTGACCGCCTGGGGCCATGACTGCTTTACCGGGCTTTTGGTGAGCGCAGATGGCGCTCAACCTGCAAAGTTAGGTTTTGGGCAACGAGCACCACTTAGGTACGAACCTCGGCTTGGGAGGATCGGACAGAGCCAGGTTGGGAGGATCGGACAGAGCCAGGTTGGGAGGATCGGACAGAATTTAATGCGTAGGTGGAGTACTGGTGCTCTGCGAACCGGATAGGTACGCGTCGCGCACCGACAGCACTGGGAGCTCGCTCTCCCCCTCCCGTAGTATGTCCTCCATACGCCTCCCGGCCGAGTGGAGTACGCGATCACCTCTGTGGGCTTCGTCACGTAAGCGTGTCACCGTCGTGATTCTGCTCTCTCCCCCCGCAGTTAAGAAATGGATGTTCCCATTGAGCGCATGCATCTCTCGATTATGCACTGCGGCCATTACCGCTAACGCTCTGGCGCTCGCCCCTTGTGGCGAGGTAATTGCACGTCTTATCTCTTCAAAACGCAGGTCACCGACGTTAGGGGCCTCCGTTACCCCCTCCCACCTGTCGTTCGTTGCCTGTTCGGCTAAGCAGACCAGGCAGACACGTTCGCCGACCGCGCGGGAAGCCAGGGGCTTATTGTTAATCAGGGCCGCGACAGCCAACTCTACGCGCCGGCCGGGCTGCTCTGCCTCGGCAACGACCTCCAGGGCTACAGCTGCGGGTAACCCCGCCAGCTGATCTAACACCCTCCTTTCCTCCTCCCTCCCGCCGGGGGAATCCGCCCCACCTGAAGAGCCCGTCGTAAGTAGCGGCGCGTCACGCTCCGCCCATAACCTAACGACCGCCATTAACGACTCCGCTTCAGCGGCACTGCCCAGCTGCTGCGCCAGCTGGTCCCTTTGGAGTCTGGGTGCAACCACCCGGGCTACAGCTGACGCGAAGACTGGGTTCGACACCCCCGAGGCAAAGAAGCCTATAAGGCTACGTGCGCTGTCCCTTCTCCCTAGCATACGTACTCCCTGTCGAGAGGCCATAGGGAGCAGCGTCCCCCGCTTTGTATTCTTTGTGAACTGATTTAATATGGGCGAGACACCTGGTTTTATAGGTGTCACAGATTCAAATATAGTAGCAACTCAACATTTTAGGTGGGGCTCCGCGTCCGGTGAAACAGCAAACTGTCTGTCAGTCTGTCATACCTAGTCTGTCAGCTAGTCTGCTGGTGCAAAGCGATGTTTGACTGCCAGAGTCAAGTAACCCCCGGACAACAACCCGATTACCACTTGCATCGGACACCAAAATCTTTACTGTAGGCAATAGAACCTTTGTTTGAGGCGCTTTGTAAGAGTGTAAACTCACCGAATGATTTTCCTTGTGCTCATCTTGTTTACCTTCTACATGGTTGTATGTTTATTCTAGGCAATTTTATGCACCTACTATCACTATTGTATGCATCACTGAATTTAACACTTTTATCACCTTGTGCGGCCTGTTTACACCTCTTGATTACGGCGCAGAGGCGAAAGTATCGGTCGTCCAGTGGTCCCGACTCATCGTCTTTCTCGTCCAGGCAGAGTAGCTGCAGCTGTATTTCTTGAAATCGTTTGTAATTCTCATGAAGTTGAAGTTCTCTTGATTCGACCTCATCCTGGTCGAGCTCTTGTTTTTCCACAAAGAGAGCTTCCAATCTAGTAATAAACGATTTGCATTGCCCTCGCGCCACTCTCAGTCGTTTTATTTCCTCTGTGTTTGTCATCATTTCCGTGTCGACTGTATCTTGCCCGTCTTCTTCGGTGTCTTTATAGGATTCTGAATCACTTGAGCTTGTTGACATTAAATTTATTTTCCAGGGCACTTGAAGTGTAAATCGAATCGAAACGAGAAAATATCCAAAATATCGATCGGGTCAACGAACTGTTATAACCCCTAGATGATAGTAGCTCTGCTGACAATTTTGTCTAATAATCACTTTAATTTCTACCTTACGAAAATGCATTATAAGCTGTTCTTCGATTCCCACGAGAACCAGCCCACCTGCATTTCAGTTCAGTACCAACATCCGAGCGCGACACTTGTCTTTACCGAATTTCATTAAGTTTATCATATTTTAAGTTCCTTATCATTTTGTTCGGTGAATAAACGTATTCACCTTAAAACGCCTTTTTTTTAAAAACCTATAATCTCCGGGTGGCGTAACATTCTGGTGGCAGCGGTGGGATCCCGGGAAACTTCCGTAATCGTCTCGGGATCGCCTCTATCCTAAAAAGATAACTTAGTGGAAAAAAAAAACCTGAAAGTGAAGCGTCTTCAATCCTATATTCCCTGGTTCGGGAATCCGGTGCTGAACTCATTCCATCCATCATCCACTTGGCTTGGCATTGGCCGAGCCCTGGCAGCTGCGTGACATCGGAGGCTTTCGAGTCTCCGCACCTCTTGGAGGGTGCCCTGGTGTCGACGTCTGAGCTACATCGAGTCTACTTCGGAGATACGCGATGTATCTGATCCTGAGTATCCTGCCTATCCTGTAAGTGTTTACAGTGCCTGCTAGTAAAAGCAAAGAAAGTGAATAGTGATCCCTAATTCGTGAACCCCCAATTCGTGTTCGCATAATCGTGATCCCTAGACCTTTCTTCAAAGTTGTGATCCCTAATTCGTGAACCCCTAATTCGTGTTCCCATAATCGTGATCCTACTTTTCCATGATCCCTAATTCGTGAACCCCTAATTCGTGTTCGCATAATCGTGATCCCTAAATCCTACCTTTAAGTTGTGATCCCTAATTCGTGAACCCCTAATTCGTGTTCCCATAATCGTGATCCTTCTTTTAATTCTTCATCCCTTATAAGTGAACCCCCAATTCGTGTTCACATAATCGTAATTCCTAAACCTACCTTTAAGTTGTGATCCCTAACTCGTGAACCCCTAATTCGTGTTCCCATAATCGTGATCATACTTTTAATTCTTCATCCCTAATTCGTGAACCCCTTCCCGTTCACATAATCGTGACCCCTAAATCCAAACATTTCCAAAAATAGAATTATTGTGAAAAATCAGTGCAGTGTTTAATCTTATGAACTCGGACAATTTAATTTTAATTAAATTTCATAATAATCTAAACAACATTGTTAATCTAATTCTATTCTATTTTAAACATCTCATTTGCATATTTGCAACCTAGCATTTAATTGTATCGTTATCATCCGTGCCCCTGACCTACTTGGTGTAAAGTTACCTACTATCGAGTAAGAATTAAGGCTTATCTTCACGTGTACAATTAATAGGTTGCTTTTGCTTTATTTTCCGATAAAATGGCAAAACCTGCAGCAGATCAAGCCTTAAGCTTAAGTTTTTTGACAAAATTCGTAAAACCCTTCGATGGGTCGAGAGAAAAGCTAAACGCTTTCATAAATAATTGCAACAATGTCATATCGTTGGCTTCTGACGATCAAGAAGAATTTCTTTTCAAATACATCCTGAGTCAATTAGAAGGAAAAGCCGAAATCGCGTGCTCTATTAAGGAATTTGATAGTTGGACAAGTTTAAAAGAATTTTTGAAAAATCAATTTGGAGAGAGGAAGCACACTGCTCACCTTCTAAGTGACTTACAAGAGTGTAAACAAGGAAATGCTGAAACTGTCCACCAATTTGCGTTAAGACTGGAGAGTTGTCTCTCACAATTAATGACCGAGATAAATAATTCAAAATACAAGAAATCAGAACTGATTGGTCGTATTGCCGGTATGGAAGACCTTGCCCTCCATACCTTTACTATAGGTTTACTTCCGCGTATATCAAACATTGTGAGATGCAAAGATCCCTCAAGTCTCAATCAAGCTATTAACCTCGCTGTTTCGGAAGAAAAAATACAACAAATCCTATACAAACATGTAAAATCAACCAATCCAAAGGCGAATACCCATTCTACTGCACAAACATCCAATAACGCTAATAATCCCCTTTTTGCCGTTATTGCAAAAAGAGTGGACACGTTTTGGAAAAATGTGAGATTCGCGAACAAAACAATCGCAAGCACGGCAACACATCTCAGCCGTTTTCCCCGGCTAATCAAGACCCAAGGTTCCCTTCCGGTGCCCTTCTTGTAAATCACGTTGATGAAGAAAATGAACTTCCGGAAGAACTTCCTGATGATGACTCTGAGGAGCTCATTGAAAATGATTTAAACGAGTAGATGTCCCGTCAACGTGTCGTGCGGGACAAATGTCGGTCAAAAACGACACAGTCCATGTTCCCAGTGCACTACAGGTCCCCGTAGTACCTGAAACAATATTAGTTCACCCTAATACTGAAAACTCTTCAGTGACACAAAATCCTAACTCCTTAGATAGCTTTAAAATTGATGACTCCTATTCTAAATTTCTGAAAACTATTAATGAACCAAACTTTTCATCAAATGTTACCATACAAGAACATAACATGGACATACTTAAGACTACGCATAAAACTATAGTCATACCTACATCTATTGACCTCGATGAATCAAACCCTGTCATACAAAATGTTCTCGACAACATAACTGACACCTCGGACATTATCCATAAAGAACGGACTTTGAACTCATCTATATCATTCAGTCATGACAACAAAAAATACCACTTTCTATTTGTCAAGGTCCACCATTTTGACAAATCGGACTATGAGGATATCTACAAAAGCGTAAAGCATCTCAGAAACGAGCTTATCCTCGCAAAATACACTGTCACAGATATTGCAATAACAGACTTCAAAAACCCTTTTGATATCCATCAACTCATGAAAATATATAATATGCTTATGTATTTGTTTAAAAATACGGGTATAAACATTCATGTATACAAAAATTCTATAATATATCCTTCACTCACGGAGATCCAGAAAATACTGCAAGAAAATCACGTTAATCCAAAAGCCGGTCATCTCGGAAAAACTCGCATGCTCAAAATAATTAAAGAAAAATTCTATTGGAAAAACATGCGCAGTGACGTAGAAGCATACGTCAAAAAGTGCTTACCCTGTCAAACTAATAAAGCGCTTAGAAAAACAAATCGCGCTCCAATGTAGATAACTTGCACGTCTATACAGCTATGTTAGCCTGCAATACAAACATACATAGTACTACGATCAAAAATCGGAAGCAAAGAAATACAGAGTAGGAGGCTTTGTTTTCATTAAAAATCATTTAAGGCTAAGAAAAGCCTTATCCCTAATATGGAAAGGCCCTTTCAAACACTCTATAAGTTTTAATCAACCGTCGGTTAAACTGGCAGAAGTGCCCTAATTATAGTTTACGTAGAATTTAAGAAAAATATATTTCTAAATACATTAGTATAGGTATGTTAAGAGTATAACTAGTATATTATATTCTTATTACAGAATCGGCGCACTGAATAGTAGTGCTCAGAAAACGCTGATCGAGCCGGTGACCGAGAGCCCAGGCATGTACTTTGACCCCATAGGTCGTATAAAATTCTACAATGATTACCTACACGTTCTTGCTCCCGTCGATATATCATACATAAAACCACACATAGACAACATCAACAGTGTTCTAGGAACAACTAGATTTTTATGCCAACAATTGAATAATATCGATGACGCGGAGTGTCATAACATCCTTGAACCTCTTACGTCACGATTGAATGACTTAATAAAAGATTATGCAGCTATATCTCACTTAGTACCCTTGAGGTCAACCCGCTCTGCTTGGATAGCTGGTGGAGGTAGTATTTTGAAACAGATTTTTGGCACAATGGATGAAAATGATGCATTAAAATATGACAGCGCCGTTCAAACCCTTTATACTAAGAATAAAAATGTGGCATCTTTATTAAAAGATAATATATTACTAACTAAAACTGCTTTAGAAAACTATAATGAAACAATAACATCAGTCTCGATAAACGAAGCTCGTTTAAATGACGCTGTCGAAGCTATTTATATGCGATATCAAAACCTAAGTGTAGATAGATAGATAGATAGATTAACTCTTTATTGTACACAAATAACACACAGAAACACAAAACATAACTCAATAACAAAACACAAACACAACACAATAGTGCATTAACTGATAGAACATTATTCATGTCAAAAATAAACCAAATATGTAATAGTTTATCATCTAGCTTGTTCACACTTTCCTTTAAAATTGAAGACTTACAAAATGCAATAATGTTTGCAAAAAGTCATGTTTTACATTCATCGGTACTTACCCCAAAACAGCTATTTACTGAGCTTGTAGAAAATGTTCGGCATCTATCTCAATCTCAGGAGATTCCTGTTACTTTAGATTTAGATAATATTCATGTAATCCTAGACATAAGTAGATTAAGTGTTTACTATAAAGATAACAAAATTGTTTTCGTTACGAAAATTCCACTTTTACATCATAAAATGTATAACCTTTATAAAAGCATTCCTGTGCCTGTTCCACATTCCGTGGAAAACACTAAGCTATTGATTCCTTCTAATAAATATATTTGTGTAAGCAAAGACAGGTTTACCTATGTGTTAATCGACTCTCTTAGCACATGTAATATCATACCAAACAATTTGTACATTTGTAAAAAAACAAAATGAATACTCTACGGCCAGCAACTCAATTTGTGAAGTGAGCCTCATGCTGAAAGTATTAAATAATAAATTACCAGAATCATGCATGCCAAGAATTATACATGGCGATCTTGATATTTGGCAAAAATTAGAAAACAATCGCTATATTTTCGTTCAATCTGAAATTACAAAGTTAGCTGTAGATTGTGGTTCTGTTACCACGGAAAATAATATCATTGGTACTGGCATATTAAACCTGCCTAACAACTGCATAGCTGTTTGTAAGAATACAGAAATGATTAGTTCCACTGTAACTGAAATTTATGTGAATGAAGTGAAATCAGATTTTAATCTAATAAACAATTCTTGCTGTAATACAAAAATATTTTTGTCAAGATATTCCAATATTGCTCCTGTTAAACTGACAAATATAAATCTAGAAAAATTAAATAACTTCGATTTAATGTCAAATCAACTCATCCCTAAAATTGATAAAATATTAGATGAGCCAGAGGATCTATTGGAATATCATTCTAGTTATCCTATCGTAACGATTTGTACCCTTATTTTAATGTTTCTTATATGTTTGTATCTTTTAAGAAAGAAATTCGGTAAACACGTTTTTACTATTCCCTCGACTCCTGATAATCAAAACGATAATGGCGATAATAATGACGACGCTATTCCGCTTCCACGTCTTCGTTCTTCCTGAAACTTCACGATTTTCTTAAACCGTGTAAGTTTCATCTTATCGGGGGGGTTGTTATAACCCCTAGATGATAGTAGCTCTGCTGACAATTTTGTCTAATAATCACTTTAATTTCTACCTTACGAAAATGCATTATAAGCTGTTCTTCGATTCCCACGAGAACCAGCCCACCTGCATTTCAGTTCAGTACCAACATCCGAGCGCGACACTTGTCTTTACCGAATTTCATTAAGTTTATCATATTTTAAGTTCCTTATCATTTTGTTCGGTGAATAAACGTATTCACCTTAAAACGCCTTTTTTTTAAAAACCTATAATCTCCGGGTGGCGTAACAGAACGAAGAATGAAGATCAAAGATGGCTTTCCTTTTGTGAGCGCGCAATACGTTTTGTATTAGCTTGAATGTGAGCAAGTGCGAAGTATATTGAATCCTTGCGTGAATGAAAGGGACGCAGCACACGCTGCCTCGTGCCGTTTTTGTGGTTGTAATTTTTATGATGGCGTCGATCCGATGCCGGCAAAATGATGCAATTTTTTGGTTATATATTCTTGATGTTGTATAATTTGTTGGTTGAGTCGCCTTCCCAATGTATTTGTACTTGCTTGAAACGTCGATATATGATTGTTGTACGCGTGGATGAACTCGTCGCGATACGTGAAGCACGCGGCCGGCACAATGAATACTTGGATAATTTGTTGTATAAACTGCACTCAGACCACTTTTAATATTTTACGTAGACTGCTCTGATTTTCGGCACCATTTTGGTGTGATCACGAATGAAATACTTGTTTAGGATCACTGAATTTCATTTATTTTGTAAGCAAATACATGTTTTTTGATGTAAGATGGTCGACGACTGACAATTCCCGTAATGTTGCCATATACATGAAGAAATGGTATTATTATTGCCAGCTTATCTGCCAATACTAAATTGATTCTATTTTATGTCTGTAACAGAAGGTCAGCAGCATAAAGATGATATTTACAATCCTTGATATTGGAAGTCAAATCGGCGGAGTATAGAATAAAGAGTATTGGTCCCAGAATAGATCCCTGAGGAACACCACGAGTCACTGGTAATGTAGTTGAGTAAACACTTGTACCATTATATTTTCTTGATTCTACTAACTGGGAGCGCTCAGAAAGGTAGCTGGCAAACCAACTTGTAGCAGTGATGTCAAAACCATAGTAAGTAAGCTTAGAAAGCAAGAGTGTAGTGTTTATAGTGTCAAAAGCGCGTGAAAAATCAAGATGCGTCAAAATAGTTCCGTGTCCAACGTCTTGAGCAGTCAGGATATCATCCACTACATCCACTAGCGCAGTAGCAGTACTACGGCCCCTTCTAAAACCTGATTGTTTTTTAGGCAAAATTAGTTTTTTTTCCAAATAATTATATAGTTGAATGCTGATAACCTTCTCAAGAATCTTTGATAAGAACGGCAGTATGCTGATTGGTCGTAGGTCAGACAAATTTTATGGATGGTTATTCTTGGGTATAGGTTTAACTATAGCTTTTTTCCAGGATGAAGGGTATGTCTCAGTTATAATCGAAATATTCACTATTGCTGTAATAATATTTTGCGACTATAGATTGCGACAAGGTGCGAGGATTGGGGAAAGACGTCTCACCTGCAAGTCCACTGACGGTGCTCATCACCACACCAATGAAGCCTTATTTTTGAAAAATATTACATACATGCAAAGTATGTTAACATTTAACTTTTTTTTGATTTACTAAATCTGGCAACGTGCGAGGATTGGGGACAGACGTCTCACCTGCAAGTCCTTTGACGGTGCTCATAACCACACCAATCTAGCCTAATTTTTGAAAACTATTAAAAATTTAACCGAGCTAACCAAACGTATGTTAATTTTTTCATTTTCTAAATCTGGCAAGGTGCGATGATTGGGGACAGACGTCTCACCTGCAAGTCCACTGACGGTGCTCATCACCACACAATCTAGCCTTATTTTTGAAAAATATTAAAAATTGAACCGAGCTAACCGAACGTATGTTAATTTTTTAATTTTCTAAATCTGGCAAGGTGCGATGTTTGGGGACAGACGTCTCACCTGCAAGTCCACTGACGGTACCCATCACCACACCAATCAAACCTTATTTAAACAAAACAAAAATACAAATTGAACTGTGCGAGCCAATGTGTTTTTGCAGCGATGGTAATATTTTTAATCTGGGATTTTCCTAAAACTTACCTGAGCGTAGTTCTCAAGCGTGCTTGGACGTAATTGGGAGGACTTTGAACGGTATACAGATTTGAATTAGCAGTGGTATTTACGGGGGACATGACACGGACACAACATTTTTCTAAAAAAATGAATTTTTACCGCAGCTCGGAACCAGTAGATTGTAATTTGATACATTACGAACTACATCAAAGTTCTGCATCAATGCACGTGCATTTTAGTTAATTTTTTCACAAAAAGTACTCAATACAATTCCATGGACGCCATACAATAGTGAATGACGCCAAGAAAAATTGGCAAAATCTAAAGTTTCAGGCGTCAAAAACTTGTTCAAAATCTAAAGTTAACTTGAGTATATCCGCACATATCCATGCCTGATCAGAACAAAAACTATATAATTAGTTATAGAATAACTCGCGTTTTAATGAGCGTTAAAGTCACCTAATAAAAACACAGATTCCACCCTACTGCTGTCTATTATTGCACTCATTTCACTCAAGCACTCCGTAAACTCGGGCAGGTTATCTGTGCACTGCGTAGGCATGTATACGCTGAACACAATGAAAGACCGGTTAGCTATTTCGAACCGCACAGCCGTGATGCGCGCACTCTGACAGTTAATTACCGATACGGAATTAAAAGTGTTTCTTCGCCACAACAACGCTATTCCGCCGTACGGCCTGCCGCGTAGTAATTCCCGTGAGACGTCCACTGACGATTTCCCGGTGTACTCGAAGTCTTTATGAATCGACCCAAGGAAAGGTATATCATGAGGGAGTAACCAGGTCTACTGGAGCGCTTGATGTGCGCAGTATCACAACTGACTAATGCATATCGCCGACCTCTTCACACTCTTACAATTGAAACTTACGAGTTTGCAAAAATCCATAATTATTTTGTAAGTGCGCTCGCTATACCTTCATCTCGCTTGAAAACAGTGACGAAGCGCCTGAATGATATGCCGTCCGGCTATAGCTTCGCATCCATAAATACTGCGAGCTTGCTCCTAGGTACCATTACTTTATAGGCATCATAATCTCGTACCTGCCTAGGTTTTATCTTGTAATTTATGATTGCTCCACCAATCGGAAGGATTGAGCAAATTTCCTTGAGCGCCTTTTAGTGGCAACACTTTATCCTCAAGATATCTTTGAACCTCTACAATAGCACAAGCGTGGGGCGATTGAAGAGGTTCTACTTCTCCAAGAATTTCATTGAGATTTTCCCAGATTGATAACTTGTCACTTATATTGCTGGGTGGGCTCGTAGATGGTTCAGGTAATGCTGGCCTAGAGTTGTTTAGATTTTTCTTATGGATTTCTGTCGAGTCGAGTTCATTCAATTTTCTTAGCCTTTTCTGAAGCTGTTTTGTCCTGAAAACAGTGGGTTTTGTAACGCGGATCTAGTAGCGTACAGATTGAGAAGGTGCCACTGTGCTCAATCTGTCCCAATCTTTTTTTTTATATATTGATTATTACGTTAACAGATCTGGCAACTTCAGGGTGTACGCTGGATGAGATTTTATTTTCGTATACATTTAAGAGTATTCGGTTGAATACTATGACAAGGCTTCCCGTGACATAGTCTTACCCGCTCATCTGTTGCGTCACTTCTTGTAGTGGATTTAAGATGCTGCACAGGTCTTTGCAAATCTTTCACTGCTAAGCAGATGGCATTGGTATCTCTCTTTCCAATAATCCCAACGTACTTCGCAGCGCATCTTCTAACTCCAAGAATCGTTGTAGCATGAAGAACACCGAATTACACCTCGTAGGCACAGATTGTAGAAGCCTTTTTGGTTGTGCTACGCCTGTTTGGATCTGGTAACGTAGCAGCTTCTCCATTGATGTAGTGCTTCGCTTATAATTCAGTACCATCAAGTACTTCACACTATATACGTCCCTTAATTCGGACGTCGGGGTCACCAATTTGGAGTAGTGTGTTGGAAATTATAAGCGGCCTTTGTCAACTTTTTCTATCTGTACGTCAAAACACCTGTACAGAGGTTCGTCGCCACATCCTCTATCTATATGATACTGTAAAGATTTTTATTATAAACAAATAATATTTAAACTAATCTATTAGCAGATACGATCAGGCTTGGAAGATAATTATAAGTTGTTCCAGGAAGTGAACAACAAGTGTGTTGCACTGTCTAAAGTCAACTTCTATCTAAGTTCCACCACTTCCAAAGTCATTATTCTGCGGCTATCAGGAGCCACAATGCAAACTGCTTGTCTATAAAATTGTACATAAATAAATAATACAACTAATGACTATGCTACGATTCTACCAAAATAAGACATGTAAAAAAATCTTTCAAATCCTTCACAATTTTATTATTTACGGTAGGGTCATCGTTTTCCTTATCTTTAGTTTACTTTCTTTTACGTTCCCCAGATTTGTAAAGTGTATTCCTCACTTTATCTACTAATTTTCCTGTGGTATATCGGTTTACCGGTAATGGATTGCCTCTTTTTAATAGCAGGTACAAATATTTTTCAATGCAAGCTTTTATAAAATTAGTGATCGTGTGCTGATCAAAATGAGCCCACGGTCATTGTATTATCATCAGAACTTGACACCGGAACAAAAATAGATTGCAAGTTAAATATAAGCTTGTAAAAAGTATCGTAATTGAGCATAATCAATTATCAAAATCCTTGGCCATTACTTTTAGGTTACCTCAAAAGGGTACCACCATTACGTGACTTACGTTAATTCAGTGCCATTACGTACTCCACACTATATACGTCCCTTAATTCGGACGTCGGGGTCACCAATTTTGGAGTAGTGTATCAACAAGACAACTCTTCCTTTTGATTGCTCCATCTTTCTTCACCTTACTTCCTTGCGTTTTTCCACCAAACGAGCCCCACCTCACTCCTGTCCTCGTAATTTATACCATAAAATATTGGCGACAAAAAACAGTACAAAACAAATATTTAAGGGGGCCCCTGTACAACAAGTTCTACCGTTGTCAGGGATATATGCTATCATCGAATATGATATATTATCACACCCAGGGGAAGTATCTTTATGTCGCATACAATGGTCTAGTTCCTATCTCAGCATAGGGACTTCTAAATTACAAGACTGGAAATTTAGAGTTTCAGGACAAACATAATCGAGTTTCAAGGTTTTTAGTAGTCGGCTGGCCTTATCTTCGTCAATGTAAGATTGCGGAGCATTGAAGCCCTTAAACCATTTTAACTTCCGCCACAATTCAGTTTGGGACGTGGAAGCATCTATTGATGAACAATACTCGTGCCAGGCTTTATCTTTTTCTCTAGGAAATACCAATTTTTTTCTTATGAAGAAGATGGTCTTCATTGTAGTTTCCTAGCAGGACGGCGAGAAGGTTGCTTTTTACTTTCTTCATGTACGTTGGGTTTTATTTTGACTACTTCTGTAAACATCGGTGTAGCAGTTGGAGGTGGAACCGGAGGCTGACAATATTACGGGAACAAGTTCCGTTGATAATCCGCGCTAGGTTCTGTCTCTTTGTAACGATCGGGTTTCTCAGGACGTTCCGGTTGCGTAGGGATTGGTGAAACATACATCATAAGTGCTCTTCTATAGGTACAGTAATAAATTCTGCCATAATTTCCATAAGCCTTTTCTCTTTTACGAAAGTTGGACAAGACTTTGACAATGCCATGTTTCTGCCGCCACAATTAACGCACCTATTATAAAGTATTTGGTCTCGTATTTCGCATGTGACCCTTCATATTGGACAAATGATTTTGTTTGATGGCCATCCTTTCGTCACATGGCCTAACTTACAGCATCTTGCGCACTGTGAAACTAAAAACATACGGGTCCACTTTAATACGCAATCCATCTACGGTGACGTAACCCGGAAGGAAGGAGCCCTTAAAACATAGACGAACTGATTCACACGCCTTCCACCTATCTTTTTCTTCTATACAGCGTCGCTTGAGGTAAATAGACAATAGTTCTGCATTTTCAGGAGTAACGCTCGGGATTTCCAGGATGCTCTTGGAAATAGCTTCGTAATCCATGTCCATATCGACATTTAAGTACACCAAAAGACAATCATAAATCATAAATCATTTATTTGTTTATGAATCTAGGTACAATACAAAATGCATTAGATGTTCGGTTGTAGGTAAGATCGCTAGATTCTGCTTTTCAGCGTACAAACATTATACAGATAAGTTACAAGTTTTTCTCCATGGCACGATGAATTCTCCATCCTTTATCTAGCAGTTCCTGGCAAGACTCTAATTTAGAAGCACGGATTTCGCTTTTGACGTCGACTCGAATTTTGAATGGATTTACGAATTTCACTTTTTCAATGTCAACTAAACCATGGGACTTCATTTTTGTCAAAGCAAAAAGTTTTGGCATATTTTCGCTAGATTAAATGTACATTTCAATTTTTATTATTTTCTCGGAAACAGAGATTTTATAAAATATAAAGTTTATATAATCGAGTAGCCCACTAAGTAAGCTTATTTTGAAATAAATTTCTTAACTGTTGGAATTTTCTCGGAATATTATACCACATTTGGACATCTCCAATAAAACTTTGATTTAGCTATGTATTGGTGGAAATATATTATTTAGGACCTCGACCAGGTGATCCATCTGTGAAAACAGTTCATCATGGGCTGTAAAATAGCCTGCAAGTTTAATTTCTGCATTTTTACTTTGTCCTCCAGGGAAGTCTTCTTTTTATTGAACATGTCTACGACAAACATTTCACTAGAAACGGGATATCACATCACACTAATATTATAAAGGCGAAAGTTTGTGTGTGTGTCTGTGTGTGTAGTGTGTTTGTTACTTCTTCACGCTGAAACGGCTGGACAGATTTGCATGAAATTTAGAATGGAGATAACTGGACTCCCGGAATAACACATAGGCACATTTTTATCCCGATATTCCCACGGGATCGAGACTTACGCGGGTGAAACCGCGGGGCGCAACTAGTTTACCATGATTTTTGAGGTTTAATTGTTCCCGATATTTCGGCACAGATGTCTACGACACTTTTTTGGGCACTTGAGCGCAAGCTTTAATTTTAGCCAGATGATTTACAGTAAATGCGTGCGTACAGTTAATCAGACAAATTCACAGACAAATAAATTGTAGTAAAATGAGTTGCCACAGCTCGTCGAAAAATAAAATAATAGTGTCTTTTTACCAACTCGCAACCGAAGTCAGTTAAATAAAAGCATTAAAAACTGAACTTTACCCCACTTAATATTGATACAAAGGGATTATTTTGAAATAACATCCACCTTATTACATTTTGTGTTACGTCACATAGTTGCGAATTCTTTGGTGCCAACCCTAACCCCTCTACCAAAACATGGCAAACTTGACATCACAATTTTTTTTTTGGGGCCGGTATCTTTGCCACATCGATTTGTAAACTTAATAGAGCTTGTATTACATTTTAACAGCAAGTATTTACTAAAAGAACATTAGATTACTGAACTATGAACGATTTACTTACGAGAACAATGTTTTTCCCGGTTTTATTTATAAAAGTTCCGGAGCACTCACTTGTTGACCTCTACCACACGAATTAAGTAACCGAGAAAAATGACATCCCACAGACGCTTTGTAGGTTGTCATATAGTATTTGGTGTTGCCATAGAACAGGTGTTCCCAAAGTGGGCGATAACGCCCCCTTGTGGGTGCTGCAGGCCAAAAGGGGGGCGGTAAGAGACCGAAAACAAAAATGAGGGGCTATGGGGGTTTTAATCAGACACTCTTTCGCATTTTAATAGTTATTAGTATTCCTCATGTTTTAACACGTTTTTTGTTAAATAACACGATTTGTGCATGGTTTATTTCACAATAATTACTTTAATTTGAAATTATAGTGGTTATTAAGTAGGTCAAAAAACGGGGGCGCTAAAAATTATTATGGGGGCGCTAAAAAATAATTTATTCGCAAAGTGGGCAGTAGACAAAATAAGTCTGGGAACCTCTGTCATAGAACAATCTAACTGTGCAAAAAAGGCATGTATTTACGGTATTATTAGGCTACAGAGCCATATATAATATTTTAGTCCCAAAAAGCGGGAGGTGGCAAAGACATGTCTCGCGGCAAAGTGCGCAGATCTCACGGTATTACATAATTGGGAAATGCAAACTTTATTAGTTCACGAAACCCTCTAGCCTCGATGATAGTAAAGGGCTGCATATCCCATATAAATAAGTTAATTATATGGTCGTCTATGTCCTTTTTTATTTTGTTGCAATCACGACGAAGAATCGCTGAAACAGTCGGGTTAATTACAGGTACCTCGCAAGTGGATGTATGATGAGGGAGTTACAATACTTTCGTCTTGGACAAACAACATTGAGCACAAAAATAAGAGAAGTGTGTGCCGTGATTTCGGATAAGTTGCAAATGTTAACCACTTCCGGCTACTGCAATAACTGGATGAAATTAGCAGATGGTTTCAAAAAACATGCCAAATTTCCACACTGCATCGGTAGTATCGATCCAGACACACACATGCACATTAGACTGATTCAATCTGCTGATTCTGGTTCGATGATGAGGAACACATTTATTTTAAAAATATAATTTCAAAATGCTTCTAAGATCTATGTTAGTGATTTGGATCAGTTGACCTATCATTAGATCGTTTTCATCTACTCAACTGTTTAGTTTGTATTTATTTAACTGTTTATATATATGATTGTATTAGTTGTAGTATTCTTTTTGTAAATAAAGGTTGTATGTTCAATTGGTCTGTAGTTAGTATAGTAGCCTACTTGTACGGAACCCACTCCACGCGATTACCATTCGCACATGACCGGTTTTTATTTCTTACCTAACTAGGTTAGTACATATTCAATTATATAAATCGGTCTTTCAATAGGCAGAAAATATATTTGCATGAAGCTCTATTATTAAATATTTAACAAGTCCTAAATACATACAATTCAAATATAGATAAACTAAAATATTTTATTAGATTAACAATATTACAACTCACAAAGAAATTACTTTACTTAGTTACTAAAATCACAATCAGTTTTATTGGTAATTGTGTTTTTTTCTTACTAAGAATTGATTGATTGATGTCATCCAGGCCGAATTCGGCCACGGCGACTGTTTATCTGCTTCATACGGAAGAGCTTCACTAGTGTGCTCTTTATGACTTACATACCTAACCCTATTTTGGCTGTAAACTAACTGAAACTGAATCGATTTCAATAATGTCACTAAATCTATGCTCGAGTCTCGATTCACGCTTGAGCATAGTTCTGGAACCCTTAGTCTCTTTCTGTCTGTATTACTGTTACTTTTCGTTTAATTTGCGCAACTCATTGAGCATCAGTTCATGGTATTTATTGATGAAGCGCAGCTCCACAAGAACTTTTTTTGAAATTCATCTTGTGAAATTTCTTTGTCGGTTATTCTTTGGTGAATGGCTGCTGCCATCTCCAGCCCCTGGTCTAAACGCCTCTGTGGGGCCGTGCGTTTGTGTATCTGGAATACAGTAATTACCAATAACAAAATAATGTACCGGGCTGTTACTATTGTAAATAGTATTATGATTTATTCCAAATATGTACAGTTTTCTACAGTACTTAAATTAAAAAATTATAATACAATCGTTTTCTTTTTTCTTTATGATGCCCTTCTGAAGCTGATGACGCAGTGATGCTGATGCTGGCTTAAATAGCACTTGAGTTATCTAAAAAAGTAAATTGTGTTATTTTTTATTCATACCTAATATTAGTTTATTGAGAGATGTTATTTAAACCATGATTAACATCAAAATATTAGTCCCTATTCTTATACCGGACAAAAAACCTAATAAACGCTAAAAAGGGACTTGAACTTCTTTGTATGAGAGGCTGGCATAGAAGTAGTCTGCCGCCGCATATTGTTTTCTCAAACTTGGGGCGCACAATAAAACCTATGTATGGATCGATAGAGGGCACATAAACAAGGAGTAAATTCACATAGGTGTCATGATTTTTATTAGTTATTCATAATTTAGAAGTATTTTATGTTATTTTCTGTCAATTTTACAAGACCATAGCAATAAAAAGGAATTTCTTTGGAATCGTCGTCGGAAGCAACTTAAAGATATTGAATGCTGCCTTGTCATGATTTTAATTTATTGTTTGTATATTAAAGTGTTCTTATTAATTACTGTTATTTTACATGGCTCAATATAAAGTAAAATTATTAAATTGAATGTATAAACGTCACAGGAAGTAGCGTACAATATTAAAGGTTGCCTTTCTGACTTCACCGACCAATTACGAGGGGAGTGATGTATTTCTTCGTGGTTTTTATGGAGAGGTGGGGAAAAAAGGCGAGCTCGGGTAGCTAGCCGGATTTCTCGACATACTTTTTTGGAATATTGACTTGTAAACACCTAGCAAGGACTTGTAATAAAAGAGAATTTATGTAATAAAAGTGATTGATACCGTTCGAAGTTAAAGTTTTATTATATAGGTAGACCATTGAGTCTTTTTATTTACACGTATTTTCAAAGGATTTTAATAAAGAAAATCAATACGCGTTGCATTGAAACAGGAGTAAATTCACATAGGTAGACCATTAGTCTTTTTCTGTTTTAGCACAACACGCATGGGTGCATTCCGCAGCCACGTTTTCACATGTGTGGAAATTTCTTGTACAGTTGATTCTTTGAAGCGAGCACGTATTGCATCTAAAATTAAATTATGCTACAGTCAAATTATGATATAATATCGTCATACCTACAGGTGATAATCTAAGGTATTACAACATTAAATTAAATTAACAATACAAATTGGGGTTCAGTAAATAATTGCACTGTACCTGACATAGCCTCAAAAACCCTCGAGGAGGAAAGCACTTTTTTTTAGCTCCAACCCGTGAGAATTTTGATCCAGTGTCATCTGAAATCATCATCCTCAAAAGAGAAAAAGTAGCTGCCTAAACATTGTTTCCACCATATTTCTTCAAAAACCTTCCTTTTGAATTAAATTAGAACCTTTAAAGGGGTCCATCTTAGCCAAACGAATCATAAGCCTGTCTTCATGAGCTGTGGTCTTCCTTGGCCGAACTTTTCTAGGAACCTTATCCGTTGTTCCATGTTGTTTATAATGGTCAATGGCGTTAAATACCATCTTTGTAGAACACTCTAAATGATCAGCATTTTTCTGTATGTCCATTATGGTTTCAAATTAAAATTCACTATAATTTTCCTAGTTGCTGCATCACAGCTTCTGTTTTTACCCATTCTGATTAACAGAATCAGACAAAAATATTGCAACAGTTTTAGAAAAGGCGGCATAAAAACACATTATATAAGCAAAGGCGTATTTTAGGTTTAAATTTCAATTTTAGAACATACACCATACCGTCGTTGCAAGTTAAAAATATCTTATGTGCATGGAGTAACTTTGAAGAAAATCAATAAAAACTGTTACTGAAAAAATTCTGAGACAACATGCCGTTTTTTATAATGATTTTATACCTAAAAAATAATCAAAAATATGTAGTAAATAAGTTATCATAATAACCTAATTAGTTTTCAAATTATAAAACAATTTTAGATAATTTGTACACATAAGATATCTCACTGGCAAATATTTTTGCCACAAGAGTTTTTGATGGGAGTTAGCGAAGGCAAAATAAAATAACTGTGTTATTATTATCATTTAACTATCATTTTATTATCCTTTTTTTATTGTTATTATGTATTTATTAAAATGGATAAGTTTAATATAAAGAATTTATTTATTAATTTATTTACACATTTCCAGAAAACGGTGTATTGAATAGAATATTGTATATTGTGAATATTGTATGTATAGAATATTGACGTTTATTATTAACATAATTATTGTTAGGTGGCTGGATTTAATAAAATCGCATCGGTGCCACTAATGTTTCCCATACGTTGAGCTTTTTACGAACCTGTCCTGCGCGAAACTTTGAATTTTTTATTTCTATTTCGCTTGTCGGAAGCACGTTTTGTTTGAAATCGTTTGCGTGTTGATGACTTTCTGTAGTTATTGCTTAGTTGAAATCTCTCTCTAGGTTCAATTGTTCTAGGTAACGCTCGCCTTTCTCGAAAAGTTGCTAGGTTTGCGTGTGTTTAATGTGTAAAACCACCTGTTTTACGAAACTTTTAGTAGTAGTAGAGCTTTTTTGTGAAAGAGTTCGTCCGGGGAAGTACTACCACCATACCTATTTCTGCCGCAAAGCAGTAGTGCTCGCGTTGCTGTGTTCCGGTTTGAAGGGTAAGGGTGCCGGTGAAATTACAGGCACATGAGACTTTTCATCCTTATGTCTCAGGGTGGCGGGCGCAGTGCAATGCGAAATAGGGCGCGTCCTAGGTGGACGTGACCTATGAGGTAATGCACTGTTCATAGGCAGAGGTTACCGCTTAACATCAGGTGGGCCATCGGCTTGTTCCGTCATTCAGTAGTATAAAAAAAAAAACAAAAAAACTTCCCAGGAAAAAGCTTTGTAGTACCTCCTTGCTCTTTTACTAGTTCAGAAAGTTGAGGTTCAGCGAATAAGAAACGGAAGCCCTCTAGCCGGAACCAGTGTGGTACTCATCATCTATCCAGGGAGCAGCACTTCCTAGCGGAGGTACCCACTACGAAGATCTACGTGTCCCGCGTCTTCTTTGACGTGAAGGCCGCAGAAGTGGTGGAGTACGTCAAGAGGCAAGTCAGAGTGGGATTGAGGGTCGTGAAGTTGGACTCTCGTCATAATGTGGCCTTTAGCTCATTTATGGTGAGGGTCCCTACGGAGGATCTGAAGATCTACTTGAGCCCTGACTTCTGGCCGAAAGGGGTGAAGTTCCGGCGGTTCAAGGGCCGTCTGTCACGTGATCCCCCGGGCCGCGACGCGTCGGCGATCACACGTGTGTTAGATTAAGTAATATATATCTTTATATGTATGTTGGTTGTAAGGTATATATTACTATGGGCCTTTGTCTAGGTACAATGTACATTTTTCACTGTTGCCTGAAATAAATGAATTGAATTGAATAAGTGGCTTTCTGAAGGTGAGATTGCATAAACTAACTCCTTGAGAACTTTGTTTGGAGCTTTGTATATCCCCTTCTTTGTTAGATAACTTCGGCTCGTTTACCACAAGTGTATTGTAAATTTGTAACAGAGTCGGATACTTTTCGGAAACTCGAGTCATTTCTTTGCTCGTCTTCTGTCAGCTCGGGCACTGGCAGTGCCTACATATTAAAAACAGCAAGGAACAAAAAGATGTATTTTCCCAGCGCAGCACTGATAAACAGCAAACTAAATTAACAACTTCCATAGGTATCTCCATTTAGGTACTAAAGTTAAAATATTCACCGTTTCTGCATGGCTTGTCGATACATATCTTTCGAAAGCAGCTGCTATACGACCCAAGTTTGCTCCAATGCGGTCAAATGCTCTAGCACGTGCAGCATCTGAAGCGGCTCGCTGCATTTCAACCTGAGACAATATCCTCCGAGCCTCATCAAGAGGTGCCATAGGTCGAGCTAAAACAATAGAACATTTTATACAATTAATGTTTCAAATGGTTAGTTGTTTTAACTCTACAGTTAGATTTACTCAAATTTTCTCTTTTTACCATAATTCAGTCGGATCAGTGAATTAGCTGCATTATAGAGGCAGTTTTATTATTGATTATTTTTAGCTATTTTTAATAGTTCACTCACTGATGAAGTAATAGTTTTTAAGATGTAAAAGTCCAAAACATACTGCGATAGCGGGTGTGACGCCTCTATGATGTAGTGATGGGGCACGAGCACGGGAAGGAGAGCCCCCAGCAAGCGATGGAGTTTCTCTAACAGTAGGGGAGAGAGGCTGTTCTTGGGCTGCAACTATTGGTTCTACATTCCCAGATGTAGATGCCCTTATGATTTCCACTGGTTGCTGTCCATCTTCTAGGACCTCGAGGACCACTTCCCTTTAACAAAAACATCTACCATTACAACCATGACACAAATAATGATCCTTCTGGTCCAGCCGGGTAATAACAATACAATATAAAAAAAAGTCTTACTGATTTCTTATCTCTGGCACTTCTATGTCTGCAGCCTGGGATTATATTGGATGCTCTCCTATTGGATCCTAAAAAGAAAAAATATATAACATTTCTTTGAATTAATTATTCTTTTCGTTTCGTATGAGGTAGTGCTGGCCTCTGGTGTCAGAGTTTGTCAAGCCGCCTGAGGGCCAATTAATTATTTATTTATTATTAGTATGTTTAAACAACAAACACTTCATTAGGGAAGGGATTGACTCTTACACCAGGAATGCCTATGCCAAATCCTGGTCCCATTATCGCTACAACTCTTAGTCCTAGCTCAGAAAGTGAATCAGCTAAGGCTGGTCCCCCGCCTGTAGCAGTGGCTTCAGTATTGCGGTCGCAACCGTCTTCTTCAATTTTGATTTAAAATAATTAAAGTACTGTAAAATAATGGAAATAGAAATAAAATAAAGCACATTAAAACACATTGGTTATGTGGTTATTAATCGATGACCTCTTTTCTACTTACTGTTGCCCACCCCTTCGATGTTTTGTGAGCACCCGATCCTTCGGCATTTAACAAGTCTGTCAGTTGACACCACAGACGGTGTGATTGCTCTCTTCCTCGAACACTATTGTTATAGCCCCTTGCGAGACTTGGGTTTCTTTCCAGAAACTCTAGTAGGATTTCCCATTGGATCAAAGATACTCTACGTGATTGCCTCTCCATTTTCTACAGGAAATGGGTTAGGTAAGCATAGGAATGATCGTCGCGTAAATTATTACATATATATATATAAAAACTGTAGAGAGATAGAAAGGTACTTACTGGGTTTTCTAACAATATTGTGAGCGAAATAAGGTCTTCAAGTTGCTTGCTCGTACACACAACAAATGGGAATGACGAAACTAAGCTCCTCAGAAACAACGCTTTCATGATATCCATAAGTGGATTTTTACAACCCTCTCGGTTATCTTAACTTTAATCAAACGAAAACTCTCTATCAAAAAAGGAATCGAAAATATCTACACTTAATGAAACTAGTAAAATGAATAAAAACTATATTAAAGATTATTCACCCAAAGTGGCCATTTTAGACCTGCTGGGCTGTGACTAGAGAATCCAATCCCGCATCAAAATCGCGATCCCGCAAGCCTGCGGGATTAAGATCATCAATCCCGCGGATCCCGCGGGATTTGCGGGATTGATTTTAATTATTATTGTTTTTGTTTCATTTAATTTAAAGAAAGAAAATACACACAAATATTTTTAATTATTCTTATCAACATGAAGCAAAGTTATCACTTATATTATAAATTAAATATAATGATGTTTAAGACAATACAATATTCACAATATTTCACGATTTTTATTTGAAATAGAACATATTCATTGGTTTTAGAGGCATTTAAAATAGCTTATTTTTTTTGAAAATACTTTCGAAGAAATGATAAAGTATCTAACGTTTCATCTTTTAGATTTGATCTTATCTTGTTGCATAAATAGCCAGCGGCGGAAAAAGCACGCTCGGCTTCCACACTTGTAGGTGGAATTGACTTTACATAAGTATAAACAGCTTCCAAATACTTCCCCCTATTCCCTCCACATTCAAAAAGTGTCATCTCACGTTTCAATATCAAATCAGTTGAATTATCTTGAGTGGGTACACGCACAGCAGCTCTAGACTCTGCCACTGCCACCCATTCAGTACGGAGACTGCGCTCTAATTCTTCTTCTAGTGTATGTGAAGGCAGATTCGATAAAGGCATGTCTTCTTCACTGTCATCATCTTGCTGGTTTTCAGTTTCAGGTTGCACGTCTGACATCAGTCTCTCAATTAAACACTTCATTTCAGTTCTTAGCGTAGCTTTACTTGGATAAAAGAATGGATTGTCCTCTACACTTGCAGTTGCAGACCTTGAATCTTTTTCTAGATATTTATTTGGATTTTCCAAGTAAAACAACACAGCAGTTATTGATGTGCGGCGTTCTTTTATCCGGCGAGACAGTGACACAACAAGTTCCTGGCTTAACCTGGTGTTTTGTAGATTCAGTTTATTAATCATGAAACGCAATGTGGTTTCTGCGGTAATTAATGTTGCATCCTCGCGGCATAAGACGTTTACAGCGAGCTTCACTGGCTCTAAAGCTTGTTCAATATGAATCAAAGTCATATATTCTTCGTCTGTGAATGAAAATGAAGATGATGTCAGTTTAAGGTCAATAAGTGCTTTAGATATGCAATGTTTGACTTCGTTGAACCTCGACAACATTGATGCGAGACTGCTCCAGCGCGTTCGGCAATCTAAAATAAGCTGCAATTTTTTGCCAAATTCTGCTTTGATGTATTGTTGCAGCAGATCATTTTTTACAGGAGATTTTGAACTAAAAACCTTGACAATTTTTCTCACTTTTTGAATAAGTTCTCTGTATTGTGGTAGTAGCAACTCTTCTGCTTGGATTTCTTCCTCTACCGAAAAATTACCTTGCTCGTCGTTATCATCTTCACTTTCATTATCACTCTCATTATCTGGTCTGTTTCCGAGTACTTCAGCTTGCATTTCTTCTTCTTGTTGTTCTTGTCTCTTATTGTACAGAACTTCAAGTACAGCGAGTTGCAATCCATGTGCGAAGCATAATTGGTGGTGCGCTGATAATAATCTGCCAACTTTCTTCATGACGGCTGCACCATCGGTTGTCGCTGCGATCACATCTAGATTTAGGTCAATTTTAAAATCCTGGAGTTTTTTTTCAAGCGCAGTTACACAGGCTTCTGCAGGAAAACGTCCTTCAATTCTTACTAGCCCCAGGTTCCAAATGTTCGCAGTCGCAGCTCCACCGGTAAATAAGTGAAGATTTAAATTCAAATAGCGGCGATTTCTTAAAGATGTCCACTCATCAAAAGTTAGTGTGAAACGCTTCTGCAATTTTTTCAGTGTTTCAAGTTCGTCGATAGTTTTCTTTCGAATGGATGCTCCGTAGGCCATCACCATAGTTTGTATCGTGCTGGCAGAAGAAGGCAATTTGTGGCCTTCCGATTCAAATAATTCGCGCAAATCAATTGACGTGATGAATTTTGAGAATGGGAATCCATCTTTTGCTACCATTCTGCACACTCTTTCTTCCATAGAAACTTTTTTTTCGAGTGGGAAATAATCTGTTAATTTCTTTCTTTTCGGTGGGACTGACACTGCCGAAGTTGAAGCACATTCGTCTAAACGTGAAGTAGTTGAACTAAACGAGCCAATTTGGCTTGCGCTGCTCGTTTCCATTCCCGGTGCTGGATTTTCAACGCTACTGCTGACGCTGACACTATCAACCAAGTTCAAATTCATGTTATGCTTTGTTCGCAAGTGGGTGTGAAGGCCTTTAGTAGAGCGAGCAGAGATTTTTATAATAGCTGGACATAACTTACATTTAGCGGTTGATCCATTTTCCGCTCTTAAAAAATGTTTCCATACTTCACTCGAGCTTTTATACTCTTTATAAACTAAATTGACACTCATTTTTAATAATAGATTGTATTTTTTCACTCGTAACGTGCTCTTAGCACTTTGATAACTTGATAATAAAAAATAATAGTCCTGTCGTACGTTACGTAACCTTTTCACATCACAAGTAAGACGCAAATGACGCAATAACATTCTTTGACACTTGACCGCGCGCAAAGGTAAACCCCGTGCGCCGTAGGGGAATCCCCAGTCATAGAGTACTGGAACTGACATTGATTACGTTCCGTTCCGTCCGATAATAGTTCCGATCATCGTCTGAGCCTATTTTTCTTACTTTTTTTCAATCTTGCGAACGTGCGGGATCCCGCATGAGTAATCCCGCATTTTTGATCCCGCAAAAAAGGTGCGGGATCCCGCATTAGCGGGATCCCGCGTTTGCGGGATTGGATTCCCTAGCTGTGACTTCTTTTAGAGGCTCTAGAGCTACCCGAAATGGATAAGGACTCTGCATCATTCGCACCTCGCAGAACTTTGGAAGCATCTTGCCGGGAAATAAGTTTTCTTTTGATCATGTTGATCGTTTCGTTGAACTGGTTGGCTTGTGTTGGGTGAACTTTTGTCATGATAGTTAGTGGAGCGTAAATTAAAGCTCGAACTAGTGGCCAAGAAATCAATATTTTCTTCTTTTTTTCTGTATCGGCGTTCACAGAGTGAAGTCTCTGAGCTGTAAGCTTTAGCCAGCTTGGGGTTGTTACACGGAGAAATGAAAATTTAAAATTTTAAACTAAATTTTTAAGATAAAAAAATAAAAAAGTATTAAAATAAAACTTATTTATTTTTATAACATTATTTTTTTACGGTTTGTTTGCCACAAGTATTTGGCATTGCTTTTTACCGAGTCCGCCAATTTGGATCCCTTCGGAGTAGCGACGGAAGATCTAAAACTTGAGCAATTTTCATCAAAACTCAGTCGTATCAGAAGCTCAGCTTTTATCAAATCAAAGCCCATAAGATTCCTTTCTTTAGAGTATAAATTATTTAGCAGACTAAATACTCTTTCACAATATGCATTGCTCACTGGAATTGACAACAAAAATGATATATTAAAAAAAAACACGTTGGAAGCATTTAAAAAAAAATGCCTAAATTTTGTCATTTGGCATATCCTTGTCTTTTGGCAGATGTTCAAATATCTTCCGAAGCTCTAATATATCTCAAATATCTCATAAGTACGCGCGCTACGAGCCGCCCGAGGTGTGAGCACCGCGTGTACCATTTACAAATTATTATTGCCGTAGATAGAATATGATGATAAGATACGTATATTTGTTAGGCGATTTTGTTATTTGTCGGGAGTCTGGACATCACATGAAATCATGACGATTCTCGACTATCTGGCAACCCTACGCCCACCTCACATGGTTTTCCTTTCCTGTTCCAATATATGTCATGAACTTGTTAAATCTTTCGTGTTCTTTTTTTATTTTCCTCCGAAGTTGTTCAATCGGGCCCCCAGGAACTCGCATCTTATTTTGAGGTCTGTCATCCCGCTTTTGATAGATTTTATGTCTTCCGACATTGATGGTTCTCCACTTCTATCACGGGTAGTTCGCTATATATTTTGTAGCGCATAGTTGTTTTGGATGTGCTCCCATTTATCAGAGATGCCAAGCCAGGAGATATTGACACTCGCTTTGTTTTCCCGGCCGGGCAGAAGCAGAAATGTTCAATTATTCTGTATTTTAAGTACCCATACCAAGTTTTAAGCAAAATGCACCACGCGATATAAAAAGTTCCCATACAAACTTTAACACCCACTTGCGCCCGCTTTTGGGGGTAGATCGGGGGGTTTTTAAAAAAAATATTTTATGATTTGTATTATATGCATGGCATTTATTGTATCATCTTCGAGCCTGAGTGAACTGCAAATATATCCTGATGCAGAAAACGGTCACTCGGCTTCTACGCTAGTAGGCTGAACATATGGCAGGCTAGTGTGGGGCATCCAGGAGAGGCTGGGCATCCAGGGAAGGCTGGGCATCCAGGGAAGCTGGATCTGGCCCAACTCTGCGAATCTGTAAACAAATACAACCATCATTTTTTCAGGAACAGCTCCTTAAACCGGAAATATTGGAGAATAATTCTATGTTGCAATACTTAAACACCGGGCGATTTCTGCCATTTCTAGTACTCAATCCTCTGTCGGTCCTATAGAGATTTTTGATTATTATAAGAAACAGGATCGATTGGCATCATAAAATGTTTTTGTGTAAAATTAGCATTTTCTTGCTGACTGTAATTTTTTTACAAAATCTGTGAATGCAGATCAGAATATTCCTGTAACTATAACGGTTAAGGTACCTGCCCTTACTGTCCCGTCTCAAAAGTCCACCCTGTATAGGTAGTTATGGTTGCAGCAAAAAGGTAGCTCTACTGAGCTTCAGTGAAATTATAAGAACAGATTATATGATAGTTACTACATTAATATAAGTCCCATTACATGACTTGGTGAGAAAGGCCCTATGTATGAAAAATCGACCTAGGATAAGCTAACAGGCACTTTTCAGGGCTCGGTGAGAGAGGCCCCACACACAACTCACCATCGACAGTCCTCCATGCACTGGCCTGCTGGAAGATGCCGACACGCACAAAGTGCGTGCCCCATGCGTCGTGTATCGCTTCATAAGGATATCGCTCAAACAGCTCCTCGAGGACCCTCTCCTCGGCGGCACTGTTGGCGACGGCGAGTCGCGCGCCACCAGTGTCGTCCACCCAGACCGCTGCCTGCGTGTGGAACTTGTAACAGTGCTGTGTGCGTTCGGAGAACTCTTATCCTGCGCACGAGAGTATTAGTTTACTTAAAGCAGGTACACGCTTAAAACTCATTTTTGACTGGAGCGTTTTTATGCAATCTGTAAACAAATTGTAGTTTTATGACACTCTAGCACACAACTAATTTTATCTATTTTCGAAAGAAAGTATGTTCTAAAGGATCTATTTTAATTTTAATTTATTGCTAAATTGAACCTGTCAAAAACGTATATCTAGCGTGTCCATAGCGTAGGTAATTAGAACATCCTGTCGACAGGCAACAGCATAGTAATCTAACGCCCGAATACTGAAACGCTACTTAAATTATTGAGATCGTCTCAACTGTTTGAGACGCCGTTATCCTAAAAATTCGTATACTGAAACGTCAATTTGATCATCAATACAAGATTGATGTCGCTAATGCTTATGCCTTTATTTGCCTCATTAAATAACACTATTAACTGCGTGGTTGGTCTGCGGGGTTCGCCGTCGTGCACATAAATTATACCATGTTGTCAGTCTCTTTCCATGTTCAAACCGATACAATATTTCAGTTCTCCAATAACTTTAATTTTGAAATTTTCACACAGTTTCATCATTATATTTCTGGTTGCTGAAAAAAACAGATCGTCTACATATACTCCAATGAACAATATGTTTGTATTATCAATTAGTTTATAACAGATGCATGGATCAAGACATGAACGAATAAGTCCAAGCTATTTCAATGTAGAATCTAGTCGTTTATTCCATTTTTGACTGGCTTACTTTAGTCCATACAAGGATTTTTTCAATAAACATACACGGTTGTCAGTCTCATACATAGGTGGTTGCATCATGTATATTTCCTCTTTAATGTACCCTTTTGTAGAAAGGCAGATACAGCATCCATTTGATGGATTTCAAAATCATACTTAGCTGCCAGCGCAAATAAATATTTAAACCTCCTTCGGTGTCTTTGCATCTTGAATATGCACGTAATAAATGCTATCAACAAGGATTGTCATTTTTGACTTAGCTTTCAAGTCTTTTGTGGCATTTACTTCTTTTCCAATTTCCGGTTCAACGCATTCCCATAACTCCTCATGCTCCAGGTAGGTTGTGACTGCAAACCTCCACGTGTCGTAGTTTTCTCTCCCGGTCAATTTTGCTATTTGCATATTACTGTTCGCCATGAAAATCAAAGCTGTAACCTAAAAATACTGATTCACGTGTCTGCGGCGGCCCATGACCTGTAGAAACACTGTGATTACATTCTTAAGGGAAAAAAAAACACGTAACAGGTTTTAGCCTTTTTACACAACTTAATGGTTCTGTGATTGAATTTGTTTTTTGTTTGTTGTTTTTGTTTGCCCATCTCTTTCCGCAAGCAGCCTCGTACTCGGGAACGACATGTGCCGCATCACAGATATAGAATGATGATAACCAATAGTAAAACGATGATTAACAGTACGGTCTAGTAGGTTTGAATATGTTCCTCCAATGTTCGCTGTAATCGTCTTGTTTTTTTGATCCTGTCTGTGCTATAATAATTTCTTCATCTTTACTATAAGTTTTTCCCATATTGATAAACAGTTTGCGTGAAGAAAAATAAAAGTTTGCATGTGATCTTTGCAATGTCACAGTGCATAATAAATAATTTTCTTATGGAGGCCATACACGTTAGGGATTGCATGCTGGTTTTAGCCTTGCATGCATAACCGACAGGCATAACCGAGTTTCATATAACACATACACGTTTGGGTTTGCATGCACAGTTTTGCCATTAACTCTCAGTTGAGCTACGTGACGGTGTGTGTACGACGCCTGTATATACCAACCAAACTACAATGGACGACGACGATGTGATAGCTGTACTTGGCTTAGCACTTGTTTTGCAGAACAGAAAAAGAAAAAGAGATCGCACTGAATGGTCTAAACGCTGGTTATTGAAAAGAAAGCAGTTCTCCCACGTAAATTTGATAAATGAATTGAGATTTTCACCTACAGATTACGAAAACTATTTACGAATGGATGAAAAACTGTATTTGAAACTATTATCATTGATTACTCCTTTAATACAAATACAAGATACTGTTATGAGGAAAGCAATATCAGCACATGAGAGACTAGCAGTAACACTGAGATTTCTTGCAACAGGAAGAACATATGAGTGTCTTAAATATTCTGCTATTATATCACCTCAGGCTTTGGGCCGAATAATACCAGAAACATGTGATGCTATTTATGAAGTTCTGAAAGAGGACTATCTACAGGTGAGTAAACAATTAAAACCAAATTCGAATCATTATACAAGTTTAATAGGTAGGTACAATTACATGTTAAGTCAAATTATTCTGAATTAAAATTTGAATAAAATGTTGCTGTATTCAGTTGTGTGTCAAATTCTTGTTGTTGTACTGGTGAGGGCTGAGATTGTGGTGCAGGAGAAGTAGTTTGTCGTTGAGTGTTATATTGTTGAATCGGAGATGCGCAGGGCTGACTTTGCGGTGCAGGATAAATCGTGTATTTTTGTTGTTGGGTGTTGTACTGTTGTATCGGTGATACGCAGGGTTGTATTTGATGCGCAACAGAAGCGGTGTGAGTATACGGTTGTGTATAATATTGTTGAACTAGTGAGGGTGAAGGACTTGAAGGTGAGAGACTAGGAGTTGGTGAAGAAACAAAAGCTAAACTTCGACGGTTCTGAATTGCTTCGGTATTCATATTGCCCATCTCGGCATCGAACAAGGTGTCGTTAATTATCTTCTCCGCAATCAAGCGTTGACGCTTGTCTAATGATCTTAATTTAATTGCGATAGATCTTCCCAAAAGATCGTACTGATCTTCTGTTGCTGAAGCAGGAGCAGGACGCTTAAAATGGTCTTTCACGGATAGTAATATGTCAGTGGTTAACTGATCTTGCTCTGTCATTTTCTTTCTTCCCGGTCTAGTAGCAGCTAATGGAGTCTTCTTTGATGTCGTAATATCGTCTGTATTCCCTGTACTAGCATTTGCAGCAGCGTTATCTGTAGTATTAATAACTATGGTATTTTCAGAAGATATTTATTTTAGTTTCCAGATTCATCGGATAAATGGAAGGAAACCGCACAACTTTTTGAAGGGAGATGGAATTTTCCTCACTGCTTGGGTGCCATCGATGGAAAACACATTGACATAGTTCCACCTGCTGAGAGTGGATCTTATTACTACAACTACAAAGGACGACATAGCATGGTTCTTATGGCAATAGTTGATGCCAAATACCGATTTCTATTAGCAGATTTTGGTACAAATGGAAGAGTTTCCGATGGAGGTGTTTTGCAGAATACAACGTTTTTTGAAAAGTTACAAATGAAACATTTAAACCTTCCAAACTCCGAACAGATTCAACACAGTTCAAGGTGTTTGCCATATGTATTTGTTGCTGATGATGCATTCCCGTTGAGACCTGACATGCTGAAACAATATCGTCAAGCGGATTTGAGCAGCTACGAAAAAAAAATATTTAATTATAGATTATCTCGTGCAAGAAGAATAGTTGAAAACGCTTTTGGCATACTGGCGTCAAGATTTCGCATTTACCATACTCAGATCAATTTGGAACCAAACAATATAGAAAAAGTGGTGATGGCTTCATGTGTTTTGCACAACTTTCTAATGGAGCACACACCTAATTCATATGCACCTCCAAGATGTTTTTATCGAGAAAATGTGGATAATGGAACTGTAATTAATACGGGCTACGATACCACACGTTCAAACGTAGAAAATTTACAAGTACAAAATCGAGGAAATGTCCTGAATGATGCAAAAAAAGTCAGATTAGAATACCAAACTTACTTTGTCAATGATGGCAAAGTACCATGGCAAGATAGTTACATTGAAATGTGATGTATTTATTAATTTTAGATGTAATTATATGTACCTATTGTTTGATGAATAAATGAGCAACCTCCCTCACCGCTTAAGAGTTGTTTCTGTAACAATCTATGTATGTGCCTAAATTTTGTAAAGCTATAAACGGCGATATAGACGACCACACATCAAGCGTTACAAGTTGCCTTCGGGAGTACCTACCCATACCTCTCATTGTAAACATGAACGGTACTTATGAAAAAATGTTTGTGGTCGGCTGTGCCTAATCTATAAATTACAAAATAAATAACTCACTAATTTATACTTACATTGAAATCATTCTCATCAATATCCGAAATGTTAGATCGCGAGCTACGAGGAACATCTTGATCTCCAATAAAATCGAATAATTCAAAGTACCACAGTGTTGGTTTATAAATGTCTTCAGATGATGCTCCAGACTTCACAGATTCATCGTATTTTTTTTTTCTCGTCTTACTTTACTGCGTAACGTATTAATTTTTTTAATCACATCTTCTTTTGTAGCATCAGGCTCCAATTCCTTGAGCTTAGCTATCAATTTCCCGTACGCTGCCGACCGTTTGTCTCTGTCGTGATACTCTTTGCACTTTACGCGCCAAAGACATGGTTCCGATTTATAAATTTCTATGAATTCTTCTAATTTGGCATTGCGCTTGCGACTCGCCATTTCCGAAGCGACGCGATCAAATTAGTGCGCGCGCGACTTTCCGCCGTCACAGTCAATTTAATACTGAGAACTGTGGCAGGCATGCTCGCCGGACGCCACACACGCTCGGTTATGCTCGCGCGCAAACATAACCGAGCGGCATAAAATATCAATTTTGATATTTGCTCGGTTGCATGTACATGCACCGATAACTGTACAGTTTTATCACATACACGCTAGGGTTTACCTGTTGGTTATGCATGCAAGGCTAAAACCAGCATGCAAACCCTAACGTGTATGGCCTCCACACTCTCTATATACCTTTTAGGTCATCTCTGAAATTTCATTGAATTTATCATTGCTTTACTTATGTAGCGTCATTACGCACACTAATGAAATTGCATATTTGCAGTGTGGCGTTACGAGGTTAGTACTTGTATGTTATGTACTTAAGTCATTCGCACACCACAGCGCCCCAATGAAGTCGTAACGTTTAAAATTACCCACCTATCAAGTTTGTGAATAGTTCACAAACTTGATATCAGTTAAAATAATAAGACATTATTAAATTCAGTGTTTTATTAATTTAAATTAAAATTCACAAATAGGTCGAAGTAACTAATATAACCCTAATAAGGATTAGTTAGTTAAACCTACATTATGCATACATGTCTAAAGTTTACTAGGTTACCTACTGTACCTGCTTAGCAAATAAATCTTACCGGCAATTTCACGACTATGCCACTTCGTGTGGTGCGAGTCATTAGCTGATCGCTCACAGTATTTTTTGTGAAACTTGACTTGAGATCGTATGAGTTTGCTTACCTATACTCAGAAGGTCAATGATAGAGGTCTATTGTGTAAACCGAATATATTCCGCGATATTAACTTTGTACATGTTGTCGATAGGATTGACTTTAGGTGACTGTTTGCCTGTGTGCGCTCGCCCGGCAATGCAATGACCGATACAGCATTTCTGTACAACACACATTGCTACACGGAAATGGAAGTAACGATCTTTATCTTTGTATTATTGAAAACTTGTGATAGTGCTTTGATTGCTGCCACTTCATAATCCAAATGTACAACATGTGGTTCCCATTCCGGGATTTGGCTTTTAATCATTTGTAACATTGCGCATTTCCAGCATGCTGTCTATGACTGCAGTAAGTGATAGCCATTTTGGTTGCATCCAGCTGAAAGAACTTTCGGAATTGTGCAAACTATGCCTGTCGCTTTGACGAATTTTTCAAAAAGTTGTAACAATTTCTTGCCAAATCTTCGCAAGTTCTGGGTAGTCCTTTACATGCTTCGCTAGCGCACAAGTGTAAAGAGTGGCATATACATTTTAAAATGCGTATTCCAGGACATTATAACTTCACTCCCTTCTTAAACACTATCCCGCTACTTTATTCTATCTTTCGTGACCCTTAACTCTTCAAATACTACATCTACTGAACTGCTCTTTAACTGAATTGCCGTTTTCCTACTTCTCTTTGTTACTTGCATGTACGAATATTCATCCTAGTTATGGGTATGCTTGATTCATTACTTAATTAATATGGCCATGGTGATCGTCTAGTTTATAGTATGTTGTGTAATCGTAGTAATTCAGGTAATTTTAAGTTATTTATGTCAAGTCCTAACAATACATATTTGAGATCTAACTAACTCTATCTAAAAAATAACAAAACTATCTAACGACACAATTTATTATTCAGAATACGTACATGGATGATTACCTTGGAAGCTGTGATAATGAGCATGAAGCTGCATGTTTAGCAACCAACATAATCACTATTAATGACGCAGCTGGTTTCGAGATGAGATCTTGGGTATAAAATTCTTCCCAAGCTCTTTCCACGTTACCTTCTGATTTACTTGCTCATGGGGTTACAGAGGTAAACGTGGGCCCAGTCTCTCTATCACAGGTGCGTGTCCTGGGTGTAAGCTGGAATGTTGTTGCCGATTCGTTGTCATTACCGCGTAACTTTTCTGATAGTTTGCCGCCGAAGCTTACTAAGCGCAATGTACTTTCAGGTTTAATGAAAGCTTATGACCCTCTTGGTTTCCTCACTCCAATAATTATGAAGGGACGAGTGTTGTTTCAAAAGACATGGAGGTTGGCAACAACTTGGGACGAAGTATTGCCTGCCAAATTTGCTGCCGAGTGGGTAGAATGGTTTGAGAACTTAGTCAAAATATCGGGCAGCTCGATCCCTCGTTGTTATGTCGACCTACCTCAAGTGGCTTCTGTTCAGCTTCACGTTTTTGCAGATGCCAGTGAATGTGCTTATGCTTGTGTTGCTTACTGGCGCTTTTCATCTCCAAATGGAAACATAAGTCTAGCTTTAATCGGCAGCAAGGCCCGGGTAGCCCCTCTAAAACCTACCACGATTCCTCGGCTAGAGTTACAGGCAGCTCTCTTAGCAGCTCGCTGGGCTACATATATTATCGAAGCTCATAAACACAAACCAAGTGAATTATTTTTTTGGTCCGATTCTCAAACCGTTCTGAAATGGCTGCACATTGACCCGAGATTATTAAAAATATTTGTTGCACACAGAGTCTGTGAAATTAGTGACCTCACAAATGTCTCTGATTGGAGATACGTGCCTTCATCTCTGAATGTCGCAGACGACGCAACACGATTCCGAGATGAACTCACCATGTCATCACGTTGGTTTATTGGGCCACCATTTTTACTTTTACCGTCGGAAGAATGGCCCAGTAAACCAAATATTGACGCCATACCAATTCTCGAATGTAAAGCTAATCAAGAATTGGTAGGATTAACAGTAGCAGATTCGCGAGAGCTACCTTCACCGGTAGTAGCCAATCACCTGCATTTTAGTGTATGGTTGCGCTTTGTTCGTGCTACCGCACGCGCACATCTAAGCGCATCGGCTTTTAAGCACAAGTCACAAAATTCTAAATTGCCACCAGCTCAAAGTGGCTTAATATCTTTGGACGATTCTTTTATTTTGTCATCTGAACTGAACGTCATATTTTCCTAAGAGTTCAGCTTGTTTCGTTTAAGAGAGAATACACGCAAATTGACGCTGCACGCCCCGTTTGTAAAGAAAGTAGATTAAAACATGTTTCGTTAATTTTAGGAGATGATAGACTTTTACGATTATCTGGCCGTACTAGAGCTTCAACAGACATCGACTCACAGCCAAAGTGCTTTATGGGAAACATCGGATAGTTCACTTGCTGATCGAATCCTCCTTGATCAAGAGGTACCTTTATATTCTTAGGGTCCCGCACTTCACCTAACCACTGTCGATCAATTTCCTCGTTCCCGCTTGTTCCTGCAAAGAGGGTGGAAGCAGTAGACCCTTCCAGGCCTACCTCAACTACTTCACTCAAGAAGTCCATTTTGCGGTTAAGTGCATTGCCTGTCTTAACTACCGGCCTTACTTTCCCCCTTTCGCTCTTCTGCATCACCACCATCTGTTCATCCTGCGGCGTGAAGAGCTCCATCCTTATGAAAGTATCAGATTTTAATGCTGCATCGACCCCCTTGTAGGCCCTCGTGCGCCTGGCCTTCCCCTCTACATTGAGTGTAGTGGCTTTCCCGGTGCCGGCTTTCCCCCTCATCCACCTCCCGGCCTTCACCCACTCTTCCGCACTTGCTAACCCTTCCGGCCTTCTCCATTCTTTCCTGAGCAAATGGACGGTGGCAGCATACATCCTGCGAAGGTACTCATCCTCCGGCATTATGCCCGCCCCCGTATACCTTCGTTCTACCAACCATTCCTTCACCTCCTGGTCCAATTCCCCTGGCCCGGCGTACGGCACGTACCCGAACATTAGCTCCCAGTGGGTGAAGTACCTCCATGAGGAGCTTATATACGTACCCCCTCTCTTTGCCTCACCAGACACCACCTTCAATAATCCACGCAATCTGCACCTGCAGATATCGTGGCCGGTAATTTCACGCAACAACCGGTACAGCCATCCCATTGCCAGTGCATCCTTCCTAGGTGCTATCCTCATCAGTAGATGGAGCCCATCTTCCAGAAGGCCTGTCCTCCCTTTTAAGATCCTACACCCGTCACACTCTGGATGCTCTCGTAATCTGAATCTCCTCAGACTATCGTTTAGGTTACCGTAATCAGATTCCCAGCCTTTCTGTCCACAGCCGCAATCCCCAGGCGCGCAAGAGCTCCTGATAACTTGCTCAAAACGCCCTAGAGTATAGAGCCAGTCAAGGACGATATCGAACTTCATGCCGTGTCCTCTTGCGCCCGATGATCCGGAGAGTTCTCCGCCCGTTGCGCGTCCGATCCGAGTTTGGGTACGGTCATCAGCCCAGCACCACCTAATCCCACACTTTGCCCCGGCGGCCGCGAGTGCGAGGCTCCAACGGGAAAAACCGACTGGGGCTGTTCACCGTCGGTTTCTGGGCCCTCCGCCCCCCCAGGCGCCGCCGCTCTCCGTGGTGGCAGGCTACCACCAATCCCTCGGAGAGCAAACATAGCTTGAATTCCGGTCCCTGCCATAGGCAGAGCCCCGGTTGGCGCCTTGCTAAGGGTGCCTTCGGTTAGGAGAGGGCTACTTAACAGCCCTACCAGACGGTTACTCAACGTAATACTCCTATACGCCGGTGTCAGCCAGTCCCTATACTGTATCCTGGCGCCCCAGCCAAAGGGTCTAGGGTTTGCCGCCCCTGCCCGTTGTGGTGGCAAAGCACCGCCCCAGCCTCGCTGTACGGCCAAAGTCTGGAACACCCGAGTATCCAGTCTGTATGTCATGTCAACGGCCTCTAGCTGATCCGGATGTGTACTATATACAACATCACGCCGACCGATGGCCAGAAGGTCAATCCTCCCCAACGCCCGTTCTACCCCAGGGGCATCGGTTGGGACCCCCATTTGTGCTACCCTACCGTGTAGCCAATTGTTGCCAGTAGCGGTAGCTAACACAAAGCCCTCCTTATCTATGACGCTTAGACCGTGCCCCGCAGCGACTTCCTCCGACAACCACATACTAGCTGGCGTCCTAACTCCGGTCATACTGGACTGCACCCCCTCCACTTGGTTGACTCGCCAGCTTAATGTAGTATTACGCCTATCTGTGCACAGCAAGTCGTGGGCAACTCCTTCCATGGACGCCCCGTCCCGCTTGCCACTGTCCGTAACTAGGCTGTTCCAAAATGATCCGAGGTTCAGCGCCTCGTGAGGAGCGACCACCTCCTCCCCAATGACCGCCGCCATTTTGAACTCCTCCATCCCCCTTCGTACGGCGAGGGATCTGCTGATACAATCGAGGGGTCGCGCGCGCCCACTGCGGCCGCTGTCGGAGCCCCCAACATCCTGATCTAGGGTAGCAAACCCTAAGCCGGTCGCTAGTTCGATAGCATTCGACCACTGTCCCAACAACAGGATAGGGTTATCGTCTGCGGTGTCCCGATCCGTCACTACCTGGTCTAGTGATGTCACGGCATTCTCATGCCCGAATCTCGCGAAAACAGTTCCTTCCGGCTCTACCTCTCCCGCAGTGGGGGGTATCCGGTCAGTACCCAGCCGAGCAGCTCTGAATGCAGTAGGGAGCCCCCTCGTCAGTCTATCGCCAGCAGCGTCCACGGCAACTTCTTCCTGCGCCGGGTAACGACAACTCAAAATATTGACGAAATTGTCTACTTCTGCCCAGTCTATCCGCTTCCCGGAAACCCGCTCTAACGCCCACGTGTCAAGCAACGTGGCCAAAGGCTCCGCGTGTGCCATGAGGAGCCGGATGCACTCCCCCACCAAGCCACGTCCGTCAACGGCGACTAGAGGCGGTCGCTCACCTGCCCGTGCGATCTCCACGATGTCCACTCGGTGGCCACCGATATTTAGCCGCTCCGTAGCCCTCGGTGATACTAACACGATCTTATTCACCTGGTTGCGGATCGTGACCAACCCTTCGTTTCGGACGAACCCGTGTACTCCCATGTTCTCTTGTCCCTGCCAGTCGTTCGTAATGAACCACTCAGTACGGACCACGAGTGGATGGGGTAAGGCCATGACTATCTGCATGGCCCAAAGCGGCCCCGCGTTTGACCGGCACTTGTCTAACACTACAAGCGCTACTGAGTTTGTACGTCAAGTTTGCCCATGGAAACAATGAACTCGTGGTGAATGAACTGCGCCAACGTTTCTTCATCATTGGCTTACGACCAGCCGTGAGAAGCGTCTCGAAACGGTGTCAACTCTGTCGAAATACCAAAACGAAGACTTCCACGCCATCAATTGGAGACCTACTGGATGTCAGAATATGAAAAATTGGATCACCCTGTTTGCCTGACTGATGGTTCGAGCTATGCATACAGAAGTTTTGGAATCGGTATCATCGGATCCTGCCCTGATGGCACTTCGGATTCTGCCCGATGGCAATTCTATTGGATTCCGCCCTGATGCCTGCCCTGATGGCACTTCGGATTCTGCCCGATGGCAATTCGAACGGATTCCGCCCTGATGGCACTTCGACGTTTCATAGCCCGTAGTGGCTGCTCCACACGCATTTATTCAGACAATGGGACTACCTTTGTGGGTGCTTCAAACATTCTACCCAAACTGTTCTTTTCTGTGAATAGAGACATAGATTGGTAGTTCTCCATACCTTACTCCTAGAAGTGGAAGCAATTGTAAATTCAAGTACTCTTACCCATGTAGGAGTTGTTGTCGACAGTGAACAAGCCCTGACACCCTTCAGCTTCCTAATCGGCACACAAAGCAATGACCAACAGCTACGGGAGTTCTCTGATGGAGACCTGGTGAGACGAATTGATTGGATTGGCGGAAGGCGCAGCGACTAGCGGACCACTTTTGGCAACGTCGGGTCAGGGAATACTTGCCACTCCTAACTCCTCGTCAAACAGTTCCGGCCCATCAAGCACTAGACATCGGAGATGTGGTGTTAACCATTGGCCGTTAGGACGAATCGTAGAAAGGTTTCCGGGTAGGGACAATGTAACTCGTGTTGTTAGAATAGCCACCAAAGGGGGGGTGTTGCGTCGGCCAGTTCGGAAGGTAGTTCGCCTTCAAATCTAACTGTGTTCCACACCGCTCGGGGCCATGTTGGCGACCAACCTTCCGCACCTACCACGCCAGCCTCCTTCAGAACTTGAGGGAGGCTGGCTGGTGAGAAAATAGTAGATATTTTAAAATTAGTTCCTTTTTCTGTGATGTTTAAAAATAAATGATTTTGATTTGTCATTCTGAAAATAAACTCTGAATGAAATGGATATGCAGTTTTAATTTGGTGCGCAACAGCATGAGTTGCTCGTTTCGTTGAACTGGTTGGCTTGTGTTGGGTGAACTTTTGTCATGATAGTTAGTGGAGCGTAAATTAAAGCTCGAACTAGTGGCCAAGAAATCAATATTTTCTTCTTTTTTTCTGTATTGGCGTTCACAGAGTGAAGTCTCCGAGCTGTAAGCTTTAGCCAGCTTGGGGTTGTTACACGGAGAAATGAAAATTTAAAATTTTAAACTAAATTTTTAAGATAAAAAAATAAAAAAGTATTAAAATAAAACGTATTTATTTTTATAACATGATTTTTTTACGGTTTGTTTGCCACAAGTATTTGGCATTGCTTTTTACCGAGTCCGCCAATTTGGATCCCTTCGGAGTAGCGACGAAAGATCTAAAACTTGAGCAATTTTCATCAAAACTCAGTCGAATCAGAAGCTCAGCTTTTATCAAATCAAACAAAGCCCATACGATTCCTTTCTTTAGAATATAAATTATTTAGCAGACTAAATCACTCTTTCACAATATGCATTGCTCACTGGAATTGACAACAAAAATGATATATTAAAAAAAAACACGTTGGAGGCATTTAAAAAAAAATGCCTAAATTTTGTCATTTGGCATATCCTTGTCTTTTGGCAGATGTTCAAATATCTTCCGAAGCTCTAATATATCTCAAATATCTCATAAGTACGCGCGCTACGAGCCGCCCGAGGTGTGAGCACCGCGTGTACCATTTACAAATTATTATTGCCGTAGATAGAATATGATGATAAGATACGTATATTTGTTAGGCGATTTTGTTATTTGTCGGGAGTCTGGACATCACATGAAATCATGACGATTCTCGACTATCTGGCAACCCTACGCCCACCTCACATGGTTTTCCTTTCCTGTTCCAATATATGTCATGAACTTGTTAAATCTTTCGTGTTCTTTTTTTATTTTCCTCCGAAGTTGTTCAATCGGGCCCCCAGGAACTCGCATCTTATTTTGAGGTCTGTCATCCCGCTTTTGATAGATTTTATGTCTTCCGACATTGATGGTTCTCCACTTCTATCACGGGTAGTTCGCTATATATTTTGTAGCGCATAGTTGTTTTGGATGTGCTCCCATTTATCAGAGATGCCAAGCCAGGAGATATTGACACTCGCTTTGTTTTCCCGGCCGGGCAGAAGCAGAAATGTTCAATTATTCTGTATTTTAAGTACCCATACCAAGTTTTAAGCAAAATGCACCACGCGATATAAAAAGTTCCCATACAAACTTTAACACCCACTTGCGCCCGCTTTTGGGGGTAGATCGGGGGGTTTTTAAAAAAAATATTTTATGATTTGTATTATATGCATGGCATTTATTGTATCATCTTCGAGCCTGAGTGAACTGCAAATATATCCTGATGCAGAAAACGGTCACTCGGCTTCTACGCTAGTAGGCTGAACATATGGCAGGCTAGTGTGGGGCATCCAGGAGAGGCTGGGCATCCAGGGAAGGCTGGGCATCCAGGGGAGGCTGGGCATCCAGGGAAGCTGGATCTGGCCCAACTCTGCGAATCTGTAAACAAATACAACAATCATTTTTTCAGGAACAGCTCCTTAAACCGGAAATATTGGAGAATAATTCTATGTTGCAATACTTAAACACCGGGCGATTTTTGCCATTTCTAGTACTCAATCCTCTGTCGGTCCTATAGAGATTTTAGATTATTATAATGGAGGCCATACACGTTAGGGTTTGCATGCTGGTTTTAGCCTTGCATGCATAACCGACAGGCATAACCGAGTTTCATATAACACATACACGTTTGGGTTTGCATGCACAGTTTTGCCATATGATATTAGAAGAGAATATTATTAGAGCTCAAAATATTTAATTATAGATTATCTCGTGCAAGAAGAATAGTTGAAAACGCTTTTGGCATACTGGCGTCAAGATTTCGCATTTACCATACTCAGATCAATTTGGAACCAAACAATATAGAAAAAGTGGTGATGGCTTCATGTGTTTTGCACAACTTTCTAATGGAGCACACACCTAATTCATATGCACCTCCAAGAAGTTTTTATCGAGAAAATGTGGATAATGGAACTGTAATTAATACGGGCTACGATACCACACGTTCAAACGTAGAAAATTTACAAGTACAAAATCGAGGAAATGTCCTGAATGATGCAAAAAAAGTCAGATTAGAATACCAAACTTACTTTGTCAATGATGGCAAAGTACCATGGCAAGATAGTTACATTGAAATGTGATGTATTTATTAATTTTTGATGTAATTATATGTACCTATTGTTTGATGAATAAATGAGCAACCTCCCTCACCGCTTAAGAGTTGTTTCTGTAACAATCTATGTATGTGCCTAAATTTTGTAAAGCTATAAACGGCGATATAGACGACCACACATCAAGCGTTACAAGTTGCCTTCGGGAGTACCTACCCATACCTCTCATTGTAAACATGAACGGTACTTATGAAAAAATGTTTGTGGTCGGCTGTGCCTAATCTATAAATTACAAAATAAATAACTCACTAATTTATACTTACATTGAAATCATTCTCATCAATATCCGAAATGTTAGATCGCGAGCTACGAGGAACATCTTGATCTCCAATAAAATCGAATAATTCAAAGTACCACAGTGTTGGTTTATAAATGTCTTCAGATGATGCTCCAGACTTCACAGATTCATCGTATTTTTTTTTCTCTCGTCTTACGTTACTGCGTAACGTATAAATTTTTTTAATCACATCTTCTTTTGTAGCATCAGGCTCCAATTCCTTGAGCTTAGCTATCAATTTCCCGTACGCTGCCGACCGTTTGTCTCTGTCGTGATACTCTTTGCACTTTACGCGCCAAAGACATGGTTCCGATTTATAAATTTCTATGAATTCTTCTAATTTGGCATTGCGCTTGCGACTCGCCATTTCCGAAGCGACGCGATCAAATTAGTGCGCGCGCGACTTTCCGCCGTCACAGTCAATTTAATACTGAGAAATGTGGCAGGCATGCTCGCCGGACGCCACACACGCTCGGTTATGCTCGCGCGCAAACATAACCGAGCGGCATAAAATATCAATTTTGATATTTGCTCGGTTGCATGTACATGCACCGATAACTGTACAGTTTTATCACATACACGCTAGGGTTTACCTGTTGGTTATGCATGCAAGGCTAAAACCAGCATGCAAACCCTAACGTGTATGGCCTCCTTAAGAAACAGGATCGATTGGCATCATAAAATGTTTTTGTGTAAAATTAGCATTTTCTTGCTGACTGTACATTTTTTACAAAATCTGTGAATGCAGATCAGAATATTCCTGTAACCATAACGGTTAAGGTACCTGCCCTTACTGTCCCGTCTCAAAAATCCACCCTGTATAGGTAGTTATGGTTGCAGCAAAAAAGTAGCTCTACTGAGCTTCAGTGAAATTATAAGAACAGATTATATGATAGTTACTACATTAATATAAGTCCCATTACATGACTTGGTGAGAAAGGCCCTATGTATGAAAAATCGACCTAGGATAAGCTAACAGGCACTTTTCAGGGCTCGGTGAGAGAGGCCCCACACACAACTCACCATCGACAGTCCTCCATGCACCGGCCTGCTGGAAGATGCCGACACGCACAAAGTGCGTGCTCCATGCGTCGTGTATCGCTTCATAAGGATATCGCCCAAACAGCTCCTCGAGGACCCTCTCCTCGGCTGAACTGTTGGCGACGGCGAGTCGCGCGCCACCAGTGTCGTCCACCCAGACCGCTGCCTGCGTGTGGAACTTGTAACAGTGCTGTGTGCGTTCGGAGAACTCGTATCCTGCGCACGAGAGTATTAGTTTACTTAAAGCAGGTACACGCTTAAAACTCATTTTTGACTGGAGCGTTTTTATGCAATCTGTAAACAAATTGTAGTTTTATGACACTCTAGCACACAACTAATTTTATCTATTTTCGAAAGAAAGTATGTTCTAAAGGATCTATTTTAATTTTAATTTATTGCTAAATTGAACCTGTAAAAACGTATATCTAGCGTGTCCATAGCGTAGGTAATTAGAACATCCTGTCGACAGGCAACAGCATAGTAATCTAACGCCCGAATACTGAAACGCTACTTAAATTATTGAGATCGTCTCAACTGTTTGAGACGCCGTTATCCTAAAAATTCGTATACTGAAACGTCGATTTGATCATCAATACAAGATTGATGTCGCGAATGCCTTTGCCAGTTTTTTCTGTAATATACCAGTTATTGTAACCCAGTCATTACAATCATCTGCCTCTGGAGCATCTACTTTATTGGAACTAAGTGTTGCTAAATGTGAGATCGCGTTTAGCTTTAGATACGTAAATGCCGATAGTATTGTTAAGACATTTAAGTCACTTAATATTAAAAATACTGAAGATCTTTGGGGAATATCCACAAAGGTGTTAGGTATTATAATTATTGATATTGCTCCATGCTTAGCCTACAGTTTTAATAGATGTGTTGATGACGGAATCTTTCCAGATCTTATGAAACATAGTAAATTAATTCCTTTGTTCAAGTCTGGAAATGCAAAAGATCCAGCTAATTATAGGCCGATTTCTATATTGCCCGCGTTAAGTAAAATCTTTGAAAAACTTATTCTTACTCAATTATTGTCACACTTTAACTTCCACAGACTACTTCATAGTCATCAATTTGGATTTACCAAGGGTCGATCAACAGCTGATGCTGGTACCATGCTTTTGGAACACATATTTCAAACATGGGAAAACTCGCAAGACGCGATCGGAGTATTCTGCGACCTATCCAAAGCATTCGACTGCGTGAGTCATGCTACTCTAATTTTGAATGTTAATGCGACCTATCCAAAGCATTCGACTGCGTGAGTCATGCTACTCTAATTTTGAAGTTAAAACATTATGGCATAGGGGGAGGGGGGAGGGGGGGGGGGGAGGGGGGGTTCGGCGTAAGACAAGAAATGTGGTATACACTTAGGATCTGCCAGTATGTACTAGTACATGCACGTGGTCTAGTGCCCAGAGGGAGCCACCCTCCTCAAGTGGTGCCAATGCCGGTGGCCGTTGCGCGCGCAACCTATTCTCTGACCTCCACCTCACATCCACTTTCCCGGTTATATCCGCCTGACGCATCCCCCATGTTCGAGCTAATAAATTGTGGAACTCCCGGAGGTAATCTCCACGGAGTTCAACTCCCGCTACGGCCAACCGTGTTACCCATTGTCCTAAGGTGGGCGACAGCCTTAGTGAGGGTTTTTCTACTTCGGGTACTATCCAGGTGTTGTTGATGCTACCTGCCGCCCTCGCTCTGGCCGCCATGAACCCGGCTACGTCTCTACGCCCACCAGTTAACCCAATACCACCCATTGCGGATGGGGTAAGACAGAAAGCCGCTGCCTCCGCGACACCTAGACCGGCCTGTTCCGCGTCCTCCAATATACACTCAACAATCTGCTTCGCGCACCCCCCTCTTTGGCGCAGCAGCATCCACAGGTGTACTCGTGATGGGAACCTTTCTGCAGCGGCGAGCGGAGACTCAAGTATGGGGTTACGGAAGCGTAGAGCTAACTGTGTACGGGTGACATACCCGGTTATCCCGCCGGCTTCGTAGCTTCTACGCAAAAACTCACCCCTTTCCCTCGAGAAGTAGGTCTTTGATGGGTGGACTTCATAACCCGCCATATTATACGCGGAGATGACCGGTGTAATGTCGTCCAAACTCCTGACGGTTAGAATCACATCGTCACCTTGCGCGCACACTCTGCCGAATACGATGGCCCTTCCTAGTGTACGTTGACAATGATCCCTTATAACCTCCAGGGATGCGAGATTAAGCAAGGTATCCAGTAGGCCTGTCCATCTCCAGCCACTGGGGACCCCATTGCCCCAGACCCACCTCCTGCCCTCGTATATCACAGCAATGTTCTCCTGGGTCAGAGTGTTCCACATAGCCTCCCAAACCCGTCCGTACTCGCTGGCCCTACCGAGAGGTCTAATACAAACGTCCCCGACTGCTGTCAGCACCGCAAGGATGGTTCCGGCACTCTGATGGTGGTCGAAACGGCCCTGATCAAGCGGCACTTTTATGTTTTCCGGGTTCCTGACCTCTTCCAACCAGTGGCGGTCTATTTCTTCGTTCCCGCTCGTCCCGGCGAACAAAGTTGAGACAGTAGAACCCTCTAGTCCTACTTCAACTACCTCGCTCAGGAAATCCATCTTCCGGTTTAGCACATTGCCGGTCTTCACGACCGGCCTTACCTTGCCGCCCTCGCTCTTTTGCATGACTACCATCTGTTCGGCCATAGGTGTGAAGAGCTCCGACTTTATGAGGGCGTCTGACTTTAGGGCTGCATCAACCCCTTTGTAGGCTCTTGTGCGCCGGGTTTTTCCCTCGACGCAGAGGGTGGTGGCTCTCCCGGTACCGGCCTTGCCTCTCATCCACCTGCCTGCTTTCACCCAGTCCTCAGCAGTTGCCAACCCGCAAGGTTTCTTCCACTCCTTCTTTAGTAGCTGGACGGTGGCTGCGTACATTCTCCGGAGGTACTGATCCTCTGCCATTATGCCAGCTCCGGTGTACCTCCGTTCCACTAACCATTCTTTCACCTCGCGTTCCAGCTTCCCGGGGCCAGCGTAGGGGACGTAACCAAACATTAGTTCCCAGTGGGTGAAATACCTCCACGACGAACTAATGAATGTACCCCCTCTTTTTGCTTCGCCAGATACCGTCTTTAAGAGCGCGCGCAGTTTACAACGGCAGACGTCGGGCCCGGTAAGCTCCCGAAGTAAATGGTACAGCCATCCCATGGCAAGGGCGTCCTTCCTAGGGGCTACACGCATTAATAAATGGAGCCCGTCCTCCAAAAGACCGGCCTTGCCCCTCAAAATCCTGCACCCGTCGCATTCCGGGTGTTCTCGTAGCCTAAACCTTCGGAGGCTATTGTTCAGGTTGTCGTAATCAGACTCACAGCCCTTTAGACCACAGGTACACTTGCCGGCCGTGAAGGATTTCTTTACCGCCTGCTCGAAGCGCCCTAGGGTGTACAACCAATCGGGTACAATATGAAGCCCTAAGCCGTGTCCTCCTGAGCCCGGTGGTCCGGAGAGTTTTCTGCTCTCTGCACATCCGTGCCCAGCTTGGGCCCGCTCGTCTGCCCAACGCCATTTAATCCGGCTACCCGCCCCGGAGGCTGCGAGTGCGAGGCTCCAGTCGGAAAAACCGACTGGTGCTGCTCGCCGTCCGCCTCAGGTGCAGGCCTATCTTCAGGAGCCATTGACCTTCTCGGCGGCAGGCTGCCCCCGATCCCCCGTAGGTTGTAGAGCGCCTGGATCCCGGTCCCGGCCAAAAGCACCCGTTGGAGCTTTGCTGAGAGTCCCTTCGATTAAGAGAGTGCTGTTCAACAACCCGACCACTCTGTTACTCAGTGTTATACTCCTGAAGGCCGGAGTCATCCAATCTCTATACTGTATTCGTGCCCCCCAGCCGAAAGAACTTGGGTTGGCGGCACCTGCCCTCTGCGGTGGGAGGGCCCCCCCCCAACCGCGCCGGATAGCCAGAGTCTGGAACACTCTGGTGTCCAGTCTATAGGCCATATCCACGGCCTCCAGTTGGTCTGGGTGCGTGCTATACACAACATCACGCCTACCCAGGGCGAGGAGGTCGATCCTGCCTAAAGCCCTCTCAACTGACGGCGCATCGGCCGGCACTCCCATCTGTGCTATCCGGCCGTGCAACCAGTTGTTGCCGGTGGCAGTGGCAAGCACGAACCCTTCCTTGTCTATTACGTTGAGGCCATGCCCAGAGGCAACCTCCTCTGACAGCCACATGCTGGCAGGCGTGCGTATGCCGGTCATACTAGCCTGTACCCCTTCTATCTGGTTTACCCTCCAGCTCAGGGTGGTGTCCCGCCTGTCAGTGCACAAGAGGTCGTGCGAAATTCCTTCCATCGTTGTTCCGTCACGTTTGCCAGATTCGGTCACTAGGCTATTCCATAGGGGGGGGGGGGGGGGAAGACAAGAAATGTGGTATACACTTAGGATCTGCCAGTATGTGCTGGAGTTCCGACTCAACCAAATTTCTGTCAATTCGAGTTTCAAGGTCTTGCTTTATCGCCTCGTCACACTCGCATCCCGGGCTCTCCTTAAGTTTGAACCTGTGTAGGTATTCTGCGGAACCTCCGTGCCCCGTCAGCACCTGCACTTGTGAAGGCGACAGTTTCATATTCCGCATCATCCGGTATGCTCTGTCGACGGATGGGAGAAATTTCTTTGTTACTGCGCCAGTGTTGGAGGTCTCGTATTGTTCCTATATCAGACTGATTCCTCTCTGATTTTCTTCCTGACGTAGGACAGGGGGACTTTGTCATAGTCTTGGGCGGTATCGCTGAGTGCAGCTGTTTTCGCAAGCTCATCTGCTCTTTCGTTACCAGCTGTGCCTACATGCGCCCTTAACCAAAACATCCAAAATTTTCAAAATTCAAAATTCAAACTTCATTTATTCAATAGGATTTTTAAAAAAATCTCTTTGACACGTCACTTTTTATAAAATAATTATAGATTGCAGTCTTATTATTAGATACACATTTGTTTTGGCTGTGTTAGAGCAAGTTCAGTCCCAAGCTTTATTATCATCTAAATAATCTGAGATTTTATAGTACGCTTTTTTAGAAAGTTTATTTTTAATTAAGTTTTTAAATTTGTTTATCGACAACTTTAGCACGTCGCTTGGGATCTTGTTATAGAAGCGTACACATTGTCCTTTAAACGATTTACTAACTTTATGAAGCCTGATAGTGGGAACAGCGAGTTTATCTTTGTTCCTAGTGTTTACATTATGATAGTCGCTTTTTATACTAAACAAGTTTATATTTTTGCGAACATACATCAGGTTTTCATAAATATATTGACATGGAAAGTGATTCTCTGGGGCCCATATTATAAATTGCACGAACAGCCCTCTTCTGCAACACAAATATGGTGTTTATATCTGCAGCACTCCCCCACAACAATATGCCGTAAGACATAATGCTGTGAAAGTAGCTGAAGTAAACCAGTCTAGCTGTATCTACGTCTGTAAAGAAACGGATCTTTTTAACTGCGTATGCCGCAGAACTAAGTCTCTTCGACAACTTATCTATGTGTGGGCCCCATTGAAGCTTATTATCTAAGGTTATGCCTTAAAATACAGCGGTGTTCACAAGATCCACTTCTTCGTCTTTGATTTGAACATTAGCTTTTACTTGTGTAACATTTGGTAGTACAAATCTGATGCACTTTGTTTTATTTTCGTTCAGCAATAAGTTGTTGACATTGAACCATTTCACAACTTTAGAGATTGCATTGTTAACATCGTCAAAAACAGCCTGACTTCGCTTTATTTTAAATAAAAGAGACGTGTCATCTTGAAACAATACGATCTCGTGATCATCCCTTACAAGCTGAGGTAGATCATTAATATAAATTAAAAATAGGAATGGTCCCAGTATAGAGCCTTGTGGTACACCCATTGTAACCATTGACCCCGGAGAACGCGTTCCATTTATGTCGACTCTTTGTATTCTGTCACACAAATAAGACGCGAGGAGGTCAAGAGCAACACCCCTAATACCATAGTGATGTAGTTTCCTGATCAATGTTTCATGATGAACACAATCAAATGCCTTAGACAAATCACAAAAAACACCCAAAGCGTCATGTGATTCCTCCCAGGCATCGAAAATATGTGATATCAACTCAACACCTGCATCAGTAGTTGAGCGACCCCTTGTAAATCCAAATTGCTTGTCATGAAGTAAGTTATTCACATTAAAATGACTTTGCAACTGATTTAGGATAAGCTTTTAAAAAAAAATACTAAATGTAGGCAGTACTGATATAGGTCTAAAGTTAGTAGGATCAGAGTTACTGCCCGATTTAAACAGAGGTGTTATTTTACTGTGTTTCATTAAATCGGGGAACACACCACAGTCAACGCATTCGTTAAATATTAAAGCTAGTTAGGGTGCAATGATATCAATCAATGGTTTTACGACGCTAACAAAAATGCCCCAGAGGTCTGTTGTCTTTTTAACATTAATTAATTTGAATGCTTTGACGATGTCGTTAGTATTAACATAAGTAAACCTGAACTGTATGTTGCATTCTGGTAAATTATCTTTTAGCAGTGACTCTGCGATTATGTGAGAAGAGTTTAAGGACTTTGTGGTAGAGACTGGAATGTCAGTAAAAAAGCATTCGAATGCTTTTGCTACATCAGAATCTTGATTGATCGTTGTATCGTTAATTTTTAAATTGAATTGATTGTTACGTTTTTTGTCTTTTCCAGTCTCACTATTAATCATTTTCCATGTAGCTTTAACTTTGTCTTGGCTGTTTTTTAATCTTTGAACTTAAATATTGTGATTTTGCTACACGACATACATTCTTAAAAAAATTTGAGTAATTTTTTACTTTTTCCTGAAACTCTTCGCTAAAGTTGTATTGTTTTTCACTATAAAGTTCGTACATTTTTTGCCTGCTTTTATGTATTCCCGCTGTTGCCCACTCACAAAATGCTGAACTGTCAGAGACCATGATCGATTTAGATGTAAATATAGAATTGAACTCTTTACTAAATTCTTTAAAAAACATATTATATAAATCATTTGGATTATTGCTATAATATAAACAAGGAAGTTTAGATATTAGCTTCAGTTTTAATTTTTCAAATAGATCTACAGTCATAGGTACAATGGTTATTTTGCTTTTTACATTTCTTTTAAGTTGGGTCTCAACTGTTACCAATTGACCAAGATGGTCAGATTTAATGTCACTCACTATAGTTTTACTTAATATTCCAACATTGGTAAAAATATTATCTATGCATGTGGACGAAGTAGCAGTTATTCTAGTAGGCTCCATAAATAAAGGTTTAAGGTCAAATGATTTAAATAAACTAGTTATTCTAATACTAAGAGAGTATACTTCCAGTAGATTTATATTAAAATCTCCGCATACAATAATGTTTTTATTCGATTTTGATATTTTATACAATCCTTCTTCCATAACTTTTTCAAAAATGTCGTATGAAGCAGAAGGTGGACTGTAACTGCTTATAACAATGAACTGCTCCAACTCTACACATGCTATTTCAATGTGTCTTTCCACCGAGAGGTTGACAATATCTTTGCGTTCCTTAAATTGAATATGTTTATTTAATAATATTAATGAGCCACCCCGTATAGCATGGTCTCTACAGAAAGAACTACCAACGTGATGATTACTGAAATTGAACATGAGCTCGGAGCTTTTCAGCCAATGTTCCGTAATACAAATTATGTCAATTTTATTCGAGTTCATGTACAATTCTAGTTCCAATTCTTTGCTAGCAATTCCTTCAATATTTTGATGAATTAAGTTTGTATAAATTATTTTTTTATTATTTATTGAATTATTATTTTTTATTTTATTATAATTATTATTTGACGTTTTGGCGCTAGAGATTTCCTCTGTTGTCTTATTTTCTAATTTAAATGACTTGGAAGATTTTCCAATGTCTGGTTATTCATCTCACGGTGCTCAATAAAAGCAGTTTGGTTAGCCAAATTTTTGGCAGTTATACAAAAATATTAAGATAGCAAAACAGCTATCTGTCGCTTACAATAACTGGATAGGTAATATTTACCTGTAGTCAAATAATATTTTTTACTAACAACATTGTTAGAGTCAATTAAATGTACAGATTTATCATTGCATGACATTGTATGCAAAGTCATATTTAGCTTATATCTAAAATCATTTTCTGCTTGTGGCAAGCTGTTGCTGTAAGGGAATGTAAACATCACAACTTTATTTACTTCTAATGAGCTTAAGGTTTCAAATTACTGAATAAGTTGACTTTTGTTCACATTACCCCTATTTCCGACCATAATAATTAAATTTGATTCTCGATTAAAGCTGTAACTTTTTATTTTGGTCATGATTTCATGCAGACTAGAATTAGGCATGCAGTTATTTATGACAGAATGTCCCATGCTCAAGCTCAATATTTGGCCCATATCTTTTCCAATTTCATCGCTAAACAGTACAGTTTTGTTTGTGTTCTTACTTTTACACAAAGTAGGTGAACTGACACACAGCGGGGAAGCTGATGAGGCAGCACTCACGGGCTGTGGATTCTCAAGATGCTGACACTCACAAGTGTGATTGGCCACTAAGGAGTCAAATTGCTCCTTATTGCTATGAGACAATTTGAGTAATTCATCCATGGCCAGAGAATACTCCCTAATCACGTCCTGTGACTTCTCATAGCGGCTAGTAATGCACCACAAGGATTCCTCAACGCTGGTAATTTCAGATTGAAGCTGCTGTATGTCCGTTTCATACTTTAATTTATTGCTTTCTAGTTGCAAGGTACACGTTTTAAGTTTCTCAAATATATCTAATTTATTTTCCTTATTTCTAGTACTTGCTACACATTTTAGATTTTGCAAAGTTTTTTTTGTTTTCCCAATGGATTTTCTTACTTTAACATATCGTTTTAATTTGTTTTTGCTGCATGTTGCAACAATCCCCGCTGAGTCTTCTTGTGTCAAATCAATTGTCACAGTTGGGATGTCACTACATGTAGCAGAAACTTGGCCGGGTACCCTATCAGCTGATAACAATTCATCAAATAAACTTTGGGTTTTCAGTGTGGTGGAGCAATAATTCTTTCTCCAGGGCAGATGTTCGGTTTAGAGCGAGCTCATACTCTGTACCACACTGGTCGAACCCGTCTATTATCATTTGAAACCTATCTCGTTCCTCAATTACAGAAGCACATTCTAAATGTAATGCAGTCAGCTCACTCTTTGGTTTTGTAATTTTGTGTAAAGAATCTAATAATATTTTTTAATTTTCCTCTCTTTCAAATGTTAATTGATTGCACAAATTTTTGGTTTCCTTCAGTTCCTGCAAAGCCTGGTTGAGCTGTGACTCCTCCTGACGCGCCAAGGCTTTACGAGTCATCATTACGACGATAAAAAATTAAGTAAAAATTAAAATTACTCGAAAAACATGACTGGAATAACCAAGAAATTGACAATACAAAATTGAGGTTACTTTTGGATTTCTTTGTACTTACGTGCTTTTATGTATACTTAGTAAGTAGGAATTTGTATTCCAAACGTATATATCCACACAAATAAGCAGCAAACACTTCCAAACAAAAACAATGATCACATTCAAATTATCTAACTGAAATTTGCACCGGTATTCAGTTGGCCAATTCACTCCAAAAACACAAAAAACGACTTAAAATATAATTTGTACATATTATTTGTATTGTTTCTACGCGATAAAATTGAAAAGGGCTACGTAAAAACACATAAAAACAATAAAAATTTTAATAAACTGAATGAGACAATTTTATCAATTATTTTATTAATTTTATCCGAACACCTCTTCCCTCTCCAACGATCCTATCGACGTCTTCCCTTATGCCTCTCACCAGGGGATGACTCAGTTTGGGGTTCCGCAAGAGAGAATCGAGTGAAGATCTTGATTCACTCAATATGCTCACCACAGAGTCTGTGCTTGAAACCACCATCCGAATGGCCCTGCTGAGTGCATAGAGTTCCGACTGGAAGACCGTGCAAGATGGGTGAAGTTTGAAGGTTGCAAACTTAGACTCCGAACCCTCCTCCCACCAGGTAAGTGCTGCCCCCACTTGACCTTCTATCTTACTGCCATCTGTAAAGATTTGTGGTACTGTGAGGTGCACCTTCCAGTAGCTCATACTCAATGAATGTTAATCTGGATGGATGAGGTTGATCCAGATATCCCACTCTGAGTTCGAGTTCCTTTCCTGGGGGAAGATAGTGTAGGGAGAGACCTTTTTTAGATCTGAAACGATTTGCCGCTTCCTGGATCCTCAGGTCCAGTGGCAGCAAACCTGACAGCACGAGTGCAGATGTTAAGGAGACCTGCACACTTTCTGAGCAAAACCTCTCTGGACAGCGTTTGGCTGGTTTTGGTTCATCTGGAGCTTTAGTGCTTGAGACCATGCGCCTGAGGCGTACGTCATGATTGGCTCAACCACTGCGATGTAAATGGCCCTCGTAATCTCACTGTTAAGGCCCCACCTGACTTTTGCTGCGCACGCAAAATGTTTGTAAATGTCCGTGACTATCTTACATTGTGCGGACACGTGCGATTTAAAAGTGAGGTTACTATCAATGACAAGGCCCAACAGTTTTATCTCTTTGACCAGGTTCAGCCTAGTGCCAGACATGACCAACAGAGGGATTTCATACTTTAACTTCTTTGTTAGTAGCATCGCATTGGTCTTGTGCGGTGCAAAGTTAAGTTTATTCTGATTACCCCAGTCGGTTATCATATCCAACGTGTCATTAACTAACTGTTCCTGTACTGTGGTGTTTGTCGAGATTCCTGTAAATACGAGAACCACATCGTCCGCAAAAGCTTGACAGTATACTCCTTTAGACGCCAGTTTCTGCAGTAGCGAGTCTAGAATAACATTCCAGAAAGTTGGTCCTCCGACTGACCCTTGGACACAACCTTTAGAGGTTTCCTTCTCGAATTCTGCTCTGGCATAGTTGACCTTGATCTTTCGGTCACTGATATATGAGCATACTATCTCATAAATATTTTTTGGACACCTTTTTTTCGCTAATTGGTTTTTTAATGCAGGCCACCATGCGTTGTCGAAGGCCCCCTCTATGTCTAGGGAGATAAGGAGTACGATGTTTTTACTGTTAACTCCTTGTCTCAAGTGCTCCACCAGGTCATAGACGTAAAACTCGGGTCATCCTCCGAGAGCACCTGCGGGTTTTCCTTTGTTAGTTCCCGGAGTTCGGTGTGGCACAGTAGGTCTGTATGCTCCGAATCGTCAGGATAGAAAGTTTTTGCTAGGAGTTCTGCTGATTTCTGTGGGATAGAGTGATCCCTTCTGGACTTCTCAAGAGCATATCTTCTTGCCTTCCTGAAGTCTTTCTTATCACTCTGTAGATCTTATCCTTCTCCTGCGTAGTGTAAAACTCTTTCCAATTTTCCGTTTGAGCTTTTTCAGCCTTTGCCACATACTCCAATTTGGCTTTTTGATATTCCTCTATGACAAATCTCAAGCGCCTCGGGGCTGCGTTCCTGATTCTCCTTCTCTTCCTAAGAACCTCTCTTTTAAGATCCTCCAGCGGCTGAGACCACCACGGGGGTTTTGGTAACCCTTTCTTTGTTCCTGCTGTTGACATAGTTTGTTCGCAGTCTCCGTGGATGGCTTCAGTATAAGCTGTGATCTTATCTTCGAGGTCCCTCTTGGACTCCCAACTTGTTTACGGAGGAAATGGTGATATCTCTCCGCAAAAGAGGTCCTCAGAAGATCCCTAAATTCCGGCCACTTCACTTTTCCGGTGTTATACCTGCTAGTAGTAAAAGGCCGTTAAGGTTGTATGTAAGGCTCTTCCTAGACGCAAGGTAAAAGTTATAGCATTGTGGTCTGATCTTACGAGACTGCTATCCACCTGCCACCTCTCTATTCTGCCAAGTAAAGGCACACTGCACGCGGACACGTCCACTAAGCTTGTGCAGGCTCTGCCATCCCTGAAGACCTCGAAAGTTGGTGCGTCCCCGAAATTGAGAATATGGAAGCCCATCTCATTTAAAAATGCATTGTAGGCTGCTCCTCTCTCATTTTCCAAGCTACTACCCCACCAGTGAATCCATTCAGGCGTTCACATCCCCGGCCACTATGAGGTTTGGTGTTGAGAGCTTTTCACAGGATCTCTTTGTCCTCTTCAGATATGGTGCCATGTCTTGCTCCCCGTCAAAGTAAACAGATACTACTCCTAATTTCAGACCTCTTCCGATCACCACAACTGCCGCCTCGGTTTCAGTAACCAGCTGAGGGTCATGGATAACCTCCAGCTGATTACCGAAAACTATTATGGCTGCCTTGACAGCAGTTTGCCTGTTCAAGGTGCATTGGATTACCTGCGTCCCTAGGTGTTGTTTCAGGACGCCGTTTTTTCCAACATAGGGTTCTTGTACCAGGGCGGTCGCAATACCCTTATCCCTTGCAACTTGGAGTAGTTCCGTAGTGGCCAACTTTGAACGTTGTAGGTTTGCTTGTATGAAACGCAAACCTATTTCACCAGACCTTGGGGAAACGAGCTTTGCTGGTGTGAGGTGCCCTTAACAATAGGAAACACGGGACCGCGCTATGGCATCCCATTTATGTCTCTCTGGACACTCATTGCTAAATGCGTTGTGTGCCACGTCCATGCCTGCTTCCTGCTTGGCCACGCAATTCCTACACTTTGGGGCATTACCCTCTAACCTCCCCCTACACACTTCCCAGGAGTGGGACCTTCCGCAGTGGCTGCATAAATCGTCCTTCTCCTGGCAAATTGCCTTTGTGTGGCCGAAGCCAAGGCATTTCGTGCACTGCACTAGAGGAGAATGATCGAACACAGGTCTCCTCTGGATTCCTATGTGAATTTTCTCCGCCTCTATAAAGCGCTTGTGTATGGAGGGAGAGACCTTAAACACCACATGGCACTCGTGGGCGTTACGAGCCTTCTTCCTGTACCTCAGCTTTATTGTGTTCTCCTTCAGATTCTCGTCCTGTAGGACACGAATGTTCTGTGATAACACCGTCTCCACAAGATACGAATCCTTGTGATGGGAGAGCAACATCCCTCACGATGATCAAAGGGTTCCCTGACTTTGCCGCTTCGGCCTTTAGTCCCTTATCCAGCCTAACTCTGGACTGGACCAACAAAAGGTCTTCCTTGGTACCACAGCTAAGGACCACCTTGCTGTTCCTGGCTTTTCTGACCTTGTCGATCCTGGCTCCACTCGTTCTCGTGTCGAGAGCCTCGACGATGCGGTCGATCACATTATCCCCCGTGTTGGCGGGGTCTGAAGATGTGACGATGAGTGTGTGATTTGGCATATGCTGTGGCGGTGGCTTTGCGCCAATCTTGGCATATAAAACCTTTCTGCCTCTTGCCGTGTCCGCGTCCCTTAGAGGTTGAGGACATCACTGACACGATGTCCCGAATCTCCAGCATCTCCTGTGAAGTTCCCTTTTCTTCCGTGGCTTTATTGGGTAATGACTCGAGGTGAGCCCAGGTTTTATTATTAGCCTCCAAGATCAGCTGCGTCTTTTCCTGTTTTTTTTTGGAGGCTTCTACGAAGCTTGTCAAACTGGTTCCGGAGGGAGTCAACTCCAGCTTTTAACTGGAGTCGATCCTTCTTTGAAGCTCCAGCTCTTTACTCCTGTCCTCGTTTGTGATTTTCTCCCCGAGAAGCCTTATACGCTTTTCTTGATCCTGGATGGCCTCTGATATTTCATTTATTAGTCGGTGAGGCTCCTGTGCTTCGTATCCCTGCCAGTCGCGAATCGCTTTCGTCTCTTTTAGAGAGTGAGCAACGTCGCTCCTGACCACGGATACCTCCTGAGCTAGTTTACTTGTGATGTCTTGTATCTCCTTGTTGTGAGCTCTCTCCACCCTGACGAGCTCGATGGCATTTCTCGTTCTTTCTCTTTCCAGATTTGTTATATGTCTGGACCTGGAGTCGGACAAGGAAAGAACCACCTCGTATAGCGTCTGCAAACATTCGAGTGCAATTGTTTTGCACTCCCTCTTCATGTTACCCGCAGACTCCAACGCGTCCTTTCCCTGTAAAAGCATATCATTTGCCAGTTTTGTGGCCATGTCCATTTCTTTCTACCCCCATTCGCTTGTTAGACTGCTCGACTAGCATGCTTTTACGAACCTTACGCACGAACGGTGAGGCCAGGTCAATAAATGATGTGACCGACTCGTCGTCCGACATAATCTGTTTGGGCCGAGAGATACCGCACTGATCCCAGTTTATGACTCTTGTCTTTCACCGAAGCCGAGGCCGAGTCTGGTTCCGAAATCGGAGGGGAAGGCGCTGATTTTAGGGTGATTTTAATTGTGGCCAAAACTCTTTATGAAATTGTTTGAGCCACATAGCCTCTTGTACACAAGAGGACAGAGACATGTATTCTGCCTCTGTTGTAGACAAAGCAACCGTTGGTTGCCGTCTGGAGTTCCAACTTATAGAAACCCCCTTAAAAAGAAAGACATAACCGGTACATGAGCGCCGATCATCTTCTGAGCTTGCCCAATCCGAGTCACAATATCCATGAACCATTTATTTATTAGGGTCCTGCTTGTAACACAAGCTATAGTTTAGTGTGCCTTTCAGATATCTCATGATTCGTTTCATAGCAATCCAGTGCTGTATCTGAGGTTTGTTATTATATTTACTGAGCAGGTTGACCACAAAACTGATATCTGGTCTCGTCCCTTGAGATAAATACAATAAACATCCAATGACTTCTTGATATGGTATACTTTCTAATATTTTTGACTCATCTCCGGTGTTTTGTAGTTTTTCATTTACAATCCATAATACCATATTTGGTCAAGACTTCTAGTATGTATTTTTTCTGATCCAAGTAAATTATACCATGTTGTCAGTCTCTTTCCATGTTCAAACCGATACAATATTTCAGTTCTCCAATAACTTTAATTTTGAAATTTTCACACAGTTTCATCATTATATTTCTGGTTGCTGAAAAAAACAGATCGTCTACATATACTCCAATGAACAATATGTTTGTATTATCAATTAGTTTATAACAGATGCATGGATCAAGACATGAACGAATAAGTCCAAGCTATTTCAATGTAGAATCTAGTCGTTTATTCCATTTTTGACTGGCTTACTTTAGTCCATACAAGGATTTTTTCAATAAACATACACGGTTGTCAGTCTCATACATAGGTGGTTGCATCATGTATATTTCCTCTTTAATGTACCCTTGTAGAAAGGCAGATACAGCATCCATTTGATGGATTTCAAAATCATACTTAGCTGCCAGCGCAAATAAATATTTAAACCTCCTTCGGTGTCTTTGCATCTTGAATATGCACGTAATAAATGCTATCAACAAGGATTGTCATTTTTGACTTAGCTTTCAAGTCTTTGGTGGCATTTACTTCTTTTCCAATTTCCGGTTCAACGCATTCCCATAACTCCTCATGCTCCAGGTAGGTTGTGACTGCAAACCTCCACGTGTCGTAGTTTTCTCTCCCGGTCAATTTTGCTATTTGCATATTACTGTTCGCCATGAAAATCAAAGCTGAAACCTAAAAATACTGATTCACGTGTCTGCGGCGGCCCATGACCTGTAGAAACACTGTAATTACATTCTTAAGGAAAAAAAAAACACGTAACAGGTTTTAGCCTTTTTACACAACTTGATGGTTCTGCGATTGAATTTGTTTTTTGTTTGTTGTTTTTGTTTGCCCATCTCTTTCCGCAAGCAGCCTCGTACTCGGGAACGACATGTGCCGCATCACAGATATAGAATGATGATAACCAATAGTAAAACGATGATTAACAGTACGGTCTAGTAGGTTTGAATATGTTCCTCCAATGTTCGCTGTAATCGTCTTGTTTTTTTGATCCTGTCTGTGCTATAATAATTTCTTCATCTTTACTATAAGTTTTTCCCATATTGATAAACAGTTTGCGTGTAGAAAAATAAAAGTTTGCATGTGATCTTTGCAATGTCACAGTGCATAATGAATAATTTTCTTACACTCTCTATATACCTTTTAGGTCATCTCTGAAATTTCATTGAATTTATCATTGCTTTACTTATGTAGCGTCATTACGCACACTAATGAAATTGCATATTTGCAGTTTGGCGTTACGAGGTTAGTACTTGTATGTTATGTACTTAAGTCATTCGCACACCACAGCGCCCCAATGAAGTCGTAACGTTTAATATTACCCACCTATCAAGTTTTTTTTTTTATTTGTTTGTGTTTGTGTCTATTGTGTAAACCGAATATATTCCGCGATATTAACTTTGTACATGTTGTCGATAGGATTGACTTTAGGTGACTGTTTGCCTGTGTGCGCTCGCCCGGCAATGCAATGACCGATACAGCATTTCTGTACAACACACATTGTTACACGGAAATGGAAGTAACGACCCTTTATCTTTGTATTATTGAAAACTTGTGATAGTGCTTTGATTGCTGCCACTTCATAATCCAAATGTACAACATGTGGTTCCCATTCCGGGATTTGGCTTTTAATCATTTGTAACATTGCGCATTTCCAGCATGCGGTCTATGACTGCAAGTAAGTGATAGCCATTTTGGTTGCATCCAGCTGAAACAACTTTCGGAATTGTGCAAACTGTGCCTGTCGTTTTGACGAATTTTTCAAAAAGTTGTAACAATTTCTTGCCAAATCTTCGCAAGTTCTGGGTAGTCCCTTACATGCTACGCTAGAGCACAAGTGTAAAGAGTGGCATATACATTTTACAATGCGTATTCCAGGACATTATAACTTAACTCCCTTCTTAAACATTATCCCACTACTTTATTCTAACTATCGTGACCCTTAACTCTCCAAATACTACAGCTACTGAACTGCTCTTTAACTGAATTGCCGTTTTCCTACTTCTCTTTGTTACTTGCATGTACGAATATTCATCCTAGTTATGGGCATGCTTGATTCATTACTTAATTAATATGGCCATGGTGATCGTCTAGTTTATAGTATGTTGTGTAATCGTAGTAATTCAGGTAATTTTAAGTTATTTATGTCAAGTCCTAACAATACATATTTGAGATCTAACTAACTCTATCTAAAAAATAACAAAACTATCTAACGACACAATTTATTATTCAGAATACGGACATGGATGATTACCTTGGAAGCTGTGATAATGAGCATGAAGCTGCATGTTTAGCAACCAACATAATCACTATTAATGACGCAGCTGGTTTCGAGATGAGATCTTGGGTATCAAATTCTTCCCAAGCTCTTTCCACGTTACCTTCTGATTTACTTGCTCATGGGGTTACAGAGGTAAACGTGGGCCCAGTCTCTCTATCACAGGTGCGTGTCCTGGGTGTAAGCTGGAATGTTGTTGCCGATTCGTTGTCATTACCGCGTAACTTTTCTGATAGTTTGCCGCCGAAGCTTACTAAGCGCAATGTACTTTCAGGTTTAATGAAAGCTTATGACCCTCTTGGTTTCCTCACTCCAATAATTATGAAGGGACGAGTGTTGTTTCAAAAGACATGGAGGTTGGCAACAACTTGGGACGAAGTATTGCCTGCCAAATTTGCTGCCGAGTGGGTAGAATGGTTTGAGAACTTAGTCAAAATATCGGGCAGCTCGATCCCTCGTTGTTATGTCGACCTACCTCAAGTGGCTTCTGTTCAGCTTCACGTTTTTGCAGATGCCAGTGAATGTGCTTATGCTTGTGTTGCTTACTGGCGCTTTTCATCTCCAAATGGAAACATAAGTCTAGCTTTAATCGGCAGCAAGGCCCGGGTAGCCCCTCTAAAACCTACCACGATTCCTCGGCTAGAGTTACAGGCAGCTCTCTTAGCAGCTCGCTGGGCTACATATATTATCGAAGCTCATAAACACAAACCAAGTGAATTATTTTTTTGGTCCGATTCTCAAACCGTTCTGAAATGGCTGCACATTGACCCGAGATTATTAAAAATATTTGTTGCACACAGAGTCTGTGAAATTAGTGACCTCACAAATGTCTCTGATTGGAGATACGTGCCTTCATCTCTGAATGTCGCAGACGACGCAACACGATTCCGAGATGAACTCACCATGTCATCACGTTGGTTTATTGGGCCACCATTTTTACTTTTACCGTCGGAAGAATGGCCCAGTAAACCAAATATTGACGCCATACCAATTCTCGAATGTAAAGCTAATCAAGAATTGGTAGGATTAACAGTAGCAGATTCGCGAGAGCTACCTTCACCGGTAGTAGCCAATCACCTGCATTTTAGTGTATGGTTGCGCTTTGTTCGTGCTACCGCACGCGCACATCTAAGCGCATCGGCTTTTAAGCACAAGTCACAAAATTCTAAATTGCCACCAGCTCAAAGTGGCTTAATATCTTTGGACGATTCTTTTATTTTGTCATCTGAACTGAACGTCATATTTTCCTAAGAGTTCAGCTTGTTTCGTTTAAGAGAGAATACACGCAAATTGACGCTGCACGCCCCGTTTGTAAAGAAAGTAGATTAAAACATGTTTCGTTAATTTTAGGAGATGATAGACTTTTACGATTATCTGGCCGTACTAGAGCTTCATCAGACATCGACTCACAGCCAAAGTGCTTTATGGGAAACATCGGATAGTTCACTTGCTGATCGAATCCTCCTTGATCAAGAGGTACCTTTATATTCTTAGGGTCCCGCACTTCATCTAACCACTGTCGATCAATTTCCTCGTTCCCGCTTGTTCCTGCAAAGAGGGTGGAAGCAGTAGACCCTTCCAGGCCTACCTCAACTACTTCACTCAAGAAGTCCATTTTGCGGTTAAGTGCATTGCCTGTCTTAACTACCGGCCTTACTTTCCCCCCTTCGCTCTTCTGCATCACCACCATCTGTTCATCCTGCGGCGTGAAGAGCTCCATCCTTATGAAAGTATCAGATTTTAATGCTGCATCGACCCACTTGTAGGCCCTCGTGCGCCTGGCCTTCCCCTCTACATTGAGTGTAGTGGCTTTCCCGGTGCCGGCTTTCCCCCTCATCCACCTCCCGGCCTTCACCCACTCTTCCGCACTTGCTAACCCTTCCGGCCTTCTCCATTCTTTCCTGAGCAAATGGACGGTGGCAGCATACATCCTGCGAAGGTACTCATCCTCCGGCATTATGCCCGCCCCCGTATACCTTCGTTCTACAAACCATTCCTTCACCTCCTGCTCCAATTCCCCTGGCCCGGCGTACGGCACGTACCCGAACATTAGCTCCCAGTGGGTGAAGTACCTCCATGAGGAGCTTATATACGTACCCCCTCTCTTTGCCTCACCAGACACCACCTTCAATAATCCACGCAATCTGCACCTGCAGATATCGTGGCCGGTAATTTCACGCAACAACCGGTACAGCCATCCCATTGCCAGTGCATCCTTCCTAGGTGCTATCCTCATCAGTAGATGGAGCCCATCTTCCAGAAGGCCTGTCCTCCCTTTTAAGATCCTACACCCGTCACACTCTGGATGCTCTCGTAATCTGAATCTCCTCAGACTATCGTTTAGGTTACCGTAATCAGATTCCCAGCCTTTCAGTCCACAGCCGCAATCCCCAGGCGCGCAAGAGCTCCTGATAACTTGCTCAAAACGCCCTAGAGTATAGAGCCAGTCAGGGACGATATCGAGCTTCATGCCGTGTCCTCTTGCGCCCGATGATCCGGAGAGTTCTCCGCCCGTTGCGCGTCCGATCCGAGTTTGGGTACGGTCATCAGCCCAGCACCACCTAATCCCACACTTTGCCCCGGCGGCCGTGAGTGCAAGGCTCCAACGGGAAAAACCGACTGGGGCTGTTCACCGTCGGTTTCTGGGCCCTCCGCCCCCCCAGGCGCCGCCGCTCTCCGTGGTGGCAGGCTACCACCAATCCCTCGGAGAGCAAACATAGCTTGAATTCCGGTCCCTGCCATAGGCAGAGCCCCGGTTGGCGCCTTGCTAAGGGTGCCTTCGGTTAGGAGAGGGCTACTTAACAGCCCTACCAGACGGTTACTCAACGTAATACTCCTATACGCCGGTGTCAGCCAGTCCCTATACTGTATCCTGGCGCCCCAGCCAAAGGGTCTAGGGTTTGCCGCCCCTGCCCGTTGTGGTGGCAAAGCACCGCCCCAGCCTCGCTGTACGGCCAAAGTCTGGACACCCGAGTATCTAGTCTGTATGTCATGTCAACGGCCTCTAGCTGATCCGGATGTGTACTATATACAACATCACGGCGACCGATGGCCAGAAGGTCAATCCTCCCCAACGCCCGTTCTACCCCAGGGGCATCGGTTGGGACCCCCATTTGTGCTACCCTACCGTGTAGCCAATTGTTGCCAGTAGCGGTCGCTAACACAAAGCCCTCCTTATCTATGACGCTTAGACCGTGCCCCGCAGCGACTTCCTCCGACAACCACATACTAGCTGGCGTCCTAACTCCGGTCATACTGGACTGCACCCCCTCCACTTGGTTGACTCGCCAGCTTAATGTAGTATTACGCCTATCTGTGCACAGCAAGTCGTGGACAACTCCTTCCATGGACGCCCCGTCCCGCTTGCCACTGTCCGTAACTAGGCTGTTCCAAAATGATCCGAGGTTCAGCGCCTCGTGAGGAGCGACCACCTCCTCCCCAATGACCGCCGCCATTTTGAACTCCTCCATCCCCCTTCGTACGGCGAGGGATCTGCTGATACAATCGAGGGGTCGCGCGCGCCCACTGCGGCCGCTGTCGGAGCCCCCAAAATCCTGATCTAGGGTAGCAAACCCTAAGCCGGTCGCTAGTTCGATAGCATTCGACCACTGTCCCAACAACAGGATAGGGTTATCGTCTGCGGTGTCCCGATCCGTCACTACCTGGTCTAGGGATGTCACGGCATTCTCATGCCCGAATCTCGCGAAAACAGTTCCTTCCGGCTCTACCTCTCCCGCAGTGGGGGGTATCCGGTCAGTACCCAGCCGAGCAGCTCTGAATGCAGTAGGGAGCCCCCTCGTCAGTCTATCGCCAGCAGCGTCCACGGCAACTTCTTCCTGCGCCGGGTAACGACAACTCAAAATATTGACGAAATTGTCTACTTCTGCCCAGTCTATCCGCTTCCCGGAAACCCGCTCTAACGCCCACGTGTCAAGCAACGTGGCCAAAGGCTCCGCGTGTGCCATGAGGAGCCGGATGCACTCCCCCACCAAGCCACGTCCGTCAACGGCGACTAGAGGCGGTCGCTCACCTGCCCGTGCGATCTCCACGATGTCCACTCGGTGGCCACCGATATTTAGCCGCTCCGTAGCCCTCGGTGATACTAACACGATCTTATTCACCTGGTTGCGGATCGTGACCAACCCTTCGTTTCGGACGAACCCGTGTACTCCCATGTTCTCTTGTCCCTGCCAGTCGTTCGTAATGAACCACTCAGTACGGACCACGAGTGGATGGGGTAAGGCCATGACTATCTGCATGGCCCAAAGCGACCCCGCGTTTGACCGGCACTTGTCTAACACTACAAGCGCTACTGAGTTTGTACGTCAAGTTTGCCCATGGAAACAATGAACTCGTGGTGAATGAACTGCGCCAACGTTTCTTCATCATTGGCTTACGACCAGCCGTGAGAAGCGTCTCGAAACGGTGTCAACTCTGTCGAAATACCAAAACGAAGACTTCCACGCCATCAATTGGAGACCTACTGGATGTCAGAATATGAAAAATTGGATCACCCTGTTTGCCTGACTGATGGTTCGAGCTATGCATACAGAAGTTTTGGAATCGGTATCATCGGATCCTGCCCTGATGGCACTTCGGATTCTGCCCGATGGCAATTCGATTGGATTCCGCCCTGATGCCTGCCCTGATGGCACTTCGGATTCTGCCCGATGGCAATTCGAACGGATTCCGCCCTGATGGCACTTCGACGTTTCATAGCCCGTAGTGGCTGCTCCACACGCATTTATTCAGACAATGGGACTACCTTTGTGGGTGCTTCAAACATTCTACCCAAACTGTTCTTTTCTGTGAATAGAGACATAGATTGGTAGTTCTCCATACCTTACTCCTAGAAGTGGAAGCAATTGTAAATTCAAGTACTCTTACCCATGTAGGAGTTGTTGTCGACAGTGAACAAGCCCTGACACCCTTCAGCTTCCTAATCGGCACACAAAGCAATGACCAACAGCTACGGGAGTTCTCTGATGGAGACCTGGTGAGACGAATTGATTGGATTGGCGGAAGGCGCAGCGACTAGCGGACCACTTTTGGCAACGTCGGGTCAGGGAATACTTGCCACTCCTAACTCCTCGTCAAACAATTCCGGCCCATCAAGCACTAGACATCGGAGATGTGGTGTTAACCATTGGCCGTTAGGACGAATCGTAGAAAGGTTTCCGGGTAGGGACAATGTAACTCGTGTTGTTAGAATAGCCACCAAAGGGGGGGTGTTGCGTCGGCCAGTTCGGAAGGTAGTTCGCCTTCAAATCTAACTGTGTTCCACACCGCTCGGGGCCATGTTGGCGACCAACCTTCCGCACCTACCACGCCAGCCTCCTTCAGAACTTGAGGGAGGCTGGCTGGTGAGAAAATAGTAGATATTTTAAAATTAGTTCCTTTTTCTGTGATGATTAAAAATAAATGATTTTGATTTGTCAGTCTGAAAATAAACTCTGAATGAAATGGATATGCAGTTTTAATTTGGTCCGCAACAGCATGAGTTGCTCATGATTTGTTTTATATTCCTGCCAATAGCCATCTAACGTCTCAATACGTCTTTTGATATAATCTGCTGTTTTACGATCCGATCCATCTTTTTTAAAGTTAGAATGGAGTTTATGTATGCCCGCTGTGATTTGCTGTTGATTGCTTAAAAGATCTTCTAACAAAGACATCTCGTACAATTACGAAGTTCGTCAGTGTATAAAAAGAAAGATCCTACTTGCTGATAGTCTCGGTAACTGTTGCTGTACCAAGATGATGCTGAACGTCACGGCGGCTGATGCCAAGCCAGTAACGAAATGATAATGCTCACTGCTCTGCTATGCTAGCTCTTCAGCAAGGTCACTCGCACGAACACTTAAGTGTAAAAAAAAACAGTCGCGCTGATGATCCTGTCTCGAAGGACCATTATGTACGGGGTGGTTGCTAATCCCCAAACATATGTATGATAATTGATCTGGGCGCGGGTGGTGAGTGAAACGTCCGCTCGTGGCGGTGGAATGGTTTGAACTAATTTATTAGAAATTAAAAGTGCTTATGCTAGTGTTTCATGCTAATGTACGAGGTGGCTCGTACAGAGCTAACGTTGGAAAAGACTAAAAATTTGCCAAGCGAATGAAACTTCAATAGATCAGAGCCGTCAAATTGAAGGTGTCAAAAGTGAACCAAAACCCGCATCGGTGGATGCGTTATGGAGATCCGGAGCATTCCAGCGTGGAGCTAAGGCATTCGCGGGCGGGCGCGGCTACGGTGCTGGCGGGGCGAGCCGGGCGCGCGGCGGCGACGGCAGCGAGCGGAGTGCGCGCGCAGCAGGCGCGAGCTGGCCGAGCGGGGCCGGCCGCGGCGGCGTAAGCGGCGACGGCGCGCGTGCAGGGCACGCCGGGGTGTGTGGCGCGTTCGCCAGTGTTCACTGTGACGGAGGTGATCGGTGTGTGGCCAAAAGAGTGAAGTGTTTCATTTGCGGCAATAAAGGCCATTATAAAGCGATGTGCCCGACAAGGAAATATAAGAAAGTTGATGAGGTAAATGAGGACAGCGCCGTCGACGGTGAGTTGTATTACATATCTACAATTGAGTGTGTCGATTCTATTTCAAGGACAAATGATGATAAATGGCGTGAAACATTCTATTTACCCGAGTGTAGGTCTAGACACGAATTTAAATTGGACACGGGTTCTGACTTAAAGTTAGGATTTTCTTTGTCGCAGCTGAGTATAGATAAGGTACGCGCAAAATCTTTTTGTCGTAATTACTTATCAATTGTAGGTTCGACTACAATTAAACTCGAACATAAAAAGCGTGAATATCAGTTAAAATTTGTAATAACCGGTGAGACCTGTCAGAGCATTTTGGGAAAACACGGTTTAGAGGAATTAGGATTAATACAAAGAATTTACTCAATCAATTTGGAAAATTATGATGATTTATTTAAAGGTTTAGGTAAGTTGCCGGGACGCTATAAAATACCGTTAGAAAGTGAAGCTAGCCCTTGCATATGCCCTGTCAGGAAGATACCTATTGGTGTGAGGGACCAACTGCAAAGAGAGTTGACCCGGATGGAGGAGTTAGGTGTTATAAGGAAGGTAACACACCCAACCTCTTGGGTCAACGGTATCGTCATCGTAGCTAAGAAGAATGCTAGCTTGAGAGTATGCTTGGATCCACGACCTCTCAACAAGGTAATCAGGCGACAGCATTACCCCTTGCCGACTATAACTGAAATAGCCACCCAGTTAAAGGGTGCGCGGTATTTTAGTAAGTTGGATGCCAAGTCAGGCTTGTGGATGGTTCAGCTCGATGAAGAGAGTGCCGACTTATGCACTTTTGGCACTCCGTTCGGCAGATACCAGTATTTGCGGCTACCCTACGGAATTAACTCGGCTTCGGAAGTTTTTCATGCCAAGGTTCGACAGCTCCTCGAAGACCTGGAGGGAGTAGATTCCTTTGTCGACAATATTATCGTTTGGGCGTCCACGAAAGAAGAACACGATAAACGTCTTGCCTGTCTCCTTGATAGGGCCCGCTGCGTCGGTATAAAATTTAACCGCGATAAATGTGAATTTTGTGTGACAGAGGTCACCTATCTGGGCCACACATTTAGCGTCGAGGGCATGAAAATAGATCATGCAAAGTTGAGAGCTATCACAGAGATGCCCAGCCCGAGTGACAGGCAAGCACTCGAGAGGTTTCTCGGTATGGTAAACTATGTAAGTAAATTTATCCCCAACTACTCTGAAAAGGTTAGTCCGTTGCGCAACCTGCTGAAGAAGGACAGCGAGTGGTGTTGGGGCGCGTGTGAGGAGCGCGTGGTGAGCTCGCTGAAGAGCGCGCTGTGCAGCGCGCCGGTGCTGACGCTGTACGCGGCGCGCGAGCCCGCGCTGCTGTCAGTGGACGCGAGCTCGCGGGCGCTCGGCGCTGTGCTGCTGCAGGGAGGGCGGCCGGTCGAGTTTGCGTCGCTCACACTCACAGATACGCAGCAGAGGTACGCTCAGATAGAAAAGGAGATGCTCGCAATTGTTTTCGCTCTAGAAAGATTTAACCAGTATGTTTTTGGCAAGAGCAATATCACTGTGGAAACGGACCACAAGCCGCTTGAAGCACTCTTCAAAAAGTCGCTCGATTCAGTCCCGGCGAGACTGCAACGTCTGATGCTTCGTACTCAGCGATATGACTTTCAGGTCGTCTACAAACCAGGAAAATACATGTATATCGCTGACACCCTCTCGCGGGCACCGCTTTCAGAACGCCTGCACACCAAGTTGTCTGAGGAAATAGAAGAGCAAACCTGCTTTCTGCTACAGAACGTTAGAGTCAGCGAGGAGCGACTTAAGTTGATAAAGGGACATATGGGCCATGACAGTGAGTCTAAGGTTTTAATAGATTACATTTTGCACGGCTGGCCTACAAATAAGTATCAAACGGAAGAATGCGTGCGGCAGTACTGGAGCTACAGAGAAGGTTTAGAATATGCGCATGGTGTAATATTCTGCAATAATTTAGTTTTTATTCCACGAGAGCTGCGGAGCGAAATGCTTTCGCGTGTGCACGAGGGACACCTTGGCATCGACCGGTGCAAGCGACGAGCGCGTGACGTCATGTTTTGGGCGGGGATGGCGCGCGATGTCGAGCAGACGGTCCGCCGGTGCCGCGTATGCGCCGAGCACGCAGCACGCCCCATGCGCGAACCCATGGTACCTCACATTATTCCACATTTGCCGTGGTCAAAACTGGGCTCTGCCCAGGCAGCACACAAGTCATATAACTGGCCAACAATTTAACCTTATGCAGGGGTAAGCTTTATTATATATGTATAAAAGCTGTGTGTATTGCCAAGTTCTGTATTAAAGTTGTTTTTTGTTATGATAATGCTATTAGCTGAGTTAGTTCTGTAATTTGCCGATTTTATTTCTTAAAGCTGAATAGTCATCATAAATAGACCTGTTACTCAAGAGTTTGTGTAACCTTTTGTATAACACTGGTATAAGATTCTATTATCCAGCAGAGTACTGAATAATTGAGGTTCTGTTCTCTTTTAGCTGTATTACACACCACATCTTGACAGTTACACAGCTGCTGTATAAAGTAGGGTGAGGTTCCTGTTATGAAGCATATAGTTAGTTAACAGAATTTAAGGTAGCTGTTATAACTACTTTATGCCGCTTTAAGTACGAAATTACTGTCATGTGCAGCTAACTGGGGTAAAAGCAAAAGTAACAGATTCTTATGCAGAAGTTGGCTGAGTATTCACGAAAAGTAGACATTTTTTAAGCTAGCAGAACTATTTTGCAATATTTGTCAGCATTTATGCGGCTAGTAGTGTGACATTTCGATTTCGTGCGCGCGCTTTAGGTGTTGTGTAAATTATGCCGCCTATCAAAAAAAATGCTAAAAACATCTCCAATTCATGGAAAAATAGAAAAAGAACAGGAGGCATACGAAGAAAGTGCTTGCGCGAGTATGAAAATATAAAAAAATCTATTTGTGCTAATCCACAAACGACTGAAGGAAGTTCTTCCAGTTCATCTGATCCAAGTAAAAATCAAGTGCGAACACAATCCATAGAAACGGGTTCCGTAATAAATAATTATGAATCTACATTGTGTGAAGATTATGAATCAATTCAGAGGTCTGAAGATAGTGATGCGAGTTCCAATAATTTTGAAACAAGTGAAACGGAATATGAAAAAAATTTAATATTTCGTAATAACTTAAAACAATGGGCCATAAATAAAAACATTTCTCTAGAAGCCTTAAGGGAATTATTATCTGTCGTCAATCACAGATTGCCAGGAGTTTTGCCAGTAGACCCGAGAACATTATTACAGACTAAGAGAAATGTCGTAATAAAAAAAATTGAAGGTGGAGAATACTGGCACAAAGGACTTATTGAACCTTTAAAAGATATAATAAATTTTGTATGGCTGGAAATCCCTGAATCTATACAATTAAATTTGAATTTTGATGGCTTACCTATTTTCAACAGTTCGAAAAAAGAATTTTGGCCAATTCTTTGCAATATCTGCGAAAAACCAGAAATAGAGCCTCTTGTAGTTGGAATTTATTATGGATCAGGAAAACCAAAGAACCTTAGTCAGTATTTAGAAGATTTTGTCGCAGAAACTCAAAGTCTTCTTGAAAATGGAATTCCTATAGTTAGAGAAGGCAAAGAAAATATTATAGTCAATGTAAGAATAAGGTGCTTCATCTGTGACTCTCCGGCTAGAGCATTTATAAAAGGTAAATGATGACTAAACTTGTTACTTACATTACTGACGTCATGCAAAAACTTTTTAGGGTTTTGGTAGCGGTAGGGTAGGGGTAGGGTAGGGGTGGGTTAGGGGTAGGATAGGGGTAGGGTACGTTACACGACATTCATTGACTGGGGGTACGAAGTTCGCCGGGTCAGCTAGTTAATTTATATATAAAAGAGGTCTTGCAGATCCTTACTACAATAAACTACAATCCTTTATTGAAAACATTTTACATTTTCAGGTGTTTGCAACTTCAACTCTAAGCATGGATGTTTAAAATGTACGACTGAAGGAGAATACTCGCATCAGTATCATACTGTCGTTTTTCCAAACTCAAGATGTCCTAAAAGAACAAATGAAGAATTCAGAAATAAGAAATATAGAGATCATCTAAAATCTGATACACCCCTTTTAAAATTACCCATAGATATGATCGAAGATTTTCCTATTTCCGATTCATTACATCTGATTGACTTAGGAGTCATGAAACGATTACTCGTGGGATGGCGTGATGGAAATTTTAAGAATCTTACTACAAAATGGCGAACTGACGATGTGCTGAAAGTAACACAGTTTTTACTCACCTGTAAACTACCCTCCGAAATTCATAGATCTATGAGAGGTCTAGCTGAGCTTCATCATTGGAAAGCATCTGAATTCCGGTCATTTTTCTATTATTTGAGTATTGTTATTCTGCCTGACTTTATGTCGAAAGGACCCTATGAACATTTTTTGACTCTTTTCTGTGGGGTAACAATTTGCTCTAGCCTAAAGTACAGCTCAATATTGGACCTTTCTCACGAATTATTATTATATTTTGTAGAAAACTTTAAAACATATTATGGTAACTACATTACTAGCAACATTCATAATCTGGTACATATTACTGATGAAGTTCGTAAATTCGGCCCACTTAACACCTTTAATTCTTACCCTTTTGAGAACAAACTGTACTGCATTAAAAAAATGCTTAGAGCTGGCAACAAGCCATTATCACAAATAGCTAAAAGGCTTACAGAGAGTGATTGGAATGTTCAATCTAAATTAAGTAAAGCGAAAAATGAAACTAACCAATATCCTGTCATAAAAACAAATAGTAAAAATAGAAAAATAATAGATTTTGGTAAGTTCGTAATTTCTAACAAAAGACAGGATAAGTATTTTATGACTACAGAAGAAGAAATTATAGAAGTGGCAGAAATAACCGATGAACATATCAAAGGGTACAGAATTGAAAATGTATCTGACATCTTCGAATTACCTATTAAGTCTTCATATCTTAATATGTTTAAAACAGGTGTACAAAATGGAAACCGTACAACAGAAATCATAAGTTTCAATAACATTAGCTATAAGTTTGTAGTAACTACAAACAAAAATGAGCTTTATTTCATTCCTCTATTACATACATTAACAATTTAAACTGTATAGACCGTATTCCAATTGCTATGTATTTACTTGGGCACGCTGCTGTTTAGTAACTAAGAACAGTAGGAAGGAAGGAAAGGAATGAAAACCAAGGAAGGAATACTTATCTTGATCTCATGCTATTTATAAAAAGTGTTGGATATTTGACTAAATGTGTAATATTAATGTGAATTGTAATAAAACAATTATTTAAGTCAATCAGTCTTCCTTTTATTTTCAGTACAAAAATCACTTGAGAATACTTAATTGTCCGATACATCACTACCTATTAAACGATTACACTTAACAAAGTACGAAAAAAAAGCAAGTTATAAATCTGATTATTGAGTAAACGCAAGTGTTTTACTCGGGATTCTGTTTTAAAGAACACTTAACCCGTCAAGCGAAGATACCCCAAAAAAAAATGGCCCCCAAGCGACAGCACTTTTTCTAGCAATTCTTTTTTTGTTTATGTTATCGGAAAAAAATATTTTCAAGTGTTTACGCATAATTATATGACAAGTGTTATACATCATTGTTATGGCATTGAATTTTCCTACCTAATAATAAATAGTAATATATTTGAAAAACTTACATGACCTCGTAGTAAATTATTATTTTCGAAGACACACACACATTGTGATTTCACACACATATTTTATCTCGTTGCACTCATTCACAATAGCTTTCACCAAAATTACACATGTAAGTATGTAGCATACATATTTACGTAATCATTTCACAAAACTTTATCACTTTGAAAATAAATAAAACACAAGAAAAAGATAATTTACAACTTCGAAAAAAAAGCACCGCCATTTTGGTACCTTCCCGCGGCGGCGCCATACAATTTGCACCGAGCGACCACAAGACATGAAATTCCATGTCGTCAAAACTTAGTTCCATTTATCGCGTTGATTTATACCTCTTTTTGAAATAATACGAACACACACTAAATCTACAATGTTTTTCTGGTAAATTTATGCAAAAATATATCCAAAAAAGTCACTGATTCCTCCAGAAAGACATTTTTCATGACCGACTGGACCGGACCGGCTCTGTCGACACGCGCGAAATTACTGGTCACTCGCTCGCGAGTCACATCGGTGGCTTCAAATATTTTTTTCTGTATGTTTGCTTCGGTTTTCTACCAATCAAAGGGCACGAGTGAACTTCCACTGAATGAACAATATTGTGTACAGCCAATAGGAAAGCTCAAAGAATTCGAACATAGCCAAAAATATTGACCAATCACACAAATCTGTTATGAGCAAACCTTGCTCATAAGGCACGCAGTGTGAATTTTTCTTATGAGCATATGCCGCTCATAAGGCACTCAACGGGTTAATAAAATTCTAGTTATAAAAATCTAAATTGTCATAAAGAAATCAACAAAATAGAATTAAACGTATAGCGTTACATCGTCATAAAAAAATCAACAAAATATAATTCAACGTATAGCGTTACATCGTAATAAAAAAAATTTAAAAATAGAAGTAAACGTATAGCGTTACGCATTAGGAACGAAATACTTTCATATGGAAACATCTTCTTTCCTTACAAATACTAAAAAGTAATAAAAATAACAAGACCTCTATTCATTCTCTTCAATTATAGCTTCGTTTTCATTACTTGGATTATTTTCTTCATCATTGTTTTTATTATTAATGCCATTATTATTAGTATTTTCGTCTTTGGGATTATCGTTACCGTCATTATCATTTATATTAACTTCACCATCATTTTGTATATTTCCTTCACCATCATTATTAGTATTGTTTTCATTGTCATTATTAGTATTACCTTCATCATGATTATTCATAACATCTTCGTCGTCATGATTATTAGCTGCACTTCTTTGATTCTGAGGCTTACGTTGGACTCTTTTGTCGAATTTCCTTCTTTTCTTGCTGGACTGACGAATGTTCTTGGATGTTTTCCTTTTCAAAGCATTTCGCAATATGTTTTTGAAAAACTCTTCATTATCTTGCACTGTGTACGTGTTGTCCCAATAATAGACCATTTGGAAAAAGAATTTTAATACGTTTTTATATTTTTTGAAGCCTATTTTAAGATCATCTCCACGACTTCCTCCAGTCCAGGAACACTGGCAAAGGAAGTCTTTGGTAAAAATTGAATCTAAAAGTCTATAAGCACAGTTAGAGCCTGATCCTGGTGCCACAGAACATAATATTGCATACTTTTCTAAGTATGTTTTAAGTATTTTAGGGCATGATAGTTCTTTGTCGAGTTTTTCCAAGCTTTCGATGTTATCGACAACTTCCATACACATCCATTTAGTTTCTGCTCCTTTGGCTTGTGCTAAAGTTGTTACTGTAATATTTTCTGTGCTTTGTTCTTGTATTTCTTGTAACTGAACCGACATTTCCCCAAGCTTTTTCATTATTTTATTTTGGTTGTCCAAAATTGCAGTTTGTATCTCGTATAAATTATTAATTTGGTTTGTCATATTTTGATCATTTGTATAATAATGTACTTCTTGAGGTGTATTTTCTTGCTCTCCGGTGGATACTGTATAAAATGTTTCATCGATAATATAGGAGGGATGCTGGTTGGTTTGAATTGACGTTTCTGGAAATATTTGTATGGTTGGATCTGCTTGTGTGAATGGACTTGCTTGTATGGTTGGACCTGCTTGTGTGATAGGACCTGCTTGTGTGAATGGACGTGCTTGTATGGTCGGACCTGCTTGTATAGTTTGACTTGCTTGTATGGTTGGACCTGCTTGTATAGTTTGACTTGCTTGTATGGTTGGACCTGCTTGTGTGATTGGACCTGCTTGTGTGGTTGAAGTTGGTTGTTTCATTCTTTTGTTTGGGTTCCCAGGTTTAATCTGCAACAATGCATAAAAACCTTTTCGAATTATCCTAGAAAAATCAACTGTAAAGCTGTAAACACACGATAGTATCAAACTGATCAAACGCAGTGTCGTCCTTCCAAAAATGACAGTGTTTGGGGAATTTTACGGAACTGAAGCGAGCCACGGATTTCATTATTTAAAAACAAATAATTCAGATAATTGCTTATAACCAGTTGCGTAAAACATGGGAAACGCGACTGCCAGCTCGATACAACCTCAATTTTCTTAGTTTGTCGTTCATATTTTTACTTGAACTACCAAAATGATGTAAAAAACGACAATGGATATGGACATAGAGATTTAAATAAATAGGTAGGTAGGTATTAATTTACCATTATTCGTTGAGCTGCAGCATTCAAATTTAGAACTTTTTGAGGAGGAGTAGTAAGTTTGTAGGATCGTTCACCGTCATCGGTATCGTCCGTGTCTGTTTTGTCTAACATTTTTGATAATTCATCCTCTGCTTCTTCGTATGTACTATAGTTTCTTCTTTTCACTACACAATTATAGGTCAACCAATCTGTCTGGGGCTGGGTACTATCATTTTTTGATAGTATATCACCGTACATCTTAGGCCAACGCAATATTCCTTTGACTTCCCATGTTTCGGGCACAGTACATAGTTCTACCTTGCCTTTTCGACGAGTCGACACAATTTTAAACGGCATGTTCCCTGAAAAATATCAATAACTTAATTAGTACGTACTTACTTTAAGTAGGCACATCTGGCCACTTGAAATAACCTAAATGTTTTTTGCAAGGCACAACTTACATCTATCTACATTAGTAGCGCAGCGGCTCAAACTACCTATCCTATGTCTGCCACTTATCAACTTTTTAACCCGATGTCTCTTCTTTCTGACTTATTAATGCGACAACTATCTGCTATACTCCACAAACGGCCGTACGCATGCACTCTGATGGCAGACTGACTGACTATACTGTGTTTTACGGCGGAGCGAGTGGGGAGGCGGGGGGGTTAATACACTATGCCGCGCGCCCGCACCGACCGAACCGAGGAGAGTACCTAAACACTACAGAGGTGTAGTAAGTAGTTAAAACCTACTATACTTACTTATTTATTCTGTACTACATTAATTACGTTAAAATGGGAAGCGGACACCCGTTGGTAATGACATTTTAGCCTTTTGAACGAAATAACTTTCATATAACTTCATATATATAAAAAAATAAAAGATGCATCCCCTATTCATTTTTAATTTACTACAACTTCCTTTTACACACGGTAAAAATCTAACTTCATTTAGATGGTTTTATTGGGCCGGACAACCGATTTACACGAAATGAAATAATTACCGATTAACTAATAATAAATCTGAATATGATTAGAGCTAAAAAAAACAAATAACAAATAGGTCTATACTGTGGGTTTTCATTTATTTTATGACTGAATCCTAATTGTTTGATTTATATTACGAGTGAGTATGATTATAGAACAGTATACGAAAATATAATGGGGGCAGACCACTTTTAACCAGAGAACATCTGAATAAGTGGACACATAAGGTCTGTTATGCAGACATTAGACGAGGAGCCGCTGTGCAAGCAGACTTTATTCAGAATGAGCGTCGCCATAATGAATAACATAACCTATTAAATCATGTGAAATTGTATACTCGAAAACTCAATTATGATAACGAAATCGGTATAATATTCTTGTAAAAAGTATTACAAGATTACTTTTGAACCCTCAAATGGTATAAGAACATGAAAAAAACCTGGCTTATCAGGTAGCGCGTAAAATTTTTGCACGAAATGTATATATGAATACACGGTAAAGTTGCATGCGCACCTACAATTTATTATTTCAAGCACAAATTAAGCGTATAAAATTATTTACTTACCGCTGACATTAAAATTTGGCCATTTATTTTCTGCTGCTGTCACTCACCAAAACAACGCGGCACTTTTAATTTATTTTTGTGTTCGATTATATATGTCAACTTCAAATTTAATTTGAATAAATTCTTGATAAATGTTCTGAAATAAGCTTAAAGCTGTGTACCATCTGAATATCTGAGCTTTGAAGGACTAAGCATATAGTTCATTCATCATTCATTCATCTTCTGGATAACAGAGCTGTAATACTTGAATAAAAGAACAAAATGCTTTTATGCAGAAGATACTCAGCTTGTCGTACAATTATTCAAAACTTATTCATGTGTTATATTGCTATTACTCAGCTATTAGCGGTATAATTTTGTGCCCAAATTGCTTGAGTAACGTCTGAGTAAGCGCCAAATCAGCTAATTACGGTAGTCTTATTCAGCAATTCGTTTCTGTGACTGCTATTATAAAAAACCTACTCAGAAGGTTTGTGCTGGCTGGGTGACATATTTGAATATTCTAGAGCGTATTATTTAATTATAGTTGATTATCTAACAAACTATGTAGAAGTATGTCCAATAAAAGGTATCACATCTAAACAGGCTATCTTAGCGATAAAGGATCAGTTCGCCCGACACGGGATTCCCGAGGAACTAATAACAGACAATGGTCCGGCATATGCGTCTAAAGAGTTTAGGAGCTTCGCGCAGGCCTGGGGATTCAAGCACACCACCTCTTCTCCTAGCTACCCCCAATCTAACGGACGAAGCGAGCGTGCCGTGCGCACCGCTAAAGAGTTGATAAAAAAGTGTTTAGACTCTAATCAAGATTTCTACCTGGCCCTGCTCAATTATAGGTCGGAGAGACGGCATAGCGAGTCCTGCCCAACTACTCATGGGTCGAAGGCTCAACACGCGCTTGCCATCGCACCCTGACAAATTAAAGCCAGACAGGAATAATGCTGCTGACCTTGAAAACATTTTGCGAAATCAAGAAAGAAGCCGCCATCAGTACGATAGAAGCGCTCGAGCGCTTCCGAAGCTGCACCCCGGCGACGAGGTGGTGACGGCAGACGGCGCCGCGCCGCGCTTTATGCGTGTCTCTTCTCGCGCTCCAGAACCGCGGTCCTACCTAGTCATTGATGGCGCGGGAAAGGTCTTCCGTAGGAATAGGAGGCACCTTATTAAAATCCCCGAATCACCGTCTTCTGCGACATTGTTCGATGAGACGATGCGTGAGGACGAGGCGTGTGGCGGGGGCCCCGGAGACATAACCGAGAAACAATCAGAATCCTTCGGTTCGTGTGTTGATGACTCAGATCACGATTGTCCATCGGATGAATCTCTGAATCCCTCAAACCAACGTCATGTTAGGGCTGCTGCAATAGATGCTAAGAAAAAGTTAAAACTGGTACGGTATTGATATTTCGTATACGGTTACTTACCTAATCTATTAATAATTATTTATCTAATAAAAAGTAACTAAACATACCTACCCAAAATGCTTCTGTGGGTTTAATCAATAACTAGGTGTAAATAGCTACTATTGTGAAGTAGATAAAACCACAGTCATATAATTTTCTTCCGAATTTTGTTTGTAATTGTTAACCCGTTTTCAAAACTATTGCTAAGAAGTAGAAACAATATATTATAATCTTATTGTATATGGATTTGTTTAACTAAATAATAATGATTAGTTAAATATAGTTTATAAATAATGATACTATACTCCTATAATTCAATACCTATTCTAAACTTTAGGTACATACTCATTTTATATTATTTTTAGATAATACATGCATGCAATAAATTATGCATGTTTCTGCCCCATACTGTCGTTGATCATTGTGCGTACTTTTACCTGCCTGCTGTAATGTTATGATTTTACGATATGATATTGGTACTTGTTTCTTTATTTATTTTTTCCGAGAAAGAAGGAGGTAGGTTCTGTATTCACCTATATCTATTAAATTGAATGTTTAACTTAAATACCGATGGTACAAATCACTGTCTGTAAAACTAGATCATTAAGGGAAAGATGTACTGGATTTGTAATGATTTGATATATGTGGGTAGGCATTTATGTGAATGAATTGAACTAGCCATCTTGTTGTTTACATCTGTACGCCATATCAACAGCCTCCAACTGGTCCGGGTGCGTGCTGTATACTATGTCACGCCTTCCCACGGCCAGAAGGTCGATTCTTCCGAGGGCTCGTTCCACCCCTGGTGCGTCGCCGGGGACGCCCATCTGCGCCACCCTCCCGTGTAGCCAGTTATTCCCTGTTGCTGTCGCCAACACGAAGCCCTCTTTGTCGACAACACTCAGTCCGTGCCCGGACGCGACCTCCTCTGAAAGCCACATACTAGCCGGCGTCCGGATACCTGTCAAGGAAGATTGGACACCCTCAACCTGGTTTACACGCCAACTTAATGTCACGTTGCGCCTGTCCGTGCAGAGGAGGAGGTCATGGCTAACTTCCTCCATGGATGTCCCATTCCCCCTCCCTCCATCTACAACCAGACTATGCCAGAATGAGCCCAGGTTGAGGGCTTCATGGGGGGCAACCACAACCTCGCCGATGACTGCGGCCATCTTGAACTCTTCAATTCCCCTCCTAAGTGCCAACGACCTGCTGACAGAGTCGAGGGGTCTTGCTCGCCCGTCACGCCCGCTGTTAGTACCTCCGGCCTCTTGGTCGACAGTAGCGAACCCCAACCCGGTCGCCAGCTCCACGGCATTAGTCCATTGTTCTAGCAGCACGATGGGGTTGTCGTCAGCTGTGTCGCGGTCCGTCACCACATGGTCGAGGGCCGTGACTGCGTTCTCGTGCCCGAACTTCGCAAAAGCCCCCTCCTCGGGTTCAACTTCTGCCGCGGTTGTTGGCAGGATTCCGGTGCCTAGTCTGGCGGCCCGAAACGCGGCCGGCAGCCCCCTTGTTAGCCGGTCTCCCGCCGCGTCCACGGAGACCTCTTCTTGGGGAGGGTAGCGGCAACTTAACAGGGCAACTAGACTGTCGATTTCCGCTCAATCCACCCTTTGTCCTGACACCCGCTCTTGCGCCCACGCATCTAGCAGCGTTGTCAATGGGTCAGCGTGCGCCATTAAAATCCGCACACACTCACTGACCAGGTCCCTCGCATCGGCCGCCACCAATGGTGGCCGTTCACCTGCTCTCAAGACTTCTGCTATCTCGATCCGGTACCCGCCGATGTTCAGACGCGCCGCAGGCCGAGGTGAGACCAACACAATCTTGTTGACAGGGTTACGGATGGTAACGAGTCCCTCGTTCCGCACGAACCCGTGTACCCCCAAGTTATCCGGGCCCTCCCAGTCGTTATGAACCACTCGGTTTTCACTACTAGCGGGTGGGGGAGAGCCATCACTACCTGCATCGCCCAGAGTGGCCCTGCGTTGGACCTACACTTGTCGAGGACCACGAGTGCCACTGTCGGATCCAGGAGTGACCACAATTCGCCCCCGACCTCCAAGTCACCCTCCGACCCCGCCCGGATGGCTTGGTCCAGTAACTGCGGTGTGATCGCAATGTACTGGAAGTTCCACCCGTCTATGACATCGCGGAGTGCAACCTCCGCCGGAATGTCCCCCCGGATGGGCACCGACCAGTTCACCCCGGTCGGGAACGGGCCAGCGAAACTTTTCAGCCCGTCTAGAAGCCTCACCTTAAGGGCAGGTACCCTTAGATCTGCTTTCATCGTCCCTACGGAGTTCGCCACGGCTGATTCCAGCCGAGCTCCCCCCGAGATGTGGCTCCAAACGGACCTGGTGAACGAGGGGTTGATACGGTCATCCCTTGACCCAGGGTCCCTTTCCGCCGCTACTACCTGCTGGCACCTCGCAGTAGGCGTGAGGGTAGCGCCTGATAGTGAAGGATCCGAGCCGACCCCCACCCAGAACAGCTCCCTCTGTCTCTTGAGGGCCGCCGTTGCCCCGGCCAGGTGTCCTCCGGTATCTGAGCCTCCCTTGATCCCCGAGCAGCTCAGTGATGCTGTCATACACCCTAGTACAGCCTTCCCGTCGCCGTTGACATCCTTAGCAGCAAGTTTCTTCGCCCGGGCCTTGTACCAAGCCGCTTTCTTAAGCGCCCCCAGGACTTTCTTCGCTGCTCGCGGCAGCACGCCATTAGCCACGGGCGACTCAGCCGTCGGCGCACCGATAGCGGTAGGTTCTGCTGGCGCAGCTTCTACCCCTTGGGAAACGTTAGCACCCGCTTGCCCGCCACCCTCGGCTGCCGCCGTCTGAGTCGCAGCCGCCGCCTCCTCCCTCGTAAGCCCCACCAATAACTCGTCAGCGCTGCCCAAGTAGCAATGGTGGGTGGGGGGGGGCACTAGTGCTCTGTGCTCCTGCCAGGTATGCGCTGCGCACTGACAACGCCGGCAATTCACTCTCCCCCTCCCTTAGTACATCCTCCATCCGTCCGCCTGCAGAGTATGTAACCCGGTCACCCCGGTGTGCCTCGTCTCGCAGCCGCGTTACCGTAGTGAACCGGCTCTCGCCACTGGTCGTGAGGAAATGGATATTACCGTTGAGGGCATGCATCTCACGGTTATGGATCGCAGCCATCACCGCCAGAGCCCTTGCACTCGCCCCCTGCGGCGAGGTGATCGCACGCCTCACCTCCTCGAACCGTAGATCTCCGATATGGTCGGCCTCTGTTAGGCCCTCCCATGTGTAATTGGTTGCCTGCTCAGCCAGGCAGATCAGGCAAACGCGTTCACCGACTGCGCGGGAAGCCAAAGGCTTGTTATTTATTAGGGCCGCGACAGCCAATTCAACACGCCGCCCGGGCTGCTCAGCCTCTCCGGCGACCTCCAACGCTACAGCTGCGGGCAGCCCAGCCAGCTGGTCTAGCGCCCTACGCTCCTCCTCTCTCCCACTCGGTGCATCATTACCCCCAGCAGCCCCCGTTGTAAGGAGCGGCGCGTCACGTTCCGCCCAGAGTTTCACCACTGCCATCAGGGATTCAGCCTCTGCCGCGCTGCCGAGCTGCTGTGCCAGCTGATCACGCTGTAACCTGGGTGCTACTACCCTAGCTACAGCCGCCGCAAACACCGGGTTGGATACGCCTGATGCGAAAAATCCAATAACACTCCTCGCATTGTCCCTCCTACCTAACATACGAGCACCCTGCCGCGCAGCCATTGGTAGCAGTGTCCCCCGTTTCGTCGTTTGGTCTTTCATAGCAGTGGCTACGAAAGCTCTTTCGCCGTGCGCAGCTTCTCTAGCTGCTTCGGTAGTTGCCTGATCAACGACGCTTGCCGTCTGTGCGTGATCAGCCTTATTAGGTGCCGCCTCTACCACTCCTTGCGCCACCGGGTCGTATTCTGCACGGGCTATTTTGTTTGCCCACTGGCCCCCGACAGTCGCCCCGAGGGTAGCCAGCCCCAACCCCCTGGCGAAAATATACCTACATAAATATATACCTAGACCTAACTATAGCCGATATAGCAGATTTGGTATTAGTTTTTCTTTTAAATATTTCGTAAAATTATTACCATCCATCTCGTCATGGTAGTCACCTTTTTTTTATTTAGCTTTAAATAATAATCCTGCACCCTCCACAAACCCATCCTCTGAGCCGGCATGAACCATCACCCACCTTTGTCCGGGACTATCATTTTTGCGAACGCCTTTATCGGTGGATGACTGCCAGCACTTGCTGACAGTATAATGGGCATGGATCCACGACTCATCCATATATACAACTTTCTTTTTTTCCGCACCCATGGCATCATTTTGTCGGAGGCGGCGTAAATATTTAACTCGCCACGCTTTTATGTTATCGCGTTCTATGAGCACCATTCGGTTCTGGCGGCATTTTCTAAATTTAAATCCGAGCTTTTCTTTTAAAATCTTTCTTAATGTCGTTTTGGAGCCTTTATAGTTTAAATCAGCTCTTGCTGACGCCTGAATCTTGTTCAGCGTAGGTACCTCCTTTCGAACGTCGTATATTGAGGCAACAATATTTCTAATGGCACAAATATCGAAGCTGTCCATGGGGACACGCGTATTATTTTTGCCTTTTCTGCCCTTACTCGGCGTACGGATCTTGGTGTTGGTTTGTTCTGCAAGTTTACCTGAAATAAGAGTAAAATATTACTATTACTGTCACTATCATTTATACAAAAACCACACTCGTTTCCAGGCCAGAAAATCTATATAAAAAAATCATACTCGATCGAGGTAAGGCTAATCATCTTCAAATAAATTGATTTATCTATCTATCTTGGTCACGCCCATAAAGCAACCGCGTAAAATAATGTGTAGGTACCATGTAATTACCTTCTTTCTTTATTCTCGATGTAGTAGCCATCGATAAATTAGTCGCCATCGCTGCGCGTGCGGCGCTATTCTTAAACGGATGATAACGGTCCAAGTTCTTCTCTTCGTCAAAGTATTTTATAACGTTGTAAATAATCTCACGTGCATCACTGTGAAGAATCTTTCCACGTTTTCGTGAAGCCATTGTCAATCAATCACAAAATGTCAACGTTCGTAACAAACACTTAACGAAAATAAATAACAATCAAACGTAACGCAAACAAATAACAATCAAACTCAACAAAAACAACAATGAATATCAACGAAAACAACAAAATAACGGAACGAATTTAACGATAACTCGGAGTGCGTCAAGTAGCGTGGAAAGCGAATCCTGACTGACTATTTTTTTGTAGCGCGTACTCACTGTGTGAGGTGAGTATAGACAGCGATAGAGAGTGAGCGAGAACGCATGCGAGCGGACGCCATTTTCAGATCTATTCTCTATCTGCGCGGCTTTATAACTTCAAATCCCTGCTCTTCTATTTTGTGACCTTCCACAGCTAGTGCACCAATGACTCCCACCACTCTTGCCTCCAACGGTGTCAAGATGAGACGGCAACTTGGACCACCACCAGTACCAGAAGCATGACGCCGTATTGCCAAAGCCTTTTTTTTAGTTTTAGACTTCCAGCATGCCCACACCTAGATTTTATAGTTAGATTAGCAGAGTGTAAGCATAATTATGATTTTGGATATTTTTTGTATAAATATACCTACTCGTAGGTACTATACTTATATATTAGCCACAATTTTTGTTAATTTGTGATAATTATGAAAAGATACATGATAACCGTGGGTTTGCATATGTGGTTATGTTAAGATGGATAAGCAGGGTTTGACATGTAAAGTTGACTTAAAAAGCTCGTCACACATACCTTTTTCCATTTGTCTGAAGTCTTGCGAACACCACTACCAACAGAATTTAAGGTGTCCGCCAGCTCTTGCCATAACCTGTCAGCCCTTAAACGGCCCTGGGCACCAGGCTGAGGCTTGGCAAGGTGTCCGTGGCTGTAACACGAATAAACAAAGGGTCCTTTATATTTCGCTATTCAATCGCGTCATTGTTTACATTGCCTTTCGAGTCACTAGCTGAGATTGAAACTTACTCAGAATTAGATTTTTAGTATACACTAGCCTTTACCACAGAATAAATATTAGTAAAAAATAATAAAACTTAAACTACGTTAATATTTTACCTTTCCATGAACTCTAAAAGAGTAGAGAATTGTTCGGCACTGGCCCGTGCTCTCGATTCCATTTCTAAATACATACCAAAAGATTAGGCCGTCAGTTTTTACAAACTTGTATGGGAAATTATTCATAAACACTTTACGAGGGAGGAGGATACACTTTATATACTTACTTTGATATTTTTCTTCCAACTTTCTCTCAAATCTTAACAAAAAGTACACAAACAAATTATTCAAAACAAATCTTCTTCTTCTTCCCCGCTGAATTCTTACAAATGACAGGAAATTTGACGTTTGTTGTAGACAGATCATAGACAAGACGCAGATTGCGTCGAAAAGGCGCATGGAATAAACGATTGTTAGGCGTAGGATACTTTGTCTAGCAATTCAACTTCGCCATCGCTAATGCGATAACGAATGTACAAATGGAATCGCTCCTAAGCGAATGCCATTTGGCTAGGCCCTCTGGTAAGATTGGATTGATATCTGCTTAAATGAGTCAAAAGAAATGAGAGCTGAAGCAGAAAGCATCCTTGTAATTTGCCAGAAATCTTCTTTCAAGAGGCTGTGGAGTTTAGTGTATTGTTGGCGAATAGAGGGAACCATATCATTTTTGAGTTTATTGAGGACATCAAGAGAGTCAATGATACGGGAGTCAAGTATGAGTCAAGAGTCAACAATAAAGATGTATCATACAAGGTTTTGATACCTTGGAAGGGCTTGAAGTGTAGGAATTGGTACTTCAAACTCCCCGAGAGGAGTGTTGATGTGCGCCACATCTTTCTTTTCTATTCCGGCAATTAAGGCGTCGAAATCCTCAGACTGCACTGGGGTAGTGTTTAGTCTAATGTTCACTTTTGAATCGTCATCATAAGCTTCAGTTAGAGCTACTAGGTCTGTAAAACCGTTTGAAGAGTTAAGCGCTTTTGCTACACGAGTTTCTAGACTTTGTAAATACAAAGTGGGCTCGATTGCAGAAGTGCTTGCTGCTTGCTCTTCATATGCGTCGCCTGTCGCGTCTCTTTGTCCTCTGAAACATCCAAGAGCTCTTCAATGGTCTTAAAATCTTCAGTAGTGAATAGCGACAGAGATCCATCCAAGCCGTCCATGCCTCCCAATTACTCCAAAACCTTCGACACCCATACACTCCATTTCGGCCAGGGCGTTCTCCTTCTTCCCTCTTGCTTCCTTTACCGCCACTTTTTTATTTCAACATTTTCTGATCTTCTCCGTAATTCCTGCACCCTCAATTTTATCTCCTGGCGCTAAGACAACTCCCTCTCTCGACTGCTCTATCTTTCTTCACCTTACTTCCTTGCGTTTTTCCACCAAATGAGCACCACCTCCTGTCCTTGCAAATTAATACCATCAAATATTGGCGACATATTCGCAAATAACAGCGTCCGTCGCAAATAACGACGACTACTCATGCACGCAGTTGTAATGTCGCCAAGAATCTGTGACTGTCTCGCACACATCTATAATGTTGACAATATTAACGAAGTAGTCGCCAATAACAGCGACAGTGTCGCCAATACTGGCAACATATCTCCAATATTTTTAGGGTTCCTTACCAAAAGGGTAAAACGGTACAGTTGTATCTCATGAACCGTGATAGTTCGACAATTTAAACCTTCACAGATGATGCATCTGCCACCGCCATAACAACCAACAAACACCAAAAAACAGTACAAAATAAATATTTATACAACAAACGTGATTCCCTAGCAGAGCCGCTTCTACAGACAATGGTACGGAACCACTCGTGCGCGAGTCCGACTCGCACTTGGCCAGTTTTTATGAAAAGATGTAGTCTTTATTGCAATTCCCCTTGTTTATAGAATTAATCATACAAAATTATTCCTTTTATCGAAAACTATTCGAAATTTATATCACAGAATTCTTTGATAATTTCGAACCATCCCCAAAGAATTACTTGATTATTATTCGTTGTAAATAAAAACTGGAAATTTAACTCGAGTTTAACAATATTTTAAACAGCAGTATATTCAAGAAGTAAACGAATCCTCATTTGATTCGTTACAACATAACTCCATAATGCGGGTCTTAACCGAATTTGTATTTCCCATCATCACATTGCACCCATCGGACTTAAAACCAATAATGTTAATGTAATAATGTTATCTATTGGAATGTTTTTGTTTTAAACGTGGTAATCATTGCTTCGTTAAAGTCTGGCAGCAGTGGCACCTTCCTCAGCGCCCACCGGATCATTTTCACTAAAATCCTGTTCAAGCTCCCAATAACGGCTTGCAATGCGCCCTTGGATCTCGTCATAAAACCGAACAAGCCTATACACGCTGTCTTTACACAAGCAATATCTGTCGACTCGTCGGTTAGGAGCCTGAACTTCCGGAACTCCCTCCACCGCTACCATCCCAATCACACCTAAAACTCTTTCTTTGAAGTCTGTTAGTGGAACAATCTTGTTTGGTCCACCCCCAGTACCCTCTCGTTGAGCCGGTTGTCTGCAGCCTTTTATATTTTAGTGCAGCATTTAAACAAGTGCCAGTACTTGTTAGGTATATAAAAACAAACAAAAAACAAGACTTAGGTAACATGCACATCTCAATAAAATTAAGCACATTCAAAGCATATAATTGTTATGCAAGTGTTAACTTATATTAGAAGTATATCTCTATAGTCAATCAAAGCAAGTATGGCTTTTGGGGTAATTAGACCCACTCGGGAGTTTGTTTATATTATTTTACCCTCAAAGTTCAAGTTCAAGTTCATTTATTGGTAACATAAAAATAGGTTACACGTCGGTACATTGTATACACTATTGTAACTTATACACGAATACAATCTTAAAAAATAATAATAAGATAAGTATAAATTACAATACAATCAATCAATTGATAAAATAAAAATTCAAATTTAAATCATGTCAGCAGTTGACTGACAATCATTAATCATTGTGTAAATTATAGTAACAAATATCACTAGGTTAAAAATTCGTCAACCCTATAATAGGATTGCTCGATAAGCCAATTTTTTAGTCTGTTTTTAAAGGATTTCGTTGACGGAGCACTCGTGATAGTGTCTCGAAGACGGTTATATACCGCCGGACCCATCACATGAACAAGCTTCGACGACTTGGTGAGGCGGCGCGGCACGGCCCTCAGCTTATGCGCTTTTCGCGTCATGTAATCGTGACCGTCTCCAAATCTCGCGAAGTCATTAATTGTGGTTCCGAACATGGATAGCCGCGTGAAAGATGACAAGAGCTGGGACTGTCATGATCTTAAGCGAGCGAAAAATAGGACGAGCGGGAGTGTCCCATGGAACTCGCACTATCGCTCGCACAGCCCTCTTCTGCATTCTGAACGCTCGCACCCAATCAGCAGCTCTGCCCCAGAGCTCTACACCATACTGAAGGAGCGAGTGAACAGAGGCGAAGTAGCAACTTCTGGTCATGTTCCGCTCTAGTGTGGCAGACAAGCGCCACAGAGCGAAACACGCTCGAACGATCCTCTCACACAACTTTCCAATGTGCAGTTCCCATGTCAGTCCTTCATTAAGCTGAAAACCCAGAAACGAGGAGGATTTGACCTGGTTCACGATTTTACCTCCCAAGGCCACTTTCATAGGTCTATAAGAACGCCCAGCAAGATTGAAGAAGATACAATTAGTGTTCGTGACGTTTAATAAAAAACCATTCAGATGGAACCAATCGTGCAGCTCCTCTGCCACCATGTTCAATTTCCTCTCCAAGAGTTCTCTAGTATTGATACATACAAATATTGATTGATACAAATTGGGTACGGTCGGAAAAAACAAAATAAATTCAAGTCATACCTTTCTAAATATTGGGGATGCTGGTAGACTGACAGACGTTACCCCGATAGACTATAGGTACTACACATTTTTTGTAAACTGCAAAAATGGAAATACTGAAAATATTTGAAAAATTAGGAACATGCTGATAATTTAATAGATTACATACTCGCCTCCATTTACCCGGAGTTTTTGTGCTTCCATCCCAACAGAATTGAGTCTGTTGGCCAACTCAGCCCAGGCTTTGTTGGCCTCCTGATGGCCAAGGGGTCCGCTTTTGGAGTTATTCAGCGCTATTCCGCTGTTTCGCTCGGCAAATTCAACTATTAGTTCTAGTTGCCGATGCGAAACTTGCCTCAAGGGTGCCATGTCTGCAAAATGCTAAATCCGAGTCATAACTATGTATCAATACAGCTTGGGTCTATAGATAGTAGCATTGTACTTCAATGTAGTTTTACTTACTTTCCTTTCGAACTAGTCCAAATTTTAACTATTCTGAAAATTCGTAAATTATGTACGTTTTTATCGGAAACAACTCACAAGTGACAACACAACACAAAGCACAGAGTAAACATATGTTTCTATCATAGACAAAATAAAAAAGAGTATTGAGTATCTGTAGGTAGGTAATATCTATTGAGCTATGTACCATCGAACCAATTGAATCATGACCCACCATAAGCTTATTTTGCTAAACCCCTTAAATGCAAGTAGATCGAAATTAGCTTGAAGATTTATTTCCTTGGTAACGAACTTGTTATCATTTGATTAGACAGACACTGACATTTACTGAGTGCACTGTTAAATAAATCGGACAGATCGACCAGTGTTGCCAGAGCCTACTCAGCCCAGGTTGCCATTTGTATGTAGGTTCAAATGTTGTCATCTGAAACCAAAAGATGCCATTAGAAAAAATCTGTAAAAAAAATCTATGCGCTTTTATTTTATTAATATAAAAATATTTGTTCCTATTGGGTACTGTTTTTGCTCTGCATTTTGGTTGATAAAAAAATTAATCCAAAAATGTTAATCCTTTTGGTTGATAAATAAATAATACCACTTTTGTTTTTTGTTTTAAAACCATGTTTTCCTGAAAATAAAAATATTAAAATATATAAATAAATTATAAAAATTTAAATAAAAAATAAAATTCCCATTTCACAACGCAAACATATTTTTCCAGAAGCTGAAAAGTTTTTCAAATTTAAAAAAAAAATATGTGTATTTTAGGTATTTTAAATCCAAAACTAAAACATGCAAAAAAAAATATAAATTTCCTAGCACCTTTAATTAGTGGATAGTATTTTATTTTCCTATCCAACATGGTTTTTGTTGGCTCAAAAAACAAAACAAAAACACTCTTTGCAGCCAAAATTATCTACTTAGGTACTTTTCGTCGATTTCATGCATCCATTAATTACTTTACTTATGACTCTATGAGCAACGTCTTATTCCTATCCTAGGTACCCAAAAGGCTGGGAAGGGCTGATGATGAATAATGAATTAGTGATGATTCAATCAGTAAAATTGGTTTTTTAAATAGGTCTATATAGGTAGCTTCTTCGATTACAAAACAATACAAAGAGAACCTACCAGTAGATTTAAAAACAAAAGTATTAGAAAACCACGAGAAAAACTTCATTTGCACTGCACTGCCCACAGACACACACTTTCTTCCTTTTTGTTTTAGAGTTTTCGTAAAATTTCTTTTATAACTCGACGTCCATATCATAATCATAATACAACAAAAATAGGACACACATAGGTACTACTATTAAGTTACTATAAAGTATTAAGTTTTTATTACTATTATTATTTAGAAAAAATAATACAAAAAAATTCGTACAAAATTAAAAATTATACATAGCTTAATTATAATCATAACGTATAACGTATTATAACGTATTTATAACTTGCAATGTATGTCCGGATGGAATCTTGCAACTGAATTTTAAAGCAGTTATCCTCAACTGATTGAGCTGTTGCTGTTTTGTTAACATTTACAATAGGTAACAAAATAAAAGAGAAAATCAAGTTAATTACATATATATATTATAATCTACTCTAATTGAAATTGAAATTAATTAATTATGAAATAACGTGATTTATGATGTGCAGAACCTACACTAAGATTTAAAACCTTGTGTCGCAGGTTCTGCGTAACCTTCGGTTTATCACAACGTAGTTGAGCAGTGCCTACTGGGTAATACAAGGTACGCTTTATTCAAATACAATCAATAACTGATATTTTGCCTACTAATTTTGAAATAAGTGTAAATTAATAATATAACTTCGTGCAAGCATGCGATTCCATGAATGAGTGAAATAAATAAATAAGGGTGTGTGTGTGTGTGTGTGTGCGTGCGTATGTGTATGAGTGTGTGTGTGTGTGTGTGTTGTGATAGATGTGACGGCTCTCCCAATAACACGAGTCTCTTAAGCGCCTTATTCATTATCCATCTTGCTGTACGTTCCGCCAAGGTCATCTCAAGGCCGCGGCGCTGGATGTAGCATACACACTATCGTGCGCGCATCAAGCAGATTGCATCAAGCGTGAGCAGCGTCAGAGAGAAGATAAACTACGGTAGTGAGAGGACGTGTAGTTTATTTAAAATGCCACCTGTTTTATCAAAACGCCAAAAAATGGGAGTTCTTCTGATTTTGTCTGCAGCAGAAGAGAGGAAAACGTTCGGCACGACGTTCGCGGTAGTGGGGCCGCTCGCTGGATGCAAAATGGGTCGTGCAAGTCCACCAAACAATTAATAATAATTATTGACGTACGTCAAGTCTATTCACGATACTTTTGCATCGTCCACCAGGCCTAACCTTCGTGGGACCAGTGTTGCCACCCTCTGATTTTGGTTTTCCCCTGACTCCTGGTGAAATTTCCCTAAATTAGGCACTTTACAAAATGTTTTCCCCTAAACATTTATTCTAAGAATAAAACACAAATTTAAGTGAATTATTGTGTATTAAGCTACTTACTACATTATTTCTATATATTCTTGATAAACATCCATTGTTTGGGTTTCCGATTCCAACTCTTCAGCGTTTTTTTTCTTAAAATGTCATATGTAAATTTTTTCAACATTGCATCAGTCGGGGTAAATGCAACACAAGACTTGTAATTAACTTTTAAGCTATACCTTACCAGCATCAAATGTTGTAACATCTCAATAGATAATCGGTTCCTTAGCTTACTTTTAATGATTGAATAAATGGAAAAAGCTCTTTCCACCGTAGCGTTTGATAGTGGCATGGTCAATACAGCTAAAGCAAATTTAGAAATAGCACCGAACCTCTTGTTTCCTCCGGCATCTAAATAATCATTTACCTCGGCCCAAAATTGTACGCTGGACGATGTATTCTTCCATTCTTTGTGATGCAAATTGTTCCATTCAGATTCAGCTTCAGTTTTGTTGCCATATACCTTCTCTCTTTGAAATATTTGCAAAAAAGGTGTCAGGTTAGGTTTCCCTTGCGAAGTGGCAATTTGTGGCGTCAACAATGATACCGACTTTAATATATGAATATGTTCAGGAGTTCTACCTTGCACCTCTGAGCACAAAGTGATCATGAAATTTTTGCAACGTTCACGAAGTTCCCTTGATTCATTCTCGTTCATTTCACGCAATAAGTGCTCAGTTTCATATCCAAGATTAATCGCACTTGTGTTCATTAAATATCTTTTCAAATCGAACGTTATTAAGTCTTTGTCATAAACTCTTTCAAGTTGGGCAGGCACAACCAGTTTTTGTAGGATTCCTCTCAATAACAAATAAACGTCCTCCAGTAATTTGACAGGTTCCACATTTTCAGTTTGAAACAACATGTTGAGAGTTGTTACAGGTTTCACTTGCACACTCAAAAATGTTAAATAGCATTTGAATATAGGACAACTCATTATATCGTGTATTTTTTCTGCCATGTAACATTTGTCTTCTCTCTTCGATAGTAAGAACAAAAGCTTTAATTCTTCCCACTGATCGAGGATGGTACGTATGGCATTGTATCGCGCCAACCAACAAGTTCCGCAGAAACCTGCAATTTTCTTTGGATTCCTACTATTATTCATTACTTCGTATAGATCTCTGTACGCATCCAGACGGTTGGAACTGTAAGAAAACCAGTTATGTATTTCACGTGTTAGAAATTCAAGTTGCCGTGGCAGAACCTCTGCCGCCTTTTCCGCACACAAATGTAAAGAGTGACTTGTATATTTGATGATGATCAGATCAGGTAACTTTTGCTTCAAAAGAGCGGCAAGGGAATGATTTCTTCCCACCATGACATTGGTTCCATCTAAGCCGATACCAACTAACATTTCGATACGAAGTCCATCTTCTTGTAGAGTTTTACAAACTAAATTGTAAATAGAAGTTGCATCGCAATCTGTAACTTTGACGATTATATAAATGGTACTAACAATATCATTCTTTTTCTTTGAAAAAAAGCGGATCATCATAAATAAAACCTTTGTGGTAGTGATATCAGTAGTCTCATCAACAATGATGGAATAAGGAGAGTTATCTATTTCTTCAAGTAGTTCTTGAAACATACATAGACCGAGAACATTTTTTATCAACATAGTGCATTTGGTTCTATGTAACTGCACATTATTCAAGATTTCAGACTGGGGGTCAAGTTTAGGGAGCATCTCACCCAAATGGTCAACATTTGATGTTGAAGAATGTTCAACAATATAAGCGACTATCTTCAGTTCGGCAATCTTTCGATCGTTTGAAATTGATTTTGTAAACATAAGCGGTTTACAAGATTTTGCTGCTTTACATAAAGAAACTGCTTTTTCGTGCTTCTTGCTCTTAGCGTGGTACAGCAGCCCCTTCTTGTGAGGTAACAAAGTAACATGACAGTATTTACAGTAGGCACCATTTTCCCCTGCAGGATCTGGAGCAAACCAATCTGAAAAAAAAATATGGCAAAATCAGACTTAAATCAGCTTGCAATATCACCATTTTTACCATATTTGGGTAAGCCTTATACACCTGGTAACACTGAGACCGAACGAGGGTGTGAGACCGAACAATACACGCGACACTTATTGGAATCCAACACTAAGTAGGTACCTGATGGATACTAATAAGAATATTAACAGCAGGCTTTCTTTTGATGGCATTATTGAAGAAGGATAGGTACTGAACTGACTTACCTTTTAGTAAAGGGTCTGTTTCCTATTGGTGGCTGTACTTTTGTTTGTATTTTGTGCTTTCTGGAGGCATTTCTCCTCATTTATTGAGAAATAAGTAGGAATAAACACAACACTGACACACTGTAGTCAAACAAGTAAAACATAAACAACGTATAAACCACCGATCATTACGAAAGTATAAACCAGTTTTCCTAAACTTAATCGCAAAATGCTTCTGCGTTCGTATTACATAATTTCTTCATGATATTTAAATAAGTTCATTATAATGGTCGTCTATGTCCTTCTTTCTTTTGTTGCAATCACGACGAAGAAACGCTGAAAGATACGGATTCGTTCTTGAATAAATTTTTAATTGTTTTGTTTAATTATTATTAGCTGGATGTTTTAGATGCATAACATGTAATAATCTAATCTAGAAATTTAGAGATTTTTTTTTTGTGATTAATTTAGGTGTAATATTTGATCAAAATTTGTCATGGGGTCCTCAACTGCAATCGTGAGTAATAAAATATTTGCGTCCGCGGCTTCCCTTAGAAGGCTTCGTAACTTCTTACCGACTGCCACTAAAGTTGCGCTGGCACAGTCTCTCTTGCTTCCCATTCTCGACTATGCCGATATATGTTACCTTGATCTCACAGAAGATCAATTTAACAAGCTTGAGCGCCTTGTCGCGAATGCGAAGCTACTATGTAGGTATACCTAGCTAATGTTATACCTATAACAAGACAACCGAACAGGTAGGTAGGTGCGCGCACTCGTCGGCGTCGCGCGCTCTCGGCATTGGCCGACCAGACGTCTTGCGAGCAACATCGTATCAGTAAGTGAGCTTTGAAATATCAGATATCAGTACATGCATTGTTTTACCAGATCTTACTATGTGTATTTGTGTACCAGTTATTGCCGATGCGTTCGGGCTGTTTGCGAACAGAGACCAGTATCAGATCAACCAGGATCAGGTAGACCAGTATCAGATCAACCAGTATCAGATCAACCAGGATCTGATAGACCAGTATCAGATCAACCAGGATTTGATATACCAGCATCAGATTAACCAGTATCAGAACCAGACCAGTTAAGCGAGGTTCGGGGTGGCTATAGGGGAGGATGGAGGCCACAGGGGGGCGATTCCCCCCAAAACTTACGATCAGTATTCAGTATCTATCAGAGAATCAGTTGAAACCAGTAAGAAAATTATCATTGCATACCTATGCATCAGCTCAGACATTCGTCGTACCTCGTAGTTATATAGGTACTTGGCGACACGCCTTCAAAATTTTGCAATAAGGTTCATATTCGGTCTTCGTAAATATGACCATGTTTCCCAGTTCCGCGCTAAGCTCAAGTGGCTTCCCATTCGCCTTCGCCGGAATTCTCATATCCTCTCGCTTCTCCATAATATATTGTTTAATCCTTCTGCTCCACCGTATCTGAAGGAGCGCTTTGAGTTTCTCCATTGTTCCAACCCTCATTCTCTTCGTTCATCAGAAAATCGAGCTCTAAAGTTCCCCATTCATCACAGCTCTTTCTACACTGACTCTTTTACGGTGCAAGCTGTTCGGCTATGGAATTCATTACCGTTGTCGATTCGGCTTGCTCCGTCGTTGCATTCTTTTAAAGATCGTGTCAAACTGTTTTATCTCCAATCGTCTTCTTCGTTCTGTTGAGTTTCATTGTTCTTGTCTGTTTTTGTGTTGTGTTTATATTATTATGTATTTATTTTTATGTATTATAATGTAGGTTTGTATATATTTAATGATATGTGTATTTGTCAAGGTGATAACACCACTGTCCCATTCTTCCATATAGTCCTCTCCATCCTAAGGTTGTCTGGAAGAAATTGCTATAAGCGATAAGACCGCCCATTGTACATTTCTGTTATTTTTTTTGTTATTGAGTTATGTTTTGTATTTCTGTGTGTTATTTGTGTACAATAAAGAGTTAATCTATCTATCTATCTAGTAATAATATTGCTGCGCCCTAACGGGGTTTATGTGTGTGTACTTAACTAACAAAAAGTATACTTAAGAACAATACTAACATTAACGTACCTTAAGAGCAATAAATGAATATGAATTAGTTCTGCTGGCTGATCTCTTCTTGACCAACACAATTTTGCGCTGGTTGCTGTTGTTGAGGTTCTGCTGCGTTTCGTGCCACTAAATTAACGGCGAGGTGTTTTCGTTGAACGTGTTTAGTCAGATTTGATACCCCCGTTTTAAGGTGACTGCTTTCCCCTGTGGCGCGTTTTTTTTTTGTTTTTTGCTCATCACAGCTCATCAACACTTCTTCAGATTACGAAAACTAACTTGCCGGTAATTATATGACCTAACACACAAGTTGTATTTTATAGTATCTTATAAATATCATTATGTTGATGAGCTGTGACGAGAAAAAACACGAAAAAATTTAATTTCACGCCATAAGCGACAGCAACCACCTTAAGACTGCGCCACCGCCGGGCAGAAATGTTCATACAAAAAAAAAAACGCCACGCGCTGCTCGAAAAAGCGGTTTTTATTGAATATCTCGTGAAACATAGATTAATTTAAAAAAACCCCGTGGGTGAACCCTCCGCTTTATTGTATCGATCTTATTTATCAAATTTTTTACCCAATAATCTGTACAATATTGACAAACAATCAAATCTAGCCAAAAGTTACAGGTAACTTTGTGATTTTTTTATCGTTAAAATTTTGGCCTTTCGTGTTTCTGTCTGGGTTAATCCCTCTATAATGTAGTATCCATGCATATTTTTAATTTGAATATTGTACTTGATTTCGTCATTTAAAAATCTAATCTAAGATTGGTAATTTTGCGTTATACCCCACCTTAAATGATATTTTCATTTTGCTCTCTCGTATGCTATCTTCTTTATCTACAAAATAGTCCAAACTCGTACTTTTTTTTGGCGCCATATTTACACTTAAATAAGACTTAAAAAAAAATATACTTCTTGGATTGACTGGTCGAGCAGATGGCCCACCTGATGCTAAGCGGCCTATGAACAGTGCATTACCTCATAGGTTACATCCACCTAGGACGCGCACTATGTGGCCTTGCACTGCGCCCGCCACCCTGAGCCACCACCACCCACAATCTTCTTATATCTGCAGGGTAGTGACCCCATGATATCCTCCGCGACTGCATCATTCGAGGAGTATGACACGATCTCTCCTGCTTCATTATACAATTCTAAGATGTACTCGGACATCAAACTTGAGCTTTGTGTGTTCCATTTCCCATAATTTATTTATCCTTTTATTTATTTTTTGAGCTTGAATGTATGAAGGAAGTCTGTCTTAAAATCCTCTATGTTTTTCCAGGTGTTTACATGAAGAACCGACCAATTTTTCGCACAGCCGGTCAGACAGTCTGCCACAATGGTTATGTCTTGGTCCTGTCACCTCAAATTCTTGCGGTATTATCCAGTTCTTCCAAGAAAAGAATGGAATGTTTCCCCTTCCGTTAAATATGGGTTTACGGCCTGCATGCCCTACATAGAGGAATTTTTTAAATATAGAAATAGAGATATATCTCCCGCCAAAAGAGGGGAGGAGGTCATGCGCGCCTTCTATATTCGACTAAATGAACTTTTGCCATAGTAACTATTATTTATTCTGTGCTTTAGCTCTATTTGCATTTTTCATACTACATAAATAGCTAGCTACCTACCTATCGCTATATATGTATGCCTATATAGCAAATATGCATACATATATGGCGATAGATAGGTGCCTGGCTATTGTTAGTAAAACAACGTTTTCAAACACAATATGCACCTTTTTATTTTTAAACATACAATAGTCATTATTCATTAGATCTACCTATACACATTGCCGTGGTGTGTCCGGCCTAAGAATAGACCCCTCCATTTTCTCCCATGGATGTCGTAAAAGCCGACTAAGGGTTTACCCGGACTTGTTAGTATGATTTGTTGGTAACGGGTGGTTAAATTTCAAGGGCCGATGTTGATTTTGAATAAAACACAAACTATTTAGGAAATTATTGTAATTTTATTTTATTATGATATATTGGTATTACTCAATTATGTATGGAACAAAATACCGGCCAAATGGGCGCCGCGACCACGGCGGCACACCTCCATCCGATGGTCCAAATTTTCGATGACCCTGAGGCATAATGGAGGTTCTATGCCGTTAATGTGCCGAATTATCTCATCCTTTAGCTCTTGAATTGTTGCTGGCTTATCGACGTACACCTTTTTTTTTCAAATAACCCCAAAGAAAAAAGTCCAACGGTGTCAAATCACATGATCTTGGCGGCCAATTGACATCGCCATTACGTGAGATAACACGGCCATTGAATTTGTTGCGCAAAAGAGCCATTGTTTCGTTAGCTGTGTGGCAAGTGGCACCGTCCTGCTGAAACCACATATCGTCCACATCCATATCTTCCAATTCGGGCCATAAAAAGTTCGTTATCATCTCACGATAGCGAACACCATTCACAGTATTTGCCTGACCGGCCTCATTTTGGAAAAAATACGGCCCGATGATGCCGCCAGCCCATAAACCGCACCAAACAGTCACTCTTTGTGGGTGCATTGGTTTTTCGACAATCACTCTTGGATTCTCATTCGCCCAAATGCGGCAATTCTGTTTATTGACGAATCCACTGAGGTGAAAATATGCCTCATCACTGAAGATGATTTTCTTCGAAAATTGATCATCCACTGTTGCCATTTCTTGCCACCATTCTGCCCATTCACGACGTTTGGAATGGTCAAGAGGCTTTAGTTCTTGAGCCAATTGCACCTTGTAAGCGCGTAAATGCAAGTCTTTATGCATAATGTTCATCAACGACGAGCGTGAGAGGTGCAATTGTTGGGCACGACGACGAGTTGAGGTGGACGGCTCTTCAGCCACACTATCGCGAACAGCAGCAATATTTTCTGCAGTACGAGCTGAACGAGCATGCACTGGTGTTCTCACATCTTCTACAGACCCGGTTTGCTCGAATTTTTTCACGATTTTTGCGATTGTACGCACATTTGGACGATCAAATTGACCAAAAAAATCACGAAGTGCACGATATGCATTTTGATTTGAACGCCCATTTTCATAATAAGTCTGGATAACTTTAACACGTTGTTGGATTGTGTATCTCTCCATGGTTCAAATTGAGTAAGTATGAAATAGAGAAATGTCAAATAAAATTCGGAAAAAAACTTGGCGTTTAGGTGTGGTTCACATTCAACATCGGCCCTTACAATTTAACCACCCTTTATAACATTTGTCCTGGCTGCTTGCTTATTATGGAATGTGTTAATACTGGAAGAAAGCGTTAGTTGAGTCAGTCGTGGGAAGCAATGGCGGCGATGAGCTCACCACTTGTCACGTCTATATTCCACGATGGTGAAAATTATCCAAATTAATGCAAATTATCTTAATTATCAATGCAATTTTTTTACAATTTTGACTGGACTGACATATGCTATGAGTGCTGCCAACTCAATTATTAAAAAGCAGCCAGATCACTACTAAAAAAAAACAAAATCCTCCTTATGAAATTTATGTTCATAAAGCAATTCTTGTCTGAACTTGTTAAGTAGTGCATTATAGCACCCTTACAGCAAAAGCTGTTTTAGCCTACTTTTGAATATACTTGGTCTATCAATTGTTTTTACGAATAACCAAAATTATTGTAGATGGAATAGAGCTAGGCTAGAGTGAATAGGTGCCTTCTAGACCTTTGTCACTTACCAACAGGTGAGATCGTGGTCAAACAAAGGACTATGTTAAAAAAACAAACATTGTTAAAAAAAAAAAAGATACTTTTTATTTTTTTTGTTAGTTTACGCAGTTACGTATTACGTTTATGTAGTTTAGTAGTACGCCAACCACTAGCTGTCACAAACCTAATTTTGCTGGTAGAAGATGCTGTTAGCATGAAGCCCACCTTTTTGTAACATTATTGTATGTGCAATAATGTATAAATAAATAAATAAATTGATTGTACGTTTATGACGTTTTCTGTTGGATTACGATTTTTTAAATATTATTTCGAACAAAAAACCATATTTGTATCATGTTGCTAATTTACAGTAAACATACGTCCTTACTTTCTCTAGATATGTCAACCGGGACTTCTTCTCTACTGACAGACTGACTTTTTTTATTACATTTTCTTATTTTTCTTTGGCTATAGATGGTTTTTTTGTAGCTGATGATGTTGGTTTACAGCTAGATCTAGCTATAACATTTCTGAATTGGCATCACTGGCGTCTAATCTGATACTTTCTGATTGGATGAACTGTAGAAACAAGATGGCTGATGTTGTTTTTTATAATGGCCTGGATACTGGTCCGTGTTGACTAAGAAGCTTATTTTCGAAAATAGCGAAATCTATAATGTACATATTTCAACTCTGAGTACTCAATGAATTGGTAGTTGTACCATGTTAAATGATTGACGACCCTGATGCCCTAGCATATACGGGTATATTGTCTTCCACTGTTTGTATTTTTTGTTGTTGTAACTGTCGTATTGTTTGGATCTTTGGTGGTGCTGTTTGATTTCAATTTATATACTGGAAAACTTTTCCATCCGAGATTGATGACATTTATGAAGTGACGAATTTTTGGTTTGATGTTAGGGCTATATTTCACCGGGACACCATGGTGGCGCAACCAGTTGCGCCACCGTGGTGTCCGTAAGCTACCAAACTAGACACTGGAGTCGCCACACCACACTGAGACAGTATTAAAATGGACCGCACACGTGTTGCATGCAATGAGGTGGGGGCGGCACTGGCGGCCAGACTGGCGGCCGAGTGAGTGAGACACCATACAGCGCTATAGTAATTAGTGGTGGCGCGACCAGCGTGGCGGCGCAACCAGTAACATCTGTGCACGCGTCGAGTTGGTCGCGCCACCAAATTGGTTGCGCAACCAAACGGACACCAGGTGAGTAACTCTCTATAGAGCTGTATACATTTTGTTGGTAGCGGCGACTGATTGCGCCGCCATGGTGTCCCGGTGAAATATAGCCCTTAATTTGTGCTTCAATTCATTTATCTGTAGTTCAGCCCTATAAATTCTCGACATCGAATTTCGCGATGTTTCGACTTTCATTGACTCTGAAACAAACGAAACTCTCGATAAATCGAAAGGCGAACTCTATTTCAATCTCAAAATTGCTAACAAACCATAGCTTATTATGGCCCCCCGAGGATATATTTGCCGAAATGCAGTGCGGAGCGTGTGGGTCTAACTTTAATGATGGAGTTCAGTGCAGTATCTGTTGCAATCACCTCAATTTTGGATGGGTATAATTTAGACGGTCACCAAAAATATTTTTAAGACTCTAAGCCTAGGCACCAAATAAAACGGTTACCAAAATGGATAAATGGTCACCAAATTACGATGGTACCAAATTCTGTTAGGTAAGGTTTCCGGTCCTCCACGGACCGGTTTATTCATAAACAAATTTTCTACTCTAAAGGCAAAAAACAAAAAAAAAAGGTTGTGTTAGTTATACATCATATTAAAAAAAAAAAAAAGTGTAAGTGTAAAGTGTATTTTAAAGTGTAAAGCGTCCATATATTTTTATGGCAGTCAATAATACGAAAAAAAGGATTTATTTCATAATATTTTAGGAAACGTATTTGCTGACCATTTATCCATTTTGGTAACCGTTTAGTACTTTTTGGGCGGTGTTAAAACACAAGCCATTTTGGATGTGCTCAAATATCTGAAGCATAAATTCTGCTTCAGATATTGAGTGGCAGATAGTTAACCACAAGGTAGAAACTGATTAGTCTAATTTTAATTCTCTATATTCATTGTCAACAACCTGTATTTTGTCAGATGGTACCAAATTTGGGAACCGTTGGAGTAAGTACTCCAATTAAGCTTCGTAAGTCTTATACACGGCTTTTTGAGCATCAAGGAATTCTTTTTATAAATTCATTGCTCAATTCAATCAAAAATGTTTGACACTTTTCAAGGCATTCATCAATTTTGGGTCTTATTGAAACATCATCTTTTACTGAATTTATTATCATAGCCACGTTTGAACCTATGTTCATAATTTTTTGAGATCACGTTCATCAATTTCACTATACACGGCTTTTTGAGCATCAAGGAATTCTTTTTATAAATTCATTGCTCAATTCAATCAAAAATGTTTGACACTTTTCAAGGCATTCATCAATTTTGGGTCTTATTGAAACATCATCTTTTACTGAATTTATTATCATAGCCACGTTTGAACCTATGTTCATAATTTTTTGAGATCACGTTCATCAATTTCACCACCTCTTCGAATCTAGAAGACAACATCTCGAATTTTCCAAGTTTAAGAGTTAATTCTGCGCACTCTTAATGATTAAAATCATTATTTTTCTGTAATAACTAATCAAGGTACTTCTTGAACTTGGTTATTTGACCCTTTATCGAGCTCAGCTAAAACATGATATCAGATCTAAAAGTGGCGATTTGCCTACATGATGTTCTTCGTCTGATTGCAAACGTAATGGTTTTTCAGTTCTCCTGAGTACAGACACACTTTCATAAGCAACTCGTTCTCGGTATTCGCTTGGCTCAATACATTTGTCACAAGCTGAATAGCCCCCATGCTGTTTGGTAACTAAGCTCTTGCTGGAGCATCACATATGAATCCGTGCACTTTGAGGTTAAAATGATTAATTTCAAAATGAAATCCAACATTTGAATTACTTTATCTTCAGCGTCGGGTTTTATTTGTTTTTGTAATAATATTCCCATACAAACCAATTCTCCCGTATCTTAAGTAGTATCTCCAAATTCATTGGAGTTTGCATCAAGGTTCTGCTGTCATTTGGTAAATTAGGGTAAAGTGGTCTCAAAATTTTTAGGAGACTGTTTACAGCATTATGTGGTATGACCAGTAGTTTTATGCCCAAAGTTTCAATGGAGCTGACAAATCATAGTTACTGTCACAATTATTATCAATTTCTGGTAATTTTCAAGACAAAGACGGGGATGGCAGGTCTATATTGTTAACTTGCATGTAATCATTGGTAAGTACTGTTAGGGTAATTTACAATAAAAATGATAAGCCACATACATATTATTTAAATTGAGCTTTCTAAAGTTATTTCAGTTTTTAAAGGACAGAAGTGGCTTCTTTATTTTTGTTGTAGGTCTTGAAAATTGATAATTTTATGTTATTCATTAACTGCCACGAACCTGGTGGCGCTAACATGGATGAGCAGTTCCTGGAGGGGGTGTACTCACTCTCCCCATTTGAATCCAACTCAGAGGATGTTTCGCCATCACTCGCCCACTTTGCGCCGTCGATGGTTGCTTCGGTTCTAGAGAACCAATCCTCTTCGCGAGGTGCTCAAAAATCCCTCTAATTTTCTGCTCTAATAGATCTAGCCTAGACAATGTCTGCTCTAATAGATCTAGCCTAGACATTTTCTGCTCTAATAGATCTAGCCTAGACATTTTCTCCTCTAATAGATCTAGCCTAGACATTTTCTGCTCTAATAGATCTAGCCTAGACATTTTCTGCTCTAATAGATCTAGCCTAGAAATTTTCTGCTCTAATAGATCTAGCCTAGACATTTTCTGCTCTAATAGATCTAGCCTAGACATTTTCTGCTCTAAAAGATCTAGCCTAGACATTTTCTGCTCTAATAGATCTAGCCTAGTCTTGTTTTCTGCAGGTAACACACATACAGCCAGTTGCAAGAAACCTTCATCATATTTTAATGCCGACATTTAGTACTTAATGCTCCATTAACCTGTGTTTTGCATTGCAACAATCCAAATCTAATGCCGAGTTTAATGTCCATTAAAAGTTAATGTTACTTCTGTCAAAAGTCGTCATTATCACTCTTTTCTGTTGGAAGAAACATTTTCTACCCCTAATGGAGGATTAATTTAGACATTTCATTAATATTTTTAAAGGAGCCGTACTTGTGTCATTAGTGAAACCATTCGCTGCATCTGATCACCGTGTTTACGTGGTGTTTACGCAATATCTAGATTCCAGAGCAACCAGGTAAGCTCTTAAATTACTTATTTGTTTGGGTACCTACCTAGATAAATATTTAAACTTTTAGGTAAAACGTAAATCCAATTTTTTACCTTTCAATTTTTATTTTCAGGCATGTCCATGTCATCTTTATCTTCACTATCTGATGAAGAACCAGTGCATAGAAGAAATATCCCTGACAGAACTGATTTGTGGAATAAATATGATGATGAAGAAATCCAGTCCAGGTTTTTTTTTTTTTTTTTTTTTTTTTTAACATTGATAGACCTTTGTTTGACCACGATCTCACCTGTTGGTAAGTGACGATGTGGCCGAAGATGGAGCACAAAGGTCTAGAAGGCACCTATTCACTCCGCCACTTGGTCCAGACTTCTATGACTTCGGAGTCTAGGTTTTCCGATTGATTTTTGTAGTTGTCAGCGGCGCGCTTCTGCCAGGTTATGTCTTCTGTGCACATCTAGATGGACAGAAATACTTTAGTAACCAGTATGTTAGTGATTGTGATAGACTTGAAGAGACCCAGATTATAGGTTTTGGTTTCATAGACTTGAAGAGACCCAGATTATAGGTTTAGGTTTCATAGAGGGACGGTGGAAATGATTTTGAGAAAAATTGGTCATCTATTCGAGCCAACCACCAGACGCAGTAAAGCTTTTGATGCAAGAACCCAAATATTAATAGCCTTGAGATTCTACGCGACCTGGATGTTTCCAAAAAGTGATGGGCGACTTGTCAACTTGTCACAAAGCAACAATTTGTAGGATAATACAAAGAGTGACCAATGCCATTGCAAACCTTTCTCATGCTTACATCAAAATGCCCACACAAGATGAATGTCACCGTGTTGCCGAGGAGATTTATGAGTTGGCAGGTTTTCCGAGAGTGATTGGTACAATAGACGGCACTCATATAAAAATTGACTCTGCAGGGGGACGTCTGGTAGAGTGTTTTAGGTGTCGCACAGGATTCTATTCCATAAATGTACAGATTGTTGGAGATTGTAAATTGAAAATAAGAAAAATAATTGCACGATGGCCGGGATCAGTACATGACAGTACTATATTAAACAACTCTCCCTTATGTGCTGAACTAGAAAATGGACGATATAAAAACTTTTACCTACTTGGAGACAGTGGTTACTTTTGCAAACATTTCTTGCAAACACCAATTTTAAACCCTCAATCAATAGCAGAAGAGAATTACAACAAAAGTCACATAACTACAAGAAACACAGTGGAAAGGTGTATAGGTGTATGGAAACGTCGGTTTCCCTGTATACACAGCGGCATAACACTACGGAAAATGGACACCATATTGAAAGTGATTGTAGCAACGGCTGTGTTGCATAATATTGTAATTGAAATTGAGGAAGAGCCTATTCCAGAAGACCTCAATATTGGATTTGACATTCCGGAAGTAGCAGGTCACGGCGAACATGATTTTTCAGTGAGAACATCTTTGGTTAATACTGTTTTTAGGTAATTAGGCTACTGTGATTACTGGCCAAAAAAGGTAGAGAAATAAAATAAATTATAAGTATTCTAAAACGTTTTTATTATAAAATTATTATGCCATTTCTTGCATTCTCCTATCTTGCTCCGCTTTGAAAAACTGCATCCTTAACTCGTGTTCCTTTGCAACTAAGGAGTGTTCTTTTTGTTTAAATCTTATTTCTTGATACAGTCTTCGCCTTTCCAGCAATGCATTCTGGCTTTTTCTTTTAAAATATATAAATATAAAGTCTTAGTCTTAAACTTGACCTTTTTTCTTGCATGGACGGGCATCCGTGTTCTTGAAAAAGCTGGCACCTTTTTTCTTGTATGGGCTGGCTGAAACTAAGAAATATTTTGATTAAAATTAATACAAGCAAAATAAATCAAGTTCTTTGAACACCTAATAAAGTTAAAGGGATATTTTCTATGTTACCTGTTTGTTTTGTAAGATGTGTATCAATTTCATTGCCCACATAATCCTTTTTATCATCAGCTATTAGCTTGCTCAAATCTGAAATAGAAATTCATAATACCAACAGAATAACCAAAAATGTCATATCAATTTAATAAAAAAATAATACCATTATTCTCTTCGGTATTCATATTATTCGGTTCAGCAAAGAAAACATTGTTCATGTCAATTGTTACTTCCTGCTGGAGTATATCTTGAGACTCACGAGTGAGATCTGTAACAAAGGCAATTTAACATTATACTATGGACCTATGTGTTTAATTTTTCGCCGCAAAGCACCAATCGTCATAGTTCTCACGACCTTTCAATTTTGGAACGTTAGCAATATAGTTCGACGTCATTTTTAAACACTTATCACAGCACAGTTCTTTTTAATTATTGGAATTTAGTCTGGGCCCAATAACCTAATGAAACGACTTGGCTACACATAACAGACTAACTTTATTACTTGACATTTATGCTTACATAGATGGCGCTAGGTATGTACAGACTGATATTTGTTACAAACTAACACTATGTAGTACATTCACTGGTTATAAGTAAACTCATCAAACTAACAAAGAATCGATTTCACGAACAAAATGTACTAACAGTTTACCTGCTACAAACTAGGTGGCACCATAGGAAAAGATAGAACGCGCTATCGATGCGTTTCGTATAGTAATAGACTTTCAACCATGTGAAATGATTAAATTGAGTATTTTCTGAACCATCGCGTTTTTTTACCGTTGAACCAACCATTGGTACTTCGACTCGGATATAGATACGTAGTATTAGTAGTAGTGAGTGAATAGTGGAACATAGTAAATTACATTACATAGTGAGTGATAAACAGTGAGAGAAGTGAAACTCGGATTACAGTGATAAAATGGATTGTTGGACCCTGGTACCGTGAGTAATAGAGTTAGCAAAGTGAACCTTATTTCAATGAGTAAATAAACTCTGATTAATTTCTAGTCCACTTTCGTTGCATCTGGGACTTAGAAAATTTTAACTTCAGTTCAGTGATAAAAGACTTAGAAAAATTCGAGACAGTTTGGACTTAGAAAAATTTCACTTCAGTGTTAAAGACTTAGAAAAATCAAGACATTTTTGGACTTGGAAAAATTTCATCTCAGTGTTAAAAGACTTAGAAAAATCGAGACATTTTTGGACTTGGAAAAATTTCATCTCAGTGTTAAAAGACTTAGAAAAATCGAGACATTTTTGGACTTAGAAAAATTCAAGTGATAAACAACTTAGAAAAATCCAACTATCTTGTGGGACATAGTAGTCTGTTGACAGTAAAAAACAAACTTTTTCTAACTTGTAATAAAAATGGAGGAACTTCAAAGCAGTCAGTTAGAAACGTACAACTTCATAAAAAAACAATTGGAGAACTTCAAGAAGAGTCCAAAAGATCGTCTGACAAAAGCAAATTTAGAAACGAGACTAGAATTGTTAGAATCCTACTGGGAAAAGTTCCAAAGTAAACATGACGCTTTGGCAGCAGCTTCTGGAGAAAACAGATCACAACTAAGTTATTTTAAAAACAATATCAACGACGACTGTATGGAAAGTTATTTAGATTTAAAAACTCGCATCAAAGAAAAGTTAAACGCTATAGAAGAAACAGCTAGACCAGTTTTTAGAGAAATGCCGAGAGATACTAGACCTCATAGCCCAGGATGTAACATAAAGCTACCACCCATACAAATTCCAAAATTTTCTGGAGAATATAAGGACTGGATCTCATATCATGACCTTTTCAAATCTTTAATCATCGATAACGAGACGCTAAGAAAGGTCAACAAATGCCAGTACCTGAAGTCCAGTTTACAAGGAGAAGCGGAAAATTTAGTAAGACAAATTCCAGTCACAGATGCCAGTTATGAAATGATGTGGGAGACACTAAAAAAGAGATACAATAATCGTAGATACATCGTCAATTCATACATAGGAAGGGTACTAAATATGCGAAAAATTAACAACGAAACACCAAAAGCTCTAAAAGAAATATTAGACATAACATCAGAATGTTTAACATCGCTGAAAGCCATAGACATCCCCACAGATCATTGGGATGATATAATAGTTTACATAGTCATACAAAAACTAGACGCTGAGACACACCGACATTTTGAACAACGCATAGAAACACTAGAGCGACTTCCAACATGGAAAGATCTGTCAGAATTCCTGGAGCTACGATTCAGAACTTTAGAAGCAGTTAAATGCAAAGACACTCAACCTCACACGAGAAATGCAACAACAGCCAAAAGTCTTACTGCGAGCGTGACCAGTCCAATGAACTGTGTGTATTGCAAAGCAGATCATAAGATTTACACATGCAAGAATTTTAGCCAGCTAGAAGTAAATGAACGTCAACAGTTTATCCTAAAAAACAACATGTGTTTCAATTGCCTTAGAAAGGGTCATTCAGTAAGAGACTGTAAACAATCCAGTTGTAGAACATGTGGCCGCAAACATCATACCCTGTTACATGGGTATAGTGTGCCAGCTGGCCCCACTGCAAGTCAAGCAACGCCACAAAATTCACAATCCAACCAGATCTTAAACCTAACAATGGAAGAAAAGACGACTAGAAACAACATCGTTCAGGAAAAATCCATAGAATTAGAAAACATAGATAGAAACAACTCAGCTCATAATAGCTCTATGGATAGAATAACCATGAGAGCATCAATAGACACCTCTCCGGTGATACTAGCGACGGCACTCGTCAAAGTACAAAGTAAAAATCATAGCATCCATATCCTGCGTGCACTTGTTGATCAGGGATCGCAGGCCTCCTTGATCACCGAAGGTGCATGCCAGGCGTTGGGTCTAAAGAGAGCGCCTATACTGGGAAACATCGTAGGCGTTAGCTCGAACAACACGGTCACGAAAGCACTCGTAGAGTTCGAGATAACGTCTCGACACGACCCTAACAAGAAAATCAAAGTCAGTGCATACGTACTGAGAACATTGACTTCATATATACCACAACGTGTACAAGCAGTTGATTGGCCAGAACTTGAATGTTTACAACTAGCGGACAATACATTTAAGCAACCAGGTCGCGTAGACCTTCTCTTGGGAGCAGAGATCTTCGCAGATATCATCCAACAAGGTATAATAGTTCACAGAGATGAGAAGAGTTCGCTTGTGGCGCAAGAAACTTCACTTGGTTGGTTAATCTCCGGAAATAGTAAGAAAAGTAACAACCAACAACCAATAGTCGTGACTCATCATGCAAAAATAGAAATAGAAACAACACTCCGTAGATTCTGGGAACTTGAGGAACCAGTACCTGAAAAAAGGATAATGACAAATGATGAGAAGAAATGTGAAAAACATTATAAAACAACACACAGAAAAACAATAGAAGGAAGGTATGAAGTCAGATTACCTTTTGCTGTAAATCCTCCCGACCTGGGAGAATCGGCATCCATAGCGATCAAACGACTAGCCTCTGTGGAACAAAAGTTTAAAACGCATCCAGACCTACACCATAGATACACAGAATTTATGCAAGATTATTTAGACCAAAACCACATGGAGCTTGTTTCAGCAGAAAGTAAGCCCAACAATAGCATCTGTTACTTACCTCATCACGCGGTGATAAACGAGCAGCATCTTACAACCAAACTTCGCGTGGTCTTCGACGCATCCGCCAAGACAAGCAATGGAAAATCTTTAAATGACAATTTGTTAATCGGCCCGACACTCCAAGGAGACCTGAGAGACACAACACTTAGATGGAGAAGACATGCCACAGTCTTGGTAGGAGACATACGTCAAATGTATAGACAAATTAGAACAGAAGAGAGCGATAGAGACTTTCAAAGAATAGTATGGAGATGGACTCCGGATGAGCCAATCAAACATTATAGACTATTAACTGTTACTTATGGTACCTCTTGTGCACCATACTTGGCAATCAAAACTTTGAAGCAGCTAGCAGATGACGAGAAAGGGAACTTTCCAGAAGAAGTAATAGACGCTCTCTCTTCAGATTTTTACGTCGATGATCTTCTTACAGGAGCTCCTACAATCGAGAAAGCTGTCGCATTAAAAACTAGTTTGACGGAACTTCTGAACAAAGGAGGTTTCGTGCTACATAAATGGGCATCGAATTGTTCATTAATAGAAAACTCGATGCAAGGCAAACGAAAAATCTTGGGCCTAGACTGGAATGACAGATCGGACAAATTTGAACTTAAGTTCGAGATAAAAAATAGAGACTACGAGAAGCCAACAAAACGAACAATTTTGCAAGACATAGCCAAGCTATACGACCCAGCCGGTTGGTTAGCACCAGTAGTAGTCAGAGCAAAAGTCCTCATGCAAAAGTTGTGGGCAGAGGGTCTTGATTGGGATGACCAACTTCCTGAAACATTGGAAACCGAATGGTTGATATTCCGAAAGAATTTATGCAACATGCCAACCATAGACTTAGATAGATGGATAGGCATGACAGACAACATGGTGAATGTTGAAATTCATGGTTTCTCGGACGCATCCGACAGTGCATACTCAGCAGTTGTCTATTGCCGAACTATCCTACCTGATACCGTTAAAATCACACTAATAGAAGCTAAAACCAAAGTAGCACCAATAAAGAAAATATCCACGCCAAGATTAGAACTATGTGGAGCGGTACTGCTAGCAAAGCTAATCGATAGAATAAAAACCGCGCTCAACGTTCCAGATAAAGACATCTACGCTTGGACAGACGCGACCATAGTTTTGGCTTGGTTGCAACGACCTTCAAGTTACTGGAACACCTTCGTGGCAAATAGAGTCACAGAAATAACAAATAGAATAGACCAAAACCGATGGCATCACGTCGCGTCACAGGACAACCCGGCAGATGTAGCTTCCCGTGGCATCTGTCCACTTGAGCTGCAGTCGCACGAGTTGTGGTGGAACGGTCCACAATGGCTTCGCGAACGACGTGAACTACCTGTGAAAGACATAAGTGCGATAATTAATCCTACTGAGGATGAGAAAAGATCTCAAGTGAAAGTGCAGTGTAGTGTAGTTGTATCACCGGAATCTGAAAAAGAAAGCAACATTATTAATAGACATTCAAACCTTAACAAACTAGTAAGAGTAGTAAGCTACTGCCTAAGGTTCTACTACAAATGTAAAAGCAAAGCAAAAGGGGAAATCTTACCTGTGTATACACCGTACCTGACCTCCGTAGAAATGCAAAATGCACTAAGCCGTTTGGTAAAATTATCTCAAGGCTCTGAAAGCATAAATCAAAAGAACATTAAAAATCTAAATCCATTTATTGATACCGATCAAATTTTGAAAGTAGGAGGTCGTATTCAAAATGCATGCTGTAATAAAGAAACAAAACACCCTACAATATTAGCAAAAAATAGTAGATTGGCTTACCTAATTGTAAAGGAAGCGCACGTCAAAACTCTTCATGGTGGAGTTCAATTAATGTTAAACAATGTTAGAAATAGATATCACATTATCGGAGTGAAACATATAATAAAAAAAATCTTAAGAGAATGTACACCTTGTTGTCGACATTCGAACAAACCTGTAAATCAACTGATGGGAACCTTACCCAAAGACAGAGTCACTCCACAAAAACCATTCCTTGTTAGTGGCGTAGACTTTGCCGGACCAATAATCTTGAAGTTATTTAGTGGACGTGGGTCTAATAGAACTCAAAAGGCCTATATTGCTTTGTTTATCTGTACTGTTACTAAAGCGGTGCATATTGAACTAGTTACCAGCTTAAGCACAGAGTGTTTCTTGGCTGCTTTTCGTCGTTTTACGGCACGCAGAGGACATTGTAAAAAGCTTATTAGCGATTGCGGAACAAACTTCATCGGTGCCATTAAAGAGCTCGAGATTATGGCCAACAAAAGTATTAGCAATGTACCCATTGAAATAGCAGAATTGTTAGCATTAGATGGAACAAGCTGGCAACTGAATCCTGCTGGAGCGCCTCACATGGGCGGTTTATGGGAATCGAACATAAAATCCATAAAGCGACACTTAAACCGTGTCATAGGTGACAGTAAGTTGACGTATGAAGAATATTCAACGCTGTTATGTCAAATAGAAAGCTGTTTGAATTCTCGTCCATTGACATCATTAGATAATGAGAAGGAGGGTACCACGGTGGCTTTAACGCCTGGTCACTTCTTGATAAGTGAAAGCCCTATAGTAGTTCCAGATGAAAACTTTGAAGAAACACAATATGTACCGTACAACAAACGATGGATTTATTTACAGAAGAAGTTGCAATCATTCTGGCGACAATGGAGCCAAGAATACTTAGTTACTTTACAGAAACGTCAAAAATGGACTAGTATTCAAACCAATTTAAAGGTAGGCAATATAGTTTTAGTTAAAGATGAAAGATTGCCCCCGACCAAATGGTTGCTGGGTAAAATCATCGAAGTGCATCCTGGTTCAGATGGTTTAGTAAGGGTAGTCAGCCTAAAATGTAAAAATTCAGTGCTGAAAAGACCAATTCATAAACTGTGTTTGCTACCCACTGAAAATGAACCTGAAGATGTTATTAGTTCATAAGTATGTTAGCACTTTAGTCTTCAACTTTGAATTAGAAACAAGATGTTACAGTCCACTTGTATAACGATAGTTTTAGTTCATATTATTTGATTTGTTAATTGTTACCCATTTCACAACCCTAATTGTACAACTAGATTACTTTTCTTACATGAACATGCATATGGCTTTCAATGTTGTGTTACTAACTTTAGATTAATTTATTAAAAGTCCTGACGCACTTTGAGAGGGCGGAATGGTTATAAGTAAACTCATCAAACTAACAAAGAATCGATTTCACGAACAAAATGTACTAACAGTTTACCTGCTACAAACTAGGTGGCACCATAGGAAAAGATAGAACGCGCTATCGATGCGTTTCGTATAGTAATAGACTTTCAACCATGTGAAATGATTAAATTGAGTATTTTCTGAACCATCGCGTTTTTTTACCGTTGAACCAACCATTCACATTACATACACACATATTGACTTGGTTCCATACTAGGAAACCCTGTACTATGAGTGCCAAGTCAATGACAGCACAACACGAATAAACATCCAAGACCCGAGACAAATCTGTATTAACTCATAACATAAATATTGGCCCGACCGGGGATCGAACCCGGTACCGTTGGCGTTATGGATAGGGGATATCTCTGGACCAAACCCGTTGTCAGTAACCTGTCGGTCCGTCTGTCCTATTTTTAATGAGTTTATAATATCAAATACATACCTTCAAAATATACTGCAGCACTGTCACAACTATTAGGCAATGGATTAACCTGATCGCTCACCAGACTCAAAATTTTTAAGTCATGGTCAGTCACTGCTGGATGCCAACTACCACCTCCAGTTTTATTGTACTGCCCCTAGAACATAGTGTTTTACAATTAAACATGAGACATGTGGTCTATATACAGATGCAGTATTTTGTTTTAAATATTCAACAACTATTGATGATAAGAGCTGTGGTGGCCAACTGGTAAGAACGATCCCTTCTAATTTTTAACCTTCCCGGACTGCATATTACGGTTGATAAACCCATATATATGTACTATTATGAAATGCTACTCTTTACCTTGTCTACTTTTACATGCTGAATAGCTTCTTTGACCTCCTCTGTAATACGGTGCTGCATGTATTCACTTTTCTACAAAAAAAAGTAGAATTATATTACATAACTATTATCATGTTTTCTCATATAAAAATACAAACGTACTGATACATACGTTGTGTGTAGCAAGAGCTTGTCTAGCTTTCTGTTTTTTATTGTCATAAAAAACTTGGAAGATGGTCCACTGAACGCGTGCCGCTTGTTGCCACAGCATTGTTAGCTACACAAACTTTATCCCACGCCTCCTTTTTCCGGACCAAATGTACATAGCCAGTTCGTTTATCTTCTATCGCCAAACGGTGCCTGTAACATGATTTACGTTGTACTTTAGGGACACTTCTAAATACACATTTGGTATAAAATTTAAACGATACATATTACGATGAATTATCACAGGTAGTACATTACTTAGTACTTACTGTTTGACCAGATCTATAAGTTTTTCTGTTTCTAGAGGAGTATAATTTGCACCACGTTTCCTTTTTTCTGACATTTTTAAAACAAACAACAATTAGTTATCTCGCACTAAACAACAACAGTGAAAAGATGAACACACAGAAGATAACCTCAAACAAAATGTGAAAGAAGTGTCAAAACACGTTTTGTTTATCAATTTTCCTTACAATATTTATTTTTTACAACAACTATACGCAATCATTCATTCGGTGGAGAAATCGTTCACTCTCTTTCCTAATTAAATCATTAGCTGTCCATTTGTAAATGAAAACCTAACTTCGCGATATTGAACGTTCATGCAATGCCCATTAATGTAATGGAGACATTAAATTTAGTTGGGCATTAGCAAATGTCGTACTAATAAGTCGTTTCTTGCAACTGGCCGATAAGTAGCTGTTTTTTGACTGCTCGGTTGCCCTTGACTATCCTATACATTTGTCTAATAAAGGCCATTGTAAGCAGAGGACCACCGTGGAAGGTGAGCTCGTGAGCTTGTTGTTTGAGAAGTTCCGTTATTCTGCTGCTGTACGGAATGATAATTGGAAATCTCATTTCTGCGCTGATGTTAGCTTTGCTGAGTCTTCCTTTTACTCTCATGAGCCCGTTTTCATCCATGTATGGGTTTAAGTTTGCTAATTTGCTATTAGATTTGACCTTGCTGTGACGTAATAGGTTTTCTATATCTATATTAAACTCTTTGCACTGTATTTGCTTTATAATAATCCATTGGAATCCCACATAATCCACATAATCCCACATGGATCCGGCGGAAGACCAGCGTCGTGTAACTAGTGTACACAACATCATGCTGAGTCGGACTCCAATTTGTGACGTTGCTGCGTGGATGGCACTGAGAGACACTCTATTAATTGTAGAAGTACTTTTCTTTTGTATGTATTACCTATTATTTTTATTTTATATGTCGAGTGTTTTTTTTGTCCTATGCATGTGTGCCGTTACAAATAAAGATTTTTTCTTTCTTTCTTTCTTTCTTTCTTTCATTCATTTCGCTGCTCTAAGCTCGTGTAACGTGAGATAGCTCGGCCGGTTTTGTTTACTAACAATCGGAGTTAATACCCGAATGAACTATGACGGTTAAGCAAATATTCGACGATGCTGCTGTTTTCGGAGATGTTGCTAACTAAATTCATATGCTTTTTAACTTCTTCGTTCGCACAAAAATTCAAGCTTTGCTGTTTAGGTTTGAAATTAAGTGATGATAAGAATGTAGGGCCTTTCCACCACAACTCATGTTTTTCAGTTGCGATGACGTCAGACCTCTACTTGCTGCGTCAGCTGGGTTCTCTTTGGTGTTATCATAATGCCAACTTTCTGGCGGCAAAATGGTGATGATATTTTTCACCCTGTTTGCTACAAATGGCTTCCAACGCTCTGGAGAGCCTTGAATCCAGCTGAGCGTTACCTGAGAATTGCTCCAACCCTTTAAAGTTGTTCATGCTTTTGACGACTTTTGTTATAACTCTTGTTAGTAATTCCGCACTACATAGCTCAAGACGCGGTAGTGATGGGGCCATACTGCTGGGTACTACCCGGGTTTTTGCTGCCGTTAACACTACTGACACTGAGTCATGTGTTACGTTTCTTGTGTATACCAAACATGCGTATGCTTTTATGGATGCGTCACAGAATCCATGAAGTTCTATTACGTCATCTTTTTTGCTATTTAGCCACCGAGGAATTTTAAACTGATTTATGATGTGTAAATCATTTTTCAGCTGAAACCTCTCTTCCTTGATTTTTGACGAAACCTCATCACTCCACTGAACCTCTGAGTTTTGCCAAACTTGTTGGAATAAGAGCTTCAGTTTTGTTGTCAACGGAGCTAACCATCCTAAGGGATCGAAAATCTTAGAGATTTCAGACAGAAGCATTCTCTTGGTTAACATCGTTTTGCTCGTTTCAGTTAGGTCACATTGAAAGGTGAATTCATCATCGGTGGACTTCCATTGCATACCTAACGTTTTTGCTGTGCTTTCCGTTTTAAAGGTAAACAATAGCGCCTGATAGTTGTTACTTTGTTCAGCTTTTTGTAACAGTTGTTTATCGTTTGAGGACCATTTTCTCAATTAAAATCCTCCACTTTTGAGGCACGCGTTCATTTCCGCTATCTTCTTTTTTCCTTCTTCAATGCTGTGGGCTCCTGAAACCCAATCGTCCATGTACAGCTGCTCATGGATGCTTTTTGCAGCATTAGGGAAGTTATGCTGCTCGTCTTCTGCTAATCTAAGAAGAGTCATCATGGTAAGGAACGGTGCTGATTTTGTTCCATATGTTATTGTACTTAGAGTATAAGCACTAATGGGTTGATGCTCATGATCTCTCCACAAGATCTGCTGCAGATATTGGTCTCGCTGATCGACTCCAATCATACGGAAGCATTTTTCAATATCTGCTGTGTATGCATAACGATATTGCCTCCACTTGAGAATTATCTCTAGTAGGTCCTGCTGTAGGTTCGGACCCTTGTGCATCAGATCGTTGAGGCTATAACCCGATGAAGTTTTAGCGGATGCATTAAAGACCACTCGTAGCTTTGTAGTGCTCGAGCCTTCTCTTATTACCGCATGATGAGGCAGGAAGCATTAGAGTTCCTCCCTCTGCTGGCTGCTTGAAGTCGCTAACTTCATATGATTTAGCTGCTCATATTCAGTAATAAACTGTTTATATTGCTTTGCTAAATTTTCTTGCCTACCTAACTTACGTTCTAAGTTCCTAAATTGTGCTATAGCCATTTCCTTAGATGATCCCAATTTCCAAATCCAAAACACCCAGAACACCCTGAACAAATATCTGCGGATCGCACAAATATTTGTTCTGAGGCGGGAATCGAACCCGCAACCTCTTGCGTCGCAGGTGAACGTTGGCCCATCGCGCCACAGAAGTCGTCATATACTCATATACAAAATATACTCTTAAGGTGGAAGGTCTCGCTTGTGGCGCGAAATTTAAATTTTATTGTGTTTTTTCTCGTCCCAAACTCGTCCCAGTGTACTGTTAAAGATAGCACTTCTTGAGATAGCGCAAACTAGGAGACCTAACACACATGTTTTAGTTTATAGTATCTCATGGTACATGGTTTAGTTTAGCTACGAATATTCTCAAAGATTCAAAGATTTTTACAGTGTTTTTTTGTAGCTTAACTAATAATATTTATGAGATACTGTCAATTAACACATGTGGTCTCTAGGTCTATGGTGGTAGGTCTCCTAGTTTTTGCAAAATTAGGTTTTGCTATCACATGAAAATGAACTGGATAGACCAAAAACATTATAAAATTTGAATTTCGTGCCACATGCGAGACGATTCACCATAAAGAGGGCATCTAGTTAATTTTTAGATGCAAATGCTCGGCTAGTCAGGACGTGACTCACCAGCACCAGAGGCAAAATATATTGAGTGGCAGCATGATCACCCAACCAGGCTCCTTATTTAAAAGTAATCGAATCGACAATAAGATTCGCCTATGGCAATTACATGACTTGTAGTAGGACGAATAATTAAATCCTCTGGCTTCAAAATAAAACTAGTTTCGTGTTCATCATGAATACAATATGCTTGAAAATGGTCACTAAAACCTGAGCAATTCAATTTTTTACACCTTAAATATACACATAATGATGATTTCGAACGTAAAATATAACTTAACTTATGAAACAAAAAAACATTTTCATTAGTAGTAACGATTGTCATTCCCGAAGTATATCTTGTACCCTTATAACGTATCCACTGATAACTGCAGCTTAAATCAACATCATTGCAGCTATCGATAATTTGAGCAATATCTATAGGAGACTCATGTAAGTTTAATTTTCCAAATTCTAATCACAAATCCAAACCGTCTTTGACAAAAAGTCTGTGTGCAAATGCTAGTTGTTCTTTAATAAGCAATGTCAGGGCTATATTTCGCCTTGAAGTTGTGTTGGAAGCAGTATTTTTCAATACCTTGTGTTTGGCTTCAAATCGCATACACCACAATTGCCTCAACGGACCTGCTTGTTTTATAATATGCGGGTAATGTACCATGAAGTGATGCTTCGGTTTTAAAGTGTCTCTAAAAAGAGTTAAATAACTTTGATGGTGTTCATATATTAAGGATTCTAACATAATTACTGTCGGAGAATCAAGAAAGTTACGTAAAATAATATCAATAATTTTTAATAAAATTATTAAAAATTGCCATACTAAATCGTCAACTGAAACCAAGTCTCCTACTAATAAAGGAAACAAGTGGACAAACGACATCATTTCTGAAGCTGACATTTTAAACTTACGTTGAGTCAAATGTTCTCGTTTTATGCAAACAGACATATTATTTAGCTCGGTAATTGAATAGTCAAATAATTTTATACGATTATTCAAAGTACGGAGATCAAAAATGTGTAGTGTATCTGTATAATGCAAAATTATTTGAGCTGAATCGTAATGGCATACCCCTTCAAAAATGTCGTGCATTATACCAACACTGCAGTTATCTACAACGTGAAAACTGGGTATGTTGTTCGTCGTCGTTTCGTATGAGGTAGTGCTGGGCCTCTGGTGTCAGAGTTTGTCAAGCCGCCCGAGGGCCTCTGACATGGCTTATCGACTACTATTAATCAATAACAGCCGGGACCGACAGCTTAACTTGCCCTCCGAAGCACAGAGCGATGGAAATCCACACATAACTTAGAAAAGTCATTGGTGCGGAGCCTAGGATCGAACCCGGTATCGTTGGATTCTGAGTTGCACTATTGAACCGTTAGGCTACCATCTTAAAACAACAATATTCGTTAATGCCTGTTTCTGTTACGTTATTTCTATCAACGTCTTCTGAATAATTAGCATAATTCCTTAAAAGAGTATCATCTTGCTTTAACTGTCTTTGCATAACAGATTTGTGAGCTTTACATATTCTACAATAGTTATTACTACTGAACGATCTGGAATAGCCAAGAATTGTATTTAAACCAAGGTCGTCGCCTTATATCATGCCAAGTAAAAAATTAACTTTTACGCTTCCATTTTCAGGTGTATTGATTACAATACCCTCTTTTTCCAAATATACTAATCTACATTATATAAAGCTGCACAACGGTGACTGACTGACTCACTCACTCACTCATGGACATGGTTGTTCTCCCAGAAGGAGTCGTTTTAGACATGGGACATGTTCTAGAGATGTGTTCGGCTCTCCGATTTGACCCCGGGAAAAGTCTGACATTTTGAAAAAACCAAGATGGCGCCCGTTTTCAAAACCGTTCTTCGAAACGGTGTCCGATAGGAACCGTTCAAAGGGCGTATCCCATTGATTTTATACACAGATTACAGAAAAAGTAAAAAAACATGAAAAAAAACAATATAGAGATCCAGAAATGATATTTAAAAAAAAAAAAAGTCCGTATCAACTTTGACGAGTTTAAGTATTCTACGAAAGTTGATGCACGACAATTTCGTTTATGCAGAAATGTAGCCAACATCCTGGTGTATATAGTAAAATCCGAACTTTGAAAAAAAAAACAAGTTTTCGAAGGTTTTTTTAAGGCATTTTGTAAAATCGAGAAATTGACAATTGTCCCTCAATCCATACAAAAATCGATAACGAAGGTTAAGCAATGCTCTGCGGGGTCAGTTTTTGGATGGGTGACCGCTTTTTTCACTTTTTTGCGTTATTTTTTTTAATTTGTTTTTTTAGTGTTTTTTGTAGTTAATGGTACGTAACCCTTCGTTCGCAAGTCCGATCCGGTGTTTTTTTTTTGTTACAATAATTCATCATTTCTTCATGGTACCTACATAGGTAGTAGGTATATGGTGCTTCTTTTCAACATCTTTTTTGACAAGTTTTTGATTGACATCAATCTACTTAAAATAATAATAAAAAAACGGACAAGTGCGAGACCTACTCGGGCATGATGGGTTCCATAATAGTAACTACAAAAAAGGCAAAAAAAAGGTTTGGATTTGAATGACGGTTCAAGCCATCGCCCACCTGACGTTAAGCGGTACCCTCTGCCTATGAACAGTGCATTATCACAAAGGTCACGTCCACTAAATACGCGCCCTATTTGGCATTGAAATGCGCCGGACAAAAATGGAAAGCCTCATGTGCCTAATTTCACCGGCAACCATACCTATTATTTATTCTGTGCCCATACACTTTTAAACGGAACAAATTAATGCAAGCACTACTGCTTTGCAGAAGAAATAGTTATGGTGGTAGTACTTCCTCGGACGAACTCTTTCACAAAAAAATTCTACTACCTAGGTACCTAGGTACTAACAAATGGTGCCAATAATATATATATATATAGTGTCACGGTGCAGCCGTGGACAGGTAGGTAGTCTAGGTTTTAGGTTCCTATCCTACCTGATAGAAGAGCTAGGGGTAGGTAGAAAAACGATTAGGACATTTTTATACATATATTAAACTTAAAATGCTAACAATAAGGTCACTGAATGGATTGTTAAACTTAGAGTCTTTAGTGTTATGCTGAAGGCAGAAGTGCAGGCAGAGGGCCCAGAGTAGCAGGCAGAAGGCCAGACGGCTATGGGCCGGGGTTTGATCAAGGGTCTCAATCTCAGCAGTAGAATAGGTCTCAAAAGGTCACGCTTGTAGAAAAGAACACTTGGACACACGCGTTGTACGGAACCCAAGAACAGGTGTGGACTCTCCACGGTACTGTCCTGTGAGCTGTAGATCGGAAGCACGTGGTCTAGGCGTCATGGTGAAGAGCGCGCCCCTTGTCTGCGAGGTGGCTCGTGGCAGGCTGGTAGCAGCAGGTAGGGCTGGAGACAGCTGGTAGACAGCAGGTAGCTGGTGAGTCCGGTTGGTGGCTGTGAAGCCACCAACCGTAAGGTTCGACCCGTAGAGTTGGACCCTGTAAAGATCACGTAGTTGTAGTGACAGGCTTGATTCTTCCCCCTGGTGTAACTTGGTTGAAAGTCGCCTCTAGGTGCCGCAGACGTGGCTCGCAGGGGTAGGCAGTACGTGGCTTTCAACCTTATTACACCGTAGGGTTTACAACAGAGATTAAGAACTAGTTAGTCAGAAGGACAGACATAGTAGGTGTCTTAGAGTGCAGTTAAGACGAACGCATACGTCCCTAAATGAACGATGATGCTAGATTTTACAACATTAAGAAAGATAAGAAGTACATCAGATTAAACAATAGATTAAACAGTAGATTAAACAGTAGATTAAACAGTGCTAGTTAGAGTGTAGTATATTTAAACAAACTCACCAAAATTGGGCGTAGTGGAAGTATAGAGGTTATAGAGGTATTATTGATTGCTCCGTCTAAGTGTGGAATGTCCTGTGCGTAGGGCGCATGTCTATTTATAGGTGCCTCTAGCGTAAATAGTTTCTATGTGTGCGTGAGATGTAACTGATGGCTGATGTCTGTGTGGGTAACTATTGTCCGTTAGTTTTTTGTCAACAAGCTACTTGTGTGAGTATGGAAGCTTCTAGAAGTTTTATAATAATTTTGTAATGTTACAATAGATATAACTAATATACAGGGCGTCCAAAGATTATGTGACATGAACGGAAAGTAGGTAGGTATCTTAAACATTTTATATAGGATATTTTGCTGAAAGGAGACTTTATTAACCCCCAACGCAAAAACGACGGGGTGTTATAAGTTTGACGTGTATGTGTGTGTGTCTGTGTGTATCTGTGTGTGTGTCTATGTTTGTGTCTGTCAGTGGCATCGTAGCTCCCGAACGGAAGTGGGGGGCTTAATACAGAGGGCCTATTATAGGTTTGTCTTAGATTTTGACACCCATATATTCTGTGCCCCCGACGCAAAAACGACGGGGTGTTATAAGTTTGACGTGTCTGTGTGTGTGTGTCTGTGTGTGTTTGTGTGTATATATGTGTGTGTCTGTGTGTGTATCTGTGTGTGTCTGTGTGTACCTTTGTTTGTGTCTGTGTGTGTGTCTGTCTGTGGCATCGTAGCTCCCGAACGAAAGTGGGGGGCTTAATACAGAAGGCCTATTATAGATTTGTCTTAGTTTTATAGATAATGGTACGAAACCCTTCGTGCCTGAGTCCAACTCGCATTTGGCAGGTTTTTTTATTGTTAACTGCGTCAGTGACGGAATAATCGGGGCCTATATGCATTGTAGCATTGCACTGCGCCAATGCAATTGTTTATAGCGCCATCTAAATATTTGCTTTTGCTTTAAATTAGTTATCACAGATTCAAAACAGATGCGACTGCGCCCATCGAGCCAAACTGAACTACCTACCATATAGTTCTAAATTCACCCGCCAGATGTCAGTGTCGTATCATGTTTGGAGGATCGTTTCGCTAATGGAAGTAAATCACAGTTTTTCTGTAGCGCCATCTATCGAGCCGAACCGAATTCCTAATAAAAAAGTTTCAGACAAAAATTAGATGGAGCTTATAAGCAGCATTAAAATAAATAAACCATATCACCAGATGGCGCTAATTCACGGAAGAAGTAACAAACACACACACACACACAACAAAAAAACACATTATATAATGCGTTTAATATTTTTTACATTCACAGTTGTGACAGAGCCATCTATCGAGCCAAATCGAAATTTTTTTGCGACGATGATAAGCGGCCTGACGGCATGTCTCTTGTTCCGTGGGAGAAGGGTAGGAACAAGCAGGTAGCCCACTTGATGATAAGCGGTAACCTCTGCCTATGAACAGTGCATTATCACATAGGTCAAGTCCACCTAGGACGCGCCTTATGTGGCATTGCACTGCACCCGCCACCCTGAGACATAAAGATGAAAAGTCTATGTGCCTGTAATTTCACCGGCAACCACTTCCAACCGGAACACAGCAATGCGAGCACTACTGCTTTGCGGCAGAAATAGGTATGGTGGTAGTAGGTACTTCCCCGGACGAACTCTTTCACAAAAAAGCTCTTCTACTGCTAATTTAGAGCGATTCAGAAGTAAAGTCTAATTAAGCACATAAGTAGATCGGTAAGTAGGTAGGTACCTAAATTCAAGTAATTACCTTAACCTATATTACAACCTAGATCTTTGAAATCTATTCTGTATGTACAAGAAATCACACCATAAGACACTGCATTATTTCCAAAGTGCATAATTCTACTATTATATAACTATCTAATATTATATACCTATCTATCTATTTATATATAAATATATATTATAGATAGAATAGACATCTTCTTCTACATATATAAAAAGACACAAGCCTAGAAAAAGTAGGCAGCGCCTTAATGGGCCTCCGTTCACTGTGGTTTGCACTATAATATAGGAATATAGACGTGACAAGTGATGAGATCGCCGCCACTATTGCTTGTGATTCTACGTAATAAAAAATTCCATAAAAAAAAAAAAGAAAAAAATAAGTTTCTTCCATCAGCTGCGGCAGGGTCTCTGCCGACCCGGGCGGCGGCGGCGGCATTGTATTGTTCGGCGGCGTCGCCAACTGAGGCGGCGGCTGCGGTGGCTGCGGCGGCTGCGGCGGCTGCTGCCACAGCTGCGGCACTAACAGCGGCAGCTGCGATGCCTGCGGGCCACAGCTGCGGCGGATGTGCTGCGAGCCACTGCCGCGGCTGCCACGGCGCCGCAATAATCACACAAAAGCACAGACAATCCATGTTATTTTGACAAGTATATTTGAGACGGCGCCATCTATGAGCCAAATAACTTCGAAAATGAAAAGCCCTCATTACTGCAAATATAAGTTTGTCCTTCTAATTAATGTTTAGATAATTTTAAAGACCATCAGTATGGCGCAGGACACTTAACAATTGCAGTTGATGATAGGAATTTATTAGGCCGCTAAATTAATGTTTTTTTTACACAATTGCATCTTTCATATAATATATTTAAATCAAATATGGTATATAAGTTGTATTGTTGTATTTTGATTATATTAAATATAATAATAATATTGTGTCTGTAATACTTTTCTTAGAATTTGGACAATAAACGTGTAGCGTGAACACGAATTGTTCGTGCTGGGAATTGGTAACGCGATGAGATTAACACGTCGCTGTTATCCACAAACGTATTTATATCCTGAAATCATAAATCAATTCAATTAATTAAATTTCGAATTACGACGTTATTCACATAGGGTATGTTGTTGATAAACCGTCTTCTATTAATCAATATTTGAATATTTTCTTTATTTCTGACTCTACCTAGAGCTACGTACAATTGACCATGGCTGAATACGTCAGATCGAAGGTCAACTCCAACCCTATCGATGGTCTGTCCTTGACTTTTATGTATTGTCATAGCATAACAGACTTGTAATGGGAATTGACGACGGTTCATTTCAATAGGACTTCCAAGTGCGACAGGAGCTTTAAAAGAAATCCTCGGTATCAAATAAGTCTCAGAGTCCGTAGGTTTTCGTACAGTCACCAGCCTCGGTGTCACATCAACGACAATAACTTTGGTACCATTCACAAGTCTGTCAACGAAACTAGGGTTTCTTATTATCATGCAAACACAGCCCTTTTTAATAGTAAGATCGTGGTCAGGTACACCCGAAGCTTGAACTCTATGAAGAGTGTCTGGACCGAGATGAAACTCTTCAGCGTATTCAGCATCTACGCAGTCTACGCTTAAGCAATGCACTATATCACCCGGGACGCGTTCGAGGATGAGTTTGTTTATTTCTCTTACATTGACGTTGATTGTAGATAAAATAGCTCGACTGGCGCAAGTGTCTGTCAAAAAATAAGTTTCTTCCATCAGCTGCGGCAGGGTCTCTGCCGACCCGGGCGGCGGCGGCGGCATTGTATTGTTCGGCGGCGTCGCCAACTGAGGCGGCGGCTGCGGTGGCTGCGGCGGCTGCGGCGGCTGCTGCCACAGCTGCGGCACTAACAGCGGCAGCTGCGATGCCTGCGGGCCACAGCTGCGGCGGATGTGCTGCGAGCCACTGCCGCGGCTGCCACGGCGCCGCAATAATCACACAAAAGCACAGACAATGCATGTTATTTTGACAAGTATATTTGAGACGGCGCCATCTATGAGCCAAATAACTTCGAAAATGAAAAGCCCTCATTACTGCAAATATAAGTTTGTCCTTCTAATTAATGTTTAGATAATTTTAAAGACCATCAGTATGGCGCAGGACACTTAACAATTGCAGTTGATGATAGGAATTTATTAGGCCGCTAAATTAATGTTTTTTTTACACAATTGCATCTTTCATATAATATATTTAAATCAAATATGGTATATAAGTTGTATTGTTGTATTTTGATTATATTAAATATAATAATAATATTGTGTCTGTAATACTTTTCTTAGAATTTGGACAATAAACGTGTAGCGTGAACACGAATTGTTCGTGCTGGGAATTGGTAACGCGATGAGATTAACACGTCGCTGTTATCCACAAACGTATTTATATCCTGAAATCATAAATCAATTCAATTAATTAAATTTCGAATTACGACGTTATTCACATAGGGTATGTTGTTGATAAACCGTCTTCTATTAATCAATATTTGAATATTTTCTTTATTTCTGACTCTACCTAGAGCTACGTACAATTGACCATGGCTGAATACGTCAGATCGAAGGTCAACTCCAACCCTATCGATGGTCTGTCCTTGACTTTTATGTATTGTCATAGCATAACAGACTTGTAATGGGAATTGACGACGGTTCATTTCAATAGGACTTCCAAGTGCGACAGGAGCTTTAAAAGAAATCCTCGGTATCAAATAAGTCTCAGAGTCCGTAGGTTTTCGTACAGTCACCAGCCTCGGTGTCACATCAACGACAATAACTTTGGTACCATTCACAAGTCTGTCAACGAAACTAAGGTTTCTTATTATCATGCAAACACAGCCCTTTTTAATAGTAAGATCGTGGTCAGGTACACCCGAAGCTTGAACTCTATGAAGAGTGTCTGGACCGAGATGAAACTCTTCAGCGTATTCAGCATCTACGCAGTCTACGCTTAAGCAATGCACTATATCACCCGGGACGCGTTCGAGGATGAGTTTGTTTATTTCTCTTACATTGACGTTGATTGTAGATAAAATAGCTCGACTGGCGCAAGTGTCTGGATCGTGTAATATATCCACAGGAAATACAAAATCTAACAAATCATTGATTTCGGTAACGACGTTTAAATTTTCTAAACTCAATAGTGACTGCGCGTTTCTACCTGTACCAAAAGTAAATGATTCGCACGCTCCCGAACCCAAGGCCAACAGAAAATCAGAGTATCCCTCCTCGTTCCGCGTTCGTTGTGCCATGGTTAGTGAAAATTGGGTAATATTTTGCCAAAGTGGAGATGTACGTAGTGACGCTATAACCACGTCTTGATGACACCTCGCCCCCGGGACCACGGGTGGGATCTGCCTGAAATCACCTGCGAAAATTATTATTTTGTTGCCAAATAGTTTCGCCGAATTCATCAAGTCGCGTAGTGACCTATCCAGTATGTGTATGAGATTCTTATGCGCCATGGGGGCTTCATCGTACACAATCAGAGATGACTCTCGAATAAGTTCAGCACGCTGTGTTCCATTCGTTAGATTCCAGTAACCTGTATCGTCCACAATATCTATAGGCAAACGGAACATGCTGTGCGCTGTACAACCTCCTTCATAATTTTGCGCGGCTATACCTGAGCTTGCGGTACAGAGTGCAATACCATTCAGTGTTCCCCGGACGTAGGCTACTATGACGTTTAACAGAAGCGTTTTTCCTGTACCAGAAGGACCGTCCAAGAATAAAGCATTCGAGGTGCCACTTGAAGGATGAGCAGAAGTTAGTAAATTTTGACGTAGTCGAAAACATCTCTTAGTTCTCGTGACAACAACGGTAACCAATGCGTTACATAGTCAATCAGTCTGCCCGTCCCATATTCCATTCGTTCTCTGCCTTACTCGGTAGTATCATCTTCAACAGCTGGAAGGCCGTGATCTTGAACACGACTTCCATGTTTACGGAGCAGTCTATCTATTTCTACCAGTCCTCGATTATAGGCATTCTCTTCTTCATGTGGCTGGCGATCAAGGATGTCTTCGCACAGCAAATGTTTGAATTTATCCCATAGAATCGCAGCCGGAGCTCCGTTAGTGATCAGAAGTACGAAAAAATGTCGCATTCGTCTTCCAGTATAAAATGCTGCGGCCTCTTGCAAACACCTTTCATATTCTTCCTCGTCGTTAGCGATGCCGACCGCACGAGCCGCGTCTTGTAATGTTGTACAGTCGGGTCCACCTAGAGCATACAAATCGGCATAACTACGGCATGGAAATGTACCTAGTAGCATACGCAAATAAAATTGCTCGCCCCGATTGATTGCCACCCAAAATAATCGGGCAACCATTTCTTTTCGTTGTCTTTTCGTCACGAAATATTTGCCGTTACAAATTGAATAAATTGTTACGTTTGTTGATTTCGGCCGTGACGCATGAATTATATAATTTTCATAGAAACTTTGGTAAGTTATGCAATCAAATTCTGAACCTATCGGTCTGTTGAAATATTTTTGCAGATCTGACATTGATCTATCAACTGCTTCAGATTCTCGACCTCGTCTGAAGAACACGGTGTGTTGCCCGTCAAGATGTACCGTTAATTGCTTAACATTCGGTTCTCGGGCCGTGACGTCGAATTCATAGGTTCTCCAAGCGGCATCACAGGCACCTATATATCTTTTCGTCACGTATTGTTCGATTTCGTCGTTTCTAATTTCGTCAGGAACGATCGCTACGCGCGCCTCATCCGGACCCTTTGTTATGTATTTTAAAAGGTATTTAATTATTTTTCGTGTCGACGAAATCTCCAAGTTCATGTGGCAGTCGTATTTCAACATTAATGCGGCGTTATAAGGTACCACCCATTGGTCATTGACAACTATTGAGCGGTTTCTATGAGTGATTGTGCCAGTATTCGCCGAATTTCTTTTCAAAATAATAAAACCACGATTGTCTACAAAAGTGGTATCTGTGATTTGTTTTGGGAAATGTTTGTTACATTTTGCTTTATCTGAATCCCAACAAGGCAGGTCAGTTCGATGATTAGGACCGCAAGGACCGTGAATCATATGCTTAAGTACAGCTTCACGCAGCCTACCGCCAGCTTCGTGTTCGGAAGGAATATCAGCACGAATTACTTTATCAATATCATTGTTTTGAATGGGTCCACCACCTTGTACACGAAAACATATATGTGCGTGTGGTAAACCTCGCTTTTGAAACTCTATGACGTACATGAGATACTCGCATTTACCAAACCAATTTCCGCTTCGAATATTTTGCAACAATTGTGTTAGTTTTAACTGAAATACTCTAGCGCATATTGAAGCCGGCGGTTGCGTAGCACTTGGTGGAGTGTTTTGTTGTATCTCAGGCCATTTTGGACTACACGTAAAAGTTAGAAAATAAGATGGCCTGCCGAGACGGTTCACAATCGCAATCGCATCCATATACTTGCATTTCATGTAGCGCGGGCCTGACGTGAATGTATTCGGTAAGTACACGCGGCCCGGTACTACACCGCCTTCACCCAATATTGTCTCATCTTGGGCAATAGGTCGCAAAGTTTCTGCGTTTTGAATTTCTTCTAGAGGAGCGGAACGCAGTTGAGTTGTCGATTTTTTTTTTGTAAATTAGCGAAATAACGAAGACGCTCTTCCTCGGCTCTGCAGAACATGACCACGAGCCACTCCTCAGATAGGCGGCCAAGTTGCCAAAATCTAAGCTCAGATAGCAGCAAACACCTGTAATATTTCACTTGAGACAATTTTTGACCATTATTATCGAGTGTATTAATTGTCCAACCAGAGGCTCCGTGCGGATATAGGAGTGGGTATTGTAACGCTTCGTATAATGGATTAAATATATCAACAGTATGTGGCCTACTTTCGCCATTTTTCCATATACATATACTTCTCGGAACGTACGCTTCCCGTTCAGTGTTGATTATAGCTGCGATTTTGGTTCCTCGTGGCATGTCACCCAGAATATTACCATGAGTGCTGCGCGTAGTGTGTTCGAAAATAAGATGCGCGTTTTCCGATGTTTCGTCGTCAAGCCGCTTGAAACAGTCTATGAAAGGGTTAACACGGGTTAAGTATGCATTTTTTTTTTTTTTTTTTTTTTGCGTGGAGGAGGAAAAATCCACATGGATACCGAGAGGTTGCCTCGGTTATGTCCGACTTCACTGGTTGCCCAGTGACCTACGGACTAAAAAACCACCTCCTCAGAAATGCAGAGAGCATTGGGGGTGAGAAAGGGAGAGTGGAGAGTATATGGGGGAACTCTGTACTATCAGTATATACAGAGTTCCCCACTCTTTAAGCATGGGTGTTGGAATTTATTAGGGGGTTGAGACGGTGAGGGGATGTTTAGCAAGATTAGAAATGTGACTGGATGTGGGAGGGTAGGTATGGAGGAGGACCAAAGCTGTGGTTCTCCTCCACCCTTGAGTCATAAATAAGTTGAGTAAGTTTTTATTAAAGTTTGTCAGATACAAAACTGCCAATTCTGTAGCAATTTCATGCCCCACAAACTCAACAATTTAAATGGAACAAAACAAATGATGTACTGAATGGATGTACAGAGTTTCCCACTGGTGCACAAAAATGTTGTTAATGTTTTCGTGCAACGAGCGGGGAACAGAAGAATATTTACAACTTAAATCTAATTGCTTAAAATTAATTACATGTAAGACTAATTTAAATACAGCTAATTACAGACTAAGCTAATCAGTAGCTTAATTACGGATTAAGGTTTTTTTTTTTTTTTTTTAAACTTACAAACTAATTTTATTAAAACTAATTACAGACTAAGCTAATCGGGTAAACAGATTAGGGGCTTAAATTAATTAAATAATTTATTTAATTTTTACACAACAATGCAAAGTTACAAATTAAAAATGTAGCCTAGTTGACTAATAATTTACAATTTTACACAACAATGCAAAGTTACAAATTAAAAATGTAGCCTAGTTGACTAATAATTTACAATTTTACAAAGAATACTAGATTATGAATTAAAAATGTTGCATGGTTGACTAATATTATAAATGGTGACTCAATGTGTAATTATTTGATTTGAGTAGATATTGGCAACCTCTGTTATGCATGTGTTTTTACAAATTTGTGCAACCAGAGGGGAGCGGAAGAATTTTGCAGTTAAATCTAATTGATTACTTTTACATTTAAAACTAATTTTATTAAAACTAATTACAATTGGGGGGGGGGGGGTGAGATGTGCTCGGGGGGGAATATTTTTTGAGAGGTAGAAGGATTAGAGGGGGATGTAGGTCCAGAGATATTTTCATATGGCGGAAGGGGTGAGGAGTGGTGCGCGATGGGGATAGTATGGTCTGTGGGGGGGTGATGCTCGGAGTGAATTGGTTGGGGGTTGATAGGTATGGGTTGATGAGGCGGCTGGGTGTGAGAGGGGGTTGTGGAGTTGACAATGTGATCGGATAGATTTTTGATGCTAAGGGAGAGGGTTCTATTTATGGAGATGAGATCGGCGATATGGGTGCGCTGTTGGATATTAGTGGAGCGGAGGATGTCGTTTTCACGAAGTAAGACTGAGCAGGATAGGCATCTGGAAGTGGGGGTGAGATTATGTCTGGGGGGCAGGCAGGAGCAGGAGTTGGTTGGGTTGATGAGAGAAGTGGAGGTAGAGAAGAGAGGGAGACCGCAGATGGTGCAGATATGAGAGTGATGTTGATCCATGATTGGATGCAGTGTGAGTCTGGCGACGAGAGGTGATGCAGCAGGTGGATGTGACTTCACTGAAGTCTAGGTTCTTTAAGAAAAATGATATTGGGGTTAATACAAGTGATACTGTCTGAGAATGATGGTAGTGGCAGTGACACAGGTATGAGTATTGCGGAGTACTGGGAAAGCAAAGAAAAAGAGGCGAAGCAAGTGCGATTGGGCAGTAATAAGCGAAGGCTTAGTCTGTAGGCCGGTTAAATGACAATTGTTAAGAGTAAGGACTTAATGTGAGGGAGGGAGATAGCCGGACGTGTTAATGTTATAGAGTTTATGTTTATATTTTGTTGCTACATGTACGTGTGAAATATAAAGAGTGTGTTGTTGGGAGAATATTCGGATGTATATATGTGTATGTGTGGTTAGTGGGGCTGACTAATAGAGGTGAGGATTTGTTTGTTTATTTGCTTGTTTGTTTGTTTGTTTGTTAGTTAGTTTGTATTAAGCTGAACAGAGCAGAGCAGAGCAAATACTGACAGGATGGAAATAAGAATTTTAATTATGGGTTGACAGTTGAGTGTAGATAAGTTGGCAAGAGAGAGTACCTGCAGATGCAGCTGCAGCTTTAAACGGACGTAGGGCGCAGGTGGCGAAGAGAGGTGGTGGAAAGTGACTGAGCATAATGGATTATGAGAGCGATGGGGCGAAGGCATATGAGCGCGGGCTGGCTGATGTTAGTGATGTAGGACGGAAAGGTGTGAGAGAGATAGCTAGCAGGATGATAATGTAGCGAATGGTGGCGCTGATATTGGTTTGCGCGGACTATGTTTATAATGTTTGATTGAATGATGCAGCTTGTAGTCTTTCGAGTGTCGAAATGGGAGAGGGGGTAGGCAATATGGTGAAATGTAGAATTATTGGTAAGTGAAGATTGGTGGAGACTAGTGGAGAGTGTGTGTTTGGGAATGTACATAGGCTAGTTTTGGGGGGAGTATGGCTGTGTATGGGTGATGGTTCGGGGGTTGATGATGGCGGTGGGAGGGAGGAAACGAACGGCTGTGAGGTATGGTGAGTCTGATGAGGTGCTAGAAGGAGTTGGGGGGGCGTGAGGTGAGGGGGAAAGGGACAAAGGTAGTAGTGGTAGTGGTCGTGGAGTGCGAGAGTGTATGGTGCAGGTGAGGTGTTGGATGGCATGTATGGAGTGTCGGATGGCTGAGATATGGGGGTGGTCAAGAGGGACATGGTTGGATAGGGTGTTCAAGATGAATTTAGTGTGAAGGAGGATGGAGTCATGATCGTTAGAGAGGGGGTAGGATAGGGTTGGATGTAGGTTTAGGGAAGGGGGAGGGGGGGCGGGGGAGGAGGGGGGGAAGAGATCAGAGGCAGTGCCATGCTCTTCCTCCGCATCCTCGCTGTCTTCAAACATCAGGGTGAATTGGCTGTTTAAAGGGAGCTGCCGGAGTTCAGAATAAATGCAGTGATTGAGAGTGGCAGGCAGGTGTGGAAGTGAGGGATGGGGAGGGGGTGGCATGCTAAAGGAAGTATGTGGGAGAGTGGGTGAGTAAGTGAGTGAGGACAGGTTGGTTGAAAGAGGTGGAGGGAGTAGAGTGGGGGAGTGAGGGGCGAGGAGAGTGAAATAGAGTGTGGAAAGGGAGGAAGTTGTGAGAGTGCAAGTAGAAGGGAGTAGATAGGTTGGGGTGGGTTTGTAATGTGTAAACTAGTAACAGGAGGATAGGTGGGTGGGTGAAGGGATGTGGGTTAGTAATTAGCAATTGCAGGATGTGGATGAGCGGGTTGCGCTCGCGGGCATGCACGTGTGTTTATATGGAGAAAGTAATTTTAAGAAGGCGCAAATGAAAAATGACCCAATTATAGATTTGTTAATTCGTAAGTGAGTAGACAGCAGGCATCCAGTGAAGTCAAGCGTGTAGTGGTGGTGAAGTATGCATTTATTTGTTCCAATATATTTGGGTTGAGATTACGATTTTCCGCTAATCTTTTTCGTTCTTCACCGTCATCTATGTACAGTCCGACGGGGTTAGTTGAAGCTGTATACGACAAACAAATCGAAAACGCGGTGATATACTCGTCCTTGAATCTTTATGAAACTCAAGCTGGTTTGCGGATGCTGAAACCCATGAGAAACCCCTAAAGCGCTAAACGCAAAGAGATTGTTATATGGTCTAGCAAACTTAACAAATTGCGGATCTGTATAGAACCTTTCGTCTATCGGTGGTAAATGGAGAATATTATAACGCCCAACGCCGCAGCACCACTGTTTGCGAGCTTTTTCCTCTTCAAACAGATTCGCATTACAATGTGTACAGTGGAAAATGCCTTCAGCATCTAAACATGTCTTTTTCAAAGAGTATAGTTGAACAGGGTTGAGTTTCGCAAACCAATTCAACCAATTCGCCGCAATTCTGGCTCTACACCTCTTTGTGTAAGATTATAGTCCACATTAGCTTCACGAATCTGTTCGCGATGCGTATCCCTATATCGGGCCGTAGTTTCACGACTTATTTCTGGATGGGACAGGTGATACTGTGAAACAGCTTTTAGATGCACTGTGGGGTTTGACTCCGTATAGCGTTTAACCGCCTGTCGATGCACCGTGGGATTTGACTCCGTATAGCGTTTAACCGCCTGTCAATTCACCGTGGGATTTGACTCCGTATAGCGTTTAACCGCCTGTCGATTCACCGTGGGATTTGACTCCGTATAGCGTTTAACCGCCTGTCGATTCGCCGTGGGATTTGACTCCGTATAGCGTTTCACCGCCTGTCGATTCACCGTGGGATTCGACGCGTTGTATTTGATCGAAGCTGTCAAATGTGCATTTTATGACTGCTTTAAAGGACCACGCTTTACTTTTTTTGGACGACCTATATTTTTTGATGTTTGTTTCTCGTTTTGGGGCATTTTTTCAATCAAAGCAATAGGTTTAGAAGTCGCTAGTTTTGAATATAAATTCTGCTCGCGGTTTAAAGTGTTGCCGATCAGCGGCATGACATGTAATTCTTCAAAAGATTCAACTCTGATGTGGTGAATGGAATACTCGCGCCCATCAATTACCGATTTTTTTAGTAAAAGTGTTGCTAAATTGCGAATTCCATAAACCTTAAATAATCGTGCAAGATTAGTGTTAGGGTTTTGAATACTACGAATACCGGTTTCGTCTATTGCGTGAGAGTTAAATAAGTAATAGACATCATTAGAACGCATGGGGTGAGTGACATGCACGCTGCGTGTTTCGTCATCGGTGTTATAATGTCGCCAAAACGATACAGTTGCGCTTTGACCGGTAAACAGAAAGCCATCGTTTACCGATGCGTACTCGTTGTTAGCGAAAATTGTATTTAGGTTTAACTCCAATAAGTCTATCGAATTGTTCAATAGTGTGCGCGTGGACGCATATAGTCCATTTAACTTCCATTCCGGCCTACACACGTTGATTTTGTAATTGCCAACTTCAAGTTATGTTGGTAATTCTTCTGGTTCAATTAATCGCGCACTTGTCCCACGAAGGACAGAATTGACATATATGTTGTTACCATAACATAAGATATTATCAATATCCATGCTGGTGAAAACAGCTTGACTCTTAAAAACTGAGTAAGCAAAACCACACGACGACATAACTACACATTGCAAACCATGACCGCTTTTAAGACTACTGTCTTCTTGGTTCATCGTTCCAGCTGCAATACACCTGGTACCGAGTTCTACCGTGTTTGCTATCACAGCTTGTATTTCTCTCTGTGCTTGAGTCGACTCTTGAGTCGCTGACCATACAGTTTCCTCGCTATTTTTACTGTGGGCATCAATCGAATTCTTCAATTCAGCCACCTGAAACGAAATATCCCATAAATTATATTTATTCATATTTGATTGTTTTATAATAGTAAAGCTTTGAACAGACCACTTAGGTACTATGCATTGTTAGCTATTACATCAATTATTTTGACAGACTTTTTGCCACTTAAATAACTCTATTCTAATTATATTCGAACGAAGTTTACTGCTACTTTTAACAATATCAAATTCATATTTAGGCCAGTGATTTAACATTTTTGTGAAAAAGTAAAGGAAAATCCCAACTTTGAAAAAAAAACAAGATTTTTGTGGTATTTTTGGGCATTTTCTAAAATCAAGAAATTGACAATTGTCCCACAATCCATTCAAAAAACGATAACATTGGTTAAGCGATGCTCTGCGCGGTCAGTTTTTAGATGGGTGACCGTTTTTTGGACTTTTTGCGTTTTTTTTTACAAAACTTTTTTTTTAGGTGTTTTTGTAGTTAATGGTACGTAACCCTTCGTTCGCAAGTCCGACTCGCAATTGGGTGGTTTTTTTTTTTTTACAATCTATACTATATTGTTTGTTTGTTTGTTTGTTTGAACGCGCTAATCTCCGAAACTACTGGTTCGAATTGAATAATTCTTTTTGTGTTGGATAGTCCAGTTATCGAGGAAGGCTATAGGCTATATAACATCACGCTACGACCAATAGGAGCAAAGATATAGTGGTAAATGTGTAAAAAACGGGAGAAATTATAAGTAATAAAATATCGCGGGCGGGCTGTTTTTCACCGGGGGCTACCCGTGCGAAGCCGGGGCGAGCCGCTAGTAATTCATAATTTCTTCATGGTACCTACATACATCGTAGTAGGTATATGGTGCTTCTTTTCAACATCTTTTTTGACAAGTTTTTGATTGACATCAATCTACTTAAAATAATAATAAAAAAACGGACAAGTGCGAGACCTACTCGGACACGAAGGGTTCCATAACAGTAACTACAAAAAAGGCAAAAAAAAAGGTTTGGACCTGGATGACCCTGGTACCCTCTGCCTATGAACAGTGCATTATCACAAAGGTCACGTCCACTAAAGACGCGCCCTATTTGGCATTGAAATGCGCCCGTCACCCTGAGACAATCATGTTTGGAGGATCGTTTCGCTAATGGAAGTACATCACAGTTTTTCAGTAGCGCCATCTATCGAGCCGAACCGAATTCCTAATAAAAAAGATTCAGACAAAAACTAGATAGAGCTTAAAAGCAGCATAAAAATAAATAAATAATTAAACCATATCACCAGATGGCGCTAATTCACGGTGTCAGAAAATAAAATATTGGATATATTTTTCACTTTATTTGGATAAGTTGAGCTACCTTTAGATCGCTAGCAAAACTGTTTCATAATGTATTTTGTACATACTTTGTACCTATTACTTGTACTATATCAGTGCCTCCAGTCAAAAAGGGAATAATTCAAATTCGTCACTTTTCAGGAGAGCCAAAAAACCACACTTTTAATGTTTTTTGCTATTTCGCAAATGAAATCAAAATTTATTTTGATACATCATTGTAGTAAAAAATTTGCTCTTTCATTTATTGTTATTCACTTTTACGTTTGTTCACTGTTTCTATATATTTTTTTAGTTTTTCTTGAGTTGTTCCCTTGTGAACATAGTGATAATGACATAACGTTAATTAAACTAGACAGTTTACTTGTATTAAAAGAAATATTACGACTTGTTCCCTTGCTAACATAAAAACAATGGCATAACGTTATTTATACCATTCGAGTTACTCATGTTTAAAGAAATAATTAGACCTAACCCGTTATTTACAAATGCTTATTATGACAATAAAGGCTTATTTCCTTCTATTATAAATGTCGAGGATTTTAATTAGTAACAAATATCTAGAAATAAAACAATATTATATGAGAATTTTCTTTTATTAAAAATAAGACATTAGAACATTATCAGTAAGTACCTAATTTTCCTCGTTATCCTCTTCATTTCCTGGCATAAAGCTCAAGTCGGGGTCGTCTTCTGCTCTCTCTGATACAGAAGACAGCAATTTTTTATAAAAATCGTGACATTCTGTGTCTATGAATGGTAGAAGTGACAATATGTCTCGTTTTTTTTCCGCACTTATTGGGAGAGGTGTCTCGGAGATGACACTTAATGCAAAGTTCGTATTAATTCTTGCTCTTCCGTGTCTTTGAAATGATAACTGTTTAAAGTAATTTTCACTACTTAGATTGTTTTTATAGTGGGCAATTAGCTGATCGGCTTGTGTGTATCTAAACCAGCTTATATCAGGCCAGTATACCTTTTCTTTGTTCGAATTTACTTTTCTTAGAATCATTGGCCCCTTCAGAAGTTTTTCGAAGTCGTAAAAATCGTCTAAAGTCATCTCTCTGACAGTAAATTGACCTCTTCTACCGGCACATCTTACCATCTGGTAATAGTCTCTCGGAAGATGAATAGTTTGGACATTCTTTTTCGCCTTTTCAATTACCGAATGATCATAGTCGCACTCCATATGCGTATGTCCGGGAACAAGGAACTTGTGATCTATACATTGAATATGTGTATATTCTTGCATAATTTTCAAGAACAAAGCGCACACAAATGAATTTTTATTTTGCCCGCCACAAGTGTCTGAGTACAGTATAATTTTGTTGATTGTTGTAGGTAGTTTTTTAATGTAATCGTACAGACATGAAGCTATTTGGTTTCCGCCACGTTTACCAGAGCCTTCATGCCGCATGTATGCATGTGTGCATGTATGTAGTGGCTTTCTTTTCTTTGCACTCATGTATCGTCAAATTATAAGTCCAAAGACTTCTTTTATAAAACGCCATTCCGGCAGATAGAACTGGTGTGGGTAGGCATTGTTGAAGATCGAACGTCAAAACAATTAAAGATTCATCAGCCTCTGCCAACAATTTATCTTTTTTCTTTTCATTGTATGCGCATGCAGCCTCTTCTTGATGATCATTTAGTTTTTTAATAAGATCTTCTTTTTCTTCGGGAGCTTGAGAGTATTGAATTTGAGCTTGTAACATGTCGCATTTTGTGCATGTATCCACTTTTGGAGGTTTGAAAGATAAGTTCAAGCTGTAAAATATTTTTGTGTATATGGTTTTACACACACGCTGGTTTTCTGGTTCTTTTTCGCAATACAATGAATAATTTTTTTCTAAATTAAGATGATTGGGTAAAAACTTTTTTGATGTTTTATTTCGGCCATAGTGGCTCTCGTATTGCGGAAAAGATAAAACATGCTTGCGTACTTTTTCTAAATCTTCTTCAATCCACTTGGGGTTTGAAGCAATACCTCGTGTGGTCATTGGTATCATTCCGGTTATCGAGATCTTTTTCTTTTTGGCTTGAAGTGAAACAAACTTGTGACTTTCATAAAAAATTGTCATAAAACAGTTTTTGCATACTTTTTCATGTATATTTTGGTTCCAATGAATATGATAAGCAAACGAACAGCTTCTGTATTTTTAAGGGTGCATTTTGCAAACTTTTTTCTCCTGCACTGTAATCAATGAACTTATGTAACTTACTCTCTTTTCATAGGACCCTAATTCCCAGTAACTCGTAAATAATCCTTGTCTAGCGTTTTCAGGTATTCTATTTTTGCAATTGAATCTACAAATTTCAAGTTCTTTCATTTGTCGCTTTGACCTTTTCTTGCCATTTGAAATGTATTCCTGTCCAGTATTCCTCAATAATTTATTATTACGCAAGTCGCATCTACGAACTTTTTTTGATGATCTTGGCTTGGATTTAACGGTTCTACTGACAATTGCTCTTAAGTTTGTTGTATTATTTCTAGCTTGTTCTGATTCTTCTGCTTCTCCATCAACATTGTCAGTATCAGAATCTGAGATATTTCTCCTTCTTATTGGTGGCTCCCAATCCACATCAGCAACACTGTCATCACTATCACAATAGTTCCTTGCTTGAATCTCTGCAGTTGATGATGGTAGCTCAGCCTTTAAACGAAAGAGAAATAATTGATATTAATTACTTATAAAATATTAATGGCATTCATCATTCATTTCATCAAAACCATAAAAATATCACGTAAAAAACCTACATAAACTTCAACGTGGTTCCCCTCTGTGGAATTTTCTAAAATGTTATCATCATCGTGTACAGCTTCACTCTGTTGAACATTGCTGCATCCTTTCAAAGTATATTCTTCATGAGTCGGAGACTGGCTGTTAGTTTTGTTGATGATACCCAGCTCTTGAGGTGTAACCAGCACAGTCTGTGAATAAAACAATATAACGATACAAAAATACCTACCTAACCCATACAAATACCTGGAATGTTAGTACCAAGGTACCTTCAAGGTACCCACAAAACTCAATAAAATTATGAAAATATTAACGTACATAAGTTTTCTTGTTTTGTGGACCATTACTGCAATCCTCTATTGAATTTTCTATAATATTCGAGGAATCATTGTGTATAGTATTCAGATCTTCATAAACAGTTGGTTCCTGTAACCAAAACAATATAAAATAGGTTCTTAATATTCAATTATAGAATATATAAGTAAAACTAGTTTACCTAATAATGATACCTAGGTACTCACGTTATAAACATTTCTTTCTATTCCAATGTCTTCAGGAGTGATCAGCTGTAATAAAAGCATTTTTTGATAAAATTTGGCATGGATATAGATTGTATCTCGGGGACGGACATAGGCTACTTTTTAGTTACAGACCACGTGGGCAAAGACGCAAAGACGCTAGTACTTAATAATTATTATGGTTAAGTTACAAACATAATGCAAACATTGTAACAAAAATGTTTACATTGTTATACATGATACTATTATTACCTCCGTATCTTCACGCCTCTGTACTAGATCCCTCTGAACGCCAGCGCCAGGATCTGGAAGAACCTAAAAAATTTAAGATGATAAGTACCTAGTAAAAATATCAAAAACGACCTACTTAATGTAGGTACCTACCTCATGTTCTCGTCTAAGTAGGTAGTTAAGTAGGTAGGTACTATTTCTGTCTGTCTGTCTGTTACCTGTTCACACCTAGACCGCTGAACAGATTTCGATAAAATTTGGAATGAATATGGATTGCATCCTGGGGAAGGACATAGGCTACCTTAAAAATAATATTCATCTACTTCGTACTAAACGATAACAGTCAACAAAGTTCAAAAAGTTGTTGAGTAGGTATCAACTGCTTATTTCCAATTCCAATAGAATGAAAATGCTATAGTTATAACCAAAACCAAGTTATTCAACAAAATACTTACAATATCAGGTGGTTTCACTATTAAATAAGTTATTTTTCGACCGCGTTTCATTTTTTCAGTTATTTTAACACTCACTGCCCTCTGACTCTGACCGACGAACAACAGAAAGACAACCAAACAAGACAGTGTAAAAACAATAACATAATTATGTCTTATTATGATCGTTAGTTACTTTAGTAATAATATAAGTTCAAAATAATTTGACACCACCTTATAAAGTTTGCCAAAAAATTTAAATATATCAATTTTACAAGTAGGTATCTAAATCAAAATTAAGAAATTAAACGACTTATTCCTTTACCACTTTCAAGTGCCGCGCCAAGAGATGGAGACTGAGTCGTAATAATAAACCGTTCGACTGTTTACATTACATGAATCAAAGGCATCAAATGGAGATGTTCCCTTATACACATACTTACAAAATGGATCAACTTGATTTATTTCTTACTGTTTTTAAAACGCTTTGGAACTACATGGGTTGTGTCTTTTTGTAATTATATTAATTGAAATTGTGCCTTCATGTTCGATCGTGTTTTAGAACTAATGGTAATTATGTCTTTTTAGTTGTGTAATTTGTTCGATATCTATAAATATACCTTTACGAGCAGTCGAGTTATGCCCTTGATGTAATTAAAAAAACCTGGTTAGGATGCAGCTAGAGTTATGTCCTTTTGATATGTTATGTAACTGGACACGTAGATTACGATAGTGCAATAAAAACCAAAGGGCATAACTCGACTTATGTCGTTTTTGACTAGAGGCACTGATATTATTCTTTCTGTAAATAAATGTTTACTTCTTAATAGCGCCATCTACCACTTTGTTTATGTTTTAAATGATTTATCACATATACAGAACAGATGCGACAGGTGTACTACCTACCATATAGTTCTATATTCACCCGCAAGATGTCAGTAAGTATGGCAGCATAAAAATAAATAAACCATATCACCAGATGGCGCTAATTTACGGTGTCAGAAAATAAAATCTTGGACATATTTTGCAATTTATAAGTATGCTTGCTGCGCCCTGCGGTGTTACCCGCGTAAATCTCGATCCTGTGGGAATATCGGGATAAATTGTCAAGCAGTGGACTATTGTGGGCTGATGATGATGTGTTATTCCGGGAGTCCAGTTATCTATATTCAAATTTTCATCAAAATGCGTACAGACGTTTCAGCGTGAAGAAGTAACAAACACACACACACACACACACACACACACACACACACACAACAACAAAAAAACACATTATATAATGCATTTAATATTTTTTACACAGTTGTGATGACAGAGCCATCTATCGAGCCAAATCGAACAATTTTTGCGACGATGATAAGCGGCCTGACGGCATGTCTCTTGTTCCGTGGGAGAAGGGTAGCAACAAGCAGGTAGCCCACTTGATGATAAGCGGTAACCTCTGCCTATGAACAGTGCATTATCACATAGGTCACGTCCACCTAGGACGTGCCTTATGTGGCATTGCACTGCACCCGCCACCCTGAGACATAAAGATGAAAAGTCTATGTGCCTGTAATTTCACCGGCAACCACTTCCAACCGGAACACAGCAATGCGAGCACTACTGCTTTGCGGCAGAAATAGGTATGGTGGTAGTAGGTACTTCCCCGGACGAACTCTTTCACAAAAAAGCTCTTCTACTGCTAATTTAGAGCGATTCAGAAGTAAAGTCTAATTAAGCACATAAGTAGATCGGTAAGTAGGTAGGAGCCTAAATTCAAGTAATTACTTAAACCTATATTACAACCTAGATCTTTGAAATCTATTCTGTATGCACAAGAAATCACACCTATGAAAGGCATTACTTCGATATGTACTTACAGAAAATAACTAATGCACCTACATCATGGATAATCACCTGTTATATACCTATACCTATTGTTTATTATATACCTATCTATCTATTTATATATAAATATATATTATAGATAGAATAGACATCTACATATATAAAAAGACACATGCCTTTTCCTAGAAAACGTAGGCAGCGCCTTAATGGGCCTCCGTTCACTGTGGTTTGCACCATAATATAGGAATATAGACGTGACAAGTGATAAGATCACCGCCACTATTGCTTGTGATTCTATGTAATAAACAATTCCAAAAAAAAAAAAAAAAAAAATAAGTTTCTTCCAGCTGCGGCAGGGTCTCTGCCGACCCGGGTGGCGGCGGCGGCATTGTATTGTTGATTGGCCTCAGCAGCGGCCCAGACAACGGCGGCGTCGCCAACTGAGGCGGCGGCTGCGGTGGCTGCGGCGGCTGCGGCGGCTGCTGCCACAGCTGCTGCCACAGCTGCGGCACTAACAGCGGCAGCTGCGATGCCTGCGGCCACAGCTGCGGCGGATGTGCTGCGAGCCACTGCCGCGGCTGCCACGGCGCCGGCTGCGGCTGCTGCCACGGCGCCGGTTGCGGCTGCGGCTGCGGCGGCGGCTGCGGCCAAGGCGCCGGCTGCGATTGCGGCTGCGGCCACGGCGCCACCTGCGGCTGCGGCCACGACGCCGGCTGCGGTTGCGACGGCGGCTGCGGCCATGAATTTACATTGCCGCGGCCGCGGCTGCGCCCGCGTCCACGCCCGTGACCGCGCCCGCGTCCACGCCCGTGTCCAGCATCATTTATTTATTTAATTATAATGAATTATCTAAATCTTATAAAACTTGAATAGGGGAAAGTTTTTGGCCTAAATGTTCCTCCCCAATTAGTTAATATCGTTCCCTATTGCCATTTTCTACTGTAATTGGGGTGTGGGTTTGTTTAAAATATAAAATCCATTCAGTAAAACTTTCCTATCTTCAAGATACATAATTATAATGTACTTGCACTCCATGTGGCACAGCCGTGGTATACCCTGTATATTCATATTGTACATACATACATACATAGCCACACGCCTTTTTACCCGAAGTGGTAGGCAGAGCCTCAATGGGCCTCTTTTCACAGTGGGTTCCACCACCGTTGAATATAGACGTGACAAGTGGTGAGCTCATCGCCGCCGTTGCTTCCCACGAATGACTCTGCTAACGCTTTCTTCCAGTAATAACACATTCCATAATAAGCTAGCAGCCAGGACAAACCTTATACCAACGAATCTTAGCAACAAGACCGGGTAAAGATTCATATTGTAATAGTATATATTGGCAAACATACCTGTACATGAAGAATAAACGCTTTCTTGGATTCTGTTATAGATGGTTTATATTTTGTCGTCCTTCCCTCGCGTCCGGGTTGTTGAACTTTGATTGTCGGAATAATTTTATGGCCAACTAGCTGAGCCCCGCGGTTTCACCCGCGGTTTAACAGATTTATAGAAAAAATACTATTCTTTAATTCACTATCCACGCGTTTGCACCAGCCACATGCGGTCCAGACAACCACTCGGCATCGAAGAAAAACGCATCAAGTTTTAAGACGATGAGAATTTGTAGTTACTTGTCGCTCGCAACCATGGAAGTCCAAGCTCGCAACTCGGTCGTTTAGGTACCTACTTCATGGAAAACATTATTGGAAAAGGTCATTAGCATGAGCTGTTTGCGAAATGCTTAGCACGGAAAAAAACAAAATTGTGCTTGGGTGTAGAATCAGAAATCTACTGCAGTACATCAGTGGTGCGATCAGCTAAATATGTTGCAAACGATTTCTATCGTCCGCTTGATGCTAACAAAATAATATTTCTATCGATGTTTTCCGATCAGCTATCTTTTCTTGCTCCGATTTCTATGGACTTCTATCGATGTGTTACAATCTGAAGTTTGTACGAATTATGGATAACCCGACCACTTTACAAATTACGATTACGCTATGAACCGTGTATCAACGTACTTACCATTTTTAATCAACCGTATAATACGACACTTTTATGCTTTGTCTATGATAGAAACATATTTTTACTCTGTGCTGTGTGACTTGTGCGAATTGTGCTATGCGTAGTATCCTATTTGTCAATCCTTGTGAGAAAAGATTGTTTACATTTTAACAACTATACGAATTATCTAATACTTAAGGTTTGGAAGGAAAGTAAGTAACCACATTGAAGTGAAATGTATATATAAGTACCTATGGACCCAAGTTGTGTTAATTCGTTCGACTCCAATTTAATAGTTTTAACAAAATAGCGCAATACCGCTAAAGTGTAAAGTACCGTAAAGTGTTTTGTACGTACTGAATGTTTTTATTTGATTTGGATTGTATTAAAACCATGTTCAAACAATTAAAAAATCCACTTTTATGGCTTACCTATTAGATTTCTATGGTTTGAAACAACCATTTACTTGTTTCTATTGCAATAGGTTATGTTGCGATCAAATGCTGTCATTATTCATTGAAACAGCGGTACATAATCGCTACTTCATACTATCGATAGAAACATTACATGTCAAAAGGCTTTTTGTTGCAATCAAGCTTTGTTAGCAACAGGGTGAGTTGCATGATCGCTAAAACGTCATTTTCAATAGAAACAGCATTGAAACAGCGCACTGCTGACAGAAACAGGAGATAGCTAATCGCTCGGCAGGGCTGCCCAGATTGCCACTTTTAACGTTTGTCCTTGACTATTTATAGTTACTGAGAAGGCCACTTTCAAGGGGAAATTTTTAGCTTAACTTAAGTGTGGTGTGTGTGTGAGTGTTTCTATGTATATCTCTACTCAATATTTATAGCGTGCTGTTACGCCACCCGGAGATTATAGGTTTTTAAAAAAAAGGCGTTTTAAGGTGAATACGTTTATTCACCGAACAAAATGATAAGGAACTTAAAATATGATAAACTTAATGAAATTCGGTAAAGACAAGTGTCGCGCTCGGATGTTGGTACTGAACTGAAATGCAGGTGGGCTGGTTCTCGTGGGAATCGAAGAACAGCTTATAATGCATTTTCGTAAGGTAGAAATTAAAGTGATTATTAGACAAAATTGTCAGCAGAGCTACTATCATCTAGGGGTTATAACAACCCCCCCGATAAGATGAAACTTACACGGTTTAAGAAAATCGTGAAGTTTCAGGAAGAACGAAGACGTGGAAGCGGAATAGCGTCGTCATTATTATCGCCATTATCGTTTTGATTATCAGGAGTCGAGGGAATAGTAAAAACGTGTTTACCGAATTTCTTTCTTAAAAGATACAAACATATAAGAAACATTAAAATAAGGGTACAAATCGTTACGATAGGATAACTAGAATGATATTCCAATAGATCCTCTGGCTCATCTAATATTTTATCAATTTTAGGGATGAGTTGATTTGACATTAAATCGAAGTTATTTAATTTTTCTAGATTTATATTTGTCAGTTTAACAGGAGCAATATTGGAATATCTTGACAAAAATATTTTAGTATTACAGCAAGAATTGTTTATTAGATTAAAATCTGATTTCACTTCATTCACATAAATTTCAGTTACAGTGGAACTAATCATTTCTGTATTCTTACAAACAGCTATGCAGTTTTTAGGCAGGTTTAATATGCCAGTACCAATGATATTATTTTCCGTGGTAACAGCACCACATTCTACAGTTAACTTTGTAATTTCAGATTGAACGAAAATATAGCGATTATTTTCTAATTTTTGCCAAATATCAAGATCGCCATGTATAATTCTTGGTATGCATGATTCTGGTAATTTATTATTTAATACTTTCAGCATGAGACTCACTTCACAAATGGAGTTGCTAGCCGTAGAGTATTCATTTTGTTTTTTACAAATGTACAAATTGTTTGGTATGATATTACATGAGCTAAGAGAGTCGATTAACACATAGGTAAACCTGTCTTTGCTTACACAAATATATTTATTAGAAGGAATCAATAGCGTAAATAGCTTAGTGTTTTCCACGGAATGTGGAACAGGCACAGGAATGCTTTTATAAAGGTTATACATTTTATGATGTAAAAGTGGAATTTTCGTAACGAAAACAATTTTTTTATCTTTATAGTAAACACTTAATCTACTTATGTCTAGGATTACATGAATATTATCTAAATCTAAAGTAACAGGAATCTCCTGAGATTGAGATAGATGCCGAACATTTTCTACAAGCTCAGTAAATAGCTGTTTTGGGGTAAGTACCGATGAATGTAAAACATGACTTTTTGCAAACATTATTGCATTTTGTAAGTCTTCAATTTTAAAGGAAAGTGTGAACAAGCTAGATGATAAACTATTACATATTTGGTTTATTTTTGACATGAATAATGTTCTATCAGTTAATACACTTAGGTTTTGATATCGCATAGAAATAGCTTCGACAGCGTCATTTAAACGAGCTTCATTTATCGAGACTGATGTTATTGTTTCATTATAGTTTTCTAAAGCAGTTTTAGTTAGTAATATATTATCTTTTAATAAAGATGCCACATTTTTATTCTTAGTATAAAGGGTTTGAACGGCGCTGTCATATTTTAATGCATCATTTTCATCCATTGTGCCAAAAATCTGTTTCAAAATACTACCTCCACCAGCTATCCAAGCAGAGCGGGTTTTATTAAGTCATTCAATCGTGACGTAAGAGGTTCAAGGATGTTATGACACTCCGCGTCATCGATATTATTCAATTGTTGGCATAAAAATCTAGTTGTTCCTAGAACACTGTTGATGTTATCTATGTGTGGTTTTATGTATGATATATCGACGGGAGCGAGAACGTGCAGGTAATCATTGTAGAATTTTATACGACCTATGGGGTCAAAGTACATGCCTGGGCTCTCGGTCACCGGCTCGATCAGCGTTTTCTGAGCACTACTATTCAGTGCGCCGATTCTGTAATAAGAATATAATCTAGTTATACTCTAACATATTTATAGATACATAGAAATATATTTTTCTTAAATTCTACGTAATCTATAATTAGGGCACTTCTGCCAGTTTAACCGACGGTTGATTAAAACTTATAGAGTGTTATTGCCGTGAACTTTCACGACCTTGAAAGGGCCTTTCCATATTAGGGATAAGGCTTTTCTTAGCCTTAAATGATTTTTAATGAAAACAAAGCCTCCTACTCTGTATTTCTTTGGTTCCGATTTTTGATCGTAGTACTATGTATGTTTGTATTGCAAGCTAACATAGCTGTATAGACGTGCAAGTTATCTACATTGGAGCGCGATTTGTTTTTATAAGCGCTTTTAAATTAGTTTGACAGGGTAAGCACTTTTTTACGTATGCTTCTACGTCACTGCGCATGTTTTTCCAATAGAATTTTTCTTTAATTATTTTGAGCATGCGAGTTTTTCCGAGATGACCGGCTTTTGGATTAACGTGATTTTCTTTCAGTATTTTCTGGATCTCCGTGAGTGAAGGATATATTATAGAATTTTTATATACATGAATATTTATACCCGTATTTTTAAACAAGTACATAAGCATATTATATATTTTCATGAGTTGATGGATATCAAAAGGGTTTTTGAAGTCTGTTATTGCAATATCGGTGGTGACAATGTATTTTGCGAGGATAAGCTCGTTTCTGAGATGCTTTATGCTTTTGTAGATATCCTCATAGTCCGATTTGTCAAAATGGTGGACCTTGACAAATAGAAAGTGGTATTTTTTGTTGTCATGACTGAATGATATAGATGAGTTCAAAGTCCGTTCTTTATGAATAATGTCCGAGGTGTCAGTTATGTTGTCGAGAACATTTTGTATGACAGGGTTTGATTCATCGAGGTTGTCGCGTTTGGTCCCTTTAGAGAGAGCCAACGGTTCTATGCGGGACTCTGGGTAGACAGAGTCACCGTTCAGATGAGAATTTACCTACCTAGCGGATGGTAAAATAAAGTAGACAAGTCAGGATACAATAGTTATTTTATTTAAAGAAGCTCCTATCACATGGTCAGCTAGATTCCTACCTACAGCTTGAAGAGCCAGAAAAGAAGGTGCCAGATGGGCCAAAAGGCTAGTAACGGCTAATGGGGTGGATTTCAATAGTTAGTTCTCTCAATTAGTAACGCAAGCACTGTGGGTCTACAGAAGGTAGCAATGATGGTGAATGTAGTCAATTGGCACTAGTACTGCCCTGTTATTTGAAGTCCGAAGCACGAGGTAGCAGGTGGACACGTGGCAGCTTGGTCAGCCGGCGCGGCCAGGATTGGCGTGGCAGGCTCCGTGGCGTTCGGCGGGTTCGCCGGTGTAGGTGTAGGACACGCGGCTTGCCTCAAGAAGGCAGCGGCGCGCTAATAAGAGTGCTATGGGCACTAAAAGGGTGGCGCGGCTCAGGGCAGCGGCGCCCCCGTGATATGGCGTGCAGCCGCACGTGGCTGGTCGTCCCTCGTTGGGTAGGCGACGGGATCCTTGCAGAAGGTCCAGGAGTATTCTTCGGGCGATATGGCCTCGGTGAGCGCGTAGTGAGAGGCCGCTAACTAGCTGCCGTTTGACTTGCTAGGTGGAGACGTGGTCCCTGTAATCAGGTAGGCCGGGTCAGGCGGGCTTCTCGCGAGTACCGTGCGTGTGTCCGGGTAGCTTGGCGATGTCGAGAAGGTTCCAGGTTCCCGATGGGTGAAATTACGGGACAGCACGAGGCCGCAGGTGGGCACGCGGACACACACACATACGTCACAGTTTTACAGTTTATAATTTCCTAAGGATGCAAGTAATAATGATAGCTTGAGGAACAAACAGACACGCTAACCTGGACACGCCAGCACGGCTGTGAGGATGTCTTCGGCAGCTAGGAGTACGAGTGTAGTAGCCTTGCGCGACCAGGTGTGAAAAAGAAAGGACGCGTCCTTGTATTCAGTTTTATTTCAAGGTGAACCTTTACGATGGGTTAGTGACCCCATTCATCTCTTACGTTCATTGACTTATACTGCCATTGATTAGTGTCCCTTATGTTTAAGATCTTAAGGTGCATAATGGCGTACGGATTTATTACAGCGCTCCATGCGTCTCGAAAGGGAACTAATATTTCATTAACAGAACATCAATAGGCAATCTTTAATGTCAGTGTCATTGTCCCATGGCTCCGACCGTGTGCCATTAGTAAACGAAGAAGAAGAAGCATTACTTTCCCTTCGTTCTTTTTGCTGTTAGTGTCAGATAAACACCTAATGTCATTGTCTGTGTGATGTCAACTGAGTTGTTTGTTTACATTTTGTTGAATGCTATGTGATAAGTTATTTATTTAGAAATTACGCTACAATACCCCCTCGACCAGATAAGGTTTTTCGCTAGAGAAAATCCGCTAGAACTGCAACTCATTCTGCTGTGACTTACTTTCATTCTCTTCTTTCAGACATCATCTTTCATCCTTCCACAATAGTTACTCTCTAATAGCTAGCTGAGCACAACACACAGAGTCCACCTGCATATCAGCAAGCGTACTCAAGATCACAGCGGTTTAAGAAGTTGTCAGTATATATAGCATCAAAGTTCCCAGCAATATTATAAATTTAGTGTAGTGAATTTATTTTTAATTTCTCCTACCAGAACAAGACAGGATTGGTTGTATGATGAGCTGCACAGTGTTTCCTATCAGACATCTACCGTAGTCATGGTTTAGTCCCATGACCACAGTGTTTTTATCAGACAGCTCGAGCGATCATGGTTTCATTACCATGACCCTTCAGTTGTAACCCGTGGTTTAGAGCCAGGGCACAAGATTAGTACAGGTTATAGTTATACCCGTTCCTTACAGTACCACTATTTGTAATAAAGTACTATCGCTATTATAATATTACTAGAAGTTAAAGTTACTTGAATTTTGATAGCATTTCAGGAATAGGGCTTATTTTTAACGAGGTTTCCTGTGAACCGCCTCGAGCTTTAGGCTATGTTTTGGTAAGGAGTTGCTAGCCGCTCCATATGCTATAATAAAAGGAAATTTAGATGAGCGAATGGTATAAGGCTTATTGTAGGGTTACCATTTCACCGCCCTGTAGGAGCACTGGCTTGTTTTTATTGGAGTTATCCTGATTACCGCTCCTAGCTCAAAAGTTAATAGTTATAAAAGCCAAAAGTTAAGTTAATAGTTAACAGTTCTCTACAGAATCTTTTCAGTTAATTAGTGACAGCAAAAGACATAGTATACTTTAGCGATAGCAAATAGACATAGTGTACAGTACAACACAACTCATCAATACCTTATACAGTTTATTTATTTCATTACTTTTCAGACCCCAAAGATTAAGTTATTTAAGTATTACAGTTCCTTTCAGACATCTTTATTTAGTTAGTTTTAGTTATAATAGATCAAAATAGTTATTTTTCACAGTTCCATTCAGACAGCTCAGTTAGATATAGTTGTAAAAACAAAAAGTTAGTTTCACAGAACCTTTCAGACAGCTCAGTTAAATATAGTTGTAAAAACAAAATAGTTAGTTTCACAGAACCTTTCAGACAGCTCAGTTAGTTATAGAAGTAAAAACAAAATAGTTATGTTTCACAGAACCTTTCAGCTTAGACAGACAGCTTAGACAGACATAGTTATGTTTCAGTTTCATTCAGTCAACTTAGTTAGATATAGTTGTAAAAGATTACATTAGTTATGTACCACAGACCCCTTTCAGATAGCCTCTATTTAGTTAGATATAAAAGATTATTTTAGTTATGTATCACAGTTTCCTTTCAGATAGCCTCTATTTAGTTAGACTAGTTTAGTTAGTTATTGTTGCAAGACATAAATTCATTTATTTATCACAGAACGTTTCAGTCATCTTCTATTTAGTTAGACTAGTTTAGTTAGATATAGTAGATAAATATACTTTCATTTATATATCACAAAACCTTTCAGTCCGCTTCTATTTAGTTGGATATAGTTATATAGAAAACCAAAAGTTATATAGTTTTAGTCAAAGCAAACAGAACTCATTCATATTTTACACAACTGACAACAGACTTCTAGTATTTAGAATAGATTTGTATCATTAGAATAGATTAGATTAGATAGAATAGATTGTTTTTATTAGAATAGTAATATTATTCTGTGTATTTAATAAGTTTATTAAGTTTATTAGATATCTTTGATATGCCAGGTACCCGATGATTGGTCCCGCATATCTTCTAGTTTATATAGTATAGGATATCGGTTTAGAGTGATCCTATGTTTGATTATACGTTTGTTATAGTCCTGTGCCATTATGTTTGTTCCACAAGTATCAGCAAGTATAGAGAGTACAAGGGTTGCTTTAGTGTGCAACTGAATATAAGCTTTTAGTAAAATTGTTATGATAATAACAAGCAAAAGTAACTATAGTGAATTAGCCAGTAAAAATAATTTATAATGAATTAGCAAGTACAAGTATTTTATAGTGAATTAGCAAGTAAAAGTAATTTATAGTGCATTAGCAAGTAAAAGTAATTAATAGTAATTTAGCAAGTAAAAGTAATTTATAGTGAAAAAAAAAAAGCAAGTGAAGTTAGTAGTATAGTTCAGTTTTACACCAGCGCAGCAATTACACAGTTATGAAAGAATGAGACGCTTGGGAGAACCCAGTTTAGGCTGTGTTCACCGATACGTTCAAGTAAACAACAGTAAATACAATAGAAGCCAACGTTCGATAAACTAATACTAGTAAGTATTACTAAACCGATACGATGAGTATGTGTCCGGTGTTGAGTTCATTCACCATACAAATTAGCAAGTTAAAGAAAAGTTAGGTTAAAATTCTAGAAAAATACCATGTGTTACTAAAGAGAGAGAGAATTAAGAGAGAGAGAGAGAGAGAGTTGGGCGCCACTGTCGCGTTTGACAATGGGCCCGGGTAGGTCCAACAGATCCCCTCCACGGGGACAGACTCCACCTCCGAGTGCCAGCTCAAGAACTAGATGTCTCCGGCCGGTAGGGCAGGCTTGTCTCCGAGCAGTGAAGGCAGATGCTGTTGTAAAGAGAGTTAGAAAGAGAGATTTAAAGAGAGTTGGGCGCCACTGTCGCGTTTGGTCCCTTTAGAGAGAGCCAACGGTTCTATGCGGGACTCTGGGTAGACAGAGTCACCGTTCAGATGAGAATTTACCTACCTAGCGGATGGTAAAATAAAGTAGACAAGTCAGGATACAATAGTTATTTTATTTAAAGAAGCTCCTATCACATGGTCAGCTAGATTCCTACCTACAGCTTGAAGAGCCAGAAAAGAAGGTGCCAGATGGGCCAAAAGGCTAGTAACGGCTAATGGGGTGGATTTCAATAGTTAGTTCTCTCAATTAGTAACGCAAGCACTGTGGGTCTACAGAAGGTAGCAATGATGGTGAATGTAGTCAATTGGCACTAGTACTGCCCTGTTATTTGAAGTCCGAAGCACGAGGTAGCAGGTGGACACGTGGCAGCTTGGTCAGCCGGCGCGGCCAGGATTGGCGTGGCAGGCTCCGTGGCGTTCGGCGGGTTCGCCGGTGTAGGTGTAGGACACGCGGCTTGCCTCAAGAAGGCAGCGGCGCGCTAATAAGAGTGCTATGGGCACTAAAAGGGTGGCGCGGCTCAGGGCAGCGGCGCCCCCGTGATATGGCGTGCAGCCGCACGTGGCTGGTCGTCCCTCGTTGGGTAGGCGACGGGATCCTTGCAGAAGGTCCAGGAGTATTCTTCGGGCGATATGGCCTCGGTGAGCGCGTAGTGAGAGGCCGCTAACTAGCTGCCGTTTGACTTGCTAGGTGGAGACGTGGTCCCTGTAATCAGGTAGGCCGGGTCAGGCGGGCTTCTCGCGAGTACCGTGCGTGTGTCCGGGTAGCTTGGCGATGTCGAGAAGGTTCCAGGTTCCCGATGGGTGAAATTACGGGACAGCACGAGGCCGCAGGTGGGCACGCGGACACACACACATACGTCACAGTTTTACAGTTTATAATTTCCTAAGGATGCAAGTAATAATGATAGCTTGAGGAACAAACAGACACGCTAACCTGGACACGCCAGCACGGCTGTGAGGATGTCTTCGGCAGCTAGGAGTACGAGTGTAGTAGCCTTGCGCGACCAGGTGTGAAAAAGAAAGGACGCGTCCTTGTATTCAGTTTTATTTCAAGGTGAACCTTTACGATGGGTTAGTGACCCCATTCATCTCTTACGTTCATTGACTTATACTGCCATTGATTAGTGTCCCTTATGTTTAAGATCTTAAGGTGCATAATGGCGTACGGATTTATTACAGCGCTCCATGCGTCTCGAAAGGGAACTAATATTTCATTAACAGAACATCAATAGGCAATCTTTAATGTCAGTGTCATTGTCCCATGGCTCCGACCGTGTGCCATTAGTAAACGAAGAAGAAGAAGCATTACTTTCCCTTCGTTCTTTTTGCTGTTAGTGTCAGATAAACACCTAATGTCATTGTCTGTGTGATGTCAACTGAGTTGTTTGTTTACATTTTGTTGAATGCTATGTGATAAGTTATTTATTTAGAAATTACGCTACAAGGTCAATAGATGTAGGTATGACTATAGTTTTATGCGTAGTCTTAAGTATGTCCATGTTATGTTCTTGTATGGTAACATTTGATGAAAAGTTTGGTTCATTAATAGTTTTCAGAAATTTAGAATAGGAGTCATCAATTTTTAAGCTATCTAAGGGGTTAGGATTTTGTGTCACTGAAGAGTTTTCAGTATTAGGGTGAACTAATATTGTTTCAGGTACTACGGGGACCTGTAGTGCACTGGGAACATGGACTGTGTCGTTTTTGACCGACATTTGTCCCGCACGACACGTTGACGGGACATCTACTCGTTTAAATCATTTTCAATGAGCTCCTCAGAGTCATCATCAGGAAGTTCTTCCGGAAGTTCATTTTCTTCATCAACGTGATTTACACGAAGGGCACCGGAAGGGAACCTTGGGTCTTGATTAGCCGGGGAAAACGGCTGAGATGTGTTGCCGTGTTTGCGATTGTTTTGTTCGCGAATCTCACATTTTTCCAAAACGTGTCCACTCTTTTTACAATAACGGCAAAAAGGGGACGGTTTAGCGTTATTGGATGTTTGTGCAGTAGAATGGGTATTCGCCTTTGGATTGGTTGATTTTACATGTTTGTATAGGATTTGTTGTATTTTTTCTTCCGAAACAGCGAGGTTAATAGCTTGATTGAGACTTGAGGGATCTTTGCATCTCACAATGTTTGATATACGCGGAAGTAAACCTATAGTAAAGGTATGGAGGGCAAGGTCTTCCATACCGGCAATACGACCAATCAGTTCTGATTTCTTGTATTTTGAATTATTTATCTCGGTCATTAATTGTGAGAGACAACTCTCCAGTCTTAACGCAAATTGGTTGACAGTTTCAGTATTTCCTTGTTTACACTCTTGTAAGTCACTTAGAAGGTGAGCAGTGTGCTTCCTCTCTCCAAATTGATTTTTCAAAAATTCTTTTAAACTTGTCCAACTATCAAATTCCTTAATAGAGCACGCGATTTCGGCTTTTCCTTCTAATTGACTCAGGATGTATTTGAAAAGAAATTCTTCTTGATCGTCAGAAGCCAAGGATATGGCATTGTTGCAATTATTTATGAAAGCGTTTAGCTTTTCTCTCGACCCATCGAAGGGTTTTACGAATTTTGTCAAAAAACTTAAGCTTAAGGCTTGATCTGCTGCAGATTTTGCCATTTTATCGGAAAATAAAGCAAAAGCAACCTATTAATTGTACACGTGAAGATAAACCTTAATTCTTACTCGATAGTAGGTAACTTTACACCAAGTAGGTCAGGGGCACGGATGATAACGATACAATTAAATGCTAGGTTGCAAATATGCAAATGAGAAGTTAAAATAGAATCGAATTAGATTAGTTACAATGTTGTTTAAATTATTATGTAATTAAAATTAAATTGTCCGAGTTCATAAGATTAAACACTGCACTGATTTGTCACAATAATTCTATTTTTGGAAATGTTTGGATTTAGGGGTCACGATTATGTGAACGGGAAAGGGTTCACGAATTAGGGATGAAGAATTAAAAGTATGATCGCGATTATGGGAACACGAATTAGGGGTTCACGAGTTAGGGATCACAACTTAAAGGTAGGTTTAGGAATTACGATTATGTGAACACGAATTGGGGGTTCACTTATAAGGGATGAAGAATTAAAAGAAGGATCACGATTATGGGAACACGAATTAGGGGTTCACGAATTAGGGATCACAACTTAAAGGTAGGATTTAGGGATCACGATTATGCGAACACGAATTAGGGGTTCACGAATTAGGGATCATGGAAAAGTAGGATCACGATTATGGGAACACGAATTAGGGGTTCACGAATTAGGGATCACAACTTTGAAGAAAGATCTAGGGATCACGATTATGCGAACACGAATTGGGGGTTCACGAATTAGGGATCACTATTCACTTTCTTTGCTTTTACTAGCAGGCACTGTAAACACTTACAGGATAGGCAGGATACTCAGGATCAGATACATCGCGTATCTCCGAAGTAGACTCGATGTAGCTCAGACGTCGACACCAGGGCACCCTCCAAGAGGTGCGGAGACTCGAAAGCCTCCGATGTCACGCAGCTGCCAGGGCTCGGCCAATGCCAAGCCAAGTGGATGATGGATGGAATGAGTTCAGCACCGGATTCCCGAACCAGGGAATATAGGATTGAAGACGCTTCACTTTCAGGTTTTTTTTTCACTAAGTTATCTTTTTAGGATAGAGGCGATCCCGAGACGATTACGGAAGTTTCCCGGGATCCCACCGCTGCCACCAGAATGTTACGCCACCCGGAGATTATAGGTTTTTAAAAAAAAGGCGTTTTAAGGTGAATACGTTTATTCACCGAACAAAATGATAAGGAACTTAAAATATGATAAACTTAATGAAATTCGGTAAAGACAAGTGTCGCGCTCGGATGTTGGTACTGAACTGAAATGCAGGTGGGCTGGTTCTCGTGGGAATCGAAGAACAGCTTATAATGCATTTTCGTAAGGTAGAAATTAAAGTGATTATTAGACAAAATTGTCAGCAGAGCTACTATCATCTAGGGGTTATAACAGTGCGTAGCAGTCACTGCGATAGCTTGATATTTGTCAACTGGCGTTTTCCTTGACTTAAGTGTGTGTGTTTATATGTGTCTCTAATTTAACTTTATGTGTCAATATTTATAGCACTCATAGCAGTCGTTGCAGTAGCTGGATTTTCCTTGACTTTTGTTTGTGTTTTTATGTGTCTCTAATTTAACTTAGTGTCAATATTTATAGTGTGCATAATAGTCGCTGCGGCAGCTGGATCTTTTAACTGGTTTTTTGCTTGACTCATTTTAATAAGCTCACGGTCCCAAAGACTATTTCATAAAAGCCTTTTTTGTAAGAGATATTTTCAACAAAAACTTAATAAAAGTAAATAGGTAGGTAAGTAAGTAAGTATGAATAAATGAAAATACTTTATTGCACACCTTAAAAACTAGCTAAAATAAACAAACAACAATGAGGGCATTTCATTTTCGAATTTTAAATAAAGAGTAGTTCGTTTTGGCTCAGTAGATACTAGATAGCGCTGACTCAACTGTGGTGTCAAAATTAACAAATGCATCGTCTCTGCTTTTGTGGTAACCACGAAAATATATCACTACGTTGTTGACGTTGACATTTCACTTAATTTTGACAGTCAAGTACAGAGCTGGCGCCATCTATTTTCAAGGCTATAAGCATGATGGGAAACGGCCGTGAAATCCCCTCATTTAACAAAAACTAAATGTGCAATGGGTGGTCTTATCGCTTAGAAGCGATCTCTTCCAGACAACCTTTGGATGGAGAGGATCTAAACCTATAAGGATGATTGGTTGGGGTGTAGGTACCCATATTTAAATGTAGTACAAGAAAAAAATAACAACAAATAAACAATAATAGGTAAGTAAGCTAACAGTGGCGTAGCGTGCCTTGTCGGGGCCCCGTATAAAAATTTTTTTGGAGGCCCTTATATGGAGATAAAGATTTTTCACAAAAGAAAAAAAATATTGTGAGAAGTAATATTTATTTATCACATAATTTACCCATTTTACAAATAAAAATCGAATTTTAAATATTCACTCTCCTTGCCTTTTTATCGGCAAACTGATTTATTAAATCATTTATGGCTGATGATGATTTTAGTTTTTCTAAAGTTTCTGCCTCTATGGACAATAGTGAGATGTCTGACAGCCGTTCTTGTCCCATCGAAGTTCTTAAGTAATTTTTTATTAGTTTTAATTTTGAAAAACTTCTTTCTGCCGTTGCGGTTGTAACTGGAAGGGTCAAGAATAAAAAGCATGCTGTGATTACCTCGGGAAAACTGGATGCAAGACTATTGAATTTTACTAGCAATAATTCAATGAGTTCTTTAATGGAATACATTTTTTTAATTTCAGAATTTAAGCATGTTTTTAGAGCCTTTAATTGGTCACAAAGATTAAGTGAGATGTCTTTACTGTATTTAGCAGACAGTTTTCCGGAAGCGTTTAATATCTCTTCGCTTGAAGAAGATAGGAGTTTCTCCGGTTGTAATATTTCGAATATACTACTCAGGTTGCAAAGGCTCTGAAATCTTTCTTTAGTTTGAGAAATTAATATATCTAAACAGCAATAGTATACATTGACTTTGAAATAGGATTCCGGGTCGGAAATTCTCTCATCTTGTGATAACTCATCAAAAAAACGCTTCGTTATCTTTCGCCTACTGTTTTTAAAAACAGTTGTTACCCCCCACTTTTTTGCTAAATCTTTGGATTCATTTAGCAAACTATTAAATGAATTCTGATTTCTTAATTGGCACAGTCTATTTAAAAGATTACTTAATAAAATACTAGATTTCTGTAAGTCATTATTTTCATGCTGTAGAGCTTTAGAAACAGGATTAATAATTTCAAATAGTGAAGAAAAAAATGTAACGAGCACTAAGAAATCAAAACTCTCTAAAATATTAATTATACTTTTACATTCTTCACGTTCATCTTTTTTATTTGAAATTAAATTTAGTTGGTACGAAGTTTTCATGATTAGTAAAAAAAAAAACTTTACTGCTAATAAAGCGTCGTTCCTAGAAGACCATCTGGTAGGACATACCTTTTTAAGGGTAATCAAATATTTTTCAGATGAATCGTCACTTAGCATAGCCCAGCGTTTTATACTATTGCCAAAAAAAGTATATAACTTTTCTAAATTATCGAAAAAAGTCGATACTTCACGAACATGTCTCGCAGCATCGTTCAAAACCAAGTTTAAAGCGTGCGCAGCACAATGAACATAATCGGCATTTGGAGCATGCTCTTTTATTAGGGTTTGTAATCCTCCATACACACCCGACATAACATTTGCTCCATCGTATCCCTGTCCTCTACATTTAGTCAAATCAATTCCATATTCTTTAGTCAAATTTAAAATGACAGTTTTCAGACCTGCAGCACTGCAATCGGTTACTGCTATGAATCCTAAAAAGGACTCACAGATTTTTATTTCTTTAGGCACATTATCATCATTTTCTGTAACCGAGATATATCGAAAAACTACAGATAGTTGGTCAATTTTTGACAAGTCTTGTGTTGTATCCAGAATTATTGTCAGAAATGGAGCTTTTTTAATTTCTGAGATAATACTGTCCCTAACGTTAGTACCAAGCAAACTAATAATTTCGTTTTGAATCGTAGGGCTTAAATAATTTATTTCACCTTTCGGTTTTAGAAAAAGTTCTTTTAAAGTTGCATCATAGTTAGATAGCAGACGTGAAATTGCCATAAAATTGCCAGAATCAGAATCATGCCCCCTCAAAGGTAGATTACAAGATACTAAAGTAATTATAACATTAATTATACGATGCAGTACATCTCTCCAGAATGTAATTTTACTATCGATTTCACTTTTCAATAGAGTATCGATGGTATTTCCTTGCAACCAATTATTATAAGAGAGTGAGGCACTAATATGCTGCTGTGACTTTTCATGGTCAAGAATAGTTTGTGTGAAATTGCTTCTAACCGAAACACCGTTAACCCAAGCAGAGGAGTACGATTTGTTTTGACGATCTGCTAATAACCAACAGAAGTGACAGTACGGTTTGTTTAAAACGTTAGAATAACATAACCATGGTCTTATAATTTTTATGCCTGCCTGATTGAAATATGAATAATAATAAGCTGAAAAAGGTCGGTTATTTTCTGAAATTTTTGGAAATGGTCCTTGTGGTTTAAATGGACCCAATTTAAAAATTATTTTTCGTTCGCATTCAGTTAAATTGTCACCAAAATTTCCTCTATCTGATGAAATTATATTACAATCTGCATTATCTGCAGATATATCAGAATCGTTGACTTGGGGTTCCTCGATTTCTGGATGGACATCCGATAAAGTATGTGCTTGGCTTTCTTCTATTTCCGGATGGATATGTGACGAAGAACATGCTTCAGAAGAATCTAAAAATAAACGAGTAATTGTTAAAAAATAAATACGAATGCAGAGTTATATATAAATAAATAACGTTACTAAGGGTCACAGTTAGAGAGTGTTCAGTTCAGACGCACACAGATTCTACGCGGATTGTGCTCGTACCTATTAGTAGACACAAAATCACCTGCAGCCCGTCCGTGCATTACTATACACCTGCGTGCTATTTAAACGCAGCGCGTAGTGTAGTGGCCATACAAAACGAGAACCCGAAAGCGAGTCTGCACATCTGAAGTTCTCAACACGCAATTAACGATACGATACGGACTGATAAACAAACAACAAAACAAATCGATCCTATAGATAAGTTAGAATTTTGTTTTTTTTAATCAAGGCACGGAACCCTAAAAACAGTATAATTGTGAAAATCGAGGGGGGAGACAACTTTTTGTGACGGACAGATGGACAGACCGAAATTAAAAGATTTCCTTGTTTATCACTACGGGCCCCTAATAAATGGGTTGGGTAGTAGTGTAGTACTTACCTTTCCAATCTAAATCACTCACAGTATCTTGTCTCTGAAAAAATGAAGAAATTTTGGGCACTTTTTTTATAACCTCGTCCCTTTTCTGTTTAATTTTTCTTTTCTCAGCGCCGCTGGGATAATCTCTTTTCCTTTCACTCATTTCTTTTACAAATCGTTACTAATACTGCTAAACCAGAAGAACAATATTGTTTGTACTGAATTACAATGTAATGCACATTTATATAAAGCGCGTAAATAAACAGTGCACTGCACTCCGTGGTTTAACATCCAATGCAAAGTACAACAACGTACACGTACATCGCGATATCGATGAAGGATTCCCGGGGATTCCCCGCTGAGTTGAAGATGAAGTAAGTAAAACGGGGAAGTCCCGCAGCCCGCCATAACGATGTAGTGTTGCCAACTTTTGAACGCACGCTTAAGGCGGAAAAAAAAGGAATTGCTTTATAGAATTTTGTCATTTGTAAAATAAAATAAATTAGAAAGTTTTTATTCTTTTTCCTTACACACTTTGGGGGCCCCCGTGGCCCGGGGGCCCCGTATAATTGATACGGCAAATACGGCGGTAGCTACGCCCCTGTAAGCTAATAAGTAGGTAAGTAAGTACCGCTACACCTACTAACTGAACAATATTAGATAGTATTTGCAGTATCTGTACCTACCTACTACTAATATCCTATGCTTATAATGTATTTCTAAAATGAAAAAGGTAGGTAGAGTGGTACTTACTAGGTTGTTACGTTGTACCTACCACTGTTCGAAATTGAATGTAGTGCTTACCGTCGTATAGGAATAGGTATCTTTTGTTGCAGGAAGGTAGCTTAGCTACACTTATACATAATGGTACGGTTAGACATCATACCTTTAATGCTATGAGAAGGTTGCAACGCTTATAAGGTACCCTTCTGTACCTACGCGAACGAAGTTTGGTTCCTTCTATTTTGGCTATTATTTCATCAAACTCCATGAAATTTTATACAAGTACCTACATGATCAGTAGGTACACTAATATCTAGATCCGTAGTGTGCTTGTTTATAAATAAAATTGTTTATTTAATTTATGATTTGGTACCAGATACCAGATAGGTGAGTAACCTGCCAGATTTGGACCAACAAATTTTATATGAAACTAACGCACCACGGGTCTAGATATTAGTGTACCTACCTACTGATCATGTGTACAAAAGTTTCATGTAATTTGAAGAAATAATAGCCATATTAGAAGCAAACTTAGTTCGTTAGCTACTGGTGACCAGTCGCTCGACAGTAGCAATGCTTTCGATTCGACACACTTAAGTGTAAATTATTTGCCGGTAGCAATTGCTACCTAACATGCTGTACTTCTACCTGCTAGCATGTCTATCTATGCCTTCGGTATACATAATCTACTATATTTTTTGTAATGTTTACTTGTGTGGTACCTACGCAAACAGCGTCTCCAGCGGTAGAAATGGGAACTTATCTACCAAAGTGAGCTCGTAAATACAACAATACTCTTGAAGCAATTCCACGTCAAAACACTGTAAAATTTGCAACAGCAAAATGGTTTTTTCCGATAAACAAAAACTTTTGTGTAACCTGATTTAGTCTTTTGTAATTCCAACTTTAAATTATGTTGCGGACGCAGTGCCTCCAACGGTAGATATGGGAACTTTTCTACCAAAGTGAGCTACTAAATATAACAATACTTCTCGTGTAGATTTAACCTTAAAAACTGTAAAACGTGCAAAAGTTACGAGTACGATATTATCTACTTTTGAAACTATCGCTGAAAACTTCTTTAAATCAACTTAAAATGTTGTTAATTCACCTATGTTAAGAAAAGTTTCTATCCATAAATAGTTAACCTGTTGTGGCAACAAATTGTAATCTTAAAAGGTTGTCAGTCCTGTTAATCTTTTTGTAACTATAACATCGTACAAGCTTCTTCTAAACTGATGTTCATCAATATTAATTATTTAGCTAAATACAGTCTAATATATGTTAAAATATCGTCTTTTATTGAACATAGGCGATTGTGGTCCTTCGAAAGCTGTGTGTGTTGTGCAGGACACAATTCGTGTGTAATTTCGAGTGCTCGGAGCCATCGTTCGGGTGCCGGCCGGGAAGGCTTGTAAGAGAAGTTTACGGGTCTTTGCTAAAAAACGGCAAGAAAACACGAAGATACTTGCTTATGCACAGGATTTCATCAGAAAGAAGAAGAAATTTGGTGTGAAAAGTGAAATGTAAGCTAAGATTGCATCGAATTTTGCTAACATCAGCATAATTTACATGGCGGCCATAATATTTTTTGCCAAGAATCTTGTCGGGAGCTGGGAAAAATCGCGGCCCGCGTTTTTGAGCAGAGTTGGTGAGATTATGTTGGTTCCAATGAACAAACTCTAAACGTCCTTCAGTTCAATCAGTTCGTCAAGTGCGTGTTTGATGCGCTACTGTCATAGTATTCAACAACGTCAAACCAGCTGTCAACTTCATTTACGTCAGTCTTCATCTTCAAGTTCAGCATCAGATACAAAACAAAACAAATACGAGTTTGTTTACGGTGCGGCGGTGCTTTCTTCGGCTCTTCTACTGTTTATTGCGGAAAAAGTGTACTCTATAGTGCAGTGAAGTGTATGCGGCTTAAGATAAGTTGTGCGGTACGTAAACATGACAGGGGACTTGAAGAAATTTCGACTCATGCGCGGACAGTTGAAAGGTACTGTGACCCGAATTGAAAACTTTATTAGTGATCCCATTAACCTTGCTTCTTCTAGCACGGAGATGTTGGAAGCTCGCAAAGAAAAGCTAATTACAACATTTAAAGAATATGAGGTACTTCAGTTAGACATTTTGTCACTTGATCCAAATGATCCCGAAGATTTGTCAGTCATAGAAAATAAATACTTTGCAATTGTTTCTAAATTAAATGCTGCTTTGAAGAGCCTGAACACGAATGAGGTGCGATTGTGTAGCAATGTTTCGTCCTCTAGATTGCCACACCTTGATATTCCAATATTTAGCGGCAAAGACTACACAAAATATACCTCATTCATGGACTTGTTCACTGCAGTTATTGACAACAATAGGACACTCTCAGATGTGCAGAAGCTTTTTTATCTTCGAAAGTTCTTAACAGAGGATGCTCTGGCTGTTATTGTGAACCTACCTCTAGTCAATCAATCATATAAAGAAGCACTTGTGCTTTTAAAGAAGCGCTTTGACAATAAAGCAAGGTTAATTACAAATCACATAAATGTTATCCTGGAATTGCCGTGTATGCAAAAAGGTACGGCCACTGCATTAAGGGCATTCATAACGCAATTGCAGCAGCAGTTGCATGCCTTAAAAAACTTAGAGCAACCCGTGGAAAAGTGGGACATGCTATTAATTGCTATCTTAACAAAGAAGTTAGATCAGTATACATGTCGTGCCTATCAACTTGATAGGAATTTAGAAACCCTTCCAACGATAGAAGAGTTAATGTCTTTCTTAGAAAAGCGCGCTATAGCACTTGAGGACTCCAGTCCTGCATCTAAAAAGTCAATTGTAAACAAAGTGACCAATATTGTCACCAAAAATAAAAATAAAATCATCAAATGTTTATACTGCGATGGGACAGATCATGCCATGCATACTTGCCCTCGCTTCAAGACGGCTCCTATAGAAGACCGCACAAAGTTTGTTGAAGAAAAAAAATTGTGCACAATGTGCTTAAAAAATCACACCGGGAAGTGTAGATTTAATTTTACTTGCAAAGTCTGTAGAGCAGGTCACAATACTCTCCTGCATAAAGACAGCATTCCAGCTACCGAACAATCGGTTAGTTTACATTCAAATGATCCGTCAGTAAATGTTTTATTACCTACTATAAAGGTTAAATTAATTGACAGATACGGGTCTGATATCATTGTCAGAGGTCTTCTTGATTCTGCAAGCCAAGTTTCTTTTGTGACAACAGAGCTTGTAGAAAAGTTAGGCTTGAAAACAAAATCCCAATCTAGCAACATTGTTGGAATTGGAAATAAAAATCAAAAAATAAATAAATGTGTGGATTTATCCATCCTCTCTCCAGTGAATAATGTAAAACTATATGTTAAATGTAATGTTGTAGACTCCATCACATCCTGCCTGCCCCAGCATTCCTTTGACATATCAAAGCTAAAGATTCCAAAAAATATCTGCTTGGCCGATGAAAATTTCTATGTCACTGATGTCATATCAATACTTTTAAGTGCTGAAATTTATTTCAATATTTTGCTAGACGGGCAGGTCAAACTTCAGAATGGTCCTGTATTGCAAAATACATTGTTTGGGTATACCGTTGCTGGGAATATCCCTTGTGTTGCAATAGCAATGTGGGAATAGCATTGTGCATAACAATCGGTATGATGTTAGGGTTGCGAACCTTGCCATCTGCAATAGCAAGAAATTAGAGGTGGTGATGGAGCAATTCTGGCTATCTGAGAGTATACCTCAAACTGCAACTAAACATAATTCCCAAGAATTAAAAAAAGCTGAAAGTTGCTTTCAACAGTCTGTGCAGCTTCAGAATAAGAAGTTTACTGTCAAAATGCCATTAGTAACCAAGGAAAAGGAGTTGCAGCTTGGGGATTCATTCTCATTGGCCCACCAAAGATTTTTGGCACTGGAGAGAAAATTTAATAGGAATTCTTTGTATTTAGAAAAATATAAAAATTTCATTGATGAATATTTGAAGTTGGAGCATGCTAAAATTGTAGATATTGGAGAATATAATGTTCAAGATGGGTCAACTTATTTTTTAGCTCATCATGCGGTTTTTAATCAGGAAAGCCTAACTACCAAGCTGCGGGTGGTCTTTGATGGTAGCATGAAGTCGAGAACAGGTGTGTCACTGAACGATGTTATGTTGAATGGTCCGATAGTCCAAAGTGAACTTCTAGATATACTCATTTTATGGAGAACGTTTATATTCACACTTATTTGTGATGTTCAAAAGATGTTTAGATCCGTAAGCATAGATCCCACTCAAACAAGCCTCCAAAACATACTTTGGCGTGATAATCCTCAAGGGTCAATTAGCTGTATACAACTGCAGACTGTTACCTACGGTTTAAAAGCTTCCACCTTCTTAGCAACACGTTGCCTAATTGAATTGGCCAACCGATATGGTGTTTCACATCCTCTCGCAGCCCAAGCTATGCGCTCAAGTACATATGTCGATGACGTCATAAGTGGTTCAGACAGTCTAGAGCAGCTCTATCAGCTTAAAAAACAATTAATTGAATTACTAGAAAAAGGTAGCTTCATCCTCCATAAGTGGTGTTCCAACTGTCCCCAACTTCTTGATGACCTTCCAAAGGAAGTCAAATATTTTGAAAAACTGGATATAAATGCCTGTCACCATATTCTGTGACAATGCAAAGACCTTTAAAGGTGCTGAAAATGAACTAAATAAATTGTATGATTTGTTTAATTCTAAGACACATGTAGATGCATCATAAAACTATGAGGTAGCACCTTGAAATATCTCAGAGATTTTTGGTAATCGAAGTTACAATGACAAGGGGTAAGATCATCTTATACCTAATCGTCAGCAACTCTCCACTGACAGTTTTTTATTGGAAGCCTAGAGAGAATCGAGTTGAGACATTTTACCTTGTCCTCTTTGATCATGCCTTTTAAGTCATCCATACATGTTGTCTCTTCAGATAATAAAGCATTTAGCTCGGCCATGTCCCTGTTGAGCAACACTTCCCAGGCAGAAGCCCCAACATCTATCTCATTTAGAATGAGTAGTGACTCATACTCTGCAGATGTCGGCTCAAAACTTACCCTTCGTGGTGTAAGGATCTTTAGAATTCCGACCTTGCATTTATAGACTAACCCAGGAGACATAGATAATGTTACTGATTGCACTCTGGAGGTGGATGAGCTGGCGGTGTTCACCGGCATCTTGTTCAAATAACCTCGCCCAACCACCTTTGGAGTAGAGGTATCTAGTATCTTTTTTTCGAGTCCTTCTGTGTAAGTGGTCATAGTCTTGGCCAATCTCCCCCATGCTGCAGTCATATCCTCTTGGAACTCCAGAGCATTGGTTTCCTGTTCTCTGTATTCTTTGGCTCTCGCCATCATATCATCTCGCATGGCGGATATGTCGGACAACTTGGTTCCAATGTCTTTAGACAGTGCAATTTGATAAGCTTGGATTGCAATTTCCATGGCGATTTTCAATGCATGGAACGAGATGAGTACGGAGGATGAGAGCATTTTTGCCACCTGCCAGAAGTCTTCTTTAATTAGTCCATGGAGTTTGGTATACAACTGACGAATGGATGGGGTGGGGTTGCCGCTTAGCTGGTTCAAAGCATCCAATGTTTCAATGATTCGAGGGTCGAGTCCGTCGTGAGCCTTAAGAATGTAGTCGGAGAAATTCTTCCTTAAGACCTCTTCTTGCTTCAGAGGAGTTTTTAGGTCTCTATACTTCGGTTTCTCTATTACAAAGGAACTGCCGGCTTGCTCGGACATGTTGTCCTCCATTTCATCAAGATCCCTCATGAGATCATCACTATCCTTGGCCCCAAGACTTAATTTGTTGTCCGTCATGATAGATATGACACCAGGTATCACAATTTGATTCTTCCTCCGTCTGAAGGAAGGGGATATCCTTCGAAATTGAGAGGAAAATCTAGACCTCCGTGTTCTATGGTGGGATGGAGACTCAGATGATGAGGAAGGGGGTGACGTCCCAATATTGGAAGTAGAGTGTCAATATAAAGATAAAGATATCGCGAATTAGGAAACCTCTTATAACAAAAGGTTATATTGCTCTGTTTGTCTGCTTTGCAACAAAGGCCATCCATGTGGAATTAGTTAGCGACCTCACCACAGAAACATTTTTGGCATGCCTCAAACGCTTCATAGGCCGTCGTGGAATGCCTGTCACCATATTCTGTGACAATGCAAAGACCTTTAAAGGTGCTGAAAATGAACTAAATTGTATGATTTGTTTAATTCTAAGACACATGTAGATGAAGTTCAAAACTATTGTGTACCTAACTATATAACAATGAAATACATACCTAGCTACTCCCCAGAGTTCGGAGGGCTATGGGAGGCAGGCGTTAAGAGTTTAAAGTATCATTTTAAGAGAATTGTGGGTAATATTGCTTTAACATTTGAGGCTCTTTACACTGTGATTGTAGAAATTGAAGTTGTCTTAAATTCTAGGCCTCTTTTGCCATTGAGTTCAGATGTATCTAATTTTGAATACCTTACGCCACGTCATTTTATGGTAGGCAAGGCTATGACTGCTTTTCCTGAAGTAGATCTCTCGAATATCCCAATAAATAGACGTAAATTTTGGAACATTTTGTCCAAAATAAAACAAGACTTTTGGTCTGTCTGGTCTAGAGACTATCTCACCCAGTTACAGAGCAGGCCTAAATGGAAACAAGTACACTCTAATCTTAAAGAGGGTGATCTTGTTATTGTACGCAGTGATAACACTGCACCCTTAACTTGGCCAATGACAAGAATTGACAAGATAGTCCCTGGACCAGATGGTCATGTCAGAGTAGCACAGATTAAAATGGCTAATAATAAAATCTATACAAGATCTCTTAGAAAACTCTGTCCATTACCACTTGAATAAATCTTGTGTTTCCTACTCTTGCCACTTGCCTAGCTTTGATATATTTGATAAAATTAAATTAGCTACTAGTTTTAACTACATCATTATATTATAGTAATATGTGCTTTGTAATAAAATATATTTAGTTTAGAAATCATTGTCATAACTTAAAATTAAAAATCAACTTAATAACATTTGTAATTGTCATATACAAAGTCAAAACAATATGGAATTATAACTAAAGTTGCCTAATTTTTTGGTTTGTGTTTCAAATTGTATGTTATATTTTAAGTTTTAGAGAAATAATAGTATTATGAAAAGGTTTATTTTGTTTACCGGCCCCGGCCCAACTATGTTAAGAAAAGTTTCTATCCATAAATAGTTTACCTGTTGTGGCAACAAATTGTAATCTTAAAAGGTTGTCAGTCCTGTTAATCTTTTTGTAACTATAACATCGAACAAGCTTCTTCTAAACTGATGTTCATCAATATTAATTATTTAACTAAATACAGTCTAATATATGTTAAAATATCGTCTTTTATTGAACAACCTTCAAGTTATGTTACAGTATAAATGAGAACTATTCTACCAAAGTAAACTCGTAAATATAACAACACTCTTGTTGGTGTTTCTCGAGAATATTTATTATTAATATTACATTGGTTACCTTTAAATATTTTAATTTTAAAGGTTGATTATAGAATAATTTGATTTTATTTAAGAGTTAAATCAACGTAATCTAATAAGACTGTAAAATTTGAAACAGCAAAATTTTATTTTCTACAACTTTTGTGTATACTTTAGTCTTTTGTAATAGTTATATTTGTAAAGTTGTAAGTTGACATTTATAAATAAATAAATAATTTCAACTTTAAGTTATGTTACGGACACAGCACCTCGCTGCGGTAGAAATGGGGAATTCTACAGAAGTAAACTCGTATATATAACTATTCTCTCTGGTCGATTCAACGTAAGAAAACTATAAAATATGCAGCAGGAGTTATGGTAAAATCTACTTAATTGTATGTTTTATTATAATCAACTAAATTTTATTTTTAACTTATAACTATAGTAAGATCCACAGTTCATCTCATGGTTCAAATTGCAGCTTATCTACCAAAGTGAGCTCGTAAATACAACAATGCTTCTTGTGTAGACTAAACTTTAGAAACTATAAAACGTGCAAACGTCATACGATAACATCTACTACTGAAACTATCGCTGAAAACGTTGTAAAATCAACGTTAATCTACCATTTTTTTGTAAGTTTTACTTATTTTTATGGTAAGATCCACAGTTAATATTGGAACTTATCTACCAAAGTGAGCTCGTAAATATAACAATGATTCCTGTGTAGATTTATCCTTAAAAACTGTGAAACGTGCAAAAGTTATACGATATTATCTACTTCATGAAAATATCGCTGAAAATTTGATAAATCATCTAGGTATAATATTTTGTTATATCAACATTTTTTATTGTATATACACACCGACCTCGTAAATATGACAATATTCTCGGTTCGATTTCACATTAAAAACTGTGTTTGCAACAGCAAAATGGTTAATTCTAATAAACTTACAATTGGTATAATCTACTATATTCTTTTGTAAAATAAACTTTAAGTATGTGTTACGACATCATCTACCAATAATTTGTACCTATTTTTGTAATCAACATATATTGTTTTGTAAATTGTACAGCTAAGACTTAAATACGTAAATTTTACTATTACTCTTGTAAATTTTATTGACCGTCGAGGCGTTTGTAAATTCTGCCATAGTAGTTGATAAATTCATCAAAAAAAAAAAGGTTAACTGTTTATTTTGCCGTCAACCTTAGTTGTTTTGTAAATTTTACAGCTAAGACTTGGTAACTTTTACAATTACTCTCGTAAATTTTATTAACCGTCGGAGCTTTTTTAAATTCAACCATAGCAATTGTTAAATTCATGAAATAAAAGGGTTAACTCTTTATTTTGCCGTCAACCTCAGTTGTTTTGTAAATTGAACCGCTAAGCCTTAGTAACTCTTACTATTACTCTTGTAAATTCTATCAACCGTCGGGACTTTAGTAAATTCAACCATAGCATTCTTTCAGTGTGTGTATTGTCATCTTGGCCATACAAACTTGTTCTTATGGGTAGGTAATAGGTATAAGGGTTCACATGCCGTGGTATGTCTGGCCTGAGAATAGACCACTCCATCTCCACCCGTGGATATCGTAAAAGCCGACTACACCGGGGATTACACCAGGGGATGGGCAGCAGCATCTACATGAGTACTCAACACTTATATTGCAACCACCAATCCGCCTGCCAATCGTGGTGATTATGGCGAATCCCTTCATTTGTAGTTATTTTATGGAGGAGGCTACGTTTAGCAGTGGAACTCTACAGGCTGCAGATGAGATATGGGTTCGCATTTCCTTCCATATTCATTAAAATTACATAAAAATACCTTTTTATATATATAACTTTTTATTTATTTGAAATGGTGCTGCTGGGGGATTGGGGAGGGTAAATGGGGCCCAGGCGCTGGTATAGCACTGTAGGTACAAAGGGGCCGTCCACCTCACCGACGCACAAATCTATGCCGGTGCCTAAGCATACTCGTACTACAGTGCTGACAAGATTCTCCCCACGGCGCTCAGGCATATTATAAATTTCCAGGTTGCACAACGCTAAGAACAGCCCCAAAAATACACGTTTCAAACATTAAAAAAAAAACGAAATCGGTTCATCCGTTCGGGAGCTACGATGGGGCAGACAGACACACACTTCGTTTTTCGTCGGGGGTTAAAAAGATAAAACATGAAAGGCAAAGGCAAACAGGTGTCGATTTTGTGCAGCATTCTCTAATTTTAAACCGCATTAAAATTATCGCGGTCTCTTTTATTTCAGTCATTAGAAAGAGCGCGCGACAACTTTAACGCGGCTTAAAATTAGAGAATTCTGCACAGAATCGACACCACTAAGTACTTATAACTAACTTAACTACAATTCATTGAGTGTCTCTCAGTGCCATCCACGCAGTGACGTCACAAATTGGAGTCCGACTCAGTATGATGTTGCGTATGGTTACACAACGCTGGTCTTCCGCCGGATCCAGGTGGCTACATTTCGAGCTTTCACCATCTCGTCCAATCTGTGGTTTGTTTCATACAAAGATGCATTGATCATATTGTTGTCAGTGTTGAGTTTTTGTATGTTATCCTTGATTTTAGAGAGTGACGATGATATCTTCGATAGCTTGCTGGAGATTTAACCGCCTTTTTAACCGACTTTTATCGCCTTAGTTATGGATATGTACCTATGTTATAGATTCAGTAATCATCACAGTCCATTGGAGAAGTTGTTTGTTAAACTTTTCTTCGAAACTTTAAGTCAGATTTTGTATAATTGTGTCTTCAATTCCAGGTTGTTTATGTTTACGACAGTTTGCAAAGTCCTTCTCTATTGAAAATGGTATATTAGAGTCCGATAACGATGTAAATCTGTTTGATTGCGGCGGCGTACGCTGCTGATCGTGAGCCATTTTGTTGTTTGTGCAGTCGTGCGTGTCGTTTGATTGCGTCGGCGTACGTTGCTGATCGTGAGCCATTTTGAGCCATAACTCTAACAGCACATTCATTCTCTCAGTTTCATTCCCTCGCGCACGTTCATCCGCATCCAAAAATGCTTGGTCTGGGTCCATGGTCCTAGTCCTGGCTCGCTTGCTTGGAGGGGGGAGTCCAATGTGGCCTCTCCACAGGCCTCTCAACTTGTGATTGTTGGCGGCTTGTCCCCGGTTGAGGCGTCATGTTATCTTCGAATTCTGTAATAAATAATTCACGATTTTAGTAAAATGTGCTATAGCAAAACCTACAGACAAAAATTAGCCAACTTAGATTCTACTCAGAAGAAAAATAAGCAAAATGACTAGTATTTCCCGGCGTGCCATGTACATAAGATAAGATAAGATCATTTATTTGTCCGAAACACAGGTTTACATAAAGATGTCATAATAGCTGTAGTATCACCATGTTTCGCCTTGTCAATGCGTACAAATAAATAAAAAAAAAAACACAACAATTAATTTTAACATAGTGAATGTCAGGTAGTAACATAGTAATTAATTAAATTCATGCAATATCATTTTAGAATTGTAAATGTTGTAAAAGTCAACCAATTATTAAAATACCGTAGTGCGAGAAATACTATACCTACCTACCTACCTCTGTCTTCATTTCATTTATTGAATATATATATATAATATATAGTATACGGATAGGACTCCGAGAGAAAGCCGGCCGGCCTTGATCAGGACGGCCGCTATATTCTCGGTTACGAGCTGGGGGTCATGAATAACCTCCAGCTTGTCCCCGTACACTACAATGGCGGACTTCACCGGTTTTTGGCGACCAAGGGTGCACTGAATTATCTGCGTACCCGGGGGCTGCTTTGTGACACCTGCACTGCCCACATAGGGCTCCTGGATTAGTGCCACCGACACCCCAGTCTCCTGTGAGGTCTGGTGCAGTTCCGCCGTGGCAAGCCGGGAGCGCTGGAGGTTTGCCTGCACAAAGTGCAGCCTTGCGGGTCTACTGTCCGCTTCAAGGGTATGCGCTCTCTGGACTATTAGGGTGCCCTCAGCAATACGAGACACGAAATCTCGCTATCCCGTCCCACTTTTGCTTCTCCTGGCACTCATCACTGAATGCATTATGTGCATGGTCTGCCCTGTGAGTCCTCACGCAGTTTATGCATGAGGCGGGAATATCGTCCGCCCGCTGAGGACAGTCCGTCCAGGTGTGAATGCCTCCGCAATGGCTGCAGAGGTCATTCTTTTCCCAGCATACAGTCTTTGTGTGAACATATGCAAGGCACCTGGTGCATTGCACCAGAGGGGACTGATCCTCAATCGGGCTTCGCTGTATGCCCACATGCACTGTTCCAGACTGCGTGAGGCGGCTTCAGATATTTGGCGAGACTTCAAGCACCGGATGGCAAATGTGTGGGTTACGGGCGCGCTTACGGTATCGAACCCTAACAGTCTCAGTAGCCTAATTACCCCTAAGCAGGTGCCTGTTCTGTGCCCTCAAGTGGTCCACTATCTCGTCGTTGGAATAACAGGAGAGGACCCCCCTTATACAGACGAGGGGGTTATTTCTCTTCAGCTCCTGAGCCGTGAGACCCTCCCCCGCACGCACGCACCCCTTGACCAGTTCCAAATCCTCGCTGCTAGCGCAACTTAGGATAACCTTTTGGTTCCTGGCCTTCCTGACCCGATCAACCTTGGCTCCCGTCTCTTTGAGATTCAAAGCGACCTTGATTCGGTCGATGACGTTTTCGGAGGTGTGTTTGGGGTCACTTGAGGACACTATCCGGGTGTGGTTTGTGTGCTGGGCTGGTTTGGCCACCACTTGAGCGTATGACCTCTCAGCCCTGCACAGCTCCTCCACTCCCCCGCTAATTTCCCCAAGCGTCCCCTTCACCTCTGCCAACGCGAGCTCCGCATCCAGGCTGGGAACCAGTGGATGTTGCTCTTGGTTCATTCCACCGCGCAGGACACGGAGCTGAGATGTCATTATTTCAAGGCGCTCATTAAGAGGGCCAAAGTGTTGGCCAAGGTCAGGTATGGGGCACACCACAGGTTGGGGTGCTGGAAGAGACACAGGTTTCGAAGTCGATGCCATGATTATCGCCTTCATTTCCCCTATATCCTCCTCCATTCTCTCCGTGCTGCTATTCTCAGACTGAGGGGAAGGAGGTGAAGTGGGTGCCTGGAGCGTGTGAGCAATTCTCTCTGTGAGGTGGTTAATTTGTCGGCGGAGCTCATCCAGCTGGTTGGACACATTACCAACGTGCGTCCCCAACCTGGAGAGCTCCGCCTGGATCTCCTCCCACTTCGGGCCCCCGTCAGGACAAACTTCGCCTACACCTCCACGCCCCTCGCGAATCGAGATTTCCAGCGCCGCTGTATTCCTTGGAACGGCTTCACGGTCTCGTATCCAAGCCAGGATCGTACCGCCTTCGTTTCTGCCAGTGGGCCACCAATATCGGTACGGGCAAGGCTGAGTTCTACCACAACTCTGGTACGCATTTCTGCCATCTCCCTAGCATGAGCTCTCTCTACATTCACCAGCTCCTTGACTCCTGGCCTTCTCGAGGCCATGTTTGTGTCTTGCCCTGGAGTCAGAGAGGCCAAGGACCGACTCATGTAAGGAGGTCAGGCATTGGTGAACCACAGCCTTGCATTCCCTTTTCATGTTCCCTGCTGCCTCAAGCGCATCTTTGCCGCTCTGCAAGTATTCGTTTGCCGACCTAGTCGCCTCATCCATCAAAACCGTCGTCTTTTTGCGCGGGGTGAGAAACATGACGCTATCCCGCCTGCTGTTTGCTCCTGCCTCCGATCCCAACTCTGAGTCGGTGTCACCGTCGTCGGTGTCACTCACTGTCGGGATCAGGGTCCGGTTATCGAGCTCCAGCAGGGAGCGGTCAACTTCACCCTGTGTCGGGGGGGGGGGGGGGGGGGGGGCAGCAACGCTCATCTCGGTGGCGGGGAGGAGGTGCTACGAGCCGCCTCCCTCTCGACCACCCTGTCCCTCAACGACTTGGTTCGTTTTTTGGGGATGTTTATGGACAGTGCTGGCACCCTCGCCACCACAGGCCTAGTAGGCGCTCTAAGAAGCGGCTTAGTGGACGAGGTAGCCGACTTTGACTTTGAAGAGGTCGAGGTCCTTGACTTGGACGAGGCAGACGAGCCGGTAGACATTGCAGCAAACTAGTCGAATCTCTATGGGAACCTAGAAGCAATTTACGAGCCCGATCCGATTCCCGTACAAAATAAGTAATTCTAATGAAATAATCAAATAAAACTACCCATTCAATCAAAATAGTAAAAATAATTAACTCCAAATTAAATGATTCCAAGCACAATTCAAAAATAAAATTCAAAAATGCAAATTACAATTATTTAAAACTATCAGTTCACATCTAAGTTAAAAATCTCGGTCAGAATTCATACACTTTAAACAAGTAATCAAAATATCTGACGAGCAAATTAACCCTCCGAATTTTTTATCCCAAATATTCCCGAAAATTCCAAAATTATATGATATATTCAAATTACTCAATTATAAATAAAGAGACGGATAAAACCACCTCCCAATTCAACGTCAAAGCACATTAAATTATCCAAATTAAATTAAATAAGGCAAGATTAAATAATTTATTCCAAATGTCCATTAAAATATACTTGAAAAAGATTAAGTCCTAAATTATTTATTTAAATTTTTACGATTAAAAATATATCCAAAATTAAAAATCACAATAAAATTAATACCAAAAATAATAGTGGTGGGTAAACCACTAATTTCTAAAGTAATTGTAAAAATTTAATTAAAATTAAAACAATACAAAATTAAAATAACAAGACTAGAATTAAAAATTTCCCCATTAAATGTCATAAAAGTAACAAAATCTAACCAAATTAAATTCCAACCCAATTTAAATCAATTTAGCCAAAAACATGAAAATAAAAATAAAAATAATAATGCCAAGCCAGTTAGGTGCGTATGAGTCACCCGCAGCTAACTCGCGTCGAGGCTCGGAAACTGCTGGCCAGCGAACCACACGTGACCAAGCACCCAACCGAACAGCAGAGCTTGCGGTTTTTTGACAATATCTGCCAAACTGACGGCCTCACGAAAAATATTATTCTATTATTTTTTGGTCGTAATTCTGCCAAGGTTCACACCAGAAAAATTCAAATCCCCAACCCACCAATAAAAGAGCCAGGACACCACAAACGTTCGGACTACCCAGTTTTCTAGCGATATCTACCAAACTATGGGTTTCTGAGAAAAAGTTTCCTTACACTTTTTTGGTCCTACAACTGTAAGGAATCTTAAAAAAAATATTTCAAATCTCCATGTTAAAGTACCAGGAAACCAAAAGAAAATTATTACAAAATAAGACTGATTCAATAATTTCCTTTATAAAGTAAGCAGAGGAGCTTGCTTTACTATTTAAAATTATTCAAAACTAATACAATTAAAATTCAAATATGACAAAAACTAAAGTAAAATAAAAATAACTTCAAAAATAAAAGTCTATAAATCTTCAAAAACAACTAATTTTCCGATGATCGTGAAGTAGGTACCTCACAGATGGCTTCAATAGTGTCCTCCCTTCACCCGGCAGCCCAGATGAAATAGACCGCTTCCTATTTTTTCCTTCCAGTTGTGGTTAGTTTGTGAGTTCGGTCCACTGTAACTCACTTCGCTTGGAAACTGATGGCGCCAAAAATCCAATACTTGGTACAGGCGTAAAGGTTGAAATTGTCTTTACATTTCCGGTGGAAAAAGTGACGTAATAGATCTCTACGAGCACCAGACACTAGAAACCATTAGAATGTTTGGTTCCGAGTACTTATTCAGTCCAATATGCGCAACATCAATCACTGTTTATCACTGCGCTCGGAAAGTATTGGCGTGAAAAATCCCAAACTCAGCACAGGCGTAGCTATTGAAATTGTCTATTTTGTCCAATCAGAAAAAAGTGACGTCACCGATCTTCTCCGGGTGCTGGACGCCAAAAAGTACCTCAGTCGCCAAAAAGCACGTGGCGGGACTGGTTTCCCGGTCGGCGGTCGGCCAATTTTTGTCCGATTTCAAAAAAAAAAAAAAAAATAGTGCTCGCAAACGCGCGTGTTTTGATGTGTTAGCACTTCGTGCTACGTGCACTTTAGCGATGGGCAACTCGGTAAAAAACACAACTCGCTTAACTCGGTTTGAGAAAATAAGCAAACCGGTTTGAAACCGATTCAAACCGATTTGCATACAAATCGAATAAGAGCTTACAAAACAAACGGCAGATGACACTGAAATAGGATTAAACGATGTAATTTAGACAGATTGGTTTGGTAGTTGGTTTATTTGGACTAAAAATTACGAAAAAACAGCTTTTTGCTCAAATCAATAACACGTTTAATATACAATGAACAGAAAGAAATCAACATGAAAAAAAAAACAATACTTATTTGACATACAATAAAAATATCTACTACTACTTATCGGAAAACGTCCATGTCCAGCAGTGGACTAGTATACCTGATGATGATGATGATGTTGTAGTGGCACCCTTTCGTCAGCTAGTTTTAAATCCCGCGCCATCCGGTTTCCCGTCTTCAAGCAGTTAGCATCCGTTAAGTTGGCAGTAAGGCATTACGACCGGGAGACGGCAGGCGAGTGGTTGGCAAGATTGAATGGCGCGACCAATCAGAGAAAAGAAGTTTAGTCCTAGTGCGTCTCGGCAGAGGGCGCTGGAGAAAAAGTATAAAAACACTCGCACGAGGCGACGCGGCCTCTTTTTCCGGCGGCATCAGGGACCCCTCATGATTGAGGGTCGGTCCGGGCATCTTTGAAGTGACGAGACGAGACGAGACGCGCGCGGGCGAGGACCCGCTTCGGTCAGCTCCAACTCTAGAACCCTTGGCCGCTGCGGTTTTTTTTATTTTAATTTATTTTATTTTATTTTCATCTTTCTAAGAGCTTTAAGAGCATTTCTGAAGGCTGTTTCTTTCCTTTTGCTATGAACATTTTTAATTCTGCCATGAGAGCTTCTTTACCAGCAGAAAGTCCTGGTAAGTCAGTAGGGTGGGTTATGGAGCTCAATTTATCCGAAGGGGATGCTGATGGGGGAGGAGGAGGAGGGGGCATCAATTTTGTTGATGGCCATACAGGAGGCATAGGAGGTGGAGGAGGGTAATAGGATTGAGGGGCTAAATTTAGGAATTTGGATTCAATTAGTGCAGAAAGTTTGGAATAAAGCATGTCTGCCATCCTCTCTGTTTGAACATCCATACCCGCCTGCACCCCCTGATCTAGTTTGGGTCAAGGCCAGTTCCAGTTGCTCCTTGATTGCCGCCCTCAACGTTAGCCCCGCCAAGTCCAGTGGGTCTGCTGCTTGATGCACCCACATTAACATCGTCTGTGGTGGTGGTGGCTCCAGAGGCCAACATCTTTTGATTGCATGCTCGCACTGCCCTTATGTATGTTTTCCTGCCCATCCCTAGGAATCGGTGGGCAGCGAAGTAACAGACTTTGACAGTCATTTCTAGCTTGCCATTAGCATTGAGGATCCCTCCTTTCTTCAGGATCCTGATTTTGTCATCTGTTCCAAGAAGACATCCTGACATGGCTGCACTGACGAATTGTTCAGCCAACTGTGCCAGTTCATCTACCTCCTTTTCTTCTTGCCGCCTCCTATCTCTAGGCTTGCTGAGCAGCAGAGATGTCTCCATATTCAAAACTATTGCTATAGTCTTGAGCTGCTCGTACTCGTCATCTTCTTCATCAGGTATCAGACTCGGGAAAATGGTGTGTTGCATCAGCAGAGGCAGTGCAACCATACCAGCTAGGGCCTTTGTCTTCAATTTACCCTCTATTTTCTTGGACACAATCAATGCTGCTGTTGCCACAGGGAAGGCTTGAGAAATGCGGGCCAAGGTCAGAGAGCTAGTCCCTAAAATCCGTTTAACTTCTAAGTTTTGGTGTAACTTGACACCCGCAGCTCCTAGTTCTCAAGCCTATGCACCGAGTTCTAAGCTGCGGAGTGACCTTAATTAATTTTAAGAATAAAAACAAACAAAGATTTTGAGTTCCCGGTGAAATATTATTTGACGGCGGGCCGCCAACTTCTAATCTGGATATCCCTTCAGGGTATACCAGGCATGCCATCCACTCAGTGTAAAGGCGGACCTCTCTATCCTAATTTTCCAGTCTTTAGGCAAATGGCCCTGAAACATGGTGTCCGAAAACAACTTCTTATCCTTCCTCTCTTTGCAATCGAGTGCGGTCTTTTCTTCGGCGGTGTCCTGTAAATATGTCGCACACTGAAAACAAAGATGACACTATACAAAAAACCTAATTGTTCAGTATCGTTGTTTTAAGTTTTTGTAATTTTTATGACTTCAATAACTCATCAATGAATTGAAGTAGATGCGAAGTTGTTGCTTTAAATAATAGTTATGGTATTATTCTAACAGAATCTGGTTTATTATTATTATATTAACGAGTAAATATGACAAAAAAAATATTTAAAAAAAAAAGTTCAGTGTAGTGCCACTTTAGCTCTGACATTTTCAAGTATACCTATGCATAGTGCCTTTGATTTAAAAAAAATATAAGTATAGTGCCACTTTTGTTCTCAAGTTATCAAGTATTTCTTTGCTTAGTTCAGGATTACGACCCTTAGATAATCTATTATTTTAATTATAACCTATACAAATTAAAGGAATAAAACAAATTGATGTAAGAATAATAAAAAACTTTTTATTTATTTGTTTGTCTGCTTATCTTTTTCAGTTCAATCGTGGAACACTTACATAATTACTTATTTTAGATAACATTATAAAAACAAATCTTAGAAAACATTTAAAATGTATTCTAAATAAGTAAAATAACAGTTTGCTTACTTACTTAATAATTAATCAGTCACATTAGGTATTCAAAAAATCAACAATATACCCGAACGTTCAGGGCAACCCATTAAAACCACGGAAAATACAGGATCAATTCAGGCCCCTTAGCATGGCAAGTTTTTGTCCGGGCTAAAAACGTCAAAGTAATAAAAATCTCTATTAAAATAACAAAAAACACAGGTAAAATCTTAAGGTAAGTAAGTCTTTTGTTTACTTTTACTATCAAACTATTAACTTATCTAATGATGCACTTATTCAAAGTACCTACCTATTACTTAAAATTATTTTTAATTTAACTAAAAATACTATCAAAATAGGAACTGTAGTAATTTGGAATCAAGCCTGCATCTACGAGGCTCTTAACGTCATTTTTCTTCCTTTCGGAAATTTCCAATTTTCTTTCATACAACGGTTTAAGTTCTTGAGGTCCTGTTTGTGCTGGTCGGTTATTTCTAGTTCTTTTCGAAACATTAATCTCTTCAAAGTTATCAAAGTAGGACGTTTTGTAGAATATTCTGGTTTCATTGTCAGCATTTTTCTCAATTTTTATTACTTTTATGTCGGATAGCTTGACAACTTGACCCCCCACGCTTCTGTTCAGTTTTGGAACCGGCAGTTGTTTGATATCGATAAAATCACGGTATCCCATTTCGTTGACTGTATATGGCGTTCGTCGTTTCTTCGATTTCTAATAGCGCAAACGTATTGGAAAGGCACATAAATGGGTCCAGATTTCAGCGTTTTTTTTATTTCTTTCTCAATAGTGGAATGGACGGAATCTCCTTCATTTTGCGTGTGGCCTCTTATCAAAAACTTATGTGTTATTCAAATCGAACATCAACATCATGTTATTCATTCGATCGTATTTTCAAGTTTGTAAGGGCATAGATGTACATGCCAATGATAAATTGTTTTTTTTGCTGGCCACAGCAATTATCCGAATAGAAAATTATATCAAGATCTTCACTAGCAGCTGAAGACTTTTTTTGTAAAAATTTCAAAACACAGCTCCCAATTTCATTGGCTCCACGACTTCCTTGCGATTCATCCCAAAAGTAACATTCAGTTTTATCAGATTTTAGTTCTGAGATTGTAAAGTTCAAGCAGTTTATTTTTGACTTGTAGTAAAAAGTGGATACTTCGCCTTTTGGGACTGTCATTACTGCTTGTAAGTCATAGCATGCAACGATAACTGTCAATCTTTCTTTATCGCTTGCTTTTTCTTCTCGGCTTCTTTCTTTCTCTTTTAAATGTCTCTCATATTTTTCCTTTAAAGCTTCCTTTTCAGGACCTACAGCCAACTTGTAAATTGTGCATTGTTCACATTGGTCTTTCTTGGGCACAAAGAAACTAATGTTGAAATTTTCGTTAAAAACTATGCGATAAGCATGCTCCATAACCCAGGGTAGTCCATTCTTTTCACAGTCATTTTTATAGTCTTTATATAGGTCTATCACTGTTTTACCTCCATCTATAAATTCTCTGGAAGTTTGTTGACGCACGTAATGACTTTCGATACGCGGAATACTGTTTATATGACTTTTAACCCCTTCAATTAAACAATCTGCTAACTTTTTATGCTTCTGATGCTTGCCTCTCTTTTCTCCTTCTATTACACCAGTTACATTGCATTTTTTTTGCAAAACTGTCCTGACACATCTGTCAGTGATATCCAAAGTATTTTTGAAGAAAGTTTTACAGACTCTAATTTTGGTTTCATTGACTTCAAAGTGAAAGGCATTTTTTGGTAATCTGTTTGAATTAATTTTCTTGTATTGATATTTAGGAGTTATGTTTTTAATATGACGAGCGATAAATTCTCTTTGTCTTTCAATTGAAGCCATGCCCCAGTAACTTTCAAACAGTTTTCGTCTACATTCGTCTGAGATTTTTTCTGAGCATTTTAGCTTACAGCTATATCCACAAGTGTGTTTGAGAGTTCTAGCAGGAAACACCATTTTTGTTTTTGAAGTTGAGACGTATTCTTTACCAGAGTCTCTTAATTGTTTTGCTACATAGCTCTTCCTATTACTCTTTTTTCTTTTCTTTGATTTATCTGTGACAACCAAGTCTAATTGATTTTCCACCATAACTATTTCATTGTTTTCATTTAGAGTTTGAGCATTCTGGTCAATTGGAATGGGGTTCGGAATAAGCACAGAAATGCTATCAACTGTGTATGTATTGTCAATTGAAACTGGGCTTGGAACAGCAATAGGAGCGTTATCAACAGTCTGTATATTGTTTATCTCACTTTGTTCCCAGTTATATTCAGCCTGCAGTATTTCAGAGTGGTAGTCAGTAACGGTTTCTCCAAAATCAACGTCAGTTAGAGCTTGGTTATCAACTCCTGGTGAATAGTTTTTCACACCTTGTTCCAAGAGATTTTCATTGAGTAGTGTGGCGGATGTGATTTCTTCAGAGCAAGGTGGTTTGTCTGTTCCAATGACTTCACTTGGCAAGATTATGTTGGAAGACTCGGAAGACGAACAAGATGACGTGTCCGAGGAAGACGAAGACGAACTGGAAGACGATGAGCTCGAGCTAGACATGCAACGTTTCCTCTTTGGTGGTGGTAGTGCGTAAGTCCTATCATCGTCTGAGGCGGGAGAAAAGTCTCCATTATCATCGTCGCTGTTGCCAGTAGGTAACGCATTCGAGTAGTTGCTGGTAGAAGGTTGATTGTTCTTATAACTTGAATTAGAAGACAGTTTAGCCGAAAGTGAGGTGTCGCTTTGTTCAACATAGGTTTTGGATGTTGGTTTTTCTTTTTGTTCGTCATTATTCTTCTGAATAATTCTGCTGTAATATTTTCTTCCCTCTACTTCTGAATGGATTCATAATTATTTCAATTAAGTTGTGAGTACCTTTAACAAAAAATACGTAAAATCTTAGTACCAAAGTAAATAATTTAACAAAATATCTTGTAAATTAAGAAAAAAAACCAGCAGTAACAAAGATGGTCAATGTTTTCTTACTTGTAAATAACCTCATAAAACTTTTTTTGATTGAGAAAATGACACTAAACACAATATGCCGTTTAAGTACGCAGGCAATTAAAAATTACTCATAAGACTTTTTGTTCAATAATGGCATAATACTGATAGTGTCGTTTATTGGTATTAACTAACAAAATTTTGATAATTGTCTTACTCAATAAGCGGCACTATGCAGAATGTTGCATTTAATAAAGTAGATATTGAAAATTATTTTTTGAAAACTTACGACATAACTGACATTAAACAAAATAATTCACTTTTATACTAACCCCATGAACAATTGTCGCATGTAAAGTTACGAAATAACTGACACTAAACAAAATAGTTCACTTTTTCACTTATCCCATGAACTGTAGTCGCCGACGGCCGGGCGCGAACTGGCTTAGTGTCGGTTTTTGTTTTACGAACAAGCACAAAACATAAAAGTATGAAGTGACACACAGTGCCATCTAGCGGTACCTAATTGAGGTATTAAGAAACGGGTCTTTGCAGATGACGTAGTTTTTTCTGTAGAATTTAGATGTCGCTGTAACTCAATACCGCCAAATTTCGTTTAGTGTCACTTTTGTTTTCAGTGTGCGATGTATATTGTATCCTGTAAATATGTATATTGTACCCTGTAAATATGTATATTGTACCCTGTAAATATGTATATTGTACCCTGTAAATATGTATATTGTACCCTGTAAATATGTATAATTGTACCCTGTACCCTTGTAAATAATACATTCTCTTGTGTGAAGGTAAACTTCCTTTTTTTGATCTCTGTAAATATTCTCGTGTTCCTAGCAATAAGTTAACCACAGTATTTTTTCGAGCCTAGATTTAAGAAAGAAAAAGGTTTTGTCACCATTATGTGGCGGTTTCTGTGTTGTTCTTACTAAAAGTATGCCTGTCGTTATATCATATGTAAGTTTATTCTATGGCATGAAAGAAATGTATGCCTGTGGCAGCGAAAGAGATGAATGCAAGTCAAAGCTAGTTTATAGGTATCATACATATGTATTTTGTTATAAACTGTAATCATATTTCAGTGTGTCGTTGTCAAAAAAAAAACGGTCACACTACCCGTCGAGTAAGTCCTACCATCGCAGGACTACATACCTTCCCGGGTTCCCTTCTTTATAGTTAGGTCAGTACTAGCAACACAGAACCCCATTCCATAAGAAACGCTTAAATAACAGCGACGAATGCAGAGTTCCAATAATAAACCCTGCATCGCTATTTCGCTTACCTATAGTGCCAGCTTGCTCTAGGCTGTACCAAATAGGTAAGGTGTCCTAATCTCTTGAACTTTTCAGATACTGTTCGCGTTCATGCTATGATTGCCATTGTAATTTAATTTATTTTACACGGTTCCGCAGTCAGTATAACGGCAGTAATGTTCTGAATAATAGGATTTTCTATGAGTAAGTTATTGTTAAGTAAGGCCAGTATAGGGCGCTAGTTTGTTGAATAAATGGTTCTCACCTTGGTAAATTTTAGGCGAGTGTACGTTGTTAGTTATTATTAGGCAAGGTTAATTAAATGTTATGACGCTAACTCGCAGGGCAAATGGTTCCCGTGTGGTCAAATATTAGACCGGATTATATTATAAATTTCGTCTTTGCAATAAATGTTTGTTGCCCAATAAGGCCAATAGATGGCGTTGACATGCCAATGTAAAAAGGTTCTCGTAGGTCAAGTATTGAGAACGATCTTTTGTGTGATAAAGCCTGTAGAGGGCGCACTATTGTAAAGTATTTTGTCAAGTTTTTGTATCATGTGTTGGTCAGTCGAATAGATGTCGCTTCCTGTTGTGAAAGTTGAAGTCAGTATTTTTATTTTAGACTTGAATGTAAAGTTTATCTTGTTGTTGTTTCGCCTAATCGTAAGCTAAGTTTTTGTTTGCTGCGGTCTATCAGAAATTGTTTAATTGTAAAGTTTAGAAATTTCCCGTCAGTAAACGTTAGTATCATGTCCATGTTGTTTGTACTTAAACTCAGATTAGTAAATTAATTATTTTTTATAGCATTTAAACTCAGGTTAACAATTAAATAAGTTTTGTTTGTACTTAACTCAGCTTGGTGGTTAATTAATTTTTGTAGTATTTAAACTCGGTCTAGTAATCAAATAGTTTTGATTGTATTTGAACACAGCAAATTTTTTTTTTTCTGTCGTATTTTAACTCTATTTAATGATTATTGTTTTTTTTGATTATTTGAACCTTGCATAGTAATGCAAATTTTGTACCTAGTTTAGTAACCAAGTAATTATGATTATGTTTGAACTCAAGTAATTGGATAATTGTGATTGTGGAGTGCGGTTTAGTTTTTGAAATTTTCCTTCCCTTCATTTTGATTGTAAATAACTAAGTTCGAGGAAGTAACTCATTAAGTGTTTCTGAAAGAAAAGTACATCTATGATAATTTGTTAAAGGTAACCCTTTAGTAATTTAAGGTCTAGTTAGGTTTACTCAAGCATTACTGCCCTTATGATTCAACACTTTGTTCATAAAGTAGTGAATAACCTAGAATAGTCGTGTCGTGAGGTCATCACACTTCCGCTTTATGTGTAAGCCCACTGGGTGCGTAAATCCTTCAACTTTGCTCAATTGTATGTACTTTATAATTTTGTTTTTGTTAAGAGCTAGCCTCTGTTATGTTTCACTTATATTCTAGACTTTATTGTGTCCGTAGCAGTCCTGGAAGCCTTTTAATGCATTGTAACCGGACTTGGTAACACTAGTAGTTTTTGCTTAGTTCACAGTAGTTTTTTCTTTCCTTTCAACGTGATGATCCGCGCACATAGGTTAAGCTTCATGTAATCGGTCACGCCATTTCATCACCCGGAAACCGGTTACTTATTTTTTTTTTCTTTTTGTTGTTTCTTTTTTTTTCCTTTTTGGCAAACCGGGTAATGTAGTGGCACCCTTTCGTCAGCTAGTTTTAAATCCCGCGCCATCCGGTTTCCCGTCTTCAAGCAGTTAGCATCCGTTAAGTTGGCAGTAAGGCATTACGACCGGGAGACGGCAGGCGAGCGGTTGGCAAGATTGAATGGCGCGACCAATCAGAGAAAAGAAGTTTAGTCCTAGTGCGTCTCGGCAGAGGGCGCTGGAGAAAAAGTATAAAAACTCTCGCACGAGGCGACGCGGCCTCTTTTTCCGGCGGCATCAGGGACCCCTCATGATTGAGGGTCGGTCCGGGCATCTTTGAAGTGACGAGACGAGACGAGACGCGCGCGGGCGAGGACCCGCTTCGGTCAGCTCCAACTCTAGAACCCTTGGCCGCTGCGGTTTTTTTTATCCCGGGACCCTTGGGTGAGTCCCCGCGTGGCCCGCAGTCGAGCAGCAGTGCGTTCCCGTGTGGAAAGGCGTGACCCCCGTGCCCTAGTCACAAGTGCCGCGGAGTGGCCCCTCAGCCTCGAGTGTCGTGCCATCCTGAGCTCCAGCCAAGGTGCCTTCGCGCAATTCCTGCAATCGTCGCTCCTCAACGCTCCCCCGCCATCCGAAGACCAACTCCTCGTACGGTAATCGTTCTGTGTCGTCCCACTGATTCTGCAACTGTATTCTAATATATCTGATATACTTAACCATACATTTTCATTGTCGAGGGCCCCCCTATCTGATACGTTCCTCAGGACCCCGTCACCGTGTCACGGACGGGTCCCAAGGAGCACCAAGCGACGAACCCCCCCCTCTGTAGGTAGTCCAGATACGTACCTACCTATTGAGGTAGGTACGAGAGTAGGTAGGTAGTATTCCGGCGGCGCAGCAGACTTCGTTCGGCGCCAGCGAGTAAGTATCTACAGTTTACCTACCTACCGGATCTCTTGTGCATACTCTCTTCTATCTCTGCCTACCCCTCGCTAGATTCTGAGCATTCAATCTTATAACGTGACAATGTCTACTTATTTAATTTTCTCTTTCTCATGCTGTTAAGAAAAAGAATTTGGTCCAGTTTTTTTGGTTTTAGTCGATTTCGTCTATCATTGCAGACTAATCCTGCTTTAGAGAATAATCTCTCTGATGGAACTGAGGTGGCGGGAATGCACAAATATTTCTGTGCTAGTTTGTAGAGCTCTGGAAAGAGAGTTTTCTTATCTTCCCACCACAATAACGGGTCTTCTTTTCTTTTGATGTAAGGGAGATCAATATATTGCCTAATCGATGTAACTGCGGAGCTCAGGGGAGTCTGTCTGCTTACGATGTCATTTATTCTGGAATCTAACGCATTCCAGATTTCATCGGTCTCATTGTCCAGTAAAGATTCTCTTTCATCGTTTGTTTCCTCCGCATGATGTATACCTGCGGAAGAAAGACAAAGACGTTCCTGCAATTCTTCTGTTACCCACTTCTGAGCATTTTCGGCATTGGAATCGACACCAAACGCTTTTTTCTTAAATCGGGGGTCAAGGAGTGTTGCCTTTGCTGCTGTCCTATTTTCTTCAAAAACGTTGAGCCGTGTAGCCACCACTTTCTTCAAAGAGTTTTGAAGTTTTATCCCTGGAAGAGTTTTCATTGCTTTTGACATTATTGCAAGCTGCAACCCTCGCACTATTGGTACAACAGACGATATTGTGGGATACGACTCAGCAGATAGTATCGCTGTTACTTTCTCTACTGGGCCAAGTACTTCAATGCAGTCTTCCAATAACGCCCATTCATCACATCTTAAATTGTCTAGGGTTGTGTCTAACAGCGGCAACGTTGCCGATATTGCGACCTTTACTTTCTTAAGCCTTTCCATCATATAGTATGATGAATTCCATCTGGTTGCAACATCTTTCTTTAATTTTAAAGTATCCTGATTCAAAGAGTTTTGCATATCTCTTAGTTTATTGCTCGACTTAATGCTGTGTTTAAAGTGGCTAACGATACTGCGACATTTACTAAGTAAAGTCACCAGTTCGGTGTTAACTTCGATTTCAGTACTGTCTACAGTTTGCTTTTCCAGGCAGTCTTTGACGGCAAGATTCAACGTATGGGCGACACAAAAATGATTTCGTTTTTGAAGATGGTATTTCACAGCCTTTTTCATCACTTTCGCGTTATCTGTTACAACTGATACGACCTTATCAAATATTTCCCATTGGTCTAAAATTGTTTTTATAGCTTCGGCGGTATTTTGTGCATTGTGCGCTGACGTTAATTCACAAGTGGCAATGACATGTGACTCTAATTTACCATATTTTATATAATGAGCCGTAATGCTCAAAAAAGATTGGTTGCTATCAGATGACCAACCATCTGATGTAATCGCGAGGTTATCGATGTCTCGGAGTTGTTGTTTTAAGGCTGCAGAGTGAAGAATATATCTGTCTTCTAGCAATTTGACTAATGTTTTACGGCAAGGCATTTTATAATCAGGGTTAAGTTTCTTTGTGAAGTTCAGAAACCCCTCGTTTTCTACAATCTGAAGAGGCTGGAAGTCTACAACTATCATGTCTAGAAGAGCATCGTCAATAGTTTTTTGATTCACCTTCGAGGGTGCAACCAGCCGCATCTGTCGGGGACGCTTAGATACAGGCTCGCTTACTTCTGTTTCACCGCTAGTGTCTTCTGCAGCATGAGTAACAGAGGTAGACGCAGGAATTTGCGTTATTGGATTCGCAGATCTTGATGGATTATTATTATTACTTCCTGAACCCTCTATTAGTGCTTGGGGATGTTTATTCTTTAAATGAGCCATCATTGTACTTGTATTTCCTAGGTACTTATAAGTAAGAGAACATAAGTTGCACTTCATACTACCGCTGTCCGGTTGGGAAAAGTGATCCCAAACCACCGATTTTTTCCTATTCCCAGGCATTGTGAGACGTAGGTAGGTAGGTACGGTACCTACGCAAATAATTTAACACTAAGGAACACTGCAACTTTATCGAAAAACATTTAAAAACTTCTTTCACACAGTAGGTAAATAACTCTGTTCATTCACTCAGCTCGTTTGTCAAAACGCGCGCAAACAGCGCTGGCAGTTCGGGGCAACATGCTCGCACGCCGGTTCGCTCGCTGCTCGAGAGAAGTGAAAATCACTCTGTTTAAGGCTTACTGCCAGTCCTCCTACTCGAGCAGCCTCTGGTTAAACCACACCCAGCGGGCTGCCAGCTCGCTGCGAGTCCAATACAACAATATCTTCAGGATGCTGATGCGGCTGCCTCGCTTTTGCAGCGCATCGGGGATGTTCGCGGAGGCGCGCACGGACGGCTCTCAAGCGATTATTCGCAAGAGAGTCGCTTCCTTACTCCAGCGTGCTCGAGGCAGCGGCAACGGCATCCTGAAGATGATTGTAGCGCGGGCTGACTGCCCCATTCAAAACAGATGGATGAAAATAATGATGGGCTCCATCTGATCTAATTTCATTACATATTTTAATTTACAATTCTATGCAATTCAATGCAATTCAATTCATATTTTAATTTCGTGTTGTCCATTTTGTGTAATTTTTTTTTAATTTGTGATATTTTGTGACATTAATTTTATATAATTTTATAATAATATCTTTGATTTATATTTTATTGGATTAGTTTTAATGTTTTTGTGTTTTAATGGGTTTATATAGATTTAATTTTATGGGTGTAAATAACCTGAAATAAATGATTAATAATAATAGACTGAACCCTGGTATAAAAAGTAAATAATTTGATGCTTGTATATCAATGAGTAGATGGGATTGAATCCGAAATGAGGAGATCCATAGAAGAAACAAGAAGGAACAAGATCACAGACATAGCTCTCAGAATTATTAAGTTGAAGTGGCAATGGGCAAGCCATTGGGCCACAGCATAATAACATGATTTATTGTTATGAAACAATCAAAATAGTAGGCTTCAGTTCAAGCAAAATAGTAAAGAAATAGATGAACAAACCTGGCCAAACCCCACCTCCGCCACATTCATGCCCGTTGCAGTTTGCACTCCCATTATAGCAAGAACACGCTGTTCTAGGTCTGTCAAACTGATTTGAGACTAGATGATACATTTTGATATGATTGATTAGATTGATTTGTCATTAAGAGAGTGGTCTGTGAAAATGACACATCGAGTTTTGACACTATTCCATTACCTGTGACCTCCACCTTGCGGTGGGATTTGGAACTAATTAGGTAAACAAACCTCTCAACCGTACAATTGTGTAGAAAACACATTACTTGTTTTGTCAATTACTTCATTGAATTTTTGTTCTGTACGTAATCAGATAAATGTGAAAATAAAATCAATGTATACCACCTATACAATCGTTGCGTGACTGACTGACTCAGTCACTGACTATCAACGCGAAGTCTAAACCCTAGGTCATAGGACCTGAAATTCACATAGGTACATTTCTTTTGTGGTATAGCGGTGCACTAAGAAAGGAATTTCCTAAATACACACCCTAAAGTGGTGCAGCGGGATGTTGAAGTTTGTATAGCAAAAACTGCACGCGGGCGAAGTCCCAGGCGTTCCACTACTGGATACTTGAGAAATCTCTGTGCGCATGTTGTGTTTTACATATTATGCTGTGTGCTTCAGGTTTCGTTATATTTTATAACAGTTTTATTCGTTTTATTTTACCCCAAATAGACAAAGTGGTCAACAACTTCAATAACTGTACCAATATGGGTGCAAAGTTAGTATATAAAAACCATCATAACCGAATCGCAAATGAACATGGGCAAGAAATGAACAAACCCACAAAAATAACCAAAAAATACAGGACCAAAAAAAACAAAATTAAATCAAAAACGCCCTAAAAACTCTCACAACCTAAGAAGCCCTACAAACCTTTAAAAAACCCTTCCAACTCCTAAAAACAGAGGGTTTAGCCTACCCTACCTCCCTAGAGTTCATACAAGTCTTAAACTTTAAGAATCAATTAAAACCTCGTACAAACCCATACAACCCAATTTAAACCGGTATTGAACGACGGACCTTGCTCAGAAAAATATCTTGGGAATCAGGATTTTTCCCAGCAGGGCCCAAATTAGATCATTTTCTCCGCCTCAAAACTCACTATTCTGCCAAACTTCCTGCTGATGTTTTTTTTTCCATTAACTTTCATCCACTAATATACCTACCTTGTTTGTTTATATTAATTTGAATGTGTATGTGCGCCTACTTTTTGGCGATTGTACCTAGTCAACCTTTGGAGGTTTTTAAGGTACAATATTATACCTAATTAAATGTGTAAAATATATTGTGTATGAAATAAATAAAAAACAAAAAAAACCTACACGTGTAGGGCTGTTTAAAAAAACGCTCATACAGTGATTTTATTATTTAAAACTATTAATTTAATCCTATTTCGTCAAAATAGTAACAGTTTTTCGAGTTATTTTGTACAGAAAGACGGATAAAGAAACAAATAAATTATATAGGTACCTACAAACTATGTTGGAAGAAATTCACGTAATTGAAACATACTGACCACAAATTGGCATAAAAAAACGGCGCGGCGAGGACGTTGCATTTGACATGACTAGTAAGACATTTTCATACATTTATCGGCTTCTAAATTCTAATTTCCATGTACAAGCACAGAATAAATAATAGTACCTACTTCTTGAAACATGCCATGAATTGGTTTGGCGTCTTTATGAAAGGATTATAGGAAATTCAAACCCTAAAATCAATTGTGTTGAAGACCTCTGTAGCGCGGCGGGCGAAGGTTGGCCTGCGACGCAGGAGGTTGCGGGTTCGATTCCCGCCTCGGAACAAATATTTGTGCGATCGCAGATATTTGTTCAGGTGTTCTGGGTATTTTCTGTGTATAATAAAAAATATCTATCTATGTATTATATTGTATTAAGTATATCAATTATCTAGTACCCATAACACAAGCCCTGCTTAGCTTGGGGCTAGATAATGAAATGTCCAACGTTATTATTATTATTTATTATTAATTAGGGTCATAAAGTTTGGAAGTATTGTTTGTTATTCTATTAATATTAAAAATTAAAGCGGGCCCCCATACAAAAAAAGTGATTTTGACAAACGCTGTATCTCTTGATCCGCAATAGCTAGACACAACAAAAAATAAAAAAAGTGAGTTATAAGTAGGTATGTACCTACCTAGGGGAAAACAAACATGTTTATATTTACTTGCCTTATTTTTATTAATTATCATCATCCGCCCAGCTGGAAATATAACATTTCCATAGAATGCCTCGACGACTGGTCTTGAGCCACCTCCGTCCACAGACTTCCCGCGACCTTTATAAAGTTTGGTACATTGGAAGTTCCCCTCCCACACTGCGTCGTCCGGTTGTTGGTCGCCACTCGAGGACTTTATTTCAGTCATCTTAATAAGTGCGTGTTGCCAGAGATGACTTACGTGACTGAGACGTGATCGCTAACTATCACACACACAAAAGCTCAAAGTATCACAGCGGGCTATGCATGGAGAGAGCTATGCTATTACCATCAGTGTACAAATACGTAGTCTGCGACAACCGTAACTACAAGAAATATTGTTACGAGATATTCGCGCCTAAAGTTTTTTTATCTTATATTAGTGATCAATGTCTTTGTAAATATTTATCTGTTATGATTTTGATCTGTACGATCGCTACGATCATTCCCTTTAAAACTGTGTTTATTATATCGTGATAACATTAATGCTTTTTTATTATTTAGTAAATAATACTTGTTTAGTGTAACATTATTTTAGAACGTGCTTTACCTAAGCATGTGCGCCGTATGTAACATAGTTACTGTTCGCATGTCTAGGGATTTTGTTATGGTGTTCAACAAACGGAATATGCTCAAGATTTACTAATCTTATGTGCGGTAACATAACTACTAACTCAGTTATACACTTTATTGAGCTGGGAGAAAAAAAAAACTGTAAGTAAGACCACAGAATAAATAATAGCAAGAACAAAAGGCTCACATCGTGAAAAAAAATAACGAACGGGTGTTTAACACCCTAAACACCCACCACCCTTATTCACCTAAACATTGGCGCTCTCTTGTAAATGTTTGAATCTTTTTATTTGTGTATTATATTTTTGTTTAGTACTCAATTTATAATTTTACTAGCTGTAACCTGCGACTTCGTCTGCGCAGGATTATTAAGTAGCGGAGTATTATAAAGCTAGTATTATTAGACTTACGCTGGTGAAGTAAGTTTCACCCGCGTAAGTCTCGATCCCGTGGGAATATCGGGATAAAAATGTGCCTGTGTTATTCCGCGAGTCTAGTTATCTTTATTCCAAATTTCATCCAAATCCATCCCGTAGTTTTTACGTGAAAGAGTAATTAGGATAGGATATTCGGTTACCAAATTACTCCTGCATTCTGCTGCTCGCCTGGTACATTGAAAAGAAAGAAAGAAAGAAAGAAAAACATTTATTTGTGTCACCAACATGGATGTAGTAGTAACAGTCAACAAACAATATTCCACACAAAAATACACACACACACACACACACACACACACACACACAGAAACAAAGATAAATAAAACATTGGATGAAAAGTATTCGCATTGCTGCTGCGCCCTGCGGTGTTTTCCGCATAGGTCTCGATTCCGTGGGAATATCGGGATAAAAATGTGCCTATATGTTATTCCGGGAGTCCAGTTATCTCCGTTCCAAGATTCATCCAAATCCATCAAGCAATTTTTACGTGAAAGAGTAACAAAGATACATCCATCCATCCATCCATCCTTCCATCCATCCATACTTACAAACTTTCACGTTTATAATATTAGTAAGATACCTTTTAACATTCTTTGTATTTTTGAATTTTAAACACAAATTAAATTTAAATTAAATGACTATTCCAAGTATATTCGGTACAAATTTAATCTGCGTAGTGTTTTTTTTTCGAATGGAATTAAAAAGATTTAAACTTTTGTTTTCTTGACAAAATCCGAATAAATTTATGGATATAATACTTGTTTTTGACTTTGTACGATGACACGTGACGCGTCGAAATAATAACTTGGTAGCTTTCCATGGCGCATGCACTATTAAATTGTTTTGACCAAATGTTCCCATTTTTAGGGTTCCATACTCAAAGACAAGGAACCCTTGTGGATTCCCTTTGGATTTTCATATTGTGTCCTACTAATATTTATACCATCAATTTGTACATATGTTTAAGCAAATAAATTATCTTTATCTTTATCTTTATCTTTTATCTTTCGTCATGTCTGTCTGTCTGTCTGTCTGTCCGTGTATGTCACAGCCTTTTTTTTCCGAAACTATAAGAGCTATACTGTTGAAACTTGGTAGGTAGATGTATTCTGTGAACCGCATTTAGAATTTTACACAAAAATTTAAAAAAAACAATTATTTTTGGGGTTCCCCATACTTAGAACTGAAACTCAAATTTATTTTTTCATCAATGTGGCTTATCTGTGGATAGGTCTTCAAAAATGATGTTGAGGTTTCTAATATAATTTTTTTCTAAACTGAATAGTTTGCGCGAGAGACACTTCCAAAGTGGTAAAAAGTGTGCCCCCCCCCCCATAACTTCTAAAATAAGAGAATTATAAAACTAAAGAAAATATATGATGTACATTACCATGTAAACATTCACTCAAAATTGGTTTGAATGAGATCTAGTAAGTAGTTTTTTTTGAATACGTCATTAATCGTAATCCATCTAAGAACTTTTATATTATGTTACTTGCTGCTACGGAACCCTTCATGGGCGAGTCCGACTCGCACTTGGCCGCTTTTTTTATGGTTATTTTTGGAAATTGTTATTTTGTACCTTTTTTTTGCATAGAGTCAATCTTTATAGAATACTGACTATCCATGTTTTTTTTGTTGTATTTGGAATAGTGGTGTATACCTTATTTTATACCAGTCAGTTAAATCATCCTAACGATGAAGTTATAAGTTGGTAAATATTGCTACAAGTATCTCCTATTTTTTTTTTTTTTTTTTTTTTTTTATACTAATGAATGACGGAACAAGCAGATAGCCCACCTGATGTTAAGCGGTAACCTCTGCCTATGAACAGTGCACCTCATAGGACACGTTCACCTAGGACGCACCCTATGTGGCATTGCAATGCGCCCGCCACCCTGCGACATAAAGATGAAAAGTCTCATGTGCCTGTAATTTCACCGGCACCTTCAAACCGGAACACAGCAATGCGAGCACTACTACTTTGCGGCAGAAATAGGTATGGTGGATGGCTTCCCCGGACGAACTCTTTCACAAAAAAGCTCTACTACTACTACTTTCTGGTATAAATAGCACTAATTATGATTTCTTCTTTTATTTCTGCAGTTATACATCTTGCCATAACTTTTGGTACGGCTTCTAGAAAACAATGTGTTAAAAAAAACTAGTTAATATATTGTGATTTTAACTCAACACCGTGACTAGTTTATATTTTGGGGTTCAATCCTCCCTATCTACTTTTACAGCAAAATCTCTCTCAGGTACGTTTGATGTAAAAAAACTGGAGCATGTGTGTGATTCGTGATCTCGATAATTATAAAAATCCCATGTTTCCAGAACCTTTACACAGGTATTGTTTGAATTGACACAATTTATAAAATCCTGAAAATCATAGATTTGATTTGCTGATTTTGTTATCTTGTAGGCAACCAGTCCTTTTTTTCAGAATCCCCTTCAGTCTTGTTAGGCCAGTCACCGTAGACACTAAAATCGTGTAAGATCGCAAAAAGTTGCAAGGTTCTGTTTTTTTGGGATGTTGTTAGGATAAATACCAATTGTGTAAAACCAAGTTTGCAACTTCGATAGAGCTGTGCGAACTTTGCAATTTTTTTACGACCTGGAATGTTTAAGATGACTGGCCTATGTGTCGTTTGTAGGTTAACAGCTAATATTTGTAAGGAAAAAGGTTATACACACCTCAGTTTGTTCAAAATTACTAGTTATAACTAAGTAGTTGGAAGAAACTTTTCTTTTGGGTACTTATTTACTTTGTATTAGCCATTTTGCATTTTCTAGAGCGTTCACATGCGTACTTTTCGTCGCGAGTATCGCCTTTGCATAACTCGCCACACACGACCTACCCACTTTTCAGCTTTGGTGAGTCACTGTTTGTTGAGCTCCCACTGACTGACTGGCACCAATCCCCCACTTTTTATCTTCGTGAATGACGTGGAACAATCAGATGGCCCACCTGATCTTGAGCGGTAACGTCTGCCTTTAATAATCCATTACCTCATATGTCACGTCCACCCCTTGTGGCATTGCACTGCATTCACCGGCAACTATACCTTTCATACTAAAACACAGTAATACAAGCACTAGTGCTTTGCGGCAGAAATACTACTGGTAGTAGTTGTGGTTGGTAGTACATTCCCGAACGAACTGTTTCACAAATAAAAACTCTACTACTACTAAACTACGATATAATGCGATTGTAATGTCTACGATTACTTTTTCGTACAGTTTTCGTTTACTAAGCAAGACGATGACACAGAATAAATAATAGTACAAGCACGACGATAAGAAGCGACGATGATAAGATTCGATTCCTTTGTTTTCAGAAGTAGTTAAGTGCAATAAAGAATATCAACACTAGTCTTAAGCACCGTATATGTAATGTATGATGTTACTATTCATATGTGTAGTATTTAGTACCACATAATAAAAAAAAATTGTTCAGATATCCACCGTATAATATGTTACGGTGATTATATTTAGGATACATTTTTGTTACATGATCAAGCTCATACAAACACGTCAACCTCATACCTCATACCTAACTTACAATAAAATTAATATTGATCAACTGGATTATCTATGAGGAACTAGTATGTCACAGATAACCCAGTTATTATAGTTGTACCTACTACAAATAATATAACGCGTCCAAATTAAGTCGCGGGTGACAGTAGGTACCTATACCTAGCTTGTATTTTATATTATAAATTTCGTCCAAAATTAGTAGGTACCCAAAATCTGAATTCGTTTATTTTTAACCCCTGACGAAAAACGAAGAGGGTGTTATAAGTTTGGCGTGTCTGTGTGTCTGTCCCATCGTAGCTCCCGAAAGGATCAACCGTTTTTTTTTTTTTAATTGTTTTTGTGGGGAGTTTTCTTAGCTTTGTTTGATCAAAATCAGTCCAGCCGTTCAACGTTGGAGGTTATTTAAATTTTTACAAAATTAATTACTTTGTGCTATACGTTTTTAAATTCCGACGGGAAACGAAAATATTCGTGAAGAGAAAATATGTACAAAATGTGTGGCTACGTTTCACCGAGGACTTATCGAGGACTATACTAAGTTCCATTGGTCTAGTTGTTACTATGTTGACAGAGTTATTTATATGGTAGCATACTTGTACGGAGCACTCTACACGCGAGTCCGACTCGCACTTGACCAGTTTATTCATCTTCCGCCTCCAATAAAGCATGGACTTTAATGGAGATTTTTTGAATAGCAGCATTGTATCAGCAAAGTATCTATCTATGTAATATATTGTATTTAGTATATCAGTTATCTAGTACCCATAACACAAGCTCTGCTTAGCTTGGGGCTAGATAATGTTGTGCGAACTGTCCAGCATTATTTATTTATTTATTGTTTCGATATCAAAATTTGAAGTACCAGTATTATTATTAGTAACAAACAGTCAAACATAGATAAAAATTGAATGATAGTATAAATAAAATAAAAAAACATACCGTTTCTCACTAGTAAGTCGGGAAATAAGCAAGTACATTTTTGTAAAAAAACGATAATCACTTAGTATAAAGAGCTAGGCATATTCTAAGGAAAATCGCTAAGCGAAACTCTTTTGGTCACAATATAAACTCCTTCGTGAGTATGCTACCGTAGAATTGCATCGAGCGACTACGGAGGCCTGCAATGTTATAAGTATAGATCCACCAACTTATCTCTAGAACCATTTACCTACATTTTTCTATCAGCTACATACATTTCATTCTGCAGATAAGTTGGTGGATCTCTAGAATTGGTTTGTGTTCACGACTGTATGATTAAACTGTCAAACCATGTCAGTCCGGTAAATTTTCACAAACCTCAAATAAATAAGAATTTGCATTGGTTTCTTATTACCCGAATTACAATTATAACAACGAAAACCAACAATTTTCAGTAAAATAATACAAGTTTTTGTAATGATATATCGAAGTAACCGGTTGTCCGTTTTCACCTGTGAATAAAAAAGTGAACGAGGGCCTTCCTTCCAGCGCCGTGGATAACCACGGAATGACAGAAAATGGCGTAGAAATCGTGTAGATACGGCGAATTGAAAATGTTTTCGTGTTTTTACACATCTTTTATATGAAAAGATTAAAAACCCCAGCATACTTTTAAAACTATGTGTATAGACATGATACTAAAGTGTTTTATTTCTCAGAAATAGCTGTGATTCCGTAGATTTAGGCTCATATGTAGATGCTCTATTTCGATCAATTTCGTGAAAATGGGTAGGTAGTTTTTCAATTTACACAAAATCTAGAAATAACTTTAGAAAACCCCAACGTATTTTTATTCAGCCTGAAGTGTTCTTTCTTCTGATCTAAATATTGTTAAGAATAAAGCTAAATTTGGAAAGTTCTAGGCTTTTCAAAACACCACTTTTCAAGGGTTTTCACAGACTAGCCCCTTAAGACATAAATCAAAGGCAGTACGTTTGACTCATTTTCATTACTGTAGTAATCCTAATAGAGTATAAGTTGTTTAAATGGATCCGGGCAACTTTTATAAGTGCCATCTGCATAATAATGTGTTAATGCTCTGGCTTAGCTTGGGGCTAGACAATGTTGTGTGAACATGTCCAGCATTTTTTTTATTTTTTTTTATGCTAGCAGTGTTTTTATTTGAGGATGGTAAAATATTCTTTCGCCATCACAATCATAATCACCCATACGAAACATATTATATTGCGGAGGAACTTGAACATCTGAGGCGTTACTGTACAATACTTTTGGGATTTTTGCTGCTTTATTTCTAGCATCATATAACGCTGTTTTAACTGTAGAATATTTTGTATTTTTTTTTACTAAATCTATAGGAGACAGGAGTCTTTAAAAGAGCCTACGGTTTCATTAAATATTTTTAGGACCAATTCTTGAAAGTTGGACTTCACAATTTTTCATTTGCACTCTACTATTTTCAGCTTCATCACATTTCGTGCGAAATCAGCCAAGCAGTCCTTGTGATGTGATTTTCTCTTAGTTGATCACTCCTTCCTATAAATAAATATAGATAGATACAGTAGCTACATATAAAGAAATACGAATAAGTGTTAACGTATATACTTTCTATTTGAATACTTTGGTTGTATTCATAATGTTTACATAAGAAGCTGCGACCACAAAAAGTAGTTTCAAGTAACCTACCATAATCGTCAGCGATCCAGAACAGTCTTAACAACAGTTTTCTTTATTTTTACTACTACATCGCCACACAATAGCTCCATCTGAAGAGGTCCCTGCTAAATTTGGCGCCAGACAATTTTTTTGTATTATCTAAATTCTAAATGAACGAATTATATTAATTCGTATCATAAACTCACAGAGCAAGTAATCTCTACATTTTAAACTATTATACCTGAAATATGGACGATGGATTTGTTGTTGCGGCAGTGGTTCATGCATCGGAAAGGTTATTGTATGTGTGATAGGTCATCTTACTTGTACATCTTATTTGAGTTACCAAATTAAGAAATTCCATTGATGTTTACGTGCTAGACTAGTCTAGCCTTACTATATAACCTACCATTTTTTTTTTATAGTAAAAATTATTTATTCGAGTAAATTTTCAATGTAAGCAAGATACACATTTAAACGTTGATGCTGCTTAAGTAATAAAACTGTGTTGCAGCATCAGCGCCCAACTCCTTAACCCTATGTACGTAAGAATAAAATAATAAGAAAGAACAAACAATTAAATCTAAAAATAAAAGAATGAAACAGAGTTGTGAGAGAAATGTGTGGTGGGTATGTGTAGATGTGTGTAGGTGAGAATGTTTGCGTGTGTGTTTGTGCGTGTGTGTTTGTGTGAGTGGGCTCTTCTGCTACCACGGTCTCAAGGAGACTGGGTATCACAGGAGCAGCCATTAAGTGTGTGTAAGTGAGTAATGCATGGGTAAGTATGTTTTTGTTTTGTGAGGGTGTAGGTGTGAGTGAGTGAAAGAGTTTTACTGCTACTGCCAGTCTCGTAAGAGTATGGGTATCGCAGTAGTAACCCTCGTGTGAGAATGAGTGGATGATTGCCAAACAAACCTATTTGGGAGAGATCAGCAGATTCTCTGTTTCCTCATAAGATAGAGATAGGAGCCAGGTTAAACATTTTAATTTGAATTTGTGTGATGGGAGAGGATATATATTTAAAATTTTGTTGACTCTGTTGTAAAGCGAGGAACTCAAATAATGGAAGTGCCGGCCCGCCACAGCTGTTCTACGTGGTACAACTTTGCAAACTAAGTCAGAGCGACGCTTTACCGCACTAAGGTTTGAGTCAAAAGGCAAACGAGAGTGCCTGCGTAAAACAGTCCCAAGGACAAATAGTTGTCGAACAGTAAGAACTCCACTGAGCGAGTACAGCAGGCTAGTAGCGAAACGCCTCGGCTTAGATGACATAACTTTTAAAACTGCCCTTTGTGCACGCTCCACTCATAACATCTGGGTTTTTATTGACCCGCCCCATGCACTGATACAATAGGATAGAACCGATTGCGCAAGAGAGAAGTAGACAGTCTTTAGGCAGTTAAAATCAGCGACGCTTCTCAGATTTTTGAAGACCATTAGGCCTTTGTAGTGGGTTTTACATAGCTAGAATAACGAATATTAATATTATGAATATTAAAAACTTCTACGCAATTATATACATTTATTTAAAAAAAACTTAACAATTCTTCAACATATTTTTCATTGACTGTGGTGGAGGCCAGCCTCACCGCCGTCAGTTTGCTGCTGGGGTCTCGCCGCTGCGAACACTACCACCTGCTGAGGTTCAGGAAGTGCTGCAATAATTTTCTGTGTGGACTCCCTCACGACCTCACACATCATCGCTGCAGAATCCCTTATTGCAGACGCCAGGCATTCGGCAGCCTTAAGCATTGACTCCCTGTGCAGGGTACTGTTGCTTTGCAATACCCTACCCAGGGGCTCAGCCGCATTAGGCCGCCTATAATGCCGGCGCCTGCGTGTGGGTCCAGCGTTATGAGTGGGGGGGCTCAGCGGTGGTGGTACATCTGGTGGTACATCTGGTGATGATATAGAAAAAGGCTGAACCGATTTTGATCAAACATAGCTAAGAACAATCCCGATAAATTCAAATGTAAAAAAAAACGAAAAAAACAAACGGTTCATCCGTTCGGGAGCTACGATGCAATAGACAGACAGACACACACACACACACAAACACGTCAAACTTATAACACCCGTCGTTTTTGCGTCGGGGGTTAAAAATAAATACTGACCAGTCGGGGATATTCACGGTTCGTGACTCCGGCCGAACCCAGGATTTCAATTACTTTTTCTTCTGTTGGGGTCAATGGGTCATTAGGAGGACCACCACTTGTGGCAATAAATATTGAGTCCCGGAAATTCCTCGCCTTCGTTTTCACCTTTACCACGCATCCGAACCACACCTAACATATAAATAATACATATTAGCAGCCATATTATTTCGATCTTGTATCTATTTGTAGGTATTGTTAAACTCACTTTCTGCCACTCTTCTGCAGTTCTCCTGCACCCAAGGCAATTGAGCTGGGTGGCCAGCCTCGACCACAGCTCAGAGAAATCTGCATTAGCAGAGTTTCCAGAAAAAATAAAGTTTGAACATGTACAATTATAACTTAACTACAAAGATTTGAGTAATGAAACAACTCATGATGATTCAACGCAATTGAATGTACCAACCTCTTGCCACCTCCATGTTAGCGTGCAGGGATTCCACCATCAGGTGTTGTTGTTTTTTATTTACTCTTTTACGCGAGCTATCCATTTTATCCCTAATTATCAAACAAACACAGAAGATTTGTATCTTGGCGGCAAAGAAAATGTGATTACAAGGGTTTGGTTCGCTGACGATGTTGCCTGAAGTAAAATATAATATGGCCCATTATTTCCTCATTACGTGATAAATGGTATGAAAAATACACCTGTAGGCATAATTATCTTTGTAAAAACAAAACAAAACAATGTTTTTATCAATACATCCACTTTCCCGCTCTTTAAAATGGACTGGAAAATAACCGGTTTTTTCCGAGATTTATGTAATGGCCACACTCTGTTTGCGCACAGCTTTATCTGGCAAAAACCTAGAATCACTTAGTTTTTTTTTTTAAGTAAGTTTATTTTATTGACAAAAAACATACAACGTTAATACAGTGCATACGTAAAATTAACTCAAATGCAGAATAACTAAACCTTAACTAAATTAGCGTCTTTAAAATTAACTTTAGCCTTATAAAGTGGTAATCTCGAATCGCTACCACTATAAAAACAATCCTCTGTGAACACTACGTATAATTAATACGTCTAGGCTTATCAGAAATGGCGATTTAGACAGTGAAATGACGTATTCATATTTTTCATAAATTAACTATGCAATGCAGAGTTTATGAAATGACCGACCAAGAAGTTTGTATGTATGCAGACGTGGAAAAAAAGAAATATTTTTTCTGCTGTCCGTTCTGTTCTATCAGTAGAACTCCTCGTAGAACTACACGAACTACATGTTTTTTTCTCCGTTCAGTTCTATTCGTAGGACAAAACTGTTTTTGAAATGCGATCTGTCCTACTAGTAGAAATTAACGGATATTTTTCTCTCTTTAGTCCTACTACTAGAACTGAACGGTAGAACTGTACGGACTAATTGCAATTTCATGCATACGGAGCAAGTGTGACATCTCAATTTGTTTTTTTTTTCTCTGTCTCTGAGGTCTTGTTTAGAGTTGCCACATTGCAGAAAACCTTTTACCTAGTTTTGGTCAGAAATTCCACCAAAAATAGGGATATTTTCATTAAAAAAATCTCCAGAATTCACTAAATAATAATAAATCACAAGGTAAGTCAAAAAATAATACTTTAATTGTGAATGCAATTAATAAAAATACTAATGCAATTAATAATGCCACCTTGCCCTATGAACCAAATGTATTGTGTACTTAGCTTCTTTTTTATTTTTTATATTTAAGTATCTTAAGTTCTAATTAATAATTTTGTTATAATTAAATTGATAACTAAAAATCAACTTCAAATAGTTCTGCCATAGAAAAAATAATCACTATTCACTATGACTTTGATGGTATTTCTTCTTCATCATCTTGATCGTTTATTATTGCAGATGTTGACGGCTGAGATGGATCATCAGTTTTATTAGACTTTTTTGATTTAAAAGAGTAGGTATTTAGAATTGCTTCGAATAGCAGTTATCACATCAACCGGGAGCTTGTAACTGTAACAGTTCTTCTTCCATACCTTTAACAGATTTCTTATAAAAAGAATGCTATTTAGAGTGTTTACAGCCATTTTGTGTCGTAATTTGTTTTTCACGATAGGCATTCATAGCACTAAGTGCCCTTTCCACTTCAGCATTTGAGTGAGGAAGTAAAAATGTTTACTTGGAAAAGTGAACTCCTCCTATTTTACTTTAAACGGATCAACACAACATTCGATAAATATAACTTTTGAAACTATCATGGTTATGTACATAATTTTCACTAGAAACGGGATAATTACCATGATTTTTGAGTTTTAAATGTTCCCGATATTTCGGCAAAGTTGCATGCGCCATGATCACGGGAGAACTAACTAAAGCGAGTAGATGTTATTGGCAGATATCTCGATCTACCCTCTTTCTCACTCTTTTATTACGAACGATACCACTACCATCGGTTTCATTGTCACAATTCACACCAACTCGACACACAACACTAACGGTGTCCGGGTACGCGGACGCTTTTTTGATGCTTACACATTCTCACCACAGGCTTTGTCGCAGCGCGCCATTGACTAAGCACACAAGATAACTGAATGTCAAATAGTCTGTGGCTCAGTAAACGACGAATCGGCCAGCACAGTGGCGACACTAGCGGCGAGGCAACATCGCTATTCTCATCGGCACTCTGCGTCGAAAAGTGTACTATGTGGCTCGGAACTTTATAATAATTAGTTACTTGTATTTGAAGAAATTGTAAAACGGAATAAAATCCTTTTCTTTTAAGCATAATTCAGTCGTCATTATTGAAATGATCATCCCAATAATAAACAGGCTTCCATACTCCAGATAATTGAAAACCATCTTCTCTATTGAAATTTCTGTACTTAGTAATCTCAATTGCCTCTTGTACCATTCTTGGTATGTAATGTCGCTCTGTCGAGATTACCTGCGGACTGTGTAGCTCGATCCAATGATTAGAGCCAGATTCCAAAAGGTGTTCTGCTATGGCTGACTAATACTGCTATCATATACATATTCTTTCGTTTCGTATGAGGTAGTGCTGGCCTCTGGTGTCATAGTTTGTCAAGCCGCCCGAGGGCCTCTGACATGGCTTGCATATACATACTGAGCTTCATAGATTCCAAAGATTCTGTATTAATGTAGCGACGCGGGCGTTTCAAATGCGCTCGAGTATTGTCACGGTGGCCTGATGATCCCTGTGCGGGCTGATCTTGTACAAGGCACGCTTCTACAACTTTTTCCGGCATTACAGTTTCTGTCACCGCAATATCACCTTTAAACTGGGTCTCTCAGCGCTGCCACCTCTCCGAGGCCAATCAGCGCTAAAACTGTTTGAAAAATTTGAAAAAAGCCCTAGATTCTGCTACAAAAATAGCGCTATAATCCGCTAGAATTCATGCATAGTAGTAGGCATAGTAGCAGGCATAGTAGTAAGAAGGTTTTATTTACTCACAAATTCTATTTATTATCTTTAATCTAATATAGTTTTAATATTAAGTACATATAATTACAGAAAGATTAATACAACTAATCATACATCATATACATGCATAATACATCATCATAATAATTGCTATCTAGCATTAAGTTCGCCTTTGTACTTCTTTGTTTTATGTGCAATAAAGAATTTTCTATCTATCTAATACAAGTTATTTTATTTAATTTTTTATATTTTGAGTTTTAGAGCCTATGGTATGAATAAATAAATGAATTGAATTGAAGGTACGTACAAAAAAAAACAGTTTTGCTACCTGTAGACCGCTGCTAACGATCTAAAGGTAGGTCAACTGATCCAAATCCAATATTAATACTTACTTGACCTTTAGGAATTCGGACAACTTTAGTAATTACTCAACCTGATCCTTGATGCAATATCAAAATCTATTAGCCATTATAGTTACCTACCTTTATTGGCTAATCGATTTCGATATCTGAAGGATTAGGTTGAGTAATTACCAAAGTTGACCCAATTCCTGAAGGTCCAGGTTGCGGTGCTTCAGGGTTTTGTAATTTCCACTTATATTTTTGGTTTGATCTTATCTGAGATAGAACTTTGTTAGGAAGACTGTAATTAAATCAAGTATACTTTTTGTACGCCAAACCCAATCGTATGTGTAAGATAGCATTTATGGTGTCTATATACAAAGAATTCCTCAGTTTTGTCTTTACCACGTTCATGGTATTGAAAACACTTTCTATATCAGCATTGCAATGTGGCAATGACATGACTTGTTGCTATTTCAAACAAATTCTTATACGGGAAATCACCAGCGGCATCTTTTGATTCACTAACTTCAGCCCAAAATAGTTCAGTTCTTTAGTATTCTCCTATTTCCATTAGTTTTTTCAATTATGAATATCACTCACGGATGTTTTAATAGTATTATTCTCCCATGATTGAGGGAGATAAATTGATACAATTGTTAGTCACTAAGTTGTTAAATCACTAAATCTACATAACACTATGGAAGAATACATGTTCTAATGCTAGGATATAACCTTATTGTAAAATTATCATGATAACTAAAGAGGATATAACTTAATACTATGAGAATACAACAGCTTACATTATTATTATTATTACTCCTATCGTTAATATTACTATTGTTATTATGACCACTAATACTATTCTTATTTATACATTCATACTATTGTTATCTCACTTATTTATTCTAAATCTCGTAAAAAAATATATATTTTTCACTATAAAGGAATACTATCTACAAAAAATAAATAGTATAAAAAACATTATAGTAAAAAATATAAATCTAAACGGGGAACCACCGACTGCGGAGCGAGGCCCAAACGGTCGGGGGCTAGGGCTGCAGAGAGAGGAACCTCCTGACTATGCGTGCCGAGTCCAGGAGTACCGCCTTCTGGATCTGACCCTTGATCTAACCATTTAGCGAGAGCTTCTTAAGATATTGGTCGAAGCTCTTCGCTATCAGTCCATTTACTGCAACGACTATCGGGACGATAATTGTTGAATCCACATCCCACATGGCGGTAATCTCGTAAGCCAAGTCAAGGTACTTGCTTAACTTGTCTTTCTCGGCCTTCACGAGATTAGCATCATGCGGGATAGTGACATCAACAAGTATTGCCCGGCGTTCCGACCGATCTACTACCACGATATCAGGCTTATTGGCAACAATAGTCCTGTCAGTGATGATAGACCGGTCCCAGTAGAGCGTGGCACGGCCATTTTCAAGAACCGGCTGAGGCACGTACTTATATTACGGCACCTCAGGTCCGAAGAGGCCATATCGGAGAGCAAGTTGCTGGTGGATGATCCTGGCTACTTGGTTGTGTCTGTGCAGGTACTCTGAGTTAGCAAGATGCGAACAACCCGAAAGCACATGTCTGAGGGACTCTCCGGGACGGTGACATGCTCTACAGATATCAACCGCCCCATCCTTCATGATGTACTTTCGATAGTTGTTCGTCTTGATAACCTCATCCATAATCGCACAGACAAAACCCTCGGTTTCCCCAAAGAGGTCACCGAAACGTAGCCAGTTCACTGAAGCGAGCAGATCTACATTGGGCCCTGTGAGGGCCTTGTAAAACCGCCCATGCAGTTCCTTGCTCTCCCATACGGTCTTGCGGTCCTGAGTGCTCAGGGCTAATGGTTTACGCCAGTTCTCGTTTGCTAAGGAGAGCGGGGTAAAGTTCTTGTCAACTGCAACTACATCGTGATGCATCCCGTACTCAGCGTCGAGGAAGTATTCCCTGAGACTGCACACCTCGCGGTTGTGTAGAGTCTTAGCATTTAAAAAGCCTCGACCTCCACACTTCCGCTGGATGTACATTCTCATTACTGACGAACGCGGGTGTCGCATGCGATGGGTCGTTAACAGTTGACGAACTCTACAATCCACGGCATCTAACTCTGTCTGGGTCCACCTTAATATGCCGAAGGTGTATATGAGCAGGGGCATAACCCAGCCGTTAAAGGCGCGAACCTTGTTGCCACCCGACAAAAGACTGTTAAGTACTTTTGTCAAGCGGCAAAAGAAACGCTCCTTCACCGACTGCTTTATGTCCCTATCTACCATACCTAACGACTCCGACATACCAAGGTATTTGTAGGTTTCGACTTCGGAGAGAGATCTGAGTGACATTGTCTCAGAAATTTATTCATTTTACAAGCAGAAACTCCAGCTTCATGTTTTTACAATATACATTAACAACACGAAAGATGTATATCTGTTTGCTTGGCATGAAGGCGATGGTGGTGTTACTGCCAGTGAATTTGTTACATGCATAGTAACGTTCATAGAGCTTTATGCTACCAAAGGTTATACAAAAATAAGTGTAATATCTGATGGTTGTGGGTATCAAAACCGAAACAAGGTGTTGTCTAGCGCATAAGCAGATGTTTCGAGGCTGAAGTCAGTTGAAATTCAGCAAATCATCTTGGAGAAGGGGCATACAATGATGGAGGTAGATAGTGTACATTCAACTCTTGAGAAATGCTTTACTCCACCGTTGTACTCACCAGCAGATTACGTGATGAGCATGCGAAAAGCAAGACCAAGCCAACCGTACATCATTAGGCACGTGGACTATAAGTTTTTTAAGAACTTTGAAGCAGTGCCTAGCAATTTCGCATCGATACGTCCAGGAAAAAAAGCAGCAGATCCCACTGTGGCCGATATTAGATCACTGTTGTACAGAAATGGTGAAACTTTCTACAAAATAAGGCATGATGAAGCGAAATGGACTCTGTTACCGCAGAGGAGGAAGGCTGATTTGTATGAGGAAGCTCGGTATTTGTACAACGAACCAAGAAAAATTGAAAAGAGTAAATTTGTCAGTTTACAGTCGTTGAAACCTTTCATGCATCGTGATTATCATTCTTTTTATGACAATCTGTCCTCGTAGGTAGTTAAGATTGAAAAATGTCTGAACTTGTGCCTTAGATTACGATGTTGTGATCTCAAATTTTGCCAAATATGTATGTACAGCAACAAATGCGACCTGATTAGTGATCTCAGTATTTGTTAAACAAATTTTGATATTATTTTATAGATATTCCAGAATGAAAGTGTTGAGTATTTTCCAGTTTATATAGTTTAATATACCTGAGATCATTCATAAGTATATTAGTAATTTTAAGGTGCAATTAATTTGATCGCTAGTCTGTCAGACATGTCAAGCAGATAATTGTAGAAATACTGCAATATGAACGTTGCTCATTTTTAAACTGCTCTGTATTAGATGCATCAGCCTTTTTGATAATGATTATTTCCGTAAAATACATACTTTAAAACAAAAAACCCATCTAATTATTTTAAAATTATTTGGTAAATGCGCTATGTGTTCCAAGTAGGCCCAATTATGTGACGAAAAGTCACAAAGCGGTATTTAGGGCGCAAAAAAAATTAGCTATGTGGCAAAATCGAGTGAAAAAAAATCTAGCATCTAGAGAAACTTTATTTAAAAGAAAAGAAAAACTGTTTTTTGATGTATTTACACCATGTCTAATTATTTGCATACCTAATGTTTAAATATTATGCCCCGTTTACGAAAAAAACAGTTTTTGGCTTCTCCTGAAAAGTTAGGTTTTATTACATAGTGGAATTTGCATGCGCAACGACGATATATGAAACAAAGTCGTGTTAGTTACACCACTTACTCAAGAAGTGGGCCGACCATTTTACTTTGAACAAATTAGAGTGCTCAAAGCGGGCTCAAAATGCTGCTTGAATATTTCGTGGATGGAATAATAGAATATGATCTCGGTTTTATTTTGTTTGTTTTCAGAACTCCGAGGTAATGATTAATAGGGATAACTGGGGGCATTCGTATTGCGACGTTAGAGGTGAAATTCTTGGATCGTCGCAAGACGAACATCAGCGAAAGCATTTGCCAAAGGTGTTTTCATCAATCAAGAACGAAAGTTAGAGGTTGGAAGGCGATTAGATACCGCCCTAGTTCTAACCGTAAATATGTCATCTAGCGATAAAATTGACGCAATTTTGAAAAAAGAAATGAATCTTTATGAGTACGGAGGAGAAAGAGGACAATACCTGAAATTCGCTTTTAACATCTTTTAACTTTCGTCCCTACTAGTGTGGAGGCAGAAAGGGCCTTTTCAGCCGCGGGCTATTTAGCCACTGATATACGGTGCCGATTAGGTGATGACAACTGCTAAGGAGTGGAATACACTACCGTCGTCTGTCTTTCCTGAAAACTATAATCTGGGTCTCTTCAAGTCAAGAGTGAATAGGTGCCTTCTAGACCTTTGTGCTTCATCTTCGGCCACATCGTCACTTACCAACAGGTGAGATCGTGGTCAAACAAAGGTCTATCAATGTTAAAAAAAAAAACACTTTATGAATACTGTGTTTCTTGAGAAGTCATTTTCAAAAGGATTTTCAAAAGGTTTAAACTTTTTGTTCTTCATTAAACGTAAATTATAGGTTATAATTTGTGATCTCATTGCATTATTGCATTTATTTCATTGTCACTAAAATGTTGATTGTTTCTTGTTAATTTTAAAAATAAACGTTGATTATTGTTGGTACAATGTTGTTTAATTTGAAAAATATACTTAATTATATTACATAATATTAAAATACTGGTTAATATCAATTTGCAGTATTTAATACAAAAAAAAAAACGCATTTTTTTCAATTATTCTGCTCAATCTTGCAGATCCCGAAAATCTTGATTCGCGACCAAGATCTCGACCCGAATCTCGACAAGATCTCGAGAGAGGCGAGAGGAACTCTCCTCAGACTCGGGTTGCTTGAGAGTGCAGCCCTAAGTGGGTGGTAAACTCCATCTAAGGCTAAATATTACCGCGAGACCGATAGCGAACAAGTACCGTGAGGGAAAGTTGAAAAGAACTTTGAAGAGAGAGTTCAACAGTACGTGAAACCGCTCAGGGGTAAACCTGCGAAACTCGAATGAACGAACGGGGAGATTCATCGTTATTCCGCGGCGTGGTGGCGCGCTCTCGATATCGTCGGTCTCGGCCGTGCGGTACGGGGCGTGTCGTTCTACGTTCATGGACTGCGTGCACTTCTTCCTTAGTAATACATCGCGACCCGTTCGATGTCGGTCTAAGCGCCGTACGGGAGTCACTGTTGCAACCTTCGGGCTGCAGTGGTGACCGTTACGGTTGCCGACCGGCTGTTGGACGGTATTTTAACGGATCGCGTACGCGTTTATGCGCGCGTCCGGCCCGATGCAAGGCTACGTCGTTCACTCCCTTCCTGCCCAAAAAAAACTCCTCTACTATTGGTGTAAAGCAATAGTAGAGGAGGGGCAGAGCGTTGATGGTTGAAGGGGAAAAGAGCTTCCTTTTAGTGGTGCTGGTACTGACTTTGGGGACTGCATCTGCAGCAAAGTGGCAACATGTGGTTGGTACCACAGAGAGAGCGACCAGAACATGCGGCTGCAGCGGGCAGGCAGTTAGGAAGAGTAAGATTGGATTCGGAGAAGTATTGAGTGCGAGGGAAAACCAAGCTTCACCACCGTGACTTTCCCCCACAGTCAGACTTCATGATAATTGGAATGTGACTGGGTATGGGAGTGCAGGTATGGGGGAGAACCAGGGCTATGATTCTTTCCCACCCTCAACTCATAAATCATCTAAGTAAGTGTATTTACAGACTTATATTACAATTAAATTGCTCTCTGTAAATAACTTCGCGTATTTAACTCGCGTATCACCCAAGCAAATCCATTTACAGATTTTTAGAAAAAAAAAACAGTGGCTGTCCATGGGGACACGCGTATTATTTTTGCCTTTTCTGCCCTTACTCGGCGTACGGATCTTGGTGTTGGTTTGTTCTGCAAGTTTACCTGAAATAAGAGTAAAATATTACTATTACTATCAATATCATTTATACAAAAACCACACTCGTTTCCAGGCCAGAAAATCTATATAAAAAAATCATACTTGATCGAGGTAAGGCTAATCATCTTCAAATCTTGGTCACGCCCATAAAGCAACCCCGTAAAATAATGTGTAGGTACCATGTAATTACCTTCTTTCTTTATTCTCGATGTAGTAGCCATCGATAAATTAGTCGCCATCGCTGCGCGTGCGGCGCTATACTTTAACGGATGATAACGCTCCAAGTTCTTCTTCTGAATCTTTCCACGTTTTCGTGAAGCCATTGTCAATCGATCACAAAATGTCAACGTTCGTAACAAAAACTTATCAAACTCAATAAAAACAACAATGAATATCAACGAAAACAACAAAATAGCGGAACGAATTTAACGATAACTCGGAGTACGTCAAGTAGCGTGGAAAGCGAATCCTGACTGACTATTTTTTTGTAGCGCGTACTTCACTGTGTGAGGTGAGTATAGACAGCGATATAGAGTGAGCGAGAACGCATGCGAGCGGACGCCATTTTCAGATCTATTCTTTATCTGCGCGGCTTATAACTACTGAACCGATTTACTTAAGTAAGGTGTCGAATGAAAGACCATGAAATGCACATTATTTGATTTCATACATGCGTTCATGTAAAGCTAATATCAAATTAAATAATTTAAAATAAACAACATTTTGTAAAAAAAGATTTTTTATTATGTTAATAGCTCGGTAACCGTTAGGATTGTGTAAATTAAGCTTATAATAAAACATATTGCTACTTTTATCAGCTTTCAAATAAATCTCAAACTATTACAATCGAGTCATAAACAATGAAGCTACAATTGTTTTTGTGAGCGGAGTCCTGGTACGAAGAATCCCAAATTGATGTAACTGGACTGGTTTTCTACGAAATTACTAGTAAAAAGTATGACAATTATACGCATAAGAAATTGTACTTATTAAGAATTTAGGTAAGTACCTACCTAGTACATAATATAAGTATACTTTTTTTTTAAACTATGATTGACCTTTTTTTGACCACCATCTCACCTGTTGGTAAGTGACGATATATTTTTTATCAACAGGACCGCAAGCTACAATATCAGGTAACTGCAAAACAAATATAACTAAAAATATTTGATTTTTCTGATCAGCGTCTTCAGTCTGATCAATATCGTCTACATGATTAAACTGGGTATAGTCCATCCAACGAAGACCAAAAAAGTCCCGATAGAGGAAATAATCCGTGTCAAAGCAAATTTTGCCATAGCTGTTGGAAATGGTGTTTTAAACAACATACTGAAAGTACTGATGGGTGGGGGTGAGCTTTCGGGTGGAGCTATCTTGTAAAGGTATTTTTTTTTAGTTTTTCACAAATATCTCGTAAACAGCTGCCCATAGCAAAAAATGTTCTTCTTTTTTTAGTAATTTACATAAAAAATTCTATAATCGAGATTCTATACGCTTTTTCGCTAGGATCAATATTTAATGAGATATGGAGGGAAGAAAATGGTCAAATAAAAAAAACTTACATTTGTTTAGTATAACACGCATTTATTCATAATAATCTTCTAAATCTAAAATATCATCATCACGATCATCATCGTCGACGATGTTTTCGATGGGGGCTCCGTTAAGGCATGAGCCGGAGCATACACCGCAGACACTAGAGCAGGAAATTCCTGCTTTCCGGCAGCAGCATCACGCTCCACACCCAGTCGTGCATTGGCAAAATATGGTGTTGAGAATGGAGTCAGATGCCACTAGGTCGTTGGTTGTCAACGGCTTTAGGATGGCATCGTCTCCTCTGGCCCATCCTCATTGGGTTCGTGGTAGGGGGTTGCTGAACCATTGTTGTATTTGTAAAAAAGTAATAAAAGCAACGTAAGTATATTTAGCGCAAATAGATATTTGTATTTATAACAAGACAGTATTCGACAACTTGTGTGATACACCTGTAAATATACTCTGAACGAGTGCTGCTTCGAAGCTCCTCTGGTAGGAGGAAGAGTGGCCAGATATGATTTCGGCTTCATCGATGCTCTCAAAAAGCTAAATAGCAGTGTTTATCGAGGTTTGGTTCCTGGGCAGAGGCGCTTGGTAAATCGCCAGAAACAGCTTCTCGCCGACATGTTTAATACTCTCAGGTGATGTTGAGGGCTCACTGAAAATGTCTGACATTTTTTTGATCAGGTCTGGCTTAGATGATTTCTATCTCTTAGATATTCTAGAATGATCAACATAGGTACTATATTTATTCATAATGTGCAGACCGTTTCCCTAACCCCAAAAACAGGGAAAGTGGAACAAAAGCACTAGCCTAACAAATTAACATTTTTAGTTTTTAATAAATATTATAGTTAGCGTAAATGGATTACGGTCATTGAAAGATAACAGACATAAATATACATTATATTTGTCTATAATGTATATAAATATACATTATATATTTATATCTGTAAAAAGACATTCTATAAAGCAGTAAGAACTTAAAATATCACGTTAGAAATAAAGTATGGTCCTCTAACCCCACCTAACTTTACATACATTTTTATATAACAAAGAACATTGGACTACTTAATAAATAAATAGAACATGAAACTCACCGACTAGCGATGGGCAATTCAAACCGGTTTGAGCCTAACTCGACTTGAGTCAACTTACATTTTGACCAAACCGGCGCGGTGTGCCTATCTGCCGCTACTTTCTAGCTTACTTACTTTCCGTCTCCCGCCAATAGGAACGAAACGTATGTTTGTTTCATTCGAATAGTATTCTCACTAATGAACGAACATACGTTGAAATGGCGGAATGTTTGACTCGATAATTACTTATTTGTCTTTTCTTTACTGTATCATATTCCGGCTAATACTTTTTGAACGATATTGACTTTTGTGAAGCTCTGTTACGATTCGTTCATTCATTGTTTTGTAATGTGGCGGTAAAAATTCGTACCATAGGTGAAAAAAGAATTGTACCTAAAAGTTGTGTGTGTAAAAAGTAGGTAAGCTAAAGTTTTAGAACTATTCAGTCAGGCAGGACAATGCCGCTACCAAGATATAGAAAAAGATACCCAGTTTGGGAGTTTTTTGAATCGCCGTCAGAAGGTAAAGTGAAGTGCAACCATTTTATTTTATTTATTTTATTTTATTAATCTAGGATTCACAGTTATTTGTATGATAGTTAGTTATAAGCTATACACTATATGCTATTTTGAAACCAATTACATCTTGATACATGATATATTGATGAGACTTTTCATCTTTATGTCTCAGGGTGGCGGGTGCAATGCAATGCCACATAGGGTGCGTCCTAGGTGGACGTGACCTATGAGGTAATGCACCGTTCATATGCAGAGGTTACTGCTTAACATCAGGTGGGCCTCTTACTTGTTCCGTCATCCAAGTAGTATAAAAAAAAAACAAAAAAAAATACAATCCACATTTTGTATTATGTTCGGAGAGTTATAAATATTCCGGAAAAAGAGCACAATGATGAATCACATTTAAAAAAACATCCTAGTGATTATAGTGAGATAGCGGAGCCGGGAACTAACACTTATCTTTCTTCTTCTTATTTTTTTTTTCTTAGCTTATGGCTTCTGTGCAGCAATTTAGCCATTAATTTTATTAATGTTAAAAAAAAAAAAAAAAAAAAAAAAAATTTAGCCAATGTTAAGTGATATAATTATTATTTTAGCGGTTTCAAGTAATCAGCCGGTGACAACGACAAATCAAATTCAAACTAATGAATCGCCCGCGCCTTCTGACGTTGAACCTCCTGCAAACTAGTATGTCCGTGCCGCAATTTTTTTTTTCAAAAATCTGTGGATGATACTTTGGTTAATATGATAGTCATGGATTATCAACCATTGCAAATTAAGCAAATTATTTTCCGAAAGTATACAAAAGTATTGAATGCCGATTATGTACTTCCTTCTCAATAAACACTAACACAGGTGTTAGAAAAAATATATAGAATACAGTCTGAAGCCATGAAAAAGCAATTGCAGGAGGTGGTTCCAACATGTGGACATATTTAATGATAGCCTTTTGCTCTATTTATGTGTATTTAAGGTCATATTTAACTTTGAATTAGTACTTAAGTATCTATCTCTACACTGAAAAAGTATAGTTGTTGAATTTACTAAACTCGCATGGTTTGAGCTTACAAGCAGTAAAATCAACCAAATTCTTCGTTGTTTTTACAAAAGCCAATTGTCAGTTTTACAAAACCAGTAAAGGTTGACATTTGCCATTTCATGTTTAGTAGAATTTACAAAATCAATGTATTAGTTACACTAAAGTATGGTCTGTAAGCAAGAAACGTAAGGTGACACATGCATTGCTACTAAAGTTATTTGTATAATCGAAAATCCTCTATGTTAGTTTTACTGAACCTAATTTCACATCAACGTTTAGCATATTCTACAGTAATAATTTGTTGAATTTGCACACAAATGTTGATAAAATCAACAAAGAGCTTTCGTAGAACCAACATTTTAATTTTTATTATAGTTCCCAAGAGAACCGTCTGATGGCGCATGCATCGCTACTACAGTTATTTGTAAAATTAACAATTCCAATGGTTTGTTTCACTAAATACTATTGAACATCCATGATTTAGTATTTTCAACAATAACACATTGTAGAAAAGCGCTTTCGTAGAAACAACGTTCTAGTTTTGTCAGATAGTTCCCGTGAGAGCCGTCAGATGGCGCATGCATCGTTACCAAAGGTATTTGTAAAATGGACAATCCCAATTGTTGGTTTTACTAAATACTAATCAACATCCATGATTTAGTATATTCAACAATAACACATTGTAGAATTAACACAATTATGTAGATTAAATCAACAAAGCGCTTTCGTAGAAACAACGTTCTAGTTTTGTAAGATAGTTCCCGTGAGAGCCGTCTGATGGCGCATGCATCGCTACTACAGTTATTTGTAAATTAACAATTCCAATTGTTCGTTTTACTAAATACTAATCAACATCCATGATTTAGTATATTCAACAATAACACATTGTAGAATTAACACAATTATGTAGATTAAATCAACAAAGCGCTTTCGTAGAAACAACGTTCTAGTTTTGTAAGATAGTTCCCGTGAGAGCCGTCTGATGGCGCATGCATCGCTACTACAATTATTTGTAAATTAACAATTCCAATTGTTCGTTTTACTAAAGAAATTCAAAAATAATTCATTCTCAAAAAGACAATTATGCCACTTATATGAGACATAGCGGCAACAAGTAAAATATTTCGAATGTCGTGCCGCTTGAGTGAGGTACCTACCTAGCGGGCATACATTGAGCCATCTCATAATATCGCTTGTTTAGAAATTAAATACATAATAAGACATACGAGTTACATAATAAGCAATAAATAAATGAATATGAATATAAATACATTTGCTTATGTAATGTATATAGGTACATTTACAATGTGCTCATCAAGACTTTCTTTTGACACCAAACATGATAATGATTATCTCAAAATAAATTGAGTGGTGCCTTATGCCCAAATTAGGCATCTATGGTCGGTTAGTTAGTCTGATAGATGTCTGTAAGATGAACCTAACTGCAGTACCTATACCCACGAGTTTTTAGCTATTTTGGCTACCTATGGTACCTATACATTAAAAAAACAACTTCAATGTTATGGGATTCATCAAAAAGCGCAATTTGCACGCGGGATATTATTACCATAAAAAAACCGGAAAAAAAACTTCCTCCTTTTTTTTGAAGTCAGTTAAAAATCATTTATAGCCAGAGTTCATCTCACAATGATTCCAATTAGCCCAAACACGGGTAGGATACGGAGTTCCGGCTCCTATCGGTTTCATCATCTCTGTGGTCCACTTCAGCCAAAGATATTTTCTGCAACATTTGTTGAGTTCCCTCGATTTCTCCAGGATCCCATCATCAGATCCTGACCTGATGCGCATTGGCACCAATTGGAAGTATACCATTTTAAACTAAAAATTAATTTTCCAAATCGGTCCAGGCGTCTACGAGTAATCGTAAGTAACATAACATATACCTACGTATTCCGACGAATTGAGAACCTCCTTTCATTAGGTCTTTTATAAAAAGCCGAAAGAAACAGGGTCGCTGCAGATATTTTAGTTTTGCCTCAAATTACCAGCTATCGACATACCTATATGTACCTAGTTACTTATCTGCCAAGGTAAGTACTAAAATGTAGAAGTTCAAGAGTAGGTACGTATGTGAGAGTAAAAAGTTGAATTTTAGGTGATTTTTAATGTAAGTACTTGTGTATAAATATAAATTATGGCATGATACTCTGTGTTAACCTTTTAGATAGACATGGACAACGATTCGTGTTCAATTTCGTGATATTTTGGAGTGATAAGCTAGTTTGTTTACACAAATTCGGTGCATTTTCACGCTCTTACGTTACTTTTATGTGACTGAAGACGTAAACGTAACGTATAAGCTATTGTAAGGCTTGGTGCATATCAGCTAGCGGCTACTGGCTGGTGATGAAAAATCAGGAAATAATTGTAAATGTTTTCTGCTAAAGTTAGAAACGAGGTATGAGCCTTTGCACTGAGATGTTTTTGCTAAAGCAAACCTCTGCTCTGTCGCACCAGAGTGGCCGAGAAACTGGCTTATACGCAAGAGGTGCGGGTTCGGTTCCCACCGCGGGACAAATATTTGCATATTCAGCAAATATTCTGGATCTTTGTGTTGTGATCTTGTAGTTGTAGGTACCAATAGTAGGTAATTGGTCATGAAATAAGTAATAATATGAATCTTTGTGTTGTGGTCTTGTAGTTGTAGGTACCAATAGTAGGTAATTGGTCATGACATAAGTAATAATATGAATCTTTGTGTTGTGATCTTGTAGTTGTAGGTACCAATAGTAGGTAATTGGTCATGACATAAGTAATAATATGAATCTTTGTGTTGTGGTCTTGTAGTTGTAGGTACCAATAGTAGGTAATTGGTCATGACATAAGTAATAATATGAATCTTTGTGTTGTGGTCTTGTAGTTGTAGGTACCAATAGTAATAATTGGTCATGACATAAGTAATAATATGAATCTTTGTGTTGTGATCTTGTAGTTGTAGGTACCAATAGTAGGTAATTGGTCATGACATAAGTAATAATATGAATTTTGTGTTGTGATCTTGTAGTTGTAGGTACCAATAGTAGGTAATTGGTCATGACATAAGTAATAATATGAATCTTTGTGTTGTGATCTTGTAGTTGTAGGTACCAATAGTAGGTAATTGGTCATGACATAAGTAATAATATGAATCTTTGTGTTGTGGTCTTGTAGTTGTAGGTACCAATAGTAGGTAATTGGTCATGACATAAGTAATAATATGAATCTTTGTGTTGTGATCTTGTAGTTGTAGGTACCAATAGTAGGTAATTGGTCATGACATAAGTAATAATATGAATCTTTGTGTTGTGATCTTGTAGTTGTAGGTACCAATAGTAGGTAATTGGTCATGACATAAGTAATAATATGAATCTTTGTGTTGTGGTCTTGTAGGTACTAATAGTAGGGAATTGAGGTTGGATTTAGAATCGTTTGGCAGGAGGAGGAGGGTGGGGGGTTGGGGGAGGAAGGGGAGGGGTAAGTTCCAAGGTAGTGAACCACTTACACTCTGAGAAATATGTTCAAGGTAGCATTCACAGTCCTATCAGTAACATTCCCGGAGATAGGATTGCGACAGTACTACCACCATACCTACCTATCTATTTCCGCTGCAAAGCAATAAATGCCGCATAGGGTGCGTCCTGGACGTGACCTATGTGGTAATACATTGAGGTAGAGGTTTAACATCTGCTTGTCCCGTCATAAACGCAGTCTAGTCTACTAAAGTGGTATTTGTTTGTACAATCAAATCAACACTTCTGTTTAGTGTAGTAACATTTTTTGTTTAGTGAGTGAACGAATGGATCTGTCTGTCTTGCCGACACCGCAAGACACTGCCCACAACACCTAGGGCTGTCACAGTTTTTTGCCCGACTACTTTGTAGTAAGGCATAGCGAAGCGTTTTTATATACACCTTAAGGGCGTGACTTACGAGACTACGTGGAGTCGGGGTGCTCCGAGTCGGTTCTGCTGCACTTTTCTTTTTTTTCATGTCGGAGTGCTTTGTCGGGATTCTGTGACTAGTGTGACTTATTTTGAAACTAGCATAGGTAATTCATTGTGTCTCATTTAAAACACTTAAAAAAAAAACAAGAATGTTAAAATTTTCCATTTTATTTGTCACTGTCATTGTCAAAACCCGAAAATCAATGGTTCGAACGTTCCAACCTGCCATTCTAATGTACAAAATAAACTAGAAAACAGGCGTCCAAACAGTGAATTTATGAAATTTACAACATTTAATACTAGATAGATAAATAGAAAATTCTTTATTGCACAACTTAAAAAGTATTGTACATAGGCGAACTTAATGCTAGATAGCATTCTACGTAATACTACAATACTACGTAATACTACATTTAAACTATTAGTTACCCCGGTACACCTTTTCATATATTAGCTTCTGTTAAGTAAATCAAAGTAATGAAAATATGAACCTCCTAGCTCATGGTCCATTTTGAAACTTGAGCCAGCTGATTCCTGGCAACCCTAACTCCACCGCCGCGCGAGCGACGGCCGTTCGGCGTCCGGCATTCACTCACTCAGACCTGACTTGTTCGTTCACGTTCATTAATTTCATTTTTTATAACTGACCCGTCGCGCGCATCGCTCATCGCTCGAGTCGTGCTTTGTGTGGCTGCGTGCGCGTGCGTTGCGTACATTTGGGATTTTTAAATAACTACTAAGTACTTACGTAATGGGTTCACAAGTAGATGACGACGTGCTACTTGATCAAAATTTCGTATCAGAACTGCTGGAATCGTGGGGAGTGTCAAAAGATACAGGTGAGTACCTACGTACCTATCTATCGTTAACTTGAACTTCCCGAACTTGGGCTCCCGTCAGTAACGGATCTAAAACGAATTGGTTTGCATTGCACACATACAGCGCGGGAAGGGCAAGGCAACTTGATATTGTCGCAGTACCTAACTGTTTCCGCCATTTTTCGTTGCGCCGATTTCACAGCGCACGGAGGTAGCAACAGGCAGACGGGGTGATTTTGCTGCTCGCCCACAGATATGGATATAGGTACCTACATAGGTAACGCAAATGCATGTACTTCACGTGTCCGAACTCCGAATATATGTGTGCTCGACACTACCCCTCCTTGCCCGTCGTCTGCGGGAGCCCTAACATTATCCGTGGCGGGATAAAGTCCATAGCACTGCTGGACATCAGGACAATGGCGTGGCAGGGCGTATTGGTGATAAATAGGCACCTGCACGGGTAGACGCTTCTGCCCATCCCTGGTGTAATCTCAACCCTCGGGAGGAAAACAAAGTGGCCTAATCTTTGCTGAGATCATATGAACTGTTTGTTTAATACCTACCTACCTATGTGAAAATCACCCATAAACGTTCCGCAGATGACTGATTTTTTGTCCGTCATCATCCAAGCAGTGCGGTGGCGTGTCCTGCCTAAGAAAAACCCTGGTTGGGGTGTGGAAAAAAGACTTGTAAAAATTTCACTTCAACCGCGCCCTCTTATCTACACCACAGCGGTATTGGTACTCGTACGATGATATGTTAGTATGTATGTATGCCATAAAAAAAACATATCTTTTCTTTTGTAGAACATGATTTGGACATATACTGTATCGAAAATATTACCGAGTCTGACATTAATGAACTCATTCCAAAACAATGTTTCAAGGACCGAATAAAATTTAAGACTGGGGTAGCTCGGTTTAAAAATGAAAATAAAACATTGGTTAGTATACATATTTCATACCTATTATAACTCACAGATATTCCCGCCTCCCACTAAGGTGTATCTAACAAAAGTACATTTATTTTGCAGAGCACATGTTCAATGGACACTGAATCTTTAGGATCTAATGAAAGTTTTAAATCGGACTCTTCGTGTGCAAGCAGCCGCACGGACGTTCCGTATCAGGAGGTAAGTTTCTTTAACTTTTAGTTATTATGATTATGCCCCTCTTTCGATGTACCAAAGACATTATAAAGGTTGCAGGAAGGAGGTCGATGAAGGTGGCTCAAGATCGTCTGTTATGGAATTCTATGGCGGAGGCCTATGTCCAGCAGTGGACTTCTGTAAGCTGATGATGATGATTATGATTATGGTAGTCAATTCCTGGTATCCTTACTGGACCTGCTATATATCTACCAATAAGGGTCAGGCGATGGATGGAGGAGGCCTTTACCCGAAGATGGATACCCGAATCAAGTTAATGTCCTTCTTCATAAAAAATTACATTAAGTGAAAGAAAGTGCACAAAAATACCTAGTTATGAACCTAAAACTGAACCTAAGTGACGAACATGTGCATTTTTGTTTTATTTTTTATATTTTAAGCAAATAATTTAGAATTTAATTAAGATAATTTAGAACATAAATGTTAATTTCTATTTTTTGAAATGAATAGTTAAGATTTCATTATGTATTGTTATTTGGGAATAAATGGCTTATATTATTATATTATTATAAGGGTCAGGTTAAGTAAAGATAGTTTATAAAAAGATGGTGTCATATTTTATATTACCATCACTTGTATGTAACTGTCACTGGAAGATCTTTCTTCTCCAATGGTTATCAGCTCTGGGAGCGAATATGTCTGTGATCTTGGTTATCCTATGGATCTCCTCATTTCGGCATAGGTATAAATTTACTTATCGCTGTTTAATTTTTAACAGTTTTTGCGGTTTTGTATGCTGTATGTGTGTGCTATTTTTGTATGACAGGCGGCTAGGAACAGAACCTTGCATATCCACTTTTATTTTTAATTTTGTAGTGTAGTAAGTATTTGTTTCTAGCCTTGTCAGATATAATGGAAAATGTTATAAAAGATGTTTTTTCCTTCAGCTGCATGTAGATTTACAAACAATTTTAAAGACAACAAACGTTGGGCAAATTTGTCTCCAGTCAATACACAAGAAGCTTGACACTACGATGAGAAATAATTTATCCAAAACTATTGTTGACTATTTTATAAAGGATCGTGGTTCCATGGTTGCACAGGACTATGATGACATATCCAATCAGATTGTTAAACTTTTTCCATCAGAAAACAAGGTTATTAAAAAAATATTAAACCTACTGTGGGACCGAGTAGTATATTTTAGTAGATACATTAGTTTAGTGTAGTTTTAAGTAAAAAAATAGCACAAAAATAGCATATAGAATTTGATAGCACATTTATCCGGCAATGCTATAAAATCGTGGCATTGAAAAGAATGGACAAGGTAAAAAAAAAGAAAAAAATGTCCAATAACAACGTACAATATATACGTAATTTATAGTTAGGTACCTAATAAATTATTAGTAAATATTTTTATCAAAAAATTACATTAAATGCCAGTAGAAGTAGGTACTTGGTAGTTGTACATAGATTGGTAATTTAATGTAGTGATTTGCTTTATGATTAAACATGTAGGTGTACCTAAGTATTAATTTGCTTTCAGGAGATATATTATATTCCAAGCAGAAAATATGGAAGAAAAACATATATACCTGCGAGAGGCAAACTGGTAGACCGGTACCACAATCAACGACGCCTATTGCGAAAATCCGGCCTCATTGAGAAAAAGAACATCGCTCAAAAGAGCCCCTTGCTCAGGAACATTGTTGAAGGTATGAACAGTAGGTATTATTGCCGTAGTTATTGCTCAGTACCTAGGTCCTACTTCAGTTTGATTTTATTTCAGAACCCCAGACTGAATCAAAGAACGAGGAAAAAGAATCTATAAAATTATTCCTCAAATTTAATAGAGAACCTTGGCCAGAAATAACGAAAAAGTGGAAGTTGACACAAAGATTACGAGGCCAGGATTTGTCTGCAAAAGACAAATCTATCCAGGACATAATTAGCGAGTGGCCTTCACTCAAGGCAAGCTTAGGCTACAAGTTGGTAAGTATTCATTGATCTACTGACAGCTCCCCAGGGTTTCGCCCACAAGTCTCGATCCCGTGGGAATATAAACATAAATATTAGCTTGTGTTATTCCAGGGGTCCAGCTATCTAAATACCAAACGTCGTAATTGGTTCAGTAATTTTTGCATTGAAAAGGTTACAAACGTACATTAAATAAATAAATAATGTGGACAGTTCACACAACATTATCTAGCCCCAAGCTAAGCAGAGATTGTGTTATGGGTACTAGATAACTGCCATGACCGTTCGTCATGGCACTCTTTGAGGGAAGTGTTTGTCCAGTGACTTGGCTGATGAATTTTATTTGATTTTACATTATGTTTTATTTGACCTGTTTAAAAGTATTAATTTATTTTTAGATTGAATCAGATTTTGATGTTATGCATCCAAACTGTGAACTGAAATTGTTTCAAAAATGGCCACTTTTTATGGAAAAATGTATGCCAGTTATTCGAAACATTAAGTCCTGTGAAGATACATTGAAACTTCTAGATGACAATCCCGTAGAAGGTAAGAAGAAAGATTAATAAATAAATAAATAAATATGCTGGACAGTTCACACAACATTATCTAGCCCCAAGCTAAGCAGAGCTTGTGTTATGGGTACTAGATAACTGATATACTTAATACAATACATTAAATAGATAGATATTTTTTATTATACATAGAAAATACCCAGAACACCCTGAACAAATATCTGCGATCGCACAAATATTTGTTCCGAGGCGGGAATCGAACCCGCAACTTCCTACGTCGCAGGCAAACCTTCGCCCGCCGCGCCACAGAGGTCGTCAAGATTGCGCTTGTGATTGTGAGACCATAGAAATAGGAATCATATTATAAACTAATTTTAACTTCGTCCATCTTGAATTTTTCAATTTTGAGTGTATTCGTGAGGTCTCAATTTGTTCCTGTTGAAACTGTAGTTTTTTAATATAGTAATGTCTTTTTTAGATGTCAGGGATTATGTCTACCTAAAACTAATGAGTGCAAAGATGCCTCCCACGATTAAAGTGCCTGTGAAAGGTGAAGGAAAGAAGAAAACCTTTTATAAACCGAGCATAGCTGAATCTGAGAAGGCTTTCATTTTGCATGTGACGGTATGTATCAAGTAATAATAGTAATTTCTTTATTATATAACAGCACACACAGTAACTTCCCCCCCCTCCACACATGCCTTCCATCCATCAAACATTCCAGCTTATTAAATAAAATATATATAACTTAAAAAAAAAGGTTTTTCTCGAAATTTAGGGGGTTCCGCAACTCCACCTTCACAGGGGGTGTTCTACTAATACCTCCCTACCCATCCCACTTACTCCCCTTCCCATAAACGGCGGTCGGTAAACTAAAACTTCCTCAATTCCTGCAGTGGGGAAAATGTTAGATGATCTGAGTAGTAGTAGAGCTTTTTTGTGAAAGAGTTCGTCCGGGGAAGTACTACCACCATACCTATTTCTGCCGCAAAGCAGTAGTGCTCGCATTGCTGTGTTCCGGTTTGAAGGGTAAGGGTGCCGGTGAAATTACAGGCACATGAGACTTTTTATCTTTATGTCTCAGGGTGGCGGGCGCAGTGCAATGCCACATAGGGCGCGTCCTAGGTGGACGTGACCTATGAGGTAATGCACTGTTCATTGGTAGAGGTTACCGCTTAACATCAGGTGGGCCATCTGCTTGCTCCGTCATTCCAGTAGTATAAAAAAAAAAAAAAACTGCAAATATTTGTTACACCTTTTAACAAAAAACTTATTCTGTTACAGAACCAGAGTGAAATCCTAACGAAAACCAGGCTACGTCAAGAGGAGCACCTGGGCAAAGGACTTACGTGCCAACCGTTGATAGTAGTGGTAGGGCCATCTGTCAAGGAAATTACGGACTTTTACGTACTTTTTGAAACTGTGTTGTACAAAATTGACACACTACTTAAAGCGGTAGATGTGTGTTTCAAGATAATCCACGTATTCAATGTCGAGTACCCGATCGAGGCAATCAACGTTTGGACATTTATCCAAAAACATTTCTACGAAATTGACTGCAAAACCGATCGAAAAATTTCAAGCGTAGCTTGTTTTATCTCCGACCTCTCATAAACAAACTAATTAACAAAATGTTTATTTGCTTTGAATGTTCTTGTGTTATAAACGATTACAAAGCACTTTTTGTGCACTTTAAATTTAGCCATAACTTGGGACCTAAATCTATTTATCACTGTAGACAGCTAAACTGTGTCAGAACATTTTCGAATATACGTTCGTTTCGTCGTCACCTCGTTACCACTCATATTCCATTACTGAATATACCTTCTGAAGTTTTTCCATCAAACTCTCAAGATAATCTAATATGAATAATATTGAGGAATCATGTAGAGATTTAAACTTAAGTGCTAATGATGGAGAAATTCCTTTTATTGAAAATAGCATCGATTTTGAAGACAATAATGTAGCTGAAAAGGCGAAAATATTTAAAAATTCTTCATCTGCTTTCGTATTATCGTTATATAGTAATCCCACAATAAATCGTAAATGTGCCCAAGAAGTAATTAATCAAGTTTCGGAGCAAATTACTGGAGTTATCGGTAGCATGTTAACCGATTTGTTGCCAAATGCTTCCGAAGTTAATGTCAATAAATTAAATACCGTTATTCAAACAATATCACAACCATTTGATAATTTGACGACAGAGTGTCAAGTTATAAGTCATTTTTCTAAACTTGACATCTATATACCTCCCAAAAAGTTTCTTATTGCTGAATCTACAACTATAAATACAGGGAATCGTTCAATAGCGCTTAGACCAAAATCTGAGTATGGAGCTATAGTACCATTGAGAATAACATTTAAGAAATTTTTTGAGTTGCCGGGTTTTATTAAGCCTGTTCTAGAAAAACATATTGCTGAACCTAGTTCAATATCAAATTATACCCAAGGCATAGTTTGGAAACAAAAAATATCTGGAAAAGAGAATGATATTTGCGTACCGTACTTCATATACACTGACGAATTCGAATGTAATAATCCTCTGGGTAGTCATGCTGGTGTGCATTCAATTGCAGGCACATATTACCAGTTTCCAACTTTGGGAAGCGAACACTTGTCACTGTTAGAAAATATATTTGTTGCCATGTTGCATAAGTCATCCAGTATTAAAGTTCACGGAAATGCCGCAACATTTCACGAACTTATTAAGGAAATAAAATATTTAGAAGAAAGTGGTATAAAAATTGTAACATCTGAAGGTATATTCAGAATACATTTTATACTTGCAATGATCATTGGTGATAATTTGGGACTGAATACTGTTTTAGGTTTTGCAAAATCGTTTTCTAGCAACTATTACTGTCGAATATGTAAAGGTAGTAAAACTATATTGAGAAAACAATGTAATCAAGATGACAGTTTGCTAAGAAATAAAGACAATTATGCCCGTGATGTCGAAGTTAATAATGTAGCAATGACAGGAATAAATGAGTCTTGTGTGTTTAATAACATTAGTACGTTTCACGTAGTGGACAATTTGTGTGTCGATATTATGCATGATATTTTCGAAGGAGTCTGTCATTATGACATTGCTCATATTATTTTGTATTACACGGAGACTATTCAATTGTTTAATTTAAAAACTTTAAATGACCGATTACAACTCTTTGACTATAAGGGAAATGAGTTAAATGACAGATCTACAACGATTAAACATGAACATTTGATAAAAAGTAAATTTAATATGTCCGCTTCCGAAATGATGTTATTTGTACACATGTTTCCTTTATTGTTAGGGGACTTAATCCCTGTGAATGATAAAGTGTGGGTTTTATTTCTCACACTACTAAAAATAATTGATATTATTTTCTGCAGAGATATAGACTATAGTTCAATTGTGTTACTTGAATCCTTAATAAGCGAACATCACGAAAATTACATAAAATTATTCCGTGACACTTTAAAGCCAAAACACCATTTTATGGTTCATTACCCTCATATCATAAAACAAGTTGGTCCTTTAAGATTCATTTGGTGTATGCGATTTGAAGCTAAACATAAACAATTAAAGAAAACTGCTTCAATTATAACCTCTAGAAAAAACTGATAGAACTAGGCTCATGGGGTTATTTCGATCCTTCTTGCTTTGGAAAAACTTTCAGTGACATTATTCCTACAGATGTAAATTTAACAAATAATTTATATTCAGTACATTTCAACGGAGTAAAATATACCCCTGGTATGATTTTAATACTCTCTAATGAAAACTGTTATCAGTTTTTTATTATCAAATTTATTTTTGTATCGACTTTAGAAACAAGCATTTATATTATATCCAAAGAAATTGATTGTATTGGATTTAATGAACATTTGCAAGCATATCAGCTTAATTTTGATGATTCAGGTGTATGGAAATTAATACAACCAGAAAACCTTATCATTGCTCCAACATTTTCTCATATAATGTGTAATGGAGATTCTTACTGTAGGATTAAGTTAACATTTATTCATGTTGTTAATAATTCATCTATGACATCTAAATAATTTACATGTATTTGATTTGTCATTTGCTTGTGTATATTTTAAGGGTCCTATTTTGCATTTTCCTCAGGGTTTTTCTGTTTTTCATTCAATTATTTAACTATGATTTGGCCATTTGCTTTCGTGTATTTTACAAAGTCTACTTTGGTGTGTTTCTTTTAAACGTATTTAGTGTGCTTTACCCTGTAACTTTTTACTGTTTTTCAAAATGTTTTGTTACATTTACTTATTTGGTTGTCTGCTGTATAATGTAAGTAGGTACTCTACGAATACTACCTGTTTTCAAGATATAGATACCATCATGTTTTAGTTGTCTGTAACCTCTTTACCTACTCAAGAAACAAAACTGTCTTACTGTGTTGTATGATTGCAATATATATATAATAACTACCAAAATACAACTCAATACGACATTTTATTTCACTAAAAGAGGTAATCAGGGAACTAAAATACGTAGGTATGTAACAATCGAATATTCGTGGAATACCTACCTACCTATGCGAAAGTGAATAAGTACATGTTACTATGCAGTTTTGTAAACGGTATAAATTATAGGGTAAAATATTCGCAACTTGTTTAATAGAATATACCAAAGTAATACTTGTAAAATAATCAAAAGTTACAAAACTAATTTTGATAAAATAACAATACTAATACGGGTTAAATATACTAAACTCGTTGAGTAGAATATACATAAGGGACTCTTAAAATATACGAAACATTATGAGTAAATGCTACAAAACTAATTTAGTATTACGTACAAAATAAATAGGGTACATTATACAAAACAGATTCAGTAAGAAATATTAAACATGTTTCGTAAATATTGCGAAACAGTTCTAGTAAATGCTACAACATTAGTATAGTATTATGTACAAAATAAATAGGGTACAGTATACAAAACAGATTCAGTAAGAAATATTAAACTTGTTTCGTGAATATTGCGAAACAGTTCTAGTAAATGCTACAACATTAGTATAGTAATAATTACAAATTAAATAGGGTACAATATACAAAACTGTTTGAGTAAGACATAAGAAACAGATAACTGCTACAAAATCGGTATATTATAATTTACAAAATAAAATGGTAAAATACACAAAATTTATAGCGATAAAATTGACGCAATTTTGAAAAAAGAAATGAATCTTTATGAGTACGGAGGAGAAAGAGGACAATACCTGAAATTCACTTTTAACATCTTTTAACTTTCGTCCCTGCTAGTGTGGAGGCAGAAAGGGCCTTTTCAGCCGCGGGCTATTTAGCCACTGATATACGGTGCCGATTAGGTGATGACACTTTAAGCAATATGCGGAAACATCTCAATGGTCAGTAGTTTAATTTTTAGATAAGTAAATAGTTTTTAAGTACTGTTTGTTTTCCGAAGATCATAAAATAAAATAAATAAATACTGTGTTTCTTGAGAAGTCATTTTCAAAAGGATTTTCAAAAGGTTTAAACTTTTTGTTCTTCATTAAACGTAAATTATAGGTTATAGTTTGTGATCTCATTGCATTATTGCATTTATTTCATTGTCACTAAAATGTTGATTGTTTCTTGTTAATTTTAAAAATAAACGTTGATTATTGTTGGTACAATGTTGTTTAATTTGAAAAATATACTTAATTATATTACATAATATTAAAATACTGGTTAATATCAATTTGCAGTATTTGATACAAAAACAAACGCATTTTTTTCAATTATTCTGCTCAATCTTGAAAATCCCGAAAATCTTGATTCGCGACCAAGATCTCGACCCGAATCTCGACAAGATCTCGAACTGACCAATCTTGATTCAGAAAAAAGACGCCAAGATCTTGAATAGCCATTCTTGGTCCAAGATTGCATTCCCTAGTTGTAACGGCGGCGGGAGATGTGGTGTTCGGGAGGTTCCGCTTTCTTGTCATCGTCCACTCCTGTCCAAGTTCGTCTTGAACGGGGCCCATTTCCCATAGAGGGTGCCAGGCCCGTAGCGACGGAGGACGTCGGCGAGAGGAACTCTCCTCAGACTCGGGTTGCTTGAGAGTGCAGCCCTAAGTGGGTGGTAAACTCCATCTAAGGCTAAATATTACCGCGAGACCGATAGCGAACAAGTACCGTGAGGGAAAGTTGAAAAGAACTTTGAAGAGAGAGTTCAACAGTACGTGAAACCGCTCAGGGGTAAACCTGCGAAACTCGAATGAACGAACGAAGAGATTGATCGTTATTCCGCGGCGTGGTGGCGCGCTCTCGATATCGTCGGTCTCGGCCGTGCGGTACGGGGCGTGTCGTTCTACGTTCATGGACTGCGTGCACTTCTTCCTTAGTAATACATCGCGACCCGTTCGATGTCGGTCTGCGCCGTACGGGAGTCACTGTTGCAACCTTCGGGCTGCAGTGGTGACCGTTACGGTTGCCGACCGGCTGTCGGACGGTATTTTAACGGATCGCGTACGCGTTTATGCGCGCGTCCGGCCCGACGCAAGGCTACGTCGTTCACTCCCTTCCTGCCCAAAAAAAACTCCTCTACTATTGGTGTAAAGCAATAGTAGAAGAGGGGCAGAGCGCTGAAAATGGTTGATGGTTGAAGGGGAAAAGAGCTTCCTTTCAGTGGTGCTGGTACTGACTTTGGGGACTGCATCTGCAGCAAAGTGACAACATGTGGTTGGTACCACAGAGAGAGCGACCAGAACATGCGGCTGCAGCGGGCAGGCAGTTAGGAAGAGTAAGATTGGATTCGGAGAAGTAATGAGTGCGAGGGAAAACCAAACTTCACCACCGTGACTTTCCCCCACAGCCAGACTTCATGATAATTGGAATGTGACTGGGTATGGGAGTGCAGGTATGGGGGAGAACCAGGGCTATGGTTCTTTCCCACCCTCGACTCATAAATCATCTAAGTAAGTGTATTTACAGACTTATATTACAATTAAATTGGTCTCTGTAAATAATTTCGCGTATTTAACTCGCGTATCACCCAAGCAAATCCATTTACAGATTAAAAAAAAAAAAAAAAAAACAGCAAGTCAAACACACAAAACTGCCCACAAAGAGCAATACAACAAGTGATTTTTAAAGTACATGAATAAATTAAAGAAGTTCATTCAAGCTGCCCACAAAGAGCAATACAACAAAGTTTACAATACACGAATACATTAAAGAAGTACATTCAAACTGCCCACAAAGAGCAAAGAGATTTTAAAATACACGAAAACATTAAAGAAATACATTTTTTTTTTTTTTTTTTTTATAAATATTAATCCCCTTTCCCCTCCCCCCTCTTACTTACTAATTTAAACAAAATTACAATATACACGCATACAAGGTAAAAACGTAAAATTTCCCCCTTACTTTGCCAATTTAAACAAAGCCATTCAAGTATATTGTTGCGGACCAAATTAAAACTGCATATCCATTTCATTCAGAGTTTATTTCAGACTGACCAGTCAAAATCATTTATTTTTAAACATCACAGAAAAAGGAACATATTTTAAAATATCTACTATTTTCTCACCAGCCAGCCTCCCTCAAGTTCTGAAGGAGGCTGGCGTGGTAGGTGCGGAAGGTTGGTCGCCAACATATATTGTATACTAGAATGACTCTGTTCAAACTAGCAGATACACACAAAAGAGTACTTTATTACTAAATTAGATTAGATTAATGACTAACGGAGTTTACAAATTTCAATTCAATTTCAAATCTCCAACTAGTGCAACCCCGCCAGTCACCAATTTACACAGGCAAATATGTGTAACAGTATGTAATTTAATGCTTGCAAATTTGACTGAATTAAACCATGCTAGCTCTAACACGGCTTAACTCAGCCAAGCATTTTGCAAGTAATATATAATTTGCGTGCACATAAAAGTTAAGAATTTCCCTTAACTTGTTAATTTAAACGAAGTAATACAAAGAACAGGTACACACAGAAAGTCAATTTCTCACTATTTAGTAAGATTAAATTAAATAAATAACTAACAGAATTTACACAAATTAAGGTTTGGGAATTAAAGAAGTACAAAATTTGACACAGGCAAATCTATATATATAAAAGAGAAGTCCACACACTCACTCACTCACTCACTGACCACTCATCACGAAATCTCGGAAACTACTGGGCCGAGAAGTCTGAAATTTGGCACAAGCATTTATTAAGGGGTGTAGGCGCGCACTAAGAAACGATTTTTGAAAATTCGCACCCTAAGGGGTTGAAAAAGGGAGTTAAAGTTTGTATGAAAGTCCCATGTTTTTAGAGATAGAGACGTGAATTTTGGCATGCATGTTCCTTTTGGCTTCCTGGTGCTGTCTTAGAAAGGGTTTTACGAAATTCAGCCCTTAAGGGTATAAAAAGGGGTATTTAATGTTTGTATGAAAAATCTTAATGAACCAAATTGAATCTTACTGCAACGCGTTATTGCATATTTTACATTGAAATTCAAATATGGAAGCAGTACAAAATTGAAATTGAACCTTACGTCAAGGCATTATTGCATATTTTACATCGAAATTAGAATTTGGAAGCCCATGTATGTTTGAAAAGTTCCTTAAGATTCAACTTCGTTACCATGACAGTTTTTTTATTCCAATTTCTAGAAGGCCAGTACCTATGTTTTATTCTACCACAGATAAAATAATTAGATTCTACATAGATTCTACCAACGAAGTTTTTTTGAAAAAGTTCCATGCGTTGGAGCAACGTAGGTACTTACTTATTTTTATTTTTTTTATACTACTTGAATGGCGGAACAAGCAGATGGCCCACCTGATGTTAAGCGGTAACCTCTGCCTATGAACAGTGCATTCTCACATAGGTCACGTCCACCTAGGACGCGCCCTATGTGGCATTGCACTGCGCCCGCCACCCTGAGACATAAAGATGAAAGTCTCATATGCCTGTAATTTCACCGGCACCCATACCCTTCAAACCGGAACACAGCAATGCAAGCACTACTGCTTAGCGGCAGAAATGGGCATGGTGGTAGTACTTCCCCGGACGAACTCTTTCATAAAAAAGCTCTACTAGAACCTGTATATATTCTGTGCTACAACTAAATGTAATGTAATGTACTATGTTTGTTCTCATATAATTTATTTGTTTCTTTGTCTTCCTGTCTGTACAAATTATCTCGAAAAATTGCTCTTACAATTTTGACGAAATAGGATAGGGTAGGATAGGGAATTTTGAGGCCGAGAAAACCGTTATAACTTAGTGCCACACTAGGAAAAATAAAAAACCCCATATTCTGAGCAAAGTCCTTTGTTCTATAACGTCTGCTGAAATGGGGTCGTATGGGTTTGTGAGTGTTGCTAGAGTTTGTAGGTGTTGTAAAAAAAATAGGGAGTCACACAAGGAGTTTTAAGGCAGACAAAACTATCTAATTTTGTTCCTGCCTGAGCTGGTAAAAATCCCGAGTTCCAAGAAATTCCCCTGAGCAAGGTACGTCGTAATGGGGTTGTATGGGTTTGTAAGAGGTTTTAAGGGTTTCTCAGAGTATAAGGCATTGTATGAACTCTAAGGAGTTAGGGTATGGTATAAACCCTGTGTGTGTTTTTATGAGTTTGAATGGCTGTTTAGAGGTTTGTAGGGCTTTTAAGGTTGTGAGAGTTTTAAGGGGAAATAATTAGTTAATTTTTTTGAAGATCTGTATTAATGTAATTTTTTTAAAGTTTGTTAGTTTCTCGTCCATGATCATTTGGGATTATGTTATGATGGTTTAGACCACTATGTCTGCTTGGGTAAACGATTCAACTAGGAAGGTGCTGGACTTTCTAAGATGAGGTTAGCCCACGAATCCAACTCAGATGAGTAGCTTTCAGGAAACTACGCTATATCTTCACATCACAGAAACTGGAGAGCCTCAAGATGAAAGTATGTTATCGGTACATGTTGCCAGTGATGACTTACGGTACTGAGACGTGATCACCAACAGCTATTAGCATTCACACCAGTTCAAAATCGTGCAGCGGGATATGGAGAGAGCTGTGCTCAGAGATTCCGTACATGTACCTGAATCCGAAACGAAGAGATCCGTAGATGAATCGGGACCACTGACATTGCTCTCAAAATTAGCAAGCATTTACCTACAGGTTGATATTTGTACCAGCAACTATTTACAGAATGCATAGTACGAGTAGGTAGGTACTACCTAATCTACGCGCGGACGAAGTCGCGTGCGGGTCAACTTGCGCTGACGCGTTATTGCATATTTTACAATGTTTTTTTATTTTTATGCCGATATAGGTAGATTTATACTGAACTAGCTGCGCGGTTTCAGTCGCGTGTTTCATACGTTCGAGTTTATAAGAAAGTTGCAGTTCCAAGCACAGACAAACAGTGTAGTTCCAAGAAAACGAACCAAGTGCACGTCAGACCTCGCGCATTAAGGGTTCCGCACCAAATGTAGTAAAATAAAGTATTACATTACTTAATGGGCTCTAAAAAATTATATCCTTCATGCATTTTACACACAGGACAGTTTTTAGGGTTCCGTACACAAAGGGTAAAACGGGAACCTATTACTAAGGCTCGGCTCATGAACCGTGATAGTTAGACAGTTGAAATTTTCACAGATGATGTATTTATCTGGATCTGGACAGTCTCACTAACATATTATATTACAACATTAATCAGGCTGATGTAACTTATTTAAGAGAAAGAGCTATTCTTACTCCAAAAAACGATTCTGCCAACAACATCAACAACTATTTGTTGGAGAAACTTCTAACTGAACGAGTAACATCATCTGTGGATGAGGTACTAGATGTTAAGGAAGCTGTTTACTATCCTGTAGAGTTCTTAAATAGTCTCGACCCACCAGGATTACCACCACATGTACTCCACCTCAAGGTTGGTGCTCCAATCCTGTTACTGCGAAATCTGCAACCGCTCAAACTATGCAGCGGTACAAGGCTGCAGGTCCGCCAATTTCAAAAGAATGTGATCGAAGCAACTATTTTTACAGGCGTCAGTCAAGGAGAAACAGTTTTTATCCCTCGAATCCCACTTATCCCTTCAGATTATCATTTTGAATTCAAACGATTACAATTTCCCGTAAAACTTTGCTACGCAATGACTATCAACAAGGCACAGGGCCAAACTTTAAAAGTAGCTGGGGTGGACCTGAGAAGTGACTGTTTCTCACATGGTCAGCTATATGTGTCGTGTTCTAGAGTCAGTTCACCCGAAAACCTCATAATACTGCAACCAACAAATAATAAAACACGAAATGCAGACTTATAATAACCGGATGTAAAACAAGATAATTATTAAAAGCATATTAGATAAAATAATACTGTGTATAGTATACTTGTAAATCCATGTCTTTTCTGTATAATCATTCCTTGCTTCTCTGGTTGATACGGTTGGGTGATACGGTGATATGGTCTGATAAGTTTTTAATGCTGAGGGAGAGGGTTCTGTTGGTGGAGATGAGATCTGCGATGTGGGTGCGTTGTTGGAAGTTGGTAGAGCGAAGGATGTCGTTTTCTCTAAGTAGGACGGAACAGGATAGACATCTGGAGGTGGGAGTGAGAGTGTGTCTGGAGGGCAGGCAGGAGCAAGAATTGGTAGGGTTAATGAGAGATGTGGGGAAAAGAGGGAGACCGCAGATGGTGCAAATGTGGGTACGATTCTGTTCCATGGTAGAGGGTGGTGCAAGTCTGGCGGCGATAAGTTGGTGCAGCAGAAGGTTCGAGGGTGAGTGTTACGGAAGTCTGGATTCCTTTAATTAACACAAGTGATAATGGATGAAGAGTTAGTTAGTTGGCAACTTTCAACAATAGTAGTGGCAGTAACAGTAACACAAATGTAAGTTTTGAAGAGTGTTGATAAAGTCAGGTGTGCAGGAAAAAGAGCAAAGTAAAAGAGCAAAGTACAGTGCGATAGACGTTGGAGACTTTTTGGCGGCACGGACCTGAGAGGCTTAGGAGTCGCGAGGTAAAAAGAGGCCAAAGAGACGTTGGAGACGTTTTTTGGGGGCACGGACCTGAGAGGCTTAGGAGTCGCGAGGTAAAGAGACCAAAGAGACGACGGAGGCGCGACTAGTAAGCAGACAGAGCGACCGTTCGTGGCCGAGTGTCGATGGATACTCCCAGACAAGATGTTGTGTGAGCGCGTGAGACGGCGCGCATGGTTCAAAACACGATGTCGATCGACGCGGTCTGTGCGAGCGTACAGAGAGCGCGGACGAGTGTGTTTGTGTTAATGTTTTACATTGACATGTGCCATGTGTTTTTTTTAATGTTTTTTTTTTCTTGATAATCGATAACTATATTAGTTTTGGAGTTTTTTCATATTCTTACGTGTGTCACGTATACACTAGTTAGAATCTCTGAATTATAAATATATATATATATATATATATATATATATATATATATATAACTATAATCGTGGTCAAAGTTTCTGTCCTCTTCGAGGAATAATAATGTAGCGTAAGTTGTTTCATAAAAAAAAAAAAAAATATATATTATAGTACTGTGTCTTTAAATAAAAATCCATACGCCAGGCTCTACTCGTTTAGATCTCATTCTGAATGTTATTTTAAGAAATAATATTCAGGTGATGCGATAATTGATAACTTTATTTATCTGACAAAGCAGTGAGGCCTTAATTGACGCCGAGCGCAGTAAACGCAGTCATGAGCTATGTTCTCTCCATCCTCCGGGCGTGATCGTTCTCTGGTAGATCGCACGTGGAAATGTTATTCTAATAACGTGGAGATATGACCTGAAGGAAACTTCAATGTGAGGCTGAAATGTTCATGCCTGTTAACGACGCGAGACACGATACTCGCGTCATTAATGTGACTACTCTCAATCAGAAGACAACCCTTTACGCGGCCGAAGCCGGCCTAGCGGGGTAAAGTTCGACTGTTCGAGTTTAGCTCCCTGATGGTTGATCCTGCCAGTAGTTATATGCTTAAGATTAAGCCATGCATGTCTCAGTGCAAGCCGTATTAAGGCGATACCGCGAATGGCTCAATATATCAGTTTTGGTTCCTTAGATCTTACTCAGTTACTTGGATAACTGTGGTAATTCTAGAGCTAATACATGCAATCAGAACTCTGACCAGTGATGGGATGAGTGCTTTTATTAGATCAAATTATTTGATAGCGATGCGCGGCTTTAAGGTGAATGCTCACGTTTGCGGCGCGAGATTCAAATTTTTTGGTGTTTTTTTGTCTATTACAGCTCATCAACACTTCTTCAGATAGCGAAAGTTGAGTTCGCGACACAAAGGAGACTTAACACTCATGTTTTAATTGATGGTATCTCATAAATATCATCAGTTTAGCTACGATACCCCTAAACAGACCCCTTTAGTAGTAGTAGAGCTTTTTTGTGAAAGAGTTCGTCCGGGGAAGTACTACCACCATACCTATTTCTGCCGCAAAGCAGTAGCGCTCGCATTGCTGTGTTCCGGTTTGAAGGGTAAGGGTGCCGGTGAAATTACAGGCACATGAGACTTTTCATCTTTATGTCTCAGGGTGGCGGGCGCATTGCAATGTTACATAGGGTGCGTCCTAGGTGAACGTGTCCTATGAGGTAATGCACTGTTCATAGGTAGAGGTTACCGCTTAACATCAGGTGGGCCATCTGCTAGTTCCGTCATTCAAAGTCGACTTAAAAAATAGTGCTATGCTAAAAAAGTTAGTCGAATAAACGAATACTATTTGTAGTTATACTTGTTTTATCCGCAGCGGCAAACACCGAATGGTTTGAGAAACGAATACTATTTTGATTCAGTAGGTAATAATAGTACGAAGACGAACCGCGGCTTTTCTAAATGATCCTTGTGTATACGGATTACGGAACAAGGAATGGAGACGAATGGTTTGATAAACGAATACTATTTTGATTCAGTAGGTAATAATAGTACGAAGACGAACCGCGGCTTTTCTAAATGATCCTTGTGTATACGGATTACGGAACAAGGAATGGAGACGAATGGTTTGATAAACGAATACTATTTTAATTCAGTACTAGGCAATAATTGTACGAACCGCGGCGGCAACCCCCGAATGGAGATGAATTTTTGAATTTGCCTCGCGCAACAGGCACCGAGCGACGACGCGCGAAACGGCTTGAACTCACTGTATGTCACTCACTTATTAGCAGGGACTTTTTTGCTTCCTGATTATTTCCTATTTCCTATTCTTCCTATACCTGTATATATACTGTGTATTAGTACATATATATGTAGTTATTGTGTATTTACCTATCTATTTATTATTAACTTTTTTTTTTTTTACTGTTTCGTATATTTTATCTGATGATTCATATGGTTCACTGTTCACTGTTCATCGTTTATCTTTTCTTTTTGGCATTTTGATTTTGTTTTTGTCTCTTTGCTTAATGTATCTATCTGTTGTACTTTTTATGTTAAGTATATATAAATATCTTTCTCGATCTATAAGTGAAAACTGTTTAAGGCTTAATTGTTTTACATTTCCATTATGTATCCTTCCTAGTTTAATAAGCTGTTTGTTTTCCATGAAAATAAATAAAATAAAATAAAATAAAATGTATAATTATTGCAAACGTGAACTATAGTTTCTACATTGAAAAAATAATCGATTTGTGTTTATATGTAGGTAAAACTAAGTATCAAGGTACCCGAACTGAATACATTATGCATGTTTTAACACTAACAAGACACTAAATTAACTTACAGTGCGTTACCTACTAACGAACAATTGCATGGTTTTTTTAAAAATCAACGTCTTCTTTTTTTGGTATGTAATCGTGGTGGTGATTGTGCTTGGTGTTTTTGATTTGGGATTTTGGTGGAGGTGAAAAGAGGGCAAAATGCCTCGTCGTACTTTTAAAAAGTCTATTGTTTGGCATTTTTTTGACTCATCATCTAACAAAAAGGAGGCAGTTTTCCAATTATGCAAAAGAACATACATTAACCACGGAAACACTTCAAATCTTAAAGAGCATCTAAAAAGAAAGCACCCTATCCAATTAGAAACAGAAGAAAACGAACGTGCCGGAATAGAGGAAACGCCTGCTCCAAGTGCTCCAAGTAAGTATTAATTTGTGTACCTACTACGTACCTATAATTAAAGTAAAAAATTCTGGATAAATACCTACCTATGTGTTTTTTTTAATTATTACCGTAACATTAATTGACAGGTCTGGCCAACTTACACCGCAATAGTTTAGGTTTTATCACTATAAATCAATCAGGTATCAAAATAGGTACAAGTACGAAAACCTTGATTGAAAAAATAACGATAATATAGCAGAAAAATTCAACCAGGTGTACATGGGAACTTTATGACCTTGGCTTCAATCAGTGACGTTTATACCCATGGATCGGTCCAAAAACTGGCACCCCAGATGGTCAATAGGACGTACTTTGTTAAGGCGCTATAGGTTCCAACGAACATTTTTCTATGAGCCGAAGAAGGCGAGCGCAAGCTCAGAAACTGTGTTTTTGTGTTTAAAAAAATATATAAAATGCCCTTTATAGTTTTGTTAAAGTTTGTTGATGACTTCAAAACTCAAATAATAATTAATAAAATACCAAATGTTTCAAAAATTATAACGTGTAAGAAGTAAGCCTAAAATGGTATTTATATTTAAAAGAGGTGTTTTTTTGATTTATGATTTCACTAGATAAAAAGCTTAAGGTGGTTGCTTTCGCTCGTGGCAAAAAAACACTGTAAATATCGTAGAAGCACAATACATAACTTGCGGCAACCTAGTTTTCGCTATCTGAAAAGTGTTGATGAGCTGTGATGAGCAAAAAACACGAAAAAAATTGATGTTCCCGCCACGAGCGATAGCAACCACCTTAAGCCGTATATTTTTGTCTTCTTGAAAACTGTAGGAACTCTTATCAAAACCTTAAAAATTCTAGAGCTCTTCTAGACATGCTGTGAACCTTTTGCGCCTTAACCCCGCACGTTAACCGAAAAGTTCAACAAGCTGCTCATACATAGGAACCAAAACGGTGCATTAAACAAGGTCGAATTTTACATGTCCCAGTGCAATGCCACACAGGGTGCGTACTTGGTCGATGTGTCCTATGTGATAATGCACTGTTCATAGGCAGAGGGTACCGCTTAACATCAGGTGGGCCATTTGCTTGTTCTGTCATCTAAAGTTGTATATATCTGATCATATTAACTAATAAGCGTTATTATTCAGCGTGGCAATGCAGCCAGCATCTTAGGGACGCTTCTGACGGTAGTGATTTTTATCAGTTGAACTACCTTTAGATCATTTGCAACGGTCTTCAGATGGCTCAAATATTTAATTTGTATTTTTAAAATTTTGAACATAACATTGTATTAGTTGTATTATTCTTTCTTTAAAAATAAATATACTAATAAGTGGGTAAATGTCTTTTCATTTTTCAGTTCAAAATGTTAATACTCAAGAGACAACTAATCAGCCAACACAACGGCGGACCCAACAGCCGACACAACCGCCGACACAACAACCGACACAACAGCCAACACAACCACCAAATAAACGACAAAAACAGATGCGCCTCTGTGCTTCAGAAAGAAACACAAATATAACGACAGAGAAAACAGCAGAATTTGACGAAGCCGTTGTAGAAATGATAGTAAAAGATTATCAGCCGCTCAGTACTGTCGAGGACACTGGGTTCCGAAACTTAGTTAAAAAACCTAACCCGAAATATACCTTGATGCGGGGTTAAGTTGGGCACTGAGCGCCGCCAGCTCTTCAGTGACCCACTGTTGGGCATTATTGGCATTTTCATCAGCGCCAAACCCAGTTTTCTTGAACCTTGGATCAAGAAAGGTGGCCTTTGCTACGATTCTGTCGACTTCAAAATCTTTTTGATGTAGTCTCAGACCCACGATGCTTTTTAAACAAAATGATTCCACCTGTTGTTTGTGTCGGCTCTCGGAATTATAATGTTTAGGTAATCCATGAGGCGCAATAGGTTCACAGAATGTCTAAAATGAGCTCTAGAATTTTTATGTTTTTGATAAGAGTTCTTAAACTTGTCAAGAAGAAAATAATAAATGTTTTTTTATCTAGTGTAATCATAAATTCAATACACTATTTGAATTACTTCAATCGATTTTTTTTATATAATATACGGCCTTTTTAAAATTGTAATAACATTTTAGACTTGCTTCTTACACGTTTTAATTTTTGAAACATTTGGTAACTTATTAATTATAATTTGAGTTAGTGAAGTCATCAACAAAATTTAACAAAACTCTAAACGGCATTTTTTTTTTAAACTCAAAAACACGGTATCAGGGACCTTATTCTCGTATCAAGCGAGATTTTTAACGTCTCATAGTTTTAAACTCTCTTGATTCTAAGAAATCTCGAGCGAATAATCTCGCTCATTCCATTCACGCGTTTTTTCAAGCGAGATGGCTACGATCGTCGATTAATCGGGAGAAAACTATTCGATTATTCGCGATTATTAAGGTTTTTTTTTTCAAAAATAGCCAATAATTATTTTGAAAATAAGGTTTAATAGCTTATCGTATATTCACAGTTTGAATCAAGTGCTAATTTCCTGACTAAAAGAACCAATAATCACCTCATTCTCGAAATCGTGAGATCGACCTAATCGATGTGATGACGTCACATAAAGCTCCCTAATTTTTCCTTTTCTCAACATCTCACAGTTTTATATCTCGAACGAAATTCGTACGAGATACAACGTTTGGTCTTTAGCATGTGAGATCTAAAAATCATTCGAGTTCTGTCATCAATCAATCAAATCAATGTCCGTAGGTACCTACTCCGACAGGAAGTAAACTGAAATTATTTTGTGTGTTTTGTTGTGTTGTATTGCGTGGGAAATAAAGTTAATTTGTGGTGTGGTGTGAAGTGAAATGACAAGACAATTTTGTGATAAGTGCGTAAACGTTTTCACAAAAAAATAGACAGATTTGTAGATAGCATTGTGACAATCACAGACAATAGTGTAATTGGTGACAATATTGTATTTTGATTTTGTGTGGTGTTAGAACTTAGCTTTGTACTTAAGTTAGTTTTTACAAAAATGGACGACTTTTTAGTTGATTTTGTGAATGACATTGTTGTTGAGGCATTGGCAGCTACGATGCGAAGGCATAGGTCGACAGCGACCGTCGACCCATTCGATCTACCAGACTTCGCCTTCAGCAAGCTCTTCAGCAAGCCTTCAGCAACCTTTCGCTCGCAAGCAACCTTATTCAAGAACTTGATCCACTCTTGGATGAGAAATGTATCCCTAATAAGACAAAGGTAAGATTTTACGCCTACTATTGTTTTTATGACAGCCTACAAAAGGTCTAGGTCTACTTTTAAATACATACTATTATTTATTCTGTGCTATAAGGTAGCTTATCTATCCTACAATGTTTTCTTGTTTCAGATGTTCTGCGCATTGCACTTCCTCGGCACAGGCAGCTACCAACATCCTGTTGGTAGCAACTACCTTTTTGACCTGTCGCAGCCATCTGTTTCAAGATGCATAGAAGAAGTTGTTGCAGCTTTAAACCACCCCACAATATTTAATAAGTGGGTTCATTTTCCCCAATCTTACAGAGAGATGAATGCTGTTGTACAAGGGTTGGTGTAACTTTTACATAATTAGTTCGGTACCTACATTGTTGGTAGGGTGTTAAAATGAACTTCTTACCTACCTACTTATTGAAATTAAAGTAGGTACCTACCTAATACCTATAATATTTTTCCATTTCAGTTTCTTCGCTAAGTACCATTTTCCAGGGGTAGTAGGTGCTATTGACTGCACCCACATTGCAATAGTCCCGCCATCCAATAGGACTTATGATGAAAGAGCATATGTCAACAGGAAAAATTTTCATTCAATAAATACTCAACTAGTAAGTAATTTCTAATTGATTATTAGCAATCATTTACTTATAGCTAATCTAGCATTAGTAATAATCCTACCCATACCTACCTACTAGATACTGTATAAAACATACATATTACACTCCTTACTCTACTTAGAATAAACTTTACATTTCAGATATGTGAAGTGAATTTAAAAATATTGAATGTGTGTGCCATATACCCAGGAAGCAGCCACGACTCCTACATTTTTAACAACTCAAACGTGAGCCTGCTCATGGAGCCTCTACTCCAATATGTTCAACTATCTGTTCAACCAGTTGAACAAATTGGATGAGTTTTCTCCAATTTTTTCAACTTCAAAATGTAGTTGAACTCTTTGGACTAAAAATTACAATAAGTTAAATTTCTTTGTTTTTATTAATAAAACAGGGTTCAATAAAAAAGTAGTATTCAAACCATGTATTTTAAAATAATTCATTCGCAGCGTCATGTGATTACGGGCTGCGAGAGGGGAAAACTTCTTCATAGTTTATGCATTTCTGGTTGGTACTTATTGAAACTTTTACTTCGTAACCTTTTTGAGGTCGGCAGCTATTGCTCCAGAGGTTATCACTGATAGTACTGGCCACTGACAGCAAATGAAAGAAAATGATGTATTATCCAGTCTCTACTGGCATTATCCAGGGAGGAAACAGGGGACTACGTTTGTATGGGAAAACGGCCCTTGTGTTTCCTCTTAATGACATTATCTACATATATAACGTCAGTTTTCCAAGAGTACAGCATTTGATTTTCCTTGCCTGTTTTTTTATAAATTGCAATGGAGATCGATGAAGATTTGTGTTTTTTACAAAATGGCAGAGGTCTAGTGCTAGTCCACTGCGGGTATCGATATTATCGTATAAGGAAATATGAAAATGGATCGTCTATCTATATGGAGGTGTTCAACGAGAGCCGTAGGAAAATTTACTTGCGTCGGTTCTTTAACTCTAGAGGTAAGAGCACTAGCGACCTGGCAGCGTGCCCATGGTTACGTTTGCACCATTGATTTGCCCCATTAATGGTGCAGACGTAAATGGTTAGTTACGTTTGCACCATTAATGGTGCAGATGTTACTAGTTAGTTATGTTTGCACCATTGATTGATAGGAAAAAACAGATCGTATTCAAAAACCGGCCAAGTGCGAGTTCCGGGTTCCGAACATAATCTATAAAAACGGCAAAAAAACACGGTTGTTGTATGGGAGCTCCCTTAAATATTTATTTTATTGTTTCTTAGTATTTGTTGTTTTAAACTTTTCAGTTCCATATGGTCAACAGTTAGTGTTGACGGTACGTGGAGGGAGTAAAATCGATCTTTTCTCACCGATTGCAGCAACTGAAAACTGTTGCGACCACCGAAAATCGCAAATAGAGTTTGCTACGTCAGCGCAATTTCCCAAAATTTTAAGAAAATATCGTGAAAATCGCCGGTTGCCGCAACTGAGAGCTCAAAATTGCAACGAGTTCTGAGCGCCTTAGATGAGCACAGAACGAATTTTGACAGCTGTCATCCAAAATGAAGATTTTGTCATCACCTTTTATTTGAGCCATACAACGAAATTCTAGCACGAGTAGTTTCCGAAATATGACTGTTTCAATTTTGACAGCTGTCATCCAAAATGTAGTGTTTGTCATGACCTTTCATTTGAGCCAAACAACAAAACTCTAGCAGGAGTAGTTTCCGAAATATGACTGTTTCAATTTTGACAGCTGTCAACCAAAATGATGATTTTGTCATCACCTTTTATTTGAGCCATACAACGAAATTCTAGAACGAGTAGTTTCCGAAATATGACTGTTTCAATTTTGACAGCTGTCATCCAAAATGAAGATTTTGTCATCACCTTTCATTTGAGCCAAACAAAGAAACTCTAGCAGGAGTAGTTTCCGAAATATGACTGTTTCAATTTTGACAGCTGTCATCCAAAATGTAGATTTTGTCATCACCTTTCATTTGAGCAAAACAACGAAACTCTAGCAGGAGTAGTTTCCGAAATATGACTATTTCAATTTTGACAGCTGTCATCCAAATCACGCTGTAGTTCCACAATACGTGCGGCCGCCGCGGCTAGTGCGCGCACACTGGTGATTTAACTACACTACAATGCAATTGATCTCAGTGGCCGCAGCGATCAGCGACTGAACACGGGCCGCAAATGCGTCGCTTCGATCTCGCTGGCCGCTGCGGCTTGGTGTGGGCGCTGGCCGCGTGCGGCCAGGTGCGCGTGCTCTATGGCGATTTCATACTAATGTTTCTATCTCGATGGTCGCCGCGACCTGGCCGCTGCGGCCTAGCCGCTAGTGCGCTATTGCCCTAACTATCCATATACCTACCTATAGGCAAAATTTGTTTTTCATGCAAGTTTTTGTTTATTTAAATATTTTATATATGTTTACAGAATTAAAAAAAATTGAAAATTAAAATCATAGTGATCATTGCAAATCAGATACTGGAAAAATTTAACTTGAGAAAAAGATTGAAGAATGTAAACAGAAAATCAAATTATCAGATGGAACAGAAACGGTTTCCAAAATTTATAAAAAAATAGTTAAATCTATAAATGATATCGGCCTCGATAAAATCGAAAATTGAACCGGCGTTCAATATCAAAATCCTATCGCGATGCTCTTTATTGAACCGATTGGGCTGAAAATTGGTGGGGAGTTAGTTTAAAACCAGAAAGCCAATTCTCGTAATAAAAAATAGTCAAATTAAAGTTCGGATCATGTTACGATCGAGTGTTGATGTCACAAACGTCAAAAATTGTATTCTGCTCACCTGACAATACAACACGGAATGTGATTATATCGAAATGTGACTGTAATTTGAATGTTTCAAAGTTCTGAGAATTCTCTCTTTCACTCTTTACAATTATTATATAGCACTATCCTACTCTAATATATGGTCGCAAGAACCGAAAGTAGATTATCTTGTTATTATGAGGGAGCAGAATACCAATTTCTCAGTCAATTTACAATACAATCTCGTTTCGGTCAACTTGCAGCGTGGATATAAAATAATTAAGAGAATTGGGCTTCAGGAGATTGACATAGGGGGAGATGGGTAGGAGGGGGGGGGGGTCCACCTGGGGCTACCCGTACGAAGCCGGGGCAAGTCGCTAGTATTCTATAATATCGCTAACGATATGTTCCCTTACATAGTATAATTAGAAGGTTATGCGTCACTGTGGCCGATTGCTCAGGGAATGTCGTATCACTAGGCCACTTGCTCGTGCCAAATTATTGACACCAAGAGATGTTTATTTCCTCACATTACGAACCCCCAGTCAAATTTATCAAAAACTAACACTTCAGAGTAAGCGTCGCTTCGCTTGCAAAGAATGTCCTGGAATGCCCAATAAACACCTACAAGCTTGTAAAAAAGACTGAAACCTTATTATTAACCTTATTAATTCAGGGCTTGCGAGTATTACAAGGAGTCAATCACGAGCGGAGATTCATGAGTACTTTGTGCGAAGATTACAAGGACGCGCTCCAAGGACACTGCGCGTCATCGGTCACTCTGAAAATGGGCGGACTAACGCCATCTACTGGGTAAGAACATTTATTTTTGTACGTATATTTAGTAATAACTAAACTAAACTAAATCTGTAATAACATATATTTTTTGTAGAAAATCGTATCGTGCTACTAATAGCAAGTTAGTAAAAAGTTACCTAAATACTTACATTGCATCATTACCTACTATATGGCTGGTTATGAATATTGGTCAGTTGTATAATTAATCTATCAATTTTAGTGCTGGCAGGATTGGAAGTCCGATACCAAAGCAAAGGCCCTAAAAATAAGAAGGCACAGGGATGGAACGGGTGGCGGGCCAGGCCCTACACCATTAACAAGTTTAGATGAGACACTGATCCAGTTTTGGGGTGTAGAAATGGTGCGATTTTTCTGTCAGCATTTAACTATAAAATTAGGCACATCAGCACCCAGCTGATTTCTTATCTCGGGCATTAATCAAGGAAACAACAGAAAATATGCAGTTACATTCTATTTGTTTAAGTGCGGATGTAAGTAACACCTACCATATAAACGATTCAAAACTACATAAGTTGGACTGGAAAACTATTCAAAGTGAAACAAAAAAAGATTTGATTTTATCAAAAACTATTAGACATGTTCTAGATGGTTGGCCAGTTAAGAAATTAATTGATAAGGAACTACAAATTTTTTACAACAGAAGGGATGAAATCAGCACCGACAGAGGATGTTTATTTTGGGGTTATAGAATTGTAATTCCTATGGTATTACGTGAATCAATTCTCTCAGAGCTACACAAAAGTCATTTTGGCATGGTGCGCATGAAGCAAGTAGCACGATCATATTTTTGGTGGCCAGGGTTAGATTCAGAAATAGAAAATGTTCCAAAAAAATGTGTTATCTGTCTCAAAAATAATAAAAATCCACCAAAATCAAAACTTAACCCATGGCCTGTACCGCCGTCCACTTGGTAACAGATAACGGGCCGACCTTCACTAGCACAGAATTTGCGAATTTTTGTCATCTAACAAATATAAAACATACTTTTTCGCCGCCGTACCACGCAGCAACGAATGGGGCAATTGAGCGATTTGTGGAAACTTTTAAAGCACATGTAACTAAAATAAAGGAAAGCGGTAGTCCACTCAGTTCAGCCGTTAACCTATTTTTGTTTGATTACAGAAATTTACCCCATAGTACTACCGGTGTAACACCGGCCAGGTTAAGGCTGCGTTTCCATTGACGCGGAGCTGGGCGGAGCGGAGCTTAGCGGTGCATGAATTGACCAATCACTATGCTCGAAATCTCTGCTGGCTGCTCGCTCGCCATAGTGATTGGTCAATTTATGCACCGCTAAGCTCCGCTCCGCCCAGCTCCGCGTCAATGGAAACGCAGCCTTATGCTGGGTAGAGAGCTTAGAAATCGATTCACATTACTTAGGCCACCACCAATAGCGGATAAAGCATATGAAATGCAAGAAAAAGCAAAAAAGTATTATAAAGGTAGCAGAAATACACCAACATTAGAATTAGGACAGAAAGTTATGGTTAGAGACTACCGAAAGGGCCATAAACCTTGGATTTTAGGAATTATAACGGATGAATCATGTCCAGGGGTAACCTATTACATTGATGTAGGGGGTTTAAAATGGAAAAGACACCTAAACCAAATTCGTACATGTGATCAGTCGGTAGAAGACTAAAATTATGTAATCAAATTAGTTAAGAATATTTAAGTAATACCATAACTCCTGTTTGATTTTTGTTATATTATAAATATTATTAAGGTAATGTAGTGGATTGGTAGATGTGTCCAGGATAGGTGGTGTTCAATAGTATAGTCCGTATATGTTTCACACACACAGTTTAATAGTTCCAAGAATATACACAGCACACAATATACAATTAAGAAGGAGAACGTTACGAGTAAGAAGAATGAGTTCATAAATCAAAGGCGAGCGACGCACCGTCTCTGTGTTACCGCGATTCCAACCGACTGACCTAGTTTCCATACGCGCGCGCCGGCCGACCGCCAATCTATTTTTTAGCTCGCTGCGACGACTCATGCACCGGTTTGACTAGAGCGCGCGGTTCCACTATCATTAGTTAGATACACGCCCGCTCGTCCGTCATAACGTAAGTAGGTGTGCTTAGTGCATGAATGTAAAGTAAGTTAGTGTAATTTAATGTTAGCGTGGAGATAGGATCCCCACATCACTCCCTTCCGAAGACCGTCACTACGGGCGATAGAAATCCGTAAAGCGGACTTGCCTTCCGGATCGTGTAGTACGAATTTGAGTTTTAGTTCCTTCGGTAGGCCTAGGCTCAGGATCAGGGGTGAGCTCAAGTGATGGCGATGCAGTCGACAAGATGTAGGCCGGTTTTAGGCGGTCTATTGAGACAGTCATCGCCTTCCCCTTTACCAGTATTTTGAAGACTTTGTCCCCATGCTGCAGTACCTCATGGGGGCCGGAATACGAAGGATGGAATGTTCCTCGCAACATTTCTTCTCGAAGGAAAACGTGTGTTGAGGAAGCCAGATCCTTGTAAACGAATATTTTCTGTTTGATATGCCGCGTCGCGGGAGAAGGTTGCAATTTACCTACAATTGAGCGCAGCCGAGCAGTGAAATCAGTGAGATCAGAGGTACCGGTTATGGTGCCGTGGAAAAATTCTCCAGGTAGTCGTAATGGCTCTCCATAAACCAGTTCAGCCGAAGACGACTGAAGATCTTCCTTAATTGCACTTCTAATGCCAAGTAGGACAAGTGGAAGTGATTCCGTCCAATTGCCGTCAGCATGACAAGTGATGGCCGTCTTTAGCTGTCGATGGAATCTTTCTACTAGTCCATTACAGGCAGCGTGGTAGGCCGTAGTCCTACGATGTTTGAACCCAGCTATCTTCGCGAGGAATTCGAAGAGCGCTGATTCAAATTGACGCCCACGATCGGTCACTATGTCGGTGGGGCAACCGAATCTGGCGATCCACCCTGACAATAATGCCTTAGCCACAGTATCTGCTGTGATATCCGCAATAGGGATGGCTTCAGGCCATCTGGTAAAGCGGTCTACGGCAGTAAGGCAGTACCGGTAGCCGTTGGACATAGGCATGGGGCCTATCAGATCGATGTGGACGTATGCAAATCGGGCTTTAGGCAAATCGAAAGTGCCCAGTGGAGCGGACACGTGACGATGAACCTTAGAACGCTGGCAGGCCAAGCACGTTCGTGACCATTCTCGACAATCCTTTCTAACTCCTGGCCAAACGTAACGCTGTGCTATAAGCTTAGCGGTTGCGTTAGCACCAGGGTGACTTAAGCAGTGTAGACTGTCAAAAACTTGCTTTCGCAATGATTTGGTCACGAAAGGTCTCGGTGTGCCAATACTTACGTCACAGTATATGTCCACCTTGCTACCGGGCTCTTTGATTTTCTCAAAGCGGAGCGTTGTCGATTCCTCGTTGAGAAATGAAAATAGCTCGGCATCTGAGGTCTGCGATTTGGCGAGGACTTCAAGGTCAACTGGACTTTGTAACTCCTCAATTCGGGACAGCGTGTCGGCCACGACGTTATCCTTGCCAGATATATGCCGGATATCGCTGGTGAATTGTGAGATGAAATCCAGGTGTCTGTACTGCCGAGGCGAGCTGTTACTCTTCCGCTCGCTGAAGGCGTAACATATCGGCTTATGGTCAGTATAAACCGTGAAGTCTCTCGCTTCTAGCATGTGCCGGAAATATTTTATGCCCTCGTATATGGCGAGTAGTTCACGGTCGTAGGGTGAGTACTTCTGCTGAGATGGGCTAAGTTTCCGCGAAAAGAATGCAAGCGGTTGCCAGTCCTCTTCTATCAACTGCTGTAATACTGCACCCAATGCTAAGTCGCTGGCATCAGTTACTAGTGCTAGTTTGGCCCGGCAATCGGGGTGAGCTAGTAAAGCAGCGTTGCTGAGACTCTCTTTGGATTGCTCGAAGGCTGAGAGGGCTTCACCTGACAGGTCGACAGGGTCAGAGGCCTTTACCGAGCCAGCTAGCAGGGCGTTAAGAGGGGCTTGGATTTTTGCGGCGTTAGGCATAAAACGCCTGTAAAAATTCAGCATGCCCAAAAATCGCCTAAGTTGCCTCACTGTTTTTGGCGCAGGGAACTCTTTTATTGCCTGAACTTTTAAGTCGAGTGGTTTGGTTCCTGCAGCAGATATGTTATAGCCTAAAAATGTTACCTCAGATGCTCCAAATACACACTTTGAAGTGTTCACGACGATGCCGTACTTCTTCATGCGTTCAAAGAGCTGTCGGAGGTGGCTTTCGTGATCTGCTGCCGATCGACTGAATACTAAAAAATCGTCCAGGTAACAATAACAAAAATCCAGCCCCCGAGTCATTTCGTCTACGAACCTCTGGAACGTCTGTCCAGCGTTCCGTAATCCGAAGCTCATAAACGGGAACTCGTAGAGGCCAAAAGGGGTAGTTATCGCAGCCTTTTGGATATCCTCCTCGTTCACAGGGATTTGGTTGTAGGCCTTGACCAAATCAATGGTTGAAAAGACTGTACAGCCAAAGATGCTATGGGCAAAGTCTTGGATATGTCTGATAGGGTACCTGTCAGCAATGGTCCGAGCATTCAGCAGTCTGTAATCTCCGCAAGGGCGCCAGCCATTGTCTTTTTTGGGGGCCAAATGCAGAGGAGAAGACCATGGGCTCTCAGATGGACGAGCCGTACCACTGCTTAGCATCTGGTCGAACTCCTTCTTCGCCACCTTGAGCTTATCAGGAGCTAACCTGCGAGGGGAACAAGATATGGGGGGACCGGGTGTGGTGCGTATGTGGTGTATAGTATTGTGTTTTTGAACGTGTGGCGTGCCAGCTGGTTTAATAATTTCGGGATATTCCGATAGAATTTTATGGAAAGGCGTGTCACCGGTTGGGACCTTTACAGAACATATTGAGTCATGAGCATTAACGAGGTAAGCTTCGGTTGACAATGATGTTATATTATCTATAATACGTCCTATGCGTTTATTACGGACATCCACAATGAGGTTGTAAAAGCTTAAAAAATCGACTCCTATTATAGCTTTAGTGACGTCGGCAACAATGAAACTCCAGGGAAAATCGCGCCTAAGCCCTAAATCTAAATTAAGCTGAAGCGAGCCAAAAGTGTTAATGACACTTCCGTTGGCAGCTGTTAGCTCATAACTGGTCTTGACTCGACGTTCCCGAAGTGCAGACCGAGGGAAAACGCAGACGTCGCTTCCGGTGTCCACCAAGAAAGGGGTCTTCGATTTGCGGTCGGTAACGAAGAGGCGACCAGAGGAAATGGGGCAATCGTCAGTCGCATTTACCGACCGCCCTGGGCGTTTCCCGCCTTCCCGAAGTCACAGGGCTTGACACATTGGGTTGCTTTTTCTCCATGACGGCTGTGATACCAGCAGTTTGGAAATTTCCGGTAGCTTGATTGGGACCGGGATCTAGAGCGCCTGCGGTGGTGGTCGTTGGGACGACGGCTGGAACGATCGTGCGATCGGGGCTGATGGTTAAGCTGCATGGTAAGGTTCTTGACGGCTGCCTTCAGCTCAGCTATTTCATTTGCCATAGATTGCATCGAACCAGGAACGGGGGTTGCCGAAGATGAAGCTAATTGGAGACTGGGTAGCACGATATCGTGAACTCTATCCGCCAGGTCAGCAGAAGCTTCCAGGGTACTTACTGGTTGAGATGCGATTAGAGTCTGCAGGTTGCTGGGTAGCCGACTGCACCAAATGCTTTTGATGAAATCATCGGGGACGGTTGATCCTGCCAGGCTCTGCAGGTGCCGCATGAATTGTGAAGGTTTTCGGTTCCCTAGTTCTTCGTGCATCAGCAACTGCTGGATTTTGCGCTCCCTCGATGCTGACAGGCGTTTGATCAGCTCCTCCTTAAGCTTCCCGTATTTGTTCGTCGCTGGAGGAGACGTGATTATGTCCTTAACCTCTTTTGAGTACTGAGGGTCCAGGTGGCTGATCACATAATAAAACTTTGTCGTATCCGCCGTGATGTTGGATATCGAGAATTGGCCTTCAATCTGGGCGAACCATATTTCAGGCTCCTCTGGCCAAAACGGCGGAACACGGATACCGACTTTGCATGTTTCCTACGGGTGAATGGAAACGCGCTTCTTCTTTTTTTTTATTTGTGACTGGTTGGCGTCGCCGTCTTCGTCATGATCTGACGACGTGGCTTTTCCGTCACTCTCACTCATTGTACCTTAGTATTCCCAGGGGTCACCAGTTGTAGTGGATTGGTAGATGTGTCCAGGATAGGTGGTGTTCAATAGTATAGTCCGTATATGTTTCACACACACAGTTTAATAGTTCCAAGAATATACACAGCACACAATATACAATTAAGAAGGAGAACGTTACGAGTAAGAAGAATGAGTTCATAAATCAAAGGCGAGCGACGCACCGTCTCTGTGTTACCGCGATTCCAACCGACTGACCTAGTTTCCATACGCGCGCGCCGGCCGACCGCCAATCTATTTTTTAGCTCGCTGCGACGACTCATGCACCGGTTTGACTAGAGCGCGCGGTTCCACTATCATTAGTTAGATACACGCCCGCTCGTCCGTCATAACGTAAGTAGGTGTGCTTAGTGCATGAATGTAAAGTAAGTTAGTGTAATTTAATGTTAGCGTGGAGATAGGATCCCCACAGGTAACAATAATGTAATTGTTAGCTTGGTTAAGTATTGTTTAGTATTGTTTGAACCTTGCTATTTGTCCTAGGTAGTACAAAATAAGTTCTACGATTGTATACAATGGTGGTGGAGAGTGTGATATCGGAACGTTACAGGCTCTGTACTGTTCGCTCTCTCGCGGTCTCGCTCTCTCACTCACGGGGAACGGACATGCAAAAATATAATAAAGTGCTGTTATAAATTACAATCTTTAATTTAATAGAATATTTATTCCGGTACACAACAGTTTGGCGACGAGCTCCAAAGGACCGATTTCTCAAGACGCGACCGATTTTTTTAAAGTTGTGTGCTAACAAATCGTATACCACCGCGCGCCGGCCGCGTCCCATCCACGGTTCAACGGCAACCATTTTTTCCTTACTTCAATATACAACTCAACTATCACGTCACGGAAAAACAAAAATAAATGTCTTCTTGGATTTACAAATTAAACAAATCCCAATTGGAAGAGCAGCTATCAGAGTACGGATTTACTACTCGAAACGAAACAGTTGATGAATTACGGAAGATTTTGAGCACCCACTGGAAAGAACAATTGAAAGCAGACGCCGCCGCCTGAGCCAATTCGTCTCAACAAACAAAGACAAACATGTCAAATAATTATGATCTACAGGCATTCAATGGTGAATGTTGGGAATCGTTTGAACAACAACTACGATGCATCATTACGTTAAATGAAGTTCCTGATACAAAAAAGGTACCATTGCTGCTCACAAAAATTACACCAAAAGTTTTCGAGACATTGACGTGTTTGTGTGCGCCTTCGAAACCAATAGATCAGTCATATGATGAATTATGTACAACATTAAGTAAAAAATATATGAAGAAGCAGTCATCAATTCTAGATAGAGCCACATTTCGCAGTCGAACTCAATTGCCAACAGAAAGCGTTGAAGAATATTTATTGGCATTAAAAAAATTAGCTGGAGTGTGCAATTTCAAAGACATGAACGACCAGATAAAAGAAAAGTTTATTGGCGGAGTGCATTCAAGATTGATAAAGTTTGAATTGTTAAAAAGTAATTCTGATCTGAGTTTAGACCAAACGGTGATGCTGGCACGGACAGTGGAAACAGCCTTAGTGCATACTACCAGTAAAAAGGAAACGGAGGTATCAGAGATGTTTAATTATGAGCAAAATTCAAAGCAAAAGCAGAATAAATTTAATAAATTGAAATCAAAGAAGAACCAACAAGTAAAAGACAAAGAAGTAAGATGCTTTTGCTGTGGTAACAATGGTCATATAAAGTCTGAATGCAGATTGATCAAGAAGTTCTGTTCGGAGTGCGGGCAACAAGGACACCTTTTTAAAGTTTGTTCGAAGAATCCTCGAAGAGTATACTCACTCGAGGAAAGTGATCAAAAAATCAAGTCAGACACAGAGGATGACGTTGAAACTTCAGTGGAGCAATTATTCAATGAGTATAAGACATACTCTGTTAATGTAAGTAAGATACCTCCGCATTATATTGCTATAAAGGTTGCAGGAACATATTTAGATTTTCAGTTAGATACTGGTTCGGAGGTAACAGTAATTCCGTTAAAAGACAAAGTCAGTCTATTTAACCAGTCTGAAATTAAGGATTCCAATGTTAGATTTAAAAACTTTGACCAAACCATCTCAAAGCCAGTTGGCATATTGGAAAACCTAACAGTAAAATATAAAAACCTAGTGAGAAAGTTGGATGTTTTTGTGGCCCATGATGATGTACCACGAATAATAGGCCGTGACTGGTTAAAAGCATTTAACCTGTGGCCTCCAACATTTATAGAAACTAATTCTATGACTAAACATTCAGAATCTTACTCATGTGATATAAAAAATGTTTCAGAAGCAGAAAATCTAATCAAAGAGAAGTTCGCAGAAGTATTCAGCCCGGGGTGGGGTAATTTCAAAGGTGAAGCTATCACGCTACATTTAAAACCGGATGCAAAGCCCAAATGCCTTACACCACGACGGGTACCATTCGCATTGAAAGACAAGGTAAAGCTTGAAATTTCACGTTTACTACAGAATGGTAGGATAACACCGGTGGAATACAATCAGTGGGGTACTCCAGTGGTTCCTGTTTTGAAAGCGGATGGATCTGTAAGGCTGTGCGGTGATTACAAGGTTACCTTGAATCCTCATTTGGAGATTGACCATTTTCCATTACCCCACATCGATGAAATTTTCAACACAATCAAAAATGGAGAATACTTCTGCGAGCTTGATTTAAAAGAGGCATACTTGCAGGCACCTTTAAGCCCTGAGTCTCAGGAGCTCACAACTATAGTAACGGAAGTAGGTACATACCGTTATCAATACTTACCATATGGTGTGAGCACAGGTCCAGGTTCCTTCCAGCGGTTAATGTGTAAAAAGCTGGCTAACATACCAAACACAACCGTATTCATTGACAATATTTATATGGCAGGAAATGATGTTAATGACATGCTGAACACCCTGTGTAAGGTCCTATCAAAACTACAAGAATGTCAATTTAAATTAAAAATTGAAAAATGTAAATTCTTCAAGAAAAGTATAGATGTGTTTGGTTTTAGAGTCACTAAAAATGATATTAGCATTGTAAAATCAAATGTTGAACCATTGTTAAATACTAAAGCCCCTACAAGTATGACATTATTAAGGTCCTTCTTGGGAAAAATTAATTATTACAATCGGTTCCTAAAAAACATGGCTAGTACGATAGCACCACTATATGATATTATTAAGAAGAATAAATTTGAATGGACCCCAGATTGTAACAAAGCTTTTGACTTAATCAACAGAAATTGTCTTCAGTTAACAATTTAAGACACTTTGACCCAAACTTACCATTAATTTTGTCATGTGACTCATCACAAACCGCCCTAGGGGTTGTATTATCAAACCGAGATTATGATGGTACTGTCAGACCGATTGCATACGCAAGTAAAAAATTAAACTCTGTAGAAATCAAGTATTCCACAATTGATAAAGAAGCCATGGCAATTATCTTTGGAGTGACCAAATTTTATAACTATACTTATGGACGATATTTTGAGCTAGAAACAGACAATGCTGCGTTAGTTAGAATATTTGGACCCACCAAAGGTATTCCAAAAATGGCAGCCAAAAGGCTACAACATTATGCGATTTTTCTGTCAGCATTTAACTATAAAATTAGGCACATCAGCACCCAGCTGATTTCTTATCTCGGGCATTAATCAATGAAACAACAGAAAATATGCAGTTACATTCTATTTGTTTAAGTGCGGATGTAAGTAACACCTACCATATAAACGATTCAAAACTACATAAGTTGGACTGGAAAACTATTCAAAGTGAAACAAAAAAAGATTTGATTTTATCAAAAACTATTAGACATGTTCTAGATGGTTGGCCAGTTAAGAAATTAATTAAGAATAAGAATAAGAATAAATTTATTTTCAACAAAAAACATAAAACAGTTGTATACTTACACAGCTAAACACTCAAACAATTAGAATTTTATAATAAAAATGAAGGTATGTGTAAGTTTATACAGTTAGAAATCTTTACCTCCCGTGCTAGTTGTAAACTGTGTTACGGCGAGGTAATGATTATCTTCCCATACAAACACAAGTCTGCAGTATTAAGTTTACAGAGCAGAACAATCTTATTGAATAGTGTGTACAATCTTATAATAGCTGTTCATAAAATAAAACATAAAATATAATGTAGGTAAGTATGGTACATTCATAATGCTGTGCATTTTGTACCTACGTATAAATATATCTATATATATTATATTTTTAACATAATTATGTACATTTAGCAAAGTCGCGAGCTGAAGATAGCTTAAAATTTATATATCAATACATAGTATAAAACAAAGTCTCTTCCCGCTGTCTGTCTGTCTGTCTGTCCCTATGTATGCTTAGAACAAACTTTGCAACGGATTTTGATGCGGTTTTCCCATAGATATAGTGATTCAAGAGGAAGGTTTATATGTTCATGCATAATATACCCGTGCAAAGCCGGGGCGGGTCGCTAGTAAATTATATAGGTCAAACTTCAAGAAACATTAAACTATCTGTATTCAAATAAATAAATCGAAATAGTCACAGACTGGTATTATCTTATGATTTGCAGTAAGTTCTCCGTTCCTTCATAATCAAATGTACTTAAGAACTCTTCTATGATATTTCCACAAATATATTTAGTGTTATCCTTCAGCATTACAATTTTACTTATTCGGTTATATAAGAGAGGTGCTAAGAAATATGCGAAACCCTGCGCGAATCTAGTATTGCACCGGGGAACTTTATATACTTCATGTATTCTTCTGCGATTCATTGTCGCAGCATGAGTCGGAAAAGCGTGTTGTTTTATGGTGATCAGTTTTATAAAGAACTTACGAACAGTAAGTACTTTTGATTCTTTGTATAGGTCTAGTGTGGGGTATCGAAAGGGTTTAAAATTCAAGACTTTCAAAATAGAGCGCTGGGTTCTTTCCAGCTTAATAAGAATGGTCTTTGCTGCACCTCCCCAGGCCGAGATTCCATAAGTTAATATTGATTGGCATAGTGTCAGATAAACGGTTTTATTTGTTGACTCATCTTTAAGGTGTCGAATTTTTTTGAATATGTGTATAAGTTTCCGAATACGTGTCTTGAGTGTATCAATTTGAGGTTTCCAATTTAAATTCTGATCAATAGTAATCCCAAGATATTTTATACGATCCGTAGCTGATAAGGTATAACAACCGCAAAGGGTGCTGTCACTAGAACAAGTATGTACTTTTAATGAGAAGTCTGGGTTGGGCTGATGGTTGTTATAAATAGAAAATGTTATGTATTTCGTTTTGGATAGGTTAAGTGTTAATAAGTTATTGTTAAGCCAATTGATTATTATGCGCATTCCACTCTCGGCTGCTATGCGTGCTTCCTCCCATGATGGTCCACTAAATATTATTACAGTGTCATCAGCAAATGATGTTATTTTAGCGTTAGGTAGTTCGGTGTTACAAAGATCATTCAAATATACCAAGAATAGTGTTGGTCCTAGAACAGATCCTTGTGGAACCCCAAAGTTCACAGATTGTTTCGAACTGTAAGAGTTATCTAGCCTCACTGTTTGGAAACGATCGTGTAAGTAGTCTTTAAATAGATCCAAAGGAACACCACGTACTCCAATAGAGTCGAGCTTGCTTAACAGCAGTGGAACAGAGACAGTATCAAAGGCCTTGGCTAGGTCCAAAAAGACTCCAATACTTTTCTGTTTCTTGTCTAGGTTATTAACTAGATGTGTGACAACAGTATCGATTGCATCGTTAGTCGATCTTCTTCCTCGGAACCCATATTGGTTTTGAGAAAGAATATTGTTGGCTTCCAGATATTTAACTAGCCGTATGTTAATAAGTTTTTCCAGAATCTTGGCCAAAGTTGGTAGCAAAGATATTGGGCGGTAATTGATTATACTGTCTCTGTCCCCTGACTTAAAGATTGGAACCACAACTGATTCCTTTAGTAATTTAGGGAAGACACCAGTTGAAAGGCACAGGTTGCAAAGGTAAGTAATCGGAGCGATAAGGACGCCAATACATTTTTTTAGAAGTATTGAAGATATGCCATCCCAACCAGTTGACGAAGTGTTCTTCAAAGAGGCCACTACTTTGTTAATTTCAATTTCATCAGTTTCCAACAGCATAAAGGAGTTTAATTGAGTGTTTTTGGGTACGTATTTTAGTACCAAGCCATCTTGGGTCATGTTTAGGTTTTCTAAAATGTTTGCAGCTAGATTACCACCTACGTTAACGAAATAGTTATTAACAATGTTAGCCGATTCACAGTGTGTTATTTCAGGTTTTAGAAGTTCACTAGGCGCCTCTGTTTTGTTATTAAGACCACAGACACGCTTTATAACTTTCCAAGTATTTTTAATATCATGTTTGGCATCGTGTAGGTCGGATCTATCATACCTATTTTTTAGATCATGTAGAATATTGTTACAGTGGTTTCTGTAACGCTTGTACGTAACTTCTAGGTACTTATCTCTGGGGGATTTTTGATGACGTCGATGCAAAGTGTCTCGGAATCTCATGCACCGTAGCAATCCAGGAGTGATCCAGGGTTGAAAGGTTTGTTTTCTATTAGGTATAGAAATTTTTTGCGTACAATTTTTAACAACATTATTAATTGTATTAACTAGGTGTTCAGTAAGCTTATTTGCATCTTTTTCTATTAGAAGAGCATTCCAATTCACCTTTGATATTAATTCCAGGGCTTTGTTATAGTTTATTTTGCTACAAGATTTTTGAGCTTTAGCAAGGGCCTGCGATAGAGGAATAACGAGATAAAGACATCTGTGATCAGTTACGCATGATCTGCAAATGGCAGTCATTACTTTTGATTTAGATTTAACAAAACAATGATCATAGCATTTTTCCATTCGAGTGGGGAAAGTGTGACTTGGCAGTAACCCATGTATTGCAAGTAGATCTAAGTAGTCATCAGAACTATTGTCAGCTGAAGCATTACTTATATCTATATTTAAGTCACCGAGCATGAATATGTTAGGTATTTGTTTAAGTTTCGTAAGCAGTTCGTCAAGAGAGGCCAGGAAATTTGCAATTGAAGAGAATGATGGGGATCTGTAAACACAGATAAATGCATAGTCTTTGCCGATTTTTACTACCAGACTATCAGCATCGCTTAAGTTTGGCTCGTAAATAGAAACATCAGAAATATTATTGCGGGCATAAACAATAACCCCACTGTTTTGATTAATGTGCCTGCAAGTATGAGAAGCAGAGTATTGCTCTAAAGCCGGTATAGGACCGCTACCTTGTAACCAACATTCCGTTAAAACTATGAAATCATAGCTAAGCTGACTTCTTGTAAGAAGTACTGTAAAATCATCCAGATTCTTGTTAACACTACGTATATTTTGCAAGATAACTTTCAAGGAGCTCTTGGATTTCATTTTAAGGTTGAGTTCGCAAAAATCCGTGGCATCGTCAACCAAGTATGAATCACCAGCATTGATCTCATTATCAACATCGGAGGTAATTGCATCAACATCATTTATCATGATTATGATAGGTGTATATATATATATATATATATATATGTCTATTATAATATTACAAAAGTATGTATTTCCAGTAACAAAAAAAAAAAAAACCCAAAATAAATATAAAAAACAATCAAAATAATTAACTAGTTCGTTATTACAGGAGTAAAAATTACGTGCCAGTAAGAAAGGAATGCAGGTACACAGCAATTTAAATTGCAGATTATTTTACATAGAAATAACCATTTCTTTTATGTTCTCCAGATCTCTCTCAGAGGCAATACGTATTTGTGGCAAGCCTTCTGCTTTGCGTAGGTATATACGCCCAAACGAAGTCCAGCAGAAGGTGTAGCCGTTATTTCTGGCAAATTCACGGGCCCGAAAATATAAATTTCTGTCACTATATGTGAGATTTTCTGAAATATAGATCGGTTTCTTCAGACCTCCTATGCCTAGGGTATCAGTACTCAGCTTCTCCGACTGGTGCTCTTTATTGAACCTCTTAGATGAAACTAAGAAGCTATCTCTGGCAGAAACGGTAGTAAAATCTACTATGATTGGTCTCACTTGTGCTTTCGAGATGGAACGATAAATGTCTTTTATTGCAGTGGCACTGTCCAGCGTAATATTGAGTACTTCTGCGGTTTTACGAACAATACTCCTTAAATCCTCCTTTGTTTCCTTGTTTGGCTGCGGAACATTCCTTATCTCTATGCTGGTAACTTTAGCATTGCGTTCTAGAAAATCAACCTTCCTTTCAAGAGAATGAATTTTTAAATCACTCGTTTTTTTCTCTTCTTCTAGGACTACCAAACGTTGCTGTACTTCGTCATATTTGTTTGACATGGAGTCCATGGAAGTTTTGACCTCATTGATTGAGCTTAAAATCGCTAAAAATTTCAGATCTTGGTCTTCCTTAAGTGAAGCAAATAGGTCGAAAATTTCCGATTTAGTAATATCATCATTCTTACGCTTATGCTTACGGGTCGCTATGTTTGTAAAAGATAAGGTTTCTCGAAGAGGCATTGATGGCTCGGCTATGCTTGGGTCCGAAGAGTAGTGCTGCGGTGGCGTTGAAAAAACACCTGGTGAGCCCTCTGTAGTTGGAGAATTCAGCATAACTTATTTATATCGTGAAGAGTAGATTTCTCAATAAAAGTTGTGTTCGGGTGCTAGGTGTGCTTAGAGATAGGTAGCGGAAGTTCTTACAGCAAAACGGCAAAAATAATCCAATATGGTAGATACCTAGTGTAATAGGCGCACGGCAATAAAGTGTCCCGAGCAAGCTCCAGTTAACAGCACACCAATAAAGTCCCCCGAGAGTCAGCCGTAGTAAACTTCACGAGAAAAGGTCCAAAGCGCCGCGGAATCGACGTCGCTTACGCGTATTGCTTCTACACAGCAACTGCCGGTTTAAATTATTTGCGGGTGATCAATAATTGCACTAGTGGAACTTGATTAAGTTATTGACTGAATTATCCACACTTGTTTTTGTAATCAATAGCCATAAAGTGTCACAATGAGGTCCAAAACTTTGTATGTAAAACTATAGTCACTTCACTACACTATTAACATAGATATTTAATTTAACTGCAGCGAACTTTGTATGGGTGTGTTACTCGTTCAACGTACGATACGACCTGATACGATACGATAATTGATAAGGAACTTCAAATTTTTTACAACAGAAGGGATGAAATCAGCACCGACAGAGGATGTTTATTTTGGGGTTATAGAATTGTAATTCCTATGGTATTACGTGAATCAATTCTCTCAGAGCTACACAAAAGTCATTTTGGCATGGTGCGCATGAAGCAAGTAGCACGATCATATTTTTGGTGGCCAGGGTTAGATTCAGAAATAGAAAATGTTCCAAAAAAATGTGTTATCTGTCTCAAAAATAATAAAAATCCACCAAAATCAAAACTTAACCCATGGCCTGTACCGCCGTCCACATGGTACAGACTTCATGCAGATTTTTTAGGGCCATATAATAATAAAATGTTCTTGGTGATTGTAGACAGCTATTCAAAGTGGCCTGAGGCTTTTGAAATGACCACTTTTGGGGCAACTCGTACAATCGAAATTTTCAAGAAATTATTTTCCAGCTTTGGTTTTCCAGTCCACTTGGTAACAGATAACGACCCACCGATTCCTAGGGATGGGCAGGAAAACATACATAAGGGCAGTGCGAGCATGCAATGAAAAGATGTTGGCCTCTGGAGCCACCACCATCACAGACGATGTTAATGTGGGTGCATCAAGCAGCAGACCCACTGAACTTGGCGGGGCTAACGTTGAGGGCGGCAATCAAGGAGCAACTGGAACTGGCCCTGACCCAAACTAGATCAGGGGGTGCAGGCGGGTATGGATGTTCAAACAGAGAGGATGGCAGACATGCTTTATTCCAAACTTTCTGCACTAATTGAATCCAAATTCCTAAATTTAGCCCCTCAATCCTATTACCCTCCTCCACCTCCTATGCCTCCTGTATGCCCATCAACAAAATTGATGCCCCCTCCTCCTCCTCCTCCTCCTCCTCCCCCATCAGCATCCCCTTCGGATAAATTGAGCTCCATAACCCACCCTACTGACTTACCAGGACTTTCTGCTGGTAAAGAAGCTCTCATAGCAGAATTAAAAATGTTCATAGCAAAAGGAAAGAAACAACCTTCAAAAATGCTCTTAAAGCTCTTAGAAAGATGAAAATAAAAATAAAAAATAAAAAATGGAAAATGGAAAACCACATAACATATTATTATTATTATATCACTCATTTATTAAAAATCTCGTAAAAAAATATATTTTTCACTATAAAGCAATACTATCTACAAAAAAATAAATAGTAAAAAAACATTATAGTAAAAAATATAAATCAAAACGGGGAACCACCGACCGCGGAGCGAGGCCCAAACGGTCGGGGGCTAGGGCTGCAGAGAGAGGAACCTCCTGACTATACGTGCCGAGTCCAGGAGTACCGCCTTCTGAATCTGACCCTTGATCCAACTATTTAGCGAGAGCTTCTTAAGGTACTGGTCGAAGCTCTTCGCAATCAGTCCATTCACTGAAACGACTATCGGGACGATAATCGTTGAATCCACATCCCACATGGCGGTAATCTCGTGAGCCAAGTCAAGGTACTTGCTTAACTTGTCTTTCTCGGCCTTCACGAGATTAGCATCATGCGGGATAGTGACATCAACAAGTATCGCCCGGCGTTCCGACCGGTCTACCAGCACGATATCAGGCTTATTGGCAACAATAGTCCTATCCGTGATGATAGACCGGTCCCAGTAGAGCGTGGCACGGCCATTTTCAAGAACCGGCTGAGGCACGTACTTATAGTACGGCACCTCAGGTCCCACAAGGTCGTATCGGAGGGCAAGTTGCTGGTGAATGATCCTGGCTACTTGGTTGTGTCTGTGCAGATACTCTGAGTTAGCAAGATGCGAACAACCCGAAAGCACATGCCTGAGGGATTCTCCGGGACGGTGACATGCTCTACAGATATCAACCGTCCCATCCTTCATGATGTACTTTCGATAGTTGTTCGTCTTGATAACCTCATCCATAATCGCACAGACAAAACCCTCGGTTTCCCCAAAGAGGTCACCGAAACGTAACCAGTTTACTGAAGCGAGCAGATCTACATCGGGCCCTGTGAGGGCCTTGTAAAACCGCCCGTGCAGTTCCTTGCTCTCCCATACGGTCTTGCGTTCCTGAGTGCTCAGGGCTGATGGTTTACGCCAGTTCTCTTTTGCTAAGGAGAGCGGGGTAAAGTTCTTATCAACTGCAACGACATCGTGATGCATCCCGTACTCGGCATGGAGGAAGTACTCCCTGAGATTGCACACCTCGCGGTTGTGGAGAGTCTTGGCATTTAAAAAGCCTCGACCTCCATCCTTCCGCGGGATGTACATTCTCATAACCGACGAACGAGGGTGTCGCATGCGATGGGTCGTTAATAGATGACGAACTCTACAATCCAGGGCATCTAACTCTGTCTGTGTCCACCTTAATATGCCGAAGGTGTATATGAGCAGAGGCATAACCCAGCCGTTAAACGCGCGAACCTTGTTGCCACCCGACAAAAGACTGTTAAGTACTTTTGTCAAGCGGCAAAAGAAACGCTCCTTCACCGACTGCTTTATGTCCCTATCTACCATGCCTAACGACTCCGACATACCAAGGTATTTGTAGGTTTCGACTTCGGAGAGAGATCTGAGTGACATTGTCTCAGAAAGCTGCAAGTTCGTGGAATTTACAACTTTCCCCCGCTGTACTTGCATGACCGCACACTTATCTACACCAAACAAAAAACTGATAGCGTTGCTGAATACCTGTGTGATATTCAACAAAGCTACCAGCTCCGGTTTTTTTGGTGCAAAAAGCTTGAGGTCATCCATGTACAGAAGGTGAGAAATGATCTCACCCTCTCTTCGAAGTCGATAGCCTAGACCTGAATCCTTCAGTAGAGTGCTGAGAGGATTCAGTGCTAGGCAAAACCACAAAGGACTCAGACTATCGCCCTGAAATATACCCCGCTCAATCCTTATTAGGTCTTGCGGAGCAGAGGGATCCAATCGGCTACCTGGATGTTGAAGGACTGTTTTCCACTGCCTCATACATGATCCTAGGAAGAATCTTAGAGTTGCATCCACTTTATACAATTCCAAGACCCTCTCCAGCCATGTATGAGGCACCGAATCGTAGGCCTTCTTATAGTCAATCCAGGCAGCCGAGAGATTCCCCTTGCTCCTCCTGACCTGCTGGCTAATGGCCATGTCAATGAGGAGGAGCTCCTTAGTACCGCGGGACCCAACCCTACATCCATTCTGAGCAGGAGCCAAAATATTATTCGCAACAATATGCGAGTTAATTTTTACGGTCAGAATGGATGTAAGGAGCTTGTAGATGGTAGGTAAGCATGTGATGGGTCTATAGTTCTTAGCTTCCGCGGTACTACCGGACTTATGGAGCAGGAAGGTGACACCTGTAGTTAGGAAACTTGGAAGAGATCCCAGTTCGAGGGCTTCCTGGAATTGCTTGGCGAGCACCGAGTGTGAACACCGAAACCACTTTAGCCAAAAGTTGTGTAATCCATCCGGCCCAGGACTTTTCCAGTTCTGAGCTGAACGGATCGCACAACTTACGTCCAAGGGGCAGATGGTAACAGCCTCCATGGTTTCAATCGGTTCACACTCGGCCCTCACCACACTATTATTATTATTATTGTAGGCAGAAGTCCAAGAGGAAAAATAAGTAAATTAGAAAGAGGAAGAACACAGCGTTTGGAGAAAAATAAAATATATAAAAAGATAAAAAAACAAATATTTGAAAATAAATGCATCTCCTCTGCCAACTATGGAGAGGATTGCACAAAACCGGATATGTCTAACGAAATGATGGAAGAAGCAAAGAAATAATTTCTAAAATTTTTGGAAAAAAATGAATATCAAAGATAACAAATTGAAAGGGACACTATTTTTCAAAGTGACTCCAGTGAATGGCTCAAGCTGAAGCGAAACTTGTTGACAGCCTCCAATTTCGGGAAAATTATTAAAAGACGCAGTAACATTAGTTGCAGTAACATAGTAAGAGATTTAATTTACAAAAAACCTATAGACCACGTCAGATCAATCAAACATGGACGTGAAAAAGAAGCAATTGCTAAACAACAACTGAAAAAGGAAAAAAATATAAAAATCCAGGCCTGATGTGGTTTGTTCTTAGACGAAAAAATCCCATTTCTGGGTGCTTCACCGGACGGCATACTCGATTCAGAAACAATTTGTGAAATAAAATGTCCCATGAGTGCCTTTAAGATTGGATTAGAGAAAGCCATAACAGATAAAAAAGTTACATTAAAAAAAAAAGCTATGTTATCAATAAAGAACACAATTGGTATTACCAAATCCAAGGACAATTGCATATTACAAAAAAAAACAAATGTCTTTTTGTGTTATGGTCCGGTGAAGAGAGACTAATTACAACTGAAATAATATATAAAGACGACATGTTTTGGGAAACAAAGATGGAAACTAAACTAATAACGTTTTATACAGATTGTATATTGTCCGAATTAGTAGATCCGTGACTCCCAAGGAAAATGAAGATACGTGATCCAGAATACATTATCCAGGCTATAAACCTAAAAAGAAATAAAAGAGAAGGTAAAGAAAACACACAAAAAGAAGATAATCAAAATATATCAGAAAACACTAACATGCAAGAAGATGTTTCGGTGATCGGGGAAGATTTTGTATCTTCACCAACAACCAATCAGTCACCAATTATGGTGCAACAACAAAGTGAAGAAAAAAGAAATGAAGACGCTAATGAACAATTTAGTGAACCGGAACCAAAACGTGTATGTTTCAGTCAATTAAACTTTTCTGAATTTTAAAAATAAATGGTTTTTCATTATGCCATGGTCATCATCATCATCAGCCTACAGAAGTCCACTGCAGAATATAGGCCTCCCCCATAGAGTGCCACGGACGAAAGGTCTTTAGCTGGAAATAGCATCGGCACGTAGGTATATCTCGCGACCACATAGTAGTAAGAAGGATTATAAAAAAAAACGAGCCATGTTTGTTGTTTGTTTTATTGATAAAATATTTATTCGCAAATCATTCTTATTTGAGACCAAATAGCTTGCATAAAATTAGATAAGCGATGAACGGAATTACCCGAAAGTGTTGGGTAATTCCGTACTTGCTTTTTTAGTTTTAGTTTTAGTTTATGAACAACAACATCAAGTGGGCCATTTGCTTGTTCCATTATTCATATCAAATATAAGAGATTCAATACCAATGAAGTTTTTGTGAGTACAGAAGCACCTTGAAGCGCAGCAAACCCGCTTGGCTAAATAAATAAAAAAATTGCAATAAGCAGTTTTAGGGTTCCGTGGTCCATTTCTTTCTTACTTTCGTGGCAGGTACATAGATATCAATACCAAATTTAGTTGATACAACATAATCGCTACCAATGAGACACATGGGCGATATATTATAATACAATATAGTATCCCCCATTCGTCCGCCATCCAAGTCTGTACTCGGACTCTGTCTATCAAGTCCGTACATACATGAATGGTAGAATAGACAGTAGTATTATTAGGTGGTAGCAACAACTTTTCGAGTAAATCGAGAATATAGGTAGTAGAAAATCGTAAAATTAAAAATACTACATTATGTAACAAGTAATTAATTTTGTAAAAATAAAAAAACCCCCAACCGAAAACGGCTGCACTGATTTTGATCAAACAAAGCTAAGAACACTCCCGTCAAATACACCATACAAACAAAACAAAAAAATCTAAATCGGTTCATCCGTTCGGGAGCTACGATGGGACAGACAGACACACACACACACACACACACAGAGAGACACGTCAAACTTATAACACCCCTTCGTTTTTACGTCGGGGATTAAAAATAATATTTAGGTATGTACTATTTGAGACAGCTAGCTACGAAACAGGGCATGCAGGCGGCACAGAACAGATACTTGTAGTCTCAGTCATTTACGCGCTGCGCGTAATTATTGTCAGGAGGTGCGGGGCATTTTCATCGGTAACGCCCACTCGAGCAAGGTCAACGGCGTATATCGCGTCCTTAACATCCATCTACACTTTTAGATCTAAAGTAGAATAAAATTAAGGCATAAGCATTAATACAGCATCTTAAGAATACCCAATAAAACTTGGTTTTGTAGCTGAATTATCAAAGAATCAAATCTGCTCAGTGGTATATTTGAATATCATTATAAAGTCAGTTCTATAAGACTCTTAGCAAAATACTCTAAATATGTTATTTCTGCATATTTTAGTAAAATGAGACAGCTATTAGTCAGTCTCTAGGAGTCACGGATGCCGCAACGTAAACCCTACACCAGAGAAGTTGAATCAGCATTCACGACATTGTTAGTCAACAGTTTATCTAATTACATGCCCCTGGAGCCAACTGTGAGGAAGATCGTTGTTACATATTCAATGAACTGATCATCTCCGATGAATGCAAAGCCATGCCAACTGTTGAAATTGGCAAAATTCCCCCGGAGGAGAAAATAGATCCTCGTGAGATAGGCGGATTACAATATGTCAGTGGATATGTTATCAAAAATAAAAAATAAAAAAAACTTCAAAAATTGTAGACAGTGCAAAAATGATTTGATTGCAACAGATGAACCTGAGTACATCAGATACAGGGAGTATGCAGGAAAACATTGTCTTTGCAGTCCAAGTGACTCGCTCCTTCTTTGCGTGTCAAATCTGCAAGATATTATTTACACATTAATAAAAACAAATTTTGAAAAAAATAGCCTAAAAAGAATTGATAGAAACTTTAGTTTTTACGATAACAGAATTTAATTTCATAAAATCTAAAAAACACACACACGAAATTATTGATTATTTAATGAATAAAGTAGGTGTACCGGTGTTGGACTGTGTTCCAGTGATGAACATGTTATATTTCTCCTTTAAAAATAAGAATTCTACTACTATAGTGTTTCCTGGCAATACTTTTCCATAGACAACAGGGATTGAACATTTGAAACATTGACAGCTGATGTTTGTCAACTGTCCGGTTTCAAGATGGTGGAAAGTTAAACAACGCGGGTCTTCAGTGGTACCATTTTGTTCGTGAATTTTATAAGAGAGGTAAGTTATCGGTGTTTTTTTTGTGAAACCAATGAAAGGAATGATTAATAAATATTAAGTTTTTGGCATAAGCAACCCCTTTCTCCATTCAAATTAATGTAGAAATACTGAAAACAATCGTTTGTTTTGACTTTTTATGCTATGTACATGACTAGTGCATGAATATTATGATAAGTTCTAGTCATGGACATAAAGTCGATTACTAGGGTAATGTATTTTTTTTTAGATTTTAACAGATTCTGTCTATTTATCGTGAGGTAAGTGAACTGTGTATTAACGGTAGCTTTCTAAAGGCTTTTACCAGTCATGGACAGGGGGTGTTCATTAGTGGTGTGTCCATCACTGGTCCATTCTATTACTACTATAAAAACATGTTGTTACAGCTATGGCGCCGGTGAAAAATTACACGCCACTTCAAATGGGGCGTGCTCTGGAGGCCGTAAGGAAAGGAGAGAGCGTAAGCTCAGCAGCCAAAAAATATGGAGTACCACGGATAACTTTACATAACAAAATCACTGGTAAAAGTCCGGCAGTGTGCTCCATGGGCCCATCGTCAGTATTGACAAAGGATGAAGAAGCCATATTAGTTCAGTGGTTATTTGCTATGTCAGAAAGGCACTGTCCAGTGGCAAAAGAACAGCTATTGGACAGTGTCCAAGCGATTGTTAAAACAACAAACAAAGAAACGCCATTTACTGACGGTAGACCAGGGAGAAAGTGGTACCATGCATTTCTTACACGCCACCCTGAAGTATCCGAAAGGCTATCACAAAACTTAACAACATCAAGGGAAGCTGTAACCGAAAAGCAAATAACTAGCTGGTTTTCCGAAGTACATAATTATTTAAAAGATAACGGCCTTAGTGACGTAATGAAGGATCCTACAAGAATATTCAACACTGATGAAAGTGCCTTCTTTCTGAATCCAAATCCTGGACATGTGTTGGTGAAAAAAGGTGACAAAAACGTGTACAGCGTTTCAGGGAACGAAAAAGAAAACCTTACCGTGCTCATAACAGCTAATGCAGCTGGGCAATTAGCTCCGCCTATGGTAGTTTTTGCATATGAACGAGTTCCAAAACATATTGCGGATGGCGTTCCGGATTCATGGGCTATAGGTAAATCCGAAAGCGGCTGGATGTGTAGCGATACATTTTACGAGTACATCACGAACGTCTTTCACCCCTGGCTCGTTGAAAACAAAATAAAGCTGCCTGTGGTTTTCTTCCTAGACGGCCACGCCTCGCACGTCACAAAACATCTATCGGACTTTTGTTCTCAGAACCAAATTGAAATCATTGCACTGTACCCTAACAGCACACATTTACTACAGCCGATGGACCTTGCAGTTTTCAGGCCACTCAAAGCATTCTGGCGTAAACATGTTCGCAAATGGAAAACAGAAAACTTGGGGCAGCAAGTCAAAAAAGATAAATTCGCAATTATACTAAAACGTGCTTTGGAAGAACTGTCACCAGAAAGCATAAAAAATGGCTTTCGGGCTGGAGGCTTGTTTTCATTTGGTCCAGAATACGTAGATTTTTCGAAAATGCATGCCCACAATAGGCGATTGACAAATGCTACTCAAGCTTTGACACAGCAGGACTCGGAGTTTTTGGCTAAACTGGAACATGAAATAGTCAAAACATTCACGCAGTCAAAACTAGACTTGTATAAAAGATGTTTCTACATACCGAGAACTACTTTGAGTGACGTGTTGCCAGCTGAAGATATAACCTTATATACAATTTGGGCCAAGTACAAACACTTGTGTCATTCAAACAAGATCGAAAGTGAAGAACTTCAAAATCAGGAAGCGCCAATAGAGCAAGGACAAATGGAAAAAGACTTAACACTGTTGAGCAGAGATCTGATGACATCAATGAAACGTGCCAAAGAGAAGCTGACATTGTCTGCAACTCTCCTTTGAAAAAGCTACCATCGAAATCATTTGCAGAAATGCTTACGGACGAAGATGCTACTACAGTTTTGCCGCACACTTCTAAGAATATATTGGGTACCAGTAACATTACTACTCAACTATTACCAGTAGACACACTTCAAACTCAAGAAATGGTAAATATGTCCCAAAAAACTCCAATTAAAGACTTGCCGTCAACGAGTTTTGCGGAACACATGTTAAAAGTAAAAAACATCATAGTACCATCACCATTTAAGAAATCTCTTTTCTGGCCACCACCCGCATTAAAAAAGAAAGGAAGGATTTCAAAAGAAAAGTTACCATCGGCAATCGGAAGTAAAGCTTGGAAAGATTATCACAATAAAAAGGAATTAGATAAAAAAAACGAAAGAAGATGAAAAGGAGAAAAGAAAACAGGAAAGAATTGAAAAAAAGACTAGAAAAATTGACGAGATGAATTATAAAAAACAAAACAAAAATAAACCTAAATGTAGAAAGCGTAAAAGGCAATCTGTTACTTCAAGTGACACTAATGACAGTGATATAACATTCGCAGAGTCGGGAGAAAGTGATATTGAGTTTCAAAGAGATTTGGAATACGATAAGGATTTAGAAAACATTATGGCCCAACCATGTATTACAGAAGAAACTGTAAAAACACCTGCAAAAACATTTACAATGGATGCTGCTCGGCCCGTTGTAGAGATAGAAGAGAATAAAGAGAGAGAAAGTAAGAGCAAGGAGAAGAGAACAGTGGAAGAACAAAATATTTTAAAAGTAAATGTAATCCCAAAACATAAAATTCAAATATTAGACAGCGTTGACGTGCATATGGTACTCGACGATAAAACTGGAAAACTCATAGTATCCAAACAAGGTAGATCAAACGGGCCGGAAGTTGGAAAATACGTCCTCGTCAAGTTTGATGGCAAGTACACGAAAAAGACTTACCGTTACGTGTGCATGATACAAGAAATTTATGGACAGAAGGTGGTGGTTCAAGGTCTGCAAAGTTGTAAATTTAAAAACAATTTTAAAATAATTGAGAATGATATTTCCATTATTGAAGAATCTGATATTTTGAGTTATCTGCCAAATCCTGTAAGACAAAACAATATTTTTGTTTTCCCATGTGCCATTGATGTAAAAGAATTGATTTAGGATTAGAAATTCATAATTAATTCACGAAGTGTATTAAAGATCTCATAACAAACTAAAGAAGGTAAACTAAGTCCTCGTATCAAACTAAAAAGACTGTTGTTAAGCAATATATAATACAAACTTATATACCTTATACATAAATATATATATATATATATATATATATATATATATATATATATACCTCTAAGAATAATATATCATTAATGTATTACCTACTTTACATATTTTATGATAAGAGATAATTTTTAATTAGTAACGTATAAAATAAACCAGGTCTAAAGAACCTAAATAAGGGTTAAGAATAGTGATCTCAAGATTTGTTAGATAATTCCTACGTGATTTTTATTTAAGTCAAAAATTCTTGTCTTTGATTTCAAATATAATTTGATTCTATCCATACTGTATTTTTCTAACATAAATGTGTCCATTACCCAGGTGACCAATTCCGGAACACTGTTGATAACTAGGTGTTTATTATTGGTGTATAGCTTGTCCATTACTGGTTTTTTTTTGCCTATTTTCTTCTGCGATTTTTTGTTCAGAGATGGTTCTATATACAATGCGATATATTTTTTACTAAATGCTAAATTTCCATAACCACGTTTATCAGTAATTGTTGCAAGAATTGGAGGGCAACTTTTTTTTTCGTGAATTTTAAACGTGATGTTTTGGTCTTATACTGTCCATCACTGGTACTCTTACCTTATATCTTGCAGATTTTTCATTCACAATTATTGTAAAGAAATAAATAGAATACTAAACAACAGGAGGGAATGTGATGATGATTAAGATAAATATAAAACTAAAGCCAAAAAGTACTTTTATAAATGCTAAAAAATAAAAAAATAAAACATAAAATATCATTAGAGTCAACCAGTACGAGTTAGCCATATTATTCAATAGTTTTTTTATCATATATTTATAGCTCATCTATCACCTCCGATGGTAGCCTAACGGTTCAATAGTGCAATTCAGAATCCAACGATACCGGGTTCGACCCTAGGCTCCGCAGCAATGATTTTTCTAAGTTATGTGTGGATTTCCATAGCTCTGTGCTTCGGAAGGCACGTTAAGCTGTCGGTCCCGGCTGTTATTGATTAATATAATAGCAGTCGATAAGCCATGTCAGAGGCCCTCGGGCGGCTTGACAAACTCTGACACCAGAGGCCAGCACTACCTCATACGAAACGACGACGAAAACGTTAAAGATAAGTATGAGGTGCTTTAACAAATATCATAGAAGAGGACGGGGAAAGTTTGAGTCTGAGCTAGCGCAAACATTGCTTCCTTGCTGCTTTATTAGGGTGTTTGTATTCAAATCCAGAGGTCATAGGATTCGCCTGAGACACAGGATTTGAGATCTGAGATTGTATAATTTGATTTTGCATTGAATAATATTACAACTGTAAATAATGTTGTACTACAATATTCTGAGAAATAAACTGAATTTTAATTTGATGAACTAAGCTGTTTTATTCATTATCATTTTTCATTAACCTATGATTATATTGCACTGTACGCACATATATAGGTAGGTAGGTAGCGAGTGCATAGCTACAGCTATATATAATGGCAAATAGTTGTCAAAACTAGTTCATAGGCGGCGATACTTCTTCCTTTCTCGTTAAACCGCGAAAATAAATCTCTATTTCAGTATATACAGAGTACTCTGTGATTGTTACCGTGAGTCGTAAGTACGTCCTTGCATAAAATATAATTTTTATTCATAAACGACGTGTGTCGTTCGAGACCAATATTAAGGTCGCTTAATTTAGTACTGTGGGTTGCTATTGTTCCAAGGCATGTTTTCTTTGTGTAGTTCCGCTCCTTTTGCAACAAATAAAATAAAGTACGCCGTTTGTTGTAATGTTTGGTTAACTACGATTACTTTCTGTGTATTTGTTTCGGAAGGAGCTGAGTTAGTTTTCTTATTTGTGATTTAGATAATCAAGACTCTCAGCTTATGTCTCGGAATCCATTCCAGTCATTTTTGTTTCGAAACTTCGAAATATTTTGCCACCTGGTTCGTTTTAAACAACCGCTTAGTTGGCTATATGAGATATCATGCTGTGCACTCTGGTCCACATGATTCGATATGAAGAGCTGTCTGGCTCACTACAAGGCTCGATTCGAGGAGCCGCACGGCCCATTTCAAGGAGCCGTCTGGCCTGTTTTGAGGAGCCTCGCGGCCCGCTTTGGGGAGCCCCAAGGCCCAATTTGAGGAGCGACATGGCTCGTTTTGAGGAGCCTTACGGCCCAATTTGATGAGCCACACGGCCCAATTCGAGGAGCCACATGGCTCGTTTTGAGGAGCCGTACGGCCCGATTTGAGGAGCCGCACGGCCCAATTCAAGGAGCTACGTGGCTCGTTTTGAGGAGCCTTACTGCCCGATTTGATGCGCCACACGGCCAGTTTCGAGAAGCCGCATGGCTTGATTTGAGGAGCAACACTGCCCAATTTTAGGAGCCGTTTGGCCCGTTTTTATTTGCAACGCTTACTTTGTCAATATTTAGACATGGCGGTGTCGAAAGAAGCTTTGTCACTAGAGGCCCTCTTAGAGTGGGAGACAGAAGACCCAAGGTGACGGATTGATTTTGGAGCGAATCAATAAATTGGCTTCAACCTACTTACCAGATGGATGGCTTCTTTGGAAGATTATTCCTCACACCAGAGAGGATCTATTGGGTTTGCAACTGGACCCTCTTGTTCTGAACAAGATTCGTTTCGCTCTTCTTACAGTTGAGCTTGCTAGAGCCTTCTGTCCAGATTGTACTTCCTTCCCAGAGTAAACCTACCAGGAAATGAAAATTAAGATACTTGGATGGCCCTTCTGTGTGGGTCTTATTATTGGCCAACCTTCCATTGCATCTAGAATTAGAGGTTCCTGTCGTCGTTCATAATTAACTAATTGTAGCGTCACTGGCAGAATTAAAACCACTACTTTAGCCCTCAGGGGTAGAATTGCTGGAATTCCTTTCTTAGTTCACCCCTAGACCACAAAAGGAACGTACCCTCCTAATTTCAGGTCTCTAGGACTTACGGTTTAGGCTGTGCGTTGATAGTCAGTCAGTCAGTCACGCAATGGTGGTTACGAAATCGTTCTTACCTATTTTTGGTAGAAATAAGTGCCACCGTTTACAGAATCATCGGCACGCAACACTTTTTTGAAAGCAAAGCATTTTTAAATCCCGACTAACATGAGCGTCCAAGTTTGAGGCAATCGTGTCTTTGTCTGTTTGTTTGTCTGTGACCTCATAGCTCCAGAACGGCTGCTCCAATTTCAAAGTGGTTTTTTTGTATGAAAGATGATGTTTGTGAGATGGTTCTTAGCTATGTTTGATGGAAGTTGGTGCAGCCGTTTTCAGGATCATTAACAATGTAATTGAAGGGAACCGAGGCATTTTTGAAGCTAGAACCTTCAGTGTGGACTCAAAATGTTAATTTTCAACGATATCAGGCTCGATGGTCTGATTATGACCAGCATAGGAGAAGAGAGCTAGTTTAAGATCTTTTTCATCCTATGCTGGTCATAATTATTTTATTTTATTGAGGTAAACCAACAGCGTTACAATATATATAGTCCAAATAACAAAATACACAACAAAAAGGCCAAAAAAGGGATACACAAATATTACAAAAAATTATGGATACCTACTAACAAAAAAGCTTAAGCTAATTTCAAAGAAAGGAAAAGTATGACTAACTAAGTGAAAGTAAACAATAAAAATATAAGAATATAAATTTCGCTTGCATGGCTTTTATGAGGCGAACAAGTGGGTGTGCGGGTGTGTGGGTGAGTGAGTGATAATCAGAACCTTCTATTGAATCTGAACCTTCAAGATTGAGTTCTCACTTCAAATTAAGGCTACGACATGTCAATGTCTTTCTCCTGTTCACTCAAGGGTCTGATTATAACCAACAATAGATGAATAGGATCAAGGGTGCATCGGTGAGTTTCCATAGCTGTTTAGTTTTATTTTTATTTAAATGGAACACGGCTTCCATTAAAATAGTTGAGGTATTGAATTTTTTATAAAACAATGTTGTTTCTTCGATTATTTAATTCTAAAATACGTATTTAGAAAGTATCGAAAAAAAATAACTTACTCCATTAATTAGGCACCATTTAAATGCCCCACTGGTTTTTAACTGGCAAGAAAAGTTCCTAAGTCGTACAAAGTGGAATCTTTGTCCTACGCAGATTTTGCAGTAAAAAAATGTTATTCAGCAGACAATAGTACTTTAAGGGTATTAAGAAAATAAACATAAGAACTTGATAACAAAAAGAGATCCTTGAAAAACTCAAGTTAATGGATACAGTAGCCACTATCAACGATTTACTGATATTAGATGACTGCACATAAATGCCAAAGAAAATGTACAGCGCCAATATCAAAAAATAAATACACTGATTTAGCAAAGCTGAAAAACAAACACACAATTGAATCTTGCAGCTAACCTTATAGCCTTAAGTTCTATTTCTGTAGTACAATGGGTTTAATATAAGCTGTGGGTTTCAATAAGAGCTTAAGAACATAGTGGCAACCAAAGCATATTGTATAATACCGTATGCCACCAATAGCTGCACAAAGCATATTGTATAATACCGTATGCCACCAATAGCTGCACAAAGCATATTGTATAATACCGTATGCCACCAATAGCTGCACAAAGCATATTGTGTAATACCGTATGCCACCAATAGCTGCACAAAGCATATTGTATAATACCGTATGCCACCAATAGCTGCACAAAAGTTGAAATTATATGCCCTTTGCCACTTTTAGGTCCCGTTGGGTCCAAGTGGATTTTGTTGGTACTAAAATTGAGTGAAAGCTGCAAAGTATAGAAATTTGCAACTTATTTAGATCTTATTCAAATTCAAATTCAAAATCTTTATTTCTTTATACTGAGAAATGCACTAAACCTAAACATGTCAATTTAAATAACTTAGAAACTAACATACACTTAAAAAAACACTCTATTTATTACTTAATCTGACACACGTGTGATCGCCGACGCTTCGCGGCCCGGGAGATCACGTGACAGGCGTTCCTTGAACCGCCGGAACTTCACCCCTTACGGCCAGAAGTCAGGGCTCAAGTAAGTCCCCACACAGCACATGATGTTTACAGAATATCTAAAAAACATCTACTAAATATTTGTTCAAGCATCTAGGAGATATCGTGTGATACTTACAAGTAATATAGTAGACATCTTGTAGAAGACTCCTAAATGTCTTCTAGACATTAGAAATGTACATCTACTACGCATCAACTAGACATGTCTTCTAGATGTCTGCTAGTAACATATGAAAGATATCTTCTAGATTATCTGCTAAACGTCTAAAAGAACCTATGCTAATATCTACTAGTTGTCTGCAGGCGATTCGAAAACGTCTGGAAGACATCTTGTAGATTATGTGCTAAACGTCTATTAGAAAGTATGTGGAATTATCTTCTAGACGTCTTCTAGGTTATTAGAGATGAAATTTTAAGAAAAATTATATTCCAATAAAACAAGATAGTATTCAAGCAGACTAGGCTTTATTTCTTAAGTTTTATTGGAATTAACTTTATCTATAATTTGAACTGAAAAAAAAACCACAGGTATTTTCAATGGACTTTAATAAAGAAAAATCAAAACGCGTTGCGTTAAAACAGGAGTAAATTCACATAGGTAGACCATTAGTCTTTTTCTGTTAAGAGGTAATCTCCTGTTGATTCCATCAAATATCTAGGCATCGTTATTGACAAGAACTTTAGCTTTAAAGTTCACATTAACCATATCGCTGGTAGGGTTAGAAAGCTCATTTATATATTTAAACAGCTAAGACATTCTGCTGATGCCCGTATTATGAAAATGATCTACACTTCTTTATGTCAGTCCATTCTTTCATTTTGTATAACATGTTGGGGTGGTTCCGTTAAAACCAACTTACTAATTGTTGAAAGAGCTCAACGAGCCTTACTAAAAGTTAGTTATTTTAAACCTAAGTATTACTCAACAAAAGCACTATACAATGAATGCAAGGTTTTAAATGTTCGTCAGCTATTTATACTTCACATCATTCTCAATCAACACTCTGTCTTGCCTGAAGCTGACACCACACATGCTGTTTCAAGGCGGAAGCAAAAAATGTTCAAAGTTATGGGTTTCCGAACATCGTGTGCTCATAGATTTTCAGTATGCAATGGTCCTAGGTTATATAATATGGTATATAAACATCTAGACATATTTCCTATGGGCAAGCGATCTTGCAAGCGTACTCTTTTGACATGGTTTCTTTCATTATCATATGATGATACTGAAGACCTCTTAAAGGTTATATCTTAAATTTGTAACAAGTATCTCCATATACATCGAAACATGCATAATAATTGTGCATGTCTTTATGTATAAAAATAACACACTCCAGCCAGCACAAACCTTCTGAGTAGGTTTTTTATAATAGCAGTCACAGAAACGAATTGCTGAATAAGACTACCGTAATTAGCTGATTTGGCGCTTACTCAGACGTTACTCAAGCAATTTGGGCACAAAATTATACCGCTAATAGCTGAGTAATAGCAATATAACACATGAATAAGTTTTGAATAATTGTACGACAAGCTGAGTATCTTCTGCATAAAAGCATTTTGTTCTTTTATTCAAGTATTACAGCTCTGTTATCCAGAAGATGAATGAATGATGAATGAACTATATGCTTAGTCCTTCAAAGCTCAGATGTTCAGATGATACACAGCTTTAAGCTTATTTCAGAACATTTATCAAGAATTTATTCAAATTAAATTTGAAGTTGACATATATAATCGAACACAAAAATAAATTAAAAGTGCCGCGTTGTTTTGGTGAGTGACAGCAGCAGAAAATAAATGGCCAAATTTTAATGTCAGCGGTAAGTAAATAATTTTATACGCTTAATTTGTGCTTGAAATAATAAATTGTAGGTGCGCATGCAACTTTACCGTGTATTCATATATACATTTCGTGCAAAAATTTTACGCGCTACCTGATAAGTCAGGTTTTTTGAGAAATAAACAACATTTCGTCGTTGGTTTGTTTTTACGAGTGAAATATTTTTCATGTTCTTATACCATTTGAGGGTTCAAAAGTAATCTTGTAATACTTTTTACAAGAATATTATACTGATTTCGTTATCATAATTGAGTTTTCGAGTATACAATTTCTCATGATTTAGGTTATGTTATTCATTATGGCGACGCTCATTCTGAATAAAGTCTGCTTGCACAGCGGCTCCTCGTCTAATGTCTGCATAACAGACCTTATGTGTCCACTTATTCAGATGTTCTCTGGTTAAAAGTGGTCTGCCCCCATTATATTTTCGTATACTGTTCTATAATCATACTCACTCGTAATATAAATCAAACAATTAGGATTCAGTCATAAAATAAATGAAAACCCACAGTATAGACCTATTTGTTATTTGTTTTTTTTAGCTCTAATCATATTCAGATTTATTATTAGTTAATCGGTAATTATTTCATTTCGTGTAAATCGGTTGTCCGGCCCAATAAAACCATCTAAATGAAGTTAGATTTTTACCGTGTGTAAAAGGAAGTTGTAGTAAATTAAAAATGAATAGGGGATGCATCTTTTATTTTTTTATATATATGAAGTTATATGAAAGTTATTTCGTTCAAAAGGCTAAAATGTCATTACCAACGGGTGTCCGCTTCCCATTTTAACGTAATTAATGTAGTACAGAATAAATAAGTAAGTATAGTAGGTTTTAACTACTTACTACACCTCTGTAGTGTTTAGGTACTCTCCTCGGTTCGGTCGGTGCGGGCGCGCGGCATAGTGTATTAACCCCCCCGCCTCCCCACTCGCTCCGCCGTAAAACACAGTATAGTCAGTCAGTCTGCCATCAGAGTGCATGCGTACGGCCGTTTGTGGAGTATAGCAGATAGTTGTCGCATTAATAAGTCAAAAAGAAGAGACATCGGGTTAAAAAGTTGATAAGTGGCAGACATAGGATAGGTAGTTTGAGCCGCTGCGCTACTAATGTAGATAGATGTAAGTTGTGCCTTGCAAAAAACATTTAGGTTATTTCAAGTGGCCAGATGTGCCTACTTAAAGTAAGTACGTACTAATTAAGTTATTGATATTTTTCAGGGAACATGCCGTTTAAAATTGTGTCGACTCGTCGAAAAGGCAAGGTAGAACTATGTACTGTGCCCGAAACATGGGAAGTCAAAGGAATATTGCGTTGGCCTAAGATGTACGGTGATATACTATCAAAAAATGATAGTACCCAGCCCCAGACAGATTGGTTGACCTATAATTGTGTAGTGAAAAGAAGAAACTATAGTACATACGAAGAAGCAGAGGATGAATTATCAAAAATGTTAGACAAAACAGACACGGACGATACCGATGACGGTGAACGATCCTACAAACGTACTACTCCTCCTCAAAAAGTTCTAAATTTGAATGCTGCAGCTCAACGAATAATGGTAAATTAATACCTACCTACCTATTTATTTAAATCTCTATGTCCATATCCATTGTCGTTTTTTACATCATTTTGGTAGTTCAAGTAAAAATATGAACGACAAACTAAGAAAATTGAGGTTGTATCGAGCTGGCAGTCGCGTTTCCCATGTTTTACGCAACTGGTTATAAGCAATTATCTGAATTATTTGTTTTTAAATAATGAAATCCGTGGCTCGCTTCAGTTCCGTAAAATTCCCCAAACACTGTCATTTTTGGAAGGACGACACTGCGTTTGATCAGTTTGATACTATCGTGTGTTTACAGCTTTACAGTTGATTTTTCTAGGATAATTCGAAAAGGTTTTTATGCATTGTTGCAGATTAAACCTGGGAACCCAAACAAAAGAATGAAACAACCAACTTCAACCACACAAGCAGGTCCAACCATACCAACAAGTCAAGCTATACAAGCAGGTCCAATCACACAAGCAGGTCCAACCATACAAGCAAGTCAAACTATACAAGCAGGTCCAACCATACAAGCACGTCCATTCACACAAGCAGGTCCTATCACACAAGCAGGTCCAACCATACAAGCAAGTCCATTCACACAAGCAGATCCAACCATACAAATATTTTCAGAAACGTCAATTCAAACCAACCAGCGTCCCTCCTATATTATCGATGAAACATTTTATACAGTATCCACCGGAGAGAAAGAAAATACACCTCAAGAAGTACATTATTATACAAATGATCAAAATATGACAAACCAAATTAATAATTTATACGAGATACAAACTGCAATTTTGGACAACCAAAATAAAATAATGAAAAAGCTTGGGGAAATGTCGGTTCAGTTACAAGAAATACAAGAACAAAGCACAGAAAATATTACAGTAACAACTTTAGCACAAGCCAAAGGAGCAGAAACTAAAAGGATGTGTATGGAAGTTGTCGATAACATCGAAAGCTTGGAAAAACTTGACAAAGAACTATCATGCCCTAAAATACTTAAAACATACTTAGAAAAGTATGCAATATTATGTTCTGTGGCACCAGGATCAGGCTCTAACTGTGCTTATAGACTTTTAGATTCAATTTTTACCAAAGACTTCCTTTGCCAGTGTTCCTGGACTGGAGGAAGTCGTGGAGATGATCTTAAAATAGGCTTCAAAAAATATAAAAACGTATTAAAATTCTTTTTCCAAATGGTCTATTATTGGGACAACACGTACACAGTGCAAGATAATGAAGAGTTTTTCAAAAACATATTGCGAAATGCTTTGAAAAGGAAAATATCCAAGAACATTCGTCAGTCCAGCAAGAAAAGAAGGAAATTCGACAAAAGAGTCCAACGTAAGCCTCAGAATCAAAGAAGTGCAGCTAATAATCATGACGACGAAGATGTTATGAATAATCATGATGAAGGTAATACTAATAATGACAGTGAAAACAATACTAATAATGATGGTGAAGGAAATATACAAAATGATGGTGAAGTTAATATAAATGATAATGACGGTAACGATAATCCCAACGACGAAAATACTAATAATAATGGCATTAATAAAAAAAACAATGATGAAGAAAATAATCCAAGTAATGAAAACGAAGCTATAATTGAAGAGAATGAATAGAGGTCTTGTTATTTTTATTACTTTTTAGTATTTGTAAGGAAAGAAGATGTTTCCATATGAAAGTATTTCGTTCCTAATGCGTAACGCTATACGTTTACTTCTATTTTTTCAATTTTTTTATTACGATGTAACGCTATACGTTGAATTATATTTTGTTGATTTTTTTATGACGATGTAACGCTATACGTTTAATTCTATTTTGTTGATTTCTTTATGACAATTTAGATTTTTATAACTAGAATTTTATTAAGTGTTCTTTCAAACAGAATCCCGAGTAAAACACTTGCGTTTACTCAATAATCAGATTTATAACTTGCTTTTTTTTCGTACTTTGTTAAGTGTAATCGTTTAATAGGTAGTGATGTATCGGACAATTAAGTATTCTCAAGTGATTTTTGTACTGAAAATAAAAGGAAGCCTGATTGACTTAAATAATTGTTTTATTACTATTCACATTAATATTACACATTTAGTCAAATATCCAACACTTTTTATAAATAGCATGAGATCAAGATAAGTATTCCTTCCTTGGTTTTCATTCCTTTCCTTCCTTCCTACTGTTCTTAGTTACTAAACAGCAGCGTGCCCAAGTAAATACATAGCAATTGGAATACGGTCTATACAGTTTAAATTGTTAATGTATGTAATAGAGGAATGAAATAAAGCTCATTTTTGTTTGTAGTTACTACAAACTTATAGCTAATGTTATTGAAACTTATGATTTCTGTTGTACGGTTTCCATTTTGTACACCTGTTTTAAACATATTAAGATATGAAGACTTAATAGGTAATTCGAAGATGTCAGATACATTTTCAATTCTGTACCCTTTGATATGTTCATCGGTTATTTCTGCCACTTCTATAATTTCTTCTTCTGTAGTCATAAAATACTTATCCTGTCTTTTGTTAGAAATTACGAACTTACCAAAATCTATTATTTTTCTATTTTTACTATTTGTTTTTATGACAGGATATTGGTTAGTTTCATTTTTCGCTTTACTTAATTTAGATTGAATATTCCAATCACTCTCTGTAAGCCTTTTAGCTATTTGTGATAATGGCTTGTTGCCAGCTCTAAGCATTTTTTTAATGCAGTACAGTTTGTTCTCAAAAGGGTAAGAATTAAAGGTGTTAAGTGGGCCGAATTTACGAACTTCATCAGTAATATGTACCAGATTATGAATAATTTTCACTAGAAACGGGATATTTACCATGATTTTTGAGTTTTATATGTTCCCGATATTTCGGCACAAAAAAAACAAAAAAAAAGAGAATAAAAAAGAAGTGAGAAAGAGGGTAGATCGATATATCTGCCAATAACATCTACTCGCAAAGACTTTAGTCAGTTCTCCCGTGATCATGGCGCATGCAACTGTGCCGAAATATCGGGAACATATAAAACTCAAAAATCATGGTAAATATCCCGTTTCTAGTGAAAATTATGTACATAACCATGATAGTTTCAAAAGTTATATCAGATTATGAATGTTGCTAGTAATGTAGTTACCATAATATGTTTTAAAGTTTTCTACAAAATATAATAATAATTCGTGAGAAAGGTCCAATATTGAGCTGTACTTTAGGCTAGAGCAAATTGTTACCCCACAGAAAAGAGTCAAAAAATGTTCATAGGGTCCTTTCGACATAAAGTCAGGCAGAATAACAATACTCAAATAATAGAAAAATGACCGGAATTCAGATGCTTTCCAATGATGAAGCTCATCTAGACCTCTCATAGATCTATGAATTTCGGAGGGTAGTTTACAGGTGAGTAAAAACTGTGTTACTTTCAGCACATCGTCAGCTCGCCATTTTGTAGTAAGATTCTTAAAATTTCCATCACGCCATCCCACGAGTAATCGTTTCATGACTCCTAAGTCAATCAGATGTAATGAATCAGAAATAGGAAAATCTTCGATCATATCTATGGGTAATTTTAAAAGGAGTGTATCAGATTTTAGATGATCTCTATATTTCTTATTTCTGAATTCTTCATTTGTTCTTTTAGGACATCTTGAGTTTGGAAAAACGACAGTATGATACTGATGCGAGTATTCTCCTTCAGTCGTACATTTTAAACATCCATGCTTAGAGTTGAAGTTGCAAACACCTGAAAATGTAAAATGTTTTCAATAAAGGATTGTAGTTTATTGTAGTAAGGATCTGCAAGACCTCTTTTATATATAAATTAACTAGCTGACCCGGTGAACTTCGTACCCCCAGTCAATGAATGTCGTGTAACGTACCCTACCCCTATCCTACCCCTAACCCATCTCTACCCTACCCCTACCCTACCGCTACCAAAACCCTAAAAAGTTTTTGCATGACGTCTGTAATGTAGGTAACAAGTTTAGTCATCATTTACCTTTTATAAATGCTCTAGCCGGAGAGTCACAGATGAAGCACCTTATTCTTACATTGACTATAAAATTTTCTTTGCCTTCTCTTACTATAGGAATTCCATTTTCAAGAAGACTTTGAGTTTCTGCGACAAAATCTTCTAAATACTGACTAAGGTTCTTTGGTTTTCCTGATCCATAATAAATTCCAACTACAAGAGGCTCTATTTCTGGTTTTTCGCAGATATTGCAAAGAATTGGCCAAAATTCTTTTTTCGAACTGTTGAAAATAGGTAAGCCATCAAAATTCAAATTTAATTGTATAGATTCAGGGATTTCCAGCCATACAAAATTTATTATATCTTTTAAAGGTTCAATAAGTCCTTTGTGCCAGTATTCTCCACCTTCAATTTTTTTTATTACGACATTTCTCTTAGTCTGTAATAATGTTCTCGGGTCTACTGGCAAAACTCCTGGCAATCTGTGATTGACGACAGATAATAATTCCCTTAAGGCTTCTAGAGAAATGTTTTTATTTATGGCCCATTGTTTTAAGTTATTACGAAATATTAAATTTTTTTCATATTCCGTTTCACTTGTTTCAAAATTATTGGAACTCGCATCACTATCTTCAGACCTCTGAATTGATTCATAATCTTCACACAATGTAGATTTATAATTATTTATTACGGAACCCGTTTCTATGGATTGTGTTCGCACTTGATTTTTACTTGGATCAGATGAACTGGAAGAACTTCCTTCAGTCGTTTGTGGATTAGCACAAATAGATTTTTTTATATTTTCATACTCGCGCAAGCACTTTCTTCGTATGCCTCCTGTTCTTTTTCTATTTTTCCATGAATTGGAGATGTTTTTAGCATTTTTTTTGATAGGCGGCATAATTTACACAACACCTAAAGCGCGCGCACGAAATCGAAATGTCACACTACTAGCCGCATAAATGCTGACAAATATTGCAAAATAGTTCTGCTAGCTTAAAAAATGTCTACTTTTCGTGAATACTCAGCCAACTTCTGCATAAGAATCTGTTACTTTTGCTTTTACCCCAGTTAGCTGCACATGACAGTAATTTCGTACTTAAAGCGGCATAAAGTAGTTATAACAGCTACCTTAAATTCTGTTAACTAACTATATGCTTCATAACAGGAACCTCACCCTACTTTATACAGCAGCTGTGTAACTGTCAAGATGTGGTGTGTAATACAGCTAAAAGAGAACAGAACCTCAATTATACAGTACTCTGCTGGATAATAGAATCTTATGACGACCTCTGTGGCGCGGCGGGCGAAGCTTGGCCTGCAACGCAGGAGGTTGCGGGTTCGATTCCCGCCTCGGAACAAATATTTGTGCGATCGCAGATATTTGTTCAGGGTGTTCTGGGTATTTTCTATGTATAATAAAAAATATCTATCTATGTTATATATTGTATTAAGTATATCAGTTATTTAGTACCCATAACACAAGCTCTGCTTATCTTGGGGCTAGATAATGTTGTGTGAACTGTCCAACATTATTTATTTATTATTTATTTTTATTTTTTTATACCAGTGTTATACAAAAGGTTACACAAACTCTTGAGTAACAGGTCTATTTATGATGACTATTCAGCTTTAAGAAATAAAATCGGCAAATTACAGAACTAACTCAGCTAATAGCATTATCATAACAAAAAACAACTTTAATACAGAACTTGGCAATACACACAGCTTTTATACATATATAATAAAGCTTACCCCTGCATAAGGTTAAATTGTTGGCCAGTTATATGACTTGTGTGCTGCCTCGCACAACGGAGAAAGGGTTGGGGTAGAGGGTTACTTGTCAGATCTGTTTCAAGAGACTTGTCGGTACATTAAAGAGGAGTGGAACAGGCCAAACGAATTACCAACGATGAGGGAATGGATTGCGAGTGGGGTTTGGATGCGGGGGAGGGCTGGTACGGGATTAGCTACAACCATAGGAATAGAGGGGAGAATAAAGAAGACACGTAGGTACAAGGGTGTAGACGCAGCGCTGAAAAGTGATAGTGACATAGCTAATGAACTGATCACTCCCATCAGAGAGGAGATGAGGATAATGCAGAAAAGTGAGGGGGGTAAGGTTAGGCCAGTAGTTGTCGGAGGCAATTGCTTGTATAGGAAAATGGACTTCTTGTCAGAAGTGGTCGAGAGGGGTTTGTATGGGTCAAGAACGAGTACACTGTTTGCGGGAGCAGCTGGGAACGAGGAGATTGATGAGGAGTGGATTAGGCAAACCAGGAATAAGCACGTCCTTAAGGTGCCTTTGGACCAGAGCTCCTTCGATAATAACCAATCAAAATCCACGATTCTGGCTGTTCTCATGGCAATCAAAGACACGATAATTAATAGTGCAAATACTCCTGTCGAATACAAGGTTGTTTGGGATAGCATGTGGGAATCTTTGACAACACTGACACCGTGGGTGGTAATGGAAGGTCAAACACGCTGCTGGGAGAACGGAGTCCCGTCGGGGTGGCGGTGGACAGCACTGTTGGATACTATGTTGAACATAGCATCCTTCAGGGTTGCTTGCCGCTACAGTGCCCAGTACTATAATGTATACGTACCTGTCGGGCTAGCTACGATGCAGGGAGACGATGTCATTTTCACGACTACGGAGGTAAAGTCAGTGGAGACCTTAGTGGCCATGTACTTAACACTAGGATATAAGGTACACCCACAGAAAACATATATCTCAAGGGACAGAGGGGAGTTTTTGAGGCGTAGTCATGAGCAGGAAGGTATCACGGGGTATACACCACGCACACTACTGGCCTTACGTTTCAGGAACCCTATCATTCCGATGCCCATCGTGCCAGCCGAGCGTCTTTATTCTCGTCTGGCACTGTGGTCATTGGCAAGGCAGCGGGGGGGAGACGCCTTCAGTTGCGCAGAATTGTACTTGGAAGATGCAGTGCAGGCGGGCATATCGGCAGAAATGGCGTCGGCCTTCGCACTGATCCCTGCCACATACGGAGGAGCGGGGCTGGAAATGGAGGATGGCCGGATGGGGAATAGGTTGGTACAACTATACGGAAAAAAACAGCCGTGGGTTAAGCCCAGGATAATTAAACCAGGACTCAAGATCAAACCTAAGATGGGTAAGTGGACCCAACGCCTTCAAAACATTGGCGTAGGACTTGTCGGCACATACCGTGAGCAGTTCAACAGACTGCTCGCTGTCACGTGGGGAATGCGAGAAGCGGACTTAATAGGCCAGTGCACCACGGAGTGGGAGGTGGTACCCTACAGCAGGGCAGAGACGGGGGGTAGTCCTAACCCCTTGCCCGATGCCGAGCAGTTGTGGGACCTCAAGGGAGTACCACACTTGCTGACTGCCACACTCAAGGCGCAATCACTAGATGGCGGAACATTATTACGGTGGATCAAGCCGTGCTATCATGATTTCGTAGAAAGATTGAAACGTAGAATGAGTAGAACAGTCTACAACATATACATGTTAGGCCAGTGGACAGTGCCCTCACCAATGTGTGATGACATCGCTATGAAGTATGGGAAGAAGATAAAGGACATGGCAAAACGAATGATGCTTAGCATCTTTGGCATTAGGAACATAGGTCTAAAACAACTAGAGAAACGGATGTTATCGGTGGAGAGAGTGGTTAGAGATGGGATAAGGAGTGCATACCTTGGCACAAAACATGCTATGTAATCCGACCAACAGGGTTGCGCACGCGGTGGCAGGCTGCAGGTGGGACCCACCAGTCCCTCCGTAAACCAAGACACGTTCTTGGTGATCCCGATGACCCTATCACTGCCGCTAATGCGGTAGTGACGTCATCCAGTCAAGACAGAGAAAACACTACACCCTTACACCGACCTCGCCGGCGAGGTCGAAGAACCTTCTAAGTACCTTCTGTACCTTCGCCTAAACCGGTACAAGCATGTTCCGGGGCGTTCTGTTCGATCCTCCCAACCTGGCAACAGCCCAAGCCGAGGTTCTTACCTAGTGGTGCCCTTGTGCTCGTTGCCCAAACCTAACTTTACAGGTTGAGCGCCATCTGCGCTCACCAAAAGCCCGGTAAAGCAGTCATGGCCCCAGGTGGTCAACTGCATTAAATTCCATTCGAAGAAAAAAAAAAAAAGTACTAAGCCAGTCTACGCTTGCGCGCCGCCATATCCAGTACTGGAAGGGTGGTCTCCGCTAGCTCAAGACGCTCCCCGTATGTCCTTGCTGTCGTTTCGTATCGCGCCCTGCGTAACGAACGCGGTCGGGAACACGCCAGCTTCTAATTACGTATTGGTTGTTCTTATACCCATTGTAAAATTTATCTGTGGGAATTAAACAGACAAGTGGATTTGTACAAGTTGCGTTTCTTTCTGAAGACTGAATCAACTTGGTGAGCAGTGATAAGCAAAAAACACAAATAAAAACGAATTTCGCGCCACATGCGAAAGCAACCACCTTATTTACAAGCATTAAATTTTATGCTGAACTTCTAAATTTTCAGAATTAAAATAATAGAGATAAATAAATAAATTTGGGTAACCTTAAATTAAGTAACCAAAATACTTCACCCAGCTAGTAGTGCAGAAACGAACGGTCTAAAAATTGTTTGTTGTACTCGGCGCGGCGTGGTTTTCACCATAATATTCCTCGATTGTTTTATGGTATTTAGTTTTTTGTTCCACATAGAAATACTGTCCGCCTTTGGAGCCGGCGATTTAAGAAGAAGGAAACGTGCAGCCCGACAGCCCTCTGTCTGCACGGCCGCGTATAATATCCCCGGATGGTGTGGAACGTATGGTTGCAACTGCGAGCAGCAGCCATCCACACCCACACGGGTTTTTGCTGAGGAGTTTCACTTCTCAGCGCAGTCGATGAGGCAAGTTTTGCGTCGGGCTGGAACAAATAATAGGAATTCGGCAGTTAAAGATGCCTCAAGTTATGATTCGCTAGAGATTACCGGGATTTCGACTTTTCACAGACCATATTCACCGACGAAAAAACATTTAAATCTAGTCAGCATGTTCGTCGCCACTTATGGCGTGTGACACGAGACACGAGCCACTTTGCGAGGCTGACTGCGAAAACTGAATCGATCGCATTGTTGTTAACATGTGGGCCTGGATGAGTGCAGGTGGACCCGGTGAATAAATATTTTTATAATTTGTTAATAATCATATGCGGGGGATGCCATGGCCAAATAGCTGGCCATGGCTGGGTTCAACCCATTTAATAAAAAAAGTGCAATGTAGCTGTGGGCAGTTCAGCGTGACAACTGCTCCAGAACATTTATGGTACATTTAAATAATAAGGAACAATTAAGTGGACTTCATCAAAACAATTTAATGTTAGTTTTGTTTCGAAATTGGCCCAAAACATTGATAAATTGTGATTTTGATTGTAATTTGTAATAGCCGAAGTTTGCTGAAGGCGCTGAAATATTAGTACAGATCGTGTGGCCTTGTATGGAAGCAATAGTTTCCGCGATATCCAGTGAAACTGTGTGGCCCCCTGGTGTTTAGTAGGCCTACGCTTGGTCTTCGTCAGCAAACCCGTTTCCCTTCCAGCCTATTTACGCGAAAGTACAAAGTAGCTGCTAACAGGGCTGCAGGGACAATCAGGACACCGCCGATGGACGCAACGTGAGTTGAATTGCACATATTTTTTCTTTGTAAGTGCCGCGCATCGTGGCCTCTTTTCTGCCTAGCCCCATGCCAGAGTCTGGGTGAAACAATGATGATAACAATTTTCGTGTCTTTTTATTGTAGTTGAAGATGAACATGTTGTGGATGAGCAGTTAACATAGCTGAAGAATAACGTTGATCCTTCGAAAGCCGTGGAACAAAAGTGGACTGAAACTACAACCGATAACTGTATGCAAGGTTAAAAGCCGTGGAACAAAAGTGGACTGAAACTACAACCGATAACTGTATGCAAGGTTATTCTTTATTCTTTATATAGCTGTATATGGGCGGAAGTTCCCTGCTTTACAGCAACAGGCTGGATATTCACTCGTAAGTCGCAAGTCATGGTTTGGCCAACAATTAATAACTTTCGACCAGATACGGCCCCGCCACGGCTTCAAATCCCGCATGGATGGTTATTTTTGGGATATTATTAAATCTTAAATAATAACTGTCAGCCGATTACGTGTGCTGCCGTATACGATACGTGCCAGCCAACTGCTGGGCTAGCACGGCCTTTTCTTAAAATTATAATACAGGAGATTAATATGGCTTTGCCTTTTTCTTGTAACAGGCGTACAAATCGTAATTTGTACGGAGAAATTCGTTGACCTTTTCCTCTTTTCTATCTGCTTCTGCATTATAGTTTAAATTGTTTTTGTTTATTTCGAAAAACACCACAACTTCGAAAGAAAAGCGCACGAATGGTCGCTCAGGTCGCTGTTGCTGGTGCTGTCAGCTGTCAGTCAAGAGTCAAAACAACAACTATCATAGACAAATATAAAAATGTTCACTCTTTCATTCACTTACTTACGAAACGTCAGTTTTAGGAGTCGCTTACGTAAACTTGTTGGCGCAGACGAAGTTGATGCTTAGGGATGCTTATGTCAGACATAGCTTAGGTGTTGTCTTACTAAGTTTTGTCTTTGTCGACTTTAGTGCAGACGGGCATTACTCCCTATTCTCGATTACGCTGACGCCTGCTATCCTGACCTCATTAAAAAATACCTCGATAAGCTTGAGCGCCTTCAGAATTTCTGCATTAGGTTTATATTTGGCCTACGCAAATATGACCACGTCTCCGAATTTCGCATTAAGCTCAAGTGGTTGCCTATACGCCATCGCAGGAATACTCACATTCTGTCTCTCTTGTACAGTATGTTATTTAACCCTTCTGCCCCTCCTTACCTCAAGGAGCGCTTTCAATATCTTCATCTCTCCCACCCTTTTGCATTGCGCTCCTCTGAGTCATTGCAACTTAAAACTCCTGAGCACACTTCCACTTTCTAAGGATATTCCTTTATTGTACAAGCTATCCGCCTTTAGAATGATCTTCCTCTGGTAATCAGAACCGCTAAATCTCTTCCTATCTTCAAAAAGCTATTGTTTAATCATTTTTTGTCCATGTCGTTAAGCTATAAATTCTAGTAATATGTTCAGATATTTTTATTTATTTATTTAGTATCTTCAGGAGAGAACACAGATCCTGTTAAATTATTATTCTCATTGATGAATTTATTGCGATCAGTCTGTAACAGGATATTGATACCGAACTCCGCAACAACTGAAAAAGATTATTTGACCATTCAAATTGATAACCACCTAAGCCCAGTACCTCATCTCGGATACATGTTTGAGTCCCACGTTGCTAAAACCAATTTACCATCCCAAACAGTTGCAACAGTTAGAAAAAGTTGTATTGATTTTACCGTGCCCTTGGCAAAAGAAATTCATAAGCGCTTACTGAGCAATTACATGGCCTTACAAAAAATGACACTATTATCTGTAGAAAATACTTTAAAACAGTTAAAAGATAACTCAATCGCTGAACTCGCTGTGGAATTAGGTTATGAGGAGGACAAAATTGAAAACATTTTAAAACAATGGCACAGTATTAACTTTGTGAAATGGGACACCATGACTACTTTTACTGTACAATTTTTGTATTAAAATACAAGGACGCTGCAGGTTTTAATACGTACAAAGACATAGCAGACTTAGCCATCACTGTTCTGTCGTTGCCCCATTCCAACGCAGAAGTGGAACGAATGTTCAGTCAAATGAATATTATAAAAAACAAACTGAGGAACAGGCTGGCTTCAATCACTTTAAACTCCATACTGCTTATAAGGAACCAGTTAAAGATTTTAAAACGCAATTGCCATACCTATTTCTTGCCAGATGATGTCCTGACCAAAATCACAAAAACTGTTAAAAAACCAAGTACTTCTACAGTGGAACCATCAACTTCTGCTGCTTCAGCGCCATTAGAAGTTGTCGAAGTCGAACATGACGCAATGGATAACGAAATTTTTGCTTGTTTAAACCTATAGAGATTTGATTATTATGATTAAATACTTGATTACATAAATTTGCTTTTATTTACACCATATTTTGTTACCATGGAATATTTTGAAATATTTAGCGACTTCTAGCGGATTTTTTATTCGTTTTTTTTTCAAAATCTAGGGACTATTGCATCGAGGTCTAGGGACTTTTTTTTTCCTAAACGGCAACATTGAATTTGGTCTTTGTTGATCTGTATCTTTTACATTCAATAAATTAAATAAAACAGCCAACAGTCACATAAATTATTTCTAGGGCCCAAACGAACGTTACAATGTTCGAAAATTTCAAACAAAGGTTTTGGTTTTGGTGTAGATTTAGTTCAGCTGATGTTAAAAAAATAGTATCGCGGTATTTTCTGAACTTTTGCCCGTTGACGTTGCTAACACTCAAATGGGATGCGAGTTGGAATTGGTCTCAAAATTTAATATTGATGAAGATGAGTGTAGTAATGAGTATACCCCATTATGTAGTTGAATTGTGTAAGATGATTGTTTTTTTTTTTTATCAAACAAAGAGCGTACTTGCGTAAAGCCGGTGAATATTATATAGCACTGGTTATTGGTAAGTTACATATTCCATTGTCAAATTACTTATGCCTCACGCAGTTATGTCACATCCATTAAAGAGTCTACATTATAATGCACATCCATATATAAAATCGTTGCGTGACTTACTGACTGACTATCAACGCGCAGCCTAAACCGTAAGTCCTCGAAACCTGAAATTTTGAAAGTACGTTTCTTTTATTGTTTATGGGTGCAGTAAGAAAGGAATTCCAGAAATATAACCCCTAATGGCCGGTTTACACTTTGTTAAGTTAACACTGCAGGTGATTAGTGCAGGTGTTTAGTAATCAAGGTGTGAACGGAAGCGTGAAGTGATTAGTGTTAAGTGTAAAGTGCAATTAGTGCTTATTGATTAGTGCGAGTGAATAGAATCAAGGTCTATTTTTGCTGTTAAGTGACCTCCCCCCTTGTACTGTTTCACTCCCCTCTCTCGCAGTTCGCCTGTACTAATCAGTGTGTAAACACGTGTGTGTTAAGTGCGCAGTGTCAAATTCAAAGCGAAAATGAAGTGGACGGAACAACATACTTTAAAATTCGTACAAGAATACTTAAAGTATGAATGTCTATACAATGTAAAGTGCGCAGAATTTAAAATCAAACAGTTGAGAGATGCGGCCCTATTAAAACTGAGTGAAGCGATGGAAATTCCCGACTTCGGTCCCAAAGAAGCGTACAACAAAATACGAAGCTTGAAATCGACCTTCTCCCAAGAGCACAAAAAAGTAAAAGATTCTATTAAATCGGGTGCAGGGCTTGATGATATATATGTGCCAAATATCAAATGGTACAAAGTGATGGATGATGCCCTAAAGGCAGTAAATGTTGGAGAATGCAGAGAGACATCGAGTAATATGGTGAGTATTCCATAAGTACTATGTTTTTTTTTCACCGCACTACGGGTAGGCAAAGAAAGCTTACGGTCTTATTCATAAACGCATTATAAAAAGGTATAGAACGCATTTTTAATAATCTTATGGATTTAGTTTATTTAAGCTGTCAAAATGTTGTTGTTCTAGTTGTCAATGTCATGAAATGTCAAAGCCTACCGATAATTTGCGTGCTTGACGTTGGTTTGATGGTGTAATCAGATTTCATGTTTCTTTTACAGTGGACTGGCAACATCTATTGGTTTATTAATAATAGGGTTATAATACGTTTATGAATATGAATACAAACTGCATTATAACGGCTGTATAAGCTTAAATGGGTTTTAGAAGCGTTTTAACTAAAACGTTACTAAGAAACGTTTTAAGTAATTTTTATGAATAAGACCGTTAGAATTTATAGTAACTTCAATAGGCAGGGGCCGACCGATAGCGAGAGAGTGAAAGAAAACACAAAATTATTTAGAGTACATTTATTTATAGTATCTTACATGTTAACTTACTAGGTAGGAAATTGTATTGAAACTAATTGCTATTAATGTACCATTCTTGCCTGCCAAGGTACTGAGCCTTCACCAACAAAATAATCTGCATAGCGATCTCGTACATTGTGAGCTTGTTGTGATGATCTATTTTGCAAACTTCTTTCAATGTTTACTATACCTGCTGGTAGAAACTCTCTCCAGGAACCAGGTGTGATGTTCCCCGTTTCGATGTTTTCTGTATCAACTGTTACACTTTGAATAGTACCTTGCGTTTTTCTAAGCCAATTGTGCAAAGCAACACACGTTCTAACTATTTTATCAGCTTTAGCGGGAGCATATGGGAGGGGATTCAGAAATATTCTAAATTTACACACTAATATTCCGAAGGCATTTTCAACTATCCGTCTGGCCCGTGATAATGTGTTTGTATAATTATACAAACACTCACAAACCACACACAAAAACACACACATTCACACACAAACACATACACAAACACACACACACACACACACACACACATTTTTTCCTTATATTCAAATTTGTTTGTAAACACTTACTTTATTTGTTTGTAATCATTCAATTTACTTTGAGGGTGGGCGCTGATGCCTATCATACAAGATATTAATATCTTAGTTTAGGCATCAGCAGCGACACTAAAACTGTATCAGTAGTTACCTTAAACCTGTGTTACTAAGTCCTATATTATTGCTTAAGATGTTAGCTTAAGGTGCCAATAAATATATTTCATATTTCATTTCAATTTCAAAGGACTTTAATAAAGAAAATCAAAACGCGTTGCGCAACAACAAAACAATTGCAAACAAACAAATTGTTGTTGCAAAACAATTGAACAAATATATTTTCATGAATTCGCTCATTCTGGGTTCTGGCATAGTTTCGTCTACATTGATAACCGTTGACCAAATTCCTAATAGAAGATGAGCTCACAAGTGAAGATGAGTTGGGTTCTGGCATAGCTTCGTCTAAATTGATAAATAACCGCTGACCAAATTCCTAAAAGAAGATAGGCTCACAAGTGAAGATGAGTTAAATGAAGAAACTATTAAATTACCAATGCCACCATACTATAAGAAACAGGCAAACCAATAGAGAGCAACACCAGCAGCCAATAAAACACCTAAATCCATATTATGCAAAGATCATTCACTTGCAAGAAATATAAACCATGGTTCTCCTTCATCAAGAAATGTCAGTCAACAGAGTCAGTCAACACCACACAGTATGAGGGCCAGCCACCTTGAAGATGACTCATTGTATGATAACTCCCTTTTTAAGAGTAATCCTAAATATGTTGGAGACTGGCGAGGCCTTGTAGTTAAAAAAACAAAAAGAGCTACTAACAAACAAAAAATGCATGTGTTACGTAATTGCACCTTGGGTACGTCTAGGTTTGGTGCGCACATGCGCATTTGTCTCAGTAATACCAAGTTTCGCGATAGGATATCTGGATAGAACAAGCATTAAAAAAACAATATGTGACAAAGAGAATGGACTTATAAATTTAATTAATAGTCTCATTTCATCTACCAAAAATGAAACAATAAAAAAAAAAACGAAAAAGTTTACGAACATTTTAAATAAAATATTTATTATAAAAAAGGGACTGATGAAGTTGATTGTTCATGCTGTGTCAGCAGTATTAGATAATTTAGTAGTTTTTGACCTTTATAGTTCCGAGCGTCATGTAAACTGTGAAAACAAGCTCTGCCGGGCAAATAAAACTGAAGTTAGTTTTTTTTACGAGTACCATTAAATATTGACCTAATTAAAGAAAAGGGGATTAGTTCGTTAAATGAAGCAGTTGCTATTAAAGACAACCACAAGATTATGTAATCTCTGTAATTTTGAAAGTCGGTGCGAATACACGAGCACATTCTGAATGATTTTATATTTTTTGAATTTTTTATAGATAATATTCCAAAAAGCATAAAAATACTTTGAAAGGAATTTGAAATCCTTGCAGTAATAGATTTCAGCATTACTGGTGGTAGCTTTTGACACTATAAGGGTCGTTATCGCGAGTCGTTCAAATCACAGTTCCAGGGCTCAAAATGGCATGTTGTGAATGTTTTTTCAAAACTGAAATAGTGGAACTAATAGACCTTAAAGTAAGCTTTAATGGTCACGAATACTTTCAAAGCTATTTACTTATTTGAGCAAGCAAATTAAAAAAAACATCTTAAAATTTCATTACCCTCCTGTTCCAAACGACTAGTCGGTGAATTGGGTGGTTGTTTTATGTACTATAATTAAGCAAAGTTACAAAAGCACATTACTAAACGGATAAATACATTATCGTAGAACATATTTAGAAGGCTTTGTAATTTAAAAAACAGTGGCAACCTAGAGATAACCGAATATTTATTTTTGTCAAAAAAAAAACTCATTATTATCCGAAATAATTGAACACACTGTGGGACTACTAATCAAACTCGTGCGGCAAGAACGTACCTCCCCACGCGTAGTTCATGCTTCAGTCTGCTACTGCGTCTCAACGAAGGAGGCCGTGCGTTCGCTCAGCGAAAAATATTTGCAATATCGAGGCTATTAACGGTGCTTCGTCAGCGTTTCACCTCATCACTATCCAGCGTTTCTTGAGGTGAGTAAATACTTTAAAATTGTTCTGACTGCATGTTCTGCATCTATATAATAATTTATGCACATGCTTTGTGTCCTAAATTCGTAGTACTCACTTAATTTTAATTATTTAGGATTAAATGCCAATTATTCATTATTCTCCAATCCAAATCTTCGGAAAATGGAGGGTAATGAACCCTCCATTTTCCGAAAAAAAGTTCTGGATGGTAATGAGTGTGTTTGGAGGGTAATGATTAATTTCAATGTTTATAAATAAATAAATAATGCTGGACAGTTCATACAACATTATCTAGCCCCAAGCTAAGCAGAGCTTGTGCCCAACATGTGCTATGTGCGTGTTGGTGTGCTTTGTGTTGTAAGTACCCATAAGGGTACTAGATAACTGATATACTTAATACAATACATTACATAAATGAATATTTTTTATTATACATAGACAATACCCAGAACACCTGGAACAAGTATCTAACACCCATAACACAAGCTCTGCTTAGCTTGGGGCTAGATAATGTTGTGTGAACTGTCCAGTATTATTTGTTTAATATTTAGTTATTATTTATTATAGATTTATATTGAATTAGTAAAATTATCTCAAGCGTTTATTACCCGACTGTGCCAGGTTTTTCGAGTGTATGTATACCTATATGTATATTTCTTTTACACGCTCTGTAGCTTAAACGGCATGATGGAGTTTAGCTTGAGAGGTGTCGTTAGATTCGAATTATTTGTGAAAGTGACACTGGGTATATCAAAATTATTCACGCTGTTGGGTTTCTTTGCTGCTTTTTTCGTCACTTACTTGTTTAATTTTTTTGTTTGTTTGTCTGTTGTCTCAAAAGCAAAGTCAAATATATTTTATTCATTGAAATCTTATAAACTAAATTTACTCCTGTTCCAACACGACCAAACCTAGAAAAATCAGGCAACTAACACGGCTTGGCTTTATTTGATGATCGTGCTTACTACATGGGAAGCGCTTGTGTCTCTATCTTTCCGGTATGCTCAGTTATGCACATCGCTAATGCTCAGTTTATTATGTGTTTAACAGACGATGGCCAAAACAAAGAAAAAATTAACTAAAGATGAGAAGTTAGCTAAGGACAGGTTACGAAAACGTCAAAAATATAACGACATCAAAAACGATTTGGAGCTGTATGAAATTGAAAAAGAAAAGAATCGAAGGAGATACCTTTTAAAGAAGGAGAGGAAAAAGATTACAAGCATAAAAGATATGACTGCTAGAGCCCAACGTGATCAAAGAAAAAGGTGGAGAAAGAACTCCCAAAATTATATTATAAAAAAACAGAAGCAGAAAGAAATTGAAAAAATACTAGTAGAGAATTCAACACATGAAGGTGAGAATGAGGCCACGAATGTTTCGAAGATAAAAGAACCAAACTGTTTAGAACTAGATCCTCTAGATGAAGTAGACAATCCCAAGCTCGCTCAACAAAACAAACGCAAATTGAGAAAAAATGAAGCAGATCCTCTAGTGATTGTAGACAATCTTGAAATTACTCCAAAATTCAAGCACAAAGTGGGAAAAAATCAAGCAAGCCCACTTAGCTCGCACCGAAAATATCGATACAGGACTATGAAAACGATACAAAGATTACAAAATGAAATTGACAATTTAAAGAGAGAAAAGAATATTTTACGAAAAAGAGAAAAGAAGCGTCACCAACAAACACTTGAAATAAGAAGAACACTAGAGGATACTATAGAAAAAAAAGTAGATACCATGATTAAAGACATCGAAAGTGGTAAGGTCCAAGAAGTGAAGAAAAAACTGGTGTTCGATGAAATTCTGTGTCAAGGAGTACAAGCAAAATATAAAGCACTAAATAAGACTGACAAAAGATCATTTGCCGAAGAAGTTGTGCAACCAAACAAGACAAGGCTAATCAAGCACAAGCTAATAACGAGGGTTCCATTTCCTGTAAGAAAAAAGCTAGCAGAAGCACGAAAAATACAGTCAGATGAGAGAAAGCAACAGATACATGATTTTTTCGAAGATGATGCAAATAGTCGAATGGCTGCTGGGAAAAAGGAGTTTGTAACTAAGGGTCACTTAAAGAAACAGAAAAGGTACATCTGTGACAACTTGAAAAATTTGCACAGCAAATACTGCAAGGAGAAAGGTATGATAAGCTACACTGTATTTTGCAGACATCGACCTTTTTGGGTTGTATATCCAAAAGAGGAGCGAGATACTTGCCAATGCAAGGTGCATGCTAATATGGATTTGCTCTTAAAGGCGTTGAAAAAATATGGGATCACTTCAGAAGGATCAGCAACAGATGCGTTAAATGTTTTATGTTGCGATCCATATAATGAAAATTGCCTTGAAAGGTCTTGTGAAATCTGTACAGAAAAAACATTGCTATTCAATGAATTTGACGACAGCAAAGATATAGAGTACTATGAATGGGTAATTGAAAAACAAAATTATAAGGGGAAAGATGGAGAACAAAAAGTGAAAACTGTTACCACCAAAAAGAAAAAGCGCGACAACCCCAGAAACTTGATAAAAATGCTGGACAATAACATGAAACCCTTTTTCAAACACGTGCGTAATATTGTTATACAGTACACCGCAATTAAAGCACTAAAAAGGAATTTACAAGAGTCAGAAATTCTTATACACGTTGACTTTAGTGAAAATTATTGTTACAAATTTAATGAAGAAATACAATCCTATCATTTCGGGGGCAGCAGGGGCCAAGTGTCTTTACATACAGTGGTTATGTACTACATTGACAACGAAAAAGCCTTATCTACAAAATCTATTTGCACGATGAGTGAGTGTACTAATCACGATGCGTCAGCAATATGGGCTCACATTATACCCGTTCTGAACACAGCAAAACAGCTGGTACCATCGTTTTCTAAGGTACACTTTTTATCAGACTCTCCGTCGAGCCAATACAGGAACAGATTTATCTTCTACATGATGACTAAAATGCATCAACAAATCACTACGGTTAACATTGTAACATGGAATTATCAAGAAGCTGGACATGGTAAAGGAGCACCAGATGGTGTTGGGGCTGTAGTAAAGAGAACCGCAGATTATCATGTGAAATTTGGTGGTGACGTTGGGTCTTTCGAAGATTTTGTAGATTTGATTCAGGCAAAAATTCATAACATCGAACTACCAATAATTTCAGAGGCTGATATAACGCGCCAAAAATTTCCACCCAACATTCCAAGTTTCAGGGGAAGAACTAAAGTTCACCAAGCTCTATGGTCATGTGAATTACCTTACAGCATTGCTTTCAGATGCCTCAGCTGTTTCAGCTGTTTAAATAGCTACGTGCCCTGTGACCACCGAAAGCACATTGGAATTTTAGATTATACAGGATTGAAGCAGATCACGCCTACAAACGACAACTTTGACGAAGAAATTTTTTCTTCTTTACAAATCGATCCAGATACTGTTTGCGGCAGCCAGGTCATTTTGGAAGATGAAGGGCAGCTTACGGACGAAAACAAAATAAACAACCACTACTACGACAATATGTCTGCCTTCGAAATAGATTCGGACACAATTTGTAACAACATTGAGAGCGACATGCTTTTAAGTGAATTCGACGGCAGTCTGTTCCTTAATGAAAGCGTTGCTTCCCAACTAGTTCCTATAACAACGAAGGAAAAAGAGCGACCAATAATACTGTCAAATATTCTTTTTACATGCCAAAGTTTACTGCCACAAAAATCACCAGCTGGTAACAAACGAAAGACTGACCAATTGGACTTTGAACAATTTCTCCAGACTTCAAAGGTACACAGAATGGACTCGAATGAAACAAGACACTAAAAAATACAAGAACATTGTTTAAAAGAACAACCTATTCAATCCACAAAGTCCACTGAAACCGATGATGGCAATAATAAAGAAAACGTCATGGGTGTGGACACTGTGAACCTGCAGTACAATTTAGAAGACTGGGTGATAGTCAAATACAATGTTACCAAAGCTCGACCTCATTTCGTTTACTACGTGGGAAAAATTATGAACGTAGTACATGATACCCATGAATATAAAGTAGGGTTTTTAAAGAAGAGTCAGGGTAAGACAATGAAGTTCATCTGGCCATCAATCACCGACGAAGATGTTGTGCCCACTTTGAGCATAGTTCAGCGATTACGTAAACCCCACGAAGGTAGAAGAGGTCAATATGTCTTTGATGATTTGCCAAATTTAAATTACAAATAAATAAGTTTTAACAATTTCTGAAACAAATAATTTAACTTCTTCTTCTGTAGGCGAAGTTATTTGATAATGCATTAATATTATTCAACTGATTGATCAATCTTGTCCCTTGTTTTTTTTAATTTAATTTTATGTTTTGTTCTTATAATGTTGTTGATCTCATGTTATTCTAATGATTCGCCAGTTTTTAAGTTTGAATTTTTTATTTCGTTTAAAGGTTTTTTAAGCATTTTATTAGTTTTGATAATTTATGTTTACTTACTATGATTATATTACTTAATATTATAGAATCTTAATAAATAGTTGAATGCCAAATATCAATAATTAATTTTCAACTGATCTCATATTGTAAGGTTCCTCAAAAATACCTACTTAACTTATTTTCTGTAGGCATTGAGATTTGAGTTTGCATTAATATTATTCAACTGATTGATCAATCTTGTCCCTTGTTTTTTTTAATTTAATTTTATGTTTTGTTCTTATAATGTTGTTGATCTCATGTTATTCTAATGATTCGCCAGTTTTTAAGTTTGAATTTTTTATTTCGTTTAAAGGTTTTTTAAGCATTTTATTAGTTTTGATAATTTATGTTTACTTACTATGATTATATTACTTAATATTATAGAATCTTAATAAATAGTTGAATGCCAAATATCAATAATTAATTTTCAACTGATCTCATATTGTAAGGTTCCTCAAAAATACCTACTTAACTTATTTTCTGTAGGCATTGAGATTTGAGTTTGCATGCATGTTATTCAACTGATTGATCAATCTTGCCTATGATTGCAATCTTGTGTCTTCTAATATTTTAATTTGATTTTATGTTTTTCTACTTAGTTTAATATTATTGATGTCATGTTCCATGTTCCTTTTAATTTACTGATTAGCTAAGGTTTTAGAAGATTTGATTTTTTATTTGGTTTGCAGAAAATCATTTTTGTTATTTTCGTTTTGATAATTTATGTTTGTGATGATTATTTACGTAATATTTTAGAATTGCAATAAATAGTTGAATGCCAAATTTAAACAAATACGTTTAAACTGATCTCATACTGAAAGCTTCCTCAAAAAACTATTTTACTTATTTTCTGTATGCAATGTGATTTGATTTTGCATGCATGTTATTCGACTGATTTATCAATCTCACATATGATTGCAGTCTTTTGCCTTTAATTTTTTTTATTTGAATCTATGTTCCATTTTTTTTTATTTACTGATTAACCAAGGTTTTAGAATATTTAAATTTTTTATTTGGTTTGAAGTTTTTTTTTTATGTTATTTTAGTTTTGATAAGTTACGTTTGTGCAATAAATACTTGAATGCCAAATTTTAATAAATAAGTTCAACTGATCTCATATTGTAAGCTTCCTCAAAATATTCTTTAACTTCTATTCTGTAGGCAATGTAATTTGATTTTGCATGCATGTTATTCAACTGATTGATCAATCTTGGCTATGATTGCAGTCTTGTGTCTTTTTTTATTTGAATTTATGTTTTTGTACTTAGTATAATATTATTGATGTCATGTTCCATGTTCCTTTTAATTTACTGATTAGCTAAGTTTTTAAAAGATTGTATTTTCTTATTTGGTTTGTAGTAAAACATTTTTCTGTTTTTGTTTTGATAATTTACGTTTGTGATGATTATTTCATGATATTATAGAATATTAATAAATACCAGTCGATTAATGTGTAAACTATAAAAATATACTTTTCATTTTGATTCCCTTTCCTTTACTGCATAACATTTATAGATTAACATACCTATTGGAAATATGTAGGTACCTACAGCTAAGGTCTTACATTAGTTAACGCAAGTAGGTAGTGACAATTAGGTATAACTAATATAATATTAGGGCGAAGGTTCGCCTGCGACGCAGGAGGTTGCGGGTTAGATTCCCGCCTCGGAACAAATATTTGTACGATCTGCAGATATATTTGTTCAGGGTGTTCTGGGTATTTTCTATGCATAATAAAAAATATCTATGTATGTAATGGTACATCAGTTATTTAGTACCCATAACACAAGCTATGCTTAGCTTAGGGCTAGATAATGTTGTGTGAACGGTCCAGCATTATTTATTTATTTATTACAACAGATTATGTAACAATAATTCTTTTGATTCTAAAATTTCTTATTAATTTCATTACATTCCAAACCTCTTCATTGCCTTCCAGGCCGATTTCATTACCTTCCAGCAGGTCATTACTTTCCGTAGATTTTTAGAAAAAAGATTGGAGCAAAAATGGGGCCTCCCATGTAACATTACTCTACGTATGTACCGGAACATAATAATTAAATAACAGCACACTAAAACACAAAAAAAATATTTTTTTAAAAAGTTTCTAATTTAAACGACTCGCGATAACGACCCATAAGCCTTATAGCCGAAAACATACACAAATGTGGCAGTGCTATGACGACTTAAATCCAACATGACCCATAATACGCCTACAGTTGGCCCTCATTGTATGTCTCGTCTCTAGCTTATCTTGCGCCTAGGTGCGACGGTGCCCCCTAGTACACCCCCCTCCCCCCATTAATTGTGGAAACATTCAAATATTCCAAATATTGGAGTCGGTAGCAGTAGTGTCAGCGATGAGGCACCCGCCTGCGACGATGACGAAACGAACACAAGCTATATGCCTACCTGCGCGCCCCATTACACGAGCCGAGAGGGCTGTGGTTCGCTCTGAGCGAATTAGTGCTAATCGGGACGCGGGGGGAGTGCGTCGCGTTCACTCACCTTGAAGAAGACTCTCGAAACTATGTAGGTGCTTGCATCGATTTAACGGTACGTGAAAATTTCCCGTTTTTATAAAATAATTGATATGATTCACGAAAGTTTTTATAGTATTACTCCTATGTATTCTTTGGATTTTAGGTGTTTTTTGCTCATTACAGGTCAACAACACTTCTTCACAAAACTAAAGTTGATTTCGCAAAAACTAGGAGACTTATAGTGGCGTATAACGCAAAATTACCAATTTTAGATTAGATTTTTAACCGACTAAATCAAGTCCAATATTCAAATTAAAAATATGCATGGATACTACCTTATAATATACCGAGGGATCGCCCAAACAGAAACACGATCCACACGAACACAAGCAGACGCACGGCTCGGTACCATCCTTACCTCAGTAGTATACCTTCTATTCGTACTAAACGATTCAGTTCCACCTTTATAATGCGAACTAGTGGGTCGGTGGTGCGCGAGGTGCAAGCAGCTCGCGTGTTTACTCGTTGCGTTTGTTGCTGGTGTTGGGAAATTACAGGCAGATGAGGCTTTCATCTTTATGTCTTAGGGTGGCGGGCGCAGTGCACGGACTTACTTTCAGCAGTATTGTTTGGTGAATCACACATTAATGTTCTGACAATAGTATGACATTTGGGCCGAAAACGTCATTAATACACCTGCTTGGCATTTCAAGATGTTGACCTGAAACCTTTAAAAAAATGCATAGTAAATAATAATGACGGGGTTATAACAATTGAGGCCCTTAACCGCAGAAACGATAACATGTCGACCACTGTAGCGCGGCGGGCGAAGGTTCGCCTGCGACGCAGGAGGTTGCGGGTTTGATTACCGCCTCGGAACAAATATTTGATCGTTCAATTCATTTGCTGATGAGCAAATACATCATAGATATTATAACGGCCAGTAACAAATTTCTGAGGTGTACCAATATAAAGATCAGGCGGCTCAGTCAGCCCCGAGGGTGATGATGGCCTCGCAACTCAGGTGGCCCAGATGGCCACCGAGGATGACGATGGCTTTTAACCCTTCTGGCACACAGCGACTACGTCGGCCGAGGGTAGAGACAGACCCTGATGTGGACGTGTCGTGTCTCGTGAGGTATGAGACAACTCCGGCACGGACGTGTCACTGGGGACGCGCAGCCCTGGTGTCCAGGATATCTTCACGGTAGATGGCAGGTACACCGTGGTATTACTTCCCAAAGCCGGTGCTTGTGGTCTTATGTTGTAAAATAAAACTTCAGAAAGGTAGAGTAAAAGTCCAGGCTCAGACTAGGCTTCTCCACTAGACTCCGGTTAAGACTCTGAGCTAGACTCTGAGGTAGACTCTGAGCTAGATTCTGAGGTAGACTGATTTTATTTGAAACAGGAGCCGGCTTTTATACAAAATTTGACATTCTTATTCTAAAATTATAGTTGTCATTCTAATTACAAAATTAAAGTTCGAAACTAGTAGGTAACTTATTTTTAAAATTCAAAATTTCAATCCAGACAGTCAAATTTGAATCGAAAACTATTAAAACCTATAACAAAGAACAGGTTCAAAAAGGTTTTCAAGGCAAAAATTTGAATATAGAAGAAAATATTATGACAGTACGACAGTTTGTTTATCCTGGTAACGTCAGAAAAATATAAAATGAATGTCTAGTTTTAGCCTAAATAAGAGAAATTACATCGTAAGGATATAAAAACATGGTCTTTGGCGTGAAGAGGCCTAAATAGACGCTAATGGAACAAAACAATACGTCCAAATACATAAATAAAGCAAGCCTACCTAACTCGTAAGTATTATTTAGCTAAAAACGTAGCATGCCCCAAAGGCAAACGCTACAGTGAATTGAATGAACCAAGAACATTGGTTCTTGGTTCAACATTCAACGTCTGTACCCAGTTCTTGGACGCCATTCAGTTAGCGCCTTACACCTATCGTCACCCCGTCTTGCCAAAAACGGGCAAGACGGAAGCAAGCCGCTTGTAAATCCGTTAAAGTATTTATTATCGAATAGAATGAGGGGTTTTTATTTTCGTAAAAAAATAAAGTAGTATATAATAGGATAGTAACAAAATAGGTAACTCGAAAATATATCACTACAAATCAAAATCAAAATCTTAATTTCAGGCTTACCGAGAAATGCACTAAACCTAAACAGTAAGCCCATATCTACATAAATACCTTAGAAACTAACATACACATAAAAACACTTTATTACTTAATCTAACACACGTGTGATCGCCGACGCGTCACTACGTTGTTGACTTTGACATTACACTTTATTTTAATAGTTAGAACAGATCTGGCGCCAGCATGATGTGAAACGACCGTGAAAACCCCTCATTGCGTAATGAACGAACATATTTTTTTTAGTAATGACCGCAGAGTCACAGTGCAGCGATCGATATTGAAGGCATTCCATTTTCGAATAAAAAAAAGTTGTTTGATTTGGTTCGATACATGGCGCTGACTCAACTATGGTTGTCAAAATTAACAAATGCATTGTCTGTGCTTTTGTGTGATAGTAACAAAATAGGTAACACGAAAATATATCACTACTTATTTGACTTTGACATTTCACTTTATTTTGACAGTTAAGTACAGAGCTGGCGCCATCTTTTTTCAAAGCTTTAGATAGACAAATGCACAAGCAATGCGACGCCAAAAAAATAAGCTTTAGAAATGATATGGACTAAGAAAATAAGTATAATAAGTAAGTCAAATAAAGCATTTGCATATCTGCGTCTTTTTTAATCTACCGCCCCACCGGCCCTAACTGATGTCCCGGACAGATGAGATGGCGCAAGGGTATCAACTATCAACGCATGTAGCGTCTCACACAAAAAGCCTACCGTTCTCCCACGGAAATCATTTGTCGCTAAGTTTCATGGTTTATTTACTCCCATAGAAAACGCAAATACCTACTTCAGAAAAGATCACACAAAAGTGACACTAAAACGCATGACTTAGCGTCATTTATAACCACCAACCTTACCTTACCTTCGTACACCGCGCAATACCTGCCGCTCGATAGATAAGTATTTAGGTAGGTACATATTTATGTAATTTAGAGCGACTTCGTTGTCGTTAAACTGTAATAAAATCAAATTAAGCAAGCAAGTAGATCTGTAAGTAGGTATTTATTCTGTGACACCGTGAATTAGCGCCATCTGGTGAAATTATTTAATTTGCTCTTCTTCCACAGTAGCTCCGCTCCATCTTTTATAATATAAAATACTTGCTGCTACGCCGCTGGATCGCTTACATTTCTCACGTTACACATATTTTGTAGGCTGATTCGCTCATGTTTCTTTGGTTACGGATTGCTTATAGTGCATTTTTATTCTTTTTTTTTTCCATCGCTTCTTTTTATTGCGTACAAATGTATTCCATCTATGGAAAAAAATACAGGCAACACTTTAAATCATTCCGAACCATAAACTATTGAATACTTTTCTATATTTTGATAGAATCTGTGAACTGTGTTGAAATAAGATATATACGTATTTAATCTACGTTTTAAGCTCTTTCGAATGATAGTATGATCATACGGGAACCCTTAACAAATTTGACAAAATATGAACTTTTCGTCGACTTTTCTGTTGCCCTGTTTTTCCGTCGGTCAACATCAAACTCGTTTTTTCAAATTATTTTACGACAGATCCGACTCTAAAAACAACAGTAATAGGAAGCCTTATCTTCTAGCTACTCTAAACAACCATTCATTTATAAAAATCATGCTTTATGAACAGCAACTCAAGTTCTTTGTTCGCGCGCCCGCCCGGTGGTTCGAAGTGAAGGAGTACTTACCGCGCCCTACTTTTTGCGCGGAGCAACGGAGCGGTAAGAAACCCTTCATGGGCGAGTCTGACTCTCATTTGGCTGCTTTTTTTTTGTTTAATTTGACCCTTCAATTTCTCGAAAACTATAAGTTACCTTGTTATGGGACTGGTACCAGGGGCGAAGGGGTACCCCTCCCATTTCTCTCCCCCCACTCCCACCTTCCTCCTCCTGCCAAACGATTCTAAATTCAACCCTTTTATTTCAGTAGGTTTTTAAAAAAAAAACTCATTTATTTCAGTAGGTACCCAACCTTCTACGCCATTTAGATCTCTGTAACGCACATATACCTATAACATGAGCAACAAAACTACATATATTATTGAACGTCAGTAAACAAAATCCAAGAAATAAAAAAAAACACCAAAATAAGACAAAAAGTTCGAATGTTGCGAGTGACCCAAATCAGATAAAATTAACACAATTCGTTTTTTTTTTTTATAATCTTTGGTAAGTTGTAATTGGTCATTGAATGCCCTATGCTAACAAACAGCCAAAATTGGACCAATTTTTTTAACTCTTTCAATCATGGACGGAATGTTTTATTTACCGTAATATATTCGTGATTGGCATAAGAATAGAACTTTTTATCTCTCCAGTGATTGTTCGGAAAGTAAAATAGTGTTTATTTTCAGGAACATATTGTATTCAGTAACGGGGTCGGCAACTGCAGCAGCCCAATTTTTCAATATGGTAAAGATTTTTAAATTTAATTTCTATTTTTATTTATATGGCTGTAGGTAGTCTAAAAATATATCCCTCCATTTCTTCGTAAAGATATCGTAAAAACTAACTAAGTTTAGAGGCTGGTACAGCAGAAATAAATAAATAAATAAATAATGCTGGACACTTTACACAACATTATCTAGCCCCAAGCTAAGCAGAGCTTGTGTTATGGGTACTAGATAACTGATAAACTTAATACAATATATAACATAGACAGATATTTTTTATTATACATAGAAAATACCCAGAACACCCTGAACAAATATCTGCATATCGCACAAATATTTGTTCCGAGGCGGGAATCGAACCCGCAACCTCCGGCGTCGCAGGCGAACGTTCACCCGCCCCGCCACAGAGGTCGTCAAGGTCTGGGCATTTGCAGATGATAGAAGGCGCGATCTTGATCTATCGCAAACGCACGTTTGTAGACAAAAAATAAGGTATGTAAATCATATAAGAGCACACCAGCGAAGCTCTTCTGTATAAAGCAGATAAACAGTTGCGGTGGCCGAAATCGGCCTGGATAACATCATCATCATTATCAATTATAAAACAATAATATACCTACCTAACTGTAATCTTTAATCTATTTATCAAGCTCTATAACTGTTTTTTTTCCATAAATGCTATCACATAAGGAAGTCCTATTTTAGCGGTCTCAGCAGTATAAAATCATTTAAAATTATGTTGTTTATTTTATAGTACCAATGTAATGTAGCGTTACAGCATATCAAACATATTACCAGAGCACCTGTCAAAAATGTTGTGTTTTTTTTTACTAAAATGAAAAATATTTCTTTGGAAATGGATTTAGAAACTTGATTATACTACCCAATACTTTTATAGAAGGAAAATAGTAAGTATAATACAATGAATTGTGGATACGGTTTTTAAATAAGGCAATGCTAAGGACAATGCAGGCATGGCAGGGAAACTGGGATAAAAGGAAAGAGGGGAAACTCATCTAAGGACACGGATATATGCAAATTTTTTATTTATAATTTATGTTATAATTAAATTCTTATATAATTCTGATATTCACAGTTCGCATGGTGATCATTATTATAATTAGTTGACTGTTCCATAACAAACTGTTATTCATTTTTACAAGTTTTTATTTAACTTATTTATGTCCGGGTGGAATCTTGCAACTGAATTTTAAAGCAGTTATCCTTAACCGGTTTCTCATTTTGCATACCAAGTTCTGATGACAATGAAATATTATAGTGACAGGGAGCTGATCTGATGATTTAGATGGAAGGTGGATAACAAAACTCCTTCAGAGATAGTAGTAGACTGGCCGTGTTTAGGCTCATATTGATGATTAGCACACGGTTACAATCACTATTTTTACAAATTACAATCTTTTATTTAACTTTTTATGTCCGACTGGAATTTTGCATTATTAGTTAGAAGTTATAAAAATAGACACTAAACACACTAACAATAAATACTATTTTTGAAAAACAACGAGCAAAGCTTATTCACTTTGGGTACTATATAATGTAAAAAATAAGTACCTACTATGTATGTTATTCCACTTCTGTTGTCGCTTTGGAACAAATATTTGTACGATTTGCAGATATTTGTTCAGGGTGTTCTGGGTATTTTCTATGTATGATAAAAAAAATATATCTATGTTATATATTATATTAAGTATATCAGTTGTCTAGTACCCATAACACAAGCTCTGCTTAGCTTGGGGCTAGATGATGTTGTGTGAACTGTCCAGCATTATTTATTTTATTTATTTATTTATTTATCTACAGATATTTGTTCAGGATGTTCTGGGTATTTTCTATGTATTATTATATAAAATATCTATCTATGTACTTAATGTATTGTATATTATGTATATCAGTTATTTACTATCCATAACATAAACTCTGCTTAGCTTGAAGCTAGATAACGTTATATATGACCTGTCTAACATTATTTATTACATAAAACATCATTAAATAATCTTGTTATATGTAAAGTTTTGTAATTGTAAATTTTTAAATTATTAGATACAACAAGGGCGTGGAGCAGGGCGCGGTCGCGGGCGTGGACACGGGCGCGGTCACGGGCGTGGACGCGGGCGCGGTCACGGGCGTGGACGCGGGCGCGGTCACGGGCGCGGCAATGTAAATCCATGGCCGCAGCCGCCGTCGCAACCGCAGTCGGCGTCATGGCCGCAGCCGCAGCCGGCGTCGTGGCCGCAGCCGCAGCCGGCGCCGTGGCCGCAGCCGCAGCCGGCACCGTGGCCGCAGCCGCAGGTGGCGCCGTGGCCGCAGGCGCAGTCGCAGCCGGCGCCGTGGCCGCAGCCGCAGCCGCAGCCGGCGCCGTGGCAGCCGCGGCTGTGGCTCGCAGCACATCCGCCGCAGCTGTGGCCGCAGGCATCGCAGCTGCCGCAGCTGCCGCCGCAGCCGCCGCCTCAGTTGGCGACGCCGCTGTTGTCTGGGCCGCTGCTGCGGCCACTCAACAAGTCAATGCCGCCGCCGCCGCCCGGGTCGGCAGAGACCCTGCCGCAGCTGGAAAAGGTTTTTTTTTTTTTTTTTTAATTTTTAATTTTTATATTTTTTGGAATTTTTTATTCCATGGCCGCAGGCGCAGGTGGCACCGTGGCCGCAGCCGCAGTCGCAGCCGGCCCCGTGGCCGCAGCCGCAGCCGCAGCCGGCACCGTGGCAGCAGCCGCAGCCGGCGCCGTGGCAGTCGCGGCAGTGGCTCGCAGCACATCCGCTGCAGCTGTGGCCGCAGGCATCGCAGCTGCCGCTGTTAGTGCCGAAGCTGTGGCAGCAGCCGCCGCAGCCGCCGCCTCAGTTGGCGACGCCGCTGTTGTCTGGGCCGCTGCTGCGGCCACTCAACAAGTCAATGCCGCCGCCGCCGCCCGGGTCGGCAGAGACCCTGCCGCAGCTGGAAAACGATTTTTTTTTTTTTTTTTTTTTTTGAATTTTTTATTCCATAGCCGCAGACGCAGGTGGCGCCGTGGCCGCAGCCGCAGTCGCAGCCGGCGCCGTGGCCGCAGCCGCAGCCGCAGCCGGCACCGTGGCAGCAGCCGCAGCCGCAGCCGGCGCCGTGGCAGTCGCGGCAGTGGCTTGCAGCACATCCGCTGCAGCTGTGGCCGCAGGCATCGCAGCTGCCGCTGTTAGTGCCGAAGCTGTGGCAGCAGCCGCCGCAGCCGCCGCCTCAGTTGGCGACGCCGCTGTTGTCTGGGCCGCTGCTGCGGCCACTCCACAAGTCAATGCCGCCGCCGCCGCCCGGGTCGGCAGACACCCTGCCGCAGCTGGAAACCGAATAATTTATTTTTTATAAATTTTTTTTTGATTTTTTTTTTGATTTTTTTATTACATAGAATCACAAGCAATAGTGGCGGTGATCTCATCACTTGTCACGTCTATTTTACTATTATGGTGCAAACCACAGTAAACCTAAGGCCCATTAAGGCGCTGCCTACCCTTTCTAGGAAAAGGCATGTGTCTAATTATATATGTAGATGTCTATTCTATCTATAATATATATTTATATATAAATAGATAGATAGGTATATAATATTAGATAGGTATATAATAGTAGATAGGTATATAATAGTAGAATTATGCACTATGGAAATAAAGCAGTGTCTTATGTCGCGGGCGGCATGATAAACCCTGAGCGTAACGAGGGACTCTAAGACAGGCTTTATTCCAGAGGAGCATACTCTACTTGAATATAGTCCTGAGTGATGAGTGTAGCGTGGGGTTCAAGCTGCCCAAGATGAAGACAGGCTTTATTCCAGAGGAGCATACTTTACTTATATATAGTCCTGAGTGAAGCGAGGGGTTCAAGCTGCCCAAGACGAAGACAGGCTTTATTTCAGAGGAGCATACTCTACTTTTCACATCATCTGCGAGACAATAAAAACACACTGAGGATCACAGCACCAAACACAGTCTTTTGTTTTTCATTCTTTGTAATAGTACACTCGGTTGTGTTCTTTGTAATGTATTAGGTACTTCTTCTGTGATAAAAGTATTTTTTTTTGTAGTTTTGCTTATGGTGACCAGTTCTATTTTTTGAACAAACCTCTTTACAATAAGCTTCTTTTTACTCAAAGATTTTTACGAGTTTCCACACGAATCTGACGTTACAAATTCAAATCACTTTATTCCCTAGAGAATTTCATACAACTTTATATCTCTTGGGAGATAGTTGAGTTTGCATGATATGTAATTGGACATTGGACTTTTTTGTGATGAAGAGATGTACGACCAGCTGAGGACCATTGCTGTGGTTCTCAATTTGGAAACCTCAATCTTACTCTGCAAGCCCAAGGATAGGAGGCGATTGGAGGAGAAGGAGGTGGATGACCTAGCAAACATGGCCGAGCAGTTTGTAAATGCAGCAATGTCTGACTGCCTCATCAACTCCGCGGATAAAGTGAAGATCCTGAAGAGGGGAGGTATAATCAATGCAGACGGGAAGTTGGAGATAGCTTCATACGCATGCTATGGGGCAGCTGCTAGATTCTTATCGATGGGCAGGAAAACATACCTGAAGGCAGTGAGGGCGTGCAATGACCAGATTGAAGCGATCAGACCCGATCGCAAGACAGGTGGCGGTCCAGCCGGTTCCAGTGGCGGAACAGTGGCCGGGGTTACAGACAAAGTTGTTGCCCCTGCCAGTGGAGCTGTTGGTGGTGCCGGTGCCCCCAGCAGAGGAGTGGCTGGAGAGGAGGTTTTTGATTGAGGGGGTGTAAGGGTGCATGGATAGAATGGTGGAAGTGATGTGTGCCAAAATGTCTGCAATGCTAGATCATGATATTGTTTTTTTTTTTTCACAAAGACGAGGTAATATAATTTGAATCTAACAATCGCTCTAAAGGATTTATCATCGAAAATGGCACATTCTAAGAGCTATGCTGCAGCAGAGTTCAAGTTCAGCGATGCTGATATGTTGAGAATGGTGGGAGGCCTGGGGAAAATAGAGGATGCTGTGAAGGCCTCAGATCTGTTTTTCCTAAAGGTGACCGAAGCTCAGTGGGGCTCAGTGAACGCAGTCCGGGATGCAGTTGCCTACCTGGGATTTGACCCGAGGAAGATGATCGCCGAATTCCTCGCCAAGGCTAAGGCAGATGCTGCTCCTGACAACAGCACCCCCACGACTTACACTAGTCCGGGAGGGTTGAGGTATGAACTGCATGATAAGAATTATCACCTTGTTCCTGGAGAGGCGGAACAACATATCAAAAATGCTGCTTAAATGTGATAAGGAAGTTGGCAATACGATCCGCCGCAAAGTTTCCTCTTATGGAATAGTGATGGACCGAAAGCAGAACGAGAACATCTTGGGAAGCAGTGCTCTGACTCTAGCACGAATCTCTCAGGCCTTCCCGGTTGCGACTGCGGCTTTAATCGTCGCAAATGAGATCCCAGGGAAACTAAAGACGAAAGCTCTGGCCGGCATCTTGTCATTGCCGATCCTAATTTAACACACGATCTTCCCCAGCCTCATCCCAGATGATGATGAAGAGGTGTACGACCAGCTGAGGACCATTGCTGTGGTTCTCAATTTGGAAACCTCAATCTTACTCTGCAAGCCCAAGGATAGGAGGCGATTGAAGGAGAAGGAGGTGAATGACCTAGCAAACATGGCCGAGCAGTTTGTAAATGCAGCAATGTCTGGCTGCCTCATCAACTCCGCGGATAAAGTGAAGATCCTGAAGAGGGGAGGTATAATCAATGCAGACGGGAAGTTGGAGATAGTTTCATACGCATGCTATGGGGCAGCTGCTAGATTCTTATCGATGGGCAGGAAAACATACCTGAAGGCAGTGAGGGCGTGCAATGACCAGATTGAAGCGATCAGACCCGATCGCAAGACAGGTGGCGGTCCAGCCGGTCCCAGTGGCGGAACAGTGGCCGGGGTTACAGACAAAGTTGTTGCCCCTGCCAGTGGAGCTGTTGGTGATGCCGGTGCCCCCAGCAGAGGAGTGGCTGGAGAGGAGGTTTTTGATTGAGGGGTTGCAGGGGTGCATGGATAGAATGGTGGAAGTGATGTGTGCCAAAATGTCTGCAATGCTAGATCTTGATATTGTTTTTTTTTTCACAAAGACGAGGTAATAAAATTTGAATCTAACAATCGCTCTAAAGGATTTATCATCGAAAATGGCACATTCTAAGAGCTATGCTGCAGCAGAGTTCAAGTTCAGCGATGCTGATATGTTGAGAATGGTGGGAGGCCTGGGGAAAATAGAGGATGCTGTGAAGGCCTCAGATCTGTTTTTCCTAAAGGTGACCGAAGCTCAGTGGGGCTCAGTGAACGCAGTCCGGGATGCAGTTGCCTACCTGGGATTTGACCCGAGGAAGATGATCGCCGAATTCCTCGCCAAGGCTAAGGCAGATGCTGCTCCTGACAACAGCACCCCCACGGCTTACACTAGTCCGGGAGGGTTGAGGTATGAACTGCATGATAAGAACGATGCGCCAACCGACTTATTGTTCTTTATCACCTTGTTCCTGGAGAGGGGGAACAACATATCAAAAATGCTGCTTAAATTTGATAAGGAAGTTGGCAATACGATCCGCCGCAGTCTCCTCTTATGGAATAGTGATGAACCGAAAGCAGAACGAGAACATCTTGGGAAGCAGTGCTCTGACTCTAGCACGAATCTCTCAGGCCTTCCCGGTTGCGACTGCGGCTTTAATCGTCGCAAATGAGATACCAGGGAAACTAAAGAAAGCTCTGGCCGGCATCTTGTCATTGCCGATCCTAATGCAACACACGATCTTCCCCAGCCTCATCCCAGATGATGATGAAGAGGTGTACGACCAGCTGAGGACCATTGCTGTGGTTCTCAATTTGGAAACCTCAATCTTACTCTGCAAGCCCAAGGATAGGAGGCGATTGGAGGAGAAGGAGGTGGATGACCTAGCAAACATGGCCGAGCAGTTTGTAAATGCAGCAATGTCTGGCTGCCTCATCAACTCCGCGGATAAAGTGAAGATCCTGAAGAGGGGAGGTATAATCAATGCAGACGGGAAGTTGGAGATAGCTTCATACGCATGCTATGGGGCAGCTGCTAGATTCTTATCGATGGGCAGGAAAACATACCTGAAGGCAGTGAGGGCGTGCAATGACCAGATTGAAGCGATCAGACCCGATCGCAAGACAGGTGGCGGTCCAGCCGGTCCCAGTGGCGGAACGGTGGCCGGGGTTACAGACAAAGTTGTTGCCCCTGCCAGTGGAGCTGTTGGTGGTGCCGGTGCCCCCAGCTGAGGAGTGGCTGGAGAGGAGGTTTTTGATTGAGGGGGTGCAGGGGTGCATGGATAGAATGGTGGAAGTGATGTGTGCCAAAATGTCTGCAATGCTAGATCTTGATATTGTTTTTGTTTTTTCACAAAGACGAGGTAATAAAATTTGAATCTAACAATCGCTCTAAAGGATTTATCATCGAAAATAGCACATTCTAAGAGCTATGCTGCAGCAGAGTTCAAGTTCAGCGATGCTGATATGTTGAGAATGGTGGGAGGCCTGGGGAAAATAGAGGATGCTGTGAAGGCCTCAGATCTGTTTTTCCTAAAGGTGACCGAAGCTCAGTGGGGCTCAGTGAACGCAGTCCGGGATGCAGTTGCCTACCTGGGATTTGACCCGAGGAAGATGATCGCCGAATTCCTCGCCAAGGCTAAGGCAGATGCTGCTCCTGACAACAGCACCCCCACGACTTACACTAGTCCGGGAGGGTTGAGGTATGAACTGCATGATAAGAACTGTTAGCTATGCGGAATATTTACCGTGTAAGATCAAAACAACCAGGTATAATTATTGTACTGACGTTCATTTTCTTTATTTTAACTGTCTCAACTGACATAATCTTTTTTAAATTACAAAAAGGTTGTAAACTGAATCCTCCGAAGAGGTACGTCGTCTACATTGGTCACAAATGGTTTGGCGTAAGCGCCTCCATATAGTTCGGATCTACAGATACGTGCGTCAACGGTCTGCTGTTTACAATGTTTTCTACCTCAGCGAGCAAGGTTACGAAAGTCTCTTCACGAGGTGCTCTTTCTTTCAGAATCACTCTTAGCGCTGTCTTTACGCTTCTTATCAGGCGTTCCCAAGCACCTCCTTTATGAGGACTAATCGGTGACAAAAAGGTCCAGGCGACTCCTCGGTTACTCATTTCTTCGTGGATCTTGATCTGATCCAGTTCTTGGAAGGATTTTCTCAATTCGACTTCAGCTCCACGTAGGTTTGTACCGTTGTCTGAGTACATCTGTTGTGGCCATCCTCGTCTGGATGCCATCCTTCTCAACGCCATTATAAAAGAATCAGTAGTTAGTGATGGCGTTACTTCAATATGCACAGCTCTTATTGTCATGCAAGTAAACAGTACCCCGTAGCGACGTTCTCGGCGACGACCAACCGTTATTTCCATGGGACCGAAAAGATCAACTCCGCAGTGAGTAAATGCACGTTGATGATGCGCGAGTCTTGCTTCAGGTAAATCTGCCATGCGGGGTACCAAAGGTTTAGCTCTTTTAATACGGCATACTAAGCATTTCGAGGCAACAGTACGTACTGTAGGTCTCAGATTGATTAACCAGTACTTTTGTCTTATATTATCGGATTCTTTACCTCCCTCTCAACATCCTTTGCAGCTCCGATGCGCCCGTCAACACGAAGCAATCCAATTCCTTCATCTAAATATGGCGACAACATACGTAGGCGACTATTACGCTCAGTTTGCTTTCCTTGTGTTAAGCAGGTAATCTCGTTGCTGAAACTCTTTATCTGTGAATGTTTCAAGAGTAACAACTCGGCTTCATTCAGTAACTCGCAGTCTATGAACATGTGATTAGAATTCCTTTTGCACCTTTCTATAAACAAGAGTACGGCAGCCATGCTTCGTAACAATCGGATCCACGATGAAAAACGTTTTGGGTCAGGGACAGGTAGGTCAACTGTAATTATATGAAACACATTGTGTACCTCCAAAATATCATTGCTTATCATTTTGTCTGATACTGGGTCTGACGGCCAGCTATCACAGCTGTCGCGGAGAAAATCAGGTCCACGAAACCAATCACAATCCACCCTCAATTCATAGTTGCTAATTTTCGTAGCCTTATCTGCTGTATTTACAGAAGTCGGTATGTAACGCCATTCGCACATATTTGTTAAGCTATCAATTTCTCCCAGTCGATTTGCAACGAAAGTCTTGTAATTTTTTGTATCATTTCTTATCCAATGTAAAACAACAGTTGAATCAGTCCCAAAGTATCGCTTTTCTATGCGTTATCGGTGTTCAAGCTGGATAGTTTCCGCAAGTCTACTTCCAAGCAGAGCAGCCTGAAGTTCTAAGCGAGGTATGGAAACTGATTTCACAGGTGCTACTCTGCATTTACTTGCTATGAACGCAATTCTTGTTAGTAATGTGGTTTTGTCACATCGTGCGGATAGTATATGCCAGTAAGCTGCTGTTGCGTAAGCGGTAGGCGATGCATCGCATAGAATATGAAGCTCATAAGTCTTTGTGACGTCATCTGAACATTCTGACGACGAACCAAAGTACCATCTCGGTATACGTAGTTCACGAAGCTCTACTAAATCCTTTAATCAATCTTTCAGAACCGGGAAACGATCCTCTTTTATTACATCGTCCCACTTGATGTTACCTTTCCATGTAGATTGCAACAAGATTTTCGCTTTAACTGTGAATGGAGCTAGAAAACCATAGACATCGAAAATTGACATGACAATTCGAAGGAGCTCTCGTTTCGTAGGTCTTCGCTTCAAAGTTAAAGCTAATAATATAATAATAAAAATAAAATAAAATAATAAATAATAATAAAATAAAATAATTAAAATATAATTATAATTAAAATAATACTATACTAATCGCACTATATTTTTAATCATCATTTGTCATTTATTGTTTGTCACCCTTTGATCATATTACTCTTGTATCTTTATTTTTATCATGCTTCTCGACTTGTTGAGAGTCAAGAAAATAGTACCCTCTCAGTCGACTCACGTCTCTGATGACCCAGCATTGTTCCAACCCAAGGCTCCTTGTGTAGTCCTGTTAATCTGTGAATTGAAAGGTGAGGGGACTATTTTGCTGACATCAATCTCTCACCTATTAGAGGCAGTGTGTGCGTCCTGGTTGTACAGCTTATGTTACTCAAACAGAAAAATGTCTCCTGCATTTCCCGCCTTATGGAGAAGATTTTCATCCCTTTTTATTGATTCATCTATAGTTCATCAGGTGACTCCTGGAGAAGCGGAGATGGTGACCTGTAATGTTGACTTCAAAGGATTCACAGAAACATCTTGTCTTCCTCAGAACTTCCAGCCTTACACTGTGAAGGGTGTAAGAACATGGGAATTTGTGAACAAGAGAGGAGATGCCATTGTTACCACCATGAGATTTACACTCAAACTCCACATATCCTCTCATATTCAACGAGAGGCATTCAGAAGCTCTGGATTTAGAATGATCTCCAACCCAAAGCCTAAAGACTTCAAAGAGCTGCAGAGACTGTCTGAGGTCGTTAACATTGATCATCCCAATCTGGAAGAGCGAGCTTTAGAGTATATCTTGCAAAAGAGATTGAAGGAGAAAAGGATCCGAGTATCATCCCGAATTGAATCACATATCGAAGAACATCCCGACAGTCTTCAGACAATTCAGGCTTACTCTCAGTCTGCTCCATCAATGAGTTCCGGTATCAACAGTGATTATGACAGTGACTGAATAACTGACTCCTTTTACCCTTTATTCCACCTTTTGATAAAAGAATTTATCTGTATAATAATAATTAAAAAAAAAAAAAAAAAAAAAAAATTGGAGCCACTCTAAAGGATCTCCGAAGAAGAATGGTAAGTCTTTAGTTGTACCTCTTCATCTGCTAGGTGAGTGTGGACCACTAATGCACAAACGCAACATTCATCTGGGCAAACACATCCTGTGCCCGGATGAACTGAAAGAAATCACCCCTAAGAAAATCCTACAGTTCCTAGCAGCTGTAGGGCTTAGCGGTGAACTGTAAACGCCCTCTCCAGGGGCGGTATGTAACAAGTGGCGATCACAATAGGCCTAACTGGTCGCAGTGATATCAAAGCCACAATCAGATAATAAAAAATAAAAAAAAATATATAGTTGTACCGATTCTTGCTAACATGGTCTCATTTTTAGCATCAGTCGCTGCAACTTTTGGGGCCTCTTTCAATGCGGATGCTAGCTGTTGAATATCGGTAGGCGCTGGCGGGTTCATAACGACTGTCTCATTCTGTTGTAGCCCGTTGTCATCATCTGGTGGCTGTGCATTTGCATCTATGCTGTAGTCGATCCAGTTCGTTACTTTCTCCCTTGAGTCCACAGTACGGTGGCTGCGTGCCTCTTCATCCAGGTCAGCAATACTTTCAGCTAGCTCGAGTTCAGCTAGTTGCAACTTGTAGTCCCGCTCAATTGCTGCCTTCTTCTGAGCGAGTCTTAATTCAAGTTTTCGCCGCTTTACTGACATATGACTCGCATGTCTAGACTTGGATTTATGGCTATGGCGTGAGTTCAGCTCTTGCTCAGTTGGTGCTGCTGTTTGTACCTGTTGTGCTCTTGCAACGCTCCTCGTCCTTATAGGCGACCGTGTAGGCGAAGCACTGTTCGCCTGTGTACGCTTCTGTGTGGGCGGGGAGTGAAACATGTTCTCACAAACTTATTCCTTGTTGTGCTAACAAACACCCAAAACGTTGGCTCGGTATAATCCGGCTCGAAGGACCAAATGTTAGCTATGCGGAATATTTATCGAGTAAGATCAAAACAACCAGGTGAATTTATTGTACCAACGTTCATTTACCTTATTTTCTCTGTCTAAACTGACATAATCTTTTTTAATTTACAAAAAGGTTGTAAACTGAATCCTCCAAAGAGGTACGTCGTCTACAAGAACGATGCGCCAACCGACTTATTGTTCTTTATCACCTTGTTCCTGGAGAGGGGGAACAACATATCAAAATTTCTGCTTAAATGTGATAAGGAAGTTGGCAATACGATCCGCCGCAAAGTCTCCTCTTATGGAATAGTGATGGACCGAAAGCAGAACGAGAACATCTTGTGAAGCAGTGCTCTGACTCTAGCACGAATCTCTCAGGCCTTCCCGGTTGCGACTGCGGCTTTAATCGTCGCAAATGAGATCCCAGGGAAACTAAAGACGAAAGCTCTGGCCGGCATCTTGTCATTGCCGATCCTAATGCAACACACGATCTTCCCTAGCTTCATCCCAGATGATGACGAAGAGGTGTACGACCAGCTGAGGACCATTGCTGTGGTTCTCAATTTGGAAACCTCAATCTTACTCTGCAAGCCCAAGGATAGGAGGCGATTGGAGGAGAAGGAGGTGGATGACCTAGCAAACATGGCCGAGCAGTTTGTAAATGCAGCAATGTCTGGCTGCCTCATCAACTCCGCGGATAAAGTGAAGATCCTGAAGAGGGGAGGTATAATCAATGCAGACGGGAAGTTGGAGATAGCTTCATACGCATGCTATGGGGCAGCTGCTAGATTCTTATCGATGGGCAGGAAAACATACCTGAAGGCAGTGAGGGCGTGCAATGACCAGATTGAAGCGATCAGACCCGATCGCAAGACAGGTGGCGGTCCAGCCGGTCCCAGTGGCGGAACAGTGGCCGGGGTTACAGACAAAGTTGTTGCCCCTGCCAGTGGAGCTGTTGGTGGTGCCGGTGCCCCCAGCAGAGGAGTGGCTGGAGAGGAGGTTTTTGATTGAGGGGGTGCAGGGGTGCATGGATAGAATGGTGGAAGTGATGTGTGCCAAAATGTCTGCAATGCTAGATCTTGATATTGTTTTTGTTTTTTTCACAAAGACGAGGTAATAAAATTTGAATCTAACAATCGCTCTAAAGGATTTATCATCGAAAATAGCACATTCTAAGAGCTATGCTGCAGCAGAGTTCAAGTTCAGCGATGCTGATATGTTGAGAATGGTGGGAGGCCTGGGGAAAATAGAGGATGCTGTGAAGGCCTCAGATCTGTTTTTCCTAAAGGTGACCGAAGCTCAGTGGGGCTCAGTGAACGCAGTCCGGGATGCAGTTGCCTACCTGGGATTTGACCCGAGGAAGATGATCGCCGAATTCCTCGCCAAGGCTAAGGCATATGCTCCTCCTGACAACAGCACCCCCACGACTTACACTAGTCCGGGAGGGTTGAGGTATGAACTGCATTATAAGAACGATGCGCCAACCGACTTGTTGTTCTTTATCACTTTGTTCCTGGAGAGGGGGAACAACATATCAAAAATGCTGCTTAAATGTGATAAGGAAGTTGGCAATACGATCCGCCGCAAAGTCTCCTCTTATGGAATAGTGATGGACCGAAAGCAGAACGAGAACATCTTGGGAAGCAGTGCTCTGACTCTAGCACGAATCTCTCAGGCCTTCCCGGTTGCGACTGCGGCTTTAATCGTCGCAAATGAGATCCCAGGGAAACTAAAGACGAAAGCTCTGGCCGGCATCTTGTCATTGCCGATCCTAATGCAACACACGATCTTCCCCAGCCTCATCCCAGATGATGATGAAGAGGTGTACGACCAGCTGAGGACCATTGCTGTGGTTCTCAATTTGGAAACCTCAATCTTACTCTGCAAGCCCAAGGATAGGAGGCGATTGAAGGAGAAGGAGGTGAATGACCTAGCAAACATGGCCGAGCAGTTTGTAAATGCAGCAATGTCTGGCTGCCTCATCAACTCCGCGGATAAAGTGAAGATCCTGAAGAGGGGAGGTATAATCAATGCAGACGGGAAGTTGGAGATAGCTTCATACGCATGCTATGGGGCAGCTGCTAGATTCTTATCGATGGGCAGGAAAACATACCTGAAGGCAGTGAGGGCGTGCAATGACCAGATTGAAGCGATCAGACCCGATCGCAAGACAGGTGGCGGTCCAGCCGGTCCCAGTGGCGGAACAGTGGCCGGGGTTACAGACAAAGTTGTTGCCCCTGCCAGTGGAGCTGTTGGTGGTGCCGGTGCCCCCAGCAGAGGAGTGGCTGGAGAGGAGGTTTTTGATTGAGGGGGTGCAGGGGTGCATGGATAGAATGGTGGAAGTGATGTGTGCCAAAATGTCTGCAATGCTAGATCTTGATATTGTTTTTGTTTTTTTCACAAAGACGAGGTAATAAAATTTGAATCTAACAATCGCTCTAAAGGATTTATCATCGAAAATAGCACATTCTAAGAGCTATGCTGCAGCAGAGTTCAAGTTCAGCGATGCTGATATGTTGAGAATGGTGGGAGGCCTGGGGAAAATAGAGGATGCTGTGAAGGCCTCAGATCTGTTTTTCCTAAAGGTGACCGAAGCTCAGTGGGGCTCAGTGAACGCAGTCCGGGATGCAGTTGCCTACCTGGGATTTGACCCGAGGAAGATGATCGCCGAATTCCTCGCCAAGGCTAAGGCATATGCTCCTCCTGACAACAGCACCCCCACGACTTACACTAGTCCGGGAGGGTTGAGGTATGAACTGCATTATAAGAACGATGCGCCAACCGACTTGTTGTTCTTTATCACTTTGTTCCTGGAGAGGGGGAACAACATATCAAAAATGCTGCTTAAATGTGATAAGGAAGTTGGCAATACGATCCGCCGCAAAGTCTCCTCTTATGGAATAGTGATGGACCGAAAGCAGAACGAGAACATCTTGGGAAGCAGTGCTCTGACTCTAGCACGAATCTCTCAGGCCTTCCCGGTTGCGACTGCGGCTTTAATCGTCGCAAATGAGATCCCAGGGAAACTAAAGACGAAAGCTCTGGCCGGCATCTTGTCATTGCCGATCCTAATGCAACACACGATCTTCCCCAGCCTCATCCCAGATGATGATGAAGAGGTGTACGACCAGCTGAGGACCATTGCTGTGGTTCTCAATTTGGAAACCTCAATCTTACTCTGCAAGCCCAAGGATAGGAGGCGATTGAAGGAGAAGGAGGTGAATGACCTAGCAAACATGGCCGAGCAGTTTGTAAATGCAGCAATGTCTGGCTGCCTCATCAACTCCGCGGATAAAGTGAAGATCCTGAAGAGGGGAGGTATAATCAATGCAGACGGGAAGTTGGAGATAGCTTCATACGCATGCTATGGGGCAGCTGCTAGATTCTTATCGATGGGCAGGAAAACATACCTGAAGGCAGTGAGGGCGTGCAATGACCAGATTGAAGCGATCAGACCCGATCGCAAGACAGGTGGCGGTCCAGCCGGTCCCAGTGGCGGAACAGTGGCCGGGGTTACAGACAAAGTTGTTGCCCCTGCCAGTGGAGCTGTTGGTGGTGCCGGTGCCCCCAGCAGAGGAGTGGCTGGAGAGGAGGTTTTTGATTGAGGGGTTACAGGGGTGCATGGATAGAATGGTGGAAGTGATGTGTGCCAAAATGTCTGCAATGCTAGATCTTGATATTGTTTTTTTTTTTCACAAAGACGAGGTAATAAAATTTGAATCTAACAATCGCTCTAAAGGATTTATCATCGAAAATGGCACATTCTAAGAGCTATTCTATGTCCTGCCGATACAGCATACCTCACATACCCAGGCTATGCTCTGGAGCACAACTTTAAACCCAAAGCTGGTATCTGTCTATTTGTACGGGAAGACATTTGCTGTCTACGTCTTCGTGACCTTGAAGAACCCAATTTTTCAGTTTTATGGACTTTGGTGGACACCGGCTTAGATAAAATTATCTATGCTGGCTTATATCGGTCTCACTCTGGAGACTACGAGACAACCAGGTTGTTCAACTACATATGTGAAGCGGCGGATGTGGCCCAACAACGTTATCCTGATGCCCAACTGGTGATTCTGGGGGACTTTAACGCCCACCATCAACAGTGGCTGTTCCCATACCAACTCACCGACCATGCTGGGAGAGAGGCGTGCAAACTTGCACTCACGCTAAATCTCACTCAGCTGGTCCATGAGGCAACCAGAATTCCAGACGTGGTGGACCACACAGCCAACTGCTTGGACCTTCTGCTGACGAACGTGCCGGATCACCACTCAGTATCAGTTTTGCCTCCTTTGGGTACATCAGATCACTGTGTGGTGAGGTCTGTATCGTCATACTCGCCACCCGATCCCTCACCCAGAGGAAGTAGGCGAGTGTGGCGTTACAAGTCAGCAGATTGGGATGAGATGCGACATTTCTTCGCTTCTTATCCTTGGCGGCAAACCTGTTTTTCTTCTTGTGACCCGAAGGTCTGTGCTGATGCCGTTTCGGAGGTGATCAAAAGAGGAATGGAGTATTTTATTCCATTCTCCGATGCTTCACCTTCAGGCAATGCTCGCCCATGGCTCAGTCCCGCGTGTGCTAGTGCAGAAGCGCTAAAACATGTGGCTTACCTAGCCTGGGTTGACGCAAGAAACGGTAAAACCTCGGATGCACGGATTAAGAAGAAAGCCTTTAACAAAGCCGCCAAGTCTTGCAAGAAGGTGATACGGAAGGCTCGCTTCGATCGGATTGGCCGTCTAGGGGCTAAGCTTGCCGCATACCCTGCGGGAAGTAAAGCTTTCTGGTCTCTGGCTAAGTCCGTGGAAGCGAACTTCAGCCGCCCTTCACTCCCTCCACTACTGAAACCGGACGGGTCCCTAGCTCACGCTGCGGTTGAGAAAGCAAATTTTATTTGCTACTCAATTTGCGGAGGCTTCACGTCTTGACACTTCTGGCGAAACTCCACCCAGCCTTCCTCGGTGCGAAGCTTCAATGCAGGAAATTCGCATCCAGCAAAAGGAAGTGCTCAGAACGCTACGTAGTCTCGACGTGAATAAAGCTAGCGGTCCGGATGGTATCTCGGCTATAGTGTTGAAAACCTGTGCCCCTGAGTTGTCTCCAGTATTAACGCGACTTTTCCGCCTCTCTTTTAAAACTGGTGAAGTCCCTAAATCTTGGAAGCTCGCAAACGTGCAGCCTGTACCCAAGAAAGGCAGTCGTGCTGACCCTTCAAACTACCGCCCTATTTCGGTCACCTCCCTACTTTGTAAATGTATGGAGCGTGTACTGAATAGGAAGCTCCTTGCATACCTCGCAGGTAACGACCTCCTCAGTGACCGCCAATACGGATTTCGCCAAAACCGGTCTACTGGGGACCTTCTTGTGTATGCCACGCACATTTGGAGCGAGGCCATCGAGAAATACGGTGAAGCACTAGCTGTTTCATTAGACGTCTCGAAGGCCTTTGATAGGGTTTGGCACGCTAGCCTTATTGGCAAGCTTCCTGCCTACGGACTGCCAGTTCAACTCTGCTCCTGGCTCGCAGACTTTCTGAGGGAAAGATCCATTCGAGTAGTTATTGACGGCTGCTCGTCGGATCAATTGGCTATTAACGCCGGGGTACCTCAGGGGTGAGTGCTATCTGCCACACTGTTTCTGTTGCACATGAACGATCTGCTAATGCCCGGTATCATTGGGTATGCAGACGACAGCACAGTTGTGGAGAGATATGTTTCTACTGCGCGAGCTAGGCAGAATGAAATTCAGGAGTTAAGAAATGAGATGCTGCAGCGTCTGAATTTGACTCTCAAGGCTGTATCCGACTGGGGTGATGCCAATCTTGTCAAGTTCAATGCCTCTAAAACGCAGGCTTGTGTCTTCTCGGCGAAAAAAAGTCCGTTTCTCCAAGTTCCTGTATTCCGTAATGTACCTGTAGCTATAGGAGATCACCTCGAGCTCTTAGGTGTTTCGCTCACGCCTACTCTCAACTTTGGCTCTTACATCGAGTCTAAGGCAAAAACAGCTGCCATGAAGCTAGGCATCCTGAATAAGGTTAAGCGTTACTTCACACCAGGACAGCTTCTCAGTTTATATAAAGCACAAGTCCGGGCTGGTATGGAGTACTGCTGCCATGTTTGGGATGGTTCGGCCAAATACCAGCTTGCTGCCTTGGACTCGATCGAACGTAGAGCTTTCAGGCTTATAGGTGAGCAACATATGGCGGAGACTAAGATCCAGAGTCTCGAGCACCGCCGTAAGGTTGCATGCCTTTCAATCTTCTATAGGTTACATTTCGGGGAATGCTCCCAGGAACTGCACGATCTGATCCCACCATCTCCTTTTCATCATAGGACGAGCAGGCGTACGGCTCAGTACCATCCTTACCTCATTGGTATACCTTCTATTCGCACAAAACGTTTCGGTTCTACCTTTATAATGCGAACTGCTAAGGAGTGGAATACACTGCCGTCGTCTGTCTTTCCTGAAAACTATAATCTGGGTCTCTTCAAGTCTAGAGTGAATAGGTGCCTTCTAGACTTTTGTGCTCCATCTTCGGCCACATCGTCACTTACCAACAGGTGAGATCGTGGTCAAACAAAGGTCTATCAATGTTAAAAAAAAAAAAAAAAAAAAAGGCTATGCTGCATCGGAGTTCAAGTTCAGCGATGCTGATATGTTGAGAATGGTGGGAGGCCTGGGGAAAATAGAGGATGCTGTGAAGGCCTCAGATCTGTTTTTCCTAAAGGTGACCGAAGCTCAGTGGGGCTCAGTGAACGCACTCCGGGATGCAGTTGCCTACCTGGGATTTGACCCGAGGAAGATGATCGCCGAATTCCTCGCCAAGGCTAAGGCAGATGCTGCTCCTGACAACAGCACCTCCACGACTTACACTAGTCCGGGAGGGTTGAGGTATGAACTGCATGATAAGAACGATGCGCCAACCGACTTATTGTTCTTTATCACCTTGTTCCTGGAGAGGGGGAACAACATATCAAAAATGCTGCTTAAATGTGATAAGGAAGTTGGCAATACGATCCGCCGCAAAGTCTCCTCTTATGGAATAGTGATGGACCGAAAGCAGAACGAGAACATCTTGGGAAGCAGTGCTCTGACTCTAGCACGAATCTCTCAGGCCTTCCCGGTTGCGACTGCGGCTTTAATCGTCGCAAATGAGATCCCAGGGAAACTAAAGACGAAAGCTCTGGCCGGCATCTTGTCATTGCCGATCCTAATGCAACACACGATCTTCCCCAGCCTCATCCCAGATGATGATTAAGAGGTGTACGACCAGCTGAGGACCATTGCTGTGGTTCTCAATTTGGAAACCTCAATCTTACTCTGCAAGCCCAAGGATAGGAGGCGATTGGAGGAGAAGGAGGTGGATGACCTAGCAAACATGGCCGAGCAGTTTGAAAATGCAGCAATGTCTGGCTGCCTCATCAACTCCGCGGATAAAGTGAAGATCCTGAAGAGGGGAGGTATAATCAATGCAGACGGGAAGTTGGAGATAGCTTCATACGCATGATATGGGGCAGCTGCTAGATTCTTATCGATGGGCATGAAAACATACCTGAAGGCAGTGAGGGCGTGCAATGACCAGATTGAAGCGATCAGACCCGATCGCAAGACAGGTGGCGGTCCAGCCGGTCCCAGTGGCGGAACAGTGGCCGGGGTTACAGACAAAGTTGTTGCCCCTGCCAGTGGAGCTGTTGGTGGTGCCGGTGCCCCCAGCAGAGGAGTGGCTGGAGAGGAGGTTTTTGATTGAGGGGGTGCAGGGGTGCATGGATAGAATGGTGGAAGTGATGTGTGCCAAAATGTCTGCAATGCTAGATCTTGATATTGATTGTCGAGCAGGTGGTGTGAAAAGTATTTTTTTTCTAATCAAATGATATATCAATAAATAAAATAAAGGCGAACTTAATGCTAGAAAGCCAGATAACCTTGGTGTAGGTATTTATCTATATTAATAATGTATAAATTTTGACAACTTACTTATCCACAAAAATATTGTATTCACATAGTTTTCAAATGACTTTCCTGATGTTAACCTTTGCCTTTAACAATGCATTACCTCATTCATAGGTCACTTACACCTAGGATACACCCTATGTAACTTTGCACTGCGTCCTTCACTCTTGAGTCTGAGACATAAAGATGAAAAGTATAATTTTTCCTTAATTTCACCAGCACTCATAGGTACCCTTTAAACAGGAACACAGTAATACACTACCAACTGGTTTGAGACAGAAATAGGCATAGAAAAAATACATTCCTGGATGAATTCTCATAAAAAAACTCTATGACTACTAAAACCATAGAGCAACACGGCGGCGTGTGGACTAAGGAAATTGACAAAGATGATACAGACCATCTAATCTACTCATCAAATAGTTGTACAGTACAAATGAGACTGCGACTGACCGACCTGGGTGTTCGACTCGACCTTACTGAACGACCATAGGTAGGTACATTAGTTATTTTCTGTAGGTACATATCGAAGTAATGCCTTTCATAGGTGTGATTTCTTGTGCATACAGAATAGATTTTAAAGATCTAGGTTGTAATATAGGTTTAAGTAATTACTTGAATTTAGGTACCTACCTACTTACCGATCTACTTACGTGCTTAATTAGGCTTTACTTCTGAACCGCTCTAAATTAGCAGTAGAAGAGCTTTTTTGTGAAAGAGTTCGTCCGGGGAAGTACCTACTACCACGGACCCGAAACTGGTTGAAATACGACGGAAACGGATATGCTTTCTCAATATAAAGCTCTAGTTTTTTAATACCAGGCGTGGCGCACTCCGCACTTTAGGTATGAAGCTACAAGTACCCGGCGGGCTCGACTTGTTCAGTCATTTCAGTGAGCCAGACAAGATAAGAGTTACGCAATAGAAAGAGAGGTAGGTAACTACTAGGTGACTTTTGCAGTAGGTAATTAGCGCTGTGCGACCTGAATTGCTCTTTATTGTTGTGGTGATATGAAACTCCTTGGAGTTTCCATCGTCTATGAATCATTTGTTGTGTGGAAACCCCAAATAGAGTCCGTAACGTCACTTACCCGAAAACTTATTTGGATTTTTAAAAACATAAGACATGTTGCTGACTTTACCTTATTAAAAACGGTGTATTACGCCCTCGGGCAATCGGTGCTTAGCTATTGTGTCTCTGTGTGGGGTGGAGCTTGTAAGACTCATCTATTAAAAGCTGAGAGAGCGCAACGGTCAGTGTTAAAAGTCATGACATTCAGGCCTTTCCGCTACCGCACCACCGCTCTCTACAGTGAATGCAAACTATTATCTGTACGTAAACTTTTCATTCTCCATTCCATTGTATTTTATCACCAAACTCTTAATTTCAATCGTGCCCTTAGCATTTCTACTCGTTCTTACAAAGGCGTTATCATAAAATGTAATACAGCTTTTGGTCTTCATCATGGCTATTTTAGGAAACCTTATATTTATAAAAAAATAATAAAATTTTGAATTTCTATCCACTCTCACTTTATAAATGTAAGAAAACTGTTAGAGTTTGGCTTTTGGATCAGGACTATGCCTCAACTGAAAATATATCAATTTCTTTGGTCTAGCTAGTATAAATATTAAAATTTAACAGTTGTAAATTTATTTTATGATTTGTTTTATTATTTTTTAATGATTTTGTTTGTGTATTTTATTATTAATTCTACCTCCATTTGAATATTTCAATTGTGATCATTTATTTTTTTCTAAGATTATTTTAATGTATTTGGTATCGAATGTATAACGTAACCCTCAATTTAAGTCATTTTATTTTATTTCGAATTAATCACAAACTATAAGAAATACATTAAGTATATACTTTTTTAAATCACCCAGCGGAGAGTATTGGTACGCCATAACACAGGTCATCCTAGTTTGGGTACCAATTGCTGTCAAACTATGAATTACCTACTATAAGATAATTTTAATATAACATGTTTGTATACTGATTTTTGTAATGTTTGTTGATTTAAATAAATTTCAATTTCAATTTGTAAGCTAACATTCTTAATAGTCTAATTATCTATAATTTTTGCTGAATAAAACCATTATTCTAAAGGTCATTATGTAACAATTTATTCAGCAAAAAATATTTCTATACTGGATAAATTCTTACGTCCAGATAAATTGGAAATCCATCAGACAGCTCCGCCTCGAAGGTATGGGAGTACTGGAAAAGGACCTTCGAAAGTTTCCTGTCATTCGGCAGTAAAGATAAGAAAGAAGATAAGTAATTGTATTTCTTAATAAATCATGTATCAGCTCAACTTTACTCGTATATCGGTGAGTGTGCTACATACGAATTGGACCAATATAATTTAGATAAGGAGGTGTTGGGTATTTGTGGGTACTTGCAAATTGTATTAGATTGTGCTACCCACAAAACAACAATAAATTAGTCAGATTTGATCCGCCGCTTGTTTCATTACAATACTTCACTCAAACTAGGAATAAAATACGAAACCTAGGTAAAAGATCTTGCCCTCTCTGAATGTTATTTGGTACTTAACTCTGTGGGCTTGCTATGGTATATGTTACTATCTTGGTGCTAGCTTACTGGCTGAGTTTAATTGTTTGTAAATGATAAATAAGGTTTAATTTGGACATAATCTGACCCCAGTGGTCAGAGAGGTTTAAGAACGACGTTAACCCATCCTCTGTTGTATTTCACTTTGGACGCTTTGATAGCTGTATTTATTGAACAGACTTGAAAATCAGTTGATACAGGACACAGCTTTCAAACATAAACAATAAATTTTAATTTTGTTTTGAATTCTGCCAAAGACTACTAAATAACCTTTTTACTTGTTCTTGCTGATTTTATGTGCTAATTTGGTTATAAATGGATAATAATAAAAATGGGCAATACTAAATTTGGATAATACTACGTGAATAATGTTTTAATATCTAGTGTCAGTACCTTGGTTTGGTCATGCTTATTTCAGATTGTGTGTACTTCTAATACTCATACACTTTACTATTGATCAATATAATGCTTACTCCGTGAAATGTAATAAACATGAACTATTTAAAAATCACGCGTGTCACACATTTAAGCGTTATGAAATTACATGTGCCATATCGTTTTAAAGGTCTTTTAAAATCATAATCGGGTTTAAGCCTGTGGTCCGTGACATTTTGGTGAACTGTATTCGGGAAACTACTTTGTTTAATGCTGAGCATGGCCACAGAATAAATAGTTGCTTAACTTTCTTCAGCTTTAGGCATTTTGAAGAAACTTACACCATTTTACTTTTTTTGTGCATACACTTGAATTATTCAGTTATTTATACGGCATGGCTTAACGCAAAACCCCTTATAAACTATTGGTATTTCACTGTGTCACCCACCAATAGATAATTTACATGCACGCCAGAAAAGCGGACAAATGTCTTAAAAAATTATCAGGAAATGGAAGACTTCTTAGACTTCTCTCGCTCATGGTTTTTTTTTCCGGATACATTTCTCGTGAACTTTAAAATGTATTTATTTTATACTTTTTTTTTCAATATAGGCTGATGGACAGGATCAATCAGCAGAATCACATGAGCAGTACGTATCTGCAAGTGAAGTCGATGCGTGCTCAAGGTATGTATATTTTACAGAACAGCTAGAAGGGTCCGGTTCAGTTTAAACCAATTCTAAGAAACAATGCTAAATTTATCTTTTGAAAATATCATGGTTATGTACATAATTTTCACTAGAAACGGGATATTTACCATGATTTATCCCGTTTCTAGTGAAAATTATATGCTATTTTTTTTGTCATTGCAGTCCTCTTACCAAACGGCCCCTCAAATTAAAAATACCAAAAATTCAATCAACAATACATGCGCATGTTATCTGCAACGGACAACTGCAACCCCCTAAAAAACTTGCTCGAGAACACTTCTGCAACCAGACAGTAGCTTATGATTGGACTGCAAAGGGAATTCCAAAGAAACGAACAGAGTCAACTCTGTGATATCATTCTTGACCACCTGCTGGAGGATAGTGGCGATCAGAAACCAAAACTTGCATATGGTGATTTCATTAAGTGGGTAAAGCATATCCACGGTTTGTTTACAAAAGAACCAGAGGCTGTTTGGTTCAGCATCACCGCTCCCTTAAAGCAAAGGGAAACAAGTTATTTTACTCGAGGAGCTATATCACCACCACCTCTTCGCGGCCTCAAGGCATGTTGTATGATAGGTATTGAAATATTTAAATCTTATTAAATTATCTTTGAGTACGTTATAATCGTTTCTAAGTATCTGCATTGATTTCATGTTCGGATGAAGATACGGAAAATGGCAAGCAATTTGGCGCGAGAGCAGAGGGTTAGTAAGGAAGACCATTCACCCGATAGCCTCATCTAGTGCTACAGAGGCATCTGCCAGCGACGATACAGACCACCCGAACACCCAACTCAGTGCTACAGAGGAACCTGAAAGTGAAGATTTTGAGTTTTTTTTACATTAGGACTTCATCGCAAAAGGAGGTCGCAGCTGCCACTGCGGGATGAAGTGCTCGATCAGAACCATGATATAGAAGGTAATGAATCATTTTTTTCATAAGCCGGTATACGGCCACTGCTGGACGAGGCCTCCCTCATAGAATAGGTGTTTGCCATTATCACCACCTTCGACAGGCGAATTGGCAATTGGGCTATAGTAATCCCTTTGTCATCTTTTACGACATCCACCGTATACTTTCTGTAGATCCAATGATCAAGATCCAATTGGTTCTATTGAGAAAACTTTTTCTCTTTAGATCCATTTCTGATGATTTGGTTCTAACAAGAACTTTTATCAACTGTAGATCCAATGATCAAATTGATTTTGATCCAGTGAGAATACCTTTTGTCTTTAGATCCAATTTTGATGATTTCGTTCTAAGAAGAACTTTTACTTTCTGTAGACCCAATGATCAAGATCCATTTGGTTCCAGTGGTAATACTTTTTATCCTTTAGATCCAAAATTGATTACTTTGATCTAACAATAATTTGTTCACTCTGATTAAAAAGTTCTTGCTTTACTTCTGCCTGATTCTAGATGAATCGCTTTTTAAAAAATTGGTATATTTTCTGATATAGGGTAATAGGTAATCAATCCATTTACAACAAAGTAATAAATAAGGTCTCTTTGATATGACCTTCGTTTATAGGATGACAAACGTCAATACCTGATCAAGACGATAATTATAGTATACTTACATTGAGTTCAATATTCGCTTATATCTCCGATTGCATAAAATATGGATGAAGACGAAATAACAATTATTAACAGTAAAGGTGGCCAAGTATTATTGTATGCGGGTTATCGTTTTCACAAACATGTGACTAATAAAAATAACAATTATTAACAGTAAAGGTGGCCAAGTATTATTGTATGCGGGTTATCGTTTTCACAAACATGTGACTAATAAAAATAACAATTATTAACAGTAAAGGTGGCCAAGTATTATTGTATGCGGGTTATCGTTTTCACAAACATGTGACTAATAAAAATAACAATTATTAACAGTAAAGGTGGCCAAGTATTATTGTATGCGGGTTATCGTTTTCACAAACATGTGACTAATAAAAATAACAATTATTAACAGTAAAGGTGGCCAAGTATTATTGTATGCGGGTTATCGTTTTCACAAACATGTGACTAATAAAAATAACAATTATTAACAGTAAAGGTGGCCAAGTATTATTGTATGCGGGTTATCGTTTTCACAAACATGTGACTAATAAAAATAACAATTATTACAGTAAAGGTGGCCAAGTATTATTGTATGCGGGTTATCGTTTTCACAAACATGTGACTAATAAAAATAACAATTATTAACAGTAAAGGTGGCCAAGTATTATTGTATGCGGGTTATCGTTTTCACAAACATGTGACTAATAAAAATAACAATTATTAACAGTAAAGGTGGCCAAGTATTATTGTATGCGGGTTATCGTTTTCACAAACATGTGACTAATAAAAATAACACAACTTTGTGGCGTTGTGAAAATTACAAAACCACTGTCCGCGACTCGCGATGATGACTAGATGATCTTAAGAAGTAATTTTAAGAAAATCATGAATAGGTATCATAACTTAAAAAAACGAAAATGAAATAAACGATTCTCTTTATTTTTAGCAATAGGCAGGCTTTAGTTACTTAGAACATTGTGAATAAAGGACGTTGGTGCCACCATAGGTTAGGGGTAGGCAGGTAGATGCGTTTCTTTAACCTCACCTTCCTGTAGGGGTATGAACCGCCCGGTATACCAGACAGGTAACCAGACGCGAAGGTCTGGAGGTAAGTCTGGGGGCGAGGTTCTGGTCAAGGTGCCAGAGTACCACAGGTAGTACCTACTGGTACACAGGTACCAGCAGGTAAAAGGTAAAGTAGGTACTTAGGTAACTAAAGGTAATTGGCACAGACTTGGTAAAGGATTCTCAGCTGGTGGTACGTGGGCCCGTCAAGGGTAAAGACCTGGTGAGCTGCTAAGCCCAGGATAGCTGGTCTCCGTCAGTAGTGGCACGCGCAAAGGTCTAGCGCATACTGAGCGGAGAAACGGCGGACCGCTGCTAATATTTATAAACTCGGTCCGGCGCGCCCACTGTACCAAGGTTGCATCGTTGAAATCCTTCTACCAAGGCCAATTATCGTCTAGACAGCGTCACGCTAGTGTCGACGCGTGCGCAAGAGTAGGCAGCGTCTTGTTGACCGGACAAACCGAAAGGCAAGTCCGGCCAACAAGAAATATAAGACTTTCTAAGTACATTGACTATGTAACAATGTAAAACTAGCGGATAAGAATCGATATAGCCACCTAACGAGGGACCTATGTGCAAAGCTTAAACATATGGTAGGTAGCTATACCTAATAGGTACGTAGAAATAGTAACCAATGTACTTAGATGTAAGAAAATTAAGAGATATGGTCAGAAAGGCTGGCATACTAAGGTCCAAGGGACAGCAAAAATAGGGCTGTTTACGTTCAACTTTCACCGCTCTCGTTGCGGTAACGCCCAGGGGTTCCTAAGCAAATTGGCTTGTGGAAGTATCAATGAGTGTTTTCCTATATGCGAGAAGAAGAAAGAAATAGTCTGGAAGAGCGAAACAGTATGAGGTGCAGCCCATTGAACACTTCCACAAGTCATCCAGTACTACGAACAGGAACGGACCCGACGAATGCACGGTCTGCCAGCCTCGCTAAGCACCATTCAGCCAACGGAAGTATCGTTTCATTTCTGAAGAATCCCACACCCCAATCGACTGTAGGCAGGACGAGGCATCACGGCTCGGGGCGATACAGGCTCCCTGAAGGTCATCTACCTTCCTGTCTCCCATCATCTACTCCGGACAGCGGAACGGGACCAGCCAAAACTAGGCAGGCGCCATCACCATCTACGCCTGGAGCACGTACCTACGGCAAGCAATATAGGTATCGTAGCTCGGCGCTACCCTGCCGCCCCACATTAACCACTAAGTTGAAGTGTACCGGATCGGTTACTATAAATTCGGTGAGTATTTTTACTGTTTCTTAGACCGTCTATTCCCCGCCTAGTCCCCTAACGTAACTTGGCTTATTCTAGGTAGCTAGGTACTAAATATTTCTTATTCATTATTTTTAGGAGCAGACTACAATCGTAAAAAATAAACCACATTGCAATATATGTCGTCCTGACTTAGCTTCAAACTCAATTGAAAATACATTGTGTGGTGTTTGCGATGAAGCAGCAAAAGGTAAAGAACCTGCTCCTTGTGTGTACAAAAGGGGCCTTGCTTTCATAGAAAGCAAAGGTTGGCATTTTGCTACTAATAAACCAGTACCTTCTTTCAATGAGAAAAAATCTGGAATATATCGACAACGAAACAAACTGGCTGAAGTACAAAAAATTAGGGCAAACACCGTAGAAGAAGTTGAGATACCAGTACAATACAAAGATTTTTTAATGGCAGACTACTCGGATAATAATTATAGAATTATTGTATTTAGTTCACAGGATGCGCGGAAACAGTTAGAAAAATTAAATAATTATTATATGGATGGCACGTACCAAGCCTGTCCTGTCCCTTTTCGTCAGATTTTTATAATTTATGGAGATGTCGGCAGTGACTCTGATAGTACGAACATATTTCCATTGGTTTATGTATTCATGTCTCATCAAACGTCGGATGCATATACAATCTTGTTCAATATAATTAAATCCCAGATACCAACTTGGCACCCCAAAACTGAAACTACTGACTTTGAGAAAGCCCTTATGCTCGCTTTATCAAAAATACCCTTTACTCGTGTGGAAATTACCATTACCATTTTTGTAATGCAATTATTCGCAAAGCTAAGGCTTTAGGCATTAAGAAAACGAAACATAATAGAAGGATCGTTACTTTTTGCACTAAACTTCCCCTACTCCCTGAAAATTGTATAGAAGAGGGCTGGAATTATATTAAGAAAGAAATTATGCCTGGCAACGATTCAAATAAATTCGTTAATTATTTCGAAAATAATTGGATGAAAGATGAATATTTTAAAATCTGGTGTGTGTATGGGCTGCGTCATCGCACCAATAATGCCGCGGAAGGTTGGAACCACAATCTAAATACTAACATAAATAAAAATGAGGTGTAGTTTTCGCAAATTTTGCATATCTTACAACAGGAATCATCAATCACTTCCTTAAATTGTAATCGACTGGAAAGGTTTAACAAGTCATCGTGCAAACGACGTAAAAGCAGTATTAAAAGTGACAATTACATTATGTTTGCTCAGATGCAACTTGTAAATGGGGATATCAATGTTGGCCATTGTCTACATAAACTACGTTATAGTACGAAAGCCCACGACCAAAATTTTTGCCTTATCGTTTTACGATCAAAACTGTATAAAATCAATAGATTTGGTAATTCTGATTGCAAAAAGCCTAATTTCAGAAATTTTTTGCGTCACGTCTGACGTTACTGCATTTTTGAAGATGTAATTTTTTTTTACCGAACTGTTTCATAGTAATCTGTCTGATTTTCATAATGTAGTTGAACTATAAATTTTAGATACTTAAAACACAATTTTCAGACACCACAAGCGTCGCACGTACCCAGGAGACCATTTGAGAAAATTAAAAATGAGGCAAAAAAAAAAACCTATAGCAAACCGTCTGAGAATCACGTTTTCAAGTGAACATTGGTCAGTTGATGCGAATTAATCATTTTTTAGAAGAAAGTGTGAGCATCTTATGTGTTAAACCATTTTGAACGTGTTGAAAAAAAAACCGATATTTCCCATAGCATTCTGTCTGAAAACTGTTCTACATCAAGAAAAATGTTGCCTGGATGTAGAAAAAAATTATATCAGACAAATTTAGTGTCATACTTTTTAATCAGACAACTTTTCGAGTCAGAAATTATAAAAAAATCGTATTGTGGCGTATTTACGTTTGTTAAACAAATGAATAAGCTGTAACTCGCAAATTTTTAGATGATGATCGATAAAGAGCTTACTCGAAACCATCGAACTAAAATTAAAGGACATTTTTAAGTCAGCTACTTCTCTATACTAGATATGGTTTCTGAATGAATCATGGACGATACCTACTCACGTAGATAATCAAACGCTGAAAATAAATCGTCTGATCCTACGCTTATACCACTGTAGGTAGGTAACTAACACTAAATTGTGCCTAGCGCGCATAATGTAGGGCCCGAAGCCGCATGTCGGTGTTAACAGCCAACCAACTGTCGCACCCAACAAACTGATAAAATTAAAACACAGCAACGAATCACCAACAGGTTTGCAGCAGAGCGACTAACGGCGGAGCAAGAAAAACTAATTTAATTATACAACAGACAAAACGATATGCACAGCATTAAAATGGAGAACAAAAGGCTAAAGAAATAATTATTACAGAATTGACCCTGTTGAATCAAATATGTAGTTGAGATTGTCTGCGTCCAGTTAATCAGTTCATAATATCTTCCCCAAAGTCTACACAGATGTAAAGAATGCAGCAGGCTATAATAACTTTACAAGCTGTTTCCAGTTTTATCCTAAGACCCATAGCAAGAGCCGGAAACCGCCGTTTAATTACACCACATTGTCTCTCCAGTCTCTTAACAGCAATAAATCATTTATCATTTATCATTTACAGTAGTACGTGTTTTTATTTGGCTATTGTTAAACCGTTCTTGTGCTGGGTTTCTTGGGCTTAAATAAGGTGTGACCAGGTATTTCAGGAAAAGGAAAACATATAAATTAAAATGTATTTGTTTCAGACGCAGACTACACGGGCATAGCAAAAGTAGCAATAGAATTTGTGTTTGGATCTGTTTTTTTTAAATTAAATAACTGCTACTAAATACTTCTTTTTTTTATACTACTTGAATGACGGAACTAGCAGATGGCCCACCTGATGTTAACCGGTAACCTCTGCCTATGAACAGTGCATTACCTCATAGGTCACGTCCACCTAGGACGCGCCCTATGTGGAATTGCACTGCGCCCGCCACCCTGAGACATAAAGATGAAAGCTGCTTTGCGGCAGAAATAGGTATGGTGGTAGTACTTCCCCGTAAAAACTCTTTCACAAAAAAGTTCTACTACTACTAAACTCACTCATACTACTATTACTCATGTATTTTAGTTTTTATTGATAGTCGTTCTGTAAGTATGCTATAATCTCTACCCTTTTTACAAGAATAGCGGAGCAGGTTAAGTGATACATAAAATAAAAGAAAGAGACAATAGTATGTAAAGGAAAATCATTCTTATAAAGTCAAAGTCAAAGTCAAAAGTATTTTATTCATTGAAATCACAAGGATCATTTTGAATCGTGTTAAAAAATAAATTTACATTTACTCCTGTTCCAACGCAACCAGACCTAGAAGAATCAGGCAACAAACACGGTCTGTTTTTCTTTTGATGATCCTTCTTACTACTAGGTGGAGAGCGCCTGTGTGGTGCCTCGAGAACAAATTGAAGCTGATTCAAGGAAAAAAGGAAAACCAAATTAAAAGCCTTACTTAGGGTAGGCAGTCAAAAGTAAGATAATAGAGAGAATCAGCAAAAGTTCATAAGGCAGCACACACTACGCTTGATATACTCATAAATAACACATCGGTAATAAATTATATGCAGGTACAGACATTGCAAATTGACAAATTAGGTGTCGAGGGGCAGAGCGACATCAGGCCACGCGGCTTTATCATTAACATAGTCATGTAGTGTGTAATACGCTTTCTTAATTAAATTATTCTTTATGTAAGATTTAAATCTTCGAATCGAAAGTTTAGAAGCACTTTCTGGAAGTTTATTATAGAACCGAACAGAATTCCCCATAAAAGACCCACTTACTTTTTTTAATCTAAATTTGGGAATACTCAGTTTATTTTTATTTCTCGTGTTAAAACAATGCACGTCACTTTTTTTCATAAATCTATCTAAGTGTTTATGTGTATATAATAAGGTTTCGTAGATGTATTGCGATATTACGGTGAGAATGTTAATTTCCTTAAAACGCTCCCTCAAGGAGTCACGTGGCTTCATTTTATAAATGGCACGTATTGCCCGTTTTTGTAAAACAAATATAGCTTGGATGTCTGCTGCTTTCCCCCACAGAATGATGCCATATGACATAACACTATGGAAGTAGCCAAAATAAACTAGCCTAGCTGTAGCTTCATCAGTAAGCTGCCTTATCGTACTGCTGCATATGCATAACTGCATAACTGCATATGCAGCGGAACTAAGTCTACCCGCAAGTGCCTCAATTTGTGGTCCCCACTGCAAACTTGCATCAATATTAAGTCCTAAGAAAACAGTAGAGTTTACAAGATTGAGTGTCTCGCCATTTACTTTAATATTAGTTGGGTAATGTTTTACATTTGGCAAAGTGAATTTAATGCATTTCGTTTTTTTAGCACTAAGCAACAGATTATTTACTGTGAACCAATCAAGAACTCGCGATAGTGATTTATTTAGATCATCGTAATTAGCTTTTGACCTATCAACTTTGAAAATTAAAGACGTATCGTCAGCAAATAAAACTATATCACATATGTCTTTTACATAAAAAGGGAGATCGTTAATGTATACTAAAAATAGAAATGTGCCTAGTATTGAACCCTGGGGCACTCCCATAACAATAGACGATCCTGAAGACCTTTCACCACCAACGTCAACTTTTTGTACTCTATTGGATAAGTAAGAATTTACAAGGTTAATTGCCTGATTTTGGATGCCATAATGTTTTAACTTCAAAATTAGAGTAGCATGACTCACGCAGTCGAATGCTTTGGATAGGTCGCAGAATACTCCGATCGCGTCTTGCGAGTTTTCCCATGCTTGAAATATGTGTTCCAAAAGCATGGTACCAGCATTAGCTGTTGATCGACCCTTGGTAAATCCAAATTGATGACTATGAAGTAGTCTGTGGAAGTTAAAGTGTGACAATAATTGAGTAAGAATAAGTTTTTCAAAGATTTTACTTAACGCGGGCAATATAGAAATCGGCCTATAATTAGCTGGATCTTTTGCATTTCCAGACTTGAACAAAGGAATTAATTTACTATGTTTCATAAGATCTGGAAAGATTCCGCCGTCAACACATCTATTAAAAATGTAGGCTAAGCATGGAGCAATATCAATAATTATAATACCTAACACCTTTGTGGATATTCCCCAAAGATCTTCAGTATTTTTAATGTTAAGTGACTTAAATGTCTTAACAATACTATCGGCATTTACGTATCTAAAGCTTAACGCGATCTCACATTTAGCAACACTTAGTTCCAATAAAGTAGATGCTCCAGAGGCAGATGATTTAATGACTGGGTTACAATAACTGGTATATTAGAGAAAAAATTGTCAAAGGCATTCTTGACATCAATCTTTTTTGTCAATGTTGTATTGTTTATGTTTAATTTGATCTGCTTATTGCGTGTCTTCTATTTACCTGTTTCATTATTAATTAATTTCTAAGTTGCCTTAATTTAAAAAAAAAAAAAAAAAAATGGAAAAATTAAAAAAATTACAAGGTGAAATTACAGGCACATGAGACTTTTCATCTTTATGTCTGTTAAACTTAGAAACTAACGTAATTGTGTAAAAGTAGTTCCGATTACAAAACTAGATGTCGCGACTAAATTTGCAGTTTCCTAGAACGCGCTGACGAAAACCAACGCCTGTTTGGTGGGTCAGAATGCATTTTTAAGAACTGTTGAACTGTTGAGCATACATACGTAGTACAATAAATCGAATATTATAGTACAAACGGTGTTTCTTTTTGAATTAGCTATTTGAGTAGCTATTGTAGCTTAGCTACTCGTCCTCGGCTCGGGTTCTATTGCTGAACCTGCGACCTAGCCTGTACGTGCGTAGTACATTTTGGTCCTTCGATAGCCGGATCGGTTCTAGTGACGTATTCGTTCATTACGACCGGTGAGTTTGTGGCATTCTGAAGTTGCGGGTTCGGACAGTGACGCACTCAAGTCACGGCAGCGATACAGTGGGAGTTGACTTCACGATCAGTGAGCATATCTACCAGCCCAGGAGGGGGCTAGTGATGTGCACAGCAGCAGCCGAGGAGCTCAGGAGGGAGCTGAGTACACTAGCCTGTGGAGGAGCGAGCAGGGCGAGGACAATCATCAGGGTGGTGCCGGTTCACGTGGGAACCAGGCAAGCAACGCGTGATCCGCCGAGAAGGGGCGGGTACACCAATCCATCAACAGTTTCGACGTGGACAGGAAGGATCAAGAACTTGGTGATATAAAACTTTTCTATCAAAGTGAACATTAAACAGAACACAAAAAACATAAAATCAGTTGGTAATTTTAAAAACAACCTTGTAACAACTTTAACTTAAAATTTTGCGATAGGTAACACTAACATTAGACTTAGAATAGTTTTAAGAAAAAGTTCAGACGGGGAACCTATGCCCGATTTTTGATTTTTTTAACATAATCCTGAGACTTAGAAAAATTTCGATAAAAAATTAGTGGACTTTGAAAATTTTATGCTTTTCTATAACTTTTATATCTTTGTATACTCAACTGGGTTTTCGTTACTAAATAATCAGAATGGAATCACTTATATTTCTCCAGGAGGATGTTAGTATGCGGATTGCTAAGGCAAAAAGTAACTTCAAAAAGTCACCGAGGGATCGTCTCAGTAAAGATTATGTTGAAACAAAGCTAAAGTCATTGGAACAATTATGGGCTCAATTTCTAGACAATCATAGGGAACTTTTAAAAACATGTAATCAGACACTACTCAGAGCTTCTTCATACCTAGACAAAGATGTGTACAGTGAGACCGAGGAAATCTATGTTGAGTGTAGGTGTTTGTTCAAAGCGGCATTGTCAAAATATGTCTCTGAGCCGGAACAGTTCTCCGAATACAACTCCGGTAACAGCAAGTTAAATAATGCAAAACTTCCGAAAATAATAATTCCAATATTTTCGGGAAAATATAGCGAGTGGACTGCATTCCGGGACCTGTACCTATCTTTAGTCCATAATACAGACATGGAATCAATTCATAAAATGCAGTATCTTAAGGGCTTGTTGAGTGGGGAGGCCGAGCAACTGGTCAGACACATAAGCTTAGCAGACGGAAACTACATGCGGTGTTGGAACATGTTAGAGACACGGTATAACAATAAACGCTATTTGTGTAACACCATTCTTAAGAGACTACTTGCACAGCCAAATGCAAGCACCGAGACTGCTAACTTTATAAGGGAGTTGCTCGATACTACCTCAGAATGTTTGGGAGCTTTGTCAAGTCTAGGGGTAGATGTAACTAACTGGGACATTATCATTGTTTATATAACAGCATTGAGGTTAGACCATGAGTCTCGGAAGCAGTGGGAGCTGCAAAGCGCAAACTCAACAGAACTTCCAACATGGAAAGCATTTGAAGAATTTTTAACAAATCGGTTTCGCGCTTTGGAGTTCGTGGACTCAGGGTCTAATGTCAACCAATCGAAGCCTCATCATCCAAGGAAGTCATTCCACGTAGCAGATGAGTCAAATAGGAATATATCATGTAAATACTGTAAAGAGCCTCATAGGCTGGCTCACTGTAGGAACTTTTTAAGCGTAGAGGTACAAGCCCGTCGGGGTTTTGTTGTGAAAAACATTATATGCTTTAATTGCTTGGGCGACAACCATAGGGTACATCAGTGTCGTAGTTTAATGACCTGCCGCGTTTGCCAGCGTAGGCATCATACTTACCTACATTCTACAAGCACGGAATCAAAAGCACACCGGACGGAAAGTGAGAGTTCGAACACGGAGAATGTACCAGGGGAAACAGCTGCATCGGTAGTTTGTTTTGCATCGGGAGGAATGGTACCTAGCAGCCAGGTCTTATTAGCAACGGCTCTCGTAAGAGCACAATCTAGCAACGGAGACGCTCGTACCATAAGAGCGTTGCTTGACCAAGGGTCACAAGCATCTTTCATTACCGAGGAAACCGCTCAGTATTTGGGCCTAAAAAGGACACCAGTAAGAGGAGTGGTCTCTGGGTTGGGAGGAAGTGCAAATGTATCTTCAAATTCTATGGTTAACATAACAATCAAATCAATCTACGATCATAATGTTACTGTAAATCTGAATGTCTATGTTTTGAAATCTATAACTACACTCCTTCCAAGCAAAGAGGTAGTTGCGACGAATTGGGTTTTAGGTAACATTCCACTGGCAGACCCGAAATACAATATACCAAACAAAATTGAAATTTTGCTCGGTGCCGCCGTATACGGTCAGGTGGTTAGGGATGGAGTTAAGAAAAACGCAGAAGGGACACTTTTAGCACAGAATACCACATTGGGGTGGATTCTATCAGGGATAGTGTCAAATCAAGAAAATCAAGAAGCTAACTTGATATCAATGCATTCTTGCGTGGAAGATATGCAGCTCAAGCGACTTGGGGAACTGGAAGCGGACCCTATAACTAGCAGAAAAATACAACTCACCGACAAAGAAGCTCGCTCTGAGAAGTTCATCGCTGAAATAACGGCAAGGGATCAAGAAGGACGGTACATAGCAAGACTACCGTATAGAGATACTGAAAAACCTGATCCAAAGGTAGAAAATTCAAAGAGAATTGCAGAGAGTAGGTGAAACTTACTAGTAGCAAAGTTTTGTATATCAAATAAGATGAAAGCTAAATATGCAGAAGTCATTGAAGAGTTCTTACAATTGGGCCATATGGAAGCTATATCCGAGAATGAAGTGAAGAAACAATTATAGAGAAAATGTCTGTTCATCTGGTAACCAACAGGAGGAATCATTGAAAAGATTTTAAAGTCTGGGTAGGATGATCAGGGTTTTAGCGTAGTGCAGGAGGATTATCAAGAAAGCAACATAACAAAACAAGTATACGGTATTTTTAACAACCTTAGAATTAACAGAAGCAATGGAAACTGGTAACAGGAAAAATCAGAGGGACTCGATGCTTTAACTCTGGACACTTCCTCGTGGGAGAACCTTTACTAACTGTGCCAGATTACAACTAACATAACACAACGTATGATGCCAACGTTTTGGCGGCGTTGGTAGCGGGAATATTCATCGACAAATGGTCACGTCAAAACCCAACACCAAATGTTGAGGCTTTAGTTCTAATCAAGGAGGAAGATTTACCTCCAGCTCGTTGGCTGCTTGACCGGTATGGTTGTCAAACATTCAGGGTTGGACAATTTAACGAGGATTTTATCGCTGAGTACCAAAAACAATAAAATAAAGAGACCTAGTATCTAAACTTTGTTTTCTGCCTATTAATTAACTGTTTAGAATGTACCTTTTGAAACTATCATGGTTATGTACATAATTTTCACTAGAAACGGGATATTTACCATGATTTTTGAGTTTTATATGTTCCCGATATTTCGGCACAGTTGCATGCGCCATGATCACGGGAGAACTGACTAAAGTCTTTGCGAGTAGATGTTATTGGCAGATATATCGATCTACCCTCTTTCTCACTCTTTTATTACGAACGATACCACTACCATCGGTTTCATTGTCACAATTCACACCAACTCGACACACAACACTAACGGTGTCCGGACGCGTAGCAGGTACCACACTTTTTTGATTCTTACACATTCTTACCACAGGCTTCCATACTCCAGATAATTTAAAACCATCTTCTCTATTGAAGTTTCTGTACTTAGTAATCTCAATTGCCTCTTGTACCATTCTCCGCCATTCCATTTGTATATTTCCGCTAGAGGGCGCATTCTAGTAAACATTGTTTTTGTGCGGTCTCCGAATAAAATTACGATTTATCCGAAAATAGTACTCATTTCAAGCAGCAAATAGTATAAATAGGAAGAAGAACTCGCTATACCTACGCAATAGTGGATTCAGTGTTGAAAAAACGTTCTGTGAAGTGCAATAAGTTGATCAAAAGTGTAACGAAAATTTTCGAAAACTCAGTGACTAAGACGAGATAGAAGAAGTGAACACTTACTGCCCATTGAACGAAAGCGAGTTGTACTCATTTATCAACACAAAACGCAAGTAACTCAGTGAAATGTTTGATGTTTTTCAAAAACATAACCTCTAAAACTGTTATTATCCAACTAATCATCATCAATTGAGAATTTGATTTCACCCACAGCGCCATCTATGAGAGAGTAGAGGAACTAATGGTTGGTGCCTTTGATACTGAATACTGAGGGCGTGGAGTGAACTGCCACCTCGCGGTGAGTAGCACCAAACACTAAAGCACGAAATTGTCACTAGAGGTCATCAGCTGTATCATCGATTTAATCGAACTCAAGTACACGAAACTGACATCAGAGGGCACCAGCTGTATCATTGAATAAATTCAGAAGTCAAGTATGGAGAAATTATTGTATGATCTTAGAATCCAGATAAAAAGTGATACAAATATTGCAATGAGCGAACACGAAGAACGTATTACTTCAAAAATTAATCAAAATATTGATCAGAAATTCGAATATATCAATAACGAGATCGAAAAAATTAATCAAATAAATGAAGACCAAGAAAAGAGGATAGACCGAATAGAGAAACAAGTAAGAGAAAGAAATATAATTTTCTTCGGGATAGAAGAAGGTGAAAAGTCCTATGTAGAGCTGGAAGAAAAAATTATAGCTATCATAAGAAAAATGGATATAGAGTGCAGTAAACATGAAATTGAACTAGTGAGAAGAATGGGAAAGCTAAAAGACGAAAAAATACGTCCAGTTAACCTCACTCTTACTACATATGGGAAGAAAATAATTATTTTGAAAAATAAGAAGAGTTTAGAACAGGCGAAAGTTTACATCAAAGAAGATTTTGCACCAAAAATTCTAGAAATTCGGAAATCACTGCAGGAACAGCTACACAAAGACAGAAATGAGGGCAAAATGGCGTTTCTAAGATATGATAAAATTTTAATACGAGAGCCTAACCAGAGCTACGTACAGTTAAATAAGCCTTATAGCTCAAACTCGAAAAAGAGAGAGCTAGAAATCACCCCGCCACATCTGGCAAGAAGTTGCTCAGCCAATATAGAGGCTAATACTAAATATCAAACTGCAAAAAAGAATAAAGTATATTTCAAAAAAAGCCAGAGCACTATTACTAACTACGTGCAGAAACGTCACGATAACCACAATCCGTCATCGTCCGCGACCGCATCGGATGAAGTTGCCGCGGCCGAATAACAATTAACGGCCCCTCGTACTGCCGCCACAAACTCTAGCAAAAAACAAAGTAACAATGATAATAGTACTACAGAAAAACCTACCCCAATATGCCCGGTCAGCACGGGGGTAGTAGACCGAAACCCTCCAAATGCGAAAGGTAACAAAATATACATAGCAACATTTAACGTTAGATCTCTAGCAAACGAGACACGAGTTACCGAACTAGAATATGCCATATCACAAATAAAATGGGATATAATAGGTATTAGCGAAACAAGAAGGAAAGGATACAATACAATAGAAGATAGAGACAATTATCGACTCTACCTTCATGGCGAAACGAAAGGAAGGAATGGAGTAGGATTCTTGGTTAGAAAACAGACCAATATAACAGTACTCGACTTCAAAGGCATAACAGAAAGAGCTGCATTGATAAAAGTTAAAATGTACGGAAAAGAATTCACAATAGCTCAAACATATGCCCCTACCTCAACCTCAGATGAAAAAGAAATTGAAGAATTTTATAAAACACTAGAAACAATCGTGGATCACAGCACATCAAGGTTTATTTTTCTAGGAGACATGAATGCGAAAATCGGAGTTCCGAAGGAAGAAGAAAGTAGAGTGCTTGGAAAGTATGGGTACGGAAAACGAAACAAAAGAGGGGAAAAGTTCGTACAGTTTTGCCTCCAAAACAACTTAAAAATAACAAACACAATGTTTATGAAAACTCCTAAGCTGAGATGGACTTGGAGGTCACCCGACGGAAACGTGAAAAATGAAATTGACTACATTGCTACAAATACTCCAAGGCTAATAGAAAACTGTAGTGTCATAAGTAATCTAAAGCATCCAAGTGACCACCGACTGGTAAGAGTGACATTGAATATCGAAAGCAAAACTCAAACGAGAACTTACCGCTCATCAAAACCACAGAAGCATATAGATACCCAAAAATACAAAACGGAGTTACAAAAAGGTGATTATGACAATGTAGAGCATAAAACAGTGCAAGATTGTTATGACGGCATAGAGAGAAATATTGTACGAAGCTGTAGCTCTGCCGGTTTTTCACAGAAATTATTGAAAAATCATGAAATTATGACGGATAAAATTGTAGAGCTAAAAGAGGAAAAACACAAACTTAAAAACAAAAACAATAAGACAAAAGATGAAAAAAACCGACTGAGTAGACTATACAAGATAATTCATAAATGCATAAAATACAATACTAAGAAATATAGAATGAAAATCATTGAAAAGTATCTAGAACACTCGGGTGCAGTGAAAAGGGCCTACAAGCATCTAAATAATTCAAAACAGTTATTGAGCCAACTTAAAAACAAAGAAGGAGAAATAGTCACAAACAGAAAGGAGTTAATGCAGATAGCAACAGATTTTTACAAAGATCTCTATATAAGGAAAGATTTACTACCAAATCATCATTATAATATTATAGTCCCTAGAAACGACGAACCTGTACCAGAATTCCATGAAAACGAAATACTTCAATCGATCAAGCAGCTGAAACCTGAAAAAAGCCCAGGGCCGGATGGTATAACAAATGAAATGTTGATTGCAGGCAAAGAGATCCTTGCAACACCGATTACCAACCTTTTTAACAAGATTCTCTCTACGAAACATATACCGAAGCAGTGGACAAACTCACACATAGTACTTCTCTACAAAAAGGGTGATGCAAAACAAATTTCGAACTACAGACCAATTAGCCTAACATCATGCTTGTATAAAGTGTTCTCTACAACCCTACTGAGGCGTTTGACCAAAATTATAGACGAAAACCAGCCAATAGAGCAGGCTGGTTTTGTGAAACACTTCTCAACAGTAGATCACATTCATACCCTGAAAATGATAATAGAAAGATACAATGAATATAATAAACCTTTATATCTTATATTTATTGATTACAGGAAAGCTTTCGATTCAATAACTCATGACTCTATATGGGAAGCCCTATCAATACAAGGAGTAAACAAAGATTACTTAGACCTAGTAAAAGAAATTTACAAGAACAGCATCTCACAAATTTCTCTAGAAAAACCTGGACCCAGTTTCAAAATACAAAGAGGAGCAAAACAAGGGGACCCCCTCTCACCGAAGCTATTCATAGCCGTACTTGAACAAGTTTTCCGGAATGTAGAGTGGGAGAGAAATGGTCTACAAATACACGGAAAGTATCTATCACATTTACGCTTCGCAGACGATATAGTTTTGCTTTCAGAAGATCCACAAGAATTACAAAGTATGCTTGAATCGCTTTGTGCAGAAAGTAAGAAAGTAGGACTAGAAGTCAACGAAGATAAGACTAAAATAATGACTAACCGACAAAAGGTACCGATAGAGTTCCAATCCAACTATCTAGAGTATGTAGAGGAATACATCTATTTAGGACACCTGATTACTTTCAAAGCATGCACGGAAAAAGAAATTATACGAAGAACTAAAAATACTTGGAATAAGTACTGGAGCATGAAAGAGATTTTCAAAAACAATTTGCCAGTTAAACTAAAAACAAAAGCTATGGAAATGCGTTTGTTGCCATGCCTCACGTATGCATGTCAGACATGGCCACTCACGAAGAAGACACTGGAAAAAATAAGAGTATGTCAAAGAGGACTCGAGAGAAGCTACACAGGTCACAAGCTGAAGGACAAAATCAAAAATACCGTAATTAGGAAAAAGACAAAGGCAAAAGACGCTGTGAAAAAAGTTCTTCAGCTAAAGTGGAAATGGGCTGGACATTTACAGCGAGCGACAGACGATAGGTGGTCGAAAACAATAACTAACTGGTACCCCATGGACAAAAAGAGACGGCCTGGAAGACCGCATAAACGTTGGAGCGATGACATCGCTAAAACGGCAGGCATTACCTGGAGCAGAGCAGCTAGAGATAGAGAGAGATGGAGGCAGATGGAGGAGGCTTTTACCGCTCAAAGTGGTACTTACACTGGTTAAGATATCCGAAAAACTGAAAAACTAATTATATTTAAGATTAGGATAAGTCAAAATAAATTGTTAATAGTTAAATATTAGAAGTGTAAGAGAAATAAAAGCTTTTATATATTATATATATCTCTATTGAAGTTTCTGTTTTTGAACACCTTTTGGAATTTGGCTCAAATCATTGGATCGAGCTACACAGTCCGCAGGTAATCTCGACAGAGCGACATTACATACCGAGAATGGTACAAGAGGCAATTGAGATTACTAAGTACAGAAACTTCAATAGAGAAGATGGTTTTCAATTATCTGGAGTATGGAAGCCTGTGGTAAGAATGTGTAAGAATCAAAAAAGTGTGGTACCTGCTACGCGTCCGGACACCGTTAGTGTTGTGTGTCGAGTTGGTGTGAATTGTGACAATGAAACCGATGGTAGTGGTATCGTTCGTAATAAAAGAGTGAGAAAGAGGGTAGATCGATATATCTGCCAATAACATCTACTCGCAAAGACTTTAGTCAGTTCTCCCGTGATCATGGCGCATGCAACTGTGCCGAAATATCGGGAACATATAAAACTCAAAAATCATGGTATATATCCCGTTTCTAGTGAAAATTATGTTAAGAATGTGATAGTTAATCCAAGTGATCTGTTATGTGATATGTGGAGAATGTTTTTCTTGGGAGGTCTTAATTTTGATTGTGTTGGTTAGCTAGTATTTTTACCTTTGATTCTTGTAACGTCACCGCGCTCATGGTGGGCGGTTAAACTTTATATAAGGACTAAGTTAACTTTGTCCTTGGTGGGCGGTATGTTAAACTTAGAAACTAACGTAATTGTGTAAAAGTAGTTCCGATTACAAAACTAGATGTCGCGACTAAATTTGCAGTTTCCTAGAACGCGCTGACGAAACCAACGCCTGTTTGGTGGGTCAGAATGCATTTTTAAGAACTGTTGAACTGTTGAGCATACATACGTAGTACAATAAATCGAATATTATAGTACAAACGGTGTTTCTTTTTGAATTAGCTATTTGAGTAGCTATTGTAGCTTAGCTACTCGTCCTCGGCTCGGGTTCTATTGCTGAACCTGCGACCTAGCCTGTACGTGCGTAGTACAATGTCTCAGGGTGGCGGGCGCAGTGCAATGCCACTAGGTTGCGTCGTAGGTGGACGTGATCTATGAGGTAATGCACTGTTCATAGGCAGAGGTTACCGCTTAACATCAGGTGGGCCTCTTGCTTGATCCGTCATAAAAGTAGTATAAAAAAAAAAAAAAAAAAAACGATGATTTTTCTATTTTTTTCTCAAATGTAATGATTTGGCAGCACGATTTTGCATTTTGCTTTTTTAAAAGTATTTGAATAGTTCTTTATATACAAAATAAACTTTGGGTCATGCAACATTGATTCCCTAGCCGCATAGAGATCATACAATTTATTCCTACTTCTATAGATACCGGGTGTCGCCCAATCAGCTAACCCGACATTAGATTTAGCTATACATGTTTTTAATTGAAATATCTCAGTATGTTGCTCATTTATCAAATTAGACAAGGAGGTAAAAAGTTCATTTGGATCATCTACGCATGGTAAAAAAGGTATTTTAAGTTCAATACTGCTCTGAAACTTCATAAGGGTAATTCTCATTTTTGAAAAAAACCACTGTGACTTAAAGTTTTCTTACATTTAGTAACTAAATATAGTAATCTTGCTTTGTGTTAATAAAGTATAGATAAAATACTATAACTTTAGTATATAAATGGATAAATTTAATGCATAGTTTATTATTTATTTATTTTTAAAACATCAAAAATGTCCCTTCCGTGTGTGTGATCACACTGCTTTTATAAAGAAAAAAAATTACTGTGGTTTATCTGTCTGAATAAATGTGTAAAAAAGAATGCCAATATTAAATTGAATATATTTACTCCGTAAATATAAAAACATATGTATCTAAAGATACTAGAACATTCTTCAACTGTTTACATAAAGTTTGTGATCAATTTTTTTGTCCTTTCCATGGATGAGTGTCACACCAGTCGTAAATTATAAAAATATCGTCCGTGTATCCAAACGTAACTGGGCATAGACAAGGGTAGATCCACCATCTTTTGACTCAGTTCTTAGTTTCTGCCTGCGACGTAACACCTGCGAGATAATACGTGTTGTTTTTCTATTCTCAAAACTTGTCAAGCATAAGTGGTCACAACTGTGGTGATCGTCAAAGGTATGTAAATTTCAATTTTGCGTTTCGGTTTTGTGGTTTTAATGCGCTTTTGCACCAAAAACACTTAGCTAAATTTGCTTGTTCATTCCTGATTCAGAGGTTAGGTTTTTAATATTATAACAGCAAAAATTCTCTTCCGTGGACGTCACTTCTATGGATCCGTGGGTAAAAATATACACATGGATGTGACTTTTGATCCATGGACGTGATTATTGTATATGATATGGGGCTTTTTGTGGTTTGTAGATTGATGTTGTGTGTTTTCGGATGCACGGCTTTATCTTTATCTTCTTTATCAGCCTGTTTACGTCTACTGCTGGACGAAGCCTCCCCCATTGAATATAATGGAGGGATTTGCCATTACTACGCTTGGCGGGCGGATCGCAGTATTACTGTTAATAACTCAGATGGATGCTGCTGCCCATTCCATGATGTAATCCTTTAGTCGGCTTTTACGACATTCACGGGAGGATAAGGAGGGGTCTATTCTTAGGCTGGATACACATAGTACAGAGCTTTTGAGTTCCAAAAATGAATAAGATGTTTCAGGGCCTGGTATAAATGAAGAAGATATTCTGGGGTCTATAGCAGATGAAAACAGTGTTCTGAGTTCAGAAGCAGATGCAAAGAGTATTCCAGTGACTGAATCATATGAAAATGAACCACACCTGAAGTTTTAAAAGAAGGGTTGTGGATTATTACAAGATTATTGTAAAAAATATATGAAAAAACATATTCTTGGTCAAATAATTGGATTTGATGGCGAAGAACCAAAAGTTACGTTCACAAAAAAGAAAAGATCTATCAAGAATCACATTATTTTTGTTTAGATTGGTCCTGACGACATATTCCCTGTTCCACGTGATGATGTAATGGCTGTTTAAATTGAGCCTACACTGGTCGGTTCTGGTCTGGTTCAACGATTAATGTTTAACAAAATTTATGTTAAAATATACAAAAAAAAAACAATAAGTAGCCTATCCTTATGCGTGCCATAAAAACTAGTACTTTGAAGGTAATTGGTAGGCAATTGATGACAGAGATTTAATTAATAAGTTAGATGAAAAATATTCTCTAAGCGTATAAGTTTTAAAATGTTTAGTAAAGAAGGTAGATAACATAAATGTGAAAATATTTTATCTAACTAATTAAATGATGTTAATTTGGTAGATAAAATGTATGAGGATGTCCTACCTACTCGCACAAATAAAAAAAAGTTTAGGGCTGACTAAGACTGCATTTGTTAATTAAAATTAGGAAAATACCTGCGTGTGTTACAGATAAATAAAGATTTTGATAATGTAAAGGTATATTATTATTATGTTTGGAAAAAGTTTCACTTCTTTGTAATATTTAATTTCCATGTATTACGATAATGTAGGGAATGTCACATCCATGGCACTGAGGTCACTCCCATGGAGAGTTTTTTTTTTAAATCCCCTATATTTCAGTCCTGAAAGGGCTGTAAGCTCGGCGAGTAATTTTCCCATAACGAGCAAGACCAAAACTAATAAAATCAATCATCAATTATACCTAAAAGATGTTTTCACTAGTTTATTATTTTTTTAAATCAAAAATGAGAAGTACCCATAATTCGACTCCCTGTGATAGGCCGATAAGTGAATTCCTTATGCTCATCTACCAAATTACAAGTAAATATAGCACTGTGACCGTAATGATCTGAGGTGAAATGTTTAATTACTGCTTTATCAATTGGAACACTACTGCAATATATATTATCCAAACAGGTGGCTGATGTAAGTGTCACCCTTGTAGGTTCTTCGAAAAGGTGACGTAAATTAACCCGTTGAGTGCCTTATGAGCGGCATATGCTCATAAGAAAAATTCACACTGCGTGCCTTATGAGCAAGGTTTGCTCATAACAGATTTGTGTGATTGGTCAATATTTTTGGCTATGTTCGAATTCTTTGAGCTTTCCTATTGGCTGTACACAATATTGTTCATTCAGTGGAAGTTCACTCGTGCCTTTTGATTGGTAGAAAACCGAAGCAAACATACAGAAAAAAATATTTGAAGCCACCGATGTGACTCGCGAGCGAGTGACCAGTAATTTCGCGCGTGTCGACAGAGCCGGTCCGGTCCGGCCGGTCATGAAAAATGTCTTTCTGGAGGAATCAGTGACTGTTTTGGATATATTTTTGCATAAATTTACCAGAAAAACATTGTAGATTTAGTGTGTGTTCGTATTATTTCGAAAAGAGGTATAAATCAACGCGATAAATGGAACTAAGTTTTGACGACATGGAATTTCATGTCTTGTGGTCGCTCGGTGCAAATTGTATAGCGCGGCCGCGGGATGGTACCAAAATGGCGGTGCTTTTTTTTTCGAAATTGTAAATTATCTTTTTCTTGTGTTTTATTTATTTTCAAAGTGATAAAGTTTTGTGAAATGATTACGTAAATATGTATGCTACATACTTACATGTGTAATTTTGGTGAAAGCTATTGTGAATGAGTGCAACGAGATAAAATATGTGTGTGAAATCACAATGAGTGTGTGTCTTCGAAAATAATAATTTACTACGAGGTCATGTAAGTTTTTCAAATATATTACTATTTATTATTAGGTAGGAAAATTCAATGCCATAACAATGATGTATAACACTTGTCATATAATTATGCGTAAACACTTGAAAATATTTTTTTCCGATAACATAAACAAAAAAAAAATTGCTAGAAAAAGTGCTGTCGCTTGGGGGCCATTTTTTTTTTGGGGTATCTTCGCTTAACGGGTTAAAACATTTAAATAAGTTAAGAATTCTCTCAGATAGAGGATTCACAGGAATATCTATATTGAAATCTCCGCAGACTATTAACATTTTACTACGTCCAAAAACTTCTTCCATAGTGGATTCAAATAACGCAAAGTCCGCGTCAGGGGGACGGTAAACACTCACAATGATATGCCGCTCAAGCTCAACACACGACAGCTCTCTCAGATTATCTCTGTATGACCTTGAAATAGCCATTCACGGGTCAGATATCTGAGCGTCACACAGGCTAGAGTTCTAAAGAATGCCCTTAGTGGGAAATTGTCTGTGCTCACAACAGCACTACCAACGATATACTATGAGTTGCGACAGTGTGCCGGTTCTAGAACATGTAGCAACATTTAAAAAAACATGTTTTTTTTAAAAATAAACATACTTTTTACACTTTGTCTGTTTGTTCAAAATTTATATTATACTAGATGACCCGCGCGCGACTTCGTCCACGCGTAGTTTGAAAACATCCCCGAAGCGGCGTGCAGACAACAACTTCAACATCAACAACCACCCCGTGAAACGACTTTTGAAACTACACCACACAAGATTTTTAATTTAGGGGTCACATTTTACCCTTTATTTCCTGAAAATATTTTAATCTTAACAACGACACTGTGAAACGACCTTTGAAACGACACCGAACTCAAGTCTTTCAATTTAGGGGTCCCATTTAACCTTGAGGTCCTTAAAATATTTGAATCTCAACAACGACACCGTGAAACGACCTTTGAAACGAAAACATACTCAAGTTTTCAAATTTAGGAGTCCCATTTTAACTTTGTGGTACTGAAAATATTTTAATCTTAAAAACGTCACAGTGATACGACCTTTGAAATGACACCGTACTCAAGTTTTTCTACTTAGGGGTCCCATTTTAACCCTGAGGTCCTTAAAATATTTCGATCTCAACAATGCCACCGTGAAACGACCTTTGAAACGACACCATACTCAAGTTTTTCAATTTAGGGGTCCCATTTTACCATGAGGTCCTGAAATTATTTTGATTTCAATAACGACACCGTGAAACGACCTCTGAAACGACACCATATTTAAGTTTTTCAATTTAGGGGTCCCATTTGAACCTTGAGGTCCTGAAAATATTTTGATCTCAATGACCACACTGTGAAACTTTTAAATCGTCAAAATACGCTGAAATCTTGCTAAAACGTTAAGTGTATTTATTTACAAACAAAACGTTCCCGTGGCTTTTTTCAGCAAAATTTCAGGTACTGCTGAAAGATATTTTTACTATTTTTATATCAGGAATCTACCTGTGAATTTTCAATTATCTACTACCAACGGTTTTCTTAATACGAAGCATTTTAGTTTTACATTAAAAGCCGTTTTGGACCCCTTACAGGGTGAATTTTCCAAAATCCTTTCTTAGTACACCCCTACACCCAAAAATGAGTACATATTCCAAATTTCATGTATCTAGGTCCAGCGATTTAGGCTGTGCGCTGCAAAACGCAAAGAGTATACATTAAAAGCCCTTTATGGACCCCTAAGGGAGCGAATTTTCCAAATACCTTTTTAAGTACACTTTTACACCCTAAAAGGACTACACTCTCCAAATTTCAAGTCTCTACGACCAGCGGTTTAGGCTGTGCGTTGTAAAAACTAGTTACTAGACGTTGGTCCAGTATGTTATTTTGTATAGCGAAAAACCACAGGGAGCTAAAAACTGTGTGCCGAGTCGGAGTATTGCTACGAAAATCAATTTGTGCAAGAACAAAATACGTACTAGTCCGACGCAGTTTGAGACGTTGGTCCAGTATGTTATTTTGTATAGGGAAAAACCACAGGGAGCTAAAAACTGTGTGCCGAGTCGGAGTTTTGCTACGAAAATCAATTGGTTCAAGAACAAAATACGTATTAGTCCGACGCAGTTTGAGACGTTGGTCCAGTATGTTATTTTGTATAGGGAAAAACCACAGGGAGCTAAACTGTGTGCCGAGTCGGAGTTTTGCTACGAAAATCAATTTGTGCAAGAACAAAATACGTACTAGTCCGACGCAGTTTGAGACGTTGGTCCAGTATGTTATTTTGTATAGGGAAAAACCACAGGGAGCTAAACTGTGTGCCGAGTCGGAGTTTTGCTACGAAAATCAATTTGTGCAAGAACAAAATACGTACTAGTCCGACGCAGTTTGAGACGTTGGTCCAGTATGTTATTTTGTATAGGGAAAAACCACAGGGAGCTAAAAACTGTGTGCCGAGTCGGAGTTTTGCTACGAAAATCAATTGGTTCAAGAACAAAATACGTATTAGTCCGACGCAGTTTGAGACGTTGGTCCAGTATGTTATTTTGTATAGGGAAAAACCACAGGGAGCTAAACTGTGTGCCGAGTCGGAGTTTTGCTACGAAAATCAATTTGTGCAAGAACAAAATACGTACTAGTCCGACGCAGTTTGAGACGTTGGTCCAGTATGTTATTTTGTATAGGGAAAAACCACAGGGAGCTCAAAACTGTGTGCCGAGTCGGAGTTTTGCTACGAAAATCAATTTGTTTAAGAACAAAATACGTACTAGTCCGACGCAGTTTGAGACGTTGGTCCAGTATGTTATTTTGTATAGGGAAAAACCACAGGGAGCTAAAAACTGTGTGCCGAGTCGGAGTTTTGCTACGAAAATCAATTGGTTCAAGAACAAAATACGTATTAGTCCGACGCAGTTTGAGACGTTGGTCCAGTATGTTATTTTGTATAGGGAAAAACCACAGGGAGCTAAACTGTGTGCCGAGTCGGAGTTTTGCTACGAAAATCAATTTGTGCAAGAACAAAATACGTACTAGTCCGACGCAGTTTGAGACGTTGGTCCAGTATGTTATTTTGTATAGAGAAAAACCACAGGGAGCTAAACTGTGTGCCGAGTCGGAGTTTTGCTACGAAAATCAATTTGTGCAAGAACAAAATACGTACTAGTCCGACGCAGTTTGAGACGTTGGTCCAGTATGTTATTTTGTATAGGGAAAAACCACAGGGAGCTAAAAACTGTGTGCCGAGTCGGAGTTTTGCTACGAAAATCAATTGGTTCAAGAACAAAATACGTATTAGTCCGACGCAGTTTGAGACGTTGGTCCAGTTTATGAAGTTGTAAGTAAAATGTTATCTATTGTATGAATATCTTATTTGTTTATTTTGTATAGACCGGTTACTTCGCCGTTTTGAAACATTATTATGTTATTACTTGTATTTTATTTAGAAACGGCGATCTAACCAAGCCTCTCTCCTCTGTCCAAGGGCGGACACGAACGGCAAAGCTGTGCAAGCTGCGAGATAAGCTGGATACTGAACCCACAGGGGGGGGGGGGGGGGGGGCAAGACCGACAGTAGATATATGGACAAAGGTTTTTAGGTATAAGGACATGCATCATTTTGTGCTTTTGCTTCATCGTCATTTCCCCGTGGAATAAATCATTTCAAGGGCTAGAGAGGCTTTCAATTTCGTTGGTCTATTGAGTGAAGGACTGTGGGACAATCATATGCCTAAAAATAAATTAGATTGTAAGTATCCTTTTTAATATAAATCCACGATGTCTTTTTTTTTTCTTTTTTTTTATGCTACTTGAATGACGGAACTTGCAGATGGCCCATCTGATGTTAAGCGGTAACCTCTGCTTATGAACAGTGCATTACCTCATAGGTCACGTCCACCTAGGACGCGCCCTATGTGGCATTGCACTGCCCCCGCCACCCTGAGACATAAAGATGAAAAGTCTCATGTGCCTGTAATTTCACCGGCACCCTTACCCTTAAAACCGGAACACAGCAATGCGAGCACTACTGCTTTGCGGCAGAAATAGGTATGGTGGTAGTACTTCCCCGGACGAACTCTTTCACAAAAAAGCTCTACTATTACTAAAATTCTTAGGTTCTATCTAAATTATTTTAAAAGAAGCCTAAAGTTTTAGTGATTTCCTCAGAACTTGCATTTTGGAATTTGTTTTTTGGAATTCAGGTGTATACAATGAGGTACGCATGCCTCTAAATGCTGCACAGCGAAAGCTTTACATGTTTTTAAGGTTTGGAGTGACTTAAAATTAAACACAAACAGGAAGGCGGCCACAATTTATCGGTCACAAAATAGAACAGGGGGTGGGCCGGGCACTCTGTAACTATGTCAGCTCTGGAGCTGCGAGTGCTCCATATTATGAGGGGGCATGCAGCTTCTGGGCTCACCAGTGTGTTCAAGACTGGCTGGATACTGGTTTGTATACTTTTATTTATTGCTTATGTTTTTTTAATTTAATTTGAATGATGATACAATCAGATGACCAACCTCCTCTGCCTATAACAATATATTACCTTTATAGGTCACGTCCACCTAGGTCGCGCCTTACGTGGCATTGCTCAACGCCCGCCACCCTGTGACAAAGATCAATAAAAACGACCAACGATAACATGAGCTTCAGCCATTTCTAAGGAATTGAATATCACAAACGTCACATTGACAAAATGCCAAGTGACTGTAGTGTGTGTCGCATGTGCCTGTAATTTCACCAGACCGAAGTTTTCATGGCTGATGATGGTAATCAAAGCTTTAATTCCAATGTACAAGCCGTTTCTTTTTTCCCTAGGTAGCGCCAGACTATTTCTTTTGTCTATCTATGGCATTGGTTACAGATTGGTTTTGATCCGCTAAGCACTTCCAAGTGGAATTGAAGTATTAGGAGGTTCTACTAGGGGGCAGTAAGAGAGTCTGCGTCTAACAGTGGACGTTTGAAGGCGGATGATGATCATAAATATGACTGTTATGACTAGAGCACAAACAGCAAAGCTTAATTCTGAAGAGAATAAGAAAGATTTTTGTTCGAAAAGTTCTCTTCATGTAACTGACGTACCTAGGTTTGGCCAACCCAGGAAAGCAGAGATATTATGAAAACCTAACGAAATTGTAGAATTAATGTTTATAACAGGAAAGGAATTATCAAGGAAAAATGTGAACTACGAAAAAAATTGTAAAGCTTATGTAAAAAATGAGAATACTCTATTTGTCAACCTCAATTATAAGTCGTATTTTACGCGAGCCGAATTTGCGAATACTCGTATATTGAAAAATGGTTGCAAAGAAGTAAATTTTAAAGAAGTATTCATTATAAGAAATGAGACGAATATAGAGTTTACAAAAAAGTTCGTCGAAGAAATAAGAAATCAAAAAGAGTTGTCCGGACCACAGATTAATATTCTTAGAGGAGTAAAACGTATCCTAGAAAATGACGAAAAAGCATACATATTAAATGATTACCATTTATTACCCACAAGTGGACACGCAGGAGTAAGACGAATGGTAAATAATATAAAAACTAAGTACTGGCCGAATTTAGAACACGACGTTCGAAAATTCGTTAGAAAATGCCTGAAATGACAAACGAATAAGTATTCTAAAAACACAATAGAACCAATGGTAGTAACTACAACAGCAACGAGTGCATTCGAAAAAGTATATTTAGATGGTGCTCTTGCTGAAATCGGGCTTAGAAGAACGGTTCAGATTAGTGGGAACAAGTGGCACTTTTGCGCTCGCCACTTTTATGGAACCGCGTTTCAAAATGCAAGGGCTTTCGGACCAATTCGAAGCGACGAAAATCAAAGAAATGGCGAGAAAATTAGTAGTTACTTTGATTGCCGAAAAGGACCGCACCATAGTAAATACATAGTACATAGTGCATGTGCTCGTAAAAGGACCGCACCATAGTAAATACATAGTACATAGTGCTTGTGCTCGTAAAAGGACCGCACCATAGTAAATACATAGTACATAGTGCATGTGCTCCTACGTTCCGAGCCAAGATGAAAGTCAAACTAGCTGCACAAATATTGAGTAATGACGTAGCAGCAATTTTAAGATTGTTTGCTGAAACATTTAGAAACTAGCAAGAATATGATGGAAGCTTAAAACGTGATGCAATTTTGAAAGGTGATTGAACAACTTGATAAATTATTTAACATCACAAACGGCCACAGCATCAAAAAAAGACGTGAAAAGAGGGATGCGAGTAAATGTGCATCAGGTGGGCCTCTTGCTTGTTCCGTCATCCAAATAGTATTAAAAAAAAAAAAAAAAAAACAAGTTTCAAATAATAGTATACATCACAAATTGGGGCCAGAATTTAAAAATCAAATCAAATCAATGTACTTTTTGAAATCAGATAGTCAACTGAGACTAAGAAATGTTGGCTGCCTAACCGCGATACCGTACCGTACCGTAAGAAAGATTCAGTCGTTCTGTCGTCGCCTGCATTTTTGGATCTCCACAAATTCTTTGTTTTGGCTTTTAAAACTTTTGTAAGTCAACATCATATAAATACTAAATGATTTGTTTTTTGACTAAATATATACCCTCTTCTTAATAACCATGATTACCACTTCTTTTCAGTTTCAAATGAAATGGCTCCACATACCGGGGGAGTTATGGAGCATGTTGTAGTACAATGCCAGGAAGATTTTGGATGAAATTTGCTTTCCGAGGTAAATATAACTCTCTACATACTCGATAGGTACTCCGTTTACTATTATGAGATATCTTAAACGCGGAAGATAGAAGCACGTTATTTTGGCAGTTCGTAACAAGCTTGTAACGAGCCTCGTTGCGTTTATGAAATCTGACATTGGCATACAGAATACGATTAGACGATGACTCCACGCAGATATCGTAACGAGCCCACGTTATGTTACGTTTTGTCATAGGAATATCCGTCCAGTATGTTTGTATGATAGATGACGTGTCTGAAGAGAAATTGGTGGTCTTGCATCTTCCCTAGTGACGTAAATATCAAAGATATGCAAATAATTATGATGATACCTATTGATAAGTGGAGCTGATTTCATTGATTCCTTAAAAATCGTATGTGTTGATTAAGAAAAATAGACTTCTACGTATAGATACAGCCTAGAGAGATAAGGACGTTGATCTCAATAATTACGAAAAGTATTTTGTAAAAAAATATGCTCTGACTACGAGAATTCTCAAATTAAGTGCCTCTAGTTTAGTCATATATATATATATATATATATATAATAAAAGTAACGTTGATCTCAATTTTTATCATCGTTAGTCCATTTTTGTCCCTATATTAAGGTAGATTAAAAGAGATAACATTCTGATTAGGAAAAGTATTTTGTAAAATATTGTGGTCTGATTACAAGAATGCTCAACCTAAGTGCATGTAGTTTAGTCAGCTCAATTTTTATCAGCGTTAGTCCATTTTTGTCCCAATATTTAAGGTAGATTAAGAGATTGTCAATAGCAATAGTTATTAGTCTTCTTTTATTGGTTGTTTGATTTTATTTTAAAATGTAATTTATTTATTTTTTGTAAAGTTTGTAAAAATGCTTTCTATTTTATTTATTTTTATTGTCTCGCATTGTTTCTCCATATTAAATCGTATTTATTAAACTATTTCCGGATACCCGCGATACAGGCTAGCCCTAGTGCGGGATCCATTGTGTATAACGAAATTGTGTGTAATCTGTTTTCAGAAATAAATTTATTTGTATTTATTTGTATTTGTATTTGATTGTTTAAATACGTTGGTTCTTTAATATTCTGATAATCTTTTACTTCTGGCTTTGTAATAAATGATATCTGTAATAATTATGTGTTTTTATTTTATATCAATAAACAATCGCCTTTTTTGTCTGCCATCAAATTCGCCAAATCTCTAAATATAATTAGTGAACAAAAATTGTTTTTCATCTTTTTCCTCGTCTTTGTGGGATACTATAAGAATCAGTCGAGAAAACAGGTCCAATCAAAGCAACCCCGTTTTCTTTATAAAGTTGACAGGCCTCGTTTCTGTTTCTCTCTGAAAGTATTATTCCTATTTTTTATGACTATGACAAATAAAGCACTACAAGTCGTCATAATGATATTTATTTAACACTTTTTACTTTAAAACCACAAAAGTTATACGTGAGTCAAGGCATAGCGTCTCACGACAAAACATACATGCAGGAAGCATCCCATGACAAAACAATTTTGAAGGAACTAGTGTGTGTTGCACCATGGAACACACACACACACATGCAACCAACGTTTATATATAAGAGCAACCGTCGCCCTGCAACGTTCGTTCGCGTCGCCGTGCCGACCGAACACGTTTCATTTTTCGACATTCGGTTCCGCTAAGGGGAACATCATTTTCCGGATCTCCGGACGCTAAGGACAGTAGCCCGCGCCGTGAACAGCCGACCTCGTTCCTTCTCACAGGGAAGCCCCGAGTAAGGCATCAGGGTGCCGGGTGAATCGCCTCTGCGTTCTCTGGTCCTGTGAAGAGGCGTTCACCCTAGGCCGAAAGTGCTCGCGAGTGTAGTGCACCATTGGATCGCAGTGTAGTGTGTGCGCCGCCTTGCCACGAGTTTCAGAACTTGCCTTGGACACCCTATTAGGTAGGACACCCAGGCCTCACCCCGCCCTGTCTTTCCCGACAGGGTGGTTTACTCTTATTAACACATCTGCCGGCAACATCAACCGGCAGAATGAATATTTCCAATTTAGATAGACTCTCTTCTGAGCATTCTGATGGCTGCTCTAACCAAATACCTCACCATCTTCGATGAAGTGCTTGCGAATATGCCCTCAGCATTACCCGTTCCAGCCTCTCAGGCCCTTACGCCCTCCCAAACTCCGGTCTCTCAGGCCTCAACCCCTGCGCCCTCTCAGGCATCTCTGCCTGCAATCCCCGACCATCCCGAGTCTCTAGACGCGTCCCCTGCTCACCCGGCTCCTGCTGATGACGACAATATGGAGCTTCATTTGATTCCCAATAAGTCCTCGTCGTCTTCCTCTTCCGATGACGGCTTCACCGTTGCCGGAAACAAGAGGAAGAAAAAGGCAGCTTCCAAGAAAGCTCGCCCCGCCAAAAGCACGGTCGCCCCTGCGTCAACCCGCCCCCCTCCTCTAGCCTCTCCTCCCCCCGCGGTCCCCATTATTCCCGCAAAAAAAGAGAAAGCTCCGCCACCACTCTTCCTTCGTGAGAAGGAAAAGTGGTCAAACGTTTCTTCTCTCCTTAGAGAGAAGAATATCCCCTACACGAGTGCCCGAAGCACCAAAGATGGGATCAAAATCCATCTACAGTCCTCCGCAGATCATCGCAAGATGACTACGCTTCTACGCTCAGAGTCCATAGGCTTTCACACCAATGCACTCGAAGACGAGCGCCTCCTTCGTGTTGTGATCCGCGGCCTCCCTGCGGAACATGACACAAACTCGATCAAAGCCGACTTGATCGCGCAAAACTTCCCAGTCCGGGAAGTTCACCGCATGTTCAGCGGCCGATCAAAATCCTCGGTCAAAGTCCTTGGTTACTTGGAAGAACTCAACTAACTGTACAAAGAGTGCAGAATGCTTGTTGTCGTTTCTGCTTCAATATTCCGCCTCGTAGCCACATAACACCGTTCTTAAATAATATGTCCCTGATAAACATGGAGTCACGTCGGCTTTTGCACCTGGGAGGTTTGGTTTTTGATGTTATCAAGTTTAGAAAGCCTGGGTATCTGCACTCAAAACTTAATTTCGTTCCTGATAATTGGTCGTTGCGCTCTATCAGATCTGCACTGCTCTATCACAATCACAAGACCGCAGCTTTCAGAGGAAGTTTTAGATATTCGGCAACGAAGTGCTGGAACAATATTCCTCCCCCGATCCGTAATGTTAAAACCAAGTACACCTTTAAAATACATTTTAAAAAGTTTTTGTTACAGAAACAAATTGAAGGTATTCCTAAGCACTTCGTTTGCCAAAAATAATACTGCCATTTGTTATAGCTTGCACTCGCATGTGTGGTCATGTACATCACCTACTAAGGAGGTAGCAAACTACAATATTATAAGGACTCCTTTATTACTGAACAAGCGCGAACATTTTGTAGCCTAGGTACACATAACACATTGTTTTGAAACTCGTTCTGCTTGCTATCGACGGGTTATGGCTGAAAATCAGTGTTTTAGCTTCTTGAGCAAAATATCTCGCTCAGCCATGGCCTTTTGGACGTACTGCAGCACACACAGACATTTTACTTGGTTTTTGTATATATTATTGTTTGTTTTTATTAGTTGACTGTATTTTATTGTTTGTTGTTACTTGTGCACTGTACTATTTGTTGTTATTTGTATGTGTGTGTCTGTAGTTGTAAATAAAGTATCTATCTATCTATCTATCTATGATTTATTTATTTATTTATTTATCTATCTAAAAACTTCTCTAGGTACACCTCTTTCAAGTGCAATGAAAGTGGGCGATAGGTACTTTTTCGGCTGGCAACCCCAAGGTGGCCGGCGTGCTTATAATAATAGATCCAGATCTAGACAGACCATCTTCGCGGTAGTAAGCATTTTGGAATCAAAAACTGTTGTACCCAGTAATGGTGTAATTTTTGTGAAACTTCCTAACAATGACCGCAAATTGTAAGATTGGAAAAGCTCGTCAACTCAAGCAAAATCACCCGGCTGTAATTCCAATGACTTCGACTGACAAGCAGCAGACATTGGGCAAGGCGGCGGCGACGAGGGCTCGGCGGTGGCGCCTGTTCCTAAGCGCCAGCCCTCGAATCGCAAGACCACAGCTCCCAGCCGTCTGGAAAGTAGTAAACAGCCCTAATTTCACTGCCATTTCGTGTTTAGGTCAGGGAATGACTTTGAGTGTAATTGCTAAGTTTAGTGGTAGTGTCTGGTGTATTGTAAAGCAGCATTTTGAAGAATACAAAATAAATTACGAAGAGCTAGATATTAACAACCACCCCGAGCGCTTGTTTAACATGGACGAAAAAGGTTGCCGGTTGACTATACACAATCAACCCATGGTTTTAGCAAAAAAAGGGACCAAGAGGGTGCATATGGTTGCTTCAGAACAAGCTGAAAACGTGACTGTTGCAGCCTGTGTTAATGGTTTAGGAAGTTCCATCCCCTCATGATTATTTTTAAGGGGAAACGATTAAAACCGGAGTACAACGATAATTTATTAAAATCGATTGTCAGAATGGCAGCTAAAGGAAGCATGACCTTATCACTGTTCGTGCACCACTAAGGAAAAAACCGGCAGGCAAGTGTCTCCTAGTGTTTGATGGCGCTTCGTGCCACCTGGATTTTACAATTGTTGAAGCAGCTGAAAAAGAAGACATCGTCTTATACTGCTTACCGTCAAACACGACAGCTGCTTCAGCCGCTAGACAAAAGCGTTAACAAATCATTTGAGGACCATTGGGATGAAGAAACTTTGTCGTTTATACATCTTTATCCCGATAAAAAATAACTAAAACACGTTTAACTCCATTTTTAGAAGTCTGGTCGAAATGCACGAGTCTTGAGAATATATTGACTGGGTTCAGGGCCACAGGGCTTTATCCATATAATCCGGCTGCAATTCCAGTTGAAGCCTATGATGAAGAAACTTTGTCGTTTATACATCTTTATCCCGATAAAAAATAACTAAAACACGTTTTAACTCCATTTTTAGAAGTCTGGTCGAAATGCACGAGTCTTGAGAATATATTGACTGGGTTCAGGGCCACAGTTCCATATAATCCGGATGCAATTCCAGTTGAAGCCTATGCACCATCTGTGCTGACTGAAAGACCTCCAGAGCAAGTTTTCACTAAACATACGTCTCCAACTCCTGGTCTTTCCAGAACAACTCCCAGCGCTAATAATTCCGATTCTGACAACACATTTATTGATGATGATGACTTTAGTCCAAGTTCCCCATCGTTGTTGAATCAGGCTGATTTTTCACCCCAACCAACCAAAAAACCAACCAACCAACCGACAACCTTCAACCAGTCAAGAATTGAATAGGACCAATAAAGATCGTTTAGTCAACTATAGCTCAACCGATTCTGAAAATACACTCATCAACACGGTCTAGGGATATTTCATACTCAATTAAATAACTAGAAAAGTACTGGCCGCATTGGAATCTTTTATACACCGATTTGTTTGTAATTTATCTCAGACTAATTCCAAATTAAAAATTTTGAAAATTCATTTGTTTCGGTGGCATAAAAATGTCTTGATGTGTAGGAGAGGGAATTTTCATTTGTGCGAAATTTAGAAAACAATACGAATTACGTTTAGTTACAGTTTTTTTTCAATGTTAAACGAAAGATAACGTTAAAATTGAGGTATTGTAGCCATGCAACGCCAACATTTGATGAGGGCGGAGATGTTACGAGCTGTGGGAATGCTGGAAGCTGGGTCTGTTCAGCGTAATGTTGCTGAGGCCATAGGGACCCACCAAATGTAATTTCAAGATTGTGGACACGCTATCGTGCCACATGTGAAGTAGCAGAGAGGCACCGGGGGCCAAGTCGCATCACTACCCCCAGACAAGACCGATTTTTGCAAATTACTGCGCGAGCTCAACCAAATGCAACGGCGACTCAATTGGTCCAAAGGCTGCGAGTGGAACACCAAGTGCTTGTGAGTGGCCAAACTGTAAGAAGGCGACTGCATGAAAGCAATCTACGCTCTCGTAGACCACTCCGGGTCCCACCTTTACGGAGAGGCAATCGTGGACGACGATTAGAATGGGTTCGGAACCACGTGGACTGGGGCCGTGAGCAATGGTCCAATGTGCTGTTCACGGATGAATCCAGGTTTGGCTTCCATCCAGATTCACGAAGGACGCGTGTTTGGCGAGTTCCTGGACGATGGAGCCGTCTTCAGAACCCTCAGGAAGTTCACCCATACCAAGGAGGAACAATTATGGTTTGGGCAGGAATTCGTCTTGGAGGACGGACGGATCTCGTTTGGGTGCGGGGCAATATGACGGCAGAACGATACGTTCAACAGGTGCTGGGGCCCGCAATCTTGCCCCACAGAACACAGATGGGGCAAGATTTCCTGCTCATGCACGACAATGCCCGGGCACACACGGCGAGAACGGTAGCAGCTTGGTTACATACACACAATTTTAGGGCCTTACGACTGGCCTGCTCAATCGCCAGATCAAATCCCATTGAGCATGCGTGGGATATGCTGCAAAGAAGAGCTCTGAAGGAAGTTCCTGAAAATCTGGCTACAGAAGATCAACTTTTTGCGCACCTCAGAAGGACATGGGACAATATTCCGCAGCAAGACATTGACAACCTTGTTCTGAGCATGCCGAATCGTTGCCGATGTGTTATGAACATCATGGGCGCTTTCTCAGACTACTAACTTCAAGTTTATAAACACAATTAATTTTTTCAGTTTTAACTCATAATTTTAAAGTTAATTCATATACGGTTTCCGTCTATGATTCATTTTTTTTCCATAAAATCCTGAAATTTTAATCGAACCTTAACCATTTAAAAAAAATGGTAGAATATTAATATAACGTATCTTTTAATATATACATGTCATATAAATAATTAAGACATTAATAGTAATTCGCTTTTTTTTAAATATCCCTAGACCGTGTTGATGTGTGTATATGGCCAAAAATGGTCAGTGTACAAATTGAAAAAAGCTTTCTTGATCATTGAAAACCCTGGATGTTTTTTTTTTTTTTTTTTTTTCGGCTAAGTAATTAAGGATGGTAGCTTACGAGTTTGCAGAGAATCATGATTTCTAAAGTGGGTTCCGCGGAACCTAGTGGTTCCGTAGAATACTCATCAGGTTTCCAAACATTATTTTGAAATAGAAGAACTTATTGTTTTTATTTTATTTACGTACTAAAGCACCACGTAACACGCGCGCTTGTGTGCGTGCTCCTGCAGACCTCGCGTCAACGGCGACCGGTTCACGCACACAGCGATGCCCGCCCCGTCGCGCGCCTATATAAAGCCACCGGTCGGCCGAACTAAGCCACCTCGAAGAATGTCTAGAGACCCGCGGCGGCGTGATAGGAGTTGCAGAGGGCTTGAACGGGCGCTTGGATGACCCGGACGTTGCCGTGGTGGTACTGAACCATGAGGCATCACAGGTGTCAATGCTGTGGGCCTTGCAGGTTGTGACCGCTCTGCCTTACCCGGTAGTGAATGTAACGGAGGTTTTTGCGACTACAACCCACGAGGCTCGTGAGCGACTTTGTCTTACGGGCATGCTGAGGAACGAGTGTGCCATAAGTATGGACACTCACAAACGTAAGCTTATAATAATAGCATCTACTCCCCAACAACAGATAACGGTAGGGGGAGTAAATCTCGCGATTACGAGGCCAGCACGCGGAGGTCAAGGTGGTGTTGTGGTGGCGGTGGGGCTACGGGATATGCTGGTTGGGTGCTTACACTCTCTACTGACTAATGTCTACCCCCTCAAGGGAACGATGGTTTCATGGCTGGAGAAACGTTGTACGAGCGTCAATGTAGATTGGTCATTATTAGACGAGCTAGCAGCGTGGCTCACTATGCGTTTCGTCCCTTCACCCGAGGTGGCGGTGGGGGTGGGGGGGGAGCGTACGTCCTTGTGGCTGCCAAATGCTTACCGTGTAGCGGCGTTAGGTACAGGGACTGTGCCAATCGAACGCCCGGAACAGAATCACGCAGAGTATTATCACGGGGATAGTACTACGTACACGGATAACATATTCGTAACAGAGGCGGAGGCGGAGTCTAGTCCCGCATTAAGACTAGGGACGTGGGGTAATGACGCTGAGTTGGCTACAGGATTGGGGATTGCCCTGTTTACCTACAGTCATATGAATGGTACGAAGCAAGAAGCAGGGGCAGGCTCAGCGTTAGACGACATAGAACGGGTTCTACTGCGCCGCCGCTGTTTCGAGGAATGGAAGCGTGTGTCGGGATTATCGGAACAAGTGACATCTCCAGCCTTGCTCGGAAATCACGCAGGCTATTGGGAGATAATTATAAATGGGGAGGTAGGTAAGCCTTTTAGCGGCGTTAGTGAAATAGGGGCCTACGCCCTGTCAGTCACAAGCAAAGACAGTATAAGCTGGGATGCCAACCAAGTCGGTGGTGTTGCGGCCACACTTACCGGCGTGCGCACACCTTTGGCACTAAACCTCAGCACCTATACATTGGGGGGACGATATGATATGACAGATGCAGAGAATTTCGGTCTGCTGTCTGCAGTAGGAGGGGGGTGGCAGGAGAACAGATATGGCCACAGGGGTAGTGAGGCGGCATGTACGCGAAGCGTGGGTCGCGCACTGAACAGGTTGAACTTACAGAACGTGGGGCACGGGGTGTTAACATACGCAACCAAGCCGCAACACCACGAGGTCACGAGTTTTGCGTATAGGCTAGACACCGCAGTCTTTACCATAACGGGACATTGGTGCAACTGGCAGCGCGACTTTAACTCAATAGAGAATGCGCAACAAGCTGTGCCGGCGTTTGGATGGGGATTACTCGCAACAGTGCGGGACTATCAGGCTTCTACGTACCAGCTGGTGACTATAACGATGAATCTGGCTAGTACGCTAGAGACCGGAGATATGTTGCCAGGCAAGGGTTGGCATACTCAGAGGCGTACGGTCACCACAGGAGGAGTGGGGCGTAGTACCCTCTTCCTGACATTGGGAGGCGGCGAACCGGATTCGGTGGGCCGATATGGATCGCATCATAGCCGCAAGTCTGAAGTGGAGGGGGAGGATTTTCCCAACGAGCCTGCCACATCGTTGGGAGATGCTCCCACTGTCAGTTCGGGTCGGTTCGCTGCCGGAAAAGCGCCCCAGCCCGGTACCACCAAGGCCGGGGGTTCACCTCTGGAGGCGGAGGTAAATGCAGACCATGCCGCACAGAAGGACACTGCGTAGACTTGGAAAAGGTGAAGACGATGATACCTGATTGGGAATGGACGCCAAGTCTACTCGCCACCAAGCAGAAAGAGTACTTAGAAGGGCTCGAATACTGCTGTGAACAGAGGGGGTGGGAGGCTCAGATGAGCAAGTTTAACAGTAACCTAAGCAGGTACCGCTTGCCTGAAGGGCACAGTTGTGCAGGTTGTAAGCTGCCAAAGGGCACAATAGAGGACGGAATACATTTGCTGATGCGGTTGCATCCAGGCAGGGCAGCCAGTAGAATAGAGAGGGAGTATAACAGGCTGAGGGATATGACGGGTAACATCTGCTGTCACAATCTACGTAAACTACTCAAGGAGAGCACTGGTTGGTATAAGCTTGGGGGTAGATTTATATCCAAGTATTGGAGGATGTTAACATACTGGGAGACGATGACGGGCTATGTAGCCCCTGTAGCACTGTCCCAGCTTAAAGGGGATGTCGATGATTGGCTGACAGTGACCAAGCACAATGGGGAGAGGGTGGGGGAAGAGGGTTACTTGTCAGATTTGTACCAGGAGACTTGTCGTTACATTAAAGAGGAGTGGAGCAGGCCAGACGAATTACCAACGATGAGAGAATGGATTGCGAGTGGGGTTTGGATGCGGGGGAGGGCTGGCACGGGATTAGCTACAACCATAGGAATAGAGGGGAGAATAAAGAAGACACGTTGGTACAAGGGTGTAGATGCAGCGCTGAAAAGTGATAGCGACATAGCTAACGAACTGATCACTCCGGTCAGAAAGGAGATGAAGATTATGCAAAAAAGTGAGGAGGGTAAGGTTAGGCCAGTAGTTGTCGGAGGCAATTGCCTATATAGGAAAATGGACTTCTTGTCAGAAGTGGTCGAAAGGGGTTTGTACGGGTCAAGAACGAGTACACTGTTTGCAGGAGCAGCTGGAAACGAGGAGATTGATGAGGAGTGGATTAGGCAGACCAGGAATAAGAACTAAGCCAGTCTACGCTTGCGCGCCGCCATATCCAGTACTGGAAGGGTGGTCTCGGCTAGCTCAAGACGCTCCCCGTATCTGACGCATCCTTGCTGTCGTTTCGTATCGCGCCCTGCGTAACGAACGCGGTCGGGAACGCCAGCTTAATTAAGTTAACCTAATTACGTATTGGTTGTTCTTATACCCATTGTAAAATTTATCCGTGGGAATTAAACAGACAAGTGGAGTTGTACAAGTTGCGTTTCTTTCTAAAGACTGAATTAGCCATTAGGAGATCCTGCTTGTTACAAACTGGCGCTCAACGTAAAGGCTCGAAAAACGGCCAGCCCCAAACAAAGAACGAGAAGAATAAAAGAAGAACCCGTTACAATGAACCTATCAGCCGAACAGTTTGAAAAACTATTATCTACAATAAGTACGCAGCAGCGTCGTGGTTCCTTCGCCACGTGTAAGGTTTCCTTCAGCGGCACCAGGGACACGGAGACTGTGGAGTCATTCCTAGCTGCAGCTACGGTTTTTAAATCGGTGGAACAAATCTCCGATGAAGATGCCATCAAGAGCGTTCCGCTTATTCTTAAGGAGGAGGCTGCCACCTGGTGGAATGGCGTAAAGCAGGGATTCCCAAAGCGGTTTCCTAGGGGTCGACATAAACGAAAACTGATTTTGGGGGTCAACGAGGTCTAAAAATCGACCCCTATAAAATTAACACAAGTTCTTATTTAAAACTTTCAAGATAGGTAGGTAGGTACTGTATTGTTTATGTTGTGTTACGTGTATATTGGTAGATAGTCACCAGGTTCATCCATCACACTGAATGTTTTATTTTCTCTTTGCGAATTAATACTTTTTTAAATATAATTTCCTACCTACTTAAGATTCTTTAAGTACTTAATTTGTAATAATCATTATAAATTAAACTTGATATTTAATGAATTGTATGTCTTTTTATTTTGTAAAATTTTGTTGAAAAAATGAATTCAACTGTACACACTTAACCAAGTGCAAAGTTTTCCAATTGGTACCTTAGTACCTAGGTATTTTGTATCAATAGGAAAAAACTAAAGATAGGATTCATAATAGTCTGCTAACTTAAAGCATTGCTAATTCTCACTCTGTCTTCTATTGACCTAAGTCAGAATGAAAAATAACACTCTGTAGCAGCTGTTTTAAGTTAGCGGACCATTATGAATAAGGGGATTTATTTTAAAAGTAGGTAATTTGGCCATGGGGGTCTGAGGTAACATTTCATTTTGGAAAAGGGGTCACTTGTCCAAAATAGTTTGGGGATCCCTGGCGTAAAGGAACAGATATCAACATGGTCTGATTTTGAATCAAGGGTTCGTCACGCTTTTGCTCCGAAAAGACCGGCGTACCAGCTGTACCAAAACCTTGTGTGTATCAAGCAAGAGGAAGACGATCTGACAGAGGTATTTGTTGCAAAGAAAAGGGCTCTCTTTGCGCACCTGCCTGAACCACACACGGAATCACAGCAGCTTGATATGATATACGGCCAGATACGATACAAAATCCGAGTTAAGATAGCGAGAGAATCTGTTATCACATACGACGCCCTACTAACGGTGGCCAGAGGAGTTGAATAACTGATACAGGAAAAACAGACTCCGAAAGGTAAAGGAAAAAGGATAGACACTGAAAAAGAGGCAGAGAAGCCAACTTTAAAAAAAAAACACTTTTTGCCGATTGCCAGAACACACGATAGAGGTATGCCTTAAGAAACAGAGGAAGGAAAGGAAGCTCCACGTCCACGACCCTTGGGCTTCGAGGGCTTTAACTCCTCAGCCGAGGGAGCAGGAAAGGAGATAATCACGGGAGGTGACAGCACGCGGCCTACTGGTGGGGACGACCTGCTGACTTGCAGGCCACGTCATCACCACCTGCTCTGCATTCCCGACCCTCGGATCGGGTATCGTTTGGCAGGAGAGGACAGCAACCAACATATGCAAGATATTTTAATTATTGTATTTTATTTTTATTAACTTGATTTGAATTTTTTGAAATACTTTAAGTTTGGTTTGATAACGATATCTTAATAATTTGTTTTTGTAATCAGATGGTTTTGATATTTTAACGAATTTTAATATTATTTTAATTGAATTATAAATTTTAATTTGGCTGTTTTGGTTGGTTTTATTATATTTTGGGGAAGTTTAAGATTTAATTATTGGTTTCTTGGTCACGTGTGGTTGTTCGCTGGCTAGCAGTTTCCGAGCCTCAACGCGAGTTAGCTGCGGGGGACTCATACGCATTAGGCTGTTCTTACATTGCGGAGTGGATTTATGAATTTTGGGTTGTTATTTATTTAATTTTAATTTGGGGTACAATAATTTAGTTATTTCTAAATTTTGAAGTGGTTTTATTCTGTGAGTAGAGTTTTGTGACTCAATTTACTTGAATAGTTTTCAAAATGTAAATTTAAATTTTATTTAAATTTAGTTTTATTTTATTTTTTATTTTATTTTCATTTCAGATGGTTTACCTTCAATTACTTGATTGAAATATCTTTGGAATTATAAATTGATAATTTTTTACATGTTATTAGCCTAGACACATTTTATTTTATTTATACATGTAAATGGTCTCATTTCCTAGTTGGTAGTTTTTTACATTAAACTTTATTGAAAGGCAACTAGTTAATTGATTTTTGGTACAATTTTGAAATTAGGTATTTTAAATTTTGAATTTTTGTATTTAATTAGAAACTTCGTTCTCGTGTTAGTTTGGGAGACAATTATTGCATTTATTACTTTTTTATTTTATTACTTTGTACTGTTACGTGGAGAAATCAAAGGGGTAGACCCAGAGTACTAAGGTGATGTTTTCTCCCTTTGGTCTTGTAGATACTCTGTGGTAGATGGTTAAAAAATAGGGTTTCCGCTCTATGCTTGTAAAGTTCTCAGTTTGACATTCTGGCCGGGTGCCGAATTTTTGAGTCTGTAAAAAGAGGTCAATGACCTGTTTTTGGGATGTATTTTTGTTTTGATAAAGAACTATGATAAAGATGTAAATGTTATTGTTAGGTTCGAGAGTGTTTTGTGACGGTGATATGTTTTGGTGATTGGTAGTGCAAGCCTCGACGGGACAGTCTCGCCAGACCTAACCACTTTTGCGTTAGTTGGAGACTGGAATCGCTTTTGTGAAAAGGGTAGGGGAACTCGGCCATTTTTTTCCTATGGTTGTCTTGGCACGACGCACTTTCATTGTTTTAACAGGAGGAACTCTCTTCTAGCCCTGGTGAGTCTTTAAACCCTCGCTAGGAACCTGGTTATTACTGTTTCATTAGTATTTATCGATAAATGGTTGGCATTGTTTTTAAATAATGAAATCCGTGGCTCGCTTCAGTTCCGTAAAATTCCCCAAACACTGTCATTTTTGGAAGGACGACACTGCGTTTGATCAGTTTGATACTATCGTGTGTTTACAGCTTTACAGTTGATTTTTCTAGGATAATTCGAAAAGGTTTTTATGCATTGTTGCAGATTAAACCTGGGAACCCAAACAAAAGAATGAAACAACCAACTTCAACCACACAAGCAGGTCCAACCATACCAACAAGTCAAGCTATACAAGCAGGTCCAATCACACAAGCAGGTCCAACCATACAAGCAAGTCAAACTATACAAGCAGGTCCAACCATACAAGCACGTCCATTCACACAAGCAGGTCCTATCACACAAGCAGGTCCAACCATACAAGCAAGTCCATTCACACAAGCAGATCCAACCATACAAATATTTCCAGAAACGTCAATTCAAACCAACCAGCATCCCTCCTATATTATCGATGAAACATTTTATACAGTATCCACCGGAGAGCAAGAAAATACACCTCAAGAAGTACATTATTATACAAATGATCAAAATATGACAAACCAAATTAATAATTTATACGAGATACAAACTGCAATTTTGGACAACCAAAATAAAATAATGAAAAAGCTTGGGGGAAATGTCGGTTCAGTTACAAGAAATACAAGAACAAAGCACAGAAAATATTACAGTAACAACTTTAGCACAAGCCAAAGGAGCAGAAACTAAAAGGATGTGTATGGAAGTTGTCGATAACATCGAAAGCTTGGAAAAACTCGACAAAGAACTATCATGCCCTAAAATACTTAAAACATACTTAGAAAAGTATGCAATATTATGTTCTGTGGCACCAGGATCAGGCTCTAACTGTGCTTATAGACTTTTAGATTCAATTTTTACCAAAGACTTCCTTTGCAAGTGTTCCTGGACTAGAGGAAGTCGTGGAGATGATCTTAAAATAGGCTTCAAAAAATATAAAAACGTATTAAAATTCTTTTTCCAAATTGTCTATTATTGGGACAACACGTACACAGTGCAAGATAATGAAGAGTTTTTCAAAAACATATTGCGAAATGCTTTGAAAAGGAAAACATCCAAGAACATTCGTCAGTCCAGCAAGAAAAGAAGGAAATTCGACAAAAGAGTCCAACGTAAGCCTCAGAATCAAAGAAGTGCAGCTAATAATCATGACGACGAAGATGTTATGAATAATCATGATGAAGGTAATACTAATAATGACAGTGAAAACAATACTAATAATGATGGTGAAGGACATATACAAAATGATGGTGAAGTTAATATAAATGATAATGACGGTAACGATAATCCCAACGACGAAAATACTAATAATAAATGGCATTAATAATAAAAACAATGATGAAGAAAATAATCCAAGTAATGAAAACGAAGCTATAATTGAAGAGAATGAATAGAGGTCTTGTTATTTTTATTATTTTTATTACTTTTTAGTATTTGTAAGGAAAGAAGATGTTTCCATATGAAAGTATTTCGTTCCTAATGCGTAACGCTATACGTTTACTTCTATTTTTTCAATTTTTTTATTACGATGTAACGCTATACGTTGAATGATATTTTGTTGATTTTTTTATGACGATGTAACGCTATACGTTTAATTCTATTTTGTTGATTTCTTTATGACAATTTAGATTTTTATAACTAGAATTTTATTAAGTGTTCTTTCAAACAGAATCCCGAGTAAAATACTTGCGTTTACTCAATAATCAGATTTATAACTTGCTTTTTTTTCGTACTTTGTTAAGTGTAATCGTTTAATAGGTAGTGATGTATCGGACAATTAAGTATTCTCAAGTGATTTTTGTACTGAAAATAAAAGGAAGACTGATTGACTTAAATAATTGTTTTATTACAATTCACATTAATATTACACATTTAGTCAAATATCCAACACTTTTTATAAATAGCATGAGATCAAGATAAGTATTCCTTCCTTGGTTTTCATTCCTTTCCTTCCTTCCTACTGTTCTTAGTTACTAAACAGCAGCGTGCCCAAGTAAATACATAGCAATTGGAATACGGTCTATACAGTTTAAATTGTTAATGTATGTAATAGAGGAATGAAATAAAGCTCATTTTTGTTTGTAGTTACTACAAACTTATAGCTAATGTTATTGAAACTTATGATTTCTGTTGTACGGTTTCCATTTTGTACACCTGTTTTAAACATATTAAGATATGAAGACTTAATAGGTAATTCGAAGATGTCAGATACATTTTCAATTCTGTACCCTTTGATATGTTCATCGGTTATTTCTGCCACTTCTATAATTTCTTCTTCTGTAGTCATAAAATACTTATCCTGTCTTTTGTTAGAAATTACGAACTTAGCAAAATCTATTATTTTTCTATTTTTACTATTTGTTTTTATGACAGGATATTGGTTAGTTTCATTTTTCGCTTTACTTAATTTAGATTGAACATTCCAATCACTCTCTGTAAGCCTTTTAGCTATTTGTGATAATGGCTTGTTGCCAGCTCTAAGCATTTTTTTAATGCAGTACAGTTTGTTCTCAAAAGGGTAAGAATTAAAGGTGTTAAGTGGGCCAAATTTACGAACTTCATCAGTAATATGTACCAGATTATGAATGTTGCTAGTAATGTAGTTACCATAATATGTTTTAAAGTTTTCTACAAAATATAATAATAATTCGTGAGAAAGGTCCAATATTGAGCTTTACTTTAGGCTAGAGCAAATTGTTACCCCACAGAAAAGAGTCAAAAAATGTTCATAGGGTCCTTTCGACATAAAGTCAGGCAGAATAACAATACTCAAATAATAGAAAAATGACCGGAATTCAGATGCTTTCCAATGATGAAGCTCATCTAGACCTCTCATAGATCTATGAATTTCGGAGGGTAGTTTACAGGTGAGTAAAAACTGTGTTACTTTCAGCACATCGTCAGCTCGCCATTTTGTAGTAAGATTCTTAAAATTTCCATCACGCCATCCCACGAGTAATCGTTTCATGACTCCTAAGTCAATCAGATGTAATGAATCGGAAATAGGAAAATCTTCGATCATATCTATGGGTAATTTTAAAAGGGGTGTATCAGATTTTAGATGATCTCTATATTTCTTATTTCTGAATTCTTCATTTGTTCTTTTAGGACATCTTGAGTTTTGAAAAACGACAGTATGATACTGATGCGAGTATTCTCCTTCAGTCGTACATTTTAAACATCCATGCTTAGAGTTGAAGTTGCAAACACCTGAAAATGTAAAATGTTTTCAATAAAGGATTGTAGTTTATTGTAGTAAGGATCTGCAAGACCTCTTTTACAAGTTTAGTCATCATTTACCTTTTATAAATGCTCTAGCCGGAGAGTCACAGATGAAGCACCTTATTCTTACATTGACTATAATATTTTCTTTGCCTTCTCTAACTATAGGAATTCCATTTTCAAGAAGACTTTGAGTTTCTGCGACAAAATCTTCTAAATACTGACTAAGGTTCTTTGGTTTTCCTGATCCATAATAAATTCCAGCTACAAGAGGATTTCTGGTTTTTCGCAGATATTGCAAAGAATTGGCCAAAATTCTTTTTTCGAACTGTTGAAAATAGGTAAGCCACCAAAATTCAAATTTAATTGTATAGATTCAGGGATTTCCAGCCATACAAAATTTATTATATCTTTTAAAGGTTCAATAAGTCCTTTGTGCCAGTATTCTCCACCTTCAATTTTTTTATTACGACATTTCTCTTAGTCTGTAATAATGTTCTCGGGTCTACTGGCAAAACTCCTGGCAATCTGTGATTGACGACAGATAATAATTCCCTTAAGGCTTCTAGAGAAATGTTTTTATTTATGGCCCATTGTTTTAAGTTATTACGAAATATTAAATTTTTTTCATATTCCGTTTCACTTGTTTCAAAATTATTGGAACTCGCATCACTATCTTCAGACCTCTGAATTGATTCATAATCTTCACACAATGTAGATTCATAATTATTTATTACGGAACCCGTTTCTATGGATTGTGTTCGCACTTGATTTTTACTTGGATCAGATGAACTGGAAGAACTTCCTTCAGTCGTTTGTGGATTAGCACAAATAGATTTTTTTATATTTTCATACTCGCGCAAGCACTTTCTTCGTATGCCTCCTGTTCTTTTTCTATTTTTCCATGAATTGGAGATGTTTTTAGCATTTTTTTTGATAGGCGGCATAATTTACACAACACCTAAAGCGCGCGCACGAAATCGAAATGTCACACTACTAGCCGCATAAATGCTGACAAATATTGCAAAATAGTTCTGCTAGCTTAAAAAATGTCTACTTTTCGTGAATACTCAGCCAACTTCTGCATAAGAATCTGTTACTTTTGCTTTTACCCCAGTTAGCTGCACATGACAGTAATTTCGTACTTAAAGCGGCATAAAGTAGTTATAACAGCTACCTTAAATTCTGTTAACTAACTATATGCTTCATAACAGGAACCTCACCCTACTTTATACAGCAGCTGTGTAACTGTCAAGATGTGGTGTGTAATACAGCTAAAAGAGAACAGAACCTCAATTATTCAGTACTCTGCTGGATAATAGAATCTTATACCAGTGTTATACAAAAGGTTACACAAACTCTTGAGTAACAGGTCTATTTATGATGACTATTCAGCTTTAAGAAATAAAATCGGCAAATTACAGAACTAACTCAGCTAATAGCATTATCATAACAAAAAACAACTTTAATACAGAACTTGGCCATACACACAGCTTTTATACATATATAATAAAGCTTACCCCTGCATAAGGTTAAATTTTTGGCCAGTTATTTTATTTTATTTTTGTTTATTGAAAAAACCAACAGCTACAATAATAAAACAAAATCACTTAATTATATAAGTTATACAGCCAATTATAGGTCTCTCTAAATATTAAACTAAAACTATGATAATTTCCTACGATAATTATAATAAAATACATATATAGATAAACACATAAAAACAAAAAAATAAGGTTCACTACATTCAATTATTATATAAGAATATCTAATAAGTACATAAAAACAAATAGTTAAGGTTCACTACATTCAATTAATAAATAAGAATATCTAAAAAGTACAAAGAAACAAATATTTGGTTTCACATTACTAGGGCGTGTTTAAGGGTTTATCCACTACAACTGAAAATTATTGTTCTGGATTATAAAGTAAGTTTATTATCGCTTTTTTGAAGGAATTTTTACTGGTGTTGAACATGTCAACACCCGAGAAGCGCTTGTTATAATTGGAACAAATTCGATTGATTGGTGCATTCTTGGCATAATTAGTGCTATGATAAGGGAGTGAAAAAAGCTTCGTATGACGCGTCCGCGTTGAAGGCACATTTAAATTGATACAGGCGAGTAACGTCGGGGAATCCAAATTGCAATTTAATAAATTGTACAATAGCATATTGTCTAATAAGGTACGTCTATCTTCTAAAGACATTAAATTGTGACATGTGCAACCATCATTGTAATTGTAGAATACTCGTTTGCGGTAATTTAGATGTTTTATAAATTTCTTTTGAATTCTCTCAATTTTATGATTGTAAATAATATACTGAGGAGCCCAGATACTGCTAGCGTATTCCAAGACACTGCGGACATAAGCGTAATAAACTGTTTTAATGCAGGTAAGATCAGAGAAAGGTTTACAGGTACGGATAACGAAGCCAAGGTTCCTATAAGCTTTATCTGTAATATAGTCTACGTGTTCAGCCATGGTAAGTTTACAGTCTAGGATTACCCCAAGATCTCTTATAACACTGACTTTTTCAACAGGGATATTGTTTAATGTATATGTGAATGTTAACGGTTTGAGCTTGCGAGTAAACGAAATTTGCTGACATTTAGGTACGTTTACAGTAATTTTGTTGTTAGCATAGTAATTTGACAGAACATTGAGAGTATTCTGAAGATTGGCACAGTCATGAACACTTTTAATTTTACAAAAAATCTTTTTATCATCTGCATATAACAGGTGATTACTAGAAGTGAAGCATTTATATATGTCAAATATGTAAGCATTATATAAAAGAGGCCCCAAATGGGATCCTTGAGGAATTCCTGAGGGAATGTCCACGAAGTCCGACCTAAATCCACCAATTACAACCGCTTGAGCCCTATTAGTAAGGTAAGATTTAACCCACCGCAAGAGATCGCCATGGATGCCAAGTCTATCAAGTTTAGCAAGAAGGATGATATGGTCTACACGATCAAAAGCTTTTTCAAAGTCTGTGTACACCACATCAACCTGTCCTCCACCCTCCATACTTTCTAGGACGAACTGCATGAACTCGGCAAGATTAGTAATGGTAGACCTTCGTCTCAAGAAACCGTGCTGAGTATGACTGACCCCATTCACAATAGTGCTATAGATTTGGTCATAAACAATTTTTTCAAAAATCTTACTGAATATATTTAGAATCGATATGGGTCTATAATTTTCAATCTTTGATTTCGACGACTTTTTATGAATTGGTATAACATTAGCCTCTTTCCATTTTGAAGGGAATGTTCCCTCTGATAAAGATCTATTAAATATAATTTTTAGAGGCTCCACAAGAGATTCAGCACAGTTGTGAATGAAGATAGGGGGAATTTTATCAGTTCCGGCTGATTTATTAATGTCAATTTCCTTAAGCAACTTTAGTAATTGTTTTTCACAGACAACAACTTTACCAATGACATTGGACTCACTACAAGCTGGCAAGTCGAGATCTAATAAGTTATAGCTAGTTGAGGGTTTCATAAATACACTCTCGAAAAACTTATTAAAACCATTACAAATGTCTGGGCCGGTGTCGTAAGTATCAGAGCCCAATGATAAACATTTAGGATAATTAGATTTCCCTCTCATTAATTTTACATAAGTCCACATTTTTTTAGGACAAATTTTAATATCTTCCTGAATATGTGTAATGAAACTATTGTACAGTTCACCTTCTAACTTTTTAGCCCTTGCTCGTAATATAGAGAATTCTTTATAATCTAAGTAATTTTTAAACAGTTTCCATTTAGCATGTGCTTTTAATTTATCACGAATTATATTGTTAAGAGTTTTATTGTACCATAGCGGAAAGTATTTACCATTTTTAATTTTGCATTTAGGCACAAACAAATCAATACATATTTGTAGTTCATTATTAAAACAATTAACTGCACAATTTACAGAATCACACGACTCAAATGTTGTTTTCCAATCAAATTTATTTAGATACTCAGTAATTTTATCATACCTACAACTTCTAAAATTGTATTTTGTTCGAGGGCATTCTTCAAATGGAACAAGGGAAATATTGGTTGAATCAATAAATAAAGTAGGGTGAGCTGTATCTTCTTTTACTAGCGAGGTTTGTGTTATATCTGCTGAAGCGGAGAAGTTGCTAAATATCAAGTCTAAAGTGTTACCGTACGAATTTCTCGAATAATTACTTTGTTCAAAACCCAATAGATTGAATTCATCTAGTAACAACTGACCTGCCACTTGTGTTTCTACAGGGCCGCGCCTCAATTGTAACGGACCCAGATGGGGACTCCACTGAATATTTGGCAAGTTGAAATCGCCTAGTATCAGAAAATTATCATTTTTATATAAGTTAAAAACATGCAAAACACTTTCAATCACACTATTAACATATTGAGGTAAGCTATTATTGTCAGGTGAGATATAGACTAATGCTATGTGTAAGTTCTTACCAACAGAAGTATTAAAAGATTTAGCCGGTATAGTAATCCAAATCATATCTGTAGGGGGAGTTACATAACTATTTACTAGTAGAAAGGCTCCCAGTTCCCTTCGCGCAAGTACCATAACACCGCCCCCCCTAGTTGTATTAGTGAGTGCATAATTCCTGTCGAGCCGAAAAAGATCGTAACGTGGGTCAGAGACTTCACCATCCAAAATTCCACTATGTAACCAAGTCTCCGTTATTAAAACTATGTCAAAGTTATTTTTCAATAAATTCCTGTAAAATTCTATAGTTTTGGTACGGAGACCTCTTACATTTTGATAAAAAATATCTAAGGTTTTTACAGCCATGACGACAGAACAACGACAATTACTATAAATACAACTGCTAATAACATAACACAACAATTATTAACATCCTTATTTGTGCCAAAAAGGCGGAACGTCGTCAAACAAAACTTTATGTAGGTAGAAACGAAACAAGTTCTCGAGTGTGGATTACTATGAGCCAAGCGATGATAGGTGCATTCTTGTTTTGTAATATAGGCGTAAATAGATATATAGGGCATGAACAATATATAGCACAATATATAGCAGTGTTTAATATAGTCATAATAAATATAATAATATAATATCGTAATAGTCTTTATCTTTGTAAATCTAGTATTAATAAATTGTGTTTGTGTAGTGAGTAAGTAGTTAGGTTGAAGTAAAAAATACCACAAGCAATGTGAAAACAAAGGGAAGCTATCAGCACAACGGATAGGTACAATCAAATCCCCCCGCGGCAAGAAGACGACAAGTCATTTAATTTTAATGAGATCTTCTTCTTTGTTTATCGCAATTTTTGGCGACTTGTCATCTTTACGCACAAAAATCTTACAGTTACGTATCCAAATAAACTTATATGAATTCGAAGTAGCCAATTCACGACACTTTTTATACAAGTTTTTGTTTTCCAACGTAAGGTGTTCATTTACGAAGATGCGCTGAGTACCTTGCATACCGATGTCGCTGCGGGTGATACCGTGAAAGCGCCGGATGCCCGCCAGTAAGTTGTCCTTCACCACTCGGTTTCTCAATTTCACGATTATAGTACGGGGGGCACCTGGTTTCGGCTGCTTCGGTTGAATCCTGTTTGCGAACTCAATGTCGGTCGCTGTTAAGTTGACATCAAGAAACTTTGCTATAATGGCGAGTACTTTCACGAGGTCCTCATTGTTAGTCTCAGGAACTCCAATCACTTCCAGATTGAGTAATCTATCCCATTGCTGTCTTGCTTTCAATTCCGCACTTACGGTTGTATATTTGTTTCTTAACTCAGCAATATCACTCTCATACTGTTCGAAGTTTTTAGTGCGCTGCTCAGTTAAGCACAGGCGCGAATCAAATTGATCTTGACGATTAGTTGCAAAGTTAGTTGATGCCTCAATCTCGTTCAGACGTCCTTTTATCTCAGTTACGGAAGCCGTGATAGCCGCGTTGTCTTTGGTGATTTTCTTCATTTCTATATTGATGTTATCCAGATCAGTCGAAAATTTATCCATCTTTTCAGTAATTACACTCTCGACCGTTGACTTGATCGTACGTGTAATATTTTCCATTATATCATTATGAAATTTAGTCATCGACGATTCGCAATGGCAACTATCCACCTCCTCCTCTCTCCTTTTACGATGTTTCATCAGGTTAAATTGATGTCTTGACAGGTCAGAATCAGAGCCATAACTAGATGGTGGAGTACGTTCGAGAGTATTCATTAGTAAATAGGTATTCGACGCTGGGTAGGTGATGCTTAAGCGATACGAATACTTTTGTGGTAGGACCCTCGGCCGGCCGGCGAGCAGTTCGTCAGGTAAACAATATAGGATACTCTGGATACGGTGTCTCGTTCACTCACCGCTGGGCATACGCCGCGATCGACTGCGACAGCCAGTACTTGTGACAATCACACAATTGTAGACACTAATTTTAACTGGTTAAGGTTTGTTGTTGTGAACTAATAAGTTACTGTTTTTAAATGTTAATAAATGTAGGAGCGAAAATGACACAGGCGTCCTATTCGGGCGCCGCATCGACGGCACTGAGTTATATGACTTGTGTGCTGCCTGGGTTATACAAACACTCACAAACCACACACATTCACACACAAACACATACACAAACACACACACACACACACACACACACACACACACACACACACACACACACACACACACATTTTTTCCTTATATTCAAATTTGTTTGTAAACACTTACTTTATTTGTTTGTAATCATTCAATTTACTTTGAGGGTGGGCGCTGATGCCTATCATACAAGATATTAATATCTTAGTTTAGTCATCAGCAGCGACACTAAAACTGTATCAGTAGTTACCTTAAACCTGTGTTACTAAGTCCTATATTATCAGTGCCTCTAGTCAAAAACGACATAAGTCGAGTTATGCCCTTTGGTTTTTATTGCACTATCGTAATCTACGTGTCCAGTTACATAACATATCAAAAGGACATAACTCTAGCTGCATCCTAACCTGGTTTTTTTAATTACATCAAGGGCATAACTCGACTGCTCGTAAAGGTATATTTATAGATATCGAACAAATTACACAACTAAAAAGACATAATTACCATTAGTTCTAAAACACGATCGAACATGAAGGCACAATTTCAATTAATATAATTACAAAAAGACACAACCCATGTAGTTCCAAAGCGTTTTAAAAACAGTAAGAAATAAATCAAGTTGATCCATTTTGTAAGTATGTGTATAAGGGAACATCTCCATTTGATGCCTTTGATTCCCCAAATTTTCACATTTCCCACATTTCCACCACCGTGCTTTAATGTAACTTTCGTGTACTTTGGGTCGAATGCTGTATTCGGGGGACGTCGTACATTATCGTTTTCCATCAGAACATACTCTGTTTATTTTCGTCTCGTCAGAAAAAAGTACATTTTTCCACTGTTGCACAGTCCAGTTTTCATACTTTCTCGCAAATGCAAGCCGGGCTTGCCTGTGGCAAAGTTTTAACATGGGTACCTTTCTTGCTATCCTACCGTGCAATTTTTCTTCTACCAAACGTCTTCGAATAGTGCGTGCTGAGATTGCTGAAGGGTTGTTTTCACCAAAATATTATTTTCTAAGCTCATGGGACCCTTTAAAAGGATTTTGTTTTGCCATACGAACGATGTTTCGGTCATCTCGAGGAGTTGTTTTTCTCTGTTTAGGTACACGTGGAACATTCGAAGTAGTTTGATACGTAGCAAAATGCTTTACAGCGTAGAAAACCATCGTTTTTGAACATTGCAGATGGTCGGCTATCTTTCTATAAGACCAATTCTTCCGGCGAAGTTTTATTATTACTTCCCTTGTAGATTTATCACAACTTTTATTTTTTCCCATTGTTTTTTCTAAAGAAGCAATCACCTTTAATCTTTTACAGCACGTAATGGCGCCAAAATTATACAAACAGTAACAAATCGACTGAGTGTTCTCTATTTAAATTTGAATAAAGGTATAAACTACTTAGCGTTCTTAATTACGTGACCAGCCAGTAATAAGGAATACTTTGTTTAAAAGTAGTGTAAAAAGTTTGCCTATTGATTTTTAGCCAATCATGTGTATCAATGAATACAGTGGTAATATGGAAATGTTTTACGATACCGAGAGAAATAAAAACAAATGCATACAATTAGTTTTGCATCTTAGTTGGAAAAAATCTTCCCTTTATATCAGCGTTCTTAATTATATGGCCACCACTGTATATGTTCAGGGTGTTCTGGGTATTTTCTATGTATAATAAAAAATATCTATCTATATTATATATTGTGTATTAAGTATATCAGTTATCTAGTACCCATAACACAAGCTCTGCTTAGCTTGGGGCTAGATAATGTTGTGTTAACTGTCCAGCATTATTTATTATTTATTTATTTATTTAAGTACGTATGATATTAAATACATTTATTTACAGAAAGAATAATACAAGGTATGTACAAAATACATATATGAAACAGTTGTGCTACCTGAAGACCGCTACTAGTGATCTAAAGGTAGCTCAACTGATCCAAATCACTACCAGACGGAAGCATCCCTAATATGCTGGCTGCATTGCCACGCTGAATGGCAATACTAATGCGTTGAGCCAGATAAGAGCCAGCTCTCGGGTCACGCGTTGCTTCGACCAGATGCCCTGAAATAATTTTGAAAACGCGATGGGCCCCGGAACCCCACGGACCCAGAGTCTCGACCCCGAAAGGCTCAAATAAGTAAGCTCTGTCGAGATTTGCATATTTGCGTCTTTTGAGGTCCTCAGCGGAATCTGCCGCCGCACCGGCCCTAACTGATGTCCCGGACAGATGAGATGGCGCAAGGGTATCAACGCATGTAGCGTCCCACACCAAAGGCCTACCCTTCTCCCACGGAACAAGAGTCATGCCATCAGGCCGCTTACCATCGTCACGAAACAGACCATTCGGTTCTAGAATGGCTGGAATGTTAACGCTGGTAAGGGCCCGGCGAATGATATCATTAAGGCTAGCGTGGCGGGAAATCCTACCGGCAGCCCTGGTGCACGATAATCCGTGGTGACCAAGCTGATCAACAGCAGTACCGCACTGGCAGTGATGAGGGGCACAGCACCCTACACCCAACCGTAAAGAAGTTGCAATACGGAAAGAAACTGGATCCATTAAAGTACCAGTATTTTGTGATGGAAGTGCTTGCAACCAAAACCCTGACTCCCATTTGGAAACGGCCAGGAGACGAGCACGATCTGTGGAGCTTGAGCACGTTTGTAACAGACAATTCCGCGTCATCTCGCACAGAGGCCCGTCCCATTGCCGTTGAGACGAAAGAGATTTGGGGGGAGTAGTATTGGGGCAAGCACTATGCCAAGCATTTCGAGCCTCGTCTAAGTATGAAATTTTGAGTGTGTTGCCAGAAAGAGCCACAAGAGAAGGTGATAGAATTTTATTAACCAAAGAACAAGTGCTATAGACGGAAGACAAGAACGCTGGTAGGGCTACACTTGAAATTTTACGAATACCTAAGCCTCCTAATTTAACAGGCAAGGAGGCTGTTAAATTAATTGAAAAATCACGAATGAAAAATCTCGAACGAAAAATCTCAGATGAAAATTCTCGAATGAAAAATCTTGAATGAAAAATCTCGAATGAAATTCTCGAAAGAAACATCTCGAATGAAAAATCACGAACGAAAAATCTAGAATGAAAAATCTCGAATGGTAAATCTCGGATGAAAAATCTAGAATGAAAAAACTCGATATATTTATTCGTAGGCCTACGCCGAAGATGCGACTACTAACAGTCAGCAATACATTACCTACCTAGGCATAAGAAACGAAATAGGAAACTGTTACATGAAGAAGTAGAAGAATAAAACTGTACATAAAACAAAATAAAAAGGAAACATGGAATAAAAATATCGATAACAGAAAGACAAAAATTAAATATAGCAAGTAAATAGTTAATTTTAATTTTGTATGTAGTTTTTCTAATGTATATTATTTTAGTAGAAATAAAGGCTTTTATATTTATATTTATATATATTTAATTCGAGATTTTTCGTTTGAGATTTTTCATTAAATTTTTCCCATTCGAGATTTTTCATTCGATATTTTTCAATCGGTGTTTTTCATTCGAGATTTTTCATTTAAGATTTTCCTTTCGAGATTTTTCATTCGAGAATTTTCATCCGAGATTTTTCGTTCGAGATTTTTCATTCGTGATTTTTCATATACGTACTTATACTTATAGTAGATAACGTAACGTAACACCCAACAGTCACACTCCTGATCCCACACAAGGCATCCCTGTGTTGTGGGTATCAGAAACTACGAGTACCATGGTACCATAACACCCAGACCCGGAACAAATATTTGGTCCATTGGTGTATTCAGGAATAAACCGTTATGAACCAATAAAACTACTAGGTATGTAAAAAATAGGTACTATTATTTATATTTATTGGCTCTGTCTACACTTTCGGCAAAAAGGCGTGTGTCGTCTATGTATGTATGTATATTTATTAGTTCATTAGTCCATAATGGTTTTGCCTGACCTAAAGAAAACATATTTTATAGTACATATTTTGATTTGTCTCCCAATAACCTGTTGTCTTTATTTCTTAATCCAAGGGACAGTGTACCTATTTCATTATCTACCATTACTAGGTTTGTTTATATCTGTTTATATCTAGACAGGACTAGCAAACAAAGCTAAGGAAAATCAACAATGCCGCCACGCATATACTATACAATAGCGCATAATTTCCGATGCTCAAAATCAAAAGTGCACGAGTTCTCAAACACAACAAACTAGACAACAGATATGACTGCATGACTAGAGCACCTCGTGCCAAACCGCGGCTGCCGCCTGCCGCGCGCCGCGGTCTATGACTAGCACACCGCGCTCCACGCCGCGGCCGGCGCCCGCTGCCGCGCGCGCCGCGCGCTGCGCGCTGCTATTCTTCATTGTTTCTGAATATTGTGCCAATGTTTATGCATGGCGTGTGGTGCGGGCTCGGGATGCAACATTTCCTAGGCTCCGCCCAGATGCCCAAGGTCGTTCGAGGCTATAATCACCTTAATGTGAGAGGGGAGCCGTTGTAATAAAAACTTTCTACGGTTTACCCAGCTGGTCTCAGGGAGGTAGACAGTGGGTAAGAGCCGAATAATCTTTCTTTCACACATAAGTTTAATATTCAAATTTTTAAATTTTTAAAAATTTACCTTTTCAATTTTTACGTGTAATTTCTGGCCTGGTTTAGGGCCCCGTTTAATTTTAATTGGACGGCCCGGTTTTCTTTTTTTTTAAAGTTTATCATTCGTCATCTGGAAAATACAATGGTAATTACTACAAATGCAACCAGGAATGTATTAATTAATTGGGTATATAAACATTCGTATTTTGTAAACTGGTCATCATCATTTTCCACAGCCTGACTGCATTCACTGCTGGCCTCTCTTTGCCAGTGCCATTCATTACGGTCCCGGTCCAGTGGCATTGGCCACTGGACCGGGACATGTTGAATGAATTGAATGAACCAAGAACATTGGTTCTTGGTTCAACATTCAACGTCTGTACCCAGTTCTTGGACGCCATTCAGTTAGCGCCTTACACCTATCGTCACCCCGTCTTGCCAAAAACGGGCAAGACGGAAGCAAGCCGCTTGTAAATCCGTAAAAGTATTTATTATCGAATAGAATGAGGGGTTTTTATTTTCGTAAAAAAATAAAGTAGTATTTTAGGATAGTAACAAAATAGGTAACTCGAAAATATATCACTACAAATCAAAATCAAAATCTTAATTTCAGGCTTACTGAGAAATGCACTAAACCTAAACAGTAAGCCCATATCTACATAAATACCTTAGAAACTAACATACACATAAAAACACTTTATTACTTAATCTAACACACGTGTGATCGCCGACGCGTCACTACGTTGTTGACTTTGACATTAAGGCTGTTTTATACGAGGTAAGTAACTGGCGCCGAAATCGAGACAAGTCAGCGCTGACCTGCCACTGCCATCGTGTAAATCGATTTTGAAGACAGCGCAGTTCTCGTGTAAACGCCGAAGTCAGTCACTGTCGGTGTATTGTATGGTGACTACGCTGCATCGCTCCGCGATACGATGACGAAAAAACTGAACGAAGCCGAAAACATAAAGCTCGTACAACTATACAGGGAACATGAGTACCTGTGGGATAACAAATCTATACATTATAGAAATAAGGATATGCGTGCAACCGCATTGCAGAGTATTGCACAAGAATTGAGTATAGAAGAGATTGGCCCTTCCGAGGTAAAAAATAAAATTAAAAGTTTGAGGGCAACTTACAACTTAGAACTGGAAAAAATAAAAAAGTCCTCAAGATCAGGCGCTGGTGGAAATGTCTATATTCCAAAAGTGAGATGGTTCGAAGAAATGGATGCTTTTATAAGAAATGTATCTATACAAAGAAAAACAACAGTAAGTACCCACATTTTTATTATAAATTTTTTAATATAGTTTTTAAAATTAGTATTTTGAAAAAAATAGTAGTAAACTTTGTTTTTAGTATTAAATTGAAACATAAATTTTAAGAAATTCTGTTAAACTGCCACGGTACACTTCCGTTCGTCATAAAGTAATTTTTCAACAAATCTCTTCTCTCTTTCGCATTTGCGGCATGGTTACCTCTGAGTTGATCAGTTATACTTTCTAAGGGAGTTATTTCCGATCTCCAAGCACCTGGTATTATTTGTCCTTCAGAGTCCTCTCTGTCTACACAAGTAGGTGTTATGTAGTTAGAAGATTTTTTTCGAAACCAATTATGAAGGGCACAGGAGGCACAGACGATTGCATCAGTTGTGTTCAAATTGGTGGGAATTGCTTTTTCGAAGACACGGAATCTAGAAACTAGAATTCCAAAAGCATTTTCCACTATACGTCTCGCCCGTGATAGTCTGTAATTGAAGATTTTTTCACTAGTAGACAGTTGCGAACCTGGATACGGTTTTAATAAATAAGTCTTTAACGGAAAAGCTGCATCGCCAACAATGATTCCATCCGCTGGCAGTAATCCATCTTCTAAACGGCGATAAATCGAACAATTTTTAAAGACTCCCCCATCAGAAGCCCTTCCATTCGCACCAACATCGATATATGAAAAACAATAGATATGGTCTGCAATAGCCATCAAAACAATACTATTTGTTTTTTTATAGTTGAAAAAATCACTTCCACTATTTAGGGGAGCTTTGATAGCGACATGTTTTCCATCAATTGCTCCATAACACGAGGGGAAATTCCATCTGATGTTAAATCCTTCTTCTATAATTTTCCATTCATCCTCTCCATCTGGAATCTGCAAAGGAAAAATAATAATAATGATTAAAACAATCATTTAATTTTTTCCTGTATGTATTACATATTTATTATTTGTTTACTGTGTATGTAGGTAGATATTATGTTGAAATGGCTATATATACAACCTGTATTCGATTTAGCTGTTCGTTATTATTACTAATTAAACTTTTTTTCAGGATAATTCTGACACACCGAACAATATTCCTGTTTCTGGTGATGATGATGAAGATGAGACAAGATTCGACGCTGAAAATAATAACACTGCGAATTCACCAGCTTCAGAATCCGGGCTGACCACACCAAGACCGAGGTCAAAACGTAGCAAACTGTCTCAGATGTCGGAAATGATAAAAGATATAGTCAGTTGGCGAATACTGACCCGTTCCACAACGAACTCATAATTTCACATTACACATTATCGTCAGACTGGCTCAGTTAGTCCGAGCTTCGGCTGCCGATCAATTGGCGGCAAAATCGATCCCATGTGGATGAAAGTCACTTTTTGATTTTGTTACTTTTTGTGTACAATAATTTTGGAAAAAACAAAGTTATCTCAGTATTTGCTGGCGGAATTTAATACAAATGAAAACTGAATATTTTTGACACAATGGAACCAATAATGACCAGATCTAGAGCCAGAGAGGTGCCTAATTCCGGAGAAGGTCAGGAAAAAGACAGTTTTATGAATAATTGTAGGACTATTGATAATTTGAAGAAGAGGCTGAAGGAAAAGGATTTTTTAAATAAAACTCTACTGGAGGAACAAGAAACGAATGCCAAAGAATTTGAAATTATATGTAAACAGGTTCAACAGTTAAAAAATAAAGCCTATGAAGAAGAAATGAAAAGGACTGAGCTTCATAAACTAAATTTACAGCTCTTGAATGAAAACTCCATATTGAGGGAGGATAAAGAATTATGGGAGAACCAAGAGTTATGTGTTAAAATTACGGGACTGCAAAGAAAATTAGAAGAACATTCGCAGGAAAACACAGAATTACAGCTTAAGTATAGTCAACTACTATTTCACACTACTTCATCTACCAAAAATGGATATAAATGTAGTAGAAAAAGAATCAAGAATAGCAAGAACTTGAAAAATAAGTATAAACAAATTAAAATTAAAATTAAACAACTAACCTCAGCAAACACACTAATGGAAAAGGAATTGGTAATGAGAGAAAATGTGATTAGAAAATTACAAGATGAAGGTGATACATTCCTGGAAATGATACGAAAGTACGAGAAAGACCTGAAAGAGCGTGAGATAACTTATAATAAAGTTATGCTGCTAGAAGAGCAACTAATAAAACTTAAGAAACTGATAGACAAAAAAGGTCAAGTTCATGACGTGGATGCGCAAGCAAAACTACAAGTAACTGTACAAAGAGATTATACTTATATAAAAAAATGTAATGACAGAATAAATACAGGAAGATCTAATAATGAAACGATTGTAATGTTTTCTGATCGTTACGGAAGAAATATGGCCAAAGAAATCATCAGCAAACTTCCTTCTGACTATACAGTGTTTAATTATTGCAAGCCTCATAATGATTACTGCAACATATTGAACGATGTATATATACAGAAACCAGATGCGAAAGATATAATAATTGTGATAGGTGACTACAATAGTATAAAAATGGATGCGCATGGTTATATAGCGAAAATTGACAGCATTGCAGAATCTTTAAATACGCATAGGAAAAAGCTTATAGTTTCGACGATTTCTTATGGAGTCAACAATGAAACGAATCATAAGATAATGAAACTAAACAGCAAATTGTTTAAAATCGCTGCTTTAAATGGAAATATGACTATAATAGAAATAAATGCACCTAAAATGGGTAATGTAGCTGCGGGTTCTATTACTTCAAGCATAGCTTTAGCTTATGTCAGAGAAGAAAGCTGTGGGAATTTAGTAGTACTCACTAAAAGAGAAAGCTTAACTAAAGGATTTACAAAGTCTACAGAAAATTTTCACAACGTCGTGTCTCCAGATGTTCTGAAATAACCTTGGGACATCAAAATGTCCGAGGCATCTACAGTAAACAAAACATGCTGGGACTTTTCTTGTTAAATGAGAAGATTGATGTAATGTGTATGACCGAGACCTGGTTGGACAAGAACTGTATCAGTGTATTTAATATAGAGGGCTATAAAAAAACTTCTTCATTTTGTAGAACAGTGCACGACCGTGGTGGGTGTCTCATACTTGTTAAGCAAAATTTAAAATATAAAGTAAGAAATGACATTTCCAAGATGTCCGAGGAACTGATTTTTGAAATAGCTTGTATTGAACTGAATGACGCTATAATTGCAGTGATTTATAGGTCACCCTCTGCGGACATTGCAATTTATGTGTCTAAACTAGAGCAGTGCATAGATAAACTGACATCTCAAAATAACAAGACTTTAGTAATCTGTGGTGATTTCAATGTTAATTTATTAAGTGACAACATTACTTGTAAAGGTGTAACTGATGTAATGGATAGTTTTTTACTGAAGCAGCAAGTATATGATTACACCAGGGTGACTTCTTCAACCATGTCATGCTTGGACAATATTTTCACAGACTCATGTTGTACCAAAAATGTTAGAGTTTTGCCTGGTGTTTTATCAGATCACTATGCGCAAACTATCGCTATAAAGCTAAATGTTGACATAATAAAGCCTTCTAAAGTAAAGTGCAGAAAAATAAGTAATCTTAAATTGGAAAAATTGAAAGTTAGTTTACAGAAATCCTTGTCTAATTCTTCACTCTACACAGACTATGATACTTACTTTAACCATTTTTTGGAAAACTTGGATGAGCACATGCCTGTTGTAGAAATAGGTAAATCCGAGTCCAACTATTTTTATAAATGGGCCACAAAAGGAATTTTTGTGTCGAGAAAAAGACTATTTGATTTATATGCACTGAGCAACATTGACGAAAATCCTGTTTTGAAATCATATGTAAGTAGATATAGTAAAGTTTTTAAGAATGTATGTCTAATTGCAAAGAAAATGCACATAGCGGAAAAGATTGGAAAATCGGAAAATAAAATTAAATGTGTGTGGCAAATAATAAAAGAAGAGACTGGTAAAAGTAGTAGCAACTATGAAAATATCTGTGATAAAATATGTAGTGATAGTGACAATAGAATTATTCTTGACAAATTTGACATTTCCAACTGTTTCAATGAATACTTTGTAAATATAGCTAATGACCTGACATGTGATCTTAAATGCTCGATTGATAATTCTTTAGATTTTCTATGCAAATATACCTCAGTCTCTAATAGTAATTTTGTACTGAAACCTGTAAATATTTCTCAAGTAGTAAAAATAATTCGTAACATAAAACCTAAAAAATCTAACGATTTTTGGTATATTACACCTTACCTATTGAAAAAGTTGGAATGTGTTATTGCTGCACCGCTTATGCGCATTATTAACGAATGTATTGAAAAAGGAATTTTCCCAGACAAGATGAAAATTGCAAAAGTTGTACCATTGCACAAAAAAGATAAGACTACGTCTTGTAATAATTATAGACCAGTGTCTGTGCTCCCTAGTCTGAGTAAAATTTTCGAAAAATATGTAGCTGAAGAATTGTTTGCCTTTTTCTTAGATAACAAACTTTTATATAGTAGACAATTTGGATTTCAAAAGAAAAAATCCACAAGACATGCCATAACAAGACTTATGCAGGATGTTCTCGCGGGCCTTGAGAAATCTGAAAAAACCTATGGAGTTTTCTGTGATCTTTCAAAGGCCTTTGACTGCGTTTCACATGAAATTTTATTGAAAAAATTAGAGCACTATGGTGTCCGCAACAAAGAATTGCAAATATTTAAATCTTATTTATGTAAAAGAGAACAAGTCACTGAATTGAATGGTATAAGATCAAATAAATGCAATATTAAATTAGGTGTTCCACAAGGATCAATATTGGGCCCTCTATTATTTTTAATTTATGTAAATGATGTTTCAGTAGTTTGTAAGGATATTGACATGGTCTTATTCGCTGACGACACAAGTTTAATTATTAAGGATAAAACGAATGATGGTCTTAGTCACAAGTTTAGAAATGTTATGCCTAATATAGAAAAATGGTTCTCTGTTAATAATTTATTGTTAAATATTGATAAAACACATGTAATTGAATTTTGGTTAGGAACTAGCATATCATCCCATGCATCGGTACAAGATACACTAAGAGATTTGTCTTTGCCCAGTACCAATAGTATGAAGTTTTTAGGAGTGTGGCTAGATACAAAATTGACTTGGGCAGTCCATATAGACCAGTTGACAAAGAAGTTGGGATCAGCAACATATGCTATCAAAAAAATAAAGGAACTGGGTGGTATAAAAGCAGCTAGGGATGTATATTTCGCCTACTTTCATTCATTAATGACATACGGAATAATGTTTTGGGGTACAGCTGCTGAGTCAAATAGGATATTTGTACTACAAAAGCGTTCGATCAGGTATATTTTAGGTATGAAAAGATTAGATTCTTGTAGAGATAGATTTAGAGAGTTAGGTATAATGACTATGACATGTGAATTTATTTACCAAAACATGGTATATGTACGAGAAAACTTAAGTCACATGACTCTAAAACAGGACTGTCATTGCTACAACACGAGGCACAGCAAAAACATTTTAGCGCCCTGTTTACGACTAGCAAAATCTAAAAAAAGTTTCATTTTTGTATCTATTACATTGTATAATAGTATTCCAAGTGATATAAGAAATAAAAGTGACATTGAGTTTTTTAATTACGTAAAAAAAACATTATTATTTAAAAGTTATTATAAAATTGACGAAGCCTTGGCTGATAAATCCATATTTTGTGATGTTCTTAAGATTTAAGCAAATTACTATTTCGTAATGAATACTGTTATTTTCATAAAAATATTTTATGTTTCTAGAATTTATTATTAATTAATTTATTAAATTAATGTAATCAATGTAATTTATTTATTAATACATATTTAATTTAATTTTGTATCATATAACAGATATGATTACTTATATAAATTGTTAAATGACGTACCTAAGTACATGTATGGTGTCAAAAGGGAAATAAAGATTATCATTATCATTATCATTATCATTATCATTATAAAAAATGTTGCACATAGTATCAATATGCCACCCGAAGAAGAAAGTGATTGTGATATTTACGGAAAGCATGTGGCTTCTCAGTTGAAAAAGCTCTCTGAGGAACAATGTATAATTGCACAGGCGGAAATACAAAAAATATTAGCTAAATGTAGACTGGCAGATATAGAAAATAGAAGAAGAAACATGAATGTTTACCAAAATACACACTTTTCTATGGCATCTACTAGTCGTTCACAGCAACACCAGAATCGTTATACTCCGAGTCCAGCTTCTACGACCTACAGCGGCAGCAGTAGTTCCTTAGGATTCTACCCCCCCGATGTACCTCAGATGCCGACCTCAAGTAATAGTTCTTTGGGATTTTATCCCAACCAGTCTACACAGATAGCTGTCCCCAGTAGCAGTTCTCTGGGATATTACCTTTCATCACAAACTCAAAGTCCAAGATATGTAGATCCCAGGCAGGTGATCGTCACTAATGCCCCTATAACTCAGCTTAATGATAATGTGGAGTGTGAAAGCGACAGTGCAACTGATGTTATCAAGTATGCTTTTGATACAGCTTAATACCAACTTTTGTCAAGATTTTTATGATTTGGTTTGTGATCGTCATTTTTTGATAGCCTACTTAAATACCTACTGTTGTCTAGATTATTATAACTTGTGATTGTTAATTTTTTGATAGCCTACTTAAATACCTACTGTTGTCTAGATTATTATAACTTGTGATTGTTAATTTTTTGATAGCCTACTTAAATACCTACTGTTGTCTAGATTATTATAACTTGTGATTGTTATTTTTTTGATAGCCTACTTAAATACCTACTGTTGTCTAGATTATTATAACTTGTGATTGTTAATTTTTTGATAGCCTACTTTAAGTATTTTCTAAATAAATAACTTTCTTACCTTAATCTCTGTTTTTAATGATTCATATATTGCCCAACACACTTCTGGTATTAAATTAGAAATAGATGGTATCGATACACGATAAAAGTGACTGAGACTCCGAAACGACATTCCAGAAGCCAAATATGTCAGCGTAATTTCCAGTTTTACTTTGGCTGGCAAGGCGTCTCTCATAAATGTGTCTTGACGCTGAATGGAGCTTGATAATAACATAAGCAAATCATCAAAGTTTTTTGGCGTCATTCTCAAGGCCAGTTTGTATTCCCGAGGATCTTCAAGTCTCAACTGGGTTAACAACAGAGCAGAACCTCCAGTTTTATCTCTGTCATCTATCCATTTCCTTACCCAAATTCGTTTCTGTTTAGATAAATCTTCTTCTAACATGTCAATTAGTTCTTGCATCATCACAAAGGTTATTTTTCTTAAACAATTATTCACTTTCGTTTTTTGTAGTTTTCGATTATTCATTTTACGAACGTGTGTGCACCAAACAAAATATCCTCGACGACTGGCCTCGTGTAAACGGTGGACGACAGTTTTTGGCGCCAGCGCTGTCTCGGCACTGGCGTCAGTTACTTACTTCGTATAAAACAGCCTTTACACTTTATTTTAATAGTTAGAACAGATCAGAACAGAGCATGATGTGAAACGACCGTGAAAACCCCTCATTGCGTAATGAACGAACATATTTTTTTTAGTAATGACCGCAGAGTCACAGTGCAGCGATCGATATTGAAGGCATTCCATTTTCGAATAAAAAAAAGTTGTTTGATTTGGTTCGATACCTGGCGCTGACTCAACTATGGTTGTCAAAATTAACAAATGCATTGCCTGTGCTTTTGTGTGATAGTAACAAAATAGGTAACACGAAAATATATCACTACTTATTTGACTTTGACATTTCACTTTATTTTGACAGTTAAGTACAGAGCTGGCGCCATCTTTTTTCAAAGCTTTAGATAGACAAATGCACAAGCAATGCGACGCCAAAAAAATAAGCTTTAGAAATGATATGGACTAAGAAAATAAGTATAATAAGTAAATAAGTAAGTCAAATAAAGCATATGCATATCTGCGTCTTTTTGAGGTCTTTTTGAATCTACCGCCGCACCGGCCCTAACTGATGTCCCGGACAGATGAGATGGCGCAAGGGTATCAACTATCAACGCATGTAGCGTCTCACACAAAAAGCCTACCGTTCTCCCACGGAAATCATTTGTCGCTAAGTTTCATGGTTTATTTACTCCCATAGAAAACGCAAATACCTACTTCAGAAAAGATCACACAAAAGTGACACTAAAACGCATGACTTAGCGTCATTAATAACCACCAACCTTACCTTCGTACACCGCGCAATACCTGCCGCTCGATAGATAAATATTTAGGTAGGTACATATTTATGTAATTTAGAGCGACTTCGTTGTCGTTAAACTGTAATAAAATCAAATTAAGCAAGCAATTAGATCTGTAAGTAGGTATTTATTCTGAGACACCGTGAATTAGCGCCATCTGGTGAAATTATTTAATTTGCTCTTCTTCCACAGTAGCTCCGCTCCATCTTTTATAATATAAAATACTTGCTGCTACGCCGCTGGATCGCTTATATTTCTCACGTTACACATATTTTGTAGGCTGATTCGCTCATGTTTCTTTAGTTACGTATTGCTTATAGTGCATTTTTTTTCAATTTTTTTTTCGATCGCTTGTTTTTTATTGCGTACAAATGTATTCCATCTATGGAAAAAAATACAGGCAACACTTTAAATCATTCCGAACCATAAACTATTGAATACTTTTTTATATTTTGATAGAATCTGTGAACTGTGTTGAAATAAGATGTAAGTGTTCTATTTTGTTGATTTCTATGAGTGTTATATACGTATTTAATCTACGTTTTAAGCTCTTTCGAATGATAGTATGATCATACGGGAACCCTTAAAAAATTTGACAAAATATGAACTTTTCGTCGACTTTTCTGTTGCCCTGTTTTTCCGTCGGTCAACATCAAACTCGTTTTTTCAAATTATTTTACGACAGATCCGACTCTAAAAACCAGTAATAGGAAGCCTTATCTTCTAGCTACTCCAAACAACCATTCATTTATAAAAATCATGCTACTTGAACCGCAACTCAAGTTCTTTGTTCGCGCGTCCGCCCGGCGGTTCGAAGTGAAGGAGTACTTACCGCGCCCCACTTTTTGCGCGGAGCAACGGAGCGGTAAGAAACCCTTCATGGGCGAGTCCGACTCTCATTTGGCCGCTTTTTTTTGTTTAATTTGACCCTTCAAATTTCATACCTAAATTTTTTTTCTCGAAAACTATAAGTTACCTTGTTATGGGACTGGTACCAGGGGCGAAGGGGTACCCCTCCCATTTATCTCCCCCCACTCCCACCTTCCTCCTGCCAAACGATTCTAAATTCAACACTTTTATTTCAGTAGGTTTAAAAAAAAAACTCGTTTATTTCAGTAGGTACCCAACCTTCTACGCCATTTAGATCTCTGTAACGCACATATACCTATAACATGAGCAACAAAACTACATATAATTGAACGTCAGTAAACAAAATCCTAGAAATAAAAAAATCACCAAAATAAGACAAAAAGTTCGAATGTTGCGAGTGACCCAAATCAGATAAAATTAACACAATTCGATTTTTTGGTTTATAATCTATGATAAGTTGTAATTGTTCATTGAATGCCCTATGCTAGCAAACAGCCAAAATTGGACCAATTTTTTTTAACTCTTTCAATCATGGACGGAATGTGAGTAATATTAATTACTTTTAGTAAATTTTAATATAATGTTTTTATTTACCGTAATATATTCGTGATTGGCATAAGAATAGAACTTTTTATCTCTCCAGTGATTGTTCGGAAAGTAAAATAGTGTTTATTTTCAGGAACATATTGTATTCAGTAACGAGGTTGGCAACTGCAGCGGCCCAATTTTTCAATATGGTAAAGTTTTTTAATTTTAATTTTAATTTATATAGCTGTAGGTAGTCTAAAAATATATCCCTCCATTTCTTCGTAAAGATATCGTAAAAACTAACTAAGTTTAGAGGCTGGTACAGCAGAAGGTCTGGGCATTTGCAGATGATAGAAGGCGCGATCTTGATCTATCGCAAACGCACGTTTATAGACAAAAAATAAGGTATGTAAATCATATAAGAGCACACCAGCGAAGCTCTTCTGTATAAAGCAGATAAACAGTTGCGGTGGCCGAAATCGGCCTGGATAACATCATCATCATTATCAATTATAACAATAATATACCTACCTAACTGTAATCTTCAATCTATTTATCAAGCTCTATAACTGTTTTTTTTTTCCATAAATGCTATCACATAAGGAAGTCCTATTTTAGCGGTCTCAGCTGTATAAAATCATTTAAAATTATGTTGTTTATTTTATAGTACCAATGTAATGTAGCGTTACAGCATATCAAACATATTACCAGGGCACCTGTCAAAAATGTTGTGTTTTTTTTACTAAAATGAAAAATATTTCTTTGGAAATGGATTAAGAAACTTGATTATACTACCCAATACTTTTATAGAAGGAAAATAGTAAGTATAATACAATGAATTGTGGATACAATTTTTAAATAAGGCAATGCTAAGTACAATGCAGGCATGGCAGGGAAACTGGGATAAAAGGAAAGAGGGGAAACTCATCTAAGGACACGGATATATGCAAATTTTTTATTTATAATTTATGTTATAATTAAATTCTTATATAATTCTGATATTCACAGTTCGCATGGTGATCATTATTATATTTAGTTGACTGTTCCATAACAAACTGTTATTAATTTTTACAAGTTTTTATTTAACTTATTTATGTCCGGGTGGAATCTTGCAACTGAATTTTAAAGCAGTTATCCTTAACCGGTTTCTCATTTTGCATACCAAGTTGACTGTTCCATAACAAACTGTTATTCATTTTTACAAGTTTTTATTTGACTTATTTATGTCCGGGTGGAATCTTGCAACTGAATTTTAAAGCAGTTATCCTTAACCGGTTTCTCATTTTGCATACCAAGTTGACTGTTCCATAACAAACTGTTATTCATTTTTACAAGTTTTTATTTAACTTATTTATGTCCGGGTGGAATCTTGCAACTGGATTTTAAAGCAGTTATCCTTAACCGGTTTCTCATTTTGCATACCAAGTTGACTGTTCCATAACAAACTGTTATTCATTTTTACAAGTTTTTATTTAACTTATTTATGTCCGGGTGGAATCTTGCAACTGAATTTTAAAGCAGTTATCCTTAACCGGTTTCTCATTTTGCATACCAAGTTCTGATGACAATGAAATATTATAGTGACAGGGAGCTGATCTGATGATTTAGATGGAAGGTGGATAACAAAACTCCTTCAGAGATAGTAGTAGACTGGCCGTGTTTAGGCTCATATTGATGAGTAGCACACGGTTACAATCACTATTTTTACAAATTACAATCTTTTATTTAACTTTTTATGTCCGACTGGAATTTTGCATTATTAGTTAGAAGTTATAAAAATAGACACTAAACACACTTACAATAAATACTATTTTTGAAAAACAACGAGCAAAGCTCATTCACTTTGGGTACTATATAATATATCTAGGTATATAATGTAAAAAATAAGTACCTACTATGTATGTTATTCCACTTCTGTTGTCGCTTTGGAACAAATATTTGTACGATTTGCAGATATTTGTTCAGGGTGTTCTGGGTATTTTCTATGTATAATAAAAAATATCTATCTATGTTATATATTATATTAAGTATATCAGTTGTCTAGTATCCATAACACAAGCTCTGCTTAGCTTGGGGCTAGATGATGTTGTGTGAACTGTCCAGCATTATTTATTTTATTTATTTATTTATCTACAGATATTTGTTCAGGATGTTCTGGGTATTTTCTATGTATTATTATATAAAATATCTATCTATGTACTTAATGTATTGTATATTATGTATATCAGTTATTTACTATCCATAACATAAACTCTGCTTAGCTTGAAGCTAGATAACGTTATATATGACCTGTCTAACATTATTTATTACATAATACATTATTAAATAATCTTGTTATAGGTAAAGTTTTGTAATTGTAAATTTTAGATGCAACAAGGGCGTGGAGCAGGGCGCGGTCGCGGGCGTGGACACGGGCGCGGTCGCGGGCGTGGACACGGGCGCGGTCGCGGGCGTGGACACGGGCGCGGTCACGGGCGTGGACGCGGGCGCGGCAATGTAAATCCATGGCCGCAGCCGCCGTCGCAACCGCAGTCGGCGCCGTGGCAGCCGCGGCAGTGGCTCGCAGCACATCCGCCGCAGCTGTGGCCGCAGGCATCGCAGCTGCCGCTGTTAGTGCCGCAGCTGTGGCAGCAGCCGCCGCAGCCGCCGCCTCAGTTGGCGACGCCGCTGTTGTCTGGGCCGCTGCTGCGGCCACTCAACAAGTCAATGCCGCCGCCGCCGCCCGGGTCGGCAGAGACCCTGCCGCAGCTGAAAACCGAATAATTTAATTTTGTAAATTTAATTTATTAAATTTTTTTATTTTTTTTTTGGAATTTTTTATTCCATAGCCACAGCCGCAGGTGGCGCCGTGGCCGCAGCCGCAGTCGCAGCCGGCGCCGTGGCCGCAGCCGCAGCCGCCGCAGCAGCCGCAGCCGGCGCCGTGGCAGCAGCCGCAGCCGGCGCCGTGGCAGCCGCGGCAGTGGCTCGCAGCACATCCGCTGCAGCTGTGGCCGCAGGCATCGCAGCTGCCGCTGTTAGTGCCGCAGCTGTGGCAGCAGCCGCCGCAGCCGCCGCAGCCGCCGCCTCAGTTGGCGACGCCGCTGTTGTCTGGGCCGCTGCTGCGGCCACTCCACAAGTCAATGCCGCCGCCGCCGCCCGGGTCGGCAGAGACCCTGCCGCAGCTGGAAAATAGAGGATGCTGTGAAGGCCTCAGATCTGTTTTTCCTAAAGGTGACCGAAGCTCAGTGGGGCTCAGTGAACGCAGTCCGGGATGCAGTTGCCTACCTAGGATTTGACCCGAGGAAGATGATCGCCGAATTCCTCGCCAAGGCTAAGGCAGATGCTGCTCCTGACAACAGCACCCCCACGACTTACACTAGTCCGGGAGGGTTGAGGTATGAACTGCATGATAAGAACGATGCGCCAACCGACTAACAGTATCCTTGTTGAAGGCGGGCAGCACAAGGGGTTTGGAGATGCTAGCCCGAGTACACAACAGGGAGATGCACGCCCTAAACGGTAATATATCGTATGTATGTCAAGGGATGGTGGAGTCTACGGGAGTTATGTCAGACACTCTGGCCCGAAGTGACAGACCCGTCAAGCACATAAGTGCATAAAATCCGAACCCTGTTGAAATGCTTATGGTGGCGGCGGATGAGGTATCTAAGTTGACATACGCGACAAATGTATGCACGGGGACTCCTTTGCTAGCACCGCCTCCGGCTAGGCATCAGCTGCTCTGGAAAATCGGAGGTGGCGCCGATAGAGCACCACAACCAGCCGAATTGGTGCGGGCGGAAGCAGCAGAAGGGGAAGACGAAGAGGCTTTGGCCGCGCGACACGCAGAGAGGCAACGCGCGCGCGCATTCCAACATGCCTGGGCTCAGGCCACCAGGGAGGCCAACATACGGACGGGGGCGCTGACCTTTCTACAGCGGCAGTATACGGACAGGATCCGCGACAATCGTATTATCACGGACAGGGGGATGCTAGCCGCGTTCGAAGAGAGAGAAGAAGCAGAAGAAGTGGTCACCAGAGATCCCACTTGGATAGGTGTTTGCAACGAAGGGGCACGAGGGGCAGGCACGCTAAGCCTTACTGAACTAGGCATGACGATAAGCACGGAAGTCGATAGAACCGACAGCAAAGATGGGCGAATAAACCAAAAATATCCCATTAACACCTGGAGATACGTTGCGGCATCACCTTTCTTACAATCTTGCGTCTCCGGCGGTGCTCAGGGGGTTGAGCCCGATATTACAGGTCTCCTTCTGAAAGTCAGAAATTCAAGAAATTCGGAGTGTATCTCCTTGCCCAACCAAGACCAGATTCTCAAGGGCTTCAGATTCGTCAGAAAAAGCTTTAAGGCTTGCCGCGTTGGCTAGGCACGCTCGCAGGCAAGCAGATATTGAGCGCGCCCTAGTTAAAAAAGAGCAAGCAGAGGAGGACGCTCGCTGGCAAGCAGAGGACGCTCGCCGGCAAGCAAAGTGGGAAGATGCTCGCCGCCTAGCTCAGATAGAACAACGGGCCGCAGAACTAGAGTTGAAGGCAGAGTTGGCAGATATCCGGAGCAGCGCTACAAGCGCTGAAGATCGAAGCATTTCGACGCATAAATGGTTAGTGGATTCTGCCGATTATAAAGCTGTTTTAAACGGTGAGAATTTAGAGGATGACTTTAATTTCAGACCGACTGATTGTAAACCACAGCCGTCTGCTTTCATCCCGGAGACGGGACCTGACGGCGCCACGCGGACGGAGTTTCCGGTACGAGTAGCGGCCAGCGCCGCCGTCCTCGCGAACGCGACGTCGCGCTTGGAAGGCGTCCATGCGGATGCGGCATCGCGCCCGGGGGCGCTCTTGTACAAGGAAACACTACTCATACACTACCGTTTAGTACTCACCACACTAATTTACAGAATTGTATATGTGATAACAAAAATAAAAACAGTAATGTAGGTACACAGAATCCTTTATTACACCTGGCGGAAATCATCGACCTGGCGAGCAAGAGGTTGCAGGTTGGTGGTTCACTAATAAACTTTGACGGCCGCGCATCCGAGTGGCTGCGTTTCAAGAAAATCTTTGAACGAACGCAGGCTAGGTTTAGTCAAGAAGAAAACCTAGCCAGGCTGGACAAGGCGCTGCAGGGTGTCGCGAGGGAAGCTGTCTCGGCGTTGCTGATGAGCGCCGTCGACCCAAATCAGGTGATGAGTTCCCTAGAGACTCGCTTTGGTCGGCCAGATTTCATTGTGCTTCAGCAGCTATCTATTTTGAGGTCCCTTCCTAGGTTAGCTCTCCAGGAGTCTGCTCGAGACTTGAACGTCTTCGCTTGCCGCATTCGTAATTGCGTGGAGGTGATCCGTGAGCTTCGCCAGCATGAGTACCTGGCCTCTCCGGAACTCGCCAATACTGTCATAGGTAAGCTCACGCCAACATTAAGGTACAGGTGGGCGGATTTTGCCTCAACACAAGAATCTGGTAAGTTGAAGCTTGAGCTTTTGGCAGATTTTTTGGACACTGAGTCAACTAAATTGTTGAAATTTGGTTTAGTTTATGCGAATGATTTTGGTGAAAATCGTGACGGTCAGGCGAACGTCAAAAACCAAATTATTTCAGTTGCTAAGCAACCTGCCAAAGTATATACAACTTCTTCGAAGTCTACCATAGAGTGTAGTTACTGCATGGACAAGACTCATGTTGTCACATACTGTGAAAAATTCATGTCACTGTCCATAGACGATCGCTGGCGGTGGGCCAAAAAGAATAAGGTTTGTTTCCGTTGTCTAACCAAAGGCGTACACAAGTACAGAAGGTGCGAAAAATCTTGTCAAGTTGTCGGGTGTCAGTACAGTCGGATGCACAACACCTTACTTCACCCGGTAAGTACGGAAACTCTTCACACCACTATTACGGAGCTCACAGATCAACCTGCCCAAATAGCCAGCCAGCACAAAAAGGAGCCAGTGGTCACGATTGTATCTCACAGTTCCCATCCTACGGAACAGAGGCCGTTACTCAAGGTAATTCCAGTTAGTATTAGCGGTTCCCTAGGTAGCATAGATACCTTTGCTCTCTTGGATGACGGGGCCACCGCCTCATTTATTGATCAATCTGTGGCAGACACCATCGGCGCGATAGGTCCTAAGGAACCTATTCGTGTTAATTGCATTGGCGGTCTCACTAAAGATTTAGAGGTAAGTTTTGTGAATATCATGGTGAAAGGTCGTCATAGTTCAGATATTCATAAGCTAACTGTTCGATCTATTCCAAACCTAGCAATAACAAGTCAATCTGCATCCTCGGAGCGGATCACAGACGTTATACACACAGAAGGTAAATAATTATTATATGGATGGCACGTACCAAGCCTGTCCTGTCCCTTTTCGACAGATTTTTATAATTTATGGAGATGTCGGCAGTGACTCTGATAGTACGAACATATTTCCATTGGTTTATGTATTCATGTCTCATCAAACGTCGGATGCATATACAATCTTGTTCAATATAATTAAATCCCAGATACCAACTTGGCACCCCAAAACTGTAACTACTGACTTTGAGAAAGCCCTTATGCTCGCTTTATCAAAAATACCCTTTACTCGTGTGGAGATTACCACTACCATTTTTGTAATGCAATTATTCGCAAAGCTAAGGCTTTAGGCATTAAGAAAACGAAACATAATAGAAGGATCGTTACTTTTTGCACTAAACTTCCCCTACTCCCTGAAAATTGTATAGAAGAGGGCTGGAATTATATTAAGAATGAAATTAAATTCGTTAATAATTTCGAAAATAATTGGATGAAAGATGATTATTTTAAAATCTGGTGTGTGTATGGGCTGCGTCATCGCACCAATAATGCCGCGGAAGGTTGGAACCACAATCTAAATACTAACATAAATAAAAATGAGGTGCAATTTTCGCAAATTTTGCATATCTTACAACAGGAATCATCAATCACTTCCTTAAATTGTAATCGACTGGAAAGGTTTAACAAGTCATCGTGCAAAAGACGTAAAAGCAGTATTGAAAGTGACAATTACATTTTGTTTGCTCAGATGCAACTTGTAAATGGGGATATCAATGTTGGCCATTGTCTACATAAACTACGTTATAGTACGAAAGCCCACGACCAAAATTTTTGCCTTATCGTTTTACGACCAAAACTGTATAAAATCAATAGATTTGGTGATTCTGATTGCAAAAAGCCTAATTTCAGAAATTTTTTGCGTCTCGTCTGACGCGACCGCATTTTTGAAGATGTAATTTTTTTTTACCGAACTGTTTCATAGTAATCTGTCTGATTTTCATAATGTAGTTGAACTATAAATTTTAGATACTTACAACACAATTTTCAGACACCACAAGCGTCGCACGTACCCAGGAGACCATTTGAGAAAATTAAAACTGAGGCAAAAAAAAAAACCTATAGCAAACCGTCTGAGAATCACGTTTTCAAGTGAACATTGGTCAGTTGATGCGAATTAATCATTTTTTAGAAGAAAGTGTGAGCATCTTATGTGTTAAACCATTTTGAACGTGTTGAAAAAAAAAACGATATTTCCCATAGCATTCTGTCTGAAAACTGTTCTACATCAAGAAAAATGTTGCCTGGATGTAGAAAAAAATTATATCAGACAAATTTAGTGTCATACTTCATTAATCAGACAACTTCTCGAGTCAGAAATTATAAAAAAATCGTATTGTGGCGTATTTACGTTTGTTAAACAAATGAATAAGTAACTCGCAAATTTTTAGATGATGATCGATAAAGAGCTTACTCGAAACCATCGAACTAAAATTAAAGGATATTTTTAAGTCAGCTACTTCTCTATACTAGATATGGTTTCTGAATGAATCATAGACGATACCTACTCACGTAGATAATCAAACGCTGAAAATAAATCGTCTGATCCTACGCTTATACCACTGTAGGTAGGTAACTAACACTAAATTGTGCCTAGCGCGCATAATGTAGGGCCCGAAGCCGCATGTCGGTGTTAACAGCCAACCAACTGTCGCACCCAACAAACTGATAAAATTAAAACACAGCAACGAATCACCAACAGGTTTGCAGCAGAGCGACTAACGGCGGAGCAAGAAAAACTAATTTAATTATACAACAGACAAAACGATATGCACAGCATTAAAATGGAGAACAAAAGGCTAAAGAAATAATTATTACAGAATTGACCCTGTTGAATCAAATATGTAGTTGAGATTGTCTGCGTCCAGTTAATCAGTTCATAATATCTTCCCCAAAGTCTACACAGATGTGAAGAATGCAGCAGGTTATAATAACTTTACAAGCTGTTTCCAGTTTTATCCTAAGACCCATAGCAAGAGCCGGAAACCGCCGTTTAATTACACCACATTGTCTCTCCAGTCTCTTAACAGCAATAAATCATTTATCATTTATCATTTACAGTAGTACGTGTTTTTATTTGGCTCTTGTTAAACCGTTCTTGTGCTGGGTTTCTTGGGCTTAAATAAGGTGTGACCAGGTATTTCAGGAAAAGGAAAACATATAAATTAAGATGTATTTGTTTCAGACGCAGACTACACGGGCATAGCAAAAGTAGCAATAGAATTTGTGTTTGGATCTGTTTTTTTAAATTAAATAACTGCTACTAAATACTTCTATTTTTTATACTACTTGAATGACGGAACTAGCAGATGGCCCACCTGATGTTAACCGGTAACCTCTGCCTATGAACAGGACAGGATGTAACGGGTTATTTTACACTGGTTTGGTTTGGTTACGCAGTGCTTACAAATTTGTATGTTCCCGCCATTTCTTAAGGTAAGCAGCACCTCCCGTGGCGAGTAGCGGAACGTCAGAAAAACGTTGCCAGTCGGCAGAAAAATTACATTTTGACAAGCATGTGACAGTTGAGGTATGCAACACTGGAGAGCGGGATGAAATTGTTTGCCGGAGGATTGTAACCTCTGAGGAGAAGGCCTTTGATTTGTTAACGCCGTAAAAACTTAGCTAAGGAAATTAGAAGGATCGAGAAACAAATTAGTACTTTGCGAGGACGGAGGGGGTATCCGGGCGACGATTGAGTGCAAAGTTTAGGAAGCTTTTTGCGACTCACCTCCAAGCCGGAAAGTTTGTGACGGGGAATCTGAGGCAGCCGGCGGAAGAAAGGAATTGTTTGCAGCCGAGGCGAGTCCTGCGTGCGTCGGTGGTGGACCCCTGGGTTAAGAAACCTGACGAACAGTGCTGTGTGCACAGAATTTAAATTGAACTTCAGGCCGAGTTTGGAGGAACTAAAGAAAAGGCCTGAAGAGTCAACAGGAGTTTGCGGGGATCCAGCACAAGGATCAGAAATAAGGCGTGGTGATTTAATAGGTGCGGAGAGCAGCCGGGTGCCACGGTGCAGAGGGTACCAGGCTCCAGACAAGCGAGGAGAGAACGGTGGCAGCGAGTGGCGTGCAGTGTTCCCAGGAAGGTTTGTCGAGAGACAAAGAAGGTTCGTGGTGCATCTTTACAAGGCGTAGGCTCGCGTCCCATTCCTCGGCTGCAACAACGTCATCAGTCTGTTGCGAGTGTGTTCTGTTTTGTATGCGTTTTTTTAGTATTCGCATATTAGTTAGTGAATGCCTTCGTATTCGCATTAGTGTTTGTTATTTGGGGTGTGGTCGTGGTTTAGAAAGTGTAGATTTACTTAGAGATATAACGCGGACCGAAAGAGAAATTTTACATGGTTGTTACGTAGCCCGTAACGGTCAGTCAGTATTCAATATAAACGGGGATTGCGAAAGGAGGGATAAAAACATATGACGTTTGCTGGTTTCTCAAGTACGCATCGACCCACTAGTTTTTTAGTTTCTACATTTGAGTGTTCGCAGTGACAAATTCTAAAGTTGAAACAACTGGGACTTTCCTAGGTTGATTATGATAAATGTAAATAAAGGCAGCCTCGCTACACCAACAAAGTAGCTGCCCACATAGCCAAAGGTTTTGGTTATTTCAACCGAACCTAATTCGGGTGCATAGTTGATCCGCTTCGGTTGAAAAATCGACTCCCTAGGCAGACGGTGGAAAAGACGCTGGTTCACTTTTAGTTTTGAATCAAATGTGGTAGATGCTGGTTTACGATTAGTTTAGCATCATATGTGGAAGATGCTGATTCACTTTTAGTTTTGTAACATATGTGGAAGATGCTGGTTCACTTTTAGTTTTGAATCATATGTGGTAGAAAAATATAGGAATAAGGTGGGATCCACTTCGGTTGAAGGATCTTCTGCTGTCGATAACCAGTGACGGAGAAACTAAGTTTCCCCAGTTTTGTTTTTGCATTATATAAACTAGCGTGTAAGAAATAAAGGGTTAAGTTGTAATCATCTTTACCTTACCAATTTAATACAAGTAATTAAAATTAACTCTGTGTTTGCTTGTTTTCCTGAAACCCCAAGAGCGAGAAGTGGATACTGTCACATCCACTGATCCACTAGGCTGAGCTAACCGTGACAGTGCATTACCTCATAGGTCACGTCCACCTAGGACGCGCCCTATGTGGAATTGCACTGCGCCCGCCACCCTGAGACATAAAGATGAAAGCTGCTTTGCGGCAGAAATAGGTATGGTGGTAGTACTTCCCCGGACGAACTCTTTCACAAAAAAGCTCTACTACTACTAAACTCACTCATACTACTATTACTCATGTATTTTAGTTTTTATTGATAGTCGTTCTGTAAGTATGCTATAATCTTACCCTTTTTACAAGAATAGCGGAGCAGGTTAAGTGATACATAAAATAAAAGAAAGAGACAATAGTATGTAAAGGAAAATCATTCTTATCTCTGTATGACCTTGAAATAGCCAATCACGGGTCAGATATCTGAGCGTCACACAGGCTAGAGTTCTAAAGAATGCCCTTAGTGGGAAATTGTCTGTGCTCACAACAGCACTACCAACGATATACAGTCGCGACAGTGTGCCGGTTCTAGAACATGTAGCAACATTTAAATCATGTTTTTTTTAAAAATAAACATTCTTTTCACACTTTGTCTGTTTGTTCAAAATTTATATTATACTAGATGACCCGCGCGCGACTTCGTCCACGCGTAGTTTGAAAACATCCCCGAAACGGCGTGCAGACAACAACTTCAACATCAACAACCAGCCCGTGAAACGACTTTTGAAACTACACCACACAAGTTTTTTAATTTAGGGGTCACATTTTACCCTTTATTTCCTGAAAATATTTTAATCTTAACAACGACACTGTGAAACGACCTTTGAAACGACACCGAACTCAAGTCTTTCAATTTAGGGGTCCCATTTAACCTTGAGGTCCTTAAAATATTTGAATCTCAACAACGACACCGTGAAACGACCTTTGAAACGAAAACATACTCAAGTTTTTAAATTTAGGATTCCCATTTTAACCTTGTGGTACTGAAAATATTTTAATCTTAAAAACGTCACAGTGAAACGACCTTTGAAATGACACCGTACTCAAGTTTTTCTACTTAGGGGTCCCATTTTAACCCTGAGGTCCTTAAAATATTTCGATCTCGACAATGCCACCGTGAAACGACCTTTGAAACGACACCATACTCAAGTTTTTCAATTTAGGGGTCCCATTTTAACCATGAGGTCCTGAAATTATTTTGATTTCAACAACGACACCGTGAAACGACCTCTGAAACGACACCATACTCAAGTTTTTCAATTTAGGGGTCCCAGTTGAACCTTGAGGTCCTCAAAATATTTTGATCTCAATGACTACACTGTGAAACTTTTAAATCGTCAAAATACGCTGAAATCTTGCTAAAACGTTAAGTGTATTTATACAAACAAAACGTTCCCGTGGCTTTTTTCAGCAAAATTTCAGGTACTGCTGAAACATATTTTTACTATTTTTATATCAGGAATCTACCTGTGAATTTTCAATTATCTACTACCAACGGTTTTCGTAATACGAAGCATTTTAGTTTTACATTAAAAGCCGTTTTGGACCCCTTACAGGGTGAATTTTCCAAAATCCTTTCTTAGTACACCCCTACACCCAAAAATGAGTACATATTCCAAATTTCATGTATCTAGGTCCAGCGATTTAGGCTGTGCGCTGCAAAACGCAAAGTTTATACATTAAAAGCCCTTTATGGACCCCTAAGGTAGCGAATTTTCCAAATACCTTTTTAAGTACACTTTTACACCCTAAAAGGACTACACTCTCCAAATTTCAAGTCTCTACGACCAGCGGTTTAGGCTGTGCGTTGTAAAAACTTAAGTTTTTTATTATTTTTTCAAAGAAATCTTTCTTCTGCCATTTTTCAGGAAAATTTCAGGTATCGCTGAAATACGTGTTTGTTAATTTTATTTGAGGAATCTCCATGTAAAATTTCATGGTTCTACTACTAACGGTTTCCGAAATACAGAGCATTTTTGTTTTACGTTAGAACCGCATTTTGAACCCCTTAGCATGCGGATTTTCAAAATTCCTTTCTTAGTACAACCCTACGCATCGAGACCAGGGTCGTCAATCATTTAACAGGTACCATGGTACAACTACCAATTCATGGAGTACTCAGAGTTGAAATATGTACATTAAAGATTTCGCTATTTTCAAAAATAAGCTTCTTAGTCAACACGGACCAGTATCCAGGCCATTATAAAAAACAACATCAGCCATCTTGTTTCTACAGTTCGTCCAATCAGAAAGTATCAGATTAGACGCCAGTGATGCCAATTCAGAAATGTTATAGCTAGATCTAGCTGTAAACCAACATCATCAACTACAAAAAAAACCATCTATAGCCAAAGAAAAATAAGAAAATGTAATAAAAAAAGTCAGTCTGTCAGTAGAGAAGAAGTCCCGGTTGACATATCTAGAGAAAGTAAGGACGTATGTTTACTGTAAATTAGCAACATGATACAAGTATGGTTTTTGGTTTTTTGTTCGAAATAATATTTTAAAAATCGTAATCCAACAGAAAACGTCATAAAATTATTGTATGTGTACAATCAATTTATTTATTTATTTATACATTATTGCACATACAATAATGTTACAAAAAGGTGGGCTTCATGCTAACAGCATCTTCTACCAGCAAAATCAGGTTTGTGACAGCTAGTGGTTGGCGTACTACTAAACTACCTAAACGTACTACGTAACTGCGTAAACTAACAAAAAAAAAAAGTGCCTTCCATTATTTTTTTTTTTTTAACAATGTTTATTTTTTTAACATAGACCTTTGTTTGACCACGATCTCACCTGTTGGTAAGTGACGATGCGGCCGAAGATGGAGCACAAAGGTCTAGAAGGCACCTATTCACTCTAGCCTAGCTCTATATTCCATCTACAATAATTTTGGTTATTCATAAAAACAATTGATAGACCAAGTATATTCAAAAGTAGGCTAAAACAGCTTTTGCTGTAAGGGTGCTATAATGCACTACTTAACAAGTTCAGACAAGAATTGCTTTCTGAACATAAATTTCATAAGAAGGATTTTGTTTTTTTTAGTAGTGATCTGGCTGTTTTTTAAAAATTGAGTTGGCAGCACTCATAGCATATGTCAGTCCAGCCAAAATTGTAAAAAAATTGCATTGATAATTAAGATAATTTGCATTAATTTGGATAATTTCCACCATCGACCATCGTGGAATATAGACGTGACAAGTGGTGAGCTCATCGCCGCCATTGCTTCCCACGACTGACTCAACTAACGCTTTCTTCCAGTATTAACACATTCCATAATAAGCTAGCAGCCAGGACAAATCTTATACCACCAAATCATACTAACAAGTCCGGGTAATCCCTTAGTCGGCTTTTACGACATCCATGGGAGAAGGTGGAGGGGTCTATTCTTAGGCCGGACACACCACGGCAATGTGTATAGGTAGATCTAATGAATAATGACTATTGTATGTTTAAAAATAAAAAGGTGCATATTGTGTTTGAAAACGTTGTTTTACTAACAATAGCCAGGCACCTATCTATCGCTATATATGTATGCCTATTTGCTATAGAGGCATACATATATAGCAATAGGTAGGTAGCTAGCTATTTATGTAGTATGAAAAATGAAAATAGAGCTAAAGCACAGAATAAATAATAGTTACTATGGCAAAAGTTCATTTAGTCGAATATAGAAGGCGTGCATGAGCTCCTCCCCTCTTTTGGCGGGAGATATATCTCTATTTCTATATATAACAAATTTCTCTATGATCGAGACGAACACATCCTCCAAATTTCAAGTCTCTACGACCAGCGGCTTAGGCTGTGTTTTGGACCTCGGTCAGTCAGGACAAAGCCTTTTATATATTAGATATTAAACCGTTTATATTAAGGGCTGTGGATTTTGTTCAATAAATAAAATAAAATAAAATAATATAAAAAATGTTATAGCGGGCGGGACACAAATATACAAAAAAAAGAGAATGGTCATGGCAGTGTTTTGTGGACATGTTCTTCAAGAAATGTGTGCAACGCTAGGGTGCGTTCAATGGGTACACTCCAAGGATGTAGTTGTTTTTTATCCTAACTATTAGGTACTGAACGAGTTGGTTGGAACGCTATGACACGAAACGTCAATGTCATTCTCAATGTTGTGTAGGCAAACAAGAAGTAAAGGCTATCTCTCTCTCTCACGCTTCTTACCGGATTACCCGATTTTCGGGTAATGAGAGGTCAGTGCAGGGAGAACGCGGGGTTCAAATCCTATCATAGGATTATAGGGAATGGACAAAATTAATTCAAATAAGTAGGTACCTAGCTGTACATTTTCCAAACTCATTATTATTTAGGGTTCCGTACCGGAAGGGTGCCAACGGAACCTTAGTAAGCCTGTGCCGTTCGATCATCTGTACCTACCTATTCTGCCACAGGGGTTTATTACCTCGGCAAACGTAAAAGCTAGGTAGCTAGATTTTTTCACAGATCATTTAATGTTATGGTATGAAATCTACGCAAATAATGTAATCATTCGGAGGGGAGAACTTCCCCCTAAAGCGGTGTTGCGGAAACTAATACTTTTCGAGAAAAAAATATGCGATGGAATTCGTTATTACATAACCATCTAGCTACCCTAGGCTGTTAGGTATTGGCGTTCAAGTGTCCGTTGTGGTTCTCTGCGGGCCCTGCCAGGCCACGCTTGCCTTCGCCTCGATCGCAACTCACGTGGTATCACTGTGCTGTTTAAGGTAGGTACCTATTCAACGGGGTTTGAACTTCCTAGAATGAGAGGCTGGCATAGTAGTCTGCCGCCGCATGTTTCGCATCGGTCTGTCACTCATTTTGACATGGAAATCTAAAACTATAAGCTGGTAGCACTGCTCCTTGCTTCCCAAATCCGAAGTTATGTCACAGAATAATTAATAGTACAAGTATTAAAGTTGTCTAATTCAAAATTAATCTTACTTTGCTTCTTTTGTTTGAGTTTATTCACAGACTAACAGTGTACTTTAAGAGATAAGATTTGACGATCGTTCGTTCGTTTTCTTTTGAATCGGTCGGAAGTTTTTAGTAGATACTAATGAAGAAAGAAAACCAACACAGATAAATAACAACAAATATCACAAGTTCTTACATCATACATAATAGTTACTGTACTGGAAAAGGTACGTACCTACCTACTGAGTATGAAAGGAAACTTGGGACGTGGAGTCCATGAATGTTGGAGTCCTAGGCTGGGACCATCCTATCAAAGAATATAAATGATGAAAGACTAAAGACATACCTTTTCGTTAAGTACCTACCTAAATAGAGGTATTTTGTAGACATTGTCAAGTGATTAATATTTCTATAGTATTCCGAACCTCAGATAAAGAACCAGCTCCATATCTCTTTCTCGTTTGTGCTCCGAACTCATCCCTGACTGAAGAACGGCGGCGCTCAAATCTTCATCAAGAAATTGATCAATTATTGTCATAATCAGAGTTTTTATTTCCTATAAAAATGCGCTTCCAAATGATACTTGTTCTGTTCAATTTAATAAAATGTATGCTGGATATATATAGATTGCACTCAATCAATAATGAAGATGATGACGTACAACAGATGTCAACCCGATTGATTTGCTACATAAACGACATAATGAGGAACTTAATTCCTGCTATAATTTAATTGGACGTAATTCAAAGGAATTACATGATATGTCAGAAGAAATTAAGTGTTTAGAAACATCACTTCTGGATGTAACACATAAATATAAAAAAGCTGAACAATTTGCAGCTGACAATGTTCAGAAAATGAACAATATTGTAGAGATAGTGAATAATGATAGCATATATGTACAAGTATGTAATAGTAGCTCACAGACTGACCATCCCGTGTCAGACCAGTTGGTTTCCATATCATCTTTGGATTCTTTGATACAGATGGCACCACTTACATCACAGAGTCAAGCTACATCTACTTTACAGACTGAAGTAATTCATACACCTGGTGCGCAGTCTCCGGTTAGACAGGGAAAATCCTGTCGGCAGACCCGGAAGACTGTGGTGTATTCTGATAAGATAGGCGTTGGCATGGGTTTGCTACTAAGTGATCAGTTAGGACAAGTTGTCACTAACAATTGCTTTGAAAATGCCCCAATTCATAAGTTTATATAGATTGTATAAAGAGCGAAGATCGCTTTGACAATGACACCACTCTGATAGTTCAATTAGGTGAGAGTAGTGGTGTCATGCGACTAGATATAATTAAGCTAGTTGAGACTTTGCTACATAAGCTAGATTCAGGTTTGGGAAAATTAATTTTATGTGCATTCCCGTACTTAAAATCTTTGAGTTCCAAAGACAATCAAGCAATTTGGAATCTTAATTTAATATTGTATAATTTGACTTGTCGTCATAGAGACGTTTTGTTTTTTGTTACTAATAATTTTATTAGTAATTTTATTTTGACCAGAGATACTGTGCATCTTAGTAGACATAGTAAACTGATAATTGCTAAATTGTTAGCATTTAATATTTTTGATCCCGTTATAAGTAGTATAACGCAGTTAACCGACGAGCCTGTAGTTAGTAGTATTACTAATGGGGGCACACAAGCAGGAGGGTCAGCTGACAATATTTGTTTAAACTGACGAGTCCGACAATGAGAAAGCCTGGCACATTACATGTAGTACATCAAAATGTGCAAGGCCTTCCCAGCAAAATATTAGAATTAGAATTATTTTTAAACATGTTTAATATAGATATCATGTGTGTTACTGAACACTGGTTATTACAATTTGATTTACTCCTTTATTATGAGAATTATAATATTGTAAGTTCATTCAAACGCAAGAACGCCATACGTGGCGGTTCCTTAATTGTTGCTCGAAATAATTTAAAATGCAAAGAACGTAAAGATGTTGCAAATCTCACTATTGAGAGGACTATTGAGCTGTCGTGTGTTGAGCTTGAGCGGCATATCATTGTGAGTGTTTACCGTCCCCCTGACGCGGACTTCGCGTTATTTGAATCCACTATGGAAGAAGTACTGCTTAAAACTTTTGGACGTAGTAAAATGTTAATAGTCTGCGGAGATTTCAATATAGATATTCCTGTGAATCCTCTATCTGAGAGAATTCTTAACTTATTTAAATGTTTTAATTTACGTCACCTTTTCGAAGAACCTACAAGGGTGACACTTACATCAGCCACCTGTTTGGATAATATATATTGCAGTAGTGTTCCAATTGATAAAGCAGTAATTAAACATTTCACCTCGGATCATTACGGTCACAGTGCTATATTTACTTGTAATTTGGTAGATGAACCTAAGGAATTCACGTATCGGCCTATCACAGGGAGTCGAATTATGAAGTTTCAGAGCAGTATTGAACTTAAAATACCCCTTTTACCATGCGTAGATGATCCAAATGAACTTTTTACCTCCTTGTCTAATTTGACAAATGAGCAACATACTGAGATATTTCAGTTAAAAACATGTATAGCTAAATCTAATGTCGGGTTAGCTGATTGGGCGACACCCGGTATCTATAGAAGTAGGAATAAATTATATGATCTCTATGCGGCTAGGGAATCAATGTTGCATGACCCAAAGTTTATTTTGTATATAAAGAACTATTCAAATACTTTTAAAAAAGTTTGTCGTGCAGCAAAATCATTACATTTGAGAAAAAAAATAGAAAAATCATCGAATAAAATTAAGGCAACTTGGAAATTAATTAATAATGAAACAGGTAAATCTAAGCCACGCAATAAGCAGATCAAATTAAACATAAACAATACAATATTGACAAAAAAGATTGATGTCGCGAATGCCTTTGACAATTTTTTCTCTAATATACCAGTTATTGTAACCCAGTCATTACAATCATCTGCCTCTGGAGCATCTACTTTATTGGAACTAAGTGTTGCTAAATGTGAGATCGCGTTTAGCTTTAGATACGTAAATGCCGATAGTATTGTTAAGACATTTAAGTCGCTTAATATTAAAAATACTGAAGATCTTTGGGGAATATCCACAAAGGTGTTAGGTATTATAATTATTGATATTGCTCCATGCTTAGCCTACATTTTTAATAGATGTGTTGACGACGGAATCTTTCCAGATCTTATGAAACATAGTAAATTAATTCCTTTGTTCAAGTCTGGAAATGCAAAAGATCCAGCAAATTATAGGCCGATTTCTATATTGCCCGCGTTAAGTAAAATCTTTGAAAAACTTATTCTTACTCAATTATTGTCACACTTTAACTTCCACAGACTACTTCATAGTCATCAATTTGGATTTACCAAGGGTCGATCAACAGCTGATGCTGGTACCATGCTTTTGGAACACATATTTCAAGCATGGGAAAACTCGCAAGACGCGATCGGAGTATTCTGCGACCTATCCAAAGCATTCGACTGCGTGAGTCATGCTACTCTAATTTTGAAGTTAAAACATTATGGCATCCAAAATCAGGCAATTAAAAAGGTTAAAAGAGCCTTAAATCTTTTAACCCACGATAGTGCCATATTGCGATCCTTGCGAGTGCATAAAGCTGAAATTAGTGTCAACCCACGTTACACGAATAATAAGCCAAAATCGTCCACATGCGACACCATTGTATCACCATCAACATCGAGTCTTAACTAAGTTAATCGACTAGGACATGTTATGGATGATTGTCACCAATCCGGCGACAAAAGATGCGTTGTCATAGATAATTCTCATTACCTTGTTGACAACCTAAACCTTCGAACGATATTGAACTTGAGACTTTCCATCTCACACGACGATTTAAACGATTCGAAGCGACCAGACGGCGAAGACCGAGTGCGTGCAAACGTATCTCTGCGTACTTTAACAGACGTCCACGAACAATCTGAACTCCAGCGCGAAAGCCGAGTGACGACTAGGAGTCAATTGCAAAAGCAGAGGACTAAACCTAACGATGGACCAAAGAGCGATGACCCCGAGGGAGGAGGCAGCTCCAACCCGAAATAATCCTACGACCACCGAGGTCCCAAGACCCACCCTACTCGACGCGAATCCTGATTTGCGCCTTCAGTTTGGCCGAGTGAGATCACGATTAACCAAAGTGACTCTGATACTCGACGTTAACAAACTAGAACGTGTAGCTGGATCTGTCCACACAATAATGGAACACTCTTTAAGAGGTGTGCTCGTTGCCCCAATCAACAGAGCCAATTTCATTCGTGTGTGTAAAACGCTTACTCTAAAGCGTATCCAAGACGTAATGGAGGCTGATACTTGTATCAGACCTACAAACTACGTCTCAATGGCAAGGAACGTCCAACTTCCTCAGCCAATTGGTGAATTGCTCTATGCAATAGGAAACGTATACCTTCCGTACAACGGCAAGCGTTATACATATTCCTTTGCTCCACCACCAGCAGCAAATCCACCACCATATTACTCTGTGGATGGTCCGATTTTATCGACCTACCATACGTTTATGGCTTTGACTAAAGACACCTACCGACAGGTACCTTTCCCGCGAGCATCGAATACCGATGGCCAACCACTCATGTTGTTGAGCAAACGCGAAGAAGGAGGCAACTGTATTGTACGGTCCGTTTCCATGGACCCTACCCCAGCAGACGCCTTCCTGTACTTTGTCAATGAAGACGCCTTTGACGCGCCACAGTACCCTTACAAAGACAGCGAGTACATCCTTACAGATGACTTGAATGTTAGCGAAGTGGTAACAATGTACACTAGATCCTACCTGATCAAGTGAATCACATTAAGGTGGTTGCTTTCGCTCGTGGCGCGAAATTCAAAATTTTTCGTGTTTTTTGCTCATTACAGCTCATCAACACTTCTTCAGATAGCTAAACCTATGTTGCCGCAAATTATGTGCCCTAACACACAAGTTTTAATTTATAGTATCACATAAATATCATTAGTTTGGCTATGAATGTGCTTGAAACAAAAAAACACTGTAAATATCGTAGAAGCACAATCGTAGCATAACTAATGATATTTATATGATACTATAAATTAAAACTTGTGTGTTAGGTCACATAATTTGCGGCAACATAGGTTTAGCTATCTGAAGAAGTGTTGATGAGCTGTAATGAGCAAAAAACACGAAAAAATTTGAATTTCGCGCCACGAGCGAAAGCAACCACCTTAACTAGATTTTAAGATGTTAGCTTTAAGTATTTTCCTACTTTATCTCTGCGTTTTGATTTCATTTGTACTACAATAAACATTGTTTTGTACACCCGAATTAGTATCTCACTAATTCCATCCTTTTAGGACGTATGTCCCTAAGAGCGACTTGAGAAGACCAGCCTTCTCTTACTTATTATTTCTAAGATTAAGAATTTCCTTTAATTTATAATATAACAGTAAGAAGATTGACTGTTATATTTTAATTTCATGACATACGTAATACATGACCAAAAAAAAATTTTTTTTTTTATTATTATATAATTTTTTTAATAATTAATATACTATATTAATTACTACTATTATTTAATTTACTTTTTATAATTTAAAAAAAATACATATTAAAAATTAAATACTAAAATTTTATTTAATTAAATATATTTTGATTTATCTTTTAAGACGCCATAGGTTCTCAAATGTCTCTAGAATTTTAAAGTTTTTGATAAGAATTCTTTTAGTTTTCTAGGAAGAAAAAAATATATGATATTCTTGATCATTTTATCTAGTGAAATCATTAATTCAATACACTATTTGAATTACTTCACTCAATAAAAAAAAGCACAAAGATACCACCTTTTTAAAATTGAAATCAAATTTTTAACTTACTTCTTTCACGTTTTAACTTATGAAACACTTGGTGTCATGTTCATTTTTATTTAAATTAGTGAAGTCATTAACAAAATTTAGCTAAACTAAGAGGGATTTTTTAATATAATTTTTTAAACACAAATATAAGTACCAGAGCGTGCGCTCGGCTTGCTCAGACCGGTCGCAGACCGCATCGAGGCAGGATCTGTGTCAATTTTCCCGCCATCGGTCACGTGACTACGGATGAAATGGAAACTATCCTCGCAAATCATAATTATGAAAAGAGCCAACATAGGTACTTGTACTATTATTTATTCTGTGACAAAGGTAAGTAAAAGTAAACCTAGGTAACAAATACATTATCCGATTTGTTTTGCGAATAAACTCTGACTTCATATTGTTACTTTAGATAGCTACATACCTAGTAGGAGTAGAGATCTGGCCTAAGAAATTACCTCTCCGTCCCCTCCAGTGGATGTGGGATGTGCTGTGGTCTGTCTGACCAAAGAGTTGACCCTCCGTTTCTTCCTCGTGGAAGAGAGCTGTGGTGTTTGTCTGGCATAAGAAAATACCTCTCCGTCTCCTCAAGTGGATGTGTGAAGTGGTATGTCCGGCCTAAGAGTAACCCTCCGTTTTTTCCTATGGAAGAGTGTTGTGATGTGTGTCCGGCCTAAGAAAATACCTCTCCGTCTCCTCAAGTGGATGTGTGAAGTGGTATGTCCGGCCTAAGAGTAACCCTCCGTTTTTTCCTATGGAAGAGTGTTGTGGTGTTTGTCTGGCCTAAGAAAATACCTCTTCGTCTCCTCAAGTGGATGTGTGAAGTGGTATGTCCGGCCTAAGAGTAACTCTCCGTGTTTTCCTATGGAAGAGTGCTGTGGTGTTTGTCTGGCCTAAGAAAATACCTCTCCGTCTCCTCAAGTGGATGTGTGAAGTGGTATGTCCGGCCTAAGAGTAACCCTCCGTTTTTTCCTATGGAAGAGTGTTGTGGTGTTTGTCTGGCCTAAGAAAATACCTCTCCGTCTCCTCAAGTGGATGTGTGAAGTGGTATGTCCGGCCTAAGAGTAACCCTCCGTTTTTTCCTATGGAAGAGTGCCGTGTTGTTTGTCCAGCCTAAGAAAATACCTGTGCGTCACCTCACGTGGATGTGTGCAGTGGTCTATCTGGCCTAGGAGTAGACCCTCCGTCTGTTCCCGTGGAAGAGTGCCGAGATGTGTGTCCGGCCTAAGAAAATACCTCTCCGTCTCCTCAAGTGGATGTGTGAAGTGGTATGTCCGGCCTAAGAGTAACCCTCCGTTTTTTCCTATGGAAGAGTGCCGTGTTGTTTTTCCAGCCTAAGAAAATACCTGTGCGTCACCTCACGTGGATGTGTGCAGTGGTCTATCTGGCCTAGGAGTAGACCCTCCGTCTGTTCCCGTGGAAGAGTGCCGTGATGTGTGTCCGGCCTAAGAAAATACCTCTCCGTCTCCTCAAGTGGATGTGTGAAGTGGTATGTCCGGCCTAAGAGTAACCCTCCGTTTTTTCCTATGGAAGAGTGTTGTGGTGTTTGTCTGGCCTAAGAAAATACCTTTCCGTCTCCTCAAGTGGATGTGTGAAGTGGTATGTCCAGCCTAAGAGTAACTCTCCGTGTTTTCCTATGGAAGAGTGCTGTGGTGTTTGTCCGGCCTAAGAAAATACATGTCCGTCACCTCACGTGGATATGTGAAGTGGTATGTCCGGCCTCAGAGTAACCTTCCGTTTTTTCCTATGGAAGAGTGCTGTGGTGTTTGTCTGGCCTAAGAAAATACCTCTTCGTCACCTCACGTGGATATGTGAAGTGGTATGTCCAGCCTCAGAGTAACCCTGCGTTTTTTCCTATGGAAGAGTGCTGTGGTGTTTGTCCGGCCTAAGAAAATACCTGTCCGTCACCTCACGTGGATATGTAACGTGGTATGTCCGGCCTAAGAGTAACCCTCCGTTTTTTCCCATGGAAGAGGGCTGTGATGTGTGTCCAGCCATAAAAAAAACCTCTACGTCTCCTCCCATGGATGCAATGAGCATCACATCAATGTACCAATTCTACCTATTGCATTAGGATACGATTTTCAATGTTAACTACATTTTGATTACTAGGACAGAAAAATTATGGTGGTAAATGTGTTACCGGCTACCACCATCCAAAGGGCGTCGACGATTTTGGCATAGTCGTCAGCCACAATTTAGTTTTATTTTCAAGTTAGTGGCGCACTTTGAAAACTGTACATAAATGGCTAGAGGATACGGCTTATTCGCAAAACGTCCACTTTTCATAATGTACACCGCACTTTTGGTCCTGACCAAAACAGTTCTTTGAAACGGTGACCGATCGGATCCGTTCAAACGACGCATCCTACTGTTTTATGGGAAAGATTAAAGAAAAATGTTACAAACACAAAAAAATAGAAGGCTGCTCTATAATGGTTTTTTTAAACAGACTTGTGAATTAAAGTCTTTTACCAAAGTTAACACTCGAAAATTTTGTTTATGCAGAAATGTTGCCAGCATCTCGGTGAATATACGAAAATCCTAATTTTTTTCAAAACCAAGATGGCGGTTGGTGTGGCGGCCATTTTGTTAAATGGTGGAATATAAAATTTACAAATTGAAAAAAAGAGACTGTTTGCAACACTGAGCTTGATGACTTGTATAGGGCTGTTATGTGGGAGGACAAGTGGTGTTGCCAGGTGGAAATATTTTCCCCGTTTTTAGGGCAATTTCTTAGATTTTCCCCAAATATATATATATAAAAAAATTTAGTTTTTGATAATAAAATGTATGTGGTATTATGAAGGAAGCCCTTAAAAATAACCTTCGACTATATAAATTTGTATATTGTTGGTAACCCTGGGGGGAAACGGTGCTTGTATAATCGAGAGACTGAAAAAAACGATATGGGTGGCGTTTTCGAGAAATTCGGAGGTGCTGATTGCGAATACATCATCAAATTTGCAGTCAGGTACGTATGTAAGTGAGTAGGAAGGTAACCTGGCAACCTTGCGTAAAGGTAATATAAGAAAAAACTAATATGGGTGTCGTTTTTGAGTAATTTGTAGTTGCAGATTACGAATATTACTTAAATTTTTCGGTTAGGTGGGTAAGTTAGTAGGTAAGCTGGTAACCCTATAAAATGGTAAGATCAGAAAAAAACTAATATGGGTGTCGTTTTCAAGTAATTTGTGGGTGCTGATTACGAATATTACGTTAGTTTTCTCTCTTCAAATTAACTTTGCTGTAGCTTATCGAGCTAACGAGACCAGCGTGACACGAAGTGGAACGATTCCACTGAGTGGAACGATGGTCGAGTGAGTGAGATAAACGAAGAGGCGACATTCGTATTAATTAGTGCAGGAGCATGTACAGGTACAGGTATAATTACAGGTACTGGTACAGACACAGGTACAGGTACAGGTACAGGTACAGGTACAGGTCAAGGTCAAGGTTAAGGGTCAAAATCAAAGTAGATTTATAGAGGTTCGTAGGCGTTGGAAGGAGTTTGTAGGGTTTGTAGGATTTTGTTGGGGTTTGTAGTGTTGGTAGGGTTTGCAAGGGTTTGTAGAGGTTTGTGCATACACGCGAGTAAGTGGCAAAGGAAAACTGTACGCCAGCTGCTCGCACCTCACGCACCACCGACCCTCTAGTTATTGTGCTATGTCTAGAGGATACAACTCATTCGCAAAACGTCGACTTCTTGTAATGTACACCGCACTTATTCTCAATATGACCACTTCGCATAACCTCCACTTCGCAAAATATACACTCAATTTTTTGCTCAAATAGACTAAAGGAGATGTTCAAAAAATATATGAAGGCTGGTATAAAAATAACTAGAAAATCTAAGCAACATAATAGTTATTTACAGAGAAAGGGCATTTATTTGGCTATTTTTCAGCTAGTGAAAAATAATAAATGTACCTCAATTTTTTTAAACTTGATTAAAATGTTGTGTTTTTCAAAATAAAGTTAGAACTTGTAACACTCCCAAAAGGTGAACTTGACGCTCTTTGGCAGGCAGACTAAGGAATTTTGATACTCTCTAGCTAGCGAGACAGGCCGCAGACAGACAACCACAAAGAACTTTTCATACGACTATCCTACTGTAACATTACAAAATTATTATAAAACTTCTAGAAGCTTCCTTACTCACACAAGTAGCTTGTTGACAAAAACTAACAGACAATCTTTACTCACACATACTGATACATAATGTTTACGATTTAGCTCTCTAGCGGCTATAAAACCCGACGCACGTATGTGCCGCATTCATTCAACTAAAGCAACGCGCTGATTAACCACTACAAACTTAGACTATACGCCCATTCTGGTGAGTTTATTTAAATATACTACACTCTAACTAGCACTGTTTAATCTGAGGAACTTCTTATCTTTCTTAAATGTTGTAAATTCTAGCATCATCGTTCATTTAGGGACGTCTGCGTTCGTCTTACATGCTCTCTAAGACACCTACTATGTCTGTCCTTCTGACTAACTAGTTCTTAATCTCTGTTGTAAACCCTACGGTGTAATAAGGTTGAAAGCCACGTACTGCCTACCCCTGCGAGCCACGTCTGCGGCACCTAGAGGCGACTTTCAACCAAGTTACACCAGGGGGAAGAATCAAGCCTGTCACTACAACTACGTGATCTTTACAGGGTCCAACTCTACGGGTCGAACCTTACGGTTGGTGGCTTCACAGCCACTAACCGGACTCACCAGCTACCTGCTGTCTACCAGCTGTCTCCAGCCCTACCTGCTGCTACCAGCCTGCCACGAGCCACCTCGCAGACAAGGGGCGCGCTCTTCACCATGACGCCTAGACCACGTGCTTCCGATCTGCAGCTCACAGGACAGTACCGTGGAGAGTCCACACCTGTTCTTGGGTTCCGTACTACGCGTGTCCAAGTGTTCTTTTCTACAAGCGTGACCTTTTGAGACCTATTCTACTGCTGAGATTGAGACCCTTGATCAAACCCCGGCCCATAGCCGTCTGGCCTTCTGCCTGCTACTCTGGCCCTCTGCCTGCACTTCTGCCTGCTACTCTGGCCTTCTGCCTGCTACTTCTGCCTTCAGCATAATACTAAAGACTCTAAGTTTAACAATCCATTCAGTGACCTTATTGTTAGCATTTTAAGTTTAATATATGTATAAAAATGTCTTATCGTTTTTCTACCTACCCCTAGCTCTTCTATCAGGTAGGATAGGAACCTAAAACCTAGTCTACCTACCTGTCCACGGCTGCACCGTGACACTACCTTCGTTCCATGTTGTCGCGTTATTACTAATACTTCACTTATTAGTTTATCCGTTCTGTGTAGGTTCAGGATACATTCTAAGTAGATACCTACATACACTGTTGGAGAGTTCACTAATAGATAGGAGCTGCCTGTAATGATAATAGTACCTTTAGTAATATGCATAGGTACCTACATTCCTCGCCTCCTTATAAACATATGTATTTTTCAGGTATCTCAGGGCACAGATAAATTTATTGCAAATTGTGTGCTAGCACGTATTCCATTCAAGAAGAATATTTTAGTCATCATATCTTTGGGCACAGGCAGAAGAAGACGAAATAGCATATTTTCGTGTTAGAGAATATTTTAGTCATCATATCTTTGGGCACAGGCAGAAGAAGACGAAATAGAATAATTTATTTTATGTGCGATCGCAGATATGTGTTTAGGGTGTTTTGGGTATTTTTATGTATTTTAAAAATATCTATCTATGTAATATATTGTATTAAGTATATCAGTTATCTGGTACACATAACACAAGCTCTGCTTAGCTTGGGGCTAGATAAAAATGTGAAATGTGTAATGTGAACTGTCCAGCATTATTTATTTATTTATTTATTACACACGTGTGGTTTTGGCATGTTTTATTCATTATGTTTTCCCTTCAAGAACAATTTTATTATTTTCTCTGAAACGGAGGTTTTATAATATATAAAATTTATATAATGGAGTAGCCCAATAAATAAGCTTTTTTTAGATATATTTCATAACTTCTGGAATTTTCTCAGAATATTATACCACTTCTGGACATCTCCTTTATTCGCAATATTATGTACACTGGACTTTTCATAAAATGACTTATTTTTATTTTGACTTTTTGACTTTTTATATTTTAGACTTTTTACTTTTTTCATGTGATTACATTTTTACTTCTTGGTTTTAAAAGTAAAATATAAATACAAGTAAAATGTAACGAAAAGTAAAAAAGTTGCAATTTCCACCAGGCAACACCACTTGTTCTCCCACACGATAGCCCTTTACTAGTCATCAAGCTCCGGTGTTGCCCGCAGTCTCTTTTTTCAATTTGAAAATTGAAAACTTTACGATTCTACAAAATGACCACCAAACAATCCGCCATGCGCCATCATGGTTTTAAAAAAAGTTGTGATTTTGCACCCTATATACACCAAGATGCTTACATTTCTATATAAACCAAATTTTCGAGTGTTAACTTTGGAAAAAACTTTAATTCACCAAAGTCTAGTCGGACAAGTCTGTTTAAAAAACCCATTTTAGAGCAGCAATCTATTTTTTTTTTTTTTTTTTTTTTTTCTTCAATCTATCCCAAAAAACAGAAGGATGCGTCGTTTGAACGGATTCGATCGGTCACCATTTCGAAGAACGGTTTTGGTCAGCTTGGTTTTTTGAAATGACAGATTTTTTGCCGAGTCTGATTAAAAAACTAAACACTTTCCTAGAACATGACCCATCACTAAAACGACTCCTTCTAGGAGAATAACGATGTCAATGAGTCAGTGAGCCAGTAACCCAAACCCAGCTTTTTTGAAAAAAAATATAGTTCGAAAAGTGCGGTGATGAGAAGTGGATGTTTTGCGAATGACCCCGTACCCTCTACCCAAATGTAATTTTTTTAAAGTGCGCCTCTAACTTGAAAATAAAACTAAATGGAGGCTGACGACTATGCCAAAATCGTCGACGCCCTTTGGATGGTGGTATGGTATGTATGTTATGTATTATGTAGTAACACATTTACTACCATACATTATCTGTGCTAGAAATCAAAATGAGTAGTTATTACATTGAAAATTGTAGAATGATATAGGTAGAATTTGTAGATTGATGTGATGCTCAATGCATCCACGGAAGGAGACGGACTGGTATTTTCTTAGGCCGGACACACATCACGGCACTATTCCACGGGAACAGACGGAGGGTCTACTCTTAGGCAAGACAGACCACTGCACACATCCACGTGAGGTGACGCACAGGTATTTTCTTAGGTCGGACACACACCTCGGCACACTTTCATGGAAAGACACGGAGAGTATTCCCTTAGGCCAGACAGACCACTGTACACATCCACGTGAGGTGACGCACAGGTATTTTCTTAGGCCGGACAAACACCACAGCACTCTTCCATAGGAAAAAACGGAGGGTTACTCTTAGGCCGGACATACCACTGCACACATCCACTGGAAGAGACGGAGAGGTATTTTCTTAGGGCGGACACACATCACGGCACTCTTCCACGGGAACTAATGGAGGGTCTACTCTTAGGCCAGACAGACCACTGCACACATCCACGTGAGGTGACGCACAGGTATCTTCTTAGGCCCGACAAACACCACAGCACTCTTCCATAGGAAAAACCAGAGGGTAACTCTTAGGCCGGACATACCACTTCACACATCCACGTGAGGAGACGGAGAAGTATTTTCTGAGGCCGGAAACACATCACGGCATTCTTTCACAGGAAGAGACGTAGGTGCTACTCTTTGTTCGGACAGACCACTGTAAACATCCACTGGAGGAGACGGAGAGGTAATTTTTTAGGCCTGACACCCAAGACAGTCTTAAACGGGAAGAGATAGAGGGTATATTCTTTGTTCAGACAGACCACTGTAAACATCCACTGGAGGAGACGGAGAGTTAATTTTTTAGGACAGAAACACACCACGACACTCTTCCACGGGAAGAGATAGAGGGTATACTGTTAGGTCGGACAGACCACTGCACACATCCACTGGAGGAGACGGAGAGGTAATTTCTTAGGCTGGACACACACCTCTGCACTCTTCCTCAGAAAGAGACGGAGGGCCTACTCTTAGGTCGGACAGACCACTGCACACATCCACTGGAGTAGACGGAGAGGTAATTTCTTAGGCCGGACACACACCTCTGCACTCTTCCTCAGAAAGAGACGGAGGGCCTACTCTTAGGTCGAACAGACCACTGCACACATCCACTGGAAGAGACGGAGAGGTAATTTATTAGGATCGAATCATGAGGTACTTATTTTGTTAATGGAACATCTGATTTTCTGCCACAATTAGATACCTTCCTAACGATCCATTTTTATAGGTAATGTAATTATCTAAATATCCTATAGAAATAATAAAAAAACTTACTAAAAAATTCTTTATTATTTATTTATTACTAGCACTAAAACTTATTATTTCTGTGCGCATATTGTACTACTTTATGACCGTATGTGCGAAAATAATAGCAAGACGCCTTAGAGCGTTTCCACACTATCCGATGCGATACCGTTATCGGCCGTAATTTTCATACATCTTATCGGTCTCCAATATCAGATACCGACAAAATGTATGGAAATGTGTTCCGATAAGGATATCGGATCGGAAAGTGTGAAAATGCTCTTACCCGCCTATATAATTCGGGTCATTGAACTCGGCGCATCCTGCGTCCCGCTCAGTGGGCGGGGCGACCCCGCGTGCTTCACACCCTGACATAAAAATTTTCGTTGGCCCTATAGCGCCTTAAACTCTATTTATTAAATTAATTACAACAAAAATTAAAAATTATCAAATTTATTCAAATACTACTTATACTTATACTTAAATTAACCTTGTAAATTCTTACTTATCCAATAGAGTACAAAAAGTTGACGTTGGTGGTGAAAGGTCTTCAGGATCGTCTATTGTTATGGGAGTGCCCCAGGGTTCAATACTAGGCCCATTTCTATTTTTAGTATACATTAACGATCTCCCTTTTTATGTTAAAGACATATGTGATATAGTTATATTTGCTGACGATACGTCTTTAATTTTCAAAGTTGATAGGTCAAAAGCTAATTACGATGATCTAAATAAATCACTATCGCGAGTTCTTGATTGGTTCACAGTAAATAATCTGTTGCTTAATGCTAAAAAAACTAAATGCATTAAATTCACTTTGCCAAATGTAAAACATTACCCAACTAATATTAAAGTAAATGGCGAGACACTCAATCTTGTAAACTCTACTGTTTTCTTAGGACTTAATATTGATGCAAGTTTGCAGTGGAGACCACAAATTGAGGCACTTGCGGGTAGACTTAGTTCCGCTGCATATGCAGTTCGTACGATAAGGCAGCTTACTGATGAAGCTACAGCTAGGCTAGTTTATTTTGGCTACTTCCATAGTGTTATGTCATATGGCATCATTCTGTGGGGGAAAGCAGCAGACATCCAAGCAATATTTGTTTTACAAAAACGGGCAATACGTGCCATTTATAAAATGAAGCCACGTGACTCCTTGAGGGAGCGTTTTAAGGAAATTAACATTCTCACCGTAATATCGCAATACATCTACGAAACCTTATTATATACACATAAACACTTAGATAGATTTATGAAAAAAAGTGACGTGCATTGTCACGAGAAATAAAAATAAACTGAGTATTCCCAAATTTAGATTTAAAAAAGTAAGTGGGTCTTTTATGGGGAATTCTGTTCGGTTCTATAATAAACTTCCAGAAAGTGCTTCTAAACTTTCGATTCGAAGATTTAAATCTTACATAAAGAATAATTTAATTAAGAAAGCGTATTACACACTACATGACTATGTTAATGATAAAGCCGCGTGGCCTGATGTCGCTCTGCCCCTCGACACCTAATTTGTCAATTTGCAATGTCTGTACCTGCATATAATATATTACTGATGTGTTATTTATCTGTATATCAAGCGTAGTGTGTGCTGCCTTATGAACTTTTGCTGATTCTCTCTATCATCTTAATTTTGACTGCCTACCTAAGTAAGGCTTTTAATTTGGTTTTCCTTTTTTCCTTGAATCAGCTTCAACTTGTTCTCGAGGCACCACACAGGCGCTCTCCACCTAGTAGTAAGAAGGATCATCAAAAGAAAAACAGACCGTGTTTGTTGCCTGATTCTTCTAGGTCTGGTTGCGTTGGAACAGGAGTAACTGTAAATTTATTTTTTAAGACGATTCAAAATGATCCTTGTGATTTCAATGAATAAAATACTTTTGACTTTGACTTTGACTAAACGCAGAAAAGATGAAACCTACAAGGATCATAAAATATGTGGAATTTACGGTCCCAAATTTCACCAACACGCAGTTTATGACCGTGAAGAGGACCACATTCTGGGGTTGTGCCTGCGAGACAGCCTTACTGATGATTAATGTGGTAGGTGAAGACTCCGATTATGACCGTGAAGAGGACCACATTCTGGGTTTGTGCCTGCGAGACAGCCTTACTGATGATTAATGTGGTAGGGGAAGACTCTGATTATGACCGTGAAGAGGACCACATTCTGGGGTTGTGCCTGCGAGACAGCCTTACTGATGATTAATGTGGTAGGGGAAGACTCTGATTATGACCGTGAAGAGGACCACATTCTGGGGTTGTGCCTACGAGTCAGCCTTACTGATGATTAATGTGGTAGGTGAAGACTCCGATTATGACTGTGAAGAGGACCACATTCTGGGGTTGTGCCTGCGAGACAGCCTTACTGATGATTAATGTGGTAGGTGAAGACTCCGATTATGACTGTGAAGAGGACCACATTCTGGGATTGTGCCTGCGAGACAGCCTTACTGATGATTAATGTGGTAGGTGAAGACTCCGATTATGACTGTGAAGAGGACCACATTCTGGGGTTGTGCCTGCGAGACAGCCTTACTGATGATTAATGTGGTAGGTGAAGACTCCGATTATGACTGTGAAGAGGACCACATTCTGGGGTTGTGCCTGCGAGACAGCCTTACTGATGATTAATGTGGTAGGTGAAGACTCCGATTATGACTGTGAAGAGGACCACATTCTGGGATTGTGCCTGCGAGACAGCCTTACTGATGATTAATGTGGTAGGTGAAGACTCCGATTATGACTGTGAAGAGGACCACATTCTGGGATTGTGCCTGCGAGACAGCCTTACTGATGATTAATGTGGTAGGTGAAGACTCCGATTATGACTGTGAAGAGGACCACATTCTGGGGTTGTGCCTGCGAGACAGCCTTACTGATGATTAATATTACCTACACAAACGCTAGTTTTATTCTTTTATTTATTCTGTATTATGATGTAGATCTTACAAGAACTTAACTATACAAGCATCAATCATGTTTTTTATTCTACTACTAAAGCAATGTTTTTATAATTTGAAATAATTTTTTGATTGTAAATTGTAGGTATTTATAAGATTTGTGACAATTAATATTATGATTCCTTATTATTATTCACTATTATTTTACCTTGTTTCGTTCCCAGTATTATTATTATTATTTAATTATATTGTAAAAATAAATACTATTAAACCGTAGGTTAGAGACTAACATTATTATTAAAATTGCATGCTAACTCATGAAGAAATATGATGGCCTTATTATTATTTTTCATCTTGTACCATATTTCATGCAATAAATTATTATTTCATTTCATTTCATTTCAATGTAGTAGTGTTAGTGATTCTGGAGCAGCATTATCTCAACTTGAAAGCGCGGTTAAGAGGAGTTTACCACTTGGCGCTTGAGCCCTTTCGTATGCCAACGAAGTTTACACCTATTTACTATTTCATTAAACTCCATAAAATTTTATACATTATGATCAATACACTTATATTTAGGCCTGAGGTTTGTCAGTTTCTTATAAAGTATTACGATTTCCGAATAATTAATTTATTATAAATTAATGATTCAAATGATAAATTATTTAAATTGATAATTTGTATATTTAAATAAAAACCTACCAAACCATGAGTTGGTGACATTGACATTGGTGTATTGATCATGGGTACAAAAATTAATGGAGTTTGATGAGATAACATCTAAAATAGAAGCCAATTTCACTTGTGTGAAGAGGTCTCCAGCGCCCCAGCGGTACGCTCCACAAGCTATCACACTTCTTTTTTAGGGTTCCGTAGCCAAATGGCAAAATACGGAACCCTTATAGATTCGTCATGTCTGTCTGTCTGGCCGTGTATGTCACAGCCACTTTTTTTATAAGAGAAAAAAGAACATAAAATACATAATAATATGACATCCCACAGTCACACACATAGTTCTGATCTAACTCCAGGATTCCCTGTGTCGTGGGTATAAAGGAGGCCATACACGTTAGGGTTTGCATGCTGGTTTTAGCCTTGCATGCATAACCAACAGGTAAACCCTAGCGTGTATGTGATAAAACTGTACAGTTATCGGTGCATGTACATGCAACCGAGCAAATATCAAAATTGATATTTTATGCCGCTCGGTTATGTTTGCGCGCGAGCATAACCGAGCGTGTGTGGCGTCCGGCGAGCATGCCTGCCACAGTTCTCAGTATTAAATTGACTGTGACGGCGGAAAGTCCCGCGCGCACTAATTTGATCGCGTCGCTTCGGAAATGGCGAGTCGCAAGCGCAATGCCAAATTAGAAGAATTCATAGAAATTTATAAATCGTAACCATGTCTTTGGCGCGTAAAGTGCAAAGAGTATCACGACAGAGACAAACGGTCGGCAGCGTACGGGAAATTGATAGCTAAGCTCAAGGAATTGGAGCCTGATGCTACAAAAGAAGATGTGATTAAAAAAATTAATACGTTACGCAGTAACGTAAGACGAGAGAAAAAAAAATACGATGAATCTGTGAAGTCTGGAGCATCATCTGAAGACATTTATAAACCAACACTGTGGTACTTTGAATTATTCGATTTTATTGGAGATCAAGATGTTCCTCGTAGCTCGCGATCTAACATTTCGGATATTGATGAGAATGATTTCAATGTAAGTATAAATTAGTGAGTTATTTATTTTGTAATTTATAGATTAGGCACAGCCGACCACAAACATTTTTTCATAAGTACCGTTCATGTTTACAATGAGAGGTATGGGTAGGTACTCCCGAAGGCAACTTGTAACGCTTGATGTGTGGTCGTCTATATCGCCGTTTATAGCTTTACAAAATTTAGGCACATACATAGATTGTTACAGAAACAACTCTTAAGCGGTGAGGGAGGTTGCTCATTTATTCATCAAACAATAGGTACATATAATTACATCAAAAATTAATAAATACATCACATTTCAATGTAACTATCTTGCCATGGTACTTTGCCATCATTGACAAAGTAAGTTTGGTATTCTAATCTGACTTTTTTTGCATCATTCAGGACATTTCCTCGATTTTGTACTTGTAAATTTTCTACGTTTGAACGTGTGGTATCGTAGCCCGTATTAATTACAGTTCCATTATCCACATTTTCTCGATAAAAACATCTTGGAGGTGCATATGAATTAGGTGTGTGCTCCATTAGAAAGTTGTGCAAAACACATGAAGCCATCACCACTTTTTCTATATTGTTTGGTTCCAAATTGATCTGAGTATGGTAAATGCGAAATCTTGACGCCAGTATGCCAAAAGCGTTTTCAACTATTCTTCTTGCACGAGATAATCTATAATTAAATTTTTTTTTTTCGTAGCTGCTCAAATCCGCTTGACGATATGGTTTCAGCATGTCAGGTCTCAACGGGAATGCATCATCAGCAACAAATACATATGGCAAACACCTTGAACTGTGTTGAATCTGTTCGGAGTTTGGAAGGTTTAAATGTTTCATTTGTAACTTTTCAAAAAACGTTGTATTCTGCAAAACACCTCCATCGGAAACTCTTCCATTTGTACCAAAATCTGCTAATAGAAATCGGTATTTGGCATCAACTATTGCCATAAGAACCATGCTATGTCGTCCTTTGTAGTTGTAGTAATAAGATCCACTCTCAGCAGGTGGAACTATGTCAATGTGTTTTCCATCGATGGCACCCAAGCAGTGAGGAAAATTCCATCTCTCTTCAAAAAGTTGTGCGGTTTCCTTCCATTTATCCGATGAATCTGGAAACTAAAATAAATATCATTTTGTATTGTTATAGGATAATGACAACTCTTCTGAAAATACCATAGTTATTAATACTACAGATAACGCTGCTGCAAATGCTAGTACAGGGAATACAGACGATATTACGACATCAAAGAAGACTCCATTAGCTGCTACTAGACCGGGAAGAAAGAAAATGACAGAGCAAGATCAGTTAACCACTGACATATTACTATCCGTGAAAGACCATTTTAAGCGTCCTGCTCCTGCTTCAGCAACAGAAGATCAGTACGATCTTTTGGGAAGATCTATCGCAATTAAATTAAGATCATTAGACAAGCGGCAACGCTTGATTGCGGAGAAGATAATTAACGACACCTTGTTCGATGAGATGAGTTGATGATGGTGAGATGGGCAATCTGAATACCGAAGCAATTCAGAACCGTCGAAGTTTAGCTTTTGTTTCTTCACCAACTCCTAGTCTCTCACCTTCAAGTCCTTCACCCTCACTAGTTCAACAATATTATACACAACCGTATACTCACACCGCTTCTGTTGCGCATCAAATACAACCCTGCGTATCACCGATACAACAGTACAACACCCAACAACAAAAGTACACGATTTATCCTGCACCGCAAAGTCAGCCCTGCGCATCTCCGATTCAACAATATAACACTCAACGACAAACTACTTCTCCTGCACCACAATCTCAGCCCTCACCAGTACAACAACAAGAATTTGACACACAACTGAATACAGCAACATTTTATTCAAATTTTAATTCAGAATAATTTGACTTAATATGTAATTGTACCTACCTATTAAACTTGTGTAATGATTCGAATTTGGTTTTAATTGTTTACTCACCTGTAGATAGTCCTCTTTCAGAACTTCATAAATAGCAACACATGTTTCTGGTATTATTCGGCCCAAAGCCTGAGGTGATATAATAGCAGAATATTTAAGACACTCATATGTTCTTCCTGTTGCAAGAAATCTCAGTGTTACTGCTAGTCTCTCATGTGCTGATATTGCTTTCCTCATAACAGTATCTTGTCTTTGTAACAGGTTCACTGTCCAGGCTCCAGAGTGGGAATGGTCCATAAGTCCAGTTATGTTTTTATTAAAAGTCGGTATATTTGTGGTTAAAATGTATACATAAGTGTTTTAAAATATATATAGCCTTTTATTTACTTTGTTATACACACAGACCACATATGGTCTGTGGACTCGTAGCACTTCCAGGACGGTAAAAATCTGCTCGTGAGTCCACAGACCATATGTGGTATGTCCATACTTTCCTTTTTATTTCGTTTTTTACCGTTTGGCAACAAAAAATATCAAGTGACATTGACAGATTGACAGACATTTGACATGACGTTATTCACATTTCAGATGATGAAGTTCAAATCATTCACTCATTTACTCGTTTAGTTCTATTGTTACGATCGTCTTCTCGTAAAAGTTTTGTTGTCGTAAAATGAGCCGTAAGCAAACGTATACCGACGAGCAGCTGAGGAAAATGTTGGAAGAAAGTGATTATGAAGAAGAAACTCAATCAAATTCATCGGATAGTGTGGAAAATTTGTATGATGACGATAGTGTGGCGGATCCAGATTTTTTACCAAGTGACTTCGATATCTCATCTGTACAAGTCACCGGATCGCCGGATAACCAGGTAAACATGAATGATGACGATAATATATATGATGAAGCTCCACTACAACCAATTTCTAGTACACTTTCTACTGAAGTACCCTTACAAACTTCTAGCACACTTGCTAGTGATGTACCCGCACTTTCGAATTCAGATTCCGGCGATAGCACTAGTAGCGATGAAATAAACACATCTGTTCAAGCTCCAACAAATTCTGCTCCAAGAACTTCTGCTCCAAGAACTTCTGTTCCAAGACCAACTACAGATTATCAGATGAAACGAAATGACGAGAATCAAGGTTGGAACTATGACATCTAGCCATTGCATCGTGAAGATTTTACTTGTGAAAGCTCTTTACATATTGATCACATTCCTGAAAATGCCGATGTCTTTACAATATTTCGCTTATTGGTTGATGATGAAGTTTTAGACTTGATGGTACAACAGACAAACTTGTACGCTGAACAATCTATTGCTGCTAATCCTGGCGGTCGTTTGACTCGCTGGAAACCAGTTACCAAGGAAGATATCGAGAAATTTATGGGAATTTACTTGGTGACTGGCATAATTAGATTTCCTAAATTAGAATGTTACTGGAAACGAGACCCTATTTATTACCATCCACTGATGCATATGATAAAAATGTCGTACAATCGTTTTGTTTCAATATTGCGTTGCTGGCATTTTGTAGACAATACGGCGGAAAGAGGTGATCGCTTGGATAAGGTCAAACCAATTGTAGACATTGTAATGAGAAACTGCAGAAAACTACTTACGCCAAAAGACTGCGTTGTCGTGGATGAGTCAATGGTCCCTTTTCAAGGGCGAATACTGTTTCGCCAGTATAACCCAAACAAAACCCACAAGTACGGCCTAAAGATTTACAAGGCCACAACTGATGACGGATATGTTTGGAAATACAAAGTGTATACTGGCCAGGATCCCCAAATTTCCAATCTGGATAAACCTGGAAGCGTTGTCGTTGAGCTGTGTGAAGAGCTTTTGGACCAAGGAAGAATGATTATTGCAGATAATTGGTATACAAGTATACCATTAGCTGAATACTTGCTTAGTCGCAAAACTAATCTTTGTGGCACTTTGCGAAAAACTTTGCCGCTATTAGTAAAAAACAAGAAGCTCAAAAGTGGACAGCATATCGCCGCTCAGCGAAATAATGTAACAGTTCTAAAATGGAAGGACAAAAGGGATGTCCTTATGATCTCAACTTGCCACGCTGATGAACAGACTATGACTACTGGAAGACATGATCGCCTGAAGCCTAATATGATTTTGGATTATAACGAGCGCAAAAAAGGCATTGATCTTTCTGATGAGTTAGCCAGTTATTATTCTCCAATTCGTAAAACTCTCACGTGGTACAAGAAGATTGCTGTTGATGTGATTTTTGGGGTAGCCGTAATAAATGCGCTGTATCTCTACAAAAAACTGAATCCTCAAAATAAACGTTCGCTTCTACAAGCACAAACAGATATTGTGAGAAAACTTGTGGGTGTACACATAGCTCCGGCTGTAGCTACTCCTCAGCAAAATTCAACTGCAGGTTCATCACAACAACGTCAACATGTCCCGCCATTGCCAGCACAACATTTTCTTCAAATGCTGGATAAGAAAGATGGTAAACTACAAAGACGAAGGTGTGCAGGTTGCTACGAACGACATAGATTGACAGGCAAGACAGCACAGGCGGCCACTAATAAGGCGAAAAGAGTTTCGCAAATATGCAATATTTGCACAAAACCTTATTGTTTGCAATGTTTTCAAAAAGTTCATGTATAATTTTTGTTCTATATAATAAATTTTCTATTCATTTCACGTATTTTTCCTACTTACTTACCCATTGTTTAGCTAATTCTAAGTAATGAAAAAAATAAACGTGGTCTGTGAAATAATGATAATAGTTTCAAATACAGTTTTTCATCCATTCGTAAATAGTTTTCGTAATCTGTAGGTGAAAATCTCAATTCATTTATCAAATTTACGTGGGAGAACTGCTTTCTTTTCAATAACCAGCGTTTAGACCATTCAGTGCGATCTCTTTTTCTTTTTCTGTTCTGCAAAACAAGTGCTAAGCCAAGTACAGCTATCACATCGTCGTCGTCCATTGTAGTTTGGTTGGTATATACCGTACACAGTACCTAGGCGTCGTACACACATCGTCACGTAGCTCAACTGAGAGTTAATGGCAAAACTGTGCATGCAAACCCAAACGTGTATGTGTTATATGAAACTCGGTTATGCCTGTCGGTTATGCATGCAAGGCTAAAACCAGCATGCAAACCCTAACGTGTATGGCCTCCATAAGGATCAGAGTACTATGTGATAAGGATCTACGAGTAGTACCCATAGAAAGAATTATCTAGTACCATAACACCTAGACCCGGAACAAATATTTGCAGATCATACAAACATTTGTCCCGCAGCGGGAATCGAACCCACAATCTTTCGTATCTCAGCCGGCTACTTGCCCGGCGCGCTTTAGAGGTCGGAAGATGATTAGTTTTTAGGGTTCCGTAGCCAAATAGCAAAAAACGGAACCCTTATGGATTCGTCATGTCTGTCTGTCTGTTTGTCCATCCGTATGTCACAGCCACTTTTTTCCGAAACTATAAGAACTATGCTGTTGAAACTTGGTAAGTAGATGTATTCTGTGAACCGCATTAAGATTTTCACACAAAAACAGAAAAAAAACAATAAATTTCTGGGGTTCCCCATAGTTAGAACTGAAACTCAAAATATTTTTTTTCGTCAAACCCTTTCGTGTGTGGTATCTGTGGATAGGACTTCAAAAATGATATTGACGTCACTAATATCATTTTTTCTAAACTGAATAGATTGCGCGAGAGACACCTCCCCCCCGTAACATCTAAAATAAGAGAATGATAAAACTAAAAAAAAAATGATGTAAGTACTACCATGTAAACTTCAACTAAAATTGGTTTAAATGAGATCTAGTAAGTAGTTTTTTTTTAATACGTCAAATCGTAATCCATCCAAGAACTTTTATTATTATGTTACGGAACCCTTCATGGGCGAGTCCGACTCGCACTTGGCCGCTTTTTAATAGACTGAAACAAAAGAGAACACAATAGGCACATCATTTTGGTGCATTTTCAATTTAAAGAATCCTGCACAGAAATCACTATCAGTCTAGGTTACTAGAACCTAGACTGATAGTGATTTCTGTGCATTATTTTAATTCCCATTGGGACTACCCAATGGGAATTAAAATAATCAAAATCTTTTATTTATGTTTTTATATAAGTTAGTGATCAACAAAAGACATGATACATGACTGTCTTGTAAGCATGTAGTTACCTACTAAATTATACTTACTTACAAACTAATTTCAAGGTAACTTTACACAGTAATCTTGCACAGAATGTCTATCATTCTAGGTTCACATCACAATGGGAATTATAATAATACCTAGGTAATTATATTTTTAGATAACTAAACAACAAGAGATATGACTGTCTTGTAAGTATGTAGTAAATTATACTTATAAACTAACTTTGAGGTAACTTTACACAGTAATCTTGCACAGAATGTCTATCAGTCTAGGTTCACATCACAATGGGAATATAATAATACCTAGGTATATATATATTTTTAGATAACTAATCAACAAACAACAAGAGATATGACTGTCTTGTAAGCATGTAATAAATTATACTTATAAACTAACTTTGAGGTAACTTTACACAGTAATCTTGCACAGAATGTCTATCAGTCTAGGTTCACATCACATTGGGAATATAATAATACCTAGGTATTAACTTTACACAGTAATCTTGCACAGAATGTCTATCAGTCTAGGTTCACATCACAATGGGAATATAATAATACCTAGGTATATATATATTTTTAGATAACTAATCAACAAACAACAAGAGATATGACTGTCTTGTAAGCATGTAATAAATTATACTTATAAACTAACTTTGAGGTAACTTTACACAGTAATCTTGCACAGAATGTCTATCAGTCTAGGTTCACATCACATTGGGAATATAATAATACCTAGGTATATATATATATTTTTAGATAACTAATCAACAAACAACAAGAGATATGACTGTCTTGTAAGCATGTAATAAATTATACTTATAAACTAACTTTGAGGTAACTTTACACAGTAATCTTGCACAGAATGTATATCAGTCTAGGTTCACATCACAATGGGAATATAATAAAACCTCGGTATATATATATTTTTAGATAACTAATCAACAAACAACAAGAGATATGACTGTCTTGTCAGCATGTAATAAATTATACTTGTGGCGTATACCACATTATTGTTTATTACCTGTGGGAATTATTATCTGTGGTTGTTCAATATATGATATTACTCTCTGTGCTGTGCTACTCGATGGACGAATGTTCTAGATTGCTTTTAACTAATTTACGGTTGATACAATATAATCTAACCAGTGTATGTATCCCATTAAACGCTTTGGACAAGACACATCTGGTTTTCACTCTGCACTCCACGAGCCAACCTCCTCGGACTCAAGATAGGCTCCCGAAACAATAGAGTCCATATTGGTGACCCCGAAAAACACGCATAGTGCTGAAAGTTCGAGTGCTCAACCTGCTAAAGTGCCGAGAGTCGCATCACATATCTACATACGACGCACCTACCTCGTCAAACGGAGCCCTTCTCCTGGTTATCAAGTTCATTTGCCATCTTCGTGGGACGAAAGGCGACTCATCAACTCAACACGACAGGTTCCATGGAATACAATGTGAAACCCTCCACTAATCACTGAAGCAGCCAAGCAGTCGCCGTGCGACGGACACCGCTGAGTAACAACGAGTCAGCTTCCGTCCGGCGGCAACAAAGTGGCAAACCCACAGCAGGTCTCAATCATCAACAACGGTCAGTGCGTTCCATACCATCTTATTGAGAATTTTTCCCTTGTGGCCTAGTCACATACTCTACCCACCAACGATACAACGAACACTACTACAATCAATATTATACTTTTCTTCAAATCAAATGACTAGTGAACTCTGTAGGATTGTGTAAAGTGACATTGTGTGCTAAGTAAGCAAAAATATAAGACTATCTATGTGTTCAGAAGAAAAGTTCATAGCCTCGAGTTGAAATTACCTAATACTTGAACCGTTACCCTACCATAAGTTTACCCTTCAACGGCTGAGGTTGTTGACCTAGTACTACTTAGGTTTCAACTGAATGTGTATGTAGTAGGTATGCACATGTGTTTATGCAGTTTAAATTGTTATTTTTAATTGGTAGTTTTTTATGCATACTTACTTATATTTGTGTTAGTGCATAAGTTATTGTTTGTGTTGTAAAGCTCTATTTTGCACAAATATTAGTTTTAGGGTGCTAGTTACAGGCCAATAATCTAACCCCATACGGAGATAAATTCAAGTCTTTTAAATAGAATTTTATAAAAAATGGCTGATGAGGACAAAAAGGATCTCGATAAAGCTGCAGATCCACCTCTTCAGGTGCATCGTGTTACCATCCGTACCCCTCCCTTCTGCAAAGACCGTCCTGCACTGTGGTTTGCAAGTTTAGAAGCACAGTTAACTATTAACCAAATAACAGTAGAAGCAACCAAGTTCAGCTATGCAATCTCATTATTGGACACAAATTGTGCTTGCCAGGTTGAGGATATCATAATTTCTCCTCCCCGAACCAATCCTTATACCACACTAAAGTCTGCAATAGTTTTAATAATTTTTTAAATTTTTATCAGCGTTAGTCCATTTTTGTCCCAATATTTAAGGTAGATTAAGAGATTGTCAATAGCAATAGTTATTAGTCTCTTTTATTGGTTGTTTGATTTTATTTTAAAATGTAATTTATTTATTTTTTGTAAAGTTTGTAAAAATGCTTTCTATTTTATTTATTTTTATTGTCTCGCATTGTTTCTCCATATTAAATCGTATTTATTAAACTATTTCCGGATACCCGCGATACAGGCTAGCCCTAGTGCGGGATCCATTGTGTATAACGAAATTGTGTGTAATCTGTTTTCAGAAATAAATTTATTTGTATTTATTTGTATTTGTATTTGATTGTTAAAATACGTTAGTTCTTTATTATTCTGATAATCTTTTACTTCTGGCTTTGTAATAAATGATATCTGTAATAATTATGTGTTTTTATTTTATATCAATAAACAATCGCCTTTTTTGTCTGCCATCAAATTCGCCAAATCTCTAAATATAATTAGTGAACAAAAATTGTTTTTCATCTTTTTCCTCGTCTTTGTGGGATACTATAAGAATCAGTCGAGAAAACAGGTCCAATCAAAGCAACCCCGTTTTCTTTATAAAGTTGATAGGCCTCGTTTCTGTTTCTCTCTGAAAGTATTATTCCTATTTTTTATGACTATGCCAAATAAAGCACTACAAGTCGTCATTATGATATTTATTTAACACTTTTTACTTTAAAACCACAAAAGTTATACGTGAGTCAAGGCATAGCGTCTCACGACAAAACATACATGCAGGAAGCATCCCATGACAAAACAATTTTGAAGGAACTAGTGTGTGTTGCACCATGGAACACACACACACACACACATGCAACCAACGTTTATATATAAGAGCAACCGTCGCCCTGCAACGTTCGTTCGCGTCGCCGTGCCGACCGAACACGTGTAATTTTTCGACATTCGGTTCCGCTAAGGGGTACATCATTTTCCGGATCTCCGGACGCTAAGGACAGTAGCCCGCGCCGTGAACAGCCGACCTCGTTCCTTCTCACAGGGAAGCCCCGAGTAAGGCATCAGGGTGCCGGGTGAATCGCCTCTGCGTTCTCTGGTCCTGTGAAGAGGCGTTCACCCTAGGCCGAAAGTGCTCGCGAGTGTAGTGCACCATTGGATCGCAGTGTAGTGTGTGCGCCGCCTTGCCACGAGTTTCAGAACTTGCCTTGGACACCCTATTAGGTAGGACACCCAGGCCTCACCCCGCCTTGTCTTTCCCGACGGGGTGGTTTACTCTTATTAACACATCTGCCGGCAACATCAACCGGCAGAATGAATATTTCCAATTTAGATAGACTCTCTTCTGAGCCTTCTGATGGCTGCTCTAACCAAATACCTCACCATCTTCGATGAAGTGCTTGCGAATATGCCCTCAGCATTACCCGTTCCAGCCTCTCAGGCCCTTACGCCCTCCCAAACTCCGGTCTCTCAGGCCTCAACCCCTGCGCCCTCTCAGGCATCTCTGCCTGCAATCCCCGACCATCCCGAGTCTCCAGACGCGTCCCCTGCTCACCCGGCTCCTGCTGATGACGACAATATGGAGCTTCATTTGATTCCCAATGAGTCCTCGTCGTCTTCCTCTTCCGATGACGGCTTCACCGTTGCCGGAAACAAGAGGAAGAAAAAGGCAGCTTCCAAGAAAGCTCGCCCCGCCAAAAGCACGGTCGCCCCTGCGTCAACCCGCCCCCCTCCTCTAGCCTCTCCTCCCCCCGCGGTCCCCATTATTACCGCAAAAAAAGAGAAAGCTCCGCCACCACTCTTCCTTCGTGAGAAGGAAAAGTGGTCAAACGTTTCTTCTCTCCTTAGAGAGAAGAATATCCCCTACACGAGTGCCCGAAGCACCAAAGATGGGATCAAAATCCATCTACAGTCCTCCGCAGATCATCGCAAGATGACTACGCTTCTACGCTCAGAGTCCATAGGCTTTCACACCAATGCACTCGAAGACGAGCGCCTCCTTCGTGTTGTGATCCGCGGCCTCCCTGCGGAACATGACACAAACTCGATCAAAGCCGACTTGATCGCGCAAAACTTCCCAGTCCGGGAAGTTCACCGCATGTTCAGCGGCCGATCAAAATCCTCGGTCAAAGTCCTTGGTTACTTGGAAGAACTCAACTAACTGTACAAAGAGTGCAGAATGCTTGTTGTCGTTTCTGCTTCAATATTCCGCCTCGTAGCCACATAACACCGTTCTTAAATAATATGTCCCTGATAAACATGGAGTCACGTCGGCTTTTGCACCTGGGAGGTTTGGTCTTTGATGTTATAAAGTTTAGAAAGCCTGGGTATCTGCACTCAAAACTTAATTTCGTTCCTGATAATTGGTCGTTGCGCTCTATCAGATCTGCACTGCTCTATCACAATCACAAGACCGCAGCTTTCAGAGGAAGTTTTAGATATTCGGCAACGAAGTGCTGGAACAATATTCCTCCCCCGATCCGTAATGTTAAAACCAAGTACACCTTTAAAATACATTTTAAAAAGTTTTTGTTACAGAAACAAATTGAAGGTATTCCTAAGCACTTCGTTTGCCAAAAATAATACTGCCATTTGTTATAGCTTGCATTCGCATGTGTGGTCATGTACATCACCTACTAAGGAGGTAGCAAACTACAATATTATAAGGACTCCTTTATTACTGAACAAGCGCGAACATTTTGTAGCCTAGGTACACATAACACATTGTTTTGAAACTCGTTCTGCTTGCTATCGACGGGTTATGGCTGAAAATCAAGTGTTTTTGCTTCTTGAGCAAAATATCTCGCTCAGCCATGGCCTTTTTGACGTACTGCAGCACACACAGACATTTTACTTGGTTTTTGTATATATTATTGTTTGTTTTTATTAGTTAACTGTATTTTATTGTTTGTTGTTACTTGTGCACTGTACTATTTGTTGTTATTTGTATGTGTGTGTCTGTAGTTGTAAATAAAGACTTTATCTATCTATCTATCTAAGTAAGTACTTCTCTAGGTACACCTCTTTCAAGTGCAATGAAAGTGGGGGATAGGTACTTTTTCGGCTGGCAACCCCAAGGTGGCCGGCGTGCTTATAATAATAGATCCAGATCTGGACAGACCATCTTCGCGGTAGCAAGCATTTTGGAATCAAAAACTGTTGTACGCGGTAATGGTGTAATTTTTGTGAAACTTCCTAACAATGACCGCAAATTGTAACATTGGAAAAGCTCGTCAACTCAAGCCAAATCACCCGGCTGTAATTCCAATGACTTCGACTGACAAGCAGCAGACATTGGGCAAGGCGGCGGCGACGAGGGCTCGGCGGTGGCGCCTGTTCCTAAGCGCCAGCCCTCGAATCGCAAGACCACAGCTCCCAGCCGTCTGGAAAGTAGTAAACAGCCCTAATTTCACTGCCATTTCGTGTTTAGGTCAGGGAATGACTTTGAGTGTAATTGGTAGTGGTAGTGTCTGGTGTATTGTAAAGCAGCATTTTGAAGAATACAAAATAAATTACGAAGAGCTAGATATTAACAACCACCCCGAGCGCTTGTTTAACATGGACGAAAAAGGTTGCCGGTTGATTATACACAATCAACCCATGGTTTTAGCAAAAAAAGGGACCAAGAGGGTGCATATGGTTGGTTCAGAACACGCTGAAAACGTGACTGTTGCAGCCTGTGTTAATGCTTTAGGAAGTTCCATCCCCCCATGATTTTTTTTAAGGGGAAACGATTAAAACCGGAATACACTGATAATTTATTAAAATCGATTGTCAGAATGGCAGCTAAAGGAAGCATGACCTTATCACTGTTCGTGCACCACTAAGGAAAAAACCGGCAGGCAAGTGTCTCCTAGTGTTTGATGGCGTTTCGTGCCACCTGGATTTTACAATTGTTGAAGCAGCTGAAAAAGAAGACATCGTCTTATACTGCTTACCGTCAAACACGACAGCTGCTTCAGCCGCTAGACAAAAGCGTTAACAAATCATTTGAGTACCATTGGGATGAAGAAACTTTGTCGTTTATACATCTTTATCCCGATAAAAAATAACTAAAACACGTTTTAACTCCATTTTTAGAAGTCTGGTCGAAATGGACGAGTCTTGAGAATATATTGACTGGGTTCAGGGCCACAGGGCTTTATCCATATAATCCGGATGCAATTCCAGTTGAAGCCTATGCACCATCTGTGCTGACTGAAAGACCTCCAGAGCAAGTTTTCACTAAACATACGTCTCCAACTCCTGGTCTTTCCAGAACAACTCCCAGCGCTAATAATTCCGATTCTGACAACACATTTATTGATGATGATGACTTTAATCCAAGTTTCCCATCGTTGTTGAATCAGGCTGATTTTTCACCCCAACCAACCAAAAAACCAACCAACCAACTAACAACCTTCAACCAGTCAAGAATTGAATAGGACCAATAAAGATTGGTCGGCTATCAACTATAGCTCAACCGATTCTGATAATATATGGCCAAAAATGGTCTTCTTGATCATTTGAAAACCCTGGATGAAATATTTTTCGGATTAACGGCTAAATAATTAAGGAGGGTAGCTTACGAGTTTGCAGAGAAACATAAAATCCCCAATCGCTTCAATCAACAATCAGAAACTGCAGGGAAGGAGTGGTTTGGCGGGTTTATGAAGCGCCACCCACAAATTTACCTGCATTTTCCGATCCCACGAATTACAATCGCTATTCTTCGATCCCACGCATTACGAGCAGTAAAATAATTGAGTCGACTATTAGTGTTTGCATCTGAGAAGATCATAAGCTACGTGGAAAGTATACTTAATACTTCTTTGGCGACGGAACATTCAGAACTTGTCCGGCGCCATTCAAACAACTTTATACAATCCATGGAGATCCAAGGAGCGACGCCGAACACACCCAAATTGTGCCGTTGATATAATATGCATTCATGAATAAACTGGACTCGAAAACGTATACAGCTTTAATTAGCCTCATTAAGGTGGCGCTGCGTGACGCACCGAAGTCCATCGCAGGCGTGGTCTATCATCAAACTCAATGTTTGAAAGAGAGGCACTGTGAAAAATGAGAGCCAGTGCCAGATCCCAATGGTTGGAATTCGGAAAATACCGCTACTTACTTGCGAAAGATGTTTTGTAAAAATCAACCAATACAAGACGAAATGCTACAAAAAGCCTGGCAAACTGGCATACTCCGTAAATTGAAACAGGTTCCAGGAAAGAACGCCGATATACTGAACACTTGGTAAGGATCTGATACTTGAGTGAGTTTATCTAGATCAGGGATTTCTAAAGTGGGTTCCGCGGAACCTAGGTGTTCCGTAGAATACTCATCAGGTTTCCAAACATTATTTTGAAATAGAAGAACTTATTGTTTTTATTTTATTTACGTACTGAAGCACCACGTAACACGCGCGCTAGTGTACGTGCTCCTGCAGACCTCGCGTCAACGGCGACCGGTTCACGCACACAGCGATGCCCGCCCCGTCGCGCGCCTATATAAAGCCACCGGTCGGCCGTACTAAGCCAGTCTTCCCAGTCTTGAGCCAATAGACCCTGTTCACCTCGATACGGTGAACAGAGAAGTCGAAAGGCTTATATCTCAGCCCCCGACCGCTCCAGCCCTCTACCCGATTAAAGCCTCAGAGGTACTTTCGATTATCAAGGATCTTCATCCTAGAAAAGCCCCTGGTGCCGATGGCATCAACAATAGAGTACTCAAGCAGTTCTCTATTGCACTCATATACCTCCTAGTTAGCATCTTCAATGCGGCTATGTCCACTTGCACCTTCCCTAATGCCTGGAAAGAAGCCAATGTCATTGGTATTCGTAAACCGGGCAAATATCAGGCTCAGCCCTCCAGTTACCGCCCCATTTATATCGCGTGGAAGGGACGCTCTCAGACCCGCACCCCATCGGAGCAGGAGTCCCTCAGGGCTCCGTCCTCGCCCCTCTCCTATTCACGCTGTATACCAGTGATATGCCCCGCTCCCACCATCAAGTGGAAATCGCCCTTTTCGCGGATGACACAGCCCTGTACACATCTGATTGTAACCCCAATCGAGTCGAATGACTTCTGCACTTGAAGAGAGGGAGGAGGCGGGGGAGGTCGACACTAGGGAACCTAGCTGGATTGGCGTTTGCAATGAGGGGGCGCGGGGAGCTGGTTCACTGAGCCTCACTGAACTCGGCATGACAATTAGCTCTGAAATAGACAGGACAGACAGTAAGGATGGCCGGATAAATCAAAGGTACCCCTCTTAACACATGGAGGTACGTCGCATCGTCACCGTTTCTGTAATCGTGTATCTCGGGTGGTACTCAGGGAGTTGAGCCTGACATAACTGGTCTCCTCCTAAAGGTTAGACTGTACGACCATCTCAGGCGCGCTAGTTGCTGCTTTCCTACTGGCACGGAGTGGGGTGTGCCAATCAGGGGCCCGAAACCTAGAATAGTGGAGCTCATTCCTGAGGTGGACGATACTTGGCAAGTGACAGCTATCTCTCCGCAATACCTCGAAGAATGCCTAGAGACCCGCGGAGGCGTGATAGGAGCTGCGGGGGGCGTGAACTGGCGCTTGGATGACCCGGACGTTGCCGTGGTGGTTCTAAACCATGAGGTATCACAGGTATCGATGCTGTGGGCTTTGCAGGTTGTGACCGCTCTGCCATACCCACTGGTGAATGTAACGGAGGTTTTTGCGACTACAACACACGAGCCTCGTGAGCGACTTTGTCTCACGGGCATGCTGAGGAACGAGTGTGCCGTGAGTATGGACACTCTCAAACGTAAGCTCGTAATAGTAGCAACTACTCCCCAACAGCAGATAACGGTAGGGGGAGTAAATCTCGCGATTACGAGGCCAGCACGCGGGGGTCAAGGGGGTGTTGTGGTGGCGGTAGGGCTACGGAATATGCTGATTGGGTGCTTACACTCTCTACTGACCAATGTCTGCCCCCTCAAGGAAACGATGGCCATGAAGGCTGGAGAAACGTTGTACGAGCGTGAACGTAGATTGGTCGTTAATAGACGAGCTAGCAGCGTGGCTCACTATGCGTTTCGTCCCTTCGCCCGAGGTGGCGGTGGGGGCAGGAGGGGAGCGTACGTCCTTATGGCTACCAAATGCTTACCGTGTAGCGGCATTGGGTACAGGGGCCGTGCCAGTCGAACGCCCGGACCAAAACTACGCAGAGTACTACGTATACGGATAACATATTCGTAACAGAAACGGAGGCGGAGTCTAGTCCTGCATTAAGACTAGGGACGTGGGGTAATGACGCTGAGTTGGCCACAGGGCTTGGGATTGCCCTGTTTACCTATAGCCATATGAATGGTACAAAGCAGGAAGCAGGGGCAGGATCAGCACTGGACGACATAAAACGGGTTCTACTGCGCCGCCGCTGTTTCGAGGAATGGAAGCGTGTGTCGGGACTGTCGGAACAAGTGGCATCCCCAGACTTGCTCGGAAATCATGCCGGTTATTGGGAAATAATCATAAATGGGGAGGTAGGTAAGCCTTTAAGCGGCGTTAGTGAGATAGGGTCCTACGCCTTATCAGTCACAAACAAAGATAGTATGAGCTGGGATGCCAATCAAGTCGGTGGTGTTGCGGCCACACTAACCGGCGTGCGCACACCCTTAGCAATGAACCTCAGCACCTATACATTGGGGGGACGATATGACATGACAGATGCAGAGAATTTCAGTCTGCTCTCTGCAGTAGGAGGGGGGTGGCAGGAGAACAGATATGGCCACAGGGGAAGTGAGGCGGCATGTACGCGAAGCGTGGGTCGCGCACTGAACAGGTTGAACTTGCAGAACGTGGGGCATGGGGTGCTGACATACGCAACCAAGCCGCAACATCACGAGGTCACGAGTTTTGCGTATAGGCTGGACACCGAAGTCTTTACCATAACGGGGCATTGGTGCAACTGGCAACGCGACTTTAATCCAATAGAGAATGCGCAACAGGCTGTGCCAGCGTTCGGATGGGGATTACTCGCAACAGTACGGGACTATCAGGCTTCTACCTACCAGCTGGTGACTATAACGACGAACCTAGCGAGTACGTTAGAGACCGGGGATATGCTGCCAGGCAAGGGTTGGCACACTCCGAGGCGTACGGTCACCACAGGAGGAGTGGGGCGTAGTACCCTCTTCATGACATTGGGAAGCGGCGAACCGCTAGCTTATTACGTATCTCGCAAAAGCAATGCGATAGCAATAATTGCGCGAGAATTGCACGATCATCGCATCCAAATCGCAAATTCGTATTACGTATCAGCGATACGTAATACGAATTTGCAATTTGGATGCGATAATCGCGCAATTATTGCTATCGCATTGCTATTGCAAGATACGTAATAAGCTAGCCGAATTCGGTGGGTCGGTATGGATCACAACATGGCCGCAAGCCCGGAGTGGGGGGGGAGGATTTTCCCAACGAGCCTGCCACCTATCGTCGGGAGATGCTCCCACTGCCAGTTCGGGTCAGTTCGCTGCCGGAAAAGCGCTCCAGCCCGGTACCACCAAGGCCGGGGGTTCACCTCTGGAGGCGGAGGTGAATGCGGACCATGCCACACAGAAGGACACTGCGTAAATTTGGAAAAGGTGAAGACGATGATACCCGATTGGGAGTGGACGCCAAGTCTACTCGCCACCAAACAAAGGGAGTATTTAAAAGGGCTTGAGTACTGCTGTGAGCAGAGGGGGTGGGAAGCCCCGATGAGTAAGTTCAACAGTAACCTGAGCAGGTACCGCCTGCCTGAAGGGCACAGCTGTGCAGGTTGCAAGTTACCAAAGGGCACGATAGAGGATGGAATACATTTGCTAATGCGATTGCATCCAGGCAGGGCAGCCAGTAGAATAGAGAGGGAGTATGACAGGTTGAGGGATATGACGGGCAATATCTGCTGTCATAACTTGCGTAAACTACTCAAGGAGAGTACAGGTTGGTATAAGCTTGGGGGTAGATATATATCCAAGTATTGGAGGATGCTAGCATAATTGGAAACGATGACGGGTTATGTAGCCCCTGTAGCCCTATCCCAACTTAAAGGGGATGTCGATGTTTGGTTGACAGTGACCAAGCACAACGGAGAAAGGGTTGGGGAAGAGGGTTACTTGTCAGATCTGTATCAAGAGAATTGTCGGTACATTAAAGAGGAGTGGAACAGGCCAAACTAATTACCAACGATGAGGGAATGGATTGCGAGTGGGGTTTGGATGCGGGGTAGGGCTGGTACGGGATTAGCTACAACCATAGGAATAGAGGGGAGAATAAAGAAGACACGTAGGTACAAGGGTGTAGACGCAGCGCTGAAAAGTGATCGTGACATAGCTAATGAACTGATCACTCCGATCAGAGAGGAGATGAGGATAATGCAGAAAAGTGAGGGGGGTAAGGTTAGGCCAGTAGTTGTCGGAGGCAATTGCTTGTATAGGAAAATGGACTTCTTGTCAGAAGTGGTCGAGAGGGGTTTGTATGGGTCAAGAACGAGTACACTGTTTGCGGGAGCAGCTGGGAACGAGGAGATTGTTGAGGAGTGGATTAGGCAAACCAGGAATAATCACGTCCTTAAGGTTCCTTTGGACCAGAGCTCCTTCGATAATAACCAATCAAAATCCACGATTCTGGCTGTTCTCATGGCAATCAAGGACACGATAATTAATAGTGCAAATACTCCTGTCGAATACAAGGTTGTTTGGGATAGCATGTGGGAATCTTTGACAACACTGACACCGTGGTTGGTAATGGAAGGTCAATCACGCTGCTGGGAGAACGGAGTCCCGTCGGGGTGGCGGTGGACAGCACTGTTGGATACTATGTTGAACATAGCATCCTTCAGGGCTGCTTGCCGCTACAGTGCCCAGTACTATAATGTATACGTACCTGTCGGGCTAGCTACGATGCAGGGAGACGATGTCATTTTCACGACTACGGAGGTAAAGTCAGTGGAGACCTTAGTGGCCATGTACTTAACACTAGGATATAAGGTACACCCACAGAAAACATATATCTCAAGGGACAGAGGGGAGTTTTTGAGGCGTAGTTATGAGCAGGAAGGTATCACGGGGTATACACCACGCACACTACTGGCCTTACGTTTCAGGAACTCTATCATTCCGATGCCCATCGTGCCAGCCGAGCGTCTTTATTCTCGTCTGGCACCGTGGTCATTGGCAAGGCAGCGGGGGGGAGACGCCTCCAGTTGCGCAGAATTGTACTTGGAAGATGCAGTGCAGGCGGGCATATCGGCAGAAATGGCGTCGGCCTTCGCACTGATCCCTGCCACATACGGAGGAGCGGGGCTGGAAATGGAGGATGGCCGGATGGGGAATAGGTTGGTACAACTATACGGAAAAAAACAGCCGTGGGTTAAGCCCAGGATAATTAAACCAGGACTCAAGATCAAACCTAAGATGGGTAAGTGGACCCAACGCCTTCAAAACATTGGCGTAGAACTTGTCGGCACATACCGTGAGCAGTTCAACAGACTGCTCGCTGTCACGTGGGGAATGCGAGAAGCGGACTTAATAGGCCAGTGCACCACGGAGTGGGAGGTGGTACCCTACAGCAGGGCAGAGACGGGGGGTAGTCCTAACCCCTTGCCCGATGCCGAGCAGTTGTGGGACCTCAAGGGAGTACCACACTTGCTGACTGCCACACTCAAGGCGCAATCACTAGATGACGGAACATTATTACGGTGGATCAAGCCGTGCTATCATGATTTCGTAGAAAGATTGAAACGTAGAATGAGTAGAACAGTCTACAACCTATACATGTTAGGCCAGTGGACAGTGCCCTCACCAATGTGTGATGACATCGCTATGAAGTATGGGAAGAAGATAAAGGACATGGCAAAACGAATGATGCTTAGCATCTTTGGCATTAGGAACATAGGTCTAAAACAACTAGAGAAACGGATGTTATCGGTGGAGAGAGTGGTTAGAGATGGGATAAGGAGTGCATACCTTGGCACAAAACATGCTATGTAATCCGACCAACAGGGTTGCGCACGCGGTGGCAGGCTGCAGGTGGGACCCACCAGTCCCTCCGTAGACCAAGACACGTTCTTGGTGATCCCGATGACCCTATCACTGCCGCTAATGCGGTAGTGACGTCATCCAGTCAAGACAGAGAAAACACTACACCCTTACACCGACCTCGCCGGCGAGGTCGAAGAACCTTCTAAGTACCTTCTGTACCTTCGCCTAAACCGGTACAAGCATGTTCCGGGGCGTTCTGTTCGATCCTCCCAACCTGGCAACAGCCCAAGCCGAGGTTCGTACCTAGTGGTGCCCTTGTGCTCGTTGCCCAAACCTAACTTTACAGGTTGAGCGCCATCTGCGCTCACCAAAAGCCCGGTAAAGCAGTCATGGCCCCAGGTGGTCAACTGCATTAAATTCCATTCGAAGAAAAAAAAAAAAAAAAAGTACTAAGCCAGTCTACGCTTGCGCGCCGCCATATCCAGTACTGGAAGGGTGGTCTCCGCTAGCTCAAGACGCTCCCCGTATGTCCTTGCTGTCGTTTCGTATCGCGCCCTGCGTAACGAACGCGGTCGGGAACACGCCAGCTTCTAATTACGTATTGGTTGTTCTTATACCCATTGTAAAATTTATCTGTGGGAATTAAACAGACAAGTGGATTTGTACAAGTTGCGTTTCTTTCTGAAGACTGAATCAACTTGGTGAGCAGTGATAAGCAAAAAACACAAATAAAAACGAATTTCGCACCACATGCGAAAGCAACCACCTTATTTACAAGCATTAAATTTTATGCTGAACTTCTAAATTTTCAGAATTAAAATAATAGAGATAAATAAATAAATTTGGGTAACCTTAAATTAAGTAACCAAAATACTTCACCCAGCTAGTAGTGCAGAAACGAACGGTCTAAAAATTGTTTGTTGTACTCGGCGCGGCGTGGTTTTCACCATAATATTCCTCGATTGTTTTATGGTATTTAGTTTTTTGTTCCACATAGAAATACTGTCCGCCTTTGGAGCCGGCGATTTAAGAAGAAGGAAACGTGCAGCCCGACAGCCCTCTGTCTGCACGGCCGCGTATAATATCCCCGGATGGTGTGGAACGTATGGTTGCAACTGCGAGCAGCAGCCATCCACACCCACACGGGTTTTTGCTGAGGAGTTTCACTTCTCAGCGCAGTCGATGAGGCAAGTTTTGCGTCGGGCTGGAACAAATAATAGGAATTCGGCAGTTAAAGATGCCTCAAGTTATGATTCGCTAGAGATTACCGGGATTTCGACTTTTCACAGACCATATTCACCGACGAAAAAACATGTTCGTCGCCACTTATGGCGTGTGACACGAGACACGAGCCACTTTGTGAGGCTGACTGCGAAAACTGAATCGATCGCATTGTTGTTAACATGTGGGCCTGGATGAGTGCAGGTGGACCCGGTGAATTAATATTTTTATAATTTGTTAATAATCATATGGGCAAATAGCTGGCCATGGCTGGGTTCAACCCATTTAATAAAAAAAGTGCTATGTAGCTGTGGGCAGTTCAGCGTGACAACTGCTCCAGAACATTTATGGTACATTTAAATAATAAGGATCAATTAAGTGGACTTCATCAAAACAATTTAATGTTAGTTTTGTTTCGAAATTGGCCCAAAACATTGATAAATTGTGATTTTGATTGTAATTTGTAATAGCCGAAGTTTGCTGAAGGCGCTGAAATATTAGTACAGATCGTGTGGCCTTGTATGGAAGCAATAGTTTCCGCGATATCCAGTGAAACTGTGTGGCCCCCTGGTGTTTAGTAGGCCTACGCTTGGTCTTCGTCAGCAAACCCGTTTCCCTTCCAGCCTATTTACGCGAAAGTACAAAGTAGCTGCTAACAGGGCTGCAGGGACAATCAGGACACCGCCGATGGACGCAACGTGAGTTGAATTGCACATATTTTTTCTTTGTAAGTGCCGCGCATCGTGGCCTCTTTTCTGCCTAGCCCCATGCCAGAGTCTGGGTGAAACAATGATGATAACAATTTTCGTGTCTTTTTATTGTAGTTGAAGATGAACATGTTGTGGATGAGCAGTTAACATAGCTGAAGAATAACGTTGATCCTTCGAAAGCCGTGGAACAAAAGTGGACTGAAACTACAACCGATAACTGTATGCAAGGTTAAAAGCCGTGGAACAAAAGTGGACTGAAACTACAACCGATAACTGTATGCAAGGTTATTCTTTATTCTTTATATAGCTGTATATTGGCGGAAGTTCCCTGCTTTACAGCAACAGGCTGGATATTCACACGTAAGTCGCAAGTCATGGTTTGGCCAACAATTAATAACTTTCGACCAGATACGGCCCCGCCACGGCTTCAAATCCCGCATGGATGGTTATTTTTGGGATATTATTAAATCTTAAATAATAACTGTCAGCCGATTACGTGTGCTGCCGTATACGATACGTGCCAGCCAACTGCTGGGCTGGCACGGCCTTTTCATAAAATTATAATACAGGAGATTAATATGGTTTTGCCTTTTTCTTGTAACAGGCGTACAAATCGTAATTTGTACGGAGAAATTCGTTGACCTTTTCCTCTTTTCTATCTGCTTCTGCATTATAGTTTAAATTGTTTTTGTTTATTTCGAAAAACACCACAACTTCGAAAGAAAAGCGCACGAATGGTCGCTCAGGTCGCTGTTGCTGGTGCTGTCAGCTGTCAGTCAAGAGTCAAAACAACAACTATCATAGACAAATATAAAAATAATTCTCACTAGAAACGGGATATTTACCATGATTTTTGAGTTTTATATGTTCCCGATATTTCGGCACAGTTGCATGCGCCATGATCACGGGAGAACTGACTATAGCTGACTGTATAAAACTCAAAAATCATGGTAAATATCCCGTTTCTAGTGAAAATTATGTACATAACCATGATAGTTTCAAAAGTTAAATATAAAAATGTTCACTCTTTCATTCACTTACTTACGAAACGTCAGTTTTAGGAGTCGCTTACGTAAACTTGTTGGCGCAGACGAAGTTGATGCTTAGGGATGCTTATGTCAGACATAGCTTAGGTGTTGTCTTACTAAGTTTTGTCTTTGTCGACTTTAGTGCAGACGGGCATTACTCCCTATTCTCGATTACGCTGACGCCTGCTATCCTGACCTCATTAAAAAATACCTCGATAAGCTTGAGCGCCTTCAGAATTTCTGCATTAGGTTTATATTTGGCCTACGCAAATATGACCACGTCTCCGAATTTCGCATTAAGCTCAAGTGGTTGCCTATACGCCATCGCAGGAATACTCACATTCTGTCTCTCTTGTACAGTATGTTATTTAACCCTTCTGCCCCTCCTTACCTCAAGGAGCGCTTTCAATATCTTCATCTCTCCCACCCTTTTGCATTGCGCTCCTCTGAGTCATTGCAACTTAAAACTCCTGAGCACACTTCCACTTTCTAAGGATATTCCTTTATTGTACAAGCTATCCGCCTTTGGAATGATCTTCCTCTGGTTATCAGAACCGCTAAATCTCTTCCTATCTTCAAAAAGCTATTGTTTAATCATTTTTTGTCCATGTCGTTAAGCTATAAATTCTAGTAATATGTTCAGACATTTTTATTTATTTATTTAGTATCTTCAGGAGAGAACACAGATCCTGTTAAATTATTATTCTCATTGATGAATTTATTGCGATCAGTCTGTAACAGGATATTGATACCGAACTCCGCAACAACTGAAAAAGATTATTTGACCATTCAAATTGATAACCACCTAAGCCCAGTACCTCATCTCGGATACATGTTTGAGTCCCACGTTGCTAAAACCAATTTACCATCCCAAACAGTTGCAACAGTTAGAAAAAGTTGTATTGATTTTACCGTGCCCTTGGCAAAAGAAATTCATAAGCGCTTACTCAGCAATGATTTCATTTTCATTTTCATTATTATTATTATTGCATTTTTTGTAAGATGGCCTTACAAAAAATGACACTATTATCTGTAGAAAATACTTTAAAACGTTATACGTTATACGTTAAAAGATAACTCAATCGCTGAACTCGCTGTGGAATTAGGTTATGAGGAGGACAAAATTGAAAACATTTTAAAACAATGGCACAGTATTAACTTTGTGAAATGGGACACCATGACTACTGATACTGTACAATTTTTGTATTAAAATACAAGGACGCTGCAGGTTTTAATACGTACAAAGACATAGCAGACTTAGCCATCACTGTTCTGTCGTTGCCCCATTCCAACGCAGAAGTGGAACGAATGTTCAGTCAAATGAATATTATAAAAAACAAACTTAGGAACAGGCTGGCTTCAATCACTTTAAACTCCATACTGCTTATAAGGAACCAGTTAAAGATTTTAAAACGCAATTGCCATACCTATTTCTTGCCAGATGATGTCCTGACCAAAATCACAAAAACTGTTAAAAAACCAAGTACTTCTACAGTGGAACCATCAACTTCTGCTGCTTCAGCGCCATTAGAAGTTGTCGAAGTCGAACATGACGCAATGGATAACGAAATTTTTGCTTGTTTAAACCTATAGAGATTTGATTATTATGATTAAATACTTGATTACATAAATTTGCTTTTATTTACACCATATTTTGTTACCATGGAATATTTTGAAATATTTAGCGACTTCTAGCGGATTTTTTATTCGTTTTTTTTTCAAAATCTAGGGACTATTGCATCGAGGTCTAGGGACTTTTTTTTTCCTAAACGGCAACACTGAATTTGGTCTTTGTTGATCTGTATCTTTTACATTCAATAAATTAAATAAAACAGCCAACAGTCACATAAATTATTTCTAGGGCCCAAACGAACGTTACAATGTTCGAAAATTTCAAACAAAGGTTTTGGTTTTGGTGTAGATTTAGTTCAGCTGATGTTAAAAAAATAGTATCGTGGTATTTTCTGAACTTTTGCCCGTTGACGTTGCTAACACTCAAATGGGATGCGAGTTGGAATTGGTCTCAAAATTTAATATTGATGAAGATGAGTGTAGTAATGAGTATACCCCATTATGTAGTTGAATTGTGTAAGATGATTGTTTTTTTTTTTTATCAAACAAAGAGCGTACTTGCGTAAAGCCGGTGAATATTATATAGCACTGGTTATTGGTAAGTTACATATTCCATTGTCAAATTACTTATGCCTCACGCAGTTATGTCACATCCATTAAAGAGTCTACATTATAATGCACATCCATATATAAAATCGTTGCGTGACTTACTGACTGACTATCAACGCGCAGCCTAAACCGTAAGTCCTCGAAACCTGAAATTTTGAAAGTACGTTTCTTTTATTGTTTATGGGTGCAGTAAGAAAGGAATTCCAGAAATATAACCCCTAATGGCCGGTTTACACTTTGTTAAGTTAACACTGCAGGTGATTAGTGCAGGTGTTTAGTAATCAAGGTGTGAACGGAAGCGTGAAGTGATTAGTGTTAAGTGTAAAGTGCAATTAGTGCTTATTGATTAGTGCGAGTGAATAGAATCAAGGTCTATTTTTGCTGTTAAGTGACCTCCCCCCTTGTACTGTTTCACTCCCCTCTCTCGCAGTTCGCCTGTACTAATCAGTGTGTAAACACGTGTGTGTTAAGTGCGCAGTGTCAAATTCAAAGCGAAAATGAAGTGGACGGAACAACATACTTTAAAATTCGTACAAGAATACTTAAAGTATGAATGTCTATACAATGTAAAGTGCGCAGAATTTAAAATCAAACAGTTGAGAGATGCGGCCCTATTAAAACTGAGTGAAGCGATGGAAATTCCCGAATCCGGTCCCAAAGAAGCGTACAACAAAATACGAAGCTTGAAATCGACCTTCTCCCAAGAGCACAAAAAAGTAAAAGATTCTATTAAATCGGGTGCAGGGCTTGATGATATATATGTGCCAAATATCAAATGGTACAAAGTGATGGATGATGCCCTAAAGGCAGTAAATGTTGGAGAATGCAGAGAGACATCGAGTAATATGGTGAGTATTCCATAAGTACTATGTTTTTTTTTCACCGCACTACGGGTAGGCAAAGAAAGCTTACGGTCTTATTCATAAACGCATTATAAAAAGGTATAGAACGCATTTTTAATAATCTTATGGATTTAGTTTATTTAAGCTGTCAAAATGTTGTTGTTCTAGTTGTCAATGTCATGAAATGTCAAAGCCTACCGATAATTTGCGTGCTTGACGTTGGTTTGATGGTGTAATCAGATTTCATGTTTCTTTTACAGTGGACTGGCAACATCTATTGGTTTATTAATAATAGGGTTATAATACGTTTATGAATATGAATACAAACTGCATTATAACGGCTGTATAAGCTTAAATGGGTTTTAGAAGCGTTTTAACTAAAACGTTACTAAGAAACGTTTTAAGTAATTTTTATGAATAAGACCGTTAGAATTTATAGTAACTTCAATAGGCAGGGGCCGACCGATAGCGAGAGAGTGAAAGAAAACACAAAATTATTTAGAGCACATTTATTTATAGTATCTTACATGTTAACTTACTAGGTAGGAAATTGTATTGAAACTAATTGCTATTAATGTACCATTCTTGCCTGCCAAGGTACTGAGCCTTCACCAACAAAATAATCTGCATAGCGATCTCGTACATTGTGAGCTTGTTGTGATGATCTATTTTGCAAACTTCTTTCAATGTTTACCTGCTGGTAGAAACTCTCTCCAGGAACCAGGTGTGATGTTCCCCGTTTCGATGTTTTCTGTATCAACTGTTACACTTTGAATAGTACCTTGCGTTTTTCTAAGCCAATTGTGCAAAGCAACACACGTTCTAACTATTTTATCAGCTTTAGCGGGCGCATATGGGAGGGGTTTCAGAAATATTCTAAATTTACACACTAATATTCCGAAGGCATTTTCAACTATCCGTCTGGCCCGTGATAATCTGTAGTTGAACACTTTTTGCTTGAGAGATAAATTATTTCCTCCGTATGGTTTCATAAGGTACGTTTTCAATGGGAAAGCATTATCTGCAACAATCACACGGTTTGGTGGTAGAAAATTATTCTCTAGAGCGTGGCTCAAGCTGCAGTTTCGGAAAACTCCTCCATCACTGATTCGTCCATTGCATCCAATATCAAAATAAATAAAACAATAATCATGGTCTACTAATACCATAAGAACGATGCTGTGCTGGTTCTTGTAATTGTAATAATAACTTCCAGAATCATCCGGTGCATTCAGTACGACGTGTTTACCGTCTAATGCACCACAGCAACCGGGAAAGTTCCATTTTTGACTGAATCCTTCTTCAATACTTTTCCATTCTTCTGTACTTCTAGGAATCTGCAACAATAATAAATATATTTACTAATGCCATGTTATGTATTTACAGAACCTGGAGTCTCAAGATAAAATCAATGAAGATAATGTTGAGACAAGAGACACTGAAGGCAAGAAGGCTGTTGAAAATACTTCAGGAGTTGGAACCTCAAGCAATGACTCGGGCCAGTCATTCTTAAATCCTCGGAAAAGGACGATGCTACGAGACTATGACAACTTACTGACAAAGGCCCAAAATGTAGCCAACAGTGTCAACAGCTCTGTTGTATCAGAGAATGAATTCGACTTATTTGGACGAATGGTTGCAGTTCAATTGAAAAATTTACCAATGGATTCAGCAATTGAAGCACAACAGTATATTCAAAATTATCTTTCTGGCTTGCGTTTGCCGTCAGTCTCAAACATCCAATTTAATTTATGAAATGGAAGAAAACAGAACACAACCATATTTTATGTCGTCTCCCCCCCCAACTTCAACCATTTCTAGAAATTCATATTATTCGAGCAACGATGATACGAGTACATACAATGAAAATGCCACATTGAGTTATGGAAATCTTGACAATACAAATACAACTGTTGTGACAAATCAGTCAAATTCTGAAAATGCATTTACTTCTGTTGTTGATAGAAATGATGTGTTAACCCAAGCTTGGGAATCTGCATAAAGAATTTACAACATTCCAATACAATTTTTAGTTTGCAATTTTATTTCTAAAAATAAAACCGATATAAAATATTTGTTAATGTGTTTTACTAACCTTTATATAATCTTTTAAGGCGTTGTATACAGCATCGCAGACTATCGGTATCATTAAACTTATTGCTGGTTTAGATACTCTGAATAAATGTGACAAAGTACGCAGACTACAACCAGTGGCAAGAAAATACAACACTATCTGAAGTTTTATTTTTGGCGTGAGTGCACTCCTCATAAAAGTATCTGTTTTTTTTATGGCGGGCTCAACGTGCGTCAGCAACTCTTTAAATTGCGTTTCTGTCATTCGCATTGATCTGTAAAATTCAGCAGGATCTTCCTTAGCAATTTCTTCAAAAAGTTTATTGCTGGCTCCATACTGAGAACGTCTGGTAATCCATTTTCTTTGCCATAATCTTTTAGGCCTATTGATTTCAAAATTGAGTTCATTTTCTATATCAGATACCACAACAGATACAATCTCTTTAATTATTTGTCTCAATATTAAGCGCTGTTCATCTTCCATTTCTAGAGACACTATGCACAACGGACAGTACCACTACTTTGAGCTTCTTCCTAAACACTGTGTAAACAGAGATGGAAAAGACTACTTAACACTTGACATTTATCGCGTTAAGTTAACGCTTAACACTTATCACTTCACACTTCGCAGTGTAAACCGGCCTTAAAGGCCTGAATTCACTTTGATTAGTGATTAGTGCAGGTGGTTAGTGATTAGGAGAAAACAAGTGTGGACAGCGACTGATTAGTGAAGGTGCCTGCGTAGTAACATGATTAGAAGCGTGTTCTATGTGAGTAGCCACGTCCCGCGCGCCCTCCCTTCCCCCTCCCTCGCAGCGTGCCTTCCACTAAACACGTCTGTACAGACAGTTAAGTGTTTAGCGTCGGACGCTCGTGTTGTTGTACAAAAAATGGCAAAGTGGACCGAAGACATTAACCTATAAATTTGTGCAGGAGTATGTAAAACATGAATGCCTTTACAATTGTAAAGCCCCTAGCTAAAAATTTGAGTCCGAGATGCGTCTTTTTTACGCAAAAGTGAAGCTATGAACATACCGGGGTTTGGGAGTAAAGTTTATACTTACATAAGATACTTGAGGTCTACATATTCGCAAGAGGTTAAGAAAGTTAAAAAGAGCACAAAATCAGGAGCTGGAACAGATGACGAATATAATCCACAAATAAAGTGGTTCAAATTATTAGATGACGCTATAAAAGCTGTAAATGTACAGTGCAGCAACTTGGGGAGTAACACTTCTTTCATTACCGTAAAACGTGCCTACTTTGCACCTTAATGGGTAAAAATACTCCAATAAAATAATAAAAAAAATATAATAAAAAAATTATAATAAAAATATTATTTCGTTCAAAGCTCAAAATTAACAATGAAATTGAAAAATGTTTGAACGCATCCGATTAGTCTTTGATCTTGTTGGCAATACTGAATACCCACTTCCGGTGTCCACCATTTTTTTCTCTCGATGGCAGCCATTATTCCGGAGTTTATCAAAAAGATAAAAAATTACAGTCAGCAAAAGCCACTTCCATCGAGGAAACCGCTTGAATGTTTGAGGTAAGGGGGGTTTTTATGTCATCAGGTATATAATTAGCTAGCGATATACGTTAATATTTATCGATCAAACTTGTTTTTGTTGAATTCTAACCTCTTTTAAAATCACGTTCCTAGTTTGCACCATGTTTTGAGGTGGCTTTGCTCCAGGAGCAAAGCCACCCCATACCCGTAACAATCAGTTTTTAAATCATTATTGTTACGGAATCTCTGTTTTTTTTTTAGAAAAGATGCCGCGCGTTTACAAAAAAAAAAGTAGGTTCAAGAAACTATAAGAACTATTCGGAGGATACTCTAAGAACATGTCTGGCGTCAATAGAAAACAGAGATTTGACTCAAAGAAAAGCGAGTGAAAAGTTTGGAATTCCATGAAGAACCATTATCAACCGATTGAAACTTCTTCGACGCAACACTCCCTCAAAACCACCTGGAGCTCCTACCACTTTTACAGCTGCAGAAGAAGAACTATTCGTTGATTGCATAGACAAATTAAGTGATCATGGCTTTCCCCTAACAATGTTCGATCTCCGCATTGTGATAAAATCATATCTTGACAAAATTGGTAGGAAAGTTATCAAATTCAAAGAAAACACTCCAGGAAAAGAATCGGTGGATAGTTTTTTGAGAAGAAATCCGGCCTTGACACAAAGATTTGCTGCTAATATAAAGCGCAGTAGAGCTGCTGTTGATAAGGGCACCCTCAAAGAATACGTACAAAATTTAGAAGAGGCTGTCAAAGAAAACACAAGAAAATATCTGGAACTACGATGAGGCGAATTTATCCGATGATCCTGGTGTTAAAAAGATTCTGACAAAGCGAGGAACCAAATATCCCGAAGTGATAAGAGACACGTCCAAGAGTTCCACGTCTCTCATGTTTGCTGGAAATGCGGTCAGAGAACTACTACCCCCATACGTCGTTTATAAATCAAAACAGCTGTGGAACACTTGGACACAGAATGGACCAAAGAATGCTCGGTATAATTGTAGCCCTTCGGGTTGGTTCGACATGAATTTGTTCAACGACTGGTCCAACTTTTCCTGACGAGACTCAAAAAACAGGAAGGCCTTAAGGTCATCATAGGTGACAATCTATCGTCCCATATTTCGGTGGATGTTCTGACGGCTTGCAGAGAAAATAACATAAGGTTTGTGTGCCTTCCTCCAAATAGTACACACTTGACGCAGCCGCTTGATGTTGCCTTTTTCCACCCAATGAAAGTGGCATAACGGAAAACTCTGAATGAATGGAAAACCAGCGAACTTGGCAGCCGCGAAAAAACTGTGCAAAAAAGCAGTTTCCCAATTTCGCTTAGAAGGCTTATTGATGTAGTAGAAATAAATTGCACAGAAAATCTGAAATCAGGTTTTAAGAAATGTGGCATTTGTCCGATCGATCTAGATGTCCTGTTGGCAAGATTGTCTAAGCCTGCTGACCAGAATGCAGTACTAGATTCGTTTTTGGAATCACTAGAAGCGAAACGAGTGGCATGGAAAAAAGGAGTAAATCCGAGAAAACGGCGTACAGACACATAACACAGTACAGAACATAGTCCCAGGAAAAAGTGTAACAGAAAACGAACCATAGAAAACGAAGGTGACGCTCGGCCTTCCACTTCAGACGCTCAAGCTTGCACTTCAGTATACACTCTGGATGACGAAAATGAAGATGAAGCTTATCAGGCTTCTACTCCAAAACGTCGTGATCATCGAATAAACACAGACAGCACTTACGCCGAAAGTGATCGTAGTCCGATCTGTTGCATGTCTCTTCACGATTCCTCAAATGACGGTTCTATGAGAGAATTTCTAGAAAATGAACCAGAGATGATTTTGGAAGAAAAGTCAGGTAATTTCGTCGAAAGTCCTATAGCAAAAACTTCACGCCACTCATGAAAACAGAAGGCCAAAATGTAGCATATACGTATGAAGGCGAGGTCTTCCCAGGAGTCATAACAAAAATTTATGACAAAGGACCTTATATATCCTCAATGAAAAGGTCGCTTAAGTATTGGAAGTGGCCAAAACCAAAGGATGAGATACAATATGATTGGAACGAAGTTCTTGGCCGTATTTCCGCACCAAAAAAATTGGTGCGTCCTGTTTGTCCTACATATGCTCTTTTTTATGTGACATTCAGATTAAACTGGCCATTATTCGAAATCGAAACAAATAACTATTACCTACGTACATTGCATCCTGGGGTATGGTGTGCATGTTTAACATACAATCTCAGCCATCATCAATCATCTTACAAACAGACATTCTCAGAACTATTTCTAGTAGACCTAGTGTCCGCCCGCGGCTTCGTTCGCCTATTACCAGGATTTAGTAGCCAAAAACTAAAAAGTAAATCTGTGTACCTACCAAGTTTCATCGAAATCTATTACCTAGTCAGTTTCGCGTGATTGAGTAATGAACACAAATATCCAACAATCCAAGCTTTGGCTTATATTATGATATTAGTAGGATTCACTTATATTTGCATTTAAAATCGGCCATTCATGTCTAATTCACCTACATTATTTCTAGGTACGTCCCGTGCCAGCGGGTTGTAAATCAGTGAAAAGAAAAAAAGTAGAAGATTATAATGATTAACACATATTAACATTTATTGAATATTATTGAATTAACATTTATTGAATATTATTGAATTAACATTTATTGAATATTATTGAATTAACATTTATTGAATAACATTCATTTACTAAGATAATTATTTATAATGCATGATTCTTACTATTAGTCCAGTCAAGATGTACATCCGTGCTTGCAAAAGTTCGGGTCACGCTGATTTTTTTATGTTGTTAGGACCTTAACCAACATTAAAAAAACAGATTTGCAATTTTCCAAGTGCTGTGCGTTCAGCGGTGTGCCCAAAAAACCATGAAATTTTGGGGTTTTTACTCAATATCTTAGTGAAGGAAGGGTCTGATCGGTATAGTCACTGTGAATACTTTTTAATGTGACGAAATTTGCTACAATTTTATTTTAGCGCGAGCTCTATAGAGCCATTGGTTCCCAAGATACAGTTCTTCAAAAATAGGCAATTTTTTCCTAGAGGTGTTTTTTTTTTTCGAAATGTTCACTTATTTTGTAAAATATCTTCTAAAATACGCATCTGGTTTTTTAATGTTGGTTAAGGTCCTAACAACATATTAAAAAATCAGCGTGACCCGAACTTTTGCAAGCACGACCTACTTTTTATGTTTAACTTGACTGGACTAAATACTCTGGTTCAGAATTCGAGTTTTTTTTGTAAACAAACAAATGTCACTGACAATGAGACAAGCCAGCGGTAAAAACATTTTTTTGCGTGGATCATATTTTATTAGTAGTGACGCGTGGTTTTTCCTACGGTATTAAGTTTTTGTAATATCCGCCCATTGTTTAGAATCTCTGCAGTGTTCCAAGTAACATGAAATATTTTCTACTAACAAATATATTTTTGCTTGATAACTTTGTTAATAACCGAAATAACTCAAAGAAATATACGACATAATATTGATTACTTCATAGTTTATCAGATCTGAGTTAGAATAACATGCCTAGACTGTTTATTGGCCTAATTTAATAAACTACCATAAAGCACCTATTTTTTTGCTATGGTATCCCCTTTGTTTACTTAAAATATCTCGAATTCTGAACCAGGGTATAGCAAACGACTGATATGTAAAACTAAATTTAGAAGATTATAATGATTGAATAATGATTGAATAATGATTTACTAATATAATTAAGTATAATTTTATAAAGGATGATTCTTACTAGCAAACGACTGATATGTAAAACTAAATTTAGAAGATTATAATGATTGAATAACATTTATTTACCAGTATAATTATGTATAATTTTATAATGGATAATTCTTACTAGCAAACGACTGATATGTAAAACTAAATTTAGAAGATTATAATGATTGAATAACATTTATTTAGTATTATAATTATGTATAATTTTATAATGGATGATTCTTACTAGCAAAAGACTGATATGTTAAACTAAATTTAGAAGATTATAATGATTGAATAACATTTATTTACTATTATAATTATATATAACTAGCAGTGCCCCGCGGTTTTACCCGCGTAAGTCTCGATCCCGTGAGAATACCGCGGGGAATAAAAATGTGCCTATGTGTTATTCCGGGAGTCCAGTTATCTCCATTCCAAATTTCATCCAAATCCGTCCAGCCGTTTCAGCGTGAAGAAGTAACAAACACACTAGCACTCTCACACACAAACTTTCGCATTTTTTATTTTTTTATGCTACTGTAATGGCGGAGCAAGCAGATGGCCCACCTGATGTTAAGCGGTAACCTCTGCCTATGAACAGTGCATTACCTCATAGGTCACGTCCACCTAGGACGCGCCCTATGTGGCATTGCACTGCGCCCGCCACCCTGAGACATAAAGATGAAAAGTCTCATGTGCCTGTAATTTCACCGGCACCCTTACCCTTCAAACCGGAACACAGCAATGCGAGCACTACTGCTTTGCGGCAGAAATAGGTACGGTGGTAGTACTTCCCCGGACGAACTCTTTCACAAAAAAGCTCTACTACTACTAATAATATTATATTATATCATTTATAATATTAGTGTGATTTTAGAATGGATGATTCTTAATAGTAAACGACTGATATGTTAAACTAAAGAACAATGGAACCCCGTCCCTACCATTGTAGCATGTTAAGTTTCGGATGGAAACATGTATATTGTTATATAGATAACAAATGTGAATTTGTTATGAATGAAATGAGAATATGTTATTTTGTGTATAATTATTTTACTTTATGTTTTTTAAGTTCCTGTATCCTAATAAATAAACTGTATTTGGGGATGAATACGTCGTGCGCTGTTTATTATTAAGTATGAAACATCGCCGCAATAGGCGCTTAAATAATTAAATTAAATTGAAGAGATACATGAATACTACCTAACATTATATAGCTTTTCAATTTTGATTTCTAAGTCTCAATAACTTTTTTCCTCCATGTCTTATAGGCTTGCTGTTATACAATGAAATTATACACTTTTCAAATACTTTCATTTGATATATATAGATGGGAGCTAGAACAACAAGGAAAAAAGTGCAAAAGGCAAAGTGTCCTACAAGGGTAGGGACACTTTGCCCATTGTTCTTTAGAAGATTATAATGATTGAATAACATTTATTTACTATTATAATTATGTATAATTTACAATGGATGATTCTTACTTGCAAATGACTGATATGTAATAGGCGGATGTTGCTGTTGTTTCTATTTAATAATGAAGTATAATATTTGTGCGTGTTTTCATTAAATAGGTCGTCATTTATATAGGTAGGCAGATAATATCTCTGCTAGGTAAACTCTAATTATTTTGTTTCTTTGAGATTTATGTGATGAATCTACTATTTGAATTTTTAACGAATGTTTACTGAAGAAAAGAAAAGTTATGTTAGCTATGTTAAGAAAAGTTTGTTTAAAAATAATGTCTATTGTTACTTTGAAACTTTTAATAAGTGTAAGATGTATTTCCGCAACAAAGAAAATTGGTAGTTGTGATTTATTTTGAGTTTCTGAACTCGACTAAATTTACAGAATTTAAGATCTCAATAATAAGTGACTGTGTAATATGCCATTTTTTTTATGTAGACAGGTATGTTTACTATGTAAAACTCTCATTATATTTTTGAATTTTTAACGAATGTTTACTAAGGAAAATATAGCCTAATTATGCTCAGAAAAGTTTGTTTAAAAATAATGTCTATTGTTACTTTGAAACGATTAATAAGTGTAAGATGTATTTCCGCACCAAAGAAAATTGGTAGCTGTGATTTATTTTGAGTTTCTGAACTCGACTAGATTTACAAAATTTAAGATATCAATAATAAGTTACTGTGCAATTTGCCATTTTTTTATTTAGATAGGTATGTTTATTATGTGAAACTCTAATTATATTGTTTCCTAAAAGTTTGAATGTTGATTTAAACTTATTTTATTTTCTAACGAATGTTTAATGAACAATAATTTATAAATGTCGTTTTCATGTTATTTAAGAAAAAAAATTGGTATTCATTTTATCTATTGTCACTTTGAAATGTCTATTAGTTGTAATTGAAGATGATTCAGACTAAATAATGGCTTATTTGTAGTAATATCTAACTTTATGCACATATAAAAAAGTTCCTTTTTTTTTGTTCCGACCGTAAAATCTAGCTGGAAACACCTGAAACTACTTCTTTAGGGCTTTCTTCAGGAGCATAGTAACAGTTTACGCCGCTTTCTATGCACCAGCCTCTAAAATATATATATTTTTGTCCGGAGATAATGCAGAAGCAATGTTTCCCAAAGGGGTGGGTAAGATTGCTCCTAATTCGGCGTTTTATACACCAGAACTCAATAAAAAGCTTTTTTATTAGTTGAATACCTTTAAGGTGTATTTTCAATAAACATTAAAAAGCAATCTTTAATGTTTAAGGTTTTCAAGTAATCACACTTTTTCTAAATTTGGAGCCAATTTTGGAGAAAATTAGGCACGTTTTACGGTACTTCATCCAATATGAAGCGCGCTCTTCGATGTTCGTCCATACTTGCTGATCGACAGCTAACAGCTGAATTTACTTAACAGAGCCACTAAACAAGAATTGGACACTACTTGCACTACACACCTGCACATCATCCTCAATTAACTAATCACTTGCACTCACACTAATCAAAGTGAATACAGGCCTTAAGGGGGTGCAGTGAGTGTCGCAGTTTGTATGGAAAAGTACACGCGGACGAAGTCACGGGCATTCCACTAGTATATCCTCAATGGAAGCGTTTCCAGTCAAGCTTCAAGATTTTCATCGTTGCATCGGGCCTCAATGGAAGCGTTTCCAGTCAAGCTTCAAGATTTTCATTGTTGCATCGGGCCTTAGTAAGGTAACGGAAACGAGAAAGGCCGCAATTTTCCTGAACTGCATTGGATTTCTCATTTTCGCTGGTTATCAAAATGTAATGATACAATTCCTGTGCAGTATCATTACATTTTGATAACCAGCGAAAATGAGAAAAAACTTGAAGAAGTAATTTAGATTTTGAAGATTATTTCAAGCCAAAAAGTAATGAAATTATCAATACTTTCCATTTTAACCAAAGAGTTCAAGAAGATGGAGAACATTTTGACACGTTGCACAAAATTGCAATTTTGAAAGCTTTTTGGAGAGAATGCTAAGAGACAGAATTATCTATGGAATAAGAGATAGAAGCGTCCAGCAGAAGTAACTTGGAAAGAAAAAATTTACTTTCGAGAAGGCGGGGCGAATTTGCAGAACTTCAGAACTTTCCAAGGAGCATGTCAAAGCCATCAGCCAGCAACAGCCTCCGGCCCATGAAGTGGATGCAGTCCAGGTCCCAACAAGACTCAACAAGAAACACCAAAAGCTAAGTATAATAAATATAACCAACTAAATAGTGGCACCATTTACTTATGTAAAAAATGTAATAAACGGCATGAGCCTAGAAAATGTCCAGCTTTTGGTAAAATTTGTACAATGTGTAAGAAAATTAATCATTTCGCTGTAGGGTGTAAATCTAGGAACAAGGTGCATTCTCTAACTGCTGATGAGAATTGTGATAATGAAAGCCCGGTGGATTTATGACTCGTACTAGTTTGCAACTCGATTAGAAAGAAGAAAGAAAGAAAGAAAACAACAACACAAGGAGTGGACAGAGACTTTGATGGTTGAATCTAAAAGTATAACATTCAAATGTGATTCGGGGGCACAAACTAATGTGTTATCATTAAAAGATCTTAAAAGACTTGATGATGAAAATCCTCAGTGGTCTGAGACAAAAGTAATATTAGAAGTTTTTGGGGGAACTCAACTACATCCTTTTGGTAAAAAGGAATTAATAATTTTTAAGAACAATGAAGTTGGATAAGGACTGAGTTCATTATAGTTACTTATGTTCATTGCAGACTTATTGTCTCGATCATATCTAGAATGCAAAGATACTGATGACTCTTATATGTATGAAGTAATTCATTGCATTGGACATGCAAAATACTTGCAATGTACCGATAAAACTAAACAGAAACTGATTTCAGAAACTTGTAAGGACTTAGAACTTAAACAACTTATAGAGTTTAATAACAAAGGTTGGCCAGATAATATAAAACACATTCCTGATGATATGCAACATTATAATAAATTTAGATCTGATATATCATTTGATGAGAACTTAATATTTTTACGTGAAAAGCTTCAAATCCCTAAGACTATGAGACTAGAAATTCTAATGAAAATGCATGAAGGACATCTTGGTATGAGTAAAATGAAAAACTTGGTAAGAGAATTGTATTATTGGCCTAAAATGGGTGATCACATTGAACAGTTTTAAAAAAAAATGTTTTGTTTGTCAAACTCACCAAAATAAAAATATAAAGGAACCCTTGTTATCACATGAAATCCCTGAGCTACCATTTCTAAACAACTTGGACTATTACTACATTCGTCACTACTTGTTAGTTCTTCGTATCAAATCAATTCGAATCAAGATAGAACTTAGTTTTTACTTTTGGAACAGAGTTTTCGCAGTGCAGTGGTCGGTGATATTTAGAAAATGACCTCAGATTCAGAAGAAGATGCCACCGGCCCGTCAACACCTAAGAAATGTAAGAAAACTAAACACAGAGCCCAAAAGTATAGAAACCAATGGGAAACTGAAGGCGAGAAGGCATATTGTAAACTATGCGATGTGAAAATCTCATGCGAAATTTCTACTTTAAAGAGACACATGTCCAATGCTGAACATTCGCGGAAAATAAAAAACTGGCCAAGCCGATTCCATCATTTTTCAAAAAAGCAGATGTTGCCATGTTGCATTGCCCCCATGAAAATTCTGTTACTGAACTTGAATTAAAACTTTGTTCATTTATGGCTGAGCATAACGTTTCGTTTCAAACCGTGGATCAATTAAGTGAAATAATAAAGAGTATACCCGATTCAAAAATTGCACCCGATATTAAGTTGAGAAGAACAAAATGTACAGGAGTAATAAAAAACGTTATTGGGGAATGTCACAAAAGCGATTTACAAACTTTGTTAAAATCAACAAAATTCAGTGTGCTAGTGGACGAGTCGACTGACATTTCATCAGTTAAAACAATGTGCATCGTAGTGCGTCTTTATGACCCTGAAACACAAAAAATTTCGAGCCTTGTTTGAGAGGAACGATTTTGACGCTGCAAATCAAGGTGCAACTGGAGAAGCCATTTATAATTCAATTATCAGAAGCTTTCAGGATCGAAATGTTCCTACAGATAATATAATTGGATATGCATCAGACGGTGCTAGCGTTATGATGGGCCAGCACAACTCAGTAGCTAGTCGATTTATGTCAAACAATCCCGGCATAATCATTCTTAAATGCATCTGCCACTCATTACACCTGTGTGCAAGCGAAGCGTGTAAGAAATTGCCAAGGCGTTGTGAGGATCTAGCCCGAAACGTGTATGGATACTTTAAACACAGCTCAAAACGTCAATCTGAATTTGTCGAATTCCAGATGTTCACTAATACTAAAGTGCACAAGCTACTGCACCCCTCCCAGACACGATGGCTCTCCTTATTAGCAGTTGTCAATCGATTACTGGAATAGTGGGAACCTTTAAAACTTTTTTTTACGAGAAAGTGGCTAGATGAGCGTATTGTGTCTGCAGAGCATACATTCAATGACTTGAATGATCCATTCATGAAGCTATATTTTATATTCTTGCAATGGGTGCTGCCTAAGTTCGTGAATCTAAACGAATATTTCCAAAAAAGCGGTGTCGCAATAACAGAACTAGATAGAAAAATGAGAGCAACTTATCAAGAGCTTCTGTTGTGTTATATGAAACGAGACTATGTTGTTACAAATGATATGGGCGCTATTGACCCGACTAAAGAAGAGCATTTTTTACGACCTGAAAGTATGTATTTTGGGGTACAACTGATGACTGAAATAGCAAACCAGAATATTCAATCAAGGCAAGACTTGATTTCAGATTTCAAAAAAAGAGCGAGAGATTTCCTTATAACCGGGTGTTGTCAAATAAGGAATAGATATGACTTTTCCGACGATTTACTGCAGAAGTTGTCGATACTATCGCCAAAAAATGCTGTTTCGAATGCCCAAAGAACCACGGAGCCAACTCTGTTGCCCATGATGCTAAAGGTTCCTTGCATCATGAAAGGTAAAACAAATGAACAAAAACAGGCCATAGACGATGAATGGAGACTTCTACCGGAAACGGTTCTTCCCGAAGAGTCCTTCCTTCAAATGGACAAAATGTCACCTGATGAGTTTTGGAGCAAGATATTATACAATTATCGGAACCGCAATTTCAGAATTTGGCGAAATTTGTTCTTGAAGTTTATTTTAATTTACTTTTTGCACCAACCTACCTCTATAATCACCTCTCTCTAGCCTCAAAGGTTTGCTGGTAGAAAACTCTTTTTAGGGTTAAGCTCGCCTCTGTACATGTTCGCTACCTCTTACTGTTTTTTTTTGTGTTTTCTTGCGTGCAATAAAGAATAAAGAATAAAGAAGTTCTCTCCTTGCCACATGCAAATGCCGATTCAGAAAGAATGTTCAGCGCTGTGAACTTAATTAAAACAAAGCAAAGAAACCGTCTTTTAACATCTACTATAAATGGAACATTATTAGCCAAACAGTGCATTTCCAGAAAACATACGAATTGTACGAGGTTCAAGCCAACTCCCGAAATGATAACGAAAATAAAAAAACCGTCGGAATTTGAAAAAAATGCCACTGAAGAAGATGTCTTATTAGGTGATGTTGTGGATTTGATGGGAGGAGACGAGTGATTTCATGTCTATATTTTAATTTTTCATGTAAATAGTTAAATAAAAAAATGTACGGCAATTTTTGTTTCAATACGGCAATTTCATCTCTTGCGTACGGCAACCCTGCAAATGACCAGCGGCAACACTGCGCGACAGCCGCGCGACTCGTGATTTTTCATGCCTTGTACCTAATTATAGAACTATTTAGCTGGCAACTGTTATTGCTGAATTATTGAATGGTCTGCTTGATACACAGCTAAGAGCGCACTTGAGCTTGAGTGATGTGCAGTTTGGTTTCCAGTCTGGGCTATCGACGGAATCAGCTATCTTGTGTCTCAAGAATACTGTCCAATATTATACCAGCAAAAAAACAACGGTTTATGCATGCTTCTTGGACTTGTCAAAAGCATTTGACTTTGTCTCGTATGACATAATTTGGGAATTATTGTTGTGTGATACTAGTATGTCAAAAGATGTGGTGTACATATTCAAGTAATGGTATGAAAATCAAAGCAACATGGTTCAATGGGCGGGCTCGTTTTCCGATGAGTATGCATTGAAGTGCGGCGTGAGGCAGGACGGGATCACATCTCTAAGGCTCTTCAATTTGTATATCAATTATTTGATTGAGGATAATTGACTAAATAATTGAAGGAATTTAGTTTCCACGCGAATTTGACATTTTAAATTCAAATCACTTTACTCCCTTGGGAGTTTCATACAACTTTACCCCCATTAAGAGGAATTGCTTTACTTTACGTCGAGGTTGCACGATATGTAATTGGACATCGAGCAGGTGGTGTGAAAATATATTTGTTTCTCGTTAAGCTCGTCGTTTATAGTAACTTGCACACTCATGCCTCATATTTTTATGAATTCTCTGCTTTTTCAACAAACCACCACACAAGTAACGATCACAACACACACTACTGTCACTTTTGACAGCCTTGACACGGTGATTAGTGTTTGAAGCGTAGTCGGTGTAATTGCAAAATAGTGGATCTATGCCCGGTTCCTATATTTGAGAAACGATCCGTTTTAGTTACTAATAGTAATTTTATATACGAGGCGTAATCTAAAGCCGTTCCTTCAAAAAACGTGTCGTCATGCAACTTACTGACGGCTTGCTACCAACGGATGGGAGGGTTAAGCCGCATTTATATTTATCTGACGTGTTGTGTTGTGATGCATCAGAACGGTATCAGTTTCATACATTTAAAATGGAAGCGTTCACATTTATTCAATGCGGTGTGTTATGACGGCTTCTGATGTGTCGTGTCACAGGCGATCCCGATCCGCGACAGAAAGGGTGAGGTGCGGGGGGCGGTGCCGTGAGACGTCATACCGCATCAGACTAGTGTGTACGCGCTAGTGTAGTGTTATTACGCGTCAGAAATGGACGAAGAGCAACTAATTGAAATTGTAAGACAATTTAAAGTGATTTATAATACAAAATATAAAGAATATAAAGATCAAGTTATGAGAGCAGCTATTTGGGAAGAGATAGGAGAAAAAATGAAACAACCTCGTAAGTAAAGTGCTTTTATTTAAGTATACCGAGTTCTACTTTGTCTAATAGCTTGAATTTGCCATGGAATTTGCCCTTCTGGACTTACAAAATAGTTTTTAAACGCTTCGCGAACTTGAGTAGCTTCTTGTGTAGGATTTCTATGTAAAGGGCCAATGTCTACAAAGCCACTGTTGTGAAACTGAATTTCGTCCGTCCATATTTCTTCAGTTTCTTGTGTATTTTGAGTTAAAAAGTTATGGAGGCAGCAAGCAGCAAGTACAATCTTGTCCGCCATGTTCGGCTGTACTTGTAAAGGTCCTTGAAACACTCTAAATCTCGCTCGTAATATACCGAATGCATTTTCTACAGTGCGGCGAGCACGCGATAAACGATAATTAAAAATTTTGTTTGCATCATTGTTAACTAATTTTACTTTACTGTATGGTCTTAATAAATAGGTTTTTAATGGAAATGCCGCATCTGCCACAATAGTGTAAGGTAAAGGTTCAGTATTTTGGCTTAATAGTTTATTCGGTGGCACATTTAACTGACAATTTTCAAACATTTTCCCCATTAATGACTCTTGGTATATACCACCATCACTATTTCTTCCATATGCCCCTACAACTACTATAATAAATCTGTAATGGGCGTCAATAAGTCCTAGCAACACAATCGAATGCTCATTTTTGTAATTAAAATAAGTTGAGCCGGCATTTATTGGACATATTAAATTAATGTGCTTTCCGTCCAGTGATCCGAGACAATTTGGGAAATGCCATATCTTTTCAAAACCTTTTTCAATCTCTCTCCATGTTTGTTCAGTAGGTTTGGGCATTACAATAGGTGCCAAATTCTTCCATATTGCAGTACATACTTCTTCGACTATGATTTTAACTGTAGCAAAACCCATGCGATAACTGAACCCCAATGACCGATAGGAGTTTCCAGTTGCCAAAAATCTGTAATTAAAATAAAATATGTTATTTTTTGTTTCAGCGGATAAATGTAAAGATGAGTGGACAAAATTAAGAAATGCCTATGTAAACGCCATGGAACGTCGTAAAAATAAAAAAAGTGGTCAGGCCGCTAAATCAATAATACCATGGAAGTATGAAGAGCAGATGAATTTTTTACAGACGTATATAGAATCTCGGGCTACAGTAACTAGTCTTGAGTCACCGCCAAATTCAGTACAATCTGATATTAATTTAGAAGAATCTGAATCCGTTACCATTCAATCTCAATTAGATAACCGCTCACCAACACCACAATCCAGTTCTTCAAATTATAGCAGACCTGTACGCAATAAAACCAACTTACATGAATTATACGATTTGATGAAATCATCGCATGATTTGCGACTTCAAAAACAACAAAACAAGCTCCAGGATAAAGACATGGATGAAACTGACTTATTCTTTCTCAGCATGAGCAAAGCCATAAAAAAACTTCCGAAACTCGAACAATCCAAAATAAAATTAGATTTGCACACTGCAATATCACAAGCCGAAATACGCATCCTCGAAGCACAAGACCAAATCCGCAGAATGCCAATCAATGTGACTCGCCAGATTATTTCTCAGCCGCAACAACAGAGACTGCAATCACCCGTTCACACATCCACATCCATGCTGTCATTCCCCAGTACATCAACCTTCGCCTACCCACCGACATTCACAGCACCAATGGAAGCATCGACATTGGATTCGGAACAACAGGATTCTCGTCTCTCGGCATATTATTCAAACATACAATTTTCTGAGGATGATAATTGATGTATATGATAAAAATAAAAATCTTACCTCAAACATACAGCAAGTCTTTCTTTTGTTCCAATAGGTTTACGAAATTTTGTACGTATTTTTTTTTATGTCTTCTTCAATCAAACGATGAATTTCGGCAAACTGTGCAATAGACATTCTAAAATACTGATGAAATTTTTCTGCATCACTCTCAAACTCTTTAACGAGACAATGAAACTCGCCTCTCGTCTCTCTTTTTCTATTAACGGGATGTATCCAATATCTTCTTCTCTTTCTTTGTTTAGTTATAAGCGTTGCCAACGCCAATAATTGCAACTCTTCTTCAAAATCTGAATCTGAATCAAATGATTCTTGAAAAAACATTGCAAATGTGTGAACTCTCTGGGAGTCAAGACGGAACTGATACAAAAAACCGTCATAGTGCATCATAATACGTCATATCAATGTGAACAGTAGCCATCACGACAGAGAGCATCACAACACAACACGTCAGATAAATGTAAATGCGGCTTTACAGGTAACGGCTGGTAAGCGTTTTGTATGGAGATGAGTGTTTATGGTGTTCCTATAAATATTTCAAACGTCAATAGACTGTCAAGATTACTATTCGTAATGTCATTTGGTTACCCGTCAATTTCGGTCGGTCAGAGAGAGTGTTGTTAGAGTTTTTAAAGTATTTCAGTGTTTTTGCATTTTAATTTTGAAATGTCGAGTTCAGATAGTGAAACAGAAGTGTTGGCTATTATGTCAAACTCCAGTGAGACTGATTCAGAAGAAGATAATAGGCGTGTTAGAATATATAAAGAAAGAGTGGATTATTTAGCGACGCTGGATTCTTACGAATTTCAAGTGAGATTTCGACTTGATAAAGAATCTACTGAACAGTTACATCTTGAAATTTATCCACATATAAGAGTAACAGGATCCAAGTTAGTATCTTGGAGGCATTTGTATTATACACCCTCAACATTTTACAATAAGTAATAAACATAACCCAAATTATTGATATTGTTTCAGGAATCATGGGATATTGGGATATCTCCACTACATCAGCTATTGTTGACGTTAAGATTTGATGCTTTAGGAACTACGTTATTGTCAGTGGCAGACTTTGTGGGTGTGTCGAAAACGTCAGCTTGTCGTATTGTGCGTGATATTAGTGTGAGTGAGAGGGCTCGGTATTTTAATGACCAACGGACGTTCGTCGACAGAAGTAACTTGTGGAACGGTATTTACGACTCGTAGTCAGTTCTAGAAAAACGGATAGTAGCTTTGATACCATGACGATCCGTTGAATATAGGAACTGGGCATTAATGACGTAATCCGTGACGTGACATTGTGTTCACAGTCCGAGGACCTCTTGAAGGAAAATGTACCCAACAATATTAATAGTATTATATATTTGATTAATGCATATTCTTTTGGTTAAAGAAAAAAGTTTAAAAACTTAAATTTGTTTCAGGACTCTCAAAATTAAATGAGTTTGACTCGTCTTCGCAAAAGGTGTAAAACAGTGTCAAAAGAGCTGTGTAAGTATGGTTCCTAAGTACCTTGTTTGTCCCTTTCCCTTGTCTTTCAACGAAAAGAAAAGAAATACGGCAATCTCTCCATTGGTAACCCGGAAGCGCATCATTTTGCATACTGATAAGAAAATAGATTATTTAACCCATAAGCAGCTGCGAGAGAGAGATTTTTCTCAGTATGCCAAGGTAGAACACTGTAGGGATAGAACGTAAGTACCTAAATACCTATAACCAATTAGGTAGATATATTGCAGTACGATAAAAGACATGTGTACTCCATATAAGGCTAAATATTGTAATGTGAGTAATTAATTAGAGAACATTGTTTACTTGTATAGGACAGACACCATGTAACGTGAGGTGACCCTTATTATAAACAATGACGTATTTACCTACTTGGGGAACTATGTAACCTACTATATAAAGGACCAACATTTACCCTAATAAATCAGTTATCATCTGGAGCTCTATCTTTTACTTTCGCACCTCGCACCCACAACACATGGCGACCTTGCCAGTGCATCGCGTCGGGTATCGGTAGATCTTATAGCAATACCATAATTGGTATCCGCGTGTCGAATTCGGCTCCGAATCGTTTGGATTAAAAGTATAATAAATAAAATCATGGAGGATAAAGCCATTACATTCCCGTCCCTTCCATCAGACACACAAGTCGGTACAACTTTGTCAAAATGGAAGCTTACTTAAAGGCAATAATTACCTGTTTTTTGTGAGCAGCACAGGGTGTTTCTACAAACTATACTAATAGGAACAGAAGAAGGACGAGTGGTTATAAAAGCCTATATCGAGGGCCGCAGTGGGCACTATCTACTATGTCCCACCAAAATACGCGCGAAAAACCCACGCGTTACTTTCCAATAGTCTGAACATAGCGCTTGAAGCCAGCACAACGGCCACAGCGGAAATAACGTTGTTATACGAAGGAAAACTCATATGGATATTGAAAATTACGCGGGAGCGTGACAGTACCTACACAGTGGTAATTCAAGATGGGCACGCAAAATACAAAATTATGCACCAAATAGTGTCTATACTGAAAATTAATATTTCCTTCTGGTCACCGTTGTAGTAATGTGCGCCATCGCCATGGGATACTTGATTTACAAGAAACTTCACAAATGCCTTATAGTTTGCCTTTCGTTTACAACAAGATAACTTTCATAAACTGTTAGGGGTTAGTTTAAACACCCGCCATATTGTTAAGTCTCCAACTTTGGGTGGTAACTCTTTTAACTACTAGTTAAACAGGTTTTTACTAATAATTTGACCTTTTGTTAAGATAATTAGTTTAACCACCCGCTATATTGTTAAGTCTCCAACTTTGGGTGGTAACTCTTTTAACTACTAGTTAAAAAGGTTTTTACTAATAATTTGACCTTTAGTTAAGATAATTAGTTTAACCACCCGCTATATTGTTAAGTCTCCAACTTTGGGTGGTAACTCTTTTAACTACTAGTTAAAAAGGTTTTTACTAATAATTTGACCTTTAGTTAAGATAATTAGTTTAACCACCCGCTATATTGTTAAGTCTCCAACTTTGGGTGGTAACTCTTTTAACTACTAGTAAAAAAGGTTTTTACTAATCATTTGACCTTTAGTTAAGATAATTAGTTTAACCACCCGCCATATTGTTAAGTCTCAAACTTTGGATGGTAACTCTTTTAACTACTAGTTAAAAAGGTTTTTACTAATAATTTGACCTTTAGTTAAGATAATTAGTTTAACCACCCGCCATATTGTTAAATCTCCAACTTTGGGTGGTAACTCTTTTAACTAATAGTTAAAAAGGTTTTTACTAATAATTTGACCTTTAGTTAAGATAACAATTGATCAAAAAATACATATTGTCGAAATTTTACCATTGGTTACTATTTTAATTATTTGTTGGGTTAACTACGAGAAAATATGTCTGCCGGACGAGCTACTTGTTCCAATCTAGCTGTACTTGAAAACTTTTATACAAATACAAATAAATTTATTTCGTCAGAATTTTAAGTAGGTACAAGACAGTTCTTATTTTATAGGCGTAACACTAAAATTCTAAAAAAACAGGCATACGAAATTCACTTAATTATGTACACAATCAATCAATTAAAAGAGTTAACCACCCGACATATTGTTAAGTCTGCAACTTGGGTGGTAACTCTTTAAACTACTAGTTAAAACGTTAAGTTAGTTAAGTTAGTCATTCCCCCCCCGGATCTCGTTGAGTTTAGACGTGTGCACGTACACTAATTCATTTTGCTTATTTTAAAATAATTATAAAAGTTAAATTCGCGCAACTAGTTGAAAGTAGTGGACAGATTTATTACCGCAAAATATCAAGTTTGTGATCTTACGAGATGTGTGACATACCCGTTTCCCAGCCACTCTGCTTGTAAGATAAGGACGCACCTAGTCATTCATGGCATTGGCATAGCCGCGCCGCGTGACACTGCACTACCGCCTACCGCTGATTGCGCACGCACACTTGCATACAGGTACGTGAAGAGAATAGTGCGCGCACCTTTGTGTTTCGCTACACTGCACCGTACCGTACCGCTTGCATGACAGGCAAGCGATCTGTTTGTGCAGCTTTTGTGCAGCCATAATTTGGACGCTACGCGTATTGATAAATAAGACTCCTTCAATTAGCGCTTGGCCTAAGAACTAGTGTGGTCTAGTCTTTAATAAAATGAGTCTTCCTAGAACTCCTCCTAAACAGAAGACGATAAATACTTTAGTAGCCTCGGAATCTGACGCGTGTTCGCAATCTGGTGAAGACGGACTGTCTAATAAAGTTATGACTAGGAAACAGACTCGCCTACATATTGGGTCCCCGGAGGTTTCGGACGTCCAAGGTGAGAGTTGGGCTAATAAAATCCGGGAAAAAATTATGACGATGTTGTCCAAATGGAATGACGAGCAAACTCTCTGGAAAGTGCAACAAGAGAAGATTTTTAAAAAGCTCAGTGACGATGTAACTGTGGTAAAACTACAGAACGCTAAAATCCAAGAGAACAATGCTGCCATTGAAAAGTCTATTGAATACCTATCGTCCAAGTATGAAGAGCTTGAAACTAGACTGTGCTCATTAGAATCTGAAAGGAAGGAAGCGGCCAAGTACGCTGAAACTCTAGAATTTAAAAATGAGGAACTGCAAAGACACCTGAAAATTTCTACTATAGAAATAAGAAATGTCCCGAAAAATATGACAGAGACAAAACAAGACGTCTCGTCGATCATCCAAAAAACCTGCAAAATTCTTGAAGTTGAAGTTCAGCCATCTGATATAAGGAATACCTATTGCATTAATAATAAGTCTGGCAACAATACGGTTGTGACGGAGTTCTGTACCGTCGCGATGAAGAATACTATGATTCAGCAGGTGAAAGCCTTCAACAAGCGGAATCCAGCGAACAAGCTGAGCACTGCGGCTCTTGGCTTACAAGGGCCTTCTGTGCCTATCTATTTGTCTGAGAGTCTTACCACTAATACAAGAAGACTTTTCCCTTGGCTCGTGATTTCGCTAAGAACAATAAATATAGGCACTGCTGGAGTGCTAATGGTAGGATTTTCCTCAGGAGGTCAGACGATGCGGCACAGATCCACGTTAAGGACGAAAATCAGCTCGTGGTATTGAAATCTTCTCACTGACTAGTTTGTAAAACCCGTATAATTTCTAAGTATAGTTACCTATACGTAACTACTCATATAGACTGTCCTAATTGTTATTATTATTTATCTAATAGCGTACATAATATACCAAACAGCTTATTTGTATTTACACAAAAAACACACAAAAGACATAACTCTACTTTATCTATTTACATATACAATCATAACACACACTCACAAACACACATAAAATACAATAACGTAAACATCATTGTTGCTTTCTTGCGTTTCCATATTGGAGTTTACATTAATTATGACTCGTCATCTTTTTACATAGTTTGCTATTATTATTTTGACTGCGTTTCTCACATTCATTATGATGGCTCCCATAAGTAAATTACTCAAAGTGGCCTTATATAATGCAGGCTCACTTAATACGTCGGGTAGTGAGTTTGTTCTGAAGGTTGAGTGGTTCTCACCCGACATACTAGCGATTAATGAATCCTGGTTAAAGCAAGGACGAGAAGCACTTGCTCCTAAGATACCTGGATATCGTTTCAAGATGAAACCACGCCTGAGTGATGTTCTCCTTGGACGAGGTGGAGGTTTAGCCTTTTATATTCGCAGCGGTATCCGTGTTCGCTATCTGAACAATCCACTCTCGACAGTTGAGCAGTGGTGGTTATCAATAAACGCCAATGGTCATCGGATTGTAGTTGGTACTGCTTATCGCCCACAATGGCAGTCAGTCGAAGTTTTTTTGGATGCTCTTATGGAAACTATTACCTCTTTCAACAATATCGACAAAATAATTCTTGTTGGCGACTTTAATATTACAAAAAAATCTGATCAAGAAAAACTCGATTATTTCTTACAGTGCCTTAGTCTTAAACAATTCGTTAATGAACCCACTAATTTCACTGAAAGTAGCGCCACTATCATTGATCTTGTGTGTACGGATATAAAAGTGAACTCGGTGGAAGTGGTTAATATCACTGGTGTACATGGGCATGCAATGGTAAACGTTGTATTTAATATAAAGAAACAAAAGCCTATGCCACGATATATTAGTTACAGGCCCATCAAGAACATTAATTTTGAAATTTTTTATAGTACTCTCGTCTCACTCGATTGGGAAAGTATCAAATATATGAGTAATGTCGATGATATGGTCCATACCTTTAACAAGTTACTCAATGAAATATTTAACTGTTATGCACCGATTAAAACTTGTCTAGTCAAACAGAAACCTACACCCTGGGTTACTGACACAGTGAAATTGATGCTTGAACTTAAAGATAATGCCCTAAAACGATGTCGTACTACTGGACTAGACAGTCATAAGGAATACTTCAAGTCTCTCAAAAAACTAGTGGAGCAGGCACTTTTTACTGAAAGGCAAGCATTTTTCAACTCTGAAATTAACTGTCATGCTCATGATCCTAAAATTTTGTGGAAAAATTTGAAAAAACATGTAACCGACGACACTAAGTTAAATGAACCATTGCCGCACTCTCTTAACAATCCTAATACGCAATTTAAGGACCTTAGACCTATAAGTATTTTACCCTGCTTATCTAAGGTACTTGAACGCATAGTGTTTAACCAAGTTTCGAAATACATTGAAGACAACCACATTTTACCCTCAATGCAATCTGGTTTTAGAAAGGGTGTAAGTACGGCAACTGCACTTCTCGATGTCGTTGATAATGTCCTTTCTGCTCAAGATTCTGGAAAAAGCACAGTGTTGGCCCTTCTTGACTTCTCCCGTGCGTTTGACTGCATAAGTATCCCATTGCTTCTCTCTAAGATGTCTTTCTATGGGTTTGATATGTCCGCTGTTTCCTGGTTTAACAGTTACTTGAAAGGAAGAAATCAAATAGTGCAAGTGCGAAAGAGTGATGGTAGTTCGAATTTGTCAGCTGCGTGTAATGTTGAGAGAGGAGTGCCACAGGGTTCCATACTCGGTCCTCTTCTATTTATTTTGTATACAGCTGATATCGTTGAGCAGATCCGTGACTCTAGTTATCACTTATATGCGGATGACGTACAAATTTATGTGCATACCAAACCAGCCGAAGTCAATTCTGCCATTTTAAAATTAAATTCAGACCTAGATAGAATTGCGCTCTGGTCGCATAATAACTGTCTTACGTTAAACCCGACCAAATCTAAATTTATGGTACTGGGCTCAAAGAAACAAATAGATTCTACTTTATCACGTAATCCTAAAATTTATGTTCTCGGAGACCCTGTTGAGTATGTCACTGAAGTTCGTAATTTAGGCATACTCATGGATAATAGATTGCAGTTTGCAAACCATATTCTTAACGTGTCAAAAAGTTGTTTTTATCGCCTTAGAATTATGTACAAAGTTCGACATTTGCTTAGCGAAGAGGTGAGGCTTAAGTTGTGCGAAGCTTTAATTCTATCCAAACTCAACTATGGAGACATTGTTACTGGCCCGTGCCTACTGTCTAAAACCAAAAAGGTTATTCAGCGTGTTCAGAATGCGTGTATTCGTTACTGCTACAGAATCCCGCCTAGGTGTCATATTACCCCGTATATTAATCGAGCAAAACTACTTAACATGGCATCTCGAAGAAATCTTCATTTAGCTGGCCTGATGCATACCCTTGTCAGGTATAAGCACCCCAATTATCTATATGACAAACTAAGCTGGCGCCATAACCACAGAAGAAATGATCCCAGACGAGTCAATCAATTTAAGTTAGTTACACCATTTCATAAAACGCGAGCTTTTGAAGGAAGTTTCCGCTATCATGCCACTAAGTGCTGGAACAATCTGCCACCTCCACTGAGAAATCCACTATCTAAGAGCACTTTTAAACAAAAATATAAAATAATTCTCTTGGATGAACAACATGGTAGTGGCTAAACTAACTTCTATAAAATAAAAAAAACGAGTTTACGGACCCACGAAGATACATTCTGGCATTCACATACACCATACACACACACTCACACACCTACACACGATGGCTTCTCCTGCTATATCAGGCTCTTAAGAGACTGGTAGTAGCAAGTGAGCCACACACACACACACACTCACACATACACACCCACACACTCACACATACATACAACACACCTACACCTACCCACAAACCCACACTCATAATATTTACATTATTAACTTTTTTGTTTTTGTTTTTGTTTATATTAATATGTACGTGTACACTGTCATCACATTTATATTTTTGTATTATTTTGAAATCCCCCCCTCCCTTGGCAAGACTGAAAAACAGCGTCTGGTTTTCGGACTAGGCACAAAAAGCTGAGTCGTTGCCTTTTCACCAAACAACCTATTTTATTTTATTCTGTATTTTCTCATTTTTACTTTTATATGATTGTACTTTGGATGTAATTATTTTTTTTTTGGTGAATAAATGTATTTTCTTTCTTCTTCTTTCTTTCTTAAAAAGGTTTTTACTAATAATTTGACCTTTAGTTAAGATAACAATTGATCAAAAAACACATATTGTCGAAATTTTACCATTGGTTACTATTTTAATTATTTGTTGGGTTAACTACGGAACAATAAACCGGCCTTTATTCGTTACGAACTATAGAAAATATGTCTGCCGGACGAGCTACTTGTTCCAATCTAGCTGCACTTGAAAACTTTTATACAAATACTAATAAATTTATTTCGTCAGAATTTTAAGTAGGTACAAGACAATTCTTATTTTATAGGCGTAACACTAAAATTCTAAAAAAACAGGCATGCGAAATTCACTTAATTATGTACACAATCAATCAATTAAAAGAGTTATCACAGGACACCAGAAAAAGACAGAAAAACACAATCCTCTTTAAATACCTCAATTCAATTCAATTAATTAGCGCAATTCAAATTCAACAATAATAAAAGTAGGTACTAATAATATATTCAAAAAATTACAGTTATAATTGTTTACATGTCAGGTACTCATTAATACTATAGAAACACCAAGACAAGAGAAGTTTCACTAATCTTGGCTTCAGTGCTCTTTGTGACAAGTCTCGATTCTCCATAGGCAATTTATTATAAATCTTTATACACATATAAAATGAATTTCTAGTAACCGTTGCTAAACGAACTTAAGGGGAAAAAAACTTATTCTTAAAATTTGGTCTATACAGGCGAGTAGACATGGAAGTGAGTCTAATTAAATAATCCGGGTTATTGACAACAAATAGACAAGCCTCAAGTATATAGATCGAAGGAAGGGTAAGTATTTTGTGTTCCTTAAAATATGGTCTGCATGAAGTAAGGGGGTCAAGAGTCAAGACCGAATATGGATCTAATGCATTTCTTCCGGAGTATGAAAATAGTTTCGAACTCAACAGAACAGAACACAACAAAGATCGTGTTTTTTTTTTTTTTTTTTTATGTAATAAGGTGTCGAACAAGCAGACGGCCCGCCTGATGTAAAGCAGTCACCGCCGCCTATGGACATCTGCAACACCCACGGTATTGCAAACGCGCTGCCTACCATTAAGAGCCCTATTGATATTTCTCTTGAATTATTTCTCGTGTTTTGTTTGTTCTGATACCATGGCGAATGGTGATTGTCGTTGTTTACTCACGTGGATGGTCTAGGTTAGAGTGAATATGTATTTATTTTTCACGCGCGTGTAGCTCGTACACAGGATTAGCTCGCGCGGGGAGCACGTGTTCCTCACGTGCGCACCCCGCACCGGCTCCCCGTGCGCAGTCGCTCCTCGCGTCTACTCACGTGGATATTGTAGATTCGAGTTATTTATTTTTTCACGCGCGTGTAGCTCGTGCACGGGATTATATGATATAATTTTTTATTAGAAGATAATAAAATTGTCAAAACCGTTTAAAAATACACTTCTGGACACATCTATTGGCCCACCTTGCATTTTCAGTTTCGTTTAGTCCTAGCTAAAAATTTATATTAGGTCGAGCAAAAAGTTTTTATACAGTTTTGAACCAGGCACATTCATAATTTTATTCAATGGTCTTTTTTTAAATTTCGAACTCAGAATTTAAAGAAACAAAAGACAATTTGGAGCCTGTTCGTTGATATCAAACAATCGAATACTAAGAAAACATGATTTTATTGGTTTACTTGGATTTAATTCTTGAAAGTGTGATTTTTCTCTTTGGTTTTGCAACAAACATTACTTATTCTTAACATTAAGGTGAGGTTCTATCAATAATCTATGGATACTTCGCCTGAAGTCGCCGCCCAAGCTGAGGCACTTATCCAGGCCGGACACAGCCAAAAAAATGTCAACGCTAACTTAATTTAAGTCGATCTGCGGTCCGAAATGTTTATCGGAGGTAACTAGAGACTGGCGGCTTTGTTCGTCGCCAAGGAAGGCCACGATCTCGGGTCACAACTGAAAGGCAGGATCGATTCATCGTGACGACCAGCTTGAGAAATCGTCACCTTACCTCCATTGAGATACAAAACCAACTTCGCAACTTCCACGGAGTATCTGTGAGCGCTCGAACTGTTCGGAGAAGGTTATAAGAACGCGATATGGTACCACACAAGCCAGCTAATGGCCCCAAACTAACGCGAGCCCACCGAACATCGCGTCTTAATTTCGCGCGCACTCATTTAAATTGGACTCGGCAGCATTGGAGCCGTGTACTCTTTTCTGATGAGTCTAAAATTGCGTTACATGGCAATGATGGAAGGAGAAGGTCTACCGACGTAAGGGAGAGCGTTTTGCACAATGCTGCTTAGAAGAGAGGGTTGCTTATGGCGGTGGCTCATGGACTGTCTGGGGTGGTATATCCGCGAGCGGCAAAACTCAACTTGAGGTTATTACGGGACCACGGCTGCCAACATTAAATTCTGAAAGGGTACATTCGTGAGTGCGGGAATATCTTCGGGATGTGAACATCACAGTTATGGACTGGCCAGCCAGAAGCCCAGACATGAACCCGATTGAGCACATGTGGGACGAGCTAAAAATACGTGTTAGGGCTCGTCAGCCAGTTGCCCAGACGATGCAGGAGTTTCACCAGCAGGCAAATAAAATTTAAAAATAACATCTAACGTCGTGGTAAAGTCACCACAAAAAGAAACTGAGCGTTTGATTCGCCTATCTGGGTCTAACAACTGATAATAACATGCATTTAGAACCTGATGTTAATATTGATGACATGCTCAATATGTATGATATAAGCACTACCAGTGAAAACTTCTGGAATTTTGGAAGACAGACCTTCACAATCACTGGTTAGTCGATGTAGCAACGACTGCTCGGTACTCTGATATTGATCTCATAATTCAATCACCACATTCCATCCAATCAAGAAAAAGTTTCAATCAAGTTGTGATGCACACAAAAGAATTTAATAGAGATACCGATAACAATTTGCAGATGAATTCACCTGAATCTTTCAAGATGAGTCCAACAAAACATGGGCTGGTCAAAAGGCTAGTAGTACTCGTAGTTCTTTGCCTCTACGAAAACGTCAATTACGATTCGAAACGCTTTCATCCGAAGATGATGTGTTTGAAATTTTTCCTCGTAAAAAGGTATGTTTTAAGTAATTATTACTAGGCACTCTTGATATACCTAGCTAGTAACATTAGTATAATAATAACGATCTCGTTTACAGGCTTAACGGCATCAAATAAGTAACTAAGTGTTAGTTTCTGTAAAGCCAAAACTTATGGTATAGACTTCTGGTTTAGTTCGTATTGTATTTATTTATTGCTTACATGTACCTACTTACAATATTGTTAGTATAAGGTCTTTTTTCTACTGTTAGTAATGTAGTATGTACATGAGCCCCGTTAGGGCGCTGCAATTTTGTGATCACGACACATAATAATAGTGAAATAATAAAGATAAAGGATAAAGATTAAAATCAAAAGAGTAGTAGCACTATACATAGGTGCATGTCAAACCCACTAAACTACTTCATAGTTACGGTAAAAAGGCATGCCAAATTAAACAGGGTTTTTAAATCTAAACCAGTCAAATTAACTAATATTACATAAAGTTACGTTACATGTTTATCAATTTTTTTGTAAAAATAATTAAATAAGAACACGTTAATTTTCCATCCTACAACTTGTCATACATAAAATCATTCAGGGAGTAATATTTTTTTTAAGAGCACAGCTTTTTGTAGTACAGGTGGTCCTTAACTTCCAATTTCAAATCCTCTGGTATTTTGTTGAAAATCTTTATGAGTCTAAAGTTCGGACTCTTTCCCACTGTTTTTAAATTTGTTAAGGGTTTGTTTGTTATTTGTTTGCGACTAATTTATTTTTATTGCGCCTATTGTAGTTTAAATCTAGTTCTACGTTTGATTTAAAATAATGCCTATTTTTCCTGACAAATACTGCTGCTTGAAGAATGTAGATACACGGAAGGGTAAGTATACCTTTTTCAATAAAGTGCGGCCTACAGCTATCGCGGCTCCGGATGTTAACTAGGATTCGTATACACTTTTTTTGCATTACGAAAAGATGATTAAAGTCTACACTCTCACCCCACAAAATAATACCGTAGTTAAACGACGAGAATGCATTGGCGTAGTATGCAGAGAGTGCGGCGTTATAATTAGTGTTTGCCTTTAGGACACTCAGTGCGTATATAAATTTACAAAGTTTATTCTTAGTGTTTTCTATTTGTTTTTTCCAATTCAAATTCGTGTCCAAGGTTTATTCCTAAAAGAGTTAATTCACCTTGTTCCTCCATTTCAAGCCTACTTGTTAATATTTTAAGGTCTAAGCATGCTCTCTGGTGCATTGTTTGTCCCTGTAAAGCCAAAACTTGTTATAGTCTTCTTGTTTAGTGTGTTTGTTACTCTAAAGCCAAAACTTATGTCATAGACTTCTTGTTAGAGTGTGTTGGTTCCTGTGAACCCAAACCTTATGTCATAGACTTCATGCTGTAGTGTGTTTGTTCCTGTAAAACCAAAACTTATATTATAGACTTATAGTTTAATTTTTATATTATGTAAGAGTTTTAAAGATTTGTTTAGAAAGTTTTTTAAGTAATTCCTAGTTACATTGGTGGATATATATTTTATTAAGGCATAGAAATATAAAAAACATATTACTTTTATTAACTGAAGCAATAAGAAATTAATATTCTTATAATATACGTAAAAAATGAAAATTTTTACTATTGATTTTAAGGTTTATAAAGAATGTCATTTGTTTTTCATAACAAAGTTAAAAATGATAAAGATTTTCAAATAATGTGAAGGTTTTGTGGATTAATATTCAATAACAAAAAATATTACTGTTGTTTTTATTTAAATTCTCACTACCATCTTACACTTCCTAATTACCGTATAGTTTTTCCTAATTACCATATATATCAAATAACATAACCGTTTAAAAAAAACGACTATAACTTCTAAATTATTGATTTCATGAGTGTCCCCTATTCAGTTATATCAAATACACCTTATAAAGAACAGGAATAACTTATAAAGAACAGTTTCAGGATATATTTTTTTTGCGTTCTCCAAAATAGCTCAATATGCGCAACCTCAACATGCGCAACCTCAATATGCGCAACCTCAAAGATTCGCCCATTACAGCAGTGCTGATATTTCTAATGGTTACTCAGGTGTTGCTTATTTGCTTTAAAAAAAGAATGAATACGACATTTCTACAGATTTGCAAAAATAAGTAAAAGAAATCAAGCCATGCTATTTATTTTTTATTTTCTTATCAATTACAACAAGCAATTACACTCAAGTAATACTAAAATTTAGTGTATTATATACTTTTTGTTGTGCATTAGATACCTATTTCAATATAAAATGTTGTCTTGATATAACTTTTATTTTTTAGTATTCAACGGATACTATATAAGGCACACCATCTCCAAAGACACCCCACCGAAATAGACAACGAACAAAAGCTAACGAAAAAACACATTTGGTAAGAGTATAGTCAGATAACAACGAACTAGAACAGCCATGGACTTACTACCCAAAGGGACCGCGCGCTGCTATGAGAAGAAACGAGCCGAGCGAGAGGCACCATACTAAGTACGTTGTCACTTTCTAGTGTTGACATCACTGTAGATGTAAATTTCTAATTACTTTAATAACTTACTTAATACTTTTTAACTTAGACTTCTATAGTCCAAAATAGAATAACTAAATGTATGTACACTAATGTTTCAAATAAAAATGAATGTTTTCGTTTAAATGTTTCCAATATTTTAAAAATTTGCTGTGAAATCCATTTACGTACTAACCCAAAATAATCCCAAATTCACGGTAACGATATATCTATATCTCCAATAATGGCAACACTAAACAATGACATATGTCTAATGTAAAACATCGGAAAATTGAATTTATGCAAACTGAGATGAATATTCGCAATACATAGACAAAAACATAGACGTGGTAAGCATGAGGCATACAATAAGAAAAAAAATGAAGATGTAGACTTTGTAAAAGAACACGTTGAAACATTCCCGACGATGGAATCACATTATTCTTCTAAAAGCTATTTGGATAGCACACTATCGCCAAAATGTACGAATTTTACGAAGAAAAATGTAGAGCTCAACCAAAACTCCCGTATCTATAAACGTTTACCGAAATATATTTTGCACACAGTATAATCTCGATTTCCATAAACCGAAGACAGACCAATGTTTATTGTGTCACAAGTATAACTGCGCAAAAGCACAAAATTCACCCGACCTTGCCACTTGGCAACAAATATATGAAGAACAAATGTCATTAAAAGAACAAAGCCGAGAAGCTAGAGCTGGGTAAAATTCGAGCTAACGAAGATGAAACCTTTAATTTGATAACATTAGACTTACAAAAGGTACTTCATATGCCAACCAGTAACGTTTCCCTTCTTTATTACCTTCGGAAACTGAACGTGTACAACGCAACCATTTATGAAGCTCGTACTCCAAATGATGGCCTCTGTTACCTTTGGTCTGAAGTTGACCGGAAAAAAGGGAAAGATGAGGTGGGAACGGCATTGTTTCTTTGGATTAAACGTCTACCATCAAAAGTACCAGAAATATAAAACTTTTCTGACACCTGTGGAGGCCAAAATCGAAACCAATTTATCTTGTGCTTGCAGCTGTATTTGGTTCAGACAACGCACCTTGAGGTTATTGAACACAAATATCTCGAGTCTCGTCATACTCATATGGAGGTAGATAGTATGCACAACGCAATTGGTCAAATGTGTCTAATGCCTGTGTTCTCGATAAATAAATAAATAAATAAATAATGCTGGACAAGTTCACACAACATGATAGATCTTTGTAATGTTATTAGATTAGCGAGGTCGAACAGAACAAAGAAAACTACTGCTGTGAAGAAACCGTACGAATCGATAATAATGAAAACAGACATTTTGGACCTAAAAGATTTGAAAAATAATCTTATGCAGAATCGGTCTCTTGGAACTAATGGTGAAAAAGAAGGTTTTAGAAAAAAGGGTTTTAAAACTTGCCCGATAAAGGTCAAGATTTTTTACCTGAAGAAGCCTGTTCAGACGCGGAAGATGAGGAGTAAAATTTATAATTATTATGATGATTTCTATGAGGCTGTGTCATTTAAGCTATTCTTACCTATTTATAAAATTTGTGTTTTGTAGTCCTCTTTTGCTGGTTAGCCGAAGATTTTTTTCATAATAGTTTTACTTGTTTTTTGACTGATTTATGTTCCATTATTATTAATACATTTATAAGTTGTTTTATGTGAGAGTTTGACACGTAACAAGATCGATTGTTTAGTTATTACTAATTAAAAAATAGTTTTTTATCTTTTTCTGTTTTATAGATAAAATAAACTACTTAGAAGTATATAACTACTTAAAACTTGCTTTATGCTTAAAGTAGTGTGGTTTTTACATTTTAGTTCCTTTTAGTTTGTCTGAGGTCAATAATAAGTAATTAGTAGTTAGTAATTTTAAGAAACATTTAACTCAAGTTTTGTTCAAAGTCTCAATGAGAAGAAGTCATTAACTTTGTTTTTTAACTCTTAAAAAAGTTTTTGTTTATTTTGTTGTACTACTTTCAGTTGATTATTAACTATTTAATTTAATTGAACTATTTAATGGCCTTCACACTTTTTTAATCACTCTCATAGTTATGATGATATAGGCCGTTGTTTGATACATTAAAAGTAATTAATTTCTTTTCTCAAACTTTTGTCAAACAAATGTCAAACTTTGACGGGCGGGCGAAGGTTGGCCTGCGACGCTGGAGGTTGCGGGTTCGATTCCCACCTCGGAACAAATATTTGTGCGATCGCAGATATTTGTTCAGGGTGATCTGGGTATTTTCTATGAATAATAAAAAAAAACTATTTAATGTATTGTATTAAGTATATCAGTTATCTAGTACCCATAACACAAGCTCTGCTTAGCTTGGGGCTAGATAATGTTGTGTGAACTGTCCAGCGTTATTTATTTATTTATTTGTCAGTTGGTGACTTCTTGCAGTAATCCGACGAAATATACAAATAAACATAACAATTTCTATAAGAGTACCTAACCAGCCCCGTTATCGCTTACAAAAACAAAGTTGTGCTTATTTAGTAGAAGACGGAGAAAAAATCGGGTAGATGTGGTTGTTGATGGTAATGATATGCCTGTTCGTTGACTGCATTCGTTATTTAAGTGAGTGGATGGATGGGTCGCTCCGATGGGGCAGGCAAATCAAAGAGATTCATGAGAAGTCCATGATGTAAATGAATTTCTTAAAATTTTGGCGGGAGCATCTTGGGGAACCCTAAACACCTTAGAAGGGTCTACATCTCTCTTATTAGAAGCAGAATAGACTATGCTATGTAGTTTTATTTATGATAGTGCTGTTAGGTATAGGGAAATAATAATGGTTCCGAAAATAAATTAATCTCCAGCGATCTGTGGCCGAATATTATTCTAATTAACCAGCGTTATAATGAACCTCCGACAAAATTACTAAGTTACCGACAACAGAGGTTTTGGTTCAAAATAAGTGACAGAACCGACACGGAGCACCCCGACTCCACATAGGTTAGGTTAGAACATTATCAGCACGTGAGCTGCGAGCGAGCCGAAGGCGAGCGTGGCCCGGTAGGGCCCGCAGCGAACCATTTATGCTGGTAGAAAACTATTATCGCAATAAACAGTCATGTTTATTTTTCGAAGATTTCAGTATCTCGTTCGGTCGTTTCGTCATTTTTATTCGGACAAAAGTAGTTGGAAAGTTAGTATTTTAGGCAGTAGATTTAATATTTTGAGTAAGGACAATTCTTCTTTTTTTGTCGGAGCTTTTATTACTACCCTTAGGTATATGTTTACATTATAGGGCAAAGATAAAGTAAAACTTATAAAAATAACTTAACGTAGAGACACCAGTGATGGGCAAGCCACCAGCAATGGACAAAAAAAAAAACCTCAAAAATAAGAATCTGAATAGAGTTTCGCAGAATGGCAACACTCTTACGTAAGCGTCAGTAATCGAACTGTCAACGTAATGTCTGACAGTGTTTCATTTCGGCCATTTTCTTTGAAATGGCGTAGGATTATGTGGTGTTGGTGCAGTTTGATAACACTAATCCAGTTTTACTAGACGAATCGTTAAGGAAGTGAGTACATACTCAAGGCTTTAGTTTTGGAATCGTTGTACTAAGAGTTAAAACTACATGCTTAAGCAGAAAAAAATGCCCTTTACCGCTGTATCAAATACGATACACTACGAGTTTTCACAGATTAATAATTTTTGAGCCTTCTAAACAACATGTTGATAGCTGACATTTTTGACATTTATGTATCCGAACATAAAAAATATATTGGCAGGTTTCTATCTTGTCTGTGGTTTGTTATTTATGCCACCAAATATTTCAAACCGCCATTTCTGACAGTGAGTGCGGTTTGTGGATTAGAAAAGCCGAATTTTGCTATTTTTTTCTTTGGCTAAAATTATTATTGTGCTTTGCAAGTGAGTAAAATGGATCCCAAGAAGTTTTACGGGAAAACATGTAAGTATTATCAAATACATCTTGACAAAAACAGGGCTAGAACTTTGTATCTGAAATGATACTCTATGCAGGTATGTCATGCATACGTTTTTCAAATATGATACTTCATGCATTAGAGTTTGTGCCAGTGCTCGGTCAGATATGAGACTACATGCAATAAGTACATCGTACAGAGCTACTGAATGTTTTATAATGATTGATGGTAAGAAAGTAGAACAAGTAAACCAGTTTGTATATTTGGGAAGTTTTATAACGTGGGTACATCCCAAGTATTTTTTTTTTTTTGGTATTCTTGTTCTTATGTTGCTAAAAACGTTTGGAGCTTATGTAGGTATTTAGTGTTTTATTTATTTCAGGTACTCGGCACGCAAGCAGGCGTAATATTCCTTTCGATAGTGATGATGAGGACCTGACCGATGATGAAGATTATCGTTTACCGCCCACAGGCGTAATCATCGAAGAAACAGACTCGGAGTACGATTCTTCCGATAAAAGTGAAGATGAAGGGAGTCTTACTCAAGATCCATTGGAGGAAATATATCTTGAAGATGATTTTGATTATGATAGTATGGGAAATGCCGAAACTATGAATGACATCCTAGAAGCGTCAACATCAACGGGTATAACGGACAATAACAGAAAAACAAAGGGACAAACAAAAAAAAAGGCAAAAAAAGATAAATTGACTTGGACCGACAACACAATTACTTATGACAGCGAGGATGTTGCATTTATGGGCTGCATCAATCTACCTGATAACATAATGAGCTTGGAGACACCAATAGCCTTTTTCAAGTATCTGTTTCCAACTAATGCCATTAATCTCATACATGAACAGAGCAATCTATATGCAGAGCAGTTACAACCGGAAAAAGCAAATTCTATAACTTGTGACGATATATCCAAATTTATAGGAATTATCATGTACATGTCAGTTGTACATTTGCCATCTACGCGACACTACTGGGGTGAAGGAACATATATCGAAAAAGTAGCATCTCTTCTTACTTGTAACAAGTTTGAAGAAATCAAACGGTTTTTGCACTTTTTTGATAAAACGAAAGAACTTCCTAAAACTGACCCAAATTGCGATCGACTACAGAAATTAAGACCGCTTCTGGACATTCTGAGAGCACAGTTACTAACAATCCCTAAAGAGAAGAGTACCTAGCAATAGATGAGCAAATGATACCCACAAAAGCCAAAACATCTGGTTTTCGACAATATAACGCAAAGAAACCACACAAATGGGGATATATTAACTATGTTCTGAGTGGCGCTTCAGGATTCAGCTATGACTTCGACATCTTCACAGGACAACACAAAACCGATATGCCACATAATTGTCCAAATTTAGGCGCAACTGGCAATGTGGTTACAAGATTGCTAGCCACGGTGACACAAAATTTAAACCAAAAATTGTTCATCGATAATTTTTATACCAGTCTTCCGCTCATGGCACACTTGCATGGCATTGGAATTCTACCATTAGGTACAATTCAACTAAAAAGAGCGAGAGACATTGATTTACCAAGCAAACAGGCATTGCTGAAATGTGAAAGAGGTCACTGCATCGAAAAATCGACGGAAATAGAAGGAGTTCAACTAAGCGTGACTACATGGGTTGACAATAAAGTCGTCAGCTTTTGGACGAGGAACTTCAATTACTCGCTTTTGTTTTTTAGAGAATCTTTTCACAGCAGCCATAGGTTCTTTTCCAACATAAGAAGAAGTTCTTCTTATGTTGGAAAAGAACCTATGGCTGCTGTGAAAAGATTCTCTAAAAAACAAAAGCGAGTAATTGAAGTTCCTCGTCCAAAATCTGTGGAATTATACAATAAATATATGGGCGGGGTTGATTTATTAGACGCAATGTTGGGATTCTACAGAATAAAAATTAAAAGCAAAAAATGGTATCATCGCATATTCTTCCACTTGGTCGATATGACGTGTGTGAATAGCTGGCTCTTGTGGCGTCGCCGCAACAAACAAAAATCGAATACCGTGTATATGTCGTTGTTAGATTTTAAACTGTATATAACTGATGTTTTGATGCGGGAGACGGGTGGAGTTTTTACTCCAACTACCAGAGGACGAGGGCGCCCTGCTCTAGAACATGCCGATATAAAAAAAAGGAAACGACGCATTGAACTGCCTCCAAAAGAAGTAGTATACGACGCGATTGGACATTGTCCCAACTGGGGCGACAAACGGCAAAGATGCAAAAATTGTTCACGCCTATCTTACATTTACTGTAGTAAATGCGAATGTTTTTTTTGTTTAAACAAAGAACGTAATTGTTTTAAGGAGTTTCATTTGGTTCTGCATTAAATATCATGTAAAATAAGAATCAATTTCATTTATATAAGTAAATACAACTTGATAACATATATATATATATATATATATATATATACGAAAACATACCTTAACTGCATGTTGTACCATATATGAACGTCGTATATTACGATACCTGGACTGCATGTTGTATCAAATGTGAGATTTTAGGTTTTATATCAATTATTTCGGTTTTTAATGATCAAAAAAAAAAAACTTTTTTTTCTGGGGTACCTATTAGTCTGTAGAATCATGTAAATTAATTTGAGCCAAATCTAAAAATCCATGCGGTAAAGGGACAACAGCGAGGGATAATGTCACAGAAGAAGACGTGGCGGCGCGCGCCGGCCGCCTGCCTCCCGCGCCCATCGACATACACACGTGAGTACCACCGTCACACGCCCTCACACATTGTGCACCGCGCACCGACAGCGCGCGCTCAACGCGGCCAGGCGGCGCGCGCCGGCCGCCTGCCTCCCGCGCCCGTCGACATACACGCGTGAGTACCACCGTCACACGCCCTCACACATTGTGCACCGCGCACCGACAGCGCGCGCTGAACGCGGCCAGGCGGCGACGATTAAAAATGGCTTCCGTGGTGCTGGTTTGTATCCGTTTGGCCCAGAGTATGTTGATATGACAAAAATTAAATATCAAAATAGATCACAAAATAATGACAAATCTATAAAAGAGAAAAAGGAGTTGCTCAGTAAGTTAGAAGGAGAAATAACGACAACTTTTAACACAGAAAAATTAAAACTTTTCAATGAACTGTTTTATAAAAATAGGAACGAATGGAATGATGATCTGCCTGAAGAGGATACTCGTACGTCTCTTTTCGTATTATGGGCAGCAGTCAAATCAAAAGTTGGATCCTCAACGACGCTAGATGACATATCTCCTGAAACCGTTTCACATGAACCATCTATCCAAGAACCAATAGACCCAGGAAACATGTCAGAAAATTCACCTAATCGCACGATTTCCCCCCATGTCATGGATAAAGAAAAAACTTCAAGAGAAATTGAAGAAATCGAGAATATTTTGCCTGCTCAGGAAGAAACACTAGCCATGCAAGAACCAATTTTATCAGAAAACTTGCTAGACAAATCACATTATTGCCCCATTTTACCACCTAATATGGGTAAAGAATCGACACCTGCTGTTTTTAAATCAGCTAAGCCCAGCACCTCACGACAAGACAAGGAAATACGAGATTTTTAGCTGCATATGTATGAGGGAATTTTTAAACGGTGGGCAACCGTCTCTCTGACTTGTAATATAAAAAAAATCGTTTCAATTTTACAATTCGTTAGTATTCTAAAATTGTACGTTTTTTTTCATATCCATTATTTCCAGAAAATATAAATATTGTAAACCATATAATAAAGGGTTATTACTGCGACCTAGCCCCGCGCGTTTTCCTCTAGTAAGTACCTATATAATTTAGTAGTAGCTAGACGTTTTGTGAAGACGTATTCAATCAGTGCATCCTGCCTTTAATGGAACATACTCACTTTGTCCTTGCCCAGAGTTGTCACATGCGGGAGGGAATTGGGAAAAAGGGAAAAACCAAACAAGTGTAGCGTAATTTCTAAATAAATAACATTATCACAGCATCAAACAAAAGTAAACAACAACACAGTAGGTGATGTCAATCAATGACATTAGATGTTTATCTGACACTGACAGCAGAAAGAATGAAAGGCGAGTAATGCTCCTTCTTCCTTCACTAATGGCACACGGTCGTAGCCATGGGGAATGACAGTGACATCTGCTAGAATGCATATTGATGTTCTGTTGAATGAAATATTAGTTCTCTTTCAAGACGCATGGAGCGCTGTCATAAATCCGTACGCCATTATGCACCTTAAGATCTTAAGCATAAGGGACACTAAACAATACCTGTATAGGTCAATGGGTAGTAATAAAAGCTCCGACAAAAAAAGAAGAATTGTCCTTACTCAAAATATTAAATCTACTGCCTAAAATACTAACTTTCCGACTACTTTTGTCCGAATAAAAATGACGAAACGACCGAATGAGATACTGAAATCTTCGAAAAATAAACATGATAAATGGTTCGCTGCGGGCCCTGCCGGGCCACGCTCGCCTTCGGCTCGCTCGCAGCTCACGTGCTGATAATGTTCTAACCTAACCTATGTGGAGTCGGGGTGCTCCGTGTCGGTTCTGTCACTTATTTTGAACCAAAACAAAATTACTAAGTTACCGACAACAGAGGTTGTCGGTAACTTAGTAATTTTGTCGGAGGTTCATTATAACGCTGGTTAATTAGAATAATAGTCGGCCACAGATCGCTGGAGATTAATTTGTTTGTTTGTTTGCCCGCCGAATACTACTGTTCTGCAAAGATCCCATCGTCTACCCCAACGTGAGACGACCAGCCACGTGCGGCTGCACGCCATATCAAGGGGGCGCCGCTGCCCTGAGCCGCGCCAACCATCTAGTGCCGATAGCACTACTCTTCGCTATTTAGCACTCTTCATAGCGCGCCGCTGCCTTCTCGAGGCAAGCCGCGTGCTCTACACCTTCGGCGAACCCGCCGAAAGCCACGGTGCCATCCCAGACGCCGCCAATCCTGGCCGCGCCGGCTGACCAAGCTGCCACGTGTCCATCTGCTACCTCGTGCTTCGGGCATCAAACAACAGGGCAGTACCAGTGCCAATTGATTACATTCACCATCATTGCTACCTTCTGTAGACCAACAGTGCTTGTGTTACAAATTGAGAGAAATAACGATAGCAATCCACCCCATTAGCCGTTACTAACTTTTTGGCCCATCCGGCACCTTCTTTTCTGGCTCATCAAGCCGTAGGTAGGAATCTAGCTTGAATCTGTGATAGGAGCTTATTTAAATAAAATAACTATTGTATACTGACTCGTGTACTTTATTTTACCACCCGCTAGCCAGGTCAATTCTCAACTTAACGGTGACTCTGTCTACCCAGAGTCCCGCATAGAACCGTTGGCTCTCTCTAAAGGGACCAAACGCGACACAAGGTACCTGCACAACAAAGACAGAAGCTAAACATAAGTTATGAGCATTTACATTTATTTCCAAAAACAGGCGATATATATTCAAGAAACAATAGAAACCCGGACAGAATTAATTTATCCAAGTGTCCTAGAACTACAATGTACTTAAATAGCAGTTATGTAATGTGTGGGAAAATTTATAACTCCATACCTAGTGAAATTAAAAGCCTTCCACACAGCAAATTCATAATATAACCGTTTTTCCCCCGAAGGGATAAAAACGGATATTTCAAGTCCAGCCATAGGCTTGACCCACTTTGAGCTAATCAAATTAATTCGAGCTGAACGTCGTGATTCCGAAACAGAAATTAGCTTCTTAATCCAATATATTCAATCAAATATTTGCACCTCATTATTCTTGATTAACCACCCTGACTGACGGTGAAAACTAGAATCAGATTTTGATCCAAACTCTGGCCAAAATGTTAAGAATTTGCCGTCACTGGAAAACTCAAGGCTCTCTGACGATATCCGCAATAAAGTTAAATCGTGAAGTCGTCTCCCGGAATGTAACAACAATAGTAGAGCCACGTGCCTCGACACGTCATACAAACTATTCTCTTCTACAGTTCTCTGTGCTAGCCAGGCCAAAATAAAATCCAAACTCCAAATTGTTCTCTTGTAACGCATAACGTTATGACTAGGACCGGTTTGTGTGAGCGCGACAAGCGGTCGACCGTCGGTCATTCCGCTGGTAGGAGCATTCGACTAGAACGCATCGAAAGCAGAGGCCGCGTCACTTCGCTTGTAACATTTTACCTAATTCTGCCACAAAACTAGCTAATAGTGGAAAAACTATAGTTAAAAGGTTATCTTGACCTTAGTGTAATAAGTGTTTTCGTCCCATACTGGGTAAGTTTTGCACAATTATAGATATGTATTCGTGGGTGGCTTTGTCATAGAACATTCCATGTCACCTTACTATGACCTTCCCTTGTCTCGGTCGTAAACGGTCGTTTAGTTAACTTCTTATGATTGTATCTGTTTATCAGTTTCTTATTACTGGAATTAATTAATACCTATATCATTTAAATGACTATGTTTTGGCACATAAAATAATGATTTAGATTTCTTCACTTTAGTAAATTACGTCTTAGCCTGCACAGCCTAACTGGACTAGCTTATTTTGCATAGCATTACTCAATGCATTCCTATGGTGAATTTAGTAACTTTATTTGTACGAATAGAGGATCATTAATCTCGTAAATCATGCCAAGATTAATATCTTGTGACTTACCTACCTACTAGCTGTAACTATTTCAACTCATTCACAATGCTGCTAAATACCTAGGTGTGTAGATTTTCATTGAATTAGTCAAAAGGAGTAATTAAGTTTGGACAGTTTTTAAGTTACGACACTTGCTTCCTGCCGTACCTAAATTGTCTTGACCTCATTTTGGAAAAAAAAAATGAAGCCTGTACGAAAATGTAAAAGACCAGAACGCCTTGGATGTAAAGAGACGGAAACAAATCGTAACCAAGAAATCTTGGAGCCGGAAAGTTTTCAAGATTTAGAGGAAGAAAAAAGATCTACATCAAAACGTGAGAAGAAATCTAATTCAACAAAAAAGGAAAAACCAAAAAGTGGAAAAGCCACGGGGGCCTTTTAAGAACATTGAGACAGACCATGATGTCCTTAGCTACTAAAGTGGATGCCTTAAGCGAAGAAGTCAAAACATATAAAACTCAAGCGTCTAACGGATTGGAAGCGGAATCGGTGGCAGAAAGTGGAGAGGAACAATGTAAAATAACCAATGCGGAAACAACAGAACAAAATTTAGAAAAAGAAAGTCGGTATAAATAAATAACTTTTGTGAGTTATATAAAAATAAAGGATTTAAATTGTTTAAAGGTAAACTTTAAGTTCTATGTTTATAATTAGAGCTTAAATACAGTTGTATTAATATGTATAATTATTACATATGTTTTGATAAAATTTAAAATATTAAAATAAGAAATATTGTTATATTAATAAATAAAAATAAAAATAAGATATAAAGTTCTGATTGACCCTTGTTTGAATTCAGAAAACAATTTGACCTGTAAAAGAAAACAGGATTATAAATAAATAAAGTAAAAATAATGTGGATCAATTGGGATTAGTATCCATAGGTAAAGGGGTGTGTCGGCGACTTTCCTCTTTTAAATCAAAATATTTTTTATATTTTGAGACGTACAAAAATTACGAACTTAAAACGGGAATTAAGAAGTCATTTTGATTTATATAAAAAAAAAGGAGAATTAGATTAGATTAAGCTATAAAATTGGATAGCCGTGGCAATCCAATTCAACCTGGATCTACCATCAAGTGGCAATCTAATTCTGGTGCAAACCCCTGATCAAAATCGTGTCCAGAACCAATATCAAAACAGATATCAAAATCAAGAACCAAGTCGTGAACAAAACCGGAATACAAACCAATTCTCATCTAACCCAAGACGCAGTCATGTCAATTTTCATACAACCGACACACAAACAGGTTCATATCACAACTCAGAACAAAGCAACTCGCAAAACTTAACACAACCACAACCGTCTACGTCACAAAGCACGGACGATTATTCCCACCGCACTAGTAATTAATTTTTTCGAGTAGTCGCCTCAAAGCGCAACAATCGAAAGTAAAAGACGAAACACTACTACCATATATCCGAATACCGGAAGTTAACGGAAAATTTCTAATAGATACAGGTAGCACACGTTCATTCATAAGCTCAGATTTCACTAACATTCACTTTCATAAATATAATTTCATAAAGAGAACTCCATCACCATCAGTTTTACTCTCGTCTGATCACGTATCGCCTAGGATTGATTTGTTACGAAAGTCGCCACAAAGTCCCAAAGATCTTGTGTTTGCAAATGTGGAAGGTGTCCAAGAAGAGCCGTTGCCATCTGGGTCAAGAAATGTGCAAGCAAAACCGCCTCATTCTTCGATTGAACTAGTACCCCAGCTATCCGAGCTTGCTTTTCGGATGTTCGAAGAGTCTGTAGAAAGTGCACCTTCTACATTTAGATACAAACAACAAACGCCAGAAAAATCACCTCTTAAGCTTGTAGAAAGTACACAGTCAACGTACAGAGCTGAAACGCCAAAAAAAACGATTTTAAAGCCTGTAGAAAGTACATCGTCGGCAAGTAGAGCTGAATACCCAAAAAAATGGCTCCTTTCATTCTGCAGCGTGTCGCCGGTCGCGTGCGCACGCGACCGGCGCAATTTGTTTGAAACCTATGGTGGGTTCACTGTGGCGCGTGCGGCCGGTCGCGTTTTTCGACACGTTTACATCAGAGGTGGAAAAGTGCGAGAGATCAATACGTACGTTACAAATCGGCAGTAAAATTTAAGAAATCGGGTTCTGGAGCTATCCCTAAAAGAAAATATGTTTTTGCTGACTGTATGTCATTTTTAGACCCTGTGACCGATTTAAGCGATGTTCACGAATCCGAGTCTGTTGAAAATGCACAAACTTCTGACAATCCATTGACACAAAATGATTCTCGGGGCCCAGAAAACGATTTGTCGAACGTCGTCCCTAATAAAAGAAGTAAGAAAAATATACAGGAAATGACTTCGTTTGAGAAACAGTTAGTTGAGATGTGGAATTCTACTAACAATCTTGCTTTTGATGAAGACGTGGCATTCTTCAATTCAATCCTCCCTGCTGTTAGAAGACTAGAGTTTGAAAAAAAATATTTTTTTCGGAGTCAGGTTCTACAATTACTCGTTGGAATAAACCAAGATACATGTACCAGTTTAGTCCCGTGCCAATCTACAAATATGGGGCTACCTACAAGCATGGGTCAAACTACAAGCATGGGTCCATCTACAAGTGCTGGTCCAGCCATGCCTAGTACTTCGAAAGTATCTCCTGTGAGCGCATCATCGTGCTCCACCGGCAACTGTGATACAGAAGACTCGTTTGATTTTGATTTCACAACACTTTAACTGACTGACTTTTGTTTTTTATTACTTTTTTGTGATTAAATGATGATGTAAAATATTACTAATTCATTATTTAAATTGAAGTAACAAAAGTTTTCTTAACATACCTTATTGTGACTGCCAAGCGTTCCTCAGGCGTTATAGCTATACGGAGTAAACCAGTATGTGCTATTTTGTTTTTAATTATAAAAATCAGTTCGTCAAATGTGCGTATTGACATCCTAAAATAATTGAAAAATGTATTTTCATCTTCTCGCAGTTGTGAATACAGCGATACGAATGCACCACTTAACAAACGCTCCGAAGTTATAGGGTGCATGAACAATTTTCTTTTTCGGTTAGCACGGCGTTTTTTGTTGTGATGATATAGCACAGAAATCAAAATAAGTTTTTTTTTGTTAATTGTATCCATGACTGTACACGACCAGCCCGGTCCAATGCACACGCAAAACTGTGAAATGCTCAACTCGACCGGCAGCGCTGCACGCGACCGGCGACACGCTGCAGAATGAAAGGAGCCTAAATCCTGTAGATAGCACACCTCCTACTCGCAAAATTAGACCTGAATATCCAAAACAATTTACGGTAACATGAGCAGCAGATCTAGAAATACGGGTAACACTACGCTTCTGTAAGTGCTAAGCGTAAAGCAAAAGATGAAAAGGAAAACTTCTCGCAAAATGTCACCCAGCGGCAAGATAGTTTCAATGGCGGGAACATTCACGATATTTTAGACATAACACAAGTTTTAGAGAAAAAAAACTGCTTGATTTTGAACAGTTAGATGAATTGAGTCCAGATATCCTTCACTTTGGGACTGACATAAGTCATCAGCAATTCATCAACATAATGGATGAAACGCCTTCTTTCTTTCTTTCTTTTTGTATCTCTATAATTAAAATCACTAACACCAAGTGAAGTCTATTATTTCTTTTCAACCATTCAACTAAGTGGTGATAGTCAGCGACGCCGTAGCTTCGGGTCACGCAGAGTCCACCCCAAACGAACCAAGATCTACCACCCAGTGGCAATCCAATTCAACCTGGATCTACCATCAAGTGGCAATCTAATTCTGGCGCAGCCGGTAGGATCTGCAACGAGCGACAATATACCCAGCTAAGTACCCTTTACCTCTTGCCGGAGACATCGTCGTCGTGTCCTTTTCAAAGGATTTATGCGGACAAACTTGGACGAGTTGATCGCCGAAACTGTCTGACTCTCATCATTACAACTATCACAACTTTACTGCACTAAAACCGAACATCAAGAACAGCGGAATCGAGTCGGGAGGCTCTATAAGTCGGTCATCGACGTTCCTTCCTTAAAAAACCTCTTTAACAATACTTATTGCATAATTGTGTCATTTTGTATCTTTTCTGTGTATTTTTTTTTATGTGTGTGTGTGTGTGTGTGTGTATTGTATTAAATTGTGTAAACCGGTTAAGTTAAGTAAAATATAGGAGCTCCTCTGCAATAATAAATATAGACCCGAATTAAGGGATATAAACCTCAAATAAGAGGGAATCTAATTTAAAGCGCGCATATAAACGTCAAGGCCCGTTGGCAAGGCGAATGAAATAATATTTTTGCTAAAAGCGAATGATATTAATACTTTTACGCTACAAAGCGAATGAAATAATAACGCTAAAAAGCGATTGAAATTATAAGTAGTCTGATCAACTGCATAATAATTATAAACTAAATATTGTGATGAATTAAACATAATTTTTATTAAAAGACATATATTAAAACTGGTACTGTGGTTCTCAGAATATAATTAACTTATAAAAATTCGAAAAGATCTAAATAAATTACATAACTTACTAAATTCTTCTAATTTAGTTTGAATCAAACAAATAGTTTAAAAGGTGCATTTTTTCTTTCAAGAAAACTCCAGCATCTTAGTCGGGAGACTCTTGCAACGTAACAATTGTCGTTTCTTGTGCCTTGGTATGTTCTGTCAGAAATCGAAGCAATAAATTTTTAAAACATAATTGTTACTGACAAAAGTTATTTTAGAACCTTACATTACTATTTAAATTGCTTGAACGAAATTCATAGTTTATGAAAGCAACTTTTAATATCTTTGCATCAAGTCTTTCAATTTTTATAGTAATATCATTTGACTTTACCTACTCATCTATTCTTACGAAATTGTAGCTCTTACAATACAAAACAATTTCCTAAATATTTTCGAATTTTCTTAATAAAAATCGTTTACTCACCAAATTATAACTATATAGGAATAAACTCAAGTTTTAAAAGAATATAAAAATTATAATGAATTTCTTATCTCAAGTTGCCGAACATGTCGCGCAACAAGCGGCAGCAGAAACAGCTTGACAAGAAGCCGAAAATGCGGCAAGTCAATTGGCGGATAGCGTAGCACATCATTTAAATGTACAAAATAGAGAATCGACCGAACCGCAAGACCCAATTACATCATCGCATTATAACGAAACTCCTCCACCTTCTTATACCCCGATAGATCATAATATGGCTAGGGGAACGCATCCTCTTACAATTCGAGATCTAAGATCAAACGAACCGCAACCACAAGATCCTAATTACGACGAAACACCTCCACCTTCGTACATTTCAACGCATCATAATCAAGGGCATGACGAAGTTAACCTTCCAAATCACTCCACAATAACTCCAATTTCGCCAACTAATATTAAGTTAATACCGTACTTTGACGGATATACGAAACAGTTAAATCTATTTATCAAAAAGGCAGAATATGTCATAAACATGTACGGATCAATAAATTTTATGGAAAATACTTACATCATGCAAATAGTGACTAGTAAACTTATCGGCAAAGCCGCAAATCTAATAAGTGAAAATGATTACGCTTCAGCAGACTGGGAACAATTAAAAATGTTGCTTAACCAACACTTTGGTGACCAAAAAACGGAAAAATGTCTGATATTAGAACTTGAAACCATGACCATGCGAAGAAACGAAACTTATCTAGAATTCTGTAACCGAATACAGTCAGCAAGGAGCAATTTATTCTCTAAAATCATAGCAAATAATGATGGTCATACTTTACAAACAAAAAAGGCAATTTATAATAATACCGCGTTACATGTGTTCTTATATAACTTACCACAAGATTTATTACGAACTGTTAGAATTAAAGATCCTTCAACGTTAGAAGAAGCATTGCAAATCGTAACGGAGGAAACAAACTTCCAGAAGCAATACAAAATGCGTAATGAATTAAATTTAGGAGCCAGGAACAAAAACGTGCAACAAAACATGTATCAACCGCGAAATAATTATAATGACAGACCTCAAAACTTAACGAGACAACCATTTGTGAGACCAACATTCCAGAAAACGTATAATCCAGGAATATTCAATAATAGGAATGAAAATGTTAACAGGTATAATAATACTACCCCTTGGGAGTTTTTAACTCGTATCAAAATCGTGGTCAAAATCAGTATAAAAATTACCAAACCGAGATCGCAGAGGTACGATTAATTGCACCACGGTTTCCAAGGTCGATACCATTTTGTGGGTCATTTCAACTATTGGCACCAACGATGCCATGTCCGGATGATACGTTATTGTGCCTCGATGATTTCAAAAACAAGACCGCACAAACGTGTGCGAAGTGTGGAGACACTTAAGGACAAAACAAAACTCAACGCAAGTGTATTCATAACTTTGTCCCGATTTAATCAAAACCAGCAAGATGATTAATTTTATAGCAGTCAAGTACTTCATATGTTTCCTGTTGTCACACATACATCAGGAAACATCCCAGTATTCACATCTGGCATCGACCATATTGGATCCACAAAACCCCACAGATCCATTCGATTCCTAAGCCTGTTCAGTGCACGTCTTCCAAAAGTTGTATCTCTATAATTAAAATCACTAACACCAAGTGAAGTCTATTATTTCTTTTCAACCATTCAACTAAGTGGTGATAGTCAGCGACGCCGCAGCTTCGGGTCACGCAGAGTCCACCCCAAACGAACCAAGATCTACCACCCAGTGGCAATCTAATTCAACCTTGATCTACTATCAAGTGGCAATCTAATTCTGGTGCAAACCCCTGATCAAAATCGTGTCCAGAACCAATATCAAAACAGATATCAAAATCAAGAACCAAGTCGTGAACAAAACCGGAATACAAACCAATTCTCGTCTAACCCAAGACGCAGTCATGTCAATTTTCATACAACCGACACACAAACAGGTTCATATCACAACTCAGAACAAAGCAACTCGCAAAACTTAACACAACCACAACCATCTACGTTACAAAGCACGGACGATTATTCCCACCGCACTAGTAATAAAATTTTTCGAGTAGTCGCCTCAAAGCGCAACAATCGAAAGTAAAAGACGAAACACTACTACCATATTTCCGAATACCGGAAGTTAACAGAAAATTTCTAATAGATACAGGTAGCACACGTTCATTCATAAGCTCAGATTTCACTAACATTCACTTTCATAAATATAAATTCTTTGAACCATTCGACGTAGTAAGCACTCATGCAACTAGTCGACACGATCAAGTGATTTACATACCAATATTTAAAATCTTCCAACAAAAATTTCCCCACAAATTTTACGTTTACAATATCGATAAATCATTCGACGGATTAATAGGAACTGACCTACTAAAAAAATTAAACGCAAATATTGACTTAGAACATCAACTTTTTACGACACCGCTCGTAAAAATCCCCATTCACTATCAGGTCGAACCGCCCATTGTTCTGTTTGACCTACATCCACGCAAGTTATGATTCCAACTGAGCTCACTAAAGGAGAAGGCATAGTAGGTTATATTGAATTCTGTAAAGGAGTAAGAATGCCGCAAGTCTTAGGTTACTTGCAATGATAATTTTGCCGAAACTATTATACAAAATACAACAGATAATTTCATAAATATCGAAATAATAAAACCTTTTAAAATTACCCAATTTGATGGAACTCTTTGTCATTTAAATTATTTAATGGAAAATAACGATAAAAAACTCAGCAAAAATTTAAATAAATTACGTACGGAATATATGAATAACGAAGAAAGAGATGCCATATCCGAAATATGTTACGAATATAAGGATATTTTCTATCACGAAGAAATACCATTGACTTTCACTCACGAAATAAAACATCATATTAGAACGGAAAATGACAACCCAATTTATATTAAACCATATCGACAGTCACCCTCGCAAGCAGAAGAAATAAAAAATCAAGTAAATAAATTAAGTAAATAAATAAGTAAATAAATAAGTAAATAACTAAGTAAATAACTAAGTAATTTAACTAATGTAATCAAACAAAGTTTTTCACCTTGGAGCGCACCCGTTTATCTAGTACCCAAGAAGTTAGATGCTTGTTGAAGTTGAAGTGGGGGGATGGGAGGGGGAGGGGTAGTGGAAGGGGAGGGGGAGTTTTTTTATAAGCTCGTGGTCATCATCAATGTCATCATCAATGTCATGTGTTTTTTTTGTAGATTGGTCATAGACGCAATTTCCTTCCTTGACTATGTATGACCAATGTATGTGTATATTTGTCCCACTAACCAATGGCTTTGGTTGTGAGAATAGTTTAGTGAAATTAAGTGGGGGGATTGGAGGGGGAGGGCAGGAGGGAGGGAGGGAGCGAGGGAGGGGGAGGGGTAGTGGAAGGGGAGGTGGAGTTTTTTTATAAGCTTGTGTATTATATTTCTAATTTCGTGATCATCATCAATGTCACGTGTTTTGTAGATGCATAACCCCAATGAGTTGGACGATGAAGCTGTCGAAGAGTTGTTGGCCCAACTAAGTGATGATGTGTCCGACGAAAGCTCTGGTGCAGAAAGTGACTACGTGTCCGGCTCGGACGTTGATATATTTGACGTAAACAGAATGCTATTATATAGCATGGATGATGATGGCACGATACGTCCACTGTGAGTACAACAATTTTTGTTTTTGTTTGACAGACATTAGGTAATACAATGTCATGTATTTTTTTATAGCTCTGGACTTGAGGACGCAGATCTGGCGCTTGAGGAGGAAGGTCCGGTGCTTGAGCAGGAAGACAGCAGAGATCGGTATGTCGTATATTGTAATATTCAATATGTTATAAATTTAGGCTTAAACTGGTTCTACGTAAAACTGAATAAATCTATTTCACAACTTGATTGGTCCAAGCTCATATGCAGAAGAAGTACTTGCACTTAGCGCCGGCCCCTAAGGGCGTCCTGACTTACGGGAATTTGGCAAGTGGCGTTTTACTGCCAATACATAGCCACGATGAATCTTAGGTTGGCTCCAACTGCTGATTTTCTGTCACATTTACAACGACTTGCGAATTTTGAGAATTCAATGTGTTGTAATTTTTATAGCTCTCCACTGCGGTCATCTTCCAGCCCAGAGAGGCCTCCGTTTAGCCCACTCGGCTCTCTGATTCGGACTGGCTGCCCGATTAGCCCCTCGCAAAGGTATTATTTGTTTTTTTACATTATCCTCTCTAAATTGCCACGTCTGAGTCATCATTCGGAGTCGGCTCTCGAGAGCAGTAGTTGGTTCTGCAAACTATATAGCCTGTCTATTACCACTGCAAATTTTGAGATCTTTTGTTTTGACGTCCTCTGTAGCGCGTTTGGCGAGTAGCCAGCTGAGATGCAAGAAGTTGCGGGTTCAAGTCCCGCTGTAGGACAACTGTTTGTATGATCTGCAAATATTTGTCCTGGGTTTGGATATTATGGTACCATATTACTCGTAGTTCCTGGAACCCACAGGGCAACGACACTGGGTGTCCTAGTGTGAGATCAGTACTATGTATGTGACTGTTGGGTTAGGTTGGGTTTTCGTTCTAGGAATATTGTTTTTTACAGATATGATGAATACTGGTTGCCGTCGCCAGCGCAGCCATCACCAGCGCAGCCGGCACCAGATGCAGTAGGCGTTTGCGGTCGGGCAGGGGCTCGGGGTCGGGCAGGGGCTCGGGGTCGGGCAGGGGCTCGGGGTCGAGGCCGAGGTAGGAGCGTTCGTCCTGCCAGGGGCAGTGCTCGATCGACTGTGTTTAGGGGCAGAGGGCGCCGCGCTGCCACCATGGCTGTGGAAGGTAGGAGTGAATGGGCGCTGGGGGATCCCATACAAGAAGTTTGTGTTACTGACGATGATATTCCGCCGGTACTGAAAGGTTTGGTGGATGGTTTAGAGCGCGATCGTTGTGCGAGGTATGAGCGTGAGGAGAGTAGAGCGAGACGGCGTCGTGTCAGTTTGCATGACGAAGAAAGTGATGATGAGGATGATAGCTCCGTGGCACATGACTTTTTCGGAGCGGACAGAGACCCGCTGCAGTTCACGTGGTCACCCATGGCTACATTCAGTGGCCGTGCGGAGGAATTTGCAGTGGAAAACCCTGGCCCCACCGAAAATGTGTCGGATGCCTACGGGGCTTTTAGGACGTCACCCTTACAGTCTGCCTAGGTACTTAGGTACAGCAGTGGGCATCAGATGATTGATCATAACGCATGTTGACCGTTTCTTGTAGGTGTACCTATTGACAATGTTATCCTTCACCGTTATCCGTTTAGGTATGTACAGTTGTTACCTCTTCATAACGTCTGGCATTTAGCGTAGTTTACTTTTGACGTAGTTTTGCATTTGGCGTAACGTGTGTATATGCGAGTACAGCAGAGGGAACAGCTGAGCCATTACGGGTGCCCATAATGACTTAGCAGTTTTGCTCCTATACTACTCATAAATATTATACGAAGTTAAGCATGGCGTAGCTTGGATTTTGTGGATGTTGCTATCAGACTGATTACGTGAATCAAATGTAAGTTGGTAGATTCTGGGATTATCTTTAGTTAGGTAGGTAAACTGTGAGTGAAGTAAGTGATGATTGAATGTCTGCGCGCGTAAGTGATGATTGCATGATTGTGTACATCTATGTAACATTAAATTTGTTACATTATTACATTTGTGTAAGATGTTACGGCTCCTGTTAAAACTTAGTAGCCAAGTACAATATCATCTAATAGGATCTTTTCAGTATGTCATTGTCTAGAAAAGATAAGGGGGAACAAACAAAACTCAATAATCATGGTAAATATACCGTTTTAGTGAAAAGTAGTAGATATTACTTTGAAAAACATGACTAATTTTCAAAGTAGTAGATATTACTTTGAAAAACATGACTGTTTTTTGAAAGATATTATAAGTAAGTAAATGATCTATCCAAGCTAATAAACAATCACCATAGATTTCACCAAACCAACTTCAGTACCTATCCACCTATATAGTTGAGAGAGAGAAGAGTAAAGTTTCAGTAACAAAATTGAACAGTAATTTGACCCAGTTTAGTAATTTTTACCCTATATCTTGTTAGTTTGTAACAAATATCAGTCTGTACATACCTAGCGCCATCTATGTAAGCATAAATGTCAAGTAATAAAATAAGTCTGTTATGTGTAGCCAAGTCGTTTCATTAGGTTATTGGGCCCAGACTAAATTCCAATAATAAAAAAGAACTGTGCTGTGATAAGTGTTTAAAAATGACGTCGAACTATATTGCTAACGTTCCAAAATTGAAAGGTCGTGAGAACTATGACGATTGGTGCTTTGCGGCGAAAAATGTTTTGGTCTTGGAGGGCATGGCGTCCGCCATTGAAAAAAAGTTGTTGGAAAATTCTACTGCAACTGAGAAGACTGAAGACGCAAAGGCTAAAGCGAAACTGATTCTTACTATAGATCCATCGCTATACGTTCACATAAAGAACGCAGAAACAGCGTATGATCTTTGGAGTACGCTTAAGAAATTGTTCGATGACTCCGGTTGTACCAGAAAAATCAGTTTGTTACGAAGTCTCATCAATATTCGGCTTGATAATTGTGATTCCATGACGCAGTATGTAACCCAGATTGTGGAAACAGGGCAGCGACTTCAAGGAACAGGATTCAAGCTAGACGACGAATGGATTGGAGCATTAATGTTGGCGGGATTACCAGAAAAATATGGTCCAATGATAATGGCCATAGAACACTCAGGAATTGAGGTTAGAGGTGACGTCATTAAAACAAAGTTGATGGATATGTGTGCTGAAGATGGTGCAGTTTCCGGTTCCGAGAATGCATTTTATGCGAAAGGAGCGCAGCGTTTCAAAAATGGCAGTACTAAAGGCAATAGACAATCATCTGATATGTCAAAGTCAGTCAGACAGTCAGAATCACACATAGCCAACAGAACTACTGAAAAAAACTTTTTATAAATCGAATAAAGACTCCCACTATGTGCAGGGCAAATTATTCTCACATGTTTCCCGTCTATACAACCGATGCAATTAGGGAAATTTGCTACATTTTTAAAACCAGCAGCGATTTGTTGCCACCCTTCCTGTGAATTAGGTATCGAAAGACACTCTTCATGGAGTAGATTCCAAATGTTCTTACAGACTTCTTTTACGATTTCACCAATAGTTGAAGCCCCCAAACGATAGCTAAAATGAAGATCTTTATATGTCTCTCCCGTCACGAAGTATCTGAAACAAAAAAATAAATATTAAGCACTTCTTTCTTCTTTTACAGACAAACAAGTGCAGCAGAGGTGGAAAACTGCGCGAGATGCTTATGTGAGGTGTAAGGCTACATTAAATAATGTGCCGTCTGGATCTGGAGGTAGAAAAAGGAAGACATATGTTTATTTCGAGTTTATGAAATTTCTGGATAATAAACGAGAATTGAATACCGAGGATTCAATTTTGTCAAATGAGGAGCCAAACCAAAGAGAAACTGCTGGAAACGAAGGAGCTATCGTATCTCACCCTACCGGAAATGAAGGAGCTCTTGTATCTCACCCTACCGGAAATGAAGGGGCTGTCGTATCTCAACCTACCGGAAACCAAGGAAGTGTTGAATCTCAACCTTCAACTTCCGATAGTTACAATATTAATCTAAACAACCCAAGACCTGCCTCTAACCGTGGACGAAATTTCTTGCGAGCACAACGTAAAAAAAATCGCATTGAAGATGAGTTTGACAGAGAAATGCTGTCTTTCTTTAAAGAGAATGCTAAAGTTATGCAAAACGATGATATGGCGTTTTTCTCTTCACTGTTGCCGATTACTAATACTTTTTCTATCGAACAAAAATTATTATTTCGTCAAGCGGTGCTAGAAAAAGCCTGCGAAATTTCAAGGCTCGACTCCGACCGCCCGGCAACATCGAATTCTTTTTCTGTTTCATCCGATTCGCAATATTCCAATAATCTCAAACTTCAACTTCCGATAGTTACAATATTAATCTAAACAACCCAAGACCTGCCTCTAACCGTGGACGAAATTTCTTGCGAGCACAGCGTAAAAAAAATCGCATTGAAGATGAGTTTGACAGAGAAATGCTGTCTTTCTTTAAAGAGAATGCTAAAGTTATGCAAAACGATGATATGGCGTTTTTCTCTTCACTGTTGCCGATTACTAATACTTTTTCTATCGAACAAAAATTATTATTTCGTCAAGCGGTGCTAGAAAAAGCCTGCGAAATTTCAAGGCTCGACTCCGACCGCCCGGCAACATCGAATTCTTTTTCTGTTTCATCAGATTCGCAACATTCCAATTCTATCACTTTGTATCCAGTAGTACAATCTCCTATTCAAACACTGCCCGGTCAGCCAAATTTCCAGCAGACCTATTTGGTAGAGGAACCCTCTTCTTTCGAACAGACGTATTTAGTAGAGGAACAACAGCCCTCTTCTCAGCAATTTTATACACAGACCAATAATTCATCCAACCAAAACTCTGATATGAACGATTTTCTCACTTTCAATAAAAAAAATTGATTTTTTAATAAATGTCGATAAATAATTTTGATTATTTTATTATTGTAATAAGTACTTACCTTAAAGTCACAGCCAACCTTTCAATAGGTTGGACAGAAGCTCGAAACATATTTGAATGTTTCAAAGTATCATGTAATCTTGCTTGTAGTTCATCGAAACTTCTGATTGACATCTTGAAATAATCAAAGAACTTTTCCTCGTCTTCTTGCAATTTCGAAAATAGTTTGCATAACCGTTCTACAAGTATTGGATGTACATGATATCTTCGCCGCCTTCTATTTCGTCGTTTGCGCAAAAAATAGCGTGCACAAATTAGAGCATTTGCAACAAAAGGATTCATATTTCTTGTGAACTGTACACACGCGTCGCAGTTCGCCGTCAGCGTAGCACTGAACGCATTTTCACAACCGACGGTCAGCGCTGACGGTCAGGAACGAGCGTCAGCGCTGACCGTCGGTCGAGCACTGTTTTAAGCCTAAGAACATTGAGACAGACCATGATGTCCTTAGCTACTAAAGTGGATGCCTTAAGCGAAGAAGTCAAAACATATAAAACTCAAGCGTCTAACGGATTGGAAGCGGAATTTGTGGCAGAAAGTGGAGAGGAACAATGTAAAATAACCAATGCGGAAACAACAGAACAAAATTTAGAAAAAGAAAGTTGGTATAAATAAATAACTTTTGTGAGTTATATAAAAATAAAGGATTTAAATTGTTTAAAGGTAAACTTTAAGTTCTATGTTTATAATTAGAGCTTAAATACAGTTGTATTAATATGTATAATTATTACATATGTTTTGATAAAATTTAAAATATTAAAATAAGAAATATTGTTATATTAATAAATAAAAATAAAAATAAAAAAATTGTATCTGGAGGCTTGGGGGAAAGTTTACTTATGGATATAAAGTTCTGATTGACCCTTGTAGTCCAGTCAGTCAAGACAATTAATTCATTATAATTCCAAAAGTTTTCAAATTTTGATGTAAGGTCGGGAGTGGTATTAAAACAAACTATAAAATTTTGCAACCTGCTCTGCGGTCCGGAACATTGTTAAAAATGCAATAAATGATAATTTGCTCAGTTCTTGAGACCAAAATTCCAAAAGTTCTGCAAAGTTGGAGTGGTGTTAAATATATTATTTTACATCACGTGTCAAATTTGCAACCAATTTAAGTGTACGGAACATTTTTTGTTATTAAAAATTAATTTAAATTTAATTTAATTTAATTAATTAATTAAATTTGTAAATACATCAGAATAGATGTTTTCGAAGTTTGCAACCAAGTTTCAAAACTTTTGTAATTATTCCGAGACCACCTTACTCGAAAAAATGACCACGAATTAAAAAGAATTATAAATAAACATGTTCCGGTCAACGAAAAAGGTTGCAAATTTATACAACCGTTCGGTATATTTTTCCGATATATGTGTCAAGATTGCAGAACTTTTGGAACGTTTTCATTCAGTTTAATAAAAAAAAACATTAATTTTCAATAACAAAAAATGTTCCGTACACTTAGGTTGGTTGCAAATTTTATACGTGATATGAAATATTATATCGAAAACTTCCCCAAGTTTGCAGAACTTTTGGAATATTTTTCACGACCATACAGCAAAAATTAATTTAATTGCAATTTTAACAATGTTCCGGACTGCGGACAAGGTTGCAAAATGAGATTTATTGTCGTCCCAATGTACCATTCACTTGACCGAAGTTTAAAAACTTTTGGAATTATTATCAAATTTTCGATTTCGAATGTCTATAATGACTGGACTATTGTTTGAATTCAGAAAACAATTTGACCTGTAAAAGAAAACAAGATTATAAATAAATAAAGTAAAAATAATGTGGATCAATTGGGATTAGTATCCATAGGTAAAGGGGTGTGTCGGCGACTTTCCTCTTTTCAATCAAAATATTTTTTATATTTTGAGACGTACAAAAATTACGAACTTTAAACGGGAATTAAGAAGTCATTTTGATTTATATAAAAAAAAAAGGAGAATTAGATTAAGCTATAAAATTGGATAGCCGTGGCAATCCAATTCAACCTGGATCTACCATCAAGTGGCAATCTAATTCTGGTGCAAACCCCTGATCAAAATCGTGTCCAGAACCAATATCAAAACAGATATCAAAATCAAGAACCAAGTCGTGAACAAAACCGGAATACAAACCAATTCTCGTCTAACCCAAGACGCAGTCATGTCAATTTTCATACAACCGACACACAAACAGGTTCATATCACAACTCAGAACAAAGCAACTCGCAAAACTTAACACAACCACAACCGTCTACGTCACAAAGCACGGACGATTATTCCCACCGCACTAGTAATATTTTTTTTCGAGTAGTCGCCTCAAAGCGCAACAATCGAAAGTAAAAGACGAAACACTACTACCATATATCCGAATACCGGAAGTTAACGGAAAATTTCTAATAGATACAGGTAGCACACGTTCATTCATAAGCTCAGATTTCACTAACATTCACTTTCATATATATAATTTCATAAAGAGAACTCCATCACCATCAGTTTTACTCTCGTCTGATCACGTATCGCCTAGGATTGATTTGTTACGAAAGTCGCCACAAAGTCCCAAAGAAGATCTTGTGTTTGCAAATGTGGAAGGTGTCCAAGAAGAGCCGTTGCCATCTGGGTCAAGAACAGTGCTGCCAATTTAGCATTTTTATGGCTAAATTTAGCATATTTTCGAGTGATTTAGCATGAAAATTTTTAATTTAGCATATAGCTTATTTTTTAGCATTTTATGGGACCAGGGAGCAGGTGTATGGGACTACGGTTTTTTCGCCATGTTTCATCGATCACCGCTAGATGGCAGTCATCTAGCGGTGCGACGACGTTACTTGACGATAGATGGATACATGTAGACTGTAGGTCACATGTAGAAATTTGTCTATGAATAGCATAACTATAAGCGTGAAACGGAACGCACCCCTACCTAATCTTTGGGATCGGGGTTCCCCGGTTCATTCAAAACATGAAAAAAAGAAACTCGGTCGGTTCAGAGATAGTTTATATTTCATTTATTTAGTTAGATTAACTCGGGTCTGTGAATGTGATGTGTGTGACCTAATCGACTCGCTGTGTTGTGTTGAGGATTTTGTTGTTTGTTTTGTTAGCAGTTTGAGTTAAAATTAGGTAATTACTACGTGCGTGGTACAGTGGATGAACTGAAGTGAGACGAGAGCTTTGATAATGCCTCGAAGATATAGTCAAAATTATCGTTCAGAGTGGGAGTTGATGTCCGAATTTAAAGAGTGGCTTAAACCAGTTGAAAATGACTCTACTAAAGCTTACTGTAAGTATTGTAAGTGTCATATCATGGCTAAATTGTACTGCTTGAAACAGCATCTTTCGTCTTCTAAACACCTCAAAGCTATGGAACCAATACGTGGCCAAAAACAAATTGAATTCCCGAAAGTCAAAAAGAATCTTAACACTCAAAAGGCTGAAAGCACACTAGCTATGTTTATTTGTGAACATGCTTCTATTTTGACCACTGACCATTTGTCACAAGTATGTAAGAAATCATTCAGCGATAGTCATAGTGCTGACATTCGATTACATAGAACAAAATGCACGAATATAATCAAGAATATATTGGCACCACATTTTTATCGAGAATTAATAGACGACATCGGTGATCAAGAATACAGTGTGTTAATTGACGAATCTACAGATGTTTCCGTGAGCAAACTGTTAGGCGTGACAGTTAGATATTTCAGCAAATCGTTGAAGAAAATTATTTCTACCTTTTTGGGCTTGGTCGAACTTGCAGACGGAACAGCCAATAGCATAGTAAATGGCTTAAAGTTATTGTTATCCGGATTAAATTTGAACATCAAAAAATTAATCGGCATCGGAACGGACAACGCCTCCGTAATGACAGGAACGACAAACGGTGTTCATCAACTACTTAAAAATGAAACCGGCAACGAAAATTTAATATTAGTAAGATGTGTCTGCCATTCCTTACAACTTGCAATGTCACATGCCTCTGAAGAGACACTCCCTAGAAATATAGATTTTCTTATTCGTGAAACATATAACTGGTTCAGTCATTCATCGAAGCGACAAATTTACTACAAAGATTTGTTTAGAACAATGAACTCTGGATCAGAGCCCCTAAAAATCCCTCAGTTAAGCAATACCAGATGGATCTCCATCGAGCCAGCTGTTTGTCGCATTTTGGAACAATGGAACGAGTTAAAACTTTTGTTTCAAGTTGCCAGACGAGATGAACATTGTTACATGGCAGAAATGTTGTACAACATGTATAATGATCCTGTAAACCATCTCTATTTAATTTATTTAAAACCAATCGTGCAGGAGGTTCAACGGGTTAATAAACTATTTGAAAGCAACGATGTTGACGTCTGCAAACTTTATAATGACCTGATTGGATTAACGGAATCGATAAGTCGTCGCATTCTTAACCCTACAGCCAGAGTTAACGTGCTGACACAAAATATTGCCAGCTATGTAGACCCATCCTTGTATATGGGCTACATTTTCGAGACAAAGTTAAGGGAATATAATCTAGCGCAAGAAGAAGAGCAAAACGTTAGACGGCGATGTGTTAATTTTACTCTTAAACTTGTAAACGAATTACAAGCAAGATTGCCTACAAACCTTGCAGTACTACAAAAAATGAATATGTTTTCTGTACAAGAAACGCTGAAGGTTTTAAAACCAGCAATTGTAGAAATAGCACAGGAGTTTACTGGGGATGCAACAAAAATCGATATACTTGTATCACAATGGCGAAACATCAATCGTATGCAGTGGCAGTGTACTTCATCTACAATTAAATTTTGGTGTGAAGTTCTGGACTTCAAGGACGCTGCAGGAAACAATCCCTTCTTGGAACTGGCTGGATTTGCAACAATGTTGCTGACGTTGCCACATTCAAACGCCGATATTGAGCGTGTATTCAGCCAAGTTAACTTGGTTAAAACGAAACTGAGAAACAGTTTGTCCCTATCAACATTAAACGCAATTTTATACGTAAGATTTGGACTGAAAAGGGTAAACAAATGCTGTCACTCTCCAATCTTACGAAAGATAGGGACAAATGAAGTATATGCGTCCTCGTCTTCTGCTCCAGACCCACCGATGGCACCTGACCAAGAAGATATCGACGACGATGATCTGAATATTTTATTTCCATCACGTAACGACTGATTATTGTAAGTATATGAATATAAATTTTGTAAAATCATTTTAGCATTTTTTTTAAGCATATTCCGAAAATTTTAGCATATTTTTGGCATTTTACAGACATGGATTTAGCATTAAATATTTTTAAGAGTTGGCAGCACTGGTCAAGAAATGTGCAAGCAAAACCGCCTCATTCTTCGATTGAACTAGTACCCCAGCTATCCGAGCTTGCTTTTCGGATGTTCGAAGAGTCTGTAGAAAGTGCACCTTCTACATTTAGATACAAACAACAAACGCCAGAAAAATCACCTCTTAAGCTTGTAGAAAGTACACAGTCAACGTACAGAGCTGAAACGCCAAAAAAAACGATTTTAAAGCCTGTAGAAAGTACATCGTCGTCAAGTAGAGCTGAATCCCCAAACAAATGGCTCCTTTCATTCTGCAGCGTGTCGCCGGTTGCGTGCACACGCGACCGGCGCAATTTGTTTGAAACCTATGGTGGGTTTCACTGTGGCGCGTGCGGCCGGTCGCGTTTTTCGACACGTTTACATCAGAGGTGGAAAAGTGCGAGAGATCAATACGTACGTTACAAATCGGCAGTAAAATTTAAGAAATCGGGTTCTGGCGCTATCCCTAAAAGAAAATATGTTTTTGCTGACTGTATGTCATTTTTAGACCCTGTGACCGATTTAAGCGATGTTCACGAATCCGAGTCTGTTGAAAATGCACAAACTTCTGACAATCCATTGACACAAAATGATTCTCGGGGCCCAGAAAACGATTTGTCGAACGTCGTCCCTAATAAAAGAAGTAAGAAAAATATACAGGAAATGACTTCGTTTGAGAAACAGTTAGTTGAGATGTGGAATTCTACTAACAATCTTGCTTTTGATGAAGACGTGGCATTCTTCAATTCAATCCTCCCCTGCTGTTTAGAGTTTTTTTTTTCGGAGTCAGGTTCTACAATTACTCGTTGGAATAAACCAAGATACATGTACCAGTTTAGTCCCGTGCCAATCTACAAATATGGGGCTACCTACAAGCATGGGTCAAACTACAAGCATGGGTCCATCTACAAGTGCTGGTCCAGCCATGCCTAGTACTTCGAAAGTATCTCCTGTGAGCGCATCATCGTGCTCCACCGGCAACTATGATACAGAAGACTCGTTTGATTTTGATTTCACAACACTTTAACTGACTGATTTTTGTTTTTTATTACTTTTTTGTGATTAAATGATGATGTAAAATATTACTAATTCATTATTTAAATTGAAGTAACAAAAGTTTTCTTAACATACCTTATTGTGACTGCCAAGCGTTCCTCAGGCGTTATAGCTATTCGGAGTAAACCAGTATGTGCTATTTTGTTTTTAATTATAAAAATCAGTTCGTCAAATGAGCGTATTGACATCCTAAAATAATTGAAAAATTTATTTTCATCTTCTCGCAGTTGTGAATACAGCGATACGAATGCACCACTTAACAAACGCTCCGAAGTTATAGAGTGCATGAACAATTTTCTTTTTCGGTTAGCACGGCGTTTTTTGTTGTGATGATATAGCACAGAAATCAAAATAAGTTTTTTTTTGTTAATTGTATCCATGACTGTACACGACCAGCCCGGTCCTATGCACACGCAAAACTGTGAAATGCTCAACTCGACCGGCAGCGCTGCACGCGACCGGCGACACGCTGCAGAATGAAAGGAGCCTAAATCCTGTAGATAGCACACCTCCTACTCGCAAAATTAGACCTGAATATCCAAAACAATTTACGGTAACATGAGCAGCAGATCTAGAAATACGGGTAACACTACGCTTCTGGAAGTGCTAAGCGTAAAGCAAAAGATGAAAAGGAAAAAAAGAACGAAGCTGTTCTATCAAAAACACGTTAGCTGATCGAGTTTTTTAATGTTCAGGGTGATGTTGCTGAATCTACAGAAAGTAAATCAGAAAAGACAGAAGTTGCATCTCATTGTACATATGATAGAAGTACTACCTACCATTTTTGATGAAGCTTCATTTTCTATAAGTGATGCTGTAGGTGAAGAGACAGCAATTCCTCCTAATTTAGCTACATCATGTTCTAACCAAAGAGAAGTTAAAAGCACAGCCAGTCCTCTCGATCTAGAGTCGTCGTATTCTAACCAAAAAGTAGTCGATGGCATATTATTACTTGATTCTAATGTCACTACAGTTTCAAGTCAAAAACAAAACGAAATTAAAATATACTCCAACAATATTGATGAATTTTGAAGATTATTGGATTGAAAAAGGAAGCAGCGAACGGCAACATATGAATAGTGATTTTTTGTCTTCAAAAAAAAAAAAGTTTTGGCCAAAAGAAAACCCAGAGTCGACAAAAACTTCTCATGTACAGTTTAAGTAGGCTTTTTATGTACATTAAAAATATGCTTTCATTTTCTCCTTAACTACTGGGGTATCATAGGAAGGACACCCTGCCTCAGGACTTGTTTTATACCTAATAATCTTTATTATTTAAATCAAAATACCGATATTTCTACTGCGGTATTAAGTAGCATATTGCTACTAATACCATTTAATCCGTATCTGTTTTTGATTCGTTAGCATCCTACTAGAATGTATGTTTTTGTTATTCTCGCTAAGTTGCGGCGCGGCGCGGCAACTGCCACCAATGCCACCAACAGAAACGTTTTGTGTATCAGGCTTGATACGAGCGGCAAACACATCAAGACCATGTATGATAGTATGATAACTGCAATAACTTGGAACTTCGTTCCGTGTCCGGCACAATTAAGGCGTATCTTTTAAGCTACTATCGATTCTACACCACCACCACGACCACTGTGGCGCGGCGGGCGAACGTTCGCCTGCCACGCAGGAGGTTGCGGGTTCGATTCCCGCCTCGGAACAAATATTTGTGCGATCCGCAGATATTTGTTCAGGGTGTTCTGGGTATTTTCTATATATAATAAAAAATATCTATCTATGTAATATATTGTATTAAGTATATCAGTTGTCTAGTACCCATAACACAAGCACTGCTTAGCTTGGGGCTAGATAATGTTTTGTGAACTGTCCAGCAATATTTATTTTATTTATTTTATTTTACATACCCCCTCTCGCTTGAATCTGTCAACATCATTTGAGGACCATGACTAGGGAGGACTTCTCGCAAAATGTCACCCAGCGGCAAGATAGTTTCAATGTCGGGAACATTCACGATATTTTAGACATAACACAAGTTTTAGAGAAAAAAAACTGCTTGATTTTGAACAGTTAGATGAATTGAGTCCAGATATCCTTCACTTTGGGACTGACATAAGTCATCAGCAATTCATCAACATAATGGATGAAACGCCTTCTTTCTTTCATTCTTTTTGTATCTCTATAATTAAAATCACTAACACCAAGTGAAGTCTATTATTTCTTTTCAACCATTCAACTAAGTGGTGATAGTCAGCGACGCCGCAGCTTCGGGTCACGCAGAGTCCACCCCAAACGAACCAAGATCTACCACCCAGTGGCAATCCAATTCAACCTGGATCTACCATCAAGTGGCAATCTAATTCTGGCGCAGCCGGTAGGATCTGCAACGAGCGACAATATACCCAGCTAAGTACCCTTTACCTCTTGCCGGAGACATCGTCGTCGTGTCCTTTTCAAAGGATTTATGCGGACAAACTTGGACGAGTTGATCGCCGAAACTGTCTGACTCTCATTATTACAACTATCACAACTTTACTGCACTAAAACCGAACATCAAGAACAGCGGAATCGAGTCGGGAGGCTCTATAAGTCGGTCATCGACGTTCCTTCCTTAAAAAACCTCTTTAACAATACTTATTGCATAATTGTGTCATTTTGTATCTTTTCTGTGTATTTTTCTGTGTATTTTTTTTTATGTGTGTGTGTTTTTTATTTAATTGTGTAAACCGGTTAAGTTAAGTAAAATTTAGGAGCTCCTCTGCAATAGTAAATATAGACCCGAATTAAGGGATATAAACCTCAAATAAGACGGAATCTAATTTAAAGCGCGCATGTAAACGTCAAGGCCCGTTGGCAAGGCGAATGAAATAATACTTTTGCTAAAAGCGAATGATATTAATACTTTTACGCTACAAAGCGAATGAAATAATAACGCTAAAAAGCGATTGAAATTATAAGTAGTCTGATCAACTGCATAATAATTATAAACTAAATATTGTGATGAATTAAACATAATTTTTATTAAAAGACATACAGTGGTGGACACATAATTAGAGACACCCCCTAATTGATCACAATAAACATGATTTTGGCACTGCCATTTGCCAAAGTAGGTATTCAATTTAATGTAATTGTTACTAAATCATACATGACGTTGTATTCTTAAAAATGGGAGACAAAAAAGTTGTGTTGCTTGGTATTCAGACACTGCTCACTATCCGCAAATCTAATTTAAAAAAAAATAACGTACCTGTAGCTGGCCAGCTAATTAAAGAAAGTGAATGCTGTGTTCTGAATTTAAAATAATTAAAATAACTACTCGCAGTTTTTCATTGTTTTTCAGCATATTTGCATGATACATCGACATTAATTATAACATTTAAAATTTTGTATTCAAATTAATACGTTTTATGCTAATCGATATGGGAAAAAACAAGAAATGCGATTCGTCCACTAGAAAGACAATCTTGAACTTTCATAGCAAAGGTTGGTCATAAAGAAAAATCGCAAACCATTTGAGCTGTTCTAAGGACATGGTTATGAATGCTATAAAGCATTTCAAGAAGTTCAATACGACCGAAAACGTACCCAGAAAACCGAGACCTAGAAAAACTACTCCGCGAGAAGACTCTAGGATGGTGTTGTTGGCAAAAAAGGAACCGTTCAAAGGATCAGAACAAATACGCTCGGAAATATATGGCACAGGAGGGCCGACGGGTATGTCTGCAAGGACAATTAGACGGAGACTATGTGAGGCAAACTTGTACGGAAGAGTGTCTCGGAAGGTGCCACTTTTGAAAAAGCAAAATGTTAAGGCAAGGTTAGCGTTTGCTAAAAAATATGAACACTGGACTGAACGAGAGTGGAAAAATGTGCTTTTTTCGGATGAAACAAACATTAATATGATTAATTCTGACGGAAAACAATATGTTAGACGCCCCCCGAACAAAGAAATGTATCCGAAGTACACCAAGCAAGTAGTGAAACATGGAGGGGGAAATATCAAAGTGTGAGACTGTTTTCCAGGACTTGGTGTCGGACCTGTCAGGAAGATAGAAGGCAATATGGATAAATACCAGTACAAAAATATTTTAGAAGAAACCATGCTGCCCTATGCTGAGCAAATTACCGGTCATTTGGACTTTTCAACAGGATAATGATCCGAAACACACCGCAAAAGTAGTTAAAGATTTCTTAAGGAACCAGTTTGTGACAGTTTTGGATTGGCCCCCGTACAGTCCGGATTTAAATCCAATCGAAAACTTGTGGTACCAGGTGAAGAAGACAGTGGCGGCAAAGCGTACATCAAATGTCGATCAACTTTACACAGCTTTTACAGAAGCGTGGGAACCAATTCCGGTACAAGTTTGTACAAAATTGAACGCTTCCATGGCTAAGAGATGTCGTGCTGTTATTGATGCAAAAGGACATGCGACCAAGTATTGATACGCATCGGAATGCTCTATAAAAATGTGTTAGAAATCTTACGTACTAAGATAATTCCAAAGAAAACTAATTTTAAAAAAAATCTTGTGACGAAATGAAGCGTCTTTAATTATATGGCCTGATCTTACTAATCTTATCTTTGATTGACACTGCTTACATTTAAGTTTTACCGAGTAAAAGGCAAGTTTTGTTGTAAATGTTTCGTTTTAAAAATACACAATAACAACACAAATAAAATTAATAGTGCAGCAAGTTACAATGGCAGTCTGATAAAATATATACAGGAGGAATAGCTTAGTTATTTCAATATGCTTCCAGTGTCTTTAATTATGTGACCACCACTGTATATTAAAACTGGTACTGTGGTTCTCAGAATATAATTAACTTATAAAAATTCGAAAAGATCTAAATAAATTACATAACTTACTAAATTCCTCTAATTTAGTTTGAATCAAACAAATAGTTTAAAAGGTGCATTTTTTCTTTCAAGAAAACTCCAGCATCTTAGTCGGGAGACTCTTGCAACGTAACAATTGTCGTTTCTTGTGCCTTGGTATGTTCTGTCTGAAATCGAAGCAATAAATTTTTAAAACATAATTGTTACTGACAAAAGTTATTTTAGAACCTTACATTACTATTTAAATTGCTTGAACGAAATTCATAGTTTATGAAAGCAACTTTTAATATCTTTGCATCAAGTCTTTCAATTTTTATAGTAATATCATTTGACTTTACTCATCTATTCTTACGAAATTGTAGCTCTTACAATACAAAACAATTTCCTAAATATTTTCGAATTTTCTTAATAAAAATCGTTTACTCACCAAATTATAACTATATAGGAATAAACTCGAGTTTTAAAAGAATATAAAAATTATAATGAATTTCTTATCTCAAGTTGCCGAACATGTCGCGCAACAAGCGGCAGCAGAAACAGCTTGACAAGCCGAAAATGCGGCAAGTCAATTGGCGGATAGCGTAGCACATCATTTAAATGTACAAAATAGAGAATCGACCGAACCGCAAGACCCAATTACATCATCGCATTATAACGAAACTCCTCCACCTTCTTATACCCCGATAGATCATAATATGGCTAGGGGAACGCATCCTCTTACAATTCGAGATCTAAGATCAAACGAACCGCAACCACAAGTTCCTAATTACGACGAAACACCTCCACCTTCGTACAATTTCAACGCATCATAATCAAGGGCATGACGAAGTGAACCTTCCAAATCACTCCACAATAACTCCAATTTCGCCAACTAATATTAAGTTAATACTGTACTTTGACGGATATACGAAACAGTTAAATCTATTTATCAAAAAGGCAGAATATGTCATAAACATGTACGGATCAATAAATTTTATGGAAAATACTTACATCATGCAAATAGTGACTAGTAAACTTATCGGCAAAGCCGCAAATCTAATAAGTGAAAATGATTACGCTTCAGCAGACTAGGAACAATTAAAAATGTTGCTTAACCAACACTTTGGTGACCAAAAAACGGAAAAATGTCTGATATTAGAACTTGAAACCATGACCATGCGAAGAAACGAAACTTATCTAGAATTCTGTAACCGAATACAGTCAGCAAGGAGCAATTTATTCTCTAAAATCATAGCAAATAATGATGGTCATACTTTACAAACAAAAAAGGCAATTTATAATAATACCGCGTTACATGTGTTCTTATATAACTTACCACAAGATTTATTACGAACTGTTAGAATTAAAGATCCTTCAACGTTAGAAGAAGCATTGCAAATCGTAACGGAGGAAACAAACTTCCAGAAGCAATACAAAATGCGTAATGAATTAAATTTAGGAGCCATGCGGTTGATACATGTTTTGTTGCACGTTTTTGTGCAACAAAACATGTATCAACCGCGAAATAATTATAATGACAGACCTCAAAACTTAACGAGACAACCATTTGTGAGACCAACATTCCAGAAAACGTATAATCCAGGAACATTCAATAATAGGAATGAAAATGTCTAATAAATAAAAAGTTAAAATAAATGCAAAGCGCATTCAATTGACACCCCGCTTGATCTGACTGTCTCGATTATCCCAAGTTGACGATAGTAAGTAATGTTTGTATACCTATTGTAAATATAATACAGTACATACTGTAAGTGTAATATTAATTTTCACTAGAAACGGGATATTTACCATGATTTTTGAGTTTTATATGTTCCCGATATTTCGGCACAGTTGCATGCGCCATGATCACGGGAGAACTGACTAAAGTCTTTGCGAGTAGATGTTATTGGCAGATATATCGATCTACCCTCTTTCTCACTCTTTTATTACGAACGATACCACTACCATCGGTTTTATAATAATACCGCGTTACATGTGTGTATTTCGGCGTCCGGACACCGTTAGTGTTGTGTGTCGAGTTGGTGTGAATTGTGACAATGAAACCGATGGTAGTGGTATCGTTCGTAATAAAAGAGTGAGAAAGAGGGTAGATCGATATATCTGCCAATAACATCTACTCGCAAAGACTTTAGTCAGTTCTCCCGTGATCATGGCGCATGCAAATCATTTTCCGCCTTTTGTTTTGATCAAAAAGTGACTGCTCCCTTGTAAAAATGCTCGCAAAAAGTACTGTTAGATGCAAAATAAGTTTTGTCCTCTCTATTTTTTTAAGCAGATCGTATTTTGTCCATTCAACCAATCACTCATTTTCAAGCGCCATCTTATCTGTGGAGCTGTCATGTTTTGCATGTCAAAATCATTAATTACAGCAGATTTGGTGCGAATTGAATCGATCGATATGTTTACCGTTTTTTAATTTATATTCTGAAAAAATGGATGAGGTTGATGAGGAAACTGTAGAAGTTCGGACAGTGAATAACGGATCTCGAAAAAGAAGAGTGACAGGAGGAAAACGAGCTGCAAACAAAAAGGCAAAGTACTCTGCACCTAGGGTTTCGCTGTATTATCCTTGCCAGCACAACACCAAACAATTTCAGTGCTGTAAAATATCTCCAAATGATGTGAACTCCATGCGCCGCGAATTGTACAAAGAACCTGACAAATTACGTCAAGATTCAATGATAGCATCGTTAGTTACGACCACCAACATCAAAAGAAGAAGGCCCAGACCTGTGCATGGTAACAAGAGAAAAAAATCAGGAACGCAGCATGCATACAGCACTAAATTTTACCTGATGCATGGACCTAATCGAGTACCAGTCTGCAAGAAGTTCTTCATGAGCTTAACTCGATTCAAACGCACAAGATTAGCCAACGTGACTAAAAGTGTTTACAGTGGTAAACCCATTGAAGAACACAGAGGAGGTGACAGAGTAAGCTATAAAAATACCGAGAAGAAAAATTTTGTAAGAGATTTTATTGGAAAATTGAAAGGAACTGAAAGCCATTATAACAGGAATAAATCAAAAAGGATATATTTAAATTGTGATCTTTCCATGTCTAAGTTACACAAGATTTATAACTCTGAATGCCCTGAAAACTTGAAAGTTAAATACTCAATGTTTAGACTTATATTTGTGACTGAATACAATATTGGTTTTCGATCTCCAGCTTCTGATGTCTGCAGCTATTGCACTCTTTTAACTAACCAAATCAAACGAGCGACTGATCTTGCACAAAAAAGCTCCCGTATGATTGAAAAACGAATTCACAAGAAGCGGGCAAATGCTTTTTACCAACATTTAAAAGCTGATGTCCCAGACTCAAAAACTTTGTGCTTTGATTTACAGCAGATTCAGCCACTTCCCAAAACTCAAATTCAAGAAGCTTATTATGCTAGGCAAATTGGTTTTTACGCTTTATGTGTTGTGGATACCAAAACTAGTCTACCAGATTTTTATACTTGGACTGAAGAGCAGGCTGGGAAAGGGAGTGCAGAAGTGTCTTCAGCTTTATTGCAACATCTGGAAAAAATTGACCTAACAAACACTAAACTATTACGTTTGTTTAGTGATGGATGTGTTTCACAAAATAAGAACAATATTGTACTCCGGACATTAATGTACTTCTTGCATAAGAGACCTGAATTGGAAATAGTATTCATTACACCTGTTCGTGGCCACAGTTTTCTCCCCGCTGACCGTGTCTTCGGTAGAGTAGAACATTTGCTGAGAGTTCAACCAACAATTCTGTCGAAAGATCAGTATTACAAAATATACAAACAAATTGGTACAGTACACATACTAGGAGTGGATTGGAAGCTTCTGGATACAAAGTCATTGAATGTACTTTACAAAGACCTTCCCATGATAAGTGAGATGAAAAAAATACACATAAAACACAATCCAGATCCAACAAAAACTCTTCTAGTAAAGGCGTCAAAGTACTTTAACTATGAAGATGAAACTGAATCATTTGTAAACCTGGTAAAAAGAGGAGTGAAGAAAAATCGTCTGAGTACCTTTAATATTAAAGAAATGCCATTGAGTCACGGAATCACACAGGAGAAGAAAGATGATGTGAATAAATTACTAACAAATATGTTTGGGGAATGGCAATCACTGGATGATGATTATTTTCAGTGGTATAAGCAAATCATTTTCAGTACACCTTCTGTGATAGATAGCCAAAATGAGCCTTTATGTGATTGTTTGGAAGCAGAAACTGCTATCCATATTTAATTTGGATTCATTGTAATCATAAAAGAAAAATAAATAACGTTAAGTCTTATCTAAATTTGTTTTATTAATATAATATTCTCATACAGCTTTCCATTATAGTCACAAACAAAACATGATTAGTCCTAATTAAGTTTATGCATAACATGTAATGTCCAGTATATTCATGCAAAAGATGATTTGTCCAAATTTAATTGAAAAAAACAACTTAAAAATTGTTCATAGGACTATTACAGAAAACAAAAAAAGGGTATTATAATAGCAGAAACTTTAGATTAATAGCATAGAAGTTTAGTTTCATTTAGAAAAACATAGAAAATTAACTTTTCTTCTCATTACTATTGTTTACATCACAAGGACAAATCAGGTTTTGTTTTTTTGCTCCTCTAAATATAAAAATATCATGTATGAATCATGAGTAGGTACAAGCAAGACCCGGAACAAATATTTTTAGATTATACAAACATTTATTCAACAGCGTGAATCGAATCCGCAACCTCCGTATCTCGCTACTTGCCCGCCGCACTGCAGAGGTCGACATATCGTATAGCCTACATCATTTTATTCAAAGAACATAATAAAAAATAGATAAGGCTACTGCGCCAAGTGATGGTCAACAGCATCCACTTGAGTGTACTGTGATGCAGTGACCATCAATCCTTCAATGAGGAAACCAAGATCACCGACCGGTAATAAAAGTGGTTCGTACCAAAGTGACGTTTCGAGACAGCGAGACCGCAGAAACTTTTTACAGAAGATTGGTGGAAGATAACTCGGATAATAATTCTATAAATATTGAAGAAGATCTATCTAATTTAACAATAAAAATTGATCAAATATCCAAAGAAGAAACTAAGAAGACAAAACGAAACCTTTCTGTTAAACCATGTTTAACAGAAAAAAGGATGAAGATAAGTAACAAAACAGAAAGTTTGATTAAAAAAGAAAACCAGCGTATAATTTATAATAAGTTAGAAGACGTACCATCTACTTCAAAAGATGAGTTTGTATTTATGCCAAAAGAAGGTGACTTTATATTAGCAAAATTTAGCTCTGCTTTGGGAAAGAGAACTTACAAGTATGTTTGCTTGATTGAAAATATTTCTGAAAATAAAGCTGTCGTGAAAGGTATGAAAACTTTTAAACAAAAAAATACGTTTAAATTTATTAAAAATGACGTACTTATCAATAATAGATTTGACGGATATAATCAAGATGCTACCTCAGCCTGATTGCGTAGGTGAACTTTACAGGTTTTCGGAAAACATTGAAGTTGTTGAAAAATAAATAAATAAGTGATAAAGCTTTATTCGCTTCTTATTTTTACAAAATTTCATCTTATTACTGTTAATGGTACTAGTGGCAACGAACCTATTAACTTATCTATTTAAAACGAGCAATCAATCAGTACTTATATACCTACGACAATTTGAAAATTTGTTTTACGAAGATTTATCGATAAGTAGTATGGACCTATCGCACCACTAGCCAGTATGAAAGACAGTCGCATTCGCCCCATAAAAAATAAATATGGAATTTTCTGGAAACTGAGCCCTTTTCCCAGCGACTAGATACCATTTTCGGATAGCTGTTGTCTAAAACTACAATTATATTTATTTTCCTAACATCTAGCTATAGATTACAACAAGGTTATGCCACATAGTTGCATTAACCTCAAGGTGGGGTAAATGTAACTTTTAGTGCTCTTATTCAACAGTAATGTAAATTATAGAAAAACCTAAACCTATTTTTAACGTACTATATGTCGAAACTATTCAGTGAAAGGCGTAGAATTAAGTAAGTTTATTTAAATAACCTTCCTAATTAGGTAGATAATGGTGGAGGGAGGTAAAGTTCCAATTTTATTATTTTTAGTTGCTTTCGCCCCGGGTGACCTTAATAATTACTTGTTTTTTTTTTGTGAATAATAAAATTGATTTTAACCTATCGGGTACTTTTTATTTCTATTAAAGTAGGTTCTATTACAATGCCAACAATTATTTTTAATTTAAACTAAAGTAAAAATAGTTCTGTACACTAGAACTTTTGTCAGTTTGATATTTTTTTTTTAAATTAAGCACTCAATGTTTCAAGTAAGTCATCAAATAAATATGAAATAAATTACTTACGCAATATGCGTAAGTAGTTTTTAACTATCCAATGACGCTATGACTATCAGACCTTAGGTACATTTTCATTATTTAGTCCTAGAACACGGAGGATAAAAGTTTGAGAAACTTAATTAGGATGACGAGGGAAGACCGGACTATAAAAACGCAAAAAAATAAAAATAAACTTATTTGTCAAATTTTTGAGGAATTTCCTGACCCATTCAATGATACTTAATGTATGGACGTAAATCCGGATGTTTTCCTAATGTGAACTTTATTATTGAACGCATAGAAGTGAAGATACTACATAGTCCGATCTTCGGCCGAACTGTTATTTTCTTCACGATGGTAAGTTGAAAAAAGTCTGCTTTTTGAGCTCTTAATTTGCTTAGATAGATAGCATCTACGCAAACCAAAAAATTAGGGGTTAAACAATATTTTTTTGTCATCAATTTACAGTTGACCGCAACAGAAAAACGACATCGAATCATGAGAAATAAAATAAAAATACAGTACGTATAAAATTTTCGGCAAATGCGTCCGATCTTAGGCGACCCAACCTTAGTTGATCCGCTTCGGTTGAAGAATCGACTCCCTAGGCAGACGGCGGAAAAGACGCTGGTCCACTTTTAGTTTTGAATCATATGTGGTAGATGCTGGTTTACATTTAGTTTAGCATCATTTGTGGAAGATGCTGGTTTACGTTTAGTTTAGCATCACCTGTGGAAGATGATGGTTCACTTTTAGTTTTGAAACATATGTGGAAGATGCTGGTTCATTTTTAGTTTTGAATCATATGTGGTAGAAAAATATAGGAACAAGGAGGGATCTTCAGTTGAAGGATCTACTGCTGTCAATAACCAGTGACTGAAAAACTAAGTTTCCCCAGTTTTGTTTTTGCATTATATAAACTAGCGTGTAAGAAATAAAGGGTTAAGTTGTAATCATCTTTACCTTACTGGATTAATACAAGTAATTAAAATTAACCTTGTGTTTGCTTGTCTTCCTGAAACCCCAAGAGCGAGAAGTGGATTCTGTCACATCCACTAATCCACTAGGCTGAGCTAACCGTGACACTACTACTGATCAAGATTAAGTGATAACTGATCAAGTCTCAATACAACATATTTTAAGCAGATCCTCTGACTATATTAAAAGGTTGGTTAGTTAGTTATCTTGTGCTGATTTAGTATCAACTCCATTTCTTAACAAAGTCGAGACATGGGAAGCACTGCGGCGCCCAACCAAATGATGAGACTTCTTTCTACAGATGGAAATGTTCGATTTCTGTCTCCATTTGAATCCAGAGATCCAATTAAGGCTGGACCCAGAAAACCGAATCGAAAACCTAGAAAATTAGGACGAAGCTATCAGAACAGCATCCTGAGGACTGTGGCGGAAGGTCTGACGTCTCCGCTCTGGAAGTGTCTTGTGGGGAGAGTGATTAATGAAGGAAGCTATTTCCTTCATTAAGGCGCTATAGGTTCAACGAGCATTTTTGTATGAGGCGAAGAAGGCGAGCGCACGCTCTGATACCGTGTTTTTATGTATAAAAAAATTATATAAAAATGTCGTTCAAAGTTTTGTTTATTGGTGTTGATGAATTCACTAACTCAAATAATAACTAACATGTAACCAAATGTTTCAAAATTTAAAACGTGAGAGAAATGAGTGAAAAATAGCATTTAAATTTTAAAAAGGAGGTATCTTTGTTATTTTTTTTTATTGAGTGAAGTAATTCAAATATTATATTGAATTATTGATTTCACTAGATAAAAAGCTCAAGAATATCATATATTTTTTTCTTCATAGAAAACTATGAAAATTCTTATCAAAAACTTTAAAATTCTAGAGACATTTGAGAACCTATCGCGCCTTAATCGTTCTTTGCACATTTGTCGCATTTGCATTTGCAGTCAGCTAATTTTGCAAAACGTTCCCCTGCCATTTTTCAGGAAAATATCAGGAATCGCTGAAATACGTGTTTCTTAATTTTATTTGAGGAATCTCCATGTAAAATTTCATGGTTCTACTACTAACGGTTTTCGAAATACAGAGCATTTTTGTTTTACGTTAGAACCGCATTTTGAACCCCTTAGCATGCGAATTTTCAAAATTCCTTTCGTAGTACTACCCTGCGCATCGAAACGAACACACCCTGTAAATTTCAAGTCTCTACGACCAGCGGTTTAGGCTGTGCGTTGGACCTCGGTCAGTCAGTCAGTCAGTCAGTCAGTCAGTCAGTCAGGACATTGCCTTTTATATATTCTATTGTCTAAACCCAATGATGGTAGCACCACATTACAACAGTCTTATTACTACTTCCCAATGTCTCAGTTGAATGTGCATTAAACGGGGGTTTTGAATAGCCTATATATACCAAGATATTTTTAATTCATTTAAGTTTTCACATTCATGTCAATTACTTGTTCCTTGACAATATAAGCCTATATACTATCAGACATGACATCAAAAAGACCATCGCTACGGCATTGAAAGACGTCTCAGAATCTGACAACCAATGAGGGACCAGTCGCAGAGTTAGCAGAGGGGGTCTATTATCACAGCAGCGAGAGCTTACAACCTTGGTAACTCGAATGGAAGAAATGCTTCATATCATGATATCTTCCAATGTCAAAAATACTGGACGGGAATACTTTCCACCTGCTGAGGTCGAAACTCATGGTCCATCTCTAGCCCGGACAGAGACTGTTAGAAGAATCCCAATGTCAGACAATGAGACATTGAGAAAATTACTCGCAGAAGCTTCTTATGAAAAATTGTGAACAATTCTTGCTACTAAAATCCATAACATGGTTCCTAAGAAGAGATCTTTGTAAGTATGTCTGATATTTTCAGACTTTCCCATACTAACCAATCTAAATGTGCCGCTCTGTATACATTAGATAATTACTGTTATGGACGACGAGCCCTCAATTATGAGAGCAATTTTTGTAAATGTTAATGTTTTAAGAACAAGAACCAGAGTTTAACTTCAAAACCCCGAACCTACACCGATAGACATCAGGAACACCATAATTACAATTTAGTTTGATGATGGCTCATCGAATGTAATATGGAAAAACCTAAGCGATCAACCCAAACAACAAACAAACAACAATCTTTTTACTATATCAACATAGAACACAAGGACACTCAAGCCTGCTGACCGGTTATTAGAACTTTAAGAAGCCTTGAAACAAACGGCGTATATTATGTGTGAACCGCGTTGCATGGCACAATCTGGAGGAGGCCTGTGTCAAAAGACATCCTAACCAACAGAGTGAAACATAGTTTACCGATGTTAGATTAATAATTTAGTGAAATTATATTTCTAGGTAATTGTCTGCATTCGATATTACATTATTTTACATACATTACATATCACATTCGATATTCTGATGAGTCTCATCAGAATATCGAATGGTCTCATCATGAGACCTACTTGAGATCAGAACTAAATGATGTATTGGACAAATATTTGCGAAGTTCTGCTTAACACACACATACACAGTTGTGTTTTAAAAAAAAACAAGTGAATTTTAGTACTGAAGATGGTGGAATATTAAAATTTATTTATTACAACGAAATGAGTCACTGTATACATAATCAATATTTCCTATGTAAGAATTGAAACAAATTTCGAAGAAAACATTTATATTAGATGGTATACCTGTCAGTTTCCTCACTAGGCTAGGCCTGCATCGAGGAAACTTTTGTACAATAATCAAATGTACTATATTGCATAGGTGACAGCTTAAAATTAACAGTTTAGGCAATATAGTACAGTTAATTTAGTAGTGACACATGCAACAATAGTGAAAAGTAGGTAATGTATAAAACGATGACCAAAAATGATATATAAATGTATATTACATATGTGCAAGTTCCCGATGGTAACTTAATGGCTGACTTACAACGGCTTGTACAAATGAAAGTAAATTTGGTGACATTGATTTTTCAATGATAAGGTTTTATTTTCTTTTTTATTGAGATCAGAACTCAGCACTTCAATTATTACACCATGAAGGTTTTTTTCAACAACCAGCCACCATCTTAACAACCAAAAACAAGCCGATAACAATTTAGAGATGAAAATTAGTTTAGGAACGTTGAGTTATCATGTTTCCGTTAATGTTTTCTGCTTTATTGAGATCAGAACTCAAATTCATATTTATAGTCAGTAAGTATATTTGTTTCTTCAATATTAAACCCATGAAGGGTTTTTTCTACAACCAGCCACCATCTCGACAACCAAAAACAAGCCAATAACAATTTAGTGATGAAAATTAGTTTAGGAACGTTGAGTTATCAAATGTTTCTGCTTTATTGAGATCAGAAGTCAAATTCATATTCATAGTAGTATTTTGTTTCTTCAATACGATTCATATTTATAGTCAGTAAGTATATTTGTTTCTTCAATATTAAACCCATGAAGGTTTTTTTCAACAACCAGCCATCATCTTGACAACCAAAAACAAGCCGATAACAATTTAGAGATGAAAATTAGTTTAGGAACGTTGAGTTATCATGTTTCCGTTAATGTTTTCTGCTTTATTGAGATCAGAACTCAAATTCATATTTATAGTCAGTAAGTATATTTGTTTCTTCAATATTAAACCCATGAAGGGTTTTTTCTACAACCAGCCTCCATCTCGACAACCAAAAACAAGCCAATAACAATTTAGTGATGAAAATTAGTTTAGGAACGTTGAGTTATCAAATGTTTCTGCTTTATTGAGATCAGAACTCAAATTCATATTCATAGTAGTATTTTGTTTCTTCAATACGATTCATATTTATAGTCAGTAAGTATATTTGTTTCTTCAATATTAAACCCATGAAGGGTTTTTTCTACAACCAGCCTTCATCTCGACAACCAAAAACAAGCCAATAACAATTTATAGATGAAAATTAGTTTAGGAACGATGAGTTATCAAATGTTTCTGCTTTATTGAGATCAGAACTCAAATTCATATTCATAGTAGTGTTTTGTTTCTACACAATACTATTCTACAATCAACCACTGTCTCGACAATCAAAAACACAAAATAGAAAATAATTATAAAACACTTGTATTTTAATTTGTTTTTTGATATGAAGGTACTTGAGATCAGAACCCGTCTTGGAAAATATTTATGAAGCAGTAATATATGAAAAATGATGTTAAAGGCCAGAAGATGGTAACTTCATGGCTGACTTACAAAGGTTTGTACATAGCAAGCCATGATGGAAGAATCAACAATGCCGGTCAGAGCGTCTATAAGGGGGCACTGAGGAAAAAAGGTTTTCGAGAAAGCTTCCCAGAGACGCCATTTTGATTGCACTTGGCGACTTGTGTAATTGCGAGTTTGTTGTGAATATCTTCGAAGTCTTTGGAATTCAGAACAACGTTCAAGTCACAGCGGTTTGCATTTTGCAGATTAATAATCCAGTGTAAATCCCTTTTCTTCGTAAGTTAATTTCTCACACGACAATAAAAAATATCGCAACAAGCTACGCAGTTGTAGACAAGAAAAAAAGAAAGAAAGATAGCAAGCACACGCTGAGCAAACAACAGACAACCGCAGAAAAATACAAACAAACCAAACTAAAAAAAAAAAAAAAAAATATGTTTACAAACAAACAAGAACGAATGAGAGACTCTTCCCGCCATTTTCAAAACCAGAGGGGTGAGTCTGAGTTTTGCAAACACCATCGTAACGGTGAACGTAACACGATCGTACGTGTATAACATAATAACTAGCTATTAATCTGTGCCAAAAACGTCACAGATTAATGGCTAGTTACTACGCAATACACGTACACTCGCCGTTACGATCATCGTTACGATGGTGTGTGTAAACTCGGACTTGCCACAACAATTTCCACCTATTTCGAAAGTCACGCAATACACTTCCATTTCATTTCACTACACTTGTGCTCTATAGACGAGCTACATTGGTTAAAATGCCACCAAAATTACACAAAATAATTCAAAAAATCACTAGGAAATAAAAAAATAAAAAAAAGACATCATTATCTGTCGGACCTGTCCACGTTTTAAGTTTATTAGTAGAAATAGTAGGGCACATAATGTAGTATTTAACTTCATCGCTATGTAGTAGTGTATTTTACTATAGTATATTATGTATTCGAATTATGTAAACGTTTTTCTTATTCATCTATCATTATTATTGTTGTTATTATTTATTTATTTTACTCTGTGCACCGTCGTTCGTTATTACTTCACTCATTACTGCCCATCCAAAGGTTGCCTGGAAGAAATCGCTTTTAGGGATAAGGCCGCCCATTGTACTATAATTTGATTTAGTTAATCCTTGTATTATTGTGTTTTTTATTATTATTTTTTGGTGTACAATAAAGTGTTAATCTATCTATCTATCTTAAAGACCATGTCACATTTATAAAATGGCGGGAAGGGCCCTGTGTGAATATTTTGCTTTGTTGCTGTGTGTTTTTTTTTCTTCAGTTTAGTGTGAACAAATAATAAATAAATAAATAACATTTTACACAACATTATCTAGCCCCAAGCTAAGCAGAGCTTATGTTACGGGTACTAGACAACTGATATACAATTTAATACATAGATAGTTTTTTTAATGATATATAGAAAATACCCAATTGAATCAATTTATGTTACATAATCCATGGACTTAGTAATCAAACTAATCAGTAATCACGTACGATTCTCCTTCTGGGCCGTATCTATTTTTTTGTTTTGTTTTATACTACTTGAATGACGGAACAAGCAGATGGCCCACCTGATGTTAAGCGGTAACCTCTGCCTATGAACAGTGCATTCTCACATAGTTCACGTCCACCTAAGACGCGCCCTATGTGGCATTGCACTGCGCCCGCCACCCTGAGACATAAAGATGAAAAGTCTCATGTGCCTGTAATTTCACCGGCACCCATATCCTCCAAACCGGAACACGGCAATGCAAGCACTACTGCTTTGCGGCAGAAATAGGCATGGTGGCATCTTTCCTCCAACCCAGCACTTTTTTGGTTTTATGACACTTGTCATTGGCAAAAACCCCTACGGTCCGCTAAACACGCCCTAAAAGAAGAAGAAGAAGAAGAATTCGTTGGCATCCTGTCTGTATAGTAGTCTGTGCCACTGCACTGTCTGTGCCACAGAACAATAATACTCCTACCGGAGGTCTGTGCTGTGCTGTGTGATGAGAAGTGAAAAGCAATGTGATTGAATGTTGCTTGGAGTTTGACCGGTATTATTGAAACTTTGTGGCGTATATTTTATTACCTCAATTTAGGAACAAACGGTTGAAACCTTCTCGCAATATGGAAGTTACCGACGACAACTTAGTTACGCTGGCAAACTACTTGCAACAAACTCTGAATCCTGATCCAAATATAAGGCGACCCGGTATGTTTCACTTCTCATATTTTGACTATTCAATTCATGCAATAGTTGTATGAATTATCAGAATTAACTCCTTACATAAATTGCTTGTTCATACACAGTAGTAATAATTTGTTTTATTAACAAAACATTACTGAAACGCGTGATAAAGTTTTCATGTTTCTTGTTATGTGTGATGAATATCTGTAATAATTCTGTACTTATTAGCTAGTAAATAAATATCTTACTCTTGCCAATTATAATCCCATAATTACGACTATTCGTTGTCCATCTATTAACATCTTTAGGATACCTTACTAGTACATAACCTAAATTAGATAATTAACAACACTAACTCTACAGTCTAATTAGGGTTGGGGTGTACATAAGGAGGCACTGAGGAAACAAGACCTTAGCCTATCGTGTAGCCTTTTTCTCAGGCATCAATTAATGTTAAATGTTTTTTTTCCATACGACTTACCGTTTATGAGACATGAAGTCTTAAAAAATTATTTGTTGTTTGTACCATGTTGACAGTCCGACATGGATTTAAAACACTAGAGAGTAGTGATCACACGTGAGCTGCGAGCGAGCCGAAGGTGAGCGTGGCCCGGCAGGGCCCGCAGCGAACCAGAACCGACATATTAGTCATATTAGCCAATACTCAATAGCCTATGTAATATCATAGCCTTATAGGACACTAACAAACGAAAAAATTTCAGAGTTAATATCTCAGAAACGGGAAGTCGTATGGGAAAAATGCATTTAACATTAATTGATGGATAAGAAAAAAGCTACACGAAAGGCTAAAATAAAAGGAAAAAATGTTTGGTTATTTTTTTTAAGTATTTTTTCCTTAGTGCCTCCTTATCTACACTTACCACTATGACTACCTGCCATGGTACTACAGTAACACCCAGACCTGGAAATGCTGATTATGCAAACTCTGTAGAACCCTGTCTGTGGAACTGATGTTGAAGAGGTGTTTGTTTGCTGTGGCTGCATCAGTGATGTGTCCAGAATTGCATTCACATTGAAAAATGATATGCTCATGTTGAGATCCAGGGAGTGTATTCTGAGAGATAAGGCAGCTTCATGACAGTGAAATATTTTTATTAGAAATAAGATAAAGGTTAACATAATTGTTTTCATTGTCATGCATTAGTATATTTTGCAATTTTTTTAATTTTTTAATTTATAATACACAGGCAGCTCTTGGAGCTGATGCGTATATCTTAGTACAAACATTTAAAGTGCACTGACCTTGTCAGAAATAAATGAAATGTTTTAAATGTTTTAAATGTTAATAAGTGAAATGCTTTAAATGTTTGTCAAGTCTATAGGCTGTTCACTGTTCACTATACTGATCACTGAGTCTGGTAGCCTGTTCCAAGTGCGTACAATGCGTTAAGGTAATATGTGCATCCTCAGATTGTTGGTACTTGGCCCAGCCTCAGCGAGTGAAAATATGTTAGAGAGAAGCTTAGTTGTATAATCTCCTATAATATATAATTGTGTATTTTACAGCGGAGAAGTTCCTAGAAGGTGTGGAGGTGAATCAGAACTATGCCATACTCCTGCTGCACCTCATCGACAAAGATGGAGTGGATATGACAATTAGAGTTGCAGCTGCCATCGCCTTTAAAAACTACATCAAGAGGAACTGGGCCGTGGTAAATATATTTATGAGGAGATCCATAAAAGAACCAAGAAAACGCTATAAAAACGTTTTCTAAAACATATTGGATAATTGGTTGTAAACAAACAAACTGTTAACATTAATAGTAGATTAGTAGCCAAGGGCTGTAAGGCATCAATTGCAGCCCGAGATATTTAGGCGCACGAGTGCAGCGAGAGCGCTTATAGTTCGAGGGTGCCATTGGTGCTTACACCCGAGCTAACTACTGTGCTTTACATCTCGATTGTGAGGTAAGTAGAAAAAAACCGGCATTACAAGAATAAATAATCTTCATCACTTGCAGAACTCATGTAAAAAAAAAAAAAAAAATAATAATAAAAATAAATAAATAATGTTTTTTTCCTAATTAGCACGTAATTATAAAAAAAACACAAAAACAAACAATATTTAAAGTAAAAGTTTTCTATTCCCGCCTTTTTTCATCTTTTTTTAAATTATTTTTTTCAAAAACGAAATTGTGCTTCGCCGTTCGATATTAAAAATTGATGACTATTATACTCATACGAAGACAAGGCTGAATAGCGAAGCGACCTCTTTTGTCATTGGGCTGAATGCATGATGTCTATTGCCAGTGTGATGGTTAGATGTACGCGAACTTTTTTAAAGAGTTAAGTTTTTTTTTAAATTACTTACCGCCCTAGGGCTTTTCTAGCTACATTATTACCCTAGCGCGCTAATTGGTCACCTACAAGCCTTGGGGGTAATAAGGACCTACTTACCGAATATGAGAGATGTAAAAGACATTAAAGTGTCATCAGTGCAGCGAGTGAAACTAAGACATTTCAACACTCTGAAATAGACACATCAGCGAAAGCTGCTGGGGTAGGGTTAGCATAGGGGGATAATGCACAATACACCCCACAGCGGGATGTCAGTGCAAGTCTTAACACCCCCACCTAGAATTAGAATTAGAAGACCATCCAGGAAGGGGCTGAAGATCATTGTCATGGCATTATATGGGGGAGGCATATGTCCAGCAGTCGACTTCTATAGGCTGATGGTGATGATGATGATGAAATATATTAGCTGAGCCAGGACAGAGTTGCAGTCAGAAAAACTTACATGTTGTCATGAGTGTACAAAAGGCCTAGCACCTGCTCAAGGGAGGACCTTCACAAAGCCACAGACAATGCTGTAGAAATGGCTACATTTTACTCTAAAATAGTTTAAACACAAAAAGGTAAACCGTTGATACGATAGAAGAAGAATAAAAGGCCTAGCAATAAGAATAACTAATAACCACATAGAAGTGCCACCACAGAATAATGCCACTAACGTCGATATCGTCCTCGGATGCTAGCGACATTAAGCTGAGGTTGGACCTGTTTAGCTGTTTAACCTGTTATAATTTTTACCCATACGTACACGTATGGTCTGGCGCGCCAGAACGCAATCGGTTACGTTTATGACCTATGACCAGATTCACATTAGTAGGTTCACGCGCCACAACACCACACGACCTACTAATGTGAATCTAGTCATAGGTAATAAATGTAACCAATTGCGCACTGTAGTGTTGTGGTTGTGTTGTGTTGTGGCGCGTGTTCTACTAATGTGAATCTAGTCATAGGTAATAAAAGTAACCGATTGTACTCTGGCGCGCCACGACACACCCCGACACAGCAATTAGAACTTTTTTTTTGTTATACTTCTTGAATGAGGGAACTAGCAAATGGCCCACCTGATGTTAAGCGGTAACCTCTGCCTATGAACAGTGCATTCTCACATAGGTCTCGTCCACCTAGGACGCACCCTATGTGGCATTGCACTGAGCCCGCCACCCTGAGACATAAAGATGAAAACTCTCATGTGCCTGTAATTTCAACGGCACCCATAACCTTCAAACCAGAACACAGCAATGCGAGCACTACTGCTTTGCGGCAGAAATAGGTATGGTGGCCGTACTTCCCCGGACGAACTCCTTCACAAAAAAGCTCTACTACTACTAAAATGTTATATTATAGAACAGGTAAGTTTTTAACCTGGCTTTATATGACTCTTTTTCAGGAAGATGATGGCGCAAACAGGATCCACACGGCAGACAGGGATGCCATCAAGACCCTCATAGTCTCGTTGATGCTCAAGGCTCCGGAGACTATCCAGAGGCAGTTCAGCGATGCCGTCTCCATCATAGGCCGGTTCGACTTCCCGGAGAAGTGGCCGGGCCTTATCCCCGAGATGGTGGACAAGTTTGCTACTGGTATGTTAAAACCCTTCTGGCACTATACGTCCTATTACCGGAATGTCAACTCAGTATTTCTCCGAACGTCCTATTGCCCGAAAGTCACATTCCGCGAACGTCATTTTCCCTGTATTTCCCTTTCCTCGAATGTCGCTTTCCCGGTCCTTCCCTTTCCTTTAAACTGTTTGTTTTTAGCCCCAGACGCAAAAACGACGGGGTGTTATAAGTTTGACGTGTCTGTGTGTGTGTGTGTGTGTGTCTGTCTGTGGCATTGTAGCTCCCGAACGGATGAACCAATTTATTTATTTTTTGTTGTAATATGAATTAGTTGGGAGAGTTCTTAGCTATGTTTGATCAAAATCGGTTCAGCCGTTTCATTGCGTTGAGGGTTTTTTTTATTTTTTACAAAATTAATTACTTGTTTGTAGTTTACTCCAATCTAGTGGACTGCCCTCGAGCTCATTGCGCACAGACTATATTACAGAGTCTAACGCCCGTAATATCAATAGCAGTTACATCTACAATTGTAAGTTTGAACTATTGGACGAAACTAAAACTAAATTATTGATATTACGGGCCTCAATAAAGTATGTTTAGTAGTACTAGAGCTTTTTTGTGAAAGAGTTCGTCCAGGGAAGTACTACCTCCATACCTATTTCTGCCGCAAAGCAGTAGAGCTCGCATTGCTGTGTTTCGGTTTGAAGGGTATACCGGTGTTGTTTCGTAGCCAAACAAAGGTTTATCAATGTAAAAAAAAAAAGTTGCAAAAGTGTCAAATATCAATGGATAATTTTAGTAAATAAACATTAAATAATATTCCGGTATAAAACATGCCTCTGTGTAGTGCATTTCAGTGTAAAAATAAAGGTACACACCGTGTCCCTTCTATGAGAAAAAGAACAGACCACTAAATGATAAGCACCAGCGATGGTAGCGCCATCTGAGATTAGTTTTGCATGTGGCTCCCCATTCCTCGAGATGGTAGTCTGGCATGAACACTGGTGTTCGATTTGAGTACTCTGATAGTAGGTTTGGAATTACGCAATAAAGGGGCAGGTGGGCCATTTGCCCTTCGTCATTGGCGTAGTTAAAAAAATATGTTTTGACAGGTGATTTCCACGTTATAAACGGGGTTCTTCGGACGGCACACTCGCTGTTCAAACGCTACAGATTCGAGTTCAAGTCGCAGAAACTGTGGGAGGAGATCAAACACGTGCTGGAGACTTTCGCGAAACCACTCACCGATTTATTTGTGGTAAGATTTCCCTTTTTAAAGCGTATTGACGTATTTTCTCCCTATTCTTCATGAACTTGGATTTACTACCCTTCAGCAACGTAGAGAGCGTGGAGACCTAATAGAGACCTACAAGATACTAAACAACCACTGCAGAACACCAGATTTATCGCAGACACTATATACCATGAACAATAATATAGGACTCAGAGGACACTCGCTGAAGCTGCAACGCGGGCCAAGTACCAGAAATATTTTAGTAGTAGTAGAGCTTTTTTGTGAAAGAGTTCGTCCGGGGAAGTATTACCACCATACCTATTTCTGCCGCAAAGCAGTAGTGCTCGCATTGCTGTGTTCCGGTTTGAAGGGTAAGGGTGCCGGTTAAATTACAGGCACATGAGACTTTTCATCTTTATGTCTCAGGGTGGCGGGCGCAGTGCAATGCCACATAGGGCGCGTCCTAGGTGGACGTGACCTATGAGGTAATGCACTGTTCATAGGCAGAGTTTACCGCCTAACATCAGGTGGGCTATCTGCTTGTTCCGTCAATCAAGTAGTATAAAAAAAAAAACCCGAGGGTGCACATATTGCCTAATCGCGTCGTGCGCACGTGGAACCGGCTACCGGACTCAGTGATCAGTGCCCCATCAGTGAATTCTTTCAAAAATAGACTTGACAAACATTTAAAGTGCACTGATAAGGACTAAGATATACACGCATCAGCTCCGAGAGCTGCCTGTGTATTATAAATAAATAAATTCTCTCATACGGTGCGCAGACTTGTCACTTACCAAGCTAGGAGTCCATACTCGCGAAGAGCCAAATACGTTAGAAATGCGATATTGCGCCCCCAAACATAAATAGCCAAACATACATGGCGAAGTGCAATGTCACATAGGGCGCGTCCTAGGTGGACGTGACCTATGACGTAATGCACTGTTCATAGGCAGAGGTTACCGCTTAACATCAGGCGGGCCATCTGCTTGTTCCGTCAATCAAGCAGTATTTGCAGCTTGTATTTTGACGTAACTAAGTGTTCCTTTTCTGATCCAATGGTGGAAATAAATGAAACGAAAAAAAAAACAATGAAATAAAAAAAAAAAAATGTTATAAAAATGTTGGTAATTGATGTCCCAGGCAACAATAGAGCTGACAGCAGTTCATTCAAGCAACCCTCAAGCGCTGGCGGTGATCTACGGCTCCCTGGTGCTGATCTGCAAGGTGTTCTACTCGCTCAACTACCAGGACCTGCCCGAGTTCTTCGAGGACAACATGAACACGTGGATGCCCAACCTGCTGCATCTACTGCAAGTCAAGGTTCCATGCCTGGAGGACAATGTAAGTATAACTTTTGAAACTATCATGGTTATGTACATAATTTTCACTAGAAACGGGATATTTACCATACCAAGAATGGTACAAGAGGCAATTGAGATTACTAAGTACAGAAATTTCAATAGAGAAGATGGTTTTCAATTATCTGGAGATGGAAGCCTGTGGTGAGAATGTGTAAGAATCAAAAAAGTGTGGTACCTGCTACGCATCCGGACACCGTTAGTGTTGTGTGTCGAGTTGGTGTGAAGTGTGACAATGAAACCGATGGTAGTGGTATCGTTCGTAATAAAAGAGTGAGAAAGAGGGTAGATCGATATATCTGCCAATAACATCTACTCGCAAAGACTTAGATAGTTCTCGCGTGATCATGGCGCATGCAACTGTGCCGAAAAATCGGGAACATTTAAAACTCAAAAATCATGGTAAATATCCCGTTTCTAGTGAAAATTATGACAATATAAGTATTTATGGGGTGTCGCAGATCTGGTACATTTGAAGAACAACTATTATTCTAGGACCAGCTGTCATATTGTCTCATCATTATCATCATCAACCTACTGCAGTCCACTGCTGGACATAGGTCTGGAGACCATGAGGAGACCATGAGGATCCATGAGAAGAGCCTCAGACCGGGGTCTGAGGCTCTCCTCATCCAGTTTCTGCCAGCCACCCCGCGCAAGTTGTCGCTCCACCTAGCCAGAGGGTGCCCTACACTACGTTTGCCAAGACGCGGTCTCCACTCAAGAACTCGTTTACTCCAGCAGAAATGACCGGCCCACTGCCACTTCAGCTTGCTAATCCTCTGGGCTATATCTAGGACCATAGCTAAACCATATCATATTGTCTAATTGATGTCTATTACTAGTTTGCTGTTCGTTGCGCTGCGTGTTTTTTTTTAAAGATGAAATATTTAAAGCACGCACCGCAATGAATAGCAAACTGGACATCGAAATCGAACTTCAGTCTATTACGCAATACGACTCCTGGTCTAGAACTGTCGAAGGATTGACCCCGAGCAGACCTGACCCGGAGTTTTAATGGAGGCATAATCCGCAACAGTAGTAGTAGAGCTTTTTTGTGATAGAGTTCGTCTGGGGAAGTACTACCACCATACCTATTTCTGCCGCAAAGCAGTAGCGCTCGCATTGTTGTGTTCCGGTTTGAAGGGTAAGGGTGCCGGTGAAACTACAGGCACATGAGACACCTGACTCTTTTCATCTATGTCTCAGGGTGGCGGGCGCAGTGCAATGCCACATAGGGTGCGTCCTAGGTGGACGTGACCTATGAGGTAATGCATTGTTCATAGGCAGAGGTTACCGCTTAACATCAGGTGGGCCTCTTGCTTGTTCCGTCATCCAAGTAGCATAAAAAAAAAACATTTCACAGATGGGGCTTCGACTTGACAAAAAAAAAGTATTAGTATGTACTCATTTTGACGACCGCTGTGGCGCGGTGGGCGAACGTTCGCCTGCGATGCATGAGGTTGCGGGTCCGATTCCCGCCTCGGAACAAATATTTGTACGATCTGCAGATTTTGTTCAGGGTGTTCTTGGTATTTTCTATGTATAATAAAAAATGTCTCTATCTATGTAATTTATTGTATTAGGTATATCAGTTATCTAGTACCCATATCACAAGCTCTGCTTAGCTTGGGGCTAGATAATGTTGTGTGAACCGTCCAGCATTAATTATTTTTCAACAAACTTGCTCATAAAGTGGCTCTAATTTCACCGCAATTAGGCACATAATGACACCTGTAATCAAACTTTGACTTTTTCATTGCAGTTATTCACTAGTGGGTTATAGAGACAGTTGAACATTTACACAGAGTGTGTATTTTTGTTTTTTAGGTGACTAAATAGGACTACTTATGTGATTATTAGATATTATTATCTAGATATATTTTTACTGATTTATGTATATTTTGCATGCGTTAAACGCCGATTATGGCTGAACATTTAATTGTAGCACTAACCACCAGTTACTAACCCATATATCGCAATAAATTAATTTGAATTTGAATTTGAATTTGTATATCTGTTTTACACCTGTAATCAAACTGTGACTTTTTCATTGCTATTATTCACTAGTGGGTTATAGAGACAGTTGAACATTTACACAGAGTGTGTATTTCTGTTTTACACCTGTAATCAAACTGTGACTTTTTCATTGTTATTATTCACTAGTGGGTTATAGAGACAGTTGAACATTTACACAGAGTTTGTATTTCTGTTTTACACCTGTAATCAAACTGTGACTTTTTCATTGCTATTATTCACTAGTGGGTTATAGAGACAGTTGAACATTTACACAGAGTGTGTATTTCTGTTTTACACCTGTAATCAAACTGTGACTTTTTCATTGCTATTATTCACTAGTGGGTTATAGAGCCAGTTGAACATTTACACAGAGTGTGTATTTCTGTTTTACACCTGTAATCAAACTGTGACTTTTTCATTGCTATTATTCACTAGTGGGTTATAGAGACAGTTGAACATTTACACAGAGTGTGTATTTCTGTTTTACACCTGTAATCAAACTGTGACTTTTTCATTGCTATTATTCACTAGTGGGTTATAGAGACAGTTGAACATTTACACAGAGTGTGTATTTCTGTTTTACACCTGTAATCAAACTGTGACTTTTTCATTGCTATTATTCACTAGTGGGTTATAGAGACAGTTGAACATTTACACAGAGTGTGTATTTCTGTTTTACACCTGTGATCAAACTGTGACTTTTTCATTGCTATTATACACTAGTGAGTTATAGATTCAGTTGAACATTTACACAGAGTGTATATTTCTGTTTTATTATTATTTTCTTCACAAGTGTGTTGAAAAACGTCCTATGATACACATGTGTATAGATGATTACCGTCCTCAGGTCTCAATGGCGCCTCAGCGGTAATCAACAACATTACAGTCATTATTGTACATTATTACATTAAAGTCTAAAAGTGTTTTTTATGTGTATGTTAGTTTTTACGGTATTTATCTTGCTATGGGCTTATTGTTTAGGTATTTGTACATTTTCCAATAAGCCTGAAATAAATATATTGATTGATTGATTGATTACACACTTGTACCATAATCTACTCTTGCTGCTCTTATTAATTTTATCAAACTTTAAAAACTAGTTATGTACATAATTTTCACTAGAAACGGGATATTTACCATGATTTTTGAGTTTGAAATGTTCCCGATATTTCGGCACAGTTGCATGCGCCATGATCACGGGAGAAATAACGAAAGTCTTTGCGAGTAGATGTTATTGGCAGATATTTCGATCTGCCCTTTTTCTCACTCTTTTATTACGAACGGTACCACTACCATGTACATAACGATGATAGTTTTCAAAAGTTAAGTTTTGTTTGTTACATACCAGGACGATGACGACAAGCCCGGCGTGATGGAACAGCTGCGCACGGAGGTGTGCGAGTGCGCGGCGCTGTACGCGCTCAAGTACGAAGAGGAGTTCCAGCCGCACGCGCCAGCCTTCGTGACCGCCGTGTGGACCGTCCTGCTCTCCACGTCCGCACAGACCAAGTACGATGCGGTGAGTACATTCTCTTTACATACAAGCGTGGCGTGATGGAACAGCTGCGCACGGAGGTGTGCGAGTGCGCGGCGCTGTACGCGCTCAAGTACGAAGAGGAGTTCGAGCCGCACGCGCCAGCCTTCGTGACCGCCGTGTGGACCGTCCTCCTCTCCATGTCCGCACGACGATGCGGTGAGTATCTTTAAAAAATTGTTTAACATTGATAGTCCTTTGTTTAGCCATTATCACTACTGCTGCCATGTTTGGGATGGCTCGGCCAAACACCAGCTTGCTGACTTAAGGTGGGCTTAGACCAGGGGTTCCCAAAGTGGGCGATAACGCCCCCTGTGGGCGCTGCAGGCCTAAAGGAGGGCGGTAAGAGACCAAGAAAAAAAATGGGGGTGTCAAATCGGACACACTTTTGCATTTTAATAGTTATTAGTATTCCTAGAGATAGGTCATTTTCGTAGATAGATAGACCGCGGGCAATCATGTTTTAACAAGTTTTTGTTAAATAACCCGATTTGTGCATGTTTAATCTCCGCTAATATAGCTCACAATAATTAATTTAATTTGTAGTTATAGTGGTTTTTAAGAAGGTGAAAAAATGGAGGCGTTAAAAAATAAGTATGGGGGCGCTAAAAAATAATTATGGGGGCGCTAAAAAATTATTTATCCTCAATGTGGGAAGTAGACAAAATAAGTTTGGGAACCGCTGGTTTAGACCAAACGAGCGAATGCTCATTCTATCCCCTCTCCGTCAAATTCTATTAGTGTTAACAGAGCCAGAACATTCCTTCGTTGTTCTATCTTGTCTCGCATAGATTATATGGAATATTGTAAGAATGCTCGCTCGCTTGATGTAAACGGCACTAGAGCGCGCGAGCTGTAGCTTAGAGCGTTCTTACTTGTTCGGACGTGCTCGCTCCCCGGAGCGGTCTCTTCAAAGTGATCTTGTGTTCGACTCGATCGAACTCAGAGCTTTCAGGCTTACAGGTGAACAACAATGGCGGAGACAAGATCCAGAGTCTACGCACCGCCGTAAAGTTGCATGGCTTTCGATCTTCTATAGGCTACATTTCGTAAAGTTGCATGCCTTTCGATCTTCTATAGGCTACATATCGTAAAGTTGCATGGCTTTCGATCTTCTATAGGCTACATTTCGTAAAGTTGCATGGCTTTCGATCTTCTATAGGCTACATTTCGTAAAGTTGCATGCCTTTCGATCTTCTATAGGCTATATTTCGTAAAGTTGCATGGCTTTCGATCTTCTATAGGCTACATTTCGTAAAGTTGCATGGCTTTCGATCTTCTATAGGCTACATTTCGTAAAGTTGCATGGCTTTCGATCTTCTATAGGCTACATTTCGTAAAGTTGCATGCCTTTCGATCTTCTATAGGCTAAATTTCGTAAAGTTGCATGGCTTTCGATCTTCTATAGGCTACATTTCGTAAAGTTGCATGGCTTTCGATCTTCTATAGGCTACATTTCGTAAAGTTGCATGGCTTTCGATCTTCTATAGGCTACATTTCGTAAAGTTGCATGCCTTTCGATCTTCTATAGGCTACATTTCGTAAAGTTGCATGGCTTTCGATCTTCTATAGGCTACATTTCGTAAAGTTTCATGCCTTTCGATCTTCTATAGGCTACATTTCGTAAAGTTGCATGGCTTTCGATCTTCTATAGGCTACATTTCGTAAAGTTTCATGCCTTTCGATCTTCTATAGGCTACATTTCGTAAAGTTGCATGGCTTTCGATCTTCTATAGGCTACATTTCGTAAAGTTGCATGGCTTTCGATCTTCTATAGGCTACATTTCGTAAAACTGCATGGCTTTCGATATTCTATGGGCTACATTTCGTAAAGTTACATGGCTTTCGATCTTCTATAGGCTACATTTCGTAAAGTTACATGGCTTTCGATCTTCTACAGGCTACATTTCGTAAAGTTGCATGCCTTTCGATCTTCTATAGGCTACGTTTCGTAAAGTTGCATGCCTTTCGATCTTCTATAGGCTACATTTCGTAAAGTTGCATGGCTTTCGATCTTCTATAGGCTACATTTCGTAAAGTTGCATGGCTTTCGATCTTCTATAGGCTACATTTCGTAAAGTTGCATGGCTTTCGATCTTCTATAGGCTACATTTCGTAAAGTTGCATGGCTTTCGATCTTCTATAGACTACATTTCGTAAAGTTGCATGGCTTTCGATCTTCTATAGGCTACGTTTCGTAAAGTTGCATGCCTTTCGATCTTCTATAGGCTACATTTCGTAAAGTTGCATGGCTTTCGATCTTCTATAGGCTACATTTCGTAAAGTTGCATGGCTTTCGATCTTCTATAGGCTACATTTCGTAAAGTTGCATGGCTTTCGATCTTCTATAGGCTACATTTCGTAAAGTTGCATGGCTTTCGATCTTCTATAGGCTACGTTTCGTAAAGTTGCATGCCTTTCGATCTTCTATAGGCTACATTTCGTAAATTTGCATGGCTTTCGATCTTCCATAGGCTACATTTCGTAAAGTTGCATGGCTTTCGATCTTCTATAGGCTACATTTCCTAAAGTTGCATGGCTTTCGATCTTCTATAGGCTACATTTCCTAAAGTTGCATGGCTTTCGATCTTCTATAGGCCACATTTCGTAAAGTTGCATGGCTTTCGATATTCTATGGACTACATTTCGTAAAGTTACATGGCTTTCGATCTTCTATAGGCTACATTTCGCAAAGTTACATGGCTTTCGATCTTCTACAGGCTACATTTCGTAAAGTTACATGGCTTTCGATCTTCTATAGGCTACATTTCGGGGAAAGTGCCCAGGAACTACATGATTTGATCCCACCATCTCCTTTTCATCATAGGACGAGCAGACGCACGGCTCGGTACCATCCTTCCCTCATCAGTATACCCGCAATTCGCACTAAGCGTTTCGATTCCACCTTTGTAATGCGAACAGCTAAGGAATGGAACTCGTTGCCGTCGTCTGTCTTTCCTGAAAACTATAATATGGGTATCTTTAAGGCAACAGTGAATAGGTGCCTTCTAGACCTTTGTGCTCCATCGTCCGCCGCATCGTCACTTACCAACAGGTGAGATTGTGGTCAAACGAGGGTCTAATCTCAACAGCTGGTAAGTGACGATGTGGCCGAAGATGGAGCGCAAAGGTCTAGAAGGCACCTATTCACTCTAGCCTTGAAGAGACCCAGATTATAGTTTTCAGAAAAGACAGACGACGGTCGTGTATTCCACTCCTTAGCAGTTTGCCTTCGCAGTACCTTAAGTATATCAGTTATCTTAGTACCCATAACACAAGCTCTGCTTAGCTTGGGGCTAGATAATGTTGTGTGAACTGCCCAGCATTATTGATGTATGTGTTGTGATTGGTTGCAGCTGGTTTCGAACGCGCTGACGTTCCTCGCCAAGGTGGCGGAGAAGAAGCACTACAAGAGTCTGTTCGAAGACCCCGGCACGCTCAGCAGTATATGCGAGAAAGTCGTCATCCCTAACATGGAGTTCAGAGGTGAGTACTCCTTTCTTGGTTGCTGTCGGACGTCTTGATATTAAATAAATAAATAATAAATAATAATGCTGGACTTTATCCTGGACTTTAGCCCACTCAACATTATCTAGCCCCAAGCTAAGCAGAGCTTGTGTTATGGGTACTAAGATAACTGATCAAAGTCAAAGTCAAAGTCAAAAAGTATTTTATTCATTGAAATCACAAGGATCATTTTGAATCGTCTTAAAAAATAAATTTACATTTACTCCTGTTCCATCGTAGCTAAACAATTTTTTTTGTTTAGCTACGATGCTAGCTTCGTTAGCTACGTTAGCTAAAAAATAAACACTGTAAAAATGTGTTTAGACCCCCTAAACACATTTTTTATTGTAGCTAAACTGATGTTATTTATGTTTTATCTGAAGAAGTGTTGAAGAGCTGTAATGGGCAAAAAACACCAAAAAAAAATAATTTCGCGCCGAGTGTGGTGTCGTTTCAAAAGTCGTTTCACGCTGTGGTTGTTGAGATTAAATTATTTTCCACACGGAAGAAGTCGTGAGCGGGTCAGCTAGTTCCTCAATAAGCTAGCAGCCAGGAAAAAAACTTATACCAACGAATCTTGCTAACAAAACAGTTGTTCGTTTCAGAATCGGACATGGAGCTGTTCGAAGACAATCCCGAGGAGTACGTGAGACGCGACATCGAGGGCTCAGATGTAGACACGCGGCGCCGCGCCGCCTGCGACCTCGTCAAGACACTCGCGCTGCACTACGACGAGACCATGATGCACATCTTCGGGCAGTACGTGCAGGTCGGTGCCTCTTGTATTAGAGTACGTGAGACGTACATCGCGGGCTCGCACGTGGACTGCGACACAGGAGGTTGCGGGTTCGATTCCCGCCTTAAACCAAATATTTGTACGAACGATCTGCAGATATTTGTTCAGGGTCTGGCTGTAATGGTACCATGGTCCCTGGTTGTACCCACGACACAGGGTATTCTAGTGTGAGATCAGGACTATGTATGTGACTGTTGGGTGTTATGTTATGTTTTCTAACTTTGGAAAAGCGTGTTCTGAATAAAGCCATAGCCACAATAGGTTACCAACTAGGTTGAAACGATGTGTTTCGTCTACAAACTAACAGTGAGTTTGTCCAATTAGTTTGGAAGAGGACTGCCCTGCTGTCATACAGTTTACACTAGTACAGAGGGCAGGCACTCATCTAAATATTTTGCAATTCAATATATTTTATGTATACATGTTTCTGAATAAATAAATTATTTACTTTAGCTTATTGTGTTGGCAGATGATGTTATCTAAGTACGCGGAGTCCGGCGCGGCGGCGTGGCGCGGCAAGGACGCCGCCATGTACCTGGTGACGTCGCTGGCGGCGCGCGGCGGCACGCAGGCGGCGGGCGTGACGCGCGCCTCGCCGCTCGTCGACCTGGCGCAGTTCGCCGCGAGCCACGCGCTGCCCGAGCTGCAGAGACTACCAGGTGCATTGCTCGTTAGCTGTATAACAGTGCGGCGTGGCGACACAAGGACGCCGCCATGTACCTGGTGACGTCGCAGGCGGCACGCAGGTGGCGGGCGTGACGCGCGCCTCGCCGCTCGTGGACCTGGTGCAGTTCGCCGCGATCCACGCGCTGCCCGAGCTGCAGAGACTACCAGGTGCATTGCTCGTTAGCTGTATAACAGTGCGGCGTGGCGACACAAGGACGCCGCCATGTACCTGGTGACGTCGCAGGCGGCGGGCGTGACGCGCGCCTCGCCGCTCGTCGACCTGGCGCAGTTTGCGGCGAGCCATGCGCTGCCCGAGCTGCAGAGACTACCAGGTGCATTGCTCGTTAGCTGTATAACAGTGCGGCGTGGCGACACAAGGACGCCGCCATGTACCTGGTGACGTCGCAGGCGGCGGGCGTGACGCGCGCCTCGCCGCTCGTCGACCTGGCGCAGTTCGCCGCGAGCCACGCGCTGCCCGAACTGCAGAGACTACCAGGTGCATTGCTGGTACCTGACAAAAGACACTGCTTTATCCCCTTAGTGCACAATCGACTTTTATGCCCTATATACTGGGTCGTAAAAGGAAACGGGACATGGCGAAAAAAGACTCTAAACTGTGTCATATTCTAATATCAATAAATGTTATTTTCCAGTGACGGAGCTGCCCGTGCTGAAGGCTGACTCCATCAAATACTTCATGACGTTCAGGAGCCTGCTGCCCAAGGAGCTCATCTTGCAGGCGATGCCGCTCATTGTAAGTCTATGCCTCTAGTCACACCTGACCAGGCGCGGCGCACTCCGCACGTTACGTGTGAAGCTACAAGTACCCGGCGGACTCGACTTGTCGAGTCCATTCAGTGAGTCAAACAAGATAAGAGTAACGCGATAGAAAGAGAGGTAACTACTAAATGAATTTATCTGTAAGCAATTAAAGATAAAGATAAATTTATTTGCTTGAACAAAATGTCATATAGTCTTAAAATAAGTAGGTAAGTTCCAATTATGTTCTACCTTATCAAGAATTTTCAAAAGAAATACAAAAGAATGTCAAAATTAAATACATCAAATTAAAATTTAAGTCATAAGTAGCCCTAAAATCACAAAGTGTCCTCCATAAATTCACGAATATTGTAATAACGCTTACTTATTAATATAATTAACAAAGAAATACAAAATAATGTCAAAATTATCACATTACAATTTAAGTCATAAGTAGCCCTAAAATCACAAAGTGCCCTCCATAAATTCACGAATATTGTAATAACGTTTACTTATTAATAATTAACAAAGAAATACAAAAGAATGTCAAAATTAAATAAATCAAATTAAAATTTAAGTCATAGGTAGCCCAAAAATCACAAAGTGTCCTCCATAAATTTACGAATATTGTAATAACATTTACTTATTAATAATTAACAAAGAAATACAAAAGAATGTCAAAATTAAATAAATCAAATTAAAATTTAAGTCATAGGTAGCCCTAAAATCACAAAGTGTCCTCCATAAATTTACGAATATTGTAATAACATTTACTTATTAATAATTAACAAAGAAATACAAAAGAATGTCAAAATTAAATAAATCAAATTAAAATTTTAGTCATAAGTAGCCCTAAAATCACAAAGTGTCCTCCATAAATTCACGAATATTGTAATAACATTTACTTATTAATAATTAACAAAGAAATACAAAAGAATGTCAAAATTAAATAAATCAAATTAAAATTTAAGTCATAGGTAGCCCTAAAATCACAAAGTGTCCTCCATAAATTCACGAATATTGTAATAACATTTACTTATTAATAATTAACAAAGAAATACAAAAGAATGTCAAAATTAAATAAATCAAATTAAAATTTAAGTCATAGGTAGCCCTAAAATCACAAAGTGTCCTCCATAAATTCACGAATATTGTAATAACATTTACTTATTAATAATTAACAAAGAAATACAAAAGAATGTCAAAATTAAATAAATCAAATTAAAATTTTAGTCATAAGTAACCCTAAAAATGTATTAAGACTAAGACAATAAACTAAAACTAAAATAAAAACCTACCTATCAGATCAGCAAGCCGTCACCCGACGGCAGCGTGCCCAGAATGCTGGCTGCATTGCCACGCTGAATGGCAATGCTTATTCGTTGACCAAAATAAAAGCCAGCATTCCGGTCACGCGTGGACTCAAAAAGACGATCCGCAAGTTCCTTGAAAATTTTGTGTGCCCCTGGTCCCCACGGGCCTAAAGTTTCCACGCCAAACTGCTCAAATATGTACCCTCTGTCGAGTAATGCATACTTGCGACGTTTGAGGGACTCCGCTGATGTTGCTGCGGAGCCAGCCCGCACTGATGTACCCGGAAGATGGGACGGCGCCAGAGTATCGACACAGGTAGCGTCCCACACCAGAGGTAGTCCCATCCTCCAGGGGATCAGTGTCATACCATAGGGTCTTTTCCCATCGTCACGCATCAAGCCACACGGTTTTTTTTTTTTTTTTTATACTACTTGGGTGACGGAACAAGCAAGATGCCCACCTGATGTTAAGCGGTAACCTCTGCCTATGAACAGTGCATTACCTCATAGGTCACGTCCACCAAGGACGCACCCTATGTGGCATTGCACTGCGCCCGCCACCCTGAGACATAAAGATGAAAAGTCTCATGTGCCTGTAATTTCACCGGCACACTTACCCTTCAAACCGGAACACAGCAATGCGAGCACTACTGCTTTGCGGCAGAAATAGGTATGGTGGTAGTACTTCCCCGGACGAACTCTTTCACAAAAAAGCTCTACTACTACTAAAACTACTACGAACTTACTACGGTTCGAGAGTAGCCGTCACTGAGGCGCAAAAAAAGCCCGACGGATGATGTCATTTAGGGAGATGTGACGGCTGCACTCCCTGGCACATGAAAGGGCGTGATGACCGAAACGGTCTGTCATCTCACCACACTGGCAGCGATGTGCCACTTGACAGGGAGCACCTACACGGAGAGAAGTGGCAACTCGAAATGTATTGTTGTCCAAATTTTTTGATGGAAGTGTGTGCATCCATTGTCCCGATTCCCACTCAGAGACAGCGAGAAGACGAGCGCGCTCCGCTGATGAACTCGACGTTTCAATAAGGTTATTCAGTTCCAGCTCGCAGAGCGGCTCGTCCCACTGTCTCTGAGAGGAAAGGATTTTGGGCAGGTTGGAGTCGGGGCAGGCTACTTTCCAAGCTTCTTGAGCTTCTAGAAAACCAGCAATTTCTAAATGTGGTGTACTTTTTGAAAGTATTTTACGAATTAGATCTTGAGTGCCAAAAATTGAAGACAAAAAACCTGAATTGATACATATTAATATATATTAATTAGCATCTAATGTTTCCTAATAATAAACATCTCTGACTACAACAGAAACGATACTTGCCCTGAGAGTCCCATTATTTTGCGACACGCTGTATGTCTTGGAGTTGTGACGTCTGTGAGTGTATGATGGTCCTCAGATCCAGCACATATCGGGGCGCGGCGTGGTGCTGACGTACGCGGCGTGCGCCGTCGAGAAGCTGGTGGCGGGCGGCATGGTGCCGGCGCCCGCGCTGATGCCGCACGCGCCCGCCCTGCTGCAGGCGCTGTTCAGCACGCTCGCCGCCCACCACGCCGCCGGCGAGCATAATGAATACGTCATGAAGGGTGAGCTACACAACACAGATCCAGCACATATCTCGGCGCGACGTGGTGCTGACGTACGCGGCGTGCGCCGTTGAGAAGCTGGTGGCGGGCGGCATGGTGCCGGCGCCCGCGCTGATGCCGCACGCGCCCGCCCTGCTGCAGGCGCTGTTCAGCACGCTCGCCGCCCACCATGCCGCCGGCGAGCATAATGAATACGTCATGAAGGGTGAGCTACACAACACAGATCCAGCACATATCTCGGCGCGACGTGGTGCTGACGTACGCGGCGTGCGCCGTTGAGAAGCTGGTGGCGGGCGGCATGGTGCCGGCGCCCGCGCTAATGCCGCACGCGCCCGCCCTGCTGCAGGCGCTGTTCAGCACGCTCGCCGCCCACCATGCCGCCGGCGAGCATAATGAATACGTCATGAAGGGTGAGCTACACAACACAGATCCAGCACATATCGGGCCGCGGCGTGGTGCTGACGTACGCGGCGTGCGCCGTCGAGAAGCTGGTGGCGGGCGGCATATATACATACATACATACAAGCATACACAGACATACATACATACACTCACATATATACATACACATACATACACATACATACACATGCATACATACACACATACATTCATACACATACATACATACACATACATAGACACACGCCTTTGCCCACACAGAATCATGCGTTCAACTTGAAAATAAAGTCTGCCGACATTTAGGTGAAAGAAAAAGTACAAAATTCTGAGTTTAGAACTTTAATCAAATTTTCAGTCGAAAACAGCTGCACTTTGTTATTTTTTTAACAGGTAGGTCATTTTTGTACGGTCACTACAGATAGAAGGTGACATATATTTTTTTCAGCACATAACATTGACTCCTCCATGAGGAGACCGTCTCCAAATGAGACCAATCAGCTGCTATATACGCCTTATTTAATTAATTAAGCTCGTTAATTTATTTCGATTCCAGCTGTACTCCGAACCCTGGCCTGCCTGCAGGACTCTGCCCTTCCGTACCTGGGTGAAGCCCTGCCTAAGCTGGCACATATCCTGGCTGACATCGCGAAGAACCCTTCGAAGCCCCACTTCAACCATTACCTATTTGAGACTCTGTCTCTAGCCGTCTCGTGAGTATCCAGTCTCACTTCAACGATTAATAAATAATAATAAATAATTTATAATTTTTTATTATTATTTATTTAGATTACTCTTTAGTAGAGCTTTTTTGTTAAAGAGTTCGTCCGGGGAAGTACTACCTCCATGCTGGTGAAATTACAGGCACATGAGACTTTTCATCTTTATGTCTCAGGGTGGCGGGTGCAGTGCAGTGCCACATAGGATGCGTCCTAGGTGGACGTGACCTATGAGGTAATGCATTGTTAAAGGCAGAGGTTACCACTTAACATCAGGTGGGCCATCTGCTTGTTCCGACATTCATAGTTAGGAAAAAAACTAGTCACTGACCTAATGCAGGATTCGTATAAGTTTATTGGACACATTTCCATGTAATTACAATTGTTTCCACCATTTTAGAAAAGAGACGTCGTCTACTTTTATTTATTTTCCTAGTGTTTTTTTGAGTTATTTTGGTGGAATTTTAACCAATTTAGCTCGTATAAAGAGCACAAGTGTAGTGAAATTAAATTAAAGTGAATTGCGTGACTTTTAAAATTGGTGGAAATTGCTTACCAAAGTTTTAGTATAACGGCCACCGTTTTATTAAAACATGACTTGACTTTGACTTGGACGACTCGGTAGGAGTGTAACGTTGCAAATTATAAAGAAAACACAATAAAATTATATTGAAAATACAAAAAACTTGAAAATGGTAAATTTGCAACCCGTGCAAAAAAAAAAAAAATACGCGCTTCCTTATTATTATTTCACCATATATTTCATCATTATCTTTCAGGTTGGTGACGAAGTCTAACCCCAACGCGTTATCGGCCTTCGAAGACGCCCTCTTCCCGATATTCCAGGAAATTCTTCAAAATGACATACAAGGTACAATGGCAGACATATATAAATAAATAATGCTGGACAATTCACACAATGGTTTCATGTATGGAACGGGCTATGCTCGGAGTTTCTCTGAAAGATAAAATCCGAAATGAGATTATCCGACAGAGAACTAAAGCCATTGACATAGCCCACCGGATTAGCAAGCTGAAGTGGCAATGGGCTGGTCATATTTAAGTCTAGTTAGCTAGTCAAGTTTAACGCCTCTAAAACGCAGGCTTGTCTCATTTCGGCGAAAAAAGTCCGTTTCTCCAAATTCCTGTATTCCGAGATGTACCTGTAGCTATAGGGGATCACCTCGAGCTCTTAGGCGTTTCACTCACGCCTACTCTCAACTTTGGCTCCTACGTCGAGTCTAAGGCAAAAACAGCTGCCATGAAGCTAGGCATCCTGAATAAGGTAAAGCGTTACTTCACACCAGGACAGCTTCTAAGTCTGTACAAAGCACAAGTCCGGGCTGGTATGGAGTACTGCTGCCATGTTTGGGATGGCTCAGCCAGATACCAGCTTGCTGCCTTGGACTCGATCGAACGTAGAGTTTTCAGGCTTATAGGTGAGCAACATATGGCGGAGACTAGAGTCTCGAGCACCGTCGTAAGGTTGCATGCCTTTCGATCTTCTATAGGTTACATTTCGGGGAATGCTCCCAGGAACGGCACGATCTGATCCCACCATCTCCTTTTCATCATAGGACGAGCAGGCGTACGGCTCAGTACCATCCTTACCTCATTAGTATACCTTCTATTCGCACAAAAAGTTTCAGTTCTACCTTTATAATGCGAACTGCTAAGGATTGGAATACACTACCGTCGTCTGTCTTTCCTGAAAATTATAATCTGGATCTCTTCAAGGCTAGAGTGAATGGTGCCTTCTAGACCTTTGTGCTCCATCTTCGGCCCCATCGTCACTTACCAACAGGTGAGATCGTGGTCAAACGAAGGTCTATAAATGTTCAAAAAAAATATTCAAAAAAAAAATGCCGTAGAACCGACAACCTTTGGAGTAAGCGAGTTGTTGAGTGGAGACCGCGTCTTGGCAAAAGTAGCGTGGGGCGCCCTCTGGCTAGGTGGAGCGATGACCTACGAAAGGCGGCGGGCAGAAAGTGGATGAGAAGAGCCGAACACCGAGCTCAGTGGTGCGTATTGGGAGAGGCCTTTGTCCAGCAGTGGACTAGTGTGGGCTGATGATGAGTTCACGCAACATTATCTAGCCCCAAGCTAAGCAGAGCTAGTGTTAGGGGTACTAGATAACTGATATACTTAATACAATACATTATATAGATAGATATTTTTTATTATACATACATAGAAAATACTCAGAACACCCTGAAAAAATATTTGCAGATCGCAAGAATATTTGTTACGTGGCGGGAATCGAACCTGCAACCTCCTGCGACGCAGGCGAAGCTTCGCCCGCCGCGCCACAGAGGTCGTCAAAATATAGGCAACAATATTACATCACACAATAATTTGGTGTCCGTATTATGTGCCCGTGGGTGAACGGAGCCTCTGGGAGGCGCCCTGAAGCCTTTCACCGCAGTGGTACTTCCACCGTTGCTCACTAGAACCTTCCCGGAGACACCATACATCAAGCTATAGTATATAGTATCAACATATAGTAGTAGAACTTTTTTCAAACGAACGACGCCGGTGGCGCTTAGCAGAGATGATACCCACAAATTTCGTTTCCAGCGTCTTTGCTCGTTCATGGCCAAACTGGTGAAGGCATCGGCGATTATAGGCGAAGTTGCCAGTTTGAGGCCCGCTGGACGAAATTTTTGGGTCACATTAAAATTTAATGTTATTCATAAGTGTGGTTTACACATGAAAAAATAACAACGGTATTTCTGCATAAGGCATCGCTCGAATTTTAAACATTTCTGTGCAGTAAACTATGCTTCAAATTACAGTTTAGAGTATTTTTTCGTCAAACACTGGTTTTTTCGCCATTTTTCTGTCTGGTGTACTTAGACATAGGCCATTTTGAAACCTCTCCTTTAAAGGTATTTCTGTTTCCAGAATTCATGCCGTACGTGTTCCAAATGCTGTCGCTGCTGCTGGAGTTGCGCGGGGCGCCGGGCGCGGAGGCCGGCGTGCCGGACGCGTACGGAGCCCTGCTGCCGTGCCTGGTGGCGCCGCCGCTGTGGGAGCGCGCCGCCAACGTGCGCCCGCTCGTGCGCCTGCTGTGCGCCTTCGTGGCCGTGCGCTCAGAGCTGGTGCTCAATGGGGGGAGGTTTGTGAGTACCATCGCGTTTATCGTTGACGTGACAAACGTCTTATACCTCAGGAAATACAAAGTATCCCTCGCGATGTCACCCCCATATAGAGCCACAAAGATAAGATAATTGTTTATTTAAAATTTGACACAATAAAAAATTAACATGTCATCCATTAACCATTAAATCTTATAATTAATTTTAGTAAGTAAGTATACAAAATTACAATTATTAAACATTATATTAATTAATTCAAATCCAGTCATCATAAAAAGTCAAGAGGTGTATAAAGTCAAGTAGGTACTTATTGAGTCACAAGCTGTTGACTGGCGACTGGCTGTTGTTTTGATATCCAGTGTGCTATGATGCCGGAATTAAAATTAAAATGGCCTGCCACAACGGCCAGCATGCTGTTAGCACAAAGCACTTGATGCCTGCTTCTCACACGGCTTATGGGGTGGAGTCTGGCTGAAGGAAGGCCTCCACCTGCTCAGCAAGTGGTTCACTCTTGCTCAGGAGTGTGGTGATTTTGGTCTTTCCTCGGCCAAACGGTGCTGAGGTGGTATCGCACCCGGTAAACGCGTGGGTGAAAAGTACCGTCCCTGGTGATCGCTGGGAGTTATAATAATTTACATTATCAATAAATAACTATTATAAGTCGAGGTGGTTGTAGGAGGTCGTAGAGTAGTGACAGTGTTTTTTTTATTGTCATAGGCCCTCGTTTGCGGAGCTCAATAACCAAAACGGACCAAACGCGTTTGACCGCGCTTCGTTTTTTAGTTGCGCTTATATAAGCTTATTAAAATAAGCTCATTAGTGAAATAGTTCGTCCGGGGAATACTACCACCATACCTATTCATCCGAATTAAAACGGCCACTGTTGGACGAGGCCTGCTCCCATAGAAGGCAGTGGGAGGGTTTACCATCACCACCATGCTTGGCAGACCGATTGGTGATCACGGAAGTGATGACCACAGGTGGATGCTATGCTGATCATCTCCTGGTGTAATGTAATGTTATCCCTGTTGACTATTACGATATCCACGGGAGGAGACGGGAAGTTCTATTGTTAGGCCGGATACATCACGGCTCATTAAAGTATTAATATTTATACAAAGAATAATACAATTATATACACACATACATACATACATACATACATAGACACACGCCTTATTCCCCGAAGGGGTAGGCAGAGCCACAATAGGCCTCTTTTCACAGTGGGTTGCACCATCGTGGAATATAGACGTGACAAGTGGTGAGCTCATCGCCGCCATTGCTTCCCACGACTGACTCGGCTAACGCTTTCTTCCAGTAATAACACATTCCATAATAAGCTACCAGCCAGGACAAATGTTATACCAACGAATCCTATCAACAAGTCCGGGTAATCCCCAGAGAAAGAAGGAAGAAGCTTTTCTTAGGACTGCTATGGTGAATCTAGACCACTCCTCCTTCTTTCGTTATATGGTTTGGTGGTATTAAAAAGTCTTGTTTATGATGGTAAATGGTTTGTAATAAGAAAGTCTATACAATTACACTGAACGGTATGACTATGAATCTATGGTATATTATTGGTATGGTTTTATGAGAGTACGCGATGCCTGTAAGGCTGGTGTTAGTCGGCTTTTACGACATCCACGGGAGGAGACCGAGGGGTCTATTCTTAGGCCGGACACACCAAAGCAATTATATACACAATTTCAAAAATAAAAATTAATCAGTTGAGCTGCAAATGATTTTAGATAGCCTAACTGATCCAAATCACTACCAGACGGAAGCGGTTAAACTTGTCTATAATATTATAAATGCGAAAGTTTGTGAATGTTGAGTGTGTGCGTGTTTTTGTTACTTCTTCACGCTGAAACGGATGGACGGATTTGCATGAAATTTGGAATGGAGATAGCTTGATTCCCGAAATAACACATAAACACATATTTATCCCGATATTCCCACGGGATCGAGACTTATGCGGGTGGAACCGCGGGGCGCTTCTAGTAATTAATAAAGATTAAATCCATATTCAATTGTATGTTTACTATTTCAGAATGCTGTCCTGGGCGTGTTCCAAAAGCTGATCGCTTCCAAGACCAACGACCACGAGGGGTTCTATCTCATGCAGACAATACTCTTCAAATACGGAATGTAAGTACATCTGGTACACTTTTACCCAAAATATAAGTCCGTTCGACTGTTTTCGTTTGCGCAGAAAAGCGCAGACTGATATCCGACAGTAGCCGAACGTATAGTATAACTCTGACCCGCTGTTTAGCTCTGTCCACCTCACATCTGAGAGTCGGCCGTCCGCGATTTTGCCTCGAAATCGATTAACCAATAACAGTCCAAGATTTGGCGCGCGATTGCTATTGGTAGAAATAAGGTTCTCGCGCTATAGAAATTGGTCTACGGCGCAGGTACATCGGGGGGGTATATTTTGGTTAAAACTATACCATGGTACACAGGGGATCCTAGGGTGGGTTCAGCCAATTGACTAACGCCAGGTCTTAGGCCTGTGTTCTAGAACTAAACTCAAACTGAATCAAGACTCAAACATAGATTTTTTGACAGATATCAATGAAAAACTGTCACCAAATGAATGCTTGAGTCTCGATTCTTGATCATAGTTCTACAATATGGGCCTTAGTGTCTTGAAGGGGTTTTCGGTTTTGTATATAAGTGGGTGGGGTATCTATCTTTCATGGTAGTTTATTTAAGAAGTTGGGCTTGCTGGTCAATGTCAGGTTAGCAGGGGAACTATACGCAACTCCTGTCTCTTCACTTTGAATTAGAATTAGGAGTTTGTTAATTATAGAAATGTTCATCCAATCGCCGTTCATTGTGTGGTAAGCAGGTAGGTGGTGGCAATAAAATTGGCAAGTTTGTATAATATGAACTTAATCGGTAAAGGATTTGTCACACTGGATGCGTTATGTGGTCTGCGGTCAGGTCAAAGCGAACGCAGCCCGCATCATGTATGAACAACGTTGTCGGTCTCAACATATCTTGTATAGAATGCGATCTGACCGAGCGAGCACAAGCAAAGAACGCATACTGGTGCGACGGGGCGGTCGACCGACAACGTTGTTCATACATGATGCGGGCTGCGTTCGCTTAGACCTGACCGCAGACCGCGGAACGTATCCAGTGTGACAAACCCTTTAAGGATTCGTTGAAATAAAGTTGAAACATCGGTCTCAGTTCGGGGCGAACAACTAGTCTGTCATAGACGACGTTCGAAGCTCAGACGCGATAGGTGCGGGTTCGGTTTTCGCTGCGCGACAAAGGTTTGCATGATCTGCAAATAAATATTAGTTCAGTGTTGTCGTAGCATGGTGGACGTAGTTCCTGAAACCCGCGACATGGGAGGACTATGTATATGACTGCTAGGTATTATATAAGTGCTATTCCGTGTTTCGTCACGTCTATGCCTCGCACAGACTGCATGCTTTGTTAACAAGTATTCAATGTTTATAGGACTGTAATGCAGCAATACACAAAGCAGGTTATGACCTTGCTCTTCCAACGGCTTTCTTCATCGAAGACCACCAAGTACGTGCGCGGACTGATAGCCTTCTTCGGCTTCTACGCGGCGCACTTCGGGGCCGACGCACTGGTGGATGTCGTCAACTCCGTCCAGAACAAGTAAGACTCTAAGTACGTGCGCGCACTGATAGCATTCGGCTTCTACGCGGCGCACTTCGGGGCCGACGCACTGGTGGATGTCGTCAACTCCGTCCAGAACAAGTAAGACTCTAAGTACGTGCACAGACTGATAGCATTCGGCTTCTACGCGGCGCACTTTGGGGCCGACGCACTGGTGGATGTCGTCAACTCCGTCCAGAACAAGTAAGACTCTAAGTACGTGCGCAGACTGATAGCATTCGGCTTCTACGTGGCGCACTTCGGGGCCGACGCACTGGTGGATGTCGTCATCTCGGTCCAGAACAAGTAAGACTCTAAGTACGTGCACGGAATGATAGCATTCGGCTTCTACGCGGCGCACTTTGGGGCCGACGCACTAGTCTCAGAATAAGCTGCAGACTTAGACACGCTGTGGCTCTGATTACTAATAATAAACTACGGTGTACTATGTATAAAAATATGCTAAATAAAATAAATAGAGGTATATTTAATATGTGAATGTTTGTGAATGTTTCAGTCTATTCGGCATGTACTTGGAGCGCGTGCTGATAGCGGACCTGCAGCGCGTGAGCGGCGCGCTGGAGCGCAAGGCGGCCGCGGTCGGCTGCGTCAAGCTACTCTGCGAGTCGCAGCACTTCCGGCAAGGAGACCTCGCGCCACGCTGGGGCGAGCTGATGCAGGTGAGACCCTCCCTCCACAGAGCGCGCGCTGATAGCGGACCTGCAGCGCGTGAGCGGCGCGCTGGAGCGCAAGGCGGCCGCGGTCGGCAGCGTCAAGCTGCTGTGCGAGTCGCAGCACTTCAGGCAAGGGGACCTCGCGCCGCGCTGGGGCGAGCTGATGCAGGTGAGACCCCCCCTCCACAGAGCGCGCGCTGGTAGACATCGTTCCACTGAACGCATAGGTTACATTTCGGGGAATGCTCCCAGGAACTTCATGATCTAATCCCACAATCTCCTTTTCATCAGAGGACGAGCAGGCGCACGGCTCGGTACAACCCTTACCTCATTAGTATACCCTCTATTCGTACTAAATGTTTCAGTTCTTCCTTTATAATGCGAACTGCTAAGGAGTGGAATACACTACCGTCGTCTGTCTTTCCTGAAAACTATAATATGGGTCTCTTCAAGGCTATAGTGAATAGGTGCCTTCTAGACCTTTGTGCTTCATCTTTCGAACACATCGTCACTTACCAACAGGTGAGATCGTGGTCAAAGAAAGTTTATCGTTTACTATATTATACCGATTATACCGTATCACAGCACAGATTAAGTGACATGTATGTGACAGTGTGTATTGTGCGTTACAGGCGCTGATCTCGCTGTTCGAGCTGCCTCCAGATGATACTACGTTGCCGGACGACCACTTCATAGAGGTGGACGACGCGCCCGGCTACCAGGCGCAGTACTCGCAGCTCACCTGCGCGAAGGGCGCCATGAACGACCCTCTATCCAGTAAGTGATCACACTACGACCACTTCATAGAGGTGGACGACGCGCCCGGCTACCAGGCGCAGTACTCGCAGCTCACCTGCGCGAAGGGCGCCATGAACGACCCTCTATCCAGTAAGTGATCACACTACGACCACTTCATAGAGGTGGACGACGCGCCCGGCTACCAGGCGCAGTACTCGCAGCTCACCTGCGCGAAGGGCGCCATGAACGACCCTCTATCCAGTAAGTGATCACACTACGACCACTTCATAGAGGTGCAAATTATAATTGCAATGTGTATAAATTGCAAATTATAATTATTTACAAAAATTACGTAAAGTAAAGTAAGTAAAGTAAAGTAAAGTATTATTTATTGCGTGAAATACATGTGTACAAAGGTGGTTTAGGTATAAGCATGATTCAATGTATTTCTACTGTTACGTGTGCAATGTCTGATTTAATGATGATTTAATTAAAGAAAGTAAGATAACATTGGAATAATAAACAAGGATTTAGATGAGATTATCATTAAACATAAACGTACGTGTCAAAGAGATTGAAAAAGCTATTGAATAAATGATGTTTGAATTTGAATTTGAATCAAATCACTGTATCGGTACCGTACAGCGACCATGTCGAATTACTCGGCTTGCAAACTTGCAACATTCAACCTCGGACTCTCTATTGAGTCTAAAGTACGATACTTGAGTATCCTTTCTAAGGTACGATAGTTCTTCTTACCTCAGCAGTTACTTGCGCTGTACCAAGCTCAAGTGAGATCGTGCATGGAATACTGCAGCCACCTATGGGATGGTTCAGCAAAATATCAGCTTGCTGCTTTAGACTCAATAGAGCGCCGTGCCAAAAAACTTAGTAATGACGAGCCACTGATTGCGAAAAGGTTGCAGAGCTTAGAACATCGTCGAAATTTGCGTGTTTGTGCAACTTCTACCGCATGCATTTCGGTGAGTGTGCTCAGGAGCTGCACGATTTAATCCCCTCGTCTCCAATCCGCCACCTGACGACCTGATGACATGGAGAGTGTCTCACCCTTTTGTTGTCCACATACCACCGTCGCGTACAAACCGTTTCTCGAGCTCTTTCATTATGCGGACAGTAAAAGCTTGGAACTCTCCTCCGGCTTCTTTATTCCCTTTGTGATACAACTTGGGCATCTTCAAACGAAGAGTGAATAGGCATCTGCTAGGCGAGCGTGCTTAAATAGGCTTCATCGTCGCTTCCCATCAGGTGAGATGAAGCCAAACGCAAGCCTATTTTAGATTAAAAAAAAACAGACCTTTTTAACGCCCGACGCAAAACGAGGTGTTATAAGTTTGATAGCTATGTGCGTCTGTCTGTGGCACCGTAGCGGAATGAATGCGATTTATTTATTTGAAAGCAGGTTTACTAGCGATGGTTCTTAGACATGTTTCATCAAAATCGGTTCAGCCGTTTCATTGCCTTGGGCATTTTTAAATTAATTTTTAAATTTTAATACAATCTCTTATTTAGTTTCACCTGTCCCGTTTTGTGTGGGTAATATAATCTTGCATGTTAAATTTGTCCCACTTCCCAGTGTTCGTTTGAGCTGAAATTTTGCTTACATGTCCAGTTACGATGACAATACAATATTATGGTGACAGCGAGCTGACCTGATGTCTCTGATGATGGAAGGTGAACAACAGCACTCCTCGATGGATCATAGTAGCACAGACTGGCAGTGTTTGGGCTCATTTTGATCAGCACACCTTTGCGAACCCTAATTTCATGAAAGCCTGTTTTAAAAAGGAGTTTTCAACAAAAAAACTTATTTTATTGTATTAAATAACCAAGCAAGCAGATGGCCCACCTGCGTTTTCACCAGAGCCGTGATGATGCCGTGACCAGATGGTCACGGCTCTGGTGGCGTCGTCACGGCTCTGATGGCGTGCCGTGACCACATGGTCACGGCTCTGGTGGCGTGCCGTTTTATTTGTATGAAAACTCAGTTATATAACTAACGTTTACGTTGTTTTTGTACGTTTAAATTAACGTAATTACTGTATATTTGTATATTTGTTTTCAGGCATTGACGACCCGAGACGCTACCTGGCGCAATCTCTAGGAGAGCTGTCGCGCGCGTGCCCTGGCCTCCTCCCCCCGCGCCTCGCCACCCTCGACCCGCGCTACCGGGACACACTGCAGGCGTATCTAGCGACCTACAGTGTACAGGTAACGGAACCTTTTTAGCACGACTACGTGCTAAGGCGTACAATTTTACCCAAAATATAAGTCGTCCCTATGTACCTGCGCCGTAGACCAATTTCTATAGCGCGGGAACTTTCTTTCTACCAATTGCAACCGCGCGCTAAAAGCTTGCGCTGTTATTGGTTAATCGATTTCGCGGCAAAATAGCTCCCGGTCGACTCTTAGATGTGAGCGGGACAGAGCTATTCAGCGGGTCAGAGCTATACTAAGTATACGTTTGGCTACTGTCGGATATCAGTCTGTGCTTTTCTGCGCAAACGCAAACAGTCGATCGGACTTATATTTTGGATAAAACAGTAAGCAAACCCCAGCCGATTTAGAATATACGCCCAATAATTGTAAAAAAAAATGGTGGACAGTTCACGCACCATTATCTAGCCCCAAGCTAAGCAGAGCTTGTGTTATGGGTACTAGATAACTGATATACTACGTAGAATACGTTACATAGATATTTTTTACTATAGGTACATAGAAAATAAATATCTGCAGATCGTACAAATATTTGTTCTGAGGCGGGAATCGACCCCGCAACCTCCTGCGTCGCAGGTGAACCTTAGCCCGCCGGGCCAGAGAGGTTGTTGAAATCGAAATACCTGCCTACTCACCTACCAAATTTGCTGAAGATCGTATCTACGATACGCAAGAGACAAATAAACATTGACGACCTCTGTAGCGCGTCGGGCGAGTAGCTGAGATGTGAAAGGTTGCGGGTTCGATTCCCGCTGCCAAATATTTGTCCCGGGTCTGGGTGTTGTGGTACTATGGGAATCGTAGTTCCAGATACCCACGACAAAGGGGATCCTAGTGTGGGGTCAGGACTATGTACGTGACTGTCGGGTGTTATGTTATGATGCTTCCGTTGGATTTGGATCATTTGATCTTTAGATCGGTTGTAACTGTCTTTGGTAGCTTAACTATTTTCGTTTGTAGTTTTAAAATATTGTATATACCTACTTGTATTATTTGAGCTGTTTATTAATTTTAAAATGTCTTGTAACAGATTTGCTGAGTCGACTTCGGCGGAAAGTGGGCGCGTTCCGGAGATCTGAGGAGCAATTCGCGGCGGAAATTTGCATTCACTACTAGTTCTTATCACTGGTTCTGTCCTGGTCGACCTGCGTTAGATCAGAGACTAGCTTCAAGTCTGGTTGCCCGTATAAGAGTCTAGTAACCGATGTTGTAAGAACCAGTGTGCTGAAAGGGTTCAGCGCCTCGCAGAGGCTCGCATTTTTTTACCCGTGGTACAGTTACCCAAAATATTAGTCGCTCCGATATACCTGCGCCGTGGACCAATTTCTATAGCGCGGGAACCTTCTCTCTATCAATAGCAATAGCGCGCAAATCTTGCTCTGTTATTGTTTAATATTTCGCGGCAAAATCGCGCCCGGTCGACTCTTAGATGTGAGCGGGAAAGAGCTATACGTTCGGCTACTGTCGGATATCAGTCTGCTTTTCTGCGCAAACGAAAACAGTCGATCGGACTTATATTTTGGGTAATACTGTACTACTTGTAGTAATACTGGTAGGACCACGGGAACAAACGGACGGTCAATCATGATGTTTGAAGTTAGCTACTAAGACAGGCCTTTTGCACTCGGCGGCTTTTAGCATCGCTTTTATTGCAATCGCTTCTAAATCTGTATCGCGATTGTAACGCTTCTAAGGCTAGTAGTATACAGGACGTCCCATGACTATGCAACATGAAGGGAAAGTACCTTAAATATTGTAGATAGGATATTTTGCGGAATGGAGACTTTATTTTATTTTTAAAAGTAAGTATTACTGTTTTCAAAGATTTTCTAAAAATTACTTGCTTCGTCTGGGAATCGAACCAACTTCAATGTGAAAAAAAATACCCCGTATTTTTAAAATGCCAATCAAAAGAATGGACAAAAATTAATAATTCCTCTTAACCCTTCAGAGGGTTAACACCTCACGCCCGTGTAAGTTGCTTGTCAAATTTGCAGACTAGCCCCTCAGGAGGCCAAATCTGCCAAACTAAAAAGACCCCCATATGCTCTCACTTTTTATAGCAGAGTTTTTATTGTATATGTTTTTGAAAAATAATTTTCACGTGTTTACGCTATAATTATATTACAAGTGTCGTACATGATTGTTTTGGCATTGAATTTACCTACTTACTAAAAATAGTTAGATAATTTGAAAAACTTACATGGCCTCGTATTAAATTATTATATTTCGAAGACACACATACATTTTCTCTCGTTACATTAATTCACAATAGCTTTCATTAAAATAACACCCGTAAGTATGTAGCATAAAACTTTATTTTTAACTTAAGAACATAGTATCTTAAAACAAAGGAATACCCTAAAATTAATCATTTTAATTTTAAGTCTGTTCGGTTCCCAAACGAATCATGTAGTTTTTCAGAAAACCTTTGATTGAAGTATTATTACGTTTTAAAAATAAAATAAAGTCTCCTTTCAGCAAATTATCCTATCTACAATATTTAAGGTACTTTCCCTTCATGTATCATAGTCTAACTGAATGGCGTCCAAGAACTGGATACAGAAACGTTGGTCGTCCAGCAGCTAGATGGGCAGACGATAACGCATGCGTCGCGGGCCGGACCTGGATGAGACGGCGCGGGACCGTGAAGAATGTCACAGGCAAAGAGAGGCCTATACTCAGCAGTGGGTGAAGTCAGGCTGTGGATGATGATCATAGTCTTGGGACGCCCTGCATACGCCTTTTTACATTTACGACATGTAGTTCCTGGGGGCTATTGACTAACGAACTGGAAATTGCTTTCAATTACGACTTTACAGTGCATTGCGCTGTTTGTTTTGAATATCTCTGCTCTTGAAAAGATGCTGAAGTATGCTGCGCAATGTACTGCAAAATCCTGACTGACGCAAGTTACTTTTAATTCAGCAAGCGAAGCCGCTGACTCATGCTAGTGTTTAATATATCATGTAATTTTGTAAATTTTCTATGTTAAGGTACCGTGTTACTAATAAACACGATTTATTATTACCCGGACTTGTTTGTAAATTCGTCGGTATAAGATTTGTCCTGGCTGCTAGCTTATTATGGAATGTATTAACTGGAAGAAAGACATTACAGAATCAGTCGTGTTAAGCAATAGATAGATAGATAGATAACACCTTATTGCACACCACAAAAATAAAAATAACATTAAAAACAATCAGAAAAATAAGTACCTATGGAAGTAAAATGGGCGGTCTTATCGCTGAGAGCGATCTCTTCCAGACAACCTTGGGATGGACTGGAATTGACGAGAACGATAAAGGACGGTGGTGTAGATCAAATAAATAAATAAATAAAAGTATACGTATACATACAATCTAACTAATGGCAAGCAAGCAATGGAAATGGCATTCTAAGCAATGGTGGCGATGAGCTCACCATTTGTCACGTCTATTTCTCACGATGGTGCAACTCACGGTTTAAAGAGGCCCATTTGAGGCCCTTTCGGTGAAAAAGGTGTGTCTATGTATGTATGTATGTACTCTTGTAATCGTTAACCGTGTTTTGTCTCATTCGATTGAGTTTGTAGCTACTTGTAAATGCAAAAGAGAAAACACTGTAACTGTTACAAAGATAATTCGCGGTTTATACACGGCTGGAATGTAGATATGACTGAGGGAATGGATTTGTAATGATTTGAGATTCTTGATACTTGAGATTTGAATAACACATCTTTTTAATTACTTGAAATAGTATGTTACATAAGCCGCGTTGACACGGTCAAGTCCACTGGGGCAACCTAGTTTTGATAAAGTAGCTTTGTTCTTTGTTCACTTGGATATCGGTTGACACATATCATAGTTCACTTGGATATTGATTGACAAATACAATTGTTCACTTGGATATTGATTGACATATACCATAGTTCACTTGGATATCGGTTGACACATACCATAGTTCACTTGGATATCAGTTGACACATATCATAGTTCACTTGGATATTAGTTAACACAAATCATAGTTCACTTGGATATCGGTTGACACATACCATAGTTCACTTGATATTGGTCAACAAATACCATAGTTCACTTGGATATTGGTTTACACATATCATAGTTAACTTGGATATCGGTTGACACATACCATAGTTCACTTCGATATCAGTTGACACATATCATAGATCACTTGGATATTGGTTTACACATATCATAGTTAACTTGGATATCGGTTGACACATACCATAGTTCACTTGGATATCAGTTGACACATATCATAGTTCACTTGGATATTAGTTAACACAAATCATAGTTCACTTGGATATCGGTTGAAACATACCATAGTTCACTTTGATATCGGTTGACACATACCATAGTTCACTTGGATATCAGTTGACACATATCATAGTTCACTTGGATATTAGTTAACACAAATCATAGTTCACTTGGATATCGGTTGACACATACCATAGTTCACTTGATATTGGTCAACAAATACCATAGTTCACTTGGATATTGGTTTACACATATCATAGTTAACTTGGATATCGGTTGACACATACCATAGTTCACTTCGATATCAGTTGACACATATCATAGATCACTTGGATATTGGTTTACACATATCATAGTTAACTTGGATATCGGTTGACACATACCATAGTTCACTTGGATATTAGTTAACACAAATCATAGTTCACTTGGATATCGGTTGAAACATACCATAGTTCACTTAGATATCGGTTGACACATACCATAGTTCACTTGGATATCAGTTGACACATATCATAGTTCACTTGGATATTAGTTAACACAAATCATAGTTCACTTGGATATCGGTTGACACATACCATAGTTCACTTGATATTGGTCAACAAATACCATAGTTCACTTGGATATTGGTTTACACATATCATAGTTAACTTGGATATCGGTTGACACATACCATAGTTCACTTCGATATCAGTTGACACATATCATAGATCACTTGGATATTGGTTTACACATATCATAGTTAACTTGGATATCGGTTGACACATACCATAGTTCACTTCGATATCAGTTGACACATATCATAGATCACTTGGATATTGGTTTACACATATCATAGTTAACTTGGATATCGGTTGACACATACCATAGTTCACTTGAATATTGTTTGACACATACCATAGTTAACTTGGATATTGGTTGACACATACCATGGTTCACTTGGATATTGGTTGACACATACCATAGTTCACTTTGATAAGTTAGTTCACATTCTGCTCACTCCACTTTCTGTTATTGCGAGATGCCATCGTTTTTTTACTGAAGGCCATTTTGTTTTATAAACTTCTGAAACAAAATTGGAATTGATAAATCAAAGCTTTTTGGTCAATGTTCACTTTGATATCGGTTGACACAAACACACATCTTTTTATTGTTGTGTGTAATATTTTAACTAGTTTGTAAGGTCTGCAATAAAGTATGTTCATTCATTCATAGTTCACTTTGATCAGTTTGTTCACATTCTGCTCACTCTGTTCACTCTGGTGGGATACCAAGTTTATGTACTGGACGCCATTTTGTTTTGTAAATTTCCAATACAAAATTGAATTGACACATATCATAGTTCACTTTGATCAGTTTGGTTCACATTCTGCTCCGTCCAATGTATTTTATTGCGAGATGCCATTGTTTTCGTACTGGACGCCATTTCGTTTTCTAAATTTCCAATACAAAATTGAAATTGATAAATCAAAGCTATTTGATCATGGTTCTGTTGACACATATCATAGTTCACTTTGATCAGTTTGTTCACATTCTGCTCCGTCCAATGTATTTTATTGCGAGATGCCATTGTTTTTGTACTGGACGCCATTTTGTTTTGTCAATTTCATCCAAGTGGACTGTGAAAAGTTGAGCGATGTCCTAGTCAACTTTGATCGGGCGCTGACTTCCAAGTGAGCGTTGATTACTGCCCTGATCAAATTAGCGTCCAAGTTGTCATCATGAAAGAGTTCGTCCGGGGAAGTATACCTACCTATTTCTGCCGCAATGCAGTAGTGCTCGCATTGCTGTGTTAAGGTTTGAAGGGTATGGTTGCCGGTGGAATTACAGACACATGATACTTTTCATCTTTATGTCTCAGGGTGGCGGGCGCAGTGCAATGCCACATAGGGTGCGTCCTAGGTGGACGTGTCCTATGTGATAATGCACTGTTCATAGGCAGAGGGTACCGCTTTACATCAGGTGGGCCATCTGCTTGAACCGTCATTCCAACTTGTATTAAAAAAAAAAGTCCAATTGTACTTCTATCGTGACAACGCGGCGCTTCTCAGTTCAGTTAGGTTTATTATTAGAAACTTCTCTAAGTACTATAATTTTTATAGTTTTCTTCTGCTAGTCGCAACATGATTTTGTGGTTGTTTGTTCTGTCTGCATGTTTTATAACGACGCCGGTCTAGACCGACAACATATATTTTTCTCGGAGAATGTTAGCATGTTTGAGAAGATCTTATTTTTCATTAAAACTTGCGAAATGTGATAGTAAATCATTTATTGTTATTGCTTTAAAACGCCGTTCAAGGCGTCTAGTTTTTTTTAGTTGTTTTATAATATGCCGAAATAATAAGATTTTTGAGGCAGCCATCTTGTGTGAGGCTTGGATTCCTCCAATGCGGAGAGGAAAGGAGACCAGAGATGTGTTTTGAATAACCAATCAGATTTCTTTATTTCCGCATCTCTCCGCTTAGCTTCGCAGCCATGAATGTAGTAGTACATGAATTGAGTGCTAAAAAAAGCCACTAATTTTATAGTGTTCCTTCTTACTCCTATCCTAGAAGATAGCTTGCTATCCTATGTTTGAGAGAAACAAATATATTGTCACACGACAGTCGTTCTTCCTTTCCGTACCACTGAATATTGGTACCATGCATATACATCTTCCTAGATTGTTACCATGAATGTAGTAGTAATTGGTACCAAGTGTGACATTTGGCCTGGTACCAGTTACACAAATAAGAACAGATAGATATATGCTTGTCTCATTCCAACACATGAATACATTCATATAAAAGAATGAGACTGGTATAATCGAATCCGGTTTGTTTATAGCCTTATTTCCATGTAGTACATCTTCCTAGTTCGCAGCACATCTCTTGTCTCCTCTCCGCTTTGGTGGAAACCGGGCCTTAGTCTGTGTATTTTGTTAACTAATTGATGTATAATAAGGGTAAATAATAATACGAATGTATAACTCATTCATTTTGGTATTTCAATAAATATTTGTGTAAAGTTTCTCTTTTATTTACTCAATTCAGACAAACGTGACTTGACTCGAACATAATTAGATAATATTGATTCGTTCCTTCAAAAGTATAGTTCAGTTTAGTATCATTTTAATAGTAGTAAGAACTTAAACCATATATGCGTCATACGTCGCCGTCTACACGTGTGCATTAAAGTAGTTTTTTTTTGTTTTTTTTTTAATGTATTTATTTTGCTATGGGCTTATTGTTAAGGTTCTGTACAGTTCCCAATAAGCCTGAAATAAATATATTGATTGAATTGAATATAATGTACCTAAAGGAGCGCTGTTCCCTGCACTCTAGGTCTCAAAGAGTCTGTGTTGCAGGGTCACAGTGGCTCACCCTAGACTTGTCGGAAATAGTCTACGGTAGGTTAGCTCCGAAATATCTACTGGATATTCTAAGGTTAATGCCAGAACGATGTTAATGATACAACATTTATACTCTCGCGTCGTGCTTCGTCTCATGCCTCGGCCGCGCCTCGCGTGGTCGATGGTAAGTGAGCTTCCTGTTTACACTCTCGTGGTGAGTTCAGTAAAACGCTCGCATTTGTCGCGAGGTCCTTTGACTCGAGCCCAAAAAACCGCTACCGACGCGAGCACTGCGAGGCACGAGGCGAGCCGCGAGCTTCTATTCACACTCTTGTCTCGTGCCTCGACTCGTACGCGAGTGTAAATACGCTATTAGCGTTTATACTTCGTGTTGTTTGTGTTACAGTCGAAAGTGTGTGCTTACTGTTAAGGCGCTATAGGTTCAACGAACATTTTTGTATGAGGCGAAGGCGAGCGCACGCTCTGATACCGTGTTTTTATGTATAAAAAAATTATATAGAAATGTCGTTCAAAGTTTTGTTTAATTTTGTTGATGAATTCACTAACTCAAATAATAACTAACATGTAACCTAAAGTTTCAAAAATTAAAACGTGAGAGAAGTGAGTGAAAAATAGCATTTAAATTTTAAAAAGGAGGTATCTTTGTTATTTTTTTTTATCGAGTGAAGTAATTCAAATATTGTATTGAATTATTGATTTCACTACATAAAAAGCTCAAGAATATCATATATTTTTTTCTTCATAGAAAACTATGAAAATTCTTATCAAAAACTTTAAAACTCCACAACGATGGGCTGATTGGTCTCTTTCTTGGTGATGCGGCAAATATCTCGGACCTCTGCCTGTTGTACAACTTTCCCAACTTTTTTCCTACTGTTTCAACTTCTTGTATACTAAATCTAATAAGACTTAGTGTCTAGGTCTTCGTACGAAGGCCGCCTTGCCCTAAGAGGTCTTCTTTTGACTCATCTTTTTTCGGTACTTTTCACTTACATCGTCACTTACCAACAGCCGAGATCGTGGCCAAACAAAGCTATCTATACCAATGTTTAAAAAAAAAAAAAGTTCTTCATTACTCGAGCTACGAAGATTTTGGTCCAGCTGATCCAGTCTGGCTTCCCGACACTGGATATATTTACGGTCCGCTGTTTTATTAATCTCCAGGGAATCTATTCCAAAGGTTTGCGAGCTTGAAGATTTGCGAGACTTTCAACTTAGAAATCGTTCTAACAGTAGGCTTGTCTTGCCACTATGCATGAAGTCAATGCAAAAAAACGCAAACTTCATGGCGATTCAAATATTTAATAATCTTCCTGAAGATATGAAAACGCTGACATTATGGGTCCCCGAGACGATCAAGTGCACTTGATAAGTCTACGTGCTTGAAGTGAATATTGATCGTTTACAGCGTTGACTTGACAAGTCCCGTCAAGTATCTACGGGCTGGACCATACTTGACAACAAATTTGATTGACGGCACTTGAACCACCTTGGCTTGATGCGACCTGACGCGACATGACAAGTTTTTATTCATTTGCGGCTGGAACGTCGAATTTTCAGAACATAATTTTTGCGACGACCACTTTTCTGGGCAAAGGGCGGTAAACGACTGCGGCACGTGGACTTGACGGCACCTTCAAGTCACGTCAAGTCCCTCGTCAAGTAAAATCGTCAAGCACGTAGACTTGTCAAGTGCACTTGATCGTCTCGGGGACCCATATCTCGATAGAAGAATTTTTAAATAGGAATGACATGCCTACTTTATAATAAAACTAGCGGCTCGCCCCGGCTTCGCACAGGTAGCCCCCGGTGAAAAACAGCCCGCCCGCGATATTTTATTACTTATAATTTCTCCCGTTTTTTACACATTTACCAATATATCTTTGCTCCTATTGGTCGTAGCGTGATGTTATATAGCCTATAGCCTTCCTCGATAACTGGACTATCCAACACAAAAAGAATTATTCAATTCGAACCAGTAGTTTCGGAGATTAGCGCGTTCAAACAAACAAACAAACAAACAAACTCTTCAGCTTTATAATATTAGTATAGATTAATTTTTAATTATCTTTTTTCTGAAATGATAATGATAATGTTTATATTTTAATTATTTATGACAGATGGATATTATTTGATTGTATACGTATTCTATTTTTATTGTTTTTAATGTTTTAATTTTATTATTTTCTTAATTTATTAATTTGACATACTTTTTAATTTTAATTTTCCTTTGTCATAAAGTAATAATGTTAATACCGTAAAGGAATATTTGCACGCTTTTTAAGCAAAAGTATGAGCACACACCTACCCATAAGTTTACCATACTTTAGTAAATAAAGATATTTGATTTGATTTTGATTTGATTTGGTTCTAGACCATATTTACGAAAAGGGTCAACAAGCAAGGTGTAAATAAAACAAAATCAACCATTGACCAAAATATATTAAAAAAGCAATTTCCGATAAACATTTTGCGAAGACTACCGTGCGAACAAAGTCACTATATTTCACAACTACATGAAAGTTATTCAATTCAAAAACTATTTCGGAGATGACAAAGGTTATAAAGCCGTATTCACAAACAACACAGCTGACGTCACACTAGAATCTGTCCAATGGACGCGTTTTCTATCGTTCGTAAATACGGATATTCTCTAAGATAGATACATATTGATAGGTTTAGTACAAGGTTGAAAGTTGCCGATTTAGGCGACAGTGTACTATCGAATACGAGGTAACACTGGTCGGAAAGGGCCTTGCATATTGCCCAATAGTTGGTCCAGACTCGGTGATACTGTATACACGTTGGCTCAGCTACTTGGTCAAACGTCGGCGAAACTTTTGCCAACGTTTGAATGCAGTTGGCGCATTGCGCCATTGCATTGGCCAGCTATATGGCAAACTCGATGTAGTCAAAATGTAAACAAACCTTCATACATTCTTAGTTATTTTGACAAAACTGTATAAATATATCAATATTGGTTTATATTTGTACAAGTTAGTGACAAAAAAACAAATACCTTTGTAGCTCTATACCTTTTAATCAAAGCGATTGATTTTTAGGTTAAGTATAGGCTCTTTGTTTACACAAATTCCATATCCAAGATGGCCGTCCTATAGTTGAGCCAGCATATACGTACAAAAGATGTTCAAATACGGTGGCACCTATTACCAGATTTTAAAATATTTTTAAACAGAGCTAGAGTAATCGCGCGCCCTTTCTAGTGAACTGAAATAAAAGAGTACGCGATAACTTCAATAGGATGTTATTTACATCCGGCAGTTGCTAAGTGAAAACATTTTGAACACACAGAACGCACAACACGAAGTGATTAAAATATTTTCCTATAAAATTGTCTACATACATACTTTCAAGACACAAAATAGATAAATTCGTCTAAACTAGATAATCTGACGAACTTAAACACTGTTCTAATAATAAACTGAAGAATTCATACGAAAAAAATACTAGGGTCCTCTTCCCATGTGCTAGTAATGGGGAGCCACAGGCAAAACTAATCTCAGATGGCGCCACCATCGCTGGTGCTTGTCATTTAGTGGTCTTGTATTTTTCTCATCACAAAGGAAACGGTGTGTACATTTATTTTTACACTGAAATGCACTAAATAGGGGCATGTTTTATACCAGGCTATTATTTAATGTTTATTTACTAAAATCATCCATTGATATTTGACACTTTTGTCAGTTTTTTTTTAAAACTTTTATAGACCTATGTTTGGCTACGAAAAAACACCAGCGATAATGCGCCACCTAGCGGGATAAATAAGCAGTGTGTCTCCCCATTAAAGATATAAGTACTATATATTGACCTAACCAGGCGTGACTCCGCACTTTACGTATGAAGCTAAAAGTACGGGGCGGGCTCGACTAGTCGAGTCAATTCAACATGCGATAAGAGAGGTAACTACTAGGTGACTTTAGCTGTAGGTAATTAGCGCTGTGCGACCTGAATTGCTCTTTATTGTGTGGAGCAAAAGTCGCTATTTACTTAAATGATTTTGCGGAGTCAACCTGCTGTACCTGTACTATTATGTATTCTGTGACCAGGCAGGTTTAGGAAGCTAGTGAACAACAAACAACCGTCTTCTTCATCTCGTTGAAAATAGGAAGAGATGGAATATATTTTTCTCTGTTAGGCTCAGATAGCGTTACCAGCACATAGTTCGGGTAATAGCACTCGGAGAAAAATTATGATAAAAGAAATATTATTTTAAATATTACATTGTCGCAGTATAAAAATCATTTAATTATTTTGAAAAAAAGCGTGTCATAAATAAATAACTTTCAATTACATATTAATTTATTAAAATAAATAAAATACACAATAAACAAGACTATATACTTTATAAGAAAATGTAGCGTCTAGCGACACACCAAGCTAACGATACCTCATCAACAAGTTCGAGCTTGGTGTATCACTCACTGAACACAGACTCCTCTATCCGAATATTTGATGGTAGTGTCATTTCCTATCCAATACCACCTAGGACATCAGCAGAGGCCTAAGTGGTATTGGTAACATTGATTAAAATCACACAACTCACAAGCGTAGATACACATTTATAATTCGTTAAGTTGATTAATACATTCAATAAGATATTACAATAAAAATCACTTGGAAATAAATAAATTAAAATACATATTTCATTTTGAATTAAATTTGACTAAGTATTTCTATAAATAATTTGTTGCAAATAAAATAAATATTTACGAAAAATGCGATTAAAAAACACAATAAACAATAAATAAAAAGTCACAGTCATTCTGTAATTCTTACCAAAGTCATAAGTTGACAGTTAGTATAAAGGGAGGCATTTAAGACCCTAAAATGATCTAGGTAAATTTATCCAAACACACACTCCAATATTATAGTAGGATTTTTTAAAATTAATTGTAGTTTTTAATTTAAAGGCAAATACTCGTTTTTACCGCATACGACCATGTACGAAATCCTATACTTAAGTGCTGTTATGTACCTAGCCAACTTATAACTTGGTTAAAATCTCAACTTGACTGACTTACATTTTTGAGGTGGACTGAACGATTTTTTGTGATGTTGATGTAACAGTCGCAGGAAGTTGGTGGGTGGAGGCGGCTCAGGACCAGTCGTTGCTTGTCCCATTATATCCCCAATTAAGCCTTATTATGATTTAATAGAAAAACTAGTTTTTTTCATTCAGTCCACTTCAATCCATTATACAAACTTAAGCTGCCAGCCCACTGCGGCGCACACTATCTACGTGCAACACGTGTCCTTTTCACGACAGAAGTTCCACGGCCATTGAGGAACGGTTAGCAGATAGAACATGTTCTCTTTCAGCATAGAAACTAGCGCCGAAGTCAAGAGACTTTCTTTCGGAAAGGGACTCTAATTACCGTTGTGTAGCGTGTTAGTATCGCTGCAATGTCACCCACATTTTGATAACACGGTAAACTACACGTGCGTAGCGTGTACGTGCGACCCAGTGGGCTGGCTGCTTAATAGTTGCCCGCTGATTTGCTTGATTTGTCGACTCGAAGCATTTTCATTAAAGATATAGTAATTAATTAAATTTTAAATATTTGGTGAATCTTGTGGAAATAATATATTTGAGATTTCATCTCCGTATTGGTCCAGCTATGTAGAATGCTTAACACTCTCGCAGTAGTATATATGGTGGTGGCTACGGCCGTATTAAAAAAATGTTATACTAAGCTGACGGCGGTGTTGCCTGATATCTATGTTTGAGAAAGAAAGAGAGCGCGCTATTGAAGTTAGGGTAGCTTTGTCTAGGCTGTATGCGCCGACAAAATCAAGCAAATCCGTAGGCATATTTCGTTTTCCGTAAAACTGTTGAAGATTGCACAAAACATAAGTATTTTCAAATAATATGAAAAACCTTTCCCGAATTTCGCAATTCCGGTTAGCACTTAGGGCATTGGGCTTGGCAGTGGGCTGCAAGCTGCCATGAAGGGAAACTTGCGTTCATAAAACCGATTGATTCGGATGTCAGCTGACAGAGACCAAGCTATGTCTTATAGGCGAGTGAATTCAGTGCGAGGTGCACTCAATTCTATCACCACACTGGCTTTTTTACCACCGGTCACCTTAAGGCGCATACAGCAGCCAAATTACGTCAGGAACGATATAAAGTGACAGAATAGCGCTCGAAGGACTAAAAGAAAATCATGAAAAACAATTATTTTCCACGTGAAAACCCGTCGCATTACAGAATCATACGTTCAACTTGAAGTTTTCGACATTTAGTTGAAAGAAAAACCACAAAATTTTAAGTCGTTTAGAAGTTGAATCAAATTTTCAGTCGAAAACAGCTGCACTTTGTTATTTTTTTTTCACATGTTTAATGAACAGGTTGAGCATTTTTGGACGTTCACTTTACAGATAGAAGGTCAATGAATGACATATATTTTTTTCAGCACATAACATTGACTCCTCTATGAGGAGAAAGCCTCCAAATAAGACCAATCAGCTGCTGTATACGCCGTGAGGAAGACACGACCAAGGAACGGGTCAGTTTATACGAAATTGCGAAACTCAGTTATGTAATGTGCCATGTTCAGGGGGTCGTTTCATTTGAGCGCGCACTCGATGAACACCCCCTGGTGCTCCTCGAGCAGGGGGCTGCCGGGGGGTGACGGCGAGTCCGGGGGGGTGGAGCGCTCCGAGTCGGAGCTCTGGGCCTCAATGGTGAACGGCTCGTCGGAGAATACCGCGGAGGTCAGAGGCAGCATGTCTTTGAGCACGGCCCTGGAATTACAAACACACATATCAATATATATAAAAACGTTGCGTGACTGACTGATTATCAACGCACAGCCTAAACTGTAAGTAACTATTAAGTAATCTGTGCCGTAAGTCCTAGAGACCTGAAATTTGGATGATACGTACGGTGTTTTTTTTTTTACCTAAAATAGGCTTGATTTTGGCTACATCTCACCTGATGGGAAGCGACGATGAGACCTATTTAAGCACGCTCGCCTAGAAGATGCCTATTAACTCTTCGTTTGAAGACGCCCAAGTTGTATGATAATGGGAACAAAGAAGCCGGAAGAGAGTTCCAGGCCTTTGCTGTCCGCATGATGAAAGAGTTTGAGAAACGGTTTGTAAGCGACGGTGGTATGTCAAAAACAAAAGGGTGAAACGCCTCTCCACGTCTGGTCGTCAGGTGGCGGAATGGAGACGAGGGGATCAAATCGTGCAGCTCCTGAGCACACTCACCGAAATGTATGCGGTAGAAAATACACAAACACGCAACTCTTCGCCGATGCTCTAAGCTCTGCAACCTTTTCGCAACCAGTGCCTCGTCATTACTTAGTTTTTTGGCACGGCGCTCTATCGAGTCCAAAGCAGCAAGCTGATATTTTGCTGAACCATCCCATAGGTGGCTGCAATATTCCACACCACTTTGTCCAAGTGTACTTCGATCGTGACAACGCGGCGTTTCTCATTTTTGACGACCTCTGTGACGCGGCGGGCGAACGTTCGCCTGCGACGCAGGAAGTTGCGGGTTCGATTCCCGCCTCGGAACAAATATTTGTGCGATCTGCAGATATTTGTTCAGGGTGTTCTGGGTATTTTCTATATATAATAAAAAATATCTATCTATGTAATTTATTGTATTAAGTATATCAGTTGTCTAGTACCCATAACACAAGCTCTGCTTAGCTTGGGGCTAGACAATGTTGTGTGAACTCTCCAGCATTATTTATTATTATTTATTTATGTTTATTATTAGAAACTTGTCTACTATAATAATTATAGTTGTCTTCTGCTAGTCGTAAGATGATTTTGTGGTTGTTTGTTCTGTCTGCATGTTTTATAACGACGCCAGTCTATACCGACAACATAGATTTATCTCGGAGAATGGTAGCATTTTTGAGAAAATATTATTTTTCATTAAAACTTGCGGAATGTGACCATGTGGCCATCTGCTTGATCCGTCATTCCAAGTTGTATAAAAAAAAGGTAATGAGCCACTCGCGTGTTGCAGACTGACCATAGGCCGGCGTCGACGACGGGCCGCACCGTGGGCACGGGGAAGCCGTTGAAGGGGGGGAGGGGGAGGGGGGGATATAGGAGGTAATGAGACTAGTGTGTTGCAGACTGACCATAGTCCGGCGTCGACGACGGGCCGCACCGTGGGCACGGGGAAGCCGTTGAAGGGCGAGGCAACGGGCAGCGTATAGGCGCCCATGTCGGGGAACGTGAGCCAGTCGCCCACGCGCAGCGGCGCCAGCACGGCCGCCGGCAGCACGCAGTCCAGGCCGTCGCAGGACGGGCCCCACACCGAGCACGCGCCCTTCTTGCCGGGCGACTCCTGCAAGACACGCCATCGAATATTACATCTACAATTATATAGGCCTACCTACAACCTCTGCCTGACTACCTACTACCTCTGCCTGACTACCTACTACCTCTGCCTGACTACCTACTACCTCTGCCTGACTACCTACCTTAGGTTTAATAATGTATTTTTAAGTTGACCTTTGCTTTTTAAATGTTTGATTTTTGTAAATAAATTCTCAATTTAATTATTATGTGTTAATTTAAAATGTTCCTATTTTTATGTAGATACCATTTAATTAGTGTTATTGATAACTGTTTGTCGTTATAATTAAAGTAATATATAAATAAATAAATAGGTTAGAGAAGCACTATGACGACATCTCCATATTATGATGTCTTGGGGCCGGAAGGGACTAGATAGCTACTATCACCAGAAGCCTAATTATCGTTTGTTGTGTGGGAGCCCCCTTAAATATTTATTTAATTATATTTTTTAGTATTTGTTGTTATAGCGGCAACATAAATACATCATCAGTGAAAATTTTACTTGCCTAACTATCACGGTTCTTTATAATAGGGTCCCGGATTACCCTTTGGGTACGGAAACCTAAAAGTGTTAAATTAAAGTTCGGATCATCTTACGATCTAGTGTCGATATCACAAACTTCATCTTGACCTGGGCCGTTATTCGCTATGACCATTAAAGATATCAGACGACGAATGACGATATGATAATGTGACGTGTGACGTCATCATTATAAACGAAGATTCCACGAGGATATCGTAACGAACCCGCGTTGTGTTACGTTTAGTCATAGCGAATAAGGGGGCTGGGCTTTTTCCAGAACGTCTCCGATCTGGTCTGAATACGTTCGCCGTGGTCTCCCCCTTCCCACTGTCCCATTCACTCTCGTCTTATGTACCCGTTTCGTCAATCTACTATCGTCCATCCTGTCTAACAGAGCAACATAATAGTATGACCCTTATGCGCTACGCAATAGAGTGGTATTTACCTTGAGCGGGATGGCCACGACCTGCTGATGGTCGTACAGGATGCAGTTGAACGAGCCGTACACTCCGTCGTTGATGAAATACATGGTGTGGGTCTCGTCCTTATCATCGGTGGAGACGACCTGCGAGAAAACATTTAAGCCACGTGAAATTAGGGTCCAAATTAGGTTGTTCGTGGAAGTACTATATTTACTCTCTGGTATGCAAATAAGGCAAGTAACTTTTTTGTGATAAATATATTTTTCAATACAAGCTTGTATGAAATTAGTGATCGGAATTCTGTGTTGATTCAATTGAGCCTAAACAAAGCCAGTCTACTATTATGCATCGAGGAGTTCCGCTGTCCACCTTCCGTCTCCATCATCAGATCAGCTCGCTGTCACCATCATATTGTATTGTCATCGGAACTTGACAGGTATGCATCACACGTCAAATATCACGTGCCAAATATCAGCTCAATCGGTTGAGGATAACTGCTTTAAAATTCAGTTGCAAGATTCCACCCGGACATACATTGCAAGTCAATATAAAGCTTGTAATAATATAGTTGCGGATATCGAGGAACCGAAATTTTGTGAGCTGCATGGCTATAAGAGGTCATGGTAACCCAGCAGGACTGTGTATGTGACTGTGCTATGTTACGTTTTTTTTTTCTTTTAACAATGATAGACCTTTGTTTGACCACGGTCTCACCTGTTGGTAAGTGACGATGTGGCCGAAGATGGAGCACAAAGGTCTAGAAGGCACCAATTCACTCTAGCCTTGACGAGACCCAGATTATAGTGTACGATTATGTGTGTGTGTGTGATTGTGTACTAGCTGTGAGCTCACTTCGCGCGTGGAGTGCACCATGGCGGCCAGCGTGTAGGCGGCGGCCGCGAAGTACCGGCCGGGCTCCGCGATCACACGGACGCTCGCGTCCGCGAAGTGCGCAGACAGCGCACCGTTTATCACCTGAGACACCTGCAATAAAACAACACAAATTAACTTAACGTTGCTCGACGCACAGAAAACGCCTGGAAGAGCTATTGGTCCATATTTTTTTTTGTTTTTTTTTTAAATTGTGCTGGACACCTCACACAACATTATCTAGCCCCAAGCTAGAATATCGGCAATAGCTAGTCATAGCTAGCAGAGCTTGTGTTATGGGTACTAGATAACTGATATACTTAACACAATATATTACAAAGATAGATATTTTTTATTATACATAGAAAATACCCAGAACACCCTAAAGAGTTTAGTAGTAGTAGAGCTTTTTTTGTGAAAGAGTTCGTCCGGGGAAGTACTACGACCATACCTATTTCTGCCGAAAAGCAGTAGTGCTCGCATTGCTGTGTTCCGGTTTGACGGGTAAGGGTGCCGGTGAAATTACAGGCACATGAGACTTTTCATCTTTATGTCTCAGGGTGGCGGGCGCATTGCAATGCCACATAGGGTGCGTCCTAGGTGAACGTGTCCTATGAGGTAATGCACTGTTCATAGGCAGAGGTTACCGCTTAACATCAGGTGGGCCATCTGCGTGTTCCGTCATTCAGTAGTATATATAAAAATAAAAAAAAATAAAAAAACTTCGGATCGCACAAATATTTGTTCCTGGGCGGGAATCGAACCCGCAACTTGCTGCGTCGCAGGCGAACGTCGTAGGACGTCAGAGGACGTCAAAAAGATCTAATGAAGGGACCGCTTCCACTCTGGAGCCCGCGTGGCGCGAGTGTCACGTACCTCGAAGATGTCGGTGCCCTTGCCGCCCGCGAAGCCGCCCCCCACGTCCAGCAGGCGCATGCTGTGGCCCAGTTTGGCGCCCGCGTCGAACAGCTGGCGCGCCGCGAGGATGGCGCGCTCGTACACGGCGCTCTCGCCCGCGCCAGACCCCACGTGGAACGAGATGCCGACCACCTGCCGACACGGGGCACACAATCATTACAGGCTGTCACAGATTATATCATCTCATTCTACAAATTCTAATGTCATCTTCAGGCGCTATGTTAAAAATTTGGAGTCGCTGCGTTACACGCTCAATCAAAGGTTAAAAATTTGGAGTAGCTGCGTTACACGCTCAATCAAAGGTTAAAAATTTGGAGTAGCTGCGTTACACGCTCAATCAAAGGTTAAAAATTTGGAGTAGCTGCGTTACACGCTCAATCAAAGGTTAAAAATTTGGAGTAGCTGCGTTACACGCTCAATCAAAGGTTAAAAATTTGGAGTAGCTGCGTTACACGCTCAATCAAAGGTTAAAAATTTGGAGTAGCTGCGTTACACGCTCAATCAAAGGTTAAAAATTTGGAGTCGCTGCGTTACACGCTCAATCAAAGGTTAAAAATTTGGAGCCGCTGCGTTACACGCTCAATCAAAGGTTAAAAATTTGGAGTAGCTGCGTTACACGCTCAATCAAAGGTTAAAAATTTGGAGTCGCTACGTTACACGCTCAATCAAAGGTTAAAAATTTGGAGTAGCTGCGTTACACGCTCAATCAAAGGTTAAAAATTTGGAGTCGCTACGTTACACGCTCAATCAAAGGTTAAAAATTAGGAGTAGCTGCGTTACACGCTCAATCAAAGGTTAAAAATTTGGAGTCGCTGCGTTACACGCTCAATCAAAGGTTAAAAATTTGGAGTCGCTGCGTTACACGCTCAATCAAAGGTTAAAAATTTGGAGTCGCTGCGTTACACGCTCAATCAAAGGTTACAAACTTGTATATTTGCTACTTTAGAGACAAACGAAGTTTTATCATTTGTCGCTTACGTCAGTCACATCAGAGCGGCAGAAATCTATACCTCATCTCATACCGGTTTTTTTTTTTTAACAATGATAGACCTTTGTTTGACCTTTGTTTGTTTGGTTCAAGAGAGTTATAGCACTTTCACTTTCTTGTAGCTATTATTTTCTGGTAACTAATGTTACCAGAAAATAACAATGGCGCCCAATATTAATAGATAATTCTAGCACCAGTATTATCAAGCTACTAAGCTAAGCTCTGTACTTACATTAAGTTGGTGCAACGCGGCCAGTTTCAAGAGGCGGGGCGCCTCCGTGACGGGGTTGCAGCCGAACTTCATGCCGAGAGGGCACTGCGCGGAGGCGGCGTCGCACCGGATGCGCAGCACCAGCCTGGGGGCAACCATAACCTTTATATCATCTACCAGTCTACCCAGGTCAAATACTGGGAATGACGACCTCTGTGGCGAGACGGGCGTAAGTTCGCCTGTGACGCAGGAGGTTGCTGGTTTGATTCCGCGATTAATATCTGCAGATATATGTTTAGGGTGTTCTGGGTACTTTCTATGTAAAACAAAAAAATCTTTATCTATGTAGGTAATGTATTGTATTAAGTATATCAGTTAGCTACCACAACCAAGTTACCCATAACACAAGCTTTGCTCAGCTTGGGGATAGATAATGTACTGTGAACTGTCCAGCATTATTTATTTATTTATGTTTCGTCCCGCTAGGTCACCCTGCAGTTGTTAGTAGTAGAGCTTTTTACAAGCTTTATATTAACTTGCACTGTATGTCCGGGTGGAATCTTGCAACTGAATTTTAAAGCAGTTATCCTCAACCGATTGAGCTGAAATTTGGCATACCTGTCAAGTTCCGATGACAATACAATATAATGGTGACAGCGAGCTGATCTGATGATGGAGACGGATGGTAGCCAACGGAACTCCTCGACGGATAATAGTAGACTGGCCGTGTTTCGGCTAATTTTGATTAGCACACGGTTACGATCACTAACTTTATACAAGCTTGTATTGAAAAAAATATTTTTCACAAGAAACTTGTTTGTGGAAGAGTACGTCCGTGGAAGCACTAACCACTATACCTATTTCAGTAGCAAAGCAGTAGTGCCCGCATTGCTGTGTTCCGGTTTGAAGGGTATGGGTGAAATCATAGACAGAGTTGCAGAGGTGGCATTGGACTGTCGCTGCTCTCCACAGTGGTGTACTCACTGCGCGCTTGGGAAGAGATGCTTGATCTTCAGCAGCTCCGTCTCCGAGTCGAAGGTCATGGTGCTGACCCGGAGCGCGGCCGCGCGCCGGATGTGCGACGCCATCTTGGCGGGGTTCGCGAAGATTATGCGTCTGTGGATAGAACAAATCATACTGTACTCACTTAATCATAGTTTAATAGTAACTTTATATTCTACTAGCTTCGCACTGGTCCACCTCGCACCTCTACTCCCGTGAGTACTCACTCGGGCGCCACGCCGAGCGCGGTGACGAGCTCGAGCTCGGCTCTAGAGGCGCAGTCGAAGCCGGCGCGCTCGTGCTCACCAGCAGACGGTCGTCGTTGCATTACAACAAGTGACAGCGTGAGTACTCACTCGGGCGCCACGCCGAGCGCGGTGACGAGCTCGAGCTCGGCTCTAGAGGCGCAGTCGAAGCCGGCGCGCTCGTGCTCACCAGCAGACGGTCGTCGTTGCATTACAACAAGTGACAGCGTGAGTACTCACTCGGGTGCCACGCCGAGCGCGGTGACGAGCTCGAGCTCGGCTCTAGAGGCGCAGTCGAAGCCGGCGCGCTCGTGCTCACCAGCAGACGGTCGTCGTTGCATTACAACAAGTGACAGCGTGAGTACTCACTCGGGTGCCACGCCGAGCGCGGTGACGAGCTCGAGCTCGGCTCTAGAGGCGCAGTCGAAGCCGGCGCGCTCGTGCTCACCAGCAGACGGTCGTCGTTGCATTACAACAAGTGACAGCGTGAGTACTCACTCGGGCGCCACGCCGAGCGCGGTGACGAGCTCGAGCTCGGCTCTAGAGGCGCAGTCGAAGCCGGCGCGCTCGTGCTCACCAGCAGACGGTCGTCGTTGCATTACAACAAGTGACAGCGTGAGTACTCACTCGGGCGCCACGCCGAGCGCGGTGACGAGCTCGAGCTCGGCTCTAGAGGCGCAGTCGAAGCCGGCGCGCTCGTGCTCACCAGCAGACGGTCGTCGTTGCATTACAACAAGTGACAGCGTGAGTACTCACTCGGGTGCCACGCCGAGCGCGGTGACGAGCTCGAGCTCGGCTCTAGAGGCGCAGTCGAAGCCGGCGCCGAGCGCGGCGAGCGTGCTCACCAGCAGACGGTCGTCGTTGCATTTCACGGCTGAAACATACAATCTATTATCAACAAATGCTCACTGATAAATGCAATAAGTTTTTTGTGATTTCATAAAATTAGTGATCGTAACCGTGTGCTGATCAAATTGAGCCTAACACGGCCAGACTACTATTAACCATCGAGGAGGTCTGTTGTTAACCTTCCGTCTCCATTATCAGATCAGAAACCATCATATTGTATTGTCATCGGAACTTGACAGGTATAACAAATTTCAGCTCAATCTGTTGGGGATAACAGTTTTAAAGCAGCTCTTGTTGAACGGAGAGAAGCAGCAGACCTCACTTTTCTTCACAATCTTGTTTTGGGTAAACTAGACTGCCCTGCTCTTCTTTCGGAAATTAAATTAATAACTCCCCAGCGAGCAGTACTTCGTCGAAATTACCTTAAACTTTTTACACCAACCTGCTCCACTAATTATAGACAGAACTCCTTTTTTGTAAGAACTACAAAGTTATTTAACACTAATTATTCTATGAATGTTGATCTATTTCAGGCAAGTCAGAACCTATTTAAGAAAATTGTATTTACTAATTTCTTTCACTAATTTCTGGGTTGATATGGTTTAGTATTTAGTATTTGGTTAGTAAGTTACTTATTAAGTGTTTGTATTTACCTTTAAATGTATCTATCTCTATCTGTTATAGTGTTTTTATTTTCGAGGCAAGGCAGTAATTGATTTGTTTAATTTGATAAGTAGCAACAAATGTACCTATTTCATTAATTTATGTTTTGATATGGTCTAGTTTATATCTAATTAGGACAACTTTGCTTTTATTTTGTATCTATAAGTGAAAACTGTTCAAGGCCAATATGTTTCTATAATATGTATTACAGTATCTTATTTAAGCGCTGTTTGTTTTCCAAATATGTAAAAATAAAATTAAAAAATTAAAAAATTCAGTTGCAAGATTCCACCCGGACCTGCGATCACAGAGTCCTGTGATGAAGTCTCCGTGCATCATGCTTAGTGCTTACCGTAGAAGGGCTCAACCCTGGGCATGAGCTCGGTCCAGCGCTGGTACCGCGCCACCAGCTCGCCGAGGTCCATCACGTAGAAGGGGTCCTCCTGGACGCCACTGCTCACGATGTCCTCGATCACTGAGGCAGCGCTCCAGTCCCCGTGCATCACGCGCACGCGCGGCTCCATCTCTACTGGGACCTGGGGACATGGAGCACATCTTTATTATCAGCTGAAGACAGCTGGACAATGTATTCTGGTATATTCACAACACACAGCACCAGACATGAACTGAACAAAAAATTTTTTTATTTTTATAGAGGTTGTGATACGGAAAAAACCAGTTGGACGAATTGGCGGTCATTCCACTAGTCCAGGGTAGGCGAACCAATGGTACGCGACACAATATTTTGGGCACGTCGCCGATCATAAAACATGTGTAAAAAATGTGTTAAGTAGTAGGTATTTTGTAGTATTTAAGTAGGATCGAACGCGAGTGATCCTACGCTACGGAGTGTTCAAATAAAGAAGAAAGAAAGAATAAAGAAGAAGAGAAGGAATAAAGAGATGTAATTATTATTATTATTATTTTCCAAATAATCAGAAAGTCAAAATTATTTGAAGGCACGTCAATGACCCCATTAAACATTTTTCAGAAAATATGGCACGTTGATGCATAAAGGTTCGCCTACCCTGCACTAGTCTAATAATATATAGATATCTTACCTTCATCTTGTCAAAAATGTTGTTTGTCTGTTAAATTAATAACTGTAGTCAAAGTTGTTCAAGACTATTCTCAATCAAGTATAAACTTGAAGTTCAATCTGTCTCACTAAGTTTAATCCAAGTCTTCAAAATCCGTGTCACGATATTCGGAGTTCACCCAAAGAAACGATGTGTTGACTGTTGTTGTTTCCTTATTTTCACCCTTAGGTTGGCAGCACTGGTAGCCGAAGGTTCCCGAATGCTTCCGAAGGTGTCTTGGACGAAGTACCCGAAGGTGTCCGAGGGTTTTCTCGGTTAAGGCCCGAAGCCCCGGCAGTGCCGAGGCGAGACGGGCGCTATTCCGCGAGCGGGTCAACGATCCGGATAGAGGAGCCGGTGTCAAGTGGGGGGGCCCAGTGGAGGGGGCCCACTAGCGCTAGTCCACGGGTGTCAGCTGCAACAAGAGAAAAGATTCAACATCTCCGTATATGTACACAAAAAACGTTTATGATGGAAAACAGGCATACGGCCCACCTGCTGGTAAGCGGTTACCGTAGCGGACTGCAGACAGTCAAGAGCAGCCCTACCGGCTGCCTTACCTCAACTGACACGTCGCCTGCTCAACCTCCAAAGAATAGACCTTCGCACCATCGTGGGGACACTCACAGGACTCTGTCTCCTGAACAAACACCTCTTCAACATCGGAGCCACAGACAGCCAGACTGCAGAGGGTGTCTGACCGAAGAAGAATCGGCTGCCCACGTAGTCCCGGAATGTGTGGGTGTAGCAGCTCAACGTAAACAAATCCTTAACAACCCGAGGTCACTCCGCCACGCCATTGAAGACCCCAGGAAACTTCTGTGCTTCTGTACGGAGCTAGGCTAACTACCTAGTCAGACAACTCTCACGCATAACGGGCCACCCATAGAGTTCGAATGCGGAAAAGGGAGTTCTTTAATATTAACATTAACTGTAGCCTATGGACGCCTGCAATACCAGAGGCACAACACGCACGTTGCCGACCCTTTAAAAATGTCCAAACACCCTTTTTGAAGAACCCCATGTAGCAGTCACATGGGAAAACCTCAGCAGGGAGATCATTCCACAACCTGAGTGTTTGCGGGAGGTTGCCTGGCTATGAGGTGATGAATCCTCTGCCATGAACTATGAACTGTGGTTATAAACTAGTTTTAGAGAATACAGGCTGTGTCGCACAACGGACGCCAAGGAGGCCAAAGAGGGTCAACGTTAAGCACTCGTCGCCAGCAGCGCGTCGCAGGACGGGGGTCGCTCAACGGACGCGATCGTCCAGCACTGAGTGCGTGGTTACTCACGTGGCGGGCGTGGTGTGGCGTCAGCGGGCCCGCAGGCGGCGCCAAGGAGGGTCTACGTTGAGCACTCGTCGCCAGCAGCGCGTCGCAGGACGCGGGTCGCTCAACGTACGCGATCGTCCAGCACTGAGTGCGTGGTTACTCACGTGGCGGGCGTGGTGTGGCGTCAGCGGGCCCGCAGGCGGCGCCAAGGAGGGTCTACGTTGAGCACTCGTCGCCAGCAGCGCGTCGCAGGACGGGGGTCGCTCAACGGACGCGATCGTCCAGCACTGAGTGCGTGGTTACTCACGTGGCGGGCGTGGTGTGGCGTCAGCGGGCCCGCAGGCGACGCCAAGGAGGGTCTACGTTGAGCACTCGTCGCCAGCAGCGCGTCGCAGGACGGGGGTCGCACAACGGACGCGATTGTCCGTCACGCCCGGCACTGAATGTCGCGCCGGACTCGTCCGGTGCTCCCTGAAACAAACATTCATCTTAGCATTCAGAAGTACTACTAAGGACTAGATGCTACAAGGATTTACACGCGCAAGCACTCTCCATAGTAGATAGGTACAGGTTGGCCGATGGCAGACTTAAATAAATGCAGTTGTAAATGAAATAAATAGATATTATAAGTGAGAAATCATGATGTCATTATCATTAGCCTTTAGACGTTCACCGCTGGACGAGGCCACCATCCCATAGGATGCAATGGGAAGATTTATTTTTCCATAATCGCCACGCTTGGCAGGCGGATGGTGTTGAGTACACAGGTGGAAGTTACTGCCCAGGTGTAATCCTTTAGTCGGCTTTTACGACATCCAAGATGTACAATCCGAAGAAAAGACGCAAATATTTACATCCTCGAACTGTGTAGAAACAGAAAGTTGTACGAACTTTAATCAATTTGAATTGTTTTGTTTCACAACCACAATGAACCTCAATTAATCTGTAGCAAACAGTTGTGTAAAGGTCAACCAAGAACAATTGAAATTTAACTTAAATTTCATGTCGTCTGTCCACTTTAAGGGTCAATTCACATTGCCGCGGAAGGGAAGCGTCAATTTCGCACACACACTCGTTCAAAACATTTAGAACCATATGTGTATTATAAACTACAGGTTTAACCGTGGTTATAACTTGTATTATTAATTATATTTACATTGTGAAACAGGTGAGATCGTGGTCAAACAAAGGTCTATCAAAGTTTTAAAAGAAGAAAAAGAAACAGAGCTCTTTTCGCCATTTTCGAGGGAACTACCCTCGAAAAGAGACGTCGTCTACTTTTATTTAAGGTGGATGCTCAATCTTAAGGCGTGAAATTCAATTTTTTTGGTGTTTTTTGCCCATTACAGTTCATCAACACTTCTTCAGATAGCGAAAGTTGAGTTCGCGAGAACTAGGAGACTTAACACACATGTTTTAATTGATAGTATCTCTTAATGTGTTTTTTTTTCTTTTCATGCCAATTATAAAGAAAAAAAACAGTATGTAGGTAGTTCCTGATTTCCTGATTTCCCTATTACGTGACAGAACCAGAGTTTATACAGTAATATATGTAGGTACTGTCAGTTAATCAGTGTTCGCAAATATTATCTATGTCCTTGAACTGGAGTGTTTATGATAACATTTTTGGCGTTTCAGATACCGCAGCTCGGCTACAGTTATCAGAAAAAAAAACAAGTATCAAATATAGCAATAAATTATAAAAATAAACATAGAATTGTAGATTACGCATTTTTTTATCAAAGTTACGTAACGACAGGTGCGTGAGGAAAGCTGTTCTTCTTCTTCATCATATAATGGCTTCTGAGGAGTGCTCGAAACAATTTCGCCAGTGTCAAGTGATATTAATCTGTAATAAAATAGTCAAGTCGCCAAGAGTCTCCGTCAAGTCATAAGTTTTTAAATAGTGGCAGAAAAACCGAGTGGTGAGTGGTTTCCCTGTACAGAAACTGTACAGGGAAAAATCCACCATTTCCAAAAAACACGCAATACACTTAAATTTCACTACATCACACATGTGCTATTTATCCAAGTTACACACAAAATGCCACCAAAATTAAAAATGAAATGAAATGAAATATTTATTGATCGTGAAACTATGCATAAAATAGTGTTCAAATGTCATGCTTAGAGTCCTCTAGTTCCTACCATATGGTGTCCAAATCAAACTTAAAAATAGAAGTTAAATCATTGGAAGTTAACATTTAAAACAAATGAAGGCAAAAACATAATGTCTTCTTATCAATTAAAATTAAATTATAATGTCATGCAAATTATCCTTAAAAAATTCGTCAACAGAGTAGACTACACGAAATAACTCGAAGAAACATTAAAATGTAATTAAATTAAAAATAGGGCGTTTCATTAAAATATGGCAGATTCACACCCCTGAGGAAAGCTGTCAGAAACGCGATATTTTGACGTTCGATTGGCATTGATAAGATATTTTTCCTTTGATTGATCTAGCTTACATAGACATGGCATGAATCAGGCCGAGGGTATTTTCAAGTGTTCCACACATCATCTCTGATAAGGCTGTCTATGACAACATTTTACGTTCAAACAAATGCGTGGCGTGGAATGAGCTCCCGTTGGATGTCTTCCCACAGGGCTACAATATGGGTAAATTCAAGAGAAATATCAATAGGGCTCTTAATGGTAGGCAGCGCGTTTGCAATACCGTGGGTGTTGCAGATGTCCATAGGCGGCGGTGACTGCCTTACATCAGGCGGGCCGTCTGCTTGTTTGACACCTTATTACATAAAAAAAAAAAAAAAACAAAGAAATGAGTCGTCCGTCGTATTTCTTTTTCTTTATAATTGGCGTCGCACGGCTTGTACATTTTCCATTATCAAGTAAAATTATTGTATTTTCAATATAATTTGCAACGTTACAATCCTTCCAAGTCGTCAAAGTCACAGCCAAGTCATGTTTTAGTAAAACGGTGGCCGTTTTACAAAAACTTTGGCAGAAAATTTCCACCAATTTGAAAAGTCACGCAATAAACTTCTATTAAATTTCACTCTTTGAAAAATTTCATCGAAGATTTCACTGCACTTGTTCTCTATAGACGAGCCAAACCGCCACCAAAATTACAAAAAATAGGCATTTGAGAGGCCCCATTCTACTAAACCAATTGTATTAAAACTGTTAGTGAATCGTCTCATACTTGTCACTTTTTACACTTGGTATTCTACTAACTTTAATGGTTTTTCAATTGCATTATAATTGTGACCATTTAGAAACAATCTCAACCAATCAATCAAAAAAAAAACAATTCAATTTCTCTCAATTTCAATCTTTCTACGTAAAAATTCGTTAAATCATAAATTTAGCAGACCACCATTTTTAATGACCATTATAATTATATAATAATGGTTTTTCTTTAAAAAATAGTAGAATTGTGCCCCTGACGAATTAGTACGAGCCCCATTTGTAAAAAAGTCTTCAAATAACGATTTTCGTGGGACTCAGCGGCCGGCCCATTCTATTAAGCGGTATATCTAGATAACTACTGATCTTTGCTACGTCACAGCCCCCCTCCCCACACCCCTAGGAAGTGACTACCGCACTTTTTGTATTCAGGATAACATACCAAACAAGTACATACCAGTAGTCCGTATGGCGGAGCTGAGTCCCACGGAAATTAATTTTATGTCTATTGGGGACCGTACTAAATAGCCTATGCAACCGTGTAATTGTGAAACGAAGGGTTATTTCGTAATAACCGCTAAGTATACGTCTGCCTACATATTGACATTTACCAGAGTCTTTAATATTTGAAGAGGCATAGGTAAACTATTTCTTTTTAGGTATTTAATTTTAGTTTAGTGTTTTAGAGTAGGTAGGTGCATTTATTTTATTTTGTAATTATATGGCAAGAATTTTGTGTTTATCTATTGGTAAAATATCAAAGATATCATAACTGAATAATTATAGTCAGTTGAATAATATTGTTTGTTTAGATACGCACACCGTCGTGAGTGAACACATTTACCTGGAGGCGAAGGTTCGCCTGCGGCGCAGGAGGTTGCAGGTTCGATTCGGAAAAAACATTTGTACAATCTGCAGATATTTGTTCAGGATGTTCTGGGTATTTTCTATATATTTTTTTTTTTTAAACTATCTATTCGAGTCAACCTATTATCAGACTCTCGTGTTTTAATATCTAAGTTATATGCAGTTTCATACACTACTTTATCTTCACTCATAGGAAAAATTTAAATTAAACAAAGTAGGTAGGTTACAAGGAAGTAATTTATTTGGTATAGTAATATGGGAAGCGCGGGAAATTAAGTTCGAACTGCGCATGCGTGCGCCTTTTTTTTCATATTCAGGCTATAACCATAGACTAGCTTAATGAATTAATAAAAAAAAAAGATAGCGGTACTATAATGAGTTTTATGATACAGTTGGCGGTACTATAATGAGTTTTATTCTTAATTTTATGTATATGTGTCTATAAAGTGCGTCTGTATAGAACCGTCTTTGAATTCGTAATTCGAATTTTTCGATTTGAGTGTAGATAAAATAATTTAAACACCACTCAATGATTTGGTGACAAGAATGTGTGACATTTCAATTATGAGGCACTCGACATCAATTCGACGCAATGATTCGTGATACACTGATCAATCATTTAGCGGCAGTTGATAATATTGAGTCTAACAGCTTCTTACTGCTTCCTAGTCTCCTGGTAGTTTTAGAAAGATATTTCAATAATATAGATAGAGTCCTTGAGTTTCCGGCGATTGAAATGGCGGATTTACCAGCAGGCTGACTTGAGCCAAGGGAGGTAGACTTTAGGGGCGGCGAGTTTGGGAACCAAATTTTTTAAAGGTGGTGGGTTTCACTTATGGCACGAAATTAAATTATTTTCGTGTTTTTTGCTCATCATAGCTTTTCAACAATTCTTCAGATAGCGAAAACTGATTTGCCGGTAATTATATGACCTAACACACAAGTTTTAATTTATAGTATCACATAAATATCATTAGTTTGGCAATGAATGTGTCTGAAACAAATAAACACTGTAAAAACCAATGAAGTACAACCGTAGCTAAACTAATGATATTTCATTTTTGTGATACTATAAATTAAAACTTGTGTGTTACATACATACATACATAGACACACGCCTTTTTCCCCGAAGGGGTAGGCAGAGCCACAATAGGCCTCTTTTCACAGTGGGTTACACCATCGTGGAATATAGACGTGACAAGTGGTGAGCTCATCGCCGCCATTGCTTCCCACGACTGACTCAGCTAACGCTTTCTTCCAGTAATAACACATTCCATAATAAGCTACCAGCCAGGACAAATCTTATACCAACGAATCTTATCAACAAGTCCGGGTAATCCCTTAGTCGACTTTTACGACATCCACGGGAGGAGACGGAGGGGTCTATTCTTGTTAGGTCATATAATTACCGGAAACTCAGTTTTCGCTATCTCAATATTTGCTGCGTAATCGAAAATAATGCCCTTTAATATAATATGATTTACTCTTATTAATTTTATCAATGTTCGCTGATAGGTACCTACTACAGATATTTACGTTATAAGTTCATTGTAAAGGTAAGTTCACGATTTTTTTTATCGCAAAAATTTATCGAATACCTACGTGTTTGGGCCCTTGGAAATATAATGAAGATTAACATATATATTTTTTGTCGTCTTAAACTGTGTAGACTGCTAAAAATACATTTAAAAAAGCCTATTTGACTCTTGACAGCCTCATGAGGACATTATGAGACATATCGGACACCTAGTTTCACCAAAAGTTTTGAAATTGGCCCTTCTATAACCCGTTTTAGGTCCCTCCTTCGATTAGAGAAAATATTAAGCGTAATTTTTCATACTATTCAGTAGGTAATCACGTTACTTAGATTAATTAAAGATAATTTACTTTCCTATTTGCTACTTTAGAAGCAAAACTAAGTTTTATTATTTATCGCTTACGTCAGTTACTTCCGAGCGGCAGAAATCTATACCTTATCTCTTCCCGGGTTCAACTGAGTTATAGCGCTGTCACTTTCTTCCAGCTATTGTTTATTGCTAGACTCCGCCCATTCGATATTTTAATATTATCGTCGTAATGACTGAACGGATTTAGATATAACTTTGCAAAGGAATAACACAGAATAACATAATTTTGTCCAGGTAATATGCGAACAAAGATGCTGGCAGAAGCCAGTATTAAGATATTTTCAAGTTTTTTTTATTTTTTATTTTATACTACTTGGAATAACGGATGGCCCACCTGATGTTAAGTGGTACCCTCTGCCTATGAACAGTGTATTACCTTAATAGGTCCACGTCACGTCCACCTAGGACGCACCCTATGTGGCATTGCACTGCGCCCGCCGACATAAGACATAAAGATGAAAAGCCTTATGTGCCTGTAGTTTCACCGGCACCCTTACCCTTCAAACCGGAACACAGCAATGCGAGCACTACTGCTTTACGGCAGAAATAGGTATAGTGGTAGTACTTCCCCGCACGAAAACTTTCACAAAAAAGCTCTACTACAACTAAAAGTAAGTAAGTACTACTCAAGTAAGTAAGCGTCTGGTGTGTGTGACAATTCATACCTCATATATTCAACTAGAGGAGGCCCACAGTTTTTCGGTCGGATGGATTGTTTGCATCCGAGCCAAATTCAATCTAATGTCAGCGCAATAAAACTTACTTTATATAGTCAATTTCAATTAGATTGACGGTCCTGAAAACAATTCGTGTCACTACAATGATCGATCATTTGATAGTGACGTCATCAGGCGCCATATTGACTCGACCGAGATCAAGGCCAATGTTAAAGATTCCATAAACGCTTGTAGTTAGTTTCCTTTATAGATAATATGTTTTTGGGAATTTCGTTTTCTTATTTACTTATAAAAATCATTCAAGAGTTAAACAATGCTAAAATATTCCATTAAGGTGGAAGCTCCCGCTTGTTGCGCAAAATTAATTTTTTTTGGTGTTCTTTGCCCATTACAGCTCATCAACACTTCTTCAGATAGCGAAAGTTGATTTCGCGAGAACTAGGAGACCTTACACACATGTTTTATTTGATAGTATCTCATAAATATCATCAGTTTAGTACGATAACAGTGTTTTTTTTTTTGTTTAGGGGTAATGTAGCTAAACTGATAATATTTATGAGATACTATCAATTAAAACATGTGTTTGTTAAGTCTCCTATTTCTCGCGAAATCAACTATCTGAAAAAGTGTGCATGAGCTGTAATGAACAAAAACCACCAAAAAAATTGAATTTCGCGCATCCACCTTAAACTTTGCACCAAATCCATTAATTCTATTTTTTTAAAAATATTGTACATATGCATGATATTTGACGGCCAGCACCGGTTCAGAACTCAAATAAAGCACACTCAAATGCCGGAAAATTCCTAATCGTTGATTTGTTTTTTAATGAACTACATCAAGTACAATATACAAATTCAAAATATGCATGGATACTAAATTATAATTCCGAGAGATCACTGTACCAGAGCGATGGTAGCCTAACGGTTCAATAGTGCAACTCAGAATCCAACGATACCGGGTTCGATCCTAGGCTCCGCACCAATGACTTTTCTAAGTTATGTGCGGATTTCCATCGCTCTGTGCTTCGGAGGGCACGTTAAGCTGTCGGTCCCGTCAATAGCAGTCGATAAGCCATGTCAGAGGCCCTCGGGCGGCTTGACAAACTCTGACACCAGAGGCCAGCACTACCTCATACGAAACGACGACTGCACCAGAAACACGATAGGACAATATTTTCTCGATAGAAATAAAACCCAAAATTACCTCAAAATTTTGTCTAGATTCGATTGTTTATTAAAATGGTGCATATTATTGAGTAAAAAATTAGATAAATAAAATCAATACAACAAAACCTAAAGGTTTACTGCAGGGGTTTTGTAAAATTATCTATGTTTTACGAGATATTCAACAAAAACGTTTTTTTCGAGCGCCGCGATGTGTTTTTCTTTTGTATGAAGATTTCTGCTAGATAGAATTGAAATTTATTGAAAAAAACAAACTTTACAAACAGCGGTACAATCATTACAATTACATAAAAATTATCCTATTACAGGTTTTTTTTTAGTCCACAGATTTATATTATAACAAGCAGCGCCCCGCGGTTTCACCCGCGTAAGTCACGATCCCGTGAGAATATCGGGATAAAAATGTGCCTGAGTGTTATTCCGGGAGTCCAGTTATCTCCATTTCAAATTTCATCCAAATCCATCCAGTAGTTTTTAAGTGAAAGAGTAACAAAGATACATCCTTACAAACTTTCGCGGTTATAATATTAATAGGATATCTAGCTAGGTCTCATCTCTGGGAAAACACGATTCTCCGAGGAAAAGGCATTTTACCAAGTTTAGGTATAGGTATATGGATGGGTGACCTTCGGATTGAACACTGTCATACGTGTAATTTATTTTTTATTTCGTTGCAGTCACTGCTCTCGGTTGCACCATATTTTAAATTATTAAACCAGAAAACCAAAAACAACGTATACCTTTAACAGCGTAATTCTTGAAGCTTTCAAAATCTGCTAAGCAACAACGCTAGGTTGTTGCTAAATAAACCCAAAAACTAAAACGCGAACGCGAGACAAGGACACCGAACTGAACCTGTGCATAGGTTTCCGAGCGAACGAAACGCCACACAGTAAAGTTGGAGCGAGACTGATGAATTTGGAGCGAGCGACACATATTTATGCCTCTCGTTATCAGTCGGCGGGATGGCCCAGTTATCACCGAGTTACTATATGATGTAATCGGGCAACAGTCGACGCCAAAAGTCGCCTAACTCTGGATAGCACGAACAGGTGCTTCTAGAGGTTAAATAGAAAGCTCGGCTTGTTTTTTTTTCTTTTTTTACTACTTGGAATGGCAGATCAAGCAGATGGCCCACATAATGTTAAGGGGTACCCTCTGCCTATGAATAGTGCATTACCTCATAGGTCACGCCAACCTAGGACGCACCCTATGTGGCATTGCACTGCGCCCGCCACCCTGAGACATAAAGATGAAAAGTCTCATGTGCCTTTAATTTCACCGGCAACCTTACCCTTCAAACCAGAACACAGCAATGCGAGCACTACTGTTTTGCGACAGAAATAGGTATGGTGGTAGTACTTCCCCGGACGAACTCTATCACAAAAAAGCTCTACAACGACTAAAAATTAAAAATTAAAATTATTTTAAATTGTCTTATAACCTAGCGACTTCGTTCGCGTGTTTCCGTTGGGCCGGGTACCTTTCCAGACTGTCGGGGTCAAAATGAGGGGTTATTAAATGTTATAATAATTAATCATGTTACTGATTATTTATTTCTCAGACCGTGGTGTGTCCGGCCCTGGCCCAAGAATAGACCCCTCCATCTCCTCCCGTGGATGTAGTAAAAGCCGACTAAGGCAATACCCGGACTTGTGTTTGAGATTCGTTGGTATAAGATTTGTCCTGGCTGCTAGATTATTTTATTAGAAGAAAGCGTTAGCAGAGTCAGTCGTGGGAAGCAATGGCCGCGATGAGCTCACCACTTGTCACGTCTATTCCCAGGATGGTGCACCCCACTGTGAATCAGGCCCATTTGAGGCTCTTCCTACCCTTTCGGGGAAAAAGGCGTGTGTAACTGTGTATGTATGTATTCATATGTATGTAAAAAATATGACTGATTTGATTTGTTTGATTCGTATTTTAATAGTTATGGCTACATAAGGCTACAATACAAGTCCCTGGAAGGTAAGCTGAACCTACAAGTCCCGACTTAGAGTAGGTTCTGTCTTACATACTTTAATATTAAACAAGCCATTTTATGATCTCAATTTGTAATTTGTACCTATAATGTGTGTGCTTGAAATGAATAAATTATTACTCTATTCTATTTTAAGTGGGACTGGGCTGGACATGTGTGCCGTATGTCAGAAGAACTATGGGCTAAGACCACGCGACAGATTGGATACCAAACAGACGACAGCCACGTGGAAAGCCCAGACGGAGATGGCGGGATGAGCTAGACTCCGACTTGAAGGATTGGTCCCAAATAGTCAACAATAGAGACGAATGGAAGGAGGGGAGGCCTTTGCCCTGCAGTGGGGCACCACAGGCTCATAATAATAATAAATAAAAATAATTATATCTCTTAGCACGCATTATGCATTAGTAACTCAGTTGGTATCGAACGAGCAGCCAAGCTAACACAAACTACCATTATCTCTGACCAGGAAATTCAGGGTCACCAAGATACAGGCCTCGCCTAGTTTGGGACCCACTGTATAATGTCTCAAATTTGCATGTTTTTACTTTTTATTGTTATTTTTAAAGATCACTGTTTGTTACTAAATATTAACCTGTGTTTGTTTCGTAATCAATTTATCTTATCTTATCTTATCTTAACACCGTTCCTTCAGTACCTACAGCTAAATTATAACAACTTCTTCTGGTGCGGACTGTACGGTCTCGTCTCGTCTTTTCTGCCGTGAACCGCTTACGTGACGTCACACACACGAGCCTGGCCTGTGCCTATCGACATATCTGTTTGTTTTGTTTTATAATGGCAGTGATTAGGACTGTTACAGGAAATTGTTTAATTGGCTTTATTATGAGATTAATGTTAACAACTAGTTGAGCCTTGTTAAGACGATGTGTTAACATTTTGGAGTCGTTGCATTACATGCTCACTCGGTAACAGTTAAGGTTACAAACTTTATGTTAAAACAGTAATTACTTGAGGATGTAATCTAAATAAATCATAGACAAGAATACTACAACAGTTACAGTTACAACTACAATTGTCTACTACAGCTACAACTTATCCTTGCGGAACTAGGAAGATGGACTAAAGCATGGAACTAAGGATAAAAACGAAACGGTATCGATTATACCAGTCTCATTCTTTTATATGAATGTATTCATGTGTTGGAATGAGACAAGCATATATCTATCTGTTTTTATTTGTGTAACTCGTACCAGGCCAAATGTCAAATTACTACTACATTCATGGTAGCAATCTAGGAAGATGTATATGCATGGTGCCAATATTCAGGGTACGGAACGGAAAAACGACTGTCGTGTGACAGTATATTTGTTTCTCTCTAACATAGGATAGCAAGCTATTCTTCTAGAATAGGAGTAAGAAGGAACACTCTATAAAAATTTTAGCACTCACTCCATACTATTATACCTCCAATGTTGCGGAACTAATCCTCAAACAATGGCACACCTAACGACTTGCCCAATGTGCCCCAACACCTGTACCTTGAGTGACACATACACTGCATCTGACAACGCCGTAGACAATACAAAACAAGATATAAAAATAGAAAAAACAAAGATCCACTATCGACACGACGAAGAAGAAGAATAATAGACAAGAAACACGATTGGTGAAACATTACTGGAAGACTTTATTTTTTAAAATTGGCCCGCCTAAAACCCGTTTTAGGTCCCGCCTTCGATTAGAGAAAATATTAAGCGTAAATTTTTATACTATTATGTAGGTAATCACATTTACTAGTAGTAGTAGTAGTTTTTAGTAGTAGTAGAGCTTTTTTGTGAAAGAGTTCGTCCGGGGAAGTACTACCACCATACCTATTTCTGCAGCAAAGCAGTAGTGTTCGCATTGCTGTGTTCCGGTTTGAAGGGTAAGGGTGCCGGTGAAATTACAGGCACATGAGACTTTTCATCTTTATGTCTCAGGGTGGCGGGCGCAGTGCAATGCCACATAGGTTGCGTCCTAGGTGGACGTGATCTATGAGGTAATGCACTGTTCATAGGCAGAGGTTACCGCTTAACATCAGGTGGGCCTCTTGCTTGACCCGTCATCCAAGTAGTATAAAAAAAAAAAAAAAAAAAACTTAAGATTAATAGTAGATAATTTATTTTGTATATTTGCTACTTAAGAAGCAAAACGAAGTTTTATCATTTGTCGCTCCCGGCCCCTGGGCCTTGTTGTAAGGGGGTTTTAAACGTGTCAAAGGCTGAGTCCGGTCACCCGACAGTCTAGCTCGACCCTGCAGGGTTCATAACGCAGGTGGACTTGTTGATAACGAGAAAGGAGCTCATCTCTGCTCTCTTTCTTCCTGATAGAGGCACTTTTCAAGGCCGAAAATTAAATTGCAGGACACTTCCCGGTTTGGGTTAAAAACTTGTTGGTTCGTCTAATGCAATGTTAGAGAGAGAGGCACTGCGGAAAATTTAGAGCGCGCCAGAGACCTCGGCTGTACCTCGGAAAATTCCGCTTCAAATATGCGAAACGGCTGTTAAGAGCGGCCACCCCCAATACTTTCCATACAAACGCTCGTGCTCAGCTCGTACGTGAGTCGTAACAATTTCTTCGTTAGATGTTTTGTACAAATATGTATATGTGTTGAACTCAGAGCATTGCAGGCCTGATGTTGAAGAATATATCTAGGTTCGTGGAGTAAAATAAAAAAATATTATTTTTCCACTAAATTCAGTATAATCCTTCAAAAGTCAGCTTATTTGCACAATTTTAACCTGAACTTTGGATGTTCATAATAAACTTATAAAATGTAATTGTAAAAAAAAAAACGTCCGAGGGACCTCGCCTATGTTATGTAGATTCTAAATGACAAACATTTTTGTCACAAACTAGTAAGGCTTTCTCAAGAAGTTTTATGAATATTTTGCGTATTTATTGCCGTTTCGCAAGTAAGTAGCGGAATTAACCGAATTCCAACCAAGGGATCCGGCACTGGCTCTCATTTTTCACAGTGCCTCTCTTTCAAACATTGAATTGGACGAACCTACAAGATTATAGTTCAAATCGGGAGACCCCCCTTAATGCGTGGAAAAAGCCTAAAAAGCCACACAAGTTTTCTCACACGTGAAGATATTGATAAGATCATGTAGAGACGAGATAATATCTTACACAGTCGAAGTAATAAAGTCTGAGCTATACCATAATAAGAACTAAAGCAATCTGAGCAGGATTAACGGTTTACAACAGCTAATTCTGAGATATCATCTCAGCAAGTCATGCAAGTTAACATAACATTAACATAACATTAACATAACACCCAACAGTCACACACATAGTCCTGACCCCACACTAGGATCCCCTGCGTCGTGGGTATCAGAAACTACGAGTACCATGCTACCATTACACCCTGACCCGTAACAAATATTTGCATATCATACAAACATTTGTCCCGCAGCGGGAATCGATCCCGCAACCTTTCGCATCTCAGCCGGCTACTCGCCCGATGCGCTACAGAGTCATGTTAGTTATATTTGTTGATATGTTCTAAAACTTTTCTCGCGTTTCCTCATCATTGAACTCTTTAGACGTGTAGCTCACCACTTGTCACGTCTGACCCACGATGGTGCAACCCACGGTGAAAAGAGGCCCAATGAGGCTCTGCCTACCCTGTCGGGGGAAAAGTCGTGTGTTTTTTTTTAACATTGATAGTCCTTTGTTCGTCCACGATCTCACCTGTTGGTAAGTGACGATGTGGCCGAAGATGGAGCTCAAAAGTCTAGAAGTGGTGTCTATGTAAGTATGTGTATTTTCGTGTCATTTCTACTAATCAATTAAAAACATAGTGTACTAGCTGCGCCCCGCGGTGTTAAGTGTCGAACCCGTGGGAATATCGGGATAAAAATTTGCCTGTGTGTTATGCCAGGAGTCCAGCTATCTCCATTCTAAATTTCATCTAAATCCGTCCAGCCGTTTCAGCGTGAAGAAGTAAAAAACATACGCACACACTAACACACTCACTAATTTTAGCTTGGTGCTTGTTGCATCTAGTCTGTGTATGTATGTTAAGGTGTGTACAGACTGGTGAAACGTAACTTGAAATGTATCATTCTGCCTTTCATTGCATGTTCGCTGTAAGCGTGGACGCGTAGCGCGATTACCGCGCATTCCCTAGAACCTCCCGCGTACGTCTGTTTCCACACTGCGCGCCCGTTTGTGTTCGTTCGAAAAACCGACAGATAACGGATCGCTCCGCGCGCGGTTTGTATCATTTCGCGCGCGCAAGACGTCCAAACTATGAGAAATTGTGACAAAGTAACAAGGGCGCTAACTCTGTTAAACGCATTCTTACACGAGTTTCAACATATTGATATTTTTAATGACAGCTTTTATTGTAATTTCAACGCTTTAAAAGTATTTTTAAGTTATTAGCATATAGGTAGTTAGCATTTTGGTGTAAACTGTTAGCGTAGGTACCTACTATTTTTAAGAAAATAAATAATTCTAATTCTAACCTTTCATGATACATTGCAGCAATGTGTACGGCGAATTCTTTAATTGCATGAAACATTTCATGTTACCTTTCAGCAGCCTGTATGTACGCACCTTTATGGTGCACTGTATCGACCTAGGTATAGTTTTTGTAACTATCCACTTGTTGTCCTACGAGGGGGTTATTAGACTTGTAGGTGACTGTTTGTTTCAACAATCACTTGTTTATTGACACAGGTAATATAGTAAGCGATATAAACCCTATGTTGCTTGCTATAGGTCACACATTAGTATGATAGGCCTATCTCTTTCCCAATTAGCGTTTATTGATTGTCGTTTGGGGTCTTGTCACAGAATAATTAATAGTACAAGGTCTTGTGAACTTTGACACTTTTATCATATTACGGTAGTTGTACGAGTAATCACCGATAGTATGCCATTTAGATAAACTCGGTGTGCCAAAAGCTTCGCGTTTATACAAGCTTTTATTTAACTTCACTTGTTATATGTGTGGGACAAATATGGCCTTCACCTGTGTGTTAGTAAGTAATAAATAAATAAATAAATAATGCTGGACAGTTCACACATTATCTAGCCCCTAGCAGAGCTTGTGTTATGGGTACTAGATAACTGATATACTTAATACAATATATTACATAGATAGATATTTTTTATTATACATAGAAAAATACCCAGGACACCCTGAACAAATATCTGCGATCGCACAAATATTTGTTCCGAGGCGGGAATCGAACCCGCAACCTCCTGCGTCGCAGGCCAACCTTCGCCCGCCGCGCCACAGAGGCCGTCACAGATATGTGGGACAAATATGGCGATCGAATTTTCAACCACATCCCGATACCCGATTGAGCTGAAATTTGGCATACATGTCTAGTTCCGATGACAGTACAATATGATGGTGACAGCGAGCTGATCTGATGATGGAGACGGAAGGTGGATAACGGAACTCCTCGATGGATAATAAGTGTTTGGGCCCATTTTGATCAGCACACCGTTCCAGTTAATTTCATATAAGCGTTTATCCTTTGAGGAGTTCCGTTGTCCACCTTCCATCTCCATCATCAGATCAGCTCGCTGTCACCATCATATTGTATTGTCATCGGAACTTGACAGGTATGCCAAATTTCAGCTCAATCGGTTGGGTCAAACTGGTTTAAATATCAGTTGCAAGATTTGAATACATATAATACTAACAAGTGAAGATAAATAAAATCTTAAAATATAATGTTGGTTAAGTCAAGTCCGAGAACTTTTAGTAGTAATCACAGATAAAAGAATACTATACTAGTAGTAGTAATAGAGCTTTTTTATGAAAGAGTTCGTCCGGGGAAGCACTACCTCCATACCTATTTCTGCCGCAAAGTAGTAGTGCTCGCATTGCTCTGTTCCGGTTTGAAGGATATGGTTGCCGGTGAAATTACAGGCACACGAGACTTTTCATCTTTATGTCTCAGGGTGGCGGGCGCAGTGCAGTGCCACATAGGGCGCGTCCTAGGTGGACGTGACCTATGAGGTAATGCACTGTTCATAGGCAGAGGATACCGCTTAACATCAGGTGGGCCATCTGCTTGTTCCATCATTCAAGTAGCATAAAAAAATAAAAAATAAAACCGGGCCTACAAAGACCTTGCTCTGCTAAGCCCTGTTCCTCCAGAGCTGAGCTGAGCTGAGTGAGGCTAGGAAAATGAAGTAAGTAATCCTAATTGGTGGATTTTAGAGTCTTCTTTATTACCTAAGTTTTTATGCAAATAAAAGAACAGTGTATCACGAGTGCCCCTAGTGACAGTATCGACAGTTCACGTGATATCGAGGGTCAGCGGCTTCGAGGAGTTATCTTTGAGGCGCCATTTGATGCCCAACACCACATTTTGCGGGGTCATATCTTATCGAAAGCATATTTTGGTTTTAACGACAGGTTCGACGCCGGTTTTGCATTTTTAGGTTTTACCTACAGCTTGGTAGCAATGGTAGCCTAACGGTTCAATAGTGCAACTCAGAATCCAACGATACCGGGTTCGATCCTAGGCTCCGCACCAATGACTTTTCTAAGTTATGTGCGGATTTCCATCGCTCTGTGCTTCGGAGGGCACGTTAAGCTGTCGGTCCCGGCTGTTATTGATTAATAGCAGTCGATAAGCCATGTCAGAGGCCCTCGGGCGGCTTGACAAACTCCGACACCAGAGGCCAGCACTACCTCATACGGAACGAAACGAACCTACAGCTTCGTTTGTTGCGTCAGTTAAGTTAGTCAAGTTAGAAAGTGACATAATAGCGCTCACGGAGAATCACGAAAAACAATTAATTGCCACGTAAAAACCCGTCGCATCACAGAACGAATCCCGGCTTTGTTGTATTGATTTTATTTATGTTGTACCCAATAATATGCACCATTTTAATAAACAATCAAATCTAGCCAAAAGTTAGAGGTAACTTTCGAATTTCTTTCTATCAAGAAAATATTATCCTATCGTGTTTCTGGTACAGTGATCCCATAATGTAGTCCATGCCTATTTATAATTTGAATATTGTACTTGATTTACTGTTACTGTTAGCCTGAATCATCCCATTGTTGAGCATAAGCCTCCCCCCACATCCTCCAGTCAGTACGATCCTGTGCTATTGTTTGCCAATCTGTGTTAAAAGTGTCTATTTCATCGCGCCATCTCCTGCGTGGTCCGCCGCGACGCCGTCTCGCTGTGTCAGGGCTCCACATAGTGGTTATTGCATCGCGCCATCTCCTGCGTGGTCTGCCGCGACGCCGTCTCGCTGTGTCAGGGCTCCACATAGTGGTTATTGCATCGCGCCATCTCCTGCGTGGTCTGCCGCGACGCCGTCTCGCTGTGTCAGGACTCCACATAGTGGTTATTGCATCGCGCCATCTCCTGCGTGGTCTGCCGCGACGCCGTCTCGCTGTGTCAGGGCTCCACTTAGTGGTTATTGCATCGCGCCATCTCCTGCGTGGTCTGCCGCGACGCCGTCTCGCTGTGTCAGGGCTCCACATAGTGGTTATTGCATCGCGCCATCTCCTGCGTGGTCTGCCGCGACGCCGTCTCGCTGTGTCAGGGCTCCACATAGTGGTTATTGCATCGCGCCATCTCCTGCGTGGTCTGCCGCGACGCCGTCTCGCTGTGTCAGGGCTCCACATAGTGGTTATTGCATCGCGCCATCTCCTGCGTGGTCTGCCGCGACGCCGTTTCGCTGTGTCAGGGCTCCACATAGTGGTTATTGCATCGCGCCATCTCCTGCGTGGTCTGCCGCGACGCCGTCTCGCTGTGTCAGGGCTCCACATAGTGGTTATTGCATCGCGCCATCTCCTGCGTGGTCTGCCGCGACGCCGTCTCGCTGTGTCAGGGCTCCACATAGTGGTTATTGCATCGCGCCATCTCCTGCGTGGTCTGCCGCGACGCCGTCTCGCTGTGTCAGGGCTCCACATAGTGGTTATTTTGGCCCACAGCTCATTAGGCATGCGACAGACATGTCCAGCACAATTCCACTTCAGCTGGGCGGCTTTTTCTCCTCCGTCGGCAATTTTAGTTTAACTTGATTTAGTCTGTTAAAATTCAAATCTAAGATTAGGAATTTTGCGGCATCACCCAGACAGAAATACGATAGGACAAAATTTTCTCGATAAAAAAAAACACAAAGTTACCTCTAACTTTTGGCTAGATTCGATTGTTTGTCAATATGGTACAGAATATTGGGTCAAAAATTGGATAAATAAGATCAATACAATAAAACGGAGGGTTCCACCCACGGGGTTTTTTTAAATTATCTATATTTCACGAGATACCTATTCAATAAAAACCGCTTTTTCGAGCTTAGCGTGGAGTTTTTTGTATGAAGATTTCTGCCTGGCGCTGGCGGTGACGCAGTCTTAATGAGTTTCAGAGGCGCCATTTAGCTCTTTGAAGGTCATATTCCAGATATCAACAGTATCAGCTTGGCACGCGTCGCGGTTTATTGTTGGTTTGTTGCTAACGGGTGCTTACCTATATGTATTTAGGGATAATTTGGCATAATGCCAAACCTTTGGAAATGAGGGGGTTTCACGGCCGTCAACGGAATGAAAAATTCCCGTTTGTCCCCAAATTTGAACTGAAGGACAAACAAGAATAAAAAAAACCATTTGCCATCGAATTTACGAATTTTACATTTTGTGAAAACGAAAAAAAACTTTTTTTTTATATGAAACTAATAGGCAAACTAGCTTACGGCCCACCTGATGTAAAGTGGTCACCGTCGCTTATAGACACCGGCAACACCGGGGGTATTGTCGATGCGCTGCCTACCCTGAAGGAATTTATGAACATTTTTCTTGAAGCGACACATGTCGTAAGCAAGCGGGAAAACCTCAGATAAAAGCTCATTACAAAGTTTATAGGTATGGGGAAGAAATGATCTCGAGAAACGAGCCGTACGAGAAACCCAGGGATCTATGATGTGGGATGAGCTTTGTCATGGTGCCGGGAAGAGCGATGGTAAAATCTCGATGCGGGGATGAGATCGAAAAGCTCGTCAGAGCATTCCCCGTTGTACAGGCGGTAGAACACGCAAAGAGATCCAATGGCTCTGCGCTGGCTAAGCGGTTCTAGAGTATTGGAGAGCTTAGGGTCGCCGATGATTCTAATGGCTCATATGGAATCATAATTACACTTCATAAAAGCCTGCATATGCCAAATTTCAGCTCAATCGGTTAGGTGCAACTGGTTGAAGTTTTCTGCTAAATTATTGATTTAATTTTATACTGGGTATTTTTTCCAAAAATCTAAGGCGGCTTTCTAATCTTTATGGCTCAACACGAGTTTTTTTTGACATTTTAAAATTAATTTCGCGTTTTAATGATTCATATTGATTGCCATATAACCTTACCGCGCATATTATGAGACTGGTGCCTTACACACGCGCTCACCCACCCACACCCACCAATACCCTCACCCACACACCCTTACACGCAATTAATTTTCTTTTCACTCGCCCATTTTTGTTATTGTACTGTTTAAAATTTAGTATTTCCCCATCAGCTTTAGTGGAAAAGGTCAAACCGTGACATGCCATAGACTTATATCTACAGCTCAATCTCAGCGAAGTTGAAAGCGCTTAAAGAAAGGACATAAGAAGCGAACCTACGCTTTTATGGATTCCGGCCTTAAGATTTGGAGTAGTTCCTGTTCGTCCCCGAAGTTGCATTCGGGGACATATGGAATTAAAAATTTCGTCTGTCCCCTAATTCAGGCCTATATATTAGATAGATAGATATATAACACTTTATTGTTTTTTTTTTTTTGGCGCTTTATAATGTTTGGTCTCAAGATTCACTTAAATTAATTAATTTCCAAATGAGGAGTAAACTCCCGTTTTTAAGGGAGCAGACTAGCGGAGAATATTATTATATGGCAGTAGAACATAATAATGAAATTCTACTCACAATTTAAAATTCACAATTTATTATACCTTCAGATTACAATACATCAGAGCAACTGAACAAATATATAACGTACTTCTTGAGCAATAGAGACGTAATTACAAGTTCATGGTTATTAGCTGGCGACGAAATGACTTGTCAAGATCATTACCTGGGCTATCTTAAAATCTAACTTTTCTAATAACCATGAAATAACTAGTGGCAATGCTGTACATTCCGTACATTCTTTACCTGAACTGCACCTAACGCAAAATTACAATCGTATATTTGATTTGTCAGGTACAATATTCAGATACAAGTATACATTAAAAAAAACTACTTCATAGCTTTCAGAATATAGAATAAACCAGAAGGTGCGTACGATGCTATTAGTACGGGGCGCTGTGTCGCCAAACACAATGCCTCCCCCGCGCCTATCATACTTCCCACCAGTAGGGGTAACATTTTGGTGATGTTGGCAACAACGACAAAATGGACGCATGACTTTTTTCAAAGATTTTTTTTTAATTTTTGTCTGTCCCCGAATGTGGATTCTGGGACAAACAGGAACTACCCGCATTTTTACATGTGGGAGCGATACAGGACATATTCACAAGAAAATCTTTCGAGTTCGACACGACTAACCGGACGGCCGGTATTTCCAGACAAACTATTCTCTGGTTGAAACTATTCTCATTAAGACTAGTTTGCGTGGTGACAATTTTTGCGCGTGACTCGGGTTCTGGTTTATTATGTATTCTAAGGTTGTACAGACCAGTTGGACCACTGCCCGTAACCGGTGTTATGCACATTTTTGCATCTTTAATTAAGTCTGTAATTCAGAATTAACTCCTGATTCCTAATTGCTAAGGAGTGCTATGTTTCATCATCAGCTTACAAGCATCAGATGATGACTCCCAGATGCAAACACCTGAATAAGTTATGGAATATGAAAATACATTTAAATAATAATGTCAAGCAAGATACATCTTGCACACATACATAATCACACTCCTATATAAGAAAATAAAAGGGCTTAGAGTGGTCTTAATAAGTTTCAGTCTGTCGGGAATTTAACTAATTATATGATGAAGAAAATAAAATTAAAATAAAACATTTTCTCTTTTTTATGCCAATGAAAGGCACTAGGTAAAGCTGATTATCATACAACAGCTCGAATCTCCTTCCCTCTCTAATCTGCTGCCCCAATCTCAGCTTTATAATATAGCATGTTTAAAGATGAGTTTCTATTGGCATCGTACAAAAATAGTAGAGGATGGGCTGGCTGGATATTATGTTGAATAATTATCTCTACAAAAATTGGCAAATCTCCATTTAGTGATTTTATCCTTTCTGGATCTTCTCTAGAAGCAGTTCCAGTCGGCCCGTCATCACCGGCTGACCCTTCTTGGTCTTCTTACTCAACTTCTTGAACCGTTCATGTTTAGTCTTCTTATACTGCTGCAGTTTCTTATTCCGTTCAGCGATCACCTTCTCCAACTCTTCACGTTTCTTGATTTTATCCTCTTTAGCTTTATTGAATTGATCTTTCGCTTTTTTAAACGGATCTTTCTTAGGTTTGATGTCAACATTTTCTTTCTCAATAATGTCCGGATGCCTGACATATTTGCCTATGTCTTCGTTAGCATCAGTGGTGTCTTCATCAAATGGTTTGGGTTTGTAAGAACCGACGACTGGTTCATTTTTCACATCTTTCTGATACTCACGGATTAGTTTTTTCTTTCGTTGCTCCTCCCATTGCTCTAGTTTATATTTATTACTGTATTTCTTTAGTCTGTAGGTTTTCTTGTCAAATGGTTTTTTATCAGGATTGTCTTTCTTTACAGCGGTTTGTTTATTCACGTCACGGTCCTTATCAAACTGCTCCTGACGTTTTTTTTGTTTATCAGGTTGTACAGTCTTTTGTTTCTTGGAGGCCAAGAAGAATGAATCCCTTTTCTTATCCATTTTACCGATTGTTACGTCAGACCTATAAAGAAATGAGAAAGCGTGTTTGATCATAGAATTAAGTAACACATCAGCATATAACATTCCCGATATCAGCTTAGTTATGCTCCCATACTTTCTGGGATTCAGGAATAGGTACTCTATCTTATTGCGATAAGAGTAAAAATACATGCAGATACTTATAGCAGGACGATAGAATAATTAAGGAATACACGCTTTTTCATTTCGTTTTAGGCATTCTTTATGTAAATTTAATTATACAACATAATAATAGCCCCCTATGTATAAACCCATATGTTGTGTTATCAAGTTTTGTGCCAAACCAATAATAGATAAATAAACGAAACGAATAGATAAATTGTATAAAACAGGAAATTGTGGTTGTATAATGTTTTTTTACATAAGATAATTTTATTCATATATAAAATATATGTAATTGGATAGATTGATTTGTAGATAGAAGGTAAAACAGATGTAAAGTTCAAATATCATTTTCATCAAGACCAATATCCCAATGTGCCTAGTTTTTCTTTACTGTAGCGTAAAATGAACTAATTGATATTTGATTGGTTCATAGATGCTAACTTTTCATAGGATGGAAAGTCCCAAGGTTTCAGTAAATATATCCTCAGCTTGAAGAGTTGGTGACGTAAATTTCGTCACAGATCTGAGTCAGACATTTTGTAATAATGTGCGCCCCATGAGCATTCAATACGCTAACCAAGAGCCATGTTTGGGGAAATAGCACGTTGCACGTTGTTGTGAAGTCAGTTTTTGGGAGGTTTAAAATGTTTTTGGCATCGTAATTATACGCCAGCTGGTTAGGGTGTGGCGATGTTGTAGGAAACATACGCACAGCTTGAACTTGTTAAACCCATTGAAAATGTGGCTACATAACATTGAAGACTTACCAAGACTAGCCACCCACTGGGTAGGCTTCTATTTTTCGACGGAATCTTGACAGTTTACTTGCACTTGGCACTAAAAAAAATCGCGTAGAACGAATTTGTTTTGTGACTTGTGGTGCGAAAAACTTTATCGACCATGCCCTTTTGTGATTTTACGATTTTTTACATAGAACAAGACGATTTACAAAAACGTCACCAACAAAAAGGACCGAAACAGATCAATCACCTCACCTCACCTCCCAATGACAATCACCAACAGTGTTGCCAATTCGGTATCAGGCTTACGGGCTAGATCGAAATTAAAAGGGCTGGATCTGCCCAATAAATTAAAAATATGTAGAACTAATGTGCTAAATAATTAACAAAAGCAGTTAATTTTTATCACCTACTCTGTAGATTACAAATTAAATAAATGATTTTGGTAAGATATATTATTTCATCAAAAAATTACCTATTCAAACATGCGAAAGTCAGACAATTCGGGGGCTAAGGCTACTAATATTATAGGCTAATATTAATATTAGGGGACTAATATTGTAACAGGCTAAACAAGCAGAAACGGGGCTAGATCTAGCTCCGAAGAGACTATGTTGGCATCCCTAATCACCAAACTGCGCGAGGGACGCCCTCTATGGCCATGCACAAAAACTTTTTGCTATAATCAAAGTAGAACGGAACAGTTGCACGCTAATGATAAACATTAATTTCACCGGAAAAAATCTTTGTTTCTGGCTGTTTGTATAATTTTGGTGGAAGTTTTCAATCAATCAGTACACAGGGTACCTGTTAACGTTTTCATTTCAACTAATCTGAGATAAATTAAATAATGGTTACTCATTTTACTGTGTGAAACGAAACGTTTTCAAGGATTAGCGTTGCCAGAATGTTTTTTTTTTGTTACATTTGTAACACTTTGGCGTTAATTTTGAACAAGTTTTGAACCGACGTTCATGACCTGCACAATTTAGATTCCAAATCACTACCAGACGGAAGCGACGCAAAGAAGCTGGCTGCATTGCCACGAATGATGTGTTGAGCCAGATAAGAGCCAGCTCTCGGTTTACGCGTCGTTTCGACCAGACGCCATGAATTAATTTTGAAAAAGAGAATTAATTACTTAATTAATGTACCTGTTAATTTTATAAAAGTATAGATAACGATCAATATAATAGATAAATGAGAATATTCACGAATTTTACAAGTTTTCTAATATATTATTATTTGTTTATAAAATATACATAGGTAGGTAATAGGTAGGTACTGTAGTAGGTAACTGTTTTTTTTTAACTAAGATAAGATAAGATAAATTTATTACGAAACAAACACAGGTTAATATTTAGTAACAAACAGTGATCTTTAAAAAATAACAATAAAAAGTAAAAACATGCAAATTTGAGACATTATACAGTGGGTCCCAAACCAGGCGAGGCCTGTATCTTGGTGACTGCGTGAATAACGGAGCAAGCAGAGCCTCTACCTTTAACAGTGCATTACCTCATAGGTCACGTGCACCTAGAACGCGCCCTATGTGGAATTGCACTGCGCCCGCTATCCTGAGACACAAACATGGAAAGTCTCATGTGCCAGTAATTTTTAACAGACTTCATTGTTCCATTATTTAAAGACCGTTTTTTTTTGTATTTGACACGAATTACTTACATCGTCCTATTTTCATCAGAATCTGATTCTGATGAGGAATTGAGGGAACTCCTCAAACACATGGTGAATATGTGGTTCACATATATAGCGATTTCAGTATTTTCAGTAACAAGTCATGCATGTGCATTCAGAAAGTGCCATTTGGTGAAGTGGAACTGATGAAGAAGACCAGAGATGGCCATTGGAACAACACAATGATAAGTAGCGCTAAGGGTGACTTGCCGATATCCGAGTGAGCTGAAATTTGGCATACCTGTCAAGTTCCGATGACAATACGATATGATGGTGACAGCAAGCTGATCTGATGATGGTGGACAACGGAACTCCTCGATGGATAATAGTAGACTGGCCGTGTTTAGGCTCATTGTGATCAGAACACGGTTTCGATCACTAATATTATAAAATCTTGTATTGGGAATAAATTCCTAGCTTCGACGTCGGTTTTTTTCGATATAATTATATTTTTATGACTGCAGTAGTAGGAACCTTTCTTTTAAAACAATGAGTAGTAGTAGAGCTTTTTTGTGAAAGAGTTCGTCCGGGCACAGAATATGGTCCGGGGAAGTACTACCACCATACCTATTTCTGCCGCAAAGCAGTAGTGCTCGCATTGCTGTGTTCCGGTTTGAAGGGTAAGGGTGCCGGTGAAATTACAGGCACATGAGACTTTTCATCTTTATGTCTCAGGGTGGCGGGCGCAGTGCAATGCCATATATGAGGCGTCCTAGGTGGACGTGACCACTGCAGGTAATGCACTGTTCATAGGCAGAGGTTACCGCTTAACATCAGGTGGGCCATCTGCATGTTCCGTCATTCAAGTAGTATAAAATATATATATATATACCTATAAGTATAGGTATCTAGCATAGCTTTTATAGGTAACCTAAGTACGTCGTCAATAGAAAGTAGACCTACGTACCTAAGTAGGCAAGCTCGCGTTGAAACTCCAGACGTCCGAGTTCGCCGTATTGAATTACGGAAAGTACAGTCACCGTCAGTAGTCAAGCGTTTTGTAGCATACATACCTCCAACACTAGCCTTTTGTACGCGGCTTCGCGCGCGTCATGTCGGGATAAAAAGCAGTCTCTTCTGCGTGTGTGGATGGTTGTTGGGAGGGCAGTAGGTATCTATCTCACACTGGAAATCTATGGACTCTGCCTACCCCTCCGGTAAAGTTTAGATAAGATAAGATAATTGTTTATTTTCAGATTTCACATATTAAAAATTCACATGTCATCCATTTTGATAATAAATTAAATCTTATAATTAATGTTAGTTAGCATAAGTACAAAGTTAGAATTATTAAATTAAGCATTATATTAATTCAAATTCAATCATCATTCATAAATTTATTGAAAAAAAATTGTGACATTAATTTATTTAATTTTGTAGTATTCCTGATATAGGTATATTCCTTTTACCTAGTAGCTAAAAGTCTATGTGCAATAATTTGTTATGTTAAATGGGCATGCCGCAATTAATAAAGCTTCTACTATTATTTATTCTGTGATTAAGCTAGCAGCCAGGACAAATCTTATACCAACGAATCTTACTAATAAGTCAGGGTAATTAATTATGTAAATATAAATTCGTCTGTCGTCTCACTGCGTCTTTCTTGGTTTCCGTGCATCACTAAGTCACCGACCCGATTAAAGTACCTACCTTTGGTATTAATTAACAATTACACCTAGGCCGACTGTACCGCCCAGTACATTGATTAGGGTGGCCTATTAGGTACCACTAATCCGTACACGCAGTAGTACAATGAACGCGGAATACGTTGCGAACGTATGGCCATTTCAGTGATACTTAATACCTACTAGTATAGCGACGTCTGGCGGCCGAAAGAGAAGTTGCATTCGCGACTAGTTTTCGGAAAATGTATTAGAAGTAGTGATGCAACCACAGAGTACTCTGGATGCAAAGGTCGGAATAGTTTTGTTGCGAGCGGTGTAGTGGAATAAATCATTTTGAGTGGGCTTTGGGACGAATTTTTGCATACAGGTATGTTGATATAGGTACTTAGATTAATAGTGTACCCCTTTCTAGATGAACCCCAATTAACCCCAGGCAGAAATCTTCATAAAAAAAACGCCTCGCGCCGCACGAAATAGCAGTTTTTATTAAATATCTTGTAAAATATAGATAACTAGCTGCGCCCCGCGGTAATATACCCGTGGGAATATCGGGATACAAATGTGCCTATGTGTTATTCCGGGAGTCCAGTTATCTCCATTACAAATTTCATTCAAATCCGTCCAGCCGTTTCAGCGTCAAGAAGTAACAAACACACTAACACATAGGTACACAAACTTTCGCATTTATAATATTAGTGTGATTTTACAAAACCCCTACAGCAAACCCTCGGCTTTGTTGTATAGATTTTATTTATCTAATTTATACCCAATAATATGCACCACTTTAATAAAAAATTGAATCTAGGCAAAAGTTAGAGGTAACTTTGATATTTTTTTCTATCGTGAAAATATTGCCCTATCGTGTTTCTGGTACAGTGATCCCTCGGAATTAGTAGTATCCATGCATAATGTTTTTTTTTTTTGACTACCTCTGTGGCGCGTCCGGCGAATGTTCGCCTGTGACGCAGGAGGTTGCGGGTTCGTCTGGGTATTTTCTATGTATAATAAAAAATATCTATCTAGTTAATGAATTGTATTAAGTATATCAGTTATCTAGTACCCATAACACAAGCTCTGCTTAGCTTGGGGCTAGATAATGTTGTGTGAACTGTCCAGCATTAGTTATTATTTATTTATTTATTTATAACTCAAGCTCTGCTTAGCTTGGGGCTATATAATGTTGTGTGAACTGTCCAGCATTATTTATTTACAACAAAAAAACCTACTGCTTCCAAACGCCTGAAGCTATTTTAAGCGACTTTGGTGTTTTCAGCAACAAGTCAAGCATGTGCATTGAGATAGTATCATTTGATGAAGTGGAACTGATGAAGAAGACCAGAGATGGCCATTGGAACTACTCAATGATAATTATTTCACGGGTGGCGATAAGGGTGACTTTCCGATATCAGATTGAGCTGAAATTTGGCATACCTGTCAAGTTCCGATGACAATACAATATGATAGTGACAGCGAGCTGATCTGATGATGGAGAGGGAAGGTGGACAACGGAATTCCTCGATGGATAAGTAAAATAGTAGACTGGCCGTGTTTAGGCTCATTTTGATCAGCACTCGGTTCCGATCACTAATGATACAGCGAGCTGATCTGATGATGGAGACAACGGAACTCCTCGATGGATAATAGTAGGCTGGCCGTGTTTAGGCTCATTTTAATCATGACAATACAATATGATAGTGACAGCCAGCTGATCTGATGCTGGAGACGGAAGTTGGACAACGGAATTCCTCGAAGGATAAGTAAAATAGTAGACTGGCCGTGTTTAGGCTTATTTTGATCAGCACACGGTTCCGATCACTAATAATACAGTGAGCTGATCTGATGATGGAGACAACGGAACTCCTCGATGGATGATAGTAGGCTGGCCGTGTTTAGGCTCATGTTAATCATTACACGGTTACGATTACGAATTTTATAAAAGCTTGTATTGCAAAATATATGTATTTTTGCCACCGGACCACTTGTATACCATTAGCTAATATTTAGTCTGTGCCATTAGGCAGTACCATTGGTGGTACAATTGGCACCAATTTGTCCAAATTGTACCATTGATAGTACAACTGGCACCGAGCTGTACTGACTTGTACCCACTAGTACCATTAGTCCTTTTCACATTTTTTTTTTTATTTCATGACATGCATTGGAGCGAATCGTAGAATGCCGCTAATATCATAATGTCAAAGTTTGCATGTTTGGATTATTGTTACTCTATCACGTCGAAACGACTGAACCGATTTCGTTGAAATTTGGTACACAGATAAAATAAATAAATAAATAAATAAATAATGCTGGACAGTTAACACAACATTATCTAGCCCCAAGCTAAGCAGAGCTTGTGTTATGGGTACTAGACAACTGATATACTTAATACAATATATTACATGGATAGATATTTTTTATCATACATATAAAATACCCAGAACACCCTGAACAAATATCTGCGAACGCACAAATATTTGTTCCGAGGCGGGAATCGAACCCGCAACCTCCTGCGTCGCAGGCGAACCTTCGCCCGCCGCGCCACAGAGGTCGTCGTAGATAGATTCTGACCTGGATTGATTTATTTAGGCTACTTTTATCCCGGTCAAATGCGAGCGCAGCCACACACGGACACTAGTGTTACGTGAACAACAAAAACCTAAACCTATAATCAAAATTAGTAGGTAAGATCCTAGTTAGGCAATAACCTCAAAAAACCACAAAGTAAATGGATTTCGGCTAGCTTATTACGTATCTTGCAATAGCAATGCGATAGCAAAAATTGCGCGATTATCGCATCCAAATCGCAAATTCGTATTAGGAATCGCTGATACGTAATACGAATTTGCGATTTGGATGCGATAATCGCGCAATTCTTGCTATCGCATTGCTATTGCAAGATACGTAATAAGCTAGCCGGTCAGCGCTCAGTGTCCGTATCAAAAGAAGAAATAAACAAATAAATAATGCTGGACCGTTCACACAACATTATCTAGCCCCAAGCTAAGCAGAGCTTGAGTTATGGGTACTAGTTAACTGATATCTATCTATATATATAAAACAAAGTCGTGTTAGTTACACCACTTATAACTCAAGATCGGCTGGACCGATGTTAGTTATCTCTTTTTTGGTGGATTCTTCTCCGCTCCGAATAGCAGAGTAAGTAATAAAATATCTGGGGGGGGGGGGGTTGTTTTTCACCGGGGGCTACCCGTGCGAAGCCAGGGCCAGTCGCTAGTACTTAATACAATACATTACATAGATAGATATTTTTATTATACATAGAAAATACCCAGAACACCCTGAACATATATCTGCAGATCGTACAAATATTTGTTCCGAGGCGGGAATCGAACCCGCAACCTCCTGCGTCGCAGGCGAACCTTCGCCCGCCGCGCCACAGAGGTCGTCAAAACGCATAAAAAGGGATAATTTTGACAACTTGTATTATTCGTCCATTGCTGTGTGATTATTGAACACATTTGAAGGACTAGAGTGTGAACCGGCAGTGTATCGAACTCATTTCTCATCGTTCGAATTTTCAAAGGTGCCATATTTTGGCGTTGATAGTGTATGCTAAGTCCATGTAGTTATTAGAGCGGCAGCAATGATATCATTCGCCGGGCCCTTACCAGCGTTAAGGCGCGATAGGTTCTCAAATGTCTCTAGAATTTTAAAGTTTTTGATAAAAAAAGTCTTAGTTTTCTATGAAGAAAAAAATATATGATATTCTTGAGCTTTTTATCTAGTGAAATCAATAATTCAATACAATATTTGAATTACTTCACTCGATAAAAAAAAATAACAAAGATACCTCCTTTTTAAATTCGAAATGCTATTTTTAACTCACTTCTCTCACGTTTTAATTTTGAAACATTTGGTTACATGTTAGTTATTGTTTAAGTTAGTGAATTCATTAACAAAATTAAACAAAACTTTGAACGACATTTTTATATAATTTTTTTATACATAAAAACACGGTATCAGAGCCTGCGCTCGCCTTCTTCGCCTCATACAAAAATGTTCGTTGAACCTATAGCGCCTTAACATTCCAGCCATTCTAGAACCGAATGGTCTGCTACGTGACGATGGTAAGCGGCCTGACGGCATGAATCTTGTTCCGTAGGCCTTTGGTGTGGGACGCTACTTGCGTTGATACCCTTGCGCCATCTCATCTGTCCGGGACATCAGTTAGGGCCGGTGCGGCGGCAGATTCCGCTGAGGACCTCAAAAGACGCAAATATGCAAGTCTCGACAGAGCTTACTTATTTGAGCCTTTCGGGGTCGAGACTCTGGGTCCGTGGGGTACCGGGGCCCTTCGCGTTCTCAAAATTCTTTCAGGGCATCTGGTCGAAGCGACGCGTGACCCGAGAGCTGGCTCTTATCTGGCTCAACGCATTAGTATTGCCATTCAGCGTGGCAATGCAGCCAGCATCTTAGCGACGCTTCTATTTGGTAGTGATTTGGATCAGTTGAGCTACCTTTAGATCGCTTGCAGCGGTCTTCAGGTAGCATAGCGTTTTCCTATGTATTTTGTACATACCTTGTATTATTATTTCTGTAAATAAATGTATTATGTTATTAGAAAGTCGTATTTAGCAATGACATTAGCACTAAATGCAATGATCGTTAGAATCAAATTAAATAGATTACTTATTAAAGTAAGTACCTACCTACCTACCTGCATACCTACTAATTACCTAGGTATCTACTAAACGGCGCGGGAACAGGAAATAATAGGTATTTTTTATTGTATAAGTATTTTTTTATTTGTTTATGTAGTACCTATTTTAATGTTAATTTGACTGCATAGTAATTTAACTTTTTTTGTATTTTTTTGTAATTTATGGGTTTTTTTGCCTGAAATAAAGAATATATTATATTATTATAAACACCAACACATGAATAAGGCTAACACGAATAATATTAAGATTGGTCATGCCGCAAAATTCATAATCTTAGATTTGATTTTTAACACGAATGATTTTTTTACGCAAAAACGACGGGGTGTTGTAAGTTTGACGTGTCTTTTTGTATGTGTGTGTGTGTGTGTGTGTGTGTGTGTGTGTGTGTGTGTGTGTCTGTCTGTGGCATCGTAGCTCACGAACGGAAGAACCGTTTTTTTTTTAAATGTGAATTTGTTGTTTGTGTTCTTAGCTATGTTTGATCAAAATCGGTTCAGCCGTTTCATTGCTTTTCTTGCTCAGGGTTTTTTTGTGTTTTACAAAATTAATTACTTGTTAACAGACTAAAACAAGTACAATATTCAAATTAAAAATATGCATGGACACCTACTACATTATAATTCCGAGGGATCACTGTACCAGAAACACGATAGGACAATATTTTCTTGATAGTTAAAAAACCCTAAGTTACCTCTAACTATTGGCTAGATTCGATTGTTTATTAAAATGGGGCATAATATTGAGTAAAAAATTAGATAAATTAAATCAATACAACAAAGCCGAGGCTTTATTGTAGGGGTTTTTAAAAGTTGTTATATTTTACGAGATATTCCTTATACCACTCCTCTCCTCTCAGAGTCGACCTCTGTGGCGCGGCGGACGAACGTTCGCCTGCGACGCAGGAGGTTGCGGGTTCGATTCCCGCCTCGGAAGAAATATTTGTGCGATCCGCAGATATTTGTTCAGGGTGTTCTGGGTATTTTCTATATATAATAAAAAATATCTATCTATATAATATATTGTATTAAGTACCTATATCAGTTGTCTAGTACCGATAACACAAGCTCTGCTTAGCTTGGGGCTAGATAATGTTGTGTGAACTGTCCAGAAATATTTATTTTATTCAATAAAAACAGCTTTTTCGTGCGGCACGAGGCGTTTTTTTTTTGTATGAAGATTCATGCTTTACTTTACGTTGAGATTTTCGAGCAGGTGTAGTGAAAATAATCTTATTTAACTTACAGATGAGCAAAGCCATGAACATCGTTCGCCAGGAGTACATGGAGCTCGAAGATGACACGACGAAGGAGGCCCCTGGGTCGTCGAAAGGGGGACTCAGCCTTATATTCGCCACCATGTGCATTATCGACTTATTCGGAGTGTTTCCTGTCATAACACTGCCGAAGAGTGTTATTTCTTGCGGTACGTTACGTTAGAGCTAGTTTTTTTTGTACTACTTGTTATGACGGATCAAGCAGATGGACCACCTGATGTTAAGCGGTACCCTCTGCCTATGAACAGTGCATTATCACATAGGTCACGTCCACCTAGGACGCACCCTATGTGCTTGTACTAAAGACCGGATCACACGCTTCTGTTTGGTAGTGATTCGGATCAGTTGAGCTGTACCTTTAGATCTTTTGCAACAGTGTTAATAGCTCAACTTTTTTTTTATTTTTTATTTTTTACTTAACAACTAGTACTCGTTGTATTATTATTTTAAATAAATTTATTTAACAGATATTATTTTTACATTCAGGTATATACGGCATACCTCTTGTGGTGTCGGTGATTGGTCTACAGCTCTACACAGCAGTTCTCCTAGGCAGGTGTTGGCTGTTAGCCCAGGACATAACTCCACACATAAAAGAGAAAAACAGGTGTGTAAAATTGTATTCCTACAACTAACTGAATAAAACTACTTAACTACGCATCAGATTACAAAAAAACAAAAAAATTGTCACCCCTTTTTATCCCTGTTTAAGGGTGGTTGTTTTGAAAAATCCTGAAATATGTGCACACACCTGTTAAGTACACATACCAGTAATATATTGTAGTTTTTGCACATACCTACCAGGTTTCAAGCAAAAGGCACCACTCGATATAAAGTTCCCATACAAAATTTAACACCCTATTGCACCCGCTTTTGGGGTAGTTCGTTTTTTTTTAACCCTTTTATGATTTTTATTGAAGCATACTTATTCAAAGTTTGTAAGTTCAATAACTACGGTTTTTCATACAATGGTTTTCACCCCCTTAGGGGTTGAATTTCCAAAACTCCCTTCTTGGTGGTTTTGCTATAAAAAGAACCTATTCTCCAAGTTTCTTCCTACCTCACTCACACACACCACACCTCACACCACACTTTCGTGTGCGTGTGTCGAGTGTGTATGTGCATGAAACATATTTGCAGGTACCCGTATGCAGCCATAGGAGAACTTGCGTTCGGGAAAGTGGGACGGAGAACTGTGACAACACTCCTCAACGCTACTGTATTTGGATCTGGGATCCCCAATTTCATTCTCGGTAAGTCATCTCCTATAGATACCCCATGAAAATGATAGCCCGCCGGTTCGCACGCTGCTTTAACGAAGTAAAAACAACGCTTTTCAAGTTTTTACACATGCAACCTGTGGGTGAATCATACGCGAAAACAGTACAGCGCTCTCCGTGTGCAGTATAATCATGCTTTCAGAGTGCTGATGGGGCTGCCTCGGTTGTGTAGCGCTTCGGGGATGTTTGCTGAGGGGCGCGTGACTGTTTCTACAGCATCATGCGCAAGCGGGGAACATCTCTGGTGCGCAGGGTTCGGGCCAGCTCCAATGGTATTCTGAGCATATTCGCAAATAGGTGTGACTGCGTATACTTCTTCTTCTTCTCTTCCTACAATGGCTTCTGAGGAGTACTATACCTACTTGTATTTACTTGTATAAGTTGTTTTATTCTTTCCGTAAATAAAGATCTTTCCTGTCATATAATAGGTATAGGTACATTATATATATCTTATTTCAGGAACTACAGACCGTTCACCGTAAGTTGGCACCTGCCATGGAGTATCTACAGGTGCCATCTTATGGTGAACGAGCTGTAAGTAAATGATGCATTATATTATTGTTGGTAGCTTCCCATGTTAGCTAGAAAAAAAAAACTCTTAATATAACCCCCTTACTTTTATAACCTATCTTAAAAGAAATGTTTTTTTTTTATATTAGCTTTTGTACTGAGACGTGGTACTGGTTCGTGGATGTCAGCGGGTGACGTCGGCTGATAATGAGTTGTCCACAGCGGCGCAGAGCCTGCAGCTGTTCTGGTGGAAGGTCACGGGCGGCGCCGTCGACGTCACGTACTGCGTGTGGCTCGTGTTGTATGGAGCGGGCTTGAGTTACTGGTTCCTTGACGTCGGCTGATGACGAGTTGTCCACAGCGGCGCAGAGCCTGCAGCTGTTCTGGTGGAAGGTCACGGGCGGCGCCGTCGACGTCACGTACTGCGTGTGGCTCGTGTTGTATGGAGCGGGCTTGAGTTACTGGTTCCTGGACGTCAGCTGATGACGAGTTGTCCACAGCGGCGCAGAGCCTGCAGCTGTTCTAATGGAAGGTCACGGGCGGCGCCGTCGACGTCACGTACTGCGTGTCGCTCGTTTTGTATGGAGCGGGGTAGAGTTACTGGTTCCTGGACGTCAGCTGATGACGAGTTGTCCACAGCGGCGCAGAGCCTGCAGCTGTTCTAATGGAAGGTCACGGGCGGCGCCGTCGACGTCACGTACTGCGTGTCGCTCGTTTTGTATGGAGCGGGGTAGAGTTACTGGTTCCTGGACGTCAGCTGATGACGAGTTGTCCACAGCGGCGCAGAGCCTGCAGCTGTTCTAATGGAAGGTCACGGGCGGCGCCGTCGACGTCACGTACTGCGTGTCGCTCGTTTTGTATGGAGCGGGGTAGAGTTACTGGTTCCTGGACGTCAGCTGATGACGAGTTGTCCACAGCGGCGCAGAGCCTGCAGCTGTTCTAATGGAAGGTCACGGGCGGCGCCGTCGACGTCACGTACTGCGTGTCGCTCGTTTTGTATGGAGCGGGGTAGAGTTACTGGTTCCTGGACGTCAGCTGATGATGTTTTGTCCACAGCGGCGCAGAGTCTGCAGCTGTTCTGGTGGAAGGTCACGGGCGGCGCAGTCGACGTCACGTACTGCGTGTGGCTCGTGTTGTATGGAGCGGGCTTGAGTTACTGGTTCCTGGACGTCGGCTGATGACGAGTTGTCCACATCAGCGCAGAGCCTGCAGCTGTTCTGGTGGAAGGTCACGGGCGGCGCCGTCGACGTCACGTACTGCGTGTGGCTCGTGTTGTATGGAGCGGGCTTGAGTTACTGGTTCCTGGACGTCGGCTGATGACGAGTTATCCACATCAGCGCAGAGCCTGCAGCTGTTCTGGTGGAAGGTCACGGGCGGCGCCGTCGACGTCACGTACTGCGTGTGGCTCGTGTTGTATGGAGCGGGGTAGAGTTACTGGTTCCTGGCCGTCGGCTGATGATGTGTTGTCCACAGCGGCGCAGAGTCTGCAGCTGTTCTGGTGGAAGGTCACGGGCGGCGTCGTCGACGTCACGTACTGCGTGTGGCTCGTGCTGCTGGCCCTGCTGCTGTGCCCTGTCATGTGGCTCGGATCTCCCAAGGACATGAAGTAAGAAACATTGAACTTACAGAGGGCTTACTACAAGGTCTGGAGCTTAACTGAGTCAGTCCCTGAGGTATGGGAGCGGGTGTTTTCGTCTCTCAAATTATCAAGTAGGTAGTTTTCGAAACTATATGAAGTTTCGTTTCCTTCCATACATTAACTTGCAGCGCCCCTAGCGGAAACGAGGAGAAATCTAAGGACGCTGTCAGTAAATGTATTGAAACGAAACTTCATATACAGCTCGTTCACCCTAAGATAGCACCTGCCGTGGTTGCACGCCAACCAAGGTAGGTGCCATCTTACGGTGAACGAGCTGTAGTTTCGAATACTATCAAATTCTCGTACTAAGCGTGATGACATGAAGCCACGCTTCATTTTGACGTAACGAAAACACCCCTCCCGTACCGCTCCCATACCTCAGGGACTGACTCAGTTACGCGCTAGATTAGTTAGGTTTGTAATTTGGAACCACTCTGAATAACGAAAACCGGATTGCGAGTTGAAATGCCGTTTTTGTATGCAGAAAATTATAAGCGCCACTGGCGGATTTGTTGAGAAACTCATTAAAACCATACATAAAAACTATCGGCTCGCAATTCGATAATCGGAATACCAACGCAAAACTTAGACAAACCTGTACTAGGCCCTCTGGTACGCTAGAAAGTGACAGCACTACGTCCGTGGCACGGTGGTCGTCAATTGGGCGTGTTGTTTTTAACCGACTTCAAAAATAGGAGGAGGTTCTAAATTCGTGTTTTTTTGTACCTCATAATATCTCCGTCATTTATGAACCGATGTTTATTTTTTTTTGTTGACACGATATACTTCCAGTTTTGTCCCATTTTCATCAAAATCTGGTTCTGATGATGGGATCCATGAGGAATTAAGGGAACTCCTCAAATATGATAGGCACACATATAGCATACGTCAAGAGGAAAGTCGGAGTGGGATTGAGGGTCGTGAAATTGGACTCTCGTCATAATGTGAGCTTTAGCTCATTTATGGTGAGGGTCCCTACGGAGGATCTGAAGATCTACTTGAGCCCTGACTTCTGGCCGAAAGGGGTGAAGTTCCGGCGGTTCAAAGGCCGTCTGTCACGTGATCCCCGGGCTGCGACGCGTCGGCGATCACACGTGTGTTAGATTAAGTTATAAATATCTTTATATGTATGTTAGTTGTAAGGTATATATTACTATGGGCCTTTGTCTAGGTACAATGTACATTTTTCACTGTTGCCTGAAATAAATGTATTGAATTGAATTGAATTGAACAGCGATTTCGGTATTACCAGCAAAAAATCAAGCATGTGCATTCAGAATGTGCCATTTGGTGAAGTGGAACTGATGAAGAAGCCCAGAGATGACCATTAATTGGAACTCCTCAATGATAAGTATTTCAAGGGTGACGATCAGGGTGACTTTCCGATATCCGATTGAGCTGAAATTTACAATACAATATGAACTACTAATACTGAATTAGATGGTGACAGCGAGCTGATCTGATGATCCAAACGGAAGGTGGACAACGGAACTCCTCAATGGATAATAGTAGACTGGCCGTGTTTAGGCTCATTGTGATCAGCACACGGTTATATTATAAAATCTTGTATTTGAGATAAATTCCTAGCTTCAAAGTCGTTTTTAGGGTTCCGTAAGCAAAAATTACGGAACCCTTATAGATTCGTCATGTCTGTCTGTCTGTCTGTCTGTCCGTGTATGTCACAGCCACTTTTTTCCGAAACTATAAGAGCTAGGCTGTTGAAACTTGGTAAGTAGATGTATTCTGTGAACCGCATTAAGAATTTCACAAAAAAATAGAAAAAAAACAGTAAATTTTTGGGGTTCCCCATACTTAGAACTGAAACTCAAAAAAAAAACATCAAACCCATACGTGTGGGGTATCTATGGATAGGTCTTATTTATATTTATATTTATTTATTAGAGTCACCAACATAGTATACACCGAAAAAAGTAAATACACACAAGATAGTTAAGTTATACATGCCAAGTGCTACCACAATTATAGATGACTAACAACATGCTATTAATAATAAAGAGCGAGAACAGATTCAAAAATTAAAAATAAAACATTATCACAAATTAATTAAAAAACACAACATGTCCTACAAATTGAAATTAAATTTTAACAAAACAAACATACATATATATAAAGGGTACGTATCAAAATGTATAAATTCAAAACACATACGTTTAGAATTCATAAGTTCAAAACACATAAATTTAAAATACGTAATGGTTTAAAATTTATAATTTCATTTGATATAAGTTTAGAATAACGAAGTTCGAAATACCGAAGTTTGAAAAACATAATGTCAACAACACATAACAGCTGTAATTAATAATGGCTAAATAGCATAATAGTGGCCACAACGCGTTGATTCCTCGTCATTCGCGTTCATTGGCGTCTCTAGCCGCATCCATCCACCGCGTTCCTTGTCTTTGATCCATCGAAAGGTTGATTTTGGAACCTCACCTCTGACACAGTTTGAATAGAACCTGCATAGTTCACCTACTTCTGATATAAATAAAATATTCTCCCTCCAATCTTTCTCACCCACTTTCAAAAACCTTGCAATAAGGATATTGAATTTATTTTCGGTATTCTAAACGTATACATTGTAATCATTATGTATTTTGATTTCAGGCATTTCGACCTTTATAAATAAAAAACTTTAAGGGTTTTAAATTTATTTATTTTCACTATTAGGTTTTTTAAATTTATGTGTTTTGAACTTACATGTTTTGATACGTACCCTAACTGTATACGTTTAAAATACCGAAAATCAAAATACCGTATGGTTCAAACATCGAGCAACACGAGGCCTGCGTTGCTCGATGGGTTCAAATAAATAAATCGAATATTCCTATTGTACGGTTTTTATAATGTTTGAAATACGTCAAAGTGTCAAATTTGAAGGCTCCAGTACAGTTTGGCATGCATATTTGTTTGAGATTATGGCTTTAGGCATTTCGACCATTATACATATAGAACTTTATCGATTATAAAACTTATTGATTTTCACCATTAGGTTTTTTAAATTTATGGATTTTGAACTTATGTATTCTAAACGTATGTATTTTGAATTTATGAATTTTAATACGTACCCATATATAAAACCTAAATTTTAAGTGAAAACATTACTTAGCGAGATTTTTCCTAAAATTGGGTAAGCTTCCGTAGAACAAATCAACGCCTTCGACCTTAGACACGCAGTTATACTGGCGAACCATCCTGTTCAAAGGAGCATTAAGCCCAAGATTGGTCTTGCAACAATCGGCCTGAAAAACCTTAAAGCTAGACGCTCTGGGCAGCCTTGATGGAGCAGAAAAGCGAAGAGAAGCCAGCAACTCCGTGGCTTCCAAGACGTTATTAACAAGCTTAAAGAGGAAAACGTTATCAAGCAAGTGCCTTCGATCCGCTAACGATCTTATCTTGAAATAATCAAGTCGTTCTTCGTAGCTCAAGAGGATTTTACCTTTAAAGCAAGAGTATGTAAGATGCCACATAAACCTTTTTTGAACACTTTCAAGCCTTTTCTTATAAACGTCATAGAAAGGATTCCAAGCAGAGCTGCAATATTCTTCAAAAATGATATTGAGGTTTCTAATTTTTTTTTTTTCTAAACTGAATAGTTTGCGCGTGAGACACTTTCAAAGTGGTAAAAAGTGTCCCCCCCCCCCCCCCCCATAACTTCTAAAATAAGAGAATGACAAAACTAAAAAAAAAAATATGATGTACATTACCATGTAAACTTCCAACGAAAATTGGTTTGAACGAGATCTAGTTAGTAGTTCTTTATTTTTGGGGTTCCCCATACTAAGAACTGGTCCTCATAAAAAAAAAAAAAACATCCAACCCATACGTGTGGGGTATCTATGGCTAGGTCTTCAAAAATGATATTGAGGTTTTTAATATCATTTTTTTCTAAACTGAATAGTTTGCGCGAGAGACACTTCCAAAGTGGTAAAAAGTGGGGCCCCCATAATTTATAAAATAAGAGAATGATAAAACTTTAAAAAAAATATGATGTACATTACCATGTAAACTTCCAACGAAAATTGGTTTGAACGAGATCTAGTTAGTAGTTCTTTATTTTTGGGGTTCCCCATACTAAGAACTGGTCCTCATAAAAAAAAAAAAAAACATCCAACCCATACGTGTGGGGTATCTATGGCTAGGTCTTCAAAAATGATATTGAGGTTTTTAATATCATTTTTTTCTAAACTGAATAGTTTGCGCGAGAGACACTTCCAAAGTGGTAAAAAGTGGGGCCCCCATAATTTATAAAATAAGAGAATGATAAAACTTGAAAAAAAATATGATGTACATTAAATTTCCATGTAAACTTCCAACGAAAATTGGTTTGAACGAGATCTAGTAAGTAGTTTTTTTTTAATACGTCATAAATCATAATCCATCCAAGAACTTTTTTATTATGTTACTTGCTGCTACGGAACCCTTCATGGGCGAGTCCGACTCGCACTTGACAGCTTTAAAAAAAAAAATATGGATTTATACCCATTCGTTCTTACGTACTTACTAATATAAATGTATAAATAAAATCAATAAATAATGCTGGATACACAAAATTATCTAGCCCCAAGCTAAGCAGAGCTTGTGTTTATGGGTACTAGATAACTGATATAATTAATACAATACATTACATAGATAGATATCTTTTATTATACACAGGAAATAACCAGAGCACCCCCTTACAAATATTTGTTCCGAGGCGGGAATCGAACCCGCAACCTCTTGCGTCGCAGGCGAACCTTCGCCCGCTGCGCCACAGAGGTCGTCACATACATCATCATGGGCGATATAAACGTGGTCAGGAGGCCAATTCTCGGATTGTAGAGATTATCTCTAAATTAGAGATAATGTCGAAGCATGAATGTCTACAAAAAATGTCACGAAAATGTCACAATAACCATCAAATCGTATTCGATTTGAATGATTTTGGTCGACTTATGTCTATTTGTGACATCACGAGAATAGCAAATTAAGATTTTATTCGTCATTCGCCATCTTTTTTCGACATATGTCGAATTCGACTGAATCTCTAAAGCACGAGAATTGCCCTCCTGGTCCTACACCTGTACCATGTCTGTGCTGCTGTCATAATCGATGTCTATTACCAGTTTGCTGTTCGTTGCGCTGCGTGTTTTAGCTTTTTTTCAAGAGCAAAATTATTTAGAACACGCACCGCAATGAATAGCAAACTGGACATCGAAATCGAACCTCAGTCTATTACCCAATGTGTGTGCAGGTTGCTAGCGTGCACGTCCGTGCTGATAGTGTGCACGGTGGCGGTGGCCACGTGCACGTGCATATCGCTGGACGAGGAGTCTCCCGCCAGCGCGCAGACCGTGCTGGCCTACAACCCGCAGTTCGTTGACTTCCTCAGCGCCTACGGGATACTGGCTTTCCAGGTAATTACATCAAAGTCAAAAGCACTTATGTATTTTTAACCCCCGACGCAAAAACGACGGGGTGTTATAAGTTTGACGTGTCACTGTGTGTGTTTGTGTGTGTGTGTCTGTCTGTCCGCTCGTAGCTCCCGAACGGATGAACCGATTTAGTTTTTTGTTTTTGTTTGAAAGGTGAGTTAGTCGGGAGTGTTCTTAGCTATGTTTGATCAAAATCAGTTCAGCCGTTTCATTGCGTTGACGGTTTTTTTATTCTTACAAAATTAATTACTTGTATATACTAAAATGTACAGAATCTATTTTGTCCCTTTGCTGGTCAAAGATCTCCCCCAAATTCTTCCACCTGTTATAAGCTTTTAGTTAGCTTGCAATGTAGGTATGTTGGTCCGGGTGGAATCTTGCAACTGAATTTTAAAGCAGTTATCCTCAACCGTTTGAGCTGAAAGCGATACCTGTCAAGTTCCGATGACAATACAGTATGATGGTGACGGCGCGCTGATGTGATGATGGAGACGGAAGGTGGACAACGGAACTCCTCGATGGATAATAGTAGACTGGCCGTGTTTAGGCTCATTTTGATCAGCACACGGGTACTGTATATATTCTGTGACACGGGTACTAAAGTACTTTTTTTTCTTCTCCATATACGTTTTGTGCACCACCTACATAAATGTATCCACACAAAGGTTAGCTGGTAGAGAATGCTTCTTAGCATTAAGTTCGCCTATGTACATTGTTTGTTTTGTGCAATAAAGAATATTCTATTCTATTCTATCACGAATTTTATAAAAGCTTGTATTGTAGAATATTTATTTTGCAAAAAAAGATATTCAATGAAATCAAAAGGATTATTTTGAAGAATAAACTAAATTGACTCCTGTTCGGACGCAACCAAACCTAGAAGAATCAGGCAACAAACACGGCTTTATTTGATAAATATTTGCTGCCCACCTGATGGCCTTGAACAATGCATTACCACATAGGTCACGTCCACCTAGGACGCGCCCTATGTGGCATTGCACTGCGCCCGCCACCCTGAGACATAGATGAAAGTCTCATGTGCCTGTATTTTCACCAACACCCTTCAAACCGGAACAGAGCAATGCCAGCATTACTGCTTTGCGGCAGAAATAGGTAGGGTGGTAGTACTTCCCCGAACAAACTCTTTCACAAAAAAGCTAGCTACTACTAACTGGAGCGTCTTTAAAACTTGTGCATCCGTTTCATCTTCGGCCTGCGGAAGTTTGACCACGTGTCTCAGTTCCGATCCCAACTAAAATGGCTCCCCATTCGTCGTCAACGTGATCTCCATGCTCTGTCGTTTCTGTTCAATGTTCTTTACAATCCTCTATCTCCTACTTACCTCCGTGATCGCTTCGATTTTCTAATTCCGTGTGGTAAGCCTTGCAGAACGGCTACGTCCTCCCTGTTGAAAACTCCATCCACAAGCCGCTATGGCGGGTCCTTATCTGCCCACACGGTCAAGCGCCGGAATTCTCTTCCCCACTCTATCCACGCCAGTTCACACGTACCCACCACTATTAATCAGTTCTCCGTATCATCAAAGGTTTGCTGGAAGAAAACTCTTGGAGGCTTTTTTTTTATACTAATTGAATGTCGGAACAAGCCGATGGCCCACCTGATGTTAAGCGGTAACCTCTGCCTATGTACAGTGCATTACGTCATAGGTCACGTCCACCTAGGACGCGCCCTATGTGACATTGCACTGCGCCCGCCACCCTGAGACATAAAGATGTAAAGTCTCATGTGCCTGTAATTTCCCCGGCATCCTTACCCTTCAAACCGGAACACAGCAATGCGAGCACTACAGCTTTGCGGCAGAAATAGGTATGGTGGTAGTACTTCCCCGGACGAACTCTTTCACAAAAAAGCTACTCTACTACTGTAAGCTCGCCTTTGTACATGTCCTCTAAGTTATTTGATTTTCTTCTCTATGTTTGTGTGTACAATGAAGAATAAATTGTGAACTGTGCGATGCAGTTCGACATCCACCCGATGCTGCTCACGATCCAGGTGGACATGCGCGACGGCCGACAGATCAACAAGGCGGTGGCGGGCGGGTTCCTCGCCACGCTGACCATGTTCACGGTGACGGCCGCGCTGGCGGCGCGCCGCTACGGGCTGGACGTCAGCAACAATATACTGCAAGGTAACCTACTAACTTCGGAACTCCCCACTTTTTATGTTCCGACACTAGCTTGGCTGCATTTTTTCATGTTGGTAATCGTTTCCAGGGCTCCCTCCGTCGATTGCACTGTACGTGCTAGTGTTGCTGGTCACACTACAGCTGTGCCTGTCCTCAGCAGTCAGCAACTCTGTGCTGTTTCAGCAGATTGAAAACTACTTCCGGATACCTAGATGTAAGTTTTCCGTATTTTTAGGGTTCCGTATCCACAGGGTAAAACGGGTGCCTATTACTAAGACTTCGCTGTCCGTTCGTCTGTCACCAGGCTGTATCTGTATCTCATGGACCGTGATAGTTAGACAGTTGAAATTTTCAAAGATGATGTAATTCTGTTGCCGCTATAACAACAAAACAGAATAAAATAAATATTTAAGGGGACTCCCATACAACAAACGTGATTTTTTTGTCGTTTTTATAGATAATGGTACGGAACCCTTCGTGCGCGAGTCCGACTCGCACTTGGCCGCAATTATTATACTCAAAAAATCAAATAAATCCACACATATCGATACAAACATATATACAAACTACTTATATATTTATATAGTCCAGCCAAATTGTGGTTTTAGGTGGGATGTTGAGGGTAGTCTAGATTTCGTCCATTCTTGGGGAGCTGAATCCGAATCTTGAGGTTTGCTAACAAAATTAAGAACAAAAGGCAATAATTACAGGTCTAGCGCTTAACTGAGTCAGTCCTTGAGGTATGGGAGCGGTACTGGAGGGGTGTTTTCGTTACGTCAAAATTAATTTACAGTACCCTATCTTTTATATTTTCAGGTTTCTGCTGGCAACGCGTCCTCATACGATCATCCGTAGTATTGTTCGCCGTGTTCCTAGCCGAGTCCGTCCCGAGGTTCGACCTGGTTATGGGCCTAGTCGGCTCCACTCTCACCGGACCACTCATGTTCATATTCCCACCGATTTTCTTCCTCAAACTATGCTATTTGAAATCTCAAATGGTAAAACTAGACCCTGTAAAGTTCGGTAAAAGATTAACAGCAAACCGATTCCACAGTGTACAAAATGGCGCCAATGGATCACAAAATGGCGTCCATATTTCACAAAATGGCGACGAAACACCGCTTATTTTGATAGATTCTTTAAGTAAATATAGAACGTTTACGAATAGGAATTATAGGAAATTCTATGGCGATACAGACGACGATTATAATATAAAATGGTACGATGTTGTGTTATCACTGATTGTCATCACGATGGGGGTGGCAGCGACAGTTGTAGCAACATATTCGAGCTGGGCGAATTCTATAAACTACGCTACTTATTCGCCGCCATGTTTAGTCAACGCTACATTAGCTGCTAGAAGTTTTTTGAATGATCTGTGAATTGCGATATCGCTAAGTAACATAGTTTTTTGTATGGAATTGATTTTATGTAAATATATAGATAAGTTTAAAATCAATCTTTAGGCTTCGTAATAACTTGTATTAAATATAACTACGTCTGTAACTAGTTTCAATTTGTAATATAAAAATATAGGTGTTAGATTGAATTTGGTTGATCAACTTGATACATTTGCGTGGTTATTTTTTAAAATTTGCACTCCGACCACTCTCTACACTCCGGAATATCCTAAGTGCAAAAGCAGAACTTGTTTTAAAAAGTGACATTGGCAAAAATTGTGGGCTACTCCGCAAAGGCCACTTGTTCAAGAACTGAACTGAACTGATTGTCAAAATGACAGCTAGGCTTATCCGGTCACAGCTCAGAGTAAGTTAGGCCGTAGGCCGAGATAAATAGATAATAGAGAGAAGGTACGTGCTAAGTAACGTCTATTAATGTCCAGCATATTTATATTTATTATTAATCTCAGCCTTAGAATATAAATAAATAAATAATGCTGGACACAGTTTACACAACATTATTCCTAACATTAGCCTGATTCTTCTAGGTCTGGTTGCGTTGGAACAGGAGTAAATGTAAATTTATTTTTTAAGACGATTCAAAATGATCCTTGTGATTTCAATGAATAAAATACTTTTATCTAGCCCCAAGCAAAGCAGAGCTTGTGTTATTGGTACTAGATAACTGACATACTTAATACAATACATTACATAGATAGATATTTTTTTATTATAAGTACATAGAAAATACCCAGAACACTTGAACAAATATCTGCAGATCGTACAAATATTTATTACAAGGCGGGAATCGAACCAGCAACCTCCTGCGTCAATCAAGTATTTAACAATCAATTGAGACAAACGTATTGGTGTTGTGTAACATAAATTTTGTAAGAGGACATTTATGAGCTTCACTAGCGGACACTTTGTTAACAACAATTTCCATACAAAAATCCCTGTTACTCTACACCGTACGTCCGTGTCAATTGCTTGTCAAAACTCAGACTACGGTCGTTGATGTTTAAATGTTGTCTCGCTTCTTTTTGTAGCAACAAAGTGAGACAAATTAGTGTTGTAGCATTTTTTATACAATTATACAATAAACATTACTATTAAATTACATAAGGTAGGTAGGTACTATGAATTAAATATGTTATAATTGCAAATTGTTTTATTTATACACATTTTTACATTGTATTACAAAGAATAATGTCATATAAAATCAATAAAATCATTCTAATACATTCATTTTAAAACACATATATTTTATTACAATTGAAATCACATTATTTATGTGATTTCAATTGTAAATTGCAATCAAATTATCCAAATAACAATTACTTTCATTAACATCACGTAAATAGATGTGCTAGATTGTCTGTTGCATAAAAATAAAAATTATGATGATACTGATTTTGTATAAAATATCGTTAAAATAACGATCCCCTGTTCTTTTATTACCACCATTCATTTTACAAATTATCAAACTAATGTCACTTTTAAAATAAAATAAAATATAATCTTGGTATTTGAAATCATAAAAATAAATCTTACAATAAAGTCATCGTAACTCAAAACGCTGCAATTTGAATCATATCGATTGAAATCATCATCATCACCACGAGATATCTTTAGTTTATATTGTCATCATGCTGAAACTGATTCTCTGGTCCTAGGAGTCCTAGGTTTGGTAAAGCCGTGGTAAAGCACTGTGCTTACCTAACTAAGTTTGGTAAAGCACTGTGCTTACCTAACTAAGTTTGGTAAAGCACTGTGCTTACCTAAGTTTGGTAAAGCACTGTGCTTACCTAACTAAGTTTGGTAAAGCACTGTGCTTTTGACCTGAGTTTGGTAAAGCACAACTTTAGACCAAAGTTTGGTAAAGCACTGTGTTTTGAACTTAAGTTTGGTAAAGCACAGCTTTAGACCAAAGTTTGGTAAAGCACAGCTTTAGACCAAAGTTTGGTAGAGCACTGTGTTTTGAACTTAAGTTTGGTAAAGCACAGTTTTAGACCAAAGTTTGGTAAAGCACTGTGTTTTGAACTTAAGTTTGGTAAAGCACAGCTTTAGACCAAAGTTTGGTAAAGCACTGTGTTTTGAACTTAAGTTTGGTAAAGCTCAGCATTAGACCAAAGTTTGGTAAAGCACTGAGTTTTGAACTTAAGTTTGGTAAAGCACAGCATTAGACCAAAGTTTGGTAAAGCACTGTGTTTTGAACTTAAGTTTGGTTAAGCACAGATTTAGACCAAAGTTGTGTAATGCACTGTGCTTTGGACCTAAGTTTGGTAAAGCACAGCTTTAGACCAAAGTTTGGTAAAGCACTGCGCTTTGGACCTAAGTTTGGTAAAGCACAGCTTTAGACCAAAGTTTGGTAAAACACTGTGATTTTGACCTAAGTTTGGTAAAGCACAACTTTAGACCAAAGTTTGGTAAAGTAAAGCACTGTGCTTTGGACCTAAGTTTCCCAAAGTACAACTTTTGCTATGAAAACTTTCGTAAACTATCATTCATTTTATAAAAACGGTATTTTTTGACGCGGATGGAGTTGCGTATCATTCACTCACCTTGATAATGACTCAAAATTCTAGTCGAAACCTGTCGGTGCTTACACCGTGCTTACACTTACCGTTCTTATAAAATGAAAGCACAACTTTAGACCTGAGTTTGGTAAATCACTGCACTTGAACCTAAGTTTGGTAAAGCATTGTGCTTTATACCTTATTTTGGTAAAACGCGGAACTTCCCACAACTTAGTACAAATTAATAGGATAACTGTAGGTCGGTCGTTACAGGAAATCATAGCTGTTGACGTCATCAAAAGGCTGTGTTTGTGACGGGGGGCGAGCCGCGGTCCCGCCGGGCCTGTATTGCGGCTGCTAGACATGAAACGTTTAAAATGTATTGGTAAACTTATATTAACTATTAGAATATAACATCAGTTTGTATCGTAAATTACGGAAGACTGAATGAAATAATGAAAGTTTTTTGAAGCTAAGTTAGCGTGATCAATGTATGAATACTGACAGTTATGAAAATAACTATAAAATTATTGACATTGCATAAATTCACGATCATAATACCAGTAGTCAGTACCATGCATAATAATACTACACAAAAAAAATGTTTAAATGAAATACCCAGTGACAATGATTTAAGGCGATAATAGACCCAAAACTGTAATGTAGACCTATCTTAGAAAGCCTACTTCTCCTAAACTAAACAGATGGCCCAAATAATTAAAAAAAAACATATCATATTTTTAATATATTCTAGAATAGAAACATAAGTTTACTTTTTTAATTTTCTGTTCCTTTTGACAAGAAAAAAAACCATTTTTTTTTAATTTTTTTTTTATTTGTTTCGCTTGCTCTATCTGCCCCGTGTTCTTACTTACCTGAACTTTACTGAGTTAGTCACGTGATAGTCACGGAATTTGGGGTGACTAATCACCTTCAAACATCCCAAAGAATAGACGCCCAACGCCCGCGACCGTTTTCGTATTCCAGTCGAACGCTGTCGCGGGCGGAGGTCATGATGAAGAGGCATCGAACTCAGTCTCAAAACGTCGACAAAAAGGCGAAAAACAGTGGTAATTAGCTGTATATTTTTTTTCAAATCAGTCCGTACACGCTGGTTTTGGCGTTGACCGCCAGCGTTGGTGCATCAGCGCCGTGCCGTGTCTGTATCTCATCGACACGAATCTTGGCGGATCTGTCAAGTGCGTCCACTCATTAGCCAAACGCTCAGTTCGCGACCGTGAGTCGACAGGTGTGTTTTACCTTGGCAATAGTTTGACCCACGTTTAGTCAAGCCACTGGCCTACTAGTTGTGCAAACGTGTCACCAAATGTCTATTGGGCCAGCGTGTACAATGCCCTTTATGCCAGCACTTCACTTTTCATAGGCAAAATCAATCATGAGTTTAACAGTACATGGTGCTATTTGCATTGGTAGAATAATAATCGTGAGTTTATGCTAAGATCAGGGCTAAAGCAGAGTTATAGCCATTAGAGTGGTTTTCAATTGGAGGATAAAACTATATAGGTATCAGCTTGCAGATTTTGTAACTCTGATGCTATCAGTTTCAATCAGAAGGAATAACTTTATAAATATTTTACAAGCACACTGAAAGACCGAACTGTATTGTGTATTGTGAAGTGACTGAAAATTGGTACTCTGCTCCCTCTTAAAAACAGTTTCGTCTCCTTTTGATTCATGGCGACAATAGATTAGAATAAGATAGTGTTATACATAATTAGAAAGAGCGAAGAGAGACGCATCTATTAGGCAAAAATACTAGCAGTTTTTTTGGAATAGTTTTTAAAGAATTGATTATTCTATAACAATCGTTTTCTAATTTAATTTTCGATCACATTTCGATAAAATTACACTTCTGTGTTATAGTTTCAGTTTGAGGAGAATATAATTTGTGACATTTATGACAGCGACACGAGATCGGAACATGATCCGAGCTTTATTTTGGCTATTTTTTATTACGAGAATTGAACAATAAGTAAATAACGCTCTTGCGATTATCAAGTTTACGCAGTTTAAATACAAAGCACGATTGCAACTACCTGTAAATTAGGTAGTCGCAAAAACGACAGTTCAAATAGAAACAGCTTTGAAACCGATAGCAACAGAATTATGTAATCGCGCCCCAGATCATCACGCCAAGGGTCAGTAACGCCGCATCCGCGCGTCAATACGACACCCAATGAGAACAAGGGGCACTTTCACATTGAACGACAACGAAACCGATATCGTCGACGTCACGGTGCGGGGTGAAGGAGAGTAGCGGGCGGGGTGACGCGCCGCACAATCTACGTCTGTGCGCCGCACAATCTACGTCTGTGCGCCGCACTTTGTTTGCTGTAATCACCCGAAATGCTGCGGTCGTGTGTGTGTTTTTTTTATACATCTTTATATGACGGATCAAGCAGATGGTCCACCTGATGATAAGTTACCCTCTGCCTATGAACAGTGCATTATCTCATAGGTCACGTCCACCTAGGACGCGCCCTATGCGGCATTGCATTGCGCCCGTCACCCTGATACGTAAAGATGGAAAGTCTCATGTGCCTGTAATTTCACCGGCACCCATACCCTTCGAACCGGAACACAGTAATACGAGCACTACTGCTTTGCGGCAGAAATGGGTATGGTGGTAGTAATTCCCCGGACGAACTCTTCATGTGGTGCGGTCATGTCGTGCACGATATCGTCCAATGTGAAGCCCAATAAAGGGCCGTTCAAAGCTGGGGCCCTAGTCGGAGTTTTGCAAACACCACCGTAACGATGAACGTAACGACGATCGTAACGACGATCGTACGTGTAAAACATAATAACTAGCTATTAATCTGTGCCAAAAACGTCACAGTTTAATGGCTAGTTACTACGCAATACACGTACGCTCGTCGTTACGATCATCAAAAATTCAAATTCAAAAATCTTTATTTCAGGCTTACTGACAAATCAACTCTTAAATAAAGGTGAATTCCCTAATACACTAAAAATAGCAAAAGTATCTCCCATTTACAAGTCAGGACCAAAAACAGACCCAGGCAACTATCGTCCTATTTCTGTATTGCCTATCCTATCGAAAATTCTTGAAAAAATTATACAAAAGCGACTCGAAAAATACCTTACTTCTATAACTTTCATTTATGAGCAGCAGTATGGATTTCGACCTAAAAGTAATACTTTAGGAGCTACAATTGACCTTGTCACTAAAATAAAATAAATAAATAAATAAATAAATAATGCTGGACAGTTCACACAACATTATCTAGCCCCAAGCTAAGCCAGAGCTTGTGTTATGGGTACTAGATAACTGATATACTTAATACAATATATTACATAGATAGATATTTTTATTATATATAGAAAATACCCAGAACACCCGGAACAAATATCTGCAAATCGCACAAATATTTGTTCCGAGGCGGGAATCTAATATAGATAAGAAAAACGTAGTCCTCGGAATATTTATCAACCTAAAAAAGGCCTTTGACACCGTCAGTCACAAATTGCTATTTAAAAAGCTAGAATGTATTGGTGTCAAAGAAACAGCCCTAAAAATGTTTCAATCATACCTACTAAACAGGTTCCAAATAGTACAAATTAATGAAATTCAAAGCGAATCGGCACCTATATCCTGCGGGGTCCCTCAAGGATCAATTCTAGGCCCATTGTTATTCTTAATTTACATAAATAACATCCATCAGTTAGGTCTACATGGAAACATCACACTGTACGCGGATGATACATGTCTGTTCTACTTTGGAGCCTCCATCCACGATATAATACCCCGCGCTCAAGAAGATTTGAACACACTTCATGACTGGTTCCAATATAATCTCTTAACCATTAATATGTCAAAAACATGTTTCACGATTTTCAAGGCAAAAAACAAACATGTCCCGTCCTATGACCCCCTTAAAATGAACAATGTAGCTTTACAAGAGAAAAACAATGAAAAATACCTAGGCTTGCATTTGGATAGCTATTTGACGTGGAACACACATATAGACCATATTAAAACTAAACTTTCATCACGTATTGGATCTCTACGTAACATTGTCCGGTGTGTTCCGCGTCAATTACGCTACACCATTTACAACTCACTCATAAAACCGCATCTATTATACCTAATAGAAATTTGGGGCAACGCCGCTAAAACTAGATTATCTGAACTGCAAATTCTACAAAACAAAATTATCAAATTGCTTTTTAATTATCCATATTTAACATCAACTAAAAAAATCTACAAAGAAACTAAAATTATGAACTTAAAACAGCTATTCATTTATAATACATGCATTCTCGTGCGAAAAATCCTCAAGAAATCGATCCACACTAATCTAACGTTTACTAAAACAAGGGAAGTGTCAAAGCAAAGTACGCGACGCGCTAGCTTTCTTGTCTTGCCCAAGTGTCGTACGAACTACGGGAAAAAAACGGTAGTTTACGAAGGCGCACAGCTTTACAATAAATTACCCTCAGATATAAAAAAAAAAAATACATTTAACGCATTCAAAACTAAACTTTCTCATCATATTATATCAAATGTTTACTAATAATTTTATGCGTCATAATGTGTTGATTGAGTTCCTATCGATATTAACTTGAACGACCTAAACTATTTTTAATATGTATAATTGATTCTCATGTAAGTGATAATGATTATCTTTTTGAGAATAAATGATTATTAAACCGAATGCACTAAACCTAAACAGTAAGCCCATATCAACATAAATACCTTAGAAACTAACATACACATAAAAAAAAACACTTGATTTATTAGTTAATCTAACACACGTGTGACGTCGTTACGATGGTGTGTGTAAACTCGGACTTGCCCCTCTGGCGTCATGTCCGCGTGACACCCACAGCGCGAGCGACTGACACCTTAAAGCGATCATTTGAAGCAGTTTATGCTTGAAACCAACAGATTCCTAGCCTAAGCGGACTACGCATCCATTCTTTAACTTTATTTACATGTGTAAGTGCTCCTTTAATCTAAGTATCGGTTGGTGTAATAGACAGAGAGCCAGCAAAAAAATACGTATGATTATTTCAAAGATGGCTTCGGTATTATTATGTTTATACTAATTCCTCGCATGCCCTCGCTTCACTCAGGACTCTACATAACTCTAGAGACCCTCGTTACGCTCAGGGTTCAATATGCCACACGCGGCAATATGATGCAGTGTCTTACACTGCTTTATTCCCATAGTTTATAATCTAATATTAGAGACATTAAATAAATAAATAATGCTGGACAGTTCACGCAACATTATCGAGCCCCAAGCTAAGCAGAGCTTGTGTTATGGGTACTAGATAACTGATATACTTAATATAATACATTACATGGATAGATATTTTTTATTATACATAGAAAATACCCAGAACACCCTAAACAAATATGTGCAGATCGTACAAATATTTGTTCCCAGACAGGAATCGAACCAGCAACCTGCGTCACAGGCGAACATTCGCCCGCCGCGCCACACAAGTCGTTTTTTTTTATGTAACATTGATAGACCTTTGTTTGACCACGATCTCACCTCTTGGTAAGTGACTATGTGGCCGAAGATGGAGCACAAAGGTCTAGAAGGCACCTATTCACTCTAGCCTTGAAGAGACCCAGATTATAGTTTTCAGGAAAGACAGACGACGGTAGTGTACTCCACTCCGTAGCAGTCATGACTTGATACCGGTATGGCACATATATAACTGGATAACTTCTCAAAAAGATTGCTTTAAGGTAATCATACGTGTTATTGCTGTGTCTCGGTCTGTAACGGCATTAGATGTGTTTAGTATGAAAAGGTGAGTGAAGCATTACTTGTGCGTGAGGTGAGATGAGATCACATGTGCGGCCGTCCGCCGCGCGGCGCCTGCTGTTGCTAGAAACATAGTACGCGCTCAGCCTCACATCCCAGCTGAGATAACACTGCGTTCGACAATACTCGAACATTCTGCTACTATGTATAGTTTTTTTTCTTCAGTTTAAGGCGGTTGCTTACGCTCGTGGCGCGAAATTCTTTTTTTTTTCGTGTTTTTTGCTCATCACAGCTCATCAACACTTCTTCAGATAGCTAAAACTATGTTGCCGCAAATTATGTGACCTAACACACAAGTTTTAATTTATAGTATCACATAAATATCATTAGTTTTTTTTTTTTTTTTTTTTTAACAATGGTAGACCTTTGTTTGACCACGGTCTCACCTGATGGTAAGTGACGATGCGGCCGAAGATGGAGCACAAAGGTCTAGAAGGCACCTATTCACTCTAGCCTTGAAGAGACCCAGATTATAGTTTTCAGGAAAGACAGACGACGGTAGTGTATTTCACTCCTTAGCAGTTCTCATTATAAAGGTAGAACTGAAACGTTAGCTACGATTGTGCTTCTACGATATTTACAGTGTTTTTTTGTTTAATTCATAGCCAAACTAATGATATTTATGTGATACTATAAATTAAAACTTGTGTGTTAGGTCACATAATTTGCGGCAACATAATTTTAGCTATCTGAAGAAGTGTTGATGAGATGTGATGAGCAAAAAACACGCGCCACGAGCGAAAGCAACCACCTTAACGTGAAACGTTTCGCTCGAGGCGTGAACTTCAAAGAAGTTGGGCAACCGCTGAACCAGGTCAAAAATAAATGAACCAGGGCCCCTTCATGGAAGTAATTAGTACGATTCTAAATGTTGTTTTTTGTCAAATTATTCTAAAGAACTTGTAGATTTTTAGAAGTTGGAAAGCAAAAGTTGTATTTCTAAATAATTAGATAAATCAACTCATTGCATTTGCGTGAAAAAAAACGCATCAAGCTCCATTACTTTCCCACAACTTCTACGAAAGAAATTAAATTAGCTTTTTCATTATCTTAGCATATAATATCAATAACCAAAAAGTATCTCAACTGTACGTTACGTTAGTCAAAAAAGTTGGGTCAAACAATGTATGGGGAGTTGCCCATGTTCTTTGATTGTGTTTTTTGCTCATCGCAGCTCATCAACACATCTTGAGATAGCGAAACCTGATTTAGTGGAAACTAAGAGAACTAACGCACATGTTTTGATTGATAGTGTTTCAAAAATATCATTAGTTTAGCTATGAATTTCATTCATAGTATTTTTTTAACTACGAGGATGACGGAACAAGCTGATGGCCCACCTGATGTTAAGCGGTAACTTCTGCCTTTAACAATGAATTACCACATAGGTCACGTCCACCTAGGACGCATCCTATGTGGCATTGCACTTTGCCCGCCACCCTAAGACATAAAGATGAAAAGTCTCATGTGCCTGCAATTTCACCGGCACCCATACCCTTCAAACCGGAACACAACAATGCGAGCACTACTGCTTTGCGGTAGAAATAGGTATGGAGGTAGTGCTTCCCCGGACGAACTCTTTTAACAAAAAAACAGCCTAGAATGCTGTTTACTTTTTTTTTTTTTTTTTTTACACTTTGAATCAAAGTTTGCGTGTTAGTTCTCATAGTTTCCGCAAAATCAGGTTTTGCTATCTCAAAATGTGTTGATGAGCTGTAATTAGCAAAAAACAACAAAATTTAAATTTCGCGCCACAAGCGAATCGCACCACACTTATAAATCCACAATGCATTAAATATTGTCGGATATTATTATTATTATTTATTATATTAGAAGATATCTTCGAGTAATTATCAAAAGCATACCTAAGAAGCTTTAATGCCTTTAATAAAATGGTGTCGCTACAAAATAAAAGCATGAAGGCTTCTAAGAAAGTAAGGTTCAATAATGCAGAAAATGAAATGGTTATTAGCATAGAAAAACTATACAGGGTGTAAATATGTATCCTCAATATATTTACAAAGGTTAGAAATGGTTATTAGCATAGAAAAACCATGTACCCTCAACATCTGTGTTTATTTTAATTCAAGTTAACCTAGCAGCAATATAAACTATTTTTTACATATGTCTGAAAAAATAACAGGTTTTTCAGCAAAGTTTACTTATCACGTCTACGAAAAAAACAAATATAAACGAAATGATAAAACTTACTCTATAATATGCAAAATGTTGGTAAAACATTCAAATAGTTAATTTTGTTTTTACGGCGCCTAGTATCAGTTGATTCTGAGAAACTGTTTTCATAAGTGTTTGACTTTGTGTTTTTTTGCGACTTTTTGAGTTATAATAAATTCTGACAGCGCAATTATCACTTTATTCACTTGTACTGAAAAAAATATTTTTCATTAAAAACGTATTCAACATGGATAGAGGATTCAAACAAGGAAAGTTTATCGTTCGATCTCAAGAAGAGTAACCCCATAAAATATGACGAGTGTACAGAATTTACACCCTGTATTATTTACATAGGAGGTAGTACATATGTTATGGATTATAAAGTTAAGTTGGTGTATGTTATTATTTGCAAAGGGATGAGAAGCTAGCTAAAGCCAAAAACACTAGAAAATGTTCAAATAGAAGAAATCATTTCTTCTGAAATTATCGAGATAATTCAAATAAAAATAAAATACATATGTTTTTATTTACAGATAATACTGGCTAATGGTGGGCTGAAACGTTGCCCCCCCCCCCCCCCCCGTTGATATATAAGGGGGAGGTTTTATGTCTAAAATAATAACATCACACTAATATTATAAATGTGAAAGTGTGTGAGTGTGTGCGTGTGTTTGTTACTTCTTCACGCTGAAACGGCTAGACGGATTTGGATGAAATTTGGAATGGAGATAACTGGACTCCCGGTATAACACATAGGCACATTTTGATCCCGATATTCCCACGGGATCGAGACTTACGAGGGTGAAACCGCGGGGCGCTGCTAGAGAACAGTAAATAAATCAATGAACATACCTGCTGCAGCAAATGCCGGAGTCCAGGGTTAGAGGGCAGCAGGGGGCGCATAACGCGAGGGGGATGCCCCCCCACGCCAACCCCACTGTTGCGCAACTGTTGCTGCAGTTGCTGCTGCAACTGGTGCTTTCTCTGTTGCTCCTATAAGAGAGAAACAGTGTAAGAAAGAGATGACAGTGAGAAACCAGTTGTGAAAAGAGGTAGTAGGAAGGCAGTGGTTGGAGGCGTGCGTGGCTTTCTATGGGGAGGCATATGCCCAGCAGTGGACTTCTGCAGGCTGGTGATGACGATAAATGTAGTACAGGACAATTAGCCCATATAGATGCCTCTTATCTGTTGACGACTGGACGCGTTACAGGCAATGTAGAATTGCTGGCGCATCTTTTGTCGAGACGCACTGCTTGATTAGACACACATGCACTGGAGGGCAATTCTCGTGCTTTAGAGATTAAGTCGAATTCGACATATGTCGAAAAATGATGGCGAATGTCGAATAAAATCTTAATTTGCTATTCTCATGATGTCACACATAGACATAAGTCGACCAAAATCATTCAAATCGAATACGATTTGATGGTTATTGTGACATCTTCGTGACATTTTTTGTAGACATTCATGCTTCGACATTATCTCTATAGAGATAATCTCTACAATCCGAGAATTACCCTCCTAATCTCACACTAGGATCCCCTGTGTCGTGGGTATGGGTAAAAAGAGGCCCGTTTGACACTCTGCCTATGTATGTTTTGAAACATGATGCGAGCTGGTACCTCGAGCTGCTTGTAGTGCTGTTCCTGCTGCTGGGCGGCGTGCAGGTGTCCCATGATGTCCATCTGACTCTTGAACTGCGCCTCCTGCTGATGCGCCGCCTCCAGGGTCTGCTGCAGCTGCTGTATCTTGTGCAGGTTCTCCTGCCTTGCCGCCTCCAGCCCATCCAGCTGGTTGGCGCGCGGACCCTTCCCTCCGCCGACCTGCCCTTGCATCCCGCCCTGACCCTGCATCCCGCCCTGGCCTTGCATCCCGCCCTGGCCTTGCATCCCGCCCTGTCCTTGCATTCCGCCCTGACCCTGCATCCCTCCCTGCCCCTGCATACCTCCCTGACCCTGCATACCCCCCTGTCCTTGCATGCCCCCCTGTCCCTGCATTCCCCCTTGTCCTTGCATACCGCCTGATATCATCATGCCCTGAAACAAAAGGCATATTTCCTAATCTGGCGATCTGACCTAACTATGCAACTAATCAAAGCGGGATATCTTTGGAATAGCCGTGGTGTGTCCGGCCCAAGAATAGACCCCTCTATCTCCTCCCGTGGATGTCGTAAAAGCCGACTAAGGGATTACCCGGACTTGTTTGTAAGATTCGTTGGTATAAGATTTGTCCTGGCTGCTAGCTTATTTAAGGAATGCGTTATTACTGGAAGAAATTATTAGCAGAGTCAGTATTGGGAAGCAATGGCGGCGATAGGCTCACCACTTGTCAAGTCTAGCAACCCACAGTGAAAAGAAGCCCACTGTGCCTCTGCCGGGCGTGTGTCTATGTATGTATAATAATATGAAAGTGGGGAAAGTTTATATAAAAGTGATTCCCTTACTTGATGTTGTTGTTGCTGCATTTGCGGCTGGCCCATGCCCTGGTTGGGCCCCGGGCCCATGCCGCCGCCCATGCCCCCGCCCATGCCCCCCGAGGGCATGCCCGAAGACCCTGCAATTAACAACGGTCACGGTTTATCATTAGTTGTGGCAGTCTATGGTGGAAGCCTTTGTACAGCTGTGGGACAGAAAGGGCTAGAAATAAAATAAATAAATAAATAATAAATAAATTAATAATGCTGGACAGTTTACACAACATTATCTAGCCCCAAGCTAAGCAGAGCTTGTTTTATGGGTACTAGATAACTGATATACTTAATACAATATATAACAAAGATAGATATTTTTTATTATACATAGAAAATACCCAGAACACACTGAACAAATATCTGCATATAGAACAAATATTTGTTCCGAGGCGGGAATCGAGCCCGCAACCTCCGGCGTCGCAGGCGAACGTTCGCCCGCCGCGCCACAGAGGTCGTCACAACTAGAACACAAAGACAAAAAAGAATATAGAGAACAAATAGAATAGAACTTCGCGATCTGATCCCACTATCTCCTTTTCATCATAGGACGAGCAGACGCACGGCTCGGTACCATCCTTACCTCATTATTCGTACCAAACGTTTCAGTTCTACCTTTATAATGCGAACTGCTAAGGAGTGGAATACACTACCGTCGTCTGTCTTTCCTGAAAACTATAATCTGGGTCTCTTCAAGGCTAGTGAATTGGTGCCTTCTAGATCTTTGTGCTCCAACTTCGACCACATCGTCACTTACCAAAAGGTGAGATCGTGGTCAAACAAAGGCCTATCAATATAATAAATAGAATAAGACTTTAGCCGTGTCGAGGAAAAATGTTATTGACAGACAGACAGATAGACAACAAAGTGATCCTAGAATGGCTCCGTTGGAACCTTGTCAGATACAGGTGGGTTACTATGAGCTCTTATTGCCATGCAGTTGATAAACTATTCAGTACAAAATATTGGTTCCGTGATGTCCGCAACTATATTTAAAGGCACAATCGCAGAGGGTCTACAGACTTCTGCGATTAAAGTTATTCAACGATGAAAAATGTCAACGATGAACCGATATTTTGTACTGAATAGTTTTTGAACTGAATGGATATAAGAGCTCATAGTAACCCCCCTGGAACTCTAAAAAAACAAATGAAACAGTTGAACCACCTAAAGACTGCAGTTCCATGGACCAACAGTTCAAGACGTACTATAAGTACTTACCTATTTATTTATCTTTTATATTAAGTTTGTTAATAGTGCGAATAAGCGAATGTGAGTAACAATCACAAACCTACCTTGGTTTACGCGGTTCGTTCGTTCGTTTCGTATGAGGTAGTGCTGGCCTCTGGTGTCGGAGTTTGTAAAGCCGCCCGAGGGCCTCTGACATGGCTTATCGACTGCTATTAATCAATAACAGCCGGGACCAACGGGAGCTTAACGTGCCCTCCGAAGCACAGAGCGATGGAACCCCGCACATACTTAGTCATTGGTGCGGAGCCTAGGATCGAACCCGGTATCATTGGATTCTGAGTTGCACTATTGAACCGTTAGGCTACCATCGCTCTTACATTCGCGGTTACAACAAAACAATTAAACATGTTTTGAACCTTTTTAATAATAAACATATCTGTCTATCTATCTATCTATACAGTATCTTTTAGTAGTAGTAGTAGAGTTTTTTTGTGAAAGAGTTCGTCCGGGGAAGTACTACCACCATACCTATTTCTGCCGCAAAGCAGTAGTGCTCGCATTGCTGTGTTCCTGTTTGAAGGGTAAGGGTGCCGGTGAAATTACAGGCACATGAGACTTTTCATCTTTATGTCTCAGGGTGGCGGGCGCAGTGCAATGCCACATAGGGTGCGTCCTAGGTGGACGTGACCTATGAGGTAATGCACTGTTCATAGGTAGAGGTTACCGCTTAACATCAGGTGGGCCATCTGCTTGTTCCGACAATCAGTAGTATAAAAAAAAAAAAAAAAAAACGAATGGAAGTTACCAGATATTATTAGTTCTATAGAACAAAAGGGTTTCGTTTTCGTTTAAATAGTCCTGCCATTGAACTACAGGGTTTTTTTTAACAGTTCTATGACGTAACAGTCCTACTTATCAAATGGGAGTTACTGGTCGAAGGTAGCTCAACTGACCCAAATCACTACCAGACGGAAGCGCCCCTGATGCTGGCTGCAGCTGCGCTGAATGGCATGTATATAATATCAGCAGATACTTTTTCGTAGTTAAGTTTAGTTTGTAACCGTACCTTAGTTAATTATGTATCTTCGTTACTGTTGACTAGTTTGTTCTATTACGCTCTCTACACGTGAAGACCTATAATTGGCTTTTGTTTTTGATTCTGTTTTCTATGTATTTATAGAAAGCTGTTGGTTTTCCTACTCAATAAATATAAATATATAAGTTGATGTAAGTTGAAAGGCGACCTAAAACGTCAACTCATCGACATGTGTATCCTGCCCGTCCTAACCTACGGTGCGCAGACATGGTCGCTGACCGAGTTACAGAAGTCCAGACTCAAGATTTGTCAGAGGGCAATGGAACGCAGCATTTTGGGTTATAAGAGAACCGACCATGTTAGGAACACCACGCTGCGTTCCCTGACCGGTATTGCCGACGTAGGTGAAACAACAGCCAGCGGGACACGTCAGTCGAATGCTTCCCAACAGGTGCCCAACAGTGCACACTCTGGATACCTGAAAGACGGCGACCTCGGGGTCGGCCGAGAAAGCGTTGGCGGGACGATCTTGTTGGTTTTGAAAAGGAGTGGTGGGAAAATGCCAGAGACAGGGACAAGTGGGGGAATTTGGGGGAGAACTTAGCCAAGCAGTGGGACAATATAGGCTAAGAAAGAAAAAAAAAATTGAACGATTGGCCGCGTTCGTAACAATATAGTGCGCTCCAAAACTCAAATCGCGTATGTCAGACAGAAAGCGGGTAAATTGAAGTGGGATTAGGTGGGCCACGTCTGCCGCATGTCAGACGGGTTATGGGCTAAAGCCATAACAGAGTGGACGCCTCTGAACGGAAAACGATCTCGTGGCAGACCGCGGCGAAGATGGAGAGAAAAATAGATAGCTATTTAAAGGATTGGTCCACAGTGGCCCAAAATATAGGACTGGAGAGGAGGAAGGGAGGCCTTTGCCCTGCAGTAGGACACCACAGGCTCTTAATATATAAATATAATAATATATATAAGTTGAACGACGAGTTCATATGTAGTAGTAGTAGAGCTTTTTTGTGAAAGAGTTCGTCCGGGGAAGTACTACCACCATGCCTATTTCTGCCGCAAAGCAGTAGTGCTTGCATTGTTGTATTCCTGTTTGAAGGGTATGGTTGCCGGTGAAATTACAGGCACATGAGACTTTTCATCTTTATGTCTCAGGGTGGCGGGCGCAGTGCAATGCCACATAGGGCGCGTACTAGGTGCACGTGACCTATGTGAGAATGCACTGTTCATAGGCAGAGGTTACCGCTTAACATCAGGTGGGCCATCTGCTTGTTCCGTCATTCAAGTACTTAGTATAAAAAAAACCACACACACCTGCCATGGTGGACTGCGGCATGTTGGGCGCCATGCCGCCGGCCGAGCTCACGGCGGGCATTTGCTTGTTGATCATCTGAGACATCTTCTGTTGCTGGATCACCTATAACGTGTTACATAAGGGGGGCATCATCAGGGCTGTCTTTAACCTATGAGGCCCTGGGCACCTTATGGTGTTAAACTTACAGGCAATTAGCTCGAAGAGAGTGCAGCAAAAATTATATTTAACTTCTCAATCATACTAATATTATAAATGCTCACTCTAATATCATAAATGCGAAAGTTCATGTGTAAGTGTGTTTGTTACTTCTTCACGCTGAAACGCCTGGACGGATTTAGATGAAATTTGGAATGGAGATAACACCGGAATAACATATAGGCATACTTTTATCCCGATATTCCCACGGGATCGAGACTTGCGCGGGTGAAACCGCGGGGCGCTGCTAGTATACCATAACGGCAAGCGGAGCGAACCGCTTTAAACACAGTTTTTTTGATGTAATGTCTAGACAAAATGGCATACGGCCCGCCTGATGGTAAGCGGTTACAGTCGCCTATTGACATCTGCAACACCAGAGGCATTGCCGATGCGTTGCCTGCCCTGAAGTTCGTTGAAGGAAGTTGTGTTTTCAGTGCTTTTATTTAGCTCGTAATAGTGCAGCAAAATTTTTACTTAAATGCTTCGACCAAAGTAAAATAAATGGACTGGCCTTACGCATACAAAACGTCCGTGAAAAATAAGACAATTCGGATTTAGGGTACGGTCAACAAATAAACTATCTATCTATCTATCTATCTATCCAGCCACTGCTGAGTAAAGGCCTCTTCTCTATAGCGCCACTCCTGGCGGTCTTGTAAATAAACTAGGTGAAATTAAATTATTGAACTTCTTAAAAACTGTATTTTTTTAATACTTAATACTTTAACAGATGCAATGTGTTTACTAAAGTTATTTCAGTAGGTTTATAGTACAAAAAATCGCCGAAAAAAATGCAATTATTGAATGAAACTTTTACAAAAATACATGGTTCCCTTCTGTTTTATGTAGTTACGTATCTATTTTTCAGCTCTCAAACATACACAATATAAATCAATAGAAAAGCAAGTCCACCTAAGGTCTTCAGCTCAATCAATTTGTGAAAAATATATTTTTCATCACTCAATAAACTAAGAAAATATCATAAAAATCGTACGGAAACATAAATGTATAAAATTCCAGTATTTAAGAAACTGCAGAGTGCAGTTTTAAGAATTTTGCACAATGAGTTTTTTTATACTACTTGGAATGACAGATCAAGAAGATGGCCCACCTGATGTTAAGTGGTACCCTCTGCCTATGAACAGTGCATTACCTCAGGTCATGTCCACCTAGGACGCGCCCTATGTGGCATTCCACTGCGCCCGCCACCCTGAAACATAAAGATGAAAAGTCCCATGTGGCCGTAATTTCATCGGCACCCTTACCCTTCAAACCGGAACACAGCAATGCGAGCACTACTGCTTTGCGGCAGAAACAGGTATGGTGGTAGTACTTCCCCGGACGAACTCTTTTACAAAAAAGCTCTACTACTACTAACCGTTTTTTGGCGTATATAATTCATTGTGTAGAAAATGATCAGAGCAAATACGGGAAAATGTATTCCACTTCCAAAAGTCGTCTGTTCTTGCTCGTCTTATGACTTCTATCCATTTTTGTTTACCTTAGATTTTTTTGGAAAGCTATAAGGTTAATTAACATGCCATTACATATTATATGCAATTACCTAAAGCGACGTGCTTAGCAATGTTTTGACGTAAATAATGCAAATTACAATTCTAAATCAATACGATACCCCTTAGGCATCAGATTTTTTTGCAGTCTGTACCGGACCATCCGTCATGCGTGAAGTCTTGTCAAATATTTCGTCGCTGTAGTTGGAAAACTAAATAAGTAATAACAACAACAAAACCAACATCGCGAGAAAAACGCGATTTACTGTTTTATTGCGTCAAAAATGGCAATAGCTTTTTTATCGTAACTAATTTTTCAGTCCGTGTTTTGATATGTTATAGATTGGTACTGTATCTATTTTCGAATTTAATGATAATACATTTTAGTTCTTTTGATTAAGAGAAAAAAATAAAAAAACGACTATGTATTTTTCTCTCGCCAAAGTTTTGAATAATTGAAATGATCTATTATTTACTTATTTGAATATGACAATCCTATCCATGGGTATAGATTTATATAATATTAAAATACATTTTAAAATAAAACCAACTTATAATCATTTCTTTTTATCAAGACTGAATATTAGAAAACTACTGAAACACCTACATTATTTTAGCAGACTTATAAATTCAAAGTAAGTGACATAACAAACTTATCATACGACTAATGCTTATAAAATCAACAAAATGAAAAAAAATTGTGGAACACAATAATTCTAAGTACCGTAGATTGGGGTGAATAGGAACAATTTCGAACTTTACACACATCTTTACATATGTCCCTGTATATTTTTTTAAGATTGGGTGGTTTAGTATACCGTCCGGGACCCCAAAGACAAATTCTAGACTGTTTTTAGTTAGAACTATCATCACATATTGCCAAAAAAGTACAAAAACATACGATATTTCTATACACCCCGTCGTTGGGGTCAATAGAAACGCTAAAGGGGTGAAAAGAAGAAATGACCAGGGTTGTCGCATATTTATACCGACTACAGTCTACATAAAGAGGGTTATGTTTTGACAGTTGACTCTGTGCACCTACCTATCTAGGTAGGGATAGACTATCTACTTACTTGGGTAAAAAATAGTTATTATAGGTAATGTCAAATTAAAACAATTCAAAAATCTATATAAAACTATTTTTAATAGTTTTAATAAGCATCAACAAATCAAATTATAATAAAAATAGAAACATAAAACAAACTTCTAAAAATGTTAAGTAGGTAACGAAAATATTTTGTATCTTTAGGTATTAGGTACCTACTTTGATAATATTTTATACATAAGTAACCAATCTTATCAGTCTCTTTAAAATTAGGTAGGAAATCATTAATCAATTTAACTATAAGCATCAACAAATCAAATTATAATAAAAATAAGAACATAAAACAAACTTCTAAAAATGTTAACAAATATATTTGTATCTTTATACTTTGATAATTAGACATAACCAATCTAATCAGTCTTAGGTACTTAGTTTAAATCTTTGTTTTACTTAAATAAAAAGAGGCGTATTCATACCGTATCAATTGTTAAAATCAAGTGTTATTAACTAGTTCAAGTTTATATTATAAGTATCTAATCTATTAGCACTAGCTAAAATATTTATTCCGAATCATCCTCCATTAGAACTTTTACTATTTCTTCTTTATTACTATAGAAGTTAGTTTTACGATGGATAGTTGTGGTTGGCTTGGCGTGAGGTTTGTTTGAATAGGTTTTATTTGGTAATTCAAGACGATTATGCAACGACACCATTTTGCAGTCCTTCATGAGTATTTTTTTCCGACGTGAGTATTTTCTAACACCTTTTCTGATATTATTTTAATATTGCTATTTTTATTTCCCTTACATTCGTCCGTATCAGTCTTGGGTATCTCATTCTCTTTTAAGTATTCTAAGTCACTAAAGTCTACTACTATTTCTTCACATGCTATATCATCAAAAAAAAGCAGAGGCATTGATGCAATGTTGAATTCCTGGGATTGTAGCATATTATTTTCCACTTCACTACATATGTCGATTTGATTATTTTCATCTTGCCATTTCTCATTGACTTCTATTTTTCTCTCCTCATTAAAGTCATCGATCCTTTCATTTGCATTATTCTCTTTATTGACAATTCTTTCTTTTTTTATGTCTACAGAGTCTCTCTTCAGCGTTTTTGTCTTTTTCCCCACTCCTTTTCCTTTATTTGTCTCAGAAATGTCACCTAAAATTTGTATTTTCGTCTTTTTCTCAAAGATTTTCCCGCTATGCTTCTTATTTTCATTGAGAAAAGAAAGAAAAAGAAAGAATATATATTTATTTGTATACAAGAGCTACACAGAAACACAGAACACACTAAGAAGAAACAGATATGAAGGTGTAACTCAAGTAACAAAATGGTTCTGCCTCAGCATGAGTTGGTTGACAGCAAGCTAGCAACCAACGCTGGTCTTCCGGCAGAACCACTTGTTGGCGTTACGGCTAACCACTCGCAACGTCTATACACACAACTAACATAAAGAAAACTAATAAAAATAAACTAAATAAGAATAAGGTAAAGAAAAGTAAAGTATGCTCAAATTTCAAAAAAAACCACTGACATAATTTTAGAAAAGGTAAGAATGTTTTTTTTTTTCATTGCTGTTTGAGGTGCTGGGTTTTGCAGTGTCTGAGGTGCTGGGTTTTGCAGTGTCTGAGGTGCTGGATTCACAAGATTCAGCAGCAACTGATGGAGCTGTGGAGGTTGTAGCTTTTCTTTTATTTTTTTGAACTGTTGTAGCAGTTTTATTAGTTACATCAATCGCTTCGGAACCAACACTTTTTCCTGCTACAATATTGAGTTTTCTTTTTCTATTTTGCTCTGTTATATTTATTGTTCCGTAGCGCATTTCTTTAAGCATGCTTAAAACTGCATCTTCTATTATTTGTTGGTTTTCATACTCGCTAGGTGGTTCTAAAGGGAGTCTCGACAAAACTTCGTTGGCGTCCAGGAGATTGATGCCGGTCTTTCGAAAGCCTGCTAACATGTTATTTTTGGAATTGATCTTGATGTCATCTATCAATCGTTTCAAAAGCTTTGGAAAGCACCCTTTTGGGATAGTGGATAGATTGCGTCCATCGGTTTTCTGCCACAACAGTAAAAAAATTCTCCAAGCTATTTTCATGGGTCGAAAAAATGCCACGTCAAGTGGTTGCGTGAGGTGTGTGGAGTTAGCAGGTAGAAAGACAAAGTCAATATTGTGCTCCTTACAAATTTGAATAAGGTTAACCGATATGTGGGAGGATAAATTATCTCCAATGAGACACTTTCTTCCTGGTTTCTCCTTAAAATAAGGGATCACTACATTAAGGACCCAGTCTTCAAAAATTACTCCTTCGAACCATCCAGAAGACGACCTATTATATAGAGTTCCCTCTGGACCATTCTCGACCCAGGTATCATAAAGATGTTTGGCCTTATAAACGACGTAGGGTGGAAGCAGTTCTCCTTCTGCGCTACCGGCCATCATGATAGACACTGATGCCTTTGTACTGTTGAGTTTTCTTTCAGGGTATTTGCATCCACGCCTAACTAACGCTTTTGTGCGACCGGGGTCGTCGGTCAGATTAGTTTCATCGTAATTAACAATGTTTGATGGCGGCACTCCTTCCAACGTTTTTTCCAATTCCTTGAAATAATCTCGTATCGTACTTGGAGATACTTCCGCTCGTGCTCTTTTTATGTTTTCTACAATTCTGTTAGCCACTTTATCCTTGTTTCGTTTAAGGAAACCGTAGATAAAGTCGGGACCAGGTAGATTATTTTTAAATGTTTTTGTTGGATACCTGATTTGTCAAGGTACATCTTAATAATGTACCTGAGGTCCAATGTATCTATGGGATAGCTCCACTCAGCGCATTTGTTTAAATAGTCTATTAAAACGGCCTCAATCTCTTCCGACAGTGCTGTCTGGCCTCCCTGTTTCTTCATTGTTTTTGTACCATGTCGGTACAGCACAGACTTATGAATTTCATATTTTTTTGCTACTATACTAAGTACAGAGTTCGGTGTTTCTAGTTCTTTTAACGCTTTATTTATTATATCTGGGTCATATTTTTTATAGCGTTTTTTGCCTGAAGGTTTATAAACTCTTGGCATCGTAGACCTGTAAAAAAATTGTTAGGTACTTACCGTGAAAATAAAAAGATACCTACCTACCTACATTATGTAGGTAACCTAAGTGATAAAAGTAATTAAAATAACTAGAAATAATTAAGGAGGTTGCAGTAAGTCAGTGGAACGAGACGATTCAAGATCGTTCGTTCTCTAAATTTATGTCCAGCAGTGAACTTCCAACGGCTGATGATGATGATGAAACAAATGTTTCAATTTTAGATAAGTGACAACCCTAACATTAATAATGGGAAATAATAATGGTTTCCGAAAAACAAATTAATCTCCAGCGATCTGTGGCCGACTATTATTCTAATTAACCAGCGTTATAATGAACCTCCGACAAAATTACTAAGTTACCGACAACCTCTGTTGTCGGTAACTTAGTAATTTTGTTTTGGTTCAAAATAAGTGACAGAACCGACACGGAGCACCCACATAGGTTAGGTTAGAACATTATCAGCACGTGAGCTGCGAGCGAGCCGAAGGCGAGCGTGGCCCGGTAGGGCCCGCAGCGAACCATTTATCATGTTTGTTTTTCGAAGATTTCAGTATCTCATTCGGTCGTTTCGTCATTTTTATTCGGACAAAAGTAGTCGGAAAGTTAGTATTTTAGGCAGTAGATTTAATATTTTGAGTAAGGACAATTCTTCTTTTTTTGTCGGAGCTTTTATTACTACCCATTAATAATTCTATGAAATCTATTAACCCCTTTTGTTGATTTATTGACCCCACTAACAACTCTATTCCCCCGTTCTACGTTACTATTCGCCCCATACCGAACTTCTATTCACCCCTTACGTGTTTCCATTCAGCCAATTTTTCAAAGTTTTAAGCACCCGTTTTGTTTTAGTAAATAACCGCAATATTATAAAGAGTATCAACTTACCTTTAGTGAATTCACACAGTTTAAAGAATCAGGTGACCTTAAAATACAACTTTCCTTTTTATTTATATTTTCTTCACAGATTGTGGAAGAAGTTTTAGAGTCCAAAATTTTGGCGGTCGCCGACTGTCTGACTTCTGAGTTAATTATGCCAAAGTCAAACCGTTTTGACATATGTTGAGTGATGCCCTCAAAAGAAAGAGTATTGCCCTTGTATAATTGTAAAATTTCACCAAAATCAAACAACAAACGGCATAGTTATCGGAGCATAGAAAAATTCCTAAATTTATTTCTATCGACCCCGCGATTTCTAAACACCCCATTCTACGGTATCAAAAAGAAAAAGGTATGTCGACTAAAATTAAAACTATCTACGAGTATAAACTTTTGTCTGTTAACTTTCATTCAGAGTGGGGAACATTGAGATAATGTCCTGGGGCGTAGTCCTCCTTGTCGCTCGTCCTCTAGTGCAAGACGTGTCCATCGACATGTATGGGCCATCATAACCATGCAATAAAGTCGATTTCGCAAAATGTGTTACTTATGTAGTTTTCCTACCACACGACGATTTATAAGTTTTTTATCAATTGATGAAAATTATATTACAAAACCTTTACTTACGAATGAAATGCGATGCCTGAAGCTTTATTTGTATTTCTTGTGTTGTTTGCACTTGCAGAAAAGCACAGGAAGGCATTGTATTACCAAGGTATCTAATTTTGGTATTTTTCAGCATAGCTGTCACTCGTTGCCGTGACAAAGACTGACTGAAGCGAAGTATACTAGCTAGGTCTGTTTAGAAGCTTCAAAACTATCGTTCCCTAAGGCCCGTCCATTCATTTTATTTACGTCGATGCTTAAATGTACAATAAATAACGGCGAGCGGAGCGAGCAAAGAAAGCGTTGTATCGGCCTTCGGGGCCCCCGTGAGTTCGGGGGCACTGGGCATGTGCCCAGATGAGGAGTAAAATAGAGCGTTAACAACAAGTGAACTCCGCTATATTTTCCCTCTGCGCAACATATTCACGCATCTTACACTGAACTGGAGTAAACTCCAGTCGCGCGACGGAGCTGACACACACTTTTTTGAACTTGCGTCGGAACTGACTGCCTCTGAGTGAGCTTAAATTTGCCATCCCGATGGCAATATAATATTATAGTTACAGCGATCTGGGGTCCCATTGCGTAATAGACTGAAGTTCGATTTCGATGTCCAGTTTGCTATTCATTGCGGTGCGTGTTTTAAATATTTCTGCACTTGAAAAAAAGCTGATGATGGAGACGGAAGGTGGACAACGGAACGTGTTTAGGCTCATTCTGATTAGCTCACGGTTCCAAAAACAAATAAAATAAATGTAAGTATATCGTTTTATAATTCACTAGCGACTCGCCCCGGTAACCCCCCCCCCCCCCCCCCCCCCCCCCCTCTATGTCAATCTCCTGGTTCTAAGCTACCTCCCGACCAATTTTCAGCCAAATCGGTTCACCCGTTCTTGAGTTATAATTGGTGTAACTAACACGACTTTGTTTTATATATATAGATGTCCTAGAGTCCGCGCCGAGACTGAAGTCCGACGGCCTTTTGAGGAACTAAAGGATAACAGAGATAGATTTTCGCTTTTGCACTTTTGCGCATAGAAACTAGCGCTCCAGTCGCCGGACCGTCGTCTGTCTTTCCTGAAAACTATAATCTGGGTCTCTTCAAGGCTAGAGTGAATAGGTGCCTTCTAGACCTTTTTGCTTCATATTCGGCCACATCGTCACTTACCAACAGGTGAGATCGAGGTCAAACAAAGGTCTATCAAAGTTAATAAAAAAAAAAAAAAGGACTTCAGTCGTGGCGCGGACTCTAGTAAAATGTTGACGCTGTTACCTTTCTCAATCTGTCGACGAAGGTGGCTTGGTTGTTGGGTATGAACCCGAGATAGGCCTTCTTATCCGGCGTGTACAGGAGGATCAGCACTTTGATGTCGCACTGCGGCGGGGATGACATCGGGGAGAAGTGCACGCAGCCGGCCTGAGGACATGTGAAGGCGAGAACATGTTATCTTGGAAAGGGATCGTCACCGTATCAACTCGAGCCGTCCAGTATTCTATTTTTGCGGATGGATGTAATAAAATAAATAAAAAATAAATACATAATGCTGGACAGTTCACACAACATTGTAAACTGATATACTTAATACAATATGTTAAATAGATAGATACTTTTTATTATACATAGAAAATACCCAGAAGACCCGGAACAAATATCTGCGATCGCACAAATATTTTTTCCGAGGCGGGAATCGAACCCGCAACCTCCTGCGTCACAGGCCAACCCTCGCCGACGCGCCAGAGGTCGTCGACGCAGTTACGACTGAATCTGGCCAATACATATGCGCGCAATCTATCAACAATAAGTGGCGGAAATGACCTTGAGTGACCTTTAGACCGACCTGCTTAGAGGCTGTTAAGAGTCAAATATCCTTCTTGTACTAGAAATTCATTTTGGGAGAAGCCTATTTTAAATGTGACATGAGAAATATGGCGGTTGGTACTTACAAACCCGTTGACCATGACCTTGGTGAGCGCGTCCAGCGCCTCGCTCGGCTGCAGGTGGAACAGCACCGACTTGCTGTCCTTGAGGTACTGGCCCCCGATGCTACTGATGAGCTGCTTTGGCATGAGCTGCATGAGCAGCTTGTTCGGCCACGTGTCCACCTTCAGCTCGGGCTCGATGTCCTTGGTGCTGGCTGAGACCTGCAAACATTACATATACAGAGTCCAAAAAGAGTCCAGAGTATCCAAATCCAAAAATTCACGACTGGTCTTGCATAGAGGGGTGTTAGTACCGACACTAATATATGGTAGCGAAACTTGGGTATGGCAGAAGAAACATGAAAGTAGAATAAATGCAGTGGAGATGAGAGCTTTGAGAAGTATGTGTGGTGTGACTTTGAGAGATACAATGAGGAATAGTGTGATAAGAGAGCATTGTGCAGTTAAAGAAGACGTAGTGACTAGGATTGAGAAAGGTATGCTTAGATGGTTTGGACATTTAGAAAGGATGGACGATAGTAGATTGACGAAACGGGTACATAAGACGAGCGTGAATGGGACAGTGGGAAGGGAAAGCCCTCGGCGAACGTATTCAGACCAGATCAGAGACGTTCTGGAAAAAGGCCAGGTCAAGAGTACCCTTAACCGACGAGCATGTATGAAGAATGTGATGAGAGTGAATGAAGCAAAAGAAGTGTGTCAGGATCGTAGCAAGTGGAAATCTGTGGTCTCTGCCTACCGCTCAGGGAAACAGGCGTGAGTTTATGTCTATATGTATGTATATAAAAAAAACGTTTACGAAGCTGGGAATTTCTCCTTAATTCCATTAATTTAATATCAGTGATCAGAACAATGAGCCTAAATACGGTCAGTCTACTATTATCCATCGCGGAGTTCCGTTGTCCACCTTCCGTCTCCATCATCCAATCAGCTCGCTGTCACCATCATATTGTATTGTCATCGGTAGTCCCTACTACTCCACTGAGCCCAAGAGGGGATTTTGGGGATTCACCCTAGCCCGTCAGATTAATATATAGGGGGATACCGTCACCATCGCCGGAGGAGGCAGATGGAGGAAAAGACTGGAGCATAGTAGATATCTAGAATTCCTTGAGTATTGACACGTTATTCCTACGCGCTTTCCAGGGGATTTTCAGCATCCGTCTCAAACACCACATCTCGAAAGCGTCTACACGTCAGCGATCCTTCGCTTTGAGAGTCCAGGTTTCTGCACCGTACAGGAATATAGAAAAGACTAGGCTCCGGATGAGTCTAATTTTGGTCCTATTGGTGATTCTCCTATCCTTCCATATTTCCCCCAGCTGCCTCATTGCGTTCTTGGCCATCCCAACCCTTCTTCGAACATCAAGCTCACATAAGCCGGTGTTAGAGATGCTGGAGCTTAGCCGGCCTAGCGAAGTGGCATTCGCTTCGAAGCGATTCCATTTCCACAGCTCGATAGCTTACGTCAATCTCATACATTTTTGGCTTTTCTACAACGACATCGCTATTAGAATGTTACTTTGTCTACGGCCTCTGGTATATAAAGTTGTCGACTTTTTCTAAGTTAAGCTGTCTTATGAACTTTTGCTGATTCTCTGTAGCATCTTACTTTTGACAGCCTACGTAAGGCTTTTAAGTTGGTTTTCCTTCTTTTTTTTTGAATCTGCTTCTTTGATTCTTCTAATTTTTGTCGCGTTGGAACAGGAGTAAATCTATTTTATAAGACGTGTAGTGTACTTCACAAGTGCCAACCTTATGGTTCGTGGGGGTTGAACACAATAGAAACGCTCCAACGTTTAGGTAAACACGTTTATTTTGAAGGTAAACTAATCACTACACAATATACACTACGAGCGATGGTAGCCTAACGGTTCAATAGTGCAACTCAGAATCCAACGATACCGGGTTCGATCCTAGGCTCCGCACCAATGACTTTTCTAAGTTATGTGTGGATTTCCATCGCTCTGTGCTTCGGAGGGCACGTTAAGCTGTCGGTCCCGGCTGTTATTGATTAATAGCAGTCGATAAGCCATGTCAGAGGCCCTCGGGCGGCTTGACAAACTCTGACACCAGAGGCCAGCACTACCTCATACGAAACGACGACTACACAATATAGGTACGTAGATATAGGTACGATAGGGTGAGTCGGGCGTGGCACTACGAGTAATTGATTCCGGGCGCCGGCGAACGGGCGTGTGTATGCCATGCGCATGAGTGTCTCACTGGCTGGCGCGGGCCGGCCGCCGTACCACCCTCACCGGCACATCCATCCACCGAGGCTTGGCGACTCCGCACGACACGACGCCGGGACGATCGTGCAACGACTTATTGTGGATGCATACCACAGACGATTCAAAATGACCCTTGTGATTTCAATGAATAAAATGTTGAGTAAGTAATAAATGAGTAAGCATCTCGGTGAGCTCCAATCTATTGGTACGGTCCACCAAAAACCTAGCGACTGATAATTAACAAGCGAAGTAATTAATAGTTGAGAGGCACACCTGACAAGGCAGATGCTTGGTGGTCTTCTGCTGGTCCCCCGGCGACTTGCCCTTCTCCATCCACTCGATGACGCCGCTCCAGATGTAGCTGCGCTGCAGGGCGGCGGGCGCGCCCGGGGCGCCCGGCGGCGCCGCGCCCGGGGCCGCCGACGTGGACGGCTGCTGCTGAGCGTTCACCATGCCCGGCATGCGGTGCCCGGGCTACGGACGAACATACTTATTTAAAAGAAACATCATTTGACCACATTATCACATCATTGGGGACATCATGCGACAGTGGGAAGGGGAAGACCTCGGCGAACGTATTCAGACCAGATCGGAGACGTTCTGTAAAGAGCCCATTAACCCTTCAAAAGTACCCTTAACCGACAAGCATGTATGAAGAATATGGAGGTGTGTCAGGATCGTAGCAAGTGGATATCCGTGGGATCTGCCTATCCCTCCGGGAAACAGGCGTGAGTTTATGTATGTATGTATGTATGTATGTAAAACCAAAGAAGTTATACAAGTACATAGAAGTTATAGAAGTATGTATCACATCATTACATGATTTGGCCTCGGTACAAATATTTGTGCGATGTGCAGATATTTGTTCAGGGTCTTCTCGGTATTTTCTAGTATTATCAGTTATCTAGTACCCATAACACAAGCTCTGCTTAGCTTGGGCCTAGATAATGTTGTGTGAACTGTCCAGCATTATTTATTTATTTACCATGACAAACGTGGGGCACAGGTATACAGAACACACGTAGATAATCAATATTATTTGTGAATGACGGAACAAGCAGATGTTAAGCGGTAACCTGCCTTTAACAATGCATTGCGTCATAGGTCACGTCCACCTAGGTCGCACCCTATGCGGCATTGCACTGCGCCGGTCACCCTGATAAAGATGAAAAGTCTCATGTGCCTGTAATTTCACCGGCACCCATACCTTTCAAACCGGAACACAGCAATGCGAGCACTACTGGTTTGCGGCAGAAATAGACTTCACCGGACGAGCTCTTTCACAAAAAAGCTCTGCTACTAACACTACTCTCTCTACAACTAGCTGTGCGGGTAACACCGCGGGGCGCTACTAGTGTTCCATAAGTACCTGTAACGGGTGGTGCGAGGGCGGAGGATGCGACGGCTGCGCCAGCTGGGTGAGCAGGGCGGAGTTAGTGGCGTACAGCGGCTGCCGAGGGGGCGGCAGCCAGCCGCTCCTCACGCCGCAGCCCGCGCGGGGGAACGCTCCCTGCCCCACGGGGCCGCCCCCCGGCGGGCCCACGCCTGGGGCTGGCACCGTGGACATCGGCCGGGGTGCTACTGCGCCGCCGCGCTGACTGCAATAACAAACAAGCAATGCATTAAAAAAAATATCCAGCCTTCCTACTCGTATCAACAGCCAACCGCTCATATGAAAAATGCTCATATCGAAAATTACAAGCACTCTCCTGTCTACTGTCTCCAGGTGGCGGGCGCAGTACAATGCCACATAGGGCGCGTCCTAGGTGAACGAGAACTATGTGGTAATACATTGTTATAGGCAGAGGTTACAGCCCATGTGCTTGTTCCGTCATTCACAAAGTATAAAAAATTGCTTTTTAAATATTTAATCAGGTTCCGCTACGCCCCAACTTCTTAATTTATATTTCGCTACTTTAATTTTTTGAGCCTGTTTTATGCCCTAGATCCATGAGGAGAGTGGAGTGATGACTGGTACCTAGGACCTACCCAATTATTTTATAGGTTTTAGAACATTATCTACATCATTATTACCTATCTTTATTTTCAAAATTGTTTATACCTATTGTTTATAATTATTTAGGAGTAGTAGAGCTTTTTTGTGAAAGAGTTCGTCCGGGGAAGTACTGCCACCATACCTATTTCTGCCGCAAAGCAGTAGTGCTCGCATTGCTGTGTTCCGGTTTGAAGGGTAAGGGTGCCGGTGAAATTACAGGCACATGAGACTTTTCATCTTTATGTCTCAGGGTGGCGGGCGCAGTGCAATGCCACATAGGTTGCGTCGTAGGTGGACGTGATCTACGAGGTAATGCACTGTTCATAGGCAGAGGTTACCGCTTAACATCAGGTGGGCCTCTTGCTTGATCCGTCATCCAAGTAGTATAAAAAAAAAAAACTATTTTATTTACTTTAAACACGCTTATATTAGCTTCACTTTTAACTAACAAACAATTTGATCAAATCTTGGAATCGAATTTACGACCACTGCCCGATATCCGATTGAACTGAAGTTTGAAAGTTTGCATACCTGTCAAGTTCCGATGACAATACTATATGATGGTGACAGCGAGCTGATTTGATGATGAAAACGGAAGGTGGACAACGGAACTCCTCGAGGGATAATAGTAGACTGGTCTATTTAGGCTTATTTTGATCAATCAGCACACGGTTACAGTCACAAATTTTTTTAAATATATTTTTCCCCAAAAAACTTTTTTATTTTTATATTTCGTGATCTCACCCGATGGTAGGAGACAATAGTTCTTGATACGACATACCCATAGACATCCGTCTGTATGTCGAGGGCGGGCGGGGGCGCGGGGCTGGGCGGGCGCTCTTTCAGACTGTACCCGCGCAGTAATACCAGATGTCGAGCATCCTGTAATCAAACACATTTTACTTTAGACTACCTAACTTTTTAAGTTCTCTCTTTCTATCAATCAGCTTCTCCTTGTCTCGAGGCACTACACAGGCGCTTCCCACCTAGCCTTCTTCTAGCGTTTTTTTTTATTTTTTTTATACTTCTTGAATGGCGGAACAAGCAGATGGCCCACCTGATGTTAAGCGGTAACCTCTGCCTATGAACAGTGCATTACCTCATGGGTCACGTCCAGCTAGGACGCGCCCTATATGGCATTGCACTGCGCCCGTCACCCTGAGACAAAGATGAAAAGTCTCATGTGCCGTATGGTGGTAGTACTTCCCCGGACGAACTCATTTACAAAGAAGCTCTACTACCACTCTAGCGTATCAATGGTTTGCCCTTTTTTAAACGATTTTAGAGTAAAAAGTAGCCACTTCTACATCATTGTCTGTGGCTTTGTTAAGGTCCTCCATTGTGCAGGTGGGACACAAGGAACAGGTGAGCAGGTGAGGCATGGACTGAATGGTAGCTCCGCAGTCACATTCAGCCCGGGAAGAGAGTTCTTACCTAGTGGTAAGAAGGGTCATCAAATAAAGCGCGCGCCGTGTTTGTTGCCTGATTCTTCACGGTTTGGTTGCGTTGGAACAGGAGTAATTTTAGCTTATAAGACTGCAAAATAGTCCTTGTGATATCAATGAATATAAATACCTCTGATTTTAAACTTTGACTAACATGGGTTTTCAATGAGAATAGTACTGTCACGACGCCATTCTAGAGACATACAGCATCCGAGAAACGACCTCTGTGGCGCGGAGGGCGAGTAACCGGCTGCTATGCGAGAGGTTGCGGTGCGATTCGATGCGGCGTAACAAATGCAGCTTATATTTGTACGACACAGTGAATCCTAGTGTAGAGTCAGCACTTTGTATGTGATAGTTGGGTATTTTATGAAATTTAACTCAGCAAAATCATTTAAATAAATAGCGACTCTGCCTCCACACAAAAAAGTGCAATTCAGGTTGCACAGTGCTAATTACATACAGCTCAAGTCACCTCTCTTTCTATCGCGTAACTCTAATCTTGTCTGTCTCACTGAATTGTCACGACTAGTCGAGCCCGCCGGGTACTTGTAGCTTCATACTTAGAGTGCGGAGTGCGCCACGCCTGGTGCAACACACTATTTATGTACAGAGAAAGTAAGCTACAGTAACCAGTACCTTGGCGTAGTTCCGCTGCGTGGCGGCGTGGCACTCCCCGCCGGCGTGCTCGAACAGCGCGTGCAGCGCCGGCACGCGCCGCGCTGCCGCCACGGACACGTGCACGCCTCGCTCGCCTAGGAGCCGCGCTGCGCCTTCCACAGTAGTCGGGACGCCTACAAAATAACACCACTATTACTACTACACTGGCGTGCAGTGTCTGGCCTAAGAATAAGCTCGGCTCTGGCCTCCGTCTCCTCCCGTGGATGTCGTAAAAGCCAACTAAGGGATTACACCAGAGATTTTTTGAGAGACGGCACGGTTTAATGTGCTCGAACCTTAAAGCGTCAATATCAATGTTTACCCGGTGGCGCCATGCCTCCTGCATACGCGGAGTACGGAGGTGAACAGCACAAGATCAGCACATGCGAGCTGGTCTCACTGCGGCCCAGCTCCTCGAAACATGCTAGGGCTGTTGTCATGGCTTCTGTCAGGCATGCTTTGCTTTCTGCATGTCCTCCAATGAACCTGAAAATGCAAATAAATCATGTTTGATTTGAGTGTCCAGCTTAAGAATATACCACTATCTCTTCTGCCGTCATCATCATCATCATCATCATCATCTCAGCCCAGAATCACCGACTGCTGGGAATAGGCCTCCTTTCTCTTCTGCCAGCCTCCTCTTCCTGTGCGTCTTTCAACCATGTATTTTTACCTATTTCTGCCGCAAAGCAGAAGTGCTCGCATTGCTGTGTTCCGGTTTGAAGGGTATGGGTGCCGGTGAAATTATAGGCACATGAGACTTTTCATCTTTATGTCTTAGGGTGGCGGTTGCAGTGCAATGCCGCATAGGGTGCGTCCTAGGTGGGCGTGACCTATGTTATAATGCACTGTTCATAGGCAGCGGGCACCGCTAACATTAGGTGGGCCAACTGATTGACACGTCATTAAAAAGTAGCAAAAATAAAAAAAGTGTTACACGCGAGCACGCGTCGGATACAATGTCGTGGACCCATCTCGCTATAGGACAACCGTGATTAGTTCGGCCCGACTTCGGCCACTACTCCGTCGAGGCTTTACTCCACCGGCCGCCACCACGTCTGGCCACTTCTCCCATGGATGTCGTAACAGCCGACTAAGGGATAACGACAGGAGATCACCAAGGGATGGGCAGCGGCATCTACCTACGTAGGTAGCCAACACCAATATTGCAAACGCCAATCTGCTTGCCAAACTTACCAGATTAAAAAAGTTATACAGCTTGATGTGAGTCTGTTTCAGAGCATGTTGTCTGCGCAAACATCAGACGCAGACATCATGCTCTACCGTTCCATATATGGGCTGGCTCAATAAATTTGATGAGTGACCCCAAGCTAAGCAGAGCTTGTGTTATGGGTACTAGATAACTGATATACTTAATACAATATATTACATTGATAGATATTTTTTATTATACATAGAAAATACCCAAAACACCCTGAACAAATATCTGCAGTTCGCAAAAATATTTGCTACAAGGCGGGAATCGAACCCGCAACCTCCTGCATCGGCTACATCGCAGGCGAACCTTCGTCCGCCGCGCCAAAGAGGTCGTCGGATCTATGCTTACTGATAATAAATAATTGAAAACAGGCCAAGTGCGAGTCGGACTCGCGCACGAAGGGTTCCGTACAATTATCTATAAAACGGCTAAAAAATCACCTTTGTTGTATGGTGTACCCCTTAAATATTTATTTTATTGTTTACTACAATTTTTTGTTATAGCGGCAACAGAAATACATCATCTGTGAAAATTTCAACTGTCTAACTATCACGGTTCATAAGATACAGCCTGGTCACAGACGAACAGACAGACGGACAGCCTTAGTAATAGGGTCCCGTTTTACCCTTTGGGTATGGAACCCTAAAAACTATCAAAAGTTCAATGATAATGCTGTAATGTTGACTGACACAGGATGACAGACAGTGGCAGGGCTTCATTTAAATAGCTTAATTTAAGTAGCCTACTTTAAGTAGCCTTTTTTAAATAGCCTTCTTTAAATAGCTTAATTTAAGTAGCCTTCTTTAAATAGCCTTATTTAAATAGCTTAATTTAAGTAGCCTTCTTTAAATAGCCTAATTTAAATGGCTTAATTTAAGTAGCCTTCTTTAAATAGCCTTATTTAAATAGCTTAATTTAGGTAGCCTTCTTTAAATAGCTTAATTTAAGTAGCCTTCTTTAAATAGCTTTATTTAAATGGCTTAATTTAAGTAGCCTTCTTTAAATAGCCTTATTTAAATGGCTTAATTTAAGTAGCCTTCTTTAAATAGCCTTATTTAAATAGCTTAATTTAGGTAGCCTTCTTTAAATATCTTAATTTAAGTAGCCTTCTTTAAATAGCTTAATTTAAGTAGCCTTCTTTAAATAGCTTTATTTAAATGGCTTAATTTAAGTAGCCTTCTTTAAATAGCCTAATTTAAGTAGCCTTCTTTAAATAGCCTAATATAAATGGCTTAATTTAAGTAGCCTTCTTTAAATAGCCTTATTTAAATAGCTTAATTTAAGTAGCCTTCTTAAAATAGCCTAATTTGAATAGCTAAATTTAAGTAGCCTTCTTTAAATAGCCTTATTTAAATAGCTTAATTTAAGTAGCCTTCTTTAAATAGCCTAATTTAAATGGCTTAATTTAAATAGCTTAAATAAAATAACCAATTTTAAATAGCATAGTTAAATGACTTCATTTACATAACATAGCAGCTCATTATGGCTTAGTATACATATAAAGATTAACTGCTGTTTGTTAGTCTCGCTCTTTGTGTTCTCTTCTTGTGTGTATTTGAGTGGGTCCCTGGATGGTTTAGATTTACAATGGGACCCGGTAGGTGGCGCTGCAGACGGGTCACCGGGACCACTCAAATGAAGTAATGAGCAGGCATCTAATGGTTGATTAAAAACAGCAAAGTTTAAGTGCAATAATCCAGATTACTGGACATGCTAGTATTTTGTTCATACAAAAACCTCCATCTTATACAAAATGGCAGATGCTACCAAAGCTAAGATATATTTTTTGTCATAACCTGCCGAAACTCATGGATATAGCGCAGCTTGTTTTAGAGAATATTTAATGTAAGTAGGTAGTGATAGTATTATTGTAGGTCTATCCTCAGTAGGTATTACCTACTAATTCTCACCTTGGTTGTTTTTTTTTTTTTTTTTTTTTTTATGCTACTTGAATGACGGAACAAGCTGATGGCCGACCTGATGTTAAGCGGTAACCTCTGCCTATGAACAGTGCATTACCTCATAGGTCACGTCCACCTAGGACGCGCCCTATGTGGCATTACACTGCGCCCGCCACCATGAGACATAAAGATGTAAAGTCTCATGTGCCTGTAATTTCACCGGCACCCTTACCCTTCAAACCGGAACACAGCAATGCGAGCACTACTGCTTTGCGGCAGAAATAGGTATGGTGGTAGAACTTCCCCGGACGAACTCTTTCACAAAAAAGCTCTACTACTACTAAAAAATTATGATATCTAATTATGTGCATACAACATTGCTTTGGAATTCTGTTATGGTGTTGTACTTGTTTCTTAATAAATAAATAAATATTGTTCATTACAGCAAGATATCAGAACAATCATCAAAAGGCTAGTGTACAGGTCATCTGGAAACTCTAATTTACACTCTTATGATACCTACTGGATCTTCTCAACAGCCTCCAGCACATTCTGCGGAGTGTGGTATGGTCCGTATGTGGCAATAGGAAGACTGGGAATGCAGTCAGCGGCTCGGTATGTTACAATGCAGTACACTGAGCCATTGCCCCCAGGTTCTTCTAAGGCACCACCATGGAAATACCTGCGAGAATGTTTTCTTTTTAGTTTGTGTGTTAGACTTGTCTTATGGTATAATAGTATCTACTGAACTGACTGTGCTTAGTGAGCCATAGTAGTGGTGGTACAGTAGCATAAATAAAAGCTAACTGTATGATTTTTATTAAAAAACTCTAGAGTAAAATATGCGGAGGAAAACTTACTCAAGAGTTGGAATAATGTAATTTGAGTTCAACTCGCCGATATATGCTCCGTTAGCAGCAGTCGCTTCTATAGCGAATATAACCTGCGCCTGTACAGGCGAGTCTGGGGCGTTTACGACCATTATTATAATTTGTTGAATTACAGCATCGTTTCTATGATTTCCCCAACGAATTTATAAAAGTACGTCCAACCAAACCCAAGGAACATAAAATAAATATATAGTATACAAAGCAAAAAGCAAACAAAACAGACTTGTCTTCTTCTTCTTCTTTTATGGCGTGTTCAGCGGACGGGTACTACAGACCTTTCACCGGAAGTTGGCACATACCATGGAGTATTTACAGGTGCCATCTTTCGGTGAACGAGCCGGACCGTTCTCCGTAAGTTGGCACCTGCCATGGAGTATTTACAGGTGCCATCTTGTATTTACTTGACCGTTCCCTCACCTACAAAAGTCACTGCACAAACACAAAGTTCAAAGTTGCTACGCGAAACAACTTGCTGCGTTGTGGTTTAACAACCACAGCCTGGGGTGCTTGCCCACAAGATCTCCGAACATCTGGCCTAGATCTCCGAACATCTGGCCTAGCTCTCTGCTTCTCGGCTGGCGAATTCGCATGCCCAGTGTGGCATCGATCCGCACACGCCCAAGAAGTGGACGTATCACTAAACGAAACGTGCAGAATAATAACTGGCTGTCTGAAACGCACTCCACTCGCTGCACTATACCCACTTGCAGGTACAGCCCCTCCGGAGATCCGCAGAGCTACCGCCTGCTCAGTTGAGAAATCCAAACAGGAAAACGACAGCAGACACTCACTTTATGGTACCAAGAAGTGCAGAAGTAGACTTAAGAGCCGCAATCGGAATAGCTTCCTTAAGTCGACCGAACCACTCACACTGGACAGCCCTAGCGAGGCGCGAATAAAACTGTGGTTGGAAAGACACCCTCCCCTTACTGACCATGTTGTACCTGCAGAGAAGCTCCCTTCGGGACATGAACTGCCATGGTCCACCTTGAAATCTCTGAACCGACTCCAGAGCCAGGTGGGCCGCTGCAGTTAAAACTTGGTTAAATGGGGGTATTCCGACGAGGCACAATGTGACTGTGGGTTCACTCCTCAGACCATGCCTCACTTGCTGTCCTGTCCACTGTGCACCAACACCTGCACCCTAAATGACCTGTGCGAAGCCACTGAAAATGCTGTCGACGTGACTAAATTTTGGTCTAAAACAATAGGTATAATTATCTAGTATGGAACCAACGATACGATGAAGAAGAAGATGGTGCCATCTTACTGTGAACGAGCTGTACCCAATATCAGTCGTTAATAGTCTTCGTCAAGTCATAGCCCAGTGGCAGAAAATCCGAGTTTTGCAGGAAATAATCCAGCATTTTGAAACTCTGGTACCGAGGCCTGCAATGCTCTAAGTTTCGAAAAGACACGCAATACACTTATAAATTACACCACACATGTGCTATTTATATCCAACATGGATGCATGTCATATCCATGTTACATACACCGGTTATAATGCCACCAAAATTACACGAATTATTAAATCAGTCAATCGTTTGGCTGACTGACAGTGACAGTAAAAACAGAGATTCAAGTGTCATTCAAGCTACATTTTAACCCATTCCATACTACTCAATTTTTTTAAAGGGATACCACAAAGAATTCATGTTAATTTGCATGTTAAATATCCAAAAATATATTTTTTCTATAATAATTTGAATTTCAACTGATATATGAGTGTATGAAGAAGCTAACTTTATGTATTTGTGCTTGTAAAATGTTCTGTTTACGTTCCAATTTTGAATGAATTATCGTCAGCTGACTGGTTGTCAAAAACAGTCAGTCTTCAGTCTGTCAGTCCCAGTCAATCGAATCGAACGAAAGAAGAAAAAAGATAAAAACCCGGCCGATTTTGTCAACCAGCCGAAATAGAAATAAAATTCCTTATCTTCCATTCCAGTTCCATCACCTACGTATTCGTCTATTTTCATTACGGAACGTGTGGATCTCATACTTTAATATCTAAGTATAAGCCAGGCCATTGCTTTGCTTTGTAAAAGTATGGAAGTTAGTTGTCGTTCTATCCGAATCTTGAACCGGCTTTTGCGGAAACCATTCGGGATTACTGCGTATAGAAATGTCACAGGCACCGCCGTGAAGGAAGAAGTTAATACAGGGCTGCTAAACTCTTTCAATCAGGACATTAAACTTGGTATGTTATATCCTAAAACTTTAATTTTCTCTGAGGTTTGATAGTGAGCTAGTGATAAAAAGCAATATTTTAGTACTGCTTTTGCTAATTTAAGAAAGCGTGTCGTACACAAGCTAGCCACAACTCAAAAACGCATGTTTTGTGAACCCTTCTCACAATATCAATGGCATCTGTCGACATATTTTGGTAAAGCTTGATTGGCTGTCTCATGTGTAGTGATAGCACATTTATAGTATATAATGGTTTTGGTTGGGGTGTAGATAAGGGAGCAAAGAGGAAAAAACACTTTGCCGCCGCCCCTAAGCCCTAAGTGTTTCTTTCCTCAGTGCCACCTTATCGACACTCTGACCCCTGGTAGAGTCTGTGTTCAGTGTTCAGAAACAGAGCTGTTGAGGCCAAATCCCACTATGGGTCTGTTTCTGAACAGACTACCTGAGGAAATCTATTTATAATCAAATATCTAATCAACCAAGTATATTATTATTGTAACTCACAATACATCTTCCATCTTCGGCCACATCGTCAATTACCAACAGGTGAGATCGTGATCAAAAAAAGGTTTAAAAAAAAAAACCTAGGTACTTGACAAAAAAAATGTGTTTCACATGTTTTTGATATCACAGATAAAACTTTTTATACTTTTTATACTTATACTTACTGATATACATTCCTATTAATTTTTTTTTTTTTTTTTTTTTTTTTTTTTGATAATTGCATTATCAAGTTACCAAAGTATTCAGTTAAACATTATACATGTATTTTAGGCTCACAACTTAATTCCCATGGAGCATAAAAACAAGAGCCAACATTCACATACATAGTCCTGACCCTACACTAGGATCCGCTGTGTTATATCAGGAACCAGATGTACCATGGTAACACACAGACACGTAACTAATACTTACATATCTTGCAAACATTTGTTCTGTAGCAGGAATCAAACCTGTAACCCTTTCGACACAGCTGGCTACTCGGTACCCCACAATATACCTAGAGTTATTTTCACTAATCTCAAGACAAAAGGAGACTTTCACTTTGAGAAATATTATTATTATTATTTAAAATTATAGACGAGCAGCTTTTGCTGATGAGAGAATGCAGAGTGTTGAAATGTATTAGTTTCACTCGCTGCACTGATTACACTTTAATGTCTTTTAATGTTAACAGTTTGTTCGTTCACAACCAGTTATCCAATTTTTTTTGAAAACATTTATTGATATGGCAGTAACAACATCTTCTGTTAAATAATTACAATTATGGACCACTCTGTTACTAAGGTAGTGCTGTGCAGTGTTTGTATTGGATGGTCCACGGGATATTTTACAACTAAGCCCTCTCAAAGTCATTGAGCTTTTTTAAAAAATTTAGATTTTTTGAAATTCAGGCAAATTGTAAGTGCCGGAGAGGATCTTGAAGGTCTCAATGAGATAAATACATGTGATAATGACAAAGTAATAGTTATAATGAATATTTATTTCCCTTCTAGATGGCGCTGTACCAGTTTTCCGCCGAGCCTTACTCTTTCCAACGAGAGTCGCGTTACAAGATGAGTTCGGCATCTATACGTACGCCGGGTTGTACCAAGCGGCTTCCGTACTCAGCCAGGAGATATCTTCACAGTTGGGTAAGACCTACTCTTATAAAACAACAGTGTGCAACCGTATTTATTTATTGACAACATGTTGCATGCACCCTGTAGGGACTTGAAGTTCAATTAAAAGCTAAAAATAAAAATTGTAACATAAAAATTCCCAGGTCTGTCATCCAAACTTTTAAATATTAGTTGCTTACTAATATTTAAAAGTTTGGATGACATTTATAATATTGAATTATATTATACATTTATATTTATAAAACTGACGCGGGCCAAGTACCAGCAATCCGAGGATGCACATATTGCTTAATCGCGTCGTGCGCACTCGGAACCGGCTACCAGATTCAGTGATTAGTGCCCCCTCAGTGAATTCTTTCAAAAATAAACTTGACAAACATTTAAAGTGGACTGATAAGGACTAAGATATACACACATCAGCTCCGAGAGCTGCCTGTGTATAATAAATAAATAAAATAAAATGCATTGTTAAAGGCAGAGGCTACCGTCATCAGGTGGGCCATCTGCATCATCAGTTCATTCACGTAGTTTAATAAAAAAACGTAAAATAGTTAATTTTCTGTATTTCCAGTGGGGGACACAGAAAGGACCATAGCGTACATGTGCGGCAATGACGCGTCACACATCATCGTGCAATGGGCTATCTGGATGTCGGGGAACATTGGTAAGTGAAAATCAACATATTACTCATTACCACGGACCCATATGGCTATATTACACTAGATCACGCGAGTTCACCTATTTTGCGTGTCACTTTGCCTGTCCTAAGTTTGAGCGATGCTCCAACTAGCAAACCTCTGCCTATCCGAAGTTTGAGCGATGCTCCAACTAGCAAACCTCTGCCTATCCGAAGTTTGAGCGATGCTCCAACTAGCAAACCTCTGCCTGTCCGAAGTTTGAGCGATGCTCCAACTAGCAAACCTCTGCCGGTCCGAAGTTTGAGCGATGCTCCAACTAGCAAACCTCTTCCTGTCCGAAGTTTGAGCGATGCTCCAACTAGCAAACCTCTGCCTGTCCGAAGTTTGAGCGATGCTCCAACTAGCAAACCTCTGCCTGTCCGAAGTTTGAGCGATGTTCCAACTAGCAAACCTCTGCCTATCCGAAGTTTGAGCGATGTTCCAACTAGCAAACCTCTGCCTATCCGAAGTTTGAGCGATGCTCCTACTAGCAAACCTCAAATCATCTCTCTCTCGGCCGACGTGCTATCGGCACGTCGGATTTTAATCGAAAAAAGCCAAAATTACCAAAATTTATCTTTTAAAATTCTTCGAAATCAGCTAGTCGTGCAAATTCAGATATTTCGTGGGCACCGATAGAGCCCAAAACACGATTTCGATTTAAAAAACCCGAGAACATGTGTTTATAACGTAAATATTATCTATCACTATTACCTATCAAGGTACATTTTGTAACAAATAATACTATTTTAGGGGCCTAGTAGATTTATATTTTCGACTAGCGGCCAGCTCGCGACTTCGTTCGCGTGGTCCCGGTGCAGTGCCACCTACCGGGTTAAAAAAAACATTTACAAGAACCTTCTAACAATAACAAACACAACAAAAAAGAATTTGCGAAATCGGTCCAGCGGTTCATGCGTGATGCCGTAACCAAGGGAAATAGGGATTCATTTTTAACCCCCGACGTAAAAACGGGTAAAGGTTTAGAATCGTTTGGCAGGAGGAGGAGGGTGGGAGTGGGGGGGGACGAAGGGGAGGGGTACCCCTTCACCCCTGGTACAAGTCCCATAACAAGGTAACTTATAGTTTTCGAGAAAAAAAATAAAGAAATTTTTGAGGTTAAGTATGGAAATTTTGAATTGGAAGTGTCGGATGTTACGGGAGTCATTGCCCACTTGCAGGGAGGGTGCAGGTGTGTGTGTGTGTGTGTGTCTGTCTGTCTGTCCCATCGTAGCTCCGGAACGGATGAACCGATTTAGTTCTTTTTGTTTTGTTTGAAAGGTGAATTTGTCGGGAGTGTTCTTAGCTATGTTTGATCAAAATCGGTTCAGCCGTTTCATTGCGTTAGGGGTTTTTTTAATTTTCACAAGATTAATTACTTGTACATAATACAGATTGTACCCTCCCCGAGCTGACAAGCCCTCCGGTAGGGCTGCGAGGAGGGTGGTAGGCCGTGATACACGGCGCACTAACCAAAGCCCACCACCTAGGTGGAACCAACGCACTTTCCTATCAATATCTTAGGTACTCACGGTTTGTCCGGAGAGAGTCCAGGTTCCCGTTCAGCTAGCTACTTGGTACCTTTCGCAATAGCTGAAACGAAACGGGTTAGGGGGTGCACCAAGAGCCTTCCTAGGCCTCGGCTCGCGGTGATTTCGCCGGCAACCAAAAATCACACCAATGTCCAAACTTAGTCCATCCAAGGTCGTATTACAACACAAATAATCAAGGAGGCACTCAAAGGTCCAAAAAACACTCCCGATTGATTCGATACGACCAGATTTCAATTTATTTCCCAAATCCAAAAACCATGCGCAAGCTGTCTTGCGATCCAAAAAAACCAATTGAATACTACGTTTTTCTTCTATAGCAAAAAACTCATAGAGTGTATATCTGTCGAAGTCAAACCCCACAGAGAACAAATCTCTCGGTTCCGTAGTTGCAAGGAAGGGAGTTCCGTGGAATTTGGCTCGAAATCAAACACAGATTATGCAGCAAATATTTGTTTAAATACTGTTTTTCTTGATTTTCGTTCACTTTTCGTAGCGCGGGCACTATTCTGACACTCTAACTTACCTGAACTTTAGTGTGTTAGATAGTCACGGAATTTGGCTGTTGTCTGCCTCTTAAGGGGACCATTTTGGGTCTTAGCGCTGTCCAAACACTCGAAAAGGGGAACTTTGTGACCTTCCCCGTTTCAAGTTTCAAAAGACTTGGACAATATTTAATTAACTACCTAACACAAAGTTTGTACACCTAGCGCAGATCACAGTGCACTTAAAAATATTGTAAGAACTTTTATACCTGTGTTTCACAAATAAAGATATTAATATTGTAATTGAAATTGAAATCTTTAGCATACCTTGTTGTTTTCAGCCGTTCCGCTGACCTCCATCCATCCGCCGGAGATGCTGAAGTACTTCATCCAGGACAGTATGGCGGACCTTGCTATCTGCACACAGGACTATGAAAAGGTAGGTGATTGTAATCAGCAACTTTATAGATGGTGGGTCTCACAGCGTGAATTACACAGAAAAGGCGTGGCACAGGCACGGTGCCGCTTCAAAACTTATTCATACTAGTGGTTCGCCGTGAACACACGAATACACGCTATGTAGACAGGTAGGTAACTCACTTTATTTGAGTAGTTCTTGTTTGTCCCCGAATTACCTTTCTAACCGACTTCTAAAAACATTTGCTGAGGTAAAAGTTCCACCTCGAGATAATTTCCTACACATCATCGAAAGAACCTTGAAATATGACTAACCAACGGGGCGTAAACATACCTATTAGTGTAAGTAGTTGACGAATAAATTGATTACCTCCTTTTGTGAAGTCAGTTATCATCTGAAAATAATCTAAATAATCTGTATACAAAATGTGGGTTCAAATTGGTTTCCGAATAGCATATAGTGTATAGCTTATAACTAACTATAAGATGACTGTAAATCCTGGATTAATAAAATAAAATAATAAAATAATTACTCGCTAGAGTGGTTCATGATGGCAGTATTCCAAGAAAATCATCACTGTAAATGCATCCCTGTAAAGTTTCGAGTATCTTAAATTAGACCTACACCGTCGTTAAAACTCCTTGAAATGGGAGGTCAAGAATGGATCTTATATTGGTTATTGTGTTTTGGAACTTTTTCAAACTCTACATGACAGTTTATTACTGTTTCTGCCGTGGTATAAGTATTTTTCTCTAACTTCCCAGGAGAGGAGATAATGACAAAAATTATATAAATGTACCAAAAAGTATTATTATGTAACTAAAATGTATTGTAATTAATCTAAAAGTAACAAGAGAGTAACAAAATAACAAAATCTATATATATATATACAAAACAAAGTCGTGTTAGTTACACCACTTATAACTCAAGATCGGCTAGACCGATGTTAGCTATCTCTTTTTTGGTGGATTCTTCTCCGCTCTGAATAAGTAATAAAATATCGGGGGGGGGGGCTGTTTTTCACCAGGGGCTGCCCGTGCGAAGCCGGGGCGAGTCGCTTGTGTAACAATAAAACGAAACGTAACAATGTAACGAAAAGTATGGACATATACGTGTGGGTACTGGTTCATATTGGCTGTTAAAAACTGGGGTTTCCTCATGAACCCTCTATTATGACCTACTAGTGGGACTACGGGGTTATTTACTTGTTGCATTATACCTGCATTATGGTCAGGTGCTCCGGCCCATCACCCTGGAGCTCCAAAAGCCGCTGCTGACGACGGGACGCGACAAGGAGCTGACCGCACAGCTGTACCAGCCCAACTCAGACTTCCTGAAGCCCAAGGTGGAAGGGTTGAACGACGCTGGCAAGTCTAACCAGTGGTACGGCGACGCTGACGCTCTCATCATCTACACTAGCGGTGAGGCATAGAGCATGTTTTTTTTTTATACTACTTGAATGACTGAACAAGCAGATGGCCCACCTGATGTTAAGCGGAAACCTCTGCCTATGAACAGTGCATTACCTCATAGGTCACGTCCACCTAGGACGCACCCTATGTGGCATTGCACTGCGCCCGCCACCCTGAGACAAAGATGAAAAGTCTCATGTGCCTGTAATTTCACCGGCACCCTTACCATTCAAACCGGAACACAGCAATGCGAGCACTACTGCTTTGCGGCAGAAATAGATATGGTGGTAGTACTTCTCCGGACGAAAACTTCACAAAAAAGCTCTACTACTACTAAAAGTACTAGAATTGTCTCCGTTGGGATGACCCGCATCCTTTCATCACACTAGTTCTTTCACCAATGCCATAGAAGACATAAACACTCAAGAAATTAAGCTGGTACTAGTCTTACACTAGTACAGTTTTACCCAAAATATAAGTCAGAGCTATACTATACATTCGGCTACTGTCGGATACCAGTCTGCGCTTTTCTGCGCAAACAAAAACAGTCGATCGGACGTAAACTTCGGGTAAAACTGTACCAGTGTGTGGCGGAGACTAACAGTTGTTTTTTTTAACTGCTTGAATGAAGTACCAAGCTGTAGGCCCACCTGATGTTAAGCAGTAACCTCTGCCTTTAACAATGCATTACCACATAGGTTACATCCGGGCCCTATGTGGCTTTGCACTGCGCCCGCCACCCTGAGAAATAAATATGAAAAGTCTCATGTGCAACCCGAACCACAGATAAAAAAATACTATATCCCGAACACAGCAATGCGAGCACTACTGCTTTGCGGCAGAAATAGTTATGGAGGTAGTACATCCCCGAACGAACTCTTTCACAAAAAAGCTCTACTTCTACTAAACCACTACGATCCAGATCTCGAGCACCGCCGTAAAGTTGCATGGCTTTCGATCTCCTATAGGTAACATTTCGGGGAATGTGCCCAGGAGCTAAATGATCTGATCCCACCATCTCCATTTCTTCATACGACAAGCAGGCGCACGGCTCAGTACCATCCTTACAGTGGCGTAACTAAACCATATGGGGCCCATGGCAAATTCGAAAATTTAAAAAAAATTATTTGTGGTATAAAAAAAAATAGTTTTCTCACTTTGGATTTTAAGCAGAACTTATAAAAATATACTTTTCAAATAAAATAAAACACTCTGGTACAATGTAAAAACATATTTTTGAGCTTGCGGCCTCTTCGGCCGGGGCCCTCTTGGGTCGGGGGCCTGTGGCATTTTGGCAGCCCTGCCACCCTATTGTTACGCCACCGCATCCTTACCTCATCAGTATCGGTATACCCATAATTCGCACTAAGCGATTCGGTTCCACCTTTATAATGTGAAAAACTGCTAAGGAATGGAATAAGTTGCTGTCGTCTGTCTTTCCTGAAAACTATAATCTGGGTCTCTTCAAGGCTAGAGTGAATAGGTGCCTTCTGGACCTTTGTGCTCCATCGTCGGCCACATCCTGACATACTAACAGGTGAGATCGTGGTCAAACAAGGGTCTATTCATGTTAACATAAACAAGCACTCGAACCTATGCTAAATACCCACTCACTTGCTCCGGCTAAGCAGTACAGTATGAGTTGTAGTGGCAATGGGCAGGCCATATAGCTTGCAGAACTTATAACCATTAGGGAACAAAGGTTTCACAAGTGGCAAACACTAACCGGACGACGCAGAAGAGGAAAGCCCTCTCTCGATGAACCAAAGACATTATAGAGGTCGCAGGACATCGGTGGATGGAGGTGGCTCAAGAACGTTCGGCGTGGCATTCTTTGGCCTATGTCCAGCAGTGGGCAGTGGCGTAACAATAGGGTGGCAGGGCTGGCAAAATGTCACGGGCCCCCGACCCAAGAGGGCCCCGGCCCAAGGGGCCGCGAGCTCAAAAATATTTTTTTTACATTGTACCCGAGTGTTTTATTTTATTTGAAAAGTATAATTTTATAAGTTCTGCTTGAAATCCAAAGAGAGACAACTAAATTTAAAAAAAAAAACTAATTTGACCCGGGCCCACACCAATTTTTTTTAAAATTTTCGAATTTGCCACGTGCGCCAGATTTTTAGTTACGCCACTGGCAGTGGGCTTCTATAGGATGTTGATGATGACTCAGCAAGATGTGTCTGTATAAGCAGGTACTACCAGCAAGCCCAAAGGCGTGGTGTGGAGTCACAAGATGCTGCAGAGCCAGATATCGGCGCTGCACGTGGCGTGGCAATACTCGTGCCACGACGTCGTGCTGCACGCGCTGCCGCTGCACCATATCCACGGGCAACTCAACTCCATGCTGGCCTCGTTGGCCGCTGGAGCCAGGTCAGATACCTTCTATTTCTTAATGGTAAAACTTTGTTTTGCTTCTAAATTAGCAAATATAAAAAAATACTACTATTAATCTAAGTATTTCAGGGCATCTGGTCGAAGCGACGCGTGACCCGAGAGCTGGCTCTTATCTGGCTCAACGCATTAGTATTGCCATTCAGCGTGGCAATGCAGCCAGCATCTTAGGGACGCTTCCGTCTGGTAGTGATTTGGATCAGTTGAGCTACCTTTAGATCGCTTGCAGCGGTCTTCAGGTAGCACAACTGTTTCATATGTATTTTGTACATACCTTGTATTATTCTTTCTGTAAATAAATGTATTTAGTATTGTGATTAGCTACTGAAAATAATACAAAATTACGCTTCATATTTAAAAAAAAAAAACTTGCGAAAACAGTTTGACCAATCGTGTTTCTAGTCTATGATTTATTTAGATTGCATCCTCAAGTAATTACTGTATTAGCATCAAGTTTGTAACCTTTACTGATAATGAGTGAGCATGTAACGCAACGACTCCAACATTTTAACATATCGTCGCAAGCCAAGGCCAGACCAACGCGTTCATTCGGCGTCCTCAGTGGCGTGCGCGGTGGCGATCAATGGTAAGACAATGGATCGTCACCGTGCACGCCACCGCGGACGCGGTCTGAACGTGTCGGTCTGGCCTTAGCCTTAAGGGTTCGAAAATTATCCTCGGACAAACATCCATGCATAAATACAAATACAAAAGCAGATTCTTCCAAATTGACTCAGAGAACTCACTCGTTCAATAAATTGTGGTTCCAGGATCCGCATGCTGAGCTCGTTCGCGTCGCACACGGTGTGGTCGCGCCTGCTGGGGCTGGGCGAGCGCGAGGAGGTGCGCGTGAGCGTGTTCCACGGCGTGCCCGCCATGTACGCCAAGCTGTGCGCCGACCACGAGCGCATGTTCTGCGACGCCAAGACGCAGCAGTACGTGAGGAGCGCGCTCGCCACCAGGATGCGGCTCATGTGTGCCGGCTCCGCGCCGCTGCCGCACTCGCTGGCAGACAAGTGGGAGCAGGTGAGTACTGACACAAGACGCAGCAGTACGTGAGGAGCGCGCTCGCCACCAGGATGCGGCTCATGTGCGCCGGCTCCGCGCCGCTGCCGCACTCGCTGGCAGACAAGTGGGAGCAGGTGAGTACTGACACAAGACGCAGCAGTACGTGAGGAGCGTGCTCGCCACCAGGATGCGGCTCATGTGCGCCGGCTCCGCGCCGCTGCCGCACTCGCTGGCAGACAAGTGGGAGCAGGTGAGTACTGACACAAGACGCAGCAGTACGTGAGGAGCGTGCTCGCCACCAGGATGCGGCTCATGTGCGCCGGCTCCGCGCCGCTGCCGCACTCGCTGGCAGACAAGTGGGAGCAGTTGAGTACTGACACAAGACGCAGCAGTACGTGAGGAGCGCGCTCGCCACCAGGATGCGGCTCATGTGCGCCGGCTCCGCGCCGCTGCCGCACTCGCTGGCAGACAAGTGGGAGCAGGTGAGTACTGACACAAGACGCAGCAGTACGTGAGGAGCGCGCTCGCCACCAGGATGCGGCTCATGTGCGCCGGCTCCGCGCCGCTACCGCACTCGCTGGCAGACAAGTGGGAGCAGGTACAGACCGTTCACCGTAAGATGTCCCCAATAATGTTCTAATAAAGTGCACATGTCCCCTGCCTTGGGACATGTGCATCTGATGTGTGCAGAGGATTGACGCGAGCGATAAACTACTAGCAGTCACTAGACGGAGTTTGTTAGAGTTAGATGTGTGTTGTACGAAAAAGAGCCCGCTACACATCCTCGCACCGCTCATCCGCGTACCGTTTCACAGCGTCGCTACGCAACCTCGCACCACATAGCTGCTCAGCACATCTCTGGTGGAAACACATCTTTCCACAGCCTCGCTACGCATCCTCGCACCACTCAGCTGCTCAGCACATCTCTGGTGAAAACACATCTTTCCACAGCCTCGCTACGCATCCTCGCACCGCTCATCTACCTTTCATATCTTTGGTGGAAACGCAGCCTTATTTATAATTTTATTTTATTTATTTATAATCACAGGCAGCTCTCGGAGCTGATGCGTGTATATCTTTGTCCTTATCAGTGCACTTTAAATGTTTGACAAGTCTATTTTAAAAGAATTCACTGAGGGGGCACTGGTCACTGAGTCTGGTAGCCGGTTCCAAGTGCGCACGACGCGATTAGGCAATATGTGCATCCTCGGATTGCTGGTACTTGGCCCGCGTTACAGCTTCAGCGAGTGTCCTCTGAGTCCTATATTATTGTTCATGGTATATAGTGTCTGCGATAAATCTGGTATACTGTAGTGGTTGTTTAGGATCTGGAAGGTCTCTATTAGGTCTCCACGCTCTCTACGTTGCTGAAGGGTAGTTATTCCAAGTTCGTGAAGTTTCTTATGATATAGAATCGTATGAATATTTCTAGATATCCGGTTTCCGGCTCCTGGAGCGCTACGGGATGTCTGAGGTGGGCATGGCGCTCAGCAACCCCTACAGGCCGGTGGAGCAGCGTACTGCGGGGTGCGTTGGAAACCCCCTGCCCGGCGTGGCGGCGCGCATTGCCGCCCCCTCCGAGGGGGGGCAGCTTGAACCCCTCGTCACCGTACAAACTGAGGAGCCGAATACTCAGGTTAGTGGAGTACAAGATTGAGTGACGATGTGGCAGAAGATGGAGAACAAAGGTCTAGAAGGCACCGATACAAAAAAAACACTTAAAAAAAGATCAGTGTTCAAAGTAAACTGCAGCTTTCCACCAAGAGGGATGATGTGATGTCTTCTTCTTCCTCTGGTAATGCAATATGACCTCTGTGGCGCAGTGTGCAGGAAGTTGCGGGTTCGATTCCCGCCTCGGAACAAATATTTGTGCGATCTGGAGATATTTGTTCAGGGTGTTCTGGGTATTTTCTATGTATAATAAAAATTATCTATCTATATGTTATGTATTGTATTAAGTATATCAGTTATCTAGTACCCATAACACAAGCTCTGTTTAGCTTGGGGCTAGATAATGTTGTGTGAACTGTCCAGCATTTTTTATTTATTTATTTATAATTCAAGGTTAAGTCATTACAAAGTCTAAAACACATACAACTTTATCATACAAGTTAGGTATAGTTAAAATGCCACCAAACCCCTACTCTATACCTGATACGACACGCACTGTTTTGTTTTGTTGTTGATTGTATACATCGTGTCACAACAATAATATTGTGGTATTTTTCAGATTTCCCTGGAACGGCTGGGGCTGGCCACGAAGGGGCACGAACCTGACGAGGGCTTCGAGTGGGAGGAACCCAAGGTACTTCTACAAGCCCACTACAGTATTACTACTGCTACTACTACTACTACAAACTACTACTACTACTACTACTAAACATTTTACTTTTGATGTCATTCATCCCACAAGGGCGTTATGCTAGATTGTCCTTCTGATACGGACCGAAACTGCTAACTCCCCGACCTCGAACCACAACCTAGTAGGAACCAGGTTGCGGGATCGATTCCCACAAATGTTTGTATGATCTGCAAAAAAAAACCGGGAGTGTTATCGTACCATGTACAGTTTTACCAAAAATATAAGTCCGGTCAACTGCTTTCGTTTGCGCAGTAAAGCGCAGACTGATATCCGACAGTAGCCGAACGTATAGTACAGCTATGACCCGCTGTATAGCTCTGTCCTGCTCACATCTAAGAGTCGACCGGCCGCGATTTTGCCGCGAAATCGATTAACCAATAACAGCGCAAGGTTTTAACGCGCGATTGCTATTGGTAGAAAGAAGGTTCCCGCGCTATAGAAATTGGACTACGGCGCAGGCACATCGGGGCGACTTGTATTTTTGGGTAAAACTGTACTTACCGCTTTACATAGATGGCTTTTGTTGAATCCGAGGAGTTTTTATTTTGCTGGGGATTTGATTTGCCATAATCACCACCCTTGGCCGGGGAATTGGTGATCACAGCATTGGTTTTGAGTACTCAGGTGCAGTGGCGTAACAATAGGGTGGCAGGGCTGGCAAAATGCAACGGGCCCCCGACCCAAGAGGGCCCCGGCCCAAGAGGCCGCGAGCTCAAAAATATTGTTGTTACATTGTACCTGAGTATTTTATTTTATTTGAAAAATTTATTTTTATAAGTTATGCTTAAAATCAAAAGTGAGACAACAACTTTTGTTTAAATTATCGAATTTGCCACGGACCCACAAATAATTTAAAAAAAAAAAAGAATTATCACGGGCCCCATATGGTATAGTTACGCCACTGCTCAGGCGCTTATTTTGCTTGTTATTATCTTTATTTTGTTAGAGAAAAAGAGTTATTATGTTTTTTTTTGTTAAATTCAGTATTGTGTTTATAAAGTCTGTCAATATAAAATAGTTATGAAGTTTATACATACATACATAGACACACGCCTCTTTCCCCGAAGGGGTAGGCAGAGCCCCAATGGGCCTCTTTTCACAGTGGGTAGCACCATCGTGGGATATACACGTGACAAGTGGTGAGCTCATCGCCGTCATTGCTTCCCACGACTGACTCACCTAACACTTTCTTCCAGTAATAACACATTCTACAATAAGCCAGCAACCAGGACAAATCTTATACCAACGAATCTTATCAACAAGTCCGGGTAATCCCTTAGTCGGATTTATAATTGGAGTTAATAATAAGTTATAATTGGAATTTTCGGATATGAGAGTAGATAAACTTCTATTTTGATATTCGTGACGTTGTTTTTGTATTTGAATCAGGTGACGGAGCACATGCCTAGCGATGACGGAGTGCATCAAGGGGAGTTGCTGTTAAAGGGACCGTCTGTGTTTAACAGGTACGTCCAGCGTTGGGAAGTATTGTGCATAGTCCTACTAACCTGACCCTCATACACACGCTACAAACGCAGTGGGCTATGGAGAGAGCGATGCGTGGCATTTGATGTCATAGTAACGACGGCTGAAGACCTATCGTCGTGGTATTCTATGCTTGGCTTGTGGACGTATTTTGGCTGATAAAGAACTTAAATGAAAATAGCATGAAATTAAAATGTATTTGCTTGCATACAGTTAGTTTGGTTCATACTCTTATTTTTGGTATCACTGTATTCGACTAGATTGTTGTGCATATATTTAATTTTAATTTTAGCATTATACAAACCGAAGCAATTGTTATACTATGTAAATCATTTCATGCATTTCAATTAAATTTAATATAATTCTAAAAACATGGTAAATACAAGTTATTAAATAAATAAATAATACTGGACAGTTCACACAACATTATCTAGCCCCAAGCTAAGCAGAGCTTGTGTTATGGGTACTAGATAACTGATGTACTTAATACAATATTATTACATAGATAGATATTTTTTATTATACATAGAAAATACCCAGAACACCCTGAACAAATATCTGCGATCGCACAAATATTTGTTCCCAGGCGGGGATCGAACCCGCAACCTCCTGCATCGCAGGCCAAGCTTCGCCCGCCGGGCCACAGAGGTCATCAATGTCAAAGAAACTTTTTTTTTTGTTAAATCAATTTGCAAAGTAGGTACGTACATATAATAACATTTAGAATTTTAATTTAAAATACTCATTCTAATTCGTTGATAACAATTATGCATATATCTATATTTCAGATACTGGAACAGGGCCCCGAAGCTGGACACGGATTTCACGTCGGACGGTTGGTTCCGTACAGGTAATTGATTATTAGATTTATTAGGGACCGTATTCTCGGATATGTCTCGTCTACGAGACGGCGTCACATCTCGAATAAAGCTCATACACAATTGTAGTTTTCATCCTAGATTTTTTGTCATCTCACGCGCGTGATTTCTCCTAAAATCACTCCCCTGCTGGACCTTAGCTTGCGTATTTCGTAACTATCTTTGCTATCAGTTTCAATTCCAAATTCAAATTTTACTTTAACATACATATTAATCAATTAATGTGTGTATCAAATAAATAAAATCTTGAATAATTCGTATAGTTTTTATAGGTTGAGTTAGTGGAACTGGCTAATATTTAGTAGTAGTAGAGCTTTTTAGTGAAAGAACTCGTTCGGGGAAGTACTACCACCATACCTATTTGTGCCGCAAAGCAGTAGCTTTGCGGCTTTGCTTCTTTGTTTTGGTGGTTTGAAGTGTATGATTGCCGGTGAAATTACAGGCACATGAGACTTTTCATCTTTATGTCTCAGGGTGGCGGGCGCAGTGCAATGCCACATAGGATACGTCCTAGGTGGACGTGACCTATAGATAATGCATTGTTAAAGAGGAGACCGAGAGGTTACCGCTTAACATCAGGTGGGCCATTTGCTTGTTCCGTCATTCAAACTGTTAACAAATAAAAAATTGTATAAGAACTACATTTGTAAACCCTTTTTCTACGAAATAGATAATAAATTAATTGTCATTCAATGATGTTACAGTAATATTTCTATCAGAAATTACGCTCTTGCGACTATCCACTTTACGCAGTATGCATATAAAGCTTGATTGCAACAAGAATGGGTAATTATAGAATTGAAACTATCGTGGTTGGGAATCATATTAAAAGATAAACGGCTAATTACAACTATTATTCGTCACTTTGCTGACGTTTCGAGACCGAGTTCAGAAGCCTCTTCATCATGAGCACCGCCCGCGACCGCGTTCGACGGTGCACCAGCGAATAGCGACAAAGTGACGAATAATAGAAGTAATTAGCTGTTTATCTTTTAATAAGAATGGGTAAGTTAGGTAATCGCAAAAAAGACATTTCAAATAGATAAAAGCTTTTGAAACTGATAGCAACATGTTACGTAATCTGCACACGATTAATGTGATAACCATCCTCGTTTTTTCTAACAACAGTTCAGTCATAGGACGAGCAGGCGTACGGCTCAGTACCATCCTTACCTCATTAGTATACCTTCTATTCGTACTAAACGTTTCGGTTCTACCTTTATAATGCGAACTGCTAAGGAGTGGAATAAACTACCGTCGTCTGTCTTTCCTGAAAACTATAATCTGGGTCTCTTCAAGGCTAGAGTGAATAAGTGCCTTCTAGACCTTTGTGCTCCATCTTCGGCCACATCGTCACTTACCAACAGGTGAGATCGTGGTCAAACAAAGGTCTAGCAATGTTAAAAAAAACCTAGACAAGTGGCAAACGCAGCGATTTTTTTTTTTATTTTTAAATATGCTTTTCGAAATAAGCTTTTATGAAATTAATGATCGGAACCGTGAGCTGATCAAAATGATCCCAAACACTGCCAGGCATGGATCATCGGACAGTTCCGCTGTCCACCTTCTGTCTCCATCATCAGATCAGCTCGCTGTCACCATAATATTGCATTGTCATCGGAACATGACAGGTATGCAATATTTCATCTCAATCGGTCGAGGATGCTTTAAAATTCAGTTGCAATTTTTGTCCCGAACATACATACTTATATACAAACGAAAACATGGCAAATTAAATAAAGTACATAAATATAATTAATGCTGGACAGTTCACACAACAATATCTAGCCCGAAGCTAACCAGAGCTTGTGTTATGGGTACTAGATAACTGATATACTTAATACAAGGCGAACCTTCGCCCGCCGCGCCACAGAGGTCGTCAAGCTTAATAAAAGCTTGTAATCATATTAATATTATAAACGCGAAGGTTTGTATGGATGGATGTATCTTTGTTACTCTTTCACGTAAAAACTACTGGATGGATTTGGATGAAATTTGGAATGGAGATAACTGGACTCCCGGAATAACACATAGGCACATTTTTATCCCGATATTCCCACGGGATCGAGACTTACGCGGGTGAAACCGCGGGGCGCTGCTTGTAACAATATAAAACAGGAATCAGGCGCTGTGCCCTTGTCGTAACCACCACACAAGTTCGAACTGAATTGGTCTTTAAATCTACGTTTATACGATCGATTTTTCTTTCAAAACGCATTACTTTTGGGACTCACTTCAGCTTGTCTCTTTTGACAGGTGACACTGCTTCTTACTCCGCGGGAAAATTCCGAATCCTGGGCCGGACTTCCATAGACATCATCAAGTCAGGCGGGTGAGTATCTACATCATCATCATCAACCTGTAACTGTATAATTTAAGGTGGACGCTAACGCTTGTGGCGCGAAATTCAAATTTTTGGTGAATTACAAAAAAATACTAATAAATATGATTATCGTAGCTAAACTGATGATATTTGAGAGATACTATCAATTAAAACATGTGTGTTAAGTCTCCTAGTTCTCGCGAAATCAACTTTCGCTATCTGAAGAAGTGCGCATGATCTGTAATGAGCAAATAACACCATAAATTTGAATTTAGCTATACTCTGTTCACGGAGAATGTCTAATATAAGGCGCTCTCTCTTGCACTATATCATAGAACAGATAAGGACCATGGAGGTATAATAGTAATGGAGTGAGTGCTAAAAATAGCATAGAGTGTTCCTTCTTACTCCTATCCTAGAAGATAGCTTGCTATCCTATGTTAGAGAGAAACAAATATATTGTCACACGACAGTCTTCTTTCCGTTCCGTACCCTGAATTTTGGTATCATGCATATACATCTCCCTAGATTGTTACCATGAATGTACTAGTAATTTGACATTTGGCCTGGTACGACTAACACAAATAAGAACAGATAGATTAATGCTTGTCTCATTCCAACACATGAATACATTCATATAAAAGAATGAGACTGGTATAATCGCTAACATTTCGTTTTTAGCCTTAGTTCCATGCCTTTAGTCCATCTTCCTAGATAAGGACGCACTACAACCGTAAGTGGCCCCTGATTGGTCAGTGGGCGTGGCCATTCTGCAAATGCTAGGCTGCGTTTATAATGACCTCTGTAGCGCGTCGGGCGTCACATAAATAGTCCCGACCCCACACTAGGATTCCCTGTGTCGCGGGTATCAGAAAATATAAGTACAGTTTTACCCAAAATATAAATTGCTCTGATGTACCTGCGCCGTAGACCAATGTCTATAGCGCGGGAACCATATTTCTAACAATAGCAATCGCGCACTAAAATCTTGCGCTGTTATCGGTTAATCTATTTCGCGGCAAAATCGCGGCTGGTCTTTCGCCATCTTGTTCATCAGTGGACTGTTATATGTGAGTGGGACAGAGCTATGCTATACGTTCGGCTACTGTCGGATATCAGTCTGCGCTTTTCTGCGCAAACGAAAACAGTCGGGGAAGTACTACCACTCTACCACCATACCTATTTCTGCCGCAAAGCAGTAGTGCTCGCATTGCTGTGTTTTGGATTGAAGGGTATAGTTGCCCGTGAAATTACAGGCACATGAGACTTTTCATCTTTATGTCCCAGGGTGGCGGGCGCAGTGCAATGCCACATAGGGTGCGTCCTAGGTGGACGTGACCTATGAGGTAATGCACTGTTCATAGGCAAAGGTTACCGCTTAACATCAGGTGGACCATTTGATTGTTCCATCATTCAATTAGCTAAAAAAAATAAAAACAAGTACCTTGGTATAATAACACCCAGACCAGGAACAAATATTTGCAGATCATGCCAAAATTTGCCCCGCAGCGGGAATCGAACCCGCAACCTGTCGCGTCTCAGCCGTTTTTTTTTTAAAAACTTTGATAGTCGTTTGTTTGTTCACGATCTCACCTGTTGGTAAGTGACGATGTGGCCGAAGATGGAGCACAAGGGTCCAGAAGGCACCGTTTTCAGGAAAGACAGACGACGGTAGTGTATTCCACTCCTTAGCACTCGCCCGGCGCGCCACAGAGGTCGTCATAGTTCACTCGTTGTTACAGTTACAAGATCAGCGCGCTGCAGGTGGAATCAGCTATCCTGGAGCACCCTTCCATCGCGGACGCGGCCGTGCTGGGCGTGGAGGATGAGACCATGGGTACGTACTCTCACTATTATCACACTCATTTATTTCAAGTCTCGTTAAAAATAAATTTTTCACAATAAAGGAATACTTTTGCCTTCCGAAATAAACTTATCTTTAGATAGATAGATAGATAGATAAAGTCTTTATTTACAACTTCAGACACACACATACAAATTACAACAAATTGTACAGTGCACAAGTAAAAATAAACAATAAAATACAGTATACTAATAAAAACAAACAATAATATATACAAAATCTAAGTAAAATGTCTGTGTGTGCTGCAGTACGTCAAAAAGGCCGTATGGCTCACATGGCCTTTTTGACGAGATATTTTGCTCAAGAAGCAAAAACACTATTTCTCAGCCATAACCCATCGATCTTTCTAGGTGAGATCGTATCAGCCGTGGTTGTGGTCAAGGAGAAGTGTCAAGTGACCCTTAAAGAGTTGAAGGACGAGGCGGGGAAGCGTCTGGCGCCCTACCAGCTGCCCCGGACGCTGGTCGTCGTCGACACCATGCCGAGGAACGTGATGGGCAAGCTCGACAAAAAGGAGATCAGGAAGCTGTATGGAAAGCAGTTGGTTTTGGAGAAAAAGTAAGATTAAATGCAGAGCACCAACCAATGTCTCCGGAAACGTTGAGGTAAAACTTTAGCACAAGGACACCTGATTTGCGGGGGGTAGATAGTTTGTCCTCCTACAACCAAATGACTAGTTCAAGAGATATTTATATTTTTCCAAAATCTTAACCTCACTTTTTTTAAAGTCAAAAACGCTGCTAACTAAATCGAGATACTGGGTATCCGTCGCTAACTAGTACATACTACTTCGTTCTTTGTTAGGCATCCTGCGTGAGAGATCAATACCCTATTGCCTAACAAATTGCTGTATGTTTAAATTGAATTTATATTAATTTTTTTATGTAATGGCTCGGTCAATAGTATTTTATTAATTTTACAAGTCACCGGTACAATTTTTCTTACGTTAAGTATTTTTTTTTCCATTATAATTGGCGTCGCACGGCTTGTGAATTTGCCATTTTCAAGTATAATTATTGTATTTTCAATTTAATTTGCAACGTTACAATCCTTCCAAGTCGTCAAGTCACAGTCAAGTCATGTTTTAGAAAAACGGTGGTAGACAATTTCCACCAATTTGAAAAGTCACGCAATACACTTCCATTTCATTTCACTACACTTGTGCTCTATAGACGAGCTACATTGGTTAAAATGCCACCAAAATTACACTTTTTTTTTTTTTTTATACTACTTGAATGACGGACCAAGCCGATAGCCCACCTGATGTTAAGCGGTGACCTCTGAATATGAACAGTGCATTACCTCATAGGTCACGTCCACCTAGGACGCGCCCTATGTGGCATTGCACTGCGCCCGCCACCCTGACACATAAATGATAGTTATTTGATTAGTAGAGTAACTATTGACTAACAAATTCACACAAAAAGAAAGTTTGCTTAAATCCTTCGATATTACATAGGCATAGGCTATTGGCGTGCAAGTATCGGTTTAAGAGCAGAATGAAACAAGCACGCAGTGCACAGACTAGCTATAGTACTACTACGGAAACGAACATTTAACGTTCCGTTACACGCATTTTGGTGCATTTTTGACTGATTACGATATTATTACCTACAATAATTATGATATTACGTTACGTTTCACGTAAATTTTACTATGTAATTAATTCAATTCGCGTTTCCTGCGAAAATACGAGACTAATCCCGCCATTTTCGAAAAGAGACGTTGTCTACTTTTATATTATTTCTTTTCCTAGTGTTTTCTTGAGTTATTTTGTGTTATTTTGGTGGCATTTTAACTAATGTAGGTCATTTAAAAAGCACAAGTGTAGTGAAATGAAATGGAAGTGAATTGCGTGACTTTTGAAATTGGTGGAAATTGTCTACCAAAGTTTTAGTAAAATTGGCCACCGTTTTACTAAAACATGACTCGACTGTGACTTTGACGACTTGGAAGGAGTGTAACGTTGCAAAATATATTGAAAATACAATATAGTGGAAATACAGATACTTACTTGAAAATGGCAAATGCACAAGCCGTGAGGCGCCAAAAATAACGAAAAAAAAAATATGTTCTTCGGACACCTCAAGAAACTCCCTGCACTCACACATACCCCAAAATCAGGTGTCTAGGTGCTAAACCAGAACCAAGGTTGAAATTACGCGATAAACTACACTTCAACAGAAGTTAATTTTGTACTTTATCAAAGTACAAAATTAACTTCTGTTATTTCTTTCTGTTATTCTGTTATGAAGTCTTATCCGATGATATCTACAATTGTCCACAGAGTTTAAACTATGTATAACTAGATGGCGCCACTCAAAGATGCACATACCTAGAACGCGCTATCGATGCGTGTTCAGTTTTAACAGTATATTCTTTTATATATTCGAATTAATGCTGGCAGGGTTCTTTGAATGTGAGAAAAGTTGGTTTGGTGGGTGGACACAGTTAGTTCCTACAGTCTCCAAGAAGGTAATTACACTCCACCTACCTGTCGACTCCAGAGTACAGGGGCTGCAGCAGGTACACTCAGAGTCCAGGAGATGATGATGAAGGAGATGCAGGGCCCACACACCAAGTAAAATGTCTATTTGTTTGTTACGGTCAAGAATCGCAGGTATTACGGAACGTCCGTTTATCTTGGCGTACAAAAGCTTTCTGTCGACGCGGCTCTGCTGCTGTCGTATCGGTCAGCGGAAATTTATAAACTACCCTCAAGTCAACAGAAGAAACCGAACAATGCGTTTTGTGATTTGAACTTGATAAAATCTTGGCTTCTCATTCACTTCCACGATACAGACGGTTGTTTTATTTAATCCGTTCTACCCAGTATTACCAAAGTCAAAGTCAAAAGTATTTTATTCATTGAAATCACAAGGATCATTTTGAATCGTCTTAAATAATACCTTAATTATAAGTCCGATCGACTGCTTTCGTTTGCGCAGAAAAGCTCAGACTGATATCCGACAGTAGCCGAACGTATAGTATAGCTCTGTCCCGCTCACATCTAAGAGTAGACCGGCCGCGATTTTGTCGCCAAAACGATTAACCAATAATAGTGCAAGATTTTAGCGCGCGATTGCTATTGGTAGAAACAAGGTTCCCGCGCTATAGAAATTGGTCTACGGCGCAGGTACATCGGGGCGACTTATATTTTGGGTAAAACTGTACCTATTGCTAGGAAATTGTACAGAAATATTTGATACAGATCTGTCATGTGGTATTACAATATGTATGTATGTATGTGACCGGTGAGTTTTGGGTGTTATATTATATTGTAGATATGATCAGATAAGACTTATCAAGGTACGAAAGTATGTTTCGCTTATTTATTAAGTCTGATTTAGCCGAAAAGGTCCCCTTAACTCCTTAATGGACAGGTTTTTATGAAAAACTGTCAAAGACTTCCGTTAAGTGGCCCTTATGCGGTAGGTGGCCCGTAATAGGTTGGCGATAAGCATCAAAAGTAACCAGTAAAAACGTGGTGTGAAATTACTTCTAGACTGAAATGGCAGGTATCATTAACACGTTGACTGCCGAGCCGTAAAATAGGGTTTTTTAACTTGTGTTATTGTTATATGGAATTGAAATTACCGTGGATTCGTTTCATTTTAGAACCATTACGACTAGACACCACGTACTTTACTATTCTACTGCTGACGTTTGCTGATTGTTTTTATGTTCGTTTAATCATATTTTTTGACTCCGAACTTATATCGTGAGCCCATAAGTACAAACGCAACGATATCGTGAAGAACAGCACTTTCCTCATAGTAAAATGTATGAAAACGTGTATACTTTTGGAAAAACAGGGCCTCTGAACGAAGACGTGAGGCCTGAGGCATGTGTTCCAAAAATATACACGCGATCTTGAACAATAAGATATGTTTACAAACCTACATGGCGGTCAACGTGTTAACTGATTGGATGTGTTAAGTGTTAATATTTCCTTGGGATAATCTTAAAAAGAGATAATTCGGCGTGAAAATAAAGGGTCGTTAATTTACTCCACGTATATTAAGGGGGTGATCCATTGTCGAGCCGGCGAGTTAACGGTATAAACTGTTGGCTCGTTGGGTTGTCGACTCGCGTTGGTGATCCATTGGCATACCAAACAGTTTATTATACCGCAGTCTCAGGATTTCAAGCATGCACGAAGAACCAACGAGCCAAACCGCGGTTTTGTAGGTGCTCCATTGACTGCCTATACCTCTGGCTCGCAGGCTCGCTGGCGTACCAGCGGTTTTACTCGCCAATGGATCACCCCCTTTAAGGAGACTAGGAAGAAATAAATCAATTTTGTTTTGAAGAAATAAATTTATATACTACGTCACTATAATGAATATAGAGATATAGGTACTGTTATCGAAAAATATTTCAGTTAGCAGTGCACGCCACGTATCTTTGCGGGTGAGAAATGAGCGGCAGAACTTATACATTTGAAATAGCGTTGCATTTGTTGTCAAAAACAAGCTAACCGTTAGGCATTTTTTGCATCTTTTAGCGTATCTTGCATTAAACGTTTCTTGCATTTTTCTAGTCTGGCATGCGTATGGCTTAAATCATACCACCCTAAACTGAGCTCAGATGCTGTTAAGAATTTATTGCATCTTTTAGCGTATCTTGCATTAAACGTAACTTGCATTTTTCTAACCTGGCGCGCGTATGGCTTAAATCATACCACCCCAACCTAAGCCAAATACTGTCAAGAATTTTTTGAATCTTTTAGCGTATCTTGCATTAAACGTTACTTGCATTTTTCTAGTCTGGCGTGCGTATGGCTTAAATCATACCACTCTAACCTAAGCTCAGATGCTGTTAAGAATTTTTTGAATCTTTTAGCGTACCTTGCATTAAACGTAAATTGCATTTTTCTAGTCTGGCGTGCGTATGGCTTCAATCATACCACCCTAACCTGAGCTCAGATGCTGTTAAGAATTTATTGCATCTTTTAGCGTATCTTGCATTAAACGTACCTTGCATTTTTCTAGTCTGGCGTGCGTATGGCTTAAATCATGCCACCCTAACCTAAGCTCAGATGCTGTTAAGAATTTTTTGAATCTTTTAGCGTATCTGGCATTTTGCTAGTCTGGAGTTTCACGTATGTCGTATATCCTACCATATCATGTTATTGTTACTTGCATTGTGCGAGTAAATCTAACTGGCTCTATGCTAGAAACCACCTTCATGACTAATCTCAGACCCGCAAAGATAGCTGGTGGGTTAAACGCATGAAAGTCGCAAATGAAATCTATGTCTTCAATATTCCTTTGTCACAAATGAACGTTACTTTTTGAATCACTTAGATATTATTACTTTTTCTTTACTAATTAATTGATTGTTAAACTTTTAAGCATTTATCGTTTTTATTTGTATTTTGTAGTAGTTTACGGTCCTTGCCCTTTTAGATAGCAACAATAATTATTGAATAGCGAGTATGTCAAAAATGTACTTACGATTTCAAAGACTGAAATCTCAGAGACGGGTCTATAGTGCCGTAGTAAAGACTGGAACAACGTAATGATCATTAACTAATAGATGACTCTGGGTACGGTCGTAAACCCCTGACCGTGCTACGCGGAATATTCTTGTTGATAGTTTGTGTTTTGTCACTTTCGATTGAATTTGAAATGACATATTTAATGAATAAGACAAAACACTGTGTAACTATTTTTAGGATAATTCGAGTGTAAAGTTAACGCGTTAAAAAATAACGCATGTATATAAGAGGGTAGTTCCTAATTTCCGATATTTTAGTGTTTTCAAAATTATTAAAAGCACAACATCTGTTTGTTGATAATCTTAATTTAATGTTAGAACGAGGTCCGTCCTGGGAAATGTTTTCGGTCGAGATGTTGTGTATAATCTTGAATGGAATGGATTCTGGGAATTTTTCCTAGCTGCCAGGAAAGTATGGCAGCTTTGGAGCTAGCAATCCACGTGCAGAGAATAGCTCCCTGCGGGCCCACCATACCACTGATACCTCTGGTAGTAGGGTGGGACTCAACCATACCCCTGGTGGTAGGGTGGGACTCAACCATACCACTGGACATACCCTGGTGGTAGGGTGGGACTCAACCATACCACTGGGCATGCCCTGGTGGTAGGGTGGGACTCAACCATACCCCTGGTGGTAGGGTGGGACTCAACCATACCCCTGGTGGTAGGGTGGGACTCAACCATACCCCTCGTGGTAGGGTCAGATTTAATTATATATTTATATCTGATCAAAATACAATATCTCTAGGACGTATCTTAAGACTAGATATTATTTTAGTCTAACTTTAATGTTGTTAATCATTATAATTATTGTTTGTTAAATAAAAGACAGTTTCAAAAAACTTACGCATTTTTAATTATTTACTAGAGGTAAAGCTGTGGCGACGGCAAGATCCCCCAACCGTCATATTCAGTAGTACCTAGTTTTTTTTGAAAGATTTTTATTTTATTTTATTTGGAACAAATTGTTAAACGAGAGCAGGATAATAAAATGAATGTATCTTGCTTTTAGTTTTCTAAATAAGTAGGTACAGACCGTTCACCTCAGATGGAATAGTGCCAACCACGGCAGGGGACGTCTTACGGTGAACGGTCTGTAGTTTTAGTTTCCTAAATAAGTAGGTACAGACCGTTCACCTCAGATGGAATAGTGCCAACCACGGCAGGGGACGTCTTACGGTGAACGGTCTGTAGTTTTAGTTTCCTAAATAAGTAGGTACAGACCGTTCACCTCAGATGGAATAGTGCCAACCACGGCAGGGGACGTCTTACGGTGAACGGTCTGTAGTTTTAGTTTCCTAAATAAGTAGGTACAGACCGTTCACCTCAGATGGAATAGTGCCAACCACGGCAGGGGACGTCTTACGGTGAACGGTCTGTAGTTTTAGTTTCCTAAATAAGTAGGTACAGACCGTTCACCTCAGATGGAATAGTGCCAACCACGGCAGGGGACGTCTTACGGTGAACGGTCTGTAGTTTTCTCCTCGAAGTGGTTGCCTGAATATGGTGGATACCAGCTTTTCTCTATGATGCCAGCTTAGAGTATAGTCCAGTCAAGTTAAACATAAAACTTTAAGTTAAGTTCCTAACAACATATTAAAAAATCAGCGTGACCCGAACTTTTGCAAGCACGGTTGTACATCTTGACTGGACTAGTAGAAGTAGAATCGGATATAACTCCTAAATAACGAAATAGCAAATTGACGAAACTAAGTGTTCTCAAGGTTTAAAATAAATAAATATGAATATGAAATACCTTAGGACATCTTAACGTCTAACACTAAAATATCAATGTTCCTGAATAATAAGTAAACAACTGGATACCTAACAGTATTACTTACTGTGAGTCTACGAATAGTACTGCTCACTCCTGTGACGTAATGCCGAGCACAGAATTAACAATAGTCCTGGTTTTACAGTGTGCGTGCTTTCTGTTTCTTTCGTTGGTCACGCTCAAGATCACGGCACACGTGTCAACTCGGAAAGGGATCGTAACCGCATGGACTTAGTATACAAACACTAAATCCATGTCGTAACCGTATCAACTCGATCCGTTCAATACTCTATGAAACTCGCTACAGTAACGCACACTAATCGGAACCGTAACGTAATCGCCTCGCCTCGGGACAAGCTCGCGAACCGCGGTGCGGTGCGTGCTCAACTTGCAAATTTAACGAAATCGGTTCAAACGTTTTAAGCTGTCGGTCCCGGCTGTTATTGATTAATAGCAGTCGATAAGCCATGTCAGAGGCCCTCGGGCGGCTTGACAATCTCTGACACCAGAGGCCAGCACTACCTCATACGAAACGAAACGAAACGTTTTAAGGCCATACCTTAGACGCTAGCGAGTCGATAGCAATTGTCAAATATAAACCAATAAAATAATTAGGATATCTACTTACCACGATATCATTGGCCAATATTTGAAATTGACTATCGACTCGCTAGCGTCTCGCTAACGTTAATTATTCGTGCTTGCCCCACTTAAAACTGTTGAACCGATTTCGTTAAAATTTGTACACAGATAATTCCGGTTTGAAGAGTATGGGTGCCGCTGAAATTACAGGCACATGTCGCAGCGCGCCATTGACTTAATTTGGTTGCTCTCGCTTAAGGCGCGTTTTTTTCGTGTTTTTTGCTCATCACAGCTCATCAACACTTCTTCAGATAGCGAAAACTGACTTGCCGGTAATTATATGACCTAACACCTAAGTTTTAATTTATAGTATCACATAAATATAATTAGTTTGGCTATGAATGTGTCTGAAACAAAAAACACTGTAAAAACCAATGAAGCACCAATTTGAAGAAAAAAAAGGAAAAAATTGGAATTTCGCGCTATAAGCGAAAGCAACCACCTTAAGCCCCAAATTTAATGCCAAAGAGTCGCTGTGGCTCAGTAAACGGCGAGCGGCCAGCACAGAGGCGACACTAGCGGCGAGGCGCAACATCACCTTTTTTAAAGTACTCAGGCAAAAAGTGTACGGTGTGACTCGGAACTACAGAACAGCTCACTCGGAACCTATAACGACATTAGTAACCTTTATTTGAAGAAAATGCAATAAAACCCTGTTTGCATAAGTCGGTCGTCATTATTGAAATGATCAGCCAAATTAAACAGCACATGAGACTAAATCTAGGTCTCAGGATGGTGGGCGCAGTGCAATGCCACGTAGGGCGCGTCCTAGGTGGACGTGACCTGCGAGGTAATACATAATGCATGTTACAGGCAGAGGGTCCCATAACAGGTGGGCAATCTGTTTTTCCAAACAGCAAAATACAAAAATAAGGTCAATAAATTAAATGACTGTGGTAGGTATTTCAAAATATTTACATTTATTTGTTAAGTATTTGATTGCAAATTAAGTAAATACACATAATATAAACACGCTAGCTATAAAATGCCTAGGAGCAGATAAGGCTGGACACCAATTTAGATTTCACTTCGACGTAAATGTTTGCCTCGACCTGTGAAGCTGAACTTGTGTGCGATCAAGTTGAGCAGCTCGTTTGGAACACCGCATACCGCGCCGCGCTGTGGCGACATCTCTGATCAAAGCTCAGTCTGTTTCGCTCGTAGTGTGTGGATGTAGCCGTGTGCCGCTCTTTAAGGCAAGATGGATCGCGCGAATCGACTTGCTCACTGGCTGTTATCGTGGCTCGGGTGCTCATCTAGAGTCGCGCATTTAGGTGTGTACAGACACATTTGAGCTGCTTATCCCGAGTCGCTCAAAGTGAGATGCTCATACTGTGTCGTTCAATGAGAGCTGCTCATCCTGAGTCGCTCAAAGTGAGATGCTCATTCTGTGTCGTTGAATGAGAGCTGCTCATCCTGAGTCGCTCAAAGTGAGATGCTCATTCTGTGTCGTTGAATGAGAGCTGCTCATCCTGAGTCGCTCAAAGTGAGATGCTCATACAGTGTCGTTCAATGAGAGCTGCTCATCCTGAGTCGCTCAAAATGAGATGCTCATGCTGTGTCGTTCAATGAGAGCTGCTTATCCTGAGTCGCTCAAAGTGAGTGCTCATACTGTGTCGTTCAATTTTAGCTGCTCATCCTGAGTCACTCAAAGTGAGATGCTCATACTGTGTCGTTCAATGAGAGCTGCTCCTCCTGAGTCGCTCAAAGTGAGATGCTCATAATTTGTCGTTCAATGTGAGCTAATCATCATGTGACGCTCAAAGTGAGTTGCTTCCTGAGTCGCTCAATGTTGATGAGGATGAGTAGCTCACTCATGTTTTGTTGCTCAATGTGAGCTTCTCATTCTGTGTCGCTCAATGTAGCCAATGCGTAATGTCAAATGCGCGACTCAAGATGATCAGTCACTCGAGCCCAGATGACAGCTACTGAGTCAAAGAGCGGTTCAGTTTGCGCAGCGCGGAAAGAGCTGCTCAACTTGATCAAACACGTACGGCGGCTCAGCTCGCAGGGCTTGTAGCACCTTCTGATCTCATTACACACTCACAAGCACATTACATTCTAGAGGAGAGGGTACAAAGGGATAGGTTTCGCGTTAAGGAACTGCTAAGGAGTAGAATACCCTACCGTCGTCTGCCTTTCCTGAAAACTATAATCTGGGTCTCTTCAAGGCTAGAGTGAATAGGTGCTTCTAGACCTTTGTGCTTCATATTCAACCACATCGTCACTTACCAACTGGTGAGATCGTAGTCAAACAAAGGTATATCATAGTTAAAAAAAAAGGTTTAGCGTAAAACAAACTTAATGGTGATGGATCACCGCCATGTTCAATCAAGAAAGCTCACTTTGTGAACGATTCCCATTGATATCTAAAGGTAACTCCAGAGCTATGTGCTCCTAGGTAATATGCACCTACATTTGGTTTTAATTTCTAGCACACACCATTCAATTGCATGAAGAGTTTCTGCGAGGCAAACTTTAATCGCATCGTTTCTTTTAACATCGATCCTGCCTAACGATGACTCTCATAAACAGCAGGCATAATATGAACTCTTATTTCCATTCAGTTCAAAAACTATTCAGTACAAAATATCGTTTCCGTGATATCCGCAACTATATTTAAAGGCACAGTCGCAGAGGGTCTATATACATCTGCGATTAAAGTTTTTTAATGACGGGGGATGTCAACGACGAACCGATATTTTGTACTGAATAGTTTTTGAACTGAATGGGAATAAGAGCTCATAACAGACCTGCAGAATATTATTATTCAATTTTAAATTTATCGAAATAATTATAAACCTTAATCGTAGTATGACACAATATTTTACAGTATATATTGACAAATATTTTAACAGCAGTCAATTTGAGTTCCCTAACAGAAAATGGTCTTATTGTCAAATGCTGTTTGACAGCAAATAAAGGCATTTTCATGAAAATCTATTTCGTTTTAGAAGCAATGATGTTGTATCACTGGTAAAACATTTTCAGCTGTTAAAAACCTTAATAAATATACCAATAAGTCTTTAATTTTAAATCGCTTAGATAAGTATCAAAATAAAATTATAACTAGTGAAGTATCAAACTATAGCTTGTTAAGTATCAAGGTATAACTTGTGCTGTATCAAATGATATATTGTTAAGTATGAAGCTATAACTTGTGCTGTATCAAATTATATCTTGTTAAGCATCAAGCTATAACTTGTGCTGTATCACATTATAACTTTTTAAGTATCAAGCTATAACTTGTGCTGTATCAAATTATAACTAGTGAAGTACAAATTATAACTTTTTAAGTATCAAGCTATAACTTGTGCTGTATCAAATTATAACTTGTTAAGTATCAAGCTATGACATGTGCGGTATCAAATTATAACTTGTTAAGTATCAAGCTATAACTTGTGCTGTATCAAATTATAACTTGTAAGTATCAAATTATACCTTGTTAAGTATCAAGCTATAACTTGTGCTGTATCAAATTATAACTTGTTAAGTATCAAGCTATAATTTGTTAAGTATCAAATTATAACATGTAAAGTATCAAATTATAACTTCTTAAGTATCAAATTATGACTACTGAAATATCAAATTATAACTTGTGAAGTACGCCTACAAATTTCAACTTAAAGTTCCAGAAATAAAGCTCATTTGAGTAACAGCCGTTTTTAAATTCTTAATTCTAACAAATGCTTATAATTTTGTATCTCGCTCGCATACAATGCGTGTTTGTGTTCATAAGTACTATATTTCCCTCCTTTTCTAATAATGTTAAAGAGAGATCGAACTATGCCAATAAATAAAATACAATAAAATGAATCTTATTATTATTAGGAAACGCAGCATTTGGACAGTTACAATATTGTATCATTTTATAACCTAACTACTTTGCTAGTCTATGAATTAAACGTAAGATAGTATCTAGTATCTACTAAGATACATAAATAGTTTAAGGTCCACTATCCACTAAAGCATCGCTGCATAGACACGTACAGTTTTACCCAAAATATAAGTCCGATCGACTGTTTTCGTTTGCGCAGAAAAGCGCAGCTTGTTATCCGACAGTAGCCGAGCGAATAGTATAGCTCTGACCCGCTCACATCTAAGAGTTGAACTGGATGAACAAGGTGCCGCGATTTTGCCGCGAATTCGATTAACCAATAACAGCGCAAGATTTTAGCGCGCGATTGCTATTGGTACAAAGATGGTTCCTGCGCTTTAGAAATTGGTCTCTGGCGCAGGTACATCGGGCCGACTTATATTTTGGGCAAACTGTACGCTATAGTTAATATAGTGGTCGATTTGTAAGCAATTTTTTTTTCTTTATATTTGGCGTCGCTCTGTTTGTGCATTTGCCATTTTCAAGTATAATTTATTATTGTATTTTCAATTTAATTTGCAACGTTAAAATCCTTCCAAGTCGTTAGTCACAGTCAAGTCATGTTTTAGTAAAACGGGGGCCGTTTTACAAAAACTTTGGTAGACAATTTCCGTCAATTTGAAAAGTCATAGCGTGACTTTTCAAATTGACGGAAATTGTACTGAACCTTCTATTTCATTTCACAACACTTGTGCTTTTTAGACGAGCTGCATTGTTTAAAATGCCACCAAAATTACACAAAAAAACACCAAAAAATTAAATTAAATAAAAGTAGACGACGTCTCTTTTTGAAAATGGCGGGAAGAGTCCAGCTTTATTATTGCGAAGGCATTAATTATTCTATTTTATTTTTTATTATGTTATTCTACTCCCTCCCCCTATATGCCCTCTCCTCTACCTATATTTTGAAGTGATGACAAAGCAACGCTTCAGTAGATTATGGGCCTAATAACTATATTATTGTATAAATAAATAGAATATTGAAACTTAAACAAAGTCTTAATTAATTCGACAAATACAAATAATTTTGAGTCAATATGGAATGCCTAATAAAAAAACTAATTATAAATTAAATTCGAGATATCCATTCATTTTACTATAAAAACTTTCGTGAATCATATCAATTATTTTATAAAAACGGGCAATTTTCACGTACCGTTAAATCGATGTAAGCACCGACATAGTTTCGACCCGTTTCGAGAGTCTTTTTCAAGGTGAGTGAACGCGACGCACTCCCTCCGCGTCCCATTTAGCATATATCCATTCATATTTGTGATCACCAGTTTATTTGTGATCACCAGTTTATTTGTGATCACCAGTTTGTTTGTGATCACCAGTTTATTTGTGATCACCAGTTTATTGGACCCAGGGCTACTCTAGACCGGCGAGAATAAATGGGCCGTAGTACACACTAAATGCAATTTTGTGACCCTAAATAAACAACATACAGAATTTCTTACTGAATTCAAAGTTTATTCCAGGTCCATCTGAAATTTTAAAATAAATACATTTTTATTATAAACTAAATGTTTTAAAATATATAATTCAGTTCATTTCATACACAATACGTCATTGTTGTCTACCTTCGAAACATTTTAATCACATTGGCACTTTTAGTAATTTTATTTCAAAAAGTGATCACAAGCTTTTATATACATATTTTCATTTAGATATTCATCATTCATTCATTCATTTTATTTTTCATTTAGAGAACTTCGATATAACGGGAACAACATTGCAAGAGGGCTTTTCATTTTCGAATAAAAAAAGTAGTTCGATTTGGCTCGACAGATGGCGCTGACTCAACTGTGGTTGTCAAAATTGTCATTTTTTTTAACGTCGATAGACCTTTGTTTGACCACGACCTTACCTCATTAGTATACCTTCTATTCGCACAAAACGTTTCAGTTCTACCTTTATAATGCGAACTGCTAAGGAGTGGAATACACTACCGTCGTCTGTCTTTCCTGAAAACTATAATCTGGGTCTCTTCAAGTCTAGAGTGAATAGGTGCCTTCTAGACCTATGTGCTCCATCTTCGGCCACATCGTCACTTACCAACAGGTGAGATCGTGCTCAAACAAAGGTCTATCGACGTTAACAATTGCATTATCTGTGCGGTGTACGCGTATTTATAACTTACTTCGTAGTGATCTTAAGTTAGGTAGTATATTCTTTACTCGTAAACGTTATATGAACGATTTTTAACTAGCGATCTGTTTGTTTTGTGTGATAGTAACAAAATACCACGAAAATATATCTCTACGTTGTTGACGTTGACATTTCACTTTAATTTGACAGTTAAGTACAGAGCAGCACCATCTATTTTCAAGGCTGTATGAATAAAATAAATAAATAATGCTGGACAGTTCACACAACATTATCTAGCCCTAAGCTAAGCAGAGCTTGTGTTATGGTTACTAGATAACTGATATACTTAAATACATTACATAGATAGTTTTTTTTATTATACATAGAAAATACCCAGAACACCCTGAACAAATATTTGCAGATTGTACAAATATTTGTTACGAGGCGGGAATCGAACCCGCAACCTCCTGCGTCGCAGGTGAACGTTCGCCCGCCACGCCACAGAGGTCGTCAATCGAATGATTTGAAACGGCCGTGAAAACCCCTCAAGAACCTTGCAACATTTCGCGTCGACAAAAACAAACAAAAGTTCTGTTTATCAGTAGGCGTTGGGCTAGATTCGCGCCTGTTAGTAAGCTGTTAAGACATCCCACATAGAAGGCCCAACGAACGTTCTTGACCCGCCTCCATCCACAGACTTCCTGCGAGCGTTACAATGTCAGCCGTCTGCGTCGTTCTGTTCGTGGCCAGTGGAGAACTTTTAGTCCTGCGAGCTAAATGGCCAGCTTATTGCCACTTCACCTTCCTAATTAAATAATCTATAGGGCTAATATTATCACTAAGAAACGACAATTGCATGACTTGTTATATAAAAAATATAATAAGCTTATTATAAAAGTATACGTCGTACATAGTATTTATATTTAGACATAAAATACGAATTTATTTATTCACACTATAAACTCATCAATTTGGTACAGGTTTTCTAACAATCGGTCGTTAGTTGCCGTGCGAGTCGCTGGCTGTCATAATGCTTAGAAGGTAACCACCTAAGCACCTAAGCACTCATAGTAACTGTTAGGCCTAATTCACACGAGAGATGTTCATAAAGCGTTGCATTTTTTTAAGGTGGTTGCTTTTGCTCGTGGCGCGAAATTTAAATTATTTCGTGTTTAGTAGTAGTATTACATAATGATATTTATGTAATACTATAAATTAAAACTTGTGTGTTAGGTCACAACATTTGCGGCAACATAGTTTAAGCTATCTGAAGAAGTGCTGATGAGCTGTAATGAGCAAAAAACACGAAAAAATTTAAATTTCGCGCCACGAGCGAAAGCAACCACCCTAATGGCATTATTCGGCTTTCCATCAAGTGAAATGTCCATATAATTCCTACAAACATATGAATATACACACAGACAAAATAAACTCTTATTTGACAGACGATTCAAATCAGGAGGGCAATTCTCGTGCTTTAGAGATTAAGTCGAATTCGACATATGTCGAAAAAAGATGGCGAATGTCGAATAAAATCTTAATTTGCGATTCTCGTGATGTCACTAATAGACATAAGTCGACCAAAATCATTCAAATCGAATACTATTTGATGGTTATTGTAACATTTTCGTGACATTTTTTGTAGACATTCATGCTTCGATATTATCTCTAATTTAGAGATAATCTCTACAATCCGAGAATTGGCCTCCTGATCGTCCAGATTCATCAATCAACTTCATTCTTAGTCATCGCATTAGAAGGTATGTTGAAATATAGTCTGTGGTTATCCGTCAGTCATAGCAGTGACTGTGGTCAAACTGACAGCAAACCCTAGTGTCTACGGGCGCCTTAGTTTGAACATGTTCATGTTAAGCGTTCCGCTAGGTTGAGGCACTTTCATACTAAAGACGCGGTAAACGCGTTCATGAGAATGCATAAATGACATTTGTTCTATTGAAAACGCTTTTTGAACAAACGCAAAAGCGCTCGTGTTTGCGCGGCCTTAGTCACTGACTTTATCGCATTCTCACACTAAAAGCGTTGCCAACAACGCGCACGCTGGTTCATGGGAATGTATGTATGACATTTGTTCTATTGGAAACGCTTTTTTAACAGAGGTATATGCGCCCGTGTGTGCGTGGCCTTATCGCATTCTCACACTAAAAGCGTTGTCAACAACTCGCACGCAGCCTATTATACCAAAACGTCACAACTCATAAAATTACCTCATTCACACCCTATCACTAATTTATGACACTTTTAACTTTTCACTCAACGCGTTGCTTGACAGTTTGACGGCTCCGTTGTGACATTTACCGTTCGTTTCCGGGCGTTTTTCTTCGGAGGTTTCTGCCTTAACTGGTTTCTTCTTGGGCATTTCGACGATTCGCTCCATGAGAGCCAGCATTATGTTCCCCGGGACTCTCTGGTGCTCTTCTATCAATCCTTCGATCGCTGTCGCAACCTGAATCAAATTAAATTGTTATTAGGTTTTATTTAAGTATCTGTTTAACCCCCGACGCAAAAACGACGGGGTGTTATAAGTTTGACGTGTCTGTGTGTGTGTCTGTCTGTGGCATCGTAGCTCCCGAACGGATGAACCGATTTTGATTTTGTTTTTTTGTTTGTTTGAAAGGCGAGTTAGTCGGGATTGTTCTTAGCTATGTTTGATCAAAATCGGTTCAGCCGTTTCATTGCGTTGAGGTTTCTTTTAATTTTATAAAATTAATTACTTGTTGTCTTTTTATTACAAGCTTTATATTAACTTCCAATGTAATTATGTCGAGGTGGAATCTTGCAACTGAATTTTAAAGCAGTTATCATCAACCGATTGAGCTGAAATTTGGCATACCTGTCAAGTTCCGATGACAATACAATATGATGGTGACAGCGAGCTGATCTGATGATGGAGACGGATGATGAAGATGGACAACGGAACTTCTCGATGTATAATAGTAGACTGCTTATGTTTAGGCTCATTTTGATCAGCACACGGTTACGATCACTAATTTTATAAAAGCTTGTATTGAGAAATATATCTGATTTGTGTACTCGAAATTGGCTGCAGATTTCTTTGGAAGATGAAATAAATCATAAATAATACGTTAAAAAACTTGTCTATTACATAATGGGGTCTCTCGAGTCTACGTAGGAAAAGAGGCTTGTCGAGTCTAACTAGGTAACGGGGCTTCTCGAGTCTAACGAGGCTTGTAGAGTCTAACTAGATAACGGGGCTTCTCGAGTCTAACGAGGCTTGTAGTCTAACTAGATAACGGGGCTTCTCGAGTCTATAACGAGGCTTGTAGAGTCTAACTAGATAACGGGGCTTCTCGAGTCTAACGAGGCTTGTAGAGTCTAACTAGATAACGGGGCTTCTCGAGTCTATAACGAGGCTTGTAGAGTCTAACTAGATAACGGGGCTTCTCGAGTCTAACGAGGCTTGTAGAGTCTAACTAGATAACGGGGCTTCTCGAGTCTAACGAGGCTTGTAGAGTCTAACTAGATAACGGGGCTTCTCGAGACTATAACGAGGCTTGTAGAGTCTAACTAGATAACGTAACGGGGCTTCTCGAGTCTAACGAGGCTTGTAGAGCCTAACTAGATAACGGGGCTTCTCGAGTCTATAACGAGGCTTGTAGAGTCTAACTAGATAACGGGGCTTCTCGAGTCTAACGAGGCTTGTAGAGTCTTACTAGATAACGGGGCTTCTCGAGTCTATAACGAGGCTTGTAGAGTCTAACTAGATAACGGGGCTTCTCGAGTCTAACGAGGCTTGTAGAGTCTAACTAGATAACGGGGCTTCTCGAGTCTAACGAGGCTTGTAGAGTCTAACTAGATAACGGGGCTTCTCGAGTCTAACGAGGCTTGTAGAGTCTACATAGACAAAGGGGCATTTTGAGTAGACATGTCGAGAGTACGTAGACAAGGAACGGCCATTAAGACAATGGGACAGCTGAGCATGGGGAATCACTGGCATGCGAATACGAATAGGGAGTATCGGTGCTGTGCAGTGTTGGGTAACTCGTCTATTTTAAATGAGGATGAGGACCTTGTTTTGCATCGCGAGTTACTCTCAGGTGAGGTGATGTGGTGATTGTGACAGAGTACCGTCTAGCGAGTGAGCGCGAACGAGACGATCGTCCGGCGTGGCGGTGACGCAAACTATTGGCGTTAGGAGTTGTTGCGAGTCAATAACTCACATCCATAAGTTCACTCGTTCATCAGTTTTGCATAATTTGCATCAGTCACTCAGAACCCGGCTCGGAATGACTCGAGCATAGAAATGTGAGGAATTAAATGAGGTGGTTCAAAGTTGAAAAACGAGTACCGAACTCTTTCTTTTTAAATTGTGAGGTACTGAAACGAGGTACCTCACGAGTGAGGGACTCATCACTAGTGCTGTGGTGTTGTACCTTCTGTTGGATGTCCTCGGGCGCGTCGCTCTCCGCGGGGTGGACGGGCGCGCCCAGGTGCGTGATGAGCTTCACGGGGAAGCCGCCGTACACGGGCGCGAGCGGCACGCGCGTGGCGGCGTACACGCGCAGCCACACGCCGCGCAGCCAGCCCACCGTGCGGAACGCCTCGCGCACGTTCTGCGTGAACATCGGGATTATCGGCTGGAAGGAGACACACACACTTCAATTAAACAACAAATCAATAGTACGTTGTGATACAAGGGTCGTAAATAGGTTATTACAAACGAGTTGACGTTTTGTAAATCTGAGCCGAATGGCGCGGGTCTACCATCGTTACGGTCATAATTTGCAGCAAATTATGTTTTTAGGGTCATAATTTGCAGCAAATTGTGTTCTTAGGGTCATAATTTGCGGCAAATTATGTTTTTAGGGTCATAATTTGCAGCAAATTATGTTTTTAGGGTCATAATATGCAGCAAATTATGTTTTTAGGGTCATAATTTGCAGCAAATTATGTTCTTAGGGTCATAATTTGCTGCAAATTATGACCCTAAAAATATAATTTATCGATCGATTACTAACGCGTGCTTTTTACTTTACAATTAACATTATCGCACTAATGCAGCAAAGTAATTTGTTTCTACCAGTCCAATAAAAAAGTTTACTAGAAAAGAGTTAGGAATTTATTGATATCGACTGTTTACTAAACAAGAAATAATAAAAAAAAGCAAATCAATGAAACGGCTGGACTGATTTTGATACAACATGTCTAAGAACAATGACTAGAAAACCTGATTTAAAAAAAGCTGGATTCAAATCTGTTCATCGAAATTTCACATGTTTTTACTATTTTATAAGCTATGGTTACTAATTTAATAATCTATAGTCTAATATCAACTTATTGTCAATGATAGGGTTCATTCTATGTTTGTTTATGGAAAATCTCTAGTTTCCGGACACATATTGTCTATTCTCACTCCGTAATTCATTAATTCATTCTGTCATGGCGGCCGTTGAGGGCAACACGCCGATATAATCAAAATCATTAAAAATGTAGAAGTTCAGTATTTCATCAAGGGTAAGCCTCGACAAAGTCAAAGTGATTCAATTCAACGTCACGGGACGTGTCAGTCAATTAATTTTGATAAGCAAGGAAAAAGTGCCAAGTATCCAGCCATATGCGTTCAATGGCGGACAGTCATAAAATTATATAATAATTGTCAATTTCAATAAGATCAATCAACAGAGGTTCGGAAAACCTCTCAAATGATTAGTCACAAGTTAAAAAAAGTTAAACCGAAGTGTTCGGTAGGACCTCACGCGTCCATTATTATAAAACGTGTTGTACATAGTAGTTTACTCAAATAAACAGTGTTAAAAGTGCGTCAGAACTTTCACTGCGATACCTACAACTGCAAACAGATTTAAAACATAACTGGTGGCCCATTCTCCATAACAATTACTCGACCTAAGAAGTCTACTAAAGACGTCTTGAACAGGAAGAAGTAATATTTTCCAAAGACTTCCCTTCAGCTGTGGCGGAAATCACATCAGGGAAGTCAATCATCATCTTTTAAACAAAATCGGTTCACCCGTTTAAGAGTTACGTTGCCACAGACAGACACACACAGCGGTCAAACTTATACCACCCCTCTTTTTGCGTCGGGGGTAAAAACACGTCGCGCCGCTCAAAATATGTATATCGTAATATATGCATTATTTTACAAAACCCTTCGGTACTGATTTTATCTAATTTGTGACCCAATTATCTACACCATATTGAGACACAATCGATTCTAACCAAAATTTTACTGTTTTTATTATATTGAGAAAATATTGTCCTATTATTTTTTGGTAGAAGGATCTCTCGAAATTATAATGTAGAATCCATGCAAATTTACAAATTTGTAGTCTGAATATACCTATATTGGTCTGCTGCTGGTGCTGGGCAAAGTCTCCCCCAAATTCTTCCACTTGTCCCTGTCTTAGGCAGTCTCACACCAATCCTTTTCAAAATTAACAAGATCGTCCCGTCAACGCTTTCTCTTTCGACCCCGAGGTCGCCGGCCTTCAGGTATCCAGGGTGTGCTGGACACCACGCTGCGTTCCCTGACTGGTCTTGCCGTAGATGTACTTGACTTATTCAGTTAAAAATCAAATATACGATTCGGAATTCTTAAGATCTTATTCAACGATAGCGCAGTACAGTGGAGTTTATTAACTGAGCAGTATATAAACTAAGTCACTTACAATTTTAGCCTCCTGCGCGACCTTGGCGAAGCCCTTGCGAGACTTCCACTTGAGCTTGTAGTAGTGATCCCCGAACTGAGCCTCGAAGACTCCGCCAGGCGAGATGGCGAGAGGGTTCCCGGCTCGAAGGACTCCCGCGCAGGTCTGGATTGTCCCGGGGATCACGCAGAGGCCCTCAAGCAGGGAAGACCAGCCTGGAACCACACCATATCGTTACCCGGATTGCTACACGGCTGATTTCCGATATTGGGAGTCGTTTATAACAAATTATTGAAAATATCAAAATCATATAGTAGATTGAAGCACCGACTTCTAAAAACACGAGGGCAACAAGAAGTCACTCTTAGCGCGGTTCGCAATCTGCTTTTCTTTCAAATACAGCAAGAAAAGTAAATAAAACTATGAACGCCCTTTACGAAAGAGACACAAAGGAAAAATAGTCTTTCAGAGTATGCACCACCTCCTATGAACGTCTGCCCTCCTAGTACTTCGAAATATACACAAAGGAAAAATAAAGGAAAATTTCATTTAATTACACAAGTTACTTTGTAGTTAAAAAAGGAATTAAAAAGTTTTTCACGCAATATTTTTTAAATATCGGTCTATAGTAAAAGGTAAGCTAACTTCGACTTAAGACGCTCACTAAGAGGCTACAACTGAATTGTATGATCCGAAGTCTTTTTGGGGCTTTACTAGGCGTAAACCATCAAAGCGTGATAAAACTCGAGTTACTTAAAAAACGTAGTGGAATTAAAGATGAAGTGCTTGCTGTGTTCCGGTGTGAAGGGTATGGGTGCCGGTGAAATTACAGGCACATGGACTTTTCATCTTTGTCTCAGGGCGCAGTGCAATGTCGCATAGGGTGCGACCTAGGTGGACGTGATCTGTAAGGTAATGCATTGTTAAAGGCAGAGGTTACCGCTTAACATCAGGCGGGCCATCTGCTAGGTCCATGTCTATGTACTACTTTTGCTTATGCAAGCGAGATAGCGCGCGGGCTACCGTGTGCGTTGAAGAGGGAGCCTAAGGCTGCGTCCCCAGTAGGCAAACTTTTCGCCGCCGACTGAGTGAGTTGTACTGAGACAGTAGGCGCGCGCATCGCTGCAAACTGCGTAGAGTGAGCGCAAAACTAGCAGACTGTGAACACTCCATTTCAAATATATAGAAGGGCTTACTAAACCGATACGCCGCTAGCTGAAGCCCTTCTCTCATTACGATACGCACAGGCGATTCAAGTATCCTGTAAGTCTCGGAGACTAGTCGCCGCCAAGCGTCTCACATACATTTGAATGCAGGCTCGCACACTAGCCTGCATTCAAATGTATGTGAGATACTTGGCGGCGACTAATCTCCGAGACTTGCAGGATACCTTCAGGATACTTAAATCGCCTGTGCGTATCGTAATGGGAGAAGGGCCTAAGTCAGCGGCGAACAGTTTGACTACTGGAGACGCAGCCTTAATCGTCGTGCTCAGTGAGGGAGTGACCTACCGGGTATCTTGAACAGCAGTCTATCCGCCACCGTATGCACGTGTCTCCGCTTGATGAGCAGCATGCGCGCTATGAAGTAGTACATGTCAATGGGCAGCGCTCCGTGGTAGTAGATCACGAGGAACGGCCCGTCGGGTATGTTCTCTAGGCCGCGTATTTCGTAACCTGCGAAGATACATGCATACGTACAGTTTTACCCAAAATATTAGTCGCCCCGATGTACCTGCGCCATAGACTAATTTGTAAAGCGCGGGAACCTCCTACCAATGGCAATCGCACGCTAAAATATTGCGCTGTTATTGGTTAAGGTGGTTGCTTTCGTTAGTGGCGCGAAATTCAAATTTTTTCGTGTTTTTTGCTCATCACAGTTCATCAACACTTCTTCAGATAGCGAAAACTATGTTGCCGGTAATTATATGACCTAACACACAAGTTTTAATTTATAGAATCACTTAAATATCACTTAAATGTGCTTGAAACAAAAAAACGCTGTAAATACCATTGAAGCACAATTTTAGCTAAACTAATGATATTTATGTGTCCCAAAATGCCGCAATGCCTGAAAACCAAACTGTATAACCAATGTGTACTGCCCACAATGATGTACGGCGCCGAAGCATGGACGCTCACTAAGGAAGCTGTGCATAGAATGAGAGTCGCCCAAAGGGCTTTGGAGCGTGCCATGCTTAGAATATCTTTACTGGACCGTGTCCGCAACACGGGAATCCGAAGGAGGACAAAAGCGGCAGATATTGGAGACCGTATTGCGAGACTAAAGTGGCGCTGAGCAGGACACTTGGCCAGATTTGATGACGGCAGGTGGTGTAAGGCCCTGACCTAGTGGTGGCCGAGAGGGAGCACTAGAGGCCGCGGCAGACCATCAGCCAGGTGAGCGGATGATATAGTGGCCGTAGAGGGATGCGAATCGCACAGAACCGTTTGAAGTGGCGTTTGAGGGAGGAGGCACCAGTGTGCTATTATCTGAGCTGCCAAAGATGATGATGATGATGTTAAATTAGTTTTTGCTTCAAATAAAGCAATAGTGATTAATTATATATATATATCACCGACCTTGGTTCCTCATTGAATGTTTAACGATTTTGGACGATGCACCTTAATCCTTAGACCAAAAATTTTGGTCTTATTCCACACTTATTAAATAAACAAACAAAAAGGTTCAGATCAGCACTAACATTCAGCTGGTGCGATCATTACCTCGCCGTAACACAGTTTATAACTAGCACGGGAGGTAATGGTCTCCTCGAACTGTATACTTTACTTATCTACCTTATTTTTTGTTTGTTTGTTTGCTTGTTAAATTCTAATCATATAATTTATAACACCTAAGTTGCATCTGTATTTCTAAGTTTGTAAGTATACAACTGTTTTTTAGTTTTTGTCAAATAAAATTATTCTTATTCTTATTCTTACTTAGGTATGGGAAATACCCCACTCTAACATTAGGCCAGCTACTCACCATGCCAGAGCCACCCGTGTGCGTCCCACAGCGCGCACACCGCGAGCCTCGCCGCGGCTCGCCAGTCGTTTTGTACACCGTCCACCACCTTCAGCCTGGAACACCAACACCAATGTTTTAAACATCTTTATGCTAATCAATTGCAAGAATTGCGCGACGCCATAGGGAAGCGTTATCGAAACCAAATCCCTCTATTGACGTCGCTTGTGGCGCGAAATTCACACACAAAACACAATTATTTTTTTGGTGTCTTTGGCTCATTACTGCTCATGAACACTTCTTCAGACAGCGAAAGTTGATTTCGCGAGAACTACGAGACTTAACACACATATTTTAATTGAAAGTATCTCATAAATATACGATAGTTTAGCTATGATTAAACACATTTATACAGTGTTTTTTTTTTTAGGGGTATCATAGCTAAACTGATGATATTTATGAGATGTGTTAAGTCTCCTAGTTCTCGCGAAATCAACTTTCGTTATCTGTAGAAGTGTTGATAAGCTGTATTGGGCAAAAATACCAAAAAAAAAACCCCGCTTCAAGCGAGAGCATCCACCTTAAGTATAAAATATGTATGTTAGATATATATTTATATGGGCTTAATGTTTAGGAATAATTTTACTATGCACCAATCTATATGGGGACTTATTTGCCTTTAGCAGGCATCGCTGATTTTCGAGGGAGGTAAACTGCAAGTTGATTTAAAAAAAAAAAGTGTTCCTCCTTCTTCTTTTAAAGTTTTCCTTGTCTTTGTCAAGGAAAGATACCCAACTGTCCGGCGCCGATTTTATTTATTTTGATATATGTTAGCGAGTAGTCTAAAATAACAGACACGTTTCTTTTTTAGCTGCTTAATCTCAACCTAATGGGGAAATTGTCCAAAGTACTGAAAAGTGACTAAACCTTGTATTTTCAGTAGAGTTTTATTCATAACTTAATCTGAAAATATTTGTATGAAATGTTGTTGAGGTGCCACGGTACTCGACACAGGGGCTCCTAGTGTGGGATCAGGACAAACGGTACTTGAGACACAGGGGATGCTAGTGTGGGATCAGGACAACCGGTACTCGACACAGGGGCTCCTAGTGTGGGATCAGGACAAACGGTACTCGAAACAGGGGCTCATAGTGTGGGATCAGGACTATGTATGTGGCTGTTGGGTGAAGTTCCTAAATAATCTATAACTTAACGCAGCCTACCGGATAACATCAGTGGCCTAATTACATCGACAGAACTATAAATACCTAAGTGAAACACTAGTGTCGTAGTTACTACCGGTTAACAACGGACTGACGCAACATTGTATGGATTTACAAAGGTCTACAACCTGAACCGCAGAGGTAGGAGTGATAAACATTTCTCTCATTAATTAAAATTAATATTGTGATGTCTGAGAGATGTCTGCGTAATTTAATAACAATTTAGGAAAGGATTTAAATGGAACTCCATTTGGTTCCCAAACCTCCCATCTAATATAGCCCTCTAATATACCTTAGACCCCAATCTAATATAGGTATATAGGTACCTCTCCTTGGAAGCAAAAAGGATTATGTTTTTGAAAAAATTTAGACTTGTTTTTGGTCAGTTTAAACCCACGTAGGTAATAAAAATCCGTTAACTTGATAAAAAAAACATTAAGAATCTGTGAAGAGTACAGTAGGCTTCCCTACAACGTATTTTTAGGAAAATCTACACAGGTAACGACTAAATAAAAACTTCATCATATTTCCAAGGGCATGATAGAGCCTAAAGCAGAGAACTATACTCAACTACTATACGAACTATGATACTGCTTGTGTATATCAGCACTATGAGGACTGCTGGCAGCAGGAAGGTGACGATTACCGGCGTCAGGAACCACGTGAGCAATGAACTGTATTCCATCATAGCGTGATCACAATAATTGCTTACCTATACAGCCTGTACACGTAGAATATGATACTGCTTGTGTATATCAGCACGATGAGGACTGCTGGCAGCAGGAAGGTGACGATTACCGGCGTCAGGAACCACGTGAGCCATGAACTGTATTCATCATAGCGTGATCACAATAATTGCTTACCTATACAGCTTGTACACGTAGAATATGATACTGCTTGTGTATATCAGCACGATGAGGACTGCTGGCAGCAGGAAGGTGACGATTACCGGCGTCAGGAACCACGTGAGCCATGAACTGTATTCATCATAGCGTGATCACAATAATTGCTTACCTATACAGCTTGTACACGTAGAATATGATACTGCTTGTGTATATCAGCACGATGAGGACTGCTGGCAGCAGGAAGGTGACGATCACCGGCGTCAGGAACCACGTGAGCAATGAACTGTATTCCATCATAGCCTGATCACAATAATTGCTTACCTATACAGCCTGTAAACGTAGAATATGATACTGCTTGTGTATATCAGCACGATGAGGACTGCTGGCAGCAGGAAGGTGACGATTACCGGCGTCAGGAACCACGTGAGCAATGAACTGTATTCCATCATAGCCTGATCACAATAATTGCTTACCTATACAGCCTGTACACGTAGAATATGATACTGCTTGTGTATATCAGCACGATGAGGACTGCTGGCAGCAGGAAGGTGACGATTACCGGCGTCAGGAACCACGTGAGCCATAAACTGTATTCATCATAGCCTGATCACAATAATTGCTTACCTATACAGCCTGTACACGTAGAATATGATACTGCTTGTGTATATCAGCACTATGAGGACTGCTGGCAGCAGGAAGGTGACGATTACCGGCGTCAGGAACCACGTGAGCAATGAACTGTATTCCATCATAGCGTGATCACAATAATTGCTTACCTATACAGCCTGTACACGTAGAATATGATACTGCTTGTGTATATCAGCACGATGAGGACTGCTGGCAGCAGGAAGGTGACGATTACCGGCGTCAGGAACCACGTCAGCCATAAACTGTATTCCGTATCCACGTATTCAACTGGAAAAAGAGAACAAAATCTTGGGTGATTTATTTAGAAAGAAAGAAATAAAGAAAGAAAGAAATAACATTTATTTGTGTCAACAACATGAGTTAACAAACAATATTTCACACTAAAAGACACACACACACACACACACAGAAACAAAGAAAAATAAAACTAATTTGTGCCTCTTAGTATTTGTGCCATATTTACTGCTTTGTCCTGCTAAATAGATTGGTTATATTATACTTTATCCAAAGGGCGGACAAAACAAAGGACATTGACAACTCCAATTGGTCAAACCCCTAAAGTTTGACATCAAGAGATAACGGGCTTGTATAATAATAATAATAATAATAATAAATGGTTTTAATGGCTTTTTAAATGCCAAGACTCTCCACAACCGCGAGGTGTGCAATCTCAGGGAGTACTTCCTCCATGCCGAGTACGGGATGCATCACGATGTCGTTGCAGTTGATAAGAACTTTACCCCGCTCTCCTTAGCAAAAGAGAACTGGCGTAAACCATCAGCCCTGAGCACTCAGGAACGCAAGACCGTATGGGAGAGCAAGGAACTGCACGGGCGGTTTTACAAGGCCCTCACAGGGCCCGATGTAGATCTGCTCGCTTCAGTAAACTGGTTACGTTTCGGTGACCTCTTTGGGGAAACCGAGGGTTTTGTCTGTGCGATTATGGATGAGGTTATCAAGACGAACAACTATCGAAAGTACATCATGAAGGATGGGACGGTTGATATCTGTAGAGCATGTCACCGTCCCGGAGAATCCCTCAGGCATGTGCTTTCGGGTTGTTCGCATCTTGCTAACTCAGAGTATCTGCACAGACACAACCAAGTAGCCAGGATCATTCACCAGCAACTTGCCCTCCGATACGACCTTGTGGGACCTGAGGTGCCGTACTATAAGTACGTGCCTCAGCCGGTTCTTGAAAATGGCCGTGCCACGCTCTACTGGGACCGGTCTATCATCACGGATAGGACTATTGTTGCCAATAAGCCTGATATCGTGCTGGTAGACCGGTCGGAACGCCGGGCGATACTTGTTGATGTCACTATCCCGCATGATGCTAATCTCGTGAAGGCCGAGAAAGACAAGTTAAGCAAGTACCTTGACTTGGCTCACGAGATTACCGCCATGTGGGATGTGGATTCAACGATTATCGTCCCGATAGTCGTTTCAGTGAATGGACTGATTGCGAAGAGCTTCGACCAGTACCTTAAGAAGCTCTCGCTAAATAGTTGGATCAAGGGTCAGATTCAGAAGGCGGTACTCCTGGACTCGGCACGTATAGTCAGGAGGTTCCTCTCTCTGCAGCCCTAGCCCCCGACCGTTTGGGCCTCGCTCCGCGGTCGGTGGTTCCCCGTTTTGATTTATATTTTTTACTATAATGTTTTTTACTATTTATTTTTTTGTAGATAGTATTGCTTTATAGTGAAAAATATATTTTTTTACGAGATTTTTAATAAATGAGTGATATAATAATAATAATAATAATACTGGACACAGTTCACACAACATTATCTAGCCCCAAGCTAAGCAGAGCTTGTGTTATGGGTACTAGATAACTGATATACTTAATACAATATATTACAAGTCGAAGCGACGCGTGACCCGAGAGCTGGCTCTTATCTGGCTCAACGCATTAGTATTGCCATTCAGCGTGGCAATGCAGCCAGCATCTTAGGGACGCTTCCGTCTGGTAGTGATTTGGATCAGTTGAGCTACCTTTAGATCGCTTGCTGCGGTCTTCAGGTGGCACAACTGTTTCATATGTATTTTGTACATACCTTGTATTATTCTTTCTGTAAATAAATGTAAGTACTTACTGATTTAAATATATTACAATATATTTATAGAAAACTAAAAGAACTCTCGCGTAGAGTTTTTTTCATACAAACTTTAACTCATATACTTGCACCCCCTTAGGGGTGAATTTCTGGAATTCCTTTCTTAGTGCAGTACAGTCCTAGACTACAAATGGAATGTGCCCTCCATATTTCAGGTCTCTAAGACTTACGGTTCAGGCTTTGCGTTGATAGTCAGTCGGTCAGTCACGCAACTATTGTATATTATAGATAGACGTGTTTTAAGTAATTCCACAAGGAATGGTTAAAAAATGTTTAGAAAAATATTTATGAAAAAAAAAACCGACTTCAAAGTTAGGAGTTTGTCCCCAATACAAGATTTTTTAATATTAGTGATCGCAACCGTGTGCTGATGAAAATTAGCCTATACACGGCCAGTCTACTATTATTATTATTATTATTTAGTAGTAGTAGAGCTTTTTTGTGACAGAGTTTGTCCGGGGAAGTACTGCCACCATACCTATTTCTGCCGGAAAGCAGTAGTGCTCGCATTGCTGTGTTCCGGTTTGAAGGGTATGGTTGCCGGTGAAATTACAGGCACATGAGACTTTTCATCTTTATGTCTCAGGGTGGCGGGCGCAGTGCAATGCCACATAGGGCGCGACCTAGGTGGACGTGACCTATGTGATAATGCACTGTTCATAGGCAGAGGGTACCGCTTAACATCAGGTGGTCCATCTGGTTGACCCGTCATAACAAGTTGTATATAAAAAAAAATGTCTACTATTATCCATCGAGGAGTTCCGTTGTCTACCTTTCTTCTTCATCATCAGATCAGCTCGCTGTCACCATAATATTGTAACGTCATGGGAGCTTTCAGGCAAATTTCAGCTCATCATTAGGATTATGTACTGCTTTTTTGTCCTGTGCAATAAATAATTTTCTATCTATCTATCTATCTATGTGAAAAACATATCATTGAGGAGTTCCAATGACCATCTGTGGTCTTCTCAATCAGTTTCACTTCACCAAATGATACTTTAATAATGCACATGCTTGACTTGACTTGTTGCTGAAAATACCAAAATCGCTGTACATATAATAAATAAATAAAATAAAAGTAAATAAATAATGCTGGACAGTTCACACAACATTATCTAGCCCCAAGCTAAGCAGAGCTTGTGTTATAGGTACTAGATAACTAATAACCTTAATACAATATATTACATAGATAGATATTTGTTATTATACATAGAAAATACCCAGATAACCCTGAACAAATATCTGCGATCGCACATATATTTGTTTCGACGCGGGAATCGAACCCGCAACCTCCTGCGTCGCAAGCCAACCTTCGCCCGCCGCGCCACAGAGGTCGTCAAATATTTGAGGAGTTCCCTCAATTCCTCATTCATGGATCCCATCATCAGAACCAGATTTTGATGACAATGGGATCAATACATCCATCCATATCACGTCAAAAAAAAATTGGTTCATACGTTTTTTTTTTTTTTTTTATACTACTGAATGACGGTACAAGTAGATGGCCCACCTGATGATAAGCGGTAACCTCTGCCTATGAACAGTGCATTACCTCTTAGGTCACGTCCACCTATGACGCACCCTATGTGGCATTGCCCTGCGCCCGCCACCCTGAGACATAAAGATGAAAAGTCTCATGTGCCTGTAATTTCACCGGCACCCTTACCCTTCGAACCGGAACACAGCAATGCAAGCACTACTGCTTTGCGGCAGAAATAGGTATAGTGGTAGTACTTCCCCGGACGAACTCTTTCACAAAAAAAGCTCTACTACTACTACTAAGTGACGGAGATTGAGGTAACAAACATAAAAAAAAGATACTCATTCAGAACCTCCTTTTTTTTAAGTCTGTTAAAAAGGTGGAAACCCGTTCTGGGAACCTAAAATAGGGTTGAGACGCTCAAAGTGGAATGCATCATGCAATCTCCTAAATTAAGATCGCCCCACTTATTTTTAACAAGCTTAGATATAACTTGCGTTCATGCCTGTAGGGGACTAATTTGGCAACCGAATTTTCGTCAACTTTACGATATCCGATTGAGCTGAAATTTGGCATACCTGTCAACATTGATACGGAGGCTGCAATGCTCTAAGCCTGTCAAGTTCCGACGACAATGCAATATCATGGTGACAACAGAACTCCTCGATAGATAATAGCAGGCCATGTTTGGGCTCATTTTTCACACGGTTCCGTTCACTAATTTCATACAAGCTTGTATTGAAAAAGATGTTTTTCAACAAAAATCTTATTTTGTTGTTAAGTAGCTACGGTTTGCTGCAAAGGATATAGACACACGCCTTTTTCCCCGAAGGGGTAGGCAGAACCTCAATGGGCTTCTTTTCACCTTGGGTTTGCACTATCGTGGAACATAGACGTGACAAGTGTTGAGCTTATCGCCGCCATTGCTTCCCGCGACATCGTGTTTTTTTTTTACTACTTGAATGACTGAACAAGCAAATGGCCCACCTGATGTTAAGCGGTAACCTCTACCTATGAAGAGTGCATTACCTCAAAGGTCACGTCCACCTAGGACGCGCCCTATATGGCATTGCACTGCACCCGCCACCCTGAGACATAAAGATGAAAAGTCTCGTGTGCCTGTAATTTCTCTTACCCTTTAAACCGGAACACAGTAATGCGAGCACTACTGCTTTGCGGCAGAAATAGGTATGGTGGTAGTACTTCCCCGGACGAACTCTTTCACAAAAAAGCTCTACTACTACTAAAACGACGACTGACTTGGCAAACAAGACAATGACAATGACTAACTAACTAACTAACAATGTCGGTGCTTACATCGATTTAACGGTACGTGAAAATTTCCCGTTTTTATAAAATAATTGACAAACGCTTTCTTCCAGTAATAACACATTCCAAGGACAAATCTTATACCAACGAATCTTATCACCAAGTCCGGGTAATCCCTTAGTCAGCTCTTACGACATCCACGGGAGGGGATGGAGGGGTCTATTCTTAGGCCGGACCATAGATCTAGTATGTACAGCGAAAATTCTACGTCTATGGGCCGGACACACCACAGCATCATACATAACTCTTATATTCAGATGCGCTCACACACTTCGGAAGTGTGTAAGAGCACTTTGGACTCCAGACTGTTTATCAGCACAGGACGCGCTCTATCTCCGTAAATAACATTAATGTGAAAATAAATAACCTTCACCCTTTTGCCGGAGATCCCTGTGGTAAAAGTTTGAACCCAAAACATATTTGAAATAATGAGTTGAAATAAGTCGTATGCACCCCGAGAAGTGGGCGAAGGGGACTCCTTGGGTGCCTGAAGACGGAAGGCGTTGGCGGGACGATCTCGAGGCTTACGAGAAGGAGTGGTGGGAAACTGCCAAAGGCCGGGATGACTGGAAAACTTTGGGGGAGACCTTTGCCCAGCAGTGGGAAACAACAGGTTAAACAAAAAAAAAAATGTGGTCTATATACGTTCCACCCGAGGTGTGTCCGGCCTAACACCCTCCTCCCGAGGATATGGTAAGAGGCTGTGAAGATTCAAACAGGCTTCTCTTAAACGTATTTTTGACACCCCCGACGCAAAAATGAAGGGGAGTTATAAGTTTGACGTGACTGTGTGTGTCTGTCTGTCCCAACGTAGCTCCCGAACGGATGAACAGATTTAGTATTTTTTTTGTTTGAAAGGTTAATTTGTCTGGAGTGTTCTTAGTTATGTTTGGTCAAAATCGGTTCAGCCGTTTCATTACGTGGGGTTTTTTTTATTTTTTACAAAATTAATTACAAGTTAGCAAAATCAGTTTATGACAGCAAATCATCATTTTTCCAAGGGCATGATAGAATCCAAAACACGATTTCTATTAATTTTCTTGATATAAATAAATCGTGAACTAACCTGTACAATGCGCTTATAACGTGAATATATCTACATTACATTACGTACATACCACAGTTACGGCAAGAGTTATCTACCAAGAACTTGCAAGATAGAACACTGCGATGCATTTGTGCTGTCGCATCGTTTTAGTGTCTACGTAGGTACCTATGAGTACTCTAGACGTGTCGTGTGTACATTGCACAAAAATAATAAGAGTAAAAAATATATTATTGTAGTGGGCATAGGAGATTTATATTTTTGATTACGCAGCAAATTTTTGTTTAATTGCTGTTATTCGTGATTTTCGTTAATTTTTTCTTTGCCTTCAACAATGCATTACCTCATAGGTCACCTAGTCCACCTAGGACGCACCCTATTTGTCATTGCACTGCGCCCGCGACCCTAAATATCAAAGTCTCATGTGCCTGTAATTTCACCGGCACCCATACCCTTCAAACCGGAACACAGCAATGCGAGTGTGAGCACTACTTCTTTACGGCAGAAATAAGTATATGGTGGTAGTACCTCCCCGGACGAACTCTAACTAACTCTACTCTAACTCTAAAAAAAGCTCTACTACCTGACTTTTGGCATTTGGTAGCCAAAAGTATAATAGATTTTTCAATTTTTTTTATACTACTTGAATGACGGAACAAGCAGATGGCCCACCTGATGTTAAGCGGTAACCTCTGCCTATGAACAGTGCATTCTCACATAGGTCACATCCACCTAGGACGCGCCCTATATAGCATTGCACTGCGCCCGCCACCCTGAGACATAAAGATGAAAAGTCTCATGTGCCTGTAATTTCACCGGCACCCATACCCTTCAAACCGGAACACAGCAATGCAAGCACTACTGCTTTGCGGCAGAAATAGGTACGGTGGTAGTACTTCCCCGGACGAACTCTTTCACAAAAAAGCTCTACTACTACTAAAAACTACTACTTATTTGTAGTAATTACCCTATACTTACACTATTACACTATTTTTTTCACTATCCGGGTCAAGAGGATTTTAGTGATATACTTATGAATAAAAATCTGTCCAGCCGAATGGGTGCAACGCGATAATTAATATTGCTTTACCACATACATACAAATTTCCGGACTGACCTGTCAGTCAGCCGGGAAAAGCTCTAATATTATCCATAATTGAGGACCTCTGTGGTGCGGCGGGGGAAGGTTCGTCCCGCCTCGGAACAAATATTTGTTCTGGGTATTTTCTATGTATAATAAAAAATATCTATCTATTTAATGTATTGTATTAAGTATATCTTTTATCTAGTACCTATAACACAAGCTCTGCTTAGCTTGGGGCTAGATAATGTTGTGTAGAATGTCCAGCATTATTTATTGATCACTAGTTTCAACTAAACGCTGAAATTATTGTTCTAGTCCATCGGAAACCTTAACAAAGTCCTATCTTTGTTAAAAGGTGTCCGTATAAGGTGTTAATGCGTATACAGCAGCTGATTGGTCTTATTTGGAGGCTTTCTCCTCATAGGGGAGTCAATGTCATGTGCTGAAAAAAAAATATGTCAATCATTGACCTATTATCTGTAAAGGGAACATACAAAAATGTTACACCTGTTCGTTAAAGACGTAAAAAAAGGTGCAGCTGTTTTCGCCTGAAAATTTGATTCAACTTCTAAACGACATAGAATTTTTTACTTTTTCTTCCACCTAAATGTCGGCAAAGACTCTATCTTCAAGTTGAACGTATGATTCTGTGATGCGACGGTTTTTCACGTGGCAAATAATTGTTTTTCACGATTTTCACTTACTTTTCGATCTGCGAGCGGTATTCTGTCACTTTATAAATTACCTGAATTTTTAAGAGTTAGATAGTGATGGAATTTGACTGTTGTATGTAGATGGATGTTACAGAACAATTCCATCAGTCGACGACTCGCACTTGACCGACATTGTAATCTCTGTGTCGGCATCCGGGTGTTATCTGTGTCTATTGGGCGTCTGGGTTCAGATCTACACTTCAAAACTAATTTTCAGTTCTATTTGCAAGCACATAAGAGACAAAACTAATTCAGCTCCGTATGAAACAAGATGGCGGTGTTCTCAAAATGCAGGGTCACCTCATAACAGATGCGTGCGCATCACGCGTAAGACGCGAGGCTTCCCCTTTTATCAGTGCTTTAATGAATCGTTTGGAATATCTAGAACTAGGATCAAAGGTTTCAACTAATGAGGTTTAAAGAGAGGTTGAACACGATAGGAGCTAAGGGTTATGTCTAGGGTTGCCACCGGATCCTTGGTTCCGGGAGATAGTCCATCTCATAATAAAATAAGACTCAAAAATACTTATACATAGTTAGTAGTTTATTGATGTTCGTGGCATCACCTAGCTAGGCCCTGTCTGTAAACCAGCGCAGCACTAAACCTAGGTCTGGTGCAGCTTATCCTGAGATAGGGACCTATTTGACCCCATAACTCAACACATATCGATACCTTCCTACCTGCCTACTACTACCAGTTTTATCGTTTTTTTTTTTATATGCCGTTGTCCAAAGCACAAGTTTTTATTTACGTTTTTTTCTTGTGTTTTGTGGGTGTTGTGTGTGTCCTTTGGGGGAAAATAAACGAATTTTCTTACTTTTCTTTTCTTGAGACATACATACCACCAAAGCTTATTTCCCGGAGCGGTAGGTAGATATCACGGATTTCCACTTACTACGATCCTGACATGATCACCTCTTTTGCTTCATACACTCTCATCAAATTATTCATACATAGGTGCATAGGTGCCTTCTAGACCTTTGTGCTCCATCAGTGTAATGCCAGATAGGGTGCGTCCTAGGTTGACGTGACCTATGAGGTAATGCACTGTTCATAGGCAGAGGTTACCGCTTAACATCAGGAGGGCCATCAGCTTGCTCCGTCATTCAAGTAGTATAAAAAAAAAAAAAAAAAAAAAAAAACTTCGGCCACATCGTCACTTACCAACAGGTGACATAATGGCCAAAGGTCCATAAATTAAAAAAAAAACTGGCTCGTCGGTTACGGTCACTTGCCTTTTTGCCTGGCCTTTTTCCGGAACGTCTCCGATCTGATCAAATACTCGTAATACTTACAAAATAAGCATTAGCAACCTCCGGAATTTGGGGTTGCTGATGGTTGGATCTGGTAGGGGTTTGTTTGACAGACCGACATGGACTTTAAATAGTGATCACCACGCTCTACACCAGGACCGACACCTGCACGCCAATACCCAACGAATATTTTTGCTTCATACTTAATTTATTTATTTATAAGGGACACCAACAGATAAAATTAATTTCCTTGATAACTAAGAATAGCAACTGAGAGGCAATTAAAGGTTACCACTAATAGATCCTTAATCTATATATATAAAAGAGAAGTCCACACACTCACTCACTCACTGACCACTCATCACGAAATCTCGGAAACTACTGGGCCGAGAGGTCTGAAATTTGGCACAAGCTTTCTTAAAGGGGTGCAGGCGCGCACTAAGAAACGATTTTTGAAAATTCGCACCCTAATGGGTTGAAAAAGGGTGTTAAAGTTTGTATGAAAGTCTACGCGTTGACGAAGTCGCGAGCGGGTCAGCTAGTAGCTATATATATATATATATGCGAACACTTCTTCAATTACTATATAAAATATAATTATTTTCGAAAAAACTACTTCGAACTTAGAGAACTCAATATGTTTGTCTGGTTGGATATATAATCAAAAACTTCGAAGCTAGAAATTTATCCTCAATACTAGATTTTATAATATTAGTGATCGGAACCGTGTGCTGATCACAATGAGCCTAAACACGGCCATCAATCAAGGAGTTCCGTTATCCACCTTCCGTCTCCATCATCGGATCAGCTAGCTGTCACCATAATTTTATATTGTCATCGGAACTTGATAGGTGTGCCAAATTTTAGTGGCGATTAGCTTTCCCCGGAGGGGTAGGCAGAGCCTCAATGGGCCTCTTTTCACAGTGGGTTGCACCATTGTGGGATATAGACGTGACAAGTGGTGTGCTTATCGCCGCCATTGCTTCCCACAACTGACTCAGCTAACGCTTTCTTCCAGTAATAACACATTCTATAATAAGCTATTTTAGTAGTAGTAGAGCTTTTTTGTGAAAGAGTTCGTCCGGGGAAGTACTACCGCCATACCTATTTCTGCCGCAAAGCAGTAGTGCTCGCATTGCTGTGTTCCGGTTTGAAGGGTAAGGGTGCCGGTGAAATTACAGGCACATGAGACTTTTCATCTTTATGTCTCAGGGAGGCGGGCGCAGTGCAATGCCACATAGGGTGCGTCCTAGGTGGACGTGACCTATGAGGTAATGCACTGTTCATAGGCAGAGGTTACCGCTTAACATCAGGTGGGCCTCTTGCTTGTTCCGTCATCCAAGTAGTATAAAAAAATAAAAATAAAAAACCAGAACGATTCTTATCAACAAGTCCGGATAATCCCTTAGTCGGTTTTTACGACATCCACGGGAGGAGACGGAGGGGTCTATTCTTAGGCCGGACACACGGGTTAATAGTCCCTAGTATAATTGTTCTTTAAACAACCTTACAGATAAACGTTGCTATGGAACATCATTTAGATTACGCTTTCGTGAGTGAGATAGCCTTTGGCATATAATATTATGTGACGGCATGATTGTACCATGCACAGAGATGCAACCGATCTTCAATAATCGTATTTATACGGACAACCATAAAGTTCAGAATCAAGAAACTGAGTATTTGTTTCATAAATTAGGAATTGGGAGAGATCTAGGAAGATGGACTAAAGGCATGGAACTGAGGCTAAAAACGAAACGTTAGCGATTATACCAGTCTCATTCTTTTATATGAATGAATTCATGTGTTGGAATGAGACAAGCATAAATCTATCTGTTCTTATTTGTGGTAGTCGTACCAGGCCAAATGTCAAATTACTAGTACATTCATGGTAACAATCCAGGGAGATGTGTATGCATGATACCAAAATTCAGGGTACGGAACGGAAAGACGACTGTCGTGTGACAATATATTTGTTTCTCTCTAACATAGGATAGCAAGCTATCTTCTAGGATAGGAGTAAGAAGGAACACTCTATGCTATTTTTAGCACTCACTCCATTACTATTATACCTCCATGGGAGAGATGTATACGGTAGCCATGCTATCATGGAGGACAAGTACTTTAAATGTTGAAGCTAGGAAGTTTGACATAATGGAGACTTTCCTTTATTTTTTAAGGTCAGTAATACTGCATTCAAGGATATTAAAAAAGTCTTGCCTAAGCCGGGACGCGAACCCACTTAATTAAAAAAAAACTGTATATTTATGATACCGATCGAAAGGGTAAATTACAAGGACCAATTCCTTCTCAATAATATAGTATTGCAAATTAAGGTGGATGCTCACGCTTGCGGCGCAAAATTAAAATTTGATGTTTTTGCCCATTACAGCTCATCAAAACTTCTTCAGATAGCGAAAACAATGTTGCCGGTATTTATATGACCTAACACACAAGTTTTAAAAAAAACTAATTAATTTAAAGTATCATATAAATTCCATTAGTTTGGCTACGATTGTGCTTCAACGGTTTTTACAGTGTTTTTTGTTTCAAGCACAATCGTAGTAAAACTAATGATATTTATGTGATACTTTATATTAAAACGTTTGTGTTAGGTCATAAAATTACCGGCAATATAGTTTTCGCTATCTGAAGAAGTGTTGATGAGCTGTGATGAGCAAAAAACACGAAAAAAATTAATTTCGCGTCACAAGCTAAAGCAACCACCTTCTCACGATTGCGACATGAAATTCAATTTTTTTTGTGTTTTTTGCCCTTTACATCTCATCAACACTTCTACAGATAGCGAAAGTTGATTTCGCGAGAATTAGGAGACTTAACAAACATGTTTTAATTGATAGTATCTCATAAATATCATCAGTTTAGCTACATACATAGACACACACCTTTTTCCCCGAATAGGTAGGCAGAGCCTCAAATAGGCCTATTTCACTGTGGGTTACACCATCGTGAGAAATAGACGTGACAAGTGGTGAGCTCATCGCCACCATTGCTTCCCACGACTGACTTTGCTAACGCTTTCTTCCAGTAATAGTTAGTTAGTTCACCGATCCCCCTTAATACATTTTTAGTGTTTTTTTTTTGTTTAGGGGTATCGTAGCTAAACGTATGATATTTATGAGATACTATAAATTAAAACATGTGTGTTAAGTCTCCTAGTACTCGCGAAATTAACTTTCGCTATTTGATGAAGTGTTGATGAGCTGTAAAGGGCAAAAAGCACCAAAAAATTTGAATTTCATGCCGCAATCGTGAGAAGGTGGTTGCTTTCGCTTGTGGCGCGAAATTATTATTTTTTCGTGTTTTTTGCTCATCACAGCTCATCAACACTTCTTCAGATAGCGAAAACTATATTGCCAGTAATTATATGACCTAACACAAACGTTTTAATATAAAGTATCACATAAATATCATTAGTTTTACTACGATTGTGCTTGAAACAAAAAAACACTGTAAAAACCGTTGAAGCACAATCGTAGCCAAACTAATGATATTTATATGATACTTTAAATTAATTAGTTTTTTTTAAACTTGTGTGATAGGTCATATAATTACCGGCAACATAGGTTTCGCTATCTGAAGAAGTGATGTCAGAGTCAAAGTCAAAGTCAAAAAGTATTTTATTCATTGAAATCACAAGGATCATTTTGAATCGTCTTAAAAAATAAATTTACATTTACTCCTGTTCTAACGCAACCAGACCTAGAAGAATCAGGCAACAAACACGGTCTGTTTTTCTTTTGATGATCCTTCTTACAACTAGGTGGGGAGCGCCTGTGTAGTGCCTCGAGAACAAGTGGAAGCTGATTCAAAGAAAAAAGGAAAATCAACTTAAAAGCTTTACTTAGGTAGGCAGTCAAAAGTAAGATGATAGAGAAAATCAGCAAAAGTTCATAAGGCAGCACACACTACGCTTGATATACTCATAAATAACACATCAATAATAAATTATATGTAGGTAAAGACATTGCAAATTGACAAATTAGGTGTCGAGGGGCAGAGCGACATCAGGCCACGCGGCTTTATCATTAACATAGTCATGTAGTGTGTAATACGCTTTCTTAATTAAACTATTCTTTATGTAGGATTTAAATCTTCGAATCGAAAGTTTAGAAGCACTTTTTGGAAGTTTATTATAGAACCGATGATTATATAGATAGATTATTATAGATGATGAGCTGTGATGAGCAAAAAACACGAAAAAAATTGAATTTCGCGCCTCAAGCTATAGCAACCACCTTAAAGGAACACCATGATATTATGAAAAGACAGTATTTGTTTTTACTCAGTTTCTTTGTCTTATTTCATAATTTCATGGTGTTCCTATAATTTGGGATACTATGTTATTGAGAAGGAATTAAAGTTAATCTGATAAAAAAGGCATATTACACAACTGGTGACTACTTAGCTGACACAGAAGCTTGGGATGAGAAGGAATAAGGTAGCTTAAGTTTTGACAAAGCCCCTGTACAGCTACTTGCCTATGTTTTAATTTAATTAATTTTATTGACAAGGCCTTTATACAGCCGCTTAAAATTTGACATTGTTCTATTATTTTATTTTATTTTCGTTGTGATAATATGACAAAGCCCCTATACAGCTGCATCTATTATCGACATGTTTTTTTTTTGTTTTTCTTCTATATTTTGCTATAATGTACATTGATGTGTAAATGAATTGACGTAACTAAGTGTTCCCTGAGATCCTACAGCTTGAATAAATATATGAATATGAATATATGAATATGAATATGAATTGATCCGTGTAATTTACTCTTGTGGTCGTTTTGTGCATAGTTTCGCCCCAAGTATCGTCAACGATATCGTATCGTGCGGTAATTGCCCAATTAGCAAGCGCCCATAAAGGGTCCCTATAAGGTTGCAAAACTTATTTATTCTGTGGCAAAACACAAGCTGCCTAAAGTAACTAACACAAGCGTCAAGTCAATTCCCTATTTAAAAATAAAACAAGAAATTACTCTCAATTCAGGCAACATTACTTCGAATTTGGAATGCACGATTTAATTTTTGGAACACATTCGTAAACAACTTTCCAGCCAATGTAATAAAAGCATCAAATTAAAAAGTAAAATTATTTTATTTTGACATTGACACATTGATAAGTGACACGGGCATTGCCCTACAAACAACGGAAAAGAACATCAAAATAAAAGAGGACAGCTTAAAATCCGGAGTGATAATGTCACAATCAGAACGAAATCGTGGAAAGTTAGAATTGAGATAGTATGTAACTGGAACGAGTATCATAAACGACTCTCCTGAAACGAATAAATTACTCTCTACAAGCAGACGCTATAGAGTCTACATTCATGATTAGAGTCGACATACTCGATGGAATAAAGTTGACATTTTCGCGGTCAAAAATAGCAAATAGCACTATTTTATTCTTTTATTTGGCGCAGCGCTGATTGTGCATTTGCCATTTTCAAGACATTATAAATTTTTCGTATTTTCAATAAAATTTGCAACGTTACACTCTTTCCAAGTTGACAACTTATTTTAAAATGATCCATTGGAGAATGGATCAATCAGGAACAAAATTATAGTTATAATGGATCGAACAGGACAATGGATCAAACAGGAACTACTCCGCATATCATTTTTTAGTAGAACGGTATCTGTTTTACTAAAACTTAGGTAGACAATTTTCTCAAATTTGAAATCTCACGCAATTCACTTCCATTTCATTTCACTACACTTGTGCTTTTTAAACAAGCTACATTGGTTAGCCTGCCTTATTATTACGGCTAGACTGTAATAAATAAAATAATTAATTTTGCTTAGGGTAGGAACCTAAATTATTATATACGTTAAGAAAAACAGAAAAAAAACCGCCGTGGTGATTACGATAAATACCACCATTATATTTTATGGGGAGGCTTCGTCCAACAGTGGATGATTTTCGTTATGATTTTCATTCATAAAAAAAAAAAAAAATGTTTTTTTTTTTTTTTCATTTATAAATATTCGATTCTGTACTTTAAAAAGTACAGAATCGAATATTTATTATATTGCTTACAATGAACAATGCTAAACATTAAATTTATTTTGAGAACATCGAAACAGTAACAATATAGAGCGAGCAGACTCGAAGTGCGGACCGAACCAGTCCGATGGACCATTGAAAACCGTTAGCGAATTACAGGCACACGAGACTTTACATCTTTATGTAATTTTTTTTCATCTTTAGTTGGTTGTTCTGTGATGGTCACGTGACGCTAACCGAACGCTCTAACCGAGCCTGTGAACGGAACAACCCATACGCTTTGGAGACAAGCACATGATTTGACTTTGACAGACGTCAGAATTATCCAAGGTGGTTGTTCGGTTATGGTTACGTGACGCTAACCGAACGCTCTAACCAAGCCACCGAACGGAACAACCCATACGCTCTGGCGACAAACACATGATTTGACTTTGACAGACGTCAGAATTATCCAAGGTGGTTGTTCGGTTATGGTTACTCGACGCTAACCGAACGCTCTAACCGAGCCACCGAACGGAACAACCCATACGCTCTGGCTCCCGGTATCAAGCTGTAAAACTTTTTAACATACTTCCTACAGAGTTGAAAGTTATTGATAGTGTTAACGTATTTAAAGTAAGTCTTACAAAGCTACTGTTGAAAGGGTGTTTCTACTCAGTTGACGAATTCTTGACATGTGATAATTTTGAATAGGGTTTATTATATTATTTTATTTCTTCTGACATTATGAATTTTTGTAAACGCGTTTTAATGATCTTGTGTAATTTTTTTTATTTATTTAAATTGTTCCTAATTTCCGACATGATTTTTAATTGTTTGTGAATAAATGAAATTAAATGAAATGAATGAAATGGCGACAAACACATGATTTGACTTTGACAGACGTCAGAATTATCCAAGGTGATTGTTCGGTTAGGGTCACGTGACGCTAACCGAACGCTCTAACCGAGCCTGTGAACGGAACAACTCATACGCTTTGGAGACAAGCAAATGATTTGACTTTGACAGACGTCAGAATTATCCAAGGTGGTTGCTCGGTTATGGTCACGTGACGCTAACCGAACGCTCTAACCGAGCCTGTGAGCGGAACAACCCATACGCTTTGGAGACAAGCACATGATTTGACTTTGACAGACGTCAGAATTATCCTAGGTGGTTGTTCGGTTATGGTCACGTGACGCTAACCGAACGCTCTAACCGAGCCTGTGAACGGAACAACCCATACGCTTTGGAGACAAGCACATGATTTGACTTTGACAGACGTCAGAATTATCCAAGGTGGTTGTTCGGTTATGGTCACGTGACGCTAACCGAACGCTCTAACCGAGCCTGTGAACGGAACAACTCATACGCTTTGGAGACAAGCAAATGATTTGACTTTGACAGACGTCAGAATTATTCAAGGTGGTTGCTCGGTTATGGTCACGTGACGCTAACCGAACGCTTTAACCGAGCCTGTGAACGGAACAACCCATACGCTTTGGAGACAAGCACATGATTTGACTTTGACAGACGTCAGAATTATCCTAGGTGGTTGTTCGGTTATGGTCACGTGACGCTAACCGAACGCTCTAACCGAGCCTGTGAACGGAACAACCCATACGCTTTGGAGACAAGCACATGATTTGACTTTGACAGACGTCAGAATTATCCTAGGTGGTTGTTCGGTTATGGTCACGTGACGCTAACCGAACGCTTTAACCGAGCCTGTGAACGGAACAACCCATACGCTTTGGAGACAAGCACATGATTTGACTTTGACAGACGTCAGAATTATCCTAGGTGGTTGTTCGGTTATGGTCACGTGACGCTAACCGAACGCTTTAACCGAGCCTGTGAACGGAACAACCCATACGCTTTGGAGACAAGCACATGATTTGACTTTGACAGACGTCAGAATTATCCTAGGTGGTTGTTCGGTTATGGTCACGTGACGCTAACCGAACGCTTTAACCGAGCCTGTGAACGGAACAACCCATACGCTTTGGAGACAAGCACATGATTTGACTTTGACAGACGTCAGAATTATCCTAGGTGGTTGTTCGGTTATGGTCACGTGACGCTAACCGAACGCTTTAACCGAGCCTGTGAACGGAACAACCCATACGCTTTGGAGACAAGCACATGATTTGACTTTGACAGACGTCAGAATTATCCAAGGTGATTGTTCGGTTATGGTCACGTGACGCTAACCGAACGCTCTAACCAAGCCACCGAACGGAACAACCCATACGCTCTGGCTCCCGGTATCAAGCTGTAAAACTTTTTAACATACTTCCTACAGAGTTGAAAGTTATTGATAGTGTTAACGTATTTAAAGTAAGTCTTACAAAGCTACTGTTGAAAGGGTGTTTCTACTCAGTTGACGAATTCTTGACATGTGATAATTTTGAATAGGGTTTATTATATTATTTTATTTCTTCTGACATTATGAATTTTTGTAAACGCGTTTTAATGATCTTGTGTAATTTTTTTTATTTATTTAAATTGTTCCTAATTTCCGACACGATTTTTAATTGTTTGTGAATAAATGAAATTAAATGAAATGAATGAAATGGCGACAAACACATGATTTGACTTTGACAGACGTCAGAATTATCCAAGGTGATTGTTCGGTTAGGGTCACGTGACGCTAACCGAACGCTCTAACCGAGCCTGTGAACGGAACAACTCATACGCTTTGGAGACAAGCAAATGATTTGACTTTGACAGACGTCAGAATTATCCAAGGTGGTTGCTCGGTTATGGTCACGTGACGCTAACCGAACGCTCTAACCGAGCCTGTGAGCGGAACAACCCATACGCTTTGGAGACAAGCACATGATTTGACTTTGACAGACGTCAGAATTATCCTAGGTGGTTGTTCGGTTATGGTCACGTGACGCTAACCGAACGCTCTAACCGAGCCTGTGAACGGAACAACCCATACGCTTTGGAGACAAGCACATGATTTGACTTTGACAGACGTCAGAATTATCCAAGGTGGTTGTTCGGTTATGGTCACGTGACGCTAACCGAACGCTCTAACCGAGCCTGTGAACGGAACAACTCATACGCTTTGGAGACAAGCAAATGATTTGACTTTGACAGACGTCAGAATTATCCAAGGTGGTTGCTCGGTTATGGTCACGTGACGCTAACCGAACGCTTTAACCGAGCCTGTGAACGGAACAACCCATACGCTTTGGAGACAAGCACATGATTTGACTTTGACAGACGTCAGAATTATCCTAGGTGGTTGTTCGGTTATGGTCACGTGACGCTAACCGAACGCTCTAACCGAGCCTGTGAACGGAACAACCCATACGCTTTGGAGACAAGCAAATGATTTGACTTTGACAGACGTCAGAATTATCCAAGGTGGTTGCTCGGTTATGGTCACGTGACGCTAACCGAACGCTCTAACCGAGCCTGTGAACGGAACAACCCATACGCTTTGGAGACAAGCACATGATTTGACTTTGACAGACGTCAGAATTATCCAAGGTGGTTGTTCGGTTATGGTCACGTGACGCTAACCGAACGCTCTAACCGAGCCTCCGAACGGAACAACCCATACGCTTTGGAGACAAGCACATGATTTGACTTTGACAGACGTCAGAATTATCCAAGGTGGTTGTTCGATTATGGTCACGTGACGCTAACCGAACGCTCTAACCGAGCCTGTGAACGGAACAACCCATACGCTTTGGAGACAAGCACATGATTTGACTTTGACAGACGTCAGAATTATCCTAGGTGGTTGTTCGGTTATGGTCACGTGACGCTAACCGAACGCTCTAACCGAGCCTGTGAACGGAACAACCCATACGCTTTGGAGACAAGCACATGATTTGACTTTGACAGACGTCAGAATTATCCAAGGTGGTTGTTCGGTTATGGTCACGTGACGCTAACCGAACGCTCCAACCGAGCCTCCGAACGGAACAACCGTACATTTCTTGTTTCAACCTCATCGGGGAGCTGGATCTATCAAACTCATGGAGCTAGCTTAGTCCATCGTTTGTATGGAAATGGTGACCGCGTGCTCAGCTATAACATGCTCAAGGACAGAAAATATCAACAACACTTATGTTCAGTCCATAGACGTAGAATTTTTGCTACGCTGAATAGATCTATGGTTCAGTCACTACTAAACACATAGAGGGAAAAACACCATGTTTTGTTACTATTTAATTAGATTCGCTTGTTGACGCTAGAAACGAACCTCTACCTATTTAATAGTTATAAGTTAATTATTCTTAAGGAAACCAATTCATCAGCACGGATCAAAGATCAAGTTGATGACGACACAAGTGTAATTAACATATCACAGTAGAACCCGTTTTCTCCTTAGTGACTCAATTTGCATTTAGGATTGTGAAATCGATACATAGTCTAAAGATCAGTTTTTACTGCAAAAGACTAGCAGTTAGTCACTTGTACTCACAGTTAGGGTTGTCAGAATTAACATTTCACATTACAAACCGTATTTACCTAGTGACTCAACATGTATTTAGGATTGTGAAATCGATACATAGTCTAAAGATTAGATTTTACTGCAAAAGACTAGCAGTTAGTCACTTGTACTCACAGTTAGGGTTGTCAGAATTAACATTTCACACTACAAACCGTATTTTAGTGACTCAACATGTATTTACGACTGTGAAAGCGATACATAGTCTGAAGATCAGATTTTAATGCAAGTGACTAGCAGTTAGTCACTTGTACTCACAGTTAGGGTTGTCAGAATTAACATTTCACACTACAAACCGTATTTTAGTGACTCAACATGTATTTAGGACTGTGAAAACGATACATAGTCTAAAGATCAGATTTTAAGGCAAGTGACAAGCAGTTAGTCACTTGTAGTCACAGTTAGCGTTGTCAGAATTAACATTTCACATTACAAACCGTATTTACCTAGTGACTCAACATGTATTTAGGATTGTGAAATCGATACATAGTCTAAAGATCAGTTTTTACTGCAAGTGACTAGCAGTTAGTCACTTGTACTCACAGTTAGGGTTGTCAGAATTAACATTTCACATTACAAACCGTATGCTCCGTGACTCAACATGTATTTAGGATTGTGAAATCGATATATTCAATAAATTTATTTAAATTAAAGGTAAATAAACGACTGAAAGAAAGATCTTATTATAGTATATCGGAATATTTGAATGATAAATTTAATTTAATTGTTTTGTAATATAAACATTAAATCATCAATATCGGTTAAGGCGTTTAGAAGATGCTGGAATAGAGAATATACATACATGAACCCTAAAAACAATACACTCCTGTTTTTGGGCAAACGTGTAAAAATTGTAATTTTTTGGACATAATCAGCTCTCGTTTTATTTTTATCCATCTGGCAACCCTTAAAAAACCCAAATTTATCTCCATCCAAAGGTTGTCTGGAAGAAATCGCTGCAAAGCGATAAGACCGCCCATTGTACTTTTAATTATATAGTTAAGTTTTTTTTTCTTTCATATTATTATTTATTAAGGTGTACAATAAAGTATTTTCTATCTAACTATCTAACCCTAGCACAGAAGGTGGCAAACAGATAGTTACCGTTATCGGTCAGTTACTTGATTACTAAGCAAATAAGGAAAAAATTTGGGGTTAGTTGTACGAGCTCTCTGCATACAAACGAAGCTCCTATTTTTCATTAAACTCCATGAAATTTTGTAACCGCAAAATTCCTAATCTTCGATTTGATTTTTAACTCACTAAATCAAGTACCTACAATATTCAAATCAAACAAAATGCATGGCTACTACATTATAATTCCGAGGGATCACTGCACCAGAAACACGATAGGACAATATTTTCTCGATAGAAAAAAACCACCTATTTTTTGCCTAGATTCTTTTATAATAAAATGGTGCATATTATTGGATAAACAATTCGATAAATAATCAATACAACAAAGCCGAGGGTTTAATGTAGGGCTTTTGTAAAATTATCTATACCTTTACGAGATATTCAATATAAAAACCACTTTTTCGAGCGGCGCGAGGCGTTTTTTTTTGTATGAAGATTTCTGTCTGGTTTTGCGGTTTCTTATAAAATTATATAATATCCGATTGAACCGACATTTGGTATACCTGTCAAGTTCCGATGAAAACGCAATATTATGGTGACAGCGAGCATCTGATGATGGAGACGGAGGGTGTACAACGGAACTCCTCGGTGGTTAATAGTAGCCTGGCTGTGTTTAGGCTCAATTTGATCAGCTCACGAATTTGATACTATCATGTCTATGAAAAGAGTGTTTTGATAAAAAAAGGCGTCGCACGGAGGGCTTTTCATTAAGGTGGATGCTCTCGATTGTGGCACAAAGTTTTTTTTTTGTGTTTTATGCCCATTACAGCTTAGCAACACTTCTTCAGATAGCGAAAGTTGATTTCGCGAGAACTAAAAGACTTAACACACATGTTTTAATTGATAGTATCTCATAAATATCATTAGTTTAGCTACGATACCTCTAAACAAAAAAAAACACTGTAAACATGTGTTTTAGGGTATCGTAGGTGATATTTATGAGATACTATCAATTAAAACATGTGTGTTAAGTCTCCTAATTCTCGCGAAATCAACTTTCGCTATCTGAAGACGTGTTGATGAGCTGTAATGGGCATAAAACACCAAAAAAAAGAAGAATTTCGCGCATCAAGCGAGGACGTCCACATTAACGAATAAAAAAAAAGTAGTTCGATTTGGCTCGATAGATGGCGCTGACTCAAGTACACTTGTCAAAATAACAAATGCATTGTCTGTGCTTTTGTGTGAATATCACGAAAATATATCACTACGTTGTTGACGTTGACATTTCACTTTATTTTGACAGAGCTACTTTAGCTTGTACAGAGCTACTTTAGCTTGTACAGAGCTGGCGCCATCTCTTTTCAAGGCTATAAAAATGATGTAAAAAGGCCGTGAAAACCCCTCATTAAAAAAAAAGTTAGTTAAGAACGTGAATGGATCTTATTCATTGATTATTTGGTCATCGCCGCGCGTGCGACCTTCAACTTGATGTTTACTTATTAAATATGATAAGTTTTATTTGTACAGAGTGTTCTTCATTTGTTGCTACGGTCTGCTTACTCAAGGATAGCCAACATCTTCGCGTCAATACAATCAAAAACTTCATTTTTTAAGGCGTAAAGAGAGTCAGCATCATCATCGTCAGCAGCAGCAGCAGCAGTCTACAAACGTCCACTGCTGGACGAGGCATCCCCCTTAATGCAATGGGGGGGATATGCCCTAATCACCACGCTTGGCATATTGGTGATCGATACAGATGTTTTTCATAAGCTTTTATTTACTTGCAATGTGTGTATGTATGTACACATTGACCTTTTCACAAGCTTGGTGGATGCTCTCGCTTAAAGCGCGAAATTCAAATTTATTGGTGTTTTTTGCCCATTAAAGCTCTTGAACACTACTTCAGATAGCGAAAGTTGATTTCGCGAGAACTATTTTACCTCCCCTAAACACATTTTTACAGTGTTTTTTTTTGTTTAGGGGTATCATAGCTAAACTGATGATATTTATAAGATACCATCAATTAAAACATGTGTTTAGTTTAGGGGTATCATAGCTTAACTGATGATATTTATAAGATACTATCAATTAAAACATGTGTGTTAACTCTCCTAGTTCTCGCAAAATCTACTTTCGCTAACTGAAGATGTTTTCATGAGCTGTAATGGACAAAAAACACCAAAAAAAAAAGAATTTCGCGCCTCAAGCGGGAGCATCCACCTTAAGCCCTTTCATTTGATGACCAACACGGCATAATTAAAATAATAGTTTAGTTCATGACTTTATTTCCAATAGAGGGCGCCATATACAATTTAATGTGACGTCACGTAGCCTATAACCAGCGGACGATCAAGACGCTTCCAACGATACCACATTTGTGGAATTATGAGAAGTAGATTAGAAGTTGAGGGAATAGGTGACCATACTGGTCAAAATCATAACCCAACTTTTTGCTTCGCCGTAGTAGGCTAAACAAGTAATTAATTTTGTAAAAAATAAAAAACCCTCACCGCAATGAAACGGCTGAACCTATTTTGATCAAACATAACTAAGACTTTGTAATCTGTGGTAAACGGTGTTGGTCTCACTTTGATTTTTGTTTCTTAATTTAATACTACCTTAGTTAAATATATTGTGTTACTGTTTGTTTACCCAAATAAATTAAAAAATAAAAAAAAAAAAACACTCCCGACAAATTCACCTTCCAAATAATTAAAAAATCGATATCAGTTCATCCGTTCGGGAGCTACGATGCCACAGATAGATAGACAGACACACACACACGCACACACACACACACACACACGACACACACACAACACACAAACGCACACACACACAAACACATGTTTTTTGTTTATTGTATATTTGTTATTTTGATTTTCGTTTTAAGTACGATGTGTACTTGTTGACTCATTTTGTGAAAATTATTTGTTTGACGTGTCCCTTTTGTATGATTAAATGACTATCTGACTATCTATCTGACTATCACACACACACACAGACACGTCAAACTTATAACACACCGTCGTTTTTGCGTCGGGGGTTAACAAATATTTAGCATAATAGGCTAGTAATGAAAGTGATAACCGATAAGAACCTTGTATACTACCTACTAACTATAATATTGTATACTGTTGAACCGTGGGTTTGCTTGCGTTCTAGCCATTCTAATCATGCATTTACCGAACCGATTTTCATACGGTTTCCACCCATGAACGGAGTGATTCATGCGGAAGGTTTAGGTGTATAATTAATTAAGGTTTTGTGTAAATTGGCTGAAATATGAAGATGATTGCTGAAGATGTCGGAAAAAACCCATGCCGACTGGGAGTTTAACTGGCGTGCGCCGCGTAAACCAATAGAGTTATATAAAAACAATGTATTGAGGGGCATACAATAGCCATTTATTTTTATTTTTAATACTACTATATGAATGACTTATCAAGCAGATGGCCCACCTGATGTTAAGCGGTACCCTCTGCCTATGAACAGTGCATTATCACATAGGTCAAGTCCACCTAGGACGCGCCCTATGTGCCATTGCACTGCGCCCGCCACCCTGAGTCATAAAGATGAAAAGTCTCATGTGCCTGTAATTTCACCGGCACCCGTACCCTTCAAACAGGAACACAGCAATACGAGCACTACTGCTTTGCGGCAGAAATAGTTATGGTGGTAGTACTTTGCCGGACGAACTCTTTCACAAAAAAGCTCTACTACTACTAAATTTCCGTCACTTCCGGTAGGTAAGTTAGGAAGTGACAGTAGGAATCACAAAAAAACAATTTACCCACCACGTGAAAAACCTTTGCATCACAGAATCATACGTTCAACTCGACGATAAAGCCTTTGCCGACATTTAGGTGAAAAAAAAAACTAAGTTCTAAGTCGTTTAGAAGTTGAATCTAATTTTCAGTCGAAAACAGCTGCACTTTGTTATTTTTATTCACATGGTTAATTAACAGGTAGAATATTTTTTTACGTTCACTGTACAGATAAAAGGTCAGGTACAGGTAGTAGTAGTAGAGCTTTTTTATGAAAGAGTTCGTCCGGGGAAGTACTACCACCATACCTATTTCTGCCGCAAAGCAGTAGTGCTCGCATTGCTGTGTTCCAGTTTGAAGGGTAAGGGTGCCGGTGAAATTACAGGCACATGAGACTTTTCATCTATGTCTCAGGGTGGCGGGCGCAGTGCAATGGCACATAGGGCGCGTCCTAGGTTGGCGTGACCTATGAAGTAATGCACTGTTCATAGGCAGAGGTTACCGCTTAACATCAGGTGGGCCTCTTGCTTGTTCCGTCATTCAAGTAGTATAAAAATAAAAAAAAAGGTCAATGTACGACATATATATTTTTTGGAGCACATAACATTGACTCCCCTATGAGGCGAACGCCTTCGAATAAGACCAATCAGCTGATGTATACGCATAAACACCTTCTACGGACACCCTATAACAAAGATAGAACTTTGTTAAGGTTTCCGATGGAACAGAACAATAATTTTAGCGATTAATTTAAACTCTATTATAGATAATACTAGCTGACCCGCTCGCGACTTCGTCGACGCGTAGACTTTCATACAAACTTAAACACCCTTTTTCAACCCCTTAGGGTTCGAATTTTCAAAAACTGTTTCTTAGTGCGCGCCTTCACCCCTTAATAAATACTTGTGCCAAATTTCAGCCCTCTCGGCCCAGTAGTTTCCGAGATTTCGTGATGAGCGGTCAGTGATGAGTGAGTGGACTTCTCTTTTATATATATAGATAATATACGCTGCACCCAATCGGCTAGACAGATTTTGATTCATGAGTCTTTTTAAGGACATAATCTGTAATAAGGTCAGCTACCCGTGCGAAGCCAGGTCGGATTGCTAGTGTTTGATAGCTAAAAATTGAGTTTTGTTTGTGTACATTTGATTTGCGAAGGTTGTCTCTCAGAGCTGTGGAAGCTAACATACGGACAGATATTTTTGTTTTATATTCGGGCTAAAAACGTGACATTGAAAGTGACCAGTGTGTTTGTGTTACAGTTCAGGAATAGCTTTGTTTTGGATATGATAATATAATATTATCTAACGCCGTCAGTGTTGTGTTACGGTCAATGAATGTTGCTTGAACATTTACAAGCCTTTACACTCTTAAGGCTAGCCAAATGTTCAACGCCCGTGCGGCCTCACTCTTGAGTACTTAGTCAACTCATATTGAGTACTTTTAAACGTAAGATTAAAAGTTATTGTAAATCCGAAACGGGCAAACTGTTGATTCATTTTTTTATATTTTTTTCTTAACCTATATTGTCCCTCTGCTGGGCAAAGGTCTCCCCCAAATTCCTCCACTTGTCCCTGTCTCTGGCAGTCTCCCACCACTCCTTCTCAAAACCAACAAGATCGTCCCGCCAACGCTTTCTCGGCTTACCCCGAGGTCGCCGTCCTTCAGGTATCCACGGTGTGCTGATGTTCGCCCACCTGTTGGGAAGCATTTGACTGACGTGCCCCGCCCAATCCCATTTGAGCCTGGCTGTTTTTTCACCTACGTCGGCAATAACAGTTAGGGAACGCAGCGTGGTGTTCCTAACATGGTCGGTTCTCTTATAACCCAAAATACATAATAAATAAATAAATAAATATAAAATAAAAAAGCCTTTATTATTCCCTAGCTAAAATATATCTAAATAAAATAACAATGGTATGTGCAACCTAAAACTTGTTAAGGACCCCTTTGCGGGTATAGGCCTCCTCCAAAAGTTTCCAATCCTTCCTTTCCTTCGCTTTCTTCATTCACGTCTTCCCTGCTACTTTGGCAATATCGTCCTGCCATCTTTCGAGTAGTCTCCCTCTTTTTCTCTTACCATTTGGGCTCTTCCATAGGGTTGTTTTTCGAGTCCATCTGTCACCTTCAGTGCGTACCAAATGGCCCGCCCACCTCCATTTTAGGGCCTGTGCGTGTTGCATGTTGTTCTGCGTGTTGTTGATATATACATACATAGACACACGCCTTTTTCCCCGTAAGGGTAGGTAGAGCCTCAAATGGGCCTCTTTTCACCGTGGGTTGCACCATCAAAACAAAAGAAATAACGCTTATTAATTTAATATCTCTGTGGGTCATTCGTATTCACGATAAATATAATAATAAATACTCATTTTCGAGTTGAATATCTTTACATACATACATAATATCACGCCTTTTTCTTGGAAGGATAGGCAGGAATCACAGTTTTACACCTCCTACCATCCTGACAAAAATTTGCAAAATGAGTTTTTTTGATATCTCGTAACGGAACCTTGGTGCACGAATGAGACTCGCACTTGTAAGTTAAAGCTTTACATAAATACATAAAATTACGCCTTTTTCCCGGAAGGATAGGCAGGAATATCAGATATCCACCTCCTACCATCCTGACAAAATTAGCACAGTTTTTGCCACCATTATCTTGACAAAAATTTAGTTTTTGATATCACCTAACGGAACCATGGTGTACGAACGAGACTCGCACTTGTCCGAATTTATTTGTCAAGGCGAAGGAAGCTCATTCCGCTACAATGTAAGTATTTACTGGAAGGGGCTGCGTGTCGAGTCAAAGCCACCTTGACGGGACCACCTTCTAGATCCAGTTTAAGTAGATGCCTGCATAGATCAGCCGGGAGACGTAATTATGAATAGAATGCACCTGTCGCGTCACCTGCCTGACGGGGAGCGATCTAGTTGATCCACTATCGACATTTATGATCATCTTAGGCTGCGTCTACAACGGTTACTGTCAGTCATCATAGTTTTTAAGGCGATATGTTAAAATATAACAAACACCATACTGCGCTCCAAAATCAAAGTCGCCGATGTGGGAGAGAAGGCCGCGCGGCTGAAGTGCGATTGGGCCGGTCACATTTGCCGCATGCCCGACGAACTTTGGGCAATATTTATTCTGTGCTTTGGGCCAAAATCACCACGGCATGGAGCCCTGATACAGCCAGGCGGCGTCGCGGCAGACCACGCATGAGGTGGCGGGATGAACTGGACGCCTATGGGAGGGAATGAGAAACGGTTGCACAAAACCGTAGTGACTGGCGGAAATGGGGGGAGGCCTTTGCCCAACAAATGGGACAGCTACGTTCAGCCCAACTTCGTTCAGCCAATGTAAATGTTTTAAAAAATACAAAATCCAGTAAAATTATATAATAATTGATATCTTTGTGATAGTTACGTATTTTGAAATATTTACTGTTACCAAAACTGTCGCCAACGCCATCTAGCGAGAGACAAATAATGCTAAAATGACACTAGGAAAACTCCTTATTCTGTGCAATGTAGTTCTGTCGTGGGCATGCAATAATCCCAAGACATTCGCTGGTGTATCATACGCTTTAGTCATACCTATAATAAGTGGTTGTATATAGGCTAGGTACCCACTACATAGCCGTGTACTCGTAGTGCTTGGCGTTTTTATTTCGATGTGAATCTTCATTGCATGCACCTACTTAACTGTTTGTTTCGTACGAAGTTTATCTTGAATGGAATATACTGTTTACTTTTTCTTATTACTTTTATTAATTAATAGCGTGAATTGATACGTCGACATTTAATTATTTTATTGTGATAGGTAATGTGAACTGCATCAATACATAATCATCATACACAAATCAGCTAATGCATATGTAACTACTTATAATTAAAAAAAAATGTGTGTCAGTGTTGACGACCTCTGTGGCGCGGCGGGCGAAGGTTCGATTCCTCCTCCGCCTCGGAACAAATATTTGTACGATCTGCAAATATTTGTTCATGGTGTTCTGGGTATTTTCTATGTATAATAAAATATATCTATCTATGTCATGTATTGTATTAAGTATATCAGTTATCTAGTACCCATAACACAAGCTGTGCTTAGCTTGGGGCTAGATAATGTTGTGTGAACTGTCCAGCATTATTTATTTATTTTAGCTCTGAAGCGTGACGGGAGTTTACTCTGAACGACGAAATACCTGACGGGTGAAAACATAACGACTTCACTTTTCGTTAACGCTCGATTTTACGATTTTACATTTACATTTTTTTTTGTATACTACTTGAATGACGGATCAAGCAGATGGCCCACCTGATGTTAAGCGGTAACCTCTGCCTATGAACAGTGCATTACCTCATAGGTCACGTCCACCTAGGACGCAGCGCTGCAAGTAAGAAGTTAACGTATGGAAGGAAACGAAACTTCCTATTATATAGTTTCGAAAAATATCAAATCTCGTACTATGGCCTCAGAGCCGGCGACACAGTAGTATGTTGTAATATATATCATGAGTCCTGTGACTGGTGTCAAAAGTTTTGAAACTTAAAAAGAGGAAACTTCCTAACCTAAACTTGCCCATATTCAAGTTTCAAAACTTTTGGACAGCGTTAAGACTGTCAAAATAATCAAAATAACACCTGTCACAGGTAGAGCATGCAATAACGGAGTATATATCTAATACCGCGATATTACGGTATCGGACATTTAATACCGCAAAATTTGCGATATTGCGAAATTAATAAATCGTTTAATAGGGGTTAAAATAAAACTACCATGAGTTATAATTAATCACACACAACGCTGATCTTTATATTTTATTTGGAAATGTTTACGTAAAAAGCATAAAATATCAATTGTATCAACATTTAAAGAACTTCTAATTTTATTACAATATTGCTCACTCAGCTTCTGCACTCGTTGGTGGAATGCTTAGCAGATAGTTATATACAGTCTCAAGATATATACCTCCTTTCATATAAAGCCATCTCCTTTTTCAGTATCAAATCTAACTTAGGATTGGAATTGATGTTTTTGTGTGGAGTCGTAAATTCTGACCTGAGCTTATTATTAAGTTCATCTTTCAGAGATAGAAAAGATGATGTCGAGACTGCAAGTTCATTTTCTCTGGTACGTGATGTGATAAGTGGTCGATAAAGGTCATCTATGTCTACTGCACTGTGCTGTGCATTTCGAAATTCTCATTTCTACTCTCGCTTTTGCGGTACTGAAAAACAGCGCGAAATTCGCGAAATTGCGGTAACGATATAATATAACGGTATTGCATGTTCTAGTCACAGGTAAGGAGTCACGCTATATTTTTGAGTATAGTTTGATCTTTTTTTATTAAATTTTTTTTTCGCCTAACATAATGCTTAGCTTAGTCCTCAACTTTACCTTAAGGTGGGGTATGCCGCAAAATTCCTAGTCATAGATTTGATTTTTAACAGACTAAATAAAGTAAAATATTCAAATAAAAAATATGTATGGATACTACATTATAGTTCCGAGGGATCACTGTACCAGAAACACGACAGAACAATATTTTTTCTATAGAAAAAAAAACCCTGTAACTTTAGCTAGATTCGATTGTTTATTAAAATGGAGCATAATTATTATTGGGTAAAAAATTAGATAAATAAAATCAATATAGCAAAGCCGAGGGTTTACTGTAGGGGTTTTGTAAAATTATCTATATTTTACGAGATATTCAATAAAAACTGCTTTTTCGTGCGGTGCGAGACGTTTTTTTATGAAGATTTCTGCCTGCGCAACCTAAGTGTACATAAATAAGGTCTTGATAATATACAAAGGCAATTTTTCTAGTTGTATAAAAAAAATTGCTCTAAAGTGTGCATTATCTGTATATTATCTCTTGATTGACACTGAGATGGTGTAGACAATAAGCCACAAAACTGTTAGATGTTCTTTCGCCCATCCATTTTCAATCTGTCAATAAGGTCAAATAAATAAGCCACGTCCAAAAAAATTACACGATTATAGATCCAATTTGTAACACCATGGTAAGGATAAACACAGGAATGTTTATGGTATTAATTGATTTCCCTATGTCTCATACATACCTACATTCTTGGCTATACAAACAAAACAAAAGTCCAAGTCCAAGTAAGTAGTTACATTTATTCTCAAGGACATTCAATTTCAACGTGTTGCAGCCGTATTCAAGAATGCCACTTGTATAGTGGTCAGTTTCTGTCCATTGAATGCGCTAGGAAGGAGTGGCCAAGTACCTATGTACACTACACATTAATGCAGATATAGCTACAAATTAGTCCATTGGCATCGCATGTATTACTTACCTACATAGAAAAACATCAGTGTCTCATTTCCAATAAAAAAAAACTATACTTTAACCTTAGAATAAACCAGAAGGTGCGTACGATGCTATTAGTACGGAGTGCTGTGTCGCCAAAACACAATGCCTCCCCCCGCGCATATCATACTCCCCACCAGTAAGCCATTTTAGTGATGTTGGCAACAATGACAAAATGGACGCTTGACTTTATTCCAAAGTAAACAAAATGACAAACAAAATTCATTAATTCAACCAAAAATATATTTAAATGTAATACTTACTTACGTATGAAATGTGATTCTATCCTTTTTCTTTTTACGCCTAGCAGTTTTTTTACATGTGGGAACGACACACGACGGTATCCTTTAGGACCATTCGGTTGACTTTGCAAAATGTTGAAATCCCAAAATGTATAATTTCCCAGAATGTTGATATTTTGTTGTTTCGCAAAATGTTGAATTCTTAGTGTTGAATTATTTAAAAGTTGTATTCCCAAATATTTACAAGAAAATCTTTCGAGATAGACACGAATAGCCGACCACAGACAAAATGGGTGAAACTATTCTCATTGAGACTAGTTTGCGTGGTGACAGTTTTTACGCGTGACACGGGTTCTGGTTTATTGTATATTCTAAGATAAAAGTTTGTAAAAACATTCCGTTTAGTCTCACTTGTGGCCATCGGGAATAAAGGGGTTCGAACCTCAGTGGCATCGCTATCAGAGGCCATTACTTTTTTTTTTAAATGGATTCGTGGAACAGTTCTGTTTGTTTCGTAATATTATTTTATACCGACCTATGTAAGTAGGATACTTACTTACTACTTATATACAATGAGGAAACTATGTATTATAGATCGTGCGGTTTACCGGCGCGGCGCGGCGCCGGCGCCGGTACGGACTTTAGACCAAGGCTATACAGGAACGGGGCAAGTGTGAGACGCACATAGAAGCCCAATTATCTTACTTATTTTAAAGGCACACTAAAAGTTGACCGAATCGAGACTGTATTGTGAAACACACTGAAAAATTGGTATTCAGCTAACAACAATATAATCTACTTTCGATTCTTGCGACCAAATATTAGAGTAGGATAGTGCTATATAATAATTATAAAGAGTGAAAGAGAGAATTCTCAGACGTTCAAGAAACATTCAAGTTACAGTCATATTTCGCTATAATCACATTCCGCGTTGTATAGTACTCGTATATAAAGGTTTTCTTTTTTGTTTTGTTTATAAAGGTTGCCTGGAATCGTTCTCAGCGATAAGGCCGCCCATTGTACTGTTCTAATTGTTTATTTATTTTGTTATTTTTTCGTTGTGTACAATAAAGTGTTCATCTATCTATCTATCTATCTATTGCCAGGTGCGCAGAAAACTATTTTTGACGTTTGTGACATCGACATAATTATCATAGTCCGAACTTTCAATTTTTTTACCCCCGACGTAAAAACGACAGGGTGTTATAAGTTTGACGTATCTGTGTCTGTGTGTGTGTGTGTGTGTGTGGCTGCGTGTGTGTCTGTCTGTGGCATCGTAGCTCCCGAACGGATGTACCTATTTTGATTTTGTTTTTTTTGTTTAATAGGTGAATTAGTCGGGAGTGTTCTTAGCTATGTTTGATCAAAATCAGGTCAGCCGTTTCATTGAGTTGGGGTTTTTTTTTTTAAATTTTTACATAATTAGTTAACTTTTTACTACGAGAATTGGGCTTCAGATCTGGATTGCTTGAAGGGGGCAAATTTATAATAAGTTTTATGATACGTTACGTCTTATGGGTGGAGAGGGGTTTATTTAAGGGTACTTGCAGGTACGTAAGAAAGTGAAAGAATAGCGCACGCGCAACGAAAAGTAACCTCTAACATAATATTATTTGTTAATCTTATTAATTTTATCTATGTACGCTGATAGATATATTTACGTTATTTTAAGCGCACTGTAGAAGTTAGTTCACGATTTTTTTTCCTACAAAATTTATCTAAATCCCTAGGCTCCCTATCCTTCCCTTGGAAATACGATGAAGACTAAAATATATATTTTTTATAAATATAAATTATTTGAGCTTTTAGGATCTGTGGATGGGTCGAGTAGTTCCTGATAGATCCCTAGACTTTGATCCCTTGTCCTGTTAGATCCCTTATACCTATAATTTTATTCTCACCCATAATTGCTTTCGCTTATACAGATATAGAAGTACTTGTACCTACTATTATTTATTATGTGATAGAAGGTGAGCTACATTGTGTAGATCATGACATTACTGCATGACAACAGGTTAATAAAAACTAAGATAAAACAAAACTGCAATGTATTGTTTACATTAGATGTTCATTACTTTGTAAACTTAAACTCGGATACCATTCCACTATCGGTTAAAATTTACAAATATTGCGTATCAACGCTCTTTAGGGCAAACCAAATTATCAATTTAACCTCTACTGTGCAACAATTTAGTACCTAATATAAAATAAATAAATTAATAAATAATGCTGGACAGTTCACACAACATTATCTAGCCCCAAGCTAAGCCAGAGCTTGTGTTATGGGTACTAGATAAATGATTATACTTAATATAATACATTACTTAGATAGATATTTTTATTATATGCATAGAAAACACCCAGAACACCCTGAACAAATATCTGCAGAACGCACAAATATTTGTTCCGAGGAGGGAATGTGCAAAAACTAATCAAAAAAAAATTACACCACTAGTTGTTTTAAGACTTTAATATCTATACATGTATAGATATTTGTAGGTGCCATAAAAAGCTGCCAATATTTGCCGCCATAACAACAAATACAAAAAAACAGAATAAAATTAATATTTAAGGGGGCTCCCATACAAAAAACGGGGTTGGGTTTAGAATCGTGCCGCACGAATTAAGGGGGGAGGGTGAGAGGGAGGGGTGGAGTGGGGTAGGGGACGCCCCCCCCCCCCCCCCCTAGAGTGGGGATGCGCGTCCCCTACGACCATAACCCCTCCCCCCCCCCAACCACCCCCCTTAATTCGTGCGGCACGATTCTAAACAATACCCATTAAACGTGTTTTTTTGCCGTTTTTATTGATAATGGTACGGAACCCTTCGTGCGCGAGTCCGACTCGCACTTGGCCGGTTATTATTATTTTAGAAAACATTAAATGTGTGCAAATTCATGACTGCTGAATGCAAGCAGACGAATTCGCACAATCAAATTTCACCACATAAGGGTTAAGCAGAGGTCAAAGTAATTTTTAAACCTTGAAATGATATCTGGGTTCATTATCTACATGCTAACATAATCAAAACTTGCTGCTTAGACAATTACTCGCCATTCTGCAAATAAACATTTATTTCTGATTATTACTAACAAGCAATAAATTTAATATTGATGAAGGCATTGTAGCTCAACTGGGACATGTTCTCATGTTCTACAAAACATAACATATCATTTATTTCCTACAGATAGGGTTTTATGGGTCTTATAATATTCGACAAATAATAGTAACAGGACAAAAGGTCTTTAATCCGTTGCACCCCTTTTGGTTGTAGGAGAACTGTAAAGTTATTTGAGACCAGTTAGTAGCCCCAGGGAATTATTCAGGGTTATTTCTCATACTAATCTATATATATAAAACAAAGTCGTGTTAGTTACACCACTTATAACTCAAGATCGATGTTAGTTATCTCTTTTTTGGTGGATTCTTCACCGCTCCGAATAGCAGAATAAGTAATAAAATATCGGGGGGTGGGGGTGCTGTTTTTCACCGGGGGCTACCCGTGCGAAGCCGGGGCGAGTCGCTAGTATTGAATAAAACGTTATCTAAACGGTTTAGAAGTGTGAAAAACTTCTTATATAATATAGATGAAAATAGAGTACAACAATTAAAATTTTAAAATTAAAAACCCCGTCTCTATGAAAACTGTTTTTGATAAAACATGTCTAAGAACCATCGCTAGAAAACCTGCTGTCAAATAAAAAAAACCGCAGTCAAAGAACAGCGCCATAGGCAGACAGACACACACACACAGCAGTCAAACTTATAACACCCCTTTTTTTGGGTCAGTTAACAAATAAATAGAGTAGGAATTATCTCGGTTGGACATACTTCAACTTTTTTTTAATATCATGAACATAATTTTCGCTAAAAACGGGTCATATAGTATGATTTCATTTATTTATTATTTATTCATTATTATTTTGAGTTAAAACACAAATATGATAGTTTAAAAAAAACTTCAACATGTTCAAAATATGAACAATTTTTATAATATTTAAAAAAATACATAAAAAAAATACATACGGTAAAACATCCCCATGTAGAATCCGGCGACAGCCACAGCTATCTTCACGAAATCATTGGTGGTGTCCTGGTCGAACTTCTTCAGGAGATCACTCATGATGTACGTTTTAACGGGCCTGGCGTCACACTGAGTCTCGACCATGTCTTATCGTTCACGAAAATATCATTGAATAACTGCACCGATAACCCAACGACCGGCTGAGAGACTACAGCATACATGCACACAGAGAATGCACGTAAAAAAAAACTCGGACAAAAAAACCGCGCGTGTTTATAAAGTTACTCTGTTTTACGTACTACTCTCGCGACGGATTGGTATCGAATGAGTGGAAGCGGGAAGCGATACCGGCAAACATTATTTAATCGTAAATGTAATAGACAAGCGGATATTACATTTTTATATTGTTTAGGATAACTTAGGTACTGAACGGATGAAATAATTAAACTCACAAAATAAATGTTTTATAGATAACGAGTGTACGATCAGGCGCCATGCGTAGGAGTAAGCACGTTATCCATATTCATAAATATAAATTAATAATGCTGGACAGTTCACATTTATAGCCCCAAGCTAAGCAGAGCTTGTGTTATGGGTACTAGACAACTGATATCAATATATATAAAATCGTTGCGTGACTGACTGACTGACTGACTGACTATCAACGCACAGCCTAAACCGTAAGTCCTAGAGACCTGAAATTTGGAGGATACGTTCCTTTTGTGGACTAGGGGTGCACTAAGAAAGGAATTCCAGAAATTCAACACCTAAGGGGGTGCAGCGGGGTGTTTAAGTTTGTATGGAAAATACAAGCGGTCGAAGTCGCGGGCATTCGGCTAGTTCTTAATACAATACATGACATAGATAGTTATTTTACTAGCTTTTATTTAACTTATAATGTATGTTTGTCTGGGTGGAATCCGGGTGGAATCTTGCAACTGAATTTTAAAGAAGTTATCCACAACCGATTGAACTGAAATTTGGCATACCTGTCAAGTTCCGATGACAATACAATATGATGGTGACAGCGAGCTGATCTGATGATAGAGACGGAAGGTGGACAAAGGAACTCCTCGATGGATAATAGTAGACTGGTCGTGTTTAGGCTCATTTTGATCAGCACACGGTTGCGATCACAGATTTTATAAAAGCTTGTATTGAAAAAAATATTTTTCACAAAATACTTATTTTATTATACATAGAAAATACCCCGAACACCCTGAACAAATATCTGCAGGTCGTACAAATTTTTGTTCAGAGGCGGGAATCGAGCCCGCAACCTCCTGCGTCGCAAGCGAACCTTCGCCCGCCGCGCCACAGAGGTCGTCAATATTTATTGTTTCATATAGGTATTACACGTCTTATAATAAAATTGCCCGCAACATGAGCCCCGTTGGGACACAATACAGCAATCTCCACTAATATTATAAAGAGGATATGTTTGGATTTTTGTGTGTGTGTATGTTTGTAATGAATAAACTCAAAAACTACTGTGCCGATTTCAAAAATTCTTTCACCATTGGATAGCTACTTTCACCCTGAGTGACATAGGCTACCAGGGGGGGATAGGGAGGGCTGATTTTCATCTTGAAACTATAATGCGCGTCACGTAAAAATAACGCTGGCGGTCAAGCTTCTTCAGGCGTTCCAGCGTTCTTTTAAAGAGATTACTTACTTTTCTACTTATTTAAGAGATGTATACCTATGCATTGAAAGAGTGCCTACTGCCTGCCTACCTAGTTTACTACAAATAATGTACAATTATAGTACGCGTCATGTAAAAAGAACGCTGGAACGCCTGTAGAAGCTTGACCGACAGCGTTCTTTTTACATGACGCGCACTATACCCGTGCGAAGCCGGGACGAGTCGCTAGTTATATGTATATTTGCTTCCTACTTTTGGTTTATGTAGTAGGTACCTAGGTAGGTACGCATACTTATGTAAGCTTAGGTATTTCATACCAATTTATTTTAAACATTATTCCGGTAACATGTGGCAGTTTATTTAATGAAAATATTTCTTTTACATTTAAAAATGGGTACACCCCAACCAATCTTCCAGATAAGTTCAGCTCCTCTCCATCCAAAGGTTGTCTGGAAGAGATCGCTCTTTAGCGATAAGACCGCCCATTGTACATTTAGTTTTTTTTGTTTAATTGTTATGTCTTGTTTTTAACTAGTTTGTAAGGTGTACAATAAAGTATTTTCATTCATTCATTCATTCATGAGTGTGCTGTTTTTTTATATGTATATTTATATTTTTTGACATGACAAATAGATTTTCGCTTTTCTATGATAAACATTTGAAATACTTATTTATTATGTACATCAAAATAACCCCTTTCATTTTCTTCAGTACCTACTATATTACAAAATACATACATATAGACACACGCCTTTTTCCACGAAGGGGAAGGCAGAGCCTCAATGTGCCTCTTTTCACAGAGGGTTGCACCTTGCACCATAGTAGAATATAGACGTGACGAGTGGGGAGCTCATCGCCGCCATTGCTCCCCACGACTGACTCAGCTAACGCTTTAAGTAATAATACATTCCATAATAAGCTAGCAGCCAGGAAAAAACTTATACCATCGAATCTTATCAACAAGTCCGGGTAATACCTTAGTCGGCTTTTACGACATCCACGGGAGGAGACGGAGGGGTCTATTCTTAGGCCGGACACACCACACCATGTAGATAATGCTACAAATTAATTAAGGTTCCGTATACCCAAAAGGTATTACGGGACTCTATTACTAAGACTCCGCTGTCGGTCCGTCCGTCTGTCACCAGGCTGTATCTCATGAACCGTGATAGTCAGACAGTTGAAATTTTCACATATGATGTATTTCTGTTGCCACTATAACAACAAATACTAAAAAACAGAATAAAATAAATATTTAAGGGGGCTCCCATACAACAGACATGTTTTTTTTGCCGTTTTTATAGATAATGGTACGGAATCCTTCGTGCTTGAGTCCAACTCGCACTTGGCCTTTTTTTTCGGCAAGCAAGCGTCTTTATCTTCAGGCCATCGGCCAATTTTCATTAACAAACAAAGAATGCATCCAAAACATTTAGTATAAAAATAACATTTATGAAGGCAAGTAACTTTCTCACCAGCAGCCGTCTTTTGTTCCCAAACCCACTGAATAGTGCTTCAACCTGATTGACAACACAATGGGTGATATTCTCATCCATTTTCGTCAAAATGGCAAGATTATGATGTAGGTGATGGAGGTGATCATTTACATTTGAGGTTCGATGACGCATGAGGCCTCGTAAAAGATTGATATAAACTTCATTATATGCTAAGACTGTTGACACCAGTGGCGTTACTAAACCATCTGGGGCCCGTGGCAAATTCGAAAATAAAAAAAAAAATTGTAGTTTAATTTCGTGGCCAATTCGAAAATTAAGACCGCCCATTGTACTAAGCGATAAGACCGCCCATTGTACTTTTAATTATATAGTTAAGTTTGTTTCTTTTTGTTTGTATTATTAGCTATTAAGGTGTACAATAAATTATTTTCTATCTATCTATCTATCTAAAAAAAAAAATGTTGTTGGCACTTGGAAAATTCGAAAATTTAAAAAAATTTAGTTGTCTCACTTTGGGATTTAAGCAGAACTTATAAAAATATACTTTTCAAATAAAAAAAAACACTCGGGTACAATGTAAAAAAAAAAATGAGCTCGCGGCCTCTTGGGCCGGGGCCCTCTTGGGTCGGGGGCCCGTGGCATTTTGCCAGCCCTGCCACCCTATTGTTACGCTACTGGCTGACAGATACATACATACATAGACACACGCCTTTCTACCCGAAGGGGGGTAGGCCTTGCGCCTTGCGCAGGCGTGTTAATGTCCTAGAGATCGCATTAACGTCATCGCTGATGATAAGAAAGTATCCAGCTTTTTTTATATACGCAGATGATGAAAGAAAGAGTAAATTGTGTTAACGCACTGTCATTTTGCTTGCCTACCCACACTTTGAGTATCGCCTTGGGTCACTGAATGATTTGTATGTGTTTTTTTATTGCTAACCCCCCCCCCCCCCCCCCCCCTCACCTCCTACCCCCTATGTCAATCTCCTGGTTCTAAGCTACCTGCCCACCAATTATCAGCCAAATCGGTTCACCCGTTCTTGAGTTATAAGTGGTGTAACTAACACGACTTTGTTTTATATATATAGATGTATTATCTAAACTAATATTATAAAGAGGAAAGATTTGTATTTTTGTGTGTGTGTATGTTTGTAATGAATAAACTCAAAAACTACTGTGCCGATTTCAAAAAATCTTTCACCATTGGAAAGCTACATTCACCCTGAGTGACATAGGCTACCAGGGGGGGGGGGGGGGGGGGGGGCTGTTTTTCATCCTGAAACTACCCGTGCGAAGCCGGGACGAGTCGCTAGTATTTTATAAGATCGAACTAACTACATTGTTTTTACCTTATTTTTTATTTGTTTGCTCATATTTAAGTTAACTGGTAAAGTTCTTTGTGAGTTCAATAAAGTTCTTGAGCTAGGGTAGTTGTAATTAGGATGGAGGGTCAATACACGCCACTGCAAGGCGTCAATGCACTTTGAGGTCCTTACACTCGCGAATTTTAGATATAATAGCCATAAGTTTTTTTTATTTGTTTGCGGCACTTGCATACGTGTTTCCTGATGCTAAGCAGTAGCCTCTGACCTAACAACGGGACTTTGTTTACTCTCCAAAAATTATTCAAATCGTGTTTTCGCCTAACATAATGCTTAGCTTAGTCCTCGACTTTACCTTAAGGTGGGGTATGCCGCAAAATTCCTAGTCTTAGATTTGATTTTTAACAGACTAAATCAAGTAAAATATTCAAATTAAAAATATGTATGCATACTACATTACAAATATGTACAAGAAAAACGATAGGCCGATTAAAAAAAAAATTTTTTTTTTGTCTAGATTCGATTGTTTATTAAAATGGTGCATATTATTGAGTAATCAATTAGATAAATAAAATCAATACAACATATGCGAGGGTTTACTGTAGGGCTTTTGAAAAATTACCTATATTTTACGAGATATTCAATAAAAGCGGCTTTTTCGAGTGGCGCAAGGCCTTTTTTTATGTACATTTCTGCCTGGGGTTGGCGCAGTCTTTATTTATTTAGGTTTTTCGTAGCTAAACTGATGATATTTACGAGATACTATCAATTAAAACATGTGTGTTAAGTCTCCTTGTTTTGGCGAAATCAACTTTCGCTATCTGAAGAAGTGTTGACGAGCAAAAAACACCAAAAAAAAATAATTTCCCGCCACAAGCGAGTGCATCACCTTAAATGAACATTGAACTTTTGCTTTTAGACACGGTTCATGCCCTTAAGTCAAACGGAACAAAATCCAGATACCTCAATGTGAAGATGTGCGATACTTGGGACACTTGGATAGGACTCTTCCACACCTTTGTGCTCCATCTTCGGCCACATCGTCACTTACCAACAGGTGAGATCGTGGTCAAACAAAGGTATATCAATGTTATAAAAAAAAAAAAAAAACTATTACTTAGAAGTAGTAGTAGAGCTTTTTTGTGAAAGAATTCGTCCGGGGAAGTACTTCCACCATACTTATTTCTGCCGCAAAGCAGTAGTGCTTGCATTGCTGTGTTCTGGTTTCAAGGGTAAGGGTGCCAGTGAAATTACAGGCACATGAGACTTTTCATCTGTATGTCTCAGGGTGGCGGGCGCAGTGCAATGACACATAGGGTGCGTCCTAGGTGGACGTAACCTGTGGTAATGCACTGTTCAGAGGCAGAGGGTACCACTAAACATAAGGTGGGCCATATGCTAGATCCGTCGTTACAAGTAGAATAAAAAAATAAAAGGTGTAGCATGAATTTACCAAAAGAAAGGCTCTTACAAGTAGAATAAAAAAAAAAAAGTGTAGCATGAATTTACCAAAAGAAAGGCTCTTACAAGTACAATAAAAAAAAAAAAGGTGTACTATGAATTTACCAAAAGAATGGCTCTTACAAGTAGAATAAAAAAAAAAGTGTAGCATGAATTTACCAAAAGAAAGGCTCTTACAAGTAGAATAAAAAAAAAAAAAAAGGTGTGGCATGAATTTACCAAAAGAAAGGCTCTTACAAGTAGAATAAAAAAAAAAAAAAAAGGTGTGGCATGAATTTACCAAAAGAAAGGCTCTCAGCCTACACAACTCAGGAACTTTTACTGGCTAATAGCACGGAAAGACAGATTATCCTTGGATAACAAACTCCTCTACAACTGCATATTCTACGCGATATTTTCTACGTGAGTGCTGGTCGCAGGTGTCACCGGTTGTTTGCTCGTCACTCTGCGCGGACGTGCCGCGCTAATAATGCTCCTACAAGCACTCACGTAGAAAATATCGCGTAGAATATGCAGTTGTAGAGGAGTTTGTTATCCAAGGATAATCTGTCTTTCCGTGCTATTAGCCAGTAAAAGTTCCTGAGTTGTGTAGGCTGAGAGCCTTTCTTTTGGTAAATTCATGCCACACCTTTTTTTTTTTTTTTTATTCTACTTGTAAGAGCCTTTCTTTTGGTAAATTCATGCCACACCTTTTTTTTTTTTTTTTATTCTACTTGTAAGAGCCTTTCTTTTGGGAAATTCATGCTACACCTTTTTTTTTTATTCTACTTGTAAGAGCCTTTCTTTTGGTAAATTCATGCTACACTTTTTTTTTTATTCTACTTGTAAGAGCCTTTCTTTTGGTAAATTCATGCTACACCTTTTTTTTTTTTTATTCTACTTGTAAGAGCCTTTCTTTTGGTAAATTCATGCTACACTTTTTTTTTTTTATTCTACTTGTAAGAGCCTTTCTTTTGGTAAATTCATGCTACACCTTTTTTTTTTTATTCTACTTGTAACGACGGATCATGCATATGGCCCACCTTATGTTTAGTGGTACCCTCTGCCTCTGAACAGTGCATTACCTCATTGGACACGTCAACCTAGGACGCGCCCTATGTGGCATTGCACCGCGCCCGCCACCCTGAGACATAAAGATGAAAGTCTCATGTGCCTGTAATTTCACCGGCACCCTTACCCTTCAAACCGGAACACAGCAATGCGAGCACTACTGCTTTGCAGCAGAAATAGGTATGGTGGTAGTACTTCCCCGGACGAACTCTTTCACAAAAAAGCTCTACTACTACTAAACCTAGTGCGGAGCCCATTGTAATGTCAACATATAGCCACTATGATTTGTTGTAAATAAAATATTTGTATTTGTAATGGCTTCTGATGGAATACTCCAAACAATTTTGCAAACATCAATAGATAAAAAAAAAAAAAAAAAAAAAAAAAGATATAGTACCTGTAAAATATATAGAAGTAGAATCATGGATCACTGGGCTTACACCATTCATTTCAAGCACTTAGAAAACAAAACTCTTGCTCTTGCCCAGAAAAGACATTACAAGAATCAAAGGATTCTTTAAAAATATTATGTTTCTACAATAGACATGCAAATTGGTAGCTAATTAATAAGTGATGGTAAACCTGGTAAATTCATGAAAACATTTGATAAAAAGACCTTTGGTTTCTGCAAAAAGATCCTAGCTAATTAAAGTCTAAAAGTATTTTATTCATTGAAATCACAAGGATCAGTTTAGATAGTCTTTTAAATTAAATGTACTCCTGTTCCAACACAAGCAACCCTAGAAGGGTCAGGCAACAAACACGGCTTGGCTTGATTTGATGATCCTTTTGACTACTACTTCATGTTATCAGTTCTTTTTAGAGCGATGGTAGCCTAACGGTTCAATAGTGCAACTCAGAATCCAATGATACCGGGTTCAATCCTAGCCTCCGCACCAATGACTTTTCTAAGTTATGTGTGGATTTCCATCGCTCTGTGCTTCGGAGGGCACGTTAAGCTGTCGGTCCCGGCTGTTATTGATTAATAGCAGTTGATAAGCCATGTCAGAGGCCCTCGGGCGGTTTGACAAACTCTGACACCAGAGGCCAGCACTACCTCATACGAAACAACAACAACAACCACTAGCCGGGTCAGAAACCAGCTTGACGTGCCTATATACTTTGAACAACAACTTGGGAAGCACCGGTGTGGTGCCCAGAACGAGAAGTTGATGCATAGAAAAAGAGCACCTACTTACTTAAGTTAAACCGATTTAAATCTTTGCGTTAAACAGTCAACTGCAAATCTTCTTAGGAAAGCACAAGCTACGCCTAATATACCTACTTATTATAAATTATTTAGATTTTGCAAATTGACAAGTTAGCTGTAGAGTCGAGCTGCTATTTGCATCAGATATGACCATGATTACGCGAATACATCAAAGGACGATCAAACAAAAACAAAGAGCAAAAACTTACCAATCATATCATAGAAACTCGGCGTGTAGTTGTCCATAAAATCTGATAAATAGCTCATATTGATGTTCTTATAACACAAAAGATATTTCTGAGATTCCACTTAGATACAGAATTGCAGCGCAATAAGTTTTCAATCGACGACACATTAAAATCACTCGATCAACGATCACATAGCGCATTGTTTATCTAGTTTTCGCACAGTAGAGTTTTCGAATTAGAAAAAAATAATACTATGGTTTTCACCATAGAAAAAAAATTGATTTCGCAACATCAACAGATTGCTAGATTGCTATTTGTTTTGGCTGTGGTTTTGGATGCGTAGTATTTCTATTTAGTAATTGATTCATTCCATGGACTTACTAATCAAACAGGACTGAGCGCTCGCAGCTGAAAAACGAGCCGAGCAACATATGACTTAGAGAGTTAGTGTGTCTACTTCTAATACGGTGACCATAAAATAAAGTCATGTCGAGGAGACTTTTTCCATTGACACTTATGAACGTGGAGTGGAACAAACATTTTATAAATCAAATTATTTTCATTAATTATTTAATTAGTTTCATATGAGGTAGTGCTGGCCTCTGGTGTCAGAGTTTGTCAAGCCGCCCGAGGGCCTCTGACATGGCTTATCGACTGCTATTAATCAATAACAGCCGGGACCGACAGTTTAACGTGCCCTTCGAAGCACAGAGCGATGGAAATCCACACATAACTTAGAAAAATCCTTGGGTGGTTCTGAGTTGCACTATTGAACCGTTAGGCTACCAGGCTTGGTAAGTGATCATCAGTATCACGAATCAATAAGACTTCTTGTTAATTTCGTAAAATAAAATATTGACCTCAATAATAATAATATTGATCATATTATCATATCCCATAGTAGATATGATAATATGATCATAGATATGGTCTCTATCATCTTACTTTTGACTGCCTACCTAAGTAAGGCTTTTAAGTTGGTTTTCCTTTTTTCTTTGAATCAGCTTCCACTTGTTCTTGAGGCACCACACAGGCGCTCCCCACACAGTTGTAAGAAGGATCATCAAAAAAAAACAGACCGTGTTTGTTGCTTGATTCTTCTAGATCTGGTTGCGTTGGAACAGGAGTAAATGTAAATTTATGTTTTAAGACGAGTCAAAATTATCCTTGTGATTTCAATGAATAAAATACTTTTTGACTTTGACTTTGAGATGACTCGGGACTGGGCTTGCGTTTGTAGGAAACACGTTTTTTTTCTAACATCACAAAAAGTGTTATCGATCCTTGTTACTGATTACTTACCGAGTGTTCAGTGTCAGCAAAAGGCGTGACGCAACCATGCCGTGATGTTTCTCGTCTGCCGGGCGTCCCGCGACGGCCAACTTTAGTAGCATCGATGACCTCTTAGTATTTACCGATACAATGGTCATGGTCACCCTTGCTATCATAAAGCTATCATTTCAAGTGTTAGAAAGGGACAAACTAACTCTATTCTACCTATCTCTCTTGGTTCGTTTTTCCTCTATTTATGACGGTAATCTAAATTGAGTCTTAACTTACTTGAATAAAGTCTTGTTTTGGTATTATAATTTTTTAGAGTGCTCAGATATTCTGTTTGATTACTAAGTCCATGGTTCATTCCAATGACTAAAGATATGCAATGCAGTTTAGGTATACACGTTTTTTCTGTAGGTAATTCAATTCCATAGAATTCTTTAGTCATTGGTTCATTCATGGTTTTGTTGGCCCTATTGGCCTTCGATCACGGAGTGATTGAAGGCTTGGGCAATCTCTGTGATATTTGGAGGAATTACAATTTTCATTCCACAAATCTCATCGAGCGTACTTCTTCCGTGTACGGGTATGGTACGGAGGCCTACAATGCTTTAGGATTAGGACAAATCAGGACAAATCTACAAATGTTTTGTGCCATTCCCATGGTCTTCTAAGTCCATGGCCATTCCACGCATTCCACTCATGTCACAGACTATCTAGGAACATTTTTAATCTTCGATTTACTTTGACAATGACATTTAACGACCACTCTTTTTTAATATTTCAGTTTAACGTTTCATTTCACGAACGTACTACAGTACAATATTTTTTTATCTGACAATAACATGGATGGATTTATTTTATTATCGTAAATAAAGGTTACCTGGGGCCTGGGTGGATGTTGAAGTTGAATATGACGGATCGAATATACAGAAGAATGCTGTTACGCCGCAGATGTTGTAAACGGATGTGTCTGATCACCGTGTGTTGCGCTCTTTCCTTTTTCTTGACTCGGCTTTTATTCGGCGAACCATCAGTGATGAGCCTCACCGATTTACACCGCTGCCCGGCCTGCTATGGCGTATCAGTGTGTCCAGAGCTATATTCCAATCAAATAACTGTAGTAGACTACGGCACCGGGTGGTCGAATTTGTTCAACGCGAAGAACGTCTATTACGGTTACACGAATTCCAATAGAGGTGTTGTTTTGAAGAAGTTAGCCCATGACTGGGAGCTGGAGGAACTGGACTTGAGTCTGTGCAAACGCTGGAACTTGCCAGCGAACTGCAAACCTATGGACTTAGCTAATAGTACTAACATAGACGAAAAGATAGTGAAGCTTGTGCAGGATAATACGCACAGCAAAAGCAATGAAGCTTCTGTTACCCAGAAGTTGGTTCTGTGTCCGTATGCGTACAGCGTCTATGATTTCGTCCAGCCGGCTTTGAATGCGAAGGCAAATAACAAGTTTGATAGAATGTATATCTGGACGATGCTTATGATCAACCCAGAACCTATAATCTTGCAGGTTATCTTGTTTTCTATTTGTATATCATTTAAGGGAAGTGTATCGCTAGCAGGCTCCTTATATAACGAAGTTTGATCTTCATTTGGATATCATTAAATTCAAATCAATGTAATAGAAATCTATAGATACAACACTAAAAATACTTAAATATATAACAAAATGCTGACTATACAATCGATTTGGTTCATACGGCAAGGTGCCAAGAACACTGGCTGCATTCCCACGTTGAAAGGCCAAATAAATTCTTTGTTGGAGGAAAATGCCAGTACTTAGTATAGGCATAGTACCCTTGTACCATTCCTCAAAGTAGTAAAGAAGTACGCATTCCGTTATTGAGAAAAAAAAGTTAAGTATGGAAGTATGAAGCTGTTGAGGGCTGCAGTAGGGGCATCGTACGGAGGGCCCATATGCAAACTCGCAGAAAAAAAACTCAGATTATAGTTAAAAAAATAATTTTGTAATGGAGTTTATGTATGAAATAGCATAATTGAGAAGTGCCGGACTCCAGTATGGTCTCTCGCCTGTACCTTCTCTCGTAAGGTTGCCCATATGTGTTGTTTCTCCCAATTCGATTTTGGTTACAGAATCGACGCAGGACACTTAGACATGAGTCCCCCCCAAATTGGGAAAAGCTGTTGAGGGGGAGGCAGGGTGATTGGGGGCCCCAATCACCCTGCCTCCCCCTCAACAGCTTTTCAACACTTGCATTTTATAAATTTCATCCTATGTTAGGGAGTTTTACCGGGGGGTAGCGCCATCTTCTACCTGCTTCTTCCTCCCCAAAAATATTTTTAACTTTCCTACAATTAAAAATGTTGACTAGGCATCTAGGTACAGTATTTTTGCGTGGGAAACGCCCCTGGTTTGTGTACCTAAGCTCTTTATTTTGCACTAGCGACTCGTCCCGGCTTCGCACGGGTTTTTCAGGAAGAAAAACAGCCCCCCCCTTCCCTCCCCCATCCCCTGGTAGCCTATGTCACTCAGGGTGAATGTAGCTTTCCAATGGTGAAATAATTTTTGAAATCGGCACATTAGTTTTTGAGTTTATTCATTACAAACATACAAAACTACAAATCTTTGCTCATTTATTAGTGTATACTACCATTCTGCGCAAAATAACGCTAACGACGCGTAAAGGTATGCATGACTTTACGTCACCATCGCAAAGGATGCTTCACTCATATTATACCAAAACATTGTATTTCAGGTGATTCCAAAGTCCCGTGGCTGGCCGGTCCCCGCGTACGGCGGGGTCTGTGGCCGGCTGGAGCTAGTCGGGTATGAAGGAGTACCGCTATCCTCACTGATGCACGTAGAATGGAATCTAAAACTGAAGTATGCGAGGAAGATACTCAACGCCGCTATGGACTTCACTTATAAACATGAAAGGTTAGTTGCCCATTAATATAATATAACAAAATTGCATGACTGACTGATTATATTTAATGCTAGCAACTCGCCCTGGCTTTGCACGGGTAGTGTCGTGTCGAGATCCTAAAAAATATGTTTCCGCCATTTTGTGGTTGCGGCCATTTTGGATTTGTTTTTTTTAATGGTTTACTGTATTTTACTAGTCAAGGCCTTTCATTTGATGCCCATAGTTGCTGCTATGATACGATATGATGCTGCTATGATATACACGCATCAGCTTATGCTGCTAGTGTATTCAATAAAATAATAATAACAGTAATGGGGTTGAAAAAAAATACATAATCCGATATTTTGTGGCGGCGACCATCTTGGATTTACAATTTAAAAAAAACCCATTGGATTCTATGGTGAGGTCTCGTTGAGCAGTGGACGTCTAAAGTCTGCTGATGATGATGATGATGATGATGATGATGATGATGATACGCAACATATACACAGCACTTACGAAACGTTTTTTTTTTCAGGTACCGTTTCTACCTACTGGACTGGTCGATAGACAACATAGTGGCTAACGAGAAGGATGAAATAACTTTTGTAGATCTAGAAGAGTTCATCATCCTCGACAAACACATATCCCCACTTAAGGACTTCCCGAACTGGTACGAGCGTTACAGCAGCCCGTTCAGCACTCTGTTCGCTATGGAGACAAAACAGATATGTCAGCACCATCTGAGTGATCATAACATATGGGCAGCCTGTCATGTGTTGGCTAACAACCACAATCCGTTACTATATCCTATACCGAAACTTGTCAATGATACACGGCCACATTTTGATCGCTTGCTGTACGAGTGCTTGCATGGGAGGGATCGGTTCCGCACTGTGATCAAACTGCAGCATGTTATGGATGATATGTTGAATGATGAGAAGGTAGTTGGGCATGGATGAAGACGCCTGAACGACTGTTGGAGATAGATTCAAGTGTTGTGAATATGATACGGTCTATAAGACTATAACTAATTTAAAAATACCGCTAGGCCCGTTTTGAACTGAAATAGAAGGGACCGCGTCATTGGCGGTTTAACTTAGAGATGGCTGCACACTATTAACCCCATTACATTACCCCCTATTTTTAGAATTCCATACCTCAACAGAAAAAAGGGACCCTTATAGGACCACTTTGTTCTCAATCTGTCTGTCAAGACCCTTTTTCTCAGACAGCTATCAGGAATAAACGGGACCCTTATAGGACCACTTCGTTGTCTGTTGTGTCCTTTGACCAAAATAAGAAGTAAGTACTTCTTATTTTCGTTGAAGATTGTGTCTGTCTGTTTGGTCTCAGCCTTTTAATCTGTAAGAATAAAGTGTCAATGTTGTGTTCGCCTGTACCTAATTGGTATATGTTTCAGCCCCAAACTAAGTCGAATGTTTTTTGCGAATGAGTTCATATATATGCTGTTGGCGTTCCTAACAAAAAAAAACGAACTCGATCAATTAAAGTCTAATTTTTGCATGCAAATCGAGAAAATTAAAAACCTCTAGGGTAGTTTCAGTAGACTTACAATTCTGAAATTTTAAATACTAGGATGCTTTGTAACAGAACTAAATTTAAAAAAAGTAAATTGATGATTTTCTTCATGCGACCTCGGTGGAGCGGCGGGCGAAGGTTCGCCTGCGACGCAGGAGGTTGCGGGTTCGATTCACGCCTCGGAACAAATATTATCTTCTCTGAATCTGTGATTTTGTTAATATATTATTAAATAGAACTGCTCACTTTCGTTTTATTTTATTAAACCCCGACTAAAAAGAGGGATGTTATGAGTTCCCTCCGTCTCCTCCCGCGAATGTCATAAAAGCGGACTAAGGGATTACCCGGAATTGTTGATACGTATAAGATTTGTCCTGGTTGCTAGCCTAATAAGGAATGTGTTATTACTGGATAGAAAGCGTTAGCCGTGTCAGTCGTGGGAAGCAATGGCGACGATGAGCTCACCACTCGTCACGACTATATTCCGCGATGGTGAAACCCGCTGTGAAAAGAGGCCCATTGAGGCTCTGCCTACCCCTTCGAGGAAAAAGTCGTGTGTCTATGTATGTATGTTATAAGTTTGACCGCTATGTGTATCTGTCTGTGGCACTGTAGCTCTTAAATGGGTGAACCGATTTGAATGCGTTTTTTTTATTTGAAAGCAGGCTTTCTAGCGATGGTTCTTAGACATGTTTCATCAAAATTGGTTCAGCCGTTCATTGCGTTGGGGATATAACTTTTGAAACTATCATGGTTCATAATATCGGGAACATATAAAACTCAAAAATCATGGTAAATATCCCGTTTCTAGTGAAAATTATTGCGTTGGGGGTTTAATATTTTTTCACAAAAAGTACAGTTGTGTGAGAAATCAATCATTTCTGCTTACGCCAACATGTAGCCCGCGTGAACGCATGAAATTAGGGTTGCATCGATACGAATTTTCACCGATACGATACCGATACTCTAATAAAAGTATCGGCGATACGGATACCGATACGTTAATTGTGAATTCAAACATGTAGATAAAATAAATAAATCACCAGTCGTTTTTTTTTATTACTATGAAAAGTAGTTCCGGTCGATATTAGATAATTATTATAAATTTTAGTAATTGTAGTAACTTAAGTTTTGCGGAGAAAGGCGATTTCGCAAGTCTGTTTGAATAAGACCTGCGCTGGAGAATAGTCTCTCAGATGCGACAGAACTCATTTGGAAACTAAAGTACTTCTGCGCAAATTTTTTCAAGTTTGTGTATAAGACGTCATTGCGCCATAAAACGAATGGGTCTGCATCTATCGATATATTACTCGTTTACACTACATTAAAAAAAATAGAAAGTATCGTTGAATCGGTCATAAAAATATCGTCGATACCGATATATCGGCTAACCCGAAGTATCGCCGATATATCGGTATCGGTATCGGTATCGGATGCATCGCTACATGAAATACTGGATCTTGTGATTCATAAACAATCTCATTTGGATTTTCTACATAGACACACGTCGTTTTCCCCGAAAGGGTAGGCAGAGCCTCAAATGGGCCTCTTTTCACCGTGGGTAAAAGGGTAGGCAGAGCCTCAAATGGGCCTCTTTTCACCGTGGGTAAAAGAAAGGGCAGACAGAACCTCAAATGGGCCTCTTTTCACCATGGGTTGCACTATTGTGGGATATAGACGTGGCAAGTGGTGAGCTCATCGTCGCCATTGCTTCCCATGACTGACTCTGCTAACGCTTTCTTTCAGTTGGTAATAATACATTCCTTAAATAAGCTAGCAGCCAGGACAAATCTTATACCAAAGAATCTTACAAACAAGACCGGGTAATACCTTAGTCGGCTTTTACGACATCCACGGGAGGAGATGGAGGGGTTATAACATCTGAAAAATGCAAATTAGAAGTTTATTTGTTTTTGAGGTAACAAAATAAATAGGTATACATTTATCTAGTAGAGTGAGGGTCGGGAGTCGAACCCGCGCCTGGACTCGGAGCATCTCGGAGTTACTAGACTTACTAAGAATTTAAGTGATCCTTCAAAGAGGATATATCGAGAAAGGGTTTATTATATCATAACAAAAAGGACAATTTCCTCTCAAGATACAAATGCATTTGAAGTACCATTTCTGACTGTACCATTATAATCATAGTAAATCTATTTGGAATAAAATCCATGTTTCCAAATAGTTCGATCCGTCAGTATAACAATTTGGAAAAAAAACATCCCAACAGTTCGACTATCGAACTACTGGTAGGACTGGATGGAATAAACCGAAGGTTCGACTGCGACGCAGGAGGTTGCGGGTTCAATTCCTGACTTGGAACAAATATTTTCTACGATCTGCAGATCACCCGATTGTTCAGAGTGTTCTAGGTATTTTCTATGTACAGGTGTGTGAGAAGTCAAAAGTGGTGTAATATTCGGAGAAAATTCCAAAAACTATGAAATAAATCTCGAATAAGTTTTTTGTGAATTTTTTTTTTTTCAATAAATGCTTTTATAAAATTAGTGATCGTAACCGTGTGCTGGTCAAAATGAGCCTAAACACGGCCAGCCTACTATTATCTTGGGGATATTGTGAGTATTTCCCAGTGGTCAGATTGGTGGTCGGACTGGTCTGGCCAACGGGAATTATTTTTCCCATTGGCCAGATTTATTTGACAGCAGGAAAAGACATAGAAAAAAGTACAATCTAAGAAAAAACTGTGTTGCATAGCTCTCCAACAGTGAAAGAATTTTTCAAATCGGTTCGTTAGTTTCTGAGCCTATTCAATACAAACAAACAATCAAATCTTTCCTCTTTATAATAAGTATAGATTTATTATACATTTATTTTAGATAATTTTCACTAGAAACGGGATATTTACCATGATTTTTGAGTTTTATATGTTCCCGATATTTCGGCACAGTTGCATGCGCCATGATCACGGGAGAACTATTTCACTTCTTTTTTTTTTTTTTTTATTTTTTTTTTATTTTTTTTTTTTAACTCAAAAATCAAGGTAAATATCCCGTTTCTAGTGAAAATTATGTACATAACCATGATAGTTTCAAAAGTTATTTATTTTAGAGCCTATTTTAAAGTAAAATAATTCATCTATCCTTCTTTTTATGCTTAGATTTCTTCTTATCTTTAGACTTGTGTTTTTTCTTTTTCGACTTCTTAGTTTTGACATGTTTCGCGTCGACCCAAGAATCATCTGATGATGAATTAATAAGCTGGACATCTTTTAAATCATCACCTTTAGAATCTTTATTAGTATGAGGGTAGGGATCACTTTTGCCTGACTCTAACCTCTGTTTTAAGCTGTCTGGTATTTTAGGTCCGTACGTTTCTACTTGCATTTCATTGTCTTCGGGTTTGATTTCTGTAGCTTTGTCTGGTTTATCGTCTGGTCTCCGCCAAGAGTTCAGTTCATCGAAGTCTATATTCGCAAAGATACCTCTGGGCGGTGACGTATTTCTTACTAAATTCTTTGGAACTTCAACAAAATCTACTTTTTCTTGTGTATTTTCTACAGTTTTCGGATCTTCTGTCTCGTCTTCACTGTCGCTAAGGAAAATAGACTTGTAGAGGTCAATTTTGTCGAATTTTTCGATCGTTTCCGTGACTTCCTTGCCTTGCTTTTTAGAATCCTCAGATTCTTTCATAAATAGCTCAGCAACTGTTATTCTTTTGTACGGATTCGTTTGTTCACTTATTTTCTCCACAGGCATTGGTTGACCAGTATGTTTTGTAGTTTCAGGGACTTGGTTAGTGCTTTGTGGATTTTGGCCAGTAGTGCCCGTTTTTGGATCAGTGTCAGTGTGATGTCTGTGCGATTTGGAGCCGCTGAACGTGCCCTGTTCTTTGGTGAAACTGCTCTTGTCGTGAACTGACGACTCCATGTATGAGAACACAGAGTATGACACCTTGGGTCGCTCATCTTCCTTCGGCTCCAATCTGTTAAACAAAGTAATGTATTAGTTTTTTCAGAGCTAGATCTGTTAAAAGACTGCGCCAACACCAGGCAGAAATCTTCATAAAAAAAAACGCCTTTCACCGCAGATAATTTTACAAAGCCCCTACAGTAAACCCTCGGCTTTGTTGTATTGATTTTATTTATCTAATTTTTTACCCATTTTTGGTATTTGGGGGAGACCTTCGCCCATGAGTGGGACAATAAAGGATAGAAAAAAAAAAATTACCCAATAATTTCATCCATTATAATAAAAAATCTAATCTCGCCGAAAGTTAGAGGTAACGTTGGGTTTTTTTCTATATCGAGAAAATATTGTCCTATCGTGTTTCTGGTACAGTGATCCCTAGGAACTGTAATGCATATTTTTATTCATGCATATTTTTAATTTGAACATTGTACTTGATTTAGTCTGTTAAAAATAAAATCTACGATTGGTAATTTTGCGATATACCCTACCAAGGTTTTTTTTAGTGTTTTTTGCCCATTACAGCTCATATGCACGTCTTAAGATAGCGAAAGTTGATTTTGTGAGAACTAGGAGACTTAACATACATGTTTTAATTGATAGTATCTCATAAATATCATCAGCTTAGCCCCCCCCCCCCCCCCCCCTTAACCCCTAAACATTTTTACAGTGTTTTTTTTGTTTAGGGATATCATAGCTAAACTGATGATATTTATGAGATACTATCAATTAAAACAAGTGTGTTAAGTCTCCTAGTTGTCGCGAAATTAACTTTCGCTATCTGAAGAAGTGTTCATGAGATGTAATGAGCAAAAAACACCAAAAAAAAATAACTTCGCGCCACAAGCGTGAGTATCAACTTTAACAAGGGAATGTATAAGTTGTTTTTTAAACCAAGCATAGCTAGGTGCGAGAGGTTGCGGGTTCGATTCCCGCTGCGGGAAAATGTTTGTATGATCTGCAAATATTTGTTCCGGGTCTGGGTGTTGTGGTAGCATGTTACTCGTAGTTCCTGATACCCACGACACAGGGGATCCTAGTGTGGGATCTGCCCCCTTATTCGCTATGACCAAACGTGACATAACGCGGACTCGTTACGATATCTGCGTGGAATCATCGTTCAGAATACATTGTGACGTCACACGTTATTGACATGGTCATAGCGAATAACAGCCCAGGACTATGTATGTAACTGTGTTCTTGAGTTCTTTCTGTAACGGGGATAAAACGAGCCAACGAGTTAACGGTATAAACTGTTGGCTCGTTGGGTTGTCGACTCGCGTTGGTGATCCATTGGCATACCAAACAGTTTATTGTACGGCAGTCTCAGGATTTCAAGCATACACGAAGAGCCAATGAGCCAAACCGCGGTATTTTAAAACCGCGGTTTTGTAGGTGCTCCATTGACGGCCTATACCTCTGGCTCACAGGCTCGCTGGCGTACCAGCGGTTGTACTCGCCCCTATTTTTTTTTAACTATGATAGACCTTTGTTTGACCACGATCTCACCTGTTGGTAAGTGACGATGTGGCCGGAGATGGAGCACAAAGGTCTAGCCTTGAAGAGACCCAGATTATAGTTTCCAGGAAAGACAGACGACGGTAGTGTTTTCCACTCCTTAGCAGTTCGCATTATAAAGGTAGAACTGAATCGTTTAGTACGAATAGAGGGTATACTAATGAGGTAAGGATGGTACCGAGCCGTGCGTCTGCTCGTCCTATGATGAAAAGGAGATGGTGGGATCAGATCATGAAGTTCCTGGGAGCATTCCCCGAAATGTAACCTATAGAAGAACGAAAGGCTGAGACTTTACGTTTTTTTTTATGTCATGGTTCGACAAACTGTCTTACGGCCCGCCTAATGGTAAGCGGTTACCGTCGCCTATTGACATCTGCAACACCAGAGGTATTGCCAATGCGTTGCCTGCCCTGAAGGACTCTTTTAACTTATTTTTTTTTTGTTCAAATGAACGGGCTTTTAGTGAAGTTAATTTCCATACCTAGTAACATTAGGCTCGGGTATGTTGAAGCGCTTGCACACGACGGTGTCGGGACGCCACGCCGCGTGCGCGCGCGTCATGACGCCGTACACGCCGCGCGCGGCCGCCGCGGCCTGCTCCGCCGTGGCTGAGCCCACTTTGATGCTGCTTTTAGCGACCGCGGTCAGAGCGTTGACGCCGTCATCTGGTTGTGCAGCGTGGGTGAACCTACAAACAGTTTATAATAAATAAATAAATAAATAATGGTGCTACCCATCAATTGTGACTCCACGCTGTATAACTGACAAGTGAAGCCGGGCGGGTCGCTATTAATTAATAAATCACACTTAATATGATTAGGGCCAATAGCTTGTTACGTCATCCAAGTAGCACAAAAAAAAAAAAAAAAAAATTATAGCCTGCGTATCCTTTTATGTCGTCCACCCATCGTTTCGGTGGATGACCTCTGGGTCTTCTGTTTGCCCACTGTCTCCATTCAAGGATCCGTCTCGTCCAGCTATCACTGGATGGCGAAGGCAACTGATGGACTCGGGTGGAAGAAATTGGGAGAGGCCTACGTCCAAAAATTGACATTTAATGGCTCGTGATGATGATGATGATTATAAATGCAAAGGTTTGTGAGTGTGTGCATGTGTTTGTTTTACTTCTTCACGCTGAAACATTGGGATGAAATTTGGACTAGAGATAGCTTGGCTCCAGGAATAACACATAGGCTATTTATTATCCCAATATTCTTCTATTTTTTATTTTTTTTTATACTACTTGAATGACGGAACAAGCAGATGGCCCACCTGATGTTAAGCGGTAACCTCTGCCTATGAACAGTGCATTACCTCATAGGTCACGTCCACCTAGGACGCACCCTATGTGGCATTGCACTGCGCCCGCCTCCCTGAGACATAAAGATGAAAAGTCTCATGTGCCTGTAATTTCACCGGCACCCTTACCCTTCAAACCGGAACACAGCAATGCGAGCACTACTGCTTTGCGGCAGAAATAGGTATGGCGGTAGTACTTCCCCGGACGAACTCTTTCACAAAAAAGCTCTACTACAAATTCCTAAAAAATAACTATTCCCACGGGTTCGAGACTTATTCGGGTAACACCGCGGGGCGCAGCTAGTATTAGAATAATTTTAATCTCACCTGTCTCCCATGAGTCCAGTCAGAGGCCGATACAACTTGGCCGCCTGCTCAAATTCCACCAACTCCCTCTCTCGCTCCCACTCTTTCAGATTGTCCATATCGCCGTCTCTTTCTAACACGCCCTTCTCACAGTACATCTCGTACCTCGCCTGTTTTTTAGGGTTCGTTACGAACGGTTTAAAAACGTTTGTAAGTTCTTTGCCGGAATCTTTTATTGATATGTAATCCGCTGGGTTCAATTCTTTTTTTGATGTCATGTCTATAACTTCAGTGGTGCTTTTTGTCATGTCTATGATCTCAGTCGTTTTAGACTCTGTGGATACAAAGTCAAGGTTCCGACCCAAGATTTTGGCGAGAAGTTCGTCTCTTTTCGATGGCGCGGTTTGTGTGTTGGTTTGTGTGTCTGTTTCTTTTGATAGTGGGGATTCTCCGAGAAGCTGCCCGCGTGCTTCGGCTGTTAGCTCGTGACGGCCAAGACCTGCGAAAGATATAGGATATATTTATTACAAATATATATTCCCACTAATTCCACTAATATTATAGTGCGAAAGTTTGTAAGTAATTTGTACCCATAACACAAGCTCTGCTTAGCTTGGGGCTAGATAATGTTGTGTGAACTGTCCAGCATTATTTATTTATTTATTTAATTTGACGACCTCTGTGGCGCGGCAGGCGAAGGTTCGCCTGCAACACAGGAGGTTACGAGTTCGATTCCCGCCTCGGAACAAATACTTGTACGATCTGCAGATTGTTCAGGGTGTTCTGGGTATTTTCTATAGATAATAAAAAATATCTGTATATGTAATGTATTGTATTAAGTATATCAGTTATCTAGTACCCATAACACAAGCTCTGCTTAGCTTAGGGCTAGATAATGTTGTGCGTGAACTATCCAGCATTATTTATTTATTTATTTTATTTATAGGATAGTTTTTATAGTGCAGAACAATCCTGATGGATTATGGCGTATGTGTCCCTCTTGCAGCTATCTCTTTCACGCATACGAGCCGTGTTGCAGCCCTGTCTTCTTACATACGCATTTTACGCCTGTAGTCGTCATCTGTCAATGTTTTTTTAACTGCATGAATGACCGTACAAGCAGATGGTCCACTTGATGTTAAGCGGTAACCTCTGCCTTTAACAATGCATTACCTCATAGGTCACGCGCCCTATGTGGCATTGCACTGCGCTCGCCACCCTGAGACATAAAGATGAAAAGTCTCATGTGCCTGTAATTTCACCGGCACCCTTACCCTTCAAACCGGAACACAGCAATGTGAGCACTACTGCTTTGCGGCAGAAATAGCAGTGGCAGTGGTTTGGTGGCAGTACTTCCCCGCATGAACTCTTTCACAAAAAAGCTCTTACTAACAAAAATGATGATGTATAACCTTGATCTCTCTGTGGCGCTTCTGTGGGTTCGAACCTCGATCTGCGCGTGCCAGCCGGCGCCGGCACATAGTCCCGCGGCAGAGCGGGCGGCACGAACGCCGGCACGGTCGGAAACGGCTTGGAACACCTCAAGAAACCTTCCACAACCTGCAATTGCACCGGGAAAGCTTCTAAGTCTACATAAACCTCAAGTCGGGGCTGGTATGGAGTACTGCTCCAGAGAGAGATGAGATGCTGCAGCGTCTGAATTTGACTCTCAAGGCTATATCTGATTGGGGCGATGCCAATCTTGTCAAGTTCAAAGCCTCTAAAACGCAGGCTTGTCTCTTCTCGGCGAAAAAAAGTCCGTTTCTGTTCCGTACCTGTAGCTATAGGGGATCACCTCGAGCTCTTAGGCGTTTCACTCACGCCTCCTACATCGAGTCTAAGGCAAAAACAGCTGCCATGAAGTTGGGTATCCTGAATAAGGTAAAGCGTTACTTCACACCAGGACAGCTTCTCAGTTTATATAAAGCACAAGTCCGGGCTGGTATGGAGTACTGCTGCCATGTTTGGGATGGCTCGGATATGGTGGAGACTAAGATCCGGAGTCTCGAGCACCGCTTTAAGGTCCGCGTGCCTTTCGATCTTCTATAGGTTACATTTCGGGGAACGCTCCCAGGAACTACATGATCTGATCCCACCATCTCCTTTTCATCATAGGACGAGCAGACGCACGGCTCGGTACCACCCTTACCTCATTAGTATACCCTCTATTCGCACTAAACGATTCAGTTCTACCTTTATAATGCGAACTGCTAAGGAGTGGAATACCCTACCGTCGTCTTTCTTTCCTGAAAACTATAATCTGGGTCTCTAGAGTGAATAGGTGCCTTCTAGACCTTTGTGCTCCATCTTCGGCCACAGCGTCACTTACCAACAGGTGAGATCGTGGTCAAACAAAGGTCTATCAAAAATATATTTTAAAACACAAGCTTTTATAAAATTTGTGATCGGTCGGAAGGTCGGAACCGCGTGCCGCGAAATGATCCTGAACACGGTTAGTCTACTTTTATCTCTCGAGGAGTGCCGCTGTCCACCTTCCGTCTCCATCATCAGATCAGCACGCTGTCACAAGCTGATCTAATGATGGAGACGGAAGGTGGACATGGAACTCCTCGATGGATAATAGTAGACTGGCCGTGTTTAGGATCATTTTGATCAGCACAGGGTTACGATCACAAATTTTATAAAAGCTTGTATTGAAAAATATATTTTTCCCAAAAAACTTATTGTGAAGTCTGTTAAAACTAAATAAAAGCTTGTAAGTATCCCGTGTCTGTACTCACGTTGGAGGCCTCGCTCTTGAAAGGTTTCAGTTTGGCGGTGTCCTTGGCGGGGCCAAGTGCGAAGTCGTAGTGAGACATGTCCTCAGCACCGTATATGTCTTCGTCGTCTGCCTCGAACGCGCCAACACCGAACGCTTGGCCGCGGATCGAAACCTGTTACAGTTAGTGATTAGGAATGCGCCAACCCAGGCAGATATCTACATACATAACAAGTAATTATTATTTTTTTAATAAAAAATAAAACTCAACGCAATGAAACGGCTGAACCGATAGTGATCAAACATAGCTAAGAATACTCCCGACAAACTCACCTTTCAAACAAAATAAATCGAAATCGGTTCATCCGTTCGTGAGCTACGATGGGACAGAAGACACACACACACACACACACACACACACACACACACACACACACACACACACACACACACACACACGTCAAACTTATAACACCCCGTCGTTTTTGCGTCGTAGTCCAGTAACTTTGTCGTCTTTAAGTAATGGGGTAGTATGCGTCAAATCCGGTAGTTCTGATTTTTTGCAGACTTGTTTATGATGTTAGCCTAATGAATAATCCAAGTTTTTGACCTCGAGAGCCGAACGCAACCTAGTCAAAAATCAAAAAATAACCTTTTTTTTTCAAGTTTTGGCGATTATAACCCTAAAGGACTTGTTTTTGAGAAAACTTTCTTAGGACGTTTTTAAAGTAGACTAAATTTGCTACAATATGATACTAGAACTGTATCTGTTGACCCAATAGTTTCTGAGATTAACGCCCGAATACTGAAACGCTACTTAAATAATTGAGATCGTCTCAACTGTTTGAGACGCCGTTATCCTAAAAATTCGTATACTGAAACGTCAATTTGATCATCACTTAAAAATTAAACATGAGAGTATGATTGGAATCGCCACTTATGTTCAAAACGGTATTCTCAAAGGATGATTAGCATTTGACAGCTGCGTAAGTACGCCACAAATTCTATAAGTAGCCATCAAATATAAGAGTACTCACGACCTATCCTAAAATCATAACCTAACAACGTAGGTATCTTTATTTTGCACTAAAAATGTCGGTATCTTTGCTATCCTCGTTGTCTGACAAAGAAGTGGTTTCCACCGGGCAGCGAAACGAAGATAAGCTAGATGCCTTTGCAAAAATGCGCCTCGATAAACAAACTGTGCTGAATTTGTTTTTCTCTGTTTGGGGAAAATATTCAGCCCCTGACCAGGCGAAACCGGGCGATACAAGCAGTGGACCAATTATTGATAGCGCTTCGGTTTTTTGCTACCGGCAGTTACCAGAGGCAGTTATATTGGAGACATTTTACATGTTTTTTTTTTTATACTACTTTGTATGACGGGTCAAGCAGATGGCCCACCTGATGTTAAGCGGTACCGTCTGCCTATGAACAGTACATTACCTATCACATAGGTCACGTCCACGTAGGACGCACCCTATGTGGCATTGCACTGCGCCCGCTACCCTCAGACATAAAGATGTAAAGTCTCATGTGCCTGTAATTTCACCGGCAACCATACCCTTCAAACCAGAACACAGCAATGCTGCTCGCATTGCTACTGCTTTGTGGCAGAAATAGGTACGGTGGTAGTAGGTACTTCCCCGGACTAACTCTTTCACAAAAAAGCTCTAGGTACTACTACTGTAGAACAACCAACAGTTCACCTTATAGTCCATTGAGTGGCAACAGAAATAGCAAAGTTAAAGGGAACCTACATAAAAATGCCTACCACCAGTGAGCAACTCAGTATCGCTCATGAGTTTTATGGAAATGCTGGGATGCCTAGAATAATTGGTGCTGTGGACTGCACTCATATAAAAATCAAGTCACCTGGTATTATTTATACGTCTATGTAACTAGCGACCAGCCCGGGTGCCCGGGTATCCGAAACACTATAATAAATACATATTTTACAGCCTATAACTTGGTATTATTTATTCCTAACTAAATGGTAACTGTTCAAATCAAACAACTGTATATTATCAGCTAACATTTATTTTCTTTGAAGCATTCTATTAATTCTAAGTTTTAGTAGCTCTCATTCCAATTTTTGTCTTTGCGAATTCTTACCCTTTTACAATATCTACAAGTATTTCTTTTTTGGAGGGTGTTAATTACACTCTCTCTTCTTTTTATTAGTTATCTCATTCATATTTTCAGAAAATAATGAAATGAACGTACGAAGCACTCCTTTTGTTTGGGATAATTTTCACAACAAAACAAACTTAGCTTTTCTTGACTGACAATGACAAGACACATTTTACGTTTCGTTACCACTTAGTAGATACATTTATTAAAAATTATCATGTTCACTGCGTAAAACGAAACTCTCAGTCCAAAATAACAAGAAATGTAATAGGGAACAAACTTTTTGAAATAAAATTGCCATATAAAGAAAATTTAACGGGCTCTCAGCGAATCATGGTCTCAATGCTACTAAAAGGCAGTTGAGTATGCCACTTATATTTAAGTGTACGTCATAATTAAATAGCCTTTAGCTAATTTGATCAGATGAGTAGCGTTTCAGTATTCGGGCGTAAGCCTTTCAAAGTTTATCATTTTTTTCGAACTTTGCAATTTTTTGCAAGTTTTAAGCTTCTACCAGACAACCTTTGGATGGATAGGACTGTATAAAACTAACATGGGGTATCAATGGTCTACTTATATAAATAAATATAGATGCGTTGATGTGCAGCGACATACATACATACTAATAATAATAAACAAGTACCTACTAGAACAAACAATACAAAAAGAAGTAGCCGGTTATTTTGGAAACCAAAAGTCTGATATAAAAAAAAACTTGTTAACTATAATCGGACAGCGAGTATCCAGGCTTGTAGTGTTTTACTTTTTAGAAAAACGGATACAATATCAAATTAGAGCGAAGTTAATTTTCAGTATTTTCACGAACTAAAACGAGTCAATTTCACCTCATAATATTTGTATGATAAACACTTTTAATCAAAAAACTGGCACACTACAAGCCTCTGTAATATAATCAACATCAGACATAACCAAAAATAATTAAAAGAACTATCGTAAACTCGAAATAAATCAAAAAGTACGTGAAACTATTAAAATCAGTTTTAGCCACTGATTTGTCTTTTTTCTTTAGTATTTTTTTCATTGTCTTGCTTAAGGTGGTTGCTTTCGCTCGTGGCGCGAAATTCAATTTTTTTCGTGTTTTTTGCTCATCACAGCACATCAATACTTCTTCAGATAGCTAAAACTGTGTTGCCGCAAATTATTTGACCTAACACACAAGTTTTAATTCATAGTATCACATAAATATCATTAGTTTGGTTATGAATGTGCTTGAAACAATAAACACTGTAATTATCGTAGAAGCACAATCGTAGCTAAACTAATGATCTTTATGTGATACTATAAATTAAAACTTGTGTTTTAGGTCACATAATTTGCGGCAACATAGTTTTAGCTATCTGAAGAAGTGTTGATGAGCTGTAATGAGCAAAAAACACGAAAAAAATTTAATTTCGCGCTATGAGCGAAAGCAACCACCTTAAGCCGGCTAGCGTAAAAAAAAAAAAAAAAAAACCCTTAACATGTTTATTGACATTTGTCGTTACTTTGGTTTTGTTTGTGTTGTGGGATTCGTTAGACTCTGATGGTGATTTTTCGCGATTACAACAGTCTGATGCATCAGGCTGTTTTCGTTTACGTTTTCTTCATACAGCCAACCGACAGGGACACACGTGACGTGATATACAGTGTCAAACGCGCTGCAATTGGTTGAACGCATATTTTTTTTGGGTGTACAATAAAGTGTTAATCTATCTATCTATCTATCTCACGCATGAACCTGTTTTACCGACGCACTTAATACGTTTAACTAAATGACATCTCAAATGGTCTCGTGCAAGGCAACCCAGGGGGGTTACTATGAGCTCTTATATCCATTCAGTTCAAAAACTATTCAGTACAAAATATCGGTTCATCGTTGAATAACTTTAATCGCAGAAGTCTGTAGACCCTCTGCGATTGTGCCTTTAAATATAGTTGCGGACATCACGGAACCAATATTTTGTACTGAATAGTTTATCAACTGCATGGCAATAAGAGCTCATAGTAACCCACCTGATCACATTTAAGCTAATCATGTTTATGCAGATAAACGAATTTTACTAAATACAATTAAATCAGATCGTTACGCAAGCCACCCTTAATCTTTTAGCTAGATGCGCTCTCTCGCTCTTTTCGCGCCCCGTCTCGCTCGAGGTGAAACAGAAGCAATATTTGCCGCACCTCGCTCGAGCCCTCGTCGAGTTTACCGAGTAGTACATGGCAATGTTATGTTATACATACCTTCTTTCCTTTCTCCTTCATTACAAGTCGACTTGTCTTGTCTGTAGTTCCATATTCCGCAGTCAGGTTCCCGAGCACAGAATGCCGGCTGAGCCCTTTGTAGCCGAGGCCGAAGCGGTCACTCTTTTGGCTCAGGATATAAGGCTCATAGTCGTCCGGCGCGAACAGGGTTTCATAGTCTATTTCGGAGTCTGAACTATCTTCATTCTCCGATACCTCCTTCTGTAGAAGTTAAATAATATTGTGTTAGTACTGATTTTCTATCATTATTCGATAACCCTGCCCGAGATAGACACAATTTTTTTTTTAGGTTTTAATGTGACAACAAATTTTTCATTTTTTTTTGTTAATCTTCTTGTGTAATGTTTTATGTTAGTAGTAGAGCGCTTTTGTGAAAGAGTACGTCCGAGGAAGTACTACCACCATACCTATTTCAGCCGCAAAGCAGTAGTGCTCGAATTGCTGAGTTCCAGTTTGAAGGTGAAATAACAGGCACATGAGACTTTTCATCTTCATGTCCCAGGGTGGCGCGGCGCACTGCAATGCCACATAAGGTGCGTCCTAGGTGGACGTGACCTATGACGTAATGCACTGTTCATAGGCAGAGGGTACCACTTAACATCAGGTGGGCCATCTGCTTGATCCGCCATTATATTATACTCACAGGCCTCATCTATCATACTTACACGCCTGATGTACCATACTCACAGGCCTCATGTACTTGTACCAAAGTCACAGGCCTAAGTATCATACTCACAGGTCTTAGCTCGGGCGGCATGTAGCACCCGTACACTTTGTGCCGGTCGGCTGCCCTGCGCTTCTCTCTCCTCGGCAGCCTGTCGCCGGTGCCCTGGCCGGCTCGCCACCCCATGCCGCGGTGCATGCGCACAGTATCATACTCACAGGTCTTAGCTCGGGCGGCATGTAGCACCCGTACACTTTGTGCCGGTCGGCTGCCCTGCGCTTCTCTCTCCTCGGCAGCCTGTCGCCGGTGCCCTGGCCGGCTCGCCACCCCATGCCGCGGTGCATTCCCACAGAATCATACTCACAGGTCTTAGCTCGGGCGGCATGTAGCACCCGTACACTTTGTGCCGGTCGGCTGCCCTGCGCTTCTCTCTCCTCGGCAGCCTGTCGCCGGTGCCCTGGCCGGCTCACCACCCCATGCCGCGGTGCATGCGCACAGTATCATACTCACAGGTCTTAGCTCGGGCGGCATGTAGCACCCGTACACTTTGTGCCGGTCGGCTGCCCTGCGCTTCTCTCTCCTCGGCAGCCTGTCGCCGGTGCCCTGGCCGGCTCGCCACCCCATGCCGCGGTGCATGCGCACAGTATCATACTCACAGGTCTTAGCTCGGGCGGCATGTAGCACCCGTACACTTTGTGCCGGTCGGCTGCCCTGCGCTTCTCTCTCCTCGGCAGCCTGTTGCCGGTGCCCTGGCCGGCTCGCCACCCCATGCCGCGGTGCATGCGCACAGTATCATACTCACAGGTCTTAGCTCGGGCGGCATGTAGCACCCGTACACTTTGTGCCGGTCGGCTGCCCTGCGCTTCTCTCTCCTCGGCAGCCTGTCGCCGGTGCCCTGGCCGGCTCGCCACCCCATGCCGCGGTGCATGCGCACAGTATCATACTCACAGGTCTTAGCTCGGGCGGCATGTAGCACCCGTACACTTTGTGCCGGTCGGCTGCCCTGCGCTTCTCTCTCCTCGGCAGCCTGTCGCCGGTGCCCTGGCCGGCTCGCCACCCCATGCTGCGGAGCATGCGCACTGCGGCCGTCTCGTGCACCGCACGGAGCAGGTGACCGAGAACTGGTTCACCTACAAAAAACACCAAAGTTATCAATTAAATTATTTATATTACACAAACCGGTATGATCAGAAATTCATGTCATACCACAAGCAGACCCAGAAAGAATGGGATGTTGACTTTGTGGCCCAAGGTTTGTGTACAACTGACACTGCATTCACGAACCTGGTATGGGACCGTCTTGGAACCCTCGTGGCCTCTGCCGCTTCTGGCCGGTAAATTCACTGCTTGTCTGCACTAGTTTGGGAGCTATGCCGAACTCGCTACGGTCCTCCTCATCCATGAAATCCTCTGGCTTTTGACTCTGAAACAACATGTACCATATAACTTATGAAACAATCATGGTTATGCACATACATTTCACTATAAACGGGATATTTACCATGATTTTAGAGTTTAGATTGTTCCCGATATTTCTGCACAGTTGGATCACCACATACTTAATCGCGTACAAAGTATGAGTTTCGATAGTTTTCGAAACTATTATGAAGTTTCGTCTCCTTCCATACATTTACTTTCAGCGTCTCTAGCGGAAACGAGGAGAAAACTAAGGACGCTGTCAGTGTCATAGTTTCGAATGTATGTCGTATCAAATTCTCGTACTAAGCCCCCAGAGGCCGTAGACAAAGTAGCAATCGAATAGCGATGTCGCTTGTAGAAAAGCCAAAAATGTATGAGATTGACGTATGCCATCGAAATGCCAAGTGGTCTTTTGTATTGAATTACGACTGTAAAAATGGAATCGCTTCGAAGCGAATGCCACTTGGCTAGGCCGGCTGGTCTATTTTGAAACGAATCTTGACTAAACATTGATATACAGATTCTACAATTTCATAGATTTTTTGTCGTCGGTGATTTTTGATTGGAGGCGGCGCCATTTACCGGCTGTTTTGATATTCGGCAGAAACATTCGATACAAAATTCTAAACAAGAATTTCGAATATGAGCAAAATCGGTCAAGAGGTTGTCTAGATATACAGGGTGAGTTTTTAGGGCTCCGTACCCAAAGGATAAAACGGGACCCTATTACTAAGACTCCGCTGTCCGTACGTCTGTCTGTCTGTCCGTCTGTCACCAGGCTGTATCTCATGAACCGTGATAGACAGTTGAAATTTTCACAGATGATGTATTTCTGTCGCCGCTATAACAACAAATACTAACAAAACAGAATAAAATAAGTATTTAAGGGGGCTCCCATACAAACAATCAACAAACGTGTTTTTTTTCCGTTTTTATAGATAATGATACGGAACCCTTCGCACGCGAGTCCGACTTGCACTTGTTATTTTTATTTAAGCAAAGTCTGAAACCGTAAGATTATTTGACGACCTCTGTGGCGCGGCGGGCGAAGCTTGGCCTGCGACGCAGGAGGTTGCGGGTTCGATTCCCGCCTCGGAACAAATATTTGTGAGATCGCAGATATTTGTTCAGGGTGTTCTGGGTATTCTCTATGTATAATAAAAAATATCTATCTATGTAATATATTGTATTAAGTATATCAGTTATCTAGTACCCATAACACAAGCTCTGCTTAGCTTGGGACTAGATAATGTTGTGTGAACTGTCCAGCATTATTTATTTATTTATTTATTTATTTATTATAAAAGTGATGTAAGGAGTTATGGGCTCGATTTTGAAAATAATAAATACTGCATCAAAAAATTCAAATTAATTTTTAGTTGTTAAGAATAATAAAGTTTATACTCGTAAATAAAAATTGGTTATATTTGGTTTGTTGTTTGATTATTATGGACCAACATGGTGCATAGTTTTATACAAGTTTGTGCTCACAATGTCTGCTGTTTGCAGAACTACCTACTGGTACAGTAACAGTAAACAGTATACCAGATTTATCACAGACAATATATACCATGAACAATAATATAGTACTCAGAGGACACTCGCTGAAGCTGCAACGCGGCCCAAGTACCAGCAATCCGAGGATGCACATATTGCCTAATCGAGTCGTGCGCACTTGGAACTGGCTACTGGACTCAGTGATCAGTGCCCCCTCAGTGAGTCCTTTCAAAAATATACTTGACAAACATTTAAAGTGCTCTGATAAGGACTAAGATATACACGCATCAGCTCCGAGAGCTGCCTGTGTATTATAAATAAATAATAACAATAATAGTAATCAATTCTCTTCTGCGGCAATGGGAGTTGCCCCAAAAAAATGGTAATGCAGCAACAGAAGCCTATTTAATTGACATTATATGACACCGGAGTTAGACAGCACAACAGTAAAAAATAACATACAGAAACACTGGCTTTCTCGAGACGGGAGCTCTTAAAGTGCTGCGGTGTCCAGCCCTCCTGGCTGCCCACTGTGTTCCCAAAGCCGGCTGAGAAGCCGCCAGTGAAGGCCCCGTGGAACCTCCTCCGGCCATTAGAGTCCACGGCATACTGGTCAGCTGGCTCCTGGTACTTGCGCTTTGATGGAACTTCATCTGCAGAAAATTCATTGTTTGTTCAATTTCTGAGGTAATAATTGGTTATTATTATTATTAACACATAAGAGTGTCAGACTGACCAATATAATGCCAGCTAACCACTATCCTGACATGGTCAATAGCAAAGAACCCTTACTTAGCAGCAAACTACAAAAGACAAAACTAGCTAGCTGGGTTGAATCCTTATAGAGTTGCATGTATATATAATACCAGAGAATCTATTTTAAAGCGACTTGATATATTACCCAGCTAGCTCAAGAAACACCCATCTCCAAAATGGATGAACCTGTTTCGGTTGGAGTGTACATAAGGGGGCGCTGGGGAAAAAAGACAGAAAAATTTCATACAAAGGCAAAAAAAAAAAAAAAAATTTGTGAATAAATTTCTAAGTCTTTTTTTCCCTCAGCGCCCCCTTATGTCCACTCTGACCCCTGTTTCAATGTAAAAATGTTTGTTTGATGGTCTAACTTACTGCAAAGGTACTAGGAAGGAACTAGTACCCGTACTGTTCTGTTCTAGTAGGGGCAGAGAAGATCTAGCCATGCATGTTTGATGGTAGTCAATTAGCTAGATCAAAAATACCTGAACATTTTATGTACTTAGGAACATTACATCTGGCCTTGTTGTGGAGAACATTTTATGGAAAACCTTGCAAGTTGCAACTGCAACAAACTAACCTTCTTCATACGGCTCTAGCGGTGTCCCGTAGCGAATAACATTTTCATCAGAGTCCGAATCACTCATTTCAAATTGTATTTATTCCTCTCCTGCATTTATTTATCTTCACTCATTAAAATGATCTTTTCTGATTTTGTTTGTAGTTTTTACGTTTTTGGATTAGAAAAAGAAAAAATAGATACTACGTACTACGTATAAAGAAATTCATGGATGTAGTAATACATTTTCTGTATCTGTGGGGATATAAGGGGATATTATCGCACAGACAGAACAAACAACAAAAACACTATTGTTCCCATGAAGTTATTATAAATGGTTGTTCCGTTGTTCCGAGCAGATAAAGAGCACATGTGTAGTGAAATGAAATGGAAGCATGAAGTTATAGGTAAATCTATAACTTCATGAATGGAAGTGTATTGTGCGTGACTTTTCAATAAAATAATAAATAATACTCTTTAGTCATTCGTTTCGTTTCGTATGAGGTAGTGCTGGCCTCTGGTGGCGGAGTTTGTCAAGCCATGTCTTTAGTCATTGATAATACTTGACGCAAATGCAAGGGCCGTGCGACGCCAATTTAGAAAAAAAAAAGACATACACAGCTTAGAGCATTGCAAGCCTCCGACTTACAGAGAGTACGGTACAAATCTTTATTTTTGTTTTAACTTTGTTATGACGAAACATGGCCCACCTGATGTTAGGCAGTAACCTCTGCCTATAACAATACATTACCTCATAGGTCACGTCCACCTAGACCGGACCCTATGTGACATTGCACTGCACCCGGCAACCATCGAGCACTCCGGTACGGAGGCCTGCGTTGCTCGATGCCGGCAACCATACCATTCAAACCGGAACACGGCAATGCGAGAACTACTGCTTTGCGGCAGAAATAGGTATGGTGGTAGTACTTCCATGGACGAACTCTTTCACAAAAAAGCTCTACTACTACTAAACTATAGGTAGGTAGGTACCTATCTAGGTACTTCTAAGATTACGGATAATGATGATGATGATGATGAAAAAAAAGGGTATAATCATAGACATAGAATTTTCGATACAGGTCTACGGCATGGACTTATAAGTATACAAAAGGACTGAGCGCTGGCAGCTGAAAAACGAGCCGAGCAAGATATGAACTATATAGTTAGTGTGTCTACTTCTAATACGGTGACCATAAAATAAATTCATGTCCAGGAGACTTTTTCCATAGACAGTTATGAATGTGGAGTGGAACAAACATTATTTAAATCAAATTATTTATCACAGTTATTTATGCAGCCAGATTCATAGTGGAGGCTTGGTAAGTGATCAGTATCACGAATCGATAACACTTTTTGTTAATTTCGTAAAATAAAATGTTGACCTCCCCTAATAGATGACTCGGGACTGGGCTTGCGTTTGTAGGAAACACGTTTTTTTCAAATATCACAGAAAGTGTTATCGAACCTTGTTAGAGACCATTCACCGTAAGATTGCACATGCCAAGGAGTATTAAATTTTCTATGGTTGTCACTATTCCCAAGGCACGGACACAGACTAAGAGTATAACGCAGGTGCAATCTTACGGTGAACGAGCTCTACTGATTACTTACCGAGTGTTCAGTGTCGGCAAACGGCGTGACTTGTGACGCGGCGTGATGCTTCTCGTCTGCCGGGCGTCTCGCGACGGCCAACTTTTAAATTTGTAGTGACGTAATCTACGAATTAATGTAGCGACCTTATTGACGGCATCTACTATATGACATTTCATAATGTCTCTGTGGTCTCTTGTTTCCTGTAAATTACGTACAATTTTATGATAATTAAAACCTACATTTCCTAGGTTTTGTCTTATTTCATGTAGTATCGATGACCTCTTAGTATTTACCTATACAATGGTCATGGTCACCCTTGCTATCATTTCTAGTGTTAGAAAGGGACAAACTGCCTCTATTCTAACTATCTCTCTTGGCTCGTTTTTCCTCTATCTATGACGGTAATCTAAATTGAGTCTTAACCTAATCGTATGAGGTCTTGTTTCGGTATTATAATTTTTTAGAGCGCTCAGTGCCTTTGTATACTAAGTCCATGGTCTACGGGTATAAATTATGGTTTTAATGAGTTTCTCAACAAGTCCGCTAGAGGCGCTTATCTTTTCTGCATACAAAAACTAAATTTTATTGGACTCGCAATTCGGTTTCCTTCGTTATTCCGAGTGGTTATATATCACAAAAAACTCTAGGAAGATGGACTAGTTACTACATTCATGAAAAAACCTCAGTGTCAGTCATAGAGGATTTGTTTTTATATAAGTGTCAGTCTCCGAACCAGAGGCACACAACTACAGAGGGGCTAGTCTGCCAATTTGACAAGCAACTTACACGGCCGTGTGGTGTACACTACACGGATTTTAGTATGGAGAAATATAAGAGCGCCCCTAGCGGGCACCTTGAGAACCTCAAATTCCATACTAAAATCCGTGTAGTGTACACCACACGGCCGTGTATGTTGCTTGTCAAATTTGCAGACTCGCCCCTCAGAACAGTAACAGCTCTACCTACCCTCAGTACATAGTGGGTTTTTCGATTCTCGCATCGGAAAGGCTTGTGATTCATTAATAGGTATAAATTTTCTCAATAAATAGGTACGACATCGTAGGTATACATACATTGGTACATACCCATGTTTCTATTTTTATGTCGTTTTGTAAATGGGTAAATATTTGTTACACAATCTGATCTGACTGACAGTACCATTACATTTTGGAGGTGGGCGTCAGTCAAGGCTCAAGACTTTCCCAAGGTTATTTAAGAATGGCGGGAAACGAAGCGAAAGCCAGCAACATCCCAACACTGCGTAGTAGGTAGGTAGGTACGTACCTATCTCATTCGTTTGTGCAACTTTGTAGGTAACCGATTTATATGAGTCTCAGAACCCTAAAACTATTTCAGTATAGACACAGAATAAATAGTAGTTGGTATAGACAAGACGTACGAAAAAAAAGTTTTTGGCTAGACCTAGACGGGAGACGAGCAGTCTCGCAAAATACAAAATTCAGAAAAATTAGGAACACGAACACAACAACGATCTTTCAAGATTTCATAATACATTGCTGCTTGAATTTGAGACACGAAACAAAATGTTCTTTCAAGACGCACAATGGACAAAGCGCGTTGTGGAAATCGCGCAATCGCGTCTAATTACACAAATAGGTCTCTAGAAAGAGTTAGTATGATGACATTGTTAGTAAGTGTAAAAGAGACTGCATGTAAACTGTTGATGCAAGTGAGAAAGCTATATTGATAGTGTATGGAGCAAGAGCGAGACAGTTTGCAAATTTACAGTTCTGTATTTTTTTCCGACGTGATTGGGTACGCATGCGTCATTTAAAAAACCAGGGACGTAATCAGAACTTTACTGACTGTCCTGGGCTGGGCCCCAATGCTATGTTTGAACGTTAGTGATGTCACGGAGAGATTGACAACTAAATGTTAAGTTTATACCCATATACAATAGTGTCTATGCCCCTTTTGTAGTTAAACTTTGTAGATATATATATATTAACAAAATAAAATTGTAGATCTGTAATTGTTAACATTGTAAAAAATATGTGCTGTCTTATATGTGTAGTTAGTATTGTGTTGTTACATTGGTTTTAGATTTTCAGATTCATAAAACAAATGCTTAGAATGTCTCGGAGTTTTCATATCTTTCACCGTCTATCTTTTTAATCACCGGTCATTCTCCATCGTTTGCAAGCCTTACTTACTACGTGACATTGGCGAACTAGTGGAAACACCACTCCAAGCCACTCATAAAAAAATTGAATTGAATAGTGTCTATGTTCTAACACTTCTATTACTCCTTAAACTTAACTTATTAGCTAAACTTCCATCTAACACATCCACAATGTATCAACCTTCACAAGTAACCGGTATCTAAATCCCAAGTATGTAGCAAGCTCAGTTACATTAAGCTTTTTACATTACTTGCCTGAGTAATTACATGAAAAACAAGGAAACAAACTTCACAAAATAGGTTGCTTTCGCTTGTGGTGCAAAATTCAGTTCGTGTTTTTTGCTCATCACAGCTCATCAACACTTCTTCAGATAGCGAAAACCAATTTGCCAGTAATTATATGCCACAAGTTTTAATTTATAGTATCAAATAAATATCATTCGTTTAGCTACGATTGTGTTTCAATGGTATTAAGAGTGTTTTTTTTGTTTCAAGCACATTCATAGCCAAACTAATGATATTTATGTGATACGATAAATTAAAACTTGTGTTGGCAAATTGGTTTTGTTTCTCTTTGTGTCCTCCACTGGGAGTAAAATGACGTAAACACAAAGGTCAAATCAATTTGGCAATCTGGAAGCTCCTCAGAGCTGCTGGTAAGGGCCTCTGGCTTACGCTATTCACCCTAGCTTCAACTCTAGAAGCAATTACTTCTAGGTCTCGTTGTTTCGCTGAGTTGGCCTTCCATAAGGTTGTCCATCTCTAGCGTTTTGTTAGTTATGTTTGCTTTATTCTAACCTCTTCCCGTGTAGGGCACTACACGGGAAGAGAGACAGGGTGGCCTGTGAAATCGGTGCGAATATGGCTGCTGGGTCAGTTCAGTTCAGTTCAGTTCTTAAGCAAGTGGCCCTTGCGGAAATTCGACCGTCGTCGAGAGGCCGCGCCAGAGTATTAGTGTTCTGTGGCCCTGTGGGCCGCGCAGTGCGTGTAGTGTGGATATATGGCCATGGACTGATATGGCAGTTGTGGGCGCAAATGTTTGACGTTTGCAAGTGACGTGCGCACTATTCCGTCCCTAATCCGGCCCTGGCAAAATACAATCAGCTGTTTGTAATGACAGTTCTCGACAAACACAAAATGGTAGAAAACTAAAGTTGGCAAACAAAGAAAAGGCAGCGTAATTGCGTATTTTACTAGAAAAACAGTTTTTAAAGTGAAAGATATTTAGTTTAGTTTTTGTTGAGTGTTTTGTGCATAATGTTGGATTTAGAAATCGTCCCTGAACGCTCCTTGGGCTGCGATGCCTGGGAGTTTGTTCTAGGTGAGTTGAGTCTTGAGAGCTTCTGTTTATATTCTTACGTCAATATTCTACGCTTTAATTTTACGGGAAGCTTCTTACGCAATGGTGTTTTGGTAGCTGCTACATCGTAGTTTATGTTTCTGTCGTTATTAACCATGATCACCTTTGAAAGAATTGATAAAATTGATTTTTCCCGAGCTACATCCAAGCTCTTTGTCTGCTGTGGTACCTACCAGTTTTTTTTATTCGTTATCTTGACCGTGAAAACTGCTGTTTTATTCATGTTTACAAACGTTCTAGTTCTTTACAATGAACGTAAAAATTTACATATTCTCAGATATTAGTAATTTATGCATTTTCTTTGAAAATGTCCTAGAAAATATTGATTGATAAAATAAAAAAGGCTTTTGTGGCCGCCGTATGATGCAATCAAAGCAACTGCAGCTGTTATAATTGAGATATGACTCAAACTGTGAAAGAGTGATTTAATCATATTTTTATTGATTTCTTGCAATGTTCCACATATATTAATTTATGAGTTTTTTATTATTATCTTGGGTTAGTTATTTATTGGGATGTAAGTTATTTATTCATACATAATTGCACATTTCAAAAATATAACAACGGTGGGATACATACTCGGGTGGATGTAAATCATCCATCTGAGTAGGTAGGTACTTAAATAAATAATATATAAATAATGCTGGACAGTTCACACAACATTATCTAGCCCGAAGCTAAGCAGAGCTTGTGTTATGGGTACTGAGATAGTGGTGATGTAAATAACTGATATACTTAATACAATACATTACATAGATCAATATTTTTTATTATGCATAGAAAATACAGAGAAAACCCTGAACAAATAATTGTTCCGAGGGGGGAATCGAACCCGCAACCTCCTGTGTTGCAGGCGAATCTTCACCTGCCGCACCACAGATTACCACTTAATTACTACTTTACTACCACTATACAGCGATAAACAATTTGCAAGCAAAGCATAGTGATTATGGCGAATCCTGATTGTATCGTAAGTGGGAGACCACGTCCAGCAGTCAAGGTCAACTGGCTGATGATGATGATGATGATGAGAGTCTTTAGTTGTGGGTTGGCTGTAGAAAGCTAAAAGAAAAAGTCAACAACAAAGGAACAGTCATTAAACTTAAAAAGTAAAACAAACTAACATTTACATACAAATCTCTGCAGTACAAGATTGTTTTGCTTGTAACAAATGTATTTGAACGGCAAAGCTAGGTTTGTGTCTCTTATCAGTCACTGACAATGAGTTGTGCTATGGAAATGTGTTGCATCATTTTTATGTTGTTTATTTAATACAACTATAAGTAGATTTTTTTATTTTTACACATAATGATTTTAGTTCCTGGATAGATTATTTGTAAAAATTATATCCTTTTATGAACGAGCAATGGGCATTGTTTTTTTATACAACTTCAGTCATTTATAGTCATTTATTCATAAATTATTATTATAAGTCTAAAACATGTACACTAATATTATAAAGAGGAAAGATTTGTATTTTTGTGTGTGTGTATGTTTGTAATGAACAAACTAAAAACTACTGTGCCAATTCCAAAAATTATTTTACCATTGGAAAGCTACATTCACCCTGAGTGACATAGGCTACTTATTTATTTATTTTATTTATTAATATTTTACTTTAATTAGAAGGAACACACTTATCAACTAGTTTGTCTAATTATCGGTTGTTGGATATTTCCAACAAAACGGCAGCAACGCCGAGGCAGTCAAAAGCAATTAATTCATCAGGTCTTCTGACCCCAAAGCAATTGGTGTCAGTGTCAAAGATATCTGAGGCAATTTTCCTGTAGCATTGTTTAGTTTTCCCCCTATTAAGTATAGGGAAAAATTAGCCAAGGCTTAGGCCTATCTTAATGTATTTTTGCAAAATGTACACTGTTTATAACAACAAAATAAATATATTAAATAACACAACGCCGAGAGGACCTTGTTAATATTTTTGAAAATTACTTTCCTAATGATTTTTAAATAAAAAAAAAATTATTTTCGCTCACTTTTCGTTTCGCGAACCAGGGGGGTTACTATGAGCTCTTATATCCATTCAGTTCAAAAACTATTCAGTACAAAATATCGGTCCATCGTTGACATTTTTCATCGTTGAATAACATTAATCGCAGAAGTCTGTAGACCCTCTGCGATTGTGCCTTTAAATATAGTTGCGGACATCACGGAACCAATATTTTGTACTGAATAGTTTATCAACTGCATGGCAATAAGAGCTCATAGTAACCCACCTGAACTTTAATGAGTTAGTTTTTTTTTTTTTTTTTTATACTACCGAGGTAGCAAACAAGCTTACAGCCCACCTGTTGGTAAGCGGTTACCGTAGCCTATGAACGCCTGCAATACCAGAGGCATCACACGCGCTTTGCCGACCCTTTAAAAATTTCCAAACACCCCTTTTGAAGAACCCCATACTGTAGTCAGACACAGACACAGAATGAATGTTAGATGACAGAATTGGGCGTCCATCGACGCCTTAACTTTTTGGGACAACCTGTAAAGAAGAAAAAAAATTGTCTATTGTTCAAACAATGGGACAATAGAGGTCCTATGTTAATAGGTAGTATATTCTTTGATAGAGGTGTATCTCGCCCATAGTAACACGAACGCTATGATAATCAACTTGAATTTGTATCTACATACATTGACCTCAATGAAAAAGACCGGCCAAGTGCGAGTCGGACTCGCGCACGAAGGGTTCCGTACCATTATCTATAAAAGCGGCAAAAAAAACACGTTTGTTGTATGAGAGCCCCCTCAAATTATTTATTTTATTCCATTTTTAGTATCTATAATATATAAATTTGTTGTTATAGCGGCAACAGAAATACATTATCTGTGAAAATTTCAACTGTTGAACAATCATGGTTCATGAGATACAGCCTGGTGACAGGCCTGGTGGTGTAGTAGTAGAGCTTTTTTGTGAAAGAGCTCGTCCGGGGAAGTACTACCACCATACCTATTTCTGCCGCAAAGCAGTAGTGCTCGCATTGCTGTGTTCCGGTTTGAAGGGTAAGGGTGCTGGTGAAATTACAGGCACATGAGACTTTTCATCTTTATGTCTCAGGGTGGCGGGCGCAGTGCAATGCCACATAGGGTGCGTCCTAGGTGGACGTGACCTTTGAGGTAATGCACTGTTCATAGGCAGAGGTTACCGCTTAACATCAGGTGGGCCTCTTGCTTGTTCCGTCATCCAAGTAGTATAAAAAAAGTAGTATAAAGACGGACAGACGGACGGACAGCGGAGTCTTAGTAATAGGGTCCCGTTTTACCCTTTGGGTACGGAACCCTAAAAATGGACTTCGTGTCAGTCAGCGTTCAAAAAGTGTCCGAACCAAAAGAGACATAAACGCATACATAAAGAGGGACAATACTGGCAATTTGTATCCGTCCATTGCTGCTTGATTATTGAACACATTTAATTGACTATCGAGTTAACCGGCAGTGTATCGAACTCATTTATCATCGTTCGATTTTCAAAGGTGGAATATTTTGCTGTTGATAGTGTATAGAATGTAAGTTCATCGCAGAATTATTAGAAATTCTTTGAGTAGATGGACCAGATAGAAAACATGACGGGAACGGGTGACAACAACACCGAAAGATTCAGCTGAGGGGGTAACAGCTAGCTCACTACGGGAGTGCAGTTATCGCCGCAACAATATATCCCTTATCCAATATCAAACACATAACTTGAAACCAAGCGTGCGCGCGCTTAGTTTGCTACAAATTTACGTGTTTGCGGTGTAGTGTTCTATCTTGATATAATATGGTCGGTAAAGGAATCAATATCCAGTATAAAAAAGGGCATTTATTCGTCACACTGTCATTAATTATGGTTTGTTGTATTCTAAGTGAAATAAACTTATCTATCTTATCTTAACTAAAGCGACAAAAAAAAAGAATAAGTGCAAATGATGTAACTGTGATTGAAAAAAGGTACATCAGGACAACCACCGATAACTCGATATAGACACTAAAGTACCTAGCTAGTAACCTGAGGTACACACACAGGGTTATATTGGCGACGTTTGTGGTGCGGCGGGCGAGTAGCCGAGATGCGACAGGTTGCGGGTCGATTCCCGCACCTTATAGTTATGATGCATACGATCGTTTTTGCCGAAGGAAGAGCGTGGGTCCGTGCCTCCAGACAACGCCACCGCCACCAGGCGCCGCGCGCCCCTATTATCGCGATCGCGACGTGAATAATGTCCGCGCCACGCCACCGCCACGTCACTTCTGTATACACGCCTATGATCTGCAAATATTTGTTCCGGGTGTGTATATTGTGGTAGCATGGTACTCGTAGTTCCTGATACACACGACACATGGGATCCTAGTGTGGGATCAGGGGGGCGAACGTCGAGATTTTATTCAGCATTCGCCATCTTGTTTCGACATGTCTCTATTCGATATCAATGTCTACAATCCGAGAATCGGCCTCTTGGACTATGTACAGTTGTGGTCATATAATTAAGAACGATTTGAAGTTCTAGAAGTTTTTTATTTAAATCGTATCATACACAGAGATGTGTACCTTCTGAGAAGCAACTAGTTATGTTATATAATAGTCACATTAATAGAGCAACCTGACTTAAGAATAAAGTATGAAATCGCTAACTATTTTTTGCACATTTTATTGATTTTATCAAAGTAACACATTCAAATAGTACTGAAACTGGACAAATAATTAAGAACGATTTATTTAACTGCTCGGGAATTGTTTTGTATGACACTTAGATTTAAAAAATCACAATATTATGTAGCACAGGAAACATAAAAAGAAATTTAATAAATATTTAACAAAAATTAATAGTTAATAGCATATCCACGGCTTTTAATTACAGCTTTACACCGGCGAGGCATTGACTCTATTAATTTTTGACATTTCGCAAGAGAAATAGAGTTCCATTCTTCTAAAAAAACGTCATACAGCTCTCTTAAATTTCCACACTTTGTATTTGAAACCTTTTTCGTTACTTCAAACCACAGATTCTCTATTGGGCTTAGATCTGGACTGTTAGCAGGCCAGTCTAAGACAGAAACTAATTGCGCTGTAAGAAATTCCTTTACGGTGCGTGCAGTGTGCTTTGGATCATTGTCATGCTGGAATGTCCAAATGACCGGTAGAACGTCTTCAGCGTATGGTAACATTGTTTCTTCCAGTATATTTTTGTATTGGAACTGGTCCATGTTACCTTCTATCAACTTTACAGGTCCTACACCATGTCCGGATATGCAACCCCAAATTTTCACATTTCCACCACCGTGCTTTAATGTAACTTTCGTGTACTTTGGGTCGAATGCTGTATTCGGGGGACGTCGTACATATCGTTTTCCATCAGAACATACTCTGTTTATTTTCGTCTCGTCAGAAAAAAGTACATTTTTCCACTGTTGCACAGTCCAGTTTTCATACTTTCTCGCAAATGCAAGCCGGGCTTGCCTGTGGCAAAGTTTTAACATGGGTACCTTTCTTGCTATCCTACCGTGCAATTTTTCTTCTACCAAACGTCTTCGAATAGTGCGTGCTGAGATTGCTGAAGGGTTGTTTTCACCAAAATATTCTTTTCTAAGCTCATTGGACCCTTTAAAAGGATTTTGTTTTGCCATACGAACGATGTTTCGATCATCTCGAGGAGTTGTTTTTCTCTGTTTAGGTACACGTGGAACATTCGAAGTAGTTTGATACGTAGCAAAATGCTTTACAGCGTGGAAAACCATCGTTTTTGAACATTGCAGATGGTCGGCTATCTTTTATAAAACCAATTCTTCCGGCGAAGTTTTATTATTACTTCCCTTGTAGATTTATCACAACTTTTATTATTTCCCATTGTTTTTTCTAAAGAAGCAATCACCTTTAATCTTTTACAGCACGTAATGGCGCCAAAATTATACAAAAAGTAACAAATCGACTGAGTGTTATCTATTTAAATTTGAATAAAGGTATAAACTACTTAGCGTTCTTAATTACGTGACCAGCCAGTAATAAGGAATACATTGTTTAAAAGTAGTGTAAAAAGTTTGCCTATTGATTTTTAGCCAATCATGTGTATCAATGAATACAGTGGTAATATGGAAATGTTTTACGATACCGAGAGAAATAAAAACAAATGCATACAATTAGTTTTGCATCTTAGTTGGAAAAAATCTTCCCTTTATATCAGCGTTCTTAATTATATGGCCACCACTTTATATGTGACTTGGCGTCGCACGGCAAGTATAATTATTGTATTTTCAATATAATTTGCAACGTTACAATGCTTCCAAGTCGTCAAAGTCACGGTCAAGTCACGTTTTAGTAAGACGGTACTAAAACTTTGGTAGACAATTCCACCAATTTGTAAAGTTACGAAATTCACTTTTATTTCATTCACTACACTTGTTCTTTTTATGCGAGCTACATTGGTTAAAATGGCACCAAAATAACAAAATAACTCATAAAAACAGTAGGAAAAGTAATAAAATAAAATTAAACGACGTCTCTTTTCTACAATGGCTGGAAAAGACCCAAATACAAAAGTGTAAGTTGTGGAGTGAGCTAGCTGTTCCGTCCGCCACCTGCGCTACAATCGTTCAAGTTTAGGCGTGTAACGAACCATCTTTACTGGATTCATTTATATCTCACAAATGGTCAAATAAAATTATTATATATTGTTATCAAATAAATCGAGCGATACTTGAATAATGAGGTCGGAAACAATAGAGGGTTTGTTCTGTCGTTTTTTCAGAGAGTTGGGCTGTGAGAATGTTTATATACAAAAAATATAAACATCCGATTTTCAGAATACTTTGAAGGAACACACCAATTCCTGTTTAGGAATCGTATGAATAAGATTCAAAATTGAATGAAATGTTTTATCTTGGTTGGCGACTTTAAATAGAAAAGTAACAGCTGAAGGGGGATCAGTGTTGGATAATTTTAGAAGTAATAACACGTTCGCGCCAAAGCGCCGGGGTAAAAAATATTAATTGTGTTAATTAATTACGAAGTGATTTTAAAGTTCATTTAAAAGCTAGAAATTAATACTTTGAAATATTAGGATTGATTCTGGGAAGTAGACCATAATAAGTGAAATTGAATATAATTTAGTGAAAGTTTAAATTTTTGTGAAATATAAAATTAATTTGAAAAGCCGTCCAAAATAAAAGAAATTAACTAGTTTCTTTTTGGTGATGTTTTTCAAGTGTTCTTGGGTATTCAAAGTCAATGTCAAGTTTAGCTAGTGAAAAAGTGAACGATCTTCGAGGGGAGATATTTGTTAGACTGTCGTAGTCTATAAAGTATCTTCTATTTTAATGTTTTCAGGTTCCAATATCTTGTTTGACAGGACTCCTTTATCAGCCTGAAAAGGTTGTCTCGTGAGCCCGCGGGACAGGCAAGATCTTATCCATCCATAAAACCTCATTCCTGACCTCTAGGCTCCGTCTGTCGCTTTAGGTTACACAGCGACAGATATCCTATCCTTAATAGTTCAATCTAGGTATTCTGACCTTGCACCTCGTCAGAAGACATACACATTTAACTGCACATTTAAAACAAAATGAGAACGGATTTCTCAAAGTTTGAATCGCACACACCCAATTTAGCCAGGTAATTAGGCACACTTATATAGGCATTGTATTAGTGCGTATGTAGACCAATCTTACAAATTGGCATTTTCTAAAAATTAACCGGTGATTTAATTTAGTTTACTATTATTCTTTCATAAAGGAACGGGCAAAATATTTATCAAACGTATTAAAATACTAGATAAAAGGAAAATCTTGTAATTGAATATTATCATTCGCGGAAGGAAAATTTCATTTAAATATAGTCTAGAATTTCCACAAGCGATTATTCCTACCTGGATAATCCAACTAGTAATTCTATTTATCCTACAGAGAATATTTAGAATTATTTGTAGGTAAGGATATGAATCAAGTAGGGATTTTCCTAGGCTTCAGGAAGCCTAGATAAATCCCAAAGTTAACCAAAGGTGAAGGATGTATGTGGTTGATTTTGCGTTATTGATTAAATGTAAAATTCCCTGGAATGTTTGAAAATGACTAACAAACTTACTCCGACGGAAATAGGTTCGCGATCCTCTAAATTCCCTTGTATTAAAGTAAAAAGGAATTGATTTTAATTAGAATATCATTTGGATAAAACTCACGGACAATATTAGGTAATTACCTATGTCCAAGCGAGGGAGGATTGACCAAAAGCATTGGAAGAAATCCACCGAGGGCAGCGCGGACGGGGCTGTTCTCCAAAAAGTCGCTTATCTCTGGATATGAACCTTATCAAATTTGGTTCATCCTTCAAATAATTAAAGAAATAACTTAAAAATTCTATCTGAGAAACAAATAATTTATACAAGTAATTTTCTTGTCATTTCCCTAATGGATCTATTACAGATGCAAACCTGTCACGTAAAAGTATCTTGAAATAGCACAATACAAACATGTCTGTATTGAAGCACTAGAGTCAAAATCAATAAACCTCAGAAATTGTAAAATCGGAGTGTTCAAAATATTACTAGGAACCTTAATTGTAGCTTATTCTTTTACAAAGGAATAACAAACTATAGAGGAAATAAATCTCTGGAGTAATCTTTTAATTAACTGTTCTGATGTGTACTGAAGTAAAATAAAACTTAAGTAGGTATCTTTCCTATTAGAATTAGTAGCATCTATTACGAGGATATCGATAAAAAGGTAAAATAATTTATGTAGTTAGGATATGTTAAGACTCGACAATATTAACAAATAAAGAACTCAAGTTATTACAATACACAACGTAGGTATATATCTAGACGATCACATGGCCAATTTATAGTGTTTAAAGAAGTAGGTAAGACTAAAGTTATCGTAACTCCACAGAGTAAAGTAGGAAGTCGGTGAGTGAGCGCGGTATAATAGGTATTTAATACAGTATATTAGGTATAGTAGATTAGGTGATTAGATTAAATTTAGGAGGGGGGGGTGTTACAATTTGGTGCCTACGCCAGGATTAATTTTGGTTATTAAGGATACTGCTAAGAAATAATTAATAATGTTACGATAACTTTCTTAATTTTAAAGCCAAGTTAAAACTTGGCAATTTGTTGTCTGTGGTATGGGATTTGTTATTGTCGGGTCTTATTCACGGTATAATTTAGTTTTTTGTGTTGGTAGTTTCTTCCCAGTAGAATTTTTGATATAAACAAAATATGTGGGTTATTAGGTCATTCTTTAACCCACCTACTTAGGAAACAAAGGATTATTGTTGCGAGGTTATTCCACTCAAATCGTGAGTGATTAGTTTCACTAAACAAAACGTTGTTGTGTGATTGTTGTCGAGTGATTGTTACACTTGAGACGTGAGAGCTTTCATTTCACTGAACAGGACATTGTTGTTGATTTGCTATTGACGCGTGGGTATTTTATGTCATTAAGTGGGTAGTGTGAACTACTCACTTTTAAGTAGCAGCAATTGAGTGGATGGCTGACGGATTAGTAACATTTATAAATTGTTTATAGAAGTTCTATTGATTTGGGGGTAATATTTATCTTAGTAACTGGTCCCCCGAGCTGGCACTTCGTAGGCACGCGTGGTTTAAGTGGATTTGGTTAATCGTTATTTAGGAGAGGTGTGAACTTAAGTACTATCGAATTCGGAACACGGAACGGTCTGCTAGCGATGCGCGACTGTGAATAGAAGTATTCGACTTGTTCGATTAACAAAGGAATTCAACTGGTGCGACTGAAGTCGGTAAACACTGGATGAATGCATTCTTCCAATGCAGTACCACTAATTTTTTTTGTTACCTAGCCGACTCGCGGTTTTTCGTTGTGGATCGGGTGTCTCCGCCTGTTCTTCCACTATTTATTTCGGTACTTAACCGACGCGCAGTTTTCCGTCGCGAATCGGCTGCCTTCGCCGGCTCAGTGCTAGGCCCTTCATGTTGCGTGAAAGAGACGTTACCTAGATACTATCAGCTGCGCTCGTTACACATGCATAACGGTCTGTCTGGACTCTGGAGTCGTGTTTTTGATTTGAACTAGGTACCTGCTTACTATACGTGACTCGTGCAGTCGGACACATGGGCAAGCCTATATTCATTGAAATGTTCCTTGTTCCGTGTACACAAGGATCATTTTGAAACGCCGCGGTTCGTCTTCGTACATTTTCTATTATCTGACTAATGTTTTATAATAGGTATCTTAGCATGCAAAATGATAATCGTTTACGATTCAAAAATAGAAATTTTGTTCGGTGATTAATTACAAATAAGTCAAAACATTACGATAAATGCATTCTAATCTTTCCAGCAGCGACATCTAGGTGAAACTATGCGAGACTGGTACCTATAATGGTTCGACTTTTTCGGACCCAGTTGTAGTTTAGTTAGAGGGAAACGATGACGGATTGACAGAATTTGACGCCAGAGGTCGACACCGTCTCATACGAACCTACGATTTGTTTGCAATATAGAAAAATGAACACCTATCGTTGAGTAGCTGAACTAACACGGGATTTAACGATCTTTCTTAGAGTCAAATTCGATAACGCGAGGCGCGTCTGTTGATGTGGCTTTGGGTGTTTTGAAATAATAATTACTTTGTCATTTATAAAGTTCACAGAAACCTAGGACAAAATTAACACTAGGACTAATGTCTTTTAGAATCTTTATACCGAGTAAATCGCGAATAACAAAAGTTTTGAGTAGGTCCTGTGCTGACATCTGGTGCCTAGAGGAGGAACTCGGTTGGTTGCTTGTATGAGGTTCGTTTCACGCGTTCTACACGATTGGAATTTGAAAGCATTTCTTTGCGAAGGCCGGAAGATGTCACTAGCAATATGGTTAGCCGTAATTAGTTTAGAATGAATACCTACCTATTATACGTAATCCATACAAATATCTGTGTTCTGTATATACAAGGATAATTTTTGAGACACCGCGGTTCATTTTCGTATTATGATTACCTGCTACAACAAAATAATATTCGATTTTCAAACCATAATCTATTCGGGACTTCTGACAATTAATATTGGAAAGCAACGATTAATATGATGTCGCAGAGCAAATCTCAACATAGATAGAGTCAACACACTCGTGAACTTTCACTTTTTAACGCCGTGGTAAAGTCAGAGCAAATTGACACAGAGTAAAAATTATTGCCATTTGGCAGATCGAATTAGGGAGGCCGGTCTAAGAAGGTACGGTTAGATTTGGCGTAATATTTGGAACGTTGGATCCATTTTTCTGGCGCAATATATCTTAAGACTGATCGAATTTAGCTAGGATAGGTAGCACGGTTTGATTACGTGGGGCTGCTTATTCAACTAAATTTTTAGTATGGAACTGTTTCCCTTAAGTCGGCTTAAAAATTAAAATAGTGGATGGTTGTTCGACTGTCCGATTTAATTAAAGTCACGCATTGCTAAAAGGAGCTGTTGGCAACAATTCCATCCAACGCTCCAACTAAATCATCCGGCAGTAGCACACAGATATTAGAGACGAATGTGTGCCCGTTTGGGTTCTGTTCATCTTACGTAAAATTACGTAACATCATAAAGAAATGTATGAATTTAAACATTAAAACGTTATAGTGATATTACATATGTAAGAAAATATGTATGATTGAACAATACCAATAATAATTTGCCTAATGATTTTATCTGGGGGGGTTCACATTAAAGATGGAAATATAATGGATAACGGCTTAAAAATTCGCAAAAGTTAGGATATAAAAAAAAAAAAAAACGTGGATTACTTTGACAGGTGGGTAGGAATATGACGGGTGGCGACTTAGGTTACACAATTGCTAAGTCTAGTCTATAAAACTTGGAAGATTAATGGTTTCTTTTATAAACACGGGAGTTTAAAAATATTACGATTGTTTGACGGAAAATGGATTTTCAAATTTATTCTTAAAATAATTAAATTTTAACAAACTTAAATATAATTTTGTTTTTCAAAAAAAAAAAAAAAAAAAACATTGGAGAGCGAATGCGGATTTAAAAAGTATAAAACTTGGGGGGGCGTTAATGGGACATAAAAAAAAAAAAAAACGGAAATAGTTCTTCGATGACAGTGATAATAAAAAAATGAATAATAATTATGATAGATAAATAATAATATAAAAAAAAAATATTATATAAAAATAAATTTAAATCTTTGTATTTGTTTTGTAACTTTAATTTAAATTTTGAATAATTTTAATTAATTTTGATTAATTTCGATTAAAAAAAAAAAATATTATATAAAAATAAATTTAAATCTTTGTATTTGTTTTGTAACTTTAATTTAAATTTTGAATAATTTTAATTAATTTTGATTAATTTCGATTAAAAAAAAAAAAAAAAAAAATATTATATAAAAATAAATTTAAACCTTTGTATTTATTTTGTAACTTTAATTTAAACTTTGAATAATTTTAATTAATTTTGATTGATTTCGATTAAAAATATTATATAAAAATAAATTTAAACCTTTGTTTTAATTTATAACTTTAACTTAAACTTTGAATAACTTTGATTAATTTTATTTCGTTTTGAATAGATTTGATTATTTTTAATCTGATTTTTATTAATTTAATGAACTTGATTACTTTTCACTAACCTTGTTTTAAGCATAATTTACTTATTTATTTATTTTATTTATCAAAGTTAAAACATGGTTAGAGATTAGGGAAGCTATATTATTTTAATTTCAGGAAAAAACCAGAATTGAAAAAAAAAAAAAAAGGTTATAATTAAATAAACTTTAGGTAAGTTTATTTATTTATAAAAAAAAAAAAAAAAAAAAAAAAAGGAGTGAAGTCTGTACGAAAAACGTAAAAGCTCAGAACGCTTTAAAAACAAAGAGACGGAAACAAATCGTAACCAATCAAACAAAAAAAAAATGAAGCCTATACGAAAGCGTAAAAGGCCAGAGCGCCTTGGAAGTAAAGAGACGGAAACAAATCAAAATCAAGAAATCTTGGAGTCGGAAAGTTTTCAAAATTTGGAAAAGGAAGATAAATCTACATCAAAACGTAAGAAGGAATCAAATTCTACAATCAAGGAAAAACCAAAAAGTGGAAAATCCACGGGGGCCTTTTTAAGAACATTGAAACAGACCATGATGTCCTTAGCTACTAAAGTGGATGCCTTAAGCGAAGAAGTCAAAACATATAAAACTCAAGCGTCTAACGGATTAGAAGCGGAATCGGTGGCAGAAAGTGGGGAGGAACACTGTAAAACAACCAATACGGAAACAACAGAACAAAATTTAAACAAAGAAAAGGAGAATAATGAACAAATCAAAGAAAATGAAATATCCAGGGAAGGTTACAAAAAAGTGATATATAATATAAGGAATTTGAATATGGACAAACCTAAGTTTGGGGAGAAGGATCAGATTCAACCTATGACCTTCTTAGAGGATTTGGACATTTATTTAAAAAAGGCTTCAAAGGATGGCAAAGAATTAGAAGTCATTTTAGAATGTTTGGTGGGTGATGCACGTGAGTGGGCTCGGATTTATAAAAGTAGGTGGGAGACGGTTGAAGATTTCAAAGTGGATTTTCTTTCAACTTATTGGGGAGAGAAGGAACAAAGCGAGCTTAGAAGAAATATAGCACAAGGAGTTTGGGATCGGGTGAAAACACCTTCTATGCTGAACCATTTCTTACGACTAGCAGGGAAAGCTCAGATGCTTACTTTTAAAATTCCGGAGAAACAATTAATAGCAGATATCATCCGTCATTTTCCGAAGTACATTCAACAGGGATGGTTTACATCCAAGATTGAAACCACGATAGAGACAGCAGAATTTTTGAGAAATATGGACGATATAAACAAACAAGAGACACACGTCTCGACGGCATATGGGGCCGGGAAGGACAAGGAGAAATTTAGGGAAGTTCAACAGAAATATAGAACCTGGCAGCGCCCGTCAACAGGACAAAACAGAATGGTAAACAACAAGCCAGCTGGAGTGAATGCAATGACAGAAGCGAACAAAACTAATAATGTAAATTTAAACTAAAAGAAACTGAAAATGTAGTTCCCGATTCAGTTAAATTCACAGGGAACGTAGTGTTAGAAATAATGAATCTGATGGGTTGGGAACCAGGACAAACGTTAGGCAAGAAAAATAAAGGATTGATGATACCAAAGCGGGGATGGTTAGTAGACAGAGGTAGACGAGAGGGGTTAGGATTTCGGGAAGAAGTACAAAGAAATGACCAAATATTAGAACAAATAGTGGAGGTGTTGAAACTAAAAATAGAACAACACTCATTACAAGATATAAAAATAGATAAAGTTAATTCTGTATTTGAAGAAGAATCAGAAGAAAAGGAGTATAAACATTTCAAATCGGAAATAACAGCTCAAATATTTGAATATGAAGTAGTAAGTTTAATAGATACTGGTAGTGACATAACCTGCATTTCTGAGGAGTTATGGAATGTGCTTAAATCAAATCCAACAAATCAAATTCCGCTTATGCCTGTAAAATCATTTCAAATTAGAACTGCGGTAGGGCATAAAAGTGTTGAAATACGTAGTATGGTTCTTTTGCCTATAAAGTTGAACGATATCATCATAGAAACGGGATGTTTAGTAGTACCCGGTTTGGTCAATCACATAATCTTAGGGTTTGATTGGTTACAACAAAAGGAAGTTACAATTCAAATAACTCGAGAAAAAAGGGGTATAGAGTTTGAAATAAATGGAGAGAGACATTTAGTAAATTTTTTAAAGGCGGACGAAAATCTAGACATTAAGAGGTCACAAGAGATTAGCATAGAAGAAACAGATAATTTAGAAAAAACGCTACAAGAAATAGTAACTGGGACAAAACTAGGAATTGATGAAAGGGAAAAATTAATGAAATTATTGAATAAATATAAAGGGTTATTTTCAGAAAAATTGGGAAGGGCTAATTGTTATCAACATAAAATAGAGATGGAATCGCATTTGGCCATAGTAAAAAAAACATACCCGGTGCCTTATGCATATAGAGAAAAGGTAGAAAAGAAACTAAAGGAGATGGAAGAACAGGGAATAATTAGTAGATCATCTACCCCTTTTTGCAGTCCATTAACATTTACTTTAAAACGAGACGGATCTATTAGAGTATTGTTAGATGCCAGAGAAATTAATAAATACATGGTGGCTGAAACAGAAAAACCTCCACTTCAGATAGATGTCATGAATTCCTTCCATGGGGCAAATTTTATTAGCGTAGTTGATTTGAATAATGCTTATTTCCAAATTCCTATTTCTGATAATAGCAAAAAATATACGGGCTTTACTTTTAATGGGAAATCATATGTATACAATGTATTACCACAGGGTCTCAAAACTTCTGTTGGAAGTTTTAGCAGGGCTATGGACAAAATTTTAGGCCACGAAGTTAGAGATTTTTGTGTTAATTACTTAGATGATTTGGCCATAATAACGACGGGAACTTACACACAACATATTGAACATTTAGAAGTAGTATTAGGGAGATTACAAAAGGCGGGTTTAACTTGTAATTTAAAAAAATGTGAATTTATATGCAAAAGGGTTAAAATGTTAGGGTATATAATATCTACAGAGGGGTTAAGAACAGATCCAGATAAAGTAAAATCAATTCAAGAATTCCCAGTTCCGAAAAAGTTAAAACAAATAAGGGCATTTCTGGGATTGTGTAATTTTTATAGGAGGTTTATACCTGATTACAGTTCTCATTCTCAAGTTTTATGTGAATTATTAAAAAAAGGGACAATTTGGAGGTGGGGTGAAAGAGAACAACAAGCTTTTGATAAAATAAAGAGGTTATTCATAAAAACGATAGAACTTCAACATCCGGATTTGAGAAAACCATTTTATTTGCAGACTGATAGTTCGGGCATAGGAATGGCAGGGGTATTGTATCAACTAGATGATCAGGGGGAAATAAGAATAATAGGATTTCATAGTAAAGCTCTAAGAGGGGCTCAGTTGAATTGGACAGTGACGGAACAGGAATTTTATGCGGTCATAAACTGTTTAGAAAAATTCGAAACTTATTTAAGGGGAACTAAAGTCATAATTAAAACAGATCACAAAGCCTTAACTTTTGTAAAGAATTGGAAGTTATATAATGCGCGAGTTACGAGATGGATAAATTATTTAGAGAATTTTAATTATGAGGTAGAGCACATTAAAGGAAAAGAAAACGTAGTGGCAGATGTTTTGTCTCGGTATCCACCGGCAAGTGATCTGCTCCAAGAAGATAAAGTTAGATTGCCAGAAATTTTATATGTAGGAAAAAGGGAGAACCAAGATCTGATTATTAAATTAAAAAAGATATCCGAATTACAAATACAAGACGAGGATATTAAGTCGATATTAAAATCAAGAGAAAATAATAGTGAAAATCCTACAAAATTAAAAAGACTAAAAGAAAGGATTAAACAGGAAAAGGGAATTTTATATATTCAAGTAGGTAAGAATAAAGAATTTGTAGTTTATTTGCCAAAATGTTTAAGTGAAGATGTAATCAAACAAATACATTTGGAGATGGGTCATCAAGGTGCTTTTAAAGTAATTAAATACATAAGGGATAGATTTTATTGGAAGGGACTTACTCGACAAGTCAAACTTATATTGAAGAAATGCCATGAATGTCAAATCAATAAACCCGCAAACAAAAACTTTGTAGGGCCATGTCAGTCTATAATTACAGAAAATATAGGGGATATAGTAATGGTGGATTTATACGGACCATTACCAACTGGAGCTTTTGGATATAATTATATTTTAATCTTTCAGGATACTTTTAGCAAATTTGTTAAATTTTATGAATTAAGACAAGCTACAACTCGTTCAGTATTAGGGAGGGCGAAGAAGTTTTTTGAAATTATAAAACCGCAAGCAATTATGTCAGATAATGGTTCACAATTTGCAAGCAAAATTTGGAAAGAATTTATGAAACAAAAGGGGGTAAATGTGATTTACACTACAGTTAGAAACCCAAGACCCAACACTGTAGAAAGAGTAAATAGGGAATTAGGCCGATTGTTTCGTACATATTGTGGGCATAAACATAATAGTTGGGTGAAAGTTTTACCTGAATTAGAGGAATTGTACAATAATACATACCATGAAAGTACAGAGTTTACTCCGTGCGAAATTATGTACGGGCAGTCAACCACACTAACAATAGATAAATATTTAGGGACCGGAGAAATAAGATTAAATTCGGTAGACCAAATTCGAGAGCTGGTTCGAAGGAATTTAAAAGAAAAAGGGAAAAAACGTAGACAAAAGTTCAACCAACGATATCGTTTAATTCAATATGAGATAGGGGATTTGGTAAAAGTTAGGAAAATAAATAAATCAAAGGCAAAAGATAAAATAACAAAGAAGTTTGAGTCGTTGTATGAGGGCCCGTTTGTGGTATCAAGTAATCCTTATAAAAATGTGTATATTTTAACAAATCCTGAAACTAAAGAGATAAGGGGTAAATTCAATACAATCCATTTAACGAGATATTATAAATGAACATTGCTAGTAATTAATATAGGAAGGAAGAGAACTGCATAGAATTAAGTTTTGAAATATGTAAGAATAAAAAAAAAAAAAAAGTTAGTATAAGTAAATAACTTTGTGAATTATATAATAGTGATTTTAAATTGTTTAAAAGTAAACTTTAAGTTCTACGTTTATAATTATAGCTTAAATACAGTTGTATTAATATGTATCATTATTATATATGTTTTGATAAAATTTAAAATACTAAAATAAGAAATATTGTTAAATTAATAAATAAAAATAAAAATAAAAAAAAAAAAAAAAAAATTTGTAACTGGAGGCTTGGGGGAAAGTTTACTTATAGATATAAAGTTCTGGTTGACCCTTGTTTTGAATTCAGAAAACAATTTGACCTGTAAAAAAAAAACAGGATTATAAAAATATAAAGTAAAATTAATGTGGATCAATTGGGATTAGTATCCATAGGTAAAGGGGTGTGTCGGCGACTTTCCTCTTTTCAATCAAAATATTTTTTTATATTTTGAGACGTACAAAGATTACGAACTTAGAACAGGAATTAAGAAGTCATTTTGATTTATATATATAAATAAAAAAATAAAAATTTATAAAGAGAAACAAATTAATGTGTAATAAATACTATAACACAAAGGAGACCAAGACCCATAGTGGTAGAATAATAATTGTACAATATACAAACTGACAAATAATAAAATATTATTAAAAATATTTGGTTGACAACTTTTACGAATGAATTGTTCTCTATTAAATTCATTAACATACTAGAATTTGATTTTGAAAACGGAAGGGTATTTAATTCAGGATTATAAAAAATTTTTGGGTTTCACTTTACAAAAGAAACTTTAGATTCATAGAGAAGAAATGAAAGTGAGAAAGGAGAAATGAAACAGAGGGAAAATTTGAGTAATGGAGTGAATAAAAAAAAACAAAAAAATAATTTTGTATGAAAGAGTATGGAATGAATTACGTACAATGATAGGTATTATGAGTAAATGTGTGAATGTTTTAAAATCAGAATGAGGGCTCTGGGAAACTAAGGATCTGTAGAGTGAAACACTTTACTAAGGTTGTATTCAACAGACATCACATTTCACAAAGGACGGTTGACTAAAGAGGGGTTTGGTGTTAGGTTAAGGTCAATAGACTATGATTCCTCGTCACAGAGTGCTTTAGTTAGCAGTTCTATTTATACGTGCGGCAAAATCGTTTTTTTTGCCCGGATTAAGCACACGGACAACTCCAATGGTTAAATAAATGCATCGAATTATTGAGGTTGGTTTAGACATGTTATACGTGCTTGTCTGAGGATTGAAGACATTGGGAGGAGTAGATTGTAGTTGGCAAAGGAGCGCTCTCCAGGGAAACGTAATGTTGGTTGTTCCTAGGACTGTGCCGGCCTTAGTTCTACTAGGGATGAGATGGATCCACAACCCATTTTCCTTCGTGCAGTCTTTTCCAAGCTGGGATAATGAATCAGATAAACTAGCGACAACATGTAGTTGATGTCAATATTGGTATGAAGATGTACGTTATTGATTATTGGTCTAAATTACACTAATCAGCTAGGTACTCACGCACACAGGTGAAACACACATATCGATACTGTTTGAATTTGACCTTAGTAAATTGTAAAGAATTTTATTTTGCAATGGAGAACAAGACTTCTGAGAGTTGTTGTAGCCAAGTGGTTTAAGAATAAAATAAAAATAAAAGAATATATAATAATAAATATACAAATATATATATCGTTTGAAAAAAAAAAAAAAAAAAAAAAAAAAAAAAAATTACATTCAGAATATAAAGGAAACTGATTCCAAAATAAAAAAAAAAAACACTGTCGAAAAGGGGTTTTGTAAATAAAACCAAAAGGAGAAGAAAAATTGATTCTGAAATTAATATACATATTTGTGAAGAGATGAGAAAGGATTTAGAGATTCTTGCCTTTTCTTCGCTCGTGGTTAGATTTAACTAGTAAGTTTAGTACATACTTTGGCCAAGCAAAGCAGTGCCTATAATTAATTCATACTGATACGGGTGAATAATTATTCTTCAAAAGTCCCTGTCTGAATTTACTCAGTTTTAAGGTATGAAGAACCATGCCTAAAATTTATCTATGCTAATACCGGTAGATAAATTTTCTTCAGAGATTCCTGAGCTATGTGATAGCAAATATTTTACAAATTTATAGTATATGGAATTGATTTCAGAATTAATCAACATAAATGAATAAAGGTTGGGGTGTAAATAATATTCTAGTTGAATTGTTGAATTAACAGAGGCAGAGTGACTGAATGAAAGTGTGGAAACCAGATGATTTGAAAAAAATATTTTGGGGTTGGGAATTAAATTAATAATGAAATAAAAAGCTTATGTTGATTCAACATGGATCTAGATGAGGATTAATTTTAATAAAGAATAGGGTAATAAAAAAAAAAAATTTGGAAGATATGGTATACAAATATCATAATTATGATTGTACTAAACAATATTTGTGAGATTAATAGGCGAGGAAAATTTTCTCCGGACACAAAGTTGAGTGTCTGCGTAAATTTTGAGGGGCGACTGTAACGAACCATCTTTACTGGATTCATTTATATCTCACAAATGGTCAAATAAAATTATTATATATTGTTATCAAATAAATCGAGCGATACTTGAATAATGAGGTCGGAAACAATAGAGGGTTTGTTCTGTCGTTTTTTCAGAGAGTTGGGCTGTGAGAATGTTTATATACAAAAAATATAAACATCCGATTTTCAGAATACTTTGAAGGAACACACCAATTCCTGTTTAGGAATCGTATGAATAAGATTCAAAATTGAATGAAATGTTTTATCTTGGTTGGCGACTTTAAATAGAAAAGTAACAGCTGAAGGGGGATCAGTGTTGGATAATTTTAGAAGTAATAACACGTTCGCGCCAAAGCGCCGGGGTAAAAAATATTAATTGTGTTAATTAATTACGAAGTGATTTTAAAGTTCATTTAAAAGCTAGAAATTAATACTTTGAAATATTAGGATTGATTCTGGGAAGTAGACCATAATAAGTGAAATTGAATATAATTTAGTGAAAGTTTAAATTTTTGTGAAATATAAAATTAATTTGAAAAGCCGTCCAAAATAAAAGAAATTAACTAGTTTCTTTTTGGTGATGTTTTTCAAGTGTTCTTGGGTATTCAAAGTCAATGTCAAGTTTAGCTAGTGAAAAAGTGAACGATCTTCGAGGGGAGATATTTGTTAGACTGTCGTAGTCTATAAAGTATCTTCTATTTTAATGTTTTCAGGTTCCAATATCTTGTTTGACAGGACTCCTTTATCAGCCTGAAAAGGTTGTCTCGTGAGCCCGCGGGACAGGCAAGATCTTATCCATCCATAAAACCTCATTCCTGACCTCTAGGCTCCGTCTGTCGCTTTAGGTTACACAGCGACAGATATCCTATCCTTAATAGTTCAATCTAGGTATTCTGACCTTGCACCTCGTCAGAAGACATACACATTTAACTGCACATTTAAAACAAAATGAGAACGGATTTCTCAAAGTTTGAATCGCACACACCCAATTTAGCCAGGTAATTAGGCACACTTATATAGGCATTGTATTAGTGCGTATGTAGACCAATCTTACAAATTGGCATTTTCTAAAAATTAACCGGTGATTTAATTTAGTTTACTATTATTCTTTCATAAAGGAACGGGCAAAATATTTATCAAACGTATTAAAATACTAGATAAAAGGAAAATCTTGTAATTGAATATTATCATTCGCGGAAGGAAAATTTCATTTAAATATAGTCTAGAATTTCCACAAGCGATTATTCCTACCTGGATAATCCAACTAGTAATTCTATTTATCCTACAGAGAATATTTAGAATTATTTGTAGGTAAGGATATGAATCAAGTAGGGATTTTCCTAGGCTTCAGGAAGCCTAGATAAATCCCAAAGTTAACCAAAGGTGAAGGATGTATGTGGTTGATTTTGCGTTATTGATTAAATGTAAAATTCCCTGGAATGTTTGAAAATGACTAACAAACTTACTCCGACGGAAATAGGTTCGCGATCCTCTAAATTCCCTTGTATTAAAGTAAAAAGGAATTGATTTTAATTAGAATATCATTTGGATAAAACTCACGGACAATATTAGGTAATTACCTATGTCCAAGCGAGGGAGGATTGACCAAAAGCATTGGAAGAAATCCACCGAGGGCAGCGCGGACGGGGCTGTTCTCCAAAAAGTCGCTTATCTCTGGATATGAACCTTATCAAATTTGGTTCATCCTTCAAATAATTAAAGAAATAACTTAAAAATTCTATCTGAGAAACAAATAATTTATACAAGTAATTTTCTTGTCATTTCCCTAATGGATCTATTACAGATGCAAACCTGTCACGTAAAAGTATCTTGAAATAGCACAATACAAACATGTCTGTATTGAAGCACTAGAGTCAAAATCAATAAACCTCAGAAATTGTAAAATCGGAGTGTTCAAAATATTACTAGGAACCTTAATTGTAGCTTATTCTTTTACAAAGGAATAACAAACTATAGAGGAAATAAATCTCTGGAGTAATCTTTTAATTAACTGTTCTGATGTGTACTGAAGTAAAATAAAACTTAAGTAGGTATCTTTCCTATTAGAATTAGTAGCATCTATTACGAGGATATCGATAAAAAGGTAAAATAATTTATGTAGTTAGGATATGTTAAGACTCGACAATATTAACAAATAAAGAACTCAAGTTATTACAATACACAACGTAGGTATATATCTAGACGATCACATGGCCAATTTATAGTGTTTAAAGAAGTAGGTAAGACTAAAGTTATCGTAACTCCACAGAGTAAAGTAGGAAGTCGGTGAGTGAGCGCGGTATAATAGGTATTTAATACAGTATATTAGGTATAGTAGATTAGGTGATTAGATTAAATTTAGGAGGGGGGGGTGTTACAGGCGGCGATAAAACGTGACCTTGATCGATATCAACAAACAGCTAAATTCGCATAACATGTTGTTGCGCCGGTTTTGCGTCGCGCATATTTATAACGTCATCTCTCGCGCCATTATCGCCATTATGTAGGTAGGTCTATGGGAATGCGGTGACGTCACAATTTGTACATTTTTAATGCTTTTCTACAACAACATCTTGAACACGTGTAATAGGCGTGTTATAATATTATCATTATATTTATAAAACAAAGTCGATAAGTAGGATAAGTTATTTATGCCAAAAGAGAGGTACGGAAGCCTTCAGGATAGATAAATAAATAATAATAAATAATGCTGGACAAGTCCACACAACATTATTTAGCCCCAAGGTAAGCCAGAGCTTGTGTTGTGGGTACTAGTTAACTGATATACTATTGTCCTATTGTCGACCTCTGTGGCGCGGCGGGCGAAGCTTAGCCTGCGACGCCGGTGGTTGCGGGTTCGATTCCCGCCTCGGAACAAATATTTGCGCGATCGCAGATATTTGTTCAGGGTGTTCTGGGTATTTTCTATGTATAATAAAAAATATCTATCTATGTAATATATTGTATTAAGTATATCAGTTATCTAGTACCCATAACACAAGCTCTGCTTAGCTTGGGGCTAGATAATGTTGTGTGAACTGTCCAGCATTATTTATTTATATTAATTGACACAACCGTACGGTGTAACACGGATTTTTGTATGAAAAAAAACGGTATATTACGAAGGAGCACAGCTTTACAATAAATTACCATCAGATATATAAAAAAATACATTTAACGCATTCAAAACTAAACTTTCTCATAATATTATATCAAATGTTTACTAATAATTTTATGCGTCATAATGTGTTGATTGAGTTCCTATCTATATTACTTACTTGAGCCCTGACTTCTGGCCGAAAGGGGTGAAGTTCCGGCGGTTCAAGGGACGCCTGTCACGTGATCCCCCGGGCCGCGACGCGTCGGCGATCAAACGTGTGTTAGATTAAGTAATAAAGTGTTTTTTAGGTGTATGTTAGTTGATATGGGCTTACTGTTTAGGTCTAGTGCATTTCTCAGTAAGCCTGAAATAAAGATTTTGAATTTGAATTTGAATTACCTTGAACGACCTAAACTATTTTTACTATGTATAATTGATTCTCATGTAAGTTCTAGTAATTATCTTTTTGAGAATAAATGATTAATTAACTGAAATTGATGTTCGCAAAGTGTACGTCGGAGTATTGAAAACGTCATCATAACAACGATCGCCCGTGTATAACGCATGGAGGTATTAGTATGGATTGAGTGCTAAAATAGCATAGAGTGTTCCTTCTTACTCCTATCCTAGAAGATAGCTTGCTATCCTATGTTAGAGAGAAACAAATATATTGTCACACGACAGTCGTTTTTCCGTTCCGTACCCTGAATATTGGCACCATGCATATACATCTTCCTAGATTGTTACCATGAATGTAGTAGTAATTTGACATTTGGCCTGGTACGAGTTACACAAGTAAAAACAGATAGATATATGCTTGTCTCATTCCAACACATGAATACATTCATATAAAAGAATGAGACTGGTATAATCGATACCGTTTCGTTTTTAGCCTTAGTGCCATGCCTTTAGTCCATCTTCCTATAGGTATAACTGTACGTTAGTATTATTCCTTACTCTGTGGTATAACGTAAGAACTATATGGGTCATTCTCAGTTAAGAGGTAATAGCTTACTGATAAAACTTGGCCTGACAAAAAATTTTGAAATTTGATTTAATTTTTTTACAGATTTATCAAAACAACTTGTTTTTTAATATGTGCTGGGTGACCAGTCAATTTTTCATTTTTTTATCATTTTACAGAAAGCCAGGGGAGAGACTTTTATGTTTTTTTTTTTATAAAATATAAATAAATGCATATATTAAATGTTTGTCAAATTTTTATAAATCTATTAGATGATGTATATGCATTTTCTAATGTTTTTTTTTTATTATTCTTTTTTACCTCAGAAAATAGTGATTGTTGAGCACAGTCTAGTCCCTCCCCTGGCCTCTTGAAAAACAAGAAAAAAATAAAAAAATTACGGATTATTTTGCAGATCTGAATAATTGAAAGTGTAATTCAGTGTAATAGTCCATTTAAATCAATATTTATACGTCTGCTGAACATTTTTGCAAATGATGTACCAGGGGAGAGAAAGCCAGGGGAGAGACTTTTCAGTAAGAAAATCGATAATATCTCAAAAGTATTTAATATTAGTTAATAAAATGAAGTATGTTTGTAATCTATAAGTAAATTAAAGTCAATATAAATATATGATTAAGTATTTAGAAAAGTTAATCCAGAAATAAAGCTGACCAGGGGAGAGACTATTTCACCAGAAACCAACAAAATTGATGAACAAAAGGATCAATATGAGTGACAAAATGTGGAAAAAAGATCATTATTACAACGTTGGTTTATATTTGTGGATCAAATGAATTATGATTAGCATTAATACTACAATAATTAAGATCGCAAATACAATATTTTTTAGATTATAAGAATGCCAGGGGACGAGACGCAATTTCTGGCGACAAAATGTATCGTGAATATAATCCATTAAAAAAAAAAAAAAATGTTACTTCGGTTACATCATTACAATCATTCTTTATATTAATTTCTAATACAGACTAACTTAAAATGTTTTCATGGCTTTAAGATCACGTAAACTTACTGATTTACTGTAAATACTAGCTGGCGACAGGCCAGGGGAGAGAAGTTTTGCATGTTTGAGGTGAAATTGTGACAAAACTAAGTTAATTAATTATTTGAAATTGATTGTCCATAAAGTTGAGCACTTATATTAAGAGATTATGATATAATATTTTCTCAATTTTCGAAAGAAGTATGATTATTTACCCGGGACATCGTTTTTACCTCTTAACTGAGAATGACCCATATAGCCAATAATCTGTGACGTGTAATCTGTGCCAGAAACGTCACAGATTAATGAATAGCTACTACGCAATACACGCACGATCGTCGCTACGATGAGATAGATAGATATATAGATAGATAGATTAACACTTTATTGTAGCATTAAGTTCGCCTTTGTACCTACTTTGTTTTATGTGCAATAAAGAATTTTCTATCTAGTAAACCAAAAAATAATAATAAAAAAACACAATAATAAAATGATTACTTAACTAAATCAAATTATAGTACAATGGGCGGCCTTATCGCTGAAAGCGAATGTATACTACATTTGCTTACCCACAACATCTTCCCCTAAATAAATAATTTAATAACTTACTTACATCTCAAACTAAAGTTAAGACTAGTTAGGTAGACATACCTTACTATAACTACCTACGTCTGGCACGTGCCCGTGCCACCATAGAGGCGGGTTTTTTGGGGGGATGGAGGGGACGGGGCTCTTGAGTAGTTATGACCTCTATTATTGCGAATAAATGATTATAATCTATTGTTGATCGAAAATTATTATGATAATGAGTCAAGTGACACGACACGCGGAAGATTTTTCGTACCTATCCACGTCACAGATACCGCCCATTATAATGAGTGCGCGTTGCCAGTGATGACTCACGGCGCTAAGACGTGGCCGCTAACTACTGAGTGGTGAGTCTTAGGCGCTGTCTCCACGAGTGAGAGAATCGCGGCGATATTAACGTCGTGCCATGTATTTCTATGAACGCGTCTCCACACGGCGATGTTATCGCGGCGACAACATCACTTACTTATAGTTCAGGTAAGTTAGAAAGTGACAGAGTAGCGCTCGCGGAACGAAAAGAAAGTGAAAATCACGAAAAATAATTATTTTTCACGTGAAAAACCGTTGTATCACATAATTATGTGTTCAACTTGAAGATAAAGTCTTTGTCGCCATTTATGTGAAAGAAAAAGTTTAAAATTCTATGTCGTTCAGAAGTTGAATCAAATTTTCAGTCGAAAACATCTCCAGTTTGTTATTTTTTTTCACATGTTTAATGAATAGGTAGAACATTTTTGTACGTTCACGTTACAGATAATAGGTCAATGAACGAATTTTTTTTTTTTGAGCACATTACATTGACTCCTCTAAGAGGAGAAAGCCTCCAAATAAGACCAATCAACTGCTTTATATGCTAGATATTAAATTATGGCAAAAATCTAAATAATAAAAATAAAATAAAAAGACTTTATTTCAGACACACAGATCCATAATTTGGTTAGTACACAAAAAATGGTCCTATTATTCTGCCTCTTAAAAGATTGTAGCGCGCCAGCCATTTAATAATATCGCTTGTGATACCTTTTTTTAACCCCCGACCAACTTATATATTCTGTGCCTCGACGCAAAAACGACGGGGTGTTATAAGTTTGACGTGTCTGTGTTGGTGCGTGTCTGTGTGTGTGTCTGTCTGTGGCATCGTAGCTCCCGAACGGAAGAACCGTTTATTTTTTTGTGTGAATTGTATATTTGTTGGGAGTGTTCTTAGCTATGTTTGAACAAAATCGGTTCAGTCGTTTCATTGCGTTGAGGGTTTTTTAATTTTTTACAAAATTAATTACTTGTTGCATTAATTACTTGATAGCATACATTTCGGCGCGAATATATGTTACTAATTGTTTTATAATTTGAATATACCCAGTGACATGTCATTCATCGAAATCGATTCAGCCGTTTAGTAACTACTAAACGGCTGAATCGTCCCTATAGGGACGGACATACATAGGTACAGGTCAAACACATAAACCTCCTTTCTTGGCATCGCCCGCAGGCGCGTAAAAAAGGTGTTGGTTGATAGACAGAAAAACGTGAAATTTTTAATCCATATTTCTAGCACTTGTTGGCATCTGATTAGAAGCCATTATAAGAAGAAAAGAAAGAAGAAGAAGAGCTAAAATTTGGCATACCTTTCAAGTGCCGATAACAGCAGGTCAGGATCTGATGATGGGATCCTGGAGAAATCGAGGGAACTCTTCAAATATTATAGGCACACTTGAAGCGAGCTCCTTTTTGCTTAAGTATACAAATGTTTAATTTATACTTGTTTACTAATTTGTCCTCTATTTCATTTCAGGGATGCATTTCTCCCAGTCAGTGGCTATCATCCAGAGTCAAGTGGGCACGATACGGGGCGTGCAGGTGCTGTACAGTGATCAGGTAATTACCACCTACAATAGTAATGCTCAGTAGCGGCAAATAAATTGAACCCTGTGGGTGACTTGCGCAATAGCAATATCTAGTGACCTGGTAAACGCGCTGGGGTCTGTGTGAATGACGGAACAAGCAGATGGCCCACCTGATGTTAAGCGGTAATCTCTGCCTTTAAGAGGAAACACAAGGGCCGTTTTCCCATACAAACGTAGTCCCCTGTTTTCTCCTTGGATAATGCAAGTAGAGCATTTTTTTTTCTCCAAAATATCTATGGTCACCATTGACATGTCCCTATGTTTTCCTTTTTTTAAAAGAGATATTCAAAAACCTACAAAAATGGTCAGATTTTCCGCTGTGAAAATGAAATCATAGGAACACAGATAAAACTTTATTTTATTTTCAATAAAAAAAAAAGTTAAATTGGTTAAGTTTTGGAGAAGGAATCAGGGGACTACGAATCGTTGATTTTATGTACTTTTAATAGGTATTGTCGATCCAAGCTGCAGTTGTCTCTATCACGCTCTGCGGGGGAGGTTTGAGGTCTGCGCGACAGCAATAGATTTTACAAATACCGATTTTTTTATTCTCTAGCCCTTGGTGTTTCCTCTTAACAACGCATCACATAGGTCACGTCCACCTAGGACGCGCTCTATGTGACATTACACTGCGCCCGCCACTCCATAAAGACATAAAGATGATAAGTGTCATGTGCCTGTAATTTCACCGGTACCCATACCCTTCAAACCTGAACATAGCAATGCGAGCACTACGGCTTTGCGGTAGAAATAGGTATGGAGGTATGGAGTACTTCCCCGGGCGAAGTCTTTTCACAAGAACGCTGTACTACCTACTGCTAAACCTACCATATCTGCCTACTTATCCGGGAAACAGGCGTGACTTTATGTATGACTAGAAACTCGCCCTGGCTTCTCGGGATCCCCCCACCCTCCCGTCCCCCCTACCTAACCCTCCTCCGCTCTTAACCCGCCATCTATCCATACACCAGATACAAAAACCTGCTAAAGTTATTTCCCCTTTGTTACTCGCTGATAATTTTGCTGAAATATTTTTTTTAATCGGTTTATTCGTTTTTGAGCTTTACCATTACAAAATAACAACCTCTTTATAATATATGTTACTCTCGAAAAGTATATTTTAGGTAATTTTTTTACACCTTGGGTTACATTATTAGAGTGTTAGTAAGGTTAGTATCCCTTATTTTTTTGAAAAAATAATATAGCCTATGTCACCCGGGGATAGTGTAGCTTCCCAACAGTTAAATAATTTTTCAAATAGGTTCAGTAGTTTCGGAGCCTATTCAATGCAAACAAACAAACAATCAAATCTTTCCTCTTTATAATTAGTATAGAGTATAGATATAGATAATATAAATAAAAGCTTTTGTTTTATTGTTTCAGAATCCATTGAGCGTGGAGCTAGTAATAAATATGCCACAGGACGGCGTCCGGTTAGTGTTCGATCCGGTCGCGCAACGCCTCAAGGTTATAGAGGTCTACAACATGAAACTAGTTAAACTTAGATATAGGTGAGTGTCCATTTCTATATGCCGCAGGACGGCGTGCGGTTAGTGTTCGATCCGGTCGCGCAACGCCTCAAGGTTATAGAGGTCTACAACATGAAACTAGTTAAACTTAGATATAGGTGAGTGTCCATTTCTATATGCCGCAGGACGGCGTGCGGTTAGTGTTCGATCCGGTCGCGCAACGCCTCAAGGTTATAGAGGTCTACAACATGAAACTGGTTAAACTTAGATATAGGTGAGTGTCCATTTCTATATGCCGCAGGACGGCGTGCGGTTAGTGTTCGATCCGGTCGCGCAACGCCTCAAGGTTATAGAGGTCTACAACATGAAACTAGTTAAACTTAGATATAGGTGAGTGTCCATTTCTATATGCCGCAGGACGGCGTGCGGTTAGTGTTCGATCCGGTCGCGCAACGCCTCAAGGTTATAGAGGTCTACAACATGAAACTAGTTAAACTTAGATATAGGTGAGTGTCCATTTATTCCATCACCACCATCCTTGTCATCATCAGCCCAGAATTAGCACGTCAGCCCCCTTATTCGCTATGACCAAACGTGACATAACGCGGAATTACACCCCTGGTGTAATGCCTTAGTCTGGCTTTACCTCATCTACGGGGGGGTTTCTTCTATGCATCTTCGTGAGGAAACCTGAATGGTCTAGAATAAAAAAATACATTTATTGGTACAACCAATGGTTTTATCGCACGTCTAATGTCAATGCGAAGTCGTTTGGTATGCAAATGACCTAACGACCTTTTAACGTTATTTGCTCCCAGTGTTTTTGAATAAAATGTTGTGGGATGACATTTATATACAACCTACTCAGGTACGTCCTATTTTACAAGCTTTTATTTAACTGGCAATGTATGTCCGGGTGGAATCTTGCAACTGAATTTTAAAGCAGTTATCATCAACCGATTGAGATGAAATTTGGCATACCTGGCAAGTTCCGATGACGATACAATATGATGGTGACAGCGAGCTGATCTGATGATGGAGACGGAAGGTGGACAACGGAACTCCTCGATGGATAATAGTAGACTAGCCGTGTTTAGGCTCATTTTGATCAGCACACGGTTACGATCACTAATTTTATAAAAGCTTGTTTTGAGAAATATATTTTTCACAAAAAACTTATTACCTTTACAAATAACAAAAACTGAATTTCAATACGAATATTTTATGTTATAGGTATCTATATAAGTATATAAAACAAAGTCGTGTTAGTTACACCACTTATAACTCAAGATCGGCTGGACCGATGTTAGTTATCTCTTTTTTGGTGGATTCTTCTCCGCTCCGAATAGCAGAATAAGTAATAAAATATCGGGGATATCTGTTTTTCACCGGGGGCTACTCGTGCGTAGCCGGGGCGAGTCGCTAGTTTTGTATATTTTATGTTATCTATCGTAGGTAACATAAAAATACTCAACTCGCATCAGTCTGTCGAATTATATTACGTAGTAAATAAAAAAAAAACAAGGTTACATTTCCAAGTAAAAGTTACTTTCTGAACACTCGGGTAACTTTTGACAAGAGCTCGGTGGCAACACTGATCATAGGTAGAGTACGCGTCATGTAAAAACAACGCTGGAGCGTATGAAGAAGTATGACTGCCAGCGTTCTTTTTACATGACGCGCATTATAATGTTGTATTGTATTGTATTGTATATATTTATTGCTTACATGTACCTACTTACAATATTGTTAGTATATGGTCTTATTTCTACTGTTAGTAATGTAGTATGTACATGAGCCCCGTTAGGGCGCTGCAATTTTGTGATCACGACACATAATAATAGTGAAATAACAGGTAACAGGTAATGTTACAGGTCTAGCGCATCTGAGCCATTCCCTGAGGTATGGGAGCGGTACGGGAGGGGTGTTTTCGTCTCTGAAATTATCAGATGACATAAAGCCACGCTTCATTTTGACGTAACGAAAACACCCCTCCCGTACCGCTCCCGTACCTCAGGGACTGACCCAGCTAAGCGCTAGACCTGGGCCCTTATTAGCTATGATCAAACGTGACAAAACGGGGGCTCGTTACGATACCAGCGTGGAATCATCGTTCAGAATACATAGTGACGTCACACGTTATTGGCAAGGAATCTCCTATGGTCATAGCGAATAAGGGCCCAGTAGTTCCTGCCTTTGCCACACCTGTTCTCTTACCGCACAGTCTAATCGTTGTTTTTTTTGTTCTAGCGGTATGTGCTTCAACTCTCCAGAGATAACGCCATCTATCGAGCAGATAGAGCATTGTTTCGGCGCCACGCACCCCGGCCTGTACGACTCGCAGCGACATCTGTTTGCGCTTAACTTCAGGGGACTCTCGTTCTACTTCCCCGTCGATAGTAAATTCGAGGTAAAGTTACGTTATAACGCCATCTATCGAGCAGATAGAGCATTGTTTCGGCGCCACGCAACCCGGCCTGTACGACTCGTAGCGACATCTGTTTGCGCTTAACTTCAGGGGACTCTCGTTCTACTTCCCCGTCGATAGTAAATTCGAGGTAAAGTTACGTTATAACGCCATCTATCGAGCAGATAGAGCATTGATTCAGTGCCACGCACCCCGGCCTGTACGACTCGCAGCGACATCTGTTTGCGCTTAAATTCAGGGGACTCTCGTTCTACTTTCCCGTCGATAGTAAATTCGAGGTAAAGTTACGTTATAACGCCATCTAACGAGCAGATGGAGCATTGTTTCGGCGCCACGCACCCCGGCCTGTACGACTCGCAGGGACATCTGTTTGCGCTTAACTTCAGGGGACTCTCGTTCTACTTCCCCGTCGATAGTAAATTCGAGGTAAAGTTACGTTATAGCGCCATCTATCGTGTCCATATTAAAATAATAATGTGCTTTATTCTGTCAGCTCCAAGTTTACTTGTATTATATATTTAATCTGTTACTGGTAGCGATTTGAGATTGTCTTTTCTTAAGTTAAAACTAAAAATAGACTCCCTGTCCTTTGCTTTTTATTTACAAATGAAAAGGATGGCGATACGTTTAGTTAGCTTTAGCTTTAGATAATGCAAATTCAAATCGCTACCACTGTTAGCCTGAATCATTCCATTGTTGGGCAAAGGCCTCCCCCCATATCCTCCAGTCACTACTATCCTGTGCTATTGTTTGCTAATCTGGGTTAAAGGCATCTATTTCATAGCGCCATCTCTTGCGTGGTCTGCCGCGACGCCGTCTCGCTGTGTCAGGGCTCCACATAGTGGTTATTGCATCGCACCATCTCCTGCGCGGTCTGCCGCAACGCCGTCTCGCTGTGTCAGGGCTCCACATAGTGGTTATTGCATCGCACCATCTCCTGCGCGGTCTGCCGCGACGCCGTCTCGCCGTGTCAGGGCTCCACATAGTGGTTATTGCATCGCACCATCTCCTGCGCGGTCTGCCGCGACGCCGTCTCGCTGTGTCAGGGCTCCACATAGTGGTTATTGCATCGCACCATCTCCTGCGCGGTCTGCCGCGACGCCGTCTCGCTGTGTCAGGGCTCCACATAGTGGTTATTGCATCGCACCATCTCCTGCGCGGTCTGCCGCGACGCCGTCTCGCTGTGTCAGGGCTCCACATAGTGGTTATTGCATCGCACCATCTCCTGCGCGATCTGCCGCGACGCCGTCTCGCTGTGTCAGGGCTCTACATAGTGGTTATTGCATCGCACCATCTCCTGCGCGGTCTGCCGCGACGCCGTCTCGCTGTGTCAGGGCTCCACATAGTGGTTATTGCATCGCACCATCTCCTGCGCGGTCTGCCGCGACGCCGTCTCGCTGTGTCAGGGCTCCACATAGTGGTTATTGCATCGCACCATCTCCTGCGCGGTCTGCCGCGACGCCGTCTCGCTGTGTCAGGGCTCCACATAGTGGTTATTGCATCGCACCATCTCCTGCGTGGTCTGCCGCGACGCCGTCTCGCTGTGTCAGGGCTCCACATAGTGGTTATTGCATCGCACCATCTCCTGCGTGGTCTGCCGCGACGCCATCTCGCTGTGTCAGGGCTCCACATAGTGGTTATTGCATCGCACCATCTCCTGCGCGGTCTGCCGCGACGCCGTCTCGCTGTGTCAGGGCTCCACATAGTGGTTATTGCATCGCACCATCTCCTGCGCGGTCTGCCGCGACGCCGTCTCGCTGTGTCAGGGCTCCACATAGTGGTTATTGCATCGCACCATCTCCTGCGCGGTCTGCCGCGACGCCGTCTCGCTGTGTCAGGGCTCCACATAGTGGTTATTGCATCGCACCATCTCCTGCGTGGTCTGCCGCGACGCCGTCTCGCTGTGTCAGGGCTCCACATAGTGGTTATTGCATCGCACCATCTCCTGCGTGGTCTGCCGCGACGCCGTCTCGCTGTGTCAGGGCTCCACATAGTGGTTATTGCATCGCACCATCTCCTGCGCGGTCTGCCGCGACGCCGTCTCGCTGTGTCAGGGCTCCACATAGTGGTTATTGCATCGCACCATCTCCTGCGCGGTCTGCCGCGACGCCGTCTCGCTGTGTCAGGGCTCCACATAGTGGTTATTGCATCGCACCATCTCCTGCGTGGTCTGCCGCGACGCCGTCTCGCTGTGTCAGGGCTCCACATAGTGATTATTGCATCGCGCCATCTCCTGCGTGGTCTGCCGCGACGCCGTCTCGCTGTGTCAGGGCTCCACATAGTGGTTATTGCATCGCGCCATCTCCTGCGTGGTCTGCCGCGACGCCGTCTCGCTGTGTCAGGGCTCCACATAGTGGTTATTGCATCGCGCCATCTCCTGCGTGGTCTGCCGCGACGCCGTCTCGCTGTGTCAGGGCTCCACATAGTGGTTATTTTGGCCCACAGCTCATCAGGCGTGCGACAGACATGTCCAGCCCAATTCCACTTCAGCTGCGCGGCTTTTTCTCCCACGTCGGCGATTTTAGTTTTGGAGCGCAGTATGGTGTTTCGAATCCGGTCGGTTAATTTAACTCCCAGAATACTGCGCTCCATCGCCCGTTGGCAAACCATGAGTTAGGATATCTGAATATTTGTCAAAAAAAGCGATGGTAGCTTAACGGTTCAATAGTGCAACTCAGAATCCAACGATACCGGGTTCGATCCTAGGCTCCGCACCAATGACTTTTCTAAGTTATGTGTGGATTTCCATCGCTCTGTGCTTCGGAGGGCACGTTAAGCTGTCGGTCCCGGCTGTTATTGATTAATAGCAGTCGATAAGCCATGTCAGAGGCCCTCGGGCGGCTTGACAAACTCTGACACCAGAGGCCAGCACTACCTCATACGAAACGACGACGACCAAGTTTTCGAGCCATAATTGATAACGGGAAGAATGCACATGTCCATCGCTTCACTGTTTTCTGCTGTTTGATGTTTGGTACTGTTAGTCATTAAAGAAAGAAAGAAAGAAAGAAAATATTTCTTATATATTTCTTATATTCTTATTGACTTGTTTTAAATAAATACAAATAAATACAAATTTTATTTGTAACTCAATCAAAAACATAATAAAATAGAAGACAAAGATAACAAATTTTTGCACTGACTCACAAAATGGTCTCTGTCTCAGCGTGAGCCAGTTGTAAACAAGTTACCACCAGCGCTGGTCTTCCGACAGAGCCATTTGGTGACGTCACGGAAAATAACACTTGACACAAAACAATCAAAAATATAACAAAAACAGAAAAAAAAGAAACAAATAAACATCTACGACAACTGTTGACAAACACGAGAGAACGATCCAGGTAACAAATGATTGTTCTACACACACTGCAAGAACTCAGGACTTTGGTCTTTGACATGTTCATCTTCAATCCAACCTCAAGGCTTGCATTGCTCAGGTCTTCGAGCAAGGACTGTAGTTCGGCTAGCTTATTACATATCTTGCAATAGCAATGCGATAGCAATGCAATAGCGAAAATTGCGCGATTATCGCATCCAAATCGCAAATTCGTATTAGGAATCGCTGATACGTAATACGAATTTGCGATTTGGATGCGATAATCGCGCAGTTCTTGCTATCGCATTGCTATTGCAAGATACGTAATAAGCTAGCGGATGCTGTTGAGGAGAAGAGAACAATCTCGTCAGCGAAGCGAAGGTTAGTCTACCTTACCCCACCGACTTCAATGCCTCTGTCTCCTCTGGCCGCCAGCTTTACTTCATTTTATTCTTCATGTATAAAAACTCAGGAACGAGACGTGTTATAGCACTTTATTACAAAAATTTTTTTGTTTGTGCATGAGACCTCTGTCCATATATGTATAAGGTTCACAATGCGAGGCCGACAAAAAAACGGCCTCTGATAGTGATGCCGCCCTCCATACAGGGTGATTGGGGACTACATAAGTGGGGTTGATTGCGCATGTGTACATTCGCGCATGCCCTATACAGACGCAACATATTACTACTGCGCATTGAAGGTCAGCGCTCATAACTCGATGCGCGACCTATATCGGTAGGGTTGCGCCAGCTCTTAAGGTGGATGCCCACTTACGCTTGAGGCGCGAAATTCAAATATTTTGGTGTTTTTTGCCCATTACAGCTCATCAACACTTCTTCTGATAGCGAAAGTTGAGTTCGCGAGAACTAGGAGACTTAACACACATGTTTTAATTGATGCTATCTCATAAATATCATCAGTTTAGCTATGATACACATTTTTACAGTGTTTTTTTTTGTTTAGGGGTATCGTAGCTAAACTGATGATATTTATGAGATACTATCAATTAAAACATGTGTGTTAAGTCTCCTAGTTCTCGCGAACTCAACTTTCGCTATCAGAAGAAGTGTTGATGTATGGAGCTGTAATGGGCAAAAAACACCAAAAAATTAGCATTTCGCGCCTCAAGGGTGAGCATTCACCATAACTTGTTTGTCGTCTCAACATTCCAGCCGGGCTACGCGCACGGGCTCGGCTCGCTGCAGTTCCCTAACGGCGGCTCGCCCGTCGTCTCGCGGACCACCATCTACTATGGATCTCAACACCAGGTACCTACTCATTTTTTTATACTATTTGAAATGATAGATCAATCATCGGCTCACCTGATATTAAGCGGTAAACTCTGCCTTTAACAAGGCATTACCTCATAGGTCACGTCCACCTAGGACGCACCCTATGTGGCATTGCACCGCGCCCGCCACCCTGAGATAAAGATGAAAAGTCAGGCACATGAGCCTGTAATTTCACCGGCAACCTTACCCTTCAAACCGGAACACAGCAACCAATAACACTCACAATATATACACACGTGGAATACACTACCGTCTTCTGTCTTTCCTGAAAACTATAATCTGGGTCTCTTCAAGGCTAGAGTGAATAGGTGCCTTCTAGACCTTTGTGCTCCATCTTCGGGCACATCGTCACTTACCAACAGGTGAGATCGTGGTCAAACAAAGGTCTAACACTGCTTTGTGGCAGAAATAGTTATGGTAGTAGTACTTCACCAGACGAACTCTTCCACGTTTGACCTGTTCATTGTACGTTCCAGGCTAGCAACAGCAGCCCCGCCGGCAGCGTGGTCTCCGCCGGGCCCCTGCCCGAGCTGCCGCTGTCGTGCTACCGACACCAGCTGCACCTGCGGCGCTGCGTGGTGCTGCGTGCGCACTCTGCCACGCGAGGCCTGCGGCTCCATTGCTTCACTGAAGGTACCTACTAGTCACAACAGCAGCCCGGCCGGCAGCGTGGTCTCCGCCGGGCCCCTGCCCGAGCTGCCACTGTCGTGCTACCGACACCAGCTGCACCTGCGGCGCTGCGTGGTGCTACGCGCGCACTCCGCCACGCGAGGCCTGCGGCTCCATTGCTTCACTGAAGGTACCTACTAGTCAGAACCGCAGCCCGGCCGGCAGCGTGGTCTCCGCCGGGCACCTGCCCGAGCTGCCACTGTCGTGCTACCGACACCAGCTGCACCTGCGGCGCTGCGTGGTGCTACGCGCGCACTCCGCCACGTGAGGTCTGCGGCTCCATTGCTTCACTGAAGGTACCTACTAGTCACAACAGCAGCCCGGCCGGCAGCGTGGTCTCCGCCGGGCACCTGCCCGAGCTGCCACTGTCGTGGTACCGACACCAGCTGCACCTGCGGCGCTGCGTGGTGCTACGCGCGCACTTCGCCACGTGAGGCCTGCGGCTCCATTGCTTCACTGAAGGTACCTACTAGTCACCACAGCAGCCCGGCCGGCAGCGTGGTCTCCGCCGGGCACCTGCCCGAGCTGCCACTGTCGTGGTACCGACACCAGCTGCACCTGCGGCGCTGCGTGGTGCTACGCGCGCACTTCGCCACGTGAGGCCTGCGGCTCCATTGCTTCACTGAAGGTACCTACTAGTCACAACAGCAGCCCGGCCGGCAGCGTGGTCTCCGCCGGGCACCTGCCCGAGCTGCCGCCGTCGTGCTACCGACACCAGCTGCATCTGCGGTGCTGCGTGTTGCTGCGCGCGCACTCCGCCACGCGAGGCCTGCGGCTCCATTGCTTCACTGAAGGTACCTACTAGTCACCACAGCAGCCCGGCCGGCAGCGTGGTCTCCGCCGGGCACCTGCCCGAGCTGCCACTGTCGTGCTACCGACACCAGCTGCACCTGCGGCGCTGCGTGGTGCTACGCGCGCACTTCGCCACGTGAGGCCTGCGGCTCCATTGCTTCACTGAAGGTACCTACTATTCACCACAGCAGCCCGGCCGGCAGCGTGGTCTCCGCCGGGCACCTGCCCGAGCTGCCGCCGTCGTGCTACCGACACCAGCTGCATCTGCGGTGCTGCGTGTTGCTGCGCGCGCACTCCGCCACGCGAGGCCTGCGGCTCCATTGCTTCACTGAAGGTACTAGTCACCAATAAAACTACAATTAAGACTGCGCCAGCCTCAAGCAGACATTTTCATACAAAAAAACTGTTTCCGCCGCTATAAGAAGCCATTTTTGTTGAGCGTTAGCCGAGTCAGTCGTGGGAAGCAATAGCGGCGATGAGCTCACCACTTGTCATATCTATATTCCACGATGGTGCAACCCACTGTGAAAAGAGGCCAACTGAGGCTCTGCCTACCCCTTCGGGAAAGAAGCGTGTTCAATCTATGTATGCATGTGTATGATTATGATGATTCTTCAAAGTTATCCTTGTGGTTTCAATGAGCAGGTAAACTATTGGCTTCAATGCCGACGTACAGCTTACTAATGTAACATTTGTTTGTAGGCACAAGCCGGTCCCTGGAGCCGCTCCAGGTGCCGATCTGCCGCGTGGTGCGGTTCGGCGACTCGTGCCAGCACGTGGCGCGAGCACTCGGCGCGCCCGCGCGGCTCTACTACAAGAGCGACGACAAGATGCGCATCCACCGCCCCACGCCCACCCGGCGCCGCCCCCCGCCCGCCTCCGACTACTTCTTCAACTACTTCACCTTGGGACTGGTGAGTTCACACCTCGACGCCACGTGAAACGACTGGGGCGATGCCAATCTAGTCAAGATCAACGCCTCTAAAACGCAGGCTTGTCTCTTCTCGGCGACAAAAAGTCAGTTTCTCCAAGCTCCTGTATTCCGTGATGTACCTGTAGCTATAGGGGATCACCTCGAGCTCTTAAGTGTTTCACTTACACCTACTCTCAACTTTGGCTCCTACATCGAGTCTAAGGCAAAAACAGCTGCCATGAAGCTAGGCATCCTGAATAAGGTAAAGCATTACTTCACACCAGGACAGCTCCGGCACAAGTACAAGTCCGGGCTGGTATGGAGTACTGCTGCCACGTTTGTGATGGCTCGGCCAAACACCACCTTGCTGACTGGGACTCGATCGAACGCAGAGCTTTCAGGCTTCTAGGTGAGCAACATATGGCGGAGGCAACGATCCAGAGTCTCGAGCACCGCCGTAAGGTCGCATGCCTTTCGATCTTCTATAGGTTACATTTCAGGGAATGCTCCCAGGAACTGCACAATCTAACCAAGCATCCTTCAATCCAGACGTACGAAATATTAACGGTTCTGGTTTTGGTAATAACGCTCAAAATTAGAGTGATTGGTCTCGCAATGAGTTATGAGCGCTAGGCGAAAGTGTTGGCGTTGATTGCGCATGTGACCATGTTTCCAAATAGTTCGATCCGTCAGTATAACAATTTGGAAAAAAAACATCCAAACAGTTCGACTATCGAACTACTGGTAGGACTGGATGGAATAAACCGAACATTCGCGCATTCGCTAACCAGACCCAAAATATTACTACCGCATTGAAGGTCAGCGCTCATTACTCGCTGCGCGAACTATACCCTGATGAGTGTGATGACTCATAACACGAAAACACTCCTCCCGTACCGCTCCCATACCTCAGGGACTGACTCAGACAGCGAGACCTGTAACTACATAAGTATAGAATTGAAACTATCGTGGTTGGGAAACACCAATAATAATAATAATATTAAATATAATACCGAAAAATAATTAATTAAATAATAATATTAAAAAATGTTGTGTTTAATATTTAATATAATACTACATAAGTAGTTATATATAAATAAATAATAAATAATGCTGGACAGTTCACACAACATTATCTAGCCCCAAGCTAAGCAGAGCTTGTGTTATGGGTAATAGATAACTGATGTACTTAATACAATACATTACAAAGATAGATATTTTTGATTATAGATAGAAAATACCCAGAACACCCTGAACAAATATCTGCAGATCGCACAAATATTTGTTTCAAGGCGGGAATCTACCCGCAACCTCCTGCGCCGCAGGCGAACCCTCGCCCGCCGCGCCACAGAGGTCGTCGCAACACAAGTTATTGCGAAGGTATAACAAAGTTTAAAGGTTCTTTCTTTCTATTTACAGGATATATTGTTTGACGCGCGCACACACCAAGTGAAGAAGTTTGTACTGCACACCAACTACCCGGGACACTACAACTTCAACATGTACCACCGGTGTGAGTTCGAGCTCACTGTGCAGCCCGACAAGTGAGTAGGCTTATAGTTAGTACTGCACACCAACTACCAGGGACACTACAACTTCAACATGTACCACCGGTGTGAGTTCGAGCTCACTGTGCAGCCTGACAAGTGAGTAGGCTTATAGTTAGTACTGCACACCAACTACCCGGGACACAACAACTTCAACATGTACCACCGGTGTGAGTTCGAGCTCACTGTGCAGCCCGACAAGTGAGTAGGCTTATAGTTAGTACTGCACACCAACTACCAGGGACACTACAACTTCAACATGTACCACCGGTGTGAGTTCGAGCTCACTGTGCAGCCCGACAAGTGAGTAGGCTTATAGTTAGTACTGCACACCAACTACCAGGGACACTACAACTTCAACATGTACCACCGGTGTGAGTTCGAGCTCACTGTGCAGCCCGACAAGTGAGTAGGCTTATAGTTAGTACTGCACACCAACTACCCGGGACACTACAACTTCAACATGTACCACCGGTGTGAGTTCGAGCTCACTGTGCAGCCCGACAAGTGAGTAGGCTTATAGTTAGTACTGCACACCAACTACCCGGGACACTACAACTTCAACATGTACCACCGGTGTGAGTTCGAGCTCACTGTGCAGCCCGACAAGTGAGTAGGCTTATAGTTAGTACTGCACACCAACTACCCGGGACACTACAACTTCAACATGTACCACCGGTGTGAGTTCGAGCTCACTGTGCAGCCCGACAAGTGAGTAGGCTTATAGTTAGTACTGCACACCAACTACCCGGGACACTACAACTTCAACATGTACCACCGGTGTGAGTTCGAGCTCACTGTGCAGCCCGACAAGTGAGTAGGCTTATAGTTAGTACTGCACACCAACTACCCGGGACACTACAACTTCAACATGTACCACCGGTGTGAGTTCGAGCTCACTGTGCAGCCTGACAAGTGAGTTGGCTTATAGTTAGTACTGCACACCAACTACCGGGGACACTACAACTTCAACATGTACCACCGGTGTGAGTTCGAGCTCACTGTGCAGCCCGACAAGTGAGTAGGCTTATAGTTAGTACTGCACACCGACTACCCGGGACACTACAACTTCAACATGTACCACCGGTGTGAGTTCGAGCTCACTGTGCAGCCCGACAAGTGAGTAGGCTTATAGTTAGTACTGCACACCGACTACCCGGGACACTACAACTTCAACATGTACCACCGGTGTGAGTTCGAGCTCACTGTGCAGCCCGACAAGTGAGTAGGCTTATAGTTAGTACTGCACACCAACTACCCGGGACACTACAACTTCAACATGTACCACCGGTGTGAGTTCGAGCTCACTGTGCAGCCCGGCAAGTGAGTAGGCTTATAGTTAGTACTGCACACCAACTACCTGAGACACTACAACTTCAACATGTACCACCGGTGTGAGTTCGAGCTCACTGTGCAGCCCGACAAGTGAGTAGGCTTATAGTTAGTACTGCACACCAACTACCCGGGACACTACAACTTCAACATGTACCACCGGTGTGAGTTCGAGCTCACTGTGCAGCCCGACAAGTGAGTAGGCTTATAGTTAGTACTGCACACCAACTACCCGGGACACTACAACTTCAACATGTACCACCGGTGTGAGTTCGAGCTCACTGTGCAGCCCGACAAGTGAGTAGGCTTATAGTTAGTACTGCACACCAACTACCCGGGACACTACAACTTCAACATGTACCACCGGTGTGAGTTCGAGCTCACTGTGCAGCCCGACAAGTGAGTAGGCTTATAGTTAGTACTGCACACCAACTACCTGAGACACTACAACTTCAACATGTACCACCGGTGTGAGTTCGAGCTCACTGTGCAGCCCGACAAGTGAGTAGGCTTATAGTTAGTACTGCACACCAACTACCAGGGACACTACAACTTCAACATGTACCACCGGTGTGAGTTCGAGCTCACTGTGCAGCCCGACAAGTGAGTAGGCTTATAGTTAGTACTGCACACCAACTACCTGAGACACTACAACTTCAACATGTACCACCGGTGTGAGTTCGAGCTCACTGTGCAGCCCGACAAGTGAGTAGGCTTATAGTTAGTACTGCACACCAACTACCCGGGACACTACAACTTCAACATGTACCACCGGTGTGAGTTCGAGCTCACTGTGCAGCCCGACAAGTGAGTAGGCTTGTGCTGAGCGTTCACTGAGCGGAGCGCTCCGTGCCGGTACAATCAAATGTACTAGTTCAGTCTTATAGTTATATTAGTACTGTTCCAGACCGTTCACCGTAAGATCGTAAGAAGGCAGGTGACATCTTACGGTGAACGGTCTATAGTTCACTGGTATAGCATGATTTTGTGTAGCTTTATAAATACTTTTTAGTATAATGCGCGTCATATAAAAAGAACGCTGGCGGTCAAGCTTCTACAGGCGTTCCAGCGTTCTTTTTATATGACTCGTACTATAATTGTACATTATTTGTAGTAAACTAGGTAGGCACTCATTCAATGCATAGGCTGGAACGCCTGAAGAAGCTTGACTGCCAGCGTTCTTTTTACATGACGCGTACTATACCTACTTATTTAAGAGATGTATACCTATGCATTGAATGAGTGCCTACCTAGTTTACTACAAATAATGTACAATTATAGTACGCGTCATGTAAAAAGAACGCTGGAACGGCTGTAGAAGCTTGACCGCCAGCGTTCTTTTTACATGACGCGTACAATACCTACTTATTTAAGAGATGTATACCTATGCATTGAATGAGTGCCTACCTAGTTTACTACAAATAATGTACAATTATAGTACGCGTCATGTAAAAAGAACGCTGGAACGCCTGTAGAAGCTTGACCGACAGCGTTCTTTTTACATGACGCGCACTATACTTACCTAGTCAGGAACTACTAATAAAAAATTAAAAAATTAAAAAAAAACTGGTGCACTTTCTTGCAGCTATTGTTTTGTTGCTAGACTCTGCCCATTCGATATAATAACAAAAATATAACTCTCTTTGACAGATGTGAGAGTAACTCGTTGGTGGAGAGCCGCGGGGTCGCCCAAATCACGGCGTACTCCAAGTGGGAGGGCGTGCAGCGCGCGTTGCGCGTGTGCGAGCGGCCCGTCGTGCTGAACCGGGCTTCGTCTACCAACACCACCAACCCCTTCGGCTCCACCTTCTGCTACGGGTACCAGGACATGATCTTCGAGGTGAGACCTTATGTCTATAGCAATAAGAGCTATACAAACGAGTCGACGCCACTTTTTACGCACTATGGTCAGTAGTAGATCGACACACAGAAGCTTAATTGAAAATAAATAAGTTTTTTTTAATTTTTAAATACAAGCTTTTATAAAATTAGTGATCGTAACCGTGTGCTGATCAAAATGAGCCTAAACACGGCCAGTCTACTATTATCCATTGAGGAGTTCCGTTGTCCACCTTCCGTCTCAATCATCAGATCAGCTCGCTGTCAACATCATATTGTATTGTCATCGTAACTTGACAGGTAAGCCAAGTTTCAGCTCAATCTGTTGAGGATAACTGCTTCAAAATTCTATTGCAAGATTCCACCTGGATTCCACCCGGATTCCACCTGGATTCCACCCGGATTCCAACTGGATTCCACCCGGATTTCACGCAGACGAGCATACATTCATTGCAAGTTCAATAAGTTTGTAAAAATAGTCAATTTAAAGTTCGGATCATGTAGTAGTTTTAGTAGTAGTAGAGCTTTTTTGTGAAAGAGTTCGTCCGGGGAAGTTCTACCACCATACCTATTTCTGCCGCAAAGCAGTAGTGCTCGCATTGCTGTGTTCCGGTTTGAAGGGTAACGGTGTCGGTGAAATTACAGGCACATGAGACTTTTCATCTTTATGTCTCAGGGTGGCGGGCGCAGTGCAATGCCACATAGGGTGCGTCCTAGGTGGACGTGTCCTATGAGGTAATGCACTGTTCATAGGCAGAGGTTACCGCTTAACATCAGGTGGGCCATCTGCTTGTTCCGTAATTCATTAGAATACAAAAAAAAAGTTAAGGTATAGTGTCGATGTCACGTACATACATAGGCACATTTCTTTTTCCCCGAAACCCTTTCGGACCATTTATTAGAGTACTATATTGCGACGCAGTAGGTAGCGGGTTCGATTCCCGCGTCGGAACAAATATTTGTGCGATCTGCAGATATTTGTTCAGGGTGTTCTGGGTATGTTCTATGTATGAATAATACAAAATATCTATCTATGTAATGTATTGTATTAAGTATATCAGTTATCTAGTACCCATAACACAAGCTCTGCTTAGTTTGGGGCTAGATAATGTTGTGTGAACTGTCCAGCATTATTATTTATTTATTTATATTTATTTATACACTAATTGTAAAGAGTGAAAGAGAGAATTCTCAGAGCTTTGAAACATTCAAGTTACAGTCACATTTCGATATAATCACATTCCGCGTTGTATTGTCAGGTGAGCAGAATACAACTTTTGACGTTTGTGACATCGACACTAGATCGTAACATGATCCGAACTTTAATTTTACTTTTTTTATTATGATAATTTGGCTGGTGGACTATGAATGTGACTGTAGTTATGCAGTTTGAATAAAACAAAAAATTAAAAAAAATAAAAGAATTCCAATTTGTTAAGATTGGTTTCAGAATAGCATATAGTGTATAGCTTATAACTAACTATAAGATAACTGTGAATCCTAGGTTAATAAAATAAAATAAAATAAATAAATAAAATAACTTTGTTATAGGTTATGTCTAACAACTACATCGCGTCGATAACTCTGTATCAGCCGGAGGGGACGCGGCCCGACTACACCGTGGACTCGATCGCGTGACGAAACCAGGTAAGTAATTTTTTTTATTTTTTATTATACTTCTTGGAATGACGGGTCAAGCAGATGGCCCACCTGATGTTAAGCGGTACCCGAACAGTGCATTATCACAAAGGTCACGTCCACCTAGGACGCGCCCTATGTGGTATTGCACTGCGCCCGCCACCCTGAGACAAAGATGAAAAGTCTCAAGTGCCTGTAATTTCACTGCCCTTCAAAATGGAACACAGCAATGCGAGCACTACTGCTTTGCGGGAGAAATAGATATGGTGGTAGCACTTCCCCCGACGAACTCTTTCACGAAAAAGCTTTACTACTTTAAAATTTAAATCTAATTTAAATATATTAATTCTACTTAGGCAGATGATAAAAAATTTGCTAGTTACGTATATATGTGTTACTTAATATTCATACAATCTCACAATTTTTATACCCTTTTTGTAATAGTAGTATAGATTTAAAGTTAACTCAACTAAACCTTAAACAGAATTTAAAAAAAAAACAAATATTCTGTTACCTATCTAAAGACCGTTGCAGACGATCTAAAGATCTGTTTTTCCATCACACAGGCAGGCTTCAGCGTCTACGCATCCTGAATTCTGGTTGTTCCGCAATGATCCGATCGTGTGAATCTATAAATACTGCGTACATCTTACCACGAAGCACCAAGAGGACAACAGTATTTAAAAAAAAATATGTGATAAAAAAAACTGTGAAAAAAAATAACTCTGCAAGTGAGCGATAGATCTCAGACCGTGTGTGAATTTATTATAATTTACTATTATATTAAATAATGAATTATGGACAATTATGTAATTATTACATTTAAGGTGGATGCTCTAGCTTGAGGCGCGAAATTCAATTTTTTTGGTGTTTTTTGCCCATTACAACTCATCAACACTTCTTCAGATAGCAAAAGGTTGATTCCGTGAGAACTAGGAGACTTAACACACATGTTTTAATTGATAGTATCTCATAAATATCACCAGTTTAGCTATGATACCCCAAACAAAAAAAAACACTAAAAATGTGTTTAGGAGGATCGTAGCTAAACTGATGATATTTATGAGATACTATCAATTAAAACATGTGTGTTAAGTCTCCTAGTTCTCGCCTTTCGGAAGATGTGCGAAACTTAAATTTAATTGTGTTTTTTCTTCAGTTCTTAAGATAGCGAAAACCACAGACCTATATCAAGACCTGTATCAATTTTAATGTTATTTTGATGTTATTTTCGCTATTAATCCAGTGTTTTCTTCAATCAAATATGATTTGCCGCAAATAATGACCAATATAAAAGCCAACAACAGTCATTTCAGTGTAAAATTATACTATGTTCGCCCATATTTGGTAAAATACGTTTATATGAAAAAGCAACCTGCTTAAACGGGTAAACTAATTTGAATGCGTTTTTATTTTATTTGAAAGCAGGTTTTCTGGCGAAGTTTCTTAGACATGTTTTATCAAAATCGGTTCAGCCGTTTCATTGCGTTGCGGGTTTTTTAAATGGCTTCTAGTTTTTGTTCATTTACATTCTTGTCTATGATATTTATGAGACATTACCAATTAAAAAAAATGTAACACATCGTCTCCTAGCTTCTGCGCAATCAGTTATTCTACCTCAAGAAGTGTTATGAGCGTGTAATGACCATTACATAATTAAATTTCAATTTCACGCCACTTTCGAAACGAGTGCAACGTTTCGCTTGAGACGCGAAATTCAAATTTTATCGTGTTTTTTGCTCATCACAGCTCATCAACACATTTTGAGATAGCGAAACCTGATTTTGCGAAAACTGGGAGACCGAACACGCGTATATTGGTTGAAAGTGTATCATAATTATCATTAGTTTAGCTATGAATGTCAATGAACAAAAAAAACACTGTAAAAATAATTTTATTATTATATATTATATTTATTACCTGCTGGATTACCTGATTTTGCAAAAACTAGGAGACATTTTTGGATATGTTTTGGTCTAAAATGTGTCATAATTATCATTACTTTAGCTACTAATGTCATTCCATGATTGTTGCAGTGGTTTTTTTGTTCATTGTCTTGCGTATCTAAACTAATAATAATTATGAGACATTTTCAATCAAAATATGTGTTTTAGGTCTCCCAGTTTTCGCAAAATCAGGTTTCCCTATCTCAAAATGCGTTCATAAGTTGTGATGAGCAAAAACACAATACAATTGGAATTTCGCGCCATTTGCGAAACGATGCACCTTAAATTATTATTTTAAGCCACTTATATTATATATATTTGAACAGTCAATCGTGTTTTTAAGTTATTTTATGTTTTTGTGTAGTCGTGCTTAAATATGTGACATATTGATAATTAGCATATAATACAGGTACATAAGGTTAACTCCGCAAAATCATTTAAATAAATATCGACTCTTGTGCCCACACAATAAAGTGCAATTCAGGTCGCACAGCGCTAATTACATACAGCTAAAGTCCCCTAGTAGTTACCTCTCTTTCTATCGCGTAACTCTTTTCTTGTCTGACTCATTGAAATGACTCCACAAGTCGAGCCCGCCGGGTACTTGTAGCTTCGTACCTAAAGTGCGGAGTGCGCCACGCCTGCTGGACCTAGGCCTCCTCATAGAATGACGATGAATGGTCTTGAGCCGCCTCCATCCACTAACTTCCTGCTATTTTTAAAATGACTTTGGTCCTTTGAGGCCTTCCTCACTCAAATAGGTAGATATATGTAGGTATATATTTAGGTCCACTGCGTCGTCCGGATTGTGGTCGCCACTCGAGGACCATTATTACCAACAGTTGTCGGTTATGTGAGCTATATGGCCTCCCCATTGTCACATCGACTTGATAATTGTGTTAAGGGGCTTCTAAATGGGTTATATTTTCACTGCAATATGTGGCCGGTAACTATTGGTGTCCCTCTCCTACTCACATGTTAGGAAAAGACACCAATAGTTGTCGGCTACGTGTTGCAGTAAAAATATGGCCCGTTTAGAAGCCCCTTTAGAAAAAGTTTTTATCTACACTCAAATCGAAAAATTCGAATTACGAATTCAAAGACGGTTCTATACAGATGCACTTTATAGACGCATATACATAAAATTAAAAATAAAACTCATTATAAGTACCGCCAACTGTATCATAAAACTCATTATAGTACCGCTATCTTTTTTTTGATTAATTCATTAAACTAGTCTATGGTTATAGTATGAATATGAAAAAAAAGGTGCACGCATGCGCAGTTCGAACTGTGAAAAAATGGCGCACGCATGCGTAGTTTGAACTTAATTTCCCGCGCTTCCCTTAAATTTTTTAGCCGATCGTGTTTTTCTTTGTTTAATTTCAATTTTTCTTATGAGTGTAGATAAAGTAGTGTATGAAACTGCATATAACTTAGGTATTAAAACACTCAAGTCAACCTATTATCGCATTCGGCTTCGCCTCATGCGATAAACAGACTCTCGTGTTTTAATACCCCTTCTTATATGACAGTTGCATAAACTACTATTGTTTCGGAACTCCTGTTTGGTGAATAGTAGACTGGTAGTGATTTGGCTCATTATGCTCAGAAGCCCAAATATCGTAACAAAAAAGTTAATATTCGCTTTTAAATGACACCCCACTTGACCTGACCGATAGTTTTTTTCCTCCCTCTTCGACCCCGATATGTCAACAACCCCCCGACCGATATAGCTCATAACATTACATTATATGTATATATAAATTGTACCAACACTATCTATCCCCTACCAAAGAAGGTGGGCAACCGCTGACCCAGGTCAAAAATAAATGAACCAGGGCCCATTCATAGAAGTAAATAGTACGGTTCTAAATGTTGTTTTTTTGTCCAATTTTTCTAAAGAACTTGTATATTTTTAGAAGTTGGGAAGCAAAAGTTGTATTTCTAAATAATTAGATAAATCAACTCATTGCATTTGCGTGAAACAAAACGCAACAAGCTTCATTACTTTTCCACAACATCTAAGCAAGAAATTAAATTAGCTTTTTCATTATCTTAACATATTTATCAGTTACCAAAAGTATCTCAACTGTACGTTACATTTGTCAAAAAAGTTGGGTCAAACAACGTATGGGGAGTTGCCCATGTTCTTTCATGAAGATCGGATTAACGGTACGGAAGTTTTCATAGGACAAACATACATACAGACATCTCTTCTTCTTCGTCGTATTCTTCATTACTGAAGGTCGTGCCCGTCTTGAATGGATGTAGTAGAGATGCTGACGAGCTTCATCCACGCTGTTCTATCCTCGGCTTGTCTCAGGGCAGCGGTGATAGGAGGCCAGTGAGTGCCTTGTTTTGATCAGACCTGCGACTAGGTGATCAGCCGCGCGGTCTTTTTCCATCCACTTCATTTCATTTTTAACCCCCGACGCAAAAACGACGGGGTGTTATAAGTTTGACATGTCTGTGTGTGTGTGTGTGTGTCTATCCCATCGTAGCTCCCGAACGGATGAACCGATTTCGATTATGATTTTTTTGTTTGAAAGGTGAATTTTTCGGGTGTGTTCAGAATCGGTTCAGCCGTTTCATTGCATTGAGGGGTTTTTTTTAATTTTTACAAAATAAATTACTTGTCATTTATTTTTATTCACAAACAATTAAAAAATCGTGTTGGAAATGGAGAACTCGCTGGTAGCAGATGGTGGACGTACATACATACATACATACATACATACATACATACATACAAACGCCGATTCTTCCAAGTTGCCTCAGAGAACTCGCATCGTTCAACTATTTGCCCAACACCTTTCAGCGTTTACAATGAGGAAAAACACATGTTCTATGTTATATTCCTTATATAATAAACCTTTCTATGTTAATAGTTAATTTACTGTGGAACCACATAAAACTATAATAGTTCGTCTAATCTAAATACTTAATTATTTTCCTTTACTATTAGTTTCCTGTTGTTAATTGCAATTAATTTAATTTATTCAATCGGTAATACACATTATTTATTTAATACACGTTCGGACTTGTAGATAAGATCGGTAGGAACAAGTTTTTTTTTTAAACATTGATTGGCCACGTTCTGTTGGTAAGTGACGATGTGGCCGAAGATGGAGCACAAAGGTCTAGAAGGCACCTATTCACTCTAGACTTGAAGAGACCCAGATTATAGTTTTCAGGAAAGACAGACGACGGTAGTGTATTCATTTATTTTGAAATCACAGATAGACACCTCAATTTTATTGATATTGCTATTTATTAACACAAATAAATAATTTGTCACATATTTTTGCACGAGTAATCACGACCGCATACAAAAACATGCAAGAAATTAGAAAATAGACTGTAAATATTTGACAAGTTTTATAAAATGCGATGTTTTTTTTTTCTAAATTAGTTTTAAACAGTTTGGTGTGCTCGTGAACGTACGAATAATATTTTTAATCTATAACAATAAATTGAAATGATGCACTTTTGAATTTAGATAGTATTTTGCCATTATTTATATCATTTTATTTTGACGTGACTCCTAAAACGCAATTAAAAGTGAATAAAAAAAAGCATTATTTTAAAATCACACTGGCAATAAAAAATAAAACTTATATATAAAACTTTGATTATATATAGTTGATACACGTTGCAAAAAAAAGTAGCCTGTACCTCAGTCCAGATCATAATCTATCTGTGTGCCAAATTTCACCGAAATCGGTTCAGCCGTTTCGGCGTGATTGAGTAACTAACATCCAAACATCGTAACATTGACATTATGATATTTCTGGGATGTGTGTATTTGTGGGGGCGCACAAAATCTTTCGTATAACTTGTGCCACGTATCAGGGACGTAATTAGGACAGAGCCGAAGGGGGCTTTGGATAAAACAGTAATTACTTACTCGTGAAATCGTGACACTGACTTGTGTACGACAATATGCTTTGGAAAACACTGACAAGATTTTTTCTAACGCATATTTTTCTCATTGAAATGGCTATGTGCTGTTATTTAGGAGTCAATTATTTCTAATTTTATGTTAAATTGTTGAAATATCACAAGATTTTTATTTTTTATCTAACATTTGGATATTAATAATTTATTTGAAAATGGTATATTTTTTATTAAATTGACAAAAATTGCTCAGAATACGCAATTCTTTGAAATAAGCTAGAAAAGTAAGCTGTGGTGTGATTGAGGGATGCAGTGTGTGAAATGAACGTATGTTAAGCTGCCAGCCCACTGCAGCGCACGACACGCTACGTATACTTAGCTTTGCTTTGTATCATAAGGTGGGTGGCATCATCCACAGCGACACGAACACGCTACACACGAGTGTGGTTCAACGTGTTGGATCTACGTCGTGGATCTGACTTGCGCAGTGTCCGTGCACAGCGTGCGCCGCAGTGGGTTCGTGGCCTTATTCGAAATTGACACTAAAATGTTTGGTCACAAAATATTTAAAACAATAGAACTTGACAGAAGGCTAGTCTGTTCACTGCCTTATTTGGTTAAGTGTCCTAAAGTTTGGCTGAACTAATATAAAACGATTGGAATCATTGCAACTTGTAAATTAATATTTTTGTACTGGAAATTTGATGTATGCTAAAAATGTTTATTATAAATATTTGGATCAGCTAATATGACAGTGATCAGACTATTTCATCGAAATAAATATAGAAAAAAAAATTGTTTGCCAAGTGCCATGTTATGCAAAATTGGACTCTAAACATGGCATATAATATGAGATTTCGGAAATGAGCTTAAATTGAGGGTTCAACGGGACAGCAGCGGTTGGTTGTGAAATGTATCTGCTGTCAGGCAATATGAAAGCTTAAGCTTTGGTGATAAGAACTATCATTGCTTGGTATTATTTTGAACTGTTTAGGTATATCTTATAGCTGTAAATGTAACATAGGAAATATGAATGAACAGTACAAGGAAGCATTAAGGACGCTGTGTTTGGGGCTAGTATAGTTTTTATTCTTGTCGCTGGCGACACTAAACCACAAAGCTTAAATGAATGATGTTTTAATAGTAGTTGGAATGGTGTTATTATCTATTTAAGTCAATTTATGTGTTAATAACCTATAATTATTTTAATTTACCTACAATAACGTGTGTTCTTAAACAGTTCAAAAGTAATCAAACACAGTATGTTTGTTATGCACACACAATTAATCACATGTGTGATTGTCGTGTAGAATAAAATGGCTGTAGTGCCATATAACGAAAAAAAAATAAAAAATTCGACAAATAATGTAATAAAAAAAGTATTAAATTTAAGGTGGCGTTACGCTGCGCATTCAAGTTGTTGGTGTGCAAATATCTTTACTGCTTTTTATTAATACGATTATCTTCTTGATTCAATAACTTTGCTAGTTGTTTGAGAGAAGATATAAAGTTGTATGACATCGGTTTAAATTCGTTTTGTCGTCTTTCAGTGAGATATTTGCAGACACAACGATCTTATATTTTTTATAATGACTAGAATACTTTCGTCGCACTGTGCTCTGTTATCTTCACGGTGTGGATCACTAACTCATAATGATTGTATGTATTTATGTCAGCCTTTATGAAACGTATTTTTTTTTAAATATGTATTGGGAAATAATCACAAATAAAATCCTTCCTAAAAAGATTAGAATAGCACATTTTCTGAATAGGATAAAACAATTTAAATATCAATAAATAAATTTTTAAACTTTGATATATAATCATGGAATTACAAACTTGGGAGGTATGTAAGTAGTTTTAAAACACACGTGCGAATGGTGTAACCTGATTGTTTCCTCATTACTGCCCTGTAAAAGGCTGACATATAGGAATCGTATAATATAGCTATAGCTTGTGTATATATATTATACGTGTAGTAGTGTTATATTATGCATTTAGCGTTACATAACAACCCTTATGATAGTGAATAGAGGACCCACTCTCAAACGATCTGTAAACTATATTACATAAAGATGAAGCAGGATGCATTAGAAAGCATGGGCGGTCAAAGGAGGTTGAAAGTCCTATACTCTCCCTGAGTACGGCCCTGTTTTACTGGTGTAAAAACTGTTACATCTCTATGTTTCAAGTTACATAGGTATTTTAAGTAGAAACAATTTCAATCGGCATGAACCGAGTAAAATATTTAAAAAACAAACTATTATTTTCAAAACTTATTCGAAAAGTTTTGAAAGTAATCATCTGGCTGTTTATGTAATTGTTATATATAGGACGAATTTTGACAGGACGTCGCTTTTGAGTGTTGTCAGATTTCGTCCCACTAGCTAGTGGGGCGAAATCTGCCAACAGTACACTACACTAACGAATACACGAGATGTAAAACTGCAGAACTGGTGATCGACACTTTGAAATAGTTAGGCAATTTTGTTACATAATAATATTGACCATATTGTTAATTGTTTAGCTAAAATAGCTGATTTTGTACTTTTGATCTCAAGAATGATCACCGAAAATGGTTTATTAGTTCTAAAATTTGTAATTTCCAAAGTTTTTGGTGTATAATATTAGGTTTGGTTGAACAGTACAAAAATGCGTAAACGATAAAGACATTGTACACAATAAATACAATGTAAGAGTTGCCATAATGGGAATTGTTGAAGTTAAATCGTAATTTACTTATCGGTGTACGTAATATTTTAAAGAATGTAGATAAAATATAATACTAACTCTTGATATTTCATTTATTCATCGGTAGCAACAAATATTTGGGATTCCACTTGATTAAATTCTACGTTAGAACTGTGCATCCGTATTGGAACCACGTATTATCGCGTGGCCAGTTCAATTTAATAAATAGTTGACTGTATCTGGTCCTTATTATTGGCGTTTTACAAGGAAAAAAACAAAACTAAAAAAATAGCTGTTATCCTTCCACGATCACTTTTAATTCTTTATTGTTAACTACGGTCTCCGGACGTCCACAGGGTTTGTTCTGTAGGTCACCATTTACAGAACGAAAACATTGGAACCGAAAACGTACACTGTTTTCTTTTCCAGTAGCTTTCCCATACACAAATGAATCCTTCTAGCTGTCTGCAGCGGTGGTGTCACTTTCGTAAACAACACGATATTTTAAGTTAACAGAACGACACAGAGAATGGACTATCTGTTCAGATATTGTGAACACAACGATGTCAAAGAAAAATCAAATGGCGTGAAAACAAATGCATCACTAAATTTGAACAAGCCTAAAATTTTAAATAAATTTGCATATGGAATTCCTAACCAAATATTTGAGATCAAAGTGGCCAGTTCGACAAAACGCCAATTTCATATGTAAGGACCTAATATTATTTGATATTATTGTGAATTATTCAATTAACTTAATTTTTTTTTATATTATTCAATTTAATAAATGGTTGACTGTATATTATTATTTTCTTTCAGACCAAAGAGCCTTTACTAACAATAAATTACTAAATTGACGACTTCATTGAAACTGTAAATATTATGCAAAATAAATGAGAAATTACCAGAATTAAATTATGAAATAAGTACCTGAGTTTTAACCCGTAAGTTCTAAATGAAATAAAGCAAAAATGTAAATAAATCCGTTAATTATAAATACTTATGGCAACTCTTCGTATTCCAATTAAAAAAAACAATTGGCTATTGTTGTTGAAGGCCATTTTCAATTTAGAAATATTCTTGGGGCATTACAGTCGATTATTGTATGTTGTGATTGTTGCACAAATCTGTGCTTAGACTTTGCTTAGAATCAATTGCGCCAATAGTTTATCGATTTTAAATCTTATGTAGTTGGGACAAAGTTGGAATAATACCACCATTTTAGAATATTAAACTTCAAATACAATGAACAATTTGTTTAGAACTGTATTATAATTTCATGTTAATTTTCTGGAGCCGAATTGGAGCGAGCTACAAAAGTTTGTCATAGATAGACAGGATGAAAAGTCAAAAGGATTTGCCCCGGGCGACACTCCTTAATCCGGCTCTGAATTTATTATAAGAGAATTTAAACAAATGTTCATTTGTTATGAAGAAAACTAAGCAAATCTGTAATTGTGTTCATTCGTTAATATTATTAAAATTGTCATCACTATGTTATTGGTAATATTACATAATTCCATTATTATTTCATATTATTTGGCAGAAATATCCTCTTTTTGTTTTATAATTAATTCAAGTGGGTACAAAAAAGTGTCTCAAAAATACCAAAAAATCAATAAAAGGATTTCGTACCGAAAAACAGCTTTTATTTTTGAAAATCCTTTATGGAACCCTTATTATAATGATATATCTAAACTAGAGGAACGCCCGCGACTTAGTCCGCGTGGTGTTTTTTCCATGGTAACTTCCACAGGCCGCTGCACCCCCCTAAAGGGTGTGAATTTCAGAAACCCTTTCTTAGTGCACACCTAGACCATAATAGGAATATCCTCTCCTCTACGACTTAGGACGGTTTTTTCTGGCACTACTTCCAATCCGAATCCCTGAAAATACGACCAGAGCAGTAGTACTATAAGTGACTACAACTATTTGTGTGGTAGGTCTGACCACCAATCTGACCACTGGGAAACACTCGTCTTTTTAACCCCCGACGAAAAATGAAGGGGTGTTATAAGTTTGACGGGTCTCTGTGTGTGTCTGTCTGTCCCATCGTAGCTCCCGAACGGATGAACCGATTCCGTTTATTTTATTTTATTTGAAAGGTGTATTTGTCGGGAGTGTTCTTAGCTTTGTTTGATCAAAATCGGTTCAGCCGTTCAGCGTTGGGGGTTTTTTAATTTTTACAAAATTTATTACTTGTTACCTTGTCGCATACCATTAAAAACATCACAAATAATGTTTCATCCTCCCAAACCATATAACGTTCTCCCTTGCCTCTTCAGCGCGTATACCACATCCATAGCAGTGACAGTCTTCCTCGTTGTCATGTTCCGTGTACGACACTGCGTCTATGATAACATTTTATAACAAGTAATTAATTTTGTAAAAATTCAAAAAACCCTCAACGCAATGAAACGGCTAAACCGATTTTGATCAAATATAGCTAAGTTTTTTTTTTTTTTATTATACTACTTGGTAGACGGAACAAGCAAGAGGCCCACCTGTTGTTAAGCGGTAACCTCTGCCTATGAACTGTGCATTACCACATAGGTCACGTCCACCTAGGATGCACCCTATGTGGCATTGCACTGCGCCCGCCACCCTGAGACATAAAGATGAAAAGTCTCATGTGCCTGTAATTTCACCGGCACCCTTACCCTTCAAACCGGAACACAGCAATGCAAGCACTACTGCTTTGCGGCAGAAATAGGTACGGTGGTAGTACTTCCCCGGACGAACTCTTTCACAAAAAAGCTCTACTACTACTAAAAATAAGAATAAAGATAAGAACACTCCCGACAAATTCACCTTTCAAACAAAAAAAAAACTAAATCGGTTTATCCGTTCGGGAGCTACGATACGACAGACAGACATACAAACACACACATATACACAGACACGTCAAACTTATAACACCCCGTCGTTTTTACGTCGGGGGTTAAAAACACCTTCAAATCCCTCGTTTCTCCGTAAATTACTCCAGAAATTATATTCACACCGCCTCGCCGTTTCAGTCTTCTGATAGCTGGTTTTGTGATACCTTGGATGTTATCGCGTATGTCCTTTCCGTGACGTTGATAGTTTTTGTTGTTTACGAGTCACAGTTCATACCTACGTAGAAAATCCGTGGAATGCACAAGATCCGGTTTATTGCCGATGTCCACGTCAACGTGGACAACGGGAAGTCACTATATCCCTTCCCGTTGTCCACGTTATGTAAAGCGCTGTATAGGCTTCCTACACAAAACTTAAGGTGAATGCTCACGCTTGCGGCGTGTTTTTTTTTTTTTTGTGTTTTTTGCCCATTACAGCTCATCAACACTTCTTCGGATTGCAAAAGTTGAGTTCGCGAGAACTAGGAAACTTAACACACATGTTTTAATTGATAATATCTCATAAATATCATCAGTTTAGCTATGATACCCCTAAACAAAAAAAATGTGTATCATAGCTAAACTGATGATATTTATGAGATACCATCAATTAAAAGATGTGTGTTAATTCTCCTAGTTCTCGCGAACTCAACTTTCGCTATCTGAAGAAGTGTTGATGAGCTGAAATGTGCAAAAAACACGAAAAAATAATAATTTCGCGCCTCAAGCGTGAGCATGCACCTTAAATAAGACATACGCAACATACAAATCTATTACTTCATACATCCGATTTCTGATGACGGAACCATACAAATAGTTCTACGACTCCACTATAAGATCCAAAGTCTCGAGCACCGCCGTAAAGTCGCATGCCTTTCGATCTTCTATAGGTTACATTTCGGGGAATGCTCCCAGGAGCTTCACGATCTGATCCCACCATCTCCTTTTCATCATAGGACGAGCAGGCGTACGGCACAGTACCATCCTTACCTCATTAGTATACCTTCTATTCGCACAAAACGTTTCAGTTCTACCTTTATAATGCGAACTGCTAAGGAGTGGAATACACTACCGTCGTCTGGCGTTCCTGAAAACTATAATCTGGGTCTCTTCAAGGCTAGAGTGAATGTTCTAGAGCTTTGTGCTCTATCGTCGGCCACATCGTCACTTACCAACAGGTGAGATCGTGGTCAAACAAAGTTCTATCAATGTTAACTCCGGACCGTATTTTCACGGACTCGAATCGGAAGTATAGTTTTTTTTTAGCATTTATAGACCTTTGTTTGACTACGATCTCACCTGTTGGTAAGTGACGACATGGCCGAAGATGGAGCACAAAGGTCTAGAAGGCACCTATTCACTCTAGACTTGAAGAGACCCAGATTATAGTTTTCAGGAAAATCAGACGACGGTAGTGTATTCCACTCCTTAGCAGTTCGCATTATAAAGGTAGAACTGAAACGTTTTGTGCGAATGGAAGGTATACTAATGAGGTAAGGATGGTACTGAGCCGTACGTCTGCTCGTCCTATGATGAAAAGGAGATGGTGGGATCAGATCGTGCAGTTCCTGGGAGCATTCCCCGAAATGTAACCTATAGAAGATCGAAAGGCACGCAACCTTACGGCGGTGCTTGCGAGTCTCTGGATCTTAGATGTAGTGCAAAACCACCAAAGACTTATATAGAAGTCTTTGGAAACCACCATTACGCTTGCGTCGATAGTCCGTCAGTCAAGTCCATTGCATTCTAGGCCTTAATGTTAAAGAACTCCCTTTTCCGCATTCGAACTCTATGGGCGGTCCATTAGGCGTGACGGCCTCATTCTAGGCCTTTTTTAACTTCTTGTAGGACGGAACAAGCAGATGGCCCACCTGTAAGCGGTAACCACTGCTTTTAACAATGTACCTCATAGGTCACGTCCACCTAGGACACGCCCTAGGTTTTTTTTTATATACTTACTACTTGCCAAAGGCCGGGATGACTGGAAAATTTTGGGGGAGACCTTTGCCCAGCAGTGGGACACAATAGGTTAACAAAAAAAAAAAAAAACTTGTAATGACGGATCAAGCAGATGGCCCACCTGATGTTAAGTGGTACCCTCTGCCTATGAACGCAGTGCATTATAACATAGGTCACGTCCATCTAGGACGCGCCCTATGCGGCATTTAACTGCGCGCGCCATCCTGAGACATAAAGATTAAAAGTCTCATGTGCCTGTAATTTCACGGGCGCCCATACCCTTCAAACCGGAACACAGCAATGCGAGCAATACTGCTTTGCGGCGGCAGAAATAGGTAAGGAGGTAGTACTACCCCGGACGAATTTTATCTACTACTACTAAAAACTTCTACGGCTTCGTCCTACTATGGACGTCTACAGAATAGAATAAGAATAAGAATATCTTTATTGATCAGCTGTGTACATGTGATGTTTAAAAGAAAATAGTTTCAACAGCCTGCCCATTTCGAGCGTATACAACTTATTTGTGTGAAGTTAACAATTATATATATATTATTATTACTATATTTATTGATATAGGTAACAATTATTAACTAAAGTTATAATCTTAAACTCCTAAAATCTTAATCTAAAACCTATAGATTAATTAAGTTGAAAGCAACCAATTTGCGATCTTCAATATATTCATTCATAGCAGGTATAGTAAACTTCAGAAATTAGCCATGCCTTCAGTTTCTTTTTGTAAATAATATCATTTAATATTTTTAGATCTACAGGCTGGTAATGATGATGATTACGTTACTGAGCATTAAGGACCCAGTTAACACGAATTCCGTGCAGTTGACCCCTTGGTAATTCTATCTCTTACCTAATTGGGCCAGGTCAGACCATGAACACAATTAGGTGCCCACCTATGGAAGATAATTGAGGGTATTGCCTTGAGAAAGTACCTACTCATATTACCACACTTAATAAGGAGGGTCCAACCGCTAGGGCGCTGAGCCACTTGTACTAATATTTATTCTGTGGCGTCGCGCGCGACACGTGTCCGAAGTGAGGATGCGAGATTGAACAGTAGCTGATAGTCGCTGCTTGATGCCGAGTTCTTGGAGTATGGACTGGTTGGTACTAAACTCAGTCCACGAAACCCCTTTAAGGCGATTTCTAGGCTCATAGGTGGGCAGATATACCTACCTACAGATCTATATTACATACCAACCAAAATTACACCAATACAGTGGTGGCGACGGCGATTTGTTGGGGCCAAGTTGATTGAAGATTGGTTTAGCCTTCGGTCTGGGGGTAAACCGAAGGCTAAACCAATCTAATCTAACAACTACTTAGATAGGTTCCTAATCGATTCTAAGCAAAATGTGATAAAAACAGCGCAATGCGACGTTCCTATTCGGTAGATTTTGGAGCCTTACGACCAAACTTGCTGATCGACAGATTGGAGCCTCTAGCTCCTTGATAGCCGCTCTAAAATGGTGGTGTGATTGAATAATAACACAAAGATAGGACCTCTTTTTTTTTTCTTTTTTTTTTATACTACTTGGATGACGGAACAAGCAAGAGGCCCACCTGATGTTAAGCGGTAACCTCTGCCTATGAACAGTGCATTACCTCATAGGTCACGTCCACCTAGGACGCACCCTATGTGGCATTGCACTGCGCCCGCCACCCTGAGACAAAAGATGAAAAGTCTCATGTGCCTGTAATTTCACCTACGAAGGTCTTCTATAGTCAACTTGTCTTCCATAGCCGGCGTCCAACAAGTCCCAGCGAATACCTAAGAAAAATAAGCCATTCTATCTTAGACCGCTCATTTCTAGGGTTCCTTCCTCAAAAGTCCATGCCGTCTTCGACTGTTCGCCGTGACAACAGACCATGAGTTACGAAGTAACTATTATATAATCTGTGCCATGAGATTCAAGCTCGTCCCGCCATCTCATTCCGGGTCTTTTGGGTGCGTCCGTATTGATCCCATGGATTTTATTTATGGAAGAGACACTTTAGTTTACGCCCCACCACGATGCGTCCTTGTGTCACCGACCCGACTCGAGGTCCAGTGCTGAAAATCAGCGATACAGTTCAATCAGCATACAGCACTGACCTTGTTTTACAGCATTATAAATACACAGTACAAACAGTATTGGCCTATGTTTTCTGTTTTACTTATTGTGCTGTAAGCACACTAAAAATATACTGTGATGTAGGTAGCAGGGTTCGAAAGGATAAATCAATGATAATTATCCTGATAATTATCGAGTGTAAGACGTCGGTAAGAGAATGGTTGCTTACCAAAAGCTATGACGAAACAGAATGTCTTATGAACCTGTCACCCAGATAAATACTCATACATACACACACCCACAAAGCCACCTAATCACAAACCAGCGTTCATCCTGCAATACCCAGACTCCTACGAGACTGGTGGTAGCAGGAGTGCCCCCACACACGTTTCACTCTCACCTTCCTTCATTCCCCACTCCTCCTTCCCTTATATACCTCCACTCACACGCCCTCATACCATACCCACAATAGCTCTCAAAAACTACACTCTTTTTAACTCACACACAACTTTCACTCTTACTTCACAAAAAGCACACAAATCCTCTAAGGGCTGTTTTTCCAATTCTCGGATGAGATTATATGTCACATAAATGTTTGCGCTGTCTTTTTCTTTCATATGACTTAAGAAAGGGATGGTGATATTTTTGACTGGCGTATAATTTTATCTGGAGTTTGTGAAATAGACCCTTATTCGTATTCGTATTATTATATATACATTATTTTATATCAAAGTATTTTTCAAAAAAGATGAATATTAAAGGAATACATATTTACCTTTTATTCTTATATTTAATGGCTTTTAACTCTGTTTAACGTATTTGGAAGGGACACCTACAGTACAAGTCTATGACTTAGTGTAGGGTCTGAATACTCTAAGTAGCTCTTTCATACAAGCCAATTTATGTTACATATAATTACTTCTCTAATGTTAATATTTTTTGTACCCTGTTATTTATGTGCTTGAAGTTATAAACTAATAAATTAATAAATAATAACAAAACATTGCGCACGTGAAAGTGAACTGTGTTCGAACGTGTATGGCCGCACTTACATCTATCCGAACGCACGAAGTGTCAACGGCCAAGGGAATTCCCCTTACAAGAAAAATTCAGTTCGAATTACGCAAAATTTAGTTAACTCCAGTGTCATTGGTTTGTTAAATATTGTGTTAAATATTGTTTATTGAGTTGGATTTGTAAAATGCCTAGAAAGATCCAATATGGTCATACTTTACAAGATCTTAGTTGGCTTTTAGGAGAACAAATAAGTTCTACTGCATCTACAGCAGCAACAATGCTAACGGAAATAGAATCATCATCAGATGAAGATATCCCGACGACGACGATTGGCTTCTTTATTATGTTAATTTGTATGATAAAAATTATAAAATTTATTTGTTTTTATTTTTTGATGTTAGAATTACTCAAATTATAACAAATGAATTTCTTACACAGGTGATAATTATCCGATAATTATCAGATAATTATCAGATAATTATCGAATTATTATCAAGAAGCGTTATTATCTTGATAATTTCGAACTCTGGTAGGTAGGTACCTATAGTTTTGCAATAATTAAAATAAAATAATCAAGTAACTAGGCGACAAATGCCTTATCTTATGGCTAATTAAACAAATGAGGTTTTACACTTGTTCTAACAATTACAAGTTTAGGTACCTACGTGCTAATATACTAATAATTAGGGTTCCATAGTCAAAGACAAGGAACCCTTATGGATTCGTCATGTCTGTCCGTGTATGTCACAGCCTTTTTGCGCGAGAGACACTTCCAAAGTGGTAAAAAGTGTGTGTACCCCCCCCATAACTTCTAAAATAAGAGAATGATAAAACTAAAAAAAAATATATGATGTACATTAAACTTTAAATATGTAAACTTTCACTCAAAATTGTTTTTTTTTAATACGTCATTAATCGTAATCCATCCAAGAACTTTTATATTATGTTACTTGCTGCTACGGAACCCTTCATGGGCGAGTCCGACTCGCACTTGGCCGCTTTTTTATGTTTTTATTAGTTTGACGATCTCTGCGCGGGTTAGGTTCATGTCACCCCAGGTTCAATTCACCCCGAAAAAGATTACAGAATAGTTACTACGACGCCAGTCGACGGTACTAGCAGCGATATAAATTAATGGGAATTATGGTGAGTAGGCTACGCTGCTACGCAATAGTTTGCGGGTTCGATTGCCGCCTCGGAACAAATATTTGTACGATCTGCAGATAATTGTTCTAGGTTGTGGATATTTTATATGTATAATAATAAACATCTATCTATGTAATGTAATTTATGGTTTAATCTACTATATAAAAATAAGTCGGGTTTTCCTTCCTGACGCTATAACTCCAGAACGCACGAACCGATTTGGTTGAAAATTGGTGGGGAGGTAGCTTAGAACCAGGAGATTGTCTTACGGGGGGGGGTTCACCGGGTGCTACCCGTGCGAAGCCGGGGCGAGTCGCTAGTATGTTATAATAAATATCTACCTTGTTAACATTTTTCCTGCGGGGGTATAGGGTGAATTTTGAGTAAATAAATTATTCTGAATGCTTTGTAATTTTTTAATGTTTATAACCCTACACTCCAACTAGGTACTTAGAATTAATTTAATTATGCCAGCTAATTACAGTCAGAGAGAAAAGTGGGTTTTCCTGAGATGAATTGCAATTGTTGTTCCTAGAAAAATCTTTACCGTCACAAGGTATTAAAATTATAACTAGAAGTATTGGGCGCCACCAATAGAAAGGAATTTCGGGTTGGGTTTAGAATCGTTTGGCAGGAGGAGGAGGGTGGGAGTAGGGGGAGAGGAAGGGGAGGGGTACCCCTTTGCCCCTGGTACCAGTCCCATAACAAGGTAACTTATAGTTTTCGAGAAAAAAAATAAAGAAATTTTTGAGGTTAAGTATGAAATTTTTGAATTGGAAGTGTCAGATGTTACGGGAGTCATCGCCAACTTGCAGGGAGGGGCAGGAAATTCCAGCCTCGGCCCCCTTGTCCAGGAAACTTGTGCTTTTAAAGAAAAATAATAAAGAAAATTTTACAAAATCGGAACGTAAAATAATAATATTAATGATTTAATTTATGAGTAGGTACCTACCTCTATCTGTAGAGAAGGGATGTTGAAAGAAATAAGATAGATCCTTTTGAGGAATTAATGAATGTTATAAATTATGGATTTTTTATTGTTGACTGACTGTGTGACTCGACACAGAGCACCCCGACAATAGTTGGTTAGGTCCGAAAAGAGTGGCAGACCCGATACGGAGCACCCCGACTCCACGTGGTACTGTGCGTCACGCCCCTAGAGTGTATATAAAAACGCGGAGCCAGTAGCTCGCGTGGGAGATCTTGAGTGGAGCAAGCCCGCGAGGCCGAGCGGAGTGAAGGGGGGAGCTGGCGAGCGAAGCGAGCCGGTGACCTCCGTAGCGTAGCAAAGGTCGAGTGGGTGAAGCGACACTCAAGGGCGACCTCGCGAGAGTACTGGCGGGAGCACATACCGGAGTCCGACATTTAAAATATCCATACTTAACAAAAAAAAAACTTTATTTTTTTCTCGAAAACTGTAAGTTACCTTTGCATAGGAGTGGTACCAGGGGCGAGGGGGTACAAATCCCCCACTCCCCCCCCTCTCTCCCATCCTCCTCCTGCCAAACGATTGTAAAGTTTTACCAAAATCTCATACTTAACCTCAAAATTTTCTTTATTTTTTTTCTCGAAAACTATAAGTTACCTTGTTATGGGATTGGTACCAGGGGTGAGGGGGTACCCCTCCCCCTCCACCACCCCCCATCTCCCCCTCCTCCTCCTGCCAAACGATTCTAAACTTTTACCGGAATTTCTATTGGAAAAGTAAAAGTTTTGCACGATCAACGGATAGGACAAATGTTACCAATGCCTCTGGTTCCCGTGGAATCACCTTCACCACCATAGATATTGACCGATAACCGAATGGGCTACCGTGCAGGTTTATGCTGCTTCGCTGCAGTGGTGTGACCATGTACAGCAGTTATCCGGTCAGTAGGCTGACTCGGAAAGGGTAATAAGTTGTTTTGCTTCCACCAGGCAACTTCTTCCAGTAAAATAAAAAACCCTGCAATGAGCAGAAGAACTCAGTTAGCACCTGCTATCATTTGAAACTATAAAGGCATATTGAAGACACAAAGGAATTTAAGGACCATGTGTTAATTAAGTACTACTGTAAAAAAATAGGAAAACCCACCTGTACGGGCAACGTCCAGGGTTTGTGTAGAAAAACCAGCAGTGAAATATGCTTCTTATTATTCCTCCAGACATCAAAATACGGCCCGCCTGCGTGGGGAATATATGTGGCGTCACCTTATAAGAATGTATCGCCTGTAACAACCATTTATTGATAAATACTAATGAAACAGTAATAACCAGGTTCCTAGCGAGGGTTTAAAGACTCACCAGGGCTAGAAGAGAGTTCCTCCTGTTAAAACAATGAAAGTGCGTCGTGCCAAGACAACCATAGGAAAAAATGGCCGAGTTCCCCTAGCCTTTTCACAAAAGCGATTCCAGTCTCCAACTAACGCAAAAGTGGTTAGGTCTGGCGAGACTTCTGTCCCGTCGAGGCTTGCACTACCAATCACAAAAACATATCACCGTCACAAAACACTCTCGAACCTAACAATAACATTTACATCTTTATCATAGACGTAGAATTTTTTCGCTACGCTATATAGACAAACGAAGCGTGGGAGAGAGAAGTCATTTTTAAATGTACCCCGTGCAAGAAGAAAAGTGAAAGCAACAATGCATTGAATGTGACATGTTTTGCTTGAGTACATGCGCATACCGGACGGTCTCTTGTGCAGTTTAACTAATTTTGTAATTATTTTAGTAATCTTACTATTAAATAACAAATATTACTTTGTATGACAACGGTGTTGTGTTCAGTTTGTGACTGTGAAGATACAAGACGTAATTATCCGGGAAAATACACGTTTCACAGGTAAATAAGAGATTATTGGTAGTTCGATTGTATTGCTTATTTTATCAATTCTGCTTTAGTAAATGGCCTAAAAACCAGTTTCATTCGTAGATTAGGACTTTCCCTTATATTTTGTAATAATATTTCGTTGCTGCACTTAGAAATAAACAATATTTTATGTAAAATATAAAAATGGTTAATTACGATAGGGCTTGACCAAGTGATGACGTCATGAAATATCGGTAGTCCTGTTGCAGTCTGTATCGTTGTATAATGCGCATCATGTAAAAAGAACGCTGGCGGTCAAGCTTCTTTAGGCGTTCCAGCGTTCTTTTTAAGAGATTACTTACTTTTCTACTTATTTAAGAGATGTATACCTATGCATTGAATGAGTGCCTACCTAGTTTACTACAAATAATGTGCAATTATAGTACGCGTCATGTAAAAAGAACGCTGGAACACCTGTAGAAGCTTGACCACCAGCGTTCTTTTTACGTTACGCGCACTATACCTACCTATAAATTAAATTTTTGTCCATCCTAGAATGGAGGTTTACTTTGTTTGGAGTAAATATGTGTGCTCTGTTAACATTTTACAGTTTTTTTTTAAATCTATAATAACCAGGTGGACATTGAGGTGTGTGTTTTTGTATTGACTATTGAAAAGGTAACTTTAAAGCACCACGGGTGTTTTTATTGCAGTTTGTGTAGTAGATATTTTGGAGTAAATATTTACGTTGTTGATTATTACACACGCCTTTTTCCCGAAAGGGTATATTTCTTTTTTATTTTTATAAATAAATATTGTTTATTTCTGCTTAATAAAATAATAGGTAACAAATTAAATTTAAATATACCCCAAAAATTCCGTTCCAGCGGGACTCGAACCTGCACCCTCGCCTGTGATCAGCGATGCCTTTACTTTCGAACTTTGAACAGAAGGTTTCCAATGAAACACCTGTATATACAGCACTATCAACTTGGCGCTATAGCCGAGTTGATAGTGCCCACAAATTTCGTCTCCAGCGTCATAGCTCGATCTATGGCTAAAATGTTTAAGGCATCGCCGATGACAGGCGAAGGTGCGGGTTCGAGTCCCGCTAGAACGGAATTTTTGGGTTACATTTAAATTTAATGCTATCCATAAAGCGTGGTTTACACTTGAAAAATAATAAACTTTGGGGTAACAAATTGTCTATAGATAAAGTAACAGAGTGAAAAATTATATGGGCGTAGCACGGCTGATATAAAATGTTTTTGTGCTTTCAAATTTCCAAGTAATCCTTTGCTACGAGAAAAATGGTTATCGGTTATAAGAAGAGTGGGATGGACTCAAATAATAACTCCACTAGGTATATGCAGCAAACATTTTAAGTTTAAATTTAAAAGGGAAACTCTAAGATTCCACCTATAAATAAAACCGTAATATTTAGGGGTCAATAAATAATAAAGGTTTATTTATTAACGTATTCAAAATTGGAATAATAACCTTATTCTCTTTAGGACGTCAAATCTGCCAAACTGTGTTATTCATGAAAGACTTAATCTGCATTAAGATGTATTTATCTACCATACACATCACGGACGGATGATGAATTCTATCGACAATGTAAAAGTGTTGGTCGAGGACAACACTATTTTTAACTCAGACATAGACTTTCACCAACACGTGCACATATTTTTTTTGGTTCCATCTTCGATCTCTGATTGTAGATCTAGTACATATACTAAATCTATGATCTTTATCATAGTTCTTTATCAAAACAAAAATACATCCCAAAACAGGTCATTGACCTCTTTTTACAGACTCAAAAATTCGGCACCCGGCCAGAATGTCAAACTGACAACTTTACAAGCACAGAGCGGAAACCCTATTTTTTAACCATCTACCACAGAGTATCTACAAGACCAAAGGGAGAAAACATCACCTTAGTACTCTGGGTCTACCCCTTTGATTTCTCCACGTAACAACCTATACAATCAAATAATGACCATCTGTCATACATACATCATCGAGCAACGCAGGCCTCCGTTCCGTGTTGCTCGATGACAAACATACATACATAGACACAAGCCTTTTTCCCCGAAGGGGTAGGCAGTGCCTCAATGGGCCTCTTTTCACAGTGGGTTGCACCATCGTTGTCCATCTGTCATAAATAATTAAAATATTAACAGTTGCTTAATTCATAAAAAATATCAAAAGTCATTTTACTACAAAGTAGGCATGTCATTCTTATTTAAAAATTCTCCTATCGAGTAGAAGCATTCGTTTCCTCGATCACCAACTTGCGATTCGATATTTATTTTTTATATGTATCAAGTTTATGATACATTCCGACTTAACAAGTCCGCTAGGGGCACGCCGCGCCGCCGCGCCGTGGCGCGTAGAATAGACCCTCCCTCTCCTCCCGTGGATGTCGTAAAATCCGGCTAAGGGATTACGCCAGGTAATGAGCAGCAGCATTCACCTGAGTACACTGCGAACACCAATCCACATAATACAGTCGAATTGAGAAATGCACTCTACATCAAAGATATATCCCAAAGGGTAATACGGGACCCTATTACTGAGCCACGGCTGTCTGTCAGTCTGTCCGTCTGTGACCAGGCTGTATCTCATGAACCGTGATAGTTAGACAGTTGAAATTTTCAAAGATGATGTATTTCTGTTGCCGCTATATCAACAAATCCTAAAAAATCTAATAAAATAAACGTTTAAGTGGGCTCCCATACAACAAACGTGTTTTTTTCCAGTACGTGTCTAACATACTTTATTAAAATAGGATATTTTAATCACACAGATCTGACACTAAGAATAGACCTAAGAAACGCCACTAAGAATAGACCCCTCCGTCTCCTCACGCGGATATCGTAAAAGCCGACTACCCGTACCCGGACTTGTTGATAAGATTCGTTGCTATAATAAGATTTGTCCTGGCTGCTAACTTATTATTCGAAGTGATATTACTGGAAGAAGCGTAGCCAAGTCAGTCGTGGGAAGCAATGGCGGCGATGACGTCACCACTTGTCACGTCTATATCCCGCGATGGTGCAATTCACTGTGAAAAGAGGCCCATTGAGGGTCTGCCTACCCCTTCGAGGAAAGCAGAGGCGTGTGTCTATGTATGTATGTATATACAGATCTGCCACACACAGTTCTGAAGCCCAATTCTCTTATTTGTTTTATAACCACACTGCAAGTTGACCGAAACGAGATTGTATTGTAAATTGACTGAAAAATTGGTATTCTGCTCCCACATAACAACAACATAATCTACTTTCGGTTCTTGCGACCATATATTAGAGTAGGATAGTGCTATATAATAATTGTAAAGAGTGAAAGAGAGAATTATCAGAACTCTGAAACATTCAAGTTACAGTCACATTTCGATATAATCACATTGTATTGTCAGGTGAGCAGAATACCATTTTTGACGTTTGTGACATCGACACTAGATCGTAACATGATCAGAACTTTAATTTGACTATTTTTTATTACGAGAATTGGGCTTCAGGCTATATGAACCCTTTGTAAATCTTTGTTTTAGTGGCAGAGGATCGCCCTGTTCGACCCCTTTTCTTATATTGACACGTGTCTAAAGATGTGGATGCGTAACTACTGAGGTAAATATTTCGCAAAAGGTTGAGTAGGCAGAGTCATGATTCACTCAAAGATTAGTTCATTGAGCAATGGGTGATTTCCGAGTATCTAATACGGATAACGAAATATTATCTGCCTGCCGGCGCGATTCGCACGTAAAAAGATAATAGTTATCTATATGAAGAATTGGTTGTTGATAAGAATAAAATATTGGTTTACGTGATAGATAAAAATAGAATACACGCAAGTCTGAGACAGGAAGTAGGTACCTATACGGATACAGCTGAGTTACCAAGCAAGGTTACTAATTCGCTTTGTTAGTAGCAGAGATTTTTTGTGAAAGAGTTTTTTTTTTTATACTACTGAATGACGGAACAAGCAGATGGCCCACCTGATGATAAGCGGTAACCTCTGCCTATGAACAGTGCATTACCTCATAGGTCACGTCCACCTAGGACGCACCCTATGTGGCATTGCACTGCGCCCGCCACCCTGAGACATAAAGATGAAAAGTCTCATGTGCCTGTAATTTCACCGGCACCCTTACCCTTCAAACCGGAACACAGCAATGCGAGCACTACTGCTTTGCGGCAGAAATAGGTATGGTGGTAGTACTTCCCCGGACGAACTCTTTCACAAAAAAGCTCTACTACTACTCTATACTCTATGCGCTCTATTCCACATAGGGCGCGTCCTAGGTGGACGATAATGCACTGTTTATAGGCAGAGGGTGCCGCTTATCATCAGGTGGGCCATCTGCTTGATTCGTCATAACACGTTGTATAAAAAAAAGTAATTCAGAATTCTGAATTACTTAGTTATTCGCTCAAAATGTTTTTTTTTAATTAAACGCCTGCTAATTTATATCATAGCATGAATTTATAGTCTGTCAATCAAAAACGAGCCTTGGAATAATTAAATCAATTCCGCTACTCACCCCGTCTTATTTAATATATAATATAATAAACCTTCCGGAGAAATTATCTTATTGATAGTTAAAATCCACATCAAAAACTAAGCGGACAAACAATGAATGACATCTGGAGTGAAGCTTTGAGCGGCCTACATTATTGGCGTCATCCCATTATGACTTCGACTGACATGACAGTCGGATGGAGTCACGCCTAATGGCGTGACGGTGAATGGCCAGCTTTACTTAATAATTCAAATTGAAATCTGAATATATTTGTAAGGCCTATCTTAGACTTTGGAGTTTGGACCTACCTAATCAGCAGTAAGTGGGTAGGTACGTAGACTTTGAACTTACCTACTTTATGACTATCAAATTATAGATAAACAAATACCTAGAAGTTACCTACCTCCATAGACTTTGAGCCTACCTACTCAAAATATCAAATCAAAAATATTTATTCAATACTTGGGCCGGATAGCATCATTCGAAAACAGTTAAGACAGGGAAATCGATCGTCGTATCGTTTATGGATTGTTTATAACTCTGGGATATACCTACGGCTCATGCGGCGATGCAGCCGATTATAAATTTAAGTAGGTAGGTAGTAGGTACTTATTCCGATTCGTATGTAAGAAATGCCCTTTGTTGTGTGAAGATATTTATTTTTAGCTCTGTTGTTAACTTTGTATGGTAAACCGGCTTCAAGGGTAAGGTAGGTACCTACCTACTGTCTGGTCCACGTCGCTGTAATACCCTATCTAATAGTACGCGTCATGTAAAAAGAACGCTGGAACGCCTGAAGAAGCTTGACCGCCAGCGTTCTTTTTACATGACGCGCATTATACAATGCTGCGTACCTACCTACGACAAAGTAAGTACCTACCTATAACTTTTTTATCCTCATCCAAGTGGGATACTTATAGGACAACACTAATATTATTGACATTAAAGAATGAGACTTGGCACACTTGTTCCTTAGGTGTACCAGAGTGGAAAACGCCCGGGAGACAGCGGGAAACACCCTGCTGGGGGAGGGGGGGGGGGGGGGGGGGGATGGGGGTGAAGTTTTCTTACGCCGCGCGTACTGTTGGTCGTTATAGCGGTTAATTTATGGCTACTATGACAAGTGAGGTATAATTTTCAGATAAATTAAAGATGGTCAATCATTTTCTGAAACAAAAAAAACACCTTTACATGCAAAAAAAAGCATTACCAACAAAAATCAAAAAATTTATGAACAATTTTTTGTTTTCATTGACGATAAATTTCGATCGAGTGAAGATATCGGTTTAAAAAAAATATGATTAGAAAGACACATTCATGCAAATTTCAAAAATATAAGTTTCATTGGAATTGCTTATGTAAAAATGTGGAAATAAAATATTTACTACAGCGCGGCAGAGCACCGACTAACTTTTCTTGGAAAAATATTGACAACAGAAACTACTTTTATAGGCGGAATAGGCTACTGTTGATAGGAATAAACACCGGCCAAGTGCGAGTCGGAGCTCTCTCTCCCCCCTAAGCAGGGTGGCTCCCGCTGTCTCCCGGGCGTGTTTTCCACTCTGGTCCACCTAAGGAATAAGTGAGCCAAGTCTCATTCTTTAATGTCAAAAATATTGGTTCCCATACATTGAGTGGCTATAAGTACCCCACTAGTGGGGGAATACGCTAAATACACTTTGTAGTGTAACTGTTATTTCTCTTTTTAAGGTTTTTTTTTTTTTCATTTTCATTTGTGTATTTTCAATATAATTTGCAACGTTACGCTCCTTCCAAGTCGTCAAAGTCGAGGCATGTTTTAGTAAAACGGTGGCCGTTTTACGTTTTTCGTGATTTTCACTTACTTTTCGTCCCGCGTGCGCTATTCTATTACATTCTAACTTACCTGAACTTTAATGAGTTAGAAAGTGTCGGAATTTGGCTGTTGTAGTATGACAATACTGGCTGAAGACGGACATCAGAGAATGTAAGGGTAGACACTTACTAACACGACAAGGTTAGCGATTCACTTAGATGTAAAATGTGGTCTCCACAATCTTTATCGATAAATCTACAAATTAATATACCTACATGTTACATCATAATAAATAATATTTTAAAAAAATTAAAAAAACACGCTTTTATAGCTAACCGAACCAAAAAATAGAAAATAATTTTCAATTTCAAAGAGTTTATATTACAGTAGTAGAAGACCGAACAATCAATCAGTTTTTTATTATTATTTTTTAAATTGGGGTGCTTGATAAAGTAAATATAAGAATCATTCTGTTGGCAACTATCTATGAGAGGAGAGTTATGAAAAGTAGAAAATGCACACCACGGTTCTTAAAAAAAAAAAACTGATTGATTGTTCGGTCTTCTACTACTGTAATATAAACTCTTTGAAATTGAAAATTATTTTCTATTTTTTAGTTCGGTTAGCTATAAAAGCGTGTTTTTTTAATTTTTAAAAAATATTATTTATTTTTCATTTTTTAGTTCGATTTATCTCTCTCTCTCTCTCTCTCTCTCTCTCTCTCTCTCTCTCTCTCTCTAACTCTAACTCTTACTCTAACTCTTACTCTAACTCTAACTCTAACTCTAACTCTAACTCTCTCTCTCTCTCTATGCAAAGTTTCAAACTAATCAGACTTCTGGAAATTGGTGAAAATTATGCTCAAAGATTCAGTTACATACATACATAGATACAACCCAAGCTGATAAAGCGTGGTTAAAAAGCATGTCCTTCTGTTTCAAAACTTAGAAAAAAGAACTTGAAGGCTATGTTCACATGTAACGCGCGTTAATTCGCGTTAATCGCGCGATCAAATTTGAAGAGAGTTCAGATGATGAGCGCTAATGCGCGTTGCGAGAGTACTCGTCAGTCTAGTTCGGTAGAACGTTGAATTGAAGAACACGCGATTGCCTGCGTCTAGAAACTTTTTCTCTGAGCGCCGCGTTGACGCTCGCTGACGCGCGTTAACGCGCGCGCATGTGAACGGTTGCTAGGTATATATTAGGATGTCTAAGCGCGCGATGTGAAAACGCGCGTCACAATTCAGCCATCTGAACATAGCCGAAATGTAGGTACCTAGGTAGGTATAAGAAATAAATTTGCAAAGTAGGTAGGTACCTAGCCTCTGTTTTCGTAGTTATAACCATTTTTCTCATAAACTATGAGTCATAGGATGTTTTGCCTTCATAGCACAAAGCACAACGCCGAGAGGACTTTCTTTTTATTTTCGAAAATTTGTAAGAATGAGTTAGATATATACCTAGGTAGGTAGGTACCCAGCATTTGGCGGCCATCGACGCTTGTAGCTCGGTCGCATCAGGTAGGTATCTAGGTAGGTACCTACCTACCAACTAATAACAAAGTGAGGATGTTCAATTCGCGTATCTACCATTCGCCAAGAAAAAGATTACCAAATGATTAATACGCACCAAATCAGATCTGGTATACAACCAGAAAAAAGTACACAGTAGATACTTTTGAGAATCAGAATCAGTTTATTTAAATATTGATCAACTGTTGTACAAAAGATGGTACCTACCTACTTACCTGCAAGTTTACACAGTTTGTCCATGTATGACGTAGTTACAATACTTACATAGATATGTAAAAACACTTATAACAATAACCTTACATGCACAAAGAAAATACATAGGTATACAAAGTAAGGCGCATACAACAGACAAATTATGTCACTTTCTAATTAAAGTTCAGCCTAGGTAAGTTAGAAACTGACATAATAGCGCTCGCGGAACGAAAAGTAAGTGAAAATCACGAAAATCAATTACTTGCCGCGTGAAAAACCGTCATACGTTCAACCACAGAATATATACAGGTTCAACTTGAAGATAGAGTCTTTGGCCGAAATTAAGGTGAAAGAAAAAGTTTAAAATTCTAAGTCATTTACAAGGTGAATCAAATTTTCAGTCGAAAACAGCTGCACTTTGTTTTTTTTTCAACTTAAATAAATAAATAAATAAATAATGCCAATTTATGTAGGTTTGCCTGGGTGGAAAACGGTTGGAATCTTGCAAGCAGTTATCCTCAACTGATTGAGCTGAAATTTGGCATAAGTAGGTAGGTACCTACTTGTCAAGTTCCGATGACAATACAATACAATTACCTACTAAAGTTAGTCATTGGTACAATTGATGGTGACAGCCAGGCGCGGTCGCAGCTCAAGATTTTGACCCGCGACCCGTGCACCCACTGGCTTCACCCACCGGTGGGTGTAGGGGTAATTCCTATTTACCCGTGTACCCACTGCGATATGGTTGGAATTAATTATCGATGAAAAAAATAAAATAATAAATGAAGAGAAATGAATGAAAATGACAGAATATGACAGAGCATGACAGATAATGACGGATAATGACAGAGAATGACAGAGCATGACAGCGAATGACAGAGCATGACAGAGCATGACAGATAATGACAGAGCATGACATCTTCGCATTAACTGCTGCGCCCGCGTTGTTTCCCGCATAGGTCTAAATCCCGTGGGAATATAATCGTTTATCAAATTACTCCTGCATTCTGCTGCTCCCCTGGTACATTCGATAAAAAATCTTTGCATTGCTGCTGCGCCTCGCGGTGTTATCCACATAAGTCTCAATTAATCCTGCATTTTTCTGCTAGCCTGGTACATTGGATAAACTTTCGCCCCCATTTCACCGGTATTCTAGATATTCGGTTACCTAATTACTCCTGCATTCTGCTGCTCGCCTGGTACATTTGATGAAAAGTCTTCGCATTGCTGCTGCGCCTTGCGGTGTTATCCACATAAGTCTCGATTACTCCTGCATTTTTCTGCTAGCCTGGTACATTGGATAAATAGGTCTAATAATATCACGAGGTTTAAAACTTTTTGTATTATTTTTCTCTTTAACATCGAACTTATCGTATTATTATTTTATTTTTTTCATCGATAATTAATTCCAACCATATCGCAGTGGGTACACGGGTAAATAGGAATTACCCCTACACCCACCGGTGGGTGAAGCCAGTGGGTGCACGGGTCGCGGGTCAAGATTTTTGGGGAGGGTCATCTTCGTTTATTGCCCGTGGTACTACTTTTGGCTCTAACACAAAAATACTTTATTAATTGAAATTACAATAATCATTTTGAATCGTCTTATAAACTGAATTTACTCCTGTTCCAATGCGACCTTGATCGATCGCGATCGAAAAAATCAGTAGGTACATACCTAGGTATTTTCAGCTCGAGGAGAGTGCAGTACAATAAGTATTCATTATCAGAACATAATATAACGGCGAGCGGAGTGAGCCCCGTGACCCCCCCCCCCCCCCCCTTCAGGCAGCACTGGTGACAGCGAGCTGATCTGATGACGGAGACGGAAGGTGGACAACGGAACTCCTCGATGGATAATAGTAGACTGAGGCTCATTTTGATCAGCACACGGTTACAATAACTAATTTTACAAAAGCTTGTATTTAAAAAAAAAACACATGGTTTATGAACAGGTAGAACATTTTTGTAGGTAGGTAGGTACGTTCACTTTACAGATAGAAGGTCAATGAATGACATATAATTTTTTTCAGCACATAACATTGACTCCTCTATGAGGAGGAAGCCTCCAAATAAGACCAATCAGCTTCTTTTTTTTATGCTACTTGGAATGACGGGTCATGCAGATGGCCCACCTGATGTCAAGTGGTACCCTCTGCCTATGGACAGTGCATTACCTCATAGGTCACGTCCACCTAGGACGCACCCCATGTGGCATTGTACTGCGCCCGCCACATAAAGACATAAAGATGAAAAGTCTCGTGTGCCTGTTATTTCACCAGCACCCTTCAAACCGGAACACAGCAATGCGAGCACTACTGCTTTGCAGCAGAAATAGGTATGGTGGTAGGTACTTCCCCGGACGAACTCTCACACAAAAAAGCTCTACTACTACTAAAAGCTGCTGTATACGCCTTACTTAATCACTATCTCTCTCATAATAGGTAAGTACTCTCTTAGGTATCTAGAACAAGTCTAGAGTACTAGTTACCTGATAAGACCTAGATACCCTCGATATTTCAAAATGTGACCCTGAAAGTGGTCCCCCATCAAATAGCTCAATTGAGATACTTAGATCAACTGTTTAATCTATTTATTTTTATTTTGTACCTACTTACCTACTTACTTTTATATGTAGGTAGTTGTATTATTCTTTCTGTAAATAAATGTATTTATTTGTACTTAAAAAATACAAATGCAACAGTTGACCTACCTACAGCTCAACTGATCCAAATCACTACCAGATGGAAGCGTCCCTAATAAGCTGCATTGATACAATTATGCTAATGCATTGAGCCAGATAAGAGCCAGCTCACGCCACGCACGGCTCACGGTCGCTTCGACCAGACGCCCTGAATTTTTTACTCATTTCAATTTATGATACAAGGATAGGTATCAAAATTTCTATATGGCGCTGTTTTTGTCGCAACCGCCACAAGTTCAAACTGTTTTTTTTAACTGCGTACCTACCTACCTAGTGACGGAACAAGCAGATGGCCCACCTCTGCATTTAACTATGCATTACCTACATTGGCAGTTCCGATACAGTACCTTACCTACTAATATTTATTCTGTGACAGTACTAGGTATGTCGGTAAAACAGTCCATAATATGAAATACTATCTAATATTTATTCTGTGATACTATGTCGGTAAAATAGTACCTATGCTTTTTGCATTGAACAATCAAAAATAGGCTCTAAGGTGACGAACATTTTCATACCATCACTGTACCTACCAAATTTTATGTAAATCGGTTCAGCCGTTTCGGTGTTATTGAGTAACAAAAATACAAACATCGTAGGTAACTTGGAAATGTATGGTACCTATTAGCACAGAATAAATAATAGGATTAGCACAGAATAAATTGTGAGATCAATGGGTGACGTGAGTACCTACGTGGTAGGTACGCGTAGGTACCTACTACCCTAGGAAGATGAACTTATCTACCTACTTATTCATTTTGTGCTATTTGTCACCGAAAACCAAATGTACAGGGAACTGAAAGCCTACCACGGGTTTGTAATTTGTTACAACACGGAATAACGAAAACCGAATTGCGAGTCAATACTCGAAATGTCGTTTTTGTATGGAGAACTTGATGAGCGCCCCTAGCGGACTTGTTGAGAAACTCATTAAAACTATACTTATAAACAAATATCGACTCAGAATTCGATAAACAGGATACCGAATGCAAGACTTAGACAAACCTATGGTAGGCCTATATGCAGCAGTGGTCACTGAAGAATCAAATTTTTTTTTTAATTTTGATGGTCTCACGTTTGACCACGATCTCACCTGTTGCATAGAAAATAGGTGGTATAGGAATAGTTAAGTAGGTACCTACCCACTGGGTAACTACATTGATAAAAGAAATATTTTTTTATACCTACGCTTTTAAAAACTATTAATCATCCTTCCAGATCTAGTTGGATGCAATGTTTGGACATTCTGTAAACACTTCATCTCGCTTGACTTGGCAAGTGATTTGGCGTCCGAACCAGGGCTGCCAACTTTTCCAGCCGCCGCGCCGTAACCGGACACAACCGGACGCCATAATATACTGGAACATTTTTTTTTTTTGAATATTTCAAAAATCTTGCTTTAAATAGGTAGCTGTGATGATGCTGTAGGTATACGGTGATAGGTCAGCAAACGCAATTTACATAGAAGCGACGACTGATGATGGCTGATTGGCACTTTCGAGCATGTCTGCTGACAGTGTGTAGCGCCGCGGCTTCACGTGACCTGCGTCAAGAACAATCAATCAATCAATCAATAAGTGCTTTTATTCCAATCTAAATGGTAAATGTACTAAACCTAAACAATAAGCCCATAGCAATAAATACCTTAAAACTAACATACATACCTATATAAAATACTTTATTTTAGTGCACACGTTTAGACGGCGACGTATGACGCAACTCCGCGGTGTCTCGTTTCAAGCTTCCGAAGAACCTCCTGAACTTGACACCTTTTGGCCAGAACTTGTCATTCATGAAGGTCGATAGACGGTCACCCTCACCATAAAGGAAATAAAATTTAGGTACATCATGGCGAGATTCCAACTGCTCGACCCTTATGGTTAGCCCTGTCTTCTGCTTGAGGTACTCCACCACCGCACAATAATACCACAAAATACATAGTACAGAAGGTCAGCTCAGTACAACCACAGAATAAATAATAGTACGGCCAAGGAGCGATAACAGGCGCACCTACCTATATACGCGTATACACGACGATCTCGGTGAAACTCGGTCCAACGGCAGTCGCGAACGCGAGGCCCACGCTTTGGCTAATAGAAGTGATTATTTAGGACTTTATATTTTGTGTCTTGTCACTTGTCAAGTATTGTTGTTGTTTTGTGACTGTGAATTATGCAATGCATGATTGTACATGAATTGGTTGTCTGTATAAACTCAAAACTAAACACAAAAGAATTGTCTTTTTTTAGCCAGCCCTAGTGCTACGGTTGACCGTAGAAAGTATTATTTTTTCTGTGACCGTAGGTAATTAAAATCATAATCGGCCGGAGCTGAAACGTCTTTTTTTTATTGACGTTCCGAAACCTAAACTTTAGCCTTTGCCAGCCCTAGCACTACGGCCAAGCGTAGGTAATTAAAATCAAATTATGTATTTTTAACCCCCGACGCAAAAACGACGGGGTGTTATAAGTTTAACGTGTCTGTATGTGTGTGTGTGTGTGTGTGTGTGTCGCCTCGTAGCTCCCGATTTCGTTTTTTTTTGTTTGAAAGTTGAATTTGTCGGGAGTGTTCTTAGCTATGTTTTTTCAGAACCGGTTCAGCCGTTTCATTGCGTTTAGGGTTTTTTAATTTTGACAAAATTTATTACTTGTGTGATAATACTCTGCCTGCGTGCTGCCGCCGGCTACGCCGCCGCTGCGTCGCCGGCGAATTGGCAATGTCGCGTAATTCTATCTGACCGGACAAAATACGTCCGGTCAGAAGTTGGCGACCTGACTCCTGACCCCAACAATTTATTCTAAAACCCAACAGTCCGGTCGAAAACCGGACCGTTGGGTGGGAAGTGTGGGAACCCTAGTCCGAACGGGAGTAAATGTTCTAGGTACTTATGAAATACAGCTATAATTTTAGTTTTTATTACCAAAATGGTTCTTGTAAGTTACTTATCTTTTTTATCTTACGTAACGCTAACGATTTTTGTGTTGTTCGTTTATCCAACTGGTAAAGAATAAAACTCAGAGAAAAATCACGTAGGTACCTATATAAAATATTACTAAATCCCACTTCCCACTAATATTATAAATGCGAAAGTTAATGTGTGTGTGAGTGTGTTTGTTACTTCTTCACGCTGAAACGGCTAGACGGATTTGCATGAAATTTGGAATGGAGATAACTGGACTCCCGGAATAACACATAGGCACATTTTTATCCCGATATTCCCGCGGGATCGAGACTTACGCGGGTGAAACCGCGGGGCGCTGCTAGTGTTTATTAAATAACTATGCACCCTCTGCACTGAAAAATAGTTCGCCTGCGACGCAGGAAGTGCAGGTTTGATTCCCGCCTCGGAACAAATATTTGTTCAGGTTGTTCTGGGTATTTTCTATGTATAATAAAACATATATATCTATGTAATATATTCAGTATATCAGTTATCAATCAATAGATAGAAGATAGAAAACACTTTATTGTACAACACAGAAAAATAAGCTATTTTAAAAATTAATACATAAACTAAACAGGGAAGTACAATGGGCGGTCTTATCTCTGCCAGACAACCTTGGTTGGGATGGACTGGAATTATTTATATGACATAGAACGTTGGCTTAAATTAGATATCAATAACTAATTTATATTATAAAGTTTCCTACATATATTTAACGAACACAATTTTAGTATTATTTTTCCGGCTAGTCGTTTAATAGTAATCTAGAATCTAAATAATGCGTTGCAAGTCCTGATAAAATGAATATTCGTAGAGTTGTTGAATTAATAGGTCAAATATAACTGTTAATCGGTAAAAGTACCTACCAGATATCTCAATAGTTATTGAGGGGTTTGCGCTGGGAAAAGTATAGTGCGCGTCATGTAAAAAGAATGCTGGCGGTCAAGCTTCTACAGGCGTTCCAGCGTTCTTTTTAGATGACGCGTACTATAATTGTACATTATTTGTAGTAAACTAGGTAGGCACCTTGATAACATGTCTCTGGTAGGCACTCATTCAATGCATAGGTATACACGACCTCTGTGGTGCGGCGGGCAAAGGTTGGCCTGCGACACAGGAGGTTGCGGGTTCGATTCCCGTCTCGGAACAAATATTTGTGCGTTCGCAGATATTTGTTCAGGGTGTTCTGGGTATTTTCTATGTATAATAAAAAATATCTATACATGTAATATATTGTATTAAGTATATCAGTAGTCTAGTACCCATAACACAAGCTCTGCTTAGCTTGGGGCTAGATAATGTTGTGTGAACTGTCCAGCATTATTTATTTATTATTTATTATACATCTCTTAAATAAGTAGAAAAGTAAGTAGGTACCTAATCTCTTAAAAAGAACGCTGGAACGCCTGTAGAAGCTTGAGCGCCAGCGTTCTTTTTACAACGCGCATTATACCTACGTCCCCGAAACCGAAACCTACATTTGTGCTATGACATATTCTGTGCTGAAACTTAAAGACGGGCGTGTACAGAGAATAAATAATAGTGCGTGTGTAAATTTATTCTGGCCCAAGGCATATATTCTGTGCCCAAGGTTTGTGCGCCACTGACACTGCGTCCCATTATGCACGTAACATTAATTACTTTTATATTTCAAGTGGTAGTGCGAGTGCCTTTACCTGAAGTACCTACCTATGTCTGTTATCAGTTCTACCTAGATCTACATTACCTTGGCGAGTCTTTATCACACCATGTAGGTACAGTTGTGTCGCCATGTGTAATGATAACGTGGTAGGTAATGCTTCAAAGAGATCTTTAGAAAATTACACCGCTGGTACGCCAAATTCTGTAACTATCTAAAGCTAAGGCCGAACTACCGCGTTCAGCCGGCGGCGTCCTCAGTGGCGTTCAATGGTAAGACAATGGATCGCCACCGTGCACGCCACCGAGGACGCGGGCTGAACGCGTTGGTTTGGCCTAGTTAGAAAGTGACAGAATAGCGTCCGCGAAACGTAAAGTGACATAAAATCACGGTTTTTTTAAATTTACAAATCAATAGGTAATAGTTAATTATTTTTCAAGTGTAAACCACACTTTATGTAAGTATAACATTAAATTTAGTTAATTAGTGGTTTAATTTAGTGGTGTCATCTCTTGTCAATGTTTCGAACTAATTTCGTACTTTGAACAGAAGGTTTCTAATGAAACACCTGTAGATGGCTCCCATCGGCGCTATAGCCGAGTTGATAGTGCCCACAAATTTCGTCTTCAGCGTCATGTCGTAGGTAGCTCGTTCTATGGCCGAAATGGTAAAGGCATCGGCGATCACAGGCGAGGTTGCGGGTTCGAGTCTCGCTGGAACTAAATTTTTGGGTTACATTTAAATTTAATCAATAGGTTAAAATTAATCAAGCAATGTTCAAAAATAAAAACAAGGATCCCTCGGCGATGTGTCATTTAATATACTGAAGGCAATACAAACAGTTACAACCATTTTTCGTCATACCTACGAAGGTATGATGAAAAATGGTTGTAACTACGAAAACAGAGGTTTATTTTTCAAATTAATTTATTAAATTTTAAGTTGTTTTTTAAATGTTTATGCTATAAGAAAAAAAGAGGACATGCTTTATATGATGTAGATTAGCATACATATTTTTTTGTAGATTTTTCGATAAAGATTGAGGAGAAAAAAGGTTTTAATGAACCACATTTCACATAATATATCCAAGCCTTAATTAGTAAGTAGGTAGTAGGTATCAATATCAACCACAGGTCTTGTAACTATAGCCGAGATCTCTAATACCTATCAATAATTGCAGACCTACAGTATGTAGGTACCTAGTACATAAATACACTGTGGAACAAAGTCAGAGTAGGTAGTTGTTAGTCTAGTCTAGTCAGGTTGTAATACGCTAGTAACCTCTGCATTACCTCATAGGTCACGTCCACCTAGGACGCGCCCTATGTGGCATTGCACTGCGCCCGCCACCCTGAGACATAAAGATGATAAGTCTCATGTGCCTGTAACTTTACCGGCACTCTTACCCTACCCTACTAACAGGAACACGCAGCAATCCGAGCACTACTGCTTTGCGGCAAAAATAGGTATGGTGGTAGTACTTCCCCGGACAAGCTCACTCACGAAAAAGCTCTACTACTACTATCTATCTATATACCATACTATTACACAGCTAGATATTAACTAATTTTTAATATAGTAATAATGTGAAATCAGTTGATTAAGGGCAACATCAGATATCGATTATCTGTGGTAATAGATTATCTATGAAAATATAGAGGCACTACGGAGAGAGGGAAATCGAAAAATGGGACATAAAATAAAAGGATGTTAACAAGGGTTGGCTGAATAAAGTTGATGGATATATTGTATTATGGAGTCTGATTTTAATAAATCAGAAGTGGGACCCATGTTTTCCGCGAAGTAGAAGGTAAATAAGGTCGAAGAAATCTCCGGTAAGTTATTGTTGAACTTTACTGTCTTGATTTGTTGAATACCTGTGAAAAGATTGGATGAGGAATGTTGCTTCACAACTCGTGTATAGTTTATACACCTTCTCAAATAGGTTTGAAGTTACTAGCATAAAATCAGGCACAGAAGGCATCTAATACCCATGCAGATGCCTACCTATATAAGACCTAAGACATTCTATGTGACTTCAAAGGTCACATAAAATAGACATTAAAAACTAAACACATAGGTAGGTAAATCCTGCCTAAAAATAGAGTGACTAAATTAAAATTTAACTTCCATAATTTGCTGGTTCATTGCCTGGCCCTGCTCAGATTATTTGTTGTAATAATTACTAAACAACCCTGAATAGTTTAGCTGTTACATTAGCAGCTCTGCAGGAGGTTCACAAGTCGAGCAACATCAGGAGCAAGGACATATTGTTGGTATGTTGGATCCGAGTAATGATAAATGTAAGGACTGTATTGTTTTGGTTGCATGGTGACACTGTTTTGTTTTGTGTTTATGTATGTGCAAACTAACAACGTATGTGTAGGTAACATTATTTAAGAAAAATGTTTCATAAAAATAGCTATGGTGGCTGGGTATGAGATTGAATAACAAACACCCAACGGTCACAGGTCTCGACTTGACCCAACACTGGTATTTCCTGTGTCATGTGTGTTGGGAGCTGCGGGTGTTTTGGTGGAATAGCTCCCGGACCCAGAATGGGTATTTGCAGAACATGCAAGGAAGTCGAGCCCATACCTCTCATGTCTCAGCTCGCTGTTTGCTTGCTGCACTATGCACCATTGAGGTTATCAAAACTCGAATGAATTTTATTCTTTGTCACTACTCAATGTGATCGCCCATTGGTCTTATCGCTTAGAAGCGATTTCTTCCAAACAACCTTTGGATGGAGAGAGATCTGGAAGATTAGGCGAATGGCTGGGGTGTATGTATATTTGAAAATATTAATGATTTTAACTAAAACAGTAATGTATCACAATGGGTGGCCTGATTGCTGGAAACAAATTCCAGGTCCTTGGATAACCGATTAACTTGATTTATAATAATATTATCACATAGTATGTGTATATCACAAGTTTCAAATACCTATTAATTATGATAAATTCCCAGAATTTAGTCAATTTCTTAAATGCTTGCCTATTTCATTTTAGGCTGTGCATGTTAGAGTATTGTTAAGGCGATGACTGCCATGCATGGCGCACGGGTATATCTTGTAAACTGATTTGATGGTTAAGGCGTCCCGCTGACAAACACGATGGCGTAACTACACCGGAATTCTAACAATGATCATTAACAGTTTTATGTACTAACAATGTTTACTTACAAACATAGATATTTATTATTTGGTCCAGTTATACCTAGGGATGAGGGGATGTGTGCACAACAGTGATGCACCTAATACCAAAAGTAGAGTATTAAATCCCAGAATAACCTGTAACAAGAGAAGTGCACCTAACGTGGGGCCTTACAGAGTAGTGCACCTAATGTGGCGCCTTATAGAGAAGTGCACCTAACGTGGCGCCTTACAGAGTAGTGCACCTAACGTGGCGCCTTACAGAGTAGTGCACCTAACGTGGCGCCTTACAGAGTAGTGCACCTAACGTGGCGCCTTATAGAGAATTGCACCTAACGTGGCGCCTTATATTATAGATGATGTTATTATCAGAAATAAATCATTGTCATGGCATTAACAATGAAATTGTTTTCAGATTTCTACTCATATTGTGTCTTCCTACTCATTTTCCTTCAACTATTTTCATCCTAAAGTTCTGTTCCGAAAATGCCTTCTCCCACTAAAAGATCTATAAGTCACTGTCACAGTCGTAAAGAAGCTGATTCAGGTCCAGTTCGGACAGCGTCTCCTATTGAGCATAAAAACAGATCGCGCAAACGCAAATGGTCAGGGAAAAGTAAAAGACGTAAGCGCTCGTATGCGAGTCTCAGTGTCTAATAGGTAGTCCTTCCCCGACTAGGCACGGGCGTGGGTGTTCCAAACGTGAGCATAATAAGAAAAGTAGGCGTCCGCGTGATGGTAGTATCCCAAACGTACTAGAGAAATTAGTTAATTTACTCAGCGAGAAAAGTGGCACCGGGGCATCTGGTTTTGTTGGGCCAGGACTACAAGGATCTCAAAATGTCATATCTAAGTTTGATCCCAATGACAAGTCTCAAACTATGAAGAACTGGTTAGCCAAAGTCAATGAGTCAGCTCACGTGTTTGGGTGGACAGAACGGCAAACTAAATTCTATGCTTTGCCCAAATTAGAGGGATTGGCGAAAAGGTGGTATGAGGGCACAGAATATATACAGTACAGATGGCTCACTTCACGAACAAATTTATATAAATACCGACTCTTGCTGGGACTTGCAACAAAGTGCAATTCAGCTCGCATTAGCGCTCAATGCCTATTGCGATATTCACCTAAGCATCTATCTCTCTCTCTCTCTCTCTCTCTCTAACGTGTAACTCTGCCGCTGTCTGGCGCGGAGTGACGCAGGTCGTAAAGGTTGACGACTATTCGCTTACTAATGCCATAGGTACGCTAGTCTGTACATTGTCAATGAAACTAAATATATCTTTTAAGTGTAGGTAGATATCAAATATAGAATGACATACGACGCTAACAAAATAGTCCAAGCGCCAACACCCAAAATTCATAATGTTGGTTTTCAACTAGGTACCTATCTTGATTCGCGCGAACTATATAAAATATAATAGGTCAAAATGAGTAACCTATCACACTAATATTATAAATGCGAAAGTTTATGTGTTTGTTACTTCTTCACGCTGAACCGGACGAACGGATTTGAATGTAATTTGGAATGGAGATAACTGGACTCCCGGAATACCACATAGGCACATTTTTATCCCGATATTCCCACGGGATCAAGACTTACGCGGGTGAAACCGCGGGGCGCTGCTAGTAGTTCTTATTTCCCTGAATGATTATGGTATTATAGTGTAGTAGAAGCTGGCCGGGGGATTTGTACTTAACCTAAAGACAGTAATGTAATAATTTACTTGATTGTAGCCATGGTAAGTATGGGAAGCTAGCATATGTACCTATATAAATTCATAAATATTCCAAGCCCTGGCTCTTGGTCTATTATGTAATATGTATATGTGTTTTATGATTATTTTAAGTAGATAGTTAGGAAAAAAACCTATTAGCTCTCAGTCTACCTACAATACCTACAAACAAACAATCAAACAAAACAACTGTTCAGCTTTATATTATAGTAGGTAGATTAGGTACTAAATGTACCTACCTACGTAATTGGGCAATTAAAAAAAAGTATGAACGCGCACCCTTTTGTGTAGAATAATCAAAATATTACTACCTACGTACATAATATTTAGTCCATGGTACATAGATTACCTACCTACCAAAATCAAAAAATACTTAAACACATTAAATAGGTACTAGATACTTACCTGTCTGTCTTAATTCATCAAAGCTAATCCTTACCTTGTAAGCAGATCTTGTAAGTACCTATCTAACTACGTGAATACGGGAGACATACAATTTAAGGATAGGTAACAAAAGTCTACATTGTTAGGTAGGTATATCTACTTCATTACCTATAATGTAGACGTGTATTTCTATACCTTTCAATGTCCCTTGGAAGTGTGAAAAACGTGGGGTTCGGATCCCTATTAGTATTTAGGCAGCCGAATGCGATGCAATAGGTATGCGTTTATCTTCATTTTAGCACAGAATAAATAATACTACAAAATTTTAGTTGACGGACGACACGACGCGGCGCTTGAGTGAGTTTACCGAACTAACTAACGCGCGGCAGCCCCCTGAATGGATTGACTCGTCTAGGCGAGTCCGCCAAGTACTTGTAGCTTCATACCTACAGCGCGGAGTGCGCCACGCCTGACGAGGGTTTGATTACGGTAAAATATACATGGGCTGAGTGGCAAGAAAAATTACTTGATGCATTTCCTTGCGAACATAACTACGGAAACTTGCTAAGTGAAAAGCAGGTCAGAAAAACTCAACGAATCTCTTGAAGAATACTATTATGACAAAATGACTTTAATAAACACATGCGAACTCACTGGCAGACAGGCTGTTGATTGTTTAAGTCACGGAATCTATGACTATAATGTGAAAATGAACGTACAAGGCGGTAATTTTAATTAACCGGAAGAAATTTTCACTAGAAACGGGATATTTACCATGATTTTTGAGTTTTATATGTTCCCGATATTTCGGCACAGTTGCATGCGCCATGATCACGGGAGAACTGACTAAAGTCTTTGCGAGTAGATGTTATTGGCAGATATATCGATCTACCCTCTTTCTCACTCTTTTATTACGAACGATACCACTACCGCTATCATGGTTATGTACATAACCATGATAGTTTCAAAAGTTATAACCGGAAGAAGTTCTGAAATACTTTCCCAATATAACTAATAGAACCAATGATGTATTCCGAAAACCCGCTGAAAGTTTAGGGGATGATGGAGATCATCACAATAGGTCATCTGATCCTCAAAGAAGAGATTCTGCGAAAATCCTATGTTTTAAATGCAATGAACTGGGTCATGTGGTCACCATGTGCCCAAAGCCTGTCTTAAAGTGTACAAAATGTCGGTGGTTTGGACATTCTGATCAAAATTGCAAATGCGCTAATGGCAGCCGCTATGCCAATGAAAGTCGTGCTTCGCTGTCAGCGAATGCTACTACTCACTAAAAACGTTTTGAACATTGCATGGGAGCGAAAAGGGTGGGGAGTATTAAGTACAAGCAAGTTTTAGTTGAAAAGCATAAAACAGACGTACAATGTAGTCTCAATAATACTATCAATCAAAGTAGGTACTGGAAAACTCTTAGAGAAATCATACTGGGTTGATCAAGTGTCAAACTTCTGAAGGGCATTTCATACTAGCGATACATTGGGTTGTAATGTAACGTATATAAGGTCAGAGACGACGCCAGTTCCAATATATTGAAGCAACAGAAAAGGATTAAAGTAAGATAGGTAAAAAAAAAAGAAGTAATTCTAAAAGTACGAAGTAGGTGATTTAGTTACAGTACAAAGGGACACTAAAGACCCCCGCTCGGTGAAGTTACAAACTTAGTCCCGCATAAACGCTCCTTACAGGGTAATCAAACCATGGTGCAACTTTGCATGATCTGATTCCGAAAGCTCATTTGGAGACAGTAAATTAATGTGATTAGAAATAGTTGATAATCAGGTGGTCTCAATTTATTTTGTCTAGATGTCCCTAAACCACCTGCAGGCTGCAGTAATTACCTAATATCCTTCCTATATCTTCCCTACATCTCAATTTTATCAATCCACCCTATTCAAATTTGACACATGTGACATTGGAAAGAGACCGTAACACCTTCGGCGTGATAAAGCGGTGGATAATTACTATCAATAATAAATGCCCTGAGGTCGTAACCCCTTCTGGGGGTAAGCGTCGGCAATACATATTGAATGCCCTGAGGTCGTAACCCCTTCTGGGGGTAAGCGTCGGCAATACATATTGAATGCCCTGAGGTCGTAACCCCTTCTGGGGGTAAGCGTCGGCAATATATAATTAATGCCCTGAGGTCGTAACCCCTTCTGGGGGTAAGCGTCGGCAATACATAATGAATGCCCTGAGGTCGTAACCCCTTCTGGGGGTAAGCGTCGGCAGTACATATTGAATGCCCTGAGGTCGTAACCCCTTCTGGGGGTAAGCGTCGGCAATATATAATGAATGCCCTGAGGTCGTAACCCCTTCTGGGGGTAAGCGTCGGCAATACATAGTGAATGCTCTGAGGTCGTAACCCCTTCTGGGGGTAAGCGTCGGCAATACATAATGAATGCTCTGAGGTCGTTACTCGTTGCTCGGGTAAGCGTCGGCAATACATAACGAATGACATGAGGTCGTTACTCCTTGCTCGGGTAAGCGTCGGCAATACTTAACTAATGACATGAGGTCGTAACTCCAGGCACGGGTAAGCGTCGGAAATACAAAACGAATGACATGAGGTCGTAACTCCAGGCACGGGTAAGCGTCGGAAATACAAATCGAATGACATGAGGTCATAACCCCTTGCTTGGGTAAGAGTCGGCAATGCTAAACTATACCCCAGGCCGTAACCGACTACGCGGACAAACGTCGGTAATAGTACTTGAAAATACGCTGAAAAGTATGTCGTACGAGCGAGACTGAACAACTCACGAAGGCCACGTAGAGATGCCGAAGATAACAACTTCTTAAGGCAAGCGCCTAGCAGTGACGTCACGACTTTGAGCATCAGCAGTATTCAGACATTAGCAGAAACTTCTCTACGATGGTGTGCAATTGTGCATTATGTGTTTTACAAATTGTGACTCAGTGACTGCTGTTGATTTGATCGAGTAAGTGTACAATGTCAAGCTAGAAACAATAGTGCTAGTGCACTATATGTGCTTTATTACATAATTAAGTTGATTAAGTGTGATGAATGGTATTAATGCAGATTAAAATTGACAGTTTTTGTGATTATTTAAAAGAACATTGAACTTATGTATGTATTATAATGTTAAAATTCATATGCAAATATTGCTAATTCATATTGCTATAGTATTCAAAATACTGTAATACTTGTTATAATTCCGAAAGTATATAATAAAATCTTGATGTATGAATGGGGTCATTCTGTATGGGTAGAATGGCCGAGGGTGATAATTCAAACTATATAAAAATGTTGACCAACTATAATAAGTAACGAATATTGACAATTTAAAGGTAATACATCCTTAGTATGATATGCTGCTCATGTGAATTACAATATATGAGTATGAGTTTGAAAATATTGGTATGTTTGAAACTTAGTTTTATTTTGCTGTTGATAGATCTTAGTGTTCTCTGAGATGCATTGTATTAACCTAATGTTTTTTTAGTGGAATTAGTTAATTCTGTTGTTGTTGTTGATGTGCGTTTAAGAAGCATTGTATTACTTTAATAATTAAGTATATTTTTCTGTTTATTTGTAATGGCTCATTTAAGAATAGTATACAAAAATGTATTCTAATAATATTAAGAAATGGGGGTTCAATGGTGATAACGAACGAATGTAGAGTAACTTTCAACATGATTAACTTTCTACATTTATTTTGTTCTTTCTTTCTTGTTCTTGTTGGTTTACAAGAATCATAATAATTTATATTGTCTTAGTGATAGAATCAATCACACAATGATACTCCAAATAAGTTGATAATTACCTAACAAAAAACTTTTTTTTTAACATATTTTAATAGAACTCACTTAATAATAATATGTTAATAATAAATTAAGATCCACATTACGAGTATTAGATTTAGATTGTAGAACTTTATACCTACTGTCAATTCTATTGTATATCTAGCTGACAGCTACTGTTTTTGTGTGTGTTTAGTCCATAGGTGCCTAGAGACAGGCACTTGTCAGGATGGTCGATTATTACACAGCTAGATATTAACTAATTTTTAATATAGTAATAATGTGAAATCAGTTGATTAAGGGCAACATCAGATATCGATTATCTGTGGTAATAGATTATCTATGAAAATATAGAGGCACTACGGAGAGAGGGAAATCGAAAAATGGGACATAAAATAAAAGGATGTTAACAAGGGTTGGCTGAATAAAGTTGATGGATATATTGTATTATGGAGTCTGATTTTAATAATACCAATACCGTGTGTTAGATTAAGTTATAAATATCTTCTTTTTTTTATTTTATTTTTTATGTAATAAGGTGACAAACAAGCAGACGGCCTGCCTGATGTAAAGCAGTCACCGCCGCCTATGGACATCTGCAACACCCACGGTATTGCAAACGCGCTGCCTACCATTAAGAGCCCTATTGATATTTCTCTTGAATTTACCCATATTGTAGCCCTGTGGGAAGACATCCAACGGGAGCTCATTCCACGCCCTGCAGGTACGCGGGAGAAACGAGCGCGTGAAACGCACTGTGCGAGACCTCCACGCATCCAAAATGTGCGGGTGAGCTAGCTCACGATGGCGGGATGTGCGGTTATAAAAGTGCGAAGCTGGGATTAGCTCAAACAGCTCCTCAGAGCATTCCCCGTTAAAAATCTTATAAAAGACGCTAAGCGCGCCAATATCTCGGCGCACGCTCAACGGCTCTAGATCACTGGTAACTTTGGGAGCGTCGACAATCCTAACAGCTCTGCGTTGCAGTTGCAGGGAGTCCAGAGGTTGCAGTTGGTACTTCGGTGCACCATTCCAGATGTAAGAGCAGTACTCCAAGTGGGGCCGGACCTGCGCTTTGTAAAGCGTAAATCGTTGCTCCGGTGTGAAGTACCGCTTCGATCTGTTGAGTACACAGAGTTTTTTGGAGGCAAGAGCAGTTTTGCCCTCTAAATACCCCTGAACTGTACTTCACTCGAAATATCGACACCCAGGATCGAGGATATGTATGTTAGTTGTAACTTGTAAGGTATATATTACTATGGGCCTTTGTCTAGGTACAATGTACATTATTCACTGTTGCCTGAAATAAATGTACTGTATTGTATTGTATTGTAATACAATATACATAATAATACAATATCAACATTTCACAAAAAAAAAAACTAATGGGTAAGTATGTTATATAAGTACCTATTAGTCCTTTATTCTAGTTCTACTCTAATAAAAAAAAAATGTTTAATATTTAAATACAGTTACATCTCAAAATAAATAATAATAATAATTCAAAAGTCAACCAAGTTCATTCTAAAATCTAATGAATAATCTAATACCACAGAATATAAACAGTACTAATACTTAAACTTCCTACATCTAACCCAGAAACTATTACTAAGTTTATCAGTCGACATTATTAAATTTTACAATTTTATCAATTATACAATTTTTCCAGCACCACTGAATAAGTAATGGCCAGCACCTCTCGAGAGCACACTATACAATATCGTTATTTAGCAAAAAAATGAGGAATGTTTGAGCATTCATGTCACAGAATATATACAGGTCATGGCCATAAACTACTGCATTTACCTCAAATAAATGTTTAATTTTCCTTTAGATGATACAAAGTCAGATACAATAGTCGGCAATTTATTGTACATTAATATTTTATTGTATTTTCCTTGTCTCTGAATCATTAATAGCCTAACTTTGGTACCTATACAAAGATGATGTAATTAAAATTGTGTGGGTATTTCCTTGTTTTACGACGCTTTTATAAATTTAAGGAAATATCTGTCGTTATTTTAATTGTACAAAATATTTCCTTGCTGATATTCTCCTTCTAATGCCACATTATTAGGTATCCTAATTTCCGGTTTTTGACAAATTAAAACATTTTTGATGTCTGAGCTATTTCCCCATACCACACATAACTAATAATCGAGTGGACATAAGCGTAATATAGGTACTGATATAAGAGATATTTTATCAATCATAGGTTTTAATTTTAGTAGTGCATAATGCATTAATTTTTGAAGCTTATTCTGTTGATGAACACTGTGCTGGAAATTCGAGATCGGAACCGTGTACAGATCAAAATGAACCCATCAAACACTGCCTAAATAAATAAAATAAAATAAATAAATAATGCTGGACAGTTCAGACAACATTATCTAGCCCCAAGCTAAGCAGAGCTTGTGCTATGGGTAAAAAGATAACTGATAAACTTAATACAATATATTACATAGATAGATATATTTTATTATACATAGAAAATACCCAGAACACTCTGAACAAATATCTTCGATCGTACATGTTTTTTTTTTTAATAATACTAGTCATTGAGGTGTTCCGTTGTCCACCTTCCGTCTCCAGCATCAGATGCTCGCTGTCACCATAATATTGTCATCAGAACTTGATGGTATGCCAAATTTCAGCTCAATCGAACATAGGGAAGTGGGTAAAATTCAACTTGTAAGATTTGAATGCAGACACGTCAAATATTGGCTGGTATAAAATATAGGGTGCTATTTATCTGAGCAGCAATTGGATAGACTAATTGATCCTCTAAATAACCAATTGAGCGCCAAGCAGTGTTCCAGGATAAGTAATACATTGGTGTCGATTCTGAACTGCATTCTCTAATTTTAAACCACGTCAAAGTTGTCGCGCGCCCTTTCTAATAGACTGAAATAAAAGAGACCGCGATAATTTTAGTGCGGTTTAAAATTAGAGAATGCTGCACAGAATCGACACCATTATGAACAAAGTTCAGGATGTTCATCAATTATGCAAAAAAGCAGATTTTTGAAGTGGTAAAAAAAAATTGTTTCTCTACGAACCTAGATATATTCTTTAAAATACATAGGTATTTGTTAAAAACATCTAACGAAGAAATTGTTACGACTTCATAATCGATGACCTCTGTGGCGCGGCGGGCGAAGGTTCGCCTGCGACGCAGAAGGTTGCGGGTTCGATTCCCGCCTCGGAACAAATATTTGTACGATCTGCAGATATTTGTTCAGGGTGTTCTGGGATAATAAATAAATAATAATAAATAATCTATGAATAATAAAAAAAAATGTATTATGTAATGTATTATATTAAGTATATCAATTATCTAGTACCCATAACACAAGCTCGGCTTACCTTCGGGCTAGATAATGTTGTGTGAACTGTCCAGCATTATTTATTTATTTTATAATCACTTACGAGGTGAGTCCCAGCGTTTGTATGGAAAGTATTGTATGGAAAGTATTGGTGTTGGCCGCTCGGAAAACTCGCCGGCCGCCACCGCGTTATGCATCGTTTGGCTCGTGGTCCAAAATTTATAAAAAAAACTGTTAGAATATATGGTTATACTAGCGACTCGCCCCGGCTTCGCACGGGTAGCCCCCGGAGAACCCCCCCCCCCCCCCTCCTACCCCTCCCCCTATATCAATCTCCTGGTTCTAAGCTACCTCCCCACCAATTTTCAGCCAATTCGGTTCACCGTTCTTGAGTTATAAGTTATAATTTCTCCCGTTTTTTACACATTTACCACTATATCTTTGCTCCTATTGGTCGTAGCGTGATGTTATATAGCCTATAGCCTTCCTCGATAACTGGACTATCCAACACAAAAAGAATTATTCAATTCGAACCAGTAGTTTCGGAGATTAGTGCGTTCAAACAAACAAACAAACAAACAAACTCTTCAGCTTTATAATATTAGTATAGATAAATTGCTGCTGAAATACAATTGAGTAGGTATCTTCGGAATAAACTATTGGTAAATTTTACTGCCCAATCACAATACTTGATGTTCACTTCATTTTTATTTTTTTTCATCTCTTCCCGATCCTGGGCAATGGTTACCCCCACGGCCCAACGTGCAAAGTTTGCCGGCACATGTAATTTCACCTGCTACTGTGGCAAATTTCCAGCACGCCTTCTCCAATGCATTACCTACTAGGTATAATATTAACGCTTTGTCGACGCTGAAATCTATAAGCGAGTTGAGTTTCAATTCAATGTGCAAATCACCTAACAAGTAGGAACCTACGAAATAAATTTTGTAAAAAATAAAAATAAACTAAACGCAATGAAACGGCTGAACCGATTTTGATCAAACATAGCTAAGAACACTCCCGACAAATTCACCTTTCAAACAAAAAAAAAAAAAAAACTGTTCATCCGTTCGGGAGCTACGATGCCACAGACACACACACACACACACACACACACATACGTCAAACTTATAACACCCCGTCGTTTTCACTTCCTCGTATTAAAAGGAATTAGGAAATTCCAAACACAAATAGGTATACGTCTATCTACTTATCTCACTTTGTAATTTCCCAGAATATGAGTCACTCTCTAAATACCTCTAAATTATATCAGATATCAGATCAGTGTAAACAGATGATCAGTACGGAGAGAGAATAGCTGTGCCGAAAAACGGCATTATTCACCAAGTCACCAAGTTGCTACCTACATGGTGTCTGGTGATTGGATCGATGCCGACAGTGCCGGCCGGTTCGAAACTTATCGTCGAACAAACAATGATAAAAGATACGTTTATTTGACACGAAAACAAAAATAGTCATAGAAGGTAGAAAGGTGGGACACAGCACACAAACAGCAAATTCAATCATGCCTAAGCCTATCTAGGTAGTTATATAGAGACATCAATAGGTAGGTTAGGTAGGTATAACATATAAGTAAACTTAATACCTAGCAGAGTTTTACCTACCATTAAAACTCTTATTATGTCCGGAGCCTTCTTCGAAACCTTAAACATTATTATGAGATCTGGTCCTCCTAATTTTCGAGCTATCTCCTTCTTCTTCTTCTTGTTGTAGTTCCACTCTCCAGCACTAGGGGGCGCTTAGATCAGGCAGCATATTCACCAGTAGTGCGCGCGCATTTGTCATCATTGGCGTCCTGATTTTCAGCGAGTGACGTTTTTTATTATTCGATTATAAAAAATAATATATAATATAACATTAATTTACAAGACAATTACGAAATATAAAATGTCCGACGCACCCATTCTGTAAATTGATGTCCAAGTCGTGCCAATGTGACAGTGCTGAGGGGCAAGTCCGAGTTTACACACACCATCGTAACGATGATCGTAACGGCGAGTGTACTTGTATTGCGTAGTAACTAGCCATTAATCTGTGACGTTTTTGGCACAGATTATTAGCTAGTTATTATGTTATACACGTACGATCGTGTTACGTTCACCGTTACAATGGTGTTTGCAAAACTCAGACTCACCCCTCAGAGCAAAACAAGTAGATAGGCCGCTGATTTTCATTGACGTTACCAACGCCAGAACACCCAGAAGTAGATAGATATTGGTCGTGAACAACAGATATCATCGCAGATTTTCAGTATTATGTATCACAGATAAGAATTTTATGGCCTTTTTAGTGGAACTTGCTTAGCTCAGGCGAAGAAAAATGTAATACCTATAGTCTGAATTTGACGACTCTGTGGCGCGGCGGGTGAAGGCCTGCAACGCAGGAGGTTGCGGGTTTGATTCCCGCCTCGAAACAAAAATTTGTACGATCTGTAAATAATAGTCCAGGGTTTTTTTTTATACTACTGGAATGGCGGATCAAGCAGATGGCCCACCTGATGTTAAGCGGTAACCTCTGCCTATGAGCAGTGCATTACCTCAAAGGTCACGTCCACCTAGGACGCGCCCTATGTGGCATTGCACTGCGCCCGCCACCCTGAGACATAAAGATAAAAAGTCTCATGTGCCTGTAATCTCACCGGCACCCATACCCTTCAAACCGGAACACAGCAATGCGAGCACTACTGCTTTGCGGCAGAAATAGGTATGGTGGTAGTACTTCCCCGGACAAACTCTTTCACAAAAAAGCTCTACTAATACTCTGTACTCTGTACTCTGTACTCTGTCTCTGGTGTTCTGGGTATTTTCATGTATGATCAAAAATATCTATCTATGTAATGTATAATATATGTATTGTATTAAGTATATGAGTTATCTCATAACACAAGCTCTGCTTAGCTTGGGGCTAGATAACGTTGCGTGAACTGTCCAGCATTTTTATTTATTTTATTTCTGTTGTGAATATGCTGTGATAGTTGCAATAAATGTGGGTTGAGATTTAGGAAACAAATTAGTTTAAATAGCTCAGACATGCGTCTCCTCTCGGACTAATTGTAGGTTTCCGAAGTCAAGTCATACATACATACATACATAGACACACGCCTTTTTCCCCGAAAGGGGAGACAGAGCCTCAATTAGGCCTCTTTTCACTGTGGATTGTACCATCGCGGAAAATAGACGTGACATGTGGTGAGCTCGTCGCCGCCATTGCTTCCCACGACTGACTCTGCTAACGCTTTCTCGAAGTCAAGTCAGTCCGTCCATAACTCAAAAACATTGATCACAGGATATCCGAGAGAATTTTTAATAAAACTGTCATAATTTTAGAAAATAGTAAGTTCGTTTTTTAATCAATCAAATCAATAATTAAAATTTCAAAGACAGTAAGTTTAATCGTAGTCAACTCATGTAGGTAATTAGGTGATATAGGTATCTATACCCTGGTTCAGAATTCGAGATATTTTTTGTAAACAAAGGGGATACCATAGCAAAAAAATAGGTGCTCTATGGTAGTTTATTAAATTAGACCAATAAACAGGCCAGGTATGTTATTCTAACTCAGATCTGATAAAGCATAAAGTAATCAAAATTTTGTCGTATATATTTTTGAGTTATTTCGGTTATTAACAAAGTTATCAAGCGAAAATATATTTGTTAGTGGAAAATATTTCATATTACTTGGAACACTGCAGAGATTCTAAACAATGGGCTTTGTTTTGAAAGCCGGTCCCCATTTTGTTCATTTCATTCGTTTCTCCTCATTTGCCGAATACGAATGTGCTGTTCGCACATTTTTACAATGGTCATGCTGTATCAATGGTAAGCGTTATAATATATAACATTTTGCCGTTTACACATTGACTCGTCAGATAAACTTAGGTAGGTAGTGGGTTTGTGTTTATTTGCCGCAAATTGAAGGTACCACGGGAGCGAACCCGCTGGCGGATATTACAAGAAAAATATACCGTAGGAAAAGCCGCGCGTCACTTCTAGTAAAACATGATCCACGCAAAAAAATGTTTTTACCACTGGCTTGTCTCTTTGACGGTGACATTTGTTTGTTTACAAAAAAATATCTCGAATTCTGAACCAGGGTATAATCTGGTGACAAAGTGTTTCAAAGCTTACCAATTATCATACAATTACAGCTCGTTCACCGTAAGATGGCACCTGCAAATACTCCATGGCAGGTGCCAACTTACGGTGAACGGTCTGTACATAAAATGAGCCATATCGAATAATTATTTTTATTTTCCTCTAGGTTTTCAAATCATGTGAGCGAGAGAGTAGTCATCTATAATACAATTTGTCACCTGGTTTTTTTGGCCCTGACACCAAGGACAGTTTCCTCAAACTGTCATAGCCTGACACACGAAAAGTTTTATGCAAAAAATTTAGCACCCTATGGCACAGAATAAATATTAGTACAAGTACCTATGGGCACGGAATCTCAAGAAACGACCTTTCTTATGTAATTACTTAGAAATACATGTACCATTAGTACATAAAAATTATTAGTGAAATTACAGGCACATGAGACTTTTCATCTTTATGTCTCAGGGTGGCGGGCGCAGTGCAATGCCACATAGGGTGCGTCCTAGGTGGACGTGATCTATGAGGTAATGCACTGTTCATAGGCAGAGGTTACCGCTTAACATCAGGTGGGCCTCTTGCTTGATCCGTCTTCCAAGTAGTATAAAAAATAAATAAAAAAAAAAAACATTATTTTTTCAACGGTAGGTACCTACCTACTTATACTTGTCAAGGAATTAAAATAACTATCTATCTAATCTACATTATTCTCAGAGACTGACTCAAACTTGATAAGGCACCTACACTTCAATCAAAATATAATCAAATGATCGTAAACAAAGATAAAGTCTTGTCATCAGATTATGAGCCAAAATAAACTACTTATGTTAAATATTTAGGTAATAAGAGTACTTACGTAAGCAGCTGTTTGTGTAACATAGGTACCTTCTTCATTTAAATACATAATGAATATCTGGCGCGACTAAGTCTCACTCGACTTTTTTTGTAAAATAGTTTTTGTTTAGTGTATCGCTACCCTTATAATCTCTAATGTTCCTCTTCGACCAGGTTATTGTCGCGCTTTTGGCCGCGGGATAGCAAACTAGTATTGACGACACAGATTATCAAATAGTGAAACGTTATAAAAAAAATGGAAAATTGCGTTGTCCCAGAGATGAGACCTAGGCTAGATATTTTTCGAATGGTTCCCGGCATGCCGATTCCACGCTGCGTCGACTTCTCATAGTAGCGAGCTCTATTACGTCGACCGCGCTGTTACGTCGAGGATTTTTACATCGAGTTCGTTTCAGTCGCAGGATTGCGTCGTCGTTGATTCTGTTGGATTTGCAAACAATACAAGTTAATGTGATAAAACAGTAGGTAGGTGGTACCCATGGTACTAATTCAAGTAGTTTGCTGTCATAGGTATTCGCTACCAGGATAATATAGATAGCAACGGCTAATATTTATTCTGTGGCAACGGTTTGCAGGTAGCACAACCTGATTCATATGTATTGTTCTTAGATAATCTATAGACTATCTAAGGTAGGTTTTGACGACCTCTGTGGCGCGGCGGGCGAAGCTTGGCCTGCGACGCAGGAGGTTGCGGGTTCGATTCCCGCCTCGGAACAAATATTTGTGCGATCGCAGATAATTTTTCAGGGTGTTCTGGGTATTTTCTATGTATAATAAAAAATATCTATCTATGTATTATATTGTATTAAGTATATCAGTTATCTAGTACCCATAACACAAGCTCTGCTTAGCTTGGGGCTAGATAATGTTGAGTGAACTGTGTCCAGCATTATTATTATTTATTATTGTTTTTAATTTTGTACATATCTACTTGTATTAGGTGTATCTGTAAAAATATGTGTTTTCAGAATAATAAAGTGAGCATCAAGTAGGTAGGTAATTGGGCATCAAATTTCCAGTTGAACATTCACAAAAGCCAAATTCCGTCACTAACTTACTAAAGTTCAGCACGTAGCACTCGCGCAACGAAAAGTGAACGAAAATCACGAAAACCTTTTATTTTGGTCGAAGATTTCAATAAATGATATACTTTTCAACAATTGATTATAGGTACCTATTCAAAGTCAAAGTCAAAGTCAAAAGTATTTTATTCATTGAAATCACAAGGATCATTTTGAATCGTCTTAAAAAATAAATTTACAGTTACTCCTGTTCCAACGCAACCAGACCTAGAAGAATCAGGCAACAAACACGGTCTGTTTTTCTTTTGATGATCCTTCTTACTACTAGGTGGAGAGCGCCTGTGTGGTGCCTCGAGAACAAGTGGAAGCTGATTCAAGGAAAAAAGGAAAACCAAATTAAAAGCCTTACTTAGGTAGGCAGTCAAAATTAAGATGATAGAGAGAATCAGCAAAAGTTCATAAGGCAGCACACACTACGCTTGATATACTCATAAATAACACATCAGTAATAAATTATATGCAGGTACAGACATTGCAAATTGACAAATTAGGTGTCGAGGGGCAGAGCGACATCAGGCCACGCGGCTTTATCATTAACATAGTCATGTAGTGTGTAATACGCTTTCTTAATTAAATTATTCTTTATGTAAGATTTAAATCTTCGAATCGAAAGTTTAGAAGCACTTTCTGGAAGTTTATTATAGAACCGAACAGAATTCCCCATAAAAGACCCACTTACTTTTTTTAATCTAAATTTGGGAATACTCAGTTTATTTTTATTTCTCGTGTTAAAACAATGCACGTCTCTTTTTTTCATAAATCTATCTAAGTGTTTATGTGTATATATAATTGAGTCGTAACGAGCAACTACAGTTTTTTTGATCCGACTGTGCCAGAAGGGGGTAATGTTTTTCGATTGTATATGTTGTATGTATGTACCTATGTACTTTAGTTTTTTTTTATACTACTTAGAATGACGGAACTAGCAGATGACCCACCTGATGATAAGCGGCACCCTCTGCCTATAAACAGTGCATTATCACATAGGTCACGTCCACCTAGGACGTGCCCTATGTGCCATTGAACTGCGCCCGCCACCCTGAGACATAAAGATGAAAAGTCTCATGTGCCAGTAATTTCACCGGCAACCATACCCTTCAAACCGGAACACAGTAATGCGAGCACTACTGCTTTGCGGTAGAAATAGGTATGGTGGTAGTACGTCCCCGGACGAACTCTTTTACAAAAAAAGCTCTACTACTAGTAATTGCTCACTGTTCCACCTTCCATCCGACGGGATGTCGCTTGTGCAACAGAGAAGGCGAGGCAAGCATCTGACAACCGACACCCCCTATTTTGACACCAAATCCCGAGAGCCCGACTGAAAAGCCATAAGAGCTTTGTCCGCGTAACTCAAGCCACACAAGATCACCCGGCTGCTATGAAAGTCAAAGCATGGAGACGCAACCAATACCGGCTGATTTTATAACCCCACAGGAACACCTACCCCCAGAGCATGAGCTGCCGTGGCCTGTCTCGGAAGTCAATGAACACACTCCGGACCAAAGTTGGCCGCTGCGGGCAGAACCTCTGCAAATGGGGAATGCGAGACTCTTCCCGGGCTGAATGTGACTGCGGAGCTACCATTCAGTCCATGCCTTACCTGCTCACTTGTTCCTTGTGTCCCACCTGCACAAGGGAGGACCTACAAAGCCACAGACAACGCTATAGAAGAAAAGGCAAACCATTGATACGCTACAAGAAGAAGAATGACTTTAGTTCTGTGTCGGATAATCTCATTTCGGATTTTATCTTTCAGAGAAACTCCGAGCATAGCCCGTTTCATAGCTCGCTGTGCAACCTTGAACTGGTGGATTAGCCCTACCGTGAGTGTCCACGTCTCGGCAGTCGGCACCATCATGGGTCATATCTTGATGATGCATAATATATTTATTTCAACTTTTACTATTATTTTTTCTGTGGTCACCACGCTCTGTAGCCTAAACATTGCTTGATGGATTTTAGAGGTGTCGTTAGATTCCTTGATGGATTTTAGAGGTGTCGTTAGATTCCTTGATGGATTTTAGCTTGAGAGGTGTCGTTAGATTCCTTGATGGATTTTGGCTTGAGAGGTGTCATTAGATTCCTTGATGGATTTTAGAGGTGTCGCGTCGTTAGATTCCTTGATGGATTTTAGCTAGAGAGGTGTCGTTAGATTCCTTGATGGATTTTAGCTTGAGAGGTGTCGTTAGATTCCTTGATGGATTTTAGCTAGAGAGGTGTCGTTAGATTCCTTGATAGATTTTAGCTTGAGAGGTGTCGTTAGATTCCTCAGAGTGACAGGATATATCAAAATTATTCACGCAGTCACGCTTTTTTTTATTTTTTTTAATAATTGTACTTGTTATAGACTTATTTATTAACATAATATAAACCTACCTACCTACCTACTTACATTCATCGCCTGGCTACTGCAGTCACAACAGTCAACGGAAGTCTGCGTTCAATGAGTCAAAACAAAGGGCTTGACTGAGTCATCATACCAAACCGTAATATCGTGTAAGTAATAAAATCTTACACGTACCTATAGTCACATAATAAATATTAGTACAGGTATATAGTGCCCGTCATGTAAAAAGAACGCTGGCGGTCAAGCTTCTACAGGCGTGCAAGCGTTCTTTTTATAATTGTACTTACTATAATTGTACATTATTTGTAGTAAACTAGGTAGGCACTCATTCAATGCATAGGTATACATCTTTTAAATAAGTAGAAAAGTAAGTAATCTTTTAAAAAGAACGCTGGAACGCCTGAAGAAGCTTGACCGCCAGCGTTCTTTTTACATGACGCGCATTATACCTACGTATGTATGACCAAAACATACCAAAGGAATGTTAACAGAAACATACCTACATTTATTCCTATACATACATACTTGATACTATTACATAAAGAGGCTCTTAAATGCTTTCAATAAAGCCATATGCGCATTTTTGTGTCTGAAATTAAATAAATAATGCTGGACAGTTCACACACGCCTTAACCGTGGGAAATAGACGTGATATGTGGTGAGCTCATCGCCGCCATTGCTGTTACATTATAAGTTACTGGAGGAAAGTGTCAGAAGAGTCAGTCGACTCTGCTAACACTTTCTTCCAGTAATAACAAGCTAACAGCCAGGACAAATCTTATACCGACGTATATCTTACAAATAATTCCTGTATTTAGTAGTAATACAACTAACACAAGTAGGTAGGTATGTACAAAAAAAAAACAATGTATATGAAACAGCTGTGCTACCTGAAGACCGCTGCTAACGATCTAAAGGTAGCTCAACTGATCCAAATCACTACCAGACGGAAGCGTCCCTAAGATGCTGGCTGCATTGCCACGCTGAATGGCAATAATAAAACGTTGAGCCAGATAAGAGCCAGCTCTCGGGTCACGCTTCGTAGTAGTTATATTTAGGACCTTATACCAGAAGCTTAATAGGTACCTATTCTAAAAATTTGTTACTAACTTACCTAGTCAAATTGAAGTCCGGATGATGTTGGGTCGTATTGCGTAATAGACTGAAGTTCAATTACGATGCCCAGTTTGCTATTCATTGTGTTTTAAATATTTCTGCTCTTGAAAAAAAGCTTATACAAGCAGCGCAATTAATAGCAAACTGGTATTTTTTTTATACTACCAAGGTAGCAAACAAGCATACGGCCCACCTGTTGGTAAGCGGTTACCGTAGCCTACGGACGCCTACAATACCAGAGGCTGTGGTAGCCGCGTTGCCGACCCTCTAAAAATTCCCTAACACCCCTTTTGAAGAACCCCATACTGTAGTCACTCGTTTCGTTTCGTATGAGGTAGTGCTGGCCTCTGGTGTCGGAGTTTGTCAGGCCGCCCGAGGGCCTCTGACATGGCTTATCGACTGCCAGCCGGGACCGACAGCTTAACAGCTTACTGTAGTCACTGATACAATGCTGTAGTACTGAGCTGATCTCAGATCTCAGGCTTATATAGGTGAGCAGCATAGGAGACTAAGATCCAGAGTCTCGAGCACCGCCGCAAAGTTGCATGCCTTTCGATCTCCTATAGGTTACATTTCGGGGCACGCTCCCAGGAACTGCACGATCTGATCCCACCATCTCCTTTTCATCATAGGACGAGCAGTTGCACGGCTCGGTACCATCCTTACCTCATTAGTATACCCTCTATTCGTACTAAACGTTTCAGTTCTACCTTTATAATGCGAACTGCTAAGGAGTGGAATACATTACCGTCGTCTGTTTTACCTGAAAACTATAACCTGGGTCTCTTCAACTTCAAGGCTAGAGTGTATTTTTTATTTTTTTATTTTATACTACTTGGATGACGGAACAAGCAAGAAGCCCACCTGATGTTAAGCGGTAACCTCTGCCTATGAACAGTGCATTACCTCATAGGTCACGTCCACCAAGGACGCACCCTACGTGGCATCGCACTGCGCCCGCCACCCTGAGACATAAAGATGAAAAGTCTCATGTGCCTGTAATTTCACCGGCACCCTTACCCTTCAAACCGGAACATAGCAATGCGAGCACTACTGCTTTGCGGCAGAAATAGGTATGGTGGTAGTACTTCCCCGGACGAACTCTTTCACAAAAAAGCTCTACTACTACTAAAGGCGTCTATAGGTGCCTTCTAGACCTTTGTGCTTCATCTAGCCTCATCGTCACTAACCAACAGATGAGATCGTGGCCAAATAAAGGTCTATCAAAGTTCCTATACGGCTGATAAAAATGTTACGTAGATTAGAGTGACCGCGAATCCAAAAACTATGTTATTGAACGTGTGGCCTTCAGTGCGTTAATAATTGAGTGTGTGTGTACTGGCAGGGACAAAAGTGTTTATGAGTTATACTTAAGTATACAAGTTGTAAGTAAGCGGGTATACAATAATGTATACCCTCGTGCTTCGCTAAAATTCCTAATCTTAGATTTGATTTTTAACAGACAATATTCAAATAAAACATATGCATAGATACTACATTAAAATCCCGAGGGATCACTGTACCAGATACACGATAGGACAATATTTTCTCGATAGAAAAAAAAAGCTCTAACTTTTGGCTAGAATCGATTGTTTATTAAAATGGGGCAAATTATGGGGTAAAAAATTTGTTAAATAAAATCAATACAATAAAGCCGAGGATTTACTGTAGGGGTTTTGTAAAATTATCTATATTTTATGAGATATTCAATAATAACCGCTTTTTCGAGCACCACGATGAGTTTTTTTTGTATGAAGATTTCTGCCTTGGGTTGGTGCAGCAGTCAGTGTTCTTAATACATAGTATAAATCTTTTTTTCTTTTTTTTTAACAATGATAGACCTTTGTTTGACCACGATTTCACCTGTTGGTACACTTACCAACGATGCGGCCGAAAATGGAGCACAAAGGTCTAGAAGGCACCTATTCACTCTAGCCTTGAAGAGATCCAGATTATAGTTTTCAGGAAAGACAGACGACGGTAGTGCATTCCACTCCTTAGCAGTTTTCATTATAAAGGTAGAACTGAAACGTTTAGTACGAATAGAGGGTATACTAATGAGGTAAGGATGGTACCGAGCCGTGCGTCTGCTCGTCCTATGATGAAAAGGAGATGGTGGGATCAGATCATAAAGTTCCTGGGAGCATTCCCCGTAATGTAACCTATAGAAGATCGAGAGGCACGCAAAAAATCGCAAGATAACTAGATAACTGATATACTTAAGACAATACATTACATAGATAGATATTTTTTATAATACATAGAAGATACCCAGGACACCGCCTACATTACAGAATGTAAGGTATTGAATACATTACATTGAATACATTGTATTATTACATTATTACATACACATTACATTACATTATTATTATTATTGCATTGTATTTTGTATTGTGTTATTATTATTATTGTACTAATAAGTATAACAGTTTTCTGTACCCATAACACAACTCACAAGCTCCGCTTAGCTTGGGGCTAGATAATGTGAGTAGTTCCTGATTGATCCCTTGGCTAATGATCTTCGTGTGAACTGTCCAGCATTATTATTATTATATTATAGTAGGGGGTTTATGTTGGTTACGTCATACATTAATCAGTCTCACTCTTACATCAAGTTTGAGAGACTATCTCTTTCACACGTATTTACAAGAAAGCCTATTGAAAGTTAGATATAAAAGAGTACCTACTTTAAAAGGCTTACCAGTGTGGTAGAACGTTCCTTATTAACCCCTGACTAGCCCCGACGCAAAAACGACGGGATGTTATAAGTTGGACGTGTCCGTGTGTCTGTCTGTGGTATCGTAGCGTAGCTCCCGAACGGATGAACCGATTTCGAGTTTTTTTTGTTTGTAAGGTGAATTTGTCGGGAGTGCTTTAGCTATGTTTGATCAAAATCGGTTCAGCCGTTTCATTGCACTGAGGGTTTTTTAAATTTTTACAAAATTAATTACTTGTTCCGATCTTAGTAGAGCGTAGAAACACACCTGTCCTACTGAATAACGATACAATTATATTCCCAATATTATAAAATCGTTATTACGTCTTTAAGTCACCTAATTCCAATAGTTTACATTTTTTTAATGACCACGTACAAGTAATAGTGTACCTAAGTAAATTTTAAATGATATATTTAAAGACAGACAGACAGGATAGTCCTTTAAATTAATTATTTTTAAACCCCGACGCAAAAACGACGGGGTGTTATAAGTTTGACGTGTCTGTCTGTGTGTGTTTGGCTGTCGCCTCGTAGCTCCCGAACGGATGAACCGATTTCGTTTTTTTTTTGTTTGAAAGGTGAATTTGTCGGGAGTGTTCTTAGCTATGTTTGATCAAAATCGGTTCATTCGTTTCATTGCGTTGAGGGTTGTTTTAATTTTTACAAAATCTATTATTTGTCCTAGTACAAAATCTTGATATAACTTGGTAAATAATAGCACGGATTAAAACTTGCGCAAGAATCGCTGATGATAAGAAGGTATCCAGATTTTTATTGGATGTAACATAACATCTCTATAAGCCCGGGGAAGCGATATTCTACACATAATGGCGAATAACTTTAGTTCTACGACTTATAAATAAATAAATAAATAAATTACTTGTATTAAATTAACTTTTGTCGATGGGTGTACCTACCTACTACATAGTAACTACACGCATTCAACGTTTAAACACAGGAAACAATGAACACTTATTATTTACTTGTAACTAGGTAGGTACGTACCTGCTCTATTTTCAGATCTCCTCTTACCTTGGTACCTTGACTGGCTTCTTACAGAGCATCAAGACTGGCTTTGACAGTTCTTTGCTCCACAGAATAACGAAAGCAGGTTGTACTGTACATTTTATTTACGTCGATGTACTGTACAATAAATACAATACATCCATGTTTATTGCGTTTCCAAAAGATAAATAATTTAAAATCAATGATAATACCTACTTGTCGATAGGTTAGTGGTAGTAGAGCCTTTTTGTGAAATAGTTCGCCCGGGGAAGTACCTACTACCACCAATGGTACCTAGTTCTGACTTCTGCCGCAAAGCAATAGTGCTCGCATTCCTGCGTTCCGGTTTGAAGGTTGGTTGCCGGTGAAATTACAGGCACATGAGACTTTTCATCTTTATGTCTCAGGGTGGCGGGCGCAGTGCAATGCCACGTAGGGTGCGTCCTAGGTGGACGTGACCTATGTGGTAATGCACTGTTGATAGGCAGAGGGTACCGCTTAACATCCGTGGGCTTGATCCATCAATTGATTCCATCATTGATTCCTGACTTCTGGCCGAAAGGGGTGAAGTTCCGGCGGTTCAAGGGCCGTCTGTCACGTGATCCCCCGGGCTGCGACGCGTCGGCGATCGTTAGATTACCTAAGTTATAAATAAAGTTTTTTTATATAATGTTAGTTTCTAAGGTATTAATGTTTCTATGGGTTTATTGTTTAGGTTTAGTATACAATTCTCAATAAGCCTCAAATAAAGATTTGACAACTTTAAAAATCTCCTAAAGCTTGACGGTTAAGTCTTAGTCAAAAATATTCAAAATAACTTTATAAAAGGGACCAAGTGCGAGTCGGACTCGCCCATGAAGGGTTCCGTAGCAGCAAGTAACATAATATAAAAGTTCTTGGATAGTATGAATATGAATAGTATGAATCCGGAATAATTATTATAAAGTACTTTTAGCTCGTGGGATGAATTTCTGGGATCAATACGGATGCACCCGTTTATGTATAGCACTAGCTAAATTCCTATTAATGCGATAGAAAACGGGACGTAGATATTAGGTAACTGACGTGGGGGTAACTAATTAACTTTACCGCATGTACCTAAGTTGTAAAGGTCAGCAGTCTGACCTGAATGTAGGTAGTCCAATAGGCTATGGTGTTACTGGACCACGGGGTCGGATGGGGCAGCAAGCCAAGGTTCCACCAGCACCCATTTTATAAGTAGACTAGCTGCCCGCTCGCTACTTCGCGTGCTCCAGGTGTTCCAGGAAGCTTCCCCGGCGTGAGGACACCTCACTAGGTATAGTAGCTACGCGCCATAGTAACTATCAACTTATCTTGCCAGCAGCGGGACATCAGCTACGGCCGTAGTAGGTACCTACCTAATTAGCAACTGATTTCGCCAGCTTATCTACGCTGCGCCGGGTTAGGTTCATGTCACCCCAGGTTCAATTCACCCCGAAAAAGATTACAATATAGTTACTATGGCGCCAGTCGACGGTACTAGCAGCGATATAAATTAATGGGAATTATGGTGAGTAGGTTTTTTCATCTATTTATTTCACTGGTTTTTTCTAAGTCTATTGAAAGAAAAATGTCGAATGAAAAATGTCGAATGAAATATCTCGAACGAAAAATCTCGAATGAAAAATCTGGAAAAAAAATCACAAATGAAAAATCTCGAATGAAACAATGAAACAAAACATATTTTGTGGTACCTACGCGCATTGCCCGTAGTAAAAAAATATAGTAATCATGGCAGCGCCATAGATTGAACAGTAGTTACTACGGCTGATAGTAGTTACGAGATAGGTAGGTACCTACCGGCGCCACCGTAGTTACTACTTACTATCAACTAATCTAGCCGGCCGTGAGATAGTATCTATTTTTTTTTTACAAATACCTATACCTATGTCTATTTTTTACAAATAGATAGGTAGGTTCCTAGATAGGTACCATTTTTACAAACGTTTTACAAACTGAACTTTCGCAGATATAAAATATGCCCGAGGCAAAATGTAAATTACCTACCTTGTTGGCGTGTAGGTGTTGGTTCTGGTTCGCTGCGGGCCCTCTCGGGCCACCCTCACCTTCGGCTCGCTCGCAGCTCACGTGGTGCTCGCTGTTCTCTTGAGTTTTAAATCCATGTTGGACTGTCACTCATTTTGAAGCCTGAGACTCCGATATTATATAGGCTATTGGGTATTGACGTGCAGTGCATGTGTCGGTTCTGGTTTGCGGCGGGCCCTGCCGGGCCACGCTCGCCTTCGACACGCTCGCAGCTCACGTGGTGCTCGCTGTTCTCTTGCGTTTGGACTGTCACTCATTTTGAACCATGAGACTGCGATATTAGGTAGGTAGAGGCTTCGACCAAAGTAAAATAAATGGACTGGCCTTACCGATACAAAACGTCCGTGAAAAATAAGACAATTCGGATTTAGGGTACGGTCAACAAATAAACTATCTATCTATCTATCTATCTATCCAGCCACTGCTGAGTAAAGGCCTCTTCTCTATAGCGCCACTCCTGGCGGTCTTGTAAATAAACTAGGTGAAATTAAATTATTGAACTTCTTAAAAACTGTATTTTTTTAATACTTAATACTTTAACAGATGCAATGTGTTTACTAAAGTTATTTCAGTAGGTTTATAGTACAAAAAATCGCCGAAAAAAATGCAATTATTGAATGAAACTTTTACAAAAATACATGGTTCCCTTCTGTTTTATGTAGTTACGTATCTATTTTTCAGCTCTCAAACATACAAATCAATATAAATCAATAGAAAAGCAAGTCCACCTAAGGTCTTCAGCTCAATCAATTTGTGAAAAATATATTTTTCATCACTCAATAAACTAAGAAAATATCATAAAAATCGTACGGAAACATAAATGTATAAAAATTCCAGTATTTAAGAAACTGCAGAGTGCAGTTTTAAGAATTTTGCACAATGAGTTTTTTTATACTACTTGGAATGACAGATCAAGAAGATGGCCCACCTGATGTTAAGTGGTACCCTCTGCCTATGAATAGTGCATTACCTCAGGTCACGTCTACCTAGGACGCGCCCTATGTGGCATTCCACTGCGCCCGCCACCCTGAAACATAAAGATGAAAAGTCCCATGTGGCCGTAATTTCATCGGCACCCTTACCCTTCAAACCGGAACACAGCAATGCGAGCACTACTGCTTTGCGGCAGAAACAGGTATGGTGGTACTACTTCCCCGGACGAACTCTTTTACAAAAAAGCTCTACTACTACTAACCGTTTTTTGGCGTATAGAATTCATTGTGTAGAAAATGATCAGAGCAAATACGGGAAAATGTATTCCACTTCCAAAAGTCGTCTGTTCTTGCTCGTCTTATGACTTCTATCCATTTTTGTTTACCTTAGATTTTTTTTGGAAAGCTATAAGGTTAATTAACATGCCATTACATATTATATGCAATTACCTAAAGCGACGTGCTTAGCAATGTTTTGACGTAAATAATGCAAATTACAATTCTAAATCAATACGATACCCCTTAGGCATCAGATTTTTTTGCAGTCTGTACCGGACCATCCGTCATGCGTGAAGTCTTGTCAAATATTTCGTCGCTGTAGTTGGAAAACTAAATAAGTAATAACAACAACAAAACCAACATCGCGAGAAAAACGCGATTTACTGTTTTATTGCGTCAAAAATGGCAATAGCTTTTTTATCGTAACTAATTTTTCAGTCCGTGTTTTGATATGTTATAGATTGGTACTGTATCTATTTTCGAATTTAATGATAATACATTTTAGTTCTTTTGATTAAGAGAAAAATATAAAAAAACGACTATGTATTTTTCCCTCGCCAAAGTTTTGAATAATTGAAATGATCTATTATTTACTTATTTGAATATGACAATCCTATCCATGGGTATAGATTTATATAATATTAAAATACATTTTAAAATAAAACCAACTTATAATCATTTCTTTTTATCAAGACTGCATATTAGAAAACTACTGAAACACCTACATTATTTTAGCAGACTTATAAATTCAAAGTAAGTGACATAACAAACTTATCATACGACTAATGCTTATAAAATCAACAAAATGAAAAAAAATTGTGGAACACAATAATTCTAAGTATCAAAAAGAAAAAGGTATGTCGAGTAAAATTAAAACTATCTACGAGTATAAACTTGTGTCTGTTAACTTTCATTCAGAGTGGGGAACATTGAGATAATGTCCTGGGGCGTAGTCCTCCTTGTCGCTCGTCCTCTAGTGCAAGACGTGTCCATCGACATGTATGGGCGGGCCATCATAACCATGCAATAAAGTCGATTTCGCAAAATGTGTTACTTATGTAGTTTTCCTACCACACGACGATTTATAAGTTTTTTATCAATTGATGAAAATTATATTACAAAACCTTTACTTACGAATGAAATGCGATGCCTGAAGCTTTATTTGTATTTCTTGTGTTGTTTGCACTTGCAGAAAAGCACAGGAAGGCATTGTATTACCAAGGTATCTAATTTTGGTATTTTTCAGCATAGCTGTCACTCGTTGCCGTGACAAAGACTGACTGAAGCGAAGTATACTAGCTAGGTCTGTTTAGAAGCTTCAAAACTATCGTTCCCTAAGGCCCGTCCATTCATTTTATTTACGTCGATGGGTAGAGGTAGGTACATACGCTATTGGGTATTGACGTGCAGTGCAGGTGTCGGTTCTGGTTTGCTGCGGGCCCTGCCGGGCCACGCTCGCCTTCGGCACGCTCGCAGCTCACGTGGTGATCACTGTTTTCTAGTGTTTGGACTGTCACTCATTTACCTACGAGCGCTCCTTTTGTAAAAAGACAAAGAAGGAGAAGAATCATACAAATCGCTTGCGACTCGACATCCACGCTACGTCATAATATTTAATCTGTGGCCATGTCTACGCTCCTTGCCGCCCGTAGTAACCCAATTAGATATATCAAATAATCTTGTACGCGTAAGATATCTATCATGAGTCATTATGTACCTACCTACTACCACGCTACGATATCTAAGCGTCGAACTAATCTCAACGATGCTACCTATCTATTCATTTTTGAATTATGAATAATTAGGCAGGTTATCAACTAAAAACGGACGTCAACTCATTTTTCTTTGAGTTAACAAGCGATTTCATCAAAATAAGTTGGTAGATATACAAAAAAATTGCGTGTCTAACAGTTTGACCTTTTTTTTTTTTTTTTTTGGCGTCGCACGACTTGTGCATTTGCCATTTTTTTTTTCTTTTAAGTAAAAATTAGGGAAACTTTATATATAACAAAACGCGGAAATGGGGAAAAAAAGGATCAGGAGAGTGGATTGGAGTATAAATACAGTTGTCGCATAGGTTCCTACCATGGAGGTATAAGTTCCTACTTAGAGCAATGGACACCGGAGGCACAGAATAAATAATAGCGGAGGTTGCATATGATGTGTACGTAAGTAGGTAGGTACATACCTACTACCACCTCCTTGTATTATGCAACATGGTAGGTACCTACGGAAGTTAGGTAAGTACCTACCTACCAAGTTCTCGGAAAAATGCGCGTTTTCTGACATTTTCGCGTCCCGTGAAACCCGTAGACAGAGTTACGCTCTACGTCCCTTCACGAAATCTCTCTCACGAAAGCGAGAAGCAAGATATAACACACCAAAGTAGGTACTTAGGTACACATTGGTGCCTACCTACCGTGATTGTACCTACTATTATACAATGTAAGTGTACAAGCTCCTAAAACGTGTACATACCTATCTCATAGTTGACTGGTCTGGCAATGTGCAAGCTGTAATTTTCAGTAAAAACCAATGCGTCATAGTCATCATACATGTAGTACAAGATCCAGCCTACAGATGCCATCACTCATCTAGATTTTGTTAAGGCGTGGCGTGGCTAAAAAGAAAACTAACAGCATTGTCTGCATGACAGAATTGGGTAGCATACCATTACCATTGCAATTAGGTTTAGCATTGAACTAGGTATTATTCTGGTAGGTACTTACAGGTCTAGCGCTTAACTGAGTCAGTCCCTGAGGGATGGGAGCGGTGCGGGAGGGGTGTTTTCGTCACATTATGTCACATGTCATCTGATAATTTGAGAGACGAAAACACCCCTCCCGTAGTTACCACTCCCATACCTCAGCAGGGACGGTGGGGTACCTATAACGCAATATTACCAATCTTAATTAGATTTTTAACTGACTAAATTTAGTACAATATTCAAATTAAAAATTTGCATGGCTAAATATAATTCATTATTATATAATTATAATACCGAGGGATCACCCAGACAGAAACAGAAAAGAACAACATTTTCTCAATAAAAAAAATCACACTAACTTTTGGCTAGATTCGATTGTTAATCAATGTGGTACAGATTATTGGGTCAAAAATTGGATAAATTAAATCAATACAATACAAAGGAGGGATCACCCTAGGGGTTTTTAAAATTATCTATATTTCACGAGATATTCAATCAAAACCGCTTTTTCGAAAGGTGAAGATTTCTGCCTGGGGTTCGCGACCACAGAATTTTTACTAGAATACGTCTTTTAACTGCCACTGATTACCTTCCAGATCAAAATCCAGATGGCGCTCTGTTCGGCAGCCAGAGTTTTACAAGTCGGCCCTACTGTTTGGAGCGAAACCACAGATTAAGTAATACCTTGTTACTTGGAAATGCTTCGAATTAGTTATGGCGAAACCCAATTGTAGGTACCGTCTAAAGCAGGGGTTCCCAAACTTATTTTGTCTACTGCCCACTTTGAGAATATTTTTTTTTGCGCCCCCATTTTTTTGTGATTTATATTCGTGGCGATTAAACATGCACAAATAGTAATGTTTATTTATTCTCAAGAAAAATGGGGTTATTTAATAAAAAACTTGTTAAAACATGATTGCCCGCGGTCTATTATCTACGAAAATGACCTATCTAGGAATACTAATAACTATTAAAATGCGAAAGTGTGTCTGATTTGACGCCCCCATTTTTTTCTGGTTCTCTTACCGCCCCCCTTTAGGCCTGCAGCGCCCAGAAGGGGGCGTTATCGCCCACTTTGGGAAAGGCTGGTCTAAACAATAGGTAGGTAGGTACTTCTCGCTTCTTTTCAGCCACGTCCCATTAAAATCCAGATGAGTGAAGTAATCTCTAGGCCGGATCTTGTACTAAGTAATACTTGTTTACTGGATGCGGGGGTCTTCCGAAAATACCAACACTTCAACTCCATAATGATAAATAATTCAAACATACCACACCACGATCATAACTGGAAAATTATCTGTAAAGTGAACATACGACCTCTGTGGCGGGGCGGGCGAACGTTCGCCTGCGACGCCGGAGGTTGCGGGTTCGATTCCCGCCTCGGAACAAATATTTGTGCGATATGCAGATATTTGATCAGGGTGTTCTGGGTATTTTGTATGTATAATAAAAAGATCTATCCATGTTATATATTGTATTAAGTATATCAGTTATCTTGTACCCATCATAACACAAGCTCTGCTTAGCTTGTGGCTAGATAATGTTGTGTAAACTGTCCAGCATTATTTTTTTAATTTATTTTTTTATACTAAATTATTCTACCTACCTCTTCATTAACCATGTGAAAACAAACATGTAAACAAAGTGCAGCTGTTTTCGACTGAAAATTTGAGTTCCTGAAATTTGATTCAACTTCTAAACGACTTAGAATGTTGTACTTTTTAGGGTTCCGTAGTCGTAGCCCTTATGGATTCGTCATGTCTGTCTGTCTGTCCGTGTATGTCACAGCCTTTTTTTTCCGAAACTATAAGAGCTATACTGTTGAAACTTGGTAGGCAGATGTATTCTGTGAACCGCATTAAGATTTTTTTTTTTTTTTTTTAAAAAAACAATTATTTTTGGGGTTCCCCATACTTAGAACTGAAACGCAAACATTTTTTTTTCATCAAACCTATACTTGTGGGGTATCTATGGATAGGTCTTCAAAAATGATGTTGAGGTTTCTAATATATTTTTTTTCTAAACTGAATAGTTTGCGCGAGAGACACTTCCAAAGTGGTAAAAAGTGTGTCCCCCCCTGTAACTTCTAAAATAAGAGAATGATAAAACTAAAAAAAAATATATGATGTACATTACCATATAAACTTTCATTCAAAATTGGTTTGAACGAGATCTAGTAAGTAGTTTTTTTTTAATACGTCATTAATCGTAATCCATCCAAGAACTTTTATATTATGTTACTTGCTGCTACGGAACCCTTCATGGGCGAGTCCGACACGCACTTGGCCACTTTTTCTTTCACCTAAATGTCGGCAAAGACTTTATTTTCAAGTTGAACGTATAATTCTGTGATGCGACGGTTTTTCACGTGGCAAATAATTGTTTTTAGTGATTTTCACTCACTTTTCGGTCCGCGAGCGCTATCCTGTCACTTTCTAACTTACCTGATTTTTAATGGGTTAGAAAGTGATGGAATAAGCTATCGTATGCGACTTTCTGATTTCAGAAGCACAAGCTGGTCACTGACAGCAGGGTGAACCTCGAGACACCTGGAAAGAACAAGTGAGACGACGAACGAAACAGATTAGCTAGTAACCACAGGCACTTTTTAACCCCCGACGCAAAAACGACGGGGTGTTATAAGTTTGACGTGTCTCTGTGTGTGTGTTTGACTGTCGCCTCGTAGCTCCCGAACGGATGAGTCGATTTAGTTTTTTTTGTTGTTTGAAAGCTGAATTTGTCGGGAGTGTTCTTAGCTATGTGTGTTGTGTTGCTATGCTGATCAAAATCGGTTAAGCCGTTTCATTGCGTTGAGTGTTTTTTCTACTTTTTACAAAATTAATTAGGTACCTACTTGTATTCTTCGACCAAAGTAAAACTTTACTTTGGTCGAAGCTTGTATTAATAAATATTTTTATGAATACAAGTACTATTAAGTATTTTTTATCTGTGACAAATAGACATTAACGGTGCCAGGTTTGCCATTCGTTATCTCGTCTCGACTACCGAATTGTAGGAAATTCGGTACCATAATGACAGAACTAGCAGATGGCCCACCAGATGTTGAGCGGTAACCCAGTGCATTACCTCATAGCTCACGTCCACCTAGGACGCACCCGATGTGGTATTGCACCCTGAGACAAAGATGAAAGTCTCATGTGCCTGTAATTTCACCGGCACCCTTCAAACCGGAACACAGCAATGCGAGCACTACTGCTTTGCGGCAGAAATAGGTATGGTGATAGTGCTTTCTCGGACGAACTCTTTCACAAAAAAGCTCTACTACTACTTTCAAGTCACTGAGATTTTCAAGAAGTCGGCTATAGGGGCGCTCACCATTCTTTACCATTTCGACTCGACGAGTTAACGATTGACATAAAGGTTTTTGATGTGAAACACCTATTGGCGCGCCTTGCCAGTAAAACTGACTCGAATGCCGTGACGTCACCTCTGTTCCAAGAGGTAGGATGTAGTAGGTACTGGTGTAGGGAAGGAGCGTATTTACGCGACCAGGGTTTTCCACCAGGTTTTTGCTTGCAAGTACGCCAACCAGGTGCGGACCCTAAGACTTGGAAGTAAAATTACTTGCAAGTTACAAGTAAAGTGGCTAGTTCCGCACGCAGAAACTTTATCGCCCAGTCCAATCGAATTACTTGCAAGGTTTCGTGGTACTTTTTCGCAGATGCAATTATGCTCCTTATTTATAAGATGGTTTGGTCCAATTGCCTATGCAAGTATTTTTTTCCAAACACGATTGTGTTCCCTATTTATATTACTTATATTATTTTTATTACTGCACGGATCAATTTCCTATGCAAAAAAATACCTTGAAGGTTTTATGAGCCCTGGGGGTTACTATGAGCTCTTATATCCATTCAGTTCAAAAACTATTCATTACAAAATATCGCTCCATCGTTGACATTTTTCATCGTTGACTAACTTTAATCGCAGAAGTCTGTAGACCCTCTGCGATTGTGCCTTTAAATATAGTTGCGGACATCACGGAACCAATATTTTGTACTGAATAGTTGATCAACTGCATGGCAATAAGAGCTCATAGTAACCCACCTGGTTTTTGGCATGGTGGACGAACTTGGAAGGCCGGTTCTCGATTTTGCAAGTATAACCCACGCCTGTACTGTTCGTTCTACTAGTAGAACCTCGTGGAAGTTTTCTTCCAACATGGCAGCGTCGCGCCGTGATTTATGAATTCTAATATAAATAAATTATGCTGGACAGTTAACACATTATCTAACCCCAAGCTAAGCAGAGCTTGTGTTATGGGTATGTAGATAACTGATATACTTAATACAATACATTACTACTAGTATACTTAGTATTATTTTATCTGTGACATTACATAGATATATACTGCAGATCGTACAAATATTTGTTCCGAGGCGGGAATCGAACCCGCAACCAGCGTCGCAGGCGAACCTTCGCCCGCCGCGCCACAGAGGTCGTCAAAACCGGATATGTTTCAAAGATGTTTCATATCTGCCGGCCGTTCCGTGACGACCAACCTTTTTGTTCATAAAAAAAAATCGCATCTTATTATAGGCTGCTTTTTAATCTGTGGCTAGAGGGAAAATAAAAGAAGATAATAAATTCAAGTAATTGTATTTTGTGAGAAACCCTGTATGTCTTGTATTTAGAATTGTTAATACAGTCGATATAATGGGGTGTATTTTATACTACTCAAAACTAATTATAACATATAATTTGAAAGTTTAAATCTAATTTCAATAAATATTGTAGTGCCTATTTGATTATATTCATAATCATAACTAGATTTTACACAATACGAGGCTCGAATAATCTAGAATGGCGAAATTACAATTTTATTGTGTTTTTTGCTCAACACAACTCATCAACACATTTCGAGATAGCGAAACCTGATTTTGAGAAAACTAGGAGACCTGAAAAAAAAGGAAAAAAAAAAAAAAAAAAAAGATTACAGCCAAAACAAAATATCAGGTTTTAAATGGAACATAACATCTTAAGCTAATTTTTTTTTTTTTTTTTTTTTACATTTATAGACCTTTGTTTGAACACGATCTCACCTGTTGGTAAGTGACGATGTGACCGAAGATGGAGCACAAAGGTCTAGAAGGCACCTATTCACTCTAGACTTGAAGAGACCCAGATTATAGTTTTCAGGAAAGACAGACGACGGCAGTGTATTCCGCTCCTTAGCAGTTCGCATTATAAAGGTAGAACCGAAACGTTTTGTGCGAATAGAAGGAAACACATTGTTATGCTGAGAACTTAATATCTAGAAAGAGTTATTGTTGGCGTCCTCACTAGACCAAGCCTGTATCGAGGGAGCCTAACACGCATATTTTGATTGGAAGAGTCTCATAATTATCATTAGTTTAGCTACGAATGTTAATGAACAAAAAAACACTGTAAATATCATTGAATACCGTTTGTAGCAGCCCCCTTATTCGCTACGACCACGTTACGATATCTGCGTGGAATCATCGTTTACATTATATGATGACGTCGCATGTTATTGGCAAGGAATCTCATATGGACATAGTCAATAAGGGGGCTAAACTAATGATAATTATGAGACGTTTTCAATCAAAATATGTGTGCTAGGTCTCCTATTTTTCGCAAAACCAGGTTTCGCTATCTAAAAATGTGTGGTTGAACTGTGATTAGCAAAACACAATACAAATTTAATTCCGCGCCTCATGCGAAACCCTTCAATTAAATTTTATAGACACAATCTAGAGTAATATCTAGACCAGTGGTTTGTCAGTTTCCCATTAAAGAAATAGCACGGGTTATAAGAGTTCCTTACAAATAGTCAGTGAGATTTGAAAAGCATTTAATTTTATAAGAAACTGAAAACCAGGGACCTAGATATTACTGTACTGATCACGTGTACAAAATTGTATGGAATTTTATGAGATAATATCCAAAATAGGAGCTAACTTCGTTTATATACAGAGGGCTCGAGCGCCCAAACGGTACACTCGTGATATTAGAGAACGGTGCATTCAGAATAGACATCAACTGGGCTGTTATTCGCTATGACCATAGATTACTTGCTAAGAACGTGTGACGTCACAATGTTTTCTGAACGATGGTTCCACGCAGATATCGTAACGAGCCCGCGTTATGTCACGTTTGGTCATAGCGAATAAGGGCCCTGGTTACCAAAATTAACGCGGAATGCCGTTATATTCCGTGTACTGTTGTAACAGTACAATATACTTATAATCTAAGCGTCAGTTGTAATAACATTGGAAAATTTAGGCTTTGTTTAACAATCAATAAGCAAAGTTCTTAAGTAGTTCTTAAGGTGGTTGCTTTCGCTTGTGGCGCGAAATTCATTTTTTTTCGTGTTTTTTGCTCCTCACAGCTCATCAACACTTCTTCAGATAGCGAAAACTAATTTGCCGGTAATTATACAAACTAACACACAATTTCTAATTTATAGTATCACATAAATATCATTTGTTTGGCTATGAATGTGCTTGAAACAAAAAACAATGTGAAATCCCTTGATGCACAATTGTAGCTAAACTAATGATATTTATGTGATACTATAAATTAAAACTTGTGTGTTAGGTTATATAATTACCGGCAAATTAGTTTTCGCTATCTGAAGAAGCGTTGATAATGGGTCCCCGAGACGATCAAGTCCACTTGACAAGTCTACGTGCTGTCAAGTATGGTCCAGCCCGTAGATACATGACGGGACTTGTCAAGTCAACGCTGTAAACGATCAATATTCACTTCAAGCACGTAGACTTGTCAAGTGGACTTGATCGTCTCGGGGACCCATAAGATGTACCTAATGAGCAAAAAACACGAAAAAAAAAATAATATCGCGCCACAAGCGAAAGCTACCACCTTAAGAGTAGAAAATCATTTATTTCACAATAATTTTATGTTGGTAGTTATTACAGCGGTTATGGTATCGGAATACACAATTAGCAAAATCAATTACTAATGCTCATTGTGAGGTATGGGCTGCACCATATATATAGTCAAGTTACTAAGTACTCGGCGAGTTAACTACTTAGAGGTTACTTAAATCCTTTCGTTAAAGAACATGGGCAACTCCCAAAACATTGTTTGACCCAACTTTTTTGACTATGAATGTTCTTGAAACAAAAAATAATGTAAAATCCCTTGAAGCACAATCGTAGCTAAACTAATGATATTTATGTGATACTATAAATTAAAACTTGTGTGTTAGGTTATATAATAACTTAGTAAATAATAATAAATAATTAGTTTTCGCTATCTGAAGAAGCGTTGATAAGATGTACGTACAGTTGATATACTTTTGGTTAATGATAATATATTTTTAGTTAATGAAAAAGCTAATTTAATTTCTTGCGTAGATGTTGTGGGAATGTAATGACGCTTGTTGTGTTTTGTTTCACGCAAATGCAATGAGTTGATTTATCTAAATTTTTTTTACTACTTGTATGACGGAACGAGCAGATAGCCCACCTGATGTTAAGCGGTAACCTCTGCCTATGAACAGTGCATTACCTCATAGGTCACGTCCACCTAGGACGCACCCTATGTGGCATTGCACTGCGCCCGCCACCCTGAGACATAAAGATGAAAAGTCTCATGTGCCTGTAATTTCACCGGCACCCTTACCCTTCAAACCGGAACACAGCAATGCGAGCACTACTGCTTTGCGGCAGAAATAGGTATGGTGGTAGTACTTCCCCGGACGAACTCTTAATTATTTAGAAATACAACTTTTGCTTCCCAACTTCTAAAAATATACAAGTTCTTTAGAAAAATTGGACAAAAATCAACATTTAGAAACGTACTAATTACTTCCATGAACGGGCCCTGGTTCATTTATTTTTGACCTGGGTCAGCGGACTGAGCAGATGAAAATGGTCCTTGTGATTTCAATGAATAAAATACTTTTGACTTTGAATTTGAGATAAAGTGGTGATTACACTACTGAGGGATTGTGAAACGCAAATACTTATTTACTGAGCAGTTATATTTGAAGTAGCTTACTTAGAACTTTACATATTGATTGTGAAACAGAGCCTTATAATAACGTTCTTTAGAAAACTGGTGGCAATTGCGTTACTATCACTAGGTAATTGGTGAAACTGGTCATAAAAAGTAACACTCTCCTAAAGTTATACAAGTATGGATGCGTTTCTCTCGACCCTTAGGACTCGTCTGTCTCCTCCCGCGGATGTAAATGCCGACTAAGGGATTACACCAGGTGATGAGCTGCAGCATCTATCTGAGCACTCAACAGCAACACGATCACCAATCCTGCAAAGGGTGGTGATTACGGATATCCTTCCCCTATTCTATGGGGGAGGCTTCGTCCAGCAGTGGACGTTTACAGGCTGATGAAAACTGCGCGCATACAACGGTGGATGCTCTAGGTTGTGGCGCGAAATGTTTTTTTTGGGTTTTTTTGCTCATTACAGCTCATCAACACTTCTTCAGACAGCGAAAGTTGATTTCGCGAAAACTAGGAGACCTAACACACACATTGATAGTATCTCATAAATATCATTAGTTTAGCTAAGAATACCCTAAACAAAAAGAAAACACTTTAAAAATCATTTTAGGGTATTCGTAGCTAAACTACTTGTACTATTATATATTCTGTGGCTAAACTGATGATATTTATGAGATACTATCAATCACAACATGTATGTTAAGTCTCCTAGTTTACGCGAAATCAACTTTCGCTACCTGAAGAAGTGTTGAATGTTGTGTGCGTAACGGGCAAAAACAACAACAAAAAAAAAAAACTCGCCACATGCGAGAGCGTCCACCTTAGTAAACCGAAGCACCCACCCAAATTTTACATATATTATTCTCATATATAGAAGTCGTGACGTCAGGACTTCCATGACAACTGCAGTACCCAGTGTACCCACGCATTTATAACGCAAAATATTCTTAAAATAATATCACAACAATAAAGATAAATATTCAAAAATCACTGAAACAATTCCACTTTTACAGTATGATTATGTTTTTATATTTTGTAAGCACAATTTTAAATAAATTAAATAAAATTGTAAATTAAATTTCAATAAACTAAGAAGACGCATTGGAAATTTTGTTGTCAGGGATCTAGATTTTTCTCATTCATTACAAAACATATGAAAGTGATATTTTGTGAACTGATTCTTTATAACACTGAATTTTTTTTTGTAGCAGCTTTTCACGATTTGTTAACTTTTATAGCAGAGAAAAAATTATCAAATACACTTCTTGTAAAACAGAGATTTGTATATTACAGGCAAACAGGACCGATTTAAGCCTCAAAATTATCTAGGTAGATTTATCCAAACACACACTTTAATATTGAAGTAGGATTTTTTAAAAATAATCGTAGTTTTTAAAAAAAATATTTATTTATTTATTTAAAGGCAAAAAATCTTTTTTTATCGTATACGACCTTATACATACACAAGACCATTCGAAATAATAGTTTATCAATGCGTCGCCTTAAGGCGCTATAGGACCAACGAAAATTTTTATGTCAGGGTGTGAAGCACGCGGGGTCGCCCCGCCCACTGAGCGGGACGCAGGATGCGCCGAGTTCAATGACCCGAATTCTATCGGCGGGTAAGAGCGTTTTCACACTTTCCGATCCGATATCCTTATCGGAACACATTTCCATACATTTTGTCGGTATCTGATATTGGAGACCGATAAAATGTATGAAAATTACGGCCGATAACGGTATCGCATCGGATAGTGTGGAAACTCTCTAAGGCGCCTTGCTATTATTTTCGTACATACGGTCATAAAGTAGTACAATATGCGCACAAAAAATAATAAGTTTTAGTGCTAGTAATAAATAAATAATAAAGAATTTTTACGTAAGTTTTTTTATTATTTCTGTTGGATATTTGGATAATCACATTACCTATAAAAATGGATCGTTAGGAAGGTATCTAATTGTGGCAGAATATCAGATGTTCCATACACAAAATAAGTACCTCATGATTCGATCCAAAGAAATTACCTCTCCGTCTCCTCCAGTGGATGTGTGCAGTGGTCTGTCCGACCTAAGACTAGGCCCTCCGACTCTTTCTGAGGAAGAGTGCAGAGGTGTGTGTCCGGCCTAAGAAATTACCTCTCCGTCTACTCCAGTGGATGTGTGCAGTGGTCTGTCCGACCTAAGAGTAGGCCCTCCGTCTCTTTCTGAGGAAGAGTGCAGAGGTGTGTGTCCGGCCTAAGAAATTACCTCTCCGTCTACTCCAGTGGATGTGTGCAGTGGTCTGTCCGACCTAAGAGTAGGCCCTCCGTCTTTTTCTGAGGAAGAGTGCAGAGGTGTGTGTCCGGCCTAAGAAATTACCTCTCCGTCTACTCCAGTGGATGTGTGCAGTGGTCTGTCCGACCTAAGAGTAGGCCCTCCGTCTCTTTCTGAGGAAGAGTGCAGAGGTGTGTGTCCAGCCTAAGAAATTAACTCTCCGTCTCCTCCAGTGGATGTGTGCAGTTTTCTGTCCGACCTAACAGTATACCCTCCGTCTCTTCCCGTGGAAGAGTGTCGTGGTGTGTGTCTAGCTTAAAAAATTACCTCTCCGTCTCCTCCAGTGGATGTTTACAGTGGTCTGTCCGAACAAAGAGTAGCACCTACGTCTCTTCCTGTGAAAGAATGCCGTGATGTGTTTCCGGCCTCAGAAAATACTTCTCCGTCTCCTCACGTGGATGTGTGAAGTGGTATGTCCGGCCTAAGTGTTACCCTCCGGTTTTTCCTATGGAAGAGTGCTGTGGTGTTTGTCGGGCCTAAGAAGATACCTGTGCGTCACCTCACGTGGATGTGTGCAATGGTCTGTCTGGCCTAAGAGTAGACCCTCCATTAGTTCCCGTGGAAGAGTGCCGTGATGTGTGTCCGCCCTAAGAAAATACCTGTCCGTCTCCTCAAGTGGATGTGTGAAGTGGTATGTCCGGCCTAAGAGTAACCCTCCGTTTTTTCCTATGGAAGAGTGCTGTGGTGTTTGTTCGGCCTAAGAAAATACCTGTGCGTCACCTCACGTGGATGTGTGCAGTGGTCTGTCTGGCCTAAGGGAAGACTCTCCGTGTCTTTCCATGAAAGTGTGCCGAGGTGTGTGTCCGGCCTAAGAAAGTACCTGTCCGTCACCTCACGTGGATGTGTACAGTGGTCTGTCTGGCCTAAGGGAAGACCCTTCGTGTCTTCCCGTGGAAGAGTGTCGTGGTATGTGTCCGACCTAAGAAAATACCTGTGCGTCACCTCACGTGGATGTGTGCAGTGGTCTGTCTTGCCTAAGAGTAGACCCTCCGTCTGTTCCCGTGGAATAGTGCCGTGATGTGTGTCCGGCCTAAGAAAATACCTGTCCGTCTCCTTCCGTGGATGCATTGAGCATCACATCAATCTACAAATTCTACCTATATCATTCTACAATTTTCAATGTAATAACTACTCATTTTGATTTCTAGCACAGATAATGTATGGTAGTAAATGTGTTACTACCATACATAACATACATACCATACCACCATCCAAAGGGCGTCGACGATTTTGGCATAGTCGTCAGCCGCCATTTACTTTTATTTTTAAGTTAGAGGCGCACTTTAAAAAAATTACATTTTCTAGAGGGTACGGGTCATTCGCAAAACATCCACTTCTCATAATGTACACCGCACTTTTCAAACTATTTTTTTTTTCAAAAAAGCTGGATATGGGTTACTGGCTCACTGACTCATTGACATCGTTATTCTCCTAGAAGGAGTCGTTTTAGTGATGGGTCATGTTCTAGGAAAGTGTTTAGTCCGTCTGTAAAATCTGTCATTTCAAAAATCCAAGCTGACCAAAACCTTTCTTCGAAATGGTGACCGATCGGATCCGTTCAAACGACGCATCCTACTGTTTTTTGGGAAAGATAGAAGAAAAAAATAAAAAAAATAAAAAAATAGATTGCTGCTCTAAAATGGGTTTTTCAAACAGACTTGTCCGACTAGACTTTGGTGAATTAAAGTTTTTTACTAAAGTTTACACTCGAAAATTTGGTTTATATAGAAATGTTGTAAGCATCTTGGTGTATATAGGGTGCAAAATCACAACTTTTTTAAAAACCATGATGGCGCATGGCGGATTGTTTGGTGGTCATTTTGTAGAATCGTAAAGTTTTCAATTTTCAAATTGAAAAAAGAGACTGCGGGCAACACCGGAGCTTGATGACTAGTAAAGGGCTATCGTGTGGGAGAACAAGTGGTGTTGCCTGGTGGAAATTGCAACTTTTTTACTTTTCGTTACATTTTACTTGTATTTATATTTTACTTTTAAAACCAAGAAGTAAAAATGTAATCATATGAAAAAAGTAAAAAGTCTAAAATAAAAAAACTCAAAAAAAATAAAATTGAAGTCATTTTATGAAAAGTCCAGTGTACATATTGCGAATAAAGGAGATGTCCAGAAGTGGTATAATATTCTGAGAAAATTTCAGAAGTTATGAAATATATCTAAAAAAAGCTTATTTATTGGGCTACTCGATTATATAAATTTTATATATTATAAAACCTCCGTTTCCGAGAAAATAATAAAATTGTTCTTGAAGGGAAAACATAATGAAACAAACATGCCAAAACCACACGTGTGCAATAAATAAATAAATAAATATTGCTGGACAGTTCACATTACACATTTCACATTTTTTATCTAGCCCCAAGCTAAGCAGAGCTTGTGTTATGTGTACTAGATAACTGATATACTTAATACAATATATTACATAGATAGATATTTTTTATTATACATAAAAATACCCAGAACACCCTAAACAAATATCTGCGATCGTACATAAAATAAATATGCTATTTCGTCTTCTTCTGCCTGTGCCCAAAGATATGATGACTAAAATATTTTTCTTGAATGGAATACGTGCTAACACACAATTTACAATAAATTTATCTGTGCCCTGAGCTACCTGAAAAATACATATGTTTATAAGGAGGCGAGGAATGTAGGTACCTATGCATATTGCTAAAGGTACTATTATCATTACAGGCAGCTCCTATCTATTAGTGAACTCTACAACAGTGTAGGTAGGTACCTACTTAGAATGTATCCTGAACCTACACAGAACAGATAAACTAATAAGTGAAGTATTAGTAATAACGCGACAACATGGAACGAAGGTAGGATAGTCGTATGAAAAGTTATTTGTGGTTGTCTGTCTGCGGCCTGTCTCGCTAGCTAGAGAGTATCAAAATTCCTTAGTCTGCCTGCCAAAGAGCGTCAAGTTCACCTTTTGGGAGTGTTACAAGTTCTAACTTTATTTTGAAAAAAAACAACATTTCAAGTGTTGTTTTTTTTCAAAATAAAGTTTAAAAAAACTGAGGTACATTTATTATTTTTCATTAGCTGAAAAATAGCCAAATAATTAATGCCCTTTCTCCGTAAATAACTATTATGTTGCTTAGAATTTCTAGTTATTTTTATACCGGCCTTCATATACTTTTTGGACATCTTTTTTAGTCTATTTGAGCAAAAAAATTGAGTGTTTTTTTTTTTTTTTTTTTTTTTTTTTTGTTATGCAAAGTGGTCATATTGAGAATAAGTGCGGTGTACATTACAAGAAGTGGACGTTTTGCGAATGAGTTGTATCCTCTAGCCATAGCACAATAACTAGTGGGTCGGTGGTGCGTGAGGTGCTGCAGCTGGCGTACAGTTTTCCTTTGCCGCTTACTCGCGTGTATGCACAAACCTCTACAAACCCCTGCAAACCCTACCAACACTACAAACCCCTACATAATCCTACAAACCCTACAAACTCCTTCCAACGCCTACGAACCTCTATAAATCTACTTTGATTTTGACCCTTAACCTTGACCTTGACCTGTACCTGTACCTGTACCTGTACCTGTACGTGTACCTGTACCTGTACCTGTAATTATACCTGTACCTGTACATGCTCCTGCACTAATTAATACGAATGTCACCTCTTCGTTTATCTCACTCACTCGACCATCGTTCCACTCAGTGGAATCGTTCCACTTCGTGTCACGCTGGTCTCGTTAGCTCGATAAGCTACAGCAAAGTTAATTTGAAGAGAGAAAACTAACGTAATATTCGTAATCAGCACCCACAAATTACTTGAAAACGACACCCATATTAGTTTTTTCTGATCTTACCATTTTATAGGGTTACCAGCTTACCTACTAACTTACCCACGTAACCAAAAAATTTAAGTAATATTCGTAATCAGCAACTACAAATTACTCAAAAACTACACCCATATTAGTTTTTTCTTATATTACCTTTACGCAGGGTTGCCAGGTTACCTTCCTACTCACTTACATACGTACCTGACTGCAAATTTGATGATTTATTCGCAATCGAACGTTACTATCGTTTTTTTCAGTCTCTCGATACAAGCACCTTTTCCTCCCAGGGTTACCAACAATATACAAATTTATATAGTCAAAGGTTATTTTTAAGGGCTTCCTTCATAATACCACATCCATTTTATTATCAAAAACTTAATTATTTTTATATATTTGGAGAAAATCTAAGAAATTGCCCTAAAAATGGGGAAAATATTTCCACCTGGCAACACCACTTGTCCTCCCACACAACAGCCCTATACAAGTCATCAAGCTAAGTGTTGCACACAGTCTCTTTTTTCAATTTGTAAATTTTATATTCCACCATTTAACAAAATGGCCGCCACACCATCTGCCATCTTGGTTTTGAAAAAAGTTAGGATTTTCGTATATTCACCGAGATGCTGGCAACATTTCTGCATAAACAAAATTTTCAAGTGTTAACTTTGGTAAAAGACTTTAATTAACCAAATTCTAGTCGGACAAGTCTGTTTAAAAAAGCCATTATAGAGCAGCCTTCTATTTTTTTTTGTTTGTAACATTTTTCTTTAATCTTTCCCATAAAACAGTAGGACGCGTCGTTTGAACGGATCCGATCGGTCACCGTTTCAAAGAACTGTTTTGGTCAGGACCAAAAGTGCGGTGTACATTATGAAAAGTGGACGTTTTGCGAATAAGCCGTATCCTCTAGCCATTTATGTACAGTTTTCAAAGTGCGCCACTAACATAAAAATAAAACTAAATGGTGGCTGACGACTATGCCAAAATCGTCGACGCCCTTTGGATGGTGGTAGCCGTTAACACATTTACTACCATACATTTTCTGTCCTAGTAATCAAAATGTAGTTAACATTGAAAATCGTATCCTAATGCAATAGGTGGAATTAGTACATTGATGTGATGCTCATTGCATCCACGGGAGGAGACGTAGAGGTTTTTTTTTGGCTGGACACACACCACAGCCCTCTTCCATGGGAAAAAACGGAGGGTTAATCTTAGGCTGGACATACCACTTCACACATCCACTTGAGGAGACGGAGAGGTTATTTCTTAGGCCAGACAAACACCACAACACCCTTCCATAGGAAAAAACGGAGGGTTACTCTTAGGCCAGACATACCACTTCACACATCCACTTGAGGAGACGGAGAGGTATTTTCTTAGGCCGGACACACATCACGGCACTCTTCCACGGGAACAGACGGAGGGTCTACTCCTAGGCCAGATAGACCACTGCATACATCCACGTGAGGTGACGCACAGGTATTTACTTAGGCTGGACCAACAACACAGCACTCTTCCATAGGAAAAAACGGAGGGTTACTCTAAGGCCGGACATACCACTTCACACATCCACTTGAGGAGACGGAGAGGTATTTTCTTAGGCCGGACATACATCACGGCACTCTTCCATAGGAAAAAACGGAGGGTTACTCTTAGGCCGGACATACCACTTCACACATCCACTTGAGGAGACGGAGAGGTATTTTCTTAGGCCAGACAAACGCCACTATACTCTTCCATAGGAAAAAACGGAGGGTTACTCTTAGGCCGGACATACCACTTCACACATCCACTTGAGGAGACGGAGAGGTATTTTCTTTGGCCAGACAAACACCACAGCACTATTCCATAGGAAAAAACGGAGGGTTACTCTTAGGCCGGACATACCACTTCACACATCCACTTGAGGAGACGGAGAGGTATTTTCTTTGGCCAGACAAACACCACAGCACTCTTCCATAGGAAAAAACGGAGGGTTACTCTTAGGCCGGACATACCACTTCACACATCCACTTGAGGAGACGGAGAGGTAGTTTCTTAGGCCAGACAAACACCACAACACTCTTCCATAGGAAAAAACGGAGGGTTATTCTTAGGCCGGACATACCACTTCTCACATCCACTTGAGGAGACGGAGAGGTAGTTTCTTAGGCCAGACAAACACCACAACACTCTTCCATAGGAAAAAACGGAGGGTTATTCTTAGGCCGGACATACCAATTCTCACATCCACTTGAGGAGACGGAGAGGTATTTTCTTAGGCCGGACACACATCACGGCACTCTTCCACGGGAACAGACGGAGGGTCTACTCCTAGGCCAGATAGACCATTGCACACATCCACGTGAGGTGACGCACAGGTATTTTCTTAGGCCAGACAAACACCACAGCACTCTTCCATAGGAAAAAACGGAGGGTTACTCTTAGGCCGGACATACCACTTCACACATCCACTTGAGGAGACGGAGAGGTATTTTCTTTGGCCAGACAAACACCACAGCACTCTTCCATAGGAAAAAACGGAGGGTTACTCTTAGGCCAGACATACCACTTCACACATCCACTTGAGGAGACGGAGAGGTATTTTCTTAGGCCAGACAAACACCACAACACTCTTCCATAGGAAAAAACGGAGGGTTACTCTTAGGCCAGACATACCACTTCACACATCCACTTGAGGAGACGGAGAGGTATTTTCTTAGGCCGGACACACATCACGGCACTCTTCCACGGGAACAGACGGAGGGTCTACTCCTAGGCCAGATAGACCACTTCACACATCCACGTGAGGTGACGCACAGGTATTTTCTTAGGCTGTACAAACAACACAGCACTCTTCCATAGGAAAAAACGGAGGGTTATTCTTAGGCCGGACATACCACGTTACATATCCACGTGAGGTGACGGACAGGTATTTTCTTAGGCCGGACAAACGCCACAATACTCTTCCATAGGAAAAAACGGAGGGTTACTCTTAGGCCGGACATACCACTTCACACATCCACTTGAGGAGACGGAGAGGTAGTTTCTTAGGCCAGACAAACACCACAACACTCTTCCATAGGAAAAAACGGAGGGTTATTCTTAGGCCGGACATACCACTTCTCACATCCACTTGAGGAGACGGAGAGGTATTTTCTTAGGCCGGACACACATCACGGCACTCTTCCACGGGAACAGACGGAGGGTCTACTCCTAGGCCAGATAGACCATTGCACACATCCACGTGAGGTGACGCACAGGTATTTTCTTAGGCCAGACAAACACCACAACACTCTTCCATAGGAAAAAACGGAGGGTTACTCTTAGGCCGGACATACCACTTCTCACATCCACTTGAGGAGACGGAGAGGTATTTTCTTAGGCCGGACACACATCACGGCACTCTTCCACGGGAACAGACGGAGGGTCTACTCCTAGGCCAGATAGACCACTGCACACATCCACGTGAGGTGACAAACAGGTATTTTCTTAGGCTGGACAAACAACACAGCACACTTCCATAGGAAAAAACGGAGGGTTACTCTTAGGCCGGACATACCACTTCACACATCCACTTGAGGAGACGGAGAGGTATTTTCTTAGGCCAGAAAAACACCACAACACTCTTCCATTGGAAAAAACGGAGGGTTACTCTTAGGCCAGACATACCACTTCACACATCCACTTGAGGAGACGGAGAGGTATTTTCTTAGGCCAGACAAACACCACAGCTCTCTTCCACGGGAAGAAACGGAGGGTCAACTCTTTGGTCAGACAGACCACAGCACATCCCACATCCACTAGAGGGGACGGAGAGGTAATTTCTTTGGCCAGATCTCTACTCCTACTAGGTATGTAGCTATCTAAAGTAACAGTATGAAGTCAGAGTTTATTTGCAAAACAAATCGGATAATGTATTTGTTTACCTAGGTTTACTTTTACTTACCTTTGTCACAGAATAAATAATAGTACAAGTACCTATGTTGGCTCTTTTCATAATTATGATTTGCGAGTAGCCTGACTTGATAGTTTCCATTTCATCCGTAGTCACGTGACCGATGGCGGGAAAATTGACACAGATCCTGCCTCGATGCGGTCTGCGACCGGTCTGAGCAAGCCGAGCGCACGCTCTGGTACTTATATTTGTGTTTAAAAAATTATATAAAAAAATCCCTTTTAGTTTTGCTAAATTTTGTTAATGACTTCACTAATTTAAATAAAAATGAACATGACACCAAGTGTTTCATAAGTTAAAACGTGAAAGAAGTAAGTCAAAAACATGATTTCAATTTTAAAAAGGTGGTATCTTTGTGTTTTTTTTTTATTGAGTGAAGTAATTCAAATAGTGTATTGAATTAATGATTTCACTAGATAAAATGATCAAGAATATCATATATTTATTTCTTCATAGAAAACTATAAGAATTCTTATCAAAAACTTTAAAATTCTAGACACATTTGAGAACCTATGGCGTCTTAATGATGAAACACAATTAACAATTTATTTAGAGACATTAATAACACATTAAATAACATCCAATATAAAATCAATAAAAACAGCACTCCCTAACCCCACACTAGGATTTTACTGGTACTGGTACTGGTCACTGGGTTCCAGACTCTAAACCAATTTTTACTGGTATTAAGTCACTGGGTTCCAGACTCTAAACCAATTTTTACTGGTATTAAGTCACTGGGTTCCAGACTCTGAACCAATAAGTCCCTAACGGTAATTCCGCAAGTTTTAGGGTTGGGCTATATCTGCCCACCCGTAACCGCATTCTCGTGACTCAATCTCATTCTGTCGCTCCGACAACGCCGTCAACACAATACAAATTATCATACAGTATCAACACTCGGAAGAAATGCAAATTTTCAGTAATACCGCTTTTTACAATATCAACAAGCAATTGACCCGAATCTGTGGCGCTCAATTCGTATTATTAAACTAAAATGTTGTGTAGCTTATAGATAAACGACCATGAAATATCATAACACACTTTTGCATTCGAAAGTAAATCTGACTCTCTGTGTGTTAACCATTTCACGATTAAACTGCTAAACCGATCTTGAAGAAATTTTACAAATTGTGGTGTGTATAATCAATGCAGTCTTTACCATAAGGGCACACGGGGCCAGTGCCCAGGGCCCGACCTCACGGGGCCCAGAAGGCCGATACAACGCTTGAAGCAAAAAAACACATAATTTTTCGCGGCTCGCTCCGCTCACCGTTTATATATAACGGTACTTCTTTCTTCTTATTATTATTATTATTTTAAAGTAGTAATATTATATTTGCTTTATAAGTTTTTTTTTGCGGCTCGCTACGCTCGACCCAAGTATAATATTTGGTGCACTATTTACGAGCGAAATGCACAAGCGGTTTGCTCCGCTTGCCGTTATAGTATATCGAGAATTTAAATTTAATTTTTGCTGCACTCTTTTCGAGCTAATAGCCTCAAAGTTTAACGCCATAGGGGCCCTATTATCCTAAAGTGCCCAAGGACCTACAATAGGTTAAAGACGGCCCTGTGTATAATAGAAAATAAGTTACTTTTTTCAGGAAAATTTAAATACTGGTGATTATCGAAAGCTGACGAGCATAGGGCGCCACAAAATAGATTATAGTAATTATTTGGAGTTCACTGTAGGCGTAGCGGAGCAATAGTTATAAATGTAACTTCTTCCTAGTGTCAGTACTGGTTAGTAATATTATTTGTGATAGCAAGGTCGAATTTTTTGCAGTTCTACATTGCATGAGATTACATAAATTTGACACTGGTCAATGATAACACAGTTAAAATTGAAATTAAATTGAATGACAACACAAATTTAAAACAATATTCATAGCCTGTATATCTGCCACAAAGCAGTAGTGCTCGCATTGCTGTGTTCCGTTTTGCCGGTGAAATTACACGCATACGAGTCTTTTCATCTTTGTCTCAGTGCAATGCCGCATAGGGCGCGTCCTACCTAGGTTTCCGTGACCTATGAGGTAATGCATTGTTATAGGTAGGCAGGGACTACCATATAACATGGTGCCATCTTAATTTGAGTTATTCAAATAAAATTTAAAAAACGAAGCCCCCAAATATGTATGAAACTAGTTTTGAGTAGTATAAATAGGAGAATAATTGTATTATTGCTAAAAATGACATCACTATGCACCCGTCTCACCTAGCCTCGTTTAATGACAAATAACCTCTCTATAAAACCTTCTTGTGACAGTTCTAGTTAGATCCTGGCCGGACCGCGTAAATGGCTATCCGTTTCAGTACTTCCTCCAAGGAGTACGCTTTTCTAAGGGTCTAAGCAACTGGGTTAGTTCCAAAATCTCCGCTAGGACACTCGAGTTTTTTTTTAATGCAACTCCATGAAATTTTGTATACATAATCAATACACTATAATGACAACACTGAAACCTGTGCTTAGTCAGTTACTTAGCTTTTGTTATATATGTGTAATGATGAGTGGGTCTATACTAGTGTAATGATTGTGTGTACAACATTTCATCGAGGAGCAAATTTCATAAGCATCCAAAAAAGACTCAAGAGCCCTAGCGGTACCATCCTGATAAGGAGATTTTGGGACTTTTACATAATCCCCTTTGGAGCTGCAAGTTCAGGCTGAAGGGGCTTTGGAACTTCCAATCGCCTTTGAAGGAGAAATAATATTCAACTTTCAGTCAAGCCATACGTGTCAGGTTGAACAAGAGTTATTGCTAATGTCTAAAAAGGCTAGGTAAGAAAGGATCTTGTATCGAGTTTCAATGCAATAGAGTATTTGTAAGTTACATAAATGCTAATATAATCTATGAATCATATTGATTTTATTTAAAGGTTGAGTGACACACGCTTCAGACGTAATGTATGATTAAACATATGTACTAGTAGATCCCAGTTATTCATATAATTATTCATTGAGGACAGGATGTGGTAAAAATTGATTTAACAACAAAGTTATTAACTGTAAAATAGTAAAATACCACTCATTGAGCAGTGTATAAATAATTTAGACACTTTGTGCATCAACAATAACTTAGTGCACTTTTTCAAGGATAAAATCATACATAAAACCATATAAATATTATATATTTATGGATAAAACATAAAAAAACACCAACCATAACACCCAACAGTCACATATAGTCATGATCCCACCCTAGGATTCCCTGGGGTATTAGGAACTACGAGTACCATACCACAACACACAGACCTGGAACAACAATTTGCAGATCATGCAATCATTTGTCCCACAGCGGGAATCAAACCAGCATCCTCTCACATCTCAGCCGGTTCTAATTTGCTGCAGTAATTAACATAAAAGTTTCTATAACAGCAGTGCAATATTACCCCACAGATAAAACTACACATTGTATGATTTAGGCTTGTGAGTTTACTGCAGCTAATTAAAAGTTCAAATGATAGACATTAGCTTCTTATTCTTTTGTATGAATAAAGAGCGAGACGGAAGAGCATGACACATTTCTAGTGTAAAAAGACAGTGAGTCGATGGTGATTATTAGAAAGGGTGAAATATGGTACATTTAAGTAATAAGCAGGTTGAAGCCGAGAATGCCAGCTGGTTGGTATTGTACAATGTTAGGGAGTGAAGCGGCTTTGTGCCTTATGGCATCCGTATCAACCTGTTTTCTTTTTAAATACAGCAATATTGGGCATGGCATCTGATAACCAAGTGATCCTCCTAATTGTGGAATATTAATGTAAATATTTACAATATTTATACAAAATTATAGGTATTACAAAATCACTGGTGATTCTCAAAACCAATTACCAAAAACATTTGAACAAAGACATTTCTTTCTAAAACAAAAGTAACAAATCATTCATATAATATGAATAAGCTAAATAATAAACATAAGTAATTACAAAACTTAAAATTAATATGAATAAGCTAAATAATAAACATAAGTAATTACAAAACTTAAAATTAATATGAATAAGCTAAATAATAAACATAAGTAATTACAAAACTTAAAATTATGTATTTCAATGGAATCAGATGATTTACTTATGTTTGTCGTTTATGCTGTTTTTTTTCTTTCTTTTTGAGTTTGAATGATGAATGGAGTGAATTGAGTTGAATGATGAATGGAGGCAAACTGAACTCAAAACGTCGTCGTCGTTTCGTATGAGGTAGTGCTGGCCTCTGGTGTCAGAGTTTGTCAAGCCGCCCGAGGGCCTCTGACATGGCTTATCGACTGCTATTAATCAATAACAGCCGGGACCGACAGCTTAACGTGCCCTCCGAAGCACAGAGCGATGGAAATCCACACATAACTTAGAAAAGTCATTGGTGCGGAGCCTAGGATCGAACCCAACTCAAAACGAAAGGGAAATAGGTATATTTAAATGAATCATCTGATTCTATGTTTACAAACACAATCAACCTGTCACATCAACACCAATCACTCAAATTAAAGCTTTCCAGTACACGGAGCGACAGCTCAGAACTTAAGCTTGGGGTTGAGCTCGTGGGCACGGCCACCCCATTCCAGCCGATAGCTGTGAGTCCGCCACGAGATCTCTGGACTTACCAGGGCTGCGGCCAGGACAAACGGAGCACAACACTCACTCCACACCCATGCCAGCAAGAACTGCACTTTAGTAAACGGTGGGGAACCATTCTGCACAGAGCGGAGCATCAGCCAGTCTGACAGGAACCACACTAGCACGTGAACTAGGAAGAAGGCGAGCGGCTCAGCTCCGAACAGCTCGCCAGCGGCCCACGCCGCGCCGGCGCCAAGCGGCATGCATTCACTCAGCGGCTCCAACAGTGTCGTGGTCGGGATCATGGCTATCCTCAGCCGCGCCCAGCGCGTCAGCCGCGCCTGCAGGGCTCCCACGGAGCGCGTCCCGCAGTTCTGCAGCGCTGGCAGAGAGGCCACTCGCATCCGCCAGCCGCGCGAACAAATCGACTTCGCCATGAAGTAATCCTCCGCCAAATAATCCGCGTAGGCAGCCAGTCCGCCCGTCTCCTCCAGCGCGCACCGCCGCACCAGCGAGGACATGCCGACATGGCAATTGATGCCGAGGAAGTCAGCTTCAAGATACATGCGCGCCTGCGCCGTGCCGAAGAACACCTTCTCGTAGACCGCGGCGAAGCCTTCAGCGTCGCACACGAACGGCATCTGGTGCACGATAGCCACGTCCTCGCGCATGTGCTGCACCATGTCTAGGAGCGTGTCGTCGCGCATCCTGATGCCAGCGTCGCTGATCAGAACTAAAGGGTACTTGGCGGCGAGGTACGCCGGCTGCATGTTGTTGATTTTAGGGTTCACGCCGACCTTCGTCCCGCCCACGAAGAGACTCGCGTCGATGTGCGAATGCTTCTTTATAAGACTGTTCACCAACATCGCGGCCGGGTCATTATCGTTTTCCACACAGAACAACAGCTCGTAGCTCGGGTAATCCAGCGAGAAAAACGTCTCAAGGTTGGAGAACAGGTTCGGGTCGACGCCCGTGAGAGGCTTTATTATAGATACGCCCGGGTAGGGCTGCTCGGGCGGCGACCGGTCCACCGTCCGGTGCAGCTTCCACTTTGAATACGACAGCGCCATCAGGTGAATTAGCCACAGACACACCCAAGCTACCATGAAAAATATAGCAAAACCGTAAACGGTATACACAGGTATCATAATTGTAATTTTAAAACGTTCTCGCGTTCGGGCCGCATAATATCGACTGGGTTACGGTTACCCACAGGGCGAGGGCCGTGCGCTATGTTGCGATCATAACACTGAACTGAACTGACTGAAGCCGACCGACCGAATGCGCGGCTGCGGTAATGAACGACGCGAGGACTGTGGGGCGCTGCGAGATAGGATTCAACATTTTAGTAAAATATTATCGCGTTATCACTTTACAGACACAGCAAACACCATGCAAACCACAGAACACTAAAACGCTCTAGGGATGCAAACACACACTAGTGTAGTGTGTTGTGTGGTATGAGCTAGGAAGATGGACTAAAGGGGTATGTTCCCCAGTATATATTGTAGTTTTTGGGGGTATGAGGTATGAGGCCGCCGCACTGCTCCGGCATGGCACACCAATAAAAAAATTCTCAAAAAGCAAAAAAAATACTACGCTTACACAACGCAGACCGCACAATCAAAATTCTTTAGAGAAAAATTTGTTTTATTCCTCTAGCTTCACTTCATAGCTTTATTACTTGTTCAGTTTTTTTTTCATAGATCCGCACATCTTAGGCATTTGCCATTTTCATTTTCATACGTTTATTATTAATTTAATTTGCAACGTTACACTCCTTCCATGTCGAGTCAAAGTCAAGACATTTTTGATAGATAATTTTCACAAATTTGAAAAAATACCCTATTCTCTTCCATCCATTTCATTTCACAACACTTGTGCTCTTTAAACGAGCTACATTGGTTAAAATGCCACCAAAACAACACTAGGAAAAGAAATACCTAACATAAAAGTAGACGACGTCTTATTATGAAAATGGCGGGAAGAGTAAACTTAAGTTTTATTATTTGAAAAAAAAAACCTTGAATTAATAATCACGGCCACAGAAGATGTATATTACTACATCCATGTTCTCTACATCATGACGTTTTCAAACCATAGAGTTTTTTTTAAATAAATGCAGCCCGCTCTCCTGGCCCATGCTCAATGTTTCTGGCGCATAATCATAGAGGAATTTATACTCTTATTTTGCAGGGTAAACCATGGACTTAGTATACTAAAGGACTGAGCGCTTGCAGCGGAAAAACGAGCCGAGCAAGATATGAACTACAGATAGTGTGTATACTTCTAATACGGTGACCATAAAATAAAGTCATGTCCAGGAGACTTTTTCCATAGACACTTATGAACGTGGAGTTGAACAAACATTATCTAAATCAAATTATTTATTATTTATTTATTAATTAATTTATTACTTTGTATTAATTTCGTAAAATAAAATGTTGACCTCCCATAGTAGATGACTCGGGATGACTTGCGTTTGTAGGAAACACTTACGGGAGATCTAGTCCCGATTTTTATTAAATAACCGATAAATTGAAAACGCAATCTTCATTCCAGTTTTTCTTTTAAAATCAGACAGAACAAGATGTCATGCTTAGCTTTTTTTAATTGACACACAATGTATTATCTATACTTAAACAGGTTGCATGCTCTAAACTCAACAGAAACACGTTTTTTTTCTAATATAACAAAAAGTGTTAACGAGCCTTGTTACCGTTTGCCGATACTGAACACTCGGTAAGTAATTACCGAGTGTTCAGTATCGGCAAACGGCGTGATGCAGCCATGCCGTGATGTTTCTCATCTGCCGGGCGTCCCGCGACGGCTAACTTTTAGATTTGTAGTATCGATGACCTCTTAGTATTTACCTATACAATGTTCATGGTCACCCTTGCTATCATAAAGCTATAATTTCAAGTTTTAGAAAGAGACAAACTAACTCTATTCTACCTATCTCTCTTGGCTCGTTTTTCCTCTATCTATGACGGTAATCTAAATTGAGTCTTAACCTGATGGAATAAGGTCTTGTTTCGGTATTATAATTTTTTAGAGTGCTCAGCCCTTTTGTATATTAAATCCATGGGGTAAACTTGCACCTTACTTATTTTACCCTAAAGCTTGGTAATTTCTAAAATAAGGACCTAATTTAATACCCTAGTAAACGTTGGAGGAAGCTGTAATTTTGGACACACCCCAATCTTGGAGGAATAATATCATCATCAGCCCACACTAGTCCACTGCTGGACATAGGCCTCTCCCAATACGGGCCACTGAGCCCGGTGTTCGGCTCTTCTCATCCACTTTCTCTTCGATAAAATATGTCCTGTGTATTTTATCGAAGCACTTTCTGCCCGCCGCCTTTCGTAGGTCATCGCTCCACCTAGCCAGAAGGCACCCCACGCTACGTTTGCCAAGACGCGGTCTCCACTCAAGAACTCGCTTACCCCAACGGTTGTCGGTTCTTCGGCATATATGACCAGCCCATTGCCATTTTAGCTTGCTAATCCGGTGGGCTATGTCAATGACAAGCAAATTGCTATGTCAAGCAGATTGCGAAGCTGGTTCGACGTGACCTTCGGTGCTCCAACACACACCGTATTGAGAAGGCTATTGAGCAGAACTGAGGGTCGAAAGTGGTTAACCAGCAGCTTGGGAGGAGCCACCTGACGAAGCTTAAGACGTCAAATGACCGCACCGTCTTGTCGAAGCTCGCTGAAATAGAAGATTTCTACGGCCAGCTATGCGACTCTCACGCCCTGAACCCGAATTCCACGATTCCAGAGCTACACTTACGCGCTACTTTACCGACGAACTGCCAGATGTCAACGTGGATGTTTGTATGGCTCTTAGGTAACTTAAAACAGAAAAGCCCCTGGTGATGACGGAGTTACATCTGAGCTTCTGAAGGCAGGAGGAGTTCCAGTGCTGAAGGAACTGCAAAGGCTATCTAACTCTGTCATTCACCATGGGAAAACACCAGAGGCGTGGAACAGAAGTATTGTCGTCGTTTTCTTTAACAAAGGCAACAAATCGCTACTGAAGAACTACAGGCCCTTAACACTCCTGAGCCACGTCTATAAGTTGTTCTCAAGGGTCATACCGGGTTCGATCCTAGGCTCCGCACCAATGTCTTTTCTAAGTTATGTGTGGATTTCCATCGCTCTGTGCTTCGGAGGGCACGTTAAGCTGTCGGTCCCGGCTGTTATTGATTAATAGCAGTCGATAAGCCATGTCAGAGGCCCTCGGGCGGCTTGACAAACTCTGACACCAGAGGCCAGCACTACCTCATACGAAACAACGACGACATCACAAATCGTCTCGCACGAAGTCTTGACGAATTTCAGCCTCCAGAAAGCCCAGGTTTCGAAGCGGCTACGGCACCGTAGACCACATTCACACAGTACGCACAGTTTTTTTCAATAGCTTGTTCTTTAGGAGTAATATCTACATTACCTATTCCTCCATGCGCCGTGCGCCTAATGGTATTTTTTACTATGCGCACCCCAACCCCAATCATTCGTTCATCTGTTTATAACCATAGTCTTTCAATACATTCGTTCATAAAAAATATATTTTCTTTTCGGTTCGCACCCGCGGCAAAATCAAGAAATCGAGATTCACCTAGAATTTTTCTGGTGAAAACTATTTAAAAATGGATGTAAATGACTTATTAAAAGACATCAAAAACCTGTATGATTATGTGGCTGTTACCCAGGATGTCTCGAGCAAGAGGAAAACTATAAAAGTTGCTTTGAACATATCAACAGTTTTTAGCTTGAAAAAAATTAGATCTTTTGAAATCGAGGTAAGTTTAGCGTAACAACCTAATTTTACAGATAAAACCACAAACCGTCGGCTGAGACACTACATCCACCGTTTAAAGTTGATATTGACTAGCGTTGAACTAGCGAACGAAAAAATCTTGCCCAGTATATATCTAAGATGCCTGTACGTTTCTTTTTCAAAAACTTACTGGGAGTTCTCCACTCCACAATGCTGTGCTTTGGTACTTACATATAATTGGAATAAGGATAAGGAAACTAACTTATATTCTAAGTCGTTCCTTCAAGTTTCTTTGACTCAAGTTAGCCTCACTCGATGAAATGTTGTATTCCATTTTCAAAATCTTCATTGATATGGAATATCAGATTTCCTTGAGTGAGGTTGAATGGAGTGTAGGAAGGTTCGAGAATGACTAAGAGTATATGTGTTAGATTAAAGTTGACCAACACTAAAGAATTGGTAACAGCAGCAATAATTTTTGGCTTATATTTTCATACATTATCTGTCATCATGACTGAGGGTAACCCCTGTTTCTGTGTTGGTGGACATGAGCAGTCTCCAGTCTCACAATCTTGTTATGTGCTGTATTATTTATTACTGATCGAAATTTAATTTTAATTTAATTGTAATCTAGTGTCATGGACTACGGGTAAATAAAATTACCTGTAGACCTGATAATGATAAATTTATTATATAACTATTATTAATTTATTAATTAGCAAGTTGAGGTGGCAATGGATAGGCCATAAAGCTCACTGAACTGACAACTGCTGGGGATTGAAGGTTCTTTTAGTGACCACAAACCAGACAACGCTGTGTAGGAAGGCCCCCAAGGACAACCAACAGGACCAAAAGGACCCAAAGACCAAAGAGGTCTCAAAGGACCAAAGATAATCTGGAGGTTGTGGGGAGTTCATGGATAGAAGTGGCCCAGGACTGTCATGGCATTCTATAGGGGAGGCATATGTTTCTATAGGCGAGGCATATGTTTCTATAGGGGAGGCATATGTTTCTATAGGGGATGCCTATGTTTCTATGAGGGAGGCCTATGTTTCTATAGGGGAGGCATATGTTTCTATAGGGGAGGCCTTTGTTTCTATAAGGGAGGCCTATGTTTCTATAGGGTAGGCCTATGTTTCTATAGGGGAGGCCTATGTTTCTATAGGGTAGGCCTATGTTTCTATAAGGCAGGCCTATGTTTCTATAGGGTAGGCCTATGTTTATATAGGGGAGGCATATGTTTCTATAAGGGAGGCATATGTTTCTATAGGGGAGGCCTATGTTTCTATAAGGGAGGCATATGTTTCTATAGGGGAGGCATATGTTTCTATAGGGGAGGCCTTTGTTTCTATAAGGGAGGCCTATGTTTCTATAGGGTAGGCCTATGTTTCTATAGGGGAGGCCTATGTTTCTATAGGGTAGGCCTATGTTTCTATAAGGCAGGCCTATGTTTCTGTAGGGTAGGCCTATGTTTATATAGGGGAGGCATATGTTTCTATAGGGGAGGCCTATGTTTCTATAGGGGAGGCATATGTTTCTATAGGGGAGGCCTATGTTTCTATAGGGGAGGCATATGTTTCTATAGGGTAGGCCTATGTCCAGCAGTTGATTTCTATAGAGGCTGTTTAAACATACATAGACACACGCCTTTTTTCCTGATAGGATAGGCAGAGCCTCAAATGAGCCTGTTTTCACTGTGGGATGCACAGACAAGTAGACGTGTCAAGTGGTGAGCTCGGCGCCGCCATTGCTTCCCACAACTGACTATGCTAACACTTTCTTCCAGTAATAACACATTCCATAATAAGCTAGCAGCCAGGACAAATCTTATACCAACGAATCTTACAAACAAGTCCGGGTAATCCCTAAGTCGGCTTTTACGACATCCACGGGAGGAGATGGAGGGGTCTATTCTTGGGCTGGACACACTACGGATTTACTTAAAAAAAAATGCTTTTTACTGCTAGTGACAGTAAAAACAGAGCTAGTGACGCAGGAGGTTGCGGGTTCGATTCCCGCCTCAGAACAAATATTTGTACGATCTGCAGATATTTGTTCAGGGTGTTCTGGGTATTTTCTATGTACAATAAAAAATACCTATCTATGTAATGTTTATCATTTATTAAGTTTAGCAGTTATCTAGTACCCATAACACAAGCTCTGCTTAGCTTGGGGCTAGATAATGTTGTGTGAACTGTCCAGCATTATTTATTTATTCTTTTAATTGTTTGTTTTCAGTACTTCAAGAAATACAAAGAGAATGGTGTGGCGTGCATTGTCATGGAGAAGTTACTCGGCACTCCACCTGGGAAGGCATGGGCTGTGCTCACCAAGGAGCTGGTCTGCGTGCTGCACTGCTGGCTCGAAGCCATCAGGAAGGACCTGATCAGCCATACCACTCATTGGTGGACCTTCATGGGGCTGATTATCAAGTTCATCCGGGTAATTTATGGATCATACTACTTTTTACCCCCGACGCAAAAACGACGGGGTGTTATAAGTTTGACGTGTCTTTGTGTGTGTTTGTGTGTGTGTGTGTGTCTCGGTTACTCGGCACTCCACCGTGGAAGGCGTGGGCTGTGCTCACCAAGGAGCTGGTCTGCGTGCTGCACTGCTGGCTCGGAGCCATCAGGAAGGCCCTGATCAGCCATACCACTCATTGGTGGACCTTCATGAAGCTGATCATCAAGTTCATCCGGGTAATTTATGGATCATACTATTTTTACCCCCGACGCAAAAACGACGGGGTGTTATAAGTTTGACGTGTCTGTGTGTGTGTGTGTGTGTTTGGTGTGTGTGTGTCTCGGTTACTCGGCACTCCACCGTGGAAGGCGTGGGCTGTGCTCACCAAGGAGCTGGTCTGCTTGCTGCACTGCTGGCTCGAAGCCATCAGGAAGGACCTGATCAGCCATACCACTCATTGGTGGACCTTCATGAAGCTGATCATCAAGTTCATCCGGGTAATTTATGGATCATACTATTTTTACCCCCGACGCAAAAACGACGGGGTGTTATATAAGTTTGACGTGTCTGTGTGTTTGGTGTGTGTGTGTCTCGTTTACTCGGCACTCCACCGTGGAAGGCGTGGGCTGTGCTCACCAAGGAGCTGGTCTGCGTGCTGCACTGCTGGCTCGAAGCCATCAGGAAGGACCTGATCAGCCATACCACTCATTGGTGGACCTTCATGAAGCTGATTCTCAAGTTCATCCGGGTAATTTATGGATCATACTACTTTTTGTGAAAGAGTTCGTCCGGGGAAGTACTACTACCAAAGGAGGACAACGACGGAGGAGATTGCGGGTTCGATTCCCGCCTTGGAACTATTATTTGTACGATCTGCAGATAATTGTTCAGGGTTATCTGGGTATTTTCTATGTATAATAAAAATATCTATCTATGTAATGTATTGTATTAAGTATATCAGTTATCTAGTACCCATAAATCATAAATCAATTATTGCTTAACACAAGCTCTGCTTAGCTTGGGACTAAATAATGTTATGTGAACTGTCCAGTATTATTTTATTTATTTTATTTATTCCCTGGGTGTAATCCCTTAGTACCTACGGCTTTTACTACATCCACGGGAGGAGACGGAGGGGTCTATTCCGGACCCGCCACAGCAACTGTCACAGGTTAATCACTGGTAAATTTTGGGATGCTATCACAAATTCTGTTTTGTATTTTCGCAGAAGATCGTCATAAAAGACTCTGCCATTCCCAACATGCTGGTGGAACTGACCGCGAGGGGCTTGCTGGCGCTGGCCACCGCGCCCCGGCCGACTGTCTGCCAGCGCCACGAGATCCTGCACTGCCTCAACAGCTTCTGTGCCAACTCCGGCAGAGAGACCAGGATCGCTATAAAGCCCACCCTATCAGAACATTTGTAAGTTTTTTTTGTGCATCGGAAATACAGAGATACAATTTATTCGTAAAGCCGATTTACATACATACATATATACATACATAAACTCACGCCTGTTTCCCGGAGGGGTAGGCAGAGACCACGGATTTCTACTTGCTACGATCCTGAAACACCTCTTTTGCTTTATTCACTCTCATCACATTCTTCATACATGCTAGTCGGTTAAGGGTAGGTAGGTACTCTTGACTTGGCCTTTTTCCAGAACTTCTCCAATCTGGTCTGAATACGTTCGCCGAGGTCTTCCCCTTCCCACTGTCCCATTCACGCTCGTTTTATGTACCCGTTTCGTCAATCTACTATGAAATGAATATGAATACTTTGAAATGGAGTGTTCACAGTTTGCTATATAATGCGCGTAATGCTGCAAACTGCGTAGAGCGAGCGCAAAACTAGAAAACTGTGAGCACTCCATTTCAAATATATGGAAGGGCGCGTACTAAACCGATATGCCACTAGTACCCAGTCGATGGCGAACAGATGCCTACTAGGGACGCAGCATGATAACTGTGTATGTTTTTCTTTTTCAGAGTGAGTGTAGCAGCTAACATGGCGTCGACGGGCTACCTGCCCCTCCAGTGCGGCTTTTTGGAGTGTCTCGTGCGCTGGGTGGTGCCGAGACACGAGCCGGGCATGCGCGCCGCGGCGGCCGACAAGTGGCTGCCGTCGGGGCTCTGCCCCCCGGCAGCGAGGAGTATCTTCGTGAACAGCGACTGGATTAACTTCTTCAGGGTATGTGTCTAGTATATAGAGAGTGAGTGTAGCAGCTAACATGGTGTCGACGGGCTACCTGCCCCTCCAGTGCGGCTTTTTGGAGTGTCTCAAGCACTGGGTGGTGCCGAGACACGAGCCGGGCATGCGCGCCGCGGCGGCCGACAAGTGGCTGCCGTCGGGGCTCTGCCCCCCGGCAGCGAGGAGTATCTTCGTGAACAGCGACTGGATTAACTTCTTCAGGGTATGTGTCTAGTATATAGAGAGTGAGTGTAGCAGCTAACATGGTGTCGACGGGCTACCTGCCCCTCCAGTGCGGCTTTTTGGAGTGTCTCAAGCACTGGGTGGTGCCGAGACACGAGCCGGGCATGCGCGCCGCGGCGGCCGACAAGTGGCTGCCGTCGGGGCTCTGCCCCCCGGCAGCGAGGAGTATCTTCGTGAACAGCGACTGGATTAACTTCTTCAGGGTATGTGTCTAGACTGTCTAGCTAGCAGACTCCCCCGTCAGTAAAGGTCACAGTTTCCGCTGTGTTTGCTGTCAAGTGAATGGCGTCCAAGAACTGGGTACAGAAACGTTGGTCGTCCAGCAGCGAGATGGGCAGAAGATATCGCATGCGTCGCGTGCCGAACCCGGATGAGACTGCGCGAGACCGTGAGGAATGTCACAGGCAAAGATAGGCCTATACTCAGCAGTGGGTTAAGTCAGGCTGTGGATGATGATGATGATGCCAAGGACAGGAGCTGGTGTTGCGGACAGCAGCGGCCGAAGAGTGGCTGCCATCTGAGCTGTGCCCGCTGGGTGCTGCCTTGGACTCGATCGAACGCAGAGCTTCCAGGCTTATAGGTGAGCAGCATATGGCGGAGACTAAGATCCAGAGTCTCGAGCGCCGTCGTAAAGTCGCAGCCTTTCGATCTTCTATAGGTTACATTTCGCGGAATGCTCCCAGGAACTTTATGATCTGATCCCACCATCTCCTTTCCATCATAGGACGAGCAGACGCACGGCTCGGTACCATCCTTACCTCATTAGTATACCCTCTATTCGTACTAAACGTTCCAGTTCTACCTTTATAATGCGAACTGCTGAGGAGTGGAATACACTACCGTCGTCTGTCTTTCCTGATAACTATAATCGGGGTCTCTTAAAGGCTGCAGTGAATATATATATAGGTGGAACGAAATTTTTGGGTTACATTTAAATTTAATATATAGGTGCCTTCTAGACCTTTGTGCTCCATAGTCGGCCACATCGTTACTTACCAACAGGTGAGAACGCGGTAAAAAAATAATGTATTTTTTTTGGTTCCAGACGGCTAGGGAGTTCTTGAACGCCCTGAATAAAGGAAATGGGTTGGTGACATCTGTGATTTGCAGACAACTGTCTATTGAGAAGACTGTTGTTGTTAATGTAAGTACCTACCACGTCACCATGCTGGACTTATCTCCGAGAGCAACCTTGAGTTAGGCGTGGCGCACTCCACAATATGAAGCTACAAGTATATTGAGCGTCATGTAAAAAGAACGCTGGCGGTCAAGCTTCTTCAGGCGTTCCAGCGTTCTTTTTACGTGACGCGTACTATACCTACTTATTTAAGAGATGTATACCTATGCATTGAATGACTGCGTACCTAGTTTACTACAAATAATGTACAATTATAGTACGCCAGCGTTCTTTTTACATGACGCGCACTATAACCCGGCGGGCTCGACTTGTCGAGTCAATTCAGTGAGTCTGACAATAACAGAGAACAGAGAAAGAGAGGTAACTAGCAGGCAGTGGCGTAACAATAGGGTGGCAGGGCTGGCAAAATGACACGGGCCCCCGAACCAAGAGGGCCACGGCCCAAGAGGCCGCGAACTCAAATTTTTTTTTTTACATTGTTCCTGAGTATTTTTTTTTATTTGAAATTTATATTTTTATAAGTTCTGCTTAAAATCCAAAGTGAGACAACTAAATTTGAAAAAAAAGGAATTGGCCACGGGCCCACACCAATTTTTTAAAAAAAAAACGAATTTGCCACGGGCCCCAGATGGTATACTTAGTTACGCCACTGAGCAGGTGAGTTTAGCTGTAGGTAATTAGCGCTGTGCGACCTGATTTGCACTTTATTGTGTGGGGGCAAGATTCGCTATTTATTAATTAAATGATTTTGCGGAGTCAACCTTCTGTACCTTTACTAATGTATAAAGCGATAGAGTGTGCTTCAATTTAAAAAAATAACAAGATTTTTGGTTGTTCTTTTTTTCTAAACAAATTTTTATGATATAATATAGTGATCGGAACGGTGTGCTGATGAAAATGAGCCTACTACCTACCTACTACTACCTACTATCTATCGAGGAGTGGATGGTCCACCTTCCGTCTCCATCATCAGATCAGCTCGCTGTCACCATCATATTGTATTGTCATCGGAACATGACATGTAGATATGCAAAGTTTCAGTTCAATCAGATCACTTCCCGATATCCGATCTAACGTATTTTAAGGCTTTTTCAAACCTAAACAAATTAAATTTAAATTTTAGCGCTGAAAATCCGCCATTTTGTTTTTTTATAATTTTAATACCTACCTAGTGACACTCGCGCAATAAAGACTAATATCATTCAAAACAGGTTTAGCCATGAGAGAACATAGGGATATACATACAGTTGTGGTCATATAATTAAGAACGATTTGAAGTTCTAGAAGTTTTTTATTTAAATCGTATCATACACAGAGATGTGTACCTTCTGAGAAGCAACTAGTTATGTTATATAATAGTCACATTAATAGAGCAACCTGACTTAAGAATAAAGTATGAAATCGCTAACTATTTTTTGCACATTTTATTGATTTTATCAAAGTAACACATTCAAATAGTACTGAAACTGGACAAATAATTAAGAACGATTTATTTAACTGCTCGGGAATTGTTTTGTATGACACTTAGATTTAAAAAATCACAATATTATGTAGCACAGGAAACATAAAAAGAAATTTAATAAATATTTAACTAAAATTAATAGTTAATAGCATATACACGGCTTTTAATTACAGCTTTACACCGGCGAGGCATTGACTCTATTAATTTTTGACATTTCGCAAGAGAAATAGAGTTCCATTCTTCTAAAAAAACGTCATACAGCTCTCTTAAATTTCCACACTTTGTATTTGAAACCTTTTTCTTTACTTCAAACCACAGATTCTCCATTGGGTTTAGATCTGGACTGTTAGCAGGCCAGTCTAAGACAGAAACTAATTGCGCTGTAAGAAATTCCTTTACGGTGCGTGCAGTGTGCTTTGGATCATTGTCATGCTGGAATGTCCAAATGACCGGTAGAACGTCTTCAGCGTATGGTAACATTGTTTCTTCCAGTATATTTTTGTATTGGAACTGATCCATGTTACCTTCTATCAACTTTACAGGTCCTACACCATGTCCAGAAAAGCAACCCCAAATTTTCACATTTCCACCACCGTGCTTTAATGTAACTTTCGTGTACTTTGGGTCGAATGCTGTATTCGGGGGACGTCGTACACATCGTTTTCCATCAGAACATACTCTGTTTATTTTCGTCTCGTCAGAAAAAAGTACATTTTTCCACTGTTGCACAGTCCAGTTTTCATACTTTCTCGCAAATGCAAGCCGGGCTTGCCTGTGGCAAAGTTTTAACATGGGTAACTTTCTTGCTATCCTACCGTGCAATTTTTCTTCTACCAAACGTCTTCGAATAGTGCGTGCTGAGATTGCTGAAGGGTTGTTTTCACCAAAATATTCTTTTCTAAGCTCATTGGACCCTTTAAAAGGATTTTGTTTTGCCATACGAACGATGTTTCGGTCATCTCGAGGAGTTGTTTTTCTCTGTTTAGGTACACGTGGAACATTCAAAGTAGTTTGATACGTAGCAAAATGCTTTACAGCGTGGAAAACCATCGTTTTTGAACATTGCAGATGGTCGGCTATCTTTGTATAAGACCAATTCTTCCGGCGAAGTTTTATTATTACTTCCCTTGTAGATTTATCACAACTTTTATTTTTTCCCATTGTTTTTTCTAAAGAAGCAATCACCTTTAATCTTTTACAGCACGTAATGGCGCCAAAATTATACAAACAGTAACAAATCGACTGAGTGTTCTCTATTTCAATTTGAATAAAGGTATAAACTACTTAGCGTTCTTAATTACGTGACCAGCCAGTAATAAGGAATACTTTGTTTAAAAGTAGTGTAAAAAGTTTGCCTATTGATTTTTAGCCAATCATGTGTATCAATGAATACAGTGGTAATATGGAAATGTTTTACGATACCGAGAGAAATAAAAACAAATGCATACAATTAGTTTTGCATCTTAGTTGGAAAAAATCTTCCCTTTATATCAGCGTTCTTAATTATATGGCCACCACTGTACATACAAACATACTTTTTTGTCTTCGCCGCAGTCAGGTCAAAAGTACTGTATTTTGTTCTCAGGCGGCGTATATTGAATTCCTCGCTACGCTCAGGATTCTTCTTTAGACTTCAAGTATTTAATCCTTCGCTTCGCTTTTAATTCAAAATATCACCTTCAAGGAACAACATATTACCTACTTTGTCCCCTTGTAACACAAATAAATTTTTCTGTCAGGGCACGGAAAGACTTTGTTCCTGGCTGGATTTCAACACATGTGGCAAGTCTGTGTCGCTCCTGCTCCTCCCCGTGATGCTGGAAGCTCTCGGCGTACGAGAGCACGCGGCCTGTGAGGCCCTGGTCATTGATAGCGAGATCACGGAGACTGCACTACTACTCAGGTAGGTACCTACTCAGACATACACTATCATTTTAACACATGTGGCAAGTCTGTGTCGCTCCTGCTCCTCCCCGTGATGCTGGAAGCTCTCGGCGTACGAGACCACGCGGCCTGTGAGGCCCTGGTCATTGATAGCGAGATCACGGAGACTGCACTACTACTCAGGTAGGTACCTACTCAGACATACACTATCATTTTAACACATGTGGCAAGTCTGTGTCGCTCCTGCTCCTCCCCGTGATGCTGGAAGCTCTCGGCGTACGAGAGCACGCGGCCTGTGAGGCCCTGGTCATTGATAGCGAGATCACGGAGACTGCACTACTACTCAGGTAGGTACCTACTCAGACATACACTATCATTTTAACACATGTGGCAAGTCTGTGTCGCTCCTGCTCCTCCCCGTGATGCTGGAAGCTCTCGGCGTACGAGAGCACGCGGCCTGTGAGGCCCTGGTCATTGATAGCGAGCTCACGGAGACTGCACTACTACTCAGGTAGGTACCTACTCAGACATACACTATCATTTTAACACATGTGGCAAGTCTGTGTCGCTCCTGCTCCTCCCCGTGATGCTGGAAGCTCTCGGCGTACGAGAGCACGCGGCCTGTGAGGCCCTGGTCATTGATAGCGAGATCACGGAGACTGCACTACTACTCAGGTAGGTACCTACTCAGACATACACTATCATATTAACACATGTGGCAAGTCTGTGTCGCTCCTGCTCCTCCCCGTGATGCTGGAAGCTCTCGGCGTACGAGAGCACGCGGCCTGTGAGGCCCTGGTCATTGATAGCGAGATCACGGAGACTGCACTACTACTCAGGTAGGTACCTACTCAGACATACACTATCATTTTAACACATGTGGCAAGTCTGTGTCGCTCCTGCTCCTCCCCGTGATGCTGGAAGCTCTCGGCGTACGAGAGCACGCGGCCTGTGAGGCCCTGGTCATTGATAGCGAGATCACGGAGACTGCACTACTACTCAGGTAGGTACCTACTCAGACATACACTATCATTTTAACACATGTGGCAAGTCTGTGTCGCTCCTGCTCCTCCCCGTGATGCTGGAAGCTCTCGGCGTACGAGAGCACGCGGCCTGTTAGGCCCTGGTCATTGATAGCGAGATCACGGAGACTGCACTGCTACTCAGGTACTACCTTACTTACTAGCCTACCTACACCTAGTAGTAGTTTAGTAGTAGTAGAGCTTTTTTGTGAAAGAGTTCGTTCAGGGAAGTACTACCACGATACCTATTTCTGTAGTGCTCGTATGGCTGTGTTCCGGATCAAAGGGTATGGTTGCCGGTGAAATTACAGGCACATGAGACTTTTCATCTTTATGTCTCAGGGTAACGGGCGCAGTGCAATGCCGCATAGGATGCGTCCTAGGTGGCCGTGACCTATGAGGTAATGCACTGTTCATAGGCAGAGGTTACCGCTTAACATCAGGTCGGCCATCTGCTTGATCCGTCATTCAAAGTTGTATATATTTTTTTCTTTTTTAATTAACTTGAATAACAGAATAAGCAGATCGCTCACGTGGGCCCTTATTCGCTATGACCATAGGAGATTCCTTGCCAATAACGTGTGACGTCATAATGTATTCTATTATGGTTCCACGCAGATATCGTAACGAGCCCGCGTTATGTCACGTTTGGTCATAGCGAAAAGGGGGCTGATGTTAACAACGCATTATCACACAGGTCACGTCCACCTAGGACGCACCCTATGTGGCATTGCACTGCGCCCGCCACCCTGAGACATAAAGATGAAAAGTCTCATGTGCCTGTAATTTCACCGGCACCCATATCCTTCAAACCGGAACACAGTAATGCGAGCACTACTGCTTTGCGGCAGAAATAAGTATGGAGATAGTACTTCCCCGGACGAACTCTTTCACAAATAAGCTCTACTACTACTACGTTCAAGGCCCTGATTATTTCAAGGATCTGCGATAAACTTGTATGGGAGCCCCCTTAAATGTTTAATTTATTCTGTTTTTTTAGTATTTGTTGTTATAGCGGCAACAGAAATACATCATCTGTGAAAATTTCAACTGTTTAACTATCACGGTTCATTAGACTCAGCCTGGTGACAGACGGACGGACGGACGGGCAGCGGAGCCTTAGTAATAGGGTCCCGTTTTACCATTTGGGTACGGAACCCTTAAATAAATATCTTTTTCACATGCACTAATCCGCGCTTGCATTGCAAACAATCCACTTGAGCTGTTTTTAAAAAAAAACTATGATAGACCTCTGTTTGGCCACGATCTCACCTGTTGGTAAGTGACGATGTGGTCGAAGATGGAGCACAAAGGTCTAGAAGGCCTATTCACTGTAGCCTTGAAGAGACCCAGATTATAGTTTTCAGGAAAGACAGACGACGGTAGTGTATTCCACTCCTTAGCAGTTCGATTTATAAAGGTAGAACTGAATCGTTTAGTACGAATAGAGGGTATACTAATGAGGTAAGGATGGTACTGAGCCGTGCGTCTGCTCGTCCTGTGATGAAAAGGAGATGGTGGGATCAGATCTTGAAGTTCCTGGGAGCGTTCCCCGAAATGTAACCTATAGAAAATCGAAAGGCACGCGACCTTACGGCGGTGCTCGAGACCCTGGATATTATACATCTGGATAGTTGCAACAGATGAGCTGGAGTAATATTGGTGTCATTACAGAGAGCCGCAAGGACTGACGATAAAGCTGACCACTCTCCGGGCCCCCTGCATCCGGCCCGCTGACGTCAGCACAGGCGACGGCCGCCTGGTCACTATTGTGATCAGTTCCCGGACTGACTTGGCGACCCTAAACAGAGCTATGACGGCGATCTTTGGAGATAAATACCAGGTAAGCATGTTTCTGTAGCGCATCAGGCATCAGGTATGTTCTCAGAGGCACACACTGACGGTTTTTTTTTTTTTTTCTTCTAGTATTACGGAACAAGTAGGTAACATGACGGTTTTAGTAGTAGTAGAGTTTTTTTTTGTGAAAGAGTTCGTCCGGGGAAGTACTTCCACCATACCTATTTCTGCCGCAAAGCAGTAGTGCTCGCATTGCTGTGTTCCGGTTTGAAGGGTAAGGGTGCCGGTGAAATTACAGGCACATGAGACTTTTCATCTTTATGTCTCAGGGTGGCGGGCGCAGTGCAATGCCACATAGGGCGCGTCCTATGTGGACGTGACCTATGAGGTAATGCACTGTTCACAGGCAGAGGTTACCGCTTAACATCAGGTGGGCCATCTGCTTGTTTCGTCATTCAAGTAATATAAAAAAAAGAAGAAAAAAAAAGAGTGGCCTCCCTGATGTGGCGGGTGCGCGGCAGTGCCAAGCTTCCTGAGCGCAGTGGCCGAGCGGGTGGATGGTCCGATTCTCAGTCACTGGACCAAAACGCATGTGCTGCCATGCCACTCAATGCGGTGTGACAAATAATTTAATTTAATTATTGTGATTTGTAATTTTATATGTGATAATACTAACAATTCTTTACTAACATAATATGGTGTAAAAAACGAAATAAATGATATAATAATAATAATAATGTATGGATCTTTAGAAGGAATTCGGTGGATGGCTCAACACCGATTACTAGAAGAATTATTCCGAAACTTATTTTTTATACTAGGTACTTGGATTGACGGAACAAGCAGATGTCCCACCTGATGTTAGCGGTACCTTCTGCCTATGAACAGTGCATTACCACATATGTCACGTCCACCTAGGGCGCACCCTATGTGGCATTGCACTGCGCCCGCCACCCTGAGACATAAAGATGAAAAGTCTCATGTGCCTGTTATTTCACCGGCACCCTTCAAACCGGAACACAGCAATGCGAGCACTACTGCTAGGCAGAAATAGGTATGGAGGTATTACTTCCCCGGACGAACTCTTTCACAAAAAAGCTCTACTACTACCTGCTCTATATCTGCTTAGAGAAAACTAAGTACCTATAATATTATATGTTGTACTTTGACAGTGCATGGTAGATCTGGATTGCTACGTGGCGTCACCACCTACCAGGTCTTACAGGAATCAAAACGCTTCTGTGAGTACCAACCATCAGTTACGTATAGATAAATAAAAAAATTAAAAATACTGAACAGTTCACACAACATTACCATTTTTTTATACAACTTGGTATGACGGATCAAGCAGATGGCCCACCTGATGTTAGCGGTACCCTCTGCCTATGAACAGTGCATTACCTCACAGGTCACATCCACCTAGGACGCGCCCTATGTGGCATTGCACTGCACCCGCCACTCTGAGACATAAAGATGAAAAGTCTCATGTGCCAGTAATTTCACCGGCACCCTTACCCTTCAATCCGGAACACAGCAATGCGAGCACTACTGCTTTGCGGCAGAAATAGGTATGGTGGTAGTACTTCCCCGGACCAACTCTTTCACAAAGAAGCTCTACTACTTATCTAGCACCAAGCTAAGCAGAGCTTGTGTTATGCATACTAGATAACTGATAAAATCAATACAACACACTACACATACAATACACATAGATAGATATTTTTTATTATGTATAAAATACCCAGAACATCCTGTACAAACATAACATGTAAGTAAGTAAGTAAGTAAAACTTTTATTTTGACAAAAAACTATACACAACACAAATAAGTAAATAAAACAGATAGGCTTTGACAGCGTTTTGGCTGTGTATAGTGCTGTCAAAAGAGGACCGTGCTCACATGTGTGTGTGTGTCCTGTGTGTGTGTGTGTATTATTATTGTTTAATATCTTTATGGTTTATTTTTATTTTGTCGTCTACTGATTTTTAGTTCTAGTTTATCTATTTAGTTGTTTATTTGTAGAAACTTATAATTAGCCTTCTGGTTTTTAACATGTTTAAACATGTTATTTTATATATAAATACCATAGTTTGTGTTTAGCTGATAGTTTCTGAAAAATTGTAAAAAAAAAAAAATGCAGATCGTACAAATATTTGTTCCGAGGCGGGAATCGAACCCGCAACCTCCTGCGTCGCAGGCGCGCCACAGAGGCCGTTAAAACCTCTGTGTCGCTGCGTATTCTTGATAGATAGAAGATAGTTAGATAGAAAATACTTTATTGCACACCATAATATAAAACAATTTACCAATATTGTTTTTTTACTAGAACTAACTACTTCGTACAATGGGCGGTCTTATCGCTTAGATGCAACGGGGAATGTTCCGACGAGCTTTTCGATCTCATCCCGGCATCGAGATTTTACCATCGCTCTTCCCGGCACCGTGACAAGGCTCATTCGCACATCATAGATACCTGGGTTTCTCGTACGACTCGTTTCTCGAGATCATTTCTTCCCCATACCTATAAACTTTGGAATGAGCGTCCATCTGAGGTTTTCCCACTTGGTTACGACATGTGTCGCTTCAAGAAAAATGTTCATAAATTCCTTCAGGGTAGGCAGCGCATCGACAATACCTTGGGTGTTGCCAGTGTTTATAAGCGACGGTGACCACTTCACATCAGGTGGGCCGTATGCTAGTTTGCCTATTTATTTCATTAAAAAAAAAGATGCGATTTCTACCAGACAACCTTTGGATGGATAGGACTATATCAATTTAACAAGTTTTTTTTAAAATACTTGTTTGGTACCTACCTAACGTATCCGTCACTTACGAACCGATACAAAAAATAACAGAAATACATCATCTATGAAAATTTCAACTGTCATACTATCACGGTTCATGAGATACAGCCTGGTGCACTGACAGACGGACGGACAGCGTAGTCTATTATATATTCTGTGGTCTTAGTAATAGGGTGCCGTTTTACCCTTTGGGTACGGAACCCTATAACTGACGTCGTTTCTTTCAAAAATGGCAGATCATGTAGGTATTTGTTGACGACTCATTCAACTCACTATATTTTTTTTTTTTTGTGGGTAGTTGAACATTTATCTATTATGTCGTATCACGTCGTGTTGTGTGGATGTGTTTGTGATTTCATTTTGTGTTTTGGTTGTTAGGAAGAAGATTCGAGGTTCTCGCACCCTGTCGAAGCTAAACGTCAAACGCACTCTGCAACAGGTAAGTCGACAAAACGAATGCTTATAAAAACAAATCTTAATGCCAGTAGTCTATATATATAAAAGAGAAGTCCACACACTCACTCACTGACCACTCATCACGAAAGCTCGGAAACTACTGGGCCGAGATGTCTGAAATTTGGCACAAGCATTTATTAAGGGGTGTAGGCGCGCACTAAGAAACGATTTTTGAAAATTCGCACCCTAAGGGGTTGAAAAAGGGTGTTAAAGTTTGTATGAAAATCTACGCGTCGACGAAGTCGCGAGCGGGTCAGCTAGTTATAATATAAAATTAGCTTCACCGTGTTTGCTACCGCATATAAAGCCAAGTTCTTTTTGTTTTTTTTTTGTTTCTACTTGAATGACGGAGGAAGCAGATGGCCGACCTGATGTTAAGCGGTAACCTCTGCCTATGAACAGTGCAATATCACATAGGTCACCTCCACCTAGGACGCACCCTATGTGGCATTGCACTGCGCCCGCCACCCTGAGACGTAAAGATGAAAAGTCTCATGTGCCTGTAATTTCACCGGCACCCTTATCCTTATCTTGGCACACATTTAGACCCTGCGCATACTGCAAACTTTCTATCGGCCTAGACAGCTCGGCTCGGCTTTCTATAGTTCGCCGACAGATCAGGCAGAAATCTTCATACAAAAAAAACGCCACGCTCCGCTCGAAAAAGCGGTTTTTATTGAATATCTCGTGAAATATAGATAATTTTTAAAAACCCCTAGGGTGATCACTCCGTTGTATTGTATTGATTTAATTTATCCAATTTTTGCCCCAATAATCTGTACCATATTGACAAACAATCGAATCCAGCCAAAAGTTAGAGGTAACTTTGTGATTTTTTTTTATCGAGAATTTTTTGTCCTATTGTGTTTCTGTCTGGGTTATTCTTTTATCTGTGGTCTGGGTGATCCCTCGTTATTATAATGTAGTATCCATGCATATTTTTTATTTGAATATATATTGTACTTTATTTAGTCATTTAAAAATCTAATCTAAGATTGGTAATTTTGCGTTATACCACAGGTTTCTTTCGCTTAAGGCGCGAAATTATTATTTTTTCGTGTTTTTTGCTCGTCACAGCTCATCAACACTTATTCAGGGAAAACTGATTTGCCGGTAATTATATGACCTAACACACTATTTTTTATTTATACTATCAGATAAATATCATTCTATTGGTTCTACGATTGTGATTCATTGGTTTTTACAGTGTTCTTTTTTTGTTTCAGGCACATTAATAAGCACATATAATGATATTTATGTGATACTTTAAATTAAAACTTGTGTGTTAGGTCATATTATTTACCTTAAAAATTACTTGGGTACTTCGTCTGAGAATCGAACCGACTTAAATGTGAAAAAAAACACTGATTAATTTTACGTTATTCCTTTGTTTTAAGTACTGTTTAAGAACTACTTAAGAGGTTTTTTTTTATCCATTCTTTCTATTCGCATCATTAAAATACGAGTGGTTTTTTTTCACGTTTAATTCGTTTCGATTCCTAGACGAAGCAAGTAATTTTTTGAAAATCTTTGAATGCAGTTTTACTACGTTTTAAAAATAAAACAAAGTCTCCTTTCCGCAAAATATCCTATGTACAATATTTAAGGTACTTTCCCTTCATGTAGCATGGTCTTGGGACGCCCTGTATGAATAGTGACTAAACGCAACAAAGTGAAATTCAGCTCGCATAAGCGCTTAGTGACTAACACGATATTTTCTTAAACAATGCCACTCTCCTCTAACGCGTAACTCTGAATAATTATTAATCATAGTTTATCATGTTTCAAGTGTAAACCACACTCTAACGATAACATTAAATTTAAATGTAACCCAAAAAATCCGTTCCAGCGGGACTCGAACCCGCAACCTTGGCTCCCATCGGCGCTATAGCCGAGTTGATAGTGCCCACAAATTTCGTCTTCAGCGTCATAGTGTTCTATGGCCGAACTGGTAAAGGCATTGCCGATCACAGGCAAGGTTGCGGTTTCGAGTCCCGCTGGAACGGAATTTTTGGGTTACATTTAAATTTAATTATTAATCAGTTTATTCTGATAATTCAAATCCCTATTAGGTACACAAATTCAATTACAAATTATAACATAATATAAATAAAGGTCATCATAAAATTACAGAGAAAAAAAACATTAATGTTAATCATACCTATAAAATAATTAAAATACAAAAAAAAAAAAAAAAAAAAAATAATAATAATATAATGTTGTAACTATGTACATTTTAAAAATAAAAAAGTCTACTTTCTGTAAAATATCCTATCTACAATATTTAAGGTGAATGCTCACGCTTGCAGCGCGAGATTCAAATTTTTTGGTGTTTTTTGCCGATAACAGCTCATCGACACTTCTCCACATAGCGAAAGTGGACTTCGCGAGAACTAGGAGACTTAAAACACATGTTTTAATTTATAGTATTTATGAGTCACTATCAATTAAAACACGTGTGTTAAGTCTCTTAGTTCTCGCGAACTCAAGTTTCGCTATCTGAAGAAGTGTCGATGAGCTGTAATGGGCAAAAACACCGAAAAATTTGAATTTCGCGCCGCAAGCGTGAGTATCCACCTTAAGGTACTATCCCTTTATGTCGCATAGTCGCATAGTCTTGACCTTCTGCTCTTGTAGGTATTATTTATTGTGTGGTTATGTTAATGTTAGAATGCGCTCTTTTTCAGATAAACGTGCTAACACGGGCAGAAATATTACACAATCCTCGTCTTCTTCGACATCGCTCAATGAGGTATGATGGTCTGACATCTTAGATGGCGACTCACGGCAGATCAAAGACTTCTATTAAAACTGAGGTAGGTGAGGCATACACACCAAATCTTGAATGTTTTCAAGGAAACCAATTCACACCATTCACTCTCAGTGCTCACTGTACGCTACACGTGTAGGGGAGAGTTGGATATTACCGCGCGCCTGATATCTCCGCGCCCCTGCATATATCAAAAACTACGAATACCTAGTGCTTATAGTGCAAATAATATCGAAGCTCGAGGCAAACGACCCTCCCCGCGCGCATCGTCAGTCCGTTCTGAGCCACCAGAGAAAGTCCACAATTGTTTTTAAATGTTCGGCACTTCGACTATTATTTTGAGACTATCTTCCCTAAGAGGTGAGCCCTTTACTTATGAATCTTGCATCATTTATTATATGCATTTAGAAGGCAAAAATACTTAAAATTGCATGTGTGAAGTAGTTTTAGCAATATTCTTTACTTATGTTTATTGTTTAGGGGTTACAAAAAAAAAGACCGTGATTGATAATTCCGTGCCAAGGGCGCGGTAAAATCATGTATGAAAAAGTACTAACCTTTAGTAAAATTATATTGATTTTATAGGATGAAAGATCCAATGCCGAAAAACGTGGACAACGGGTAAACCCCGAAAAAGAAGAAGTTGTGGTATCTGGATGACATGAAAACATAAGTAATGAAAGCCATGTGTAAATGGCAGGAAAATAATAACAGCTGCCAATAATGTTAATTTTAAGCAATTTTGAGACTGATTATTCGAGCTGAAGTTACAAATAAGTTGTTTTTGTTAGGTTTATAATAGTTTTACCAATCGTAAAGTTTATATTAACACGAATATTTGTAAAAAAAACTTTTAAGAAGCCGTTATTTATAAGGATTTACGTTGAGGTTGGTTAAATTATGATACTGTTGAAGATATAAATAACTTTTTGAAATATAATGTTGTTAGAAGACTATATAATAAATAATATACATTTAATATAATATAATATAATAATATACTAAAAATGGAGTTATTTGTATTTGCACGGTATTATCGAACTGGCATGAATTTGAAGGTCATGGGCACGATATTAACGTACCTGTTTGATAATATCGCGTTTTCCAGTTTTTGGTTTTTCAATAATATTTTATTTCTATGTTTAATTTTAAAGGTTTTGAGAAGCCATACTTTAAGCCAAATATATTTCCTACTAATATTCATATCTTTTATTTGTATAACCCTAACCTACGCTTAGTTTTAGGCATTTTCTCTTAGAGGCTCGGTAATATCCAACTCTCCCCTACTTGTGGTTGGTGGTGGTAACTCAACGCCATATGCCATCTTTGTAACTATTGTTGACAAATGAATATTGCTATCTCACGCTCGCTTGCTTTTATTTTTTTGTGTGTGTGTAATGTTGTTAATGTGTAGTTTCAAGATTGCTTTTCAAACGTCGTTTAGTAGAGCACACCACGTCACACGTCTACCTCAGTTTTATTAGAAGTCTTTGCGGCAGATGACAAAGTTTTGCAGCAACCATATATGACGGTCGTCCGTGGGGTTGAACCCCACGGAGAAAATATTGTAATTTTGTCGAGAAAATATTGTCCTATCGTGTTTCTGGTACAGTGATCCCTCTGAAGTATAATGTAGTATCCATGCATATTTATAACTAGCGACTCGCCCCAGCTTCGGACGGGTAGCCCCCGGTGAACCCCCCTCTTCTACCCCCCCCCCCCTCCCTATGCCCCCACCAATTTTCAGCCAAATCGGTTCACCCGTTCTTGAGTTATAAGTGGTGTAACTGACACGACTTTGTTTTATATATATAATATTTGTATTGGTACTTGAGTCAGTTATAAAAATTAAATCTAAGATTGATAATTTTGCGTTGTACCCCACCAAAGGTGAGTAGCCACAAGTGGCACGGATTATTGGCTAGTTACTACGTAATACACACACGGACGATCGTCGTCACGATCATTGTTAGGGTGGTTGCTGCGAAACTCTGACTTAGGCCTCTGTTCACCCCTCGCATATCGAGAGTAGGCCCGAGGACAATAATCGAAAGGGTCTCTATTATTATATTTATATTTTATTTATTTATTTGTATTCTGGCACAAACAGTCACTTAATAATATTACCTATTACTAAACATTCACAAAAGACAAGGGGTGCCCAAAAACAATATAATTGTAGGTATAATTAGAGCAATAGCGAGGACCCAAATGGAAGACAAACAAACAGATCTCTAGACTAGAAAAATTAACTAACCAACCGATCCCATTTTTAGGGTTCAGTACTCAAAGGGTAAAACGGGACCCTATTACTAAGCGGAGTCTTAGTAATAGGGTCCCGACCCTATTACTAAGACTCCGCTGTCCGTCCGTCTGTCTTCCGTCTGTCACCAGGCTGTATCTCATGAACCGTGATAGTTAGACAGTTAAAATTTTCACCTATGACGTAGTATTTCTGTTGCCGCTATAACAACAAATACTAAAAAACGTAATAAAATAAATATTTAAGGGGGCTCCCATACAACAAACGTGTATTTTTGCCGTTTTTATATATAATGCTACGGAACACTTCGTGCGCGAGTCGCAACTCTCATTTGGCCGGTTTTTTTGTGGTATCTTACATTACAAAATAAATTTAGGTATTAACCATGCATAGTACCTACCTTATTTAAAATCTGGTATTGTTGGTACAAATTATGTGGTGGTGATTTTATATAAACCAAGGCAGTCACTTATTATAGAACTACCTTTTTATATTGGATGATAAAAGTTACTAGAATTGACAATTGAGGACCTCTGTAGCGCGTCGGGGAAATAGCCGGCTGAGATGTGAAAGATTGCGGGTTCGATTCCCGCTGCGGAACCAATGTTTGTATGATCAGCAAATATTTGTTCCGAGTCTGGGTGTTATGGTACTCATAGTTCCTGATAACCACGACACAGGGAATCCTAGTGTGGGATCAGGACTATGTGTGTGACTGTTGTGTGTGATGTGAGTATTGTATTTTAGTTATTTTACTCTTAAGACTACTCATAGAGTCACGTAAGAGATTTAGTCATGCAAATCATTGTTATAAGAATAAATGCAACGAGAAAAGAAGTTATTACTTGCATATTTTTTACTTAGTGTCTAATTATTAATAAGTTTATTGTGTTTGTATTGCAGCTCAAGCATAAATTGCAGGCAATACCACCGCAGCTTATCTTTGAGAAAGACGTGGCCAGCGTGTGTAAACAGCCCGCACTGTCCAACGTAACGGAGCTCACGGAATATGACGACATTTACACCAACTCAAAACGTAAACCTGGCTATAGAAGCTTCAAAAATACGTTAGCAAGGATGAAATCCAAAAGTGATGAAGAACCTGTCAGTCAAAGAACTAAAGACGACAGACAGCATTTACCTCAAGTGGTTAGCGAAAATACAAGCCTATTAGCTGCCGCGATGTTCAACTCCACCGACTCAATTGTGAGCAGGGCCAGCTTCATAGAAGTAAAACTTTCGGACGATAATATAGTTGATCTAATCGTCCAAGAGGCTTTGCAAGCCAAACCGAAGAGTAAAGATGTAACGGATAGTGGCATCAATACTGATGAAATGAAAAGCCACGAGGAAATTGATGTAATTGAGGACACATCTAATGAAATCAAAGAAACAATAAGCAGAGTGCCCCTTAAGAAAAAATGTACTATAATCAGCAAATCTTCGAGTTACGACGAGTCTACTACTGAAGCTATAAACGAAACTCCAGCTTTTGTCAACACTAGGATGAATATACAGAGTCGCAATAAGGCTAACACTTTAAAAGAATCAGAAAAACAAAAATCTGTTGAAAAAATATTCTCACAACATAGCATTGAAACTAGGAAAGGAGAAATAGCGATAAGTCCCTCTTTAGCTAGGAAAATTAAAGAAACCAGCTCAGAAACAACTTTGAATTTCAATGAGCCTATGAATGAAGCTGTCAATACAGACGTGGAGCAATCTATATGGAATAATATAGAAATTGTTAACTGCGTAAATGATGCGACTGATAAAGTTAGCAGCGATAAATGTTATAATATATATAAAGAAAGTTTAATAGCTGGCACCAATGAAACTGTCCAAGATAAAGAATCAGAGAAAAAGGTTCAAAGCGAAAAACGAAACCCACCAGAAAAACTAAAAAACAAACATGCGAAGAAAGCTAAAGCGCTCATTACAAGTAAATCTAAGAAAGTTGGGAAGGAAAGTACGAAAAAGATGTCAACTATTATCGAACAGAAACAGGAAGAAATAATTCTCGAAGAAATAAACCCGAAAATTCACAATGAAAATGTAGATGTAGTTAAAATACAAAGTCCTAAGAATACGACCGAAAACCCCGAACAAAAACCAGAAACTCCATTAGTACGAAGAAAACGAAAGCTGTACTCTCCTAAAGACGATGACTTTGAAGACAAAATACAATATTATGTTGTTGATGAGGACGGTGTTCCACTATCGAAAACAGCGAATCGTAATGGTAATAAAACTCCTAAAACTACCGCAACATGCTACAAAGAGATAGGAATAGAACGAAAAAATAACAGTCGTTTGCTACGATCCAAAAACTCTAAAAGTAAAACCGTAGAAATACCCTCACCACGGACTTGCAAAATTAACTCAATATTTGACAGTTTGAAACAAAACAATGAAAACAATGAACAAATTACGCTTGTGGATAAAAATACAGATATGTATAATTACACAAGTGATAGTGAGGACGACGATTTTATAAAGAAGAAAATGGTCACAAAAAAACTTAACAGTTCAGTCAATGCTGGTAGTTCTAAAAGTATTGCGAAGAAAAAAAACAGGAACATACGTGGCCACGAAGGAACAGAAACCTCTTACGAAGAAGCAAAGAAGGCTAAAACAGGGAAACGCAAAAAGTTCACCAAACGTACAAGTAAACGGATGTCCAACAGTAAAGTACCTATCGAACACGAAGTAAATCTTATTGATGAAAGAATGCGAGAGCCTGTGAGAGATGAGTTAAACACTTCAATTTTAATTGAAAATCCTGTCATGGTCCCGGAAGCAGATGAAATTGAACCAGTCTTAAAAGAACTGTTTCAAATGGAAGAAATACATGATAATGTACCCAATACATTAGCATCGAATAAAACCGCTAAAAATACTCGTTTAGAACAAAAACATGTCAGCGAATACAACGATACATTGGTATCGAATCAAAACTCCAAAAATACTCAGGTAGCACGAACACGTAACAGTGAAACTAATGAAACATTAGCGCCAAAGAACAAAGTTGATAAGAGAATCAAGAATACTAAACAACTTTCGACTAAAAAACAAAAAGGCTTTGTCAAAAGAGATAAAACTGTTACTATATCCGATAAAGAAGATGGTGAAACTATCAGCCCTCTGCCTGGGCTAGTAGTTGAATCTATGCCTAATTACCGAGAAGACATCAATGATTCATTTACTACAAACTTATCGCATAAATTTAAAAGAATTTATGAAGAAGGTGCTTTAAATGATTCTGTAAATACACAGAATATGCTTACAGATGCAGAGAGATTGAATTGCAGTGCACAGGGCTGGATAAACATCGACGAAAATTTCCTTGATAATAAAGGTATAACAGATGGTAATGCAGTAAAAGAAAAGAAGGCTATCCAACCAAAAACTATTAAAAAAACTGCTGGAAAGAGAACTAAACAACAAGGAGACGAAATCATCGAAATTCTAGACACTGTTGATATCCACGAAGAAAATAATAATCAAATGGATATGTCTATATCAACAAACGGTATACAAGCTCATGCAGACTTCGACGAAGCGCCTCCTGCTCCTGATACAATCATCGAACATTTTGTACCGAGGGCGTATCAAGATTTGAGCCCATCAATGAAAGATTACTTTACCATACTCACAGGAGCAGTACACAGTTCCGCCTCCAAAGATCGCAGGTCAAGTAAATCTGTAGAGGGTGAAAAGGTCTGCAACATTTCCCGCAATGAAATCAAAAATAATAAAAGTATCATATCCCCTGTAGTTTCTGTAAAACGACTGTCTCTTGAAGATTTAAGACAATGGATACCATCTCGACGCACCTCTGATACTAATGATAGCCAACCGTCCAGCCAAAAAATTCTAAATCAGACCAAACGAATACCTGAAACATCCCCAGGTGTTAGAAGCGTGAAAATTTCTGGAACCACCCCAAAAACAGTTGCTCAAAATAAAAATATTAAGCCTGCAATCAAACCTAATACAGAGTCTATCAAACTTAAACCACCCATAGTGCCAATGGAAAGAATGTTTTTTGAAGAATTTAATAAATGGTATTACACTGATGCAACTGAAAATCAAACCGATACAGCAACTTTGACATTACAGAAACAAAAAGCACAAGTAAAAACGAAGCCTGACAAAGAAATAACACAACCAAAAAGAGTCGAGACTGATGATACAAGTGACAGTGATCAGATTGATTGGAGTGATTCCGTTTCACGTCATACAAGAAGCCGGTCTCAACCTAAGAAAACGAAAGAATCATATAACCTAAGAGACAAGAAACCCAAAACACGATACTGGAATACAGTTGATAGTGCTGAGGAGTCTACTACAAAAAATACGAGATCAAACAAATTTGAACCTAAACGTATGATATCACCTATCGTACTGATAGAACGTTTCGCACCTGTCATTGAAAATGATAGTTCAGCCGACAATGAACCCTTAAAACGAAAGGAAAGCATGATTACGAGGTCCAAAGATCCTAAAGACTGTTCACAAAAATCCATAACGAGCGCAAAATCTTTAAATGTAGAATCGCCAGAACTAAAAAGAACAGGTCCATCTCTTATAAGTGTACGTGATGCTAAAAGAAGAGTAATTGAGCCAAAGGTTGTTGATGAGGGAACTAGTAGAATTAATGAGTCAAAGAGAACTGATGAGCGAAGCGTGAAGATTGATATGACAAAGAGATTAGTGGCTGATTTGCAAGATGTGGCCGCAGCTCATAGTAACCCCAGTACTGTCCACGATTGGTTGAGTGCGGGATCCACTAACCAAAGAGGTAAGATTATTATTTTGTGGTGGAATGTTAGACTAGTCGCACTAATTGCTGTGTTCCGTTTTGAAGGGTATGGTTGCTGGTGAAATTACAGGTGCATGAGACTTTCATCGTTATGTCTCAGGGTGGCGGGCGCGGTGCAATGCCACATAGGACGCGTTCTAGGCTGACGTGACCTATGAGATAATGCACTGTTCATAGGCAGTGGCTACCGCTTAACATCAGGTGGGCCTTCTGCTTGATCCGTCATTCCAAGTTGTATAAAAAAAGGGTAGTATTATTATACTAGCTGCGCCCCGCGGTGTTACCCGCGTAAATCTCGAACCCGTGAGAATATTGGGATGAAAATGTGCCGATGTGTTATTCCGGGAGTACAGCTATCTCCATTACAAACTTCATAAAAATCCGTCCAGCCGTTTCAGCGTGAAGCAGTAACAAACACACACTCACACACTTCGCATTTATGGTATTAGTGCGATTGATAACTGAATGGTTCGCACTTTTGCAGATAATAATGCAATCAGAGATGACGCTTTGCATTATATTCTCGAACGATTGGACACCACGGTCACTGAAAATGATGAACGCACAAAGATGGAGTAAGTCCCTTAACAAATATTAGATACAACTTTTGAAACTATCATGGTTATGTACATACTTTTCACTAGAAAAAGGATATTTACCAAGACTTTTGAGTAAAAAAAAAAAAGAAGAAGTTTTTAATAACCTCCGTTCAGACACTTAACGGTATTGTAATTTCAGATTAATTAAGCTATTTATGGAGATGATGAAGTACCAGAATAAGTTTATGGAAGAAACAGAAAGCAAGATGGAACAGGAGCGTATCAGAACTATAAAAGAGTTTCAAACGATAATTGAGAGATTAACAAAGTTGTCAAGAGAGTAAGTACTTAATTTGTAAAGACTTTAGTACCGTAGACCACATCCCATCCACGCGCTCCTGCAGATTATAATACCTACCGAAGAGACCAGCTGCTCTGTCCAGGGTTGTAGTGGCGTAATAATAGGGTGGCAGGGCTGGCAAAATGCCACGGGCCCCCAACCCAAGAGGGCCTCGGCCCAAGAGGCCGCGAGCTCAATTTTTTTTTTACATTGTACCTGAGTGGTATATTTTTATAAGTTCTGCTTAAAATCCAAAGTGAGACAACTAAATTTTTTAAAATTTTCGAATTTGCCACGGGCACACAACTAAGTTTCTTAAAATTTTCGAATTTGCCACGGGACCACAACTAAATTTTTTTAAATTTTCGAATTTGCCACGGGCCCACTACTAAATTTTTTACAATTTTCGAATTTGCCATGGGCCCACAACTAATTTTTTTTAAATTTTCGAATTTGCCACGGCCCCGGATGGTATAGTTACGCCACTGGTTGTGGACATAGAGAAAAGCTTCGATTCAGTCGAGACCTGGAGGGCGATTCTCGGAATGTAGACATTGATGTCGAAACAAGATATCACATAGCTCTATTCGACATCAATGTCTACAATCCGAGAATCGCCCCTCCTGGCAGTGTTGGTACGCACGATAAGAGTTACGCGATAGAGTGGTTACTACTAGGTGACTTTAGCTGTAGGTAATTAGCGCTGTGCGACCTGAATAGCACTTTACTGTGTTTAAGAGTCGCTATTTATTTAAATGATTTTGCGGTGCAACCTTCTGTACCCACTTGTAGGTACTATTATGTGTTCTGTGATTGAGTTTAGTTCTGAAATATAGTCTAAGCCGCTATACTCGATTTCTTGGTCTTTAATAGTAGTAGTAGAGATTTTTGTGAAAGAGTTCGTCCCGGAAGTACTACCACCATACCTATTTCTGCCGCAAAGCAGTGATGCTCGCATTGCTGTGTTCCGGTTTGAAGGGTATGTTTGCCGGTGAAATGACAGGGCACATGGGTCTTTCATCTTTATGTCTCAGGGTGGCGGGCGCGGTGCAATGCCACATAGGGTGCGTCCTAGGTGGACAGTGACCTATGAGGTAATACATTGTTAAAGGCAGAGCTTACCGCTCAACATCAGGTGGGCCAAATGCTTGTTCTATCATTCAAATAGTTACGTAAAGCGTTGGGGTGTAGGTAGGGGCGGTCGGCGAAATTTAATCAAAGTTTTTTATTAAAAACATTTATAGACCTTTGTTTGACCACGATCTCTCACCTGTTGGTAAGTGACGATGTGGCCCAAGATGAAACACAAAGGTCTAGAAGGCACCTATTCCCTCTAGCCTTGAAGAGACCCAGATTATAGTTTTCAGGAAAGACAGACGACGGTAGTGTATTCCACTCCTTAGCAGTTCGCATTATAAAGGTAGAACTGAAACGTTTTGTGCGAATAGAAGGTATACTAATGAGGTAAGGATGGTACTGAGCCGTACGCCTGCTCGTCCTATGATGAAAAGTACTTTTTTCCATCCTACCCCCTTATCTACACCATGGCTGATCCCTGTTAGGTATAGCAACCTCCCTAAATATTCTTCAACTCTGTGTTCAATTCCAGCGTCTCCGAAGGCAGTAGTGGTTTGATGGAGAAGATCAAAGACCTGACGAAAGAGTTCATTACTCATAACACCAATAGTTCCAAGTCATGTGTGAAACTTCTTAAGGAGGAAGTGTTAGCGATGATCGAACGAAGAACGAAGTAACTTAACTATGTTATAGAGGCGTTTATAGCTAGTATAGGTTTAAAAAAAATGGCTGAAGCGACCAACCGGTACTTAGTGGGTACTATCCTCTTAAGAGGCTTACCCTATATTAACTTGAGACGTACATATAATTAATTATACTTAAGTGAGCGGAAAGAGTAAACTTCGTGTTTTAATTTTAAAATAACACGTCATTTCATATATTTTTTTAAATATAATCTGGTAGCTTGCTATTATAATTAAAAAAAGCTCGAAAAAAAATACCCAGTAGATGTGCGAGTATTTGCGTTAAGTCACGTTTAGTCCGGGTGCCTCTTAAATTATATTTTTATTTTACTATAAAAACTTTCGTGAATCATATCAATTATATTATAAAAACGGGAAATTACATGTCGGTACATTACATTATTATGTCGGTGCTTACACCGATTTAACGGTACGTGAAAATTTCCCGTTTTTATAATATATTTTTATTGTTGTGTACTTATACAGGGTGTAACATAATATCCCTATATAAGCCCGGGGAGTGGGTATTCTACACATCATGGCGAATAACTTTAGCTCTACGACTTTTTAAATTTCGAAGTTTTTCATTCATGAAGTGCCTCGTAAAAATCCTGAAATACCTCTAGAAATTCCTGAAATTGCTCCAAAAATGTACCTAACAGAACATGAGGCAGCTCCACACAAGGTACCCTAGCGTACCGTAACGTCCTCATGTTGTTTTACGTACGTTTTTAGAGGCATTTCATGAATGAAAAACTTCGAAATTTTAAAAGTCGTAGAGCTAAAGTTATTGAACATGATGTGTAGAATACCCGGGTTTGTTGGGATATTACGTTACACCCTGTATATAATCAAAAATTTTTTTATTGTTACTTAAGTACAGACGGAAAGGCTAATTGGCGTCACAGATTAATTATTTAATGTCCCGCTTGCCAAATAAATGACTCCTCTTTTACATAAATTGGTGGTAAATACACAAAAATATGAACCATTTCTACACTAACGTCTAAACATACTGGGAGGTGACCAATTAACTTTGCCGTCTTTCCATATTTGATTACCTACTTTTTTCTAAATTTGTAAGATAAGTAAAAATGTTAGGTTTAAAAAGTAATATCTATCAGAATAACTGGATAGAATTGTTAATTTTAGTTGATTCATATATATTATACCTATATTGGATAATGTGATTAAGTGCTTATACGCCATCCCGCTCAGGCGGAGAGGCGCCTCTTAAATTATAGTTTTAGTTATTGTTATAATTTTAAATTTTGTTATAAATAAATTGTTATTCCTATCTCAAGCTTTTTCTGCATATAGCGATTGGTTATGCATTAAAAAAGTAATACATATCAGGATAACTAGGTATAGGTACGTAATAGTAGTTTATGCAACTGTCATATAAGAAGGGGTATTAAAACACGAGAGTCTGTTTATCGCATGAGGCGAAGCCGAATGCCATAATAGGTTGACTCGAGTGTTTTAATACCTAAGTTATATGCAGTTTCATACACTACTTTATCTTCACTCATAGGAATAATTGAAATGAAACAAAGAAAAACACGATCGGCAAAAAAATGTATGGGAAGCGCGGGAAATAAGTTCAAACTACGCATGCGTGCGCCATTTTTTCACAGTTCGAACTGCGCATGCGTGTGCCTTTTTTTTCATATTCAGGCTATAACCATAGACTAGTTTAATGAATTAATAAAAAAAAATATAGCGGTACTATAATGAGTTTTTTGATACAGTTGGCGGTACTATAATGAGTTTTATTCTTAATTTTATGTATATGCGTCTATAAAGTGCGTCTGTATAGAACAGTCTTTGAATTCGTAATTCGAATTTTTCGATTTGAGTGTAGATAAATTATATTATGGATAATGTGATTTTAAGTGTTCATCCCGTACAGGCCGAGAGGCGCCTCTTAAAATTATATATTTGTTATTGTTATGAAGTCATAATTTAAAATGTTGTTATATTGTTTTTTTTATTCCTATCTCAATATTTTTCTGCATATTTAAGACAGACAGTGTTTGGTTATGTCATAAAAAAGTAAGGTGCGTAAAATTGTTAAGTTATTTACCTATGTTGATACTTAAAAAAAAAAAATTTGGACAATGTGGTGAAGTACATACGCTATCACTACATTCAACTCAAAGCCTGTTTCTTAAATTATATATTAGTTATTGTAAAGAAGATATAGTTTAAATTTTTGTTTTATGTGTTCAAAAAGTTTAAGTTAATTAAAAGTTTATTTTACATGTTAAATATAAGGAAAAATGTTCGGGTTTGTTATTTAAAGAATAATAAATGCCTATCATAAGTATGTAAAATTATTAACTATTGCAGTTCTGTTGATTCTTAAAATATGAATTACTTTTATTCTTAATTAACAATTTAATTATAATGTTGAATAATTATTAATAACTTTTAATTAAAAAGTTTCCTACCATGTATTATTTCCTTTGACTTCTCCCAAAATTATATATCGAAGGCGTGGATATCGTCTGTCTAACGCTTTCTCGGCACAGGTAGGGCGCCGTATATCTAGTCCGAGCCGGGTCGGGGCTACACGTATGTAGGTACAGTTAAAAACTGCATTCTGAGGTGCAAGCCAGATAGAACAGACGTAAGGCGAGGACGAGACACGGACGCGACTTTTGAAATTATATAGAAGAGACGGGGCGCGGACGCGACGGTATACGTTGACTGTGCGAGCGAGCGAGACCCGCCCGGCAGGCATGCCACCTCGCGCCGCCGCAGCCGCTCCCCGTCTCTCCTGTGTGATTTGAACGAAAGTCGCGGACGTAAGTGTTGCGCCCGCGCCCCGTCTATTCTGTATGTTTTGCGTCGCGACGCTTCTATAAACTTTGTCTAGTTATGTACGTAGGTATTCTTTTATCTTTGTCTATAAAAATGAAGACGTACTCTATAGGTTTGTATGAGATCTCCATCAGCGCCCGTGGATGATGTAAAAAGCGACTAGCGAAGTCTTACTATCAGTAAGTCTGTTGGGAAGAAAATTACCAGTAGTTCAACTTGTAAGACTACTCGGTAAAACTACTGGGAATAGCTGGACTACTCTAGGTCCACGGCCACGCGGCTAGGCAGCGGCATCCACCAGAGTACCTACTTAGGTGGATGGCGCTGCCCATCACCTACAATGCAATCTCAATACATTGTGTTGAGCACCTACTCAACACCAATACTGCGATCACCAACTTGGCTGCCAAGCATTTTTTTTTATTTACTTGAATTGCGGAACAAGCAGATGGCCCACCTGATTTTAAGCGGTAACCTCTGCCTATGAACAGTGCATTACCTTATAGGTCAAGTCCACCTAGGACGCGCCCTATGTGGCATTGCACTGCGCCCGCCACCCTGAGACAAAGATGAAAATTCTCATGTGCCTGTACTTTCACCGGCACCCATACCCTTCAAACAGGAACACAGCAATGCGAGCACTACTGCTTTGCGGCAGAAATAGGTATGGTGGTAATGATTATGGCAAATCCCCCCATTATTTTGAATGGGGGAGGCCTCGTCCAGCAGTGGAAGTCTAAAGTCTGCTGATGATGATGATGATGATGAAGTAAAAAATCACCACATTATATTTATCGTTTTAATTAAATATCTTAAGACAAACTATACAATCTTAACAAATAAAATTATACTTACACCTTCATAAGTTAGCCTGAATTTACAAAAATGTTTGTGCTTTCCCAAAATAGTTAGGTAATTCCTTCCAATTCACACCACCGGAATACACAACTGGTGGTGCACCTACTATGGAATCTCTGTTCCTTTTGACATAACCCTAGTGATGTCTTGTTTATGTGTGTGACTGTTAGGTGGCCCGGACTCCGTACGGACTCCGCTTAACTTGCAACGGTGAACTGCATATAAGTGCTTCCACTGAATAGGAGTGAGCGGAGCGGACTAAACGAGTTCAAAGAGTCACAAAAGTGGTCGCAGTGTCGAGCGGATTCCGCGCGGACCCCGCTCGACACGCAATACTGATTCTCATAAGTACATCCATCGCGTGCGAGTAAGCGGAGCGGACGCAGCGAGTTAAAATGGATCCGCTGCGTCAAAGCGTCGCGCGCTAGTTTTGAATGGACTCGCTCGCTCCGCAAAATCCGCTAGAAGTTTTTTAGTTGAAGTGCATAGCTAATTACCCCCGTTTCCGCTCATTACCCTTTCTCAGTGGAAAGCGGGCATTTGGGTGTCCTTCTCTAGTTCGACACGCTATCCCGAATCACACAGATAAATAAAGACCACATCAAATGACGCCTACTTGGAGTTTCCTTATCAACAACTAACATCTTATAGAAATGTTTGTTTCTAGAATTGAGAATTTTACATACATAAATAAGTATGATTGTTACTCCCAGTCGGTGGTGTCAAAAGGAATAGAGATAAAGAATAAAATAATTAGGTCACAAATATGTACAGCTAGTATTATTTTATCTGTGGTACAGCAAAACTCTTTCAAAAATATACACGACAGAACTATCGGACGCGACCAGTGTGAGTATGCAAGACGTGTCCCCCACTCCCCCCCCCCCCCCCACGCAACGCAGCCAAGACGTCACTTTGTTAAATTTTTAGCACAGCTGTCTCACCCATCATCTCCTAATATACGTAACTTAGCACGTACTAATGCTTAATATTAGTACGTGTTAAGTAAGACATTTTTTTTTAAATATTTTCTGTTATGGTGGTGTACTTGTTTCTTAATAAATAAATAAATAAAAATAATATTTATCTCGGCCTAAGACTCCTACGCAAGAGGCGACTGATCGCCGCGCGGTCGGTTCACTCAGCCCAGACTATAATCATTTTGTACATTTTTTCAACGACGCCATTCAATATCACATGCTTTACTTTTCCCGCAACCACAGAATATAATATATAGTATTACGTACATCGTAAGTACATAGCGGGCACTTTCCGCCCCGCGTCCCGCAGCCCTCCCCGCAGGTCTGTGGCAGAATGTCGGGTTCTTTTACTATTTGATTATATTGGCATCCATCTTTCTAGTTGGCACCAGACAATTTTTTTTAACTCTTTTTTTTTCTTTTTTTCTAGCTTTTACTAGCCAAGTCGTGCCGCGCATAAACTATGTAAGAGTACGCATTTCAACACGTAAAGCTGAGTCCACACTTGTATCAATTCTAATTTTAAAACCAGGCGAATTGTATCGAGTATTCGTATCCATAGTGTGGACGCCCATTTCAACCATATCGTATCTCTCACCGTGTCATGCCACAGTCCTGCCTAAAACCACGCCCACGCTTACGATACTGTGTCTTGTCGGCGTGTCGCCAACGCGTGTTGTCATGTGTAGACGCTCAATTTTTCCTACGATCCTCGTATCCAAATCTAAACATCCAAACTTGTCTAGATCATTTATAGGCATTGCGTATCCCCTTTGATGATCGGGGAAAAACCGCCTCAAGATGGATCGTGGTGTATCTTGTATCAAATGACATAGACGTATCGTTGCACAGTATCAAAATGCATCCAAACTACGATCATTCCGTCGATAATGATACACTTATCCGATACGACATGTATCCTATACGCGTATACATACGGATCGAGTGTATCAAGCTACGGCGTGTAACATGATCGCGTATCATTTTGCGTCCACACTATCAAAAATGATACACGTCGATGCTACGCGTTGGAGATCTGATACACTATGGGTACAATAAAATGATACAAGTGTGGACCCAGCTCAATATGAGTGACCGTGGTATGCCGTAAGCTATGTATTAGTAGGTGCAAAAATAAATTACAATCTTAGAGGCTTAGGAGTCTTCTTGTGAAGTCTGGACTTGTGCGATGTAAACTTGTTGCTGAGGCTGGTGTTGCGATTGTGATGTCACCTGAAAATACAACCCACAGTGTTACTTAGGCATTCGTTTCGTTTCGTATGTGGTAGTGCTGGCCTCTGGTGTCGGAGTTTGTCAAGCCGCCCAAGGGCCTGTGACATGGCTTATCGTCAATAACAGCCGGGACCGACAGCTTAACGTGCCCTCCGAAGCACAGAGCGATGGAAATCCGTACATAACTTAGAAAAGTCATTGGTGCGGAGCCTAGGATCGAACCCGGTATCGTTGGATTCTGAGTTGCACTATTGAACCGTTAGGCTAACATCGCTTTTTTAGGCATTGATAAACTATTATAACATATGGAATTTCGTATAAGGTTGTACCTATAAACTAAAAAATATAATTTAAAAAATCCAACTAAAATATAGAAGTGTGCGTTTGGAAAAATGTACCAAAAAAATTAAGAGCAATAAATCGGTCCCCGTTTGTCTTTAAAATTAAAATCTCCGTTTTATAAGGGATATCTTTGATATATTATTCGCTGCTATAAAAGTTAATCAATCGTGTAATGCAACTTAAAAAAAAGCGGCCAAGTGCGTGTCGGACTCGCCCATGAAGGGTTCCGTAGCAGCAAGTAACATAATATAAAAGTTCTTGGATGGATTACGATTAATGACGTATAAAAAAAAAAAACTACTTACTAGATCTCGTTCAAACCAATTTTGAGTGAAAGTTTACATGGTAATGTACATTATATTTTTTTTTTAGTTTTATCATTCTCTTATTTTAGAAGTTATGGGGGGACACACACTTTTTACCACTTTGGAAGCGTCTCTCGCGCAAACTATTCAGTTTAGAAAAAAATTATATTAGAAACCTCAATATCATTTTTGAAGACCTATCCATAGATACCCCACACGTATAGGTTTGATGAAAAAAAAATTTTTGAGGATCAGTTCTAAGTATGGGGAACACCAAAAATAATTGTTTTTTTAAAATTTTTGTGTAAAAATCTTAATGCGGTTCACAGAATACATCTACCTACTAAGTTTCAACAGTATAGCTCTTATAGTTTCGGAAAAAAAAAGGCTGTGACATACACGGACAGACAGACAGACAGACATGACGAATCTATAAGGGTTCCGTAGTTTTTTTACGGAATTCTAATAAATACACAGAGGTCGTCGTCATAATATGCGACTACTAGAAGGCTCGCTCGTTTTGTTTATTAAGAGAATTATTGAGCTGTGGTGGTTCCGGCCTAAGAATAAACCCCTCCGTCTCCTCCCGTGGATGTCGTAAAAGCCGACTAAGGGATTACCCGGACTTGTTGATAAGATTCTTTGGTATAAGATTTGTCCTGGCTGGTAGCTTATTACGGAATGTGTTATTACTGGAAGAAAGCGTTAGCTGAGTCAGTCGTGGGAAGCAATGGCGGCGATGAGCTCACCACTTGTCACATCTATATTCCACGATGGTGCAACCCACTGTGAAAAGAGGCCTATTGTGGCTCTGCCTACCCCTTCGGGGAAAAAGGCGTGTGTCTATGTATGTATGTAATTATTGAGCTTAGTTCTGATTGAAACTGGTAGCAACAAAGTCTGCGAGCTGCTCTTTACCTGTATAATCTGTGGCGATTGCTGCGGCTGCGCTTGTATGATGATCGGCTGGTTCGGATTGTTCTGCACTTGGAGTCGGATCATGTTCAACTGCGCTTGAGTCAGCTGGATCTGCGACTGAAATCAAATTATAAACTAAGTAAGCAAGGACGTAGCGAGGTACGGGTAGCCCCCCCCCCTCCCCTAGAAGAGCGGTCGTTCGCTGGTAAACTGTAGTTCTGACGAGCTTCATAGCTTGAACGCTTCTTATAAGATTTAAGAAACTAAAAGGCTTGAAGGCTGGCTTGTAAAATCCAACAACACGGGACGTAATCACATTTATTTCAAGTCAAAGTCCAAAAGTATTTTATTCATTGAAATCACAAGGACCATTTTGAAACGTCTTAAAAAATAAATTTACATTTACTCCTGTTCCTACGCAACCAGACCTAGAAGAATCAGGCAACAAACACGGTTTTTTTTTTGATGATCCTTCTTACTACTAGGTGGGGAGCGCCTGTGTGGTGCCTTACTTAAAAACAAATCTACAGATCTCATAAATATAGATAACTAGCTAGAGTTAGTAGATTAAGCCTTTTAAATAAAGGTCTGCATGAGTCTAAAGGGCTGGCGCAACATATACCTCGTATGCATTTATTTCTTATAATAAACATGTTCGTTATGTCTACTGAGTTACCCCATTGCACAATGCCATAACGCAGCGCAGAGGCAACGTACCCATGATAGGCACTGAGGGCATTTTTTTGATTCACTATTCGTCTAAGTTCGCGCAATGAATCTGTTTGTTTTTTCAACTTTATTGACTTGTAACTTACATGATGACAGTTGTTGATCAAGCGTTATACCTAAAAAGTTAATTGATTCAGATTCATTTATACACTGATTGTTGAAATTAGGCAAAGCCGTTGTTTTATTTCTGTTAAAGAACTGCATATAAGTAGTCTTCGATATTAGCAAGTAAATTGTTACCTTCTAACCATTTTACTACATTATTTATTGTATTGTTGATGTCCACACTTTAACTTTAGCGGTTGTTTTAACTATGAATAGTTAAAACATTTATCACGGTCTATTACTATTGAAATGTCATCTGCAAACAAAGTGCATGTGTGCATTGTTATGTCTGGAAGGTCATTAATATAAATTAAGAACAGTAGTGGTCCCAGCACACTACTTTGAGGTACACCGTATTTGTTTTCTCTAGGTTCAGATTTTTATGTCACTACTTTAAATTTTTTATTTATCCCTTTCATTTCTACATATTGAGTACGATGTCAAGTTTTTCTGTTATAGAAAAATGAATCGTAAAACGTTTAGTGAAAACACAAAAGTTTTTTTTAAGTACTGCTCGTACCTCCACTGCTCATGTGAAACTCATATGTCAACAAGTAATTAATTTTGTAAAAACAAAAATAACCCTCAACGCAATGAAACGGCTGAACCGATTTTGATCAAACATAGCTAAGAACATTCCCGACAAATTCAACATTCAAACAAAATAAAAATAAAACTAAACCGGTTCATCCGTTCGAGAGCTACGATGCCACAGACAGACAGACAGACACACACACACATACACACACACACACACACACACACAACTTCAAACTTATTAACACCCCGTGGTTTTTGCGTCGGGGTTTAAAAACAACGATCAAATCAATATAATCTAGGATTTTTATATCCATGTGTGCAGTTTCAAATAATGAATTTTTCTTTTTTTCTTTCTTTGAATGCGAGCACTACTGCTTTCCGGCAGAAATAGATTAATTAATAGGATGCATCGCTCCGCGGTACTTACTGGTATGTTCTGTATTTCCCCGTTAGAGACCACCTGATGTGACTGCACTAACGCGACCGGATGTGGGTTGTTAGCGCCGGATGCTGCGGCGTTCGATGTCTGAAACAGTATACCATACAAATAATTTGACGACCTCTGGCACGACGGGCGAAGGTTAGGTAGGTAGAGCCTCAACGGACCTCTTTTCACAGTGGGTTGCACCATCGTGGAATACAGACGTGACAAGTGGTAAGCTCATCGCCGCCATTGCTTCCCACGACTGGCTCTGCTAACGCTTTCTTCCAGTAATAACACATTTCATAATAGGCTAGGACCAGGACAAATCTTATCAACAAGTCCGGTTAACCCTTAGTCGGGTTTTACGGCATCCACGGGAGGAGACGGAGGGGTCTATTCTCAGGCCGGACACAACACAGCCATATTCTATTCTATTCATCATCACTGTTGGGCGTGGCCTTCCCCATAGAGTGCAATAGAGGAATTTGTCATAAACACCACACTTGGCAGACTGATTGGTGATCGCAATACATGAGTTAAGTACTCAGGTGGATGCTGCGGCCTATCACCTAGTTAGTGTAATATACAAACAATCTTGTCTGTACAAAACGCGTCATGGGTTGCAGCACTATTTATTACCTGTACAACTTGCGTCATGGGTTGCATCACTATTTATTACCTGTACAACTTGCGCCATGGGTTGCATCACTATTTATTACCTGTACGACTTGCGTCATGGGTTGCATCACTATTTATTACCTGTACAACTTGCGTCATGGGTTGCATCACTATTTATTACCTGTACAACTTGACAACTTGCGCCATGGGTTGCATCACTATTTATTACCTGTACAACTTGCGTCATGGGTTGCAGCACTATTTATTAACTGTACAACTTGCGCCATGGGTTGCAGCACTATTTATTACCTGTCCAACTTGCGTCATGGGTTGCAGCACTATTTATTACCTGTACAATTTGCGTCATGGGTTGCAGCACTATTTATTACCTGTACAACTTGCGCCATGGGTTGCAGCACTATTTATTACCTGTACAACTTGCGTCTTGGGTTGCATCACTATTTATTACCTGTACAACTTGTGTCATGGGTTGCACCACTATTTATTACCTGTACAACTTGCGCCATGGGTTGCATCACTATTTATTACCTGTACAACTTGCGTCATGGGTTGCATCACTATTTATTACCTGTACAACTTGCGTCATGGGTTGCAGCACTATTTATTACCTGTACAACTTGCGCCATGGGTTGCATCACTATTTATTACCTGTACAACTTGCGTCATGGGTTGCATCACTATTTATTACCTGTACAACTTGCGCCATGGGTTGCATCACTATTTATTACCTGTACGACTTGCGTCATGGGTTGCATCACTATTTATTACCTGTACAACTTGCGTCATGGGTTGCATCACTATTTATTACCTGTACAACTTGCGCCATGGGTTGCATCACTATTTATTACCTGTACAACTTGCGTCATGGGTTGCAGCACTATTTATTAACTGTACAACTTGCGTCATGGGTTGCAGCACTATTTATTACCTGTCCAACTTGCGTCATGGGTTGCAGCACTATTTTACCTGTACAACTTGCGTCATGGGTTGCAGCACTATTTATTACCTGTACAACTTGCGTCATGGGTTGCAGCACTATTTGTTGTTGTTGCGTGTTCTGTTGCAGTGTCGCGTGGTTGGCTTGATGCTGCTGCTGTGACGTCTGTTGCAGACAGGGCTGTAAATTTTTTATTTGTTTAATTATTAAATAACTACCAACAGTAAAATGGACAGTCACGCTGACCGTACACCACAACACAATGTACAACTTGTACACAGCACGTAACACATTTTTATAGATAATTAAAACAGGTGGTTGCTTTCGCTCGTGGCGCGAAATTCTAATTTTTTCGTGTGTTTTGCTCATCACATCTCATCAACACTTCTTAAGATAGCGAAAACTATGTTGCCGGTAATTATATGACCTAACACACAAGTTTTAATTTATAGTATAACATAAATATCATTAGTTTTGGCTATGAATGTGTTTGAAACAAAAAAACACTGTAAAAACCATTGAAGCACAATCGTAGCTAAACTAATGATATTTATGTACCTAATACCATAAATTAAAACTAGATTGTTAGGTCATATAATTACCGGCAACATAGTTTTCGCTATCTTAAGAAGTGTTTATGAGCTGTGACGAGCAAAAATCACGAAAAAAAAATAATTTCGCGCCACATGCGAAAGCAACCACCTCAAACCAAACCCCATCTCTTCTGGCCTCTTACAGCGGAGGACGCCAGGAAAAGGCGGTCATTTCTTAGCACAAAACGGGAGTGGAGACGTTTAACCTCTATAATGTCTTTGTTTGGTCCATAGAAAGGGTCAAATGGAAGGGGGAGGGGGAGGGGGGGGGGGGGCACTTTAGCGTTGTCCGGTTTGTGGTTGCCACTCGAGAACCTTTCGTTCCCAACTTTATTATGTACCCAGTTTTATTATGTGTTAGTAGTAAGCTTTTTTGTGAAAGAGTTCGTCCGGGGAAGTACTACCCCCCGCACCCTATGTGGCATTGAACTGCGCCCGCCACCCTGAGACATAAAGATGAAAAGTCTCATGCGCCTGTAATTTCACCGGCACCCATACCATTCAAACCGGAACACAGCAATGCGAGCATTACTGCTTTGCAGGAGAAATAGGTATGGAGGTAGTACTTCGCTGGACGAACTCCTTCACAAAAAAGCCACTACTAAAAACTTTTGCTGAAATATCCGGCTCGAAGGACCAGGCGTATTATTAGATTTATTAGTATTTGTCAGAGGAAAGCATACCTCGGGGCACCGAGAACGCCCAGGCAGGCCTAGGCCAGCATTGGCAGCTGCTAGCCTTCCTGGAGGACATCGGGTGGCTGGACTAGCAGCCTCCACCCATCACGCAAAAAAGGACCATTGGTGGCCTAGTTGCGGAGAAGAGTCTGCACTACAAGTACCAGGCGTATTATGAGAATCTCACCTGTTGTGTCCTCACTACGTGTTCTTGAGGCGTGGGCTTGGCATGTGTCCACACCGTTTCGTACCTCGGCTTGTTCGCTTTCACCTCGTGCCTCGGCACTATGTCGATGAGAAAGTCGAATTGGTCTGACTTTGATATCGCCATTGCGATGTCGTTGCGCTGAAATTAGATAAAAAAATATTAAATATTACTTTTTTTTTAATTCATTCGGCTGTTTAGCCATAATTAGATGTTTTCTTGGTTGACGTGGTTTGGGTGTGATTCCAATGAATAACACCATTTAATTTGAAGAACTGGTTAGGTTCTCTGGTCTAGGTCAAGTATTTGCCATCTCTTTAGGCGTTTTACATTTAATTGTGTGTTTAAATAGTGTGGCTTGCAATGTGAACAGAAGGGTCTCGCTACGCTCGCCACTAAAAAATATCTAATTAATTATTAATTTGTGTTTGAATAACGTAGCGCGTAGGCAAGGCGTTTGTTTCCCTTTGCACAGGCGAGGCAGCCCTTCGTACATTCAGCTCGTGAATGGAAAGTTTGCTTGGGATCACTGAGTTTGTCGTGTTTTATATTTGTCGCAGTTTTGGGCTCACTGAGTTTGTAGGTGTTTTGGGTTTTGGGCTCACTGAGTTTGTAGGTGTTATGGGCTCACTGAGTTCGTCGTATTTTACATTTGTCGCAGTTTTGGGCTCACTGAGCCTGTCGTATTTTAAATTTGTTGCATTTTTGGGCTCACTGAGTTTGTACGTGTTTTGGGACCCTAACGTACAACGCACGTTTACAGACAAAATAGGGTATGTAAGTCATATAAGAGCACACCAGCGAAGCTCTTCCGTATAAAGCAGATAAACAGTCGCCGTGACCGAAATAGGCCTGGATGACATCATCATCATCAGGTGTTTTGGGCTAGTAAAACGGTAGCAGGAAGTCCGACGAATCAGCCCTTCGTACGTTCAGCTCGTGGCTTGCTTGGGCTCACGGACTTTGTCGTATTTTTTATTTGTCGTATTTTTGGAGTCAGCTACTTTGTAAGTGTTTCGGGCTCACTGAGTTTGTAGGTGTTTTGGGCTCACTGAGTTTGTAGATGCTTTGGGTTAGTAAATCGGTAGCAGGAAGTCAACGAATGGAATTGGCTCAATACATACCATTCATTGTATACACTCTATGGCGGAGGCCTATGTCCAGCAGTGACGATGATGTTGATGACAATGACAGGCGCGAAGCATCATTTTAAAGTTTATGATAATCTCACATCCAGAGTATAGCTTATATACAGCTCTCTCGACTAACAAACAAAGTGTAGACGACCTCTTTGGTGCGGCGAGCGAATGTTCGCCTGCGACGCAGGAGGTTGCGGGTTCGATTCCCGCCTCGGAACAAATATTTGTACGATCTGCAGATATTTCTTCAGGGTGTTCTGGGTATTTTCTATGTTAATAAAAAATATCTATCTATGTAATGTATTGTATTAAGCTTCGACCAAAGTAAAATATTATTTACGTCGATGGTATTAAGTATATCAGTTATCTAGTACCTACCTATAACACAAGCTCTGCTTAGCTTGGGCACAGAATATATACAGTAGCTTGGGGATAGATAATGTTGTGTGAACTATCCAGCATTTATTTTATTATTTTACTAGCGATTCGTCCCGGCTTCGCACGGGTAGTTTCAAGATAAAAACAGCCCCCCCCCCCTCCTATCCCCCCCTGGTAGCCTATGTCACTCAGGGTGAATGTAGCTTTCCAATGGTGAAAGAATTTTTGAAATCGGCACAGTAGTTTTTAGTTTATTCATTGTAAACACACACACACACACAAAAATACAAATCTTTCCTGTTTATCATATTAGTGTAGATGTAGATTAACAATCTCACCTGCAGGGTCCTTCTCTTATTATCCTCAGTGTGGCTCCATGCGCGAAGAGTGAGCTCGTGGATGAATATCTCAACAGCCTTCGCGAAGAGTACGGGGGCTTCTGCAGATATCATCTTCACTTCTTCATCCAGCTTCATGATCTTTTTGATGCGGGCTAGTGGTAGAGCCTGGGTTTTGAAGTCCTCCTAAATATAAGACACCAATCGATTCGTTTTATTTTTTACTTGATAAACCTTTCTTTGACCATGATCTCACCTGTTGGTAAGCGACAATGTGGCCGAAGATGAAGCACAAAGGTCTAGAAGGCACCCGAGCCGTGAAGAGACCCAGATTAAAGATTTTTAGGAAAGACAGACGTAGGTAGTGTATTCCACTCCTTAGCAGTTTGCATTATAAACGTAGAACTGTAACGTTTAGTACGAATAGAGGGTATACTAATGAGGTAAGGATGGTACCGAGCCGTGCGTCTGCTCGTCCTATGATGAAAAGGAGATGGTGGAATCAGAACGTGAAGTTCCTGGGAGCATTCGAAATGTAACCTATCCACTTTTTTTTTAGACTTACACTGCGTCGTTCAGTTTGTGGACGCCACACGAGAACCTGGTGCTATATCCGTGATAGTTAGGTCACATACATAGTCCTGTTCCCAGACTGGGATCCCCTGTGTCGTGGGTATCAGAAACTACGAGTACCAACACACAGAACTGGAACAAATATTAGCAGATCATACAAACATTTGTCCTGTGGAATCGAAACCGCAACCTCTCGCATCTCAGCCGACTGCTCGTCCGCAGCGCCACAGAGGTTGTCAGTGATCTCGGTGATCCTTCTACGATCTTAGACATTGAGCTTGAATATGATATAAACGAAATTCGTGGTTCATTTTAATAATTGTTGCAACAATTCGTCTTAATGTTGTTGTTACTGCCACATCAATAAACGCTTTCAAGAACAAATTAGATAACGGTTGCGAACGAACAAACTGTTAACAATTAAAGACATTAAAGTGTAATCAGTGCAGCGAGTGAAACTAAGACATTTCAATACTCCGAAATAGGCACATCAGCGAAAGCTGCTCGTCTATAATTTTAAATAATAATAATAATAAAAATCGCATGAGAGGTAAAGGTAAAAGTTTCTAGTTTTTAGTTCTGATACGTACAGAAGAAACGTTCCTAATATCGTCAGTGACTTTGGTCCAGAACTGCTCGAGGGTCTGCTGCGAGGTCTCGCCCTGCACAACCTCTTCTCCTGCTCCATCGCCGTCAATCTCCTCAGCATTGGAAGTGCCGGCTTGGTCTCTGAAATAGGACATATGACAATGATTGTTAGTTTATGTTCATTTAATAATACCTAACTTTTTAGTTGAAAAATATCTTTGAAAGAGATATTTACCAACCGATTTTGCTGAAATTTTGTATACACTTTTAGTTCTGCTGACAATACAATATTATGGTGACAGCTAGCTGATCTGATAACGGAGACAGAAGGTGGATATAACATAACTGCTCGATGGAATATAGTAAACAGTCCGGGTTTGGGGTCATTTGGTCAACACACAGTTCTGGACATTAATTTAATAAAAGCTTGTATAGAAATAAATATTTAGCAACAAATAAAAAAAAAACTGTTCATGATGTTGAAATAAGAACACTGTAAGTAGGTAGTTATTATAATTATTTGACTAACTTAATTTCTGTTTAGTTATTTCCGAGAACCCCTAATCTGATTTCAAATGTTAGGGTCCTTCCTCACCTCAACACTTATTCTGACCGTATTCTGGTAGTACGTATAGGTCCTAGGTCTAAAGAGTGCTATGTATGTTCCTTGGGTTGTAGGTACCGAAATTTTACTGGAATGTGGTGAGAAGTGTAATTTAAATCTAGAATTAAATAACACTGAAGTTTGTTTTCATTACTACATCGAAAAACATGAATAGTAATGATACCGGTAGTGCTGTGAAGTTGGTTCTTAGAATATTGATAACGTGTAGCAGTAACTTACGCGTTCACAAAGAAGCACACGGACATCTTGTGTTACAATCGCTCGACTCGACGACCTCGAAATTATACGTAAAAACACAACTATTCACTCAAAATATATTATTTACGGTATTAAATTATTAGAAACCGCGACAAAAAGCTAATATAGCAAGGTAACCAATAATCAGGGTAATATTTGGAGATCTCCAATCACCAATTACTGGAAATGCGCCAGACACACGATTCGTCCGCCGATGACCAGTCACAGCTTGACGTTTGCTGTGCTACCAGCTTTCACCCGCTGCAGCTGCGCGAGCTGCTGATTCTACTCAAAAGCTACCACCGATTTTCGATGAATTACTTCTAATTTTTCAAAATTGTTACTGTTTGCATACAATTTTTTAATGTATTTTTAAATCTAACTGAAAAGGCTTGATTCAACGAGAAATACAGCACAAGATATTTTTTTTGTAGATTATTGAAAAGTTGTATCAGCAACACTTGCCTGAAGAGTATTTTTTTAACTGTGACTGAAGTTAATAAAAGTGGAAGGGAAATAAAATGTCGACTCTTCCCGCCATTTTCGAAAAGAGACGTGTCTACTTTTATTTTATTTCTTTTCCTAGTGTTTTCTTCAGTTATTTTGTGTTATTTTGGTGGCATTTTAACTAATGTAGCTCGTTTAAAAAGCACAAGTGTAGTGAAATGAAATGGAAATGAATTGCGTGACTTTTGAAATTGGTGGAAATTGTCTACCAAAGTTTTAGTAAAATTGGCCACCGTTTTACTAAATCATGATTTGACTGTGACTTTGACGACTTGGAAGGAGTGTAACGTTGCAAAATATATTGAAAATACAATATAGTGAAAATACAGATACTTACTTGAAAATGGCAAATGCAAAAGCCGTGCGGCGCCAATTATAAAGAAAAAAAAAAAAAAGTAATGTCGTCTCCAAAATAAAATAGCGTTGCGTCCAGTGCTGCCATATTTATGTAACATAAACAGTTCAGAAAGAGAGCCGTCGCGTTGCCGCGTCTTGGCCAAATTGGGAACTAAGTTCTCTTTCGTTTAAATAATAGGATTCAAACTGTTGGCCTTTTGAACTAAAGATATCGATGCAGTTGTAAAAGGATCAAAAAAGAACAGACGCACCATTATTGTATTGCGCTCTAAACAAAAATGTAAATAAGCACAGCTGCGCCTTCAAATAAATCCTATGTGTCTCTGTGAACAGACTCAAAAGACAAAGGAGAAGTCAAAAGTGGTATAATATTCCGAGAAAATTCCATCAGTACGAAATATATCTCAAAAAAAAGCTTATTTATTGGGCTACTCGAATGTATCAATTTTATATTTTATAGAACCTCCGTTTCCGAGAAAATAATAAAAAAAAACTTGAAGGGAAAACATAATGAAACAAAGATGCCCCAACCACACGTGTGTAATTGTGTAGTCTATGCATTACTTACAACATACCTACTTTGAGGTTTTACTAAAACGAAGTAGGTACGGAAAAATCACTCAAATCAAGCGCGGGAAGATATTTAATAAAAACGCGACAACACGGTGTGAAGGTAGGATCATAGAGGAAAGTAATATATGGGGGGTAGGATAGCCGTATGAAAAGTTATCTGTGGTCTTCTGTCTGCCGCCAAATGCAAGCTTCTTGCTGCCGCCTGCATAGACGTAGTATGCCGCCTGCATACTACGCCTGGGCGTATGAATACCTAGGAATAAGAACTAAAGCAACATTCATGATGAATACTAAGTCCATGGCCGCCTGTCTCGCTAGCTAGAGAGTATTAAAATTCAATAGTCTGCCTGCCAAAGAGAATAAAGTTCACCTTTTGGGAGTGTTGCATGTTCTAAACTTTTGTTTGCACAACACAACAGTTAAATCAGGTTTGAAAAAAAAACGGAGGTACCTTTATTATTTTTCATAAGCTTAAAAATAGCCAAATAATATGCCCTTTCTCCGTAAATAGCTATTATGTTGATAAGAATTTCGAGTTATTTTTATACTGGCCTCCATATATTTTTTGGACATCTCCGTCTGATAAAATATAAATAACTATTTAGATATAGGGATAATCGTCCAAAGATTGTACTACTAATTACCATTAACATAGGATGCTTCTTCTTCTAGGGTATTTGCTGTGCTGACCGATGGCAACACTGGTCGCGCGTCCGTCTTACAAAAAATGGCGGCGGCCGAGATTCAGATAGTAAATCCATCAAATTTAGCTAAAATCGAAAGGTAATCAGCGCATTTGTACCGTAAATAACATTGATGTATCTAAACATTATGATCATAATCAAAAGTTGACAAAAAGTGCAGTGTTCATAGTGGAATTAGATATCGGTGAAATGGTGTCTGACTTGTGTTTTATTTTTGCAGTTTTCTCAATGATCCCAGTTACAAGGAAATTATTGAGAACTCTTCGACATTCAACTCACGACTATGTGCCGAAAGGAGGATGCGGATGCCCTTCATCGACACACAGACCGGTGAGAATCAATTATTGATTTGCTGACGCCCTATTATTCTGCTGTGTCCTTGTTCCAGTTTGTATTTAAAGATAATAGATAAGTACAATTATTAACAGTTTCTGAACGCTCCTAAGCTTTTAATAACAAATATTGGCGACTTTTCACTTAATTTCATTCGATTTGTTTGTAGGAGTCGCTCAAAACCACTGCAACTTATTCGTGACGAAGAGACAGCGCTTGCCTGGCCAGAAAGAGGGACAGGTGTACACATATCCAGCTCAAAGGTAAGCTCCTCTAGACGCCAATCAAAATTAGGATCATTTACCTAGACCAAGTGCACAGTAATTTTGTACTATTCCATAGTTACGGGAAATAAGATTTTTGTGAAAAATATATTTTTCAATGCAAGCTTTTATAAAATGAGCCTAAACACGGCCATTCTACTATTATCCCTCGAGGAGTTCCGTTGTCCACCTTCCGTCTCCATCATCAGATCAGCTCGCTGTCACCATAATATTGCATTGTCATCTGAACTTGACAGGTATTCAAAATATCATCTCAATCAGTTGAGAATAACTGCTTTAAAATTCAGTTGCATGATTCCACCCGGACAAACATACATTCGGTTATTTCACCTTCAGACTCCATCATCAGATTAGCTCGCTGTCACCATAATATTGCATTGTCATCTGAACTTGACAGGTATTCAAAATATCATCTCAATCAGTTGAGAATAACTGCTTTAGAATTCAGTTGCAAGATTCCACCCGGACAAACATACATTCCGTTGTCCACCTTCCGTCTCCATCATCAGATCAGCTCGCTGTCACCATAATATTGCATTGTCATCTGAACTTGACAGTTATGCAAAATATCATCTCAATCAGTTGAGAATAACTGCTTTAAAATTCAGTTGCAAGATTCCACTCGGACAAACATACATACTAACAAGTTAAATAAAATCTCTTAAAAATAGACTATACATCCAGGGAAGGGCAGTAGCATCAATCTGATCTAAGTATTCACCAATACTTCCAAACATGGTGATTTAGCAAATCCATTGCATATAATGTTGTCGTCCAGCAAAAGATATTGACTTGCTGATGATGATATAATTTTGTAGATGGCGTAAATCGCGCCGCCAATATCTCACAATGTCATCGACCCGCTGGGGCTGGACTGGCACTGAGAATACAACAGAGAATGTTGGCGAAGGAGAGAACAGTTCAGGGATACCCGGAGAGGCTCCCGGGGGAGATGACAGCAGGGATGGCTCACAGACTGCGGCTAAAGATGATCCAAAGGTAAGGATTTCCTAAATTATATTCAAGTTTGCTCCTTGCATTGTCATAATCAGCTGCTTTAACAGAAAATTAGTGAGCATGGTCTATCTGGTGCTATCTGTGTGGCCTTTTGTTAGTAGTAAAGCTTTTTTGTGAAAGAGTTTGTTCGGGAAAGTACTACCACCATACCTATTTCTGCCCCAAAGCAGTATTGCTCGCATTACTGTGTTCCGGTTTGAAGGCATGGGTGCTGGTGAAATTACAGGCGCATGCGACTTTTCATCTTTATGTCTCAGGGTGACGAGCGCAGTGCAATGCCACATAGGACGCGTACTTGGAGGACGTGACCTATGTGATAATGTACTGTTCATAGGCAGAGTGTACCATTTAACATCAGGTGGGCCATCTGCTTGTTCCGTCATGAAATGTTGTAAAAAAAAAACAAGTTGTACTAAAATGGCTGGGCTGAGTGTGAACTTCTTACTATTACAGTAAGTTACCATCTCATTCTCTCTCGTGTGTAAATATGTGAAGGTTTTCTGCTAGAGGTGCTGTTCACTAACTGTTCATAATATTTATTTAATTAACCACAATAAACTCCCATCTTCATAAAAAAAACAAAAGTATTTATATTCCTAAATACATGTTTCAAAATGTTGGACACTTTTTAGGGTAAGTACCCAAAGGGTAAAACGGGACCCTATTACTAAGACTCCGCTGTCCGTCCGTCTATCTGTCTGTCTGTCTGTCTGTCTGTCTGTCACCAGGCAGGATGTATTTCTGTTGCCGCTATAATAACAAATACTAAAAAACAATAAAATAAATATATAAGGGGGCTACCATCAACAAACGTGATTTTTTATAGATAATGGTACAAAACACTTCGTGCGCGATTCCGACTCGCATTTGGCCGGTTTTTTGACAATAAAATTCTGTCAGTAGATTTGTGTTCAGTTTAGATCACATGAGTCCTCAGATGTCGATCTTAAAAGCAACAAGTACAGTAACAAAAAAGTTCAAAAGGACGGCCACTTTCAGGACAGTTTCTTGTATACAATTAAATGTATCAACCTAGAACTAATTATGTATTAAGACAGGCAGTATATTGAGCACATGACCGTTCGCAGGAGTGGTTCTACGACGAGCTAGCGCTGGAGGAGATGGAGACAGGCGAGGAGCCCGACCCGGAGTCTGATGAGGACTATTACGACGATACGTACGCGAACAGACGCAAGCGCCGCGGGGGCGTCACGCCCACGGGGCCCGGCTCGCGAGGGGGCAGGACGCGCAAGTCTCAGCCCGACGACACGCCCGCCAAGAGGGGACGCGCTGTGAGTAATGTCTCCTATAACATTAAACTAAGGCCAAACCAACGCGATCAGCCCGCGTCCACATTGGCGTGCACGGTAGCGATCAATGGTGCACGCGGGCTGATCGCGTTAGTCTGACCTTAGCCTTAAACTTGTCTATTTCAAATCAGCTATTGTCAGTTTGTCAATTTGTCAGCGAGCTCACCCGCACATTGTGGTTGCGTGGAGGTCTCGCACAGTACGTTTCACGCGCTCGTTTCTCCCGCGCACATGCAAGGCGTGGTATGAGCTCCCGTTGAATGTCTTCCCAATATGGGTACATTTAAGAGAAATATGAATAGGGCTCTTAATGTGTTTGCAATACCGTGGATGTTGCAGATGTCCATAGGCGGCGGTGACTGCTTTACATCAGGCGGGCCGTGTGCTTGTTTGATTCTTAGGCGGGACACACCACTTATCCACAGATATCAGTAACTGCATCAAAATTGTCTCAACAGATTTGTTCCGTACCCAGAAAAATCAAGTTGATTGGACGTTTGTAAAAATGTCTTTGTTTCGTGCCAGGGTCGCGGGCGCAAGCGGGCGGGCCAAGGAACACTCCCGTACGAGGTACCAGGAGACGGAGAGAAACCATTCGGCTGCGAACGTAAGTCCAGGCGGAAGCATTAACCCCCCCTATTTAGCTCAGGTCCGAGGTAACCGCCGTGCTTTCTTTCAGTATTTACTGCTAAACATACGGGAACTGATAAACAGACACAAAAATAAACATCACCTATTCATCCACTTTAATTTGTCAATTTAATGGACAAAAATCCGGGCAATGCGGGCAGTATTTCGAAGGAAACACTGTCCTACTGGCCTTAAAGCTGTGCTTAAGAACTGTATGTGTGCAAATTTACGTTATAGGCTCGAATTATAGTTCAAACAGTATTCACACTACAGGTCGCGCAACGAGTTATGAGCGCTCGGCGAAAGTGGTGGGGTTGATTGAGCATGTGTACACTCGCGCATTCACTATACAGACCCAAAAAATTAATACTTCCCATTGAAGGTCAGCGCTCATAACTCGTTGCGCGACCTATACTACCGGGAATTAAAAACAAATACTTCTTCCATGTTCTTATACCGCTGCAGCTGTTAGAGAGATTGTGTTGTTTGGGCGTGAACACTATGCGAATAAGAATAATGCAATAAACCATATTCCAAGTTGGTCCTGGTGTACAAAAAGTAGTTAAACCAATGACGAAATGATTGCGCGTTCTATTCTGCCAGAGGCGACATCTCGTTTTGACTATATTAAACTTTGGATCACTGCATTATGCGGGGTTTGAGAAGAGCTACACATGTCTGTTAGCCACTAGGCTGCACGGTCATGAATATAATTTGAGGCTTAGGAATTAATTACTGACTTTGCAAACAATGCCATGCATAATTCTAGTCACAAACTTACAACCAATGTGCTATTAAAACAACTTTAATTCGAGCCTGTATCACTTCTATGTTGTGTCAGCGATGAATTTATTTCACGATTCATTTTATGGACAACCAGTGTAAGTTTTATTAGTAGGTATTGTATTCGGACGCTCAGCTTATTGCAGTATCTGAGTTTTCGAAACATTTTCGACAAGCTTCTAACATTCACGTAACAGTGAATTACATTTTTGAATTTATATTTAACTTCATAGAATTTTTTCTATTCGGGCATTGAATAAATAAATTAAAACATTTTTATGAAGGCACCGTATGTACAAAAAAGTGTGCTCTTATTAAAATTGTATCCTTAAGTGCCCTCAAAATTACTTCCGTAGATATTAAAATGAAGTTTTTCATCAATTTGAGGTAGAATTTAATTTGTAAGTATTATCGGCCCGAAATATGTGAAATAACTGAAGAAAGCATGGCATCGCAAAAGTAACCATAGTCTAGTGTAGAATAAGACTACATTCCCGTAAGTGAAATAACAATATTACCTAGATACAGTAGGTTTGTATACCTCTACATATAACAGGGTTGTTTCTGGTCTACCCTCAATTTAACCCAGTGAGTCGGTCAAAAGGGAACTTACAAATAAGAAGTCGTGTAATGTTTTGGATCACATAGATCATGAATAGTTACAAATTCGGCCTGGGCCCCAACTGCGCTAATTATGACTTGTAACCAAAAACAAACCTAGAACCGTTCATATGTTATTCCGCTGAACTTGGGCTGAACTTCTTTTTTTTTTTTGCCTTGCCTTGGTACGTGTTTGAACTCATTCTGAACGGCACGTCATGCTCTAGCAGCCCGATAACACGAGGCGAGATCCTTTGAGGGGTCGGACGGACGACTTAAAAGTGTCTCGGGTGGTAGGTAACATAGACTTAATTATAAGATTATTATATTTTATGATTAGGTACTGACAAGTTACCCGCGTGTTCATTTAATGTCGTCTGTCCTCGTCTGTCTTTTCTGAAAACTATAATCTGGGTCTCTTCAAGGCTAGAGTGAATAGGTGCCTTCTAGACCTTCGTGCTCCATCTTCGGCCGCATCGTCACTTTCCAACAGGCGAGACCGTGGTCAAAGGTCTATCAATGTTAAAAAAAAAAAACGCCTTTGTGAATCTACGCTGTATATAGTACTACGATTACAGCTGAATTCAAGCAAAGATTCCTCAATCCGAAACAACGTAACGGTACGTAATCACGTGGACAGTTTTGTTTTGGGAAGATCTTTCAGAATTACCGCATTTTGGGGCCCTGATTATTCTTTTTTTTTGTTGTACTGACTTTCATGAAGGAGCAAGTTGAGGGTTGACAAAGAGAAGAATCCACCTTATAATAATGGATTTGCTCAATAGTTTTGATACGTAAGGACCTGAGCTTTCATATTTATTTAATTAAAATCATTGATCTGTTTACAGATAGACCATAAGGCATCTTATTATTCCCTAAACTTTACAGACTAGTTACATTAGGATATCATTTTCTGGAACAACCTTCCTTAATTTCTACCTCGGTAATTCCAATATCTTCCATACTGTCTTCTAATTCACAGTATAATTATACAATCTTGTCTGTCTGTAAACTGGACAATACAAAACTGAAGTATATCATTAAAATAAGCATCACATGGTTATAATAGTAAAGGGCCAATGAGTACTCGTATTGTAGTTGTATCTAAATTAGAGCATTGGCAAGCAATATGACGTTGTATTTTGTTGGTACGCTTGTTGTTGTGTGTTGGTAAAACATATTGACTCTATCTTAAGGCTTGAAGCGCCAAATATATAAATGAAACTTTTAACAACATTACCCTCATTTTGATAAACATAGTTGGACAAGAAGCCAATCAGGATGTATGAGCTCCAAGTTTATTAATTAATCACCTTTATTCACATAAAGAATAATACAACTACTACAAGTAGATATATACAAAATTAAAAAATACAAATGAAACAGTTGTGCTACCTAAAGACAGCTCTAAAGATATCTAAAGATAGCTCAACTAATACAAAACACTGCCAGACGGAAGTGTCCCCAAAATTGCTTGCTGCATTGCCAAGTTTAGTTGTTATTGTAGTACATTTGAAGAAATTGAATTTGTAGTTCAATTTTTCCCCGCAACATGGCTACGGGCGCTGTACCAACACACAATACATTGCGTTTGTCAGTTAGTGTCGCAAATATGCCTTTTATTGTTGTATATGTAATTAAATAATGTATGAGTAGGTATACTTATTAGTTAGTAGCTGCCATTTTCAATATTTAAATCTGCTCCAAAATCAATTACCATAGCCTTGTCGCGTTGGTAATTAGGTTATAGATAGATTAAATATTGGCAATGGCAGAAAGGGAATCTCTTGAAGCAGGTTTCATTCACGCCGAGAACTGAGAAAGGGACCTACGTCATCACCCTTACGGGAACGTAGGTAATAGCCTCAGGCTTATTTCTTTTACTCTGACTTCGGCACTCGGCGCTCAGGGAAAGTACTCCCAGGTAACAAGCGCACGAACTGTTGATTTCCTGGTTTCAGGTGGCCATCTCCCGTGATTCGTTTAGCATTTTTATCTTTCAGCAGGCGTACAGTTTTACCCAAAATGCAAGTCGCCCCGATGTACCTGCGCCGTAGACCTATATATCTATAGCGCGGGAACCTTCTTTCTACCAATAGCAATCGCGCGCTAAAATCTTGCGCTGTTATTGGTTAATCGATTTCGCGGCAAAATCACGGCCGGTCGACTCTTATATGTGAGCGGCACAGAGCTATACGAGTCAGAGCTATACTATACGTTCGGCTACTGTCGGATATCAGTCTGCGCTTTTCTGCGCAAACGAAAACAGTCGATCGGACTTATATTTTAGGTAAAACTGTACCTGTCTGTCTGTATCTGTCTGTTTTTGGTATCTCTGTGTGTTTGATTGTCAAGCATGCTTGCCCCGGCCTAGGTCACAAATCTCGGCGTGTTTATGGAACCAGCTTGTGTGTGTCTATTCTTTTACATTATGGACACACATAGAATTGAAACAACAAACAAAATAATACAAAAAAATTTGGAAAACGTTATAGGCGGCTAAAATGAAGTATGTTTCAGAGAACGGGAGTTTTTGGAACACTTATATTTATAGTTATTTAATTTAATCTTATTCATCGAAAAGTTTGTGCATTTAGATTTGTTGTTTAGTGTTTTAAATTCTTAAATTATGTTTTTAATGTACCTATGTCTCGTTTGTGTTCACGACATTAAAGTGGACACTGGAGAGCGAGCGTTTAAATACAAATTTCTAGCAAATCTTCAAATTTCCAATTGTAGAGCACTTCTTAAACATATTTTTGAACATTTTAAATTATTCTCCGATAAAAAAATGGACTACAGTACCCGGAAGTTACCGCGTCGGAATATAACCAAAAGTAGATTTGCATTAAGAAAAAGAAGCAAGATTCTCTTAGATATACCGAGCGCTACATGTAGATGGCGCGCGTATCGCAAAGTGCTTAATTTGGGAACTGACCAACGTTACCGAGGTGTAATGTAACATTCGCATCGAGCATGTTATAGTGCGCGTCATGTAAAAAGAACGCTGGCGGTCAAGCTTCTACAGGCGTTCCAGCGTTATTTTTACATGACGCGTACCATAATTGTACATTATTTGTAGTAAACTAGGTAGGCACTCATTCAATGCATAGGTATACATCTCTTAAATAAGTAAAAAAGTAAGTAATCTCTTAAAAAGAACGCTGGGACGCCTGAAGAAGCTTGACTGCCAGCGTTCTTTTTACATGACGCGTGTTATACGCATGCTTCGCTTTGTTCTAAAAAGCGGCTCGTTGCTCGTTGGTTTCCCCGTAACACTACGTACTGACATCATGAATGCTCGCTGTGTAACATGTTACATTACACATCGTAATGTTGGTCAGTTCCCAGCTTAATAATAACCCAAAGGTCGGCTTTTTCCGCCATTTTTGAAAAGAGACGTCGTCTACTTTTATTTTATTTCTTCTCCTAGTGTTTTTATGAGTTGTTTTGTTTCATTTTGGTGGCATTTTAACCAATGTAGCTCGTTTAAAGAGCACAAGTGTAGTGAAATGGAAGTGAATTGAGTGACTTTTCAAATTGGTGGAAATTGTCTACGAAAGTTTTAGTATTTATTTTTTATTTATTATATGCTGGTACTGTAGGAAACTTTGTTTAAGCCGGGTATACACATGCCAGTAACTTGCACAATGGCTTGCCTGTAGCTAGCAGATACCACCTACTGGAACGTGCGTACGTCAGAAGGCACGCCTGTCAAGTTAATTGCACAAGATTTTATTTTTTGGCTTATAATTTGAGGCAAGGTTACCAGGGCCCTTATTCGCTATGTCCGTAGGAGATTCCTTGCCAATAACGTGTGACGTCATAATGTATTCTATACGATGATTCCACGCAGATATCGTAACGAGCCCGCGTTATGTCACGTCTGGTCATAGCGAATAAGGGGGCAGGTCATAAAATGTAATTTCGAGACTAAATCCCTGATTTTTGACTAGATTTCCTGACGTCGTGTCTTAATTCGGATATTAAATTCATACATAACGTGTGACGTCTAAATGTATTCTATACGATGATTCCACGCAGATATCGTAACGAGCCCGCGTTATGTCACGTCTGGTCATTGCGAATAAGGGGGCAGGTCATAAAATGTAATTTCGAGACTAAATCCCTGATTTTTGACTAGATTTCCTGACGTCGTTTCCCAATTCGGATATTAAATTCATCCATACATACACACGCCTTTTTTCCCGAAAGGGTAAGCCAGTTATTATTCAATATAACTTCTGTTTATTTTTTGTTACCATAATTACTCAAAACTATTAATTTTCATATAGCCTTTTAAAAATTTATCTCAATTTGATATTTACCATATTTCTGACAGAGTACAAAAATTCTTGACGTGTCAGGAAAGTTTTTGTCTCCTGGTAACCAAAGGCACGTCTTGTCACAGCTACTGGCATGGCATGCCATTTCAGTATGGTGTGCAACGATAGGCATGCCAGTTCACTTGCAAATTAATCTCATCTGTGCCATCTACTGGCATATGCCATGTTTTGACATGCAAGCTACACCATTTTACTGACATGGTACATTCGCAGCATATTATAAGCTTTTTAGATTTTCTATTTAATTGTGACACAATAGGGCTTACCGTCAATTACATCACGTTCATCAAAGTTCAAACAATGTTATGAAAAGTAATGTATAACACCAATTTAGTATGAAATAACAACACTGCCACAAGCCAGCAATCAGCGGAGTAGTGTAGTTTAGTTTAGGCGTAGGTTTAATTGTTAGTGATTGATTCTCTTTGAGTCTCAAAATGACTGTTTTCTATGACAAGTTCTTAAAAATAAACTGTTGGAATTACACTTAATTTATTTCTGGTTCATTGTTATAAAAATATAAGATAATACTATACACTTTAGTAAAATAATTCAAGTGTTTCAGTTTGTAAGGGAACATACCCATACTAAGTGCTACATTTTTTTTTCTTTTTTTTCTTTCCCTCCCCTCCTAGCGGTTTTCAATCAGCTGACGTCCCAGCATATGTGCGTGCGTTAGTTCCCTCCACCCCAACCCTGAGACCAAGCGCGGTATTTTGAAGACCACCCTACCCCCTGAACGGGTCACGTAGTATGGGTACAATACAAAAAAGTCCGGATGACTCTTCTATTTACTGCAGATAATTATCTATGATAACAACAGAAATAGGTTATAATAGAAAGTTCTGCGTATTTTGCATCTGTTTCAAAACTTGAAGAGAATCAATCCATTTTTGAAGTGAAGTTTTCAACCACAATCCTTATTATGTGAATCCAAATGTACTGTAATTTAGCACTGATTGGTTTGTGTGTCGACTCGTGTGTCTGTGATAGTTTATTTATTTAATTTTCTTTAAATGCTCGTAGGAAAATATTTAGGACAATGACTAAAGTTTTGCGACTTTCTATGTACCGCAGTATGGTTCGCGCGATCGCATGGTATGTTGCGTGAAATGTCATGCTTACATGATGGTATTCATGTCTCATTCTTTTGTATGGAATAAGAATGAAACAGAAAGAGAGAGAGTGATTGGTGATGTGAATTAGGAGTCGTATCTTGGTTTACGCAGATCTTAAAATCATCACATTTATTAAATTTATTTAACGTTTTAATACAGGGCGTCCCAAGACTATGCGACATGAAGGGAAAGTACCTTAAATATTGTAGATAGAATATTTTGCAGAAAGTAGACTTTATTTTGTTTTTAAAAGTTAGTAATACTGCATTCTAATATTTTCTAAGAACTACTTGCTTCGTCTGGGAATTAAACCGAATTAAATGTGAAAAAAAACCCCGTATTTTTATGATGCCAATCGAAAGAATGGACAAAAAATAATAATTCCTCTTGAGTAACATGGTATCTTTAAACAAAGGAATAACATAATATTAATCATTTAAATTTTTCATTCAAGTCGGTTCGATGCCAAGACGAAGCAAATTTTTTTTTTTAAATCTTTGAATGCGGTATTACTAAGTGATAAAAATAAAATAAAGTCTCGTTTCAGCAAAATATCTTATCTACAATATTTAAAGTACTTTCCATTAATGTCGCCTTGTCTTGGGACGCCCTGTATATTTTGCAATAATAATTTTAATCAATTATAATTTTTTAAATTTAAAATGCCAGGACATGTTGCTGGGTTTCTTACAGTGGTATTTTTAATAATAATTTTACTTTTAATTTATTTGATTTTTCTCTTATTTATTGAGCTGGTTTTGCTTAATTTTTGATGGCTTCCTGCTTAGCATACTGTGTTTTTGATTTTAACTTTAATTAAGCATAAACAAACATAACTACTCCGAAAAAAAACTGGTATATCTAAATATATTTATTTACAGAAAGAATAATACAAGTAGGTATGTACAAAATAAAAAGAAACATGAAACAGTTGTGCTACCTGAAGGCTAACGATCTAAAGTTAGCTCAACTGATCCAAATCACTACCAGACGGAAGCGTCCCTAAGATGCTGGCTGCATTGCCACGCTGAATGGTGTATCTTAATTTCAGAATCGGTAAAAAAAAACAGTTTTATAGTGCTGTATATATTTGGTTGTATTATAGTGAAATTTTAGTCATTGTAAGGAAACCATAATCTGATAAATTTGGATGATTGTTTTATTAAATCGCAAATAAAATTGAAAATATTAAAATCATGTTTGGAAGTAACGTGATTCCTTGATTATTTGTAAGGAATTTTAATGATTTTACTGTATTTGAAGTTCTTATGTTTAGTGTATTAAGAATCAGAATGTATAAGGTGACTAGGAATTTGCCCCATTTTGACGATGATCAATATAAAAAAAACTGGACTGAAATTTAACCAAACGGGATAAATGTACACAATCTGTGTACAATGTACACAGACACATGTAATGTACATTTACATTGTACAAATGGGAGAATGTCCAAAAGCCATTTTGTGTTGCTCTCTCTGTCTAACTACATCTAGACGAGAAAGAGACGGTAATACAAAATGGCGTCTTGCGAGTCCTTACTTCAAATAATACAATTAGCCGTGATTACTTTTTAGGTCAAAGAGAGAGAGAGATATATAGAGAAGGTTCATCGGCAAAATGGAGCTATTCTTTTAGTCCCTTTTAGTTGGATTGCGCACCAAAGATGTGAAGTATGAGGTTATCAATAAAACTTCCAGATAGGTGGTGAGCTTGAAAGTATCTTTGGTGTGAATATCGCCAAGTGGCCCTTCGTCTTCTGTAATGCTAGCACAGTATATCAAGCAGAAACGACACTACATAAAATATGGTGAATCAACGCCATGCTGTCTCACCTGTGACAGAACAGTAATCAGGCGACTATGTTATTCCTAAGGTCCACAGTACATTGACGTGCAAAAATACACGCTTTATTAAAACGAGTAAACAACTTTTTGGACATATTTGTAGTGTTTGTAAAGTTTATAAAATTGTTTTAATAGTCTTAAAATGGATAGCATTTGTTAGAACCTGTTATCTAATAGAATGATAAACTTTTTGCTCGTCAGTGTATTATTATCACCCAAAGATTGTTATGAATTTATACAAGAAATATTTATGTTGATAAACGAATAAAATAATTCAATGTATTTATTTTTATTCACATTTTATATTATTTTGATTGGACTGCAAAATTTGACCTATTTTGTGACTCGTACAGACTAAATAATTACTTGCCAATATGACGGTACGGAGTGTCTAAAGGTGCGTACAGACTGGTGAAACGTAACATGAAATGTATCATTCTGCCTTTCATCGCATGTTCGCTGCAAGCGTGGACGCGTAGTGCGCTCTTACCGCGCGTTCCCTACGATACTCCCGCGTACGTCTGTTTCCACACTGCGCGCCCCTTTGTGTTCGTTCGAAAAACTGACAAATCACGGATCGCTTCGTACGCGGCTTGTATGTACCTAATGCTCGTAGCGTGCGCGTGAAATGCACATTTCGCGCGCGCAATACGTCCAAACTATGTAAAATTGTTACAGAGTGTGTTACCTATCTTGATACATTGCAGCAATGTGTACGGCAAATTCTTTTTTTTTTTCTTTTTTTTTTATACTACTGATTGACGGAACAAGCTGATGGCCCACCTGATGTTAAGCGGTAACCTCTGCCAATGAACAGTGCATTACCTCATTGGACACGTCCACCTAGGACGCGCCCTATGTGGCATTGCACGCGCCCGTCACCCTGAGACATAAAGATGAAAAGTCTCATGTGCCTGTAATTTCACCGGCACCCTTACCCTTCAAACCGGAACACAGCAATGCGAGCACTACTGCTTTGCGGCAGAAATAGGTATGGTGGTAGTATTTCCCCGGACGAACTCTTTCACAAAAAAGCTCTACTACTACTAATTGCATGATACATTTCATGTTACGTTTCACCAGTCTGTATACACCTTAACTTATCTACACGACGATAGATTTGTAGTGTGGACATGGCATATTACAGATTTCTTGTGCTCTTGGCCTTAATGCCTTTACACACTTCTTCAGATAATAAAATGCTTCATTTTAACGTGGAATGATAAGCCCGTGGTGCAAAATTCAAATTTTATTGTGTTTTTGCTTATTACAGCTCATCAACACTTCCTGAGATGGCGAAAACTGATTTGCGAAAACTAGGAGACTTAACACACATGTTTTAATTGATAGTATCACATAAATATCATCAGTTTAGCTATAAAACGCCGATCCATGGAAATCGAAATAGTTTTTGTAAATAATCACAACAGCTCGTTGACAAATTCACGCCACGACACGCGCAGGACCCGCTCGCGCGCTCTGTGTGGGATGCGCTTAAACTTTGACGATGAGAAACATTGACAAATAGACATGTTGACGTAACGTATATTTTGACGATACGCCCCATTGGCCAAACACACATTTGACCGACCGCCCCGAACTCACTAAAAATCACTGTCTTTGATGAAACATACGTGTTACGTCTGCTTGTTTTCGCATAATCCGGTTTCACTGCCCCAAAAGTGTTGATGAGCTGTGATGAGCAAAAAGTGCAATAGGATTTGAATTTGGCGCCACAAGCGAAACGTTCTACCTTAATGCCATGTCGTTATTGCGCAGTAGGCTCAAGACTGAGTAACTACAGTCATAGCCGTGTCACAAAATGGGAATTTTTCTTTTCTTATTTATTTTCTGTGTACCGTATGGGCGGATCCATTGATTTGAAGTCATCAATCAAAATAGCCCCGCGGGAGCCTGCGTCTTTAGAACCGAACAGACATCACGATGGACCGGCTTTCCTATAACGAGTTTATACGAACAATTTCTGAATACCCTCATTTGCAAAAAAAAATACAATTCGTGTAATTTCACGGTATTTTCACTATTACTTCATAGATTGCGAATTCCTAGACTCTTTATAGAAAGCAGTTTTGTTTTAAACTCTATAAAGCCTAGCTGTCGGTCTCTGTCTAGTGAAAACGTTCGTACAAACTCGTTATTCCTACACCTATTTGATTGATGACGGATAATCCGGAAGGCTGCTGCTTCGTGATGCCTCCTCAATGCTCTGTTCTGATGACGCGGGCTACCCCACCCCCCTAACGTTAGATAGGTGTGAACAACGAGGAGGCATCACGGTGAGTCGAGTTTCTTTATTTTGAGGACATGGGAATGAACGAACGGGACCCCATATAAATTTTTACAGAATTCTTTTGAAGCAACGGAATTTTGTCTGTTTTCCTCATTTTTATATGGAGAGTTGGGAACCCATTAGTATTTTTATTAATCTGTAAGGATAAATCATATAATTGCCCAAAGTGGAGTCACATTGATACTCGAGTAAGAAAAAGGGGCGGGAGGCATTTCATTGAATAAATCCTTAATGGGTCCGGTGACCAACAAACTGTTTCCGGTCCTTGATTTTCCTGGCTAGCGACTAGCGTAACGAGTTATTTTTATTCCTTATTAAATGATTCGTTCCTTTCCATGTCCAAACATTGAATTATTCCTCCCACGAACAGTGACTAAACTCGCCTCGTATCTCACACAGTATGCGGCGCGAAGTACAAGACTCGCCCCGGCCTGACCTACCACTTCACGCACACGCACAAGGAGGCAGCGGCGGCGGCAGCGGCGGCCGCGGGCGGCAGCGGCAGCGGCTCCGTGGTAGCCGGTGGCTCGGACGGAGACTCACGCGACAGCCGCGGCGGCGCGCACACGCCCCCCGTCTCCGCGCTCGGACCCGCCACCGAGTATCAAGACAGTTACGTCACGTTTTTGAATAACCCTGCCGGTGCCCCCAGCAACGGTGAGTACTATGTACTGCGCCGTATCACATCACTCATCATTTAGTAAGGAGTCTGCTCAGCTCTGTCATAGACTAACAAAACACAATAGACTGTCAATCTCATACAAGAAAACGTGCATCGATTAATGATTGTCTACAATGACGCTAGATGTCGCTGAGTGTTTTGAATCTGCTATAAACGATTGAAATGTTTTTTACATGTATTTCGAATGCATCGATAGAACATTTTGGCGACCATAATTTAAATGTTTATTTTTAAAGAATTAAAAGGAATCAAATCAAAATCTTTATTTACTGGAGTATGGTAAAGTTATGGGTAGGTACATAATTCAATGTGCTCATACTTTTGCTTATAAAGCGTGCAAATATACCTTTACGGTTGTTAACGTTATTAGTATCAGTATCAGTATTTAACAAGTAATTAATTTTGTAAAAAATAAAAAAAACCCCAACGCTGAACGGCTGAACCGATTTTGATCAAGCTAAGAACACTCCCGACAAATACACCTATCAAACAAAAAAAAACGAAATCGGTTCATCCGTTCGGGAGCTACGATGGGACAGACAGACACACACACACACACACACACACACACACACACAGAAACGTCAAACTTATAACACCCCTTCGTTTTTACGTCGGGGGTTAATAATTTAAAAATTAAAATTAAAATTAAAAAATAAGTCTTATTAAGAATTAAGTAAAAAAGAACACATTAAACACAATAAAAATTAAATACCTATACAATCAAATAATGTCCATCTGTCATAAATTATTAAAATATTAAAATTGCTAATTTCACTAAAAAGATAATTTAAAAAGTTATTTATTACAAAGTAGGCATGTCATTCCTATTTAAAAGTTCTATCGAGTAAAAGCATCGAGTAAGAGATTAGGTAATTGTTTTAAAATGCTGATTGAATGATTCCCAGGCTATTTGCCAGCGCCATCTAGAAATAGCCTTAAATTTGTCCTTTTTTTAGTTACAAAATTGTGTTCCATGTTAGCGGTCTATTGTGTTTTGTTAGTCTACGGCTCTATCATATCAGTGCAGCCGGGCAGCAGAGGAAAGCAGAGGAAAATAAATATTCAGGTACATTATTCGGGTTACTTTATGGGAACTGTACTGCTAGCGATACAATACAAGTTAGACCCTAATTTGGATATAAATTAATTTATAAAAAAAAAATGCAGATATAATATAGCCTGTGGTTTGTTAAGGTGGATGCTCTCGCTTCTCGCTTGAGACGCCAAATTCAAATTTTTTGGTGTTTTTTGCTCATTACAGCTTATGAACACTTTTTCAGATAGCGAAAGTTGATTTCGCGAGAACTAGGAAACTTAACACACATGTTTTAATTGATAGTATCTCATAAATATCATCAGTTTAGATTCTACGATCCCCCTAAACACATTTTTAGTGTTTTGTTTTTGTTTATTGTAGCTCTAAACTGATGATATTTATGAGATACTATCAGTTAAAACATGTACTCCTACTTCTCGCAAAATCAACTTTTGCTATCTGAAGAAGTGTTGATGAGCAGTAATGGGCAAAAACACCAAAAAAAAATGAATTTCGCGCCTCAAACGAGAACTTTGTATAGAATCAAACTAGCATGGTTTATTAGATTTTCATACAAACTAAGTCAGTGTGGTTTGGAATCCATATAAATTTAAAGAAACTGACATCCACGGACCTAGTTATTAATGTATTGACCACGTGTACAAAATGTTATGTAGTTTTATCAGATAATATGCAAAATAGGAGCTAACTTCTTTTGTATGCAGAGATCTCAAGAGCCCTAGCGGTACACTCTTAAGGTGATTACTAACCCAAACGTGCATTTTAAAATCAAGTTTAATTCAAAAATAGAGAGAATTATGTTCTGAAAACTCTGACATAGAAGTTCAGGATGTTATCTAATGCTAATAGGTGCCCTAAACACGATTCGTATTATTTCACTCGGTCGAAAAGTACTTAAACATGGGTAATTTTGTGGGTTTATGCAGATTTTATTTGAATAATACCTACTAATGCGATATGAAAATACCCAAAAAGAATATAATTGGCACCTACTAGTAAATCAAGAAGCTACATATAAATGTTTGTTACTCAGAAGCGAAATACATATTCAAAACCATTAAAAAAAAAACAGGCGCTGTGTCACACTGAGGTACAAACTGAATTGGTTTTTAAGTCCAAGTTGTTAAGATCACGTTTCTTTCAAAACGCATTGTCCTGCTAACTTTGGGTTAGTTATCGCCTTAACGAACAAGTTCAACTGATTCCAGTCATTCTGTGAGTCTTTCGCCGCGCTACGAACAACTCAGGTACTTTTAACAAAGGTGTTGGGATTCCTATAGTGGTCTGTGAAAAATCAGTATACTTAACGTAGACAGAGAAGAGTATACAGACAGACAGGCAGTTCGTTCGTTCGTTTCGTATGAGGTAGTGCTGGCCTCTGGTGTCAGAGTTTGTCAAGCCGCCCGAGGGCCTCTGACATGGCTTATCGACTGCTATTAATCAATAACAGCCGGGACCGACAGCTTAACGTGCCCTCCGAAGCACAGAGCGATGGAAATCCGCACATAACTTAGAAAAGTCATTGGTGCGGAGCCTAGATCGAACCCGGTATCGTTGGATTCTGAGTTGCACTATTGAACCGTTAGGCTACCATCGCTTAGACCAGACAGGCAGTTGACGCCTTCTATCTCACTAACACAAGAAAAAGAAAAATGTATACAAGATGCTTGTAAAGAAAAGAGACGGAGCATATTTTTTTTGTCTCTTATCGCGTGCCACTTTTTACAATGTCAGCACTTCACTTGCTAAACAAATACCTTAAATAAAGAAATAATGCTGGATAGTTCACAAAACATTATCAAGCCCCAAGCTAAGCAGAGCTTGTGTTATGGGTACTAGATAACTAATATACTTAATAGTTTCGTTTCGTATGAGGTAGTGCTGGCCTCTGGTGTCGGAGTTTGTCAAGCCGCCCGAGGGCCTCAGACATGGCTTATCGACTAGATACATTTTTTTTGTTATTCATAGAAAATACCCAGAACACCACCCTGAACAAATATCTGCAGATCGTAAAAATATTTGTACCGAGGCGGGAATCGAACCAGCAACCTCCTGCGTCGCAGGCGAACCTTCGCCCACCGCGCCACAGAGGTCTTACCTTGATTTTCTGTCGCTTACACCGACACGCTTAGCTATAGTCTATATCTCTATTCTCTGTCTACAATACCTAAGGACATACTGATAACATAATGTTCAGCGAGGCGTTTTTATGTCAATTCCATACTAATCTAGTGTTATGTGTTTCGGTACTAACGTTTCCCGTCTTCCCCCTTAACAATGAAGTGTAACCTTCCCCTCACTCCGCAGCCCCCGCCGCTAACCCCGCGCCGGTCCGCCGCGCCTCACCCCCGCCCCGGCCCGCGTCAGCTGACACGTCGAGCTCAGATTCTGCGCACGCTCCGTTGGTCCCCCCGGCTGCATCTGCTGCAGCCAGTGTGCCGGCGAGCACGCCGCCTACTAAGCCTGCGAAGGGGGTTAAACCGAAGCCTAGACCGGCATTAGGCGGTCATAGCAAGGTAGTTTTTCCAAGCTTTTATATGTAACTTGCAATGTATGTATGTTTATCTGGGTGGAATCATCTACTATATAAAAATAAGTCGGATTTTCCTTCCTGACGCTATAACTCCAGAACGCACGAACCGATTTGGCTGAAAATTGGTGGGGAGGTAGCTTAGAACCAGGAGATTGTCTTAGGGGGGGGGGGTTACCGGGTACTACCCGTGCGAAGCCGGGGCGAGTCGCTAGTTATCTATAAAACAAAGTCGTGTTAGTTACACAACTTATAACTCAAGATCGGCTGGACCGATGTTAGTTATCTCTTTTTTGGTGGATTCTTCTCCGCTCCGAATAGCAGAATAAGTAATAAAATATCGGGGGGTGGGGGGCTGTTTTTCACCGGGGGCTACCCGTGCGAAGCCGGGGCGAGTCGCTAGTGTATTATATTTAACTTGCAATGTATGTATGTTTGTCTGGGTGGAATCATTATGTATCTTTGATTGAGCTGAAATTTGGCATACCTGTCAAGTTCCGATGACAATACAATATGATGGTGACAGCGAGCTGGTCTGATGATGGAGACGGAAGGTGGACAGCGGAACTCCTCGACGGATAATACTGGCCGTGTTTAGGCTCATTTTGATTAGCACACGGTTACGATTACTAATTTTATAAAAGCTTGCAATTAAAAAAAAAAAAACAAAGCTTATATGTAATAATATGTATGCTAATGAATAGTCAACTGGTTCCAGGCCTCACCGTCTCCATACTGCGACTTCTGCCTCGGCGACGACCGGAAGAACAAGAAGACGGGCACGCCGGAGCAGCTCGTGAGCTGCTCGGACTGCGGCCGCTCAGGTAACTGCTTCCACAGCGAGCGGCGCGCGTGCGAGCGGCACCGGCATCTCGCCGACGGCATCCGGCTCAACGGCCTGCTCGAGATACTCACCTCCGTGTCGTACCCGGCCGACGCGTTCGACACATTCGCAACGCAGACGAAGCTGCTCAAAGATGATTATGTGAATGCGGTGTCGCCGCCCTCCAGGCATAGCCCTACCTTCTAAGACGGTGCGAGATATTGTTAATGTCAAACAACTCCCTTTTCCGCATTCGAACTCTATGGGTGGTCCAGAGTTGTCTGAATAGGTATACCCTGGTTCAGAATTCGAGATATTTTTTGTAAACAAAGGGGATACCACAGCAAAAAAATAGGTGCGCTATGGTAGTTTATTAAATTAGGCCAATAAACAGGCTCGGGCATGTTATTCTAACTCAGATCTGATAAACTATATAGAAATCAATATTTTGTTGTATATATTTTTGAGTTATTTCGGTTATTAACAAAGTTATCAAGCAAAAATATATTTGTTAGTAGAAAATATTTCATGTTACTTGGAACACTGCATAGATTCTAAACAATGGGCTTTGTTTTGAAAGCCGGTCCCCATTTTGGTAATTTCATTCGTTTCTCCTCATTTGCCGAATACGAATGTGCTTTTCGCACAATTTTACAATGGAATGGTCATACTGTATCAATAGGTAAGAGATATAAATATAACATTTTGCCGTTTACACATTGACTGGTCAGATAAACATAGGTAGGTAGTGGGTTTGTGTTTATTTGCCGCAAATTGAAGGTACATACCGCGCCAGCAATCCCGCTGGCGGATATTACAAAAATTTCATACCGTAGGAAAAGCCGATGGTCAGTTCTAGTAAAACATGATCCACGCAAAAAAATGTTCTTACTCTTGGCTTGTCTCTTAGACGGTGACATTTGTTTGTTTACAAAATTATCTCGAATTGTGAACCAGGGTATAGTTAGCCAGCCTAACTCCTTTCAGAAGCACAGACGTTTCCTGGGGTCTTTGTTTACGTTGAGCTGCTACTCGCGGTCGGACAACCTCTGCAGATGGGCTGTCTGTGGCTCCGATGTTGAAGAGGTGTTTGTTGACGGTGCCAGATATTACGAGCTTTATGAATCGTGATGGTGTCAGATATGAGCTCGGCGACTCGCCAAAGTACAATTAAGCTTGCGATCCTATTAGATATAGATATGTATAAAGATTGGTATCAACACATCAGCTTCATTAGACAGTTAAGGTACTGACACGAAGCTCATTGCTAGCACGAAAGCATGCTATTATTTAGCAATTGGTCATTACTAGCATGTATGTCGTCGTCGTTCCGGCGTCGATTCGTATGAGGTAGTGCTGGCCTCTGGTGTCAGGGTTTGTCAAGCCGCCCGAGGGCCTCTGACATGGCTTATCGATTGCTATTAATCAATAACAGCCGGGACCGACAGCTTAACGTGCCCTCCGAAGCACAGAGCTATGGAAATCCTCACATAACTTAGAAAAGTCATTGGTGCGGAGCCTAGGATCGAACCCGGTATCGTTGGATTCTGATTTGCACTATTGAACCGTTAGGCTACCATCGCTCTGTAAAACATGTATGTAAAACATTTTTACACAAAAAAAAACAAGGTTACCTCTAACTTTTGGCTAGATTCGATTGTTTATTAAAATGGTACATATTATTGGGTAAAAAATTTGATAAATAAAATCTATACAATAAAGCCGAAGGTTTACTGTAGGAGTTTTGTAAAATTGTCTTTATTTTACGAAATATTCAACTAAAATATTTCGTATATATGACTTTGTCGAGCGCACCAGGTGTTTTTTTTTGTATGTTGATTTTTGCCTGGGTTTGGCTCAACCTTAAACTAGCATGCTTTGCAGCTGTGAACATTGCTAGCGATAAGCATGCAGGTTTTAAGATGACAACGGCGGTTTGTTGTTCAGACGCGCTCAGAGCACACTCTTCCACCCGCGCCTCAGGTAGCATGGCATGTGTTTGTGTAGGAATAATACTAGCAATGTACACACATGCTACTAAGTAGCAATTGCTCAATAATAGCATGCTCCGTGCTAATGACGAGCATGTGTGTCAGTAGCTTTATTGATTTATTCCAATTGTTGATTGCTATCGGATAGTTGAGCCCAAAATTAATCTCAAAATGATAGATAAATGCTACCCAACTCCGTGTTAGCCATGTCACAAAGTCTTACTTTGTAATCAATGGAGACGTTACGATATCTTCATGTTTTTTTTACGTAACGCTCTGTAACCCCTTCCTAAAAAATTGTAATTCCAAACAACGTTCATCCGCCTGGGACTCGCCCTACGTGGTATTGCAATGCGCTCGTCACTTTTTTTTTTCTTTATAATTGGCTCCGCACGGCTTGTGCATTTGCCATTTTCAGTATTTTCACTATATTGTATTTTCAATATATTTTGCAACGTTACACTCCTTCCAAGTCGTCAAAGTCACAGTCGAGTCATGTTTTGGTAAAACGGTGGCCAATTTTACTAAAACTTTGGTAGACAATTTCCACCAATTTCAAAAGTCACGCACGCAATTCACTTCCATTCCATTTCACTACACTTGTGCTTTTTAAACGAGCTACATTAGTTAAAATGCCACCAAAATAACACAAAATAACTCAAGGAAACACTAGGAAAAGAAATAAAATAAAAGTAGACAACGTGTCTTTTCGAAAATGGCGGGAAGAGCCATCTCCGCTCGTCACTTATTGCCTGTAATTTCGCCGAAACCACAGAATACATAAAATTCCTCTGCAATGCTTAAAAAAGTTATAAATGTACAAACATGTTATAGACGACGTCAAACGCAGCCTCTCATTATGGGGTATGGTTTAAAACAAGTCTGATTTAAACAAAACCATAAATAAAAGAAGAAGAAGAGGTAAACTCACGCTTATTACCTGTCACTTTTTAACGCCATTTCACAGAAAGAGACGGCAATATTTGGAAACTTTGGTTATACTCTGAGCATGGACTAAGTATACAAAAGGATTGAGCGCTCTAAAAAATTATAATACCGAAACAAGACCTTATTCCGTTAGGTTAAGAGTCAATTTAGATTACCTTCATAGATAGAGGAAAAACGAGCCAAGAGAGATAGTTAGAATAGAGGCAGTTTGTCCCTTTCTAACACTTGAAGTGATAGCTTTATGATAGCAAGGGTGACCATGCCCATTGTATAGGTAAATACTAAGAGGTCATTGATACTACAAATTTAAAAGAAACATCACGGCATAATTGAAAAAACCGGTAATAACTCACGTAGGTACTTGTTCCGAGTCAAACACCCGACTCGAGTTTCTGGGACTTAAAACCCCCCTTGAGGAAGAAACGAGTCCAGAAACTCGAGTCGGGTGTTTGACTCGGAACAAGTACCTACGTGAGTTATTACCGGTTATTTCAATTATGAATATTACTCACGGAAGTTTTAATAGTATTACATCACGGCATGGCTGCGTCACGAGTCACGCATTTTGCCGACACTGAACACTCGGTAAGTAATCAGTAACAAGGTTCGATAACACTTTCTGTGATATTGGAAAAAAAACGTGTTTCCTACAAACGCAAGCCCAGTCCCGAGTCATCTATTAGGGGAGGTCAACATTTTAATTTACGAAATTGAAAAAAGTGTTTTCATCCCATCTATTCGAAAAGGACGACTGGGTTCGCCTTTAAGTGCACCCAACGGTGGTGTTTTCTATGAGAAACTTTTAGCGGGCAGTAATGAGTTTTGCGGCGCACTTATTAAGTTCCTAATTCAAAAAGTGCGCGGCAAAGATAATTGCGGCGCACTTATTGAATTTGGAACCAGCGCCAAATAATTCGAACGCAAATATTGTTTGAATAAATACTGGCTGGTACGACGGCCCAAAACCCAAAACAAAAAAACCCAAAACACACAAAAAACACAAAACACAAAAAAAAACACAAAAAAAAAAACAAAAAAAAACACAAAACACGAAAACACAAAAAAAACACAATACACACAAAAAACACAAAACACAAAAAAAACACAAAAAATACAAAAAACACAAAAAACACAAAACACAAAAAAAAACAAAAAAAATACACAAAAACCATAAAACACAAAAAAACACAACACAAAAAACACAATACAAAAAAAACACAAAAAAGCACAATACACACAAAAAACACAAAACACAAAAAACACAAAAAAAACACAAAAAGCACAATACACACACAAAACACAAAAAAACACAACACAAAAAACACAATACAAAAAAAACACAAAACAAGCACAAAACACACAAAAAACACAAAACACAAAAAAAAACACAAAGAGCACAATACACACAAAAAATACAAAACACAAAAAACACAAAACACAAAAAAAAACAAAAAAATACACAAAAACCATAAAACACAAAAAAACACAACACAAAAAACACAAAAAAGCACAATACACACAAAAAACACAAAACACAAAAAAAACACAATACACACAAAAAACACAAAACACAAAAAAACACAAAACACAAAAAAACACAAAAAATACAAAACACAAAAAACACAAAACACAAAAAAAAAAACAAAAAAATACACAAAAACCATAAAACACAAAAAAACACAACACAAAAAACACAATACAAAAAAAACAAAAAAGCACAATACACACAAAAAACACAAAACACAAAAAAAACACAAAAAAAACACAAAAAGCACAATACACACAAAAAACACAAAACACAAAAAAACACAACACAAAAAACACAATACAAAAAAAACACAAAAAAAGCACAAAACACACTAAAAACACAAAACACAAAAAAAAACACAAAAAGCACAACACAAAAAACACAATACAAAAAAAACACAAAAAAGCACAATACACACAAAAAACACAAAACACAAAAAAAACACAAAAAGCATAATAAGTTTAGTTACACACAAAAAACACAAAAAAAACACAAAACACAAAAAAACACAAAACAAAAAAAAACACAAAAAATACAAAACACAAAAAACACAAAACAAAAAAAAAACAAAAAAAAACACAAAAACCATAAAACACAAAAAAACACAACACAAAAAACACAATACAAAAAAACACAAAAAAAGCACAATACACACAAAAAACTAAAAAACACCCAAAAAAAAACACAAAAACACAAACACAACAAAAAAAACACAAAAAAACAACCATTTGTTTTATTAAATAATAATATTACAATAACATATGAGGCGCTTTTTATTTTCTCATAGTGGGTGATGAAAAGCAGAGTGTATCACACGGGCGCAACATATATTTTTGGCTCGGGCGACGTACTTTGAATCCCTCGCTACGTTCAGGATTCTACTAAAGAATCCCTCGCTACGCTCGGGATTCTACTCTAGAATCCCTCACTTCGCTCTGGATTCAAAAAAGCGCCCTCGCCGTAAAAATATTATGTTGCTCCCTTATGATACAATCTACTATATCGATCCGTGACAAAATAATAATAATAAGTAATGTTTGTTCCGCTTCATCTACCTACCTACATAAGTGTCTCTGGAAAAAGTTTCCTGGACATGATTTTTTTTATGGTCACCGTATTAGAAAGAGACGCACTGTCTCTATAGTACATATCTTGCTCGGCTCGTTTTTCAGCTGCGAGCGCTCAGTCCTTTTGTATACTACGTCCATGACTCTGTGATACTTTTGAATAAAGTTGTTGAACGTTGATTATGTAATGCTTTGTCAAAAACCCTGCTTTGTAAAACTTGGATGTAGCAAAACTGTGGCCAAGATTTAAATATGGTAAGCCAGCCCCGGCATAAATATTAAAAGATTTTATTTAAGTTTTTTCCTGCATGTGGGGGGACTAATTTGGCAACCGAATTTTTGACAACTTTCCAATATCCGATTGAGCTGAAATTTGGTATACCTGTCAAGATCCGATGACAATACAATATTATGGTGACGGCGAGCTGTTCTGATGATGGAGAGGGAAGGTGGACAGTTTCGTCTCTAGTCTCTACGTTGATCAATTAGCCTGGCTGTGTTTGAGCACAGTTTGATCAGCACGCGGTTCTTCCAATCACTAATTTCATGAAAGCTTGTTTCTTTTTCAACAAAATTAGTTTTTGAGATCAACTTTATAATTCCTTTGCTGATATAAATACGATAATACCTATGGTCAACGCTTTTGAAATGATTATATAAAATAATGTGTATGAGTTGCCGAAGCTAATTATTGACCTTGATTCAAAAACTAACACTTTAACACCGTAGCATAGTCACAACGTAAAATGTTATAAAATGTCTTGGACCAATATCAACTCGAATTTATACCGAATTCACGGTAAAATTTGCTTTATTTTTAAAGCAAATCTATTTCTAAGTTCATAGAGCTGATAATACCACGCGAGTGTTTAACAAATCTAAATTCAATTACAATGTTCATAGAGGTGATAACCGCGTGAGATGATAAACGAAAGTGTAATGTTTCGTTTCACCAAATTTATTCGGATACACATGCTATTTTCATTGTTTTAACTTTGGACATTCCATAATATAGCTTGAAATTATATCTTTATAATCTCATTTACGTACTTAGTAGAAAATTATAGTTATTTTTTTGAAGATTAGCATGACAAATTTTGCCGATAGATGGCGGCGCTATCACTGAGCGTTTAACACTGTTATTCCACAAGTTATTTATAAATGTTGATTTTATTATAGATATATATTATAACTACTATATCATTCATTATAAAATATTTTTTTTCAAGACGTTCTTGGTGGTGAAGCTTTGAAATTTTAGGTTATACAATTTTAACTTAGGAAGGACGGAGAACGTTAGTGGTAGGATGAATTATATTTGGTAAAAACTATAGAAAAGCAGCAAAACAAAGCTGGAATATCCCTCATGTGTGAGTTTGTTAATCGATATTTACTAGAAATAATGTATTCTTACCTTAATAAAATAAAATTAATGACAAATGTTATGTCAAACCGCCATTTTGTATCGACCTCTTTAAAGAGACGCTAAACAAAATGGCGCCTTGACAGTGGTAATTTCAAACGCATACCGTTGAAAAAGAATGAATGTTTTTATAGTCTTGGTGTTGCCATTTTGAATAAAAGTTATTTCGAGTGTTGCCAAATTAATATAGTTTTTGAGATGTCTGAGATTTCTTTGTTCTGAGTAAAATGTGCCTTAAACTTAAATTTCCATATTCACCTTTTATATAAAAAACTATGCAATGTTATAATCAAGAAAATGGTAAGAAACCATTTTTTTTAAATAATGTTCGCTATGTTTTTTTTAATTGTTTGTAAAATCACACTTGACCTCTTGAAACAATGACATCACGGGTCTTATAAATTGTATTATTCTGTATTTTGTTTCTTGATCAACGTGCCCGTGAATGCCTGTGCAAAGTACCATAACGTGGCTGTTCCACGTTTATTTGTAAGGCGTGTCTAATCCTAGCTTTTCTAGTCATGCATCTTCATTAACGAGTCAAGTATACGTTAAATATGAACTGTTCACGATCGAAGAAGGAATTTTCTCAAATCAGAGTTGATTCAATGTTTATTGTTCATCAATGCTGTTTTTAGTAATATTAATATAACTAAACTTAAACATAAGCTATTATAAACCCAAAATTTGGGTCACATTTTAAGTTAAAAGTGTGTTATAAACTTGAAAAAATAACAAACTTTGGGAAATAGCAGTGGTGCCATCTTTTGCCAATAGTTCGAACAAAGTCTTTGACATTGAACAGAAAAGTTTCCAAATGAAACACCTTTAGATGGCATCCTGCGGCGCTTAGCTGAGTTGGTAGTGCCCACACCAGCCTTAGCTCGTTCCATGGCCGAACTGGTCAAGGCATCTTTGAGTCTAGAATGCGGGTTTGAGTCAACATGGAGTAACATGTAAATTTATAAGCTATCATGTTAATTTACAAGTCATTTTTGTAGAAACCAGAGCTTACTTAGTGCCTTTTGTGATTCATTTATGACAACAATTTGGAAACAGCTGTAATGGTAGACGCAGACGTGTTCGACAAAAGATATCTAATAGACAAATATTTGAAATGTAATGTATAGTAAGAGGAACAAGTTTTAGTTGAGCCCTGGCGGGCGTAGCACGGGATTTGTGCAGTAGCAGGCCTTATCACTCGCTCAAGGTTACGCGGTAAATACCTACGGCTCTTGATTCCTTGGCAGTACACAATGTAGTCTGTACCCTATGGCGTCCACGTAAGATACGTTTTAGCGTGCACGAACGCCTGTAACTATTTTCTCTTTATATGAGTGTGAAGTATCTGTTCCTACTATTAATTAATCTGTGGCAGCAGTAATTTTTAGTATACAATACTCTGCTGCGCAGTCACATGGTACGCGCCGGGACTTACATTATGTGCAGTTTACTATACAAGTACACATTTCATAAAAAGTTTGCGATCACTTTGAAAAGTTGTAATATTTTTTGTTTTGAAGTATTGTGAAGTATTGTGAAAACGTCTTTAATGCATTAATTTTTTGTTTAAAAATTCATTGATTAGAATTAAAAAAACATAATGTTTCTTGTGTTATTTTAAAAAAAACTAAGTCAAGGTTACCTGAAGTTTTGCGAGCAATAATAATGAAGTTGAGCATGTGTGAATAACAAAAATATTGAATTCCTTTAATTCTCGGCTTATTTTTAATAACTTTCCCTATTAATTAATTTTAATTATGCAATAATAGTTATAAAAAATGTATGTTTTCAAACTGATCGCAATTTTTTTTATGAGTACATATAAATGTACGTAGTTTTTTATATTAAAAATTAACCCAAAGATGTTAAAACTTTTATATTTTAATGAAAAATAACTAATTGTTATTGATTAAAATTTTATTTCTATCATTCCTATAGTTTATTACACGTTTTCATTTAGAAATTTAGTGATAGTTTTAGTAAAATGTATCTCTTATCCTATATTTGTTATAATATGACCATTTAATATATTAGAAATATATAAAGTATCATAAGTTACCAAATTTTTGTTATACTTTGGAATTGGAAGAAACTTATGGTTTGTGCCTTACAACGCAATGTGCTACCTATGGGTACTATATATAGGTATGCCAGAATATTATATTTGGTTACTATGTATGAAAAAATATTTTACAGTGTTGGTTGTTCAAAGAAAGTTTCCTCTCCGTTTTTAAAGAAATATATATAATTTGTTAGTAAATTTAAAATTTGTGGCGGAAATTTAATAAATTGACTGTTATAACTTTCTCCAAGCGCAGCAATAACAACATTTACCTTTTGTTATATGAACACATTTTATATAAGGAAATAGTGGTAAATATTACGATGCGAGAGGTTGCGGGTTCGATTCCCCTGCGGGACAAATTTTTATATCATCTGCAAATATTAGTTCTGTATCTGTGTTGTGGTACCATGGTACTCGTAGTTCCTGATACCCACGACACAGGGGATCTTAGTGTGGGATCAGGATTATGTATGTGACTGTTGGGTGTCATGTTATATTTATGATTTTCGAAATGTATCAGAAAATTTAAGTAAAATATATAGTTTTAGTACCGATGTTCATATGATAAGCATAGAGACCTGTATCGACTAAAGCGTAGCGGTTAAGATATGTGATTAATTTTTAGCAACTCTAATGTAGGTGGCAGTAAAGAATGTGCCCGATTCGTAATCTGCCCGATCCGGAATCTGCCCGATTCGGAATCGGCCCAATCAAGAATCTGTTAATTACGGAAAACCCGTAAAATCAAACAATGGTATCGCTTGTAGCCAAGTGCGAGTTTCATACAATCCTATGGACAACTGTGGAATGAGCTTCCATCTGAGGTATTCTCGCTAGGTTACAGTGGCGCTTCAAGAAAAATGTTCTTAAATTCCTTCTGGGTAGGCAGCGCGTCGACAATACCCCCGGTGTTGCCGGTGTCTATAGCGACGGTGACTACTTTACAACAGATGCGCATGTTGCCTATGCCGTATGCAAGTTTGCCAAATTGTTTAAAAAAAAATAGATAGCACGTCGTCGCCACGCTTTAGTGGACATAGCTCCTAAATCAATATCAGTATCCTACATATCTAAGTACATATGATACGCTGACGGCGTTACTCAGAGACGGTAATTAAAGTTAAGGTGGTTGCTTTTTTCCATTAACGTATTTTACCAAAATGGATACAATAATACTTGTATGGACTAAAATTTCGATGTAATTTTTGTTATTAATCCATTGTTTTCTTGAATCATAAATGATTTGCCGCATATAATAATAAACAATATAAAAGCCAACAATTCAGTGTAAAACAAGTCAATAATTTTTTTTTAATAAAAAAAACCCTAAACGCAATGAAACGGCTGAACCGACTTTGATCAAACATAGCTAAGAACACTCCCGATATATTCACCTTTCAAACAAAACAAAAAAAAACTAAATCGGTTCATCCGTTCGGGAGCTTCGATGCCACAGACACACACACACACACACACACACACACACACACACACACAAGCACACGTCAAACTTATAACACCCCGTCGTTTTTGCGTCGGGGGTTAATTATATTCTGCTCGCCCATATTTGGTAAAATATGTTAGTATGAAAAAGCAACCACCTTAAAGGCCCTTAATGTCTTTTAACCACATTAAATGGTTCCTAGCATAGATTTTGTAAAGCACTTTCGAATATTGAACAGTTTGATGTACCGTTAGGTTATCGAGGGGCTCTGAACTAGTTGTTAAGACCGAGTCATTTCTTTATTCTTTGTTGACATACAAAACCAAAGTATAGAAAATGCAATACTGGAAGTGCATACCCAAAGAGAAAAAAAAACTTGTATGTTAATTCCATGTTTAGCGTAAGAACAAGTTACATACCGTTTTTATTTAATTTTGTATAGTGTTTGAGCATTAAACAAAATAATTGGATGAAATTGTTTGATTTAGCTGTGCTGAAGAATAGTGAATGGCACTTCCATACAACATTGTCTAATACTTTGTATATTTGTATGAACTTTAACTATTGTATATTGTTTTATTTTTATTTCACTATTGTTCGGCACATAGCATTTTAATCCTTTTAATTTTATCCTGTGATTAGTTTTAAAAGAAGAATTTGAAAGGAGATTTCAATTCAAGGTAAGATTGTTATGTGCCTTACAATATTGATTTTATAAGTTAGGATTAGGGCCGCTATCCATCATAGATTAGCGGAGATATAACATGAAATGATAGGAAAATGTTTTGTGATATAAAAAATAACGTGTAGATATTTCTACCGGGTTTTATAGTCGTGTTCCCCTCACTAACTTAAAAAAATGGTCAGAGAGGGGCGATAAGTACGTAGTTTCGTTAAGTACGTAGTTTCGCTAAGTTCATTATTTCGATAATTACGTAATTTCTTTAAGTGCGTAGTTTCGATAATTACGTAATTTCGATAGTACGTAATGTGTAGAAGTACGTAGTTTCGATAAGTTAATTATTTGGATAATTACGTAATTTATGCCTAATTTCGATTAGGACATAATTTCTTTAGGTATGTAATTTCGATAAGTACGTAATGTCGGGAAGTACGGAGTTTCGTTAAGTGCGTAATTTCGATAAGTACGTAATTTACGTTCCTAATGAACAAATATATCACAAACCGTTACCCGATTCAGTATTATTCACTTGTGAAGTTATATCTGGACTGCAATATCCATGCAGTAATACAGTCTTTACAGTAATCTATGATATAAAATAACTTATTACAACATAGTTCATAGTAATTTATTTGTCAACCCGCACTAATGATACAGTAATGTTTATAACATGTCTCTCGATGCGTAGGTCACCCAACATGTCTGCAGTTCACGGCCAACATGATCGTCACCGTGCGCAAGTACCGCTGGCAATGCATCGAGTGCAAGTGCTGCTCCGTGTGCGGGACCAGCGATAATGACGTGAGTACACGACAACATGATCGTCACCGTGCGCAAGTACCGCTGGCAATGCATCGAGTGCAAGTGCTGTTCCGTTTGCGGGACCAGCGATAATGACGTGAATACACGACAACATGATCGTCACCGTGCGCAAGTACCGCTGGCAATGCATCGAGTGCAAGTGCTGCTCCGTGTGCGGGACCAGCGATAATGATTTGAGTACACGACAACATGATCGTCTCCGTGCGCAAGTACCGCTGGCAATGCATCGAGTGCAAGTGCTGCTCCGTGTGCGGGACCAGCGATAATGACGTGAGTACACGACAACATGATCGTCTCCGTGCGCAAGTACCGCTGGCAATGCATCGAGTGCAAGTGCTGCTCCGTGTGCGGGACCAGCGATAATGACGTGAGTACACGACAACATGATCGTCTCCGTGCGCAAGTACCGCTGGCAATGCATCGAGTGCAAGTGCTGCTCCGTGTGCGGGACCAGCGATAATGACGTGAGTACACGACAACATGATCGTCACCGTGCGCAAGTACCGCTGGCAATGCATCGAGTGCAAGTGCTGCTCCGTGTGCGGGACCAGCGATAATGACGTGAGTACACGACAACATGATCGTCACCGTGCGCAAGTACCGCTGGCAATGCATCGAGTGCAAGTGCTGTTCCGTTTGCGGGACCAGCGATAATGACGTGAATACACGACAACATGATCGTCTCGGTGCGCAAGTACCGCTGGCAATGCATCGAGTGCAAGTGCTGCTCCGTGTGCGGGACCAGCGATAATGACGTGAGTACATGACAACATGATCGTCTCCGTGCGCAAGTACCGCTGGCAATGCATCGAGTGCAAGTGCTGCTCCGTGTGCGGGACCAGCGATAATGACGTGAGTACACGACAACATGATCGTCTCCGTGCGCAAGTACCGCTGGCAATGCATCGAGTGCAAGTGCTGTTCCGTTTGCGGGACCAGCGATAATGACGTGAGTACACGACAACATGATCGTCACCGTGCGCAAGTACCGCTGGCAATGCATCGAGTGCAAGTGCTGCTCCGTGTGCGGGACCAGCGATAATGACGTGAGTACACGGCTTAGCAGACTGTGATGGTGTTTGGTGTGTGGATAGATGGAAGTTGGGGAATATTGGGGGTGTTGGGGCATCCTGTAGTGGTTGCTTTTTCATAGTATTTACCAAATATAAATAAATAAATAATGCTGAACAGTTCACACAACATTATCTAGCCCCAAGCTAAGCAGAGCTTGTGTTATGGGTACTAGATAACTGATATACTTTACATTACATAGATAGATTATTTTTACAGAAATATAAAAGCCAAAAACAGTCGGTTCAATGTAAAATTATACTCTGTTCGCCCATACCGACTTACGAACTCTGTGGCGAAGGTTCGCCTGCGACGCAGGAGGTTGCGGGTTCGATTCCCGCCTCCGAACAATTATTTGTACAATCTGCAGATATTTGTTCAGGGTGCTCTGGGTATTATCTATGTATAATAAAAAATATCTATCTATATGTTATGTTATGTTATGTTATGTTCTGGGTATTTCAATAAAAAATATCTATCTATGTAAGATATTGTATTAAGTATATCAGTTATCTAGTACCCATAACACAAGCTGTGGTCAGCTTGGGGCTAGATAATGTGTAAACTGTCCAGCATTATTTATTATTACTGTTTTGTGGCAGAAATAGGTATGGAGGTAGTACTTCCCCGGATGAACTCTCACAAAAAAAGCTGTACTAACTAGTAAAACGTTGGGTTCCAGGATCAGCTGTTGTTCTGCGACGACTGCGATCGCGGCTACCACATGTACTGCCTCGCGCCGCCACTCGTCACGCCGCCCGAGGGCTCGTGGTCTTGCAAGCTGTGCTTCGAGCAGTTCCACACCAAGTGATCGCACGCAGACACGGTGAGTGATCCATGTACTGCCTCGCGCCGCCACTCGTCACACCGGCCGAGGGCTCGTGGTCCTGCAAGCTGTGCTTCGAGCAGTTCCACACCAAGTGATCGCACGCAGACACGGTGAGTGACCCATGTACTGCCTCGCGCCGCCACTCGACAAGCCGCCACTCGACACGCCGCCACTCGACACGCCGCCACTCGACACGCCGCCCGAGGGCTCGTGGTCTCGTGGTCCTGCAAGCTGTGCATCGAGAAGTTCCACACCAAGTGATCGCACGCGGGCACGGTGAGTGACCCATGTACTGCCTCGCGCCGCCACTCGACAAGCCGCCACTCGACACGCCGCCACTCGACACGCCGCCACTCGACACGCCGCCCGAGGGCTCGTGGTCCTGCAAGCTGTGCATCGAGAAGTTCCACACCAAGTGATCGCACGCGGGCACGGTGAGTGACCCATGTACTGCCTCGCGCCGCCACTCGACAAGCCGCCACTCGACACGCCGCCACTCGACACGCCGCCCGAGGGCTCGTGGTCCTGCAAGCTGTGCATCGAGAAGTTCCACACCAAGTGATCGCACGCGGGCACGGTGAGTGACCCATGTACTGCCTCGCGCCGCCACTCGACACGCCGCCACTCGACACGCCGCCACTCGACACGCCGCCCGAGGGCTCGTGGTCCTGCAAGCTGTGCATCGAGAAGTTCCACACCAAGTGATCGCACGCGGACACGGTGAATGACCCATGTACTGCCTCGCGCCGCCACTCGACACGCCGCCACTCGACACTCCGCCACTCGACACGCCGCCAGAGGGCTCGTGAGTGACCACTCCAGACGCCCAAGTCGGCGGTTTGCAAACGTCATCCATGTATAACGTAATAACTAGCTATTAACAGGTGAAACGGACTTGGAAACGGACGTGTCTCGCTCTTGCACAGTTACGAATTTAATTCGCGGTACGCGTGGCTCTAGCCGCTGCCCGATAAGTTTCCTCGATGGCTGACAAGGCGATCGTCGTGAACTAGTTGTTGGCGTTCATTCAGAATGCCATCGACATCATGGACGAGATCAGCATCTTGCAGATTTGCAAGTCCAATTTCAAGGAGGAGGACATCTGCAGTGGCAAGCTGCTACTCTTTCGCACGCTCGGCAGGGAAGCCAGTATGCCGTCCCGCCGGAGGGAGGGAGGAGAAAGGAGTCTTCAGGACATCGTGACGCTGTTGAAGGAGACTGATCCTGACAACGTGCCCGATTTCGTTGCGAAGGAGCTGCATAAGCTCCCACCAGTGGGATTCGACCATGTCGACGTCACCAGGCTGTTGAGGGACATCACGTTCCTGAAGACAAGCCTGGCTGTAGTACAGGCTAAGTTGGAGGCGTCCGATGATGCTATCACCGGTCTAAGTGCTGAGTTGGTGTCATTACGTGACATTAATTTAGTAAGTAGGTCATCCGCCTCTAACGAGGTCAACGTGCAGCAAGGTGCAAAGTGCACTGTGCCGGTGTTGAGTGTCGAGTCGGAATGTGCCGACTCAGCGGAGTCGTCGGTCGCTGCCGCAATTACACCGAACGCGTGCCTTCGGCCCGCCACCAGCATCTCTCGCACCGCAGAAAAGCCGACACCGGTCACGCTGGTTCCTCCCCGACAGCATGACTACGCTTCTGCAGCGGCCAGCAACTCCGCTGCCTCTCAGAAAAAGGGGAAGAAGCGGAGCTGTGAATCAGTTCGCAGCGCTGCAACCGCTAGGGCTCTAAGGAAGGAGCCCTGTGATGCAGAGGGCTTTATCGAGGTGATAAGCAAGAAACGGAAGCCCTCTAGCCGGAACCAGTGTGGTACTCATGTATCTAGTGAGCAGCACTTCCGATCGGAGGTACCCACTACGCAGATCTACGTGTCCCGCGTCTACTTCGACGTGAAGGCCGCAGAGGTGGTGGAGTACATCAGGAAGAAAGCAAGGGTGGGATTGAGGGTCATGAAGTTGGACTCTCGTCATAATGTGAGCTTTAGCTCAGTATGGCCGAAAGGGGTGAAGTTCTGGCGGTTCAAGGGCCGCCTGTCACGAGATCCCGTGTGCCGCGACGCGTCGGCGATCACACGCGTGTTAGAATAATTTATAAATAAAATTGTTTTTATATGTATGTTAGTTTGTAAGGTATTTATGTTGCTATGGCCTTATTAGGCCTGTTTAGGTTTTAGTGCATTTCTCAGTAAGCCAGAAATAAATATTTTGGATTTGTTTTTTTTTTTAATTGAATTAATCTGTGCCAGAAACGTCACAGATTAATTCAAATTCAAATTCGAAATCTTTATTTCAGGCTTATTGAGAAACGCACTAAAACCTTAACAGGCCTAATAAGGCCATAGCAACATAAATACCTTACAAACTAACATACATATAAAAACACTTTTATTTATAACTTAATCTAACTCACGTGTGATCGCCGACGCGTCGCGGCCCGGGGGATCACGTGACAGGCGGCCCTTGAACCGCCGGAAGTTAACCCCTTTTGGCCAGAATTCAGGGCTCGAGAAGGTCTTCACACTTTCCGTACTTTCCTTCATACTTTTGACGCGGACATATGGTATTGTTACGCGGATTTTGTATGGAGACACTGATAAGCGCTTCTAGCGTACACATTGAAATTTTCAATTTCTATACAAAAACAAGTTTTTTTTTATTGAAAAATATAATTTTCAATACAAGCTTTTATGAAATTATTAATCGGACCATGTGCTGATCAAAATGAGCCTAAACACGGCCAGTCTAGTATTTATCTATCGAGGAGTTGCATTGTCCAACTTCCGTCTCCATCACCAGATCAGCTCGCTGTCACCATAATATTGTATTGCCATCGGAACTTGACAGGTATGCAACATCTCAGCTCAATCGGATGTTGATAAATAAATAAATAATGCTCGACAACACACCATTATCTAGCCCCAAGCTAAGCAGAGCTTGTGTTATGGGTACTAGATAACTTATTTTGACGACCTCTGTGGTGGGGCGGGCGAATGTTCGCCTGCGACGCCGGAGGTTGCGGGTTCGATTCCCGCCTCGGAACAAATATTGTGCAATATGCAAATGTTTGTTCAGGGTGTTCTGGGTATTCTCTATGTATAATAAAAAATATCTATCTATGTTATATATTGTATTAAGTATATCAGTTATCTAGTAACCATAACACAAGCTCTGCTTAGCTTGGGGCTAGATAATGTTGTGTAAACTGTCCAGCATTATTTATTTATTTATTTATTTTATTTATTTATACCTGATACAATACATCACATAGATAGATATTTTTTATTATACATATAAAATTGAAAATACCCAGAACACCCTGAACAAATATCTTCAGATCACACAAATATTTGTTCCGAGGCGGGAATCGAACCCGCAACTCCTTCGCCCGCCGCGCCACAGAGGTCAATGGTCGTTGATGATGATGGTGAACCTTCAATATTTTGAGAATCTGGTCAAATCATGAAAACCCGTTTTTTCTTATTCCCCAATACTCTCTAGTTTAAAAAAAACAATGTTTTTTGTTTCAGACTTTCAGACTGCAAGGAGAGTGAAAGAGAAGGATAGATAGCGTTAACGAATTAGCCGGGCTGTTTTGGTACAATCAGGTGATCAGGTGTTTCTTGTCATATTCGTGTTAAGTGGTTTTATTGAAGTATGTAACAGTGTTGCCATAGATTATAGAGTGAGGACGGGCTGAATGTGGCCTGACTGAAGTATTATGACTATTCTGTCGAGTCTGTGCACCATTCCATAAAGATACAGTGTTACAAGGATCATTTGGCACGTGGCTGAAATCAGAATTAACACCGCCATCTTGTAATCTAATATTAAACAGCGCCGCAACGGCGGCCACAAGACGTGCCAAATGATCCTTGTAGCACTACTGTATAATTACCATTTTTTCAGTCTATTAAAACGCGCTCTTGATAATTTTAATATGGCTTAAGGCTGTTCGCACTGTCGAACTTTTCGGCTAAGTCACGCTTTGATTCTCAATTTAGTTCTGGTGTATTCTTTCAAAAATTGATTTCGTACAACTAGAAAAAGACGTAAAAGTCATCTTCATAAAACAAGGTAAAAAATTCAAATCTGAAGCCCAATTCTCGGAATAAAAAATTGACAAATTAAAGTTCTGATCATGTTACGATCTAGTGTCGATGTCACAAACGTCAAAAATGTTATTCTGCTCACCTGACAATACAACGCGGAATGTGACTATACCGAAATGTGACTGTAACTTGAATAGAATTAAAATTACCGTGGCTTGGTATCATTTTAGAAAAATTACGACTGTACACCACGTACTTTACTATTCGTTGACCATTTAGAGGGCCTTCTTCATGAGCACCGACCGCGACCACTCTCGTACGCCTCTAAATAAGGCTACAAAGATGTAATCATTTATTTTGCAATCATTTTTATAATTTTTGAAGGTTTACAAATTTACAGGCGGCCAATACAGAGGGCGTCCCAAGACCATGGGACATGAAGGGAAAGTACTTTAAATATTGTAGATAGGATATTTTGTTGAAAGGAGACTTTATTTTTAACCCCCGACGCAAAAACGAAGGGGTGTTATAAGTTTGACGTGTCTGTGTGTCTGTGTGTGTGTGTGTGTGTGTGTGTGTGTTGTCTGTCCCATCGTAGCTCCCGAACGGATGAACCGATTTCGTTTTTGTTTTGTTTGAAAGGTGAATTTGTTGGGAGTGTTCTTAGCTATGTTTGATCAAAATCGGTTCAGCCGTTTCATTGAGCGTCATTGTTGAGGTTTTTTTGTTTTTACAAAATTAATTACTTTTACTTTTAAAACATAGTAATACTGCATTCCTAGATTTTCTAAAAGTTACTTGCTTCGTATGGGATTGTATTTTTATTTTAATATTTAATATAAGTCGATTCGATTCCCAGACGTTACAAGTAATTTTTAGAAATTTTTTGATTGCAGTATTATATTTAAAAAAAAAAAATAGTCTCTAGTTATCGCCGGGAAGCCGTCGTGTATAACTCCATGAGGAAGGGGATATTAAGTCCCAGAAACTCGAGTCGGGTGTTTTACTCGGAACAAGTACCTACGTGAGTTATTACCGGATTTTTCAATTATGAATATCAATTCCGGAAGTTTTAATAAAATAAAGTCTCTTTTCCGCATAACATCCGATCTACAATATTTAAGGTACTTTCCCTTCAAGTCGCAAAGTCTTGGGACGCCCTGTACATAGTCAGTCAGTGTGTGTGACACTATCACCAGACCGATGAACCAATGCAACGCAAGCAGAACCCTTATTCTCTTACAAAAAAATTGACAAAATATAGTTTGGATCACGCTTCGATCTAGTGTCGATAACAAACTGTATTCTACTCAACTGACAATACGAGTACAACACGGAAATGTCAATGTCAACAAAATGTCACCGAAACTTGAAAGATTTACATAAAAAAGTTAGTTGTATGTTTTTTAAGATAGAATTTGGTAGACCAACTTCATACTTTTGCATGGCTATTTTTTTTAAATTGGCTCACCGTCCTCTCTCCATGCACCGGAATATCCTTCGTGCAAACTTGTTTTAAAACGTGACATTGGCGAAATTGTGGTCGACAGATGGCGCTGTAAGGCTATTAATGCACTCACGCCAATGAGGAGCTTTCCTAGTGTATTTTTAGCATTATTTGTCTCTCGCTAGATGGCGTTGGCGACAGTTTTGGAAATATCAGGTTCTCGTCCTGTTTCTTCATAGTCAAAGAGAGTTTTCAATGTTCTTATCCACTTTTAAACTTTCCAGGACGTGAAATGACAGACAACTATGGCTATCTATCTATCTATTTTTTTAAACTACTTTATTATTACCTTTTTTTTACGTTGGCTGTTCGTTCTCCACTGCCATGATAAAGTTTAAAAAGTAAATTCCAAAAGTTACGGGAGCGCCATCTCTTGACGATGAAAGAACTTAAGGTTTTTACCCACTATCCCGTATCATACCATGACCGTAGTAGGAACGTGTCAGACACGGAAAACAACACGAAACGCTTCACTTTGCCCACTGAAACGAATCGACGGCGTTCTGTTCCCGTATGCAGCCCGTATGACGCCCGTATACAACCTGTATGATGCCAAACCAAAAAACACTCGACGCTTCTGGATTCACTATTCTCTAACAGATAATTCTCTATACTCACCGTTGTGATGCCTGCGCGCAGCGGTTTGGCACCGTCGCGTGCCATGCACGGCGCGTGTCAGTACCTACAAAATATTCTCGTAGACTACTGTTGACGCTCCGTGCACGGCACGCGACGGTACTGCTCGGTTACGGGACGGTCTAGCTAGTGGGTATGGTCTCATAAATTTCAATACAAATAATATTTTTTTGTCCGACACGTTTTTATTACGGTCATGGTATGATACAGGAGAGTGGGCAAAGACCTTAAACCACAATGACACCTGGAAAATTCGTCATTGGTCAGCGACTTCCTAATAATTGACACTAGATTAAAGTTGACAGATATAGGATACGACAGACAGATATTCTACCTCTAACGGTGCTTGTTTTAGTACCTAACTTAATTTATTTCGTAATAAAACCAGCAGGCACGCGATTGAAGGTTCCCAATCCGGTTCAAAACGTCGAACTTTTCGACGGAATTTACATATAACTCTCTAAAACTTTTCTGATACATTGTTAGGATAAAATATTAGTTTATCTGTATGACATTACTAAACATTTACAAATACGTAACTATACGTAATACACTTTACTCTTCATCTTGTACATTCTGTGGGGCGAAGTTAGTTGCCCTAGTTATAAAGCATTTACTCTCTTTGATCTATTGTACAGTTGGGTAAATACTAGGTTAATGTTCTGACTTCTAGATAAATGGCAATCGAAGACGAAATGAAAAGGCTTACGGGTTGATAAGCGATCGACAAGGGGTTAATGACAAAAGCAATGATTAGGTGAGCCTGATAGAGTGTCTGAGGAATTGGTCTAACAGACCAACCAATAACAGATTAACAAAAAACAAAATGGCGCTTCAGTTAGCCAATCAGCAGCACGGATTATAAACTCTTGCTTGCGTTTAGGGCTAGGGTCAGACCATCGCGATCTGCCCGCGTGTACGGTTGCGATCCTTTGTCTTACCATTGATTACTGTGCACGCCACTGAGGACGCGGGCTGAACGCGTTGGTTTGGCCTAAGCTTTACTTTACGGAGCTTCTCAAGTGAAAGTAAAAGACAAAAACTATTCAGTAAATTAATTTTGCTAAACCACTGTCTTATATTTGTAATTAAAACATGTCTGAGTAAGTAAATTAGGTATAATATATCACGGTCCATGCAGTGTGTGACATTGTAACATTAATATTGGTTAGGTTTTTTTATTTTTTTACTAATTCCATTGATTTTTAGCTTAGATCATTTACTCATTTACCTGAGAAGCATTCCAATGACGATCGATGATTGTAAAGCTTGAGACAATAGTTTAAATTTTTCTTAAGTAACTAAACAAACACAGGAGGGGCCTAGTGAATGTGTTATCGTTTGCAGAAATACCCGCCCTAATGCCTTTTGAACACCAATATAAACTTACTAATCCGGCGCACACGTTTTTTTTTAAATAGGGTGTTGTTTAAATAGTTTTATTATAGCTATAATAAAACACCTAATATTCATAAAATTAATGGTGTTCCCTGAAATAGCAAGTTTCTATTGGTGTTCATTAGGGCGGGTTGCACCGCCAGCGTTTATGACAGCATCGCACCCGCTGCGGATAGATTTTACGAGGGTTTCGCAGAGATTCTGACGCAAACGATCTAATAGAATTTGTAAAAGTCATAAAACAAAGGACTTTCTTAGACAATGGACATCAAATCTCATTGGTCAAAAAGAAACTACAAAAAAAGGGGCCGTGTTAGTTTACGGTCATCCCTGCAAGCGAAAATGTGTTGAAACTGGGTATGGGACTTTTGTAGTTGTAGCTGATAGTACATGCACATTCGGTTCGTGATGTCTTGCTTGTTGTATAGCGGGCTATACACTCGCACCGCGAAAGCCTAGAAACAAGAGTGGATGGTTTCTCGGCTTCGTGTTCGCCTTCGCGGCATTCCCCATCGGTTTTTAGTCACGTGACAAAGGATTCGCGGAGCGAGAACGCGTACACAATCACACGTGATATTTTAGCAGTAGCGTACGAGACGCGGTGACGGACAGTCGTGCTATATTGTTATTTACTTTCACTATAAGTAATTCATTTTGTAAAAATTATAAAACCCTTATCAATGAAATGGCTGAACCGATTTCGATCAAACATAGCTAAGAACACACTTTTTTTTTGTTTTTTTTTTACATCGATAGACCTTTGTTTGACCACGATCTCACCTGTTGGTAAGTGACGATGACTCCCGACAAATTCACCTTTCAAACAAAACAAAAATATCGAAATCGGTTCATCCGTTCGGGAGCTACGATGCCACAGACAGACACGTCAAACTTATAACACCCCGTCGTTTTTGCGTCGGGAGTTAATAAGCAATTTGTAATTGAGCGTTTTTTACATTGTAGCACGCTATATCGCACAGCGTCGCGGCAGCATCTGTACCTATATCGCCGTCCATTTTAATTGAACGCGAACATAATGAAAAATTGTTATTCTCGCAGTTTTATTCATTATTCATTGATTTGATTATTATTATTGATATTTTTATCGTGCGGGACGCAGTGACGAACAGTCGTACATTGTTATTATCCATTTCGCTAATAGCAAATTGTAATTGAGCGTTTTATTTAATTGTAGCACGCTACAGCGCACAGCGTCTCGGCAGCAGCTGTAGCTATATCGACGTCTATTTTAGTTGAGTGGGCGAACCTTGCGAGTTTAGAGGGGCGTAGTGTTCGCGCAGAGATCGAGCGCGAATCGCGTCTGTAATTCGCGGCCGCGATTCAAGCGTGAATGTAGAGCCCGTATTATGTCGCGTTATTCGACCCAGAAAATCTTAATATTTGTGTTTTTACGCGATGGTTTCCGACTGCTTCTGGTAAAATTTAAAATTAGTTTGTAACGCAACGTAAGGAAAGCTGTGATCATACTAGGTGGTTGTGATGTAGGAGTGGAATTTACATGATTTTTGAATTATTTTTTATTTTTTCTAAGCCTAATATTAGAACCCAACAGAATTGCTTTAACATTTATACCTATCGATCAACTCCTGCCAACTTCTAATGCTGTATTTATGTACTATTTGTAATCATGTTCGGGTTGGTGCGACTCGACAATGTGTTCGCACCGGTGCGGTAGATCATTGACCATGATAGCGTTCTTTCCATACATCTTGTATATTTCGAGTCGCTCTCACATTATTATATTAAAGAGTATGAATATTGCAATTTCCGTATTCCCCGTCAGTGTGGAACGTTTCACAGATGGCGCGAAATTCAAATTATATTATGTTTTTGCTCATCACAGCTCATCAATACTTCTTGAGATAGCTAAAACTGTTTTTGCGAAAACTAGGCGACATCACATTTTTGAATGAGTCTCATAATATACGAATTTCAATTAACAAAAGAAGCAAAGAGCCATTCGTATCTAATTTTTTTTTTATTCTACTTCATTGACGGAACTTGCAGATAGCCCACCTGATGTTAAGCGGTAACCTCTGCCTATGACCAGTGCATTACCACATAGGCCACGTCCACTAGGACGCGCCCTATGTGGCATTGCACTGCGCCCGCCACCCTGAGACATAAAGATGAAACGTCTCATGTGCCTGTAATGGGGAGACACACTGCTTATTTATCTCGCTAGGTGGCGCATTATCGCTGGTTTTGTTTCCTAGCCAAACAAAGGTCTACCAAAGTTAAAAAAAAACTATCAAAAGTGTCAAAATCAATGGATAATTTTAGTAAATAAACATTAAATAATAGTCTGGTATAAAACATGCCTCTGTGTAGTGCAAAAATAAAGGTACACACCGTTTCCCTTCTGATGAGAAAAATACAAGACCACTAAATGACAAGCACCAGCGATGGTGGCGCCATCTGAGATTAGTTTTGCCTGTGGCTCCCCATTTCGACAAAATTACATTTAACATTTTTGTTTTTTGTGTGCTTGAACATAATAATGATATTTATGAGACATTATCGACTAAAACATGTGTGTTAGGTCTCCTCGTTTTCCTACAATCAGTTATCGCGCTCTTAAGAAGTGTTGATGAGCTGCGATGAGAAAAAACATTACATTTTAATTTCGCACCACATGTGTAATGTAACTTAATGTTATAATAGCATTGTAAGTATATTCTTGCTTTATCTTAAGGTGGATGCTCACGTTTGAGGCGCGTTTTTTTTTTTTTGGTGTTTTTTGCCCATTTCATCTCATCAACAGTTCTTCAGATATTGAAAGTTGAGTTAGTGAGAACTAGGAGACTTAACACACATGTTTTAATTGATAGTATTGTTACGAGCTAGGGTTCAGGATAAAATAAACTCTTAAAACACCGGTGAACAAATTAACACTTTTTAATAAAATAATCCAAAAAGCTCAAATTCACACTTCCGTTAACCGCACTATTCAAAATTATCACTCTCACCACTTTACTTGCACTATACTACGCTGTTCTAAATTATCCCTCTCAGGTCTCTTGATTACTTCACACACTTAGCTAGTAGTCAACTCCACTCCACGAATTAATTTACGACTTTATATACGAGCGTCTTAGAGTCTCGAATATTCTAACAATTACGAGCAATCTGTAGAAACGTCTACCATAGTCTAGAACTATCGGGAACTATATCTTTCCTGCTCTAACAACAGGATAGCAGGCTCCCGCTACACTTCTCTGACACATCTTTACTCTATGGGTAGAGCCACAGGTTCAGCTATTCGTCAATAGATGGCGTTTCGAGGCTCTTAAATGTGTTGCCGAACGTCATTATCTGTGGTGCCATATTCATTCTGTGTTGGCGCGTAACAGTATCTCATAAATATCATCAGTTTAGCTATGATACCCATAAACACATTTTTACAGTGTTTTTTTTGTTTAGGGGTATCGTAGCTAAACTGATGATATTTATGAGATACTATCAATTAAAACATGTGTGTTAAGTCTCCTAGTTCTCGCGAACTCAACTTTCGCTATCTGAAGAAGTGTTGATGAGCTGTAATGGTCAAAAAACACTAAAAAATTTGAATCTCGCGCCGCAAACGTGAGCATTCACATTAAAACACTGAGCTCTGTAACATTTTCCTAGCGCATACTTGTACATTTCCAAGCTTGTAGCGGCTGCAGTGTGTCCGGGAGCGGCATTGATTGAATTGTCTTATCTAGTTTTATCTAACTCTAAGATTTCCATCATGTAATATGTGTCATATTATTGTGGTGACGTATGAATAAATCGAAATGATATAATTTTGGTAGTTTTATTTGTATATTTAAAGAAATAACGTCGGGTTCTAGAAAATAATACCGCTACGGAGCTTGAGCCCCCGCAAACAAACGAAGTAATATATATAATAATAAATAATGACAGATCCGACAAGCTAGTCGATTTAAGGTGGTTGCTTTTTCATACAAACGTATTTGCACAAATATGGGCGAACAGAGTATAATGTTACACTGAAATTACTGTTGTTGGCGTTTACATTGGTCATTATTTGTGGCAAATCATATTGGGTTGAAGAAAACACTGGATTAATAGCGAAAATAACATCAAAATTACTTGTATGGACTAAAATTTCGGTGTTATTTTCGCTATTAATCCACTGTTTTCTTCAACCAAATATGATTTACCGCAAATAATGACCAATGTAAAAGCCAACAACTGTAATTTCAGTGTAACATTATACTATGTTCGCCCATATCTGTGCAAATACGTTTGTATGAAAAAGCAACCACCTTAATACTAAATACTGGGACCGGCAACCATCTTAATACTGGGACCGTAAAACCCTTCTCCGGTTGAAGTCAATAAACGATTGAACGTTGTAAAATGTAGGTTGTGCTACGTGCAGCGCAAACACACTTCCTACCCCCCATCCCCCCTGCCCTGCATGGGTCAAAGGAACTAATGGGACATTTTTTCCCACTAGTTCCTTTGAAATAATCAAAGGATCTAGTGGGAAAAAAGTGTCTCATTAGTTCGTTTACAGGAACTGCCAAAAGGGACGAGTGGGAATAAATTAGATTTATTTAAAATACAAGTTTTGTCCTTGACTGGTAAGTAAATGTTATACTAGTTACTTCCATGATGAGATGTACATCAATTCCATGGTTGTGCATTCCATGGTTGTGAAATCACGGCACCCATCTGTGTTATTGGGAGCACAGACATCACTAGGGCTGTCCATAATACCTACGAGTGCGAGTGAGAACGAAATACTCAGCTTCTCCTACGTTATATTGCCTCACCGGCAGCGAGTTTTTGGCCCTAGTACCTTAGATAATTTAATTATCTAAGCCTAGTTGGAGGTAGGTTTAGGCTTTGCAAACTTACCTTACATAGTAGCAGAGGCGGATTTAATGTCAACAGCGCCCTAGGCTAGCTCCTCAACGGCGGCGCCCTCTGGCGGCCATATATTATAAATTATGATTACTTATTTTGCATATGAACTATACCGTATACTACGTCCATGACTATACCAGTGTTTCTCAACTTTTTCGTATACACGGCCCATATACCCATCGAGCAACACGGAATGGAGACGCCATCAAAGGCATTCCCCTCTGTAGTTCCCCTCTGAATTTAATGCCCTCGTGGGCATACAGGTTATAAAAAACTAGGTGTCGCCGATCGCTCTGTCAGACTGAACCGACTCGCGTGGGTGATAGTGCTCCAAGAAAAATGCCGAATTGTTCAGTTTTATGCTGTAAAAAAATGATTGGATGATCAAATTTACAAAAAGATGGTGTTTCCTTTCACATGTACCTGAATTTCAATTAAATTATTATAACAAAACAAACCGTGAATGTTTTATTCAATAACATTAATTCACTCTTCACTGCGACTGCACTTCAGTACACGTCATTCATTACTTTAAAATCACTGCCAAGTTACGTGATTTATTCGCAATGAAAGCCAATTTCCTTAAGCCTGCCCTGCTCGCTCTTTAATCGAGCTCTACTTAATCGTGTGACACAGGGGCGACATAAAAGTGACTAAAAGCGTAGATATAAATGTGTATAATACATCAATGTGCATGTCAGGATTTATTCTGCTGACGTAAACATGTATATAACGTAATGTCAGTAAGCCAAGATGTGGATGATTACTTAATATCCTTGATTACTAAATACAATTCATTAAACACGTTCGACATCATGTGACATGTGGCATAACGTGTATTTGTATTTGACGGCTATGTAACCACTAACTAACCGGTAACTACTAACTACTACTACTTCGTCTCACGGGCTCTTTCTTGGTTCAGTGACCAGCTTGAGATATAGTGTCCCTGAAAGGGCCCTAGTGACCAATGGTGAAAGAACCAGTATGGTAAAAGGATTAATTGTGCCTCGCAGAGGTGTATGATGATATGTCAACGAAGTATCATGTTAAACTATATTTAAAGAAATATAATTAAATCACACTACTATTAACAACAAGTGTAACATGAAAAAGTTTGTACATTTGGGAACTTTGATTACAAGAGATGGCAAGCATGATATTTAAATGAGAGTAAATTCTGGAAACCAGGTGAACTTAACGCCTCATTATCAGCCGGAACGTATCCAAAAAGGCACGACTGGATGTGCATAGAGGAGTGTTAGTGCCAAAACTAATGTATGGTGGTAGCGAAAGTTGCTAAGGCAGAATAAACATGAAAGTAGAATAAATGCAGTGATGAGAGGTTTGAGAAGTATGTATGGTGGACTTTGAGAGATAGAATAAGAAACTGTGTGTTAAGAAAGCATTGTAAAATGAAAGAGCACGTGTATAGTGACAAGGATTGAGAAAGATATGCTTGGATGGTTTGGGTATATATAAAGGATGAATGATAGTAGATTGACGAAACTAGTTCATAAGATGAGGATGAATGGGACAGTTGGAAGGAAGAGACCTAGGTGAAGGTATTCAGACTAGATCAGGGTCGATCTGGAGAATAGCCAGGCCAAGAGTGCCCTTAACCAATGAGCATATATGAAAAATGTGATGTGAGTGAATGAAGCATAACAGGTTTGCCAGGATCGTAGCAAGTGGAAATTCATGGTCTCTGCCTAGTTCTCTGGGAAACAGGCGTGAGTTTACGTATGTTTGTATGTAATATTATAATTGCAAAATTTTCTAAGGGTTGGATGAAATTTAGAACGGCGATAGCTGGACCACTGGAATAGTTTTAAATTTTATTTATTTAGATGTTCCCACAGGATCAAGACTTATGCGAGTGAAACCGCGGGTTGCTTCTAGTTTATAATAAGAATAAAACTGGTTAATTTGATCAAAATCGGTTATATTGATCATACTTAAATAACTTTACTCTTTTCAGTTAAAAGTAAATAAAGATGCTTTAAAAAAAATCGTTGATCGCCAATTGTTATGTTACTGTACAATCTTTGCACATTGTGTTTGCCTATAATGAGGGGTTTTCACGGCCATATCAAATCATCTATGAACCCTTGAAAATAGATGTCGCTGCTGTGTACTTAACTGTATAAATAAAGTAACATGTAAAAGTCAACAACGTAGTGATATATTTTCGTGGTATTTTGTTACTATCACACAAAATAACAGACGATGCATTTGTTAATTTTGACAACCACAGTTGAGTCAGGGCCATCAAATGACCCAAATCAAACTAATTTTTTTTTATTTGAAAATGAAAGGCCCTTATTGTTTTCTCCTGTAGCTAAAGATAGGTATATAGTTTGTACCTCTTCATATATACATGTGTAGACTGTTGGTAACCATAATAAAAAATAATTAAATAAGCAACTGCTAACAATAACAATAACGTTAGCCGAGTCAGTCGTGGGAAGCAATGGCAGCGATGAGCTCACTACTTGTCACGTCTATCTCCCACGATGGTTCAACCCACTGTGAAAAGAGGCCCATTAAGGCTCTGCCTACTCCTTCGGGGAAACAGGCGTGTGTCTATGTATGTATGTATGTATGTAACAATTACAGCCTCAATGCACACTGAAATAGCTTTGTGCTCATTTAACAGTTTTTTTATTTCTCAAAAATTCCTGAAAGTAAGTTGCCCGTGTTATCTTTTATACTACTAAATTAGTGATGTGCCTTAATAATAAAGTAGATTATTTATCGATAAAATAAATGCTCGTTTATTATGTTTTACAAACTATTGAAATTTGATTTATATTATTCGGGAGACGCCATAGCCTAACCTAACCTAACTTTCTAACCGTTAATCCAATCACCATGAAGGTATTGGTATGTAACAAGGTAGGTAACTGTTATGATTTTAATTTGAAATTATTCATTTATCATTTAAATGAATAATTGTCATGTTAAATTACAACGGATAGTATTTTCGTTAAGTGTACCACAAAATTGCATGGGATAGTTTGCCCTAATGATCGGGCGAAAACAGTTTTATTAACGCATATGCCCAAATGAAATTGTGCATAGCCAAAGGGGAACGCGCCGCTTTACTTGATGTCGCCCCCCGCCGCGACCTCCTCGTGTCTCTCTCGTGTGACCTCCAGCGGCGGCCGCGTTGCTTCAAGATATTACTAGCTAGGCTTGCAAGGGCTTCCAAGTTATTTTTACCAGTTTTTTTATGTGTGAACTTATCTAGACATGAATTTAAATTACTATGTGATATTACAAATCTAGAGGTGTAATAGTTTTTCGTAAAAAGTTGCATGCCTACCTAGGTTGTGGGATACGTTATCACGATAAATTAACAAAAGCATTTCCCAGTTTGAACTCGTTTACTCATTTTCAAGAAAAGTCGTGTCATGAGTGTCCGTCCTGTGTCGTGGGATTTTCCTATTCAAATCCTATTTGATTCACCAAAGAATCAAATCAAATCAAATCAAATCAAATATTTATTTCTATAGAAAAAACTTTAGAATGAAAAAAATATATAGCTAGGTATATTTTTTTCAACGCGATATTCTGTTTACTATATAAAGCGCTAAGTATTTCTTTACCTACCAACGTTTAACATCAACATAACTTAACACACCCAACACATACCTACATAGTTCTGATCCCACACTAGGATCCCCTGTGTTATCCCACGGATAATTATGCCTGAAATTTAAAAAAAAATACTATTTATACATTTTAATGACTAATCTAGTTTTTTGGCACTTAGGATCATGATTTTTGGTTTTTGACAATAACAGTGACTGACAGATATAATACATTGTATATTTCGAGGCCAGAACCGACATGGATTATGTAGGTTAGTAGGCCGACGGGAGCTAAGTAAAGCGTTTTTTCTTTCTCTTGCCGTTCGTCTCTTTTGACTTGCCAGCCCATAGTTTTATGAAATTATTGTAAGCTTTGAACAAAATTCTAATTAAATTTTCCCAAGAACTAATCATCTCATGAGCTAGTGGTTGTACCGGGGGTACTCTTGATTTTTTCTCTATACTCAAGTTTCCACGTTTAACCCCTCTCTCTCCAGCCTACTACTACCTTTTACTAATCTAAAATTTCATAGTTATCCACAAAATGATCTCTATGTTACCCTCGAAAAGTGGGGCGGTTCCGCAACTCCCCCTTCACAGAGAGCGTTCAACCCCTCCCCCCATCCCTAGCCGCCCTTAAATCCCTTAGATGACCCTTGATGGTAGGCAAAGTAAGTTCCTACCAAAAAGTTATCGATACTATTAATTTATCGACTTGAGTGCTGGAAGTCCCTAGAACGGGTGTTACTGTCAATTTTGTGACATAACATGATGTTTGTACACAGAAAGCATCTATGTGTGTATAAAGATTTTTGATGTGTTGCTGTTTATAGATGTTGCGTTTATAGCGATAGAACGACTGGTTACAAAAGTGTGCATTAAAGTGAGTGCGTGAAGCCCCCCCCAAAAATGTCTGAATAAATATGTATCGGTTGACAGCTCTATGGCGTCTCCCCTCCGGTACGGAGGCCTGCGTTGCTCGATGCATATACCAGAAAACGAAATCCAGCGATCCCTCACGATCGAAATCGTACACGTGTAACGCGGCCATGCTAACAGCTATTGAAATGACAAATAAACAAAGTTGGCCGTTTTGGGCGGGATGCCCATTTTAGCCCCTTTCCATTACCTATCAAAATAGTTTCTTCACCACTCTTTTAAGGGCAATAGGTTTCACCTACAAGACTGGATTATTTAATTGGAAAGACAAATTAATAAAACAAGGTTTGAACTAAATTTTATTTAATTACTAAAAACATTCACTAATTTGTAGTATTCTATAAACCAAACATCTATTTTGGCGTTAATATCTGATTCTAATGCTAAAATTGCACGTTCTACGCTATACTAAGTACATAATCTTAGAATAATCTACATCAGCAGACCTATGAAAGGAAAAACGATATGATAAACGACAGAAAAGTGATATTACATCAGAAAACATAAAAATTTGACACAATTAAGTAGGTGCTACGTGTGTGCACGCCGGCCCCATTTTGGTCGGCTTGAGGTCACAAATTTGCGGCCGGAGCGACGCACTGTCTATTAGGTACTTAGGTATATTTTAGAACCTGTCTAGGTAAGTTGTTGAATATTTTTACTCAAAGTAGGTACTTGTCTTGTCTGAAAAATTACATATATAAACAGCTGTGAAGATACATATCTATATTTAGGTTTAGAAATTGAAATAATAAAAAATAATAAAAAAATATGGTGGTTCATTAATTTTGAAGATGTTTTCACGATTCTGTCCGTTCTTCTATTCTAAAACTTATACACAATTAATAAATAATCTTAAAGATCACTTCGAAACATATCACTGGAGAAATAAACGAGATAAAATAAATTTGAAGTAAAAAAGTAACAAACATAATATATTAATAAGTGATATAACATTATTATTTGTGGCAATACTAATATTATTGTGATTTTTTTATTAGACTATGTCATGGTTAATAAGAATTTAATATTTATCTTAGAAGTAGGTACCTCTTTTTATAAATTAAAACAATTTTATATAATAAATAAGTATAAGACATTAACACTTTTAAGTTTAATGAATATATGTATATTTTTTTAAATAAACATTCAGCAAAACAAAAATTCAATAAGTACTTACCTAAAATAATTATGCATTTTAACAACTTTATAACGGTCTGTAACACAACAATCTACCTACTCAAATGGTACGTAATACCTACATATTTAATTATCTTCTTCTAATAAAACACTTTAATTTATACAAATAGGTAATATCAAACTTTAATATAATATATATTTTATAAACACGTCTTATCACAATGATTGGTCACGATTTATATATTATATAAATTGTTATTATATTTTAATTTTTACTATAAACATTGGAAGACAATTCGATTTTGATGTTTTTAACCATCTTTATGTAGATCGATAATACATTTTAAACCTAAAATAATTAAGTATAACTGCTTACAATCTATTGTTTCATTTAAATGTATGCCGATTATAATTAAAGGTAATTTTCACTAGAAACGGGATATTTACCATGATTTTTGAGTTTTATATGTTCCCGATATTGTTGGTAGTGGTATCGTTCGTAATAAAAGAGTGAGAAAGAGGGTAGATCGATATATCTGCCAATAACATCTACTCGCAAAGACTTTAGTCAGTTCTCCCGTGATCATGGCGCATGCAACTGTGCCGAAATATCGGGAACATATAAAACTCAAAAATCATGGTAAATATCCCGTTTCTAGTGAAAATTATGTACATAACCATGATAGTTTCAAAAGTTATATAATTAAAGGTATTCCTAAAATCTATTAAATAATGTATTACTTTGGACAAAACAATAATGTTTTAAAAGTGATGGTTATTTAGAATAAGAAGAACCTTAATAATAATGATCAAATGGGTTTATTCCTAAAATTCCTGTAAAAGAAGGGGCTGCAATTATTATAGATCTATACTGTCATGAGCATAAGCGACAAAATATATTGTAAGTGTTATTGTTTTTATATATTTTAATATCTGTGGAGCTGTGTACTTTCCGCCTAATATATATTAACATTTTAACTTACGTACATCTAATTATAATGTTTCGAGATTATAATTGGCGGCAACTCCATCAAAATTTTATTACCTATTTCTATGTAACAGCTGCTGAATTTGACTATTTTATGTATCGTTAAGTAATAATAAACTCGAAATCTAATGTTTTTTTATAACTTGTGACAGTTTTCTAACTGATTATACTAATTCTAGGAATATATCGTCTATTATCTAATCTGTGGATATACTGCGAACAACCGACGCGACGTACTGACGTGTCAAGGAGCATACAAGGCCGTCTTTAACTTATTGGAGGCCCTGGGCACTTTTTAATAATGGAGGCCCTGGGCACTTTTTAATAATGGAGGCCCTGGGCACTTTTTAATAATGGGGCCCCTAGCTGTGATATGCATTGGCGTAGCAAAGTTCCGGTATTTAACTTTCAGGGTATTAAATAGGTATCAAAAATGATCAATATCAATATGTAACGTATGTGTATGTGTGTAGGTATCGTCTCAATATGTAACGGCAAGCGGAGTGAAGTGCTCCAAAAATTACACTTAAATCTGTAATATATATGGGGTAACGGAGCGAGCCGCAAAAAATCTGTCTTATTAAGCAAAAATAACATTACTACTTTAAAATAATAAGAATAAGAAAAAAGTACCGTGATATAGAGTACGCGTCATGTAAAAAGAACGCTGGAACGAATGAAGAAGCTTGACCGCCAGCGTTCTTTTTACATGACGCGCATTATACAACGGCAAGCGGAGCGAGCCGCGATAAATGATGCCACAACAACTCGAAAAAAATGCGCTATTGAATGCATTCATTGTATCGGGCTTCCGGGCCCCCGGGGGGGGGGGGGGGGGGGGGGGGGTGATCCATTGCCATTATGGTAAAGACGGCATTGCGTGTATACTTGCCCAACGTGTTATTGTGTAAACGTAGTACTAAATACGGCTTCATACAATCCAATATACGTACTTCAGAAAATTTGTTTAAACGTGTTTTCGTGTCCGGTGTCCTTAGCACAGCTCTCAAGCCAAATTTATTGCAGTACATCTACTGGCCTTCTTTCCGGCAAGATTAAAAATTAGGAAATAAAACATTAAATAAAACATTTAACAAAACATTTTTCGTATATTAAAATAATATCTAATTAGGATAATATCAATAAACGTGGCTTGGCATAGTTCTAAACTAAAATGTGAGCAAAAATACACTTTAAGTGAGCGTTTTCTCAACAAACATGCGTAGGAATAAACCTACAATAAAGATTATTAGGTTTGTTTGTACACTTTAAGGTGGTTGCTTTTTCATACACACGTATTTTCACAAATATGGGCGAACAGAGTATAATTTTACACTGAAATGACTGTCGTTGGCTTTAATATTGGTTATTATTTGCGGTAAATCATATTTGGTTAAATAAAACAGTGGACTAATAGCAAAAATAACATCACCATGACCTGTATGGACATAAATTTCGATGTTATTTTCGCTATTAATCCACTGTTTTATTAACCAATATAAAACCCAACAACAGACATTTCAGTGTAAAATTATTTCGTCCATATTTGTGAAAATACGTTAGTATGTAAAAGCAACCACCTTAAGCTCACGTGGTTACTAAGCCTAAACTTAAATTATGGCATATTTGTGTATGGTTTTGTACAGTCAGAGATATTTATGCAAACAGACAAAAATACACTTAATGTTATTGGAGGAGCCTAGACGCATACTGACTGTATATTTTCTTATATATTTCACTAACAGTAAAACTAATTGAGCTTCCATACCTACTGTCTAAACAAAGCAAAAACTACAATATATTTGGTTTAAATTCTACAAAAGTATTCAACAACAGCACCTTTATATCACTGTTAGCATTCGTTGTGTTTTGTTATAATAGGAAGATCAACATTTAGAATATAGAATAAACCAGAAGGTGTGTACGATGCTATTAGTACGAGTACGGGGCGCTCTGTCGCCAAAACACAATGCCTCCCCCGCGCCTATAATACTCCCCACCAGTAGGTGTAATGTTTTGGTGATGTTGGCAACAATGACAAAATGTACGCTTGACTTTTTAGTTTTTTCCAAAGAATGAATGGTAAAAAAAAAACATTATTTAAACCAAAAACATATTTAAATGTAATACTTCGTATGAAATGTGATTCTATCCTTTTTATTTTTACGCCTGCAGAATTTTAAATGTAAGAACTCACGACGGCATATTCACAAGAAAATCTTTTGATTTCGACACGACTTTGGTGAAACTATTCTCATTGAGACTAAAATGCGTGGTGACAGTTTTTACGCGTGACACGGGTTCTGGTTTATTCTATAATCTAAGGATAAAGATTTTAATTTCGAGCACGTATTTTATTACTACATCACACATCGTCAAATTATTTTAACAATATTTAAACAATTATTAAGATATACGTTTGGAAACAAAACTATATAAATAATTACATAAAAACAGATACCTTTGTACGTACTTGATATCTAATACATTGCCCAAAAGGAACTCTTTGTTTTTAGCATCGTACTCAGAGGGTTTTAAATAAATATTTGTTTTTATTCTTTTACCTACTCACGTCTTAAATTTAATGTAATAAAATTACCTACACATTAAATAATTTAAATCATATAATATCTGTAAGGTACCAACCATATTTATAATCTTTTTTGAATATAAGTAATATAATAGTTGACCGAACGAGCGAAGCTAGCGAACCGTCCTTGCAACAACTGGCAAAATTTTCTTTTATCTGTCCGGATATATGTTGGTCCAGTTTTACCCAAAATATAAGTCCGATCGACTATCTTCGTTTGCGCAGAAACGCGCAGACTGATATCCGACAGTAGCCGAATGTATAGTATAGCTCTGGCCCGCTGTATAGCTCAGTCCCGCTCACATCTAAGAGCCGACCGGCCGTGATTTAGCCGCAAAATCCTTTAAACTAACAAACACCCTCTCTTCGCTTTTTTACCTTACTTCTTTATATACTTACCTATTTTAAGCGGTGAAGAGGATACTGAATTACAGAGTAAGATTATGTATTTACACCTAAGGAGGTTTGTATACACTCTGAACAACCCCATAAGGGTCTTTTGAGTGTATAATACAATGTTTGAGTTATTTTTTTAAGATATAATTTAAAAACTCTGCGCAAGATTTTAGCGTGCGTTTGCTATAGGTAGAAAAAAGGTTCCCGCGCTGTAGAAATTGGTCTACGGCTCAGGCACATCGGGGCGACTTATATTTTGGGTAAACCTGTACTCGCGTACAGGTCCTATTTTTCAACTACAGCCAGGCAGGCTGGTTTTCCCAGGCAGGGGACATTTACGGTGAACGGACTGTAATCATGACGAATTGATATATATACAATATAGTAGATTATGCACTATGCGAATAAAGCAGTGTCTTACGTCACGGGCGGCATATTGAACCCTGAGCGCAACGTGGGACTCTAGGAGTTATATAGAGTCCTGATTGAAGCGAGGGGTTCAAGCTGCCCAAGACGAAGACAGGCTTTATTCCAGAGGAACATACTCTACTTTTCACACCTTCTGCGAGACAATAAAAATTCACTGAAAATCACAGCACCAAACACCGTCTATTGTTTCACATTCTTTGTAAACGCACCTTTTTCTTTTTTTTTTAGTATTACCAGTTCGATTTCCGAACATACCTCTTTACAATGGTGAACAGAGGCCACGGTGAAAAAAGGCCTGCCTACCCTTTCGGGGAAAAAGGCGTGTGTCTATATATGTTATTTTCAAGTGCGGTGTGTTTCTGATACTGTGAGAAACAGACTAACAACTACTTCGGGATGGATTTGTCGTTTTGTGCTTGTGGCCCGCTTTTTTAGATACATATCTAGTTAACCATGAAAATGGGCCACTCGGGACAAGCAGCCGGGGGTGGAATGGGGATCGGGGAACCACCATTCACAGACATCACTTCCGGCATCTGTAAATAAAAAGAAAACTCTTTTATAACATTAGTTGCCGGCTGTGATGCGAAAGGTGCGGGGTCGATTCCCACTGTGGGACATTTTTGCATACATTATCAGACATTGCTGGACGATGCCTTCACCATAAAAAAACAATGTACGTAGGACGCCCCTACGTAGCATTGCACTGCGCCCGCCACCCTGAGACATAGATGAAAAGTCACACCAAACACAGCAATGCGAGTACTGCTACTTTGTGGCAGAAATAGGTATGGAGGTAGTACTGCAGTAGTAGGTTTGAGCAGTGCCCTGGCCGAATTCTTTCACAAAAAAAGTTCTACTACTACTAAAATAGGTACTAATAGTAATATATCTTAAAAGTGGGTTACGGAGTCGTCGAGGGCCCATCAGAGGGGTTGCAAATGGTCTTGTAAGGGTACTTACAATAGTTTGGGGGTGATGCGGCGCCGGGGGGTGGTAGTAGTGAGCAGGCGACACCGGGGGTGTGGGATACCCCCAGTAGACCATCGGGGGCGGCAGAGTGGGCCCCATGGCTGGGTAGTAGTACGTTAGAGGACCTAGGACATAAAACAACTGTAAGAACATAACTAACACTTGCAAATAGTTTAATTCGTATAGTAAGTAGCTTCAATAAATAACGAACTTAATTTAATTATGAAAATTAATATATTTCGATTTGTTAATAATTACGAAATTTCGAAAAAAAAAACATTAGGTTACTATTTACTTGGCTAACTATTTAGGTGCTCAGATAATTATTTTATTTGTAATGTTAGGAATTAACAATTACTATAGAATATACAAAAATACTTTTAAATAGTAGATTTTGATTTTACTAGTATCATAATTCCCCAATTTTTTTCATGCATTTGTTAGTCACACTGTAATCATTAAAATATTTTATGAAAATTATATAATATACCACTATGCAAGACGTCCGCATGAATTTGAAATTCCATAATTTTATTTATACCGTTCTTACCAGGAATACCTCTTTCCCAAAAATGAACTTTTGATATGATTTTCCCAACCTCATGTATATAATACTAACCTCCATACAAATAAACATTGAGCAGTCATAAAATAACATACAGATTGTCCAACAATATTAAAATAGTTAACAATTAACTGAGCGGCAACTATATAGCATTTTGAGCGGTAGATACACCAATTAGTACTATTACGAATTCAGCGGTGAACTTTGCGCAATAATAATAATCTTTTTGGCAGTAAAATACGAGCCTTTGTTAATTTAACTCAGCATGCCAATTCATATCATAGCTTCTGAATGTATAGTTCGTCAGTAAACAGCGGGTCTTGTAATAATGCAATATAATACGGGCAAATTAATTCGTGATTCGCTTCAGTGGCCCGAACTTCCGTTAAAACCATCTTTTGTAATGAGACCGGTTATAACCAAGAAAAGCCAGAATAAAGAAGATAAGAAAAAGTTAGATATATTATCTACTCAGCTTACGACCTACTATAAATATTTTTTGGAGACCAAATTTATTGTTTTTTACCTACTAATTGAAGCTATAAAATAAGTAACGTTTCTCAGTTGTAAAAATAACCGCTTACAAACGTTAATTTGTTAATCCAGTGATGATTTATAATAATTGTCATTCAACGCTACGATGTAAATATTCCACAAAAACTTACAAAAGCAAGATCAATTGGTTGGTATGTTTAAAGCTGATTCAGAATTTTACCGCTCAATCATAAATAAAATGTTAAAAATGGTGCCGCTCATTTAGAATAATTTAGGATCAGTTAAAAATAATATTTCATGAATGATATTGGTTTTTGGGACACATTGCAGTTATTCCATGTCTACTACACAAACATATATATTTTTCTGTGAAAGTAATTAAAATGCTTACTTCCAAGGTACAGTGCTATGGAAGCTAAGCATTTTGTGCTATGACGTCGTACAATACGAGGCAGGAGAGACGTACACAATAATGTAATAGAATTGTAAGGCATAGAAGTCAAGTGTGTTACAAAGATATGACTGAAGGTATTTTTACTAAGTACAAATTTAATTTGCTACGAGGTACCATTTAGTCTAGTCTGTAGGGGGTTTTGGTGGTGTAGAAACCATTTCTATAAAATATGTTGATGGGTTGGTTTCTTATGTAGGTACCTACTTTATTTCTGTCCTATACACTTTTGTCCTAGGGTGTCTGTTGAGCCGTTTTTAATAAACCAAATTTTGACAACTTTCATCCTAGATGGCAGCTCGTGCCTGAATCACCAAGGTCGAAACTTATATTTTGTTGCTAAACACCAACTCAAAAAACACAAAGAAAGACCATAATCAAGGAATTACGATTTATTTACCCCTAGAATGGTGAAGTTTGTAGGAAAAAGATGTTTGTCGATTTTATTGGATCTTTTTATTTATTATTTTTATTAGCTGATATCATAATAAATAAATAAATAAATAAATAATGCTGGACAGTTCACACAACATTATCTAGCCCCAAGCTAAGCAGAGCTTGTGTTATGGGTACTAGATAACTGATATACTTAATATAATATATTACATAGATAGATATTTTTTATTATACATAGAAAATACCCAGAACACCCTGAACAAATATCTGCGATCGCACAAATATTTGTTCCGAGTGCGGGAATCGAACCCGCAACCTCCTGCGTCGCAGGCCGAGCTTCGCCCGCCGCGCCACAGAGGTCGTCAAAATACTACACCAATAAATAATACTACACCACCTTTTTAAGTCCCTACTGCTACAGATTGAACTAATTGTCCGTTCAGAGATGAATGCAGCATTATTTTTTTGATTCAAGAAACCTAAGCTGTCGAGCATAATTTTTTTAAATATTTCTGTGCCTTATAATTCTCTGTAATATTAAAAACAAGATGAACACTCACCAGGGTCTCAGAACGCATTAACAGTCCACCAAAGCAGTGCATTTACACCAATACTCTGTTACACACGTCGCCGCTGCTGCCAACACCAAGCTGCGGACTCTAGCAAACTTACGCTGGTCTAGTAACCCTAGTACTTTAGCACCGGTTGTTGCGACCTCAAATCCTTATTTGAAGCACTAAATATCATCTTTGAGGGTACTTTATGCTACTATTCTTTATATAATTTATTTGTTTTATTTAAGTAACTAAGAGTTATAATATATTCGTATAGGTACAAATACATTCAATAACAATAATAAGACAAGTCACACATACAAAGAGAGTTTATGGGAAGAGTCTTTCTTTGTCCTTTAATTCTATTGAACCAACAATTTGTTTTAAATTTAGGTTATGATTTGGATGTTAGGTAAAATTGTAAAAAGATGAGGACGCAACTTTAATAAATGCGATAAATTCAAGAATAAGAAGAGCTTATTTATGTGATCCCACAACAATGAAGAAAGTACTTACTTTGTTATTGCTGATTGTGGCACTAACATACACCGTCCTTACCCATGATTGGTCATTAAGCACAAACTGGTTCCTTCTACGACACACTAAGCTGCCCCATAGACGTTCTTTCACCCGTAGTTTCCATGCATTGAAAGCGGAATTAAGTATATCCTACTGGTTCGGGCGAGTTTCCCTAACTTGTTCGAAAGTAAATCAAGTTGTAGATGACAGTCCACGAAACATTATCGATGGATAAAATTTTACCTCCTGTCTAACTTCTAGGAAATAAATATTTGCTTTTGAATTAGATAAGTAATTTTATTGAATAAACTGTTCATATTCGTTCTTTATTATTGTTTAAAAGATCAAATTTTACCTCTTTTAAATATAAAATCTAAATAAATATTTATTTTTTAAAATAGTATTGGTGAGTAATTTTATTAATGAAACTGTTTCTTAGTGTCGGGTATGAACGCGTAAGTTACTTAAATAGTGATTTAAAAAAGTGTAACAAAGAAAAGTGATTTAAGAAATTAAAAAAAGTAATTAAAAACATAAGTGAAAATAGTTATATTCGCGACATATTCTATCTTTTAGAATATCTTTTTTCTTGAATTACTTTCGACTTTAGCCCCTTGTTAAATAAGTGACGAAGCTCAAAGTGCTTTGAAGAAACCTTTCACGTTCACTTGTCATGAGTTTGTACAAGTCCCATACATTTAACATAACTTCAGTTAAAAGCTGTTAGGAGGAAAGGGATGATTGTGCTAGGTATCTAGATGTAAGTACACTGTGAAGGAAAGTTTTACTAATAATGAGTGTAGGTGAGTTTTTAACGTGTATATGGTTAGTTTTTGGTCAGTTTAAACTCGGCGCTCACGAAAACTAAACCCGGTAACCCTATAAAAAAGACCTAGTATTTTTCTACTTAATAATAACATGAATGATGCCGATAATTTGTAGCATGCCTTCCGACGACGGGACGCTTGCGGCTCACGTGGACCGTTCTCTGAAATGCCGACTTCCAGTAAAGGCCCGCCGCGTCTTGCTAACTACATATAGTCCTCGAAAAATCGTAAAAATCAACTAAAAAAATTTTTTTTCTTAATGTATTTTTGATGAGGAAGGTTTCGGAAATAGATCGTGTTTGTTGACCAAAAACTAACTGTGTAAGTATATTTAAACGCAGGTTTCCCTTGAACCAAGTGGTCACCGACACAGAAGATTATAATAGCGTGATCTCCTATATAGTACCTACTGCTTCAACAGCATCTAGAAATTTAAAACTATGTTATGATAATTTTCATTACTGAAACTGTATTCCGTCCGCGTAAGTATTAATAAGTAGGTACATAATTATTCTACCTACGTTTTCTATAAATATATACTGCGAAAATTTCTCAAATTAATACCTACTCGATTCAAAACTGTTGAGTATGTACGTATTCCTGGACGTACCTATATTCTAACCAACTTACGTACCATGTAAATCTTTCCCAACCACCTAGAAATGTATGTAATATGAAATATATAGTTAGTACACATATACGAACAATACAGTAGAAGCATTAGTTAGTACACCCTCCTTCACAAAGTACAAAATAATAATAAAATAAATACAAAATTGACCTAAGAAATTCTACAAATGAAAGTAGATATGAAAGATACGATAGCACAACCATAGACCATATAAAACTCGCAATGTTATTCTATCACGTAAATTACTGATTTATTTAGTTTAAAGTATAATAAATCAACTAATATAATTAATAACTGTAAATCTAACGAGAAAATAAACAGCTTTAATCCTAAAAGATAAAATGATTTTAAAGTTTCAACAAAATGTGTCGAATGCTTGTTTCAATTAAAAATGACGAAAACAAAACTCTGAACACAACGTATAGGAAAACATTTGTGACCCCGAAAGTAGGTAACTAACGCATCAAACTGTACGGAACCCTCACACCACATCCCCCAGTCACTAAAAATACAGATATTTCAATAAAATTTAGTACTTAAGTACTTACCTATGTTTTCCCCTAAAATCAAAAATTATATTGTCTAAGAAAACTGTTTTTCTATTGGTTTATTAGTTAAGTAGATACCAATCAGGCACTTTGTTAAGGATGTTTAAAAGACAAGAACGGCAATAAATAAGTTACTGATGAAGCAAGGTCAAGGTTATTTAGTTTCTGTCAAAGTGGAAAAACACCGCACGTAATACCTAGATCCCAAAGTGCTTTATTTTTTGCGAATAACCACAAATTATTGACAAAACGGTCTCATGCACTAAACCTTATTGAAATACTAGTTTTAAGATTTAAGACATTAAATAACAAGCTTATAGAAGCTTCATAGTCAAGAGCGGAGGACAGAAAGCTGCGAGAAGGCATCAATGACTGGAGGAAGCCTACCGATTCTATATGAAGCTATTCTACCGATTACAAAATAAGACGTAGGTACTTAAAGAACTGTCCACAGAATCAACAATTCAGAGAAGGATTTAAGAACATCAATTATAATTAAAGTGTTAAAAAGTGATTTAGAATCACTTTTAATCAAAATAAGTAACTTATGTTGATTACCAATATTTAGTTGATTTAAAAATGTAAAGGCAGCTTTAATTTGATTCTGGACGGCAGCACAATATCACTAGCTATTGTATCCGGGCGCGCTTGTGCTGTGGAAAACGCTAGTATACACCAAGCGATAAAAAATAACAGTTCATGCAACAATTTCCTGGGACAAAGCACATGCTACCATCCTTCTTGAAACGTTTAGATAATAGATATTTTTACTGAACTTGGGACCCTCCATTCAACAATGTCTTCTATAATGGACCTCAGAGACAAATGAAGATATTATTTCCCCGAATAATTTTGTGCAAAACCTACTTACCCGCCAACTACATGCAATTTTCCAAAACACAAACCCGTTCGGATACACAAAGGTACAATAATTTCTCGCCAAAATGAACGCAATATTTTGCATTTTATGTTCAATAACCATTGAAAAAGCAATTTTATTACCTTGCTCTTTTATATACGAGGCAGAATAAATAGTAGGTAATTGCTTTGACAAAGAAACGGTTTTACAAAAATTTGACTGCGGCAGAAGGTGGTGCATATAAAAATTTATTGATTAACTACTATTAAGGTAATATAGTTATTTTAGGACCACAGTCAACTTATTGCAAAATATAAAAAGAAATATCTATTAAACCGATAACAGTTAGGTAATATTCAGAATGACAGAACAAAGATTAGCCATTACACCGTGTATTTGTGACTGAAGCCCCATAAACCTAGTTGTGAAATATTGAGACGATGGCAACACCATAAAACAATGAAGTTAACTTATTTATTCTATCCATAAACTGGTCACCCAATTAAAAAATATATTTCCGATAGATGCAATTTCATTCAGTACTTTTAGGTCTTATTTTGAGCAGTTATATTGCATTGTATCGGTAATATATTTTAAAAGTTGTATACTTATTATAATATTAAATATTAAACAATTACTTTATATGTGGTGTGAGGTATAAACGATGACGTTAAGCTAGGTGGATATGCGTTCTTATAGGTGACTAATATTATCGGAGTTTCAGGGTCAGGGAGGGAAGGAAGGGTACCAATGTTGCCAACGGATATAACCTAGACTTATAATGAATTAGGTGCAAAAACGAAAACAGAAACACACTACACTCATCTACATAATAAAAGATTAAAACTATCCACAATAGTGCATTGTACTGAATAACGTCAAGCTTAGAATTGATTTAATAGTACTATAAGTACATTTTCAGACTATAAATCAGCCTTGAAAATCTGCAAAAATCATGGAAATTATTGTCTTTTAACATGGAATGTCTATGATTTAAAACACAACAAACAATAACATTAAGCTTAGTTAACTACTTAATAACAACCAATGATTCACTAACGCGTACTTATTTAGAAAAAAAATGAGAGTTTAACAACATTGAAGTCATTATAAATTCAACAAAAAGTTTTTAAGTAACCTTAGCCTAGTGGAATATCTGAAGCTGCCTAATAGATGCCAATGAAACGTATGATTTCATAAATCATAAATTATTTTTCATAATAGGCCTTAAAGACTTAAGCTTAAAAATGATTTAATTAATCAAAAAAGTGATTTTCATGATTTAATTAATCAAAAAGTGATTTTCACTAATAAAAAAAGTGATTTACCTACAATAATCATAAAAGTGATTTAAGTTTCTTAGTAAATTCATAAATGGAATCAATATATATATTGAAAATGCATAAAAGGCACAACTTGGCTTTTGAGCTTATTGTCATATATTTTACCCTGTTTTATAAGCTGCCGAATGCTATACTATACCTACTTTCAACTTACGAGTAATCATTATTTGATAGTTTGTCTTTATATCAAGATGGAAGTAGATTAATTAAACAAAAATTATGTTTATATTTAGGTACCGAAATCTACCTAAACCTACTGTTATAGTAGTTTTATTACTTCATACATAATTGATTGTAACAAGTTCAAATAGATTTTTTATTTTTATCATCACATGATCGAAAATAAAGACATGAAACGCTCGAACTAAGGTCTAATAACGTAATTACTATCATTTTAAGCCAATAAACATTTCAAATCCGCAGGTTATCGTGACGAAAAGCTTTATTCCTAAACCCCAGGGTAGTACGGGTAAGTCGGGAACATAGACAAAGGGAAAGGACTGCCCATAGAGGCCATAGACCCTGGCATAGCTGCGGAAAGCGCCGCTCCATAGCCTGCCGGCAGGGCCGTGGGCACCGCGGTGGGTAATGAATAGCTGTTCGCGTAAGTCGATAGCATCGGGCTCGTATTTGCGTACGAGAATATAGGGGCCGAAGTGCCGTAAGAGAGCACAGGAAGTGACATAGGAGTCATAGACATTTGCTGGGGGACAGTGTATTGACGCTTCGCCGGCGTCCCATCCGGTGTGAAAGCGCGGTCATAACTGCGTTTGGTTGGCAACATTGACTGTAGCTGCGGTAGTGTGTATTGCTGAGGAGAGGGGGACCGTAAAGATGCGTAAGTTGGCAACATTGGGAGCATTGGCGGGCGTAGGGAGGCTAGAAAGAGGTTCTCGTGTTGTCGCGCGAGGAGGCTCTGGTGGGCAATGTGTTGCGCCAGCAGGCGGGGCGCGGGGGCCGCGGGGGGCGGGGGAGACATCAACGTACCGGGAGAGAGCACCTTGGGAGACGTGGCGGGCGTCACGCCGCCCGTCAGAACTAGGTTCATGTCTTCGCCGGAGCATTGGAACACCTGCAACAAATTCAATACTCAATACACCATTGAGTATTGCCATTGAGGCTCTGCCTACCCCCTTTGGGGAAAAAGGCGTGTGTCTATGTATGTATGTGTGTACCTCAATATACCGCTGCTTCTTGCCGAAGGTCATGTACCGGTGGTGCTTCTGTTGCGCGCAGAGGAACGCGCTGGTCTCACTGTCCATCTGGATGAAGGCTTCTCCGCTCGGGTGGCCCTGTGCGTTGTACACCATGTGGACTCCCTGAACAACTATGTTCTTTGCGAACTCGTCCAGGAATGTCAGGATGTGCTCAACCTGAAAAAGATGCACTTGTATTGCCTTCAGTATCCCACTAATATTATAAATGCGAAAGTTTGTGTGTGTTTTTGTTACTTCTTCACACTGAAACGGCTTGACGGATTCGCATGAAATTTGGAAAGGAGATAACTGGACTCCCGGAATAACACAAAGGCACATTTTTATCCAGATATTCCCACGGGAACGAGACTTATTCGGGTGAAACCACGGGGCGCTGCTAGTGTTAGTTAGTTAGTTATTCATTTATTCGCTTAAAAATATGGTAATTACAATGTTCTTAATAGAACATGTTAAATAAAACAATGCCAAGCAAACCTTCGGCTTATATCTGAAAATAACTTTCCTAATGATTTTTAACTATTTTTAGGGTTGCCGTATCTCAAAAGGTAAAAAGGAACCATTATAGAATCACTTTGTTGTCCGTCTGTCTGTCAACACCCTTTTTCTCAGGAACGTGTGGAGGTATCAAGCTGAAATTCATATCAAATACTCAAGACTACTGTCACTTGAAGCTGTGAAAAAATCAAACTTCTAAGGAAACGCTATCAAGAGATACAGCCGTTTATGCTGCAAATTTTCGACACTCGCAAGGGAATCAAAACCTACAGGGTACTTCCCGTGAACTCAGAATCTTGAAATTTGGTACGAAGCAACGTCTTATAGCACAGATACAGGAAGAAATTCAAACAGTATAAATTTTTAGTTACATCATATAATCAAAATATTTTTAATAATTTTAAACTTACTACCTCTTTCCTCATGATGATTTCAGTTAGCAATAAAAATACCATAACTTTTACTTATATACCTACAGGTTTGTACGGAACCCTCGGTGCGCGAGTCCGACTCGCACTTGGCCGGTTTTTTTTTTGTGATTTTAGCTCACTTTTCGTTACGCATGTGCTATTCCGTCACCTTGTAACTTACCTGAAGTACCTGAACTACTGACTTACCAGAGTTAGATAGTGAGAGAATTTGGCGTCCATCCACGCTTTAAGTGTAGCCAATTAAGATAAGATAAGATAAGATAAATTTATTATATAACTAAACACGGTTATAAAATACATCAATAAACATAGTTAGAATAAGTTAATTAAGTTAATTAATTAGTAAGTTTGAATGTAGGCAGTGACTGTTCACTGAGTGGTATCTTGTGGTGGTGAGTGGTGACTGGTATCTCACCTGAGCTTCATAAGGAAGGCCTCGCAGTCTCATGCAGTCCTTAGCGGTGCCAGACGTGATGACGTGTTGCGGTACCAGAGCCACGGGCAGCAGACCCTCAGAGGGCGCCGGCGCGGCCGCTGGCGTGCTGATCTGAACAGCTCTCTTACCTGAGCTTCATAAGGAAGGCCTCGCAGTCTCACGCAGTCCTTAGCGGTGCCAGACGTGATGACGTGTTGTGGTACCAGAGCCACGGGCAGCAGACCCTCAGAGGGCGCCGGGGCTGCCGCTGGTGTGCTGTTCTGACTCGTCCTGGTCTCCAGAGACCGGTTGAGGACCTGGAATTAAGAACATTTGATTTGGAGAAAGTTCTCACGTTTTATTTCAAAATAAGTTTTTTGTGCCCATTCAACTCACTTAAACTCATTTAAACTCATTTTAAGTTTTATATTTTAAGAAAAAGCTTGAGTGTATTCCAATTTCAAAATTCTATTAAAAATATGTAATTTTTGTGAAAAAACATAACATAGATAATGCTTGTTTTCATCACATGTTTGACACAAGACATCACAAAATTATGCCCATGTTAGGCACAATTTTCTTAAACAAGTTTGTTCCATTAAAATCGACGACTGACATGCACGCGATTTATTTTGACCTCGTCCAAGAACTCTCATTCAATACCTACGTAGTTAGTTACACTATTCTTACCGTTGCACTCAAGAGCGAGCTAGGAACATAAAAATATGATGAACAGTAATAGGTGACCAGGCATTCGTCATTGTTGGCTGATAAGCGTTATAGTTTTAATATTCTAGACTTAGGTACAGTATCTAAGATAACTATCTATACAAGATCTATTCAAGCACCCGGATAGGTTTGAAACAACGGAGCAAAGACTAGCCAGGCTCGCTACGAGGCGAAAAGATATCGCGATGTCATATTGTCCAGGGCTTAATATAGTTAAACATTGTTGCAGATACCAGGCTGTTAGGTTATTTAACGCTTTACCGATTGACATGAAAACTATAAATAATATTCAAGTCTAAACTAAGAAATCTTTTGTTGAAAGGGTGTTTCTACTCTGTGGACGATTTCATGAAATGTGATTATTGTGATATGTAGTTTGGTAGGTGTCTGGTGTTTTAGTTTTCGTCATTATTCGTTGTCTTTTTTTTTTTTTAAATGTAATTCTCTAATTTGTATTTGTTAATATTGTGTAGTGTGTATATATTACAAATTTGTTTTCAAACACGATTTAAATAATTGTTAATGAAATAAATAACTGAAACTGACTGAAACTCTAAACCAATAATTGTGCGATCTGCAGATATTTGTTCCCGGTGATCTGGGAATTTTATATTTTAATTAAAAAAAAACAGTTATCTAGTACCCATAACACAAGCTCTGCTCAGCTTGGGGCTAGATAATGTTGTGTGAACTGTCCATCATTATTTATTTATTTAAACCTAGTTAGGTCAGACAGACAGTATATTTTTTAACTGAGTAGTCTTTTTACAATGGCAAAAGTAATTTTACTAAGAGGAAATAATTTATTGCGTAGCAACTCATATGGGTACTAACAATACCGCAAAATGGCAATCGAAGATTGTATTTGTTTCTGAGTAAATCAAGTAACATAAATACATACATAGACACACGCCTTTTCCCCCAAAAGGGTTAGGCAGAGCCTCAAAACAGATTCAAAAGGGTTAGGCAGAGCCTCAAAACAGATTCAAAAGGGTTAGGCAGAGCCTCAAAACAGATTCAAAAGGGTTAGGCAGAGCCTCAAAACAGATTCAAAAGGGTTAGGCAGAGCCTCAAAACAGATTCAAAAGGGTTAGGCAGAGCCTCAAAACAGATTCAAAAGGGTTAGGCAGAGCCTCAAAACAGATTCAAAAGGGTTAGGCAGAGCCTCAAAACAGATTCAAAAGGGTTAGGCAGAGCCTCAAAACAGATTCAAAAGGGTTAGGCAGAGCCTCAAAACAGATTCAAAATATGCATGGATACTACATTGTGATTCCCAGGACTAACTCTTATCAAAAACACAACAGAACATTTTATGGATAATTATTAAAAAAAAACAGTTAAATACATCTAACTTTTGGCTAGATTCTATTGTGTCCATATATGACGCAATACCAAAAATTAAAAAAAAAACAATACAATACTGAAAACTTACTGTTGGGTTTTTTAAAAAATAAGGTTTTTAGTTTATGAGAAATTGAAATAAAATGAATTATTCACGCGGATAGGTACCTACTCTAAGTCTTAACAATGTGAGAATGTTTCAACCCGAACTCAATTTTACGGCGGTTTTATAGTTCTCGTTAAGATTTCGCGACACAGTATATTTCAAGATAACGGTTATATTGAAACCTTTTCAAGTTTCAACATTTCTAAGAACTTAAAGAACTAGAATGTTCAAATGTGTTCAATATTCAAGCAGCAATGGACTGATAAAAGTTGACAGAATTCTGTACTTATATTTATGAGCTTTGTTACATTTTACGCGCAGACAATTTACATCCTACAGACCGTACACCGTAAGATGTCCCCTGCCTTGGGAATAGTGCAAACTAAGGCAGGGGCATCTACGGTCTGTAAAGGCCGCATTTTGTGTTTGAGGCACAGACCATTAATATCAAGATAGCCACCGCAAATTAGTAAGGAACCAAGCGTGCCGTTTTTTTTAACATTGGTTGACCTTTGTTTGACCACGATCTCACCTGTTGGTAAGTGACGATGTGGCTGAAGATGAAGCACAAAGGTCTAGAAGGCACCTATTCACTCTAGCCTTGAAGAGACCCAGACTATAGTTTTCAGGAAAGATAGACGACAGTAGTGTATTCTAGTCCTTAGCAGTTCAAATTATAAAGGTAGAACTGAACCGTTTAGTACGAAAGAAGGTATACTAATGAGGTAAGGATGGTACCGAGCCGTGCGTCTGCTCGTCCTATGGTGAAAAGGAGATGGTGGGATCAGATCTTGAAGTTCCTGGGAGCATTCTCCGAAATGTAACCAATAGAAGATCGAAAGGCAAGCAACTTTACAAGTAGGTATTTTGTAGGTACACTATGCTACGATATATCTCCATTAGCTAGCTAGCTGATTTCGGAGAATTTTACTATGGCGCAATTAGGCCGAGCGCGAACTGATTTGAGGTTTGCTAGTAGGTGCATTGCACCTATATCGGACAGGCAATGTGACACACAATGTAGCTGCACTTGCGCTGTCTATTGTAATACTTATAAGTTTTTGGTTCGAGACGAGGCCATTTTTTGAAGAAACGTAATTTATTTACATGTGGTTTTTTTCAGTTATTTAGTGTAATTTTGGGGGCATTTTAATTCACCGGTGTAATTTGGATAAATAGCACATATTGTGTGATGTAGTAAAATTTAAGTATAGGTATTGCGTGTCTTTTCGAAATGGTGTTTTTTTTTGTCTAAAAACTCTGTTTTTTTGCCACCATTTAAACTGGGTTATGACTTGGCGAAGACTCTTGACGACTTGATTATAAATAAAGTACAAGTAATTAATTTTGTAAAAATTAAAAAAACCCTCAACGCAATAAAACGGCTGAACCGATTTTGATCAAACATAGCTAAGAAGACTCCCGACAAAATCACCTTTCAAACAACAAAAAAAACGAAATCGGTTCATCCGTTCGGGAGCTACGATGCCACAGACAGACACACACACACACACACACACACAAACACAGACACGGCAAACTTATAACACCCCGTCGTTTTTGCGTCAGGGGTTAAAAATATAATTTTGTATATCACTTGACATTGGCAAAGTTGTTTGGAGCACTCCTGAAAAGCTGTTCTTATAAGAGAAGAGAGAGTTTTCGAGACCAAAAAAGCGCGTCATTTCAACGTCCCGTCGTACCTTCTGGGTCATCTAGCAGGACTTTCGTCACTTACTTGTTGCACCTCAGCCGTGGTAGACCTGAACAGCTCAATATATCGGGCTCCGATGAGTTTTCTGTGACGTGACAGCGCCTTGGGAGCGTCGTCTTCTTTGGAGAATAGCACGAAAGCGTCGCCTGTCGCGCGCCCGTCAGCTCTGCGCACGAAGAGGACGCCCTCTGTGCCGTCCAGCACTTGGACTGGCTCGTCACCGGTCGTGAAGAACTCCAACTGATAAAAAAAACACCGTTTATTCTAGCCTTTACCACCTCACATTGCCTAGCATGATCCTCTGGTACAACAACTTTTTTTTTTATACTACTTGAAATTTCGGATCAAGCCGATGGCCCACCTGATGTTAAGCGGTACCCTCTGCCTATGAACAGTGCATTATCTCATAGGTCACGTCCACCTAGGACGCACCCTATGTAGCAATGCACTGCGCCCGCCACCCTGAGACATAAAGATGAGAAGTCTCATGTGCCTGTCATTTCACCGGCAACCATACCCTTCTAACCGGAACACAGCAATGCGAGCACTACTGCTTTACGGCAGAAATAGGTATGGTGGTAGTACTTCCCCGGACGAACTCTTTCACAAAAAAGATCTACTGCTATTGCAGCATTTACTTTGTAATCCTAGTATTTTTTTCGAGTTATTTTGTGTTATTTTGGTGGCATTTTAACCAATGCAGCTCGTTTAAAGAGCACAAGCGTAGTGAAATGAAATGGATGTGAATTGCGTGACTTTTCAAATTGGTGGAAATTGACTACATTTTTTTTAGTAAAACGGCCTCTGTTTTACTTTACAACACAAAACAAGCTTTTATTCAATTAGTGATCGTAACCGTGTGCTGATCGAAATGAGCCTAAACACGGCCAGTCTACTATTATCCCTCGAGGAGTTCCGTTGTCCACCTTCCGTCTCGATAATCAAATCAGCTCGCTGTCGCCATCATATTGTATTGTCATCGGAACTTGACAGGTATGCCAAATTTCAGCTCAATCGGTAAAGGGTAACTTCTTTAAAATTCAGTTGCAAGATTCCACCCGGACAAACATGCATTGCAAGTTTTTAAATAATAAGCTTGTAAAATGTTCAATGAACAAGCCGTGCGGCGCCAATTATCCAGAAAAAAAAACATTTATTTGAATCGACTTTTAAACTAGCTATGTGAATTATCGCCTATTCTGTGTGAAACCATTAGTAACATTGAATGTTTTTTTTGTTGTATTTGTTAAAAATTTAGTAGTTACCTAGTTGTTTTACATATATGTAATAACTTATGTAAAAACTAAGTATAGTACGCGTCATGTAAAAAGAACGCTGGAACGTATGAAGAAGTATGACCGCCAGCGTTCGTTTTACATGACGCGCATTATAGCAGCTTACGCGCTCGACAAATTTGAGATGCCCGCAGAGAAATTACAAAAATTGAAATTACAGGCACATGAAACTTTTCATCTATGTCTCAGGGTGGCGGGCGCAGTGCAATCCCACATAGGGTGCGTCCTAGGTGGACGTGACCTATGAGGTAATGCACTGTTCATAGGCAGAGGTTACCGCTTAACATCAGGTGGGCCTCTTGCTTGTTCCGTCATCCAAGTAGTATAAAAAAAAAAAAAAAAAAAGCTAATAAGTCATAAAGTGCTCACTATATTATAAGACCCAATGCAAATAAATATCTTGTATCTTGTACCATATTATGGGCAATTTTGTAATCATAATATTCTCATTCGTATCTGGTAGGTAATTAAACATATTTTGCTTGGAAATAAACCCTGACCTATTAATCATTGGATATCATTGGTTTTAATTTCATATCGATTGTCATAAAATTACGCCGATAAATGGATCGTTTTAATATTATTATTAAATTAAAATTTAACAAGAAAATGTAGGAGCTTATCAGCGTTTATAACGTATTATGAACAGACTTTAAAAAAAGGAGGAAGTTCTCAAGTAGCGTGTTTTTTTTACAACGCATTACCTCATAGGTCACGTCCATCTAGGACGCACCCTATGTGGTATAGCACTGCGCCCGCCACCCTGAGACATAAAGATGAAAGTCTCATGTGCCTGTAATTTCACCGGCACTCTTCAAACCGAAACACAGCAATTCACGTGCCTGTAATTTCGCCGGTACCCATACCCTTCAAACTGGAACAGCAATGCGAGCACTACTGCTTTTCGGCAGAAATAGGTATAGAGGTAGTACTTCCCCGGACGAACTCTTTCACAAATAGCTCTACTACTACGCGACCTATGTGATAATGCACTGTTCATAGGCAGAGGGTAGGTACCGCACCGCTTAACATCTGGTTGGCCATCTGCTAGTTCCGTCATTCAAAGTTGTATAAAAAAACTATGTTACTCAGTTGGAGCTAGGTCCACATGACACAAAAAAACTCAGTTACTCAGTTGGAGCTATGTCGACATGAAACTTACAAGAAACTCAGTTACTCAGTTGGAGCTATGTCGACATGAAACTTACAAGAAACTCAGTTACTCAGTTGGAGCTATGTCGACATGACACTTACAAGAAACTCGGTTGGAGCTACGTCGACAAAAAACTCAGTTCCAAACTGGAACAAATGGAACTATTTTTATTTTTTATTAGCTGATGGTGGCTATTATATCACTGCGACCAGTTAGTCCTATTGTGATCGCCACTCGTTACATACCGCCCCTGGAGAGGGCGTTTATAGTTCACCGCTAAGACCTACAGCTGTTAGGAACTGTAGGATTTTCTTAGGGGTGATTTCTTTCAGTTCATCCGCGCTGAGGATGTCTTTGCCCAGATGAATGCTGCGTTTGTGATGGAAATGGAACAAAGTTCCATGAGTGCCGTTCCAAAGAAATTTTCTTTCTTTCTTACTTTCTTTCAGTTACTTAGTTGGAGCTATGTCGACATGACACTTACAAACTCAGTTACTCAGTTGGAGCTATGTCAACATGACACTTACAAACTCAGTCACTCACCGACAGGAAGTCATCTCCACTCGCACGGTACACGTGACACTTACGACTTGTTTGGGTGTGGCGTCGTAGGGCAGGCCGCGCATGCGCACGATGACCTGCGCGCCGCGCGACAGGAAGGCAGCAGCCTCGCACGTCGCCCCGCCGGCCACCGACAGGAAGTCATCTCCACTCGCACGGTACACCTTAATACAACGGACACAAACATACAATAACTTACAACAGAAGATAAGATAAGATAATAAGATAAGATAATTTTATTTGCCAGAACATGAATGAATGAATGTTTGTTTTTTTAATTGTTGTTTATATGTATCCGCAATCAGTTTATTTATTTATTTTCAAAAAATTTGAGAAATTTACAGCTAGGTTTACAAAAATTCTGATAAAATTAAAGAACATGCCTGGATGGACAAGTGCATGTTTGTTGACGGCTAATTACAAGTTTCCGCAGATAGATAATAATAATTACAAATTACCGGTGAAGTTACAGGCACATGAGACTTTTCAACTTTATGTCTCAGGGTGGCGGGCGCAGTGCAATGCCACATAGGGTGCGTCCTAGGTGGACATGACCTATGAGGTAATGCACTGTTCATAGACATCTGCTTGACCCGTCATTTCAAGTAGTTATATTTAAAAAAAAGTGCACATTATGTACCTCTATATACCGCGGGCCGATGTGATGTTTGTGCCGCTTGAGCGCCATGTCCCTGTGTTCCTGCGTGATGAATCGCACCAACGCCTCGCCGTTGCGTCTCCCTTGCGGCGACAGGCACAACGCTACACCACCCCTGTGAAAAATAGCAGTTCATGAGGAACTGTTCCCATTCCCGTGCGAGAAATACAGAAGTGCACATAAAAAATTGCAAATGGTCTTCATTGATCTTGAGAAGGCATACGACCGGACACCCCGAGGGGTTTAAGGGTGGGTCCTAAAAAAGATGTCCTAAAGAAGAAAGCAATGTAGATTTTGTATCAAACTGCCAAGTTTTTATTAGCTATCTCGAAAGACGAATATATATTATCTATAATATTGTAATATAACATCGTCACAATGTAATTCCTGCTTCATTATTATGGTACCTGCAAAACTATGATTTTTACAAACCACATCTTGATTAATCTCTAGGTTGTATCTACAACAAGCAATTAATTTTGTAAAAATTAATAAACCCCCAACGCTGAACGGCTGAAGTCTGAACAGATTTTGATCAAACAAAGCTAAGAACACTCCCGACAAATACACCTTTCAAACAAAACAAAAAAAAGAAATCGGTTCATACGTTTGGGAGCTACGATGGGACCATGAATGTAGTAGTACATGGATTGAGTGCTAAAATAGCATAGAGTGTTCCTTCTTACTCCTATCCTAGAACATAGCTTGCTACACTATGTTAGAGAGAAACAAATATATTGTCACACGACAGTCGTTTTTCCGTTCCGTACCCTGAATTTTGGTATCATGCATATACATCTCCCTAGATTGTTACCATGAATGTACTAGTAATTTGACATTTGGCCTGGTACGACTAACACAAATAAGAACAGATAGATTTATGCTTGTCTCATTCCAACACATGAATACATTGATATAAAAGAATGAGACTGGTATAATCGCTAACGTTTCGTTTTTAGCCTTAGTTCCATGCCTTAGTCCATCTTCCTAGGATGGGACAGACAGACTGACAGACACACACACACACACACACACACACACACACACACAGACACGTAAAACTTATAACACGCCTTCGTTTTTCGTCGGGGGTTAAAAAATGACGATCAAACTTCGTTTAGTATGGAGCGAGCGATTTACTTCCCTTATAATTCACATACAAAAGACATAAACGCGCTTGCTAATTTTGGGGCATTTCCTCTCACTCTTTCACCTGGAATGCTCTCTATTCCACATCAGGAACATACAGAACTGCGTTTCCCTACACTCCAATGATGTCCTAGTATCTGTGAGGGGATCAGGGTCTACATTGGGTGGTCTGCGATCTCTGCAACGGTCAAGGAACTGCTCTGAAGTCTGCTGCCCTGCTGCGTCAAGAGTCAAATAGTGATTGAGTAACAAACTTACAAACATCGTAACTTTGACATTTATGATAGGCATTAGTGTAATTTAAGTGGGATAATGGAGTTAATTTTGGCGTTGCAAAAACCTGTATGATATATTTGTACCACCTATACTGTGGTGACTACTGTCCTTTGTTGTCAAATGCTTTTAAAAGTGGCTGATAGCTTTTGACCGTTGTTTTAAGGCATCAATGGACGCCAAATTCTGCCACTATCTAACTCATTAAATTCAGGTAAGTTAGAAAGCGACTGAATAGCGCTCGCGATACGAAAAGTGAGCGAAAATCACGTTTTTTGTAACTTAAAATCATTAGGAAAGTATTGTATTGAACTCAACGCATTAGTATTGACATTCAGCGTGGCAATGCAGCCAGCATCTTAGGGACGCTTCCGTCTGGTATAGTGATTTGGATCAGTTGAGCTACCTTTAGATCGCTAGCAGCGGTCTTTAGGTAGCACAACTGTTTCATATGTATTTTGTACATACCTTGTATTATTCTTTCTGTAAATAAATGTATTGCTTAGGAAAGTAATTTTCAAAAAAATTAAGAATGTTCTCTCGGCGTTGTGTTATTTAATAGATAGGTATACTGAAGGCAATAAAAACTTTTTATAGATTGATAGTTTAGGAGAAAAAATTGATTTATTCGCACTAGTCCTTTTTGGCAGTTTCTCTAAAGGAATGAATGGTAGTCACTGCGAAAACAGAGGGCACTTTGCAAATTTATTTCTTACATTTTAAGTTGTTTTTTTACATTTTTGAAAATAAGAGGTGCTTATGTGTTTTTTTTTATACTACTTGGATGAGCAAGACAAGCAAGAGGCCCACCTGATGTTAAGCGGTAACCTCTGCCTATGAACAGTGCATTACCTCAAAGGTCACGTCCACCTAGGACGCACCCTATGTGGCATTGCACTGCGCCCGCCACCCTGAGACATAAAGATGAAAAGTCTCATGTGCCTGTAATGTGATGTAGATTAACATATTATACATAACTTTATGTTGATTTTTCGATAAAGATTGTGGAGAAAAAAGGTTGTGCCACATTTATATCCACGCCTATCTATCTATCTATCTATCTATCTATATCCACGCCTTAAAGAAAGGTGAGAAAGGATATTCAATAATAGTTATTTACTTGGAAACATTGAGTCCTCTGAAGAATTTGGCTATGTCCTGGTCTGAAGACTGCCACGGAAGGCCTCGCGCTCGAACTATGCAGTTGCCGTCTATTTCATCGTCTTTTGAGCTGAAACAAACAGAATAAATATGGTGTTAAAATATATAGCAAAACATTAAATTTTGGGAACGCACGTAATCGTGAGAAAATAGGTATTCTGAAAACAACATCCCTCGTGATAACAATTTAATCTACTCTCGATAATGTTCCTATCCACTTTCAAACTCAATTTTGACGTTTAAGGTGATTAGTCACCTCAAATTCTGTCACTATATAACTCGGTAAAGTTCAGGTAAGTAAGAACGGGGCAGAATAGAGCACGCGAAACAAATATAATGAGCGAAAATCACGAAAAAACCGCAACAATGATTATTTTAAAATAAACTATTTTTTTTTTTACATTTATGGACCTTTTTTTGGCCATGATCTCACATGTTGGTAAGTGACGATGTAGCCAAAGATGAAGCACAAAGGTCTAGAAGGCAACGATGTAGCCAAAGATGAAGTTCAAAGGTCTAGAAGGCACCTATTCATTCTAGCCTTGAAGAGACCCAGATTATAGTTTTCAGGAAAGACAGACGACGGTAGTGTATTCCACTCCTTAGCAGTTCGCATTACAAAGGTAGAACTGAAACGTTTAGTACGAATAGAAGGTATACTAATGAGGTAAGTATGGTACCGAGCCGTACGCCTGCTCGTCCTATGATGAAAAGGAGATGGTGGGATCAGATCGTGAAGTTCCTGGGAGCATTCCCCGAAATGTAACCTATAGAAGATCGAAAGGCATGCGGCTTTACGGCGGTGCTCGAGACTCTGGATCTTAGTCTCCGCCATATGTTGCGATGTTGGATCTTATATTGGTTAATGTTTTATAGGAAACAAGCTTCATATATCTCAGAATTTGCGTGGCATCAAAGGCTTTTTAGCAGTGGAATCTTCTCCACTGGTTGGGCAAAGTAGACGGCAAAGAGTGCCCAACCAGTGGGGTAAAGTGGAAGCTCCCTGGTAGAAACTGGTTAGTTTAATCTCAGCGCTGGTCAACCAGAAAAACAGTATTGTGTGACAATGTGAAGAATCTCACGAGCCATACGTTCGTACCTGCTTTGTCCACGGTACTGCTTTGTACCACGTGACAGACGGACGGATGGCTGAGAATCAAAACATGGCTTCACAATCAATGTTACGACACCTTAGTCACACCACACCTAAGTACCTGAGCACTTATTATAAGTATAGAGCTGGTACAAGCTGTCAGCGTGATGAGTTCACTTTCCTCGTAATCATGACATAAGAATACATTTTAAGAAATCCCAAAAATTATATCAAAATTATCTTTTGCTGTTCCTAGTTAAAGCACTATAGGTTCACGGAATGTCTATAATGAGCTCTAGATTTTAAAGTGTTTGATAAGATTTCTAAGAGATTTATAAGAAATAAGATTATCTTTAAGCTTTAAGATCTTTAAGCTTATATTGAAATCATAAATTCAATACACTATTTGAATTACTTCAATCGATAAAAATATATGAAAGATACCACCTTTTTAAAATTGAAATCCAATTTGAATTTTAGACAAACTAATTACAAGTTTAAATAAAAAAAAAAAAACTTTCCGACGAAATGAGAACCTCCTGCTTATTTGAAATCGGTTAAAAAGGTAGAAAGCTAAAGGTACGTTTTTTATGTCACTAACTTGTACAAAATATTGATATATTTAAGAATAAAACAGTTTTGTCATGATGATTTAGAAGGGATGTTGACAGATTCCACGAATTCCTGTCCCAAATTCTTTATGCGAGCGTTACCCACGTGTAAAACGTACTGACAACCTGGCCCGAAAAATCCGCAGACAAAGATTAAGTAATAATGATTGTTGTAAAATGGAGAAGGTACAGTTAGTAAAATATTTTCATAGCACATGATATAATAAGAACAGAAGGGTTGTTCGCAAAAGTGCAGCTGTTTTCGACTGAAAATTTGATCCAACTTCTAACGGACTTAGATTTTTGTACTTTTTTTTAACCTAAATGTGGGCAGACTTTATCTTCAAATTGAACTTATGATGCTGTAATGCGACGGTTTTTCACGTGGCTACTAAAAACACGGCATTTTTCGTGATTTTCACTTACATTTCGTTGCGCGAGCGCTATTCTGTCACTTTCTAACTTACCTGAACTTTAATGAGTTAGAAAGTGACGGAATTTGGCTCTGGTATGTTTGTGAACTAAGCCCTCTAGCTGGTAAACGCGTGCGTTTAATCGTCGACAAACATAATTTCATCAGTAAAGAAAGAAACGTTTATTCGTGACTATCCAAAAAAATAACAAAAAAGCAAACGAGATAGGAACAAAATAAAAACTAAAACTAAAACAAATTACACAGAAACAAATAATAAGGCAATTTGTGTGTGTGCTTGACGTCAGCCACAAAAAGGGTCCCCAACTCAGCGTTTACTAGGCGGCGTTGGCAACCCAGCGCTGATCTTCCGTTGAGGCCCAGAGTGAACCACGGATATCCGCTTAGGTTCCAATTGAGTGTCGTGTATTCAGAAATAGGCAATTTAAAATTAAATACATTTTTAGCATACTTATACAACTAAGTAACGATAAAATTACAATATCAAGAATTATTAAAGGATTAGTAGAAAAAAGAAAAAAAACTTTGTCTTCAGTAGCTAACTAACATTCCATGTGAACTTAGATTAAGTATACCTACTTATATTTAACAATTTAAAGCAAAGCTTGAGGTAATCAGTTGTAGGACTAATGTAGCTAGGTACTAGGTAGATACATGTTGTGGTCTCATTTTGGTAATAAAAAAACGGGTACATGGCTGAGCCCTAACTCCTAACTAAGTTTCCCTGTGTTTAGGATATCAGTTCTCCTCCCTGCCTTCGGGTAGTTATTGCAAAATTGTGATTGTATTTAGCACTAAGTTGATGTTATCGCTGCACCGAACGGTAGCTAGTACGAGTAAGTAAAGTATGATTTCAGGTTGAGTCGAGTTACTAGAAGTTACTTAATAAGCAAGTTTATATTTCTACCCAAACCTACAAGTTGCTTTGTTGACAGACGCAGAAATTTTGCTTGTTGACAACTTTGAGTCGTTCAAACACCCTCGTGTGAATTGCAAAACATGTAAAATGAACACGTGCAGAGTCGACGATATTGAAATGACTGAATTTCATTTTAAACTTCTTATTGCAACTTTTCATATAAACCTTGGCGGCACTCCCTGATGGTATGCTGAGGCCAGGGCTGGGGGCCAGGGCTGGGGGCCAGGGCTGGAGGCCAGGCTTTGGCCAAACAAATATTTGTGCGATCTGCAGATATTTGTTCGGGGTGTTCTGGGTAATTTTCTATGCATAGTAAAAAATATTTTTCTATATAATGTATTGTATTAAGTATATCAGTTATCTAGTAACCATAAAACAAGCTCTGCTTAGCTTGGGGCTAGATAATATTGTGTGAACTGTCCAGGATTATTTAATTATTTATTTATTTATTGAGCTATTCTCGTATCCCGTGGCGTAAATATACCATCTGGGGCCCGTGGCAAATTCGAAAATTTAAAAAAATTTAGTTTTCTCACATTTGATTTTAAGCAGAACTTATAAAAATATACTTTTCGAATAAAATAAAATACTCTAGTACAATGTAAAAAAATATTTATGAGCTCGCGGCCTCTTGGGCCGGGGCCCTCTTGGTTCGGGGGCCCGTGGCATTTTGCCGGCCCTGCCACCCTATTGTTACGCCACTGCTCGTATCATCCAAGGATATTCGGTTTATTTAGTTTCGCCATCACTCGTGTATAATATATGCCTTTTTGCCCAATAAATTGTTTAATTTTCTTTTAAAGACATATAAAGGTAACGTTCGAACAGAAGGCGGTATCTGATAACATTGGTATAACATTGATTTTCGCCAACAAACAGTCAGAGACACAAACATCTACTTTGGAATTTATAATATTAGGTGATAGCTAGAAAGCTAAGCCGAACATTATCCACGTTTATAAATAACACGGCAGGAGTCGGAGGAGTCTCAAGTTAGAATTTATAATATTAGGTGATAGCTTGAAAGCTAAGCCGAACTTTATCCACGTTTATAAATAACACGGCAGGAGTCGGAGGAGTCTCAAGTTAGAATTTTTAATATTAGGTGATAGCTTGAAAGCTAAGCCGAACTTTATCCACGTTTATAAATAACACGGCAGGAGTCGGAGGAGTCTCAAGTTAGAATTTTTAATATTAGGTGATAGCTTGAAAGCTAAGCCGAACTTTATCCACGTTTATAAATAACACGGCAGGAGTCGGAGGAGTCTCAAGTTAGAATTTATAATATTAGGTGATAGTTTGAAAGCTAAGCCGAACTTTATCCACGTTTATAAATAACACGGCAGGAGTCGGAGGAGTCTCAAGTTAGAATTTTTAATATTAGGTGATAGCTAGAAAGCTAAGCCGAACTTTATCCACGTTTATAAATAACGCGGCAGGAGTCGGAGGAGTCTCAAGTTACGGGCAAAGCGGTAAATAATGAACCGATTTCTCGGAAGTTCTTTTAGCAAAGCGTGTCAAATTTTTATGAGAATGTTGAGAACTTCGGCTATTTTTTTCACAAAGACCTTTACGATGAGAACTGTGATGGTCTAGTGATAGGGACCCGCCTTCTAAGCCTAAGGTCGTGTGTTCAAATTCCGGTCGGTCGATCTTTTTCCACTCGAAAAACATCATCTCAAACGGTGACTGAAAACATCAAGCGAACCGGCATTACTGGAACCAATAATACGAAGACGTGTGAAATATTGCGCATGTGCTTGTGCGCATTTTCGAATTATAAATGCCACTTTTTTAAAAATTTTACTCTTGTGTTAAGAATAGATTCCTCCATCTCTTCTGTGGATTTTTTTGCGATTTGTTACGGCCGCACCTGATAGTAAATAATAAATAATGCTGGACAGTTCACACAACATTATCTAGCCCGTTGTATTATGTTATGTTAACATTGTCTATGAGACACTATCAATCAAAACATGTGTGTTCTCGTAGGTATATAGTTTCCGCAAAATCAGGTTTCGCCTGCTCAAGATTTGTAGATGAGCAGTGATAAACAAAAAACGCAATAAAATTTGAATTAAACACCACAAGCGAAATGTTGTTAGTGAAAACTATGACTTGAAAACGGAATGAGAGAAAGAGAGAGATAGAAAGGCAGAAAGAGATACCGACATACAAACCATATACATACAAACGAAGCAAGTTTGATGGCTTTTAAAAAGAGGTACCATTTCGAAGTCTACTAGGAATCAAGTTCGTTTTTACGGGTAAATATTTAATCAAAGAGGAGGGTAAAGAGCGAATCGATTATGACGTCATACCGGCAATAATGGCTGATAACCCTATCGTGAAGAGAAAATTAATTAGTTATTCAGGTTTAACGAAGCATGCAAAATATTCGTTGACGAAACTGTGATAATTTTCTTGCATGAGTTACTTCATAAACCTCATCATTGTATGGAACCTTATTAGTTTACTCAATATTCATAAATATCAGAGAACTACCTATTTTTTAATAGAATACTAACTGATGCAGGTCATTCTAGGATTGCTCATTTTCTATGCATTATGACTGACTGACCGAGTGACAACGCACAGCCTAACCGCTGGTCGTTGAGTCTTGTTAATGTTAAAGAACTCCCTTTTCCGCATTCGAACTCTATGGTCGGTCCATTATGCGTGATTGTTGAGTCTTGAAAGAAGGGTGTGTTTGTCTCGATGCGTAGGGTATTAAGCACGGAATTTTGGAAATTCACACCCTAAGAAAATGGGTTCAAAATGGGTCTTTAACGTAAAACAAAAATACTCTGTGTTTCGGAAACCGTTGGTAGTAGAATCTTGAAATTTTACATGGAGATTCCTCAAATAACGAGTAATTAATTTTGCACACACACACACACACACATACACACCCACAGACAGACACGTCAAACTTATAACATCCCCGTCGTTTTTGCGTCGAGAGTTAAAAATATTTTTCAGTGGTACCTGAAATTTTCCTGAAAAAGGTCACTGGACCGTTTTCTTTGTAAAAAATACACTTTAAGTTTTAGCCAGATTCAACGTATTTCGACTTTGTAAAAGTTAATTTCACGGTATTGTTGGTAAGATTAAATTATTTTCAGGACCTCAAGGTTAAAATGGGACTCCTAATTTGAAAAACTTGAGTGTGGTGTCGTTTCTAGGGTCGAAACGCGAAATAATGACGAAAGACTGAACGCCGGGGAAGTCGCTGGAGGGTCATCTAGTAAGTAGGTATACCTAGATGGGAGTTAGAATGGCACCGAAAAGAGACCCAGAAAAATAATTCACATGCCTACCTTGTAGTAGTGTTATAAAACAGAACCGAATAAGGGATTACCCGGACTTGTTGATAAGATTCATTGGTATAAGATTTGTTCTGGCTGCTAGGTTATTATGGAATGTGTTATTACTGGAAGAAAGCGTTAGCCGAGTCAGTCGTGGGGAGCAATGGCGGGATGGGCTCACCACTTGTCGCGTCTATATTCCACGATGGTGCAACCCACTGTGAAAAGAGGCCCATTGAGGCTCTGCATACCCCCTAAGGGGTTTTTTTTTAAAGAGTCCTTCAGAGCAGGCAACGCATTGGCAATACCTGTGGTGTTGCAGATGTCAATAGGCGACGGTAACCGCTTACCATCAGGCGGGCCGTAAGCCAGTTTGTAGAGCCAGTACATAAAAAAAACAAAAAAAAACGCGTGTCTCTATGCATGTATGTATGTATTGCCTATCTGCAATAGGTATTGTTAATACGTACTAGGTAGGACTTTGAACTATGAAGTGTAAACTACTACAGTACGTCATTCATCGGTTTGGCTGTTCTACATAGCTTGCGATAAAAAACTAATTAATTGTTTCCATGCGAAAACAAGTGAAATGTCTTAGTTTTTGTTGATTTTTTATCTGAATAGTGAAACACTTTTTACACTTTTTTCTTTATAATTTGCCACTGCAAGTGCATTTGACATTTTCAAGTTATTTTTAATTTTCATTAGTGTATTTTCAATATAATTTGCAATGTTACACTCTTTCCAAGTCGTCAAAGTCTTGTTTTAGTAAAACGGTGGCTGCTTTACTAAAACGTATAGGGTTTCATATAGGATTTCGTATAAGATCGTATACGCTAAAAACGTTTCATCCCTTTGAATTAAAAACGACGATTAATTTAAAAAATCCTACTATAATAGTGAAGTGTGTGCTTGGATGAATCTACAAGAAAATTTAGAGGCTTAACTCGGTCCCGTTTGCCTGCAAAATGTTACAAGAGATGTCTTTGATAATCATTTCGTTTCGTATGAGGTATTGCTGGCCTCTGGTGTCGGAGTTTGTCAAGCCGCCCAAGGGCCTCTGACATGGCTTATCGTCAATAACAGCCGGGACCGACAGCTTAACGTGCCCTCCGAAGCACAGAACGATGAAAATCCGTACATAACTTAAAAAGTCATTGGTGCGGAGCCTAGGATCGAACCCGGTATCGTTGGATTCAGAGTTCTTTGATAATTAAAACTGCTAATAACCTTGTGAAATGCTACTACATATAAAAAAGTCAATGATATGAAGAATCAGGTCACTAAATATCACGTAAGTCTTGTAATGAATAAGAAAAGTCTAGATCACTGCTACCAACATTTTCAATGCGCCATCTTATCTTGCAATGTGGCTGCATAATTAGAAGTGGATGTAAAATGCATTTCTTGCAAATGATCGCCTGAAACCCGAGAGGCGGAATGTATTTGACGACCTCTGTGGTGCGGCGGGCGAACGTTCGCCTGCGACGCAGGAGGTTGCGGGTTCGATTCCCGCCTCGGAAGAAATATTAAATAGGGTGTTCTGGGTATTTTCTATATATAATAAAAAATATCTATCTATGTAATATATTGTATTAAGTATATCAGTTGTCTAGTACCCATAACACAAGCTCTGCTTAGCTTGGGGCTAGACAGTGTTGTGTGAACTGTCCAGCATTATTTATTTATTTATTTATTTATTTGATTAGGTTTAAAGACATTGATTCTCAAAAAAACAAAACAGTTCTTCTAAAATGAGCTGAAAATTAAAATTAATAAAAATTAAATTAAATTCTGCCTCTGGAGCAGCGTAAATTACATAAATATAGGTACCCACATTATAATGATTTTTAACCCGGATTTGAAGGAGTTGATGTTATCAGTAGGCCAGTCAAAAAGTGGGTCGTGCTTGCAAAAGTTCGGGTCACGCTGATTTTTTTATATGTTGTTAGGACCTTAACCAACATAAAAAAACCAGATGTGCAATTTTCCAAGTGCCGTGCGTTCGGCAGTGTGCCCAAAAAACCATGAAATTTTGGGGTATTTTTCAGTTTTTGCTCAATATCTTAGTGAAGGAAGGGTCTGACTGGTACAGTCACTGCGAATACTTTTAAAGTAAACTAAATTTACTACAATTTGACACGAACGCGAGCTCCACACAGCCATTGGTTCCCAAGATAGGCAATTTTTTCCTATTTTTATTTTTTATTCTTACTTATTTTGTGAAATATCTTCTAAAATACGCATCCCATGTTAAATATTATACGCATATAAATTGTAGTAAATTGACTGGACTATAGGTAATTTGTTATAAAACTGGACCCCTTCAAATACAATCATATATATTGATTGATTGCATATAGAGTCGCTATGTTAGCATAGCATTTTGTGTCAAACAGCCGTAGCTACCTACTAGTTTACGTAATTACATGTGATTATCAGCATGTCTTTAAAAACAGACAAGGCATTTACTATTAGTTACTAATTTGATGGTCGCCGCCTCTGTCATATTTGCTAAGGGCCAAGCAATATTAATTTAAAACCTACCAGCTTTTATTTAACTTGCTTTCCTGTCTGTCTGTCTGTCGGGGACAAAGGCGATTAGTCCAGGAAATATAGACGAAAAATGGGGCAAACTTCGGAAAAACTCCAATCAAGCTGAAAATTTGTGTACACGTACCTTTTAGCTCCCAAATAATATCTGAAAAGTCCCACGAGTCCAGAGGTGTGCATAACTTTTGACAGCTAAAACGGTGTTTTTTTTTTGTTTTTTCGGTTTTTTGCCAATATCTTCGTTCCTGTCGATCTTACCGCTATGCTTATAAAAAAGAAAGTATGGAAAATTATCTACAAAAACGGTTACATAAAGTTTATTGATAACATTAATAGTTTTTTCGTAATCGTGCATTGAAACACCGTTTTTTTTTTTAAATTAATTTCGAAATTTTTATTGGCTCCAATAAACCATTTTTTAATACCCATCCCCAATCTTGAGGGAAAGCACAGCTGCTATTGGCGCCGCCACACAGAACGTACCAGGCAATGTCGTAAACCTACAAAACTCAATCCGATGTTTCGTATCGTTTTTCGTGGAAATTACTAATTTTATCGATAAACTTTATATAACCTTTTTTGTAGAGAATGTTCTATTCTTTCTTTGTTATATGTATACCTCATAGCTGTAAGATCGACAGGAACGAAGATAATGGCAAAAAACCTTAAAAAGGAAAAGTTTTTTAGCTGTTAAAAGTTATGTACACCTCTGGACTCGTGGGAGTTTTCAAAGAGGTTATTTGGGGAGCTAAAAGGTACGTATACACAAATTTTCAGCTTGATTGGAATTTTTCCGAAGTGAAATGCAAAGTTCCTGGACTAGATCGAATATTCGACCACTTTCCGATTTCCGAGTGCTGAAATTTGGCATACCTGTCAAGTTCCGATGAATACAGTATTATGGTGACAGCGATCTGAAGCCCAATTCTCTTATATAATTTACAGGCACACTGCTAGTTGACCGAATCGAGACTGTATTGTGAATTGACTGATAAATTGATATTCTGCTCCCTCATAACAACAGTATAATCTACTTTCGATTCTTGCGACCATATATTAGAGTAGGATAGTGCTATATAATAATTGTAAAGAGCGAACTTTGAAACATTCAAGTTACAGTCACATTTCGATATTCGATAGTCGACATTCCGCGTTGTATTGTCAGCCACACCACAAGTTTCTGATGTTATCGAATCGCTAGCGAGACGATAGGAACTGTCAAATATTAACCAATCAAGTTATAAGGATTTCTAGTCACCCCGATGTCAGTGGCCAATATTTAACACTGATTATCGTTTCGCTAGCGATATAACGTCAGAAACTTGTGGTAAGGGTACTGAATACCATTTTTGACGTTTGTGATATCGACACTAGATCGTAACATGATCCGTACCCTTACCACAAGTTTCTGACGTTAGCGAATCGCTAGCGAGACGATAGTCAATGTCAAATATTAACCAATCAAGTTATTAATATTTCTAGTCACCCCGATGTCATTGGCCAATATTTGACACTGACTATCGTTTCGCTAGCGATTCGATAACGTCAGAAACTTGTGGTAAGGGTACCGAACTATTTTATTACGATATTCAGATATTCATTTATTTCACCATGTCGTTATATAACATAACATTGGCATGTCAACACTTAATACACACAATTAACAGAACACAATTAAAGAATATTAAATAAGAATAAAAATCACGTAACGACACAAAAAATATAACATGAAAATAACTAACGTTGAGATAGAAAATTACAGTAATGTTTTCCTTCCCCATTTTGAGCACGTGCACGCCCAGGATTTGAAGCCAAGACTTTCGGATTGAAAGTCAGGCTACCTCCCACTGGGTACCTAGATACTTTTACCTAGGTACCTCCTTTTTTGCGCATGCAAATCGGAAAATGAAGAATTGGGCTTCTGATCTAATGACGATCTGGTGGACAATGGAACTCTTCGATTATTTATAAGTAGCTTTTCGTGTTTGGGCTCATTTTGATGAGCTCACATTTCCGATACGTGTTTTAAGAAATATATTTTTGAACCAAACTTTAGGGACGCTTCCGTCTGGTAGTGATTTGGATCAGTTGAGCTACCTTTAGATCGCTTGCAGCGGTCTTCAGGTGGCACAACTGTTTCATATGTATTTTGTACATACCTTGTATTATTCTTTCTGTAAATAAATGTATTTGTTTGACCAAATGCTTATTTTATTCTGTGTCGTATGGATTAGGTACTAACTTGAATTTTACGAGCGTATCTATCTGGTTTTGTGTAAGCATGCTTTATACTGTGACCACAAGCATGACTGCCCGGGTTCTTATCATATTCTTCGTACGTAAGCAGAGACAGTTTTACGTTAAACCTTAGTCATGTTTACTAAATCTATAATAACAGGATTATGAAGCCATATATAGAAAATAGAAAAGACTACACAAAACTCAAGAATCATGGTAAATATCCCGTTTCTAATGAAAATAAATAGAAAAGAGTTATTCATTAGATATTATTCCGAGTCCTGGGAAGCAATGGCGGCGATGAGATCACCACTTGTAACGTCTAAATCCCACGATGGTGCAACCCCAGGTGAAAAGAAGCCCGTTTGAGATTCTGCCTACCCTTTCGGGGAAAAAGGCGTGTGTTTATTTTTGTATTATTCTAAGAAAAACCATGCGCGTGCTTTTTATGAAGTTTTTTTTTAGTTACCTACCTACCAACAACGAATACGTTTTCAAATAAAATTATACCTAATTATTTTTTATGCATAGCACACTTCTTTTCTGAATAATCCTTCTCTAAAGAAGGTTTATTCTTTGTAAGCCTTCTTTAAAAAAAGGATTATTTTTTGTAACCCTTCTCTAAAAAATGGTTATTCGTTGTAACCCTTCTCTAAAAATGGTTATTCTATGTAGCTCTTCTCGAAAAATGGTTATTCTTTGTAACCCTTCTCTAAAAATGGTTATTCTATGTAGCTCTTCTCGAAAAATGGTTATTATTTGTAACCCTTCTCTAAAAAATGGTTATTCGTTGTAACTTTGTAACCCTTCTCTAAAGTAGGGTTATTCTTTGTCATAGAAAATAAGTAAATGGGAGGTCCATTTACAAGGTTTATTTTTATTGTGGCCTGAAAAATGAGACTCGGCATTTGGGTTACTTTGGGCTTCCTTTTTAATGGTGTAGGTAAGAAAAACAAAGTTGTTAGATAGCTACCTAATGCAGTCTTCTGGATGAAAATAGGTAAGTAAACGTTCTGTCTAGAACTTAGAGCATTGCAGGCCTCGTCAAGACTGAATTAATCTTAGAGCATTGCAGGCCTCCTTTGCTCGATGGAAATAATCTACCTAGGTACTTTCAAACTTCGAACCAAATGAAAAAAATAGTAGGTAGCTAGGTAGGATAGTTAAAGTTACCCGTGTTTATGTGGGTATGTGGGTAACTGGAGTGGTAACATTCTTGGGTAGGCTTTGCAATGGAGTAATTAAAATACCGAATGTCTTAGAATAAGCAAGAAGTAAAGGAAATATCATCAACCCTGCATAAACTAATTATCGTAAAGCTATCGGCCGGCACTCACCTTCTTATCTCAAGTCGCTGCCGGGGACTGATAACACTCAAGTTCCAAAAGCACACTTATCACAAGACAAACAGTGAACGCAGAACCAGGATTCCTTATCGGCTTTTTATTACACTACGATTTGTTTCTTTTTATATATAGGTGAGACGCCCGCTAAGACGTCCGCTCCGTGCGACGGTCGACGGAGGAATGCGGGGGTGTATTGTATTGTATGTAAGTAAAATGAGTGACGCCTTGGTGACGACTGCGTTTGCGCATGATTTGTGTGTTTTTGTGATTTGAGATTATGGTTTGAGGTTTGAAGTAACTTGGAAGAAAAACAAGAGAATTGAAATTCAAAATGTCTATGAGTTATTTTCAGTTTTTTGTCCGCGTGTGCCTAACCTATTCCTAACATGTAGCAGTACCTACGTAGCTATCTACCTACCTACTAGAAGTCTACTACTGTCTACACGACGACCAAAACTATCGCTACTGACCCAGAGTGTCGAATTACATTCCTACTGTAGATACCTACTTATGTACCTATATCCGGTAGGTAGGTACCTAGTACCTAGGTAGTTTGTGTAAGTAAGCAAGTAGGTAGGTAGGTAGGTATAATATTCTACTAATATACGTAGGTAAGTAGGCACCAATATTACAATTCAGTTGTTTAGCAAAGATTTTTTGCTCGTTTGCAATGCCTCGTTCACAGATTCCTAAAATAGTAGGATAGGGTACACATAGCGTGATATTGTTTTTTTTTTTTGTTGCGGATTCTAGACTAATTGAACCAACAGATTCCTACCTAGGTATTCAAGAGGAGTGTAGCGGTAGAAGTTTATACCTACCTAGGTAGGTACCCTTTTGAACGCGAGCAAACTATTTTGGATACCTAGAATAGCTACCTAGTACCTACCTACCGTATTATCTCATCAAACTGCATTACATTTTGTACCTACACATGATTAGAACACTAATAAGTATATCCAGGGTTCGTCAGTTTCTTATAAATTAGTTTTAGATTTTTATGATTTGGTACCTACCTTATAATTTTATAAGAAACTGACGCAACGGGTCCCACGGGTTGAATCCAACGATTTATTAAACATGTCTCTGGTTGCATCAAAGTTGTTGTCTTGGCTTAGACGTCCAAAAGCCCCTAATTTCCCTCATGGCTGGACAGACGAAGGCTCAAGCAATCCTAGTAGAAGTATAGAGTGCTAAAGGAATCCTAGTTGAAACATAGAGTGCTAAAGGAATCCTAGTAGAAGCATAGAGTGCTAAAGGAATCCTAGTTGAAACATAGAGTGCTAAAGGAATCCTAGTAGAAGCATAGAGTGCTAAAGGAATCCAAGTAGAAGCATAGAGTGCTAAAAAAATCCTAGTAGAAGCATAGAGTGCTAAAGGAATCCTAGTAGAAGCATAGAGTGCTAAAGGAATCCTAGTGGAAGCATAGAGTGCTAAAGGAATCCAAGTAGAAGCATAGAGTGCTACACTAACTTTATTGGTTTGTAATCATTCAATTTACTTTGAGGGTGGGCGCTGATGCCTGTCATACAAGATATTAATATCTTAGTTTAGGCATCAGCAGCGACGCTAAAACTGTATCAGTAGTTACCTTAAACCTGTGAAAATATACTAAGTCCTATTATATTGTTTAAAATGTTAGCTTAAGGTGCCAATAAATATATTTCATTTCATTTCATTTCAAAGGAACCCTAGTAAAAGCATAGAGTGCTAAAGGAACCCTAGTAGAAGCATAGAGTGCTAATTCAATCCTAGTAGAAGTATAGAGTGCTAATTCAATCCTAGTAGAAGTATAGAGTGCTAAAGAGCTCTAGGCTAGCTTGCTTATCATAATTGACCGTGTATCTATTCAGTAATCAGATTTACCTACATACTAGGTACCTACTTATGTTGTTGGTAGCGTATCTCAGAGATTAGGCACATTAGCTGATTAGCAGATAATCGACTAAGTATCTTTCTTTACTAGTGATATTATTTCGAAATTATTTACTCGCAGACCAAAATAACTTCGGAATATTGTAAAGTCGTAGGGTAACGATTTAGGCCAGTGATGGGCAAAGTACGGCCCGCGTCGGTCCTTCAAAATGAATATGGCCCGTCAGGTGTTGAAGAAACTTCACTCAGATTTTGAAACTAGGTTTTTTCGATGCCGTTTTTTGCAGACCCAGAGAATGTCTATAAATTATTGAACTGCAGTGCAGCACCCATTTAAAACAACTGAGCCTCGAGTCTGCAAATTTGACAAGCAACTTACACGGCCGTATGGTGTACACTACATGGATTTTAGTATGGAGAAATCGAAGAGCGCACCTAGCGGGCACCTTGAGAACCTCAAATCCCGTACAAAAATCCATGTAGTGTACACCACACGGCCGTGTAAGTTGCTTGTCAAGTTTGCAGACTTGCCCCTCTGTTCTTAGATGTATCAAAACTTGATTTTTGTAGAATACTGCCGAAAGCTGATTAGCCTAAGATGTTTGCTCACGTTTATGTTTGGGTCATCGTTTATGTGTGGACATACTTTTTCGAACATGAAATTGCGGAAAAACTCAATTAGAAGTCGACTTACTGATGAACACCGTTTCTCGCTGCTGAAAATTACTTTGTCGCAGCTCGAACCTGCATTCCAAGATATTATGGCAAACCAAAATCAATTTCATGTGCCTCACACCAGGCGCGGTCGCAGCTCAAGATTTTGGGGAGGGGTCATATTGGCTCTAGTACAAAAGTCAAAAATACTTTATTCATTGAAATCCAAAGGATCATTTTGAATCGTCATAAAAACTTAATTTACTCTTGTTCCAAAGAGATCTAAAAATTCATTATTTTTAGCTCGGGAAGAGTACATTTATTTAATCTGTGGCATTACTAAAGATATATAGTAAAGGAACATATAACGGCGAGCGGAGCGAGCCGCGAAAAGTTCTGTTTTTTTAGTTCGAGAGTGCAGTAATAAAGATAGGTGTTACTAGAACATAACGGCGAACGGAGCGAGCCGCGAAAAATTGTGTATATATAGCTCAAGGAGAGTGCACTACTAGAGATATTCATTATCAGAAGATATAACGGCGAGCGGAGCGAGCCGCGAAAATTTGTTTGACTGACTTTAGTAGGCAGAGAGTAATTTGTTTGAAATGTTCGTAACCGTCAAGTTTTAGGAGATCTTTTTCGTGTATGCTTTTGGGTTTGGGGGGGGGGGGGGGGGGGGGGGGGGGGTCATGACCCCTGTGACCCCCCGCCCCCCCTCGGACCGCCACTGCCTCACACACCTACTATGTATGGCAGGGCCTTCGAATAAAAGTTACATTGAAATTCGTAAATAATTTTGGCCCTTCTCTGATTTTTTTTAAACTTTCTGGCCGCCGCCAGTCCTTATTCTTCAAGGCAAGCGGAACCCGCGCGGCATGTCGCTCGCACATAGCGGCCGTCTCATGTGTTTTTAACCGCCGACGCAAAAACGACGGGGTGTTATAAGTTTGACGTGTGTGTGTGTGTGTGTGTGTGTGTGTGTGTGTGTGTGTGTGTGTGTGTGTGTGTGTGTGTGTGTGTGTCTGTCTGTCTGTGGCATCGTAGCTCCCGAACGGATGAAACGATTTCGTTTTTGTTTTGTTTGGAAGGTGAATTTGCCGGGAGTGTTCTTAGCTATGTTTGATCAAAATCGGTTCAGCCGTTTCATTGCGTTGAGTGTTTTTTAATTTTTACAAAATTAATTACTTGTTGTTCTGTTCTGTTAATTTCTTGTGTAGTCGGTATGCTGCCCTTTTCAGGGCGGTGAGTCCCACATAATTCCGGTCCTCCCCGGACCAGTTTATTCGTAAATGAATTTTCTACTCTGAAGACAACAAAAGATAAAAGTGGCCAAGTGCGAGTCGGACTCGCCCATGAAGGGTTCCGTAGCAGCAAGTAACAAAATATAAAAGTTCTTGGATGGATTACGATTAATGACGTATTAAAAAAAACTACTTACTAGATCTCGTTCAAACCAATTTTGAGTGAAAGTTTACATAGTAATGTACATCATATATATTTTTTAGTTTTAACATTCTCTTATTTTAGAAGTTACGGGGTGGGGGACACACTTTTTACCACTTTGGAAGTGTCTCTCGCGCAAACTATTCAGTTTAGAAAAAAAATATATTAGATATCTCAACATCTTTTTTGAAGACCTATCCATAGATACACCACACGTATAGGTTTGATGAAAAAAAAAATTGAGTTTCAGTTCTAAGTATGGGGAACCCCAAAAATAATTGTTTTTTTTAAATTTTTGTGTAAACACCTTAATGCGGTTCACAGTATACATCTACCTACCAAGTTTCAACAGTATAGCTCTTATAGTTTCGGAAAAAAAAGGCTGTGACATACACGGACAGACAAACATACATGACGAATCCATAAGGATTCCTTGTCTTTGACTACGGAACCCTAAAAAGGAAGGTTGGTACTATCAGCCATGTTGCTTATTACCCAGGAGGTGATGTCAGATATTACACATCAGTAAAGTAAAGTATTATTTATTGCGTGAAATACATGTGTACAAAGGTGGTTTAGGTATAAGCATGATTCAATGTATTTCTACTGTTACGTGTGCAATGTCTGATTTCATGATGATTTAATTAAAGAAAGTAAGATAACATTGGAATAAATATACAAGGATTTAGATGAGATTATCATTAAACATTTTCTAAAATATGAGTAATAATATTGAAACTTGTATTAAAATTTAATAATAAAAAAGTAATACGTATGTCAAGCTGTAAGATCTTTGTCATTAATGAATTCATTTATATCATAATAACAGGGGGGGGGGGGGGGGTTCACCGGGGGCTACCCGTGCGAAGCCGGGGTGAGTCGCTAGTTAGAAATAGAGAGAAAAATCTCGTGCACGAGATAACGTCATATCTGTAACACGCAGAAGTCATACAAGAGCCGGAATCAAACTCACGACTACAGTATTTGCTGTTCCAGTGGCTGATCTTTGCGTGTAGTGGTGTGTCCGGGGTAAGAATAGACCCCTCCGTCTCCTCCCGTAATTATTATCAGTTCCTGTATTAATAGGTACCACTCAAGTGTTTAATATAGGTAAATCCATTTATCAGTAAAAGATAGGGTTGCCAGATTAGAAAGCCTTAGAGCTGTGCTGGGCTCGGCCTAAGAATATACCCCTCCGTCTCCTCCCGTGGATGTCGTAAGAGCCGACTAAGGGATTACCCGGAATTTGTATAAAATTTGTCCTGGCTACAAGCTTATTATGGAATAAGTAATTACTGGAAGAAAGCGTTAGCCGAGTCAGTCTTGGGAAGCAATGGCGGCGATGAGCTCACCACTTGTCACGTCTATATTCTACGTTGGTGCAAACCACTGTGAAAAGAGGTCCATTGAGGCCATTTGAGGGTCTGCCTATTGTGCCTACCCTTTCGGGAAAAAGGCGTGTGTCTATGTATGTATGTTATGGTGGTACTTCACTTGGCGTATTTGCGCAAAAATATGAGTTATATTTCGAAGGCAAAATCAAGCATGAGTTCTACATGACATGGTGCTATTTGAGTTGGCAAAAAAACGAAAATATTTGCGCAAATACGAGTGCTAGCATAATATCAGGTCAAAATTCCAAATACCTAGTCGACATTTTGGGGTGGATTACTGTTTTTTAATTATGAATCATTAAATGTGAAAATTCAGAACCTACTTAATTTAAAAAAAAGGCGTTCAAACTTGGCGATCGGAGTGAAATATAGAACTACCTGTATGGTAAGCTGTTTGTCGGAGGATTTTGTGTTTTGCCGGGAGTTTGGACATATGAGATTTTAAAAAATAAACGGCTAATTACCACTATGTTTCGTCACTTCCCTGACGTTTCGAGACTGAGTGACTGACTGTTTTTATCTATTAAAATGATTCCCAACCACGATAGTTTCAATTCTATTAGGTATATGAAATGTCAAAAGAATCTAGAATCCAGAGGAATCCCGACTCCAACCGGCAACCCTATCCAAAGATTGAAAGTTGTGTTTTTTTTTTTTGTTTTTTTTTTTTTTTTTTATACTACTTGGATGACGGTTCAAGCAAGAGGCCCACCTGATGTTAAGCGGTAACCTCTGCCTATGAACAGTGCATTACCTCATAGATCACGTCCACCTAGGACGCAACCTATGTGGCATTGCACTGCGCCCGCCACCCTGAGACATAAAGATGAAAAGTCTCATGTGCCTGTAATTTCACCGGCACCCTTGCCCTTCAAACCGGAACACAGCAATGCGAGCACTACTGCTTTGCGGCAGAAATAGGTATGGTGGTGTATTTGTCCACTTCGCAGCCATTCAAAACAATAGGGCTAGATAAAAACAGTTTTACGAACACGTGTTCACAACATGACGTCTCATCGTAGTAGCACAGAATATATAGGTACAGAAGGCAAGCTCCATCCGACTTTGATTTTAATTACCTACTCTCGACCGTAGAGCTAGGGCTGGCTGGCGTACATACATACAATATTCTGTGATAAGTTGTTTATCTCCATTTTCATTATAATTACCTACCCGCGCTCGACCTGGTTTGACTTCTATAGCGCTGTGACACCTCCAATATTCTTTGAAAAGTCGAGATTTGGAAATTTATATTAAAAACACATTATATTAATTACATTATATTGTTGTTTTAAACAGCTGTTCGCTGCTTATGACGACCTCTGTGGCGCGGCGGGCATAGGTTCGCCTGCGGCGCAGGAGGTTGCGGGTTCGATTCCCGCCTCGGAACAAATATTTGTGCGATCTGCAGATATTTTTTCAGGGTGTTCTGGGTATTTTCTATGTATAATAAAAAATATATATTTAAGTAATGTATTGTATTAAGTATATCAGTTATCTAGTACCCATAACACAAGCTCTGCTTAGCTTGGTGCTAGATAATGTTGTGTGAACTATCAAGCATTATTTATTTATTATTATGTATTATTCTAGCTCCGTTACACGTTATCGAAGCCAGGGCCGGATGCTAGTTGTTAGATTAACACATACGCTACTTGTAGATCCGGTACCACGCGATGCTATTTAATAGATTAGTACATACACTACTTATAAGTCTGACAGCACGCCATCCAAGCCGTGGGTGGGTGCTTGTCGTTAGATTAGCAAATATGCTACTTATAAAACAGATTTATACATATATCATCTACAGCTATGCAAATAAAATAAAGCTAATAAAGAGGAAATATTAATAAGGAAATAATATAGCTATAGATGCTATAGAAAGTAAAATACATTAACATACATTAATTTACAGAAAGAATAATACAAGGTATGTACAAAATACATATGAAACAGTTGTACACCTGAAGACCGCTGCTAGCGATCCAAAGGTAGCTCAACTGATCCAAATAACTACCAGACGGAAGCGTCCATAAGATGCTGGCTGCATTGCCACGCTGAATGGCAATACTAATACGTTGAGCCAGAAAACAGCCATTAACATTGACTATTGACTATTACTATTGTCTATTGACTACTCACTATTGACTATTAACGTGTCGTTAAAGCGCGGGCACTCGCGACTGGCGTTCGACCGACTTTCACCGAGATCGTCTTGGGTACGCGCCTGTGTACGTGCGCCTGTTATCGCTCGTTATACTAAGCCGACCTTCTGTACTGTATATTTTGTGGTTGTAGGTATAGAAATAGGAAACGAACCATACCTACTTCACAGGATGGGATTGGTGAACATTCTAGCCAGATGTTATTTTGTTTGTATTTATGTATTATTTGATTTCATTCATGGAAATCTTGAACCGATGGCAATATTATCGTGAAACTTCGGACTAGGGAAAGTAAATCAACAATCAACAAGTAAAGGAAATTGCCACTCTTTGCAAGGAATTTGGTCCAAATGCTGCTCAGAAATGAAAAAGCTTCCGGCGGCCTATAAACTATGATACCAGAGTTTACCATTAGCTCATACGAATTTATTTACTTTTAGCTGAAGATGTTTGATGATTAGGTACTCATTAATGATTAATGATTAATTAAAGGAGAATCCAGGACAATAGTACGCTTAAACACCTTTTTTAATACGACAAACAGTAACGTATAATTAATTAAATGAACAAATACAAAACTCATGACTTACAAATATAATACATAAAAATAAATAAGTACTAATGTATTTTCGGAGCCCTAATGTAGGGCTCCGAAAATACATTAGTACTTACACATGCATAGTTCGAGAGGAGACGCATGTCTATCGAATAATATCACACTAATCACCCAATTAACGACCTCTGTGGCTCGGTAGGCGTAAGTTCGCCTGCGACGCAGGAGGTTGCGGGTTCGATTCCCGCCTCGGAACAAATATTTGTGTGATCTGCAGATATTTGTTCAGGGTGTTCTGGGTATTTCAATAAAAAATATCTATCTATGTAAGATATTGTATTAAGTATATCAGCTAACTAGTACCCATAACAAAAGCTCTGCTTAGCTTGGGGTTAGATAATGTTGTGTGAACTATCCAGCATTATTTATTTATTTATTTTAATTAATTATTAATTTAACGACATCTATGGCACGGCGGGCGAGTAGCCGGCTGAGATGCGAGAGGTTGCGGGCTCGATTCCCGCTGCGGAACTTTGCAATTATTTGTTCCAGGTCTGCGTGCTGTGGTATTATGGTACTCGTACACACGACACAGGTAAACCTATAGTGCAGGATCAGGAGTGTATGAATGTTGGGTTGCCATCCGTTCGGGTTTCCCCTGATGTTTCCTAGTTAGGGCGTCCGGGGAGCGTCCGGGCGGGGTTTCATTTGTAGTCCGGGTGTAAAAATGTCAAGTCTTGGGCCGTTACCGGGCGATGCGATGACGAACCGACTCGCTACTAGATTCACCGTCCCCTCACCCCTCCCGTTGATTTATAACATTTTGAACTGTTTTTTTATTATACTGACTAAGTTTCAAAAAACTGTTCATATGTCCAAGTTCTGGGCTCCAAAATCCGGGGTTTTCACGCGTTTGTCCTGCTTGTTAAATTTAAGAAAGGATGCTCTTGCGATTACCCAATTTATGCAGTTTACCTACAAAGCTTGATTGCAACTAGACTGCATAAATTATATTTATATATTTATATTTAATTAACTAGCAGGTACAAAGAAACAAGTATACCTAACTAGGTATAGTAACAAGAAAGAAAGAAAAAGGACACAAATAATAGGAAGCAAAATAAGAGCTACTGTTACAGGAGGGTAACCAAATGTTTTTTTAATTTATGTAGGGGCTCGCTTAAGTCTATATTGCCGTTTTTGAATAACGTGTTATAGTGTTTACACAACCTTATTAAGTCGGTGTTTTGGCCCAAACTAGTTCGGGAGAATGGAATATTAAATAGGTAAGTTAAAAGCTTTTATACGCGTTAGTCTGGATGGGGCGTTTAATTGTAATCGGTTTAATAATTCTGGGCAGTCAATACATCCATTGAATAGTTTGCACATCAATCATCATGTCAATACATCCATTGAATAGTTTGCACATCAATCATCATGTCAATACATCCATTGAATAGTTTGCACATCAATCATCATGTCAATACATGTCAATCATGTCAATACATCCATTGAATAGTTTGCACATCAATCATCATGTCAATACATGTCAATCATGTCAATACATCCATTGAATAGTTTGCACATCAATCATCATGTCAATACATGTCAATCATGTCAATACATCCATTGAATAGTTTGCACATCAATCATCATGTCAATACATCCATTGAATAGTTTGCACATCAATCATCATGTCAATACATCCTTTGAATAGTTTGCACATCAATCATCATGTCAATACATCCATTGAATAGTTTGCACATCAATCATCATGTCAATACATCCATTGAATAGTTTGCACATCAATCATCATGTCAATACATGTCAATCATGTCAATACATCCATTGAATAGTTTGCACATCAATCATCATGTCAATACATGTCAATCATGTCAATACATCCATTGAATAGTTTGCACATCAATCATCATGTCAATACATGTCAATCATGTCAATACATCCATTGAATAGTTTGCACATCAATCATCATGTCAATACATCCATTGAATAGTTTGCACATCAATCATCATGTCAATACATCCATTGAATAGTTTGCACATCAATCATCATGTCAATACATCCATTGAATAGTTTGCACATCAATCATCATGTCAATACATCCATTGAATAGTTTGCACATCAATCATCATGTCAATACATGTCAATCATGTCAATACATCCATTGAATAGTTTGCACATCAATCATCATGTCAATACATCCATTGAATAGTTTGCACATCAATCATCATGTCAATACATCCATTGAATAGTTTGCACATCAATCATCGTGTCAATACATGTCAATCATGTCAATACATCCATTGAATAGTTTGCACATCAATCATCATGTCAATACATGTCAATCATGTCAATACATCCATTGAATAGTTTGCACATCAATCATCATGTCAATACATCCATTGAATAGTTTGCACATCAATCATCATGTCAATACATCCATTGAATAGTTTGCACATCAATCATCATGTCAATACATCCATTGAATAGTTTGCACATCAATCATCATGTCAATACATCCATTGAATAGTTTGCACATCAATCATCATGTCAATACATGTCAATCATGTCAATACATCCATTGAATAGTTTGCACATCAATCATCATGTCAATACATGTCAATCATGTCAATACATCCATTGAATAGTTTGCACATCAATCATCATGTCAATACATGTCAATCATGTCAATACATCCATTGAATAGTTTGCACATCAATCATCATGTCAATACATCCATTGAATAGTTTGCACATCAATCATCATGTCAATACATCCATTGAATAGTTTGCACATCAATCATCATGTCAATACATCCATTGAATAGTTTGCACATCAATCATCATGTCAATACATCCATTGAATAGTTTGCACATCAATCATCATGTCAATACATCCATTGAATATCGTATCAATTTTTTTCCTGCGGCGAGACAGAGAACAGAGAATTAGGTGATCGCAAGAACGTCATTTCAAATAGAAACAGCATTGAAATATATTGAAACCGATAGCAACAGAGTAACGTAATCGCACGAAAGTTTCATCTGATAATTCTGTTGATAGTAGTTTGTCCTCTGCCTCGACCTTCAGAAGATTCCACGGGATCTAACAAGTAATAATATCATTACCCGATCATTACGAGTCATTCGTTACCTACTTCAAATTGTTTGTGAAGCATTTGAGGTCAGTGATATAAACAAGTCTCGAGTTTTGATGACTGTGGAAATATTGTTGTGTAAAAGCTGACAGTTGGCTTGAACCTACTTTATATTTTCAATTAGATTTTCGTGGATAACATTCGCATTTGTATTTTCACACCACTGCTCGCAATGTCCAATTATATTTCATGCAACCTCAACGTAAAGTAAAGCATTATCTCTTTAAGGATATAAAGTTGTATGAAACTCCCTAATTTGAATTTGGAACGTATAAAAAATGCCCATATGGCATTGTAAGGAGATTTCCACACCACCTGCTCGACAATGTCCAATTACATATCATGCAACCTCAACGTAAAGTAAAGCATTATCTCCCTAGGGATATAAAGTTGTATGAAACTACCTACGGAATAAAGTGATTTGAATTTGGAACGTCAATTTCGTGTGGAAACTCGTGGAAAACTCTAAGTAAAAAGAAGCCGATATGTCATTGTAAAGATAAGTCTTTTCGAAATGGTGGATTTTTTCCTGTAAAAACTAAGTTTTTCTGACACCGTTTAAACTGGGTTAGGACTTGACAGATACTCTTGACGACTTGACTATAAAACTATAATAAATAAATCACTTGACATTGGCTAAATTGTTGCAAATAATGCACAGAAGCCATTACCGAAGCTAAGAAGAAGAAGGACTAAAAAAAAAACTTTTACCACAGAAGAAGTAATACATTACAAAGAACACAGACCAAGAGTTGTACTACAAAGAATGTGATACAAAAGACGGTGTTTGGTGCTGTGATTTTCAGTGATTTTTTATTGTCTCGCAGAAGGTGTGAAAAGTAGAGTATGCTCCTCTGGAATAAAGCCTGTCTTCGTCTTGGGCAGCTTGAACCCCTCGCTTCACACAGGACTCTATATAACTGTAGAGTCTCTCGTTACGCTCAGGGTTCAATATGCCGCCCGCGACACAAGACACTGCTTTATTCCCATAGTGCATAATCTACTATTATCAAACTGGCAGCAAAAGCAAAAAGAAGATATTATAAAAAAAATAAGGTGCGTTTACAAAGAATGTTAAACAAAAGACGGTGTTTGGTCACAGAATAAATATTAGTGTTTGGTTTGGTGCTGTGATTTTCAGTGAATATTTATTGTCTCGCAAAAGGTGTGAAAAGTAGAGTAAGTTCCTCTGGGATAAAGCAGGACAGCGGCAGTCCAGGACAGGCAGTCTGCAGCAGGTGGGCAGGGTTGCGGGTTCGATTCCCGCCTCGGAACAAATATTTGTGCGATCTGCAGATATTTGTTCAGGGTGTTCTGGGTATTTTCTATGTATAATAAAAAATATCTATCTATGTTATATATTGTATTAAGTATATCAGTTTTCTAGTACCCATAACACAAGCTCTGCTTAGCTTGGGGCTAGACAATGTTGTGTGAACTTCCCAGCATTATTTATTTATTTTATTTATTTATAAAGCCTGTCTTCGTCTTGGGCAGCTTGAATCAGGACTCTATATAACTCCCTCGCTAGGGTCCAATATGCCGCCTGCGACGGAACGCACCACTATGACCAATAATCTTTTAAATAATTATTGACCCAATAATCTGTACCTTATAACAATAGAACCTAGCCAAAAGTTACAGGTAACTTTGAGATTTTTTTATCGACAAAATTTTGTTCTATCGTGTTTCTGTCTGGGTGATCCCTCGGTATTATAATGTAGTATCCATGCATATTTTTAATTTGAATATTGTACTTGATTTAGTCACTTACAAATCTAATCTAAGATTGATAATTTTGCGTTATACCCCACCTTAAGAGACCTATTGATATTTCTCTTGAATTTACCCTAATTGTAGCCCTGTGGGAAGACATCCAACGGGAGCTCATTCCTCGCCTTGCAGGTCCTGCAAGGAGAGACGAGCGAAGAAACGTACTGTGCGAGACCTCCACGCAACCACAAAGTGCGGGTGAGCTCGCTGACGATGGCGGGATGTGCGGTTATAAACGTGCGAAGCTGGGATTACTTCAAACAGGTCCTCAGAGCATTCCCAGTTAAAAATCTTATAAAAGACGCTAAGCGCGCCAAGCGCTCGGCGCTCGCTCCACGGCTCTAGATCCTTAATTAATTCTGTAACGTTAGTGTCTAATACTATTTGTACTATACTATACTAACTACCTGCATTAATAACTCTCACTAATCACTAGTCGAAGTGTGAACAAGGCTTACTTATTGTCCGTTTCCTGTGCAACCATACGAGCAAAGCAACAACCAAATTGCCGTGTGTTTTATAATAGGCACCTTATTCACAGAATTAAATTTTATAATGGTATTTCCATCGACGTTAATAAAATGAAGGTATTTCATAACTATTGTATTCATGGGTTTTCACGGTCGTATAGAAACATGATTTCAGTGATAAAAAAAAATTACGCTGCACTATGATGATTGCATCAAAATTAAAAAAGTCGGCAGTATGCGAAAGTCGTCGATAAGCGATTAATTTCATAGAAGTTTCCTAAAGTCGGCAATCCGCTATTACCTGTATTGAATACTGCAAAAGTCGGCAAAACGTGAAAGTCGGCACTAAGCTCCTAAATAGAATTAACTGTCAGAAGACAGCTTAACTTTATGACATAGGCTTTGACAAACAACAAAAATGGACCTGCTAAGGATACACGCAGGAAAATACGTCATAATTCGTGTTTTTTTTTTTTTTTTTTTTTTTTTTTTATACTACTGAATGACTGAACAAGCAGATGGCCCACCTGATGTTAAGCCTGTGTTGTTTTTATTGTAACAAAAAAGTAAAACTGACTAGATCAAATATATCCTATTCATTCCATAATCTCCGGACAATGACGTAGGTACGTAAACAAAAACAAATCGATTTGAGATTTGTCCGGAAATTAGCTATTAACTAATAGTTACTAGGAAGGAGACAAAAAGCAACGGCGCTCGCGGTCAGCAAGATTAGATGACCTACGTGGCTACGTACCTAATTCACGGAAAAAACAATATATCATCATCACGTAGGTACCTATATCTCGCGGCCGCCAAGATTGGTATTTGATAGTTTACTACGTTAGTAAATTCATGGAAGGTGCGTACGTATTAGGTTGTTAAGTTATTTCTCTGAACACTGGACTGCTATGAGGAGTGGAAACTGGCAAAGTAGGTAGGTATACAATGTTCCGGAGGTCGCCACACACGCAGTGCCATCACTAAACGGTTCAGTTCTACCTTTATAATGCGAACTGAAGGAGTCTTAGAGCATGGCAGGCCTCCGTGTTGCTCGATGGAAGGAGTACACTACCGTCGCGTCGTCTGTCAAATATTAGCCCAAATAATGTAGAGTAGTAGTAGAGCTTTTTTGTGAAAGAGTTCGCCCGGGGAAGTACTACCACCATACCTATTTCTGCCGCAAAGCAGTAGTGCTCGCATTGCTGTGTTCCGGTTTGAAGGGTAAGGGTGCCGGTGAGATTACAGGCACATGAGACTTTTCATCTTTATGTCTCAGGGTGGCGGGCGCAGTGCAATTCCACATAGATAGATAGATAGAAAATTCTTTATTGCACAAGACAAAAAGCAGTACATAGGCAAACTTAATGCTAATTAGCATTTTCTTCCAGCTAACCTTTGTGTAATGTACCACATAGGGCGCGTCCTAGGTGGACGTGACCTATGAGGTAATGCACTGCTCATAGGCAGAGGTTACCGCTTAACATCAGGTGGGCCATCTGCTTGCTCCGCCATTCCAGTAGAATAAAAAAAAAAAAAAGATAAAAAAAAAGAGAAATTTAAGTGTATTGCGTTGGTATTGCGTTTCTTTTGGAAATGGTGGATTTTTCCTGTAAAAACTCAGTTTTTTTGCCACTATTTAAACTGGGTTATGACTTGACGAAGACTCTTGACGACTTGACTGTAAAAATATATTATTATATCATTTGAGATGCACAGAAGCCATTACCTAAGACAAGAAGAAGAAGGGTTATTTTGAAAAATCCTGTTTTTTTTGCTTGCCTTTGGCTACATCTCGACGATGAGGCCTATTTAAGTGCGCTCGCCTAGAAGATGCCTATTAACTTTTTGTTTGAAGATGCCCAAGATGTATGATAAAGGGAATAAAGAAGCCGGAAGAGAGTTCCAGGCCTTTGCTGTCCGCATAACGAAAGAGCTCTAGAAACGGTTTGTACGCGACGATGGTATGTCGACAACAAAAGGGTGAAACGACTCTCCACGTCTGGTCGTCAGGTGGCGGAATGGAGACGAGGGGATCAAATCGTGCAGCTCCTGAGCACACTCACCGTAATGCATGCGGTAGAAGATACACAGACACGCAACTCTTCGACGATGCTCTAAGCTCTGCAACCTTTTCGAAACCAGTGCCTCGTCATTAATTAGATAATTTAGATAATTTTAGTAGTAGTAGAGCTTTTTTGTGAAAGAGTTCGTCTGGGGAAGTACTACCACCATACCTATTTCTGCCGCAAAGCAGTAGTGCTCGCATTGCTGTGTTCCGGTTTGAAGGGTAAGAGTGTCGGTGAAATTACAGGCACATGAGACTTTTCATCTTTATGTCTCAGGGTGGCGGGCGCAGTGCAATGCCACATAGGGCGCGTCCTAGGTGGACGTAACCTATTAGGTAATGCACCGTTCATAGGCAGAGGTTACCGCTTAACATCATGTGGGCATATTGCTTGTTCCGTCATCCAAGTAGTATAAAAAAAAAAAAAAAAAAATTTAGCACGGCGCTCTATATTGAGTCCAAAGCAGCAAGCTGATATTTTGCGGAATAATGTGTTGAACTAACATAACTAGAGGTAGTACTCACCATATTCCAGTTTCTAAAACTAAGTCGATTGTCTCGGGGATTTCTAACCGAAAACCTGGAAAAAAAACCAGCACGTTATAATCAGACTTGGATATTACAATTCAGTTCAATGGTTTGGGTACACGCATTTTCAGAGGGGTGTACTTTCTATGGTGCTTGAGCTCTCTGTATTACAAACGAAGTTTGCATCTACTTTGGATATTATCACACCAAACTCCAGTAGATTTTGTACACGTGACCAATACATTAATATCTATAGACCCGTGGTTTGTCAGTTTCTTGTAAAATTGTATGGTTTCCAAATGACCTAAAGATTTAAAATACATCTGAAGCCCAATTCTCATATAAATTTTATAACCACACTGCAAGTTGACCGAAACGAGATTGTATTGTAAATTGACTGAGAAATGGTATTCTGCTCCCTTATAACAACAATATAATCTACTTTCGGTTCTTGCAACCATATATTAGAGCAGGATAGTGCTATATAATAACTGTAAAGAGTGAAAGAGAGAATTCTCAGAACTTTGAAACATTCAAGTTACAGTCACATTTCGATATAATCACATTCCACGTTGTATTGTAAGGTGAGCAGAATACCATTTTTGACGTTTGTGACATCGACACGAGATCGTAACATGATCCGAACTTTAATTTGACTACTTTTTATTACGAGAATTGGGCTTCTGAGGTCTACCCCGTTTTTGAGCAAGGCACGGCGCCGGAAGACGATGTGACTGCTACGATAAGTGCTACGATGAGTGCTACGATAAGTGCTACGATAAATGCTACGAAATACGAGACGAAACGTAATTAGTAGTAGTGTCGTTTAGTAGTAGTAGAGCTTTTTTTGTGAAAGAGTTCGCCCGGGGATGTACTACCACCATACCTATTTCTGCCACAAAGCAGTAGTGCTTGCATTGCTGTTTTCCGGTTTGAAGGGTAAGGGTGCCGGTGAAATTACAGGCACATGAGACTTTTCATCTTTATGTCTCAGGGTGGCGGGCGCAGTGCAATGCCACATAGGGCGCGTCCTAGGTGGACGTGACCTATGAGGTAATGCACTGTTCATAGGCAGAGGTTACCGCTTAACATCAGGTGGGCCATCTGCTTGATCCGTCATTCAAGAAGTATAAAAAAAACTGTGGCTATTGCGCTATATTGTGACGACCTCTGTAGTGCGTTGGGCGAGTAGCCGGCTGAGATGCGAAAGGTTGCGGGTTCGAATCCCGCTGCGGGACAAATGTTTGTATATGATCTGCAAATATTTGTTCCGGGTCTGGGTGTTATGGTATCATGGTAATCGTAGTTTCTGATACCCATAACACAGGGAATCCTAGTGTGGGACCCGACACCCACTGTTGGGTGTTATGTGTGTTATAATGCTTCTTAAATCTTTCGTGTCGATGTCTCACTCAAAGCTATTCTGACCAATAGGTTGCTACACCCACGGCATTGTCGAAGCAGTGGGGTTATCGCGTATCCATTGAACTCCACTTTGACATTCATAGCCCAGTCTGGACACTCTTCTGTCAGTTTCGTATTGTGTAACTACTTGACAGCGGCAAATTTGTGACGACCCACTATGAGCCAGTTTCAAGCCCAGTGAATGGCATTCACTTAGTGTCATTCGTTCCAAAACCAAAGCTCAGTCTGACGTCACTAGACATCGAAAAAATCCTTCGGCAATTCCTCGAGATGGTAGTCTGGCATGAACACTGTTGTTCGATTTGAGTACTCTGACAGTAGGTTTGAAATTACGCAATAGGGTCCCTGGTCATTCAATCTTCCATCGTGCAGGAGTCAGGGCAGGATGGGCATACAAGGGCGTGTGGCGTAGTTTGGGACTGGGATCACAGTCGCATGGCGTCGCGGATGCTGCGATCATATCCCACCTGCTGAGATAACAACTGCAGCGGTCGGCTGGAGTGCACAGTCTTCCACACTGGCCAGGGTAGTTGGTGAGCAGGGGGTAATTCCTCTGCAGGTGTTATAAAGCCAGGTGGAGGGGATTTTTTTAACGCTGGGACGCCTGAAGAAACTTGACCACCAGCGTTCTTGACGCGCATTATACGACATCTGCTAGTGATTGTTAGTAAGGCGCTTACCATCAGTTAGTATCCTTTGTATCACACTCGCCATGTCTTTTACTTCCGCGGCGTAGAAGTTGTCACCCGTATATGGAGCTATACCTAAATCTGTACGAAGTATAGGAAACAACACTGCTAGTAGGTATTAATGTCTGTAAATCAAGAGAGAATTTGAACGCGCTCCGTGAAGACCATATACATATCTAGATAGATAACGCAAGCACGTAAATTTTTATGAAACTAAGCGTGCCGCATTATTTTGCTGCGCTTACAAATATCTACATTCGCACGGCTATCTGATCCCGAAGAATTTTTACAGTTCACTATGGCGCCATTAGGCATTTTTCTATTAACATACGACGTGCAAAATAAAAAGTGACGGGCCTTAGGCCTAAGTTTTGAAGTGTATAAAGTAAGTGAGCTCGCTCACTTCGCTTCAGTCGGTCTTTGTGACGGCAACGAGTTACGTATACGTGTGTTATAATTGTGACTTATTTTTCACGGACGTTTTGGCCAGTCCATAGTTTTTATTTTGGTTGAAGCGACGTGCTATCGCGAAGACGGCTGAGAGCGAACTGATTTGAGGTTTGCTAATAGGTGCATTGCACCTACTTCGCACAGGCAAAGTGACATGCAAAGTAGGTGCACTTGCGTTATCTAGTATATTGAGTGACGACCTCTTTAGCGCGTCGAGTGTTGCGGGTTCGATTCCCACTGTGGGACAAATGTTTGCATGATCTGCAAATATTTGTTCCGGGTCTGGGTGTAATGGTACCATGGTACTCGTAGTTTCCGATACCCTACTACTACTAATACTGACTACTTTTTGTCATTGCAAAATGTCCAACAAAATTAGTGCTTATGTTATTTATTTAATTATTTTTAAATATTATATTATGGTAGGTTTTTATATAGCTAGTTATTTAGAGAAGGTATTTAATTTAATTATGTTAATCATTGAATCTTGACCTATAATGATTCACAATAAATAAATAAATAAATAAATAAATAAATAATGCTGGACATTTCACACAACATTATCTAGCCCCAAGCTAAGCAGAGCTTGTGTTATGGGTACTAGACAACTTATACACTTAATACAATATATAACATAGATAGATATTTTTTATTATGCATAGATAATACCCAGAACACCCTGAACAAATATCTGCAAATCGCACAAATATTTGTTCCGAGGCGGGAATCGAACCCGCAACCTCCTGCGTCGCAGGCGAACATTCGCCAGCCGCGCCACAGAGGTCGTCAATAGCACTACGACTCACTCTACGTTACACAAAGCTTAGCTGGAAGAAAATTTTAATTAGCATTAAGTTCGACCTATGTACTGCTTTTTTGTAATGTGCAATACATAATTTTCTATTATCTATACCCACGACACAGGGAATCCTAGTGTGGGATCAGGACTATGTATGTGACTGTTGGGTGTTATGTTATGGATAGGTATGTGGTAATTTTCTCTATTTGTCTGAGGTGGCAACATTTGCTTGCTTCTTGCAAAAGGATACAAGTTAACATGTCGTGCAGTGATTGGGGGTGGTCCGGGGGCGGGGGCGGCGGGGGCGCAGACGCGCGGGGGGGCGCCACCGCTCGCAACGTGTACGCGCGGACATACTCCTTGCGGATGTCGTGAAAACGCGCATAGTAGGTCGGTAGGCTGATGTCCTTGCTGCAAGCTTCAGGGTGGAGACATTGCCTGAAAGAGAGAAGATTTCGGGTTTATAGAGATACTGTAGTCAGTACCTACCTAAATAGTTTAAAAAATACAAATCCTGCAAAATGATGTAATAATTAATATCTTTGTGATAGTTAAGTATTTTGAAATATTTACTGTTACCAAAACTGTCGCCAACGCCATCTAGCGTGAGATAAATAATGCTAAAATTACAGTATGAAAACTCCTCAAATATTTTTTCTTCGTAACAAGTTGACATCATTTTATTCTAAACTCTTTGCTATTAGTAAATGTTTTTATTAGTTTAGCCAAGTTGGCCGTGGGAGAGCAATGGCGGCGATGACCTCACCACTAATCACGTGTAGATTCCTTCGATTGTGAGACCAAGACGTTGAAAAGAGGCCCATAAAGGCTCTGCCTACTCCTTTGAGGAAAAGGGGCCTATGTTATGGTATATAGCCACCCCGGACAAGTGGGCCGTCCGGATAGAAGATCTTCAATAATAAATAAATAATAATAAAATAATAAATAATGCTGGACAGTTCACACAACATTGTCTAGCCCCAAGCTAAGCAGAGCTTGTGTTATGGGTACTAGACAACTGATATACTTAATACAATATATTACATAGATAGATATTTTTTATTATATATCGAAAATACCCAGAACACCCGGAACAAATATCTGCAGATCGCACAAATATTTGTTCCGAGGCGGGAATCGAACCCGCAATGGATGGAGGGCTTACATTTCTGTGATAAAAAATAATGGTACAAGTAGTTATACCGATGAACCTGACGTAATTGGCAATAACGCCATCTCTTGGAAGAGAGCTTCACTTCGTGACAGCATCTGCTTGCGTTCTTAGTTCTTCATAGTTGTGATAGGTGTCACCTACAGACTAACTAAACTCAAAACTGATTATTGTCGAAACACACAGGATTTCCGATCATTAGATTGCATAATTCAGGTACCCGTAATCTAAATTACAATTTGGGAACCAAATGTGACCTTTGGACTCAAACGCGGGAAATGGGGTTAGATATTCATGATTCCGCGTTTCAAACTAAATAATGTATGAACCGACTCAATCAGGCCCTGTTTTCATTGTAACACGATAAAAAATGTGACGTAGGATGTTTTATTATTATGTCGATAGGTAACAGATAGATACCATCAGAAGCCACTCCATGATGTATTTGATTATATCTTCATCATCATCATCATCCAATAGACGTCCACTCCTGGCCGAGGCCTCTCCCATTGAATGCAATGGGGATTTTCCCATATTGAACACGCTTGGCAGGCGGATTGATTTTAAGTACACAGGTGGATGCTGCCACCCCCGGTTTCATTCCCTTAGTCGGTTTACGACATCCACGGGAGGAGACAGAGGGGTCCATTCTTAGGCCAGACATACTGCAGCAAATTGAAAATGATAGTATCTTACTGGCTGACTATTATATACATTGAAAACTCTAAGTCTATCAACTCTCAAAAAAAACTGCACAAGATCGTGTTGTGTAGGACCACGCAGTTTAGGGGTTTCAGACAGAACCTCAAGTCAAGACACAGTTTTTCATCGAGACAAGGTATATTTTTTCGAGTAGTAACTCGAAAAATTTATCATAGGATATTCGGATATCCGAGATACCTAAGTAATTTTTAGTGAAAGTTTCGACTATGATCCACATATGGATGACGCCATCACTTTGTAAGCCACTTTGGCGGAGCATAACTCGCTGACGGCAGGGCTGTTATACAAACTGATAGGAAAATACAGCCTCATTTAGCAAAACCTTTTAAATGACATCACACGAAGGAAAGCGCTAAATAAAAACACCCCCAAATTTACTTATTACTTACTTGTACCACTAATAATAAATAGTATGACGATTTATTGTCTTCAAATTTAGACCTCTATCTAGAACAAAAACTCGTTTAGTTGTAGATTTTACTAACTGGCCTAGTTAAACTGTATACGTTTTCCAAAAATTGAGAGATAAATTTTTAGACGATATTTTGATGATTTATGTAGTTTAATGTAAACGGTTGTTGGTGTTGGTAACATGGAAACAAACACTCATAAATTGTGGCAGGCACAGCGGATGCGCTCAGATTGGTATCGCGCTGAAAATAAGTTGATTTTAATATGAACAGAGTTTTAGGAATAACAATTTAACCTTTTGGTGCCTAACTCGGTATTTATTCAGTGATAGTGATGTACACCTTGCCTTGGCCGTTACTTAGGTAGAGTCTGTTCAAAAAGAGAAGCGTTGTGGCCAAATTGTGAACTAAAGTTCTATTTAGTTTATTTAACTATTTCTTTAGCCTAGGATTCAAACTGTCGGCATTATGAATTTTATACTAAATAAATAGTTTTAGTTGTAAAATGATCTAAATGGAACAGACGCGCTATTGTATTGCCCGCTAAACAAAAAAGGTATAAAAGCACAGCTGCGCCCTCCAATCCCACGACGCTTCTCTTTTTGAACAGACTCTACCTACGTTTTGTGCGATAGTTTTGGTTTGTAAGCAAATACTTCAAGTAAATGGACTTTCGTGTCAGCGCTCAAAAAGTGTCCGAACCAAGAGAGAGACAAAACACATAAAGAGGGACAATTCTGACAAGTTTTATCCGTCCATTGCTGCTTGATTATTGAACACATTTGTAGGACAAGAGTGTGAACCGGCAGTGTATAAACTCATTAGTCATCGTTCGGATTTTCAAAGGTGCCATATTTTGGCGTTGATAGTTTATGGAATGCTGTCCATCGTAGAGTTATTAGAATGTCTTCGCACTTAGTGCTTATTTTTATATCATGAAAATTACCACACTTATAAGATTATCATCATAGTTTACATAGGTTGATGTACTACTCTTTTTTTACATGTAATTTATTTCCTTAATAATAAATAATATTCTGTACATTACATGCACAAAATATTTTTTTTTTTGTTTTTTTTTATTAAGTTAATTAATATTATCTTAATATCAGAGAAACAAAGATAAGAAAATAGAAAAAAATAAAATTGAACTGTATTTAGGTTCGTTTAAAAAAAAAAAAAGAATTATAATTTTTTCACTCTAATTATTAAGGACGGAACCGTCTTGTTTTTTACAAAGGTAGCTTATTTATCGTAATTATTGGGCACTCTCAAATCAGCTATGCGCCAATGTGCTGGTTTTACGTTTTTATCTTCGAACTAATAAAAGAAAGATTATTATTTTTTATCTTAATAATTTTTATTTTCGTTAGGTTTTCGAATCTTACAATATATTTTTATCCCTCATTCAAATTGTACGTAATATGGTAAATGTTGTAGTTACCTTAGTGGGGGTTGACCATCTGTGACAAGCCTGAAGAGGGGAGAGTGGGGGTCCACTTGTAGAGATCTCACGAAGTCATCAAACTGAAACAAAAAAAAAATAGGAAATAAGTATAAATGAATAATACTGGACAGTTCACACAACACTATCTAGCCCCAAGCTAAGCAGAGCTTGTGTTATGGGTACTAGACAACTGATATACTTAATACAATATATAACATAGATAAATATTTTTTATTATAAAGTTACAGAAAATAACCAGAACGCCCTGAACAAATATCTGCAGATCGCACAAATATTTGTTCCGAGGCGGGAATCGAACCCGCAACCTCCTGCGTCGCAGGCGAACGTTCGCCCGCCGCGCCACAGAGGTCGTCAAATTGCCTGGTATTCAGCTTACGAGTATTATTTTATCTGTGGCTTACGGCAGTAGAGTGTTTTTGGTAAAAAGCATACAATTACTGCCACTGGTAACATACCCGCCGTGTAACTTTGCGCCTTAGATTATAGAATAAACCAGAACCCGTGTCACGCCTAAAAACTGTGACTACGCAAACTAGTCTCAATGAGAATAGTTTCACGCGTTCTGTCTGTGGTCGGCCGTGCGACTAGCCGTGTCGAACTCGAAAGATTTTCTTGTGATTAATTAGGAAATTAATTTTCAAGAATAAAAAGAAGGTTCTATCGGCTTTGTATTAGAATTAAACTATTTATAAAACTTATTAAACTCTTATAATATTAGTGTAGATGTAGACATTTTCACTAATATTACAAAGAGCTACCTCTATAATACTCTCTAGCCTCAAAGGTTTGCTGGTAGAAAACTCTTTTTAGGGTTAAGCTCGCCTCTGTACATGTTCGCTACCTCTTACTGTTTTGTTTTGTGTTTTCTTGCGTGCAATAAAGAAGAAAGAAGAAAGAAAGAGGAAAGATTTGTATTTTTGTGTGTGTGTATGTTTGTAATGAATAAACTCAAAAACTACAAAGCCGATTTAAAAAAATATTTCACAATTGGAAAGCTGCATTCCTCCTGAGTGACATAGGCTACGGGGGAGGGATAGGAGGGGGGGGGGGGAGGCTGGTTTTCATCCTGAAACTACCCGTGCGAAGCCGGGACGAGTCGCTAGTATTTAATATACTGAAGGTAAAAACATCTTATGATTAAGTATAGTTTAGGAGAAAAATGTTTGTACTCGTAACTACGAAAACAGAGGCTACTATGAAAATTTATTTCGTACATTTTAAGCAGTTTTTTTTCAAATTTTTAAAACATGATTTCTTGTACTATTATTTATTCTGTGACAAGAGGAAAGTCTTTATATGATGTAGATTAACATATATTTTTTTGTAGATTTTTCGATTAAGATTGTGGAAAAAAAAAACACACACACCACCTGTTCAACAATGTCCAATTACATATCATGCAACCTCAATTTAAAGTAAAGCATTATCTCCCAAGGGATATGAAGTTGTATGAAAGTCCCTAGGGAATAAGGTGATATGAATTTAGAACGTCAAATTCGTGTGCAAACTCGTGGAAAACTCTGAGTAAAAAAAGCCCATATGGCATTGCAAAGAGGTTTGTTCGAAAATCGAAGTGGCCACCATAAACAGAACTCAAAAAAAAAAAAAAAACGAAAAACAAAGAACACAGACCAAAAGTGTACTACAAAGAATGTGAAACAAAAGACGGTGTTTGGTGCTGTGATTTTCAGTGAATTTTTATTGAAGGTGTGAAAAGTAGAGTATGCTCCTCTGGAATAAAGCCTGTCTTCGTCTTGGGCAGCTTGACCCCTCGCTTCACTCAGGACTCTATATAACAGTAGACTCTCTCGTTACGCTCAAGGTTCAATATGCCGCCCGCGACGTAACACACTGCTTTATTCCCTTAGAGCATAATCTACTATAATGCACCACATTTCACATATATCTACGCCTGAGATGCCTATTTACTACTATTACTAGAACTACAATTTTTAGAATTTATGTATGTAGTCTCCTCGTCTGAAAATTTGTATCAAATAGGCTCTGAAATGGAATAATGAGACTCGATGAATGTTTAAGAAGAAACAGGAGTTATGAGAGACATGTATTTAATAAATCAATTTAATTTACGTGTGATACTTTTAGTTTTAGTTTTAATATGGTTTAAATGATTTTTAGAGGACTGTATTGTGTACGTACACACGTTATTGTTTGTTATTGTCACACACTACATCCAATACCACAATCACACACATACATCCAATACCACAATCACACACATACATCCAATACCACAAATGAAAGACAGTGTACTTAGAAACTAAAAAACTAAACCATCATACACATTGGTATTGGATGTATGTGTGTGATTGTGGTCTTGGATGTATGTGTGTGAGTGTGGTATTGGATGTATGTGTGTGATTGTGGTATTGGATGTATGTGTGTGATTGGAGATATATATAAAGTTTTTTCTATCTATCTATTTCGATATGTTGCAGGGTTCAGAAGATACGAAGGTACCGCGGGAACGAAGTCACGAGCACAGCTAGTAGCCGCAAAGTTGTTTGGCGATTATCGATACAGTACCCGGAAAAGCGGAAATCGACCTCTAAGATACTTCAAATCAACAAACCAAGTAATTAGTACATACATACATACATACATAGACACACGCCTTTTTCCCCAAGGAGTAGGCAGAGCCTCAATGGGCCTCTTTTCACAGTGGGTTGCACCATCGTGGAATATAGACGTGACGAGTGGTGAGCTCATCGCCGCCATTGCTTCCCACGACTGACTCAGCTAACGCTTTCATCCAGTTATCTATCACATTCCATAAATAAGCTAGCATCCAGGACAAATCTTACAAACAAGTCACGGGCACAGCCAGTAGCCGCAAAGTTGTTTGGCGATTATTGATACAGTACCCGGAAAAGCGGAAAACAACCTCTAAGATAATAACACTTCGAATCCATCAAACCAAGTAATTAGTACGTAGCTATCAAATATTACAAATTGACAGAGCAATCAACATATTGGTCATAACATTTTAGTAGTAGTAGAGCTGTTTTGTGAAAGAGTTCGTCCGAGGAAGAACTACCACCATACCTATTTCTGCCGCAAAACAGTAGTGCTCGCATTGCTGTGTTCCGGTTTGAAGGGTAAGGGTGCCGGTGAAATTACAGGCACATGAGACTTTTCATCTTTATGTCTCAGGGTGGCGGACGCAGTGCAATGCCACATAGGGCGCGTTCTAGGTGGACGTGATCTATGAGGTTATGCACTGTTCATAGGCAGAGGTTACCGCTTAATATCAGGTGGGCCTCTTGCTTGATCCGTCATCCAAGTAGTATAAAAAAAAAAAAAAAAAACCCGGAAAAGCGGAAATCGACCTCTAAGATAATAACACTTTGAATCATCAAACCAAGTAATTAGTACGTAGCTATCAAATATTACAAATTGACAGAGCAATCAACATATTGACTAACATAACTACAGTTATGACCTCATGACTGACACTGTACAACTTATCATTATCATCATCAACCTGTAAGTCCACCGCTCGATATAGACCCCCATTCTTGCCGTATATGATGGTGACAGCTTGCTGATCTGATGATGGGACGGAAGGTAATAAAATAAATAAATAATAAATAAATAATGCTGCACATTTCACACAACATTATAGATTATGCTTGATATAGATTATAGATGGGGCTAGAGCCCCAATCTAAGCAGAGCTTGTGTTATGGGTACTAGATAACTGATATACTTAATACAACATATTACATAGATAGATAATTTTTATTATAAATAGAAAATACCCAGAACACCCTGAACAAATATCTGCGATTGCACAAATATTTGTTCCGAGGCGGGAATCGAACCCGCAACCTCCTGTGTTGCAGGCCAAGCTTCGCCCGCCGCGCCACATAGGTCGCCAGAGGTCGCCAGGTAGACAACAGAACTCCTCGATCGATAATAGTAGACTGGCCGTGATTAGGCCCATTGTGATCAGCACACGGTTCCGATCACTAATATTATAAAATCTTGCAGTGGGGATAAATTACTAGCTTACAAGTCGTTTTTTTTTTTCGAAAATAATTATTGACGACCTCTGTAACGTGTTGGGGGAGTAGCGGGTTCGATTCCCGCTGCGGGACAAATGTTTGTATGATCTGCAAATATTTGTTCCGGGTCTGGTACTCATAGTTCCTGATACCCACAACACAGGGAATCCTAGTGTGGGGTCAGGATTATGTGTGTGACTGTTGGGTGTTATGTTATGTTATATTTGTAGTACCGGTTATTGTCGCATTCTATGGGAGGCCTATGTCCAGCAGTGGACTTCTACAGGCTGATGATGACTGCAATGATGATAATTGCGAATAATTAAGTTTTGTAGTTGCTAATTATGCCCAATAACAAAAATTATGGTAGGCTGTCAGTAATTGTCGAAAATAACACGTTTGGACGCGGCAAGGAAACGGAAATCTCATGGACATGTTTAACGAGAGATAAATATTATTTTGCAAGGTCTTACAGAACCTCTGAATATTCCCAAGTGGGTCTTTTATGGGGAATTTGTAATAGTAGAGCTTTTTGTGAAAAAGTTCTTCCGGGGAAGTACTACCACCTATTTCTGCCGCAAAGCGGTAGTGCTCGCATTGCTGTGTTCCGCTTTGAAGGGTATGTTGCCGGTGAAATTACAGGCACATGAGACTTTTCATATTTATGTCTCAGGGTGTCGGGCGCAGTGCAATGCCACATAGGGCGCGTCCTAGGTGGACATGACCTATGTGATAATGCATTGTGCCGCCATTCTCAGTAGTATAAAATAAATAAAAAAAACTGTTCGGTTCTAAACTTCTAGAAAGTCGGTTCTAAACTTCCAGAAAGTCCTTCTAAACTTTCGATTCGAAGATTTAAATCCTACAGAAAGAATAATCTAATTAAGAAAGCGTATCACACTCTACATAACTATGTTAATGATAAAGCCGCGTGGCTTGATGTCGATATCTCCCTCGACAGCTAATTTGTCAATTTGCAATGTCTGTACCTGTACCTACATTATAATTTATTATTGATGTGTTATTTATGAGTATGCTGTCTTATGAACTTTTGCTGATTCTCTCTAGCATCTTACTTTTGACTGCATAACTAAGGCTTTTAAGTTGGTTTTCCTTTTTTCTTTAAATCATATTCCACTTGTTCTCGAGGCACCACACAGGCGCTCCCCGCCTAGTAGTAAGAAGGTTTTTTTTTTTTTTTTTTTATATAATATTCTACTTGAATGACGGAACAAGCAGATGGCCCACCTGATGTTAAGCGGTAACCTCTGCCTATGAACAGTGCATTACCTCATAGGTCACATCCACCTAGGACGCGCCCTATGCGACATTGCACTGCGCCCGCCACCCTGAGACATAAAGATGAAAAGTCTCATGTGCCTGTAATTTCACCGGCACCCTTACCCTTCAAACTGGAACACAGCAATGCGAGCACTACTGCTTTGCGGCAGAAATAGGTATGGTGGTAGTACTTCCCCGGACGAACTCTTTCACAAAAAATACTACTACTAATAAAGCCGAGCCGTGTTTGTTGCCTGATTCTTCTAGGTTTGGTCGCGTTAGAACAGGAGTAAATTTAGTTTTATAAGACGATTCAAAATGATTCTTTTGATTTCAATGAATAAAATACTTTTTACTTTGACTTTAACTCTAAGAGGTGCGCTGAATCCTTTCACCACTCTGGGTCTTTTACAGACTCTTCCAGGACTAGCATACCTCAAGCTAGAAGAACCTAGAGAGAACCAGTGGCATGAAGTATTAGTAGTTAGTAGTATAGGAGGCAAGTTGTACGGTGCATATAACTGACAAATTCTTTAATTAATTACTATGTTACTACCTGACCTATTCACTAAGTTAAAATTAAATGTAGTGTTTTTTTTTTTAATTTGTATGCCTTGACAAGTCGAAACATGGTGCTATTATGACATCTTTATGTAAACCTGTGTTTCGGACAAATAAATGATCTTATCTTATCTTATCTTAAATTCTCTCACTTTCTAACTCATTAAAGTTCAGGTAAGTTAGAAAGTGACAGCATAGCGCTCGCGGAACGAAAAGTAAGTGAAAAACTATTATTTGCCGCGTGAAAAACTGTCGCATCACAGAATCCAACGTTCAACTTGAAGATATAAAGTCTTTGGCGACAATTAGGTGAAAGAAAAAATAAAAAAATCTAAGTCGTTTAGAAGTTGAATCAAATTTTCAGTCGAAAACAGCTGCATTTTGTTATTTTTTTCACATGGTTAATGAACAGGTAGAACATTTTTGTACGTTCACTTTACAGATAAAAGATCAATGATTGACATATATTTGTTTCGGCACATAACATTGACTCCCCTATGAGGAGAAAGCCTCCAAATAAGACCAATCAGCTACTATATACGCCTATAATAAGACCAATCAGCTACTATATACGCCTATAATAAGACCAATCAGCTACTATATACGCCTATAATAAGACCAATCAGCTACGATATACGCCTATAATAAGACCAATCAGCTACTATATACGCCTATAATAAGACCAATCAGCTACTATATACGCCTATAATAAGACCAATCAGCTACGATATACGCCTATAATAAGACCAATCAGCTACTATATACGCCTATAATAAGACCAATCAGCTACTATATACGCCTATAATAAGACCAATCAGCTACTATATACGCCTATAATAAGACCAATCAGCTACGATATACGCCTATAATAAGACTAATCAGCTACTATAGACGCCTATAATAAGACCAATCAGCTACTATATACGCCTATAATAAGACCAATCAGCTACTATAGACGCCTATAATAAGACCAATCAGCTACTATATACGCCTATAATAAGACCAATCAGCTACTATAGACGCCTATAATAAGACCAATCAGCTACTATATACGCCTATAATAAGTAACAGTTGTAGTTATCAATATATATAAAATGGTTGCGTGACTGACTGACTGACTGACTATCAACGCGCAGCCTAAACCGTAAGTCCTAGAGACCTGAAATTCCGAAGGTACGTCCCTTTTGTAGTCTAGGCGTGCACTAAGAAAGGAAATCCCGAAATTCAACCCCTAAGGGGGTGCAGCGGGGTGTTTAAAAGTTTGTATGGAAAATTACACGCGGACGAAGTCGCGGGCATTCCACTAGTTCATTATAAAAATACACTTGACGGACGGTCTAGACCGTTCACCGTTCCTCTACTACCGTTGGCACTATTCCCAAGGCAGGGGACTAGTAATCGTGTTTTGGGCTCAATCATTCCCTTGGAAATATGATGGAGATATATAAACATGTTTTGTTGTCTTAATCTGTTTAGATTCAGAGTCTCGAGCACCGCCGTAAGGTCGCGTGCCTTTCGATCTCCTATAGGTTACATTTCGGGGAATGCTCCCAGGAACTTCATGATCTGATCCCACCATCTCCTTTTCATAATAGGACGAGCAGGCGCACGGCGCGGTACCACCCTTACCTCATTAGTATACCCTCTATTCGTACTAAACGTTTCAGTTCTACCTTTATAATGAGAACTGCTAAGGAGTGGAATACACTACCGTCGTCTATCTTTCCTGAAAACTATAATCTGGGTCTCTTCAAGGCTATAGTGAATAGGTGCCTTCTAGACCTTTGTGCTCCATCTTCGGCTGCATCGTCACTTACCAACAGGTGAGATCGTGGTCAAACAAAGGTCTATATTTGTTAAAAAAATAAAAAAAAAAAATTTTTTTTTTGCTGAAAATACGTTTAAAAAAGCCTATTTGACTCATGACAGCCTCTAAATAACCCCTTTTATGTAACAGTTTCTTAAAATCCCCATGATTTTATGAAATTTGTCATATTTGGCGTCTTACTCTAATATACCATTACCTACATTAATGGCTGTGTAAAATAACAGTGCCACAACAGTTATCCAAGCACAAATTGTTTTACGGCAAATATTTTCCCGGCACGGTCGCCGGCCGTCGAACCCGGCCGCGGTATGCAACAGGTACAGTTAGAAACGGGTTCCGGCATCCCAGGCGCGTCTGACGGTCTGTCTGCAGCTTCCCTTGCCACAGCCATAGGAATTCACTGCGATCCACTAGAGCTAGTGCAGGCTAAACGCAGACAGCAGACAAAATATTGCCATCTCATTTTGTGTGATACTAAAAAGAAAGAAAGAATGAAGAATGAATATATATTTATTTGTATACAAGGGCTACACAGAAACACAGAACACACTAAGAAGAAACAGATATGGAGGTACGAGGTGTAACTCAAGTAACAAAATGGTTCTGCCTCAGCATGAGTTGGTTGACAGCAAACTAGCAACCAACGCTGGTCTTCCGGCAGAACCACGCCACACGCCGCTCGGAAAAGCGGTTTTTATTGAATATCTGAAATTACTTGTATGGACTAAAATTTCGATGTTATTTTCGCTATTAATCCATTGTTTTCTCCAACCAAATATGATTTGCCGCAAATAATGAACAATATAAAAGCCAACAAAAGTCATTTCAGTGTAAAATTATACTCTGTTCGCCCATATTTGTTCAAATACGTTTGTATGAAAAAGCTACCACGCGGTGTATGCTCTCGCCTGGGGCACGAAATCAGTTTTTTGCTTATTACAGCTCATGAACACTCTTCAGATAGCGAAAGTTGATTTCGCGAGAACTAGGAGACTTGATACAATGTTTTAATTGATATTACGTCCTAAATATCATCAGTTTAGCTACGATCCCCCTAAACATATTTTTCAAGTGTTTTTTTTTGTTTAGGGGATCGTAACTAAATTGATTATATTTATGAGATACCGTTAATTAAAACATGTGTGTTAAGTCTCCTAGTTCTCGCGAAATCAACTTTCGCTATCTGAAGAAGTGTTCAATGTAGTAATAAGCATAAAACACCAAAAAAAAAAATTACGCGACATTAGCGAGAGCATCTACCTTAAGTTGAAGTATTAGTTATTTAAGTAATTGAACACGGTTCCCAAAATCATATTTTTAAAATTCCGTTTATAATGTAAAATATTTCCATAACAATAGTTTCTTAATAAATGTAGGTATTTTCTACACTTAGACAAATTAGGTACTAAGTTATTCAATGAAAAACTTATGTTAATATTATGAGCAAAAAATGTGCATGTAATTACTTATTTCAATGCATATTTTGCATTCAGAAGGTCGTCCGCAAACCCGTTCCGAATGGGACGTGTGGAGGGCAACTACGACTTTGTACCGCAATTACTGACACTGGCAAATTCACTTTTTATTTTATGATCATTAGGTATTTTTTGTATTAAAATTTCCTTTTATTGTAAGTGTACCTGTGTTTTTATTGAAATGTGTCACATATTCAATTATAGTTACTACATCACTGCGATAAAAAAACACCGTAGTCTACAAAATCCGAATATACCAAGTGGTCGGAACTTACTTTAAAACAATTTAATTTATACCTTAAGGTGAATGCTCACGTTTGCGGCGCGAGATTCAAATTTTTTGGTGTTTTTTGCCCTTTACAGGTCATCAACACTTCTTCAGATGACGAAAGTTGAGTTCGCGACAACTAGGAGACCTAACACACATGTTTTAACTGATTGTATCTCATAAATATCATCAGTTTAGCTACGATACCCCTAAACAAACAAAAACACTGTAAAAATGTGTTTAGGGGTATCATAGCTAAACTGATGATATTTATGAGATACTATCAATTAAAACATGTGTGTTAAGTCTCTTAGTTGTCGCGAACTCAACTTTCGTCATCTGAAGAAGTGTTGATGAGCTGTAATGGGCAAAAAACACCAAAAAATTTGAATTTCGCGCCGCAAGCGTGCGCATCCACCTTAAGTACGCAGATTGAGGGTCGGTATTGGTTTGCCCACCGCGTGACATTGAAGTAAACGCGACAAAAACGCGTTTGTCGTCGATCAAATACGCCAGGGTTGTACGATAATTACCACAATAATTACCTATTACTTTTACCACTCTCCACGTGAGATCCGCATTAAACCATTTTTTTTGTACGGGTATCAATAAGACAGATAATGAAAAAAAATAAAAATATTAAGGTGTCAAAAGTTTCGGCAATGTTAAAATTACAATGTTTTATTTCAAATCAAATCAAAAATTATTACTAAACTTCTTTGATAGGTTTCATAAAATAAAATATAGTTTTTAATTATAATACCTATTAATTTTACATTTATTTGGATCGTGTTGGAGCAAATTCATTCAAACTTTTATTATTATTTAAATAATCTGGGATTTTATAGCACTTTGGTAGAAAATTAAGTTAACCGACAATTTTAGCACGCCTCTAGGGATTTTGGGATCTTATTACTCTTGGGAATTTGTCTTATTAATAATTACGTGATTTTGGTATTTTAATTATTACGCAATTTGCATGGGAAACGAGTGCTGCCGCGCTGTGGCGTGCCGTGCGAGAGCTCATGAAGGCGTGCGGCCATCCACAGCCTGCCTGTACCGTCGACGGTATGCCAGATAGTAGGCATTTATAGCGTAGCCGGAGCCCTGCATGTGTGCCGTATGCCACCGAGTGGGTCCCACAGAACGTGAGGCAGCCCTGAGTTTGAAACATGGCGGCTTTTTCAGTATCCTATCCGCCCTTATCTAAACTTATTCCTTATTTCTGCCGCAAAGCAGTAGTGCTCGCATTGCTGTGTTCCGATTTGAAGGGTACCGGTGAAATTACAGGCATATGAGACTTTTCATCTTTATGTCTTAGGGTGGCGGGCGCAGTGCAATGCCACATAGGGTGCGTCCTAGGTGGACGTGACCTATGAGTTAATGCACTGTTCATAGGCAGAGGGTACCACTTAACATCAGGTGGGCCATAATTATGCTTGATCCGCCATTAAATGTAGTATATAAAAAAACCTTTGATTGTGGTTACACGCTCAGTCTGGCGTCAGTCTGGTCCATCAGTCTGGTCAGAATGAGCGGAGAATGATCGTTTAACCCACGGATTGACAGACTGATGATCCGGACTAAAAATTTATTTATAAATAAATATTTGAACGAAAATAGTAGATGTCAAGAAACGAATACGACTTTTGAAGTGAAACTGGGCTGGGCATATGTAGATCAGAAAAGTCTAGATGGACAAAGAGAGTGACAGAGTGGATTCCGTGGGAATGTAAGAGGAAACAAGGAAGACCAAAAAAGAGCTGGCGAGATATTTTTGCGCAACGGTGAGGACCGGAATGGATCAGGAAGGCGAGGGAAAGGGACTTGTGGAGGGATTTAGAGGAGGCCTACGCCGCTGAGGCGACTACTATAGATTAAGCAAATTAGATTTAAGTAAAATCATTGAGTATAACGAGTAATTAATTTTGTAAAAATTAAAAAAACCCTCAACGCAATGAAACGGCTGGACCGATTTTGATTAAAAATAGCTAAGAACACTCCCGACAAAATTCAAATTTCAAACAACAAAAAAACGAAATCGGTTCATCAGTTCGAGAGCTACGAGGCGAAAGATAGACACACACACACACACACACACACACACACACACACAGACACGTCAAACTTATAACACCCCGTCGTTTTTGCGTCGGGGGTTAAAAAATAAATTTGTTTGGTTAATGTTTTAGAATGTAGTAGAAATAAAGGCTTTTTTATTTTAATTTAAATATTATTAATAATTTTGACAGTCCGTTTTGAATGATGAAAGACTGATGGGAGACTGATCGTGTAACCCGCTCGTATCATTCTCGCATCAGTCATCGTCCGCGACGCAATGGAGCAAGGTCTATCACGCGACACAGCTATATACGAGCGCGACTGACATATTTTTTATCAGTCTCCTGTCAGTCTAGATTGGACGTGTAACCGTGAAAAGCCGCCATCATTCTTGCGTCAGTCAAGTCAATCCAGACTGATGGACCAGACTGATGGACCAGACTGAGCGTGTAACTTCTATCTATGTATAAACCAACGCTGAACGAGTAGATCCGCATCGGACCCGCTAATAGAATGTCATGACGGTCTATGTGTATAGAACGTCATGAATAGTACTCGTATGTGAGTAATAGTGCTTCCGGAATAGTAGGTATAGTTTAGACGAAAGTGAATACGTACTCTCCTACCACGGGTGTAATGACGAACAAACGCTTGACTATCATTAGTAAAAAACTAACATCTACTTTTATGAACTTTGGTTCCGTTAGGAACAAAACCAAATTAAGATTTATGGTCCAAAGAAAGTTCAAGAACCAATTTTCGTATTCCAGGAGCACGTTACTTTTACCAAGGCAGATACAGTTACCGAAACCTGTCGGTACTAAATATAGTTGCCGGCTGTTGATGCGGCACATCGTCGACAAAAGAGCGTTCTCTATAATTCTTCGCGTATGTTTCGGTTATATTCTTCCGCCAAGAGCTTTCGCTATCTCTTACTTACAGTGCTGTTGAGCTGTGATTAAGCAAAAAACACTATAGCATTGTAATTTTTCGCCTCTGTGGATCCTTCCTCCTTCTTCTCAGTCGTTGCACTCTTGACAGAGCGGTCGTGGTCGTCATGTTGTACTATTATTAGGGGCTGATGTTGCTCGCTTCACGATATCTCGCCATTTATGCCTATTCGTGGACATCCTTGTGCATTCATACAGGTTGCCACCCACTGCAGACTTGATCTGGTCGGTCCAACGCATGGGCGACCTTCCGCGCGGTCTGGTGCCCTCTACTCGTCCTTGTACGACAAGACGCTAAATGGAGTCAGTGTTCCGTCTCGAGACGTGTCCGAAAAATTTAAGGATGCGAGTTTGAACTAGATCGGATAGACGCTGCTTAATGCCAAGTTCTTGAAGTATTGACACATTAGTACGAAACTCTGTCCACGATACCCCAAGCAGATCCTTGGATCCTTCCTATAAATCCTATAAAGACATCAATGTGCAAGAAGCAAGGCTTGAATCTAACTATCGATCAACGTTGGCTTTTTATTTATTATAAATAATAAATAAATCGATAAAAAATAATTAATTCAATTAACCTTTAGATCGTTAGCAGTGGTCTTCAGGTAGCACAACTGCTTCATTTAAGTTTTTTTTTTAGTTTGGTTCATACCTACTTGTATTAGTTGTATTATTCTTTCTGTAAATAAATGTTTTTTATTTACACGGCAGCTTTTGGATCTGATGCGTGTATATCTTAGTCCTTATCAGTGCACTTTAAATGTTTGTCAAGTCTATTTTTGAAAGAAATCACTGAGGGGGCACTGATCACTGAGTCTGGTAGCCGGTTCCAAGTGCGCACGACGCGATTGGGCAATATATGCGTCCTCGGATTGCCGGTACTTGGCCCGCATTGCAGCATCAGCAAGTGTCCTCTGAGCCCTATATTATTGTTCATGGTATATAGCGTCTGTGATAAATTGACGTAATGGTTGTTTTAGGTAGATCCTCGATTGACTGCGATCTCTGTTGGTAAGTGACGATGCGGCCGACGTTGAAGCACGAAGGTGTAGAAGGCACCTATTCACTCTAGCCTTGAAATAGACCCATAGTAGTAGTAGAGCTTTTTTGTGAAAGAGTTCGTCCGGGGAAGTACTACCACCATACCTATTTCTGCCGCAAAGCAGTAGTGCTCGCATTGCTGTGTTCCGGTTTGAAGGGTAAGGGTGCCGGTGAAATTACAGGCACATGAGACTTTTCATCTTTATGTCTCAGGGTGGCGGGCGCAGTGCAATGCCACATAGGGTGCGTCCTTGGTGGACGTGACCTATGAGGTAATGCACTGTTCATAGGCAGAGGTTACCGCTTAACATCAGGTGGGCCTCTTACATGTTACGTCACCCAAGTAGTATAAAAAAAAAAAAAAAATTATAGTTTTCAGGAAAGACAGACGACGGCAACTTGTTCCATTCCTTAGCATTTCGCATTACAAAGGTGGAACCGGAACACTTAGTGCGAATTGCGGGTATACTGATGAGGTAAGGATGGTACTGAGCCGTGCGCCTGCTTGTCGTATGATGAAAAGGAGATGGTGGGATCAGATCCTGTAGCTCCTGGGCACATTTCCTGAAATGTAACCCATAGAAGATCAAAAGGCATGAGACTTATATAGGTATCAGCGCTCTCTACATTGCTGAAGGGTCTAAGATCCAGAGTCTCGAGCACCGCCGTAAGGTTGCATGCCTTTCGATCTTCTTTAGGTTACATTTCGGGGAATGCTCCCAGGAACTGCACGATCTGATCCCACCATCTCCTTTTCATCATAGGACGAGCAAGCGTACGGCTCAGTACCATCCTTACCTCATTAGTATACCTTCTATTCGCACAAAACGTTTCGGTTCTACCTTTATAATGCAAACTGCTAAGGAGTGGAATACACTACCGTCGTCTGTCTTTCCTGAAAACTATAATCTGGGTCTCTTCAAGTCTAGAGTGAATAGGTGCCTTCTAGACTTTTGTGCTCCAACTTCGTCACTTACCAACAGGTGAGATCGTAGTCAAACAAAGGTCAATTAATGTTAAAAAAAAAGAGGAAAAAAAGGGTATTTAATCCAAGTTCGTGAAGTCGTTCCTCATATGTAAGTGCTTTATTTGTCCATGATGTGCCACAGCTGTAGCCGAGAACTGTTCATAATTAAGGGTCCCAAAAGTGGATCGTTCGCTTTCACAGCGTCCAGCATCCGGTTTGACATTCGCGGCTCGTAACTTTCGGCCATGATGAGATGATAAAGGTAACTAACTTATATGACGTGTCTTATATCAGTCGCGTGTCCACGCTGAGGATAGAACCCTCCGTCTCCTCCCGTGGATGTCGTTAGAGCTAACCATGATGCCAGGAAACAAGGTCTGCACCAGACTAACACCAGATGACGATGAATTATTGAATTACGGAATATATTCTGTGATTAGGTTCCATGAAAATTGTAGTATGATGTGAAGATGGCGAGCGCACGCTCTAACGCCGAGTTTTTGTGTATTTTTTTGAATATATATCCTTTAAAGTATTTTAAAGTTTGTTAATTCATTCACTAACTCAATTAATAAATAATATGTATCAAAAGTTTAAGAAATTAGAACGTGTATTAAGTATAGTCTGAAATTGTATTTCAATTTTTAAAAGCAAAATTTTTAATTCAAATAGTGTATTGAATTTATGATTTCACTAGATAAAAGGCTTAAGAATACCATATATTTCTTCTACTAATACATTTATTTACAGAAAGAATAATACAAGGTATGTACAAAATACATATGAAACAGTTGTGCCACCTGAAGACCGCTACAAGCGATCTAAAGGTAGCTCAACTGATCCAAATCACTACCAGACGGAAGCGTCCCTAAGATGCTGGCTGCATTGCCACGCTGAATGGCAATACTAATAATACTATTAATATACTAATACTATTTCTTCTTGGAAACTAAGAACTCTTATCAAAAACTTAAGCTTTCTTGAACACATAGGTATAGATATTTCTAGCACAAATAGCGCATTAAAAAATATTTAAATTGTCATTTTGTTTATCTAATAAAATTAAACAATCAGAAGCAGTGCGGACGCCACTTGAATAAAAAAAAAATGATTTAGAGATTGATTGTAATTTTTCCTCGCTGTTTTTGATGGATTCGGACAGGTATAAAAGTCTGTCAGGAGTCAGGGAGTTAGATAGATCCATGGATAGTAAGTCCATGGATAGATCATACTGCAAGCACTGCTACTGTTAAAGTGACTGTTTAGTTAGTCCGCGCCACGACTGAAGTCCGACGGCCTTTTGAGGAACTAAAGGATAACAGAGGTAGATTTTCGCTTTTGCACTTTTGCGCATAGAAACTAGCGCTCCAGTCACCGGACTTCAGTCGTGGCGCGACTCTAGCACAGAGACTGGCTGTCTCAATTCTCATTGGTGATGACGTAGCTGGTGCTTCCCACGTGACTAAATTATCCCGCAAGAGCAATACCTAGCGAAGTGTATTATACTACCATGTTTTTTTTTTTTTTTTTAGCTTTGATAGACCTTTGTTTGACCAAGATCTCACCTGTTAGTAAGTGACGATGTGGCCGAAGATGGAGCACAAAGGTCTAGAAGGCACCTATTCACTCTAGCTTTGAAGAGACCCAGATTATAGTTTTCAGGAAAGACAGACGACGGTAGTGTATTCCACTCCTTAGCAGTTCGCATTATAAAGGTAGGAACTGAAACGTTTTGTGCGAACAGAAGGTATACTAATGAGGTAAGGACGGTACTGAGCCGTACGCCTGCTCGTTCTATGATGAAAAGGAGATGGTGGGATCAGATCGTGCAGTTCCTGGGAGCATTCCCTGAAATGTAACCTATAGAAGATCGCAAGGCATGCAACCTTACGGCGGTGCTATAGATACCTAACTGATAAAAATTAAAACGAACTCCCTCGAGCTCGTGTTGCTTATTATTATTATACATTTACGATTATCTAGGTACGCAAACGCGTTCTGTGAGCACGTTCTTCCAACAACAGCCGTGACCGCTGACCGCTCACCTACATTTTACAATCTGCTTCAGTTCTTGGCTACTGCTATTATAATATCTCAGTAATAACAGTGTGCTATGAATACCTAGCTAATAACTACTGGGTTAATGATGTGGCTTACTCACTGAGTTCAACTATAAATAACAGTTTTTTTAAATGTACGCAGTGTTATGATGTATTTTTACTCGACTGCGGAAATGGGATGGGAGGCTAAGCCTGCGTTTCCATTGACGCGGAGCTGTGCGGAGATGAGCGGAGAATAGCGGTGAAAAGTGGTAAGTGTTTCACTGAAGCAGAAAGGAGAGGAGCAGAGCGGAGCGGAGAGGAGAGGAGAGGAGCGGAGCGGAGCGCAATTTTGAGCTCAGTTTGTCTCCATCTTTCAGAAAGAGCATATGTCATGTTGTCGCATTGCAACGCACGTATTGCACCTATGATGTAACGTTGATAACTACTACGACGCACTGCGCGCGAGTCGTGGCGTCACACCCTCCCCCGCACCCCGGTCCGCACCTCGCCACTTCGCTCTCCTAGCTACCCTCCGCAACGCACCGCCCCGCTGTCCTCCGCTCCGCATCACCTCGCTTATTTCATATGAATATCCGTTCAGCTCTGCCCCGCTCCGCTCGTGCTGTTTCCATTGAAGCGGAGCAGAGATTTCGAGCATAGTGATTGGTCAATTCATGCACCGCTAAGCACCGCTCCGCCCAACTCCGCGTCAATGGAAACGCAGCCTAATGCTTTAGCCGTTACGAGACATTCATTATAAAACATACATATATAGACACACGCCTTTATCCCCGAAGGGGTAGGCTGAGCCTCAATGGGCCTCTTATCACTGTGCGTTGCACCATCGTGGGAGTATAGACGTGACAAGTGGTGAGCTCATTGCCGCCATTGCGACCCACGACTGGCTCTGCTAACGCTTTCTTCCAGTAATAACACATTTCATAATAAGCTAGCAGCCAGGACAAATCTTATACAAACGAATCTTACAAACAAGTCCAGGTCTTAGTCGGCTTTTACGATATCCACGGGAGGACATGGAGGGGTATATTCTTGGTCCGGACAAACCAGAGCAAAGAAGGTTTTAAAAAAAAACAAGTAATAATTTTATAAAAATTAAATAAAACCTCAACGCAATGAAAAGGCTGAACCGATTTTGATCAAACATAGCTTAGAACAATCCCGACTAATTCACCTTTCAAACAAAAAAAAAACAAAATCAAAATCGGTTCATCCGTTCGGGAGCTACGATGCCACAGACAGATACACACACAGACACACACAGACAGGTCAAACTTATAACACCCGTCGTTTTTGCGTCGCGGGTTAAAAAGATACTTTATGATACACATACGACATGCAAGTAGTAGTTTAGTAGTAGTAGAGCTTTTTTGTGATAGAGTTCGTCCGGGGAAGTACTACCACCATACCTATTTCTGCCGCAAAGCAGTAGTGCTCGCATTGCTGTGTTCCGGTTTGAAGGGTAAGGGTGCCGGTGAAATTACAGGCACATGAGACTTTTCATCTTTATGTCTCAGGGTGGCGGGCGCAGTGCAATGCCACATAGGGTGCGTCCTAGGTGGACGTGACCTATGTGATAATGCACTGTTCATAGGCAGAAGTTACCGCTTAACATCAGGTGGGCCAATTGCTTGTTCCGTCATCCAAGTAGTATAAAAAAAAAAATAAAAAAAAAATAAGTATTTTTTATAAATTTTATATAAACTTTGTTTGTCTTAGTACTTAATATTTTTATCTACGTCACTACGTCACTCAAACTAAAGGTCGACCCAGCGAAGGGTTTTTATTCGTTGCCGGAGTATTTAAGGAAAAGCCTTGAATATAACATTTTTCCGGCAAATAATACTGCACAAATATTTTAATGGGATCAAAATAATTGCACAAACCCGTTTTTATGTGTAAATAAAATAACTCAATTACGTTACATACCTACTTTTACACGGATTTGGAAAACTTCATTCAGATCCGTCTAGGTATTTAATTATGCGTAGGTCTCGGACCAATATCAATAATAGACAGGACATTCCGCGATAAGCCAGTGATGCACGAAATAGGAAGACGATTAAAGGTCGTAGCACATTATCAACTCGGAAAGGGATCGTAACCGCTGCCACCTTCGGGCAAAAAGGCCTATTTCTATTTATTGCACACTTGTGGATCTGAAGGAACACCAGCGTTGGTTGCTAGCTTGCTAGTCAACCAACTCATGCTGAGGCAGAGCCATTTTGTTACTAGACTAACAAAATTGCACCTTCAAATCTGTTTCCTCTTAGTCTATGTATTACTATGTAGCTCTTGCATAAAAAAAAACCTTCTTCTTCTTCTTCTTGCCTCACTGGATAGCGCTGAATTCCTTTTAGTCGTAGGTAATGAAAAAGTTGGTGGTCGGAATTAGAAACGGAATTTTGAAAATAAAGGTTAATTTATAATCATTACGATTAAATGGGGTAGGTACGAGTATCTTATAATTTTGTGAATAACGGAACAAGCAGATGGCCCACCTACCTTTGCCTTTAACAAGGCATTACCTCATAAGTCACTCCACCTAGGACGCACCCTATGCGGCATTGCACTGCGCACCACCCTGAGACATATAGGTGAAAGTCTCATGTACCTGTAATTTCACCGATAACCATACCCTTCAAACCAGAACAAAGCAATGCTACTGCTTTGCGGCAGAAACAGGTATGGTGGTAGTACTTCCCCGGACAAACACTATCACAAAAAACTCTAGTACTACTAAAATCTTACCTGTTGTACTACTATATCTAAGGGCTGTCCTGTTTGTAGTTCGTCTGAGGGTCTTCTCGTCGGACGCACTGCATACTCTCTTTCTCCTATTATCTGAAACAAACAATAACTATTTGAATAAAAATAATACAACGAGCAAGTGCGAGTCAGACTCGGGTGCAGAGGGTTCCGTACGAGTAGGCTACCATAGTAACCACTAGATCAATTTAATTTATTAGGCATCGGTGGAACTAAGAAATACTTTTGCACGAATTTTCACTTATCGAATATTTTTCGTTTCGCGTGGGGATTTTCATTTGGATTTTCCTGTAAAACTATACATAAGTACATACATACATAAATTCCATACATAATTCGCAGAGCCTCAATGGGCCTCTTTTCACAGTGGGTTGCACCATCGTGGAATATAGACGCGACAAGTGGTGAGCCCATCGCCGCCATTGCTTCCCACGACTGACTCGGCTAACGCTTTCTTCTAGTAATAAGAGCGTAGTTAGAGCGATGGTAGCCTAACGGTTCAATAGTGCAACTCAGAATCCAACGATACCGGGTTCGATCCTAGGCTCCGCACCAATGACTTTTCTAAGTTATGTGTGGATTTCTTTCGCTCTGTGCTTCGGAGGGCTCGTTAAGCTGTCGGTCCCGGCTGTTATTGATTAATAGCAGTCGATAATCCATGTCAGAGGCCCTCGGGCGGCTTGACAAACTCTGACACCAGAGGCCAGCACTACCTCATACGAAACGACGACGAGTAATAACACATTCCATAATAAGATAGCAGCCAGGACAAATCTTATACCTACCAACGAATCTTATCAACAAGTTCCGTTCGAAAAATAAGTATTTCATATTATCAACATTTTAGGCTCCTAATTTTGGAGACAACGTGAGAGGAATGCTAAATTTCCGTATATTTTCTTTGATATCTTATAAACTATACATTTTAAAATAATTAAAAATTTATCTTTATTTATAGAAAGAGGTGTTTATTATCAACGAGGTATGTCTTTATTAACATGTAGGTATATTTATACAAAAGAAAAACATGAACAGGTGACGTTGCTAAGAACTAAAGATAGCTCAACTGATCCAAATCACTACCAAACGGAAGCGTCTTTAAGATGCTGGATAACATTGCCACGCTGAATGGCAATACTAATGCGTTGTGCCAGATCAGAGCCAGATCTCGGGTCACGCGCCGCTTCGACCAGACGCCATGAAAGAATTTCAAAAACGTGAAGCTCTCCCCCCACCAATCCAGAGGCTTAACTATCTCAACCCAGAGGCTTAACTATCTCAACCCAGAGGCTTAACTATCTCAGCCCCGAGAGTCTCAAATATATTAGCTCTGTCGGGACTTTCATATTTAAACCTTGACAACATCACCAGAAAAGACCAGCAACAAAAAAAAAAATTACCCTTTCCATTTTTTTAATGTGTGAATGGCGTCACGTGCTGATCGCCCCCTGATATTATGGGGTAACCCTCATAGGTCATGTCCACCTATAGGATGGGACGCACCCTATGTGGCATTGCACTGCGCCCGCCACCCTGAGACATAAGGATAAGTCTCATGTGACTATAATTCCACCTGCACCCTTCAAACTGGATGCAGCAATGCGAGCAATATTGCTTTGCGGCAGAAATAGGTATGGGAGTAGTACTTCCCCGGACGAACTCTACCACAAAAAAAGCTCTACTAACTGAATAGTTATCTATATATATAAAAGAGAAGTCCATACACTCACTCACTCACTCACTGACCACTCATCACGAAATCTTGGAAACTACTGGGCCGAGAGGTCTGAAATTTGGCACAAGCATTCCTAAAGGGGTGCAGGCGCGCACTTAGAAACGATTTTTGAAAATTCGCACCCTAAAGGGTTGAAAAGGGGTGTTAATGTTTGTATGAAAGTCGACGCGTCGACGAAGTCGCGAGCGGGTCAGCTAGTTTGTTATATAAGAGTGCAAAGTTGCTTTTTAACCGCGTACTCTTTGATGACCGAGCAAGCGAAGGATTCTAAAATTGAATCACGACCGCAACGAGTGATCAATAGCGAGGGAATCAAAACAGCACGAGGTGAAAACTCTTTGCACTCGAGTGCAACACGTAACTTTTCATCCCACCTCAGCGAAGAAAAGACTAAATTCAAAAAAAAAGTAATACACCAAGAAGGTTCCGAGTCTGAGTTTTTAACAAATTAAAAAAGGTTGTATGATAAATTCGGCACCATGGAGGTAGAAGTAAATAGGTTTAATGAAGTTTTGAATTCACAAACATAGTGCACACGATGTTCTAAATTCAATTTTACTTTATCCTCTGGCGTATAAAAACGGCTTTTACACTCAGATATCGAAGAGCAATAATACTCTTTCCGAGATGGGGGGATGAAAAATGAATTTGATACCTACGTCACATGACGCATTTGTTAAAAGTTTTCCCTCCCTAAGCGTGTTCTTCTGCCCTCCAATCAGGAACGCCTCATTAGTGTTTTTTTTTAACATTGCTAAGACCTATGTTTGACCACGACCTCACCTGTTGGTAAGTGACGATGTGGCCAAAGATGGAGCACAAAGGTCTAGAAGGCACCGTTTCACTCTAGCCTTGAAGAGACCCTGATTAAAGTTTTCAGGAAAGACACGACGGTAGTGTATTCCACTCCTTAGCAGTTCGCATTATAAAGGTTAGAGAAGATGGTCTCATTCAAAAATTGGATAAATAAAATCAATACAATAAAACGGAGGGTTCACCCACGGGGTTTTTTAAAATTATCTATATTTCACGAGATATTCTATAAAAACCACTTTTTCGAGCGGCGTGTGGCGTTTTTTTATTACTACACAATATGTACCTTTTGCTCAGATATAGGTTCGTGCCTTTATAGTAAGATGTTTGTGTTTATGACACCACATTTATGCCGGCTGATTACGACACGACAAGAGTCAATTGTCCAACTCACCTACTTCAGACACTGTTATCACATTTTAAACCTTATTTAAGGAGTAAACGGTTCAAATTGGTGTAGCTGTTGATGTGCTTATTCTTAGATGGCATGTGGTTTCAAAGCTTTTCGGACAAATGTTTAAAAGCCACAAAATAATGAGAAACTTTAAAATGTCGTTAGGAGATTGCGAGATTGAAGACTGAATGGGTTATCTCCACTAGGTACACTATATAGTTAAAGTTATGCAAATTTTTGAAATTTAACTCCATTTAGTACATTTCAGGACATGTTATGAAGTGTTATGAATTTAATCTCGAATCAAAAATGCCGAATAAAAGGTCTCGAATGAAACATCTCGAATAAAAATGCCGAAAAAAAGACTCCAATGAAAAATCTCGAATGAAAAGTCTCGCATGTAAAATCTCGAATTAAAAGTCTCGAATGAAAAATCTCTAGTGTAGGTAGGTATAGTCCTATAAGACTGAATGAGGTGGTTACCTATCTTTAACAAAAGATAAACTTCGGCAAAGCAAAAGTTATTTTATGCAGTCTGTGTAACAAACCCAAAACTTCCCGCCTTTTTCGAAAAGAGACGTCGTCTATTTTTATTTTGATTTCTTTTCATAAGTAGTGTTTTTTCAGTTATTTTGGTGGAATTTTAACCAAAAAAAAAAAAAAGAACAAAAAAAAGAGAAAGAAGAAAAAAAGAGCACAATTGTAGTGAAATGAAATATAAGTGTATTGAGTGACTTTTCAAATTGGTGGAAATTCACTACCAAAGTTTTAGTAAAAGAGCCACCGTTTTACTCACAGTTTACAGCCATGCGATCATTTAACTGAAACTCTTAACGACTCATTCATCCACTTGCCATACAAAAGAATGAGACAAAGATATTGTACTAGAGTGAGACTTGTCTGCTTGAAACTTCGTATATTGTTTACAGAATGAAAGGATACTACGTCAATCAGCAATTCCCTGATCAACCCACACGGTTCTAATTTCAAACTGGGACGAGCTGTGATCGGCCAATAAGAGAACAACGCGATTAGGCATGCGCGAGGATCAACCAATCAGGTAATGGGAACGATTATGTAAACAATAATGGCGGTATTAGTGGGAATGGCGCGAAGGTAACCTTTGAGTTATTTTGTTCTCTAGGTATTTTAGGTAAGTAAATTATTTTCATAGGTTGTCTAGTGCTGCTGGTTAGGCGAAATAATAAACTAATAATTGTGTAAAGGTGAATTTGACGGGAGTGTTCTTAGCTATGTTTGATCAAAATCGGTTCAGCCGTCTCATTACGTTGAGGGTTTTAAAATTTTTTTTCAAAATTAATTACTTGTATAATAATTAAAAGACAAATAGCACCAACATAATATTATTTCCGCTGTAGGGGCTATAGGGGCGTCGTTGTTTGTTTATTATGTGTTATTAAAATAAAACCTAAGAGAAATTACATAAAAATTTACCTCAAATGACATCATACAAAATTTTCACTAGAAACGGGATATTTACCATGATTTAAAATCATCATAAAAATAATTATGAATTAATATAATTTTTTTAATCATATAAAATCATGATTGAAAATTATGTACATAACCATGATAGTTTCAAAAGTATGTCATCATACAAAGTCAGAATAATCAATTATTATATTTAAAATGTCCAATTACCGAAATGTCCAATGCGTCATATTAATTAAAATGTGGTATTACTGTGGAATTAGGCAAGTCATTCTGAATAGCCATTAGTATTAATAGGTTACCAACACATTGAAAAAAGATAAGCAAAAAGTTGTTTGAACTATACTTTTTCTCAGTTCTAGACTGATTTCCTGCAGTTTTTAAGCTCATTTAAAAGCAAAATTCAGGTTTGATAACCAGCGTTTTTAGTGTAAATAGGTACCTAGCTCTCTGACGACCTCTGTGGCGCGGCACGCAGGAGGTTGCGGGTTCGATTCCCGCCTCGGAACAAATATTTGTGCGATCTGCAGATATTTGTTCAGGGTGTTCTGGGTATTTTCTATGTATAATAAAAAATATCTATCTATGTAATATATTGTATTAAGTATATCAGTTATCTAGTACCCATAACACAAGCTCTGCTTAGCTTGGAGCTAGATAATGTTGTGTGAACTGTCCAGCATTATTTATTTATTTATTTAACTGCACAACGCTTGAGTCCTCTTTATACAAACGAATTTTGTTCCTATTTTGTATATTCTCTCATAAAACTCCATAAAATTTTGTAAACATGATCGATACACCAATATCTAGGCCCGTGGTTTGACAGTTTCTTATTAAATTATCTTAGAATCCTATCCTATCGTATCCTATCCTATCCTACTAATATTATAAACGCGAAAGTTTGTAAGTATGGATGGATGGATGTTTGTTACTCTTTCACGTAAAAACTACTGAATGGATTTGGATGAAATTTGGAATGGAGAAAACTGGACTCCCGGAATAACACATAGGCACATGTTTTTTCCGATATTCCCACGGGATCGAGACTTCGCGGGTGAAGCCGCGGAGCGCTGCTTGTATAGAATAAACCAGAAGCCGTGTCACGCGTAAACACTGTCACCACGCAAACTAGTCAAATCAAATCAAATCAAATCAAATCATTTATTTGCTAAATAGGGTTGAAGAGGTTCTTAAAACATTTATACACAGTACCATTCTATTTCACCATTCTAGGTTAAGCAAATTACAGTTTACAAACACATTATTGATTAAAAGATTATTAATTAGATATTATTAAACACACAATTAATTAATTAAACACAAACAGTTAAAATCCAAAAACTAATTAAACACACACATTAGGAAAACTTACACATGTCAACAACAACAAAATACAAAAACTATGTGTACGCTTACCTACTCTTATAATTTATCAGTCAAGAATTCATTTATGGAATAATATGTCTTTAGGGCCAAAAAATCAAAAAGTTTTTTTTTAAAAATATTATTGTTTTCGATTTCTGCAATTGATATTGGCGTTTTATTGAAAAGTTTTGGTGCCATACCCAGAATACTTTCAACTTTATACTTTCAGAATAGTCTCAATGAGAATAGTTTTACCCAGTCTGTCTGTGTCGGCCGTGCGGACCGTGTCGAAGTCGAAAGATTTACTTGTGAATACGCCGTCGTGTGTCGCTCCCATGTAAAAATTCTGATAGGATATAAATATCTTTAATGTTTTTAATAATGAATTTTGTTTACCATTCATTCTTTGGAAAAAGGTAAGCGTTCATTTTGTCATTGTTGCCAACATCAACAAAACATTACCCCTAGGTGGGAAGTATGATAGGCGCGGGAGAGGCATTATCCATCATTATTTTAAATTTTTCTGTACAATTAGTTAAAAATAGAGACTAATTTCATAAACTAATGATTACAGCACAAAATGGATGATGTTAAACGTACATTGTTAGTCGAATTTTTAGTCATTGTATGTTAAATAAAGGTCACGACACACATTGCGTATGCAGCGGTCAAATGTCACCGACAATGACGCGGAGTGAAACGGTTGGCTGCCGGTCTGAATCAACCAACGAATATGGGGGAAAACTTCCACCAAAGCTTTGGTCGAAGGGGGAACAGATCGAACAGACAAGATTCGTTATGGTATGCATTGTATGCAGCAAAGCAATGGCTATATAATAAAACAAAGTCGTGTTAGTTACACCACTTATAACTCAAGAACGGGTGAACCGATTTGTCTGAAAATTGGTGGGGAGGTAGCTTAGAACCAGGAGATTGATATAGAGGGGAGGGGCAGGAGGGGGGATTCACCGGGGGCTACCCGTGCGAAGCTGGGATGAGTCGCTAGTTAATAATAAATAATAGATAAATAACAAATGCTGGACAGTTTACACAACATTATCTAGTCCCAATCTAAGCAACAAGCAGTCCCAGTCACAAGCACAGCTTGTGTTATGGGTACTAGACAACTGATATACTTAATACAATACATTACATAATACATAAATACATATATATTATTACACATAGAAAATACCCAGAACACCCCGAACAAATATCTGCAGATCGTACAAATATTTGTTCCGAGGCGGGAATCGAAGCTACAACCTCCTGCGTCGCACGCGAACCTTCCCCCGCTGCGCCGCAGAGTTCGTCGAAATTATTATCAATACAAGTTTATTTTATTTCTAATTATTGTACGCTATGTACCTACTTATTTTGTATGTCATGTATTTTATGAAATTAATATTTCATGACCTTGCAATAGACAACAATAACTTTTGAAAAGTGTGGGAGGTACTTGGCATTGTGTTGTCACGTAAATTCTTAATATGCTTTTGTGAGACCACAGATAAAATAATACCATACAGTGAGACTAATTAAATTAGTAGGTAACTAAGTGTATAATAATATTTATCTACACTCAAATCGAAAAATTCGAATTACGAATTCAAAGACGGTTCTATACAGACGCACTTTATAGACGCATATCGTCTAGACTGGGCCCGGGACAGTCTAGACGATATATATAAAATTAAGAATAAAACTCATTATAGTACCGCCCCGCCAACTGTATCATAAAACTCATTATAGTACCGCTATATTTTTTTTTATTAATTCATTAAACTAGTCTATGGTTATAGCCTGAATATGAAAAAAAAGGCGCACGCATGCACAGTTCGAACTGTGAAAAAATGGCGCACGCATGCGTAGTTTGAACTTAATTTCCCGCGCTTCCCATATTACTTTACTATACCAAATAAATTACTTCCTTGTAACCTACCTACTTTGGTTAATTTCAATTTTTCCTATGAGTGAAGAATTGAAGATAAAGTAGTGTATGAAACTGCATATAACTTAGGTATTAAAACACTCGAGTCAACCTATTATCGCATTCAGCTTCGCCTCATGCGATAAACAGACTCTCGTGTTTTAATACCCCTTCTTATATGACAGTTGCATAAACTACTATTTTCATTCAAAAATAACTACTATTATAGTTGTGCAAACAATACAAACTTTTTGCAACAATTGTGTTTAGTCTGTGCATCATGTATATCTTGATAACCTCTTGACCAATTTTGCATATATTCGAAATTCGATAAGAATTGATTTCTTTGAGAATATAAGCAGAAAGATTTAGCATAACTTGTTCTACTGAATTATAGTGTTTTTCCTACAAACTTAAATATCCCATACGAAAATACGCAATTCCTCAGGTTCAGACTTTTTTTATTTGTATCACAAAGGATTCTAGCGTTCTAAATTTCAGAACTGTGAGGTTACAGGAAGTACCATGGAGGTGTTTTTTTTTTAAATTAACCTTTCTTTGCCATAGCTTTGTCTTCTATTTTATTATGTTTTTGATGGAGTTACAAATAAAATAATTTCTTTCTTCTTTCTTCTTTCCATATCTTTTGAATGCATTAAGTTAGGAACTTGTTTTTTTTCTGGCACTGGAAGCTCACAGACCAAAAATTAGGGAAAAATCTCATAAGGGCCTTAACAGACTAACCTATTCAATATATTTAACAGTTCACATCTTTAGCGCGACCTTTGACGACCTCTGTGGCGCGGCGGGCGACGGTTGGCCTGCGAAGGAGGTTGCGGGTTCGATTCCCGCCTCGGAACAAATATTTGTGCGATCGCAGATATTTTTTCAGGGTGTTCTGGGTATTTTCTATGTATAATAAAAAATATCTATCTATGTAATATATTGTATTAAGTATATCAGTTATCTAGTACCCATAACACAAGCTCTGCTTAGCTTGGGGCTAGATAATGTTGTGTGAACTGTCCAGCATTATTATTATTTATTTATTATTTAGTCGTTAATGAGAAAAATAATTTTGACAGACAGGCTTTGATAAAGTGAACCCGTTTTTCCTGTTACGTGAGGAATCCTATAAACTATTGTCCCTTGTACCTACTTATTTACATTATATACTTTGTACGTATAAGACGTCTTTCAACACGAGTTAAAAAAAATAGTAATTCCAAATCCTCGTAGCAAAGTGCTACGAGGGGGCCGTGTACACGGAAAAAAAAATACAGTTCGAGTAACCCGAAAACCGATAAAAGTTACCGTTCTGCGAGGTTAAAATGGAGCCAACACATTAAACACGTTAGCATAACTGAAAAAAAAACAGTTAAAGTAAAACAGTTCATTTTACTGTCTTATCCGGACTGATGTTTAACCGTTGAAATTTAAATTACTGCCAGGATACGTTGTTATTATTGACCAAAAAGTTCCTGTAACTGTTTATACATATTTATTTACTGTTTGCTTCCTAACTGTTTTTTTGCAGTTGCCCCAACGGTGTAAATTAATTAGATCTCAATGAAAAATATGTTGTAGCAACTGTGTAAATTTTAACTGTGCACTTTTTGCACACAGTTGGATATTTTTTTTTTCAGTGTAGCACTTTGCTACGTACAAAAGACTTAAACGAGCTACTCAAAAAAGTGTAAAATAATTTATCTCTTTATGAAGTAACTTGGTAATACCACATCATCATCATCAGCCACTGTAACTATATCCACTGCTCCCCCATAGGATGCAATGTAGGGATCTTCCCTAATTACCACGCTTGGCAGGCGGATTGCAGTATTGGTGATTCTGCTGACCATCCCCTGGTGTAATTACTTAGTCAGCTACATCTACGGGAGGAGACGGAGCGATCTAGTCTCGGCCCGCACACACCACGGCAAAAACACATAAAAGACTAACACCATTTTCGATTCGGCGATAATAGACACCAAACTGCAATTTAGACCTCTATTTGAAACTCTCAAATACTTTAAAATTTGTGTGATTACTATCAGCGCCCCGCGGTTTCACCCGCGTAAGTCTCGATCCCGTGGGAGTATCGGGATAAAAATGTGCCTATGTGTTATTCCGGGAGTCCAGTTATCTCCATTCCAAATTTCATCCAAATCTGTCGAGCTGTTTCAGCGTGAAGAAGTAACAAACATACTAACACACAAACTTGCGCATTTATAATATTAGTGTGATACACTCCTAATATCCTCAAAAAGCAGTACTTTTTAGGAAAGACAAGCAGCGCAGAAAACTCTAACCCTGGTGCGACCTACATCACCTGTTCTGTAGGTACTTATTTTGAAAACCAGCAATGTCCTCACTCTGATGGTAGTTTGACATTGCGAAGTCAGCATGAGTTACTAAACCACAGGGCTATGAGAACTAGGTACTTAATACAATGTCATGAGGACAAAATGTGATAGAGCATAGGAAATGACGCAGCCATCTTGAGACACGCGATCTTACCTGCAATTTACCTATATAGAAATCTCGTTAGTAATAAGCTATGGCGACATTCCGTAACTAGCCACTTCGATATCTTTGATGGCAACTAAGAATGACAGGCATTCATTGAACGAGCGAAGCGAGTTGCTGAGTCAACTTGGAAGAATCGGCGTTTGTATGTATGTATGTATGTATGTTTTCACACCACCTGCTGGACAACGTCCTGTTACATATCATGCAAACTCAACTTAAAGTAAAGCTTATCTCTTAAGGTATATACATTTGTATGAAACTCCCTAGGGAATAAAGTGATTGGAATTTGGAACGTCAAATTCGTGTGGAAACTGGTGGAAAACTCTAAGTAAAAAAAAATACCATATGGCATTGTAAAGAGGTTTGTTCGAAAATCGAATTGGCCACCATAAGCAGAACTCAACAAAGAAATAAAAAGGTGCGTTTACTAAGAATGTCAAACAAAAGACTGTGTTGGTGCTGTGATTTTCAGTGATTTTTTATTGTTTCGCAAAAGGTGCGAAAAGTGTTTTTTTTATACTACTTCAATTACGGTACAAGCTGATGGCCCACCTGATATTAAGCGGTAACCTCTGCCTATGAACAGTGCATTACCGCATAGATCACGTCCACCCAGGACGCGCCCTATGTGGCATTGAGTATGCTCCTCTGGAATAAACCCTGGCTTCGTCTTGGGTAGCTAGAACCCCTAGCTTCACTCAGGACTCTGTATAACATCCTCGCTACTCGAGTCTCTCGTTACGCTCAGGGTTCAATATGCCGCCCACGACGTAATAAGACACTGCTTTATTCCCTTAGAGCATAATCTACTATTGTCCTATGAAAACTTCCGTACCGTTAAACCGATTTTCATGAAATTTGTTAGGGGAGTAGATAGTATTGGTACAATTTGTATGTAAGGCTATGCACTAAATCGATTAAGGGGTTGTTGAGATATCGGGGTCCAAGAGGGGGTAAAAAAACAACATTCTATCAGATCAAGTGGGGTGTCATATCAAAGCGATTTGCTTGGACATATCAAAGCTATTCTTAACCCCCGACGCAAAAACGACGGGGTGTTATAAGTTTGACGTGTCTGTGTGTCTGCCTGTAGCATCGTAGCTACTAAACGGTTTTTTTTTTTTTTTGTTTGAAATGTGAATTAGTTGGAGTGTTTTTAGCTATGTTTGATCAAAATCGGTTCAGCCGTTTCATTGCGTTGGGTCTTTTTTAAATTTATACAAAATTAATTACTTGTACTTGTAATAAATACATGCCTCTTTGTATGCATTTTTTTTATTAATATATTTTTAGACTATGTAGTTTTTGAGATATTAGGGAAAATTGTAATTAATTTGTAATTTGTGTGTATTGAAAATTTATTAATGTGTCTTTGTTATGTCTGTGTGTATATAATTATGAGCTATCAGCCTGAAATAAATGAATTTGAATTTGAATTTGAAAATAGAAAATGTAAGGGGAGCGGATAATCGCTACATCGAACTTCCAAAAAGCGACTCGATTGCCGCGACAGGCGGTTGTAGTGTGCGGATAAGAGAGATTGGATGCGGCATCACCTTCCGAAGAGCAACTAAATTGCCGATCTTCGATGCTAAAAGTACCTAGTTCAGCCCTAGAGAGGGGAAACCCCTCTCGAAGGTATCTGAATACCTGATTCAACGATAACAAGGCCGCGTCCGAACCGGATTACATATTTATAACAACATCTTGTGTAACAGACTAATAAACGTGTTGCTTAATTCGAATTACTACTACAGTTCTGTCGATGAATCTTGGCCGAATTGAAGTCAGGCGTTTAGCGCAATCGATATTATATGAACTCTATGAGTAGTAGTAGAGCTTTTTTTGTGAAAGAGTTCGTCCGGGGAAGTACTACCACCATACCTATTTCTGCCGCAAAGCAGTAGTGCTCGCATTGCTGTGTTCCGGTTCGAAGGGTAAGGGTGCCGGTGAAATTACAGGCACATGAGACTTTTCATCTTTATGTCTCAGGGTGGCGGGCGCAGGGCAATGCCACATAGGGTGCGTCCTAGGTGGACGTGACCTATGAGGTAATGCACTGTTCATAGGCAGAGGTTACCGCTTATCATCAGGTGGGCCATCTGCTTGTTCCGTCATTCAGTAGTATAAAAAAAAAAAAAAAAAAAACTCAATTGTCTAAGCGCACCTTTGATTATATATCCAGCCGATATTTTTTTTAATACGCTTTTATTAGGTTGGGTTGTATCTATGTATGTATGTATGTATGTAACGGAATCTTTGAGCATAACTTTCACCAATTTCCAGAAGTCTGATTAATTTGAAACTTTGCATACGTATCAAGGACCGATGACAATAAAATAATTTGATTTAAAAAATAAAAAAAAATAACTGACGTGTCGAACTGAAAAATGAAAAATTAATAATATTTTAAAAAAAATCAAAAAACACGCTTTTATAGCTAACCGAACTAAAAAATAGAAAATAATTTTCAATCTCAAAGAGTTTATATTACACTAGTAAAAGATCGAACAATCAATCAGAATTTATCACCTCAAAATAAAATTATAATAAAGTAGAATTTATTAACAGAAGAATTCAATTCAGAATAAAAAGCGTGGGGTGCATTTTACTACTTTTCATAACTCTCCTCTCATAGATATAGTTGCCAATAGAATGATTGTTACATTTACTTTATCAAGCACCCCACGCTTTTTATTCTGAATTGAATTCTTCTGTTAATAACTTAAAACTATTATAATTTTATTTTGAGGTGATAAATTCTGATTTATTGTTCGATCTTTTACTACATAATATAAACTCATTGAAATTGAAAATTATTCTATATTTTTTAGTTCGGTTAGATATAAAAGCGTTTTTTTTTTTAATTTTAAAAAATATTATTTATTTAAAAGAATCTCAAGTATAGGCCAACTAAAGCTCTATCAAGAACAATCGGAGGAGTTATCACAACACAGGCGCTTCCCACCTAGTAGACCACCTAGTAGTCGGAAGACCAGCGTTGGTTGTAACGTGTTTACAACTGGCTCATGCTGAGACAGAGACCGTTTTGTGACTCAATGTATAAAGTAAGCTTTGTCTTTTATTTTTAACTAGCTGCGCCCCGCGGTGTTACCCGCGTAAGTCTCGATCACGTGGGTTTTTTTTTTTTTTTTTTTTATACTACTGTATGGCGGAACAAGCAGATGGCCCACCTGGTGTTAAGCGGTAACCTCTGCCTATGAACAGTGCAATACCTCATAGGTCACGTCCACCTAGGACGCACCCTATGTGGCATTACACTGCGCCCGCCACCCTGAGACATAACGATGGAAAGTCTCATGTGCCTGTAATTTCACCGGCACCCATACCCTTCAAACCGGAACACAGCAATGCGAGCACTACTGCTTTGCGGCAGAAATAGGTATGGTGGTAGTACTTCCCCGGACGAACTCTATCACAAAAAAGCTCTACTACTAACATTATCGGGATAAGTATGTGCTTATATGTTATTCCGGGAGTCCAGTTATCTCCATTCCAAATTTCATCCAAATCCGTCCAGTCGTTTCAGCGTGAAGAAGTAACAAACACACTAACACACTTCATTGAAATCACAAGGATAATTTTGATCGTCAAGTTTACTTCTGTTCCAACGCGACCACACCTTGAAGAATCAGGCAACAAACACGGCGCGCGCTTTGATGATCCTTCTTACTAAAGAAAGAAGGAAAGAAAATAATTAATTTGCAACTCAACCAACAAGCATAAATAATAAATAAATAATAAAGCCTTTTTATTTTCCTTACCAACTAGTTTACATAGGTTATGATATATATTTTTTTTTTTTTTTTTTTTTTTCCTTTTTTCCTTTTTTCCTTGAATCAGCTTCAATTTGTTCTCGAGGCACCACACAGGCGCTCTCCACCTAGTAGTAAGAAGGATCATCAAAAGAAAAACAGACCGTGTTTGTTGCCTGATTCTTCTAGGTCTGGTTGCGTTGGAACAGGAGTAACTGTAAATTTATTTTTTAAGACGATTCAAAATGATCCTTGTGATTTCAATGAATAAAATAATTTAAAAATAAAAAAATAAAAAAATATCATTCTTAATAAAAAAAAAAAAAAAAAACTAATGTTTAAAAAAATAAATGCACCTTTTCTTTTTCACTTATTCCTGGTTAGGAACCCCTCTTTGAGTATAGGCCTCCTCCAATTTACTCCATGCTTCTCTATCGTTCGCTATAGCGATCCACTGTTTCCCAGCGGTTTTTATGATCTCATCTGTCCATCTCTTTCTTGGTGGACCCGATCTTCTTTTGCCGTTTGGCCCTTTCCATCGAGTCACCTCTATGGTCCACCTTTTTTTTTACTAAAGAAAGAAGGAAAGAGAATAATTAATTTACAACTCAACCAACAAGCATAATCACACTAATATTATAAATGCGAAAGTTTAGAAGAAGGATCATCAAAGCGCGCGCCGTGTTTGTCGCCTGATTCTTCAAGGTGTGGTCGCGTTGGAACAGAAGTAAACTTGACGATCGAAATGATCTTTGTGATTTCAATGAATAAAATATTTTTGACGAGGCTTCCATCTGCCATTTTTGAAAGAATCGTCGTAATTTTTATTTAATAACACATCAATGTTTTTTCAAGTTATTTCGTGTAAAACGTACGAAATTCGTGTAATTTTGTTGCATTTTAACCGGTGTAACTTTTATAAATAGCAAATGTGTGATGTAGTTAAATTTAAGTATATTGCGTATCTTTTCGAAATGTAGCATCTTTTCCTCTAAAAACTCTGTTTTTCTGCCACCATTTAAACTGAGTAATGACTTGACGGAGACTCTTGAAGACATGACTATAAAAAATAAAATTATATAACTTGATATTGGCGAAATTGTTTGGAGCAATCCACAAAAGCCATTATTATAAAAACAGAAGAGAGGGAGTAATTATTAGATAATATGCTGCTGCAAGAGTAGTCAGGTTATCGGATACCTACTGGATATTTAGATCTAGAATTTTAGTTTTTTAGTTTTAGTATTTTTATTTGGATTTAGTAGTAGTAGAGCTTTTTTGTGAAAGAGTTCGTCCGGGGAAGTACTACCACCATACCTATTTCTGCCACAAAGCAGTAATGCTCGCATTGCTGTGTTCCGGTTTGAAGGGTAAGGGTGCCGGTGAAATTACAGTCACATGAGACTTTTCATCTTTATGTCTCAGGGTGGCGGGCGCAGTGCAATGCCACATAGGGTGCGTCCTAGGTGGACGTGACCTATGAGGTAATGCACTGTTCATAGGCAGAGGATACCGCTTAACATCAGGTGGGCCTCTTGCTTGATCCGTCATCAAAGTAGTTTACAAAAAAAAAAAAAAATATCCTCAATACTAGAATTTATCCAATATAACACCAGGCAAGCAGCAAGCTGCAGGAGTAGTTTTGTTGTCTTGCTTTTGATGAAATTTGGTAGGTAGGTATATAAACCTCAAGGTAGGTAGGTATATAAGGTTCAAAACCTGCTCTAAAGGAGAATAACGCGGGTGAAACCGCGGGCGCCAGATATTATTAGATAATTTATGTTTGTCAAATAAGCTTGCCTCTGCTATAAAACATTATTCTAGGTGTTAAGGCGATATGTCAAAATACCGAATGGGCGGAGTCTAGCAAGAAAACAATAGCTGTAAGACAGTGACAGCGATATTGCTCACTTGAACCCGGGAAGAGGTGAGGTATAGATGTTTGCCACTCGGAAGTAACTGACGTAAGCGACAAATGATAAAACTTCGTTTAGCTTCTAAAGTAGCAAATATAAAAATAAATTATCTATAATTAATCTAAGTAATGTGATTACCTACTGAATAATATAAAAAAATATGCTTAATACTTTCTCTAGTCGAAGGAGGGACCTAAAAAGGGCTTTAGAAGAGCCAATTTCAAAAAATAAAGCTATCGAGAAAAATTTCGCGAATCGTGTTTCTAGTCTATAATTTATTTAGAATACATCCTCAAGTAATTACTGTATTAACATCAAGTTTGTAACCTTTACTGATAGTGAGTGAGCATGTACCGAAACGACCCTAAAATGTTAACATAGCGTCTTAAACGACAACGCACATTCAATCCTTACATACAATTCTAAAGACGTCGGAGGTATTTTATCTATACAGCTATAACAGGTAATAAAATATGTTAGCTAGACAGCTAGGCACCCAGACAGTTTTATTATTGACTAGATTTATATTTAGGAAGCAGGAAAGTGGTACAGTCAGGCTATCAAATACATTATGCACGTGTCATTAATATTTATACATCCAATCACTATGAATATGGAAATATTGCTTTACATTTCTATAGATTCATTCAATATGTAATGTCTAGACTCCTCACCTCAGACAAATAGTCCAATCTAATCTAATAGTAGTGCGGATTTCCATCGCTCTGTGCTTCGGAGGGCACGTTAAGCTGTCGGTCCCGCCTGTTATTGATTAATAGCAGTCGATAAGCCATGTCAGAGGCCCTTGGGCGGCTTGACAAACTCCGACACCAGAGGCCAGCACTACCTCATACGAAACGAAACGAAACGATCTAATAGTAGTAGAGCTTTTTTGTGAAAGAGTTCGTCCGGGGAAGTACTACCTCCATACCATATACCCCCTCCATGCCTCCTCTATTTCATCCACAAAGCAGTAGTGCTCGCATTGCTGTGTTCCGGTTTGAAGGGTATAGGGGTTTGAAATTACAGGCACATGCGACTTGTATTATGTTTCAGGGTGGCGGTCGCAGTGCAATGCCACATAGGGTGCGTCCTAGGTGGACGTGACCTATGTGGTAATGCACTGTTCATAAGCAGAGGGTACCGGTTAACATCAGGTGGGCCATCGGCTGGGCCACATAGTTAAAAAAAAGAGAGTAGTTCAGACAGAATAGCGCACGATACCAGTGAAACAGAAAAAACTATGCTAAGGCGTCGACGGACGCCAAACTCTGTCACTATCTGACTCATTAAAGTACAGGTATGTTAGAAAGGGACAGAATAGTACTCACGAAACGAAAAGTGAGCGATACTTCCATTTTATGTAATTTAAAAATCGTTAGGAAAGTAATTTTCATAAATAAAAACAATGTCCTCTTGGCTTTGTATTATTTAATAAACTGAAGGCACTAAAAACATCTTATTATTCATAGTTTAGTAGTTTTTTTGTAACTACGAAAACACAGGCTACTTTGCAAATTTATTTCTATCATTTGAAATTATTAAAAAAAAAAAAAACAAGAGGACAGGCTTTATATTATATAGATTAACATATATTTTATTGTAGATTTTTCGATAAAGATCGTGGATATTCAAGGTTTTAATGCACTTTTCACACAACACACATTGATCATTTGCGCGCGTTGATGATTTCTACGGAGTAACGTGTACATACAAACATCCCAATATCGTAACTTTGATATTTATCCGAAAGTAACCGAATATCTGGAATACCGGTGAAATGGAGGCGACCGTTTATTCAATGTTGCTAGCAGCAGCAGATTGCAGAAGTAATCGAGCGAGACCTATGCGGATAACACCGTGCGGCGCAGCAGCAATGCGAAGACTTTTTATCCAATGTAACAGGCGAGCAGCAGAATGCAGGAGTAATTTGGTAACCGAATATCTGGAATACCGGTGAAATGGAGGCGACCGTTTATCAACAGGCTAGCAGCAGAATGCAGGAGTAATCGAGTGAGACCTATGCTGATAACACCGCGGGGCGCAGCAGCAATGCGAAGACTTTTTATCCAATGTAACAGGCGAGCAGCAGAATGCAGGAGTAATTTGCTGTAAGAGTATGGGGTTACCTACTGGATAGTATCCTCAATATTGGAATTTATCTAATACAAAACCAGGCAAGCAGCAGGCTGCAGGAGTAGTTTTATTTGTTAGTGTTGTTATATAGATCAAAACCTGCTCTAAATGAGAATAACGCGGGTGAAACCGCGGGCTACAGTTAGTTTAAAATATAGTGGAATTTATAACCATATCGCAAATGATATAGCAATTAACCAGCCATTATGTTATATAGGGTAATGTATTTACTGAGAACATTGATCATCAACGTGTTCACCGTAACAACATCCTTGTCGATTACAACTTGTAAGATCGCTTATAAATAAATGACTGCGTTCAGAGCTGTGGTTTCTTGTGTCGAGAATATTAGGTACTACGAAAGTAATGGGCCTCGGCAATCATAGGCTTTTCGTACAAGAAATATGATACCAGGGAATAGATTTAACACGATTTTTTTAATTAGTAGTTGTCCTTGTGGCGTTATGAATCTTTTTTTCTCTTTTTAATGGCTTCTGAGGAATATTCCCAACAATAAGTATTAATAAATTCAAGGAATTTGTTTAGTCATTGAGTCTGCGTCACAAGTTAACCCAGGTTACAATGGTGGCAGAAAAACTAAGGTTTTAGAGGGCAAAATACACTATTTCGAAAAGAATAGCTATCTACACCACACATGTGCTCTAAAAAATGACACCAAAATAACACTATATAATATTTTTTTTAAATAGACAAATATTAAGACTTGCCTCTCAAAAAATGACGGACCGTGACGATTCTCCTCAGTTTATGAAAGTTCGACAATTAAGCTGTTTGTTAGTAATTGCAGAGCGAAAACAAACCGCAACTCGAAAAACATTAAATAACTATTTCTCAGTGTTTAATTCTAAGACATAAGTAAAAACATTTCAAGAAAAAAAACTGACAATAATTTTTAATATAATTAAAAGCCATCACAGAGGTTGTGAAGACGCGAGGTCTACTTTTTTCAGAACTACTATGTCAATGGTCGTCATGAATTGAAATTAGGGTAAATTGTTATTATGAAGGAGCTGAATACCAATTTTTAGTACAAGGTATGTACAAAATACATATGAAACAGTTGTGCTACCTGAAGACCGCTGCAAGCGATCTAAAGGTAGCTCAACTGATCCAAATCACTACCAGACGGAAGCGTCCCTATTTTTAGTCAATTCACACTTCAGTCTTGATTCGGTCAACTCTAAGTGTGATTTTCCTTCTATTTGAACAAAAATTACCTATTTATTGAAGGTCTTTTGTTCTAGTAATTATTTCAAATCGAAACGAAAATTTGAAAGAATTGAGACTTCATTGTGTTAGACAGCAATTATCTCTGATATCATGCGCTGAAAACTTACCGAGCAGCAAAAACAGTGACTTGATTTCGGAACCCTACACTATTCATAGTCCGACTCGCACTTAGAGAGTTATTTCAGGGTTGTCATTGAATGCTCGTTTACCAAGTGCACCGCGAATTGAATAAACAACTCTAAAACCTATCAACACTTAGCCAAGTGTTAAACGAATAAACATTGAAAGGTACGTACAACACAATATCAACAGTATTACAAGATTGCTTTGCACACACGTCGAGAGTAGAGTCAACAGGCTGAGTGTGTTGATGTGATGACCCTAGCATCACCTGTTCGAGGAAGTAGTATGTCATCTACTTATTCCGTCATTCACGTAGTTTTTGAATGAAAAACATATTTTTCAATATTAGCTTTTATAAAATTAGTGAACGTAACCGTGTGCTGATCAAAATGAGCCTAAACACGGCCAGTCTACTCGAGGAGTTTCGTTGTCCACCTTCCGTCTCCATCATCATCAGCTCGCTGTCACCATCATATTGTATTGTCATCAGAACTTGACAGGTGTGCCAAATTTCAGCTCAATCGGTTGAGGATAACTGCTTTAAAATTCAGTTGCAAGATTCCACCCGGATAAACATCCATACATTGAATGTTAAATAAAAGCTTGTAAAATAAAAATAAAAACGGTTCTGTGCGATTCCCATCCAGATCTTTCCCTCTACGGCCTCTATATCGTCCGCCCACCTGGCTGATGGTCTGCCACGGCCTCTAGTGCTCCCTCCCTCTCGGCCACAGCTCGGTCAGGGCCTTACACCACTTGCCGTCACCAAATCTGGCCCAGCGCCACTTTAGTCTCGTAATACAGTCTCCAATATCTGCCACCTTTGTCCTCCTTCAGATTTCCGTGTTGCGGACACGGTCCAGTAAAGACATTCCAAGCATGGCACGCTCCATAGCCTCTTGTGCGACTCTCATTATATGCACAGCTTCCTTAGTGAGCGTTCATGCTTCGTCATTGTGTACATTGGTTTATACTGTTTGGTTTTCTGGCATTGTGGTATTTTGAGGTCCCTGAATATGTCCTCTAGTTTTTTTTTTTTAAACTACTTGAATGACGGAACAAGCAGATGGCCCACCTGATGTTAAGCAGTAACCTCTGCCTATGAAAAGTGCATTACCTCATAGGTCACGTCCACCTAGGACGCACCCTATGTGGCATTGCACTGCGCCCGCCACCCTGAGTTTTCAGAAGGCAGATCCCAGCAGTTTGCGTCTCTAAGTTCTCCTTAGAACAGAACTCTGTCGAAAGATAAACAATGTCCCAGATAGATGTACTGGTCTATCATCTCCAGGGTGACACTCCGTGACACCACCAATGGTGATGTATACTAAATTATAGAAATAAAGATTCAAAATTCAATTTAAAAAAATAGATTCTAATTATAAGCCTCACAGTATAATAAAAACTTTAATGGACATACTTTATTTATTATTTAATGATATTTAATCATGTTGACAACTTTTCGCAATATAAGCTGGACATCCGAGGCAGAGAGATTATTTTGAAGGTTGTTGCAATATTTATGCCCGTTGAAGTTGCTAACACTTTGCAATAATTGCTTATCATGGATATGTGGCATCCATACTAAGGTATGGTATTCTGTTCTGGGGTAATTCAACTTTAAAATAAACTATTTCACAAAATGGCTAAGGGTTGTTTGTATGCGACAAATATACAGTTGTAAGCATTACTTTTGCCGATGAATGTAAATAAAATGATATGTCATGATTTGCGAAAGTCAATATACAGGGTGTAACATAATATCCATATAAGCCCGGGGAGGGGGTATACTACACATCAAGGAGAATAACTTTAGTTTTACGACTTTTTAAATTTGGTAAAAATCCTGAAATTCCTCAAAAATATTCCTAACACAGCATGAGGATATCACAGTACGTTAAGGTACATTACGCAGGGCTGCCCGATGTTGTGTTAGGTACTTTTCCGGAGGAATTTCAGGAATTTCTGGAGGAGTTTCAGGATTTTTACAAGGCATTTCATGAATGAAAAACTTCGATATTTAAAAAGTCTTAGAACTAAAGTTATTCGCCATGATGCGTAGAATACCCCCTCCTCGGGCTTATAGGGATATTATGTTACACCCTGTATGACTAGCCCGTTTTTAGCTGATTTGTCGTGGCCCAAAGATCGTTTCTGTAATAACTATAGAATAGTTTAAAAACCCAACAACCTACCGAGAGCCTATCTATAAGTGGCTAGCGACTCGCCCCGGCTTCGCACGGGTAGCCCCCGGAGAACCCCCCCCCCCCCCCCCCCTCCTACCCCTCCCCCCTATATCAATCTCCTGGTTCTAAGCTACCTCCCCACCAATTTTCAGCCAATTCGGTTCACCGTTCTTGAGTTATAAGTTATAATTTCTCCCGTTTTTTACACATTTACCACTATATCTTTGCTCCTATTGGTCGTAGCGTGATGTTATATAGCCTATAGCTTTCCTCGATAACTGGACTATCCAACACAAAAAGAATTATTCAATTCGAACCAGTAGTTTCGGAGATTAGCGCGTTCAAACAAACAAACAAACAAACAAACTCTTCAGCTTTATAATATTATATAGTATAGATTAACAGTTACCTTGCGTTACATCTTTCGTCATTTTATGACGAACGCGGAATCTGCCAAATGAGGAAAAACATCTAAAGGATGCGGAATAAATAAATGATCAAACGAAAGTGGAATCTAGCGGATGTGCCCTAAAGGAAAAATGGTATAGGTACTTCCGTTGTACCGACCTTTTTACCCAGCGAAGCCAAAAAAGGAGGGTTATGTGTTCGACCTGTATGTATTTATGTCCAACTACTAAACGGCTGAACCGATTTTGATGAATGGTATGTCGTTAGATTCGGCTTTATTGCGCGAGTTTCTCTGTGAACGCACAAATTAAAAAAAGGCATGACGTATGTTTTATGAAAATTAGATAATCACTCATTACAAGATGGCAACCCACGGTGAAAAGAGGCCCTTTGAGGCTCTGCCTACCTTTTGGAGGAAAAAGGCATGTGTCTATGTATGTATTGTAATTTTATTTTTTCTGATACATAAACCTGTTCTCTCCTCCGTACGACCTTGACGAGACGAGCAGACCTCTGTAGCGCGTCGGGCGAGTAGCCGGCTGAGATGCAAAAGGTTGCGGGGTCTATTCCCGCTGCGGGACAAATGTTTGTATGATCTGCAAATCTTTGTTCAGGGTCTGGGCGTGTACTCGTTGTTTCTGATACCCACGACGCAGGGGATCCTAGTGTGGGATCAGGACTCATGCCCATTTGCACTAAACATAAGCTAGGCTTGTCCTAGTTAAGATACACCTAAACCTAATAACAGCGTAGCCTAAGTGGACGGAAGTGACGGTTTAGTGCAAGCAAATTTATCGTTAGGAGTAGTCTAAACAAACTAGGAAAGAACTTAGGCGATTTTTATGTTACTAATAATTTTGTATACTCGTAATTGTGTATACTTTTAATTGGCCGTCGGCAGAATATTTGTACTTTTACAAGTATTCTTTTTTTATAATTATACGTTTGCAAAGCTGTAAGTTTTCTTAAGATTACAAAATAAAATAGTGTAAACGGTGTGTGTGTGACTGTTATGTGTTCATAAACATGCTATAAATACAATAATGTACCTGTTGTAAGCAAATAGGTAGACTTAACACGTTTTTTAAGTTAGGCTGTGTTAATTAACGTCAGAATAGCCTTAACAGTTCTACAGATGCAATGAATTAGCAGCTGAGTGACGCAAGGACAGGTGTCAAACGGATTTAACGTCAACACGTCATACATTCCTAGGGTTCTCTACAGTTCGGCAAGTATAACTTAGCGGTGGCGATTTGAGGAACTAAAACAGCCTATTTTTTTTCTTCATTCTTTGGTCAGTTGAAAAATAGGATTTGAATAGGAAAATCGCACGACATAGGACGGACACTCTCATGACACGACTTTTCTTGAAAACGAGTAAAAGGATTTCAAACTGGGAAATGCTTTTTTTGTACACAGTGGCGCACAGCCGCGCCAAGTTATACTTGCCGGACTGTACATCCGATGAGACAAATTAAACCCTCTCTGTGGTACTACTAATATTACTCTCGCATCTGCTTGTCTGACCGTCTGTCACAGCCTATTTTTTGTGAATCTACAGGACGAAGTAAGTTGAAATTTGGTGAGATTTTGACCACATAGCAAGCAGCACAAGCAGTAGTGTTCGCATTGCTGTGTTTCGGTTTGAAGGGTAAAGGGTGCCGGTGAAATTACAGGCACATGAGACTTTTCATCTTTATGTCTCAGGGTGGTGGGCGCAGTGCAATACCACGTAGGGCGCGTCCTAGGTGGACGTTACCTATGAGGTAATGCACTGTTCATAGGCAGAGGTTACCGCTTAACATCAGGTGGGTCATCTGCTTGTTCCGTCATTCAAGTAGTATAAAAAAAAGGAAAACATAATTATACAGAATTAGGTAAACATATCAGAGACGTGTAGCGTAAATAAAAGATTTCTGATTATGGGATTAAAATAGAAAAAAAAAAAACGGTTGTCAAGTTCAATATATGACACGTAACAAAAGAAAGAACTCGCTCAGCCAGGACTTATCATATAACAACGAATCTTACAAACAAGTCCGAGTAATACCTTAGTCGCCTTTTACGACATCCACGGGAGGAGACGGAGGGGTCTATTGTTGGACCGGACACAACACGAAGTGAAATAAGTCACGTTATAAATGTTTTTTTTTTTTTTTTAATACTACTTTAATGACAGAACAAGCAGATCGCCCACCTGATGTTAAGCGGTAACCTCTGCTTATGATCAGTGCATTACCTCATAGGTCACGTCCACCTAGGACGTGGATTATAATAATGCTGGACAGTTCACACTACATTATCTAGCCCCCCAAGCCACAGATAAAATAATACTATACCAGTACCAAAGCTAAGCAGAGCTTGTGTTATGGGTACTAGATAACTGATATACTTAATACAATACATTACATAGATAGATATATTTTATTATACATAGAAAAATACCCAGAAAATCCCGAACAAATATCTGCAGATCGCACAAATATTTGTTACGAGGCGGGAATCGAATCCGCAACCTCCTGCGTCACAGGCGAACCTTCGCTCGCCGCGCCACAGAGGTCGTTAAGAAAGTAGTCTTTGAATAATGCCCTTGGATAGGGGATTTCTGAAAATACAAGTTTTCTTGAAGGCTGGAGTTGTGACCTCTTACTGTTTAAAGGTAATCTGAAATATTATGGCGGTCGACCGGTCGAGTGCAGGTGACTTTGGCTCATTTATGAACAGTTACTGTTTTTAGGCATATTGGAAATCGTTGGGACAACTTTCCAAAGATGAGGTGTGTAATGAATGAAGGTACTCATTTAAAAGAACCTTATACTGTAAGCTGTTTTCCTCGACTTTTGAGAAAGGTACTCAAAAGTTCAAAATAATTTCTTGTAAACCTGAATTCATGTTTTCCCTTCAATCCGAATTCGGGGACAAACAGGAGCTACTCTCAAGTAGAGTTGTTGTATTTTCAATATAATTTGCAACATTACAATCCTAAGTCGTCAATATCACAGTCAAGTCATGTTTTAGTAAAACAGTGGCCGTTTTACAAAAACTTTGTTAGAAAATTTCCACCAATTTGAAATTCCACAATTCATAGATAATTTCCATCTCATTACACTACATTGCACTTTTAAACGAGCTACATTGGTTCAAATGCCACCAAAATAACACAAAATAACTAGGAAAAGAAATAAAATAAAAGTAGACTACATCTGATTTAAAAAATGGCGTAAATAGTCCCATTTTAAAACTTACAAGTTAATTTTATCAAGTTTTATGTTGCAAAATATTTTTCTCAAAAGGTTTTATGAAATAAGTGATCGGAACGCTGTGCTGATCAAAAGTGAGCCCTAACACGGCCAGTCTTCTATTATCCATAGAGGAGTTCCGCTGTCCACCTTCCGTCTCCATCATCAGATCAGCTCGCTGTCACCATCATATTGTATTGTCATCGGAACTTGACAGGTATACCAAATTTAAGCTCAATCGAACACCGGGAAGTAGGTCAAGTTTAAGGCGATTCGATACAATTTTGGAGTCGTTGCGTTACACGCTTACTCAATAACGGTAAAGGTTACAAAGTAATTACTTGAGGATGTAATCTATAAAAACCCAAAACCCCACACTGCAGGTGTACTAATGTAGAATATAACTCAGGAAAAATGATCACGGGACAAGTGTTGAGAAGGAATATTGTCCACCTGGAAGGAGTAGAAAGACAATGGACAATGTACAGGAATATAGTCAGGGAAAAGAGGCCAAATATAAAGACAAAGTTGATGAAATATGATTAGGTACATTAATGGAACTGTACCCTTACCACAAGTTTCTGACGTTATCGAATCGCTAGCGAGACGATAATCAATGTCAACCAATGTTAACCAATCAAGTTATTAAGATTTTTAGTCACCCCAATGTTATTGGCCAATATTTGACACTGACTATAGTTTTTTTATTTATTTTTTTATTTTTATACTACTTGGATGACGGAACAAGCAAGAGGCCCACCTGATGTTAAGCGGTAACCTCTGCCTATGAACAGTGCATTACCTCATAGGTCACGTCCACCTAGGACGCACCCTATGTGGCATTGCACTGCGCCCGCCACCCTGAGACATAGATGAAAAGTCTCATGTGTCTATAGTTTCACTAGCGATTCGATAACGTCAGAAACTTGTGTTAAGGGTACTGTTATTTATTGACTCTAAAATTCATAACTTTTAACCTAATTTATAAATAAATCTAAAACAGAAACACGATTTGTGAAACTTTTCTCCATAGATTTATTTTTGAAATCGGGCCTCATAATACTCATTTTAAGTCCCCTCCTTCGAATAGAAAAAATATTGACGGTTAATTTTATACTATTTATTAGTAGGTGATCACAGCAGTACTTAGATTAATAGAAAAATATTTATTTTTATATTTGCTACTTTTAAAGCAAAACGATGTTATACCATTTGTCGTTAACGTCAGTTACTTCTGAGCGGCACAAATCTATACCTCATCTCTTCCCGGGCTCAAGTGAGTAATATCGCTATCACTTTCTTGCAGCTATTGTTTTCTTGCTAGACTCCGCCCATCCGATATTTTAACATAATCATGAACGTAGGTACTTAGGCAATTACGTTAACAGATGACAAAGATCATAGAGGACGACAGGGCAAACCTTGACTCTGTAATGACAGACCTGTACAGGCAGTAATAAAACTTATTTTAATACGCTATTAAAACCTGTTTGCTATAAAGTAGGTAATACGTTTTCTGGAGTGGTTTTTCTTTGCATGCTATTTAAATGAGCGGCAATTAAGTAGCATTTTGAAAATTTTATTCAGAGCATTTATTTGCTCTTCCCGCCATTTTCGAAAAGAGACGTTGTCTACTTTTATTTTATTTCTTTTCCAAGTGTTTTCTTGAGTTATTTTATGTTATTTTGTTGGCATTTTAACTAATGTAGCTCATTTAAAAAGCACAAGTGTAGTGAAATGAAATGGAAGTGAATTGCGTGACTTTTGAAATTGGTGGAAATTGTCTACCAAAGTTTTAGTAAAATTGGCCACCGTTTTACTAAAACATGACTCGACTGTCACTTTGACGACTTGGAAGGAGTGTAACGTTGCAAAATATATTGAAAAACACAATATAGTGAAAATAATATACACAATATACTTGAAAATGGCAAATGCACAAGCCGTGCGGCGCCAATTATAAAGGAAAAAAAAAAAACATTTATTTGGCACGCAAATACGAAAACATACAGAAGAGGTGGGATACAGGAAAGAAACTACAAACAAAAATAACAACAACATACAAATAATATAATTTAGATCTGAAAAAGGTTAAAAGAAAAACATTGATTCCAAAATGTGAAAAGCCCCACGCATCCATTCCACGCATCTATTCTGCCGAATTATGCCAGAAACAATCTGCCAAAAAAAAAAAAGATCGCGCCAAAATGGCGTTCACTTCAGCATAATGCTGAGTAAGTAGGCTGCCATTTTTGAAAGAAACGTCGTCATTTTTATTTTATTACATTTTAATGTGTTTTTCGAGTTATTTCGTGTAATTTTAGTGGCATTTTAACCGGTGTAACTTGGTTAAATGGCACATGTGTGATGTAGTGAAATATAAGTGTATTGCGAGTCTTTTCGAAATGGTGGATTTTTTCCTGTAAAAACTCAGTTTTTCTGCCACCGTTTAAACTGGGTTAGGACTTGACGGAGACTCTTGACGACTTGACTATAAAACTATAATAAATTAATCACTTGACATTGGCTAAATTGTTGCAAATAATGCACAGAAGCCATTACCGAAGCTAAGAAGAAGAGTAAGTAGGCTACCTACCTACTACTACGTACCTACCTACTCAGCAATGTGCTGAAGTGAACGCCATATTGGCGCGACTTTTTTTTTGTTAGATTGTTTCAGGCAGTATAGATTCGTGGGAGTTTTCACATTTTGTAATCAATGTTTTGTTTTAACTTTTTCAATGTACCTATAACTAAAGTTGATATCGATTCTGTGCAGCATTCTCTAATTTTAAATTGCATAAAAATTATCGCGGTCTCTTTTATTTCAGTCTATTAGAAAGGGCGAGCGACAACTTTAACGCGGTTTAAATTTAGAGAATGCTGCACAGAATCGACACCATTATATTATTTGTACCGGTTTGTTATTTGTACAATACCGTCAATCTTAACGGAATCTTTTCGTTTTTGGGATAATATATGTTCTAGAAGTTAATTCATAGTATTTGGTATAACTATACCAAGTTTCAATAAAATCCGTCAAGAAGAAAGACAAAAATTCAAAAAAATTGCTGTGGTGGCTTATAAATATCGGTTAAGGCGCACACAGCAGACACATTGCGTCACTTTCTAACTCATTAAAGTTCAGGTAAGTTAGAAAGTAGCAGAATAGCGTCGCTGAACGAAAAGTAAGTGAAAATCACGAAAAACAATTAGGTATTTGCCTCTTGAAAAACCGTCGCATCACAAGCTATGAATCCAGACTACATTTTGGGATTAGTACGGACAAAAATACAATTTTATTATTCGTGGGATGAATACGGCCTACATTTTTTTTTTTATGAATCCGTAAATAAATATTTGTGGGATGAATCCATGGGATCAATACGTTCAACCTGGAGATAAAGTCTTTGCCGACATTTAGGTGTAAGAAAATTCTAAGTCGTTTAGAAGTTGAATCAAATTTTCAGTCGAAAACAGCTGCACTTTGTCATTTTTTTCACATGTTCCATGAACAGATAGAACATTTTTGTACGTTCACTTTAAAAATGATAAAAAAAAAATGTGAAAAAAAAAAAAAAAAAAGATAAAATGATGATAAAAAAAAAGAAAAAAAAAAAAGAAAAAAATAAATAAATGTTAGATAAAATGCCAATTAATGACATATTTTTTCAGCACATAACATTGACTCCTCTATGAGGAAAAGCGTCCAAATAAGACCAATCAGACGCCTAAATTAGAATTTTCATGAGCTAGGTACCTTATTTTTATGTAATGGCTCGACAAACTGGCTTACGGCCCGCCTGATGGTAAGCGGTTACCTTCGCCTATTGACATCTGCAACACCAGAGGTATTACCAATGCGTTGCCTGCCCTGAAGCCTGCCTTTTTATAGTTTGCATCATTCTTTAGGTAGCTCAAAAGTTACATTAGTATTTTTTGCATTTTGTTAATAGGTACCTACTTGTACCTCTTGTGTTGTACTGAATGTACATTCTTTCTCTAAATATAGATTTGTAATTTTAATGTACAGTTTCGGCCCAGTTACTCTTTTATTTAGTAAAGATTAATGGATGAGTTATGTAGCAAAGTAAATCTTAATTATTTTAACAGTTGTTCTAAGACAACAGACATTCATGGGTATACAGGTGCTTAGTGATAGGTAATTTTAAATAATATGTGTTAAAATAAGTACGAAAATGTGTACATACACACAATTTAAATATCTTCTAAAGTGGTGCTTTGTAGTATCTACCTAGGAACTGCGTCGCCTACAATAATGATGAGGTGTTATTTTTGGGTGTAATTCATTCTTAGATGTAGGCTAGGCAGGGGTTCCAAAGTGAGTGCCGCGGCACCCTGGGGTGCTTCCGGCGTATGCTAGGGGTGGCTCCAGCGTGTATAGATGTAGCAAACTTTCAGCGTCACGTGATTTAAGGGTAAAATAAACTAAACTTCCCATAAACGTATAATGAACAATTCATTAAAACAGTTTCATTCCTCCCATTAAGGTATGCCGTAAAATTCCTAATTTTACATTTGATTTTTAATAGAATAAATCGAGTAGTTCCTGTATGATCCATTGGAGCTTGATCTTCCTGTTTGATATTCAAATTAAAAATATGCATGGATACTACATTATAATTCCGAGGGATCACTGTACCAGATACACGATAGGACAATATTTTCTCGTTAGAAAAAAATAACAAAGTTACCTCTAACTTTTGGCTAGATTCGATTGTTTATTGAAATGGTTCATATTGTTAGGTTAACTAAATTAGTTAAATAAAATCAATACAATAAAGCCGGGGGTTTACTGCAGGAGCCTTGTAAAAATATCTATTTTCAGTAAAAACTACTTTTTCTAAATAATATAATTTGTTACTCAAATTAATTGTATCAATGTAATAGTAATACGCTGATAGGTAATAGAGATATTTACGTTATTAAGCGTATTGTGGAAGTTTGTTCACGATTTTTTGTATTTTTTTCGAAATCGTGTTTTGGGCTCCATCATACCATTGGAAATATAATAAAGATGTGGTGTCCTTTTTTTTTATTATACAACTTTAGATTACCGGAATAAGCAGATGGCCCACCTGATGTTAAGCAGTACCCTCTGCCTATGAACAGTACAATACCTCATAGGTCTTGTCCACCTAGGACGCACCTTATGTGGCATTGCACTGCGCCCGCCACCCTGAGACATAAAAATGAAAAGTCTCATGTGCCTGTAATTTCGCCGGCATTCATACCCTTCAAACCAGAACACAGTAATGCCAGCACTACTGTTTTGTGGCAGAAATAGGTATGGTGGTAGTACTTCCCCCGACGAACTCTTTCACAAAGCTCTACTGCTACTAGTAGGTACATATTTTTTGTTTTATATTAACTGTGTAGATTTTGGTAAAAATAATTTTAAGAGAAGCCTATATTTGAGGACGTTATGACGTGATATGTCTCCCATAAGTAAAAGAAAGAAAGAAAGAAAGAAATAAAATTTATTTTGACCGAAACTGCACACAGAATCAATAAAAACTAAAACGAATGTAAGAACGTAGATGTACAGTACCGACAAAAAAGGTTCGCGCTCAGCATAATTCTGCAGTTACCTGCAGCGCTGATTTTCAGCGCGAACCTCGATTGATGCACGGACACGGCACGGCGTGCGACACAATGTTTAAAGCAGTAAACAAGACAGTTTATAACTTATGCAATATACTTAATATACTTAATAAGTACTAATAGGTTGATGAAAATACGCACTAGTTATATTATTTACCTACTCAACCTATGGCTAATTAAAACATCCTCTACAACCTCTAAGGTGTGTTTACTTATTTTTGCTCAACAAGGGTCTTGGCTTGTGTAAATTGCTTTATGCCCACACATGCGACTTTCACGCTTACATTAACTGTGGCTTTTGTTTGAGAAATGTTTTTGAGAATTTATTTTAGAGTTATAAAGAAGGTAGTTTAGTTATTTATAAAGATTTTTCAAAAAGTTTAATAAACAAAAACCTGACTACGGAAAATATTTACTGAAAAGTATGAAAACGCTTGTGAAACCATATGTGCCGTGGTGTGAATATAATATTATATATACCCTTCCGTCTCCTCCCATGGATGTTGTGAAAGCCAACTAAGGGATTACCCGGACTTGTTTGTAAGATTCGTTGGTATAAGATTTGTCTTGGTTTTATTACTGGAAGAAAGCGTAAGCATAAGTCGTGGGAAGTAATGGCGGCGATGAGCTCACCACTTGTCATGTCTATATTCCACGATGGTGCAACCCACGATGAAAAGAGGCCCATTGAGGCTCTGCCTATGAAGTGTGTTCGGGGGAAAAGACATGTGTCTATGTATGTATGCATATTTAGAATGTCCTCAAGACCTTTCTTTTGATACCAAACATGAAATGATTACCTTATTTTTCTTTAAACATACATTTAGTCGCCAAAAAATCGACTTTTTGTATTTATATACCATTATATATATATAATTTGAATATACCTTTTAACACGCCGAATTTAATTCCGATACGAACTACGTATATAATATAATTCATTTATTAAGTCAGACATTATAGGTCCATTATTTTTTAGTATTTATTCTTAAAAACTATGATATATATACATCAGCTACAGGTATAAGTTTAAGTGAAAACTCCCATCCGAACACCGACCAAACAGACTCCAGCGAGACTACCTACCCTGATCAGGACCCGGATAAAAGCCTTCATTACTTTTTTTTTATGAAACTAATAGGCAAACTAGCTTACGGCCCCACCTGATGTAAAGTGGTCACCTTCGCTTATAGACACCGGCAACACCGGGGGTATTGTCGATGCGCTGCCTACCCTGAAGGAATTTATGAACATTTTTCTTGAAGCGACAATTTTGTAACCAAGCGGGAAAACCTCAGATGGAAACTCATTCCATAGTTTATAGGTATGGGGAAAATGATCTCGAGAAACGAGTCGTACGAGAAACCCAAGGATCTATAACTGGCAGGTCATACCGATCGGGAATGAGCTGCAGGATGCCGTTGGAACTGCTCCGCACTCTGCTGAACAATGAGGCAGTTTTCTTACGTATGATGGCGTGAAAACCATCAACCCGAGCCTCCGCAAACATCGTATACTCGTATAATAGGCAACTAAAATTATGGAAATTTCGTGTTGGCGATCTCCGTGCTTCACTCGGCATGCCAGAAGAAGTTAAAACATTAAAATCCAGTTTCAGAACTAGTTTCATCTGGTAAGCAGTTTTTGTCTTGTTGTGTGTCGCAACTCATGGACTAAATAATTACCAATATTTTACATTTTGTTTATTTTTGACGGCTATTTCAAGTTAATTACACCAATCTATGAACAGATTTATTAAATAATCAAATATAATTAAGCTGAAGTTTAGTGTCTGGCCAAGTGCGTGTCGAACCACGCAGAGTAGAGCTCAGAAGTTTAGTCACGATAATCCAAAAGTTTTTGTCTATTGAGATGTTTCAATCGAGCGATTATTATCCTTACTAGTAGTGCCCCGCGGTTTCACCCGCGTTAGTCTCGATCCCGTGGGAATATCGGGATAATAATGTGCCTATGTGTTATTCTTGTAGTCCAGTTATCTCCATTCCAAATTTCATGCAAATCCATCCAGCCGTTTCAGCGTGAAGAAGTAACAAACACACTACACACACACACACAAACTTTCACCTTTATAATATTAGTGTTATTACCCAGGTCCGGCCTAAGAAAAGACCGACATGTCCGTCTCCTCCCGTGGATGTTGTAAAAGCAGACTAAGGTATTACCCGGACTGTAGTTAGATTCCTTGGTGTAAGATTTGTCCTAGTTGCTAGCTTATTTAAGGAATGTGTTATTACTGGAAGAAAGCGTTAGCAGAGTCAGTCTTCGGAAGCAATGGCGGCGATGGGCTCACCACTTGTCATGTCTATTTCCCACGGTGATGCAACCCACAGTGAAAAGAGGCCCTGAGGCTCTGCCTACCCTTTCGGGGAAAAAGGTGTGTGTCTATGTATGTTTGTATGTACCCAGGTTTATTCATACAGATTTTCATGTACAAAGATAAGTACTTTAAAACAAAAAAAATAATTAAATTAATATTAATTAATATTAGAAATTATTATTTAAGAGCTGTGGATTTTGTGTAATAAATAAAATAAAATAAATAAAATAAATAAATAAAACTTTCTTTATAATTGGCGTTGCACGGCTTGTGCATTAGCCATTTTCAAGTATTCAATAATTATTGTATTTTCAATATATATTGCAACGTTATAATCCTTCCAAGTCGTCAATGTCACAGTCACAATCAAGTCATGCTTAGTAAAACGGTGGCTGTTTTACAAAAAACTGTGGTAGACTTTTTCCACCGATTTGAAAAGTCACGCAATACACTTCCATTTAATTGTGAGCACACTTGTGCTCTGCCAAACCAACGCGTTCAGCCCGCATCGTCAGTGGCGTGCACAGTGGCGATCAATGGTAAGACGATGGATCGCCACCGTGCACGCCACCGCGGACGCGGGCTGATCGCGTCGGTGTGGCCTTAGCTTTACTACTAGGTGGGAAGATAAGACAGCACACGCTAGGCCCTACACGACTGACAAATGGATATCTGCGTTTTGTCTATTTAATATAGACAAATTACTAAATATTTGCGTAGGTTACGTATACCCTTAGTGACGTCAGAGATTTTGTTTGCCCATTATCTTAATACGTGACTCTTAGCTGTTCAGGTTCACTAAAGGCAGACGGCAGTGTGAAGGGCTCGACAGACCAACGGTATTAAGAGCAGCCAACCCCAATACTTTCCATACAAACGCTCGTGCTAAGCTCGTACGTAATTATGCAGTCTTAACAATTTCTTCGTTAGATGTTTTGTACAAATATGTATCTTAAAGAATATATCTAGGTTCGTGTAGAAACAAAATTTTCATTGTGTAACCACTAAATTCAGTATAAGCCTTCAAAAAGCAGCTAGGCTTTTTTAAACGTATTTATAGCAAAATCTACACAGTGACCGAGCCCAAAACACGATTTAGATACATTTTCTGAATAAAGAAAATTCGTGAACTTACCGTACAATGCGCTTATAACGTAAATATATCTATTACCTATCAGCGTACATTGATAAAATGAATAAGGGTAACAAATAATGTTATTTTAGAAGCATGGTCGATTTATATTTTCGATTACGCAGCAAATACATACATACAAAGACACACGTGTCTTTCCCCGAAGGGGTAGGCAGGATGGTGCAACCCACAGTGAAAAGAGATCCATTGAGGCTCTGCCTACGCAGCAAATATTTGTATAAATAGCGTTTCTCGTGATTTTCGTTGACTTTTCGCAGCGCGAGCGCTGTTCTGTCACTTTCTTACTTACCTGAACTTTACTATGTTAGATAGTGTCGGAATAACTTACGAAATGGCCGCTCATTAACACGTTTATAACTTCAAGAGTTATTAAAATTACTTATGTAACTCTATTACATAAAATGACTGACATGCTACTGTGGCTTCCTGTCTACAGAACGTCCCATAACATGTTACATATTTCGAAAGGGGGTCACGAAAAATAGGGATTAATTATTTAGGCTTCATGTCGCCTGGTGGCGTTTGCGCAGACAAAACTTTAGCCCAAAGTCACGCTTCTAGAAGATACCTTGATAACCTTGATACCTTCGTATCAAGTCTTCGTTCTTCGTTCGTCCGGGGAAGTACTACCACCATACCTATTTCTGCCGCAAAGCAGTAGTGCTCGCATTGCTGTGTTCCGGTTTGAAGGGTAAGGGTGCCGGTGAAATTACAGGCACATGAGCATAGGGTGCGTCCTAGGTGGACGTGACCTATGAGGTAATGCACTGTTCATAGGCAGAGGTTACCGCTTAACATTAGGTGGGCCACTTGCTTGTTCCGTCATCCAAGTAGAATAAAATAAAAAAATAAAAAAAAACCTAGTATCTCTTCTTTTGAAGACACCCATATTATAAGTTGTATAACAAAATTATCTCTAAACACCACGTACAGTTTTACCCAAAATATAAGTCGCCCCGATGTACCTGCGCCGTAGACCAATTTCTATAGCGCGGGAACCGTCTTTCTACCAATAGCAATCGCGCGCTAAAATCTTGCGCTGTTATTGATTAATAGATTACGCGGCAAAATCGCAACCGGTCGACTTTTAGATGTGAGCAGGACAGAGCTATACAGCGGGTCAGAGCGTCAGAGCGCGGGTCTATACGTTCGGCTACTGTCGGATATCAGTCTGCGCTTTTCTGCGCAAACGAAAACAGTCGATCGGACTTATAATTTGGGTAAATTGAGTTCCCGTCTCACGTCACGACCTCAGCGAAACGTCAGCAGGTGAATAGTAAAGTACGAGGCGTATTCTCACAATTTTAATAAAAACAACGTCATGATAAAAAAATCAATGTCTCGATTAAAAAAAAACAACTTAAAAACAAGAATTATTCGCGCGGTATTTACAAAGTCAAATTAAACTTAATTGAAATTACAGGCACATGAGACTTTTCATCTATGTCTCAGGGTGGCGGGCGCAGGGCAATGCCACATAGGGTGCGTCCTAGGTGGACGTAACCTATGAAGTAATGCACTGTTAATAGGCAGAGGTTACCGCTTAACATTAGGTGGGCCTCTTGCTTGTTCCGTCATTCAAGTAGTACAAAAAAAAAAAAAAAAAAAAAACTATAAAAACATCAGTATAGAAAAATATTTAAATTGATAGAGAATAACTATGATAATTAATTATAAGTTACATTGAATAATTAAATAAACATGATTTAGTACTTTCATCAATGTCCAATCTTATCTAAAATGACATTGGAGATTTACATTATACATAGTACCTATACCTACATACATGTTTATCAATTTTAGTATCCATAAACTGCCTGCAGTTTTTGTCATTATATTTTATTATTATATTTAACTATTACATTTATTATATTATATTTATTTATATATATTATATTTTAATTTTTAACCCCCGACGCAAAAACGACTTGGCGTAATAAGTTTAACGTGTCTGTGTGTGTCTGTCTGTGGCATCGTAGCTCCCGAACGGATGAAACGTTTTTTTTTTTGTTTGATAGGTGAATTCGTCGGGAGTGTTCTTAGCTATGTTTGATCAAAATTGGTTCAGCCGTTTTTATTGTGTTGAGGGTTTTCTTAATTTTTACAAAATTATTTACTTGTTGTACAAATGTTTGGATAAGTATTAACCACATAATAACATAATAGCATCGCGCGTGACTGCGCTCGACCGTATAGCCCGGCGAATACCTATTTTTTTAGTTGTATCCCTGAACCAAGCAGTAGGAAATTTCACCAAGATTCTATTGGTAGTACCAGTTTTATGATTGCTTTAGTAATAAGTTCGAATTTTACTATTCGTTTCGCTTCGTTTCGTATGAGGTAGTGCTGGCCTCTGGTATCGGAGTTTGTCAAGCCGCCCGAGGGCCTCTGACATGGCTTATCGACTGCTATTAATCAATAACAGCCGAGACCGATAGTTTCCTCTTAACGTGCCCTCCGAGGCACAGAGCGATGGAAATCCGCACATAACTTAGAAAAGTCATTGGCGCGGAGCCTAGGATCGAACCCGGTATTGTTGTATTTTACTATTTATTGAGAGACATCTCCTGCCGCCATTTTCATTTTTGCAATACGTGACCTATAGTCCAGAATGCGATTTTGCTGTTTCTCGCAGGTCGACCGGTTAGAACTCAGTCTCCAAACGTCAGCAAAAAGACGAAAAACAGTCGTAACAATATGATTCCCAACCACGATAGATTAAGGCGATACGTTAAAATATCGAATGGGCGGAGTCTATCAAGAAAACAATAGCTGCAAGACAGTGACAGCGTTATTACTCAATTGAACCCGGGCGGTATAGGTTTCTGCCGCTTGGAAGTAACTGACGTAAGCGACAAATGATAAAACTTCGTTTTGTTTCTAAAGTAGCAATTATAAAAATAAATTATCTTTAATTAATCTAAGTAATGTGATTACCTAGTGAATAGTTAAAAATTTACGCTTAATATTTTCTCTAGTCGATGGTGGGACCTAAAACGGGTTTTAGGGCCCTCCTAATAACTTCAAAATATATAAAGCTACAGAGAAAAGTTTCACCAATCGTGTTTCTTGTCTATGATTTATTTAGATTAAATCCTCAAAGTTTTTTACTGTCAGTGAGTGAGCATGTAACGCAACGACTCCAAAATTTTAACATAGCGTCTACCCGTAGTCCCTCCCGTAGTCCCTGGAAGGTTCACGGGTTTTTTTTTACCCGTGGTCCTTCTCAGATATACAATGCTGCCGAATTTAAATTGTACCTTAGTCAAATCATAATATAGTCAAAGGTATTATTCATAACTAGCGACTCGCCCCGGCTTCGCACGGGTAGTGTCGGGATGGAAGCATTAACCCCCCACTCTCCCTCCCCCCCCCCCTTCTCCCGCATCTATCACACACCAAATACCATCAAAATAGAAGAATATAAATATATATGTTAAAAAAATACAGAAAGGAAAAATAGTCTCGTATAGGATCTTAATACATGAGATCTATAGTATGGATCTATGAACTTCCGCTCTCCTGGTACTTAATGCCCTTACTTTACTTAGTTATCATTTTAATTCGGCAGCGGAGTATTTGTCGGAGGGACCACGGGTAAAAAAATACCCGTGGTACCTTTCGTTAATCCCTATTTTTGGTCGGAAGTTAGTAAAATCGTATGAAAAAGCCTTTGCTTGTTTTTATTGAGCTCTCAGCGCGTGGTTTTCGAGTTGAATAGTGTTGGTATACATAATGCTATCACCTTATCGAGTTGATCACAGCTCAGATGATTGTACGACTCTTATCCGTGTTATCTATCACTATCATTGTTGGCATATCTTATTGACTTAATACAACTGTGTGGATTCGTCTGAAGCTTTCGGTCGTTGTCCTCAAGATGTGTCTCGTCAGGAGCACCTACGAGGCTCGCTGCGAGGCTCCGTTGACCACACTGGTTCTTACGATCGGTCACAAGTGACGCCACCCTACGAAAGTAAGAAACCTCACCGACGTTGATGCTTAGAATATATAATAAACTAGAAAATGTCACGCGTAAAAACTGTCACCACGCAAACTAGTCTCAATGAGAATAGTTTCACCCAGTGTGTCTGTGCCGTGCGGCTAGTCGTGTCGAACACGAAAGATTTTCTTGTAAATATGCCGTCGTGTATCGTTCCCACATGTAAAAATTCTGCTAGGCTTAAAAAGAAATGTGATTCTATCACATTTCATACGTAAGTTTGAATATATTTGTTTTAAATAATGAATTTTGTTTACCATTTATTCTTTGGAGAAAAAGTCAATCGTTAATTTTGTCATTGTTGCCAACATCACAAAAACATTACCCCTACTGGTGGAAAGTATGATAGGCGCAGGAAGGCATTCTGTTTTGGCGACACAGCGCCCCGTAGATACTAATAGCATCCTGGGCACCTTCTGGTTTATTCTATATTCTCAGTGTGTTCTGGCTTAGCGCCCCGTACTAATAGCATCGTACGTATCTTCTGGTTTATTCTATATTCTCAGTGTGTTTTGGCGACACAGCGCCCCACACTAAAAGCATCGTACGCACCTTCTGGTTTATTCTATATTCTAAGGTCGTGTGTAAAATTTAATGGTTTCCAAATGACACTGACTTAAAGATTTGTGTAGATATCTTATAATCCATGCTAGTTTGATTCCATACACTTTAATAGGAAAATGGCAAACCACTGCTTTGGTTCAATAAAACAACATGAAAAGCCGAAGACGAATGCTAGTTTTTCAATAAACATCAGCCAAGTTAAGTAGCTCTGAACATAAATCGAAATAGGTTATTTATTAATGTTAATTTATGTATATTCATAGTGAGAAAGTAGTGGAATGGAACTCATTATGCATAGGTCAAAGAAGTCAACTCACTATACACGAGTATGAGACATCAATTGACTTACAAACTAATCATTTTTCAATATTATGTTAGCAACAAGTAAGGAACTAGTAAAAAAAAACTAAATGATTGCTCCATTTTCTTTTGAGTTTACTTGTAACGCGGATTGGATTTATTTTTACTATCATATAATGATTAGCAAAATGATAAACAAAATACTGATCCAAAAAGATCCAAAAAGATACAGTCCAAAAAGTATACCAATAAAAAAAAATATGAAGTTGAACTAATTGGTTTAGTTTTGTCCATCAATAAGTTCAACTATTTGAACCTATAAAAAATCATCTAGTCGCATACTTAGAGCATTGCAGGCCTCCTTTGAAGATCGCAAATTGGTTGCTTTCAACGTTTTAAATCAAGATTTTAGGAGTTTAAGATTATAACATTAGTTATTAATTGTTACCTATATTTAAACTACGCACATTTATGTTGTACGCTCGAAATGGGCAGGCTGTTGAAACTATTTACTATTAAACATCACCATGTACACAGCTATATTATAAAAACGGAAAAATTCCCGTTTTTATAATATAATTGATATGATTCACGAAAGTTATTATAGTAAAAATGTACACAGCTGATCAATAAAGATATTCTTATTCTTATTCTATTCTATTGTATTAAGTATATCAGTTGTCTAGTACCCATAACACAAGCTCTGCTTAGCTTGGGGCTAGACAATGTTGTGTGAACTGTCCAGCATTATTTATTTATTATTTATTTATTCTCCGCGATGGTCGCATATGATGTGTAACATCTAACATCTCACCTCCTTGGTAATAAGCAACATGGCTGATAGATAGTACCAACCTCTCGGAAAATGCGCCCTTTGCGTTTTAAACACTTCCGTCCCTTTTCACGAAATCACATCCACAGATGGCAGGAAAACGAGAGGAAAGAAACGTAAGGCAATAAACTGACGGCTTATTCTAAGTTTTGCAAAGAAATTCGACCGACTTCCGACTTCCGAGTAGCGAGCACTCGTTACCGAATGGAGTCATTTCAATCGATACGTCTTTCACCTTACCCTAAGTGTTCGGCGTACTCGTAAATCGGTCGATCGAGCGCTCACCCATAACTTCCGAGTTACTCGTAACTTGTTGGTTTTAGGAAGATGGCGCATTGGATTTAAAACGTGAAATGCTAGCAAGTCTCTATGGAATTTGATTTTCGAAGCAGTCAGTGTCGCTTAAAGCATTCATTCCTCCAAGGAAAAACGTTTAAATTACCAAAATTTTTAAAAAAAGCTCTGAAATAGGTGCGATTGTTTGTTTGTTTCAGAAACACAAACAAAAATCTTCTATGAAATAGAAAAGTGAAGCTACTACCAAATGTGGAAAAGTCCAATGTAATTTCAGATTATGATAAAGTTTATGGAGTTGTTAGTAAATATTTTCTTCATATTCTATGGACATTGTTTTTACAACTCTACCAGCATTTGCTGTTTTCGTTATAGGTTATCTCGGAACCCTATACAATTCAGACGATTCATAAAATTACATAATGCTAGAAAATATCTAAAACACATAATTTAATTAAAAAAGAAAAAAAATCGTTCCATAATACTCCAAGATTTGGTCTCGAGATAACGAAAACAAGCTTCTCACCGTCCAAAACCCAAGAGTGAAACACGAAAAGATTATCGTATATCGAGTGATTTCGATCATGGTACTGTCAATTTTGGAACTCATCATCGCATTTTGCAGAAAAACCGTTGTAATCGTGATTCGGTCTCACGAAACGATCGCAGTGAGTGGATTTCCGACTCGTTTTTCAGTAGTCGGTATAACCAAAGAAACCTATACCAGCAAATAAGTTCCACAACTTATCCGCTAGGGGCGCTCATCGGTGACTCCGTACAAATTACGACATTTCGAATCGCAATTCGGTTTTCTTTATTCCGAGTTGTAACAAATTACAAACCTGTGGTAGGCGCTCTGACGTCAGTCACTGGCTCAGTCTATTGTACATTCATGGGCTCAGTATAGAACTGCCATAGGTGTTTGATTCTGCCATTTTTGAAAGAAACGTCATCATTTTACTGTGTTTTTTTCTGCGATCCGTATCTTTTATCGAAGGTTTTTTATTTGAGTTGTTTAGTGTTATTTTGCTGTCATTTTAGACGGTGTAACTTAGATAACTAGCACATGTGTGGTGTAGTTAAATATTAGTGTATTGCGTGTCTTTCTGAAATGGTGGATTTTTTCCTGCAAATACTTAGTTTTTCTGCCACCATTTAAACTGGGTTATGACTTGACGGAAACTCTTTACGACTTGACTATTTATTATTACTTCTTCTTCTCTTTTTATTCTTCTTGTCCTCTTCAGTGCTGTGCTCTAAACATTTTCGCCAATGTCAAGTGATATAATTATATTTTAAATAGTCAAGTCGGCAAGAGTCACGTCATAACCCAGTTTGAATGGTGGCAGAAAAACCGAGTTTTTACAAGAAAAAATCCACCATTTCGAAAAGACACGCAATACACTTAAATTTAACTACATCACACATTTATACTGGGTTATGACTTGACGGAGACAAAATATAATTACCTACATCACTTGACATTGGCGAAATTGTTTGGAGCACTCCTCAGAAGATTATAAGAAGAGAAGAGAGGATGAATTTTTGACAGTGGATTTTGTGTCAGCGGCATCTATCAAGCCAGTTTGAACTACCTACTTTTTTTTTTAACATTGATAGACCTTTGTTTGACCACGATCTCACCTGTTGGTAAGTGACGATGTGGCCGAAGATGGAGCACAAAGGTCTAGAAGGCACCTATTCACTCTAGACTTGAAGAGACCCAGATTATAGCTAATTTAAAATGAAAAGCCTTCATTGGCACAACGCTATTAGTGAATGATGGGACAATTATGAAGGCTGGTGATGTCAATGCCCTGGAGATGTTTCCACCGAGTAACATGTACGTAAATAGACGGGGAATTACGTCAGGCAGGTCCTCAAAAGAAACAAAACACGTTACATTGACAGATTATCATAACTCCTAAATCGGAGACTAGTGGGCTATAATTATTTAATTTCCATAATTTTCTATAGCCAGATACCTACATTAATTATACCCACTACAGCTATAGCGTGTCGAAATTATCTAAAACAACATTGCAAAACAATTTGTGTATTTTTTTAAATAAATTTTCATAGTTTTATAATTCCTAGTTTTTTAGATTTATTTATACGAGTAGGTACCAGTTTTTGCGAAATTTTGGGCTTATACTTATGGTCTAGATAGTCTAGTTGCCAATCGGATTATCTAGAAATTTAGCACCTGTGTACCCACACTGTGTATCCAAGGCATCGTAAGCAAAACTAACCCGTATATCTCACCTGTGTGTGTGAGTAAGAGTGTGTGGGTTTGTGTGCGTGTGTGTGTGTGCACCGATAGCCCGCTCCATACAAAACGTTCATCATTATTTAGATTTTTGACGACCTCTGTGACGCGGCGGGCGAAGGTTCGCCTTTGACGCACGAGGTTGCGGGTTCGATTCCCGCTTCGGAACAAATATTTGTATGATCTTCAGATATATGTTCAGGGTGTTCTAGGTATTTTATTATAATAAAAAACATCTATCTATGTAATGCACTGTATTAAGTATATCAGTTATCTAGTAGGTACGACCTCTGTGACGCGGCGGGCGAAGGTTCGCCTTTGACGCACGAGGTTGCGGGTTCGATTCCCGCTTCGGAACAAATATTTGTATGATCTTCAGATATATGTTCAGGGTGTTCTAGGTATTTTATTATAATAAAAAACATCTATCTATGTAATGCACTGTATTAAGTATATCAGTTATCTAGTAGGTACGACCTCTGTGACGCGGCGGGCGAAGGTTCGCCTTTGACGCACGAGGTTGCGGGTTCGATTCCCGCTTCGGAACAAATATTTGTATGATCTTCAGATATATGTTCAGGGTGTTCTAGGTATTTTATTATACTAAAAAACATCTATCTATGTAATGCACTGTATTTAGTATATCAGTTATCTAGTAGGTACCCATAACACAAGCTCTACTTAGCTTGGGGCTAGATAATGTTGTGAACTGTCCAGCATTATTAATTTAATTTTTAACCCCCGACGCAAAAACGAATGAGGAGTTATAAGTTTGACGTGTCTGTGTGTGTGTGTGTGTGTCTGTCTGTCCCAACGTAGCTCTCGAACAGATGAAACGATTTATATTTTGTTTTTTGTTTGAAAAGTGAATTTGTCTGGAGTGTTCTTAACTATGGTTGATCAAAATCGGTTCAGCCGTTTCATTGCGTTGGGTTTATTTTAATTTTAACAAAATTAATTTCTTGTTAATTCATGTGAATGAAACTATATTCTAGAGGATCTGGATCAGTGGTTTGCCAGTTTACAATTAAATTGTATATAATCAAACTTGATTACACGACCTCTGTGGCGCGGCGGGTGAAGGTTGGCCTGCGACCCAGGAGGTAGCGGGTTCGATGCCCGCCTCGGAACAAATATTTGTGCTATCGCAGATATTTGTTCAGGGTGTTCTGGGTATTTTCTTAATAAAAAATATCTATCTATGTAATGTATTATATTAAGTATATCAGTTATCTTGTACCCATAAAACAAGCTCTGCTTAGCTTGGGGCTAGATAATGTAGTGTGAACTGTCCAGCATTATTTATTTATTTGATCAAAATCAGAATTAAATCTTGTAAACCATGCTATATGGTTTACAAGATTTCCATAAAAATCTTTAAGTCAGTGTCATATGGAAACCATTCAATATTATAAGAAACTGATAAACCACAGTTCTAGATATTAGCAAATTGATTATGTGTACAAAATATCATGGAGTTTTATTAGATAATATCTAAAATAGGAGCCAACTTCGTTTCTATGTAGAGGGCTTCAGCGCCCAAGCGCGGAATTGGCAATCACGGATAAAGATACCCACAGATAGAAACAAAATTAACCTATGTACTATGCGTTGTACGAAAAATACAAGGTTCGCGTGTTTATCGCCAGATATCGTTATCGGTACCTAATAGATATGTAACGGATCCACTGACCAACTGACATAAAGACAGTTTCAGTACTTTTTATTTATTTACAGAAAGAATAATACAAGGTATGTACAAAATACATATGAAACAGTTGTGCTACCTGAAGACCGCTACAAGCGATCTAAAGGTAGCTCAACTGATCCAAATCACTACCAGACGGAAGCGTCCCTAAGATGCTGGCTGCATTGCCACGCTGAATGCACATCAACACATTAGTATTGCTAATGTGTTGAGCAAGATAAGAGCCATCTCTCGGGTCACGCGTCGCTTCGACCAGATGCCCTGAAAGAATTTTGAAAACGCGATGGGCCCCGGAACCCCACGGACCCAGAGTCTCGACCCCGAAAGGCTCAAATAAGTAAGCTCTGTCGAGATTTGCATATTTGCGTCTTTTGAGGTCCTCAGCGGAATCTGCCGCCGCACCGGCCCTAACTGATGTCCCGGACAGATGAGATGGCGCAAGGGTATCAACGCATGTAGCGTCCCACACCAAAGGCCTACCCTTCTCCCACGGAACAAGAGTCATGCCGTCAGGCCGCTTACCATCGTCACGAAACAGACCATTTGGTTCTAGAATGGCTGGAATGTTAACGCTGGTAAGGGCCCGGCGAATGATATCATTTTCAGTACTTACCTACATGGATCTAACGTATTTTTTTCTAAATTCTATCGAAAAAACATTGTCCTATCGTGTTTCTGGTACAGTAACCCCTCGGAATTATAATGTAGTATCCGTTGTATCCATGCATATTTATAATTTGAATATCTGTTAAAAATCAAATCTAAAGCCATGTTTACATTGCAAAACTAGTGGCATGAAAGTAGTTCCGTGACATTAATTTCATCAACAATTTTACTTGTAAACGTCAAGTTGTACAATGCATGCGTCGATTTTACGACAGTGCAATATTTTCTTGTCGCGCGCGATTTTTGGATAAAACTAGTGTCATGCAACTAATTTCATAGTGTAAATGCGACGTGAAACTAGTTTCGCGACACTCCCGCGCTGTGGTGTGGAAAATATATCAATGCTGATGTGATGGTGCCATGGTCACTGCGATACTGCGGATTTCACGACACTAATTACTTACGAAATTACTTTCGCAAAAATCGAAACTACTTTCGTGAAACTGATTTTATCATGCATGTCAATTATTTTGTAATGTAAATTCGGCTTAAGGAATGCGGATGCTCACGCTTGTGACGCGAAATTCATTTTTTTTGATGTTTTTTGCTCATTAAAGCTCATCAACACTTCTTCAGATAACGAAAAATTATTTCGCGAGAACTAGGAGACTTAACACACATGTTTTAATTGATAGTATCTCAAATATATCATCAGTTAAGCTACCATACCCACTAAACAAAAAAAAACACTGTAAAAATATGTTTAGGGGCATCGTAGCTAAACTGATGATATTTATGATATTCTATCAATTAAAACATGTGTGTTAAGTCTCCTAGTTCTCGCGAAATCAACTTTCGCTATCTGAAAAAGTGTTCGTGAGCTGTGTGTGTTTGTGTTCAAGTGCAAAAAACACCAAACAATTTGAATATCGCGCCACAAGCGAGAACACCCACCTTCATCATCATTGTCTTGCCCTTTTCCCAAATTATTTGGGGTCGGCGCAGTACGTCTTTTTCTTCCACTCTCCCCTGTCAGCCGTCACCTTTTCATTTACTTAGTTCGTTTTTACGACATCCACGGGAAGACACCGAGAACATCCACCTTCATCATCATTGTCTTGCCCTTTTCACAAATTATTTGGGGTCGGCGCAGTACGTCTTTTTCTTCCACTTTACCCTGTCAGCCGTCACCTTATCATTTACTTAGTTCGTTTTTACGACATCCACGGGAAGACACCGAGAACATCCACCTTCATCATCATTGTCTTGCCCTTTTCCCAAATTATTTGGGGTCGGCGCAGTACGTCTTTTTCTTCCACTCTCCCCTGTCAGCCGTCACCTTTTCATTTACTTAGTTCGTTTTTACGACATCCACGGGAAGACACCGAGAACATCCACCTTCGTCATCATTGTCTTGCCCTTTTCCCAAATTATTTGGGGTCGGCGCAGTACGTCTTTTTCTTCCACTCTCCCCTGTCAGCCGTCACCTTATCATTTACTTAGTTCGTTTTTATGACATCCACGGGAAGACACCGAGAACATCCACCTTCATCATCATTGTCTTGCCCTTTTCCCAAATTATTTGGGGTCGGCGCAGTACGTCTTTTTCTTCCACTCTCCCCTGTCAGCCGTCACCTTATCATTTACTTAGTTTTTACGACATCCACGGGAAGACACCGAGAACATCCACCTTCGTCATCATTGTCTTGCCCTTTTCCCAAATTATTTGGGGTCGGCGCAGTACGTCTTTTTCTTCCACTCTCCCCTGTCAGCCGTCACCAAATCATTTACTTAGTTAGTTTTTACCACATCCACGGGAAGACACCGAGAACATCCACCTTCATCATCATTGTCTTGCACTTTTCCCAAATTATTTGGGGTCGGCGCAGTAGGTCTTTTTCTTCCACTCTCCCCTGTCAGCCGTCACCTTACTTAGTTCGTTTTTACGACATCCACGGGAAGACACCGAGAACATCCACCTTCATCATCATTGTCTTGCCCTTTTCCCAAATTATTTGGGGTCGGCGCAGTACGTCTTTTTCTTCCACTCTCCCCTGTCAGCCGTCACCTTATCATTTACTTAGTTCGTTTTTACGACATCCACGGGAAGACACCGAGAACATCCACCTTCATCATCATTGTCTTGCCCTTTTCCCAAATTATTTGGGGTCGGCGCAGTACGTCTTTTTCTTCCACTCTCCCCTGTCAGCCGTCACCTTTTCATTTACTTAGTTCGTTTTTACGACATCCACGGGAAGACACCGAGAACATCCACCTTCGTCATCATTGTCTTGCCCTTTTCCCAAATTATTTGGGGTCGGCGCAGTACGTCTTTTTCTTCCACTCTCCCCTGTCAGCCGTCACCTTATCATTTACTTAGTTCGTTTTTATGACATCCACGGGAAGACACCGAGAACATCCACCTTCATCATCATTGTCTTGCCCTTTTCCCAAATTATTTGGGGTCGGCGCAGTACGTCTTTTTCTTCCACTCTCCCCTGTCAGCCGTCACCTTATCATTTACTTAGTTTTTACGACATCCACGGGAAGACACCGAGAACATCCACCTTCGTCATCATTGTCTTGCCCTTTTCCCAAATTATTTGGGGTCGGCGCAGTACGTCTTTTTCTTCCACTCTCCCCTGTCAGCCGTCACCAAATCATTTACTTAGTTAGTTTTTACCACATCCACGGGAAGACACCGAGAACATCCACCTTCATCATCATTGTCTTGCACTTTTCCCAAATTATTTGGGGTCGGCGCAGTAGGTCTTTTTCTTCCACTCTCCCCTGTCAGCCGTCACCTTACTTAGTTCGTTTTTACGACATCCACGGGAAGACACCGAGAACATCCACCTTCATCATCATTGTCTTGCCCTTTTCCCAAATTATTTGGGGTCGGCGCAGTACGTCTTTTTCTTCCACTCTCCCCTGTCAGCCGTCACCTTATCATTTACTTAGTTCGTTTTTACGACATCCACGGGAAGACACCGAGAACATCCACCTTAATATTAGGAATTTTGTGGCATACCCCACCGCGGATTGGTGCTCGCAGTATTGTTGTTGATTAGGTACTCATGTGACTGCTTGATACCCATCCCCTGGAGTAGTCCCTTAGTTAGTTATTACGACATCCACGGGAAGACACCGAGAACATCCACCTTTAGATTAGGAATTTTGTGGCATACCCCACCGCGGATTGGTGCTCGCAGTATTGTTGTTGATTAGGTACTCATGTGACTGCTTGATACCCATCCCCTGGAGTAGTCCCTTAGTTAGTTATTACGACATCCACGGGAAGACACCGAGAACATCCACCTTTAGATTAGGAATTTTGTGGCATACCCCACCGCGGATTGGTGCTCGCAGTATTGTTGTTGATTAGGTACTCATGTGACTGCTTGATACCCATCCCCTGGAGTTATCCCTTAGTTAGTTTTTACGACATCCACGGGAAGACACCGAGGAGTTTATTCTAAGGCCGGACACGCCACGATTTTATGCTTAATTACCATAATATTGTAATAATTGTGGATAATTTGAAAATTACGCACTAATTATGAAAAACTAACTAATAAGAGTAAATTACTCTCTAGCTAAGGTTATTAATTAAATGCGTTTGTAATAAATACATAGACACACGCCTTTTTCCCCGAAGGGGTAGGCAGAGCCTCAAAGGGCCTCTTTTCAACGTGGGTTGCACCATCGTGGGAAAATAGACGTGACAAGTGGTGAGCTCATCGCCGCCATTGCTTCCCACAGCTAACACTTTATTTCAGTAATAACAGTATTATTTTATCTGTGGTAATAACACACTACATAAGCTAGCAGCCAGGACAAAAAACTTACAAACGTGTCCGGGTAATCCCTTAGTCGGCTCTTACGACATCCACGGGAGGAGATGGAGGGGTCTATTCGGGCCAGACATACCACGGCTATAATATTAGTTGGGTTTTTAGAGTGCCCAAATTATTCTTCTTAACCTTGTATTAAACAAAATTTTTAAATAAATGTGCATGAATATTTATTTTATATTGTTAAATTGAGCATGATGATTAATTTTGATTAAGTTTTATTGTACCTACTCTTATGCTAAGAAATAAGTTGTATAGTACTCTTATGCTAAGAAATAAGTTTTATTGTACTCTTATGCTAAAAAACCAATTGTTATAATAACATAATTTTGTATTCAAATGATAAACAAAAGGCCCTATTGTTATTTATTTATATATTAGCTGTAAAAACCTGTCTCCTAAAGTACTTAACTAATAAAATTATGCTATAGAAGAAGTTTACGATGTAAGTTCTCGAGGGAACAATAGAAACACCTTACTTCTTCAAAGAGTTTAAAATCCCATGAGCTTTCTGGGTACGATAGTTGTTAGAAATGTGTCACAATGTAAGGATTGAAAAACAATGCCAGGGTGCTCTGGGTATTTTCTATGTACCTATAATAAAAAATAAATAAATAAATAATGCTGGACAGTTCACACAACATTATCTAGCCCCAAGCTAAGCAGAGCTTGTGTTATGGGTACTAGATAACTGATATAAGTAATACATTATATTACATAGATAGATATTTTTTTATTTTTTTTATTATTTTATTAATAATCAGGATTCCAACGGCATTCATAATATGAATAGAACCAATAAACTTGGGGATTAGTTTTATATAGTTTTTAAGCGTCGAAATATGCATAGCTAATGTTTTTAGTTTCTAATTCGACGGATTCGGTATCGGGGTCAAATACCTGTCCGTTCGTTTATTTATTTTTCTCTGAATGTCTACCATCAACAACTTTATGAAAATCTTCGGCTGCTAACGATTTTGGACCATTAATATTGTTGTCACAGCACCTGCTCGACAATGTCCAATTACATATCATGCAACCTCAACGTAAAGTAAAGCATTATCTCCCAAGGGATATAAAGTTGTATGAAACTCCCTAGGGAATAAAGTGATTTCAATTTGGAACGTAAATTCGTGTGGAAACTCGTGGAAAACTTTAAGTAATAAGAAGCCCATATAGCATTGTAAAGAGGTTTGTTCGAAAAATCGAACTGGCCACCATAAGCAGAACTCAAAAAAAAAGAACTTTTACCACAGAAGAAGTAATACATTACAAACAACACAGACCAAGAGTGTACTACAAAGAATGTGAAACAAACGACGGGGTTTGGTGCTGTGATTTTCAGTGAATTTGTATTGTCTCGCAGACGATGGGAAATGTAGAGTATGCTTTATTCCAGAGGTGCATACTGTATGCACCTCTGGAATAAAGCCTGTCTTCGTCTTGGGCAGCTTGAGCCCCTCGCTTCACGTCTTGGGCAGCTTGAGCCCCTCGCGTTACGCTCAGGGTTCAATATGCCGCCCGCGACATAAGACACTGCTTTATTCCCATAGTGCATAATCTACTATTATCTACTCTCATATCGTAATTCTTTGTTTTTTAACCCCCGACGCATAAAGAGGGGTGTTGTAAGTTTACCGCTATGTGTGCATAGCGGTAAACTTACAGCGAGACAATACAAATTCACTGAAAATCACAGCACCAAACCCCGTCGCTGGTTTCACATTCTTTGTAGTACACTCTTGGTCTGTGTTCTTTGTAATGTATTACTTCTTCTGTGGTAAAAGTACCTTTTTTTTTTGAGTTCTGCTTATGGTGGCCAGTTCGATTTTTCGAACAAACCTCTTTACAATGCCATATGGGCTTCTTTTTACTTAAAGTTTTCCACGAGTTTCCACACGAATTTACGTTCCAAATTGAAATAACTTTATTCCCTAGGGAGTTTCATACAACCTTACACACGGACACACACATGTGTCTGTCTGTCTGCTGTGTGTCTCTCTGTAGCACCGTTGTCCTGGATTGGGTATAGACTCAGTAGGTGAGAAAACAATTTCTTGAACCGTTCATCTTTAATAGCTTTCTAGCACAATTACAATTAGAGATTTTATAAATAATCTACCATATTTTGTGGCATTCAGTGGGACTTGCTTAGGGATGCACACTCCCCTTCAGTGTTGCTGTATACAATACAATTAAGCAACATGACCACAGATATTCGACGACCTCTATGGCGCGGCGGGCGAAGGGTCGCCTGACACGCTGGTGGTTGCGGGTTCGATTCCCGCCTCGGAACAAATATTTGTGCGTTCTGCAGATATTTGTTCAGAGTGTTCTGGGTATTTTCTATGTATAATAAAAAAATATCTATCTATGTAATGTATTGTATTAAGTATATCAGTTATCTAGTACCTACCCATAACACAAGCTCTGCTTAGCTTGGGGCTAGATAATGTTGTGTGATATGTCCAGCATTTTTTTTTTATAATAGAAATCCACCACAACCGTAGCTTTTAAACCGGTGAACCGATTTGAATGCGGTTCTTTTTATTTGAAAGCGTTGGTTCTTAGATAATGTTTATCAAAATCGGATCCGTTTCATTTTGTTGGGGTTTTCCAATTTTTATAAAATTGACTTTTTATGTCTATGTATGTTTGTTCGTAAAGAATCTTGCCGTCAATGTCAGCCTAGTCATCATCTTTGTCTTGGTATATTTCATATTTTTACCATCGGTCTTATTGTCTAATAGACTGATGTTCGATTTTGATAACCAGTTTGCTGTTCATTGCGCTGCGTGCTTCAAATATTTTCGCTCTTGTAAAAAAGCAATAACACTCAACGCAATGAACAGCAAACTGGAAATCAAAATCTAAAATCAGTCTATTAGACTTTTGTTTATTAGAAAAGTCTTATTCGTTTGCTGTTCATTGCGCAGCGTGTTTCATATATTTACGCTCTTGTAAAAAAGCTAAAACATGCAGCGCAATGAATAGGAAACTGGTAATAGCCGTCGATTAGAGATTTTTCTGTTGAATTATGCTGTATATTATATTTGCTTGCTTACCTGATTAGTGAGTACGTCTATAACAACAAACGCGAGGTACACTATCTCCTCCTCATCAGAGCCGAGCGCCGCGCCGCCGAGTCCTGCCGTGCGCATGTGCAGCGCACACACCCAGCCGCCGCTGATCATAGCGCCATGCAGTGATAAACTCCTTGAAGAACCTTTCTCCTCCCTAAAACACTTCACTCACTGTCCATCCGCTTGTTGTCACTTGACGCTCTCTAACGGTAAAGTACCAAAATCACACGAACGCGCTACAACGTGGGTATCGCACTCACAAAATCCAAGTCCGATTTTTCTTGAACGCGTCGAAAGAACTTTTAGAAACCTGGCGGTTACTCAATAACAAGAACTCGCGTGCGGCGCGGACGCGGTTTTACCGCTACTCGTCTACGTAAGCCGTTTCCGTTGTAGGTGAAAATCTAGAATTAACTCACTATTGGTTACACGAATGCCTAGAAACGAGTCCAGTGTCTGTTGAAAAGCCAGCTTTTAGGCCGTGACGGTGAACCGCTGATTCCAAATTCAAAATCTATCTATTGTTCTGTTGGTACCACAAACTTCACTTAGCACGCTCAACTAACCACTGCACTGATTGCAGAGTCTGTTTAACAGTGTAGCGTCCGATTTTGGTGGAATATTTTTGAAATAAAAAAACGCTAGGACAGCTCGACGCGAGCGTGTCTGTCGGATCGGTGGATCGACTGCCGCCGCTCGCTTCCCCCCGTTGACACTGCGCAGGTAGCGCCAGGTGAGCGACGCGACGTTGCCAAACCGAGCATTATCAATGATGAGATAGCTGCTTCTACCACGTCATTCACGCACCGTTGCCACCAGGTAAATTGCTGTTTATGTTCGGTTCTAAATTAAAATAATCCCTTTTGAGGCTTCGATGAACAGTGCGCAGGTTTTGAGTATCGAGACCGCTCGGTCGCTGTCTACACTACCGAATAAAGTGAATGACGTATCATAATTTTCAAAAATGCGAAGTGACATATTCTTGATGCTGGTGGAATACATTGCGTTTGCAGTTAGACGACCTCGTTAGCGTAATTTAGAGAAAGTGGAAATAGTTTGTGTGTTATGCGATTGTGCTGAGTGCATTGTTGTTCTGCATATTCACGAGAGGCAAGGTCGATTAAACGATAATTTATAAGTATTAGTGACTTTGTGTTTCACTGCTGGGTCAGCAAAGAAACTGCTGATCGCTTCCTAAAGATACAGTGACATGGTGAGGTGAATTTACACGTGGTTTTAAAGATGCTCTAACACATCCGCAATGTGTTCATTTATTGATTTGATGTTTGATGATAAAAACCTTTGACCATGATGTAGTTATGGCTACTACAAAATAATAGGTACATGAATTATAGAAAAAACTATGAGATCTTTTTCAACCAGAAAACCAAACTCAATTATCGTCTCATCTCATTTCTGGATTTTTATTTGACGTACCTAGGTATCCAACTGGTCGTGGTGTCTCTTACCTAAGACCCTCCGTCACCTCCCGCGGATTTCGTAAAAGCCGGCCACGGGATGCACAGCGAACACACTGCAATCACCAACCCGCCTTTTCCCCCGAAAGGTTAGGCAGAGCCTCAATGGGCCTTTTTTCAGTGTGGTCTGTGGGTTGCATCATTGTGGGAAATAGAAGTGACAAGTGGTGAACTCATCGCCGCCATTGCTGCTCACGACTGGCTCTGCTAACGCTTTCTTCCAGTAATAACACATTTCATAATATGCGAGCAGCCAGGACAAATCTTATACCAACGAATCTTATCAACAACCCGGACTTGTTGATAAGATTCGTTGGTATAAGATCAAATCAATCCCTTCGTCGGCTTTTACGATATCCACGGGAGAAAACGGAGGGGCAACCCCCCCCCCCCCCCCCCCCCCCCCCCCCCAAAGTCAAAGTCAAAGTCAAAAGTATTTTATTCATTGAAATCACAAGGATCATTTTGAATCGTCTTAAAAAATAAATTTACATTTACTCCTGTTCCAACGCAACCAGACCTAGAAGAATCAGGCAACAAACACGGTCTGTTTTTCTTTTGATGATCCTTCTTACTACTAGGTGGGGAGCGCCTGTGTGGTGCCTCGAGAACAAGTGGAAGCTGATTCAAGGAAAAAAGGAAAACCAAATTAAAAGCCTTACTTAGGTAGGCAGTCAAAAGTAAGATGATAGAGAGAATCAGCAAAAGTTCATAAGGCAGCACACACTACGCTTGATATACACATAAATAACACATCAGTAATAAATTATATGCAGGTACAGACATTGCAAATTGACAAATTAGGTGTCGAGGGGCAGAGCGACATCAGGCCACGCGGCTTTATCATGAACATAGTCATGTAGTGTGTAATACGCTTTCTTAATTAAATTATTCTTTATGTAAGATTTAAATCTTCGAATCGAAAGTTTAGAAGCACTTTCCCCCATTAAATTCTAGCAGTGGACGTGTAACGGATAATGGTGATGGTGATACCTCCTGACTACGTCATACTTACCTTATCCTTATTGTACGTAGTAGGTACCTACGTAAAAGTTTCCTTCCAAAAGTTATCTGGAATAGATCGCTTTTTGCGATAAGACCGCCTAATGGTCATTCTATGTTATGTGTTTTTATGTTGTTGTTCTATGTTTTAGTAGTAGTAGAGCTTTTTTGTGAAAGAGTTCGTCCGGGGAAGTACTACCACCATACCTATTTCTGCCGCAAAGCAGTAGTGCTCGCGTTGCTGTGTTCCGGTTTGAAGGGTAAGGGTGCCGGTGAAATTACAGGCACATGAGACTTTTCATCCTTATGTCTCAGGGTGGCGGGCGCAGTGCAATGCGACATAGGGCGCGTCCTAGGTGGACGTGACCTATGAGGTAATGCACTGTTCATAGGCAGAGGTTACCGCTTAACATCAGGTGGGCCATCGGCTTGTTCCGTCATTCAGTAGTATAAAAAAAAAAAAAAAAAAAAATAATGACTAAGTGAGTTAAGTCTTTGCAACAACTGGCAAAATTTGCTTTCGTCTGTCCTGATGTATGTTGGTTGGGTACTTGTATTTCACAACTAATCTTGACGAACTAATCTAGCCCATTGCTCTGCTTACCCTTCGAGTCTTGTTTTTATGTGTTTTTTTGTGTGTTTATATGTCTGTAATCTTGACGAAACTTGATATACAACTTCTACAATTTCATAGTTTTTGTTTGTCGTGGGTGATTGTTGATTGGAGGGTTATTTCCCCCAAAAAGGGGGAAGTTTGCTACGGCGCTATTTACCGGCCGATTTTGATATATTTGGCAGAAAAATTCGGTACATTAAGAGCAAAATCGGTCAAGAGGTTGTCAAGATACATATAGCTACCTATAGATCAGGTTACCAAAGTGGGCGATAACGCCCCCTTGTGGGCGCTGCAGGCCTAAAGGGGGGCGGTAAGAGACCCAGAAAAAAATGGGGGCGTCCTATAATATAGCTCACAATAAGTAATTTAAGTTAAGTTATAGGGGTTTTTACGTAGGTGAAAATATGGGGGCGCTTAAAAATAATTTATTCTCAAAGTGGGCAGTAGACAAAATAAGTTTGGGAACCTCTGCTATAGATAGATTATGGATTGGCATGATGCATTGAATAATAACATCATCATTAGCTTTCAACACAATTAAAAAAGCGGCCAAGTGCGAGTCGGACTCGCCCATGAAGGGTTCCGTCCGTAGCAGCAACTAACATAATATAAAAGTTCTTGGATGATTTACGATTTATGACGTATTAAAAAAAACTACTTACTAGATCTCATTCAAATAAATTTTCGTTGGAAGTTTACATGGTGATGTACATCATATTTTTTTTTTAGTTTTATCAGTCTCTTATTTTAGAAGTTACGGGGGGGGGGGGGACGACGACATTTTACCACTTTGGACGTGTCTCTCGCGCAAACTATTCAGTTTAGAAAAAAACTATATTAGAAACCTCAATATCATTTTTGAAGACCTATCCATAGCTACCCCACACGTATGGGTTCGATGTTTTTTTTTGAGTTTCAGTTCTAAGTATGGGGAACCCTAAATTTTTTTCTATTTTTGTATGAAAATCTTAATGCGGTTCACAGAATACATCTACTTACCAAGTTTCAACAGCATAGCTCTTATAGTAAAAAAAAAAAAAAAAAAAAAAAAAAAAAAGTGTCTGTGACATACACGGACAGACAGACAGACAGATAGACAGACAGACATGACGAATCCATAAGGGTTCCTTGTCTTTGACTACGGAACCCTAAAAAAAGTATACATTTTTTGTAAAAAAGTTTTTGCTTGCGAGTTCTGCTGCTTTTGCAGAACTACTACTTTTTATTGTTTTTGTTTATTTGTTGTACAAAAACGAGTTTATCTATGTATCTATCTAGGTACGTACAGTTCTGTAGCTGTAGGATCTAAAACGAGTTTATCTATGTATCTATCTAGGTACGTACAGTTCTGTAGCTGTAGGATCTAAAACGAGTTTATCTATGTATCTATCTAGGTACGTACAGTTCTGTAGCTGTAGGATCTAAAACGAGTTTATCTATGTATCTATCTAGGTACGTACAGTTCTGTAGCTGTAGGATCTAAAACGAGTTTATCTATGTATCTATCTAGGTACGTACAGTTCTGTAGCTGTAGGATCTAAAACGAGTTTATCTATGTATCTATCTAGGTACGTACAGTTCTGTAGCTGTAGGATCTAAAACGAGTTTATCTATGTATCTATCTAGGTACGTACAGTTCTGTAGCTGTAGGATCTAAAACGAGTTTATCTATGTATCTATCTAGGTACGTACAGTTCTGTAGCTGTAGGATCTAAAACGAGTTTATCTATGTATCTATCTAGGTACGTACAGTTCTGTAGCTGTAGGATCTAAAACGAGTTTATCTATGTATCTATCTAGGTACGTACAGTTCTGTAGCTGTAGGATCTAAAACGAGTTTATCTATGTATCTATCTAGGTACGTACAGTTCCGTAGCTGTAGGATCTAAAAGCTTTTGACCGTTGAGATGCGCGTCAGACAAATTATAGCTCATAAAAATCTATCAAAAAAAAAACGAAAAAAAACAAATAAACGTTTTATCTATCTATCTATCCATCTATGACGACCTCTGTGGCGCAGCGGGCGACGGGTCCTGCGACACAGGAGGTTGCGGGTTCGATTCCCGCCTCGGAACAAATATTTGTGCGATCGCAGATATTTGTTCAGGGTGTTCTGGGTATTTTCTATGTATAATAAAAAATATCTATCTATGTAATATATTGTATTAAGTATATCAGTTATCTAGTACCCATAACACAAGCTCTGCTTAGCTTGGGGCTAGATAATGTTGTGTGAACTGTCCAGCATTATTTATTTATTTATCTATCTATCTATTTGGCGGAGACTAAGATCCAGAGTCTCGAGCACCGCCGTAAGGTCGCGTACCTTTCGATCTTCTATAGGTTACATTTCGGGGAATGCTCCCAGGAACTTCATGATCTGATCCCACCATCTCCTTTTCATCATAGAACGATATTGGCAAGGAGCTTTACTATTTCCTAGTACTAAATATGGGGTTGAAGTGTTTTTTTGATATACAATTTGGAATGACGGATCAAGCAGATGGCCTACCTGATGTTAAGTGGTACCCTTTGCCTATGAACAGTGTATTATCACACAGGTCACGTCCACCTAGGACGACCCTATGTGGCATTGCACTGCGCCCGCCACCCTGAGACATAAAGATGAAAGTCTCATGTGCCTGTAATTTCACCGGCAACCATACGTACTAATATTTATTCTGTGACCATACCTTTCGATCCGGAACACAGCATTGCGAGCACTAAGTACTGCTTTTTGGCTAAAATAGGTATGGTGATAGTACTTCCCCGTATGAAGTCTTTCACAAAAAAGCTCTACTTCTAAGTGGCAATGGGCAGGCCATATAGCTCGCAGAACTGACACACGTTTGGGGAATAAAGGTTCCCCACAAACCGGAAAATGAATTGGAGGAGGCCACCCTCTCAATGAACTTATTATAGATGATAGAAGAAATCATAGAGGTAAAAAAAAACCGTGGTCAAGGCGCATGCAACTGTGCCGAAATACCAAGAACAATCAAAACTTGAAAATCATGGTAAATATCCCGTTTCTAGTGAAAAGTATGTGTATAACCAAAATCAATTTCAAAAATCAATAGTTATATAATAGAGGTTTTTTTTTTTTTTTTTTTATATTACTTGAATGACGGAACTAGCAATAGGCCCACCTGATGTTAAGCGGTAACCTCTGCCTATGAACAGTGCATTACTTCATAGGTCACGTCCACCTAGGACGCACCCTATGTGGCATTGCACTGCACCCGCCACCCTGAGACATAGATGAAAAGTCTCATGTGCCTGTAATTTCACCGGCACCCTTACCCTTCAAACCGGAACACAGCAATGTGAGCACTACTGCTTTGCGGCAGAAATAGGTATGGTGGTAGTACTTCCCCGGACGAACTCTTTCACAAAAGTGCTCTACTAAGGTCGCGGGAAGGCGGTGGATGGAGGTAGCTCAAAGCTCACTCTATGGAGGCCTAAGTCCAGCAGTGGAATTCTGTAGGCTGATGATGATAAATATTGGTATAAGCTTGTACTATTATTTATTCTGTAACATGAGGCAGTTTTTTTAATATATCCTCCTTTCAAAAATCCAAAAATAACCTCATCTCATTTAATGTACACAACACAGGTTATAAAAAAGAGGTCAGTTTTTGGATGGGTGACCACAATTTGCGAGTTATTATTTTTATTTTTCGAATGTCTCGCTAAGCTCGTTTGCACCATATTTTAAGTACCTAGTTAGTACTCAAGACAATTAATAAGATAATTTACACTTATCCTATAAATAAAGGTCTAACATAAGCCTTTGACGGTGTAGAAGGATAATAGGCACAAATAATAACTCATAGTTTGCATAGTAATTAGCGCTTTTAGAGATCCAGAACAAGAATAACTAAGCCTTTTTGTTATACTACTTGAATGACGGAACAAGCAGATGGCCCACCTGATGTTAAGCGGTAACCTCTGCCTATGAACAGTGCATTACCTCATAGGTCACGTCCACCTAGGACGCACCCTATGTGACATTGCACTGCGCCCGCCACCCTGAGACATAGATGAAAAGGGGGAGCCACAGGCAAAACTAATCTCAGATGGCGCCACCATCGCTGGTGCTTGACATTTAGTGGTCTTGTCTATTTCTCATACTAAAATTATCAATTTTTGACATAACTAATACTGGACACTTTTGACAGTTTTTTTTTTTAACATTGATAGACCTTTGTTTGGCTACGAAACAACACCAGCGATTATGCGCCACCTAGCGTGATAAATAAGCAGTGTGTCTCCCCAAGTGGCGCATGCGTGCTAAACTATTACGACTGCTAAGTCGTAGAAAGGGTTTTTTTTTATTTACTTATTAAAGTTCTCTTTCACATCAAATTTATATCACGGAGCTATCTTGATATTTATTATATTTATATATTTTTGTAAGTAGTAAGCTTTTTAGTGAAATAGTTCGTCCGGGGAAGTACTACCACCATACCTATTTCTGCCGCAAAGCAGTAGTGCTCGCATTACAGTGTTCCGGTTTGAAGGGTATGGGTGCCGGTGAAATTACAGGCACATGAGACTTTCCATCTTTATTTCTCAGGGTGACGGGCGCAATTCAATGTCACATAGGGCGCGTACTTGGTGGACGTGACCTATGTGATAATTCACTGTTCATAGGTAGAGGGTACCGCTTAACATCAAGTGGGCCATCTGCTTGTTCCGTCATCTAAAGTTGTTTAAAAAATAAAAAAAACTTGCATAATTTAAGAGATATCCTGGGCTCTGAAAAGTGACCCGTTTTCGTTGCATGCCAGTTTAGTTGTATTACCTACCGATTAAGTTGAAATGTTTCGATCGTGGCCCGAAATTCAAATTGTATTGTGATTTCTGCTCATCATAGCACAGCAACACAATTTGAGATAGCGAAACCCGATTTTTCGAAAACTAGGAGACCTAACCACAGAATAAATATTAGTAACGCGTATTTTGAATGAAAATGTCTCATAATATCATTAGTTTAGCGACGAATGTCAATGAACAAAAAAATCACTACAAGCTTCGACCAAAATACTTTGGTCGAAGACTACAAGAGGAAAATTCTAGAGAGCGCGTTGAGATCTAATAAATGAGAAAGATTAATACTTTTTCTTTAGTTCGTTTGCCGAGTTTACTGGTTATTTTCTGGTCACCATAAGTTAGGTCCGTGGCTTAAATGGTGGCCAAACGGGCATTGTAACCGGTGGTGAAGGTTTTTAACGAGTAACATCTTTCCCCTCGCTCTCTTGCAATCTGTGGGAGTGGTGTCGTGAAAAGGAACGGAAAAGTGTGGAAGCGCGCCTTTTTGCGAGAGGTTGGTACTATAAACCCTTGTTGCCTTCTTCTTCTTTCTTTTCTTATGATGGTTTCTGAGGAGGGCTCCAAACAATTTCGCCAATGTATTACCAAGGAGGTGAGATGTCAGAAAGCGTGCATTTTTGCGAGAGGTTGGTACTGTCACCTATGTTAATTATTAGCAAGGAGGAGTATTTCAATCCTCTTTGCAAGGAGGTAGGTACGAGATGTCACACATTACACATAATTATAAATAAATAAATAAAAATATATAACACTGGACAGTTCACACAACATTATCTAGCCCCAAGCTAAGCAGAGCTTGTGTTATGGGTGCTTGATAACGATAACTGATATACTTAAATACAGATACATAGATAGATATTTTTTATTATACATAGAAAATACCCAGAACACCCTGAATGATCTGCAGATCGTACAAATATTTGTTCCGTGATGGGAATCGAACCCTCAACCTCCGTCGCAGGCGAACCTTCGCCCGCCGCGCCACAGAGGTCATCATTGCGACTTATGTTAAGGCTTACTCTCTTTTTGTTTTTGTGTCTTACTGTATGTACTATACAAACAGAACCCTAATTTAATTCAACTGAAACACACTTACCCAACTCTTAGCAAGCAGTATTGACCCCCACGACCCCTGCATCTATTACATTGGGGGTTCAATGCTGTGACACTGCTATTAAGTAGTACCTGTTGTTATTCCGCTTTGAAAGTGACTGCTTAGCCAACTGCGAAGCGAAGGACGGTTAAGGTTTTTATCAATGGCACATGTGTGATGTAGTGAAGTGTCTTGCGAGTCTTTTCGAGATGGTGGATTTTTTCGTGTAAAAACTCAGTTTTTCTGCCTCCGTTTAAACTGGGTTATGACTTAATAATAATTCAAAATTCATTCATAATTCATATTCATATTCATAATTCATAATCTTTATTGCAACAATGATGGTACATAGTAGGTCGTAACTATACTAGAATAGGTGTCACACATTGAATCCATTTTGGACATGCAATAGTATTTAAGTATTCAAAAAGATGTTAACATTCAATAATATTATGTCAATTGGGTTTTAAATTTAAAATATTCATTAATGTTATAAAAAACTTTTTCAATTAGCCATTTCTTTAATGACAGTTTAAATATACTGTCTATTTGTATCTCTTTTATATATTTACTTATACTTGATATACTTGACTGAGACTCTTGACGACTTGACTTTAAAACTATAATAAATATATCACTTGACATTGGCTAAATTGTTGCAAATAATGCACAGAAGCCATTACCTAAACTAAGAAGAAGAAGGTTTTTATCTTTTTAACCCCTGCTAGGTCAAAGTCGTGTAGTGGGCTGTGGTGAGAGCTATGCTTGGAGTTTCACTACTGAAACGAGGAGATCCTACATGAACTAGTTAGTGAAAGAGTTCGTCCGGGGAAGTACTATTTCTATACCTATCTATTTCGGCTGTATAGCAGTAGTGCTCGCATTGCTGTGTTCCGGTTTGAAGGGAATGGGTATCGGTGAAATTACAGGTAAGTATGTGAGACTTTATCTTTATGTCTCAGGGTGGCAGGCGTAATGCAAGCCACATAGGGCGCGTCCTAGGTGGACGTGACCTATGTGATAATGCATTGTTAAAGGCAGAGGTTACCGCTTAATATCAGGTGGGCCATAGGCTAGTTCAGTAATTCATGAAGAAAAAAAAAGTTGAGAATAATACAATTAACACAAGTATGTAGGTACATTTTTTTTTAATTAAATATTTTTTACTGATAACAGATGTTATGTTTTTGCCTTGATATATTTTAAATTGTCAACTTCTATTTAAAATTGTTTTTGTACCTTGTGGACAAGAGACTAGACTAGACTAGAGGACTCTAAACATGACTCAAGATACTATTTTAGACCTAGTTTCACACCTTGGCCGTGGTGTGTCCAGCCTAAGAATAGACCCCTCCGTCTCCTCCCGTGGATGTTGTAAAAGCCGACTAAAGGATCGGACTTGTTGATAAGATTTGTCCTGGCTGCTAGCTTACTATGGAATGTGTTTTTACTGGAAGAAGGTGTTAGCCGAGTCAGTCGTGGGAAGCAATAGCGGCGATGAGCTCACCACTTGTCACGTCTATATTCCACGATGGTGTAATCCACTGTGAAAAGCAGCCCATTGAGGCTCTGCCTACCCCTTCGGGGATAAAGGCGTGCGTCTATGTATGTATGTAGTTTCACAATCAATAAATATTTAAAATATTTTATCTACACTCAAATCGAAAAATTCGAATTACGAATTCAAAGACGGTTCTATACAGACACACTTTATAGACGCATTTACATAAAATTAAGAATAAAACTCATTATAGTACCGCCAACTGTATCATAAAAGTCATTATAGTACCGCCAACTGTATCATAAAAGTCATTATAGTACCGCTAAGTATGTTTTTTTTTATTAATTCATTAAACTAGTCTATGGTTATAGCCTGAATATGAAAAAAAAGGCGCACGCATACGCAGTTCGAACTGTGAAAAAATGGCGCACGCATGCGTAGTTTGAACTTAATTTCCCGCGATTCCCATATTACTATACCAAATAAATTAGTTCCTTGTAACCTACCTACTTTGTTTAATTTAATTTTTTCCTATGAGTGAAGATAAAGTTGTGTATGAAACTGCATATAACTTAGGTATAAAACACTCGAGTCACCCTCGACATTCGGCTTCGCCTCATGCGATAAACAGACTCTCGTGTTTTAATACCCCTTCTTATATAACAGTTGCATAAACTACTATTATTGCATAATTTTCACTAGAAACGGGACATATAAAACTCAAAAATCATGGTAAATATCCCGTTTCTAGTGAAAATTATGTACATAACCATGATAGTTTCAAAAGTTACTATTATTGCATTTAATTTCAAGTCAAGCATGTGCATTCAGAAAGTATAATTTGGTGAAGTGGAACTGATGAAGAAGACCAGAGATGACCATTGCAACTACTCAATGATAAGTTACGGGTGGCACGGGTGGCGATAAGGGTGACTTTCCGATATTCGATTTAGCTGAAATTTGGCATACTTGTCAAGTTCCCATGACAATACAAGATTGTGGTGACAGCGAGCTGATCTGATGATGATTGTAATGTGTATTAGTTTTTTTTTTCAGTTAATTGTGAATCAATTTGTATTACATAATCACGTACGATTCTCCCTTTAAACCGTACCTTTATCTTTCCTCAAACTCCCAGCACTTTTTTAGTTTTATGTTAAGTTAATCTCGATTGGCAAACTCTTGTGGCACCACTACCGGTCCACTGAACACGCCAAAAAAAAAGAAGAAGAAGAGACGGAATGTGGACAATGGAACTTCTCGATGGATAAATAGGCCGTGTTTAGGTTCATTGTGATCAGCGCAGGGTTCCGATCACAATATTATAAAATCTTGTACCTATTGGGGATAAATTCCTAACCTCGAAGTCGGGTTTTTCGTAAACTATTTACGCTTATTTCAGTCAGTCAATATCATGCTTGCATTGTCTTTTTTTTTTTTTTTACTACTGGAATGGCGGAGCAAGCTGATGGCCCACCTGATGTTAAGCGGTAACCTCTGCCTATGAACAGTGCATTACCTCATAGGTCACGTCCACCTAGGACGCGCCCTATGTGGCATTGCACTGCGCCCGCCACCCTGAGACATAAAGATGAAAAGTCTCATGTGCCTGTAATTTCACCGGCACCCTTACCCTTCAAACCGGAACACAGCAATGCGAGCACTACTGCTTTGCGGCAGAAATAGGTATGGTGGTAGTACTTCCCCGGACGAACTCTTTCACAAAAAAGCTCTACTACTACTGCTTCTGTCTACCTACATAATAAAACTTATCAAACTTTTTGTAAAAACCTGAAGGCTAAGTATGAATTATATATTTTCGCAGCTTATATAGGTAATCAGCTGTACAATCTCAGATATATATTATAATGATGAGAAGTCGTCACGGGTCCTTACATTAATATCTCATTGTCTGAAACCTTGGAGCGGGAAAATTGCCCAATTATTACAATGCCGTGAGCAAACACCTGAAGATTTTGTTATCAATAATATGGTTGAGTAAGTTTTTTTTGGCAATGGTAGATCTTTGTTTGGCCACGATCTCACCTGTTGGTAAGTGACGATGGGGCCGAAGATGGAGCACAAAGGTCTAGAAGGCACCTATTCACTCTAGCCTTGAAGGGAACCAGATTATAGTTTTCAGGAAAGACAGACGACGGTAGTGTATTCCACTCCTTAGCAGTTATAGGTAAGTAGCAACGGGGTCGAGACTGCAAGCTGTCGAGTGTACCGATTGGAGATAGCCCCTGAGTCAGAGGGGTACCGGGGCTCTGTGCGATTTCAAAATTCTTTGGGCGTAGCGAAGCGTGACCCTAGGGCTATAGTAGGTACCTCCCTACTGGTTGAGATCATATTCTAACTTGGTATTTAAATAAATAAAATAAATAAATAAATAATGCTGGACATTTCACACAACATTATCTAGCCCCAAGCTAAGCAGAGCTTGTGTTATGAGTACTAGACAACTGATATATACTTAATACAATATATTACATAGATAGATATTTTTTATTATACATTGAAATACCCAGAACACCCTGAACAAATATCTACAAATCGCACAAATATTTGTTCCGAGGGAATCGAACCAGCAAACTCCTGCGTCACAGGCGCATGTTCGCCCGCCGCGCCACAGAGGTCGATTGTATGAAGAGATTTGTATGAGTATCAGCAATCTACTTACCAAATTTCATGGCGATTGGATCAAGGGTCCGGAAGTTATCGTCTACTATAATAAGTTCCCATCATTAAACATACCTACTTAGCCAACCCCTAACAGGAGTCTTCATACAAAAATTAAGACTCATGCCGCTCAAAAACTAATTTTAATTGAATAACATAGGTACACAATAAGGATCCCTTATTTAAAAAAAAAACGGCCAAGTGCGAGTCGGGCTCGCGCACGATGGGTTCCGTACCACTATCTATAAAATCGGCAAAAAAAAACACGTTTGTGATAAAAAATCCCTTATTTTATTCTGTTTTTGATTATTTGTTGTTATTTTTATACATCATCTGTGAAAACTTCACTGTCATACTATCACGGTTCATGAGATAAAGCCTGGTGCAGTTACCAGGTCTGTCTGTCCGTACAGACGGACAGACAGCGGAGTCTTAGTAATACGGTCTCGTTTTACCCTTTGGGTACGGAACCCTAAAAATCCTCCCAGTAAGCCGTCGGTTTTTTATATTCGTCTTTTTTATCTAATTTTTGACACAATTATCGGCACCAAAGAACTATATATTCAGAAATAATCGAATCTAGTACGGAGGCCTGCAATGCTCTAAGAATCTAGACAGTTAGGGGGTAACTTTGTGATTCAAATGGTAGATACCTAAGCTTCGCTCGATCAAATAATGTTGAGTGCTGTCTCGGAGCCGTAATAACGCTTCTGGCCACGTGGTTCGACCGCATGGTTCGATCAGTCGGACTAAGTTAACTTTTTTATCCAGTGGTTCGATTAGTCGAACCATGTGTTCTTGAGACTCCTGATAGTTCGATCAATCGGACTACGTGAACTTTTTGTTCCAATGGGGAGACACTACTTATTTATCTCGCTAGGTGGCGCATTATCGCTGGTGTTGTTTCATTGCCAAACATAGGTCTATAAATGTTTAAAAAAAACTGACAAAAGTTACAAATATCAATGGATAATTTTAGTAAATAAACATTAAATAATAGTCTGGTATAAAACATGCCTCTGTGTAGTGCATTTCAGTGTACACATAATGGTACACACCCTCTTCTTCTTCTTTTATTTGTGGCTACTGTGGCTTTAGTTTCCACAATTTTGCCAACGTCAATGTCGACAGGGTATAAAACGGTAAGACGATGGAGATTCGAGTATTTGAAAAAGTGAGTCTCAACCAGAACTTATAACGAAGAAGATTTATTTATTCTGAAAACCTAGGGACAACACAATTATATTACAACACAACACAAATTTATATGATAAATAAATAAATATAAAATATAAACATACATGAATATTAGTTTTTTTTTTATTTACACTAATAAATTTACATAAAAGCGCAATGAAGGGGGAAAAAACTAGGGTTAGAAGGAATTTGGAAGAGAACGGACGAGGGATTTCAGGGGGAGTGACATCATAAAGAGATAGCCGCAGCCTGGGGCAAGGTACACACCGTTTCCCGTCTGATGAGAAAAAGACAAGACCACCAATGACAAGCACCAGCGATGGTGGCGCCATCTGAGATTAGTTTTGCCTGTGGCTCCCCAATACCTAGCCTCCTGAAACAATCGTATTTGTTTGTATTTTTCAGTGTAAATAAAAGTTGTCTGAATGCCAAGCGCATGCGCCCGCCCCCTCCTGCCATTGGCGAGCTCATTATAAAATCCAAGATGGACGCCCTCGCTTCATGTTACTACGTGACAGCCAATTCCAGATGACGAATGACCTATTTTTACCTACAGATTGAATGGATCGTATGTTTGAAGAACTATGTATTCAAAATCAAATTCATATTCAAATTTTATTTAATCATTAGAATTACACAATACAAAATTTAAAAAAATAAAATAAAAAAATATTTATTATTTATTTATTTTATTATTTTATTTTGTATTAGGAATATGTAATATGTACATATGTACCTCCTAAAATATGTACTTCTTTTATGCCATAATTTTTGTTACTTACTAGTTAGGTACTAGGTACCTATCTATCTTGATCATCATCATCATCCCACAGAAGTCCACTGCTGGAAGGTCATCCACATTAGGTATACGCCACGACAAACGGTCGTGAGTCGCCTCCATTCACTGACTTCCTGCGACCTTTATAATGTCTTTGATCCATCAAGACGAGCCTTCCTCTTTTGCGCCGTCTGGTTGTTTTTGGCACTCGAGAACATTCCCCAACGGTTCTCAGTTCTGCGAGCTATATGGCCTGCCCATTGCCAGTTCTGGCACTGGTTTGTGAGGAACACAGAAATACATGAATACCTGGACATTACGACCGTCAAGGAGGAAGTTAGCAAGTACCTAAAGCATCAATTTTAAGGAAAGACTAGAAAACCACTCAAACTCAAACGAACTTGCGAACCTGTCAAACGAACAATAAAATATTAAACGCCTCAAGAGATGGCAAATACTTGAACTAGACCAGAGAACCTAACCAGTCCTTCAAATTAAATGGTGTTATTCATTGGAATCACACCCAAACCACGTCAACCAAGAAAACATCTGATTATGGCTAAACAGCCGAATGCAGATAAAAACATCTGATTATGGCTAAACAGCCGAATGCAGATAAAAACATCTGATTATGGCTAAACAGCCGAATGCAGATAAAAACATCTGATTATGGCTAAACAGCCGAATGCAGATAAAAAGGAATCAAAAAACAACAAAAACATAATTGTCAGTTCTACTTGCTAATTTTGAGAGCTTGGTCTTGGTTCTACTTGCTAATTCTGAGAGCTTGGTCTTGGTTCTTCTACGGATCTACTTCAGGAAGTACCTACTGGTACCTAACCTACCGGTTCTTTCAGCCTACCGGTCACCCTACGTTCGGTCAGAGACCACCTTGAGGTATGGTGGCCTGTAAAACCAGTGTGGTGAAAAGATTAAATGCGCCACTAAGGCACATGCACATATCTTCGAACTATTGGTTCTAAAACCTACCTGAGGTTTTTTCTATGCCTTATTTGAATGCGTTTATCATTGACGTGAGCACTACTGAGCGAAGATTATATTACCATGTGTTTTAAAAGTTTTTTTTTTAACTTCGTGAATGACGGATCATGTAGATGGCCCAGCTGATGTTAAGCGGTAACCTCTGTCTTAAACAATGCATTAGGTACCTAATAGGTCATGTCCACCTAGGACGCGCCCTATATGGCATTGCACTGCGCCCGCCACCCTGAGACATAAAGATGAATAGTCTCTGTGCGTGTAATTTCACCGGCACCCTTACCCTTCAAACTGCATGGAACACAGCAATGCGAGCACTAATGCTTTGCGGCAGAAATAGGTATGGTGGTAGTACTTACCTGGACAAACTCTCCAAAATATAGGTATATTATGTAACCACATAAATTCAACGCAGTTGGAGCCGTGTGCAAACGCTAATCTACACTAATATTATAAAGAGATATACTTTGTTTGTTTGTAAGCTAAATTATCAGCGAGTAACTTAAGGGGGTAGAGGCGTTAGCACATTTTGATGGTATTTGGTGGGTGGGCAGATGGGGGGTTAGAAAGGGTTGGGGGGAGTCTCGACACTACCCGTGCGAATCCAGGGCGAGTTCCTAGTCTCATATTCATAGTTACCTACCTAATTCATCACGGTAAAAACAGCTGATCATATTCTGAGTGGCGACTGTGGAGGACGACTGGTTCAAACCTTAGAATATAGAATAAACCAGAAGGTGCGTACGATGCTATTAGCTCGGGGCACTGTGTCGCCAAACCTCAATGCCTCCCCCGCGCCTATAATACTTCCCTCCAGTAGGGGTAATGTTTTGGTGGTGTTGGCAACAATGACAAAATGGACGCTTGACTTTTTTCCAAAGAATGAATGGTAAACAAAATTCATTATTTAAACCAAAAAGATATTTAAATGTAATACCTACTTACGTATAAAATGTGATTCTATCTTTTTTTCTTTTTACGCTGGCATAATTTTAAAAGGTGGGGAACGACACAAGAATTCACAAGAAAATCTTTCGAGTTTGACACGACTACAGATCGTTCACAAAAGCAAGGCACTTATTTTGTGTATTGGCAGCATTGCCTACGGTGCTGCCAACAATATATGTAGCATTTACCCCACTTGGTGATTGGTGGTCGCCGACAACATTATCTAAAGTTGTATGTACCTACCACCGATTAATATGTTTTACTTGACTATTTTTAAATAATATACAGTTACAAGACTAGTAAGGTCCATCCAGACATCAAGTTCATAAAATTTGTCTTCTACATTTTTTACGTGTTCACTGTTTTTGCCAATCCTAAGGGGTTGTAGATGAAATAGCTTCTTCACGATATTCCCAGCTTCTTGGCCGACATTATTGTTAGCTACTCTTTAGAAGACTCCACATATAAACTCAATTGCTTTTAAGTCGCAGTGGTAGGGGGTAGAGTAGAGTGGTAGAGGCAGCAACTTCACCTTCTTTAGATATTCTACTCCCGCTTCTCTCCGAAATGCCTGAAATAGACAGAAAATTTAAATCATTTTATAAAATTAAATATTTATAAAAACACAAATAAGGACAATATCATAGAGAAATAAATTAAACTCACTGAGATTATGTACTTCTTTATTTTAATTCGTTATGTTAGTAAATTCTAATTACCCATACTAAAGAAATTGTTTCGGAAGCTGGTATTCCTATTTTGCTAACCTGTCATATGATTGAGTGGAATTAACGGGGCTTTGTTTCCCTTTTCTCTCTTACAAAAGGCACGCACCACAATCTCTCTTGCATAGCTTCCAAATGGCTTTGGTATGATAAATGCGAAAAATATTAAATATTATCACAAAAACGACCGGAGCAGTCTATGACAATCTGCCTATCTAACAATAACAGATTGACAAGCCTATAGTGCTAACATTACGGCAAAAAAGGGCCTTAATTGCTTTTGTGAACGATCTGTAGCCGCACAGCCGACCACAGACTACGTGAAACTATTCTCATTGAGACTAGTTTGCGATGTGACAGTTTTTACGCGTGACACGGGTTCTGCTTTATTCTACAATCTAAGATACATACACGGTACAAACACTTCAAATCAGTTGCTTAGGTATTTATTGGTATGTTTTTGTACAAGACGTCAAGCAATCACGTGCGCACCTTTATATGTACGTAGGTCCTTGGATACCTACTTATTTGTGTACAAAGACAACATCATGCCAATAAATAGCCGTGAATTAACACATATTGACTCAACTCAATAACTGCGTGATAAAATCCGAAATGAGGAAATCCGTAGAAGCTGCCGATAGACAAACATGCGTCTGTGAGCAAGCGTAATGCGTTAAATGAAAGGGAAGGAACGCGGTGTTTCAGAAAACATAAATAAAACTTTATGCAAAAATATTACGCTCCATGTCGCTCGAGAATAGCATTACCTATCTATATGTAATTGAACATAGGTATAGAGGACTCCAGTACGGAGGCCGCATTGCTCTACGTAGGTTATTGAATATCTCTTAATATATAGCAAATTTAACAAAATCCTCTCAGAAAGTCTTTAGTTTTACTGTATTGATTTTCATTATAAATCAATACAAAAGTAATTATGGTTTTTAGAAGTGAGAACAGCTACAATGAAAATCTAACCAAAGTAGGTAAAGGCGAGCGGACCGAGCTGCGAAAATTATGTTGTTTTAGAAGCGAGTACAGCTGAAATGGTAAACCAAAAGTAGAAGCGAGAGTAGCGAGCCGCGAAGATTATGTTGTCATAGAAGCGAGAACAGCTGAAATGGTAAACCAAAAGTAGGAGCGAGAGTAGCGAGCCGCGCAGATTATGTTGTCATAGAAGCGAGAACAGCTGAAATGGTAAACCAAAAGTAGGAGCGAGAGGAGCGAGCCGCGAAGATTATGTTGTCATACTTAGAAGCGAGAACAGCTGAAATGGTAAACCAAAAGTAGAAGCGAGAGTAGCAAACCGCGAAGATTCTGTTGTCATATAAGCGAGAACAGCTGAAATGGTTAAACCAAAAGTAGGAGCGAGAGTAGCGAGCCGCGAAGATTTGTTGTCATAAGTAGAAGCGAGAACAGCTGAAATGGTAAACCAAAAGTAGGAGCGAGAGTAGCGAGCCGCGAAGATTTGTCATCATAAGTAGAAGCGAGAACAGCTGAAATGGTAAACCAAAAGTAGGAGCGAGAGTAGCGCGAGCCGCGAAGATTCTGTTGTCATAGAAGCGAGAACAGCTGATATGGTAAATGAATCAAAGCTCAGGTGAGCGGAGCGAACCGCGAAAATTTTGTTTTTCTAGAAGCGGGGGCAACCATTTTTAGTAGTAGTAGAGCTTTTTTGTGAAAGATTCGTCCGGGGAAGTACTACCACCATACCTATTTCTGCCGCAAAGCAGTAGTGCTCACATTGCTGTGTTCCGGTTTGAAGGGTAAGGGTGCCGGTGAAATTACAGGCACATGAGACTTTTCATCTATGTCTCAGGGTGGCGGGCGCAGTGCAATGCCACATAGGGTGCGTCCTAGGTGGACGTGACCTATGAGGTAATGCACTGTTCATAGGCAGAGGTTACCGCTTAACATCAGGTGGGGCTCTTGCTTGTTCCGTCATTCAAGTAGTATAAAAAAAAAAAAAAAAAAAAAAAAGTCTGGCCTGTGCGTGCTCAGTATTCATAGGAAAAGGATAAAGGAGGACAGATTGATTGACAAGTTGCTATGTAAATAAAGGACATAAACCAACTCCTCACTGTTTTCACTGCGACTGTCATAATCTAATTCTTATTCTTGTTTTTCTCCATCACAGGGAGTGCAAGCGCACCTCTTGCACTCTATAGAGATACATGGTTGCTCTAAGTAGACTAACTTACTTGCCATAAGTAGGTAGGTAACCTAACCTAACTAGGTTCCCTTTATAGTAAGGCTCTCCTTTTCATCATAGGACGAGTAGACGCACGGCTCGGTACCATCCTTACCTCATTAGTATACCCTTATTCCTACTAAACGTTTCGGTTCTACCTTTATAATGTCAACTGCTAAGGAGTGGAATACAACACCGTCGTCTGTATTTCCTGAAAACTATAATCTGGGTCTCTTCAAGGCTAGATTGAATAGGTGTCTTCTAGACCTTTGTGCTCCATCTGTGGCCACATCGTCATCTTACCTTAGAGCATTGCAGGCCTCCGTACCGAAGTTACCAACAGGTGAGATCGTGGCCAAACAAAGGCATATCAAAGTAAAAAAACAAAAAATACTCCGACGGCCCAACCTATGGAGGAACCCTACCAAATGCGTGGTGCGACACGAACTTTGCTATTTTATTAAAGCTTTTTGTAGTTTGTTATTTTGCATTACTTAACCGTATTTATATGGAGCTGTTCTGTGAACTAGCCTCAGCAAATAACGAAGGTAAGTAATATAAAAAAAAAAAAACGTATTATTTCTCTAAGCATACCGCTGAGACAAGTGAGACAATGATTATAAAGTTAGAGTAGGTTTTCTTCAGAGCAACACGCCAGGCGACCCGGTTTTTTCACCAGCTCATTTTATTTGCACCCGATCTTTCTCACTACGAGGACCCAGAATCTATGATAACTATTCTAATCTATGCCAGAATTATCCCAGATAATTCTGGGAGCGCAAATACAACAAAAAATAAAAATCATTTTTTTTTAATTTGAAAGTTACCGCTAAGTGATGTTGCCAAGTAATGATATAATATTGTTTCTTTATCACATTGTTATCTTCAATTTATTCGTTTTTCAAGCATATTTCCAAAATATTCGACTTCCAATAAAATTATACTTATTTTATCAGTATTACTCTTATGTTAGTAATCTTTTCTTGTTTAATTTTCTCCTATAAATCGGCTGGGTGTAACGTCAAGTCTCATTTATTTTCGTTGGCAACTTTTGTGACAGGTGTGTTTACGCGCCAAACAACAATGGTTGCTCGTCTGGCGAAATAACGTTTGATAATTTTTACTTTACTGGTTTTCTGACACCTTTTCTCTGATAATTTACTTTCTTCTATCGTGGTTTTAACCTCATATTCGTTAATTACTGTTTTCAACATAAAATGTGTCGATACCATAGTGCTTACGTCGGAAACAAATCTGTAAAGTAGACCTTGCCGCGTTTCCCGGGTTGTGTGGCATCGTATGTTTTAGGGTTTTTGATTCATGGACACTAATAAAAGCCTCAAAGACATGGCTGCGATGACACCAAGGCGGTCCTCGCGTCTTCTCCATACTCACACCCCGAAGTTATCGGATAGAAAGAAAGGATTATTCCAGAGTGTGGTTGATCCTCCACGGGAGTCTCTTACAACGCACCGAAAGCTGCCTGTGGTGGATAGTGATAGTGACAGCGAGGACTGTGACCTTGGCATCATCAGTACCTTGGACTCTAGCTCTGACGAGACCGACCACAACACGCCTAGGACTCCTGACAGAACTCTATGGCGTAAGTATCCCCTTAACTTTTACACTAGAATTAAACTAGTTAATGATCCAGCTAGAGGCCTAGATATATCCAAGATTACCTCAATGTTTGTGCTAATAACTTCCAGAGTATTCATAGAAAGCTCCCAGACCTCAAGGTCCTCTACAAATAGTAACATCAACAATGCAATGTCAAAAATTGTAGTTCTAACACATTTTGTTTATCATTTGTCCTCAATCAAAATGCTGATAATGTTAGTTCACACAGTAGAATGAGAATAATGTACGTAAGAAGATAGACTAAAGTTTTATCATAGCATTAGGCTATGACCCCTAGGAACCTTTGTTTATTAGTAGTTATGACCTCAATTCTCCTCTTGAGCTTGTTAGACAATATGTTATCAGTTTTAGGTCAAACTTTCATATTAAACAAGTCAAATGGTCCATATTCTTTATTGTTTCTGATAGATTCTGCACTGAGAATGCTATAAATAAATGTAGTGTTGAGTCTGGGAGTATATATTGATACAGTCTTACTCCAAAGAAAACTCTTCAAGACTGTTAAACTGTTCATGAATTCTTTTCAACCATATTTCTCTTCAAATAGACTCTGTGATTTTTAAACAAGACCTACGTAAATTAAACTCACATAGTTTTATAACTTTTGAAACTATCATGGTTATGTACATAATTTTCACTAGAAACGGGATATTTACCATGATTTTTGAGTTTTATATGTTCCCGATATTTCGGCACAGTTGCATGCGCCATGATCACGGGAGAACAACATATAAAACTCAAAAATCATGGTAAATATCCCGTTTCTAGTGAAAATCACATAGTTTTATTAAAAAATCCATTCTATGATCCTCCAATAATTCACAGTTCCTTTTTCTATTTTTTATCAAAGCGGCTGGGGAAAAATGAGGTTTGTTACCAAGCCGAAGAAAAATCAATCATATATATTTTATTTTCTTACAATGTTTATAATATATTTCAGTTATCTTAAAGTTTAAAGTTTATTTATTTGGGAGTATAAAAACATATTAACAAAAACAATGGGAAACGATGATTATATCTAACAACATAATTTGATTCTCTCTTATATCAACATACCTACTTTTATAAGATGAAACTTGAAGATTATCTTACAATTCAAACTATTAACTTACTCAAAAAAACAATTTTACAACATTAAAGTTGCTACAAGAAACTAGTCAGATCTTAACTTGTCCTTGTTCAATGAGAGTAATAACTGGTTTCACTTAAATTAACATAGTTTTTCTTGGTACATGTTGTAGAATGTGTCTAATTAATTCAGAAATACTGGTACATTGTACTTCCTAGCATTACCAAAATGCAAAGGATTTTGTACACATTGTAATTCAAAATAGGGGAAGTTCTGGGCTGATGTCCTACATTAGGGGTTCCCAAATTGGGCGATAACGCCCCCTTGTGGGCGCTGCAGGCCTAAGGGGGGCAGTAGGAGACCCAGATAAAAAATGGGGGAGTCAAATCAGACACACTTTCTCATTTTAATAGTTATTAGTAGTATTCCTAGATAGGTCATTTTCGTAGATAATAGACCATGGTAATGGCCAATCATGTTTTAACAAGTTTTTTGTTAAATAACCCGATTTGTACATGTTTAATATCCGCAAATATAACTCACAAAAAAATGAGGGCTCTAAAAAATAAATATGGGGTGGCTAAAACATAATTTATTCTCAAAGTGGGCAGTAGACAAAATAAGTTTGGGAACCCCTATCCTACATTGTGCTGTATTGTACTATGCACAACAACAGCACAATTCTTGCGGAACTTGCTAACCTTCGCAAAACATGGCTGCGTTCCGGTTTGAAGGGTGCCTCTGAAATTACAGGCACATGAGACTTTTCATCTTTATGTCTCAGGGTGGCGGGTGCAGTGCAATGCCGCATAGGGCGCGTCCTAAATGGACGTGACCTATGTGGTAATGCACTGTTCATAGGCAGAGGGTACCGCTTAACATCAGGTGGGCCATCTGCTTGATCCGTCATTCCAAGTAGTATACAAAATAAGTCTGAAAGTCTATGAGAATTGTAATTCAAATTAGGGGATATAGGATCTGGGCTGACGTCCCACATTGTGTTGTATTGTACTATGCACAACACCATTGTGCCATTGGGTAACCTGCTAACCTGACCCCAGTCATCTCAACTCCTTAAAATAACGAATAAGGACTTGGTGGTGATGACAGCACTGTCCTAGTGTCCTTGAGAGTGTTGTAGATGAAGGGAAACAAGTCTTAGCTTCTGGAGCTAATTTTGGCGACAATAGTGCCTTGGAACTCGGCACATGTGGGTTATTATGACTAGGTATATTAAGTAGAGGTAAACCAATTTAAATCTAAATACAACACTATTTCACTGAGTCAAAAAAAAAACCTTATTCCATTTACACAAGGATTATGTACAGCTTGTGTCAAGTGCCAAGTAAAAGTGGCCAAGGGAGGTTCAGTTTTAGATTAAATCCCTATGTTATTATTTACCATCTACTATGATTTAATTCTGAAATTGTATTCATTGACTAACAGAAATGTCTACTCATTAACCTTTTTTTTTACAATAAATCTATTACCTAATGGAAATAGATGATTGAATTGAATGTTAACATAATCTTGATCTAATAGAGTCTGAAACACAGGCAGCGTGGTTGGGACTCCCATTGTAATGCATTTTATCTAACCACCTTCATTATGGTATTTTTCTATCTGCTGTCCAAACTTGAAAACTTCTTCACATATTAAAATTGTCAAGTTTTAAAAGTTTTCTCTCAACTCTCAGATCTCTATATTAATATTCCTCATGCCTTGCAGGTCAGCTGTAAAATTGTGGTAGCAAATAATAGCACAGCTGACCTGCAAGCCGCTTTCTCTCGGCTTTTGTGTAAAAACCCAGAAAATATTTAAAAACATGCTTATATTGCACAATATACTAAGCATTGTGTTAAAACAAACAAAATATTAGAATTATACATATTCACACGTGACCATTGTATTTAAAACAATATTTAAAAACACAAATTATTAATATCATAATATATTTAAATATCCTATTGTTCTATGTTAATTGTTATTTCTTTATGCAGATGAGACAAGAAACCAGACGCGGAAGTTTCTCAAAGAAAACCACGATTTGAAGAACTTTATCAAATCCCCGTTCACACTAAAGAAGTACCAAAACCGGTACCCATATCCTGAGGCAAGATGCACAGGATCTGTCTCTACCCCGGTGACTCCACATCTCCACAACCCCCCTGGTACTCCGTCTTCTACACACTCCTGCGCAAGTGCCCACACCACCTCGTCAACTTCAAGTCGGGCTCGGAAAAGCTTAGCCAGCCTCATAGCTGACACAGAGAGCTGCAGTAGCTCATTAAAGGACCTGAATTTCGACACAGACTCCGGGACTGACTCGAAAGAAAACACTCCGACCAAGTTCTTAAGACAATCCAACCGCACTTTGAAACTAACACCTAAGTTCCACAGCTTCAAAGGCATCTTAAGGGAGCAGAAGAAGAATGTCTCTCCGATCACAGGTGACCGGACAGCAGTAGTTAGTCTTACAAAAATGGATATGAGTAGCATGATATCACCGACACAGATGCAAAAGACTCCACAAAATACAACGGAAGTGGACTCTCCCCCGAGAATAAGCCATCGACGCTCGGCTATTGAAATAGCCGAAAGCCCTGAATCAGCATGTGACAGTGAAAAGAGCCACAAAAGGCTACGCAATGAGAGCGTCACGGAAAATGAACCTATTTCGAAATACGCTCGCTTAGAAAACGCGCCTAAGGCTCGCCTGTCTCTCTTCAACAGCGACAGACTCAAAGAAATACTGTCTACCAAGTCCTTCTACGGCAAACCAAACCCTGTCCTCAACCCTAGCGTCACGGCAAAGATATCCAACGCTATAGAAGTAAGCACGAACCATCACAGAAAACCATTCCACTCTCAAACGAGCAGACGCAAGAGGAGACCTGGACAGATCAACCTGGGAGTCAGACACAAGATCCGGAAACCGAAACATACTAAAAATAATATTATAGTCAAGTACAACACAGGGAAGGCCAGTAGCAGTACCGCCAATAATAGTGCAGCTCATAGTTCGATGTTGAATTCGTCTGTGACCAGTGCAACAAATGACGCGTCAATGATCAGCCAGAATTCTTCACAGGAGCTCGGTAATGGTGAGTTAGAATTTCATAAAATTATAATTTTTCAGCGTCTTCAGCAGGGTTCGAAAGGATAATTATCAATGATAATTATCCTGATAATTATCACGATAATTATCGTGATAATAACAGATTGATAATTATCGATTGATAATAACAAAACATTGCGCACGTGAAAGTGAACTGTATTCGAACGTGTATGGCCGCACTTGCGTCTATCCGAACGCACGAAGTGTCAACGGCCAAGGGAATTCCCCTTACAAGAAAAATTCAGTTTGAATTACGCAAAGTTGAGTGAACTCCAGTGTCATTGGTTTGTTAAATATTGTGTTAAAGCTGGTATTCATGTTTTCATACCACAACCAAGAAAACAAAACCAAGACACAAGATCTTAGTTGGCTTTTAGGAGAACAAATAATTTCTATTGCATCTACAGCAGCAACAAAGCCAACGGAAATAGAATCATCATCAGATAAAGATATCCCATTGGCTTCTTTGGTCAATCCAATTTAATTTATTTATAATGTCGAATCTAACGTCACTGATTTTTTCTCAAACTACCTTTAATTATGTTAACATAATTTACATTTTTTTTTTTTTTTTTATTTACAAATTAATTTGTATGATTAAAATTGTTTATTTGTTTTTATTTTTTGTTGTTTGAATTACTCAAATTATAATGCATTTGTTACAAAAGAATATGACAAATTAATTTCTTACACTGGTGATAATTATCCGATAATTATCAGATAATTATCGGATAATTATCAAGAAGCGTTATTATCTTGATAATTTCGAACCCTGGTTTTCAGGCTCATATTCAACATGTCAGTATTAGCGGAGCGGTGTCCTCCCCATCTTTGTCGGAAGTTTTCAGCAACCATCTTTATAGGACGAGCAGACGCACACGACTCAGTACCATCCTTACCTCATTATTATAGATAGATAGATAGATAGAAAATTATTTATTGCACAAGACAAAAAGCAGTACATAGGCGAACTTAATGCTAATTAGCATTTTCTTCCAGCTAACCTTTGTGTAATGTAGAGTGGGTGGTAGTGCTACCCTTATACCCTTTATTCGTACTAAAAGGTTCAGTTCTACCTTTATAATGGTTGTCTGGAAGAGATCGCTTTTAGCGATAAGACCGCCCATTGTGCATTACTGTTATTGTTTTGGTTATTTTATCTTTTTTATTTTTTATATTTGGTGTGCAATAAAGTGTTAATCTATCTATCTATCTATCCATAATGCGAACTGCTAAGGAGTGGAAAACACTACCGTCGTCTGTATTTCTTGAAATCTGTAATATTGGTCTCTTTAAGACTGAGCCAACCCCAGACAGAAATCTTCATACATAAAAACGTCTCGCGCCGCACGAAAAAGCAGTTTTTATTGAATATCTCGTAAAATATAGATAATTTTACAAAACACCTCCAGTAATCCCTCTGCTAGATTTATTATATTGATTATATTTATCAAATTTTTTAACAAAAATATAAGAACCATTTCGAATATACGAGCCAAAAGTTAGAGGTAACTAAGGGTTTTTTTTTTCTAGCGAGAAAATATTGTCCTTTCGTGTTTCTGGTACAGTGATCCCTCGGAAATATAATGTAGTATCCATACATATTTATAATTTGAATATTGTACTCTGAAATCAAATGTAAGATTGGTTATTTTGCGGCATACCATACCATGTGTTATTACTGGAAGAAACAGTTAGCCTGTTCAGTCGTGAGAAGCAATGGCGGCGATGAGCTCACCACTTGTCACGTTTATATTCCCACGGTGGTGCAAATCCACAAAAAAGTGGCCCATTGAGTCTCTGTCTTTAAGGGTAAAAAGCCGTGTCTATGTATGTGTTAATGATGCATTTATGATTTAAATTGTTTTTTGACTACCTGAGATTTTAGATTAGTATCATAATGCTAATAACTTAATAAATTACAGAATAATTGTTAATAAACACTGTTTAAAATACTGATTATATGATAATTGCTAATTGTTGCACAAAACCAGAAGGTTATAAAATAATTTATGTAGAAAAACTAATAAGATAATCCCTGTAATTACACCTAAACAGAAGTTGCTATTTAATATTATTGAACGAGCGAAGCGAGTTCTCTGAGTCAACTTGGAAGAATCGGCGTTTGTATGTATGTATGTTTGTCCGAGCATAACTTTCGAACCGTTAATCCGATCTTCATGAAATTTGATTGTGGGCACAGAATATATAATAGTACTTGGGGGGTAGGTAGTGTTGGTAAGGTTATGAGCTATATCGGTTATTTAGCTATAACAGAAATACATCGGAAGATATATTTCTGTCGCCGCTAAACAACAAATACAAAAAAAAAGAATAAACTAATATTTAAGAGGGCTCCCATACAACAAACATGTTTTTTTTGCCGTTTTTATAGTAAATAGTACGGAACCCTTCGTGGGCGAGTCTGACTCGCACTTGGCCGCTTTTTTAAATAATGAATCCATTTCTGACCAAGTACCTACTAGAAAAAATTATGTATCCCTACACCGAATGGCGCTATACAGTGGTGGCCATATAATTAAGAATGCTGATATAAAGGGAAGATTTTTTCCAACTAAGATGGAAAACTATTTGTATGCATTTGTTTTTATTTCTCTCGGTATCGTAAAACATTTCCATATTACCACTGTATTCATTGATACACATGATTGGCTAAAAATCAATAGGCAAACTTTTTACACTACTTTTAAACAAAGTATTCCTTATTACTGACTGGTCACGTAATTAAGAACGCTAAGTAGTTTATACCTTTATTCAAATTTAAATAGAGAACACTCAGTCAATTTGTTACTGTTTGTATAATTTTGGCGCCATTACGTGCTGTAAAAAATTAAAGGTGATTGCTTCTTTAGAAAAAACAATGGGAAAAAATAAAAGTTGTAATAAATGTACAAGGGAAGTAATAATAAAACTTCGCCGGAAGAATTGGTCTTATAAAAAGATAGCCGACCATCTGCAATGTTCAAAAACGATGGTTTTCCACGCTGTAAAGCATTTTGCTACGTATCAAACTACTTCGAATGTTCCACGTGTACCTAAACAGAGAAAAACAACTCCTCGAGATGACCGAAACATCGTTCGTATGGCAAAACAAAATCCTTTTAAAGGGTCCAATGAGCTTAGAAAAGAATATTTTGGTGAAAACAACCCTTCAGCAATCTCAGCACGCACTATTCGAAGACGTTTGGTAGAAGAAAAATTGCACGGTAGGATAGCAAGAAAGGTACCCATGTTAAAACTTTGCCACATGCAAGCCCGGCTTGCATTTGCGAGAAAGTATGAAAACTGGACTGTGCAACAGTGGAAAAATGTTCTTTTTTCTGACGAGACGAAAATAAACAGAGTATGTTCTGATGGAAAACGATATTTACGACGTCCCCCGAATACAGCATTCGACCCAAAGTACACGAAAGTTACATTAAAGCACGGTGGTGGAAATGTGAAAATTTGGGGTTGCTTTTCTGGACATGGTGTAGGACCTGTAAAGTTGATAGAAGGTAACATGGATCAGTTCCAATACAAAAATATACTGGAAGAAACAATGTTACCATACGCTGAAGACGTTCTACCGGTCATTTGGACATTCCAGCATGACAATGATCCAAAGCACACTGCACGCACCGTAAAGGAATTTCTTACAGTGCAATTAGTTTCTGTCTTAGACTGGCCTGCTAACAGTCCAGATCTAAACCCAATAGAGAATCTGTGGTTTGAAGTAAAGAAAAGGGTTTCAAATACAAAGTGTGGAAATTTAAGAGAGCTGCAGAAGAATGGAACACTATTTCTCTTGCGAAATGTCAAAAATTAATAGAGTCAATGCCTCACCGGTGTAAAGCTGTAATTAAAAGCCGTGGATATGCTATTAACTATTAATTTTAGTTAAATATTTATTAAATTTATTTTTATGTTTCCTGTGCTACATAATATTGTGATTTTTTAAATCTAAGTGTCATACAAAACAATTCCCGAGCAGTTAAATAAATCGTTCTTAATTATTTGTCCAGTTTCAGTACTATTTGAATGTGTTACTTTGATAAAATCAATAAAATGTGCAAAAAATAGTTAGCGATTTCATACTTTATTCTTAAGTCAGGTTGCTCTATTAATGTGACTATTATATAACATAACTAGTTGCTTCTCAGAAGGTACACATCTCTGTGTATGATACGATTTAAATAAAAAACTTCTAGAACTTCAAATCGTTCTTAATTATATGACCACAACTGTATTTATAATAAATTTTCCACAGACAAACACGACCTTTTCGACAAAGAGAAACAGACTATAGAAGCGCTCCTCAGCCAATGGGAGGAAGAGGATATCCCCGAAGCTGAACTTACCTACTCCAAAGCGAAGGAGATATCTTGCTTCAGCAGCTCAGTCATAGAGGAGACGCACCAGATATTCCAACCTGTGACAGCCGTGCAAGTTACTTCTGCACCCATGCCTCAGGATAATGGAGCTGTTATCGTAGAGTTGGGGGGTGAAATGACCAGCTTACCCCAAAACGGTACTTGCTTACCACAAACTGATCAGCAAGCAATGAACAACCTGACAACTGGGATACAAGAATCGACAATGACTATGGCCCAAAATGGGACGACTATGTCCCAAAATGAGACGACTATGGCCCAAAATGGGTCGACTATGTCCCAAAATGGAACGACTATGGCCCAAAATGGAACGACTATGGCCCAAAATGGGACTACTACGGAGCAAAATGGAATGACTATGTCGACAGTGACGGATGGATTACAAGATGTGTTGATGACTGACGCCCTGGATAGTCACGAAGCCAATCATGGCAGTGCAAAGACTGCCCAGTTCCTACCTGTGGAAGGAGGTTATATTCTAGTGGAAGAGAATGGAATACCAGGTATTTATTTTATTTTATTTATTACAAAACACAATATTATTTTATAGCTTTTATTTGGTTTTGTATACATAGAAAGACTCGCGCCTTTTTCCCCGAAAGTGTAGGCAGCCTCGATGGGCCTCTTTTCACAGTGGGTTGCATTATCGTGGAATATAGTTGTGACAAGTGGTGAGCTCATCGCCGCCATTGCTTCCTTTGACGCTTTCTTCCAGTAATAAAACATTCCATAATAAGCTAGCAGCCAGGACAAATCTTACACTATACATGCCTTTTTCCCCGAAAGGGTAGGCAGAGCCTCAATAGGCTTCTTTTCACAGTGGGTTGCACCATCGTGGAATATAGTTGTGACAAGTGGTGAGCTCATCGCCGCCATTGCTTCCTTTCACGCTTTCTTCCAGCAATAAAACATTCCATAATAAGCTAGCAGCCAGGACAAATCTTACACTATACATGCCTTTTTCCCCGAAAGGGTAGGCAGAGCCTCAATAGGCTTCTTTTCACAGTGGGTTGCACCATCGTGGAATATAGATGTGACAAGTGGTGAGCTCATCGCTGCCATTGCTTCCTTTCACGCTTTCTTCCTGCAATATAACATTATATAATAAGCTAGCAGCCAGGACAAATCTTACACTTTACTTCCTTTTTTCTCCGAAAGGGTAGGCAGAGCCTCAATAGGCTTCTTTTCACAGTGGGTTGCACCATCGTGGAATATAGATGTGACAAGTGGTGAGCTCATCGCCGCCATTGCTTCCTTTCACGCTTTCTTCCAGTAATAAAACATTCCATAATAAGCTAGCAGCCAGGACAAATCTTATACCAACGAATCGTACTACAAGTCCGGGTAATCCCTTAGTCGGCTTTTAAGACATCCACGGGAGGAGATGGAGGGGTCTATTATTGGGCCGGATACACCACAGTCAATTTTTAATAAAAGTTTTTATACATTATTAACATTTTAGTTATTTCAGATCAAGAAGTGTTACCGGACTTGGATGAGATTGATCGGGAACTCAAGATGCTGGATGAACAAATACTCAAGATGGCGCAAACCAACAACATCAACGCAGAGGCTGTTCTCGCATCCACTGACATTGCTGTCCATGGTAAGTGGCACTGCTCATATCTTGGTCATCCTGCGTTGGGCAATGCAGTGTAGGGCGCGTCCTAGGTGGACGTGACTTGTGAGGTAATGCATTATTCAAAAAAGGAAACCAGCGGTCAATTTGAGGTTTAGTGGCAGAAAAGCTTTTATGAATTACTAGCGACTCGCCCCGGCATTGCACGGGTAGCCCCCGGTGAACCCCCCCTCCCCCTCCTACCCCTCCCCCTATGTAAATCTCCTGGTTCTAAGCTACCTCCCCACCAATTTTCAGCCAAATCGGTTCACCCGTTCTTGAGTTATGAGTGGTATAACTAACACGACTTTGTTTTATATATATAGATGTGATTCGAACAGTACTGAGAGCCTAGCACAGGCCTAGTACTAGGCCTAGTATCACATCACATAAAAACTAAAACTTGTTTTTTTGTGATGTGCTGCGTAGCAAAGCTTGGGTATTCAGCTAGTTCCTAATCAAAAAATCGTTTTTTTTTTAAATATAAGAGGAAGTTTCAAGTTGCCCCAATAATTGATAAAATATCAGAATCAAGGCTGAGATGGTACGGGCATGTTATGCGTAGACCAGAAGACCACGTAGTGAAAAAGTGCCTTTCCATTGCCACTAAAAAGAGGGGAAGAGGAAGACCACAAAACACTTGGTTGACAAATGTCCAGAATGACATGAAAATACTTGGCCTAACCAAAGATGACACGAACCAGCGAAATACATGGCGCCGCATGATTAGGAAAGCCGACCCCGAGTAACGGGAATGAGCGAGGACAAAGAAGAAGATATATCCGCAATCTGTTGGTGTACTATAGGCGGATGCGTGGAGTGGTATATGGCGTTTGGGATCCAGACTCAATCTTCCTTCTTCCCTCGTTATAACAGGTTATCCAGGACATGGGTTCTCTTCAGCCGCTTTGTGTCACATGGATTTTCAATAAGCGCTCTCGCTAGCGGATTGCTAAATTGGATTAGATTAATAAGTCGTTTTAAAAGGCTTATTTTCGCAGCGACAGATAAATTAAAGAGCAGCAAACTATTTGCAACTAAAATAATAACTTGTCAGCGATTAAATATTTTGGCAATCATTTATATTAAATGAGCCTTAAACTAAAGATATTTTAAAATTCAAATAATGGCAGCTACTTTAAGGTAGCAGAAATAATAAACAAGATTACTGAAATCATAGGCGAGGTACTATAAATAATGACTTGGCGACTAATATTAGCAGAAGGATAACAAACTTTATATTAGTGGCACGAACGTGACACGGAGCACTCCGACTCCACTTGGTCTTGTGCGTCACGCCCCTAGAGTGTATATAAAAACGCGGAGCCAGTAGCTCGCGTGGGAGCTCAGGGGCAACCTCGCGAGAGTACTGGCGAGAGCCCATACCGGAGTCCGATTTATATGCAATCTCCATTGAACAATTAGAGTAGGCCATTTTCAACTTTTTATCCGCTGTCATGTTTCCGCATAAGTAGTTAATTCAGTCGCCAAAACAATAACTCGATGCTAGTTTATATTGAAACAAAGCCGAAAATTGATTACTTAGCTGCTACTTTTTACTTTATACTAGTCTCCGCAATTAGTCGCCAACTTACTATTTTTCCTACCCCCTTTAATTTTTTATAAATCCCTAAATCAGATTAATTTGTCGCCGCGTTAAATACATGCCGTTTTAAAATATTTCAGATGCGGCAACTAAATCGTCAACCGACGCGTGTGACGATGAGAAAGCCAAGCTGTTCCCGATATTTAGCAAACCCAACCCAGGCGAGAGCGCGCCCACAGCTAAAGGTAACATCACAGCTCTACTAGCCTTTGGGCCAACCAGACACAGACCGACAAACCACACACAGACACAGAAAAAAAGAATGTTGTAGCCTGGTAAGGCATTATGCCTCGTTTATACGGGGTCAGTAACATGGGTCAGTAGCAGTAACCCAGTCCAACGCTGACTTGCTACTGGGCTCGTGTAGTTACTAGTTTCAACCCAATCCCGTGCTAACTTCGCGCCCTCAAGTCAGTCCAGTTGACTAACCTACCCGTCTTTTTTCGGACAGTAGCGACCGCCATTGTCAATAATCCACAGCAAACTGACTTACTGCCGATCTCGTCTACATATACCCAGTGATTGGGTCTGAAATTCCGAATTACTGGCTCCAGTCACTGCCATCGTGTAAACCAGACTTTAAAAAGACTTATGTACACTTGCCACTAACATAGCTCTCAGAATTAACAAGTTGAAGTGGCAATGGGCAGGCCATATACCTCCACTGGCTCCAGTCACTGCCATCGTGTAAACCAGACTTTAAAAAGACTTATGTCCACTTGCCACTAACATAGCTCTCAGAATTAACAAGTTGAAGTGGCAATGGGCAGGCCATATAGCTCCACTGGCTCCAGTCACTGCCATCGTGTAAACCAGACCTTAAAAAGACTTATGTCCACTTGCCACTAACATAGCTCTCAGAATTAACAAGTTGAACTGGCAATGGGCAGGCCATATAGCTCCACTGGCTCCAGTCACTGCCATCATGTAAACCAGACTTTAAAAAGACTTTTGTCCACTTGCCACTAACATAGCTCTCAGAATTAACAAGTTGAACTGGCAATGGGCAGGCCATATAGCTGCACTGGCTTCAGTCACTGCCATCGTGTAAACCAGACTAAAAAGATTTATGTCCAGGTATAGTCAAATGAATATAAATAAAATAATGACAGTGCATTACCTCATAGGTCACGTCCACCTAGGACGCGCCCTATGTGGCATTGCACTGCGCCCGCCACCCTGAGACATAAAGATCAAAAGTATCATGTGCCTGTAATTTCACCGGCACACTTACCCTTCAAACCGGAACACAGTAATGAAATGAAATGAAATGAAATGAAATGAAATGAAATGATTTATTTGCGTGAATACAGGTAGTTTGGTTCATAATCTATTTTTAGTATCACTGTACTCGACTAGATTGTCGTGCAAATATTTAATTTTTAATTTTAGCATTATACATAGGTACCTCATAATTCTTATAATAATAATTCTGTGAAAAACTTCATGCATTTAAATTAAATTTAATATAATACTAAAAAACACGGTAAATACAAGTTATTAAATGTCAATTCAATGAAACAATTTGCGAAGTAGGCACATTATAATAATAACAAGATTTAGAATTTTAATTTAAAATATTCATCAATTGAATAAAAACATTTATCACAGAGCCACCTATACATTTTATTTTTAAATTCATTTTCCCTTAACTCTCGAAATTCATTAGGTAATTTGTTATAAATATTAATAGCCATCTTAAAGCAGTTTTTGTCACACATTTTAAATCTATATCTAGGTACTATTAGCGGCTTTTGTACAATTTTTCTTTTAGTTATAGCGTTTTCATCTTTTTTAAATAGCTTTGTATTGTTCCTAACAAACTTGAACATTTCATATAAATATATGGATGGGAGCGTAAGAAGATTGTGCTTTATAAACAAAGGTCTGCATGAATCGGTCCATTTTAGGCCAAATATTGACCGAATACACTTCTTTTGCGCTATAAAAGCTCTCTGAGAATCCGTAGAATTACCCCATATTATAACCCCATATCTTAGAATGGAACACACATGGCTATGATAAACTGTTAAAGCTGTTTCAATGTTAGTAAGATTTCTAATTTTCCTCAATGCGAATATAAATTTGTTTACTTTCTTACAAACACTATCTGTTTGCATTTTCCAATTGCAAAATTGGTCTATAGTTATACCTAGAAAATTTATATTATTTACAAGTTCAATGTCATGATTATTATACTTTATGTCAATTTTATCATTTATATTTTTGTTATTATATGTCATGTATTTCATAAACTTAGTCTTATCTGTGTTGATTTTTAAATTATTAGATTCTAGCCAATTAATTAAATCATGCAATGCTTTGTTAGCAACATTCAAAACAATTTCAGAAGATTTCTCTTTTATTAAAACAGTAGTGTCGTCCGCAAACAAAACAGTGTACTGATCTGTTGATTTCGGTAACTCGTTGATGTAAATTATGAATAATATTGGGCCAAGAACACTCCCTTGTGGGACGCCGTAACAGTTTTCCAAATATGGCGATCTATAGGTTACCTGCGTTTTGGTTTCGTAGCACATCTTTTTTATTTCTGTACATTGCTGTCGTCCTCTTAGGTAGCTTTCAAACCAACTGAATGCAGGACCTCTAATGCCACAATGCTCTAACTTGTCCAATAAACTGATATGACAAACTGTGTCGAAAGCTTTACTCATGTCTAAAAATATAGCAACAGGGATATCTTTTCTATCAATCGCATCCAAAATTTCCTTAACTAGATTAAAGCATGCCAACGTCGTCGATTTTTTTTTGATAAAACCATTCTGTTGTTCATTTAAGACATTATTTTTTTCCAAAAACTTCATAACTCTCTGACTCATGGTTCTTTCGAATATTTTTGAAAATATAGGTAAGAAATATAGGTAGGTAGGTAGTAATGCGAGCACTACTGCTTTGCGGCAGAAATAGGTATGGTGGTAGTGCATCCCCGGACGAACTCTTCACAAAAATGCTCTACTACTACTAATGTTACACAATTCTGTTACAATGTTAGTTCTTACACAATGCCCTGATGTTGCAGGTGATAAAAGCTGCAAGAAGCCGTTGATAAAGACCGGCGTGGACCAATACGTGATAGACGCAGGACAGAAGAAGTTCGGCGCCACGCAGTGCGCACAGTGCGGGACTATCTACCAAGTGAGTTTCTTTATTCTTTACTAGCTGAGCCCCGCGGTTTCACCCGCGGTAAAACAGTGATTTATAGAAAAAAATACAATTATTAAATTCACTATCCACGCGTATGCACCAGTCACACGCGGTCAATTTTCAAGGTTCTACTACCAACGGTTACCGAAATACAAAGCTTTTTTGTTGTATATTAAAAGCCCATTCTGGACCCCTTAGAGAGCATATATCGAAAATTTATTTTTTAATGCACCCCTAGACCATAAAAGGTACACAGCCTTCAAATTTCAGGTCTCTAGGACTTACGGTTTAGGCTGTATATTGATAGTCAGTCAGACACGCAACGCCCTGCGGTTTCACCCATATAAGTCTCGATCCTGTGGGAATATCGGGATAAAAATGTGCCTATGTGTTATTCCGGGAGTCCAGTTATCTCCATTCCAAATTTCATCCAAATCCGTTCAACCGTTTCAGCGTGAAGAGGTAACAAACTCACTCACACACAAACTTTCGCTTTTATAATATTAGTGTGATGTGATGTGATGTGATTCTTTGTTGTACACACAAACAGAGAAGAAAAACTATTTACATAGAGGACATGCACAAAGGCGAGCTTAACCCTAAAAGAGTTTTCTTCCAGCAAACCTTTGATGATAGGGAGAACTCAAAATCAAATCAAATCAAATATATATTTATTTGGAACAAAAACATGAACAATCAATAACAATAAAAGAACGATAACATTCGCAGAAGTTATAAAACTGTGTCGCGAATATTAACGTCTTAACTGATTAATAGTCGCGGGTACGTGTGCAGAAATTATAATTAGTATCAGAATTCGTTTTGTGTGTGACTCTCCAAATAAGCCAGGAAAACACAGATAATATTATTAGTTATGTTGTTTCCGGCCCAAGAATAGACCCCTCAATCTCCTCCCGTGGATGTCGTAAAAGCCGACTAAGGGATTACCCGGGCTTGTTTGTTAGATACGTTGGTATAAGATTTGTCCTGGCTGCAAGGTTGTTTAAGGAATGTGTTATTACTGGAAGAAAGCGTTAGCAGAGTCAGTCGTGGGAAGCAATGGCGGCGATGAGCTCACCACTTGTCACGTCTATTTCCCACGATGGTGCAACCCACAGTGAAAGGAGCCTCAGTCAAATTGAGGCTCCGCCTACCCATTCGGGGAAAAAGCGTGAATCTATTTATGAATGTATGTTGTTTTAGTAGTAGTAGAGGTTTTTTGTGAAAGAGTTTGTCCGGGGAAGTACTACCACCATACCGCAAAGCAGTAGTACTCGCATTGCTGTGTTCCGGTTGAAGGGTATGGTTACCGGCGAAATTACAGGCACATGAGACTTTTCATCTTTATGTCTCAGGGTGGCGGGCGCAGTGCAATGCCGCATAGGGCGCGTCCTAGGAGGACGTGACCTATGTGATTTAGAATCTGCACATTATCCCGAAATGCGCTGGATAGGGGAAATAAAAAAAATAGGTTCACCTTGATGTCCAAATTAAAAAGACAAAACTATCTGAAGCTGATTGTGTTTGTAATCAATGTGTAGAACTTGGGGGGTAGGAGAAGGAGACAGCGGGTTTTCGGTTACCACTGCGGCATAAATGTTAGTATGCTCTGCAAATATTTGTTCCGGGTCTGTGTGGTTGTGGTACTACGGTACTCTTAGTTCTGATATCCAGGACACAAGGTATGAAGTAAAAAATAATATACAATCCGGAACAGTTCTCACATCTTTATCTAGCCCCAAGCTAAGCAGAGCTTGTGTTATGGATACTAGATAACTGTGATATATATATATATATATAACAAAGTCGTGTTAGTTACACCACTTATAACTCAAGATCGGCTGGACCGATGTTAGTAATCTCTTTTTTGGTGGATTCTTCTCCGCTCCGAATAGCAGAATAAGTAATAAAATATCGGGGGGGGGGCTGTTTTTCACCGGGGGCTACCCGTGCGAAGCCGGGGCGAGTCGCTAGTACTTATAAAACAATACATAGATAGTTTTTTTTTATTATACATATAAAATACCCTGAACAAATATCTGCAGATCGTACAAATATTTGTTCTGAGGCGGGAATCGAACCCGCAACCTCCTGCGTCGCAGGCGAAACGTCGCCCGCCGCGCCAAAGAGGTCGTCAACAGGACGGCCAGGACTTTGTATGTGACTGTTGTACGGTTATGTTTATTGTTACTGATGTCTACGATTTCCTTTCAGATCGGCGACCCTCAAGATGAACACGATCATTTGGTTCACCACAACGCGACAGACGTGCTCAGGTTCAATGTAAGTTCACAGACTGGTGTTTAACATAATAAACAAATTTAAGTGGGCAATGGGCAGGCCTTATAAATATAAATAAATAATGCTAGACAGTTCACACAACATTATCTAGCCCCAAGCTAAGCAGAGCTTGTGTTATGGGTACTAGATAACTGATATACTTAATATATCAAAATAATATATTTATTTAATATATCAATAATATACTTAATGTATAATTTTGGTATTTTCTACCAAAATACTTGATACCTACGCGTTCCTCAGAAAAAGGGTCTTGATAGACAGACAGACGGACAACAAAGTGATCCTATAATGGTTCCGTTTTACCTTTTGATGTATGGAACCCTAAAAAGTAGCCTTTGTGTCAATCGAATGCAAAGTAGTCTTTGTGTAAATCTAATGCAAAGTAGCCTATGGAAATAAAAAGTAGCCTTTGTGTCAATCTAATGCAAAGTAGCCTATGGAAATAAAAAGTAGCCTTTGTGTCAATCTAATGCAAAGTAGCCTATGGAAATAAAAAGTAGCCTTTGTGTCAATCTAATGCAAAGTAGCCTATGGAAATAAAAAGTAGCCTTTGTGTCAATCTAATGCAAAGTAGCCTATGGAAATAAAAAGTAGCCTTTGTGTCAATCTAATGCAAAGTAGCCTATGGGAATAAAAAGTAGCCTTTGTGTCAATCTAATGCAAAGTAGCCTATGGGAATAAAAAGTAGCCTTTGTGTCAATCTAATGCAAAGTAGCCTATGGGAATAAAAAGTAGCCTTTGTGTCAATCTAATGCAAAGTAGCCTATGGGAATAAAAAGTAGCCTTTGTGTCAATCTAATGCAAAGTAGCCTATGGGAATAAAAAGTAGCCTTTGTGTCAATCTAATGCAAAGTAGCCTATGGGAATAAAAAGTAGCCTTTGTGTCAATCTAATGCAAAGTAGCCTATGGGAATAAAAAGTAGCCTTTGTGTCAATCTAATGCAAAGTAGCCTATGGGAATAAAAAGTAGCCTTTGTGTCAATCTAATGCAAAGTAGCCTATGGGAATAAAAAGTAGCCTTTGTGTCAATCTTATGCAAAGTAGCCTATGGGAATAAAAAGTAGCCTTTGTGTCAATCTAATGCAAAGTAGCCTATGGGAATAAAAAGTAGCCTTTGTGTCAATCTAATGCAAAGTAGCCTATGGGAATAAAAAGTAGCCTTTGTGTCAATCTAATGCAAAGTAGCCTATGGGAATAAAAAGTAGCCTTTGTGTCAATCTAATGCAAAGTAGCCTATGGGAATAAAAAGTAGCCTTTGTGTCAATCTAATTCAAAGTAGCCTATGGGAATAAAGAGTAGCCTTTGTGTCAATCTAATGCAAAGTAGCCTATGGGAATAAAAAGTAGCCTTTGTGTCAATCTAATGCAAAGTAGCCTATGGGAATAAAAAGTAGCCTTTGTGTCAATCTAATGCTAAGTAGCCTATGGGAATAAAAAGTAGCCTTTGTGTAAATCTAATGCAAAGTAGCCTATGGGAATAAAAAGTAGCCTTTGTGTCAATCTATAAAAAAGTAGTCTATATGCCAATCTCGTATCTTGCAATCGGATCAGCTGTTACGGCGTGATTGAGTAACAAACATACATTCGCATTATGATATTAATAGGATTAATATGTATTTTTGTTTGTCTATTTTTCAGGGCTGGAAAGAAGAATGTGTGATCGAGCGGTCCGACAGCTGGCGGTGCATCCGTGTCCGGGGCGGGGAGTCGAACTGGCGCCGCGTGGAGGCGCTGCTCAGCCGGCTCGTGCACCCGCAACTAGGCTACGAGGGACCACTGACCAATAAAAATATACGAAGCATGACTGTGAGTAACCTTACATCTACAGCATTTGTGTTGTAGCATGGGGCGGGTGACAGTTGCCAGTGTCACATGATCTAGGGAAGGACAATATTCTATCGAATTTTATAGTAATAGAAAAATGATTATTTGGAGGGGATCCATCTGCCATTTTTGAAAGAAACTTCGTTATTTTTATTATATTACATTTTAATGTGTTTTTTCGAGTTATTTCGTGTAATTTTGGTGGCATTTTAACCGGTGTAACTTGGATAAATAGCACATGTGTGATGTAGTGAAATATAAGTGTATTGCGTGTCTTTTCGAAATGGTGGTTTTTTTCCTCTAATAAATGATTTTCTGCCACCATTTAAACTGGGTTATGACTTGACGCAGACTCTTAACGACTTGATTAATTTTATTACAAATTAATATCACTTGACATTGGTGAAATTATTTGGAGCACTCCTCGAAAGCTATGAATATGAAGAAGAAGAACGTTTTCTTGACAAAAAAACACATGAATAAAAAAAAAAAACAAAGCCGATAATACAAAAGAAGGTAAAACAAAATTCAACAGAAAAATACGCACCTTAAAATTAGTACCTACCTAGTTAAATTAGTAGTACCTAATTAGTAGTTAATTAGTATTAGACCGCCCATTGTACTTCCGTGTTTAGTTTAATATTAATTCTTAATTAGCTTATTTTCTGTGTTGTGCAATAAAGTGTTTTCTATCTATCTATCTACCTAAAGTATAGGCAGTATAAATCGGCTCATGTGTATGTATGACGAGATGGCGTTCAGCTCAGCATATACGTTGGGTGTGCAACGCTGATTTTCAGCTGAAAGCAGAGGGGAGGGTAATGCAGCATCGAAACAAATTACATTAGAATAAACCGATTTTATCGATATCGATGATTTTATTTTAAAATATCGTTCTACAAACTATTTTCATGTTTTATTGTCAATTTAACTACAAAAACTCATTTAAACAGAAAGGGTCACAAAAAATGCGATATGGCGGCTGCAGCCGTATTATTATCGGCCAGTAAACGTCGTGCGCGTCCCTTTCCTGTCACTAAGGCGAAAATTAACTGACTGTACAGTGGTGGGTACAGAAACGTTGGTCGTCCAGCAGCTAGATGGGCAGACGATATCGCATGCGTCGCGGGCCGAACCTGGATGAGACGGCGCGGGACCGTGAAGAATGTCACAGGCAAAGACAGGCCTATTCTCAGCAGTGGGTGAAGTCAGGCTGTGGATGATGAAGATGACGACAAAAAAAAAAAAAATATATAAATCAAAATATTTGTTCCGTGTCTGGTACTCGTAGTTCCTGAACCCACGACACAGAGCATCCTAGTGTGAGATCAGAACTATGTATGTGACTGTTGGGTGTTATGTTAGGAAAGGGAAAGAGAAGAAATCGTTCTCTTTCGGGGAAAGAGGCGTGTGTTTATGTATGTAATACTTAATTTTCACTAGAAACGGGATATTTACCATGATTTTTGAGTTTTATATGTTCCCGATATTTCGGCAGAGTTGCATGCAAACTCAAAAATCATGGTAAATATCCCGTTTCTAGTGAAAATTATGTACATAACCATGATAGTTTCAAAAGTTATATGTAATACTTATTACGTACCGCGTATTCTTATCACTCTTGTCTGTAATTGTTCCAGGCCTACCTGTGCATAGTGAAGAAGACAATAGTTGGGTGTCTCATCGCTGAGACCAAGACGAAGGCCTACAAACTGATCCCGGGCGAGCCAGACTGCTGCAGCGTGGAGGACTATCCCGTGAAGTGAGTATCCGGTGAAGTGAGGATGCGGTGGCTTTGATCCGTTGTACTGATTCCTTACAACACAGAGCTGTTAGGATTGTCGACGCACCCAAAGTCACCAAGGATCTAGAGCCGTTGAGCGTGCGCCGAGATATTGGCGCGCTTAGCGTCTTTTATAAGATTTTTAACTGGGAATAACTGTTTGAACTAATCCCAGCTTAGACATTTTTATAACCGCACATCCCGCCATCGTCCCGAGCTCACCCGCACATTGTGCATGCGTGGAGTTCTCGCACAATACGTTTCACGCGCTCGTTTCTCTCGCACACCTGCAGGGCGTGGAATGAGCTCCCGTTGGATGTCTTCCCACAGGGCTACAATATGGGTAAATTCAAGAGAAAGCTCTTAAAGGTAGGCAGCTCGTTTGCAACACCGTGGGTGTTGCAGATGTCCATAGGCGGCGGTGACTGTGCGGATTTTACCCCCCGTCTACAACGCAGTATTCATCTGGGCAAACAAATCCTCAGCCCGGATGAACTGAAATAAATCACCCCTAAGAAAATCCTACAGTTCCTAGGCTAGGTAGGAATAGCTGCTAGGAATCCTAGCAGCTGTAGGTCTTAGCTGTGAACTGTAAGCGCCCTCTCCAGGGGCGGTATGTAACAAGTGGCGATCACAATAGGCTTAATTGGTCGCAGTGACATCATAGCCACAATTCGCTAATAAAAAATAAAAAAACCGGCTAAGTGCGAGTTGGACTCGCGCACGAAGGGTTCCGTACCATTATCTATAAAAACGGCAAAAAAAAAATTGTATTTTTAGTATTTGTTGCTATAGCGGCAAAAGGAATACATCATCTGTGAAAATTTCAACTGTCTAACTATCACGGTTCATGAGATACAGCCTGGTGTCAGACGGACAGCGGGGTCTTAGTAATAGGGTCCCGTTTTACCCTTTGGGTACGGAACCCTACAAACCCCATGTATTTGCGTATCGGCTGTCTGTTTTGTAACGTTAAGTTATTATTGTAGACTAGCGACTCGCCCCGGCTTCGCACGGGTAGCCCCTGGTGAACCCCCTCCTACCCCTCCCCCCTATGTAAATCTCCTGGTTCTAAGCTACCTCCCCACCAATTTTCAGCCAAATCGGTTCAACCGTTCTTGAGTTATAAGTGGTGTAACTAACACGACTTTGTTTTATATATATAGATGTGGTATCTCCCGCCTGTGGACGCACATCAACCACCGGCGGTGCGGCGTCGCGCGGCGCCTGCTGGACTGCGCGCGCGCATCCTTCCTGTACGGGGAGGCGCTACGCGTGGAGCACGTCGCGTTCAGCGCGCCCACCGTCGCCGGCAAGGCGTTCGCGGCGCGCTACTGCGGGACACACAACTTCTATGTATATATAGACTAGATAACAACTAAATACAAGTAATTTCCACTAGAAACGGGATATTTACCATGTTTTTTTATGATTATTTTTTTTTAGTGAGAAAGAGGGTAGATCGATATATCTGCCAATAACATCTACTCGCAAAGACTTTAGTTAGTGCTCCCGTGATCGTGGCGCATGCTACTGTGATGAAATATCGGGAACATTTCAAACTCAAAAATCATGGTAAATATCCCGTTTCTAGTGAAAATTATGTACATAACCATGATAGTTTCAAAAGTTAAATACAAGTACTACCACTTACTAGCAACTACTACTACCAAGTACTACTACTTACCCAAAATATAAGTGCGATCGACTGTTTTCGTTTGCGCAGAAAAGCGCAGACTGATATCCGACCGTAGCCGAACGTATACACCCAACTTATATGTATATATAGACTAGATAACAACTAAATACAACGTGCACCCAAAATATAAGTCCAATCGACTGTTTTCGTTTGCGCAGAAAAGCGCAGACTGATATCCGACAGTAGCCGAACGTATAGTATAGCTCTGTCTCGCTGTATAGCTCTGTCCCGCTCACACCTTGGACCTCGCTTTGTTTGACGACCTCTAGCGCGTCGGTGAGTACCGATGAGACCCGAGAAGTTGCGGGTTCGATTCCCGCTGCGGGACAAATGTTTGTATGATCTGCAAATATTTCAAATTTGCGATAGCGATTGCGGTCGTGAATTTACCTCGAAATCGATTAACCAATAACGGCGCAAGATTTTAGCGACTGGCCACAATTAACACGGTTGGCCAGCGGATTGGTGATCACAGTTAAATACTCATTGCATTTACTACATCCACGGGAGGTAACGATGGGGTCTATTCTTAGCCCAGATAAACCATTGTTTGAAAATACTCTGTCAACAAAATCTTTTATGATATTGATTCAAAATAAAATATTGATGTCACTTGTCCCATGGGGCTACTGGGCCTTTGTCCCATGGGACAATATGATGGGACTTGTAAGATATACCCAAAAGTTCGGTGGAAAATTAATGCTGATGATGTATTTTTTCGAATTTTTATAATTTAAAATTAATATACAAACTTTTTGAAAATATTATATATTGACATTGAAGGGCTAGTCCCAGTTAAAAAGACATTATTTTTAGTCTGTTTGTTTATTACTATGCATGTTTATTTAAAGTGTTTTTAAATTATTTTTAAGCCGCTATAGGTTCACGAATCACACTAATATTATAAAGGCGAAAGTTTGTGTGTGTGTGTGTAGTGTGTTTGTTACTTCTTCACGCTGAAACGGCTGGACGGATTTGCATGAAATTTGGAATGGAGATAACTGGACTGCCGGAATAACACATAGGCACATTTTTATCCCGATATTCCCACGGGATTGAGATTTACGCGGGTGAAACCGCGGGGCGCTGCTAGTTGTCTATAATGAGTTTAAGAATTTTTAAGTTTTTGATAAGAGTTCTTAGTTTCCAAGAAGAAAAAAATATATGGTATTCATAAGCTTGTTATCTAGTGAAACCAATTCAATAAATCCAATACACTATTTGAACTACTTCATCATCATCTTTGGCAGCTTAAATACTAGCCCACTGCTGGGTATAAGCCTCCTCCCTCAAACGCCACTACAGTCGGTTCTATGCGATTCGCATCCAGGTCTTTCCCTCTACGGCCTCTATATCGTCCGCCCACCTGGCTGATGGTCTGCCGCGGCCTCTAGTGCTCCCTCTCGGCCATTACTCCATCAGGACCTTACACCACCTGCCGTCACCAAGTGTCCTGCCCAGCGCCACTTTAGTCTCGCAATACGGTCTCCAATATCTGTCACCTTTGTCCTCCTTCGGATTCCCGTGTTGCGGACACGATCCAGTAAAGATATTCCAAGCATGGTACGCTCCATAGCCCCTTGTGCGACTCTCATTCAATGCACAGCTTCCTTAGTGAGCGTTCATGCTTCGGTACCGTCTTTATGGGCGGGACACATTGGTTATACAGTTTGTTTTTTTGGCATTGTGGCATTTTGGGGTCCCTGATAAAAGATACCACCATTTTAAAATTGAAATCCAATTTTAGACTTACTTCTTACACGTTGTTCTTATTGAAACATTTCATCACCATCTTCAGCCCACACTAGTCCACTGCTGGACATAGGCCTCTCCCAATACGCGCCACTGAGCCCGGTGTTCGTCTCTTCTCATCCACTTTCTGCTGCACCCTTTCGTAGGTCATCGCTCCACCTAGCCAGAGGGCGCCCCACGCTACGTTTGCCAAGACGCGGTCTCCACTCAACAACTAGCTTACTCGCTCGGTTGTCGGTTCTTCGGCATATATGAACAGCCCATTGCCACTTTAGCTTGCTAACCCGGTGGGCTATGTCAGTGACTTTAGTTCTCTGTCGGATACATTATTTGGTAACTTATTAATTATTGACTTGTGAATTCATTACCAAACCTTTTTTATATTATTTTGTTATACACAAAAACACAGTATCAGGGGGCCAATTCTACTAAAAATATTAAAATTTATAATGAAAAATGTATTTAAATTGTTTATGAATTATCACATACTTGTCACTTTTGACACTTTTGGTATTCTACTAACTTCAATGGTTTTTCAATTGCATTACAATTGTGACCATTTTGAAACAATTGCCTCTACAAATCGTCAATTATTTCTTCGGAAAAATTCGTAAAATCATAATTTACTACCATTTTTAATGACAATTGTAATTGCATAGTAATGTAATGGTTTTTCTTTAAAAAAAAAAAGAATTGGGCTCCAGAGCGTGGGCTCGCCTTCTTCGCCTCATACAAAAATGTTCGTTGAACCTATGGCGCCCTAAATATTTTTGTCGCCTGTGAGCTAAGCTCGTTAAGTGCTGATTTTACAATATTCTGAGTATTTCGACAAAAAAATAATGTTCAGCATTTTTTGATTACAAGGCATGCATTATTTATAATTGTAAATATTTAAATAACTTGTTGAAAGTTTTGACTTTATTTAAAACAACTTGTGCCAATGTTTGAAAGTGCCTCAATTATATTTATATTTAATATAGAACTAGCTTAATATTTTTTGAGACTTTTTAAGAAATTACTAGGTTTTAATTATTGTTAAATTAAGTCATATGGCAACTGCATTGTTTGGAGTGGCCTCTGGCTACCCCGTAGTCGAATGTACTCGCTGATCCCAGTGAGCCTAAGGATATCCTCCATGGAGTCATGAGTCTTTGTGTGTTAGTCATGTTTAGAATTAGATTTAAGTTGTTTAATTTTAGTGTACCTAGAATACCTCATTATGCTAACTCTAAAAAAAACGATTCATTCTACGGTTTAGCGTATTATAATGACATTTAGTATGGGCTGTGGACCAAAGGATTACACCAGGAGATGGGCAGCAGCATCCACCTGAGTACTCTACTCCAATCTAGCTGCGAAGCGTGGTGATTACGATAAATCCCCCTATTCTACAGAAGGCCTTGTCCAGCCGTGGACATTTAAACGTTGCTGATGATGATAATGTTGATCAAAAGCTTTTCTTAAGGGGTAACGTTTCGCAAGTGGCGCGAAATAAAAAAAACTTGCGTTTTTCGCTCGTCACAGCTCATCAACACACCTTGAGATAGCGAAACCTGATTTTGCGAAAACTATAGTGTCTCATAATTATTATTAGTTTAGCTGCAAATGTCATTCAATTATTTTTACAGTAATATTTTAGTTAATTGACATTCATAGACTAATAATATTTATCAGACACTTTCAATAAAAACATGCGTCTTAGTTTTCCTAGTTTCCGCAAAATCAGCTTTTGCTATCTCAAGATGTGTTGATGAGCTGTGATGAGCAAAAAACGCAATAAAATTTGAATTTCCACAAGCGTAGCGTAACCTCAAAGTTTTTAACAAATTCGACACGTGTATTTTATTTTAATTATTTTAGAGTTTGCATACATTTAGCTCTCTGATAGGTCAGGAACATTTTACGCTTTATTTATAACTAGGTATGTACTTACTGCTCTAAACAAAAGACCGAAACTGTTTATAGCTCCTTCGTGCTCCCATTAATGGGACACAGTCCTGGGACCACCAGAAAAATTTAAACCCGAGCTAAAAAATATAGCGATCTCTGTCTAATGGACCGAAATGTAAGGGACAGCGATAATTTCAGCACGGTCTAGCTTTAGAGAATGCTGCGCAGAATCAACACCATTTAACACATTAACTAGTTGTACGATAAGTTGACAGATAATGTATGAAAACATCTGTCAACAAGCTTTGGTTATGCTAACAACCGTTTAACGCCTCGCGGTTTGGTGAACTTGGAGTCTAAGATTATGTCATTTAAGATCTTCTGTGACAGATAATGTATGAAAACATCTGTCAACAAGCTTTCGTTATGCTAACAAACGTTTAAGCGCTCCTGTTTTGGTGAACTTGGGGCACAGAATAAATATTAGTACAAGCTTGGGGGTCTAAGGCCCAAGTTCACGAACAAATAAATCGGTGGTTACCGTCAGTGACAGATAACGTATGAAAGCATGTGTCAAAAAGAGTTGTTTAAGCTAAGCAGCCGTTTAAACGTACGTTAATGTGTTGGTGAACAGTGGCCTTAGAATATGTTACTTAAGGTCTCCATCTTCTGTGACATAAGTATAATGCATGAAAACATCTGTCAAAAAGCTTTGGTTATGCTAACAACCGGTTAACCCCTCGCGGTTTGGTGAACTTGGGGTCTTGTTTTTTGAAACTTTAATGAATTGTGTTAGATTTGTTATAGTGTTGTATGAAGTGATTCGTTTTGAATATTTAACATTCCTTCTTTTTTAGCGTATTCGTTACATGCTTGCATTATCCTTGTATTACTTGACATTGTGTTTTAAATGGCGACCCAAAGATTACCTTATGTATTGCCAGTGTAAATAATATTTATGATTTATAATAAATTTCGGCACCCGTTCTAAGCCTACTCTGAAATTTATAAGCATTATTTAGAACTAATATTGGCCATGATGTGTAGAATACCCACCCGGGCTTATAGTGATATTATGATACACCCTGTATAGATTGTTTGTTACAAGTCTAAATGTACTATCGAGAAACTCGAAAAACTGTACCTACAAGTTACTGTTTGTCCCCGTACCCGCGGTTACTTTACCCATGGTCCCCTCCCGTAGTTCCTGGAAGGTACCACGGGTATTTTTTACCCGTGGTCCCTCCGTTAAATGCTTTGCTGCCGAATTTAAATTCTACCTGAGTAAAGGCATTCCTTTTTGTTTATTTCGAAGTACCTACCAGGAGAGCAGAAGTTCATAGATCCATACTACAGATCACAAGTAAGATCCTATAGGAGTCGGACCTCTGGTACGGAGGCCTGCAACGGACAGACTATTTTTAGTTTGAGTATATTTCAAACATAATTAATATAATTTTTTGGTATTTGGTGTGGGGGGGGGGGGGGGGGGGGTTTGACGGCTTCCATTCCAACACTTGCGAAGCCGGGCGAGTCGCTAGTTATGAATAATGCCTTTGACTGTATTATGACTTTACTCAGGTACAATTTTAATTCGGAAGCATCAAAATGACATGGGTTTTTGTATGGAAATTGAGGTACACATAGTGTCCGCTACGGGCTCATAGTGTCTATTTGCCCTTTTGAGAGTTTCTCCTACTACGAAGTTGCCCTTACACACACGAATCCCTACAAAATCCAAGTTACACTACACCATATGGTTGTTAAGAACTTCACTCAGATTTCAGGGATTGGAGTATTATAAATAGATAGGTTTGTTCATTATTTTTAGTACTGTTATACTACCTATTAGGTAGTAGAAATAAATATCGTTCGTATCGAGCATAAAATCGGATGGCTTACACTCGGACTTAGCCTTCAAGAAACTAGCATACCGTTTGTAAGAAAGATCGCCATTTTATGCTCGGTAGAAATATATGATTTTACTTTTCGAAGTGTTTTTGCATTACACATGTGTTCTTTGGTTTTAAATAAAGTTTTTTTGTAAAGTACTTCGTTTCTTTTGTACATGACTTATATTTCTCTGACTTTAGCAAGATTATGGGACAGAATACTCATGACTTTAGCAAGATTATGGGACAGAATACTCATGACTTTAGCAAGATTATGGGACAGAATACTCATGACTTTAGCAAGATTATGGACAGAATACTTACGTTTTTTTTAAGTGGTGAAATCCGTCATGGATACTCGCCTTCCACGGGGGTGACAGGAGGGTTATGCCGGACTCGAACCGGCTAAAACCACCACTGTTCATCCGGTCGCCTTTTGTCGGGACAACGGGTACGCTTTCGCATTCTTCCGCTGCCCCGACTGCGTTGGTCCCTACGGAGAGGACCCCTTCCCGGTGGGGTGGAGCACGATACTCCACCCTGTCTCCATGAGGGACCACGCAGGAACACTACGCGCGCCACCTCGGGGCCTTCACCATCGGCAACGGACGCCCCCGTGTCCGCTGCCTTGGCCCCAGTTACAGAATACTTACCTGACTTTAGCAAGATTATGGACAGAATACTTATCTGACTTCAGCAAGATTATGGACAGAATACTTATCTGACTGCAGCAAGATTATGGACAGAATACTTATCTGACTTTAGTTCAATTATGGTTTTAGGAATACTTGACATAAATAAAAAATCACAATTTTAAAACAACATTTATTTTTACATACATTAAGTCGGATTCAAAATGCCTGAAACATACTGATTTTTGTACACATCAGTTATAGAATTAATTTCATGGACAGTTAAATTATATTCCCTTTTCATGAATCTGTGGAGACAATAAAAATATAAGCGCTTGATTAGATCACCTTGCAGTACACACTACTATACACATAATTTTAAAAATTTCATTTTTATCTTTAGGAATTTCATTAATTAGGTATATTTAAAATTAAATATGATAAAAATATAGACTTTCAGTACCTATATACTTTAAACGTAGGTATGAGTTACACCGTGATCCGAAACGTAGGTATGAGTTACACCGTGATCCGAAACGTAGGTATGAATTACACCGTGATCCGAAACGTAGGTATGAATTACACCGTGATCCGAAACGTAGGTATGAATTACACCGTGATCCGTGTCCCATTTGAACAAGTAGTGCTCATCTTGCTAGATTACCGTACTGTGTTGAGCTAGGCTACAAAATATGTAGGTAAGTATATCTAATCAAAAATAATCGTACTACAGAATTATTCAGAAAAATACGACTTTGCGCTACAATGAAAAGAAATCTATGAGCACTAGATAAATGCCATCAATAATATCTATAGCGAGACAGATCTAACGTTATGCAGAGGGCGGGAACGCCCAGTAAGGTAAACATTACCAAAAATATTCGCAGACAAACGCTGCATTTGATAGAGGTACATGTACCCCGGTACATTGTGCGCAAGTACATCACTTAAACTACTATGAAGATTAATAAAAAAAGGAATCATTTCAATACTATTTGGTTATTGGCAACGGGCGTTATATTACGATAATCCGATAGCGAAATACGCTACTGCCTCCTCGTGTCACGACTACGCAAAATAAAGGCGTATCTACAAATATAACGACACTGGCAGTATTTCGTCTAAGTTTAAATAAATAGAAAAATGTAGTCTAAGCTACTTTATACACGACTCACTTGAATTATTGCGTTTACTTACACAGTAAGAGCGGGCTGGACTTTATCATACAAGGGGATGGTATTTGAAGGCTCAATCGGAATATAAATTGATAAAGCATAACTATACATTACTTCTAATCTAACACGATCATTCGAGTTTAATCATAATTACCACATTCCTTTAATTCTAAATATCTCAATTCATATAACAAAGGGAGCCTGTAGAATGGTTACACCAAAAAACACTACCTAATGGTACAGGCTAGAGATCGGCGCACAATAAAACGACTCGACATAAACTGAACTCAATACAGACTCAATGTAGATGACGGACGCGCGGTAGAATATGCGATTAAGGTGAGGCACGGCGATAAGCAACAGGAGTGGGTTTAATTCCCGCTGCGGGAAAAAAATATTGCATATGACCTGAAAATACTTGTTCCAGGTCTGGGTGTTGTAGTAATATACACTCGTAGATATTACCCACGACACAGGGAATGCTAGTGTAGGATCACAGGACCAGATACTTCACTCCCACAGAAAAAGATTAAAGTTTATGTAAGGGTTGTCGCCGTGTTTCTAGATTGGGGATCGGAGAAAAACGCCTCGGAACATACTTGTACCGGTTGTAGGCACTTAGGAGACACACCAACCCCGCCGGCGGGGTCGGTGTGTCGTACCTAACGCTTTAGTTACCTACAGAATAAGTCCAGGCGTTCGTGCGCGCTAAAACGTATCTTACGCGGACGCCAGAGTGAACAGACTACATTTTGTGCTGTCGAGGAATCAAGCGCCTTAGGTATTTAGCGCGTAACTTTGAGCGAGCGATGGAGGGCTGTCAGGACTATGTAACTGTTGAGTGTTATGTTAAATATAATACTAGTATCCATCCGCGGCTTCGCTCCCGAATTATAGGCATAAAAACTAGCCTTATTTAGCTCAATCCAGCTTATAATCTATTTGTATTTCAAATTTCACCGAAATCGGTTTAGACCTTTTGGCGTGATTGAGAACATCCAAAATTGACATTTATGATATCAGTGGGATCAAAACCCACATTTTAATGGTTTACTTTGAGTCGAGTCGTTGTATTGTGCGACTACCTTTAGAGAAATCAGATTTAGAAATGCTCTCTCTATCGTTTATAAATAGGCTAGTGTGCGAAAGAGACGACATTTAATAATATTACAAAATAATTTACGTATCATAAGTCTTGGAAATATAAACCATCAAAAGATTTAATTACGTGAGCGTTAGAAAATAGGAAAAAGTATACAGCTACGTTTACGTACATACGTATTATCGTCGAGTAGCTAAACTAATGGTAACGTGAAGTTATACATGATTTTGTCAGTATGCTTCTTCCGAATAACTTTAAAACATTTTTGCCAAATCAAACAATGCAATGTATATTGCTACTTTTGTTAACGCAGCGGTATTTAGCGGTCTTGAGATGATTTCAATAGGCATGGTGATAGTAACAAAAACCCAGTCAAATTATTGGTTTAAAAATATAAGAATTCCAAAATGTTTCCTTAATTTCATATTCAAACTGAGATTAAAATTATTTTTGATAAAATAACATACAAAATACGACTATCCGCCATGTTATGCCAAATGTTAATCAGAGCCCAGTCATAGGCGTGACGTCATCAAGTTCAAGAAGGTACCAAATGTGAACCAAAATACAGATAAAATAGAATATTTTTTCAAAATCTTAGTCTTTTCTATGATCATGTCTGACGGATCTAATCCGATCAAACTGCATTCGGGACTTTTTAAATAGATTTCTTGTGATGCTATGAGAGGAAGGTTAGGTTGATTGATTTTTCCGTCCCTATCCAACTTAAGATCATTACTTTCATCCGTCTCTGAAATATAGCTGTGTGCATGACTTCCCATTTAGAATCAGGCGACGCAATTCGGAGGGAAATGAAAAAACAACCCCATTTTAACACGAAAGTATGAGCTGTAGTCGTCTTTTCTAAACATAAATATGATTGCAGCCAACATCTAAAGGACGCTTTCGGTAGGGAAAAGTATCAGTGTAGCTATCTTTGATTCGTTTGCAACGGTCGTTAGTTTAAATATGTTCATTTAAATATTTATAAATATTAACTATTTCATTTAAATATTTATTTTTACTTTTGATTTGTATTATTATTTTTGTAAATAAAGTTAGTGGTTGCAAGTGAGAGATAAAGCGTCAATCACGAACGATCGTTCATTCCCAGCGTCCACCAACTGTCTGGCCCCACGGGGGAAAAAAGTGCCATTGTCTCTCACTCGTGACAACGCCAGAAAACTCTATGATTTTACGGAAGAACTTTAAATAAATTCCAAGATTGTCGAGGCGTACGTAAGTTTCGCAGTATTGTTTCGTGTATTATTTTGCAGGATCATTGATTTATGACACGGGGGTACTAAACTGCCTTATATACAAATTACAATCGAAGTGTTAGTGATAAAAGAAAACGTAAAGGATTGGCGGTGGCCGTATTCGCCGATAGCATCAATTTTCTTAGCTTTTTTTCTCTATTATAATACATCGCATTTCGAGGTTAGAGAAGTCGTTTTTCTGGGCTAATCTCGGAATAAATAGTGTGTTTTGAAAATGTGGATTTGTGTACCACTTATGTATATCTATGCAGTGTAACGACGCAAATTTTCCTAAACCAGTGGCCATCGACGAAACAAAACGCTCATAGAAAGTTTATTGAGATGATTGACAGCAACACATCCATCGACACTATCGACCGCATGTGTCATCGACACAAAATTTGAAAGCAATTCGTTTCGTCGACGTCCACTTGTCTAGGGGGAATTATAAGCCTGAATCAGGAAGTCATGCTCAACTAAGCAAGGGACTATTCTGCAATCACCTTAACAATTAGATACAGCGCTTATTTCGTTTTCCGATACTCTAACTTACTTACATAGCTACCGAACATATTTGAATAAATTTAGAATTACCGTTTGTATTCAAGGTGCCGTTGAATACAGTGAATATTTTTGGGGTGACTCTGAACTTTGGAGACCGACACATTGCACTGAAATATGAAAATTGATAAGATTTTTCTCTTTATTCCATTGTTAAGCCTCAAACATATTCTCGGATGCGACTTAAGCCCTGACTTGTACAGTGTGCAGAGTCGTGGGTCATATATTCGTCGACGCCCCAGCGCTCAAGGTCACGTCTGCGACTCATTAATACATTTATTTGAGGCTTAAAATTAACAGACTTACAAATTGATAAATACCAGAAACCTTATTGAAGGTTTTCACGGATAGGTAGCGGAATAGTACAATAAAAAAAGACTATGCACATAATGTGACCAATCTACACGCATTATCTAGACATAGTTAAGTATATCAAGTTACAGTTTTTTTTAAACTAAACATTTATCATCAACATTACCATCATTGGCTCCAAAAAACTCTCGGCTGAATTGCCGCTTAGCCGAGCTGATACTTGTGCAGAATAAATCAAGGTCATATTGCTAACTTAAGTCAGTCACGCAAGATACAAAATCTTTAAGTGACTGACTTTTCCTTTTGTGGTGTAGGGGTGAAATAAGGAATTTTCGAAATTCAACCACCAAGCAGTGGAGTATTGAAACACCAAGCTATCTATACAAGCTTCCACTAGTAGTTTGCACGTTGGCCAGATTCAGCATAAGTCGCGTCCGATAATATTTTTTTGGTTTTATATAAATATACATTAAATAATTAGGTAGCAGGTAAATAAATTACATAATATGGCATCATGAATAAGTGCATATAAGACCAAGTATCTATTAAGTCGACCAAAATGTGTACAATTTTCTTCACAGGTGTGACGATCTCCAATCAACTCAATGACAAACAGTATATTTCAATTTACTATACGCATGTATATTTTCATTCCTACTTATATCCAAAAAAAAAACTTAACGTTAACACAAAAAAAAAACATTAATAGTAATTAAAAATAACTTTGTTACTATTAAAAAGCAAAAATAGCGTTATATTACACAAGGAAGGAATTTCTTGCTCATAATTTGTTGATTTTTTAAGTATGGTAACATTAGCACATGGTGTTTCCGCCTGGCAACACTACATTATGGCACATTACAAAATGAACTCATCCAACATTCTTATATTAAGGACCATATTCAAATTAAACTATAAATAACAAGATTTATATTTTAACTGCTTAAGGATTATAATTATGCTGACATAGTCAGAAATATTTATCGATAAATTGTTCTGTCAACCCTAAACAGTTAAATATATTCAACTATTTTTAGGCTAGTTACACTAAAACAAAAAAATCACTTAGATTCACCAAGATAATAACGATAGGAAATATAGAAATAGATAATTTTTTATAGTAATAAACATTTCTTATAGTACAGGGGTAAGTACATAAACCAATTTCTCCATAAATACTAACGTTAATCGTTTAATTATTAAATGTTAATATGTTAGTAACATTTTGTACTTACGGCTAAAGTGTCCTTACAACGAAAGAAAAATAAAAGAATCTTAATAATCCGAATAATTAATTCTTTGAAAATATTTTGAAATTAAAATACTGCTACAAATTACTTTATTTCGATGGCCGCATCAAATACGACCCGTATCTTGCATCTTTGGACCTTATATTACACTAAAAGCTCATAAAATTACAAAATATACTAAATAACCTAAGTTAAAATCTATAGCGAAGCACTTGCCTGTTGTTATATTAGAGTTTAGTAAAAAATTGTGCTGTAAATAAACGTAGCTACGAAAACGTTTAAAAAATGTTAATAAAAAATTAAGACAGTATTATTGGAAGACGTTCAATTTATAAAAAAAAAACAAATAAACCTTATAGAAACAAAACAATAAAGTGACAAAAACAAAAGGTCACCAATAAAATATTAATTCTGTAATCAAAAATATACAGACATAACAATTAATTCAAATTAGTAAACGTCAAACTTTAAAACAAAATAAACTATACAAAAAAAAAAAATAATAAACATCTAATCATGTTACTTTGTGTGTAAATACATTCTGGCTACTAAATAAATAGGTGATATCAAGAATTTGGCCTAATTTGAGCATAACATGCACTCAATAACGGATATGTGATATGCATTAATCAAAAACAGAAAAACGATGGCTATAATAAATTTAAAAGCTTGTGTTTTCTACGGAGACGTGAAGAGAATACTATTACTAGCCTCGAGGTAAACCGATTTATTTATCGATGATCCTTAATATAAAATAGTGTCGACACCGCACGTCCAGTGACATTCCTGTCGATATAAAAACATCGGCGTTGTCCCAGCACTAACTAGCAATTCAACGAAAATAAAGATTTGAACGACAAAACAATCGATAAACGTATAACCGAACCACAACCCGAAATAGACTACCACATCACTACAAAGACGCACTATTACTTTGTTGCTAATAAACTAGCATACTGAGGAAACTTTGGCGCCACTAATATAAGGCTTAGCCAATCACAACGCCGTTCAGTTGGCCAATCGGGAACAGATTTCAGTGATTTGTGTTGGTAGCCCTACTTAGCTTTCCGTAATGTCTCCTATTTGCAATGTCTACTAACGTTTGAACTATAATTAATTTTATTGAATAAAATTGCAGTACCTATTTATAAAAACATCAAACTATTTACATATTTGTCTATGGTACCGTAGTGATGTGCTTTCACTATCGACACAGTTGCCAGAGTCGATTCATATTCGTTCGGAAACACCATTTAGTATAGTTTGACGTGAAATATATCGGTTTCGCTTCTTTTTCGGTATTTCTTACTATCGGATGTCTTAAGAATAGCGAAATATCTGACAGGCACAGACAAGACACAGCCCAATTACGTCAGTAAATGCAACTTACAAGTGTGGATAAGAAGCTGAGAGCATATTCTAAGCTTCTCGGGCTGTTTGAGTCTAGTCAAAAGTTAGAGGTACCTTTGTGTTTTTTTTTTTCTATCGAGTAAGTGTTCTTCTCTTATGTTTTGGTAAGAATATTTTCTCAGAGTTATAATAGTACTATCTATGCATATTTTTAATCTGAATATAGTACTTGATTTACTGAGGTATAAATAAAATCGTCTGTTGGCATTTTACTTTAACTTAACTTATCAGCACTTGGATAGAAGCATAATTGTCGTACAATTCATTTGTAACATTTCAGAATAACGTAGAAAGGTCTGTATTTCCGTGACAGTTTAAGAAATATGCCTGTTACTTTGGTTTAATTTGATAATATTATCTCGATAGTAAAAAAACATTCGATATAAACAATCGATTTTACAGAATATTCGAATGAATTTGGTAACGTCCCGAAGCGAAATCGATTTTCTTCAGAAAAAGGTTATATTAATTAGAATCACAGTTATATAACTGGCATCTCCGCTGAAGATCGCAACAGGTACTGTATTTTAATTCTTAATTCGTAGGACATGAAGTTACTTTTTGGTGTTGTTAGAGGTTCTTAAATCATATATAGTAAGCACGTGTTGCGATCTTGAAGCCAAAACACAGCTAAAGGCGATACGAAATTTTTACGTTATTAGATATCTTTCAAACTATGAAAACTGATTTCACACAGATTTCATAATTTATAATTTGAACGTATTTTGTACCTTTGAACCTCAGACTCAAGCTGAGAAATCGCTGGAGGGATTTCTCTACTAGTGTATAATTGACTGTCATATTGAATAGTAGCTTGAGACCCAGACCATTACAGTGCCACCAACTTATCTGTAGAATGATTCAAGGGCGCCAAAAGGGTGGGCCACCTATTAAATAATTTGCTGCAATCGGTATAAACATGGTTGTACACGGACCTGACGAAATTGTAAAAATATTTTTTATTTTTAGTTATGCATTACTATGAGATTGATACATAGATAAATGTTTCGGTAACAGGTAATCTGATACATAGGTTACATATGTACCTATAAATGTATTTTAAATCACATTATTTCAGGGTTACAAATATTATATGTTCAAAGTGCTTTTATGCTTTGAACTTACAGTCTAGAAACATAACATTTATGTAATAATCTGTTATCTGAGCCATTTTTTTAGTTAGATATACTTTTTTGATTAATATGCCTACCTTTTGGTAATAACTAAATTAATAAAAATATCGCTATATTATAACATTATTTTTCGTTTATAGAAAACTTTTCACACAGTAATTATGGTCAGAGGAAACATCAGTATGTGAATTAACACCATATGTATGATCGAGTGGATAAATTCCACTCAGGTATTTCCTCAAAATCTGAGTCACAGTCACTATCGGTGTCAGAGCCACCGTCTAAATTGTCAATAAAAGGCTGATCTAAATATCCGTTTTTTTGACGATATTCCCCTTCAATTTTTTGCACGTGCGCATTACATTTCTGTCATTCGGAGGCATCAATAGTAGGTACTGAACGCTTTGGTTACTAGTTGCGGCATATTTTCATTTTTGTGCTCTATGTTTACGTCCACTACTTTCCTTTTCATGGAACTCCATATGATCTCTATGTGATTTAGGTCACAGTGATAATAATACAATAACACAACACAGTATAATACAATATAAAATATACAACGATTTCGGGAATTTATTTAATAATAATCTAGTATCACTGATCTGTAGCGACTGACACTAACAGCGAAGTGACGTGTTCAATAGTTTCAGTTTTGGCCGTTCTACAGATAAGTTGGTGGCACTATACATTATTATATTCTGCGATGTACTCTGCCTTGAACGAAACCGTCAGTGTTTGGTTAATTGTCAGAACTTTGTGACAAAAAAACTTATTTTTCCAGTTAAAAAGTATCCTATGTCCTTCTTCACAATATACATTATAACTTTGTAAACTTTCATCAAGATCGCTTCAGCCGTGACGGAGTTACTTTCGAATTCATAATATTACCGTTTTTTTTATAACATCGACGTCATCAATGTGCCTTTTTTAAATTACACAAACCGCATATTTGTAGACGAGGTCCGGACTAAGATATTGTATGATCCAACAGTTGTCCATAGCTCTCTCCATAGGCCGCTACGCAACTTTGAATTGATGTATTATGGCCATAGTTAGCGACCTATTTGATCTAGTGACGACCTCTGTGACGCGGCGGGCGAACGTTCGCCTGCGACGCAGGAAGTTGCGGGTTCGATTCCCGCCTCGGAACAAATATGTGTGCGATCTGCAGATATTTGTTCAGGATGTTCTGGGTATTTTCTATATATAATAAAAAATATCTATCTATGTAATATATTGTATTAAGTATATCAGTTGTCTAGTACCCATAACACAAGCTCTGCTTAGCTTGGGGCTAGGCAATGTTGTGTGAACTGTCCAGCATTATTTATTTATTTAGTTATTTAATTATGTTAATCATTTAATCTCGACCTATAATGATTCACAATATCGCTAACCAGTCTACATTACACAAAGATTAGCTGGAAGATAGTGCTACTTAACATTAAGTTCGCCTATGTACTGCTTTTTTGTCTTATGCAATAAATAATTTGTATCCCTGTCTATTGAATATCTCTGTCTATTAAATATCTTTTGATCGTTTGCAATGGTATTTAGATGATCAAATGATTCATTTGTATTTTTAAAATTTGTTTGTATTATTGTTTCTGTAAAAATTAATATATCTGTCTATTTTATCTTTTGATCATTTGAAATAGTATTATCTTTCATTTTGTATTTTTTAAAATTTGTTTGTATATACCTACTTGTAAATTAAATGGTTTATTTGTAATAGTTGTATTATTATTTCTGTAAAAATTCAATATCTATGTCTATTGAATATCTCTGTCTATTAAATATCTCTATCTTTTGATCGTTTGCAATAGTATTTATATTACCAAATGTTGCATTTATATTTTTTAAATTTGTTTTTATACCTACTTGAACCGTTGTAGTACTCTTTCTGTAAAAATTTAATATCTTAAGATTAAAAATCTACAGTTAAGCCTCGATTCGGTTCAATTTTAGTTCTGGAATGAGGTTTAGAATGATTTTTAAATCACGGTTGGATCAATTATTAACTGAAATAAAATGTACTTTGATGTTCTCTGCCTGAGTCTGAGTAGGTTCTAGCGCGTTGTGTCCGTATCGCCTCTCATCCTCCACCCCGTGCCGGCGCAGCGGACGGCCCACAATGAGACACAGATTACAACAGTAATATAAGTAAGTATTGCTGTACCGGACATGCGGTGAGCTGCGTCCCCCGCCTAATTAGACTAGCAACGTTATATTTGCTCTGCGAATAAAAACAAAACACAAGTCAATAAATCAGTTTCCGTAGACCAATTTCTATAGCCCAGGAACATTATTTCTACCAATAGCAATCGCGCGCTAAAATCTTGCGCTGTTATTGGATAATCGATTTCGCGGCAAAATCGCGGACGGTCGTGCGCCATTCAGTCGACTCTTAGATGTGAGCGGAACAAAGCTATACTATACGATCGGCTACCGTCGGATATCAGTCTGCGCTTTTCTGCGCAAACGAAAACAGTCGATTGGACTTATATTTTGGGCAAAACTGTACCCTCTGCCTATAACAATGCAACCTCACATGACACGTCCACGAAGCACGCACCCTATGCGGCATTGCACTGCGCCCGATACCCTGAGACATAAAAATGAAGAGTCTCATGTGCCTGTAATTTTACCGGCACGCATATCCTTCGAACAAATGTTCCACCCATAGAGTTCGAATGCGAAAAAGGGAGTTCTTTTACATTAACATTAGCGTAAGCCAGAGGCCCTTAAGCTTGCAGAGGACCAGATTGATTAACTCACAGTGCGTTAGAGCAGCTCGTACTGACGCAGGTGCATGCGCTGGATTATGTCGCGACAGTCGTTGAAGACGCGCTTGATGTTCTCCGTGTCGACCGCGCACGTGAAGTGCGGGTAGCAGTAGTGCTTGCCGTCGCCGGAGGCCGTACTGATGCGCTGTAACACAGAGGCACACAGTCATTATAACATTATAATACTACGCACCACGCATAATGGACCGCCCATAGAGTTCGAATGAGGAAAAGAGAGTTCTTTAACATTAATACTATGCACAAAAGGCCACTCTCCGCATCGCGTCCCCACACTCTATACCCGGAAATCTGTCAGTGAATGTGGGGTTCGTTATACGTTACAAAAACGTTGAAAAGTTTTGCTATACGTGACTTTTGTCTTCGAGCAACGATAAAGACAGATATTTTAATTTACACCAAGGTGGCAAACAAGCCTACGGCCCACCTGTTGGTAAGCGGTTACCGTAGCCTATGGACGCCTGCAATACCAGAGGCATCACACGCGCGTTGCACTGCTTTTGAAGAACCCCATACTGTAGTCACTTGGGAAAATCTCTGCAGGGAGATCATGCCACAACCTGAGTGTTTGCGGGGGGAAGTTTCTCTCAAAACCGCACAGTCACACCCTGAACAAATATCTGCAGATCGTAATAATATTTGTTCCAAGGCGGGAATCGAACCCGCAACCTCCTGCGTCGCAGGCGAACCTTCAGTCGCCGCGCCACAGAGGTCGTCAATATCGTAGTAGCAAGTAGAAGTGGCAATGGGCGGGCCATATAGCTCGCAGAGCTGGCGTTAATAGTGTATGCCACCGCCACCTCGGGCTGGTCGCGCGCGTCAGGCGCCGCGTGCGGCGGCGTGCCGTAGCGCGTGCACTCACCAGGAACTCGTCGCGGATGAAGTACTTGGCGCGCGCCACCTCGGGCTGGTCGCGAGCGTCGGGCGCCGCGTCCGGCGGCGTGCTGTAGCGCGTGAACTCCGCGAAGTACTCCTCGAGGCGCGACTTGCCGGCCAACACCTTCTCTGCCAGCAAGTCCTGCTTGTTCAGGAACAGGATCACGGATATCGTGCGCAGCCATCTGCAAACACCAAGAACACACTATCAGCTACTGATTAACAGGAGTAGTTCAACTACTTACATACATTGTTTCCCAGAGGGGTGTAGGCAGAAACCACGGATTTCCACTTGCTACTATCCTGACACACCTCTTTTGCTTTATTCACTCGCATCTCATTCTTCATACATGCTCGTCGGTTAAGGATAAGGTACTCATGACCTGGCCTTTTTTCAGAACGTCAGAACGTCCAGAACGATCTGGTCTGAATACGTTCGCCGAGGTCTTCCCCTTCCCACTGTCCCATTCACGCTCGTCGTACCCGTTTCGTCAATCTACTATCGTCCATCCTTTTTAAATGGCGAAACCATCTAAGCATACCTTTCTCAATCCTAGTCACTACGTCTTCTTTCTCTTATCACACTATTTCTCATTCTATCTTTCAAAGTCACACCACACATACTTCTCAAAGCTCTCATCTCCACTGCATTTATTCTACTTTCATGTTTATTCTGCAATACCCAAATTTCGCTACGATACATTAGTGTCGGTACACCCCTCTATGTCTTTTTGGACACGTCACACGTTCCACCTGCTAATAAAACATTCAACTACCTACATATTTTGTTAGTAGTAAAGCTTTTTAGTGAAAGAGTTTGTCCGTGGTAGTACTACCAACACCTATTTCTGCCGCAAAGCAGTAGTGCTTACATTGCTGTGTCCCGGTTTGAAGGGTACGGTTGCCGGTGAAATGACAGGCACTTTTAATTTTTCCCCATACTTTTCCTTCCGTGAATGAATTAGAAGAATCAACCCCTTCGTCTCCTTCCGTGGATAATATAATAAAACCATCTCCTTCGTAAACGAATTAACCCCTCCGTCTCCTAACGTGCTTGAAGAAATAGAATAGAACTCTCCATCTCCTTCCGTGGATGACGTAAAAACAGACTAAGGGGACACCTGGGGATGCACAGCATCCACCTGAGTCGCGCAGCACCATGTTGTAGGACGAGCAGGCCGTCACGGAGATGATGGCGGTGACGTCACTGGGTCCATGCGACTCTCTGAGGGCGGTACACTTGCCTGTTGTTCCATATGCTCTTGAAGAGGTCGAGCGACTCACGCAGGCGGTTCTGCGTGGGGTCCTCGCGCAGCACCATGTTGTACGACGAGCAGGCCGTCACGAAGATGATGGCGGTGACGTCATTGAAGCACTGGATCCACTTGCGGCGCTCGTCCCGCTGCCCGCCCACGTCGAACATACTACGGAAACGACTCGTTTGTCAGTTCTGGCGCGACATTTTGTTATTAAATTGTTTAAGAAAGCTCACGCACACGGGGTATTTTATCAAAGCATTTCAAGCGCGTTTTCGCATAAAACGCGAGCAATGATCGCGTTACAATTTCGTTTAAATGAAGCGTCTGTTTCGGGTCTGTATCGCTGCTAAAATACGCCGTCTGCATAGGCTCTAATTGAGCCCGAAAAAAGCAATGTGCTATTAGACAAAAGGGATGGGCTGCAGTATCCACCTGAGTACGCAACACCAATACCGCGATCACCAATATAATATAGTAACATTCCATATAAATATAGACTTCTATATGGAAAGTGAAGTGGTTAGAAATTTATTTGTTCACTAACACCATTAGTCAAAGGTAAATATGGAGTGTAATTGTTCTACTGACTTCAGCATACTGAGCTAAGCTATCTTGTGTCGATTCTACATGCATTCAGGTTTTATGCCATGGAGGATATCCAGAGATCTTCTTCAGATTACGTGGATTATTATATTATCAACTGGTGGAGTGCCCGCGACTTTGTCCGCGTCATGTCTCAAGGACAAAAACTTTAGGCTCTGCATTGATAGTAAATTACATAACGATTATTATATTAAGAGTAATAAGAGTAAAACTCACTGGAAATTGACTTTGTCGACTACGAACTGCGTCTCGAATATGCCAGAGGTGAGCACACGGCAGCGCAGGATATCCTGCTCGCTCGGCGTGTAGTTGGACTGCTTTATTGTGTGGACCTGATCGAGGAAACTGAAACACAAACAAAACTTAATTGTACATTTTTTTAAACACAGGAAATTTTCACCGGTATTCCTGTAAAAGCACCAATAGGTTTTTAGTAGTAGAGTTATAAGTGAAAGAGTTCGTCCGGGGAAGTACTATCACCAGACGCAGCTGTTGGTAAGTTACGATGCGGCCGACGTTGGAGCACGAAGGTCTAGAAGGCACCTATTCACTCTTGCCTTAACCGGTCGGACCGGGACGATGTCGATCGACACTCGATTTCTCTCATACCTTCATGTACTCACACTGTCGATCGACACCTTCCACAGAGGGTTTAGTACTTTGTCTATCATTCAATTGTTAGCAACTGGATATTAGATATTGTAACTCTATGCCATAGAGAAATAGTTATAGGAACGAAACAAAGCAAAAATACACTTCATGTGAGTTGAGTTTCGGTGATAAGAAATAATGTTAGGTCGCCATGTTTTTGCTGTATTGTGAGCGCGGTCCGGAATTTTTACGAAATAAACATTATTGTGTGTTTTCTGGTTATTTGAGTGTAAATGACTGCAAAAATAGTGTTACGAGCTAGGGTTCAGGATAAAATAAACTCTTAAAACACCGGTGAACAAATTAACACTTTTTAATAAAATAATCCAAAAAGCACAAATTCACACTTCCTTTAACCGCACTATTCAAAATTATCACTCTCACCACTTTACTTGCACTATACTACGCTGTTCTAAATTATCCCTCTCAGGTCTCTTGATTACTTCACACACTTAGCTAGTAGTCAACTGAACTCCACGAATGAATTTACGACTTTATATACGAGCGTCTTAGAGTCTCGAATATTCTAACAATTACGAGTAATCTGTAGAAACGTCTACCATAGTCTAGAACTATCGGGAACTATATCTATCCTGCTCTAACAACAGGATAGCAGGCTCTTGCTACACTTCTCTGACACATCCTTACTCTATGGGTAGAGCCACAGGTTCAGCTATTCGTCAATAGATGGCGTTAAATGTGTTGCCGAATGACTTTATCTGTGGTGCCATATTCATTCTGTGTTGGCGCGTAACATTGCCCCCTCCTTAGACGTGCTCGTCCCGAGCATCGTTAGACCCATAATATCGCGCCAATCTATCTACATGTACAATCTTAGGTGTACCTCGCAGCCCCTTCTGAATTCGGTACGTGACATCGTTAATCCTGGTCACAACACGGTATGGTCCGTCCCATTTTGCTTGCAATTTGGGAGATTTTCCTTTACTGCGTACCGGATTATGCAACCACACTAGCGAGCCTTCGTCAAATCCCAGGTTGTTCAACTTACGGTCGTAACGGGTCTTCATCTTTTCCGACACTTGTTGGCTGGATTGTCTAACGTGTTCATATACGTCATTCATTTTATTACGCAGGTCTCTTGCATAATCCGTTATGGTGCTCGGAGAATCTGGTGGAGTCCCAGTTATCAGGTCTGCTGGCAACCGTAGTTCTCGACCAAAGTTTGCATAGGCAGGAGTGACAGTTGTACTCTCGTGAACTGCACTTCGGTATGACAGCAGAAATGGCTGAATGTGCTTGTCCCAATCATTTTGTTTGCTTCCCAACACTTTGGCCAAGTATCTCTCCAACGTTTGGTTGAATCTTTCCACCATTCCATCAGATTGGGGGTGATAAGCGGTAGTTCTTGTTTTATGAGCACCCATTACTCGACATGTTTCCTGGAATACCTGAGACTCAAAATTCCTGCCTTGATCGCTGTGAATTTCCAGGGGCACTCCAAATCGACAAAAGACTTCATGGACTAATTTATCTGCTACTGTCGAAGCTTCTTGATTAGGAATCGCGAAAACTTCCGGCCACTTAGTAAAGTAATCCATGACAACCATGAAGTACTTGTTCCCATTTTCACTCACTGGGAATGGTCCTGCAACGTCCAGTGCTATCCGTTCCCATGGCGCCCCGACGTTGTATAGCTTTAATGCTCCTCTGCTGCGTGTGTGAGGACCTTTCACTGCTGCACAACTAGTGCATTTCCGGCACCAATCTTCCACATCATCTCTGCAATGGATCCAATAAAATCGTTCCCGTATCTTTAACAGTGTCCTTTTTACTCCCATATGTCCTCCAGAACATCCTTCATGATAAAGTTGCAGAACGTCAGGTACCTTGATTTTAGGAACAACCATTTGACGACCTCTGTGGCGCGGCTGACGATGGTTCGCCTGCGACGCAGGAGGTTGCGGGTTCGATTCCCGCCTCGGAACAAATAATTTGTGCGTTCTGCAGATATTTGTTCAGGGTGTTCTGGGTGTTTTCTATGCATAATAAAAAATATCTATCTATGTAATGTATTATATTAAGTATATCAGTTATCTAGTACCCATAACACAAGCTCTGGCTTAGCTTGGGGCTAGATAATGTTGTGTGAACTGTCCAGCATTATTTATTTATTTATTTATTTATTATTTATTTATTTGCAGATGACAGTGATCTCCTCGAGCATTTTCCCATTTGCGGCACAAAACTTCATCGTGGATAATCAGACTGTCCCATTGTGCCCAATAGCTCTTTGTTGTTGTACTCATCCCAGCAACATCACTCCACTTGGGCTTTGAGGTACCAGCTATAATCCACTCAACTATTGGTTTGATATCCGTGTCATCTCGCTGAGCTTGTTTCAGGGTTTCCTTCCATTCATCACTTAGATCCGTTTTCAACATCCTGACGGGTACTGCTTCTCTGGTCTCTTGTTTGACACAATTTTTACAGTTATCCGGGCAAGGTCTTCTTGATAGCGCATCTGCGTTACCATGTGATCTTCCACTACGATGCTCAGTTTCGAAGTCAAATTCCTGTAGCTGTTCAATCCATCTTGCCACTTGCCCCTCCGGATTCTTGAATTGTAGCAGCCACTTCAATGCAGCATGGTCGGTTCGCAGATGAAATTTGCGTCCAAGCAGATATTTACTGAAATGCTGCAGGGTCTTCACTACTGCTAACAGCTCCCTTCTTGTGACACAGTAGTTTCTTTCCGGTTTGGATAAGGCTTTACTGAAGTAAGCTATCACCACCTCTTGATCACCTTTGCGTTGGGATAATACACCGCCGATGCCAGTATTACTCGCGTCTGTGTCTATGATGAACTCGTTCTCGATGTCAGGAAAGCCAAGAATAGGCGTGTCACACAGACGCTTCTTCAATTCCCGGAAAGCAGTGTCACACTCCTTATCCCAGCAAAATTGTCGCTTCTCCTCGGTGAGCTTGTGCAAAGGTTTGGCAACATCAGCAAAGTTTTTCACGAACCGTCGGTAATACGAGCATAATCCTAAAAATGCTCTCACCTCTGTCTTGTCTTTTGGAGTCGGCCAACCTTTGACAGCGATGACTTTTTCTGGGTCAGTTTGTACACCATCCTGCGAAATAACATGTCCCAGAAAGCTCACCTGTCGTTTGAAGAATGTGCACTTTTTCGGACTTAATTTTAGATTGGCTCCGCGTATTTTGGCCAGCACGCGTTCTAGATTTTGAAGATGATCTTCAAACGTTCGCCCCACAATGATAATGTCATCCAAATAGACAAGACAGGCTTCTCCAATCAATCCGGTAAGTACTAGCTCCATCAATCTTTCAAACGTTGCAGGCGCATTGCATAATCCAAAAGGCATTACCCTGAATTGCCAGAGACCCTTGCCAGTAGAAAACGCTGTTTTTTCCTTGTCCTTTGGATCTATTTCCACTTGCCAGTAGCCACTTTTCAAGTCTAGGGTTGTAAACCACTTCATTCCCGTCAGTGTATCTAATGTGTCGTCAATCCTCGGTAGTGGGTAACTGTCCTTCTTGGTCACTGCATTTAGTCGACGATAATCCACACAAAAACGCAAGCTGCCATCCTTCTTTTTAACAAGCACTACAGGAGAACACCATGGACTTGATGAAGATTCAATCACGCTATCTTTTATCATTCCTTCAATCATGGTCTCCACTTCCTTCTCTCTTGCAACAGGTAATCTCCTTGGTCGTTGACGGATAGGTGGCTCATTACCAGTATTTATTGTGTGTTGAACTAGCCCAGTCTTTCCAATGTCAGCATCATTTGAAGAGAAAATATCAGCGTACCGAAGCAACATCTTCTTAGCTTTTGCCATTTCTTCCACAGAAAGATCCTTGTGACAATCTTCAAGAAATGATGACACGTTGTATTTACTAGTTAGTTTATTGCCACTGGACAATTCCTGGCATTTTCGCATCCAGGCTACTTCTTCGCAGGTGCCTATTAACATTCCCTTTTTGATGTGATGTTCCTTATTACTTGGGTTCAATATTCGTACTGCTAAATTATCTGTGGTCCTCACTAGAGTACGTGCCATAATCCATGGTAGGTCATTGTCCGTTCTTTCTATTAGGACACATCGATTTTGTCCAGAAACTTGCAGCAACCTTACTGGTACAATGGTTTCTGATCTGGGAGGAAGAACCATTTTCTGAAGGCAGTAAACCTTTCCAGACACTCCACCTTCCATAAAGATTTCCTCTGTCCTGCACTTTAAAATTCCTTGGTTCACGTCTATCTCACATTGATGTTTTCGCATAAAATCCAATCCCAGGATGCAGTCATCAACTATGTCGGCAACAATGACTTTATGCTGGAAAGTTCTCTCACCCAGCTTCATCTCCACCTGCTTCTCGCCTCGGACGGCTATGTGCTGACCGGTTGCTGTCAGGAGCTGAATATGGTCATGGTTACAGAAGAAGTCCCCAGAAAAGCGATTTGCAAGTTGAGAACTGACCACTGTACGAGAAGCACCAGTATCCAAAGTTATCTTACAGGGTGTTCCATTGATTTGGCCTTCGATAATCAGGCTATTCCCGTCATGGGCCTGTGAGATTGAAATTCTTGGGGCTTTTTTAAAACCGGCCAGCACTCGCCCCGCAGTCCTGGCGTTTACTCGTTTCCCTGCTGGTTGTGGCTGGAGGCAACCACCCGGTCTTCCTGAGATCGATCTTTCCTTTCAATCGACCGTTTGGGGCAACTGGACCTTAGATGACCCTTTTCACCACACTCATAGCATCTAGGGCTAAATTTTGGACGACTTTCACGGTTAGGGGTTGCTACCATTTTCCTGATGCGGTGCGCTCGATGGTCCTGGTCCTGACCTGCTCCTCCTGCCGACGGGCCTGCTCCTGAAGCATTGCCATTAAAGCAGCAAAATCAATTGAAGCGGGAGCTTGGACCGCTGATGGTGGTGAAACCCCGGATGATCCAGCAGCTGGCTCCACCATTGGGTCAGGAATCTGGCGACGCACTTGTGATGGTGAACCTTCAAGTCGCCTGACATCCATTTCCAACTGCCGCTGACTGCGCGTCCTGATACCTTCCGTATCGTCCTTTGGAAGTACCGGCATTATTTTATCCCACTTCTGACACCAATTTGTTACGAGCTAGGGTTCAGGATAAAATAAACTCTTAAAACACCGGTGAACAAATTAACACTTTTTAATAAAATAATCCAAAAAGCACAAATTCACACTTCCTTTAACCGCACTATTCAAAATTATCACTCTCACCACTTTACTTGCACTATACTACGCTGTTCTAAATTATCCCTCTCAGGTCTCTTGATTACTTCACACACTTAGCTAGTAGTCAACTGAACTCCACGAATGAATTTACGACTTTATATACGAGCGTCTTAGAGTCTCGAATATTCTAACAATTACGAGTAATCTGTAGAAACGTCTACCATAGTCTAGAACTATCGGGAACTATATCTATCCTGCTCTAACAACAGGATAGCAGGCTCTTGCTACACTTCTCTGACACATCCTTACTCTATGGGTAGAGCCACAGGTTCAGCTATTCGTCAATAGATGGCGTTAAATGTGTTGCCGAATGACTTTATCTGTGGTGCCATATTCATTCTGTGTTGGCGCGTAACAATAGTGTTTTTTAGGATATACCTAGACCATGTGTTATTGCCAATAAACTACTAAAAAAGTGCTTTGTGAAGTGGTTTATTGTTATCTCAAAGTTAGTGGTCAGTTTTCGCTGACAAAGTATCCGTAGTGAGGAAATGTTTATTTTAAATTTTTTTCAACAAAACGGTAAGTTTTTATAAAATAGTTGCCTATAAATAAACCAATAGGAAATTTCAAGAGGATTCTTGTAGTGGTATTAATTTTATGATCCGTCCATTCATTAGGCTACAATTAACGATTTAGTGATGAGTCCGCCCATCCACCATTTTTGCCGTGATCTGCTCGCGACTCAAGGGATAGTTTACAAGCGACATCGCGCGACTCGACCGGTTAAAGATACCCATATTATAGTTTTTAGGAAAGACAGACGACGGCAACTTGTTCCACTTCTTAGCAGTTCGCATTACAAAGGTGGAACCTACACGCTTAGTGCGAATTGCGGGTATACTGATGAGGTAAGGATGTTACTGAGCCGTGCGCCTGCTTGTCGTATGATGAAAAGGAGATGGTAGGATCAGATCATGAAGCTCCTGGGCACATTTACCGAAATGTAACCTATAGAAGGTACTTACTACTTGGCACAGTCGATGAGCTGGTACTCGTTGCTACGATCGTAGGTGCGCTGCACCCCCTGGTCTTTCCACAGCGCCTCCGTGTGCTCGTAGAACTCCATCGGGTAGTCGAAGTCTGGCTGGGACGCTACATCCTGAAACACAAATAGGCATGATGATACTAACAACTTCGCAGCTAGGATTTGTTTCTCCAAGACAAGATTTTATAATATTAGTGATCGGAACCGTGTGCTGATCACAATGAGCCTAAACACGGCTAGTCTACTATTATCCATCGAGTTCCGTTGTCCACCTTTCGTCTTCGTCATTAGATCAGCTCGCTGTCACCATCATATTGTATTGTCATCGGAACTAGACAGGTACGCCAAATTTCAGCTCAATCGGATATCGGAAAGTAACCCTTATCGCCACCCGTGAGATACTGATCATTGAGTAGTTCTAATGGCCATCTCTGGTCTTCTTTATCAGTTCCACTTCACCAAATGGCACTTTCTGAATGCACATGCTTAGGCCTTTGGTGTGGGACGCCACATGCGTTGATTCCTTCCATCTGCCCGGGACATCATCTAGGGTCGGTGCGGCGGCAGATTCAGCTGAGGACCCCCAAAAGGAGCAATGACGCAAGTCTCGACAACAAATGCTGAGCTGGACGCCAATTTGTGTCAGAGTGTTACGTGACTGGTACTAGAAGGCACAACTTAGTTTTATATTTCTTTGTTTCTGTGTGTGTGTGTGTGTGTGTGTGTGTGTGTGTGTGTCATTTTGTGTGGAATATTGTTTCCATGGTTTGTTGACACCAATTTATGTTTTTTTTTCTTTCTTTTCTTTCGACAGAGCTTACGTGTTTGAGCCTTTACGTTACGCCTTAGCGTTTTCAAAATAATTTTAACGCATCTGTCGCGATCTGTTCTAAGTGACGCTTGACCCGAGAGCTGGCTCTTATCTGGCTCAACACATTAGTATTGTCAGTGTGAAAATGCAGACAGCATCTTAGGGACGCTTCCGTCTGCTAGTGATTTGGATCAGTTGAGATACCTTCAGATCGTTTGCAACGGTCTTCAGATAGCGCAAGTATTCTTGAATGTATTTACTTGTATTCGTTGTATTATTATTTGTGTGCATAAATAACTGTTGTTATAAGCAGGTCCATGTTATCTTACCTGTATGTAATCGACGCGCGCCTTGTTTTCAGGTTTTTCCAGTGGTATAGGGGGCGTTAAAGTGCTCATGGCGCCGGTGATCGTCTGAAACATTAAATAAGCATACATAATTGTATGATCTGCAAATATTTATTCCGGGTCTGGGTGTTATGGTACCACGGTAATCGTGGTTTCTGATACCCCCGACACAGGGAATCCTAGTGTGGGGTCAGGACTATGTATGTGACTGTTGGGTGTTATATTATATAATTAAATAGTGGGTAGATATATGTATAGGGGTTGAATTAGAATTGGGGGGTGGGGGGTGTTTATTTTCTGGTTCATATCTTCAGAAATCTAGAACACCTGATACTTTGATAAGTCTTATCTTATTGCACACCATCATGGGAAATAGACGTGACAAGTGGTGAGCTCATCGCCGCCATTGCTTCCCACGACTGATTCTACTAACGCTTTCTTCCAGTAATAACACAGTAATAACTAGCAGCCTGGACAAATCTTATACCAACGAATCTTACAAACAAGTCCGGGTAATCCCTTAGTCGGCTTTTACGACATCCACGGGAGGAGATGGTGGGGTCTATTATTGGGCCGGACACACCACGGCACTCACAAGTATAAGTATAGTTTATTATATGTTTCTATGTAACTTTTGAAACTATCATGGTTATGTACATACTTTTCACTAGAAACGGGATATTTACCATTAGTAGAGGATCCGCAACTAGAGACGACCTTCACCGACATGTTTAATGGATGGAAAGTATTTTATATGAAATTTAATATATTAGAAAAAATATCTCGAGTGGGTTGTCTAAAAAATTACTGCCCAGACTAAGATTCGTTAAAAATTTAAAAACCAGCCAAGTGCGAGTTGGACTCACGCACTAAGGGTTCCGTACCATTATACAGTTGTGGTCATATAATTAAGAACGATTTGAAGTTCTAGACGTTTTTTATTTAAATCGTATCATACACAGAGATGTGTACCTTCTGAGAAGCAACTAGTTATGTTATATAATAGTCACATTAATAGAGCAACCTGACTTAAGAATAAAGTATGAAATCGCTAACTATTTTTTGCACATTTTATTGATTTTATCAAAGTAACACATTCAAATAGTACTGAAACTGGACAAATAATTAAGAACGATTTATTTAACTGCTCGGGAATTGTTTTGTATGACACTTAGATTTAAAAAATCACAATATTATGTAGCACAGGAAACATAAAAAGAAATTTAATAAATATTTAACTAAAATTAATAGTTAATAGCATATCCACGGCTTTTAATTACAGCTTTACACCGGCGAGGCATTGACTCTATTAATTTTTGACATTTCGCAAGAGAAATACAGTTCCATTCTTCTAAAAAAACGTCATACAGCTCTCTTAAATTTCCACACTTCGTATTTGAAACCTTTTTCTTTACTTCAAACCACAGATTCTCTATTGGGTTTAGATCTGGACTGTTAGCAGGCCAGTCTAAGACAGAAACTAATTGCGCTGTAAGAAATTCCTTTACGGTGCGTGCAGTGTGCTTTGGATCATTGTCATGCTGGAATGTCCAAATGACCGGTAGAACGTCTTCAGCGTATGGTAACATTGTTTCTTCCAGTATATTTTTGTATTGGAACTGATCCATGTTACCTTCTATCAACTTTACAGGTGTCCATGACAGGACACCATGTCCAGAAAAGCAACCCCAAATTTTCACATTTCCACCACCGTGCTTTAATGTAATTTTCGTGTACTTTGGGTCGAATGCTGTATTCGGGGGACGTCGTACATATCGTTTTCCATCAGAACATACTCTGTTTATTTTCGTCTCGTCAGAAAAAAGTACATTTTTCTACTGTTGCACAGTCCAGTTTTCATACTTTCTCGCAAATGCAAGCCGGGCTTACCTGTGGCAAACTTTTAACATGGGTACCTTTCTTGCTATCCTACCGTGCAATTTTTCTTCTACCAAACGTCTTCGAATAGTGCGTGCTGAGATTGCTGAAGGGTTGTTTTCACCTAAATATTCTTTTCTAAGCTCATTGGACCCTTTAAAAGGATTTTGTTTTGCCATAAGAACGATGTTTCGGTCATCTCGAGGAGTTGTTTTTCTCTGTTTAGGTACACGTGGAACATTCGAAGTAGTTTGATACGTAGCAAAATGCTTTACAGCGTGGAAAACCATCGTTTTTGAACATTGCAGATGGTCGGCTATCTTTTTATAAGACCAATTCTTCCGGCGAAGTTTTATTATTACTTCCCTTGTAGATTTATCACAACTTTTATTTTTTCCCATTGTTTTTTCTAAAGAAGCAATCACCTTTAATCTTTTACAGCACGTAATGGCGCCAAAATTATACAAACAGTAACAAATCGACTGAGTGTTCTCTATTTAAATTTGAATAAAGGTATAAACTACTTAGCGTTCTTAATTACGTGACCAGCCAGTAATAAGGAATACTTTGTTTAAAAGTAGTGTAAAAAGTTTGCCTATTGATTTTTAGCCAATCATGTGTATCAATGAATACAGTGGTAATATGGAAATGTTTTACGATACCGAGAGAAATAAAAACAAATGCATACAATTAGTTTTGCATCTTAGTTGGAAAAAATCTTCCCTTTATATCAGCGTTCTTAATTATATGGCCACCACTGTATATAAAAACCGGCCAAGTGCGAGTTGGACTCGCGCACGAAGGGTTCCGTACCATTATCTATAAAACGGCAAAAAAAACACATTTGTTGCATGGGAGCCCGCTTAAATATTTATTTTATTCTGTGTATTTGTTGTTATAGCGGCAACAGAAATACATCATCTGTGAAAATTTCAACAGTCTAACTATCACGGTTATTAAAAAAAGGAAATTTTTTTTTTTTTTTTTTTTATTAATCATTGTCTGGACAGGAATTTTTTAGACAACCCACTCGGGATATATTTTCTAATATATAAAATTTCATATAAAATACTTTTCATCCATTAAACAGATCGGTGAAGGTCGTCTCTAGTGCGGATCTTAGACTACATGTTTTTTGAGTTTTAAATGTAGTGATGGTAGTGGTGTCGTTCGTAATAAAAGAATGAGAAAGAGCGTAGATCGATATATCTGCCAATAACATCTACTCGCAAAGACTTTAGTTAGTTCTCCCGTGATCATGGCGCATGCAACTGTGCCGAAATATCGGGAACATATAAAACTCAAAAATCATGGTAAATATCCCGTTTCTAGTGAAAAGTATGTTTCTGTGTAGCTCTAGTTTACAAATAAATATATATTCTTTCTTTCTTTTCTTCATATCTTTTGTAGCAAACTCACAAGTATAGCATCTCGAATGTTCTTCTTGATGTCCTCGATCTTCTCGCGACGCTCCCTGTCCGAGAACCCGTTCACGTGGAGGATCCGCATCTGCTTCACGATCGTCGACTTGCCAGACTCACCCGCGCCCAGGAGGAGCAGCCGATGCGTGGCGCGGTATAGCTGGAACAGTACAATAACTCATTTTTAGAGACAATCAAATCTAATTTAGAGAAGGAAAAAAAAAGTACTGTATCATTGAGATACAAATATTCATGGAAGGAAAACGGAGGTTGGCCATGCGTGGCGCGGTTATAGCTGGAACATTGCAATAACTCATTTTTAGAGACAATCAAATCTAATTTAGAGAAGGAAAAAAAAGTACTGTATCATTGAGATACAAATATTTATGGAAGGAAAACGGAGGTTGGCCATGCGTGGCGGGGTATAGCTGGAACATTGCAATAACTCATTTTTAGAGGCAATCAACCCAAATATTGAGAAGGATAAAAAAAAGTACTGTATCATTGAGATACAAATATTTATGGAAGAAAAACGGAGTTTGGAAGCCTATGTCCAAAGATGCACAACCCTAATAAAAAATTAAATGAATTTAGGTATTATGTTCTAAACTAAGTATACTTAAGGTACTTAGTTTAAATTCAAAATATTCAGTCGAAATTCTAATTTTTTGGTGTTTTTTGCCCATTACAGCTTACGAACACTTCTTCAGATAGCGAAAGTTGAGTTCGCGATAACTAGGAGACACACATGTTTTAATTAGCTATGATATCCCTAAACACATTTTTACAGTGTTTTTAACATAAACATGTTTTAACTATCAATTAAAACATGTGTTTTAAGTCTCCCAGTTCTTGCGAACTCAACTTTCGCTGTCTGAAGAAGTGTTGATGAGCTGTAATCGGCAAAAAACCCTAAAAAAAAATAATTCACCTTAAATACATTTATACAAACAATTTTTAAAAAGTAAATGTTAGATTTTTATAGCGTGTTTTAAAATTAATTAATATTTACATGAAATGGCTTAAATACAAATACTATAAATAATATTTTTTAGAGAAAATTGAATTTGGCTGGACAGTGGACATGTCCATCGCATGCCATGAACTGGAGACTAAAAGAACCACTATGTGGAGCCCTGACACAGTGAGACGGCGCGCGGCAGATCACGCAGGAGATGGCGCGATGCAATAACCACTATGTGGAGCCCTGACACAGTGAGACGGCGCGCGGCAGATCACGCAGGAGATGGCGCGATGCAATAACCACTATGTGGAGCCCTGACACAGTGAGACGGCGCGCGGCAGATCACGCAGGAGATGGCGCGATGCAATAACCACTATGTGGAGCCCTGACACAGTGAGACGGCGCGCGGCAGATCACGCAGGAGATGGCGCGATGCAATAACCACTATGTGGAGCCCTGACACAGTGAGACGGCGCGCGGCAGATCACGCAGGAGATGGCGCGATGCAATAACCACTATGTGGAGCCCTGACACAGTGAGACGGCGCGCGGCAGATCACGCAGGAGATGGCGCGATGAAATGGACATAGGTCAGTCTTCCCGTTTTGTTAACTTTTGATTATTCTATTTTTCTCCCCATCTATTTGCGTACCGTGGGTCTTATATGAAAATCGATTCTTATGGAGTTAACTCCAAAATATACAAATTAAACAGCTATCTAAAGAAACCTAAAAAAAACGATATAAAGGTAGCTCAACTGATCTTAATCAGATCAATCTGATCTTTTATTTTTATTTAAACTTCTTGAATGACGGAACAAGCTGATGTTAAGCGGCCCACCTGATGTTAAGCGGTAACCTCTGCCTTTAACAATGCATTACCACATAGGTCACGTCCACCTAGGACGCACTGGCATTGCACTGCGCCCGCCACCCCCTGAGACATAAAGATGAAAAGTCTCATATGCCTGTAATTTCACCAGCAACCATACCCTTCAAACCGGAACACACAGCAATGCGAGCAGTACTGCTTTCCGGCAAAAATAGGTATGGTGGTAGTACTTCCACGGACGAACTCTTTCACAAAAAGCTCTACTACTAACAAACTACTAATAGTACTAATAATTAAATCAATAAATAATGCTGGACAGTTCACACAACATTAACTAGCCCCAAGCTAAGCAGAGCTTGTGGTATAGGTACTAGATATCTGATACACTTAATACAATATATAACATAGATAGATATTTTTTATTATACATAGAAAATACTCATAACACCCTGAACAAATATCTGCAGATCGCTCAAATATTTGTTCCGAGGCGGGAATCGTACCCGCAACCTCCTGCGTCGCAGGCGGGCGAAGGTTCGCCACAGAGGTTGACATACCACACAGGGCCCTTATTCGCTATGACCATAGGAGATTACTTGACAATAACGTGTGACGTCACAATGTATTCTGAACAATTAATGATTCCACGCAGATATCGTAACGATCCCGCGTTATGTCAATTTTGGTCATAGCGAATAAGGGCCCAGGGGGCTTAGTACGAGAATTTGACAGTATTCGAAACTTTGTGTAGTTCGGTTTCCTTTAATACATTTTCTGACAGCGTCCTTAGTTTTCTCCTCGTTTCCGCTAGGGGCGCTGCTAGTAAATGTATGGAAGGAAACGAAACTTCATATAGTTTCGAATACTGTCAAATTCTCGTACTAACCCCCCAGGTCAATAGTGTTACCTGTTTATCCTTCTGCAGTTGCCTGGTTATGGCATCGCTGCGGCGTTTCTGTGACTTGATGTCGTCGCCCTCCGCGCCGCTCTTCCCCCCCGGGGAGCCGAAACACCCCATCGCGGACCACGCAGCCCACCTGGAATCAACGGGAAACCTTCTTTAAATCGAGGGTGAACTCGAGGCAGAGCACTGCAGGCGATGGAAGCAGGCTGAGGGATCAGACGCCGAATTCCGTCACTAACTAACACATTAAGACTGCGCCAACCACAGGCAGAAAACTTCATAAAAAAAAACGCCTCGCGCCGCTTGAAAAAGCAGTTTTTACAAGCTTTATATTAACTTGCAATGTATGTCAGGGTGGAATCTTGCAACTGAATTTTAAAGCAGTTATCCTCAACCGATTGGGATGATATTTTGCATAACTGTCAAGTTCCGATGACAATGCAATATTATGGTAACAGCGAGCTGATCTGATGATGGAGACGGAAGGTGGACAACGGAACTCCCCGAGGGATAATAGTAGACTGACTGCGTTTAGGCTCATTTTAATCAGTACACGGTTACGATCACTAATTTTGTAAAAGCTTGTATTGAAAAATATATTTTTCACAAAAATCTTATTATTGAATATCTCGTAAAATATAGATAATTTTACAAAACCCCTACAGTAAACCCCTTTGGCTTTGTTGTTTTCATTTTATTTATATGATTTGTTCCTTAATAATATGCACAATTTTAATAAACAATCGAATCTAGACAAAAATTGGAGGTAACTATGGGATTTTTTTCTATCGAAAAAATATTGTCCTATCGTGTTTCTTGTACAGTGATCCCTCGGTATTATAATGTAGTATCCATGCATATTATTTACTTAAATATTGTACTTGCTTTATTCTGTTAAAAATCAAATCTAAGATTGGTAATTTTGCGTTAACTCGTATACCCCACCTTATACCGCATACCAGAGCCAAATTCCGTCACTTCCTAACTCATTAAAGTTCAGTTAAGTTACAAAGTGACAGAATAGCGCGCGCTGTACGAAAAGTAAGTGAAAATCACAAAAAAAAAAACAATTACACGGCACGTGAAACCGTTTCGTCAATCTACCATTCGATCAGCTTTGGTGTTATATATAAAATCAGAGAAAGTGTAACGTGTGATTTGAAACCCTGTCAATCTTGTGTAGGGTTACATTACAATGCCGTCTGAGATGACTGACGTACAAATACTGCTCATATTACATACCTGTCTAAACCTGACATAAGTTCTATGCCACTAGTTTTGAAGATTACGGGTTCAATCTGCCATTTTTGAAAGAAACGTCGTTATTTTTATTAGTGTTCCGTTCCCAAAGGGTAAAACGGGACCCTATTACTAAGATTGAAATAACAGGCACATGAGACTTTTCATCTTTGTCTCAGGGTGGCGGGCGCAGTGCAATGCCACATAGGGTGCGTCCTAGGTGGACGTGACCAAATGAGGTAATGCACTGTTCATAGGCAGAGGTTACCGCTTAACATCAGGTGGGCCATCTGCTTGTTCCGTCATTCAAGTAGTATAAAAAAAAAAAAAAAAAACTCCGCTGTCCGTCTGTCCGTCTGTCACCAGGCTGTATTGTATCTCATGAACCGTGATAGTTAGACAGTTGAAATTTTCACAGATGATGTATTTCTGTTGCCGCTATAACAACAAATACCAAAAAACAGAATAAAATAAATATTTAAGGGGCCATTACAACAAACATGTTTTTTTTGCCTTTTCCGACTCGCACTTGGCCGGTTTTTAAATTAATCATAGTTTTGAATCTAAAGTAAAATTACAGTTTATCAATGCGTCACTTTATTGGATAACGGTTTGAAAGTTATCATAGAAAAAACTCCTATCAAACCTACATACATACGATACTCTAGTTAAAAGAGACCTCGCTTCGCTCATACAATTAGATTACACAGCAGGCTTACCTCAAGTCAATCTCCTCAGAAGATCCACTATCATGCAAGTTACATCCCATAACTACCTGTACATCGTCAGCGTCCATTTTTTATCTAATAAACACTTGTGCTTATTCTAAAGCAATCTTCACCGAGACATCCATATTACCGAGCGGCTAAAAGACAATATATCTCCGAAACAACGACCTCACACGTCTGTCGAGCGCTCACATTGACTCGGCCACAGAAAAATTAACACATTTCTCTGGGCAGAAGAGCAAGACAATAATTAAACTTATGAGCACCGTTAGGCGTCCTGTACACAGTCAGGCAAGCGTCAATCATTTCCATCAATCATCATATAATCAATATATATAAAATCGTTGCGTGACTGACTGACTGACTATCAACGCACAGCCTAAACCGTAAGTCCTAGAGAGACCTGAAATTTGGGAGGGTACTTTCCTGTTGTGGTCTAGGGTTGCACTAAGAAAAGAATTCCAGAAATTCAACCATTAAGTGGGTGCAGCGGGGTGTTTAAGTTTGTATGGAAAAGTACACGCGGACGAAGTCGCAGGCACATCACTAGTTCATTATAAATGACTGTTGAAATGATATAGAGATGTCTATATCATCTCTACATCTTCCCTCTCGCTTTCCTGCAATCTGTGGGAGCGATTTCGTGAAAAGGGACGAAAGTGTGTAACAGGAAGGGCGCATTTTTCCGAGAGGTTGGTGCTATCAGCCATGTTGCTTACGAGTATTGCCAAGGAGGCTTTTTTGTCTGGAGACAAAAAAGAGCCTTACAGTAGTCGCATATGATGTGTAACATCTGACATCTCACCTCCTTGGTAATAAGCAACTTGGCTGATTGTACCAACCTCTCGGAAAAATGCGCACTTCCTGTTACACACTTCCGTCCCTTTTCACGAAATCGCATCCACAGATTGCAAGAAAGGGAGAGGAAAGATGTTACACATTCTTATTCTTCATTCACTCTTGATAAACTAAACTTAAATAAACTGTCGATTTCAATTAAATTATCAAGATTCGTAACCAACTTCATGCAAACATCAGTCATCACATTACCCTTCAGTCATAGCAGTGACCGTGGAAAAACTGACAGCAAAACCTAGTGTCTACGGACGCCTTACACGTAAAGACCGAGACGTCGAAGACGAGACGTAATCGTAAGATGCGATAGACTTATGTAGTTCACGTACGTAGAATGATTAGGAATTATTTCCCACTATTGAACGAGAACGAACTATTCCCCGAGATCATCCTTATTAGTTCAATAGTAATATTAGTTCCTTTCACATAAGAGTGAGCGCGCAAGCACGCACACCGTGCGACCGATCACTCGATGCGTCTCGACGAAGACCGAGTACAAACAAACGAAAGAACACGAACCAAGACTCTTTTACCACTGTACTAACATACTAATATAACTTTAACTGAACTAGTACATTTGATTGATTGTACTAGTACGGAGCGCTCCGCTAGCCTATATGCGATCGACTGTAATAAAAGACAAGTTTAGTGGTAGAATCATATTTGCCCTATATTTAAACAGAAGACGCTCAAGTTTTGGTCGGGAAACAAAAACGATGGGATTGTTTTTTTCCAGAATCATTGCTAATAGTAGAACGAGTGATTGACGAGAGAAGCCTTTCTATTTCATGATTGAAGTAATCTACTTTTTAGGTCGTAAATAGTCGATCGACCTTGCCCCAGAGAAGATAAATTCGTAGGTAAATCTGGGAGGAAATTAAATGAAATGAATAACATTTATTTGCCCTCAAACTCTGAGTGCGGTGCGGGGTTCTTACGTTGGTGAAGTCACTGCTTGGTGTCACCTCAGCATTATGCCGAGCTGAATGTAATTTTGGCGCGTTTTTTTATTATCTTTTTTTATTACACGTAAAAAGTGGTCCCCAACCAATAACTGACCACGCCGAACATGGCTTTACTTAAATTTGGAAAAATGCGTTTTCCTCGAGAGAAACGCTTTTTCCCAGAGATAACCCCAAAAACCCCCAATAGCAAAATTTATGGAAATTGTTAGCTAGCCGTTTTCGAGAACGAAATTAGAAAAATACATACAAATATTTTTCGTTGAATAGGATAGGGATGTCTGTCACCGACTATCCCTATGCTCTGGCTCATGCCTAAGCTCGTTTGGCAGTTATGCCACAGAAAATACATGCCCTGGCCTGGAGAGGACTCAATACTGAACTAAGAAGATTGTCCACTGACCATCTTTACGCTGTGGCTCAAGTTCTGATGACGCGATGGTATGCAACATAATACTCGCCTCGATATAACTAATAAAAGACCACGGCTGACCTGAAGATGGTCTACTGATCGACTGTACGCTGTGGTTCAAGTGTAGGGCCGCACTGACGGCTCAGGTAATGCAACGAATATGCTAATGGGCTCATTATGTGGACGCCTATTGTAACGTGAACGTATGCAAAGTGATTTTGGAAACTATATCCGAGTCTAGATGGTTTTGTTGGCGGGATCTGTTTTTGAATATTTCAAGTTCAAATGATACAGAGAACGCAATTATGTTTAACGTTTCAGTAATTATGGAACTGAAAGATTATCCATTACTTTGATAGCGATACCCTCAGCCCTTTGCAGTGTAGACTAAACATAATGTTACACTGAAAAAAAAATACAGTTCGAGTAACCCGAAAACCGATAAAAGTTACCGTTCTGCGAGGTTAAAATGGAGCCAACACATTAAACACGTTAGCATAACTGAAAAAAAACAGTTAAAGTAAAACAGTTCATTTTACTGTCTTATCCGGACTGATGTTTAGCCGTTGAAATTTAAATTACTGCCAGGATACGTTGTTATTATTGACCAAAAAGTTCCTGTAACTGTTTATACATATTTATTTACTGTTTGCTTCCTTACTGTTTTTTTGCAGTTGCCCCAACGGTGTAAATTAATTAGATCTCAATGAAAAATATGTTGTAGCAACTGTGTTAATTTTAATTGTGCACTTTTTGCACACAGTTAGATATATTTTTTTTTCAGTGTATTTTCAAATATTTCTGCCTAGAAACCTGCCTATAAATAGATAAATGCATTAGAATAGTGATTTGATTTGTTGCCTATCTAATTTTATCTATTTTAATAAGGCACTTTAGAGGCAGCTAAGCAGTGTTTAGTTAGTAAGTATGTTAAGTTAGTAATTAGTGGTAATGTATAAGTTTTTTCTATAGAAATAAATATTTGATTTGATTTGATTTACGGAACAAGCAGATGGGCCCACCTGATGTTATACGGTAACATCTGCCTTTAACAATGCATAGGTCCCGCAAGGACGCACATATCTTTCACCCGCAGAATCCAGGGTCTGATGATAACCAGCGTAGGATGAACAGGATCTAGGGTACTACTGAAGATGAATCTTCAAGTTTGAAGTCGAATACAAAAATTGTAGACACAGATGTGTTTCCAAAAGTAGGTACCTAAGTACTCAGTTTTTCAAATTTTACTGCAAATAGAAGGTAGATTATTGTTTTTTTTTAAATACCTACCATGTTATCTGCTGGGATCACCCACAACAGCAACAGCAAAAGAAACATACATTTTCTATACGATACCGCAGATCTATGTTTTTAAAAGCGTATTATATAGCTAATTTTTTATTTATTTTTTATACTAAGAATGAAGAAACAAGCTGATGGCCCACCTGATGATAAGCGGTAACCTCTGCCTATGAACAGTGCATTATCACATAGGTCACGCCCACCTAGGACGCTTCCTATGTGGCATTGCACTGCACCCGCCACCCTGATACATAAATATGAAAAGTCTCATGTGCCTTTAATTTCACCTTTTCAAACCCTTCAAACCGAAACTCCAATGCGAGCATTACTGCTTTGCGGCAGAAATAGGTATGGAGGTAGTACTTCCCCGGACGAACTCTTTCACAAAAAAGCTCTACTATAAACACACTACTACAGATACACACGTCCACCTTATAACGCCCCTCTTTTTGGTCGGGGTATAACAATAGTATGCTGCAGATCCCCTGGACAGCCCGTAGGACTAACGTGTCAATACTCAAGGAACTCAAGATAACTACTAGGCTTTCCTCCATCTGCCTCCAGCGAGTCCAAGAGTATTTTGGTCATATAGCACGGAAAGGCAGTGACAACTTAGAGAAGCTGATTATCACTGTAAAAATCGAGGGAAAGAGGCCACGAGGCCGTATATAGCCCGTTACGTTGGTCAGACCAGATCCGCACCACTCTCGATTCTAAACTCCACGAAGCCGTGCAGCTCGCTGGCAACAGATCTCATTGGCGCAACATCGTCCGGCAGAAAGTGATCCATGGAGGGGGTCAAGACCCTCAGCATTTAGGAATACGACGCGAGGAGGATATAAATAGTACGCAGAATACGATCGAATCTGTACGAGACAGAGTATGGGATTACACGTCACATCAGCTAATCTTTTAATGGACTGGAACTACCTTAGCCTCCAACGCTATGCATATTGTAGGGGATGAGACTTTTGACGAACTTTTTCCTTGTCCCTTTTATCTAAAGGACGATACACGTTAAGACGATATGTTAACATTTTGGAGTCGTTGCGTTACATGCTCACTCAGTAAACAGTTAAGGTTACAAACTTGATGTTAATATAGTAATTAACACTTGAGGATGTAATCTAAATAACTCATAGACAAGAAACACGATTGGTGACACTTTTCTCGATAGCTTTATTTATTTAAATTGGCTTTGCCAAAAGCCGTTTTAGGTCGCTCCTTCGATTAGAGAAAATATTAAGCGTAAATTTTTATACTAATAGGTAATTTTTAAATTTATAAATATGTATACCTCTAAATATAGGTTGCGGTTTCGATTCCCGCCTCGGAACAAATATTTGTGCGATCTGCAGATATTTGTTCAGGGTGTTCTGGGTATTTTCTATATAAAATAAAAAATATCTATTAATATATCAGTTGTCTAGTACCTAATAATAGAAAACTTATTTTTTTTATTTACGCATTGGTGGCATTTTAGCCAATGTAGCTCGTAGAGCCACAAGTGTTGTGAAGTGAAATGGAAGTGAATTGCGTAGCTTTTCAAATTGGTGGAAATTGTCTACCAAAGTTTTAGTAAGACGTGACTTAAATGTGACTTTGGCTGAGTCTCGCCTTAAGATAAGCATGATGTAACGTATCGTACGTCTTTCCCGAAAGCGGTCGCAAGGAATGCAGAACGCATCGTAACTATGAAATCATCTGTGCGACACTTTCATCGGACATGGCGCGGGCATCTTGTCCCATTGTGTGCGGCTCGGAGGTGGAATTTTAATCAGCTAACACCATGCTTGTCATGTCTTACTTGTAACAAGTGTCCTGTTAGAAACAAGGTACCTACGTTAATCCATTGAGGGTATAAAGTAGGCTAGAAGCCTACCGCCGACTGCCTTTTTGGTATATACCTAACATACAAAAAAACCAACCAAAAAAGATCATAGATGTGAAATAACTGGCATACGGCCCGCCCGCCTGATGGTAAACGGTTACCGTCGCCTATTGACATATCTGCAACACCAGAGGTATTGTGAATACGTTGCCTGCCCTAAAGGACTCTTTTTTTTTTTAGATGCGGCTCATGTTGTAGTTTAGCGGAAACACCTCAGGTGGAGCTCATTCTACAACTTGCACGTATGAGGGAGAAAGATCTCGTAAAGCGAGCTGTACGAGATACCCACGTGTCGATGATGTGTGGATGAGCTCCCTTGCGTTGTCAGGAAGTGAGATGGTAGAACCTGGATGCGAGTATGAGATTGAACAGTTCCTCAGAGCACTCCCCGTTATAGAGTCGATAGAACACACAGAGGAGCCTAGGGAGAGCTTAGGGTCGTTGACTAGAGGGGGGGGGGGGGGGGGGGTTTGCTTTTAACCAATTGAAAAAAAAAAGATTTCCTAGAATGGTTGAGCTAGAATAGCTTACTAAATTAAAACACTTGAAAGTCGTTCAAATATTGAAGCTTCTAAAAAGTATTTACAAGTTGCGCGAGCCAGTCTATCAGCAATTTCCGGCGTTTCCGGGGTTCCATCGCAAGCGTCGAGTCGAGATGAAATACCAATCAACTAGTACAGCAAGCTTAAAAAAAGGACAGTACCGTATTAGTAGGCAGTCACAGCAGCGGGAGATGAAGACGGAAAATAGATTTTTCAAAATAAAAATAAAGGAATATTACGGCTCTTTCCGCCATTTCGAAATGAGACGTCATCTATGCATATTTTTTCTAGTGTATTTTTGGGTTACTTACAAACGAATACAAACAAGTCCAGGTAATCCCTTATAGTCCCTTATAGTAGGCAGTCACAAGTCACAACAGCGGGGAAAAAAGACGGAAAAATAGATTTTTCAAAACAAAAATAAAGGAATATTTCGGCTCCTTCCGCCATTTCGAAAAGAGACGTCGTCTTCATTTTTTTTTCTAGTTTATTTTTGAGTGATTTTCAAACGAATCTTACAAACGAGTCCGGCTAATCCCTTACGGTCCAGTCAAGATGTACATCCGTGCTTGCAAAAGTTCTGGTCATTCTGAATTTTTTATATGTTGTTAGGACCTAAACCAATATTAAAAAAACAGATTTGCAATTTCCAAAGTGCTATAAGAGCGGTGGTGTACCCAAAACACCATGAAAAGGTTCAAGGTTTTCATGGTTTCATGGAAAACGGATGTAGGTACATCTTGACTGGACTATAAGGGATTACCCGTAAAAACAAGTCCGGACTTGTTTGTAAGATTCGTTGGTATAAGATTTGTCTTGACTACTAGCTTATTTAAGGAATGTGTTAATACTTGAAGAAAGCGTTAGCAGAGTCAGTCGTGGGACGCAATGGCGATGAGCTCACCACTCGCAACGTCTATTTCCCACGATGGTGCAACCCACGGAGAAAAGAGGCCCATTTGAGGCTCTTACCTACCCTTTCGGGGGAAAAGGCGTGTGTCTATGTATGTATGTATGATGTTATACAAGAAAACCAGATCTAATGATTTCAAAGGCAATCAGTCATTCAAAATCGCTAATTTAAATTAACTTACATTCAAAGCGCTGTGTCGCTGTTACTGTGACAAGACTCCTCTTCACTAGAGCATTGTAGGGGGTATTAATCGAGTGGGAAGGGGTTGTAAACACCAGTTTATTATTGCAGCCGTTAGACCCTCTCCAATTCTCAATTAAGCTAATTTATCAGTTCGCTAAACCGTAACAGTTGTCTATAAATAGACAACTTAAAAAAAAGCAGGGTCAAGTCAACTGCCTTTATAAAGAAATAGCATGACAAATTTTAACATAAAAAACCCTATGCTGGCAGTACACTCTCGACAAGCATTGTTGCACGAGAGCGTCGGACTAAATGCCTCGGGCCAACATGCTACGAAAGGAAGAATCAAGAATTAAAACGTAGAGCATTGCAGGCCTCCGTACCAATGAAAACAATCTTTCAGGTGCTGTCAGTTCATGAAGCTGGCTAAAAAGGGTATTTTTAAAGCAGTTTACCTCAAAAACCTTAAGATTAAAAAACATTTTATATTTTCAAGAGTATTTTGCAGAAATTCTCAAACATAATTGAACAATAGACATTGATGCATAAAAAAATCTACAAACATACTGCTCTAATTATCGTATAGCGATATTCACCTTTAGAAGCAGTTTATAATAACAATAAATTAATAAATAAATAATGCTGGACAGTTCACACAACATTATCTAGCCCCAAGCTAAGCCAGAGCTTGTGTTATGGGTACTAGATAACTGATATACTTAATACAATATAATACATAGATAGATATTTGAATTTCAATGACAACTACAAGTCTACAAATCACATTATCGTGGCCCCATGAATGTTGTACTACATCTTCCTAGCGTGGCCCCATAAAATTTGAAATTTCAAACTAGGACATTGACAGATTTTAGTAAACTTTGAATCTTCTTTTTTTTCAAGATTTTCTCTCACTTTTCCTTTCGCGATTCTGTCACTGTTGCTTATTCTGTGTCTGCTTATTCTGTGCCTGCTTATTCTGTGTCTGCTTATTCTGTGTCTGCTTATTCTGTGTCTGCTTATTCTGTGTCTGCTTATTCTGTGTCTGCTTATTCTGTCACTTTATAACTAATCTGAACTTTTATGACGCTAAATTCTGTCACTGCCTACAGTGACAGAATTTAGCGTCTGGGAAGTGGCAGCGCCAAGAGGTTAGTAGGTAACTTAGTTTACAGTATACTATCATCCTTCTGAGCAAAAAGGTGCACTTTTTCGAATCCTCTTTTCTAATGAATTTTATGTTATTGTCGGGAACGAGATCAGGCAGGAGTAGGGGCTGCAGTAGGCTGCAAGGAGAGACACGAAAAACGTAGCGTACTATACCTCATTGTCCTTGCCTCAGCCTGTCTCAGGGTGTCTCGCCTCATCGAGAATGTAGATCCGCCTAATCGGTTTTTTAAAACTGAACCAGTGAACTGTTACAGTTGAAAAAACCGTGGATCTTTCGCTATTTTTAAACGTAATCAGACGAAAATAGACCGTCTAAAAAACGAAATCAAAGTCACTTTGTAGTTGGATTTGTAACTGTCCAAATCTTGTGTCTCGCACGTCAAGCAGATTCATTCATCAACGCTGAGAGACGGCACCTGAATCCATGTAAGAAGCCGAACATACGTACGTATTATACTAGGTATGTCAAAAATATGAAATTATACAAGACGAGAAATCAACTGCTAACTGTTAACTGATGTGGGCAAAACTAACATGAATAAAATAAATAATAAATAAATAATGCTGGACAGTTTACACAACATTATCTAGCACCAAGCTAAGCAGTAGTAGTAGAGTAGTAGTAGTAGAGCTTTTTTGTGAAAGAGCTCGCCCGGGGAAGTGCTACCACCATACCTATTTCTGCCGCAAAGCAGTAGTGCTCGCATTGCTGTGTTCCGGTTTGAAGGGTAAGGGTGCTGGTGAAATTACAGGCACATGAGACTTTTCATCTTTATGTCTCAGGGTGGCGGGCGCAGTGCAATGCCACATAGGGTGCGTCTTAGGTGGACGTGACCTTTGAGGTAATGCACTGTTCATAGGCAGAGGTTACCGCTTAACATCAGGTGGGCCTCTTGCTTGTTCCGTCATCCAAGTAGTATAAAAAAAAAAAAAAAAGCAGAGCTTGTGTTATGGGTACTAGATAACTGATATACTTAATACAATATATTACATAGATAGATATTTTTTATTATACATAGAAAAATACCCAGAACACCCTGAACAAATATCTGCGATCGCACAAATATTTGTTCTGAAATCAAAATAGTTCTGAATCTGAATACTTGTGCGGGAATCGAACCCGCATCATCCTGCGTCGCAGGCCAACCTTCGCCCGCCGCGCCACAGAGGTCGTCAATATAAAGTGTATATAACTTTTGAAATTATCATGGTTATGTACATAATTTTCACTAGAAACGGGATATTTACCATGATATTTATTTTACATATAAAACTCAAAAATCATGGTAAATATCCCGTTTCTAGTGAAAATTATAAAGTGTATAGTCAGATAGTGGCGAAAAAACTGGTGTAGAGCCCGCGCCACGACTGAAGACCTGTGACTGGAGCGCTAGTTTCTATGCTCAAAAGTGCAAAAGGGTCATTATAAGTTAAGAGGTACTTCCCATGGCCAGAACAAAAAAATACTTTTTTTTTATACTAACTTCCTAATTAACCTATTTATTACTTAAAACTAAATGTTTTCTTCATGCTCACTTAAATTTATTACAGAAATGTACGTAGTTTAGTCACAATAAGTTCTAATATAAGAAAAAAGTCTCTCCCCTGGTCTGTCCCCAAACCGACTTTATTTGTAAACCAGTTATTATGAATGTATTAAAATTCAATAATTACTTCATCAACGTTAATTTTATACAGAACAATAACTTAGTCACAGTGTCTTATAAGTAAAATTACTAATATTAAATTTTTTCATAGATAATATCAACGCCGAAATTTGTCCTTCGTGTTTCGTGTCTCGTCCCCTGGCTTTTTGTTTTCGATTAAATATCAGTTTTGCTTTGCTAGTTTGTGGAAGTTGTGTCATTGAGTGCATAGGATGTAAGGTGAAGCTAGCAGCAAGTGGCGCTTAAGCCGACTGCGCAGCCATTTTAAAGGCCATTTCAGTCTCGCCGCTCGCTGTGTGTAGAAGTGTTGAGTGAATGCAGTCTTTCCTCTGGTAAGTTTTATTTAGCAATTATTTGTTAAAATACTAATATAGACTTAAATATTCACTATGAATAGTGCATACATTGTTACGTTTGAATGTGAATTGCGTACGAGAAACACTTTTACGGCTATTTTAGATATCAATCGAAAATGTATCTCCCCTGGCGTATTTCCCCTGGCTCTTTTGATGGCAGGGGAGATACTTAATGTCCAGGGGAGATACATTTGTATGCGTTTTCATGAATACTTCTACATTTTTCTCTGAACCTTTACTTGGCATTATGTATATCTTAGCTTTACAATTTAATATGACTTTATTACAGAAAAAATGGCACCTAGAAATTAAAACCACACTGCACAAAGATGATTCAAAGCCCTCAACATCTGGAAAGAAAACATTCTGCGACGGGGACTTTGTGCTGGTTAAACATCAAGATACAAAAACAGAATATCGTTATGTTGCAATGTGCGCAGGTGTTGAAGAAGATGATGTACTTCATGTTATATTTTGTAAAATCTGTGATGAAACTTGAAAAAAAAAACAGAATTAATGATGACGATATTTATTTCATCACCTGGGATAAGGTTTAAAAAACTACCCTCCCTTAACTTAAAAATAAGAGGGCAGCGTATTTTTTATGCATTTAATGAATCTATTAATATCTTTGAACGCGGGTTTTAGAAAGTTTTTTTTTTAGTTACCTTTTAAGAAAAATTATTTTCGAGTTTAAGTACAAGAAAAAATTAATACTGTTACTCAGAGAAGTTTTTGTTTCTTTTTATTTCATTATTGACTATTGATAGTAAAGTTATAGATATTTTTGTTTTGATGGAAAGGAAAAGTTAGAACCTTTTTATGTTTTGTACCTAGCGCTTAAGAAACATTTAATTTTATAAACAAAGACTGCTAAGAAATGACACGTCTGATTATAAATAATTCATAATTAAAATTAAAATAAATAAATAAAGTTGATTCTTAAATTTAACCCTGTTTTTAATATGTCTATCTCTCTTTCCTGTCCATAAAGTATCCTCCCCTGTGCATTTTGTCTCTACCCTGTACTGAGTATTTACCCTGGTCACTTATAAAACGAGATAAAACCAACAAATTGACTGGCCACTTTGTAAACGTTTTCAACTTAAAAGTTTCCATAAAAAAGATGCATACTTAAGTAAAAATATTTAAAAAAATGCCATTCCGTCACTTCATACAACATATTACCTCTTAACTTATAATGACCCAAAAGCGAAAATCTACCTCTGTTATCCTTTAGTTCCTCAAAAGGCCGTCGGACTTCAGTCGTGGCGCGGACTCTATGTTCATAACGACGACCTCTGTGGCGGGGCGGGCGAACGTTCGCCTGCGACGCCGGAGGTTGCGGGTTCGATTCCCGCACTCGGAACAAATATTTGTGCGATATGCAGATATTTGTTCAGGGTGTTCTGGGTATTTTCTATGTATAATAAAAAATATGTAACTATGTTATATATTGTATTAAGTATATCAGTTATCTAGTACCCATAACACAAGCTCTGCTTAGCTTGGGGCTAGATAATGTTTCGTAAACTGTCCAGCATTAAAAAAAAAAAAAAGGCTTGTTTTTGTTGACATTCATTTCTACGTGAAATTGGTATCAAAACGGAAGCAAGTGATGATCATGCCATGATCAAGCCTTATTAGAACTTTGAAATATAGGAGGTATCTTTATTTCCAGAAATTATAACACAACTAATACAAGTAGGTGCATACAACCTTTTAAAAATACTAATGAAACCGTTGAGCTATCTAAAGACCTTTGCAATCGATCTCAAGATAGCTGAACTGATGCAAATCACTACCAGAAAGAAGCGTCACGGATGCGGGTCACGTCACACCTCGCTTCGACGCTCTGGGGGAATTTTGAAAACGCAAAGGGCTTCTGTTCTTTGAGATATGATTTTAAACTCACATCAATGCGAAGAATTAAGGCGTCGATGGACGCCAAACTTTGTCACTATCTAACTCATTAAAGTTCAGGTATGTTAGAAAGTGACAGGATAGCACTAGCGAAACGAAAACTAAGCTATATTATTTTGTTTTTATTATGTAAAACATTAGGAAAGTAATTTTCACGAATAAAAACAAGGTTCTCTCGGCTATTTAATATACTAAAGGTAATAAAAACATCTTATGGTTGATAGTTTGGGAGGAAAATGGTTATAACTACGAAAACAGAGGCTAATTTGCATATTTATTTCTAACATTATAAGTTGTTTTTAAAAAAAAAAAAAATGCTTTTTATGATGTAGATTTTCAACTATATTTTTTTGGAGATTTTTCGTTAAAGATTTCGCATATATCCCACGCAAGTAAATATATCCGTACTACCGTATTACCGTGGTGTGTCCGGCCCAAGAATAGACCCCTCCATCTCCTCCCGTGGATGTCGTAAAAGCCGACTTAAGGATTACCCGGACTTGTTTGTAAGATTTGTATATATAAGATTCGTCCTGGCTGCTAGCTTATTTATGGAATGTGATAATACTGGAAGAAAGCGTTAGCTGAGACAGTCGTGGGAAGCAATGGTGGCGATGAGCTCACCACTCGTCACGTCTATATTCCACAATGGTGCAACCCACTGTGAAAAGAGGCCCATTGAGGCTCTGCCTACCCCTTCGGGGAAAAAGGCGTGTGTCTATGTATGTATGTAAGTAAATATATCCAACCCATATTGATAATTTGCGCGCGTTGATGATTTCTACGGAGTATCGTACAGACAAACATCCCAACATCGTAACTTTGATATTTATCCGAATAATATAGTAACGAATATCTGGAATACCGGTGAAATGGAGGCGACCGTTTATCCAATGTACCAGGCGAGCAGCAGAATGCAGGATGAGAGCATCAAAACTGTCGCTTTACGCAGTGCTTAAGAGGAAACTCCAAGAGCTAGAGAATAAAAAAATAGGTATTTGTAAAATCTATTGCTGTCGCGCAGTGCCCGAAGAACCAAGCGTGAGCGTGATAGAGACAACTGCAGCTTGGATCGATAATACCTATTAAAAGTACATAAAATCAACGATTCGTAGTCCCCTGATTCCTTCTCCAAAACTTAACTAATTTAACTATTATTTTAATTAAGAATAGAAGAAAGTTTTAGCCGTGTTCCTATGATTTCATTTTTTTTATATAATCTAGTCAAATTTGTTTTCAGGATGTTCGAACACAGCGGAAAATCTGACCATTTTTTTAGGTTTTTGAATGTTCATATCTCTTTAAATAATTAATTTATAAAAAAACGAAATGATAGGGACATGCCAATGGTGGCCATAGATTTTTTAAATATTGCTCTTCTGTCCTTATCCAGGGAGAAAACAGTGGACTACGTTTGTATGGGAAAACGGCCCTTGTGTTTCCTCTTAAGAAAATAATTCCCTCACAACATTAGAGTCGACAAAACTCGAGTAGGTACTAAAACTTAATTCTCCTGCGTCTCAAGTTAAACATTTACATCGGAGGCAGAGTAGCCACTACTTAGTAAATAATGAAAGCAAACTACTTACAGACCACAGATTAGCGGCAAGCCGTGTCTTCCTAAGAGTGACGTCACCGTACTTGTTGGAACACAACATGGGAAGACCAATAAATAAAACAAGCAGGATACGGTTGGGTATTTCCATACAATTTTTAGTAGTAGTAGAGCTTTTTTGTGAAAGAGTTCGTCCGGGGAAGTACTACCACCATACCTATTTCTGCCGCAAACCAATAGTGCTCGCATTGCTGTGTTCCGGTTTGAAGGGTAAGGGTGCCGGTGAAATTACAGGCACATGAGACTTTTCATCTATGTCTCAGGGTGGCGGGCGCAGTGCAATGCCACATAGGGTGCGTCCTAGGTGGACGTGACCTATGAGGTAATGCACTGTTCATAGACAGAGGTTACCTCTTAACATCAGGTGGGCCTCTTGCTTGTTCCGTCATCCAAGTAGAATAAAATAAAAATAAACACAACCAAAATGAATAAGTTTTTTGTGTAAAACTTATTTTTCACGACAAGCTTTTTATAAAATTAGTGATCGTAACCGTGTGCTGGCAGATCAAAATGAGCCTAAACACGGCCAGTCTACTATTATCCACCGAGGAGTTCCCTTGTCCACCTTTCGTCTCCATATTCAGATCAGCTCGCTGTCACCATCGTATTGTATTGTCATCTGAACTTGACAGCTATGCCAAATTTCAGCTCAATCGGTTGAAGATAACTGCTTTAAAATTCAGTTGCAAGATTCCACCCGGACATAAATATACATACATTGCAAGTTAAATAAAAGCTTGTAAAGTTTACCAATCGTAAAAAATTACAATAATAAATCTCCAGTGTAGAATCGTAAATAGTAACAGTGGGTAGGTTACTGTCCAGGACACTGTTGGGTAAATTCCTTTTCGCGGCTGACTGACAGGTCAGCCCGGATATATGCTTACAGTGTCTTCCTAAAAGTGACGTCACCGTACATGTCGGAACACAACATGGTAAATATATCCAAATAATAAAACAGACAGGATACGGTTGGGTATTTCCATACAATTCACGACCAAAATGAAAAATTCAAGGTTTTTCAATCGTAAAAGATGTTAATAATAAATCTTCAGTGGAATACGAGTAGTTCCTGTCTGTCTCCGAATCTGTACCCGTTTTTTGGGTTTCGTAGCCAAATGGAAAAGAACGGAACCCTTATGGATGTCTGTATGTCTGTCCGTCCGTATGTCACAGCCACTTTTTTCCGAAACTATAAGAACTATGCAATTTAAACTTGGTAAGTAGATGTATTCTGTGAACCGCGTTAAGATTTTCACACAAAAATAGAAAAAAAAATCAATAAATGTTGCGCGAGTGACACTTCCAAAGTGGTAAAATGTCGTCGTCGTCGTGTCCCCCCCCCCCCCCCCCCCCCCCCCGCCGTAACTTCTAAGAGAATGATAAAACAAAAAAAAAGAATATGATGTACGTTACCATGTAAACTTCCACTGAAAATTGGTTTGAACGAGATCTAGAACGTAGTATTTTTTCAAAACCTACACTATTATTACAACGAACTACAAGAACTTTTATATTATGTATTGCTACGGAACCCTTCATGGGCGAGTCCGACTCGCACTTGGCCGCTTTTTGTTGTTGTTGTTTGTCCCCGAATGGGGACACATTCAAGTAGATTACAAAATATCCTCGAGTGAGGTTGAGCCGAGTGGAGGAAAGTTGGAGGAACGACTAATAATTATACCGGAGTAAGAATATGGGTGGTCTCTCTATAATTTGCGATGAATGTTAGGAAAGCTGCGGGCCTAGGTTCTAATTACGCTCTGAATCGGCATGTTACTAACTAAACCAATTACAAAAGCAAGCAAAAACAACAATACAAGTCGAGCCGTGAGAAGTTATCTCCTTATTAGCTTGCCAGGCTAAATATAGCATTTTTTTTAAACTACTTGTATGACGTAACAAGCTGATGGCCCTCCTGATGTTAAGCGGTAACCTCTGCCTTTAACAATGCATTACCTCATAGGTCACGTCCACCTAGGACGCAACCTATGTGGCATTGCACTGCGCCCGCCACCCTGAGACATATTATATTGAAAGTCTCATGTGCCTGTGATTTCACCGGCACCCATACCCTTCAAACCGGAACACAGCAATGCGAGTAATGCTTTGCGGCAGAAATAGGTATGGAGGTAGTACTTCCCTGGACGAACTCTTTCACAAAAAGCTCTACTGCTTTTATATAGACCCCTTTTATCTAGCCCCAAACTAGGCAGAGCTTGTGTTATGATGGGTACTAGATAACTGATACACTTAATACAATACATTACTAATAAAGATAGATATTTTTGATATACATCAAAATACCCAGAACACCCTGAACAAATATCTGCAGATCGTACTAATATTTGTTCAGAGGCGGGAATCGAACCCGCAACCTCCTGCATCGCAGGAGAACCTTCCCCCGCCGCGCCACAGAGGTCGAGAGTCGAGATATTATAAGATAAGATAAGATAGGACATGTTTTGAGCAAGGCACATGCAATTTTCTCATTGGTCCAATTAAGCTCCTGGCTTAGATTTGCAATAACCTTTGGATTAACACGGGTTCGGTCTGCACCGAACCGCGACGGTTTATTTGCCAAATACCTGACTGAAACTGACTGTACAATTTTATGTGAATCAAGCGGTTAAAAATAGCTTAATTACTGGGGGAATGATAGACGTTTTAAATTCGACAAGCGGAATGGTTTTTCAAACAAGTTTATTCATCTTGTTTTCTGGGTTTAAGAGACGATGGAACCCCGGTTTCTTGCATTGGGAACGACATGAGGTAAGCAAAATTCAAAAAAAAACGGAACCTACTAAGTAACTAAGTAAAACTTCCACCGTTTTACTAAAACATGACTTGACTGTGACTTTGACGACTTGGAAGTATTGTAACGTTGCTAACTATATTGAAAATACAATAATTAGACTTGAAAATCGTAAAATGCACAAGCCGTGCGACGCCAATTATAAAGAAAAAAAACTTTCAAGCTATGTTTACTGGCCTTGTAAGTACATTTTTGGAGCAACTGAACAGTACATTGTCTCACCCAACGGCTAGCAACATTTATTCTTACTAACCATAGTGTAGATAGACAATATATTTTAATAACCCAATGATCCTTGTTGATTGAATAAATAAACGTTTTTTTTTTTTTTTTTTTTTTTTTTTTATTAACTTTTTACAATGTCATTACAGTAAATGAACACCAAATCGACAAAGAAAAATAAAAATAAAACTTATAGATAAACCTACTTGCTAAGATATTTAACAGTTTCGATTGTATATAGGGCGGCCAAGGAAGACACATCAGCCGTAGAGTAACGGTGCTGATAACAGTATTTTGGGCACCTCGAACCCATGATAAGAAAACGGTAATACTGATACCTCTGGACCTAGCTACAAGCAAATGAACTTTCACCGTACGCGGTACGCCAGTTAGTTTGTCGAAAATATTACATGAGAATACCGGCATGTGTCAATCAATGTGCTAATCCACGCTAAATTTAGATAGACTGCGTTATTTTGTCACACGTGACAAGCCATGTGAGGTGTTTACGAGTACCACAAATTCTGCCGGATAGGGTGATTGGATTTACTTCAGCTATAGAAGAGATAAATGCACAAGCCAGAGATGATGAGAACCCAGATTGGAGAAACAGCATAACTAAATAAAATACGGGTCAAACGTATTAATGATACAAAGAAACCATTTCAGTAATAGAACTAAATAAAAAACGCGTCAGATGCATGGATGACACAGTGTAGTCATTTCCGGAGTTATTGTGGACGGAACCCCGAGTTAATTAATCGTAAACAATCTTAACTGACCTTGGTAAAAAAAAACGCATAACCTAATAACAAACGCGTCGAACGCATCAATGATACCAATTCAGGAGTTAATGAGGACGGAACCCCCGAGTTAATTAATCGTAAACAATCTTAACCGACCTTGGTAAAAAAAAAGCATAACCTAATAAAAAACGCGTCGAACGCACCAATGATACCAATTCAGGAGTTATTGTGGACGGAACCCCCGAGTTAATTGAATAATAATAATAATAATAAATAATGCTGGACAGTTCACACAACATTATCTAGCCTCAAGCTAAGCAGAGCTTGTGTTATGGGTACTAGATAACTGATATACCTACTTAATACAATATTATACATAGATAGATATTTTTTATTATACTTAGAAAATACCCAGAACACCCTAAACAAATATCTGCGATCGCACAAATATTTGTTCCGAGGCGGGAATCGAACCCGCAATCTCCTGCGTCGAAGGCCAAGCTTCGCCTGCCGCGCCACAGGGGTCGTCAATTAATCTTAAACAATCTTAACTGACCTTCGTAAAAAAAACGCATAACCTAACAACGCGAACAAACACAACAAACAACACAACAACAAACGCGTCGAACGCGTCAAATGATACAATTTCAGGAGGTATTTTGCACCGAACCCTTGAGGAAAATAATCGAAAACAATACAGTAACTGACCTAGGTAATAAGAGAAACCACATAACCAAATAGTAAACGCGTCGAACGCATCAGTAATACCATTTCAGGGTCTTATTTTGCACCGAACCCCTGAAGAAATGTTTTTTTTTGTAACTACTTGAATGACGGAACAAGCTGCGGTAACCTCTGCCTTTAACAATGCATTGCATTGCATGCATACCATATAGTCCTCTCCATCCTAAGGTTGTCTGGAAAAAATCGCTATAAGCGATAAGACCGCCCATTGTACATTTCTGTTATTTCTTTTGTTATTGAGATATGTTTTGTATTTCTGTGTGTTATTTGTGTACAATAAAGAGTTAATCTATCTATCTATCTATCATGCAGTGTGTGTGCCGTGTCCGTGAATCAACCGAGGTCCGTGCTGAAAATCAGCGCTGCAGTTTACTGCAGCATTATGCTGAGCACGGACCTTTTTTGAAGGCACTATACACGCAGCAATAAACGTGTTCTGTCTGTCTATTATTGTATTGTGTTCCCATGCTGTGTATTTGCTGTTCAAAATAAACTATAAATATTCTATTCTATTCTATTCTATTCTACCTCATAGGTCACGTCCACCTAGGACGCGCTCTATGTGGCATTGCACTGCGCCCGCCACCCTGAGACATAAAGATGAAAAGTCTCATGTGCCTGTAATTAATCTAAGTTTCTTTGCGTTCACAGTAAAATATTAGTTCCCACGAAACTCGCACAGGTAAGATCACTACAAAATATCATGCGTCATCGTGATTCAATAGAATTCGACCATAATATTAGTAAACGCGGGAACAAAGTCCAGATCAAAATGTTAGTCAATTATGTATAATTTGTATACATAGACGATGACTTTGCTTTAAATCAGGCAGACCAAAGGTAGACGATACGTTTAACTGAATGGACCTTTTTAGGGTTCCGTGGCCAAATGGCAAAAAACGGGACCCTTATGGATTCGTCATTTCTGTCTGTCCGTGTATGTCACAGCCACTTTTTTCCGAAACTATAAGAGCTATGCTGTTGAAACTTGGTAAGTAGATGTATTCTGTGAACCGCATTAAGATTTTCACACAAAAATAGAAAAAAAAAACAATATATTTTTGGGGTTCCCCATACTAAGAACTGAAACTCATTTTTTTTCATCAAACCCATACGTGTGGGGTTTCTATGGGTAGGTCTTCAAAAATGATATTGAGGTTTCTAATATAATTTTTTTCTAAACTGAATACCTGGTTTGCGCGAGAGACACTTCCAAAGTGGTAAAATGTGTCCCCCCCCCACCCCGTAACTTCTAAAATAAGAGAATGATAAAACTAAAAAAAAAATGTACATTACCATGTAAACTTTCTCCGAAAATTGGTTTGAACGAAATCTAGTACCTAAGTAGTTTTTTTTAATACGTTATAAATCGTAAACCATCAAAGTACTTTTATATTATGTTACTTTCTGCTACGGAACCCTTCATAGGCGAGTCCGACTCGCACTTGGCCGCTTTTTTCTTGAACTCCCTGAACACAGAGAACTGAGCAGTCAGGCAGCGAAAGAGATTATTTAGCTTATTCACTCTTCGTTTGAAGATGCCCAACTTGTAAGATAAAGGGAATAAGGAAGCCGGAAGAGAGGGTTCCAGGCTTCTGCTGTCCGCATGATGAAAGAGCTCTCGAAACGGTTTGTACGCGACGATGGTATGTCGACAACAAAAGGGTGAAACGACTCTCCACGTCTGGTCGTCACGTCTGGTATTCTATGCGCATACAAGATACAAGATACAAGATTTTATTCATAAAATATTATTTTACATGTCAATAAGATATACCTAAAATAAAATTATACATACATACATACTCACGCCTGTTTCCCGGAGGGGTAGGCAGAGACCACGGATTTCCACTTGCTACGATCCTGACACACCTCTTTTGCTTCATTCACTCTCATCACATTCTTCATACATGCTCGTCGGGGTACTCTTGACCTGGACTTTTTCCAGAACCTATCCGATCTGGTCTGAGTATGTTCGCCGTGGTCTTCCCCTTCCCACTGTTCCTCACGCTCGTCCTTTGTACCCGTTTCGTCAATCTACTATCGTCCATCCTTTCTAAATGCCCAAACCATCTGAGCATACCTTTCTCAATCCTAGTCACTACGTCTTCTTTAATTTCACAACGCTCTCTTATCACACTATTCCTTATTCTATCTCTCAAAGTCACACCACACATACTTCTCAAAGCTCTCATCTCCACTGCATTTATTCTACTTTCATGTTTGCCATACCCAACTTTCGCTACCATACATTAGTGTCGGTACTAACACCCCTCTATGCACGGCCAGAGGGTTATACACTTTGGTATATTAAATCAGTACCCATTTATAACAAAATTATATTTAATAAAATTGCATTATTATTTATATAACTCAAATTAGAAAATATTAAAATATGCTTATATAAATCCAGGCGCGGGGTTGATGTTCTACAGTTCAGGTAACTCTAGGAAATCACCTATGCTGTAGAACACCCTCTCCAACAGCCATGTCCTTAATCTATGTTTATAGACACACTCACACAACACACATAGCCACACTCAAACACACACACACACACACACACTCACAATTACACTCTTATCTGTTAGCCAATGTCTGTCATACATAGCTTTAGTTGTATTATTAATTTTTCAGTAATTTTATTTTATATAATATATAGTCTCTCTCTATGTACCTATATCAGATCTTATAGTCAACCTATAACAAGGCATGGTGACTTATACAATCTGTGGAGTGAGAGCACTGGTGACCTGTAATACAGGTTTCACAAACCTATCTCAGGCACCAGTCTCTCACAAAACAGGTCTACAGTCTGTCTACCCTACAGAGTTATTATTTATTGTTTAAAAGACCTTTTTGTTAGAGAAAATAAATGTTTATTTTATTTATTATTTTTATAGATAGCGGTGGAAGCAGCATCCTTAATCGTATCTGGTAGTCTATTGTACACCGAAGGTCCCATAATTTGCTGTGTTACACAGATCTTTCCGACTTGCACACCGACACTTCAGGTCGGGTTGTATCGACAGAACTGAATCTACTTAGTAGACCTTCTTTCAAGATAGGTACCTAGTTAATACACGAGTATGGCATGAATATACTAAGTAGTAGAGCTTTTTTGTGAAAGAGTTCGTCCGGGGAAGTACTACCACCGTACCTATTTCTACCGCAAAGCAGTAGTGCTCGCATTGCTGTGTTCCGGTTTGAAGGGTAAGGGTGCCGGTGAAATTACAGGCACATGAGACTTTTCATCTTTATGTCTCAGGGTGGCGGGCGCAGTGCAATGCCACATAGGGCGCGTCCTAGGTGGACGTGACCTATGAGGTAATGCACTGTTCATAGGCAGAGGTTACCGCTTAACATCAGGTGGGCCATCTGCTTGCTCCGCCATTCCAGTAGTATAAAAAAAAAAAAAAAAAAAAAAGTAGATATCAACCTACAGTAAATTGTTATCACTACTATTTTTATTATTTTTGAGTTAGCACAGGAAACACACCGTAAAATAATATTATAGCACCTTACCTAATCATAATCCCAAAACAGCTATTTTTAGGTAGGTATTCAATTATTCATACTATAAATGAAAAAATATATGTCTACAGCTAAAATACCACAGCACGTAAATTAGCAGTATGTATTCTTACATACATGCATTCACAGTTTAATTTTACACAGATTTAACCTGATGATTTTATTTGACTGCATATATTTAATTGCATTATAAATGCATTAAGTTTTTGCTCTGACTGTACTTACAATGTACGTTTGTTCCCACAAAATAGAATGGGCCATGTAGTCAACGAAAAACTACATATATTGGCTATTAATATCCTGGCCCAACGTCGTGGTCCAGGTCGTCAACGAAAATAAAGAAAAATGGGACGCGCTGTCGTTGGGCCGCGTAACGTGGGCCAGGCTGTCAACATCCCTATTTTAAGCATACTTATAGTGTTTGTTACCTAGATAGGTACTTAGTTTTTTTTATAGATTTTTGGGCTACCTTTTGCTACACCTCGGCTGCTGGTAAATGCAGTTGGAGCCGGAAGATGACTCTAATTTTGAAGACTCCCAAATCATAAGGGAATACCAGAGGGGTGAGTCTGAGTTTTGCAAACACCATCGTAACGGTGAACGTAACACGATCGTACGTGTATAACATAATAACTAGCTATTAATCTGTGCCAAAAACGTCACAGATTAATAGCTAGTTACTACGCAATACACGTACACTCGCCGTTACGATCATCGTTACGATGGTGTGTGTAAACTCGGACTTGCCCCTCAGACGTTGGAAGATAATTCCATATCCCCATGATAAAAGAGAAAAACGATTTGTAGGTATAGAAAAACGGATTGGAGGTACAGCCGGGGAAACGCTACATATAATTACTATATATACCATTGAGGAGTTCCATGGTCCACCTATTGCCTCCATCTCCGTAAGCAAAAAATTTGCATAGTAGCCTCTGTTTTCGTAGTTACTACCATTTTTCTCCTAAACTATCAATAAGAACATGTTTTTATTGGCTTCAGTATATTAAATAACACAAAGCCGAGAGGACCTTGTTTTTGCTTTTGAAAATTACTTTCCTAATATAATAATTTATAAATTAAAAAAAACGTGAATTTTCGCTCACTTTTCGTTTCGCGAGTGCTATTCTGTCACTTTCTGACTTACCTATATTTTAATGAGTTAGATAGCCATCGACGCCTTAAGGCTGCGCCAAACCCAGGCAGAAATATTAAACAAAAAAAACGCCGCACGAAAAAGCTGTTTTTAATGAATATCTCGTAAAATATAGTATAATTTGAATATTGATATTATTCTTTATTTAGTCAGTTAAAAATCAAATTTAAGATTGGTAATTTTGCGTTTATCCCCATCTACCACGGCCACTTGCATAATCGGAAGGTCGTAATATTAATTATTATGTCATATTATAAAAAATACCAATATAATATTATTATTATCCTCCTTACAGCGGGATTCAGTTTAAACGATATTCTTTCAGATAATGGAGCTATTTTTAGGCTGTGTGCATATAACATACCTACCTACAGTAGGTACCTACTGATTGCCATCATTGAGGATAATGTGCTCACAGAACAACGTATGAAAGATTCTTCATTCTGATTTATTAAAATAAACAACTCGTTGTATCACTTATCTTCATAAAGTAGAGTTGCAACAAGCATTTTTTTTTTACATAGAATAAAGACCCTCGTTTGACCGCGAGCTCACCGGTTGGTAAGTGACGATGCGGCCGAGTGCCGTCGTTGGAGCACGAAGGTCTAGAAGGCACCTTTTCACTCTTGCCTTAAGATTCATAGGTATTATAGTTTTCAGGAAAGACGACGGCAAATTACTTGTTCCATTCCTTAGCAGTTCGCATTACAAAGGTGGAACCGAAACGCTTAGTGCGAATTGCAGATAATACTGATGAGGTAAGGATGGTACCGAGCCGTGCGTCTGCTTGTCGTATGATGAAAAGGAGATGGTGGGATGATGTAGCCAATAGAAGATCGAAAGGCATGCGACTTTACGGCGGTGCTCGAGACTCAGGAGGATTAATCTTCACCTTAAATGTACTGACAAAAACTGAAATAATTGGTGTTGAATGTTGAATTATGGAAAGAAAGAAATAAGTTTTTTGTGAAAAATATATTTTTAAATACAAGCTTTCATAAAATTAGTGATCGTAACCGTGTGCTGATCAAAATGAGCCTAAACACGACCAGTCTACTATTATCCGTCGAGGAGTGCCGTTGCCCACTTTCCGTCTCCGTCATCAGATCAGCTCGCTGTCACAATCTTTTTTTTTTTTTTTATATTACTTGGATGACGGAACAAACAAGAGGCCCACCTGATGTTAAGCGGTAACCTCTGCCTATGAACAATGCATTACCTCATAGGTCACGTCAACTAAGGACGCACCCTATGTGGCATTGCACTGCGCCCGCCATCCTGAGACATAAAGATGAAAAGTCTCATGTGCCTGTAATTTCACCGGCACCCTTACCCTTCAAACCGGAACACAGCAATGCGAGCACTACTGCTTTGCGGCAGAAATAGGTATGGTGGTAGTACTTCCCCGGACGAACTCTTTCACAAAAAAGCTCTACTACTACTACTCTATTCAGTTGCAAGATTCCACCCGGATTCCACCCGGACAACCACGGACACAACACACACATAACACATGAAAACAAAAAACTAGTACTAGGGACAACTGGTATACAAAAATAAATTAAATAAAAATTGGCAGTAGTAGGTTGGTAGGTAGGAAGGCATCGATATGTGTTGTGTGGGGTCAAACGGGTCCCTGTCCCAGGATAAGTTTTTTTTTTTGTTTTTTTATACTACTTGAATTAAGCTGCACCAGACCTAGGTTTAGTGCAGCGCTGGTTTACAGACAGGGCCTAGCTAGGTGATGCCACGAACATCAATATACTAACGGGGGAAATAAACAATAAATGAAGCAGAACATGCCGCATTTGCTGTGCTGTCCGCTATGCCCGCTCTCCTGCACGCAGGAGGAACCATGGAGGTACCTATAATACTATGGAGTGAGTGCTAAAATAGCATAGAGTGTTCCTTCTTACTCCTATCCTAGAAGATAGCTTGCTATCCTATGTTAGAGAGAAACAAATATATTGTCACACGACAGTCGTTTTTCCGTTCCGTACCCTGAATATTGGTAACATGAATGTACATCTTCCTAGATTGTTACCATGAATGTAGTAGTAATTTGACATTTGGCCTGGTACGACTTACACAAATAAAAACAGATAGATATATGCTTGTCTCATTCCAACACATGAATACATTCATATAAAAGAATGAGACTGGTATAATCGATACCGTTTCGTTTTTAGCCTTAGTTCCATGCTTTAGTTCTTCTTCCGAGGGAGGAACTCAACAAGGCGACAGACGGCGCCGTGGAGGTGGCCACTTATTGGCCAAAATCAATATAGATTAAGGAGTCATTGACACAAAATGAATGAATGAGCAACAAATAAATATGTTAAAAACAAATACTTATATACACTAATATTATTAGGTATGTGCATAAATGAGGCAGGACGGCATGATAAATTGATTAGTAGTAGTAGAGCTTTTTTGTGAAAGAGTTCTTCTGGGGAAGTACTACCACCATACCTATTTCTGCCGCAAAGCAGTAGTGCTCGCATTGCTGTGTTCCGGTTTGAAGGGTAAGGGTGCCGGTGAAATTACAGGCACATGAGACTTTTCATCTTTATGTCTCAGGGTGGCGGGCGCAGGGCAATGCCACATGGGTAATTCTCAGTTAAGAGGTAAAAACGATGTCCCGGGTAAATAATCATACTTCTTTCGAAAATTGAGAAAATATTATATCATAATCTCTTAATACAAGTGCTCAACTTTATGGACAATCAATTTCAAATAATTAATTAACTTAGTTTTGTCACAATTTCACCTCAAACATGCAAAACTTCTCTCCCCTGGCCTGTCGCCAGCTAGTATTTACAGTAAATCAGTAAGTTTACGTGATCTTAAAGCCATGAAAACATTTTAAGTTAGTCTGTATTAGAAATTAATATAAAGAATGATTGTAATGATGTAACCGAAGTAACATTTTTTTATTTTTTTTAATGGATTATATTCACGATACATTTTGTCGCCAGAAATTGCGTCTCGTCCCCTGGCATTCTTATAATCTAAAAAATATTGTATTTGCGATCTTAATTATTGTAGTATTAATGCTAATCATAATTCATTTGATCCACAAATATAAACCAACGTTGTAATAATGATCTTTTTTCCACATTTTGTCACTCATATTGATCCTTTTGTTCATCAATTTTGTTGGTTTCTGGTGAAATAGTCTCTCCCCTGGTCAGCTTTATTTCTGGATTAACTTTTCTAAATACTTAATTATATATTTATATTGACTTTAATTTACTTATAGATTACAAACATACTTCATTTTATTAACTAATATTAAATACTTTTGAGATATTATCGATTTTCTTACTGAAAAGTCTCTCCCCTGGCTTTCTCTCCCCTGGTACATCATTTGCAAAAATGTTCAGCAGACGTATAAATATTGATTTAAATGGACTATTACACTAAATTACACTTTCAATTATTCAGATCTGCAAAATAATCCGTAATTTTTTTATTTTTTTCTTGTTTTTCAAGAGGCCAGGGGAGGGACTAGACTGTGCTCAACAATCACTATTTTCTGAGGTAAAAAAGAATAATAAAAAAAAAACATTAGAAAATGCATATACATCATCTAATAGATTTATAAAAATTTGACAAACATTTAATATATGCATTTATTTATATTTTATAAAAAAAAAACACATAAAAGTCTATCCCCTGGCTTTCTGTAAAATGATAAAAAAATGAAAAATTGACTGGTCACCCAGCACATATTAAAAAACAAGTTGTTTTGATAAATCTGTAAAAAAATTAAATCAAATTTCAAAATTTTTTGTCAGGCCAAGTTTTATCAGTAAGCTATTACCTCTTAACTGAGAATGACCCACATAGGTTGCGTCCTAAGTGGACGTGACCTATGAAGTAATGCACTGTTCATAGGCAGAGGTTACCACTTAACATCAGGTGGGCCATGTGCTTGTTCCGTCATTCAATAGTAAAAAAAAAAAAAAAAATGTTGTCTGTGGGGGAAAGTGTGGGAATTATGGGTTAAATTAACAGGTCAAGTCACTTGATCAAAGTTATAATGTCGGTTTACAATTTTAGAATAATAACATAAAACAACAACAACAAAGTTACATAAAAAGTCCTGGTCCCACACTAGAATCCCCTGTCATGGGTATCTGAAACCATGAGTACAACGCTACCAGAACACACAGACCCGGAACTAAAAAAATAGTATAAATACATACATACATATATATATATACACACACCTTCTTCCCCGAAAGTGTAGGTAGAACCTCAAATGAGCCTCTTTTCACTGTGGGTTGCACTGTGCACCATCGTGGGAAATAGATGTGACAAATGGTGAGCTCAACGCCGCCATTGCTTCGCAAATCTGACTATGCTAACGCTTTCTTACAATAATAACATTCCTTAAATAAGCTAGCAGCCAGGACAAATGTTATAAACAAACGAATCTTATAAGCAAGTCCAGGTAATCCCTTAGTCAGCTTTTACGACATCCACGGGAGGAGATGGAGGGGTCGATTCTAGTATTTCCCTGGACGATCTCACAAAGAGTTCTAAAATACTGAATAGATTTGAAAGGAGTTTTTTAAAAGTTAGTTCTTCAGCAAGGATATAGTTAAGTAATGTGTGTAACACATACAGAGCCAGGCAAGTACATAACATAACACCCAACATTTAGATACATAGTCCTGATCCCACACCAGGATCCCCAGTGTCATGGGTATCAGGAAGTACGAGTACCGTGGTACCACACCCAGACCCGGAACAAATATTTACAGATCATACAAACATTTGTCCCGCAGCGGGAATCGAACCCGTAACCTCTCGCATCTCAGCCGGCTACTCGCCCGACGCGCTGCAGAGGTCGTCAAGTAGCAACATGAAATGGTCCAGAACACTCAAAATGAGTTCATTTATTTTAGAATTTTAGACAGAAGCAAACCCCGTTTTAAATTAGAATCCAACTTCCTTGCAAAAGCTTAAAATTTACAGCTAACAAAGAATGTTACAGCAAAACATTGGTCAGTGTACATCGTGACTGGTTTTACGATTGCGATGTTCAATAAACAGATTCCATTCCAGGAGCAATAAACTTTTGTCAAACTGCAAGACTATTATTGAACAAGTAGAGAGAGTTCTCGGCTCTAGAGGGGTCTGCTTTCATTGTGGGTATCTATGTTTGATAATAATAAATAATGCTCGACAGTTCACACAACATTATCTAACCCCAAGCTAAGCAGAGCATGTGTTATGAGTACTAGACAATTGATATAACTTAATACAACATATTACATAGATATTTTTTTAAATTATATTCCACGATGGTGTAACCCACTGTGAAAAGCGGCCCATTGAGGCTCTGCCTACCACTTCGGGGAAAAAGGCGCGTGTCTATTTATGTATGTATGTATGTATATCTAGAAAATACCCAGAACACCATGAACAAATATCTGCAAATCGCACAAATATTTGTTCCGAGGCGGGAATCGTACCCGTAACCTCCACGCGTTCGCCCGCCACGCCACAGAGGACGTCAATGGGATGGGAAACTTCAACAATAACTTTGAGCAATTTATCCGATAGCCATGAAATTATAAGTAATACCAATACAATTTATGTTTTTAGTAAGATGAGTGTGTTGTGAATAATAGAAGAATAGACCCCTCCGTCTCTTTCCGTGGATGTCGTAAAAGCCGACTAAGGGTTTACCCGGACTTGTTGAGGTGATATTTTTTTTTTTTTTTTTATACTACTGAATGACGGAACAAGCAGATGGCCCACCTGATGATAAGCGGTAACCTCTGCCTATGAACAGTGCATTACCTCATAGGTCACGTCCACCTAGGGCGCATCCTATGTGGCATTGCCCTGCGCCCGCCACCCTGAGACATAAAGATGAAAAGTATCATGTGCCTGTAATTTCACCGGCACCCTTACCCTTCAAACCGGAACACAGCAATGCGAACACTACTGCTTTGCGGCAGAAATAGGTATGGTGGTAGTATTTCCCCGGACGAACTCTTTCACAAAAAAGCTCTACTACTACTAAGATATAAGATTATATAAGATTTGTCCTGGCTGCTAGCTTATTATGGAATGTGTTAGCCGAGTCAGTCGTGGGAAGTGATGAGCTCACCACTTGTCACGTCTATATTCCACGATGGTGCAACCCACTGTGAATAGAGGCCCATTGTGGCTCTGCCTATCCTTTCAGGGAAAAAAGCGTTTTTCTATGCATGTATGTATGTATAAGTGGTTGAGCCTACTTTTTGACGATTGCGAGTACCTAGTCAAACCTTTAAAGGTTTTAAGGTGCAAGGTTAGGTACAGGTATCATAAATAACTTTGTAAGATATATTGTGCATGAAATACACATGAGGCTTTTCGTCTTTATGTCTCAGGGTGGCAGGTGCTGTGCAATGCCACATAGGATGCATCCTAGATGGCCGTGAACTATGTGGTAATGCACTGTTCATAGGCAGAGGTTAGCGCTTATCATCAGGTGGGCCATTAGCTTGATCCGTCATTCAAGAGGTATAAAAAAAAAAAAAAAAAAAGATGGCTGTGATCTATGTGGTAATGCACTGTTCATAGGCAGAGAGTACAGCTTAACATCAAGTGGGCCAACTGCATGCCCTAACAAGTTGTATAAAAAAAATATACCAGGTTTGTGTATAAGATTAATCGGTAAAGGAATAGGTAGTTGAGATAGGAGAGTTCTCAGTTCTGAGCAAACCATAAGTTTATTGGACTAAGTAGTTTAACTTTTTTTTTATGCAACTGTGCCGAAATATCGGGAACATATAAAACTCAAAAATCATGGTAAATATCCCGTTTCTAGTGAAAATTAAGTAGTTTAAATGGCTAGGTGAGGTTTTCTGTTCTTTAAAATGATGAAAGTGGGAAATACATTCATTCAACTTGCCTCTTTCTCCTGTGGGGAGCTATAGTTTTGGAGGATTCTTTATATTGATATTCAACAATATCACCTAGAATCTAGCAACTAAGGTCTCGAGCACCGCCGTAAAGTAGCAATGCCTTTCGATCTTCTATAGGTAAAATTTCGGGGAATGCTCCCTGGAACTTCACGATTTGATCCCACCATCTCCTTTTCATTATAGGACTAGCCGACGCACGGCTCGGTACCACCCTTACCTCATTAATATACCCTCTATTCGTACTAAACGTTTCAGTTCTACCTTTATAATGCGAACTGCTAAGGAGTGGAATACACTATCGTCGTCTGTCTTTCCTGAAAACTATAATCTGGGTCTTTTCAAGGCTAGAGTGAATAGGTGCCTTCTAGACCTTTGTGCTTCATCCTCGGCCACATCGTCACTTACTAACAGGTGAGATCGTGATCAAACAAAGGTCTATCATGGTTAAAAAAAAAAAAGGTTTGTTATCTTTGAGCACTTTTATGTAGTTGATCTAGATTTTAGAATAAGTTTTATTTGGTACCCAATTCCGTCACAAATACACTGTGATCGAAGCAAATTCCCTATGTATCTTAGAAATACATACATCTTATTTGGTTAGCTGAGCACTCTTTCACTCTTATAGCATCTATCTTTCTTTATAGCATTGATACTGTATCCCTGCTTCTAATAAAATACTAGCAACTCATCCCTGCTTCGCACGGGTAGTTTCAGGATGAAAAACAGCCCCCCCACCCCTCCTACTCCCCCCCTGGTAGCCTATGTTACTCAGGGTGAATATAGCTTTCCAATGGTGAAATAATTTTTGAAATCTGCTCATTAGTTTTTGAGTTTATTCATTACAAACATACACACACACAAAAATACAAATCTTTCCTCTTTATAATATTAGTGTAGAAAAACAATACCAAAAAAAACAAAAGATACCATAGAATTTATTTGAGAAGTAGGTAGCTGGTGGGTTACTATGAGCTCTTATTGCCATGCAGTTGATAAACTAGTCAGTACAAAATATTGGTTCCGTGATGTCCGCAACTATATTTAAAGGCACAATCGCAGAGGGTCTACAGACTTCTGCGATCAAAGTTATTCAACGATGAAAAATGTCAACGATGAACCGATATTTTGTACTGAATAGTTTTTGAACTGAATGGATATATAAGAGCTCATAGTAACCCCCCTATGCATTGCATTTTTAGAATTTAGCTTCTCATCTCTCTGCTACATAACTACTGAATTTTTAATTATATTTACCCCAAAAAGTTTTCAGCATCTAACCTTTTAAATACTTGTATGTATAATAATGTATGCCTTATTACAAAAAAGTTAAAGACAGCATTTCCAATTTATTGAAATAATTTCTAGCCATTTTCTGCCACTAAATAACTATTCATGGAAAGTAAGTGTCTCAAGTAAGTGTTTTATGTTTTTTTTTTTTTTTTTTTTTTTTTTTTTTAACATTGATAGACCTTTGTTTGACCACGATCTCACCTGTTGGTAAGTGACGATGTGGCCGAAGATGAAGCACAAAGGTCTAGAAGGCACCTATTCACTCTTGACTTGAAGAGACCCAGATTATAGTTTTCAGGAAAGACAGACGACGGTAGTGTATTCCACTCCTTAGCAGTTCGCATTTTAAAGGTTGAACTGAAACGTTTTGTGCGAATAGAAGGTATACCAATGAGGTAAGGATGGTACTGAGCCGTACACCTGCTTGTCCTGTGATGAAAAGGAGATGGTGGGATCAGATCGTGCAGTTCCTGGGAGCATTCACCGAATGCATTATGTTATGTAAAATCATTAAATATTGATGTTTAACTACACAATAGGATCAAAATTAAAGGTATTCAGTCAGTTAAATTGTTTCGGCCATTGTACCAGCGAACCTTTAAACGCTTCTGCTCTGTGACTATTCTTTCAATGTCATAGACTTAAACTTATTGCTGTTGAAAAACTCAAAAACTCAAATACCTATCTTTATTTACTGTATGGTAAAGTTATGGGTAGGTAGTACAAAATTAACTGTGCTCATACTTTTGCTTATAAAGTATGCAAATATTCCTTTACGGTCGTTAACATAATTATCAGAAATTACAAAAATATGTCAAATTAAGGATAAGTAAAAAACAAAACAAAACATTAAAGATACCTATACAATCAATAATGTCCATCTGTCATAAATATAATTGCTAATATCATAAAAAAGATAATTTAAAAAGTCATCTTGTTACAAAGTAGGCATGTCATTCCTATTTAAAAATTCTTCTATCCAGTAAAATCATTTATCTACAAACCAATTATGAATTTTAAATTTAAATATTCTAATGTCAGCGCTTTCATATCTTCAGGGAGATTATTAAATATTTTAATCGACATGAAGTTTGCGTTTTTTTGCATTTACTTCATGCATAGTGGCAAGACTAGCCTATTGTTAGACCGATTTTGAATGCTGGAGATAGCTCTCTATCACAGAGCACCAATGAGCTTGGTCTTCAGCTCTCCACATCCAGTTGCTGTGCACATACTCATACTCGTACATACAAGACTTGTATTCTAGACTAGTTCTAAGAATCTGAAGTACACTACTTTATAAGCTGCATGTTGGGTTGAGCATCAGTCATGTGATATATAATGGGTATGAGTTAATGGTGTGGTTTTCAAGGAGGCAACATAGAAGAGTATGGTAGACTCACCAGCAAGTGGGTGGGGCGTTATCCACGGTGTCCTGATTGGCCTGCGAAGGAGACTCTGCTCCCCGCGCGCCCCCCGCCACTGACGAAGCCGTGGTGACGCTGTCCTGGCTCACTGCACCCTCATCATCTCACAAACACGCACCAAACTTCTGTCAACTCAACTTAACCACACTGACACCAGTTGCATATCTTTCTGGAACCACCACACTTTCACTTCCAGTACTATCTTGGGTATCTCGCTATCTCTACAGCATCCCACACACCAGATCACGCCCCGATATCACAACACAAAGCCAAAAATCCACTGAAAAATGGCAACCTTTGGCGATAGAGAACCGACCGAACTCACGACTCCACCATAAAAAAGTGTAATATTTATAAACTTTCACGGTTTAATTATAGACCAGACGTTACTATTAACGTTTGAACATAAGTAAAAGCTCAGAAAATAATATTTATAAATAGCTTCGGATTATTTTGATACAAATCTATATCGGTCTGTCACTGCATACACACCCCTGGGTCGGGTGGATGGAGAGGATCCTCTTCTTTCTCTTTGCAATACGTTTAACATATGAAAATTAGCACGAACTAGATAGGTATTAAAACTACATTAATGACCTACACCCTGATAACTACAAAGACATTTTGTAGCAATGAAATGAAATGACAGCGGATCCGTATCGGCTTCACAGAACCTATAGAAAAAAATCAACATGTCTCCTGTGTGTGATAGTGCAATCGAACATTGACACTACGGAACGAAATCGAGATAAGGGGCGTGGTCAACTCGAGATGCTACAAATCGATTAACTTTCCTACCTAATATTTATTCCATCGTTAAAAAATATACTAAACAATCTATTAAATTACAAAATATGTGGAATAATAATATAAAAGTGAAGGGTAACCCAAACGTTAATTTTATAAAATAAGTTTTATTTCGTAAAACTGAGATAACTATTTTGAAAAAATGTAGGTACCTACCTAGGTACCGACCTATATGTTTAGACTACATATTATCTAATGCTTGCCCTAAACACGATTGGTAATAAATCACTAGACGAAAAAAAACCTAAACATGGGTCAACGCCAACCACCCGCTGTCACAAACTAGGTTTGGCTGGTAGAAAATGATGTTAGCATTAAGCCCACCTTTTGTAACATTATATGATGTGCAATAAAGTATAAATAAATAAATACCTACTAATCATTCTAATTCATGTTAATTGGAAGTGAAATAAAATATAAAAGTAAATAAAAATCTGAAATATGGCACTGTGCCTTTGTCGCAAATGGCACACTGAAGTTTGAACTGAGTTGGGTCTCTAGAACTACGTTTATTCATGTTTCTTTCAAAATGTATTGACCTGCTAATTTTGTGTTAATCCTTCGCCTTAAGTATGTAGAGCTCGCTTCGCTCGCCAGTATTATCTTCACGCTGCAGCTCTACGCTAAAGAGATTTGTAATTTTGTAACTAGAATAATAATATACCGGAGGTACGTTATACCTAATTTTAAAACAATTTTAAGACTTTTTGTCATAGACCCAAAGTATTATGCAAGAACACAATAAGAGTATGACTTTCCATGCTTATACTATGTTTTTATCCCTATTTCTGTTGATTATCTCTATTAATAGTACCTTCTAACCGGTATTCGCTCTCGATTTGGTGCTAGGTAAGTTCTTATAGGTATTACTGTTATAAGAGCGTATAATCACAGAATAAATATTAGTAAAAGTAGTATAATGTCTGACTGCAAAGGCCACATCGAGTGAAAACTGAAATAATAGGTACTTAGTTGTTTGGTATACTCTCTGCACTTCGATTTTCCAACGAAATGGTGAGTATGTTTCGATGTATCGGTGTGGTCGTTCGTATTGCAATCCTTATTTCTTGTCTATTGATTGATTGTCTCTGGCGTATACGATTGATTGAATGAACAATGAAAATGAAAGAATGAATGGAATTTTCAATCAAAAAATGACAATGTCAGACTGCCGTCATGTCTATGTCACGTCCAGTCACGTTTGGTTTCATCAACTGTGATCGGCTTGGTTGGAGGAATGAGGAATTTAGAGAAGTTATTCTGTGGTTGCGAGGGTTTTTACCATGAAGCTATACCCAGATTGACCCAGATTCAAGCTTCTTGGTTTTTACCTCGGTGTTTACTCACAGAAGATGTATCACTACATCCATGGTTTTACTCGTGGTTTTAATTTTACTCTTTTTTTTTCTTTGCTCTGAATTATTTTTGGTTTTCGACCATAGATAAAAAGAGTTAGAGGAAAAAAAAAATTGCAGAGAGAATGTTTGTTGACAACCGGCTCGTGGGTGGTTAGATTAATTTGAGTTTTATTTAGTTCTATTAGTTTACTATACTGAATATCTGAAACGGAAACAGTTGAGGTTTTGAAAAAATGTCGACGCATAATAAAACATTGCATCTGCTATCCTCGAAGCTTGGGCTTGGAGAAGAAGAAAAAGTTATAAGGTACATTTGATAAGCTTACTGTCTAAAAAAACAAATCTTCACCACCCCTAAGACCAGTCGACCTAAAACTCGATATGTGGATGCAATAACCAAATAAGTTAAGAACTGCGCTGAATTGCTGTCCTGCATCAGGGTTTATTGTGCATTATACCCTGCTAACAGGACCCCAGTCAGCTCAATTCCTAGACTAACAGAGAAGCACTAGGTGCACAGCAGCATTGTTCCAATGTACCCGAAGGAGTTATAGATGACGTAAAACAGGACTTTGTAATTTTCTTTTAATTATATTTTTCCCTGTCTTCGTTTGTGACTGTGCAATGTAATATCACATGCTCCATTGTCTCTTCATTATGAAGACAGCTGCAACACAGTCCACTGTCCATGGCCCCTGTCACCAGTTTCTTTTTTTTTTAAAATTATTTATACTTAATCCGCAATCAGTTGGTTGACTCTAGGTGGATGTGTGGAGTGGTATATGGTGTTTGGGATCCAGAGTCATTCTTCCTTCTTCCCTCGTTATAACAGGTTATCCAGGACATGGGTTCTCTTCAGCCGCTTTGTTTCACATGGATTTTCAATAAGCGCTCTCGCTGGCGGAATGGCGTGACATTTAGGGCGGTCCAAGTAACGTTTTCCTCCTTTTTTTATTTCTGCATCAACTGTAGGGACCCCAGGTATTCGTGGAGTTCATTGGTGATTGTGAACCAAGGGGTATTAGCCAGAGTTCGCAAGATCTTGTTTTAGCATCGTTGGATGGTAGCACGGTTGGATTTACTGGTTGTACTCCAAAGTAGTTCATATGTCCAAACAGGTTTGAGGATGCTATTATATACTAGTAGCTTGTTGAGTAGAGACAATCGGGAGTGTCGCCCAATTAACCAGTGCAAGCTCTTGAACTGAATGTCAAGTTCAGCTCACGTAGCGTTGGGCGCCCTCTGGCTAGGTGGAGCGATGACTCACGAAAGGCGGCGGGCAGAAAGTGGACTAGTGTGGGCTCCTGTTTTTTTTTATTTTTTTTATGTGGAACAAGAAAGTGGGTGAGATCACAATGTCCTGTGATAATGCTCGCCATCATCCATAGGTCTCCTCCGCTCCACATCAGGTTGAAAATCCTGAGATGGTATCACCATAAACATACCCTATTCATGGTTTTTACAGCAAAGCTGCTGAGTTTGAGAGACTCTTGCAGACAAAGTCGATAGCAGGCAGCAATATGTCTGATACAAGCAAAGTAGTGATTTGCTTGGACTTGGCTGCTGCACTGTTTGGAGCTGATCTGGATTTCGTAAGTCTAACATTGCTTCATTATAATGCTTATAATATTTTAAAAAATAACATTAGCTTTACAACTTGTTCAGCAAACTGGAACAACATTCTTAAGTCCGCTGTAATTCCACAATATCTGAAGATCCAACTTTATAATCAGTGTGTTCTCTATAGTAAATAATAAATAAATTAATAATAAATAATGCTGGACAGTTCACACACCATTATCTAGCCCCAAGCTAAGCAGAGCTTGTGTTATGGGTACTAAATAACGGATATACTTAATACAATACATTACATAGATAGATATTTTTTATATACATAGAAAATACCCAGAACACCCTGAACAAATATCTGCAGATCGTACAAATATTTGTTCTGAGGTGGGAATCGAACCCGCAACCTCCTGCGTCACAGGTGAACCTTAACCCACCGCACCACAGAGGTCGTCAAACTTAAAGTTAACTTAAGGTTTAACTTAAGGTTTAACTTAAGGTTATAAGAACAACTTCTTAACTAAATAATGATATTTACCAATTCAGTGTGTTATGTAGTTATAATGAACTTGGCCTGTAAACGCACCCAAAATGTTGATATTCTTTAGTGTGAGAATGCTGTTAAGATCAATGTTGATATTCTTCAGTGTGAGAATGCTGTTAAGATCAATGTTGATATTCTTCAGTGTGAGAATGCTGTTAAGATCAATGTTGATATTCTTCAGTGTGAGAATGCTGTTAAGATCAATGTTGATATTCTTCAGTGTGAGAATGCTGTTAAGATCAATGTTGATACTCTTCAGTGTGAGAATGCTGTTAAGATCAATGTTGATATTCTTCAGTGTGAGAATGCTGTTAAGATCAATGTTGATATTCTTCAGTGTGAGAATGCTGTTAAGATCAATGTTGATATTCTTCAGTGTGAGAATGCTGTTAAGATCAATGTTGATATTCTTCAGTGTGAGAATGCTGTGAAGATCAATGTTGATATTCTTCAGTGTGAGAATGCTGTTAAGATCAATGTTGATATTCTTCAGTGTGAGAATGCTGTTAAGATCAATGTTGATATTCTTCAGTGTGAGAATGCTGTTATGATCAATGTTGATATTCTTCAGTGTGAGAATGCTGTTAAGATCAATGTTGATATTCTTCAGTGTGAGAATGCTGTTAAGATCAATGTTGATATTGTTCAGTGTGAGAATGCTGTTAAGATCAATGTTGATATTCTTCAGTGTGAGAATGCTGTTAAGATCAATGTTGATATTCTTCAGTGTGAGAATGCTGTTAAGATCAATGTTGATATTCTTCAGTGTGAGAATGCTGGTAAGATCAATGTTGATATTCTTCAGTGTGAGAATGCTGTTAAGATCAATGTTGATATTCTTCAGTGTGAGAATGCTGTTAAGATCAATGTTGATATTCTTCAGTGTGAGAATGCTGTTAAGATCAATGTTGATATTCTTCAGTGTGAGAATGCTTTTAAGATCAATGTTTCTTTTAAAACGCTTTGACCTGCTAAATTTGTGTTGCTTATAAACTGATGCAAATTAATTAAATACCTACATCATCCATTGCTCTATTTCAGAAAACAACAATAAAATACTCTGGTCTGAAGTCCTCAATGTACACTAACAGCAAGAAAGTAATCCAGAATCTCCTGGAACTGGAGAGTGATAAGATGACCACTTCATTGCTGTGTGCTGCACTGCAGTGTACAGGCGTGCAGAGTCTAGCTGATCAGATATTGGAGAACTACCAAAAACAGGCCAAAATGGTACTTATAGTAACTAGTAACTAGTAATTAGTTTAGTAGTAACTTGTAACTAGTTTAGTAGTAGATTTTTTGTGAAAGACTTTTCATATTTTAATGAGGGGTTTTCACGGCTGTTTCAAATCATGAAAATAGATGGCGCTGCTCTGTACTTAACTGTCAAAATAAAGTGAAATGTCAACGTCAACAATTTTTTTTATTTTTTTTTAATTTTCCTTTTTATCTGCAATCGGCTGTTTAGCCATAATCAGATGTTTTCTGGGTTGACGTGGTTTGGGTGTGATTCCAATGAATAACACCATTTAATTTGAAGAACTGGTTAGGTTCTCTGGTCTAGGTCAACTATTTGCCATCTCTTTAGGTGTTTTACATTTTCTTGTGTGTTTAACAGGTTCTTAGCAAGTTCGTTTGAGTGGTTTTCAAGTCTTTCCTTGTATTTTATGCAGTATTTGCTAACTTCCTCCTTGACAGTCGGCATTTCCAGGTATTCATGTATTTGTGTGTTCCTCACAAACTAGTGTGCGCTTGAGACAGTTCTAAGGGCAATGTTTTGAAATCTTTGGAGGATTTCGATATTGGAGTTGCTAGTTAAACCCCAAAGTTCACAACATAGAGATATATTTTCGTGGTATTTTGTTACTATCACACAAACCAAACCAATCGCTATAAAATCGTTCGTATAACGCTTTCGAGCTAATAATATAGGTACTACCTAACATAGGATACTACTACGAAGTTTATAGGTACGCGTGCACCGCACAGATAATGCATTTGTTAATTTTGACAACCACAGTTGAGTTAGTGCCATCTATCGATCCAAATCGTACTACTTTTTTAAAAAACTGGAAAATATAAAGCCCTCATTGTTTCTTTATGATACAAAATATAAAGCCCTCATTGTTTCTTTATGATACAAAATATAAAGCCCTCATTGTTTCTTTATGATACAAAATATAAAGCCCTCATTGTTTCTTTATGATACAAAATATAAAGCCCTCATTGTTTCTTTATGATACAAAATATAAAGCCCTCATTGTTTCTTTATGATACAAAATATAAAGCCCTCATTGTTTCTTTATGATACAAAATATAAAGCCCTCATTGTTTCTTTATGATACAAAATATAAAGCCCTCATTGTTTCTTTATGATACAAAATATAAAGCCCTCATTGTTTCTTTATGATACAAAATATAAAGCCCTCATTGTTTCTTTATGATACAAAATATAAAGCCCTCATTGTTTCTTTATGATACAAAATATAAAGCCCTCATTGTTTCTTTATGATACAAAATCTCATGTTGTATTTCGTTTCGATTGTTTCCAGGAAGTGGACCTTAATCTACCTCAGTACGTGTGCATGGCTGTATGTCACGCATGCAGGATAAACAACATTAAAGTATCCAAAAGCAAATTCGTCGAAAAATCGCGCCTGAAACCGGCGCAGTGGACTAAACTCGACGCTGACTGGACGAAGTTTGTTAATACGCATTTTGCTGCGAATAAAAAACTGGGAAAACCGCCTAAGATTACTAAGACCAATGGTATGTACTATTTCGAATTGTTCTAATGCATATCGACCTCTGGGCGAACGTTCGCCTGCGACGCCGAAAATTGCGGGTTCGATTCCCGCCTCGGAACAAATATTTGTGCGATCTGCAGATATTTGTTCAGGGTGTTCTGGGTATTTTCTACGTATAATAAAAAAAAACTATGTTATATATTGTATTAAGTATATCAGTTATCAATACAATACAATACAATACAATATCTTTATTCATAACGCCAAGTTATAAGTCAGGTAACAGTAGAATATTAAATATGGAATACAAAAATAACCATATTATAAATCATTCAAAATATAAAAATTAATTACTATTAATTTCATCATTTAAATTATACATTCAAAATATTATTACTAATTAAGAAATCGGCAGCTCGTACAACTCGTTTATCGAGTAGAAAGTGTGATCCAGGAGCCACTTGCGTAATCTCGATTTAAAGACCATCGTGGAAGTCGCATCACTCCGAATTGTGTTGTATCTAGTACTCATAACACAAGCTCTGCTTAGCTTGGGGCTAGATAATGTTGTGTGAACTGTCCAGCATTATTTATTTATTTATTTTATTTATATTGACCAATACGCAAAATAACCAATTAATTATGATGACGTATACATACATAGACACACGCCTTTTTCCCCGAAAGGGTAGGCAGAGCCTCAAATGGGCCTGTTTTCTATAGAACAGGAGTAATTTTTTTTATACTACTTGGATGACGGAACAAGCAAGAGGCCCACCTGATGATAAGCGGTAACCTCTGCCTATGAACAGTGCATTACCTCATAGGTCACGTCCACCTAGGACGCAACCTATGTGGCATTGCACTGCGCCCGCCACCCTGAGACATAAAGATGAAAAGTCTCATGTGCCTGTAATTTCACCGCACAAAAAGACACAAAAAAAAAAAGTTTTTTTCAGTTTAAAAGACTATTCAAAATTACCCTTGTGATTTCAATGAATACAATTCTTTTTAATTTGATAATTTTCTCTATGCCTTGTATAATCTATTATTTCACTTTTAGCTGAACCAGAGTCAATGGAAGTTGACGTACATGACAAAGAAGAACCATTAGAACCTCAATTAGAGCCATATGAAGACTGGAAGCGTCGCATGCTGGAAGCGGCCTACATAGAGTTAAGAGAGTTAGAAGAAAAAGAGAAGTGTAAACCAAAGAGATTAGAGTCCCATAGAGATAGTCTGACGCCAAGGCGATCACCTCGAAAAACTCCCCAGAAGTTTTCGCCGTACAAAAGTCCTGCTAAAATCAACGGTGTAAGACTTCTTTTCCAATAGAGTAATTGTAAACGATGAATCCTAAAGAAAGAGACGGCGATGTTAAGTGACCTGTGTGAATGAGACAGATGATAAAATGACATGTAAGTGACATTTTAATTAGTATTTTTGGTTGTAATTGATGATTAATTACGTTTACAATAACTAATGTAGAATGATCTGGAGCAGAATTTTGTACCTAGAATAATGTTAATATTCGGAATAAAATAAGTATAATAATTTAATTTACTTGCTAAATCTGAAACCTTAAATAATACAAACCGATTGTTCTGTTAGCCAAAATCGCGTACAGAAACTCCTTCCCACATCAAAAAAAAAAAACAACTTATTTTATTCACTGAAATCACAAGGATCACTCGTCTTAAAAAATAAATTTACATTTACTCCTGTTCCAACGCAACCAGACCTAGAAGAATCAGGCAACAAACAGGGTCCCCCCTACATATCTTGTAACTTGGCCGAATTTATTGTTCTAATTGCTAAGGGATCTCGCACACGACGCGACCACGGCCATGACTGGTTGTGGTCGAAACCTTGGTCACAGAAGCTCCGACCAATATGCGGCCTTCCATTCGGTCAGGTCGTGATGCGATTCTGTGTGCTGTCAAGTTGAAAGTCAAAAAAGTGCTAAATCTTCAGCTTGGCGCTAAAATTCCTAAATACCCATCGAACATACCAAGAAAGCGCTAGATCTAGCGTCGAAAGCGCTAAAATGGCAGCACTGTCAGTTGCGACTGGCCGGGCACGTTTGGTCGCACGAGCAGTGCGCGGTACACAATGTTAACGCGACTAGTCGAGCGGCCAGTTCTTTGTGCTGTCAAGTTGAAAGTCAAAAAAGTATAAATCTTCAGCTTGGCGCTAAAATTCCTAAAAACCTATCGAACATACCAAGAAAGCGCTAGATCTAGCGTCGAAAGCGCTAAAATGGCAGCACTGTCAGTTACGACTGGCCGGGCTAGGCGGTTATTCGCTATGATGACCAAACGTAACGTAACGCGGGCTCGTTGCGATGTCGCTTCGCTTCCCGGCGGGATGGGCTTCGCTTTTATGAAATCTGACATTATCATACACAATACGATTAAACGATGATTCCACGCAGATATCGTAACGAGCCCGCGTTATGTTACGTTTGGTCATAGCGAATAACCGCCCTGCATGTTTGGTCGCACGCCGAGCAGTGCGCGGTACACAAAGTTTACGCGACTAATCGTGCGGCCAGTTGGTTGTTGCGGCCAAGTACGGGCCACGATATTTTAACCTGGTCGCTGCGACTAAAAGTCGTCGGGGCCGGCTAGTGCGCGCGCTTAACACAATCTAGTTGACCATGCCATACAAATATGGCTCACTTAAAAACACTATTTTTACTTTTTTCGATCGCGACCTGCCAAAGAACAAACCCGACAACAATTGAACCGATCCTGAATAATGGCTCAACCACAGATCCTGCTATACACTTCGACGACCCGCACAGGCCTAGCCTCGGCTACCCGACTTCACTCGGATTTCTGTTCATATTTGCAACTTTGCTAGTCGGTGTCATAGTGCGCGCGATTATGCTATGGACTGAACTGCTCTGCGTGCCCTATAGAGTTATCATGTTCACCATTGGCGGCATCATGGGCTTCTGTGCCCACAAATACCCGGACTTCAAACCCATTGTCGAGATCTGTTATATTGACGTAGATATACTGCTTATTACATTTTTACCAACACTGATATTCAGCACGTCGTACAGCGTTGACGCCCATTCCTTTAGGAAAAGCTTTCCCCAAATTCTACTAGTCGGCGTACTAGGGGCGACGCTGACGGCATTAATAACTGCATTCATGGCTTACTATCTGATAGAATCGACATGGAATGTACCTACAGCACTCCTATTCGGGATTGTATGCTCTCCTATATATCCAGTAGAAGTCGTGAAACAGCTGAAAGAGATGAGCAAAGGGAAGCACATCAGCGTATTGCTTCTAGGCGAAGGGCTAATTGGTGATGTGACAGTCATGATAGAGTTCACAGCTGCGTTCGGTTATCTAGCCATGGCTTTGAGTAGTGCGTCCCAAATATCTTTGCTGCTGCTTAGGTACGCAGGCGGTGGTCTTCTACTTGGCATTGTGATGGGAGAAATCATCGGAACTCTACTATCCTTAACATACTACGATCTTTTATGTGCTGTGATAGTAACTTTCGCTGGGGCATATCTCACTTATTACATTGGAGAAAAGTTTTTTTACGTGTCTGGGTTGCTAGGGACAGTGATAGCAGGTGTTATAGTGAGTAATAAAAAGTCTACGGTGGCTGGTGATGTGGAACACGTTGTGATGCATTTTTGGACCATCCTGGCGCATGTGGCCAATTCGTTAGTGTTTACTATGGTAGGTGTGGTGATTTTTGAGAAAGTCAGCTATGTGTTAAGTGTGCGTCAGGTCTCGTTGGTGTTTGTGACGTATACGACAATTTACTGTTCAAGGTGTGTACTTGCCGGTACGACTGCCTACGCATAAACGTAAAATGAGAGCGGAGCGAGCTACTTTCAAATGGAAAGGGAGGTACAGCGTAAACATCGGAATGGAGCGAGTCTTTTCGTGTTCATAGCGTGTAAAGAATATAATCATTACGGCAGAAACACCAGGCAGAAAAATGGATACAAAAAAAAACGACTCGCGCCAATTTTTATTGAATATCTCGTAAAATATACTTAGATAATTTTACAAAACCCCTACAGTAAACCCTCGGTTTTGTTTCATTGATTTTATTTATCAAATTTTTTACCTAATTAGTTATAATATAAAAAGTCAAAGTTACCTCTGACTTTTGGCTAGATTCGATTGTTTAATAAAATGGAGCATAATATGCTCGAAAAAAAATATTTCGAGAATAATTCTCCTATCGTGTTTCTGGTAGTGATCCTTCGGAATATCCATGCATATTTATAATTTGAATATTGTACATGATTTGGTCGGTTAAAAATCAAATCTAAGGTTGGTAATTTTGCGTTATACCCCACCTTACCCCACCTTCGCTCACATTTTACTATTACACGTAGGCAGCCATATATAGTAGTAGAAGTAAAGCTTTTTTGTGACAGAGTTCGTCCGGGGAAGTACTACCACCATACCTATTTCTGCCGCAAAGCAGTAGTGCTCGCATTGCTGTGTTCCGGTTTGAAGGGTAAGGGTGCCGGTGAAATTACAGGCACATGAGACTTTTCATCTTTATGTCTCAGGGTGGCGGGCGCAGTGCAATGCCACATAGGGTGCGTCCTAGGTGGACGTGACCTTTGAGGTAATGCACTGTTCATAGGCAGAGGTTACCGCTTAACATCAGGTGGGCCTCTTGCTTGTACCGTAATCCAAGTAGTATAAAAAAAAAAAAAATGTCCTTTCACGCTGTGATTGGATGGGGGTAGCTTCGCTCGCCTTGTACTGACACTGTCACCAGGCTGTTGGTGTACGCCGCCCTAACCCCCCTTCTGCGCTCCATCGGCTACGGGATGTCCTGGCAGCACTGCATGGCCTGCGTGTGGGGAGGCCTGCGCGGGCCTCTGTCCCTCTGCCTCGCGCTGATAGTGCTGCAGACGCCGATAACGGCTGACGCGGGAGAAGTAAGTCTTCAGTGACAACCTTGACCCTTACATCATTCTATTTTTAACCCCGGACGAAAAACGAAGGGGTGCTATAAGTTTGACGTGTCTGTGTGTGGCATCGTAGCTCCCGAACGGATGAACCGCTTTTGATTTTGTTTTTTTTTGTTTGAAAGGTGGATTAGTCGGGATTGTTCTTAGCTATGTTTGATCAAAATCGGTTCAGCCGTTTTATTGCGTTGAGGGTTTTTTTAGTTTTAAAAAAAATAATTACTTGTTGTTAGAATTAGAGCTTTTTTGTGAAAGATTTCGTCCGGGGAAGTACCTAGTAGTCGAGTGCTTAACTGATTCAGTCCCTGAGGTATGGGAGCGGTAAGGGAGGGGTGTTTTCGTCTCTCAATTTATCAGATGACATGAAGCCACGCTTCATTTTGATGTAACGAAAACACCCCTACCGCTCCCATACCTCAGGGATGGACTCAGTTAAGCGCTAGACCTGTACCACCATACCTATTTCTGCCGCAAAGCAGTAGTGCTCGCATTGCTGTGTTCCGGTTTGAAGGTGCCGGTGAAATTACAGGCACATGAGGCTTTTCATCTTTATGTCTTGGGATGGCGGGCGCAGTGCAATACATTATAGGGTGCGTCCTAGGTAGACGTGACGTATGTGGTAAAAGGCAGAGGTTACCGCTTAACATCAGGTGGGCCATCTGATTGTTCCGTCATTTAAGTAGTTAAAAAGAAAAAAGAAAAAAGGAGACCACAATACTGACGTGATAATTAGTGACTAGATAGATAGGTATGAACACGATTCCCATAATCTGAATCGTGATACAGTTTTACCCAAAATATAAGTCCGATCGACTGTTTTCGTTTGCGCAGAAAAGCGCAGACTGATATCCGACAGTAGCCGAACGTATATAGTGTAGCTCCAACCCGCTGTATAGTTTTTTTATACTACTAGAATGACGGAACAAGCAAAAGGCCCACTTGATGTTAAGTGGTACCCTCTGCCTATGAACAGTGCATTAACTCATAGGTCACGTCCACCTAGGACGCACCCTATGTGGCATTGCACTGCGCCCGCCACCCTGAGATATAAAGATGAAAAGTCTCATGTGCCTGTACATTTCACCGGCAACCAAACCCTTCAAACCGGAACACAGCAATGCGAGTAATACTGCTTTGCGGCAGAAATAGGTATGGTGGTAGTACTTCCCCGGACGATATCTTTCACAAAAAAGCTCTACTACTACTAAAAGTCCGATAGACTGTTTCCGTTTGCGCAGAAAAGCGCAGACTGATATCCGACAGTAGCCGAACGTATAGTATAGCTCTGACCCGCTGTATAGCTCTGTCCCGCTCTTGATAAATACTTTACGTGTAGCCTTCGCCTATAGATATTCATAATCCAGACGGCGGGTCTGGTCATCCTCTCCTTGTTGCTGAACGCGACGTCGATGCGTAAGGTTCTCAAGATCCTGGGTCTCGCTGAGATCTCGCTCGCCAAGAAGGCCAACATGACCAACTGCGTGAAACGCGTCATGATGACGCGCGACCGCTGCATTTCTATGCTGAAGATGGACAAATTCCTCGCTGATGCTAACTGGGATCTGGTGCAGGAAGGTTAGGCCTTACTTGTATCGACGGCGAAAGACGCGAGCGGTTATCGCCTCTTAAATTATAACTGAGATAAATAAAACAAATAAATAAATATTGCTGAACAGTTCGCACAACATTATCTAGCCCCAAGCTAAGCAGAGCTTGTGTTATGGGTACTAGATAACTGATATACAATACATTACATAGTTTTTTTTTATTATACGTAGAAAATACCCAGAACACCCTGAACAAATATCTGCAGATCGTACAAATATTTGTTCCGAGGCGAGAATCGAACCCGCAACCTCCTGCGTCGTAGCCATTCGCCCGCCGCGCCACTTGTATCGAAGGCCAAAGTCGCGAGCGGTTATCGCTCCTTAAATTAAAACTGTCATAAATGAAGGCTTTTTACGAGGCTTTTTTTTATGAACTGCTAAGGAGTGGAATACACTACAGTCGTCTGTCTTTCCTGAAAACTATAATCTGGGTCTCTTCAAGGCTAGAGTGAATAGGTGCCTTCTAGACCTTTGTGCTCCATCTTCGGCCACATCGAAACAAAAATAACATCGAAATTTTAGTCCATACAATCATTTCGATGTTATTTTTGCTATTCATCCACATCAACCAAATATGATTTGCCGCTCATTCGTTTCGTTTCGTATGTGGTAGTGCTGGCCTCTGGTGTCAGAGTTTGTCAAGCCGCCCGAGGGCCTCTGACATGGCTTATCTATAATAATGACCAATATAAAAGCCAACAACTGTCATATCAGTGTAAAATTATACTCTGTTCGCCCATATTTGGTAAAATAGATTAGTGTGAAAAAGCAACCACTAGCCACTGGTACTCTTGGCCGAATTTCCCCAAAACATCTTATCTGGTCAGAGATTCTGCTAACCTGTAGAGGTTTTCTAAACTTTGTAAAAGTATACTCCGTATATCCTCAAGGCACCACAATAAAGCATCCGTACCAGCTGCAGATCTCGGGGCGCGATGATGAGAGTGATGATGACGCATACATGGGCTACCATTTCACGACCTGCCCGGACTGCGAGCGGGAGATACCGAACGAACCCACCAAAAAGGAGTTCGCTGAGATGATGAGGTAACCAGCACCAGATTATGATTAGCTTTTTTGTGAAAGAGTTCGTCCGTATACTTCCACGGACGAACTCTTTCACAAAAAAGCTCTGTACAAAACCACGTATCATATCTTTCGTACCATATCATATCTTTCGTTCATCATATCTTTTGTACCACTGTACAAAATTGGTTCTTTTAAACAACTTTGAAAAGCGGTTAATCTGTACCTTTTGCCTATGAACAGTCCGTTAACTTATAGGTCACGTCCACCTATGACGCGCCCTACGTGGCATTGCACTGCGCCCGCCACCTTGAGACATAAACATGAAAAGTCTCATCATCGCGTTATCAAAACGCGCGTTAAGCGCTTGTCCGTGGTAACCTGCTCGAAATGTTGTAGTCTAATAAGTATATTATAAATAATAAATAAATAAATAAATAAATAATAAAATAAATAATACTGGACAAATTCACACAACATTATCTAGCCCCAAGCTAAGCCAGAGCTTGTATTATGGGTACTAGATAACTGATATACTTAATATAATACATTACATAGATAGAAATTTTTTATTATGCATAGAAAACACCCAGAACACCCTGAACAAATATCTGCAGAACGCACAAATATTTGTTCCGAGGCGAAAATCGAACCCGCAACCTCCTGCGTCGCAGGCGAACCATCGCCAGCCGCGCCACAGAGGTCGTCTGGACAAATAAAATTGAAACTATCGTGGTTGGGAATCATATTAAAAGATAAACGGCTAATTACCACTATTATTCGTCACTTTGCTGACGTTTCGAGACTGAGTTCAGAAGCCTCTTCATCATGAGCACCGCCCGCGACCGCGTGCGACGGTGGACCAGCGAATAGTCATAGTCATACTAATTTATTAATAACAAAAACGGTTACAAGTCAAATATACATAAATTCATAAATCGTACATAAGTACTATCACAAAAATTTACATCACAATACATTATAACAATTTGAAATTTAATATGTCAATACCATTACAATTAATAATCGTATTAAAAATTATAATAATAATAGGTAATGCCAAATAATTAATTAATGTCAGAAAAATAATAAAATATTAATTTACATTAATCTATACTAATATTATAAAGCTGAAGAGTTTGTTTGTTTGTTTGTTTGTTTGAACGCGCTAATCTCCGAAACTACTGGTTCGAATTGAATAATTCTTTTTGTGTTGGATAGTCCAGTTATCGAGAAAGGCTATAGGCTATATAACATCACGCTACGACCAATAGGAGCAAAGATATAGTGGTAAATGTGTAAAAAACGGGAGAAATTATAAGTAATAAAATATCGCGGGCGGGCTGTTTTTCACCGGGGGCTACCCGTGCGAAGCCGGGGCGAGCCGCTAGTTTTAAATAAATCTTGATATTGATAGATCGTATGCGCTACAAGCCATGTTTTTAATTTATTTTAAAAGATACCGTCGAACTCGATCTTCTGACAGTTTGTACTCACGGTGTATTCGCATTTTAATATAATGCTGGACAAGTTCACACAACATTATCTAGTCCCAAGCTAAGCAGAGCTTGTGTTATGGGTACTAGATAACTTATATACTTAATATAATACATTAAATAGATAGATATTTTTTATTATGCATAGAAAACACCCAGAACACCCTGAACAAATATCTACAGAACGCACAAATATTTGTACCGAGGCGGGAATCGAACCCGCAACCTCCTGCGTCGCAGGCGAACCATCGCCAGCCGGGACGCAGAGGTCGTCATATTATGACATGGGTAGACATGGCTACATTTATCCCGATAACTGGCGAGCCAGTCGCGAATCAATGTTACTACCTAATATTGAACTGAATGTGTTGTCAATGTGTTTCGTTCGGGCCAGGGAAGCAAACCAGCGCGTCCTCAAAGCTATGAAGATCTCTTACTGGCGACAGTACGAGCACGGTAAGATCAGCAAGGACGGCGTCCGGCTGCTCGTGCAGGCGGTCGAAGCGGCCGCGGACTCCGATGGCGCCAAGATCAACTTGGACCAGCTGGGCACTTTGTGGAGGCCTAAGGTATGTCTTACCATAGACTAACAAACCAGCGCGTCCTCAAAGCTATGAAGATCTCTTACTGGCGACAGTACGAGCACGGTAAGATCAGCAAGGACGGCGTCCGGCTGCTCGTGCAGGCGGTCGAAGCGGCCGCGGACTCCGATGTCGCCAAGATCAACTTGGACCAGCTGGGCACTTTGTGGAGGCCTAAGGTATGTCTTACCATAGACAAACAAACCAGCGCGTCCTCAAAGCTATGAAGATCTCTTACTGGCGATAGTACGAGCACGGTAAGATCAGCAAGGACGGCGTCCGGCTGCTCGTGCAGGCGGTCGAAGCGGCCGCGGACTCCGATGTCGCCAAGATCAACTTGGACCAGCTGGGCACTTTGTGGAGGCCTAAGGTATGTCTTACCATAGACAAACAAACCAGCGCGTCCTCAAAGCTATGAAGATCTCTTACTGGCGACAGTACGAGCACGGTAAGATCAGCAAGGACGGCGTCCGGCTGCTCGTGCAGGCGGTCGAAGCGGCCGCGGACTCCGATGGCGCCAAGATCAACTTGGACCAGCTGGGCACTTTGTGGAGGCCTAAGGTATGTCTTACCATAGACTAACGAACCAGCGCGTCCTCAAAGCTATGAAGATCTCTTACTGGCGACAGTACGAGCACGGTAAGATCAGCAAGGACGGCGTCCGGCTGCTCGTGCAGGCGGTCGAAGCGGCCGCGGACTCCAATGGCGCCAAGATCAACTTGGACCAGCTGGGCACTTTGTGGAGGCCTAAGGTATGTCTTACCATAGACTAACAAACCAGCGCGTCCTCAAAGCTATGAAGATCTCTTACTGGCGACAGTACGAGCACGGTAAGATCAGCAAGGCGGAGTCCAGACTCCTCACTCCGCTTGCCGGCGCCGCTGCCATGCTCTCATCACCACCGTCTGATGATGCCCGCAGGCGCATGCGGTTTGGCTGCGTCGCAAGCTGGTCACCATGCTGGCTCCGGACGTCGCCGGAGTCCAGACCCCTCACTCTGCTTGCCGGCGCCGCTGCCATGCTCTCATCACCACCGTCTGATGATGCCCGCAGGCGCATGCGGTTTGGCTGCGTCGCAAGCTGGTGACCATCCTGGCTCCGGACGTCACCGGAGTCCAGACTCCTCACTCCGCTTGCCGGCGCCGCTGCCATGCTCTCATCACTACCGTCTGATGATGCCCGCAGGCGCATGCGGTGTGGCTGCGTCGCAAGCTGGTGACCATGCTGGCTCCGGACGTCGCCGGAGTCCAGACCCCTCACTCCGCTTGCCGGCGCCGCTGCCATGCTGTCATCACCACCGTCTGATGATGTCCGCAGGCGCATGCGGTTTGGCTGCGTCGCAAGCTGGTGACCATCCTGGCTCCGGACGTCACCGGAGTCCAGACTCCTCACTCCGCTTGCCGGCGCCGCTGCCATGCTCTCATCACCACCGTCTGATGATGCCCGCAGGCGCATGCGGTTTGGCTGCGTCGCAAGCTGGTGACCATCCTGGCTCCGGACGTCACCGGAGTCCAGACTCCTCACTCCGCTTGCCGGCGCCGCTGCCATGCTCTCATCACTACCGTCTGATGATGCCCGCAGGCGCATGCGGTGTGGCTGCGTCGCAAGCTGGTGACCATGCTGGCTCCGGACGTCGCCGGAGTCCAGACCCCTCACTCCGCTTGCCGGCGCCGCTGCCATGCTGTCATCACCACCGTCTGATGATGTCCGCAGGCGCATGCGGTTTGGCTGCGTCGCAAGCTGGTGACCATCCTGGCTCCGGACGTCACCGGAGTCCAGACTCCTCACTCCGCTTGCCGGTGCCGCTGCCATGCTCTCATCACCACCGTCTGATGATGCCCGCAGGCGCATGCGGTTTGGCTGCGTCGCAAGCTGGTGACCATGCTGGCTCCGGACGTCGCCGGAGTCCAGACCCCTCACTCCGCTTGCCGGCGCCGCTGCCATGCTCTCATCACCACGGTCTGGTTCGACGGGTTCATCTACCTGATGATACTGTTCAACACGCCGGTCATACTCTGCGAGGTGTTCATGAAGACGCCGCATTCTAATGCTATGATCGTTATCAAGTGTCTCAATTTGTAAGTTCCTAACAGTTATTAGTAGTAGAGCTTTTTTGTGAAAGAGTTCGTCCGGGGAAGTACTGCCACCATACCTATTTCTGCCGCAAAGCAGTAGTGCTCACATTGCTGTGTTCCGGTTTGAAGGGTAAGGGTGCCGGTGAAATTATAGGCACATGAGACTTTTCATCTATGTCTCAGGGTGGCGGGCGCAGTGCAATGCCACATAGGGTGCGTCCTAGGTGGACGTGACCTATGAGGTAATGCACTGTTCATAGACAGAGGTTACCGCTTAACATCATCAGGTGGGCCTCTTGCTTGTTCCGTCATCCAAGTAGTATTAAAAAAAAAAACTATATGTTATGGATACTAGTATAGTTCCCGCTACTTCGCCATACAAACTTGAAAACCCCGCTGCTGGGGTTGAATTTCTGGAATGCCTTTCATAGTGCCCCTATACTACAAAAAGGAACGTACCCTCCAAATTTCAGGTCTCTATAATTTACGGTTTAGGCTGTGCGTTGATAGTCAGTCAGTCAGTCAGTCAGTCAGTCAGTCACGCAACAATTCTAGATACAGATGCGGCAAGATAATGGGACTCTCAGGATAAGAAGGTACCTTTTCTGTTGTCGTTAGAGAGGTTTGCTCTTAGAAAACGTTAGGTGAGTTTTTAAGAAAAATAAAACTGCGTTTTTGGATTTAAAAAATGGTTCAATTAGCCTGATAAATGACATTCGACTCTATTTCTCATCAGAAATAATTTACTAAAATTAACCAACCAAATTAAATAGTACGATATTGAGAAAACTAAAAAAATAACAATTTCCCTTACATTTTCTATACAGTGACCTTTGTATCCGTACCAACGTGTTTTTCCTCAGTGGCGCGGCAAGCCAGCAGCTGGCTAAGATGTAAGAGGTTACAGGTTCGATTCCCGCTGCGGGACAAATGTTTGTATGATCTGCTAATATTTGTTCCGAGTGTTGCGTTCTGGTACCATGGTACTCGTAGTTTTTGATACCTATCACATAGGGAGTCCTAGTGTGAGATCTGGATCCCGCAGCGGGAATCGAACCTGTACCTACGTTTTCTAAGAGCAAACCTCTCTCACTACTAACAACAGAAAAGGTACTTACCCTGAGAGTCCCATTATCTTGCCACACCCTGTATATTGATTATGAATGTTATCAACGTTGGTCTTGCTTCTGACTGTGTACTCAGGTGGATGCTACTGATCATCACCTGGGTAAGCCCTTAGTTGGCTTACGACATCCACGGGAGGATAGATAGATAGATTGATAGAAAATTCTTTATTGCACATAAAACAAAGAAGTACAAAGGCGAACTTAATGCTAGAAAGCATGGAGACATGAGCATGAGGAGACGGAGGGGTCTCTTCTTAGGCCGGACATATTTTTTTTTTTTTTTTATACTACTGGTATGGCGGAGCAAGCAGATGGCCCACCTGATGTTAAGCGGTAACCTCTGCCTATGAACAGTGCATTACCTCATAGGTCACGTCCACCTAGGACGCGCCCTATGTGGCATTGCACTGCGCCCGCCACCCTGAGACATAAAGATGAAAAGTCTCATGTGCCTGTAATTTCACCGGCACATATCAAGGCTGTCTGACACTTATTCACATTAAAAAGTAAAATAAAAGTAAAATAGTAGTTTATGCAACTGTCATATAAGAAGGGGTATTAAAACACGAGAGTCTGTTTATCGCACGAGGCGAAGCCGAATGCGATAATAGGTTGACTCGAGTGTTTTAATACCTAAGTTATATGCAGTTTCATACACTACTTTATCTTCACTCATAGGAAAAATTGAAATTAAACAAAGAAAAACACGATCGGCAAAAAAATGTATGGGAAGTGCGGGAAATTAAGTTCAAACTACGCATGCGTGCGCCATTTTTTCATATTCAGGCTATAACCATAGACTAGATTAATGAATTAATAAAAAAAAAGATAGCGGTACTATAATGAGTTTTATGATACAGTTGGCGGTACTATAATGAGTTTTATTCTTGATTTTATGTATATGCGTCTATAAAGTGCGTCTGTATAGAACCGTCTTTGAATTCGTAATAAGAATTTTTCGATTTGAGTGTAGATATTTTTTTGTATTGCTTACACATAGGTTGCGCTCGTACTACATATAATAAATAATGGTCGATAAATGGTACATGCTAGAGCAAAAGGAAGTTTACAACATTGGGTAAACTGGGGGTAAAATGTGTTCAGAAGTCCCTTACCCTAGGACTGGAAGTCGGCGGCCGCTAGCCTATTGCTACTGCTCTCAGCGTTTTATTCCTATGAATGACGTTCAGAGCGATGGTAGCCTAACGGTTCAATAGTGCAACTCAGAATCCAACGATACTGGGTTCGATCCTAGGCTCCGCACCAATGACTTTTCTAAGTTATGTGTGGATTTCCGTCGCTCTGTGCTTCGGAGGGCACGTTAAGCTGTCGGTCCCGGCTGTTATTGATTAATAGCAGTCGATAAGCCATGTCAGAGGCCCTCGGGCGGCTTGACAAACTCTGACACCAGAGGCCAGCACTTACCTCATACGAAAAGAAGAAGAAGTACTAGTATAGTATTATTTTATCTGTGCTTTCAGATATTTCTTCACAGTATATTTACTAGAGATGATAATCAAAATGATTGGGCTCGGAGTGGCGGGGTACTTCAAGTCACATTGGAATAAGCTGGACTTCTTCATCATAGTTATGGCTACAGGAGGTAAGAACCTCAGCATAACTATGCTTACCTCATATAGCCATACCTAAATGAGGTAAGAATAAGAACCTCATAATAGTTATGGGTACAGGAGGTAAGAACCTCATCATAGTTATGGCTACAGGAGGTAAGAACCTCAGCATAACTATGCTTACCTCATATAGCCATACCTAAATGAGGTAACAATAAGAACCTCATAATAGTTATGGCTACAGGAGGTAAGAATCTCATCATAGTTATGGCTACAGGAGGTAAGAATCTCATCATAGTTATGGCTACAGGAGGTAAGAACCTCAGCATAACTATGCTTACCTCATATAGCCACACCTAACTAGGAATGGCTATATGAGGTAAGAATAAGAACCTCATAATAGTTATGGCTACAGGAGGTAAGAATCTCATCATAGTTATGGCTACAGGAGGTAAGAACCTCAGCGTAACTATGCTTAGGTACCTCATATAGCCATACCAAACTAGATATGGAGGTAAGAATAAGAACCTTATCATAGTTATGGCTACAGTAGGTAAGAACCTCAGCATAGTAATGGCTACATGAGATATAACCTCATTATAGTTATGTGTGGCTATATAGGAGGTAAGCATAAGAACCTCATAATAGTTATGGCTACAGGAGGGGTAAGAACCTCATCATAGTTATGGCTACAGGAGGTAAGAACCTCAGCATAACTATGCTTACCTCATATAGGCATACCTAGTGTAGCCATAATTATGATGAGGTTCTTACCTCCTGTAGCCATAACTATGATGAGGTTCTTATGCTTACCTCATATAGCCATACCTTAGGTACCTTAGGTATGGCTATATGAGGTAAGAATAAGAACCTCATCATAGTTATGGCTACAGTAGGTATGAACTTCATAATAGTTATGGGTACAGGAGGTAAGAACCTCATCATAGTGAAGGTTTTATTCCTTGGTTGGAGAAACTCTTGTACCTCCCATGAGATTTGGCTTTTTGCATTTGTAGGTATATTACTTGCTTAAGTTTAATGCTTCAACAACACATGATCTGGTGAAATGTCAACTAGCTTCCTCTTACGTCTGTCGAGATATACCCCGGTGACAGTAAACAGACGGACAGACGGCGTGGGCTTAGGGAGGTCGCTAACATCAAAGTCGAGGCGTCTGGTTTTTAGAAAAAGCGCGTCTTTTATGCTTCCTCGCCTTTCGTTTCTTTTAGCGACACGCCTTAGAGGATCCTATTTGTGGTTACGGCTTCCAAAAAATAGTTCTTATAGGCTATGTCTTAGATATTCGGGATTTCAATTGTTTTAAAGTTAAATTTAAGACGCCATGTTAAAATTTTGGAGTCGTTTCGTTACATGCTCACTCACTATCAGTAAAGGTTACAAACTCGATGTTAATACAGTAATTACTTGAGGATGTAATCTAAATAAATTATAGACTAGAAACACGATTCGCGAAACTTTTCACGATAGCTTTATTTTTTGAAATTGACTCTTCTAAAGCCCTTTTTAGGTCCCTCCTTCGACTAGAGAAAGTATTAAGCATATTTTTTTATATTATTCAGTAGATAATCACATTACTTACATTAATTATAGATAATTTATTTTTATATTTGCTACTTTAGAAGCTAAACGAAGTTTTATCATTTGTCGCTTACGTCAGTTACTTCCGAGTGGCAAAAATCTATACCTCACCTTTTCCCGGGTTCAAGTGAGCAATAGCGCTGTCACTGTCTTACAGCTATTGTTTTCTTGCTAGACTCCGCCCATTCGGTATCTTGACATATCGCTTTAAGGCTACGAGTTCGGGGGTCATGTTTTGTATGGGATGCTTTTCTGTTTCAGATTTTGTCTTGGACATATTGGATTCTCTCACACCATGGGATAAATGGAATAATCTCAACACAAGCTTGCTAACTGCCACCAAACTGTTGAGAATGCTCCGGTTTCTCAGAATATGTAAATTAGCTAGGTAATTCCCTTATTGTATTTTTTAAACTTTCCCGATCAGATCTTATATCTACGGATCACACGACATCACGGCATCAACATGGCATCACGGGTATTTAAAATCAGGTATTTAAGGTAATTCCCTTATAATAGGTAATAAGAACCTCCGAGAACCTCTTCAAACAAAGTGAACAGTACCTATTATCGGAACTTGACAGGAGGTATGCCAAATTTCAGCTCAAATCGGTTGAGGATAACTGCTTTAAAATTGAGCTGCAAGATTCCACCCGGACAAACATATTCCACCCGGACATACAATGCAAGTTAATATAAAGCTTGTAAAAATATACATTATTATTATAGCTGACGTGTGTGGTCTTCTGAAGGGTCTTATGGCAAGATGTATTGAGATGTTCCAAGCCCGAGCGTGTATAATATACCTACTATTACCTACATCTTAACATTATCTGCGTCTGATTTTCAGGGTGTCCATCCCTAAAATAATGGCATACGTCGATCGTATGATAGACATCCAGCTAGCATTTGGATACGACGTTGGAAAGGTAAGAAGTTAAACACTGTGACCATATAAACCATATCATCATCGTCATCATAGCATCATCATCATCCCAAGTTCACGAACGGTATTGAGCCCTTAAGTCTGAGGAGAGACTTTACCTCTCTCTGCGTGTTCTACCGTTTGTATAATGGGTTTTGTTCCGAGGAATTGTTTGACATGATGCCTACAGCAACCTTTTTTTAACGCAACGCTCGCCATCGGCAGATGATTCATCCGCACACCTTAGAGCCAGGGTGGTCCCGGACTGTGCGGTTTCAGATGTATTTCCTCCCGCGAACACTCAGTTTGTGCTGGAATGATCTCCCTGCTGAGGTTTCCCAAGTGACTACAGTATGGAGTTCTGCAAAAGGGGTGTTTGGAAATGTTTAAAGGGTCGGCAATGCGCGTGTGATGCCTCTGGTTTTGCAGGCGTCCATAGGCTACGGTAACCGCTTACCAACAAGTGGGCTGTATGCTTGTTTGCTACCTACAGCCTGAGAAGTCCTGGTCATGCCTCCTCCATTAGAAGGCCTCGGCGAACGGTCTTGACCCGCATCCTACGACTTAGTGCGACCTTTATAATGTCTCATGGAAATACTTAGGAGTATTTTTCCGAAGCATGAAGATCCGTAGAAGAACCAAGATCACCGACATAGCTCTTAGAATTAGCAAGTTGTTTTGGCAATGTACAGGCAATGAACTGACAGCCTTTGGAGGATAAAGGATTTAGTTTTCGACGCAGCGTATTAGGAAGGTTCCTAACGATTGGCTAAAGACATTTTGAGGGACGCTGGAAGTTGGCGTACCTATCTAAAAGCACTTTAAATACTTTAAGGGTTTCGTAACGGGAGAGCAAGAGGTCTGCAATCTCCTACCGCAGTTAGTGGATAACAAACAAATACAGGAGAAACTGTACACCAACCTTGAAGCTGATCGGTAAGCAACCTATTCAACAAATAGGTATCTACAACCCCTAGGAACTCACATTTTAAATTCCAAGACGTAACATGTCACCCAATAGTCACATCATAGTCGATCCCACACTAGGATTACCTGTGTCGTGGGTATCAGGAACTACGAGTACCGTAGGACCACAACACACAGACACGGAACAAATATTTGCAGATCATACGAACAGCTTCTATTGACTTGGGCCTCTTAGGCTCTTAGTGCACAGGCTCTTCTAATTTTATTAATTAGCAGATGACTCGCTAGCGACTTCGTCCGCGCGTAGGCAGAGGCGTTCAGACACATCAACAACCACGCCGTGAAATTACTTTTGAAACGCCACCACACTCAAGTTTTTCAAATTAGGAGTCCCATTTTAACGTTGAGTGCCTGAAAATATTTTTATCTTAACAACTACCGTAAAACTAACTTTTACAACGTCGAAATACGTTGAATTCTGGCTAAAACGTAAGTTTTTATAACAAAGTAAACGGTCCCGTGCCCTTTTTCAGTAAAAATTCAGAAACCACTGAAACACGTGTCTGTTAATTTTATTTGAGGAATTTCCAAGTAAAATTTTAAGGATCTACTATTAACGGTTTCCGAAATACAGAGCATTTTTGTTTTACGTTTTAGAGTGCCTTCACATTATGTCGCCAGTAGTGCGGCAGCATGAAAAATCACGTCGCGCGGCTGTCGCGCTGCTCTTTTTAGTATAGAAGTAGCCGCGCGACCGCACTACTGGCGACCTAATGTGAAGGCACCCTAAACCCCATTTTGGAACTCTTAGGTGGTAATTTTTTAAATCCCGTTCTTAGTATAACCCTAACCATCGAGACAAACACACCCTCCAAATTTCAAGACTCTACAACCAGCGGTTTAGGCTGTGCGTTGTCTCTCGGTCAGGCAGTCAGTCAGTCAGTCAGTCTGTCAGGAGATTGCCTTTTATATATGAGAAGGTTAAATGTCCTCACAAGAACTTTTTGAACGCTGGAAATAATTTAGTATGAGTTATTTCGTCCAGGTTAACAGTAACTCGTCAACTGGGGCTACTCCAGCGAGATCGACCATGGACCGCCATCACGGTGAAGACCAGACAGGCGACCACTTCTACGCTCAACATTATGATGATGGACGCCATGCAGCTCAAAGAGGAAGGTATGTTACCATCACGGTGAAGACCAGACAGGCGACCACTTCTACGCTCAACATTATGACAATGGACGCCATGCAGCTCAAAGAGGAAGGTATGTTACCATCACGGTGAAGACCAGACAGGCGACCACTTCTACGCTCAACATTATGACAATGGACGCCATGCAGCTCAAAGAGGAAGGTATGTTATCATCACGGTGAAGACCAGACAGGCGACCACTTCTACGCTCAACATTATGACAATGGACGCCATGCAGCTCAAAGAGGAAGGTATGTTATCATCACGGTGAAGACCAGACAGGCGACCACTTCTACGCTCAACATTATGATGATGGACGCCATGCAGCTCAAAGAGGAAGGTATGTTATCATCACGGTGAAGACCAGACAGGCGACCACTTCTACGCTCAACATTATGATGATGGACGCCATGCAGCTCAAAGAGGAAGGTATGTTATCATCACGGTGAAGACCAGACAGGCGACCACTTCTACGCTCAACATTATGATGATGGACGCCATGCAGCTCAAAGAGGAAGGTATGTTATCATCACGGTGAAGACCAGACAGGCGACCACTTCTACGCTCAACATTATGACAATGGACGCCATGCAGCTCAAAGAGGAAGGTATGTTATCATCACGGCGAAGACCAGACAGGCGACCACTTCTACGCTCAACATTATGATGATGGACGCCATGCAGCTCAAAGAGGAAGGTATGTTATCATCACGGTGAAGACCAGACAGGCGACCACTTCTACGCTCAACATTATGACAATGGACGCCATGCAGCTCAAAGTGGAAGGTATGCCATCATTAGCTGTGGTACATCTGCTTGACCAGTAAAAAAAAACCGGCAAACAAGTGCGAGTCGGAATCGCGCACGTAGGGTTCAGATACAGATACAGATACACACGTAACACGTTTGTTGTATGGGAGCCCCCTTAAATATTTATTTTATTCTGTTTTTAGGGTTCCGAACCCAAAGGTTAAAAAGGGACCCAATTACTAAGACTTCGCTGTCCGTCCGTCTGTCACCAGGCTTTAAGTTAAGACAGTTGAAAATTTCAGAGATGATCGGGAGATGATGTATTTCTGTTGCCATAACAAATACTTGTTGCAACAATAATTTGTGCTGTGGTATATCCGGCCTAAGAATAGACCCCTCCGTCTCCTCCCGTGGATGTCGTAAAAGCCGACTAAGGGATTACCCGGACTTGTTGATAAGATTCGTTGGTATAAGATTTAACCTGGCTGCTAGCTTAGGTACTATGGAATGTGTTATTACTGGAGAAAGCGTTAGCCGAGTCAGTCGTGGGAGGCAATGGCGGCGATGAGCTCACCACTTTTCAAGTCTATATTCCACGATGGTGCAACCCACTGTGAAAAGAGGCCCATTGAGGCTCTGCCAACCCTTTCGGGGAAAAAGGCGTGTGTCTATGTATGTATGTATGCATGTATAGGTTCACGAAATGTCTAAGGCCGGTTACAGAGCTCGACCGACCGTCAGTGCGTACGTCAGTCGCGCTTGTCATATGTATGAAAATTCATAAACCGTACAGTGCTAGACCGACCGTACGCACGCGTATTTTGCTACGCACTGCGTACGAGGACCGTCGGTCGAGCGCGTGCGCATGCGTACCGTCGGTCGACTGACGCGCTATGTAAACAAATTAACGCGGTTAATTGCTGTACCGACCGGTGCACCGACCGCACGCATGCGTGCGATACTGAAAGCGACTGTACACGTCCGGTCAGTTTACTGGTACGCAGAGCACTGAATGATACAAACTGACGGTCGGTCAATGCGCATCATCAGCACCGACGGTACGCACTGACGGTCGGTGGAGCACTGTAACCGGCCTAAGCTCTAGAATTTTGATGTTTTTGACATAGTATGTTTGTTGACGTAGGTTTTCTAGATGAGATGGAGTATCGATTGCTGGTACACGCGATACAAGAGAAAGTGCAACAGTGTCGGCATAAAGGAAGCCTAGTGGCGCCCTCTTCCCCCGAGGTACGTACTTTTTAAGATGGTTGTTTTCGCTTGTAGCGCGAAATTGAAGAAGTGTTGATGAGCTGTGACGAGCAAAAAACACCAAAAAAATTAAATTTCGCGCTAGAAGCGAAAGGAACTACCTAGTTTATCAAGGTGAGCCATTGATAAACTATTATTGCGTCTAGGATTTATTTTATACTACTCGGAATGACGGGTTAAGCAGACGGCCCACCTGATGTTAAGCGGGACCCTCTGCCTATGAACAGTGCATTACCTCACAGGTCACGTCCACCTAGGAAGCACCCTATGTGGCATTGCACTGCGCCCGCCACCCTGAGACATAAAGATGAAAAGTCTCATGTGCCTGTAATTTCACCGGCACCCTTACCCTTCAAACAGGAACACAGCAATGCGAGCACTACTGCTTTGCAGCAGAAATAGGTATGATGGTAGTACTTCCCCGGACGAACTCTTTCACAAAAAAGCTCTATTACTACTAAACTTGTTACTAACTTGTGTGTACGGTACTGGTACTCGCGCTTACGGCTCGTCGTCCACGCGCTTACGGCTCGTCGTCCACGCGCTTACGGCTCGTCGTCCACGCGCTTACGGCTCGGTGTCCACGCGCTTACGGCTCGTCGTCCACGTGCTTACGGCTCGTCGTCCACGCGCTTACGGCTCGTCGTCCACGCGCTTACGGCTCGGCATCCACGCGCTTACGGCTCGTCGTCCACGCGCTTACGGCTCGTCGTCCACGCGCTTACGTCTCTGTGTGTGCGCGTCCACAGTGCGGGCCTAGCGCGGTCGCGACGAGGGGCGCGAAATATCAAACATATGCAACCGCCGTTTGCGTCCATAGTGTAGTGGCTAACTCCTAGCGCGACGGGCATGAGCAAGAGAGCGCGCGTAGTTTTCAAACGTTCCTATCCGCGCGTTATGGACACACTACGGGCCTAGTAGGCAAGCGTCTCAATGCGCGGGTGGTATCAAACCAGTTTGGTCTTGTCGCTTGGCGTAGACGCGATTACAACACCTGAAATACGTCTTAAAGTGGTTGCTTTCGCTTAAGGCGCGAAATTATTATTTATTCGTGTTTTTTGCTCATCACAGCTCATCAGCACTTCTTCAGATAGCGAAAACTATGTTGCCGGTAATTATATGACCTAACACACAAGTTTTAATTTAAAGTATCACATAAATATCATTAGTTTGGCTACGATTGTGCTTCAATGGTTTCTAGTGTTTTTTTGTTTCAAGAAAAATGATGAGCAAAACAGGAAATAATTTGAATTTCGCGCCTCAAGCGAAAGCAACCACTTTAAGCACAAACCTAATAAATAACAGTTTTTTTTTCCAAATTAGACTCAGCTCCGTGCCATATCATGGCTGCAAGGCAACGAACGAGTGGCCGACTTCTTTCTGGAGAACTCGGAAATACAGAACGTCAACTACAATAACGTGCTGATATCTCGAGGTAAGCCTTTGAAATACAGAACGTCAACTACAGTAACGTGCTGATATCTCGAGGTAAGCCTTTGAAATACAGAACGTCAACTACAGTAACGTGCTCATATCTCGAGGTAAGCCTTTGAAATACAGAACGTCAACTACAATAACGTGCTGATATCTCGGGGTAAGCCTTTGAAATACAGAACGTCAACTACAATAACGTGGTGATATCTCGGGGTAAGCCTTTGAAATACAGAACGTCAACTACAATAACGTGCTCATATCTCGAGGTAAGCCTTTGAAATACAGAACGTCAACTACAATAACGTGCTGATATCTCGAGGTAAGCCTTTTTCATAAGGGTAGGCAGAGCCTCAATGGGCCTATTTTTCCATAATTTTAGTTGCCTATGTATAGGTATGTAGTTTGTATCGTAATAACAAACATACCTACACACAGACACGCCTTTTTCCCCGAACACCCTTCGTAGGCAGAGCTTCAATGGGCCTCTTTTCACAGTGGGTTGCACCATCGTGGAACATAGCCTTGACGAGTGGTGAGCTCATCGCCACCATTGCTTCTCACGACTGGCTCTGCTAACGCTTTCTTTCAGCAATAACACATTCCATAACAAGCTAGCAGCCATACGAATCTTATCAACATACATAAATAAACACACGCCTTTTTCCTATAAACTAAAAGCGTCCTTAGTTTTCTCCTCGTTTCCGCTAGGGGCGCTGCAAGTAAATGTATGCAAGAAAACGATACTTCATATATTTTTCTTCATATATATTTTTTAAAACTTTAAAATCATGGTAAATATCCCGTTTCTAGTGAAAATTATGATACTTCATATAGTTTGGAATACTATCAAATTCTCATACTAAGCCCCCAGATAAAATGGTTCTCAGCTTTCTCTGAATCATTGAAGTTGGCAACTCTCTCAGTGATAGGTATAGTTTGCGCAACGAGTTATGAGCGCTCGGCGAAAGTGGTGGGGTTGACTGCGCATGTTTACATTAACGCATTCACTATACAGACCCAAAAAATGACTTCTGCGCATTGAAGGTCAGCGCTCATTACTCGTTGCTCGACCTATATCAGTTATCAGTTATCTAGTACCCATAACACAAGCTCTGCTTAGCTTGGGGCTGGATAATGTTGTGTGAACTGTCCAGCATTATTTATTTTTAACGCCCGACGTAAAAACGAAGGTGTGTTATAAGTTTGACGTGTCTGTGTGTGTGTGTGTGTGTGTGTGTGTGTGTGTGTGTCTGTCTGTCCCATCGTAGCTCCCGAACGGATGAACTGTTTTTTTTATTTATTTTTTGTTTGAAAGGTGTATTTGTCAGGTGTGTTCTTAGCTATGTTTGATCAAAATCGGTTTAGCCGTTTTCCGTTGGGGGTTTTTGAATTTTTACAAAATTAATTTCTTGTATTTATCTACTGTATGTTTTCAGGTGACGAGCCCAAAGGCCTGTACATCCTAGTATCGGGCCTGCTGGAAGCTACCTACTTCCCACCCGAAGAGGAGTTTGACGAAGCTATACCTAACTACGAATTTCTGACGGAGCTGAAGTATAATGAACCGAGCTGCGATTATATTGTGTCTGGGAATGCAGTGGGAGTACTAGGAGTATGTTTTTTTTACTATAACTTCTTTAGTAGTAATTTTCAGTAGGTTTAAGGCTTTTTTGTGCAAGAGTTCCTCCGGGAAGTACCTATACCTATGTCTGCTGCAAAACAGTAGTACTCGCATTGCAGTGTTCCGGTTTGAAGGGTATGGGTGCCGGTGAAATTACAGGCACGTGAGACTTTTCATCTTTACGTCTCAGGGTGGCGGGCGCAGTGCAATGCCACATAGGGCGCGTCCTAGGTGGACGTAGCTTAACTTAAACGTACTACGCCCTGGGCTGTTATTCGCTATGACCATAGGAGATTACTTGACAATGACGTGTGACGTCATAATGTATTCTGAACGATATTTCTACGCAGATATCGTAACGAACCCGCGTCATGTCACGTTTGGTCCTAGCGAATAAGGGGGCAGGTCCCTTATTCGCTATGACCATTGAGATTCCTTGCCAATAACGTGCGACGTCATAATGTATTCTATACGATGATTCCACGCAGATATCGTAACGAGCCCACGTTTTTTAACGGTTGGTAAAAATGTATGTTCGGTTCAAATCTTGCAACTGAATTTTAAAGCTGTTATCCTCAAACGATTAAAATATAATTTTTTCACACCTGTCAAGTTCCGATGACAATACAATATTATGACGACAGCGAGCTGATCTGATGATGGAGACGGAAGGTGAACAACGGAACTCCTCGATGGATAATTGCAGGCGGTGTTTATGCTCATTACGATCAGCACACTGTTCCGACGCCTAATTTTATAAAAGCTTGTTGGTATTTAAAAATATAATTTTCACAAATAACTTTTATCAATTTTACTGTAATAACTTTCGTGAATCATATCAATTATTTTATAAAAACGGGAAATTTTCACGTACCGTTAAATCGATGTAAGCACCGACATTGTTTCCACCCGTTTCGAGAGTCTTTCTCAAGGTGAGTGAACGCGACGCACTCCACCCGCGTTTCGCTTAGCACTAATCCGCTCAGTGCGAGCTGCAGCCCGCTCGGCTCGTGTAGTGGGGCGCGCGGGTAGGAATATAGCTCGAACGGGTCGAAACAATGTCGGTGCTTACATCGATTTAACGGTACGTGAAAATTTCCCGTTTTTATAAAATAACTTTCATCAATTTATCATCGCGATGACAAATCTCATGGTTGATTTCGAATGAAATATCTCGGGGTAAAAAGGTCTGTAAATCTATCCTAGTACCTATTGTGAATATTGTTTGATGGATGTAATGTATTTTGCTGTAAAAACTTATTTTTTTTATATTTCGTCTGCATATTTCAAAATAAAGTAAACTGACTAAAGTCTTCAATCAGTGCGTCCTACCAGTAATGACCTATGGTTCCGAGACGTGGACACTCATGGTAGGGCTAATCCACCAGTTCAAGGTTGTACAGTGAGCTATGGAACGGGCTATGCTCAGAGTTTCTCTGAAAGATAAAATCCGAAATGAGATTATCCGACAGAGAACTAAAGTCACTGACATAGCCCACCGGATTAGCAAGCTGAAGTATGCCGAAGAACCAACAACCGTTAGGGTAAGCGAGTTGTTGAGTGGAGACCGCGTCTTGGCAAACGTAGCGTGGGGCGCCCTCTGGCTAGGTGGAGCGATGACCTACGAAAGGCGGCGGGCAGTGGATGAGAAGAGCCGAACACCGGGCTCAGTGGCGCGTATTGAGAGAGGCCTATGTCCAGCAGGATGTGATATTTCTGAATTGGTTGTTTTTGGTGGCTATAGGTGCTGACGAATCGTCCGTACAGCTACACAGTGCGCTGCGACTCAGCGGTGCAAGCTTACTACATCACCATGCCAGTCCTGAAGGAAGCATTTAACCTGGCGCCACATCCTATCATGGGGTAGGCAGTACATCCTCCTCAGATCATATCAAAATCAAATCAAATACATTTATTTCGAGCAAAACTCATAAAGGAAAATACGTACACAAATACACAATAAAAACCTTAAAAACTAATTAGATTGCTGGGCAGGTGTCGCTCGCAGCAGTGCCTTGTATAAGGACAATACACCCTAGCAGCAATCATTGCCAGCACGGTGTTGGAGCTGGCCCGCAACCTGCGCACCAGGGACGTGGCGCGCTTGCGCATGGTGGCGTGGAAACAGACGACCCGCGCCGCCGCAAACATCCCCGATGCGCTGCAGTAGCGGGGCAGCCCCAACACCGCTCTGAATGCATTGTTGTACTGGACGCGGATGGCGCTGTACGTCGCGAGCGTATACTTCGCCCACAAGCTGCACGTATACAGAGAGGTACAGTATGCTCGAAAAAATGTTAGCTTCACCCCCTCTGAGCTACGTACAAACCTCCGGGCAACCATATTCGCCCGCACCGACAGCGCCCTCCGCTCCCGTTCGATGTCGTCATTGTCTTTGAGGTTGGTAGTGACTAAGTGACCCAAGTACCGGTGATCCAACTCTTCACGCCATCTCCGTGGTGGGTCTTTTTTAATTTTTAGAATACTACTTTGAGTGACGGATCAAGCAGATAGCCCACCTGATGTTAAGCAATACCCTCTGCCTATGAACAGCGCATTATAACACAGGTCACGTCCACCTAGGACGCGCCCTATGTGGCATTGTACTGCGCCCAACCTGAGACAAAGATGAAAAGTCTCATGTGCCTGTAATTTCACCGGCACCCATACCCTTCAAACCGGAACACAGCAATGCGAGCACTACTGCTTTGCGGCCGCAGAAATAGGTACTGTGGTAGTACTTCCCAGGACGAACTCTTTCACAAAAAAGCTCTACTACTACTCTGCCGCGCCTAATCTCTGGTCTGCCGCGCGGGCGTCTTGCGTTAGGAACCCAACCAATCAGTAGTTGATTTTGCCCATAAATCTTCCGACATGCGGCAGCCGTGGCCGGCCCAATCCCACTTGAAATCAGCTGATTTTTTGCTGACATCGTAAACCTTTGTTTGCGAGTGCAGAATTGAATTTCTAATTCGGTGTGTTATTCGGACACGTTAAATAGTACGCTCCACCCTCGAGTCTGGACCTTTGCTGAATTGTAAAAGACCAAGTCTGTGTACCGTATGTGAGGATGGGGAGAACGCACATGTCCATGAGGAAGTCCGCTTTTCATTAGATGTTTCATCGACCGATATCTCCGGACGGACACTAGTCCTACTTCCTATCCTATCCTATCCTACATTAGTACATTATAAACGCGAAAGTTTGTTACTCATGTAAAAACTACTGGATGGATTTGGATGAAATTTGGAATGGAGATAGCTGGACTTCCGGAATACCACATAGGCACATTTTTATCCCGATATTCCAACGGGATCAAGACTAACGCGAGTAAGCGCGGGTGCTGCTTGTTTAAAATAAATAAGAGAGTTTGCCTTCAGGCATTTATGTGGCTGTTGGGTATTATATTTTGTCCTCAGCCTGGAAGCAGCGATGTGGCGAGAAATTGGCATAAAGTTGTCCCTTCTGGTGCTGGGCTCAGTGCCGGCCTACCACGGCTGGTCCAGCGAGAAGCTCAGCATGAGGCTGGAACACTCCTTCGTGCCCTGTTTGAAGGCATTTAAGGTAAATAACAGACCAACAACAAATAACAGACCAGCCCCTTTATTGCGTAATTTCAAACCTTTTGTCAGAGTACTCAAATCGAACACCCGTGTTCATGCCAGACTACGATTTCGAGTAATTGCCGAAGGATTTTTTTCGATGTCCAGTGACGTCAGACTGGGCTTTGGTTTTGGAACGAATGACACTAAGTGAATGCCATTCACTGGGCTTGAAACTGGCTCATAGAGGGACGTCACAAATTTGCCGCTGTCAAGTAGTTACACAATACGAAACTGACAGAAAAGTGTCCAGACTGGGCTATAAATGTCAAATTTGGAGTTCAATTGAATTGCGCAATAACCCCCACAGGTCTATGTTTTTTTTAACTACGTGAGTGACGGAACAAGCATATGGGCCCACCTGGGCTGTTATTCGCTATGACCATAGAAGATTACATAGCGATAACGTGTGACGTCACAACGTATTCTGAACGACGATTCCACGTAGATATCGTAACTAGCGCGTTATGTCACGTTTGGTCATAGCGAATAAGGGGGAAAAAGTTACGGTCGAGTATAACACAAAATTACCAATCTTAGATTAGATTTTTAACTGACTAAATCAAGTACAATATTCAAATTATTAATATGTATGGATACTAAATTATACTTACGAGGGATCACCCAGACATAAACACGATAGGAAAATATTTTCTCAATAGCAAAAACCCCAAATTTACATCATTTTTTGGCAAGATTCGATTGTTTATTAAAATGGAGCATATATAAAATCAAGAGAGCAAAGCCGAGGGGTTTTGTGAAATTATATATATTTTACAAGATATTTAATAAAATCAGCCTTTTCAAACGGTGCGAGGTGTTTTTTTTGTATTAAAATTTATGCCTGGTGTTGGCGCAGCCTTAAGCGGTAACCTCTGCCTTTAACAATGCATTACCTCACAGGTCACGTCCACCTAGTACGCACCCTATGTGGCATTGCACTGCGCCACCCTGAGACATCAAGATGAAAAGTGTCATGTGCCTGTAATTTCACCGGCATCCACACCCTTCAAACTGGAACACAGCAATGCGATCACTACTGTTGCGGCATGGAGGTATGGAGGTAGTACTTCCCGAACTTTTTCACAAGAAAGCTCTACTACCTACTACATTTGCAGGTGTTCGTGGTAAACGAGCTGATGGAGGATATCGTACTTCTGGACGGTGTGTGCCAAGACATGGCGACAAGGGAGATCTTCCAACCGCCATGCTACATTCCCAGGTATCGAACCATGTATATGCTGTCCCGGAATATAAAAAACCGGCCAAGTGTGTGCCAAGACATGGCGACAAGGGAGATCTTCCAACCGCCATGCTACATTCCCAGGTATCGAACCATGTATATGCTGTCCCGGAATATAAAAAACCGGCCAAGTGTGTGCCAAGACATGGCGACAAGGGAGATCTTCCAACCGCCATGCTACATTCCCAGGTATCGAAACATGTATATGCTATCCCGGAATATAAAAAACCGGCCAAGTGCGAGTCGGACTCGCGCACGAAGGGTTCGTTCCGTAACATTATCTATAAAAACGGCAAAAAAATGTTTGTTGTATGGGAGCTCCCTTAAATATTTATTTTATTCTGTTTTTTTGTATATGTTGTAATACCAGAAGAAACAGATCATCTGTGAAAATTTCAATTGTCTAATTATCACGGTTCATTTTTACGTACCTAAGTGGCCAGTACCGGAATCTTCTATCCCTTAGAGCAATGCGGCTTTCGTTCCTTGCCTTAACTTTCCTTTTTTTTCACTTATTTTGTTGTGCTAAAATAATACAACCATGTTAACGCTCCACACGCTCACATTATAACTTATGTGTTTATTTTCAATTTAACAACTACTATATTATGTTGTTATGATTGTAAACACTATGATTTGTGTTTTAGTTTAAATTATTATAAGTATGAACATTATTGTTGATGTATTAAGCATTTTTATGTTACACCTGCTGGGAAGAAACTGACTCCTGACATACAGGTAGCCCTAGTTTAGGAGTCAGAGCTTCATTTTAATATGTACATTGGTTTATTCAATAAATGCTTTACTTACTATTTATTATATTTAACATTGCGCCCTATGTTAGATAAAGAACACGAGAAGTGGGACGAGGGGATTTCACGGCAGTCTCGAAACATGATTTTAATGTTCAAAATAGATGGCGCTGCTCGCTGGTTTAACTGTCAGAAGAAAGTTGAACTTTGTGACTTTGACAAACAACAAAACTACAGACTGTTCACCATAAGATGGCACCTGCCATGGAGTATTTATTTTTATATGGTTGGCACTATTCCCAAGGCAGGGAATGAGGGGTTACAGAACGAGGGGTATGAGGGGCACACAGACCATGTAGTACATGGATTGAGTGCTAAAATAGCCACTAATTTTATAGTGTTCCTTCCATAGATTTAGTATATGTACTAGATCTACAATCAGAGATCGAAGATGGAACCAAAAAAAATATGTGCACGTGTTGGTGAAAGTCTATGTCTGAGTTAAAAATAGTGTTGTCCTCGACCAACACTTTTACATTGTCGATAGAATTCGTCATCCGTCCGTGATGTGTATGGTAGATAAATACATCTTAATGCAGATTAAGTCTTTCATGAAGAACACAGCTTGGCAGATTTGACGTCATAAAGAGAATAAGGTTCTTATTCCAATTTTGAATACAGTTAATAAATAAACCTTTATTATTTATTGACCCCTAAATATTACGGTTTTATTTATAGGTGGGATCTTAGAGTTTCCCTTTTAAATTTAAACTTAAAATGTTTGCTGCATATACCTAGTGGAGTTCTTATTTGAGTCCATCCCACTCTTCTTATAACCGATAACCATTTTTCTCGTAGCAAAGGATTACTTGGAAATCTGAAAGCACAAAAACATTTTATATCAGCCGTGCTACGCCCATATAATTTTTCACTCTGTTACTTTATCTATAGACAATTTGTTACCCCAAAGTTTATTATTTTTCAAGTGTAAACCACGCTTTATGGATAACATTAAATTTAAATGTAACCCAAAAATTCCGTTCTAGCGGGACTCGAACCCGCACCCTCGCCTGTCATCGGCGATGCCTTAAAAAATTTAGCCATAGATCGAGCTATGACGCTGGAGACGAAATTTGTGGGCACTATCAACTCGGCTATAGCGCCAAGTTGATAGTGCTGTATCTACAGGTGTTTCATTGGAAACCTTCTATTCAAAGTTCGAAAGTAAAGGCATCGCTGATCACAGGCGAGGGTGCAGGTTCGAGTACCGCTGGAACAGAATTTTTGGGGTATATTTAAATTTAATTTGTTACCTATTATTTTATTAAGCAGAAATAAACAATATTTATTTATAAAAAATTCAAAATAAATATACCCTTTCGGGGAAAAAGGCGTGTGTAATAATCAACAACGTAAATATTTACTCCAAAATATCTACTACACAAACTGCAATAAAAACACCCGTGGTGCTTTAAAGTTACCTTTTCAATAGTCAATACAAAAACACACACCTCAATGTCCACCTGGTTATTATAGATTTAAAAAAAACGGTAAAATGTTAATAGAGCACACAAATTTACTCCAAACAAAGTAAACCTCCATTCTAGGATGGATAAAAATTTAACTTATAGGTAGGTATAGTGCGCGTCATGTAAAAAGAACGCTGGTGGTCAAGCTTCTACAGGCGTTCCAGCGTTCTTTTTACATGACGCGTACTATAATTGTACATTATTTGTAGTAAACTAGATAGGCACTCATTCAATGCATAGTTATACATCTCTCAAATAAGTAGAAAAGTAAGTAATCTCTTAAAAAGAACGCTGGAACGCCTGAAGAAGCTTGACCGCCAGCGTTCTTTTTACATGATGCGCATTATACAACGATATAGACTGCAACAGGACTATCGATATTTCTGACGTCATCACTTGGTCAAGCCCTATCGTAATCAAACATTTTTATATTTTACATAAAATATTGTTTATTTCTAGGTGCAGCAACGAAATATTATTAAAAAATATAAGGGAAAGTCCTAATCTACGAATGAAACTGGTTTTTAGGCCATTTACTAAAGCAGAATTGATAAAATAAGCAATACAATCGAACTACCAATAATCTCTTATTTACCTGTGAAACGTGTATTTTCCCGGATAATTACGTCTTGTATCTTCACAGTCACAAACTGAACACGACACCATTGTCATACAAAGTAATATTTATTATTTAATAGTAAGATTACTAAAATAATTACAAAATTAGTTAAACTGCACAAGAGACCGTCCGGTATGCGCATGTACTCAAGCAAAACATGTCAAATTCAATACATTGTTGCTGTCACTTTTCTTCTTGCACGGGGTACATTTAAAAATGACTTCTCTCTCCCACGCTTCGTTTGTCTATTTAGCGTAGCGAAAAAATTCTACGTCTATGGTTCCTTCTTACTCCTATCCTAGAAGATAGCTTGCTATCCTATGTTAGAGAGAAACAACTAAATTGTCACACGACAGTCGTTTTACCTTTCTGTACCCTGAATATTGGTAACATGAATGTACATCTCCCTAGATTGGTACCATGAATGTAGTAGTAATTGGTACCTAGTTTGACATTTGGCCTGGTACGAGTTACACAAATAAAAACAGATAGATATATGCTTGTCTCATTCCAACAAATGAATACATTCATATAAAAGAATGAGACTGGTATAATCGATAACGGTTCGTTTTTAGCCTTAGTTCCATGCTTTAGTCCTTCTTCTGAGACACAGACATAACGCAGGTGCCATCTTACGGTGAACGAGCTGTAAACCAGACATAGGATTTTGAGTCAGCGCCATCTATCGAGCCAGTTGGAACTACTTTTTTACTTGATAATCTGAGATGAAAAGCCCACATTTCATAATTAAGAAACTCAAGAATTGTGAGTTTTAATAAAATAGAGAACTCTAGAGTTGAGCGTTGTTTGATTGCAGGACAGCACATCGGCTGGTATTCCCCAAGTCCTCCCAGCTGGTCGTCAGCGCGACGTGTCCCGAGACCAAGCTGCTGATAGTGCCCGCTAAGGACGCCGACGAGCTGGACATCATGGAGGACGAGCTCGAGGACACGCAGTGTGAACTGGTATGTGACCTGCAGGGCACCGCGACCTCTTATAGCCATTCAACTGGTCGTCAGCGCGACGTGTCCCGTGACCAAGCTGCTGATCGTGTCCGCCAAGGACGCCGAAGAGCTGGACATCATGGAGGACGAGCTCGAGGACACGCAGTGTGAACTGGTATGTGACCTGCAGGGCACCGCGACCTCTTATAGCCATTCAGTTCATAGTCATAGTCATACAATGTTATTGCTTCATGTGGTGTAGGTACGTTGTACAAGATGGACTAGGTAGTACATATTCTATGTTCTCAACATGAACCCTGTAAGGACACTACAATAAAAAAAACTAATTAATTTTGTTAAAATTAAAAAAACCCTCAACGCAATTAAACAGCTGAACCGATTTTGATCAAACATAGCTAAGAACTCTCCCGAAAAATTCACCTTTCAAACAAAACAAAAAAACGAAATCGTTTCATCCGTTCGGGAGCTACGATGCCACAAACACAAACACCCGTCACTTCCATCGTGGAAGTGACGGGTTTGAGCAGTTCATGCACTTGATTCAGCATGTGCGGTTTAGAGACCGCAGTGGTGCAAGTGTGCCGGAAGGCTAGGCTTGGAGGGTAGCGGGATCCGAAGCACGGTTCTCCGCTGGCCGACCGCAGGTTGTAGGGGGCCCAACTAGTGAGTTAGCCACTCATGAAAGGCTGCCCCGCCGCCTCGCGAAAAATCCCAGAATGCTCCATTGTGCCGGTTGGCGACCGGATGAGAGGACCCGATGGCCATTCCTGGGGGGGTTCGGGCGTCCCCGCAGTCTCCAGTCTAGTCTCCCACTGGCGCAGGAGCCTGCTGTAAGTCTCTAAGTTTTCGCTGGTCAGTGCCTCGCTCAACAGCCGTTTTTCCCACAAACCTAACACTCAAAAACCTATATGAAAAAGTCCAGAAATAATAAGTTGTCTTTACAGCGGAAGCACTTCCTCTCGCTTCAAGTGCACTCCTCCAATATTCGAGGACTGCACTCCAATCTCGATCCGGTCCACCACCACCTAGAGACCACTAAGCCACACTTATTATTCCTCACGGAGACGCAGATTCAATGTCCTCCCGATACAGCTTACCTTACATACCCAGGCTATGCCCTGGAGCACAACTTTAAACCCAAAGCTGGTATTTGTCTATTTGTCCGCGAGGACATTTGCTGTCTGCGTCTTCGTGACCTTGAAGAACCCGATTTTTCCGTTTTATGGACTTTGGTGGACACCGGCTTAGATAAAATTATCTATGCTGGTTTATATCGGTCTCACTCTGGAGACTACGAGACAACCAGGTTGTTCAACTACATCTGTGAAGCGGCGGATGTGGCCCAACAACGTTATCCTGGTGCCCAACTGGTGATTCTGGGGGACTTTAATGCCCACCACCAACAGTGGCTGTTCCCATACCAGTTCACCGACCATGCTGGGAGAGAGGCGTGTAAACTTGCACTCACGCTAAATCTCACTCAGCTGGTCAATGAGGCAACCAGAATTCCAGACGTTGAGGACCACACAGCCAACTGCTTGGACCTTCTGCTGACGAACGTGCCGGATCACCACTCAGTATCAATGTTGCCTCCTTTGGGTACACCTGATCACTGTGTGGTGAGGTCTGTATCGTCATACTCGCCACCCGATCCCTCGCCCAGAGGTAGTAGACGAGTGTGGCGTTACAAGTCGGCAGATTGGGATGAGATGCGACATTTCTTCGCTTCTTATCCTTGGCGGCAAACCTGCTTTTCTTCTTGTGACCCGACGGTCTGTGCTGATGCCGTTTCGGAGGTGATCAAAAGAGCAATGGAGTATTTTATTCCATTCTCCGATGCTTCACCTTCAGGCAATGCTCGCCCATGGTTTAGTCCCGCGTGTGCTAGCGCAGAAGCGCTTAAACATGCGGCTTACCTAGCCTGGGTCGAAGCAAGAAACGGTAAAACCTCGGATGCACGGATTAAGAAGAAAGCCTTTAACAAAGCCGCCAAGTCTTGCAAGAAGGTGATACGGAAGGCTCGCTTCGATTGGATTGGCCGTCTGGGGGCTAAGCTTGCCGCATACCCTGCGGGAAGTAAAGCTTTCTGGTCTCTGGCTAAGTCGGTGGAAGCGAACTTCAGCCGCCCTTCACTCCCTCCACTACTGAAACCGGACGGGTCCCTAGCTCACGCTGCGGTTGAGAAAGCAAATTTATTTGCCACTCAATTTGCGGAGGCTTCGCGTCTTGACACCTCTGGCGAAACTCCACCCAGCCTTCCTCGGTGCGAAGCTTCAATGCAGGAAATTCGCATCCAGCAAAAGGAAGTGCTCAGAACGCTGCGTAGTCTCGACGTGAATAAAGCTAGCGGTCCGGATGGTATCTCGGCCATAGTGTTGAAAACCTGTGCCCCTGAGTTGTCTCCAGTATTAACGCGTCTTTTCCGCCTCTCTTTGAAAACTGGTGAAGTCTCTAAATCTTGGAAGCTCGCTAACGTACAGCCTGTACCCAAGAAAGGCAGTCGTGCTGACCCTTCAAACTATCGCCCAATTTCAGTCACCTCCCTACTTTGTAAATGTATGGAGCGTGTACTGAATAGGAAGCTCCTTGCATACCTCGAAGGTAACGACCTCCTCAGTGATCGCCAATACGGGTTTCGCCAAAACCGGTCTACTGGGGACCTTCTTGTGTATGCCACGCACATTTGGAGCGAGGCCATCGAGAAATATGGTGAAGCACTGGCTGTTTCATTAGACGTCTCGAAGGCTTTTGACAGGGTTTGGCACGCTAGCCTTATTGGCAAGCTTCCTGCCTACGGACTGCCAGTTCAATTCTGCTCCTGGCTCGCAGACTTTCTGAGGGAAAGATCCATTCGAGTAGTTATTGACGGCTGCTCGTCGGATCAATTGGCTATTAACGCCGGGGTACCTCAGGGGTCAGTGCTATCTGCCACACTGTTTCTGCTGCACATTAATGATCTGCTAATGCCCGGTATCATTGGGTATGCAGACGACAGCACTGTTGTGGAGAGATATGTTTCCACTGCGCGAGCTAGGCAGAATGAAATTCAGGAGTTAAGAGATGAGATGCTGCAGCGTCTGAATTTGACTCTCAAGGCTGTATCCGACTGGGGCGATGCCAATTTAGTCATGTTCAACGCCTCTAAAACGCAGGCTTGTCTCTTCTCGGCGAAAAAAAGTCCGTTTCTCCAAGTTCCTGTATTCCGTGATGTACCTGTTGCTATAGGAGATCACCTCGAGCTCTTAGGTGTTTCGCTCACGCCTACTCTCAACTTTGGCTCCTACATCGAGTCTAAGGCAAAAACAGCTGCCATGAAGCTAGGCATCCTGAATAAGGTAAAGCGTTACTTCACACCAGGACAGCTTCTCAGTTTATATAAAGCACAAGTCCGGGCTGGTATGGAGTACTGCTGCCATGTTTGGGATGGCTCGGCCAAACACCAGCTTGCTGCCTTGGACTCGATCGAACGTAGAGCTTTCAGGCTTATAGGTGAGCAACATATGGCGGAGACTAAGATCCAGAGTCTCGAGCACCGCCGTAAGGTTGCATGCCTTGCGATCTTCTATAGGTTACATTTCGGTGAATGCTCCCAGGAACTGCACGATCTGATCCCACCATCTCCTTTTCATCATAGGACGAGCAGGCGTACGGCTCAGTACCATCCTTACCTCATTGGTATACCTTCTATTCGCACAAAACGTTTCAGTTCTACCTTTATAATGCGAACTGCTAAGGAGTGGAATACACTACCGTCGTCTGTCTTTCCTGAAAACTATAATCTGGGTCTCTTCAAGTCAAGAGTGAATAGGTGCCTTCTAGACCTTTGTGCTTCATCTTCGGCCACATCGTCACTTACCAACAGGTGAGATCGTGGTCAAACAAAGGTCTATCAATGTTAAAAAAAAAAAAAAAAAAAAAGACACACACACACACACACAGACAGACACGTCAAAGTTAAAATAACACCCCGTCGTTTTTGCGTCGGGGGTTAAAAAGTAATAGCTGGCTCTTATCTGGTGCGGTCTAGTGATGCTGATGTTCTTGTCAGGTGTCCAACGTGTCGTCCCGCTGTCTGTACCACAAGGTGGCGCGCAGGCTGTCGAACGAGGCGCGCGGCACGCGGCGCACGACGCGCGGCAGGCGGCGTCGCATGCGGCGCGTCAACTACCGCGAGTCGGTCTGGGCGAAGCAGCAATGTTAGTAGACTTATGTTGTTCACGTACGTAGAATGATTAGGAATTATTTCCCACTATTGAACGAGAACGAACTATTCCCCGAGAGCATCCTTATTCGAAAAAGATAAAAAGGTCCTCAATTTTTCGAGTAAAGCTCTGCTCAAAAACAAACAGCTTAACCGTATTTGCTCTCGGTTACAAACATTACACATTATATTCCGACTAGCAGCAGTACTCGTAATAAATCGTGTGAGCTCGCCACTTCCAAACACGACGAATAAAAAGTTTGAACCAAGTTCAAATTGATTGGTGGACTGTGTGTTTGAACCAGGGTCAACTTGTTAGATGGACTGTACGTTTGACCCAGGGTCAACTTGATAAGTAGACTGTGCGTTTGAACCAGGGTCAACTTGTTAGATGGACTGTACGTTTGACCCAGGGTCAACTTGATAAGTAGACTGTGCGTTTGACCCAGGGTCAACTTGATAAGTAGACTGTGCGTTTGACCCAGGGTCAACTTGATAAGTAGACTGTGCGTTTGACCCAGGGTCAACTTGATAAGTAGACTGTGCGTTTGACCCAGGGTCAACTTGATAAGTAGACTGTGCGTTTGACCCAGGGTCAACTTGATAAGTAGACTGTGCGTTTGACCCAAAGTAAACTTGATTGGTGGACTGTGCTTGACTTCACTTTTGTTTACAGCTAATCAGATGTTGGGGGCTGGGACTAGTGAGAAAGAACTCATTCCAAAATACTACAAGCCTCTTTTGGATGTGGTAAATACAAATATTAAAGTTTTTCTGGTAGGTACCATTATAACGAACCAGGAATCACAATGTGATGATTTTATGGTACAAACTTATAGATAATATATTCGTCTTTCGAGATAGCTAATAACAACTACGTAGTTTCATAAAAAATATATCATATAAATACGTTTTTACCATCGCAAGAATCGCTGGAATTTACGAAAATTGGTGTCTGTTTATGTCCCAGACCCAGTCCCAGACCATCCTAAATCCACTGTTTTTTTTAGCCTATCGTGTTGCTTCATTTTTATCCATCAATTAATGTTAAATGCATTTTTTCCATACGACTTACCGTTTTTGAGATATGGAAAAAAAGTTTTTTTTTTTTTTTTTTTATTACCATAGTTGTGGTATCGTTCGTAATAAAAGAGTGAGAAAGAGGGTAGATCGATATATCTGCCAATAACATCTACTCGCAAAGACTTTAGTTAGTTCTCCCGTGATCATGGCGCATGCAACTGTGCCGAAATATCGGGAACATATAAAACTCAAAAATCATGTTAAATATCCCGTTTCTAGTGAAAATTATTGTATTTAACATTAATTGATGCCTAAGAAAAAGGCTACACGATAGGCTAAAAAAAAAAGAATATGTTTTTTGGTAAATAAAACTGTCTTTTTTCCTGGGGTCATGTACACCCCAACCGCCATAGGTCGTGGGTTCGGTCCCCGCACAATAAAATCATTTGTGTGCATGAACATATCTGTTTGTATTGGTCTGGGTGTTTTCTATTTCTAAAATGTATGTATTTACAAAAAAACGTATTTAAGTACGTTTATATCCGTTGTCTGGTTACCATAGTACAAGCTTTGCTTAGTTTGGGAATAGGTGGCGCTGTGTAACAATGTCCAAGGATAAAGTATAAAGTATAAAGTTTATTTAGCTCTTCACAAAAGGTTTCATTGTCATCAAGTAACATAACTTGTGTATAATATTACATTGTAGGTAAGCGTGATGAACCAAGAAAACCTGTTTTGCGAGAGCCTGGTGCCTGAGATAGGTTTTAGAAAAAACCTGTATTACAGGTCACCAGTGCCCCACTCCGCGGATTATACAAGAAACGTCATTACAAATTTTAACAAGCAGACATATTTGGAAACAGAATTTTAAATTAAATAAAACTAATCTTAATTTAAATAAAACTACATAATATGTACGAAATACTATCTGCGACAAAAACAAAACCGTTGCATTTGACTTGTATGATGGACAAGTTTGGTTTATGAGAGAGTGAGCGAGTTTATTTGACATTGGAAGTGTGTAGTGTGAAAGGGTGTAAAAGAACGGGTAAGTCAATAAAGATAATGTGCTTGAAAGTATGATTGGAAGAGAGTATGTTGGAGTGAGCAGTACAAATTAGGGTTTAGGCTATAGGATATGAAAATGCGGATGTAGTAGAACGTAGGAACCTAGTAGAACGTAGGTAACCAATTGTCATTTAGAAGGGCTTAACAAGTTTTCCGTTTCTTCATAGCTTAAAGTTTTAAGCCATTTACATACTGCCTTCTTGCAGTTTGATTTATGAAGTGGGTAGAAATGTAGACAATTGTTAAATTTATTGTATAAGTAGGGGCCGAGGAAGCAAAAGAAGTTATTGGAGAAGCTTGTACGAAAGGCTTGAGGTCGACATACAGCAGCTCTCCGTCTATCCCTTAATAAATCCGGAACATATTCTAACTGCGAGTGTTGCTTAAGCACAGTTTGAAGCAGGAAGGTTTGCCTGACAGTTAGAACATCCCAATCTTTGTAGAGGATAGAAGTTGGAAAGCGAAAGGGTAGACTCGCACTGACCTTCAAGATGGCCCGCTGTGCTCTCTCCAACTCGATCAAGTGAGTTTTGGCTGCACCTCCCCATGAGGAAATGCAGTACTCAACAATGGGCTGACACAAGGCAAAGTAAACCATTCTGATGGTCCCACGGTCCGCGACATGCCTCAAGGTCTTAAATATATAGATCAACTTGCGCAGCCTAGTGACCAAAACATCAATGTGAGGCTTGAAACTTAGTGTCTGGTCGATAGTAACACCAAGATACTTAATTGAGTTACTTCTGAGAAGAGAGGGACAGGAACAGTTTGTGGTTCCTGAACTACATGAGTGAGCTGTAAGGGACATAGGACTAGATGGAAGGAGATTGGAACGGAAGGCAAAAGTCAAGTATTTGGATTTTGAAATATTCAGTGTCAAAACGTTACTCTGAAGCCAAGAGCCAACCCTATTGAAGCCAATTTGCGCTTTAACAAAAACGTCTTCCCAGCTACCACCGGAGAAGAACAGAACTGTATCGTCTGCAAAGGTTATTATTTTACCATTTTGGAGTTGCATGTTGCAAAGACCATTTATATAAATAAGAAAGAGCGTCGGACCGAGAATACTGCCCTGCGGCACTCCATAAAAAACTGGTTGCTCTGTGCTTGTCCAATGGTCAATTTTGACAAGCTGTTTCCGGTGGCTGAGGTAATCCTCAAAAAGTTTTAGAGGCAGCCCTCTCACTCCCATTCTGTCTAGCTTTAATAACAGGTGAGGGATAGAGACCGTGTCAAATGCCTTTGCTAGATCGAGAAAAACTGCCAGACATTTATTTCTACGATCAAGGTTATTTATAATAGAGTTTGTTAGCTCGTGGACAGCGTCATTAGTTGACCTGCCTGAGCGAAAACCATATTGAGACGTTGAGAGAAGGTCATTCGTTTCTAAAAAGTGAATTAAACGTCTGTTCATCAGTCTTTCAAGGATCTTTGAGAGCGTGGGCAGAATTGAAATAGGCCTAAAGTTATTGACACAGGCTCGATCCCCACCCTTATGAATGGGTTTGATCAAGGCAGTCTTAAACGCGCGAGGGAAAACACCGCTTGCAAAGGCGAAATTGCATATATGAGTGATAGGCTCAATGAGTAATTGAGCATATCTCTTGATGACTTTACCAGATAATTGATCAAGACCTACAACACAGTTATCCTTCAATCCTTTAATAATTTGGCCAACCTCTAACTTATCGGTATCAACCAAACCAAACGAATTACAAGATGTTGAAGAGGAAGGGTCGCAAACGCTGTAATCGTTGGATATGAGATTTTTGTTGGTTTGCTCTGCTAGATTCTGTCCAATGGTTGCAAAGAAACAATTAACTTCATTGACACTTTTAACTGGATTAATAGGTGAAATTAATAAAGAGGAGTGGTCAACAGCTCTTTTTTGCGAGCTAATATTTTTTATGACATCCCACAGTTTCCTCTTATTATTCAAAGCATTGTGAATTTCTTGTTTCTCATAACTTCTTTTGGCCTTCTTTAAGAGAGACTTACAAAAATTTATATACCTTCTGAATGTTACCTTAAGTACTACGTTGTCAGGGTCCTTTTTTAACTTTTTATAGAGATTATCCCTGTTTTTCATGCAGCGAACTAGTCCAACAGTGATCCAAGGTTTACTAATCATCTTTCTTTTGGACGTTTTAACGACTTTGGAGCAAAGCTTGACTGCTGAGGCAAAATTGTTCACCAAAAGATCCGTGGCTACATTCACATCGTCACAACTCAGTATTGGCTGAAAGTTAATTTTAGATACTTCGACATCTAAAACATCATAACTAGTACATATACTCGGCTTAATACGGTAAACCAATTTGGTGGCTAAGATGATACTTAACGCAATCAAGGATATTTATTATTGTTTTTATTCAAGAAATAATTTAGAAAGAAAACGAGCGCTCTTTTAAAGCACCATTTTTCTAGCGCTTTTTGTAATCATGTTAGCGCTCAATCAAATTTAGGATCTGGCAGCACTGTCAATTCCATTTCAGTCAGTCAGTTTGCCACTTTGATTCCCACCGTGCGCACATCTTTGTACCTACTAGTGAACTTATCGCCCACTTGTGTTTTGTTTTTGTTTTCTCATTATTTGTTGATTCTGTAGTTTTTGTTATCGTTATTTATTTTGTCAAAATGTCGAGTCAGTTTGGTGCCAGGCATTGCTTTTTCTGTAAAGTGAGCACTATTCGGCGCCTACGGCAAAGAATTCGGCGGCGTCCCGTGGAGTCATACCTGCTCACCGAAGATTACATAGCTGCCAATCCAAGCATCATAGAATACGCTCGCAGCCTATTTGAAGTTTGTCAGGTTAGTACTCTGATACCTACTTTAACACACATTGTGATTACTTACATTACAACCTACATTAAAACAAATAGGTTTGACGCCCTCCGTAGAGCATGAAATAGTAGCTGGCTGAAACGTTCGAGATGCGGGTTTGATTCCTGGTTACTGGCTATGTTATATCTTGATAGGGTTTTGTGCACAGAACACTAATACTCTCTAGCGAGAGTATTAGTTTTGTGGTACCATGTTCCTTGTAGTTCGTGATGTCCACGATGTAACCCTTAATTGAACAAACAATAGCAAACACTGCGTTGCTAGTCGCTACGGTCCCTGACGGGACAAATTAACACTAACTCCCCATTGCTAGCCAAGCCTTTATATTTGTTAATGCTTTAGGAATAACACATATTTTTCTTACCATCACGCACGCTTTTAAATAGACCCCGCCACCTATCGTTAATATTTAATACTACACGCGTATTGCATGCACAAGCGCCTTGGCTGTGAGACGCTATTTATTTACCGATTACTATGTTTATATTTTTCACCGGACCACTTCTTATTGCCAAACAAGTTCGTAGTATTTTTTTGGTTTCAGATAACGGCGGAAGACAGGATATGCAGACCGTGTTTGCAGCGTGCTAATCGCTTTGTCATCCTGCATAGAAGAACCCAAGAGCAAGAAGAATCTGCGCAGCAAGTAGAGCTTGCCCCCTCAAGCGGCTCATCATCAGTAGGGCTTCTGAGTCCTGATCCTCTAAGGGTTGTTCCCTAGGAAGCTGTGTTAGATATTCCCGAGGAAGTTCCACAAGATAATGAGGAAGTTCCTCAAGAGCAAGCTATGCCACAACTGCTAAATGTACCATTAATTCCGGTGCCCGGATTCAAACGCATTGCATTTAGTTCCACTTGCTGCATTGTAGCAGACTGCGATCACAGACAGACTCTACATAGAATTCACTTGATGATTAGGGTGAAGATTTTATCACAACATGGTATCTATATCCCGCGTGGAACTCGAGTTTGTGGAGAGCATTTGAGAGTTGAACCAGTTTGGGGCAATATGGTGACACACTGTCGTCCTACACACGATACTTTCAACAGTGCCCAAATCGCAGATATGATGAAGATGTTACAGAAAATGAACTTACAGTATTTGAATTTCGAGAAAATTAATACTTTTATTTTTCCCTGTTATGTCGGTCACAGAAAAGATATATTTATAAATATTTTAGAAGCGTCACCTTCGATGTTCGAAACTTTTAAAAAGCCCAAAACCGCCTTAGCGACCGTAATGTGCAAATTGCACACTGGTGACTCAAACCAGAGATTGGCAAGCGTGTTTCGCATGACTCCACAATACTTTTGTCGTATAATGAAAAGAGCAAGAAAATGTCTAATGAGCGATTTTGTACCGAAACACTTGGGGTTCGATCATAAATATTTATGGATCGGATTGCACATCCACATACAGAAACAGCATAAATGAGCTAATTTTAAGAATTCCGCGTGTATTATATTCAGACCCCAACTGTGAACAGTTGATCAGTATTTGTGATGGAACCTTTTTTTATATAGGTACAGAAAAGGTAGTGTGGTACCTGCTACGCGTCCGGACACCGTTAGTTTTCTGTGTCGAGTTGGTGTGAATTGTGACAATGAAACCGATGCTAGTGGTATCGTTCGTAATAAAAGAGTGAGAAAGAGGGTAGATCGATATATCTGCTAATAACATCTACTAGCAAAGACTTTAGTTAGTTCTCCCGTGATCATGGCGCATGCAACTGTGCCGAAATATCGGGAACATTTAAAACTCAAAAATCATGGTAAATATCCCGTTTCTAGTGAAAATTATGTACATAACCATGATAGTTTCAAAAGTTATATAGGTACAGAAAAGCTCAAATTATGCATTTCAAAGAACATCATACAGCTCGCATAAGTATCGTAATTTATAGAAAGTTTTCTTGATTGTGAGCCCAGACGGTTATATAACTGAAGCTTTCGGGCCACATGCGGCGACCAAACCCGATGCCTCTATTATGGCGGATAAGCGAGATTGAAGACAACCCTTTTCACTGGTTTTTTTAAAAAGAATGATGTTTTCATCCTCGATCGAGGATTTCGCGATGTGATTGAACAAATGGATGAAGTCTGCTACAAATCATATATGCCACTGATGAAAGATGAAGATGAAAGACAGCTAACTTCCCAACAGGCAAATGATTCCCGAAAGGTAACGCTATGCCGATGGGTAGGTGAAACCATCAATGGCCGTTTAAAAACTCAATTTTGACAATACGATCGCAATACGTAAATATTGCTTCACCACACCTAAAAGAAGAAGTAAGAATCGCTTGTGTCCTTATAAATGCATCTGGCAAGCGATTAACAGACCACCCACTCGCAAATTAAATAATTAACGAAATATATTTAAAACATTACGCTCCTAACTATTTAAGTGAGTTAATGGTTCAAAACAACTACAACCAACCCCGAGTGGCTTTTTAACATATAGATGCCAGTGAAGGATTTTAACAGTTTCCGAATTTATCGCACGATGAGTTGCTGATAATATATTTAGGACCATACAAAGTCGATCGAGCAAAAAACTATTACGGGGAACATATAAAACAAAACTGAACATTTTTCATTGAAGTCTATGAAGATGATAACATTGACGATAATTTAAACCAATATGGGGTTTTAGCCACCAATCCTTAGCTTGTTAGGGCTGAAATACAGTCAAGACACCAAAACCTCCGAGTTTACTTCGTTTTTACACAGGTTCCCAAACTTATTTTGTCTACTGCCCACTTTGAGAATAAATTATTTTTTAGCGGCCCTATTTTATCACCTACTACTTAAAAACCTCTATAACTTCAAATTAAACATGCACAAATCGGGTTATTTCACAAAAACTTGTTAAAACATGATTGCCCGCGGTCTATTATCTACGAAAATGACCTATCTAGGAATACTAAAATGTGTATTCAAATGCGAAAGTGTGTCTGATTTGTCGCCCCCATTTTTTTCTGGGCCCCCCTTTAGGCCTGCAGTGCCCACAAGGGGACGTTATCGCCCACTTTGGGAACCCCTGGTCTATATCTTGGTGGGCGACAGTTTACAAGGACAAAATAAAATAGTAGGGCACTACTGCAATTGTCTAGTTGGAATACGAACACTCGGGTGCTGTGCTTATGTCATGTGCATCATTTGGTATATGGCTTGGGCCCGGCACCAAGAAACTCTAATCGAACCTCCCGCTAGCTTTTTAGATATTGTATTATGGGCTGAAGAAAATGACTGAGAACTTTGTTAGATATTTTGTACCTAGGAGTATATTTTCAAAAATAAATTATTATTACCCAAATACTTGTGTTATTTTATTATGAATTAATGGACTATCAGAATGCTTTGATATCGGAGTAGGTGTTCACCAGGGTAGTGCCCTTAGTCCCTTGTTGTTTAACGTCGTCATGAACTACCTAACTGCAAAAATTCAACGTAGGTAGGTAGGTAGGTAACGTACCTGTTTAATAGGTAATAGTCTAGATCGTACCTATTTATGAAACAAGTCCCCAGCATGCACAATGTTCAAAGGACGAAATTATTAAAATTAATGTTTTTTACAGCCTGAAAAACTGGAGTCAGAAAAACCGAAAGGTGGGTGTTAACAGGTTTGCGTAGCTAGCTTACGGACACTCAATATTTTGGGGCCAATTCTCTATGTATAAGTAGTGCACGACATTTTCATACAAGATCCGTCAGTTTTGTAAAAACTTGACACTATCTAGTATGAAAATGTCGCAGAAAGGCAACTCGTTGTAATGACAAGACCAGCTAGCAGATTACGTAACTCTGTTACTATCAGTTTCAATGTTGTTTCTATGCGAAAGGACGCTCTTGGACTCAATTTACTTACAAAGCTAGATTGCAACTAGACTGCATAAATTAGGTAATCGCAAGAACGTAATTTCAAATAGAAACACATTGAAATAGATTGAAACCGATAGCAACAGAGATAGCACAGTAGTAATTGCTTGTACAGTTGAAACTACGTACTTAGGTATGTGTAACATAACATAACACCCAACAGTCACATACACAGTCCTGATGCCACACTAGGATTCCCTGTGTCCTGGGTATCAGAAACTACGATTAACATGGTACCATTACACCCAGACCCGGAACAAATATTTTCAGATCTAACAAACATTTGTCCCACAGCGAGAATCGAACCCGCAGCCTTTTGCATCTCAGCCGGCTACTCGCCCGACGCACTACCGAGAATAGCACCCTGTTACTTATAGTTATCATAAATGTCAAAGTTTAGATGTTTGTCACTAAATCACGCCGAAACGGCTGAGCCGATTTCGATGAAATTTGGTATCCACATAGATTATGACCTAGATTGAGTTATAGGCTATTTTTTATCCCGGTAAAATGCGAGCCACGCCTCGCGCGGACACTAGCATGTAATAGCTTTGTTTCAGGAGTGAGGGCGCTGGACGCTGGAAGCTCACATTTGCAGATGACTCCGACTCCATCCGCAATACCTCAGCGTCTTGACTCTGAAGAAGAGGTACAAACGTTTTTTTTTTTTTTTTTTTTTTTTTTTATTATACTACTTGGATGACGGATAAGCAAGAGGCCCACCTGATGTTAAGCGGTAACCTCTGCCTATGAACAGTGCATTAACTCATAGGTCACGTCCACCTAGGACGCGCCCTATGTGGCATTGCACTGCGCCCGCCACCCTGAGACATAAAGATGAAAAGTCTCATGTGCCTGTAATTTCACCGGCACCCTTACCCTTCAAACCGGAACACAGCAATGCGAGCACTACTGCTTTGCGGCAGAAATAGGTATGGTGGTAGTACTTCCCCGGACGAACTCTTTCACAAAAAAGCTCTACTACTACATAAAACGTTTACGTTTACGTCTACGTTTTGAAACTATCACGGTTATGTGCATACTTTACACTAGAAACGGGATATTTACCATGACTCTTGAGTTTTGTTTGTTCCCGATATTTCGGCAGTTGCATGCGCCATGACGAACTAACTGAAGTCTGCGAGTTTTCGTAGTAGTAGAGCTTTTTTGTGAAAGAGTTCGTCCGGGGAAGTACTACCACAATACCTATTTCTGCCGCAAAGCGCAGTAGTGCTCGCATTGCTGTGTTCCGGTTTGAAGGGTAAGGGTGCCGGTGAAATTACAGGCACATGAGATTTTTCATCTTTATGTCTCAGGGTGGCGGGCGCAGTGCAATGCCACATAGGGCGCGTCCTAGGTGGACGTGACCTATGAGGTAATGCACTGTTCATAGGCAGAGGTTACCGCTTAACACCAGGTGGGCCATAAGCTAGTTCCGTCATTCAGTAGAATAAAAAAAAAAAAAAAAAAATTGGCAGTATTGGCTGATACCACTAGCAAGAGGGAGGCCATATTGAATTTTTTGTAGGTACCAGATTACTTACCAAGGTACAAAATTTTCTTTTTGACTAACTTCTACTGCTCCGTTTTTGCTTCCGTTTTCTCCAAAACCTCTAGGGTACTTCCAGCAATCCCACAGTGGTATGCTTGTAGCTTTAGTCACACAAATACAGGGATAATTCTTAAGTTGAAGAATTTAGAAATTTGGACCCCATAAAAAAGTAACCAATATAACATCCAATGTTGACCTCCCACTTCTAAGACTTTGAACGACGGTGTAGGTCATATTTTTCGAAGCTCAAAACTTTTCAATGGTTTTCTTGATACCTGCTATCATGATATACTTCCTTGATTATTTTGAGATGATAGCTGACTTCACAAAAGGAGTTTATCAATTAACTCGTCAGCTACTTCATCATCATCATCATCAGCCTACAAAAGGCCACTGCTGGATATAGGCCTCGCACATAGAATGCCACGACGAACAGTCTTGAGCCGCCTCCATCCACCGCCTTCCTGCGACCTCTATAAAGTCTTTGGTCCACCGGAAATGGGGACATTACTCTTTTGCGTCGTTCAGTTTGTGGTCGGCACTCGAGAACCTTTCTTGCCCAACGGTTATTTCTGCGAGCTATATGCCTACCCATTGCCACTTCACCTTGCTAAATCTGAGAGCTATGTCGGTGTTTTTTTTTTATACTACTTTAATGACGGAACAAGCAGATGGCCCACCTGATGTTAAGCGGTAACCTCTGCCTATGAATAGCCTCATAGGTGACGTCCACCTAGGACGCACCCTATGTGGCAATGCACTGCGCCCGCCACCATGAGACATAAAGATGAAAAGTCTCATGTGCCTGTAATTTCAACGGCACCCTTACCCTTCAAACCGGAACACAGCAATGAGAGCACTACTGCTTTGCGGCTGAAATAGGTATGGTGGTAGTACTTCCCCGGATGAACTCTTTCACAAAAAAGCTTTACTACTACTCTTCTTTGTTCTACGAACCGAAGACGTCTTCGTTCTTTTCTTCATGAAGAAAATAACTTTCTTCTTCTTCTTTTCACCTATGTAGTATTTAGGTACGCCCCTATTCAGAACTTCTTTCCATGATGTTGTAGGAAATTATTACGGTTCCGTGAAAAAAATAACTCAGTAGGTAAATGTTTTTAGAAGTCCGTTAGAAAGGTAAATAAAGTAGGTAACCTACCCACATCGCGTGTAGGTATTCGCGAGGTCTCAGTCCGGGGCGAACCACTAGTTTTGGGCAACCACATTTGAGTCAGCGCCATCTATCGAGCCAAATCGAACTACTTTTTTTAAATTTGGAAATGAAAAGCCCTCAGTGTCAGCGTTATCGAATAATGGGGAGACACACTGCTTTTTTATCACGCTAGGTGGCGCATAATCGCTGTTGTCGTTTCGAATTAAATAAAGGTCTACCAATGTTACAAAAAAACTGTCAAAAGTGTCAAATATCAATGGATAATTTTAGTAAATAAACATTAAATAATAGTCTGGTATAAAACATGCCTCTGTGTAGTGCATTTCAGTGTACAATTAAAGGTAGACACCGTTTCCCTTCTGATGAGAAATAGACAAGACCACTAAATGACAAGCACCAGCGATGGTGGCGCCATCTGAGATTAGTTTTGCCTGTGGCTCCCCATTCGAATCCGATTTAGCATTAGCAGTGAAAATGAAAAAACCTCAGCAGTGGGAATCAAAGAATCACTGAGACCGGTCGCAGGTTCGACTCCCGCTTAGTAGTATCTAATCACTTTGTTATTGATTCCAGATCTACAACACGTCATTATTAAAGGCCAAGAGATCTTCCTTTGAACGAAAAAATAATCGAAGTTAAATCATTTTGAGTTTTTATAAAAACCTTTCTGAATTATTTATTTTTTTAAATCTTAATAAATGTACTTATTAATTTATAACAAGAGTTTTTTTATACAACTTGGAATGACGGAACAAGCAGATCAGGTAACCTTTTAGCGGTAACCTCTGCAATGCATTACCTCATAGGTCACGTCCACCAAGTACGCGCCCTATGTGGCATTGCACTGCGCCCGACAACCTGAGACAAAGATGATAAGTCTCATGTACCTACCTGTAATTTCACCGGCACCCATACCCTTCAAACCGGAACCGTAGTAACTAATATATAATCTGTGCCGGAACACAGCAATGCGAGCACTACTGCTTTGCGGCAGAAATAGGTATGGTGGTAGGTACTTCCCCGGACGAACTCTGTGACGCGGCGGGCAAAGGTTGGCCTGCGACGCAGGAGGTTCCGGGTTCGATTCCCGCCTTGGAACAAATATTTGTGAGTTCGCAGATATTTGTTCAGGGTGTTCTGAGTATTTTATATGCATAATAAAAAATATCTATGCATGTAATGTATTGTATTAAGTACTAGCAGCGCCCCGCGGTTTCACCCGCGTAAGTCTCGATCCCGTGGGAATATCGGGATAAAAATGTGACTATGTGTTATTCCGGGAATCCAGTTATCTCCATTCCAAATTTCATGCAAATCCGTCCAGCCGTTTCAGCGTGAAGAAGTAACAAACAGACACAAACTTTCGCATTTATAATATTAGTAGGATATCAGTTATCTAGTACCCATAACACAAGCTCTGCTTAGATAATGTTGTGTGAACTATCCAGCATTATTTATTTATTTATTTAACTCTCACAAAAAAGTTCTACTACTAGTTAGATAAATAAAAGTCATTATTTAATTTTATATATTTATTTAAAACTACGAAATAAAATAAAAAAATTAGAAAAGTGGTCTATAATGACGGACCTAGTCTTGCACATAAACACTGATCTTTAGATAAGTGTCAAACCAAAACATTAAAACACACGTTGAACACACAATAGGAATGTTAACAAATGCAACCAAATTTAAAATAACTATGGTTAGCACCATGTTGTATGAAAACTATAATATAGGCACAATGTGCTATTTTCAAATTTATAAAAATAAAAATAAATTTAAAACAAGCAAGTAATATAAAATTATCATTTATTTAAAAGAAAATGTTTATTTATACAGTAATATTTTGTATAATAACAGACTTCAAAATAAGTGTTTTTTTTTAAACCTTTTATTAAAACTTACTGCTACACGTTTATTTTCACTTATCAAAAAGTGTTTATCATGATTTTTAAATTCTAAATCTATCGAACTTGTAAGTTATGTTAAATTCCTGAAATATTTTTAACCCCCAACGCAAAAAGAGGGGTGCTGGGGTGTGGGGGTGGTGGGGTGTGAGTTTGACCGCTGTGGCACCATAGCTCTTAAACGGGTGATCCTATTTGAATGCGTTTTTTTTATTTGAAAGCAGTATTTCTAGCGATGGTTCTTGGACATGTTTTATCAAAAACAGTTCAGCCTTCAGCCGTAACATTGCAAAGGGGTTTTTTTAAATTTTTAATGAATTATGATATAAAAATTTATACAACCGCAGTTTTTTTTATAATTTACCACAAATGGCTGGTGCATGTGATATGAAAATACTCAATATTTACAAGCACTGCCGAAATGTAATTTTTGTATAGTGAAAATGATGAGTAGGGGACTTTCCGAGGAAGTAATTCTTTGCAACTTACATAATAATTATTGCTATGCTATAAAAGTCGCTGTCTAGACAACTTATGTGTTACAGGCCTCTATTCCAGACCTCGGATCAAACTGATATGAAACGCAAGCACATATTTTAGAATACTTCAGTCTTGAAAAATTAATACCTAGCCTCGATTCAGCTTGAGCATAGATCTAGAATACTGGCTCTGCACAACTTGTACTAGTTGTTGCATCGAACATGTCTATCGGGCTATATGTACATACTGGCCTAACAAGCTAGGTGTACAAGGGTGCTTGGATTACTAACATCAAAGGAGCTTGGCACCAATCTGTGCATTCATACATTAACCAAGCGCTCAGTTTGCAGCTGTGCGTGATTTTACCTTAAGTTTAGCCAACGTTTGACCCAGCCATTGGCCCAATTATTGGCTCATGGTTTTGGGCTAGCACGTACAATACTCCTAAGGGACATGTTTGGATGGTTCTCTTACAAAATGATTAAAAAACTGTTATAGAAACCATTGCAATGCTGATTGTAAAACTTATATTGAAATATTTAGAGCATTCTTGTATTGTATTTAATTCAACACACGTTAGCATGTTGTATGGATACAAAATTACTGTTTATACAAGTGTAATCTAGATAACACTGATTAATGAATAATATCTATACTTTATTTAGGTAGGTAGTCAAAGAACTATAAAATCATTATTAGATAAACATTTTAGATAGTGTATGTAAAATTATTGTACACTAGGAAAACTTTGTATCAGACTATCAGTTCGGTAGATAAAGTCTGATTTATGTATATATAATATAAATATAATGAAGCAAGATGCATACTGCTTGTCAATGTAGATAAGAATTGTTTTCACATTGCACAATAAATATATACAATGTGGTACAAATATGGTATGTTTAAGCGGAAAATATGTTAAGACCTGGCCACATGGCTGTATCACACAACATGCTCAGTAGTTTTTCTGATTCAAAATCCTCACGTTCTTATCAGGTTCAACTTATTTTCCGCTTACTTAAAAATGATAGATTAATAGGCATTATTTGACTTGGGGAGTGAGTAGTCGGCTGATATAACATAACCTAACACCCAACAGTCACATAGTCCTGTACGACCCCCTTCTTTGTGGGTATCAGGAACTATGAGTACCATGTACCACAACACCCAGACCCGGAACACAGAGGTTCTCATAAGTGAGAGGTGCGGGTTCTTTTCCCTCTCGGGACAAATGTGTGCATGTTCTAAAAATAGCCCCTGTTTTGGGTAGCTCTTAAACGGATGAACCAATTTGAAAGCTGTTTTTTTAGCAATGATTCTTAGATATGTTTTATCAAAATAGGTTCAGCCATTTCATTGCATTGGGGTTTTTTTTTAAATTTGTTCTTGTACATAAGAGTTTTACAATTTAACCATTTATTGTAGTAGATTTCACTCACAGAAGATGCATTGTCAGCCTAAAGGAGTGAAGATGACATATAATGTCTAAAAACATCAGTTTTCTGGCCACTTTTAGTAATGGCCTTATGTTATAGCTAAATTAGCTCAAATGGTTTTCTATCAAAGTTTTACCAATTACTTATATTTACACCAACAGTATGCAACGCCTCACAAATCAGTCTACTTCCTTGGTTGTTGAATATTGGGCTTCATGTTCAAGTTGATATGTGCAGGTGGCTTAGGGCTGTGCGCGACCTGAGCTGCCTCTGGAGTATAATCCGCATTACCACGATTTGGCGCTCCAGCTATGGAGACAGGGTTTGAAGGCACAGGGTTAGGGCCAGCCAACCCGGTGAAGTCCTCATTAGCAGGCTCCTTGGAAGTATCTTTTGTGTGAGGCACTTTGTGCTGCGTGATCCTCATGCCTCCAGCTTTCACTGTGGACAGTTTTCAAGATTAATTGAGTCAGATCAGGGATGTATAATTCATGGATACAATAAACAGCACACGCCATTAACATCGAAATAATAATTCATAAAAAAAACTTGTTATGAGCATATGACCTTGATTTCTTTGTTTGACAACATTCAATAATATCGGGTGATCGTAGCAAAACACTGGTACCTACTGACGTCAGCAACGCTTGCAAGGTCTTGCACAATTTGATGTAGGTAAATTGTACCTACGTACTTCTAGGGTACCTAATACATTTTATCATCAAAGTATGTACCTAGCTACTACCAACCCTACTTAAGAATGGGCAAAAAGTAAGTAGCAAGTAAGTATTCGTTCTTCAGAATCGGAGTATTCGTTCCGGTAATGATTCCATACGGTTTGTAAAGTACCAAATAAGTCTACAACATATTACGAGAAAAATATTGGAAACAAAGGTTACTTATTTTGGACAACTATCTTACCTGCCGGGGGGTGTCCAGCCAGCTTGTTTTGAGTGGTATCTTCGGTAGATGACATTGTGCTGTGCAAATTCTTTTAATTGTACGAAACAAGCGGTAAATATATGACAGATTTATTTTAGTACTTTGTAAAGAACAACACATACAACGTGTACAAAAAAACACGGCAGCCAACAAATTAGTGTTGCCAGAGCCGTTAACGTTTCGTTTCTGTCACTTGCTTGTCTTGTGTATATCCATGGTTAAACCTAGAAAGATGTACTACATGGAACTAAGGCTATAAACAAACCGGATTCGATTATACCAGTCTCATTCTTTTATATGAATGTATTCCTGTGTTGGAATGAGACAAGCATATATCTATCTATCTGTTTTTATTTGTGTAACTCGTACCAGGCCAAATGTCACAATTTATTACTACATTCATGGTACCAATATAGGAATATGTACATTCATATTACCAATATTCAGGGCACGGAACGGAAAAACGACTGTCGTGTGACAATATAATTGTTTCTCTCTAACATAGGATTGCAAGCTATCTTCTAGGATAGGAGTAAGAAGGAACACTCTGTAAAATTAGTGGCTATTTTAGCACTCTATCCATGTACTACTTCATCTGTGGGTTAAACGAGGGGAAATGGTAACATTGTGATAAGTTATGTGCCACATTTACACATATCCTATATAGCTAATAAATATAGCTTTGTTCATTAAATAACGAACGAGGTAGACTTTCGTTAACATAAAATAATTATTTTGTTAATTTAAACCCTTGAAAATAGATGGCGCCAGCTCTGTAATTAACTGTCAAAATAAAGTGAGATGTCAAAGTCAACAACGTAGTGATATATTTTCGTGGTTTTTTCTTACTGTCACAAGTATTATTTTATCTGTGCTGTCACAAAAGGACAGACAATGCATTTCTTAATTTTGGCAACCACATTTGAGTCAGCGCCATCTATTGAGCCAAATCGAACTACTTTTTATTATTATTCTAAATGAAAAGCCCTTATTGTGTTGCAGATTGGCACAATAACATGATACCTGCGCGGCGCGGGTGAAACGAACCGCAAAAACAATGTTTTCAGACTTAGTGCAATGCGGCCTCCGTTCCGTGTTGCTTGATGTTTTCAGAGAGCGGCCCAATACTACAGTCCAAGTCCAATACATTGAAAAATCCATAGACTTAGAATTTTCGCTATTCTAGATCTATGCAAAAATCAGTGTCTGGTAATTTTGTAGGTAGGTACACGAACACGTACGAAGCGGTCAAAAGTAACGTGAAATGTTACAAAAGAAGCAAGTTGCAATGCTTGTACTACTACATCCATGGCAATGCTTCGACCTTTGTTCGACCATCGACAGACTAAAATAAACAAAAGCGCAGAGAGCCTGAGGCGAATCATGAATAAAGTAGTACATCTTCCTAGAGGCGAATCTAGGAAGATGGACAGGCGAATCAATATAAATTATAATATATCCTGAAGCGGAGAGTCTGATACACAGAACAGTAATACTCTCGGTCTGATAACTCAACTGTCAAGGTGGCTAGGTGGCTAGGGCCTGGGCTCAGGGGTGCGCTTACGGCACTTATTCGACGATCTTGACGTCCTCTGTGGCACAGCGGGCGAAGCTTCGCCTGCGTCGCAGGAGGTTGCGTGTTCGATTCTCGCCTCGGAACAAATATTTGTGCGATCTGAAAATATTTGTCCAGGGTATTCTGGGTATTTTCTATGTAAAATAAAAAATATCTATCTATGTAATATATTGTATTAAGTATATCAGTTGTCTAGTACCCATAACACAAGCTCTGCTTAGCTTGGGGCCAGTTAATATTTTGTGAACTGTCCAGCATTATTTATTTATATCTGTTAGTATATTTTTCAAAAACTACAATAAATAAAAATAATAATAATATGATGTGACTCAGATGGTTACAGTTACAGCGGAAGATCAGCGTTGTGTTGCTACAACACAAATGCTGAGCTGGACGCCAATTGTGTCAGTGATGCGTGACTTGTACTAAGAGGCACAAATTAGTTTTATTTTTCTTTGTTTCTGTGTGTGTCTTTTAGTGTGGTGAAATATTGTTTGTTGTTGTTGACAAAAAAAAAAGTTTTTTCTTTCTTTCTTTTTTAATAAAAAAAACTTGACTTGTGGCAAGCTCCTTTGAACCCTCTGTTCCACTGGACTCCTAAAGATGAAATAATACAAAAATAAATTTATTTCCAAGCTTTTATTCTCAGCTGTCTATATGGCACCACCACGTCAGCGTCATCCCGTCCAGGCTTCACGATATCCCTCTGTATTTCCAGCACCATGCGTAACATAAAGTTCACGATCTGACTGCATGTCCCATCCCTTAGCTTAGGTAGCTCCTTGTTAGGCAGACTCCTGCCGCTTATCGTGACGCAATGCTGGGTCAGGGAAGCAAGGAGGCGTTTTATGATTTCGACCTTTTTGGCGGCTGAGAGCGGGCGAAGACGGGTGACGAAGTGCAGTAAATACTCTATGAGCATGATGTCCTCCTGAAAAAAGAGAAATAGCATTGGATGACGGCTGAGCCCACGAGAACCAATCATGGGTGGTACTTGTTAGGTAATTTATACCTCATGCTAGTAGTAAATTTATTTACAGAAAGAATAATACAACTAACACAAGGTATGTACAAAATACATATGAAACAGTTGTGCTACCTGAAGACCGCTGCTAGCGATCTAAAGGTAGCTCAACTGATCCAAATCACTACCAGAAGGAAGCGTCCCTAAGATGCTGGCTGCATTGCCACGCTGAATGGCAATACTAATGCTTAGAAACATTGCGAGGAAACTGTCAATTTTGATCAGTTGATCTATCCTTAGATTGTTTTCAACGGTCATTAAATAGGTTTGATAGTTTTTTTTATGTTGTAGGCATAATTCACCTAATTGTATTTGTTGTATAGTGATCTAATTAGAGCTTGGAAATCAAAATTCGCTCGTAGGACGAACAGATTTTCTTGCAGATAAGACTTTTTTTTCTTTTTTTTTTCCTTTTTTTTAACTACCTGAATGACGGAACATGTAGATGGCCCACCTGCTGTTAAGCGGTAACCTCTGCCTTTAACAGTGCATTTTATTTTATTATTTTATTTTATTATATCTTAAAAAATGAACACAAACAAAGTATTATACACTCAAAAGACCCTTATGGGTTTGTTCAGAGTGTATACAAACCTCCTTAGGTATAAATACATAATCTTACTCTGTAATACAGTATCCTTTTCTCCGCTTAAAATAGGTAAATACATAAACAAGTTAGGTAATTTAGGTAGGAACTAGTTATGTTTGTCGTACAAAAAAATGTTGCATTCTGACTGAACCGATAAACAGGTTACCGGCCGGCATACGGCCATCAGTTGAGTCGAGTAATGCGCGCTAAACACGTGAATACAGACTGTTCATAAAAAATGTGACTTTTATTTTTTTAACTCTGTAAGTACTGTATTATTTATATATATTTTATTTATATTTATATAATGTAGATTTTATGACTTTTAAATATGCAAATTTTTCATTTGTATTAAATAATACTTTTTTAAACTGTTTTTTATATTCTTATTTGTTAATGTATCTTTAGTGACTTTCGGAATTTTATTTATTATTCTAGGCACTATATAATTTGTTAACCTCATAGGTCACGTCCATCTAGGACGCACCCTATGTGGCATTGCACTGCGCCCGCCACCCTGAGACATAAAGATGAAAAGTCTCATGTGCGTGTAATTTCACCGGCAACCATACCCTTCAAACCGGAACACAGCAATGCTTCTTGCGGTAAAAGTCAAGTTGGTGAAGGAGTTTATCCTCTGCATGGCCAGAATGCAAGCCTCGACATTGTGTGCCCTGCCCACGATGGTGAAGGAGCTTACCCTCTGCATGGCCAGAATGCAAGCCTCGATATTGTGTCGCCTGCCCACGATGGTGTAGGAGCTTACCCGCTGCATGGCCAGAATGCAAGCCTCGACATTGTGTGGCCTGCCCACGATGGTGAAGGAGCTTACCCTCTGCATGGCCAGAATGCAAGCCTCGATATTGTGTGGCCTGCCCACGATGGTGTAGGAGCTTACCCGCTGCATGGCCAGAATGCAAGCCTCTACATTGTGTGCTCTGCCCACGATGGTGAAGGAGCTTACCCGCTGCATGGCCAGAATGCAAGCCTCTACATTGTGTGCCCTGCCCACGATGGCGGACACATCCTCTCGGTCCAGGACTGGTTGCTTCAGTCCCTCCAGCCATTCGAACAGCAGTCCGCTCAGTATTATGGGGTCTTCCTGAAAGTAAATTCCAAAGTCAAAGTTGAGAGTTTTCTAAGATCGTTGTATGGTTAATCTTCATCATATTTTCAAGGACATAATCGAGCCCAAACACGATTTCGATAAAATTTCTCGATGACGTTTTGTTAAAATACCAAATGGGCGGAGTCTAGCAAGAAAACGATAGCTGCAAGAAAGTGACAACGCGATTGCTCACTTGAACCCGGGATGAGGTTAGGTGTAGATTTCTTCAGCTCGGAAGTAACTGACATAAGCGACAAATTATAAAACTTCGTTATGCTTCTAAAGTAGCAAATATAAAAGTGAATTCCTGTGCATTCCTATTAATCTAAGGAATGTGATTACCTACAGAATGTATGAAAAGTTTACGCTTAATATTTTCTCTAATCAGAGGAGGGACCTAAAACGGGTGTAAGGAGGGCCCCAATTTAAAAAAATAAAGCTATCGAGGAAAGTTAAGGAAGTGCGAAATGCTAAGGAGTGGAATGCCCTACCGTGACAGACGTCTTTCCTGAAAACTATAATCTGGGTCTCATCAAGGCTAGAGTGAATAACTAGGTGCCTTCTAGACCTTTGTGCTCCATCTTCGGCCACATCGTCACTTACCAACAGGTGAGATCGTGGTCAAACAAAGGTCTATCACAATTAAAAAAAAAAAAAAGTTTCTCCTATTGTGTTTCTTGTCTATGATTTAGTTAGTTTACCTACATCCTCAAGTAATTACTGTATTAACATCAAGTTTGTAACCTTAACTGTTACTGAGTGAGCATGTACCGCAACGACTCCAACATTTTAAAATGGCGTCTTATTTTTTTAACTAACCTCTACATTGAGCTTATAATGTAAATATCTCTATTATTTTTCAACATTGATAAAATAATTACGAGAAACATATAATAATATTTAAGAGGGATTTATATTTTCGATACCGAACTACATATTTGTTTATACTGTTTTTCGTGATATTCATTTACTTTTCGGTGAGCAACTGTTACTCTGTCACTTTCTAACCGACCTGACTTTACTGAGTTAGATAGTGAGGGATTTTGACTGTTGTATGTCTTAATATTAAAGCCTAACTACGTAATATTACTATCTCACTTTTTAAACCAGCGCAATGGAACAAAGGTAGGTACCTATTACCCCTCCCACGCTTTCATACCTCTTCATCAATTCTAGCAAAGCCTTCTCTTCTGCGGTTAATCTCATTGCGGAGCTGCTTGAGATACTTCTGCTTTTCTTCTGGAAGATACTTGTGATCAGCTATGAATGCCTGGAAATACAAAAGTTCACGCTGAAATAACAAAATGCATCGATAGAAATATGTTCCTAGCAATTCCTAGTTGACGACGATTCCTGCTTAATTTAAAATGTATTTTGTTCATTAAGACGGGAGCCTTCCTACACTGGGGTGTTTGTGTTCGTATGTAGTAGTAGTAGTAGATAGTTTAGTAGTAGTAGAGCTTTTTTGTGAAAGAGTTCGTCCGGGGAAGTACTACCACCATACCTATTTATGCCGCAAAGCAGTAGTGTTCGCATTGCTGTGTTCTGGTTTGAAGGGTAAGGGTGCCGGTGAAATTACAGGCACATGAGACTTTTCATATTTATGTCTCAGGGTGGCGGGCGCAGTGCAATGCCACATAGGGTGCGTCCTAGGTAGACGAGACCTATGAGGTAATGCACTGTTCATAGGCAGAGGTTACCGCTTAACATCAGGTGGGCCTCTTGCTTGATCCATCATCCAAGTAGTATAAAAAAAAAAAATGTATTACGTAGTGTTATTTTTCCTACAGCCATATTGTAGCTTTTCCTTTAAAGTCTTTTCGACTGTACCCACGTTTGTAAAGCAAAGCAAACTGCCTTCTTAACACAGCCACGGGAAGCATTCAAGGATATCAGCTTCCATCCTGGTTACCTCATGAATGTCCAGAGCAGGTACTGTCCCGGTAGAGGTGGAAGCGCCGGTGAGTCGGCTCACCCTCTCCAGGTTCCTCTGGATGTCCTCGTCAACGGGGTCTCGCCACTCCACCATCGGGAGTATGGAGGCGGCAATGTCCTCTGCAATGAGGACTATCAATAGTTCAATCTGACCAAGCTTAAGTAAGCTAAGCACATTCAATGTTTTATCAGGTTTCCGTACCCAAAGACCCTTTTATTACTAAGACTCCGCTGTCTGTCCGTCTGTCCGCCTGTCACCAGGCGATATCTCATGAACCGTGATAGTAAGACAGTTGAAATTTTCACAGATGATGTATTTCTGGTGCCGCTATAACAACAAAATACTAACCCATACCAATACAACTACCCAATAACAAACGTGTTTTTTTGCCGTTTTTTAAGGTAATTTAATTTATTAGTAGAATTAGTAGGGCACATAATGTAGTATTTAACTTCATCGCTATGTAGTAGTATATTTTAGAAATAAAGAAAGAATATATATTTATTTGTATACAAGAGCTACACAGATTACTATAAATAAATAAATAAATAAATAAATAAATAATGCTGGACAGTTCACACAACATTATCTAGCCCCAAGCTAAGCAGAGCTTGTGTTATGGGTACTAGACAACTGATATACTTAATACAATATACTACATAGATAGATATTTTTTATTATATACTACTCACTATAGTAGTATATTATAGTGTATTATAGTAGTGAGTTAGTAGTGTATTATATAGTAGTACTATAGCTATTTTACTATAGTATATTATGTATTCGAGTTGTGTAAGGGTAAGGGTGCCGGTGAAATTACAGGCACATGAGACTTTTCATCTATGTCTCAGTGTAGCGGGCGCAGTGCAATGCCACATAGGGTGCGTCCTAGGTGGACGTGACCTATGAGGTAATGCACTGTTCATAGGCAGAGGTTACCGCTTAACATCAGGTGGGCCTCTTGCTTGTTCCGTCATCAAAGTAGTATAAAAAAAAAAAAAAACTTTTTTTATTCATGTATCATTATTATTGTTGTTATTATTTATTTATTTTACTCTGTGCACCGCCATGCGTTATTACTTCACTCATTACTGTCTATCCAAAGGTTGCATGGAAAAAATCGCTTATAGCGATAAGGCCACATTGTACTGTAATTTGATTTAGTTAATCATACTGTGTTTTTTTTTGGTGTACAATTACAAATATATTTAATGATTTAATGTGTATAGTAATGTCCACACTGTGCATTTTCATCTTCAACTTTCGTTTTCATCTTTCTATTCAACTTTCGTTTGACGCTTTCAATAATTGAATGCGTTAATGAACGCAACACCATAGTTCAGTCGTAGTTTCTTCTTTTTGGAAACATGTGCGACGAGAATATTTTACTTGGTGGAATGTGAAGCTTACTTGGTTATAAGAAATTCCAGAAAAAAAGAACAATGAGAAAGTTTTGGATACGAGGTTATTATATATATATATATTTCATTTATTTATTCAATCAACAAGGATCATTGGGTTAGTAAAATACATTGTCTATCTACACTACGGTTAGTAAGAATAATTACAATTGAATACTACAAACTAACATTGAAAATATGACATCATCATCATCCACCTGTGGAAGTCCACTGCTGGACATAACAAATCATTTAAATATTTAAGCAACAACACAGGTTAAAAATAAAAACAAATTACAAAAAAAAAATGTCAATACATGTCATGTCACAAAATTATTAAAATTATTTATAAAAGTCATATTTAAAGTGATTGTCATTAGTGAGAGCATGCATCATAGTGCAGTGATACATGTATACGCAGTCAAACCTATTTGCGAATATGCTCAGAATACCATTGGAGCTGGCCCGGACCCTGCGCACCAGAGATGTTCCCCGCTTGCGCATGATACTGTGAAAACAGTCCACGCGCCCCTCAGCAAACATCCCCGAAGCGCTACAGAACCGAGGCAGCCCCATCAGCACTCTGAACGCATTATTGTACTGCACACGAAGGGCGCTGTACTGTTTAGAATAATCGAAGTAACGTGATTATGATTGAACAACGCCAGTAAAGATACAGATACTCTTTTAAAAAAAATTACACGCATGTCCGAAAGAAATTTCGATCGACTTTTGAAATTGCTTGAACCAATCTTGTTGTTGAACGCTTTAAGGCACAGAAATCCACCCGAAGCCGGAAAACGTGAATCACAGCGCGCGCTTCGCTTTCAACTGTTGGCTGTTGACTGCCCTTAATGAAAAAAAAAGGCACAGTGTGGACATACCTAATCTACCTCATCTATCTATCTATCCTTCTTACCTCCACCTGCAGCTTCCTCGGGAGTGGTTGGATCAGGTGGCTTGCTCTCCCGCACCTTAAATACTAAGAAGTTCTTGTAGAAGGGTCGACTCCTCACTCGGAAGTCCAAGCCCGCACTGTGATGGCACCCGCACAGCTTGAGGAGACGTTCACAGAGGCAGTACACTATCTGAGAGAGACAATATAAGTTTGGACCTCGTCAAGGCAACTAGAATACATTAAAAAAAAAATACTACTTGAATAACGGAACATGCAGATGGCCCACCTGATGTTAAGCGGTAACCTCTGCCTATATGAACAGTGCATTACCTCATAGGTCACGTCTACCTAGGACGCGCCATATGTGGCATTGCACTGCGCCCGCCACCCTGAGACATAAAGATGAAAAGTCTCATGTGCCTATAATTTCAACGGCAACCTTACCCTTCAAACCGGAACACAGGAATGCGAGCACTACTGCTTTGCGGCAGAAATAGGTATGGTGGTAGTTCTTCTCCGGACGAACTCTTTCACAAAAAAGCTCTACTACTAAAAAAAAGATCACGCACACACGCCTTTTTCCCCGAAAGGGTAGGGTATACTCAAATAGGCCTCTTCTCACAGTGGGTTTCACTATAGTGGGATATAGACGTGACACGTGCTGAGCTTATCGCCGCCATTGCTTCCCACGACTGACTCTGCTAACGTTTCTTCCAGAAATAACACATTCCATAATAAGCTAGTAGCCAGGACAAATCTTATACCAGCGAATCTTATCAACAAGTCCGGGTAATCCCTTAGTCAGCTTTTACGACATCCACGGGAGACGGAGGGGTCTATTCTTACGCCGGACACACCACACATATAGAGAGCCACACCAGAGAGTCTGCGTAGCATACGTAGCGTGCTGCCGCTACGCTGCGAAGCATTCGTAGAAGGTCTGCACTACGCTGCGTAGCATTCGTAACGTGTTGGCGCTATGTTGCGGGCGATTCGTAGCGTATTGGCACTACGCTGCGTAGCATGCGTAACGGGTTGGCGCTACGTTGCGTGCGATTCGTAGCGTATTGGCACTACGCAAAGGAGCATGCGTAACGGGTTGCGTGCGGTTAGTAGCGTATTGGAACTACGCTGCGTATCACTGGTTGGCGCTACACACCCACTAGGGTTCATATAAAAATACATAAATGGTTATCATAGAAGTGTTTTTATTCTGTGGATGAATTTTTGAATTTGAAAAATGGCTTTACTATGGTAAATTAAATTAAATTAATTATAAATTAATATATTGTTATGTGTGAATTTAAAGTTAGAATTTGTTTATATAATTTGGACTAAGTTATTTTTGTTTGCAACTACAAACCACTACAATATTGTAATTGATTAGTAGTGTTAATGAATTGATTAGTATCTAATCAATTCATTTTATTAATTACAATTTATATTTACAATTCATTTTTATTTGATTTTATTTTTTTATTGATTAGTATTAAACCGTAGTTTTTTATAGAAATATGTGTTTGAGTGCTTTCGATATTGTATGTCTAACTGAGACATGGCTAAACGATTCAATAGTGGACAGTGAGTTGTTTGACGATCGGTACTTGGTGTGGAGATCTGATAGAAATGATCTTGAAAGGAATCAAATCATGGGGGGCGGTGTTTTAATTGCGGTTCGCCGGGAACTTGCAGCTGAGTGTGTAAAAGATTGGTTATCGTCGGCGGAGGACCTGTGGGTTACAATTTCGATTCGAAGCAGAAACCAGGTAGGTGCTAGTTGCTATAAGATGCACATCTGTACAGTATATATTTGCAACCAAAACCTAGGCAATACTATGACTGTTCAACGAGAAAACTTTATCCAAAGTCTATCAAATGTAGTAATACAAAATCCGTTGGATAAATTCATGATCTTTGGCGACTTTAATTTACCTAATATTTTATGGTCACCGTGTGTGGACGGATTTTCTTTTTCACCCAGTAATATTCAAGGTTCACACCAAATTCAAATATTTGATGAACTAAACACTTGCAGCTTACTTCAGTACAATTCTTTCTCAAACATAAACAATCATGTTCTAGACCTAGTATTTTCTAACCATGATGTCTCTATTCAACGTTGTGAGTCCCCACTAGTACCAGAAGACCCCAATCATAGTTCTATTGTGTGCGTGGCTGACTTTGTGCAATATCACACTATTAAACCACTTTCCTACACGAAATTTATTTATAAAGATGGTGACTACGATTCAATTTGCAATGATCTTGATGCTATAAACTGGTACTCGGTATTGTATAATAAGTCGCTTGAAGATGCAGTATCACTTATGTACTGCACTCTAGACAACCTGCGTGACACATACATACCTTCTAAAATGTTCACACCTTCCTCTAAGTACCCGATATGGTATAAAAAACCTTTAATCAAAATTATTAGAGAAAAGTATAAATATCACCGTAAATATAAGAATTATGGGAACTTGGGTGATCTTACTTCGTTTAGAATATTAAGGGAACGGGCTAATGTCTTAGAAAGCGAGTACTATACCTCTTACATAAAAAATATTGAAAAGTATATTAAAACAAACCCACGCGATTTTTGGTCTTACGTTAAGACTAAAAACCAGTCTAATGCGTACCCCTCAGTACTTCACTATGGTGACCGCTCTTCTGACCAGGGCGTAGAAATCGCGAACATGTTTGGCGAGTTTTTCCACTCCACATTCCTTAATGACGTACCTATTTACGCGGTTGCACAAGGCGAGATGCCTGAATACTGCACATCCACTACGGATATTGGTGATGTGGATATCATGAATGAAGAGGTTTTTAGACTACTTAAATCACTAGATCTTACTAAGTCAGCTGGACCGGACAACGTTCCTCCTATTTTTATAGTGAAGTGTGCTGGAAGTCTCACCTTGCCTCTCTCAATCTTATATCGTCGCTCCCTTTCGGAAGGAATAGTTCCTAATATATGGAAGAATGCTTATATTACCCCAATACATAAAAAAGGACCTAAAAATAACATAGAAAACTACAGACCAATTTCTAAATTATGTCTCTTTGCGAAAGTTCTCGAAAAAATCATTCATTTACAACTTTACTCTGCTGTCAAGCATAGTCTTAACCTCAGCCAACATGGCTTTGTCAGAGGCAAGTCCACTATTTCTAACCTTTTACTTTGTAGTGAGTTTATTTCACGTCACATGTCTGAGCTGTCCCAAGTGGATGTTATCTACACTGACTATACAAAGTGCTTCGATCGCATTGATCACCTGATACTTCTTAAGAAATTACAGCTTATTGGAATTAGAGGCAACCTTTACCGGTGGTTCACTTCGTACGTTCAGAACAGGTGTCAAACGGTTGTGCTCAGTGGTTACTCTTCATCTCCCATGAGTATTCCTTCCGGTGTACCTCAAGGTTCCCTGCTGGGTCCTCTGCTGTTCCTCATTTTCATAAATGACGTTCAGGATTGTTTTGATCATTCTAAAATCCTTCTTTACGCAGACGATATGAAGATTTTAAGTGTCATCCGTAGCACGGATGATGCTCTCCGATTACAAGGTGAACTAGACAACTTTCAATACTATTGTACTATTAACAACCTAAATCTGAACGTCTCTAAGTGCTACGTATCCTCTTACACGCGTAAAATACATGTGCTGAATTTTGACTACACGTTTAGTAACACAATCTTAACCAAGGTAAATACCATCCGTGACTTGGGTGTAAATTTTGACAATAAACTTTTATTTGATCAACACGTCGATAATATTGTAAAGAAGGCCTCTCGTTCATTGGGTTTTGTATTTAGGATGTCATCAGAGTTTACCAGTGTTAAGACCTTTAAAATTCTTTACTGTGCCTATGTGCGCAGCCACTTGGAGTATGCCTCACAGTTATGGAACCCGCGTTACGACACCTACATCTCTCGAATCGAGGGTATTCAGAAACGATTTTTACGCTACCTACAGTTTAGAGCGAAAATTTACCTCGCAGATTACACTGAACGGTGTAAAAAGTTCCACTTCCTACCGCTTAAAGAACGAAGGGATATTGCTGACTTGTGCTACCTAATGAACTTAGCAAATGGGACAGTAGACTGTCCGGAGCTCCTGGAACTGATTGGTTTGCGCACGAACATGGCCTCTCTCCGTAAACCTAGTCTTCTGTATGTACCACTGGTGAGGACGAATTACAGGCAGAACTCGTTTGTCTTAAGGGCAAGCAAATCCTTTAATGATGTGTTAGCGAATATTGTGTTCACAGATAGTAACAATGTGGATGTCGAGTTAGACTTGTTTAATACCTCCTCCATGCGTCTTAAACGCTGGATGAGTAATCAATTCTTTGATAAATAGGTAGATTTAAATTTAGAAAGAAAGTTTTTTTTTTTTGTATAATTATGCATGACTGTTATTTTTAATGAGTAAATTTATATTTTTTTTTGTGGAAACTTATAATTAGCCTTAAGTTACCAATTAGTTTTTTAATCAACTCTAGTACTAGCTGTAAGTTTTCCTAAAACTGTAAAATAAAATAAAATAAAATAAAATAATCTATTTTTAACCCCCGACGAAAAACGAAGGTGTGTTATAAGTTTGTGTGTCTCTGTCTGTCCCATCGTAGCTCCCGTCTGGATTAACCGTTTTTTTTTTGTTTTTTTTTGGTAGATAGTTGTATTTGTCGGGAGTGTTCTTAGCTTTGTTTGATAAAAATCGGTTTAGCCGTTCAGCGTTGGGGGTTTTTTAATTTTTACAAAATTAATTACTTGTATCCAATGTATGTAATAGAGACCTATTTTAAAACATTAGCATGCTTGTGAAGCAAGAACATGTGCTCCTCACTATAACATAAGGCCGTCCATGTATCCTACTATGTTCTAGCAAATAAACTGATTTCATTTCATATATCTCTACACTGCGTAGCACTCGTAGCGCTTATGAATACAGCCAAAAAACGAAGACTGAAAAAGTTTACCAGTATTCAAAGTCAAAGTCAAAAAGTATTTTATTCATTGAAATCACAAGGATCATTTTGAATCGTCTTAAAAAATAAATTTACATTTACTCCTGTTCCAACGCAACCAGACCTAGAAGAATCGGGCAACAAACACGGTCTGTTTTTCTTTTGATGATCCTTCTTACTACTATGTGGGGAGCGCCTGTGTAGTGCATCGAGAACAAGTGGAAGCTGATTCAAAGAAAAAAGGAAAACCAACTTAAAAGCCTTAGGTATTTTTTTTAGGGATTACCTGCCAGATTGCTTTGCTTCGTCAATGCTATGAATGGATCCAGCAAGAATTTAGTAAGTTTTAAGTTTACCTTGGGCAGTTCCTTGAAAGTTCGTTCTTCTAGGCCGTGAAGGATTGCTCGTTGTCTGTGCAGGTACTGTCGCAGAGTGAATTTAGTAAGTTTTATGTTTACCTTGGGCAGTTCCTTGAAAGTCCGTTCTTCTAGGCCGTGATGGATGGCTCGTTGTCTGTGCAGGTACTGTCGCAGAGTGAATTTAGTAAGTTTTATGTTTACCTTGGGCAGTTCCTTGAAAGTCCGTTCTTCTAAGCCGTGAAGGATGGCTCGTTGTCTGTGCAGGTACTGTCGCAGAGTGAACTTAGTAAGTTTTAAGTTTACCTTGGGCAGTTCCTTGAAAGTCCGTTCTTCTTAGCCGTGAAGGATGGCTCGTTGTCTGTGCAGGTACTGTCGCAGAGTGAATTTAGTAAGTTTTATGTTTACCTTGGGCAGTTCCTTGAAAGTCCGTTCTTCTAAGCCGTGAAGAATGGCTCGTTGTCTGTGCAGGTAGGTACTGTCGCAGAGTGAATTTAGTAAGTTTTAAGTTTACCTTGGGCAGTTCCTTGAACGTCCGTTCTTCTAGGCCGTGGAGGATGGCTCGTTGTCTGTGCAGGTACTGTCGCAGAGTGAATTTAGTAAGTTTTATGTTTACCTTGGGCAGTTCCTTGTAAGTCCGTTCTTCTAAGCCGTGAAGGATGGCTCGTTGTCTGTACAGGTACTGTTGCAGAGTGAATTTAGTAAGTTTTATGTTTACCTTGGGCAGTTCCTTGAAAGTCCGTTCTTCTTAGCCGTGAAGGATGGCTCGTTGTCTGTGCAGGTACTGTCGCAGAGTGAATTTAGTAAGTTTTATGTTTACCTTGGGCAGTTCCTTGAAAGTCCGTTCTTCTAAGCCGTGAAGGATGGCTCGTTGTCTGTGCAGGTAGGTACTGTCGCAGAGTGAATTTAGTAAGAATTATGTTTACCTTGGGCAGTTCCTTGAACGTCCGTTCTTCTAGGCCGTGGAGGATGGCTCGTTGTCTGTGCAGGTACTGTCGCAGAGTGAATTTAGTAAGTTTAAAGTTTACCTTGGGCAGTTCCTTGAAAGTCCGTTCTTCTAGGCCGTGAAGGATGGCTCGTTGTCTGTGCAGGTACTGTCGCAGAGTGAACTCTGACGATTTGTTATCTTTACACAGGTTCAATGTATCTCTGTAACATATATTTTAGCGCTTAACAAGTTGTATTAAAAAACACCGTCCAAGTGCGAGTCGGACTCGCGCACTATGGGTTCCGTACCATTATCTATAAAAACGGCAAATAACTTACGTTTGTTGTATTTTTTTATTTTATTTTTTAACAATGATAGACCTTTGTTTGACCACGATCTCACCTGTTGGTAAGTGACGATGCGGCCGAAGATGGAGCACAAAGGTCTAGAAGGCACCTATTCACTCTAGCCTTGAAGAGACCCAGATTATAGTTTTCAGGAAAGACAGACGACGGTAGTGTATTCCACTCCTTAGCAGTTCTCATTATAAAGGTAGAACTGAAACGTTTAGTACGAATAGAGGGTATACTAATGAGGTAAGGGTGGTACCGAGCCGTGCGCCTGCTCGTCCTATGATGAAAAGGAGATGGTGGGATCAGATCATGAAGTATGGGAGCGCCCTTAAATATTTATTTTATTTTGTTTTTAGTATTTGTACATACATACATAAATACATACGCGTACATAGCGGCAACAGAAATACATCATCTGTGAAAATTTCAACTGTCTAACTATCACGGTTCATGAGATACAGCCATGAGGTTCATACATTTTTTGTACGCTGAAAAGCAGAATCTAGCGATCTTACCTAACAACCTAACATCTAATGCATTTTTTATTTACCTAGATTCAAGCAATAAATGATTTATGATTTATGATGATGACATCTCATACAGGTTCATGAGACAGACGGATAGACAGACGGACGGACAGCAGAGTCTTAGTAATAGGGTCCCGTTTTACCCTTTGGGTACGGAACCCTAAAAAGCAACCACCATAAAGGAGTGCAGTGAAGGTGGCCGACTGATACCGAGGTGATTTCGACTGGCAAAGCGTTCCACAAGCATACACTTTGACCAGCGCTAACCCAGTGAAAGTTGAAAAAAAGAAAAAAAAACTTTTATTCATGACTATACAAACAAAGACACACACCAATAAAAAAGCAAACAAGATAAGAACTAAATAAAAACTAAAACAAAAACAAATTACACAGAAACAAAAACATATGGCAATTTGTGTGTGTGCCTGATACATACATACATACATAGACAATAGACACACGCCTTTTTCCCCGAAGGGGTAGGGAGAGACTTCAATGGGCCTCTTTTCACAGTGGGTTGCACCATCGTGGAATATAGACGTGACGAGTGGTGAGCTCATCGCCGCCATTGCTTCCCACAACTGACTGAGCTAACGCTTTCTTCCAGTATTATCACATTCCATAAATAAGCTAGCAGCCAGGACAAATCTTATACCAACAAATCTTACAAACAAGTCCGGGTGCATGACGTAAGCCACTAAAGGGTCCCCAACTCAGCGTTTGCTGCCGCGTTGGCAACCCAGCGCTGATCTTCCGTTGAGGCCCAGAGTGAACCACGGATATCCGCGTTTTCATTGCGTTTTCATCGAGTCCGACAGAGTGATGGGGCCAAATCAATATTAATATCCGATCAAAAGCCGATCGCTGTACAATCGTCTTCCAGCGGATCATCACCACCACAAGCGGCGCACCATCGACACAATCTTTAAAAAATAGGCTCAAGAAGTGGCTTTATTTATTAAGGTGTACAATAAAGCATTTTCTATTCTATTCTATTCTATTCTCACTTCATTAGGTTCTACGTATTAGAAGTTATGACTTAGGTACCTATTAATGGTTCCGTTTCGTTTCGTATGAGGTAGTGCTGGCCTCTGGTGTCAGAGTTTGTCAAGCCGCCCGAGGGCCTATGACATGGCTTATCGACTGCTATTAATCAATAACAGCCGGGACCGACAGCTTAACGTGCCCTCCGAAGCACAGAGCGATGGAAATCCGTACATAACTTAGAAAAGTCATTGGTGCGGAGCCTAGGATCGAACCCGGTATCGTTGGATTCTGAGTTGCACTATTGAACTGTTAGGCTACCATTGCTCATTAATGGTTATGTACCTACTTTAGTTTGTTTTAATTGGAACTTACTATTATTAATTTTAAAGGAACCCTTATGGATTCGTCATGTCTGTCTGTCTGTCCGTGTATGTCACAGCCTTTTTTTTCCGAAACTATAAGAGCTATACTGTTGAAACTTGGTAGGTAGATGTATTCTGTGAACCGCATTAAGATTTTTACACAAAAATTTAAAAAAAACAACAATTATTTTTGGGGTTCCCCAAACTTAGAACTAAAAATCAAAATATTTATTTTCATCTAACCTATACGTGTGGATAGTTGAATTGAGGAGGTGAGGTTGAGGTTTCTAATATCATTTTTTTCTAAACTGAATAGTTTGCGCGAGAGACACTTCCAAAGTGGTAAAATGTGTCCTATACATGAATAAAAATATATGATGTACTTCATATATACACGTATATATGATTACTATGTAAACTTCCAACGAAAATTGGTTTGAACGAGATCTAGTAAGTAGTTTTTTTTTAATACGTCGTAAATCGTAAACCATCCAAGAACTTTTATATTATGTTACTTGCTGCTACGGAACCCTTTATGGGCTAGTCCTGTAATGGACCAGTGTCCCAAAACATCTGTTTAAAAACTTTTTTTTAAATATATTGTAACAACCCCCCTACCTTAATACTCTATTATACCTAATATCTAACTACCTATTATACCGCGCGCACTCACCGACTTCCTACTTTACTCTGTGGAGTTACGATAACTTTAATCTTACCTACTTCTTTAAACACTATAAATTGGCCATATGATCGTCTAGATATATACCTACGTTGTGTCTTGTAATAACTCGAGTTCTTTATTTGTTAATATTGTCGAGTCTTAACGTATCCTAACTACATAAAATATTTTACCTTTTTATCGATATTCTCGTAATAGTTGCTACTAATTCTAATAGGAAAGATACCTATTTAAATTTTATTTTACTTCAGTACACATCGGAACAATTAATTAAAAGATTACTCCAGAGATTTATTTCCATTATAGTTTGTTATTCCTTTGTAAAAGAATAAGCTACAATTAAAGTTCCTAGTAATATTTTGGACATTCTGATTTTACAATTTCTGAGGCTTATTGATTTTGACTCTAGGGCTTCAATACAGACATGTTTGTATTGTGCTATTTCAAGATACTTTTACGTGACAGGTTTGCATCTGTAAAAGATCCATTAGGGAAATGACAAGGAAATTACTTGTATAAATTATTTGCTTCTCAGATATAATTTTTAAGTTATTTCTTTAATTATTTGAAGGATGAACCAAATTTGATAAGGTTCATATCCAGAGATAAGCGACTTTTGGAGAACAGCCCCGTCCGCGCTGCCCTCGGTGGATTTCTTCCAATGCTTTTGGTCAATCCTCCCTCGCTTGGACATAGGTAGATTACCTAATATTGTCCGAGAATTTTATCCAAATGATATTCTAATTCAAATAAATTCCGTTTTACTTTAATACAAGGGATTTTAGAGGATCGCGAACCTATTTCCGTCGGAGTAAGTTTGTTAGTCATTTTCAAACATTCCAGGGAATTTTACATTTAATCAATAACGCAAAATCAACCACATACATCCTTCACCTTTGGTTAACTTTGGGATTTATCTAGGCTTCCTGAAGCCTAGGAAAATCCCTACTTGATTCATACCCCTACTTACAAATAATTCTAAATATTCTCTGTAGGATAAATAGAATTCCTAGTTGGATTATCCAGGTAGGAATAATCGCTTGTGAAAATTCTAGACTATATTTAAATGAAATTTTCCTTCCGAGAATGATAATATTCAATTACAAGATTCTCCTTTTATCTAGTATTTTAATACGTTTGATAATTATTTTGCCCGTTCCTTTATGAAAGAATAATAGTAAACTAAATTAAATCACCGGTTAAATTTTAGAAAATGCCAATTTGTAAGGTTGGTCTACGTACGCACTAGTACAATGCCTACGTGAGTGTGCCTAATTACCTGGCTAAATTGGGTGTGTGTAATTCAAACTTTGAGAAAACCGTTCTCATTTTGATTTAAATGTGCAGTTAAATGTGTATGTCTTCTGACGAGGTGCAAGGTCAGAATACCTAGATTGAACTACTAAGGATAGGATATCTATCGCTGTGTAACCTAAAGCGACAGACGGAGCCTAGGGGTCAGGATTAAGGTTTAAGGAGGGATGAGATTTTGCCTTTCTAGCGGACTCACTAGAAAACCTTTTCAGGCGGATAGAGGATTCCTGTCCAGCAAAAAATGGAAGTCTGAAAACATTAAAATAGAAGATATTCTATAGACTACGACAGTCTAACAAATATCTTCCTTCGAAAATCGTTCACTTTGTCACAAGTCTAAACACTTCTTCCCCATTGACTTTGAATATTTAAGAACACTTGAAAAACATCACCAAAAAGAAACTAGTTAATTTCTCTAATTTTGGGCGGTCTTTCAAATTATTTTTATATTTCACAAAATTTAAACTTTCACTAAATTATATTTAATTTCACTTATTATGGACTATTCCACTTTATAGAATCAATCCTAATATTTCAAGGTATAAATTTCTAGCTTTTAAAAGAACTTTAAAATCACTTCGTAATTAATTAACACAATTTAATATTTTAACCCAGCGTTACCACGCAAACGTGATACTACTCCCAGAATTATCCAGCACTGATCCGGCTTCAGCTGTTACATTTCTATTTAAAGTCGCCAACCAAGATAAAACATTTCATTCAATTTTGAATCTTATTCATACGATTCCTAAATAGGAATTGGTGTGTTCCTTCAAAGTATTCTGAAAATCGGATGTTTATATTTTTTGTATATAAACATTCTCACAGCCCATTTCTCTGAAAAAACGACAGAACAAACCCTCTATTGTTTCCGACCTCATTATTCAAGTATCGCTCGATTTATTTGATAACAAGATATAATAATTTTATTTGAGAATTTGTGAGATACTAATGAATCCAGCACAGATGGTTCGTTACAGTCGCCCCTCAAAATTTACGCAGACACTCAACTTTGTGTCCGGAGAAAATTTTCCTCGCCTATTAATCTCACAAATATTGTTTAGTACAATCATAATTATGATATTTGTATACCATATCTTCCAAAATATTTTTTTTTTTTTTTTTTTTATTATTACCCTATTCTTTATTAAAATTAATCCTCATCTAGATCCATGTTGAATCAACATAAGCTTTTTATTTCATTATTAATTTAATTCCCAACCCCAAAATATTTTTTTCAAATCATCTGGTTTCCACACTTTCATTCAGTCATTCTGCCTCTGTTAATTCAACAATTCAACTAGAATATTATTTACACCCCAACCTTTATTTATTTATGTTGATTAATTCTGAAATCAATTCCATATACTATAAATTTGTAAGATATTTGCTATCACATAGCTCAGGAATCTCTGAAGAAAATTTATCTACCGGTATTAGCATAGATAAATTTTAGGCATGGTTCTTCATACCTTAAAACTGAGTAAATTCAGACAGGGACTTTTGAAGAATAATTATTCACCCGTATCAGTATGAATTAATTATAGGCACTGCTTTGCTTGGCCAAAGTATGTACTAAACTTACTAGTTAATTCTAACCACGAGTGAAGAAAAGGCAAGAATCTCTAAATCCTTTCTCATCTCTTCACAAATATGTATATTAATTTCAGAATCAATTTATCTTCTCCTTTTGGTTTTTATTTACAAAACCCCTTTTCGACAGTGTTTTTTTTTTTTTATTTTGGAATCAGTTTCCTTTATATTCTGAATGTATTTTTTTTTTTTTTTTTTTATTCTTACGATATATATATTTGTATATTTATTATTATATATTCTTTTATTTTTATTTTATTCTTAAGCCACTTGGCTACAACAACTCTCAGAAGTCTTGTTCTCTATTGCAAAATAAAATTCTTTACAATTTACTAAGGTCAAATTCAAACAGTATCGATATGTGTGTTTCACCTGTGTGCGTGAGTACCTAGCTGATTAGTGTAATTTAGACCAATAATCAATAACGTACATCTTCATACCAATATTGACATCAACTACATGTTGTCGCTAGTTTATCTGATTCATTATCCCAGCTTGGAAAAGACTGCACGAAGGAAAATGGGTTGTGGATCCATCTCATCCCTAGTAGAACTAAGGCCGGCACAGTCCTAGGAACAACCAACATTACGTTTCCCTGGAGAGCGCTCCTTTGCCAACTACAATCTACTCCTCCCAATGTCTTCAATCCTCAGACAAGCACGTATAACATGTCTAAACCAACCTCAATAATTCGATGCATTTATTTAACCATTGGAGTTGTCCGTGTGCTTAATCCGGGCAAAAAACCGATTTTGCCGCACGTATAATTAGAACTGCTAACTAAAGCACTCTGTGACGGGGAATCATAGTCTATTGACTTTAACCTAACACCAAACCCCTCTTTAGTCAACCGTCCTTTGTGAAATGTGATGTCTGTTGAATACAACCCTAGTAAAGTGTTTCATTCTACAGACCCTTAGTTTCCCAGAGCCCTCATTCTGATTTTAAAACATTCACACAATCACCCTTAATATCTCTCATTATATGTTATTCATTCCATACTCTTTCATACAAAATTATTTTTTTGTTTTTTATTCACTCCATTACTCAAATTTTCCCTCTGTTTCATTTCTCCTTTCTCACTTTCATTTCTTCTCTATGAACCTAAGGTTTCTTTTGTAAACTGAAACTAAATCTCCCAATTTTTTTTATAATTCTGAATTAAATACCCTTCCCTTTTCAAAACCAAATTCTAGTATGTTAATGAATTTAATAGAGAACAATTCATCCGTAAAAGTTGCCAACCAAATATTTTTAATAATATTTTATTATTTGTCAGTTTGTATATTGTACAATTATTATTCTACCACTCATGGTGGTTTGTGTTATAGTATTTATTACACATTATTTTGTTTCACTTTATAATTTTTTTAAATTATTTTTATATATAAATCAAAATAACTTCTTAATTCCTGTTTTAAGATCGTAATCGTTGTACATCTCAAAATATAAAAAATATTTTAATTGAAAAGAGGAAAGTCGCCGACACACCCCTTTACCTATGGATACTAATCCCAATTGATCCACATTAATTTTACTTTATCCTGTTTTCTTTTACAGGTCAAATTGTTTTCTGAATTCAAAAACTAGGGTCAACCAGAACTTTATATCTATAAGTAAACTCTCCCCCAAGCCTCCAGTTACAATTTTTTATTTTTATTTTTATTTTTTATTTATTAATTTAACAAAATCTCTTATTTTAATATTTTAAATTTTATCAAACATATATAATAATGATACATATTAATACAACTGTATTTAAGCTATAATTATAAACGCAGAACTTAAAATTTACCTTTAAACAATTTAAAATCTTTTTTCTTATATAACTCACTAAGTTATTTACTTATACTAACTCTTTTTTTTTTTTTATATTCTTACATATTTCAAAACTTAATTCTATGCAGTTCTCTTCCTTCCTATATTAATTACTAGCAATGTTCATTTATAATATCTCGTTAAATGGATTGTATTGAATTTACCCCTTATCTCTTTAGTTTCAGGATTTGTTAAAATATACACATTTTTATAAGGATTACTTGATACCACAAACGGACCCTCATACAATGACTCAAACTTCTTTGTTATTTTATCTTTTGCCTTTGATTTATTTATTTTCTTAATTTTTACCAAATCCCCTATCTCATATTGAATTAAACGATATCGTTGGTTGAACTTTTGTCTACGTTTTTTCCTTTTTCTTTTAAATTCCTTCGAACCAGCTCTCGAATTTGGTCTACCGAATTTAATCTTATTTCTCCGGTCCCTAAATATTTATCTATTGTTAGTGTGGTTGACTGCCCGTACATAATTTCGCACGGAGTAAACTCTGTACTTTCATGGTATGTATTATTGTACAATTCCTCCAATTCAGGTAAAACTTTCACCCAACTATTATGTTTATGTCCACAATATGTACGAAACAATCGGCCTAATTCCCTATTTACTCTTTCTACGGTGTTGGGTCTTGGGTTTCTAACTGTAGTGTAAATCACATTTACCCCCTTTTGTTTCATAAATTCTTTCCAAATTTTGCTTGCAAATTGTGAACCATTATCTGACATTATTGCTTGCGGTTTTATAATTTCAAAAAACTTCTTTGCCCTCCCTAATACTGAACGAGCTGTAGCTTGTCTTAATTCATAAAATTTAACAAATTTGCTAAACGTATCCTGAAAGATTAAAATATAATTATATCCAAAAGCTCCAGTTGGTAATGGTCCGTATAAATCCACCATTACTATATCCCCTATATTTTCTGTAATTATAGACTGACATGGCCCTACAAAGTTTTTGTTTGCGGGTTTATTGATTTGACATTCATGGCATTTCTTCAATATAAGTTTGACTTGACGAGTAAGTCCCTTCCAATAAAATCTATCCCTTATGTATTTAATTACTTTAAAAGCCCCTTGATGACCCATCTCCAGATGTATTTGTTTGATTACATCTTCACTTAAACATTTTGGCAAATAAACTACAAATTCTTTATTCTTACCTACTTGAATATATAAAATTCCCTTTTCCTGTTTAATCCTTTCTTTTAGTCTTTTAAATTTTGTAGGATTTTCACTATTATTTTCTCTTGATTTTAATATCGATTTAATATCCTCATCTTGTATTTGTAATTCGGATATCTTTTTTAATTTAATAATCAGATCTTGGTTCTCCCTTCTTCCTACATATAAAATTTCTGGCAATCTAACTTTATCTTCTTGGAGCAGATCACTTGCCGGTGGATACCGAGACAAAACATCTGCCACTACGTTTTCTTTTCCTTTAATGTGCTCTACCTCATAATTAAAATTCTCTAAATAATTTATCCATCTCGTAACTCGCGCATTATATAATTTCCAATTCTTTACAAAAGTTAAGGCTTTGTGATCTGTTTTAATTATGACTTTAGTTCCCCTTAAATAAGTTTCGAATTTTTCTAAACAGTTTATGACCGCATAAAATTCCTGTTCTGTCACTGTCCAATTCAACTGAGCCCCTCTTAAAGCTTTACTATGAAATCCTATTGTTCTTATTTCTCCCTGATCATCTAGTTGATACAATACCCCTGCCATTCCTATGCCCGAACTATCAGTCTGCAAATAAAATGGTTTTCTCAAATCCGGATGTTGAAGTTCTATCGTTTTTATGAATAACCTCTTTATTTTATCAAAAGCTTGTTGTTCTCTTTCACCCCACCTCCAAATTGTCCCTTTTTTTAATAATTCACATAAAACTTGAGAATGGGAACTGTAATCAGGTATAAACCTCCTATAAAAGTTACACAATCCCAGAAATGCCCTTATTTGTTTTAACTTTTTCGGAACTGGGAATTCTTGAATTGATTTTACTTTATCTGGATCTGTTCTTAACCCCTCTGTAGATATTATATACCCTAACATTTTAACCCTTTTGCATATAAATTCACATTTTTTTAAATTACAAGTTAAACCCGCCTTTTGTAATCTCCCTAATACTACTTCCAAATGTTCAATATGTTGCGTGTAAGTTCCCGTCGTTATTATGGCCAAATCATCTAAGTAATTAACACAAAAATCTCTAACTTCGTGGCCTAAAATTTTGTCCATAGCCCTGCTAAAACTTCCAACAGAAGTTTTGAGACCTTGTGGTAATACATTGTATACATATGATTTCCCATTAAAAGTAAAGCCCGTATATTTTTTGCTATTATCAGAAATAGGAATTTGGAAATAAGCATTATTCAAATCAACTACGCTAATAAAATTTGCCCCATGAAAGGAATTCATGACATCTATCTGAAGTGGAGGTTTTTCTGTTTCAGCCACCATGTATTTATTAATTTCTCTGGCATCTAACAATACTCTAATAGATCCGTCTCGTTTTAAAGTAAATGTTAATGGACTGCAAAAAGGGGTAGATGATCTACTAATTATTCCCTGTTCTTCCATCTCCTTTAGCTTCTTTTCTACCTTTTCTCTATACGCATAAGGCACCGGGTATGTTTTTTTTACTATGGCCAAATGCGATTCCATCTCTATGTTATGTTGATAACAATTAGCCCTCCCCAATTTTTCTGAAAATAACCCTTTATATTTATTCAATAATTTCATTAATTTTTCCCTTTCATCAATCCCTAGTTTTGTCCCAGTTACTATTTCTTGTAGCGTTTTTTCTAAATTTTCTGTTTCTTCTATGCTAATCTCTTGTGACCTCTTAATGTCTAGATTTTCTTCGGTCTTTAAAAAATTTACTAAATGTCTCTCTCCATTTATTTCAAACTCTATACCCCTTTTTTCTCGAGTTATTTGAATTGTAACTTCCTTTTGTTGTAACCAATCAAACCCTAAGATTATGTGATTGACCAAACCGGGTACTACTAAACATCCCGTTTCTATGATGATATCGTTCAACTTTATAGGCAAAAGAACCATACTACGTATTTCAACACTTTTATGCCCTACCGCAGTTCTAATTTGAAATGATTTTACAGGCATAAGCGGAATTCGATTTGTTGGATTTGATTTAAGCACATTCCATAACTCCTCAGAAATGCAGGTTATGTCACTACCAGTATCTATTAAACTTACTACTTCATATTCAAATATTTGAGCTGTTATTTCCGATTTGAAATGTTTATACTCCTTTTCTTCTGATTCTTCTTCAAATACAGAATTAACTTTATCTATTTTTATATCTTGTAATGAGTGTTGTTCTATTTTTAGTTTCAATACCTCCACTATTTGTTCTAATATTTGGTCATTTCTTTGTACTTCTTCCCGAAATCCTAACCCCTCTCGTCTACCTCTGTCTACTAACCATCCCCGCTTTGGTATCATCAATCCTTTATTTTTCTTACCTAACGTTTGTCCTGGTTCCCAACCCATCAGATTCATTAATTTTAACACTACGTTCCCTGTGAATTTAACTGAATCGGGAACTACATTTTCAGTTTCTTTTAGTTTAAATTTACATTATTAGTTTTGTTCGCTTCTGTCACTGCATTCACTCCAGCTGGCTTGTTGTTTACCATTCTGTTTTGTCCTGTTGACGGGCGCTGCCAGGTTCTATATTTCTGTTGAACTTCCCTAAATTTCTCCTTGTCCTTCCCGGTCCCATATGCCGTCGAAACGTGTGTCTCTTGTTTGTTTATATCGTCCATATTTCTCAAAAACTCTGCTGTCTCTATTGTGGTTTCAATCTTGGATGTAAACCACCCCTGTTGAATGTACTTCGGAAAATGACGGATGATATCTGCTATCAATTGTTTCTCCGGAATTTTAAAAGTTAGCATCTGAGCTTTCCCTGCTAGTCGTAAGAAATGGTTCAGCATAGAAGGTGTTTTCACCCGATCCCAAACTCCCTGTGCTATATTTCTTCTAAGCTCGCTTTGTTCCTTCTCTCCCCAATAAGTTGAAAGAAAATCTACCTTGAAATCTTCAACCGTCTCCCACCTACTTTTATAAATCCGAGCCCACTCACGTGCATCACCCACCAAACATTCTAAAATGACTTCTAATTCTTTGCCATCCTTTGAAGCCTTTTTTAAATAAATGTCCAAATCCTCTAAGAAGGTCATAGGTTGAATCTGATCCTTCTCCCCAAACTTAGGTTTGTCCATATTCAAATTCCTTATATTATATATCACTTTTTTGTAACCTTCCCTGGATATTTCATTTTCTTTGATTTGTTCATTATTCTCCTTTTCTTTGTTTAAATTTTGTTCTGTTGTTTCCGTATTGGTTGTTTTACAGTGTTCCTCTCCACTTTCTGCCACCGATTCCGCTTCTAATCCGTTAGACGCTTGAGTTTTATATGTTTTAACTTCTTCGCTTAAGGCATCCACTTTAGTAGCTAAGGACATCATGGTCTGTTTCAATGTTCTTAAAAAGGCCCCCGTGGATTTTCCACTTTTTGGTTTTTCCTTGATTGTAGAATTTGATTTTTTTTTACGTTTTGATGTAGATTTATCTTCCTTTTCCAAATTTTGAAAACTTTCCGACTCCAAGAGTTCTTGATTTTGATTTGTTTCCGTCTCTTTACTTCCAAGGCGTTCTGGCCTTTTACGCTTTCGTATAGGCTTCATTTTTTTTTTTGTTTGATTGGTTACGATTTGTTTCCGTTTCTTTGTTTTTAAAGCGTTCTGAGCTTTTTCGTTTTTCGGTTAGACTTCACTCCCTTTTTTTTTTTTTTTTTTATAAATAAATAAACTTGCCTAAAGTTTATTTAATTATAACCTTTTTTTTTTCAATTCTGGTTTCCTCCTGAAATCAAAATAATATAGCTTCCCTAATCTCTAACCATGTTTTAACTTTGATAAATAAAATAAATAAATAAGTAAATTATGCTTAAAACAAGGTTAGTGAAAAGTAATCAAGTCAATTAAATTAATTCAAAGTCAAATTAAAAATAATCAAATCTATTCAAAACGAATTAAAATTAATCAAAGTTATTCAAAGTTTAAATTAAAGTTATAAAATAAAGCAGAGGTTTAAATTTATTTTTTATATAATATTTTTAATCGAAATCAATCAAAATTAATTATAATTATTCAAAGTTTAAATTAAAGTTACAAAATAAATACAAAGTTTTGAATTTATTTTTATATATTTTTTTTTTTTTATTATTATTTATCTATCATAATTATTATTCATTTTTTTATTATCACTGTCATCGAAGAACTATTTCCGTTTTTTTTTTTTTTTATATCATATTAACGCCCCCCCAAGTTTTATACTTTTGAAATCAGCAATCGCTCTCCAATGTTTTTTTTTTTTAATTATTTTATTTAGTTTGTTAAAACTTAATTATTTTAAGAATAAATTTTAAAATCCATTTTCCGTCAAACAATCGTAATATTTTTAAACTCCCGTGTTTATAAAAGAAACCATTAATCTTCCAAGTTTTATAGACTAGACTTAGCAATTGTGTAACCTAAGTCGCCACCCGTCATATTCCTATCTGTCTGTTAAAGTAACCCACGATTTTTATTAAAATATCCTGACTTTTGCGAATTCAATCTATAATGTGAACCCCCCCCAGATAAAATCATTAAGCAAATTATTATTGGTATTGTTCAATCATACATATTTTCTTACATATGTAATATCACTATAACGTTCTAATGTTTAAATTCATACATTTCTTTATGATGTTACGTAATTTTACGCAAGTTAGTCAGAGCCCAAACGAGCGCACATTCGTCTCTAATATCTGTGAGCTACTGCGGATGATTTGGTTGGAGCTTTAGATGGAATTGTTGCCAACAGCTCCTTTTAGCAACGCGTGACTTTAATTAAATCGGACAGTCGAACAACAAACCATTATTTTAATTTTTTTAAGCCGAATTAAGGGAAACAGTTCCATACTAAAAAATTAGTTGAATAAGCAGCCCCACGTAATCAAACCGTGCTAGCCAAATTCGATCAGTCTTAAGATATTTTGCGCCAGAAAAATGGGTCCAACGTTCCAAATATTACGCCAAATCTAACCGTACCTTCTTAGACCGGCCTCCCTAATTCGATCCGCTAAATGGTAATAATTTTTACTCTGTGTCAATTTGATCTGACTTTACCACGGCGTTCAAAAAGTGAAAGTTCACGAGTGTGTTGTCTCTGTCTATGTTGAGATTTGCTCTGCGACATCATATTAATCGTTACTTTCCAATATTAATTGTCAGAAGTTCCAAATAAATTATCATTTGAGAAACTAATATTACTTTGATGTAGTAGGCAATTATAATACGAAAATGAACCGCGGTGTCTCAAAAATTAACCTTGTATATACAGAACAAAGATAACTGTATGGACTAATTACGGCTAACCATACTGCTAGTGACATCTTCCGGCCTTCGCAAAGAAATGCTTTCAAATTTCAATCGTGTAGAACGCGTGAGATGAATCTTATACAAGCAAACCAACCGAGTTCCTCCTCTGGGCACCAGATGTCAACACAGAACCTACTCAAAACTTTTGTTAATCGCGATTTACTCGGTATAAAGATTCTAAAAGACATTAGTCTTAGTGTTAATTTTGTCCTAGGTTTCTGTGAACTTTATAAATGACAAAGTAATTATTATTTCAAAACACCCAAAGCCACATCAACAGACGCGCCTCGCGTTGTCGAATTTGACTCTATGAAAGATCGTTAAATCCCGTGTTAGTTCAGTTACTCAACGATAGGTGTTCATTTTTCTATATCGCAAACAAATCGTAGCTTTCGTATGAGACGGTGTCGACCTCTGGCGTTAAATCCTGTCAAGCCGTCATCGCCCTCCTTTACCTAGTTAACAGCCCGGACCGAAAAATCGAACCATAGTTATAGGTACCAGCCTCGCATAGTTTCACCTAGATGTCGCTACTGGAAAGATTAGAATGTAATTATCGTAACGTTTTGACTTATTTGTAATTAATTTCCGAACAAAACGGAGTCACTGTGTTCTCTCATTCTTTCATTACGCTCTGTTACGCACATCGTCTCTGTCTCTCGCTTGTTTGGCAATACGAATAAAACAGAGTGGCAACGTCTCATAACAGCCAGTATTGCACGAATCAACAACTTCGCGTCGCTCATTGCGTTCCGAGCTGAAGATTAGAATACTCAACTAATCTGTACTACTCTAACATGTGGAGTCCGTCTCTCTCACACGCATCCACAATAATGCCCTGTTCTTTTTTAGATAATAATTGATTACTTTAAAAGGCCCAGCGGTATGGCAGACCGTAGTGATGCGCGACTTTAACTAAATTGGACAGTCGAACAACTAGCCACTATTTAATTGTTAAGTTGAATTAAAAAATAGTGCTTTACTAAAAAGTTAGTCGAATAAACGAATACTATTTTAATTCAGTAGGTAATAATAGTACGAAGACGAACCGCGGCGCCTCAAAATGATCTCTATGTACACGGAACAAGGAACATTTCAATGAATATAGGCTTGCCCATGTGGTCGACTGCACGAGTCACGTATAGTATGCAGGTACCTAGTTCAAATCAAAAACACAACTCCAGAGTCCAGACAGACCGTTATGCATGTGTAACGAGCGTAGCTGATAGTATCTAGGTAACGTCTCTTTCACGCAACATGAAGGGCCTAGCACTGAGCCGGCGAAGGCAGCCGATTCGCGACGGAAAACTGCGAGTCGGTTAAGTACCGAAATAAATAGTGGAAGAACAGGCGGAGACACCCAATTCGCAACGGAAAACCGCGAGTCGGCTAGGTAACGAAAAAAAATTAGTGGTACTGCATTGGAAGAATGAATTCATTCAGTGTTTACCGACTTCAGTCGCACTAGTTGAATATTTTTGTTAGTTGAATAAGTCGAATACTTTTATTCATAGTCGCGCATCGCTAGCAGACCGTTCCGTGTTCCGAATTCGATAGTACTTAGGTTCACACCTCTCCTAAATAACGATTAACCAAATCCACTTAAACCACGCGTGCCTACGAAGTCCCAGTTCGGGGCGGACCACCAGTTACTAAGATAAATATTACCCCCAAATCAAAAGAACTTCTATGAACAACTTATAAATATTACCAATCTGTCAACCCACTCAATTGCTGCTACTTAAAAGTGAGTAGTTCACACTACCCACTTAATGACATAAAATACCCACGCGTCAATAGCAAATCAACAACAATGTCCTGTTCAGTGAAATGAAAGTTCTCACGTCTCAAGTGTAACGATCACTCGACAACAATCACACAACAACGCTTTGTTTAGTGAAACTAATCACTCACGATTTGAGTGGAGTACTCTCGCAACAATAATCCTTTGTTTCCTAAGTAGGTGGGTTAAAGAATGACCTAATAACCCACATATTTTGTTTATATCGAAAACTCTACTAGAAAGAAACTACCAACAATAAAAACTAAATTATACCGTGAATAAGACCCGACAATAACAAATCCCATACCACAGACAACAAATTGCCAAGTTTTAACTTGGCTTTAAAAATAAGAAAGTTATCGTAACATTATTAATTATTTCTTAGCAGTATCCTTAATAACCAAAATTAATCCTGGCGTAGGCACCAAATTGTAACAACCCCCCTACCTTAATACTCTATTATACCTAATATCTAACTACCTATTATACCGCGCGCACTCACCGACTTCCTACTTTACTCTGTGGAGTTACGATAACTTTAATCTTACCTACTTCTTTAAACACTATAAATTGGCCATATGATCGTCTAGATATATACCTACGTTGTGTCTTGTAATAACTCGAGTTCTTTATTTGTTAATATTGTCGAGTCTTAACGTATCCTAACTACATAAAATATTTTACCTTTTTATCGATATTCTCGTAATAGTTGCTACTAATTCTAATAGGAAAGATACCTATTTAAATTTTATTTTACTTCAGTACACATCGGAACAATTAATTAAAAGATTACTCCAGAGATTTATTTCCATTATAGTTTGTTATTCCTTTGTAAAAGAATAAGCTACAATTAAAGTTCCTAGTAATATTTTGGACATTCTGATTTTACAATTTCTGAGGCTTATTGATTTTGACTCTAGGGCTTCAATACAGACATGTTTGTATTGTGCTATTTCAAGATACTTTTACGTGACAGGTTTGCATCTGTAAAAGATCCATTAGGGAAATGACAAGGAAATTACTTGTATAAATTATTTGCTTCTCAGATATAATTTTTAAGTTATTTCTTTAATTATTTGAAGGATGAACCAAATTTGATAAGGTTCATATCCAGAGATAAGCGACTTTTGGAGAACAGCCCCGTCCGCGCTGCCCTCGGTGGATTTCTTCCAATGCTTTTGGTCAATCCTCCCTCGCTTGGACATAGGTAGATTACCTAATATTGTCCGAGAATTTTATCCAAATGATATTCTAATTCAAATAAATTCCGTTTTACTTTAATACAAGGGATTTTAGAGGATCGCGAACCTATTTCCGTCGGAGTAAGTTTGTTAGTCATTTTCAAACATTCCAGGGAATTTTACATTTAATCAATAACGCAAAATCAACCACATACATCCTTCACCTTTGGTTAACTTTGGGATTTATCTAGGCTTCCTGAAGCCTAGGAAAATCCCTACTTGATTCATACCCCTACTTACAAATAATTCTAAATATTCTCTGTAGGATAAATAGAATTCCTAGTTGGATTATCCAGGTAGGAATAATCGCTTGTGAAAATTCTAGACTATATTTAAATGAAATTTTCCTTCCGAGAATGATAATATTCAATTACAAGATTCTCCTTTTATCTAGTATTTTAATACGTTTGATAATTATTTTGCCCGTTCCTTTATGAAAGAATAATAGTAAACTAAATTAAATCACCGGTTAAATTTTAGAAAATGCCAATTTGTAAGGTTGGTCTACGTACGCACTAGTACAATGCCTACGTGAGTGTGCCTAATTACCTGGCTAAATTGGGTGTGTGTAATTCAAACTTTGAGAAAACCGTTCTCATTTTGATTTAAATGTGCAGTTAAATGTGTATGTCTTCTGACGAGGTGCAAGGTCAGAATACCTAGATTGAACTACTAAGGATAGGATATCTATCGCTGTGTAACCTAAAGCGACAGACGGAGCCTAGGGGTCAGGATTAAGGTTTAAGGAGGGATGAGATTTTGCCTTTCTAGCGGACTCACTAGAAAACCTTTTCAGGCGGATAGAGGATTCCTGTCCAGCAAAAAATGGAAGTCTGAAAACATTAAAATAGAAGATATTCTATAGACTACGACAGTCTAACAAATATCTTCCTTCGAAAATCGTTCACTTTGTCACAAGTCTAAACACTTCTTCCCCATTGACTTTGAATATTTAAGAACACTTGAAAAACATCACCAAAAAGAAACTAGTTAATTTCTCTAATTTTGGGCGGTCTTTCAAATTATTTTTATATTTCACAAAATTTAAACTTTCACTAAATTATATTTAATTTCACTTATTATGGACTATTCCACTTTATAGAATCAATCCTAATATTTCAAGGTATAAATTTCTAGCTTTTAAAAGAACTTTAAAATCACTTCGTAATTAATTAACACAATTTAATATTTTAACCCAGCGTTACCACGCAAACGTGATACTACTCCCAGAATTATCCAGCACTGATCCGGCTTCAGCTGTTACATTTCTATTTAAAGTCGCCAACCAAGATAAAACATTTCATTCAATTTTGAATCTTATTCATACGATTCCTAAATAGGAATTGGTGTGTTCCTTCAAAGTATTCTGAAAATCGGATGTTTATATTTTTTGTATATAAACATTCTCACAGCCCATTTCTCTGAAAAAACGACAGAACAAACCCTCTATTGTTTCCGACCTCATTATTCAAGTATCGCTCGATTTATTTGATAACAAGATATAATAATTTTATTTGAGAATTTGTGAGATACTAATGAATCCAGCACAGATGGTTCGTTACAATATCACAGCAGGATTTCGTTTCTTATTGTCCGAAGTGATACAATGGGAGTTGATTGCTTCCTGTATATTCAATAGAATTTAAAGTTCCCAGGATATTTAAATTCTATGTGTCCAATATAATTAACGACTTTTAAATTGACTTTAGAAAGCTTTTATGTTAGGATTTTTGGAACAGACAATGCTTTTAGGATTTGTTCACAGTCAGAGATGGGGCAAGCAGATGTCCTGACACTGGGTGGTGGGAAAAAAACCTTCCTTGCATAAAATGCGTGTGCTTGGGGAATTTTGGTAGCTTAATTATAACTGATCTCGAGTAATTAGTTGAGATAAGTTATTTCGTCATGAAAGGAGACGTCTAGACATGACTAGATCGCTTATCGTATAACACCTTACGAACCTAGAAAATAACTAGATACTACTGATCAGTTATAACTAGATAAGAGTCTAATTTGTGTAGCGTTTCAGCGAATGGACACTGAAATCTGCGGATACAAATACATATGCTTTACTTGTTTTTCATGTTGGGAGACCGAGGTTGAAACAATGGACTATATCTCAACCTGAAATGCGCGCGAACGCGACAGTTGGCGCCAAAAGGCGGAGCGACATCACACGAGGCTAGCGAGCCCGCACGCTGAGTTTGAATTTGGCGCGGAAAGTTGCGTCTCTTACGCAATGGTGACGACAAGATGTACCAATCACGTGTCACCCAGAAGATGTACAAAGAAATGGACCAATAGCGTAACGGCAGTGGGGCGTGTTACGCTACTAACAGGGAATGCCGTTAAGAATGAAGGGATAGTCTTGCGACGGGGAGAGCGCAAGTCATTGAGTTTTGAACTGCCGAATGAGAGAGTTAGTTTCGCTAAGCACGGTGGAGTGTATTAGAAATCAGTGTCGTCTGACGGGGTCGTAACTAAAGAAGTGTTTAAGTCTCAGAGAAGACAGTATTAATAATAATAGAATCAAGTGGCTAGCCTTCGAGAACATTAACAAGCTAAGTTTTACTGACCAACTCTGAAATCCAAATGACCTAACTATTAAATCTCAGTAAAGATTGGCATCATATATGTGCCCTGATTAACCTCCATATAAAAATGTTATTAGATCATTTGGATTAGTAACATATCTCAATTTGTGCGTGTATTTCAGACATATATATACCTCTATATTGCAGATTTCGTCTATAAAGACGTGTCCTTTGTTCTGAGCCTAATTTATTGAGGGCCGTAGCAAAAATAGCTACTTAACGCTAAATATTCTCCCACTAGTAAAATCCGGTTAGTAGTGGTAGGGTAATTAATGGCATATTGGTGTCCTTAGTTACCTGAGGCGAGTAATCTGTTTTCAGTTGAGGGAAAAGCTGGATATGTTAGCTATTTCGCGTAATGCTAGGTATTATGAAAGATAACTAACATATCGCACCAGCGGTGGTATTATTAACCGCATTTTAATAATTCAATATAGAGGCTTGTCTTAGATTTAATTTCCTACAAGCCAAACCTGTATGCGGGATTGACTCGTCTTACTGTATTTCATTGATTTGTGTGTGTGATTGAATGATTAAAATATTCCAATACTGAATTTAATATCACACGGTTTGATTTTGCTCAGATAAAACCCTAAATACTTAGGCAGGCTTATCAAATACATTTAGCACTCAGATAGTGCATACAACAGCTAAGAATAAGTTATTTTAGCCTGGATCCCGAGAGAGCAGATGCTGAACGTAAGTCATGAATATGCTAATTAATTAAAAATATATTTAATCCTTAAATAGGCTCTGATTGTTTGTACAACGAATTCCCGCTATAAGCGAAGGTGGTTACAAGCGCTATATAAATATCTAAGCGATCTAATATCGGAGGCCTCCGTTTTACAACAACATCAAGATCAGCTACTGCAGACACGAGTTGTCTTAACCACGCATAGGACCAGGAACAAGCTTGTCCTGAAGAATCCACAAATGCTGACTTAGGACCTAGTGCCATGTCGAACCGTTCACCATAGAGGTCATCAGGCGGAGGAGACGGTCACACAGAACTGATAGCGGTCCAACGAAACCTGGCTGAGGTACAGCTCGATAATCACCAGCAAGTATCTATAAAAGTCAAGTCTAGAATCCTGGGAGCCCGATATTGATCGATCTAGCTCACAAAGGTTCATAGACTTTCGTTAGAGTGCATATACAGCAGAAGTCCGGTTCTAATCTCTAGAAGGATGGGTTTTTTATAAAGATCAACAATTCACAAAACCAATTACGAACTCAAAAGACTCAATCCGGACAGAATTGAACCTTGTTACTAAACACATGACTAGCGGACACACACTGCCTTAAACATATCAATTTCCGGTAATACCAGACTGGTCCAAATACAGAGAAATATATATCCGTTTCTATTCTAAGCTAAAAAGCAAGTTGTAAGTAAACCGTTCTGTTCAGGCCAATTCATGATCAGCTCTGTTCTGGTGAGCTAAGGTCAGCAGTCTACTGAGAGAGAGGGGAGGAACGTTCAATTGCTCCACTAGGGTCTAGATGGTATCTAGACCGATACTAGGTAAGGAGGGGGAAACGTCACAGTCCGACACGCACTTGGCCGCTTTTTGTTTGTTTAAATTAATTACAACCATACCAAATTTATTTGTTTTTTTTGTTTTATTATTTTTGTCATGTAACTATAATCAGTTAAAGAAACTATGAACTATGAGTAGGTAGGCTTTATGCGTGTCGCCTGCACATTCCCATCAACCTCTTAAAACGTTTTAAAATATGAAATTCAATTGTGATTTGACTTACTTAGAACTGAGGACCACAGTCTGAGGCAGAAGATAATGCTCAAACTGCTGCACGCACAGGATCTGCCCCGAGGTTTGCACAGACTTCGGCCTTTTCTTCCGCACCAGGCGGATGGCATCGTTGGCCCTGACGCGGAGAGAGTACACCAGGTAGCATGCTATAAGCACGCCGGTTCTGCCTAGACCTGACAACAGACAATTCCGTCAAAAGTCAAATTCAAAAGTATTTTATTCCATGAAATCACAAGGATAATTTTAGAATGGCTCGTAATAAAACCTCCGAAAAATCACAATGTACCTGCTTTGAAAATCAATTTTTTACTGCAATTTATACTAAGTTACCGACAATTTTGTTCAATAAAAATACCAAATGGCTGCTCTCACCTGAACAAACATACCGACATAACAATACCCTAACTCATGCTTGGAACTCAGAAGGGAGCTCACGCTTGTGGCGCGAAATTATTTTTTTTTGGTGTTTTTTGCTCATTACAGCCACTTAGTCTATGTTACAGCTCATGGACACTTCTTCATATAGCGAAAGTTAATTTCGTTAGGAGACTTAACACACATGTTTTAATTGATAGTATCTCAGAAATATCATCAGTTTAGCTACAAACACCTTAAACACATTTTTACAGTGTTTTTCTGTTTAGGGGATCGTAGCTAAAATTATGATATTTATGAGATACTTTATATTAAAACATGTGTGTTAAGTCTCCTAGATCTCGAGAAATCAACTTTCGCTATCTGAAGAAGTGTTCATGAGATGTAATGGGCAAAAAACCACAAAAAAACTTTTTTTTTAAGTTGTTAAAATTGTTAGTTGCTCGCCACAAGCAGGAGCGATCAGTTAATTTTTGATTAGTAATTCATGCTTGTAATTTATTTTATTTCGTTTGTAATTTAATTACGTATGTATACGTACACTTTCGAAGTCAAAAACAGTTGTTCCATTAACATAACAACAATGTTTTTAATGTCATTGTACTCGTCTGCTTAGGTAAACTGCGTTTTAATTAGTTAATGAATCAACACATTTTATTCTAGGATTCCGTACCTCAGCAGGTAACGATTATACGACCACTCCGTCCACTCCCGTATCTGTACAGTACTACAAGGATAATTTGGCACGTGGCCGAAATCAAGAAACGGTGATGGTAAAATGGAAGATGAAAGGACGGCCTCAATGACAAGTCGTGTCAAATGATCCTTATATGTACAAAAAAAAAGAACAAAAAAAAACACAAAAAAAAAAAAAAAAACACACAAAAAAAAAACACACATTAAAAAGACTACACACAATTTATTAAAATTTCTTCTTTAATCTTTATACAAAAATTACCATGAATTACTTATCTAGATTTACATTATGTAATAATAAAATGCGCCTTAAATGTTCTAAATGAACGGCAACAGTTATTGGATTCCTTAATAACTAAGGTGGTTTCTTTTCAAACTAACGTATTTTACGAAATATGGGCGAACAGAGTATAATTTTACACAGAAATTACTGTTGCTGGCTTTTATCTTGGTTATTATTTGCGGAAAATCATATTATGTTAAAGAAAACACTGGGTTAATAGCGAAAACAACATCGAAATGACTTGTATGGACTAAAGTTTCGATGGTAGTTTCGCTATTAATCCAGTAATATTCAATCAAATACGATTTGCCGCAAATTATGAACAATATAAAAGCTAACAACAGTAACTTCAGTGTAAAATTATACCAGCTCTGTTCGCCCATGTTTTGGTAAAACACGTTAGTATGAAAAAGCAACCACCTTAAGCGGTAAGATTATGAATCAGCGTACATTACAACAATTGATCCTTTTTATAGGAAAGAATAATAACATCATGTCTTTTTTTTAATACTACTTGGGTGACCGAACAAGCTAGAGGCCCACCTGATGTTAAGCGGTAACCTCTGCCTATGAACGGTGCATTACCTCATAGGTCACGTCCACCTAGGACGCACCCTAAGTGGCAATGCACTGCCACCCTGAGACATAAAGATAAAAAGTCTCATGTGCCTGTAATTTCACCGGCACCCTTACCCTTCAAACCGGAACACAGCAATGCGAGCACTACTGCTTTGCGGCAGAAATAGGTATGGTGGTAGTACTTCCCCGGACGAACACTTTCACAAAAAAGCTCTACTACTACTATGTCGTTAAGAGGAGGTTCACATTTTCATGCGGGTAATCTAAGATTTTAAGCGCATAATTTAACATCATAGGAAAAACTTTTACGCTGTTAAATAAATGCAAAAAATATAAAAATCTATTTTATTGATACATAGTACACCAAATTTGCAAACACTACTTTGTTTGTTTTGTGCAAAGATCAAGCTCCCGCACCTAGTTTCAGGCTAGGCTCAGACGTATCACTTTCCACCCACAAAACAGTGGTCGTAATGTGGTTGAACTGTCGATCGTATCGACCACTTTCGACCACAGTTTGACGTCCGTCTGAGCGCTATCACGACATTGCATCCTTTAACAGTACTATCAACATATGACCACTTTTTAACCCCCGACGAAAAACGAAGGGGTGTTATAAGTTTGACGTGTCTGTGTGTGTGTCTGTCTGTCCCATCGTAGATCCCGAACGGATGAAAAGATACCGTATTTTTTTTGTTTGAAAGGTGTATTTTTCGGGAGTGTTCTTAGCTTTGTTTGATCAAAATCGGTTCAGCCGTTCAGCGTTGGGGTTTGTTTTAATTTTTACAAAAATAATTACTTGTTTGTGGTTCTAATGTGGGCGGAAAGTGGTACGTCTGAGCCTAGTCTTACTAAAAACCAAAAACAACTTAACTTCAGAGTCCTGTTTCCTTTACAAAAAGTCATCAAATTGACGGAAAAAAATAAAATTATAAATCAGGCATTTGAAAGGCACGTGTTGGAAAATATCGATTATTAATCACATTATGAAATAACATTTAGAAGTATTCTAAAGCTCGCTGTTAATTGACAAATTATGAATATAGATGCTATAATAATATATGTATAGGAATTTTAATTTTAATTTTAATTTTAGGCTTTTTTATTTTTTATTTTTATATAAGCTAATATATGTTATGCATGCTAATTTAGATTAGCAAAGGCTTGTCTTGATAATGTTCTAACCTTCGACCAAAGTTACTTTTAACTTTGGTCGAAGGTTCTATCGCACAAAAAGTCAGTTTTTATTGCTCATTGATAACCAGTTAATTGGTTATTTTATGTAAAAAGGTTTGTCTTAAAAAAATATTTAGTTGCTATTCAGGCTATTTTGAGAGCAATACGCATCCCTCAGGTGAACAAGTTTTTTTTTTTATTTTTTTTTTTTATACTACTTGTAGACGGATCAAGCAAGAGGCCCACCTGATGTTAAGCGGTAACCTCATAAAGATAAAAGTCTCATGTGCCTGTAACTTCACCGGCACCCTTACCCTTCAAACCGGAGCACTACTGCTTTGCGGCAGAAATAGGTATGGAGGTAGTACTTTGCCGGACGAACTCTTTCACAAAAAAGCTCTATTTCTACTCAACTTCTTAGTACTAACCTATTTTTTATTTTTTTTATACTGCTTGAACGACGGAACAAGCAGATGGCCCCATCTGATGATAAGTGGTCCCTCTGCCTATGAACAGTGCATTAACTCATAGATCACGTCCACCTAGGACGCACCCTATGTGGCATTGCACTGCGCCCGCCACCCTGAGACATAAAGATGAAAAGTCTCATGTGCCTGTAATTTCTGAATTAATAGCAAACAAAACTGATGGTTTTTAGTATTATTAAAAACTATTTAACTATTCGTGATTAGCAAACTTTTCGCCCAGACCTTCTCAATCAACTCTTGCTCCATCGCTAGGTCTGATTCAGCAGTTCTCACGCACTCGGAATAGTACCCTCCTGTCTTACTCTCCAACTCCTCAGCCACTGCCAATTGTATGGATGTCTGGGCTCCCTCTTCTGCCGTCTTGAATATAGCACCGATCAGAAATAGAACTACCTTCCTTAGCAGAGGAGGAATTCGGTTAAAGATATCAGTTTTCACAACACCTGGATGTAGTGCGTTGGCTGTGACTCCATCTGGCAGGTCATTGGATAAAGCCTTCGCCCAGAGGACGTTACAGAGTTTGCTGTTACCATAGTTCGCAAAGTAGTGAATTTCATTCAATCCTTTAATGTCTTCAATATCGAATTTTGCATACTGATGGGCCTTTGATGATACAACGACGATACGACTGGGTTTTGACGCAATCAATTTCTTTTTCAACAAGTTTGTAAGCAGGAACGGTCCGAAATAGTTGATTTGCATAACAATGTTGATACCATCTTCAGTTATCCGATGCTTCAGGCCAGCACAGCCAGCGTTGTTTACTAATATGTCCAAGCGATCAAAGGACTTCTCAAAATCTTCAGCGAATTTTCTTACACTGCTGAATTTAGCCAGATCAAGAAATTTATGTTCAACATTTTTATTTCCTGTTGTTTTAATGATGTCAGAAACTGCTTTGGACGATTTCTCTTCATCTCTGGAAGCAACGATGACCGTTGCACCCCTTCTTGCTAAGTCCCGAGCAGTCTCCAATCCAATTCCTGAATTCCCGCCAGTTATAAGCGCGACTTTTCCATGGAGCTTGGCACTACTTTTGCACCTTCCTTTTGTGAGTATAGAGTATACTTTAAAACCAGTTAGAATGAGAACCACCGTCCCAATAAAATACGCAATTAAATAATATAAAAATATGAGGAGTAACGTTATCAAATACATGTTTATCGTACTATCGACTCAGGGACAATGTAAGGAACTGTGGTCTATCCGGAATATAGGTACATAACCGGCCAAACCCGTTTCAAAGCTGAATTATTTAGTTTAGTCATCGCGGTGTTAGAGGTTAACTGATAGCATAATTATGCTACAGTAAAAAATAGTCGTAATATTTATTTGAGTCAATAATATACGGAATGTTTAGTTTTATTAACAGACTTAAAAAAAAGGAGGAGGTTCTCAAGTACCTAGTGTGTTTTTTAGGGTTCCTTAACCAAAAATTACGGAACCCTTATAGATTCGTCATGTCTATCTGTCTGTCTGTCTGTCTGTCCGTGTATGTCACAGCCACTTTTTTCCGAAACTATAAGAGCTAGGCTGCTGAAACTTGGTAAGTAGATGTGTATTGTGTGAACCACATCAAGAATTTCACAAAAAAATAGAAAAAAAACAGTAAATTTTTGGGGTTCCCCATAATTAGAAAAAAAAACATAAAACCTAAACGTGTGGGGTATCTATGGATAGGTCTTCAAAAATGATATTGAGGTTTCTAATATTTTTTTTTCTAAACTGTAGTTTGCGCGAGTGACACTTCCAAAGTGGTAAAAAGTGTCCCCCCCCCCCATAACTTCTAAAATAAGTGAATGATAAAACTAAAAAAAAATATGATGTACATTTACCATGTAAACTTCCAACGAAAATTAGTTTGAACGAGATCTAGTAAGTAGTTTTTAATTTTTGGGGTTCCCCATACTTAGAACTGAAACTCAAAAAAAAATTCATCAGACCCATAGTACCCCAAACTTATTATTAATAATAATAATAAGTTTGACGTGTCTGTATGTGTGTGTATGTGTGTGTGTGTGTGTGTGTGTGTGTGCGTGTGTGTGTATGTGTGTGTGTGTGTGTGTGTGTGTGTGTGTCTGTCCCATCGTAGCTCCCGAACGGATGAACCGATTTCGATTTTATTTTTTGTTTAAAAGGTGAATTTGTCGGGAGTGTCTTAGCTATGTTTGATCAAAATCGGTTCAGCCGTTTCATTGCGTCGAGGGTTTTTTTAATTTTTACAAAATTAATTACTTGTTCTTTATCTATATCTAAAATATAGACTTTTTTTATGCAGTAGGCGCTTCTGAGGCTCAAGTTTAACTTTCTAGTGCTAGTATATATTTATGTAAGTATAGGCATCAATGCGTGTCGGTAGTCGTTAGCGGTTGCGGTGGACTAACAGCATGTATGTACCTGCGTGACAGTGTATAGCCACCCTGCCCTCTTGCAGCGCGAATGACAGCACTTTAGCCATGTCCAGTAGCCCGCTGAGACTAGCCTCGCCATAGTCTGGCCAAGCGAAGTTGTAATAGTACACTGAAATTATAAAAAAATATATATAACAACAGTGCCATTCTAATACGCCAAGCTCTTTAGTTCAGTTCAGTTCAGTTCTTGAACAAGTGGCCCTTGCGGAATAGACCACAATTTCGCCAAGCTCTTTAGTTTCTCGTCAAATATTGCGGGATGATTTTTAGGGCTGTCCCCTGTCATCCAACTAGAGTTTTTTTAATTTATATTATTGGCGTTGCGCCATTTTTATGTTTTCAAGTAAAACGTGGCCGTTTTACTTGAACGTACAAAGTTAATCTTTGGTTTTTTAAAATAAATTTGAAACGCCATGCAATTAATTTCCATTTAATTTCACTTTTCTTGTGCTCTATATACCTACGAGCTACATTGGTTAAAAGGCCAAAAATTTCACAAAATAACTAAAAAAAAACATAAGGAGAAGAAATAAAAAAAGTAGACGAAGTCTCTCTTCGAAAATGGCGGAAGGAGTTGAAAGGGGTTTGAATATATTGGCCTAGTACGAGCAGCCATCTTGTTTTTTCAATGTCACTTCGCACGTATAAAAATGACAAAAATGTGTACCTATTATTGTTCTTAATTGTCACGTTTCTCAGGAAATCGTAAAAGTCATGTTACACATATTTAATTCCTTTTATTATTTGATTTGAATGACGCAGATGCCCAACTGATGATAAGCGGTAACCTCTGCCTATAACATGAATGAATAAGCATGAATACATACTAAGAACAGCTTTATAGTCATTCTAAATAAGTACCTATGTATAGGTCGCGCAACGAGTAATGAGCGCTGACCTTCAATGCGCAGAAGTCATTTTTTGGGTCTGTATATAGTGAGTGCGCATGTAAACATGCGCAGTCAACCCCACCACTTTCGCCGAGCGCTCATAACTCGTTGCACGAACTATACCTAATGGAACAGGTATAACTTACTATCGTTTGCCATGAAGATATGAGGGTCGTATGTGAACCCTGACTTGGTAAGGGGTGGTCCGCAGCTGGCATGTTCCCCCGGCGTCTGGAGGTTTATAACGGTACGGATACCCCAGCTGAAATCATTACAATAACATGAACACACCGAACAGTCACCTATTGTATCCTTCTATTTCTTCTTCTCCTTCATATAATGCTTCTGAGGAGTGCTCCAAACAATTTCGCCAATACAAATTAGTCAAGTCGTGGATTCAATCTGCCATTTTTGAAAGAAACGTAATTTTTATTTCATTGCAATTTAATGTTTTTCGAGTTATTTCGTGTAATTTTGGTGGTATTTTAACCGGTGTAACTTGGATAAATAGCACATGTGTTATGTATGTGAGGGTATATCGGATCCCTACGTAGTGTTCTAGCGATTGAAGCAGAAAATATGATGTGGATAATATAAACACCTTCAGCCAGTTCAGTGGTTTATTGAAAAGTCAAATCCTAATAACACGATTGCTATAGGAAACTCTCAAAGCTACTTTTGGTTCATAAATTAATTCATCAAAAAGTTCGTATTACTCACACGCCCCCTTAATTTATGCCCCAAAATATTAAATAACTATCACAACAATGTACATACTGAATAACAGAATATATGTTACTAACTTAAAAACTGTCTAGACCTAAGCCTATCATACACATATAATGTGCTTGTTTCGGCAACGGTTTTGTTAACACATCTGCCAACATTTTTTTCGTTGACACATATTTCAGCTTAATATTATTGTTATTCCTCAGTACACTTCTGATAAAATGATATTTAATATCTATGTGCTTACATCGGGAATGGAAAACTGGATCACCAGCCAGGGATATTGCACCTTGATTATCTGCATGTAACGAAATCTTTACATACCTATGTAACCCGATTTCAGTGAGTAAACTATGCAAATATATGGCTTCTTTCATTGCCTGTGAAAGACTCACATATTCCGCCTCACACGTTGAAGTTGCTACGCATTTTTGTTTTTGTGATTTCCATGAAATGCACGCACCGCCTAGAATGAAAGCATAACCGGAAAAAGAACACCTATCAGTAGTACAGTTCCCCCAATCCGCATCACAGTAACCGATAACTGACTTACCAGTTTTCTTGAAAACAAGTCCGTACCCTTGCGTTCTTTTCAAATAACGTAATACGCGTTTAGCCGCCTTCCAGCACGTTTCATTAGGAGCATTCGAAAATTGCGCCAACTTCACCACACTATTGGAGATATCAGGTCTGGTTCCAGTGGACAAATACATCAGACTACCGATCAGCTCTCGATATGGTCTTGCTGTATTATCTTTACAATCTTCCGTTTTATTTGCCAATTTCTGTCCAACCTCCATTGGAGTTGAAACAGTTTCTTTACAATTCTCCATATCGAATTTCTTCAATAAATCATTAACAAACTTTTGTTGTGACAACTTTATAGAATTTTCACTTTTGACAATGTCAATCCCTAAAACATAACTTGCCAACCCAAAATCTTTTAATTCGAACTCCTTGGCTAATTCTGTTTTAAAATGATCTATGCAGGCTCTTTGGTTACATGCAATCAAAATATCGTCAACGTAGACCACAACAAACATTTTTGTCCCATGTTCATCAATGTCCTTGAAATAAAGACATGGTTCATTCACAGTAGGTTTCAATTTCATTTTTCTCAGCTTTTCTTCCAACAATGTGTTCCATTGACGTCCAGCTTGCTTCAAACCATACAATGATTTTTTTAATTGACAAACATCAGCTCCTGATTCCAGATCATGTAGCATCTTTTTAGCTTTGATCCTAACACCAGGGTCTTCAGTCTCTGTAGATTCAAGTTTCTGCAGGCAGTGTTTCAGCAACTGTGGTATTTTCATGTAAATCTCTTCCTCTAAAATACCATTTAAATAAGCTGTATTTATATCCAGTTGATGAATTTCCATATCCAATTCAACTGCAAGAGCACTCAATAATCGGACAGTATCAAGTCTCGCAACCGGAGAAAAAGTTTTATGGTAGTCAATGCCATATCGCTGACTAAATCCTTGAGCTACCAATCTTGCTTTCTTCTTTTCGGTTTTATCTACACACACCTTTGTCGTCAAAACGTAACGACAACCTACGACGTCACGATGTGTAGGTTTCTTTACAACTTCCCAAGTTTCGTTCTTCAGTAAACTTCGAACTTCAGATAAAATGGCCTGTTCCCATCCATACCTTTCATTACCTGAGAGAACTTGTTTTAAACTTTCTTCTGCTACACCAACAAAATCTTGGCAGTCTGTAAAATCATCCAAAACTTGATCAGTTTCTTCCTCTGCTTCAAAATCCGGTTCTATCTCTACCGTACGATAAATTTTCCTTGGACGGCCAGCACCACTTCTATCGAGGCGTGGTCTACCAGGAGCTCGCTTCAATATTGGCTCGCGATTCACATCTACATGCTCTCGATCGTCTACAATGGATGGCATGTCCGAATCACCAGGAAGCTGCCCCGAAATAACTTCTATTTCCACGGCTTTCAATTCGTCGCAGATTTCAGGTTCATCTCTCTTTACTACTGACTGCATCTGATCAATTTTAAATGGATCTTTTTCAATATTTATGTCCATCAAAGCCTTATTTTCGTGAAACTTGACATCTCGTGATACTACTATCTTTCTGTCTTGAGGAATCCAAATTCTGTAACCTTTGACATCTCTTGGATAACCAACGAAGATACCTTCAATACTTCGAGCAGCAAACTTTCCCTTACTCTTTTCTTTGTCCAGAACATGTACCTTGGTACCAAACTTCTGTAAGTAATGTAGCTTCGCAAATGTTCCATACCACTTCTCATAAGGTATTTTTCCTCCAAGAGTACTTGATGGACAACGGTTTCTGACGTGACAAGCTGTCACTACAGCATCAGCCCAAAAACCTGGTGAAAGGCCGGATGATATTAGCATGCATCTTGCCATTTCGACTAATGTCCTATTCATCCTTTCTGCCACTCCGTTTTGCTGAGGAGTTCGAGGGACTGTCAACCTTCTTTGTATACCCTCTTTCTTCAAAAAATCGTCAAAATCACTGTTACAGTATTCACCTCCGTTATCCGTTTGTAAATATTTAATTTTCTTTCCCGTTAAATTCTCGACAAAACTTTTGTACATTTTAAAAACCGTAAAAACACTACTCTTTTTACTCAACAAGTACACTTCACACCAACGTGTACAATCGTCAATAAAAGTAACAAAATATTTTGCGCCGCCTATTGCTTCGGTTTGCATAGGACCAACAACGTCAGAATAAACGATTCTCATAATCTCGTCACACGGCCCACTGCTTCTCGAAAATGGTAACGCACTCATTTTCCCTTTCGCACAAATGTCACAGTCGTGAAGTTCACGCATATCTACCGACTTTGTTTTGATTCCACTATGGGCTAATACATTTGATATATCTCGCGCATTAAGATGACCTAAACGTTCATGCCACAACCACGTGTCACTATCAGATACTACGGAGACTGATTCATTTCCCTTTTTTAAATAATATAAATTGCCTCTTCGTACCCCTGTCAACTGAACTTTACCGTTATTTGTAATTACAGCCCTATCTTTGGTAAAAGTAACCTCGCAACCTTTATCTGTAATTTTTGCCACTGAAATCAGGTTACTTCGCAAATCAGGTACAAACAACGTGTCCGACAGTGTAACAACTACATTTGAATCATCCATACATGCAGATAATGTAACAATACCCTTACCTTGAACCATCGAGCAACGCAGGCCTCCGTACCGGAGGGGAGACGCCTTAGAGCTGTCAACCGATACATATTTATTCAGAAATTTTTGGGGGGGCCTTCACGCACTCACTTACACTTCAATGCACACTTTTGTAACCTGTCGTTCTATCGCTATAAACGCACACATCTATAAACAGCAACACATCAAAAATATTTATACACACATAGATGCTTTCTGTGTACAAACATCATGTTATGTCACAAAATTGACAGTAACACCCGTTCTAGGGACTTACAGCACTCAAGTCGATAAATTAATAGTATCGATAACTTTTTGGTAGGAACTTACTTTGCCTACCATAAAGGGTTATTTAAGGGATTTAAGGGCGGCTAGGGATGGGGGGGAAGGGTTGAACGCTCTCTGTGACGGAGGAGTTGCGAAACCGCCCCACTTATCGAGGATAACATAGAGATCATTTTGTGGATCACTATGAAATTTTAGATTAGTAAAAGGTAGTAGTAGGCTGCAGAGACAGGGGGGTAAACGCGGAAACTTAGAGTATAGAGAAAAAATCAAGAAATTTTTGAGTACCCCAGGTACAACCACTAGCTCATGAGATGATTAGTTCTTGGGCACTAAGATGAGATGATTAGTTCTTGGGTTCAAAGCATACAATAATTTCATAAAACTATGGGTTGGCAAGTCAAAAGACGAAAGGAAAGGAAAGGAAAAAACGCTTTACTTAGCTCCCGTCTTCGTTCTAACCTACATAATCCATGTCGGTTCTGGCCTCGAAATATACAATGTATTATATCTGTCAGTCACTGTTATTGTCAAAAACCAAAAATCATGATCCTAAGTGCCAAAAAACTACATTAGTCATTAAAATGTTTTTTTTTTTTTTTTTTTTTTAATTTCATGCATAATTATCCCACGACACATGGGATCCTAGTGTGGGATCAGAACTATGTAGGGATGTGTTGGGTGTGTTAAGTTATGTTAATGTTAAACAATGGTAGGTAAAGTAATACTTAGCGCTTTATAAAGTGAACATAATAACACGTTGAAAAAATTATACCTAGCTATTTTTTTTTTCATTCTTTGGTCAATCAAAAAATAGGATTTGAATAGGAAAATCCCACGACACAGTAAGGACACTCATGACACGACTTTTCTTGAAAATGAGTTAACGAGTTCAAACTGGGAAATGCTTTTGTTAATTTATCGTGATCACGTATCCCACAACCTAGGTAGGCATGCAACTTTTTACGAAAAACTATCACACCTCTAGATTTGTAATATCACATAATAATTTAAATTCATGTCAAGATAAGTTCACACATAAAAAAAACTAGTAAAAATAACTTAGAAGCCCTTGCAAGTCTAGCTAGTAATATCTTGGAGCAACACGGCCGCCGCTGGAGGTCACACGAGAGAGACACGAGGAGGTCGCGGCGGGGGCCGACATCAAAGTAAAAGCGTGAAATTGTGCATAGCCAGAGGGGGTCTGGCTATGCACAATTTCATTTGGGCATACGCGTTAGTAAAACTGTTTTCGCCCGATCATTAGGGCGAGCGAAGCGAGTCCTCTACTATCCCATGCAATTTTGAGGTACACTTAACGAAAAAACTATCCGTTGTAATTTAGCATAGTAATTTAAATTCATGTCTGTGTTTAAATATAAATAATCAAAGAAAAAAAAAGCTTGCTAGCCCTCACCAAGCATGTTTTTTCTTTTGCTAGTAATAAAATTGTATCATGATGGGCCGATTGCTCTTTCAGACTGAACCGATCGTGTGACGCATAGAGTAAAACAGTGTGACAGTGCTACAAATACTGAAATGCCGAATCGTTACATTTCCTGCTGTAAATCAAGGTCTGGAACATCGAATTTACGAAAAGATGGTGTTTACTTTCACATTGTACCTAAGTGAATTTCATAATATATATATTTATTTTTATTTAATTTTTTGTTGCTGGACACAGTTCACACAAGATTATCCAGCCCCAAGCCAAGCACAGCTTGTGTTATGGACTAGATAACTGATATCCCTAATACAGTACATTACATAGATATTTATTTTGTATTAATATAGAAAATACCCAGAACACCCTGAACAAATATCTGCAGATCGTACAAATATTTCTTCTGAGGCGGGAATCAAACCCACAACCTCCTGCGTCACAGGCGAACCTTCGTCCACCGCGCCACAGAGGTCGTCAATTTATGGCATAAAATGAATAATTTCAAATTAAAATCATAACAGTTACCTACCTTGTTACATACCACTACCTTCATGGTGATTGGATTAACGGTTAGAAAGTTAGGTTAGGCTAGGCTATGGCTCCCGAATAATATAAATCAAATTTCAATAGTTTGTAAAACATATTAAACGAGCATTTATTTTATCGATAAAAAATCTACTTTATTATTGAGGCACATCACTAATTTAGTAGTATAAAAGAAAACACGGGCAACTCACTTTCAGGAATTTTTGAGAAATAAAAAGACTGTTAAATGAGCACAACGCTATTTTAGTGTGCATTGCGGCTGTTATTGTTAGCAGTTGCTTATTTCATTATTTTTTTATTAGGTTTACCAACAGTCTACACATGTATGTCAGAGAGAGAAGTCATTTGATGAATCTGGAGAATAGATCTACTGTCAAAACTTCCGTGAGTAATATTCATAATTGAAAAAACCGAGTCGGGTGTTTGACTCGTAACAAGTACCTACGTGAGTTATTACCGGTTTTTTCAATTATAGATCTACTGTCATTGAAGGCTTATAAACACCACGTGAACGGCTGCGAACAATCGTATTCTGTCGTGTCACGCCACCCAAACGAATGCGCCCGAGTCTTGTATACCCAAAGACGCAAAGCGATCGATGCTCGGATATAAAAGGAACGTACGAAAGCGACAGAGCTCATTATTACATCGGCATTGGCCGAGCGCACACGATTTAATCAACAAAATACAAAATCAAGTTCAAAGTCAGTTTAAATAAAATCTTAGTGAAACCTCTTTTGTGTTTTTCTCATTTGCACGAGACCCACTGGAAAGCCCCTAAGTTGCCTTTTGCCGCTCGGAGGGATCTTGAGGATCCGACATGTATATATGAAGAGGTACAAACTATATACCTATCTTTAGCTACAGGAGAAACCAATGAGGGCTTTTCATTTTCGAATTAAAAAAATGTAGTTCCATTTGGCTCAATTGATAGCCCTGACTCAACTGTGGCTATCAAAATTAACAAATGCATGGTCTGTTATTTTGTGTGATAGTAACAAAATACCACGAAAATATATAAATAAATAAATAAATAATTCTGGACAGTTCACACAACATTATCTAGCCCCAAGCTAAGCAGAGCTTGTGTTATGGGTACTAGATAATTGATATACTTAATACAATATATTACATAGATAGATATTTTTTATTATATATAGAAAATACCCAGAACACCCTAACAAATATCTGCGATTGCACAAATATTTGTTCAGAGTGCGGGAATCGAACCCGCAACCTTCTGCGTCGCAGGCCGAGCTTCGCCCGCCGCGCCACAGAGGTCGTCATATCACTACGTTGTTGACTTTTACTTTTCACTTTATTTTTACAGTTAAGTACACAGCAGTGACATCTATTTTCAAGGGTTTATAAATGATTTGGTATGGCCGTGAAAACCCCTCATTATAGGCAAACACAACGTGCAAAGATTGTACAGTAACCTAACAATTGGCGATCAACGATTTTTTTTTTAACCATCTTTATTTACTTTAACTGAAAAGAGTAAAGTTATTTAAGTATGATCAATATAGCCGATTTTGATCAAATTAACCACGTAGTTTTATTCTTATTATAAACTAAAAGCAACCCGAGATTTCACTCGCATAAGTCTTGATCCTGTGGGAACATTTAAATAAAATTTGAAACTATTCCATTGGTCCAGCTATCGCCGTTCTAAATTTCAACCAACCCTTAGAAAATTTAGCATTTATAATATTACAAACATACACACAAACGTAAACTCACGCCTGTTTCCAAGAGAAGTAGGCAGAGACTATGAATTTCCTCTTGCTACGATCCTGGCATACTTGTTTTGCTTCATTCACTCACATCACATTCTTCGTATATGCTCATTGGTAAGGGCGCTCTTAGCCTGGCCATTCTCCAGATCGACCCTGATCTAGTCTGAATACCTTCACCGAGGTCTCCCCCTTCCAACTGTCCCATTCATGCTCATCTTATGAAATAGTTTCGTCAATCTACTATCATTCATCCTTTATATATACCCAAACCAACCAAGCATACCTTTCTCAATCCTTGTCACTATACACGTGCTCTTTCATTTTACAATACTCTCTTAACACACAGTTTCTTATTCTCTCTCAAAGTCCACCTTAAATACTTCTCAAACCTCTCATCTTCACTGCATTTATTCTACTTCCATGTTTTTTCTGCCTTAGCAACTTTCGCTACCACCAGATACATTAGTGTTGGCACTAACACCCCTCTATGCACATCCAGTCGTGCCTTTTTGGATACGTTCCGGCTGATAATAAGGCGTTAAGTTCACTTGGTTTACCAGAATTTACACTCATTTAAATATCATCTTCATGCTTGCCATCTCTTGTAATCAAAGTTCTCAAATGTACAAACTTTTTGATGTTACACTTGTTGTTAATAGTAGTGTGATTTAATTTTATTTCTTTAAATATAGTTTTACATGACACTTACGTTGACATATCATATAATACACCTCTGCAAGGTACATTTAATCCTTTTACCACACTGGTTCTTTCACCATTGGTCACTAGCCCACTTTCAGGGACACTATATCTCAAGTTGGTCACTGAACCAAGAAAGAGCCCGTGACACGAAGTAGTAGTAGTTAGTAGTTACCGGTTAGTAAGTGGTTACATAGCCGTCAAATACGATACTCGATATGCCACATGTCACATGATGTCGAACGTTACGTTACGTGTTTATTGAATGGTATTTAGTAATCAAGGATATTAAGTAATCATCCACCTTTTGGCTTACTGACATTACACGTTATATAAAAATAAAATAATCAATCAATATACATGTTTACGTCAGCAGAATACATCCTGACATGCACATTGATGTATCATACACATTTATATCTATTCTTTTGGTCACTTTTATGTCGCCCCTCTATCACACGCTTAAGTGGAGCTCGGTTTAAGAGTGGGCAGGGTAGTCGTAAGGGAATTGGCTTTCAGTACGAATAAATCAAGTAACTTGGGAGTGATTTTATAGTTATGAATGACCAGTGTACTGAAGTGCAGTCGTAGTGAAGAGTGAATCAGTGTTATTAAATAAAATTTTCACGGTTTTTTTTTGTTAAACCGTTCAGTTTTATTATTTTACCCCGAACACTAACTCAAAAATTGCAAAATCTAAGATAGCCACTTTTGTTTTTATACGGCTTAATTTTACTTGGTCAATTTTCATGCAATAAGTTATAATAATTTAATTGAAATTCAGGTACATGTGAAAGGAAACACTATCTTTTTGTAAATTTGATGATCCAATCATTTTTTTACAGCATAAAACTGAACAATTCGGCATTTTTCATAGAGCACTATCACCCACGCGAGGCGATTCAGTCTGACAGAGCGATCGGCGACAGCTAGTTTTTTATAAGCTGTATGCCCTCGAGGGCATTCAATTTAGAGGGGAACTACAGCGGGGAATGCCTTTGATGGCGTCTCCATTCCGTGTTGCTCGATGCCTTGAACATCTGTTGTAGTGTTCGAAGCTAGGTTCAACAAACCTCTAGCAGGCAACATGTCATCCAAGAATTTACTTGCATCATTACACAGATGTGATGTGCACCCGCTGTCTATAATCCAGTTTTCCATTTCCAAGTTCATTACAGCCCTACAGTCTGAAACACAATGAAAACTTTGAAAACTATCCAAAATAGACATATCCGTATCACCATCACTTGTATTATTATGTGACACACACTTCACTGCTTCGTTTTGTTTCTTTTTCGGACATTCGGATGACTTGTGTCCAAGTTCATGACATCGAAAACATTTGAACTTAAACTCCTTCTGGAAAGATTTTCCACCTTTCTGCTTGTTTTCTGGCTTATGACGTGAAGAACTTGCCCTCATGGCTTTGTCATTAGTTTTTGCTTGAGGTCTCGAACATTCTTCCTCTAAAATTTTGATCTTTAGTGTTTCCGGATCAGGAATTTCATCACGTGATTCGATTGCACACCTAAAGTTATCAAAACCCGTCGGCAAGCTATACAAAAGCATGATCGAGAATAGATTATCGTGGATTTCTACTTCCATAGCATGCAACTTATCTTTTATATCGAAAAATTTCAAAATATGCTCTTGGATGTCATCGTCCTCTGACATTTTTGCCATTGTCAGTTGTTTTAGAAGAGTTGCCTTCTTAGCCGGCCCTTTCGAAGCATACACCGATTTTAATTTATCCCAAATCTCTTTGGAGGTCTCGCACCCTCTTACGTGCCTCAACTCACTAGGAGAAATTGATAGAATTAAATCTGCCTTCGCCTTGGCGTCCTTTTCACTCCACTGACGAGCTAACTCTGCGCTCTCTGGTTTAGGAATACTCCCACATGCGTATCCCCATGCATCACCCTTTACTAGGAGAGCCTCTGCATGCATACGCCAGCTGTCGTAATTTTCTTTGGTCAAAAAATTTATACGTACATTCTGAATATTCATCGTGATATATTATTCACCTTTTACCGCTCCAGTCCTGGGCCCATAACCAATGTGAGGGTATATCGGATCCCTACGTAGTGTTCTAGCGATTGAAGCAGAAAATATGATGTGGATAATATAAACACCTTCAGCCAGTTCAGTGGTTTATTGAAAAGTCAAATCCTAATAACACGGTTGCTATAGGAAACTCTCAAAGCTACTTTTGGTTCATAAATTAATTCATCAAAAAGTTCGTATTACTCACAATGTAGTTAAATTTAGGTGTATGTCTTTTCAAAATTGTGGATTTTTACTCGCAAAATCTAGTTTTCTGCCACCATTTATACTGGGTAATAAAAATATACATTTAGAATTAGGGTTAAAATAAATAAACCAAAACTAAACTAAAAACCTACTGAGTTATTACTTGACGGAAACTCTTCACGACTTGACTATTTATTAATAGATAGGTACTTGTTATTCATGAAAAATTTAATTAATTATTAATACTTGACACTGGCTAAATTCTTGCTAATAATCTTCGACTAATAATGCACAGAAGACATTAAAAATAAAAAAATAAAACTACTAAAATAGTAGTTTATTTTTTTCGTTTCTTTTTATTTTCAGATGCTGTGGGGTTATTGCGTAGTAGACTGACGTTTGATTTCGATGTCCAGTTTGTTATTCATTGCGCAGCGTGTTTTAGATATTTCTGTTCTTGTAAAAATGCTAAAACACGCTGCGCAATGAACAGCAAACTGGTAATCGACATCAAACGTCAGTCTACTACGCAATTCCCCGGCTGGTGGATTATTTTCCCACTTCCTGGAATGAGGCAAAATAATCACTGTAATCATACAATGAAAGAGAAGGGTAACAGTACAGTGTTACAGTAGGTATGTTGGAAATTATTGGTATGTAAATACCTATGGAACTGCTGGATGATATTCCTGGCAGCAATGCTGGCGGTGCTGGGTCGCGCCATCGCTAAGATGTCGTCTGTTACCCTGGTGATAGAAAATAACTACATACAATATAGAAAAAAAGCATATTTTTTTCTTAGATAAGTCTAAGATCAAAGATCTAAGATTATCTAAGATTTTTTTTACAAAAAAACAACAAACTTCAAAGCATCCAATAACAAATCGCTTCAAATGTGCCTATAAAATATGAAGAGTTCCCTCGGGGGGGTTGAAAGCTGCCATTTTTGAAAGAAACGTCGTCATTTTTATTTTATTACATTTTAATGTGTTTTTTCGAGTTATTTCGCGTTATTTTAGTGGCATTTTAACCGGTGTAACTTGGATAAATGGCACATGTGTGATGTAGTGAAATTTGAGTGTATTGCGAGTCTTTTCGAAATGGTGGATTTTTTCCTGTAAAAACTCAGTTTTTCTGCCACAATTTAAACTGGGTTAGGACTAGACGGAGACTCTTGACGACTTGACTATAAAACTATAATAATTATATCACTTGACATTGGCTAAATTGTTGCTAATAATGCACAGAAGCCATTACCTAAGATAAGAAGAAGAAGAGTTCCCTCGATTTCTCCAGGATCCTGACCATGGGATATGATCATGATTTAATAAAAGCAGCGTTCTAGATTTTTGAATTTAACTATATATTTTTTGATGAAAAATATTTTTCTTACACTTTTATAAAATTACAAATCGGAACCGTGTGCTGATCAAAATGAGTCTAAACACGGATATATAATAAATAATAATAAAATAAAAATAAATAAAAACCTATTTATTCCATAACTTAATACTAGTTTTACATTTTATAATAAATTAAGAAAATAAAATAAAATAAAATCTAAATATAAGATTAACGTATGAATATTAGTTGTTTTCTTTACTTTACTTTACTTTACTTTTTCTGTGCAATCAGTTAGGACCCCTCTTGGGTAAAGGCCTCCTCCAGCTTTTTCCATTGGTCACGGTCGCTTGCCACTTCTAACCAGTTTGAAGTTTTTGCTACCTACGTTTCTAATTTCATCCGACCATTGGGTTTAGCGGCCTACCTATTCTTCTAGTCCCCTTTGGTAGTGATCTTATGTTATAAGTGCATATGTATGTATTATTTTTTGAGTTAGGTTGGGCTGTTTCATTTGCAGCTGGAGGGTTTTGGTCTAGCTCTCCCGCGGCGACCAACCGTATTGGGATGCTTCGCGTAGTGGCGCCTGAATTTTGTTCTTTTGTTTGCTGTGATTGTCATTGTCTAAACACGGATACTCTACTATTATCCATCGAGTAGTTCCGCAGTCCACCTTCCATCTTCATCATCAAATCAGCTCTCTGTCTCCATAATATTGTATTGTCTGTCATCGACTTGACAAGTATGCAAAATTTCAGCTCAATCGGATGTCGAGAAGTGGTTCTAATTCGGCTTGCAAGATTTGACCTAAACAAACATACCTACATAGCAATACCCTAACTCATTTAATTACCTTTAGCCTCTATTTATTCGATGCTATAAAGTAATTAAGCCTATTATAGAGTTAACAAAAAAATGTTTTAAATGGCATTGAATTTTCCCATAAAAGTCGAAATCACAAAAAATGGCGTCGCGTGACTTTAGTTAGTTAATGCTAATTATAAGAATAATATTTCTTTACCCCAGTAATATCTAGGCCTGTAATAATACTGCAGTTGAAATGTTTTTGTACCTGGCAATACACATGCGACGGGAAAAAGAATGTTACTTTGTATTTACAAGGTGACGCATTGATAATAGTTAAGGCGCGATTGGTTCTTTAATGTCTCTAGAATTTTAAAGTTTTTGATAAGAATTTTCATAGTTTTCTATGAAGAAAAAAATATATGATAATCTTGAGCTTTTTATCTAGTGAAATCAATAATTCAATAAAATATTTTAATTACTTCACTCGATAAAAAAAAATAACAAAGATACCTCCTTTTTAAAATTTAAATGCTATTTTTCACTCACTTCTCTCACGTTTTAATCTTTGAGACATTTGGTTACATTTTAGTTATTATTTGAGTTAGTGAATTCATCAACAAAATTAAACAAAACTTTGAACGACATTTTTATATAATTTTTTTATACATAAAAACACGGTATCATAGCGTGCGCTCGCCTTCTTCGCCTCATACAAAAATGTTCGTTGATCCTATAGCGCCTTAAGTATTTGTGTTACATGAGGCCAAAGAAATATTTTGTTCTTCAAGGGAGTTCTTTTGAATTCAGAGCGAAGGGATTCTAAAGTAGAATCCTGAGCGTAGCGAGAAATTCAATATACGCCAGCCGAGAACAAAATATTTTGGCCCCGAGTGATACACATTATTTTTCTTCACTACCTATGTGAAAAAGAAAATGCTACGAGTACCTTTCTATAAAAATGTCTATCTATGTAATGTATTGTATTAAGTACTAGCGACTCGCCCCGGCTTCGCACGGGTAGCCCCCGGTGAACTCCCCCCGCCCCTCCTTATTACTTATTCTGCTATTCGGAGCGGAGAAGAATCCACCAAAAAAGAGATAACTAACATCGGTCCAGCCGATCTTGAGTTATGAGTGGTGTAACTAACACGACTTTGTTTTATATATATATATAAGATAAGATATAAGATATCAGTTATCTAGTACCCATAACACAAGCTCTGCTTAGCTTGGGGCTAGATAATGTTGTATGAACTGTCCAGCATTATTTATTATTTATTTTTTGCTTTATTTATTAACATACTTAGTACTTAGTTTAGTAGTAGTAGAGCTTTTTGTGAAAGAGTTCGTCCGGGGAAGTACTACCACCATACCTATTTCTGCCGCAAAGCAGTAGTGCTCGCATTGCTGTGTTCCGGTTTGAAGGGTACCTAAGCTTTTTATCTTTATGTCTCAGAGTGGCGGGCGCAGTGCAATGCCACATACAGTTGTGGTCATATAATTAAGAACGATTTGAAGTTCTAGAAGTTTTTTATTTAAATCGTATCATACACAGAGATGTGTACCTTCTGAGAAGCAACTAGTTATGTTATATAATAGTCACATTAATAGAGCAACCTGACTTAAGAATAAAGTATGAAATCGCTAACTATTTTTTGCACATTTTATTGATTTTATCAAAGTAACACATTCAAATAGTACTGAAACTGGACAAATAATTAAGAACGATTTATTTAACTGCTCGGGAATTGTTTTGTATGACACTTAGATTTAAAAAATCACAATATTATGTAGCACAGGAAACATAAAAAGAAATTTAATAAATATTTAACTAAAATTAATAGTTAATAGCGTATCCACGGCTTTTAATTACAGCTTTACACCGGCGAGGCATTGACTCTATTAATTTTTGACATTTCGCAAGAGAAATAGAGTTCCATTCTTCTAAAAAAACGTCATACAGCTCTCTTAACTTTCCACACTTTGTATTTGAAACCTTTTTCTTTACTTCAAACCACAGATTCTCTATTGGGTTTAGATCTGGACTGTTAGCTGGCCAGTCTAAGACAGAAACTAATTGCGCTGTAAGAAATTCCTTTACGGTGCGTGCAGTGTGCTTTGGATCATTGTCATGCTGGAATGTCCAAATGACCGGTAGAACGTCTTCAGCGTATGGTAACATTGTTTCTTCCAGTATATTTTTGTATTGGAACTGATCCATGTTACCTTCTATCAACTTTACAGGTCCTACACCATGTCCAGAAAAGCAACCGCAAATTTTCACATTTCCACCACCGTGCTTTAATGTAACTTTCGTGTACTTTGGGTCGAATGCTGTATTCGGGGCACGTCGTACATATCGTTTTCCATCAGAACATACTCTGTTTATTTTCGTCTCGTCAGAAAAAAGTACATTTTTCCACTGTTGCACAGTCCTGTTTTCATACTTTCTCGCAAATGCAAACCGGGCTTGCCTGTGGCAAAGTTTTAACATGGGTACCTTTCTTGCTATCCTACCGTGCAATTTTTCTTCTACCAAACGTCTTCGAATAGTGCGTGCTGAGATTGCTGAAGGGTTGTTTTCACCAAAATATTCTTTTCTAAGCTCATTGGACCCTTTAAAAGGATTTTGTTTTGCCATACGAACGATGTTTCGGTCATCTCGAGGAGTTGTTTTTCTCTGTTTAGGTACACGTGGAACATTCGAAGTAGTTTGATACGTGGCAAAATGCTTTACAGCGTGGAAAACCATCGTTTTTGAACATTGCAGAAGGTCGGCTATCTTTTTATAAGACCAATTCTTCCGGCGAAGTTTTATTATTACTTCCCTTGTAGATTTATCACAACTTTTATTTTTTCCCATTGTTTTTTCTAAAGAAGCAATCACCTTTAATCTTTTACAGCACGTAATGGCGCCAAAATTATACAAACAGTAACAAATCGACTGAGTGTTCTCTATTTAAATTTGAATAAAGGTATAAACTACTTAGCGTTCTTAATTACGTGACCAGCCAGTAATAAGGAATACTTTGTTTAAAAGTAGTGTAAAAAGTTTGCCTATTGATTTTTAGCCAATCATGTGTATCAATGAATACAGTGGTAATATGGAAATGTTTTACGATACCGAGAGAAATAAAAACAAATGCATACAATTAGTTTTGCATCTTAGTTGGAGAAAAACTTCCCTTTATATCAGCGTTCTTAATTATATGGCCACCACTGTATATAGGGTGCGTCCTAGGTGGACGTGACCTATGTGGTAATGCACTGTTCAAAGGCAGAGGTTACCGCTTAACATCAGGTGGGCCATCTGCTAGTTCCGCCATACAAGTAGTACAAAAAAAAAAAAAAAAAACTTTCACCAATCTGTGTCTGTGTTAGTAGAGTTGTATGTAGGTACCTAGAGTAGTAGTGTAATAGGTACTTGCCTGTAGCGTGCAACAAAACTTAATTTATGAATGAGTTCAGTCGCTATTATTACCTCGAGGGCCATTTTCATTTCTACGTTCAAGTGGCGCCTTATAATAAAATATAATACCATTCATTTCAATCAACAATTGGATCATAATTCTGTTAGTTGGTTTCTTATCCTAGGTTATTTACTACTAGCTCATAACCTTACCAACAATTTGTACCAATACTATCTACCCCCATATCAAATTTCATGAAGATCGGATTAACGGTTCGGAAGTTATGCTCTGACAAACATACATACATAAAAACGCCAATTCATCCAATTTGACAAAGAGAACTCACTTCGCTCGTTCAAAAAATACTTGCAACTTGCAAGTAAAGTTGCTGTTTCCGCACGCAGAAACTTAATCGCCCTGTGCAGTCGAATTACTTGCAAGGTCTCGTAGTTATTTTTCGCAGATGCAATTATGCTCCTTATTTATAAGACGGTTCGGTCCAATTTCCTATGCAAGTATTTGTGTCCTTGCAAGCTTCGACCAAATTTTACTTTGGTCGAAGCTTGCAAGTATTGACGACCTAAGTGGCGCGGCTGGCGATGGTTCGCCTGCGACGCAGGAGGTTGCGGGTTCGATTCCCGCCTCGGAACAAATATTTGTGCGTTCTGCAGATATTTGTAAAAAAATATCTATCTATGTAATGTATTATATTAAGTATATCAGTTATCTAGTACCGATAACACAAGCTCTGGCTTAGCTTGGGGCTTGATAATGTTGTGTGAACTTGTCCAGCATTATTTACTTATTTATTTATTTTTTAATTTTTTTCAAACACGATTTTGTTCCCTATTTATATTAATTAATGCATGGATCAATTTCCTATGAACAAAAATACCTTGAAGGTTTTATGAACCCTGGTTCTCGAATTTGCAAGTACGGACGACCCATCCCTACTACAATACAATGATATGATATGTGTGTGATATATATAAATAATAATAATTAATTATAGTTTTTTTTTTTTTTTTTTTTTTTATACTACTGGGATGACCGGTCAAGCAAGAGGCCCACCTGATGTTAAGCGGTAACCTCTGCCTATGAACAGTGCATTACCTCATAGATCACGTCCACCTAGGACGCAACCTATGTGGCATTGCACTGCGCCCGCCACCCTGAGACATAAAGATGAAAAGTCTCATGTGCCTGTAATTTCACCGGCACCCTTACCCTTCAAACCGGAACACAGCAATGCGAACACTACTGCTTTGCGGCAGAAATAGGTATGGTGGTAGTAATTCCCCGGACGAACTGTTTCACAGAAAAGCTCTACTACTACTAAAATTTGTTATTGATTTGATTGGTAGTAATGATACTGAATCGAGCATCATATACAAAAATAGTTTTTTACCTCGAACTTGTCGAACTTCCCTATAAAAAGAAGCTGCAAGGTTTAAGATAAAAGGCTTGTTTATAGCCGCAGTCACAAAACGCATCGATAGCGCGATCTAGAAATGATAAAGATTAGTCGCGCCATCTAGTTTTAAATTTTGTACTAAATTGCTGCCCACAGATAGTACAGTATTCTTTTATCTGTGCCACAGAAATGTTTCTATGTTACCCGGCACGGAGAACTGTTTGGTGTACTAAATCTCTTCTTCTTCTTCTTCTTTTTTTTGGCGTCTCCAAAACTGGTTGGATTTGTATTTTGACAAAGAATTTGTACGCTTTTGACATAATACTGTACTACCTAATACTAGTGGTTCGCCCCGATAGTAATTCATTCTAGATTTCAATGTATGGGTAAGACGGCAAAATATATAATTATAAAAATGTTATGTTGCTGTGTTATACCTATATACGAGTATATTAAAATACACGACTCTCCCCACCCCCGCAAGCCGCTTTACCCCTCTCCCCCTTGAAAAGTGTCCCGTTTTACAGATTTTCTCAATTTTCAGGAAAACTATAGAAGCTAGGACAAAATGGTCTAAGACTGAATTATTTGACAATAAATTAACTACAAATAAATACTTGCATTCATTTTGATAAGATTTATAGTTTCCAAGCTATGGTGCATCAAAGATTACTAAAAATTTGCGCTTAGCAGAAATAAAACATTTAATACTCGTAAACAAGAAACTTTTTACTTTGGTCGAAGACAACAAATAATAATATTTATTATTTATTACAAGAAATTCGTTTATTTCTTTCTTATTATCTAAAAAAAACAGTATCGTCATCATTACCTTCTAAAGATTTGATGAAGCAACTAAGGCCCTGGCAATGGTTTGCACATGGAGAAAAAACGCAATACAGCTTTAAGGTGGTTCCTTTTTAATACAAACGTATTTGCACAAATATGGGCGAACAGAGCATAATTTGAAACTGAAATGACTGTCGTTGGCTTTTATATTGGTCATTATTTGCGGCAAATCATATTTAGTTGAAGAAAACACTGAGTTAATAGCGAAAAAAACATCAAAATTACTTGAATGTATTAAGATTTCGATGTTATTTTCGCTATTAATCCACTGTTTTCTTCAACCAAATATGATTTAACTATTGAAACTATCATGGTTATGTATATAATTTTCACTAGAAACGGGATATTTACAATGATTTTTGAGTTTTAAATGTTCCGATGTTCCCTTGTTCCCGAAGTTGCATGCGCCATGATCACGACGCCATGGACACGATTACGGGTCCTCGGCTCTCTTAAGACCCTCACTAACGGCTCGGGTCTCAATGGCGCCTCTGCGGTAATCACCAACATTACACACTTGTACCATAATGTACTTTTGGCTCTGTACCATGAAGGAATAACTCACCAGTTAGAGTAAACCCCTTGTATAGCAGCCACTCTCTGCTGCGGCAGCTCGTACTGACACTGAGAGCCTCCGCAGAACAGTGCGCACTGCAAAGCTGCTGGTGTGCTGGTTCTGACTCGCTCGCCCAGCGCGGAGTACAGAGCTGGTGGTGGATGGTTGATGCGCCTTCTTGACTCTCGAGTCCTGGGGATAAGATAGTTATACTGTTAGCTCATATTGCTTAACACCTTGCTACCAGCTTGGACCTTTTGACTCGGTTCAAAGGCGTGCAATAATAATTGTCGACAATCCCAAGCTCACGAACGGTATTGAGCCCTTAAGTCTGAGGAGAGACTTTGCCTCTCTCTGTGTGTTCTACCGTTTGAACAAGCGTTGCATAGGTTTTCCCATATGCGACTACAGGGGTTCTTCAAAGGGGGTGTTTGGAAATGTTTAAATGGTCGGCAACGCGCGTGTGATGCCTCTGGTATTGCAGGCGTCCATAGGCTACGGTAACCGCTTACCAACTGGTGGGTCGTAAGCTAGTTTGCTATACATACCTTGGTAGTATAAAAAAAAGATCCTCTGTGTTAGGCTGTTCCCCTGATTCTCTGTTATGCGAACAACTATAAAATATTTTTTTCTGTTTAAAAAAAAAAAACAAACAATTAGTAACAAATAACAAACTCATTGGTAATTAAAAAGGCAGGCTGGCAAAGTGGAGAGTTTTTTTTATATGGATGGATATGTTACCTAATTTTACGTTTGCAGAATTCACACCAAATTGGCAGCGGCCGGCAAGCGGCAACGCAGTTAAAATTACTCTACCTTCTTGTCAAAGTCACTAACCAGTAGTAGTAGTCTGTTTGTTGTTAGTGCAAAGGCACTAAGGCTCTATTTTGGTGTTAATTGAGCTTATGAATAAGTAAAGTAATTTTACCTGTCAAGAAAATGAAACCTATAAAAATTCACCCAATTGATACTGGACTTTCTGCGCTCCTTGTTGAACTTCAATTTAGACATTTTGTGGTGTTCGTGTTGGCCTTTTGAAAGCCTTTTCCGTACTATTTCAAATGTTGTTTTATGTTCAGTAATAAACAAAGGAGCTGGTGGGTGGCAGGAGAAAGTAACGATAGCAGAAAACAGTAGTAGTAGAGCTTTTTTGTGAAAGAGTTCGTCCGGGGAAGTACTACCACCATACCTATTTCTGGTCGCATTGCTGTGTTCCGGTTTGAAGGGTAAGGGTGCCGGTGAAATTACAGGCACATGAGACTTTTCATCTTTATGTCTCAGCGTGGCGGGCGCATTGCAATGCCACATAGGGTGCGTCCTTGGTGAACGTGTCCTATGAGGTAATGCACTGTTCATAGGCAGAGGTTACCGCTTAACATCAGGTGGGCCATCTGCTTGTTCCGTCATTCAAGTAGTATAAAAAAAAAAAAAAAAGAAACAGTTTATTTTACCAAGCTTAAAAGGCATAAGGCTTTTAAGGCCAGAGTCTCGAGCACCGCCGTAAAGTCGCACGACTTTCGATCTTCTATATAGGTTACATTTCGGGGAATGCTCCCAGGAACTACACGATCTGATCCCACCATCTCCTTTCATCATAGGACGAGCAGACACACGGCTCGGTACCACCATTACCTCATTAGTTTTCCCTCTATTCGTACTAAACGATTCAGTTCTTATAATGCGATTAAATAAACGATATAATGTTTATAATACGATCTGCTAAGGAGTGGAATACACTACCGTCGTCTGTCTTTCATGAAAACTATAATCTGGGTCTCTTCAATGCTAGAGTGAATCGACTTCTAGACCTTTGTGCTCCATCTTCGGCCACATCGTCACTTGCCAACAGGTGAGATCAAGGTCAAACAAAGGTCTTACGAAGAAAAAAAAAAGGCTGGTTTTATTAGATTTTTAGTACTTGCATTGTGATATTTTTTATTGGGTATTAAAATAATATAATAAACCGTTTTTTTTTTTTTTTTTTTATAATACCTTCTACTAGAATGATTGAACAAGCAAATGGCCCACCTGATGTTAAGCGGTAACCTCTGCCTATGAACGGTGCATTACGTCATAGGTCACGTCCACCTAGGACGCGCCCTATGTGGCATTGCACTGCGCCCGCCACCCTGAGACATAAAGATGAAAAGTCTCATGTGCCTGTAATTTCACCGGCACCCTTACCCTTCAAACCGGAACACAGCAATGCGAGCACTACTGCTTTGCGGCAGAAATAGGTGTGGTGGTAGTACTTCCCCGGACGAACTCTTTCACAAAAAAGCTCTACTACTACTTAAAAGTGGTAAACAAACTTTGGATTCAGCTATTGACATGACACATTCTGGCATGGAGGTACTTTGGCTGGTTTTAATAATCCGATGGTTTTCCCATCGGTCCTTCCATTTGAAGGACATTATGGACAAGTGTGAGCAAACTACTACACTGATGACATGCCGCGATTAGACCACTGACTACCCAAGTGGCACCACCCTCCTGTCATAAAAAGTTATTATTTATTTTGTATACGATAGCGGCAGTGCGGCTTACAATTACATCATCATCATCAATAGTAAGCGATTGAATATGACTGACATTATTATGACTGGATAGGTTTACAGTGTATGGAAAATGTTTTTTTTTAGAGTTCCGTACCCAAAGGATAAAACGGGACCCTATTACTAAGGCTCGGCTGTCCGTCTGTCTGTCTGTCTGTACGTCCGTTCGTCTGTCACCTGAAGGACAATTCTCGTAATAAAAAATAGTCAAATTAAAGTTCGGATCATGTTACGATCTCGTGTCGATGTCACAAACGTCAAAAATGGTATTCTGCTCACCTGACAATACAACGCGGAATGTGATTATATCGAAATGTGACTGTAACTTTAATGTTTCAAAGTTCTGAGAATTCCCTCTTTCACTCTTTACAATTATTATATAGCACTATCCTACTCTAATATATGGTCGCATGAACCGTAAGTAGATTATATTGTTGTTATGAGGGAGCAGAATACCAATTTCTCAGTCAATTTACAATACAATCTCGTTTCGGTCAACTTGCAGTGTGGTTATAAAATAAATAAGAGAATTGGGCTTCAGGCTGTATCATATGAACCGTGATATTTAGACAGTTGAAATTTTCACATTATGATGTATTTCTGTTGCCGCTATGACAACAAATACCTACAAAAAATAATAATAGAACAAATATTTAAGGGGGCTCCCATTAAAAACAAACGTGTTTTTTTTGCCGTTTTTATAGACGATGCGGCGATGAGCTCACCACTTGTCACGTCTATATTCCACGATGGTGCAACCCACTGTGAAAAGAGGCCTATTGTGGCTCTGCCTACCCCTAAGGGAAAAAGGCGTGTGTCTATGTATGTTATAGACAATGGTACGGGACCCTTCGTGCGCGAGTCCGAATTGAACTTAGGCGGTTTTTTTTTAAATATTTTTTTATTTTTTAAACAACTTGGAATGACGGATCAAGCAGATGGCCCACCTGATGTTAAGCGGTACCCACTGCCTATGAGCAGTGCATTACCTCATAGATCACGTCCACCTAGGACGCGCCCTATGTGGCATTGCACCGCGCCCGCCACCCTGAGACATAAAGATGAAAAGTCTCATGTGCCTGTTATTTCACCGGCAACCTTCAAACCGGAACTCAGCAATGCTAGGTATGGTGGTAGTACTTCCCCCGACGAACTCTTTCACAAAAAAGCTCTATTACTACTATTTTTTTTATGTAAATTGGCAATGTAGGTATTGTACCAAATGCCGTGATTTATATTGTAAGCACGCTCAATTTAATTAGTTTTAACTCGTGTTTTAATTTGTTTGACTTCTAAAAAATTAGGAGGTTCTCAATTCGTTTTTTTGTAATGTTTGTTACCTCATATCTCAGTCATTTATGAACCAATTTGGATAAAATAAAACAAGGTGATAAAAAACACCGAAATAAAAAACAAGATGTTTTTTTAAAAATGGCGGATTTAAATTTTTACATGACAAAACTTAAGTGGGACTTATGTGGGCTTAAGTGGGACTGGGCTGGCATGTGTGCCGTATGTCAGAAGAACTATGGGCGAAAACCACGACAGAATGGATCTCAAACAGACGACGGCCACGTGGAAGGCCCAGACGGAGATGGCGGGATGAGCTAGACTCCTACTTGAAGGATTGGTCCCAAATAGCCAACAATAGAGACGAATGGAAGGAGGGAAGGGAGGCCTTTGCCCTGCAGAGGGACACCACAGGCTCATAATAATAAAATAAATATGACTAAACTGCGAAGCCTTATACAATCTTTCACAAAACATCATTAACCTATTTCAGGAGTGCGTGCGCGGTCCGCAATTTACTGTATTATAAATACGTGTGTGCGTGTGAAAAGGGTAGCTAGGAGCTACCAACTGGTACACTCCATACTCGTCGGTAGGTAATCATATATTTTAAAAGACATCGGGCTTACAGTATTTGACAGCGTCGATAACAAAGTGATTGTGCGCCAACACCAGGCAGAAATCTTCATAAAAAAAAACGCCTAGCGGCGCTCGTTAACGCTGTTTTTTTTTGTTTTATTGAATATCTCGTAAAATATACATTATTTTACAAAACCCTTCAGTTAACACTCGGCTTTGTTGTATTGATTTTATTTATAAAAAAAAAAAAACGAATTATCAACATCAAGAGCCATTAAATGTCCATTTTTGGACGTAGGCCTCTCCCAATTTCTTCCACTCGAGTCGATCAGTTGCCTTCGCCATCCAGTGATAGCCTGCGTATCCTTTTATGTCGTCCACCCATCGTTTCGGTGGATGACCTCTGATGGGTCTTCTGTTTGCCCACGGTCTCCATTCAAGGATCCGTCTCGTCCAGCGACTTCTGTCAAGCCTAGCAATATGACCCGCCCAACTCCACTTTCGCTCAGCAATAACGGTGACCACGTCTCTCAACTTAGTTGTCCGCCGTATCCATTCATTCCGTCTGCGATCCCGCAAAGTTATTCCGAGCATAGCTCTCTCCATCGCCCTTTGCGCGACTCTGAATCTCTCAGCTGACCTACTAATATCCACCATTTTAATAAACAATCGAATCTAGCCAAAAGTTAGAGGTTTTTTTTTCTATAGTTAAAACATCTTTTTTCTGATATAGTGGATATCCTCGGAATTATAATGTACTATCCATATTTATAATTTGAATACCTACTGTACTTGATTTCCGGTTTCAATGAAATTTGGTACCTACACAGCTTATGACCTAGATTGACCTATATAGACTACTTTTATCCTGGCAAAAACGTGAGTGAAGTCGCATGCGGACACTAGTACCTATAGTTTAGTTTTTAGTAGTAGTAGAGCTTTTTTGTGTAAGAGTTCGTCCGGGGAAGTACTACCTCGATACCGATTTCTGCCGCAAAGATAGTGCTCGCATTGCTGTGTTCCGGTTTGAAGGGTATGGGTGCCGGTGAAATTACAGGCGCATGAGACTTTTCATCTTTATGTCTCAGGCTGGCAGGCGCAGTGCAATGCCACATAGGGTGCGTCCTAGTTGGACGTGACCTAAGTGGTAATGCGTTGTTAAAGGCAGAGGTTACCGCTAAACATCAGGTGGGACATCTGATTGTGCCGCCATTCAAGTGTTAAAAAAAATTAAAGGATTCTTTGTCGGACTTCGGAACTCTAATTTGAATCTCACGAGTCAATTCACAGGTCGGCTTATAGTCGTTTCTTGCTTCAACCTTTCTGCCCAAATGTTCCACTCAGCAGTCATTGGACCAGCCGAAACACTTATACGCTGTGAAAGTAGTAAACTCGTAAATATAGGTGGGTAGGTAAATGTTACGCGACAGCTGCGTGACCAACGCTGGCCGCTGTAGGTCATAGTGCACCAGGAATCCGAAGGGATGAAGTAATGCCACGCTACCTCTACACGACTGTGGTTTGTGGCACATGTTGTTGTAAGTGCTGTGTTGCGTGTGGGCGGACTAGGTACTTTAGGAAGCTAATCACGGTGACGCCTGTAGTGGCGATGCGCCGTTAAGTGGTGGTTTTTTTTTCTTTATGATTTTTACCATTTTCAAGTATTTGCCATTTTCAAGTTTATTGTAGAGATACACCAACTTATCTGTAGAATGAAATGTATGTAAATGATAGAAAAATGTAGGTAAATGGTTCTACAGATAAGTTGGTGGGTTTCTGTTTTCAACATAGTTTGCAACGTTACACTCCTTCCAAGTCGTCAAAGTCACATGAAAAGTTTGGTGGACAATTCCCACCAATTTGAAAAGTCACGCAATTCACTTCCATTTAATTTCACTACACTTGTGCTCTATAGACGAGCTACATTGCTTCGAATGCCACAAAAATAACACAAAAAAACGATGAAACGAAATGAAATAAAAGTAGACGACATCTCTTTTCGAAAATGGCGGGAAGAGTCCAACCGTAGCATTGCAATGACGCACTACTCTATGAGCCACATGTTCTCAAACTTATTTCACCCACCACCCACCAAAATTAACAAAAATAAGGGCCCGTGCCCCCTAATTTTTTCTGAGCCTTATACGTACATACATATATAGACACACGCCTTTTCCACTGAAAGGGTAGGCAGAGCCTCAAATCACTGTTAGTTGCACCATCGTGGGAAATAGACGTGACAAGTGGTGAGCTCATCGCCGCCATTGCTTCACACGTCTGACTCTGTTAACGCTTTCTTCCAGTAATAACAAATTCCTTAAATATAAGCAGCCTGGACGAATCTTATAACAACGTTTCTTACAAACAATATACAGCCTCCTCCTTAAAGCCTCCAGGATCCACAAGGGGGCGTCATCACCCACTTTGAGAAAGACTTTAAGCAATGGCTCCGGCCACAGCAATTATAGATCTTACAAACAAGACCCTTCTACTATTATCCATCAAGGAGATCCTCCTTAACACCATATAGGCTTCATCGTCAAAGGTCATCTACTGTTTAACATTTCGTAATCACAATTCAAAAGAGCCCAAACACAATAATATTCTATTGCAAACCCTTGAGGAGTTTAGTTGAACTTCATCCGAATTCCCCCCCCAAGGGATCGACGTAAATTTGAAGATTGCAGAAAGCCTTTTTTTATCATAGATAGACCTTAGTTTGACCGAGATCTCACCTGTTAGTAAGTTACGATGCGGCCAACGATGGAGCACGAGGGTCTACAAGGCACCTATTCACTTTATAGTTTTCAGGAAAGACAGACGACGGCAACTTGTTCCATTCCTTAGCTGTTCGCATTACAAAGGTGGAACCGAAACGCTTAGTGCGAATTGCGGGTATACTGACGAGTTAAGGATGGTACTGAGCCGTGTGCCTGCTTGTCGTATGATGAAAAGGAGATGTGGGATCAGATCATGTAGTTCCTGGGCACATTCCTTGAAATGTTACCCATAGAAGATCGAAAGGCATGCAACTTTACGGCAGTGCTCGAGAATCTATATCTTAGTTTCCATATGTTGTTCACTTATAAGCCTGAAAACTCTGCGCTCGATCGAGTCTAAGAAAGCGAGCTGGTGTTTGGCCGAGCCATCCCAAACGTGGCAGCAGTACTCCATACCAGACCGGACTTGAGCTTTATATAAATAGAGAAGCTGTCCCGGTGTGAAGTAACGCTTTACCTTGTTCAGGATGACTAACTTCATAGAAGCTGTTTTTGCTTTCGACTAATTCATATGTTACCTGTTGCCGGCGGTTCTATTGACGGGCGCCACGCACCGGCGCCGACACCACCTGGCACACATGCTGCGTGACCAGCTCAGCCGCCGCCACGGGGCGCATCGCGACTCCTCAGGCACGTCTCCGTTCATTATGTGATATGTTACCTATTGCCGGTGGTTCCATTGACGGGTACCACGCGCCGGCGCCGACACCACCTGGCACACACGCTGCGTGACCAGCTCAGCCGGCGCCAGGGGGCGCAGCACGACTCCTCAGGCACGTCTCCGTTCATTATGTTATATGTTACCTATTGCCGGTGGTTCCGTTGACGGGCGCCACGCGCCGGCGCCGACACCACCTGGCACACACGCTGCGTGACCAGCTCAGCCGGCGCCAGGGGGCACAGCGCGTCTCCTCAGGCACGTCTCCGTTCATGTCTCATGGAGTTCTAAAGGTTACAGGTACTTGATGATAGTGCCAATCGCTACCGTCACTTGAGTTTAGAAATTTATCTTCCGACTTCGTATAGACTGAAACTGTCCAAGAAACATCATTAAAGTTCAGGTTATTTAGAAAGTGACAGAATAGCACCCGCGAAACGAAAAGTGAGCGCAAAACACGTTTTTATTAAATTTATAATTCAATAGGAAATTAATTTTCAAAAATATAAAGAAGGTCCTCCCTATGTTGTGTTATTTAATATACTGAAGGCAATAAACTCATATGATTGATACATGATTGGTACCTACATGGAATGGTTGTACCTACGAAAACAAAGGCTACTTTGCAAATTTATTTACTAACTGTTTAGTTATTTAAAAAAAAAATGTGATGTAGGCAGGATGTAGGTAGATTAACATTTTTTTTTGTAGATTTTTCTATAAAGATCTTGAAGAAAAAAGGTTTTGCAAAAGGGTTTGCACCACATTTTAGATGTATCCACGCCTTAAGATAAACTTGAATTAACCTATTTTTAGTAGTTTTTTGTCTACAGTATTTACAGAATTATTCCCATTAAACTATTTCGTAGAAAGTTAATTTATAGGTATGTAATAGGTACACACTTGGGTATTTTACTGACTGGGGACTGGGTTCTTTCTTATACTTGCATATTCAGGCATTAGGTAAATTATTTACCTAATACCTGAATATGCAAGTATACCTATTATAGGTAGGTGGTAGTTATAAACCTTGCAGGTACTATTATTTATTCTGGGCCTATACCAACATAGTGAGCAAGTTTCGGTTTAGGCCGATGTAACACGATAATTATTATTAATTTCAATTAAATATAGGTACAATTTTAAAATCACAGTTAATAAACTACATTTTATTGTTCCACGCCCACAACACACATCACTCTATTTCAGTTTTGTTGATTATCTTCCAAATTCAATTATTTTTAACAGAGACATTTATGGTCTTTGCTTCGTCGATCTTTTGTTAGTTTATAAAAGTTTAATTCAACGTTTAAAATTCGAACGAAACTTTTTTCTAAATTCAAAAGCTCGCGTGTTTATTCTTTCCGCGCGCGTGGCCGCAGGAATCAATGCGAACAGCCAAGAAGGCACTGAAGAGTATCGACTACACAACCCAGTGAAAGGGTGACGACAGCACCCTGACTTATTACAGTTTTCTGCTAGTTCCAAGTAAAAATGTATATCTACTAGTACGCTAGCCAGGAGACGCTATCCTATTACAGAATAGAGCACAGCTTATGGTGAAAGCCAAACGATAAGGTAACCTAAGTCTACTGTATTCAGCCAGTTAGAGGACTTTGAGAAAGTGTTAAAATCTAGGAATAAGTTTAATATGAAAAATATACAATTATCGGGTCTTTAGAATACGTTTATTTGCAGAAAGAATAACATAACTAAGACAAGTAGGTATGTACAAAATTAAAAAAAAAACATTTTAAACAGTTGAGCTACAAGACCGCTGCTAATGATCTAAAGGTAGCTGAACTCGTTTATAATTCTTCCCCATACCTATAAATTATGGAATGAGCTTCCATCTGAGGTTTTCCCGCTTGGTTAGGACATGTGTCGTTTCAAGAAAAATGTTCATAATTTCCTTCAGGGTAGGCAGCGCATCGACAATACCCCCGGTGTTGCCGGTGTCTATGAGCGACGGTGACCACTACATCAGGTGGGCCCGTAAGCTAGATTGCTTATTAGTTTCATTAAAAAAAAAAACTGATCCAAATCACTACCAGACGGAAACGTCCCTAAGATGCTAGATGCGTTGAGCCTGATGAGAGCTAGCTCTCGGGTCTCGCGTCGCTTTGACCAGACGCCCTGAAGGGTTGTTCGCTATGACCATATGATAGGAGATTACTTGACAATAACGTGTGACGTCACAATGTATTCTGAACGATGATTCCACGCAGATATCGTAACGAGCCCGCGTTATGTCACGTTTGGTCACATCGAGCAGAGGCCTGCAATGCTCTAAGTATGGTCATAAGGATAAGGGGGCTGAAAGAATTTTGAAAACGCGAAGGGTCCCGGTTCCCGACGGACCCAGAGTCTCGACCCCGAAAGGCTCAATTAAGTAAGCTCGGTCGAGACTTGATAATTGGCGCCTTTTGAAGTCCTACAATTATCTAGGGGGAATATTATAGATAAGTATGAGCTGTGCAAAATAACCACTATGTGGAGCCCTGACACAGCGACACGGCGTCGCGGCAGACCACGCAGGAGATGGCGCGATGGAATGGACACTGACAACAAAGATTGGCAAGCAACACAGGATCGTAGTGACTGCAGGATAAGGAGGAGGCTTTTGCCCACCATTCGGACGTCTGGCCAAAGGGAATTACGTCTACGTACGTACTACGTCTGTGTAGGTAATATTGTTTCGTAGTTTTTAGTCTATGTGCTGGGCTTCTACTGCAGGTGAGCCTGGGCAACCGCTTTCTATATATACAAATTTCTCTATGGCAACCGCCGACCCAGGTCCAAAATAAATGAACCAGGGCCTTCATGGAAGTAATTAGTACGGTTCTAAATGTTGTTTTTTGTCCATTTTTTCTGAAGAACTTGTATATTTTTAGAAGTTGGGAAGCAAGAGTTGTAATTCTACATTAAATAAAAATCAACTCATTGGATTTGCGTGAAACAAAACGCAGCAAGCTTTATTACTTTCCCACAACTTCCAGGCAAGAAATTAAATTAGCTTTTTCATTATCATATCATAATATGTATATAAGTATTATCAATAACCAAAAGTATCCCAACTGTACGTTACGTTAGTCAAAAAAGTTGGGTCAAACAATGTATGGGGAGTTGCCCATGTTCTTTCATAACTGTATGTAGGTATATTTTGTTTGGCATAAACTTGACGACGAATTGCAGTACCTAAGTAATTATTTTTTTATTGTTTCCCACGACTGACTCGGTTGACGCTTTCATAATAAGCTATAAGCCAGGACAAATCTTATACCAACGAATCTTACAACCTTAAGTCCAGCTAATCCCTTAGTCGGCTGTTACGATATGATCACGGGAGGAGATGAAGCGGTCTGTTTTTTGGCCGCATCACGCTACTGTATTATTCAAAATAGCGAAAACCTTATGTTCTATCCGAAAGCGTCACGATGAGACCGAATTTTTAAAAGTGCTTCTTACTAGGTTGAATGAACTATACGTTTTAGCCAATAAGGATCAAGGTCGATGAACTCTCCAGCCTCAGCTTCAGGGCGCGAGTTCTACTCGCACTTGTACGTATTTATTTGGTCTGAACATTTCACCGCGGTTTGTCCGATTAGCACTAATTCTCCTTACTTCATACCATCGTCCAATGGAGCTCGGCCCCGAAGGTCTGGAAAATATATTATATAATTACCTAAGTGCTCATTGGATTCAATTAGGAAGAAAGACGAACTGGGAACAAGCAGTACCACTGAATAAATAATAGTAGGTGCAAGATACGGCTGAAATGAGAACTAACACCGCCAGCGCCATCTTGTAATCTAATATCAAACAACGCCACAACGGCGGCCCAAGACGTTCCGAAGGATCCTTGTAGCACTTTACCTATTCCTATATTGTTGCAGCTGCAGACGTGAGAGTATTACCAGGTCTGGTTAATTCCATACATTTTAGAATTAGTTCACACAAAATATCGATAGATGGCAGTACTGGTATCGCTAGGAATATTGAACACATTAATTAGATTATTTTTTCACTTTTTTGACGGCATTGCGTAAATAGTACCTCTAGAAGACTTTTTATGTGATTTTAACTAATAAAATAACAAAAATCGTTATAAAATAGTTTTTTTTTTCAATGTTTTTACTGACATCTAGCAATTTCTAACCGAAACATTTTGATTGGGTTCTAAGGTTCTAAGTTTGGTCAAGAAACACATAGATGGCGTTGAAATAAAACCATGTTTCGGAGAATAAAATTAAACGATAATATTTCGATAGTTACTCCACAGAGTAGTAAGAATACTAACGTGTTACTCTATGATATGATGTGATGAAATACGCTTGATTTCTCAAGTATCATCTAGTGCGCTGTAAAGAAGGCAAGAGAGAAGCGCCATCTAGTACGCTGTTAAGAAAACAAGTAAGAATGCATATTAGTACGTTAGTACCGAGCGCGCGCCACGGGCGCTGCTCTTGCGCGACTTATCGTGGCAACGATCGTAGTACTAAGATTGTCTCTCTGTTGTACGTTAGTATTATTCCTTACTCTGTGGTATTACTCTTTGTTGCAGACAGAGCTGATTCAACTTGATGTAGGTGACACCTATCACCAAATTAATGAACTAGGTGCCTAACGTAAGCATATGCAGTCACGAAGTGAAGCAGCGCTCAGCCAAGAGATGGCGCGCCAAGAAATCACAGAAAATACTGAATCGCGCAAGCGAAATAACACCGACAGTTTTTATAAACCTCGTGAGATTGAAAATTATCGAATAATTGTGAACAAGACCATTTGGTTTAAAATAAAATGCAGGACAATGCCGTAAACATTACCTACCTACAATTTCTACTACTTAACTGAGTCAGTTCCTGAGGTATGGCAGCGGTACGGGAGGGGGTGTTTTCGTTACGTCAAAATGAAGCGTGGCTCTGCGTGGTCATCTGATAATTTGAGAGATGAAAACACCCCTCCCGTACCGCTCCCATACCTCAGGCTCCCCGGCTGTTCTTTTTTATTTATAGTTCACGTCCACAAAGGACGCGCCCTATGTGGCATTGCACCGCACCCGCCACCCTGAGACATAAAGATGAAAAGTATCATGTGCCTGTAATTTCACCGGCACCCATAGGTACCCTTCAAACCAGAACACAGCAATGCGGGCACTACTGCTTTGCGGCAGAAATAGGTATAGAGGTAGTACTCAGTATGTCTGTCTGGCTGTCCGGCTGTTCTCTACAGGGTCGCACTTATCAACCAATTTTGACGAAAATTGGTACCTACACGGATTCTACAACTTCATAGATTTTTCCCCTAAATTTCCATATCACGGTCCATAGAACCCTGCCACGCCTGCCTCGTGGACGCCTGTCACGTGATCCCCTGGGCCGCGACGCGTCGGCGATCACACGTGTGTTAGATTAAGTAATAAATGAAGTGTTTTTTTTTATGTATGTTAGTTTCTAAGTTATTTATGTTGATATGGGCTTACTGTTTAGGTTTAGTGCATTTCTCAGTAAGCATGAAATAAAGTTTTTTTTTTTTTTTTTGATAGAAAGAAGTGTCTCGGTAGCTTGTTAAGTTTTTAAATCTGTTAGTAGACTTAGATAATCTATAGATTTAGTCTATAATTTATCGAAGTTAGTAGATTTCTATATCAAACAATCTTGGGACCGTGAGAACACAGCTCTATGTGCCCCGTGAAATTGTCTAGATATAGGAAAACAGCTTTTAGAATAGATAGATAGATAGAAGATAGAAAATACTTTATTGTACACCATAATACAAAGCAATTTAAAAATAATAAAACTAAAACTAACTATGTTGTACAATGGGCGGTCTTATCGCTTAGTAGCGATTTCTACCAGACAACCTTTGGATGGATAGGACTGTATAAAACTAACACGGGGTATCAATGGTCTAGGTACTTATATAAAAAAAAAACAATACCTATCCCTGTGATACAACCTACTGGAGAAATTATAAACTATCGAATGAACTCTTTCTGCCTTTTCGAAAAGAGACTTTTCTATACTTTTATTTTATATTATTTGCTATTGTTTTTTTGAGTTATATTATGTAATTTTGGTGGCCCTATGTAGCTCGTCTATAGAGCACAAGTGTAGTGAAATGAAATGGAAGTGTAGGTATTGCGTGACTTTTCATACATACATACATAGACACACGCCTTTTTCCCCGAAAGGGTAGGCAGAGCCTCAAATGGTCCTCTTTTCACTGTGGGTTGCACCCTTGCACTATCGACAAGGGTTCACTTATCAAACTCTTGAAATTGTCGACTAAAGTTTTTGTAAAACGGCCACCGTTTTACTAAACATGACTTGACTGTGACTTTGGAAGGAGTGTAACGTTGCAAATTATATTGAAAATACCTTCGAACAAACATTTTACTTTGGTCGAAGGAAAATACTATAATTTTACTTGAAAATGGCAAATGCCCAAGCCGAGCGACGTCAATTATAAAGAAAATAAAAATTATCGAATTGTTATGAATTTTGTTGTGAAACAAAGGTTCACAATATACCTACAGTTTACAATCTCACGAGATTTATTATAAACTTTCGGTGATTAGATAACTACAATACCGGTAACATGTAGGTCTATCTAACCTCCCAAATCCAAATCGAGGACACATTGCCAACAGTTGTTCTCGCAGCTAAGAGATAATCTGCAGAGCGTCCCAAGACCGACATGAAATTTATTGTAAACTAGCGACTCGCCCCGGCTTCGCACGGGTAGCCCCCGGAGACCCCCCCCCCGTCCTACCCCTCCCACTATGTCCTATCTCCTGGTTCTAAGCTACATCCTTACCATTTTTCAGCCAAATCGGTTCAACCATTCTTGAGTTATAAGTGGTGTAACTAACACGTCTTGAAAAAAAAAAAAAAAAAACGTAAATCCTCACGGAGCCCGATACCTTTCCAACGAATGCAAAACCGTGGAAATCGGTTCGTGCGTTCTGGAGTTATAGCGTCAGGAAGGAAAACCCGACTTATTTTTATATAGTAGAGATATGATATTTTTCTGAAAGGAGATTTATTTTATTTTTATAACTTAGCTGCATTTAAAGATTTTCCAAAAAATTACTTGCTTCGTCTGTTAAAAAGTAAAATAAAGTCTATTTTCAGCAAAATATCCTATCTACTACCCCTTCATGTCGCATAGTCTGGGACGCTCTGTATATTCCTTTCGCTATTTCTCAGCAATATAATCTTGTTGGCAGTTCGATTTATAAGCAGGTTAAAAGGTCAGATATCTACAGCAAACTGTTCTTAAGTAATCATATTATAAGCGACAATGTTATCTTAACAAACAAAGCACACAGTTTAGTTCGTGTCGAGTAGTATGGCAGAACTTTAATTAAACAGATAGTTATCTTACTTATTCCTCGATTCTCTGTCCTCTAGCTGTAGATATAGGTAAGTAGGTACCTACCTACCTTCCTAAGTAGATAGGGTAAACTTTAATATACCTACACCACATTTAAATTAAGACATAGCCTGGTCTGTTTAGGGACTATAAGGAATTTGCCTTGCAAAAGTGGTATAGTACCGATTTTGATATAGGTACCTACCTACCTACCTACATTATACTTATCGTCAGTTGCAGGTCTTTCTGCCTGTGGCACATTGTTTTTATTTGAAAGCACGTTTTGAAGCGATGGTTCTTAGATTTATTTTATGAAAGTCGGTTCAGCCGTTTCATTGCGTTGGTCGTGTTCGAAATTTTTAAACTTCTTTTTATGTCTGTTTTTAATGAGTTTCTCAACAAGTGCATAGACAAAAACGACATATTGACACGCGATTCGGTTTTCGTTAATCCGAGTTGTTCCGAATTAATACACTACCGTCGTCTGTCTTTCCTGAAAACTATAATCTGGGTCTCTTCAAGGCTAGAGTGAATAAGTGCCTTCTAGACCTTTGTGCTCCATCTTCGGCCACATCGTCACTTACCAACAGGTGAGAACGTGGTCAAACAAAGGTCTATCAAAACAAAACAAAACTTGTATTAAGTTATGCCACAAATACCGCGCACTGGGCATATAATATGGCCTATAATAAACCTCATTCCTTTTCCTGTCTTAAAATATTCACAGCCATATCTATTGCCACATTTTCGTCTCAATACAGCGTGCTGCTGCCATTAATTCGGGAAGCAATCACTATATCCTGGATTGGTATCGTCAGTCGGGACACGTTCTGGAAGAGTGGTCCCGTGGAATGAATTTTAAAACGATTTGTAGGTAATGCAGGAGATCACTTGCTGAAAATATTTGACGTTGCAACATGAAGATGTATAGAGGAGAGCCCTTACACCTTTAATTATTCAATTCTAAATTCTATAAGCCTTACAAAAGCCCACTTTACTCCACCCTTAACTTAACACACACATCACGCGCACTTATATACCCTTGCAGTAAGTGACGTTTAGTACGAATAGAGGGTATACTAATGAGGTAAGGATGATAACGAGCCGTGCGTTAGCTCGTCCTATGATGAAAAGGAGATGGTGGGAAGTTCCTGGGCCTCCGTAGCAAGTGGACAGATTCGCAACTGGACAGATTCTCAACTGGACAGATTCTCAGGTGGACGGATTAGCAACTGGACAGAGTACAGTCGTGAACAATGAAATATAGTTATTACATTGAAATACTTTATTTAAGGAAAATAAAACAAAACGAATTTAAGTAAAAAATAATTACTTCTGAATACCGGGAGAAATTTATTTTCGAGATAACGATCTTAGGCGCTCTAAGCACGTCATAACTGAAATTTTTACATTAACGCAATCCGATAATATATTTTGTATCTGCTTATTAATCAGAATTTGCTTTGACCGACGTTTTGTTTCTTCACAGTGATAAGAACTTCTACTTATTTTAGTATCAATGATTTTTGATTCTTTTTTTAATAACTGTAGAAACAAAAAAAGGGTTTTTTTTTTGGTATTTTGGCATCAATTCGACGGTGCCAGCCTTCTACAGCGTTAGTTGTCCGAAAAAATTCTCCGTAGCAAGACAACTGCTCAGTCGTAATTTGCCTCATCCAATAATTTATGAAATAATTGAAAAAAGCTTTACATTGGTCATCATCTGTAGCGATTTCATTTATTGACAAAAAGCCCTCAGGTATTAATGTCCTGGGCAAAAGTGCTAGTTGAGTACACAATTGTGTAAATTTCCGACCATTTGTGGTAGAAGAAAACTTTAATTCTTTTGATTTTTTCCACACGGCACGTTGAAAATTATAGTAACATCCTTTGACGATAACATCCGGATAACATTTTACAGCTTGTGCAATAGCGAATTCATAATCGCACTTGAAATGTTGTACGTTAACAGACAATTGCTCTTTCAAAATCCGAAACATTCTTGTATAAGTATCCTGAGACTTATGCATTATGCAAAAAGAGATTGCATTTATACTATATTACAAGCTATCCGCCGCCCATGCATAAAAGCATACGTATACAAAGCAGTCGTATGAAGTAATCAACACGTTGTCGTTATGTTATGTTATGTTATGTTATGTTATGTTATGTTATGTTATGTTATGTTATGTTATGTTATGTTATGTTATGGACTGTACATGTCCTGTCCAGTTGCTAATCCGTCCACCTGAGAATCTGTCCAGTTGAGAATCTGTCCAGTTGCGAATCTGTCCACTTGCTACGAAGGCGTTCCTGGGAGCATAGAAAGAATAGAAGATTGAAAGGCATGCAACTTTACGGCGGTGCTCGAGACTCTGGATCTAGATGAGCAACATATGGCGGAGACTTAGACTTCATAATTTTGGCTCTGAAAAAATAACTATTGTTTTTTTTTTAGAACGACGAATCAAGCAGATAGCCCACCTGATGTTAAGCGGTACCCTCTGCCTATGAACAGTGCATTATCACATAGGTCACGTCCACCTAGGACGCACCCTATGTGGCATTGCACTGCGCCCGCCACCCTGAGACATAAAGATGAAAAGTCTCATGTGCCTGTAATTTCACCGGCACCCTTACCCTTCAAACCGGAACACAGCAATGCGAGCACTACTCCTTTGCGGCAGAAATAGGTATGGTGGCAGTATTTCCCCGGACGAACTCTTTCACAAAGAAGCTAAAGTGACTACTAAAAGGTGATCTCATATAGCTACAGATACATCTCGGAAGACAGGAACTTAAAGAAACTGACTTTTTTCGCCGAGAAGAGACAAGACTTCGTTTTAGAGGCGTTGAACTTGACTAGATCGGAATCGCCCCAATCGGATACAGCCTTGAGACTCAAAAAAATCATCAAAAAAAATACTCATCGCTTAATTATTTTTTATCTGTGTCATAACTTAGTTTTTGGGGTAAGGAGTACCTTTATCAGAGAAACATACTTGGTGTTTATACCAAGTTTCGTCAAGTAAGTAAGTATATGGTCTTCCCGCCATTTTCGAAAAGAGACGTTGTCTACTTTGATTTTATTTCTTTTCCTAGTGTTTTCTTGAGTTATATTGTGTTATTTTGGTGGCTTTTTAACTAATGTAGCTCGTTTAATAAGCACAAGTGTAGTGAAATGAAATGGAAGTGAATTGCGTGACTTTTGAAATTGGTGGAAATTGTCTACCAAAGTTTTAGTAAAATTGCCCACGGTTTTACTAAAACATGACTTGACTGTGACTTTGACGACTTGGAAGGAGTGTAACATTGCAAAATATATTGAAAATACAAGATAGTGAAAATACAGATACTTACTTGAAAATGGCAAATGCACAAGCCGTGCGGCGCCAATTATAAAGAAAAATCTAAAAAGTTCTCAAACTTCATAGTTTTGGCTCTATCTGAAAAAAGAACTATTGCCTTGCTCTTCATGGCGATTAGAGTCGAGGTTTAAATAGTTCACTAATAATTCAATAATACTCAGTTTCGTCGTTGAAATTGCAAATCAATTCCGCTGGTAATATTATCAAGGCTCCATGTCCGAGGAATGCCGGCGCGTCGCAGATCATATTAACAAATACCGATAGGGCGGCCCAATGGGCCATTGGGTCGGCAATAAGCCCATAACATATAAATTAGTTCAGCGGATCTTAGAGCATTAACACTGCGCCAACCCAGTCAGAAAGTAAATCTTCATACAAAAAAACGCCTCGTGCCGTTCTAAAAAGCGGTTTCTATTGAATATTTCGTGAACTATAGATAATTTTACAAAACCTGTATTGATTTTAAGTATCGTTTTTTTTTCAATAATATGCACCAGTTTAGTAAACAATTGAATCTAGGCAAAAAATAGACGTAGCTTTGAAATTATTTTCTATCGAGAAAATATTATCCTATCTTGTTTCTGGTACAGTGATCCCTTGGAATTATATTGTAGTATCCATGCGTATTTTTAATTTGAATATAGTACTTGATTTAGTCTGTTAAAAATCAAATCTAAGATTAGTAGTAGTAGAGCTTTTTTGTGAAAGAGTTCGTCCGGGGAAGTACTACCGCCATACCTATTTCTGCCGCAAAGCAGTAGTGCTCGCATTGCTGTGTTCTGGTTTGAAGGGTAAGGGTGCCGGTGAAATTACAGGCACATGAGACTTTTCATCTTTATGTCTCAGGGTGGCGGGCGCAGTGCAATGCCACATAGGGTGCGTCCTAGGTGGACGTGACCTATGAGGTAATGCACTGTTCATAGGCAGAGGTTACCGCTTAACATCAGGTGGGCCATCTGCTTGTTCCGTCATTCATTAGTATAAAAAAAAAAAGGAGTTTTGCGGGATACCCCTCTAATTCTCTCATCGAGCAACGCAGGCCTCCGTTCCGTGTTGCTCGATGAATTCTCTAAATAACAGCCTAATTCAAGCAATCCTTGCTTGAATTAGGCTCAATCAGATCAATCCCTCAATCCAGACGTACGAAATAATGTGAACGGTTCTAGTTTTACTCAACAATAGTTTTTGCTGCAGCTTTCACTGATGAGTCTATTTCAGAGTGTTGAAATGTCTTAGTTTCACTCGCTGCACTAATTACACTTTAATGTATTTTAATGTTAACAGTTTTTTCGTTCGCAACCAGTTATCCAATTTGTTTTTGAATTGATGTGGCTGTAACAACATTTTCCGGTAAAATGGACCACCCTGTTACTAAGGTTGTTATATTGTTGTTATTGTTCAAGTTTTATTATTACTTACTATTATTTATTTTTGACATTTTATGTGATTGATTTATTAATTAATTTTATGACATTTTTTTTACCTATAAGTTTAGTGTGACATGAGTTTTTTTTTTTTTGATTGAATGGTGTTTGTTTAATTAATTATTATTTTTGATTATGTTTTTCTCTATCTTAAATGTATTATGTATTTTGTTGAAATAAGTTGTATAAATTAGAAATTTAGTGTAACTGGCCCAGGCCGTACTAAGTTGTATAAATAAATAAATAAAATAAATAAATAAGGAACTGCTGTGCTGTATTTGTATTGGATGGTCCACGGGATATTTTACAACTATTATTTATTATTATTATTAATACCTATTTATTTGTAGATCATACGAACATTTGTCCCGCAGCGGGAATCGAACCCGCAATCTATCGCATGCCAGTTGGATAGTCGCCCATCGCGCCACTGAGGTTTAAGATTTGACCACATAGGTACTAATATGCAAGTATTGTAATACCAAGTAGTTTATGAACACGAGTGTGAATAAAAAAACTGAGCTTTTAATAGTATCACACGAGTGTTTGAATACCTAGTTATGTGCAGTTTCATACACTACTTTATCTACACTATGCAATAAAACTGTTATTTGATTAACAAAGAACGTGAAAAAGTCAAATGAATAAGCAAAAGAAACATACCATGTAGCGCGCGTAACCACAGACTATTTAAAAAAAACTTCGGAAAAAGTATGAATCCTCCTTGGTCTGGCCGTAGTGTATTATAATGGAAAAAAAGTTATTTTAAACATTATTTAGTTACCAAAAAGTGTTAAAATAATTATATTTTTAAATTTCGGTATTGTGTATATAAAATATGTCAATATAAATTAGTTTTGAGAGTAGATAAAAACATATAATGACGTTTGTCCATCGTACCAGCTCAACCATACAAGGAAAAATACCTCACACGAACCAGACGAGAAGGATATCTATTACTAAGTAGTGGTTGTGTTAATAAATGTAATATGTGTACCTAATAATTATTTAATAAAGTTGAATATGGATGCATTGACACGATGCCGCACTAATACTGGTAAGCGTTCGCCTTTATACCGCTTAGTTAATTGATATACACGAATTTCGACTCCATTGATATTTCTGTAACGCGCCCTAGCTCATTTAAGAATATGATTCTTGAGATTTTGGGATAGACCTATATTTTGTAGTAATCTGTGGTAAACGGTCTCACATTAGATACTCGTACATAGGCACTCATTCGGCACTTAGATACTACATATATTATGTAACCTTTTTGTTGAGAGAAATAAATGAATTATTACTTACATTGTATATTTTTTTCTTAATTTAATACTACATGTAAATTTACTCGTAATTAATAAAGATCTGTGAGACCAAAGAGCTCTTAAAAAATCAAGCTTTTAACTACATGCATTAAAAAGGTAAGGCAGAAAATTTCTAATTTTTGTATGGAAACCTCGTACCTATATCAGTAACCTCCCAGTTGACTATGAGGTTTTGTGATACAAAATAAAGTCTTATATTTAGGAATTTTGACTTTTTTTACTCCTATATTGGTTTCATGTAGTGAGTTGGAAAAAGAGGCTAAAACTCGAAAAGGGCTCTGATGAATTTGAAATAATTTACTGGAACCCTCATGGAGCGAGTCTTGTTCGCACTTGTCCGTTTTGTTTAGAGGCTATCAAGAGAAACATAGGCTTTTTTAAACGTATTTTTAGAAATATCTAGACAATAAATAATAATAATAATAATAATGCTGGACAAGTTCACACAACATTATCTAGCCCCAAGCTAAGTCAGAGCTTGTGTTATGGGTACTAGTTAACTGATATACTTAATACAATACATTAAATAGATAGATATTTTTTATTATACATAGAAAACACCCAGAACTTCAGAAGAAATAACTGCAGATCGCACAAATATTTGTTCTGAGGCGGGAATCGAACCCGCAACCTCCTGCGTCGCAGGCGAACCATCGCCAGCCGCGCCACAGAGGTCGTCTTAAATATATGTATATTATGTTAATCTTCATCGCATGGTCGAGCCTAAAACAGGATTTCTATAAATCTCGATATGCAAAAATCGTGAACTTACCTCTACAATAAATAAATAAAATAAATAAATAATGCTGGACAGTTCACACAACATTATCTAGCCCCAAGCTAAGTAGAGCTTGTCTTATGGGTACTAGATAACTGATATACTTAATAAAATATATTACAATGCGCTTATAACGTAAATATCTCTATTACCTATCAGCGTACATTAATAAAATTAATAAGAGTTACAAATTATATTATTTTAGAGGGCATGGTCGATTTGTATTTTCGATTACGCAGAAAACATTTGCTTAAATACCATTTTTCGTGATTTTTGTTAACTTTTCGTAGCGCAAGCGTTGTTCTGTCACTTTCTAACTTTAGTGCGCGTCATGTAAAAAGAACGCTGGCGGTCAAGCTTCTACAGGCGTTCCAGCGTTCTTTTTACATGACGCTTACTATAATTGTACATTATTTGTAGTATACTAGGTAGGGCACTCATTCAATGCATAGGTATTTTTTATTATTATACTACTTATTTTTATACTCACTTTTCTCTTAAATAAGTACAAAAGTGAGTAATCTCTTAAAAAGAACGCTGGAACGACGCTTGAAGAAGCTTGACCGCCAGCGTTCTTTTTACATGACGCGCATTATACCTGAACTTTATTGCGTTGGATAGTGACGGCATTTAGCTCTTGTCTGGACCAGTTGCTTTGTATTGCAGTTCCCAGCGTCCATAACATCTCCGAGGAAATCGCGATGCACTCCCTTGATCAAGTGGATGAGACCGGCCGGAAACGAAGCCCTCCGATGACCCCGTCGCTTCACGTTCGGAGTCACAGTGACTTCGTCGGCTGCGGCCTGTGAGTCGATTTTAAATGCCCAAAAAGTTTGACCCAGTATGCTAAATAAGAAGGTTCTATTACCGATACCACTTCACACTATACAATTAATTATAACCTAAATAAAATACAAGTACGTTGATTGAACCGCAGAAAAACGGCTAGCTACATAAGTTTGTATCATGCTTCCAACTGTCTTCACTGAACCTCATACGTAGAAAATCACCAGTTAAATATGTCCAGCCTTAAGAATATACCGTCATGGTCTCCTCCTGTGGATGTCATAAAAACCGACCTCACCCATACTGCGATCTCCAATCCACCTACCAAGCGTGGTGATAACGAGTTTACTATAAAAATGGAATATTTGTGGTGACGAAATAACCTTCATATTAAAATAAAATAAATAATAATAAATAAATATTGCTAGACAGTTCACACAACATTGTCTAGCCCCAAGCTAAGCAGAGCTTGTCGTGTTATGGGTTCTAGACAACTGATATACTTAATACAATATATTACATAGATAGATATTTTTTATTATATATAGAAAATACCCAGAACACCCTAAAAAATATCTGCAGATCACACAAATATTTGTTCCGAGGCGGGAATCGAACCCGCAACCTCCTGCGTCGCAGGCGAACGTTCGCCCGCCGCGTCACAGAGGAATATTATATTTATTATAGGAATATTATAATAAATATAATATAGGAATATTATTTATTATATCATTTCATTTTTTCATTTACTTTCTTCTTCGTCGTTACACTTTTGGCAGAGTGGTCGTGGCCGGCACTTCAGGGTCTGTGGGTCGCTTCACAAACCTTCGCCACTCATCTCGCACCACAGCTTTCCTGATGCATTCATGAAGTGGACCGTCCAAAGCTACCTTGATTTCGTTAGTCCACCTCATGGGTGATCTGCCCCGTGTTCGTGTGCCCTCAACTCTGCCCTATACAACAAGGCGTTCAATGGACACCTTTCCGCGTCGCGACACGTGTCCGAAGAAAGTGAGGTCGCGAGATTGCACTACTGTGCAATCTCGCATCCTATCAGCTACTGCTAATAGTCGCAGCTTGATGCTGAGTTCTTGGAGTATGGACTGATTGGTATGAAACTCAGTTCACGAAACCCCAAGCATTCTTCTCCAGCACCACATCTCGAGAGCATCCATCCTCTATTTCTCGCTCTCCGTATGAGTCCATGTTTCTGCAGCATAGATAAATATGGGAAACACTAAGGCTCTAACGAGACGGATCTTAGTGGATTTTGTTATACTACGGTTTTTACATATCTTCCTCAGCTTATCCATGGCAGACCTAGAAATTGCCATACGCCGCTTGATTTCGTCAACGCATCCACCATTGTACTTTAAAGTAGCACAAAATTGGTCTGATGACGAAAGGCCCATAACCGGCTAACGAGGCTCTCATAGATCTATGAGAGCCTCGTTAGCCGGGCCTTTCGTGACCTGCTGCCACTGCTGGACGAAGCTGTCATAGCACTCTATGACAGCTTCGTCTAGCAGTGGATGTTTATCGGGTAATGGTGTTGATTCCTCGAAAAACTCTTCAAATCTCTCCTCCAAACTACAGCCGAACCAAGGTAAACGTTAAATGTCCATTAATTATATAATTTCAGCACGAATAATTTGATGGATCTATATATGAAGAGCGTGAATCCATTGCTCCCACAGAGTGGCAGCACTGACCTGACCCTGGCCAAGTTCGAGTCACTGCCTAAGATGTACCGACGCAGTAACCGCTACATCGGCCGTCTCAACACGCAGTTGTTGGAGGCCGTGGAGTGCGGCAATGTGCTGGAAGTGAAGAGGTAACCACGCTCAATTAGACTAGGTTAGATAAGGCTCAATTCTCACAAAGCTGCTATCTTGGAACTGAGTTACAGGATAAGAAGTATCTTTCTGGAATAGGTTTAAGACAACGCCAACACCAGGCAGAATTTTCATACAAAAAAAACGTCTCGCACCGCTCGAAAAAGTGGTTTTTATTGAATAACTCGTAAAATACAGATAATTTTACAAAACCCCTGCAGTAAACCCTTGGTTTTGTTGTATTGCTTTTTTATATCTAATATTTTACCCGATAATAATATACACCATTTTTATAAACAATAAAAAAAAAAAAAATTTTTTCCTTGTTTTCTCTCGTGGTCAAACACTTAGAGTTTTTTTTTGTCTGGGATATATAATCAAAGGTATAATCATTATCGAATTCATCACACACACTACCATGACTGAATGTTCTCGCAATGCTGCAAATAGAGCCGAGTGGAAACGCATCGCAAGAGTCGCCGCTCATTTCAGACCTGAATAACCATGTTCACTCCGTCAAGGGACCTAAGACTATGATGTATATACCTATATCGTTGTTGATATTGTTGGTTTGATATTGGCGTTCTTTTATAAGATTTTTAACAGGGAATGCTCTGAAGAGCTGTTTGAACTAATCCCAGCTTCGCACTTTGATAACCGCACATCCCGCCATCGTGAGCGAGCTCACCCGCACATTTTGGATGCGTGGAGTTCTCGCACATTACGTTTCACGCGCTTGTTTCTCCCGCGCACCTGAAATGCGTGGAATGAACTCCCCTTGGATGTTTTCCCACGGGGCTACAATATGGGTAAATTCAAGAAAAATATCAATAGGGCTCTTAATGGTAGGCAGCGCGTTTGCAATACGGTGGGTGCTGCAGATGTCCATAGGCGGCGGTGACTGCTTTTGCTTTACATCAGGCGGGCCGTCTGCTTGTCCCATCATTTTTTACATTCTGCAAATACTGCAGTGACTTCATTAGCTGACCTTCCAGGTTACTGGAAGCAGGTGCCAGCCCGAACGCGACGTGTCACGTAGATTTCGTCTCAGCGTGTCACATCGCAGCGTTGAGCGGCGACGGTGCTTTGTCGCTCCTGCTGAAGCACGGAGCTGAAAAGCATAGGTAGGTGATCAAAACGTCGCTGGTTCTTGGTGGTCCTACAAGAGCCTTTAGTTTTTTATTCAAGGAACTGTTTTAAAAGTTTTTATTTAAATTCACGTCTTTTTAGTAGGTATGTTCGCAATAAACTCTTGACTCTTGACTCTTGAGTCAATGTGGTGTGTGGTTGCAGATTTATTAAGTGGGTCAAATATTGCAACTGAATTTGATGATTAATTGTAGCCTGGCAGTGTATGGGCTCATTTTGATCAGCTTACGGTTCCGATGACTAATTTCGTAAGAGTTTGCTTGTTTTGAAAATAAGTTGTAAAATAAGTACATATTTTTCGCAAAAAACCTATTCATATTCATAAAATAAATAAATAAATAAATAAATAATAAATAATGTTGGACAGTTTACACAACATTATCTAGCCCCAAGCTAAGCAGATAATTCATACACATGTTCCTTGTATAGTAAGTAACTTGTGGTTCAAGGACATGACTTATTTACCTACCATTTTTTCCTTATTATAATAGTTACCTATACAATGCGTGTTGCCTGACACACGGCACTGGGACGTGGACACTAGCTACTGGCCTCATACACAAGCTCAAAGTTGCGCAGCGTATATGGAAATAGCTCGATGTTTCACTACGTGATAATATACGAAACGAGGAGATCCGTAGAAGAACCGTAATCACCGACGCTTCTAGAATTAGCGAGTTTAAATGGCAATGGGCAGGTCGTGATCTCGCAGAACTATAAACCCTTTCGTTTCGTTTCGTTTCGTATGAGGTAGTGCTGGCCTCTGGTTTCGGAGTTTGTCAAGCCGCCCGATGACCTCTGACATGGCTTATCGACTGCTATTAATCAATAACAGCCGGGACCGACAGCTTAACGCGCCCTCCGAAGCACAGAGCGATGGAAATCCGCACATAACTTAGAAAAGTCATTGGTGCGGAGCCTAGGATCGAACCCGGTATCGTTGGATTCTGAGTTGCACTATTGAACCGTTAGGCTACCATCGCTTTTAACCCCTTAGGAATCAAGTTTCTCAAGTAAGGACGCAATGTGTGAAGGCTCTCGTTGAACTGACTAATAGGTAGGTACATTTGAAAGGTCGCGGGTGGTCCGTGAATTGAGGCAGCTCAAGACTATTCGTCGTCACATTCTATGAGGAGGCATATGACCAACAGTGGACTTCTGCAGGCTTATGATGATTACTGCACTGTTCTACGCACGTGGTAACCTTAATGATTTAAGTTTAAAAACCCAGTGTACCCTTCGGTTTTTACAATCTTTATATTTAAATTGCAATGTATGTCCGAGTGGAGTTGTTTGTCCGGGTGGAATATTGTAACTGAATTTTAAAGCAGTTATCCTCAACCAATTGAGCTGAAATTTGGCATACCTGCCAAGTTTCGATGACAATACAATATGATGGTGACAGCGAACTGATCTGATGATAGAGACAACGATGATTTTGATGGTGGACAACGGAGATCCTCGATGGATAATAGTAGATTGGCCGTGTTTAGGCTCATTTTGATCAGCACACGGTTACGATCACAAATTTTATAGAAGATTGTATTGACAAATCTATTTTTCACAAAATACTTATTAATCCACAACTTTAGGACCTGTTGGCGTGTCTCCCAACCCGACCACCACGGCTCAAATTGAAAGCCATCAATAGTTCGGCTTTGTTTTATGGTCTATGCTCATACCATCATTAGGTTTGGTCTAGAAAAAAATACAGGGTCCAAAATATTTGGAAGTTTCAGGACCAGACAATAAGTTTCATTAGAGATATTTCTAGAGTCGTTGCCTACGTATTTCCACAGGACGGACCGCATGGGCCGCACTCCACTGCATGTCGCCGCCTGGGCAGGGCATGTCCAGCATTTGGGCCTATTCCTGGAGCTACCTGAAGGTTGGTCTTATGCTTTTTGTGTCACTGGCTCTTTCTTCGTCTTGGGAACTATAGATTAATATTTATAATTACGTACAATAATCTTCTGCCCATTCTCATCTCACTTATGGAGCCAAAACATGACCACTCACAAATGAGCACGTGTATAGGTACTATAAGATTTGCTCAAAGAGCCATGGCTCAGGCCATGGCTAGGTATTCACCTCGTGGAACGTATAATAAACGTCGAGATTCGACGCCGAACTAACGACGAGGATGTAAGTAACGGATTGCGAGGCTCAAGTAGAGATGGGCCGGACACTTGGCAAGGCGAGATGATTACCGATGGACCAAAGCAGTCCCGAATGGAGGCCGAGAGATATGCGGCGGCCTCGAGGCAGACCACCTGCTCGATGGTCAGACGACATTGTGCAGGCAGTAGGAGAGCGGTGGATCTGGCTGGCACAAGACCGCCAGGAGTGGCGTTATAGAGAAGAGGCCTTTACTCAGCAGTGGGTGTTACTGGCTGAATAGATAGATAGATAAACGCACAATAGTATTCTGGGAGTTAAAGTAACCGACCGGAATCAAAATACCACACTGCGCTCTAAAACTAAAATTGCCATCGCAGGAATTGGGATCCCTGTTCAAAAGATGCTGCAGTTCCTTGCAGCCAGGGCTAAACTTTTCTTTGGTTACTGGTAATTGTGGCAGTTTTTGACCAGTACCTACTCCTATTTCATAGTGCATCTACTTCTTACCATCATATCATACTAATATTATAAATGCGAAAGTTTGTGAGTGCGTGAGTGTGCGCCTGTGTTTGTTACTTCTTCATGCCGAAACGGCATGATAGATTTGAATGAAATTTGGAATGGAGATAGCATGACTCCCGGAATAACACATAAGCATATTTTTATCCCGATATTCCTACGGGATCGAGACCTATGCGGGTAACACCGTGGGGTGCTGCTAGTAGAAGAAATCATTAATCAAAATCCTGATAAAGTACAACCCGGTAGCCAGGGTTTTCCAGGCTGCTTGAAATTGCGAAACATTTTGAGTTGGCAACCTAATTCTAGCTTTATTTTCAGCAACTTCTCATCAAGAAGAGTGCTATCGGATGTTGTACTAGAATAATCAGCACACGTTCGTACGTAAATTAATAAGTTTACTGTGCACCTTGGTTCCAGCAATACAAAAGAAGATAGACCATGGCGAGGTAACACCAGAAGTAGAAGAAGAGGTTCGGAAGCTCAGGGTCGACCTAGAGGACATCGTAAATACTCACTGCACGCTCGGTGAGATGAGCATTAACGTGCCCAAGGAGTGGCGCGACAGCGTTGAACATAACTGCCACAAGATCGCGGAACGGGTGAGTGTGGACTTGGGAATCGGGGAGTCTTGGGAATCAGGATTTGAATCTTGGGACTTTGCGAGGTGAGTATCAAGGTATCCAAGAAGTGGCGTGAGGATGGGCGTCAGTCATAACTGTAGCAAGATAGCGGAGCGGGTGAGTGGACTTGTGACTTACAAGCTTGTGGCTTTGAGAGATGATTAACAAGGTAGATCGGTGGTGTACCTATTATGCAAAGGAGATATCTCCTAGCACCTAGCTTGCCTAAAAGGCCAGCCGGCCTAGCCAAGTGGCATTCGCTTCGAAGCGATTTCATTTTTACAGTCGTAATTCAATACAAAAGACCACGTGGCATTTCGATAGCATACGTCAATCTCAGACACTTTTGGCTTTTCTACGAGCGACATCGCTATTCGATTGTTACTTTGTCTACGGCCTCAGGACTGAGTTCGAACGCGTTGTTTTAAGAACAAAGGCGGCAAAGCGCATGGCAAGGCGCTTAATAATGGCTGACTTTTTGATAATACTGTTTTTATGTCTACCCACATCCTGGCTTGACGTTTAAATTATCACGTCTTTTATTTTATGAAATACTTCTTTATTATTATTATTTGTTCATTAATTATGTATATTTAATTATTGTGAAGCAGACATCCGTGTTTTTCAGTTACATGGTTCCAGCGGAAGATCAGTGTTGTGTTGCTACAACACAACAAATGCTGAGCTGGAAGCCAATTTGTGTCAGAGTGCTACGTGACTGGTATTAGGAGGCACAACTTAGTTTTATATTTCTTTGTTTCTGTGTGTGTGTCATTTTGTAGTGAATATTATCAAGAAACCCATATTTTTTCCTATTTTTTGTCTATAATTTACCTATACGAAATAGACAGGTGGGCGATAAGCAATGGAAAAAGAGCAGTATCAGCCTCTTTTTTTCTTTGAAAATCGTATGCTCCACTTACCCCGCCTGACCCAATCGTATGCTACATTTACCCCACCTGACCTAATGCAAATCACTGATGCGTGCAGCGGCACATGGTGGGAGAGACACTTAATGTTGTGGTTTTGATCCAGTTGCCGTTCTTCCAACCGGGCTGGACACCACTGCACGCCGCGAGCTCCAGCGCGCGCCACCACTGCGTGCGGCTTCTTCTGGCAGCCGGCGCGGAGCCCTGCCTACGTGACGTCACTAGCCGCACGCCGCTTGAGGTTGCCGGCTCTGCGTATTACACTCACACGGGGAATAAACAGTAAGTAAACAAGGTCACTAGAGCCCTTTCGAATTCACACTTCGAATTCGCGCTGCGGCCTGTGAAATGGGAGATTGGTAAAACGCAAAATTACCAATCTTCAATTAGATTTTTAACTGATTAATCAAGTACAATAATGGTGGTAATAAGTAATAAGTTAAATACAATAAGTGGTAATATTCAAATTAAAAATATGCATGGGTACTTAATACCCAGACAGAAACACGATAGGACAAAATTTTCTCGATAAAAAAAAAACACAAAGTTACCCCTTAATTTTTGGCTAGATTTAATTGTTTGTCAACATGGTACAGAATATTGGGTCAAAAATTGGATACATAAGATCAATACAATAAAAAGGAGGGATCACCCTAGGGGTTTTTTAAAATTATCTATATTACACGAGATATTCAATAAAAACCGCTTTTTCGGGCGGCGCGTGTAATTATTTTTTTGTATAAGGATTTCTGCCTGGTGTTGGCGCAGTCTTAAGGTACGGTTCCGATCCCGCGGCAGACTGCAGACGGCAGCGGCAGACGGCTGAAAGCAAATGCTGTCGGGCTTCAGTTGCTGTCGTATAGATTCCGAAGCCGGCAGCAGGCGCTGCGGTTACGTCGCAACATTACTAACTTGCGGTTGTGTCTTGAAGCGAGCCACTGACCTCCTGAGTGGAACGATGGTCTCGTGAGCTCGATAAGCTACAGAAAAGTTCATTTGAAGGGGCCTACTCCCTTCACCACCTTCTCCCAGGGTTGCCAGCTTACCTACTTCTCGCGCGGCATTTGCAGTCGTATGTTGGAATAAGTCTCATACAAATTAATACTGCAAAGTAATTCTGTCTGCTGTCGCGGCACATGCCATCGCCGTTTGCCGCTGCCGTCTACAGTCTGCTGTCTGCCGTCTGCCATCTCCCGTCTGCCGTCTGCCGCATGGATCGGAATCATACCTCTAGGCGAAAACGAAAAATTCAACTTCTTGTTTCGTAAGAGGCTTCGTATAGGCAGGTGTTTAGGTTTTATTTATTGATAATTTGTCAATTATAAGTCACATTATATAACGTTATCAGCAGAAGTATATTAATTAATTAGGTAAGTACTGTATCATTCTATCATCAAAGCCTCATGTTCCTGTAATTTCACCGACACCTTCAAACCGGAGCATTGCGAGCACTACTGCTTTGCGGCAGGCATAGGTATGGTGGTGGTACTTCCCCAGACGAGCTCTGTCATAAAACAGCTCTACTACTAACTGGCCTGGTATAGGCAGTCACATGTGTTATGTCATCAAGATAAAGTGTGAAGTTACTGCATTAGAACGACACAAAAGTCATCTCATTATCATTCGCGGTAGACAAGCTCTGCCTTCCCTGCACCCGCTCGGCTTCGCAGAGGTGGTGGCGATGCTGCTCGCCACAGACTGCCGGAGCAGCAACATCAGCAAGCGCATTAACCTGCACACGCCGCTGCACACTGCGGTGGAGCTGGAGAGCCTGGATAGCATCACGCAGCTGCTGGAGGCCGGCGCCTGCGCGGTCAACCTGAACCGCGACGGAGAGACGCCTCTGCATGTGTGTGTCAAGAAACGGCTGAAGCCACACTTACAGGTGAGGTTATACCATTATAGTTCAGTCGACAGATAGAAAAAGGTCAAAAGTTAATGAAAATTTGGGAGGTTGTTCAGGGATAGTTAATTAACATTTACTCAAGTTTTGGACCTCGAGGACCCTGTGCGTAAAGAGGAGGGGGTGAAAAACTGCAAAAGTTTCAACCTACCTCCGGGTTTTCCGCAATAACTTTTTTCCCTTACATCCTACGGCAAAAGTAGTTCTCCTCCTCTCCTCTCCCCCCGCCCAACCCAAGGGTTGGGTAGTTGTTCTCGCAAAGGGTCCTTGAGGTCCAAAACTTGAAAAAAAATTAATTATCCATTCTTTTTCATCGGAACAAAATCCCGAAGTTTAATTAACTTTCGAACTTTTTCCACTTTACCCCCATTTATCCGACCTGTCGACTGGAGTGGAGATAAATGGCGAGAAAAAGAAGGCGAGTCATAACAGTCCATAACAACAATAGGTACATCAAGATCACGGGCGCTCTGTCAAGAGTACAACGACGGAAAAAAGACTCCGTATCCAATCAAGTGGAATGAATATTAGTGAATTAAAATAAGAGCTCTGCTTTTTGGTTAGATGTCTTTAGATCTCGGATAGTAATTTCTTTATTCACTGGTGAGTGAATAAGGAAACAGAAATCACTGTTGCTCAGTCCGTGGTCAAGGTCAGTGTACTATCTACTGCTGAAATGGTCTCTATAAACTCGCTCCCAGATACAAACTCGCGTCCTTTAAATCCATCGAGCAACGCAGGCCTCCGTTTGAATCAGTCAGAAGGGGAGGCTGGTTTGCACTGGGCCATCACGGTTTTGTTGTAATATACTTTGTTTAACTGTTTGGATGTTCCTTCATTTTTTTAATGTGCATGAGAGGAGTGTCCCTGCGTTGACGACTAAATACTTTCATCAGCTTAGTTTATTACCATCAGCCAAGGTTATTTATTGGGATACCATACCTCAAGCTGGTCACTGATTCGAAACATGTGATGATGTTACCAAGTAACCATTGGCAATAAGTAAAGTTATTCCTGTTCAATCTTCCAGGCCTTCATCTACTTCGACTTTCAGCACCCTCAGTCTCCGTCAAGCCTAATCGTGGATGTGAAAGACAAGGACGGTTATACAGTGCTGCACTCCTGCGTCTTGAACAACTGGCTGCCAGGAGTGTGCCTCGCTTTGGAAGCTGGTGCCAATATCATTTCTATGGTATTATTATTCAAACAACAATTTCTAAAGATTCGGAACATGCAGATGGTCTGCCTTTTGTTAAACAATAACCTCTGCATATCGACTACACTACCTCGTAGATCACAACGCTATCTGGCAATGCTTGTGCTCGTCAACCTGATACATGGAGATGAAAAGTTTCATGAGTCTGTAATTTCACCGGCAATTAGTGTATAAGATATTCAAACCGATAAACAATGAAAGCAATGTTTGGTGGCAAAAATAGGCATGGCGAATTGGTAAAGAAAATTAAAAAGCTAATTGGGGCATTAAAAATCAAAATCAAATCAAAACAAATATCTTTATTTCAGGCTTATTGGAAAATGTAAAAACCTAAACAATAAGCCCATAGCAACAGTAATACCTTAAAAACTAACATACATATAAAAAAACACTTTTATTCTACTTTAATGCACACGTTTAGACGGCGACGTATGACACAACTGCGCGGTGTCTCGTATCAGGCGTCCGAAGAACCTCCTGAACTTGGCACCTCTCGGCCAGAACTCTCCATTCATAAAGGTCGATAGACGGTCAGTCGGCAACCTCACCATAAAGGAAATACAATTTACATCATGGCTCCAACTGCTCAACCCTCATGGTTAGCCCTGTCTTCTGCTTGATTACATCAGAGGATGGGTAGCAGAATCCATTTGAGTACTTAACACCACCTGCGATCATTAATCCTCCTGCTAAACCTGGTGATTTTGGAAAATTGGGGGATTAGCCATAATCAATACGCGCATTGTAACTGGAAGGCTTCGTCCAGCATTGGACGTTGTGGTGGACGTATAAAGGAAAACTAGGTTAAAACTAGGCTAGAACTACTGAATTATTTTCCTACAAAGATGAAATGATAGCAACTTATGGGTAATGACAGAACTCTCAAATTGTTTAAAATATCGTTCTCTTCCAATTAAATCCAAAAATCATTAAATAAATCCAAAAATTATCGTTTTTTTTCAGTCACTCTACGGTGAAACTCCTCTGCACTCCGCAGCAGAACTAGAACAGATGGATATTCTCAAAGAAATACTGGCATTTGCTAAAGACACAAAAGTCATTGACAAAACGAATAAAAGAGGAGAAACGGCTCTCTTTAAAGCTGTCACAAAAGGAAACATTGATTGCGCCAAGATGCTTCTTAAACAAGGAGCATCCATAGAAACAACCTTACCAGACCGAAGAAACGTTTTACATATAGCTGCAGCTCGCGGACTCTACGACATGCTCAAATTTCTTCTAGACTACAACTACACAGTCACACGAAAATCAGTAAACGACGTAACAGTTGACGACAGGAAAGGGTACGGGCCCATACACTTCGCAGCCGAAAGGGGCCACCTCGAATGCATTAAGCTGCTTCTATCTCGAAATGCCTATATTAATCTAAAAGCAACAAGCAGCATCCATAAAGGGCAAACTCCTCTCCACATAGCCGCTAGAAAAAACAACACAGAGATAGTAAAACTTATTCTGAAGAATAATAATGAATCTATTTACATGGAAGACGCTCTCGGATGGAATGCATTGCACACAGCATGCTACTACGCAAGCAGAGATGTCATTAAACTGCTTCTGCGGGAAGGGTCAGACATTTCCGCGTACACTGGTGGCGAAAGCAAACTCAGAAAGACAGCGATACAGTTAATCATGAATAATGTATCGAAACCAACGGAGTTCATGCTCGATATATTTGATTCGTGTATCAGCTGCGACTATGCATGTTCGGAGGATCCGAACTGTGAAGTGACGGTCGACTATGGGATATTGCTACCGAATAAGCATGATATCGATTCGGATAAAGTCGATGATGTTGGGATATTGGTGTCGCATAAGGATATCAATAACATGGAAATGAAGGTTATACAAACTTTACTGAAGACCGGTAATACATATGACCAGAAGCGGCTTTTGATCCATCCGTTGGTGGAAAGCTTTCTGTGTTTGAAGTGGAAAGCTCTGGTACCATTCTTCTACATAATGTTGGTGCTGTATGGACTGTTTGTGATGACGTTGACTTCTTTCATACTCTCTGTTTACTACTACCGAGATTCTCAAAACAAAACTGATCTGAATAGCAAAGGGCCTACACATGCGTATCCATATAACAAAGACCTAGATAGACCAGAATGGTTGGACTGTTCAGCTTGGGTATATGTACTGTACTTCACAATTAGCTTGATTGTATTACAGGTAAGAAATCCTATATATTGGCCCATATATTGGCCTAGTAAGCAGGTAAGGATAAATAGATGAAGGTGTTACTAATAGAATCAATTGAATTTAAAATTTTACCCGCGGTGTGTGAAATTAATTGGTTTGCTCCCCTATTCAAATTCATAGGTATTTAATTCATTGAAATCACAAGGACCATTTTTCGCGACCAAACCTAGAACAACCAACATAGTTGGCCTTTCTTTTTATGATCCCACTAAGGTGGGAAGCGCCTGTGTGGTGCCTAGAAAACAAAGGCATGCTAATTCATAAAAAACCCAAAGCATTTAGTCGAAAGTAACATTTAAAGAGAACCAGCAAAAGTTTATAAGACAGCACATTTAGGCACAGATATATCAAATTGACATGCTAGCTAGTGGCAGGGTGACATCACGCTACGTGGTTTTGCCGGTATATAGTGATAGAATAGTGTATAATCGTGTGCTGGAGCTGTAAATCTTCCATCTCCTCTTTGCTGCATGCGCATTGTGCTATACAGGCATAGCGCTAACTGAGTAGGTTCCTGCGGTCGTGCGGGGAGTGTCGTTTAGTTTAAATACGTAACGCGTGTTAACAGCGATACCAACGCCTGACTGAAATCTCGCGGCAATGAAATCACACCCCTTCCGCACCAATCCACTGCCCCAAGAACCTACTTAGACTAGCTTCAACTGGGTCTCGCCAAAAATGCATATGGCCCTGCTGAGAACGCAGTCTAATATTATATTTGATTTCTAGGAACTTCTCTACATGAAAGTCAGCAGAAGATACTTCCTCCAGCTTGAAACGTGGGTAAAGTTCAGCTCCATAGCCCTTGCAGTCTTTCTGCCGCCAGCTATATACAGCACAAAAAAAGACTGGCCGAGACACTTCGCCACAATTGCCCTGCTGCTGTCCTGGTTGCAAATGACGTTTCTGCTGTCCAGATTCCCGAATTGGGGTTATTACATTCTTATCTTCAGGAAGGTGTCCACAAAAGTGTTAAAGGTAGGTGTAAAGTTTAGTTCATCATCAACCTACAGAAGTCCACTTTTGAACAGGCCAGACGCCATAGAATGCCATGACGAAGGGTTAGTTTTAAGGGAAACAAACTTTTGTCAAGTGCACCATGTGACGTATCAAATGAAAGGGCTCGTTATGAGGAATACAAATATTTATTGTTCTTATACGAAATTCATATTTTCCCTGAATCCCGGATTTTATCATCGAAACTGAACCCTAAATTTTGAAATAAAAACAATATAGGGACCTACTAGATTAATGGACAACCTTAACAAAAATCCTGTCTTTAAATTACCACGGTATTCAGTAATAATGTGTACCTTTATTTCACTGAAGCTAAATTGCTCTAGTGGTTAGTACGGTAGCCTCTTCACACGAGCATGACTCGCACTTGACCATGTTTTATGCTAATTGAATTAACGCCTGTTACACGCGACTATGTAATATTTTTTCAGCCCTAACTAATTTATTTCGGTTTTCAGATTCTCCTGACCTTCGTTATCCTCGTCATCGGATTCGCCCTCAGCTTTATGATCGAGTACCACTCAAAGATACCCTTCGAGAACCCCTGGGCTGCCTTCGTCAAGACCATGGTGATGATGACTTCAGAGTTCGATTACGACGACCTAGTCAAGAAGAAGGACTCCGCAAATTTGAAAATCTCTTTGATCATCATACGTCTGCTATTCCTAATTTTCATGATTCTAGCGTCTATAGTCCTGATGAACCTGATGGTAGCCGTGGCAGTTCATGACCTCAACGACTTAGAAGTCCAGGGTAACATCATGCGATTGGAAAAACAAGTGGAGTTCTTAGCGTCTTTGGAAACATTGGTAAACGTGAAAACATTCATGAAAATATTACCGAAAAAGTTGAAATATAAATTGAAATTTGTAAGGAGCTTAACCAAGATATCCCTGAAGCCGTGTGAGCCGTCTTGGAGCTACTCAAAGGCCATCCCGGCTCATGTAAGGGACGCTATTATTGATAAAGGTCAATATCAGAAGGAAAAGAACGATGATCAGGTAGACTGTAATAATATACAAAAGAAACTCGATCATATATTCGCTGCCATTGGCGCCGATAGAAAGCATGGAAATGGTTGGGCATCGAAACATGATATCGATGATGTAAAAAAACAAATAGACTCAGTGAATAATAAACTCGACAAAGTATTGCATTATTTACTGGATATTGGTGAAACAGAATAACTATTGAAGTAAGTAGTATTTCTGAATACATAGTTTTTATTTAACAACTATGTTCCGTAATTCGCTGAGGTGTGCAAAACTAATAAAGTGTTTATAATACTTATAGAAGCCTTATGTAAGTTCGCACCCAGTACATCAATTTCCCCCGAGCCGCAAACTATAAAAAACAAATTCGGTGTTTCCCACTATGCACGTAGTTTTAATTAAAATCCATAACGCACTAAGACTATCTCTATAAGTAACTGAACTTGCTCCTAACACTTTTTTGTTAATTCAAAATGTTTTTTTTTCAATGTTTTTACCTGGTATTCCATAGATAGATAGATAGATAGATAGATAAAGTCTTTATTTACAACTTCAGACACACACATACAAATTACAACAAATAGTACAGTGCACAAGTAAAAATAAACAATAAAATACAGTATACTAATAAAAACAAACAATAATATATACAAAATTCAAGTAAAATGTCTGTGTGTGCTGCAGTACGTCAAAAAGGCCATGGCTAAGCGAGATATTTTGCTCAAGAAGCAAAAACACTGATTTTCAGCCATAACCCGTCGATAGCAAGCAGAACGAGTTACAAAACAATGTGTTATGTGTACCTAGGCTACAACATGTTCGCGCTTGTTCAGTAATAGAGGAGTTCTTATAATATTGGAGTACAACCATTTCCATACGCGCCAGAAACGATGCAAACCTGGGATAAGCTCCTATTCGTGTCATCTAACGATTCCATAAGAATCCACGACTACTCGACTTAGGTCCACACTTTTTGCTAATTCGCCTGTACAACGGTCAAACTCAGAAGCGACTTAACTACATGTACTATTATTTATTCTGTGAAATAACTGATCAGTTAGACTGCAATAATGTACAGAATAAAGTTCGATCATATACTCGAGCTGTCAAGCCAGAAGTTCTATGAAAAATGGAAATGAATGGACATCAAAACATGGTATGGGTGTACTTTTCACTAAAAACGGGATATTTACTACAATTATTTAAAAGTTATATGGTATGGATGATGTGAAAAAACAAATATAATGGGTGAATACAAAACTGGATTCTTTCAGGGCGTCTGGTCGAAGCGAGGCGTGACCCGAGAGCTGGCTCTTATCTGGCTCAACGCATTAGTATTGCCATTCAGCGTGGCAATGCAGCCAGCATCTTAGGGACGCTTCCGTCTGGTAGTGATTTGGATCAATGGGGAGACACACTGCTTATTTAACTTGCTAGGTGGCGCCTTATCGCTGGTGTTGTTCCGAAGTCAAACAAAGGTCAATAAATGTTAAAAAATAAATTAAAAAAAAACTGTCAAAAGTGTCAAATATCAATGGATAATTTTAGTAAATAAACATTAAATAATAGTCTGGTATAAAACATGCCTCTGTGTAGTGCATTTCAGTGTACAAATAAAGGTACACACCGTGTCCCTTCTGATGAGAAAAAGACAAGACCACTAAATGACAAGCACCAGCGATGGTGGCGCCATCTGAGATTAGTTTTGCCTGTGGCTCCCCATTGAGCTACCTTCAGATCGTTAGCAGCACAACTACTAACTAGTCTTCAGGTAGCACAGCTGTTTCATATGTTTTTTTGTTTTTATTTTGTACATGTACCTACTTGTATTAGTTGTATTATTATTTATGTAAATAAATGTATTTATTGTTTATTAAATAAAGAAACTGGATAACAGTTTTGGATTATTTATTCAATATGGTTGAAACCGAATAATTGTTGAAGTTCTAAATACTTAGTTTTAATGATAAAATGTACGCTTGGTAACATAATATAATAGCTGCGATCAACCGACAAACTGACACCGTAGATTCACCTTCCCCCCTCCCGTTGATGTATGACATTTTGAACTGTTTTTTACTCAGAGCATTCGTCGTTTTTTATAAAACTGACTAAGTTTAAAAAAAAACTGTTGACTTGTCCGGGTTGTGGGCTGCAAAATCCGGGGTTTTCAAGTGTCTTGTCCTGGTTGCCAAATTTTAGAGATGGCAACCCTAGATGTACAACTACCTCCAGGTACAATTCGAGAATCGCTCTCCTGGTATTTGTAGCAGGCTTAGTAGCGTGTACAGAAGGTAGTAATATGAAAAGTACAGATTCCGATTTTATGGTATTTTTTTTTTTTTTTTTTTATACTACTTGATTGACTGAACAAGCAGATGGCCCACCTGATGTTAAGCGGTAACCTCTGCCTATCAACAGTGCATTACCTCATAGGTCAGGTCCACCTAGGACGCACCCTATGTGGCATTGCACTGCGCCCGCCACCCTGAGACATAAAGATGAAAAGTCTCATGTGCCTGTAATTTCACCGGCACCCTTACCCTTCAAACAGGAACACAGCAATGCGAGCACTACTGCTTTGCGGCAGAAATAGGTATGGTGGTAGTACTTCCCCGGACGAACTCTTTCACAAAAAAGCTCTACTACTACTAAAATGTATAGTACGTGTAGTACTATATCATGTACTATATCTATGTTTAAAAAATTATCGACTCAGCACAGTTCCACAGATTATTTGATAGTTACTATGACAAACTAAAGTTATTTTTCTAGTTTGCGCCTTGGGTTTTAGTTTCTATTGTATTGTGAAAATGGGAGCAAACACCCGAGGCGACGTCAGGTGGCATGTGGAAGGCAATATTATCTTTACTAATATCTCGACCAATGTCCGTTCAAGAAACTTGGATGCTAATCTATGTTCCTTGGGCTTATCTTAAAGTAGACTTCACAATCTCATAGATCTCATAGACAGTCAAATTCGTGATTGGAATAGATTGGTTTTACGACTAGTGATTCTTATACACTGAATAAATAATACGCGTAGTACCTGTTCGTACGTTTTACCATTTGTCTGTACCTACTAGATTTGTTTTTACTGGTGATCTGATTACGGAGGAAGGTGTAACAACAGCCTCCGTAGCAAGTGGACAGATTTGCAACTGGATAGATTCTCAACTGGACAGATTCTCAGGTGGACGGATTAGCAACTGGACAGGAGTACAGTCCATAACATAACATAACATAACATAACGACAACCGACGACGCTGTAGAAGGCTGGCACAGAACCCCGATGATTAATGGCAGTGTTTGGGATCATTTTGATCAGCTCTACGTTCCGACCAATAATTTCAGAGGGGTTATTTTGAAAAACAATACTTCTTTCTGTCTTATTTTATTTTTTATTTTATTTTTTTATTATCAGGAGAACCAACAGCTTACTTAAACATAATAATACAGTAGGATAACAATAGAGAGCCAATAAAAGGTTCCCACGAATAGAGTTTGAGTAGGTAATGAACAGGGTGCAAACATTAATTTGGAGAAAATTAACAACAATTACTTCGCTTACTACTTAAAAAGAAAAAAAAGATAACAGTAGCAGTTATACCTAACTATTGAAAAACTAAAGAACTAAAGAAAAGAGATATATGTATATAAGATTTTGCATTTACAAACAGTATGCTATGAGAAGAAGTCTCTGCTCAGTCGCTGCCGCGCCGAGCTGACGCTGGTGCAGAATAGATCCAAGTCAAAGTGCCTACTTAACCTGTTATAGTTATTGCTTGCTCGCCATAAGTAAGAATTCTGCCTATAATTGGTTGAAACTATTGGAACATGTAGCGGCTTGTTAAATCTAGTCGGTCGAGAAGGAACACTTAGGTTTATCTGGTTTAAAAGATCAGGACAATCAATAAGGCCACTGGTTATTTTGAGAAGGAAGGTAATGTCAGCAATTTCCCGTCTTTTGGAGAGAGGGAGGAAATGAAATTTTTTGCAAAGATTAACGTAATCGTTTGATATATAGGGAACTCTTAGACGATAACACAGATATTTCAAAAACTTAGCCTGAATCCGCTCGATTCGTGAGATGTATTTGTCATAGCGTGGGCTCCAGATTTGCGATGCGTATTCGAGATTACTCCGGACAAACGTGCAGTACAGTATTTTAAATGTCTTGGCTCTCTTGAAGTCGCTTGAAGATCGCTTAATGAAACCAAGAGCCCTTGAAGCTTTAGATACAATTGACTCGATATGGTCATCAAATAGTAGTTTGGAGTCGTGTAGTACCCCAAGGTCTCTCACTACTTTGGTCCTTTCTAGTAGCTGACATCTTAGTGTATACGCTGACGGAATTATAAGTTTTTTGCGGGCGAAGGTAACTACAGAGCATTTGGAGGGATTCAACTCTAGTTTATTGGAACGACAGTAATCATCCAACCGTCTCAGGTCCGCTTGAAGCTTTTCAATATCACTAGATGAATTGATTTTACTAAATATTTTCATGTCATCTGCAAAATAAAGCAGTTGACTACTACAAAAACACTCCGAGATGTCGTTTATGAATACCAGAAACAGCAAAGGTCCTAGTAAGGAGCCTTGAGGAACCCCACTAGGTATGCGCACCCACCCAGAAATATAGTTACTAATTACCACTGCTTGGGTTCTGTTAACGACATAATATGAAGAAAACCATCTATACAGGTCTCCTCTTATGCCAATGAGTTGTAGCTTAGATAGAAGAAGCTTATGATCAATTCTGTCAATTGTCTTGCACTAATTGCAATGCGCTTCTTTGAATAGAATAGAATAGAATAGAATATATATTTATTTATCAAAATAAAATAAATGATCAACTAGTTGGTTAGATTGGAATAAAAACCCTCATCAGGTTCCATTCTGCACAACCAGTTGGTCGGTTCAGTTGGTCGGAGTGGAAGGACAGATTAAAAAAACTATACAAAATACAATCACAGAACCAAATAATAAAATGTCGTTGCAAAAAGGCCCTAACTCAGCAAATGCCAGGTTGTAAACTACCTGCGCTGGTCTTCCGTTAAATAGCCATTTTGCTTACAATAGTATATAAAGTCACGGCGTGTATATACAATACAACAAAGAATAATAAAAAACTTCATAAAATTAGGGGGGTGGGGGAAGGGAAATAGGTACAAATAGGTACGTACATATTTCTTATAACAATAATGATCGTAGTTACATAATATAAAGTAAATTATGCACAGCAAATAATACTTTGAGCATTTATTGCGTGTTACGTGCCCAAAGGTATTTCGTATTTAAACATTTGATACGTGGTACGGTGCGACGTTCCGGGAATCCTCAACAGACGCCTTCAGAACCACATTCTCAGTGCACCGATTTTTCTCCGGTCTTTCAGTCTCAATGTCCACGTCTCAGCTCCATAGAAAGGTTGGAAAGATGAGTTATAAGTGTTATGAATGAAGCTAGTTCCTTCATTAATCGTTCTTTGTACATTTGCTTTAAGTCAGCAATTTTGACCCGCGACCCGTGCACCCACTGGCTTCACCCACCGGTGGGTGTACTGGTAATTCTTGTTTACCCGTGTACCCACTGCGATATGGTTGGAATTAATTATCGATGAAAAAAATAAAATAATATACGATAAGTTCGATGTTAAAGAGTTTTAAACCTCGTTATATACTATTAGACCTATTTATCCAATGTACCAGGCTAGCAGAAAAATGCAGGAGTAATCGAGACTTATGTGGATAACACCGCGAGGCGCAGCAGCAATGCAAATAATTTTTATCGAATGTACCAAATGTACTCCAGCAGAATGCAGGAGTAATTTGATAAACGATTATATTCCCACGGGATTTAGACCTATGCGGGAAACAACGCGGGCGCAGCAGTTAATGCGAAGATGTCATGCTCTGTCATGCTCTGTCATTATCTGTCATTATCTGTCATTCTCTGTCATGCTCTGTCGTGCTCTGTCATTCTCTGTCATTATCCGTCATTCTCTGTCATATTCTGTCATTTTCATTCATTTCTCTTCATTTTTTTTTTTTTTTTTCATCTATAATTAATTCCAACCATATCGCAGTGGGTACACGGGTAAACAGGAATCACCACTACACCCACCGGTGGGTGAAGCCAGTGGGTGCACGGGTCGCGGGTCGCAATTTTGCTAATTTTATTTAATTTTAAAAGTTGTGTATGCATTAGGTTAATTATGGATGTCACTGACCTGAAATAAATGATTATTTATTTATTTATTTATTACTAGCAGCGCCCCGCGGTTTCACCCGCGTAAGTCTCGATCCCGTGGGAATATCGGGATAAAAATGTGCCTATGTGTTATTCCGGGAGACCAGTTATCTCCATTCCAAATTTCATGCAAATCCGTTCAGCCGTTTCAACGTGAAGAAGTAACAAACACACACACAAACTTTCGCCTTTATAATATTAGTGTGATTAAACTTCTTGTCTCCATTACTGAATAATAATATTTATGTATGTCCAGCTCTATCGCTTAGCAGCTCTACATGCCAATTTTACTTGTAAACAGATAAGTAACCGCTCAGTTTATAATACTTATTTGTGTATAAGTCATGTGTTAAACTGTGCGTATTTTTGTGAAATCCTGCGAGTATAATGAAAACTTGTGAACTGCATTTTTACAATAGTGATATTGAAATGTGTGAATCTAAGTGACAATGTCAGTTTATAGAGGTATGTTTGTTTGTTGTAGAATGTAGGCACTAGTGGTTTTTAGTTTTACGCACGTAATAGTGTTATGTATCTATTAAATATATACATAGAAACACGCCTCCATCCCGAAACGGTAGGTAGAGCCCCAATGGCCCTCTTTTCACAGTGGGTTGCACCGTCGTGGAATATAGACGCGACAAGTGGTGAGCTCATCGCCGCCATTGCTTCCCACGATTGACTCAGCTAACGCTTTCTTCAGTAATAACACATTAAGCTAGCAGCCAGGACAAATCTTATACCAACGAATCTTATCGATAAGTCGAACGATGAATTCCACGGATGAATTCTTTCACATATAAGGTGTACTACTGAATTCATCTCTGGGGAGATCTATGCCCAGCAGTGGTCGATATTGACTGACGATGACTTCGTTGGATGCGCTGGATCTGGCGCACATCAGTTATTTTCGTCTTATCTGTGGCTCTTAAACTAATAGATTCCCAACCATTAACAGATCTATAGCATAATCAGCCCATAATGTTTTCAAAGTGGCATTCGGGGCCTACTCTCGTCAGTCGATACGTTTTTCAAGTGCCACGAAATTCCAATTTTATTGTTTTTTGCTAATAAATACTTCTTGAGATAGCAAAAACTGATTTTGTGAAAACGAGACTTATCAAACATATTTTAATTGATAGTATCACATAAATATCAGATAAAAATAATTATTTACGAAAAAAAAACGACTTCGAAGCTAATTTATCCCCAATACAAGTTTTTTTTGTTAGTTCATTTCTATATACAACAATCATTACAGGATATACCTAATTCAACAGTGTAGTCATCCTATTAGTCATCCTATTTACTATAGAATTATAAACATTAATAATTCCTATTTGCCATAACATAAAATACACAATGTTGCCCTTGCAAATTCGTTCAATGAACTGTGGAATATGTCATATTTTTCCGCCACCAGATTGAGCGTGTACATGGTGCTCGTCAGAGGCGCTTTGTTCAACAACTGAGTCCTTCTGCGAGGCACCGAGATCAGGCTTTGCAGCCTCCTCCTCTGAACGTACTCATCGGGCACACACAGTCCCACTATCTCCAATATGCCCGGATTTACAATGAAACCCCGAAACACCCATAGCACGTGCAGAGCCAATGACATGTCCCTCCTAACTTCCAGCTTGTTGTATCCAACCATTCCCAACACGAACAAGGTTGGTTACATCAATGGATAAAAAGGGTACACGCCATACATTTTCCAGTACAAGTGCCTTGTAAACTTGTTTTGGATGCGCTCCATCATAAGACTATATTTAGCTTCATGAGGAGCCCATATCGCCACGGTGCACTCCAACTGCCCTCTGACCAATGCGTCATACATGGCTGATAGCGCCCTTAAGTTCGTAAAACCGTTACGAAGTAAGAACCCCAGTTTCCTATACGCTTTTTACAGACGTTAACAGCATGTACTCTAAACCTTAGCTCGGAGTCTAGACGAACCCCTAGATACCTCACCGATTCCAATGTCTACGTGTTAGTTGTGGTGGAGTGGTGCCATTGCTCTGCTAAATGTTATTACAGAGCATTTATCAACATTGAAATGCAGTTTGTGATCCAACTCCACTCCACTCCACATTAGTGATCGGAACCGTGTGCAGACCACAATGAGCCTAAACACGACCAGTACACTATTATGCATCAACGAGTTCCGTTGTCCATCTTCCGTCTCCTTCATCACATCAGCTCGCTGTCACCATCATATTGTATTGCAATCGGAACTTGACAGGTCTGCCAAATTTCAGCTCAATCGGATATCGGAAAGTTACCCTTATCGCCAGCCGTGAAATACTTATCATTCAGTATAGTTCCAATGGCCATCTCTGGTTTTCTTCATCAGTCCCACTTCACCAAATGGCACTTCCTGAAAGCACATGCTTGACTTGTTGCTGAAAATACTGAAATCGCTATATGTGTGCCTATAATATTTGAGGAGTTTCCTCAATTCCTCATGGATCCCATCACTAGAACCAGATTGATATGATTTGAAGTCGGTTAAAAACACTGGAAAAAGGTCCTTGGTAGGTAGGTACCTGTGTACCATATTTCATCGAAATTGGTTCATCTATTGCTGCGTGCCGTGGTGTGTCTGGCCCAAGAATAGACCCCTCCGTCTCCTTCCGTGGATGCCGTAGAATCTAACTGAGGGATTAAACGGACTTTTTGATAAGATTCGTTGGTATAAGATTTGTCCTGGCTGCTAGTTATATGAAATGTGTTATTACTGGAAGAAAGCGTTAGCCGAGTCAGTCGTGGGAGGCAATGGCGGCGATGAGCTAACCACTTATCACGTCTATATTCCATGATGGTGCAACCCACTGTGAAAAGAGGCCCTTTGAGGCTCTGCCTACCCCTTCGGGAAAAAGGTGTGTGTCTGTGTATGTATTGCTGCGTTATTGAGTAACAAATATCCCAACTTGTGACACTGCATAGCTGACATAAGATGATTCAATTTACCTCTTACTCATAATACAGAGCACCTATCTGGTGACCTTCGGTTTGTTTACGTACTCTGTTAGGATCACTATGAGAAATATATTTTAAATCATACCGCGCTTGTACCTACTGCGGTTAAACGCCTAATACCGAAATCTACCGGGTTCTTTATCATAAAGGGAAAATTTATACATGTGTTTATGTTTATACAGTGATTTACAAATAACGAGAGTGGAAAATACCTGTATTAAAATAGAAACCTTTAGATTACGTATCAGTGACAATAAAATGTTTAATATTATTAAGTGATATATATTTAATACTTAGTTTACCTGAGAGTTCTATCTCTTAAGATAGAAAGCATACATAACTTAACAACTCAAATGGTTTTTAAATTAATTGTGATTATATTGAACATTGACAAATGTGTACCAAAGGCATGTTCTCATCGCTATTTCAAGGTAGGATAATAGATAAGATTATGATAAGCCTAAGATACTAGTGTTGGGTGGTGTCGATATCGGATATGTATCCGGCATGCTAAATTAACAGGTACAGACCAGGATAACCGCACTAAATTTGAACCATAACAAACCCAGAACTGTTTACTTTATTTCTTTTGTCTGGATTAAGGATTCCTTGCTAGAATTACAGCTAAATTCAAGCAAGGATCCCTCAATCCAACGAAATAACGTGATCGGTTCTGGTTTTGTTTTGTTAATAAAGTTTAAAATTTGCGAGATTATTCTGCCCCTTTAATGAGTAATTACAAACCAACTGTCAGAGTAGGTACTCAAATCGAACACTGACCTTTGGTTTTGGTACGAATGACACTAATCACTGGGCTTGAAACTGGCTCATAGTGGGACGCAAGTGGGACGTCACAAATTTGCCGCTGTCAAGTAGTTAAACAATACGAAACTGACAGAAAAGTGTCCAGACTGGGCTATAAATGTCAAATTTTAAGTTTTATCGATGTTCAGTGGAGTTCAATGGAATTGCGCAATTACCCCACAGGTATTTTATTAATTAGCTTTAGTACCTAGTAGGTACATACATACGTACCCAAATCCAATTGACGTATTATTCACGATTTTCATTAGTTTAGAGGTAATGATTGTTTTTATACAATTCCTAAAGAAAGTAACTGCTTTAAAATGAAGTTATTATTGTGATATCCACTGACAAACAGTGTACTACAGTGATATCATTAAAGTATCTAACTTAATGAATCTTACAGGATTAATAGGTAGGTACCTATCCAATTAGATGTTAATTATCTACGACTGTATTTTGTAGTACTGAGGTATTGAAATCAAATGCTTTTACTATCGTCAGATTTGTAGGTATAGACATTTTGGTTTGTTTTAATGCCCTGTTATCTTAGTTCAGTGCACTGGTGTTATTTTCCATCAATCTCAGTACTAGACAATCCATTGTCCAGTACATCATGGTCTCATGAATCTAGTGAGATATTTTGTTCTCAGTAGATTTGTTTTCAGGATCAGTAGAACAGGATCTTTGAGCCGGCAACCCTGTCTTGGTTATTGGAAGTTTTTCTTTACAATCATTCAGCATTTCTCCTCCATTGTGGTTTCACCATCCTATATATGGTTGCCTCTATAGACCCATACTGGCAGTTCCTATTCTGGGAGATTGTATTATGACAGACGTTGTGTAGGTATTTCTTCTTCAATGGTTGATGCAAAGGTTGATGTAAACCTATCAGAAGATGCGATCGACAAAATGTTGTAGCAATATCCTCTTATACACAGTATTGGTGGAAATTGAAAACCATAGTTTTTCCTAAAATTCCAAAATGTTACTAAGACTTTTGTGTAAGGAAATTGTAAATCTACGTAATACTAAGTTAAGTTACCTACTTAAGTTATTTTTATCAATTTAACGTAGCGAAGCACAAAATATATTCAGCTGGTAGGTAACTAAGTTATGATAAGTCTATGAAATTTATTATGGTCAAAGTTCAATTTTAATGTTGCAGATGTAGAGAGAGGTGAGGCAGAAGACGGGGAGAACCGGCGCCCTCTGCTGAGTACCAACTCCAATGGCAGACCTGACGGCAGACAGCGTCCAGAGCGACCTGGCAACTTAGGCCTCACTATCACAACGCAGTAAGGTTTACTTTTTTAAACTGAGATGTCTCATCACGTCTAGAGAGTAGGTACAGATTTCCAGGGCCCTTAGATACTTGACATTTGGGGTCTCCCGTAGGGTAATAGTACATTATGCACTAAGGGAATAAAGCAGTGTCTTACGTCGCGGGCGGCATATTGAATAGCGAGGGAGTTATAAAGAGTCCTGAGTGAAGCGAGGGGTCAAGCTGCCCAAGAAGAAGACAGGCTTTATTCTAGAGGAGCAATCTCTACTTTTCACACCTTCTGCGAGACAATTAAAATTCACTGAAAACCACAGCACCAAACACCGTCTTTTGTTTCACATTCTTTGTAAACGCACTTTTTTTATGAGTTCTGGTGGCCCGTTTGATTTTCGAACAAACCTCTTTACAATGCCTTATGGTCATTTTTTTACAAAGAGTATTCCACGATTTTCCATACAAATTTGACGTTCCAAATTCAAATCACTTTATTCCCTAGGGAGTTTCACACAACTTTATATCCCTTAAGAGATAATGCTTTACTTAAGTAAAGCAACCTCAACGTTAACGTTGAGGTTGCATGATATGTAGGTAATTGGACATTGTCGAGCAGGTGGAGTGAAAAACTATTTATTTATCAGAACGATGTTTTTTGTGACAATTTTTCAGACATCCACTATTCCGTCCGCCCATACCGCCTCTCCCAGACCAGACTCCATCATCAGTGTCGTCGACGGTGAACAACACTCCTGTCCAAGAGACGTGCTACAACAAGCAATGGAGACGGAGCGATCGGAGACTCAGAAGGCTCAATACAGAACTGCTGGAGGCTATTGAAGGTCATGACTCTGAGGAGGTGGAAAGGTCAGTAAAACCCAGTGAGAATCTAAAACTCGTTATGGCCCACACACACACGCACCCGCACCCATATACACGCACTCACACCTACACGCTCAAAGACACAAACACACACGTACACATACACATACACTCGCGTGCCTAACAATACACCTGGTTTGTGGTCGCCGCTCTATTAGTATTGTCTGGAGTCCGACGCTTAGTCGGGGACCTTCGTACCAGCTTACGCATTGACCACCTTTTCCTTATAGACCGTGAGATAAAATAAAAATAATAAAGCCATTTATACATTGCATTTTTACATAATTACTTATTACTTATGTTATTTTGTTAGTTAAACTTAAGAATATTATTGTTAATTTCTTCTTTATGCAAGAACCCTAGATTGGGTGATGGCCTCCTCCAAAGATGCCCATATGTCTCTGTCTTGTGCTAATTGCTCCCATTTTGGGCCAGCTGTTCTTTTGATCTCATCTTCCCATCGTGTCAGTGGTCTCCCTCTGCCTCTTTTGCCTTGCGGGCCTCTCCACATGGTTGCTTTTACGGTCCATCTCTTGTCTGTAAGCCTCGCTACGTGACCTGCCCATTTCCACTTTAATTTTTGTGCATAGCTCAAGGCATTAGCTGCTTTTGTTATTGACCTTATTTCTGTGTGTCGTATTTTATCTAATTTCTTTACGTTAAGCATACTACGCTCTAGCCCTCGCTGGCAAGTGTTGATTAGTGATTGACGGGAGATAGTGACACAAAATATTGGGTCATTTGTACCAGTATGGCGGTTCTTCAGGGGTCTTATTACGTGATGTCAAAAAGAAAAATGATTGCCATAGCGCTGGTACCGGCGGCGCAATCGCGTGGGCGTTAGTCGAACTCGTCGGATAAATTACGAGTGTCAAACGATTTGTTACACAAAAATTCTAGTTTTTTCCGATGGTCCATAAAAAAAGAAGTAGGCGGTAGCGTTATGCCATACTTCTCCGGTGTGACTCACAGCCCGCCAAACCGACGAAAACACGTTAATTAAAAAAAAAACAATACAACCATTTGTACCTGGCTAATTTTTGCACAGTTAATCATCGCCGTGCAGCCATTTACGAACATCACTATGCCATACTTTTCGGACGGTTCCAAATGCCGAACGATTTACGATACCCTCTATTCTTAATAATAGTATGTATTTGTTTATCTGTACTTTGTTTTACCTATTTAAGATAATGGTTGTGAGTGGGTAATTATAAAAGAATCTCATCATTCTGATGGTTGAATAAACCAGTTATACTGTGTAATTATTGATTGTATGTATAAGTAAGTACCTATGTTAATTCTACTTTTTCATAATAGTTATTACTACTCAGCTTTCACCTTTGCTAACATATTTGTATGTAATTAGGTTGTTATTATATCTATAGTTATTCTGTAGTAACCAGTAGGATTTATATTATATTTGTTGTTGTATTTAGTTCACCGAGATTAAGTATATTGCATAAGTTATAAACTTTCTTGTTTACTGCTTTAAACATTGTGTCGCACGCCGTGCCGTGTCCGTGCATCAATCGAGGTTCGCGCTGAAAATCAGCGCTGCAGGTAACTGCAGCATTATGCTGAGCGCGAACCTTTTTTGACAGTACTGTACACAGCTCTGTACTTACATTTGTTTTAGGTAGTTTTTATTGATTCTGTGTGCAGTTTCGGTCAAAATAAATTTTATTTCTTTCTTTCTTCTTCTTTCTTTCTATTCTTAGCGTTTTGGTTCCACTTTTGTAATGCGAAATGCTGAGGAGTGGAACTCACTGCCGTCTTTCCTGAATACTATAATATGGGTGTCTTTAACGCAAGACTGAATAGGTACCTTCTAGACCTTTGTACTAAATCGTCAACCGCAAGGCGAGATCGCGGTAAAATGAAAGTCTAACCATAGTATATACAACGCTCACTTCTTCAGGCTTCTCAACGCAGGCGCTAACCCCAACGCTACCTGTCGGCTAGACCTGGTATCCGCGTGCCACACAGCTGCCATCATGGGTGGTGATGCCCTGGCTCTGCTCATCAAGTTTGGGGCTGAGAAATTAAGGATCGACAGGCTCGGCAGAACACCCTTGCACCTGGCCGCATATGCTGGCCACGCTAAGCAGGTGGCTATTCTCCTGGACTTCCCTGAAGGTGAGATGAAGTTGAAGTCAACTGCCCAAAGTATTTTTGAACAATGCGATGTAATGGCCGTAGTGGCTGGTGATTCCGGCAGAAGATTGTATTTTGCCGGATATGCTGGCCTTGCTAGGCTAGTGGCTAGGTCCTAGACTTTGAACAAGGTAAGATAATTGTGTCAGATTTACGATATGATATGGATGGCATCAACGAGAGTGCGTCAACGCATGCTGATTCTTCTTGGTCATGTCACTGGTATTTCTTGGTAACCATGTTTTAGTTCTGTAACCTAATTGAGCGATAGTGAAAGAAAATGTGGTGAAAGAATCGGGTACGCCTTTGAGTCTCTTTTTTTTGGAGGCATCCTTTTTTTTGACAATTAATTTAGGCTATGTTTTTTTTATACTACTTGGAATGACGGATCAAGCAGATGGCCCACCTGATGTTAAGCGGTACCCTCTGCCTATAAACAGTGCATTATCACACAGGTCACGTCCACCTAGGACGCACCCTATGTGGCATTGCACTGCGCCCCCCACCCGGAGACAAAGATGAAAAGTCTCATGTGCATGTAATTTCACCGGCAACCATACCCTTCAAACCGGAACACAACAATGCGAGCACTACTACTTTACGGCAAAAATAGGTATGGTGGTAGTACTTCCCCGGATGAAATCTTTCACAAAAAAACTCTACTACTACTATCACAAAAAGGCTCCTACTGGATGGATCCTGTTACGGTTTAGTTTAGGGTATGTGTAATAGTAAACTAAAATTTTCACAAGCCAATTTATTCTGCTGCAACTATGTATGTTGACGACATTATCAACGGCATCAACATGCAGTACAAGTAAACTAAAAAGACGAAATAACAATTACACAAATTCACTATCGCCTCATGACCACTATCAGATGGTACTCGTTGTCTGGAGCCACCACGGCTTCCGTCTTCCTGGACACAAGTCGCAGAACCATCAGTTCATCGGTTACATCCTGAATGTGAAGGACATGTCTGGTTTATTGAAAGACAGTAAGATCAGAGGGGCTATTCTGCAAATTTAACAAGCAACTTACACGGGCGTGAGGTGTACACTACACGGATTTTAGTATGGAATTTGAGGTTCACAAGGTGCCCGCTAGGGGCGCTATTCGGATTCTCCATACTAAAATCCATGTAGTGTACACAACACGCCCGTGTAGTTTGCAGACTCGAGGCTCAGAGGGGCTAGTCAGTAAATGTAACAAGCAACTTACACGGGCGTGAGGTGTACACTACACGGATTTTAGTATGGAATTTGTGGTTCTCAAGGTGCCCGCTAGGGGCGCTATTCGGATTCTTCATACTAAAATCCGTTTAGTATACACAACACGCCCGTGTACCTTGCTTGTCAAATTTGCAGACTTGAGGCACTGATGTCTTTTTGTTAGTTTGGAATAACTTCGCTGGCTTGACAAGAAAAACAATAACTGGGGGCTTAGTACGAGAATTTGATAGTATTCAAAATTGTATGCAGTTTAGTTTCCTTCTATACATTTACTGACAGCGTCCTTAGTTTTCTCCTCGTTTTCGCTAGGGGCGCTGCCAGTAAATATATGAAAGGAAACGAAACCTCACATAGTTTCGAATACTATCAAATTATCGTATAAGCCCCCTGTTAGATCTGGCACCAGGATGTTGGTTGTAGAAAAGATATGAATAAAAAGGTATTTAAGGTTATTAAACCTAAAACGTCTTCTGTATCGTCGCACGTAAGGGTTAATAACCACTTATTTATAATCTGTTTAGCTTCATAGACTGATGAATTTTTTCAAGTCGCATTATTTAACAGTGCTATTTGGGTAGGTACTCACGATTTCTTTAAGAGCGTTGCGGGCATGGGCTGATAGAGCTCTCATGTGAGTCGAATAGGTGGCAGCGGTCAAGCTGTCTAGTGTAGTTGTTTCAGGAAACCCTGAAACATAAAAGTATAAATCATAGGTTTTTTACAACATAGGACAAACACAGGTTAGTCCGGGTCAGAACTTCCTGTCGATTGCTCTTGATGTTAAGGTGGATGCTCACGCTTGAGGCGCGAAATTCGTTTCTTTTGGTGTTTTTTGCCCATTACAGCTCATCAACACTTCTTTATATAGCGAATGTTGATTTCGCGAGAATAAGGAGACATGTTTTTTTAATTGATAGTATCTCATAAATATAATGAGGTAAGATACGATAAAACAAAAAAAACTGTTAAAATGTGGTTATCGTAGCTAAACTGATGATATTTATGAGATAGGGGAGAAGGAGGGACATTAGGACACTTTTTACGTGATAGGTCCTAATTTTTTTTTGTTTTTAATTTGTTGGTGCATTTTATGCAGTAAAACCTATATTTGTATTTTACCTTTACAACACAATAATAAAATTAACATATTTATTGAGTAGAATAGGTAAAATTTTAATTTTAGTAAGCTACTGACAATGTCCCTAGCTGGCCCCCTTGGAAGGCAGTTTAGGACTTGTGATTTAAATGGGCATAGTAGTATTAAAAACTTTTTATTTATCAAATATGCTTATTATTATTAAAATGTGTTTGGTTAAGCATCTGAAATAAATGAAAACACCTAAAGTGACAGAAAGTTTTTTAAATGGTGCCTTAAATTTTTTTAAATGGTAGGTTAGGACACATACATAGACAGGATATGTCCTAAAGTGCCCCAAAATATATGTCCTAACCTACCCCAAAGCGCCATTTAAAAAACTTTGTGTCATAAAACAATTGTTATTTAATTTGAAACTAATACGTTTAGCACTATTCATGCAAAGATACCCAAACTTATCAGAAAATATAAAAAAACATATAATTTATTCTCATAATGAGCAAATAAACACATACGTAGTCCAGAGGAAAAATTTACACCAGCCACCGAAAATCCCGACCTGTTAATAAGTCAGTTTGACAGCTGACAGCGTGGCGAATGACATGTGATGGTTTGTAGTAGTAGTTTTGCCATTCTAAAATAGCAATTTCTGTCAAAAAAAAATGTCTACTAACGGTTTTGGAGAAATTTCCAATGTCTGAAAGTGCCACTGTCCTAAGCTACCTCCTTCTCCCCTACTATCAATTAAAACATGTGCGTTAAGTCTCCTATTTCTCGCGAAATCAACTTTCGCTATCTGAAGAAGTGTTCATGAGCAGTAATGAGCAAAAAAATTGAATTTCGCGCCACAAGCGGAGAGCATCTAGTTTAAATTGATATTTTTACCTTCACAGTTAACAATAATGGTTCCAGCCACGTTTCCATTTTCATTAATCCTGTTCATAGTATCCGTCGCATGTTCACCCTGAAAAATATGTTTTTATAGAGATTTCATGACTTAGACGTCGGAATATGTATTTTATGACTTACGTGTCGGAATATGTATTTCATGACTTACATGTCGGAATATGTATTTCATGACTTACATTTCGGAATATGTATTTCATGACTTACATATCGGAATAAGTATTTCATGACTTACACGTCGGAATATGTATTTCATGACTTATATGTCGGAATATGTATTTCATGACTTATATGTCGGAATATGTATTTCATGACTTACATGTCGGAATATGTATTTCATGACTTACATGTCGGAATATGTATTTCATGACGTACATGTCGGAATATGTACCGTTTTTTGCACGACTGCCCAAAAAGGAGTTTTTTTTTACAGGGTTCATGATTATATATGTATGTATTATGTATGTTTATTTATTCCATCATATCTTCTAAACTCCTTATAACCGATTTAGATGATTGAGGTATCATTAGAATCTGCACGTTTTCCGTTACGTAATCGATGTAATTTAAAAAAAAAATGGTTGGTCTTGATATCCAAGTTAAAAAGTCTGAATTCTAGATATGACCAAACTTATTTTTTTTTTTCTAAAACTTCGTGATTGGAATCAATGTGTAGAACTTTGTTCTAAAATATATTACACTCAACATTTACTGCACGTAGTTCCCAAGAAAAAACTTCGAAATTAAAGAATTTGTTGATTTTAATGGTAACATGTGGAGGCAACATGCTTGCCGCTTGGTGCCATGTTTCACGACATGTTTGCCTTTTTCTAAACGCAAACCTCTTTCGTAATAAGTCCTTCGTGGCTTCGCTACTGGTGGCCCTGTCTCCTGTCTCCTACTCAGCCACAGAACGTTCCAGCAAAAGTAGGGAAATTAAGTGTCAATGTCTAGGTACTGAGTTTTTATTATAAGGAAGGCTGTAAAATACTTACCATGTAGTTCTGCGCAATCTCCATATCTTGAGAAAATAATTCACTTGACGAATATTTAATAAACACCACTCCAAAACTTGAAAAAGTTGATAACAAGCTGTTACAAGTTGACAACAAAGAAGCAAAACAAATGACACTTCTGAATTTTGATATTTTCAGGCCAGTATTCTCAATAGTAATATTTCAACCTCTTTAACGTTTAAAGATCACACATCGAAGCAAGTTGAGTAAGCATTGTCTCCTTCCACAGAGCGAGAGAAAAGATGCTGCACAACAAAAACCTTAGATTTTTTTATATTTATTTTTTATACTACTTGCATGACGGAACGAGCAGATGGCCCACCTGATGTTGAGCGGTAACCTCTGCCTATGAACAGTGCCCCACTCACAGAACATTCGCACAGAACGTTCACTCTCAGTGAACTCATAGATCACGTCCACCTAGGACGAACCCTATGTGGCATTGCACTACGCCCGCCACCCTGATACATAAAGATGAAAAGTCTCATCTGCCTGTAATTTCACCGGCACCCTTACCCTTCAAACCAGAACAAAGCAATGCGAACACTACTGCTTTGCGGCAGAAATAGGTATGGTGGTTGTACTTCCCCGGACGAACTCTTTCACAAAAAAGCTCTACTACTACTAAAATATCAGATTAGATGTCAAAATGTTAGTACGTTAAGTACCACCCCTTGAAGTCTCTATTACGTCTACATGCAGGGAAGGTGTGATCCACGTTAGCTTGAGGTCACGTGCTTAAGCTTGCATAAAAAGCAAAAGTTCATCAGATCATGTCAGGATATAAACAGATCTTTGTTCACAGATGTTCAAGAGAAGATCGATAATGAGAGCATGTCCTCGGAAACGGAGGAGGACGTCAGAAGGCTATGCCCGAAGATTAAGGAGTTGACGATGGTGAGGTGCGACCTTGGAGAGGTCAACATGTCAATTCCGAAGAACTGGAAAGACAATATCGACCACAACTGCAAGGACATCAAAGGAAGCGTAAGTATCTTGTTCGGGGAATGCTCCCAGGAACTTCACGATCTGATCCCACCATCTCCTTTTCATCATAGGACGAGCAGGCGCACGGCTCGGTACCATCCTTACCTCATTAGTATACCCTCTATTCGTACTAAGCGGTTCAGTTCTACCTTTATAATGTGAACTGCCAAGGAGTGGAATAAACTACCGTCGTCTGTCTTTCCTGAAAACTATAATCTAGGTCTCTTCAAAGATAGAGTGAACAGGTGCCTTCTGGACCTTTGTGCTCCACTTCGGCCACATCGTCACTTAGCGACAGGTGAGGTCGTGGTCAAACATAGGCATATCAATTGAAATTTTGCATACCTATCAAGTTCCGATGACAAAAAAATAATGTAGTGATAGCGAACTGATCTGATGGAAGGTAGACATATAGAAAGTACACGCAGATGAAGTCATTGAAGGCATTCCACTAGTAAGAAATAAAACTTGAGGTGTTTTTTTTTATACTACCAAGGTATCAAACAATCTTACGGCGTACCTGTTGGTAAGCGGTTACCGTAGCCTATGGAAACCTGCAATAGCAGAGGCATCACACGCGCGTTGCTGACCCTTTAAATATTTCCAAACACCCCTTTTGAAGAACCCCATACTGTAGTCACTTGGGAAAACCTCAGCAGGGGGATCATTCCACAACCATTGACATTTCCAGTTACCCTTGTTCCAAGCTGGGTGGACACCGCTGCACGTTGCCAGCTCGTGTGCCCGGAAGCACTGCACACGGCTACTCCTGGCCGCGGGCGCAGACCCCAACATGCCAGACATGGAGGGCCGCACTCCGCTAGACGTGGCTGGATACGCGTACTATTACGACACGGAGGTCAACGGGAAGCAGTAAGTGTTCTATACTTTTCACTAGAAACGGGATATTTACCATGATTTTTGAGTTTTAATTGTTCCCGCTTTGCAGTATGGTTCAGATCAGGCATTTGAAACGGCTTGCACCGTTCTCGTTGTTTGAAAAAAACATGGTAAATATCCCGTTTCTAGTGAAAAGTATGTACATAACAATGATAGTTTCAAAAGTTAGTAAGTGTTCTGTTCATTATTCGTCCATTTGGTTTCAAGCTAGCTGGTGCCTAGTGAGGGTGATCGGGAAAGCAACGATATTCCAGTACAGATGGGACGAAGTACCTCAAACAAGACATAATTGCGAGTTTGTTGGTCGACGGCTAAGGCTCCTTCTACAACGCAGAAGTTTTTAGTAGTAGAGCTTTTTTTAAAGAGTTCATCCGGGGAAGTGCTTCCATCATACCTATTTCTGCCGCAAAGCAGTATTGCTCGCATTGCTGTGTTCCAGTTTGATGGATGGAAATTATAGACACATGAGACTTTTCATCTTTTTGTCTCAGGGTGGCGGGCGCAGTGCAATGCTACATAGGGTGCGACCCAGGTGGATGTGACCTATGAGGTAATGCATTTTTAAAGGCAGAGGTTACCGCTTAACATCAGGTGGGCCATCAAAACCGCCTCAACTTTTCGTGTGGATACCGATCATCCCCGTAACCAAATCTATTTGGTGTTCCAGTTTCGTGGACGTGATCAAATTGCTGTTAAAAGCCGGTGGGCACTACAACACCATGCGGCCCAAGGGTCTGAACAACTTGGACACGCCGCTCCACACGGCCGTGGAGCTGGAGAACATGGACGCGATCAGGGACCTGCTGGAGGCCGGTGCAGGAGTCACCGGCCTGAACAGAGCAGGCCTCACGCCGCTGCACGTCTGTGTCAAGAGGGAGTTGGAGGATGAATTGCAGGTGGACAATATTTTTACTATAAAAACTTTCGTGATCCATTCATCTTACAAAACGGGATTTTTTCTCGTATAGACTTAAAACTGACTAGTTTTATTTGTACTTAATCAAAATCAAAAATCAAAAATATAAATACATTTATTTCGAGCAAAACTCATATAGCACAACTTAGTACGTACATATACCCCTATGTACACCCCACCATATATATCCCTATTCGTGGACATCCTGGTTCATTCACGCCCTATCCTTATCCAGTTTCCTGACAGCGGCCAATAACTACTTATTTTGTATACTACTACAACCTTAGAGTAATGCGATACTGCAACATATATCTAAATAACATGCAAATTGATTCAATTTTTGTGATTCCAAATGGAGTCTGAGGATTCCCTAAAAATTTGCACAAACAGCCTCAAATTGTTTGCTTTGAGACAATTGGTTTTGGGTTGAGAATAAAACAAGACTGTACTGCTGTATAAGTTCCAATTTAAAATATCATTGTGACACCTACAGGTCTTAGCAAACTACGACTACAGCCATGCAGACCCCATGTCAGCTATAGTAGACGTGAAAGATAGAGATGGACACACAGTCCTACAGGCAGCTATTGAAGCTGCGTGGGTGCCAGGCGTGTGCGTAGCATTGGAATCTGGAGCTGATGTAACATTAAAGGTAAATTAACACCGCAGAGTATGGCTTTATGGTTTAGTTTTCAATTAAGAACTAGCAAATAATAGTTAATTTTTCTCAGGCTAATGATGGCGAGACCCCAATACATTCGGCAGCAGCGCTAGGCAATATAGACGTCCTGAATGAAATTCTTAGCGTTGCAAAACAGAAAGACGCAATCGACTATCAGAATTCAGAAGGAGAAACTGCACTGTATAAAGCTATCATAAATGGCCATATCAAATGCTTGAAAAAGATAATAAATGAAGGAGCTTCATTAAAAATCACTTTACCAGGGGAAGTCAATGTTCTTCACGTGGCAGCTGACTACGGCCACTTCAAAATTTTGAAAGAGTTACTTGAATACGATGAAGCAATAACTTCAGCTCTGATCAATACATTGACTGCTGGAGACAGAAGAGGATTTGCACCTATACATTTCGCTGTATCAAATAACCACCTAGACTGCACTGAGCTTCTCTTATCTAAGAACGCCGATATACGTTGCAGAACCACTTGCAGTCCCCACAAAGCGTCAACACCTCTACATATAGCAGCCGTTAAGAACCATACAGAGATAGCCAAACTTATACTCAAATATGATAAGACAACGGTGCATGAAGTAAATAGCATGGGCTGGTATCCTCTCCATACAGCCAGCCACCATGGGAGTAGAGATATTATAACGATACTTTTGAAAGAAGGAGCCGATTTATCAGGGCATACAGACGGGCCGAAGAAATATAAAAGAACAGCGGTAGATATGATAGTTCACAATTTGTCGAAACCCACAGAGTTCATGGAAGATGTGTTTGACTCGTACATTGCGAGCAACGGGCAGGATCTCCAGGACCCTTCATGTGAAGTTACAGTTGACTATGGGATCCTTATGCCGACCGTATGTGAGTTTGAACAGATGAAAGTAATAGAGGCTCTCTTGAAGACTGGGAACAGATATGGACAGAGACGGCTGCTGGTACATCCTTTAGTAGAGAGCTTTTTGTACCTAAAGTGGAAGGCTCTGCTACCGTTTTTCTATACAATAATAACGTTCTACGGTCTGTTTCTATTGTCCTTGACTATCTTTATTGTATCAGTATTCTTTTACCGAGACACGAATGAGGTGGCGCCGGATTGGTTAGATTCTACTATTTGGAGCTACGTCGTTTATGGGACGATATCATTGGTATTGGTACAGGTGAGATTTATTTTCAACGTCTTTTTAAATAAATATTACTTTATTTTTCCATATTTAATTATCGGCCTGTAGATCTCATAGGCACAGGTCTCACCAATAGATGTCACGCACGATGATCAGTTTTGAGCCACCTCGATCCAGTGAATGAACATTCTTTTGACCTTTAAAATGTTGTCAGTCAATCGACAGGGACTGGGAGCCTTCCTACATTGCGTGGTCTGGTTCTATAGTTATAAGAGTACCAACAACTCGCTTATGCTAATATACTATAGTAGCATAGTGTAGAGTAGAGTAGTATAATAACTATAGGTGTGATGTTAGCTTGTAGAGGCTCCGGATATGCGCCGCTGCCTTAATTCCTAACTGCGATGTTTTTGTGATCAGAATCAGTAATGAATTTGATAGTACCTTGACCTACTGACTGTTTTATTCTGATATTTTTATATAATTCCAGGAACTTCTATACATGAACGTGAAAAGCAGCCGATACTTCCTCCAGCTAGAAACATGGGTTAAGTTCGGTTCCCTTGCGCTTGCCGTGATATTACCGTACACCGTCGTTGTGGTGTCACTGGTTGACGCCGAGTGGCCCAGGCACGTCGCCACCCTGGCTTTACTCCTCTCTTGGTTGGAGATGATGTTCCTGCTATCAAGGTTCCCCAATTGGGGGTACTATGTGCTTATGTTTGGGAAGGTGGCCTCAAATGTTGTGAAGGTATGATCGATTTATCAGCTTCTAGTAACTTTTGTCGATGTCTAAGATGTAAGCTCTATATGATACATAAATAAATAAATAAATAAATAATTCTGGACATTTCACACAACATTATCTAGCCCCAAGCTAAGCAGAGCTTGTGTTATGGGTACTAGATAACTGATATACTTAATACAATATATTACATAGATAGATATTTTTTATTATACATAGAAAATACCCAGAACACCCTAAACAAATATCTGCGATCGCACAAATATTTGTTCAGAGTGCGGGAATCGAACCCGCAACCTTCTGCGTCGCAGGCCGAGCTTCGCACATACATACATACATACACACAAACATACATACATGCATACATACATACATAGACACGCCTTTTTCCCCTAAAGTGTAGGCAGAGCCTCAAATAGCCCTCTTTACACTGTGGGTTGCACCATCGTGGGGAATAGAGATGACAAGTGGTGAGCTCATCGCCGTCATTGCTTCCCACGACTGACTCTGCTAACGCTTTCTCCCAGTAATAACACATTCCTTAAATAAGTTAGCAGCTAGGACAAATCTTATACCAAAGAAACAAACAAACAAGTCCGGGTAATTCCTTATTTATTCGCAAGCAATGTAAAATTGTGTCGAGATTACACGGGTTGTGGCCACGGGAGGAGATGAAAAGATCTACTCTTGGGCCGGACACACAACGGCTCTACATGATATTGCATTAATTTAGACTATGTGGTACTTACCCTGAGAAATAAGTAAAGATGAAAAAACTCTTATTTCTGTGATTTCACTATAGTTATTTTGTTCCAGATCCTCCTCACCTTCGCGTTTCTCGTCATCGGCTTCTCCCTCAGCTTCATGATCCAGTTCCGCTCGCAGATGCCCTTCGAGGGTCCCTGGGCCGCCTTCGTTAAGACCATCGTCATGATGACTTCGGAGTTCGACTACGGAGCCCTCTTTGACGAGGAGCATTCGAAGGAACTGGCCACCTCTCTCATCATCGTCAGGATTATATTTCTCGTTTTCCTTATTTTAGCCGCTATAGTATTGATGAACCTGCTGGTCGGTGTAGCCGTTAACGATATTAACGATTTAGAAGTACTGGGTAATATCAGGAGGCTAGCGAAGCAAGTGGAGTTTTTAGGGACATTGGACACTCTTGTGTATAATAAACTTTTCAGCAAGATCCTCCCCAAAAGGGTAGGAAATAGTCTGAAAAGTAAAAGAAAGGTCCTGGGCGTGATGGTGCTTTGTCCAGGGAAACCGAGATGGAAGTATTCGAAAGTGCTACCTTCAAGGCTCCGAAATGCTATTTTCAATAAGGCCCAGTCACAGAAGAAGCAGCTCGAAGACGAGCTGGGTCTGAAGGCTTTTAAAACGATGATGGACGAAATGCACGATACGATTGTCAAACGTAAAGTTGTATCGGAGTTGAGTATCCCAAACGCTTTGAAAAATAAAGACGATGAGATCGTGGAACACTTGGATGATATAGACGACGCAGTATCAGAACTTAAGGGACAGACTAGAACTTACGTGGAGGAGTCCAGGTGTGCTATAGAGACTTTGAATGTGAAGATGGACCAAATGTCGCTGGACATAGAGGCTGTGAAAGAATTTTTGACTAGGCTAGAAAGCAAACTGAGCTAAAGCTTTCCTAAGGTGAGTTGAGCATGAACTGTGAGCCGTTTACTAGCTTGTCCTGGGGCGAGGCGATGCAATACGATGCTGATAAGTATCCAGGATCTAATGGTACACCCATTTCGACAAATATGCTGATAGTGCAAGTACTACGAAAGGAAATCGTTTTTAGTATTATTAGTAGTATTTATTTATTTTAATAGTGTTATGTCAAACGGTGACATAACTAATGTCTTCCAATTCCAACGTAATTAAACTTTAAATACGTATTAATAAAAAAACTATAAGCATTATATTTTTCTAGTATTTTTACTATTAAAATATTGAAAAATGATGTAGATTTTTATTTATGGCGATTTCCATTTGTCTATGAAGTATAAAGTATTTGTTCAAAAACAATTACAATTAATAAACAGATTATAAAAACATTTAGTAAAATAGTGGGTTGTGCTAATAGATATGTTCTGTTAGCAACCATGCTAGGTTGGACCTGTGTTACGGCGGCTAAACTTCCTATTATTTTATTCAATGAACTTTATTTATTAACGAGAAAAGTAAAGAAAGTATAAAATGAAACGTAACAAGTAATTTATTTTGTAAAAATTCAAAAAAACCCCAACGCTGAACGGCTGAACCGATTTTGATCAAACAAACAACAAACATACATTCAACAAATACACCAACGCCCGACAAATATACATTTCAAAAAAAAAAAAAAGGTTCACCCGTTCGGGAGCTATGATGGGACAGACACACACAAACACACACACACACACACACGTCAAACTTATAACACCCCTTAATTTTTCGTCGGGGGTTAAAATGAGCAATTAGTGGTTGCAATGGTACATTTTATGCCACGAAGAACGATCTTGAACTCTTTAACTAGGGTTAGAATCATAGCTGTGGTTGACGTTAGTGTAGGTATATAAAAGTTTTATTATGTTTAGGTATATTTAAGTACTTACAGTAGGAGCCACGTTTAAAAGTAGTTCATTGTTGTTACTCTTAACATTAATTTTACGGCGTCCGATTCGTTGAGATAGGCAAGATCTCGGTTCAAACTACTTTAACATAACATTACACAACACAACACAACGCAACGCAACGCAAAGTAACGTAACGTAACACAACGTAACGTAACGTACGTAGGTTACTTTTTTAGGTTGCATTGACTAACCTAGGTTAGGTTACCTTTTTTTAGGTTAGTTTAGTTAACCTTTATAAAAAACCGTAAATAAACGTACGTAGCTAACGTAACGTACTCTAACGTAACGTAACACATAAAAATGACAAAAAATCTTTCAAAAATGGCAGATTCAATCATCGCTCTGTAAGTATGTTTGTTTGTACAGAAAACTTGAAACTGGAACTCAATTCACATGATATGGGGTCTTAAAACCCCGACCTAGAATTAGAATTAGAATTAGATATGGGGTTTCTTGGTACGTGAAAACGATCTAGCTGGACAGCTGGGAAAAAACAAGTAATATTATACGCTTAAACGTCCTTAAACCTAACCTAACTTAACCTGGCTGTGTTTTTATTTTCATTATTACGTATTCGGTATTCGGCCGAATACTGTCTACTATACTGCCGAACATCTAATATTAAAAAATGTCTGAATTGGCCGAATACCGAATAGTTTCCGAATATTCGTTGCATCTGTACTTATATAACTCCGAAGACATTGGCAGACCCATTTTGATTTTTGGATGTGCTTATAAAAGAAAAGTTAATGACGAAAAGTTGATTTTAAAATTTTACACTCGATTTTTTTACCTAATTAAATATATTTTCTAAAATTCTAATATGAGATATAAAATTAAATTTTAATGACTACAGATATCAGTTATAAAAATATTTTATTTATTTCACTTTTATTAAAATATCTACATCTAAAGCGTCTCAGGTTGGAGTGAAACTCGGATATTCAAATGCCGCTAGCTTCTAGACTATTCATTATTTCCAATTAATATATGGTCAATTTATGTATCTCAAGTAGAGGACAAAAAAACTTAAGGTTGGACAAAATCAATTTTTTTGGATTGTCCGCTTCACGTGGAATTACCTATATACCATACACATATTGTCATAAACTATGTGGAACAATACTTTGGAAGTTGAATAGAAGCACCAATAATAAGCCCGAGATAATTTGCTAAACTGTTCGACATCAACTGCACTTAAACAAGACCCCATTTTTATCAATTGGGTCTGATTTCATTTTGTCTCACTTTATTCACTAAGCTAAAGGGGTAAATTATGTAGTTTTCTTGATTTAATACTTTAGACCTTTTTTGCAAATTTATTGATAAAAAGAAATTAATTATTAAGTTTATCTAAAACTTCAGTTATCATCTGACTAGTAGTAGACATTAGTTCAAAATTTCTATCCAATTTACTTTCTAACTCAGCCACTGCATTTTCCACAGCATGCTTTACCAAGTCATTGAGATGTTTCTCTATTTCATCTTGATGAATGACTGAATCGTCACTATCAGTGGCTGTATCTTCGTGCTTATTCTTCTTTTCTACCAGTTCTAGAATTTCATCTAGTTTGGTTTTGATCCGTTTTCCTTCAATTTCCTTTTCTCTCATGTCGAAATTACTTTGCGCCTTATTAATTATCAGTTCTCTAATGCGTCCCACGTATTCAAACCTATCCTCTTCAATCGGCTTAATCGTAAATATAATTTTTACTTTCTCCATGTGCGATCTCAATAAATAATTTAAAAATCTATTATTGGTAAAATCTTCCAGCATACGTAAACATGCTACCTGTTTTTCTAACAGTCGTAAGTTTCCTTTATGTGTAAGTACGTTCAAATCGTTAACAGCGACGCCAATTATCAGATTCATCAGAACAATTGCGATGAACACGAGGAATAGCAGAAAGACAACTCGAAGCATAGTAATGTCTGTGGTAATGTTCTGTATTGTTGTTGCCGATGTGTTGTTGTCCATGCTGTTGCCTTCTGATTTAATAGTGTTTGATGAATTCAAGTTATTGAATATATCGCCGTAATCAAATTCTGAGGTCATCATCACCACAGTTTTGATGAAGGCGGCTAAAGGACTATCGAACTGGCCGGTAGAGTGAAACTGGATCATGAAGCTGATAGCGAAACAGATTACCAGGAACGAGTAGCTTAGGATAATCTGTAAACAGAAAATAAATTATTAAGATTTAATGGAAGCAGAAGTGAGGTAAAGTTTACTGGTCCTCGAGTGATCTCAGATGTATTACGTGCTCAACCGATCATACTTCGAAAACAACTTAATTTAATCAGGCTGAATCGTTTAAAAATCCTGAGATAGTAACACTACTAAATCTAAACCTATGTAATAGATAGTAATGAATAAATAAATAAATAGTTTTAAAAAATTACATGATTGCTCACTTTTATAACTTTATAAGACACTTTCCCAAACATCTGCATATAGTATCCCCAACTCGGTGCCCACGACAGCAAAATAAGCAAATTCATCCATGACAGAACCACTGCCAAAGTAGCTAAGTTTCTGCTACATACAGAGATCAAGGAGTCTAACGTTATAATCTTTGGCATTGCTGTTGCAAGGGCAATAGTACTGATTTTAATCCAAGTCTCTATGTTGTATAAACATCTAGTTATTTTTAGATTTAGCAAAAATAGTTCCTGTAATAAAAAAATATTAGAGTCATGTACTGGTAAAATACTAGAACGTCAAAACACGCACAAGCGTATATTTTACATACCTGAACCCCAATTGAACAGACAGTCACATAAATGCAATATTTCCATATTTTTGGGTCATAATATGCAGGGATATCAAATAATTTGTTATCGTTATGATAGAAAACCGATACGATGTATACGTTTAATGATATCAAAAACATGGCGTAGTTGAATATAATAATGTATATAACATTTGAAAGCTTTTTCCATCTCAAAAACAAAAAGCTTTCTATTAGTGCGTGTGCGAGTAAACCCCTTTGTCCTTTTCTGTTGCCAGTTTCTAGTAGTGCTTCCAAGACATTCATATTATGCTCGTTATGTGGTTTATTAAGTTGTTCATACTTAGCACTAGGCATGAGCGCGCTGTAATCTATTGTAATTTCACATTCTCGATCATAGATATTTTTATCATTACTATAAATGTATGAGTCAAAAATTTCTTCCATAAATTCTGTTGCTTTTGGTAAATGATACATGAGCAAGCTCAACGCAGTTTGGCCAATTTCATTTTTTTGCGACATGTCGGCCCCACTTTTAATCAAAGCAATAACCATATCTCTACTAGCGTATAAGATGGCTTTGTGCAAGGCAAAGCCTCTGTTGATAGCGTCATAGACCTCATTACTATTCCATTTAAAATTAATGTATTCAAAAATTTCTTTCCGATTAAATGTTGCGACCACATATATCAGCCGAGATTTGTCGTAATGAGTTTCAAAGTTATCAAAAGTCTTTTCATGGAGATATTTAAATAATTCTATGTGGTTTTTCTCTACTGCATACTCCAACGGAATCTTGTATTCTAAGCTGGGTACTTCATAGTGTAACAGTTTATGGAGTTTGTCGTCATAATTCAATAGGTATGCGAGTATATCGACATCGCCCACTGACGTTGCAACGTGCAAAATATCGTTCCCTTTTTTCGTTTCATCGTGTGGTATACCATGCCCCATAAGTTGGTCTATACAGGTCACTTTTAACGATGCCCCTTCTTCCAGCAAGTAGCTAACGCAATCCAGTTGTCCGGAAAGTATTGCATTTGTTAGTGGGGTTTCCCCATCATAGTTTGTTTGATTTAAAATTCTATTTAATTTGGCCGCACTAAGGATCTCCTTAAGAATATCGAGATCTCCCGTTGATGCTGCTAAATGAATAGCAGTGTCTCCATACGCATTCTGAAAATATGAATTAAAAGTTATACTACTAATTCTAAGATAGTTTAACATTAGAAAGATGTTATAAAATTATGCAACTAATATTCAATTAGGAAGTAATTTTGGAAATAATTTATTAAGATTTAAATATGTAAGAAACTATGTAAAATTTTCAGAAATAAAGGCTATAAATTATTAATATACATGCCATCTGTGTAAATTGATACATAGACAGATAGAACACAGGTCGAGTCGCGGGAATGTACTAAGAACATTGTCTTACCGTCAAAGTGATATTAGCACCAGCTTCCAGCGCCACACACACTCCTGGCACCCATCTGTGTCTTATAGATGACAGAAGAACTGTTGTACCGTACATATCCGTTACATCTACCGTAGGATAGATCTGCTCTGGATGCTTGTGGTTTGCCAAAATCTGCAAAAGTAAGATTTCTATAAAATAAAAGTTATAGTAGTATTTTCATATGAATTTTCAGATAAAATTAAATAATTATAAATGCGCTTCAATAATTGTGAATACCTGGAGATGTTCCTTAAGTTGTGCGATTACACATTCGTGCAAGGGCGTGTACCCCATGGTGTTCTGATGATGGACTGGAGCACCGGCGTTCAGCAGCAGTGGCAAGGCCTGCAGGCTGGCCAGCATCACCGCCGTGTGCAACACTGAATCGAAACTTATGGTATCTGCGGTGTTGAGCTCACCGCCGTATCCAAGCAGGATCGTGATTGTTTGTACAAAACTGAAATAAGAGTTTAAGCCGTGGTCACTTACTGTATATAGGTCATCATCATTATTTACCTCGAGGGCTACCTTAACTTCAATTCCCTTGAGACTGAAATCAGAATGTTACAGTCTGTAAAATCCTATGTGGGTTGGTTGACGCTTCCTCGATTCCATACTAACAACTATGGTAGGAGTAGGAATGACAGACAATTTGCGGTGCCTTCCTGTGGCCCTGTGGCACGCTACTCGCCCTTTATGCTTCGCACTCTCGCCGAGATCAACGCTCTTCTGCAGACCGACCCAGACTGTGATTTGTTTGCGGATAGATGGAAGCAGATCCTTATATTGAGTTTGGTTTACAAGGAGAGTAGTTAATACTATTTTGATTTTGGAAAGATTTATTTTTTAATTGAAATACGTTTATTTACAGGAAGAATACGACAGATCTCGACCCCGAAAAGCTCAAATAAGTATATATATCTATATATAGCTGTCGAGACTTTCATATTTGCGTCTTTTGAGATCCTCAGCTGAATGTGCCGCTGTATTTTTGAATGATGATTACGTTTTGTTGTTTTTTTTATCATTTATATTATTTTGTGACTGTGGCACGGCGGGCGAGTAGCCGGATGAGATGCGAGAGGTTGCGGGTTCGATTAATGCTGCGGGACAAATGTTTGTATAATCTACAAATATTTATTCCGGGTCTGGGTGTTGTGGTACCTTGGTACTCGTAGTTCCTGAGCCCCCGACACAAGGGATCCCAGTGTGGGATCAGGACTATGTATGTGACTGTTGGGTGTGTTATGTGATGTTACTTTGATGTTTCTAATATTGACTTTTTCACAGTATTTTAATTTGACTTTTGGTGTATTGTCGCTGGACCTGATATTTTTGTGACCGGATTATAATTGAACTTCATTTTATCAATATTTTGTTAACTTGTAATGTACTTATTCGTAACTATGTACCACTTTAATGAAATACATACGTAGATAGACATACGCCTTTTCCCCGAAAGGTAAGACAGAGCCTCAATGACCATCGTAGGGTCACATATCACATATATACGTGACAAATTGTGAGCTCATCGCGACTATGGCAATGGTTCAACCGCCGGCGATTAAGCGATGAGCTATCGGCGATTGAAACGAACAAAAAATAATAGCTCCCATGTAAATAAAAGAGAGGCGACGAGCGATAAGTGTGAACAGCCAGCGATGAACTATAAATATAATCTCTCTCTTTTATACACACGGGAGCGATTATCTTTTGTTCGTTTCAATCGCCGATAGCAAATAGCTCAGGATATAAATGATTGGAAAAGTAGGCCTTTGCCCTGCAGTGGGAAACATCTGGCTTATAAATAAATAATAGGTGTTATTATATTATGGTTAATTTTGTGCGATGTTATTTTTTCGTGTACGCAATAATTGGGGTGGAATTCGAAAATTTAACATTGTATGTGAATGGTTTAGAAACAAACTCGTTTTCGTCTATGTCGTAGTCTGTGATCGTCGCAGCTCCAGCCAGGTCCAGTGCTGTCCGGCCAGAGGCATCCTTCTGGTTGGGGTCTGCTCCGGCAGCCAGGAGTAGCCGCACGCAGTGGGGGCGGGCAGCCCAGCTTGCAACGTGCAACGGACTCCACCCACCAATACAAGACGGTAACTGACACACACAAAATATTAAAATTAATCAGATACGATTATTGACCGAGCGAGAGAAGTCCATGCAACAACTGGCTAAATTGCCTTTCATCTGTTTGGTACTGGTCGTATTTTTAAATTAATCTTGACGAAACTTGATTTCCAGTTTCAGGTTTTCATTTTTTTAAATATCATAGTTAATTTTTGTCGTCGGCGATTTTTGATTGGAGTGGAATTTCCCCAATAAAGGGGAAGTTAATGCGTCGCCATATAACGATAATATTTGGCAGAAACTTTCGGTACCTACTCAATTCTACACTATTTTGGTCAACGAATAAGCATTGCCCTTCAGCGTGGCAATGCAGAAAGCATTCTGGGCGCGCTGCCGTCAAGTGACGGCTTGCTGATCTGAGCTTATTTTAACGCTCATTCTAAATGTATATTTTTATTTTTTTAAACACTTAATGCGTGGATATATTTTAACACATCGTTACCTCTAGGTAAGTATTGGTTAGATACTAATGTTTCTTAATATAATCTATATCATAGGTGAACAATTATAGGTACTTACTAAGACATTCAATTCTGATGAAGAATATCAAATATGAGTGAAATCGCTCAAGAACTTTGATTATACATTGGCGCCTGACAATTTATTTAAATTCTCTAACCTCAAGAGTTTATCAATAGATTACGCAATTAGGTGGTATTTGTATTCGGTGTATTATTCTTTCTGTAATACTGACATGAGTATTATTCGTCCGTATTATATTAAATACTACTACTTAATACTATTTAATAATACTTATTAGCATTTAAGAGGATCATTTTTAACACCTTTTCCTTACATACAAACGCTGTTTTGCTCAAGACTCACTTTGCTCGTTCAGAAAACAACTTTTTATTTCATATTGCGTGGTGGTTCTCGATCTGATTAATTGTTTCTTCTGTCTTAAAGCTACCGTCACTATAGTAGGTGCATTCTTCAAAGTGCATAACGTTTTCAGTTAGGTAGATAATTACTGAACTATTTTACTAAAGGCACAACAGCATTACAGCCCCAACTGAACGCTCTGTATTGGCGTCTAAGCAAACACAAATCAATGCTCACGTCTTCTTTGAAGCCTTTGCACTTGTGTTCAATGCTATCCTTCCATTGCTCCAGAATCATGACCTCGTTCTCCATTGCTGGGACGTTAATTAAGTGACCAACTGCTGGTTTGAGGGCTTTAACCTCTGCTTCTGTTTCCGGAGTCAAGCAAATATGAACTTTATTCTGCAAATCTGAAAACGTAACATATTTAGGTGTTCATTATCAATTAACTGGGTAGTAAGTAAGAAGTAGTAGAGCTTTTTTGTGAAAGAGTTCGTCCGGGGAAGTACTACCACCATACCTATTTCTGTCGCAAAGCAGTAGTGCTCGCATTGCTGTGTTCCGGTTTGAAAGGTAAGGGTGCCGGTGAAATTACAGGAACATGAGACTTTCATATTTATGTCTCAGGGTGGCGGACGCAGTGCAATGGCACATAGGGCGCGTCCTAAGTGGACGTGACCTGTGAGGTAATGCACTGTTCATAGGCAGAGGTTACCGCTTAACATCAGGTGGGCCATCTGCTTGTACCGTCATTCAAGTAGCATATAAAAAAAAATATGGAAAAACTTTTGTTTTGGGAAATATTTAAGGACAAACCTCAGACTACGGCTTCTGTCTCAATATTCTGTAAAGCATTGAGATAATAGAATATTTATTTATTCAGACAACTTAGTCCAACATTTTAGTAAAACAACATAAAAGTAGGTAGGTACTTAATAACTGACACTTATTTAGTCCTCTGGACAAGCTTCCATACTAGAGGACAATCGAACCGATCAGAGAAGGCGCTTACGATGCTGTTGCTGCTCGTGCGAAGCCTATAATAATACCGCTCCGGGAAACAGGCGTGAGTTTATGTATGTATTAGTAGCACGGTAGAACATATGCTCCCAAAACCTGACAAGAAAATGACGAATACACTGCTTAAAATGAAACGCGACGACCTGCGTATGGTGGTGGGCATCATAACAGGACACTGCGACCTCAACCATCACCTGCACAAAATTGGAGCCACTGACAGCGGGCTGTGTCGGGGCTGCTTGCAGGAAGAAGAGACGGTGGAGCACGTCATCCTAAATTGTGCAGCCACAAAAGACGCCAGGGCCAAGACGGGTTTGCAGGAGCTACTTGGATCCTGCTCTCCATCATCGACGCCTTCAGACACACTTCAACAGTGTTGCCATCAACCCAAAGTCCTGCTCCGTTACCTTAAGGAGCTGGGCTGGCTAGGGTAGGGTTAGCACAGGGGGATAATGCACAATACACCCCACAGCGGGATGTCAGTGCAGGTCTTAGCACCCCCACCTAGAATTAGAATTAGAATTAGCACGGTAGAAGTGGCTCAATGACAATAAATTTAGATACCTTTGGGAAGATCTAGAAGCATAGCGATTTGCCAAGTGGCACCTGCCCGCGCCGCGAAGTGCAGTGGTGTGCGCCCAAACTTGTCCACTCTCTGTCTGTCTGCGCCTGCGCCTAGTAACACCTGTAGTGCCTCTCCATTCGAGAGGGCTGCCACGTGACACGCTGAGATGTGTTTCAAGCGACAGGTGGCATCAGGGCATGCACCTATTTGCAGTAATCTGGAAACCGCAGTATTTTATAAATTTATAGGAAAATACATATATTAACATAAATAATAATACAACAAATGGAAGTAGGTAGGTACATAATCAAAATAAAAACATAAGAAACAGTTGTGCTAACTGAAGACCCAGGTAACGATCTACAGGTAGCTAAACTAATCCAAATCACTACCAGACGGAAGCGTCCCGAAGATGCTGGCTGCATTGCCACGCTGAATGGCAATACTAATGCATTGAGCCAAAAAAGAGCCAGCTCTTGGGTCAGCGTCGCTTCAAACAGTCGCCCTGAAAGAATTATGAAAACGCGAAGTTCCCCTGTACCCCAAGGTCCTAGAGTCTCGACAGGCTCAAATTAGTTAGCTAAGTTAAGACTAGAATTTTCCGTCTTTTTAATTTATTTGCATCATCATCTTCAGACGTGGCAAGTCCGTTGTTGGATGAGGTCTCCCCATAGAATGCAAAGGACGGACTTGCCTAAATCTCACGCTTGGCGGATTGGTGAACGCAGTACTGTTGCTGAGTCCACATACCACTACGTTTATTTATACTTTTTTATAATCTGTATAACATGTTTAACTGAATATGTATTAAATACAGCAATGAAGAATTACCTTTTAACTTCCTCATTGTCGTGGTCTTCAATAGCGTTAAGAAGTCGGGTATTCAGCGTCCTAAGGCGGGTATTCAGCGTGCTATTCCATCCCAGAGTATTCAGGTCATCGCGAGGTTCAGATGCATTATTTGTCCTGAAAATATAAACAGGAAAAACAAAAATCTCGGTTCAGCGCATTAATAAAGATAGTAAAGTACAAGTTACACTCGCTATTAGAAACATCGGTGCAGTTATTTTGGCTAGTTTTGGTATTCACTGAAAAAATCATACAGGGCTTAATGGGAAATGAGGCTATCCCCATGGTAACGATGAACCAATCTACGCCAATATTTTGTTAGGTACGACAAAATAAAATATTCCTCGAAAAACACAAGGATCATTTTAAAATGCATCATTTTAAAAAGCTTGTGTCGAGTCAAGTCGAGTGCCAAGTAAAACACAAGGATCATTTTAAAATGCATCATTTTAAAAAGCTTGTGTCGAGTCAAGTCGAGTGCCAAGTAAAACCGGTAGAGGGCGTTCAGTTTTAGATTGGTGTATCTCTACAATAACTTTTAGAGATACACCAATCTAAAACTGTTTTTGAGTGACAATTATATTTCCTCAGTCCATCTGTCGTATGCAGATGTAAATTATTCAAAAACTTAGTGTATGTTAATACAAAAAATTAATTTGACCGCAATTTGTAATGCCTCGACCTAAAAAATCGCAATAAAACTTGAATGAAAAATTTTAACTTGAAAATTTTAGCAAAACATCAAAAGCCCTATCGTTTGAGACTAGCCGAGAACTTAGAACATGACAATCATTTGAAGACATCGAGCAACTTCGGTACGGAGGCCTGCAAAGGAGAAGATGAACGCAACCCTTCATTCCTCCCCAAAGCACAAGTCTGCCCATGATTAAATACACTCAGACATAAACTTTACACCAGTAAACCTTAGTAATAAAGAACTACAGTTAGTAACACCAAAAGAACATGAAAAATAAAAAAAATTGATGGCATGGCAAAGAGCTTCTTTGTAGACATGTTAAGGACTTAGAACAACTACACATTGACCTGCAAGCCAAGCCTGCTGCTGTATAAGTGGCTGATGTTCGGCTCCGTCTTTCCTGAAACAGAGGGGTTCATGGTGGCAATTCAGGATCAGGTAATACACACACGAAATTACAAAAAGTTTATCTTAAAGAGCCATAACAGTCCAAACTATAAATGCAGGAAATGCCATAGGCAGCCTGAAACTATCCAACACATCACTAGTGCCTGCTAAAGCCTCACCCAAACCGATTACCTATACACACCAGACACAAACAAGCTGCTCATATAATTAACCAAAAACACTCATAATTATCTGGTAAACTAACACCCTATAACCAATACACCCCGAAAACTGCATTGGAGAGTGATAGCTTCAGGATTTACATTGACAGAGCCAAACTTACAGACAAAACATTACATAACAATAGACCGGATATACGCACATAGATAAAATTTATTTATTTTATTTAAATATTTATTTATTTATTAAGAAACAAGTACAACAACATAACAGAAATCCAAAGCGATGTTGCATGCACACAATTATATAACAATAAAAAATAAAAACAACCAAGCTTAGAATAAGTAGGTAACGCCCACCGAGGATAGACATACAATAATAACTAACACTAACTACTTGCATTAAATATTCTCTAAAACAAGTTGCGCCATTTCCATGAGCTTCGGCAAGCTATGACAAAAAATGTCAACATTGTTCTCTGAGAGAATATTAACTAAACGGATGGCGTGTGACATTGGGGCAAATTTGAGCAAGTTAGTTCTAGATGTTGGCTGACTGAGCATAGCGGGGCGGCGGCGCGCGCCCACGTACTCGTCGGGCGCGCGCAGCCCCAAAATAAATAAAACTATGAGTGTGAGGAATGAGGCGTGAATCTATGTATGTATGTATATCTAAGTACATAATATTTTTCTTGCCAATTTTTTGATTGTCACGGAATAGTTATATTTACAGCCACGAAGTAAACCGTTTTTGATAATAATATGATATTATTATGATGTAGTCTGGCTCTATTATTTATTCTGTGGTACAGTATGACATAAATATCCTGGTAGGCATACTGATATGACAAACTGACCAATAGCACAGATAAAATAATAAGGAAACTCTTAGTAAAATTATAATGGCCAATTATAATGGTTTAATTTAATGATATTATTAATAAGAACTACATTTGTTTTAATTTCATTTCATTTTTAGATTCATCTTTATTACGCGAGGTATATAATAAAAAAATGGCATATTTTTGGCACCAAAATGTATGTCTTAAACCTTTTTTTTAGATAATTATTTCATGTTTGGTATGAATAGAATGGCCTTGATGAGCACATTGTGAATATTTGTAGCCCCATAGACACTATTATTTGTATTTCTTAGCAAATGGTCGCACAAGCGTTTTCACACTTTTCTGTTAAGATTTTCCGTAGTCGGGTTTTAGTTTTTTTGGTACGGAACCCTAAAATGAATGATAAATGTTGATTAATTGCAAAAAACGGAATTGGTGACAAAAATTTAATTGAAGTTGGTTCTGCTTATACACTCTCGCTAGCCATGAGTAGGAGTGGCTGTAGGAACCTGAGCGGTGAGGATGTTAGTTAGTTTTGCTCTGAAATACACTATTCGATATTCAGTGTCCTTACCTTGTCGTTAATTGCGGTTTGCTAAGACCACCAGAAGTATTTCCAATACTAGCCGACTCGCTCGCAACTTCGTCCGAACGAAGGGTAGGGTAGAACAAACTTTACAAAGAAAAAAACAATTAAAATTATTTTAAAATTTAAATTTTTTTTTCTAGTTTTAGTAATCACAATAAATTTTAAAAATGCCGTTCTTTGGCGGGATTTGAAGTCATACGCTCAAGCTAAAAATAAATAATGCTGGACAGTTCACACAACATTATCTAGCCCCAAGCTAAGCAGAGCTTGAGTTACGGACACTAGATAATTGATAGGTATACTTAATACAATACATACATAACATAGATAGATATTTTTTATTATGCATAGAAAATACCCAGAACTCCATGAACAAATATTATATATTGTTCATGGATATTTAATATTTGTTCCGAGCCGGGAATCGAACCCGCAACGTCCTGCGTCACAAGCGAACCCTCGCCCGCCGCGCTACAGAGGTCGTCCAAGGTCGAAGGGAGCTTCTTCAAGTTTCAGCGACCAAAAACAATATTTTTTCCAGCGTAAATCAAACTATTGCGATATCTGGTACTTTCCCAATTCACAGTTTTATTTCACCTACATAAACTAGGTTCTACAATTGTATAGTTTTTGTCGTCAGCGATTTTTTTATTAGAAAGACATTTTCCATTTACCGGTCGATTCTGATATTATTTAGCGAAAACATTCGGTACTCAATTCTAACAAAGAATTACGAATATGAGCAAAATCGCTCAAAAACTTGTCAAGATATAGATTATGCAGGTAGGTCCCACCCGACTTTAATATCTGTGTAACGGCGGTCTGTTTAATAGGTGTTTCTTTGTAGTTGAATATTATTTAGCGATTTGCGTTAGTTTTTTTTTTTAAATTTGGGTTTATAAATAGATAATATTTTTGATTATGTTACGGAAACTATCACATTTTGAATGCGTTCGAATTTCGGTATATAAGCCACTACATTACAGCATAGTGCAACTAATTAATGTGAAGCTTAGGTAACGTTATTTACTTCAATTATCGGGCAAAATTTGGCAATAGTAGATATTTCCACGACTATTTCTTATTATTTTCACGTTCAAATATGCAGTGGATTTAGCTATCCTGGTATCTAAACAGACCCCATTTTTCATAATTTTCAGCGATTCTTGCGATGGTAAAAACGTATTTGTGTATTTTTTTTGTATTAAACTGCCTAGGTTTTATTAGATATCTCGAAAGACTATTATATTATCTATAATTTTGTATCATAACATCATTACAAAGTGATTCCTGGTTCATTATTATGGTACCTGAAAAACATTGTTTTTAGTTTATTAGTCATTACAAGCTAATCAAAAAATGAACCGAATTTTGCAAAAAACTTTGTGGTCGTGAGGTCTGCTGTTCGCAGAACTTTTAGTATACATAATAAGATTAGCGTTTACCTAGAATCAGATATGCTAGTCACTATGGTGTCTGTGTAGGCTTCACTTGTCCCATCTTCTTGTTCACCTAAAAATATTACAACATTGTTATTCATATAAATTTATTCATTTTTAGTATTTTGTCCGCAGCCTCACACGCGTATAGTCGGGATAAAAAAAGTCCCACTCGTCCTCAATCTGGAAATGAAACCACACATTTGGCGAGCGTAGCCGCGGACGGAAGCTAACTAAACGTAACCTGTGGCACTCAGCGATAATGTAGCTTCATGTAAGTTTATGTATGTGTGCCGTGTCCGTGCATCAACCGAGGTCCGTGCTTCAACAGAAGTCCGTGCCCAAAATCAGCGCTGCAGTTCACTGCAGCATTATGCTGAGCACGGGCCTTTTTTGACTGCACTATACACGCAGCTAAAATTAATTTTTGTTGCGTGTATAGTGCAATTACATCATGCTCACGGCTCATGGCGTAAACTGTAGAACCGACAACCGCCATGGAATAAATGTGACACCATGCTCACGGCTCATGGCGTAAACTGTAGAACCGACAACCGCCATGGAATAAATGTGACACCATGCTCACGGCTCATGGCGTAAACTGTAGAACCGACAACCGCCATTGACTAAAGGTGACAGCGTGCTCACGGCTCATGGCGTAAACTGCTGGCCATTTATATATCGTTTCTAAATTGTATGCATAGTCGTCGCACCTATGTAATGTTTAATTTTAAAACTCTTGCCGACTTGACTATTTAAAATATAATTATATCACTTGACATTGGCGAAAATGTTTAGAGCACAGCACTGAAGAGGAAAAGAAGAATAAAAAGAGAAGAAGAAGTAATAATAAATAGTCAAGTCGTGAAGAGTTTCCGTCAAGTCATAACCCAGTTTAAATCGTGGCAGAAAAACCAAGTCCTTGCAGGAAAAAATCCAGCATTTCAAAAAGACACGCAATACACTTATATTTAACTACACCGCTTTGTTATGTGTAATCCACATGTTTAATGACAGATTTATAGAGAATATTTTAAAATGTGAACCAAAACTTACCTGAGTTTTTTTTTTTTTTTAACAATGATAGACCTTTGTTTTACCTCGATCTCACCTGTTGGTAAGTGACGATGCGGCCGAAGATGGAGCACAAAGTTCTAGAAGGCACCTATTCACTCTAGCCTTGAAGAGACCCAGATTATAGTTTTTAGGAAAGACAGACGACGGTAGTGTATTCCACTCCTTAGCAGTTCTCATTATAAAGGTAGAACTGAAACGTTTAGTAAGAATAGAGGGTATACTAATGAGGTAAGGGTGGTACCGAGCCGTGCGCCTGCTCGTCCTATGATGAAAAGGAGATGGTGGGATCAGATCATGAAGTTCGTGCCTCCCATGGGAGCATTCCCCGAAATGTAACCTATAGAAGATCGAAAGGCACGCTACCTTACGGCGGTGCTCGAGACTCTGGATCTTAGTCTCACCAATAAGCCTGAAACCTATGCGTTCGATCAAGTCCAGGCAGCAAGCTGGTGTTTGGCCGAGCCATCCCAAACGTGGCAGCAATACTCCATACCAGCCCGGACTTGTGCTTTATACAGACTTAGAAGCTGTCCTGGTGTGAAGTAACGCTTTACCTTATTCAGGATACCCAACTTCATGGAAGCAGTTTTTGCCTTAGACTCGATGTAGGAGCCAAAGTTGAGAGTAGGCGTGAGTGAAACGCCTATGAGCTCGAGGTGATCTCCTATAGCTACAGGTACATCCCGAAAGACAGGAAATTAGAGAAACTGACTTTTTTTCGCCGAGAAGAGAACGCAATGTGAATATTTGGGTTACATATAAATTTTATTGAATACGTACCGATATCTAAAATATCCATGCTAAAGTGATCACATTTTCGATCGAGCGACATTCTATTCAACGTTACACAAAAAAAACTACTTCCAAACGGTTTTATAGGTAGATTTAATTATAATACAATTATTAATTGTACAATAATATATTACAATAACTGTTTACGGTGTAATTTAACTCAGGAATATTAATTATAAATGAGTAAGTTTGGCTATATTTTGCTTTATATTTGCTTGACCATATCTATGAGGAAAATTCCTCGTTTTTTCTTTCGCTTAACAATGGTGAAGCCAGATATACGGGTCAATGTGGAACCATGGTGTTGATGACGTAATACCAACGAATAACAAAATGTTGAGTATCTTTTACAGATATTATTTTACCCAGTACAAAATGGTTTAGGTATGCGACTAAGGTGTTTTTTTTTTTTTTTATACTAATGATTGACGGTACAAGCAGATGGCCCACCTGATGTTAAGCGGTAACCTCTGCCTATGAACAATGCATTACCTCATAGGTCACGTCCACCTAGGACGCACCCTATGTGGCATTGCAATGCGCCCGCCACCCTGAGACATAAAGATGAAAAGTCTCATGTCCTTTAATTTCACCGGCACCCTTACCCTTCAAACCGGAACACAGCAATGCGAGCACTACTGCTTTGCGGCAGAAATAGGTATGGTGGTAGTACTTCCCCGGACGAACTCTTTCACAAAAAAGCTCTACTACTACTAGTTGTTGTTTGTGCCCATTATGTCAAAATCCCATTTATGTTCAAAACGGTTTCACTGATTAAAGTATAAAAAGAGCATAAAAAGTTTATTTCTGTGACAACAAATTAGATGAAACGTATTTTTTACGAAATTAAGGTAGTTAGTAGGTATACGTAGGTACACTATAAATAAACTTAAATAATATTATACTTAACAAAATATAAATAAATAAATAAATAATGCTGGACAGTTCACACAACATTATCTAGCCTCAAGCTAAGCAGAGCTTGTGTTATGGGTAACTAGATAACTGATAAACTTAATACAATAATATTTTACATAGATAGATATTTTTTACTATACATATAAAATACCCAGAACACCCTGAACAAATATCTGCGATCGCACAAATATTTGTTCCGAGGCGGGAATCGAACCCGCAACCTCCTGCGTCACAGGCCAAGCTTCGCCCGCCGCGCCACAGAGGTCGTCAATAAGCCATCTAAGGAACAATAATTGGAACGATGCAATGTTGGCAAATAATTAATTTGCAAGTGCGCTAGCTCCCACCCTAGGAATACCTGTGTTGTGTTAGATTGTTTGCTACAGTATTCAGATAGCACAACTGTTTCATTTGACGACCTCTGTGGTGCGGCGGGCGAACGTTCGCCTGCGACGTAGGAGGTTGCGGGTTCGATTCCCGCCTCGGAACAAATATTTGTGCGATCTGCAGATATTTGTTCCGGGTGTTCTGGGTATTTTCTATATTATAATAAAAAATATCTATCTATGTAATATATTGTATTAAGTATATCAGTTGTCTAGTACCCATAACACAAGCTCTGCTTAGCTTGGGCCTAGACAATGTTGTGTGAACTGTCCAGCATTATTTTATTTATTTATTTATTTGTATCTGTTGTGTATTTATTTTGCACATACCTACTTGTATTCGTTGTTTTATTCTTTCTGTAAATAAAGACTAAATATATAATTTAATTTGAATACAAGATGACGTAATACGGAAAACAACATGGCATTAATTAGTGCATAATATTAGTGGTTCGCCCCAAACTGAGGACTCGCGAATACACGCGTTGTAATGTTACATACTTCCTTAATAAACAGACTTCAAAAAACATTTAAAGTTGCAACCCCAGGCAGAAATCTTCATACAAAAAGTAAATAATTTTGTAAAAATAAAAAAACCCTCAGCTCAATGAAACGGCTGAACTGATTTTGAACAAACATAGCTGTGTTCGTGTCCCGAAAAATTCACCTTTCAAACAAAAAAAAACGAAATCGTTTCATCCATTTGGGAGCTACGATGCCACAGACAGACACACTAGCACACACACACACACACACACATAAACACACACACACATACACACACATACACACACACAAACACACACACACACACGCACAAACACACACAGACACACTCAGACACGTCAAACTTATAACACACCGTCGTTTTTGAGTCGGGGGTTAAAAAAACACCTTGCACTGCATGAAAAAGCAATTTTTATTGAATATCTCGTAAAATATAGATAATTTTACAAAACCCCTACAGTGAACCCCCTCGGCTTTGTTGTATGGATTTTATTCGTCTGATTTTTTACCCAATAATGTGCTACATTTTAATAAACAATCTAATATAGCCCACAGTTAGAGATAATACAGGGTTTTTTTCCATCGTGAAAATATTGTCCTATCGTATTTCTGGTACAGTGTTCCCTCGTAATTATAATGTAGTAACCATGCATATTTACAATTTGAAAATTATAACGCCCATCTTTTTTGTCGGGGGTTAATAATAAGAACATTAATGCATATTAAGGCAGAAATATAGAAGTGGTGTGTCCGGCCTAAGAATAGACCTCTCCGTCTCCTCCCGTGGATGTCGTAAAAGTCGACTAAGGGATTACCCGGACTTGTTGATAAGATTCGTTGGTATAAGATTTGTCCTGGATTGTAGCTTATTATGGAATGTGTTATTACTGGAAGAAAGCGTTAGCTGAGTCAGTCATGGGAAGCAATGGCGGCGATGAGCTCACCACTTGTCACGTCTATATTCCACGATGGTGCAACCCACTGTGAAAAGAGGCCTATTGTGGCTCTGCCTACCTCTTCGGGGAAAAAGGCGTGTGTCTATGTATGTATGTATGTATGTAATATAGAAGTAGGTATTTTTATTTTATTTTACTTTCATTTATTAAGGACAACAAACAATTACACTCGTGTAATACTAAATATAGGACTAAACATAACAGGATCTATAAGATTAACCAGCCCCGTTGTCTACGAGTTAGGTATATGTATAGGGCAAAGAGAAAGTATAACTTATTACAAAAACTTAGTTTAGTGTGAACAAGTCTAGGACGCCGGTCGCGGTGTCTATGGAAAGCCCCTAGGTAGTTCTAAAAAGACCTAAAATGATATTGGCTTCAGACATGTTGAGAAATTATATCGTTTAAGAAATATTGGCCTGTAAGAGGCGTGTATACGACCAGTGGGGTTACCATGAGTTATCCATTCAGTTCTACAAAATATCGGCTCGTAGTTGACATTCCCCAACGTTAAACAACTTTAATCACAGAAGTATTATATAACTTCTGCGACTGTGCCTTTAAATATAGTTGCGGATACTATGCAACTGATATTTTGTACTGAATAGTTTTTGAACTGCATGGCTATAAGAGCTCATGGTAACCCAGCAGGGCTAGGGATCTCACTAATTCTGATAGTATTTAGCGAAGTTCAAAACGTTCAACCGATTGAACTTGGATTGGTCAAGTTTGGTGGCTTGACCAATCCAGACGCACAAAAGTTCGCTTTGGAAAATACGTTTAGAATTAGTGCGATTGGGACCCTGAAGCGACAGATTCGATAGTCAAAGGAATGGAAAAGAAAGGGTTAAGGAAAACCCGCAAAGTGCCAAAACGATATAAGCTTTAATAATAAAATTACATTGTTTTCATTTTTATAAGTAACAAAAAACCTCCAAAGCAATGAAACGACTGAACCGATTTGATAAAACATGAACCTTCGCTAGAAAAACTGCTTTCAAATAAAAAATACCGCATTCAAATCGGTTCACCCCGTTTAAGAGCTACGGTGTTACAGACACATAGCGGTCAATCTTATAACACCCCTCTTTTTGAGTCGAGGTTAAAAAAATAGACTATCCTGTATCAGAGAGCACTTGATCTCTGGTTGTAAACCAAATCAAAAAACATAATAAGTTATTGCTGCATCTATCTATGGTACTCAATAATGTCCAGTATGGACCATTCTATATGGCATGAGAAGGGTTACCTTGCCGTAAAACAGATTTTTAACTAGCACGGAAGGCAACCATCGATATTGTTAATGGATTGCAAAAATTTATGTAATTCCATATTTTTTGTTTCTTCTAATAAAAAGTGCATCTGTTTTGTTAATTAGGATTTGTATTTGTATTCTAAGTGAAATAAACTTGCAAGATTTGAGGTCGGCTATCATTGCCATTTGGCGTATAGGCGTGTGTAAAAATGCTTTGGAAATCGAAAAAAAGGCACCAATAAATCAGCCACCGAGATCATATTATTATTGGTAAAACTGTTCGTTTTCAATAGCACTTGAAAGACGTTATCAACTCGTGATTTTCAATTGAGTCTGATTGCACTTTGTCTCACTTTTTTCACTTCTTTAACTAAGCTAAAGGGGTAAATTATGTAGTTTTCTTGATGGAATACCTTAGACTTTTTTTGTATTTTTTTTTGTTTAAAAGAAATTGAATGTTAAGTTTTCCTAAAACTTCGGTTAAGATCTGAATATTACTACACATTAGTTCCATATTTCTATCCAATTTACTTTCTAACTCAGCCACTGCATTTTCCACCGCATGCTTTACCAAGTCATTGAGATGTTTCTCTATTTCATCTTGATGAATGACTGAATCGTCACTTTCAGTGGCTGTATCTTCGTGCTTATTCTTCTTTTCTACCAGTTCTAGAATTTCATCTAGTTTGGTTTTGATCCGTTTTCCTTCAATTTCCTTTTCTCTCATGTCAAAGTTACTTTGCGCCTTATTAATTAGCAGTTCTTTAATGCGTCCAACGTATTCACTCCTATTCTCTTCAATTGGCTTAATCGTATATATAATTTTTACTTTCTCCATGTGCGATCTCAATAAATAATTAAAAAATCTATTATTGGTAAAATCTTCCAGCATACGTAAACATGCTACCTGTTTTTCTAACAGTCGTAAGTTTCCTTTATGTGTAAGTACGTTCAAATCGTTAACAGCGACGCCAATTATCAGATTCATCAGAACAATTGCGATGAACACGAGGAATAGCAGAAAGACAACTCGAAGCATAGTAATGTCTGTGGTAATGTTCTGTATTGTTGTTGCCGATGTGTTGTTGAGCGTGCTGTTGCCTTCTGATTCAAAAGTGTTTGATGAATTCAAGTTATTGAATATATCGCCGTATTCAAATTCTGAGGTCATCATCACCACTGTTTTGATGAAGGCGGCTAAAGGACTATCGAACTGGCCGGTAGAGTGAAACTGGATCATAAAGCTGATAGCGAAACAGATTACCAGGAACGAGTAGCTTAGGATAATCTGTAAACAGAAAATAAATTGTTGAGATTTAATAGAAGAAGAAGTTAGGTAAATTTTAGTAATTGGAAATGATAATTGGTCTCGAGTGATCTCAGATGTGTTACGTGCTCAACCGATCATACTTCGAAAACAACTTCATTTTATCAGGTTTCAAAATCCTGAGACAGTAATATTGCGAGGTACTAAATCTGTGTAATAAATAGTAATAAATAAATAGTTTAAAAAATTTAAATGATTGCTCACTTTTATAACTTTATAAGACACTTTCCCAAAAATCTGCATATAGTACCCCCAACTCGGTGCCCACGACAGCAAAATAAGCAAATTCATCCATGACAGAACCACTGCCAAAGTAGCTAAGTTTCTGCTACATACAGAGATCGAGGAGTCCAACGTTATAAGCTTTGGCATCGCCGTTGCAAGGGCAATAGTACTGATTTTTATCCCAGCCTCTATGTTGTATATACGTCTAATTCTTTTAAGATCTAGCAAAAACAGTTCCTGTAATAAAAAATATTAAAGTTATTATTCGTTAAAATATTAACTAGTAAAATACTAGAACGTCAAAACACGCATAAACGTATCATATTTTACATACCTGAACCCCAATTGAACAGGCAGTCACATAAATGCAATATTTCCATAAGTTTGGGTCATAATATGCAGGGATATCAAATAATTTATTATCGTTATGATAGAAAACCGATACGATGTATACGTTTAATGATATCAAAAACATGGCGTAGTTGAATATAATAAAGTATATAAAATTTGAAAGCTTTTTCCATCTCAAAAACAAAAAGCTTTCTATTAGTTCGTGTGCGAGTAAACCCCTTTGTCCTTTTCTGTTGCCAGTTTCTAGTAGTGCTTCCAAGACATTCATATTATGTTCGTTATGTGGTTTGTTAAGTTGTTCATACTTTGCACTAGGCATGAGCGCGCTGTAATCTATTGTAATTTCACATTCTCGATCATAGATATTTTTATCATTACTGTAAATGTATGAATCGAAAATTTCTTTCATAAATTCTGTTGCTTTTGGTAAATGATACATGAGCAAGCTCAGTGCAGTCTGGCCCATTTCATTTTTTTGCGACAAGTCGGCCCCACTTTTGAGCAAAGCAATAACCATATCTCTGCTAGCGGAAAGGATGGCTTTGTGCAAGGCATAGCCTCTGTCGATAGCGTCGTAGACCTCAATACTATTCCATTTAGAAATAATGACCTCAAAAATTTGTTTCCGATTAAATGTTGCGACCACATTTATCAGTTGAGATTTGTCGTTGTCATGTTGAACAGTATATTCAAAAATATATTTGAATAATTCTATGTGGTTTTTCTCTACTGCATACTCCAATGGAGTCTTGTATTCTAAGCTGGGTACTCTATAGTATAGCAGTTTATAGACTTGGTAGTCATAATTCAATAGGTATTTGAGTATATCGACATCGCCCACTGACGTTGCAACGTGCAAAATATCGTTCCCTTTGTTCGTTTCATCGTATATTGTTGCTATACCATCCTCCATAAGTTGGTCTATACAGGTCACTTTTAACGATGCCCCATTTTCCAGCAAGAAGCTGACACAGTCCAGTTGTCCAGAAAGTATTGCATTTGATAGTGGGGTATCCCCATCATTGTTTTCTTGATTTAAAATTTTATTTAATTTGGCCACACTGAGGATTTCCTTAAGAATATCGAGATCTCCCGTTGATGCTGCTAAATGAATAGCTGTGTCTCCATTGGCATTCTGAAAATATGATTTACGAATGACACTAATTCTAAGATAATTTAATATTAAAAAAATATTATAAATTATGCAATCGGAAATAGTTTTGGAAATAATTTAATAACGATTGCAAATTGATTGTAAAAAATTAGAAATATAATTACAGCCTATATAATTATAAAAATAGTCTACTAGTTCTAAAATTTCTGTGCAATAATCTAAGATTAAATTGGAGGATGTGTTGAGTTTGTACCTCGTAACAACTTCCATGGTTTGTACAAATATTTCTCCTAATAAACGGATTAAAGGACTCACACACCACACACACACACACACATAAATACATATACATATACGCACACACACACACACACACACACACACACACACCTACACACAAACAAAGGGTACATGTTATCTGTGTTAATTGATTCATAGATAGAACACAAGAGTGGATGCGCTAATGTGCGCTGAAAATACTAATGCGCGAGAACATTTATGTCTTACCGTCATAGTGATATTAGCACCAGCTTCCAGCGCCACACACACTCCTGGCACCCATTTGTGTCTTATAGATGTCAGAAGAACTGTCGTATCGTACATATCCGTTACATCTACCGTAGGATAGACCTGCTCTGGATGCTTGTGATTTGCCAAAATCTGCAAACGTTGTATTTCCATAAAATAATTGTTACAGTACGACACTTTTATGTCAAAACGCAGAAATCAGAAATAAGTTGATTTGAGAAAAAGAGCTCAAAGTTTTTGACCTTCTGAAATAGGTTAGGTTGTTACATATATAATTCCGCCAGACGGAAAAGCAGCGCCAAGATATTTTAATTTTAACATTTTAATTTTGTTAATGATTCCATAATTACATGTAATGATTGTACTGTTACTAACTGTTGTTGTCTGTGTTCTACTGTTTTTATTTTTTTATTTTTTGTGAGCATTGGGATATTACGCTCAAGGATTCCGTCCATTACTGGAACCGTAAAATTAATTAAATGAAAAAAATTAAAATAAAACTGTTCAATAAAAGGCTATTTTGAATTTAAACTTGGTTTATTGAACCATAAAAGAAAAATATAATGTGCAGGACAATGTGCAAGCAGCCATCTTTATGACAGATCGCTTAGAAGAGGCAAATAACAATATGGCTACCGGAAACTTAGTAACTATAGTATCCGGTGTTGCTAGTATTTCTACATTGATTTCCTTAATTAATTTAATTTGTTATGTTGTATTACATAACATACATAAGTTGGGGCAGGCAAAAGTGCATCAACTATACAATCTTTATTTGAAGGTGTAACACAAAGGTTATTTAAATTTACTTAAATTAATTTTATACAATTCAAGTCTAAACTTTGTCTGAAGTTTAGTTTAGAGGCAAGGGACACAGTTTGGTATAAGACCTTAAGTAAACATTATTTTTAGGACCCATTCTCACTTCGGCCACCCTTACTCTACCATCGGGTCCGGGGAAAGTTGTTACAATATGCCCCATGGGCCACTTTAAAGGTCCTTTTGTTTTACAATCACCAAATCGCCCTCTGTAAGGTTCTTGGTACAATATCTCCATTTAGGTCTATTTTGGAGAGATGTTAGGTACCTAGTCTTTTCACCAGAGGTTCCAAAAATCTTATTTCAATTTTGTAAATTGATCCCAAAATCTAAGTCTATTAATATTCTTATTAGTAAGATCCAACTCAGGGTAACTTGTTGGAGAGTTTCCTATTAGAAAAAGCCCTGGTGTCAGATAATTAAAGTCTGAAATCTCACTACTTAACGCTAGGAGTGGTCTTGAATTTAAGATTGACTCTATTTGTACGAGTACTGTGTTAAATTCTTCAAAATTTTATTAGAAACCTCAATATCATTTTTGAAGACCTATCCATAGATAACCCACACGTATAGGTTTGATGAAAAAAAAAATTGAGTTTCCTTTCTAAGTATGGGGAACCCCAAAAATAATTGTTTTTTTTTATTTTTGTGTAAAAATCTTAATGCGGTTTACAGAATACATCTACCTACCAAGTTTCAACAGTATAGCTCTTATAGTTTCGGAAAAAAAAGGCTGTGACATACACGTACAGACAGACAGACAGACATGACGAATCCATAAGGGTTCCTTGTCTTTGACTACGGAACCCTAAAAACGGCTTATTACCACTGTATTTCGTCGCTTTGCTGACGTTTGGAGGCTGAATTCAGAAGCCTCTTCATCATGAGCATCGTCCGCGACCGCGTTCGACGGTGGACCGGCGAAAACTGCGTGCAGCCGCGCGCTCCGCTCGCTGGGACAGCGGCGGCGGCGGCGGCGGTAGGTTCGTTGCGCGTGCGTCGAAAACTAGTTCATCTACGTCACTACCTACATCGTCCGTATAAGGCTGCGTACACACTGCACTCACAGTATCACTCTCCAGACCGATTACAGCACTAAAACAAGGAGTGGTAAAAAAGAAAAAAAGCGAACGAAAGCGACGAAATACATTGGTAATAAGCCGTTTTTTATTAATTTAATGTCTTATAATGACTAAATTAGAAGACTCTTACTCTTGCGGCGTTAACGAACCAAATAATGTATTATTGGAGTTTAAACAATTATGTTTGAAACTTAAAAGTAGTGCAATAACACTTTGAAGTTTATTATAATCTGAATATTTATCAAATACATTATTTGAAGTCTGAGAAACCATTTTCTGTAAGTTACATACAATATTTGTAATTTTTGGAGACTTTATATCAATTGACGCAGCAATATTGTGCTAAAAAAGTTTGTCCGATAATTAAGATGGACCATAATCTATAGCTATATCTGGCTATAGCTGGTTGGCCTGTAATTTGTGTGGAGCTACCCCTTGATAGCAGGTCAGCAGGATTATCGATCCCTTTGACATGTGACCATGTAAAATCTTTGGTCAAACTTTAATGCTTTTGACTCGATTGGAGATATAGACTCCTTTCAAACACTGAGAATTAAGCCAAACTAGAACCACTTGAGAGTCCGTGTATAAAATAACCTTTAATTTTGAATATCTGTCTTTTAGAGATTTGTAAACTCTAGAAGCAAGTTCTGCAAGAAGTCGAGCACCATTGAGTTCTAAATGTAAATGGTAAGTTTTCTGTTAAGAAGCGCTACCCGGGTCCTAGAGCACAATAATTTGACTTGAATTTGTCAATCAGTTAATAAAACCCTGAGGTAAAAACAACCACCGATCGCATTTAAAGATGCGTTAGAGTACCCCACTCTACATTCTCAATAGCAGAATTCACTATAGCTCTAGGTATTGAATGAATGAAATTTAAATGAAATTTTATTTATTTTACAACAAACATTACATATATACACCAAAAGTACAATCTTATAAGTATTTATTTTTTACACGTTAAATTTGTTCTGTACTTATTGGATAAACATTAGTACCCAAACTAGGATTACCTGTGTTATGGCGTACTAATGCTCTCCGCCAGACGATGTAAATTTATATAATTACTAAAGACGTCAGACACTAAAAGATAAAAAAATTAAAAATTAAAAATCAAAGACAATAGTAGATTAAATTTAACCTAATTTTAAATGTGTTGTCTTTTATATATTGTATAATAATATATTTATTAATAATAATAATATAATAATAATATATAATATATATATATATAAATATATAGTAAAAAAGAAAAAAAACTCCTCGTAGGAAATAAATAAATAAACATAAAACATGCAAAAAAGATGCCTTGCGTAACCAGGTAAACTCCATAGTTACACAACTTACACAAAGGCTACTAATAAAGCTTCAGTAGAAGCATAGTCCTGGTCCACAAGCCAGGCTTTTTCAACTTGCTTACATTTAAACGTGGTAAGGGCATAGAATTTAAGAGTTTTATTTAGCTTCTTTCTTATAAATATAAGAACTCCTATTATAATTTTTTCGTCTCTCAAATGATGTGTAACATTTTACAAGATGAATGTTATGTAATGATCTCGCTTGAGTAACATTCGCAGAATAAAAGTAAAGTTTTTTATGATACGCTACGATAGTGTTAAGAATAAACAATTTGCGAACAGACAAAAGCTCACACTCATTGTAAAGAGACGTGGTAGGATATTGAATATGTTTGAACTTCAAAACTTTAAGCACAGAGCGTTGAGCGCGCTCAACAATAATTAGGTTCTTTTTGCACGCCCCACCCCACACAGATATACAGTAGCTGAGTACCAAATGGCAGAGCGCATAGTACACTGTTTTTAGAAGAGCAAATATAGCAACTGATCGTAAGTTTTTGAATATCTAAATGAGTGACTAGATACCAGTTTAATATGCGCTAGCCAGTTTAATTGATTATCCAGAGTAACACCAAGATATTTTATAGAATTTACTTGTTCCAAAAGAAAACAGTTACATGTGCTATTGGGACGAAGCGCACAGGTGTGAGCATGGATTTTTAGCGAGGGTGTTTTATGCTTTAGGATGCTGAAAGCTAAGTACTTAGTTTAACTAAAGTTAAGAGTAAGCAGATTCTTTCCAAGCCAGGCGATAACATTATGAAGACCCTGTTTGGCGAACTCACGGGCTTGGTCCCAACTGTTTCCTTCAAAAATAAGGGCTGTGTCGTCTGAAAAAGTGTAAATTTTGCCGTGTGGGGGTGAAAATAGACAAAGCTCGTTTATAAAAATCAGGAACAGGCTTGGGCCCAGTATGCTGCCTTGCGGGACACCGTATGTGGCGTATGTCATCTTCACTGACCACATTATTGATTGTGACTCGTTGAGTTCTACCATTTAAGCAACTATGGAACAACTTTAGAGGAGTACCACGAATCCCAAGGCGTTCGAGTTTGTTCAGGAGAATCGGTATCGAGACAGTGTCGAACCCCTTAGCCATGTCCAGAAAGAGACAAACCACTTTCTTTTTTTTTGTCTGGGTGGCTGACAATGAATTCAGTTAGGGTCGAGACAGCCATTTCAGTAGATTTATTTGCTCTGAATCCAAATTGAGAATCAGATAATAATTTTTCATTTTCAACATATCTTAATAGTCTTTTGTTGAGCAATTTTCCAACAAATTTTGGAAAATTTATGGTCTTAAGTTGTTAACACTGTCTAGAGGTCCAGATTTATAAACAGGATGGATAATGGTAGCCTCAGTAAATAAGCCTGTAGAGAAGCAGAGGTGTATGATGTGAGTCAATGGAAGGCCAATGATACCATTAGCCAATTTTAAGAGTCTCGATGAGACACCGTCCCACCCAGTAGCACTATCGCTCTTAAGTCCAAGTATAGTGCGTTCCTCTTCATCCTGATCCAAAAAGAATTGAAATGGTAAAAGAATGACACAATTCAAATCACACAATTCAACACATGACAATGACATTTTACAATTCAATTCATGGGTACAATTCAAAGATTTGAATTGTACCCATGTCATTCAAACTATTTAAAATTTCCTTCCAGCAATTTAGTAAGCTACTAGGTAAGGTAGAGTCCCAGTCTACCTTTGTCTTTCAGATCACTGGCATCAACAACTTGGACTTTACCACTATGGGCCCTATCAACCAAATAGGATATTTTTTTTTGCCAATATAGCTTAGAATATCTCTTTTAGAGATAGTCATCATTTATGGGGCATGAAAATAATAAAATATCTGCAAGTATATCATACTTCAAGCCTAATGTTTTTATGATATTGTCCTTATTGAGGTTTATTTGTTCAAAATACTTGACATTATCAGGTAAATCATCGAGTTACTCGGTAGAGGTGGAACACCATTTGTGTAGGTTGAAGCTACCTAGTTTGATCAACTCAATAAGTTGAGTTTTTAATTCATGAATGAGCTCTACACTATCAGCTCCACATAATACGTCATCAACGTACGTATTAAATTGTAGAGCCTCCGCCGTCAATGGGGGGGTCTTGATAGAGACAAGCTAGCTCTATGAGGCATCTTGCGCTCAAAAATGTAGAGGCTTTGAGACCGTAAGTAATTGTTTGTAGCTGTAAGCAACGAATGGGTTTGCTAGGATGATCTCTCCAGAGGATGTTTTGCAACGGCCTGAAATTTTCATTTATAGAGCACATTCTGAACTGTTTTTCCACATCCACACAGCGTGTAAAGTTTGCCGCTGACAATAAATTATGTACAACATGTCTGAGAAAACACACAGACAAATGCAAGTATTCCTTCAAGTGTCAGGTCTGTCAAAACAGCCACAACACTCTCTTGCATGAGGACCATCGAGCAGGTACGGAGGCCTGCAATGCTCTAAAATAAGGACGAACCAAAATAAGCAGATAAGGTCATTTCGTTACACTCCAACATTTCAACAAATCAAACTAACATTTTATTGCCTACGATGAAGGTAAAACTTATTGACAAATCTGGTCAAGAAATTGAAGTAAAGGCTCTGCTCGATTGCGGTAGCCAAGTGAGCATTGTCAAGCGCTCGCTTGTAAATAAATTGGACTTGAAGCCTGTTGCTCAAGATTCCAACTAATTTTTCAAACTGATTCCAATTAATTTAATTTATTATATTGTATTAAACAAAAATATTTTGGTGCTGCTTTTCCGAGTAGGACGATGTCTGCTGGGTCAGCTAGTTTGTTATAAAATAAGTCAAGTTGTCAACAGTCTCCATCAAGTCATACATAACCCAGTTTAAATGATGGCAGAAAAACAGAGTAAAAACTCTGAAAAATATCCACCATTTCGAAAAGACACTTTAATTTCACTACATCACACAGTGCTATTTATCCAAGTTACACCGGTTAAAATACCACCAAAATTACACGAAATAACTCGAAAAATCATATAAAAATGTAATAAAATAAAAAAGACGACGTTTCTTTCAAAAATGGGCAAAAAAATACCTATCTTTCAAAAATTTCAGATTGATTCTCCGGTAGTTTTTTTTAATGGCTTCTATGCATTATAAGCATCAATTTAATTGAAATTATTTGGAAATTGTTTGGAGCACTCCTCAGAAGCAATTATAAGAAGAGAAGAAGACGAAGAAGAAGAGTATTGCGTGTCTTTTCGAAATGGTGGTTTTTTTCAAGTAAAAACTCAGTTTTTCTGCCACCATTTAATGTACTAAGCCATTATATGAAGAAGAAGAAGAAGAAGAACGATATAATGGTGACAGAATGACAGATCAACTTAACATTGGCGAAATCGTTCGAAGCACTCCTCAAAACCCATTATAAGAAGAGAAGTAGAAGTGCGTGAATGTTTGACATGTTTGCATATCAAAATGGCGTATGGAACAGTTTGTATGGGAAAATTCAATTGTCGGTAAAACCGATTTTCCTCGATTTTCAACCATTTTTCCAAATATTCTGACCGTTTAAACCTTCCCTGAACTTCCACAAATATTTCAAGACTAAAACTAGCCAAATCGGTCCAGTCATTCTCGAGTTTTAGCGAGACTAACGAACAGCAATTGATTTTTACTAAGCTTTTAAGCTGTCTTACTAAGCTGTATGTTTTACCAAAATATACAGTCGCGCCCACGCGGTCAAGCTAACCTGTGCCCGCATGAACAAGTTCGTCTATCACGCTAGAAGGCTGCAATCTAGCGTCTTGCATAATGTCACCAAAATATACAGTCGCGCCCACGCGGCCAAGCTAACCTGTGCCCGCATGAACAACTTCGTCTATCACGCTGGAGGCTGCAATGTAGCGTCTTGCATAGTGTCGCCAAAATATTTGATCTCAATTTCCAGGTTATTGTGAAATGTCCATTGAGCAATAAGGAAATGTCACATCGAATATTTTGATAATGGAACTATGTATAGAACTGTGGGTCAAGTTAGTACCTTGCTAAAACTGTTACAAGACGCTGTAAGTAGCCCGGGTCTTTTGATTTGGCAAGTAGGTAGGTTCATTTTCATATGAATTTTCAGACGTAATTAAGGGATTTTAAATGCACTTCTAAAATTGTAAATATACCTGGAGATGTTCTTTAAGTTGTGCGATTACACATTCGTGCAAGGGCGTGTACCCCATGGTGTTCTGATGATGGACTGGAGCACCGGCGTTCAGCAGCAGTGGCAAGGCCTGCAGGCTGGCCAGCTTCACCGCCGTGTGCAACACTGAATCGAAACTTATGGTATCTGCGGTGTTGAGCTCACCGCCGTATTCAAGCAGGATCGTGATCGTTTGTACAAAACTGAAATAAGAGTATGAGCCGTGAGCACTGGATCAAGGTTGTAGTGTCGTACACCACAATGTAAGTACCTAAGAATTACTATTCCTGGTTCCCTCGTAAGCGGCTCAAGGTAGATCCTCACTGGTATCACTGCGTTTACACAGCACACCGTCTGCAACCATCACCCACGGCTCCAAAGACTGATTACACAGAACTATAATACTGTCTGGACTATCGTCTCTAGCCACACCTAAACAGGCAGCTGACGGTTTTAGCATACCGCCAGACTCACACTGATGATAGGTACATACACTACAAAGGACGTCATCAATATTTACCTCGAGGGCTACCTTAACTTCAATTCCCTTGACTAGATAATCGAATGATCAGAATGTTACTGTCTGTAAAATCCTACGTGGATTGGTTGACGCTTCTTAACGAGCTGGCTCGAGTCCATGCTCCAAACAACTATGGTTGGAGTAGGAATGACAGTCAATTTGCTGTGCCTTTCTGTGGCACAGTGGTTCGCTACTCGCCCTTGATGCTTCGCACTCTCGCCGAGCTCAACGCTCATCTGCAGACCAACCCGGACTGTGATTTGTTTGCGAATGGATGAAAGAAGATACATATGTTGAGTTTGGTTTACGAGGAGAGTAGTTAGTTTTACTATGATTTTTGAATGATTTATTTTTTAATAGAAATACGTTTATTTACTGAAAGAATACAACCACCGTCAATAATACCCCGAAAGGCTCAAATAAGTAAGCTCTGTCGAGACTTGCATATTATTTGCGTCGTTTGAGATCCTCAGCGGAATCTTCCGGCGTATTTTTTAATGATGATTTCGTTTTGTTTTTTTTTTGTAGTTTTTGCGCCTGTGGAACTTCGGGCGAGTAGCCGGATGAGATGCGAGAGGTTGCGGGTTCGATTCCCGCTACGGGAAAAATGATTGTATAATCTGCAAATATATATTAATGATTTAGAAACAAACTCGTTTTCTTCAATATGGTAATATGTGATGGTCGCAGCTCCAGCCAGGTCCAGTGCTGTCCGGCCAGAGGCATCCTTCAGGTTGGGGTCTGCTCCGGCAGCCAGGAGTAGCCGCACGCAGTGGGGACGGGCAGCCCAGCTTGCAACGTGCAACGGACTCCACCCATCAATACAGGTTGGTAACTGATACACACAAAATATTAAAATTAATCAGATACGATTATTGACCGAGCGAGCATAGTTCCTGCAACAACTGGCAAAACTTCCTTTCATATTCTGTTTGGTAAAGGTCGTATTTTTCGATTCTACAATATCATAGTTAATTTTTGTCGTCTGCGATTTTTGATTGGAGTGGTATTTTCTCCAAAATGGGGGATGTTTGGTGCGTCGCCATTTACTGGGCAATTTTGATAATATTTGGCAGAAACATTCGGTACTCAATTCTAATCAACATTTTTTAAATATGAGCAAAATATTAACTTTAAGCGGTTAATACAACTCAATTCAATTCATTATTTCCAGAAATACAAAAAAACATAGTGTTGGAAAGTTCACATATAAAGTAGGTAAGTAGGTAGTAACTATTATCATTCATAAAATCCTATTGTCAATAATAATTAATAAATAAATTTAAAAAAATTACAAAACTTGAAAAACAAACACATTTACAATTATAAAATCAAATAAAAACAATACAATACCAGATGTGGAGTGAGTTCGAGAGGTTATCAATAGATTATTCAATTAGGTAGTATTTGTATTCATTGTAGGTATTATAGTATTTGTATTCATTGTAGGTATTATAGTATTTGTATTCATTGTAGGTATTATAGTATTTGTATTCATTGTAGGTATTATAGTATTTGTATTCATTGTAGGTATTATAGTTTCTGAAAAACTGACTTTTTGTTCAGATTATCGACGACCTCTGTGGCGCGGCTGGCGATGGTTCGCCTGCGTCGCAGGAGGTTGTGGGTTCGATTCCCGCCTCGGAATAAATAATTTGTGCGATCTGTAGATATTTGTTCCGGGTGTTCTGGGTGTTTTCTATGTATAATAAAAAATATCATCTATGTAATGTATTGTATTATGTATATCAGTTACCTAGTACCCATAACACAAGCTCTGACTTAGCTTGGGGCTAGATAATGCTGTGTGAACTTGTCCAGCATTATTTATTTTATTTATTTATTTATTATACTAGTTGTTCGCCCGAACTGAGACCTCGCGAATACACGCGATTTATTACCCACTTTATTTACTTTTCTAACCGACTTCCAAAAACAAACTGAGATAAAAATTTCACAGGTAAAATGGAGATCATTTCCTACACAAACCTTTCCTAGAAAGAACCTTTAAATATGGCTAACCTACGAGGCTTAAACAAACCTATTAGTATAAGTAGTCAGTTATCATCTCAAAATAATCTAGCAAGTGTGTCATAATGGCATTATTGCAAGAAAACCATAACATGCATCGTTGTAAAATTTCGAGTATCAAAAATAAGAACTACACCTTCGTTAAAATTTCTTTATCAGACTGACATTTATTTATTTTACCCCCTCTTCGTCCCCGATACCTCAACAACTGATATAGCTCATAGCCTTCATAAACATACTACGAGTATCTACCCCCTACCAAATTTCATGAAGGTAGGATTAACGGTACGGAAGTTTTCATCGGACAAACATACATACGTACCTACATACATAAAACCGCCGATTCTTCCAAGTTGACTCAGACTACTCGCTTTGCTCGTTCAATTAGGATTTTTGGGGGATATAGATAGGCTGGTTCTATGGAGTGAAAGAAATAAGCTGCGTTTTAATGTATCTAAGTGTTGTGTGGTGAGCTACAGTCGCACGCGCGTGCCGCTGCGGCATCTGTATGAGGTCGCGGGCGAGATGCTGCCGCGAGCGACGCGAGTGCGTGACCTAGGCCTTGAAATGGTACCAGATTTAACGTTTCGCCAACACATCATTAACGTATGCGCCAAGTCCTTCAGAAGTATGGGTTTTATTCTGAGGCAAAGTACGAACTTCAGGAATACTTTTATTGTAAAGACTCTGTACAATGCATTGGTGCGGAGCCATTTAGAAACGAATGCCTTAATATGGAATCCCCACGAAGCCAAGTACAGGCTAATGATTGAGAAAATACAAAATAAGTTTGCACGCTTTTTGTACCTGAAAGAGTACGGGGTATACCCTTACTACCCTCTGATGTACCCGAGTTTGTTTGTATTGGGTATGGTCGGGTACTGTCGACTGTCGGTGAGGAGGGATGTGGCGCTGGTCAAGTACGTGGTGCGAGTGTTGCGCGGGCTCGTGCATCACGAGGAGGTGCTCGCGGCGCTGCGGCTGCGCGCGCCCGACTAGTACGTGGGCACGCGCCGCCGCCCCGCTATGCTCAGTCAGCCAACATCTAGAACTAACTTGCTCAAATTTGCCCCAATGTCACACGCCATCCGTTTAGTTAATATTCTCTCAGAGAACAATGTTGACATTTTTTGTCATAGCTTGCCGAAGCTCATGGAAATGGCGCAGCTTGTTTTAGAGAATATTTAATGCAAGTAGTTAGTGTTAGTTATTATTGTATGTCTATCCTCGGTAGGCGTTACCTACTTATTCTAAGCTTGGTTGTTTTTATTTTTTATTGTTATATAATTGTGTGCATGCAACATCGCTTTGGATTTCTGTTATGGTGTTGTACTTGTTTCTTAATAAATAAATAATAATAATAATATATTTTTTACTATAATGTTTTTTACTATTTATTTTTTTGTAGATAGTATTGCTTTATAGTGAAAAATATATTTTTTTACGAGATTTTTAATAAATGAGTGAAATAATAATAATAATTAGACGCTCTTACCACTTATTAGCATTTGAGAGGATCATTTTATAAACCTTTACAAACGCTGATTTGCTTGTTTTTATTTTTTATTTTATTTGGTTGTTTTATTTTTTATTGTTATATAATTGTGTGCATGCAACATCGCTTTGGATTTCTGTTATGGTGTTGTACTTGTTTCTTAATAAATAAATAATAATAATAATATATTTTTTACTATAATGTTTTTTACTATTTATTTTTTTGTAGATAGTATTGCTTTATAGTGAAAAATATATTTTTTTACGAGATTTTTAATAAATGAGTGAAATAATAATAATAATTAGACGCTCTTACCACTTATTAGCATTTGAGAGGATCATTTTATAAACCTTTACAAACGCTGATTTGCCCAAGACTCGCTTTGCTTGTTCAGTGAAACAACTTTTTATTTCATATTTCGTGGCTGGTCTCTCTCTGATTAATTGTTACTTCTGTCTTAAACCTACTGTCACAAAAGTAGGTGTGTGGTGGACCTCATCATATTTATTGAAGTGAGGTTGAATTTAATTAATATAATTAATAAAAGATCGTGTCAAGCGCCCGTTGTAGTACGTAGTATGGAAACGTGGATCGCACCGTTATCTAGGTCACATCGGTACTAACTACTAGAGAGACTGTGCCGCGCTCGCCGCAGTGACAGCGATGCGTCGGCCGGCCAGTCAGTCAGTCGGACGCTGACCTTGAATTGAATACCCCACACCCGTGTCTGTGTATCTAAAGCTTTTCTCTTGTTTTCTATTCTGTTTTCCTTCTAAATATATGCGTGTGTTATTCCTGTATGTGCTTGTGAACTTATTATGTTCTGTAAATAATAAACTGTTAAACCAACTGGCGTATGACTAAGTTACTTGTTTACGTATCTACGTGAGTACCTACCTTACAAGCAATACTAGGAGAACCCCATAGGTGCACTCTTCAAAGTGCATAACGTTGCAATGTTTGGGTTTTGAGAAAATCTAATTTGAATTATGTTAAAAAGTAACCTCCAAATTATTATTGTACCTACTATTACCTATTTAAAATTATAGAAGAGCAGCTTTCGCTGATATGTCTATTTCAGAGTGTAGAAATATCTTAGTTCCACTTGCTGCACTGATTACACTTTAATGTCTTTTAAATCAATATATATAAAATCGTTGCGAGACTGACTGACTGACTGACTGACTGACTATCAACGCACAGCCTAAACCGTTAGTCCTAGAGATCTGCAATTTGGAGGGTACGTTCCTTTTATGGTCTAGAGGTGCACTAAGAAAGGAATTTCAGTAATTCAACCCCTAAGGGGGTGAAGCGGGGTGCTGAAGTTTGTATGGAAAATTACACGCGGACGAAGTCGCGGGCATTCAACTAGTTATAAATATTTTGATTCAACGGTCAAGACAGCTACTTTTCGCTTCGCTCCCTCTGGAACCTTCTATCATACCAAATCCACGTTGTTACTACCCGCGATAGAAATTTACATACGCACATACATAAACACACCTTTTTCCCCGAAAGGGTAGGTAGAGCCTCAATGGGCATTTTTTCACTGTGGCTTGCACCATCGTGGGAATATTACATACATGACAAGTAGTATGCTCATCGCTACCTTTGCTTCCCATGACTGACCCTGCTCACGCTTTCTTCAAGTCATAACACAAAAATGTGCAGCCGTATTATAATGCCCTTTTCTTCCCATAGTGTAATCAGGTAAAGTGTCATTTTACAACCGAGGGACATGGGGATCTATTTTACTAAAGGGACAAAATTATTACAGCAGCCCATTGAACGCTATGTATTGGCGTCTAAGCGCAAATAAATACTCACGTCTTCGTTGAAGCCTTTGCACTTGTGCTCGATGCTATCCTTCCATTGCTCCAGAATCATGTCCTCGTTCTCCATTGCTGGGACGTTAATTAAATGACCAACTGCTGGTTTGAGGGCTTTAACCTCTGCTTCTGTTCCCGGAGTCAAGCAGAAATGGACTTCATTCTGCAAATCTGAAAACATAAGATATTTAGATGTTCATTTAGTTTTTGGGAAATATTTAAGGACAAACTTCAGACTACGGCCTCTCTTTCACTGTTGTGTATCAAGCAAGGAGAAAATCAATGGTCTCGTGTACTTTACGTGGTGTATATTTTGTACGGTTCAACATTGAGCACAAAGAAAAATAAGTCGATAACTCTACAAGTTTCAATCTATTGGGCAAGTTTAAATCGAGTGTACCTTACCCAGCTATATACATAAAGCTTTTGATACATCGCACCTTAGAGCAACGCAGCCTCCGTGTTGCTCTATGTATCCCACTTATATCATAAATGTCAAAGTTACGATGTTTGGATGTTTGTAACTCAATTACGCCGAAACAGCTGAACCGATTTCGATGAAATTAGGTTAATGAATTAGGATGTAATATAGGCTGGTTAGACGCAAGCGATGCTGCGGGCGGACACTAATAGGTACTTTATAATATACTTAGTATTCAGGGTTGTTTGTCTAGATGAACAGCATCCTATATCTTAACACAGGTCATTATCCTGCGTTTATTAGTAGCACGGTAGAAGTGGCTCAAGGGCACTAAAACTAGATACCTTTGGGAAGATCTAGAAGCATAGCGATTTGCCAAGTGGCACCGGCCCGCGCCGCGACGTGCAGTGGTGTGCGCCCAAACTTGTCCACTCTCTGTCTGTCTGCGCCTGCGCCCAGTAACAGCTGTAGTGCCTCTCCATTCGAGGGGGCTGCCACGTGACACGCTGAGATGTTTTTCCAGCGACAGGTGGCATCAGGGCATGCACCTATTTGCAGTAATCTGGAAAACGCAGTATTATCATCATTATCAGCCGTTACAAGTCCGTTGGTGGATGAGGTCTCCCCATAGAATGCAAAAGAGCGGTTTGCCATAATCCTCTTGCTAGGTGGATTTGTGATCGCAGTGTTGGTGCTGAGTTCTTAGATGGACGCTGTTACCCATACCCGGGCTTAAACTCTTAGCTATAAAGACATCCACCTGAGGAGAAAGAACTATCTATTCTTAGCCATGACCACAGACCATACATCAATATAGACACCGCAAGTGCACCTACTTTGCGTGTCACTTTGCCTGTCAGAAATTTTGCCCAATGTACCTATTAGGAAACCTCAAATCAGTTCGCTCACAGCTGTCTTCGCAATAGTACGTTGGATGTTAATAGAAAAATGGCTAATTGCGCCATAGTGAACTGCAAAACTTCTTCAAAATCAGCTAGCCGTGCGAATGGAGATATTTCGTAGCAAAGTAGGTGCAAAATAAAACGGTACGCCAAGTTTCATAGAAATTAACATGTTTGCGGTTTTATATATGTATAAAACTAACATGTGGAGAACGTTGTGGACTACATTATTAATAAGTCTTACATAATTAAATTTATGAATTAATACTGATTGTACCTAGATATATAATGTAGTTGTTTGTTTTTCCTTAATAAATAAAATAAATATATTGTACAATACACCAAGGTTATCTGGAAGAGAATGCTTAAGTTAGCCTTTGTACTTCTTTGCTTAGGTGCAATAAAGAATTTTCTATCTATCTATCTATATTGATATATGGTATATGGGCGGGATACACGAAGACATAAAAATGAAAAAAAAAGTAAAAAAAAACATTATACGGATTATGTACTGTGAAAAAATATCTATTTATGGTCTAGAGAGATGACACCGTAAGATGGCACCTGCAAATACTTAATGGCAGGTGCCAACTTACGGTGAATGGTCTGGCTCGTTCACCGTAAGATGGCACCTGTAAATACTCCATGGCAGGTGCCAACTTACGGTGAATGGTCCGGCACGTTCACCGTAAGATTGCACCTGTAAATACTCCATGGCAGGTGCCAACTTACGGTGAATGGTCCGGCACGTTCACCGTAAGATGGCACCTGTAAATACTCCATGGCAGGTGCCAACTTAGGGTGAACGGTCCGGCTCGTTCACCGTAAGATGGCACCTGTAAATACTCCATGGCAGGTGCCAACTTACGGTGAACAGTCCGGCTCTTTCACCGTAATATGGCACCTGTAAACACTCCAAGGCAGGTGCAAATTTACGGTGAACGGTCCGGCTCGTTCACCGTAAGATGGCACCTGTAAATACTCCATGGCAGGTGCCAACTTCCGGTGAATGGTCCGGCTCGTTCACCGTAAGATGGCACCTGTAAATACTCCAAGGCAGGTGCCAACTTACGGGGAATGGTCTGGCTCGTTCACCGTAAGATGGCACCTGTAAATACTCCATAACACTGTGTGGGGTCACAGCCACTCAGATTTGTTTGGCCTATCTCTCCTTGAGATCATCGATGAGGCAAACTTATGCATCCTCAATGATGGTTCCCCTACCCGTAGAGTACTCCCCACCCAGAATCCGAAAAGCGCTGTTGACCTTTCCCAATGTTCTTCTTCACTCTTCTCTGACATATTATGGAAAATCTTACCACAATCGTATGGAAGTGATCACTTCCCCATAGTAATATCATTACATGTAAATCTCCCCAATAGTGTAATCCCTTTTAGTAATCCCTCACCCTCTTTAAAATACAGACTATCTGGTGCTGACTGGTCATCTTATTCAGCATCCCTGGACCTGAAAATGGACTCATTTTCCCTCTCTTCGGACTCATTCACCTCGTATAATAACTTCATTGATATTATAATATCTAGAGCTGACCTTCACGTCCCTCTTAAAAAACCTACTCGTGGATTTAAAGTATCCACTCCATGGTGGGACGCCGAATGTACAACGGCTGTTGCTGAGCGTAAAGCGGCGGAAAAAGCATATTGTCAAAACATGACCACTCACAACTTCATAAATTATTAAAAAGCAGCAACCAAATATAGAAAATTAACTTGCAAGAAGAAGAAGCAAGGTTGGACAGACTTCTGCGAAAATTTATCACCCCGAACTCCCTCCTCTCTTGTTTGGAAGCAAATTAGACGCTTCAGAAATTCTGTTAACATAAAGAATATTACATCTAATGATCCTGTATCATGGATCGAAGCCTTTTCGGACAAACTGGCTCCTGCTTCTGTTCCTTCTGATTCTTCCTTCCCAGCACCTCGATCTTTCCTCCCCAGTACAAGCGACTTGGATACCCCTTTTGAGTTCGATGAATTATTACTCGCACTTGACGGACTGACTGACTCTTCCCCTGGTATAGACGGTATTCCTTATTCTTTCCTTACCAAGGCTCCCCAACAAACTAAACAATTTTTTTTAACTCTTGTAAATTATTTTTTTGATAATGGTATAGTTCCTGAACAGTGGAAATCCCAAATCATTGTTCCGATCCTGAAACCTGGTAAAGACCCTTCGGATCCCGCTAGTCGAAGACCTATAGCGTTATCATCTGTCATGGCCAAAGTTGCAGAACATTTGATCAAACGCCGTCTCGAGTGGTGGGCCGAACATAGCGCCGTCCTTGCAAAATCCCAGTTCGGATTTAGAAAAGGCATGAGTACCATGGACAACCTGAGTTTGATAACGACGGATATTCACATTGCTTTTAGAGAGGAAAAGTACCTAGTTGGAGTCTTCCTCGATATAGCGTCAGCATATGACAATGTCCTGCTTCCAGTTCTCAGGAGGAAACTCCTCCAGCTGAGAATTCCCGAGAAACTTGTTCGTTTCATTTGCAGTTTATTAATGGAGAGATCCGTTGTTATTAAATCTCCTCTCGGTCTCCTCCCTCCTAGGACAGTTTGGAAAGGATTACCACAGGGATCTGTCTTGAGCCCATTACTCTATAGTCTTTACACTTTCGATCTTGAGCAAACTGTAGATTCTTTTTGTGAGGTTTTGCAGTACGCTGATGATCTTGCTCTCTATGTCTCCTCTTCTTCTGTGACAGAGGCAAGTATACGGCTTAACTCCGTGCTGTCTTATCTCGGTGAATGGCTCCTCTGCCATGGTTTGTCCCTCTCCGCATCCAAAAGTTCTGCTGTTATTTTCTCAAAGAAAAGAACCATCCCCTCTGTAGAGATTTACATTGATCAGGAAATCATCCCCATGGCCAATAGTGTAAATTTTTTGGGTATTACATTAGACTCCAGAATGACAGGCACCCCCCACTTTATTTCTACTAGCCAAAAGTGTGAAAAAAACATTAACATCTTAAGCTGCCTCTCTGGAGTATGGTGGGGCTCTCATCCATACACCCAGAAACTATTATATAATGCCATAATAAGAATCCATTTTGACTATGGAGCATTCCTATTTAATCTATGCAACAAATCTGGTTTAGACAAAATTGATAAAATCCAGTCTAGGTGTCTTCGCATAATACTGGGAGCTATGAAGTGTTCACCTATCAACGCTATGCACGTTGAATGTGGGGAACCTCCCTTAAGCCTGCGAAGGCAATATCTCTCGGATAGGTTTATTTATAAAATGGCTCAAAATTACAATCACTTCCTTCTCCCAAAATTAAAACATCTACTTAGATTATTTGGTCCTGCTGACAAAATTCCCTGTATACTCCGTAGCTTCAAAACGTTTTTAGAACTACCTAATCCCATTAAACAGTACCCAACATACCCAATATATCTTATCCCCTATAATGCCCTAGTTTTTCTACCCCATGTTATCTTAGATTTTGGTATAGCAAAGGATTCTGTAGACGCCAGAGGGATGTTTAATGCTGAATTGAATTTGAAATTTTTAGGGTGGACTTCAATTTTCACCGATGCATCCAAACTATCAAAGGATAGTGAAGTTGGAGCTGCTGTGTGGATTCCCTTTACCAACATAAGTTTGACATTTAGATGTCCCTCATCTTCGTCAGTTTTTACTGGCGAGGCTGTCGCACTCCTAGAAGCTGCCTGTTTTGTAAAATCTCATAACCTTAACAAATCCATCATCTTTTCGGACTCTAAAAGTTGCTTGCAATCTTTATTGTCCAATCCTTTCAGGTCTATATCTCGTCTTCCCATTATTCTTGAAATTAAACGTGTTCTTCATGAATGTCACAAACTAGGCATCAAAGTAATCCTTGCATGGATACCAGGTCACTCTGGTATTCCAGGCAATGAGACAGCAGACGCTTATGCAAAAGATGCAGTCCAGTTAGGTTCTCTTGAGCACTATCATACATATTGCCACGACCTATGCCTTCTACCCAGATCCCAACTTGAAAAATCTTGGTTGGAGGTATGGAATGCCTCAAGACTTATTAAAGGCAAGTACTATTCAGACATCCAACCAGATATCCCGCCCTCACCATGGTTCTTTAAGTTTCGCAGGTCTAGCAAAGTTGTAACTTCAACTATCTGCCGTCTCAGACTAGGATTCACATATACTCCAGTATTTCTAGCAAAACTAAGGATCCGGGATCACTCAATGTGTGAATGCGGGGCTTGAAGAAGGAAATGTGGATCACATTTTCTTCAATTGCCCAAAATTGCAATGCTCCCTCTATGACCTCCTCCCCCTGAAATCCTTCGTCCTACTTCTTTCAAAATTCTATTATCCCTAACCTTTTCCCCCTTAATAAACTTTTTACTCTGTAAATTTGTAAAAATCAATGGAATTAGGTTATAAAAATATGTATATATTCATGTAAACATATATTATATTTGTATATAATATTTATTTTGCCATTATCATTATGCTTTTCATATTGTTTTGTCTTTTTGTTTTAGCAAAATCATTTTGATGCCAAATCTAAAAGATTCAGCGTTTACAGAACCGATCATATTTTTAATTTTTTAAATAATTTTTTGAAGTTTACGGCACTCCTTGACGTTGACACTGGCAGAGTCGTAGCAAAAAGCAAGCGCGGCGCCATAAAAACAAGAAGTTGAAGTTGAAGTTGAGGAAGATCTCAATATGTCCATTATTGCCAGTTACAAATATATTGTTTAGATAGTCAAGTCGCTATATTCTATCATGTCCCAGTAAAACGGAGGCCACATTGCTAAAATGCTGGTGGTAAAATTGTACCCATTTGAAAATTCACGCAATACTACAGATTATTACAATACTGTTTACTTAAACTTGCCACACCAGTTAAAATGCCACCAAAATTAGAAATTCACGATATTACTCAAGAAATACTAAAAAGCGGGTAATGTATGAACACGGGGGGATTATTTCATTGAATTTTTTAGTCCGCGCCACGACTGAAGCAGTATATATTGTAGTTTTTGGACTGAAGTCCGACGGCCTTTTGAGGAACTAACGGATAACAGAGGTAGATTTTCGCTTTTGTACTTTTGCGCATAGAAACTAGCGCTCCAGTCACAGGACTTTAGTCGTGGCGCGAACTCTAGGTATCAATATTTTTTTAAACCTATTTACGAATAATGAAGGCTTTTAATTTTCGAAAAAAAATTAAAAAGAAGTTCAATTTGGCTCGAAAAATGGCGCGACTCAAGTATGCTTATCAAAATTAACAAATGCATTGTCTGTGCTTTTGTGTGATAGTATCAACCTAGGAAGACCTAGGACTAAAGGCATGGAACTAAGGCTATAAACGAAAATTATACCTGTCTCATTCTTTTATATGAATGTATTCATGTGTTGGAATGAGACAAGCATATATCTATCTGTTCTTATTTGTGTAAGTCGTACCAGGCCAAATGTCAAACTACTACTACATTCATGGTAACTATCTAGGAAGATGTATATGCATGGTGCCAATATTCAGGGTAGGGAACGGAAAAACGACTGTCGTGTGACAATATATTTGTTTCTCTCTAACATAGGATAGCAAGCTATCTTCTAGGATAGGAGTAAGAAGGATCACTCTATGCTATTTTAGCACTCACTCCATACTATTATACGTCCATGGTAACAACATAACATGGAGGTACAAAATACCAAGAAAATATATCACTACGTTGTCGTCTTTGACATTTCACTTTATTTTGAAACCTAGTTTCAAAGCAGCGCCATCTATTAGCGCATGATTTGAAACGTCCGTGAAAACCCCTCATTAGTGTCGGCAGTAACTTTGGAAGTAGAATCAACATATTGGATAATGAAGAATTACCTCTTAACTTCCTCATTGTCGTGGTCATCAATAGCGTTAAGCAGCCGAGTATTCAGCGTCCTGATCCTTCCCAGAGTGTTCAGATCATCGCGACCTTCAGATGCATTATTTTTGCTAAAAATATAAACAGAATAATTATTTAAGAAAGTAAACCGACTTCGATTTTTCCTCCAATACAAGATTTTATAAAATTAGGGATCGGAACCGTTTCCTCATCACAATGAGCCTAAACACGGCCAGTCTAATATTATCCATCGAGGAGTTCCGTTGTTCACCTTCCGTCTCTATTACCCGATCAGCTTTCTGTCACCACCATATTGTACCTGTCATCGGAATATGACAGGTATGTCAAGTTTCAGCTCAATCGGATATCGGAAAGTCACCCTTATCGCCACCCATTAAATACTTATCATTGAGAAGTTCCAATGGCCATCTCTGGTCTTCTTCTACAGTTCCACTTCACCAAATGACACTAACTGAATACACATGCTTGACTTGTTGCTGACAATACCGAAATCGCTATAATGTGCCTATATTTGAGCTATATTGGCGTGCTAAATTATCTGTGCTATATTTGAGGAGTTCCCTCAATTCCTCATGGATCCCATCATCAGAATCAGATTTTGATGAAAATGGGACCAATCTGGAAGCATATCGTGTCAACTAAAAAAAAAACGGTTCGTAAATTACGGAAGAAAAACCTGAGGTAATAAACATAAAAAAAAACACACGACTTGAGAAACTCCTCCTTTTTTTGAAGTCGGTTAAAAAAATAACAAGCCCTTCTAAATGAGTGCGGTTCATCGCATAAATAAAGATGGACAAGTACAAGTAACACTCGCACTTAGAAGCTTCCGTGCAGTTATTTTGGCTAGTTTTTGTACTCACAAGTGATATCACAGGAAAACAGGAAAATACAGGATGGAAAATTCATACAGGGGTAATGGGCAACGGGGCTAACAACATGGTAAAGCATTGATTACACCTAACGAGTACAGTGGCGAGTGGCGAACAGCGGGTACTCGGCCTAGTAAACAGATTGGGATTCTGGACACTGACTCGCCACTGTACTCGTTAGGTGTGCGCGCGCCATAAGGATGAACCAATCCTAAAACTAAACACGCCACTATTTTGTTAGGTACGTCAAAATAAAATATTCCATAAGGATAAATTTGCTCTTTCCGCCATTTTTGGAAAGAGTCTTCCTGATAAAAAACTCAAGATTATGTTTGGGTGTAAACTTAACCCAATTGTTGCAAAAAAGTTAGTGCTCGCGAACTTCTAGTATACATAATAAGATTGGCGTTTTACCCAGAATCAGGTATGCTGGACACTATGGTGTCTGCGGGGGCTTCACTTGTCCCATCTTCTTGCTCACCTAAAAATATTAGAACCTCTTATTAATTTATTCATTATTAGTCTAAGGGTGAAAGGGTAAAACGGGACCCTATTACCAAGGCTCGGCTGTCCATCTGTCTGTCTGTCTGTCTGTCCGTCACCAGGCTGTATCTCATGAACTGTGATAGTTAGACAAAATAAATTTTAACAGATGATGTATTTCTGTTGCCGCTATTCAAATTCAAATTCAAACAACAAAAACAACAATATATATTATAACAACATTTATTTTTATTTTCATAACAACATATACAAAAAAACAGAATTATTCAAATATTTAAGGGGGCTCCAACAGCAAACAAACGTGATTTCTCCAAATGTAGGTTAAGCAATGCTCTGCGGGGTCAGTTTTTGGATGGGTGACCGCTCTTTGCAATTTTTTTTTACAAACGTTTGTTTTTACCGTTTTTGCTGTAAATGGTACGGAACCTTTCGTGCACGAGTCTGACTCACAATTGGCCAGTTTTTTATTTTTATTTCTTATAAATACGCCGCACGCAACGCTTTGCATGTATTCTACCAAAGTGTCACCGATTTTAAAACCATTTTTTAAATTAAATGTTGTTCTTTTTTTATGAGACAGTAATAAGTAGAGTCTTTATTCATGATTATTCTTCATATGACTACTACTACTACTAAATACTTTTGTTTTTGTAGGCTCATTGTCATTTGACAGACAAAAATAAAAAATAAAACTTTTTCCCCTATATGAAGATATTAAATTCTTCTTCGCTCTGCTACGCCATAATGACGGTATTTTTGAGCTAGAGGAGTAAAATAGTTATTTGTGCAACAAGGGGCCAAAGTTGGTATTTGCTTCAAGTGTTTGTATTGAATCCCGAGTAAAACACAAACAATGATGCACCTACTTTCGTGCACGCAGAGCCCTCACACCTGCACACTGAAAGGCCTTTACGAAGCCACTGATAATGCCATAGCCGTGGCAGAGTACTGCTCCAAAATAATTTGACAAAGAACCATCGACACGAAAGAAAAAAAAAAATTAAACACAAAGGAAAAATAGTCTTTTAGAGTATGCACCCTCCTATGAACTTCTGCTCTCCTAGTTAAATTAATTAATTAATTATAATTAGAAAGAATTAAAAAAAAAAAAAAAAAAAATAGTTTAAATTTATAATTATTGCAATTATGAAAATAAAAAGGTACTGTGTATTAAAAGATCTGTGATCGAAGATAAAAAGTAACAGTTTTGTTTGGAACCGTAATTGTTGTGTTGAGACGACTTGAGTAGTAGTAGAGCTTTTTTGTGAAGGAGTTCGTCCGGGGAAGTACTACCACCATACCTATTTCTGCCGCAAAGCAGTAGTGCTCGCATTGCTGTGTTCCGGTTTGAAGGGTAAGGGTGCCGGTGAAATTACAGGCACATGAGACTTTTCATCTTTATGTCTCAGGGTAGCGGGCGCAGTGCAATGCCACATAGGGTGCGTCCTAGGTGGACGTGACCTATGAGGTCATGCACTGTTCATAGGCAGAGGTTACCGCTTAACATCAGGTGGGCCTCTTGCTTGTTCCGTCATCCAAGTAGTATAAAAAAAAAAAAACTTGAGTTTATTTCCCCCCGCAACTTCTAAAATAAGAGAATGACTAAACAAAAAAAATATATGATGACATACATACATGTAAACTTCCACCGAAAATTGGTTTGAACGAGATCTATTAATTAGTTTTTTTTAATACGTCATAAATCCTAAACCATCCAAGAACTTTTATATTATGTTACTTGCTGCTACGGAACCCTTCATGGACGAGTCTGACTCGCACTTGGCCGTTTTTTTTTGTTAATAGCTTCTGTGCTCTATTTGCAACTATTTAGCCATTGTCAAGTATTAATAATTATTTCAATGTTTGATGTATAACAAGTAATAAGTATAATATGTATAATAAGTATAAGGGGTTCAATCTGGCATTTTTGAAAGAAACGTCGTCATTTTTATTTAATTACATTTTAATGTGTTTTTCGAGTTATTTCGTGTTTTTTTGGTGGCATTTTAACCGGTGTAACGTGGATAAATAGCACATGTGTGATGTAGTGAAATTTAAGTATATTGGGTTTCTTTTTAGAATGGTGGTTTATTCCTGTGAAAACTCGGTTTTTCTGCCACCATTAAAACTGGGTTAGGACTCTTGACGAATTGACTATTTAAAATATAATTATATCACTTGACATTGGCAAAATTGTTTAGAGAGCACATCACTCCTGAGGAGAAAAGAAGACAATAAGAAGAGAAGAAGAAGAAGAAGAAGTAATATTAAATAGTTAAATCGTCAAAAGTTTCCGTCAAGTCATAACCCAGTTTAAATGGTGGCAGAAAAACCAAGTCTTTGCACGAAAAAATCCACCATTTCTAAAGACACGCAATAAACTTATATTTGACTACTCCACTTTGTTATGTGTAAACTCAAAGGACGAATCACATGTTTTATTGAGAATATTTTGAAATGTGAAACAAAACTTAATTTAATTTAATACGTACCAATTTCCATGCTAATGTATTCACATTTTCGATCGAGCGACATTATATACAACGTTGCTAAAAAAACTATTTCCAAACGGTTTAATATGTAGATTTACTTACAATACAATCATTAATTGTTCTATTATGAATTACAATAATTAATTGTTAACGATGTCATTTTACTTAAGAATATGAATTATAAATGAGTAAGTTTTGGTACATTTTGCTATTTATTTGCTTGACCTTATCTATGAGGAAAGTCCCTCGTTTGCCATTAATTGGTTAAATAAGGCGAAGCCAGACATCCGGGTCTATGTGGAACCATGGTGTGGATGACGTAATAACAACGAATAAAAAAGTGTTGAGTATCCTTTTCAGTTACTATTTTAACCAGGACAAAATGGAGAAGGTAAATGCGTTTAGGGTGAGAGGTTGTTTGTGTGTTTGTGTGTGCAAACGAATGTTCCCATTTATCTCCAAAACGGTTTGACCGATTTAGATAAAATTGTCTGCAGAAGATTTGTGATCCATCGGCGATGGTTCTGAGATAGGTGTTATGGTGTTAACTAGCCAGGGGGCGCTACAATCAATATTTTTCCTTCGTTAAAATGATTTTTAGCGCATTTTTTGGATGAAAACTGGGGCTGGCACACTGGAAATAGCAGGGGTTTTTAAAGTTATAAAATACTTCTTTACTGGACTTAGCATTCCATACAGTACCTACAAATGCTAAAATATGGCACTTTCGAAAATTCAAACGATAACATGAATTCAATACACTGTTTAGCAACCCGTCCTTCATGTACCTTCATTCCTAACGTTATATTTTAAGATACGAACTAAATAATATCGGCCAGCGCGATCATCTATTGGTAAGGACTCTACATTGCAAAATTTAGCAGTAAGTCAGTTCTTTATAGACATCTTCGAAAGGGTTTTTTAATATATGGTTACTAGTATAGTATTCTTTTATCTGTGATATAAGTAGGTGGTTTTAGTAGTAGTAGAGCTTTTTTGTTAAAGAGTTCGTCCGGGGAAGTACTACCACAATACCTATTTCTGCCGCAAAGCAGTAGTGCTCGCATTGCTGTGTTCCGGTTTGAAGGGTAAGGGTGCCGGTGAAATTACAGGCACATGAGACTTTTCATCTATGTCTCAGGGTGGCGGGCGCAGTGCAATGCCACATAGGGTGCGTCCTAGGTGGACGTGATCTATGAGGTAAGGCACTGTTCATAGGCAGAGGTTACCGCTTAACATCAGGTGGGCCTCTTGCTTGTTCCGTCATCCAAGTAGTATAAAAAAAAAAAAAAATTGGTTTTGCATAAAAAGAAAGAGCCCCGCCCCACTCTCTCCTGTCACCTTCTTTGCATATACCGGGATAGGCCTCCATTGTTTTTTAAGGGGACTTTTAATATATAAAAACTCTACAGTTTGTCGGTACGTTTGATCTCATCCTTCTACGAAAGATAGGAGGGAAAGCTTTCTAATTTCCTTTTCAAAGCACACAAATGTACCTCAGAATTATCTTAATAATATAGCATATCGTAAACATTAATCTCAGGTATCTTAGGAGGAAAATGCTGCACATTGCACTTTTTAAGTCCATTTACTTTGAGGTCTTTTCTTTGCGTATTTCGCCGCATTGCTTTTCTGTTTTGAGGCAAAGCGATGCGTAACCCTAAAGCTGGCTCTTATCTGGCTCAACGCATTAGTATTGCCATTCAGCGTGGCAATGCAGCCAGAATCTTACAGACGCTTCAGTCTGGTAGTGGTTTAGATCAGTTGAGCTAGCTTTAGATCGTTTGCTACAGTATTCAGATAGCAAAACTGTTTAATTTGTATTTCTAAACTCCTACATGTATTAGTTGAATTATTCTTTCTGTAAATAAATACCAAATAGATATTTTAATTTGAATACAAGATGACGTAATACGGAAAATAACATGACATTAATTAGTGTAAAATTTGTGGTTAGCCCCAAACTGAGAACTCGCGAATACACGTGTTGTAATGTTACATACTTCCGTAATTAACCTATCAAACAGACTTCAAAAAACATTAAAGTTGCACTAACCCCAGGCAGAAATCTTCATACAACAGGTAATTAATTTTGTAAAAATTAAATAAACCCTCGACGCAATGAAACGGCTGAACCGATTTGGATCAAACATAGCTACGAACACTCCCGACAAATTCACCTTTCAAACAAACAAAAAAAACTAAATCGTTTCATCCGTTCAAGAGCTACGATGCCACAGACAGAAACACACATAGACACACACACACACACACACACACACACAGACACGTCAAACTTATAACACACCGGCGTTTTTGAGTCGGGGGTTAAAAAAACACCTCGCACTGCATGAAAAAGCAATTTTTATTGAATATCTCGTAAAATATTGATAATTTTACAAAACCCCTACAGTGAACCCCCTCGGCTTTGTTGTATTAATTTTATTCGTCTTATTTTTTACCCAATAATGTGCTACATTTTAATAAACAATCTAATATAGCCCACAGTTAGTGTTTAGAATTCAAACTACGCGCCAATCTAATTGAATGAATGTCAGACGATAGTGTGCGGTGTGAGCCGCCGGCCATATATATTTTGCTGTCGTAAATTATTGTTTTTAATTAACCTGAAACCCTACATGGTCCTTCGAGCCGGATTCTTACCACCAGATAACTATTAATCAACATCAACATCAACAAGATCAACATTGGAGTGTCGAGCGCGAATAAATACCTACATTCATCGGGACTGCGAGTTACAAAGAGTGGTCGAGGTCAAAGTTCAAAAGTGACAATAAGTGAAGTTAATTTGTACCCAACACTAATCTAATCAGTTATAATTAGGTATAATTCGACGTTATAAAAGTTCCAGGTCAACCGTGCCAGTCTCCCAGAATGACCGAAGAAAAAGAGTTGATCAAAAAACGCGGCAGTATCAAAGGTCGTATCACTGCTTTCGCGAATCATTTGACGAGCTTGGATGCCTCGTCACTGAGTTCCTCGGAGGCCAGGGAGTTACAATTGCGTATCGGTAAGATCGAATCTTTATATGACCAATACGATGAGGTACAGTTAAAAATAGAGTGCAGTACTGATAGCAGCGACCTGCAAGCAAGCGAACGAACTGAGTTTGAAAATCATTATTATCGGATACTTGCCGATGCTCAGGGAATGTTAGATACCTACCGAAAGGATCAAGACAAGGTATACAGTGCATCGAGTAATACTCGTTCTAATTATAAGCTTGTTAAGTTGCCCACGATTCAGTTGCCGAAGTTCGGAGGTTCCTATGAAACTTGGTTGGAGTTTCACGACACCTTCTCAAGTTTAATTGATAACAATGATCAGATAGATGAGATTAACAAATTCCATTGCTTGAGGGCGTCATTAGAAGGTTCGGCAGCTGTGGTAATTCAATCCATCGACTTTTCCGCGAGTAACTATTCGGTTGCATGGAGGCTTTTGTGTGAGTGGTTCGATAACAATCGCTTATTAATACAAAATCATGTTGCAGCCTTATTCAGCATCGAACCGGTCACAAAAGAGTCGTCCGTCATTCTGAAACGTGTGATAGATCAATTAAATAAGAATTTACGTGCATTAGAGTCCTTGGGACAACCAATTGAACACTGGGACACTCTGTTGATTTATATCGTCACGCAAAAGTTAGACGCCAAAACATTCCGTGAGTGGGAGCAACATAAAGGTACCTTATCCAAAGACAAACCGATTAGTCTTAACTAATTTCTAGAATTCATGCGCAATCGTGCAGATTTAATTGAGACTATTGAACTGTCACAAAATAGTGCGACAAGTAGCAAACATGCAACCAAAATAAAAGCTATGGTTTCTTCTTATCAGAGTGGTAATAATAAAAATAATTCGACTTCATCGTCCACAATGAAACCTTGCCCTAACTGTAATGATGATCATTATTTAAATAACTGTCCGAAATTTCTCGCTCTAAGTAGTGATGCACGATACAAGCTATTGCCTACTTATAAGATATGTTTTAATTGCTTCCGGAGTGGACATTACGCTAATTCGTGCAGGAAGCCTGGGTGTAAAGTGTGCAAGCGTAAACACCACACACTTATTCACGTAAATGAGTTCAGTGCATCAAAACAGCTGTCTACGTGTGTACCTATAGCTACAGCTGATTGCGATAACAGCACTCGTTCAACTAACTCGGAGCCTACTGTCACAAATACTCAGAATTCGAACGTCGCACTTATGGGGAGCATCTCAACTACATGCGAGACGTCAGGTCACAGTGATGTTTTATTATCTTAGTGAAACTGCGTGATAATGAGAACCGCGAGGTCACCGAACGACTGCATAAACAATTAAACTTGCCAGCTGATCGCACCGATAGGACCGTCGTAGGTATAAATAATAAAACATCGAACATTAGTCAAATGTGTCGCTTACCTATCAAGTCGTTATGTGAAAGTTATACAACATATTTACGTTGTTTTATTCTGCCATCGATTACGGATAACGTTCCCGGGTGTCAGATCGATGTTAGGAATTTAAATATTCCATCAAATATTTGTTTAGCGGATCCTCACTTTTATTCGCCCGCCGCCGTTGATTTAATCATCGGCGCTGATATTTTTTGGGACATAATAGGTTCGCAAAATATTAAATTGGGAGATGGAAAGCCGATACTTTATGAGACTAGACTAGGTTGGATAGTCTCCGGTCCGGTTAACGGCGACCGCGTATCTACTTGTCCACCGATTAAATGTAATTTTACTCAAATTGATTCAATGACTTCTCACTGTTCTGATGATGACATTCAAAACCAATTAATGCGTTTTTGGCAGCTCGAAGAAGTTAGCCCTCAGTCATCTCATTATTTTCCAGAGGAGAAGCAATGTGAAGAACATTTTGTGAAAAATACAACTCGCCTCGCAGACGGACGTTTCTGCGTTAGAATCCCATTAAAGCAAACACCAAGCGTGTGTCGCGCTTTTCAACATAGGTACGCCAGGGTTATCACAAAAAGGTGATCTTCCCTTGCGACAAAATAATCATGGGGTTGAGATTATGGATCGACCATTGACATTCTTATATACTGCTTCGCAAATGAGTTTACAGCCCTAAGCTGGCTGAAGGCCGGGGGTCTGACACGGAGGCAGACCCCCTGTGGTCGACCTTGGTCCCATACACAACCACGCGAGGATCATCCAAGCGTCTCCTTGATTGTGCCCAGATTTTCCAGCCCCACAGGGGCAACCGGACCTTGGGCTTGGTACGTTAATACCAAGTGCTCACACCTTCCTTCCCCAAGAGCAACCCCTCTTCCTCTCAGTCGATCGACCACGCCCTAAGGGCTATCAAGTGTACTCATCCAGGTATGAGCACACTTCCATTCGGCTATGCCAGGAGCCCTGAGTTACGCTGTACCTCAGACCCCCCATCCCGAGCGTCGCTCGAAGGGTTCTGAACTACATCAGAACCCCCTGCCCCTAGTGCAACGCACTATCCCAGTCGATCGAACTAGTCCGTTGTACATCTGTACACAAGTGGACTTTATAATTAACATCGCGGAGGCAAGATTTTATCGCGAAGGTCATACATCCAATATCTCATACCCCATCAAAGAAAGATAGTTAATTATCATCTAACACTTACCACGTGACTGTATGCCTCTCGATTACGAGGCCAAACCTTCCTATTCACCGTCCAAACTCCGTCCCCCGGCGACGGCTCCACGATCACTCCACCTTGCCTACTTGGCATCCGATCGCTTCTCTACCCACTTCGTTGGGGTAGGCGTAAAAATGGTGTCAACCTTAAAAGCAGATAATGAAATCATCACCGACAATATTTTACACAGAACAATGTTGCCATTGTGCCAAATTGATTGTCCATAATATATAGTTTAACAAAACTTACTCATTATCTATGACCTCGTGCTTGCGCGACACACCCAACAGAAGAAAAGGGTGTTTATCGTAGCAAGGCAAGCAGGTGACGCGTCCACTCCAGGATTTTCTCTCTGGCCCGTATAGCAGCATCCCTTCTGTTTCTTGTTCCCAATTCATTTGCCTGCAGAGGCTCCTCCTCAACCACGAGATCAGGGCAGATAGCTACTGCTTCCAATGGCAATTCCTTTTCAGTGACATCACCACTACTTCCTGGCGTGTCTGCTCCACAGGCCAGTTCTTCTTCTTCCCTCGGAAAAGTCTTCTTTGGAGAACAGGCGGTCCTTTTCCCATGGCACTGCATCTCATTTTCTAGAACCTGTTGATTTGATTCCGCTTCTGAATCGATGAGTAGTGAGTCAGGCCTACATGAGCGGCTCTCTCTTTGTTTCTGCTCAACCGGTTGTAAAGACTGAGGATTCTCCTCAGAATCCTCCTCCAGAGGATAGAGGTGTCCTATAGAGCGTGTGAAAATAGAGTCCCCGACCTTTACTCTTGCAACTCTACAAGCGCCGTCAGCACCTTCTATTAAATCGTGAATTTTACCAACTTTCCAATTTTCTCTGTTTTTTGAGTCCGCTTTTATTTGAACGACATCTCCCTTTTGTGGAATACGATTGGATCTGATTCTGGGTTGCTTGGGCGGATGTTGTGATCTTTCTCTCAGGCATGTGAGATACTGCCCAATGAACATCTTCTTAAACTCCTCCAGAATCTTGATGCCCTTTTTCCAACTGTCTATCAAGTCAGATTTAAGTCTTGAGCCTGTACATGGTAACTCTACTGGTGCCGGTTTCGCTGACAAACACTTTCCCAAGGTGAGGAAATCTGCTGGTCGTAATATGTGCTCCACTTCGGTCCCGACTCGCGTTAATGGTCTTGAATTGACAACTGCCTCTACTTCTTTTATGACAGTTAGCAATTTGCTGTCATTTAATAGATGTTTCTCCAAGGTGCGCTTTAGGCAATGCTTGACTAGCCCCACAAGGCGTTCGTAGAATCCTCCATGCCAGGGAGCCAGCTGCGGAATGAACTTCCACTCAATCTTATTATTTATACAATAAGGGCTTGTTATTACTTCAGAGGTAAGTTTGAAACAAGACGCATTGTCTGAGTACATCTTTTTTGGGATTCCTCTAGTTGCAGCAAATCTACGTAATGCTAGGAGACATTCTTCTGCAGAGAGGTCCTTCACGATTTCCAGGTGGATCGCCCGAACAGTTAGACATGTGAATAAGGCTACCCACCTTTTTTCCTTTCCATTTGGTGAACTCACGTATAGTGGGCCAAAGTAATCTACACCAGTAAATGTGTAGGGATCACTGTAATTCACCCTCTCTGCTGGTAGAGCTGGTGTGGCTGGTAGCTTATAAGGACCACCTCCATGTTTCACACACTGCTGGCATGTTTTTAGTGTCTTTGAAACTCTTGTTCTACCCTGAGGTATCCAATATCGTTCTCTGATGATACTCAGTGTATGTGCAGTACCTACATGGTAATTACTCTCATGAGTATCGATGATAATTTTATTTGTAAACTCACAATCTCTGGGTAATAAAATCGGGTACTTCATATCGTAACTCCATGACGTGTTAGCCATACGCCCACCGCAACGAAGTAAACTATCAGAGTCTATAAACAAATCTAAATTTCTTGTCAGGTGAGTTTTCTTGCCTGCCAGCTCATCTGGGAAGTATTGCAGCTGTATTTTTCTAATTTTTTCTTTGGTTTCATCTTGTGGGCTGTCATTTCCAATTCTGTCGCCTTCTTCTTGAGAGTCTTCGATTTCCATAGGGACATTATGGATTCTAGCTAACTCTGACCAGTCATGAGGCTCCAATTCACCTGGACTCTCATCCAGGACCTCCCCAGACGAAAAAAGAGTTTTATCCGTGTGGTTATGATGATTTACTGGCCACCGTGATTCTTCCTCCTGAAGGAACTTGGGTCCATTGTACCAAAGTTCTCTTTTTTGATGCCAAAGTTCAGGTTCGGGTCTAGTAGCAATATCAGCAGGATTTGATTTTGTATGGACATAGCACATTTCTGTTTGAGGGTGAAGACGCTTGATCTCGTTTACTCTATTCGCCACAAATGGTGGCAGGAGTTTGTTTGATTTCATCCATGCAAGAACTATTTGACTATCTGTCCACAGATACTCTTTTTCAATTTGTAAGTCCAGATTGGTTCTCACATATTTCAACAGCCTGCTTCCTATCAGAAACCCTAGTAGTTCCAGTTTGGGTATCTTCAGATCGTCCCTGTCTTCAATTTGTGAAACGCGGGATTTTGCCATTAGTAATGATACTGAAGTTTGCTGAACTCCTTTTACTTTCAGGTATACGGCTGCTGCATAAGCGTGAATGAATGAATGAATGAAAATACTTTATTGTACACCTTACAAACTAGTTAAAAACAAGACATAACAATTAAACAAAAAAAAACTAAATGTACAATGGGCGGTCTTATCGCTAAAGAGCGATCTCTTCCAGACAACCTTTGGATGGAGAGGAGCTGAACTTATCTGGAAGATTGGTTGGGGTGTACCCATTTTTAAATGTAAAAGAAATATTTTCATTAAATAAACTTACACATTATTACAAAAAAAAAAATATTACAGAATAATAGATAAGTATAATACACACACAAATAAATATAAATTATGTTCGTGTTTGGATGCATCCGTGAAACAATGTAACTCATGAGTGGTGTTGTTATCAGATAAGTCTATACCTACGTATCTTGGCAGTTCAGTCTCAGTTACAGCTTTCAAATCCTTCAAGATAGTTCCCAATGATTGCAACAGGTTTTGAGGCAATGTAATATCCCATTTTATCTTTTCTTTACAAATGTTCTGGAAAAGGAGCTTTATCGGTAGGATTAGTGGGCATACAAAACCGCATGGGTCATACACTCGGGCTAAAGTACGGAGAACTTCTCTTTTCGTTTGTGTCAGAGTAACTGGATTGAAGTGTTCTTCAGATACCTTCAACTTCAGCATGTCGCTTCGTATATTCCATGTCAAACCAAGAACCTTGAACTCATCGCTTTGTGTAGCCTTGTACTGTTGAGGGATCATATCCATGAACTGTTCGTTATTAGATACCCAGTCTCTGATATTCATCGAGATTTGCTTAAATGTTGACCTTGTCTGATCATACATGTGACTAGCTTCCTGGACAGTTTCTGCTCCTGTTACCAAGTTGTCGACGTAGCATTTGTCAGCCACTGTTCTTAGCAAGTCTCCATTTGATAGCGTCATGTGATGTCTGACAGTCGCAGTGAGTAAGAATGGGCTTGAAATTATTCCAAAGGGTACCCTACAGAAGCGTAAGTACAATAGATTATCTTCATTAGGCTGCTTCTTGGTATCCTTGAGGCACAGAAACCTTGTAACATCCCTATCACTTTGCTGCAATCCAACTTGAAGAAAAGCCTTTTCTACGTCGGCAACAATGCCAATCCTTTTCGTTCGGAAGTTGAGAAGAAGTGCTGTTAAATCTTCTAACATTGAGGGTCCACTGTAAAGGCATTCGTTGAGACTCTTTTGTCCTACTGTCTTAGCTGAAGCATCGTAGACAAGCCTTCCTCTCTTTCCCTTTTGTTTTACCATGTGATGAGGAAGGTAATGAATCGGATGATCATTTTGAATAGAATTTGGTTCGATAATTTCTATGATTCCTAGTTCCAGCTGTTCTTTTAAGATATTGTCATATTCGGTTAAGGAATCTTCATCAATTTTCTTGATCAAACTTCTCAACCTCCCTATTGCAAGCCCATAGTTTGTTTGTATATCCGGCGGATACTGTACCCAAGGCCACTTAACTTCATATCGTCCATTTCGGTATTTTATGGTTTCGTTGAAGTGACGGACTGCTTGCTCTTGCCTTGTTGCTTTCGGTGAATCGGTTATGCCAATGCTTTCTAATGACCATAAGAATTTTATGTCTATGTTTCTCAACGGTAGATCTGGTTCAGTTAAATATGGACAACTTGGTATATGGCATTGGCAGTAAGTTGTAACAGACAAGACATCACTTTCTTTTTGAGTAGTATATCCTGATAGTACCCATCCGAAATCAGTGTCAATGAGATATAAGTTTGCATTAATTTTGATTCTGTTATCACGCAAGAAGGAACAATAAAGATCATTGCCCACGAGTACATCGATATTCTCTCCTATGGAGTCATCATCTGCGGGTATATCCACATCGTTGTGTTTGTACTTAGCTACAGGAACACGATTTGTTATGCGAGGTACAATGTTTACTTGTATCTCTCTGGAGATACCGCGCTTGGTTTCTATAATAATCTCTGTAGAAGGGCTGGACATCTCCTGTGGGGTATGAGCTCCAAATGTGTATACCAGTAGCAGATCTTCTTTTGTTGTAGTTAGTCCTAGAGATTTTGCTGCTTTCGATGTAATATAGCTGCGTTGGCTGCCGCTGTCCAAAAGAAGCCTGCTACTAAAATCCTTTTCTTTATTTGGGTTTCGGATCGTTACTACTGCTGTCTGCAAGAAAGTATATCCATTAGAAATATTGCATATAGTTGTAGGTATAGAGCTTTGAACAGTAAGGATCTCACTTTTCATTAGCTTAGGACACAGCAACTTGAGGTGGTCTCCTTTGCAGTTGTAGCAGGATATCTTCTTTTTACATGCCTTTGATAAGTGTTCTTGGCTTAAACATTTGAAACATTTGCCCTTGAGTCTTTGTTTTCTATCTTCTAAGGTTTTATATTTCTTGCAGTCAGAACTATTATGGTTGAACATTCCACAAAGGATGCAGTTAATTTTGGACCTTTTTTGCGGTGGCCCTCTGTTGCCATTGATCCATTTTCTTTTGTTGTTTCGTCTATCCTTTATCGACTCAGTCCTGACTTGTAAGGCCTCAGTCGTTGATGAAGGAGTAGGATTTTCCAACGTCTTCTCATTAATATCCACTCCTGCCCTTTCCATCGCAGTGACTACTTTGTCCAAACTTGATCTTAGAGTGGGAATCGAGCGATCATCAGGGGAAAGCAGATTCACCTGGTATATAATCTGTTCCGGGAATTTGCTTTCTATAGCCGTCCTCAAGTGATTACTTTATATACTTTCCCCCAATGTATGCAACACTCTCAGATGCTTCTCAATCGAGTCTAAGGTCAATCTGCATGATGTAGGTTTGTCGGAAGCCTTCTTTAAACTGTTGAGCGCTGTGTGGTGCGTATCTATAACACGGTCTTTGGAGCCAAACCGTTTCTTTAGAACTTCTAGGGCTATACCATAGTTTGCATTGGTAATGGCTAAACCGCTCACAGTTTCTAATGCTTGACCATCCAAGGACCCCAGTAGATAAGCAAGCTTCTCAACGTCTTTTAAGTCTCTTGAGTCAATATTGGCTTCGAATCTGTCCCAAAACTCGCTCCACTTCAGAATGTCACCGCTAAACTTGGCAAGCTCGAGTTTAGGAAGTTTCGTTGCAGATTTTGGTTGCTGAACTTTAGATTTGTGGATCTCAGCAATAGAATTTATCCTTACTTCCAATTCCTCGGCCTCGAGCTGCTCTGACATATAGTCAGTGAATTCCGATACTTCCAAATGATTAGAGCTTGACTGTAACTCTTTGTCGAAGGCCTCGATGACATACCTTAATTTCACTTTGGTAGAGAGAAGATCTTCTTCTGCTATCCGATCTGAATTAAGCTGCTCGCGCGTCTCACTAATGGCCTGGACCAATCTTTGGTGGCGGAGCTGCAGGCGTGTAGTTCGAACAGAGTCCATTTTTCATTAACTGGAAAGTTCAAACATACAGCACTATGATTTACTGCTATAACTAAACCAATAAACTCATTACGAGTACCATAGCGGAGAAGCTCACCCGAGGTTTCCTTTTATTTAGTCCAGTAATTACAGTATTTACTTCGGTACTTATATCTTCTTGTTTCCTCCGACTCCAAGACTTGTCAACAAAACGGTTTCCTATAGCGACGACGCTGACTGAAATAAGAACGAAATACTTAGGCTAACCATGTAACATTTTGCTTCTAGTTTATCCAAATAATGCTGGTCGGACAGCCTTACGACTCCAAGTTTGTACTTTATAATATATAGCGATTCACAAAGATAACACTCTTCGTCGTCACGTTATCGTCTTTGCATGCGATTTTTACACTTTTTGCTGCACCTAATCACTTAAATCAAACACTTACCAAAACTATAAGCACAACAAAATTTCACCAGAACAAGTTCAACACCAATTATTACAAATAAATTGGGCGGAAAGACGCTATTTCTACTAGCTAAATAAGGAAATAGACACGATACCAAACGCGGCAATTATTGAAATTTCCTCTTGACTCGACTTATTCTAATTTTACAAGTTTGGCTTAAATTCTAGGTCTTATCATTAAACCAATTAAAACTAAGGCCTTTCTAAATTAATTAAGCTTAATTTAAACCATATTCCTTATAAATACTTACTTAAAAAATAATTTACAAAAAACTGGTAACTTCCGAAACGGAAACAAATATTGCACACTCAAACCTTATACCATAGACACGTCTGTCTTTTACGTTACGTAATGGGAACCGGAAATGCAGTTTAGACACGAACAATTTTGCAGACCGTGTTTCCGTATAATAAACGAGGGTTTTTTCGACGAAAATAATATTAATGTTTTGGGGTTGAAATCTGCCATTTTTGAAAGAAACGTCGTCATTTTTATTTTATTTCATTTTAATGTGTTTTTTCGAGTTATTTCGCGTTATTTTAGTGGCATTTTAACCGGTGTAACTTGGATAAATGGCACATGTGTGATGTAGTGAAATTTGAGTGTATTGCGAGTCTTTTCGAAATGGTGGATTTTTTCCTGTAAAAACTCAGTTTTTCTGCCACAATTTAAACTGGGTTAGGACTAGACGGAGACTCTTGACGACTTGACTATAAAACTATAATAATTATATCACTTGACATTGGCTAAATTGTTGCTAATAATGCACAGAAGCCATTACCTAAGATAAGAAGAAGAATATTAATGTTGTCAATTGACAAAATATTTTCAATAATAAATTGAAAATAACGCAAAAAGATACGCAAATAAGCACACAAATCATGAAGTCAATCAATAAGGAAAAAATATGGGGTAGGATAAATAAAACACCATGCAAGTTTATCATAATTTCATATTTTTCTTTCCCGTTTTTTTTTTGTAGGATAATAAGGTTTATAATAAAAATGATGTTGGTAGGTAAATCTTTTGATCCGGAGAGAACCCAACGAATTAGGCTTCTCCGGATCATACCACTCCCCCACCGTACGGAGGGATCTTGTTCTAAGCAAACCAGAACAAATCTGGCAGCCTAAAATTCTCATATCCCTGCATCTCCACCATTTTTTTGTCGCACTTTTCAACATAGGTACGCCAGGGTTATCACAAATACGTGACTTCCCTTGCGACAAAATAATCATGGGGTTGAGATTATGGATCGACCATTGACATTCTTATATACTGCTTCGCAAATGAGTTTACAGCCCTAAGCTGGCTGAAGGCCGGGGGTCTGACACGGAGGCAGACCCCCTGTGGTCGACCTTGGTCCCATACACAACCACGCGAGGATCATCCAAGCGTCTCCTTGATTGTGCCCAGATTTTCCAGCCCCACAGGGGCAACCGGACCTTGGGCTTGGTACGTTAATACCAAGTGCTCACACCTTCCTTCCCCAAGAGCAACCCCTCTTCCTCTCAGTCGATCGACCACGCCCTAAGGGCTATCAAGTGTACTCATCCAGGTATGAGCACACTTCCATTCGGCTATGCCAGGAGCCCTGAGTTACGCTGTACCTCAGACCCCCCATCCCGAGCGTCGCTCGAAGGGTTCTGAACTACATCAGAACCCCCTGCCCCTAGTGCAACGCACTATCCCAGTCGATCGAACTAGTCCGTTGTACATCTGTACACAAGTGGACTTTATAATTAACATCGCGGAGGCAAGATTTTATCGCGAAGGTCATACATCCAATATCTCATACCCCATCAAAGAAAGATAGTTAATTATCATCCAACACTTACCACGTGACTGTATGCCTCTCGATTACGAGGCCAAACCTTCCTATTCACCGTCCAAACTCCGTCCCCCGGCGACGGCTCCACGATCACTCCACCTTGCCTACTTGGCATCCGATCGCTTCTCTACCCACTTCGTTGGGGTAGGCGTAAAAATGGTGTCAACCTTAAAAGCAGATAATGAAATCATCACCGACAATATTTTACACAGAACAATGTTGCCATTGTGCCAAATTGATTGTCCATAATATATAGTTTAACAAAACTTACTCATTATCTATGACCTCGTGCTTGCGCGACAGCGTGTTAGGTGATTCTTATCAGCGAGCTAAGCATTGTTTGTTCTCTTTAGAGCGCAGACTAAAAGGTAATGACTCATTTAGTAAAATGTATAAAGATTTCCTGTTCGAATATGAATCGTTAGGTCACATGTCAGAGTGCATGCCAATTACGTCAGTGCCTCACTATTTTATCCCACACCCTGGAATCCTTCGTGCAAGTAGTACGACGACCAAGCTGCGGGTCGTATTCAATGCGAGTAGTCCTACTACCTCGGGAGTTTCATTCAACCAAATCCAAATGATTGGACCTACGATACAGGATGACCTACTGTCGATCCTTTTACGGTTTAGGCAGCATAAATACATTATAGTTGCAGATGTCGAGAAAATGTATAGATGTCTGGCTGTACATGATGATGATAGACCACTACAACAAATCATTTGGCGTGATCACCCCGATTCTGATTTAAAATGCTATGTTTTAAATCGTGTAAGTTACGGCACTGCTAGCGCCCCATTTCTCGCAACTCGGTGTTTAAAACAGATAGGTCTAGACTGTAAGGATTCCAAAATATCTGAACTTATACTCCACGATTTTTATATCGACGATTTCATTAGTGGTGGGGATGAAATCATCGAAGTCTTGCGCATACGTGTGCAGGTTACAGCCGAGCTCGCCTCAGCGTGCATGCCTCTTAGGAAATGGAAGTCGAATGAGCCTCAATTATTACCAGAACCCGATCAGCTATCACCGGAATTTAACATCGGAGATGCTGAATCAAGTAAGACGTTGGGCCTCGGGTGGAATCCATTGTCAGATCAGCTTTATTTTCCCATCAGTCCTACCATAGCCAAAGGAAACACAAAGCGTGATATTCTGTCGGTCATTGCCCAGATATTTGATCCCTTAGGGCTCTTATCACCTTGTGTCATCCTCATGAAAATCATATTACAGAAATTGTGGCTACAGTTGACTTGGGATGAGAAGTTGCCACCGGAGATGAACCAGGTCTGGGTCGAAGTGATCGACAGCCTACCGGGTCTGAACAGCCTATGCATACCGCGCCGTGTCATCTGTGACTCCTATTCCCATTTGGAATTGCACATTTACACAGATGCGTCCGAGCGTGCGAATGGCGCTTGTATTTACGTTCGTAGCGTCGACTGCAAAGATGAGGTATCAGTCAGCTTACTGCTCGCTAAGAGCCGAGTCGCTCCTATCAAGCCCACAAAAATACCACGACTCGAACTCTGTGGTGCTTTGATTGGTGCTCGTCTGTACGAGAAAGCCATCACTGCACTACGAGCCCAATTCAAGCAGGTTGTTTTTTGGACCGACTCAATGATTGTTCTAGGTTGGCTTAAAATGTTGCCTTCAAAGCTACAACCATTCGTGCGCAATCGCATAGCTGAGATATTAGATAAGACTGGCAGCCGTACTTGGAGACATGTTCCGACTGACGAGAACCCCGCCGACCTCATTTCGCGCGGCGTCTGTGTTAGCTCTCTTCAGTCGCTCAATTTATGGTGGCATGGTCCAGGTTATTTGAAACGCGATCCGTCGCACTGGCCTGCTACTCCAAGTACTGTTAAAGAGCTGCCTGAAACTCGAAATGAAGTTTCATTAAAAAAAAAAACAAAAAAAAAAAAACAAAAAAAAAAAAACCTTTATTATTCCCTAACTAAAAAACATCTAAATAAGAAAAACTAATTGTAAGTATATGTAACCTAAAACTTAGTTAGGGACCCCTTTGCGGGTATAGGCCTCAAAAGTTGTCAAAGTTGCCTCCAAAAGTTGCCAATCCTTCCTTTCCTTCGCTTTCTTCAACCACATCTTTCCTGCTACTTTGGCGATCTCGTCCTGCCATCTTTCCAGTGGTCTTCCTCTCTTCCTCTTACCATTTGGGCTCTTCCATAGGGTTGTTCTTCGAGTCCACCTGTCATCTTCTGTGCGTACCAAATGGCCCGCCCACCTCCATTTTAGGGCTTGTGCGTGTTGAACAGCGTCTATTGCATTGGTTTTGCTTCGGATCAATGTGTTCCTTTGTTTATGTTTTAGCTTTATGTTCAATAGGCTCCTCTCCATCGCTCTTTGGCAAACGTGTATTTTATTTTTGGCGGACTCATTAAATATCCAGGTTTGGCAAGCATATGTGAGGCAGGGTAGTAAACATGAATTCATTACTTTAGTTTTTAGTTTAATCGGTAGATTTGATTTCATTATTTCTTTGTAACTCCAGAACTTATTCCAGGTTAGATTTATTCTTCTTTTAATTTCATCCATATTTCTTCTTTTGCTGAAGGATACTTGTTTACCTAGATATATATAGCTATCTACATGCTCAATTTCTTTGTCGTTTATTTTTATCGGTTCCTTCGCCCTGTTGGTAAGTATTTTTGTTTTTGATAGATTCATTTCCAACCCTACTCCACTACTAACTGAATGAAGGTCATTCAGCATTGATTCCAGTTGTTTGGAAGTCTCTGATAGAACTATGATATCGTCTGCGAACCTTAGATGGTTGAAGTATTTATTGCCAATGTTTATACCTTTTCGTTTACGAAACCAGTCAAGGTTCGACATTATGTGTTGCAACACAGCAATAAATATTCTAGGAGAAAGTGGGTCTCCCTGCCTGACTCCTCTACATATTTTTATAGTTTCGCCAGTTTTATCTAGCTTAACTCTGCTTCTGCTTTTATCATATATGTCCTTAATTATATTTATGTATACATTCGAGATATTCAGTTCCAAAAGGGTATCCCAAATACTTTCATGGTGAATCGAATCGAACGCCTTGGTATAATCGACAAATGCTATATATAGGGGTCTGTTAAACTCTTCGTACTTTTCTATCACTTGTTCTATTGCATGTATGTGGTCCACTGTGCTAAATCCCTTGCGAAAGCCCGCTTGTTCTATTGGTTGATGTTTCTCTATGTCTTCTTTAATTCTGCTTTCTAACCAAGAGGCGAATAATTTGTACATGTTGGGCATTAAGCTTATTGGACGGTAGTTTCCTACATCAGCTGGATCTCCTTTTTTATACAAGAGAATTATATCCGAAATGACCCATGAGTTCGGGATTTTTTCTTCAGTGAGGATTTTGTTGAACAAATTTTTCAACGGACGTGTTAGTATAAATTTTGATATTTTTATTATCTCGTTGGATATTTTATCGGGTCCGGAGCTCTTGTCAGGCTTTAGTTTCTTTATAAATTTCATTATCTCGCATTCGCTAACCGGTTCCACGGTAATGACCGAATCCATTTGTTCCTCACTGGATTCAGGTAACACAAAAATACGCCTCTCCGTTACCTCGCCCTCCATTCTAATAGGGCAACTGTAAAGCTTCCTATAATATTCTGTCGCCATATTTACCACCTCTACTCTGGTTTGAATTTTGTTTGATTTTATACTGCTTGATTTTAATTTAGGGATCCACGTTTTTCCTCTATTTAGTATTTTGTTTGCTTTTTTTGTGCTTCCTTTCGTTACAAGAAATTTTTCGAATATCTTTAATCTGTGGGTTGTGTAGTCTGTTTTAATACTCTTGTTAGTTTTTTTATAAAGTAACTTCAGTAGTTGTTTTTCATCTTTAGATAAAGTATCCTTGTTTTGTAAGTCATGTCGTTTCTTGATAAGTAGTTTTGATTCTTCGCTTAAGATTTCAGTTTTCTTAATGGTGTTACTCGTTTGTTGCTGCGTGTATTTTAAGCTGTTTTCTATTGCTTGATGTATTTTTCCAAAGTATACATCGGCTATATCTTCCTCGTCTAGTGTTTTGATTTCTTCTATTAGGGTTCTTAAGTAGAATTTTTGTTCGTCTTCCGTAATCAGGTTTTCTGGAACACTGCCAAAATTTGTTCTTCTTTTTTTTGGATTGACCAGTATAAGTTTTGCCCTAAGAAGTCTATGGTCACTGGAATAGTTAATGTTACTGAGTACTTCTACATTTTGGAACTGTATTTGTTTCTTAAAAAGAATGTAGTCGATTTCATTTTTAGTTTTTTTATCTGGCGATACCCAGGTCCATCTCTTTTTAGGATCTTTTTTGAACATAGTATCATGAAGTTATTTTCTAGAGCAAACTTTGCAAGCTTTTCTCCCCTAGCGTTCCTATTTCCAAATCCATATTTTCCCATTATTAGGTGTTCTGAGTTTTTTGGTTGTCCTATTTTCGCATTCAGATCTCCCATAATCATTAAAAATTTTCCGGCGTATGTTTGGGCTTCTTGTATTTTGTTATAAAAATTCTTTATTTCTTCTTCCGAGGATTCCGCTGTGGGTGCGTACACCTGAATTATTGAAAGTGAATAATCATCAAATTTTAAATTCAGGAGACATACTCTTTCCGTGAGGCCAATGAAGGTTTCAATATGTGGCTTTAATACTTTTTTTACTAGAAAACCTACTCCGTATCTTCCTGGTCTTTCCCCAATATAACAAAATATATGATCTTCATCTTCTATGATCGAATTTCCTTCTCTACGGATGTCTGAAATTCCTATAATGTCATATTTAATGTTTTCTAGAGCATATTTCAATTTTAGCATTCTTTCGCTTGATGATAACGATCTTACGTTATACGTACATATGTATAATTTTAAATTATCAGTTTTTTTTGATTTAATACTTGTTGGAGGGTTTTGGTCATTCGCCTCCGCGGTTACCAGCCGTGTTGGAGGAGGGAGAGGAGTTTTGTTTATTAATTGCTATTGTTTTTGTTGTAGCCCTGTCGTCTTAATATCCTTTTCTTTGTTTGCAGAATAGTCGCTAGGTCCTGCTTGAGTATTTAGATGTGTAGATGTCTGATTTACTTGGTGGGTAGGCGTCCAGTAGGACGATATCTTGGTTTTCTTCTGAGCTGGAGTGGCCCCTTTTATTTCTTTTGTTTGATTGTTGAGATGTGTTGATGCTTGTTGCTTTGTTGATGAAGGTGATTGAGAAAGGGTCCGTTTGCTGTTGCGAGTATTTTCGTTTTTTTTCCCAATGGCATTTGGGGAGAGTATTATTAACTTATCGTACTTTATCAAAACTCTGTTCCCGTTTTCTTTTTCAATTTTTGCTTGTTCGTACAGCATCTTTCTTTTTTCTAGATTTTGGGTGGGTAGTCCTCAGCGATAGAATAATTTGTATATTGTAGATTTTTCCATCTTTTCTGAACATCAATTTTTCTTCCTAGTGTAGTAAAGGTCAGTATCACGGGTCTGATCTTCTCCCCTTTCCTTCCAATTCTCCTTGCCGCTTCGATCTCTAAAGTTCATTACAAGAAGTTTCATTACATGTAAGTAATTCCACTCCACGCGAACTTATAGATTTCAGTCGCTTCTCAAATCTATCTAGGCTTCAACGTACCGTAGCCTATGTGCTTAGGTTTGTAAATAATGTCAAGAAAGGGACCAAGCTCGAAACTAATTATTTGAATGCTGACGAATTGGAGAAAGCTTTAATTTTAATAATGAGGCAATCGCAATTTCAATCGTTCCCTGAATATAAGCTATTGATTAAAAAACAAGAATTACCTTGCAAAAGCCCACTGATTAAATTTAATGTTTATTTAGATGAAAATAAATTAATTCGCGTTGGAGGTCGATTAGATAACTCAAATTTTACATTTGAAAAGAAGCACCCTATTATTTTACAGTCCACACATCAAGTTACGAAGTTATTATTTGAGTTAGAACACAAAAGATTAATGCACGCTGGCCCTCAACTTTTATTGGCTACAATTAGGGATACTTATTGGTCGCGTTCTGGCGAAGAAGTGTTTCCGTCAATGCGTGCGCTGTTGTCGCATGAAAGGTAAGACATTTAATCCTCTAATGGGTAATTTACCACAGCAGCGCCTTGAACCAGGTGGATACCCATTCAAAAGTGTAGGCGTGGATTACGCGGGCCCAGTTGCCGTCGCTAGTCGCACTGGCCGTGGTTGTAGACTCATCAAGTCCTACATCGCTATTTTCATATGTTTTACAACTAAAGCGGTCCACCTGGAGTTAGTGGGTGATTTAACAAGCAATAACTACCTACTAGCATTACGCAGATTCATTTCACGTAGAGGAATACCCTCTCATATTTATTCAGATAACGGCACCTCATTCGTTGGCGCATATAATGATATTTCAAAGTTTTTAAAGAGCAATTGCGACTCTCTGGCGGCTGAGTTAGCTCAGGACACTTTGAGGTTCCATTTAATACCAGCGTATAGTCCAAATTTCGGTGGTCTAAGGGAGGCTGGTGTCAAGTCTACCAAATATCATTTAAATAGAGTGCTGGGAAATTGTAATTTAACGTTCGAGGAACTTACTACGACGTTGGTGCAAATCGAGGCGATACTTAACTCTCGGCCACTCTCTCCGTTGTCGTCGGACCCCGAAGATATGACACCACTAACGCCCGGCCATTTCCTCATCGGTCGCCCTCTCATTGCCTTACCTGAACGGAATGTCGAGGACTATCCATTAAACAGATTGACACGCTTCCAGCGCATCGCGCAATTACGTAATTAGTAATTAATTAGCACTTCTGGACGCGGTGGAGTAAAGAGTATGTCTCAGAACTCCAGCATCGAGTAAAATGGCGATCCTGCAAGTACTCCTTACAGAATAATACTCTAGTCCTGTTAAAGGAGGATGGCATCCCACCGCTGAAATGGAAGCTTGGACGTGTCGTAGCCGTGCATCCCGGTCCTAGTGACGGCATATGCCGTGTCGCGGATATACGTACTGCCAATGGTATCGTGCGAAGAAGCTTCAGCAAAATAGTCCCGCTGCTGCCAGAAGATGATGTCTCCCGTTGAAAGAAGATCTTTCAACGCGCGGGGGCATGTTTAGAATTCAAACTACGCGCCAATCTAATTGAATGAATGTCAGACGATAGTGTGCGGTGTGAGCCGCCGGCCATATATATTTTGTTGTCGTAAATTATTGTTTTTAATTAACCTGAAATAATAATACAATAATAATATAGATAATACAGGGTTTTTCCCATCGTGAAAATATTGTCCTATCGTATTTCTGGTACAGTGTTCCCTCGTAATTATAATGTAGTAACCATGCATATTTACAATTTGAATATTCTATTTGATTTAGTTAGTTAAAAAACAAATCAAAGATTGCTAATTTTGCGTTTTAATAAGATACAATTTCCACAGGAGCATTGCACCTCCAAATCATTCCCGCATCAAAACAACCTGGTACTTGAATCGGACTAACCAACGGACCGATGTATGGAGATCGTAGAAGTTGAACTGGCAATGGCAAGTTGAAGTGGCAATGGGCAGGCCATATAGCTCACAGGTCTGATAGACGTGGGGTTCTCGAGTGGCGACCACAAACCAGTTTTAACATTGGTAGACCTTTGTTTGACCATGATCTCACCTGTTGGTGAGTGACAATGTGGCTGAAGATGAAGCACAAAGTTCTAGAAGGCACCTATTCACTCTAGCCTTGAAGAGACCCAGATTATAGTTTTCAGGAAAGACAGACGACGGTAGTATGTTTCACTTATTAGCAGTTCGCATTATAAAGGTAGAATTGAAACGTTTGGTACGAATAGAGGGTATACTAATGAGGTAAGGAGGTACCTAGCCGTGCGTTTGCTCGTTCTATTATGAATAGGAGTTAGATGATGGGATCAGATCATGAAGTTCCTGGGAGCATTCCGGGGCCTAATCATCCCAAACGTGGCAGCAGTACTCCAAACCAGCCCGGACTTGTGCTTTATATATGTAGAATCAGAAGCTGTCCTGGAGGGCAATTCCCGTGCTTTAGAGATTAAGTCGAATTAGAAATATGTCGAAAAAAGATGGCGAATATCGAATAAAATCTTAATTTGCTATTCTTTTGATGTCACAAATAGACATAAGTCGACCAAAATCATTCAGGGTGTTCTGGGTGTTTTCTATGTATAATAAAAAATATCTATGTAATGTATTATATTAAGTATATCAGCTATCTAGTACCCATAACACAAGCTCTGGCTTAGCTTGGGGCTAGATAATGTTGTGTAAACTTGTCCAGCATTATTTATTTATTATTTATTGAAATCGAATACTATTTGATGTTTATTCTGACATTTTTGTGACATTTTTTGTAGACATTCATGCTTCGACATTATCTCTAATTTAGAGATAATCTCTACAATCCGAGAATTGGCCTCCTGGTGTGAAGTAACGCTTTACCTTATTCATGATGCCTTGCTTCATGGCAGCTGTTTTTGCTTTTTGTAATTATGTATACTGGTTGTTTTGCACAAAATTAATTAAACTTTCGGTACCTATACTCATTAGTATGCTCCTGACTTGTTGCAATTAGTTTTGCGGCGTTGTTTTTGTTTGCCGTTTGTATGTCATTTGTAAAATACACCAATAGTACAGGCAAATTAGCAAAAAGTGTGGCCCTAAGTCGAGTAGTCGTGGATTCTTATGGAATCGATAGATGACACGAATAGAAGCTTATCCCAGGTTTGCACCGTTTCTGGCGCATACGGAAGGCTTTTAAATATTAGGTACAAACTTTGAAAAATTTTAACTTTTGAAAAAACAAAAAAACGTTAAGTGCAAGTTCAATTACTTATAGAGACAGTCTTAGTGCGTTATGGATTTTAATTAAAACTACGTGCATAGTGGGAAACACAGTGAATTAGTTTTTTTTAGTTTGCAGCTCGGGGGAAATTTATGTACTCGGTGCAAACTTACATAAGGTTCCTATAAGTATTATAAACATTATATTAGTTTTGCACACCTCAGCGAATTACGGAACATAGTTTTTTTTCTTTTTTTGTAAATTGTACTTCGGGGGAAACTTATGTAGTCGTGCAAATTTTATTATGGTATATACTATCAGTTTACCACATTCGCACGTAAAAAAAACCACAAATTTCGTACCGGAAGTACTTCTTAATAATAGATCTTAATAAGAAATCAACGGCGTGGGTGGGGTGCAGATTCATACCAAAATGTAGGCCGTATTCATCCCACCAATAATAAAATTGTATATTTGTCCATATTAATCGCAAAATGTAGTCCGGATTCATACCACGCCACGGCCTTTAACAATGGATATTAGTACGGCCAGACAGAAAAATGCCTTACTATCATTTTCATATATTTTTGTTGGATGCAAATTATTAACAATTGGCGTTCGTATGTTTGTACGTTTGTCTGAAGATAACTTGCGAACTGTTGATATATTCTTTATAAAACTAGTATTCTTTATACAATTTGGTAGATGGGTATATAGTATTAGTACAATTTGTGTAAGGTTATGAGCTAAATTGGTTCGGGGGTTGTAGAAGATATTGGGGCCAAAGAAAGGGTAAAAAAGTGAAACAATCATAGACGTTTCAAAACTAGTTTTAATTTTATTTTAGACTGTGCAACTTTTGGGATATAAGCAAAGAAGTAAAAATAAATAACCTCTACAGTTTTTCCAGTAATCTACTATCATCCATCGAGGAGTTCCGTTGTTCCGTCTCCATCATCAGATCAGCTCGCTGTCACCATCATAAATAAATATTTTATAAATAAATAATGCTGGACAGTTCACACAACATTATCTAGCCCCAAGCTAAGCAGAGCTTGTGTTATAGGTTCTAGATAACTGATATACTTTTTTTTTTTTATTATACATAGAAAATACCCAACGAAAACATATAACATAACATTAATAACATCCTGAACATAGTACAAATGCATCTGCAGATAGTACAAATATTTATAAATTATACAATAAGGGTAAATTCAAGAGAAATATCAATAGGGATCTTAATGGTAGGCAGCGCGTTTGCAGTACCGTGGGTGTTGTCCATAGGCGGCGGTGACTGCTTTACATCAGGCGGGCCGTCTGCTTGTTTGTCACGTTTAGGGCATGTAATATCGGAAGGTTTTCAATTCCTATACTGATTTCCGATATTACATCTCAATATTGGCATTCCGATATTAATATCGGAATTTCGTTATTTATTTAGAAATTGCACATTTTATTTATAAATTGCACAAATTCGGTATTAGGTTGGATTAAGTGCAATAAAAACTATTTTTAAATCGTATTCTAATCGTATCTGATCACGGGATAACTAACTAATGTCTTTGCGAGTAGATGTTATTGGCAGATATATCAATCTACCCTCTTTCTCACTCTTTTATTATGAACGATACCACTACCATCGGTTTCATTGTCACACTTCACCCCAACTCGACACACAACACTATCGGTATCCGCTTTGATTCTTACACATTCTCACCACAGGCATCCATACTCCAGATAATTGAAAACCATCTTCTCTATTGAAATTTCTGTATTTAGTAATCTCAATTGCCTCTTGTGCCATTACAAATATTTATATAATATACGAATCTTTGCTCGTTGGATATTGTTTGGATATTGATGTTATCTAAAAGCTTATGTTATAAATAATTGTAAAATTCTGATTCTCTGAAACGATTTCTACACTAGTCCGTGATTTTCCTGAAAAAATATTTTAAAAATGGCTTCCACTTTTTTTTTAAATGTTTTATACTAATTTTTGTTTGACAAACAAAAATACAGATATCAGATATCGGTTTTTAAAGTAATCGAAACAGTAACAACAAAAGCATTTACATCCACAGCACGAACCATTGCATTGAAATTAAATTAAAAATATGGAAAAATTAAAAATTCTGTTTAGTCCCTTACATTCTAAGGACATTTTAAAAATAAAGTCACATAAACTTTTTCATCCAAACCTATCTTAAAAACTTGGCCATTATGTCAGCTATTTATCATGTAAATTTGATTGAGATTCTTTTACGGGATCATTCATGATATTCAATTTAAACAGTTGAATGCGAAATTCTGGTTTTAAGATTAAGTGAAATCTTAAATAAAACTAAATAATCACTTTCAGCATTGCATGTATTCAGTGAATCATCACAATAAATTTTCGAAATGGCGACCTTCTTACTCAATACATAATCAGCGTCTAAAAAAAATATCTTTAAAGCGTAGAAAAGCGATTCTGTTGCTTTTGAATTGTTGCTTCTGCCTGGGTCAAACTTTTTCGCAATTCTTCCACATTTCGGCACTCTCGAGAGTAAACAATCTCTTTATAATATCCCCAAACAAAAAAGTCAATGGGGTTTAAGTTGAGAGATCGTGGGGGCCATGCGATAGGCCCGCCTCGGCCAATCCATTTATCATCAAATATCGCATTTAGTTAGTAGTAGTAGAGCTTTTTTGTGAAATACTTCGTCCGGGAAAGTACTACCACCATACCTATTTCTGCCGCAAAGCAGTAGTGCTCGCATTGCTGTGTTCCGGTTTGAAGGGTATGGGTGCCGATGAAATTACAGTCACATGAGACTTTTCATCTTTATGTCTCAGGGTGGCGGGCGCAGTGCAATGTCACATAGGGCGCGTCCTAGGAGGGCGTGACCTATGTGATAAAGCACTGTTCATAGGAAGAGAGTACCGCTTATCATCAGGTGGACCATCCGCTTGTTCAGTCATTCTAAGTAGTATTAAAAAAAACCTGTTATTAAGATATTGTCTAACTTTTGACGCAAAGTGTCATGGTGCGCCGTCGTTTTAAAAAGTCATGTTTCGGCGTGTTAGTAAAATGATGTCTGTGGATTATCAATTTAAATCTTCTCTTAAAAAGCTCAAGTATGACTCGCCATTTAGGCGATCTGGCAGTTGGAATGGGCCCACCATCTGTCGCAGGTTTCTGCCTCGTATGTAGAAAATAATGTCCTTGAACAACAAAGATGGGTTGTATTACTATTGCTTATGTGTAATACAGTCTTCAGACTGTCAAATTTCTTTTTAATTCCGACTTGCAGAACATTTTCGAAAACTCTTTTTTGAACTAACTTTTATTAAATTGAGTGTTTTTATGATCCTGTGCAAGAATCTGGAACAAGGTTGCATGACTAATAGCTGTCACATCAGCCATGTTTTTAAGATAGGTTTGGATGAAAAAGATTATGTGTTTTTTTTTAAACGTTCATTGAAAGTAGGAGTTTAGGCAATAAAAAAAAACTTCATATTATTATTATTATTTTAATGCAATAGTAGGTGCTATTGATGTAAATACTATCAGATTAGGTAGCCCTAGTATTTAGCTTATTTACAACAACAAAAAACAGGCCTCTACCTCAACGAATCGAGTCACAATGGCCAAAAAAGTGTAAGAGCTCCGATTGTCTTAAAAACACATAACTCGAAAACTACTAAAAATCGCGAAATGGGGGTGATTCGGTTATCTCTGGGGGTAACCTTTCTTTGGACTTCGGCTTGACACTACTTTTTGGGACACACTGTATATATTATTACTTTGTTGATTATTTTATACCAACAATTTTATGAAATAAATAGATAATTGAAAAAACCGGTAATAACTCACGTAGGTACTTGTTCCGAGTCAAACACCCGACTCGAGTTTCTGGGACTTAATACCCCCTTCCTCAAGGACTCCTTGTTCCTTAACTCGGAACAAGTACCTACGTGAGTTATTACCGGTTTTTTCAATTATGAATATTACTCACGGAAGTTTTAATAGAAATAAATAGATGTTCCATAATAACATATTTTTTTGCTGACGTTACTTTCACTCGTTTTAGATCTAGGTGGGATAAATACGGACTCTATAAATGAAATGAATATTAATTGTATGAATCCGGATTAATTATTATTACTTTCAGCTCGTGGGATGATTTTCTGGGATCAATACGGATGCACCCCGCGGTCGGGGGACAGTGTTAGCAGTGTAGCGCCACAGTATATATATTAGTTTCTTAGCACCGCACTGAACTTAAATATATAATACTTAAAAAATGCATGTTCCGTATATAAATTCCAGTATTCAATGGCTGGCGAATGTAGTACTAATCAAATGAATAAGTTTAAGTGAAATTCCAGAATTGCCTGAAATTTCCCCGAAGTAGAGCGACAATAAAATATGGAAAAAGTGACTTCCGTGTGAGGTACCCAGGTGCAAACCTGGTAATTTATTTGGCCCATTTTTCTGGTAATTCTGTCAATTTGCACCGACTACTTCAATTTCCCCCGAACCGCAATACAGAAAAAAATATTTTTTTAGAAATGTTTTTTTTTTAGTATGTTTCGTAAGTCGGATTAAAAAAATACTTGGTGCAAATGTAGATCATAACGGTCTTAAGTGTATGCCAAATTGCATCGACTACATCTATTTTCCCCATTAAGTTACGGGTATTATAAGGTTTTCACCCTATTTCACCCTGTTCCGGGGGGGTGAATTTGCTGAAAGTTATATTAGAGGTGATTTTCAAGCCAAACAAAACAATTAGAAAAGGTTTTGTGACTACATCTAATTACTTCCACACTTTTGCTAAAAATCGCCTAATTTGCCTGTACTACAACTGAAGGCCATTCTCGTAACTATTTACAACTCCACTGAAAGTTCACCAAGACTGAATTGCGAATTGACTGAAAATTGGGTTACTGGTAGAAAATATTGTACTATCGTGTTTCTAGTACAGTGATCCTTTGGAATTATATTTAATATCCATGCATATTTATAATTTGAATATTGTACTTGATTTAGTCAGTTTAAAATCAAATCTAAGATTGGTAATTTTGCGTTATACTCCACCAAGTAGTAGTAGAGCTTTTTTGTGAAAGAGTTCATCCGGGGAAGTACTACCATCATACCTATTTCTTCCGCAAAGCAGTAGAGCTCGCATTGCTGTGTTCCGATTTGATGGGTGCCGGTGAAATTACAGGCACATGAGACTTTTCATGCTCAGGGTGGCGGGCGCAGTGCAATGCCACATAGGGCGCGTCCTAGGTGGACGTGACCTATGAGGTAATGGACTGTTCTTAGACAAAGGTTACCGCTAAACATCAGGTGGGCCAACAGCTTGTTCCGTCATTAAAGTAGTCTAAAAAAAAACATCGAAGATATAATAAAATAAATAAATAAATGCTGGACAAGTTTACACAACATTATCTAGCCCCAAGCTAAGCCAGAGCTTGTGTTATGGGTACTAGATAACTGATATACTTAATATAATACATTACATAGATAGATATTTTTTATTATACATAGAAAACATCCAGAACACCCTAAACAAATATCTGCAGAACGCACAAATATTTGTTCCGATGCGGGAATCGAACCCGCAACCTCCTGCGTCGCAGGCGAACCATCGCCAGCCGCGCCACAGAGGTCGCCAAGGCAGCTTATAGCGCAAATGCTGTTTTTTGGTGAGATCCCTGTCTCGTAAAGTAAAAGACGTCCTCAAACCTATATTATAACCTACGGGGCAAGCTATCGGGGCACAGATAAGCAGCATCCGGCGATACCTGTTCCCCGGGAGAGCGTAATGTTTTGTCGCCGGTGTATGTAGGTATTCGCAGCACTTCGATGCCAGTTAGAGTCTACGGAAACTGATCTGCCGGTGCGACCTAGCTTATCGGTAATGTGTGTAGGAACCTGACCAAACTTTACTGTTAGGTACTACAATAAAATATGTTTATTTTTAATGACCATCTGCTGAAACCTACACACTGGTCAAATGCCAGTCGTGTGGCGAGTTCCCGTACGTTCATACTTCGACCATTCGTCGAAGCGTTCATACGTTTTCATACGTCATTTTCTTTTCATGAATATTTTCCGTTTGTTGTGGTTAGTTTTCGGATTTCGTTTATGTTTTCGGAGGCCCAATATTCTGTATATTTTTCAAAATGTTAGTGCCTGTACTTCCGGAGATAAAGCAGGGGAGGGGAGGGAGTTTTGATTTTCAAATACATATCATCTTACTAATATTATAAATGCGAAAGTTTGTAAGAATTGATGGATGGATAATATAATAATAAATAAATAAATATTGCTGGACAGTTCACATAACATTATCTAGCCCCAAGCTAAGCAGAGCTTGTGTTATGGCACTAGACAACTGATATACTTAATACAATATATTACATAGATAGATATTTTTTATTATATATAGAAAATACCCAGAACACCCGAACAAATATCTGCGGATCGCACAAATATTTGATCCGAGGCAGGAATCGAACCCGCAACCTCCTGCGTCGCAGGCGAACGTTCGCGGGCCGCACCACAGAGGCACACGGATGTATCTTTGTTACTCTTTCACGTAAAAACTTCTAGATGGATTTGGATGAAATTTGGAATGGAGATAACTGGACTCCCGGAATAACATATAGGCCCATTTTTATCCCGATATTCCCACGGGATCGAGACCTATGCGGAAAACACCGCGGGGCGCAGAAGCAATGCGAAGACTTTTCATCCAATGTACCAGGCCAGCAGCAGAATGCAGGAGTAATTTGGTAACGAATATCCTATCCTAATCTTTCACGTATTACCACGGATCGTCTAATAATACTAGCTTAATAATACTCCTGCGCAGACGAAGTCGCGGGTAGTATTATTATATAATTATTATATGTGTTTTTTTGAAAAACCTTTTCTTCTCGAGTATTCTTTAAGACTCGGTGTTTCCAAGCACCCGCCCAAATTGAATCAAATTACACGTGAGTAAAATAATTCCAAGTGTTACGTTTGTTAGTGTAAAATGTACTAGGGCAAATAACGCAAAATTGGTTGTGATACAAAACACTTTTTTTTTATACAACTTTAGATGACGGAACAGGCAAGATGATAAGCAGTACCCTACGCCTATGAAGAGTGATTTATCTCATAGGTCACGTCCACCTAGGACGCACCCTATGCGGCATTGCACTGCGCCCGCCACCCTGAGGCATAAAGATGGAAAGTTTCATGTGCCTGTAATTTCACCGGCACCCATACTCATTAAACCAGAACACAATAACTCTACTACTAGTAGTAGTTAGTAGTAGAGCTTTTTTTTGAAAGATTTCGTCCGCGGAAATACTACCACCATCCTTATTTCTGCCGCAAAGCAGTAGTGCTCGCATTGCTGTGTTCCGATTTGAAGGGTATGGGAACCGTTACAGACTTTCCATCTTTATGTCTCAGGGTGGCGGGCGCAGTGCAATGCCGCATAGGGTGCGTCGTAGATGGACGTGACCTATGAGGCAATGCATTGTTTAAGGCAGAGGTTACCGCTTAACATCAAGATTCCACACGAGAGAAGCAGCGCGCGTAAGCTGGTATCGTAGACATCAAAAACTTATCACTATAAAGTCTATAAAACTATCGCAAATATGCACATCAATTGTGTTACGAGAGCGGACAAAAGGACGCCTCAAACGAAGTATAGAATGTCATAAAATCCTATCGCTAAGCTCTTTTCGGCCATATCTCGGGACTATGTTCTCGAAGAAAGGTTATTCTGAATAACGATACTCGTCGTTCGGAAATATTTCGTGGAGTTGCAAAGCAGATATTTCTTTAAGTGATTTAAGAACACTTATAGTGGTCGAGCTACGATAAAAAGAACCGCAACGATGTACAGGATAGCCGTTTGGTACACGGGTACTTTAGGTTAAAAAAAACATTTTGAGCGGCATTTCTTAAAATTATTCCCATTGACAGTAATGACGTCATAAATATTTTGTATGGTTTTTTTCCATAAACCTGTGTGTGGTATTAAATGAAAGGGCTTGATTCTAAAAATATATACCTAGTGCGCGTCATGTAAAAAGAACGCTGGCGGTCAAGCTTCTACAGGCGTTCCAGCGTTCTTTTTACATGACGCGTACTATAATTGTACATTATTTGTAGTAAACTAGGTAGGCACTCATTAAATGCATAGGTATACATCTCTTAAATAAGTAGAAAAGTAAGTAATATCTTAAAAAAAACGCTGGAACGCCTGAAGAAGCTTGACCGCCAGCGTTCTTTTTACATGACGCGCATTATACTACACCATAACTTTTGGCTACATGTTTTCTAAAAATCCAAGATTTTTTTCAAAACATTGGGTTTGGGTTCTTTCAGTTAAAAGACGGCTTGGATTTTTTTTTGTAGAACATACGCCAATGGTCTTTTATTATACTCATATAGAGCGATGGTAGCCTAACGGTTCAATAGTGCTACTCAGAATCCAACGATACCGGGTTCGACCCTAGGCTCCGCACCAATGACTTTTCTAAGTTATGTGTGGATTTCCATCGCTCTGTGCTTCGGAGGGCACGTTAAGCTGTTGGTCCCGGCTGTTATTGATTAATAGCAGTCGATAAGCCATGTCAGAGGCCCTCGGGCGGCTTGACAAACTCCGACACCAGAGGCCAGCACTACCTCATACGAAACGACGAGTATACTCATATCTAACATCAAAAGAGGCGATTTCAAAAATATTAACACATCAAGCATTTCAAGATGAAGCGTATTTTGAAAGAGTGTTTCATCTACACAGAGGAAAGATTTGTACCTATTTTTGTATGTTTGTATGTTTGTAATGAATAGGCTCAAAAAGTACTGGGCCGATTTAAAAAATTCTTTCACCATTGGAAAGCTACGTTCACCTTGAGTGACATAGGCTACCAGGGGGGGCGATACGGGGGGGCTGTTTTTCATCTGAAACTACCCGTGCGAAGCCGGGACGAGTCGCTAGTCACAGATAAAATAATACCATACGCGAGTCACCAAGGTTGTCAGTAATCTGATTATTTTCCTAACATTGTCTCAGTTCTCATTTATACACTGTCTATATTCTGTGGTGGCTATGAAAGTTGTTGAACTAGCTCGTCTATTCAATATGAGCTCCGGAGAATCTCAATTAAGGCGAAGTTACAAACTGACGTTATGCTAATGAGCCTGCTTTATGTAACATACTTTGAATATGAACGTATAGCGGGTATCGATTATTGTTAAGCAAGTTTTGAGGTATAAAATTAATCTACATTTTTTTTTTGCGGTTTGGTTCCTGTAGGTTCCCTACCTCTTCTGTTTGTTTTCGTGTTTGCGTGCCAAATAAATGTAATTCATTTTTATTTTTTTCATATGGATAACGCGTCCCAGTAATGTCAAAGTTACGATGTTTGAATGTTTAGATGTTTGTTACTTAATCACATGGCACCGAAACGGCTAAACCGATTTCGATAAAATCGAAAAATAATGAATGTTTTAATTGCCTTTAATAAGACAAAAAACAGTACATAAGCAAACTTTTGCATTTTCTTCCAGCTAACTTTTCCCAACATAGTTCTGCAATTCATATTGCAGAACTATGTTCCAGTTCAACTTGCTAGTTCAGAGAGCTATGTCGGTTCGGTGATCCTGATTCTTTTTTTTATACTACTTGAATGACGAAACAAGCAGATGGCCCACCTGATGTTAAGCGGTAACCTCTACCTATGAACAGTGAATTACCTCACAGGTCACGTCCACCTAGGACGCACCCTATGTGGCATTGCACTGCGCCCGCCACCCTGAGACAAAGATGAAGTCTCATGTGCCTGTAATTTCACCGGCACCCTTACCCTTCAAACAGGAACACAGCAATGCGAGCACTACTGCTTCGCGGCAGAAATAGGTATGGGGGTAGTACTTCCCCGGACGAACTCTTTCACAAAAAAGCTCTACTACTACTACTTCTTCTACGGATCTCTTTTGTTCGGATTCTATAACGTAATTAAACTCCAAGCTGTCTCAGTCCGCGGCGCAACTTTATTTCATGCATTATTTGACGACCTCTATGGCGCAGCGGGCGAAGGTTCGCCTGCGTTGGGGGGTTCGATTTCCGCTTCAGAACAAAATATTTGTACTATCTGCAGATATTTGTTCAGGGTGTTCTGGGTATTTTCTATGTATAATAAAAATATCTATCTATATAATGTATTGTATGAAGTATATCAGTTATCTAGTACCCATAACACAAGCTCTGCTTAGCTTGGGGCTAGATAATGTTGTATGAACTGTGTCCAGCATTATTTATTTAGATCGTATAATATAAGAAAGATAAGCATTTACTAAACTATACCTATCGCTACGGCGTAGCACATGCTACGCCTGATACACAAGGCTTCAGTAAAAATGCAATTCACTTTAATTCATTTTATTCAGAACGTTTCAATTAAATTACATAATTTAAATGAAAAATAAATAATTCAACTAATACTAGGTGTTTGCAGTTACTGTTATAGGTAAGTGCAGGTATTGATGTCTAAAAGGAAGTTTCCATAATCATACATACACAACTTTTGGATAAGTATTAAGATTACCTAAGTATTTAGGAACGTAAAATTAAGTCAAACCTAGGCCATTGCGAATATGACAATACCTAAATGGAAACAAATAAATAATAAATAAATAAATAATGCTGGACAGTTCACACAACATTATCTAGCCCCAAGCTAAGCAGAGCTTGTGTTATGGGTACTAGATAACTGATATACTTAATACAATATATTACATAGATAGATATTTTTTATTATACATAGAAAATACCCGGAACACCCTGAACAAATATCTGCGATCGCACAAATATTTGTTCCGAGGCGGTAATCGAACCCGCAACCTCCTGCGTCGCAGCCCAAGCTTCGCCCGCCGCGCCACAGAGGTCGTCAAATTAAGATGAATCCGTATATTTTAAACCCACGGCGCAAAAAGAGGGGTGTTATAAGTTTGACCGTTATGTGTGTCTGTTTGTGGCACCGTTGCTCTTAAACGGATGAACCGATTTGAATGCAGTTGTTTATTTGATAGCAAGTTTTCCAGCGATGGCTCTTAGACATGTTTTATCAAAATCGGTTCAGCCGTTTCATTGCGTTGCGTAGCGCATAGGGCGCGTCCTAGGTAGACGTAACCTATGTGGTAATGCGTTGTTAAAGGCAGTGGGTACCGCTTAACATCAGGTGTGCCATCTGCTAGTTCCATCATTCACGTAGTTATTGCACGTATTTTATCTCTGCTCAAGCTCTGCTTAGCTTGGGGCTAGATACTGTTGTGTGAACTGTCCAGTTTTATTACTATTATTTATTATTGATAATAATAGTGACAGATTACAATATAAATATATCTATCACCAAAAAAAAACAATATTTTTGTGATTTTTGAAGCTTAACATTATAATACAATCTTATATTATATGAATCTACGCTGGGGCTCACATTTAGTACAATATAATTCATCTATGATAACATAAGATTCAACAGTCACATTATTTCCCACACTAGGATCCCCTGTGAACTGGGTATCAGGAACCTGAACCAGGAACTTTAATATTTGTAGATCATGCAAACAGTTGTCACGTAGCGGGAATCGAACCCTCATCTCCCACGTCTTAGCCAACTCTCGACTGGGCTTCCACAAAGTATGCGTTAAATACTTATAATAAGTATATATAAGGTATGTATAAACATATTAAACCGCGCCGGAGGTCGTCTTAAATAATAATAAAAAAAGTAATACAGTTAGAAACCATGTAAATATTGTGGCCTCTGTTAAGCCTCATATCAGAAGCCCAATTCTCGGAATAAAAAAACAAACGATCTAAGATCTAAGTCGTTAAGATCTAGTGTCGATTTCACAAACGTCAAAAAAAATATTCTGTACCCTTACCACAAGTTTCTGACGTTATCGAATCGCTAGCGAAACGATAGTCAGTGTCAAATATTGGCCAATGACATCGGGGTGACTAGAAATCTTAATCACTTGATTGGTTAATATTTGACATTGATTATCGTCTCGCTAGCGATTCGATAACGTCAGAAACTTGTGGTAAGGGTACTGCTCACCTGACAATACAATGCGGAATGTGATTACATTGAAATTGTAACTTGAATGTTTCAAAGCCCTGGGAATTCTCTCTTTCACTTTTTACAATTAATAAATAGCACTATTCTAATCTAATATATATATTTATCTAATATATATATTAATCTAATATATATATTAGAGTAGGATAGTACGACTATAGCCGTAAGAATTGAAAGTGGATAATACTGTCGTTAGAAGGGAGCAGAATACCAATGTTTCAGTCAATTCACAATACAGTCTCGATTCAGTCAACTTGCAGTGTGCTTTTAAAATATATAAGAGAATTGGGCTTTAGATGATATTTATAAGCTTAGTAACTATGTTTGAAATTAAATCTGAGATAAATGGTAGATCTTACATAGCACGTGCTAATGCTTAGCATTGTCTTTGTCCTTCTCTAGCACGAGTGATTTGACATGTGTGTGAAAGTGAGGGATAATGCTAAGCATTAGAAGTGCTAAGTAAGATCTGTTATCTCCATCTAAATGCCACACGGGGGCCCATTTCTCAAAAGTTACAAGCTCCAAGTTACGAGTGTATTAATATTGTAACCTTGTTAGGACGTGGTTTTTGATTCATGACACATTTGAGAAATTTACATAGGTCTTTACGGCCTAAAAATTAAATATTTTTTAGTTGCTATTTATTTTTGCCTTTCCAAAAGATAAAAAAGCTTTGGTTGATTTGACTTTATCTGGCTGTCAATCATATCAAATAATTACATTATCGTTGGAAATAAATCAAAATCCATAATCGTCGTAGCCGGTAGATCGTCGTAAGCAGTATATCGGTGTCCAAACAGACGCTTAAGCAATGACAGTTTCAAAAGAGGAAGACGTCTTACTCAACGGAGTCTGCTGACACACTTGTACTTTAGTCGCACTTGGAACATCGTCGAGAACGTTTGTGTTCTAATATAGAGCTAAAACTCATCAAAATGCCTTCTTGTGTATTTAAAAAGTGCTTAACTCACACGTGGAAGAAAAATAAATCTCATGGAGTTACTTTCCACTCGTAAGTATGGTTAAACACTTTATTTAGTTGAAATACCGTTGAAATAGTTGACTCTGTTGATTAAATACCGACCACATCGCCATATTTGAGAGAGCGAGATAGTCAATACGGGGACTACAGTCGTGGAGTTCCGAACCAGACATTCGTGCGACGCCGAGCCGGCCTGAGTCAACCGGAGCCCAAGTGTAATGACTGCTATGTTAGAGCGTCACTCGACTTCCTCTTTTGAAACTGTCATTGCGCCTAAGCAAGTCGTCATGTGTAGTAGAAATCGGTGTCACGATAGTCGATGCCAGTTAGTAATAACTAAACAAAACAAACAACGAAGGCGCAGAAAACTGAACTTGTCAAAGGCAAGAACCTTTTTTTTTTTGGAAAGGCAAAGATCAGTAGCCCTTGCAAATAATATGTCGCTATATATCGCCATCTATGTAAATTTCATGGAAGCTTGCCGGGAAGACGGCTCATTGCTTTGATTTGTGTTTTATACTTACCTCTTTAATTATTCATTGATATACTATTATTTTACTATAACAAATGTAATCATGGACTCGAAAATACTGCATCAAACTAATGGGGTTACCAACCACGATAGCTTCAAATCTATAATGGGGTTCTTATTGTTTTTTTCAAGTGTAAACCAAACTGATGGATAACATTAAATTTAAATATGACCCAAAAAGTTAGCAGAGTTGATAATGCTCACAAATTTCGCCAGCGTTAGCTCGTTCCGTAACCAAACTCGTCAAGGCATCGCCGATTACAGGCGAAGGTGCGAGTTCGAGTCCCGCTGAAACGGTATTTTTGGGTCACATTAACGTTAATATGTATTATCCATAAGTATGGACACTTGTTTTTTTTTTTTTTTTATAAATAGTAGTGGTGCCATCTCTTGTCAATCGTTTGAACTAAGTCTTGGGCATTGCACAGGAAGGTTTCCAAATTAAACAACTGTAGATGGCATCCTTCAGCGCTTAGCAGAGTTGATATTGCCCACATTTTTCGTGGCCAGCGTTAGCTCGTTCCATGGCCAAAGTGGTCATGGCATCGCCGATTAGAAGCAAAGATGCGAGTAGAAATAAGACATTATTACTAAAAATATTGTATGTACATGTAGGTTAGCAATATTGTATGTACATGTAAGCAATATTGTATGTACATGTAAACAATATTGTATGTACATGTAATCAATATTGAATGTACATGTAAGCAATATTATATGTACATGCTAGCAATATTGAATGTACATGTAAGCAATATTGAATGTACATATAACTTTTGAAACTATCATGGTTATGTACATACTGTGCCGAAATATCGGGAACATTCAAAACTCAAAAATCGTGGTAAATATCCCGTTTCTAGTGGAAAGTTTGGATGTACATATAAGCAATATTGTATGTACATGTAAGCAATAATGTATGTACATGTAAGCAATATATAAAAACAAATACAAATGCACACTCGTTGCTTATTAACGTGTAACTTTAGAGAAATAGGCACCAATTCATTAATAATTATAATTCTCTATTAAGTGGAAACTCTGCTGGATTGATTAGTTTAGTTAATCTTTAGCTAAATAAATAAGTTACCGACGTAAACAATAAAAAAAAAGTAAATGTCAATACATAAAACACTCTTTATAAATATATTTTTGACAACGTTTCATTAAAAACTATAAACAAGATATTATATTAAACGAAACTTTGTCACAAAAAACATTTATGAGTTAATTACCTGACTTACTAACAATATATTTAAATTATAATAAATTTAATATATACACAATATATATTTAATATATATACATTTATCGATAAATATAAAAGTATAATAAATAATTACTTACATTTATTTATAATAACGATAATTACAGCAATTTCTAACTACATAATATCACAAAACACAGACGAGGTCTAAAGCGATATTTAAACTTGAAATATTATTTGTTAATTAAGTAAGAATTTAATAAGGAGATTTACATTTTATTTTGTTACATATTTTTTAAATATTACACTAGAATGGTTTTAGCGTAGTTGGTATATTTTATTACATTTTCTGCCATAATTATATTATCTAACTTTATTAAATTATTTATTTAACTTAAATAAAATAATTATTTAAATAATATTGTTTGATTAATATTAACATTATTATTAATATTAACAATATTATTATTCTAATATTTGTGAGTATTAACAACGCAAATACATTTTAGAGGCATTTTCGTAGATTTCAAAGAATATTTTTTCACACAACTCTTTATAATCTATTTAACTTATAAATTTGACATCAATATTGGTAAGTGTTGATATAATTTTATAGATTGTTATTTATATAATGTGCTTAATATTTATAGAGCTACAAAATGTTGTCAATTTTAATAATTTATTCAATGGTGTTCATATATTTATTTTAATTGTAATGGTCGACAATATAATCTTACAATAACCTATCATTTTTATTTATTAGGTTTTTATATAATTATATTTTAATTAAAAGAGACTGAGTTATTCCGTCTGTGAACATATTGACTTACAAATATTATATTCTAAGCATTGATATACATATTAATTTATATACAACAATTTCATCTAAAAGGCATAGGATATAATTTTAAATACAATATGATATTTATTAGTATTCTCATACAATCAAATATTAGGTTTAAATAATAAAATAATTAGGTAGATACTTCTAAGATTTACCTAAAACAACCAGAAAATATTAAATTATTTGACCGATACATAAGTAATAAAAATACCTAAGTTAAAAGTTGGTTACTTAATTATAATAATAGTAAATGTCTATTTATTATTATTTGGTGCATTTTGCAATTCTAATTTCAAACTCAAGTTAGACTAGAATAATGACTACAATATTGACCTAGTTTTATAATTTACATAATCTGTTATAATTAAAATAATTTATTATGATTATGCTAGATTGATATTTAATCCAACGCCCGCCACGAAGTCGTCTCTAATCATTGGTAGAAGAGTCGAGTGCCTGTAACGAGGAAAATATTCTAATTATTATTCAAATCTAATTAAACACAACCATAAAAAATAAAATTGATAAGTCCCTGTGATGCGCACCTTTTTTTTTACGTTGGGAAAATGCATTACGCATGTCCAACAGCTCGGGGAGAGCTGAGGGGGTCTGTCGGGCTCTCCGTTGGCTAGCACCCAACGGCATACCGACTAAAAACCCATCGATATTCCTTCCTTCACCTTAATGCTAGTGCATCATCAAACCACTCATCATCTGACGAGTGGTTTAAAGATGCACTAACACTTGACAGGGTCATGGGGTCCCGGTTGGATTCTACCGCGGGTGTGATGCGCACCTAATCCAATAACCAAATTGGTTCTTTGACCATCGGATACTAGAGCCATTTTAGAGCCACAATACCATTATCTAGTTGGTGACCAAAAGCAGGGTTACTGAAAATGTCACGAAGAAAGAAAGGCCTTCAACATACATACATGCATAAATAGACGCCTTTTTCCCCGAAGGGGGTAGGCAGAGCCTCAATGGGTCTATTTTCTCATTGGGTTGCACCATCGTGAAATATAGACGTGAAAAGTGGTGAGCTCATCGCCGCCATTGCTTCCCACGATTGACTCAGCTAACGCTTTCTTCCAGTAATAACACATTTAAGTGAACTTATCAACAAGGCCGGGTAATCACTTACTCAGCTTTTACAACATACACATACGGAGGGTTCTATTCTTAGGCCGGACACACCACAGGTTCAAACATAGGACACAAAGGCCTTCAGGTTTATGCATTAGCAAAATGCAAAAATCTCAGTTACTTGATCTCGAAAATGTGTGATACTTACCAGGCACGACCTATACACCCACAGGCTCAACCCATCAGTGGTGTGAGGGGGATCCCTCGAGACCCTTTCACCCACCAGTGGGATGAAGGGAAATCCCTCGAAACCAGTTCAGTTTGAATTTATACCTAATTAATAATTAATTCGGTAATTTACTACCTTTGACAGCCCTGGCACTATGTTATATTGTAGGGTTGTCTTATTGAATTAGAACAAGATTTATTTTTATTTTGAAACCAGAATATTTAAGGTGTATGCTTTCGCTTAAAGCGTGAAAATATATTTTTTTGGTGTTTTTTGCCCTTTATAGCTCACCAACACTTCTTCACATAGCAAAAGTTAATTTCGCGCTAACTAGGAGGCTTAACACACTTGTTTTAATTGACAGTATCTCATAAATATCATCAGTTTTGCTACGATCCCACAAAACAAAAAACAAAAACATTGTAAAAATGTGTATAGGGATCAAAAACAAAAAGCAAAACAAAACGAAACCAAAAATGTGATAAGCATGTTTGTCTAAGCAAACCCCAATTTAACAGTGCGATAAGATAAACTTATTTTTTTCCAAGTTATATTACCTGAATTAAATCTAGAATTAATTACTCAAAAAAAGTAAAGAGGAGGTCTATCTACGAGGAGGAGGATAGTTGTGTATTATTTTGATTCAGATGAGTATATATGTATGTGCACACTACCAGCCACTACCAGCACTACTGACATATAAAACAAACATTAATAAGACAAATTTACCCCTATAATTTCGTTAATTTCCTCCAGAACTATTCAACATAATTATTATTATGTCACAGATTAATTATTTTTATTTTATTTTATTTTTGTTTATTGAAAAGACCAACAGCTACAATAATAAAACAAAATCACTTAATTATATAAGTTATACAGCCAATTATAGGTCTCTCTAAATATTAAACTAAAACTATGATAATTTCCTACGATAATTATAATAAAATACATATATAGATAAACACATAAAAACAAAAAAATAAGGTTCACTACATTAAATTATTATATAAGAATATCTAATAAGTACATAAAAACAAATAGTTAAGGTTCACTACATTTAATTAATAAATAAGAATATCTAAAAAGTACAAAGAAACAAATATTTGGTTTCACATTACTAGGGCGTGTTTAAGGGTTTATCCACTACAACTGAAAATTATTGTTCTGGATTATAAAGTAAGTTTATTATCGCTTTTTTGAAGGAATTTTTACTGGTGTTGAACATGTCAACACCCGAGAAGCGCTTGTTATAATTGGAACAAATTCGATTGATTGGTGCATTCTTGGCATAATTAGTGCTATGATAAGGGAGTGAAAAAAGCTTCGTATGACGCGTCCGCGTTGAAGGCACATTTAAATTGATACAGGCGAGTAACGTCGGGGAATCCAAATTGCAATTTAATAAATTGTACAATAGCATATTGTCTAATAAGGTACGTCTATCTTCTAAAGACATTAAATTGTGACATGTGCAACCATCATTGTAATTGTAGAATACTCGTTTGCGGTAATTTAGATGTTTTATAAATTTCTTTTGAATTCTCTCAATTTTATGATTGTAAATAATATACTGAGGAGCCCAGATACTGCTAGCGTATTCCAAGAGACTGCGGACATAAGCGTAATAAACTGTTTTAATGCAGGTAAGATCAGAGAAAGGTTTACAGGTACGGATAACGAAGCCAAGGTTCCTATAAGCTTTATCTGTAATATAGTCTACGTGTTCAGCCATGGTAAGTTTACAGTCTAGGATTACCCCAAGATCTCTTATAACACTGACTTTTTCAATAGGGATATTGTTTAATGTATATGTGAATGTTAACGGTTTGAGCTTGCGAGTAAACGAAATTTGCTGACATTTAGGTACGTTTACAGTAATTTTGTTGTTAGCATAGTAATTTGACAGAACATTGAGAGTATTCTGAAGATTGGCACAGTCTTGAACACTTTTAATTTTACAAAAAATCTTTTTATCATCTGCATATAACAGGTGATTACTAGAAGTGAAGCATTTATATATGTCAAATATGTAAGCATTATATAAAAGAGGCCCCAAATGGGATCCTTGAGGAATTCCTGAGGGAATGTCCACGAAGTCCGACCTAAATCCACCAATTACAACCGCTTGAGCCCTATTAGTAAGGTAAGATTTAACCCACCGCAAGAGATCGCCATGGATGCCAAGTCTATCAAGTTTAGCAAGAAGGATGATATGGTCTACACGATCAAAATCTTTTTCAAAGTCTGTGTACACCACATCAACCTGTCCTCCACCCTCCATACTTTCTAGGACGAACTGCATGAACTCGGCAAGATTAGTAATGGTAGACCTTCGTCTCAAGAAACCGTGCTGAGTATGACTGACCCCATTCACAATAGTGCTATAGATTTGGTCATAAACAATTTTTTCAAAAATCTTACTGAATATATTTAGAATCGATATGGGTCAAAAATCTTACTGAATATATTTAGAATCGATATGGGGATAATTAAATAATATTAAAAAATAATGTAAAAAATATTAGAAATATTTAAAAAAAACAATAAACAAAATAGTTTTACAATATATTTAAAAACGGGAAACTGCCGACCGCAGAGCATAGCCCAATCGGTCGGAGACTAGGTAATTTAAATAATAATCTTATATTTAATATTATTATATATTTTTACTTTTGTTATCCATCTATTTTAACTCCCATGTATCCTCATAATCTATGCCCTATTAAGGGTTAAACACAAAAAAAACAGTAAACTAGGTATTTTGTAAAATCTTTGTATGGCAAACCTTATTTTTGAAAATATTTATTTATCAAAGAAAAACAGAAACAAAAAACACAACAAAAATAAACAAAACTTACTCATGCGGTGCAGGCCAGGCCGGCGCGTGCTTGTGGGTGGCTGCCCTAGCCCTAGCCAGCAGGGTCATCACGGCGCGCTTAGTCGGCGACATGGCGGCCCGCGCGCCGCCCAGCAGCGGCCGCTTGCGCGTGCTCGCACCCACCGCACCTGCCGCAAGACATGGCTACATGCGATTTGATGATCGAATTTGTCAGTTGACAACCCTATTTACTTAGTATCAAAATTGGCTTTCTAAATTTGAGATGCTTTTCATTTTGACTACACTAGATGTGAACTCAGGAAATTATTTCGAGTGTTTTTTTTATCACCTCCCGCAAATACATGGCTACATGCGATTTGATGATGATAGAATTTCGCAGTTGGCAACCCTATTTACTTATTCAAAAGAAAAATGCTTTCTATATTTGAGATGCTTTTCATTTTGACGACACTAGGTGACACTAGGGCTGCCACAGGATGTGAATTATTTTTATTTATTATTATTTTGAGAGATATTATTTTATGGATAATGCACTAATCAACACATATCGATCGACCTACCTACTAAACCAGATTTTATTTAACTTTTTATACCTGTTGTCCAAAGGTACAAAGTACTCATTTATTTCTTGCTTTCATGTGTTAAGTATGTGTCATGTGTTTTGGGGAAATTCAACGATTTTCTTTATTTTCTTTCTAAATAAATAAATAACGGATCGACCTAAGTTCGCTTAGGACTGCAACAGTTTTTTTTTTTATAAAAAAACCTATTTATCCAATGCATAAAATCCTCAAACATAGCATGGACGAATAAAAATGTATTCGTCCATGACCATACTAAGAAAATAGAATAAGTTTTCAATTAAAGAAAGCAAAGGCAGGCGCTTCCGGGAAAGACGATTCAATTAATTGTAAATGTATACCTACTGCAAATCTATTGGCTATCTGGGAAGGGAGCAAATTGGATACTTGCAAGCGTTCTTACAAATATTAATATCCTTGGCATAATACATACTTATATATGTCTAAACATTTATTAAACGAATTATAAAAATGTTGTCCCCACCTCATTGAAAGTGGGTGTAGTTAGTTCCCTAGGCAAACCATAATTAATAACCTATATCAAGTATTCAAGATGCAACGTTTCAGTATCGGCTTGAAATTCAATTTTTATTGTGTTTTTTTGCTAATCACAGCTCATCAACACATCTTGAGATAGCGAAACCTGATTTTGCGAAAACTATCGTTTCGTTTCGTTTCGTATGAGGTAGTGCTGGCCTCTGGTGTCGGAGTTTGTCAAGCCGCCCGAGGGCCTCTGACATGGCTTATCGACTGCTATAACAGCCGGGACCGACAGCTTAGCGAAAACTATCAGAACTAACACACGTTTTGATTGATAGTGTCTCATAAATATCATTAGTTTATATGCGAATCTCATTCAATTATTTTTACAGTTATTTTTTTGTTAATTCGTAGCTAAACCAATGATAATTATGGAGCAATTTCATTCAAAATATGCGTGTTAGATCTCCTGGATTCTGCAGAATCAGGTTTTGCATGATCATAAGATGTGTTGAAGGGCTGCGATCAGCAAAAAACACAATATAAATTGAATTTCACGCCACAAGCGAAACGTTCCAAGTTGATTCTAATTGTAATTTTTGTTTTGTGTACTTGTTGCGTGTACTCACAATACGTAATACTAACCTACTTATGTTACATTTTTCAAGGTAGTCCTGGTTTTTAATTAATTATTTCATTTCCTATAGAAACATTTTTTAAAACCACTTGACAAAATAAATAAATAAATAAATAAATAATGCTGGACAGTTCACACAACATTATCTAGCCCCAAGCTAAGCAGAGCTTGTGTTATGGGTACTAGATAACTGATATACTTAATACAATATTATACATAGATATATATTTTTTATTATACATAGTAAATACCCAGAACACCCTGAACAAATATCTGCGATCGCACAAATATTTGTTCCGAGGCGGGAATCGAACCCTCAACCTCCTGCGTTGAAGGCCAAGCTTCGCCCGCCGCGCCACACGGGTCGTCAGAATCACTTGAGAAAATGGTTTATATCTCATGTGTTTTATAAACCTCAACGAATATTATGAACGATAAACGTAAGTGGTGCAACCTAAGTTGAAAAGTGGCTCGTAGAGAATCTGTACCGTTTCGAGGAAAAAGTCGTATGTCTATCTATGGATGGGACCCAGGTTATTGTAATAAGTTCTCTAGTGTTAGTGTAGCTATTTTATTACTTTTAAGGATGTCTAACACACACATGTTACACGTCTGAAATGTTTGACACCTGTACACCCTTTTTATAAGACCTGTATCAACAGTTATGCAATTAAATATTTCTGATTCTGATGTCGAGTGAGCTGTGGGCAAGGGTAGCCATCGAGTGGCGCTCTGAGCCCGTGAGAGGGCGACCAGGCTGAGCCAATAAAATGGTGGGTCGAAATTGATAAGCTCCTGTTTGACTAGGCAGACATAGCATAGGATCGTGATGTATGGAGAGAATGGAGAGGCCTAGCAGTGGGACAGAAAGGGCTAAAAAGTTTTGAAAAGAACGTAAAATTGACGATGATCCAGCAAAAAGGCGATGCGGTAGACCAAAACGTCGATTGCGTATGAAATTGATAAGCTTAGGTCTAACCGTGCAGATTATAGCATAGATCGTGCTATCTGGAAAGAATGAAGGCAGGTCTTTGCAGTCTTTGCAGTGGGACACAAAAAGCTAGGAAAAGGTTTAAAAACAACGAAAATTTTAGGATAATTTCTATTTAGAACGTAAGTTAAGTGCTACCTAAAGCTAAGTACATCATTTAGACAAGATAATAAGGTTTATACGCGCAGTAACGCCTACTAAAGTAACGAACTATTTTGCAACTATTGCAACTATTTTTACAAGCTTACAATCTAGGTGGAATCTTGCAACTGAATTTTAACGCAATCCTCAACCGATTGAGATGATATTTTGCATACCTGTCAAGTTCCGATGACAATAAAAAATGATGGTGACAGCGAGCTGATCTGATGATGGAGACGGAAGGTGGACAACGAAACACCTCGATGGATAATAGTAGACTGGCTGTGTTTAGGCTCATTATGATCAGCACACGGTTACGATAACTAATTTTATAAAAGCTTGTATTAAAAAAAATATTTTACGCAAAAAACTTATTAATGTTGCTGATATGTGTACACAGCCTAAGGTTTATTGAAAGAAGGAACGTCACTAGGGTTTATAATAAAGGCGATATCAGACAATTCATCCAAAGAGATTCATTTTCGATGAACGGCAGTGAATGATCACCAGTGAATGACTTTTTGGGTTGACATGTAAAATGTGAAGTGAATGTGTAAAGTGAATGAAACAAGTGAATGAAACAAGTGAGTGAAACAAACGCGCGTCATTTCTCACACGATGTCGCGCCAACAAGAATTAGCGTATCGCCGGTCAGTTTCCTTATTCGTCAATTTTGCTGATTCAACAGTTTACCTTCTGGTAATTTTCACTAGGTTGACAATTTCGCTGGTGGGTCATTTTCCTAAACCTTCAGTTTACTCCTTCGCCAGTTTTGCTAGGCTTCAGTTTCGTAAATTTGCTAGTTTCCGTATGTGCTAATTTAATTATTCGTCAGTTTGGTCAAATGGTAATTTTCCCTAGATAATCAGTTTCTATATTCGTCAGTTTCACTAGTTGCCAGGGTCTTATAGTCGTGTTTCGGTGTGTGTTAAAAACAGCTGTGTTCCTAGTTTACTTCGAAACCCCAAAATTAGCAAATCATAAACATGATGGGTGATGACGAGATGGGAAAACTGACAAACTAAACTATCAGATGAACAAGGAAAGTAACGCATTAGGAAAATGAAGAAATAGCAAAACTGACAACTTACGATAATTGAAGAATAAGGAAGTTTGCGAGTCAAGAAACTGCCTTAATAGAGGCTCTGACAATTTAGTGAAACTGGCAAAAAAGGAAATTGGCGAATTAAGAAACAGTCTAATCATTAAACTGTTGAATCAGCAAAATTGACGAATAAGGAAACTGACCGGCGATACGCTAATTCGCCAACAAGTTGTGCGTGTTCCTTTGAGTTCACGCTTCACTTATTTCCGATGAATGTGACCGATAAAAGACAAATGCCGATGAAACCTAGTTAGTAAATAAAATCAAGATAATAACAATTAAAGAAAATGTCAAAACAAAAGGTAGGTAAATTCTACATAGAAATCAAATTACACAATAATGTCAAAAAAGCCCGTAAGAACCGGTAAATTATACGTCAGAAATGTAGCTACTCAGCCAAATTGACATACCTACCAGTGATTTGACTTCCTTTCTGACGTATAATTTACCGGTCTAATTTTAATTTTAACTAGCGGCTCGCCCCGGCTTCGCACGGGTAGCCCCCGGTGAAAAACAGCCCGCCCGCGATATTTTATTACTTATAATTTCTCCCGTTTTTTACACATTTACCACTATATCTTTGCTCCTATTGGTCGTTGCGTGATGTTATATAGCCTATAGCCTTCCTCGATAACTGGACTATCCAACACAAAAAGAATTATTCAATTCGAACCAGTAGTTTCGGAGATTAGCGCATTCAAACAAACAAACAAACAAACTCTTCAGCTTTATAATATTAGGTATAGATTTGATTGATTTGACTAGTCCTTACGGTCTTTTTTGGCATATTTTGTAATTTGATATCTATGTAGAATTTACCTACCTATTGTTTTGACATTTTGGTTAATTGTTAGTATCTTGATTTTATTTACCAGCTTGATGTTTTAGATATAAATTAATAAGAACAAATCGTAATGCAATGTGATAATCTAATCTAATAATATTGCAGCGCACTAACGCGGTTTATGTATATGTACCTAACTAAAAAAAAGTATTATTAAGAATAATACTAACATAAAAAGAGGCCCATTTGAGGCTCTGCCTACCCTTTCGGGAAAAAAGGCATGTATGTATGTATGTATGTAATAATAACATTAATGTACATACTACATAAGAGCAATAAATGAATATGACTATGAAAGCAAAAATGAACCGTCTACTATCGGCTTAAGGAATTGCTACTATGGAGGTATCTACAAAGGTTAGTAGGGACGTACCGACCTTGTGTGGCGAGCGCGTGCACCGCCGCGGGTTTGACGCCGCGAAGAGCGGGATGCGCGTGCAGAACACCGCCAAGCACAGGGCTACTGAGGCCTAGTATGTCACCTCCACCTGCGACAGTTCTTAAGTTAAGGTGGGGTATAACGCAAAATTACCAGTCTTAGATTATATTTTTAACTGACTAAATCAAGTACAATATTCAAATTAAAAATATGCATGCGGATACTACATTATAATACCGAGGGATCACTGTACCAGAAACACGATGGGACAATATTTTATCGATAGAAAGAAAACCCAAAGTTACCTCCAATTTTTGTCTAGATTCGATTGTTTATTAAAATGGTGCAAACAAAAGCCAAGGGGTTTACTGTAGGTGTTTTGTAAAATTGACTATATTTTACGAGAAATTCAATAAAAACCTATTTTCAAGCGGCGCGAGGCGTTTTTTTAACCCCCCCCCCCACGGAAAAACAGAAAAAACGATAAAAATTACAAGGTTACCTCTAACTTTTGGCTAGATTCGATTGTTTATCAATATGGTACAGATTATTGGGTCAAAAATTGGATAAATAAGATCAATACAATAAACGGAGGGTTCACCCACGGGGTTTTTTTTAAATTATCTAAACTAAGGACGCTGTCAGAAAATGTATTGAAGGAAACGAAACTTCATATAGTTTCGAATACTGTCAAATTCTCGTACTAAGGGTACTGGATGCGAATCGCACAGAACCGTTTAGAGTGGCGGTTGAGGGAGGAGGCTTACACGAGATATTTAATAAAAACCGCTTTTTCGAGCGGTGCGTGGCGTTTTTTTTTGTATGAAGATGGCGCCTGGCGTTGGCGCAGTCTTAAGGCGATATGTTAAAATACCGATTGGGCGGGCTCTAGCAAGAAAAAAATATCTGCAAGTAATTTACAGCGCTATTGCTCACTTTAACCCGGGAAGAGATGAGGTATAGATTTCTTCAGCTCAGAAGTAACTGACGTAAGCGACAAATGATAAAACTTCGTTATGCTTCTAAAGTAGCAAATATAAAAAATAAATAATCTGTAATTAATCTGAGTAATGTGATTACCTACTGAATAGTATACAAATTTACGCTTAATATTTTCTCTAATCGAAGGAGGGGCCGAAAACGGGTTATATGAGGGCCAATTTCAAAAACTAAAGCTGTGGTTAAAAGTTTCACCAATCGTGTTTCTAGTCTATGATTTATTTAGATTACATCCTCAAGTAGTTACTGTATAAAACATCAAGTTTCTAAACTTTACTGTTACTGATAGAGCATGTAACGCAACGACTCCAAAATTGTAATATATCATCATTTGACTTGCCCTTTTCCCAATTTATTTTTAGACCAGCGCAGGTTGTTTACAACCTGCATATGCTGAGTTTAGAGACCTTTTCGTAACAGAGAAGGTCATGATGACCATCCACTTTTATATTATGTTACTTGCTGCTACGGAACCCTTCATGGGCGAGTCCGACTCGCACTTGGCCGCTTTTTTGTATCGATATTTCTGCCTATGGGGTTGGCGCAGCCTAAGATCAGTTCAGTTCAAAAAGTTCAATACCATTATTATTATTCATTTATATTCGTTTTCGTTTCGTATTATATGAGGTAGTGGTGGCCTCTGGTGTCGGAATTTGTCAAGCCGCCCGAGGGCCTCTGACATGGCTTATTTTATTTATTTTCATGGAAAACAAACAGCTTATTAAACTATGAAGGATACATAATGGAAATGTAAAACAATTAAGCCTTAAACAGTTTTCACTTGTAGATCGAGAAAGATATTATATTATTATCGACTGCTATTAATCAATAACAGCCGGGACCGACAGCTTAACGTGCCCTCCGAAGCACAGAGCGATGGAAATCCGCACATAACTTAGAAAAGTCATTGGTGCGGAGCCTAGGATCGAACCCGGTATCGTTGGATTCTGAGTTGCACTATTGAACCGTTAGGCTACCATCGCATTATTTTATTTATTTATTTATGTGATTTAAGCTGACTGACCTTTATATTTGGTATACATTTCAAGTCGATAACTTTAGCCGTTTATAGTAAAATGGTCATGATATATATACACAGCCGGACAAAAAGTAAGTAGGTCCTGTTTTTTTCATCCTTAGAAATACTAACCGAGAAGGGAGTTCTGTGTGAGCAGGTGGTGAGTTGGCTGCTGAAGCACGCCTCCGCTCACCAGCACTCCATGGCCGGTGTGACCAGCCGCCAGCTGCAAATTATAAACATCACCATCAGTTCATTATCAGTTCATCAGTTTGTTATTTTACTGAAGCATAAGTTTTTTTTTAACTTCCAATTCACTACCAGTAGTGATTGATTATTAATTATTGATTATCTTTAGATCGATTGCAACGATCTTTACGTAGCTTCCATTAAATAATTATTTTATATAGGTAGTATCTTTATCTTTATGCAAATAAAGACTTATCAGTAAACACATAACACGATAGATTGGCCGTAACTGACTTTTTTTTTTTTAGCTTCCACTTTGACGTATCAAGCATATGACCCACCTTATGTTAAGCGGTAACCTCTGCCTTTAACAACGCATTACCACATAGGTCACGTCCACCTAGGACGTGCCCTCTGCGGCATTGCACTGCGCCCTGAGGCATCCATAACCTTCAAACCGGAATACAGCAATACAAGCACTACAGCTTTGCAGAATACAATTGTATGGTGGTAGTATTTTCCCGCGCGATCTTTAAGAAAGCTCTATTACTATCAAAATAATATAGGTAATAATATTAGGTAGGTTTATAGTGTCATGGCGTCATATTTTTAGTGACTCTTTTGTTTATTTATTTTTTGTATAAACCAGCTTTGTTTAATCTTGTCATTGTCATTTTATAGTTAGTTAGTTGTATAAGTATGCTAAAAATGTATTTTATTTTTAAATTGCCTATATCTGCATGCACGGCACTCAATCGGAACCGAAGCGGATATCCGTGGTTCACTCTGGGCCTCAGCGGAAGATCAGCGCTGGGTTGCCAACGCGGCAGCAAACGCTGAGTTGAGGACCCTTTTGTGGCTTACGTCTGGCACACACACAAATTGCCTTATTTTTTTATATCTGTGTAATTTGTTTTTGTTTTAGTTTTTTTTTTATCATGTTTGCTTTTGCGTGTTGCATGTGTGTGTCTTTGATCGTTTAGTCATAAATGAACGTTTCTTTCTTTCTTTCTTTTTTTCTCTCAAAATGATCAAATGGAATACTGATTGGACATCGTCGGACACATAACCGCATCCATAATTATCTTGCCGACTGTACTGTTGACCTTGTGGCACAGAATAAATAATAGTACAAGAACTTGTTACAATAAAAACAACTCGCGACGCGGTGAACTCTACGCCAATGGAAACAATAAAATAAACATTTATTTCATAGTAGCAGCGCCCCGCGGTTTCACCCGCGTAAGTCTCGATCCCGTGGGAATATCGAGATAAAAATGTGCCTATGTGTTATTCCGGGAGTCCAGTTATCTCCATTCCAAATTTCATTCAAATCCGTCCAGTCGTTTCAGCGTGAAGAAGTAACAAACACACACACTAACACACTCACAAACTTTCGCATTTATAATATTAGTGTGATGTGATGTGATTTATTTATTACAAACCATAGGGACCTTGAAAACACTTAGTTTCGTCAACTTGTTAAACATATAAATAGATAGCTATTACATCTTTAGTTGCAGCTGTATAGAGGCTTTGTCAGATACTAATCTAAAATTAAAATAAAATAATAGGCGCGATAGGTTCTCAAATGTCTCTAGAATTTTAAAGTTTTTGATAAGAATTTTCATAGTTTTCTCTGAAGAAAAAAATATATGATATTCTTGAGCTTTTTATCTAGTGAAATCAATAATTCAATACAATATTTGAATTACTTCAATCGATAAAAAAAAATAACAAAGATACCTCCTTTTTAAAATTTAAATGCTATTTTTCACTCACTTCTTTCACGTTTTAATTTTTGAAACATTTGGTTACATGTTAGTTATTATTTGAGTTAGTGAATTCATCAACAAAATTAAACAAAACTTTGAACGACATTTTTATATAAATTTTTTATACATAAAGACACGGTATCAGAGCGTGCGCTCGCCTTCTTCGCCTCATACAAAAATGTTCGTTGAACCTATAGCGCCTTAAAATATCTCTACAAATGTGCCAAAACAAAACTTATATAAAAAATCATAATAATAGAGCGGCCGTATATAAGCCTTTATGAAAGGTCAATGGTGATGATGGATGATGGTGAATGACATACCTGATGATGTGTAAGATGTTCAGGGGCTGGTGTGAGAGCGGGTGGTGGGAAGTCGCGATTGGCTCCGTTGATCACTCCTTGCAGGGGTACCGGTGCCTGAGACTGATGAACGCCAGCCATCTGAAATATTTAATTATATTTTACAAGCTTTCATTTAACTTGCAATGTATGCATGTTTGTCCGGGTGGAATCTTGCAACTGAATTTAAAAGCAGTTAACCGCAACCGAGACTGATGAACGCCAGCCATCTGAAATATTCAATTATTTATTACAAGCTTTCATTTACCTTACAATGTATGTATTGTTTGTCCGGGTGGAATCTTGCAACTGAATTTTAAAGCAGTTATCCTCAACAGATTGAGCTGAAATTTAAACATTGATAGACCTTTGTTTGAGCACTATCTCACCTGTTGGTAAGTGACGATGTGGCCGAAGATAGAGCACAAAGGTCTAGAAGGTTCACTTTAGCCTTGAAGTTACCCAGTTTATGATTTTCACGAAAGACAGACGACGGTAGTGTATTCCACTCCTTAGCAGTTTGCATTATAATGGTAGAACTGAAAAGTTTAGTACGAATAGAAGGTATACTAATGAAGTTCCGATAGCGACAATACAATATTATGGTGACTGTGAGCTGATTTGATGGTGGACAATGGATAATAGTAGACTGCCCGTGTTTAGGCCCATTTTGGGCAGCACACGGTTACGATCACTAATTTTATAAAAACTTGTATTGAAAAATATATTTTTCACATAAAACTTATTATGGTTTACGACTGATTCGGCTGATGATCTCAAAAGGCGCAAATGCAAGTCTCAATAAGAGCTTACGTATTTGAGCCATTCGGGGTTGATACTCTGGGTCAATAAGGTACCAGGGCCCTTCGCCTTTTCAAAAGGCTTTCTGTTCGAATCGACGGGTGACCCGAGAGCTGGCTCAAATCTGGCTCAAATAAAACGCATTAGTATTGCCATTCAGCGTGGCATTGCATCCACTTGCACGCTTCCATCTGGTAGTGTTTTTCTTCTTTTTTTCTTTTTTTCAGTAATGCTGTACTGTTCACTCAACATTATCTAGCCCCAAGAACACAGAGCTTGTGTTATGGGTACTAGATTACTAACATACTTTATACAATACACATTACATAGATCGAGATTATTTATTATACATAGAAAATACCCAGAACACCCTGAACAAATATCTGCGATCGCAAAAAATATTTGTTCCGAGGCGGGAATCGAACCCGCAACCTCCTGGATCAGTTCAGCTATCTTTAGATCGTTTGTCTTTAGGTAGCTCAACAGTTTCAACAATCTGTGCTTAAACCATAGAATGGCATAATTAACGGTATTGTTATTCCTCCATCCACCGACTTCCCACGACCTTTACAGTCTTGAATTCTCCACGGCCAATCATATTTTACATAATTATATACATAGTCACACGCTTTTTTCCCCGAAAGGGTAGGCAGAGCCTCAAATGGGCCTCTTTTCACAGTGGATAGCACCATCGAGAATATAGTCGTGACAAGTGATGAGCTCAACGACGCCATTGCTTCCCACGACTGACTCTGCTAATGTTTTCTTCCAGTAATAACATATTCTTTAAATATTCTAGCAGCCAGGACAAATCTTATACTAACGAATCCCACAAACAAGTCCGACTACAAAAATTGATTTTATTGACACCCACAAATATAGAGGTCTGGTAAAAGTTACAGAAATGTACCACAATTGGGTTACGATCGCGTAAAGTCGTGACAGTGCGGTCATTGTCGCCCTATTCAGCGAGGATCTCTTGGATCTAGCGCTTTCACATCGGACGATAACGTCACTACACGACACGACAGGTAATTGTAGCACAATTGGGTGGGTTACGATGGCGAAAAGTCGTGTCTACAATGTGTTCATTGTCGCTTTATTCAACGAGGATCTCTTGGATCTAGCGCTTTCACATTGGACGATAACGACACGACTTGACACGACACGAAAGGTAATTGTAGCACAATTGGCTTACGATGGCGTAAAGTCGTATCTACAGTGTGTTCATTGTCGCTTTATTCAACGAGGATCTCTTGGATCTAGCGCTTTCACATTGAACGGTAACGTCACGATACGACACGACCGGTAATTGTAGCACAATTGGGTTACGTTCGCGTAAAGTCGTGACTACAGTGTGGTCATTGTCGCTCTATTCAACGAGGATCTCATGGATCGAGCGCTTTCACATTGGACGATAACGACATGACACGACCGACAGGTAATTGTAGCATAATTGGGTTACAATCGCTTAAAGTTGTGTCTGCTATGTGGTCATTGTCGCCCTATTCAGCGAGGATCTCTTGGATTATGCGCTTTCACATTGGACAATAACGACACGACACGAAAGGTAATTGTAGCACAATTGGGATACAATCGCCTAAAGTCGTGACTACAGTACGGTCATTGTCGCTCTATTCAATGCGGATCTCTTGGATTTAGCGCTTTCACATTGGACGAGAACGTCACGACACGAAAGGTAGTTGTAGCACAATTGGGTTACAATCGCGTAAAGTCATGACTACAGTGCGGTCATTGTCGCTCTATTCAATGAGGATCTCTTGGATTTAGCGCTTTCACATTGGACGATAACGACACGACACGAAAGGTAGTTGTAGCACAATTCGGGTTACAATCGCGTAAAGTCGTGTCTACAGTGCGGTCATTGTCACCCTATCCAGCGAGAATCTCTTGGATCTAGCGCTTTCAAATTGGACGATAACGACACGACACGACACGACACGAAAGGTAATTGTAGCACAAATGGGTTAGAATCGCATAAAGTCGTGTCTACAGTGTGGTCATTGTTGCTCTATTCAACAAGGATCTCTTGGATCTAGCGTTTTCACATTGGACGATAACGACACGACACGACACGACACGAAATGTAATTGTAGCACAATTGGGTTACAATCGCGTAAAGTCGTGACATTGCGGCCATTGTCACCCTATTCAGCGAGAATCTCTTGGATTATGTACTTTCACATTTGACGATAACGTCACGACACGACACAACAGGTAAGCATATACATTTACTTTAAAGCTTTCACACTGTCAACGATATCGTCACGACATCAGCGACTATATTGGGGATGAAGGAGAGTAGCGGTGGGGTGAAACTGCGATTTACTTTTCTTTGTGTTTGAGTGTTTCAGAACAAACCTTGCAAGGTTTTATGGTTTTTCTAATTAAAAATATGTAAAACTGTTGTTTGTATAAATAAATACATATACTAATACCACACAATCATCAGATATATGAGCGCTCATGTGTGTGGTGTGTTGCGTCGTTTCGCCCAGGTATTGTGGACGATCCTGTCACGATATCGTGTCGTATCGTACAATGTGAGAACGCCAATCGTGGCGGAATTCAATTGGTATCAGTGCCTCACTGAATATGAGCAATATCAAGGATTAGTGATGGAATTACACCGTGTGTGAGCAGGACAACTCAAAGAAACCCTTCCCATTTATTTTAGTGCCCTACCCATTTTTAGGGTTCCGTAGTCAAAGACAAGGAACCCTTATGGATTCGTCATGTCTGTCTGTCTGTCTGTCCGTGTATGTCACAGGCTTTTTTTTCCGAAACTATAAGAGCTATACTGTTGAAACTTGGTAGGTAGATGTATTCTGTGAACCGCATTAAGATTTTTACACAAAAATAAAAAAAAAAAACAATTATTTTTGGGGTTCCCCATACTTAGAACTGAAACTCAAAATTTTTGTTTCATCAAACCTATACGTGTGGGTTATCATTGATAGGTCTTCAAAAATGATGTTGAGGTTTCTAATATAATTTCTTCTTAACTGAATAGTTTGCGCAAGAGACACTTCCATAGTGGTAAAAAGTGTGTCCCCCCCCCCCCGTAACTTCTAAAATAAGAGAATGATAAAACTAAAAAAAAAATATGATGTACATTACCATATAAACTTTCACTCAAAATTGGTTTGAACGAGATCTAGTGAGTAGTTTTTTATTCTTGGGGTTCCCCATACTTAGAACTGAAACTCAACAATTTTTTTTTCATCAAACCTATACGTGTGGGTTATCTATGGATAGGTCTTCACAAATGATATTGAGGTTTCTAATAAAAAAAAAAACTATACTGAATAGTTTGCGCGAGAGACACTTCCAAAGTGGTAAAAAGTGTGTCCCCCCCCCATAACTTGTAAAATAAGAGAATGATTAAACTAAAAAAAAAATATAATGTACATTACCATGTAAACTTTCACTCAAAATTGGTTTGAACGAGATCTAGTAAGTAGTTTTTTTTTAATACGTCCTTAATCGTAATCCATCCAAGAACTTTTATATTATGTTACTTGCTGCTACGGAACCCTTAATGGGCGAGTCCGACACGCACATGGCTGCTTTTTTATATCTCATTTATTTAGCCTGAATAAAAAGAGGCAAGGTACCTATGTTTTATTTATAGAGTTGAGAGAAATTAATTTTCCTATGATTTACGCATAATAAAATCCTACTGCTTCCAATTGCCCGAAGTCACAATAATTTTCAAGAATTCACTTGGTACAATTGCTGTTTTTCATGATTTTCGTCACATTTCGTTTCACGAACGCTTTTCTGCCACTTTACACTTGTTTAATGATTCATTTTGTGACAGAATTTGCGGTTACTAAAGGTATAGGCTAACGAAATCACTTTCCCAAGTATTAGTTTCATTACTATCCGCCAAAATTGCGTAGCACCATGCGAACGCCCGCACTCGATTGATTAATCACCTCTTAATCCCGGCTGGGTGGTCCCTTGTTACCCCTATAGACACAGAATAAATAATAGTACAACTACAGAAGGCCAACTTCGCGAAAAATATAATATAAATAGCGACTCTAGCAAGGACGTAACAAAGTGCTATTCAGCTCGCATAAGCATTTAGTGCTAACGCGATATTTACATAAACATTTCCGCTCTCTTCTAACGCGTAACTCTGTCCACCTTACTGAAGAAACCGCTCAAGCGGGGCGGTATTTATTCAGGCGGGGCGTGGCGTGTCTCATAAATATCATGAGTTTAATTACAGAAATAATAATACAACTAATACAAGTAGGTATGTAAAACATAAAATAAAAAATAAATATGAAACAGTTGTGCTACCTGAAGACCGCTGCTAACGATCTAAAGGTAGCTCAACTGATCCAAATAACTACTGGACGGAAGCGTCCCTAAGATACTGGCACCATTACCACGCTGAATGGCAATACTATTGCGTTGAGCCAGATAAGAACTAGCTCTCGGGTCAAGCGTCTCTTTGACCAAATATAGTTTAGTTTAGTTGGGCACTTTTCAGAAGCTTTATTATAAGAGAAGAAGAAGGAGAAGAAGAAGAAATGATGATGATGGTGATGATAATGATGAACACTGACCCGTTGTTTGTGCTCGTCTCTCACTGGCAGCGTCTCCTCACTCCCGCTCCGTGACTCAGGAGGAGACATGCGCCGCTGCTCAGTTCCTGAGAGGATCTGCATCTCTAGCATCTGCTCCTGTCTAATATCGTCGTTGTAGTCCTGGAAATAAAGTTCATTTTAGAACAATTAAAGAAGTACGTGGGCCCTTTAGATATTTAGCCAAGCTCACAGAGCGCGTTTTACAAAGTCAAAAGCACTTTGTTTACTGATACCACAACGATCATTTTGAATAGTCGATACCGGGTTCGATCCTAGGCTCCGCACCAATAACTTTTCTAAGTTATGTGCGGATTTCCATCGCTCTGTGCTTCGGAGGGCACTTTAAACTGTCGGTCCCGGCTGTTATTGATTAATAGCAGTCGATAAGCCATGTCAGAGGTCCTCGGGCGGCTTGACAAACTCTGACACCAGAGGCCAGCACTACCTCATACGAAACGACGACGAATAGTCTTATAAGCTAAATATTACTCTTGTTGCAACGCGATAAAACCTAGAAGAACACACCAAACAGTCACATACAGTCCTCACATCACATTAGAATCCCATGTTTCATGGGTATCAGTAACTACGAGTACCATAGTACCACAACACCCAGACCTGGACAAATATTTGCAGTTTATACAAACATTTGTTTCGCAGTGGGAATCGAACCAGCAAACTCTTACATCTCAGCTGGCTACCCGCCCGCAACAGAAGTCGTCATGAGAATGTTGAGAGTGTATATCTTCATCACCAGTGTAGGAGTCACCCAATGTCACCCTTAGAGTGTAATTCAATTTCAATTAAATTAAATTCATTTATTTATTTCAGGCAACAGTGAAAAATTTACATTGTACCTAGACAAAGGCCCTTAGTAATATATGTAAACCTTACAACTAACATACATATATAGATAAATATATACTTAAAACTATCACTTAACGTCAATGGAGGTCTTTGCCATACTCGTTATCACCATGAATGGCTTGGATCAGTGATCGCATTAATGGTGCTGAGTACTTAAGTGTATGCATCCGCCCATCCCCTGGTGTAATCCAGTCGGCTTAGTAAGGGGCATGTCTCAAAATTCCTAATCGTAAATCTGACTTAATCAAATAATAGGTACCTATTGAAATTATAAATATGCATGGATACTACATTATAATTCCAAGGGATCACTGTACCAGAAACACGAATAGGACAATACAATAATTTTCTCGACTGAAAAAACTCAAAGTTACCAATAACTATTGGCTAAATTCGATTGTTTTTTAATGTTGCATTTTATTGTGTTAAAAATGAGTTAAATAAAATCAATACAACAAAGGTAGGGGTTTTGTAAAATTATCTATATTTTACGACATATTCAATTCGAGCGGCGTAAGGAGTTTTTTTGTATGAATATTTCTGGCTGGTTTTGGCGCAGCCTTAATGACACCCTAGGGAGGATACAGAGGGGTCAATTCTTATGCCGGACGCGCCACGGCTCATCTTACATACATACATAAATAGACACACGCCTTTTTCCCCGAAGGGGTAGGCAGAGCCTCAATGGGCCTCTTTTCACAGTGGTTTGCACCATCGTGGAATATAGACGTGACGAGTAGTGAGCTCTTTGCCGCCATTGCTTCCCACGACTGATTCAGCTAACGCTTTCTTCCAGTATTATCACATTCCATAAATAAGCTAGCAGCCAGGACAAATCTTATACCAACGAATCTTACAAACAAGTCCGGGTAACATCTTACATCTTACATATCAACAAAATACTAGTTCAAGCCTTCTTTTAGCTTCGCCCCGCGTAATAAAAACTTTCCTCATTTGAAGCGGCCAAACTGTAACGTTTATTTAGACTGCATTTCGTAGATATGAGGCACTCTGAACGAAGACTTGCTGGAGACATTTACATGAAGTTACTTTGAACTCGTATTTCAACGTGTTATTGTTAGTCATTTGTGAATTCATTTCAATGTAAAAGGAATGTTTTATACATGTTTATGGTTGTTTCTGTTCGAGATAGTTTGTGCAACTATCTAAAAGCTAATAAAAATATATTTTTCACAAAATAGTTATTTTATTTGCATACCGAAAATTTGTTTGAATGAGAAGTAAGTAGTTTTTTTAATACGCCATAAATCGTAAACCGCAATTTACCTTTCATTCAATCATCGAGCAACGCAGGCCTCCGTACTGGAGGGGAGGCGCCATAGAGCTGTCAACCGATACATATTTATTCAGAAATTTTTGAGGGGGGCTTCACGCACTCACTTACACTTTAATGCACACTTTTGTAACCAGTCGTTCTATCGCTATAAACGCAAACATCTATAAACAGCAACACATCAAAAATCTTAATACACACATAGATGCTTTCTGTGTACAAACATCATGTTATGTCACAAAATTGACAGTAACACCCGTTCTAGGGACTTCCAGCACTCAAGTCGATAAATGAATAGTATCGATAACTTTTTGGTAGGAACTTACTTTGCCTACCATCAAGGGTCATTTAAGGGATCTAAGGGCGGCTAGGGATGAAGGGAGGGGTTGAACGCTCGCTGTGAAGGGCGAGTTGCGGAACCGCCCCACTTTTCGAGGATAGCATAGAGATAATTTTGTGGATAACTATGATACGTTACATCAAAAGAAAAACAGACCGTGTTTGCTGCCTGATTCTTCTAGGTCTGGTTGCGTTGGAACAGGAGTAAATGTAAATTTATTTTTTAAGACGATTCAAAATGATCCTTGTGATTTCAATGAATAAAATACTTTTGACTTTGACTTTGACTTTGATATTTGTAGTAGTAGGCTGGAGAGAGAGGGGGTAAACGTGGAACTTAGAGTGTAGAGAAAAAAAACAAGAAAATTTTGAGTACCCCAGGTACAACCACTAGCTCATGAGATGATTAGTTCTTGGGAAAATTGAATTAGAATTTTGTTCAAAGCTTACAATAATTTGATAAAACTATGGGCTAGCAAGTCAAAAGAGACGAAAGGAAAGAAAAGGAAAAAACGCTTTACTTAGCTCCCGTCTTCCTACTAACCTACATAATCCATGTCGGTTCTGGCCTCGAAATATACAATGTGTTATACCTGTCAGTCACTGTTATTGTCAAAAACCAAAAATCATGATCCTAAGTGCCAAAAAACTAGATTAGTCATTAAAATGTATAAATAGTTTTTTTTTATTTCAGGCATAATTATCCCACGACACAGGTGATCCTAGTGTGGGATCAGAACTATGTAGGTATGTGTTGGGTGTGTTAAGTTATGTTGATGCTAAACGATGGCAGGTAAAGTAATACTTAGTAATATATAGTGAACAGAATATCGCGTTGAAAAAATAATACCTAGCTATATTTTTTTTTCATTCTTTTGTCAATCAAATAGGATTTGAATAGGAAAATCCCACGACACAGGACGGACACTCATGACACGACTTTTCTTGAAAATGAGTAAACGAGTTCAAACTGGGAAATGCTTTTGTTAATTTATCGTGATCACGTATCCCACAACCTAGGTAGGCATGCAATTTTTTACGAAAAACTATCACACCTCTAGATTTGTAATATCACATAGTAATTTCAATTCATGTCTAGATAAGTTCACACATAAAAAACTAGTAAAAATAACTTGGAAGCCCTTGCAAGCCTAGCTAGTAATATCTTGGAGCAACAAGGCCGCCGCTGGAGGTCACACGAGAGAGACACGAGGAGGTCGCGGCGGGGGGCGACATCAAGTAAAGGCGTTCCCCTCTGGCTATGCACAATTTCATTTGGGCATACGCGTTGGTAAAACTGTTTTACTAACTGTTTTAAAAACTATCCGTTGTAATTTAACATAGTAATTTAAATTTATCTCTGTGTTTAAATATAAAAATCAAGGAAAAGAAGCTTGCTAGCCCTCACCAAGCATGTTTTGCTTTTGCTAGTAATAAAATTGTATCATAATGGGCCAATTGCTCTGTCAGACTGAATCGATCGTGTGACGCATAGAGTAAAAAGTGTGACAGTGCTACAAATACTAAAATGCCGAATCGTTACATTTTCTGCTGTAAATCAAGGTCTGGAACATCAAATTTACGAAAAGATGGTGCTTTCTTTCACATTGTACCTAAGTGAATTTCATTATATATGTATATATTTACATACATACATACATAGACACACGCTTTTTTCCCCGAAAGGGTAGACAGAGCCTTAAATGGGCCTCTTTTCACCTTGGTTTTCACCAGTTCTGAATAAAATATATATATTTTTATTTTATTTTTGATGTTGGACACAGTTTACACATCATTATCTAGCCCCAAGCCAAGCAGAGCTTGTGTTATGGACTAGATAACTGATATGCCTAATACAGTACAACAACATTAGTACAATACATAGTACATAGTACAACAGTACAATACATAGATATTTATTTTGTATTAACATAGAAAATATCCAGAACACCCTGAACAAATATCTGCAGATCGTACAAATATTTGTTCTGAGGCGGGAATCAAACCCGCAACCTCCTGCGTTACAGGCGAACCTTCGTCCACTGCGCCACAGAGGTCGTCAATTTATGGCATAAAATGAATAATTTCAAATTAAAATCATAACAGTTACCTACCTTGATACATACCAATACCTTCATGGTGATTGGATTATCGGTTAGAAAGTTAGGTTAGGTTACGCTATGGCGTCTCCCGAATAATATAAATCAAATTTCAATTGTTTGTAAAACATAATAAACGAGCATTTATTTTATCGATAAAAAAATGTACTTTATTATTGAGGCACATCACTAACTTAGTAGTATATAAGAAAACACGGGCAACTTACTTTCAGGAATTTTTGAGAAATAAAAAAAACTGTTAAATGAGCACAAAGCTATTTCAGTGTGCATTGAGGCTGTTATTGTTACATACATACATACATAGACACACGCCTCTTTCCCCGAAGGGGTAGACAGAGCCTTAATGGGCCTCTTTTCACAGTGGGTTGCACCATCGTGGGAGATAGACGTGACAAGTAGTGAGCTCATCCCTGCCATTGCTTCCCACGACTGACTCAGCTAACGTTATTGTTATTGTTAGCAGTTGCTTATTTAATTATTTTTTATTATGGTTACCAACAGTCTACACATGTATATATGAAGAAGTACAAACTATATACCTATCTTTAGCTACAGGAGAAACCAATAAGAGCCTTCCATTTTCAAATAAAAAAAATGTAGTTTGATTTGGGTCAATTCATGGCCCTGACTCAACTGTGGTTGTCAAAATTAACAAATGCATCGTCTGTTATTTTGTGTGATAGTAACAAAATACCACGAAAATATATCACTACGTTGTTGACTTTTACATGTCACTTTATTTATACAGTTAAGTACACAGCAGCGATATCTATTTTCAAGGGTTTATAGATGATTTTATATGGCCGTGAAAACCCGTGATTATAGGCAAACACAACGTGCGAAGATTGTACAGTAACCTAACAATTGGCGATCAACGATTTTTTTAGAGCTTCTTTATTTACTTTTAACTGAAAAGAGTAAAGTTATTTAAGTATGATCAATATAACCGATTTTGATCAAAGTAACCACGCAGTTTTATTCTTATTATAAACTAGAAGCAACCCGCAGTTTCACTCGCATAAGTCTTGATCCTGTGGGAACATCTAAATAAAATTTAAAACTAAAACTATTTCTATAATCTGGGTCTCTTCAAGTCAAGAGTGAACAGGTGCCTTCTAGACCTTTGTACTCCATCTTCGGCCACATCGTCACTTACCAACAGGTGAGATCGTGGTCAAACAAAGGTCAAACTATTCCAGTGGTCCAGCTATCGCCGTTCTAAATTTCATCCAACCCTCAGAAAACTTTGCATTTATAATATTACATACATACACACATACGTAAACTCACGCCTGTTTCCCAGAGAAGTAGGCAGAGACCATGAATTTCCACTTGCTACGATCCTGGCATACCTGTTTTGCTTGATTCACTCACATCACATTCTTCATATATGCTCATTGGTTAAGGGCAATCTTGGCCTGGCCATTCTCCAAATCGACCCTGATCTAGTCTGAATATTTTCACCGGGTTCTCCCCCTTCCAACTGTCCCATTCATGCTCTTCCTATGAACTAGTTTCGTCAATCTACTATCATTCATCCTTTAACCAATAACCCAAACCATCCAAGCATATCTTTCTCAATCCTTGTCACTATACACGTGCTCTTTAATTTTACAATGCTTTCTTAACACACCGTTTCTTATTGTATCTCTCAAAGTCCACCATAAATACTTCTCAAACCTCTCATCTTCAGTGCATTTATTCTACTTTCATGTTTATTCTGCCTTAGCAACTTTCGCTACCACCATACATTAGTTTTGGCACTAACACTCCTCTATGCACATCCAGTCGTGCCTTTTTGGATACGTTCCGGCTGATAATAAGGCGTTAAGTTCACCTGGTTTCCAGAATTTACTCTCATTTAAATATCATCTTCATGCTTGCCATCTCTTGTAATCAAAGGTCCCAAATGTACAAACTTTTTCATGTTACACTTGTTGTTAATAGTAGTGTGATTTAATTATATTTCTTTAAATATAGTTGCACATGAAATTTACGTCGACATATCATCATACACCTCTGCGAGGCACAATTAATCCTTTTACCATACTGGTTCTTTCACCATTGGTCACTAGGCCCCTTTCAGGGACACTATATCTCAAGCTGGTCACTGAACCAATAAAGAGCCCGTGACACGAAGTAGTAGTAGTTAGTAGTTACCGGTTAGTTAGTGGTTACATAGCCATCAAATACAAATACACGTTATTCCACATGTCACATGATGTCGAACGTGTTTAACGAATGGTATTTAGTAATCAAGGATATTAAGTAATCATCCACATCTTGGCTTACTGATATTACACGTTATATACATGTTTACGTCAGCAGAATAAATCCTGACATGCACATTGATGATACACATGATACACATTTATATCTACGCTTTTGGTCACTTTTATGTCGCCCCTGTGTCACACGATTAAGTGGAGCTCGATTGAAGAGCGAGCAGGGCAGTCGTAAGGTATTAAGTAATCATCCACATCTTGGCTTACTGATATTACACGTTATATACATGTTTACGTCAGCAGAATAAATCCTGACATGCACATTGATGATACACATGATACACATTTATATCTACGCTTTTGGTCACTTTTATGTCGCCCCTGTGTCACACGATTAAGTGGAGCTCGATTGAAGAGCGAGCAGGGCAGTCGTAAGGCTTTCATTGCGAATAAATCACGTAACTTAGCAGTGATTTTAGAGTAATGAATGACCAGTGTACTGAAGTGCAGTCGCAGTGAAGAGTGAACCAGTGTTATTTATTGAATCACAGTGTTGTTGTGTGTTCACGGTTTGTTTTGTTAAACCGTTCAGTTTTATTATTTTACCCCGAACACTAACTCAAAAATTACAAAATCTGAGATGGCCACTTTTGTTTTTATACGGCTTAATTTTACTTGGTCAATTTTCATGCAATAAGTTATAATAATTTAATTGAAATTCAGGTACATGTGAAAGGAAACACCATCTTTTTGTAAATTTGATGATCCAATCATTTTTTTACAGCATAAAACTGAACAATTCGGCATTTTTCTCGGAGCATTATCTCCCACGTGAGTCGATTCAGTCTGACAGAGCGATCGGCAACAGCTAGTTTTTTATAAGCTGTATGCCCTCGAGGGCATTCAATTCAGAGGGGACTACAGAGGGGAATGCCTTTGATTGCGTCTCCATTCCGTGTTGCTCGATGCATTCAATCAACTTAAATATTTAAAAAAACCATTTAATGTCACTTAAACTTTTAATTATGTACGGAACCCTTCATTGGCGAGTCCGTCTCACACTTGGCTGCATTTTTGAAGTGTTGTATTACCCGGACTTGTTGATAAGATTCGTTGGTATAAGATTTATCCTGGCTGCTAGCTTAATATACAATGTGTTATTACTGAAGAAAGCGTTAGCCGAGTCAGTCGTGGGCAGCAATGACGGCGATGAGTTAACCCTTTGTCACCTCTGTATTCTGCGATGGTGCAACCCATTGTAAAAAGAGGCCCATTAAGGATCTACCTTCCCCTTCGGGGAAAGTGGCGTGTGTCCAAGTTTTTTTTTTATACTCCTGAATGACGGATCATGCCGGTGGCCCACCTGATGTTGAGCGGTAACCTCTGCCTATGAACAGTGCATTACCTCATAGGTCACGTCCACCTAGGACGCACCCTATGTGGCATTGCCCTGCGCCCGCCACCCTGAGACATAAAGATGAAAAGTCTCATGTGCCTGTAATTTCACCGACACCCTTACCCTTGTAAGTACGTTCGTTCACACGCGACCGTCGAAGCTCGATCAAGTAATCTGCTGACTTTACGCCGTTAGTACACCGACGCAATCGCATGCGGCAGCGAAGTGCAGAACTGTGGTGATAAGGATGCAACTATAACAATCGCACTAGAGTTAGAGCGAGACACGTTATTTCATCATTTCACTGCCCCATGCGAATGCATCGGTCTACTTAAGGCGTTAGTAGTAATTACATTTTTATTTTTCAGTAATGTAAAACCTACTTGTATTTTACTACCATCAGGTGCGTGCTGTGTTTCGTTTACGAGGTTTTCATGACGTCATCAAGCTTAGGAAATTGAAATTGAAAATGATTTTACAAAGTGGGTACTTTGTAACGCGTGGCTCTATACCGTTGTAGCGCTTCGGGCGAGTAGCTGACTGAGATGCGAAAGGAAAGGAAAGAAAGAAAATAAAGAAAAGAAAGAAAAGAAAGAAAAGAAAGAAAAGAAAAAAAGAAAGAAAAGAAAGAAAAGAAAGAAAAGAAAGAAAAGAAAGAAAAGAAAGAAAAGAAAGAAAAGAAAGAAAAGAAAGAAAAGAAAGAAAAGAAAGAAAAGAAAGAAAAGAAAGAAAAGAAAGAAAATAAAGAAAAGAAAGAAAAGAAAGAAAAGAAAGAAAAGAAAGAAAAGAAAGAAAAGAAAGAAAAGAAAGAAAAGAAAGAAAAGAAAGAAAAGAAAGAAAAGAAAGAAAAGAAAGAAAAGAAAGAAAAGAAAGAAAAGAAAGAAAAGAAAGAAAAGAAAGAAAAGAAAGAAAAGAAAGAAAAGAAAGAAAAGAAAGAAAAGAAAGAAAAGAAAGAAAAGAAAGTAAATAAAGAAAAGCAAGAAAAAAAGAAAAAAAAGAAAATAAAGAAAAGCAAGAAAAGAAAAAAAGAAAGAAATGAAAGAAAAGAAAGGAAAGAAAGCAAATAAAGCAAATAAACAAAATAAAGAAAAGAAATGAAAGAAAGAAAATAAAAAAAATAAAGAAAAGTAAGAAAATAAATATAAGAAAGATAATTCGTTTATTTTCCCCCAAAATAATAATCATATAATGGTACTCGTAGTTCCTGATACCCACGACACAGGGAAACCTAGTGTGGGATCAGGACTATGTATGTGACTGTTGAGTGTTATACATGTAAACTTGAAAATTATTAAGCATTTTTGAAAAATGCCTTTATTATGTAATTTTCAAACGTAACATCCAACAGTTGTTGCACACATAGTTTATCCCACACTAGGATCCCCTGTGTGGAGGGTATCAGGAATACAATCAAGGGACTTTGCCATAATCACCACGCATGACAGGCGGATTAGTGATAGCAGTATCATACCTACTAATATATGTATCCACAATACACAAAGGTTAGCTGGTAGAGAATGCTTCTTAGCATTAAGGTCGCCTATGTACATTGTTTGTTTTGTGCAATAAAGAATATTCTATTCTATTTTATTCTACTAATATATTTTTCCATTTATGGCCGAAGAGAGTATAATTTTATTCGTTAATTACTGTTTTATATTGGTTGGTTATATTGGTCATTAGTCGCGGTTAATCATATTTGGTTGAAGAAAACAGTGAATTAATAGCGAAAATAACATCCTATTTTTGTCCATACAAGTCATTCCGAAGGTGTTTTTTTTTCTTTATAATTGGCGTCGCACGGCTTGTGCATTTAATATTTTCAATTTTAAATTTTATTATTGTATTATGCAACGTTACAATCATTCCAAGTCGTCAAAATCACAGTAAAGTCATGTTTTAGTAAAACGGCGGCCGTTTTACAACTTAATTAGCATAATTATCTTGAACTTGATAATTATGAGAAAATGTCTCATAATTATCATTAGCTACGAATGTCATTCAATTATTTTTAAAGTGTTTTTTTCGTTCATTGACATGAATAGCTGAACTAATAAATAAATAAATAAATATATAATGCTGGACAGTTCACACAGCATTATCTAGCCCCAAGCTAAGCAGAGCTTGTGTTATGGGTACTTGATAACTGATATACTTAATACAATATATTACATAGATATATATTTTTTATTATACATAGAAAATACCCAGAACACCCTGAACAAATATCTGCGAACGCACAAATATTTGTTCTGAGGCGGGAATCGAACCCGCAACCTCCTGCGTCGCAGGCGAACCTTCGCCCGACGCACCACAGAGGTCGTCGTAATGATAATTATGAGACTCTTTCAATCCATATATGCATGTTAGGGCTCCTAGTTTCAGCAAAATCAGGTTTCTCTATCTCAAAATATGTTCATGAACAAAATCAGGTTTCTCTATCTCAAAATATGTTCATGAACAAAATCAGGTTTCTCTATCTCAAAATATGTTCATGAACAAAATCAGGTTTCTCTATCTCAAAATATGTTCATGAACAAAATCAGGTTTCTCTATCTCAAAATATGTTCATGAACAAAATCAGGTTTCTCTATCTCAAAATATGTTCATGAACAAAATCAGGTTTCTCTATCTCAAAATATGTTCATGAACAAAACACACTTAAAATTTAATTTCGCGCCGCATGAGATACTTACTACAGAAGTCACCCTTAGGGTCTATTCACACGTACCACAACCACACCATATCGCAGCGACAAAAAGTGGTGAAACAGAGAACGTGTGAATAGAGTAGCAGCAGCTTCTTGCAGTTGCGTTGTGGTAATTACAAAATGTATATAAACTACGATTTGGGTGGCGCGGCTAGTGTGCGGTGTCGCTGGTGGTCGCGTTGTGGTTGCGATGTGGTCGGTACCTATAGCCCACACGGTTGCGTTTGACGGCAAAATGTGGTCCGTGTTAATTAAACTATTCATTTTCATACAAATCAACGGCCACGCACGTGTTGTGGTTGTGGTTGTGGTTGTATTGTGGTTATGGTACGTGTGAATTAGTCGCTCCAAGTCACCTTGGGATTTGACGTTCTCAAGGTGCCCGCTAGGGGCGCTCTTCGATTTCCCCTTACTAAAATCCGTGTAGTGTACACCACACGGCCGTGTAAGTTGCTTGTTAAATTTGCAGACTAGCCCCACAGCAACTTAGAGAATTAAAAAAAATTGTCTGGCGCCTCATCAAGCTTTCACAGCCCGGCGTCCATTACACACTGTTAGGCGTCAGTCAGTTCCATCAGTCATGAATTATAAATGACTGTCGGAATGACTCAAACTAATTGACTGATGGATGAAATCCAAAAACCTAAATATTCGTAACTCAATTTCGTAAATAAAACATTCTACGAACCTAGGTTCCGTGAGTGCTTCGTGTTTTCAAAATTATTACAGGACGACCTCTGTGGTGCGGTGCGCGAACGTTCACCTGCGACATAGGAGATTGCGGGTTCGATTCCCGCCTCGGAACAAATATTTGTGCGATCTGCAGATATTTGTTCAGGGTGTTCTGGGTATTTTCTATATATAATAATAACTATATATGTAATATATTGTATTAAGAATATCAGTTGTCTAGTACCCATTACTTATTTGGTTCGCGCTGAAAATCAGCGCTGCAGGTAACTGCAGCACTATGCTGAGCGAGAACCGCTCAATTCTTTGTCCTACATGAGTTTTTAGTTAGGTGTAATTAACTATCATTTTAACAAAAGCCAAAAGCATCTTTTGTTGAAATTTGCCTTTTTTCTAAATATTTAATAAACTATGGCTTTTACAGCCAGTCACAGTTTCGTAGATTTTAATCGAAATTTGAGACTCTGTACTAAGTCTGCCATATATGATGTTACGCTTAGTCAGCTTTGTGCTGGTAAACGCTGGTAGACAGCTGCCGGGTAGAAGCTGTACTTGCTTGTCAAGTTACTTACTGGTACTAAAAATCTCCTAAGTTCAGCGAGCGCGTACGCAATCCTCGCGTGTGCCTCCGCCGGGGTCGCGAAGGCACTGATTTCAACATGCAGCTCGTCGGAGAGGTGCGCGAACTTGGGGTCACCAGAGACACGTAGCTCTTCTTCCTGTAGGATAAATATTGTATGTTTAAGGATTTATTTTTGGAAACTTTTTTATTAACATTTGTTGTAGATCCACTTCATGTGGGTACTTTAATAAATCAGTTGTTGTCTAGCACTCTAGTTGTTTCATTCTCCACAACATGGTGGCAGCGGTGGGATAATCACCCGCAAAGCTAAAAAGTTATATGAGCAACGTATGGTTAAAGATTAAAACGTTTAAAAATATAATAACTGCAATCAGTATGTACTTTTAATGGTGGTTTTTTTTTAGTAGTACTAGAGCTTTTTTTGTGAAAGAGTTCGTCCGGGGAAGTACTACCACCATACCTATTTCTGCCGCAAAGCAGTAGTGCGAGCATTGCTGTGTTCCGGTTTGAAGGGTAAGGGTGCCGGTGAAATTACAGGCACATGAGACTTTTCATCTATGTCTCAGGGTGGCGGGCGCAGTGCAATGCCACATAGGGTGCGTCCTAGGTGGACGTGACCTATGAGGTAATGCACTGTTCGCAGGCAGAGGTTACCGCTTAACATCAGGTGGGCCTCTTGCTTGTTCCGTCATCCAAGTAGTATAAAAAAAAAAAAAAAAACTTTTAATGTGTTTTGTCAAATAGATACCTACTGATATTAATTTTCTAGTTGTTAAGTTCAAGTTTGCATGTATTTTAGTAGCATATAATAGGTATCTAGGTTACTTGATGGGGTAATGAGGGATACGAGTATGTTATAAGTTGTTAGTTGTTGTATGTTGTTGTTGTTTGAGTATGAGTATGTTTGTTTTGTTAAAATTTAATTTCAATTTGTAGGTCATGTTGTGTTTTTTAATTAATTTGTGATAATGTTTAATTTTTAAGTTTTTTATCTGTTCTCGCTCTTTATTATTAATAGCATGTTGTTAGTCATGTATAATTGTGGTAGCACTTGGCATGTATAACTTAAGGTGAATGCTCACGTTTGCGGCGCGAGATTCAAATTTTTTGGTGTTTTTTGCCCTTTACAGGTCATCAACACTTCTTCAGATGACCAAAGTTGAGTTGGCGACAACTAGGAGACCTAACACACATGTTTTAATTGATTGTATCTCATAAATATCATCAGTTTAGCTATGATACCCCTAAACACATTTTTACAGTGTTTTTGTTTGTTTAGGGGTATCGTCGCCAACTCAACTTTCGTCATCTGAAGAAGTGTTGATGAGCTGTAATGGGCAAAAAACACCAAAAAATTTGAATTTCGCGCCGCAAGCGTGCGCATTCACCTTAACTATCTTGTGTGTATTTTACTTTTTTCGGTGTATATACTATGTTAGTGACTCTAATAAATAAATATATAAATATATAATATATAATGTGAGGGGTAGTATTGCCTATCGGCACCTGACCTGATGCCTTATTAACTAGATATCTAATATACCTTAATTTTCACTAGAAACGGAATATTTACCATGATTTTTGAGTTTTAAATGTTCCCGATAATTCGGCACAGTTGCATGCGCTATGATCACGGGAGAACTAACTAAAGTCTTTGCGAGTAGATGTTACTGGCAGATATATCGATCTACCCTCTTTCTCACTCTTTTATTAAGAATGATACCACTACCCGCTCCGTTGCTCCGCGCAAAAAGTGGGTTTCATTGTCACACTTCACACCAACTCGGCACACAACACTAACGGTATCCGGACGCGTAGCAGGTACCACACTTTTTTGATTCTTACACATTCTCACCACAGGCTCCATACTCCAGATAATTGAAAACCATCTTCTCTATTGAAATTTCTGTGCTTAGTAATCTCAATTGCCTATATATCAATATATAGTATGATTTTTTCTTTCTAATTTCGACGAGTAGATCTGCGGGTAGATCTAACACATTAAATTGTTTGTTCCCTGTGAAACTAAAACTAATCTCGTGTGATTATGCACAAAGGCAGCGCTAATCCTAGCTAAGTACGCTCAAAAGGCAAGTTATTAATATGTTATGTTGCAAGGTTTTCGGGTAACTTTGTTGTAATGCTCTCTGATGTACAACCATAGAAGTAGAAATTGTACAAAACAATGGAAAATGTAATGACACCTCGACACGATGGATTGTCGCTTTGAGTAGGGTTCGTCGGGAATTGAAAGAGATTGAAGATTTACTGAAAATCACAACACCTTTGATTATATATCCAGCCTGGATTAGTAATGCACACTAATTTCCACCAGCATCAGTGTGTCAATAGCTGAGGGGGGCGAAGAAACGTACACAAATAAATGATGCCCATTGACGCATTTTCGATCACGTTGATATGCACGCACACGACAAAATACGCAAACATTAGCTTGAACTTTACGCACACTATCACTGCCACACACAGGGACGTTCTATCTGTACAAATTCACCAAACGTCAATCACTAAAAAAAATGTGCTTGATTTATGCATGAAAGCCATCGAGTAAGTAGGCCTGCAATGCTCTAAGATGAAATCTCGGCTGCGACCGCAGCCGGTTCTTTATCTGTTGAGCTGGCACCATTCTGTTCTCAGCAATGAGAAGCCAGGAGGTTTCGCAGTGGGTTGGTGGTAGCTTCCATGTAATGTGGTTCTTTGGCTTTCCATTCCTGCTTCCATTTTACAGCTATAGTGAAGTGGGTATTTATCAGGCCACGTGCAGTCTTATAGGGCGGCTTTCGGGACTTTAGTCTGTGAACTTTGTTCTGTTCATTGACATTCGTAGCTAAACTAATGATATTTATGAGATACTTTCAATCAGTAGTACTTTCTTTGTAGTAGCAGTAGAACTTTTTTGTGAAAGAGTTCGTCCGGGGAGTACTACCACCATACTTATTTCTGCCGCAAAGCAGTAAGTGCTTGCATTGCTGTGTTCCGGTTTGAAGGGTAAGGGTGCCGGTGAAATTACAGGCACATGAGACTTTTCATCTTTATGTCTCAGGGTGGCGGGCGCAGTGCAATGCCACATAGGGTGCGTCCTAAGTGGACGTGACCTATGAGGTAATGCACTGTTCATAAGCAGAGGTTACCGCTTAACATCAGGAGCTGCTTGTTCCGTCATTCAAGTAGCATAAAAAAAAATGGCTGGTATCCTAGTTTTCGCAAAATTAGGTTTCGCTATTTCATGATGTTTTGATGAGCTGTGATTAGCAAAAAAAACAGGCGCCTCATGCGAAACGTTCCATCGGAAAATGCCACCAAAATACACCATTTAACTTGAAAAAACTAAAAAAAAAAAAACCCACTAATATCATATGTATCAAAATTACGTTGTTTGGATGTTTAGTACTCAATCAAACCCAAACGGCTGAACCGATTTCGATAACATTTGGTACACAGGTACCCATGCTTGACCTGGCCTTTTTTAGAACGTCTCCGATCTGCCCCCTATTCCCTATCTTGAAAGTCACTCAGTGACCAACGTTTGACAAGTAAAATTACCATCAATTGACAATTCTTATTAGTATTTTTTTTAAATTGATGATCATTCTTCCTGTCAAACGTTAGTCACCGAGTGACTTTCAGTTAGGGAATAGGGGGGCTGGTCCGAGATTAAATCTCGGACCAGCCCCCTACGTAAAGAATAATCTAGTTAAGAAAGCGTATTACACTCTACACTCCTTTGACTTTGACTTTGATCTGAATACGTTCGACGAGCTCTTCTCTCCTTCCCAGTAAAATCTATATATATAAAACAAAGTCGTGTTAGTTACACCACTTATAACTCAAGATCGACTGGACCGATGTTAGTTCTCTCTTTTTTGGTGGATACTTCTCCGCTCCGAATAGCAGGGCTACCCGTGCGAAACTGGGGCGAGTCGCTATTTATTAATAATTAACAATCAACACACTTTGAAAGTTTTCTTTCATTTTGTTTGTCTAAGCATTTATTATTATGTAACGATAAAGTATTCCGATTACACCCAAAATATCAATTTGAAAATCTTGTTTCAAGTTAAATCGATATTGGAATATCAGCGTCTTGTCTAAACTTTTGGATTGTGTGCTTACAAAAAGTTAGATTGTTTACCTTTTGCCGATCCTTCATAGACCCTCGGCCCAGGACGGCCATCTTACACATGGTGTCTTCCTGCAGCCTCTTCAAAGAGTTACCTTTGGGCCCCAACAGCTTGCCGACGAAGTTGAACTGAAACAAAATAACAATATGTTGAAATTTTTAGTTGAAACTTATCTTTTCCAAAACAAGCTCAAGAGTAATAAAAAAAAGGAAAATTAAAAATTTCAAATTGTTTTCCACGATACACAAAGGGTAGCTGGAAGAGAATGCTATCTAGCTCTAAAGTTCCCCATTCATCACAGCTCTTTCTACACTGACTCTTTTACGGTGCAAGCTGTTCGGCTGTGGAACTCATTACCGTTGTCGATTCGGCTTGCTCCGTCGTTGCATTCTTTTAAAGATCGTGTCAAACTGTTTTATCTCCAATCGTCTTCTTCGTCCTGTTGAGTTTCATTGTTCTTGTCTGTTTTTATGTTGTGTTTATATTATTATGTATTTATTTTTATGTATTATAATGTAGGTTTGTATATATTTAATGATATGTGTATTTGTCAAGGTGATAACACCACTGTCCCATTCTTCCATATAGTCCTCTCCATCCTAAGGTTGTCTGGAAGAAATCGCTATAAGCGATAAGACCGCCCATTGTACATTTCTGTTATTTTTTTGTTATTGAGTTATGTTTTGTGTTTCTGTGTGTTATTTGTGTACAATAAAGAGTTAATCTATCTATCTATCTATCTATCTATCTATCTAGCATTAAGTTCGACTATGTACAGTACTTTTTAGGATTCCGTAGCCAAATGACAAAATACGGAACCCTTATAGATTCGTCATGTCTGTCTGTCTGTCTGTCCGTGTATGTCACAGCCACTTTTTTCCGAAACTATAAGAGCTATGCTGTTGAAACTTGGTAAGTAGATGTATTCTGTGAACCGCATAAAGATTTTTCCAAAAAAATAAAAAAAAAGCAATAACTTTTTGGGGTTCCCCATACTTCGAACTGCAACTCAAAAAAAAAACATCAAACCCATACGTGTGGGTTATTTATGGATAGGTCTTCAAAAATGATATTGAGGTTTCTAATAGATTTTTTTTCTAAACTGAATAGTTTGCGCGAGAGACACTTCCAAAGTGGTAAAATGTGTCCGCCACCCCTGTAACTTCTAAAATAAGAGAATGATAAAACTAAAAAAATATATGATGTACATTACCATGTTAACTTCAACTGAAAATTAGTTTGAATGAGATCTAGTCCGTAGATTTTTTTTAATACGTCTTAAATCGTAAACCATCCAAGAACTTTTATATGATGTTACTTGCTGCTACGGAACCCTTCATGGGCGAGTCCAACTCGCACTTGGCCGCTTTTTAACTTGTGCAATACAGAAATTTCTATGTATCTATCTATCTAATTAAGGTGATTAGTCACCCCAAATTCTGTCCCCTATGATAATTCAATAAAGTTCAGGTAAGTAAGAAAGGGGGCGAATAGAGCACGCGAAACAAAAAGTGAGAACACGAAAAGCCGCAACTGTCTCAGTAAATTATTATAAATTAATAAATAAATAAATAATGCTGGACAGTTCACCAACACTATCTAGCCCCAAGCTAAGCAGATCTTGTGTTATGGGTACTAGATAACTGATATACTTAATACAATACGTTACATAGATAGATATTTTTTACTATACATAGAAAATACCTAGAACAACCTGAACAAAATTATCTGCAGATCGTACATATATTTGTTCCAAGGCGGGAATCGAACCCGAAATCGATTTAGTAGTAGTAGAGCTTTTTTAATAATGAGTGAATAGATAGTACCTAATAGTATTACAACATCATCAAAATTGAACAAGCGAAGTGTGCGCTCAGTGCTAACACTGAGCTAACACGTCCACCTAGGACCCTTGTAACTTTGCACTGCGCACTGCTTTGCACTGCCCTGAGACATAAAGATGAAAAGTCTCATGTGCCTGTAATTTCACCGGCAACTATACCCTTGAAACCGGAACACAGCAATGCGAGCACTACGGCTTTGCGGCAGAAATAGGTATGGTGGTAGTACTTCCCCGGACGAACTGTCTCACAAAAAAGCTCAACTACTACTACTAAATCGATTGCGGGTTCGATTCCCGCCTTGGAACAAATATTTGTACGATCTGCAGATAATTTTGTTCAGGGTGTTCTAGGTATTTTCTATGTATGTATAGTAAAAAATAACTTTCCCACTTCATGAAAAGTGACCTTTCACTCTCCCAATAAATCTAAATTAAAGCCTTCAAAAAACCCCAGGCACTCACCCCGAGTAAACACAGTAAGCTAACATTGAGCCAATTAAACTGAACCGGCAGTTCACTTACTGCGTATTTGTTTACTATGTCTGCTAAATGGTTCTTGATTCGACGATCAATGTTTGGAGAGCTTACAATATTTTTTTATTGTTTTATCGCATGTTTGTTTTTTTATATGTTCATCCCAGTATGTGTATATCTTGGTTCAACACATTTTTAACCCCCGACGCAAAAACGTCGGGGTGTTATAAGTTTGACGTGTCTGTGTGTGTGTGTGTGTGTGTGTGTGTGTCTGTCTGTGGCATCGTAGCTCCCGAATGGATGAACCGTTTTTTTTTTCTTTGTTTGAAAGGTGAATTTGTCGGGAGTGTTCTTAGCTATGTTTGATCAAAATCGGTTCAGCCGTTTCATAGCGTTGAGGGTTTTTTATTTTTTACAAAATTAATTACTTGTTAGGACTGACTAACTCACATTTCAAAAACTTTATGCCAACATAATTGTTATGAGCTTTCAAAGTCCAAGCAAGTTTTTCGTGATTTTACACATAACATGACATAACACCCAACAGTCACATACACAGTCCTGATCCCACACTAGGATTCCCTGTGTCGGGGGTATCAGAAACTACGAGTACCATGGTGCAGTACACGGTTCTTTACGGTCTATCATTTTGCAAAAGCACCATCAATTAATAGAACAAGTAATTAATTTTGTAAAAATAAAAAAAAATCCTCAACGCAATGAAACGGCTGAACCGATTTTGATCAAACGTAGCTAAGAACACTCCCGACTAATTCACCTTGCAAACAAAAAAAAACAGGTTTATCCGTTCGGGAGCTACGATGCCACAGACAGACACACACAGACACGTCAAACTTATAACACCCCGTCGTTTTTGCGTCGGGGGTTGAAAACTATTTAAGTCTTATTCTGAAGAACTGAAAGGTTTTTTCGATTGTACATTGTACAAGTATATTACCTACGACACTTTGGGACGACAAAAATTACCATCAAATTGCAAAAAAGCTTCTCGATTCTGATCTTAAAATTGAAAGAGCTTCGGTCCATTTTATATCGACGAAGTAAATCGTATGACTATTCCATGTTACGGTCTATTGGGCTAACAGGACGAAACAAAGGTTGTAAAAATAAAGAGGAAATGTTCAGGTATTGGTTTCAGGTTGAATTAGAAAGGTTTTGGGATGTCTGAAGTGGATTGCACGATTTTGATAGAGATCAAAGTTTTTGAGAACTTTCAAGTAGGTATGTAATGTTTAGTAACATCACTACAACATTTGGGTAGTTCCTAGTTGTCCCCGATACTGTCTGCATTCGGGGACAGACAAAAATTGTCAATTCCTGTTTGTCCCCGAAGGCAAATTCAGGGACAAATTTCAATTTACAATTCCTGTTTGTCCCCGAATTTTGATGGAAGGAAAAACTTTCTATTTTGTGTGGAAAAACAAGAATTAACATCACCCGGTAGTTATTATGCCCTCTCTTTGAAATTCTTCTGCTAACGTATCCATTTTTTTTAATTATTATATCATTTATTTCGGTTTCACACCATATTTTGTTAGTAAAGAGTTGTTAGTAGACATTATCACATAGTATTTATAAAACTAAAAATTATAATTATTAAATTAAATCAAAATTAAATTATTAAAATTAAAATTAAATTAAAATTATTTGGCACACCGCATTTCCGCCACTCAATGCGGTGTGCGATGTGCGGTGTGCATACTACTTTAAATATTCGAATTTGTTGTATTTGGTTACGAAATAAATATTTTTTTATCTTTTTTTATCTTTTTTACATGCGTTTTGGTCCAGTGACTGAGAATCGGACCATCTACCCGCTCGGCCACTGTGCTCAGGAAGCTGTTGGCACTGCCGCGCACCCGCCGCATCAGGGAGGCCACTCTCTTACGCATGATGGCGTGGAAGCCGTCAGTGTGTGTCTCTGCGAACATACCTGATGCGCTACAGAAACGCGGCAGCCCCAACAGCATCCTGAACGCATTGTTATACTGGTTTGCGTTTTTTTGTCTAAACGATTTTAGAGTAAAATGTCCGTTGTGTGTCCGGTCCGGCCTAAGAATGACCACTCCGTCCGACCGTCCGTCGGAGATGTCGTAAAAGCCGACTAAGGGATTACCCGGACTTGTTGATAAGATTACCTGGTTTAAGATTTGACATGGTTGCTATCTTATTATAGAATTTGTTACTACTGGAAGGAAGTGTTAGCAGAGTTCGTCGTGGGAAGAAATGGCGGGGATGAGCTTACCACTTATCACGTCTATATTCCGACAATGGTGAAACCCACGGTGAAAAGAGGCACATTGAGGCTCTGTCTACCCCTTCGGGGACAAAGGCGAGTGTCTACGTATGTATGTAATTACTAAGAAAAATCAAGATCCCTTCAAAATGTAGAATGCGTCTTCTTAAAACAGTCGCTAGAAGTCGGTGGATGGAGATAGATCAAGAAAGAAAAAATAAAACGTTTATTCGTGACAATAAAGATACACACCAACAAAAAATCAAACAAGATAAGAACTAAATAAAAGCTTAAACAAAAAAAAAACACAGGAACAAAATTTATGGCAATTTGTGTGTGCTTGACGTAAGCAACAAAAGGGCCCTCAACTCAGCGTTTGCTAGGACGCGTCAACCCAGCGCTCATTTAGTTTAGTTTATTTTACTTTTTCAATTTTTCACATAATTACGTAACCTGTTGTGACTCTGTATTTGTTCCTATCATCGAACAATTAAAAGTCCTACCTTGTTTTGTAATGTTTTCTGTAAACCGGTAACAGATCTCCACGATACAGGCGTGCCTAGTGTGGAGATCACTAGAAATAGACGTAATAGGACTATAGTACCTCTGTATTAACAGACACTTTGTTGTCTTACCTAGTTTTATTTAGTAACGTGAGTATTACAGTGCGTTTTTTTTTTTTTGTTCTACTTGGATGACGGAACAAGCAAGAGGCCCACCTGATGTTAAGCGGTAACCTCTGCCTATGAACAGTGCATTACCTCGTAGGTCACGTCCACGTAGGACGCACCCTATATGGCATTGCACTGCGCCCGCCACCCTGAGACATAGATGAAAAGTCTCATGTGCCTGTAATTTCACCGGCACCCTTACCCTTCAAACCGGAACACGGCAATGCGAGCACTACTGCTTTGCGGCAGAAATAGGTATGCACAGCAACACACAGCACAGCCCAGCCGTTTGTCCATCATTTTTTTTTTCATCTTCCTTTGAGGCTTGGATTGATCCACGGAAGCACTTAGGTTGCGCACTAAGCAAGGGAAGCACTAAGCGGATACGCTTAGGTTCCAATTGAGCATTCGTCGTGGCATTCTACGAGGCCTATGTCCAGCAGTGGACCTCTGCAGGCTGTTGATGATGATATGTGAAGGCAGTAATAGTAGACTGACCCGTATAAGGTTACTATCAAGATAAGAGCTGTGCATACTTCCCCACTTGGTCCGCACACAGCCGCTTGAGTGATTGTATGGTATAAAATAAATTGTGCAATAATCCTATCCGACTAATATTATAAACGCAAAAGTTTGTAAGTATGGGTGGATAGATGGATGGATGGATGGATGGATGAATGTTTGTTATTCTTTCACGTAAAAACTACTGGATGGATTTGGATGAACGGACCATGCCCATATTAGTATGGAGCTGGAAGTCAGCAATGCCATGTAATGCCCAAATTGCAGCTCTATGTCATACGATAACTTTTTAACAGTATTTATTTGATATCTAGATTTAATGTCATATAAAGCACCGGTTCAAAAGATATTGGACATTAAATATGATAACTTCCTACTGGTTTTTTTATACATTTTATCGTTTACATACAGCATTGCTATTAGTTTTTCACTAGGAACTTCATGATCATCACATAAGCTAAGTCATAAGTCATAAGTCATAAATTGTTATTGCTTCATGTGGTGTACAAGATGGACTAGGTAATTCTTAGTTCTCAACATGAACCCTGTAAGGGCACTACAATAATTTATAAATAGGTACATATTTATAACTATCTTAAAAGCTAAAACAAAGGTAATATTCCATAAGGTCTATTCCTTTTTATCAAAAAATTCTTTTACGCTGTAGAAACTATTGGAAATTAGGAATATTTTTAACTGTCTATAGAATACTGAGTCTTTTTTAATTTGTGATAAATGAAATGGTAAGTTATTAAATATTTTTATTGACATGTGGTGCGCACCAGACTGTATGTTATCTGTATGTTATCTTATCTGTATGTTATCAGATAAACATGTAATATACTTTATCTACACTCAAATCGAAAAATTCTAATTACGAATTCAAAGACGGTTCTATACAGACGCACTTTATAGACGCATATACATATAATTAAGAATAAAACTCATTATAGTACCGCTATCTTTTTATTTATTAATTCATTATGCTAGTCTATGGTTATAGTATGAATATGAAAAAAAAGGCGCACGCATGCGCAGTTCGAACTGTGAAAAAATGGCGCACGCATGCGTAGTTTGAACTTAATTTCCCGCCATTCCCATACATTTTTTTGCCGATCGTATTTTTGTTTTCTACTTTGTTAACAGACTCTCGTGTTTTAATACCCCTTCTTATTTATTATTTATTTATTTAAAAACTTTCACACAAGACAATAGTGCAAGGAGGACTTAATGCTAACAGCATTATCTGCCAGTCTTATATGACACCTGCATAAACTACTATTATCTGGGCATTTCTGGGGCACAGATGGGCATTTTCCTTGGAACGGAGATAACTGGACTCCCGTAATAACACATATTGGCACATTTTTATCCCGATATTCCCACGGGATCGACACTTACGCGGTTGAAACCGCGGGGCGCTGCTTGTAATAATATGTAATAATGCTGGACAGTTCACAGAATATTATCTAGCCCCAAGCTAAGCAGAGCTTGTGTTATGGGTAGGTACTAGAGATAACTGATATATTTAATACAATACATTATATAGTTAGATATTTTTTGTTATACTTAGAAAATACACAGAACATCTTGAACAAATATCTGCAGATCGCACAAATATTTGTTCAGAGGCGGGAATCGAAAGCGCAACCTCCTGCGTCGCAGGAGAACCTACGCCCGCCGCGCCACAGAGGTCAGCAAATAAGGTTATAGTTTTTTTTTAAACTCTGTTCTTAAATTAGTAGTCATACATAACATATCATAACATTACACCCACCGCTTAACATCTGCTTGTTCCGTCATCCTAATTTGTATAAAAAATAAAATAAAAAAAACTACAGTCACAAACAGTCACAAACATAGTACTGGGCCCTTATTCGCTATGACCATAGGAGATTTCTTGCCAATAACGTGTGACGTCACGCATTCTATGCGATGATTCCACGCAGATAACGTAACGAGCCCGCGTTATGTCACGTTTGGTCGTAGCGAACACCTCACACTAGGATGCCCTGTGTCGAGGGTATCAGAAACTACCAGTACCAGACACGGAACTAATATTTGCAGATCATGGCATTTGTCCCGCAGCGGGAATCGAATCCGCAACCACTCGCATCTCGCCGGCTACTCACCCACCGCGTCACAGAAGTCGTCACAAAGCAGAGCATCGGTGTTCGTCACGCGAGAAAATTTAGTCTGCATCTGTCTAATGGAGTGGTCCAACAGCAATATTCTGACGTCTTTTCTTAAAGATTAGATTGCCAAAAGCCTTTATACAGGGCGTCCAAGACTATGCAACAACAAGGGAAAGTACCTTAAAGATTGTGGATAGGGTATTTTCCTGAAAAGAGACTTTATTTTATTTTTAAAACTTAGTAATACTGCTTTCAAATATTTTCCAAAAATACTTGCTTCGTCTGGGTATTGGACAGACTTTGATAAATTCCTCTCCTCTGACGACCTCTGTGGCGCGGCGGGCGAAGCTTGGCCTGCGACGCAGGAGGTTGCGGGTTCGATTCCCGCCTCGGAACAAATATTTGTGCGATCGCAGATATTTGTTCAGGGTGTTCTGGGTATTTTCTATGTATAATAAAAAATATCTATCTATGTAATATATTGTATTAAGTATATCAGTTATCTAGTACCCATAACAAAAGCTCTGCTTAGCTTGGGGCTGGATAATGCTGTGTGAACTGTCCAGCATTATTTATTTATTTTATTTATTTATTTAATTAAAATAAGAGGATTATTTTTTGTTATTCCTTTGTTTTATGTTACCATGTTACTTAAGAGGAAATATTATTTGTTATCCATTCTTTCGATTGCGACCATAAAAATACGGCATGTTTTTTTTCACATTTAAATTGGTTCGATTCCCAGACGAAGCAAGTAATTTTTACCAAAATCTTCGAATGCAGTATTACTAATTTCAAAAACAAAATAAAGTCTCCTTTCAGCATAATATCCTATCTACAATATTTAATGTACTTTCCCGTCATGCCGCATAGTCTTGAGACGCCCTGTATAGTCTTCAATTCGTTTTGGGGTCGGATGCGTGGATCCAGTAGTAGTACTTTCATACTTACTACTTGTGACGTAGTTAAGTTTATTTATTCACTTAGAATAGGTACAACAAATAATAATTAAGAAAACAGATGCAACTTATGAAAAGAAAAATGTGAAACAGTATTTTTTGCATTAATTTTTAAAGATGGTTATACTTATATATGAAATTAAGAGAACTTTGCCTTCCGTGCTAGTTAAAATAAATATAATAAAATAAATAAATTGTATTACTCTTATAATTGTATTTATAACAGACTTCAAAAAAAGGAGGATGATCTCAAATGTTTTTTACCTCATATCTCCGTCATTTATAAAGCAATTAGTTTTTTTTATTAGTAATTTTTTTATATTTGTTGCACACACCTTGACCCTCTAGCGACTTCGTCTACGCGTAGTCATAAAACTTCCCCGGCGTCTTTCGTCTTTCTTTCGCATTTCAACCTTTGAAACGACACCACACTCAAGTTTTTCATATAAAGAGTCTAATTTTAACCTTGAGACTTTGAAAATAATTTAATATCGTGAAACTAACTTTTACAACGTCTAAATACTATGAAATCTGTCTAAAGCTTAAAGTTTATTTTTTCTACACAGAAAACGGTCCCGTAGTCTCGAGCCCTTTTTCAGGAAAATTTCAGGTACTACTGAAACGTGTCTGTTAATTGTATTTGAGGAATCTCTATGTCAAATTTCCAGGTTCTACTACCAACGGTTTCCAAAATACAGATACATTTTTTTTAATGTTAAATCCACTTTGATAACCACTCAGAATGCGAATTTTCAAAATTCCACATCAACCCTACGCATCGATACAAACACTCCCCCCCAAGACTACGACCAGCGGTTTAGGCTGTGCGTTGTCACTCGGTCAGTCAGTCAGTCAGTCAGTCAGTCAGGACATTGCCTTTTATATATGAGACTATTATGAATATGACCCGTCCCGCAGGATGAAAAACACCCCCCCCCCCCTATATCACTCATCCCCCTGGTAGCCTATATCACTCAGGGTGAATGTAGCTTTCCAATGGTGAAATAATTGTTGAAGTCAGCACTGTAGTTTTTGAGTTTATTCATTACAAACATACACACACACAAAAATACAAATCTTTCCTCTTTTTAATATTAGTGTAGATAGATAAGATTTTTCGCTTACACCTTGTACCGTATAACGCTGGTATAAAGAGGCTCTGCCGGTTCAGAGGCTTATCAAGCAATTATAGGGTCAAAAGGGAGCTATCATATTAATTTAATTTATAAGCCTCTAGTATCCGCCTGCGGGTTCGCTCGCGTTTATCAGGATAACAACTAGCCTACAGCTCAATCCAGGTCATAATCTAACTGTGTAATAAATTTCACCGAAATCAGTTCAGCCGTATCAGCGTGATTGAGTAATACTAACATCCCAACATTATAACATCGTAACTTTTTTTTTTTGATAATCCAAGCCACTACCAGTTGGGAGCGTCCCTAAGATGCTGGCTACATTGCCACGCTGAATAGCAATACCAATGTGTTGAGCCAGATAAGAGCCAGCTCTCGGGTCACGCGTCACTTCGACCAGATTCCCTTAAATAATTTCGAAAACGCGATGGGCCCCGTTACCCTACGGACCCAGAGTCTCGACCCTGAAAGGCTCAAATAAGTAACCTCTGTCGAGACTTGTATAGTTGCACCTTTTGAAGTCCTCATAGGTAAATTCATAATATTAGATTTGTTTTTAAACCCCGACGAAAAACGGAGGGGTGTTATAAGTTTGACGTGTCTGTGTTTGTGTGTGTGTCATCGCAGCTCCAGAACTATATATATTTTTATTTGTTTGAAAGGTGTATTTGTCGGGAGTGTTTTAAGCTTTGTTTGATCAAAATCGGTTCAGCCGTTTCATTACGTTGTTTTATTTTTTATTTTTACAAAATTAATTAGTTGTTGATGCAAGCATGCAAGCTTTGGAAAGCGTTACATTTGATCCACCAGTGCTGTTCCAGGAAGAGCACCAGTTAATGCTCTGACTTGATGTTATTCGTAGAATAGTAGACTACATCAAAAAAAAGCGGCCAAGTGCGAGTAGGACTCGCCCATGAAGGGTTCCGTAGCAGCAAGTAACATAATATAAAAGTTCTTGGATGGATTACGATTTATGACGTATTAAAAAAAAACTACTTACTAGATCTCGTTCAAACCAATTTTGAGTGAAAGTTTACATAGTAATTGTACATCATATTTTTTTTTTAGTTTTATCATTCTCTTATTTTAGAAGTTTCGGGGGGGGGGGGGGGACACTTTTTACCACTTTGGAAGTGTCCCTCGCGCAAACTATTCAGTTTAGAAAAAAATTATATAAGAAACCTCAATATAATTTTTGAAGACCTATCCATAGATACCCCACATGGATGGGTATGATGAAAAAAAGTTTTTTGAGTTTCAGTTCTAAGTATGGGAACCCCAAAAATAAAAAACTACTTACTAGATCTCGTTCAAACCAATTTTGAGTGAAAGTTTACATGGTAATGTACATCATATTTTTTTTTAGTTTTATCATTCTCTTATTTTAGAAGTTACGGGGGACACACTTTTTACCACTTTGGAAGTGTCCCTTGCGCAAACTATTCAGTTTAGAAAAAAATTATATTAAAAACCTCAATACCATTTTTAAAGACCTATCTATAGACACCCCACACGTATGGGTATGATTAAAAAAAGTTTTTTGATGTCAGTTCTAAGTATGGGGAACCCCAAATATTTATTGTTTTTTTTTCTATTTTTGTTTAAAAATCTTATTGCGGTTCTCAGAGTACATCTATTTACCAAGTTTCAACAGCATAGCTCTTATAGTTTCGGAAAAAAGTGGCTGTGATATACTCGGACAGACAGACAGACAGACATGACGAATCCATAAGGGTTCCGTATTTTTTTTTACGGAACCCTAAAAACCAGCCTTCGCGCACGCAGGGTTCCGTGCCATTATCTATAAAAACGGCAAAACAAATCATGTTTGTTGTAATGGAGCCCCCTTAAATATTTATTTTATTCTATTGTTTAGTATTTATTGTTATAGCGGCAACATAAATACATCATCTGTGAAAATTTAAACTGTCTGACTATCACGGTTCATGAGATACAGCCTGGTAACAGACGGACAGCGGAGTCTTAGTAATAGGGTCCCGTTTTACCTTTTCGGGTACGGAACCCCAACAAGATTTCTCAAGTAGATATCAATGAATTGAAAAATCTTTCTTTAAAAAGAACCCATTAAAAATATTTGTGTAGAATTTGCTGCTTTTCGTTCAATAGAACCGTTCGACAAGTTCGTAGCACCTGCTACGCTATTTTGTAGCACGTTCTACGAGCTGTAACTGTTTATCTTCGGGACGCAAATTTATGGGTCTTCGTGTTCAATGGACTTTGGACTGGTAAAGGTGTATCGAGTAATATGCTTGGGAAAATGCCAAGTTTGGTATCAAAATGCTAATAACAGTAACAAAATGGCTAAGCCTAGTTTTTTAAGCAGTTGAGTAATCGAGGAGATCTGTTACCGGTTAACAGAAAACATTTTGGCAGGGATCTGATGCTACAAATACTGAGTGACAACAGGTTACCACTTAAATTATGTGTAAATTTAAAAAGTAAACTAAACTAAACTACCCCCTCTTCTCTTCTTATACCTAATGGCTTCTGAGAAGTGCTCCAAACAATTTCGCCAATGTCAAGTGATATAATTATATATTTTATTGTCAAGTCGTCAAGAGTTTCCGTCAAGTCATAACCAAAAACAGAGTTTTTAAATGGAAAAATCCACCATTTTGAAAAGACACGCTTTGAGGCTTAGATTGATCCACGGAAGCACTTAGGTTACGCACTAAGCAAGGGAAGCACTAAGCGGATACGCTTAGGTTCCAATTGAGCGTTCGTCGTGGCATTCTAAGAGGCCTATGTACAGCAGTGGACCTCTGCAGGCTGTTGATGATGACATGTGAAGGCAGTAATAGTAGACTGACCCGTATAAGGTTACTATCAAGATAAGAGCTGTGCATACTTCCCCACTTGGTCCGCACACAGCAGCTTGAGTGATTGTATGGTATAAAATAAATTGTGCAATAATCCTATCCTACTATCCTACTAATATTATAAACGCGAAAGTTTGTAGTATGGATGGATGGATGGATGGATGGATGGATGGAAAGATGGATGGATGGATGGATGGATGGATGGATGGATGGATGGATGTTTGTTACTCTTTCACGTAAAAACTACTGGATGGATTTGGATGAAATTTGGATTGGAGATAACTGGACTCCCGGAATAACAGATAGGCACATTTTTATCGCGATATTCCTACGGGATCGACACTTACGCGGGTGAAACCACGGGGCGCTGCTTGTAATAATATGTAATAATGCTGGACAGTTCACAGAATATTATCTAGCTCCAAGCTAAGAAGAGCTTGGGGTAGGTACTAGAGATAACTGATATTTTTAATACAATACATTACATAGTTAGATATTTTTTGTTATACATTGAAAATACACAGAACATCTTGAACAAATATCTGCAGATCACACAAACATTTGTTCAGAGGCGGGAATCGAAAGCGCAACCTCCTGCGTCGCAGGAGAACCTTCGCCCGCCACACCACAGAGGTCAGCAAATAAGGTTATAGTCTTTTTTTAAACTCTGTTCTTAAATTAGTAGTCATACATAACATATCATAACATTACACCCACCGCTTAACATCTGCTTGTTCCGTCATCCTAATTTGTATTAAAAAATATAAAAAAAACTACAGTCACAAACAGTCACGAACATAGTGCTGGGCCCTTATTCGACATGGCCATACGAGATTTCTTGCCAATAACGTGTGACGTCACGCATTCTATGCGATGATTCCACGCAGATAACGTAACGAGCCCGCGTTATGTCACGTTTGGTCGTAGCGAACACCTCACACTAGGATGCCCTGTGTCGAGGGTATCAGAAAGTACCAGTACCAGACACGGAACTAATATATTTGCAGATCATGGCATTTGTCCCGCAGCGGGAATCGAATCCGCAACCACTCGCATCTCGCCGGCTACTCACCCACCGCGTCACAGAAGTCGTCACAAAGCAGAGCATCGGTGTTCGTCACGCGAGAAAATTTAGTCTGCATCTGTCTAATGGAGTGGTCCAACAGCAATATTCTGACGTCTTTTCTTAAAGATTAGATTGCCAAAAGCCTTTATACAGGGCGTCTAAGACTATGCAACAACAAGGGAAAGTACCTTAAAGATTGTGGATAGGGTATTTTGCTGAAAAGAGACTTTATTTTATTTTTAAAACTTAATAATACTGTATTCAAATATTTTCCAAAAATACTTGCTTCGTCTGGGTATTGAACAGACTTAAATGATAAATTAAAATGAAAGGATTATTTTTTGTTATTCCTTTGTTTTATGTTACCATGTTACTTAAGAGGAAATATTATTTACTGTCCATTCTTTCGATTGCGACCATAAAAATATGGCATGTTTTTTTTCACATTTAATTTGATTCGATTCCCAGACGAAGCAAGTAATTTTTACCAAAATCATCGAATGCAGTATTACTAATTTTAGAAATAAAATAAAGTCTCCTTTCAGCATAATATCCTATCAACAATATTTAATGTACTTTCCCGTCATGTCGCATAGTCTTGAGACGCCCTGTATAGTCTTCAAGAACGTATTAAGGTGGTCGCTTTTCCATACAAACGTATTAGCACAAATATGGGCAAACAGAGTATAATTTTACACTGAAATGACTGTTGTTGGCTTTTATATTGGTCATTATTTGCGTCAACACATATTTGGTTGAAGAAAACAGTGGATTAATAGCGAAAATAACATCGAAATTTTAGTTCATTTATGTCAGTGTGTGAGTGTACACTGACAGTGTCACACACATAGCCGCAGATTAGATAACAGTAACATGTCACTTACACGCGACGTTGTCAGCTCGTGACTTACGCCGGCTAAGCGCTGTTGCCGCTTCGATCTGTCATATCATAATTAGCTCGGATAGAAAATATTAGAAAAACAAACATTTAGGATTGGACATGTGTATGCGAATCAGCCAGACAGCCGGAGGCCGCAATGCATTGCAAGGTCTCTACATATGAACTTTGTATAAATAATGGGAGAAAATTAAATTACAAACAACTAGACAGAAATTACAGACAAATATAATATTATCTTAATTACGTAAAAATTAAATTAAATACTACTAGCTGATCATAATTACCTACATATTTACGCACAAGGTTTTTTGAACTGAGACCTCACGAATACACACGGTTTAGGTAGGTTACCTTATTTATTTCGAAAAAATATCTATGTACATCCACATGTGGTTCGAAAAGTTAGACCTTCAACGTCGTTAAAATTCCTAGAAACGGGAGGTCAACAAAGAATGTTATACACTGGTTGTTATTTTATAGAGTAGGTACCTACAAGTTTCAAGATTCATAAATTTTAGACTTTTCCCAGTATTTGTATCATAAAAGCTACAAACGTAAAAAAAACAGCGTTGTAGGATTAGTGGAAGTACCCTAGAGGTTTTGTTTTTTTACATTTTTGATTTACCCTAACATCTCAGAAACTAAAATAGTTTTGAAATGTCGAAGCGAGGAACTTTCATATGACACCACATTTGATCTGATATTCTCACTTTTTTTTACCTCCTCTTGGACCCCAATATCTCAACAACCCCCCGACCGATATAGCTCATAACCTTACCAACAAATTGTACCAATACTATCACCTCCCAATCAAATTTCATGAAGATCGGATTAACGGTTCGGAAGTTATGCTCGGACAAACATACATACATACATACATACAAATGCCAATTCTTCCAAGTTGAATCAGAGAACTCGCTTCGCTCATTCAATATTAAAAAAAAAAACATAGTATTGCCTTGTTTCAGTCGAAGTCAGTTCTGTGTAGGTAGGTGAAACTACAATCTTCAAACAAATTCGTTGAAATGATTCCTAGGGGTCTTATTCATTATAATTGCCAGTTAGGGTCTTCGGAAGGTTCAGATATGCAGGCCCAGGGTGGGTATTGAACATTTTGCCTCCTGCTTAGAAGACAAGAGTTCATCTTACTATGACATGTTATGTCTGTTCGTGTATGTCACAGCCACTTTTTTCCGAAACTATAGGATCTATGCTGTTGAAACTTGGTAAGTAGGTGTATTCTGTGAACCGCATTCAGATTTTCACAAAAAAATAGAAAAAAACAAAAAAAAAATGGGGGTTCAGTTCTAAGTATTAGTACTTAGAACTGAAACTCAATTTTTTTTTTCATCAAACCCGTTGGTGTGGGGTATCTATGTATAGGTCTTCAAAAATGATATTGAGGTTTCTAATATAACTTTTTTCTAAACTGAATAGTTTGCACGACAGACACTTCCAAAGTGGTAAAAAGTCCCCCCCCCCCAACCCCGTAACTTCTAAAATAAGAGAATGATAAAACTAAAAAAAAAATGTACATTACCATGTAAACTTCCAACGAAAATTGGTTTGAACGAGATCTAGTTAGTAGTTTTTTTTTAATACGTCTTAAATCGTAAACCATCCAAGAACTTTGATATTATGTTACTTGCTGCTACGGGACCCTTCATGGGCGACTCCGACTCGCACTTGGCCACTTTTTTTTTTAATTTCCATAATATTATTTGCATGCAATGCATATCAGCCGGCCTAGCCAAAAGACATTCGCTTCGAAGCGATTCCATTCCTTTCTAGGCGCTAGTCCAGATGGTACGTTCCTAAGCACTAATTTATTACTAGTAGGTAATTGTGTTTATACTGTACTAGCCATTTCACCGCAGCTTGGCAAACAAACAAACAAACAAAACAACAAAGTTTACATATTTACAGGGAATTAATTTTGTAAAACTTAAAAAAAAACCGAACGAAATAAAACGGCTGAACCGATTTTGATCCAACAAAGCTAAGAACACTCCCGACAAATACACCTATCAAACAAAAACAAAAAACGATTTCGGTTCATCCGTTCGGGAGCCACGTTGGGACATACAGACACACACACACACACACAGACACGTCAAACTTATAACACCCCTTCGTTTTTCGTCGGGGGTTAAAAAATACAAAATAATAGTGAAGATAAATAAAAAAACATAAAAAAGATAAATATTTTATACATAGTGTAATACAAATTAACAATCTTTTTTTTTAAGGAGAATTAGCCTTTTTGAAATGCAATCCTTTCCCTCATTGTCTCGCAAGTCGCAAAGGCCTCGAAATTAAAAATAATATAATTAATTTTTATTGAATGGGTTATCCTCTCTTTTAACCCCCGACGAAAAACGAAGGGGTATTATAAGTTTGACGTGTCTGTGTGTGTGTGTGTCTGTCTGTCCCATCGTAGCTCCCAAACGGATGAACCGAAATCGTTTTTTTTTTGTTTGAAAGGTTTATTTTTCGGGAGTGTTCTTAGCTTTGTTTGATCAAAATCGGTTCAGCCGTTCAGCTTTGGGGTTTTTTTTTTTAATTTTTACAAAATTAATTACTAACTCAACTATAATCTGGACCTCTTCAAGGCTAGAGTGAATAGGTGCCTTCTAGACCTTTGTGCTCCATCTTCGGCCGCATCGTCACTTACCAACAGGTGAGATCGTGCACAAACAAAGGTCTATCAATGTTAAAAAAAAAAAAAAAAAAAACTTGTTGAAAATAGGGTCAACTGCGGATTTCCTCAATGAAGAATTGTTACTTCGTCGGCTTTATTTCTCAAACTCAAGACATCACAATAATGGAAATGGAGCGCGACGAATTATTCCCATTTGTCACACTGATCTGTCCCCCCTAAGGTGACAGTTAGAACAAAAAAGTTGGATCTGTCCCCCTGTTGCGTGATTGGGTGATGGCTGGTACATTTGCGTGTAATTTTAATTTTAATTTTAGATTATTGTATGGAACCCTTCGTGCTAGAGTCCGACTAGCACTTGGCAGTTTATTTTTTATTTTTTATGATACAAATTGGCAAACTAGCATACGGCCTGATGTGAAGTGGTCACCGTCGCTTATAGACACCGGCAACACTGGGGGTAATTGTCGATGCGCTGCCTACCCTGAAGGAATTTATGACCATTTTTCATGAAATAAAACATGGTTACGTACGACATGTACGACACGGGAAAACCTCAGATGGAAGCTCATTCCATAGTTTATAGGCACAGAATAAATAATAGTACTTTATGGGGAAGAAATGATCTCGAGAAACGAGTCGTTCGAGAAACCCAGGGTTCTATGATGTGCGGATGAGCTTTGTCACGGTGCCGGGAAGAGTGATGGTAAAATCTCGATGCGAGGATGAGATCGGAAAGCTCGTCAGAACATTCCCCGTTGTAGAGGCGGTAGATCACGCAAAGAGATCCGATAGCTCTGCGTTGGCTAAGCGGTTCTAGAGTATCGGAGAGCTTGGGGTCACCGATGATGCTAATGGCTCTTCTCTGTAAGGAGTCAAAACGAAGCAGCTGGTACTTGGGTGCCCCGTGCCATAGATGGGAACAGTTTCTACGTGCGGCCTTACTTGTGCTTTGTAAAGCAATAGCCATTTATGCGGCGTAAAATAAAGTTTCTATGTGCATTATATTATGGGGGAGGCCTATGCCCAGCCGTGGACTTCAGTTGATGATCTATCAATAAAAGCTGAAAGTAAATAAATCTTTAGAAAAAAAAGCGGCCAAGTGCGAGTCGGACTCGCCCATGAAGGGTTCCGTAGCAGCAAGTAACATAACATAAAAGTTCTTGGATGGTTTACAACTTATGATATATTAAAAAAAACTACGTACTTGATCTCTTTCAAAACAATTTTCGTTGGAAGTTTACATGGTAATGTTCACCATTTTTTTTGTTTAGTTTTATCATTCTCTCTCTCGCAAACTATTCAGTTTAGAAAAAAATGATATTAGAAACCTCAATATCATTTTCGAAGACCTATCCATTGATACCCCACACAGGTTTGATGAAAAAAAAATGTGTTTCAGTTTTAAGTATGGGGAACCCCAAATACTTATTGTTTTTTTCTATTTTTGTGTGAAAATTAGTTTCGGAAAAAAGTGGCTGTGACATACACGGACAGACAGACATACATGACGAATCCATAAGGGTTCCGTATTTTTTTTTTCGGAACCCTGAAAAACTACTTCATAGCTAGGAATTTATACCCAATACAACATAAATACATACATAGACACACGCCTTTTTCCCCGAAAGAGTAAGCAGAGCCTCTCATGTGCCTCTTTTCACTGTGGGTTGCACCATCGTGGGAAATACACGTGACAAGTGGTGAGCTCATCGCCGCCATTGCTTCCCACGACTGACTCTGCTAATGCTTTCTTCCAGTATAATACATTCCTGAAATAAGCTAGCAGTCAGGAACTACAAGCTAACTACAAGTCCAGGTATAAGACTTAATAAAATTAGTGTGCTGATGAAAATGAGCCTAAGCACGGTCAGTTTACTATTATCCATCGAGGAGTTCCGCTGTCCACGTTCCGTCTCCATCATCAGATCAGCTCGCTTTCACCATAGTATTGTACTGTCATCGGAACTAGATAGGTACGAGTATGCCAAATTTCAGCTCAATCGGATATCGCAGGAGACACCATTGTTGCCACCCGTGAAATATAGTAGTAGTAGAGCTTTTTTGTGTGAGAGTTCGTCCGGGGAAGTACTACCACCATACCTATTTCTGCCGCAAAGCAGTAGTCCTCGCATTGCTGTGTTCCGGTTTGAAGGGTAAGGGTGCCGGTGAAATTACAGGCACATGAGACGTTTCACCTTTATGTCTCAGGGTGGCGGGCGCAGTGCAATGCACATAGGGCGCGTCCTAGGTGGACGTGACCTATGAGGTAAATGCACTGTTCATAGGCAGAGGTTACCGCTTAACATCAGGTGGGCCATCAGCATGTTCCGTCATTCTAGTAGTATAAAAAAACAAAAAACATTCTGAATGCAATGCTTGACTTGTTGCTGAAAATACCGAAATTGATATATGTGTGCCTATAATATTTGAGGAGTTCCCTCAATCTTCATGGATTCCATCATCAGAAAAAACATTTTAATGAAAATGGCACCAATCTGGAAGTATATCATGTAATTTTTTTTCCTAATCGTTACGTAAATGGTATGGAGGTAACAAACATAATAAAAAACTCTGGAATTGATAACCTCCTCCATTTTTTGAGGTCGGTTAAGAATCGAGTACCTACTTTTTGATTTGAAATAAAGGACACACCACAACACTCACTTCACAAACATAATATTGGCTGAAGCAGAATTCAGTGTATTTTGTAGATCATTACAAAAAACATTTATAAAAAAAAAATAGTCTGGTATCGAACCCAGTACTGTGGTTTTAGTGTCGAGAGATCTAGTCACTGGTTCACAAAAAAAAAGTAAAAAAAAAAATACAAAAAATATAGGCAGTATAGGAATCGAACGCAGTAACGTGGGTTCAGAAGTTCTGAGTCGACAGTCCAAGCCGCTAGTCCAACTATTTTGAAATTCGCGCGCCGAAATTAGCTTATAGTTCTAATACAATAATATCCTTGACTGTGTGCGTGAGTAGGCTTTCATATAGCTCGGGAATTTGCTCGGCACAAGTATGTTAAAACTAGAGACTAAAATAACCTGAAATATAGCTAGGTACATAGCAAATAAACCACCATTTGCGTGAACGTTAGTGTTATGACATAATATGCACATTTTAATTCATAAATACATAAAATACTTCAAAATTTGGCAACAGCGCCATCTATTGACGCTGTCGTGCCAAGCTGACCACGAGGAACAACCTTAAGGTAATACAGCTTCGTTTTGGGGTCGGATGCGTCGATCCAGTAGTAGTACTTTCATACTTACTACTTGTGACGTAGTTAAGTTTATTTATTCACTTAGAATAGGTACAACATATAATAATTAACAAAACAGATGCAACTTACTATTATATGAAAAGAAAAATGTGTTACAGTATTTTTTGCATTAATTTTTAAAGATGGTCATAAGTATATATGAAATTAAGAGAACTTTGCCTTCCGTGCTAGTTAAAATAAATATAATAAAATAAATAAATTGTATTACTCTTATAATTGTATTTATAACAGACTTGAAAAAAAGGAGGATGATCTCAAATGTTTTTTACCTCATATCTCCGTCATTTATAAAGCAATTAGTTTTATTTATTAGTAATTTTTTTATATTTGTTGCACACACCTTGACCCGCTAGCGACTTCGTCTACGCGTAGTCATAAAACTTCCCCGGCGTCTATCGTCTTTCTTGCGCATTTCAACCTTTGAAACGACACCACACTCAAGTTTTTCATATAAAGAGTCTAATTTTAACCTTGAAACCTTAAAAATAATTTAATCTTAACAACTATACCGTGAAACTAACTTTTACAACGTCAAAATACGTTGAAATCTGTCTGAAGCTTAAAGTATTTTTTTACACAGAAAACGGTTCCGGTACGGGACGTACCCTTTTTCATGAAAATTTCAGGTACCACTGAAACGTGTCTGTTAATTGTATTTGAGGAATCTCTATGTCAAATTTCTAGGTTCTACTACCAACGGTTTCCAAAATACAGATACATTTTTTTTAATGTTAAATCCACTTTGATAACCACTCAGAATGCGAATTTTCAAAATTCCACATCAACCCTACGCATCGATACAAACACTCCCCCCCAAGACTACGACCAGCGGTTTAGGCTGTGCGTTGTCACTCGGTCAGTCAGTCAGTCAGTCAGTCAGTCAGGACATTGCCTTTTATATATGAGACTATTATGAATATGACCCGTCCCGCAGGATGAAAAACACCCCCCCCCCCCCCCCCCCCCCCCCCCTATATCACTCATCCCCCTGGTAGCCTATATCACTCAGGGTGAATGTAGCTTTCCAATGGTGAAATAATTGTTGAAGTCAGCACTGTAGTTTTTGAGTTTATTCATTACAAACATACACACACACAAATATACAAATCTTTCCTCTTTTTAATATAAGTGTAGATATATAAGATTTTTCGCTTACACCTTGTACCGTATAACGCTGGTATAAAGAGGCTCTGCCGGTTCAGAGGCTTATCAAGCAATTATAGGGTCAAAAGGGAGCTATCATATTAATTTAATTTATAAGCCTCTAGTATCCGCCTGCGGGTTCGCTCGCGTTTATCAGGATAACAACTAGCCTACAGCTCAATCCAGGTCATAATCTAACTGTGTAATAAATTTCACCGAAATCAGTTCAGCCGTATCAGCGTGATTGAGTAATACTAACATCCCAACATTATAACATCGTAACTTTTTTTTTTTTGATAATCCAAGCCACTACCAGTTGGGAGCGTCCCTAAGATGCTGGCTACATTGCCACGCTGAATAGCAATACCAATGTGTTGAGCCAGATAAGAGCCAGCTCTCGGGTCACGAGTCACTTCGACCAGATTCCCTTAAATAATTTCGAAAACGCGATGGGCCCCGTTACCCTACGGACCCAGAGACTCGACCCTGAAAGGCTCAAATAAGTAACCTCTGTCGAGACTTGTATAGTTGCACCTTTTGAAGTCCTCATAGGTAAATTCATAATATTAGATTTGTTTTTAAACCCCGACGAAAAACGGAGGGGTGTTATAAGTTTGACGTGTCTGTGTTTGTGTGTGTGTCATCGCAGCTCCAGAACTATATATATTTTTATTTGTTTGAAAGGTGTATTTGTCGGGAGTGTTTAAAGCTTTGTTTGATCAAAATCGGTTCAACCGTTTCATTACGTTGTTTTATTTTTTATTTTTACAAAATTAGTTACTTGTTGATGCAAGCATGCAAGCTTTGGAAAGCGTTACATTTGATCCACCAGTGCTGTTCCAGGAAGAGCACCAATTAATGCTCTGACTTGATGTTATTCGTAGAATAGTAAACTACATCAAAAAAAAGCGGCCAAGTGCGAGTAGGACTCGCCCATGAAGGGTTCCGTAGCAGCAAGTAACATAATATAAAAGTTCTTGGATGGATTACGATTTATGACGTATTAAAAAAAAACTACTTACTAGATCTCGTTCAAACCAATTTTGAGTGAAAGTTTACATGGTAATTGTACATCATATTTTTTTTTTAGTTTTATCATTCTCTTATTTTAGAAGTTTCGGGGGGGGGGGGGGGGGGGGGGGGACACTTTTTACCACTTTGGAAGTGTCCCTCGCGCAAACTATTCAGTTTAGAAAAAAATTATATAAGAAACCTCAATATAATTTTTGAAGACCTATCCATAGACACCCCACACGTATGGGTATGATTAAAAAAAGTTTTTTGATGTCAGTTCTAAGTATGGGGAACCCCAAATATTTATTGTTTTTTTTTCTATTTTTGTTTAAAAATCTTATTGCGGTTCTCAGAGTACATCTATTTACCAAGTTTCAACAGCATAGCTCTTATAGTTTCGGAAAAAAGTGGCTGTGATATACTCGGACAGACAGACAGACAGACATGACGAATCCATAAGGGTTCCGTATTTTTTTTTACGGAACCCTAAAAACCAGCCTTCGCGCACGCAGGGTTCCGTGCCATTATCTATAAAAACGGCAAAACAAATCATGTTTGTTGTAATGGAGCCCCCTTAAATATTTATTTTATTCTATTGTTTAGTATTTATTGTTATAGCGGCAACATAAATACATCATCTGTGAAAATTTAAACTGTCTGACTATCACGGTTCATGAGATACAGCCTGGTAACAGACGGACAGCGGAGTCTTAGTAATAGGGTCCCATTTTACCCTTTGGGTACGGAACCCTAAAAAGGTTTCTCAAGTAGATATCAGTGAATTGAAAAATATTTCTTTATAAAGAATCGTTTAAATTTTTTTGTGTAGAATTTGCTGCTTTTCGTTCAATAGAACCGTTCGACAAGTTCGTAGCACCTGCTACGCTATTTTGTAGCACGTTCTACGAGCTGTAACTGTTTATCTTCGGGACGCAAATTTATGGGTCTTCGTGTTCAATGGACTTTGGACTGGTAAAGGTGTATCGAGTAATATGCTTGGGAAAATGCCAAGTTTGGTATCAAAATGCTAATAACAGTAACAAAATGGCTAAGCCTAGTTTTTTAAGCAGTTGAGTAATCGAGGAGATCTGTTACCGGTTAACAGAAAACATTTTGGCAGGGATCTGATGCTACAAATACTGAGTGACAACAGGTTACCACTTAAATTATGTGTAAATTTAAAAAGTAAAGTAAACTAAACTACCCCCTCTTCTCTTCTTATACCTAATGGCTTCTGAGAAGTGCTCCAAACAATTTCGCCAATGTCAAGTGATATAATTATATATTTTATTGTCAAGTCGTCAAGAGTTTCCGTCAAGTCATAACCAAAAACAGAGTTTTTAAATGGAAAAATCCACCATTTTGAAAAGACACGCAATAAATCTAACTACATCACGATTTGAGCTATTTATCCAAGTTACACTGGTTAAAATACCACCGAAATTATACGAAATAACTCGAAAAAACAAATTATAAAAATTACGACATTTTTTTCAAAAATGGCAGGTTGATTCAAACTAGCAATAAAACAATAAGTATGTACTATTTTTATTATACTTAAACTTTTTTTTTGGTCTCCTGAGGGAATGATAGTTTTGAAGCTTATAAAGTGAGTAAGCTCACTCAGTTGGTCTTTGCGACGGCAACGAGTGACGTGACGTACGTGTGTTGTAATTGTAACTTATTTTTTACGGACGTTTTGCATGGGTAAGATGGGATCCATACTTTTTAGGGTTCCGTAACCAAAAATTACGGAACCCTATAGATTCGTCATGTCTGTCTGTCTGTCTGTCCGTGTATGTCACAACCACTCTTTTCCGAAACTATAAGAGCTAGGCTGTTGAAACTTGGTAAGTAGATGTATTCTGTAAACCGCATTAATAATTTTACACAAAAATAGAAAAAAAAACACTAAATTTTTGGGGTTTCCCATACATAGAAAAGAAACTCCAAATTTTTTTTTTCATCATACCCATACGTGTGGTGTATTTATGGATAGGTCTTCAAAAATTATATTGGGGTTTCTAATATTTTTTTTTTCTAAACTGAATAGTTTGCGCGAGAGACACTTCCAAAGTGGTAAAAAGTGTCCCCGTAACTTCTAAAATAAGAGAATCTTAAAACTAAAAAAAATATATGATATACATTAAAATTAAAACTTCCAACAAAAATAGGTTTAAACGAGATCTAGTAAGTAGTTTTTTTTATACGTCAAATGGTAATCCATCCAAGAACTTTTATATGATGTTACTTGCTGCAATGGAACCCTTCATGGGTGAGTCTGACTCAGACTTGGCCACTTTTTTATTTTGGTCGATGATTAGATGAGCATGAATGTCCTCAGTTTCTGAATATGCCAGTGACAGCAGCCGTGGAAAGGTTAAACACTTGAAGGAGACTCTTGACGACTTGACTATAAAAATATAATTAACTAGCTGTAACCCGCGACTTCGTACGCGTAATATTGTTTTATCCATAACTCTGCGTAATAGCACAGACTAATTATGTTTTACACTGTGGTAATAGTATGTTCTAGTTGTTGTAGTAGTAGAATGTTTGGTTTTCCACTTGTGGTATCCTACCTATGCTAATTGTAAGGTAGCGCGCCTCCCCCGAACGTATGCACATTGCCCGCAACCGTCACAAGAATAATTTCTAAACCAGCATCCGATGGTCCGGTGCCCCTTTCCGCACCGGCAGCAAGGCTGCTCCACGCACTGCACATCGCCAACGGGCGGGGCGGGAGCGCGTGCTCCCGCTGCGCTGGCGCCGCTGCCGACCCCTACGCGGCCCGCGTGCGCTGCGCCTCGTCCAGCCCCCCCTCCCCCCTTCACCCCCCCAAATCAGGTGTCTTTGTGACTTGTAACTCTGATTTAATTGTAGTGAGCGCCATGAACTGTTCCACGCGTCGTAATATCACTTTTTACTCGAAATATCGAATTGTTCGGTTTTACCGATCGGCATTTTATTCCGATGCACAAAAACACAATAAATAAGCAAGTGGTCGTATTTTTTCGCGGTGTATCTCGTCGCCAGTGGGATTTACAGGTAGGATACCACATTATTATTATTTTATTAAATTAAGGGGTCCCATTTTAACCTTGAGGTCCTGGAATATTTTAATCTCAACAACGACACCGTGACACGACCTTTGAAATGACACCATACTCAAGGTTTTCAATTTAGGGGTCCCATTTTAACCTTGAGGTCCGTAAAATATATCTCAACAACGACTCCGTCAAACGACATTTGAAACGACACCATACTTATGTTTTTCAATTTAGGGGTCACATTATAACGTTGAGATTCTGAAAATATTTTAATCTCAACAACAACACGTGACACGACCTTTGAAACGACACCATAGTCAAGTTTTTTTCAATTTGGGTGTCCCATTTTAATCTTGAGGTCCTGATAATGTTTTAATCTCAACAACGACACCGTGACACGCCCTTTGAAACGACACCATACTCAAGTTTTTCAATTTAGGGGTCCCATTTTAACCTTGAGATCCTGAAAATATGTAATCTCAACAACGACACCGTCAAACGACCTTCTAAACGACACCATACTCAAATTTTTCAATTTAGGGGTCCTATTTTAACCTTTAGGTCCTGAAAATATTTTGATCTTAATGACTTCACCGTGAAACAAACTTTGAAATTGCCGAAATACGCTGAAATCTCGCTAAAACCTAAAGTGTATTTATTTACAAAGAAAATGTTCCCATGCTTTTTTTCAGCAAAATTTCAGGTACTGCTGAAACTTATGTTGGCTATTTTTATTTAAGAAATTACCTTGTGAATTTTCCTGTTTCTACTACCAACGGTTTCCGAAATACGAAGCATTTTAGTTTTACATTAAAAGCCATTTTGGACCCCTTACAGGGTGAATTTTCAAAAATTCTTTCTTAGTACACCCCTACACCCAAAAAGGAATACATCCTTCAAATTTCATGTGTCTAGGTCTAGCGGTTTAGACTGTGCGTTGCAAAACGCAAAGTGTATACGTTAAAAGCCCTCTTTGAACCCCTAAGAGGGTGAATTTTCCAAATTCCTTTCTAAGTACACCTTTACACCCTAAAAGGAATACACTGTCCAAATTTCAAGTCTCTACGATCAGCGGTTTAGGCTGTGCGTTGTAAAAACTAAAGTTTTTTTATTTTTTTACATAGAAAACGATCCCTTTCCATTTTTCAGGAAAATTTCAGGAATCGCTGAAACACATGTTTATTTATTTTATTTGAGGAATCTCCATGTAAAATTTCAAGGTTCTACTGCTAACGGTTTCTGAAATACAGAGCTTTTTTGTTGTATATTAAAAGCCCATTTTGGACCCCTTAGAGCGGGAGTATCGGAAATTCCTTTCTTAGTGCACCTCCAGACCACATAAGGAATGTACCCTCCAAATTTCAGTTCTCTAGGACTTACGGTTTAGGCTGTGCGTTGATTGTCAGTCAGTCAGTCAGTCAGTCAGTCACGCAACGATTTTATATATTTTGATTAAATCACTTGACATTGGCGAAATTGTTTGGAGCACTCCTCAAAAGCCATTAATAAAATAAAAAAATAAATAATGCTGGACAGTTTACACAACATTATCTAGCCCCAAGCTAAGCAGAGCTAGTGTTATGGGTACTAGATAACTGATATACTTAATACAATATAATAACATAGATAGATATTTTTTTTATGCATAGAAAATACCCAGAACACCCTGAACAAATATCTGCATATCGCACAAATATTTGTTCCGAGGCGGGAATCGAACCCGCAACCTCCGGCGTCGCAGGCGAACGTTCGCCCGCCCCGCCACAGAGGTCGCCATTATAAGAGGAAGAAGCCAAATCAACTTATTTCTCGTCCCGTAGCTAAATGTTCTTAGTTCACAGCACGTCCGTAGACGTCGAACGTCGAGCCAATACCGAGGAATTGGTTTTCACCTTGTAATGATTGCTTCAGCTCCATACTAGCTATTTTAACGGAGCTGTTTAAAATGTTCTTAGAATTTGTAGGAATTGTCGGATAGTAATTTTATTTTAGCTTAGTAAGAAGTTACTGTTTTTATATTAAGGGCTGTGGATTTTGTTCAATAAATAAAATAAAAATTTAATTTAATTTCGAGACTCTGGATCTGTGGAGTACCTTCGTGTTTTTGGAGTTTAATCGATTTGAATTTATGGCCCACGGTAAGAGTATAATCGTAAATTCCCCCTAAAAGTTAAATTTTCCCTCTGCGCAACATGTTCGCGCATCTTATACTGAACTGGACTGTAGTAAACTCCAGTTGTGTGTCGAAGCTGAGACACACCTTTTTTTATTCTGTTGTGAATAGATACAACTGGAAAAAAGGGAGGGAGACCTTTGCCGTGCAGTGGGACAATATGGGCTGTAAATAAATAAATAAATAAATTATTTCATGGCGTCTGGTCGAAGTGCCGTGTGACCCGAGAGGTGGCTCTTATCTGGATCAACACATTGGTATTGCCATTCAGCGTGGCAATGCAGCCAGCATCTTGGGGTCATTGCCGTCTTGAAATTTGGATCAGTTCGCTATCTTTAGATAGCTTGCAACGCTATTTCATTTTTTTATTTAAAAATCTATTTTCAATCTTCATTATTTACGCCAATAGATGAGAATAAAATCGTTAAATCGAGCGCTACCATAAAGTGAAGTCGTTATTTTTTAGTCCGTTGGATATGTCTGGTAATTGGCGCCCATCCCCTGGTGTAATAATCCCTTGGTTTGTTTGACGACATCCACGGAAAGAGACGAAGGGTTCTATAACGTTCTAAACACATCACAAAGTTACCCATCGGGAATACCAAAATCAAAACACAAAAACCCGCCATTCATTGAACACGTACCTAATACCCTAGTTATCTTAAACCCATATTTTCCACGTCAGCTAACATCAGTCACAGAGTCGCGATCCCAGAATGAAGTCAAGATAGGCAAATTTTTGAAGTAAAACCGACAAAAGCATAAAAGATAAATTGCCCATAACACTAGAGGAAGCGAATTTATAAAGAGACGGGTAGGCTTGTGCACAGCGAATGCCGAGCTATCAAGTAAATGCAGCAAGATCTATTATATATTACTAGCGCCATCTGTTGACGAGTAGGCGCACTAGATTAGAGTGTGATTAGAGTAGGACGCATGTTTACATCCGTGCTCTTTGGATATTTCGAGGGATTTCTTCTGAACGCTTGTTATTAAGATGGGGTATAAAATTACCAATCTTAGATTTGATTTGTAACTGACTAAATCAAGTAAAATATTCAAATTAAAAGTTTGTATAGATGCCAATTTATAGTTCCGAGGGATCACTGTACCAGAAACAAGATAGGACAATATTTTCTGGATAGAAAAAAAAAACAAAGTTACATCTATTTTATGGGCTAGATTCGATTGTTTATTAAAACGGTGCATATTATTGGGTAAAAAATTATACAAATAAAATCAATACAACAAAGCCAAGAGTTTATTGAAGGGGTTTTGTAAAATTACCTATATTTTACGAGATATTCAAGCAAATGCTCGGCTTTGTAGTATTTATTTTATTTATCTAATTGTTAACGCAATAATATGCTCCATTTTAATAAAAAAACCGTATCTAGGCACAAAATAGACCTAACTATGGTGTTTTTCTATCGAGAAAATATTGTCCTATCGTGTTTCTATGGTAGAGTGATCCCTCGGAATTATAATGTAGTATCCATGCATTTTTTAATTTGAATATTGTACTTTATTTAGTCAGTTAAAAATCTAATCTAAGATTGGTAATTTTGCGTTATATACCTGTCTATTACCAATTGAACGAGTGAGTTCTCTGAGTCAACTTGGAAGAATCGGCGTTTGTATATATGTATGCATGTTTGTCCAAGCATAACTTGCGAACCGTTAATCCGATCTGCATGAAATATGATTGGGAGGTAGATAGTATTGGTACAATTTGTTGGTAAGGTTATGAGCTATATCGGTTGGGGGGTTGTTGAGATATTGGGGTCAAAGAAGGGGTAAAAAAAAGTGAGAATATCAGATTCAGTCGGGTTTTATATGAAAGCTACTTGCTTGGACATTTCAAAACTAGTTTTTATAATTTTTTAAATTATTTAGTGTCAAAGTCAACGCCTCCAACGTCAAAGTGAACAATATCGTCTGACCATCGGGCAAGTGGTCTATCTCTGGGCCGTTGCAGACACCACCATTGTCGCTCTGCCACCATTCGGTAACTACATCGAATCGAAAATATATTAGCTGTCACAAATCTATCGCCTTGCTCACTATGTGAAGCGGACTTTACCATCCCTCTGATGGGCAAATTCATGTAATTTTTCACGACAGCTGAGTAGTGAGAGAAACGAGATAGGCACGTGTTCACATTTTGTACCAAGGTTTCAAGATAGCTTTTATCCATTGCTTCGATCCGAGATTGAATGACGGATTCAACATAGAACGATTTCACGTTTTATTTGTGGAGTAACGGGCCTAAGTAAATACCCCCCGTCTCCTTCAGTAGATGTCGTAAAGTATTACATCAGGGGTTAGCGGTAGTATCTGAGCAAATGAGTACTGTGATCACTAAAATGCCTGACAAAATAGTAGTGATCATGGTAAATCTAAGCCATGAGAAAAAGAAGGAATGGTGGCCTCGTCCAGCGGTTGCGTTGTGTTCTGTCATCATAGGTAATTTTGAAATCGTAGTAAATAAAGGTTGGTTAAGTTTAATTTTCTAGCCCTCTAATATTATAAAATGCGGTAATTGCAGTGTTGTAATTGTAATATTAGTTTTTAACTCAAGGACGCCGTAACGGCAAAACTGATTTTGATGCATAGGTAAAGGGATATATTATAACTTGTTTATTTCACCGTTTATTCAGGCGAGTGAAAAAACAGGTGGTTAGTAATAACTAGTAGTTCACTTCGAATGGAGACTTTGCTTATCTCAACAAATCCTTTACCGATTCATATACGAACTTGCCAATTGTGTAAGTATCCAATTGTGTACCAACCAACCAAATATCATGACAATTGGATCATGTTCGAAAATTATTGTCGATCAATTTCCTATCAAACATAGCACCCACTTCCATAGACACACCTAGTACGAATGCTGACCCCTCGAGTTCACAGAAAGACTTCGTTTCGCCGGGTCAACAGCTCTTCGGAAATTCGGCAATGGTTGGTACCTAGCGATACGTCATTCAATATCGGATTGGGGTAATGGATAAACGCTCTAGGGTATGAGTGATGGTACGTCAGTTTATCACCTCTCAAACGGCACAGGTTTGTCAGTTAAATTGACTGTGTGCGCTCTCGCCTTTTTGCATGAGTGCTTTAGGTTTATGGCTTGTGAATTATGATTGCAGGGGATAACTTTACTTGATGATAGTGTAATTTTCGTGACCTGGGAAATGCTGTTACGCCAACTTTTTGCATGATTTCAGTTTATTGACCCTATTTTAGATTTAGAACGATTTAGAGCATTCTTTTTTTTATACCTATCTGCGTCTATGACGTAGCAAGCTGAAGGCCCAAATGATATTAAGCAGTAACCTACAAAATTAGATTAAATTACTTTAAAGCATTGTTTTCCTAACAAAATAATGCTTCAAAATAACATGTTTTCCATTAAAATACACTACGGCCACACCAAGGAGCTTTTATCAATTTTTACTTATTTCCATGACTGTCTTTTGGTCTATGGCGATGCACGGAATGCGCGGTAGTTTTTTATTATTTTTTATGATTATTCATTTGACGCCATTTACGTTCTTAATTTTCATGTGCTTTGTTGGTCTAACAAAGGTTTTATTGCATGAGTTTAGATCAGATGTGCAGTGTAGTAGTGTATGAAACTAACTGCACATAACTAGGTGTCAAAACACTCGCGTGAAACTATTAGAAACAGAGCCACGGCTCGGTTTTTAAACTCACACTCGTTTTTTAAAACTCCTATTATGTAACAGTTTCATAAACTACTATTTTATATAAGTACCTACTACTTCTAATATTTCACCTTTTTGGGTTAGATAGATAGATAAAAAACACTTAATTGCACAACACAGAAAATCTAATCACTATAAGCGATCTCTACCAGACAACCTTGGGATGGACTGGAATTATTTGTACGACATAGAACAATAACTTAAAAGCTGATTATACCTACAATCTCTCAATTTATAATAAATTATATATAAAACATTCTTCAATTGGGTTATAAATAAATAAATAAATAATGCTGGATAGTCCACACAACATCATCTAGCCCTAAGCTAAGCAGAGCTTGTATTATGGGTACTATATAACTGATATACTTACTTAATACAATATATTACACGGATAGATATTTTTTACTATGCATAAAAATTACCCATATTTGCATATTTGTTCCGACGCGGGAATCGAACCCGCAACCTCCTGCGTCGCAGGCCAAGCTTCGCCCGCCGCGCCACAGAGGTTGTTGTTAGTGAGGTCGTGTTAGAGGGGGTTATTTGTTAGATCATTATGGATGGACATGATTCATAGTTATATGCAAGTTTGTGGTTGCGAGGTCTACTGTCTGCTAGTTAATAGACCATATATATTGGAATTAAGGCTCACTTTAGGATGATCCCGCACTGGCACGACGACTCTCACGCACACCTTGACAGGCTTGTCCCGTGTGATGTCGAGCATCCTTCTCTCTCCTCTCCACTCTCCTATGGACAAACAAAACTATCATTACTTCTCACATTATAATCATCACCAGTACATATTGATAAAATGAGAGATTATTTCTGCCGCAAAGCAGTAGAGTCCGCGCCACGACTGAAGTCCGACGGCCTTTTGGGGAACTAACGGATAAGAGAGGTAGATTTTCGCTTTTGCACTTTTGACCAAAGAAACTAGCGCTCCAGTCACCGCACTTCAGACGTGGCGCGAACTCTAGTGCTCGCATTGCTGTGTTCCGGTTTGAAGGGTATTTAATCATCAACAGTATTGATAAAATGAGATTGTTTTGCCGCAAAGCAGTACTGCTCACATTGCTGTGTTCCGGTTTGAAGGGTATTTAATCATCAACAGTATTGATAAAATGAGATTGTTTTGCCGCAAAGCAGTACTGCTCGCATTGCTGTGTTCCGGTTTGAAGGGTATTTAATCATCAACAGTATTGATAAAATGAGATTGTTTTGCCGCAAAGCAGTACTGCTCACATTGCTGTGTTCCGGTTTGAAGGGTATTTAATCATCAACAGTATTGATAAAATGAGATTGTTTTGCCGCAAAGCAGTACTGCTCACATTGCTGTGTTCCGGTTTGAAGGGTATTTAATCATCAACAGTATTGATAAAATGAGATTGTTTTGCCGCAAAGCAGTACTGCTCACATTGCTGTGTTCCGGTTTGAAGGGTATTCAATCATCAACAGTATTGATAAAATGAGATTGTTTTGCCGCAAAGCAGTACTGCTCGCATTGCTGTGTTCCGGTTTGGAGGGTATTATGGTTGCCAGTGAAATGACAGGCACATGAGACTTTTCATCTTTATGTCTCAGGGTGGCGGGCGAAGTGCAATGCCACATAGGGCACGTCCTAGGTGGACGTGACCTATGAGGTAATGCTCTGTTCATAGGCAGAGGTTACCGCTTAACATCAGGTGGGCCATCTGCTTGTTCCGTCATTCAAGCAGTATAAAAAAAAAAAAAAATTGAATATTGTACTTGATTTAGTCAGTTATAAATAGAATCTATTGCTAATTTTACGTTATACCTTAATATGAGGGTATATTGTACTAATATTTATTCTGTGGTATAACGCAAAATTCTTCCGGCCTTCACCTCATACCTAATGGTTGGAAAAGAGAGTTCTATAACATTAACATTTATATTTATTTTATATTTTTATAATATGTTTATTTATTAGTCACCAACATAGTATACACCGTAACAAGTAAATACACACGTGATAAATATGTTATAAATGCCAAGTGCTACCACAATTTCATATGACACCAGAGGCCAGCACTACCTCATACGAAAAGAAGAAGAAGAAGAAGATATGATAGAGCAATCTTAGTATTATGTAATAAGTATTTCTTATCCTTTAATTTACTATGTATCCCTGTAATAAGCTGTTAATTGTTGTATTTCTTGCGCACGCTGTGATACCCTATAATTACGGGAACACTAAGATTAAGACCTTGTTTTGTTTTGTTTTTTGAATGTGTTAGGGTAAACCTGTGTTGGGTGTCCTATTTAATAAAATAAAATAAAATAAAATAATGATGAGCGAAAACAGATTACAAATAAAAAAAAAAAAAAAAAAATACAAATAAATTAAAATCACAAAAATTATGTCCTACAAATTGAATTAAATTGTAAAAAACAAACACTATTATATAACCTAAAAATAAATAGTCCCTTAGCAAATTGTACTATTATTTATTCTGTGCCCTTAATCAATTTATCGAAAAAAAGTTTCAAAACAAAAAAAAACTTAATGAAAACATTTATTAGGTAGGTTAAAGTTGGGTAATCTTACTGAGAACAAGTCAACACCTTAGCCACGCAGTTATAACTGCCGAACCATCCTATTCAAAGGAGCATTAAGCCCAAGGTTGGTCATGATGACTAAACAATAGCCTAGTCCATCTATTTGAACTAGAACTGCTTTGTCAGACAATGCTAGCCGCAGTCCGTTGCAATTTCGGATTTCACAACTAATTTCCACCAAACTAACGGGAAGCGAGGATTGTTTCCTAATAAACTAGTATTGGGCAACGAGTGTGCCTGTCAGTCTTCCCGTTTTGTTAACTTTTGATTATTCTATTTTTCTCCCCATCTATTTGCGTACCGTGGGTCTTATATGAAAATCGATTCTTATGGAGTTAACTCCAAAATATACAAATTAAACAGGTATCTAAAGAAACCGAAAAAAAAACGATATAAAGGTAGCTCAACTGATCTTAATCAGATCAATCTGATCTTTTATTTTTATTTAAACTTCTTGAATGACCGAACAAGCTGATGTTAAGGGACCCACCTGATGTTAAGCGGTAACCTCTGCCTTTAACAATGCATTACCACATAGGTCACGTCCACCTAGGACGCATACTATGTGGCATTGCACTGCGCCCGCCACCCTGAGACATAAAGATGAAATGTCTCATGTGCTTGTAATTTCACCGGTTCCCTTCAAACCGGAACACAGCATTGCGAGTACTGATTTGCGGCAGAAATAGATATGGTGGTAGTACTTCCCCGGACGAACTCTCTTACAAAAAAGCTCTTCCACTAAATTATCTTTATAAATGATACATCCAAAATCCAAAAGGACGCACCAACCGGAGTGCCTTCAATATGAGTACAAACTTGTTACAATCTGTAACAGCCCGCCATGCATATTTGCAAAATGCTTCACGCTCCCGCCGCCATATTTAATCCTCGTTTGACAGCTGTCATCAGCCACCTTTGAGCCCGTATTCATCCCGTATTATTTTTCAACCCCTATCTCACGTCAAAGTTGAGGGGGTTTCATGAATAATGTAGTGTGGGTAGAATTTGCTTTGATTTTGTTTATTGATTGACATTTTAGTTTGAGGGAGCGGCACCCGGAAACGTTGTGGGAAAGAATTTAAATATAAAAGATTCTTGGTTAATGTTTTCTTTGATACAAACATCGAGTTAACTACTACTTAGAGATATAATCATTTATTGACATAGAATGAACACTTTAGATAAAAACCTTATACATTACGTATCAAAATTTTGTACCAATTTTTTTTTTAAATTGTTGACGTCGCTTTGAATCTAGTAATTATTTTGGAGTTCTATACTCTGTCTACGTTTTGAAGTAATATGTGTATATATATACAAACATACAAACATTACTTTGCGCGTACTATTATTTATTCTGTGGCATGACGTCAATTTGACAGAGACAGCTGGTATTTTGAAGTTACAGTAAACACTGATTGTGTTTCATTGAAATCGCGCATCCGCACAGATAGACAGATACTACGGCCTCAAATTTAACACCCCTCTTTTTCAGTTCTGTTCTTGAGCGGCACCCGCGGCACCCCTCTTTTTATTTTAAATCAAGGGTTTAAAAACTACAAATATGGTAGCAATTAATATTTTTTTTGTTTATTTTGGTCAGCTTGCAACTTGGCTTAAGTTCCGATTCCTAATTTCATCATCAATTACATAAAATTTAAAGTTATTTTCATCGCTAAAACAATTTTTGTAAAATAATTACTATAAATATTCATAATTACATATGTTTTCATACTTTAAAGTCATTTTATTTCCCTTGTAATCTCCCAGCTGCTATTGCTGTTAAGTCAAAGATGGTTAACCAAAAAAAGACCACCAATTTCCTTATTCCAATACCTAAGCTACACTACACCGCTAATGAACGAACAGTTTAGCCTTAATGCAGGCAGATAGTCGCTAACGACCGCTTCATACAGAAGGAATGCCTCAACTGCATCCCGCAATAATATGTTGTGAGATCATTTTATAAAAACGGGAAATTTTCACGTACCGTTAAATCGATGTAATCACCGACATAGTTTCGACCCGTTTCGAGAGTCTTTTTCAAGGTGACTGAACGCGACGCACTACCCCAGCGTCTCGCTTAGCACTAATCCGCTCAGTGCGAGCTGCAACCCGCTCGGCTCGTGTAGTGGGGCGCGCGGGTAGGAATATAGCTTGTGTTCGTTTCGTCATCGTCGTCGGCGCAGTGGATTGTGGTGCCTCATCGCTGTCACTACTGCTACGTGAAAATTTCCCGTTTTTATAAAATAATTGATATGATTCACGAAAGTTTTTATAGTAAAATATTGTGAGATCATTTATTTGGGTTTGTGTAGGTTACTTGGGACAAGAACTCAACGGGCGTTGAACACGCGTTTTTTTTTTGTATAGTGTTCGCATGGTGCGCGCTTGTCAGGCGTTGAACGCGCGTTGCCGCGGCCGCCGTGGTTCAGTTTTGAGTTTTAACAACTATTATTAATTCTGACCACATTCTGATTCATAAAAGTAGAACCATCTACTTTTATGAATTATTAATTATAGATGAAAAGGCGTTAAAAGTAATTAGAACTTCGTAAAACCCTTTCTCAGAGAGCACCTAGAAGCTAAAAGGAACATTCATGCCAAAATTCACCATGGGACTTTCATACAAACTTTACCACCCCTTTGGGTGCGAATTTTCAAAAATCGTTTCTTAGTGCGTGTCTACGCCCCTTGATGAATGCTTGTGTTGAATTTCAGATCTCTCGGCCCAGTAGTTTCCAAGATTTCGTGATGAGTGTTCAGTCAGTCAGTCAGTCAGTCAGTGAGTGGACTTCTCTTTTATATATTTAGATTCGGGTTCTAAAAGTTGCTAAAAGGCCGTTTCGTAAAATTACACAAAAAATTGATTATATTTATAGGTTTACTTACATACATACATAGACAAACGCCTTTTTCCCCGAATGGGTAGGCAGAGCCTCAATTGGGCTCTTGTCACCGTGGGTTGAACCATCGTGGGAATATAGATGTGACAAGTGGTTAGCTCATCGCCGCCATTGCTTCCCACGACTGACTCGTCTGAAGCTATCTTACAGTAATAACACATTCCAATAAGCTAGCAGCCAGGGCAAATCTTATACCAACGAATCTCAGTAACAAGTCCGGGTAATCCCTTATTCGGTTTTTACGACATCCACGGGAAGAGACGGAGGGTTCTATATCAGTCTTTCACGTAGTAACAAATATATAATCTGTGTTTTTACTTCTGTGGTTAATTCAGAGCTCACCAACCTTTTCATTTTTCACGCTGTCTATTTTTTACAACTGCCGCTCTATATTTCATCTCCATACAAATTGGCACTCCACTATCTAGGCAGCCCTGCAGCACAAAATGTTTATATTCAGAAATGCGATGCCATAAAAGTGGTTAATTATGCAGTTTTTAACATTTTTGTCCGTGTAAATGTTGACATCTCTGGAGTGCGTTTTTTGATCTGTAGGGTACAATTTTTTAATGTCATCGAATGATTGACTAATGAAAAAAATTATTATGCAATTAGTGAATAAAGGACGGATTTAAAGCGAGGGCCATAGATGAAAATAATCGATTCAAAATGATCCTTGTGATTTCAATGAATAAAATACTTTTTGACTTTGAATTTGACTTTGAATCATGAGCAAGTGAAGGATTCTAACGACTGATGATTGAATCACGAGCGTAGCAAGTGATCAAAGTGTTCGAATCCTGTGCGACGCGAGTGATTCAGCCCTCGATATAAATCCGTTTTATTCAAGATTTGCATACTATACTTTATACCATGACTACGAGAAAAAGAAAGATTTAAGGTGGATGCTCACGCTTGCAGCGCGAAATTCATTTTTTTTTGATATTTTTTGCTCATGAGCTGTAGCTCATCAACACTTCTTTCAGATAGCGAAAGTTGAGTTCGCGAGAACTAGGAGACTTAACACACATGTTTTAATTGATAGTATCTCATAAATATCATCAGTTTAGCTACGATACCCCAAACACATTTTACAGTGTTTTATTTTGTTTGTTTATGAGATACCTACTATCAATTGAAACATGTGTGTTAAGTCTCCTAGTTCTCGCGAACTCAACTTTCGCTATCTGAAGAAGTGTTGATGAGATGTAATGAGCAAAAAACACAAAAAAATACATAATTTCGCGCCCCAAGCGTGAGCGCAAAAACAGACATCTTCATCCTCAGTTGAATGCATTTTCAAATATTAGAGGAGATTTCCAAGTGTCATTGTCAGTTTAGTTCTTTCATTGTCAAGAGATGGCGCTCGCGTAACTATTGGTATTTACCTACTTTTTCAATTATATCATGGCAGCTACTACGTTCAGCGTTCGTCATAGTTTTAAAAAATACAAAATCGTGTAAAATTATGTATAACTTTGTGATAGTTACGAATATTATTACCTAGTTTGAAATATTTACTGTGATCAAAACTGTCGCTAACGCCATCTAGTGTGAGATAAAATAATGCTAAAATTACACTAGGAATCCTACTTCTCATTGCTTCAAAACATAATATAGCTCAGGTAACCATTTTAAATGTAATTATTCGATGCTAGTCTTAGTTTAGGAACTCTAATCTAAACAGGTGCATATAGTTTGACAGTAATCAGACGGTTGAATATTGAATTTTGAGTTGCATTTTAGTACAGCTCGTTCACCGTAAGATGGCACCTGCAAATACTCAATCAGGTGCCAACTTACGGTGAACGGTCCAGCTCGTTCACTGTAAGATGGCACCTGTAAATACTCCATGGCAGGTGCCAACTTACGGTGAACGGTCCAGCTCGTTCACAGTAAGATGGCACCTGTAAATACTCCATGGCAGGTGCCAACTTACGGTGAACAGTCTGTAGTACCTACTAGATCTTTTTTGTGAAAGAGTTCGTTCGGGCAAGTACTACCTCCATACCTATTTTTACTATTTCTGCTGCACATTGCTGTGTTCCGGTTTGAAGGGTATGGATGCCGTGAAATTACAGGCACATGAGACTTTTCATCTTTATGTCTCAGGGTGGCGGGCGCAGTGCAATGCCACATAGGGTGCGTCTGTGGGTCTGATAAAGGTTTTTTTATTTTTGAATATTATGATGTTTGTTCCGTCATTCACGTCGCAAACCAACAAAAAAAAACAACTTAAAAAGCGGCCAAGTGCGAGTCGGACTCGCCCATGAAGGGTTTCGTAGCAGCAAGTAACATTATATAAAAGTTCTTGGATGGATTACGATTAATGACGTAGGTATTAAAAAAAAATACTTACTAGATCTCGTTCAAACCAATTTTGAGTGAAAGTTTACATGGTAATGTACATCATATATTTTTTTTAGTTTTATCATTCTCTTATTTTAGAAGTTACGGGGGGGGGGGGACACACTTTTTACCACTTTGGAAGTGTCTCTCGCGCAAACTATTCAGTTTAGAAAAAAATGATATTAGAAACCTCATTATAATTTTTGAAGACCTATCCATAGATACCCCACACGTATAGGTTTGATGAAAAAAATATTTTTGAGTTTCAGTTCTAAGTATGGTATGTTCTAAGTAACCCCAAAAATAATTGATTTTTTCAATTTTTGTGTACAAATCTTAATGCGACTTAATGATACCAAGTTTCAACAGTAGGTATAGCTCTTATAGTTTCGGAAAAAAAAGGCTGTCACATACACGGACAGACAGACAGACAGACAGATAGACAGAGAGACAGACAGACAGACATGACGAATCCATAAGGATTCCTTGTCTTTGACTACGGAACCCTAAAAACCAAGAAGGTAGTCAAAAATACGATGTAAAGAGAATCAGCAAAAAGTCATAAGACAGCACACGCTACGCTTGATATACTTATAAATAACAACCTGATAATATGTAAGAACAGATATTGAAATGTTAAGGTGAATGCTCACGCTTGCGGCGCGAGATTTAAATTTTTTAGAGTTTTTTGCCCATTACAGGTCATCAACACTTTTTCAGATAGCGAAAGTTGAGTTCGCGACAACTAGGAGACTTAACACACATGTTCTAATTGATAGTATCTCATAAATATTATCAGTTTAGCTACGATGCCCCTAAACAAAAAAAAAACACTGTAAAAATGTGTTTAGGGGTAACATAGCTACACTGATGATATTTATGAGATACCATCAATTAAAACATGTGTGTTAAGTCTCTTAGTTCTCGCGAACTCAACTTTCGCTAACTGAAGAAGTGTTGATGAGCTGTAATGGGCAAAAAACACCAAAAAATTTGAATTTCGCGCTGCAAGCGTGCGCATCCACCTTAAGGGTTAGTAAGTACATCATTTAATTACAGAAAGAGTAATACAACTTATAAAAGGTACGTCCAAAATTAAAAAAATACATATGGAACAGTTGTGCTACCAGAAGACCGCTGCTAATGATCTAAAGGTAGCACAACTGAGGCCCTAGTCGGAATTTTGGAAACACCATCGTAACGATGATCGTAACGACGTTCGTACGTGTATAACATAATAACTAGCTATTAATCTGTACCAAAAACGTCACAGATTAATGGCTAGTTACTACACAATACACGTACGATCGTCGTTACGATCATCGTTAGGGTAGTGTGTAAGCGTCCCTAAGATGCTGGCTGCATTGCCACGCTGAATGGCAGTACTAATGCGTTAGTTAGGGTTAGTTAAATAATTAGTGAGTTAGTAGTATTTCGTAAGCAAACAATTTTACCATGAAAATACTGGTTCCTGACCTATATCCACTCGAAATCACACTACAACCGTGATTCAGTTAAACTCTTAACTCAAACGTCAAAGGAATTTCAACTATAACGTCTGGCCCGAAGGTGTGCATTAGCCTGACAGGGGCTGCCGTCAGAAACTTTGACAGCCTTCGGACGCTGGACGTCTGAATTGGAAATTAGCCTTGTGCCTAGTAGTATAGTATTATTGTATCTGTGCTTGTGTATAGCAGTACCGGGTATTAGATTAACAGAAGAAACATGAAAGTAGAATAAATAAATAAATAAATAAATAATGCTGGACAAATTCACACAACATTATCTAGCCCCAAGCTAAGCCAGAGCTTGTATTATGGGTACTAGATAACTGATATACTTAATATAATACATTACATAGATAGATATTTTTTATTATGCATAGAAAACACCCAGAACACCCTGAACAAATATCTGCAGAACGCACAAATATTTGTTCCGAGGCGGGAATCGAACCCGCAACCTCCTGCGTCGCAGGCGAACCATTGCCAGCAGCGCCACAGAGGTCGTCAAATAAATGCAGTGGAGATGAGAGCCCTGAGTATGTGGCCGGTCTAATACAGGCTGTCACTTTGAAAGATAGAATGAGGAATAGTTTTTATACAACTTAGAATGACGGAACAAGCAGATGGCCCACCTGATGATAAGCGGTAACCTCTGCCTATGAACAGTGCATTATCTCATAAGTCACGTCCACCTAGGACGCGCCCTATGTGGCATTGCACTGCGCCTGCCATCCTGAGACGTAGAGATGAAAAGTCTCATGTGCCTGTAATTTCACTGGCAACCATACCCTTCAAACCGGAACACAGCAATGCGAGCACTACTGCTTTGCGGCAGAAATAGGTATGGTGGTAGTACTTCCCCGGATCAACTCTTTCACAAAAAAACTCTAGTATTACTCTAAGCTCTACTAATAGTGTGATAAGAGAGCGTTGTGAAATTAAAGAAGACGTAGTGACTAGGATTGAGAAAGGTATGCTTAGATGGTTTGGACATTTAGAAAGGATGGACGATAGTAGATTGACGAAACGGGTACATAAGACGAGAGTGAATGGGACAGTGGGAAGGGGAAGACCTCCGCGAACGTATTCAGACCAGATCGGAGACGTTCTGGAAAAAGGCCAGGTCAAGAGTACCTGCCCTTAACCGACGAGCATGTATGAATAATAATAATAATAAATAATGCTGGACAGTTCACACAACATTATCCAGCCCCAAGCTAAGCAGAGCTTGTGTTATGGACTAGATAACTGATATACAATATATTACATACATAGATATTTTTTATTATGCATAGAAAATACCCAGAACAACCTGAACAAATATCTGCGATCGCACAAATATTTTTTTCCGAGTTTGTTGTTTTATATGAAGAATGTGATGAGAGTGAATGAAGCAAAAGAGGTGCGTCAGGATCGTAGCAAGTGGAAATCCGTGGTCTGTGCCTACCCCTCCGGGAAACAGGCGTGAGTTTATGTATTTTTTTTTAAAAATCTACTTGAATGACGGAACAGCCATATGGCCCACCTGATGTTAAGCGGTAACCTCTGCCTATGAACAGTGCATTACCTCATATGTCACGTCCACCTAGGGCGCGCCCTATGTGGCGTTGCACTGCGCCCGCCACTCTGAGACATAAAGATGAAAGATGAAAAGTCTCATGTGCCTGTAATTTCACCGACAACCATACCCTTGAAACCGGAACACAGCAATGCGAGAACTACTGCTTTGCGGCAGAAATAGGTATGGTGGTAGTATTTCCCCGGACGAACTCTTTCACAAAAAAACTCTACTACTACTAAAACTACTACGTACATATGTATGTATGTATTCTAATTTATGTATATCCGCTCCTCGCTGAAACCACTTAGTGCCTGACCTCTGCACAAGGCAAACACCGGAGGTCCGACATCATCCGGTTGTTTGACTTGACAACTCTGCAGGTCTACTTTCAGCAGTCAGTGACTATCCCCCACAGGAACCAGTGTACGTTGAGCTCCATAGTTAATTGATTTTATTGTGCTGCCAAATGATTTATGGGTGGACAAATTGGCTCTATAAGTAAAGTTTCATGGAGGAGTGACAGATATAGATCGATTCGAGCTATATTTTGACTATTTTACAAGCTTTTATTTAACTTGCACTTTACCTCATTAAGTGATTTTTAGCAAACGTGCCCCGCTTTCTTTAAAAAAAATACCCCGTTCCCCCCTTTGTGACCACCCGTAGTATATACCAAGACCTCTAGGTATCACGTAGTTATTCATAAATATGGTTTCAAATCATTAATTTGCAAACAGAAAGTTACAAAAAACAGCCTCATATTTGCCTTTATTAATAAGGCGCTTGCCACGTGACGCCAAGCGTGCGTAATGCATATATTACAAGTAAAAAAAATATTATCAAGAAGAAAACCCACCTGTGAGTATAAAAAGCGCTAAACGCTGCGCGCCATATTCAAATACAGCTCTAAAAAGCACGAGATTTCCTTAGAGGATATTGAGTCGGGTCGAGACTACGTCACGAAAACCTAAAGCCCCCAAACTGAGACTAAGCGTGGTATTTTTAAGACCCCCTCAACCCTTTAAACGGGTCACGTAGTATGGGTATGCTCCCTAATTATCTTCTAAATAAGCGTGCTACATCGTCCAAATCGTCACTTTCCATCAAATGAGATAGTGGTCAAAGGCCACTATCTCTCTATATTTGATAAAAAAAGTCTACGAAGACCACATTTTTTTCCACACAACCAGGGAATACAAGCAATAAATAAACAAAGGACTGATTCAGGAATACGAAGGAAAAATAGAAGGTATTTTTTGCAACTCGCGGCTATAATTTCACACGGAGACTGGCAGACGCTTGTCCTCCGCTTTATAAGGGCTCGATCTTCTTGTATGAGCGGAGCGACAAGCGACAAACTACAATCCTACAGATTACGCAAAGCAATTTTCTGTAATAACTTATCAATTGAACTTAACCCACACGGATGGGCAGCTTTTGGGAAACTACGCCTAACTTTCTCATCATAGATTAACCACAGATTACATAATAGTACAGGTTCAGAAGGTTGACTCAGAAAAATCATTTAAATAATAAGCTACTCTCTCTCACACAATAAAGTGCAATTCAGGTCGCACAGCGCTAATTACCTACATCTAAAGTAACCTGGTAGTTACCTCTCTTTCTGACGCGTAACTCTTATCTTGTCTGACTCACTGATATGACTCGACAATTCGAGCCCGCCGAGTAGGTACTTGTAGCTTCATACGAGGCTTAGGACGAAAGTTTATAATCAGTGCGTGTTGCCAGTGATGACTCACGGCAATGAGACAGTGCCACTAACTATTGGCCGCATACAAAAGCTTAAAAGTTACGCAGCAGGCTATTGAAAGAGCTATGCTCAGTGTTTCACTATTTGATAGAATCCGAAATGAGATCCGTTGAGGAATCAAGACATAGCTCTTAGAATAAGCAAATTGAAAGGGCATTAGACAGACCATATATCTCGCAGAACTGATAACCATTTGGGAATAAAATTCAATTCAATTCAATACATTTATTTCAGGCAACAGTGAAAAATGTACATTGTACCTAGACAAAGGCCCATAGTAATATATTCCTTACAACTAACATACATATAAAGATATTTATAACTTAATCTAACACACGTGTGATCGCCGACGTTTCGCGGCCCAGGGGATCACGTGACAGACGGCCTTTGAACCGCCGGAACTTCACCCCTTTCGGCCAGAAGTCAGGGCTCAAGTAGATCTTCAGATCCTCCGTAGGGACCCTCACCATAAATGAGCTAAAGCCCACATTATGACGAGAGTCCAACTTCACGACCCTCAATCCCACTCCGACTTTCCTCTTGACGTACTCCACCACTTCTGCGGCCTTCACGCAAAAAAAAAGGTTCAATAAAGGTTCTCGAGTGGCGAATGTGTATGTGTGTGTGTGTGTATTATGTTTTTGTATCTGTTTTTGTATGTTTTTGGTTGTTTTATTTTATTTATTTTTCTGTTTTTAGTCCTACTGTTTCCTAGTTTTCTGTTTGTTCTGTTTGTTTTTTTTTTTTTTTTGTGCCAAATAAATGTTTTTCATTTCTTTTTTCATTTCATTTCGAATACAAATCTAAGGACGCAAAAGATGAAGGTCCATCACTCGGAGGGACGATGCCATTTAAAGGTTACGGGAAAACGGTGGACAGATGTGGCAAGACCGTTTGACGTGGAATAATATATGCAGCAGTATTAATGTGAATCAGTGGACTTCTTCGGGCTGTTGATGTTGAATTGAAAAGCTTGTTTTGGAGAATATATTTATCAACCAAAATGTAATGATAATCTTGTGTGGATACGCTGACGGATTCACACGTAGGTACCATCCACCTTCAGGAAAGCAGGCGCGGCAGCAGTGGCATAAAAAAAGAGATGGAAATATGCGTCCATCGGCGTTGGGTCCATGTTTCTACCTTTTGCAGTAGAAACGTCCGTGGGGCACTGATGCGTGGCTTCATTTCAAGGAGTTATCAAAGAGGCTGACAGATGAGACCACTGACCAAAGTGCTTGTACCTACCTCGCGGGGTAAATCGCTAGACTTTTTGGCATCCTGTCTGCGATCGATGACTTAAACTTTGTTTTTAATATCACATCTTTACTCTCGCTTTCCTGCAATCTGTGCGGGTGATGTCGTGAAAAAGGACGGAAGTGTGTTACAGGAAGCTGCAGGAAGATGTTGATACAGGAAGGAAGATACTTTCCGAGAGGTTGGTACTATCAGCCATGTTGCTTATTATCAAGGAGGTGAGATGTCAGATGTTACGCATTACGACTACTGTAAGGCTCGCTCATATTTTGATTTCATTTATAGATAAGTTTAAAAATAATGGAAGTTTCAATAACTATTGTGTACCAGCACGAGTTAGGTGTATCTAAAAACAAACCCAACTTAGGTTTTATGATATAACTATACCAACCAAATTATCTACATACCTTTTAGATAATTACAATTTTATGCACCTTTTTTTTTATGCTACTTGAATGACGGAACAAACACATGGCCCACCTTATGTTAAGCGGTAACCTCTGCCTATGAACAGTGCATTCTCACATAGGTCACGTCCACCTAGGACGCGCCCTATGTGGCATTGCACTGCGCCCGCCACCCTGAGACATAAGATGAAAAGTCTCGTGTACTTGTAATTTCACCGGCACCCATACCCTCCAAACCGGAACACAGCAATGCAAGCACTACTTGCGGCAGAAATAAGCATGGTGGTAGTACTTCCCCGGACGAACTCTTTCACAAAAAAGCTCTACTACTACTATATAAGGTATTTTATCAAAGACCTTATACCATATACATACCTAATCATTTGTTCGATTAATAAATATTGGGTTCATACATATTATTGTGTCCGCACAGTTTTGTTTTGAACTGTTACCCACATAAAGCGACACAGCATTTTATAATCCCCGACGAAAAAGAGGGGTGTTGATGGTTGACGATGGTGCAAACCCACGATGAAAAGAGGCCTTTTGAGGCTCTGCCTACCTCTTCGGAGAAAAAGGGTATCTATATAAGTTTGTAGTGTTTATATGTGTGTCTGTTGGCATCATAGTTTATTTATGATTTAGTGTTTTTTTATTTGAAAGGTGACTTGGTCTTGAGCGTTCTTAGTTGAAGAGAGTCTGGAGTTTTAATTTTTTATAGAATTATCTTGTAAATTATTTCAGTCTTCGTTGCAGAGAAAGCGGGGCCTCTTTAACCGCGCCGCTCAACGCTCAGCTTCAGCACGAGGCCTTCTTGTCAATATTGGATTCGTACGTTTTGTACAATGTACCTCTACATATTTGATGTTATAAGAAACGTTTTTTTTTACCTTCTGCCATTTTGGTTGTGTGTGAATTTTACAAATACCAGAGAGAAATATATGTGCAAGGTGATTTTTAGAATATAAATGAAACCAATAGGTGGTAGATCTAACGGCAATAGATGAGGCTGATATAGTTATTTTAGATTAGAATTACAATATTATTAATTGCACAGAACAAACAATGTACACAGGCGAACTTAATGCTTAGAAGCATTCTCTACCAGCTAACCTTTGTTTATTGTGGATACATTTATGTAGGTGGTGCACAAAACGTATATGGAGAAGAAAAAAATACTTTACGTAGGTATATTTAACATAGACATGAACAATACAAGATATTATGTACTTAACAATATATAATAATCAAAAAATGAACAAAACCTAACTATACTAAATATATAGGGCATCTGGTCGAAGCGACGCGTGACCCGAGAGCTGGCTCTTATCTGGCACAACGCATTAGCATTGCCATTCAGCGTCGCAATGCATCCAGCATCTTAGGGACGCTTCCGTCTGGTAGTGATTTGGATCAATTGAGCTACTTTTAGATCGCTAGCTGCGGTCTTCAGGTAGCACAACGTTTCATATGTATTTTGTACATACCTTTTATTAGTTGTATTATTCTTTTTGTAAATAAATGTCTATGACTATACTATAAATATATAATATAAGTACATAGGTACTAAACTAATTAATAGTAAGTATATATAATATGCATAAACGTAAAGCTAAGTTACTTGGGTATTAAATATGCATATCAATAAATACATAGATAGTTCCAAATAATTTAAGAATTATTATTTCAGGATACCGCACACTTATGAGTAAAAAAAAACACAAACACTCCAACTCTGAAGGCACCGATGGATGATACATCTCGAATGGTTTTTATTTTAGTGCAGATTTGCAAGATTTTTTCATTTACGAATTTAAAAGTAGTTAAATTTGGCTCGATAGATAGCGCTGACTCAACTGTGGTTGTCAAAATTAACAAATGCATTGGCTGTGCTTTTGTGTGAAAAACACATCACTGCGTCATTCGTCGTCGTTTCGAGGTAGTGCTGGCCTCTGGTGTCAGAGTTTGTCAAGCCGCCCGAGAGCCTCTGACATGGCTTATCGACTGCTATTAATCAATAACAGCCGGGACCGACAGCTTAACGTGCCCTCCGAAGCACAGAGCGATGGAACTCCACACATAACTTAGAAAAGTCATTGGTGCGGAGTCTAGGATCGAACCCGGTATCGTTGGAGTCTGAGTTGCATTATTGAACCGTTAGGCTACCATCGCATACGTCATTGACGTTGACATTTCACTTTATTTTGCCAGTTAAGTACAGAGCTGGCGCCATCTATTTTCATGTCTATATAAGCATGATATGAAACGGCCGTGAAAACCCGTCATTGTAATTGATACATGATTGCTAGGCTGCTATAGGAATGCAACAATTGTGACGAATACTACGTAAAGAGGTTAAATTAATGAATAAACTAGTGGTTCGCCCCGAACTGAGACCTCACGAATACACGCGATATGGTTACCCACTTTATTTACCATTCTAACCAACTTCTAAAAACATTTAATGACATCAAAATTTAACGGGTCCTCCTCGAGATAATTTCCTACACATCTTCGAAAGAACCTTTAAATATGACTAAACTACGGGGCGTAAACATACCTATTATTAGTTTCGTTTCGTTTCGTTTCGTATGAGGTAGTGCTGGCCTCTGGTGTCGGAGTTTGTCAAGCCGCCCGAGGGCTTCTGACAAACTATTATTAGTATAAGTAGCTGACGAATGATAGCCTTCTATTGTGAAGTCAGTTGATAATCTCAAAATAAGCAAACAAGTGTGTCATGACTCATGATGCATTGTTGTAAAGTTTCGAGTACCAAAAATTAGAACTACACCTTCGTTAAAATTTCTTGAAATAGGAGGTCAACAACGGATCTTATATTGGTTATTTTTTTATAGGATACAAATATATAAATTCTTCACCATATCTTTTCGTCACGGATACCGCGGAGCCTCAAGACCTCCTACCATTAATTAATCTGTGGCTGAACGCTACTGAGTCAAAGTCAAAGTAAAAGTCAAAAAGTATTTTATTCATTTAAATCACAAGTATCATTTTGAATCGTCTTAAAAAATAAATTTACATTTACTCCTATTCCAGTGCAACTAGACCTAGAAGAATCAGGCAACAAACACGGTCTGTTTTTCTTTTATGATCCTTCTTACTACTAGTTTTCTTTATAGATAGATAGATAGAAAACACTTTATTGCACAACACAGAAAATAAGCTAATTAAGAATTAATATTAAACTAAACACGGAAGTACAATGGGCGGTCTTATCGCTATAAGCGATCTCTGCCAGACAACCTTGGGATGGACTGGAATTATTTGCACGACATAGAACGGTGGCTTAAAATCTGGAATAAAATCTCTTAAATTAAAAATAAATAAATATAACAAATTACTACCTAATTTATAAATTTATACTATGGCTACACAAATTTATATATACCTACCTAAGTATTTATACAATTTATATTATTAAAATATGCAACTAAAAAAAGGAATATCATAACTTGATAAAATATAATACTTATACATAAATTTATACATACTATACCTACCAAATAAAAATAAATAAATATAAAATATGTTAGTTGTGTGAATAGTCGTTGCGAGTGGTTAGCCGTAACGCCAGCAAGTGGTTCTGCCGGAAGACCAGCGTTGGTTGCTAGTTTGCTGTCAACCAACTCATGCTGAGGCAGAGCCATTTTGTTACTTGAGTTACACCTAGTACCTCCATATCTGTTTCTTCTTAGTGTGTTCTGTGTTTCTGTGTAGCTCTTGTATACAAATAAATATATATTCTTCTTCTTATTCTTCTTCTTCTTCTTCTTCTTAGTGAGCTGTAGGTATTCACTGTTCATACGTTCTAAATATACAGGACGCTATGCTATGGTATTTATTACTCTAGAGATCTGTCCCGAGTACAACTTTTAACCGAAAGATTGAATCTTTGGATGGGGGTGCTATCACTGCGCTTTTTGATTAAGTTTAGGGTCACGATCTGATTTGAAGTCGAAAGTCAAAAGACAGAACAAAGTACTCAGTTCACTGACCTTCATATTGGATTAAATTGTCCTAAAATGAAAACTGACCCTCGTCACGAGAACGTAGGTATAACTTTTTTATTATATAAAACAGTTGCGTAAGTGACTGACTGACGACTGACTGACTGACTGACTGACTATTAACGTACTTTTTTTTAACATTGATAGACCTTTGTTTGACTACGATCTCACCTGTTGTTATGTGACGATGTGGCCGAAGATGGAGCACGAAGGTCTAGAAGGCACCTATTCACTCTAGCCTTGAAGAGACCTAGATTACAGTTTTCTGGAAAGACAGAGGACGGTAGTGTATTCCAATTCGTTGCAGTTCGCATTAACCTAAATCGAACCTAAGCCTTAGATACTATCCGACCTAAGAATGGACCCCTCCGTCTCCTCCCATGGATGTCGTAAAAGCCAACTAAGTTATAACCCAGACTTGTAGTAAGATTTGTTGGTATAAGATTTATTCTGGCTGCTAGCGTATTAAGGAATGTGTTATTTACTGGAAGAAAGAGTCAGACGAGTCAGTCATGGGAAGCAATGGCGGTTATGAGCTCACCACTTGTCACGTCTATATTACCACGATGTGCAATCCACGGTGAAAAGAGGCCTTTAGAGGCTCTGCCTACCCCTTCGGGGAAAAAGGCGTGTATCTATGTATTGTGCGTATCAATAAAAAGTTTACGCCGAAACGGCTCAACCAATTTCAATGACATTTGGTTTAAGAAAAAATAAGATAAGTAACACGAATTATACAGTAGATGAAAAAAAAAAATGGAAAATAATTCTATTCTACTCTATTCTAAATAAACAAATAAAATAAATAATATGGACACAGTTCACACAACATTATCTAGCCCCAAGCTAAGCAGAGCTTGTGTTATGGGTACTTGATATACTTAATACAATACATAACATAGATAGATATTTTTTATTATACATATAAAATACCGAATATAGCGATGGTAGCCTAACGGTTCAATAGTGCAACTCAGAATCCAACGATATCGGGTTCGATCCTATAGGCTCCGCACCAATGACTTTTCTAAGTTATGTGCGGATTTCCATCGCTCTGTGCTTCGGAGGGCACGTTAAGCTGTCGGTCCCGGCTTTTATTGATTAATAGCAGTCGATAAGCCATGTCAGAGGCCCTCGGGCGGCTTGACAAACTCTGACACCAGAGGCCAGCACTACCTCATACGAAACGAAACGAATATAAAATACCCAGAATACCCTGAACAAATATCTGCAGATCATACAAATATTTGTTCCGAGGCTGGAATCGAACCCGCAACCTCCTGCGTCGCAGGTATAGTGACTACCCGTCATTTAATCCAATTCCTAAAACAAATAAAAGCATATTCAAATCTTCGTTATTAACCTCCTTGATAAGATCTTTGATTATGAGCTGAACAAAGCTTGAATGAAACTGTTCTAATAGGCTATCTGTGAACAGATCCCAATATTGCGCAAACTTTCTGCACGTGTCGCGCCAACTCGTCCTAACTGGCCCAATTTAGTTACACCTAGATCAGAAGCTAGCGGTGATTTATTTATGTCAAGTAATGACTGATGAAGTTGATGCTTTGTAATCAAACAGCCGTTAACATCGTAAGGGCTTGTTCCGAGGCGGGCATCGAATCCGCAATCCCCTGCGTCGCAGGTATAGTGACTACCCGCCATTCAATCCAAACAAACAAAGCGTATTAAAATCTTCATTATTAACCTCCTTGATAAACAACTTGGCTGTTATCAAACAGCCGTTAACATCGTATATAAGGGCAGTAAATCAACAGAAACGCTTGAGCTACTCATTTGTATGTACTTATTATGATCACTTGCTCGTCTCGACTTCTCACCTCGAGTGTTTGCCCTTTGAGTAATATCATTTACTGAGCTATGACCCATTTGTGATGCTGCAACACACACCCACTTTTCAGTTTTAGTTTGTATATGGTTCAAATGTTTTTTTTAGAGCACTGTACTGTTTCTGTGTATGACAGAGTTGTTTAAATGCACTGTATTTCAGTTGTGGTGGAACATGAGACTTTTCATCTTAATGTCTAGGGGTGGCGAGCGCAGTGCAATGCCACATAGGATGCGTTCTAGGTGGTCGTGACGTATGTGGTAATGCATTGTTAAAGGTAGAGGTTACAGTAGGTGGGCCATCTGTTACATACGACATACATGCAGTTAAAAAAAACATAAATTACCTGTCCTAACACAAACATTATTTCAGCAGCATGACGTAAGACAACCACCTATGGCTCTCGGTCTAAAACTGGTCCAATCTAGTTAAGGCTCGTGTAACCGGATACAGGCGACGGAATGGACTAGCGTTGTCCGAAAGTTACGGTGTTGGTAAAACTAGTAACTTTTCTACTCGAATTATGTTTTAAGGTTGGGTATGCCGCAAAATTCCTAATCTTAGATTTGATTTTTAACTGACTAAATCAAGTACAATATTAAAAAAACTCTTAATCTATCAATCATCAGAAGTTTTATTCAGTATATTAAATAACACAACGCCGAGAGGACCTTATTTTTATTTTTGAAAATTGAATTACTTTCCGAATTATTTGTATACAAAAAAAAAAATATTTTTGCTCTCTTTTCGTTTCGCTAGTGCTATTTTGTCACTTTCTAACTTACCTGAACTTTAATGAGTCAGAAAGTGACAGAATTTGGCGTCCATCGACGCAATAAACCACATGACCATCACATCTCGTAGTACCTAGCGAAGTATATGACGCATGAGGTATGGTGGCATCTATGTTCCACAAAAGTATTCTGGGTATGGCACCAAAACTTTTCAATAAAACGCCAATATCAATTGCAGAAATCGAAAACAATAATATTTTTTAAAAAAAACTTTTTGTTTTTGGCCCTAAAGACATATTATTCCATAAATGAATTCTTGACTGATAAATTATAAGAGTAGGTAAGCGTACACATAGTTTTTGTATTTTGTTGTTGTTGACATGTGTAAGTTTTCCTAATGTGTGTGTTTAATTAGTTTTGGATTTTAACTGTTTGTGTTTAATTAATTAATTGTGTGTTTAATAATATCTAATTAATAATCTTTTAATCAATAATGTGTTTGTAAACTGTAATTTGCTTAACCTAGAATGGTGAAATAGAATGGTGCTGTGTATAAATGTTTTAAGAACCTCTTCAACCCTATTTAGCAAATAAATGATTTGATTTGATTTGATTTGATTTGATTTGAGGTTGCGGGTTCGATTCCCGCCTCGGAACAAATATTTGTGCAATCTGCTGATATTTGTTCAGGGTGTTCTGGGTATTTTCTATGTATAATAAAAAATATCTATTTATGTAATGTATATTGTATTAAGTATTTCAGTTATTTAGTACCTATAACACAAGCTCTGCTTAGCTTGGGGCTAGATAATGTTGTGTGAACTGACCAGCATTATTTATTTATTTTTATTTTTACCATTTTTACAATTAATTAAGAAAGCTATTGTTATCTATACCTACTTATTCAGAGTGCCCTAACAAACAGCGCAACTCTCTTGTGGTTGTCACAGGAAGTAACAATATCTCAGTAATATACGTTTCCAAACTTCCGCGCAAACATGCTTCGCGTATTAATTAATAAAATAATACCGGAGCGCAAACTTAGACAAACGTACAAAACGAACAGGAACGCGTCAATCCACAAAGGCTTTGTACCAAAACAACAGTGCCTTTGAAAATCACTCCTTCACTCATGAACGCATCGCAAAGCGTTCGAGTGATGTACAGTTCATTCATTTGTTTGTTCTGTTTTTAAAATCGTCAAGTTCTCTTTGTTTATTCATTTTCCTACTTTCTGTCATTTTTTTTTTATCTAAAAGTTTTTTTTTACTTGCTTCGTTTGTTTTCCATGCCGTCTTTCCGGTTCAGTAATCCATTTTTCAAGCACTTGCTGGCTTGAAATACCTGTTAAGTACCGATGAAAGTACAATATTGTATTATCAGTCAGGGACGGTGCGGCGGCAGATTCTGCTGAGGACCTCAAAAGACGCAAATATGCAAGTCTCGGCAGAGCTTACTTATTTGAGCCGTTCGGTGTCGAGACTCGGTGTCCGTGGGGTACCGGGGCCCTTCGCGTTTTCAAAATTCTTTCATCTGTATCTGGTCGAAGCGATGCGTGACCCGAGAGCTGGCTCTTATCTGGCTCAACGCATTAGTATTGCCATTCAGCGTGGTAATGCAGCCAGCATCTTAGGGCCGCTTCCGTCTGGTAGTGATTTGGATCAGTTGAGCTACCTTTAGATCGCTAGCAGCGGTCTTCAGGTAGCACAATGTTTCATATGTATTTTGTACATCTCTTGTATGAGTAGTATTATTTTTTATTATAAATAATGTCCATTATAATTCTCTACTACGCGTTCGTTTGGAGTAAATTAGAGAGAGCTCTCTCGTATGGAACCCACACGAAAAAAAACAAAGCATTGTGCTAGAACGCGCCAAAAAAAATATGGCCGAAATCTTTTAAAAAAAAGCTGCCAAGTGCGAGTCGGACTCGCCCATGAAAGGTTCCGTAGCAGCAAGTAACATAATATAAAAGTTCTTGGATGGTTTACGATTTATGACGTATTAAAAAAAAAATACTTACTAGATCTCGTTCAAACCAATTTCTCAATTTCCCAATTTCAAACAAATTGCCTGGCTTTATGCCAGAGGAGCATACTCTACTTTTCACACCTTCTGCGAGACAAAAAACATTCACTGAAAATCATAGCACCTTAGCGTCTTTTGTTTCACATTCTTTGAAATCGCGCCTTTTTACAAGCTTTTATTTTTACAAGTTTTTTTTTTGTTACTTGCAATGTATGGCCGGTGTATCATCAACCGATTGAGCTGAAATTTTGCATGCCTGTCAAGTTACGATGACAATACAATATGATGGGGACAGCGAGCTGATCTGATGATAAACAAAAATAATAATAAATAAATAATGCTGAACAGTTCACACAACATTATCTAGCGCCAAGCTAAGCAGAGCTTGTGTTATGGGTACTCCGGTACGGAGGCCTGCGTTGCTCGATGTGGGTACTAGGTAACTGATATACTTAATACAATATACATTGCAAGATAGTATACATTTATTTACAGAAAGAATAATACAAGGTATGTTCAAAATACATATGAAACATACATATAATATATAATACATATATATGTATATATATATATATATATATACATATATTATATATATATTACATATATATAATATATATGTAATATACATTACATAGATAGATATTTTTTATTATACATAGAAAATACCCAGAACACCCTGAACAATGGAGACGGAAGGTGGACAACGGAACTCCTCGAGGGATAATAGTAGACTGGCCGTGTTTACGCTCATTTTGATCAGCACACGGTTACGATAACTAATTTTATAAAAGCTCGAATGGAAAAAAATATTTTTCACAAAATACTTACCTATTTCTTTTGATTTCTGCTTATTGGTGGCCAGTTTGGTTTTCGAACCAACCTCTTTAAAATGCCATATGGGCATTATGTTACCACAAGTTTCTACACGAATTTGACGATCCAAATTCAAATCACTTTACTCCCTAGGGAGTTTCATACAACTTTACCAATGCTTTACTTTACGTTGAGATTGCATGATTTATGTAATTGGACACTGTCGAGCAGGTGGTGTGAAAAAAAAAACTCTATCGAGTTACTTTGTTTAATGCATCTGTTTATCAAAACAGAACGGAACTGAAACTACCTATCCACTCTATTTCCCGTTCAATCTCAGTAGATCCACTGTCCAGATCCATAGTCATCATCATGACCACTAATCATTAACATTGACATTATATTATAAAAACGGGAAATTTACGAAGCTGATAGAGACACAGTGAGTGTTGCCTGTCTCTCTGGAATGCCATACGGTGTTGATGGTAGCAGTAGTGACAGCGATGAGACACCACAATCCACTGCGCCGGCGACGATGACGAAACGAACACAAGCTATATTCCTACCCGCGCGCCCCACTACACGAGCCGAGCGGGCTGCAGCTCGCACTGAGCGGATTAGTGCTAAGCGAAACGCGGGTGGAGTGCGTCGCGTTCACTCACCTTGAGAAAGACTCTCGAAACGGGTCGAAACAATGTCGGTGCTTACATCGATTTAACGGTACGTGGAAATTTCCCGTTTTTTATAATATAATTGATATGATTCACGAAAGTTTTTATAGTAACATTGACATTATTATTATTTTTCACATTATTATAAATTGTCTGTGTATGCACCGTCTCTTAACGTTGTTATTTATAAGAGTAGCGTATATATCTAACTATTGACTACCTACCTTAGGTTTGAATTATGTATTTTTTAAGTTGACCTTTGGTTTTTAATGGTTGATTTTTGTATCTAAATTCTCGATTTAATTATTATGTGTTAATTTTAATGTACCTATTTTTATGTAGATACCCTTTAATTAGTGTAACTGATAACTGTTTGTCGTTCTAATTAAAGTAAATATAAATAAATAAATAAATAAATAGTAGAACTAGTGAGATATTTTTTTTTCTCTCTAGATCGAACGGTTAACGATACGGTTTCCCAATAATTTGGATCTGATGAAAATGTATATTGCTAATAGATCTATTTTTAAAATAACAGTTTTTTTTGGATCTAATGATTATTAACTGTCTCACAAGATTTATTGATAAATTAAATAAATTAAGAGGATTTTTTTCTTCAAACACTATGTACCTTTTATATATGTACCTACATCGTGTACCATCAAAGGAAACGGCTCCATGCGCAGATAGCCTCAATTCGAATGCACAGTCGAGCGAGTCACCACGCACTGCCAATCCTACCGAATTACTCACTTGGTAGCAATTATAGGACGAACCAAAGTAACAGGGTTGAATTAATTTCATTAAATAATATACATAAAATTGTGGCGTGACTGACTGACTATTAAAGCACAGTGAACTACCTCTTCACACTGGTATATTCTCAGTATTTCAATTAAGAGTTTGAGGAGTTCAATGAGGAGTTTTCGTAGTTTCGGAGTTTTCTTAGCATTATTTATCTCTCGCTAGATGGCGTAGGCGATAGTTTCGGTAACAGTAAATATTTCAAAATACGGAACTATCACAAAGATATTAATCATTAGATAATTTTACGGTATTTTGTACTTTTTTTAACTATTTACGTTGGCTGAACGATGTTTTCCACTGTCAGGATACCAATAGATAGCTTAGCTTGGCATAGGTAATGGCTTCTGTGCATTATTTGCAACAACTTAGCCAATGTCAAGTAACATAATTATTATAGTTTTATAGTCAAGTTTACCAAAAGTTACGCGAGTGCCTTCTCTTGACGATGAAAGAACAAAACTGACAATGACAACTGGGAAACTCAAAAACAAATGTAATCTTAGATTTCATTGGGAAGTTGTGGTCTATTCCGCAAGGGCCACTTGTTCAAGAACTGAACTGGACTGATTTTTAACTGACTAAATCAAGTACAATGTTCAAATTATAAATATGCATGGATATACAGCATAATTCCGAGGGATCACTGTACTAGAAACACGACAGGACAATATTTTCGCGATAGAAAAAAAATGTTACGTCTATTTTTGCCTAGATTCGATTATTTATTAAAATAGTGCATATTATTGGGTAAAAAAAACTTCCAAGATGACTCAGAGAACTCGCTTCACTCGTTTAGTTATCTGTATTTTACGAGATATTCAATAAAAACCTTTTCGAAGCTTTTTCGAGCGGTGCGATGTGTTTTTTTGTATGAAGATTTCTGCCTGACGTTGGCGCAGTCTATGTCGCTTTTATGTCATCCCGCATATTCGTTTTGTTTGTCGCTTTCGAAAGCCATTTGGCTAATAAGGCTGTATCTTAACGAGATGTGCGCTGTTAATAACGCTTCCGTCGCTGCGTTGGACCGTCTCGCTGAGAGGCTAGATACGGTTCGCTGGGACGCTTAAAGATGTCTTTGAAGTTTCGCAATATAAGAGAACGTCTACAACAGATGGTTTAGTTTATATTGTACCTACATAACGTATGTACGAATGCAAGTGTTTTAATTATACTGGATGCTTCATTTTCATTTTGTTTACGTGAAACCAACTTTAATGACTAATAAAAAGAAAAGAACGAAATAAATTTTATTGCTTTCCCCCAAGACAACACACACACACATTAAAACACAAAAACAAAAAACAAAAAACACAAATCTAGACTTAACAACTATGTAGTAGGTATACAATAATAAAAAAAAGCGGCCAAGTGCGAGTTGGACTCGCCCATGAGGGGTTCCGTAGCAGCAAGTAACATAATATAAAAGTTCTTGGATGGATTACGATTTGACGTATTAAAAAGAATACTAGATCTCGTTCAAACCAATTTTCGTTAGAAGTTTACATGGTAATGTACATCATATATTTTTTTTAGTTTTATCATTCTCTTATTTTAGAAGTTACGGGGGGGGGGGGACACACAAATTTTACCACTTTGAAAGAATCTCTCGCGCAAACTATTCAGTTTAGAAAAAAATTATATTAGAAACCTCAATATCATTTTTGAAGACCTATCCATAGATACCCCACACGTATAGGATTGACGTTTTTTTTTTGAGTTTCAGTTCTATTTATGGGGAACCCCAAAAATTAACTGTTTTTTTCTATTTTTGTGTGAAATTCTTAAGCGGTTCACAGAATACATCTACTTACCCAGTTTCAACAGCCTAGCTCTCATAGTTTCGGAAAAAAGAGACTGTGACATACACGGACAGACAGACAGACAGACACACATGACGAATCTATAAGGGTTCCGTAATTTTTGGTTACGGAACCCTAAAAACCGGCCAAGTGCGAATCTGACTCGCGCACGAAGGGTTCCGTACCATTATTATCTATAAAAAAGGTAAAAAAACACGTTTCTTGCATGGGAGCTCCCTTCAATATGAATGCTTTTCGCAATTTTTCCATTATCTGTGCTGTAAGACGTTGCTTCGTACCAAATTTCAAGATTTTGAGTTCACGGGAAGTACCCTGTAGGTTTTGATTTCCTTGCGAGTGTCGAAAATTTGCAGCATAAACGGCTGTATCTTTTGATTGCGTTTGCTTAGAAGTTTGATTGTTTCACAGCTTCAAGAGACAGTAGATTTGAGTATTTAATATGAATTTCAACTTGATACCTCCACGCGTTCCTGAGAAAAAGGGTCTTGACAGACAGACGGACAACAAAGTCATCCTATAATGGTTCCGTTTTTCCTTTTGAGGTACGGAACCCTAAAGAGAAATAAAAACTAATATAAACTGGTCGGTATGTTGATAAGTGAAAGGCATCGATGTGTGTTGTGTGGGGTCAAACAGGTCCCTGTCTCAGGATATGCTGCACCAGACCTAGGATTAGTGCAGCGCTGGTTTTCAGACAGAGCCTAGGTGATGCCACGAACAATCAATAAACTACAGGGGGGATGATAAGCAATAAATAAATACTACTAATTGCTCTACTAATACTAATCCAACTTAAGCATCGTGCTATATAAGCTATATAAGCACCTTAAGCACGCATAGCACGCATAGCTCTCCATACCTCTCTCTATTCCTAAAAACTCGAGAAAGAACCTTACCATAATTCCACAATTGTTGTCAGTACTGCGAGCTATGTGGCCTGCCCATTGCCACTGCAACTTGCTAATTCTGTGAGCTGTCCGTGATCTTGGTTTTACTACGGATATCCTCGTTTCTAACCTTAGTTGGTAAGGTTCTTCTCGAGTGGGGACTAGGAATCGGACTACGCTGAAGATAGATAGAAAGATAGAAAATACTTTATTGTACACCTTAATAAATAATAATACGAACAAAAAGAAACAAAACTTAACTAAGGTTTCGTCTCAATGGACCGACCATATTTAGATAATTATGTATGGAGTGAGTGTACTTTGAAGAATCTTTAATATTCATGTGTCCAGCCTAAGAATATACCCCTCCGTCTCCTCCCGAGGTTGTCGTAAAAGCCGACTAAGGGATTACCCGGTCTTGTTAATAAGATTCGTTGGTATAAGATTTGTCCGGGATGCTAGCATTTTATGGAATGTGTTAATACTCGAAGAAAACGTAAGAAAAAGTTAAAACATACGAAACAAGTAATAAATTTTGTAAAAATTAAAAAAACCCTCAACGCAATGAAACGGCTGAACCGATTTTGATCAAAAATATCTAAAAATACTTCCGACTAATTCACATTTCAAACAATAAAAACAAAATCAAAATCGGTCCATCCGATCGTGAGCTACGATGCCACAGACAGACACATACACAGCCACACAAACACATACACAGACACGTCAAACTTATAACACCCCGTCGTTTCTTCGTCGGGGGTTAAAAATAAAGGAAAACTGGCTTTGCGCGGTCAACAATTTTCTTTAATAACATCACTGACTGCTGGACTGGACGCTATTAATATTCATAGGTGACCTAGTGCATAACACGTACCTATTAATTAATATTTAGACCCCGGGTGAGTGCGTTGGTAAGTTATGTAGGGGTTGGAGAGTGCATTTGTAGTTAACTTTGTTAGTGCGAGCGTTAGAACTGGAATTAAGATAAACTGTCCTCTGTTAAGTAGAATTTACTTAGTGTAAACACGTGGATACTGTTTTTTTACAAGCAGAAATATTCATACAAAAAAATGCCTCGCGCCGCTCGAAAAAGTGTTTTTTATTGAATATGTCGTAAAAATAGATAATTTTACAAAACCCCTACAGTAAACCCTCGGCTTTGTTGTATTTATTTTATTTTATTTTTACCCAATAATATGCACCATTTTAATAAACAATCGAATCTAAGCAAAAAAATAGACGTAACTTTGTTTTTTTTTTTCTATCGAGAAAATATTGTCGTGTCGTGTTACTGGTGATCCTCCTCGGAATTATAATGTAGTATCTGCATATTTTTTATTTGAATATTTTACTTGATTTATTATGTCCAAAATCAAATCTTAGATTAGGAATTTTGGGGAAAGGTGGGGTACCTTTACTTGCAATGTTTGTTTCATTTGTCATTCAACTGAATTTTGAAGCAGTTATCCTCAACCGGTTGAATATTAAAGTTTGCATACCTATCAAGTTCCGATGACAATACAATATTATGGTGACAGCGAGCTGATTTGACGATGGAGACGGATTGTGAATAACGGAACTCCTCGATGGATAATAGACTGGCCGTGTTTAGACTCATTTTGATCAGCATACGAATAACAAAGCCGATCACTAATATTATAAAAGCATGTATTGAAAAAAGAACTTCTCAACAAAAAAAAATGGGGGTTGTTTTCGCTTGTGGCGCGAAACTCAAATTGATTCCTGTTTTTTGCTCATCACAGCTCATCAACACTTCTTGAGATAGCGAAAACTATGTTGCCGGTAATTATATGACCTAACACACAAGTTTTAATTTATAGTATCACATAAATATCATTAGTTTGGCTATGGTTGTGCTTGAAACAAAAAAACACTGTAAAAACCATTGAAGCACAATCGTAGCTAAACTAATGATATTTATGTGATCTAATGTAAACCAATAAATGTGATGTAAACTACATAAACATACACAAACACATGCCTTGTTCCCCGAAGGGGTAGGCAGAGCCTCAATGGGCCGCTTTTCACAGTGGGTTGCACCATCGTGGATTATAGACGTGACAAGTGGTGAGCTCAACTAACGCTTTCTTCCAGTAATAAATTATTCCAAAATAAGCTAGCAGCCAGGACAAATCTTATCCCAACGAATCTTACTAACAAGTCCGGGTCATCCCTTAGTCGGCTTTTACGACATCCGTGGGAGGAGATGGAGGGGTCTATTCTTAGGCCGGACACACCACGAAACTACTAAATTAAAATTTGTGTGTTAGGTCATATAATTACCGGCAACATAGTTTTCGCTATCTCAATAAGTGTTGATGAGCTGTGATGAGCAAAAAACAGGAATAAATTTGAATTTCGCGCCACAAGCTAAAGCAACCATCTTAAATGGACAAGCCCCAGCTGTGTAGATACATACATACATACATACATAAACTCACGCCTGTTTCCCGGAGGGGTAGGCAGAGACCACGGATTTCCACTTGCTACGATCCTGACGCACCTCTTTTGCTTCATTCACTCTCATCACATTCTTCATATAAAACAACAACCTAGGAAAAAAATATTTGTGCGATCGCAGATATTTGTTCAGGTTGTTCTGGGTATTTTCTATGCATAATAAAAAATATCTATGTATGTAATATATTGTATATCAGTTATCTAGTCCATAACACAAGCTCTGCTTAGCTTGGGGCTAGATAATGTTGTGTGAACTGTCCAGCATTATTTATTATTATATCACTCATTTATTAAAAATCTCGTAAAAAAATATATTTTTCACTATAAAGCAATACTATCTACAAAAAAATAAATAGTAAAAAACATTATAGTAAAAAATATAAATCAAAACGGGGAACCACCGACCGCGGAGCGAGGCCCAAACGGTCGGGGGCTAGGGCTGCAGAGAGAGGAACCTCCTGACTATACGTGCCGAGTCCAGGAGTACCGCCTTCTGAATCTGACCCTTGATCCAACTATTTAGCGAGAGCTTCTTAAGGTACTGGTCGAAGCTCTTCGCAATCAGTCCATTCACTGAAACGACTATCGGGACGATAATCGTTGAATCCACATCCCACATGGCGGTAATCTCGTGAGCCAAGTCAAGGTACTTGCTTAACTTGTCTTTCTCGGCCTTCACGAGATTAGCATCATGCGGGATAGTGACATCAACAAGTATCGCCCGGCGTTCCGACCGGTCTACCAGCACGATATCAGGCTTATTGGCAACAATAGTCCTATCCGTGATGATGATGATCCTTAATACAATATTAATATTGTATTAAGTATATCAGTTATCTAGTACCCATAACACAAGCTCTGCTTAGCTTGGGGCTAGATAATGTTGTGTGAACTGTCCAGCATTATTATTATTATTATTATTATTATTATTATTATTCATACATGCTCGTCGGTTAAGGGTAGGTACTCTTGACCTGGCCTTTTTCCAGAACGTCTCCAATCTGGTCTGAATACGTTCGCCGAGGTCTTCCCCTTCCCACTGACCCATTCACGCTCGTCTTGTGTACCCGTTTCGTCAATCTACTATAGATGTGTAGATACTTAAACTTTGATAAGAGATAAAAAATAAGTTTTTTTCACTTGGTAATTTCAAAGATGTTCGTAAGTATATGAAATAAAAGAACTTTGCCATCCATGCTAGTTAAAAAACTGTGTTACGGCAAGGTAACGCTTCTCACACCGTACAGAATAGTCCTTTGCAATTGATGTTGAATAATATTAATAAACACACTTATACTCTCCTTCAAAAAGCCGTAATTTTGAATACATATAGGGATAGTCCGTAAATTTTTACAAATTGATCTTTCGCCTTCCTCTGGCACAGCAATCGAACCAACTGGTGCGCACTTGGCTTAGGCCCGTGCGCTTCAGATTTTCCGGATCTTCGGAGCCGAGCTAATTCAGATCAAAAAAACAAATAATAATAATATGAATAATAATAATGACGACCCCTGTGGCGCGGCGGGCGAAACTTGGCCTTTGACGCAGGAGGTTTGCGGTTTATAAGTCTGCTAAAATAATGTAGGTGTTTCGGTGTTTCAGTATAGTTTTCTAATATTCAGTCTTGATAAAAATAAATGATTATGAAGACGACCTCTGTGGCGCGGCGGGCGAACGTTCGCCTGCGACGCAGGAGGTTGCAGGTTCGATTCCCGCCTCGGGACAAATATTTGTGCGATCGCAGATATTTATACAGGGTGTTCTGGGTATTTTCTATGTATAATAAAAAATATCTATCTATGTATAATATTGTATTAAGTATATCAGTTATCTAGTACCCATAACACAAGCTCTGCTTAGCTTGGGGCTAGATAATGTTGTGTGAACTGTCCAGCATTATTTATTTATTATTTATTTATTTATATTACAATAATATCACAAACCACCTGCACCTCTAATGAACAACACATTTACTGAACCACGCCCCAATTAAATTTATCATTGTTATTAACGACAGAGCTACCTAGAACTGAAATAGTTTAACTAAAATACCAGAGACTCGAAATTTGCTCCGGGACTCTAAACCTCAAATTCATGGGCATAGGATCCTATTTCGTATGATTGGCTACGCTAGGAAATAAAAATAGGAAGTAAAAATATATTGTACTAGCGGCTCGCCCCGGCTTCGCACGGGTAGCCCCCGGTGAAAAACAGCCCGCCCGCGATATTTTGTTACTTATAATTTCTCCCGTTTTTTACACATTTACCACTATATCTTTGCTCCTATTGGTCGTAGCGTGATGTTATATAGCCTATCGCCTTCCTCGATAACTGGACTATCCAACACAAAAATAATTATTCAATTCGAACCAGTAGTTTCGGAGATTAGCGCGTTCAAACAAACAAACAAACAAACAAACAAACAAACTCTTCAGCTTTATGATATTAGTATAGATGAAAAACCAAAAACTATTCAAAACAACCAGGAAATAGATTGTGAGGAGCGTAGCAACGAGCATGGTTTGAATAGAGAACAACGTCGTCCAAGCGGCCGAGCGAAGCGTGCCGAGATAGTGGTCGGTAGTGACAGGGCAGTTTTTTTTTTGTTTTTTTTTTTTAATTTTAAATTGGTATAATAGTTTTGGCTAGTGTAGTAACTTTTAGTTTTAATGTTTTTATGCCTTAAATAAATTATATCTATGCTTTTTTATTATTTTATGCCAAATAAAACATATGCAAGTTTTCGTAAAGAAATTACATATGCATTTAAATTCATGAAATAATTTTATGCGATCGAAAATTGATGCTGTAAATATGAATAGAATCAAAAATATGTATTAATATTTCATTTGATGAAATCAGGCATAAAATACCATTTTAACGACCTCTGTGGCGCGGCGGGCGAAGCTTGGCCTGCGACGCAGGAGGTTGCGGGTTTGATTCCCGCCTCGGAACAAATATTTGTACGTTCTGCAGATATTTGTACAGCTAGTATTGAAAAAAAATTCACCAAAAATATTATTATGTGTATTTTCTGTGTATAATAAAAATATCTATCCTGTAATGTATTGTATTAAGTATACCAGTTATCTAGTACCCTAACACAAGCTCTGCTTAGCTTGGGGCTAGATTATGTTGTGTGAACTGTTCAGCATTATTTATTTATTTTAATTAATCTTATACCACGAGGATTCCAGATATTATAATGCATACTCACATAGGTATTACTCAATCGCTTCCGCTCGTCACATCCACTGTTCACGCAGTCACTATTTGCACCGGATAGTCGGCGCCGGATGAATTATTTACACCCGGTTAAAACTCACAGGCACGTTACGCTCCTACCTGACTGTACCTATCCGCCGCGTATTGCCGCAGAGTTTATTATTCATGAAAAATATGTGAAGGAGACTTTCTCACATATTCGTACAAAAAATACCGGCCAAGTGGAAGTCAGATTCGCACACGAAGAGTTCCGTACCATTATCTATAAAAACGGCAAAACAATCATGCCTGTTGTATGGGAACCCCCTTAAATATTTGTATTATTTAAATTTTTAATATCGATCAAAAACGAGCAAACTTGTTTGTTGTATGGGAGCCCCTTAAATATTTATTTTATTGTTTTTTAGTATTTGCTGTTATAGCGGCAACAGAAATATATCATCTGTGAAAATTTCAACTGTCTAACTACCACGGTTCATGATATACAGCCTGGTGACAGACGGACAGACAAACAGACAGACAGACAGACGAACGGACAGCGGAGTCTTAGTAATAGGGTCCCGTTTTACCCTTTGGGTACGGAACCCTAAAAACCATCTGGTACCATAACACCCAGAACAAATATTTGCAGATCATACAAACATTTGTCCCGCAGCGGGAATCGAAACCGCAACCTTTTGCATCTAAGCCGGCTGCTCGCCCGACGAGCTACAGAGGTCTTAGAATAGTAGGTACTCTTTGTTTAAGGGTAGCTTATAGTATTACCGAGCCCGCGAGGCGTTAATTTTTATTGGCATCTTCAGAATATTGGGCTTATTTTTGGCTCCGTGATAATAACATCAATATTTTAATAATTTGATCAGAAACAACAAATAAATTATTTTTAGGATACAATAGATAGATACAATTATAACATAGAAACTGACTGTAGGTACCACTTTGTTTAAGGGTAGCTTATAGTAATACCGAGCCCACGAGTCGGTAATTTTTATTGGCATCTTGAGAATATTGGTCTTATTTTTGGCTCCGTGATAATAACATCAATATTTTGACAATTTGTTCAGAAACAACAAATAAATTATTTTTAGGGTTGAAATCTGCCATTTTTGAAAGAAACGTCGTCATTTTTATTTTATTACATTTTAATGTGTTTTTTGGAGTTATTTCGTGTAATTTTAGTGGCATTTTAACCGGTGTAACTTGGATAAATGGCACATGTGTGATGTAGTGAAATTTGAGTGTATTGCGAGTCTTTTCGAAATGGTGGATTTTTTCCTGTAAAAACTCAGTTTTTCTGCCACAATTTAAACTGGGTTAGGACTAGACGGAGACTCTTGACGACTTGACTATAAATAAAACTATAATAATTATATCACTTGACATTGGCTAAATTGTTGCAAATAATGCACAGAAGCCATTACCTGCATAAGCCATAAGCCATTATTAAATTATTTTTAGGGGAACGTAACTTCAAAGCTACCAACGGAACCAATAAAGGATAATTTTGTTGCCCACCTCTCTGTCTTTTTTTTTACTTTTTACGACCTATGTTTGCCCACGATCTCACCTGTTGGTAAGTGACGATGCGGCCGAAGATGGAGCACAAAGGTCTAGAAGGCACCTATTCACTCTAGCCTTGAAGAGACCCAGATTATAGTTTTCAGGAAAGAAGATGACGGTTGTATATTATCCGTTTTATTCATCGAGCAACGCAGGCCTCCGGTTTTATTAGATTTTTCTATCTTATGTGTCAATCTTGCCTTGATGATTATAATTATGTAAGCAAGTTGTGTTGTATTGTCTGCCATCATTGGCCTTATTATGTCGTCTTTTTTTAACTACCTTATGTTTATGCAAAATGTTTAGTGCACGATGTGTTCATCTGTAATTGGAATTGCATGTTAATTAGATTTTAAGCTAGCAATAGTAAGCACCCAACCATGTAAATTCTGTTGATGTTCCATAATAAAATTAAATTAAATTTAACACGTGTTTAATATTTATTCAGGATTTATTTATTGAAAGTTTAATTTTTTTATGTATATATAGTGTGACAAAGAATACTAAAAAAAATTAAGGCAGGCATACGATTTGATTAAGTTGAGTCAAATAAAACGAAGATTGGAAAAATGCCAGAAATCTCTAATAGTGATATAATTTGTTTTGTAGTCTAGACGAAGTAATTAAATAGAAAAGTTATCATCGTTTTTTATCTCATTGAATTCTCTACATTTCGGTGTCAAATAAAAGCTATTTAAATAACATGCATATTATTAGAACGACCTGAGTGTGTGTTTGTTTGTAAGGAATCTAGGAAACATCATCTAATTCTAGTGAACGTATTCCATTTGAAACTTATTTATTTATTTAATGCTGCCAGCATCTTAGGGACGCCACAGAATATATACAGTACGCTTCCGTCTGGTAGTGATTTGGATCAGTTGTGATACCTTTAGATCGTAAGCAGCGGTTTTCAGGTTGCACAACTGTCTCATATGTTTTTTTTTATTTTAATTTTGTACATACCTTGTATTAGTTGTACATTATTTCTGTAAATAAATTTATTTTTATTTTTATTTATTTATTCAAGGAAGACCAGATTTTTAGCTACAAAATATTCAAATGAAAATAGGTGTCGCAAACCCCAATTAACTTTTTTTGTTTTTTTTATATTACTTGAATGACGGGTCAAGCAAATGGCCCACCTGATGTTAAACGGTAACCTCTGCCTATGAACAGTGCATTACCTCGTAGGTCACGTCCACCTAGGACGCGCCCTATGTGGCATTGCACTGCGCCCGCCACCCTGAGACAAAGATGAAAAGTCTCATGTGCCTGTAATTTCACCGGCAAACCGGAACTCAGCAATGCGAGCACTACTGCTTTGCGGCAGAAATAGGTATGGTGGTAGTACTTCCCCGGACGAACTCTGTCACAAAAAAGCTATACACTACTAAAACTTAACTTACTAACTTTGCAAATATATTACGTAGTTCGGAAGACAATAAATACAATAACAGTCCGGGATCTATGCAAAAATAACTTATTTAGAAATACTTGACACACTGACTACGATAGGGGTCTCATACCTCATGTCGACTTCGTACAAACCTTTTTTTTTTTTTTTTTTTTTTTTCGGTGTGGAAAATCCTCATGGATTCCCTCACTAGCGGGGGCTTGTGGGGGATATGTTGGACTTTAACCAACTAAAAACCACACCGGTGTTTCCTCACACGCTTTTTGCTGGGGTTACGGGAACAGTAATAATCTTCCGCGACCCCGGCAGCGTTGGTCTACCTGGAACCCCTCTCTTTCGTTGTAAAGATTTATCTTTACAAATACCTGCTCTGGGGCACGCGGGAAACACCGCGCGCGCCGCCTTGGGGCTATTTCTTCGGCGATAGACTCCCCCGAGTCTACCGTCATAGCCCCAGTTATGGAGGTTGAAGAAGAATGCCAGAGGGCCTTCTCCTCCTACGTCTTGGTCTCCGGCTGCGTATCAGAAGATTGGAAGATATCTCCCTCTCTCTCTCCGCAGCCTCCTTCCGCGATATAACTATTTCACAGAAGGATGACATCACTTCCCACGATGTCTCATTTTCCAGCATTGATTTTATCAATGCTGGAAGAGAGAGGTCGTCTCCTACTTCAGCGACGAGGATACGGCGCTCTTCCTCCCAGGCAGGACACACTTCAAGTGTGTGCTGCGCCGTATCCACGCTGCCCCTACAGTGATGGCACTCGGTTGTCGGTTCCCTTTGAGCTATGCGGCACAGGTACTTACCAAAGCAGCCATGCCCGGTCAGCACCTGCACCAGCCGAAAGGAAAGCGACCCGTGTGCCCTATCCAGCCATTCATTAAGAACTGGATGGATAGCCGCGATTGTCCAGCAGCCGGCACTAGGACTAGCTAGCCGCTCTGCCCATTCCTCTCGAAGTGCCTCTTGTAGATGACGCTTCCAAGCAAGTTCCTCAACTGCTGAAGTCGGGTACTCCCCCCTAAGACGAAGTTCTTTACGCCGGCTATAAGACAAGGCCAGGCACTCCGCCTCTAAGTCCCATGGAGGAGAACCAGCCAGTAAGCAGCCCGCCTCATAGGAGATGGTGCGGTACCCGCGCACAACACCAATGGCCATCACCCTCTGAGCTCTTCTCAGCAGGGTAATGTTTGACACAGCCAGTGGTGCCCACACTGGGGCCCCGTATAGGGCCATGGACCGCACCACTCCCAGGTAAAGGCAACGGCTAGCCGCCTTTGGTCCCCCAAGATTAGGCAAAAGGCGCTTTAGGGATTGCGCTGCCTTCATCAATCGGGTAACCATGCGAGAAAAATACTCTCGGAAGTTCCACTTACTATCCAGGTAAAGCCCAAGATATTTAATCTTGGACTCGACCTCGATATTTATCTCTCCTATGGTGATGTGGGAACCCCGTGGCGGCGTCCGTCGAGGGCCATGAAAGCATATGGCCTCTGACTTATTGAGCGCCACTCGAAGTCCCAACAACCCTATTCTTTCAACAACCTGTGCCACCGAAACTGTGACAAGACGGACAGCCTCTTCAAATGTCTCGCCCCGGGCAGTCACGAGCGTATCATCTGCATAGCAGATTACGCCGGCGCCCGGATTGAGAGACCCTCGCAGGACCCAGTCATACCCGATGTTCCACAGGAGTGGCCCGAGAACTGAGCCCTGTGGAACGCCGCACGACATCTCTCTCCTTAGCAACCTGCCATCTCGATCAGAGTACGAGATGTACCTGTCTGATAAGTAAGCCGCCACTATACGGCTGAGGTAAAGAGGTACTTCGTGGAATTTCAGCGCCTCTTTAACACAAGTCCATGGTAGTGTGTTGAATGCATTGGCTATGTCTAAGGACACAGCCAACATCACACCACGACTGGCCACCACTTCTTCCGAGCAGGCTTTCACGTGATTGATTGCATCAATCGTTGATCTGCCCACCCGAAATCCATATTGGTGATCGGATAGGTCCGGTCCCTCCCTCCGGAGAACTTCGTACAAACCTACCACAGCTCCATTTTCAAAGGCTAGTTGAAGGTAACTAACTAGATTCGGAAACTAGCTCTTTCACTACTTCCGATTCAATACTGTATTTCCGGTCTGTAGAGTGCAAAATGCGTTAATTTCCGCCCGGCACGGAATACATCGATTACTGGTTGGTACCTATGAAACCAGGCTTGTTCACGAGCGGAGCGATGAGCGTGCAAGCAGAGTCAAGTCTCAATCAACGTACGGGTAGTAATGAAGTCAACAATTATCTCCGTAGTTATCGGTACGGTATTCTGCCGAAAAGCAGTAGTGTTCGCATTGACTCAAAACGACAAAACACTATATATTTAACTTATGAAACTATCATGGTTATGTACATAGGTACTTTTCACTAGAACCGAATGAAGTACACAAACGGGTTAAAATATTACATTGAAATATCGTCATCATCATCATCCACAGCCTGACTTCACCCACTGCTGAGTATAGGCCTCTCTTTGCCTGTGCCATTCCTTACGGTCCCATGCCAGTCTCATCCAGGTTCGGCCAGCGACGCATGCGATATCGTCTGCCCATCTCGCTGCTGGACGACCAACGTTTGTGTACCCAGTTCTTGGACGCCATTCAGTTAGGGCCTTACTCCACCTATCGTCACCTCGTCTTGCCATAGGTGTCCTGCCCAACTCCATTTTAGTTCCGTTATACGATTCCCAACATCTTTGAGCTTTGTTCGACTTCGTATCTCGACGTTGGGAACACGGTCTATAAGCTTGATGCCGAGCATGGCGCGTTCCATGGCTCTCTGTGCAACTCTCATCCTGTACACAGCCTCCTGCGTGAGTGTCCATGTCTCGGCACCGTAAGTCATGGTAGGCAGAACACACTGGTTATAAAATCGGGTCTTCAGACATTGTGGAATTTCAGCGGACTTAATATTGTCGTCCAGTTTGCTGAACGCCGCCCATCCAAGAACATTGAAATATACCTAACATCAAAGCACAGACTACGTACGTTATATTAGTTTTTATTTCACGTAAATACATGGATTATTACCGAAGTTATCACAGCGCAAAATTTAGACCACTTTTTAAATTTCTGAGATTACGCGAGCTCCCTTCGTGACGTCACGGTTCTCGTGGTAGGCCGCGCGCGCCGCCCGCCATAGTGAAACTCATACCACTAATATTTATTCTGTGCTCATACAAATAAAGACTCGCGCGCGCGCTTTGTTTTAATTCTGTTGCCCAAATAGTACGTGTTTGTTACTTTGTTATTGTTGTAACAAACAATATTTAGGTATCCCAACTTATTTCCATTTTATAAATACCTGTACCTTAAGTTATAACGGCGTGTAAGAATGGTATGAGGAAGGCCAGTCGGACAATCTGCCAAGAGTGGATAGCTTGATGGTGGCTAAATATTATATTAAAAAAAGCAGCCAAGTTCGAGTCAGACTCGCGCATGAAGGGTTCCGTACCCTTATCTATAATAAAACCGGCCAAGTGCGAGTCGGACTAGCGCACGAAGGGTTCCGTACCATTATCTATAAAAACGGCAAAAAAACACGTTTGTTGTATGGAACCGCCCTTAAATATTTATTTTATTATATTTATTTTAGTTTTTGAGTATATTTTGTATCTGTAATAAAACCGACCAAGCGCGAGTCGGACTCGCTCACTTAGGTTTCCATGGGTACTATTAGGCAAAAAATACGTTTGTTGTATGGGAGCCCTCTTATATATTTATTTTATTCTGTTTTTAAGTATTTGTTGTATCCATAATAAAACCAGCCAAGTGCAAGTCAGACTCGCGCATGAAGGGTTCCGTACCATTATCTATAAAAACGTCAAAAAGAACACGTTTGTCTTATGGGAGCCCCGTTATATATTTATTTTATTCTGTTTTTTTGTATTTGTTGTTATAGCGGTATCAGAAATACATTATCATAACATAACAGATAAAGCCTGGTGACAGACCGACAGACGGACGGACAGCGGAGTCTTAAAATAGGGTCCCGTTTTACCCATTGGGTACGGAACCCTAAAAACAAGGATTTTACGGCTGCCAAAATTCGTGGAATAAACTGTGGTATCAACAGTTTACAATAAAAAAAACTATTTAATATATTATATTAAGTATATCAGTTATACCTATAGTTGTACCTATGTATAAAAAATCAATTTTCCAAGGTAGTTACAAGTAGGTTGTAGGTACCCTAAATATTAAACATGAAACCAGATCTGGTTATTCAATCATAAATATTGACTTGGTTCATTTTCAGTAAAATAATATAGGTACCTTATATAATAAACCTATACACAAAGACGACGCGATGGTGATAAATTTTTGCATTTTGACTCCTTCGGCAAAAATCAGCTTTTCGGTGTTTTTAAATTAGAATTAAAACACTGAGGTACGACACAGTATTTATTGTTCATTTTTAACAACTACCTAGGTAGAAGCGCTTAGCAAAGTGATAGGAATGAGCGTAAGTGCGAGCGACCAGGGAAGGAACCGCCGCGCCAGGCCGCGACGAAGAACCGTGACGTCATCACGCGATCGAGTGCCGCCCGAGTTTTTAAATAAATTTGAACGAAAATTCTCACTTTTCTCAGCCTTTTTTACAGATAGAAAAAAAGTAAAAACGCAGTTATGTAAAAAGTACTATATTAGTAGTGAAAAGTACTATATTATATATGTTTTAGCTCTCATAGAGTGTAATAAGTATCATTAGACTTTACCGCCGGGTAGGCAAACAAAATGATCCTTGTGATTTAAATGAATAAAATACGTTTGACTTTGACTTTGACTTTGATACCCGGCACACCATGGACTTAGTAATCACCCGGTACCGACTACCCGGCATAACTTATTTGAACGTACTTAAACGGTGACGTGTTGAATTAAGGTAGGTTGATCGCTACCATGGCATTTGCCAAGAGTATAGCTTCTCGCTCCGCTTGTGACGTGCCCCGTCGCCTGCTGGTAACTGCACAGTAGTAAATTGACACCGTCTTTAGTAAATTTGTTGGTGCATTGCGGCCCGCTATAGAGCAAGATTGGATTTCAGTTGTTAGAGTTTATTTTGTTTATATGCTCGTGAGAGTGTACCTTTAATTTATCTACTTTACTACCACCATACCTATTTCTGCTGCAAAGCAGTAGTGCTCGCATTGCTGTGTTCCAGTTTGAAGGGTAAGGGTGCCGGTGAAATTACAGGCACATGAGACTTTTCATCTTTATGTCTCAGGGTGGCGGGCGCGGTGCATTGCCACATAGGGTGCGTCCTAGGTGGACGTGTCCTATGAGGTAATGCACTGTTCATAGGCAGAGGTTACCGCTTAACATCAGGTGGGCCATCTGCTTGTTTGGTCATGCAGTAGTTTAAAGAAAAAAAACTTTGAGGGTATTAACAACGGATGTTCTTTTTGCAGAATCCATCTGGACACTAAGTATTATTTCTACTATACCATATAATTTACCCTTTAGAATGTACGGGTGACGTAAGGCATTAAGGCTCATATTTAAAGAAGGCTTTTAACGCACGGCTCTATCGGTGTAAGCACCGACAAGTTTCCACTCTTTCCATAATTATCTATCAATTGACGACCTCTTTGGCGGGGCGGGCGAACGTTCGCCTGCGACGCCGGAGGTTGCGGGTTCGATTCCCGCCTCGGAACAAATATTTGTGCGATCTGCAGGGTGTTCTGGGTATTTTCTATGTATAATAAAAAAATATCTATCTATGTTATATATTGCATTAAGTATATCAGTTATCAAGTACCCATAACACAAGCTCTGCTTAGCTTGGGGCTAGATAATGTTGTGTAAACTGTCCAGCATTATTTATTTATTCTATCAATATTGACAATATTCCCTGTTAACTTTCTCTATATATCTGAAAACGCAATATTTAATCGTAAACCAGAACCAAACAAACACTGAATAAGCATCTGTCGATATTGAAACTCGAGCAACCCGCACCGCTCCAATTTGAAATTCACAACTTTAGCGTAAAATGTTATTTGTTCCGAAATTGGCTGAGCGACTGACCTCAATACAAACTGAATTGGACCTCAGGAAATAGCTTGTGATTTTAGGGTTCAGTCTCTCAAACGAAAACATGACGCCCTAATAGCATCTCCTGGCGCGGTCTCTCATAAATAAATAAATAAATAAACCCAGGAGTCTCCGATGAAATTGCAATTACTTAGGGGTCATGACGTTTCACTCACACGCTTCATAGCAATATAAAACACTCATTTTTTAGATTCCGTACATCAAAATATAAAAACGGAACCCTCATATTAAGGTATAACGCAAAATTAGCAATAGATTCTATTTATAACTGACTAAATCAAGTACAATATTCAATTTTTATTTTTTTTATTTTTTTATACTACTTGAATGACGGAACAAGCAGTTGGCCCACCTGATGTTAAGCGGTAACCTCTGCCTATGAACAGTGCATTACCTCATAGGTCACGTCCACCTAGGACGAGCCCTATGTGGCATTACACTGCGCCCGCCACCCTGAGACATAAAGATGAAAAGTCTCATGTGCCTGTAATTTCACCGGCACCCTTACTCTTCAAACAGGAACACAGCAATGCGAGCACTACTGCTTCGCGGCAGAAATAGGTATGGTGGTAGTACTTCCCCGGACGAACTCTTTCACAAAAAAGCTCTACTACTACTAAAAATGCATGGATACTACATTATAATTCCGAGGGATCACTGAATCAGAAACACGATAGGACAATATTTTCTCGATAGAAAAAAAAGCCAAAGTTACCTCCAACTTTTGGTGAAAAATTCGATAAATAAAATCAATTCAACAAAACCGAAGGTTTAATGTAGGGGTTTTGTAAAATTATCTATAGTTTACGAGCCGGCCTAAGAATAGACCCCTCCGTCTCCTCGCGTGGATGTCGTAAAAACCGACTAAGGGATTACCCGGACTTGTTGATAAGATTCGTTGGTATAAGATTTGTCCTGGGCGCTAGCTTATTATGGAATGTGTTATTACTTTAAGAAAGCATTAGCCGTGTCAGTCGTGGGAGGCAATGGCGGCAATGAGCTCATCACCCATTGAGGCTCTGCCTACCCTTTCGGGGAAAAAGGCATGAATGTAGGTATGTATGTATGTATGTAACTGCTATTTCGTGCGGCCCGAGGCGTTTTTTTTTGTATGAAAATTTCTGCCTGGTGTTGGTGCAGTCTTAACGTGATATAAGTTTGAGGCCAACTGTATGATACACTATGCACACTATACACTATACACCAGGGGTCACCAAATGGCGGACCGGGGTCCGCATCCGGACCGCCGACCCATTTTGTGCGGACCTTGAGAACTCAGCAACTTGCATACAGGGTACGTAATTTAACAAAAATGTATCCCCCGCATTATCTTTATTGACGTCAATTCGAAAACGGCCGGGCGAAGTAACGAGCTAACAAGCGAGAAAGAGCTCGCGGGTTAATAAATAATATTGAGAACTACAAAAAATAGCTTTGAAACTTCTTAATTTGTTTGGGAAAACATATATTTGTGAAGATAGATAGTCCGCAACGAAAAATTTATTTTTTCTTTTTGATATAATAATATATATATAAATAAATGTAATATTTTCGTAATTATATTTGTTTCATAAATATATTTTTTTCAAAAAAATGTAGTGCGGACCGCATTGTTCATTTCATTTCTTAAAACGGACCCCGAGCGAATCTAATTGGTGACCCCTGCTATACACTATTGGACTGCGCCCGCCACCCTGAGACAAAGATGAAAATATTTTACCATGATTTTTGAGTTTTGATTGTCTGTATGTAGGCATGTTTCTTTGCTGTCACGTAGCTCCAGAAAGGGTGCTATGTTTTCAATACGTTTTTTGTATGAAATATGGTGTTATAGAGATGGTTTTATGCTACATAGTTTGGTGTAAATTAGTACAATTTTATATGGAGTATTTAATCAGTTGAATAGTTGGAGGTTTTTAAATATAGAATCAATTAGTACAGAGATTATTCCCGAAACGCCACAAGCTGATTTCAGTTCACGGAACAAAACAAATACCAACCTACCTACCCTAGACCACGTGTGTGGGTTTCCACGGAACGCGCGTGGAGTTCCAATTAGGTAGTTGTAAAATGTAAAATTCGATGGACCTATGTACGGAGTCGCAGTTAACAGTTCTAACATGTTCCTCGTTTAGCATAAAAGTTCGGTCGGTTGAACTCAATTAACTTACAGTAGGTAACAGTATTTTTGAATGGTTCGCGAACAGATTTTGAATGCCAATAGTGTCGTTAGACAGTTATTTCGTGTAATTGGTGGCATTTTAACTGGTGTAACTTATTGCGGTCTACTCCACAAGGGCCACTTGTTCAAGGACTAAATTTAACTGAACCGGTGTAACTTGGATAAATAGCTCATGTGTGATGTAGTTAAATTTAAGTGTATTAAACTAAACTAAAGACTGGAATGGCGAAACAAGCAGATGGTCCACCTGATGTTAAGCTGTAGCTTCTGCCGTAAACAATGCATTACCTCACAGGTCACGTCCACCTAGGACGAGCCCTATGTGGCATTGGACTGCGCCCGCCACCCTGAGACATAGAGATGAAAATATGCTTGTCACTAGAAACGGGATATTTATCATGATTTTTGATTGTTCCCGATATTTTGGCACAGTTGCATGCTCTCTAAGGCTCCGTCTTCATATTGATACAAAGTCTCATGTGCCTGTAATTTCACCGGCAACCATACCCTTCAAACCAGAACACAGCAATGCAAGCACTATTGATTTGCGGCAGAAATAGATATGGTGGTAGTACTTCTCCGGACGAACTCTTTCACAAAAAAAGCTCTACACTTATAAAGTTAAATTTATAACTTATATAAATCGCTTATCGCTTTATCGCTTACTTACTAATTACTTATATTATTAGTCACTTATAAGGTACTTATAAAGTTGTTGATGTATCAGAGTCACATTTCACACTAGTGCCCACATGAAGAGATTTCGTTCGTGATATTTCATTCAAGATTTATCATTAGAGTCCTTTGAGATTTTTCATTCGAAATCAATGAATCATGAATAAATGATTTTTTAGTTTAAAAACTTAGTAAAAATGTATACAGGTAGATATTTGTTGATTGACTGTACCACACTTCTTTGAAAATTCCTTAAGGGATCCATCAGGAACAAAAAACTAATTAAAATAATCATTTTAAAATGATCTGTTGGAGACAGGATCGATCAGGAACAAAATTATAGGTATAATGGATCGAACAGGACAATGGATCGATGGATACTTAGGTAGGTATATACAAAATTGTGTAGCCATAGTTTAAATTTATAAATTAGGTAGTAATTTGTTATATTTATTTATTTTTAATTTAAGAGATTGTATTCCAGATTTTAAGCCACCGTTCTATGTCGTGCAAATAATTCCAGTCCAACCCAAGGTTGTCTGGCAGAGATCGCTTATAGCGATAAGACCGCCCATTGTACTTCCGTGTTTAGTTTAATATTAATACTTAATTAGCTTATTTTCTGTGTTGTGCAATAAAGTGTTTTCTATCTATCTATCTATGGATCGATCTCAATGGATCGAACAGGAACAACTCGTTACTTCGCGTCGCGTTAAATCAGACGGCGCACAGTCGGTTGCGTTAATAGTAGTAGAGCTTTTTTGTGAAAGAGTCCGTCCGGGGAAGTACTACCACCGTACCTCTTTCTGCCGCAAAGCAGTAGTGCTTGCATTGCCGTGTTCCGGTTTGAAGGGTAAGGGTGCCGGTGAAATTACAGGCACATGAGACTTTTCATATTTATGTCTCAGGGTGGCGGGCGCCGTGCAATGCCACATAGGGTGCGTCCTAGCTGGACGTGACCTATGTGGTAATGCACTGTTCATAGGCAGAGGTTACCGCTTAACATCAGGTGGGCCTCTTGCTTGTTCAGTCATCCAAGTAGTATAAAAAAAATAAAAAAATAGGTCTGATGACTTTTAACTAGGTATTTTATCGAAGACTATAACGACGTAAATCAGTACTCCCTTACCGCCTGTTATCGCTGACTGAATATCGTTATTACCTGTGAACAAAAATAATATATTTTTAACAAAGCAATGAAAAACATAAGAAAGCTCCTTGTAATTTAAGAAGCAAACACAGAACTGCGTTCTTATGACGATGTTTTTTTTTTTTTTTTTATACTACTTGGATGACTGAACAAGCAAGAGGCCCACCTGATGTTAAGCGGTAACCTCTGTCTATGAACAGTGCATTACCTCATAGGTCACGTCCACCTAGGACGCACACTATGTGGCATTGCACTGCGCCCGCCACCCTGAGACATAAAGATGAAAAGTCTCATGTGCCTGTAATTTAACCGGCACCCTTACCCCTCAAACCGGAACACAGCAATGCGAGCACTACTGCTTTGCGGCAGAAAAAGGTATGGTGGTAGTACTTCCCCGGACGAACTCTTTCACAAAAAAACTCTACTACTAATCATAATTCATAATTATCATAATTATCAACGGAATCCTATCGGCGATTGCGGAGAGACCTGATTCCGCAGTCCTGGGGAGACTTACACTCGTATTTATAAACAAGTAATTACTTGTTGCTTAGTAATTTCTTAATGAAGTCATTACTTGAAGCTAGAATTCTTCAGTACAAAATTTTATTCTATAGTTGAGTAATGCACGTTACTTACTTAAGCAATTGCTTAAGTTAGAGTTGATGCTTGATGGTTGTTTCTCACTGGCAACACTACGTTGCTGCGTTTGGTTTCATGAGAGTTTAAACGTGAGGGCTAGTTTATTTTACAAAGTCTTGCATTGTAATGCCTATATAATTTGATAAAGTTATCTGTATAAAAAGAGAAATGAGTCGTAGAAGATATTTTTTAATCATACAATTTTATCTTTGAACAAACAAAATGTTTGGAGAATCGAAACGTTTGACACACGATATAACCCTACCAAATTTAAAAGTATGATTTTTATACTTGGAATATTAGCTGACACGTGATTTATAACTTGAAAAGATTATTTTGTAGTTGAGTGCGATGTCAAAATGTCAGGCAGGCAATGTCTGTTGTTTGTCTTGTCTGTTCTGCTGGTAAAACTGTGCTGTCTCTATTTAATTGTGCGAGTATTACTACATAAATAATATGTCTATTTCCAAAAGTGAACGTAAAAAGCCTTTCTCGTCTTTAGAGAAAGACCTTTTGTTGAATATTATTCAAAAGTATGACGATATACTGACATGCAAGAAAACCAATGCTTCAAGCGTAATAAAGAAGAAGCAATGTTGGGAACAAATTACTACCGAATTTAATGCATCGGATATTGTCTTCCATAATTATTTTCTGTAAAATTTTGAGGTTAGAAAGTACTAAACACTGTCAAAAAGCTCCGAACCGAGTAATAAGCGTTGCTTAAGTAACGAAAGTGGTTACTATTACTTGATTAAGAATTCTAACTTTTGACAGTTCTTACTTCGACCGATTTCTTAACTATGCAATAAAAATTGTTGCTCAAGTAATTACTTTTGCTTAAGTAATTACTTTGACTTGTCTATAAATACGAGTGTTAGACTGCATGTTCTATCTTGATGCAGTGTGATCCCTTGTCTATTACGACCTATGTGGCGCGGCGGGCGAAGGTCCGCCTGCGAGGCAGGAGGTTGCGGGTTCGGTTTCCGCCTCAGAACAAATATTTGTACGATCTGCAGATATTTGTTCAGGGTGTTCTGAGTATTTTCTATGTATAATAAAAATATCTATCTATGTAATGTATTGTATTAAGTATATCAGTTATCTAGTACCCATAACACAAGCTCTGCTTAGCTTGGGGCTATAGATAATGTTGTGAGAACTGTCCAGCATTATATATTTATTTATTTATTGTTATTATCCCAATTCCAGTTGTGTATTGTGTCCGGTCTATGAATAGACCCCTCTGTCTCCTCCCGTGGATGTCATAAAAGCCGACTAAGTGATTACACCGGCAGGGGATGGGCAGCAGCATCCACCGGAGTGCTTAATACCAATACTGAGATAACATATCGGCCTGTCAAGCGTGATGATTATGGCAAATCCCCCCATTGCATTCTAAGGGGGGGAGGGGGGGATTGTCCAGCAGTGGACGTCTGTTGGTAGATAATTATAGAATAGATTTATTTCAGACTAGAAACCCGCCCCGGCTTTGCACGGGTAGCTCCCCCTTCCCAACCCCCCATCTATATCCATTCACCATACACAAAAACCTGCTAAAGTTATTCCCAAAGTTAATTTTTTTTACACCTTGTGTTACATTATTGGAGTTTTAGTAAGGCTCCCTATTATTTTTGAAAATATAATAAAGCCTGTGTCACCCGACGATAGAGTAGCTTCCCAGCAGGAAAATAATTTTTCAAATCGGTTCAGTACTTTCGGGCCTATTCAATGCAAACAAACAAATAAACAAACAAACAAATCTTTACTCTTTATTATTAGTGTAGACAAGTTTTCGTCCATAGTAATGTTAGTAATTATTATTTTTTATACTACAGGGATTGACGCATCACGCAAATGACCCACCTGATGTTAAGCGCAACCTTCTGCCTATGAACAATGCATTATCCCATAGGTCATGTCCACCTAGGACGCACCCTATATGGCATTGCACTGCGCCCGCTACCCTGAGACATAAAGATGAAAAGTCTCATGTGCCTGTAATTTCACCGGCACCCTTAACCTTCAAACCGGAACACAGCAATGCGAGCACTACTGCTTTGCGGCAGGAATAGGTATGGTAGTAGTACTTCCCTGGAAGAACTCTTTCACAAAAAAGCTCTACTACTAGTCTAGGCTGTGACAAAAAATCCCACGCGCGCGATAGACAGTAGCAGGTAAGTGGTCAAAAGGCTCGTTTGTACCACAATCAATACATTTGTTTATGGCTACAATTACCTGACCACAGTGATAGCAAACGAAGTGGTCGATTGGATTTCAGTTATTCATGAGCCACAACCAATTTTCATTCCGGTTTACTATTTTTATTTGACACGCTTACGTATATAAAACTGTCAGTAAGAAGATAGGAAACTATATCTTTAATTTAATATATATTTTGTCTACTCTCTTATCGTAAAATTCGAATTATAAACTTCAAAACAATTTATATATGGACATAATTTATAAACACAATACCGAAATTTTAAAATAGTATTATTATTATAACACTTTTTCTCTAACAAAATAATGTTATAAAGTTACTTTTTGACTCTTCCCGCCATTTTCGAAAAGAGACGTTGTTTACTTTTATTTTATTTCTTTTACTAGTGTTTTCTTGAGTTATTTTGTGTTATTTTGGTGGCATTTTAACTAATGTAGCTCGTTTAAAAAGCACAAGTGTAGTGAAATGAAATGGAAGTGAATTGCGTAATTTTTGAAATTGGTGGAAATTGTCTACCAAAGTTTTAGTAAAATTGGCCACCGTTTTACTAAAACATGACTCGACTGTGACTTTGACGACTTGGAAGGAGTGTAACGTTGCAAAATATATTGAAAATACATTATAGTGAAAATACAGATACTTACTTGAAAATGGCAAATGCACAAGCCGTGCGGCGCCAATTATAAAGAAAAAAAAAATTACTTTTTTTCCATTAAAATACAAGTCGGCCAGACCAATGAGGATTTTTACAAATAGTGTTTTTTTTTATAGTCTGTGGCCACGCGCTCTGCATGGTATACGCGGTAGAATCGTGTCTTCTCTTTTGATTAATAATTTGACGCCATTTATTTGCGTTTTATGTTTCATGTTCTTTGTTAGTCAAATAACAGTTTTATTGCATGAATGTAGATAAAGTAGTGTATGAAACTGCACATAACTAGGTATTAAAACACTCGTGTGATACTATCATTCACACTCGTATTTAACCGTTTTCGTTTCGTTTTCAACCCCTGTTATGTAACAGTTTCATAAACTACTAGCAGCGCCCCGCGGTTTCACCCGCGTAAGTCTCGATCCCGTGGGAATATCGGGATAAAAATGTGCCTATGTGTTATTCCGGGAGTCCAGTTAACTCCATTCTAAATTTCAAGCAAATCCGTCCAGCCGTTTCAGCGTGAAGAAGTAACAAACACACACACAAACTTTCGCATTTATAATATTAGTAGGATTTGACATGCTTCCGAATATTAAACTGTCAGTAAGAAGATAGGAAATTACTCCTTTTGCTAGAATTATATCTTTTTGGAAACAAGCTTTTAGATCGGAAACGTGAGCTGATCAAAATGAGCTCAAAAACTGTCAGTTAATCATCGAGGATATCGTTCGCTGGTCTCCATAACCAGATCAGCTCGCTGTCACCATAATATTGTATTGTCATCGGAACTTGACAGGTATGCCAAAGGAGGTGGGCAACCCAGGTCCCAAATAAATGAACCATGGAAATAATGAGTACGGTTCTAAACATCGAGCAACGCAGGCCTCCGTACCGGAGGGGAGACGCCTTAGAGCTGTCAACCAATACATATTTATTCAGAAATTTTTGGGGGGGGCTTCACGCACTCACTTACACTTTAATGCACACTTTTGTAACCAGTCGTTCTATCGCTATAAACGCACACATCTATAAACAGCAACACGTCAAAAATCTTTATACACACATAGATGCTTTCTGTGTACAAACATCAAGTTATGTCACAAAATTGACAGTAACACCCGTTCTAGGGACTTCCAGCACTCAAGTCGATAAATTAACAGTATCGATAACTTTTTGGTAGGAACTTACTTTGCCTACCATCAAGGGTAATTTAAGGGATTTACGGGCGGCTAGGGATGGGGGGAGGGGTTGAACGCTCTCTGTGAAGGGAGAGTTGCGGAACCGCCCCACTTTTCGAGGATAACATAGAGATCATGTTGTGGATAACTATGAAATTTTAGATTAGTAAAAGGTAGTTCAATAGTTGGTAAAAGGCTCGAGAGAGAGGGGGTAAACGCGGAAACTTAGAGTACCTATAGAGAAAAAATCAAGAAATTTTTGAGTATAACCATGAGATGAGATGATTAGTTCTTGGGAAAATTGCATTAGAATTTTGTTCAAAGCTTACAATAACTTCATAAAACTATGGGCTGGCAAGTAAAAAGAGACGAATCGAAAGAAAAGGAAAAAACGCTTTACTTAGCTCCTGTCTTCCTTCTTACCTACACAATCCATGTCGGTTCTGGCCTCGAAATATACAATGTATTATATCTGTCAGTCACTGTTATTGTCAAAAACCAAAACTCATAATCCTAAGTGCCAAAAAACTACATTAGTCATTAAAATGTAAAAATTGATTATTATTTTTTAAAACAGGATTAATAATCCCACGACACAGGGGATACTAGTGTGGGATCAGAACTATGCAGGTATGTGTTGGGTGTGTTAAGTTATGTTAATGTTAAACGTTGGTAGGTAAAGTAATACTTAGCGCTTTATATAGTGGACAGAATATCGCGTTGAAAAAATTATACCCAGCTATATTTTTTTTTTCATTCTTTGGTCAATCAAATAGGATTTGAATAGGAAAATCCCACGACACAGGGCTACACTCATGACACAACTTTTTTTGAAAATGAGTAAACGAGTTCAAACTGGGAAATGCTTTTGTTAATTTATCGTGATCACGTATCCCACAACCTAGGTAGGCATGCAACTTTTTACGAAAAACTATCACACCTCTAGATTTGTAATATCACATCGTAATTTAAATTCATGTCTAGATATGTTCACACATAAAAAACTAGTAAAAATAACTTGGAAGCCCTTGCAAGCCTAGCTAGTAATATCTTGCAGCAACACGGCCGCCGCTGGAGGTCACACGAGAGAGACACGAGGAGGTCGCTGCGGGGGGAGACATCAAGTAAAGGCGTTCCCCTCTGGCTATGCACAATTTCATTTGGGCATACGCGTTAGTAAAACTGTTTTCGCCCGATCATTAGGGCGAGCGAAGCGAGCATGGAATTGCATGGGATAGCTCTACTATCCCATGCAATTTTGTGGTACACTTAACGAAAAAACTATCCGTTGTAATTTAACATAGTAATTTAAATTAATGTCTGTGTTTGAATATAAAAAATCAAGGAAAAAGAAAAACCTTGCTAGCCCTCACCAAGCATTTTTTGCTTTTGTATCAAGATGGGCCGATTGCTCTGTCAGACTGAATCGATCGTGTGACTCATAGAGTAAAAAAGTGTGACAGGGCTACAAATACTAAAATGCCGAATCGTTAAATTTTCTGCTGTAAATCAAGGTCTGGAACATCGAATTTACGAAAAGATAGTGCTTTCTTTCACACTTACCTAAGTGAATTTCATTATATATATATTTACATACATACATACATAGACACGCCTTTTTACAATACAATACAATACAATACATTTATTTCAGGCAACAGTGAAAAATGTACATTGTACCTAGACAAAGGCCCATAGTAATATATACCTTAAAACTAACATACATATATAATATATATATATATATATATATATTTTTTTATTATTTTTTTATATTTTTCCCCGAAAGGGTAGGCAGAGCCTTAAATGGGCCTCTTTTCACCTTGGTTTTCACCGGTTTTCAATATTATATATTTATTTTTATTTTATTTTTTGATTCAGCACACAGTTCACACAAGATTATCTAGCCCCAAGCCAAGCAGAGCTTGTGTTATGGACTAGATAACTGATATCCCTAATACAGTACATTACATAGATATTTATTTTGTATTAACATAGAAAATACCCAGAACACCCTGAACAAATATCTGCAGATCGTACAAATATTTGTTCTGAGGCGAGAATCAAACCCACAACCTCCTGCGTCACAGGCGAACCTCCGTCCACCGCGCCACAGAGGTCGTCAATTTATGGTATAAAATGAATAATTTCAAATTAAAATCATAACAGTTACCTACCTTGTTAGATACTTAACGGTTAGAAAGTTAGGTTAGGTTAGGCTATGGCGTCTCCCGAATAATATAAATCAAATTTCAATAGTTTGTAAAACATAATAAACGAGCATTTATTTAATCGATAAAAAAAACTACTTTATTATTGAGGCACATCACTAATTTAGTAGTATAAAAGAAAACAGGGGCAACTAACTTTCAGGAATTTTTGAGAAATAAAAATAACTTATAAATGAGCACAAAGCTATTTCAGTGTGCATTGAGGCTATTATTGTTAGCAGTTCCTTATTTAATTATTTTTTTATTATGTTTACCAATAGTCTACACATGTATATGTGAAGAGGTACAAACTATATATCTATATTTAGCTACAGGAGAAACCAACGAGGACTTTTCATTTTCGAATAAAAAAAATGTAGTTCGATTTGGCTCAATTGATGGCCCTGACTCAACTGTGGGAGTCAAAATTAACAAATGCATCGTCTGTTATGTGTGTGATAGTAACAAAATACCACGAAAATATATCACTACGTTGTCGACTTTTACATTTCACTTTATTTTTACAGGTAAGTACACAGCAGCGACATCTATTTTCAAGGATTTATAGATGATTAGATATGGCCGTGAAAACCCCTCATTATAGGCAAACACAACGTGCAAAGATTGTACAGTAACCTAACAATTGGCGATCAACGATTTTTTTAAAGCATCTTTATTTACTTTTAATTGAAAAGAGTAAAGTTATTTAAGTATGATCAATATAGCCGATTTTGATCAAATTAACCACGTAGTTTTATTCTTATTATAAACTAGAAGCAACCCGCGATTTCACTCGCATAAGTCTTGACCCTGTGGGAACATAAATAAACAAATAAATAATGCTGGACAGTTCACACAACATTTTCTATCCCCAAGCTAAACAGAGCTTGTGTTATGGGTACTAGATAACTGATATACTTAATACAATATATTACACAGATAGACATTTTTTATTATACATAGAAAATACCCAGAACACTCTGAACAAATATCTGCGATAGCACAAATATTCGTTCCGAGGCGGGAATCGAACCCACAACCTCCTGCGTCGCTGGCCAACCTTTGCCCGCCGCGCTACAGAGGTCAACCACCAAAATAAACACATCTAAATAAAATTTTAAACTATTCCAGTGGTCCAGCTATCGCCGTTCTAAATTTCATCCAACACTTAGAAAATTTAGCATTTATAATATTACATACATACACACATACGTAAACTCACGCCTGTTTCCCAGAGAAGTAGGCAGAGACCATGAATTTCCACTTGCTACGATCCTCTCATACCTGTTTTGCTTTATCCACTAACATCACATTCTTCATATATGCTCATTGGTTAATGGCGCTCTTGGCCTGACCATTCTCCAGATCGACTTTGATCTAGTCTGAATACCTTCACCGAGGTCTCCCCCTTCCAACTGTCCCATTCATGCTCATCTAATGAACTAGTTTCGTCAATCTACTATCATTCATCCTTTATATATACCCAAACCATCCAAGCATATCTTTCTCAATCCTTGTCACTATGTCACTATACACGTGCTCTTTCATTTTACAATGCTCTCTTAACACACAGTTTCTTATTCTATCTCTCAAAGTTCACCATACATACTTCTCAAACCTCTCATCTTCACTGCATTTGTTCTACTTTCATGTTTATTCTGCTTTAGCACCTTTCGCCTACCACCATATACATTAGTGTTGGCACTAACACTCCTCTATGCACATCCAGTCGCTCCTTTTTTGATACGTTCCGGCTGATAATAAGGCGTTAAGTTCACTTGCTTTCCAGAATTTACTCTCAATTAAATATCATCTTCATGCTTGCCATCTCTTTTAATCAAAGTTCCCAAATATACAAACTTTTTCAAGTTACACTTGTTGTTAATAGTACTGTGATTTAATTTAATTTCTTTAAATATAGTTGCACATGACACTTACGTCGACATATCACATCATACACCTCTGTGAGGCACAATTAATCCTTTTACCACACTGGTTCTTTCACCATTGGTCACTAGGCCACTTTCAGGGACACTATTTATCAAGTTGATCACTGAACCAAGAAAGAGCCCGTGACACGAAGTAGTAGTAGTTAGTAGTTACCGGTTAGTTAGTGGTTACATAGCCGTCAAATACGATACTCGTTATTCCACATATCACATGATGTCGAACGTGTTTAGTGAATGGTATTTAGTAATCAAGGATATTAAGTAATCATCCACATCTTGGCTTACTGACATTACACGTTATATAAAAAAAGAAAGAAAGAAATAAACGTTTATTTATGACTATACAAACAAAGACACACACCAACAAAAAAGCAAACAAGATATGAACTATATAAAAACTAAAACAAAAACAAATAACACAGATATAATAAATGCAATTTGTGTGAGTGCCTGACGCAAGCCACAAAAGGATCCTCAACTCAGCGTTTGCAACCCAGCTCTGATCTTCCGTTGAGGCCCAGAGTGAACCACGGATATCCGCCTAGGTTCCGATTGAGTGTCGTGTATGCAGAACATACATGTATATACATGTTTACGTCAGCAGAATACATCCTGACATGCACATTGATGTATAATACACATTTATATCTATGCTTTTGGTTACTTTTATGTCGCCCCTCTGACACACGCTTAAGTGGAGCTCGGTTTAAGAGTGGGCAGGGCAGTCGTAAGGGAGTTGGCTTTCAGTGCGAATAAATAAAGTAACTTGGGAGTGATTTGAGTGTAATGAATGACCAGTGTACTGAAGTGCAGTCGTAGTGAAGAGTGAATCAGTGTTATTGAATAAAACATTCACGGTTTTTTTTGTTAAACTGTTCAGTTTTATTATTTTACCCCGAACACTAACTCAAAAATTACATAATCTGAGATGGCCACTTTTGTTTTTACACGGCTTAATTTGACTCGGTCAATTTTTATACAGTAAATTATAATAATTTAATTGAAATTCAGGTACATGTGAAAGGAAACACCATCTTCTGGTAAATTTGATGATCCAATATTTTTTTTACAGCATAAAACTGAACAATTCTGTATTTTTCTTGGAGCACTATCTCCCACGCGAGTGGATTCAGTCTGACAGAGCGATCGGCGACAGCTAGCTTTTTATAAGCTGTATGCCCTCGAGGGCATTCAATTTAGAAGGGAACTACAGCGGGGAATGCCTTTGATGGCGTCTCCATTCCGTGTTGCTCGATGGTTCTAAATGTTGTTTTTCGTCCAATTTTTCTAAATAACTTTTATACTTTTAGTGGTCGGGAAGCAAAAGTTGTATTTCTAAATAATTCGATAAATCAACTCATTGCATTTGCGTGAAACAAAACGCAACAAGCTTCATTACTTTCCCACGACTTCTACGCAAGAAATTAAATTAGCATTTTCATTATCTTAACATAATATATATTATCAATAACCAAAAGTAACTCAACAGTACGTTACGTTACTCAAAAAATTTGGTTCAAACAATGTATGCCATGTTGCCCATATTCTTTTAGCTAAATCGGTTGAGGACACATATAAAATAATACTATACTAGGTTGAGGATAAATGCTTTAAAATTCAGTTACAATATTAAAATATTCCTAAAATAAATTCCTAGATTTAAGGTCGGTTGTTTTCGTAAAGAATTATTTATATAAAGATTTCTGTTAGCGTTGGCGCAGCCTTACCTAAGATGGTTTATTAAGTCCAAGGAAAACCCAGGCTTTAAATATCCCCTACAATTTGTAACGTCATTTCACAGTGAGAGCTATCTGGAGATATTTGTGGCTTACAAAAGCCATCTCACGGAATAAGACCATGACATTAACTGTATCAACAGTATGGCTGACCTTATTCTGAACCCGGATCCCGTATTTTCCCAAGATCTGGAAACACTAGATGGAAACTTCAATTTATTCATGAACCTAACCCATTTCGAACTGCAGGTGAAGCGAGGCGTACCTACCTACCTACTTTATGTACATAGGTAGTGGAAACTGTAAACTTTACATTGTTGTTACCCTGACGTTGCTTGAAATAGGGAATAGCTGGATCAATACACACGGTCAGTTTTTAGTCAGTTTAGAGCCGTCGCCTACGGCGCAATCTAAATACATAAAATTACACAAAAACAAGTAATAAATTTTGTAAAAATTAAAAAAAAACCCAATGCAATGAAACGGCTGAACCGATTTTGATCAAACATAGCTAAGAACACTCCCGACAAATTCACCTTTCAAACAAAAAAAATAAATCGAAAGCGGTTCATCCGTTCCGGAGCTACGATGGGACAGACACACACACATACACACACACACACAGACTCGTCAAACTTATAACACCGTCGTTTTTCGTCGGGGGTTAAAAAGTCCCTCAAACGCCCGGCAGATGAGCAAACGGCATGACCAGTTTTAATACCAAGGTGCGCCAATTAGATGTTTTACATCAATAAGTTTTTTGTGAAAATATATTTATCAATACAAGCTTTTATAAAATTAGTGATTTGCTGATCAAAATGAGCCTAAACGTGGCCAGTTTACTATTATCCATCGAGGAGTTCCGTTGTCCACCTTCCGTCACCATCATCAGATCAGCTCGCTGTCACCATCATATTGTATTGTCATCGGAACTTGACAGGTTTGCCAAATTTCAGCTCAATCGGTTGAGGATAACTGCTTTAAAATTCAGATGCAAGGTTCCACCAGGATTCCACCCAGATAAATATACATACATTGTAAGTTAAATAAAAGCTTGTGAAAATTGCCCATCACGAGACGCCCAGCAGAACCGAAACATCTATGTTATACATCGTCACGTCGTCACGTCACGGCATTAAATCGACTATGTCTCGTTTTATGATTAAATTGAAAAATATGTTCCGGCATTAAACTGAAAAAATGTTCTAGCCGTTTCCATATGAGCTGCGGTATTTTGTGATTTGTGGTCGAACCTCGTCAGTATCTATCGGTAATTGTAGTAACTGTGTAATCAGTAATTGTAGTAAATGACGCAGTAACTGAGATTTAGCTACTATGTATAAAGCAATCTATCGTATTGTTCTAGACGTTTCCGTATGAGCTGCGGTATTTTGTGATTTGTGGTCGAACCTCGTCAGTATCTATCGGTAATTGTAGTAACTGAGTAATCAGTAATTGTAGTAAATGACGCAGTAACTGAGATTTAGCTACTATGTATAAAGAAATCTATCGTATTGTTCTAGACGTTTCCGTATGAGCTGCGGTATTTTGTGATTTGTGGTCGAACCTCGTCAGTATCTATCGGTAATTGTAGTAACTGATTAATCAGTAATTGTAGTAAATGACGCAGTAACTGAGATTTAGCTACTATGTATAAAGCAATCTATCGTATTGTTCTAGACGTTTCCGTGTGAGCTGTGTTTTTGTGTGCTTTACGGTCAGACCTCATCAGTGTGCATCGGTATTATACGACCGAAACATGAGGTTCCTTACTGTGTACAAACCAATGTATCATAATATTCTAGAGATTTCCGTATGAGTAGAGCTTATATGTGATTTCTGATCAGATCAATCGGTATTGGTTTTTGACGACCTCTGTGGCGCGGCTGGCGATGGTTCGCCTGCGACGCAGGAGGTTGCGGGTTCGATTCCCGCCTCGGAACAAATATTTGTGCGTTCTGCAGATATTTGTTCTGGGTGTTGGGTGTTTTCTATGTATAATAAAAAATATCTATCTATGTAATGTATTATATTAAGTATATCAGTTATCTAGTACCCATAACACAAGCTCTGGCTTATCTTGGGGCTAGATAATGTTGTGTGAACTTGTCCAGCATTATTTATTTATTTATTGTACGATCATTATGTAGTATCTGATGTTTACAAACTGTGTAGAAAGCAATATATCGTATTTGTTCAAGATGTTTCCGTATGAGCTGTGCTTTTGTGCTAGATTTGCGGTCAGACCTCGGGCACAGTTCTCTAATTGCGTTACGTTCTGGTAATTGGTATTTTACAGCTCAATGGGCCGCTTGTTTTACGTACCTATTAGGAGCAGAAATATTCAAATAATATTGTAATGTAACATTATACTAGTGAATCGCCCTCACCTGAAAACTCACCTATCTCAATTAACCAAGCGAGTGAAATCCTTGCAACAATAACTGGCAAGCAATAGCTTGCCCGGATGTATGTATGTATGTATGTATGTATGCTGGTACTCGCGTATAGATCGTATTTTTCCACTAATCTTGACAAAACTTGATATTAGGTATACATAGGTTCTAAAATTTCATAGGTTTTTTGTCCATGGCGATTTTTGATTGAGGTGTGTTCCTTCAAAAAGCGGGTGACAGTGACAGGGATTGAGCACAACTGAGCTACCTTTTGGCACTTATCATACAAAGAGGGTTTTCAATGGATGCTTACGCAGGAGGCTGTGTAGGTACAGGATGAAACTTGCACAGAGAGCCATGGTACGCGCCATTCTCGGCATCAAGCTTATAGACCGTGTTTCCAACGTCGAGATACGAAGTCAAACGAAGCTCAAAGATGTTGGGAATCGTATAACGGAACTAAAATGGATTTGGGCAGGACACCTGGCAAGACGAGGTGATGATAGGTGGAGTAAGGCGCTAACCGAATGGCGCCCAAGAACTGGCGCCATCGCTGGCGCTGGTCGTCCAGCAGCGAGACGGGCAGATAATATCGCATGCGTCGCGGCCGGACCTGGATGAGACTGGCACGGGACCGTGAGGAAAGGCACTGGCAAAGAGAGACTTATACTCAGTAGTAGGTGAAGTCCAGACTTTGGATGATGATGATGATGTTGAGCTACATTTAGATCGTTAGCAGCGGTCTTCAGGTAGCACAAGAACTACTGAGACTAAAGGAAATATCTAGTCGAGTAGTCCAGTGTTCACAACACGCAGATAGCCCTAGAGCGTACGTTACCGGTGCTAATAGAACTGTGTCCGACGTACCTAATGACCGCAAAATTAACACAAAGGCGCGGTTCAAACATGGTTTACAGTGTGCCTATAACATACGTCCGACTCCGAACTAACTTGCGTCACGTAATTTTCGATTATATTTCGTGTATTAGTTGACTGCTAAGCAGCGAAACGAAGGCTCAGGCCAAGATAAAAAGACGTTACTGAAATACATTTATTTACAGACAGAATAATACAACTATACAAGTAGGTAAGAACAAAATAAAAAAAACATGAACTATTTTGCAATTAGCTCATATTTTACTAGCTTCTGCCTGCGGCTCTGCCCATGTGGAACGTAAGCACAGTGGAAGAAATTAATTTGTCTGACTCAAGTTCATGCGATTGTGCTATTATGTACGTACAGTACAAGTTCAATGAAGATCTTTTCAAAAACCTTTGAATGGTTCTTAGGGTTTCCGACTTAATGAGAGCCATTACCATTAACATTACCTGTACTATTACATATTCTGTGACATTACTAAACCTTAAGCCGCACGCCACCACCGCGGCCGCCGCCGCGCCGCCGTCCGGCCGCCCGTCCGCCCGTCCGATACAACAGCCAAATTTATGAACGGTATGGTTGCCGGTGAAATTACAGGAACATGAGACTTTTATCTTTATGTCTCAGGGTGGCGGGTGACACCAGAGGCCAGCACTACCTCATACGAAACGACGACGAGGGTGGCGGGTGCAGTGCAATGCCACCTAGAATGCGTCCTAGGTGGACGTGACCTATGTGGTAATGCATTGTTCATAGGCAGAGGGTACCGCTTAACATCAGGTGGGCCATCTGCTTGATCCGAAATACAAAGTTGTATGAAAAAAACGCATTTGCATTGTGTTTTTTTAATTTAATAAAATTACTTTGTTTTTGTCTCTGAGCGACAACACCGTCCCGTAAACACAACAAAAGAGAAATGTAAACAGACAAAAACTAAACATAATGAAAATCAACTCTTAGCTAACGCTAAATCAGCCAATTTGTATAATGTTTTTGCTTCTGATGACGGAAAAGCTAAGGCATAATGAACCTTTAGAGCTTCTACATTGGATTCGAATTGTTTTATTCAGTACCTAGCTCAGAAAATGGTATAGAATTGGGATAAAACTCAATAAAGCTATCATAGGTACTACAAACCCCAATAAAAATAAAGGAATGATTCCTAGTAGGTTCTCGGCGACGAAAATAAGTAAATAAGAACAAATACCGCCTACGCAGATAATAATGAAACTCGCAAAAACCAAAACAACTTCTAAACACAAAGAAACAAAGTTCAGTTTAGTTTGCAGCATAAAAAGATTAAGTGTCGTACACACGGACGTGTAATTTCGTAAGCGATAAAAATTAGGAATTTTATCTGTCGAATATTAACCTAACTCTTTTCATTTAAGAGTCTGTCCAAAGTCAGTGGCATTTTTAAACGTATATTTAGCAAAATCTAAACAGTTTAAGATAACAAAAAATATAATAATCTTCATCATATTTGCAAGGGCATGATTTATTTATTTTTCAAAAACACAACTAATACATAAAAAAAACGCACCGAGAAAAAGCTATTAAACAATTAAGATTAAACAATTTAGATTAAGGCACTTTTGGATTTATAGCTATAGCCCCACACCACAGATTTAATAATAGTTACTCCGTAACCGTTTAGTAGTAGTAGAGCTTTTTTGTGAAAGAGTTCGTCCGGGGAAGTACTACCACCATACCAATTTCTGCCGCAAAGCAGTAGTGCTCGCATTGCTGTGTTCCGGTTTGAAGGGTAAGGGTGCCGGTGAAATTACAGGCACATGAGACTTTTCATCTTTATGTCTCAGGGTGGCGGGCGCAGTGCAATGCCACATAGGGCGCGTCCTAGGTCGACGTGACCTATGAGGTAATGCACTGTTAATAGGCAGAGTTTACCGCTTAACATCAGTTGGGCCATCTGCTAGTTCCGTCATGCAAGTAGTATAAAAATAATATTAAAAAAAAACCCACTCTAGTCTCGCGGCCTGTATCGTGGGAACCGAATATGTATTACAGACAAAATAAAACATCGAAAAAAACAATGATCGAGCTCAAAACAAGATTCCAATAAATTTTCTCGATAAAAAAAAAGTGAACTTACCTCTACAATGCGCTTTTAACGTAAATATCTCTATTACCTATCAGTTTACATTGATACTATTAAGAGTAAAAAAATAATATTATTTTAGAGGGCATAGTTGATATATATTTTCAATTACGCAGCAAATATTTGTTTAAATACAGTTTTTCGTGATTTTCGTTCACATTTCATAGTACGAGCGCTGTTTTGTCACTTTCTAACTTACCTGACCTGTACTGAGTTAGATAGTGTCGGAATTAAGCTGTTGTCTGCCTCTTAACGGTTTCGTTTGCTTTTATTTGTGCGGTCTTTATTAGATACGGGTTTAGTGTAGGGCCGGATCCGTCCGAGTACCTATCCCCGGATTTTTCCTTCCGAGGGCGTCCCAAAGGGGGGGTTTTTAAGAAGTGTCTAGATGAAACCTGGATGAGTCACACCAGTCGCGTTATTTAACAATTTGTTTTTATATAATGGCAAAAAAAGACAGTTTAAAATTATTTTGTTAGGTAACTAATTTTTTATTTAGAATTTGATAATTGTAATTTGATTTGTAACCTGGACTTGTTTATAAGATTTGGTATATGATTTGTCCTGTATGCTAGCTTATTATGGAATGTGTTATTGCTGGAAGAAAGCGTTAGCTGAGTCAGTCGTGGGAAGCAATGGCGGCGATGAGCTCACCACTCGTCACGTCTATATTACCACGTTTGTGCAACATTTAGTAGTAGTAGAGCTTTTTTGTGAAAGAGCTCGTCCGGGGAAGTACTACCACCATGCCTATTTCTGCCGCAAAGCAGTAGTGCTCGCATTGCTGTGTTCCGGTTTGAAGGGTAAGGGTGCCGGTGAATTTACAGGCACATGAGACTTTTCATCTTTATGTCTCAGGGTGGCGGGCGCAGTGCAATGCCACATAGGGTGCGTCCTAGGTGGACGTGACCTTTGAGGTAATGCACTGTCCATAGGCAGAGGTTACCGCTTAACATCAGGTGGGCCTCTTGCTAGTTCCGTCATCCAAGTAGTATAAATAAAAAAATAAAAAAAACCCCGGCGAAAGGAGGCCCATTTGATGCTCTACCTACCATTTCGGGGGAAAAGGCGTGTTTCTATGTATGTATGTATGATTAGTTATTTGTAGTTATTTAAGATGTCTATTTGTGTGTTTTAAGCATTGTTATGAAAATACCTTTATAAACACGCAATTAATTTTGTAAATATAAAAAAAAAACCTGTACGCAATGAAACAGCTGAACCGATTTTAATCAAACATAGCTAAGAAGAATCCCGACTAATTCACCTTTCAAACAAAAAAAACAAATTCAAAATCGGTTCATCCGTTCGGTAGCCACGATGCCACAGACACACACACACACACACACACACACACACACACACAGACACGTCAAACTTATAACACCCGTCGTTTTTGCGTCGGGGGTTAAAAAACATAAATTGAAATATTTTAAGGGCGTCCGGGGAAAATCCAGATTTCTATCAATATCCGGGGCTTTCAGAATATTAGTAAGGTATCGCAAATCTAGGTAATGGCTGCCCTAGTTTTTAAGACATAGACACGGAAATTAATCGGTCAGTCAAGGGTTTTCTATAAAAAATATGTTGACCCCAATAAATAGCTAGAAGTAGGGTGTGAAATATAACAAGCTGCAAGTAATCACAATCACACATAAATAATAAATATAAATAATGCTGGACATTTCACACAACATTATCTAGCACCAATCTAAGCAGAGCTTGTGTTTTGGGTACTAGATAACTGATATACTTAGTACAATACATTACATAGATAGATATTTTGTTTTATACATACAAAATACCCAGAACACCCAGAACAAAAATCTGCAGATCGTACAAATATTTATGCCGAGGTCGAAATTGAACCCGCAACCTCCTGCGTCGCAGCCGAACCTTCGCCCGCCGCGCCATAGAGGTCGTCAATGAAATATAAAATAAAATAAACCAGACAAGTACGAATCGGACTAACATGGAGAGTTCCGTACAAGAAGGCTACCATAGAAACCACTAAACCAATTGAATTTATTAGTCTTCGGTGAAATTACAACACTTTTCATAGATACGCATTTTATATTCACGAATATTTTTGCGATCCCCGTGAAAATTAAGAGACTTAGTATTTTCGTTTCAGTTTTCCTGTAAACTATGAGTGAAGCCGTATATTCCATATTTTTCAAAACTTCCCAAAAATTGCCAAAACAGTACAGTTGTTTGCAAAACCAGCATTAACATGTATATCAAGTATCCTATAGAATAGAATATTCTTTATTGAACTTAATACTAAGAAGCTTTCTCTACCAGCTAACCTTTGTGTATTGTGGATACATTTATGTAGGTAGAGCACAAAAACATATATGTAGAAGAAAAAAAAGTACTTTATGTAGGTATATTTAACATAGAAAAGATATGTAACATAATATAATATTATAAAAATAAACATTAATGTAACTATAATATAAATATATAATATAAGTATATAGGTACTAAAATAAATAATGACAAGTATATAATAAGCATAAACGTAAATTTAAGTTACTTGGATATTACTTAAGCATACCAATAAATACATATAGGTATTTCCAAATAAACTAAGAATTATTATTTCAGGATACAGCTCACTTTATATAAATAAATAAATAAATAATGCTGGACAGTTCACACAACATTATCTAGAAAATACCCAGAACACCCTGAACAAATATCTGCGATCGCACAAATATTTGTTCCGAGGCGGGAATCGAACCCGCAACCTCCTGCGTCGCAGCCCAAGCTTCGCCCGCCGCGCCACAGAGGTCGTCATATATGAGCTAATCATGAGAGTATAAAAGTGATTAAACACCAACTCTGAAGGCACCGATACATCTCGAATTTGGTGTGGGATACCATTCTACAATCGAAACCTCCAATGTACATGTATTTGAGTTGAACTCTCCTTGCCCAACGATCTTGCGTCCTTTTAGAAACTATTCCAACCCATTCATTCATTAATGCGACAACCGTGGCTTTGGAAGGGTTACCCTGAGTTGTGGTTCATTCCTGTCGGGACTCCCAGATCGCCTGTTTGTCTTCCAATGGAAGACTATATTGATGAAGATTCAGGTTAAGGTGTGCTTCAGCATGTGGCGCGAAATTTTGTACGTGTTTTTTTCCTCATCACAGCTCAAAAACACTTCTTCGGATAGCGGAAACTATGTTGCCGGTAATTATATGACCTAAAACACAAGTTTTAATTTATACTATCACATAAATATCATTAGTTTACGAAACTACTAGGTAGTAATTAGTTTAGTACTACGAAAACAGAGGCTCTGTTTTCGTAGTTAGAGAAAAGAAAGAAAATTTTATTTATATTTCCCCAAGAGGATACAACACCGTACGCATAACACAAGAAAACAAAAAAAAACAAAAATCTAGTACTAAGGACAATTAAGGTTACAAGTATACAAACATCAAATTAAATAAAAACAAAAAACCGGTACTAGAAAGTAGAAGTAGTTACAACCATTTTTATCCTAAACTATCAACCATAAGATGTTTTTTTATTGCCTTCATTATATTAAATAACACAAAGCTAATCCTCAAACAATCTTTTTATTTTTGAAAATTACTTTCCCAATGATTTTATATATAAAAAAACACGTGATTTTCGCTCACTTTTCATTTCGCGAACGTTACGTGTTGCCACTTTCCTGAACTTTAATTAGTTAGATAGATATTTGGCGTCCATCGACGCTTTAGAAAACTTAATATAATTATATAATTTGAAAACTTCCGAAATATTTCATTTCGCGAACGTTACATGTTGCCACTTTCCTGAACTTTAATTAGTTAGATAGATATTTGGCGTCCATCGACGCTTTAGAAAACTTAATATAATTATATAATTTGAAAACTTCCGAAATATTTCATTTCGCGAACGTTACATGTTGCCACTTTCCTGAACTTTAATTAGTTAGATAGATATTTGGCGTCCATCGACGCTTTAGAAAACTTAATATAATTATATAATTTGAAAACTTCCGAAATATTTCATTTCGCGAACGTTACATGTTGCCACTTTCCTGAACTTTAATTAGTTAGATAGATATTTGGCGTCCATCGACGCTTTAGAAAACTTAATATAATTATATAATTTGAAAACTTCCGAAATATTTCATTTCGCGAACGTTACATGTTGCCACTTTCCTGAACTTTAATTAGTTAGATAGATATTTGGCGTCCATCGACGCTTTAGAAAACTTAATATAATTATATAATTTGAAAACTTCCGAAATATTTCATTTCGCGAACGTTACATGTTGCCACTTTCCTGAACTTTAATTAGTTAGATAGATATTTGGCGTCCATCGACGCTTTAGAAAACTTAATATAATTATATAATTTGAAAACTTCCGAAATATTTATCGTATTTTATATCAAGAGCTACCAGATCATGTTTACTGAATCTGACTCCAACATAGGTACTCTACATTTCACACCAAATATAAATCCTTATTTTCATTTTAATATAAATACTTCGAGTCCACTCGCAAAAGTTCACGAAACTCGTAAAACGGTATCCTTGTAATAGCTTTACTGGGGCTTTCCTGTTTACTGTTTAAGGCTGTCGAGGGTATACAGTTGATTAATGTGTTCATTTTTATAAGTAAAAAGACGGAAAAGTGTGCAAATAACATTTGACTTGAGCTTTTGTAATGTTATAGTCCTGCCATGTCAGTTTCAGCAAAACATACAAACTATGTTAAAAAAAATCCTAATAACTAGACTCGTATTCGGACCAGCCGCGGTGTAATTAGGCCTTTTGCCACGCTGAATGGCAATACTTATGTGCTGAGCCAGATAAGAGCCAGCTCTCGGGTCACGCGTCGCTTCGTCCAGACCTAGACGAACTGAAATAGTTTTCGATAGCTCAACGGTTTAATTATTTTTATTTTTATTATGCATTCATACATACTGAATACATATATATTTTTATTATTTTGTATTCTACTTGGATGACGGAACAATCCGGGCCCACCTGATGATAAGCGGTAACCTCTGCCTATGAACAGTGCATTATCACATAGGTCACGTCCACCTAGGACGCACCCTATGTGGCATATGCACTGCGCCCGCCACCCTTAGACATAAAGATGAAAAGTCTCATGTGCCTGTAATTTCACCGGCAACAATACCCTTCAAACCGGAACACAGCAATGCGAGCACTACTGCTTTGCGGCAGAAATAGGTATGGTGTTAGTACTTCCCCGGACGAACTCTTTCACAAAAAAGCTCTTTCAAGATAATAATGTACATTGCAAAAATTATAATTAAATATTTGCACGACAATCTAGTCGAGTACAGTGATATCAAAAATAGAGTATGATGGATCTATTGGGAAAAAAATATCTCAGTAGATCCACTATGGATCTGGACAATGGATCTACTGAGATTGTTCGAAACCAACTATCTGTATTCAAGCAAAGAAATATTATTTTATTTCATATGTTCACACGTAGACACACGCCTTTTTCCCCGAAAGTGTAGGTCGAGCCTCAAAGGCTCTCTTATCAACTTTTGTTTTTAGTGCCTATAATATACATTATTAACCCCCGACGCAAAAACGATGGGGTGTTATAAGTTTGACGTGTCTGTGTGTGTCTGTCAGTGGCATCGTAGCTTCCGAACGGATGAACCGATTAAGTTTTTTTTTTGTTTGAAATGTGAATTATTCAGGAGTGTTCTTAGCTATGTCTGATCAAAATCGGTTCAGCAGTTTCATTGCGTTGAGGTTTTTTTTTTTTGTTTTTTTTTTATTTTTATATGAAACAAGTAATTAATTTTATTAATTACTTGTTTCATATAATAGTAACACTTACGCCCGAATACTGAAACGCTACTTAAATAATTGAGATCGTCTCAACTGTTTGAGACGCCGTTATCCTAAAAATTCGTATACTGAAACGTCAATTTGATCATCACTTAAAAATTAAACATGACAGATTTGAGTATGATTGTAATCGCCACTTATGTTCAAAACGGTATTCTCAAAGGATGATTAGCATTTGACAGCTGCGTAAGTACGCCTCAAATTCTATAAGTAGCCATCAAATATAAGAGTACTCACGACCTATCTTAAAATCATAGCCTAACAACTTTATTTTGCACTAAAAATGTCGGTATCTTTGCTATTCTCGTTGTCTGACGAAGAAGTGGTTTCCACCGGGCGGCGAAACGAAGATAAGCTAGATGCCTTTGCAAAATATGATGACCTGCGGTTTAAAATAAGGATCCGCCTCGATAAACAAACTGTGCTGCATTTGTGTTCTCCGTTTGGGGAACATATTCAGCCCCTGACCAGGCGGAACCGGGCGATACAAGCAGTGGACCAATTATTGATAGCGCTTCGGTTTTTTGCTACCGGCAGTTACCAGAGGGTCATTGGAGACATTTTTCATGTTTTTTTTATACTACTTTAAATGACAGATCAAGCAGATAGCCCACCTGATGTTAAGCGGTACCGTCTGCCTATGAACAGTACATTACCTATCACATAGGTCACGTCCACGTAGGACTCACCCTATGTGGCATTGCACTGCGCCCGCCACCCTTGTAATTTTATTATCTATTATATAAAAATAAGTCGGGTTTTCCTTCCTGACGCTATAACTCCAGAACGAACGAACCGATTTCCACGGTTTTGCATTCGTTGGAAAGGTCTCGGGCTCCGTGAGGTTTACACGTTTTTTTTTTTTTTTTTTTAAGTCGTGTTAGTTACACCACTTATAACTCAAGAATGGGTGAACCGATTTGGCTGAAAATTGGTAGGGAGGTAGCTTAGAACCAGGAGATAAGACATAGTGGGAGGGGTAGGACGGGGGGGGGGGGGGTTCACCGGGGGATACCCGTGCGAAGCCGGGGCGAGTCGCTAGTTCTCTATAAAAAGTTTTTATATAGGCTGTGAAACATTGAATGTGGGTTACCCACGACGCATATGAGTAATGTAGAATAATAAACTCTCACCGTCATCGTGTCATTAGTCTTTCATACACAGCTGCTTGAATACCCACGTTCCAATAACTAGTACCTACTTCCATACATATACACACACCTTTCTCCCCGAAGGGGTACCTATAAAAAAACAAATCTAGGTAGGCTTGTATATGTAGGTACTGTTGATAAAACTGTTGATAAATGTAAAATTGTATTATACGGGGTGTAACATAATATCCCTATAAGCCCGGGGAGGGGTTATTCTACACATCAGTGTGAATAACTTTAACTCTACGACTTTTTAAATTTCGAAGTTTTTTTATTCATCACAAGCCTTTTAAGAACCCTAAAATTCCTCCAAAAACGTACGTAAAACAAAATGATGACGTTACGGTACGCTAGGGTACCTTGCGTGGGGCTGCCTCATGTTCTGTTAGGTACATTTTCTGGAGGAATTTCAGGAATTCGTGGAGGAATTTTAGGATTTTAACGAGGCACTTCACGAACGAAAAACTTCAAAATTTAAAAAAGTCGTAGATCTAAAGTTATTCGCCATGGTGTGTAGAATACCCCCTCCCCGGGCTTATATTACTATAGGCAGATCCTCATTGGGTGTTTTCTCCGTATTTTGCACCATCGACCTCTGTGGTGCGGCGGGCGACGGTTCGCCTGCGACGCAGGAGGTTGCGGGTTCGATTCCCGCCTCGGAACAAATATTTGTGAGATCTGCAGGTATTTGTTCAGGGTGTTCTGGGTATTATCTATGTATAATAAAAAATATCTATCTATGTAATGTATTATATTAAGTATATCAGTTATCTAGTACCCATAACACAAGTTCTGCTTAGCTTGGGGCTAGATAATGTTGTGTGAACTGTCCAGCATTATTTATTTATTTATTATTTCATCGTGGGAATATAGGCGTGACAACTGGTATTTTGCATTTGTATTTATTTATTCAATTAGAACGTCATAGGCCAATAACACTAATCAATTTAAATATAAAAAAAAATAACATAGGTACGTCATCACATTAAATTAAAAACAACAATTAAAAAAAATGTAAACATATTAAATTAACAATAATCATTTCAAAAAAATTACAGTATAAAAATATATATTAAACAGGCTATTAATAAAAAATAAAAAAGTATGAGAGTTTGGTGAGCCGCCATTACTTCCAAAGACTGGCTCGGCTAACACTTTCCTCCAGTAATAACAAATTCCTTAATAAGCTTGCAGCCAGGACAAATCTTATACCAACGAATCTAAGAAAACTGGGTAATGTTCACAATTAATTTATAAGTTATCTAAAAATGGGTCGAAACGATATGGGTGGAACTAAATGGGTGGAACGTTATTGGATAGAAACAAGAACCACTCTCATTCTCCCACCACTAAATTGGTGCTTTCGTGAACATACTTTGACGGACGTCGGAGGGAACATCGTACCTACTCGGCTCTTTCCGCCATTTTTGAAAAGAGACGTCGTTTACTTAAATTTTGTTTTTTTCCTAGGGTTTTTTTTGGTGGCATTTTTACCAATGTAGCTCGGTTAAAGCTATAAGTGTAAAGAAATTAAATGGAAGTGAATTGCGTGACTTTCTTCAACCTTTTCTAAAGACTCATTTGAAAAGTCACTTTCTATTCATACAATGTTCTGAACACCCATAAACTTCTTCCAGAAAACATACCTTACAGATTTATGTTCAAACTTAAACTAACAACATTCGGCCTTTTGAAAATTAATGTCTAAAATCCAACAAAAGAATTTTCGCACCTTTTGTGGCGACCAACATAATAGCCAGTGCAATACTTTATCGTAACAAAATGATATTTCCCGCCAAAACGGCGGCCATGACAGATGCAATTTATTACAGCGAGCGACTTGCTCTTCACCCAGTTTTTGTGACACACCGTTGAAAAGGTTAACGAGCTAAAAACTGGGGTAATATCAGACCACACAATTTTACATAAGTATAAGCTAAGTAACAAATATTTTACCCATAGAATATAGAATAAACCAGAACCCGTATCACGCGTAAAAACTATCACCCCACAAACTAGTCTCAATGAGAACAGTTTTACCCAGTCTGTGGTCAGCCGTGCGTTTTTTTTTTAATGAAAAAAATAGGCTTACTAGCATACGGCCCACCTGATGTGAAGTGGTCACCGTCGCTTATAGACACCAGCAACACCCAGGCACTTATATTATATACTTGTACTTATATTTATTCTGTGACCCAGGATATTGTCGATGCGCTGCCTACCCTGATGGAATTTATGAACATTTTTCTTGAAGCGACACATGTCGTAACCAAGCGGGAAAACCTCAGATGGAAGCTCGTTTCATAGTTTGTTGTAAATAAGCCGTCGTGTGTCGTTCCCACATATAAAAAATATACTAGACGTAAAAAGAAAAAGGATAGCATCACATTTCATAGGTAAGGATTACATTTAAATATCTTTTTGGTTTAAATAATGAATTTTGTTAAACATTCATTCTTTGGGAAAAAGTCAGGCGTCCATTTTGTCACCAAAATATTACCTCTACCGGTGGGAAGTATGATAGGCGCGGGAGTTTTGATTTATTGTGTTTTGGCGACTCAGCAGCTCGTACTAATAGCATCGTACGCTCCTTCTGGTTTATTCTATATTCTAAGGTTCACCACAATAGTTCTCTATAGCTACCAACACAGTCAACATTGGCTCAGCTCCACCACATCTCACAAACGGTGCCCAAGAAATAATAAGCTACAAGACATATGACCTGACAACGATGGTCCTCATTCAAGTCGTCAAATTAACTACCTCTTTATTAGGTAAGTCGGTAGAAAAGTAGGTGAGGAAAGTCATTAAAAACGGATTTGTCACTGAGCCGAGTGCTCCCGTCACACGCTGAATTTCTAACTTTTTAAGCTTGTTTCGAAACATTTGCCGGAGTTAGAGAGTCAATGAAATATTAAGAAGCTACCCAAGGAAGATGCTGTTGTTGAGATGCTATCCCTTTCATACAAAGATATAAAAACAACAAAAAAAATTAAAAAACTAAAATAAAAAAAATCTTAGCATGTCGTGTCGCTTGATTGTGGGCCACTACAGGCGTTCTGAAACGTGCCCGTACCTGTATACAGAAAGAAGGAGGCCATATTGAACATTTATTGCGATAGTTCTATTAACATAGGTACCTACCAGTTTACTTACAAATTGCATGAGAAAACATTATGAGAAACAAATTTGACTAACTTTGACAGCTCCGTTTTTTTCTTCCCGTATACAATGAAACAACCATTAGGTACATGAAACTGAAACGATACGCATTATTTTTTTTAGATCATAACAACGTATTTATATGGAGAATTCACGCTTGACCAAAAAAATAACTATGTCAAAATCGTTTTCATACAAAATGAGTAAATGGTTCCAAAAGCAGTTTTCCCGTATCTCTTATGGATTCGGATATGCCCATAATGTCCAAGTTAAAAAAAATACACTACATTTAAAATGTGCTCATGCGTTTTTTAATCAGTTAATTAGTTTTTTATTTATCTATTATAAACAAACAAACAAAGTTTACCTCTATATTAAAATAATTGTACTCACAGTGGATCGAACAGGACATTGGATCGTTTTTTAATGAATCGAACAGGAACTACTCCCACCAACTTATCTGTTCAGGTGAACAAAATTGGAACTAAAGGCGATTACAGTTTGAGAGGCAGACAAAGCTAAATTCAGTCACTATCTAACTCAGTAAAGTTCAGGTAAATTAGAAAATGACAGAACAGCGCTCACGCTACGAAAAGTGAACGAAAATCACGAAAAACTTTATTTAAACAAATATTTGATGCGTAAGAGAAAACATAAGTCGACCATGTCCTCTGGTGAGGGTCTTAAGAGAGCCGAGGACGTTTTTCAACACCTAGTGTGTTGAAGAAAATAATAATAAAACAGAAATACACACTCTGTGTAAATGTACAACTGTCTCTATAACTCACTTGTGAATAATAGCAATGAAAAAGTCACAGTTTGATTACAGGTGTCATTACGGTGCCTAATTGCGGTGAAATTAGAGCCAATTTATTAGCAAGTGAGTTGAAAAAAAATATTAGTATTTGTTACTCTTATTAATTGTATAAATGTACGCTGATAGGTAACAGAGATATTTACGTTATAAGTGCAAAATGGCTTTACTAGCGACGCCTGAACAGACAAGTTGGTGGAACTATAGATCAGCCGCGCAAAGCGCGGGTGTATCCGCAGGCGAACGCTAGTATCCAATAAACCAGGAAGATTTGTATGTTTTTCTTGGAATTTGCAAGTAAATAAGAAGTGATTTGCCAGAATTGAGTGCTGTTTCCTTCTTTCGAAACATTACAGAGTTTCGGCGGGTCAATAAAATATCACGAGTGTTTCGAAATAAACTCGAAGTATTATTACTGCATCGAATTTGTGTCACATTAGTGTTGGGAGAGGTTTATCGATAAATATATTATAGCTTATTATTTTATTTATAAGTTATTATAGCTCATCGCCTCAGCTGCAAGCTATTACGAAGTGTTTATCGATGAGTTTATTATAGCTCATCGCCTCAGCTGCAAGCTATTACGAAGTGTTTATCGATAAGTTTATTATAGCTCATCGCCTCAGCTGCAAGCTATTACGAAGTGTTTATCGATAAGTTTATTATAGCTCATCGCCTCAGCTGCAAGCTATTACGAAGTGTTTATCGATGAGTTTATTATAGCTCATCGCCTCAGCTGCAAGCTATTACGAAGTGTTTATCGATGAGTTTATTATAGCTCATCGCCTCAGCTGCAAGCTATTACGAAGTGTTTATCGATAAGTTTATTATAGCTCATCGCCTCAGCTGCAAGCTATTACGAAGTGTTTATCGATAAGTTTATTATAGCTCATCGCCTCAGCTGCAAGCTATTACGAAGTGTTTATCGATGAGTTTATTATAGCTCATCGCCTCAGCTGCAAGCTATTACGAAGTGTTTATCGATAAGTTTATTATAGCTCATCGCCTCAGCTGCAAGCTATTACGAAGTGTTTATCGATGAGTTTATTATAGCTCATCGCCTCAGCTGCAAGCTATTACGAAGTGTTTATCGATAAGTTTATTATAGCTCATCGCCTCAGCTGCAAGCTATTACGAAGTGTTTATCGATAAGTTTATTATAGCTCATCGCCTCAGCTGCAAGCTATTACGAAGTGTGGATGGAATAAATTAATTATTTATTACGATGTGTTTAAATGTTAATGGATCGAACAGGCCGATCAAAGTACAATGGATCATTCTCAATGGATCGAACAGGAAATACTCGTTTATTAAACTATAATCGTCTTTCGATACAATTTTTTCCACGTCATCAGATAAGTTGTGGCACTGTAAACTTATATTATATAGGTATATTTTGTTTAAAAGGTATTTTCATAACATACATAGAAACACGCCTTTTTCCCCGAAGGATTAGGCAGAGCCTCAATGGGCCTCTTTTCACAGTGGGTTGCACCATCGTAGAATAAAGACGTGACAAGTGGTGCGCCATTGCTTCCGACGACTGACTTCGGCTAACGTTATCTTCCAGTAATAGCACATTCCATAATAAGCTAGCAGCCAGGACAACTCTTATACCAACGAATCTTATCAACAAGTCCGGGTAAATACTTTAATTTGGAGTTTATTGTTTAGCATGTCTGGATCTTGTTCCCTTTGCATTTAAACGAAGATTGCTTCTATTTTCGATACAAAGGTCACTGCATAGAAAACGTATGGGAAACGTTTTTTTTATTTTTCTCAAAACCTTACGATTTGATTTGGTTAGTTACTTTTAGTAAATTATTCCTGTTGAGACATAGAGTGTATTGAGACCAACTTGTTTTTTTTTAGAAAAGTGTTTCATCAGGAAGGCTACATTTAAAAAAAAATGCTGTTTTATTTTTGTATTTGTATTTGTATTTATTTATTGCTAACATGTACTCACAATATTGTTTGTTTAAAATTCACCTAATGTTTCCACAACAGAAAAGGTAATTACCCTGAGAGTCCCAGTATCTTATTTTATTTTATTTTATTTATTTAACGAAATTATTATTGACTAGGTTGTTAAAATAAAAACTAAATGATGTAATTTCTTGATGTAAGTATGAAGAATTTAAAATTACTGTCGATTGTTTTTTCTTTCCTTTTGTTTTTTCCTCATGGTTTTTATTAGCTCATAAGTGCATCATGGCGTTTATAAGGTTGATAAAGATTTTTGTCTTATGGAAATTAGTGATATTTCACTGTTATGTTACTTAGGTCACAGAATATATTAGGTTACCAGAAATGTATGTATCGATAGTATCGATAAATGTCTTTTCTAATTGTCCCAGCCCTACTTTCACGTCATAACCCAAACTTTGTGTTTATAAACGTTGTTTAAAATTTAGGGAAAGTTAAAATGTGGCCGTCGCCGAATTTTTAATGGATTGTGTGTAACTTTTGCGTCCTTCCTGTTAATATAACAAAAGCTGATAAATTATAAGAGTTATGTACGGAAACTTCAAGCTTCGTTTAATAAGTGAGTAAGTTATAAGTATATTTTAAACTAGCAACTCGCTGCGGTTTCGCACGTGTAGTGTCGGTATCCCCCCTACCCCTCTTTCCAAACATACTCATACTCATTTATTCACTTTCGACTCTTTTTTCGGTAACTTGTAATGAAGAATGTTATGTAGTTGATTAAACGTATGAAAGAGCGATTATAAGCGATAATTTTGCACAAAAAAAAAGAACTTGCTATTAAACAAGTTATGATTTTTTTAAGATGCTCGAGCAGAAAATATAAATAAATAAATAAATAATGCTGGACAACTTCACACAACATTATCTAGCCCCAAGCTAAGCCAGAGCTAGTGTTATGCAAATACACAAAAAAATACACATTTAATAAATCATAACTTCTAAAGTACTACAAATCGTAAAACATAAATGGGGTATTTTCGGATAAATCCAGGTGTGATGAATCTAAAAAAAAAAGTTGACGTCTCTTTTTGGACCACCCTGTATAGCTATGGAGTAATAATGTATAGCGGGCATAACATCTGCACTGACAGTTTCAATAACCCCTTTTTACGCTCTGCACAGTCGGACAATAAATCTTTGACAAGAAATTCTCAATAACACAAGGCATTACACAAAAGATACATCAAACGGCAATCCAGGTGACAGGATCATTTGAAAAACATTACTGCGGGGCACAGGTAAGCAGTATCATAGCCGGCTCATTGCAGAATTGTCTCCAGAGCAGTAACTATTTGATTTTTGCATCGGTGATTGTTTCATAACAAAAGCGTACTTAACCGTATATTTTGATTTGAATTTTTTGAATGAAACAATAAATGATATAAATAAATAATGCTGTTCACAAACAAACAGTTCACATAACATTATCTAGCCCCAAGCTAAGCAGAGCTTGTGTTATGGGTACTAGATAACTGATATACTTAATACAAAACGTTACATAGATAGATATTTTTTATTATACATAGAAAATACCCAGAACACCCTGAACAAATATCTGCAGATCGCACAAATATTTGTTCCGAGGCGAGAATCGAACCCGCAACCTCCTGCGTCGTAGGCGAACCTTCGCCCGCCACGCCACAGAGGTCGTCAATATTACTATATATATTCTGTGTCAATATATAGCTACAGAGGCTGGCTTAACATCTGCACTGACAGTTTCAATAACCCCTTTTTACGCTCTGCACAGTCGGACAATAAATCTTTGACAAGAAATTCTCAATAACACAAGGCATTACACAAAAGATACATCAAAGAGCAGTCCGGTGACAGGATCATTTGAAAAACATTACAGCGGGGCACAGGTAAGCTGTATCACAGCTGGCTCATTAGAGAGTTGTCTCCAGAGGAGTAACTATTTGATTGTTGCATCGGTGATTGCTTTATGACTGAAGCGTAATTAACCGTATATTTTGATTTGTGCTTTTGAATGAGACTCAGAGTTAATACTAGATTATGCACTAAGGTAATAAAGCAGTGTCTTACGTCGCGGGAGGCATATTGAACCCTGAGCGTAATGAGGGACTCTATAGAGTTAACTCCCGAGCGTAGCCAGGGATTATTTAGAGTCCTGAGTGAAGCGAGGTGTTCAAGCTGTCCAAGACGAAGACAGGCTTTATTCTTCTGCGACACAATCAAAATTCACTAAAAATTACTACATCAAACACCGTCGTTTGTTTCACATTATTTGTGAACGCACCTTTTTCTTTTTGAGTTCTGCTTATAGTGGCCAGTTCGATTTTCGAACAAACCTCATAACAATGCCATATGGGTATTTTTTACTTACGAGTTTTCCACAAGTTTGCAAATGAATTTGACGTTCCAGATTTAAATCACTTTAGGGACATAACAAAATAATAAAATATACACATGGAAAAAATATTTTTCATGTAATGTTTTTTTTTATACAACTCTGACTGCCAGATTACGCAGTTGGCCCAACTTTTTTATACTACCAAGGTAGCAAACAAGCATACGGCCCCACCTGTTGGTTAAGCAGTTACCGTAGCCTATGGACTCTGTAATACCAGAGGCACACGCGCGTTGCCGACCCTTTAAAAATCCTCCACCTGATGTTAAGCGGTACCCTCTGCCTATGAACAGTGCATTATCACATAGGTCACGTCTACCTAGGACGCGCCCTATGTCGCATTACAACGCCCCACCCTGAGACATAAATGAAAAGTCTCATGTACCTGTAATTTCACCGGTAACCATAATCTTCAACCCGGAACACAGCAATGCGAGCGCTACTGCTATGCGGCAGAAATAGGTATGGTGGTACTTCCTCGGACTAACTCTCAAAAAAAAGCTCTACTACTACTAACTGCTTTCAGGAAGTACCTACACAAAACGAGCTTTGTACTTGTAAGTACGGGTATGTACTCGCAGAGAAGTTGACCAATTATCAAAAATGTTTAAAAATTTGATGAGCCATTTCAAATAAGCTGTAGCATTACGCAAGGGTGAGTCACAAATAGCATAAAACATGTTGTTTTTACGTCCCGTTGGAACGTGACTGATCGTCTGTACAGAGCTTTATTTTGTTTGTGATTGACGAGAAGACCTATTTGTTATTTACAGCTCGTTCACCGTAAGATGGCACCTGCCTTGGATGGCACCCAACCAAGACAGGTGCCACCTTCCGGTGAATGGTCTGTAGTAAATCTGGCTTTCTTTGTAGTTGAGGTTATAGACAGGTTGACCGTAGTGTGTCCGGCCCAAGAATAGACCCCTCCATCTCCTCCCGTGGATGTCGTAAAAGCCGACAAAGGGATTAATTACCCGGACTTGTTTGTAAGATTCGTTTGTATAAGATTTGTCCTGGCTGCTAACTTATTTAAGGAATGTGTTATTACTGGAAGAAAGCGTTAGCAAAGTTAGTCGTGGGAAGCAAAGGTGCGATGAGCTCACCACTTGTCATGTGTATTTCCCACGATGGTGCAACCCACAGTTAAAAGAGGCCAACTTGAGGATCTGCCTACCTTTTCGGGGAAAAAGGCGTGTGTCTATATGTATGTAAAGCCGAATTTACTAGTAGTTCGCCGCGAACTAAAACCCGCCTGTCTCAACGAATCTTATGTAAAAATTATTATCTTATTTATATTAGGTACAACTTGAATGACGGATCAAGCAGATGGCCCATCTGATGTTAAGCGGTACCCTCTGCCTATTAATAGTGCATTATCACATAGGTCACATCCATCTAGTACGCACCCCATGTGGCATTGCACTGCGCCCGCCACCCTGAGACAAACAAGAAAAACCTCATGTGCCTGTAATTTCACCGACATACCCTTCAAACCGGAACACAGCAATGCGAGCACTTTGCGGCAGAAATAGCTATGATGGTAGTACTTCCCCGGACGAACTCTTTCACAAAAAAGCTCTACTACTTCTAAAACATGTTAACTGTATCGGTATCTATCTATCATAAACCAACCTGCTACATTTTATAGTGATTCTATATCCCCCCGAAGCCGAATATATTTTAACAAAAAAAGAGCAACATTTGTAAACCATAAATCTACATGATAGACATTTTTACATTTTTCCGGTGTCTCACTTGATCCTAAACCAACTGGAGTATGTCAAGCGTAAAAAGAAAAATACACCTGTTCGTTCAAAAGTTAAGGGAATTTGGTGTTATTATAGCGATGTAAGCTTTTACCTTAAAAATATTTTCAGATTTACTGGAAATTTTTGTACTTAATCGTTTTCTCCCCAAATCTACTTTGTGAGATCACCTGGGATTAATCTCATGAAATAAGGTACTGGCCTAGATCCTTTTTAACCCCCGACGCAAAAACAACGGGGTGTTATAAGTTTGACATGTCTCTGTCTGTGTGTGTGTGTGTGTGTGCGTGTGTGTGCATGTGTGTGTGAGTGTGTGTGTGTCTGCTGTGGCATCGTAGCTCCCAAACGGATGAACCGATTTAGTTTTTGATTTTTTGTTTGAAAGGTGTATTAGTCGGGAGTTTTCTTAGCTATGTTTGATCAAAATCGGTTCAGCCGTTTCATAGCATTGAGGGTTTTTTTTTTCAAAATTAATTACTTGCTACTCATTTTTTTTTTGGTCGAAGCTTTTTACAATCTTTTATTTAACTTGCCATGTATGTATGTTTGTCCGGGTAGAATCTTCGGGCTGAATTTTAAAGCAGTTATCCCCAACCGATTGAGATGATATTTTGCATACCTGTCAAGTTCCGACGACAATGCAATATTATGGTAGCCAGCAGAGCAGATCTGATGATGGAGACGGAAGGTGGACAACGGAACTCCTCGAGGGATAATAGTAGACTGGCAGTGTTTAGGCTCATTTTGATCAGCACACTGTTACGATCCCTAATTCTATAAAAACTTGTATTGAAAAATACATTTTTCAGAAAAAACTTATTTCTGGTATAGAAAAAGATAGATAGAATGTATAATTTTTCTGTATAACTATGAAAAGTACGTGAGTACACAAATAACTTATTTTGTTACATTTTTCTACGTTACTCTATTACTCCAAACTCGGGGTTTGCCAGCGAGCCATGGAGCGCAGTATTCATAGGAGTCAGACTGACCGCGTTCTCAACATGCTGCGCTCCAAAACTCAAATCGCGCATAGTATACATGGACTTATGTATACTAAGTCCATGAGTATGTCGGAGAGAAAGCGGGTAAACTGAAGTGGGATAGGGCCACGGTTGCCGCACGTCAGACGGGTTATGGGCTAAAGCCATAACAGAGTGGACGCCTCTGAACGGAAAAAGATCTCGTGGCAGACCGCGGCGAAGGTGGAGAGACGAAATAGATACCTATTTAAAGGATTGGTCTACAGTGGCCCAAAATAGAGAGGACTGGAGAGAAGGAAGGGAGGCCTTTGCCCTGCAGTGAGACAACAAGGACTCTTAATAATATTGTGCCTTGGCAATCGTTGTCCGTGTCTAACAGTTAGTTAGTCTGTCGCTTTTCAATCTCTTGCAATCATATTCCCGTTTCGAAAAGCCGATGATTGCCAAGGCCTATTACTTTCTTAGCAGTACTGTAATAAGAAGTTCATTCGTTTGTTCTGTCACTAGTGTTTTATTCGTCACCCTTCGCTATGATAATTTACCTACTGATATTATAAATGCAAAAGTTTGTGTATAGTAAGTGCGTGTGTTTGTTACTTCTTCACGCTGAAACGGCTCGACGGATTTGGATGAAATTTGGAATGAAGATAGATTGGCTCCCGGAAAAACACATAGGCACATTTTTATCCCGATGTTCCCACGGAATCGAGAACTATGCGTATAACACCGCGGGGCGCTGCTAGTAGTGTCATCAACTTTTAATACTTACATTCATACAAATATATTTGAAACTGAAGCCTGAAAGTGTTTTTTTTTATACTACTTGAATGACGGAACTGGCAGAAGGCCCACCTGATGTTAAGCGGTAACCTCTGCCTATGAACAGTGCATAATCTCATAGGTCACGTCCACCTAGGATGCGTCCTATGTGGCATTGCATTGCACTGTGTTGTGTTGGTTTTAGGATTCTGTACCCAAAGGGTAAAACGGGACCCTATTACTAAGACTCCGCTGTCCGTCGGTTTGTCTGTCCGTCTATCACCAAGCTGTATCTCATGAACCGTGATAGTTAGACAGTTGTCATTTTCACAGATGATGTATTTCTGTTGCCGCTGTAACAACAAATACCAAAAATATAATAAAATAAATATATATGGGGGCTCTCATACAACCAACGTGTTTTGTTTGCCGTTTTTATAGATAACTATAGCAGAGCCCCGCGGTTTCACCCGCGTAAGTCTCGATCCCGTTGGAATATCGGGATAAAAATTTGCCTATGTGTTATTCCGGGAGTCCAGTTATTTCCATTCCAAATTTCATGCAAATCCGTCAAGCCGTTTCAGCGTGAAGATATAACAGACTCTCTCACACACACATAAACTTTCGCATTTATAAAATCAGTAGGACGGTACGGAACCCTTCGTGCGTGAGTCCGACTCACAATCGGCCAGTTTTTTTAAATGCATTGATGGTTTTTGTTTTTATTCCGGTACTACGCAAACGAAGCCACGGACAAATACTTGTAGTGTTATAAAATCTTTGATCTGTTTCCAAGAACACTTCGAATACAGTTAATATAATCTAGACTCATCCCGTAAGCCGGTGTAGATACTGGGATAACCTAAAGGACTCGATAGGTACAAAAGTTGAGACTAGAAATTTTAGCCAAATTTACTGGGAGACGAGATAGCGAGAACAAAAGCTTTGGAATTCACAGTAATGGATAAGCCGTTTGAGCTTCAGACTTATCGATATTGGAAGTCAATCAGATAGCTATCTGATTGACTCAAGCAATACCTTTGAGAATAGTCTCACTAGCATTCTATATACATTCTAGGAATTTTATGTAGAAGAAGAATCAATCCTCCTGCGACGACCTCTATGGCGCGGCGGGCCAAGGTTGGCTTGCGACGCAGGAGGTTGCGGGTTCGATTCCCGCCTCGGAACAAATATTTGTGCGAACGCAGATGTTTGTTCAGGGTGTTCTGGGTATTTTCTATGTATAATAAAAAAAAAATATCTATGTAATGTATAGTATTAAGTATATCAGTTATCTAGTACCCATAACACAAGCTCTGCTTAGCTTGGGGCTAGCTAATGTTGTGTGAACTGTCCAGCATTATTTATTTATTTTATTTATTTTTTATTTATTATATATTATATTGTATTAAGTACATCAGTTATCTAGTACCCATAACACAAGCTCTGCTTAGCTTGGGGCTAGATAATGTTGTGTAAAACTGTCCAGCATTATTTATTATTTTTTTATTTATTGAATATCTAGATGCACTCTCTATGTCTATACAGTGTGTCCACGGCCACACTAAATGGAGGACAAGTACTTTAAATATTGAAGTTAGGAAGTTTTATAAAATGGAGACTTTCCTTTATTTTTTAAGGTCAGTAATACTGCATTCAAGGATTTAAAAAAAGTCACTTGCCTAAGCTGGGATTCGAACCCGTTAAATAAAAAATAAAAAACTGTAGGTGTGTTATCGATCGAAAGGGTACTACCAGAATCTAGTGCAACCCACAGTGAAAAGAGGCCCATTTGAGTTTCTGCCTTTCGGGGAAAAAGGCGTGTGTCTATGTATGTATGTAATTCCATTTCAGTAACATAGTATAGTATCTATGAACAACTTTCACTAGGGGACAAATGTCCCGGGACACGTTTTGCCAGGATCATTTTGTGTTTAGTTATTGATATTATCTTGGGTATTCATCCTCTTGTGACTTTAATGAATAAAATACTTTAGAATTTCAGCTGCTAGATCTTTAAAAAATTCCTCCATTTCTTGATGATGGAAGCTCTCACTTGTGACGTGAAATTCAATTGACGTGGAATTCTCCTCATGAAGCTAAATATAGTATTATGATGGAGCGCATTCAAAACAAGTTTACAAGGCACTTGTACTGGAAAATGTATGACGTGTACCCTTTTTAGGGTTCTGTAAAAATTACGGAACCCTTATGGATTCGTCATGTCTGTCTGTCTGTCCGAGTATGTCACAGCCACTTTTTTCCGAAACTATAAGAGCTATGCTGTTGAAACTTGGTAAGTAGATGTACTTTGTGAACCGCAAAAAGATTTCCAAACAAAAATAGAAAAAAAACAATAAATTGTTGGGGTTCCCCATACTTAGAACTAAAACTCATAAAACTTTTTTTCATCATACCCATACGTGTGGGGGTGTCTATGGATAGGTCTTTAAAAATGATATTGAGGTTTCTAATATATTTTTTTTTAATATTTTTTTATATTTTGTAGATAGTATTCCTTTATAGTGAAAAATATATATTTTGTACCAGATTTAGAATAAATAAGTGAGATAATAATAATAATATTTTTTTGGTGTTTTCTGCTCATGAACACTTCTTCAGATAGCGAATGTTGATTTCGCGAGAACTAGGAGACTTAACACACATGTTTTAATTGATGGTATCTTGAATTTCGCCCCACGAGCGAGAACATCCATCTTAATTTGTTCTAAACTATTATTTCTCCATGTTCTAAACTCTAAACTGATGTCTTCGTAGAAGTTTTCGTAGTTACTCTTAATAATAACCGTTTGCCTATAGCCAGACGAGATAGGAATCAGACAAATGGAGATTAAAATCTAGCCGCAAGGAACACAGGTGGTTTGGCAAGTGAACCCGCTGAGACGATTGCGCGAACGGGCACGGGTTCAGGACGGAAATATTTGGGCAAGGAATTCTTTGAACGGACAGCTATCGTATTATGTCTTATTGCAAATTATTTTTGTTTGCTACTTTCAAGTGAATGAGAATGCGTGTGTGTGTATATGTGTGTGTGTGAGAGAGAGAGAGAGAGAGAGAGAGAGAGAGAGAGAGAGCAAAAGTTGGAAAAAGACTCTAAAATTTACTTAATTGAGAATTCAGTACACTACATAGATTAAGACTGCGACAAACCCTAGGCAGACATCTGTATTAAAAAAAACACCTAGCGCCCCTCGAAAAAGCCGTTTCTTTTAAACATCTCGTATAATATAGATAATTTTACAAAACCCCTAAATAATACCCTCGGCTTTGTTGTATTGTTTTTAGTTATCTAATTTTTAACTCAATAATGTGCACCATTTTAGTAAACTACGGATTTCCACTTGCTACGATCCTGACACACAATTTTGATCTCCTGACACTGTCAGTCAATTTTGGTCTCTGCCTACCCCTCCGGGACACAGGCGTGAGCTTATGTATGTATGTATTTTAATAAACAATCGAATCTAGCCAAAACTTACAGGTAACTTTTTTTTTTCTGTCGAGTTAATATTGTCTTATCGTGTTTCTGGTACAGTGATCCCTCGAAATTATAATGTAGCAGCCATGCATATTTTTTTATATTGAATAATTGTACTTGTTTTATTCAGTTAAAAATCAAATAAGGATTTTTCGGTATACCCCATCTTAAAAGTGAGGCCATACGGGCATTGCCGGTACTTTGTCTTCGCACCGCTATAATTTTGCCAAACTGAAAAAGACACGGGCATTGCAGTGTCGCAACGCAAAACCACTTACTACGATATCCCAGCGTCTCGGTGTTGGATTTAAATCCGCGTCGCAGCGCATCATCCCTCCCCGCTTCGTCTCTCTGGTCATCTTATCCGTTGCGCATGCGTTGCGGGACCGCACGACATCCCAACGCACCGTGTGGCATGTCACAGTGGTGTGATGACGCAGCGTCAACGCTCAGAGGGGCTAGTCTGCAAATTTGACAAGCAACTTACACGGACGTGTGGTGTATACTACACAGATTTTTGTACGGGATTTGAGGTTCTCAAGGTGCCCGCTAGGGGCGCTCTTTGATTTCTCCATACTAAAATCCGTGTAGTGTACACCACACGGCCGTGTAAGTTGCTTGTCAAATTTGCAGACTAGCCCCTCAGGCGTCGCAACGCACCTGCACGTATTGTGTGGCCTCTGTTTAACGCGTATAACTTTAGTATTTATTTATTTATAATACACAGGCAGCTCTCGGAGCTGATGCGTGTATATCTTAGTCCTTATCAGTGCACTTTAAATGATTAACAAGACTATTTTTGAAATAATTCATTGAGGGGGGCACTGATCACTGATTTTGGTAACAGGCTTCAAGTGCGCACGACTGTTATTGATTAATAGCAGTCGATAAGCCATGTCAGAGGCCCTCGGGCGGCTTGACAAACTCCGACACCAGAGGCCAGCACTACCTCATACGAAACGAAACGAAACGAGTGCGCACGACGCGATTGGGCAATTATGTGCATCTTCTTATTGCTGGTACTTGGCCTGCGTTGCAGCTTCAGCGCGTGTCTTCTGAGCCCTATATATTGTTCATGGTATATCGTCAGAATCTATCCCAAAACACCAGTATTGAGTCAATCATAAATAAGTGCAAAAACGGTAGGATTTTTTCTGACAAGAAGTTAAATAGAAGCATAAACCTCTACACAATCAGTCGTCTGTTCTTCGGGGCCCAGAAGCGACGGTCCTGGGTTCCCGCCTGTGCGGGAACTGTGCCAACTCAACACGGACCATTAAGTTGAAGAATAGAGGCTTGAAAGTTTAGAACACGCGGGAGGTATGGTTAGAAACGTTTAGGTCCAAATGTACGGTTTAAGTTCCACGTCGAAAATGCTCTCAAGTTTTGTAGTTGTGATTATTTTTTGAAAATGGATACCTATACCAAAAATATCGGTATATAACATTTTACTGGTCTGTGATAACATTCAAGATGTAGCTGTGTTGCCTTGCGCATTGGGATACGACTTAGCACCTATTATGCATCAGAATCTGTCGTCCCAGACAATGTCACTGTATTTAGTCTTGGATGGCGTTAGATGGGATCGCATTCGAGGTGCTAATGAAATTTTTATCGAAACATGCTTTGGCTAGATTTAGTGGTCCACCGAAACCGACGGTTAGCGCGTACCTTCTGCGCTGATCGTACAATCGCGTCGCTCTGTCAGCGTCGCACGTATTATCGCAAAAGACGACGAGCGACGAGCTCGACCGACCGTTCACGTCAGCGCTACGTATAGGGTTGGGTAGCACGCATTTTTTTCGCAAGTACCGTGCGAGGACTCTTTTTCACAATTAGTGTGTCAGAACACTGTGCTAGCACAATTGAGGCGAGGCTCGCAAGCACAATTGAGGGAGGAGACCGACACAGGCTCACGAGTTGAAACGCACGTGTGTGGAGTGTTCTGTGTGACAAACTGCCTCGCCTTTTTATTTGTTTTAGACTACTTGGATGACGGAACAAGCGGATGGCCCACCTGATGTTAAGCGGTAACCTCTGCCTATGAACAGTGCATTACCTCATAGGTCACGTCCACCTAGGACGCACCATTTGTGGCATTGCACTGCGCCCGCCGAAATAAGTATGGAGGTAATAATAGAACTTCCCCGGAACAACTCTTTCACAAAAAAGCTCGACTACTACTAAAGTACTACTACTAAAGTATTGCTACCATCCTCATAATATGCACTATAACTTTGTCAAAATTCATCAGAATCAGAATCAGAATTTGTTTATTGTACTAGCTGTTTATACATAGTGGTGTCGATTCTGTGCAGCATTCTCTAATTTTAAACCGCGTTAAAGTTGTCGCGCGCCCTTTCTAATAGACTGAAATAAAAGAGACTGCGATAATTTTAATGCGGTTTAAAATTAGAGAATGCTGCACAGAATCGACACCAGTGTGTAGGTATAACAGTGTGTCAACAGCTGGCCCATTTCGGACGTACAATATTTGCTTAACAAGTAATTAAAAAACCCTCAATGCAATGAAACGGCTGAACCGATTTTGATCAAACATAGCTAAGAACACTCCCGACTAATTCACCTTTCAAACAAAAAACAAAATCAAAATCGGTTTAGCCGTTCGGGAGCTACGATTCCACATACAGACACGCACACACACACGCACACATATACACACACGCACTCACATTCACTCATCAGGGTTTCTCCTGTGATACCCAGACTCTTAAGAGACTGGTGGTAGCAGGAGAGCCCGTACTTACATTTACCCACACTGCCTCACACGCCACACACCCACATACACTTCCTCATACTTGGTTACAATTATTAGGTTACAATAATTATCAAACTTTTTCTCTGCGCTGTCTGTTTGTTGTCTCTGTTTTGTTCCTAAAAATGTTTATTGTTGTTTTTTTTTTTTAAGCAGTAATTGTACATAAACATATGTACAATTACTGCTTAAAAAAAAAAAAAACGATGGATATAGAAGAGCGGTATCTCCTAACACAAGCATATTGTTTGCTTAAAAGGAGTGTCCAAACCCTGTTAAATTGTAGACTTTAAGTTAATGAAATAAATATTTGTATTTGTATTTTGTATTTGTTTACGTCGTGAAAAAGTAACAAACAGACATTTTCAAATTTATATACCTATATTCGATGTGATTGGTGTGATAGATAACGACTACTCATAGATTATTTAGGGATACCAACACTCTAACTTATCTTTCAAAGGGACAAAAAGTACCTAATAAGAAAGAATGACCGTCCACAGACTGACACACGATAAATCGAGCCCAATTCCATAAAGTTCCCCACAAAACTATTATCCCGCAACAAAATATTAAATGTCACCGACTCCATTCCTTTGAGTTGGGGAAAACAATTTGTGAGATGTAATTTCCCCGTCACGGCCGTATCGTTGTCCGTTGATCTTCGTTTGCTTCCTTTTATATGTCTTTGTTTGTTCTTTAACCTACTTCCAAAAAAAGAAAGGACGAGGTTTTATTGTTTTTTGATGTTAGTTGCATGATAACCTGGTCATTTCAGAACTGATTTCAATTTTTAACCTCCGACCAATTGACCAGATTAATTAATAGTAGGCCTTGCTAATAATAGCGTGTCTGTCTGTCTGCATGAATAAAAACAATCAACAACACGCACCATAACTTAGCCTCGAAGGTTTACTGGAAGAAAACTATTTTTGGGGTATATCTCGTCTGTGTACATGTTCGCTACCTCTTACTGTGTATTTTGTGTTTTCTTGTGTGCCATAAAGGATAAAGGGAATAAAGACATAGTGTCTGTTCAGAAAGAGAGCCTTTGCGTCGTGGCCAAATTGTTGATTGACCTAATCTACGCGCGGACGAAGTTGCGAGCGGATTTTTTTTTTTTTTTTTTTATACTACTTGGATGACTGATCAAGCAAGAGGCCCACCTGATGTTAAGCGGTAACCTCTGCCTATGAACAGTGCATTACCTCATAGATCACGTCCACCTACGACGCAACCTATGTGGCATTGCGCCGCGCCCGCCACCCTGAGACATAAAGATGAAAAGTCTCATGTGCCTGTAATTTCACCGGCACCCTTACCCTTCAAACCGGAACACAGCAATGCGAGCACTACTGCTTTGCGACAGAAATAGGTATGGTGGTAGTACTTCCCCGGACGAACTCTTTCACAAAAAAGCTAATCTAAGCTTTCTAATAAACAAACTAACTAACGATGATTTTAACGACCTCCGTAGTGCGTCGGGCGTGTTGTCGGTGGTCGGTATATACAGGGCCTCCCAAGACGATGCGACATGAAGGGAAAGTACCTTAAATATTGTAGATAGGATATATTGTTGAAAGGAGACTTTATTTTATTTTTAAAACTGAGTAATATTGCACTTAAGATTTTTTTAATATTACTTGCTTCGTCTGGGTATCGAACCGAACATTTAATGTAATCAAACATTTTACGTTATTCTTTTGTTATAAGATACTATGTTACTTAAGAGGAATTATGATTATTTAGCCGTTCTTTCGATTGGCATCATAAAAATACGGGATGTTAATTTTTTCACATTTAAGTCGGTTCGATTCCCAGACGAAGCAAGTCATTTTAAGAAAATCTTTGAATGCAATATTGAAAAGTTTTAAAAATAAAATAAAGTCTCTTTCCATTAAAATATCCTATCTACAATATTTAAGGTACTTTCCCTTCATGTCGCACAGTCTTGGGATGCCCTGTATATATATTTGTGTGTATATTATGCTTATTCTGTAATTTTTTTTTTTAATAATGTGTAAGTTTATTTATTGAAAATATTTCTTTTACATTTAATTTGGGTACACCCCAACCAATCTTCCATATAAGTTCAGCTCCTCTCCATCCAAAGGTTATCTGGAAAAGATCGCTTTTTAGCGATAAGACCGCCCATTGTACATTAAGTTTTTTGTTTAATTGTTATGTGTTGATTTTGACTAGTTTGTAAGGTGTGCAATAAAGTATTTTCATTCATTCATTCATTCATTCATTCATTCGGCTGAGATGCGAGAGGTTTCGGGTTCGATTCCCGCTGCGGAACAAATGTTTGTATGATCAGCAAATATTTGTTCCGGGTCTGTGTGTTATGGTAGCATAGTACTCGTAGTTCCTGATACCCACGACCCAGGGTGGGTGTCAGGATACCCTGATACCCAGGGGATAATCAGTGTGGAATGAGGACATGTATATCAGGCAGTCTATTGTAGACAAGTAATTAATTAAAAAACCCTCAATGCAATGAAACGGCTGAACCGATTTTGATCAAACATAGCTAAGAACACTCACGACTAATTCACATTTTAAACAAAAAAAATATCAAAATCGGTTCTTCCGTTTCTAAGATGCCACAGACAGACACACACAGACACAGACACACACGCAGACACGTCAAACTTATAACATCCCGTCGTTTTTGTTTCGGGGGTTAAAAACGATGTCCAGCAGTGGACTTATGGAGGTTGATGATGAGTGTAAACAACTTTTTTCTTTTTTCTTTTTTATACTACTTGAATGACGGAACAAGCAGATGGCCCACCTGATGTTAAGCGGTAACCTCTGCCTATGAACGGTGCATTACCTCATAGGTCACGTCCACCTAGGACGCACCCTATGTGGTATTGCACTGCGCCCGCCACCCTGAGACGTAAAGATGAAAAGTCTCATGTGCCTGTAATTTTTTTTTTTTTTTTTTTCTGTAACTTAAAACAAAAATATGGTTTCGTCATATTTTATTGAAGCAATAAGCTAAAAACGCGTTAGTGGTTAGGCAGCGTGACCTTACAAGTAATTACTTGACACAGGTTATGAAGAGAAAAGCTGGTTCACTCTAACGGCCATTCTTTTGATTGGTTTTTATTTAGTAAATACATACATAGACACAAGCCTTTTTCCCCGAAAGGGTAGGCAGGGCCTCAATAGGCCTCTTTTCACAGTGGGTTGCACCATCGTGGAATATAGACGTGACAAGTGGTGAGCTCATCGCCGCCATTGCCTCCCACGATGACTCAGCTAACACTTTCTTCCAGTAATTAACACATTCCATAATAAGCTAGCAGCCAGGACAAATCATGTACCAACGAATCTTATTATTAAGTCCGGGTACCTCATCCCTTAGTCGGCTTTTACGACATCCATGGGAGGAGACGGAGTACGTGACACCTAACTGTTTTCAGTGATCATACCAACAACATTAAGCGTTTTCAAAATTCTTTCAGAGCGTCTGGTCGAAGCGACGCGTGACCCGAGAGCTGGCTCGTATCTGGCTCAACGCATTAGTATTGCCATTCAGCATGGCAATGCAGCCAGCATGGCAATGCAGCCAGCATCTTAGGGACGCTTCTGTCTGGTAGTGATTTAGTTGAGCTAGTGCGCGTCATGTAAAAAGAACGCTGGCGGTCAAGCTTCTACAGGCGTTCCAGCGTTCTTTTTGTACATTGCTATACTATAATTGTACATTATTTGTAGTAAACTAGGTAGGCACTCATTCAATGCATAGGTATACATCTCTTAAATAAGTATATAGGTATAGTACGTGTCATGTAAAAAGAACGCTGGAACGCCTGGAGAAGCTTGACCACCAGCGTTAGATCGTTAGCAGCGATCTTCAGGTAACACAACTGTTTCATTTTTTTATTTTTTATTTTGTACTTACTTACTTTTATTAGTTGTGTTATTCTTGATGTAATATTTTTTTTACTTTAAGCTGTTTATTTTTAGTAACTTAGTAAGTTAACTTTAAGTTAGCGAGCTGTTTCTCTATAAGCTGCGCCGCATTCAATATCGTGTAAAACTAATTACTTTGCTTATGACTAACATTTCTTTGAAATAATGTGTGAAAGGGTTCAATTAATAATTTGTGTTAACGACTTAAGGCTGCGCCTGAAGCAAAATGCCGAGTTTGATTTGATTTTCCCTTTTTATTACATACATACATAGACACACGCCTTTTTCCCCGAAACGGCAGACAGAGACTCAATAGGCCTCTTTTCACTGTGGGTTGCACCGTCGTGGGAAATAGACGTGATGAGTGGTGAGCTCATCCCCACCATTGCTTTCCACGACTGACTCTGCTAAAACTTTCTTCTTTTTTTTTTTTTTTTATACTACTTAATGACGGAACAAGCTGATGGCCCACCTGGTGTTAAGCGGTAACCTCTGCCTATGAACAGTGCATTACCTCATACGACACGTCCACCTAGGACACACCCTATGTGGCATTGCACTTCGTCCGTCACCCTGAGACATATAGATGAAAAGCCTCATGTGCCTGTAATTTCACCGGCACCCTTACCCTTCAAACCAGAACACAGCAATGCGAGCACTACTGCTTTGCGGCAGAAATCGGTATGGTGGTAGCACTTCCCCGGACGAACTCTTTCACAAAAAAGCTCTACTACTACAACTAAAACACTACTCTACATTACTCTATGTAATGCACATTTCAAATTATAAATGCAATTAATTTGTATTTTAATCATTATGATTATGTGTTGTTTGCGCATGAACCCTATGCAAATAATAGAAACGCAAAAACTAAATCTACAGTCAATCTGCAGTTCTGTGCGTAGATCAACGACCCCTAGCTCTCCAGTTCACTAGAGCCGCTGAGCCTGCGCCGAGACATCGGCTCGCTCTGTGTGTTCTATCGGCTTAACAATGGGGAGTGCTCTGAGGAGCTGTTCAATCTCATACCCGCTTCCAGGTTCTATCATCGGACTTCTCGACAACGCAAGGGCGCTCATCTACACATCATTGACACGTGGGTATCTCGTACAGCTCGCTTTACGAGATCTTTTCTCCCCCATACGTACAAGTGGTCGAATGGGCTCTCCCTCCTGAGGTGTTTCCGCTAAACTACAACATGAGCCACTTCAAAAAAACTGTAAAGAGTCCTTCAAGGGCAGGCAACGCATTGGCAATACCTCTGGTGTTGCAGATGTCAATAGGCGACGGTAACCGCTTACCATCAGGCGGATGCCAGTTTGTTGAGCCAATACATCAACAAAAAAAGTGGATTTTGTGCCTATGTCCAGCAGTGGACTTTTATAAATAATACATTTATTTCTCTCAACAAAAGGTTACACAATATAAGTAGTATCTATAAGTGTCGATGTGATTCACCTGTTTTGCGAGAGGCTGGTGCCTGAAATAGGTTTAGAAAAAACCGGTAATACAGGTCACCAGGGCTCCGCTAAGCGGAATGAACGACGGCAATGACACTGTTAAAAACATTATAATATGAAACAATATGACATCACCATCATTGGCAAAAAAACATAGCTTTCAATTGTGTAGAGTGTAAATGGGAGGTGGGAGAATAAGTGAGGGAGGGAGGGTTATAGGCTAAAGATGATGAGGTATTTTGCAAATTAAGACGTACCGCGGTCAGTGTGCCGAGACCTTTACCGTCACCAACTTCGTTTATATAAAAATAATATGTACCACCGTATTTATTCTAAGTTTTGGATCAATAAAACAATTTTCGCCAGCTGCCTTCATCGTCTCGTTTCCCTTCCATGGAAACTTTGATTAATTTCTTGCGAATGACTGCTTAAAATGAGCCCTTTGACTTGAAGGGGTTCAATTAATAGGTAATCGCCTTAGAAAGACATCGATACTTGATAAAACTTTTGTATTTATAATCCATGGCAATTTACTTGGTAAATGAAAACGTTTTTTACACGACTGCGCCAGAAGAAGGGTTATGTTTTTCGAGTGTATGTATGTATGTGTGTATATATATTTAGTACGCTCTGTAGCCTAAACGGCTTCATTGATTTTAGCTTGTGAAGTGTCGTTAGATTCGTCTTAATACTGCGCCAACACCAGGCATAAATCTTCATACAAAGAAACGCATCGTGCCGCTGGAAAAAGCTGTTTTTATTGTATATCTCGTAAAATACAGATAATTTTACAAAACCCAGGGCTTTGTCATATTGATTTTATACATCTAATTTTTTACCCAAAAATACGCACCATTTGTATAAACAATCGAAACTAGGCAAAAAATTACGTAACTTGAATATTTTTTTCTATCGAGAAAATATTTTACTATCGAGTTTCTGGTACAGTGATCCCTCGCAGTTAAAGAGACAGTTGAATATTGGTTCATTACAAAGAGTGTGTATTTCTGTTTTATTATTATTTTCTTCACAAGTGTGTTCAAATACGTCGTATAATACACGTGTGTACCTATTGATGATTACCGTCCTCGGCTCTCTTAAGACCCTCACCTGAACTTATATAATGCGCGTCATGTAAAAAGAACGCTGGCGGTCAAGCTTCTTCAGGCGTTCCAGCGTTCTTTTTAAGAGATTACATACTTTTCTACTTATTTAAGAGATGTATACCTATGCATTGAATGAGTGCCTACCTAGTTTACTACAAATAATGTACAATTATAGTACGCGTCATGTAAAAAAAACGCTGGAACGCCTGTAGAAGCTTGACCGCCAGCGTTCTTTTTAGATGACGCGCACTATACCATAATGTACTAATATTAGCTACATAGTGTGTTGCATCCTTATATCAACCAAAGATATAATTCATAATTCATTTATTATCTGTAAATCTAGGTACAAGTGTTAGGTGTATTTATTTATAGTTAGATCACTAGATTTTGCCTTTCGGCGTACAAACATTTGGAAAAAAAAAAAACCTATCCTAATTTAATTTTATATAATAATTTTCAATATGTTAGTTACATTTAAAATATATAATTTGACATTACCTACACTAAAAACACATTATAGTATTATGTTATCTGTGATTCTGTGATCAAAGTAAATAACGATTTGCGTTTACGAGGCCGATCGGACGCCTTTATAGCATTGTTTTATTTCGGCTCTGGTTTTGTTTGTGTCTCTATTAAATCACCCATGCGTGTACATATACCTACCGTGATACATCTATTATATTGGGATCCCTTAGTCAGCGAAGTAGATTTTGCGAGAACTAGGAGACTTAACACACATGTTTTAAATGATAAATATCATTACGAAATCTCACCCAATCTAAATGGAATCTCTCTCATCGACGATTATCTCAGGAGTGGAATACACTGCCGTCGTCTGTCTTTCCTGAAAACTATAATCTGGGTCTCTTCAAGTCTAGAGTGAATAAGTGCCTTCTAGACCTTTGTGCTCCATCTTCGGCCACATCGTCCCTTACCAACTGGTGAGATCGTGGTCAAACAAAGGTCTATCAATGTTAAAAAAAAAAAAAAAAAAAAACATATTATAGCTACGATCCCCCTAAACAATTTAATTTTGTTTAGGGGTATCGTAGCTATACTGATGATATTTATGAGATACTTTAAATTAAAACATGTGTGTTAAGTCTCGTGAAAAGAATTTTTTCTATCTTAAGAAGTGTTCATGAGTTGTAATAGAAAAACACAATTTTTTTTTGAATTTCGCGCCTCAATCGATTGCATCCTCCAAATCTTGTAAAAATGTGATTGATGTTCATTATTACATTTCTCACATAAAACCGCCAAAGCTGGATGCAACAGCTAGTTGATATATCTATCTCCGGCTCCGAGTCGACAGGGACTGGCCATAAAGGAGTTTATAGCTGGTTTTGTGTCCGATCCAGAGCTGCGTGTGTTACGTCACCGCGGGAGATATATAGCCGCAGATGCTGGATGGAAACTGTTCCGTACTGAGTACTGACCTACATAGTACGTGTATCTCAGTAAGTATCTATATGTCGCAGCCAACTGTTTAAAATAGCCGTTTAGTTGCATGGCTAGCCCTCTAATTGAACAACGCCATTCAACCCCAATATTCTTTATGAAGCTCAAAGGTGTTGGGAATCGTTTAACGCAACTAAAATGGAGTTGGGCAGGACACCTGGCAAGACGAGGTGACGATAGGTAGAGTAAGGCGCTAACTGAATGGCGCTCAAGAACTGGATACAGAAACGTTGGTCGTCCAGCAGCGAGATGGGCAGAGGATATCGCATGCGTCGCGGCCGAACCTGGATGAGACTGGCACGGGACCGTAAGGAATGGCACAGGCAAAGAGAGGCCTATACCTACTCAGCAGTGGGTGAAGTCAGGCTGTGGATGGTGATGATGATGATGATTCTTTATGAAGAAAGACTTATAAAATAGTTTTAACAAAAAAACGGTATCCTGGGCCACGATGATAATATTTATTACTTAAACGTTATTTCTGGGTTTCAAGGTTATTGAAACAACCTTGAAAATTCAAAATCGTATGATTTTTCTCAGATTATTATTCGCTTTAAAGAGAGTGGAAGCGGTCCCTTCATTAGATCTTTCATGGACTATGGAAACTCATGGACATGTGCATTCTTCCCATCCTCACCTTTGGTGAGCAATCCTGGGTCGCTAACGAACATTCAAAAGTCCTCTCTCGGGGTATGCTGCAACGAGCTATGGAGCGTAATATCCTAGGAGTGAAACTCACGGACCGAATAAGGAACTCGAGAATACGCCCCAAACATAGATAGCTGACTTCGCTCAAAAAGCTGCTAAACTTAAGTGGGACTGGGCTGGACATGTGCGCTGTATGTCAGAAGAACTATAATGGGCGAAGACCACGACAGTATGGACCCCAAACAGACGACGGCCACGTGGAAGGCCCAGACGGAAATAACGGGATGAGCTAGACTCCTACTTGAACTATAGAGACGAATATTCAAAAGCATTTAAAGGGGAGGGAAGAGAGGTGTTTGCCTTGCAGTTCTAGGTACACTTCAGGCTCTTAATTCTAATAATAATAAATATTATTCGCTAAAAATAACGACTGATAATTATCGAAAAAAACTTCGAAGCTAGGAATTTATCTCCAATACAAGATTGTACTAATATTACATTTCTTTTTGATATTTGATATATTCTTCTTCATAAAGCCTTCAGCCGTCTCTATCTTGTCTACTTATCTTGTGGACTATCCACCATCCTACGGCTTTTCTAACATTTTTGTTGAGACTTTGATAGAAAACTTCGTACAATTTATCATCATCTCGGGAAATATTAGTTCTCCATATGCATATAACTAACGCTTCAGAATATGCAATTTGCTGCACAACTGTCTAACTTATTCCCGAGGTCTTACGAGAATTCTAACTAACTAGATACATTTTACAAAGTTTGCAACTTTCTCTAAATAGAGTTTTAAAAACTTTCCTTTTAACATTATCATACAACATCTATCACAAATTCACAATTCATTCGAGAAAGAAACAATGCATACATACATACATGGACACACGCCTTTTACTCCGAAGGGGGGTAGGCAGAGCCTCAGTGAGCCTCTTTTCACTGTGGGTTGCACCATCGTGGAATATAGATGTGACAAGTGGTGAGCTCATCGTCGCCATTGCTTCCCACGACTCGGCTAACGCTTTCTTCTAATAATAACACATTCCCTAAAATAGGCTAGCAGCCCGGAAAAATCTTATACCAACAAATCTTATCAACAAGTCCGGGTAATATTGTCTAAAAATTGAGCTTGGTTTTAAAGGGATATGGAAAAGAAGGTTCTGATAATAATATCGAGGTAGTATGTAGAATTAAATTTAAATGTCACTTAAAAATTCCGTTCCAGCGGGACTCGAACCCGCATCCTCGCCTGTGATCGGCGATGTTACCAATTTGGCCATAGAACGAGCTATGCTATGACGCTGGAGACTAAATTTGAGGGCACTATCAAACTCGGCTATAATAGCGCCGATGGAAGCCATCTACAGGTGTTTCATTGGAAACCTTCTGTTCAAAGTCCGAAATTAGTTCGAACCATTGACAAGAGATGACACCACTGCTATTTCATCAGTTTATTTATTTTCAAGTTCCACACTTTATGGGTAACATTAAATTTAAATGTAACCCAAAAACTCCGTTCCAGCGGGACTTGAACCCGCATCCTCGCCTGTGATCGGCGATACCTTTACCAGTTGGCCATAGAACGAGCTATGACGCTGGAGACGAAATCTGTGGGCACTATCAAACAAGTATGTAGATACCCGGAGTTCTTGTCTTCCACTACAAGAAATAGGCGTGAGTTAACTTATCCCCAGCTATGATATAGGCACTAACCTTATTGGAGCTCGTAAAAGCATGCGCTCGAAGCTATAAACTACGTAATAAACTTATAAGTCAGGGATATTTCAGGATAATGAAAATAAAATATGTATAGGTGTATACTGACTTCAATTTCAATTTCAATTTCAATAGCCTTTATTAAACAAATCTTAATACTAGTTTATTATAAAAATCTTATCCTTAGACATCAGTAATGCGATTGTTTTGCTTTTCAGCATAGGCCTCCCCCAGCCTTTTCCAAAGTTCTCGATCGTGAGCTTTCCTTCTCCAAACTGACTGACTTCAAGTCGATTCAATTCAAATGCCATTCAAATTCAAATGTTCCCAAGTAGGCCAGTCATATGTTACATTCTAAATTGCAATAATCGCGGTAAACTTGCTTTTTTGGTATGTTGTTTGGGTCCACCTAGATAGTATTTATCCAGATTTGCAGCATTCTAAAATGTAAGCGCGCTGAGTTATTGCTGAAAAACTTAACTTCTTTTAGTTTTGTGCAAAAAAAACGACATACGAAGGCTCTGACGAGAAAGGATACTAAATTACTTTTATAAATTAATCAAAATTCCTGACAGTTTGAGAACTAATCCAATTTTCTAGGTCTAATAGCTCCGAAGTTCCCAATGTTCTAGTGAAAAATAGTGGCTTGACTAGGGGTGAAAAATAGGGGTTCGAGTCCCGCTGGAACGGAATTTTTGGGTTACATTTAAATTTAATTCTACATAATAACTCAATATTATTATCAGAACCTTTTCCATATCCCTTTAAAACCAAGCTCAATTTTTAGACAATATTACCCAAACTTGTTGATAAGATTCGTTGGCATAAGATTTGTCCTAGCTGCTAGCTTATTATGGAATATTTTATTATTAGAAGAAAGCGTTAGCTGAGTCGTGGGAAGCAATGGCGACGATGAGCTCACCACATGTCACATCTATATTCCACGATGGTGCAACCCACAGTGAAAAGAGGCTCACTGAGGCTCTGCCTACAGCCTTCGGAGTAAAAGGCATCATAAATAAATTTAAATTTGTAAATTTAGTGACATTTATTTATTTAATTTTGTAGTATTTCTGGTTTATTAAGTCGTATATAGTAGCTAAACATCTATGTGCAATAATTTGTTATGTTATATGGCTTTATAAAACCTGAAATAAATGAATAATAATAATAAAAAATCAAGGGGTATACATAAAGTCAAGTAGGTACTTATTGAGTCACAAGCTGGGCGACTGGCTGATGTTTTGAAACCCAGTGTGCTATGATGACGGAATTAAAATTAAAATGGTCTGCCACACCGGCCAGCATGCTGTAAGCATGCGTACCAATATGCGTAAGTTTAACAGCTCTTTGATGAATGCTTTGAACCAAAGAAAGCTATAGTCCCCATCATGAGAAACTAGAAATTATGGAAACAAACCAAGTTATCAGTAACAAATAACGACCTTATTCACAAAGTATATAATTATAAAAAAATTAAGCAACTCTTATATTTGTGTATTCAATACTTTACAATTTCCTTGTAAGGGTTTGTTTATATGCGTATGCGTGGTTTGATACGCGCTTACCCAGTTATTTTATAAAGACGAGGAATCGAACCCTTGGCCTAAGGATTGCAATCCGGGTTTCTCTTCCACTACACCACCTGGTGGGTTACTATGAGCTCTTATTGCCATGCAGTTGATAAACTATTCAGTACAAAATATTGGTTCCGTGATGTCCGCAACTATATTTAAAGGCACAATCGCAGAGGGTCTGCAGACTTCTGTGATTAAAGTTATTCAACGATGAAAAATGTCAACGATGAACCGATATTTTGTACTGAATAGTTTTTGAACTGAATGAATATAAGAGCTCATAGTAACCCCCCTGCTCTCAAACCCGTAGCCAATAAACCGTGAATCGCGTTTTATTACACATTTTAATTAATAATAATCGCTCAGTCCTCAACAAAACGCTTTAATGCCCAAATTGGGCCATTAGGGATCATTTGTACCAGCCTCTATGAAATATTGAATGGTGGATTAATGGGACATTGAACGGGTTAATGTTTAAAATTTTGGAATCTGTAGGAGCTTTTAAAGCTTCGGGTAATTATTCTTTACTGGGGAAAGTTTGGATATTCTAGGAAGAGACACTTCATTTTTAGAATGAACTAATTTTTAAACCACGACCCAATAACGACAGGGGTTAAAAATAAGCGTTATTAGTTTGACGTGTCTGTGTGTGTGTGTGTTTCTGTCTGTGTCATCGTAGGTCCCGAACGGATGAACCGATTTTGATTTTGATTTTTTGTTTGAAAGTAGAATTAGTCGGGAGTGTTCTTAGCTACGTTTGATCAAAATCGGTTTAGCCGTTTGATTGCGTTGAGAGTTTTTTTAATTTTTACAAAATTAATTACTTCTGCTTTATTGGTTTCTTTAATGAATCGGCTGGAGTGTTTTCTTACTGGAAGAAAGAGTTAGAAGGAAAGAAAGAAAAAAAGAAAAAAACATTTATTTGTGTCAACAAACAATATTCCACACAAAATGACACACACACACACACACACACACACACAGAAACAAAGAAAGATAAAACTATTTTTTTTTGTAACAGCAAATCTAACTGTAATTTTGTGTATTTTCATGTTTTATTTTGTTTATATTTTTTTTTTTTTTTTTTTATACTACTTGGATGTCGGAACAAGCAAGAGGCGTTATTTTAAATAAAAATAATTATATTCTATTCTGTTCTATTCTATTTGTGCCTCTTAGCACCAGTCTTTACTTTGGTCGAAGGTACGCATCACTGACACAAATTGGCGTCCAACATTTGTTGTGTTGTAGCCTTCGACCAAAGATTGGCCGAAGGTTGTAGCCGTTGTAGCAATACAACACTGATCTTCCGCTGGAACCATGTGATTGAAAAACACGGATGTCTGCGTCACAATAAATAATTATGCATAATTAATGAACAAATAAAAATAATAATGAAGTAGCTTGCTGAGTTGGTCGCGGTAAGTAATAGCGGTGACGAGCTCACCCGTGTTCACGTATATTCCTGTGGTTCTGCGACTCACGATGAAAGGAGTCCCTCTGAGGCTCTGGATACCCCTTCAGGGAAAAAGCGTATGTATGTATGTAAAAGCGGTATGTAGGTAAGTTATTTATTTGTTAGGCTGTTTGTCAGCCTTAAATGCCAAAATAAATAAATAATTTTATAAATAAATAATGCTGGACAGTTAACACAAACTTATCTAACCACAAGCTAAGCAGAGCTTGTGTTATGGGTACTAGGTAACTAATATACTTAATACAATACATTACTTAGATAAATATTTTTTATTATGCATAGAAAATACCCAAAACACCCTTAACAAGTATCTGCAGATCGCACAAATGTTTGTTCCGAGAAGGGAATCGAAACAGCAACCTCCTGCATCGCAGGCGAACTAGCGCGCCTCAGAGGTTGTAAAGAACGAAAGAGTCAAAATAATAGAACAATGTTGATAACATTTGTAACAAGGATAAGTTAAAACATAGGGTACTTTTTAATCCGTATTTAATAAGCCTCAGGACACGCAAGTGAAGCCATGGGCGACCGATAGTCTGTAATATTATATGGACAAAGACCTAACAACAACGTACTAGTAATATTAAATGTTACCAGACCGAACTAGTTTGACCTAGTTTTGGTTTAGTGGGTAGCATATAGGTACATGAAGCTTCTCATTTTGAACATAATAATGTAAGTAAGTAAGTAAGTAAGTAAAACTTTTATTTTGACAAAAAACTATACACAACACAAATAAGTAAATAAAACAGATAGGCTTTGACAGCGTTTTGGCTGTGTATAGTGCTGTCAAAAGAGGACCGTGCTCAGCATAATGCTGCAGTAAACTGCAGCGCTGATTTACAGCACGGACCTCGGTTGACGCACGGACTAAGCACGAATAACAACAAGAACAAAATAATGTCAAATAAAAATAAAGATAGCTAGCTATGTAGCTTCAATTATAAAATGTTGCGAACAGAATGAATGAATGTTGAATTATGGTACTATTTTTTTTTTTTTTTTTTTTAAATACATTTATTTACAGAAAGAATAATACAAGGTATGTACAAAATACATATGAAACAGTTGTGCCACCTGAAGACCGCTGCAAGCGATCTAAAGGTAGCTCAACTGATCCAAATCACTACCAGACGGAAGCGTCCCTAAGATGCTGGTACTGTTTATTACTTTTTATCACATGTACACAAAAACATAATATAATCAATGAATAAAAAAATCGAATTCCACGCTTTACACTAGTTTTAATAATTCAAAATCTATACACTTCGACATTAAGGTGTGTCCTGCAACCGCCATGTTTGTAAAGCTAGGTTCATATTGCTGTGTCGTGGTGTGTCGTGGCGCACCAGAACGCAATCGACAGTTCATGCGCCACAACACAACACAACCTACTAATGTGAATCTAGTCATAGGTAATAAACGTAACCGATTGCGTTCTGGCGCGCCACGACACACCACGACACAGCAATATGAACCTAGCTTAAGCCTTTTGTAAGCATGGCTGTGAGAAATAACTAGCATACTGCTTACTTATCAGAAGAAATAAACTAATATATTAATAACTTTTGAAACTATCATGGTTATGTACAAAATTTTCACTAGAAAATGCCGAAATATCGGGAAGATTTAAAACTCAAAAATCATGGTAAATATCCCGTTTCTAGTGAAAATTAATATATAAATATTCGCTCATCGTATACTGAACTGGACTGGAGAAAACTCCAGTCTCGCGTCGGAGCTGACACACCATTTTACAAGCTATGTTTGTATGTATGTTTGTGTAAAATCTTGCAAATGAATTAGCAGTTATCCTCAACCGATTGAGATGAAGTTTTGCATACTTACCTGTATTATCGTGACAGCAAGCTGATGATGGAGACGGAAGGTGGACAACGATGAATAATAGTAGACTGACCGTGTTTAGGCTCATTTTGATAAGCACACGGTTTCGATCACAAATTACATAAAAGTTGGTAATGAAAAATACTTTGTTTAACAAAAGTTTATTTTTATTTAATTTTTGGGTAAGGTAGATAATGTACATTTACTTTGAGGTAAGTTAAATAATAAAATAAACAAACCTGAAATAAACGTAGAGTGACTTAACTTGAGCGATCAGCAAAATTATGCTTCAATTTGTTTTATTCAAATAAGGGCAATATCTCTTTTATTACAATGTCATGCAAAAATGTACTTTATTATGCTAAAAATATACATTATTTTATGCTAAAAGGCGTAACAGGTTGACGGTATTTACAACAGTAAGACGCTTAGAATTTATTCTTGGTATATTAAATCCCTTAGAATAAATTTAAGATGAAGGTCAATAAATAAAGACGGGCTTTTTTTTCAGGTCTTTAAAACTTACGGCATAGTCATTGAGTCAGTCAGTCAGTCAGTAACGCAGCAATTTTATTATATATTGATTAATACTTTTTGCTGTGGTGTTTTAGAATAGAACTCTTCGTCTCGTCCTGTGCCGGAGGTAGTTTTTTTTTTTTTTTTTTTTTTTTTATATACTAATGAATGACTACCTCGTAGGACACGTTCACCTAGGACGCACCCTATGTGGCATTGCAATGCGCCCGCCACCCTGAGACATAAAGATGAAAAGTCTCATGTGCCTGTAATTTCACCGACACCCTTACCCTTCAAACCGGAACACAGCAATGCGAGCACTACTGCTTTGCGGCAGAAATAGGTAGTAAAAGCCGATTAAGGGATAAACCGGACTTGTTAGTAAGATTCGTTAGTATAAGATTTTTCCTGTCTGCTAGCTTATTAAGGAATGTGTTATTACTGGAATAAAGCGTTAGTCGAATCAGTCATGGGAAGCAATGGCGGTGATGAGCTCACCAATAGTCACATCTATTTCCCACGATGATGTAAACCACAGTGAATAGAGGCCCATTGAGGCTCTACATAACCCTTTCGGGGAGAAAGGCGTGTTTCTATGTATGTAATATTTGTCCTGGCTGCTAGGAATGTGTTATTACTGGAATAAAGAGTTAGTCGAGTCAGTCATGGGAAGCAATGGCGGTGATGAGCTCACCAATTATCACGTCTATATTCCCACGAAATTGCGAACCACATAAATAGAGACCCATTGAGGCTCTGCCTACATATTAAGCTTCTACATACATACATACATAAACTCAAGCCTGTTTCCCGGAGGGGTAGGCAGGAGCCACGGATTTCCACTTGCACTTCTGACACACCTCTTTTGCTTCATTCACTCTCATCACATTCTTCATACATGCTCGTCGGTTAAGGGTGCTCTTGACCTGGCCTTTTTCCAGAACGTCTCCGATCTGGTCTGAATACGTTCGCCGTAGTCTTACCCTTCCCACTGTTCCATTCACGCTCGTTTTATGTACCCGTTTCGTCAATCTACTGTCGTCCATCCTTTCTAAATGCCCAAACCATCTAAGCATACCTACCTTTCTCAATCCTAGTCACTACGTCTTCTTTAATTTCACAACGCTCTCTTATCACACTATTCCTCATTCTATCTCTCAAAGTCACACCACACATACTTCTCAAAGCTCTCATCTCCATTGCATTTATTCTACTTTCATGTTTCTTCTGGCATACCCAACTTTCACTACCATACATTAAGCTTCTATTGGTGTTAAAAAGGCATTAAGGCGGGCTGTCGTCACTGATACTAGTCACTTTTCACACCAAATTCACCCTTAGCATGGTCAGCACTTAAGTGACTGTTACAAGCTTTTATTTCACTTGCAATGTATGTATGTTGATCCGGGTGGAATCCGGGTGGAATCTTGCAACTGAATTTTAAAGCAGTTATCCTGAACCGATTGAGCTGAAATTTGGCATACCTGTCAAGTTCCGATGACAATACAGTATGATGGTGATAGCTAGCTGATCTATGATGAAGACCAACACAACAGGTGGACAGCGGAACTCCTCGATGGATAATAGTAGTAGTAGAGCTTTTTTGTGAAAGAGTTCGTCCGGGGAAGTACTACCACCATACCTATTTCTACCGCAAAGCAGTAGTGCTCGCATTGCTGTGTTCCGGTTTGAAGGGTAAGGGTGCCGGTGAAATTACAGGCACATGAGACTTTTCATCCTTATGTCTCAGGGTGGCGGGTGCAGTGCAATGCCACATAGGGCGCGTCCTAGGTGGACGTGACCTATGAGGTAATGCACTGTTCATAGGCAGAGGTTACCGCTTAACATCAGGTGGGCCATCTGCTTGTTCCGTCATTCAGTAGTATAAAAAAAAAAAAAAAAAAAATAGGCCGTGTTTAGGCTCATTTTGATCAGCACACGGTTACGATCACTAATTTTATAAAAGGTTTTCTATATTTCACATATAACTTATATGCTATACTTCAGTTCTTTTCGCCATTTGTTCGGAATAACATTGGAAAAGAACAAGTGTACAAACTCACATAAAATGAGTGTGACCCAGTGACCCGCGGATCTGATTAGATCCTTTATTGACTGTAATGAGGCAGGCGCAAGCTCAATAATGCAATATAACACTTAATTCAAGCTAGTGCTCGAAATAATGCAGTACTAGCATCCGTTTATGGCTTTTTTCGCGTTCCATCGGGATATATAAATAAATAAATAAAATAAAATAAATAATGCTGGACAGTTCACACAGCATTATCTAGCCCCAAGCTAAGCAGAGCTTGTGTTATGGGTACTAGATAACTGATATACTTAATACAATATATTACATAGATAGATATTTTTATTATACATAGAAAAATACCCAGAACATACATACATACATAGACACACGCCTTTTTCCCCGAAGGGGTAGGCAGAGCCTCAAAGGGCCGCATTTCACAGTGGGTTGCACCATCGTGGAATATAGACGTGACAAGTGGTGAGCTCGTCGCCGCCATTGCTTCCCACGACTTACTCAACTAACACTTTCTTCCAGTAATAACACATTCTATAATAAGCTAGCAGCCAGGACAAATCTTATACCATCAAATCTTAATAACAAGTCAATACCCAGAACACCCTGAACAAATATCTGCGATCGCACAAATATTTGTTCCGAGGCGGGAATCGAACCCGCAACCTCCTGCGCTGCAGGCCAACGTTCGTCCGCCGAGCCATCAGAGGTCGTCCAATTATATATATATTTGTATTGCTAGTATAAGTACCTATACGATTTCGTATTTAAAAACTTTTTACACCCTGTAGTTTTAACTAACCGATGCAAAAAGAGGGGTGTTCTAAGTTTGATCGCTATGTGTGTCTGTCTGTCTGTCTCTCTGTGGCAGCGTAGCTCTTAAACGGCTGAACCGAATGAATACAGTTTTTCTATTTGAAAGCAGGTTTTCTAGCAAAGGTTCTTAATATGTTTTTATTAAAATCGATTCAGCCGATACGTATCGTAAGGGGTTTTTCAATTTCTAAATTTTTTCTTGTTCGTGTTCCATATAATTATTTTCGAAAAAGAACTGACTTCGAATCTAGCAACTTATCCCCAATACATGATTGTATAATATTAGTGATCGTAACCGTGTGCTGATGACAATGAGCCTAAACACGGCCAGTCTACTATTATCCATCGAGGACTTACGTTGTCCACCTTCTGTCTCCATCATTATGTTATCCATCCACAAGTTATGTTACTTGGATGACAATGAAACCTTTTGTGAAGAGCTAAATAAACTTTATACTTATTATACTTATCATCAGATCAGCTCACTGTCACTACCATATTGTATTGTCGTCGGAACTTGATAGGTATGCCAAATTTCAGCTCAATCGAATATCGGAAAGTCACCCTTATCGCCACCCGTGAAATACTTATCATTGAGTAGTTCCAATGGCCATCTCTGGTCTTCTTCATCAGTTCCACTTCACTAATGGCACTTTCTGAATGCACATGTTTGACTTGTTGCAAAAATACCGAAATCACTAATATATGTAAATTGTGTGCCTTCAATTCCTCATGGATCCCATCATCAGAACCAGATTTTGATGAAAATGGGACCAATCAGTAAGTATATAGAGACAACTAAAAAAAAAACTTTATAAATGACAACAGGTTTATTTGAGGTTACAAACATAAAAAAACACCAATTGACAACCTCCTCCTTTTTTTGAAATCTATCCTCGGCTTGTCTTAGGACAGCGGTGACTGGTAGGCCAGTGGATGCCTTGACGTGATTTCCTTCCACTTTGCAAATACCTATAGAGATTTATTATTTTTACGCCGACTGGACTGTACTTCACTAACAAAATCGACAAGGGATCCATCAGGAATTTGAAAGTTGCCTACAAATGTTAATGGATCGAACAGGAACTACTCACTTTTCGCACTACAACCAGTTTTTGAAGGTTACCTGGCTATCTTCGGGCTATGTGTCTCAAATAACTGAGTAGTTCTTGGATAGGTGGATGCTCAATTGCTCACGCTTGAGGCACGAAATTATTATTTTTTGGTGTTTTTTGCTCATCACATCTCTTGAACACTTCTTCAGATAGCGAAAGTTGATTTCGCAAGAACTATGATACTTAACACACATGTTTTAATTGATAGTATCTCATAAATATCATCAGTTTAGCTACGATACCCCTAAACAAAAAAACACATGTGTTTAAGGGGATCGTAGCTAAACTGATGATATTTATGAGACACTATCAATTAAAACATGTGTCCTCCTCGTTCTCGCGAAATCAACTTTCGCTATCTGAAGAAGTGTTCATGAGCTGTAATGAGCAAAAACACCAAAAAAAAATTATTTCGCGCCACATGTGTGAGCATCCACCTTAACGTTAAAAGACTTTGCGGTCGTTTAAGTCTCTCTAAAAGTCGGGTAAAAGTTAACGAATTCCTATCATATTGAGGAGGTCGCGTCGCCGCCCGCATCTACATAATCCACGGCGATTGCATGAATATTTACAAAAGCAGCTTTCTCACGGTTTATTATATTCAAATAGGACACCATTCCACTTTAATTTACATCGTGTAGACGCGCCTTCAGGGAATATTTAAACTGTATAAGCAGATGCATAACAGATTTTTGACAAACAATACCAGTTAGTATTTTGATGGATAAAAGTAGACTGCCGTGTTTAGGCTCATTTTGATCAGCACACGGTTCCGATTATTATACCATAATTAATTATTCCTTTCACAAAAACTTATATTAGGTAGAGTCCGCGCCACGACTGAAGTCCGACGGCCTCTTGAGGAACTAACGGATAACAGAGGTAGATTTTCACTTTTGCACTTTTGCGCATAGAAACTAGCGCTCCAGTCACCGGACTTCAGTCGTGGCGCGGACTCTATATTTTATACTACTTGAATGACGGAACAAGCAGATGGCCCACCTGATGTTAAGCGGTAATCTCTGCCTATGAACAGTGAATTACCTCATAGGTCACGTCCACCTAGGACGCGCCCTATGTGGCATTGCACTGCGCCCGCCACCCTGAGACATAAAGATGAAAAGTCTCATGTGCCTGTAATTTCACCGGCACCCTTACCCTTCAAACCGGAACACAGCAATGCGAGCATTACTGCTTTGCGGCAGAAATAGGGATGGTGGTAGTACTTCCCCGGACGAAATCTTTCACAAAAAAGCTCTACTACTACCAAAATGCACAAAAAAAAAAACATGAGCATTAGCAAAATGCTAATGTTCTGCTCTATATGTAGTGAATTTCGTTTGCCTGTATTGGTAGAATTTTAGTGTTACGCCTATACTAAACATAAGTATTGTCTTGTACATACCTAAAATTCTGACGAAATAAATATATTTATATTTGTATTTGTATTTGTATAAATTCCATAAACTGAACACTCCTCATAAATAAATAATGAATAACTGATTTCTTAGCGCCAGTAATAACCATGTTCATTTCTCGCAACCGACAAGCAAGCCTTAAGGCGCTATAGGTTCAACGAACATTTTTGTATGAGGCGAAGAAGGCGAGCGCACGCTCTGATACCATGTTTTTATGTATAAAAAAATTATATAAAAATGTCGTTCAAAGTTTTGTTTAATTTTGTTGATGAATTCACTAACTCAAATAATAACTAACATGTAACCAAATGTTTCAAAAATTAAAACGTGAGAGAAGTGAGTGAAAAATATCATTTAAATTTTAAAAAGGAGGTATCTTTGTAAAAATGTTTTATTGAGTGAAGTAATTCAAATATTGTATTGAATTATTGATTTCACTAGATAAAAAGCTCAAGAATATCACAAATTTTTTTCTTTATAGAAAACTATGAAAATTCTTATAAAAAACTTTAAAATTCTAGAGACATTTGAGAAACTATCGCGCCTTAAAAATTATATACAAAACATCAAAAATAATCAAAATACGAGCATATCATGTAATGATTCGTTCCCTATTTTAAATAACTATTAATCACTTCGTACTTTAAGTGGAGGCGCACACGCGAGCGTTTTGTACAGCGTGTAGCGGATTTAATTAGTCACGGAACGACACTTTGAGGCTTCGCTTTGAGGAGTACTAATTTATGTTTTTTTTTTCTTTTTTTTACCTAAATAGACATACATTCATGCTTTGACATTACCTCTAATTTAATTAATTTAATTAATCTAATTAATTTGCTATTCTCGTGATGTCACAAATAGACAAGTCGACCAAAATCATTCAAATTGAATACGATTTGGTTATTGTGACATTTTCGTGACATTTTTTGTAGACCTTCATGCTTCGACATTATCTCTAATTTAGAGATAATGTCTACAATCCGAGAATTGGCCTCCTGATCTGATGATGGAGACGGAACTCCTCGATGATTAATAGTAGCCTGGCAGTGTTTGGGCTTATTTTGATCAGCAAATGGCCCTGCTCACAAAAGTGTGAAAAAATAAAATAGGCTCGCTTTTGGCTTCATCTCACCTGATGGGAAGCGACGATGAGGCCTATTTAAGCACGCTCGCCTAGAAGATGCCTATTAACTCTTCGTTTGAAGACGCCCAAGTTGTATGATAAAGGGAACAAAGAAGCCGGAAGAGAGTTCTAGGCCTTTGCTGTCCGCTTTGTTTTAATTCTTGGGTAGGTTCACGATTTGTGGCGTGTAACATAACATAACAACAGTCCCATACATAGTGCTGATCCCACACTAGGATCCCCTGTGTCGTGGGTATCAAGAACTACAAGTACCATGCTGATTCACGTCACGGGACCGACGGTATACAATCGCCTACCGACTGTTATCACTGACGCTCCATCGACGCGATCATTCAAAACTAAGCTAAAAAAATGGCTATTACAGCAGTCTTTCTATGACTGTGCTGAGCTTACTTAGATGAATCCTGTATGTTAAGAATATTAAAATCATTATTAGGTTGTAATTAGACTTTAATTAATGTAATATGACATTTACTGACAATTTAATTTGATGAAATTAGTGATTTTTAAAAAATGTTTAGATTTATGACTGTTTTGTGTTTTTATATAATAATTTTATTGAATTTTATAATTGACAAACTTGTGAGCTAAGTACTAAATTTCTGGTATTTATTTGTATTAATTTGTCAGTATGCACCTATACCTATGACCTAAATTATTTATAAACCAACTTGACATGTAACAATAATCCGTTATAAATAAATAAACTATAAACGATAAACTATAAACTACCTCAACACGCAGACCCGGCACAAATATTTTTAGATCATACAAACATTTGTCCTGCAGCGGAAACTTGCAAAAAACTAACTTTAACAGCATGAGAAGCAAAAAAGTTATTATATCTCTAGTTTGGCCGTTTTTATTGGTTAAATATTCGGTACAAAACACTTCAAAAAATAAAAGCCAAAATTATCAGGTCATTCAGGCCTAATTATCATGTTTTTAGTAGTTAGTAGTAGAGTTTTTTTATAAGAGTTCGTCCAGGGAAGTACTACCACCATATTTCTGCCGCAAAACAGTAGTGCTCGCATTGCGGTGTTCCGGTTTGATGGGTATGGGTGCCGGTGAAACAGGCTCATGAGACTTTTCATCTTTATGTCTCAGGGTGGTGGGCGCAGTGCAATGCCACATAGGGCGCGTTTTAGGTGGAAATGGTCTATGAGGTAATACATTGTTAAAGGCTGTCAGGTGGGCAATCAGCCTGTACCGTAACTCAAAAAGTTTTTTAAAAAAAAAAGCTCCCCGCAACCTATCCAGCTGTCACCTTCACGACAAATGAGACTGTTTACATAAAAATCCACCCCAATGACATTTACAATTCGAATAACACCCCAAGCCCCTCAGCGGGAGGGGATTATGTGGGTCATTCAAACCCTTTAATCAGGCTGTGGCTCTGACGGATTGGGGTAGTTATGAATGGAAGGGTGTGTTGGGAATAATACCCCTTTGTATGTCATAATGACCTATTTCCTTCTTGAAAAAATTGTGTTTATGCCTGAAAGAAAATTTATTCATTACAGTGTGACTACGGGGCTGGTTACTCTTATAGAAACTGTTATGTTTAGTCCTATATTTAGTAAAACATAAGTGTAATTGTTTGTTGTACTTAATAAACGAAAAAAAAAACACTGTGGTAGCAAGTTTGTGTATGAGCTTAATCGATAAAGGACTATTTGACGATAAGTTTAAGGTTCGGAGCGAAATTTTAGTTTTTTAGAGCAAACCAACAATTACCAAACTAGTTTAACTATAATCTGGGTCTCTTCAAGGCTTGAGTGAATAAGTGCCTTCTAGAGCTTTGTGTTCCATCTTCGGCCACATCGTCACTTACCAACAAGATCGTGGTCAAACAAAGGTGTATCAATGTAAAAAAAAGAAAAAGAAAGGACAATAATGTAACACCCAACAGTCACATACTTAGTCCTGATCCCACACTAAGTTTTTATGGCATTAAGGGTATCAGATCCTACGAGTAGGTATACCGTGGTACCAAAACACCCAGATCCAGAACATATATTACATATATACATATATATATTTTCAGAACAAGACAAACGGGTAGCCAAAGTATGTTTTTAGTTAAAAAATATCTATTTCAAAACGAGCTTTTAAAAAATTTGTGATTGTAACCGAGAGCTGATAAAAATGAGCAGAAACACTACCAGGCTACTAATAAACACTACCAGGCTACTAATAAACACTACGAGGCTACTAATAAACACTACCAGGCTACTAATAAACGTCAAGGAGTTCTGTTGACTGTCCGCCTTCCTTCATCACCACATCAGTTTGTTGTCACTATCATATAACATATTGTTTTGTCATCGTAACTTGACAGGTACGGAAAATTCGTTGGGTGGAACCATGAAGTTATAGGTAAATCGGTGGAACTAATTTAAAATACAGTTACAAGGTTTGACAACATTTGTATAGTTTGAAAACGTATAACAAGTGAAGATAAATAAAACATAACAAACATAACATTTAGAAGTATCAAAGTCCTAACTTTCTGACTGACTGACTGCCTAAGACAACGCACAGCCCAAACCGCTGGGCCTAGAGTCTTGTTTGGAGCGTAAATTCCTTATAGGGTGTGTGGTGTACTAAGAAATTTCTTAAGGGGTTTAAAATAGTATTTTAATGTAAAACAAAATAGCTCTGTATTTCGGAAACAAGTTGTTAGTAGACACTTTAAAAATATTCTTCAAATAAATACTTTTTGCCTGAAAAAAGACACAGAAACGTTTGTTTGTAAATAAAAACATTTTAGTTTTTGACAGATTTCAGTCTATGGTTTTGGTTTTGGTAGATGTAAAAATTCTGCTTCTTCCTCGGTGGATGTAAATGCATTGAATAAACATTTTTCTACTGTCACCCACTGTATTAGTGATGTCGTGAGGGAGAGTACCATAGCTGAACTAGGTACATTAACACAACTCAGTTTTACACCTTTTTCTTTCTGCTCTGTGGGTGAGGACGAAATACAACGTGTTATATCTAGTATCACTAGTAAAGCAGTGGGACAGGACGGACTCGGCCGTGACCTTATAGATCCTATCCTCAAACATCTCCTTCCTTGCATTTCTCATATCATAAACTTCTCTCTTTCCTCTGGTTGTTTCCCTTCCATCTGGAAGAAAGCATATATTATTCCTATACCAAAAAAATCTGCTACCTTTGAACTTAAAGATTTTCGCCCTATCTCCATTCTTCCCTTTTTATCTAAGGTTCTGGAACGTATTGTTTACCATCAACTCTCCAATTTCCTTCAATCTCATTCTCTCTTAAATCCTTTCCAGTCGGGCTTCCGCGCTGCACATAGTACTAGCACAGCTCTCATCAAAATCACTGATGACATCAGATTTGCTATGGACGATAGACAGCTCACCCTTATAACTCTTCTTGACTTCAGTAACGCTTTCAACTGTGTTGATCACTCCATACTCCTAGCCATACTACGATCCTTAAACATTTCCCTATCTACCTGTGAATGGTTTCGATCTTACCTTTGCGGACGCCAACAGCGGGTGCAAGTCGATGATGCTCACTCGGATTGGTGTAACGTAGTTGCCGGAGTTCCGCAGGGCGGAGTACTCTCTCCTCTTCTTTTCTCTATCTTCATAAATACTCTAGTTTCTGGTCTACGTTTTGCTTCTTTTCACTTGTATGCTGATGACGTACAATTATATCTTTCTTTCCGACCTGATGACATTCTTGATGCGGTAAACCTGCTGACTGAAGATTTACGTGCTGTTTCTTCATGGTCACAGAAGTTTGGTCTTCATATTAACACCAGTAAGACCCAAGTGATGATCACCGGTAGTAGGGCTTTTATTTCTAGACTTGACAAAAACTCTCTCCCTTCCGTCAAATATAATGACATTCCTTTGGTCTATTGCTCTGAGGTAAAGAATCTTGGTCTTATCCTTTCTGAAAACCTATCCTGGGAGCAGCATATCACTGAAGTCAGCAGGAAAATGTATGGTTCAATGCATGCTCTGAAGCGCATGCAAAATTTTCTACCTTTTTCCGCTAAAGTAACTCTTGTAAACTCTATCCTACTTCCTATCCTAGATTATGCAGACGTGTGTTATCTCGATGCTACCGAAGAACAGCTTAACAAACTTGAGCGGTTGTTGAATCTCTGCATTAGGTACATTTATGGTCTACGTAAGTACGACCACATTTCACACTACCGCTCACAGTTAAAATGGCTCAAAATTCGATATCGTCGGGATACACACTTACTCTGTCTCTGTTACAACATCCTCCACAATCCTCTTTCACCAAACTATTTAAAAGAACGTTTCCCTCCCCTTTTTTCTCCTGACCATCTATCTCGATCCTCTCAACATCTTCTACTCATGACCCCTGCCCATAGGACCTCTTTTTACTCATACTCTTTTACTGTCACTTCGATCCGCTTGTGGAACTCTCTTCCAGTAGAAGTTAGGAAAGCCGCTTCCATGGGAGTCTTCAAGTCCAAACTGTACCAATACTTTTTGTCATTGCAAAATGTCCAACAAAATTGAGCTTATGTTATTTGTTGAATTATTTATATATATTATATTATGTTAGGTATTTATGTAGCTAGTTATTTAGAGTAGGTATTTAGTTATGTTTATCATTTAATCTCAACCTATAATTAATTTTAATAGCACTACCACCCACTCTACATTACACAAAGGTTAGCTGGAAGAAAATGCTAATTAGCATTAAGTTCGCCTATGTACTGCTTTTTGTCTTGTGCAATAAAGAATTTTCTATCTATCTATCTATCTATTTTGACGTAGTGTCAATAGTTCGAATACGCAAGCGGGCGAAATCACAGGTTTCAGCTAGTACAGTATAAATCCTTATTAAAATGTATTTTACACCCAAACTTTTATGAAACCTCAGTTATTCACACAACAAACACTGGAGCAGAACTATTTCAACCCAATACGGGCCACGTCAAAAGTTTTATACGACCGAACTAAAGCATTAACAGGCGCATAAAATGGTATGCCAGTTCGCTTTGTGGCGAAGCGGTCACGCTGCCAGCCACGCTCAAATACCTACCTTTGATGAACCGCAAGTATTAAATCGCGATGGTAGCCTAACGGTTCGATAGTGCAACTCAGAATCCAACGATACCGGGTTCGATCCTAGGCTCCGCACCAATGACTTTTCTAAGTTATGTGCGGATTTCCATCGCTCTGTGCTTCGGAGGGCACGTTAAGCTGTCGGTCCCGGCTGTTATTGATTAATAGCAGTCGATAAGCCATGTCAGAGGCGCTCGGGCGGCTTGACAAACTCTGACGCAAGAGGCCAGCACTACCTCATACGAAACGACGAAGAGTATTAAATGGTGGTGTAGGCACAAAATACATAGAACAGAAGGTCAGTTCCGGCCGAATTTGATTTCATGAAAAGGGACGGAAGTTTGCATCAGGATTTTTCCGAATGGTTGGTACTATCAGCCATGTAAATATTACCAAGGAGGTGAGATGTCAGATGTTACACATCATATTCGACTACAGCTCGTTCACCGACCAACTCGCTCGTGGCACCTGCCATGGAGTGTTTATTTTTCTATGGTTGGCACTATTCCCAAGGCAACACACAAGACTAAGAGTATAACGCAGGAGACATCTCACGGTGAACGGTCTGTACTGTAAGGCTCGCTCGTATATTTTTATTTATGGTGATACCTCATGGGCTTCTAGTAGTAGTAGAATTTTTGAGAAAGAGTTCGTCCGGGGAAGTACTACCACCAAACCCATTTCTGCCGCAAAACATTAGAACTCGCATTGCTGTGTTCCGGTTTGAAGGGTAAGGGTGCCGGTGAAATAACAGGCGCATGACACTTTTCATCTTTATGTTTCAGGGTTGCGGGCGCGGTGCAATGCCACATAGGGTAAGTCCTAGGTGGGCGTGACCTATGTGGTAATGCACTGCTCATAGGCAGAGTGTACTTGAAATGTTCAAACAGAGGCATTCCCACTTTACCCTTATTTTAGGTGTAGATTTTTAACCCTCAATATCTCGACAACCCTTCGTCCAATTTAGCTCATAGTATTACTAACCTCTTTGTGAACCACTTTTTATAAAGTTTGTGATCGTAACCGAGTGCTGATAAAAATGAGCCTAGACACGGCCAGTCTACTATTATCCATCAAGGAGTTCCGTTGTCCACCTTCCGTCTCCATCATCAGATCAGCTCACTCTCATGTAAAATATGCAAAACTTCAGCTCAATCGGTCAAGGTTAACTGGTTTCGAATTCTGTTTTAAGATTTGTCCCGCACACACAAACTAACAAGAACAAGTTAAAATAAAACCGACCAAGTGCGAGTCGGACTCGCGCACGAACGGTTCCGTACCATTATCTACAAGTACGGCAAAAAAAACACGTTTGTTGCATGGGAGCCCCCTTTAAATATTTATTTTATTCTGTTTTTTAGTATTTGTTGTTATACACACATCTTAATATAAATAGTTAGTAGTCTCTTTAATTGGTTGGTATTTATTTTTTGTAAAGTTTGTAAGAATGCTTTCTATTTATTTATTTTTATTGTGTCACATTGTTTCGCCATATTAAATCGTATTTATTAAACTATTTCTGGATACTCACGATACAGGCTAGCCCTAGTGCTTGATCCATTGTGTATACCCAAATTGTGTGTGTTTTCAGACATAATTTTATTTGTATATGTATTTGTTTTATCTGTGAAAATTTCAACTGCCTAATTATCACGATTCATGAGATACAGCCTTGTGACAGACGGATAGACAGACAGACGGACGGACAGTGGAGTCTTAGTAATAGCATCCCGTTTTACCCTATGCGTACGGAACCCTAAATAAACTTTTAAAAATAATTAAAAAGGTACGAAAAAGAAAATGGTCAAAGAAAAATACTAATAAATAAAAGACTACAATAAATTAGGGTTCAACAGAAATAGCTGAAATAGTTTCAGAAGTAATAGCTCTTGTTTTGATATAATAGGACACAGGAATGTCATTAGAGGGGTCACCGAAGGAGGGACAACATAACAAATTGGTTTCTGTTGTCAAAAATATTATATTTTCTGGTGGTTTTATTGGAAAGACAAACTTCACTAATTGATAATCGCAATTATTTCGCAATCAGAATTATTTTATTTATTTTTAAACATAATATACATACCTACTAACAACTAAATAACTGTGATAAAATAACTAAAAAAAAAAAAAAAAACAATAATAATAGTGATAGAATAAATAACTGAAGCTAGACTGAGATGGTATGGTCATGTTATGAGAAGACCTAACGATCATGCCGTGAAGAAGTGCCTTTCCATGGCTACGCAGAGAAGAGGGAGAGGACGGCCACTTACAACGTGGATGACAAATGTTCAAAATGACAATGAAGAGTCTGGGCCTTTCAGCAGACGATGCTCAGCAGCGGAACATATGGCGCCTCAAAGTTAAGAAAGCCGACCCCGCATAACGGGAAGTGGCGAGGATAAAGAAGAATATACATACATACCTACTAACAAACCTAACTTTAAAAAAAAAAAACATACTTCTTGAATGACTGAACAAGCAGATGGCCCACCTGATGTTAAGCGGTAACCTCTGCCTACGAACAGTGCATTACCTAATAGGTCATGTCCACCTAGGACGCGCCTTATGTGACATGGCACTGCGTCCGCCAACCTGAGACATAATGATGAAAAGTCTCATGTGCCTGTAATTTCACCGGTAACCATACCCTTCAAACCGGAACACAGCAATGCGAGCACTACTGCTTTGCGGCAGAAATAGGTATGGTGGTAGTACTTCCCCGGACGAACTCTTTCACAAAAAAGCTCTACTACTACTAGCTCCACCTAATTTATATAGGTACTTAATTTGACTTTCCTAACTACTAACCGAGCAGTGGTATTACCGGCTGGATATGCCGCAAAATTCCTACTCTTAGATTTTATTTTTAACTGGCTTAATCAAGTAAAATATTCAAATTAAAAAACCGGCCAAGTGCGAGTCGGACTCGCGCACGAAGGGTTCCATACCATTATCTATAAAATCGGCAAAAAGATCACGTTTGTTGTATGGGAGCCCCCCTTAAATATTTGTTTTATTTAAATTTAATTATTTATTTTTGAAGTGCATATATAAATTCTACCTGTTGCCGTTATCAATATGGAGCATAAACGAGCAAAAAAATCAAGTGTTGAGTGGGAGTTTGTTATATATATATTATTCTGTTTTTTAGTATTTGCTGCTATAGCAGCAACAGAAATACGTCATCTGTGAAAATTTCAACTGTCACTGTTTATGAGTTACAGCCTGGTGACAGACGGACGGACAGACAGATATACAGACATACAGATGGACGGACAGCGTAGACTTAGTAATAGGGCCCCGTTTTACCGTTTGGGTACGGAACCCTAAAAAATGCATGGATATTACATTATAATTCCGAGGGATCAATGTACCAGAAACACAATATACTTAAGACAATATAATTTTCACTAGAAACGGGATATTTACCATGATTTTTGAGTTTTATATGTTCCTGATATTATGTTTTATATTGATATTGACTGTGCCGAAATATCGGGAACATATAAAACTCAAAAATCATGGTAAATATCCCGTTTCTAGTGAAAATTATGTACATAACCATGATAGTTTCAAAAGTTATGACAATATTTTCTCGATAGAAAGAAAAGCTAATCATTTCATCATCTAAAAGAGTTTTCTACCAATCCTTAGTTCTCCATAATTGGTACGGAACCCACCTGCGCGTGGAATTTAATGTTGTGTGACGCACTTAGCCGCACCTGTTAGTAATGGCTTTAGAATTTGCGGCTTTTCTCTTGGGGTCCATAGATTTTATTATAATACCTTTCTACTGACTGAGAATGAATATTTTATCATTATAGGAGCTAGAAGGTTACAAAGGCGGGCATTTAGAGGAAATAATGAATGAATTAATGAATGAATGAATAAATGCAAATACTTTATTGCACTCCTTAGAAACGCCCAATAATAAAGTTAACTTTACAATAATCTCTGGTGCGATCGACCATCGCTAGGCGTTTTTTTGTTGTGTAATATCGCGTTTCCCAAAGATTAAACCTAGCTACATCGATTTTTGCCCTAAAACCCTCATTAGCTAGTTTCATCGTAATCTATCGAGTCGTTTTCGAGATCACAATATACAGGGCGTCCTAAGACTATGCGACATGAAGGGAAAGTACCTTAAATATTGTAGATAGGATGTTTTGCTGAAAGGAGTTTTTTTTTTAAACTTAGTACCTAATACCACAGAGTATTTTACGTGATTATTTTGTTATACGGGTAAGATACTATGTTTCTAAGGAGGAATTATTAGATTTTAATTCATTCTTTCGATTGGCATCATAAAAATATGGAGTGTTTTATTTTTCACGTTTAATTCGGTTCGATTCCCAGACGAAGCAAGTAATTTTTAGAAAATCTAAGTTTTTTTTTTTTTTTTTTTTTTTAACATTGATAGACCTTTGTTTGACCACGATCTCACCTGTTGGTAAGTGACGATGTGGCCGAAGATGAAGCACAAAGGTCTAGAAGGCACCTATTCACTCTTGACTTGAAGAGACCCAGATTATAGTTTTCAGGAAAGACAGACGACGGTAGTGTATTCCACTCCTTAGCAGTTCGCATTATAAAGGTAGAACTGAAACGTTTTGTGCGAATAGAAGGTATACCAATGAGGTAAGGATGGTACTGAGCCGTACGCCTGCTCGTCCTATGATGAAAAGGAGATGGTGGGATCAGATCGTGCAGTTCCTGGGAGCATTCACCGAAATGTAACCTATAGAAGATCGCAAGGCATGCAACCTTACGGCGGTGCTCGAGACTCTGGATCTTAGTCTCCGCCATATGTTGCTCACCTATAAGCCTGAAAGCTCTACGTTCGATCGAGTCCAAGGCAGCAAGCTGGTGTTTGGCCGAGCCATCCCAAACATGGCAGCAGTACTCCATACAAGCCCGGACTTGTGCTTTATATAAACTGAGAAGCTGTCCTGGTGTGAAGTAACGCTTTACCTTATTCAGGATGCCTAGCTTCATGGCAGCTGTTTTTGCCTTAGACTCGATGTAGGAGCCAAAGTTGAGAGTAGGCGTGAGCGAAACACCTAAGAGCTCGAGGTGATCTCCTATAGCAACAGGTACATCTCGGAATACAGGAACTTGGAGAAACGGACTTTTTTTCGCCGAGAAGAGACAAGCCTGCGTTTTAGAGGCGTTGAACATGACTAAATTGGCATCGCCCCAGTCGGATACAGCCTTGAGAGTCAAATTCAGACGCTGCAGCATCTCATCTCTTAACTCCTGAATTTCATTCTGCCTAGCTCGCGCAGTGGAAACATATCTCTCCACAACTGTGCTGTCGTCTGCATACCCAATGATACCGGGCATTAGCAGATCATTAATGTGCAGCAGAAACAGTGTGGCAGATAGCACTGACCCCTGAGGTACCCCGGCGTTAATAGCCAATTGATCCGACGAGCAGCCGTCAATAACTACTCGAATGGATCTTTCCCTCAGAAAGTCTGCGAGCCAGGAGCAGAATTGAACTGGCAGTCCGTAGGCAGGAAGCTTGCCAATAAGGCTAGCGTGCCAAACCCTATCAAAAGCCTTCGAGACGTCTAATGAAACAGCCAGTGCTTCACCATATTTCTCGATGGCCTCGCTCCAAATGTGCGTGGCATACACAAGAAGGTCCCCAGTAGACCGGTTTTGGCGAAACCCGTATTGGCGATCACTGAGGAGGTCGTTACCTTCGAGGTATGCAAGGAGCTTCCTATTCAGTACACGCTCCATACATTTACAAAGTAGGGAGGTGACTGAAATAGGGCGATAGTTTGAAGGGTCAGCACGACTGCCTTTCTTGGGTACAGGCTGCACGTTAGCGAGCTTCCAAGATTTAGGGACTTCACCAGTTTTCAAAGAGAGGCGGAAAAGACGCGTTAATACTGGAGACAACTCAGGGGCACAGGTTTTCAACACTATGGCCGAGATACCATCCGGACCGCTAGCTTTATTCACGTCGAGACTACGTAGCGTTCTGAGCACTTCCTTTTGCTGGATGCGAATTTCCTGCATTGAAGCTTCGCACCGAGGAAGGCTGGGTGGAGTTTCGCCAGAGGTGTCAAGACGCGAAGCCTCCGCAAATTGAGTGGCAAATAAATTTGCTTTCTCAACCGCAGCGTGAGCTAGGGACCCGTCCGGTTTCAGTAGTGGAGGGAGTGAAGGGCGGCTGAAGTTCGCTTCCACCGACTTAGCCAGAGACCAGAAAGCTTTACTTCCCGCACGGTATGCGGCAAGCTTAGCCCCCAGACGGCCAATCCGATCGAAGCGAGCCTTCCGTATCACCTTCTTGCAAGACTTGGCGGCTTTGTTAAAGGCTTTCTTCTTAATCCGTGCATCCGAGGTTTTACCGTTTCTTGCTTCGACCCAGGCTAGGTAAGCCGCATGTTTAAGCGCTTCTGCGCTAGCACACGCGGGACTAAACCATGGGCGAGCATTGCCTGAAGGTGAAGCATCGGAGAATGGAATAAAATACTCCATTGCTCTTTTGATCACCTCCGAAACGGCATCAGCACAGACCGTCGGGTCACAAGAAGAAAAGCAGGTTTGCCGCCAAGGATAAGAAGCGAAGAAATGTCGCATCTCATCCCAATCTGCCGACTTGTAACGCCACACTCGTCTACTACCTCTGGGCGAGGGATCGGGTGGCGAGTATGACGATACAGACCTCACCACACAGTGATCAGATGTACCCAAAGGAGGCAACACTGATACTGAGTGGTGATCCGGCACGTTCGTCAGCAGAAGGTCCAAGCAGTTGGCTGTGTGGTCCTCAACGTCTGGAATTCTGGTTGCCTCATTGACCAGCTGAGTGAGATTTAGCGTGAGTGCAAGTTTACACGCCTCTCTCCCAGCATGGTCGGTGAACTGGTATGGGAACAGCCACTGTTGGTGGTGGGCATTAAAGTCCCCCAGAATCACCAGTTGGGCACCAGGATAACGTTGTTGGGCCACATCCGCCGCTTCACAGATGTAGTTGAACAACCTGGTTGTCTCGTAGTCTCCAGAGTGAGACCGATATAAACCAGCATAGATAATTTTATCTAAGCCGGTGTCCACCAAAGTCCATAAAACGGAAAAATCGGGTTCTTCAAGGTCACGAAGACGCAGACAGCAAATGTCCTCGCGGACAAATAGACAAATACCAGCTTTGGGTTTAAAGTTGTGCTCCAGGGCATAGCCTGGGTATGTAAGGTAAGCTGTATCGGGAGGACATTGAATCTGCGTCTCCGTGAGGAATAATAAGTGTGGCTTAGTGGTCTCTAGGTGGTGGTGGACCGGATCGAGATTGGAGTGCAGTCCTCGAATATTGGAGGAGTGCACTTGAAGCGAGAGGAAGTGCTTCCGCTGTAAAGACAACTTATTATTTCTGGACTTTTTCATATAGGTTTTTGAGTGTTAGGTTTGTGGGAAAAACGGCTGTTGAGCGAGGCACTGACCAGCGAAAACTTAGAGACTTACAGCAGGCTCCTGCGCCAGTGGGAGACTAGACTGGAGACTGCGGGGACGCCCGAACCCCCCCAGGAATGGCCATCGGGTCCTCTCATCCGGTCGCCAACCGGCACGATGGAGCATTCTGGGATTTTTCGCGAGGCGGCGGGGCAGCCTTTCATGAGTGGCTAACTCACTAGTTGGGCCCCCTACAACCTGCGGTCGGCCAGCGGAGAACCGTGCTTCGGATCCCGCTACCCTCCAAGCCTAGCCTTCCGGCACACTTGCACCACTGCGGTCTCTAAACCGCACATGCTGAATCAAGTGCATGAACTGCTCAAACCCGTCACTTCCACGATGGCTACACTGGACATCAGTCCGAAACACGACAATGTCGCTTCACGGACTGGCTTTGTCCAGTGGGTGGTGACAAGCCACGGCCGAAGCCTACCACCAGAAATGTTGTTACCCGTTTGGCACCACCCAGAGATCACGTGTAGGGACGCAAGGGTATTTTCCTACGGACGCGGGTAACTTCGATCTCCAAAAATGCAGTATTACTAAGTTTAAGAAATAAAATAAAGTCCCGTTTCAGCAAAATATCTTATCAAAAAAAGTTAAGGTCCCTTCCCTTAATGTCGCATAGTCTTCGGACGCCCTGTATATATTTTATACAAACATCGCTCGTTTTAGTACGGGATTCTTGAGTGAATATTTATGACTTAAGTTTTTCATGGGTAACCTAAGTATTATTTCAACGTAGGCAGATCGTATCTATGACAACACTATGTGCATGTTTATGTGTCAACCAGTCACGTCAATATTATACTTATTTCAGTTCTGAGAAGTCATTAAAACAGCATTAAGCAGAGCATTAGCTACTTATCGCAAAGGCCATCGTTATAATGCGTTCAGCAATCGACAACTTCGCTGGCAAATCGCCTAGGCATCGGAAATAAGGGTAAGGCTAGGGTACCGCAAGTTGAAGCCATTAAGATTTACAACGTTTTTGTTTTTAATAATATAGTTTATAGGATGGAATTCGAGACAGTAAAATAAAAGGAATAAAATCATTTTTTTGTCTCTTCAATATTTCAAGTTTTCTTTAATTATCTCTTCTTTCTCCGCATATCTCCTCCTTAAGATGCTGACAAAAGCCAAATTCAGTTACTATCTAGCTCAATAAAGTTCAGGTAATTTATAAAGGGACAGACAGCGCTCGCTCAACCAAAAGTGAACGAAAATCACGAAAAACAATATTTAAACAAATATTTGCTGCGTAATCGAAAATATAAATGTACTATGCCCTCTAAAATAATATTATTTGTAACTCTTATTAATTTTATGAATGGACATTGATAGGTAATAGAGATATTTACGTTATAAGCGCATTGAAGAGATTCTCGACGACCTCTGTGGCACGGCGGGCGAAGCTTGGCCTGCGACGCAGGAGGTTGCGGGTTCGATTCCCGCCTCGGAACAAATATTTGTGCGATTGCAGATATTTGTTCAGGGTGTTCTGGGTATTTTCTATGTATAATAAAAAAATATCTATCTATGTAATATGTTGTATTAAGTATATCAGTTATCTAGTACCCATAACACAAGCTCTGCTTAGCTTGGGGCTAGATAATGTTGTGTGAACTGTCCAGCATTATTTATTTATTTATTTATTTATATTCACGTTTTTTTTTAACGAGAAAATTTGTCGTTATATTGTTTTAGGCTCTATTACCCTTGGAAATAATTGATGAAGACTCACATAGTATTTTTATTATTATCATAAACTGTGTGAATTTTGCTAAAAATACGTTTAAGAGATACTAATTGACTCAACATATTATCATTACTTTCAAACAAGTTTTTTTTTTAACTTTGAATGACATTTGTTTGGTTGCGGCTGTTGGTAAGTAACGATAAATAAATAAATAAATAAATAAATAATGCTGGACAGTTCACACCACATTATCTAGCCCCAAGCTAAGCAGAGCTTGTGTTATGGGTACTAGATAACTGATATACTCAATACAATACATTACATAGATAGATATTTTTTATTATACATAGAAAATACCCAGAACACCCTGAACAAATATCTGCGATCACACAAATATTTGTTCCGAGGCAGGAATCGAACCCGCAACCTCCTGCTTCGCAGGCTAAGCTTCGCCCGCCGCGCCACAGAGGTCGATGTGGCGGAAGATGAAGCACAAAGGTCTAGAAGGCACCTATTCCCTCTAGCCTTGAAGAGACCCAGATTATAGTTATCAGGCAAGACAGGCGACTGTAGTGTATTCTAATTCTTAACAGTTCGCATTATAAAGGTAGAATTGAAACTTTTGTCGTTTTTTTTTTTCAAGTGTTTTATATTTAAATTTCCTCAACCTATATTGTCCCACTGCTGGGCAAAGGTTTCCCCCAAATTCATCCACTTATCCTTGTATTTGGCAGTCTCCCACCACTCCTCAAAATTCACAAGATCGGACGCCCACGCTTTCTCAGCCGAGTATACGAGTAAATTTTTCGAACTTTTTCGGCCGATTTTTTTTTTATATTTAAATGTAACCCAAAAATTCTGTTAATTTATTCTTTATTTATTTTATTTTCTCCAAAGTTTTTGTGCAACATTCCGCACCTACGGAACCATAAAACCAAAACGCAGATCAACGCTGCCGTTTCTTGCCGTAAATAACACAAGTCAACTAAAAGTTATGTTCCACATAACTCCTATCTGATTTAGGACGTAACAAACAAATAAGTCGGCTAAATAATTAATTGGGAAGGTGATGTTGCCAACTATTTATTTAAGGAACGGCTACTTTTGGGAAAAAAGTGCGAAAAATTGCGTTACCAACGTTCACGATAACAGACTTACCTACCTACTTTAGATACCTATTAATGTACATTGATAAAATTAATAAGAGTAACAAATAATATTATTTTAGAGGGCATGGTAAATTTATAATTATCATTATGCAGCAAATATTTGTTTAAATACTGTTTTTCGTGATTTTCATTCACTTTTCGTTGCGCGCTATTCTTTCACTTTCTATTTCCGTTAAGTTAACCACCACCAGCTTCAGGTAAGTTGGTATATACTCGTAGTTCCTGATACCCACGACACAGGGGATCCTAGTGTGGGATCAGAATCACGTTTAAAATACGCCATAAATAAGCCGTGTGCATAGGGTCTAAAATGAAAATATCGTAATTATGAGAGGCATTTCGAATATTAAGAGAGTCTAGTAAGAAATGTCCATAAATAATACTTTATATCTATATATATAAAAGAGAAGTCCACACACTCACTCACTCACTGACCACTCATCACGAAATCTCGGAAACTACTGGGCCGAGAGGTCTGAAATTTGGCGCAAGCTTTCTTAAAGGGGTGCTGGCGCGCACAAAGAAACGATTTTTGAAAATTCGCACCCTAAGGGGTTGAAAAAGGGTGTTAAAGTTTGTATGAAAGTCTACGCGTTGACGAAGTCGCGAGCGGGTCAGCTAGTAAACCTATATAAGAGCTTAACCTGACTGACTGACTGACTGACTGATTCATCATCGCCGAGCCGAAACCGCTGGACCTAGAAAGCTGAAAATTGGACCGTAGGCTGTGGCGTAGGTTCCTTTTATAGCAAAAACACCCACTAAGAAGGGATTTTTGTAAATTCAATCCCTAAGGGGTGAAACGGGGTTAAAACCATTGTATGAAAAATCGTATTAATGAACTAACAAACTTGAAACTTTGCATAAGTATGCTTCAATACAAATCATAAAAATGTAAAATATTTTTTCCCCGAACTACCCCTAAAAGCGGCTGCAATGGGTCGTTAATATGGGAACATATTATCGCGTGGTGCCTTTTGCAAATAAACTACATTTATTTACAGAAATAATAATACAACTAATACAAGGTATGTACAAAATAATAGACAGTAGTAGTAGAGCTTTTTTTGTGAAAGAGTTCGTCTGGGGAAGGACTACCACCATACCTATTTCTGCCACAAAGCAGTAGTGCTCGCATTGCTGTGTTCCGGTTTGAAGGGTAAGTGTGCCGGTGAAATTACAGGCACATGAGACTTTTCATCTTTATGTCTCAGGGTGGCGGGCGCAGTGCAATGCCACATAGGGCGCGTCCTAGGTGGACGTGACCTATGAGGTAATGCAGTGATCATAGACAGAGGTTACCGCTTAACATCAGGTGGGCCATCGGCTTGTTACGTCATTCAACTACTTGAATACAAATAAAAAAAAAAAAAAAAAACACATGAAACAGCTACCTGAAGACCTGCTAATGATCAAAAGGTAGCTCAACTGATCCAAATCACTACCAGACGGAAGATGAAAGAAGAAACCCGTCCCTAAGAAGAAACTTGAAACTTTGTATGGGTAATTAAAATACAGAAAAATTGAACACATATTTCAGGACTTTTCAAAATAACCCTTGAAAAAGGGGTAAAAAGGAGTGTTTTTTTTTTGTTTTTTCTTATGTGATTCGTATCAAAGCACAGGTATTCAACTAGTAAATAATATATTAAGAGGCGAGCACATAACATAGTTTAACTTTTGAAACTATCATGGTTATGCACATACTTTTTACTAGAAACGGGATATTTACCATGATGATCATGGCGCATGCAACTGTGCCGTGTGAAGGTTAGTCGGTCGTCGAAATTTTGGGAACAATCAAAACTCGAAAATCTTATAAAATATTTACCATGATGATCATGGCGCATGCAACTGTGCCGTGTGAAGGTTAGTCGGTCGTCGAAATTTTGGGAACAATCAAAACTCGAAAATCTTATAAAATATTTACCATGATGATCATGGCGCATGCAACTGTGCCGTGTGAAGGTTAGTCGGTCGTCGAAATTTTGGGAACAGTCAAAACTCGAAAATCTTATAACATAATATTTACTGATGATCATGGCGCATGCAACTGTGCCGTGTGAAGGTTAGTCGGTCGTCTAAATTTTGGGAACAGTCAAAACTCGAAAATCTTATAACATATTTACCATGATGATCATGACGCATGCAACTGTGCCGTGTGAAGGTTAGTCGGTCGTCGAAATTTTGGGAACAATCAAAACTCGAAAATCTTATAACATAATATTTACCATGATGATCATGGCGCATGCAACTGTGCCGTGTGAAGGTTAGTCGGTCGTCGAAATTTTGGGAACAGTCAAAACTCGAAAATCTTATAACATATTTACCATGATGATCATGGCGCATGCAACTGTGCCGTGTGAAGGTTAGTCGGTCGTCGAAATTTTGGGAACAGTCAAAACTCGAAAATCTTATAAGATATCCCGTTTCTTGTGAAAAGTATAGCATAGTTTGCCAACTATGAAATTAGGGCTATTGGTGTTAAAAATAACTCTTCAAATATCTTTTGTTGTAATTATATCTCAGACTGCTTGTATGAAAAACTTTGACATAAATGTATGAGCATTGTATTTCTTTGACGTAATGAGGGTTCATTGCCTACCAAATGCCAACTGGTGTATCTGATCGCTCACAAAAAATGACGTGACTGTTTGGCGTCCTGCAGACACTCATGTAAGCTTCAATCACTTCCATCAGTCATGAATTACTTGTATTAATGGCTGTTGAAATAGACTCAAGCTATTTGACTGGCGGTTGAAATAAAACTATCCAGATTATTAGATATTCACATCATATCATATTCGGTAATTAGGCATTTTTCTTTTAAAATGATTCCCACCCACGATAGTTTCAATTCAAAAAACAAAAAATATATATGTTAATCTTCATAATTTTTCCAAGAGCATGATAGAGCACAAAATATGATTTCGATAAATTTATCGATAAAAAAAATCGTGAATGCAATAACAATGCGCTTATAACAAAACTATATCTCTATTAAGTACCTATCAACGTACATTGATAAAATTAATAAGAGTAACAAATGATATTATTTTAGACGGCATGGGCGATTTATAATTTCGATTACGCTGCAAATATTTCTTTGAATGCTTTTTATCGTGATTATCGTTCACTTTTCGTTGCGCGAGCGCTATTCTGTCACTTTATGAATCTAATAGGGAAATTTGGGAAAACCTTACCACCTGATGTAAAGTGGTCACCGTTACTTATAGTCACCGGCAACACCGTGGGTATTGTCGATGCGCTGCCTACTCTGAAGGAATTTATGAACATTTTTCTTGAAGCGACACATGTCGTAACCAAGCGGGAAAACCTCAGATGGAAGCTCATTTCATAGTTTATCTGGACTTTACTGAGTTAAAAAGTGACGGAATTTGGCTGTTGTCTGCCTCTTAATCTGTGGCCTTACCCTTGAAGTTCTGGGGTTTGCTTTTTACACATACCTAATACGTAATAGACTATCTTGGTTGGTTGTATCTTGGTTATAGGTTGTCTAGAAGAAATCGCTGCTAAGCGATAAGACCGCCAATTGTACTTGAAATGATATAGTTAAGTTTTGTTTCTTTTTGTTCATATTACTATCCAATGAAATTACAGGCACATGAGACTTTTCATCTATATGTCTCAGGGTGGCGGGCGCAGTGCAATGCCACATAGGTTGCGTCCTAGGTGGACGTGATCTATGAGGTAATGTACTGTTCATAGGCAGAGGTTACCGCTTAACATCAGGTGGGCCTCTTGCTTGATCCGTCATCCAAGTAGTATAAAAAAAAAAAAAAAAAAAAAAAAAATATATATTTTTTTATTATTTATTAAGGTGTACAATAAAGTATTTTCTATCTATCTATCTATATTTTCCATTTTTGATTCTCTTACCGTTTTTATATCCATAGTAGCCAGTGCCTGATGAAGAGCCACTGTCGGTCGATGACTCCTGGTGCTGACGGGCCTCCTCGTCCTTCAGAGGCGCGGCGGGCTCCATGGCGACTACTAGCACGTCACCTGTCACACTTCACGTCAACATCACTTTGACATTCACTCACACCGGCACTTGTACCTGAAGAGAAAGAAAATGGTATTAAAATCATTGTAGTTGCACCGGCATCCATACCCTATAAACCGGAACACAGCAATGCGAGCACTACTGCTTTGCGGCAGAAATGGGTATGATGGCAGATTTTACCGGACATCTTTGGCGCTAGATATTTGCGCAAATAGGATATGAGAAAAATGGGGGTTTTAGTTATAGCAAAGCTAACGCTAACGCTTTGTAAACTGCCCAAAAAAAGGACTACATTGTTTTCTGAGTTCATGTATGTATGTATCTGTGTGTATGTATGTTTATTTATTCCACCATAATATCTTCTAAACGCGATACATGTTTCATTAGAATATGCACATTATCCCGATAAGCACTATATAAGTGGAATTTTACAAGAAAAACACAGGTGACCATGATGTCCAAATTAAAAAGACCAAACTGAAGCTGATCGTGTTTGTAAAACTTTTTTAACCCTGTAGTTCAATGGTAGGACTATTGAAACGAAAACTAGCCCATTTGTTCTATAGAACTGATAATATATTCCATTTGTTCTATAGAACTGATAATATATTCCATTTGTTCTATAGAACTAATAATATATTCCATTTGTTCTATAGAACTGATAATATATTCCATTTGTTCTATAGAACTGATAATATATTCCATTTGTTCTATAGAACTAATAATATATTCCATTTGTTCTATAGAACTAATAATATATTCCATTTGTTCTATAGAACTAATAATATATTCCATTTGTTCTATAGAACTAATAATATATTCCATTAGTTCTATAGAACTGATGACCCATGTTAGTTCTACTTAAAAATCAAGGCAGTCGTTTTTTTTAAATATTTTTAATGATTATACTTCTTAGCGGTTTGGTTTACAAAATTAACAGTATTTTATTATTTAAGAAAAGCAAGGAGCATCAAAGATAATCTTTAAAAGAATTGTTTTATTTTTGCAATAAAAAATGGTTTGCCTTCATTTCTTGAACATTTCAGCGCATTGAAAAATGTTGTTTCAGTAGTTCAGACAGCTCAGCTACACAAATAATTTGGTGAAATATGTTTTCACTGACCTTATTCACACGGAAAATATATTGAAATTCTAACTAAAACAACTACAGTGTACACACAAAGGTGCTAACGAAAACACGACACTAAAATAACAAGCTTCAAAAAACACATTAATAATATTCACAATTCAAATTCGGAACACTCGCGTTCGAATATCGTGCTATATTCAAATTCAGAACGGAATTGTTGGACTGAATGTACGTGCTTTTGTCCTTGCGTAGCGGGTCTAACTGAAACGCCACTATTTTTGCAGATGGCTTGCTCTGGAGTAAATAATGTTATTTTTGAACCATTATTGCTATTGGGAGTTTTGATTTATTATTGCTACGGCATTTGCACTGAAAAATACTATTTGTTCCCATTTGTAGTAGGTATTAAGGTGAATGCTCACGTTTGCGGCGCAAGATTAATTTTTTTTGGTGTTTTTTGCCCTTTACAGGGCATCAACACTTCTTTCGATGACGAAAGTTGAGTTCGCGACAACTAGGAGACCTAACACACATGTTTTAATTGATTGTATCTCATAAATATCATCAGTTTAGCTACGATACCCCTAAACAAACAAAAACACTGTAAAAATGTGTTTAGGGGTATCATAGCTAAACTGATAATATTTATGAGATACTATCAATTAAAACATGTGTGTTAAGTCTCCTAGTTGTCGCGAACTCAACTTTCGTTATCTGAAGAAGTGTTGATGAGCTGTAATGGGCAAAAAACACCAAAACATTTGAATTTCGCGCCGCAAGCGTGCGCATCCACCTTAATCCGAATGATTTTCACTCTCTAAAAAGCTATCAAGTTTAATTGAGGCAAAAATAAGTTTTTTGTGAAAAATATATTTTTAACCCCCGACGAAAAAGGAAGGGGTTTTATAAGTTTGACGTGAGTGTGTGTGTGTGTTGACCTTAAGTACCAAGCGAGGACTTGCTATTGAATACACAAGGCACACCCGAGGACATTTTCAAAGCGAGGTCTTTTTTATGGGTCCTCGTATCGATCGGACCATTGCATCGTATTTTATGCGCGATTTTGAGTCTTATTGTATATTTGAAACGGAAATATTGACCTAACCTCGTTTTGGTCACGATAAGTCATGCTCACACCCCGACAGTGTGTGACCACCAGGCGGCGCCACTATCGCCTTCTATACACTCCATTTCACACTCTGTCATGTTCTTTGTACCTTCCGAGGCCTTATGTGTGAATTTAACACACAAGACCTCGTAATGGTAGCTTTTCCGAACAATGTGTATTAACGACCTCGCTTCGATCAGTAATATTACAACAGTGAATTTTCCAAGTGTGTTATATAAATTTTCTGTCCTCGTTTGGCTAACGCACACTTTGTGTATTTTACCTAGGTTAAAGTAGGTATATAAACTTTGTGAGTTTGAATGTAGGTAATCTATTGATACGTCTCTGAAAATATATGATTTTAAGATTAAAATTAATACTTTAAAACAAATTACTATTTCACTAAATAAATAAAAAGTTATAGAAATAAGTTTCGTGCTGAAACTTCGCATTGCACGCTTCCTACCTTGGCTTGGCAGGTGATCGAATACCGCCTTCCAGGTCGATTATCTTGCCCCATTTAGACAAATTTGATAAGCACAAAGTAGGCATTCAAGGGTTCCGTAATCTACCGTCCAGGTCAATCATCAGATCCTCATTCGCTCTTTTATTATATTACTAGCTGACCCGCTCTCGGCTTCGTCTATATTTACATAGAGTACCTATACCTACTCGTAATACGCATTCTAAATGGATGGTGGTATAAATATCAGACTATTGGCTACTCAAATAAGAATACCTCAATGAACGTCCTGAGTTGCCTGCATGCAACGACTTCATGTGACTTTTAAAATATCGTTGGCCCATTGAAAAGGGATAGGCTTTCTACTGTGCGTATTCCGGTTCGAGGTTGGCTATTCGAGAACCATTATTCCCCAGTGGTTGACGACCACTTTAGCGCGTCGGGCGAGTAGCCGGCTGAGATGCGAGAGGTTGCAGGTTCGATTCCCGCTGCGGGACAAATGTTTGTATGATCTGCAAATGTTTGTTCTGAGTGCTAAGGTACCATGGTACTCGTAGTTCCTGATACCCACGACACTAGGAATCCTAGTTTGGGATCAGGACTATGTATGTGACTCTTGGGTGTTATGTTATGTTATAGTTGTTGGTTCTGCGAGCTATATATATGACCTGCCCACTACAATTTAAACTTGGTAATTTTGAGACCTATGTCAGGGATCTCGTTTTTTTTTTTTTTTTTTTTTTTTTAACATTGATTGACCTTCGTTTGACCACGATCTACGGATCTTTTACGGTACGGATACATAATCTGCGTGCATAGCTCTCTCCAAAGCCCGTTGCGCGTATTTGGGCTTGAAGGGTTGCCGGTGAAATTACAGGCAAATGAGACTTTTCATCTACATGTCCCAGTGTGCGCGGGCGCAGTGCAATGACCACATAGGGCGCTCGCTCACTGTTCATAGGCAAAGGGTACCCCTTATCATCAGGTTGGCCATCTGCTTGTTCCGTCATTTTAAGTATCCAGTATGAAAAAAAAGTTTTAGTCCCGTGAGTTATCACTTCCAACATTCACACTTTAATGTTATGGCTCTGCAGTATCTGTGACGTGAAGATATAAACATAAACACACACCCAACAGTCACATACATAGTCCTGCCCTGGTATTCGGGGCTCGGTGAACTTGCTGAGCGAGTCACGGGGTGAAGTCACGCGTTGCGCAGTAAGATAATATTTGACTTCGGTAATGTTAGGTGTGTCAAAAATTAATGGCTGTCTCGATGACAACCATAGATCTAGTATGTACAAGATACACAATGAGAGATCGAAGATGAAACCAAAAAACAAAAATGTGCACGTCTTTGTGAAAGTCTATGTGTAAGTTATAAATAGTGTTGTCCTCGATCAACACTTTTACATTGTCGATAGAATTCATCATCCGTCCGTGATGTGTATGGTAGATAAATACAACTTAATGCAGATTAAGTCTTTCATGAATAACACAGTTTGGCAGATTTGACGTCATAAAGAGAATAAGGTTCTTATTCCAATTTTGAATAAATTAATTTTTATTCTTATTTTTAAGGGATCGTTTGGAGAAATAAAACAGTTAATAAATAAACTTTCATTATTTATTGACCCCTAAATATTATGGTTTTATTTAGGTGGGATCTAAGAATTTCCCTATTGAATTTAAACTCTTAATCTTTGCTGCAGATACCTAGTGGAGTTCCTTTTTGAGTCCATCCCACTCTTCTTATAACCGATAACCATTTTTTTCGAGGGTGCAGGTTCGAGCCTCGCGGGAACGGAATTTTTGGGGTATATTTAAATTTAATTTGTTACCTATTACTTTATCAAGCAGAAAGAAACAATTTTTTTTGTTAAAAAAAAACCCTTTCGGGGAAAAAAGCGTGTGTAATAATCTACAACGTAAATATTTACTCCAAAATATCTACTACACAAACTGCAATAAAAACACCCTTGGTGCTTTAAAGTTACCTTTTCAATAGTCAATACAAAAACACACACCTAAATGTCCACCTGGTTATTTTAGATTTAAAAAAAACGGTAAAATGTTAACAGAGCACACATATTTACTCCAAACAAAATTAAACCTCCATTCGAGGATGGACAAAAAATTAATTTATAGGCAGGTACTAAGATAAAGACTGCAACAGGACTATCGATATTTCTGACGTCATCACTTGGCCAAGCCCTATCGTAATCAAACATTTTTATATTTTACTTATAATATTGTTTATTTATAGGTGCCAGCAACGAAATATTATTAAAAAATATAAGGGAAAGTCCTAATCTACGAATGAAACTAGTTTTTAGGTCATTCACTAAAGCAGAATTGATAAAATAAGCAATACAACCGAACTACCAATAATCTCTTATTTACCTGTGAAACGTGTATTTTCCCGGATTATTACGTCTTGTATTTTCACAGTCACAAACTGAACACGACACCATTAAAAAAATACAAAATTAGTTAAATTGCACAAGAGACCGGGCGCTATGGGCATCTACTCATGCAAAAACATGTCACATTCAATACAATTGTTGCTGTATCATTTATTCTTGCACGGGGTACATTTAAAAATGACTTCTCTCTCCCACGCTTCGTTTGTCTATTCAGCGTAGCAAAAATTCTACGTCTATGATGACAGCATTATCTATATGGATGATTTGATCTGTTTGTCAAAAGCAGTGAATTTTATTGTATTTTTTTTCACCTGGGCTAACATTCGATAAAAAAAAGCGTAAGCCGAGTCAGCTCACGTCTATATTCCTACGCTTGTGTGATCCACAGTAAATAAACACGGTCAAGAAACGAAAGCTAAAAGTAAGTATTTCTTTTTGGCTTCATTCTTATATGCAAATACTATTTCTGGTATTCTTATCCCGATGATGACCGGCCTTTGGCATCGACGCGCGCAAGTTGACACTTCACTTAACCACCTCACTGTACCCCGAATACCTAGGCTGATCTCACACTAGGATTCCCTGTGTCGTGTGTAGGTATCAGGAACTACGAGTATCACCATAACACCCAGACCTGGAGCAAATATTTGTAGATCATACATACATTTGTACTGCAGCGGGAATCGAACCCGCAACCTCTCGCATCTCAGCCAGCTACTCGCCCGACGCACTACAGAGTTCGTCAATATGGGGTTGTTTCCTGAACGCTGCCCATCCTATACAAATAAATGAGCTTAAAATAAAAATCTAAAATAATTAAATTAAATCTGCCTCTGGAGCCGGTAGAAGGTAAATTACATATACATGGGTACCCAGACCCATCGACGTAAATAAAATGAATGGACGGGCCTTAGGGAACGATAGTTTTGAAGCTTCTAAACAGACCTAGCTAGTACACTTCGCTTCAGTCAGTCTTTGTCACGGCAACGAGTGACAGCTATGCTGAAAAATACCAAAATTAGATACCTTGGTAATACAATGCCTTCCTGTGCTTTTCTGCAAGTGCAAACAACACAAGAAATACAAATAAAGCTTCAGGCATCGCATTTAATTCGTAAGTAAAGGTTTTGTAATATAATTTTCATCAATTGATAAAAAACTTATAAATCGTCGTGTGGTAGGAAAACTACATAACTAACACATTTTCCGAAATCGACTTTATTGCATAGTTATGTTGGCCCATACATGTTGATGGACACGTCTTGCTCTAGAGGACGAGCGACAAGGAGGACTACGCCCCAGGACATTATCTCAATGTTCCCCACTCTGAATGAAAGTTAATAGACACAAGTTTATACTCGTAGATAGTTTTAATTTTAGTCGACATACCTTTTTCTTTTTGATACTTAGAATTATTGTGTTCCACAATTTTTTTTCATTTTTTGATTTTATAAGCATTAGTCGTATGATAAGTTTGTTATGTCACTTACTATAAGTCTGCTAAAATAATGTAGGTGTTTCAGTAGTTTTCTAATATTCAGTCTTGATAAAAAGAAATGATTATAAGTTGGTTTTATTTTAAAATGTATTTTAATATTATATAAATCTATACCCATGGATAGGATTGTCATATTCAAATAAGTAAATAATAGATCATTTCAATTATTCAAAACTTTGGCGAGGGAAAAATACATAGTCGTTTTTTAATTTTTTTCTCTTAATCAAATGAACTAAAATGTATTATCATTAAATTCGAAAATAGATACAGTACCAATCTATAGCATATCAAAACACGGACTGAAAAATTAGTTACGATAAAAAAGTTATTGCCATTTTTGACGCAATAAAACAGTAAATCGCGTTTTTCTCGCGATGTTGGTTTTGTTGTTGTTATTACTTATTTAGTTTTCCAACTACAGCGACGAAATATTTGACAAGACTTCACGCATGACGGATGGTCCGGTACAGACTGCAAAAAAATCTGATGCCTGAGGGGTATCGTATTGATTTAGAATTGTAATTTGCATTATTTACGTCAAAACATTGCTAAGCACGTCGCTTTAGGTAATTGCATATAATATGTAATGGCATGTTAATTAACCTTACAGCTTTCCAAAAAAAATCTAAGGTAAACAAAAATGTATAGAAGTCATAAGACGAGCAAGAACAGACGATTTTTGGAAGTGGAATACATTTTCCCGAATTTGCTCTGATCATTTTCTACACAATGAATTCTATACGCCAAAAAACGGTTAGTAGAAGTAGAGCTTTTTTGTGAAAGAGTTCGTCCGGGGAAGTACTACCACCATACCTGTTTCTGCCGCAAAGCAGTAGTGCTCGCATTGCTGTGTTCCGGTTTGAAGGGTAAGGGTGCCGAAGAAATTACGGCCACATGGGACTTTTCATCTTTATGTTTCAGGGTGGCGGGCGCAGTGGAATGCCACATAGGGCGCGTCCTAGGTGGACGTGACCTGAGGTAATGCACTGTTCATAGGCAGAGGGTACCACTTAACATCAGGTGGGCCATCTTCTTGATCTGTCATTCCAAGTAGTATAAAAAACTCATTTTGCAAAAGTCTTAAAACTGCACTCTGCAGTTTCTTAAATACTGGAATTTTTATACATTTATGTTTCCGTATGATTTTTATGATATTTTCTTAGTTTATTGAGTGATGAAATATATATTTTTCACAAATTGATTGAGCTGAAGACCTTAGGTGGACTTGCTTTTCTATTGATTTATATTGTGTATGTTTGAGAGCTGAAAAATAGATACGTAACTACATAAAACAGAAGGGAACCATGTATTTTTGTAAAAGTTTCATTCCATAATTGCATTTTTTTCGGCGATTTTTTGTACTATAAACCTACTGAAATAACTTTAGAAAACACATTGCATCTGTTAAAGTAATAAAAAAATACAGTTTTTAAGAAGTTCAATAATTTAATTTCACCTAGTTTATTTAAAAGACCGCCAGGAGTGGCGCTATAGAGAAGGGGCCTTTACTCAGCAGTGGCTGGATAGATAGATAGATAGATAGATAGTTTATTTGTTGACCGTACCCTAAATCCGAATTGTCTTATTTTTCACGGACTTTTTGTATGGGTAAGGCCAGTCCATTTATTTTACTTTGGTCGAAGCCCAGACCCACATTATAATGTGCGTACATGATTTCTTAACATAGATTTGTCTGTTGTAGGGCAATGTTAAAATGTCCTCGCTTGTATTCACGTAACTTGAACTGTGTATGAAGAAAATATAACGTTTTGGCACAGAATAAATAATAGTACAGAGTTTTGGTTCAACTATTTATTCTGGTTCTGTATATCAACTCCAAAAAGTCTAATGTCCTCACTTCGGACAAGCCTGCTGTAGGGTGATGTATACCGTGTTCAAAAAAGTCCACGCTTAGTTCCTACATAACTTGACATAGGTATGAAGAAAATATAAGGTCCTCGGTTAGTACAACTAATTGAAAAAGTCTGACACACGTTCTCTCGGTTTATTCCCGTTGTTCACGTTCAGCTTGTCCACGTTAACGTTGACAACGGGAATAAAATAAAATAACTAAAAAACTTTCCCGATGTCCACGTTATCATATAATTATGATAACATAGACCGAATCATTTGTATACAAAATGTTAATCAAAACCACCTATGTATACCTCCTCCTATAATATACTATTTCACGTAAAAATGTAATTTTAAAAAATTACAAGCGATGTCCCCTGCATTCCGTCAGTCTTTAATGCAACATTCTCGGAAATAAAGGAGTTTGGGCTGGATAATGTATGAGAAGACCCGATGGCTATGATTGGGGGTTCGGGAATCCCTGCAGTCTCCAATCTAGTCCCCTACTGGCACAGCAGCCTGCCGTATGTCTTTTGGCTCGCTGTCCAGTGCCACGCTCAACTTTCGTCTTCCCACAAACCACTCAAATCACTCAAATCTCAAAACTAAACGAACATGAAAAATATGAATTTAATTGTGATTGTTTTTGTTTAACTGTGATAGACCCTCGATTGACCGCGATCTCACCTGTTGGTAAGTGACGATGCGGCCTACGTTGTAGCACGAAGGTCTAGAAGGCACCTATTTACCATGATATACCCATATTATAGTTTTCAGGAAAGACAGACGACGGCAACTTGTTCTATCTGTTCCTTAGCTGTACGCATTACAAAGGTGGAACCGAAACGCTTAGTGCGAATTGCGGGTATAATGATGTAACTGAGCCGGGCGCCTCCTTGTCGTATGATGAAAACGAGATGGCGGGATCAGATCATGTAGCTCCCGGCCACATTCCCCGAAATGTAACCTATAATAGAAGATCGAAAGGCATGCTACTTTACGGCGGTGCTCGAAACTCTGGATCCTAGTCTCCGCCATATGTTGCTCTCCTATAAGCCTGAAAGCTCTGCGTTAGATCGAGTCTAATGCAGCGAGCTGGTGTTTGGCCGAGCCATCCCAAACATGGCCGCAGTACTCCAAACCATACCGGACTTGCGCTTTGTACAAACTGAGCAGCTGTCCCTGTGTGAAGTAACGCGTTGAATTTAACTAGATTAGCATCGTCCCAGTCGAGCAGCCGCCAACGACTGCTCGAATCTAGAGCCCACCAAGCCATACTTTAATAAGTGACGCTCACGGAGACGCAGATTCAATATCCTCCCGATACAGCATACCTGACATACCCAGGCTATGCTCTGGAGCACAATTTGAAACAAAAAGCTGGTATCTGTATTTATGCCTGGGACGACATTTGTTTTGTGCGCCTGCATGATCTTGAAGATCCCGATTCATTATCTTTGTGGATTTTAGTGGATAAAGTCTCAGATAACATCATCTATGCCAGTCTATATCGTTCACACTCTAGAGATCACGTAACAACCAGGTTATTAAATTACATGCGGCGGATGTGACCCAACAGCGGTACCCTGATGCCCAACTAGCGCTTTTGGAGGACTTTAACGCCCACCTAAAGTGGCTGTTCCCACACCAGATCACGGACCATGATCGGAGAGAGCTGTGCAAACTTGCAATTTTGCTTAATCAACAAGAATTCCAAACGTAGAGAACCACACAGTCAACTTTGGAACTTCTGCTGGCAACGCACCGGACCGCCACTCAGTATCAGTGCTGCCTCCCCAGATCACTGTGGTTTGCATCGTCATACTCGCCACCCGATTCCTTCCACAAAGGAAGTAGGTGAGTGTGGCGTTACGTGTAGGCAGATTGGAATGAGATGTGACACTTCTTCGCTTCTTATCCATGGTGCCAAACCAGCTTTTCTTCTTGTGACCCAACGGTCTGTGCTGATGCCATTACAGAGGTGATCAAAAGAACAATGGAATACTTTATTCCATTCTCCGATGATTCACCTTCAGGTTATGCTTGCCCATGGTTCAGTCTCGCGTGTGCCAGCGCAGAAGCGCAAAAACATGTGGCATATCTAGCCTAGGTTGACGCAAGAAACAGAATAGCTTCAGATGCATGGGATTAGAAGAAGGCCTAACATAGCCGCCAAGTCCTGCAAGAAGGTGAAACAAAAGGGTCGCTTCGATCGGATTGGCCGTTTGGGGGCTAAGCTTGCCGCATATCCTCTGGGAAGTAAAGCATTGTGGACTCTGGCTATCGGAATCGGTTAAGCTAATTTCAGCCGTACTTCACTCCCCCACTGCTGAAACCAAATGGAACCCTAGCTCACGCTGCCGTTGATAAAGCAAATTTGCAACTCAATTTGCGGAAACCTCGCGTCTGAACACCTCTGGCGAAACTCCATCCAGCTGTCCTCGTTGCGAAGTTTCAATGCAGGAAAGGAGATGTACAAAAAATATATGGAGGCCGGTATAAAAATTACTAGAAATTCTTAGCAATATAATAGTTATTTACGGAGAAAGGGCATATTATTTTAAATTTAAATTTTTAAGCTAATGAAAAATAATAAATGTACCTCCGTTTTTTTTAAAACTTGATTCAAATGTTGTATTTTTCAAAATTGATACTCTCTAGCTAGCGAGACAGACGGCAGACAGACAACCACAGACAATTTTTCATAGGAGTTTTCTACCTTCGTTCCGTGTTGTCACGTTATTACTTCATTTATTAGTTTATCCGTTCTGTATAGGTTCAGGAAACATTCTGAGTAGGTACCTACCTACACTATTGGAGAGCTCACTAATAGATAGGAGCTGCCTATAATGATAATAGTGCCTATAGCAATACGCATAGGTACCTACATTCCTCGCCTCCTTATTAACATTTGTATTTTTCAGGTAGCTCAGGGCACAGATAAATTGATTGTAAATTGTGTATTAGCACGTATTCCATTCAAGGAGAATATTTTAGTCATCATATCTTTGGGCACAGGCAGAAGACAAAATGGCATATTTGCGTGTTGAATAATAGATAGGGATAGCACTATCAACTTGTTTCCGTGCCCAAGAGATGGCGATGTATGTCCTCCTCTACATTTTACATATTTACATGTTATAAATAACATTTTATATCAGGTATAAATAATAATTTTAAGTTCAGTTCAGTTCATTTCTTGAACAAGTTTACAAGACACATTATTAAATAGCAATAGAATATTACTGACAGTGACACATGGAGGATAGTTATGTTTTGTTTGAGTTTGTAAAGGATTTGCGTGCTTTTTCCGTAGTTCGTTTTAGTAAAAACACATTATTATTATTTTTTAATACTACTTGGAATTGCGGATCAAGCAGATGGCCCACCTGATGTTAAGTTGGTACCCTCTGCCTATGAACAGTGCATTACCTCATAGGTCACGTCCACCTAGGACGCACCCTATGAGGCATTGCACTGCGCCCGCCGCCACCCTGAGACATAAAGGTGAAAGTCTCATGTGCCTATAATTTCACCGGCACCCTTACCCTTCAAACCGGAACACAGCAGAGCGAGCACTACTGCTTTGCGGCAGAAATATGTAGTAAAAATAGGTGGTAATGGTGGTAGTACTTCCTCGGACGAACTCTTTCACAAAAAAGCTTTACTACTACAACCACAAAAAAGCTCTACTACTATTGTATTGCATAGACTACACAATTACGACCAGTGGCACACACAATTTCACGACCTCTGTGGCGCGGCGGGCGAAGGTTGGCCTGCGACGCAGGAGGGTGCGGGTTCAATTCCCGCCTCGGAACAAATATTTGTGCGATCACAGATATTTGTTCAGGGTGTTCTGGGTATTTTCAAAGTATAATAAAAAAACAACAGTTATCTAGTACCCATAACACAAGCTCTGCTTAGCTTGGGGCTAGATAATGTTGTGTGAACTGTCCAACATTATTTATTTATTTATTTATTTATTAAACACGTGTGGTGGCGGGGCATGTTTGTTTCATTATGTTTTCCCTTCAAGAACATTTTTATTATTTTCTCGGAAACGGAGGTTTTATAAAATATAAAATTTATATAATCGAGTAGCCCCATAAATAAGCTTTTTTTGAGATATACTTTATAACTGTAAGAATTTTCTCGGAATATTATACTACTTCTGAACATCTCCTTTGCATACAGCAAAAAGTATGTAGCGTATGTAGTTGTATGTTCTATGTAGCGCCTACATAGCCTGGATGTGGATAAAATAGCGGGCCAGACGGTATCTCAGCTGTAGTATTAAAAACATGTGCTCCTGTGTTGTCTGAATTTTAGACTGGTTACAATATTAATACATTAAATTATTACACTTAGATTGACAGCTGATAATGTAATACTATGAGACTAAAGAACTTACTCCTTTTAAGATGATTCTGTGATACGTGCAATTTTGTAACATAATTATAAGAGAAAATAACTTGAATACTGCAATTAACGTATTTTTTTCACCTTTTACCATACTAATCTGCCTACATTTAATGTTATTGAATTTGATTCAGTAATTGATTTGTATGTTTTGTATGTCTTATTTAAGTTTTGTGTAGTTGAAACCTATGGAGATAGCGCTTTAGATAAGGTGGACAACGGGAAGGGATTTAGTGACTTCCCGCTGTCCACGTTAGAGGGGACAGCTAACGTGGACAACGGGAAAGGATATTTTGACTTCCCGCTGTCCACGTTGACGTGGGCAAGATAACGTGGACATCGGGAATAAACCGTTCTCTCTTTGGACAAGGGATTTACTTGTTGTAGAGGTATAATGTTAAAGTGTCTTTGCTTCACTCCACATAACTTGAAATGTGTATGAAGTAAAAATAAGGTCCTGGTTATGTCTACTCCGATTTTTAACGATACTGCGAGGCAAAAAATACAAACTAACTGCGCTCAGTGGAAAAAAGCCTATTTAATATCAAGTTGAAAAATAATAAAAGAAGAAGTGAGGCAATAATAACAAAGAAAGACAAAGAGACCTATACCCGAAAGGGGCCTTAGCTATATTAAAAAAAGTCTACTATATAGTTGTAATATAAACATTTATGTAAATAGTTAGTTAAGGAAATAAAAAGGCTATATTATTATTATATCACTCATTTATACAAATACTCGTAAAAAAATATTTTTCACTATAAAGGAATACTATCTACAAAAAAAATTAGTGTAAAAACATTATAGTAAAAATATTAATCTAAACGGAGAACCACCGACCGCAGAACGAGGCCCAAAACGGTCGGGGGCTAGGGCTGCAGAGAGAGGAACCTCCTGACTATGCGTACCGAAAGCACATGCCTGAGGGACTCTCCGGGACGGTGACATGCTCTACAGATATCAACCGTCCCATCCTTCATTATGCACTTTCGATAGTTGTTCGTCTTGATAACCTCATCCATACTCACACAGACAAAACCCTCGGTTGCCCCAAAGAGTTCACCGAAACGTAGCCGGTTCACTGAAGCGAGCAGATCAACATCGGGCAAAATGAAATAATTTAAAATTAGATTAGATTTAATAAAATCTAAGGTAATTGCTACTACTTAGTATATTTAATTTTAACATGACATCTGCAATGAGTAATAATTAATTAGTTTATGTTTACAATTTGAATTATTGACTACATTTTTAGTTATTTTTTTCATAATTTTTCGTATGAAATTTTATTTGTCTGCCCTTTAAATTTATATTTACAAATAAATTGATTATTCCTTGATTAAATGGGAAGTAAATGTAAATGTAAATGTACAGTAAATGGTAAATGTACAAGACGTGTTACGCCAAATATAAAGAAAAAAAAAACGATTTTTGTCTTTCTTGTGACAATATTGAAAGTGAGGAAATAGTGCCTCATATTTGTGAATAACTTTGGTAAATAAATATATTGTAAATATTTTGTAACCAACTTATTTGTATTATTGTTTAGTTTTACTAATAGACCCCACTCGATGAATCTTTGACACTGATAACTTTGCGGGAATTCAGTGGATGGGGGTGGCACAAGCCCATCAATCGTGGAATTCTATGGGGAAGGCCTATGTCGTCAAGTGGCTGAAAGTATAATAAATCACTGTACCCTGTTACTGCACCGCTACCCTGCACTACCCTGCACTGTGTTACCTAATACACATCATTTTAGGTAGGGCATCTATAAATAATAATTAAGATGATATAATAAAGCTTCATTTTACCTCGTAACCTATACGAGGTATTGTATATTATGTGTGTTGGGTTAATATATAATATAATATAATATAATATAAGCTTTAATTACTCTTACACTCTAATATTTAAATATAACCATTTATTGACTTATCTTAATATGTTGTACATAATTAGTTAATCCGTTTTTCGGGTATCTCAACCAGTGCAAATATCACTTTGAGCGGTAAAAGCCTTCACCATCTGCCCCCATCTCTCTCTATCTCTAGCTGCTCTGCTCCAGGTAATGCCTGCCACTTTAGCGATGTCATCGCTCCAACGTTTATGCGGTCTTCCAGGCCGTCTCTTTTTGTCCATGGGGTACCAGTTAGTTATAGTTCTCGACCACCTATCGTCTGTCGCTCGCTGTACATATCCAGCCCATTTCCACTTTAGCTGAAGATCTTTTTTCACAGCGTCAGAAAAAAGATAAAGGCAAACTTTATCTTTTTTCTACTTACGGTATTTTTGTTTTTTTTCCTTCAGCTTATGACCAGGTGTAGCTTCTCTCGAGTCTGTGACATTCTCTTATTTTTCCAGTGTCTTCTTCGTGTGTGGCCATGTCTGACACGCATACGTGAGGCACGGGAACAAACACATTTCCATAACCTTTGTTTTTAGTTCAACCGGTAAATTGTTTTTGAAAAAATTGGTTAATTGATTATTGGGTTAATAGTAAAAACAAACTTAAATTGGACGTTGGAATTTAAAAAAGAAACGTCCTCGCAAGGTTCATTGTTTATGAACAGTGTAGGAAGAAAAACTAAAATAAAATTACAAGGTCCTCGTTTTGTACACGCCCTACCCGGAAAAACGTCCTCAGTTTGTTCATGTAAAATCTAGCACAACGACCTCACTTTGTACAAGGATCAAGAAAAAATGTGTTAAACTGAGTCCTCAGATGGTCATCCCTGGTCAAATGATATGGTCCTCGCTTGGCTCACACAAAAGTCCTCGAAAGGATGTCGCTATAAACGTTTTCGCGTGTAATTAAGACCCCACGTTGTTCACAGAAATTCAACCAAAAAAATGTTGAGATAGAGCTATAAGACTTGGCTCATCAGTCATGTTTTTTTTTTCTTTCTCTTTCTGGCGCACTCATAATTCCCTAAGAGGTCGCTAACCTAGTTTTTCAGAGGGTCCTCGGTTGGTGACATACCACTATAGTCCTCTTAAGGACGTCAGGACACGTATAGGTGTGTGCGTCTGTCTGTCCCATCATAGCTCCCGAACGGATGAACCGATTTAGTTTTTTTTTTGTGTGTAAGGTGAATTATTCGGGAGTGTTCTTAGCTATGTTTGATCATAATCGGTTCAGCAGTTTTATTGCGTATAGGGTTTTTTTAATTTTTACAATATTAATTACTTGTTATAGACGGCTCTGGAGTAAATAAATGTTATTTTGAAATGTTTTTTACTAATGGGAGATTTGATTTATTATTGCTACAGCATTCGCACAGAAAAATACTACTTGTTACCATTTGTAGCAGGTTGACAGGTATTAATCCGAATAATATTCACTCTCTATAACGATATCAAGTTTTTTTTATTATTATTTTTGTATTCTACTTTAATGACGGAACAATCAAATGGCCCATCTGATGTTAAGCAGTAACCTCTGCCTATGAACAGTACAATACCTCATAGGTCACGTTCATCTAGGACGCGCCCTATGTGGCATTGCAATGCGCCCACCACCCTGAGACATAATGATTAAAAGTCTCATGTGACTTGAGGCAGAAATAAGATTTTTGTGAAAAATATATCTTTCATATACAAGCTTTTATAAAATTAGTGATCGTAACCGTGTGCTCAAAAAATGAGCCAAAAACACGGCCAGTCTACTATTATCCATTGAGGAGTTCTGCTGTACACCTTCCGTTTCCATCACCAGATCAGCTTGCTGTCACCATCACATTGTATTGTCATCGGAACTTGACAGGTATGCCGAATTTCAGCTCAAACGGTTGAGGATAACTACTTTAAAATTCAGTTGCAAGATTCGACTCGGATTCCACCCAGACGAACATACATACATTGCAAGTTAAATAAAAGCTTGTAAAACGGATTCGGACGGGAACGTCCCTTTCGCAAAATGTCCCGCGCTTAAAAGATATATAGATAAGGTAAAACCGATACCAGGGATAGGTAAGAACGTGACAGCGAACATTAATAGGCAAGAAAAATCCATGTTCTTAGCACCATGTCTGCCACAACATGTTTATAAAATAATAAAAACTCTGAAAAATACTAACAGTTCAGGATTTGATGGTGTTAATACTAAAATAATTAAAACAGTTAATGAAGCTATAAGCCCTTATCTTAGTTACTTAATAAATCTTAGTATAGAAACAGGGCAATACCCAGTTGACCTAAAAACAACGATAGTCAAACCAGTTTTTAAAAAAGATAACAGAGAACTGATGGAGTTTTATAGGCCCATTGCTCTCATTTCCATATTTTCAAAAATATTTGAAAAATATTACTACGCCGAAATAAACACATACTTTGAAAAAAAACAATATTCTGTGTGAAGAGCAAAAAGGTTTTCGTGAAAAGAAAACAATAAACATGGCTATCTATGACTTCTTTAATCATGTAATTTCTAAAGTTGACACGAAAACTCCTATCTGTAGTATATTTTGTGACATGACACAGGCTTTTGACTATGTGGATCATAATATCCTACTAATAACACTTGAAAGTTATGGAATTAGAGGAAACGTGTTAGACTTACTTAAATCCTATCTTAGTGACAGAAAGCAAATCACAGAGATATCGAGAATAGAGACTAAAACCAAACTTGAAGTTATACACAAATCAAAAATACGATATGCTAAATACGGCGTACCACAAGGCAGTGTGCTGGGTCCGCTGCTATTTATTATATATATTAATGATCTGCCAAGAGCAACAACTAATCCCATGACATTATTTGCTGATGATAGCACAATAACAATTTCTTGCAATGACATTAATTCTTATGAAACCGACGTAAATAAATCAATTGAATCAGTTATAAAATGGCTTGATAATAATAATTTAAAAATTAATTTAAGTAAGACTATGATTATGCATTTTGACCAAAGATCCCTAAACCCATCTGACATGAATATAAAATTTAATAATAATATAATTAATCAAGTGGATACTGCACGATTCTTAGGACTAATCATTGACAAAAAACTCAATTGGAAAACACATTTGGAAGGTCTAAGTAAGCGTGTTAGTAGTATAGCATTTGCCCTGCATAAACTGTCATCAACAGTTAATACAGATGCCTTATTGACTGCATATTACGGTATGGTAGAGCCTGTCCTACGATATGGATTAATATTTTGGGGCAACTCTACCAATAAAGATATTATTTTTAGGCTGCAAAAAAGATGTGTAAGAGCCATATATAAAATAAAAATCACTGATAGCTGTAGACCATTATTTTCAAAGCACAAAATTCTGACACTTCCGTCCCTCTACATATTAGAAGTAGCTCTATTTGTAAAAAACAATCCCCATCTGTTCCCCCGGCTATCTGATTTTGTTAGTCGAAACAGGCGAGATAATACTAGGTTAAGAACACAACCTGTAAAAACAGCTCTAATGCAGAAAAGTATTGTTGGTGTTGCTACCAAAATCTATAATAAATTACCTAGACTATATAGAGATATGAATGTACAAATGTTTAAATTAAAACATAAAAAAAAATTAAATACAAAGTGTTATTATAGTCTTGACGAATTTTTAAATGATAAATTATAATTAATTGTTAAATTTTTGCATGTTTATATTATACGCATGCCATCTCTCTACCTAATTTGCATACCGTAACCGGTCAAGCATGTTGTTTCACTATTATACTTTTGTCATCTTTTTACACATGTTTTCTGCAAATAAATATCTTTGAATCTTTGAATCTTTGAATCTTTGAAAAATAAGCCTTGTTCGCATAACGTCCCGTTCGCAAAACGTCCCTCACGCACAGCCCAGGCTCTAGAACGTGAAGTAATTAAGAAAATAAAGGTATAATAGAACCTCGGCAAACTTCACTATCGTCATCATAAATCTATAGAAATCCACTGCTGGACATTGATAGATAGGTAGATAACACTAATTGCACACCACATAAAAAATTAACACCTATAAATAATTATAATTATACTATTAGCATTGACTGCGACGCAGGAGGTTGCGGGTTCGATTCGCCTCGGAACAAATATTTGTACGATCTGCAGATATTTGTTCAGGGTGTTCTGAGTGTTTTCTATGTATAATAAAAAAATTCTATCTATGTTATATATTGTATTAAGTTTATCAGTTATCTAGGACCCATAACACAAGCTCTGCTTAGCTTGGGGCTAGATAATGTTGTGTGAACTGTGCAGCATTACTTATATATTATATCAATTCTATGTGCGCCATCTAGTCGTGAATTGAGAACGTCGCTCAGGGACCCTATATCATGCGTGCTAGAGACCAATGTGTTTACCGATTTTCCAAATTTGATGGAACACATAAAATAGTCAGGGATTTAGTTTTTTTAATAAAATTAACTTCTTTTTTTTACAACCTGAAGTTTAGTGGTACCCTTTGCATATAACATAGGTCACGTCCACCTAGGACGCACCCTATGTGGCATTGCACCGCGCCCGCAATCCTGAGACATAAAGATGAAAAGTCTCATGTACCTGTATCATATTTTCACCGACAACCATATCCTTCAGACCGGAACACAGCAATGCGAGCTCTACTGCTTTGCAGCAGAAGTAGGTATGGTGGTAGTACTGCCCCGGACGAACTCTGTCACTAAAAAGCTCTACTACTACTAAACTTGTTAAAATTTTATCGCAAATTCCAGTCGTCAGGCTTGAAATACGATACAGTAGTAAAACTAGATTCTTGGCCGTGAAGCTCGTCTTATTTTTATCACCCTGTGGATGCTGTGTCATTGTTATTACTGATTTATCGGTACTAGCTAAAGGTCGTAAACAAGGACCTATTTATTGCATACAAATATTATTACAGCATAAACTAAATTAAGTATTAGCCATTGTAATATCTGAGCTCAAACCCATTTTAAAATGATTTCTACTAAACAATACTGAGTTGAGCTACCTTTAGATCGCTTGCAGCGGTCTTCAGGTAGCACAACTGTTACATATGTATTTTGTACATACTTTGTATTATTCTTTCTGTAAATAAATGTATTTCTAAACAATACTTGTTATCAGTGCTGGCCTACAGATATAATATTACTGCAACTAGTTTCCATATAAAATATAATATATTATATCTAACAAAACAATTTAGAGCTCTTCCTCTATGAAGGAAAACTTAAACAAAATATTTTTATTTCTCAATATTCTTCCGTGGCAAGTCTCCAAGAGCGTTTGACGGAAGTTATGAAAAAATAAGTGCTATTAATAATGCTTTTATCTGCAACAAATACATCTTAAAACAATATTCAAAGAACAGTTGAGATGAAGCTTTCAACTCTAAGAGCTTTTCCAGACGAGGCGAGTTCTACTCGCGGCAACTAATAGATAGATAGATAGATTAACACTTTATTGCACACCAAATATAAAAAATAAAAAAGATAAAATAACCAAAACAATAACAGTAATGCACAATGGGCGGTCTTATCGCTAAAAGCGATCTCTTCCAGACAACCTTTGGATGGACTAATGGTGAGTCCTCCGCACGTGTGCTAACACTTGCTCAAAAGAGGTCGTCACCCAATTATTCTAATCATGCTAGCACATTGTGCAGGCAAACTCATTCACTGTGCCGTCGTGTTTGATGTGTAAGGTCCTTAATCAATACACAACATAAGGTCTAACTTCATCTGCGTGTGCGCGCGGCGAGGTAGTTTGTCGCACAGAACGCACCACACACGTGCGTGTCACCTGTCAACTCGCGAGCCTCACGGTCCCCTCCCTCAATGGTGGTTGCGAGCCTCGCCTCAATAGTGCTAGCACAGTGTGTTAACACACTGGTGAAAAAGAGGCCTCGCACGATCCTCGACAAAAAAGTGCGTAGTGCGTGCTCTATCGGCAACTATCGCGCGAGTAATGGACGGAGCAATCGGCTTCCTAGTATCTCGACCCGCGCGTCAAACGCGCTACAGACGCGCGAGTCGAGAGTCTCGCGTATTTCACGCAATTTAAACGCGAGCGGCAAAACGCGCGACTGTATGTGGATGGCATGTATGAAGCTCTAGTAACTCACAATAGCGCGACTCGAATCGCGCGTAAATCGCCTCATCTGGACCAAGCTCTATGTAGTTGTATCATGGTAGTTGTTAGAGCAAATATATTTAGTTCTGTAGTACTTTGACGTCGTGGACAATGTGTTTCTCGTTTTCAAGCTGTCAGCTTAAAAAAGTTGTACATTTTTTTTTTTTTTTTTTAAACATTTATAGACCTTTGTTTGACCACCATCTCACCTGTTGGTAAGTGACGATGTGGCCGAAGATGGAGAACAAAGGTCTAGAAGGCACCTATTCACTCTAGCCTTGAAGAGACCCAGATTATAGTTTTCAGGAAAGACAGATGACGGTAGTGTATTCCAATCCTTAGCAGTTCGCATTATAAAGGTAGAACTGAAACGTTTTGTGCGAATAGAAGGTATACTAATGAGGTAAGGATGGTACTGAGCCGTACGCCTGCTCGTCCTATGATGAAAAGGAGATGGTGGGATCAGACCGTGTAGTTCCTGGGAGCATTCCCCGAAATGTAACCTATAGAAGATCGAAGGGCATGCAACCTTACTTGCACCCTTACCTTACTTTAACCGTTGTTTTATTTTGGTCATAAAAATTTTCGAATTTAATATTCAAAGAAGCTCATAAAACTATTCATATCAAATTTACATGAACCTGCTTGTTACAAGTCATTAAATTTAAAAGCTAAAAATTGTTTTTTTATTATACCTGCAGAACTTTATCAAAACCGGTTGTATAAAAATAAAACACTTTTCCCAATTTAAGTAATGAAAATAAACAGCTGTGTACATTCGCGTACGTTAACATTTTCATAGTACAGTCTTGTACACGAAACACGAGCGGTATGGATGTACATTTTCGTACACAAGTGTTACACGGAAATTTTAATTTGCAAATTAATGAGGTGCCCTCGTAATTTGTCGGTGCGCACTCGACGTATTACCAAAATACTGCGTACCTGGTGTATTAGGCAGTCGGTGAGAAAAGTGACACAAATTGAAATCGGTTCTCCAAATTTTCCCATAAAAGCTGTTTGACACGGTCTTGTGAATTAAACAGATTATGCAGAGGAGGCGAAAATGGAACGAGGTGAAACCGAGCGTAGCGAAATCATTAGCAGTCAAGTTGCATCTTGCAAAATGTCAACAACTACATAATTTTATGTAAAATTATATTGGAACAAGATACTAGCAAACAGGTACGGGGTACAGAGGAATTATACAAACTTTCTTAATAATCTTGCATCTAGATGCTTTTTGTTTGGCCCATTATCAGCCGAAAGGATAGATGGACGCTTTATTTACACCAAGATAAAAATAGACATAATTAGCACAGTATCAACAGGCCTAATCGCTGAAAGTGATTTCTTCCAAGAAACCTTTGTATGAACGGAAACACAAGGAGTCTACTGCTGGACATATACTTCCCCTAAATGCACCATCAATTAAACATCATGTCTATGCTTGTTAAGTAATCGTAGATATTAAAAATAGGTCATTCGGTCGTTGTGTCTCTGGTTCTTTTTTGGTCATCCTGCGTAAGGTCAGTGACCCTGTTAGAGAACTACAGCTTGTTTTTAAAATTACGCTGCGACTTCTACCGCGCAATTAAGAAATTATCGTGTCTATAACAAATAATTAATATACATTTTGAAGTTACTTGCTGTTAAGTTTGGGTTAAGTAATTTTTTTTTTGTACTACTTACTATGACGGAACTAGCAGATGGCCCACCTGATGATAAGCGGTACCCTCTGCCTATGAACAGTGCATTATCACATAGGTCACATCCATCTAGTACGCACCCTATGTGGCATTGCACTGCGCCCACCACCCTGAGACATAAAGATGAAAAGTCTCATGTGCCTTTAACTTCACCGGCAACCATACCCTTCAAACCGGAACACAGCAATGCGAGCACTACTGCTTTGCGGCAGAAATATGTATGGTGGTAGTATTTCCCCGGACGAACTCTTTCAAAAAAAAGCTCTGTTTACATGATTATTGACGGCATGATACATTGATTAAATCAATGTATCATGCCGTTTTGTACCCAGCACGGTTTATAGTTATTTAATAGCGTTAAATTTATAATTCTAGCTAACACTTCTACACACGTCAGTACTTTCAAAGCAACTGAATAAACAAGCAGGCTGCATGGCGCAGGCAATGTGTTAAAACACTGCCCTTTAAATTCACCCCCTTTCTACCCCCTTCTACTGGTTAAATTCACCCGCTTTACTGGCTAAATTTCAAACTTACTTCTCCCACTACTATTAAATGACATGCATAAAATTTAGAATTTATTGTTTCCTTTTAAAATAGTTTCATAGATTTTGGCTGAGACTTTTTAGACGTAAAACAAGGAAAGAATCAGTACCATTCCAGTCCAGCGTCTTAAACATATCCTCCAATACGTTAGTGAACAGTTTCGGGGATATGACATCCCCCTGTCTCACTCCGCATCGCAATTGGATGAGTTCAGACTGCCGATCCTATACTCGGATACTCATAGTTGCTGCATCATAAAGAAATCTCAACACTTCCATGTAACGATAGTCCACTTGGCATCGCTGCAAGGATTCCAGAACAGCCCAGGTTTCAACAGAGTCAAAGGCTTTCTCATAATCCTCAAATGCCAGACACAGGGGCCAATTTTACTCTTCAGATTTCTGTATAATCTGTACAGGATATTCCAAAATTGATGGATCTATACATCAGGGCGTTTGTCAAAAATAAGAAATTTTAAAAAAATGGTATTTCCGCGATTTTGCCGCGAAGTTTTTACTGTATTCTATTTTCTCGCAATCGTAGTGAAAATTAGAGTGGAGTGGAGTGGAGTGGAGTGGAGTACTTGGGAGTAATCCTTTCATACCCTATTCTATAGCCTCCTTCGGTGTATCTCGTATGAAATGGCTCGTTTTAGTCCCTAGTTGAATAATCAACTATTATTGTTTTATCTTTTGACATATAAAAATACATTTTCATTAATGATGTATTTATGTATTACAATTTAGTAGTCTACACAGCGCCTATCATCAATCGTGTGAAAGAAAATTCTACGTCTATGTGTGAAAGTCCAAATAGACGTATAATTTATACTCATCAGGTGAACGCACTTTTTAGGGTTCCGTATCCAAAGGGTAAAACGGGACCCTTTACTAAGACTCCGCTGTCCGTCCGTCTGTCACCAGGCTGTACCTCTTGAACCGTTATGGTAAGACAGTTAAAATTTTCGCAGATGATGCATTGTTTCTGTTGCCGCTACAAGAACATACATACATACATACATACATAGACACACGCCTTTTTCCCCGAAGGGGTAGGCAGAGCCACAATAGGCCTCTTTTCACAGTGGTTTGCACCGTCGTGGAATATAGACGTGACAAGTGGTGAGCTCATCGCCGCCATTGCTTCCCACGACTGACTCAGCTAACGCTTTCTTCCAGTAATAACACATTCCATAATAAGCTACCAGCCAGGACAAATCTTATACCAACGAATCTTATCAACAAGTCCGGGTAATCCCTTAGTCGACTTTTACGACATCCACGGGAGGAGACGGAGGGGTCTATTCTTAAGCCGGACACACCACAGCAATTAATACTAAAAAACAGAATAATATAAATACCTATTTAAGAGGGCTCCCATACCACAAACGTGTTTTTTTAGATTATGGTACGGAACCCTACATGCTCGAGTCCAACACGTACTTAGCCGTTTTTTTTTTTACTTTTACTCGCACTATTCTCTAATATCAAGGAGACTGCCTGTCTGTTTGAACATTGTAATTTATAGTCAAACCGGCTTACATTATTTTTTACCTATTATTTCTTCTGTTAAACAATTCTATAGATAATGCATTGTGTATTCTTTTTTTTTTTGTTATACACTTAAGAAAATTTTAATGATAAATATGTATACCTACTGCTCATAATCAGATCATAATAAATGATTAAGATTTAAACATAAAGAAGTAAAATAATTTACATCTTCTTCTATCAATAAAACGGCAACTGGTCGAATAAACGGGATGTTGACAGCCTGGCCCACGTTACGCGGCCCAACGACAGCGCGTCCCGTTTTTCATTATTTTCGTTGACGACCTGGCCCACAGCAATGGGCCAGGATATTAATAGCCAAAATATGTAGTTTTTCGTTGACTACATGGCCCATTCCATTTCGTGGGAACAAACGTACATTGTAAGTACAGTCAGAGCAAAAACTTAATGCATCACTGTTTTTATTCTAATTGTGGTAAAGCATTTAAATGATACAGAGGCCAAAGTAGCATTTTAAATGTGTAACATCTTTCCTCTCGCTTTCCTGCAATCTGGGAGAGTGATTTCGTGAATAGGGACGGAAGTGTGTAACAGGAAGTGCGCATTTTTCCGAGAGGTTGGTACTATCAGCCATGTTGCTTACCAAGGAGGTGAGATGTCAGATTTTACATCTGTCGTGTAGAATAGAATAGAATATTCTTTATTGCACAAAACAAACAGTGTACAGTGGTGGAATGAAAATGTTCGTCACCTTAGGGCCTATTTTTGGTTGTTCAATGCAAAAAGCATAGGTACTGTTTTACCAACATAGTATTGCATTGGTACTGTTTTACCGACACAGTATTGTATCGGAACTTATTCTCGCTCTACGTATCGGAACTGCCAATGTGTCAATATTACGAAAATAACCTTCAGTTACCATGACAACGGATATTAGCAGCGATTGAATGACAGATAGTCTACGAATAAATTGACAAAACTTCTGGCTAACTCAATAAAAAACTGGCCAAGTGCGCATCGTACCTCGCGCATTGAGGTTTCCGTCGTAGAAACTATTATATAATTTGTGGTTCCGTAACAAATGTAGAAGTTATAAATTGCCTAAGTTTATTTAATCCACACGCAAAATTAAATTTGTTTGTTATAGAAATATGAGAAAATTCTCAAAAAAAAAACTATTTTCTTAAATATTATAATTTTTTGGTAAAATATTCATAATAAGTATGTTGAATATTTAAAAAAAAACTAATTCCTGGGTTAAATGGAAATTAAATTGAACTTAGTAACAAAAATACAGTCTTATTCTACTTAATAAGCTCTAAAATTATACTCCACGTGCTAGGGTACGACAGATTTATTTTTCCCTCCCCACTTTAACTTGTACGGGAGCCATACTTCAAAATAATTTTTGGTTATTATTTTTGGGTTTGGGTCAGTAAGATACATAAATAGTACAAATTTGAATACTACTATGGTTTAGCCGCTATAGACCCGTGTGATAGAGAGACGGACAGACGGATGAGCGATGGCAATAGGGCTTCGTTTGGCCCCTTTGGGTACGGGACCCTAAAAAAGTAGTTCCAAACTTAAACAAGCAACTGATCAAAGGTGTGCGATTTTGATCTTTATAATAAACATTTAAACTATGGTGTTCTTTACTGCAGTCTGCTACGTAGAATAGTTGGAAAAGGTAATAAGTGCTCGCGACAAGCTAAGGGGATTCCTTTGAAAACTGACGAATGTTTACATTCCGCCACTGTACATAGGTGAACTTAATACTAAGAAGCATTCTCTACCAGCTAACCTTTGTGTATTGAGGATACATTTATGTAGGTGGTGCATAAAACGTATATGGAGAAATAAAAGTATTTTATATAGGAATATTTAATATATACATGAACAATACATAGAGTAATATATTAGTACTTATCTATAAATAAGCAATTAAAATCCACTATTTTTCTTTAAAATAAATATAACAGATCAACTTGTTAAATCTAGAAGCAAAAAATATCAAACACAATAAAAAAACCCGTAAAAATTTAACAGTCGAAGAACGTGGCTTGACGGCAGTTTCGTAAATTTATCTTTGGCATATATCCAAAGTTCTCTAAATATCTACACATAAACGTTCTTTCGTCTGTCAGTCCAGAATGATTGTCTCGACATAATGAATAATTAAATAGGGGCAAAAAATATATAGCTGTGCAAGTTCATAATGATTTTTATAACCATACAATTTATAAATGTAAGTATACATTACTTTTATGTCTGTGGACATAACTATTCTGATTAAGGCGATAAATGACCCAAAACTGAATTAAAGACCTATCTTAGAAAGACTATCTTACTTCTCCTAAACGGATGGCCTAAATAATTAAAAAAAACATATAATAGACATAATTCAAGAATATAAAAATTTCCTTTTTATAATTTGCTGTTGCTTTTGACAGGAAAAAATCCAAAGTTTCCTAAGGTTTACACAAAAAAAAAACTACTACTTCCAAACTTTTTTTTTTTTTATTCTACTTGGATGACGGATCAAGCAAGAGGCCCACCTGATGTTAAGCGGTAACCTCTGCCTATGAACAGTGCGTTACCTCATAGGTCACGTCCACCTAGGACGCGCCCTATGTGGCATTGCACTGCGCCCGCCACCCTGAGACATAAAGATGAAAAGTCTCATATGCCTGTAATTTCACCGGCACCCTTACCCTTCAAACCGGAACACAGCAATGCGAGCACTACTGCTTTGCGGCAGAAATAGGTATGGTGGTAGTACTTCCCCGGACGAACTCTTTCAAAAAAAAGCTATACTACTACTAAAAAAAATTATGTATATGTATGTATGTATTTATGTATGACGTAGGTAAGTAAAAGTAATATTAGAAACCATATTTTCACACAATGTTTTTATCCAAACATGTGGTTACGTCTATACGAGTATTAAGCCGAGAAAAAATCTCTGTGACAAAATGTTACATTGTTAACCTGAGTAAACAACTGAAATAAAATACAATTCAGTGGAGAGCTACCGCGAAACGAACCACCGCCCCGCTTCGTCTCTATAAAACTTAATCTCTTTTATTTACAGAAAGAATAGTAGAATTAATACAAGTAGCAATGAACTAAAATTAAAAAATACAACCGTACTTTTTTTTATTTTTATCATCGTGAATGACGGAACAAGCAGATGGCTCACCTGATGATAAGCGGTAACCTCTAATTTTAACAGTGCATTACCACATAGGTCACGTCTGCCTAGGACGCATCCTATGTGGCATTGCACTGCGCCCGCCACCCTGAGACATAAAGATGAAAAGTCTTATGTGCCTGTAATTTCACCGGCACCCTTACCTTTCAAACCGAAACAACCGCAATGCGAGCGCTACTGCTTTGCGGCAGAATGACGCGCGATTTTTTTGAGTCCCATAGTAATAGTATGGTGGCGCACGCACAGCGTTTAACCGCATTTGATATTGCCATGCGAAATGTAGTCTCTTCATGTTGTAGATACTGGCCCACATCTTGTAATAATTTATCAAAAGTACCAACCAATAGACATTCTGTAGTAATTAAAAATATATCGGGTTGCTGTCGCACGTCGTTGTACATTTTGCAAAAGTATCGTTTCAAATGTCTTTAATCTAAAATGATCGTTATGATTTCAATGAAAAAATACTTATGACTTTGACAACAGTTTTGATAACAGTTTTGATGTTTTTAAAAATAAACTTCGAAGATTTTAGAAGAAAAGGTTTATTACTCGATTAATGAATTTCTATTTGACAAATTGTAATGTTAAACAATCTAATTTATTTCTACCAATTTCGATGTTCATATTATTTGTTTGTGCTTTTTGTTTGTCATTTATTATATAATTTTGTTTTTAGCTTGTATAAAATTTTGAAGGCCAGACATGGCAGACTAGAGATGCACATTAAGACCTTAACACCAACAAATATTACCACCTAGATCTAACAGCAATAAATCATTTATCATTTATTTATTTAGTTTTTTTTTGCTTTTTGGAAAAAGCCGTGGCGTTTCCCCATTTAATTTTAACCATGTGCTTTTCAGCTAGTTTTTGTAGGCTACTGTGGCGTTTTGCACCGGATTTAGACGAGTCAAAAGTGGCATTGCTAAATGTGATTTAGCGGTAGCACTCGATTTAGTTGGTGACAGTGTCGACACCGCTCGCTAATGAGGCAGAGGCGTGTCGCATAGTTATTGTTACCCAACATGTCGGCGTTATAGAGTTGTTTCAAGTTTTAGACTAAACACGGTTAACTGAACAACTTTGTATCGACTTTGTACTCTGAAGATGATTATGAAATGTGATACCGTGCTTACACACTATCTTAAAGGAGTGATAGATACGAGCTTAAAAATCGTGACTTTAACGTTCGCGTACTTACTCGGCTCGACATCGGTGACACACGTGAAGTACTCATACAGTATATCATAGCCTTTCACAAAGTGGGCGATAACGCCCCCTTGTGGGAGCTGCAGGCCTAAAGGGAGGCGGTAAGAGACCCAGAAAAAAAAGGGGGGCGTCAAATCAGACACACTTTCGCATTTTAATAGTTATTAGTATTCCTAGATACCTAGGTCATTTTCGTAGATAATAGACCGCGGGCAATCATGATTTTAACAAGTTTTTGTTAATTATCCCAATTTTTACATGTTTAATACCCGCTAATATAACTCACAAAAAAATAGGGAGCGCTAAAAAATAATTATGGAAAGGCTAAAAAATAATTTATTCTCAAAGTGGGCAGTAGACAAAATAAGTTTGGGAACCCCTGCTGTATATCGATGTTGTCGACAGAGGATGCTTTGTGCTATTTACGAATTAACTATATCATATCACTTTGAAAACCAAAAAAGAAGACAACATCGGCAAGTGTGGTGAAGAACTGGCTTATTAAAAGAGCTGAATATTTAGTTGGTATTGTAAAATATCGAAGCTGTTGGATCGCCAACGGCGGTTTTAAAGTATACGCGTATTAGGGTGGCACACAAGCGAAAAAGGTCGTTGAGCCTCAAGTTGGCGAACTTACTTGCACGTCTATCACCCCTTTTAGATGTTTTATAATAGCTTACAAAAATCCGAGTGATACGAAAATTAATGGATGTTAACATCGCTCGTAAAATAAGCAAAATGCCAAAAAATACTTACGTTGAGCGCTATAATAACCAAAAAGGCAGTTACAAAATATTCCATCAACTAAAAACACTCACATCTGACATTTTTGTTGTGACAACCGAAGGTTACGCAGACCCTGCGACACAAGGTTTTAAACCTTAGTGTAGGTTCTGCACATCATGGAACTTGCTTTCATAATTAACTAATTTTCGATTTGTTAAACTACATAGATTATAAGATATATTTAAATGTGGTAAACTAACGTGTTTATGTAAGTACTCTTTTTGTTACTGTTATGTCTCTTTTATTTTGTCACAAATGTTTTATGTCCTATTTTTAAAATAAATATTATGATTATGATAATGACTATTATATTTTATCTATACCTACTTATCTCTACTTCTATATTTAAGACACTGACAAGAGTCAAAATTAACTCCCGCTATTTATTTTGTGTGTCTGTGGCACCGTATCTCATAATAACAAATTTGAATGCGGATTTTTTATATGAAAGCAGGTTTTCTAGCGGTCTTTCATATAAATATGTTTTATCAAAATTGTTTCAGCCTTTTCCTTGCGTTGGGGGTTTTTAATTTCTTGATTTCTTCTAGTTGCAAAACCTACACAGCCCATGGCAGCGAAAAACATCATATTTCTTTTCTAACGTAAAATATATCCATCGCTTATCAACTTATGATGATAAAATTTAAAAAAACTAACAAATAATTGTAAGTTTTTCGTGATTTCGTATTTCGTGAATCACTTTGTTTCGAAAGTGGTATTTTTTTTCTTTATAATTGGCGCCGCACCTCTTTTGCATTTGCCATTTAAAAGTTTATTAATTGGAATTTCAATATATTTTGCAACGTTACACTCCTTCTAAGTCGTCAAAGTCACAGTCAAGTCATGTTTTAGTAAAACGGTGGCCGTTTGACTAAAACTCAATTTCCACCAATTTAAAAAGTCACACAACTCACTTCCATTTATTTCCTCTAAACTTGTACTATTTATAAGAGCTACATTGGTTAAAATGCCACCAAAATAAAACAAAGTAACACAAGTAGTAGTTGAGCTTTTTTGTGAAAGAGTTCGTCCGGGGAAGTACTACCACCATACCCATTTCTGTATTTCTGTAATTTTAATGTGGTTTAAAATGAGAGAATGCTGCACAGAATCGACACCACTATCGCTATTTTACAAGCTTTTATTTACCTAACTTGCAATGTATGTATATTTGTCCGGGTGGAATCATGCAACTGAATTTTAAAGCAGTTATCGTCAACCGATTGAGATGATATTTTGCATACCTGTCAAGTTTTAATAACAATGCAATATTATGGTGACAGCGAGCTGATCTGATGATGGAGACGGAAGGTGGACAACGGAACTCCTCGATGGATAATAGAAGACTGGCCGTGTTTTTTTTTATACTACTTGAATGACGGAACAAGCAGATGGCCCGGCCCACCTGAAATTAAGCGGTAACCTCTGCCTATGAATAGTGCATTACCTCATAGGTCACGTCCACCTAGAACGCACCCTATGTGGCATTGCACTGCGCCCGCCACTCTGAGACATAAAGGCACCCTTACCCTTCAAACCGGAACACAGCAATGCGAGCACTACTGCTTTGCGGCAGAAATAAAATATGGTGGTAGTACTTCCCCGGACGAACTCTTTCACAAAAAGGAGTAGCTAGTAGTAGGAGTAGTAGTAGTAAGTAGGAGTAGCACAAGTAGGAGGAGCTCTGCTACTACTACTGTTTAGGCTCATTTCGATCAGCACACGGTTACGATCACTAATTTTATAAAAGCTTGTATTTAAAAAAATATTTTTGACAAAAAACTTATTTTACCTTAACATTAACGAGTCAAATTCTGACACTAAGAATGTATCTGTTGACAGCAAGCGTCAGCACAGAAGCCTTGGATGACGCCGCGCCGCTCGGTGATGTGTTTTGTCTCACACATGGGCCAACTAAATCTCGGGCCCGTAGAGGATTGAACACAGATTGAATGTGACGGCGATAAACAACAGCTAGCCGGGAGAAAAACATCAGAAACGATTTATGAAAATAAACTTGGGTTTCCAGGAAAACGTATAACGGAAAAATCAGAAAATTACTTTATATTTTTGTTAACTACATTACACAAAACAATACACTTTTTTATATTCTCTTCCATTGTTATAGATGATGACGATGATGATGAAAATACAAATACAAATACAAATACAAATACAAATACAAATACAAATACAAATATATTTATTTCGTCAGAATTTTAGGTAGGTACAAGACAGGACAATGATCTCTACTACTGTATTTAAGACACTGTCCAGAGTCAAAATAGGGTTTCGTAAACCCTACACAGTAGAGCTTTTTTTTAGTAGTAATAGAGATTTTTTGTGAAAGAGTTCGTCCGGGGAAGTACTAGCACCAAGCTTATTTCTGCCGCAAAGCAGTAGTGCTTGCATTGCTGTGTTCTGGTGTGAAGGGTATGGGTGCCGGTGAAATTACAGGCACATGAGACTTTTCATCTTTATGTCTCAGGGTGGCGGGCGCAGTGCAATGCCACATAGGGCGCGTCCTATGAGGTAATGCACTGTTCATAAGCAGAGGTTACCGCTTAACATCAGGTGGGCCATCAGCTTGTTCCGTCAATCAAGAAGTATAAAAAAATCAAAAATAAACCTGTTACGATTAAACCAGAAAATTACTTTATATTTTGTTCAAACTACATTACTAAAACAATATACATTTTATGTTTTCTTCCATATAATGATGAGGATTAGTTGTTGGTTTTCTATTATCCAATCAAAAAGTTCTGTTGTCCACCTTCTATCTACATGCCACTATAATATGGTATTGTCATCGGAACTTCCAACTCAATCGGATAACTGAGTCAAAATCCTCTCAAAGGACCAACAATATTAAAGGTCTCAGGAAGTCGGTGGATGGAGGTGGCTTACCGTTTATAGTGGTATTTTATGGGGGATGCTTAAGCCCAGCAGTGCACTTCTTAGGCTACTGATGCTGATTGTATGTAGAATATCAAGGCTCGTATTTTAGGGTCGAATGGAAACTATGTAACAATAAACTGTAATCTCTTAAAGGAAACTGTTTCAATAAACATTCTGTAACAAACTCATATTACGCAATAAATGATTTTAATTTGAGTTGAAACCTGATGAACAGTGTGGTGCAAGCAAATATGATGAATATAGGTGAACACGTCCCTAATCTTTCTAAAACTTCCGTTTAACTTTAAAGTGTAATCTGCCGGATGTCCGGCCTACATACCGGCACACCTGAGCTCGGTTATTATCTAACCCAGTTCTGGAAAAACGTTGCTTCTAGGAATTTTCATAAGCTTTGCGCTTTACATAAATAATTATTATAAATAACTGAACAATAGTGAATTTGTTACGTAGTCTATACAAATATTGTTTTCGAGGTAAACTTTGTTACGTAGTCTATACAAATATTGTTTTCGAGGCAAACTTTGTTACGTAGTCCATACAAATATTGTTTTCGAGGTAAACTTTGTTACGTAGTCTATACAAATATTGTTTTCGAGGTAAAATTTGTTAGGTAGTCTATACAAATATTGTTTTCGAGGTAAACTTTGTTACGTAGTCTATACGATTATATATCTATCTATATTGTTTACGAGGTAAACTTTGTTTGTAATGGATTTACTCAAAAAATACTAAACCGTTTAAAAAAAATCTTTCACCTATAGAAAGTTAAATTATCAGCGAGTAACACAGGTGGAGGGTTTTGGAGGGGTAGGGGGGTTATCAGGCAAAAATTGCTTAAGCAGATTTTGATGGTATTTGTTTTTTTTTTTTTATGCAACTTGGTATGACGGATCAAGCAGATGGTTCGCCTAATGTTAAGCGGTACCCTCTGTATAACAACAGTGCATTACCTCGTAGGTCACGTCACGCAACCTATGTGGCATTGCACTGCGCCCGCCACCCTGAGACATAAAGATGAAGAGTCTCATGTAATTTCACCGGCACCTTCAAACCGGAACACAGCAATACAAACACCACTGCTTTACAGCAGAAATAGGTATGGTGGCAGTGCTTCCCCGGACGAACTCTTTCACCAAAAAGCTCTACTGCTACTAAAAGATAATGAGTCTACTATAAGTTATGTGTTGATGAGTCGGCGATATGATCAATCAATAAGTGAGTCTGTCAATCAGTCAGGTAAAGGTATAGATTAAATGCATGTTATATACAGGTCTAAGAATTTTGTCAAGAGTTTTAGGTAGGTATACTAAAGAATAATTATATTCTTCTTAAAAGTTTCACAATCAGATATATTTTAACAGTGTTAGTGCGTCATAAAAATTCATAGTCCTCATAAAACCAGATTTGCCACCTCTTAGAAAATAAATTGATATACCTTTTTCACCTTAAGATAAAGCTTTACCTCTTTATTTATGGCTACGGGGGGTGAAAACCGATTAATCATTTTTTTTCGTCCTCGCTGAGGAGAATACAAAAATGTATAATTTCCTGGTGAAATGAATAATTTTCTCACATTTTTTAAAGTTACCCTGGAGTTATCCCTTAGTCAGTTTTTACGACATCCACAGGAGGAGATGAAGGCGTGTATTCTTAGGCCGGACACACCACGGGTGCCCTGTCTATAGCTATGTATTACATAGATCATTTAAGGCCTCATCATCAGCCTGTCCACTGCTGGACGAGGCTTCCCCATTTAATACTATGGGGGGATTTTTTACAATCACTACGCTTGGCAGGCATGCATACATACAGCAGATTCATACATGCATAATTGCATGTGGCAGAGATGATAATGTTGAGATGGATGTGTGGAGTGTCAAGAATGAAACTTCCTCCCGCGAACGCTCAGATTGTGGAATGATCTGAGCTGAGGTTTTCCCGAGCGACTACAGTGTGGGGTTCTTCAAAAGGGGTGTTTGGAAATTTTTAAAGGGTAGGCAACGCGCGTGTGATGCCTCTGGTATTGCAGGCGTTCATAGGCTACGGTAACCGCTTACCAACAGGTGGGCCGTAAGCTTGTTAGCTACCTTGTTAGTATAAAAAAAATATAAAAAAAAATGGATAAAATAAGGAATGTGTATATAAGAGGAAGTTTGAAAATTGCACCAGTGACAGAAAAGTTGAAAGTAAATTATTAAGCTTGGTATGGGCATGTTATGAGGAGGGATGAAACGCTTGTAACTAAGAGAGTTATGAATATGAATGTTAGTGGATGGAAGGGAAGAGGAAGCTCTAAGAAAAGATGGATGGATTGCGTGAGAGATGATATGAATGAAAAGGGTGTGACTGATGAGGTGACGGCTGACAGGGGTCAGTGGAAGAAAAAGACGTACTGCGCCAACCCAGATAAATTGGGAAATGGGCAAGAGAATGATGACTACGCTGGGCAGGAGGATTGGTGATTGCAGTTTAGAGCCTACTCAGGTGGATGCTACTGCCCATCCCATGATGTAATCCCTTAGTAAGGCTTATACTACATCCTCGGGAAGAGACAGAGGTATTTTTTCTAAGGCTGGACATGCCAAGGCCTAAGAAAGTTGAATCGTGGATTTGGCCTTCTTTTGGAATTTAATGTGACCTCAAATTATAGGTATACCTAGTCTATGACACACGGGACGCTACAGCCCGTTCACCGTAAGTTGGCACCTGCCATGGAGTATTTACAGGTGCCATCTTACAGTGAACGAGCTATCATATGATATCTCATTTGTCAAAATTCGTCGAGTATTGTTTCAGAGCTACGGGGGAACAGATGAACAAACTTATGTACATATTTAACTTCATGCATATATATATAATTCATATTTTTTTTTTGCTTTTTCCGTTTTTTTCTATTCAATTTTATACCAATACCCAGCCTTTTAAGTGTTTAAACCTTTTGCTTGGTCTTTTGCCTTTAGCACACCCACGACGCTCGCCGCGAATCGCATTAACGAATAGCGTATGTTCGGTTCGCGATCCTAAAAATTACACTTTTTTTTTTTTTTTTAATGAAACTAATAGGCAAACTAGCTTACGGCCCACCTGATGTAAAGTGGTCAGCGTCGCTTATAGACACCGGCAACACCGGGGGTATTGCCGATCCGTTGCCTACCCTGAAGGAATTTATGAACATTTTTCTTGAAGCGACACATGTCGTAACCAAGCGGGAAAACCTCAGATGGAAGCTCATTCCAAAGTTTATAGGTATGGGGAAGAAATGATCTCGAGAAACGAGTCGTACGAGAAACCCAGGGATCTATTATGTGTGGATGAGCTTTGTCACGGTGCCGGGAAGAGCGATGGTAAAATCTTGATGCGGGGATGAGATCGAAAAGCTCGTCAGAGCATTCCCCGTTGTACAGGCGGTAGAACACGCAAAGCGATCCAATGGCTCTGCGCTGGCTAAGCGGTTCTAGAGTATTGGAGAGCTTAGGGTCGCCGATGATTCTAATGGCTCTTCTCTATAGGGAGTCAAAGCGAACACTTTCTCAAATTATAAATTCAAACAAAACTAATGTGAAATTTCTAACCAAGAAGGTGCGAAAGCAAAAAGGCTAATGATAAAATCGAAGCCTACCTTTAAATCCAAGCCCAACCTTATAGACTTAAGAATAAAGACTAAATTCCATTAGAAGAAAAACTCATTACAATTTAATTCCGCCCCAATATTATTCCGATTTAAGATGAAATGAATTCTTAATTCTGTTCCTAAGTCAATACGGACAGCAATAAACGCCAGTAAAAAAGGTTAATGAAGCTGTACAGTGAAAATGGGCAGAGATTTTTTCTATTAACGATTGCAAATTTCCGGGTATTGTTCTGTCTGGAGAAAGGGGAGGCGTAATGGGGGTTGGAAAGAGGGAGCGGAATGTTTATTGTATCGTTTTTGAGGTTTTTGTTATAGGTACGTAGTTTAGGTAACGGCGACTACAGACGCCAACGTACGTAGCTTCGTAGGTCTAGAGCTTAAGGTGCCGCTTGTGGCGCGAAATAATTTTTTTTTCGTGTTTTTTGCTCATCACATCTCATCAACACTTCTTCAGAAAGCGAAAACTATGTAGCCGGTAATTATATGACCTAATACACAAGTTTTAATTTAAAGTATCACATAAATATCATTAGTTTAGCTATGAATGTGCTTGAAACAAAAAAACACTGTAAAAACTATTGTAGCACAATCGTAGCTAAACTAATCATATTTAGCTAATTAATTAATGTTAGGTCATATAATTACCGGCAACATGGTTTTCGCTATCGGAAAAAGTGTTGATGAGCTGTGATGTGATGACGAATTATTTTTAATGTCGTGCCACAAGCGAAAGTAACCACCTTAACTGAGTCAGTTCCTGAGGTATGGGAGCGGTACGGGAGGGGCGTTTTCGTCTCTCAAATTATCAGATGACATGTGACATAATGTAAACGAAACACCCCTCCCGTACCGCTCCCATACCTCAGAGACTGACTCAGTAAAGCGCTAGACCTGTTAGTAAGAGTTCTATACAGCCGGGACCGACAGCTTAACGTGCCCTCCGAAGCACAGAGCGATGGAAATCCGCACATAACTTAGAAAAGTCATTGGTGCAGAGCCTAGGATCGAACCCGGTATCGTTGGATTCTGAGTTGCACTATTGAACATTGATGCGCACAGTAGAGCTCGCGAGTAAAAACTTGTATAAAACTATGCATCATGTCGACCCAAATTACTTCAACCGGTTTGTAGCGAGATATTATAAGACTTATTTTTTTAAGGACGCTGTCACATTTTGAATGCGTCTCATCACACGACACACACATTTTCCAGGTCCAAGCGCGGAAAGAGTAATAGACTTAACAGGCAGACTGGTTTTTTTTAATTTTTTTATACTACCTGAATATCGGAACATGCAGATGGCCCACCTGATGTTAAGCAGTAACCTCTGCTTATGAACAGTGCATTACCTCATAGGTCACGTCCACCTAGGACGCACCCTATATTGTGGCATTGCACTGCGCCACCCTGAGACATAAAGATGAAAAGTCTCATGTGCCTGTTATTTCACCGGCACCCCTTACCCTTCAAACCGGAACACAGCAATGCGAGCACTACTGCTTTGCGGCAGAAATAGGTATGGTGATAATAATTTATTTATCATTAATTAGCAAAAAAATATGTTTTTAGTTTTTTTAGTAAGTTTACGGATTTAGATACCTAACTTGTCGTCGGCGGCGGCTTTAACCTGACCACAATAAAATAAAAATAAATAATGCTGAACAAAGTTCACACAACATTATCTAGCCCCAAAGTAAGCCAGAGCTTGTGTTATGGGTACTAGATAACTGATATACTTAATACTATATATTACATAGATAGATATTTTTTATTATACATAGAAAATACCCAGAACACCCTGAACAAATATCTGCGAACGCACAAATATTTGTTCCGAGGCGGGAATCGAACCCGCAACCTCACAATGTTATTGTGCTTTTATTCTTCGCTTTTATTAGTAACCTCTGGTTTGCACTACATAACACAAATACTTACAGCATAGAAACTCATACAGTTTCGTTCTTTAGAGTGTTCTCACTATGTCCTTGTTGTCGAGAAGCTGGATAGCCTCGACGATGATGAAGTCTACGTTCGTGAGCAGAGGCTCAATTCTGATAAAGTCATCAAATGTACGCCTGTATTATATTGATGCCTTTATCACGTAGAGATAGTTGAATTAAAAATATTGCAATAAGACAAAAGTGAGCAAATTTATTGACCACCGTCGAGTATGTACCGACGGAATTCCGTTAAGTGCTCCAAGATGGAAATATCAATAAATAAAATAAATAAATAATGCTGCACATTTCACACAACATTATCTAGCCCCAAGCTAAGCAGAGCTTGTGTTATGGGTACTAGATAACTGATATACTTAATACAACATATTACATAGATAGATAATTTTTATTATACATAGAAAATACCCAGAACACCCTGAACAAATATCTGCGATCGCAAAAATATTTGTTCCGAGGCGGGAATCGAACCCGCAACCTCCTGTGTTGCAGGCCAAGCTTCGCCCGCCGCGCCACAGAGGTCGTCCAATATGTTTGTATCAATATGTTGAATACAAACAACCAGAGAGACCAGATCATGTAACCCTGTTATTTTGATGTAGGCATGAAACGCATCTGGCGTTCCGCCTTGAGATGCCATAAAATTTACAGTGACATCTTTATTTCGTAATGTTGCTTACATTTTCAATTTCTACTAAAATAGTAGTTTCATCTTGGTTTCAGATAATGGCTTGGTAAACTATTTTCCCTCGTTCCAGGATAAGAGCTGTTGTAACCTTTTCTAAATTTAACATGGAACTACTCAGGTCTTCGTCACTTTTTGACGTCCACCTTTATCTAAATAAACTCACCATTTGAGACCACTAATCCTACCAAAATGCGTTTTGGTAGAATCTAAGTTGGCGACTGGCAAGAGACAGCCATCTTTCTTTCTTTTCTTGAGTTCATCGTCGCAAGCACATCTATTTTGCTAAATCGAGTTCCGTCCAACTGGTAAGTGGAAAAAGTGGAGGATTGGTCTTCTAGACAACGTCTCGTTGCCGAGGTTTCCTACTCATGAGTGATTTTCTGTAGGGCTCCAGGCTGACGCGGAGGACTACCACGTGGCGGAGGACGTGAGGTTGGCGATTAACATCTGCTCTAATCGATCCCGCCATCGTGTGGGGCGACTCTTTTCAAGCCTCTAAGTAGAGGCGCCCAAATTCCCCGCGGTTAAAGCGGTTCCTAAGAGCTCGGTTGGACGGGTGTCGGCCATCTGGCCAGGCGGTTATAACGGCGAGGCCGAAGCGCTTAATCCTTCGAAGAAACCCCATTGGGGTAAGTAATATTGATCATGAATCGGCGCGCTCGAGAACGTGGCCGAATAGAACATAACAGGATGAATATTTATTTGACAGGTTCTTTGGGGAGGCTTTTGAGCCAGCTCCGTATCCGGAGCATTCGAGAGACAACGACGTGGTGGGAGGAGGACGCCTTCCAGTCCGGACGCCTACGGACCAGGTGCCGGGGACCCGGCTGTGCTCTCTTCTTTCGTAGCCAGCCACCTTGGGCCTGCGTAACCGGTATCGCGGTCTGGGAGTGTCTTCACTCCCCGAGCTGTGTTTCACCTTCTAAGTGTTCTGTCCAAACTAACCAACACCTCACACTCGACACCACACGTTGTCCCACATCTTACGGGGGCCCCTCGGTCCTTCTGGCCGGACAGCCCACCGATACTGACCTGGTTGCTAAGAAACTTGTAACGTAGGTTCAAACTCATGACCCTGAGATAAATACTTTCTTTCATGCTAGATAAGGCGCCCAAATTGTAGTCTGATTACTGTGTTACATGTAAATAGTGTTATAATAAACTTATCTAATCTCAGAACGCTGTACACTCATTTATGTGCCTCTACCTGGTAGGAGTACAGCGGGCCCTACTCCATCTTAACCCCCCTTCGCTGCTCTGAGGCAAGCCAGTCCTCCTGGCCCGGGACGTCTGCTTCTCGGGCTGGGACATGGCTGGTGGAGTCTGTCCCTGTGGAGGGGCTACATGGAGAAGGTGCCCGCTGGGAACCTCATCCTCTGCCCATGAGGCATTACACCTTATAAAAGCGTTACAATCAGTAGGATTTTAATGCAAAACAATTTTATTTACCCCTACAGAATATACTCAGTTAATTCTGAAATTAACCCAAGATGGAGGGGAGGTGATAAAACATTTTTAGAACTCCATTTCCCCGTAAGCCATACCCTCGGCTGTTAACGAGATTCCTAACTACGTGAGTACGCGCGCAGATATAATGGGATTTTGGGTGTTACGAGAAATAAATGAACTAAAAGCCTGTGGTAACAGCTTCGATCAAGAATACAACTAGATTTCGGGTCACGTACAAAATCACGTGCTTAATACCGTCCGCGTGGGTATATATACTTATACAGGTATATTTATTCACCAACAAACTGTAACAAAAGTTTTAAAACAGTCCTAAGTTCAACCTAATTACAACCATGACACCTGGCATGGCGCCTGTCACGTGATCCCCCGGGCTGCGACGCGTCGGCGATCACACGTATGTTAGATTGAGTAATAAAGTGTTTTTTTATGTGTATGTTAGTTTCTAAGGTGTTTATGTTGATATGGGCTTACTGTTTAGGTTTAGTGTATTTCTCAGTAAGCCTGAAATAAAGTTATTTTTTTTAATAAGGTAGCAAATCTTCGATATATTATCTTATACTTACGATCATTCGTCACAAAAAATGAACAAAGCAATCTATAAAAAACTTTTAAAATCTATAAAAAAAATTAACAATAAATTACTCCTGTCACTTAGAAATTAAAAGACAGGTTAAAGCACATTTAGTGTGAAATCAAATTTAAAGAGCTACAAATAAAATTCTCACTTATACCTACATATAAAAAATAGGAGCTCACTTTTCAAGTGAGCTGTTGTTATTCACGGAGACGTATTTTTTGCGCCGATCTGACATCTAGTTGTATTCTTGATCGAAGGGTAAAAGGCAAGAGTTCTGTTTAGCACTGTAAGAACGACAAAAACATTTCCACTCTGTTTGTAGAGAGATAGTATGATACTTCTTTTATAGGGTTTCGTACCCAAAGGGTAAAATGGGGCCCTATTACTAAGGCTCCGCTGTCCGTCCGTCTGTCCGTCTGTCACCAGGCATATCATGAACCGTGATAGTTAGACAGTTGAAATTTTCACAGATGATGTATTTTTGTTGCCGCTATAACAAAAAATACAAAAAAACAGAATAAAATTAATATTGTTGTTAAACGTGTTTTTGCCGTTTTTATAGATGGTACGGAACCCTTCGTGCCCGAGTCCGACTCGCACTTGGCCGGTTTTTAAAGACAGCTGTCACATATTGAATGCGTCTCATCACACGACACTTGGAGCAAGTAAATTTTTTTAAATTCATTTTGTACGACACACTTGTTTTTTTTTATACTACTTTGAGTGATGGTTCTAGCAGATGGCCCACCTGATGTTAAATGGTACCCTCTCCCTATGAACAGTGCATTACCTCACAGGTCACGTCCACATAGGACACACCCTATGAGGCACTGCACTGCGCCCGCCACCCTGAGACGTAAAGATGAAAAGTCTCATGTGCCTGTAATTTCACCGGCACCCTTACCTTTCAAACCGGAACACAGCAATGCGAGCACTGCTGCTTTGCGGCAGAAGTAGGTATGGTGGTACTACTTCCCCGGACGAACTCTTTCACAAAAAAGCTCTACCACTACTTTTTCCACGACCGCGTCCGAGCACGGAATGACAAGCCGAGCCGAGGTAACCGTGCATCCCGTCACTTTTCCATTAGATCTTCTATAGGTTACATTTCGGGGAATGCTCCCAGGAAATGCACGATCTGATCCCACCATCTCCTTTTCATCATAGGACGAGCAGGCATACGGCTCAGTACCATCCTTACATCATTGGTATACCTTCTATTCGCACAAAACGTTTCGGTTCTACCTTTATAATGCGAACTGCTAAGGAGTGGAATACACTGCCGTCGTCTGTCTTTCCTGAAAACTATAATCTGGGTCTCTTCAAGTCTAGAGTGAATAGGTGCCTTCTAGACCTTTGTGCTCCATCTTCGGCCACATCGTCACTTACCAACAGGTGAGATCGTGGTCAAACAAAGGTCTATAAATGTTAAAAAAAAAAAAAAAAAAAAAAAAGATACACGTATTTTGCACAACACCTACATAAATAAATGTATCCACATTACACAAAGGTTAGCTGCTGGAAAATGCTTCCAAGTTCTATCTATATTCAAGCTGTTCTATCATTCTTTGTTTTTGGTGGGAATAGATGGAAAAATTTAATTACCGGTTTTTTAAATAGGTATCTATTTCGTCTCTCCATCTTCGCCGCGGTCTGCCACGAGATCGTTTTCCGTTCAGAGGCGTCCACTCTGTGTTGTGGCTTTAACCCATAATAGTACAGGCAAATTAGGTGATTTTTAGCAAAAGTGTGGAAGTAATTAGATGTAGTCACAAAACCTTTTGTAATTGTTTTGTTTGGCTTGAAAATCACCTCTAATATAACTTTCAGCAAATTCTCCCCCCCGGAACAGGGTGAAATAGGGTGAAAACCTTATAATACCCGTAACTTAATGGGGAAAATAGATGTAGTCTGTGCAATTTGGCATACACTTAAGACCGTTATGATCTACATTTGCACCAAGTATTTTTTTAATCTGACTTACGGAACATACGAAAAAAAAAACATTTCTAAAAAAATCTTTTTTTCTGTATTGCGGCTCGGGGGAAATTGAAGTAGTCGGTGCAAATTGACAGAATTACCAGAAAAATGGGCCAAATAAATTACCAGGTTTGCACCTGGGTACCTCACACGGAAGTCACTTTTTCCATATTTTATTGTCGCTCTACTTCGGGGAAATTTCAGGCAATTCTGGAATTTCACTTAAACTTATTCATTTGATTAGTACTACATTCGCCAGCCATTTAATACTGGAATTTATATACGGAACATGCATTTTTTAAGTATTATATATGTAAGTTCAGTGCGGTGCTAAGAAACTAATATATATACTGTGGCGCTACACTGCTAACACTATCCCCCGACCGCGGGGTGCATCCGTATTGATCCCAGAAAATCATCCCACGAGCTGAAAGTAATAATAATTATTCCGGATTCATACAATTAATATTCATTTCATTTTTAGAGTCCGTATTTATCCCACCTAGAAATACCTACACCTAAAACGAGTGCAAGTAACGTCAGCAAAAAAATATGTTATTATGGAACATCTATTTATTTCATAAAATTGTTTGTATAAAATAATCAACAAAGTAATAATATATACAGTGTGTCCCAAAAAGTAGTGTCAAGCCGAAGTCCAAAGAAAGGTTACCCCCAGAGATACCCGAATCACCCCCATTTCGCGATTTTTAGCAGTTTTCGAGTTGTGTTTTTAAGACAATAGGAGCTCTTACACTTTTTTGGCCATTGGGACTCGATTCGTTGAGGTAGAGGCCTGTTTTTGTTGTTGTAAATAAGCTAAATACTAGGGCTACCTTGTCTGATAGCATTTACATCAATAGCACCTACTATTGCATTAAAATAAAAATATGAAGTTTTTTTTTTTTTGCCTAAACACTTACTTTCAATGAATGTTTAAAAAAAAATCACAGACTTTACTTTTAAAATGTCCTTAGAATGTAAGGGACTAAACAGAATTTTTAATTTTTCCATATTTTTTATTTTATTTCAATGCAATGGTTCGTGCTGTGGATGTAAATGCTTTTTTTTGTTACTGTTTCGATTACTTTAAAAACCGATATCTGAGGTTTACTGTCATCACAAACAAAAATAAGTATAAAACATTTTAAAAAAAGTGGAAGCCATTTTTAAAATATTTTTTTAGGAAAATCACGGACTAGTGTAGAAATCGTTTCAGAGAATCAGAATTATACAATTATTTATAACATAAGCTTTTAGATAACATCAATATCCTATACAACGAGCAAAGATTCGTATATTATATAAATATTTGTAATGGCACGAGAGGCAATTGAGATTACTATATACAGAAATTTCAATAGAGAAGATGGTTTTCAATTATCTGGACTATGGAAGCCTGTGGTGAGAATGTGTAAAAATCAAAAAAATGTGGTACCTGCTACGCGACCGGATACCGATAGTGTTGTGTGTCGAGTTGGGGTGAAGTGTGACAATGAAACCGATGGTAGTGGTATCGTTCATAATAAAAGAGTGAGAAAGAGGGTAGATTGATATATCTGCCAGTAACATCTACTCGCAAAGACATTAGTTAGTTCTCCCGTGATCAGATACGATTAGAATATGATTTAAAAATATTTTTTATTGCACTTAATCCAACCTAATACCAAATTTGAGCAATTTATAAATAATATGTGCAATTTCTAAATAAATAACGAAATTCCGATATTAATATCGGAATGCCAATATTGAGATTTAATATCGGAAATCAGTATAGGAATTGAAAACCTTCCGATATTACATGCCCTAAACGTGACAAACAAGCAGACGGCCCGCCTGATGTAAAGCAATCACCGCCGCCTATGGACAACACCCACGGTATTGCAAACGCGCTGCCTACCATTAAGAGCCCTATTGATATTTCTCTTGAATTTACCCATATTGTATAATTTATAAATATTTGTACTATCTGCAGATATTTATTCAGGATGTTATTAATGTTATGTTATATGTTATTGGTTATTGGTTATTGGTTATGTTCGTTGGTTATTTTCTATGTATAATAAAAAATATCTATCTATGTCATGTATTGTATTAAAGTATATCAGTTATCTAGAACCTATAACACAAGCTCTGCTTAGCTTGGGGCTAGATAATGTTGTGTGAACTGTCCAGAATTATTTATTTATTAAATATTTATTTATGATGGTGACAGTGAGCTGATCTGATGACGGAGACGGAAGGAGGACAACGGAACTCCTCGATGGATGATAGTAGATTACTGGAAAAACTGTAGAGGTTATTTATTTTTACTTCTTTGTTTATATCCCAAAAGTTACACAGTCTAAAATAAAATTAAACCTAGTTTTGAAACGTCTATGATTGTTTCACTTTTTTACCCTTTTTTTGGCCCCAATATCTTCTACAACCCCCGAACCAATTTAGCTCATAACCTTAGACAAATTGTACTAATACTATATACCCATCTACCAAATTGTGTAAAGAATACTAGTTTTATAAAGAATATATCAACAGTTCGCAAGTTATCTTCAGACAAACATACAAACATACGAATGCCAATTATTAATAATTTGCATCCAACAAAAATATATGAAAATGATAGTAAGGCATTTTTCTGTCTGACCGTACTAATATCCATTGTTCAAGGTCGTGGCTTGGTATAAATCCGGACTACATTTTGCGATTAATATGGACAAATATACAATTTTATTATTCGTGGGATGAATACGGGCTACATTTTGGTATGAATCTGCACCCCACCCACGCCGTTGATTTCTTATTAAGATATATTATTAAGAAGTACTTCCGGTACGAAATTTGTGTTTTTTTTTACGTGCGAATGTGGTAAACTGGTAGTATATACCATAATAAAATTTGCACGACTACATAAGTTTCCCCCGAAGTACTATTTACAAAAAAAGAAAAAAAACTATGTTCCGTAAATCGCTGAGGTGTGCAAAACTAATATAGTGTTTATAATACTTATAGAAACCTTATGTAAGTTTGCACCGAGTACATAAATTTCCCCCGAGCCGCAAACTAAAAAAAACAAATTCACAGTGTTTCCCACTATGCACGTAGTTTTAATTAAAATCCATAACGCGCTAAGACTGTCTCTATAAGTAATTGAACTTGCACTTAACACTTTTTTGTTTTTTCAAAAGTTACAATTTTTCAAAGTTTGTACCTAATATTTAAAAGCCTTCCGTATGCGCCAGAAACGGTGCAAACCTGGGATAAGCTTCTTTTCGTGTCATCTATCGATTCCATAAGAATCCACGACTACTCGACTTAGGGCAACACTTTTTGCTAATTTGCCTGTACTATAACCCGTCTGACATCGGCAGACGTGGCCGTTGATTGGTAAAGACGTACCTACATCTTTAGCTTTCCTCTTATATATTTTATTTGTGCGGCTAGTAAATAAAAATACATAAATAAATAATAATAATAATAAGCCTTTATTGCTGTTTTTTTTACAATATAACTCACGTACCTAATAATAAACTAATCTAAAATAAATACTTTATAAATTACTAGAAACTCGCCCCGGCTTCGCACGGATAGTATCGGGATCCTACCCTCCCTCCCGCCCCCTTTCCCAACCCCCCCATCTATCCACACACCAGATACAAAAACCTGCTAAAGTTATTCCCCCTATGTTACATTTTTACACCTTGGGTTACATTATTGGAGTTTTAGTAAGGATCTCTAATTTTTTTGAAAATATAATTTAGCCTGTGTCACCCGGGGATAGTGTAGCTTCCCAACAGTGAAATCATTTTTCAAATCAGTTCATATTCAATGCAAATAAACAATCAAATCTTTCCTCTTTAAAATATTAGTATAGATAGATATATATAGAAGATCGGTATCAGTAACCGGTTTTATAGCTTCAACAGCTTGTCCTACGACAAAGGCCGTACGCATTTCCACCTTGTTTTATCCTTCCACCCGAGTCCATTCTGGGCCCGCTACTTTCTTCGTATCATCCTCCTAACGTTTAGTCGGTCTACCTTTGCTTCGTTTGCTATCTCTTGGTTGCCATTCTATCATTAATTTAGTCCATTTCTCTTCATCCATCGCCATTTTACAAGTTTTATATTAACTTGCAATGTATTGGGTTGAATATCTTTGTCCGGGTGGAATCTTGCAACTGAATTTTAAAGCAGTTATCCTCAACCGATTGAGATGATATATTGCGTACCTGTCAAGTTCCGATGACAATGCAATATTATGGTGAAAGCGAGCTGATCTGATGATGGAGACGGAAGATGGATGATGGAAGATGGGTGATGGATGATTGAAGATGGAGATGGAAGGTGGACAACGGGACTTCTCGAGGGATAATAGTAGACTGGCCGTGTTTAGGCTTATTTTGGCACACGGTTACGATCACAAATTTTATAAAAGCTTGTATTGAAATTTTAATTTTTCACAAAAACTTATTAGTTATAGTTGTCCGGATAATTTGACGCAAATTGCGTTACTAAAATAATATTATCGGCTTGTGTAACAATTATTCCTAATTATAGCCGCCATTACTGGTTGCGTGTAACATTATATTTTGAGTGAGGTTAGTTACGACCCTTGTTATTGAAGTGGATGTTATATGCTCCGGCTACTACTGTGGCACATCGTGATGAAATGGCTTAACAAACTGGCTTACGGCATGCCTGACAGTAAGCGGTTACCATCGCCTATTACATCTGCAACACCAGAGGCATTGACAATGCGATGCCTACCCTGAAGGATTCTTTTATTTATATGTTTTTGAAGCTGCTCATGTTGTAGTTTGTCGGAAACGCCTCACGAGGGAGCCCATTCCACAACTTGCACGTATGGGAAGAGATAAGATCTCGTAAAGTGAGCTGTACGAGATATCCACGTGTCAATGATGAGCTCCCTCACGTTGACGAGAAGTGTGATGATAGAAACTGGATGCGGGTATGAGATTTAACAGCTAAAGATGTTTAGGCTATAGATGGCCACTCACGATCACTGCATCGCGTTAAATGGCTTGATATACAGCCAAAAATTGATCGTGAGTGTCAAATCTTTAAGCCTAATATTCCATGATATTCCATGATATTCCACGTACACCAGCAGTGGTGGGAGCAGTTAGTGCAAACATTCGGTCTTTTGTATTAAAATTGTGCTACTTTATAAATTGGAAATGCGTGAGGTTTTTGATCTACATGTGAGTCAGTCAGTCATAACAAATGTCGATTTTTGGACGTCTATATCTATAGAACCGTTTAAGTTTTTTATATAAAAATTTGGTACTAGTTTATCTCTCTTCTTCGTCGTTTTATTCATTACCTTGCCTGTCTTGAAAAGATTTAGTAGAGATGCTGACGAGCTTCTTCCACGCTGTTCTATCCTCGGCTTGTTTTAGGGCAGCGTGATAGAGGCCAGTGAGTGCCTTGACTTGATCAGACCAGCGACAGGTGATCAGCCGCGCGGTCTTTTTCCATCCACTTTTCCCACTACAACCACTTTTTCAAGGTCATCTGGCTGTCTTTGGGCTATCTGTCCAAAATAACTGAGAACTCGCTGGTAGCAGATGGTGGAGAGTCTGGTCTTGATGGCCAGCTGGTCAAGTATAGACTTATTGCTTCTTTTTGCCGTCCACGGGATGCTCAACATTCTCCTCCAGCACCACATCTCAAAAGCGTCTATCTTTTTCCTATCCAAGCGTTTATCGAAGGGGTCTCAATATATAAACTAAATTTGGTGTATTTATGATAAATCGTTATTGAGTTATGAAGGGTTCAAAAGTGGCTCCAAATGGTTGGTGTTATATTACACACGGGTGCTGCTCGCCAGAGGGGCTAGTCTGCAAATTTGACAAGCAACTTACACGGCCGTGTGGTGTACACTACACGGATTTTAGTATGGAGAAATCGATGAGCACCCCTAGCGGGCACCTTGAGAACCTCAAATCCCGTACAAAAATCAGTGTAGTGTACACCTCACACCCGTGTAAGTTGCTTGTCAAATTTGCAGACTAGCCCCTCTGAGGGGCAGAGGGGCAAGTCCGAGTTTACACACACCATCGTAACGATGATCGTAACGGCGAGTGTACGTGTATTGCGTAGTAACTAGCCATTAATCTGTGACGTTTTTGGCACAGATTCATAGCTAGTTATTATGTTATACACGTACGATCGTGTTACGTTCACCGTTACGATGGTGTTTGCAAAACTCAGACTCACCCCTCAGTTCTCTTGGCTTGACACGCTCGTACGTGTCTTGATCTCACCTTTTCGGGTTAGGTAAGATACGAATTACAGGGTTTGTGTAGCGTTATCATTGCCTATCGTGGACGCGTCATGCTGTGACATGAAGAGACCGTGTAAAGTCGTCAAAGAAAACGCTTTCAGAAACTGAAGCTATGGCGAACATCTTTATCTCATGCCACTGCAACCGCCGGAAACTGTAAGTGTAAGTGCCAGTAATAATAAGATGTTTATTTTAATGAATGCAAATCAGGTTTCTGTGAGGACTCGCCGTAATTTTGAATAGGAATAATTATTAGCTTTGGAATTTGGATTATCCAAACATGTAGCTTTAACATTGTTTAATGTAAGGTTTTTTGTGTTGTGGAATGCAATTCTCTGAGCTCCAAAACCATTGCAAACTTCTTCTTGCAAGGTCTAGAAGGCACCTATTCACTCTAGCCTTGAAGAGAACCAGATTATAGTTTTCAGGAAAGACAGACGACGGTAGTTTATTCCACTCTTTAGGAGTTCGCATTATAAAGGTAGAACTGAAACGTTTAGTACGAATAGAGGGTATACTAATGAGGTAAGGATGGTATCGAGCCGTGCGTCTGCTCGTCCTATGATTAAAAGGACAGGTCGGATAACTGTGTCATGTTAGGGGGAGCTATACCGCCATCAGCCGGTCGCCAGAGCCTCTTTCGTTCGTTGGCAGAATACCACGTGCAGGTGATAGGTATTTGTATATCCCTTATCTATATATATAAAACAAAGTCGTGTTAGTTACACCACTTATAACTCAAGAACGGGTGAACCGATGGAGGTAGCTTAGAACCAGGAGATTGACATAGGGTGGAGGGGTAGGAGGGGAGGGGGTCCACTGGGGGCTACCCATGCGAAGCCGGGGCGAGTCGCTAGTATTCTATAAAGGCCGTTAACAGGAGTTTCTGACTACCCTGTCACTGCATACCAATTACGCCAACAATACTCGTCACGAGACGTGCGTTTAACATGTTACTTTCAAAGTCGCTTGTCATTCCCACCCGGATCGAACCCCCATCCACAAAGCCGCCGTAATGGATGGAGGCAAGTAAACTGACATTATTTGCTGACGCTGTCATCCATCAGTGCTGAACGGGGCAGGGACGGACGCAGAGATGTCCCGGGGCCCAATCACGCTATTTGTAAACGGTTTTACAGTGTCGGAACGTATTTTGTTAAGCTGATGCAAAATGATGACATGCTAGTAGTAGTATAATTTTGTGAAAGAGTTCGTCTGGGGAAGTACTACCACCATACTTATTTCTGCCGCAAAGCAGTAGTGCTCGCATTGCTGTATTCCGGTTTGAAGGCTAAGGGTGCCGGTGACATTACAGGCACATGAGACTTTCATCTTTATGTCTCAGGGTGGCGGGCGCAGGGCAATGCCACATAGGGTGCGTCCTAGGTGGACGTAGCTTAACTTAAACGTACTACGCCCTGGGCTGTTATTCGCTATGACCATAGGAGAGCATAGAACCTAGGTGGACGTGACCTATATGACGTAACATGCACTGTTCATAGGCAGAGGTTACCGCTTAACATCAGGTGGGCCATCTGCTTGTGCCGTCATTCAAGTAGTATAAAAAAAATGCTAATGGCAAGACAAACTGGTAAGATGGCCGGCTGATGGTAAGCGGTTATCGTCGCCTATTGACATCTAGGGGCTTAGTACGAGAATTTGATAGTATTCGAAACTATTTGAAGTTTCGTTTACTTCCATACATTTACTTGCACCGCCCCTAGCGAAAATAAGTAGAAAACTAAGGACGATGTCAGTAAATGTATGGAAGGAAACGAAACTTCATATACAGACCGTTCACCGTAAGTTGGCACCTGTCATGGAGTATTTAGAGGTGCCATCTTACGGTGAACAAGCCGGACCGTTCACCGTAAGTTGACACCTGCCATGGAGTATTTACAGGTGCCATCTTACGGTGAACGAGCTGTAGTTTCGAATACTATCAAATTCTCGTACTAAGCCCCCTGCAAAACCAGAGGCATTGCCAATGTGTTGCCTGCCCTAAAGGACTCTCTTTGTATTTTTTTGGAGCAGCTGCTGTTGTGGTTTAGCGGAAACACATCAGGAGGGAGCCCATTCCACAACTTGCACGTATGGGGGAGAAAAGATCTCGTAAAGTGAGCTGTACGAGATACCCACGTGTCGATGATGACGGTTGGATGAGCTCTCCTGCGTTGTAGAGAAGTGCAATGGTAAAACCTGGATGCGGGTATGAGATTGAACAGCTCCTCAGAGCACTCCCCTTTATAGAGTCGATAGAACACACAGAGCGAGCCGATGTCTCGGCGCAGGCTCAGCGGCTCTAGTGAACTGGAGAGCTGGAGAGATTCAATAGTAATTAAAAACACTGTGAAAGGTTATATTAATAAGAGAAGTGTAGGTGTCTGAATACAAATGAATTTTACTCCTATTTTGGATATTATCTCATTTAATGCATGATATACTAATATTTAGACGCGTGGTTATAGATATTTAGTTCGATTAGTGGTTACTATTTCGAAATATTTATTTTGGTCAAGACTACATTCTTTATCATACTTACATCGTCACTCCAGTCTCCCAGTTGTTAGTTTGTTTTTAAGGTTTTTCGTAGTTTGTTTTCTGTGTTGTACAACAAAGTGCTTACTACCTATCTGTTGTTGAATTTTACCAAATTTTGACAATACTTTCTCAACTACAAATTGTTTGACTCTTAGTTCATCCAGTTAATTAGTTCCATTGGCAAATCTGTTGTTGATTAGTTCCATAGGCTGCGCTAGTCAGACTCTAAAACTTTTACCTAGAATCTAGGTCCTAGATAGATAGATAGATAAGTCTTTATTGTACTCACATTAAAATAAGATAACGGCATACTTATATTATCTTACAAACTAGTTTACGGTGGTACAATGGGCGGCCTTATCGATAAGAGCGATCTTCCATGCAACCTTTGTATGGATAGTATTGTGGATTACAGGTGAAGTTCCTAAAGTAAAGTTCCTTTTTTTTCATATTATTTATTCACTTACAATTAAGAAATCGTATTAGAAATTAGGTACATTAAAAAATATACATGAACATTAAAGTACACTTACAAAAATTAATAATGTCGGCTGAAATAAAATTATATAATATACCCTATTTAAAGCTATCACATGTCATGAATTCGTCAACCGTGTAGAAACACCCTTTCAACAGTAACTTTGTAAGACTTACTTTAAATACGAAAACACTAGCAATAACTTTACACTCTGCAGGAAGTATGTTAAAAAGTTTTAAAGCTTGATGCCATGCTTTACAACATTCAATATTTCTATAGACTCCCTTTTAATTTCTTGTTTATTTATTTTATTTATTGTGAAAAACTAAGCGGCTTTCGTGTTTGTCTGATGGTGCAGTAATTCAGACAGGTAGTGCTAGTAGACTATACTAAATTAGAACGCTAACTCAGTTAGCGTGGCAGACACCTCTCTACCTTGCTGAATTAGTGTGTTATATCCCGTTTCTAGTGAAAATTTTGTGTTATAGCTGTCTAACTATCGTTAGACTATGAGGGGTATGCCGCAAAATTACGAATCTTAGATTTTATTTTTAACAGTCATTGAAATTACCAAATATGCATGGATACTACATTATAATTCCGAGGGATTACTGCATACCAGAAACACGATACGACAATATTTTCTCGGTCGAAAAAAAACCCAAAGTTACCTCTAACTTGGCTAGATTCGATTTGTTTATTAAAATGGTGCATAGTAATGGTTACAAAATTTGATAAATAAAATCAGTACTTGATTTAGTTTGTTAAAAATCAAATCTAAGCCGGACTTGTTTGTAAGATTCGTTGGTATAAAATTTGGCCTGGCTGCTAGGTTATTTAAGGAATGTGTTATTACTGGAAGAAAGCGTTAACAGAGTCAGTTGTGGAAAGCAATAGCGGCGATGAGCTCACCACTTGTCACTTCTATTTCACACGATGGTACAATCCACAGTGAAAAGAGTACTTAGGCTCTGCCTACCCTTTTGGGGGAAAAGGCGTGTGTTTATGTATGTATGAAATTTTGCGGCATATACCCTTCTTAAAATTAGCGCCATTATTGCCCCTTGTACCCTTCTCTGTGCAGCTTGACAGTAAGATCTCGAGTCGTGTTTTGGCGATCAGCGATCTGTCATCGAGCTCAGTTAAATTTATTGGCCTCTTCGGCTGACGTGATAGTTTTGACGGGATGTAAAATTGCGTGCAGATCACGTTGTAGCAAGTCAGCATTTTAAATTTACGCCTCTTTTTTACAGGGTTTATTTTTTATCCATTTTCATGATCATAATCATCATCAGCTCACACAACACACCCACATCAAAATTCTTTCAGGGCATCTGGTCGAAGCGACGCGTGACCCGAGAGCTGGCTCTTATCTGGCTCAACCCTTTAGTATTGCCATTCAGCGTGGCAATGCAGCCAGCATCTTAGGGACGCTTCCGTCTGGTAGTAATTTGTAGATAGATAGATAGATAGAAAACACTTTATTGCACAACACAGAAAATAAGCTAATTAAGAATTAATATTAAACTAAACACGGAAGTACAATGGGCGGTCAATGGTTTGTATCAGTTGAGCTACCTTTAGATCGCTAGCAGCGGTCTTTAGGTAGCACAACTGTTTCATGCGTATTTTGTACAAACCTTGTATTCGCTGTATTATTCTTTCTGTAAATAAATGTGATTAATTTTACACTCCTGCTGATTTTCTCTATCATCTTACTTTTGACTGCCTACCTAAGTAAGGCTTTTAAGTTGGTTTTCCTTTTTTCCTTGAATCAGCTTCCACTTGTTCTCGAGGCACCACACAGGCGCTCCTCACCTAGTAGTAAGAAGGATCATAAAAAAAACAGACCGTGTTTGTTGCCTGATTCTTCTAGGTCTGGTTGCGTTGGAACCATAGAGGAATTTTTTAGTTGGAACAGCCCCCCTATTCCCCAACTGAAAGTCACTCGGTGACTAACGTTTGACAAGAAGAATGATCATCAATTAAAAAAAAATACTATTAAGAATTGTCAATTGATGGTAATTTTACTAGTCAAACGTTGATCACTGAGTGACTTTCAAGATAGGGAATAGGGGGGCAGGAGTAAATGTAAATTTATTTTTTAAGACGATTCAAAATGATCCTTGTGATTTCAATGAATAAAATACTTTGACTTTGACTTTGACTTTGACACCCACACACTACACTAACGTTTTATACACCCTACATTCACACTCACTCACATAGTAACATACTACCAACAATTTTCTTTTTTTTTTTATTGTAAATTTTGTGTTACAGTTGTGTTTGTATTCCATGCTCTATGGTGATAAACTCATTTTCAGGGTTTCGTACCCAAAGGATAAAACGGGACCCTATTACTAAGGCTCGGCTGTCCGTCTGTCTGTCTGTCCGCCTGTCACCAGGCTTTATCTCATGAACCGTGATAGGTAGTTAGACAGTTGAAATTTTACAGATGATGTAATTCTGTTGCCGCTATAACAACAAATACTAAAAACAGAGTAAAATAAAAATTGAAGAGGGCTCCCATACAAAAAACATGTTTTTTCGCCGTTTTTATAGATAATGGTGTCACCAGGCTGTATCTCATGGACCGTGATAGTTAGACAGTTGAAATTTTCCCAAATGATGTATTTCTATTTGCCGCTATAATAACATATACTAAAAAACAGAGTAAAATAAATATTTAAGGAGGCTTCCATACAACAAACGTATTTTTTTTGCCGTTTTATAGATAATGGTACGGAGTCCGACTCGCATTTGGCCGGTTTTTGTAATGAGGGCTTTTCATTTTTGAATTTAAAAAAAAAAGTAGTTCTGTTTGGCTCGATAGATGGCGCTGTCTCAAGTATACGTGTCAAAATTAACAAATGCATTATCTGTGCTTATATGTGAATACGACGAAAATGTATGACTACGTTGTTGACGTTGACATTTAACTTTATTTTGAGATGTATGTTTTGAGGTGGCGCCATCTATTTTCAAGGCTATAAGCATGATGTAAAACGGCCGTGAAAACCCCTCATTGGCTAGCAAGGAGTTTATACTAAATACTTCTTTGTTGATTAGTAGGTATGTGAAGTTAACCAAAGAGGTCGAACGTAAAATGTATGAAGTAGTTACTGGCTGGTTAGGCTTTGGCGGCAATGCGCGCTGAAAGGTACTCGTAGCTTTTTCTTTTTCTCATAGGTAGTGATGAAAATTGTGTGTATCGGGGCCAAAATTGTGTGTATCGGGGCCAAAATTGTGTGTATCGGGGCCAAAATTGTGTGTATCGGGGCCAAAATTGTTTATTCGCGGGCGGCGTATATTGAATTGCTCGCTACTTTAGAATCTTTCGCTTCGCTCTGATTTCAAAATAACGCCCTCTAAGAACAAAATATTTCTTTGGCCCTATGTACATAAATAACTATTTGTTCGTCGACTTATCTGTGACAAAGAAACTCTAACAAAGGTGCTTCGTGTTTCTTCATCCCACTCAACAATGGATAGGTACAAAGAAAAATCACTCTGTCCGAAAAAATAAATTGCCGAATTGCGTACGACGCGAGGTCCAAAAGTTCGCAGAATGGAGGGCATAGACAGTGGGAGGGGTTACTTTTTAAAAGCTTTTATTTAACTTGACCTGTAAGTATGATGATAGTTATATTGCTAGTAAGGGACATGGACATATCATGGAACTGAATTTTGAATCAGTTAATTTTGAATCAGTTGAATTGTATTTTTTGCTCATGAAAACTTCTTCAGATAGCGAAAGTTGATTTTGCGAGAACTAGGAGACTTAAACACACATGTTTAATAATAATAATAAATAAATAATAAATAATACTGGACAATTCACACAACATTATCTAGCACCAAGCTAAGCAGAGCTTGTGTTATGGGTACTAGACAACTGATATACTTAATACAATATATTACATAGATAGATATTCTTTATTATACATAGAAAATACCCAGAACACCCTGAACAAATATCTGCAGATCGCACAAATATTTGTTCCGAGGCGGGAATCGAACCCGCAACCTCCTGCGTCGCAGGCGAACGTTCGCCCGCCGCACCACAGAGGTCGTCAAATTTTTGAATTGATAGTATCTCATAAATATCTTCAGTTTACCTACGATACCCCTAAATAAGAAAAAACACTGTAAAAATGTGTTTAAGGTGTTTTTAGCTAAACTGATGATTTTTATGAGATACTATCAATTAAAACATATGTGTTAAGTCTCCTAATTCTCGCGAAATCAACTTTCGCTATCTGAAGAAGTGTTCATGAGATGTAATGAGTAAAAAACACCAAAACAATTGAATTTCGCTATTCACCTTAACCTCTTCTTCTTGTTGTTAGCAGCAGTCTTCAGGAAGACCGCTGCAGAAGAAAAAAAAAAAAAAAAAAAAAAAAAAAAAAAAAAAAAAAACATATAAAATATTACATGTATTTTTTAATTTTGTAAATTATAGTTTTCGTATTTTATAGTTTTGACACAAATAGATCCCCTATCGAAAATTCGCCATCACCATTTTTCGAATGCTATTGTATTACTTAATGTCACCCTAGAGGGCGCTTCTTTTCCCGGAAGTGGAACGTTAAACACCGAGTAACGCGCCCATTTAGGCTGTTATCGCGATTTAATGTGTAGTAATCGCTTCCCTTCAAGTGAATTGTACTCATTTTCGATTAAGACTACGCCAAACCCAGGCATATTTACCCCATTTTTAGTGAATATCTCGTAAAATATAGATAATTTTTTAATTTTTTAAATTTAAAAAAAAAATAACTTAGATGTATTGGATAAGTTAAAAAACATTGTTTACAATATGTGAAATGTCCGACGCACCCATTCTATCTCTTCTTCTTCTATTCTTCTTAATCTCTTATTTTAATGGTTTCTGAGGAATACTCCAAACAATTTCGTCAATATCAAGTGATATTATTATATTAGTCAACTCGTCCAGTCTCCTTCAAGTCATATTCCAGTTTAAATGGTATCAGGAAAAACTGGTTTTGGAGGAAAAAAAACACCAATTCGAAAAGACACGCAAAACACTTATTTAACTACATCACACATATGTGCTCCTTATCTAAGTTACACCGGATAAAAAGACAGCAAAATTACACGAAATAACTCGAGAAAACACATTAATATTCAATTATTTAAAATTGACGTTACTTTCAAATATGGAGGATTGAAGTCAATTCAGTTCTAGAACAGGATTGAAGTCGAAGAAAGTTTAACTTTGTGACATAGTGACATTGACAAAGAACAATAATAAAACCTTAGAATTTTTGACAGAAGATTTTGAGTCAGCGCCATCTGTCGAGTCAGTGGGAACTACTTTTTTACTTTGTAATCTAAAATGGAAAGTCCTCGTAGCTAAACGCTTTCTACGTGAAAATCGTTGGATAATAATGTTTTTTGTATGTGGCCACATACAACCAAATGTTTACTAAACCCACGAGAGAAAAATCTACTAACAATGCAACTGTATAAGTAATATTTTGAATCCGAAGTTAAGCAAATGGTTACACCAATAACGATTTGCGATTCCAAATTTGATTTCTCCCATTTTCAACGGCAATAACCAGTGCTGCCAGCTAAACCACTTTATAGCTAGATCTAACATCTTCTCGATGTTGTTGGCTACCAATATGTTATTAAGCTGACTAGTTTTATGTAACGCTGGTATCTTACCGCAGCTTCACTCGCGTTTTACCAGGATAAAAAGTAGCCTATAGTTCATGCCAGGTCATAACCTATCTGTGCACTAAATTTTATCGAAATCGGGTTAGCCGTTTCGGTTGTGATTGAGTACCAAACACCCAAACAACGTAAATTTGACATTTATAATATTAGTGGGATAAATCATTCACTCTTATTGGCTGTGGTGTGTTTGGTGTTTGTGGTACCTATAACGCAAAAACATCAATCATAGATTTGATTTTTAACTAAGAAAATCAAGAAGAACATTCAAATTATAAATATCCATTATAATTCCGAGGGATCACTGTACCAGAAACACGATAGGACAACATTTACTCGATAGATAAAAATCCAAAGTTTCCTCCAAAATAATATGCTCTATTTTAATAAACAATCGAATCTAGCCAAAAGATAAAATAGAGTAAAACATTAGATAAATAAAATGAATACAACAAAGCCGAGGGTTTACCATAGGGCTTTTGTAAAATTATCTATATTTTACGCGATATTCAGTAAACACAGCTATTTCGTGCGAAGCGAGGCGTTTTTTTTTGTATCAATATTTCTGCCTGGTGTTGGCGCAACCTTACGAATATAACCCTCCGTTTCCTACCGTGGCTATCGTAAAAGCTGGCTAAGTACGCACCACCAATCCGCCTGCCAAGTGTGGTAATTATGGCAAATCCTCTAATGCGTGCTGTGAGGAAAGCCTCCACCAGCAGTGGATATCTATAAGCTGCTGACGATGACCTATTCAAAACATGTTTACTTAAATCACACGATGATTCTTGTGAGTGCTATTCCCAAGTGTTCATAGGCAGAGGGTACGAGTAGTTCCTGATGGATCCCTTGAGTTCGATCTGCCTGATCGATCCCTTATACCTATAATCTGTGCTATAATTTAGTTCCTAATGGATCCTTACCGCTTAACATCAGGTGGTTCATGTGTTTGAGCCGTCATTCCAAGTAGGAATAAAATAATTGAATTAATTGAATAGTACGAGTATTAACACATTCTCAAGCAACTTTTGGTTTGACCTACTTTGAGCTCAGGTTTTATTTTACATGCATAAACTCACGCTATTTTCCCGTAGGGGTAGGCAGAGACCACAGATTTCCACTTGCTACGATCCTGATATCCTCTCATCACATTCCTCATACATGACCTGGCCTTTTTCCAGAACGTCTCCAGAACGAACGGTTTTATTTTAGATCTTGCTATTGTTCAGATTTAATGCAAAGTTAGCGTAAGAGTCAGTGCTCATTTGGCAACACTGGCAATAACAATTCGAATCGAAACGAATCGAATTCAATCGTCGATTATTGAATTCTAAATCTTTTCCGAATTGCTGGCTGTATATCAGCCTGATTTTAATGGATTCCTACGGCTCTTTTTGTATGGAGGTTACCTGGAGAGGGTTTAATGTGATTCTTCTTGGAATTTCGTTTGGTACGAAATTATTTTATTTCCCTGCTGCTAAGAAAATTAGGTTGCACATGATAAAAATAAAACCTAGTACCTTCTACTCAACTTATTTAAACAATTTTTTAATTTTGCTGTAGTGTGTTCGGCCTAAGAATAGACCCCTCCGTCTCCTCCCGTGGATGTCGTAAAAGCCGATTACCCAGACATGTTGATAAGATTCGTTGGTAAGATTTGTCCTAGCTGCTACTGGAAGAAAGCGTTAGCCGAGTCAGTCGCGGGAGGCAATATAGGCGATGAGCTCACCACTTGTCAGTCTATATTCCACGATGGTGCAACCCACTGTGAAAAGAGGCCCATTGAGGCTCTGTCTACCCCTTCGGGGAAAAAGAGGTGTGTCCATGCATGTTTTTTTTTTTTTGTTCTGTATTTCTTACTTTGTTACTTTGTTTGTTTGTTCTTAGTTGTATTTATTATTTGTGTAGACAAATGTTTATTCATTATAATCGGTGAAGTAAAACGTTTTTTGGACCCGGCAAGTCGACCTAAATTGTTTTTAGTTGCTCGAAAATAAGTACCTACACTAAAAACATTATCTTTAGTAATTCCATCAATAAAATAGACCTCAAAAAAACCAATGAGCATATATATTGCATCGAAAAATCCTCCCTGCGGACCGTCACTCACTTTGGTTTACCACACTAGTTCAACTAAAGTGATCACTTGGCTTTGGGCTTGCACACTTTTTGCGTGTACCTATTTTATTTACTTGGAGATTATAAGTAAAGACGATTTTACAAAAAAAAAACAACCGAAGCTCCGTCCCACGAGATGTTATTTGTTAAAGTTTTTTTTTTTCATATCAATCTTTTTTGATGGGAACCTTAGGCCCAAGTTCACTAACAAATAAATGGGCGGTTACCGTAATCAATCGTGAAAGTGACAGATAACGTATGAAAACATCTGTCAAAAAGAATTGTTTAAGCTAAACAGTCGTTTAAACGTCCGTTAATGTGTTGGTGAAAATAGGACTTAAGGTGGATGCTCACACTAAAGGCACGAAATTCAATTTTTTTGGTGTTTTTAGCCCATTACAGCTCATGAACACTTCTTCAGATAGCGAAAGTTGATTTCGCGAGAACTATACACTTAACACACATGTTTTAATTGATAGTATCTCATAAATATCATCAGTTTAGCTACGATACCCCTAAAAACACCAAAAAAAATGAATTACACGCTTCAAGCGTGAGCATCCACCTTAACACGTTAAGTGCGTAACGAGGCCTAAATCATCCCTCATGCAACTTCCCTGTGGTGCGGCAAGGAAAAACGTGAACTTCTCTGTCGTGCGATGGGCATAACTTCGGTTTGGTCCAGTGTAGGAAAGAGATAAATATATATTTGAGATGTGCTAATGGTCCCGGACTCGGTGGTATACCTACCTTGGTACCGGATGTCTTAGGCCTCGTGCCGCACTGAATTAATATAATTTTAATGCAGTGCGGAACGAGGCTTAAAACGTCCCATACCCTCCCTGACCTCGTACCGCACCCTACGCGAGCTCCCCGCGACCATTGTTGTGCGTCGCTTAAATTGTGATTATTTTTGTACTAGCGTTTTAAAGCCCATTATTTTGATACCCATTTATATGATACTCGAAGGTAAGTATAGGAAGCTTTTTTTTGAAATCTTTTTACTCTTTATGGCACCTTGAAACGCAATTTTGATTATTTTAACAAAATTATGTATCCTTTGATAGCTTTGTGTTTTGCTCTCAAAACAAATCTAATCTATAATTGATCGAAATCGGCCAATTCATTGAGGAGTTATGAGTGGCTTTTAGTAGATATCTTCGATAAACAATTTAAATTTAAAACGTCGATAGTATTTTTCCCATCACTAATTTCAGCGAAAATTTGCCCTATTTCAGTGCGTTACGAGGTGAATAAGATCTTATATTTTATATAGCCTATAATTCCTAAACTAGCTAGCAGATCCCGGGACTATGGTAGATTAGGGTTCATCAATTCACTGTCTATATTAATAAAGACCAAAATTCTCATTTATCTTTGATTTCGCGCCAGAAAATGGATTTTAGTCTGTTAACGGAGGTGGGGTCTAATATACCGCGTGTCGCCCCAACGTCTGGTCATGGTGCGGGCCGATAACACCTCGTGCTGGAGGAACGGAAAATATGCAAAAATTGGTGCCGCAGCGAACGTGTGCTGATCAAAATGAGCCCAACACTATCTAAACTTGTGTCACAAGACAAGAACAAGATTTTATAGAATATGAAAATCAGTGAAAGGCACACACAAACATTCTTCGGTGAAATTGCTATAAAATGCTGTTTACAACAGTTTCCTTCTTAATGTAACATTTTACCAAATATTATATTTTAGAAGGCGCTCGAGAGGAAATGGACCAAAGTTCATCGTTGATTATCATCCGAGAGCGCTACACCAAAAACTCGAATCAAATGTCTTGCAATGGAGCAACTTATGACTGCGCTCCCGCCTGGCAGATATCTTCATACAAAAAAAAACGCCACGCGCCTCTCGATAAAGCGGTTTTTATTGAATATCTCGTGAAATATAGATAATTTTACAAAACCCCGTGGTTGAACCTTCCGTTTTATTGTATTGATTTTATATATCAAATTTTTTACTCAATAATCTGTACCATATTGACAAACAATCGAATCTAGCCAAAAGTTAGAGGTAACTTTGTGTTTTTTTTTATCGAGAAAATTTTGTCCTACCGTGTTTCTGTCTGGGTGATCCCTCGGTATTATAATGTAGTATCCATGCATATTTTTAATTTGAATATTGTACTTGATTTAGTCAGTTAAAAATCTAATCTAAGATTGGTAATTTTGCGTTATACCCCACCTTAATATGTACCTAATGCTTATTTTTTTAAAGTAATTGTAATTTTAGTACTACTAACACTAAATATCAGATATAATTAACAAAATGGATGACATGTGAATTTTTATTGTTTGAAATCTGAAATAAAGAAATTATCTTATTTTATCTTACATACACATACATAATCACACGCCTTTTTCCCTGAAAGGGTAGGCAAAGCTTCAAATGGGCCTCTTTTCACCGAGTATTGCACCATCGTGGGAAATAGACGTGACAAGTGGTGAGCTCATCGCCACCATTGCTTCCCACGACGAAACTCTGCTAACGCTTTTTCCAGTAATAACACAATAATTAATAAGGTAGCAGCCAGGACAAATCTTATACCAACGAATCTTATCAACAAGTCCGGGTAATCCCTTAGTCGGCTTTTATGACATCCACGGGAGAAGAAGGAGGGTATATTCTTAGGCCGGGCAGACCATATATCTTATCTTAACAACTAAGTAATTATTGTAAAAAAAAATGTGCTCGCGAGGCCTAACTGTAGGTACTCCTACGAGATAGATAAATAAATAATAAATAAATAATGCTGGACAGTTCACACAACATTATCTAGCCCCAAGCTAAGCAGAGCTTGTGTTATGGGTACTAGATAACTGATATACTTAATATAATATATTACATAGATAGATATTTTTTATTATACATAGAAAATACCCAGAACACCCTGAACAAATATCTGCGATCGCACAAATATTTGTTCCGAGTGCGGGAATCGAACCTCCTGCGTCGCAGGCCGAGCTTCGCCCGCCGCGCCACAGAGGTCGTCAAGATAGGTAGATAGATAGATTAACTCTTTATGTACACAAATAACACACAGAAATACAAAACATAAATTAATAACAAAAAATAACAGAAATGCACAATGGGCGGTCTTATCGCCTATAGCGATTTTTTCCAGACAACCTTAGGATGGAGAGGACTTTATAGAAGAATGTTTTTTTGTTGCAATTTGAACCCGTTCAACGAGTTGTTATTCATTAAGGTCGTTCCGTGGTAGGACCCCTGTTGTGTGGGATCCATTAGGCTCGCGATCCTCTAAATTGATACAGAATGTAGCAAAAATGCCTGCGGAAATGCCCTAATGGTGTTTGGGGGGGGGACCGAACAATCTGCTTTGAAAATTAAACTTTTCCGCACATTCACAAATAAAACAGGTCGCTGCTGAGGGTGGGGCATGACAAAAAATTCCTCATCGTAGATTTGATTTTAACCCCTGACTAAAAACGAAGGGGTTTTATAAGTTTGACGTGTCTGTGTGTGTGTGTGTGTGTGTGTGTGTGTGTGTGTGCGTGTGTGTGTGTGTATGTCTGTCCCATCGTAGCTCCCGAACCGATGAACCGAGTTCGTTTTTGTTTTTTTTTTTGTTTTAAAGGTGTATTAGTCGGGAGTGTTCTTAGCTTTGTTTGATCAAAATCGGTTCAGCCGTTCAGCGTTGGGGGTTTTTTGTTTTTTTACAAAATTAATTACTTGTTAACTGACTCAATCAAGTATAATATTCAAATTATGAAGCATTGATACTAGGTACATTATATTATATTAGTAGTATACAAATATTCAAACAAGCAAAACATTTTTCTTTCTGACATTACCATCCATTGTCTTGCACCGCGCTCATGGATGCGTGTCCAGCTGGCCATTTCCGTTAGGTATTTTTAAAATTAATCCGAGCGTGTCCAGTCGGACCTCTGGTGAGCTGGGCCAAGGGACCAAAAATACGATGTGACATTTTTTTCCTGATAGAATAATAACCCAAAACTTGTACTATTATTTATTCTGTGCCCAAAGTTACCTCTAATTTTAGGCTAAATTCAATTGTTTATTAAAAGGGGTATTAATATATATTTTGTTATAAAACTTATTGGGTATTTTTTTTATAAATAAATTCAATACAACAAACCGAGGGTAAAAGTATCTATATTTTACGAGATAATCAATAAAAACGGCTTTATCGAACGGCGCGAGGTTTCTTTGTATGAAGATTTCTGCCAGGGGTTGGCGCAGCTTTAACAAAAAGTAAAACCCTTCTGTAACAGGTAAGGTTAGGTTATTGGGTGGGGTGAGTAGGCCCCGCTGTAAAGTCCCCGGTCGTCGGTGGTGGACTGGATGTAAAGGCTCTGCCGGTTTCCCAGTCCTCCTCCACATAGACGATGCGGGAGTGCCGCTGGGTTGTTTAGTGGATATACCAGGCCAACAGGGAGTCCCACATACCCCTCCCGTCCCCTGACAGGATGGTATGCGTAAAGCATTTTTCCCAGCGCAAAAAAAAAAAACAAAAAAAAAAAGGTTGAAGCCGTTTAAAGGTTGAAGCCGTGGCAAATAAACAAGGCGTGCGACGCCAAAAAAAAAGAAGGGTGAAGCCATATAATATCGTATAGGTACTTCAGCACTTCGACCAAAGTAAAATGAATTTACTTTGGTCGAAGCTTCGGCATGGCATTGCTGTCATCCAATAGATATATTAGGAGCGTGTTTTAACGGGGAAGGAATGGAGGCTATGAGCTCACCACTTGTCACGTCTATATTCCACGATGGTGTAACCCACTGTGAAAAGTGGCCTATTAAGGCTCTGCCTACCCCTTCGAGGAAAAAGGCGTGCGTCTATGTATGTATGTATGTATGTATGTGTCTTAACGCTTTTGCGAAAAATCTTGCGGTTTAAAAGGGTAAAGAATATTAATCACCAACACAGAGGTCATTGAGAGGGAGCGCAGGGCGTTGGCTGTCCGATGCAAAATGCTGGCCCGTAGATTTGCACGGTGTACCCACGTTGGCTCTTTTCAACTGGACGGGCGACGAACGATAGTTTTGAAGCTTATAAAGTGAGTGAGCGTACTCACTTCGCTTCAGTCTTTCTTTGTGACGGCAACGAGTGACCTAACGTATATACGTGTGTTGTAATTGTGACTTATTTTTAACCCTCGACGCAAAAACGACGGGATGTTATAAGTTTGACGTGTCTAGGTGTGTGTGTGTGTGTGTGTGTGTGGGTGTGTGTGTGTGTCTGTGGCATCGTAGCTCCTGAACAGATGAACAGATTTCGTTTTTTTTTTGTTGAAAGATGAATTTGTCGGGAGTGTTCTTAACTATGTTTGATCAAAATCGGTTCAGCTGTTTCAGTACTTTGAGGGTTTTTTATTTTTTACAAAATTAATTACTTGTTCATGGACGTATTGTATGGTTAAGGCCATACTTTTTATTTCGGTGGAAGCTTTTCAAGTACATTTCAGTAATTTCATGCAATCTATGGACTACCTATACGCAGAAGACAATCAACGCCCTGCGCGTGCAATATAACAACGCGTTTAGGGTTGTGTTGAGTTGCCGATGTACTGCAGTGCTTCAGGCATGTTGGCTGACGCTTTAACTGATGGCTTCCACCATCCTACGCAAGAGAGCCGCCTCACTGCTGAGCCGTGTCAGCGGCAGCAACCACGCCATCTTGCGCTTTGTTTCCGACAGGGTTGATGGTCCCATACTGGGCCATTTGGTTAGGCTTCATATGGTTTTTGTTATACTACCACGGTAGCAAACAAGCATACGGCCCACCTGTTGGTAAGCGGTTACCGTAGCCTATGGACGCCTGCAATACCAGAGGCATCACACGCGCGTTGCCGAGTCTTTAAACATTTCCAAACACCCCTTTTGAAGAACCCCATGCTGTAGTCACTTGGTTAATTTGTATTTTAATGTGGTTATTGTACGTGTGCATGTTTCCTGGTTGTTTTACTAGTTTTTAGATTTCTAAGGACATTGTCTGAAATAAAATATATAATAAATATAATATATTTATACAAGTTGCCGGCAAGTTGCTTTTAACACAAATGCGGCCTATTTATGGAAAACTTGTGAAGTGGTCTAAACATCGGTTTGAAACGAAAGTTTATTATAAAGCTGTCGTTAGTTTGATACGCAATTTGCATATTTTTTTTTTTAAATTGCTAGAAAACAACCAAAACAAATAGATGAGATACAGGAAACTAATAACAGGAATGGGTATCTAATAAATCTTTTTTTTTTAAACTATTTTAATGAAGGAACAATCAGATAGCCCATCTGATGTTAAGCGATAACCTCTGCCTTTAACAATGGTCACGTCCTCCTAGGACGCACCCTATGTGGCATTGCACTGCGACATAAAGATGAAAAGTCTCATGAGCCTGTAATTTCACCGGCACCCATCCCCTACAAACCGAAACACAGCAATGCGAGCAATACTGCTTTACGGCAGAAATAAGGTATGGTGGTAGTACTTGGTACTTCCCCGGACGAACTCTTTCACAAAAACGCTCTACTACTAACAGGGATTGGTCCAAATAAACAAAGCCCGTAAAGAAAATACAAGATCACAAATTAAACAAAACAAAAAGAGATAGGAATTACTGAAGTTCTTACGGTCTGCAAATACAACCATAAATCGAGTACAAATGTCAGCGCGCACAGAAATAACATCAAAGAAGTCTGCTTCCGGTCATCCGACCTTTGGTTCTTTCATTACGCGGTCACGGACAGACAGACGGACGGATATTTGGCTGAGAATATAATGGAAAAACATCAAAAAGAATATAATAGACATTGGCTGTTATTGTACGTAAATTAAAACCACCACAACCTTTTCTTTTCGTAGATATTAAGACTATCTACTGTCTCAAAAAAAGAAGGAATTCACAATTTGTGTTTTCTTTTTAATTGTTAAATCTTCGTCATTTGTTAACAGATTTGAAAAACTCTATTTTTATTTGAATAAGTACTTCCATTTGGTACCATTTTTGACAAAATCCGGTTTTTGTGATGGAAACCATGAGGAATTGAGGGAAATCCACAAATATAGTTGGCAACTTTTTTTTTGTATTCTACTTGAATGATGTTACAAGCACATGGCCCACCTGATGTTAAGCGGTAACCTCTGCCTATGAACAGTGCATTACCTCATAGGCATGTACATCTTAAACACGGCCATTCTACTATTATTCATCGAGGAGTTCCGTAGTCCACCTCAATTATCAGAAGAGCTCGCTGTCACCATAATATTGTAAAATCAGCAAAAGTTCATAGGACACTACACGCTACGCTTGATATACCTACTTATAAATAACAACCTGATAATATGAAGGAACAGTTTTTTTAAACAAGTTTATATGAAGGGACAATCAGATGGCCCACATGATGTTAAGCAGTACCCTCTGCCTATATGAACAGTGCATTATCTCAGGTCACGTCCACCAAGTACGCGCCCTATGTGGCATTGCACTGCGCCCGCCACCCTAAGACATAAAGATAAAATGTCTCATGTGCCTGTAATTTCACCGGCACCCTTACTCTTCAAACCGGAACACAGCAATGCGAGCACTACTGCTTTGCGGCAGAAATAGGTATGGTGGTTGTACTTCCCCGGACGAACTCTTTCACAAAAAAGCTCTACTACTACTAAAAACATATACTAAAACATATAGCGATTTTGGTATTTTCAGCAACAAATCAAGCATGTGCGTACAGAAGGTATTATATGGTGAACTAGAACGGAAGACCACAGATCAAAACTGGGAAATCCTCAGTGATAATTATTTCTCAGGTGACTTCGCGATATCCGATTGAGTTGAAAGGTACTTCTAGGTGGGATAAACACGGACTCCAAAAGTTACGTGGTATGAATACGGAATAATTATGATTACTTTTAGCTTGTGGTATGAATTTCTGGGATCAATATGGATGCACCCAAATTAAGCATACTTGTCAAGTTCTGATGACAATACAATAATAAGGTGAAAGCGAGCATATCTGATGATAGGGACGGGAGGTGGACAATGGAACTCCTCGATGGATAATAGCTTGTATACTGTGCCAACCTCTAGACCGATTTTGTATGTATTTCTAATATCGATTTCATATTAATCGATCAAATATTAACAAAATTGGCCGTTAAATACCGCCGCAGCAAACTACCATACATACAAATAGTTCTACGACTACTCCGGAAAGCATTTTCTCGGATTCGGTGCGGACGCAATGCGAAACCGCCATAAATCTTACAAACTCTTAAATTATTTTGTCTACAAACCAAGCAACCCTACTCTAATTTATATATAACTCTTGTAAGTAAACCATTTGAGAATCCGATGGAGAATCGTAAAGAACCGTTTATTTTGTAATCTGGAAACTTACTGCACAATTGCATTTCTATTCTTGTCGAGAGTAGCTGTTACCTACAGGTCAATTGCTGCAGAAAACGCATGGTTATTTTCACGTACTCAGGCCTATATTTGGTGGGGCCATGGACGAATTAGGTATACGAGACGACTTACATTCTCCATGCCAGAAGGAGCGTTACTTCACACCAGGACAGCTTTTAAGTCTGTACAAAGCACAAGTCCGGGCTGGTATGGAGTACTGCTGCCACGTTTGGGATGGCTCGGCCAAACACCAGCTTGCTGCCTTGGACTCGATCGAACGCAGAGCTTTCAGGCTTATTGGTGAGCAACATATGGCGGAGACTAAGATCCAGAGTCTCGAGCACCGCCGTAAGGTAGCGTGCCTTTCGATCTTCTATAGGATACATTTCGGGGAATGCTCCCAGGAACTTCATGATCTGATCCCACCATCTCCTTTTCATCATAGGACGAGCAGGCGCACGGCTCGGTACCACCCTTACCTCATTAGTATACCCTCTATTCGTACTAAACGTTTCAGTTCTACCTTTATAATGAGAAAACTGCTAAGGAGTGGAATACACTACCGTCGTCTGTCTTTCCTGAAAACTATAATCTGGGTCTCTTCAAGGCTAGAGTGAATAGGTGCCTTCTAGACCTTTGTGCTCCATCTTCGGCCGCATCGTCACTTACCAACAGGTGAGATCGTGGTCAAACAAAGGTCTATCATTGTTAAAAAAAAAAAGAAAAGTGATTCTATAATCCTTTCCGAAAAAAACCTACTTCGTAGCTAGGATTTTTTCACCAATACAAGATTTTATAATAATAGTGATCGGAACCCTGTGCTGATCACAATGAGCTTAAACACGGCCATTCTACTATTATCCATCGTGTTCCGTTGTCCCCCTTCCGTCTCTATCGTCAGATAATCTCGCTGTCACATTCATATTGTATTGTCATTGGAACTTGACAGGTATGCCAAATTTCAGCTCAATCGGATATCCGAATGTCACCCTTATCGCCACTCGTGAAATACTTATCATTGAGTAGTTCCAATGGCCATCTCTGGTCTTCTTCATCAGTTCCACTTCACCAAATTAAACTTTTTTGAATGCACATGCTCTGAATGACTTGTTGCTGAAAATACCAAAATCGCTATATGTGTGCCTATAATATTTGAGGAGTTCCCTCAATTCCTCATGGCTCCCACCATCAGAACCAGATTTTGATGAACATGGAAGGAAAGGAAATACTAAGTTGTTTAGTATTGGGGATAAAGTTTAAAATGCTGCGTACATTTTGGCAAGAATCCGCGCGCCAATGCGCGCAACTCATCGGAGTCTGCTGCGGGGGTAGGTACAGGACACGAGATGGCCGCCAGCCTTCGCAAGGGTTGCTGGTCGTTATTCGGTTGTTAAGAAGTTAAGTACTTATAAGGGGCAGATGGGATGGCTCAACAGAATAGATGCGTATGCCCAGCAGTGCGATATGATGAGTTAAAAACCGGCCTAGTGCGAGTTGCACTCGCGCACTAATGGTTGCGAATCTACAAAAAAGGCAAAAAAAAAACAATAACTATCACGATTCATGAGAAACCATGGTGAAACCATTATCTACAAAAACCGCAAAACCACGTTTTTTGTATGGGAGCCACCTTAAATATTGACTTTATTGTTTTTAAATATTTGTTGTTATAGCGGAAACAGAAATACATCTGTGAAAATTTCAACTGTTTGACTATCACGGTTCATGAGATACAGCCTGGTGACAGACGGACAGCGGAGCCTTAGTAATAGGGTCCCATTTTACCCTTTGGGTACGGAACCCTTAAAATTATAATGATGCTCAACAGCTCAGTCGGAGATATAAGCTAGGACCAAATGTTCATTAAACGAGTAAAAAGCTTGTAATCTGGAAGCTCAACTCCGATCTGTGGTCTGTTCATGCAACAAACCGAAGGGGTACCTATTCGCTCTGTTACCCCCGTCCTTACTACGCCCAGCCTTTTGGTTCAATTCCAAGCGTGCGAAGTGCAATAACATTTTTATAGGTCCGTACGTTATTCAACAAGTCGTGGATGGTAATTGAAAAATAGGTGAAATACAGCGGCTTAGTGTGCCAAGGTGCAGTACACCTGCAGTAAAGTAGATATTTGACCTCTGCGACTGACGTGGTAGTATGACAGACACCCAGAAGTAGTAGTTTTAGTAGTAGTAGAGCTTTTTTGTGAAAGAGTTCGTCCGGGGAAGTACTACCACCATACCTATTTCTGCCGCAAAGCAGTAGTGCTCGCATTGCTGTGTTCCGGTTTGAAGGGTAAGGATGCCGGTGAAATTACAGGCACATGAGACTTTTCATCTTTATGTCTCAGGGTGGCGGGCGCAGTGCAATGCCACATAGGGCGCGTCCTAGGTGGACGTGACCTATGAGGTAATGCACCGTTCATAGACAGAGGTTACCGCTTAACATCAGGTGGGCCATCAGCTTGTTCCGTCATTCAAGTAGCATAAAAAAAAAAAAAAGATCTCATCCCGTATCTTCATATTTACATACATGTTATATTAGTGATTGATGATATGTGATGTTTTCATTGGTGGAGAAAGAGTGGAACAAGTAGAAAAATTTGTATATTTGGGAACTTTGTATACAAGAGACGGCAAGCATGAAGATGATATTGAAAGGTGAGTGAATGCTGGAACCCAAGTGAATGGGGCACTTCACGCCTTTATGAGCAGTCGGAATGTATCCAAAAAGGCACGACTGGCCGTGCATAGAGGGGTGTTAGTACCGACACTAATGTATGGTAGCGAAAGTTGGGTATGGCAGAAGAAACATAAAGACATAAAGATTAAAAGTATCATGTGCCTGTAATTTCACCGGCACCGGAACACAGCAAATACGAGCACTACTGCTTTGTGGCAGAAATAGGTATGGTGATAGTACTTCCCCGAAGGAACTCTTTCACAAAAAAGCTCTACTACTAACAAAACGAGGTAGTGTGGCAAACACAAGAAACCAGAAAATTGTGTCTTATTGTTTATTTTGCTTTAAAATTTACCTACTGTGTCCTAAGAATAGACCCCTCCATCTCCTCCCGTGGATGTCGTAAAAGCCGACTTAGGAATTACCGGGACTTGTTTGTAAGATTAGTTGGTATAAGATTTGTCCTGGCTGCAAGCTTATTGAGGGAATGTATTAACTGGAAGAAAGCGTTAGCAGAGTCAGTCGTGGTAAGCAATGGCGGCGGCTCACCACTTGTCACGTCTATTTTCCCACGATGGTGCAACCCACGGTGAAAAGAGGCCCATTAGGGGCTCTGCCTACCCTTTCGGGGAAAAAGGCGTATGTCTATGTTTGTATGTATATTTCCTAAGAATAAATCTCTCTAACTAAAACAGAAAGGTATTTACCTTGAGAGTCCCATTATCTTGCTACATCCTGTATAGGCTTGCACCCAAACGGCTGAATAGATTTTGTTGTATGACGGAACCTTTTTTTGAGGTCATACCAATGGGTTTACAAAAACTGCATCAAAATCGGTTTAGCACTTCCAGAGATCCAATAAACCAATGAACACATATCCAATCAAAATTGGTTGAGCCGTTTTGGAGGTACAGATGCATAAATATACAAAAACTTATAGTTCAGTTACTAGTATATTTATTTTATAGTTATTTTATCTGTGGTTCAGTCTATATTCTTTTTTCTATATTTTTAGAACTTTATTTCATAGATACAAAGTGGAGACAAAATATAAATGTAGGTACTACGTTGGTACGTTTGTGAAGATAGTTTTACAGCAAATCTCTCCCAAAATCTCTTTGGAACCCATCAATGTACATCCTTCCGAATCCATAATTTATTTAACCACTATGGAAGCTCCAGGATTCAATCTTCATAAATTCTGGGATATTGTGTCTGATATTGATATTTGGTTGATTGGCCGAGCGTATCTTTGTTGCTTCGTGTTTGTTTATAGCTGCCGGAAAATGAAACATTGTCTGAAACAATCTATTTGTATCCTATTTGTATTTGGTCGAAGCGACGCGTGACCCGAGAGCTGGCTCTTATCTGGCTCAACGCATTAGTATTGTCATTCAGCGTGGCAATGCAGCCAGCATCTTAGGGACGCTTCCGTCTGGTGGTGATTTGGATCCGTTGAGCTACCTTTAGATCGCTAGCAGCGGTCTGCAGGTAGCACAACTGTTTCATATGTATTTTGTACATACCTTGTATTATTCTTTCTGTAAATAAATGTATTAAACAATAAATTTGTATATTATATACAATTCCTGTAAAGAACATGCGCAACTCCCCATACATTGTTTGCCCCAACTTTTTTGACTAACGTAACGTACAGTTGAAATACTTTTGGTTATTGATAATATACATACCTGTGTTAAGATAATGAAAAAGCTAATTTAATTTCTTGCGTAGAAGTTGTGGGAAAGTAATGAAGCTTGTTGCGTTTTGTGTCACGCAAATGCAATGAGTTGATTCATCTAATTATTTAGAGAAACAACTGTTGCTCCCCAACTTCTAAAAATATACAAGTACTTTAGAAAAACTGGACAAAAAACAACATTTAGAACCGTACTAACTGCTTCCATGAAGCGGCCCTGGTTCATTTTTTTTTACCAGGGTCAGCGTTTGCCCACCTCCTTTATATAAAACCAGCAATTCGCACTAACCGTTTCATTTTCATTTCATTTATTTATTTCAGGCAACAGTGAAAAATGTACATTGAACCTAGACAAAGGCCTATAGTAATATATACCTTACAACATACATATAAAGATAAAGATATACTTAAAACTACTCGTATCACTTAATGATAAGGGGATTTGGTTTCGAAAACGCTTCCAGCTGGCCAGAACTCCGGATCTAGGAGCACATCCCTGTACTTTGCCTGGACCTGGAGAGCATATGACTTGAAGTCAGTGGCCCTATTCGTCTGCAGGCGCTGAAGAGACAGTCGAATCTCCGCCCCCTGAATCCGGCCCTGGCACCTCTCCGTCACGAACTGGAGTACATCATCTCCTGGTGTTCTCTCGCTGATGTTTCGGTTCCACCTTTTTATCTAATATTATAAAATCTCGTATTTATAATTTTATCCTTTAGTTATTAGGATTAGAAATCAGTGAATTGAGAAGCAAGTTTCCAGATTACAAACAATCAGAGCTGCGAGATGAGATTGTGCGTTGTAAGAATATAAATTATAAGATTAGTTTACTTAGTTCATTAAAACGGGAAGCTTTCCATTGTCCGAACAATAAGGTAGACGCGGGGATTTGCATCCCGAGACCGTTTCGTTTGTGGTTCAAGAGCATGTCCGTTAGCGATATTCAAATGCATGGCGGTCTCAAAGTCAAAGTTAAAAGTATTTTTTTCATTGAAATCACAAGGATAATTTTGAATCGTCTTAGAAAATAAATTTACTCCTGTTCCAACGCGACCAAACCTAGAAGAATCAGGCAACAAACACGGCTGGGCTTTATTTGATGATGCTTCTTACTACTAGGTGGGGAGCGCCTGTGTGGTATGTCACTGTATCGTGGACATCAGGAGCAGCGTGCATCTATAATGATATCACAACACCCAGACCCGGAACAAATATTTCCAGAATACAAACATTTCACCGCAGCAGGAATCGAACCCTCCCGGTCTCAGCTGGCTTTTCGGCAACTGCGCCATAGTGGCTGTCAGAAAAACACGAAAACCTTATTGAAATTCGATGAATTCTCGCGCTTTTGAGACCTATTTTATGTAAACGTCATTATTAGAGTCCCCGCCAGTCTGACCACACTGGGGGACGTAATGCCACAGAAGATGTGAGTCGCTACTAAGTTACTTAAATGAAGTGTGTTCATTCATTTAATATAAACATAACATAGCACATCTAACAATCATATAAATATTCCCAATACTAGTATTCTCTGTGTCGTAAGTATTAGAACACAAATACCTACCACATCCCCCAGAGTTGAAATTAATCTTTGCAGATCATACAAACATTTGTCCTGTAGTGGTAATCGAACCCGAAACCTCTTAGTTCTCAGCCAGCCACTCACCCGCCGCGCTACAGAGGCCGTCAACTGTCAATATACCTCCTGATAAATAAAAAAAATTGATTTTCCAATGACAAGCCAAGGCCTCTCATTATTTATACCACTGAGTCCAAAGTTTACCGAGCTTTGGGAACCTGTGCTTAGAGAGTATGTCCATCTCTTTCCGTTTTCTCGATAAGGAGAATGACAGCACAATTTTTATCTTACGTTGGTAATGTCGGTCTGGTCCTAGTTCAGTGAAACCTATTATTCTTACCACTGGAATAAGGTACAGGAAAGAACTGGAAAAAAAAGCATTTGACCTGAAGTGGGACAGCAAAGACTATAAAAAAAAATTACCAGAGTAGAGTCTGTTCAGAAAGAGACCCGTCGTGAGATTTGAGGGCGATACGTGGGATTTTTGTGTTTATTTACCTTTTTTGTTTAGCGGGCAATACAATAGAGCGTCTGTTCCGTTTTGATCCTTTTGCAACTGTAACTATTTCTTTAGTTTGTGAATCATAAACTAAATAAATAGTAATATAAACTAAAGAAAACATTAGTTCACAATTTGGCCACGACGGCTCTCTTCCCGAACAGACTCTAGAATGGACCCGCGTCGCTTGTAACTTGTACCGAAACAGCAAGGCGTGTAAGCTTTAAGAAACTGTAGGGACAAACGGGCACAGGCGGAATACAAATCGTCGCCAATGGACTCCGGCCTACGATATATAACCAAGACTTCTATTTCGCACGTGGAGTTCTATAGAAACTACGGGAAAAGTTGAAGGTTTTGTAGGTTGAAGTATGAGTTGTATGAGTTGCATAAGTTATTCCCTAGATTTGCCAGTTTGGAAGTTTTCGATTAGTGAGTTGAGTGGAACTCTCGTGATGGAATGTGTTCACAATTCTAGTGTGAGAAATAGTATTCATTGCAAGCTATTATTTAATTTGCAATGTATCTATGTTTGTCCGGGTGGAATCTTCCAACTGAATTTTAAAACAGTTATCAACAATCGATTGAGCTAAAATTTGGCATACCTGCCTGTTCAGTTCCGATGACAATATAATAATATGGTGACAGCGAGCTGATCTGATAATGGATACGGAAGGTGGACAACGGAACTCCTCGATGGATAATAGTAGACTGGCTGTGTTTAGGCTCATTTTGATTAGCACACGCTTACGATCACTAATTTTATAACAGCTTGTATTGAAAAAAAAAACTCACAAAGAACTTACTTTAATTTAAACTTAATTAGTGACTGTTATAGCATACTGGCATATCCATTATGCCCCGATATTCCGACGGGATCAAGACCTATGCGGAAAACACCGCGGGGAGCAGCAGCAATGCGAAGACTTTTCATCCAATGCACTAGGCGAGCAGCAGAATGCAGAAATAATTTGGCAACCGAATATCTGGAATACTGGTTTAATGGGGGCGAAAGTTTATCCAATGTTGCAGGATTAATCGAGACCTATGCGGAAAACACCGCGGAGCGCAGCAGCAATACGAAGACTTTTCATCCAATGTACCAGGCGAGCAGCAGAATGTAGGAGGAATTTGGTAACAGAATATCTTCCCACGGGATCGAAACCTATGCGGAAAACACCGCGGAGCGCAGCAGCAATACGAAGACTTTTCATCCAATGTACCAGGCGAGCAGCAGAATGTAGGAGGAATTTGGTAACGGAATATCTTCCCACGGGATCGAGACCTATGCGGAAAACACCGCGGAGCGCAGCAGCAATACGAAGACTTTTCATCCAATGTACCAGGCGAGCAGCAGAATGTAGGAGGAATTTGGTAACGGAATATCTTCCCACGGGATCGAGACCTATGCGGAAAACACCGCGGAGCGCAGCAGCAATACGAAGACTTTTCATCCAATGTACCAGGCGAGCAGCAGAATGTAGGAGGAATTTGGTAACGGAATATCTTCCCACGGGATCGAGACCTATGCGGAAAACACCGCGGAGCGCAGCAGCAATACGAAGACTTTTCATCCAATGTACCAGGCGAGCAGCAGAATGTAGGAGGAATTTGGTAACGGAATATCTTCCCACGGGATCGAGACCTATGCGGAAAACACCGCGGAGCGCAGCAGCAATACGAAGACTTTTCATCCAATGTACCAGGCGAGCAGCAGAATGTAGGAGGAATTTGGTAACAGAATATCTTCCCACGGGATCGAGACCTATGCGGAAAACACCGCGGAGCGCAGCAGCAATACGAAGACTTTTTATCCAATGTACCAGGCGAGCAGCAGAATGTAGGAGGAATTTGGTAACGGAATATCTTTCCACGGGATCGAGACCTATGCGGAAAACACCGCGGAGCGCAGCAGCAATACGAAGACTTTTCATCCAATGTACCAGGCGAGCATCAGAATGTAGGAGGAATTTGGTAACGGAATATCTTCCCACGGGATCGAGACCTATGCGGAAAACACCGCGGAGCGCAGCAGCTATACGAAGACTTTTCATCCAATGTACCAGGCGAGCAGCAGAATGTAGGAGGAATTTGGTAACGGAATATCTGGAATACCGGTGAAATGGGCGCGAAAGTTTATCCAATGTACCAGGCTAGCAGAAAAATGCAGAAGTAATCGAGACCTATGTGGATAACACCGCGGGGCGCAACAGCCATGCGAATATTTTTTATCGAACTTACAGGGGAGTAGCAGAATGCAGCAGTAATTTGGTAACCGAATATTTTCCCACGGGATAGAGACCTATGCGGAAAACACCGCGGGGCGCAGCAGCAATGCGAAGACTTCTTATACAATGTAGCTTTCCAATGGTGAAAGAATTTTTTAAATCGGCTCAGTAGTTTTTGTGTTTATTCATTACAAACATACACACACACAAAAATACAAATCTTTCCTCTTTATAATATTAGTGTAGATGTGGATGTAGATTAGTGTAGATGTAGAATAGGTACTTCAGGAATCAAAAACTGATAATACTTGCCGGACGTCGATGCGTGAGTACCCAATTACCTACCTATTCCTATTTCTGAGTCTGTCGAAGATAATTATTCACAAGTGTTTTAAAGACAAAACAGGCGGCCTTATCGCTAAAAGGCCAAACGCCTATACGAGCTTGCGAATAATAATTTAATGATCCATTTATCCCCGGGGTAAAACCATATTTTTATCCCCTAAATAATTTATTACTAATTTAGACTCTTACAAATTCATAAGTTTATCATCCTAAGTGCTCCGAAAAGGGTTTTTAAATATATTTAAACCGTAATTTTGCTATCATTGTTATCTCTTTTAACCCGTATTTCCGCGCCGGCTTAGGACCGGGTCTTCTATGCCCGGGTTATAAAGGACCGGGTACATCCGGTGAGGGTCTATAGGGTGTCAAAGGCTGTGTTTTGTAAGTCAACTTGTATGTTTATCTTGGGATGAGAATAGTTTCAGTATTGACTTCGCACATTTCTGTAATGTTCCTTGAATTGGCAGATAATTCATACATACATACATACATAAACTCACGCCTGTTTCCCGGAGGGGTAGGCAGAGACCACGGATTTCCACTTGCTACGATCCTGACACACCTCTTTTGCTTCATTCACTCTCATCACATTCTTCATACATGCTCGTCGGTTAAGGGATAAGATAATTCAATTTTGTAAATTAGTTTTACATTCATATTCTGAGATGGCAAGCATAGAACGACCCTAGAAAGTGGCTCAATTGGCTACAAGGTTCAATTCCCATCCAGTTGGCCACTTTTAAGGAAACTGGTTTCATTTTTCAGATTATTAGTTTAAAGGCTTTTTTTTTTAAATCTTAGCTATTCAAAACCAAATAACCACAACACAACGTACGTACCAATTCTATTCCATAACAAAGTAGGTACCTAGGTAAGTACCTACACCATACCGTCACAACGTAACGTACACGGCTACCTATACCATACCGTTGCAACATACCTAGTAGGTACCTATGTCACAACGTACCTAGGTATCTATATCATACCGTCACATATCGTACTTAAGTACATATACCATACCGTCACAACGTACCTAGGTACCTATACCATACCATCACTTCATACATAGGTACCTATCCCATATCGTTACAACGTACATTGGTTCCTATACCTCACACATAACTTACTTAACTATCTGTCCCATACCGTCACATAACGTACTCAACTACCTATCCCATACCGTCACATAACGTACTTAAGTACCTATCCCATACCGTCACTACGTACATTGGTTCCTATTCCATACTGTCACATAACGTACTTAAGTACCTATCTCATACCGTCACAGCATACCTAGGTACCTATCCCATATCGTCACATACCGTACTTTACTAACCTATCCCATACCGTCAAAACATACCTAGGTTGCTATCCCATACCGTCACAACATACCTAGGTACCTATCCCATACCGTCACGACGTGTATCCATTACTCAAATAAATGGAACAATTGAGCCGGAATGACAACTCTTCATGAAGTAATTTCACAAAATTATTCTGGGCGTAAAATAAAAATTGTTTTGACGCTGCTTTTGTTAGGAAGTATTTTATTCGAAGCGTATTTTATTAAAAGGAATGCTCAAAAAGCACATTGCTTTTAATAAAATACGTTAGCGCGATGCGAGAGTGACGCAGATATGTTCATTTAATGTATATTTTTATCGAGATGTGAACCGAATATCGAATTGAAAGCATACAGCTTTCAATTACTTGACGTCCTCGTGGCGTTGTGGCCGTGTTGCAGGTTGTGATGCGAGAGGTGGTGGTTCGATTTCCACTACCAACCACATGTTTGCATTATCTGCAAATATTCGATCTTTGTGTTATGATACCATGGTGCTTGTAGTTCCTGATACCCACGACACAGGGATCCTAGTGCGGGATCAGACTATGTATAAATAAATAAATAATGCTGGACAGTTCACGCAACATTATCTAGCCCCAAGCTAAGCAGAGCTTGTGTTATGGGTATTATATAACTGATATACTTAATACAAAACATTACATAAATAGATACTTTTTATTATACATAGAAAATATCCAGAATACCCTGAACAAATATCTACTGATCGTACCAAAAAGTTCATTTTACAAAACAAACTTTTCTAATATTTGTTATTGTTTTCTGATTCAAGTGAGCCCAAACATCATCATTTGAGCATCATCATAATCATCGAGGAGTTCCGTTGTCTACCCTCCGTCTCCACCATCAGCTCAGTTCACTGAAGATGGAGACGGACCCAACCAAAAACTTAACAGGTAGGTACACCAAATTTCAGCTCAATGGGGATATTGCGAAAATTCGATCGCCAGATTTGATTTCAGGCAGGAAAGCAAGTTAAATAAAAACCTTGTGAAATAGGGCAAGGGTGAGATGAATATGAGCGTTTTAGGTACTTACCTATTTACTGAAGTAAATAAGGGTCTATAATACTCTATCTCCCTCAAGGCTCTTGCGGAAAGTTTAAATGAGGCATAAACCACTTGTTAGATAACTTATCACCTCTTCCGGTCACCTTAAACTTTATGGACTAACCACGATGGATAACAGTTTTCGAGATTTAAAGTGCAGTCTTCAGGCACGCGACATGAAAAAACCTGATACACACATGCATATATAGACACGCGCATTTTTCCCCGAAAAACCCTCAAAATGCCCTTTTCATCGTGAGTTGCACAATCGTGGGAATATAGACGTGACAAGAGTTGAGCTCATCGCCGCCATTGCTTCCCATAACTGACTCGGCTAACGTTTTCTTCCAGTAATAACACATTCCTTAAATAAGCTAGCAGGCAGAACAAATCCTTCAAACAAGTCCGGGTAATCCATAAGTCAGCTTTTACGACTTCCACGGGAGGAGATGGAGGGGTCTATTCTTGGGCCGGACACACCACGACATACGGAGAGTTTTACAAATTCCAATAAAATTTAAATGTAGGTTATTATCACTCCCAGAGCCATTTAATATGGGCCTACAACTCTTTTTTTATGCATTCAGATCTCATTGTACTACCATTGAATACATAAAAATAGCTTCTGAATCGTAGTCGCTATGGTCAAAACAGTACCTTAAGCTATACGAGTTGAATAATAAGGTGGTTTCTCGGTTCAAAAATCAGAATTACTTTCGTAAGATTCCCCCCAAATTGAGTCGTTACGTCGTCTCGCATCTCTGGAAACGATTATCTAAAACCCTCTCAAACGAAATCAGATGAATGAAAAATGCTCAAGGTGATATGTTAAAATATCGAATGAACGGAGTCTATCAAGAAAACAATAGCTGCAAGAACGTGACAGCGCTATTGCTCACTTGAACCTAAATGGTAACAAATTAGACAAATAAAAACAATACAACAAGTTGAGCTACCTTTAGATCGCTTGCAGCGGTCTTCAGGTAGCACAACTGTTTCATATGTATTTTGTACATACCTTGTATTATTCTTTCTGTAAATAAATGTCTTTTTAACCTATACAACAAAGCCGACGGTTTACAGTAGGGGTTTTGTAAAAGTATCTATATTTTACGAGTTATTCAATAAAAATAGTTTTTACGAGCGGTGCGAAACGCTTTTTTTTCTATGAATATTTCTGCCTGGTGTTGGCGCAGTCTTAACACTGAGATCTAGCTCAGCTCGGTCAACAAAATGAGCTTCATTTTATATTTAAATTACAGCAAGCACTTCGAGATTTTATCTCTCAATTGCAGCATCCTCATTTCACATCTTTATTATTATCGTAAATAGTACCGCAGCTATTTTCTCCCACTAATCCTAACATACCATTCTTCTAGTCCACTTGGTTTCGTTGTTCTAGCAATTATCTTGTAATGCGGCAATCAGCGTTTAATGCGATTGAATTATCGCGCATTATACTAATCCAATGATTAATAGTGAGATTGTTTTCTTACATCGTGTTACTGGTTATTTCTTGGTAGCCCTGGAGGAATGTGCTCATTTTTGGCTGTGACCAGAGCCTTTACGAAAAATAAAAATACAAAATGCTTTATTTGGAACAAAAACATGGGTACAGTTGTATTGGGTCCGATAATAAACGCAGAAGTTTTAAATAAAACTGTGTCGAGAATATTAACGCCCTCCTCCGAATTAAATTTTCAGAGTTCCAATAGTGAAGCTAAAGAAAACAAAACTAATACTAAAATAATTAAAAATAACACAACAGATAATAACAGTAGTAATTACTTAAATATTTAACTGAAAGTACTGCGTGAACTAGGTATGTGTGTGAAGTAGCTTGATAAGGTGGGTTGTGCTGTTGGAAGAGTGAGTAAGGGTGTGTAGGTAAGTAGGTGAGTGAGTGGGTGTGTGTATGTGGGTGTGTGTGAGCGTGTAGGTGTGAGTGCGTGTGAATGGGTGTGAGTGTGGGTGTGTGTATTGTGTGTGCATGAGTTAGTGTGTAAAAAGACTTTGAATGTGACTTTACTAGGGAATAAAGAAAAAATATGTGCTTAATTTCCTCCATGTTATAGTGTTTTTTTTGACGTGTGTAATGTTAAGCTGTAACCTCTGCCTTTAGCAATGCATTACCTCATAAATCATGACAAGATAATATAAAAATGTCCTTTAAAGTTTTGTTATATTTTGTTGATGAATTCACTAGGTAATTCAATTAATTATTAGTTTTTATTTAGTTCTTACTTGCTTTTTTGTTGATGTGTATAGTTACAAGTAAACGTTTTATTTATTTCAAAAAGTGTATTTAATTTATGATTTCACTTGATAAAAAGCTTAATAATACCTAACCTATATTTTTGTCTTCTAGGAAAATTTATGAAATTCAAAAACTTTAAAATTCTAGAGCTCATTGTAGACATTTCGGGAACATTATGTAATACCTAGCAGCGCCCCACGGTTTCACCCGCGTAAGTCTCGAACCCGTAGGAGTATCGGGATAAAAATGTGCTATGTGTTATTCCGGGAGTTCAGTTATCTCCATTTCAAATTTCATCCAAATCCGTCCTGCCGTTTCAGCGTGAAGAAGTATTACAGACATTTACAGACACAAACTTTCGCATTTATAATATTAGTGTGATCTGTAATACTTACAGATAGTTACGTCTTTAGTGCGTGTTACATATTGTAGCATATTTGGTACGGGTTATAAATATCCCATAAATTTTCTGCATAAACTATGTTGATGTCGTGTCCAGAAAAATCGATTGTCCCCAATTTGTAATGCGTGACCTTGAAGAGCCCGTGTGGTCGAAAATCCCCTCGTAGGTTTAGTCCCAGCTGTGGCAGTTTAATTGGCTTAACGTATTTGTAAAAACATACCTGGACTTGTTGATAAGATTTGTTGGTTTTTCCTGGCTGTTTGTTTATTAAGGAATGTGTAAGACCTGTTAAAATAGTGTTAGTGTTAGTGTTAGTGTGCGTTTCGAATTTATAATTTACTCGCAATTTCCTAATACATACATACATACATAGACACACGCCTTTTTCACCAGACAGTGGGTTGCACCATCGTGGAATATAGACGTGACAAGTGGTGAGCTAATCGCCGCCATTGCTTCCCACGGCTGACTCAGCTAACGCTTTCTTCCAGTAATAACACATTCCTTAATAAGCTAGCAGCCAGGACAAATCTTATACCAACGAATTTTACCAACAAGTCCGGGTAATCCCTTAGTCGGCTTTTACGACATCCACGGGAGGGGACGGAGGGGTCTATCCTTAGGCTTACCCAGAACACCCTGAACAAATATCTACAGATCGTATAAATATTTGTTCCAAAGCAGGAATCAAACCCGCAACCTCCTGCGTCGCAGGCGAACATTCCCCCGCCGCGCCACAGAGGTCGACATGGCGGAGATATCGGTGATAATACATACAGACGAACATAGAACCTCTCCTCTTCTTGAGTAGGTTAAAAATGTTGGCCTGGCTATCAACCCGAAACCACAGACGTTTAAAAAGCTGCTGTCTGCCTGTACGTACGTCGTTCAATCCCTCAATACATTATTGCTACATTTCCAACAGATAGCGACTGACACCCAGCTATCTGGCGCCGTCGTGAGGCTATGAGGCTATCTCGCTTTCAGCGGAAATTGTGCGCTAAATAACGAGCTTTTGCTGACGTAGCCCCGTTTAGGTGATTTTGCAAAGTGCTTTACTAACTCTTAGTCGAATAAAAATAAGTTTTTTGTGAACAATATTTTTTCACAAGTAATTAATTTTGTAAAAATTTAAAAAACCCCTAACGCTGAACGGCTGAACCAATTTTGATCAAACAAAGCTAAGAACACTCCCAACAAATACACCTCTAAAACAAAAAAACAAAAAAATACAGTTCATCGGTTCGGGAGCTACGATGGGACAGACAGACATACACACACACACACACACACACAGACACTTCAAACTTATAACACCCCTTCATTTTTCGTCGGGGGTTAAAAATAAGATAGATAGATAGATAGATAGATTAACACTTTATTGCACACCAAATATAAAAAATAAAAGAGATAAAATAACCAAAACAATAACAGTAATGTACAATGGGCGGTCTTATCGCTGAAAGCGATCTCTTCCAGACAACCTTTGGATGGACAGGATAATACAAAATTAAAAGACGGCGGTGCGCAAACAAAATATACCTACATAAATATATACCTAGACCTAACTATAGCTATATACTAATAACTAAACTACGACTAACTAATATACCTACTTATACCTAATAATAACCAAAAAAAAAAATATATATAACAAATTTTAAACATACATAAACTACATAAACATACATAAACATACATACATAAACATACATAAATTACATTACATTACAACTAATTATACATAAATAAATAACAATGACGTATGTACGTAACAATAACCTAGCAGTTCACGAAAAGGACAGATAGTGATTGTATACCTTGGTTTTGAAAATAGGAAGAGATTTAGAAGATCTTATTGAGAAAGGCAAGGCAGTCCATAATCTAACACCTTGAACAGTAAAGGAGTTGCCATAGAATTGTGTATTATGGACAGGAGTTAGAAGCTGAAGAGTTTCGCTAGAGCGTAGGGATAGACTATGTGCCTGGTGTAGAAAACTGAAACGCTCTTTGAGATAAGAGGGAGAAGAAGGATTGAAAAGAATATTATAAAGAAGGGACAGAATATGTGCATTCCGGCGAAGACGGATAAGCTTTTATAAAATTAATTATCGTAACCGTGTGCTGATCAATATGAGCCCAAACACGGCCAGTCCACTATAATCCCTCGAGGAGTTCCGTGGTCCACTTCCGTACCGTTAATCCGATCTTCATGAAATATAGTAGGGGGGTAGATAATATTGGTGCAATTTGTATCTAATGCTATGAGCTATATATCGGTTGGGGGGTTGTTGAGATATCGGGGTGCACGAGGGGGTACAAAAAAAGCCAGTCAGTCAGATCAAATGGTGTCATGTGAAAGCGCTTTGCTTGGACATTTCAAAGCCTTTTTTTTTTTTTTTTTTTTTTTTTTTTTTTATACTACCCAGGTAGCAAACAAGCTTACGGCCCACCTGTTGGTAAGCGGTTACCGTAGCCTATGAACGCCTGCATTACCAGAGGCATCACACGCGCGTTGCCGACCCTTTAAAAATTTCCAAACACCCCTTTTGAAGAACCCCATATTGTAGTCGCTCGGGAAAACCTCAGCAGGGAGATCATTCCACAAGATGATTAAGAAGTTAGATTAAGTAGTTATTGAGATATTAGGGAAAATATAATTTTTTTAAAACAGAACCTCTATGGTAGTTACTTCCAGCAATCCCAGAGTACTGATATTTGGTATGCTTGTAGCTGTTGTGACACAAATACAGGGAAAAGTCTAAAAATGAAGAAATTTGAAACTTGTAGGTATATAAAATAATACCAATGTAAGGTTTTTTTTTATCCTCATAATACATTTATTTACAGAAAGAATAATACAATGTATGCACAAAATACATATGAAACAGTTGTGCTACCTGAAGACCGCTGCAAGCGATCTAAAGGTAGCTCAACTGATCCAAATCACTACCAGACGGAAGCGTCCCTAAGATGCTGGCTGCATTGCCACGCTGAATGGCAATACTAATGCGTTGAGCCAGATAAGTGCCAGCTCTCGGGTCACGCGTCGCTTCGACCATAAAAATAAAAAAGCGGCCAAGTGCGAGTCGGACTCGCCCATGAAGGGTTCCGTAGCAGCAAGTAACATAATATAAAAGTTGTTGGATGGATTACGATTAATGACGTATTCAAAAAAAACTACTTACTAGATCTCGTTCAAACTAATTTTGAGTGAAAGTTTACATGGTAATGTACATCATATATTTTTTTTAATTTGATCATTCTCTTATTTTAGAAGTTATTCTCTTTTTACCACTTTGGAAGTGTCTCTCGTGCAAACTATTCAGTTTAGAAAAAAATTACATAAGAAAACTCAAAATCATTTTTGAAGACCTATCCATAGATACCACACACGTATGGGTATGATGAAAAAAAAAATTTTGAGGTTCAGTTCTAAGTATGGGGAACCCCAAAAATAAAAAACTACTTACTAGATCTCGTTCAAACCAATTTTGAGTGAAAGTTTACATGGTAATGTAAATCATATTTTTTTTTTAGTTTTATCATTCTCTTATTTTAGAAGTTACGGGGGGGGGACACACTTTTTACCACTTTGGAAGTGTCTCTCGCGCAAACTATTAAGTTTAGAAAAAAATGATATTAGAAACCTCGACATTATTTTTAAAAACCTATCCATAGATACCCGACACGTATAGGTTTAATGAAAAATTTTTTTTTGAGTTTCAGTTCTAAGTATGGGGAACCCCAAAAATAAATGTTTTTTTTTTCAATTTTTGTGTAAAAATCTTAATGCGGTTCACAGAATACATCTACCTACCAAGTTTCAACAGTATAGCTCTTATAGTTTCGGAAAAAAAAGGCTGTGACATACACGGACAGACAGACAGACAGACAGACATGACGAATCTATAAGGGTTCCTTGTCTTTGACTACGGAACCCTAAAAAACAGACCAAAACCAGATAAATTATTGATAACTCATTTCAAAAAAAATTAACGACGGTGTATGTCTGTTTTTGATGCTCGTAACTTTAGAACGATGGTTTTCTTGCAATACTGCCATCATGACGCACTTGCTAAGATTATAACTGACTTCACAAAAGGCGGTTATGAATTAATTATTCAGCTACTTATACTAATGGGTATTTTCACTCATATTTTTCTTTCGATGATGTGTAGGAAATTATCTCGAGGTGAACCCGTAATTTTTTTAACTCAATAAATGTTTTTAGAAATCGGTTAGACTGGTAAATGAGATGGGTAAAATACCTACATCGCGTGTATTCGCGACGTCTCTGTTCGGGGCGAACCACTAGTATAAAGTAGAATATTTGTTGCAGAAGTAGATTATTTCAAATTCAAATTCAAAATCTTTATTTCAGGCTTACTGAGAAATTAAATGAAAAAATTAAATTAATTAAAAATTACTTTAATTTTTAAAATTAAATTAATTAAAAATTACTGAAAAAAAAATTAAATTAGTTAAAAATTAAATTAATTAAAAATTACTTTAATTTTTAAAATTAAATTAATTAAAAATTACTGAAAAAAACTAAACCACAGGTAAAATAATACTATACTAGTAACTAAACCTAAACAGTAAGCCCATATCAACATAAATACCACAGAAACTAACATATACACAAAAACACTTTATTTATAACTTAATCTAACACACGTGTGATCGCCAACGGCCCGGGGAATCACGTGACAGGCAGCCCTAGAACCGCCGGAACTTCACCCCTTTCGGCCAGAAGTCAGGGCTCAAGTAGTTCTTCACATTTTCCGTAGGGACCCTCACCATAAATGAGGTAAAGCTCACATTATGACGAGAGTCCAACTTCATGACCCTAAAACCCACTCCGGCTTTCTTCCTGATGTATTCCACCAACTCTGCGGCCTTCACGTCGAAGTAGACGTAGTATTTGTAATATGGTGGAAAACTGAAGTTTGTTTACACGAGTTCTTCATACTTGAGGTTGAAAATTATTCCATTTCCTCAACAAAGTTGAGCAGGATCTTATTTTAAAGTAATATTTTAAAGTCATCTGATACTCGCTAGCGTCGCCAACTTCAATGTCGACAAACCGCATTGCTCTTACACTTCGGGACACTATAATAAACACAACAGTATCTGTGAAAAGTATGTTGTTCAAGGCAATGGAAATAAAACAAACATACCTAGCTAACATCGTAGCTAGTGAAGCACATCAGCATATCTGAGGGGCTAGTCTGCAAATGTAACAAGCAACTTACACGGGCGTGTGGTGTACACTACACGGATTTTAGTATGGAATTTGAAAGGTTCTCAAGGTGCCCGCTAGGGGCGCTATTCGGATTCTCCATACTAAAATCCGTGTAGTGTACACAACACGCCCGTGTAGTTTGCTTGTCAAATTTGCAGACTCGAGGCTCTGAGGGGCTAGTCTGCAAATTTGACAAGCAACTTACACGGCCGTGGTGTGTACACTACACGGATTTTTGTACGGGATTTGAGGTTCTCAAGGTGCCCGCTAGGGGCGCTCTTCGATGTCTCCATACTAAAATCCGTGTAGTGTACACCACACGGCCGTGTAAGTTGCTTGTCAAATTTGCAGACTAGACCCTCAGGGCTTTGTTGTGTTAAGGTGGATGCGCACGCTTGCGGCGCCAAATTCAAATTTGTTGGTGTTTTTTGCCCATTACAGCTCATCTACACTTCTTCAGATAGCGAAAGTTGCGTTCGCGAGAACTAAGAGACTTAACACATATGTTTTAATTGATAGTATCTCATAAATATCATCAGTTTAGTTTAGCATTATTACAGTGTTTTTTTTTGTTTATGGGTATCGTAGCTAAACTGATGATATTTATGAGATACTATCAATGAAAACATATGTGTTAAGTCTCTTAGTTCTCGCGAACTCAACTTTCGCTATCTGAAGAAGTGTTGATGAGCTGTAATCGGCAAAAAACATGAAAAGATTTGAATCTCGCGCCGCAAGCGTGCGCATTCACCTTAATCGGTTTAGGCTGCGACAACCCCATGCAGATATCTTCATACAAAAAACACCTGGCGCCGCTGCAAAAAGCTGTTTTTATTGAATAACTCGTAACATGTAGACAATTTTACAAAACCCCTGCAGTAAACCCTCGGCTGTATTGTATTGATTTTTTTTATCTAGTTTTTTACCTAATGATATGTACCATTTTAATAAACAATCGAATCTAGCCAACATTTTGAGGTAGCTTTGGTCTTTTTATCTATCGAAAAAATATGTCCTATCGTGTTTCTGGTACAGTGATCCCTCGGAATATATGTAGTATCCATGCATATTTATAATTATAATATTGTACTTGATTTAGTCAGTTAAAAATCAAGCCTACGATTCGTAATTTTGCGGTATACCCCACCATAAAGCCGATTGGCCTAATTTCGCTCTGCCCCTCAATTATTCCAAATTATCTTCGCATGAATGAAACTGCAAACGGACTAGTTTCTGACAAAAAATACTTTTAATCGGAATATTTCCGCAAAGTCGTTTCAGTATGAGTCTACAAAATTGCAGTAAAATGGAGCCTCAATCATTAAACTCATATTTTTGAAGAGCGCTCAAACCGAGTCCAGCTATTTTATTTTATAGCCCAACTTAATGTCCGTTCCCGGCACTTTAAAGCCACTATTAAAAGTTAAGATCTTCCACACAGTCCTAGGCTAAACTGCTGGACATCTCAGTATTGTTACAAGCTAGAGTTCCGGATAAAATAATCCTAGGAACTCCGGTTTAACCAAAATTATACTCGGTGTCCAACCTAAGAATCCCTCCGTCTCCTCCTGTGGATGTCGTAAAAGCCGACTAAGGGATTACCCGGACTTGTTGATAAGATTCGTTGGTATAAGATTTGTTCTGGTTGCTAGCTTGTTATAAAATATGTTATTACTGGAAGAAAGCGTTAGCTGAGTCAGTCGTGGGAAGCAATGGCGGCGATGAGCTCACCAATCGTCACGTTGTAACGAAGCGTTGCATGAGTTGCGGTGTAACCGGTTTGCAGACCGGCGCAGCATAAGGCTGCGTTTCCATTGACGCGGAGCGGAGCGGAGCGGAGCTTAGCGGTGCATGAATTGACCAATCACTATGCTCGAAATCTCTGCTGGCTGCTCGCTCGCCATAGTGATTGGTCAATTCATGCACCGCTAAGCTCCGCTCCGCCCAGCTCCGCGTCAATGGAAACGCAGCCTTACGCGCGGTGGGGGAACCCACCTAGCAGATGCGCGTCGCACGAGTCAGTCGCAGCTAGACCAACTTCAAGGCAGCCCACGTCACTTTTACTCAGCAGTGCGGGCATTGTAGCCAGTTGTTTTCGACAAAAGTCGGAAAGTAAATTATATATTTATTTCAAGGAAGTGGTTCCCGAACTAGGGTGAGTTTTGAATGGCACATAAACACCTATCACTTCTTTGTCATCTTTATTCTTTTGTATCTACCTTAAACTTTCATTCTTTTAAATTTATCGTTAATTCTTCCATACATATCTAATTTAAATATATTGTCATTGTTCATACATCTTGGCCTTCTGCTTTTTTTCCCTATACATGTAAACTCCGTTCTGGAAGTACCACCACGGCAAAACTACGCTACGCGGGAAGTACTTATTCTTTCTTCGTGAAGCCTTGGTGGGCCCCCAGAACGGAAGTTAGAGGTACCGAATACTAAACATTCGGTATTCTCGCTTCCAGGAACCAGGTACGAGTTCATCCCCTGTCGGGTGGAAGACCGTCCAGGGCCGGACTAAGGCGGAGCGCCTGGACCTTTCTAGGGCCGCTCGCCCACTTCCTGCTGTGTGCGCTTTAGTACCAGGGGAAGAAGCCAATCTACCACTTACTGTCTCAGAGCCCACCCACCACCTTCGGCCGGATCACCACAACAAAGGGAAGTACTTCTCGAAGGGAGAAGTAGGAACAGATTTTGCGGACACCCACGCTCTACAAACTCTGTGTGCTGTTCATAAGCTGTCGTGGTCAAATAGACCAATTAAAATCCCATTTGGCCACACTCTGGTTTTATTCCGCCCTTCTGCTCCAGACTTTTAGGAATAGGACTAGGGGGGCCATACGGTACACCGTCTATATTCCACGTTGGTGCAACCCACTGTGAAAAGAGGCCCATTGAGGCTCTGCCTACCCCTTCGGAAAAAGAGGCGTGTGTGTAAGTAAGTATGTATTTATACTCCAAAAAACACTTACTTCCAACTTTCCTCGACTGGATTCAGTCTCACTAGAGGTAATTTTACAATCCATTTTCAAAATCTTTATTGAAATAGAATAACACATTTCCTTGAGTGAGAGTGAGTGGAGTGGAGAAAGGTTCGAGGAACGACTAAACATGAGTGTATTCACACTTAACTACTAAGGATATAGGTGTACTTCACTCATAGCTACGGCTGTAATACCTCACTAACACTGTTCCTGTTACAGGTCACGCAACGAGTCATGAGCGCTGACCTTCAATACGCAGTAGTAATTTTTTGGGTCTGTTTAGCAAATATCTTAGCAAATGTGAATGTACACATGCGCATTCAACCCCACCACTTTCGCCGAGCGCTCATAACTCGTTGCGCGACCTATACTCCGAAGTCACTCTCAATTCATTTGATTGATTTGCATCAAAAGCCAATTTATGATTGACTGTTCTTTGAGCGAGCTCTGCTTATAAACGTGAGCAATACAAACCCAGAATGTTCTACCACTATCGAGAATTCCGTAGAACGTAGAACCATCCAAAGACAACAGATGTATACATGCGTCCTGCTCTAATCACGAAGTGCGTATACTCGTCAACAGATGGCACTAAGTGGTTATAATTTTTAAAAAACAATTCTTCGTTTCTCTTGGGTCGCTTCTTCTAAAAGCCACCCTACCTGAAGCCCTGAAACGAGACTTAAAGGCCTATTCAAATCTAAGCGATATCCGCTACCGCCTTGGGTAGCGGTAATACCCGAGCGATATCCTGCCGGGTATTTGGTATGGCATTTCCGCAGCTGTCACGAAACCGGAACCGCATACCTACCACAGTGGTACGCGGTACGTTCCGCGTATTCGGCGTTACTCGGTATTCCCCCCGCAGATGCACCCCGCGCTGCCCACAGCCAGCGCTTATACTCTTATTTATATACTGAAAATCTACGTGCAGCATACAAGACGGCAACAACGACACTAGCTCGAGCGTCGTCGGAAGACCGCTACCGGCTCCGGTAGCGAATACCGCCATGGTTTGAACAGCGCGTTATTCGCATATCCATTGGGATATCGCTTAGATTTGAATAGGCTTTTAATGAGATATCCATATAAATCTGAAGCCAGAATTATTATTTATCCGCGTTCTAGTGGGCTTATTGTCAAGTATTTATGGTGTTTATAATTTATCAAACACAGAATTTGGTGATAACATTTCAAAGATACGTGATGACATTTCAATTCTTTTACACTTATATCATTTAACGAGAAAGCCGCTTAAAACGGGGAAAAACAGCCACGTTTTCTCGATAAGCGGCTTTCATTCAAAGTCAAAAGATAAAATACAGGACACATAAACCACTTCAAACACGTACTCGTAAGTAAAATAATTCAAGAGTTTTCGTAAGTGTATCAATTATCTTGTACCTACCCATAACAAAAGCTCTGCCTAAGCAGAGCTTTTGTTATGGGTAGCTAACTTGCTTGCTAATCTAACTTGGGGCTAATGATAATGTTGGGCTTGGATAATGTTGTGTGAACTGTCCAGCATATTATTTATTTATTTATTTAAATATTATGAGATTAAAACCCAGCTTGCTGCTAGTGGGGAAAAAACTGCTACATCGGTTTCAGTAAAACACCTTCTCCTCACTTCCGATTTCTATGTTACGAGTAGAACCGTGCAAAGTGAACCTGCTATTCTCTATCACTGTGGCTTTTATGTCAGCTATCACAGGCAGGAAACTTGTGTACATGAAACTAAATGCTTTTGTTCGGATGTTGGTCTACTAGTGCGCCTGTGTTATCGTCGTTTTAGCGTTTACTTAATTACATAATTTATGAGTGAAGCAGCTGTTTAAGGCCGAACATTTGAGTGCAGCTTCGAACTGACCAAGTCCATCAAAATTTAAATAAATAAAGGGAGCCCCTTAAATATTTATTTTATTCTATTTTTTAGTATTTATTGTTATAGCGGCCACAGAAATATATCATCTGTGAAAATTTCAACTGTCAATCTATCATGGTTCATGAGATACAGACTGATTACAGACGGACGGACAGATAGACGGACAGACGAGCCTCAGTAACAGGGTCCCGTTCTACCCTTTGGGTACAGAAACCTAAAAATGAAAAAAAAAACTCCTTGCTCTGGCCGTAGTGTATTTAATGGAAAAAATATTTAACATTATTTTGTTAGAGAAAAAGTGTTATAATACGATTCTATTATGAAATTTCAGTATTATGCTTATAAAATATGTCCATATAAATTCGTTTCGAGGTTTATAATTCGAATTTTACGATATGAGATTAGATACAATTTTAAAAAGGTTTAATACAGTTCTTATCACCAGTGAGGAATCTTTTATTTTGTCCAGCAGTGTACCTACTTTAGAACAAAGCAGGTAAAGTTTCCGTAGCGCTCGCAGATAAAAATTCTTAAGACTTGCAGTGCTTGTGGGCGAATGAAAGATAGCCCGCGGAGATGTATTGAGTTGGAAACTAGGGTGTAACTGCACTATTATTCCTCTCTTTCTCTCTCGTTATATCACTCTATCTTTTTCAGCCAGTAAAATTGTCACCTAATACCGTGACAACCATCGTATACCTATACAAGTAATTTTTTTGAGATAATTTATCGTAATGGTTTTTTGGGCGCGACCATGCCCTTGGAAATATGATGAAGATTAACATATATTTTTTTGTTGTCTTAACTGTATAGATTTTACTAAAAATACGTTTAAAAAAGCCAATTCGACTCTTGACAGCCTCTCAAAAGCTTGTATCGTAAACATTTTTTTTTTCATTATAAACCCTATTTTAACTTTAATCACAGCCGTGGAAAATATATAAGCTGATGTAAGTAGGTTTCTCTCAAAAATTATCACTTTAATTTCCTCATGAAATTTAATTGAAATTCCCTATTTATTTCACAACAAAAGACCTAATTTCGTTAACTATTGTGTGGTAAACTTAAAGTAAGTACTAATTAGAGTCCAAAGAAGCCATTTCAGATAATAAGTTCCAAATGAATTGTCTTAATAACAAACAGGCTAACGGCCGTTACTTTGTAAGAAACGAGAAGTCTCCAGACCCAGAGGTCATTCAAGATTATTTTGTATAACAGAAGCGCAACTTGAAAACTGTCTCGTGCGACTTAAGACGATATGTTAAAATTTTGGAGTTGTTGCGTTATATGCTCACTCAGTAACAGTAAAGGTTACAAACTTCATGTTAATACAGTATTTACTTCAGGATGTAATCTAAATAAATCATAGACAAGAACCACGATTGGTGAAACTTTTCTCGATAGTTTTATTTTAAATTTATTTTTCTAAATTGGTCCTCCTAAAACCCGTTTTAGTTCCCTCCTTCGATTAGAGAAAATATAAAGCGTAAACTTTTATAGTATTCAGGAGGTAATCACATTACTTACATTAAGATAATTACAGATAATTTATTTTTTAGATTTGCTACTTTAGAAGCAAAACGAAGTTTTATCATTTGTCGCTTACGTCAGATACTTCAGAGCTGAAGAAATCTATACCTCCTCTCTTACCGGGTTCAAGTGAGCAATAGCGCTGTCACTTTTTTGCAGCTATTGTTTTCTTGCTAGACTCCGCCCATTCGGTATTTTAACTTATCGCATGCCAAATGCATGCAACAAAAATACAAATCATAGTTTTTTTTTTTTTTTTTTTTCTATTAACAACTATCATTACAGGTTATTCCTAATACATTTTATAAATGACTAAATCAAGAACAAATTTCAAATTAAAAATATGCATAGATAATGCATTATAATCCTGAGGGAATAATTTAACAAAAACAAAACAAAATATTCTTTCCTCGTAAATAAAAAAATCACAAAGTCTTTTGGCTAGATTCAATTATTCTAAATATGGTGCAGGTAATTGGGTAAAAAAATAGTTTTTTTTTTTTTTTTTATACTGCTTGAATGACGGAACAAGCAGATGGCCCACCTGATGTTAAGCGGTAACCTCTGCCTATGAACAGAGCATTACCTCATAGGTCACGTCCACCTAGGACGCACCCTATGTGGCATTGCACTGCGCCCGCCACCCTGAGACATAAAGATGAAAAGTCTCATGTGCCTGTAATTTCCCCGGCACCCTTACCCTTCAAACCGGAACACAGCAGTGCAAGCACTACTGCTTTGCGGCAGAAATAGGTATGGTGGTAGTACTTAAATAAAATCAATACAATAAAACCGAAGGCTGGCTGTGAGGGTTTTGTATAATTATCTATATTTTATGTGATATTAAATTAAAATGCCATTATTGAGCGACGCAATGCGTTTTTTTTAATAAGAATTTGCTGTTTTATTAAATAACAAATGAAATCAAAATATCAATAAGCAAATAGCAAAATTAAATAATGAAGTACATGCATTCAAAATAAAACGCTAGTTAATAAGAAGAACTACCAAAATAACTTAGTTTTAATAAACACGAAGATAAACCTGTAACCAATGAGAGTAAAAAGTCTCAGTAGTACAATCAATTGAACTGTTAGTTGAACTATAGGATACCCCTTGACATAAGAAATATGAACGATTGTAGCTTTAAATCATACATAAAGGATCATTTGTTAACAAAAAGTTATTATAAAATCAGTGAAGCTATGGCAGACGGAAAATTATTTAAGTCAGAAACCGACAAGAACTCTGTAATATGATATACATATTTTTTCTTTTTAACGATGTCTTATCGGCTGAATCTTTTGTGTAATTTCGCTGGTCCTTTTTATTAATAGCATTATCACATAATATTTACAATTTTTAACGATGCTATTGCTGATTTTTCTTTAAATGTTGGTAATTAGTAATTTTACAGTCTGTTCTGTTTTGTTGTTGTTTGACTTGTTTGTTTGACTTTCGAGTAGGTATGTGACATTTTAATTTTAATTTTTCTAGTTTATTAATTCACAATCTCAATTTGCTTTTTTCATTGACATTCCTGTATTTTAAATGTAAGTCTGTAAGTTAAATTTATTTAAGTGATAGGTAATTCAAGTATACCTACCGTGTTTTATATTGTCTGCATGTTTTCAGTACCTTTAGTCTAAAGAGAGTTGTTTTTTGACATGTCTAAGTGCATATATTGTGCCTATAGATAAATAAATAAATGAATGAATAAATGAATGAATGAATGACTTCTGAGAATAGACCGTTATTAATATTGGTGTAACTACATATAACGAAAAAAAAGTAGATCAGATCCTTTCAAAGCTATGGACTACGTCGTAGGCCGTATGTTTGTCTACGAAACCTGCTACGCCGTAGCGGTACCTACACTAAACCATCTTGTTATGCAACTTTTGAAACTATCATGATTATGTACATACTTTTCACTAGAAACGGGATATTTACCATGATTTTTGAGTTTTGATTGTTCCCAATATTTCGGCATAGTTTCATTTTTCATTTCATTTATTTATCATACAAACTGATCTTAATATATTTTGGTTAATAGTATCTTAAAACCTATGATAGGTTTGTCTAAATACTAGGTTCTCTTACAAATACAATACACGCGCGATAACAAATGACATGGAATATTTAACAACTACTACGGTGAGCTAGAGCTCGACATATTACAGATTTGACAGTAGTGTCCCAGAATAACTAGATAAAAGGCACAAGTAGGTACAACAACGTCACAGTCCAGTCTACACAAAAACCCGTCCGGTGATGTGCAAGCTCACCGATAGCCGGTTACAGGTAGTGTGCTCGAGATGCGTGTATGTGTGAGAACTAACGGTTAGTTCTCCCATTATCATAGCGCATGCAACTGTGCCGAAATATCGGGAGCAATCAAAAATCATGGTAAATATCCCGTTTCTAGTGAAAAGTACATCTTGTTATGGTACTCAAAGTTGTGCGTGTAGATTACTTACCTACGTAGTTGAGCTTCTGTACGCCATACCGTGCCAAAGTTCAAGAGGTCGCTGTCGAATCTCGAGAGGTTAATGAAGACAAATGAATAAAGTTCGCTCAAGCTAATAATTTGGGCAATAGACAGTTCGTCTGCCAATACGATTGAGGGATGATTGTTGACTGCCAGTTCGGGAGAAACATGACACCAATCTTTATTTATAGCCGCCTTCGGTAAAGGAGGTAGTGCTATGTTTGTCTGTATGTATTTTTTATACTACATATCCATAAAGTGGCTCATATCTGGCTCAACGTGTTGCCATTTAGCATGGCAATGCAGCCAGAATCTTAGGGACGCCTGGAAGTGATTTGGATCAGTTGAGCTACCTTTAGATTGTTAGTAACTTTTTTTTTTTTTTTTTTTTTTTTTTTCGCAGGAAAATGCTTTATGCATACCCCAGCCTCGGGGGAGGCTGGTGGTTATGTTGGACTGTCCTCTGACGGCCTACCCACTAAAAACCTGCGGTGTTCCCACGGGTCGCCATGCGCCGGAGTCACGGGCACGCGTTTGCAATCATCCGCGGCCCCGGCAGCGATGGTCCAGGTGGACCCCTACAAATGGAGCCTAGCTTCTCCTCATAATGGCAATGTGACGGGAACACCTGACACATTGCCCATCCACGGAACTTCTAGGTTGGGCATCGGGTACCCCCGAACCCGACACCCACAGTTCCCGCTGGGAACCAATGAGGGCCACGAATGGCCGTCGCTGGTGCTCAACTGACACCAACGTCTACGAATCCTTCCGCACCAGCACCCCATTAGCGCCAGTGGTAGGATTCGCATTCGACCGTGGTGCGGCCCTTGCCTTCCTCTGGGAGGGAGGGACGCAACTGTTGCCACCAATACGGTGCGCAGCCGGTTTGCCTGCTGCAGCGCAAACTGCGCAGTGTGGCGCGGCCGAGCACTCGCCCGCCTTGTGGCCAGGTTGGCCACACCTGAAGCATAAATTGCTTCGGTCCACGTCGGCTTTGCACTGTTCCCGGACATGCCCGACCTCCAGGCACCGGAAACAGCGCAAAGATTTTGGTGTCAGAGCCCTCACCTGGGCCGACACCCACCCAACTAGGAGCCTAGGGCTCGTCACAATCTTTTTTGCTGCGGACACCGGGCAGCGCACGAAGGCTGCGCCGAGGCCCACGGCATTCCGGCGGATGCCCGCCACCTTCACTTCGTTAGGGCAACATGCCCCAACTCGGGCTATCGCCTCCACCACATCTGTCTCTGTGACAGAGTCATCCAGGCCGGCAACACGCAGCTCCGCGCATTTTACCGGCCTGGTGACCCGCAGTATGTCCTCGTCGAACAGCTCCCGGAGCTTTGCTGCCAGGGCGTCCGCCTTCGGACCACTGTCCTCGCCAGGGACCTCCAGCATTCGGGCTCCCGTCACCGCCTGTCGGAACCCAAGTGCCGACGTGATTCCGAGCGACGCCAAGTCCACTTTTTGCCTCGCCTCTGTGAGGGCTTTGACATAGGTGAGGCCCCCCTCCGCACCCTTCGACTGAATCGTTAGTACGATCGCCGACGATGTCGGGGCACGGAGTCTAGGCTGCCCCACCTTGTCCTTTCCTCCTTTGGCAGGCTTACGTTGCCGTTTGGCCCTCGCTTGGGACTGCGTCCCTTGCGAAGGTGCCGCCGTCACCGCGGGCCTGCCCTTCTTTCCCCTCTTGGTCACCTCCACCCAGCTCGCACTGGGTTGGACTTTGGCCAATGGGGGCCTTCTCTCTCTTGTGTTAGCAGCCGCAGGGTTTTTGCCTGTGGCCACTGCGTCACGTCCGGTAATGTCTCTGGCCCTCTTTTTACCCGTGAGGATTACTGAGGGCAGAGACTGCGTCATTTCCACGGCCGCAAGTGTACTCGACGGGCCCGACCGTGGCTCCGGAGTCTCTCCGACGGCACCCCTCGGCACCGTAAGCTTCCCGCGGCCGGCTGCAGCTCCCGGTGTCCCAGCCCTGCCATGCGACGATCGCTCGGGGGGTAGGGGCGCGGGGACAGCAGCGCGCGCCTCCAGCATGTCTCGCCGGAGCTCAACGATCTCTTGTCGGAGCTCCCGGACTTCATCCCGCAGTCGCACATTTGCAGCCTGCAGCCTCCTCGTCTCCTCCGTAGAGGAGCGATCCTGAAGGACCTCCATGGCCTCCCTAATAGAGGCAGCTGCGACCTTAAGGTCACGAATAAAAGTGCCCTTAAGATTCCCGGAGTCCTTGGCCACTGACAGAATTTTGCCCAAGGATTCTCGTACCCTCCTACTCAGGTCAGTGGACAGAAGCTCATCTGCCTGCTGCACCTCCGACTCTGAGATTCGGCTCAACACCACCCTAGGGGAGCGGCGAGATCGGGTCTCTTCGGCAAGCTCTCGTTCGTTCTGGAGCTCCACCTCGGCCCTCTGTAAGGCTTCAAGAGTCACTTCAGCTTCAGCGAGGCCGACATTATGCCCAGTTGTGGGCGCTCGGCCTCTGCTCTGCTCCTCTTCCACCACTATGACTTTCGACGCAGGAGCATCATCTGACCCTCTGTCAGGGCTCCTGCAGTCGTCACTGTCACTATCCCCTGCGCGTCTACCGCGCTTCCTGCCTAAGGATTGCGATCCCACGGACATTTGACTTGCTGACGAGTCGTCGTCAGAGTCTAAGTCCGCGAGACCGGAACCCTTCCTCTCCTTTTCCTTCTCCTCCTCCCTCTTCTTCCTCCTAAGATAGTAAGGGCCCCCCCCAGAATACGAATGGGGGCCGCGTGCCGCCTTTGCGACACGGAGGGATTCCCGGCAAGCCGGACCCTCCTGGGTAGATTTTTTCTTATTATCTCTCTCCATGTTGTTGTTTTTTGTGGGCCTAGCGGCCGGCTTCCCGCCGACCATGCCCAGGTCGCGAGCTCGGACCCACGACCCATTAACAAGCCGTGGTTCCAAACTCGCGTCCCGGACACTCCCCTCGGCGACCCACAAACCTTAAGACATGGTGGCTTCCTGCCACGACCACCAGCACAAATCGTACGACTTCCACGAGCAGTCGCGGCAGGAAGCAATCTACTGCCCTACCTGGGCAGTACGTCCCTCTGTCGCGGAGCTCTTCCACGAATCACTGCGCCCGCCCCATCCACTGTGCCCTATGCTGCTCATAGGGACACGCGGAGTGGCAGGCGCATGCTCGGTCCGAGACCGCTCGCCTCAAAAGGCCCCCCTCGTCAGGTATTTGCCACCGTCAACCAACACTCCACAAACTCGTAGATTGTTGGTTCACGGTGTTGCCCAGGGTGCACCACGTGGAGGTTCCTGACTCGCACTAGTACCTGTCTTAAGGTAGCACAACTGTTTTATATGTATTCTGTACATACCTTGTATTAGTTGTATTATTCTTTCCATAAAGTCTGTAACGATTTGAAAGAATATTTTTTATCTGAATCTGTATACTCCTGAGGTGTTCCCATAATAACTAAGTCACGATCTGATGATGGAATCTCAGAGAAAAATCCTCAAAAATTAATGGCACGTACAATGTGTTTTTCATAACTTATACAGGTGTTTGCGACTGGGAGTCATTATCTCATGCTCGTGCGATAATGATGAATTACTGTCTTAGGGCTGCGCCAACGCCAGGCCGAAATCTTCATACAAAAAAAACGCCTCGCGCCGCTCGAAAAGCAGTTTTAATTGAATATCTCGTTAAATATAAATAATTTTACAAACCCCCTACAGTATACCCTGTTGTATTGATTTAACTATCGAATTTGTTACCCAATAATATCCTCTCTCGCGTCACACTGACAAATTCGCAACTTATTGAATAATAAATAATAAATAATAATAATAATAAATAATGCTGGACAGCTCACACAGCATTATCTAGCCCCAAGCTAAGCAGAGCTTGTGTTATGGGTACTAGATAACTGATATACTTAATACAATATATTATATAGATAGATATTTTTATTATACATAGAAAATACCCAGAACACCCTGAACAAATATCTGCGATCGCACAAATATTTGTTCCGAGGCGGGAATCGAACCCGCAACCTCCTGCGTCGCAGGCCAAGCTTCGCCCGCCGCGCCACAGAGGTCGTCGAGGAACCTGGGCCAGGTCGCTCCCTATCCCTATGCGTGTCGAGCGACCTGCCCAGGTTCATTTTCATATGGCGTTTGCTTGCTACGAAATATGCAGTTTCAGTAAAAAACTAGAAACTAGAACAAAAAAATATATCAAAATTTCGAATAAATTCTTGTTTTATAGAGGGTTTTATAGAGAAAAATGCAAGAAATCTTGGTTTTTTTGGCGGGCGGCCATTTTCGCAAGTGTGTTGACCGACATGCCTGAGACTGTGCGACATGCACACGAATGTAAAACTCGTGCGCACGACGCGTACCGAGAGCGACCTGCCCAGGTCGCTCGACAAAAGAGAGGATATTAACCATTTGAATAAACAATTGTTTCTAGCCAAAAGTTAGAGGTAACTTTGTGTTTTTGTCTATCGAGAAAAAAACTCCTATCGTGTTTCTGATACAGTGATCCCTCGGAATTATAATGTAGTATGTATTATTACGTTTACGGATTTAGTTAAGGTATATTTATATATCATTTCTATTTTAATTTAAATGTAGGTTAGATAGTTTATTTCATTCTGTATTTGTAGGAAATAAACTATCCCGTATCTAACTCGTCGTTTTTAAGTATTTACGTATATTTTTATAATTTCTGCACACGTACCCACCACTATTAATCATTTCTCCCTATCATCAAAGGCCTGCTGGAAGAAAGCTCTTTTAGCGCTAAGTTCGCCTTTGTACATGTTCTCTACATAAGTTGTTTTTGTTCTCTGTTTGTGTGTACAATAAAGAATAAAGAATGGTATCCACGCATATTTTTTATTTGAATATTGTACTTGATTTACTTCCACCGTGGGTAGCGATATCACAATGGGTATGCGAATAACGCGCTGTTCAAACCATAGCGGTATTTATTACCGGAGCCGGTAGCAGTCACTACGACGGCAACGACGAGGTAGTGTCGTTGTTGCCGTCTTGTATGCTGCACCACAGATTACTTAATAGTTACTTGGCTGCACGTAGATTTTCAGTGTATAAGTGTATAAGCGCTGGCTGTGGGCCGCGCGGGGTGCGTCTGCGGGGACATACCAAGTGTAAAGGATAGGGGGCGTGGAGTGGTGAGAGTCCAGATAAACTACACTTTTAAAGGTTTTAAAACTAAATTCCGACCGTGTGCGCGTAACGAGATGCCGTTCGTTTCATGTTAACAAGCCAACTGCGTCATCGCTCGCGCGCAGACGGAGGGTAGTTTTAGTTTATTATTTATTGTGGTAAGTACATCGATTGCCTACCTGCACTGTACGTAATTAATTTTAGGTTTGCGAGGCACGTCGTCTACATTCTCCGCCCAGTGTCACGTCAGGGACACCATTAGCTATAGGAAGCAGTGCCAAGCGAGTTACTGGTCTGGTCAACAACACTCCAGTCTTGGTCTTTATTTCCACGGTGCGTACACGCCCGTCTGATCCAGGAAATACTCTCTCCACGATGCCTTTCGGCCAAGTGTTTCTAGGGTAGTTAGGGTCGCATATGATCACAAGATCGCCTGGTTTCAAGTTGCCTCCTTCTTCATACCACTTTTGTCTAGGCAAGAGATCGGGTAGTACCTCCTTGACCCAGCGTTGCCAAAATAGGTCGGCTAGCTTCTGTGCTGTTCGCCACATCTTTCTCAGATACAGGTCCCCGTCACCGAATACTCCAGGCACAGGTAAGTTCGAGGTGGAGCCAATTAAAAAATGATTGGGAGTCAGTGCTTCCATATGGTTCGGTTCAACACTCACGTGGGTTAATGGTCTGCTGTTAATAATGTTCTCAACTTCAGCGAGCAGAGTTATCAGTGTTTCCTCTCGGGGTGCTCTCTCTTTCAGGGTAACTTTTAGCGCTGCCTTGACACTTCGTATGAGGCGTTCCCAAGCACCGCCTTTCCAAGGGCTAATTGGTGACAAAAAGGCCCAAGTCACACCACGGTTAGTCATTTCTTCGTTGATGCTGGTCTGATCCATTTCTTTAAATGACTTTCTCAGTTCAGCTTCAGCGCCGCGCAGGTTAGTACCATTATCAGAATATATATTTTGAGGCCATCCTCTTCTAGATGCCATTCTTCTTAGGGACATGATAAAGGAATCGGTCGTCAGAGAAGGCACTATTTCAATGTGCACGGCTCGCACAGTCATACAGGTGAATAATACGCCGTAGCGTCGCTCTCGTCGGCGGCCGACGGTGATCTCCATCGGGCCGAATAGATCTACTCCGCAGTGGGTGAAGGCGCGCTGATGATGTGCAAGTCTCCCTGCCGGTAAGTCCGCCATACGTGGTACCGATGGTGAAGCTCTTTTTATTCGGCAAAACGAGCATTGAGAAGCAACAGTACGTACCGTGGGTCGTAGGTTTAGCAGCCAGTACCGCTGTCGAAGTTCGTTTACCACCATTTCATTATTTCCATGTGCCGATTTTATATGATAGCTTTTTGTTATTAATCTTGCAATCTGGTGACGTCCATCTATTATTATGGGTCGTTTAATGTCCGAGCTTATGTGCGTTGCAGCTTCTACTCGTCCACCAACTCGAAGAATGGCCCACTCGTCTAGATACGGCGTCAGCGTGCGTAATCGGCTATCAGGTGGTATCTGTTTATTATTTTTCAATAGATTTATTTCTGTAGAAAATGATTGCATCTGAGCGTAGCGAATCAATAATCTTTCTGCTCGCTGTAATAATTCTGTGTCTATTTTTTTTTTTTTTTACAGGTCTTCTTGCATTTTTCCAGGAACAATAGAACGGTAGCAGTAGATCTCAAGAGGCGAAGCCACGAAGAAAACTTCTCTGGATCCGGAACAGGTAAGGTATCGCGCTCCACTGCATATACATGGAGAACCATTTCTAAAGTTTCTTCATTAATTATTATCTTTTCTTTTTCAGGTTGTGTCATCCAGGAGCTGTCCTTTTCGTACAAGAAGTTAGGGCCCTGGAACCATTCACAATCGTTGTGTAATTTAAAATTCATATTTTTTGTAGCTACATCTGCTATGTTTTTTCCTGATTGTATGTAATGCCATTCATTCATTTTACTCAATTCATCGATTTCGCCAAGTCTATTCGCGACGAATGTTTTGTAATTTCTCGTATCGTTTTTTATCCAATGCAATACAGTCATGGAATCAGTCCAAAAATATCTTTTACTTGGTTGCAGTCTGTGCTCTTTTTGTATAACATCGGCGAGGCGGCCTGCGAGTACAGCACCCTGTAGTTCTAGCCGAGGGATCGAAGTAGGTTTTATTGGTGCAACACGGCTTTTACTTGCAATAAATGACACGCACACATTCGAGTTATCCGTGTGCACGCGCCAGTAGGCAACAGCGGCGTAGGCGACCGGTGATGCGTCACAGAACAAGTGCAAAAAGTCAAAAAAGTCAAAAGTCAAAAGTCAAAAGTATTTTATTCATTGAAATCACAAGGATCATTTTGAATCGTCTTAAAAAATAAATTTACAGTTACTCCTGTTCCAACGCAACCAGACCTAGAAGAATCAGGCAACAAACACGGTCTGTTTTTCTTTTGATGATCCTTCTTACTACTAGGTGGAGAGCGCCTGTGTGGTGCCTCGAGAACAAGTTGAAGCAGATTCAAGGAAAAAAGGAAAACCAAATTAAAAGCCTTACTTAGGTAGGCAGTCAAAAGTAAGATGATAGAGAGAATCAGCAAAAGTTCATAAGGCAGCACACACTACGCTTGATATACACATAAATAACACATCAGTAATAAATTATATGCAGGTACAGACATTGCAAATTGACAAATTAGGTGTCGAGGGGCAGAGCGACATCAGGCCACGCGGCTTTATCATTAACATAGTCATGTAGTGTGTAATACGCTTTCTTAATTAAATTATTCTTTATGTAAGATTTAAATCTTCGAATCGAAAGTTTAGAAGCACTTTCTGGAAGTTTATTATAGAACCGAACAGAATTCCCCATAAAAGACCCACTTACTTTTTTTAATCTAAATTTGGGAATACTCAGTTTATTTTTATTTCTCGTGTTAAAACAATGCACGTCACTTTTTTTCATAAATCTATCTAAGTGTTTATGTGTATATAATAAGGTTTCGTAGATGTATTGCGATATTACGGTGAGAATGTTAATTTCCTTAAAACGCTCCCTCAAGGAGTCACGTGGCTTCATTTTATAAATGGCACGTATTGCCCGTTTTTGTAAAACAAATATTGCTTGGATGTCTGCTGCTTTCCCCCACAGAATGATGCCATATGACATAACACTATGGAAGTAGCCAAAATAAACTAGCCTAGCTGTAGCTTCATCAGTAAGCTGCCTTATCGTACGAACTGCATATGCAGCGGAACTAAGTCTACCCGCAAGTGCCTCAATTTGTGGTCCCCACTGCAAACTTGCATCAATATTAAGTCCTAAGAAAACAGTAGAGTTTACAAGATTGAGTGTCTCGCCATTTACTTTAATATTAGTTGGGTAATGTTTTACATTTGGCAAAGTGAATTTAATGCATTTAGTTTTTTTAGCATTAAGCAACAGATTATTTACTGTGAACCAATCAAGAACTCGCGATAGTGATTTATTTAGATCATCGTAATTAGCTTTTGACCTATCAACTTTGAAAATTAAAGACGTATCGTCAGCAAATAAAACTATATCACATATGTCTTTTACATAAAAAGGGAGATCGTTCATGTATACTAAAAATAGAAATGGGCCTAGTATTGAACCCTGGGGCACTCCCATAACAATAGACGATCCTGAAGACCTTTCACCACCAACGTCAACTTTTTGTACTCTATTGGATAAGTAAGAATTTACAAGGTTAATTGCCTGATTTTGGATGCCATAATGTTTTAACTTCAAAATTAGAGTAGCATGACTCACGCAGTCGAATGCTTTGGATAGGTCGCAGAATACTCCGATCGCGTCTTGCGAGTTTTCCCATGCTTGAAATATGTGTTCCAAAAGCAAGGTACCAGCATCAGCTGTTGATCGACCCTTGGTAAATCCAAATTGATGACTATGAAGTAGTCTGTGGAAGTTAAAGTGTGACAATAATTGAGTAAGAATAAGTTTTTCAAAGATTTTACTTAACGCGGGCAATATAGAAATCGGCCTATAATTAGCTGGATCTTTTGCATTTCCAGACTTGAACAAAGGAATTAATTTACTATGTTTCATAAGATCTGGAAAGATTCCGTCGTCAACACATCTATTAAAAATGTAGGCTAAGCATGGAGCAATATCAATAATTATAATACCTAACACCTTTGTGGATATTCCCCAAAGATCTTCAGTATTTTTTATATTAAGTGACTTAAATGTCTTAACAATACTATCGGCATTTACGTATCTAAAGCTAAACGCGATCTCACATTTAGCAACACTTAGTTCCAATAAAGTAGATGCTGCAGTGCAGTTCTGTTGTCTCGCTCGCACTCGTGGATCTGTTAGGGTTTATAATAGAACCTTTCTTGTTCGTAACGTTATGTTTTGAACGAAAATACCATCTTGGTATGCGAATATTTTTTAGTTCATGTAGTTGAGAAATCCAGTCTTGAAAAATCTCGAACTGTTTAGTAGGTATTTGTTCATCCCACTTAATCGTAGATTTCCAGGTGTCTTGAATGATTATTTTTGCCTTTATCGTGAACGGCGTCAGTAGGCCGTAGATGTCGAATATAGACATCACAATGCGTAGAAGTTCCCGTTTCGTAGGTTTTTGTTCGCATTTTAGTATCTTTTCTGGGATTTTTTGTAGTGACAGGTTAAAACCAAAGGTGTCGGTTTTCGGGTACCATAACAATCCAAGGGTGCGTTCGCTCAAATGATCATCTTCGGATTTGAAATTGACCACAGCTTCACTCAACGCTTCTTTAGGTATATTCTGACATACTTGAGGTTCATTGGACGTCCAGTTTCTTATCTCGAAATCGCCTTGTTGATGTATATATGTAACATCTCTCATTGTTTGTAGGGCTACGTCAATGGTGTCAAAACAATCAATATAATCATCCACGTAGTGGCTTTTTGTTATTGCATGTACCGCATGTGGCATGTCAGTTTCATATCGCTGCGCATTTTTATTCTTTATATGCTGCGCTATAAAGGGGGAGCAATTGGCGCCAAAGATTAATGACGTCATTTTATACGTTTTTATTGGTTCATTCTCGGTCTGTTGGTCTCGCCACAGAAATCTCAAGGCATCTTGGTCCTGTTCTCTAATTTTAGTTCTAAGATACATATCTTTTATGTCTCCCGTTAGTCCGATTGGCCGTTCTCGGAACCGTAGCATAATTCCGAGTAAGGACTCGAGCAAGTCTGGACCTTGGAGTAGATAGTCATTTAAGGATTGACCGGCCGAAGTAGCAGCGGCGTCAAAAACAAGACGCATTTTTTTTTTATTTGGATTTTCGACTCCAAAGTGCGGTAAGTACCATACTTTCGTAGCTCTATGGTCATTTTCAGTGGACTCGATCTTACAGGCGTACTCATTGACGAACAAGTGATCAACTCTTTATTTGTATCTCAAGGCGAAGCCCTGGTCAGTTGACATTTTTCTTTCTATTGTTTTCAGCCGTCGATACGCATTGCAGAATGAACTCGCCATCTTGGCATTTTCGTCTTTCCATGGTAAGCCAACTTCCCATTTTCCATTTATTAATTTTGCGGATTTTTCTACCATTTCTATGGCTTTGCACTCATCTTTGTTTTTTCTTGGTTTATTGTGAACACCAAGGCTTTCAAACGTGAAAGACTTTTTCACAAGTTCATGCAATTGTGCGTCACTCTCTATGTCCGTGTGTATCGCATCATGACGACAACACGTGCACCGCTCGGTACTTACATATTTTGTGAGCGTGTATTGTGGTAACGCAGACGCATCAGCTGTGGTCTCGCAGGCACCTGTATGCACTGCCGCCAGTGGGGAGGTGTTGGCGGTGGCGCTGTTGCAGGCGTGGCGGGACTGGCAGCTGGGAGCGGGGGCAGGGGGGCGCCTCAGCTGTTTCACTGTCAAGGTCACCATAGCACACTCCGACACTGTACTTGAATATTGACGTTTCGAAGGACAAACGCCGTGCACACACCAACCTAATGGTGTCAGTGTGGCACAAGGTTCACTTTTGCTACGAATTATTGTCTTTATAGGTGCAATGAGATGGTAATTGTCTTGACCAATCAATATCATTGGTTTTACATTTTCACTACATGAAATATAACTGTTCAAGTGGTACAAGTGCTCATAGTCTTTTAAGTTTATATTCGATATTTTTTGTAATGGTAAATTAAGTTCACTTATTTTTCTCATACTTATGTCGAATGAGTCATTGTTTATGCTTGTAATTTTACAATTAATTTGTTCACTGTCACACTTTAGTTCAGAATCCCATGCACCACGAACACGGAGGGTTTGTTTTTGTCCATGTAAACCGACACGGTTTGCGATATCAGCTGCTATCAGCGATACCGTCGCGCCATCGTCCATGAGAGCGTGTGTACGGAACACGCCCTTCGGTCCATGGATGTTCACGGGCACCACTTTCAGAAACACACATGATTTTGAACTGTCCACCGCATTAGCTACAGTCTCATTACTCACTGGGCAGTCATTGTTCACTTGGTCCACTGTTTTATCACTGGTTAACAACACTTTATTGTCATCGCTGTTAGTTTTATTTTCACTTTCACTTTTTTCACTGTTTGCACTGGTTTTAGATTTCCAGTGCAGAAGACGGTGGTGAGGTAGCCCACACTCATCGACGGGACAGGAAGCTGCAGAGCAGTTGTCACGGCTGTGAGTAGCTAGTAGGCATTTATGACATAGGTTATTGACCCGTACGAAGCGCCATCGGTCTTTTGTCAAGGCGCGCTTGAATCGTGCGCATTCAGGTAGCTTGTGATTACTAATCTTGCAAAACTGACAGCGCGTGACGTCACGCTTAGCGCCGAGTAGGACTGAGTGCGGTCTGCGTTCCTCGGGTTTTTTACGGTAGTCCGATTGAATATGAAGATGGGTCAAACCTGCGGCTGCGATTTTATTTGCTTCATTGTATAGGAATTCAGCTAGCATCTCTAACTTAGCTGTTTGTATGTTGCATTTCGCGCCGTAGTAGTCAGCCCACTTGTTGATGAGCGCACTAGGACACTTCGTGAGCACAGTGGACACCAATTCAGGACTTCTTAGGTAATCAGTTTGATTCACTGCTTTTACTGCGGCCACGTAATTCTTTATTTTGATAGAAAACGACACAATTTCGTGATGGTAGTTTTGTGATAGTGGTGGTATTTTCTTAAGTTGATATGTAATTTTGTGTATTATTGTTTCAGGTCTGCCGTAGCGGAGTTCGAGCGCTTCAATGATGATGTGTGGAGCCGTGTTCCCGATGAGAAGTGAACATACTGTTTCTTTTGCTTCTCCCTTCAAGGATTTGCGTAATCTCCACATATTTTCTGCATCACTGTACTTGCATATTTTAGTAGATTCGTCGTAAGCTAGTTTGTAAGCCAGCCACTCGAGAGGATCTCCGTTGAACTGAGGTAAGTCTTTTGACGAAGCAAATCTTGACAACAATTGTTTGTTTTGCAGGTTAGATTGGTAGATAGCCTTGACTAAGTTTTGCATGTCGGTACCGCCAAAGCCTTCGGCAGCAGCGTCACGCTCGCCGTCGCGAGCCGCGTTCATGTCACTGTTGTTTTTGTTTTCAGCTATATGACTGTTCTCGAGCCATTCTTGTACTTTACCGATTGAATCTATTTCCGTAGGCTGGTATTGAGAGCTTCGACGACTTTTTGACGCTACGCTTTCGAGGGCGGCTATGTCTGCAGCTAACTTTTGTTCAACCAAGGTCTTTTCTAGCTGTGCGTTCTTTTCGACAGCTTTTCTTTCGATATCAGCTTTCTGTTTAGCGGCCTCATACTCTAACCGCATTTTTCGTGCTTCGATTGACTTTTCTGAGCTGGAATGTTTCTTGGGGGAAACATTGGGCATTAAACTGTGGGCGTTTCTCTGTAAACAATCCCCTTCAGTCTTTTTCAGTATTTCCGACTTTACTTCGCGCGTCGGGTCTTCTTTCATCATCTTTTTCATGAGTTCTGCCTTTTTCCAAGCGCTACGTGTTTGCACCGTTGTTTCGTAATGGCGGCGGCTGCGCGGCGGCGGAGTGCTGAACATTTAGGTGACTTCTACACAAAGTTCCACGTATAATCCGCTCGAAGAGACCACTTTGTAAAGGATAGGGGCGTGGAGTGGTGAGAGTCCAGATAAACAACACTTTTAAAGGTTTTAAAACTAAATTCCGACCGTGTGCGCGTAACGAGATGCCGTTCGTTTCATGTTAACAAGCCAACTGCGTCATCGCTCGCGCGCAGACGGAGGGTAGTTTTAGTTTATTATTTATTGTGGTAAGTACATCGATTGCCTACCTGCACTGTACGTAATTAATTTTAGGTTTGCGAGGCACGTCGTCTACACCAAGTTTCACCGAACACACGGAACGTATCGCATACCACTGTGGTATGCGGTTCTGGTTTCGCGACAGTAGTGGCAATGCCATACTAAATACCCGGCGGAATATCGCTCGGGTATTGCCGCTACCCACGGTGGTAGCGGATACCGCTTAGATTTGAATAGGCCTTTACAGACATATGAAAATCAAATAAAGCCCAAGATATATATAATAATGTTACAGAGTCTTTCTATTCGGATACATTCCTAAAGCCGAAGTGACCTTTTCCCATTTATAGTCCTTTGGAAACGCTTATTGACCTCATATTATATCCCCTTTCAATGTTCAGAGCGTTGTTCGACAAAACTAGATTTCACATAAAAGATCTCGGGCGGCTTCTACACAATCGTTGTAATCCAATTTTATACGGTAGAATGAGTATCGGTGGGTTTTATGTGTTTCAATTCATAGTACTAGCATAAGTACTAGCATTCACTCAGTTTTGTTCGCAATTATACCTGTGTGTACAGACAAAAAAAATGTGTACAAACTTTTTTTTTTAACTACGTTAATGACGGAACTAGCAGATGGCCCACCTGATGTTAAGCGGTAACCTCTGCCTTTAACAATACATTACCTCGGTCATGTCCACCTAGGACGTGCCCTATGTGGCATAGCACTGCGCCCGCCACCCTGAGACATAAAAGTAAAAAGTCTCATGTGCCTGTAATTTCACCGGCACCCATACCCTTCAAACCGAAACACAGCAATGCGAGCACTATTGCTTTGTGGCAGAAGTAGATATGGCGTTAGTTCTTCCCCAGACGAACTCTTTCACAAAAAAGTTCTGCTACTACTCAATTTCTACTACTATTTTTTTCAATGAAAGTATACCTTAGATTTTTGGCCTTAAGAGCCGTCAAGTCCAGTACTTTCGATAAAAACGCTGGTGCTCAGCTCGTACGTGATTATGAAGTTGTAACCATAGACGTAGAATTTTTTCGCTACGCTAAATAGACAAACGAAGCGTGGGAGAGAGAAGTCATTTTTAAATGTACCCCGTGCAAGAAGAAAAGTGACAGGAACAATGTATTGAATTTGACATGTTTTGCTTGAGTTCATGCCCATACCGGACGGTCTCTTGTGCAGTTTAACTAATTTCGTAATTTTTTTAGTAATCTTACTATTAAATAACAAATATAACTTTGTATGACAATGGTGTCATGTTCAGTTTGTGACTGTGAATATACAAGACGTAATTATCCGGGAAAATACACGTTTCACAAGTAAATAAGAGATTATTGGTAGTTCGATTGTATTGCTTATTTTATCAATTCTGCTTTAGTAAATGGCCTAAAAACCAGTTTCATTCGTAGATTAGGACTTTCCCTTATATTTTTTAATAATATTTCGTTGCTGCACCTAGAAATAAACAATATTTTATGTAAAATATAAAAATGTTTGATTACGATAGGGCTTGACCAAGTGATGACGTCAGAAATATCGATAGTCCTGTTGCAGTCTATATCGTAGTATCGCATCATGTAAAAAGAACGCTGGCGGTCAAGCTTCTTCAGGCGTTCCAGCGTTCGTTTTAAGAGATTACTTACTTTTCTACTTATTTAAGAGATGTATACCTATGCATTCAATGAGTGCCTACCTAGTTTACTACTTTTTACATGAAGCGCACTATACCTAACTATAAATTAAATTTTTGTCCATCCTAGAATGGAGGTTTACTTTGTTTGGAGTAAATATGTTTGCTCTGTTAACATTTTACCGTTTTAAAAAAAATCTATAATAATCAGGTGGACATTGAGGTGTGTGTTTTTGTATTGACTATTGAAAAGGTAACTTTAAAGCACCACGGGTGTTTTATTGCAGTTTGTGTAGTAGATATTTTGGAGTAAATATTTACGTTGTTGTACACACGCCTTTTTCCCGAAAGGGTATATTTATTTTTTATTTTTTATAAATAAATATTGTTTATTTCTGCTTAATAAAATAATAGGTAACAAATTAAATTTAAATATACCCCAGAAATTCCGTTCCAGCGGGACTCGAACCTGCACCCTCGCCTGTGATCAGCGATGCCTTTACTTTCGAACTTTTAACAGAAGGTTTCCAATGAAACACCTGTAGATACAGCACTATCAACTTGGCGCTACAGCCGAGTTGATAGTGCCCACAAATTTCGTCTCCAGCGTCATAGCTCGATCTATGGCTAAATTGTTTAAGGCATCGCCGATGACAGGCGAGGGTGCGGGTTCGAGTCCCACTGGAACGGAATTTTTGGGTTACATTTAAATTTAATGTTATCCATAAAGCGTGGTTTACACTTGAAAAATAATAAACTTTGGGGTAACAAATTGTCTATAGATAAAGTAACAGAGTGAAAAATTATATGGGCGTAGCACGGCTGATATAAAATGTTTTTGTGCTTTCAGATTTCCAAGTAATCCTTTGCTACGAGAAAAATGGTTATCGGTTATAAGAAGAGTGGGATGGACTCAAATAAGAACTCCAATAAGATTTTAAGTTTAAATTTAAAAGGGAAACTCTAAGATCCCACCTATAAATAAAACTGTAATATTTAGGGGTCAATAAATAATAAAGGTTTATTTATTAACTGTATTCAAAATTCTCTTTATGACGTCAAATCTGCCAAACTGTGTTATTCATGAAAGACTTAATCTGCATTAAGATGTATTTATCTACCATACACATCACGGACGGATGATGAATTCTATCGACAATGTAAAAGTGTTGGTCGAGGACAACACTATTTTTAACTCGGACATAGACTTTCACCAACACGTGCACATATTTTTTTTGGTTCCATCTTCGATCTCTGATTGTAGATCTAGTACATATACTAAATCTATGGTTGTAACAATTTTTTCGTCAGATGTTTTGTACAAATATGTATCTTAAAGAATATATCTACGTAAGTGTTTTTTTTTTTTTACCTCTAAATTCTGTATAAGCCTTAAAAAATCAGCTTATTTGCACGATTTTACCTCAACTTTGGATGTTCATAATGTACTTATAAACTGTAAAAGTAAAAAAAAGGCTTATCAGGTATCTCGTCCATGTTGTCTAGAATCTAAATTATAAGCATTTTATTCACAAACTTGTAACACTTTCTCAAAACAACGTACGTGCTGGAACAAGTTTTAGAATATTTTGCGCGTTTATTGCCGTTTCGCAAGTAGCGAAATTTTTCGAATTCTAACTAAAGGATCTGGCACTAGCTCTCATTTTACACAGTGCCTCCTCGCGGGCTAAGTGACCGAAATAATGGGTCGAGTTAATCACGAAAAAACTCAGTGGTCAACTGAGCCCACGGGCTGAACAGGCTATGGGCTCACTTAAGGTGGGGTATAACGCAAAATTACGAACGTGCAACCCACGTGAAAAGAGGCCCATATGAGGCTCTGCTTACCCTTTCGGGGGAAAGGCGTTTTTTTTAACATTGTTAGACCTTTGTTTGACCACGATCTCACCTGTTGGTAAGTGACGATGTGACCGAAGATGAAGCACAAAGGTCTAGAAGGCACCTATTCACTCTAGACTTGAAGAGACCCAGATTATAGTTTTCAGGAAAGACAGACAACGGTAGTGTATTTCACTCCTTAGCAGTTTGCATTATAAAGGTAGAACTGAAACGTTTTGTGCGAATAGAAGGTATACTAATGAGGTAAGGATGGTACTGAGCCTGCTCGTTCTATGATGAAAAGGCGATGGTGGGATCAGATCGTGCAGTTCCTGGGAGCATTCCCCGAAATGTAACCTATAGAAGGCGTGTGTCTATTTATGTATATACATCTGAATAAACATCCTTAAGCACCTATAAATAAGTACTTATTTTTATTCAAAAATATAAAAATATTATTCTGTAAAACTTCCTACTCCACAGAAAGAAAATTACCTAACAGTGTCGTTGACGAGGACGCTTAGTAGAGAAACATCCAAACAACCTAAGTGGGGCACTTTAGCGAAGTTAAATTGGCAAAGACCCAGATTTATATTTTCATGCTTTCCTTTTTGAGGGTTCAGCAACCGAGGAGAAAGAACCCACAGAATTTTGTGACCCAGGAAGTTGGCATAGATGTGGCTAAAATGTAAGCAAGTAATCTTTTTTTACCTATGTTAAGCGGTAACCTCTACATTCATGGTCACGTCCACCTAGGACACACCCTATGTAGCATTGCACTGCGCCCGCCACCCTGAGACATAAAGATGAAAAGTCTCATGTGCCTGTCATTTCACCGGCAACCATGCCCTTTAAACTGGAACACAGCAATGCAAGCAATACTGCTTTGCGGCTGAAATAGGTATGGTGGTAGTACTTCCCCGGACGAACTCTTTTACAAAGAAGCTCTACTACTACTAAAATGATGTGACTGATATGTTATGTATAATTTGATGTGGGCTTGTTATGTTATGTTGCATTTACATACATACATACATAGACATACGCCTTTTCCCCGAAAGGGTAGGCAGAGCCTAAAATGGGCCTCTTTTCACTGTGGGTTGCACCAATGTGGGAAATAGACGTGACAAGTGGTGAGCTCATCGCCGCCATTGCTTCCCACGACTGATTTTGCTAACGCTTTCTTCCAGTAATAACCATTCCTTAAATAAGCTAGCAGCCAGAACAAATAAATAAATAAATAATGCTGCACAGTTCACACGACATTATCTAGCCCCAAGCTAAGCAGAGCTTATGTTATGGGTACTCGATAACTGATATACTTAATACAATATATTACATAGATAGATATTTTTTATTATACATAGAAAATACCCAGAACACCCTACATACCCAAATCTTACAAACAAGTCCGGGTAATCCCTAAGTCGGCTTTTACGACATCCACGGGAGGAGACGGAGGGGTCTATTCTTGGGCCGGTTACATTTATATTATTATATTATTAATATTCTTATACTAATAAGGGCTTTGTTGTTTTATCAGCAGAATCGATTTTAAAGAGTTTTCGTAAAGCTATTTACAAAAAAAAACTGGACAGTTCACACAACATTATCTAGCCCCAAGCTAAGCAGAGCTTGTGTTATGGGTACTAAATAACTTATATAGGTACTTAATACAATAGATTACATAGATAGATGTTTTTTATAGGTACATAGAAAATACTCAGAACACCCTGAACCTTTGATTATTTATTGGCGCCAGTTTTTTTTTTTAAATTCTTTATGCCCTGAACAAATATTTGCAGATCACACAATTATTTGTACCGAGGCAGGAATCGAACCCGCAACCTCCTGCGTCTCCTGTATAAATATTTTTCACAAATTAATGAATGCCGTTTTTGAAAGTAGATATATGTTTATGGCCGAGCGAGTCCCAAGTATAACATAAGTTAACTACAACAACCCACAGATGAACGATAGCTTTCAAGCAGAAAACCTTTTTCTTTCCGTCCCTTGAGAAACCCACAACTTACTTCATCCTTAGGGGACTCTTTGGAACCATTAATTAGAGTCATAAAGAATAAGATTAGTTACCAAGTAATAAACATAAAAGGACAATATTAATCAGATTAATTCATAAAAAGAAAAACTTTTAAAAACCTGCTGAATACGAGATTTTTAATTCGAGATTTGTAATTTAAGATTTTTCGTTCGAGATTTTTAATTCGAGATTTTTCGTTCAACGTTTTTCATTCTAGATTTTTCATGAAATATTTTTCATTAAAGATTTTTCGTTCAAGATTTTTCATGCGAGATTAATCGTTCGACATTTTTCATTAAAGATTTTTAAATCGAGAGTTTTCTTTCTTGAATATTTGCTCGCGATTTTTCATCAAAATAATTTCATCAAAGTTTTTATTGGCCTAACTATATATATTTATTATTTTTACGCCGACTGTACTTCACTAACAAAACGACAAGGGATTCAACAGGAATTTGAAAACTGACTACAAATGTTAATGGATCAAACAGGACGATCAAACTCCAATGGATCAATCTCAATGGATCATACAGGAACTACTCGGTGCCATTACCGATATAGGTACAAGCTTCGACCAAAGTAAATACTTTTTACTTTGGTCAAGAGCAAGCAAGCTGTTTTTTTCTCCATTTTATAAAATCAAGTTGCACCGAGAGAACAAGCCCTCATGCCAAGAACTCTAAAGCTAAAGGCCAAACAGACGTGATCACCCCGCGTTCGCGGTGGCACGCACGGTGGCGATCCATTGTCTTACCATTGATCGCCATAGCTTAGCCATACCATTGGCTTAGGAGCCCCCACAAACTGCAGACTTTTAATCCGCCGATAGTTCGCCGACAGATCAGTTTGATTAGACATTTAGACATTTAGACATTTAGACATTTAGACATTTAGACATTTATTTATTCAATTATAAGTGTAATAATACAATAGAATCTAATAACTAATAATAATAATGTTTACATAGAGATAGATACTTGAGTACTAATTAAAAGTTAAATATGACCTTAAATACACATAAATACAGCCGAGGCTATCATTAAATATGTCCACATGTTGGAACTCCTGCAAAAAGCCGTTGAGGAGTGCGAGTGCCCGCAGTGTAGGAGCATTATTAGCGCGGCTCGTCCGCGCAGAGTGACGAGCAAATAACCGGCAATAATTGATGGCATTATCGGCCGATACCGAATCGTTACAATGTGCGCACTTGCATACATTTTCAGTAACTGAACTATCGGCCGATAGAAAGTGTGCAGTATGCGCAAAATCTAAGAAAACTGTGAAAACGATTATGTTGACTACAACGTAGGTAATATGTTTCTGAATCCCTAACTTATATTACTTATAACAAAATATTGAGCTATCTTAACCTACATTAATTTATCTAAACTTATTAACTTATAATAACTCATATTTTAGTAACTTAAATTCTATGTTACTTTTAAAATCATCAAAATACTGTTTTTTCTACTTAATCAAAGTAACCTGTGTAACGGCAGAGCGAGACCCTCTAACATAGGTATTTTTCTTACTTAAAAGAGGGTCCCCCCACCAATGTTATTGCATCCTCGTTCCTCGTCCTCATTTTCGTAGTAGTAGAGCTTTTTTGTGAAAGAGTTCGTCCGCGGAAGTACTACCACCATACCTATTACTACCGCAAAGCAGTAGTGCCCGCATTACTGTGTTCCGTTTTGAAGGGTAAGGGTGCCGGTGAAATTACATGCACATGAGACTTTTCATCTTTATGTCTCAGGGTGGCGGGCGCAGTGCAATGCCACATAGGGTGCGTCCTAGGTGGACGTGACCTATGAGGTAATGCACTGTTCATAGGCAGAGGTTACCGCTTAACATCAGGTGGGCCATCAGCATGGTCCGTCATTCAAGTAGTATAAAAAAAAAAAACCTGGATTAAGTATAATGAAATAAAATATTTGTATTTGTATTTGTATTTGTTGACAGTTTGTTCGCTGGGGTCTCTGGGCTAAGGTCTCGTCTAGATACCAAAAGACTAAAAACTGGAGCACGACTTAGATCGAGCCTCGCCTTTTACAGAAAACCCGGTAACTGTACATAACATACAGTGTCAGATATATGTATCTTATTTATAGTTACCATAAGCAAATTGTAAATATATGTAATTCATATGAACTAAATAGTATGATATACCTATTTTTTATTATATGTACTGATGTGTTACCGAGTTCCTCAAAAAGTCCTCTAGGGGTGCTAATAATTTTCACCACACTGTTCACTCTCCTACTAGATCATCAATACACTAACTATTAGGTAGATATTAGCCGAACAAACCGAACTCAAAAGAATTCCTTAATACGCAAACGAACCAAAGTTTTGTTTACGACGTACCGCAGAGCGCGAAACTGCCCCTAAATCTACCCCCTAAATTCACCCCCTAAATGGTTATTTATAATCCTCTAAACTATATCGCTTGTACTTAAAGGAGTTGAGGAAGTTTCACCGCGATTCGTTCCATCAATTTCTGTATACCCTCGAAGTAAAGGAAGCGTTCGGATCATGGCGACCTCGGCGACCCGTAACCAACAACCGCGACTTTGGTCGCCTGGTACACTGATACTGGTCTGGTCGCCTAACAGTACCTAAGTAAAGGAAGCGTTCGGATCATGGCGACCTCGGCGACCCGTAACCAACAACCGCGACTTTGGTCGCCTGGTACACTGATACTGGTCTGGTCGCCTAACAGTACCTAAGTAAAGGAAGCGTTCGGATCATGGCGACCTCGGCGTCCCGTAACCAACAACCGCGACTTTGGTCGCCTGGTACACTGGTACTGGTCTGGCCGCCTAACAGTACCTAAGTAAAGGAAGCGTTCGGATCATGACGACCTCGGCATCCCGTAACCAACCACCGCGACTTTGGTCGCCTGGTACACTGGTCAGAAACATATTACCTACGTTGTAGTCAACATACTCGTTTTCACAGTTTTCTTAGATTTTGCGCATACTGCACACTTTCTATCGGCCGATAATTACATACCTTACGATTCCAAGCGACTGCTACGCGCGACCGTCAAGTCATTCTGCTCGCACTTTCATTAATGCTTGTACTACTATATATTCTATGTCAATGCTTGCAATGTGGCTGGGTCACGCGACTGCTTCTGGAGCAGATATCGCACGACCGGGGTCGCTTGCTAGCCCGCGCATTTGACGTGCGACACGGTCGCTTACGTCGGTCAGTGATCCATATTAATTCATATAATGCAGTGGGTCGTACGTACACCATATGATACGGAGTGAATAGGTGCCTTCTAGACATTTGTGCTCCACCGTCGGCCGCTTCTTCACTTATAAACAGGTGAGACGCGCGGTCAAATGAAAGGTCTACACCATTGCAAAAAAAGGTCCGGTCTCGGTCGTTGGTCGCCGTCACCAGTCGCCTGTCGTGGTCGCTTACATCAGCCTGCTACCTTACGCTGATGTAGGTAGAAGGACCAGATGTTTTGATGTGGCATACTATTTAATTTAAAATAACAATGTTTGCATGTGGTATCTTTTGAAGTCTATCTAAGAAAATTGTGTTTTAGAGAACCTAATTATATTTGTGTCTTACCTTTTAATTAGAAGGTTTGTAGTTCGGTTAAATTGGTGTCGCACAGTTATTAATTACCTGAAACAATAAATAAATATTGGTTTTTGACAAATTTTTCATTAAACTTTCATCATTTATAAGGCATAACAATATAACTTTTTTACGTAAAAGTAACATGCAAGGACACTTGAAATTAAATACACGATAAGATTATCTTAATTGTGACTTATCAAATAAAACTTGGTTAAGTTATGTAATATGAATAAATACTTTCATAGATACGTGGAAGTCCTCAGGTCACACCTTTATGGGTGGTATGGTTTCGTCCTACCACATCCCCAGGGGTATGGCTATGGTGGGTCCGAAGTGAAATTTTCCAGGGTGTTGGTTCTGGTGTCTGTCCTATTGGTACGTTATAAAGGTACCTATCAACTGATCAAGTTTGTGTGGATTCAATTAAGACGATATGTTAAAATTTTGGAGTCGTTCCATTACATGCTGACTCAGTAACAGTAAAGTTTACAAACTTCCTTGAGGATGTAATCTAAATAAATCATAGACAAGAGACACTGTTGGTGAAACTATATTAGATAGCTTTTAGGTCCCTCTTTCGATTAGAGAAAATATTAAGAGTAAATTTTTATACTATTTAGTACATAGGTAATCATTACTTATAAAAAGAGAATTTAAGCCTTCAGAATAATGGGAAAAAGCACTCCATTATAAAGACAAAATACGGTGTAACTAATCCAATTATATTTTGTATTTAACTAGCACAGGTCGATTAAAAAATATCCTAAATGGGGCTTTAAAATATATCCTAGAGTTTGCTCGAGCCAGCCCTAATGGGGCCGAATGCAGAGTCCAAACCCTTCTTTGCCCCACCAGTGGGATGCCTTGCTGGGGTAGAGTGGGATTTCCATTCGCCTTTTCTTTATTTGGCAGTTTTTCAGTTGTCATTATTTCATTCGTAATACAATTCAATAGACCACGTGACATTTCGATAGCTTACGTCAATCTCATACATTGTTTGGCTTTTCTACTGCGTCATCGCTATTAGAATGTTACTTTGTCTAAGGCTTCTTGTTTTGATTGAGCAATAAACTCACGCTGGCTAGAGGTACCGGTAGTAGAATCGGGACGACCAGAAAAAATAAATCTGCCCCACCAGTGGGGCATGTTGGTGGGGCACGTAGGGAGCACCTGAATAATGCCGCATCCACGAAAACGATGTTGTGTAACACAGCTTCAGGTGTCCACGTCGAGAAGTTGAAATCTCTTGAGTCTAATGGATTTATTACGACGTTTGTATTTAACTGATTACGGCGTGTTTCTCAAATTCCAATTTAACTCACTGTTTTAACTCAGAGGCCGTTTTATTGAAATTTAGATTTGAGGGGAACGCTCATTTTGAGAGATTTTGTTGACGTAGAGAGAATTGGAGATGTGTGCTTTAGAGGAATGAATATTTATTCCTGACTCAGCCCCCTAGATGTATGGCAATCAGAGCTAAGATTGCCTTGATATTGACATTTAGATGTGTTTCTTTAATTGGAAGTTATCTCATTGCTGCCTGTCATTGTCGTATCACAATTACGCCGCCAAATTCAATCTTAGATTTGATTTTTAACACGCTTTAAATGTATCTTTTAATGTTTTTTTTTTTTTTAATGGGTTGTATGTATGTATGTATGTATGTATGTATGTATGTATGTATGTATGTATGTATGTATGTATGTATGTATGTATGTATGTATGTATGTATGTATGTATGTATGTATGTATGTATGTATGTATGTATGTATGTATGTATGTATGTATGTATGTATGTATGTATGTAACGGAATCTTTGAGCATAATTTTCACCAATTTCCACAAGTCTGATTAATTTGAAACTTTGCATACGTATCAAGGACCGATGACAATGCAATAATTTGATAACAGTTTCCCGTTATCCTTATTAGGACCGCCAGGATTAATAAATTCTTTGATAGATCCTCTGTAGTAAATGATGAGATTGCGAAATGATTTATGAGAAATTTCAATACCACATGTCAACAAATAACTAATTGATTAATCGAACTAAAAAATTAGAAATAAATTTTTCTATTTTTTAGTTCGGTTAGCTATAAAAGCGTGTTTTTTTTTACTTTTTTTAAACTATTACTTATTTACTAACTAAATCAAGTAGGTGCAATATTAAAATTAAAAATATGCATGCATACTACGTACCCTACCTACCTAACAAAAGATAAATCAAATAAGTAGGTAGTGTTGGCACTTACAGTCCTTTTTATAGATTTTATAGATGCATAAGCATTTTTGTTAGTTACCATCCATAAATTTTTGTCATATTTGTGAAACCCTTTTTTGACCTTATTGTTTTTTTTTTTATTTAGACTATATATATTGTAACGCTGTTGGTTTACCTCAGTAAAATAAAATAGGTACATATACATACCTAAACATACCTACGCCGCTTTCCCTGAAAGGGTAGGTAGAGCCACAAAGCGCCTCTTTTCACCGTGAGTTGCACCACCATTATGGGCAAATAGGCGTGACAAGTGGTGAGCTCATCGCCGCCATTGCTTCCCATGGGCTACGACTGACTTGGCTAACGCTTTCTTCCAGTAATACATTCCTTAACATTCCTAACAGCCAGCAGGACAAATCTTACACAAACGAATCACGCTCACACTTGTGGCGCGAAATTCAACTTTTTTGGCGTTTTTTGTCCTTACACATTTTTACAATGTTTTTTTTATTTAGGAGGGGTATCGAAGCTTAACGGATGATATATATGAGATACTATCAATTTAAACATGTGTGTTAAGTCTCCTAATTCCAGCGAAATCCACTTTCGCTATCTGATGAAGTGTTGATGAGCTGTGATGAGCAAAAAACACCAAAAAATTTTAATTTTGCGCCTCAAGCGTGAGCATCTACCTTCTTTTTTTTTTATACTACTTGAATTACGGGACAAGCTGATGGCCCACCTGATGTTAAGCGGTAACCTCTACCTATGAACAGTGCATTACCTCATAGGTCACGTCCACCTAGGACGCGCCCTATGTGGCATTGCACTGCGCCCGACACCCTGAGACATAAAGATGTAAAGTCTCATGTGCCTGTAATTTCACCGGCACCCTTACCCTTCAAACCGGAACACAGCAATGCGAGTACTACTGCTTTGCGGCAGAAATAGGTATGGTGGTAGTACTTCCCCGGACGAACTCTTTCACAAAAAAAGCTCTACTACTACTAAAACTTGATAATCTACTATAGTGCGCGTCATGTAAAAAGAACGCTGGCGGTCAAGCTTCTACAGGCGTTCCAGCGTTCTTTTTACATGACGCGTACTATAATTGTTCATTATTTGTAGTAAACTAGGTAGGCACTCATTCAATGCATAGGTATACATCTCTTAAAAAAGTAGAAAAGTAAGTAACCTCTCAAAATAAACGCTGGAACGGCTGAAGAAGCCCAGCGTTCTTTTTACATGACGCGCATTATACTACCTCTACTACCTTAACAAGTCTGGGTATATTTCAAAAAAATAAGATGCCTAATGATATAGTTAGGTAATTAATCAATCCTAAACCAGCTCACAGTGTACAGAAGCTAAATCATCCTGAAATGAAGGTAAAGAGGGCAGGTTGCGTAACTGGAGATCGTAATTAACAGCTATAAATAAAGATGTGACAGCCGCGAGTAAGATTTATCTCGACGGCCAGTCACACCGGTAAATAACAAACAGAAAGCTAACTTCGTATTATATTTCGGCAAGTTATTGAAGTTATTCCTAGAAAGCTGTAAATGATCTCATTCTCACGCCCAAAGCATTACAAGGACTCTTCCCGCCATTTTCTAAAAGAGACGTTGCCTACTTCTTTTTTTTTCTATTTTTATTGTTATATTGTTAGTAAAATAAGTAGTAGTTGTATTGATTTTATTGTGTTATTTTGGTGGCATTTTAACTAATGCAGCTCGTTTAAAAAGCACAAATGTAGTGAAATGAAATGGAAGTGAATTGCGTGACTCTTGAAATTGGTGGAAATTGTCTACCAAAGTTTTAGTAAAATTGGCCACCGTTTTACTAAAACATGACTCGACTGTGACTTTAACGACTTGGAAGGAGTGTAACGTTGCAAAATATATTGAAAATACAATATAGTGAAAATACAGATACTTGAAAATGGCAAATGCACAAGCCGCGCGGCGCCAATTATAAAGAAAAAAAAAACATTACAAAATTGTACTCTGTTTCAAGTTTAGTGATTATCTTAACCTAGCCAGGGAATGTAGTTATTTCTGCTCTTTTTAAACCCCGACGCAAAAACGAAGGGGTGTTATAAGTTTGACGTGCCTGTGTGTGTGTGTGTCTGCCTGTCCCAACGTAGCTCCCGAACGGATGAACCGTATTGTTTTTTCTTTGGTATGTGAATTGTTCGGGAGTGTTCTTAGCTATGTTTGATCAAAATTGGTTCAGCCGTTTTATTGCGTTGGGGGTTTTTTAATTTTTACAAAATTAATTATGTTACAGACATACATACCTACCTACCTACATTCATAGACACACACATTTTTCCCCGAAGGGGGACAGGCAGAGCCTCAATGGGCCTCTTTTTACAGTGGGTTGCACCATCGTGGAATGTAGACGTGACAACTCGTGAGCTCATCGCCGCCATTGCTTCCCACGACTGACTTAGCTAACGCTTTCTTCCAGTAACAACACATTCCATAATAAGCTAACAGCCAGGACAAATCTTATACCAACGAATCTAATCAACAAGTATTTTTTATTTAAAATCAATAGCATTAACTAAGCGGAAAGTGAAGTCTTTTTCAATAGTTTTTTTTTAAATTTTTAAATACAGTTTTGTTTTACAATGGATACAACTAGCAACCTATTAAAAAAATCGTTGTTTGGTTGAGATGTTAGCTGCTAGCACCACTAAATAGAAGCGAAGATTTCTTTCACTTTTTCTCATAAATCATCTGCATGTCATTTTATAACAGTTGTATTAAAAATGTTTTATTTTTATAATCCAGTGCTAATTGAGATAACGTGCAGATTCTAATGATACCTCAATCATCTAAATCGGTTAAGGTTTTAATCGTCGTCATCGTTTCGTATGAGGTAGTGCTGGCCTCTGGTGTCAGAGTTTGTCAAACCGCCCGAGGGCCTCTGACATGGCTTATCGACTGCTATTAATCAATAACAGCCGGGACCGACAGCTTAACGTGCCCTCCGAAGCACAGAGCGATGGAAATCCGCACATAACTTAGAAAAGTAATTGGTGCGGAGCCTAGGATCGAACCCGGTATCGTTGGATTCTGAGTTGCACTATTGAACCGTAAGGCTACCATCGCTCAAGGTTTTAATAAAGAAACCTTTTCTCTTTTTCTTCGACCTTTTCTCCTACACTAGACTAAATATATTATTTTTATACTTATATCCTGTGTTTATTAGTACACCTAGTGTAAGGAATAAATCCCCATTTTTATTTTTTATTTTTTATTTATGACCATACTATACACTCCGTTTTTGGGGCATTCGTGTAATAAAATCTTAGTTAGATAGTTGTTTTTCTGTTCGTGTTTTACTCGTGCTTGTTGAGCGACCGTCCGTCATAGTCGTAATCAAATTAATTTACTCCACTCAACTGCGGGTAGGTTTTTTTTTATTTATTTTGTTATACTAATAGAATAACGGAACAAGCAGATGGCCCACCTGATGTTAAGCGGTAACCTCTGCCTATGAACAGTGCATTACCTCATAGGTCCCGTCCACCTAGGACGCGCCCTATGTGGCATTGCACTGCGCCCGCCACCCTGAGACATAAAGGTGAAAAGTCTCATGTGCCTGTAATTTAATGTTTGGTATTTCTGTTTTGGGAATTCAAAGCGATGGATGTACTTCTGGGCCTTAAATTTTTAGTGCTAATCTAACATGTGGGTAAATATGTAGATACAGGCAGAGATGATACTGTGAACACTTTAACGAGAGTCAAAATGTAGAGTCTTTCAAAATATACTGACAATATTTAAGTGGAATCTACTAAAATTCCACATTCCCAATTCCAGTGATTGGGTTCCTAATGCACGCCCGTGCGGCAGACCACCACGGAGATGGCGTGACGAGTTGGATGTGCACCTACCAGACTGGCCCACTGCAGCAAGGGACAGAGAGAACTGGAAAAAAGGGAGGGAGGCCTTTGCCCTGCAGTGGGACAATATGGGCTGTTTTTTTATTTTTTTTTATTTTAATAATTTTTTAAATTAATTTTTAGTTATAGTTGTTGTTTCGTTACGCCTTAATTTTGATAGATTTAGTAACAAAAAATCGAATTGTCAGAACTACAAAAGGTTTTTTTTTAAAGGTACATCTTGTGATGACGGAACAAGAAGATGGCCCACCGGATGTTAAGCGTTACCCTCTGCCTATGAACAGTGCATTATCTCATTGGTCACGACCACCTAGGATGCGCCCTATGTGGCATTGCACTGCCCCCGCCACCCTGGGACATAAAGATGGAAAGTCTCATGTGCCTGTAATTTCACCGGCACCCATACCCTTCAAACCGAAACACAGCAATGCGAGCACTACTGCTTTGCGGCAGAAATAGGTATGGTGGTAGTACTTCCCCGGATGAACTCTTTCACAAAAAGCTCTATAACTAACAAAAGCTCTACTACTAACAAAAGCTCTACTACCAACAAAAGCTCTACTACTCACAAAAGCTCTAGGTACTACTAACTAGGTACCTACTGCAGGAATGTAATTTACGTTAATTAGTCAGTCCACAGACTGAAACAAGTGTGATGGGATGGAAAGTGGAGAGTTCAAATTGTAGGTACCAACACCACCATCGACTTGATGTCCGAGAGCAGGCGTGGCGCACTCCGCGCTGTAGGTATGAAGCTACAAGTACCCGGCGGGCTCGACTTGTCTATCAATTCTGGGGGGGACCAAGTGGTTCGCTTTATGCGAACAATCACTGACAGGGCCGCGGTAGAATCCAACCGGGACCCCGTGACCCTGTCAAGTGTTGGTGCATCTTTAAACCACTCGTCAGATGGTGAGTAGTTTGATGATGCACTAGCATTAAGGTGAAGGAAGGAATATCGATGGGTTTTTAGTCGGTATGCCGTTGGGTGCTAGCCAACGGAGAGCCCGACAGACCCCCTCAGCTCTCCCCGAGCTGATGGACATGCGTAATGCATTTTCCCATCATAAAAAAAAAGGGCTACTGCGCGCCAGCCGGATCACACGTGATGTTAGTCCGGTACTCACTCACGCGCCGCGTCGCGTCGCGTCACGTCGCGTCGTCCGTCACCTAAAATATTGTACTATTATTTATTCTGTGGCGCGGGTGCATTGAGCGACAACGCGAGTATTTTGAGCTCCTAAACTTTGTAGATTTTCTCGGAAATTTCATAATAAAACAGAAAAATTATTCTTCTATTTTTATGTATAGAGGTCGCTATACATTGCCATCTATGAAAATTTAATGGAAGCTTGCGTGGAAAACGGCTCATTAGAATACCAATTTTCAGTCAGTTCACAATACAGTCTCGATTCAGTCAACTTTCTGTTTGGTTTTAAAATAATTACGAGAATTCGCCTTCAGGGCTTTAGTGACTGTTGGATATTATGTTATTTTGAAAAGTACCTACTCACGCAGTGTATTCAGTTCGTACCTGATACCTAGAACAGAAACCTGACAAGAAATCTGCCACAATTCATCAAAAAAGACGTAAAACTAAGCCAAGTACGGACCAGAGTGGCCATCTGCGATACACCTCACGTGCGGATCTTTCCAGCTCCTATCTGTCCCACGGGATAAGTTACAGGCGATGGGATGCTGACAAGGTTCAATAGCCCTGGATCAGCGCTCTACCTAAGTGTTGATTAGGGTATTTAGGGAACACTAAAGCTCAGTTAACTTGGATAGTGATTGTTAAGTCCTCAACGGCTTTTTGCAAGAGTTCCAACATGTTGACATATTTAACGATAGCCTTGGCTCTATTTATTTGTATTTAAGGTCATATTTAACTTTTATTTAGTAGGTATCTATCTCTGTGAAAACGTTATTATTATTATTTATTAATTTTTATTGTGTTATTGTGCTTAGGTACTCATAATTATAGATAGTTAGCGTTTTGGTATCATAATTGTAAGCTACCTGTCAATTTGAATAAATAAATTCCTAAATGTCAATACCTAAGGAGTCAAATAGGCCTTTTTTAAACGAATTTTTAGCAAAATCTACACAGTATACAACAAAAAAATATAATGTAATCTTCATCATATTTCCAAGGGCATGTTCGAGCCCAAAACAAGATTTGGATAAAGTTTTAAAAGAGTTTGACGACCTCTGTGGCGCGGCTGGCGATGGTTCGCCTGCGACGCAGGAGGTTGCTGGTTCGATTCCCGCCTCGGGACAAATATTTGTGCGTTCTGCAGATATTTGTTCAGGGTGTTCTGGGTGTTTTCTATGTATAATAAAAAATATCTATCTATGTATTGTATTATATTAAGTATATCAGTTATCTAGTACCCATAACACAAGCTCTGGCTTAACTTGGGGCTAGATAATGTTGTGTGAACTTGTCCAGCATTTTTTATTTATTTATTTAGTTATGTTAAGTTTTTTGGATAAATTCTCTCGACAGAGAAAATCATGAACTAACCTCTACAATACGTAAATATCTCTAAATTACCTATCAGCATACATTGATAAAGTAGCTTAGCAGTTCGCATTGTAAGTTCTACCATTATAATGCGAACTGCTAAGGAGTGGAATAACCTAGCGTCGTCTATCTTTCCTAAATACTATAATCTGGGTCTCTTCAAGGCTAGAGTGAATAGGTGCCTTCTAGACCGTTGTGGTCCATCGTCGGCCACTTCGTCACTTACCAACAGGTGAGATCGTGGTCAAACAAACGTCTATTAATGTTAAAAAATAAATAAAATAAAAACGATCCTTTGGACAGCTTTCTGTTATTTCTCTTAGTGTTTTTGCAGCGTAAGCCACAGACCGTTCACCATTAGATGTCCCCTGCCTTGGTTGGCACTATTCCCAAGGCCCTGCCTTGTGAATAGTGACATCTTACGGTGAACGGTCTGTAGCTTAAGCTAGGTAGACAAAACGACTCACTTGCACCAAACCCCTCATATAATATCGCAGGCGAACTTTCAAGTGTCCTACTTTGTAAAACATTTCGAGCTCGCACAACTTCGCTAGATATAGTTTTTTTCCGTTTTTTCTCATTAAATTTCCTTTATCATTTTAATTTAGTTTTATATTCCTCATAGTTGAAACAGTGTGAATAAAATTTTAATTAATACTGAAACTTTTTACACAGGTTATATTGGAAACTACAGCTTGGAATCTGATTTTGGATGTACCGACTGTGGTCACAAAAAAAACCTTTTCTGATTTTGTAAGCCACGATATTCAATATGTAGTAGGAATAGCTATAGTTAGAATAGTATAGATATCGTTTTAGTAGTAGTAAAGCTTTTTTGTGAAAGAGTTCGTCCGGGGAAGTAATACCACCGTACCTATTTCTGCCGCAAAGCAGAAGTGCTCGCATTGCTGTGTTCCGGTTTGAAGGTGCCGGTGAAATTACAGACACATGAGACTTTTCATCTTTATGTCTCAGAGTGGCGGGCGTAGTGCAATGCCACATAGGGTGCATCCTAGGTGGACGTGACCTACGAGGTAATGCACTGTTCATAGGCAGAGGTTACCGCTTAACATCAGGTGGGCCATCTGCTTGTTCCGTCATTCAAGTAGTATTAAAAAAAACTTACACGGCATTTTAAATAAACCCTCGGACAAATAGAGAAGTTCAGACAGAAAACGTTGTACGAAAATAGTGAACAACCACAATCACATCTACTTCTTCGTCTTCTTGCTTTCCATAGATCAATACATTTCGTACTTAAACTGTTATTTATTTACCATCAAATAATTTTTAAATCTAGTGAAATCTAGTTTTGGAAATCTAGTGAACACTGGTAATTTTTACTTAACTTAATTTTTACATTAACTGCTTACCATCAGGCGGTCCGTAAGCCAGTTTGTGGAGCCAAACATAAAAAAAAAAAAAAAAAAAAAAAAAAACTTAGTACTTTTGTTATGTACCTACACAATCATTGATTATGCAATAAATATATAAATTGGTTTTGATTTGATTTGATTCAAAATTAACCTAATAATTTTGAACTTTTATGACTTTGATTGATAAAGCTAGCTACAATATTTTGGAAGTTATTGAGGTTTCTGTTATCGACCCGATTTCTTTGCGGCTCAGTGTCGCGGACATGGCGCGGACGTCCTTCCCTCATTCCATTCGGTGTTTTCACTATTGTCACTGTTGTGGACGAGCTTTGTTACACAGACAAATAATACGACGTAATGCCTCATAGCAAGTCATCCAAGGGCCTCTAGTACCCACTACGTCTAGTAACCTAAATAATTTTATAGCCTCCAATGTTATCAAAACATGAACCATTTTACTGCAGTTATAATTTACAATTCTACTCGCAAGCCTTAAAATTAACATTAGACACTTGGGCCGTTAAGTTAATATTGTTGTTACGTCCAGGATTATAAGGGTGAGGTTTATGTAGGACTCTAACTAAACAGTACTTCGCTAATAAGTTTGAATAACTGCCTGAGATCAGGCTTCGAGAAGCACGAGTTAAGTGGTATCGACTAAAACGATAGAGGTATTATGTTTGATTACCACCAAAATTATGTGATGAAGGCATAGACGGATTCTAGCTCCATGGCATAGACATTTGTAATACTAGATAAATGAAGGCTTCAAGAAAGCTTGAGAAGCATGAGGTAAGTGGTATCGACCAAAACGAAAGTGATATGTTTGATTACCATCAAAATTATGTGATGAAGGCATAGACGGATTCTAGCTCCATGGCATAGACATTTGTAATACTAGATAAATGAAGGCTTCAAGAAAGCTTGAGAAGCATGAGGTAAGTGGTATCGACCAAAACGAAAGTGATATGTTTGATTACCATCAAAATTACGTGATGAAGGCAGACATTTGTAAAACTAGCGTAGAAAGAATGCTTTAAGAAAGCTTCGAGAAGCACGAGTTAAGTGGTATCGACCAAAACGAAAGATATATGTTTGATTCCACCAAAATTATGTGATGAAGGCAGACATTTGTAATACTAGCGTAGAAAGAAAGCTTTAAGAATGCTTTGAGAAGCACGAGGTAAGTGGTATCGACCAAAACGAAAGAGATATGTTTGATTACCATCAAAATTATGGTATGAATGCGTAAACATTAGTAATACTAGCGTAGATGAAGGCTTCAAAAAAGCTTCGAGAAGCACGAAGTAAGTGGTATCGACCAAAACGAAAGAGATATGTTTGATTACCATCAAAGTTATGGTATGAATGCATATACATTTGTAATACTAGCGTAGATGAAGGCTTAAGGTGGTCGCTTTTCCATACAAACGTATTAGCACAAATATGGGCGAACAGGGTATAATTTTATACTGAAATGACTCTTGTTGGCTTTTATATTGGTCCTTATTTGCGTCAACACATATTTGGTTGAAGAAAACACTGGATTAATAGCGAAAATAACATCGAAATTTTAGTTAATTTATGTCAGTGTGTGAGTGTACACTGACAGTGTGACACACATAGCCGCAGATTAGATAACAGTTACATGTCACTTACACGCGACGTTGTCAGCTCGTGACTTACGCCGGCTAAGCGCTGTTGCCGCTTTGATCTGTCATCTCATAATTAGCTCGAATATAAATTTTTAGAAAACCAAACATTTAGGATTGGTCATGTGTATGCGAATCAGCCAGACAGCCGGAGGCCGCAATGCATTGCAAGGTCTCTACATATGAACTTTGTATAAATAATGGGAGAAAATTAAATTACAAACAACTAGACAGAAATTACAGACAAATATAATATTATCTTAATTACGTAAAAATTAAATTAAATACTACTAGCTGATCATAATTACCTATATATTTACGCACAAGGTTTTTTGAACTGAGACCTCACGAATACACACGGTTTAGGTAGGTTACCTTATTTATTTCGAAAAAATATCTATGTACATCCACATGTGGTTCGAAAAGTTAGACCTTCAACGTCGTTAAAATTCCTAGAAACGGGAGGTCAACAAAGAATGTTATACACTGGTTGTTATTTTATAGAGTAGGTACCTACAAGTTTCAAGATTCATAAATTTTAGACTTTTCCCAGTATTTGTATCATAAAAGCTACAAACGTAAAAAAAACAGCGTTGTAGGATTAGTGGAAGTACCCTAGAGGTTTTGTTTTTTTACATTTTTGATTTACCCTAACATCTCAGAAACTAAAATAGTTTTGAAATGTCGAAGCGAGGAACTTTCATATGACACCACATTTGATCTGATATTCTCACTTTTTTTTACCTCCTCTTGGACCCCAATATCTCAACAACCCCCCGACCGATATAGCTCATAACCTTACCAACAAATTGTACCAATACTATCACCTCCCAATCAAATTTCATGAAGATCGGATTAACGGTTCGGAAGTTATGCTCGGACAAACATACATACATACATACATACAAATGCCAATTCTTCCAAGTTGAATCAGAGAACTCGCTTCGCTCATTCAATATTTAAAAAAAAAACATAGTATTGCCTTGTTTCAGTCGAAGTCAGTTCTGTGTAGGTAGGTGAAACTACAATCTTCAAACAAATTCGTTGAAATGATTCCTAGGGGTCTTATTCATTATAATTGCGAGTTAGGGTCTTCGGAAGGTTCAGATATGCAGGCCCAGGGTGGGTATTGAACATTTTGCCTCCTGCTTAGAAGACAAGAGTTCATCTTACTATGACATGTTATGTCTGTTCGTGTATGTCACAGCCACTTTTTTCCGAAACTATAGGATCTATGCTGTTGAAACTTGGTAAGTAGGTGTATTCTGTGAACCGCATTCAGATTTTCACAAAAAAATAGAAAAAAACAAAAAAAAAATGGGGGTTCAGTTCTAAGTATTAGTACTTAGAACTGAAACTCAATTTTTTTTTTCATCAAACCCGTTGGTGTGGGTTATCTATGTATAGGTCTTCAAATATGATATTGAGGTTTATAATATAACTTTTTTCTAAACTGAATAGTTTGCACGACAGACACTTCCAAAGTGGTAAAAAGTCCCCCCCCCCCCCCCCAACCCCGTAACTTCTAAAATAAGAGAATGATAAAACTAAAAAAAAAATGTACATTACCATGTAAACTTCCAACGAAAATTGGTTTGAACGAGATCTAGTTAGTAGTTTTTTTTTAATACGTCATAAATCGTAAACCATCCAAGAACTTTGATATTATGTTACTTGCTGCTACGGAACCCTTCATGGGCGACTCCGACTCGCACTTGGCCACTTTTTTTTTTAATTTCCATAATATTATTTGCATGCAATGCATATCAGCCGGCCTAGCCAAAAGACATTCGCTTCGAAGCGATTCCATTCCTTTCTAGGCGCTAGTCCAGATGGTACGTTCCTAAGCACTAATTTATTACTAGTAGGTAATTGTGTTTATACTGTACTAGCCATTTCACCGCAGCTTGGCAAACAAACAAACAAACAAAACAACAAAGTTTACATATTTACAGGGAATTAATTTTGTAAAACTTAAAAAAAACCGAACGAAATAAAACGGCTGAACCGATTTTGATCCAACAAAGCTAAGAACACTCCCGACAAATACACCTATCAAACAAAAACAAAAAACGATTTCGGTTCATCCGTTCGGGAGCCACGTTGGGACATACAGACACACACACACACACACAGACACGTCAAACTTATAACACCCCTTCGTTTTTCGTCGGGGGTTAAAAAATACAAAATAATAGTGAAGATAAATAAAAAAGCATAAAAAAGATAAATATTTTATACATAGTGTAATACAAATTAACAATCTTTTTTTTTAAGGAGAATTAGCCTTTTTGAAATGCAATCCTTTCCCGCATTGTCTCGCAAGTCGCAAAGGCCTCGAAATTAAAAATAATATAATTAATTTTTATTGAATGGGTTATCCTCTCTTTTAACCCCCGACGAAAAACGAAGGGGTATTATAAGTTTGACGTGTCTGTGTGTGTGTGTGTCTGTCTGTCCCATCGTAGCTCCCAAACGGATGAACCGAAATCGTTTTTTTTTTGTTTGAAAGGTTTATTTTTCGGGAGTGTTCTTAGCTTTGTTTGATCAAAATCGGTTCAGCCGTTCAGCGTTGGGGTTTTTTTTTTAATTTTTACAAAATTAATTACTAACTCAACTATAATCTGGACCTCTTCAAGGCTAGAGTGAATAGGTGCCTTCTAGACCTTTGTGCTCCATCTTCGGCCGCATCGTCACTTACCAACAGGTGAGATCGTGCACAAACAAAGGTCTATCAATGTTAAAAAAAAAAAAAAAAAAACTTGTTGAAAATAGGGTCAACTGCGGATTTCCTCAATGAAGAATTGTTACTTCGTCGGCTTTATTTCTCAAACTCAAGACATCACAATAATGGAAATGGAGCGCGACGAATTATTCCCATTTGTCACACTGATCTGTCCCCCCTAAGGTGACAGTTAGAACAAAAAAGTTGGATCTGTCCCCCTGTTGCGTGATTGGGTGATGGCTGGTACATTTGCGTGTAATTTTAATTTTAATTTTAGATTATTGTATGGAACCCTTCGTGCTAGAGTCCGACTAGCACTTGGCAGTTTATTTTTTATTTTTTATGATACAAATTGGCAAACTAGCATACGGCCTGATGTGAAGTGGTCACCGTCGCTTATAGACACCGGCAACACCGGGGGTAATTGTCGATGCGCTGCCTACCCTGAAGGAATTTATGACCATTTTTCATGAAATAAAACATGGTTACGTACGACATGTACGACACGGGAAAACCTCAGATGGAAGCTCATTCCATAGTTTATAGGCACAGAATAAATAATAGTACTTTATGGGGAAGAAATGATCTCGAGAAACGAGTCGTTCGAGAAACCCAGGGTTCTATGATGTGCGGATGAGCTTTGTCACGGTGCCGGGAAGAGCGATGGTAAAATCTCGATGCGAGGATGAGATCGGAAAGCTCGTCAGAACATTCCCCGTTGTAGAGGCGGTAGATCACGCAAAGAGATCCGATAGCTCTGCGTTGGCTAAGCGGTTCTAGAGTATCGGAGAGCTTGGGGTCACCGATGATGCTAATGGCTCTTCTCTGTAAGGAGTCAAAACGAAGCAGCTGGTACTTGGGTGCCCCGTGCCATAGATGGGAACAGTTTCTACGTGCGGCCTTACTTGTGCTTTGTAAAGCAATAGCCATTTATGCGGCGTAAAATAAAGTTTCTATGTGCATTATATTATGGGGGAGGCCTATGCCCAGCCGTGGACTTCAGTTGATCTAAACTGAATGATCTATCAATAAAAGCTGAAAGTAAATAAATCTTTAGAAAAAAAAGCGGCCAAGTGCGAGTCGGACTCGCCCATGAAGAGTTCCGTAGCAGCAAGTAACATAACATAAAAGTTCTTGGATGGTTTACAACTTATGATATATTAAAAAAAACTACGTACTAGATCTCTTTCAAAACAATTTTCGTTGGAAGTTTACATGGTAATGTTCACCATTTTTTTTTGTTTAGTTTTATCATTCTCACTCTCGCAAACTATTCAGTTTAGAAAAAAATGATATTAGAAACCTCAATATCATTTTCGAAGACCTATCCATTGATACCCCACACAGGTTTGATGAAAAAAAAATGTGTTTCAGTTTTAAGTATGGGGAACCCCAAAAACTTATTGTTTTTTTCTATTTTTGTGTGAAAATTAGTTTCGGAAAAAAGTGGCTGTGACATACACGGACAGACAGACATACATGACGAATCCATAAGGGTTCCGTATTTTTTTTTTTCGGAACCCTGAAAAACTACTTCATAGCTAGGAATTTATACCCAATACAACATAAATACATACATAGACACACGCCTTTTTCCCCGAAAGAGTAAGCAGAGCCTCTCATGTGCCTCTTTTCACTGTGGGTTGCACCATCGTGGGAAATACACGTGACAAGTGGTGAGCTCATCGCCGCCATTGCTTCCCACGACTGACTCTGCTAATGCTTTCTTCCAGTATAATACATTCCTGAAATAAGCTAGCAGTCAGGAACTACAAGCTAACTACAAGTCCAGGTATAAGACTTAATAAAATTAGTGTGCTGATGAAAATGAGCCTAAGCACGGCCAGTTTACTATTATCCATCGAGGAGTTCCGCTGTCCACGTTCCGTCTCGCTCGCTTTCACCATAGTATTGTACTGTCATCGGAACTAGATAGGTACGAGTATGCCAAATTTCAGCTCAATCGGATATCGCAGGAGACACCATTGTTGCCACCCGTGAAATATAGTAGTAGTAGAGCTTTTTTGTGTAAGAGTTCGTCCGGGGAAGTACTACCACCATACCTATTTCTGCCGCAAAGCAGTAGTCCTCGCATTGCTGTGTTCCGGTTTGAAGGGTAAGGGTGCCGGTGAAATTACAGGCACATGAGACGTTTCACCTTTATGTCTCAGGGTGGCGGGCGCAGTGCAATGCCACATAGGGCGCGTCCTAGGTGGACGTGACCTATGAGGTAATGCACTGTTCATAGGCAGAGGTTACCGCTTAACATCAGGTGGGCCATCAGCATGTTCCGTCATTCTAGTAGTATAAAAAACAAAAAACATTCTGAATGCAATGCTTGACTTGTTGCTGAAAATACCGAAATTGATATATGTGTGCCCATAATATTTGAGGAGTTCCCTCAATCTTCATGGATTCCATCATCAGAAAAACATTTTAATGAAAATGGCACCAATCTGGAAGTATATCATGTAATTTTTTTTCCTAATCGTTACGTAAATGGTATGAGGTAACAAACATAATAAAAAACTCTGGAATTGATAACCTCCTCCATTTTTTGAGGTCGGTTAAGAATCGAGTACCTACTTTTTGATTTGAAATAAGGACACACCACAACACTCACTTCACAAACATAATATTGGCTGAAGCAGAATCAGTGTATTTTGTAGATCATTACAAAAACATTTATAAAAAAAAAATAGTCTGGTATCGAACCCAGTACTGTGGGTTTAGTGTCGAGAGATCTAGTCACTGGTTCACAAAAAAAAAGTAAAAAAAAAATACAAAAAATATAGGCAGTATAGAATCGAACGCAGTAACGTGGGTTCAGAAGTTCTGAGTCGACAGTCCAAGCCGCTAGTCCAACTATTTTGAAATTCGCGCGCCGAAATTAGCTTATATTTCTAATACAATAATATCCTTGACTGTGTGCGTGAGTAGGCTTTCATATTCATAAAAATCATAACGTTTGCTGACGATACCGCCATAGTTTTTAGGGGGAAAAATTGGGAGGATGTCCGATTAGAAGCTGAATCCGGGATGCGTACAATAATAAACTGGCTTGATACTAGTCTATTGACGCTTAATTTAAGTAAGACAAAATATGTAACTTTCTCCATTTACAAAAATAATCAGCCATGTTCAGACTTCAATCTAAAAGCTCATAACTGCCCTGTTGATAGTAACGATACTTGCGATTGCTATACTCTCACTGCTGCGGATACTGTCAAATACCTTGGAATAACTTTAGATAAAAACTTAAACTGGAAACCGCATATTGAAACCCTCAAGTCTCGTATACGCAAGCTCATTCACATTTTCAAAAAAATTAGACATCTTCGTGATGAGAAAACTAGTAAGACTGTCTACCTTACCCTGTGCCAATCCATAATTGCCTATGGTATTTCGTCTTGGGGAGGTGCGGCTAAAACATCTCTGATTAAATTAGAAAGATCTCAGCGAACTATCCTAAAGGTCTTAAACTTCAAACCGTTTAGATACCCTACAGTTGACCTCTATAGAGAATGTCAAGTGTTAGCAGTGCGCCAGCTCTTTATTAAAACCATTGTAATGAGACAGCATTCTCATCCGGGCCAAATCGACAAAGTATCTACTAGAAGAGCGCATGAGGTGTACAAAGTCCCAGCATGCAGAACTGCATTTGCGCATGGTTTTGCGTATTTTCTGGGACCTTTTTTATATAATCGGTTCAGTAAAATTCAATTAATAAAGGACGTAAGCAGGTATTTATGTGGTAAAACTATAGAAGGGCTATTACTACAATACGATTATGATACTACTGAAAAATTATTAGTTATTATTAAATAATGTAAAGTTGTAGGTCGTATTGTTTAGTTTTGGATAAAAAAAAAAAAAAAAAAAAAAAAAAAATTGTTATTGTTTGCTGTATAATTTCTTTTGGCGTCTATTTGTATTTTTGGTGTTTTGGATTTTGCATGTTAGTCTAACTATGTTAGGTTGGTTTTAGTAGTACGTTTATTTAAAACTTTATTGTATTTAATTACAATATAGTTAATATCTATTATTATTATCCTTCATTATGTATGTTTATTTTAATTATTTTCTTAATTTAATGCATTCATTAGCTCTAATTTAACTGCATGCATGGGGAGTTAGGAGCTACCTCGCCGTAACACAGTTTTAAACTAGCACGGGAGGTAGGTTCCTAAACCTCATAGTGCCTACCCTAATTATCACTAGTTGTTTTAACCTTAAGTACCTATATAAGCACTATGTAATGTATCCTTAAGTTATGAAATAAACACTATTCTATTCTATTCTATTCTATATTGCTCGGAATTTGCTCGGCACAAGTATGTTAAAACTAGAGACTAAAATAACCTGAAATATAGCTAGGTACATAGCAAATAAACCACCATTTGCGTGAACGTTAGTGTTATGACATAATATGCACATTTTAATTCATAAATACATAAAATACTTCAAAATTTGGCAACAGCGCCATCTATTGACGCTGTCGTGCCTAGCTGACCACGAGGAACAACCTTAAAGAAAGCTTCGAGAAGCAAGAAGTAAGTGGTATTGACGAAAACGAAAGAGATATGTTTGATTACCATCAAAATTATGGTATGAATGCATATACATTTGTAATACTAGCGTAGATGAAGGCTTAAAGAAAGCTTCGAGAAGCAAGAAGTAAGTGGTATCGACGAAAACGAAAGAGATATGTTTGATTACCATCAAAATTATGTGATGAAGGTATTTGTAATACTAGCGTAGATGAAGGCTCCAAGAAAGCTTCGAGATGCACGAAGTAAGTGGTATCGACCAAAACGAAAGAAATATGTTTGATTACCATCAAAATTATATTATAAATGCATATACATTTGTAATATTAGCGTAGATGAAGGCTTCAAGAAAGCTTCGAGAAGCACGAAGTAAGTGGTATCGACCAAAACGAAAGATATATGTTTGATTCCACCAAAATTATGTGATGAAGGCAGACATTTGTAATACTAGCGTAGAAAGAAAGCTTTAAGAATGCTTTGAGAAGCACGAGGTAAGTGGTATCGACCAAAACGAAAGAGATATGTTTGATTACCATCAAAATCATGGTATGAATGCGTATACATTAGTAATACTAGCGTAGATGAAGGCTTCAAGAAAGCTTCGAGAAGCACGAAGTAAGTTGTATCGACCAAAACGAAAGAGATATGTTTGATTACCATCAAAATTATGGTATGAATGCATATACATTTGTAATACTAGCGTAGATGAAGGCTTCAAGAAAGCTTCGTGAAGCAAGAAGTAAGTGGTATCGACCAAAACGAAAGAGATATGTTTGATTACCATCAAAATTATGTGATTTAGGTATTTGTAATACTAGCGTAGATGAAGGCTCCAAGAAAGCTTCGAGAAGCACGAAGTAAGTGGTATCGACCAAAACGAAAGAAATATGTTTGATTACCATCAAAATTATGTTATAAATGCATATACATTTGTAATATTAGCGTAGATGAAGGCTTCAAGAAAGCTTCGAGAAGCACGAAGTAAGTGGTATCGACCAAAACGAAAGTGATATGTTTGATTACCATCAAAATTATGGTATGAATGCATATACATTTGTAATACTAGCGTAGATGAAGGCTTCAAAAAGCTTCGAGAAGCACGAAGTAAGTGGTATCGAACAAAGCGAAAGAGATATGTTTGATTACCATCAAAATTATGTGATGAAGGTATTTGTAATACTAGCGTAGATGAAGGCTCCAAGAAAGCTTCGAGAAGCACGAAGTAAGTGGTATCGACCAAAACGAAAGAAATATGTTTGATTACCATCAAAATTATGTTATAAATGCATATACATTTGTAATATTAGCGTAGATGAAGGCTTCAAGAAAGCTTCGAGAAGCACGAAGTAAGTGGTATCGACCAAAACGAAAGTGATATGTTTGATTACCATCAAAATTATGGTATGAATGCATACACATTTGTAATACTAGCGTAGATGAAGGCTTCAAGAAAGCTTCGAGAAGCACGAGGTAAGAGCTGATATCGAACAAAGCGAAAGAGGTATGTTTGATTACAATAAAAATTATGTGATAAAGGCAGACATTTGTAATACTTTTAATAATAAATAAATAAATGAAAATTAAATAAATGAAAGCTTATTCCATGTAAATGGTCCGATGACGAAACGCCTCCAACCCATTTCTCTTATGTATATTATTTACGAAATGAAAAATAAAATGCAAATTTTATAGATAAAACTGCTACTGTTGCTGTACCAGCAGACGGCTGAAATTAAAACATTAAGTTGATCGTCGGTGGTAGCAGCCCCAAGACCACGGCCCGTTTCTTTAATTAAATCTACTTAGTTATCTGTGCGCTTATAGGTAAATTATATATACAGCGCCTTGAAGTAATTTCTAACTAAATTAGAAGAATATAGATTTCTTCCGAAAACCAAAAAAAACCCAAAATTTCGTGGTTTTTTGGGCACATCGCCGCTCGCACAGCACTTTGAAAAATTGAAATCTGATTTTTTTTATATTGGTAAAAGTAAAGTAAAGTAAAGTAAAGTAAAGGAAAGGAAAGTAAAGGAAAGTAAAGTAAAGTAAAGTAAAGTAAAGTAAAGTAAAGTAAAGTAAAGTAAAGTAAAGTAAAGTAAAGTAAAGTAGAGTAGAGTAGAGTAGAGTAGAGTAGAGTAGAGTAGAGTAGAGTAGAGTAGAGTAGAGTAGAGTAGAGTAAAGTAAAGTAAAGTAAAGTAAAGTAAAGTAAAGTAAAGTAAAGTAAAGTAAAGTAAAGTAAAGTAAAGTAAAGTAAAGTAAAGTAAAGTAAAGTAAAGTAAAGTAAAGTAAAGTAAAGTAAAGTAAAGTAAAGTAAAGTAAAGTAAAGTAAAGTAAAGTAAAGTAAAGTAAAGTAAAGTAAAGTAAAGTAAAGGAAAGGAAAGGAAAGGAAAGGAAAGTAAAGTAAAGTAAAGTAAAGTAAAGTAAAGTAAAGTAAAGTAAAGTAAAGTAAAGTAAAGTAAAGTAAAGTAAAGTAAAGTAAAGTAAAGTAAAGTAAAGTAAAGTAAAGTAAAGTAAAGTAAAGTAAAGTAAAGTAAAGTAAAGTAAAGTAAAGTAAAGTAAAGTAAAGTAAAGTAAAGTAAAGTAAAGTAAAGTAAAGTAAAGTAAAGTATAGGAAAGTATTATTTTTTGCATGAAATACATGTGTACAAAGGTGGTTTAGGTATAAGCATGATTCAATGTATTTCTACTGTTACGTGTGCAATGTCTGATTTCATGATGATGGTTTAGGTCTTAACAATATATATAAAAAACAGAATGACCGGACCTTTTGCAAGCCCGACTCCTTTTTCATGATTAACTTGACTGGACTAGAGTCATTCCACAGAATAACAATAGTACAAGTATAGACGCACTCACCACAGACAATATATCAAAACCATGCATTTTCTTATAAGGCACACGATACGCAAATACAATGTGTTTATGGGTATCGTAGCTAAACTGATGATATTTATGAGATACTCGTATTATCAATTAAAACATGTGTGTTAAGTCTCCTAGTTCTCGCGAAATCAACTTTCGCTATCTGAAGAAGTGTTAAAAAAAATAATTTCACGCCACAAGCGAGAGCATCCACCTTTAGGCTTTAGGGAACGAAATATTGGAAAAATTCAGGAAAAACTGAAGTGCTATTTTAAATGGGATTTTCGTATGAACTCAAGACCATTGGACATGACAACATCTGTCGGGTAAACGGTTGACCAGATTTTGATGGTATGTTTTGTGTGGATGGATGTTGGGGGGGTCATTAAACTGGGGTGGCTTTTAATCGCGACACCACGCGTGCGAAGCCGCGGGCAAAAGGCTAGTCAGTAATTAAAAATAAGGTCATAAAAAAGCAACCTTATTTTACAAAACCACTGTAAAGTTGGAGAATTAAAACATTTTGTTGCAAACAGTATGAATTTGCATACTAGGCTCAGTACACACTGGGGAAATTAGCGCTGCGTTCCGACGTGCGTTGAAATGCGGTCAAGTGCATCTTGATCTAGCTCAGTTGGTTTGATGGTTTTATGTAACGAGCTCGCTGCCCTCTCTAGGCTTGTGTAGTTCACGTACGAAGAATCACCATCATCATCCACCATTATTACCCACTATTGAACGAGAACAAACTATTCGCCAACATCATCCTTATTAGTTCAATAGTACCTACTATTCGTTCCTTTCGCAAAGAGTGAGCGCGCGAGCACGCACACCGTCCGACCGATCACTCGATGCATCTCCGACGAAGACAGAGTACGTACGAACGAACGAACATGAACCAAGACTCTTTTACCACTGAACTAACAGTACTATTAGAACTATAAGACTGAAGTAGTACATTTGATTGATTGTAATAGTCGGAGCGATCCGCTCAGTGAACTATTAAGCACAAGCCTAGCCCCCTCTCTATCTGTATTACGAGTTTATTTTAGAGAAAACCTATTACCAGACAACCCAGAAAACTGGTTGTGGTTCGGAAGTAGAGGGGAAAAGACCTCATGGCCGATCACCTAGCCGCTGGTCTGACCAAGTCAAGGCATTAAGAGGCCTCTCTGTCACTACCGTGTAAAGACGAGCCGAAGACAGGCTGGCATGGAAGCAGCTTGTCAATTCCTCTACCAAAGAATTTCAAGACGGGCACGACCTTCAGTAATGGCGAAAACTACTAAGAAGAGATTCACTTGACTTTGGTTTCCGCACTATTCTTGTACTTTGTCCATCTGTCTGTCAATACCCTTTTTATCAGAAACGGCTAAAAGTATCTACTTGAAATTGATAACAAATATAAGTCTGTGAGAATATAGTGCCATAAATAAATTAAACTTCTAAAAATCTATCTTATTTTTGTATAAATCACAAAATTAATAAACTTCTAGGTAATTAATTTCAGTAACCTCACAATTCTGTTCTGAAATTGGAATTCTAGGAGTATGACACAAAAAAAGGTTTAAGTCAAACTTAAGGAATTCTGGCTTTTTTACCCCTAGAACCGAGAAGTTTAAAAGTTTTTTTCACGTGTTCGTATTTTTTTTACTAGTTTATGCGCGTGGCTTCACTCCCATGGTACCAAAATGATAAGAAGCGTGTGTCAATTTAAATCGGCCCACTAAATTATATCAAAAACAGCGCAGTAGTTACGGCGTAATTAAATAACAATTAAACAAACATTATAAAAACCTACAACTTTAGTTAAATAACTATCTAAAATCAGCTAAGGCTATGATTTTGACGACCTCTGTGGCGCGGCGGGCGAAGCTTGACCTGCGACGCAGGAGGTTGCGGGTTCGATTCCCGCCTCGGAACAAATATTTGTGCGATCGCAGATATTTGTTCAGGGTGTTCTGGGTATTTTCAATGTATATTAAAAAATATCTATCTATGTAATATATTGTATTAAGTATATCAGTTATCTGGTACCCATAATACAAGCTCTGCTTAGCTTGGGGCTAGATAATGTTGTGTGAACTGTCCAGCATTATTTATTTAAAATTTATTTAAATTTAATTTATTTATAATAAAAATCAACGTATTTTGTTAAATTCATGTTATAAACGTAAACATAATCGTGTTATTGTATATTTTATTCTTTTTTTGGCTTCGCACAGCTTGTGCGTTTGCCATTTTCAAATATAATTATTGTATTTTCAATATAATTTGTAACGTTACAATCCTTCAAAGTCGTCAAAGTCACAGACAAGCCATGTTTTAGTAAAACGGTGGCCGTTTTACTAAAACTTTTGTAGACAATCTCCACCAATTTGAAAAGTCACGCAATACACTTCCATTTCATTTCACTACACTTTTGCTCTATAGACGAGCTGCATTGATTAAAATGCCACCAAAATTACAAAGAATAACTAAAAAAAACAACTCTATGAAACAAAATAAAATAAAACTGAAGTAGACGACGCCTCTTTTTAGAAATGACGGAAATAGCCATTTGTCATTTGTTTGTTTTTGTTTTAATCATCATCCCTACCTAGTTATTCTGACACACTACCGTCAATTTTGTACTTAATGTCGGGCGCTTGCTCGCCGTTGTAGTTGTAAAATATTCCATGACATTTGTTATCGCTCGTGTGTTGTATTGTAAGAGAACCTAGTATTTAGACAAACCTAACATAGGTTTTAAGATACTACTAACCAAAATATACTTAGATCATTTTGTATGATAAATAAAAATAAATAAATAATAAATAATAATCTAATGTAGTGTCAATTTTGCGTTGCGTTTCTTTCCCGCATGCACACACGCCCTATTATTCCGGTATAACGGTTGAACTGCGTTCATTTCCACACTATGAATATTTCTGCTTTAATTTTTGGCGGTTATTTTTCGTGTCAGGAACTAGAATATGGAAAGGGGTTGTATTTATTCACAGGACTGATTTATTCTGGGTCAAGTTTTCTTTCGAATTGAGGCTTGGTTGTTTAAGTTTTAAGTTTATTTTTGATAGCATTAACTAGTCAAATGAAATGGGTGCTGACGTGTCCAAGCTTTTTCAGGATTTTACGTGAAAAACTTCTCACCAGTGGCAATCCTTTGTGGTCGCATTATGGTGAGGGTCCCTACGGAAAGTGTGAAGACTTCTGGCCGAAAGGGGTGAAGTTCCGGCAGTTCAAGGGCCGGCTGTCACGTGATCCCCTGGGCCGCGACGCGTCGGCGATCACAAGTTTGCTAGATTAAGTTATAAATAAATTGTTTTTTTATTATATATGTTAGTTTCTAAGGTATTTATGTTGCTATGGGCAGTATGTTTAGGTTTAGTGCATTTCTCAATAATCCTGATTTTGAATTTTAATTAGAATTATTAACTCGTAATGATATTTCTGAAAGTATACAATTTACGACTGGTAATACAGGTCATATTCATTCATTCATAGACACACGCCTTTTTCCCCAAAAAGGTAGGCAGAGCCTCAAATGGGCCTATTTTCACCGTGGGTCACACCATCGTGGGATATAGACGTAAGAAGTGGTGAGCTCATCGCCGCCATTGCTTCCCACGACAGGTCATATAGCTCGCAGAAATGATAACCTTAGGGCAAGAAAGGTTCGAGAACCTTTCTTGCCCTAAGGTTTGTCCTCGTTACTTGAGCTAGATAAGTTTTCAGTTCGGGGCGAACTACTCGTAAAATTAAAATTCACTGAGTTTTGTCTGAGTTAAGTTTTAAGTACTAGTATAGTATTCTTTTATCTGTGTTTTTAAGTCAAAAATTTACCTACCAGAAACTTGTTAGCTTGTATATAACAACGAAAATAGAAAACCTCATCATTTTCCTTCGTAATTGATCACTGTCTGCAAATCTATTTTCTGTTTGTCAGTGATGCATCAGGCATTGTGCGCAGAGATTATTTTCATAGGATCCCATGATGATCGATTGATGGGGTTCCAATAAGCTCCCATTGTCAATGTACCTTTGTTACGATGAATGGAAGATGGACGCATTGTTTTTTTCAAATGAGGGTGTTGATTGAGGAAACCTTAGAGGAGGAAACCATTGAACGTGGGGGTATGGGGAGGGCTATGCCAAAATATTGTTTAGTGACTATTTGTTAAGAATGCGCCAACACCAGCCAGAAATCTACATTAAGGCGCTATAGGTTCAACGAACATTTTTGTATGAGGCGAAGAAGGCGAGCGCACGCTCTGATACCGTGTTTTTATGTATAAAAAAATTATATAAAAATGTCGTTCAAAGTTTTGTTTAATTTTGTTGATGAATTCACTAACTCAAATAATAACTAACATGTAACCAAATGTTTCAAAAATTAAAACGTGAGAGAAGTGAGTGAAAAATAGCATTTCAATTTTAAAAAGGAGGTATCTTTTTTATTTATTTTTATCGAGTGAAGTAATTTAAATATTGTATTGAATTATTGATTTCACTAGATAAAAAGCTCAAAAATATCATATAATATTTTCTTCATAGAAAACTATGAAAATTCTTATCAAAAACTTTAAAATTCTAGAGACATTTGAGAACCTATCGCGCCTTAAAAAAAAAGGCTCGCGCCGCTCGAAAAAGCGGTTTTACTGAATATCTCGTAAAATATAGATAGTTTTACAAAACCCCTAAAGTAAACCCTCGGTTTTGTTGTATTGATTTTATTTATCTAATTTGTTTAACCAATAATATGCTCTATTTTATTAAACAATCGAATCTAGGTTTTTTTTTTTTTTTTTTTTTAACATTTATAGACCTTTGTTTGACCACGATCTCACCTGTTGGTAAGTGACGATGTGGCCGAAGATGAAGCACAAAGCTCTAGAAGGCACCTATTCACTCTTGACTTGAAGAGACCCAGATTATAGGCTAAAATAGTTTTTTTTTTTCAATCGTTATAATATTATCCTATCGTGTTTCTGGTACAGTGATCTCTTAGAATTATAATGTAGTATTCATGCATATTTATAATTTGAATATTGTATTTGATTTAGTATGTTAAAAATCTAATCTTAGATTAGTAGTTTTGCGGTTACGATTTTTGCCGCCTGTTTTCCTCCCACTAACGTAAATGCTAAACTAGTCTCAGATACTCGTAGTCGGATAGTCATTTATTCATACAAAAGGTACACGTAGTAGTAGTAGAGCTTTTTTGTGAAAGTGTTCGTCCGGGGAAGTACTACCACCGTACCTATTTCTGCCGTAAAGCAGTAGTGCTTGCATTGCTGTGTTCCGGTTTGAAGGGTAAGGGTGCCGGTGAAATTACAGGCACATGAGACTTTTCATTTTTATGTCTCAGGGTGGCGGGCGCCGTGCAATGCCACATAGGGTGCGTCCTAGGTGGACGTGACCTAGGTGGTAATGCACTGTTCATAGGCAGAGGTTACCGCTTAACATCAGGTGGGCCTCTTGCTTGTTCCGTCATCCAAGTAGTATAAAATTATCACAATATGAGTAAAAAGTACACACTGTAGGTACACATCGTACTTAATACAAAAATCAAAATAACAAATATACAATACAAAAACATGTCACATCTAGGATTACCTAGGTAATTAGATTAATTTGAGGCTAGTGAACTCATCGAAAGAGTAGAAGGTCTGCTCAATAAGCTTGGTTTCTCTTGGTGTGAGTGGCGCTAAGTGTCACCAGTTTTTCAAACCCACTCTTTTCCGTCCTTGATGTTTAATCTGCCAACTCTAATTGTGATAAAGCATTGCTTCTCATCTCCGGATTATTTATTACGTCTGGCTATCGTCTCGTAGCTTCGTGCTTTCACGATTTAGGATTCCGTCAAGCAGCGAAAAGTAAAAACTTAATTTAAGGTGCGTACTACAGCGGAATTCCGTCACTTTCTAACTAATTAAAGCTCAGGTAAGTTAGAATGTGACAAAATAGCGAAACGAAAAGTAAGTGAAATCACGAAAAACAATTATACCACGTGAAAAACCGTCTCATCGTCTCATCATACGTTCAACTTGAAGATAAGTCTTTGCCGAAATTTAGGTGAAAGAAAAAGTACAAATTCTAAGTCGTTTAGAAGTTGAATCAAATTTGCAGTCGAAAACAGCTGCACTTTGTTATTTTTACATGCTTTTTTTATTTTATAACTAACAATTGTCCGGGTGGAATCTTGAAAATGTTTGTCGGGTGGAATCTTGAAAATGTTTGTCAGGGTGGAATTTTATAACTGACGACGTGTGTGGCGCGGCGGGCGAAGCTTGGCCTGCGACCCAGAAGGTTGCGGGTTCGATTCCCGCCTCGGAACAAATATTTGTGGGATAGCAGATATTTGTTCAGGGTGTTCTGGGTATTTTCTATGTATAATAAAAAAATATCTATTTATGTGATATATTGTATTAAGTATATCAGTTACCTAGTAACCATAACACAAGCTCTGCTTAGCTTGGGGCTAGATAATGTTCTGTGAACTGTGTCTAGCATTATTTATTTATTTTATTTATTTAACTGAATTTTAAAGCAGTTATCCTCAACCGATTGAGATGATGTTTTGCATAACGGTCAAGTTCCGATGACAATGCAATATTATGGTGACAGCGAGCTGGTCTGATGATGGAGATGGAAGGTGAACAACGGAACTCCTCGAGGGATAATAGTAGACTGGCCGTGTTTTGGCTCATTTTGATCAGAACACGGTTACGATCACTAATTTTATAAAAGCTTATATTGAAAAAAAAAAAAAAAAAAAAATTGTCATATGGTTTTTGAACACGTTGAACATTTTTGTACGTTCACTTTACAGATAAAAGGTTAATAAATGACATATTTATATTTTTGTTAGCACTTAAAGTTGACTCCTCAATGAGGTGAAAGCCTCGAAATAAGACCAATCAGCTGCTGTACACGCCTTAATATAATAAGACAAATGTTTGCATATTACAGTATAGTAATAGTAGTATGTAGTTTCGTGTCTGTGTGTTGTGGTAGAATGGTACTTGTAGTTCCTGATACCCACGACACAGGGGATCCTAATGTGGGATTAGGACTATGTATGTGACTGATGAGGGTTATTTATATTTTGTGCCAAGTTTTTTTTTTTATACTACTTGAATTACGGAACAAGCAGATGGCCCACTTGATGTTAAGAGGTTACCTCTGCCTATGAACAGTGCATTACCTCATAGGTCACGTCCACCCAGGACGCGCCCTATGTGGCATTGCACTGCGCCCGAGGTGCAAGTTAATTGAGGACTCTGGTTGTTGCCGTAACTCAAGTTAATTTTACCTCGTTCCATGTTTCTAACTTGACACCCATCTGCGTCAATGCCAACTTGACTAATTTATGTTTCTCAAACTTCGTGTCTTTGATAACAATACAACGCCTCTCCGTATATTGAGTGACGTGAACTAACCATGATAAATGATTTTCTGTAAGTTCCACACCGTCACATATCTGACATAATTATACATACATACATATATGTTATTAATCAGTTTATTTCAGATAAGTAATTCAAATCCATACTTTACAAATTAAATTTTAAATTATTACATAATATAAATACAAGTCATCATGAAATTACAGAGAAAAATAATTAATGTCAATAATAAAATAATTTAAATACAAAAACATGTCATTTACATTACAAAAAAATACATTATATAAACTCACCGCCTGTTTCCCGGAGGGGTAGGCAGAGACCACTGCATGGCCATCAGGTGGGCCGTATGACAGTTTGTCGAGCCATTGCATAAAAAAAAACAATGGCCCTGGCCTTCGGGATGTTTGGCTGGGGAATTAGGTACTACCATACCTATTTCTGCCGCAAAACAGTAGTGCTCTCATTGCTGTGTTTCGGTTTGAAGGGTATGAGTGCCGGTGAAAATACCAGGCACGTGAGACTTGTCATCGTTATATCTCAGGGTGGCGGGTGCAGTGCAAAGCCACGTAGGGCGCGTCTTAGGTGGACGAGACCCATGTTGTGTTACATTGTAAAAGACAGAGGTGGGGGACATGCTTGCTCCATCATTTTAAAAAAAAACTTTCGGTGGTAGTTGAGTGAAAAAGGTCAGACGGACGGACGACCAATTGTCAACATAAGAGTGATAAAACCTAAATACACATTTTTGTATAAACCAATACACAACGGTGTTGGAACTTTCACAAAAAAGGGTTTTTCTCGGAAAATTAAGTTATATTTCAACAAGATATAATTTAAACCCTCAATAAAAGTCCCCCTAAACTCCGCCGTCGGTATTAATTACTCAAAATAATTATTTAAGCAACAATGTCTAATTAAATTTCGAGATACTTATATACCGGAACTTTATAAAGCAATTATTCATTAAAATCCCGGTGTCATTAGACGGAAGTGAGATTCGAACTTTGAGAAACGAGTAGGTAGGTACCTGTTTGGGAAGCACAAATCATGGAAAGAAGTAATCTATTTTTACCCCCACCAAAAAGAGGGGTGTTATAACTATGACGTGTATGTGTTTGTGAGTGTGTGAGACTATGTGTGTGTGGCAGCATAGTTCGCAAACGGAAGAATAGTTTTTTTATGTATTACATCTTTTCTGTCGCTTTCCTGCAATCTGTGGGAGTGATTTCGTGAAAAGGGACGGAAGTGAGCATTGTCCCGAGAGGTTGGTGCTACCAGCCATGTTGCTTATTACCAAGGATGTGGGATGTCAGATGACTTATGCGACTACTGTAAGGCACGGTCGATGTTTTTTGTTTGAAAGATGCCTTAATCGAGAGTGTTTGAAGAAAACACAGGATTAATAGCGAAAATACCATCGAAATTTTAGTCAGATACAAATAAATAATTTCGATGTTATTTTCGCTATTAATCCAGTGTTTTCTTCTACCAAATTTGATTTGCCGCAAATAATGACCAATAATGAGAACTGCTAAGGAGTGGAATACACTACCGTCGTCTGTCTTTCCTGAAAACTATAATCTGGGTCTCTTCAAGGCTAGAGTGAATAGGTGCATTCTAGACCTTTGTGCTCCATCTTCGGCCGCATCGTCACTTACCAACAGGTGAGATCGTGGTCATACAAAGGTCTATCATTGTTAAAAAAAAAAAAAAAAAATATATACTAGCCAACAGTAATTTCGGAGTACAATTATACTCTATTCGCCCATATTTGGTCAAGTCATAAAACGTTAGTATGAAAAAGCAACTACCCTTAATATCGAGCGGTGCAAATCCTGACATAGGGTAAACTACACGCAAATAAATATAATTATCTTTATACGCTTCTCACATCTCAAATTATTACGCCTTTTAGGTTCTACTAAGGAACTTCACCTTCCTTACGAATTAAATTCACCGACATGAATTGTACAATGTCGAAAATTTAATGTGACATTGCGCTGCGCCACCCTGAAACATAAAGATGAAAAATCTCATGTGCCTGTAATTTCACCGGCACCCTTACCCTTCAAACCGGAACACAGCAATGCGTGCACTACTGCTTTGCGGCTGAAATAGGTATGGTGGTAGTACTTAAACAGGACGAAATATTTCACTAAAAAGCTCTACTACTATTAAACAACTACAACTACCTACTACTTTCATGGTAATATAAGATTTGATCATAAGACTGCGCCAACCCCAGGCAGAAATCTTCATACAAAAAAAACGCCACACGCCGCTCGAATAAGCGGTTTTTATTGAATATCTCGTGAAATATAGATAATTTTACAAAACCCCGTGGGTGAACCCTCCGTTTTATGGTATTAATTTTATTTATCTAATTTTTGACCCAATAATCTGTACATATTGACAAACTATCTAATCTAGCCAAAAGTTAGGGGTAACTTTGTGTTTTTATTTAAACGAGAAAATTTTGTCCTGTCGTGTTTCTGTCGGGGTGATCCCTCGGTATAATAATGTAGTATCCATGCATATTTTTTATATAAATAAATAAATAATGCTGGACAGTTCACACAATATTATCTAGCCCCAAGCTAAGCAGAGCTTGTGTTATGGGTAATAGATAACTGTTATACTTAATAGAATATATTTGTATTATACAAAGAAAATACCCAGAACACCCTGAACAAATATCTGCGATCGCACTTATATTTGTCCCAAGGCGGGAATCGAACCCGCAAACTCCTGCGTCGCAGGCCAAGCTTCGCCCGCCGCGCCACAGAGGTCGTTACAATTTGAAGATTGAACCTTAACGATACTAAGCATCAAAAACGGTAGCTACATTAATCCATATTACACATATTCATCGAAATAATTCTAAATAGTAGGGGCTGTTGAATTAAATTTCTGTCACGCTTATTTTGATTTGATCACAAGTAATTATCGCCATAAATTGCGTCACCAGCCTGAATTTATGTGTTAAATTATTCATGGATTTTAATTAATTATCCAAACATAATATAAAACCCAACAGACACACACATAGACAAATAATATACATACGTAGGTTTAGACTAGCATAACTGTATATAAACCAGTCACTTGATTAATACATAGTCCTACTAGGATTCCCTGTGTCGTAGGTATCAGGAACTACGTTTACCATTTTATTTAGTAGTAGTAGAGCTTCTTTGTGAAAGAGTTCGTCAGGGGAAGTACTACCACCATATTTATTTCTGCCGCAAAGCAGTAGTGCTCGCATTGCTGTGTTCCGGTTTAAAGGGTATGGGTGCCGGTGAAATTACAGGCACATGAGACTTTTCATCATTATGTCTCAGGGTGGCGGGCGCAGTGCAATGCCACATAGGGTGCGTCCTAGGTGGACGTGACCTATGAAGTAATGCACTGTTCATAGGCAGAGGTTACCGCTTAACATCAGGTGGGCCTCTTGCTTGATCCGTCAACCAAGTAGTATAAAAAAAAAAAAAAAAAAAAACACACACATAGACAAATAATATACATACGTAGGTTTAGACTAGCATAACTGTATCTCAACCAGTCACTTGATTAATACATAGTCGATCCTATACTAGGATACCCTATGTCGTGGGTATCAGTAACTACGTTTACTATTTCTTTTGTAGTAGTAGAGCTTCTTTGTGAAAGAGTTCGTCCGGGGAAGTACTACCACCATACCTTTCCTTTACCTGTGTTCCGGTTTGAAGGGTAAGGGTGCCGGGGGAAATTACAGGCACATGAGACTTTTCATCCTTATGTCTCAGGGTGGCGGCGCAGTGCAATGCCACATAAGGTGCGTCCTAGGTGGACGTGACCTATGTGGTAATGCACTGTTCATAGGTAGAGGGTACCACTTAACATCAGGTGGGCCATCTGCTTGAGACGTTATTCCAAGTACATAGTATAAAAAAAAACATAGTATCATAACACAGACCCAGAACTAACATTTGCAGATCATACAAACATTTGTCTCGCAGCGGGAATCGAATCCGCGACTTCGCGCACCTCAGCCGAATACACGCCCGTCGCGTCACAGAGGTCGTCCAAACATTTTATGAGAACTATTAAGAGGCTGACAAAAGCCAAATAGGCTTGTTTTATACATATTTTAACAAAATCTATACAGTTTATGAAAACAAAAAAAATATATGATAATCTTCATCATATTTCCAAATAAAATGCATGATTGAGCCCAAAACACGATTTTGTTATTTTTTCTGATAAAAAACAATCATGATCTTATTAAACAACAAAAAAAAAAAAAACAGTACAATGCACTACGTGTGCAGTACAATAACGCGTTCAGGGTGCTGGTGGGGCTGCCCCGGTTCTGTAGCGCATCGGGGATGTTCGCTGAGGCGCGAGTGGACTGCTTCTACACCACCATGCGCAAGCGGTGCACGTCCCTGGTGCGCAGGGTCAGGGCCAGCTCCAACAGCATTCTGAAGGTTTTCTCAGACAGGTTTGACAGTGAGTATCTCAGCCACTGCTGTATGATCCATTTTAATAATAAACTAAATTATTTATTCTAGCCCCAATGACATTTCTAATTTTCTATTTTTCTATTATTCAATTCAATTTATATTTAATTTTGGGCATATTAATTATTTCTTGATTATTTCTTCTTTGTATCAGAATGTTTAGAGTGACTAACCTAGGATAAGAAAACAACTAACACAATTATGATCCAATTGTTGATTGAAATAAATAAATTAATTTATTTATTTATTTATTAAAAGATAAACGGCTAATTACCACTATTATTCGTCACTTTGCTGACGTTTCGAGACTGAGTTCAGAAGCCTCTTCATCATGAGCACCGCCCGCGACCGCGTTCGACGGTGGACCGGGGAATCATGATCTTACCTCTATAATGCGCTTATAACGTAAATATATATATTACCTACAAACATACATTAATAAAATTAATAAGATTAACAAATAATATTATTAGGTCATAGTACATTTATATTTACGATTTAAATGTTTATTGTAGCAAATATTTGTCTAAATACGGTTTTTCGTGATTTTCGTTCACTATTCGTTGTGCAAGCGCTATTCTTTCACTTTAACTTACCTGAACTTCACCATATTGTGACGTAATATAGCTGTTGTCTGCCTCTAATCCAGACTGAATCGACACAAAAGGATACAAATAGCCCGTCCTTTGTCAGTGATGCCGCCATGCAGCTGTCCTGGATTCTTTCAATATTTACTTACACTACAGCGAATTCTTTCGACACAACATGTTTACACGGCGAAAGCGATTTGAACTACAAAGGATTTCAATTCACATGATAGGAATTTGCGAGGTCATTCAATAGGTACTTGAGATGTTGGTCAGGTCGCGTTGGAACAGGAGAATTTTAGTTTACAAGACGATTCAAAATGGTCTTAGTGATACCAAAGAAAAATACTTTTGAATTTGAGCTTGAGTTTTAGCTTGAGCTTAGCCTGAGCCTGAGCTTTGGAAAGTGTGAAGTACCTACTTGAGCCCTGACTTCTGGCCGAAAGGGGTGAAGTTCCGGCGGTTCAAGGGCCGCCTGTCACGTGATCCCCGGGCCGCGACGCGTCGGCGATCACACATGTTATAAATAAAGTGTTTTTATATGTTTGTTAGTTTCTAAGGTATTTATATACTATGGGTTTATTGTTAAGGTTTAGTGCAATTCTCAATTTTGAATTTGAATTTGGGAATTAAGATTATCAAGTGCAGGCCATGAACCGGACGACTCAGTAAAGGATGGCCCTCAGTAGACAAAACATTATAAAGGCCGCAGGAAATCGTTGAATGGAGGCGGCTTAAGAGCGTTGGTGATGGTGATGAAGACACTAAAAACGGGATATTTACCATGATTATTGAGTTTTATTTTTTCCCGATATTTCGGCACAGTTGCATGCGCCATGATCACGGGAGAACTAACTAAAGTCTTAGCAAGAAGATGTTGTTGGCAGATATATCGATCTACCCTCTTTCTCACTCTTTCTCGTGTTTCGTTAGTTCTCCCAATCATGGCGCATGCAACTGTGCCGAAATATCAGGAACAAACAAAACTCAATAATCATGGTATATAACCCGTTTTTAGTGAAAAGTATGTAAGTAACCAGAGGGGCTAGTCTGCAAATTTGACAAGCAACTTACAAGGCCGTGTGGTGTACACTACACGGATTTTTGTACGGGATTTGAGGTTCTCAAGGTGCCCGCTAGGGGCACTCTTCAATTTCTCCGTACTAAAATCCGTGTAGTGTACACCACACGGCCGTGTAAGTTGCTTGTCAAATTTGCAGACTAGCCTCTCTGAGGGGCAAGTCCGAGTTTACACACTCCATCGTAACGATGAACGTAACGACGACGATCGTTCGTGTATTGCGTAGTTACTAGCCATTAATCTGTGACGTTTTTGGCACAGATTAATAGCTAGTTATTATGTTATACACGTACGATCGTCGTTACGTTCATCGTTACGATGGTGTTTGCAAAACTCCTACTAGGGCCTCTGTTCTATAAATTGGCACTGAACACTGTTTTTCAGTATTTTCTATGTACCTCTTACTGTCGGAATCTATGTAACGTCAGTTGCCAACTGAAAACTTATAAGTTAAGTTTAAAACTTTTCATCCAAATTAGTACTTCAACTCCCGACAACTACTTATTAAAAATTTACGCCAAACTCGAAGTAAATTTCGCCACTTTTGCAAATTAATTTTCTGGACCCTCGAACTCTGAAGACTGCGAAGGGACTTGGTGACTTGTGACGTAACAATTCGACTTCTTTCTTGATGCAAACTATACGTTGTGGACTGAATACGCTATTTTGAAAGTGAATAAAATTATATTTCAAATATAAAAAACTTAAAATGGCAAATGCACAAGCCGTGGGACGCCAATTATAAAGAAAAATACCGGCCAAGTGCGAGTCGGACTCTCGCACTGAGGGTTCCGTACAAACCTTTAGGTATATAAGTAAAAGTTATGGTATTTTTATTGCTGAATAAAATCATCATGACGAAAGGGATAGTAAGTTTAAAATTATTAACAATATTTTTATTATATGTTGTAACTAAAAATGTATGCTTTTCGCAATTTCTCTTTTAACTGTGCTATAAGTCGTTGCTTCGTAACAAATTTCAAGATTCTGAGTTCACGGGAGTTCCCTGTAGGTTTTGACTCCCTTGCGAGTATCGGCATAAACGATTGCAGCATAAACGGCTGTATCTTTTGATTGTGTTGGCTTAGAAGTTTGATTTTTTCACAGCTCCAAGAGACAGTAGACTTGAGTATTTGATATGAATTTTAGCTTGATACCTCTACGCGTTCCTGAGAAAAAGGGTCTTGACAGACAGATAGACGAACAACAAAGTGATCCTATAATGGTTTCGTTTTTCCTCTTGAGGTACGGAACCCTAAAAATAATAAATAACGCCATGAAATTAAAGGATAAGAGCTGGCGACGGACAAAGGAGTATTTCGCTTGTCATTGCCATCCAATTTCTAAATAGTTCAGCTTTCTAGAGGTCGCCCCCTACCATCGGTTATCGACAAACGCATTCTACTTCACTGACGTCAAAGTTTGTATTTTTTACCACATTTTGGATCATAGCCGTCACTGCGACTATATATTAGAGTTATATGCTATAGATATAATAATTATAAAGAGTAAAAGAGATAATTGACTTTGAAACTTTAAAGTTACAGTTACATTTCGATATAATCACATTCCGCGTTGTATTGTCAGGTGAGCAGAATACCATTTTTGACGTTTGTGAAATCGACACTAGATCGTAACATGATCCGAACTTGTCCGATTTGTCTATTTTATTACGAGAATTAGGCTACCTCTGCCTTTAACAATGCAGTACCTCATATCTCACGTCCACCTAGGACGCACCGTATGTAGCATTGCACTGCGCCCGCCACCCTTCAAACTGGAACACAGCAATGTGAATACTACTGCTTTACGACAGAAATAGGTACGGAGGTAGTACTTCCCCGGACGAAAACTTTCACAAAAAAGCTCTACTACTAACAACAATTTATTATTACTAAATAGGCGAGATTTCGGTTTTGTTGAAACATGTGGCCTCAAATAAGGAAAGGGCAGTTGAACCACTGCCCTACCCGAATTATTGTACCTAAAAGTTCGACCATTAATCTCAGACAAACCAAATTCGATGAATCTATACCAGAAGTGATCCATCAAGCGATAGATGTCCTGTCGGTGCGTTCCGGTTTGAAGGGTAGGTTTGCCGAAACCAGATCAAATGTCGTTCGCAGTCAACTATCGAGCGGTCCTGAATCGCTCTGCAAATTGATTGGTCGTATATACACCTACTTGTAACTTTATCTATCGTTAAAGCCGAATACTCAGTTCAGTTTCGAGATCTATATCTGGCAGAGATCATTGTTTGCGAAACGTGTAATTTCACGATTTTTCAAAATGAATTATTATTAAAAATGTTCTTAAGGTGCTATAGGTTCAACCAGTTTCAACGATCATTTTTCTATGAGGCGAAAAAGGCGAGCGCACGGCAGACCGTGCGGTATCAGAATACCGTATTTTTGTGTATAAAAAATAATACAAAAACTCCCATTAGAGTTTTATTAAAAAAAATTGATGACTTCACTAACTCAAATACTAATTAATAAGTTACGAAATGTTTCAAAAATTATAACGTGTAAGAAGTAAGTCTGAAATGGTAAATGGTATTTCAATTTTAAAAAGGTGTTATCTTCAATATTTTTTTATCGAGTGAAGTAATTCAGATAGTGTATTGAATTATTGATTTTACTAGATAAAAAGCTTATGAATATTTTTTTTTTTCTTCTAGAAAACTGTAAGAAATCTTATCAAAAACTTATAAATTATGGAGCTTATACATGCTGTGAACCTATTGCGCCTTAAATTTTATCAATAAATAAGTCGACAGCAGTTGTTCATTTTATTATTTTTATTATTCTTTTTATTTTTATTTCATTTTCAAAACAGTAGTAGGGGCCATGGTATAATACCCGTTATAAATACCATGCCAACAATACCCTAGAAGCCATCTAATTTGTATTAGCAAAGTATCTACAAAGGAACAAATGTTTTTTGGTAAAAGACCTACGAATAAATATACTCTCTATTTCGTACACAAGGGCACCTTTACGAGGGTAAATTCCTTTTGAACACGGTTTTAAATAAAAATACGATGAACATATGTATTCACACAGAATAAATAATAGTATTCGGTAGGTAGCTATTTGTTGAACGAGCAAAGTCAGTTCTCAGTTTTAACTAGAATGAGGCTTTCGTATGGTGGGATAAGGCACCACTGGCCGTGCATAGATGGGTGTTAGTACCGACACTAATGTATGGTAGCGAATGTTGGGTATGGCAGAAGAAACATGAAAGTAGAATAAATGCAGTGGAGATAAGAGCTTTGAGAAGTATGTGTGGTGTGGCTTTGAGAGATAGAATAAGGAATAGTGTGATAAGAGAGCGTTGTGAAATTAAAGAAGACGTAGATACTAGGATTGAGAATGGTATGCTTAGATGGTTTGGGCATTTAGAAAGGATGGACGATAGTAGATTGACGAAACGGGTACATAAAACGAGCGTGAATCGGACAGTGGAAAAGGGAAGACCTCGGCGAACGTATTCAGACCAGATCGGATACGTTCTGGAAAAAGGCCAGGTCAAGAGTACCCTTAACCAACGAGCATGTATGAAGAATGTGATGAGAGTGAATGAAGCAAAAGAGGTGTATCAGGATCGTAGCAAGTGGAAATCCGTGGTCTCTGCCTACCCCTCCGGGAAACAGGCGTGAGTTTATGTATGTATGTGTATGGATGAATATGGCCTACATTTTGGTATGAATCCGGAAATAAATATTCGTGGGATGAATCCATGGGATCAATACGGATGCACGCCGTATGTAGATATGAGAGGCGTATTTCATGATTTGGTGCACTGGGCCTACAAGATTTTCCGCCCCAGATCCAGTACCGGATATAGAGTTTCGTTTGGGGCGGCAATAGTAGATTATGCACTGAGGGGATAAAGCAGTATCTTACGTCGCGGGCGGCATATTGAACCCTGAGCGTAACGATAGGTTTTTTTTTTTTATTCTACTTGAATGACGGAACAAGCAGATGGCCCACCTGATGTTAAGCGGTAACCTCTGCCTATAGGATTCTAGTTATGTAGAGTCCTGAGTGAAGCGAGGTGTTCATGCTGCCCAAGACGAAGACAGGCTTCATCCCAGAAGAGCATACTCTACTTTTCACACCTGCGAGAAAATACAAATTAACAGAAAATCACAGCACCAAACACCGTCTTATGTTTAACATTCTGTGAAATTGAGTTCTGCTTATAGTTGCCAGTTCGATATTCGAACAAACCTCTTTGCAATGCCATATGGTTTTTTTTACACGAGTTTCCACACGAATTTGACGTTCAAATTCAAATCACTTTACTCCCTCGGGAGTCTCATACAACTTTACCCCCCTTAAGAGGTAATGCTTTACATTACGTTGAGGTTGCATGATATTATGTAATTGGACATTGTTGAGCAGGTGGTGTGAAAAATCATAAAACTGTCGCTTAAACTACGTGAATGACGGAATAAGCAGATAGCCCACCTGGTGTTAAGCGGTAAACTCTGCCTTTAACAACGCATTACCACATAGGTCACGTCCACCTAGGATGCACCCTATGTGGCATTGCACTGCGCCTGCCACCCTGAGACATAAACATGATAAGTCTCATGTGCCTGTAGTTTCACCGGCACCCTTACCCTTCAAACCGGAACACAGCAATGCGAGCACTACTGCTTTGCGGCAGAAATAGGTATGGGTATAGGTCCCCCCCACACGAACTATTTTATGAAGGACTAGCGACTCCCCCGTCTTCGCACGGGTAGCCTCCGGTGAAAACCCCCCTCCTGCCCCTCCCCCCTTTGTCAATCTCCTGGTTTTAAGCTACCTCCCCACCAATTTTCAGCCAAATCGGTTCACCCGTTCTTGAGTTATAAGTGGTGTAACTAACACGACTTTGTTTTATAATATAGAAAATATAGCAATAATGACTTTTTTACCCAACATTTACATACATACTCTTGATGCTACTGTTGCGGACCAAATCAAAACCGTATGACCATTTCAATCAAGAGTTTATTTTAGCTTTTTTTTTTTATATTTGGCACGTCTTGTGCATTTGCCATTTTCAAGTATCTGTATTTTCACTATATTGTATTTTCAATATATTTTGCAACGCTACACTCCTTCCAAGTCGTCAAAGTCACAGTCAAGTCATGTTTTAGTAAAACGGTGGCCAATTTTACTAAAACTTTGGTAGACAATTTCCACCAATTTCAAAAGTCACGCAATTCACTTCCATTTCATTTCACTACACTTGTGCTTTTTAAACGAGCTACATTAGTTAAAATGCCACCAAAATAACACAATATAACTCAAGAAAACACTAGGAAAAGAAATAAAATAAAAGTAGACAACGTCTCTTTTCGAAAATGGCGGGAAAAGTTTATTTCAGCTTTCAAAAACAAAATCATTTTCGAATATTACAAAAAAGAACAAATTTTAAAATATTATTACTATTTTCTACAGTTTTTCACCAGCCAGCGTCCCCTCAAGCTTTGAAGGAGGTTGGCGTGGTTGGTGCGGAAGCTTGTTCACCAACAGCCACACTACAGCTCGTTCACCGTAAGATGGCACTTGCCTTGGTTGGCAAAGTACTACTACTAAAACGGTTACACGTATTTAAGTCATAACATATTTATGGTCCATAATAGCACGACCCAGCCCACTGTTACGTGAATGGCACTCTTATCTTGAATTTTACAAAATGCATAAGCATGAAAATTTAAAATTATTAGATGGGTGGTTTCTGTTTAGGTCTTCTGTTTTTTAACCCCCGACGCAAAAACGACGGGGTGTTATAAGTTTGACGTATCTGTGTGTGTGTGTGTGTGTCTGTCTGTCGCATCGTAGCTCCCGAACGGATTAACAGATTTCGTTTTTTTTGTTTGAATTGTGAATTTGTCGGGAGTGTTCTTAGCTATGTTTGATCAAAATCGGTTCAGCAGTTTCATTGCGTTGAGGGTTTTTTTAATTTTTACAAAATGAATTACTTGTTTAATTTATTTGGTTTTAGGAATAGCCGTGTTGAGTCCGGCCTAAGAATAGAGCCCTTTGTCTCCTCCCACGGATGTTGTAAAAGCCGACTAAGGGATTACCCGGACCTGTTAGTAAGATTCGTTGGTATAAGATTTATCCTGGCTGCTAGCTTATTATGGAATGTGTTATTACTGGAAGAAAGCGTTAGCCGAGTCAGTCGTGGGAAGCAATGGTGGCGATGAGCTCACCACCTGTCACGTCTATATTCCACGATGATGCAACCCACTGTGGAAAGCGGCCCACTGAGGCTCTGCCAACCCCTTCGGGGAAAAAGGCGTGTGTCTATGTATGTATGTAGGAATTGTATCATAATCTAACCTAAATTGCATTATTATTGCAAGTAGGCGATTTAAAAATGAATCAAAGGAATGCTTTTGGCCACAAAATCTTATCTTATCTTATCTGTGACTTTATTTGCATTGCCAACAAAATCTTCTAAAAAGCGTCTAACTGCGAGTCGGACTCGCGCACGAAGGGTTCCGTACCATTATCTATAAAAATGGCAAAAAAAACATGTCTGTTGTATGTCACCAAGTCAGAATCTAGTGATGGATTCTCAGAGAAATCGAGGCAAATCCTCAAAAATTAATGGCACTTATACACACATACAGTGTTTGTTAGTTATAAAAAAGTAGTGTTTGCATCTGGGCGTCATCATCTCATGCTCGTGAGGTAAGTAAGTAAGTAAGTAAAACTTTTATTTTGACAAAAAACTATACACAACACAAATAAGTAAATAAAACAGATAGGCTTTGACAGCGTTTTGGCTGTGTATAGTGCTGTCAAAAGAGGACCGTGCTCAGCATAATGCTGCAGTAAACTGCAGCGCTGATTTACAGCACGGACCTCGGTTGACGCACGGACTTAGCACGAATAACAACAAGAATAAAGTAATGTTCAAATAAAAATAAAGATACATAGCTAGCTTCAATTATAAAATGTTGCGAACAGGTAAGACGGCAGCGGTCCGAGGTGAACTACCATTGACTAAAGATATTGAGCTGATGATGAGAGCCGCAGCACTCCTTATCAATTAGGAGTTGGAGATGATACTGAGTTTCAGACTTAATTAAACAGATAAAGTGCGCAAGACTTTTTATTGAAAACTTTGAAGGCGGTTATTTAGTAGTAGTAGAGCTTTTTTGTGAAAGAGTTCGTCCGACGAAGTACTGCCACCATACCTATGTCTCGCGCAAAGCAGTAGTGCTCGCATTGCTGTGTTCCGGTTTGAAGGTGCCGGTGAAATTACAGACATATGAGACTTTTCATCTTTATGTCTCAGGGTGGCGGGCGCAGTGCAATGCTACATAGGGCGCGTCCTAGGTGGACGTGACCTATGAGGTAATGCACTGTTCATAGGCAGAGGGTACCACTTAACATCAGGTGGGCCATCTGCTTGATAAGTCATTCCAAGTTGTATAAAAAAAAAGATTAGGAGTTATAGTTAAGTATAGTTATTAGGAGATAATACTTACTGAATGTCAGACTTAATTAAACACAAAATGCGCAAGACTTTTAATTGAAAACTTTGAAGGCGGTTATATATTTTGTAAAAATGTTTACTTTTTTCTTTTTTTTTATTGAATAAATAGGCAAACTAGCATGCGGCCCACCTGATGTGAAGTGGTACCCTCTGCCTATGAACAGTGCATTATCTCGTAGGTCACGTCGCTTATAGACACCGGCAACACCCGGGGTATTGTCGATGCGCTGCCTACCCTGAAGGAATTTATGAACATTTTTCTTGAAGCGACACATGTCGTAACCAAGCGGGAAAATGTCAGATGGAAGCTCATTCCATAGTTCTCCATACTTATTGAAGATCAGGTACTATAATGCGCGTCATGTAAAAAGAACGCTGACGGTCATACAACTTCAGGAGTTCCAGCGTTCTTTTTACATGACGCGTACTCTAATTGAAGTTAGTTTAGTTTTGTTTTATTGTCTTAGTTTTTAGATATTTATTTTATATTTAAAAATAAATTATCTGCTATTAATCTAACTATTACATAAAACAAAACAAAAACAAAATATACTAATTGAAGTTTGTTAAAAATCTTGTAAAATGCTAATGTTTGTGTGTTATAAATCACGCCGTATCAACTTGTCCAAGTATAGTAAGTTTAATTATTTTTTTTACTTAACTCGTACTAAACTCGGGCCAGTTTGGTCGTTATGACGATTCAATGGGTTGGTTTTCAGGTTTCTACTACGAGAAACAGATTGTTGGTTCAAATTATGGGAAGGAAAGACTTTAATTAATTTACTTAACAAAGCCACAGACAATGCTATATAAGTGGCTATATTTTATTCAAAAATCGTTTAAACAAAAATATGTAAACCATTGACACGCTAGAAGAAGAATTAATTGTCTGTATGAAGTAGCGAACGCAGGAGGTTGCGGGTTCGATTCCAGCCTTGGAACAAATATTTGTGCAATCTGCAGATATTTTGTTCAGGGTGTTCTCGGTATTTTCTATGTATAATAAAAATATCTATCTATGTAATGTATATTGTACTGTCCAGCATTATTTATTTATTTACACCAGTAATGCCCCATGGTTTCACCTGTATAAGTCTCGATCCCGTGTGAATAAAGAGATAAAAATTAACCTTTGTGTTATTTCAAGGATCCAGCTATCTCCATTCCGAATTTCATTCAAATCCGTCCAGCCGTTTCAGCATGAAGAAGTATCAAACACAGACTTACACATAAAAAAATATTAGTTTAATGTTTAATCGGTTACAAATTAACAGTAACCCAAATGCACCAATGCCACAAAGTTCCGTCGAATTTAAATTGAAAATTATTCTAAGTAGGTACCTAATCCAAAATACACAGAAAAAAAACCGGCAACATTTTCAACGAGCATCACAGTGCTACATTTGTAATGGAAATAATATTATTACGAGCTCCGTCAATGGAAAACAGTCAATTTAATTAAAGAAACGCGAAAAGACCCTTCTTAAACGAGCATCCTCACACTTAGGTACCTAAAGGAAATCTTGAATAAAACCTCTTACCTTTTTACTTGAGGATGTTACAGGAAATTCGAAAAATTGGCCTCGAATAAAATTCACATTAAAGCCCACTAAAAACTTGACTGAAATAACCAATAAAAGATAAGTAAAACTTATTTATAAGACGTTAAAAAATATACGCGATTGCTCGAAAACAGCGCTGTATAAGTCGCACGTCCTGCTTACAGCAGTGTTCGACTGAAACTGACTAGGGAAAATGATGGAACACCTCTGTTCCATATTTGAAATTTCCAGGAAAGCGCATGTCAGTTCCGTTAGTATTCAATTTTCAAACCTTTCCCTATTGTCATAAAGTCGAACTCAGCTTGTCCCAACTGGTTGATAGGAATGTTTTTCACCGTAAATGTTAGAAGGTAACCGATTCCCATACGGTTTATTCGATTTATTAAAGAATATTAATTCAATAATGTCACTTTTAGTTATTAATTTAATTATCTTGGCAATTAAGGTCGTGAATGGGGTTTTCTCTCAAACCTTAATTACACGAGTATCATTGAAATTCGCTATATAAAATTTATCTTTCTGCCATTATGGTTAAAAATAACCATGTAATAAGATTGTAATTATTTTGTCACTAATATCTTTATCGATAAAGATACTTATAAAAAAACCAGTTAAGAATAACTATAATTTTCACTAGAAACGGGATATTTACCATGATTTTTGAGTTATAAATGTTCCTGATATTCAGATTCGATATTCGGATTTATGTTATCGGGAACATTTAAAACTCAAAAATCATGGTAAATATCCCGTTTCAAGTGAAAATTATGTACATAACCATGATAGTTTCAAAATTAAGAATAACTATAATTTAAAGAGGCCCATTTGAGGCTCTGCCTACCCTTTCGGGGAAAAAAGCGTGTGTCTATGTATGTATATTCTATAATTATAATTGTTTGTTAAGATGCTTTCTTTTTCAAGCTAACGTATTTTACCAAATATGGAAACACTGAAATAATAGCGAAAATAACATCGAAATTATTTGTATGGACTAAAATATGATTTACCGCAAATAATAACCAATTTAAAAACCAACAACAGTAATTTCAGTGTAAAATGATGTATCTGTTCGCCCATATTTACATTTACCCACACTGCCTCACACTCCACACACCACACACCCACATACACTTCCTCATACTTGGTTACAATTATTAGGTTACAATAATTATCAAACTTTTTCTCTGCGCTGTCTGTTTGTTGTCTCTGTTTTGTTGCTAAAAATGTTTATTGTTATGTTTATGTACAAATACAAATAAAAAAAAAAAAAAAAAAAAAAAACGATGGATATAGAAGAGCGGTATCTCCTAACACAAGCATATTTTTTGCTTAAGGCGCGATAGGTTCTCAAATGTCTGTAGAATTTTAAAGTTTTTGATAAGAATTTTCATAGTTTTCTATGAAGAAAAAAATATGTGATATTCTTGAGCTTTTTATCTAGTGAAATCAATAATTAAATACAATATTTGAATTACGTCACTCGATAAAAAAAAATAACAAAGATACCTCCTTTTTAAAATTTAAATGCTATTTTTCACTCACTTCTCTCACGTTTTAATTTTTGAAACATTTGGTTACATGTTAGTTATTATTTGAGTTAGTGAATTCATCAACAAAATTAAACAAAACTTTGAACGACATTTTTATATAATTTTTTTAAACATAAAAACACGGTATCAGAGCGTGCGCTCGCCTTCTTCGCCTCATACAAAAATGTTCGTTGAACCTATAGCGCCTTAAAAGGAGTGTCCAAACCCTGTTAAATTGTAGACTTTAAGTTAATGAAATAAACATTTGTATTTGTATTTTGTTTTTATATTTGGTAAATTTTGTTTGTATGAAAAAGCAACCATCTTAACCAAACTCAAATATCATGGAAAATATCTGGTGTTTAGTGAAAATTATGTAGAAAACTATGATAGTAGGTATCTAAGAGATCTAGATCGGAGATGTGCTACGTATAAAGTGCCAAATTAATTCTATGTAGACGACCTCTGTAGCGCGTCGGGCGAGTAGCCGGCTGAGACGCGCAAGGTTGCGGGTTCGATTCCCGCTGCGGCACAAATGTTTGCAAGATCTGCGAATATTTGTTCCGGGTCTGCGTGTAATGGTTGCATGGTACTCGTAGTTTCTGATACCCACGACACAGGAAATCCTGGATCAGGACTATGTATGTGACTGTTGGGTGTTATGTTATGTTAAAATTTTCAAAATGAATGAGTAAAATTTCCCCCTAAATTAGACATACCTAAGCACTTTGCGCCGACGATATGATAATGAGCCAACAAACACGTTTACCCACTCATGGAGATTTGTAAAGGGAAATAATTATATGCTGTATATTAATATTTAAGATATATATAAGAGGTATATATTAATATTTAAGATATATATATTGAAAGCGGATGATACGATGAATACGTAGATATATAGATAGATAGATTTAACACTTTATTGTACACCAAAAAAAGGGAAAAATAACAAAAAAATAAAATGATTAACTAAATCAAATTATAGTACAATGGCCGGCCTTTAATACTTTTTTTTACCTTTATACTTTTATATATATTGTACACTACTGAATACCCGTGCTTCACTTCGTGTAACCCAAATTATAACTATATCTTCTGTAGCGCACTCTGCTTGTCAGAGTTCAGTTAATTATTAGAATGACAAAACATCCGGAAATAAAAACCCAGGCAAGTGCGCGACGGACCTCGCGCATTCAAGGTAAAGCTAGGTTCATATTGTTGTGTCGGGGTGTGTCGTGGCGCGCCAGTACGCAATCGGTTACGTTTATGACTAGATTCACATTAGTAGGTTCACGCGCCACAACACAACACACCCCGGCACAACAATATGAACCTAGCTTCACGTACCAAATGTATAAATAAATAAATAATACTGGACAGTTCACACAACAGCAGTTGAGTAGTAGTAGAGCTTTTTTTTTGAAAGAGTTCGTCCGGGGAAGTACTAACACCATACCTATTTCTGCCGCAAAGCAGTAGTGCTCGCATTACTGTGTTCCGGTTTGAAGGGTAAGGGTGTCAGTGAAATAACACGCACATGAGACTTTTCATCTTTATGTCTCAGGGTGGCGCAGTGCAATGCCACATAGGGTGCGCCCTAGGTAGACGTGACCTATGTGATAATGCACTTTTCATAGGCACAGGGTACCACTTAACATCAGGTGGACCATCTGCTAGATCCGTCATTCCAAGTAATATTAAAAACACAAAAGAAAAAAAAAACATTGTCTAGCCCCAAGCTAATTAAAGCAGAGCTTGTGTTATGGGTACTAGATAACGGATGTACATTTTTACTGGGTTTTTTTTTATAACACTTGGAAAATACCCAGAACAACCTAAACTATTATCTCCAGATCGTACAAATATTTTTTCCAAGGCGGGAATAGAACCCACGACCCCCTGCATCGCAGGCGAACCTTCTATTGCCGGTCCAAGAGTTATAAATTGAAAAGTTTAGTCAAAGTTAAATATGTTGGTTTATGTTACATAGAAAAGTGAGAAAATTCTCGAAAAATAAGTTTTCTTAAATATTATTATTGTTTAGTACAACGTACTTAATAAGTAAAATATTTACAAACCTAGTTCCTAGATCAAATGGAAGTAAAAAAAAGTTGGTTACAAAGTTTCGGATAAAAAGCTGACTTTGACGACTTTGTTTTCCAGTACTTTTGAAAACAAAAAATACAGGCCTTCGATCTATCTGTGATCGAAGATACAGTCTTACTGTTAGTTTTCGTAGGAACTGATAAAGGGTACCTATGACACCGGTAAGTATATTTAGTACACACGCCTTTTTCCCCTAAAGGGTAGGCAGAGCCTCAATGGGCTTTTTTCACAGTGGGTTGCACCATCGTGGAACATAGATAGCTACCGAGTACCATGGCTGCTGTGACGATAGCAGCATTCTAAGGCGAGGCTGAAAAGCAGCGTGGCTGAGCCCTCGACCTTTTCTCTTATACTAGACTAAATATGTTATTTTTATACCTATATCCTTTGTTATTTTTTTTTTAGTATAGTGTGTAGAATAAATGCCTTTTTATTTATTTTTTATAGGCGTGACAACTGGTGAGCTCATCGCCACCATTGCCTCCCACGACTGACTTGGCTAACGCTTTCTTGTAGTAGCAACACATTCCATGATAAGCTAACAGCCAGAACAAATCTTATACCAACGAATCTTATCAACAAGTCCAGGTAATCCCTTAGTCGGCTTTTACGACATCCACGGGAGGAGACGGAGGGGTCTATTGTTAGGTCAGACACACCACAGCAAAATTAAAAGTATATATAGTAGTTCCTGACAAATACCTTGACTTTGTTCTCTTGTCCTGTACTTTGTTCCCTTGTCCTGTCAGATATTTTTTATTTATTTTTTATTTATAACCCGGAAGTTCCCCACTGCAGGGCAAAGGCCTCCTTTCCCTCTTTCCAAACATTTATATCGTGAGCTATTTGTTGCCAGTCATTGTTGTGGGAGTCAAGCTCATCCCGCCATCGCCGTCTGGGTCTACCACGTGGCCGCCGCGCGTTCGGAACCCACTCTGTTGTTATCTTAGATAATTAATTTTGTTCCTAATAGATCCTGTCTCCAAGGGATCAGTTTTAAAATACCACGATCTGTTCAGCGGAATCTAGTTATTTTGCAAGTTGTATACGTGAGCTCTCCTAAGTCTACGTGAACCGTCACAATAATGCAATTGCAATTAGAGCACGACCCAAGTGATGTTAGTTCACCCGGGATCACCGCAGGAACGTGCTCGCGAGCATTCAAACGTGATTATCTATAGGTGACATAGTTATGAGTTCGGACATGACGTGCTTGCGGGCTTTTTAACGTATCTATAGGCATCAAGCAACGTACGGAGGCCTGCAATGCTCTAAGTCTAATAGGTGACATAGTTATGAGTTCGGACACAACGGTTGGATTGTTTTCCATGCGAAATTCAGGCTTTGAAATGCATTGTCCGTCTTTCCTGATAACTTTAATCTGGGTCTCTGCAAGGCTAGAGTGAATGTGCCTTCTAGACCTTGGTGCTCCATCTTCGGCCGCATTGTCACTTACCAACAGGTGAGATCGTGGTCAAAGGTCTATCAATGTAAAAAAAAACTCACTGAACAAATTTCTGCAGATCATACTGTTAATTTGTTAGAAGCATTCTTGAGTATGCTTCACAGATTTGGAATCCTCGTTATGATGTTTATATTAAAAGAATCGAGCGCATTCAAATTAAGTTTATTAAGTACCTCTGCTTCCGTCTTAAAATTCCATATAGTTCAGCTAATTACCTTGATCTATGTAAGCAATTTCATATTCTTCCTCTTTCCAAGCGGCGTGAGATAGCTGACTTATCTTTTATGATTAAAATCACGTCAAATAATATTAATTGTCCCGATTTACTTCAAAAAATTCAGCTTAACATTCCGTACAAACCTATCAGGTTTAACCCCCCTATTTATGTTCCTCTTGTTGGCACTAACTACAGGCAAAATTCCTTCTTGTGGCGAGCGAGTAACAATTTTAACAAATTAAGCAAGCGATTTGACCTTGATTTATTCTGCACGCGTGTCGGCTCAGCTAGGCGGCTGCTCAGCGGTGAGTTTTTGGCGCCGATGGTGGTAATGTTGATGACAATTGTTTAGTTTAAAACATTGTAACTTTAAATATTTAAATAACTATATTGTATAGATGATGCATGTTGATTAGTCTCATTATGTTCATAGTTTTTTTGATGTTGTACTATTCCGCTACCTATCCGTGAAAACCTTCAATAAGCTTTCTGATATTTATTAATTTGTAAGACTGTTAATTTTAAGCCTTTGGTTTTCCTTCAAATAAATATAAATATAAATATAAATATTTGTTCCGAGGCAGGAATCGAACCCGAAATCTCCTGTGTCGCAGGCGAACCCTCGCCCGCTGCGCCATAGAGGACGTCAGTATTGAAATTTAAGTGTACCTATTGCGTGTCTTTTCGAAATGATAGATTTTTCCCTATAAAAACTCGGATTTTCTGCCACCATTTAAAATTGGTATGGAGAAATCGAAGAGCGCCCCTAGCGGGCACCTTGTGAACCTCAAACCCCGTACAAAAATCCGTTTAGTGTACACCACACGGCCTTATAAGTTGCTAGTCAAATTTGCTGACTAGCCCCTCAGGTTGTAGGCACACGATATGCCACATCAACAGCCACGAACTGTACCTGAACAATTTCACCGAAACTGAATATAAACACAGTAAACACAATGCAGTAATCCAATGTTCATTGTTCACACAATGAGGACGTGTATTAATTAGGCGCTGACTAGTATCACTTTGTTTGCGAAGGTTGAGTGATGTGCTACTGTGCATCGATCACACTGTGTTTACACGGGGTAGCTGTGATATAGTGCAGGAGATGAATTTGAAATGTTATTCAATATGTAATTATAAATTTAAAGATTTATCCTGGGACTTCGCTCGCGTTTTTATCATTAGAAAAAAAACTATCTTCATGACTATACTCTTAGAAATATGTGTACAAAATTTCATGATGATCGGTACACGAATGGCTTAGATAGGCCTTCATCCATAAATATGCCATTTGAAGCCTACCATACGATTCGTCCTTCAATAAGTAAATTTTATGAAAAAAGTAAAAACCACCAACGCAATGAAACTGCTGAACCAATTATGATTAAACATATGTAAGAACCATCGCTAGAAAACCTTATTTCAAATAAAAAAAACCACATTCAAATCGGTTCACCCGTGTGCGCCTCCTTTTTGGCGATTGTAAGTACCTAGTCAAACCTTTGGAGGTTTTTGCGGACCAGTATTATAATTAACTGTGTAAAATATATTGTGTGTGAAATAAATAAAAATTAAATTAAAAAAGAGCTCTACGGTGCCACACACAGACAGACACACATAGCGGTCAAACTTATAACACCCCTCTTTTTGCGTCGGGGTTAAATACATCTTTACTAGAAAATGTTCCCGACGATAGTTGCGATTTTGTAGATTTAAAATGTGGAGGGAACTTTTCAAAATAAAATAAAATATAACTGGCCAGTGTCAAATACATAAAAACTTTTTAAATAAATACTTTCCACGTAGCCTGGTATATTTAAAGGATGATTCCCGCTAGACCGAGTCGGGTCCGAGCCGAGTGTCGGCCGTAGCACGGTCACCGAGCCGGTCCCGTGCCTGATTACGTTACAAAGACGGGCCTCGACCGAGCAATTACCGTTGCGCCGTGATGCAGAATACTCGCCCGAGCAAATAAAGTGTTGTAACTAGACTACAATCATGTTGAATTTTGACGACGGAGTTGTTTCCGAACGTTGTTCGTGGCCCGGCCGTCACTCGGTTGCCGCTCCGTATAGCATGAGTGTGTCCATACAAAATATATGTAATATTAATTGACCGTGCTATGGCCGACACTCGGCTCAGACCCGACACGGTCTAGCGTGATTCATCCTAAAATCTTTAAGATCCTGGGGCCCAATTCTACTATTTTTAAAACAAAAACCATTCTTATACTATGCAATTACAATTCAATTATAATTGACGCTAAAAATGGTATTCTGATAAATGTATGGTTTTACCATAAATTGTATGTAGATTTTACGTTTTTTTTTAAATTGACACGATTATAATGCATTTGAAAAACCATTGAAGTTAAAGGGGTTTCTAAACGGGCCATATTTTCACTGCAATATGTGGCGGGCAACTATTGTTGTCCCACTCCTACTCACATGTTAGAGAAAGACACCTATAGTTGTCGGCCACGTATTTCAGTCAAAATATGGCCCGTTTAGAAGCCCCTTAATAGAATACCAAAAGTGTCAAAAGTGACAAGTATGAGACTATTCATTAACAATTTAAATCGACTCTTCCCGCCATTTTCGAAAAGAGACGTTGTCTACTTTTATTTAATTTCTTTTCCTAGTGTTTTCTCGAGTTATATTGTGTTATTTTGGTGGCATTTTAACTAATGTAACTCGTTTAAAAAGCACAAGTGTAGTGAAATGAAATGGAAATGAATTGCGTGACTTTTGAAATTGATGGAAATTTTCTACCAAAGTTTTAGTAAAATTGGCACCCGTTTTACAAAAACATGACTCGACTGTGACTTTGACGACTTGGAAGGAGTGTAACGTTGCAAAATATATTTAAAATACAATATAGTGAAAATACAGATACTTGAAAATGGCAAATGCACAAGCCGTGCGGCGCCAATTATAAAGAAAAAAAAAACAATTTAAATACAATTGGTTTAGTAGAACTGGGCCCCTGATCTATCGCAGCATCCAAGCCATATCATCAACGTGTAGCCGTATCTCATCCACATAATATTCGCTACACCTGCGAGCAGGCTCAAGTGCTGTTTGACGACATTACGTTTGTGTCTTTGTTGTGAGTTTATTTCCTTGCGGTATTTGCTAGTATAGTACTTTTCTATACCAAGAATATGAACAGTTATGTTGCATTTGCCATAAGGTTACTTTTACAACCTTTAAGGTTACTTTTACCGCCGTCAGGTCACTTCTCGGTTACACGACGCGAAAGTCGGATTTCCTTATTTCGGGTTATATGGGAGTGCGGTGTAATGGGAGCCTACTAAGGGAAAACTTTCATAAAACCACATTTATTGATCTTCTTTTAATTTTTAATTAGGAACTCTTAGAAAAAAAATTAAGGTATGTTTTAATTATAGTTAGAATTAACTGTAGTCATATATTAAGGAACAATAACAATTTTATAAAAGAAGTCAATCGCTCGACACGTGCGGGTAATGGGAGCCCATTTCACGCTCATATGGGAAATGGGAGCCATAATATTTAGTCTTCCGCAAAAGTTAAACTGAACAAAGTTTAAGTGTGATCTTAATTAGTTACTATACGAATCGTAAAACAAATGAAAAAAAAAACATATAAAACAAAATCAAGAAAAATCATCCTAGGCTCCCATTTCCAGCTTACTATCATTTTGAAAAGTAATAATATAAATAATATAACTCTCATTCCAATCGCAATTTAACAAATTGCACTAGTTAGTGGATGAATCTACGGATGTAATGAATATAAAGAATAAAACTTCATGCTTTCCTTGGCACTGGCAATCCGCAGTTTTTGATAAGCGTGGAGCGAAAAACACACAACCGTCTCTCGTGACTGAACGCATGGCACTAACGGCTCGTACCGGTCAGGCGAAGTTTCTCGAAGGTTGGCGGAAGCGGCCGAGTGTTAACAATCGCGCAAATATGCTTACATTCCGTTCCATCACTATAGCTCCCATTTCCCGACCGCTCCCATTACCCCGCGCTCCCCTACACGTATAACGATGTGAAACTCCGAGCTTAGCATTCTCCATAGCCTGCTACGAAACTTTGAGCAACGGTTAGATTTACTTACTGAAAACTGTAACGGAACCCTACCATGATGTGTACGGCTGTGTTCCATACGCGTTTGGCTGGTTTATTTTACATAGATGACCCGCTCGCGACTTCTTCCGCGCGTAGTCAGAAAACTTCAAAGCCGTTCAGACAACAACTTTAACATCAACAACCACGCCGTGAAATGACCTTTGAAAAGACACCACACTCAAGTTTTTCAAATAAGGGGTCCCATTTTAACCTGGTCCTGAAAATATTTTTTGTGGTTTAGTGGTTTCTGTTAGTGTTTTCTGGTTTTAGTGGTCCTGAAAATATTTGAATCTTAACAACTATACCTACCGTGAAACTAACTATTACAACGAAACACGTTGAAATCTGGCTAAACGTAAAAATTTTTTTTTACAAGGAAAACTATCTTCTGCCTTTTTTCAGGAAAAAATCAGGCACTTTTAAAACCGCTACCGCTGTTAATTTTATTTAAGGAATCTCCATGTAAAATTTCAAAATTCTACTACCAACGGTTTCCGAAATACAGATAATTTTTGTTTTACCTTAAAACCCCATTTTGAAAACCTTAGGATGCGGAACACAAAATTCCGTTCTTAATACAACCCTCCTCATTGAGACAAACACGCCATCCAAATTTCAAGTCTCTACGACCAGCGGTTGCGTTGTCACTCGGTCAGTCAGTCAGTCAGTCAGTCAGTCAGTCAGTCAGGACATTGCCTTTTATATATGAGAAAAAACCCCATTTTGAAACCCTTAGGATGCGAATTTTTCAAATTCCGTTAGTACAACCGTCCACATTGAGACTAACACACCCTCCAAATTTCTAGTCTCTACGACCAGCGGTTGCGTTGTCACTCGGTCAGTCAGTCAATCAGTCAGTCAGTCATTCAGTCAGGACATTGCCTTTTATATATGAGAACGTTAAAACTCCATTTTGAAACACATAGGATGCGAATTTTCAAAATTCCGTTCTTAGTACAACCAACCACATTGAGACAAACACACCCTCATTTCAAGTCTCTACGACCAGCGGTTGCGTTGTCACTCGGTCAGTCAGTCAGTCAGTCAGTCAGTCAGTCAGTCAGTCAGTCAGTCAGTCAGTCAGTCAGTCAGTCAGTCAGTACATTGCCTTTTATATATGAGATTATATTCACCAGTTCATGTTGACGAGTACAAATATTATAATAATAAAACAAACTCATTGAAACATCCCGCCTCCATAATGAAGTTGCGAACAAACACTATCTAACTAAATATTGCATGATAATATCTTTGTTTGAGTAGGTGCCTCAGCCCCATTATAACATCATCTATATGCTGCAGTGTTGTGGTCCAGAATACAAGCTTTTATTACAAGTTTAGATTACGGAACAAGCAAATGGCCCATCAGATGTTAAGCGGTACCCTCTGCCTATTAACAGTGCATTATCTCATAGGTCACGTCCACCAAGTGCGCGCCCTATGTGGCATTGCACTGCGCCCGCCACCCTGAGACATAAAGGTGGAAAGTCTCATGTGCCTGTATTTTCACCGGCACCTATACCCTTCAAACTGGAACACAGTAATGCGATTACTACTCTGCTTTGCGGCAGAAATAGGATGGTGGTAGTACTTCCCCGGTCGAATTTTATCACAAAAAAGCTCTACAATTAACAAAACTCCTAAAACTCCTTTTCTCTCTCTGTTTTTCAATACCTACTATAAAATCAGTGATCGTAACCGTGTGCTGATCAAAATGTGCCTTAACATGGCCAGTCTACTATTATCCATCGAGGAGTTCCGTTTTCCACCTTCCGTCTCCATCATCAAATCAGCTCGCTGTCACCATAATATTGTATTGTCATCGGAACTTGACAGGTATGCAAACTTTCAGCTCTATTGACACCGGGAAGTGGGTCAAATTGAACTTGTAAGATTTGATTACACCGGGATAGGATTATTTTACATGCTATTGCTGCTTGCTTTTGCATTTTTAACCGACTGACTTCAAAAAAGGGGGAGGTCTCAAGTCGTATATTTTTTTTAATGTTTATAACCTCGTATCTCTGTCATTTATGAACCGATTTGTATTTTGTAGTCTGCACGATATACTTCCAGATTGTTCCCATTGTCATCAAAATTTGGTTTCTGATGGTGGGATCCCTGAGGAATTCATATTCATTCATATTCATATTCATATATTTATTCAAGCTGTAGGATCTCAGGGAACACTTAGTTACGTCAATTCATTTACACATCAATGTACATTATAGCAAAATATAGAAGAAAAACAAAAAAAAAAAATGTTGATAATAGATGCAGCTGTATAGGGGCTTTGTCATATTATCACAACGAAAATAAAATAAAATAATAGAACAATGTCAAATTTTAAGCGGCTGTATAAAGGCCTTGTCAATAAAATTAATTAAATTAAAACATAGGCAAGTAGCTGTACAGGGGCTTTGTCAAAACTTAAGCTACCTTATTCCTTCTCATCCCAAGCTTCTGTGTCAGCTAAGTAGTCACCAGTTGTGTAATATGCCTTTTTTATCAGATTAACTTTAATACATCTCTTAAATCCCATTTCTGTTAAATCCACTATATGTTTAGGTAGTTTGTTGTAGAAGCGCACCGAATTTCCTACAAAACTTTTATTCGATTTTTGCAACCTATACCCAGAGTTCAACAATTTATATTTATTGCGCGTATTGGCACTATGTACGTCACTCCGCTTTTGAAAATTGCATAATTTTTTCCGAATATACATAATGTTTTCGTAAATGTACAATGAAGGTACAGTAAAAATATTAATTTTCTTAAAAAAAATTCTAAGGGAGTCTCTACTTTTGAGGTTATAAATAGCCCGAATTGCCCGCTTCTGAAGAATAAAAATTACACTGATGTCAGCACCAGCACCCCATAACAAAATTCCATAGCTCATGAGGCTATGGAAATAAGCAAAGTAGACAAGTCTAGCAGTGGCTACGGTATAAATTAAAGGAACTCCTCAAATATTATAGGCACACATATAGCGATTTCGGTATTTTCAGCAACAAGTCAAGCATGTGCATTCAGAAAGTGCCATTGGAACTGATGAATAAGACCAGAGATGGCCATTAGAACTACTCAATGATCAGTATTTCACTGGTGGCAATAAGGGTGACTTTCCGATACCCGATTGAGCTGAAATTTGGCATACCTGTCAAGTTCCAATGCGAATACAATATGATGGTGACAGCGAGCTGATCTGATGATGGAGACGACGACTTGACTTGACTTGACTGATGACGTGGACAACGGAACTACTCGATGGAATAAAGTAGACTGGTCGTGTTTAGGCTCATTGTGATCAGCACGCGGATCCGATCACTAATATTATGAAATCTTCTATTGTATCTTGTAAGTTCCTAACGTTGAAGTGGTTTTTTTTTTCGAAAATAATTACACATTTAAAAGGTGGCATTTCAAAGGTAGCAGGTAGTTGGATGGAAGTAACCCAAGTCCGTTCGATGTGGCATTCATCCTTATATAATTTTAAAATTCAGCAATTGTCTTATTTAACTTATTAATTACGCCTACTATTTTTGTTCTATATTTGGCGTCGCACGGCTTGTACATTTGTCATTTTCAAGTATAATAATCGGTATATATTGCAGTTTTTGATAAAAAAAACAATATTATTTGAAACGTTACAATCCTTCCAAGTCGTCAAAGTCATAGTCAAGTCATGGTAGACAATTTCCACCAATTTTAAAAGTCACGCAACATACTTCCTTTTCATTTCACTACTACTTATACTCTATAGACGAGCCACATTGGTTAAAATGCCATCAAAATTACACAAAATAACTCAAAAAACACTAGGAAATAAAATAAAAATAGACGACTTCTCTTTTTGAAAATAGCGGAAAGAGCCCTACGACTACGCGTCAACTGGTCGCTTTCACCTCCTAATGCCCCCACCAGTGTACCTACTGGGAACAAGTACATCAAATTAATTAAACTTAGCGCTCCGTGACGTCACCGAGCCACATCTCCCTTACTTTTTAACTCAAAAAACACTAGGAAATAATAAAATAAAAGTAGACGTCTCTTTTTGAAAATGACGGGAAGATACCGCGTCAGCTGGTCGCTTTCACCCCCTAATGCCCCCACCAGTGTACCTACTGGGAACAAGTACCCTGTAACTTGTTGCCACCTGATTAATTATACACAAATTAATTAAACTTAGCGCTCCGTGACGTCACCGAGCCTGCATCTCCTTTACTTTTTAGTGCTCTATTAAATAGCCAGTGGTTAACATTATGTCAACATCATCATCTGGTAGAAGTCCACAGCCGAACATAGGCCCTTAGAAATATGAAGATTATGTACAACTGGAAAACCTAATTATCTCCAGTGTTTGTAAGAATGAGGGCTTTTCATTTTCAAATAAAACTACTTTCGAATAACCGAGAATCGAACCGACTAAGTGGAAAAAAAACACACCGTATTTTATGATACCAATCGAAAGAATGGATATTTTTTTTAAATTAAATTACGTAGTATCTTATAACAAAATAATTTTGTAAAATGTTTGATTCCATTAAATGTTCGGTTCGATTCCCAGACGAAGCAAGTAATTTTTAGAAAATCTTTGATTGCAGTATTACTAAGTTTTAAATATAAAATAAAGTCTCCTTTCAGCAAAATATCCTATCTATAATATTTAAGGTAATTTCTCGTCATGTCGCATAGTCTTTGGACCTTTGGTCGAAGCTTTGGACGCCCTGTATATCCTATAGAAATACCTAGTAAATATGTACAGACGTTTGGTGTGAAAATAAATATTCTATTCAATTCTATAATCTAACAAAAATTTCCATTACTCTAGGACATTTTAGGAGACATCAAGTCAAGCCTGAGCCGGCGTGAAATAGCGTGGATTTACGAATCATAGCCGAGCCTTCAGGGCCCTATCTCTACCTCAGCTATATACGCTGTATACCTGTCTACAATAGGCTCATTACGAAATGCCAGACAGGGCTGGAAATTCAGATACTTACCAATGATAAGTTTGAAGAACATTTGCAGAGTGTTCTGGGTGTTTTCTATGTATAATAAAAAATATTTATCTATGTAATGCATTATATTAAGTATTTCAGTTATCTAGTACTTACCCATAACACAAGCTCTGCTTAGCTTGGAGCTAGATAATGTTGTGTGAACGGTGCAGCATTATTTATTTAACTTTACTGGTAGTAGACCTTTTTTGTGAAAGAGTTCATCAAGAAAACTACTATTATACCTATTTTTGCCGCAAAGCAGTAGTGCTCGCATTGCTGTGTTCCGGTTTAAAGGGTATGGTTGCCGGTGAAATTACAGCCACATGAGATTTTTCATCTTTATGTCTCAGGGTGCAGTGTAATGCCGCATATTCCGCGTCCTAGGTGGACATGATTTATGAGATAAAGCACTGTTCATAGGCAGAGGTACGCAGGTAAAATGTTTTTCTGCACAACACGTTTACTTATACAAAACCTTCTTTGAAGTACTAATGGTTCTGCATCCCAATTGGTTAAGCACTTTTAGAGATAAATACTAAAAAACACATTATCAAAATTGGTTCAGCCATTTTAGAACTACAGTCGAATAACAAACTTACACAAACAAACACAAACGTACACAAACTTATAGTTCAGTAAGTCGGGTTTTTTTTATTTTACTAATTACATACATACATATGTATTTATGTATGTAAAGATGAAAAGTTTCATGTGCCTGTAATTTCACCGGCACCCTTACCCTTCAAACCGGAACACAGCAGTGCGAGAACTACTTATTTGCAGCAGAAATAGGTATGGTGGTAGTACTTCCCCGGACGAACTCTTTCACAAAAAAGCTCTACTACTACTAAAACAAAGGCACAGGTCACAACACAGGTCACAACAACTGACTGACAGGTCCCAATGCACATCTATTTTGACACTATCCGAGACCCTCCCCGCGCCCTCCATTACGTACCCCTCACGCTCCCTTTACAATATTTAATGTTTTTTCCGAGGTATGTCTCTATGTTATAAATCGCGTCGCTAACATGTACCGTTCAAACGGTACTCTCTGACCGTAGCGAACATATTTGGCTTCCATTATTCCACAGCCGTGTGTATTGTGTAAATAAAATACGGTCACGGTATACAGCATTATCAGGCGTTGCGTTGAAATTAAGTACTTGACGCGACCTGCGCAAATCTTGCTGTTATTGTTATTTTAGGCGTATACGTAGATACAGTTTCCTCCTGCTCAATGCTGAGGGTCGTCCTCCATGGATCACCTTCTGCCGGACGATGTTGCACCAATGAGATCTGTTGCCAGCGAGCTGCACGGCTTCGTGGAGTTTTTTATCGAGAGAGATGGTTGACCAACGTAACTGGCTACGGCCTTGTGTCCTCTTTCCCTCAATTTTAACCACATTACACTAACATACATCACTAAAATAAGATGACGTTGGTAGGTTTACGGAGGTGCTGGTGTTATCTGTTCACCTAGTAGGACGAAATTATCAAATAATCTTGTCTCTATATGAAATGAATGAAAGTTCTGTTTAAATACCATAAATTCATAGATTTTAATTCCAGGGCAAATAGATGGCTGCTAGCAACATACCTATCTAAACTAGTAGTTCCGCCAACAGTAGACCTCGGGAGTACAAACTTGTATAAAACTATACAACAAGTTGATCCTTAATGATCAATCAAAGAACACAATAAGGGAAAAACTGTTTTTACTTAAATCCTTATTTTTCAGAAGAACTAAAAATTAATTTCTTCCTTTTTTAATGCGTAACTTATTATTTTCAAAATCGAGTTTGTAATTCCTAACATCACTTTTCGATAACTCTTACGTTTTCAGACTTAGTCTAAGAGGCCCTGAAAAAAAAACACACTCTGTATATCTAGACAACCTCTCGACCGATTTTGCTCATATTCGAAATTCTTGTTTAGATTTGGTTGTTTCTGAAATATGATCAAAATATGCCTATAAATGGTGCCGTAGCAAACATCCCCCCTTTTTGGGGAAAATACCCTCTGATCAAAAATAACCGAAGACTGGATTCTATGGATTTTTTTAACCCGTATATCTTCATTCGTCAAGATTAGTTAAAAAATACGACGTACGCGAGTACCAACATACATATTTCATCCGGACGGAAGCCAGTTGTGGCAAGGACGCATCGCTCACCTTGCTCGCTCGGTCGATAAAATATTGGATATTAGTCGACTGATAATTATGGTACCTGACTCTCATTATTTTGACACACGATTAAATACATGCCCTAAATAAAGTGTCATCAAAAGGGTTTGGTTAGAGCATTTAACTATAGGGGAGGCTGTACAGGGTTCTGTTACTTCAATAGATTTTTTTATTTATTAAAAGGACTTTGTCACTGAGCGACAACACCGTCCGTACAACAGAAGAAAATTTTAACAGACAAAAACTAAATATAAATAGCGGCCAAGTGCGAGTCGGACTCGCCCATGAAGGGTTCCGTAGCAACAAGTAACATAATATAAAAGTTCTTGGACGGATTACGATTTATGACGTATTAAAAAAAACTACTAACTAGATCTCGTTCAAACCAATTTTGAGTAGAAGTTTACATGGTAATGTACATCATATATTTTTTTTAGTTTTATCATTCTCTTATTTTAGAAGTAACGGTGGGGGGGGGGGGGGGAGACACAATTTTTACCACTTTGGAAGTGTCTCTCGCGCAAACTATTCAGTTTAGAAAAAAGTGATATTAGAAACCTCAACATCATTTTTGAAGACCTATCCATAGATATCCAACACGCATAGGTTTGATGAAAAAAAAAAAACAGTTTCAGTTCTAAGTATGGGGAACCCCAAAAATAATTGTTTTTTTTTTTCAATTTTTGTGTAAAAATCTTAATGCGGTTCACAGAATACATCTACCTACCAAGTTTCAACAGTATAGCTCTTATAGTTTTGGAAAAATAAGGCTGTGACATACACGGACAGACAGACAGTCAGACAGACAGACAGACATACAGACAGACAGACAGACAGACATGACGAATCCATAAGGGTTCCTTGTCTTTGACTACGGAACCCTAATAAAAATCAACTCTTAGCTAACGCTAATTGTAGATTACTTTTGCTCCTTTTGATGACGGACAAGCTAAAGGCTTGCTCAAGGTTAGAAAGCAATCAATACAATATTATGGCACTGTCCCGTAAAGTAATCATTGGTTAGGAAATACTGAAGGTCTGGTTTGAAGCCATGGAAGTGGTTATTTTCGGGTTTAAGACATTTATTTCTCATAAGAAAAACCTTTCACTTACATGACAAACTATGAAAACTAAGAGTAATAACATAGTTTTGTCGAGCGTGTATGTACTTACATAAACTAAATATCACAATAAGAAACTATATCCTATTATAGTCACAGAAACTTCCTCATTTTATGCAGTCGTTCGAGAATGACGCACAATGTGGGTAGTTAAGAAAGAAAGAAAGAAAGAAAGAAAGAAAGAAAGAAAGAAAGAAAGAAAGAAAGAAAGAAAGAAAGAAAGAAAATTTATTTATTTTTCCACACGCACAACACACACATAAAACAAGAAGACAAAAACAAAAATCCAGTAAGTATATATATATATAGGTAGACACAACAATATCTTGAGAAACAAAAACTGTTATAAACTTTGGTAGGAAAGTTGATAGGTTGTGTGTGTTGTGTGGGGTCAAACAGGTCTCTACAGGTTTATCGAAAAAAAATAAAAACATTCGTTCGTTGTTGCGACAAATAGCAAGCAACGTAATGCAAAGCAGTATGTACAAAGAACAAGTATTTTCCCTTCTGGTTTGGTTGAAAAAGGTTTAAAACCAAGATGAATGTTTAAATTCTTTTAAATATCAAACTTAAGATTTCAAACGAATAGTTTCCATCGAAAACCTATGAAATAGATACCGCTTTATGCTCTGAAATCCGATCCAGATTCCCAATAACCGCCACACACGAGCTAGGCATCGCTCATGCCTCAGGGCACACGTGACACTTCCCACGATTTGAATGTTATCTATTTCAAAAACGGGAATATGAATTTATGATAATATTTTGGACAAATATCAGAGTGTACATTGTGATACAAGGACAGTAATTAGGTACAGTGATACAAAGGAGTTGACGTTTGGTGCTCCCGAATCGACGACAGTGACGTTTTAACAGAGGGGTGAGTCTGAGTTTTGCAAACACCATCGTAACGGTGAACGTAACACGATCGTACGTGTATAACATAATAACTAGCTATTAATCTGTGCCAAAAAGTCACAGATTAATGGCTAGTTACCACGCAACACACGTACACTCGCCGTTACGATCATCGTTACGATGGTGTGTGTAAACTCGGACTTGCCCCTCAGGTGTAACAACATGTGTGGTGAGTTTAAATAAATAAGTGTAATTTAGTGTCTTTTCGCATGGGTGGATTATATCCTTCATCCAAAAACTTAGTTATTTCTGCCATTTTCTGAAACTAGGTCATGATTTGACGGAGACTGACGACTTGACAAAATTTTACCACACTAATGCATTAGACATTGGTGAAAACGTTGTAGAACGTTTCGCTCGAAGCGCGAAATTCAAATTTTAGTGTGTGTTTCGCTTAACACAGCTAATCAACACCTATTGTGATAGAGAAAACTGATTTTGCGGAAACAAGGAGACTTAGCACACATGTTATGATTGATAGTGTCTCATAAATATCATTACTACGAATGTCAATGAACAAAAAAATCACTGTATAAATAATTAAATAAAAAATACAAATACAAAAATTCTTTATTTTCTTTACAAAACTATGGGTTACATGGGTTGGGATCTCCTCTGTTAAGTTACAAAACCTGTATTAGAGGTTTACCCTCATTAATTATGGTGGTCTAATGTCTAAACTTAATTTTTAACAATTACTTAATTAAAGAACTTAGGATTAAGAATATAATATATATAATATAGAAAAATAGGCAAAATAATCTAAAATAAATATAAATATATATGTATATATATATATAATTATAAATCATACATAACTAAGTAGATAGATATATAAAGTAATTAAACAGAAGTAGCTGTGTGCATTTTGCATTTGATAGAGTGTGATGACTGATGATGTAAGAGCGAGAGTTTGTGTGTGGTGTTAGAGAATGTGCAGATAAATGTATGCGAGAGAGAATACGTGGGTGCGAGCATTCCTGATCTACGTGTTTGAAAAATGAGTTTAAAAAAGGTAGGGAGCTTAGAATAGTTCTTCTGTTTCTTGGTAGGTTAAGGATTTTAACCAATTATTTAGCTTTATTTTACATTGAAAATAGGACATTGTGTATATATTCAGATTCCTGTTGACGTTGTTATATAATTTGACTGATTGAGTGCTAAACTGTTTCGATGCAATAACGGTTCTTGTCATATGGTGTTTTATTACAGATCTTTGATTTCTTTTAGAGATAGTCAGAGGGTTAACTAATAGGCTTCTGTGTGTTTTGAGGATACATTGTTGTATATACAATTGTCTTACTGATAACACATTGGCTTCTTTGTAGAGATCGACGGTACTGAACCTTCTTTTCTTATGAAGCATTACCTTTAAAATGGTCCTTTGTGCGCGTTCTATGCTAATAAAGTTTGTTTTATAGGTACCACCCCAGATTGTTATGCAGTATAACAAGATCGACTGAACTAATGTAGTGTAAATATATATAATAAGTTGCTTATCTGTAATATTCCGCAAGTACTTAAATATCCAGATTAGTTTACGAGATCTGTTGGAGACTAGTTCTAGTTGGGGATACCAGGTAAGATTTTGATCCACCATAACACCCAAATATTTCGAACAATTTACTTTAACTAGTTTTTGACAATTACAATGATTAGTATTTATATTTTCGCAGAAGTGGGCAGTTAAACTTAGGTTGGGGTCAGGTTGTAGGGAGTCTCTTATTGAAAAAGCAACATAATTTGGAGCAGGATAATTGATTGACATTCGTAGCTTATTTATGAGACATTGGTAGCGATTTGTAGTTGCATTCCCTAAACCTATAGTATAGTATTATTTATCTGTGCTAAAGCTAACTAAACGTATCACCATCCTTTTCTTTTGCATATAAAAAGCAAAGGACTGGTATTGTATTTTTAGATTTATCTTTAGAGAATACAATCTTTGACGACCTCTGTGACGCGGCGGGCGAACGTTCGTCTGCGACGCAGGAGGTTGCGGGTTCGATTCCCGTCTCGGTACAAATATTTGTGCGATCTGCAGATATTTGTTCAGGGTGATCTGGGTATTTTCTATATATAATAAAAAATATCTATCTATGTAATATATTGTATTAAGTATATCAGTTGTCTAGTACCCATAACACAAGCTCTGCTTAGCTTGGGTCTAGACAATGTTGTGTGAACTGTCCAGCATTATTTATTATTTATTATTATTAATCTCAAATCGGTAACACGATCAATCATAGCATGTGTGCTAGGTGTCCAAGTTTCCGCATAATCAGGTTTCGCTATCTCAAGATGTGTTGATGAGCTGTGATTACCAAAAACACAATAACATTCGTTGCACCTTAACAGAAAAGAAGAAGAAGAGCACTAGCACACTTTGTACCATTATTACTAAAACTCCGATGTCCCAAGCCGAGTTAATCTAGCTATTATTTAACTTCATTGTCCCCAAAGATAGTCCTTTGAGACTACCCCATGGAAACCTTAGAAATCTAATTTTCCGCGGTGATAAGGCCATCAAGTCAATATTACCATAACTTCGCAAAGAAATAAGTTGGAAACTAATATAAGTTAAGCGATTGTCGAGTAAAGTTTATCAATAGCGGCCGTATTGGGTTTTTGTGAATTTTCTTGAAGGTTTTTGTGACAGACAGATGGTCTCCTGCAATGTGATATTACACCACAAAATTACTAAGTAGGAAAGCATGTGCCATTGGTTAAATCATTACCCGTACTAATAAACGGGGCGATTGCCTTGCACAAACCACTATTCCAAATAGGCAAAAAAAAAAATAAGTATTCGGTACAAATGTAATCTACGTTTTTATTTTATTTTATTCGAATGTTTTTTAGGAAGATTATAGACTCTCATAAAACAACCATCTTAATTTAATCATTAATCGTGTAATCGTAAATGTCGGGAATAACATTTTTGGTACTAAGTTTATCATTATTACGAGCTCTGTGGCGCGGCGGGCCAAGGTTCATGTTATGGTTGCCCTTTTCAATTCAATTCAATTCAATTCAATTTATTTATTTCAGACATTGTCCATATTTTGTTAGTCGCGCTTATGATAATGTTAGTAGGGAGACACATTTACAATAAAAAAATTAAATAAAAACATTTTTCGCAAACCCAACATGCAGGCGCATCCAGCAGTTTTCTATAGAACAGTCCCACCTGCCCGAAAACGCGTTCACGATGCTGTTCGGGCTTCCACGGACCCTTCCCCTCATTGACGCACACCTCTTGCGCATGATGCTATGGAAGCAATCAATGCTTTCCGTAAACATGCCAGAGGCGCTGCAGAACGAGCTGCTTTTACTTGCATCCGGTTTGAAGGGTAAGGGTGCCGGTGAAATTACTGGCACATGAGACTTTTCACCTTTATGTCTCAGGGTGGCGGGCGCAGTGCAATGCCACATAGTGTGCGTCCTAGGTGGACGTGATCTATGAGGTAATGCACTGTTCATAGGCAGAGGTTACCGCTTAACATCAGGTGGGCCTCTTGCTTGATCCGTCATCCAAAAACCAGGGGCACAATTCTACTATTTTTAAAAGAAAAACCATTCTTATACTATGCAATTGCAATTCAATTTTAATTGTGATTAAAATTGATATTCTGCAAAACTTATGATTGTATCATAAATTGTATGTAGATTTTACGATTGTTTATAAACGATCACAATTATAATGCAATTGAAAAACCATTGAAGTTAGACATTGAAGTTGACAAAAGTTACAGTTATGAGACAATTCATTATTAATTTAAATATAATTGATTTAGTAGAATTGCTCGGAATCTTTCTTTATCGACCCGTTTCTCAGAAACTTTCCTTGTGCCGTAAGTTCTCAGGGTTAAGGCGGTATAGGTTCACGAAATGTCTATAATAAACTCTAGAATTTTAAAGTTTTATATAAGAGTTCTTAAAGTTTCCAAGAAGAAAACTATAAATGGTATTCCTAAGCTTTTAATCTGGTGAAAACATAAATTCAATACACCATTAGAATATAACTTATGAAACTATCACAAACTACTACTAGAATACTACTACTATTTCTTCTACTATTACTACTGTTATTACTATTAGAATAACTTCAATCGATAAAAATTAAAAAAAAACATCTTTTTTAAATTGAAATCCAACTTAGGACTTACTTCTTGCACGTTTGAAACAATTTTTTTAAATTAAATAATACATTTGTTTACAGAAATAACTTATTATTATTACACTGATTTAATCTTGAAACTCTTTATAAAATACATATTTTACTATAAATAAATACTAACTATCCAAAAAAAAAAAAAACATTGCTGTCAAAAATATGTATCAAAACTAAGAACGCAGAGCAAGGCCCAAACGGTCGGAGTTTATTAATATTATTATAGAATTAGTGAATTCATCAACAAAAATTTACAAAAATTTAAAGGGCATTATTGTTATTTTTTAAACACTAAAAACACGGTATCAGAGCGTGCGCTCGCCTTCTTTCCCAATACAAAAATGTTCGTTGAACCTATAGCGCCTTAAGAACCTTTCACGCTTGTGTAACGGATACCGTTAGCACCGCTTTGATGAGATACTGTCACAGACACCTGATAGAACACAAAGAAACGCGGAGTGCAATTTATCCTTAGCTAAGTGGGATGACTTAGAAGGTACTTGCCAGTAAACAGGACACGGTCTGTAGGGAATTTTCAATTCCTGCCTGTCCCCGAATGGGGACAAATTCGGGCACAAACAGGAACTAAGGAATAATACGTTTCATTATTTCGGAAAAATATTAGTAATTTGTATTGAGAGATAAAATGAGGAATAGTGTGATAAGAGAGCGTTGTGAAATCAAAGAAGACGTAGTGACTAGGATTGAGAAAGGTATGCTTAGGTGGTTTGGGCATTTAAAAAGGATGGATGATAGTGAATTGACGAAACGGGTACATAAGACGAGCGTGAATGGGACAGTGGAAAATGGGAGACCTCGGCGAACGTTTTCAGACCAGATCGAAGACGTTCTGGAAAAAGGCCAGGTCAAGAGGACCCTTAACCGACGAGCATACTATGAAGACTGTAACTAGAGTGAATGAAGCAAAAGAGGTGTATCAGGATCGTAGCAAGTGGAAATCCGTGGTATCTGCCTACAACTCCGGGAAACAGGCGTGATTTTATTATGTATTCAGTAATTCTATGAACGACAGTCACGGTACTAGATTCGTGAGATATTTTTTGTTAAATTATTGTACACCGCGGTGTGTCTGGCCTAAGAATAGATCCCTCCATCTCCTCCAGTGGATATAGTACAAGCCGACTAAGGTATTACCTTGTCCGGACTTGTTAGTGACTAAGATTCGTTGGTACCAGATTTGTCTTAGCTGCTAGTGTAGTTATTACTGAAAGAAAGCGAGTCAGCTGTGAAAAGTAGTGGATGGGCTCACCACTTGTCACGCCCATATTCCTACGATGGAAAGAGGCCAATTGAGTCTCCGCCTACCCTTTTGGGAAAAAGACGTGTATTTATGGATATAATATGTATGAATTATTGTAAGATAATCAATATAAATAAAATCGTCGACTATCAACGCACAGTCTAACTTATTACATTTACGTTATTATTTTTCATGTGCTTTGTTGGACAAACAAATGTTTAAATGCATTATAGTAGTGTATGAAACTGCAATAACAACTTTTCACTAGAAACGGGATATTAATTACCATGTTTTTTGAGTTTTGTTTGTTCCCGATATTTCGGCACAGTTGCATACGCCATGATCACGGGAGAACTAACTAAAGTATACATAACTAAAGTGCACATAACTAGGTATTAAAACACTTGGTGAGGTTTTTAATAAGTTTCACACGAGTGTTAAGTAACAGTTTCATAAACTACGACGAGTATAATAAAGCTCTTATTAGTTTGTGTCATTTCACAAATGTGCGGTTAGATAAAAGCCTGAACGCTCCACTAGAGAGTAAAGTGAATTATTAATGCATCGTTATTTATTACCAGCTCCGTTTGTGACGACATCTGTCTGCCTGTTTGTTCATTACTGCTCTCATTAAGGAAGCATAGACTACCCAAAATTCAGAGACAATAAATATCAATCAAGTATATACAAAGTTTTAATTTGCGTCCTAAAATCAGAGAGATGGTGACCAATCCATCAACGCCGATAAATTTTAACTACGGGTTACGTAGACTATATACGGCGTAGAGCGGTAGAATGTATGGTAGTCTACGCTATGCTACGCGTGTCGTATTGATCTACACACAAAGCGTATAGATTGTGTAGCGTTAACTGCTACGAGTGGCGTATAATGGAAGAATATGCCTACGTGTGGCTTTGACTATTCGTAGACTATCTACGGCGTAGATTGTATGTAGTCTACGCTGTGCTACGCGTGACGTTTTGTATAGTATAGACTGTCTACACACAAAGCATATTTATAGATTGTGTTGCGCTAACTGATACGAGGGGCGTAGACTGGAGGAATACTGCCTCTACGTGTGGCTTTGACTATTCGTAGACTATCTACATGTAGCGAAAGGTAATTGGTCAATCGTAATTCGTATAAGTATAAGATATTTGTGGGTTGTTGCTGCGCCATAGGTACAGGTTTAGCGCTTAGCTGAGTCAGTCCCTGAGGTATGGGAGCGGTACGGGGTGTTTTCGTTACGTCAAAATGTAGTGTAGTGTATGATAATTTGAGAGGCGAAAATACCCCTCCCGTACCGCTCCCATACCTCAGTAAGCGCTAGACCTGTACCCTTAGTACGACAATTTGACAGTATTCGAAACTATATGAAGTTTCGTTTCCTTCAATACATTTTCTGACAGCGTCCTTAGTTTTCTCCTCGTTTCCGCTAGGGGCGCTGCTAGTAAATGTATGGAAGGAAACGAAACTTCATATAGTTTCGAATACTGTCAAATTCTCGTACTAACCCCATCGACGTAAATAAAATGAATGGACGGGCCTTAGGGAACGATAGTTTTGAAGCTTCTAAACAGACCTAGCTAGTACACTTCGCTTCAGTCAGTCTTTGACACGGCAACGAGTGACAGCTATGCTGAAAAATACCAAAATTAGATACCTTGGTAATACAATGCCTTCCTGTGCTTTTCTGCAAGTGCAAACAACACAAGAAATACAAATAAAGCTTCAGGCATCGCATTTAATTCGTAAGTAAAGGTTTTGTAATATAATTTTCATCAATTGATAAACAACTTATAAATCGTCGTGTGGTAGGAAAACTACATAACTAACACATTTTGCGAAATCGACTTTATTGCATGGTTATGATGGCCCATACATGTCGATGGACACGTCTTGCACTAGAGGACGAGCGACAAGGAGGACTACGCCCCAGGACATTATCTCAATGTTCCCCACTCTGAATGAAAGTTAACAGACACAAGTTTATACTCGTAGATAGTTTTAATTTTAGTCGACATACCTTTTTCTTTTTGATACTTAGAATTATTGTGTTCCACAATTTTTTTTCATTTTGTTGATTTTATAAGCATTAGTCGTATGATAAGTTTGTTATGTCACTTACTTTGAATTTATAAGTCTGCTTAAATAATGTAGGTGTTTCAGTAGTTTTCTAATATTCAGTCTTGATAAAAAGAAATGATTATAAGTTGGTTTTATTTTAAAATGTATTTTAATATTATATAAATCTATACCCATGGATAGGATTGTCATATTCAAATAAGTAAATAATAGATCATTTCAATTATTCAAAACTTTGGCGAGGGAAAAAATACATAGTCGTTTTTTTATTTTTTCTCTTAATCAAAAGAACTAAAATGTATTATCATTAAATTCGAAAATAGATACAGTACCAATCTATAACATATCAAAACACGGACTGAAAAATAAGTTACGATTAAAAAGTTATTGCCATTTTTGACGCAATAAAACAGTAAATCGCGTTTTTCTCGCGATGTTGGTTTTGTTGTTGTTATTACTTATTTAGTTTTCCAACTACAGCGACGAAATATTTGACAAGACTTCACGCATGACGGATGGTCCGGTACAGACTGCAAAAAAATCTGATGCCTAAGGGGTATCGTATTGATTTAGAATTGTAATTTGCATTATTTACGTCAAAACATTGCTAAGCACGTCGCTTTAGGTAATTCCATATAATATGTAATGGCATGTTAATTAACCTTATAGCTTTCCAAAAAAAAACTAAGGTAAACAAAAATGGATAGAAGTCATAAGACGAGCAAGAACAGACGACTTTTGGAAGTGGAATACATTTTCCCGTATTTGCTCTGATCATTTTCTACACAATGAATTCTATACGCCAAAAAACGGTTAGTAGTAGTAGAGCTTTTTTGTAAAAGAGTTCGTCCGGGGAAGTACTACCACCATACCTGTTTCTGCCGCAAAGCAGTAGTGCTCGCATTGCTGTGTTCCGGTTTGAAGGGTAAGGGTGCCGATGAAATTACGGCCACATGGGACTTTTCATCTTTATGTTTCAGGGTGGCGGGCGCAGTGGAATGCCACATAGGGCGCGTCCTAGGTGGACGTGACCTGAGGTAATGCACTGTTCATAGGCAGAGGGTACCACTTAACATCAGGTGGGCCATCTTCTTGATCTGTCATTCCAAGTAGTATAAAAAAACTCATTGTGCAAAATTCTTAAAACTGCACTCTGCAGTTTCTTAAATACTGGAATTTTTATACATTTATGTTTCCGTACGATTTTTATGATATTTTCTTAGTTTATTGAGTGATGAAAAATATATTTTTCACAAATTGATTGAGCTGAAGACCTTATGTGGACTTGCTTTTCTATTGATTTATATTGTGTATGTTTGAGAGCTGAAAAATAGATACGTAACTACATAAAACAGAAGGGAACCATGTATTTTTGTAAAAGTTTCATTCAATAATTGCATTTTTTTCGGCGATTTTTGTACTACAAACCTACTGAAATAACTTTAGAAAACACATTGCATCTGTTAAAGTATTAAGTATTAAAAAAATACAGTTTTTAAGAAGTTCAATAATTTAATTTCACCTAGTTTATTTACAAGACCGCCAGGAGTGGCGCTATAGAGAAGAGGCCTTTACTCAGCAGTGGCTGGATAGATAGATAGATAGATAGATAGTTTATTTGTTGACCGTACCCTAAATCCGAATTGTCTTATTTTTCACGGACGTTTTGTATGGGTAAGGCCAGTCCATTTATTTTACTTTGGTCGAAGACTAACCCCCCTGTAGTATCATCAATCAATACATAAGGATAATCGTCTTGATTACTAAAAGCTCGGTTCACGGTAGATGGCTTGGAAACTTATTGTATTACTTTTTTATTTTTTGTGCTAAATTCGGGCGTCTTTCGTGTTTTATTTTATCGTTCGCGGCTAAGTTGTAGTTGTAAGAATTTAATTCAGTATGAATTTCCTTTAAACAGTCATTTGAAAGTTCAAATTACCTAGAAATAAGATCGTTCACTTTTCTGATGTAATTACACGCACGCACACATACATATTCACTGTTTTGGTTTTCACTAGATGGCGTTGTTATTGTCCAAGAGCATTGGCATGGACGTTAGATAGATGGCGTTAAATAAATAGCTTGGTATCTGTTTATAGATCGCGTTGAATAAAATTGTTAGAATGATAAAAGGTATTTCAGGGAAAAACTCGGAAAATTATTGTTTACAAGAATAAAACTTATTTTTCTAATGTCCAAAATGTACACGAATGTAAGTAACTGACCTTCATCATTGCAGTAGGTAGGTAGGTACCCATAATTATCATAGTTTGCCCCGTGAACCCATGACGGTTTTTCATTATCATCAGCCTACAGAAGTCCACTGCTGGACATGGACCTCCCCATAGAATGTCAAGACAAACGGTCTTGAGCAGCCTCCATCTACCGCCTTTCCGCAACCCCTTCTGTGGCGTGTCCGGCAAGATAGGATGTTGCATAAGAATGTTTCGTTTTACAGAAATGAACAAAAAAAAGAAAAAAAGATTATAAATTGTTTTATATTACAACTTCTGCTTACACTAGAAATATTAGGTATACAGTAAAAAAACATCATCAATAACTAAATACATTTTGCCTTCGTTTTTTGTATTCATTGCTCGAAGATTCTGTACCCGTACCTAAATCCGAAACATCCGTAAAAGAACCAGGATCATATAGCTTTATGTCTAGCCCATTGCCACTTCAACTTGCTAATTTAGAGACCTATGTCAGTGAGCCGGTGGACTTGGATCTACAGGCTGATGTTTGTACCACCATCCATTTAGAATGCGTAGTACGAATAGATAGGTACCTACTCTAGGTAGGTACCTACTACCTATTCTACGCACGGACATTGTTCAGCTAGTCTAATATAAAACCATTTTACTGACTTCAAGCCAATGTAGACGGTTGATCATCATCATCATCAGTCTACAGAAGTCCACTGCTGGACAACGGTTTCCTCTCTAAAATGCCACGACGAACTCTCTTGAGCCTGCATCTACCAACTTTCTGCTGATTATAATATCTTTGGTGCATTGAAAGAGGGGTCTTCCTCTACCTTCATCAGGTTTGTAGGTACCACTCGAGAACCTTTATTCACATAATATGGTTGTTAGTTCTGCGAACTATAAAGCCATTTTTTTATTTATTTTTTAACTTTGATAGACTTTTGTTTGACCACGATCTCACCTGTTGGTAAGTGACGATGTGGCCGAAGATGGAGCACAAAGGTCTAGAAGGAACCTATTCACTCTAGTCTTGAAGATACCCAGATTATAGTTTTAAGGAAAGACAGACGACGGTAGTGTATTCCACTCCTTATATAGCAGTTCGCATTATAAAGGTAGAATTGAAATGTTTAGTACGAAAAGAGGGTATACTAATGAGGTAAGGGTGGTACCAAGCCGTGCGCCTGCTCGTCCATGATGAAAAGGAGATAGTGGGATCAGATCATGAAGTTCCTGGGAGCATTCCCCAAAATGTAACCTATATATAGAAGATCGAAAGGCACGCAACCTTACGGCGGTGCTCGAGAGACTCTAGTCTCCGCCATATGTTGCCCACCTATAAGCCTGAACACTCTGCTCTCTGAACGTTCGATCGAGTCCAAGGCAGCAAGCTGGTGTTTGGCCGAGCCAGCCATCCCAAACGTGGTAGGAGTACTTCATACCAGCCCGGACTTGTGCTTTGTACAGACTTAGAAGGCTTCATGGAGGCAGTTTTTGCCTTAGACTCGATGTAGGAGCCAAGTTGAGAGTAGGCGTGAGTGAAACGCCTAAGAGCTCGAGGTGATCTCCTATAGCTACAGGTATATCTCGGAAGACAGGAACTTGGAGAAACTTACTTTTTTCGCGGAGAAGAGACAAGCCTGCGTTTTAGAGGCGTTGAACTTGACTAGATTGGCATCACCCCAATCGGAAACAGCCTTGAGAATCAAATTCAGACGCTGCAGCATCTCACCTCTTAACTCCAGAATTTAATTCTGCCTAGCACGCGCATTGGAAACGTATCTCTCCACAACTGTGCTGTCGTCTGCATACCCAATGATACTGGGCATTAGCAGATCATTTATATGCAGCAGAAACAGTGTGGCAGGTAGCACTGACCCCTGAGGTACCCCGGCGTTTATAGCCATTTGATCCGACGAGCACCCGTCAACAACTTACTCGAATGGATCTTTCCCTCAGAAAGTCTGCGAGGCAGAATTGAACTGGCAGTCCGTAAGCAGGAAGCTTGTCAATAAGGCTAGCGTGCCAAACCTGTCAAAGGCCTTCGAGACGTCTAATGAAACAGCCAGTGCTTCACCATGATCTCGATGGCCTCTCTCCAAATGTGCGTGGCATACACAAGAAGGTCCCCAGTAGACCGATTTCGGCGAAATATCCTCGATCCGTCGAGGTATGCAAGGACCTTCCTATTCAGTACACGCTCCATACATTTAAATAGTAGGGAGGTGACCTAGATAGGGCGGTAGTTCAAAGGGTCAGCACGACTGCCTTTCTTGGGCACAGGTTGCACGTTAGCGAGCTTCCAAGACTTTGGGACTTCACCAGTATTCAAAGAGAGGCGGAAAAGTTGCGTTAATATTGAAGACAACTCAGGTTCACAGGTTTTTAATACTACGGCCGAGATACCATCCGGACCGCTAGCTTTATTCACGTCGAGACTACGTAGCGTTTTGAGCACTTCCTTTTGCTGGATGCGAATTCTTGCATTGAAGCTTCGCACCGAGGAAGGCTGGGTGGAGTTTCGCCAGAGGCGTCAAGACGCGAAGCCTCCGCAAATTGAGTGGCAAATAAATTTGCTTTCTCAACCGCAGCGTGAGTTTGGGACCCGTCCGGTTTCAGTAGTTGGGTTTAGTGAAGGGCGGCTGAAGTTCGCTTCCACCGACTTAGCCAGAGACCAGAAAGCTTTACTTCCCGCAGGGTATGCGGCAAACTTAGCCCCCAGATAGCCAATCCGATTGAAGCGAGCCTTCTGTAACACCTTCTTGCAGGACTTGGTGGCTTTGTTATAGGCTTTCTTCATAATCCGTGCATCCGAGGTTTAACCGTTTCTTGCGTCAACGCAAGCTAGGTATGCAACACGTTTTTGCGCTTCCGCGCTAGCACACGCGGGACTAAACCATGGGCGAGCATTGCTTGCAGGTGAAGCATTGGAGAATGGAAAAAAATACTCCATTGCTCTATTTATCACCTCCGTAACGGCATCAGCACTGACCGTTGGATCACATGAAGAAAAGCAAGTTTGCCGCCAAGGATAAGAAGCGAAGAAGTGTCGCATCTCATCCCAATCTGCCGACTTGTAACACCACACTCGCCTACTACCTCTGGGCGAGGGATCGGGTGGCGAGTATGAAGATACAGACCTCACCACACAGTGATCTGATGTTCCCAAAGGAAGCATCACTGATACCGAGTGGCGATCTGGCTCGTTCGTCAGCAGAAGGTCCAGGCAGTTGGCTGTGTGGTCCTCAACGTCCAGAATTCTGGTTGCCGCATTGACGAGCTGAGTGAGATTAAAGTGAGTGCAAGTTTGCACGCCTCTCTCCCAGCATAGTCGGACAACTGGTAAGGGAACAGTCACTGTTGGTGGTGGGCGTTAAAGTCCCCCAGAATCACCAGTTGGGCATCAGGATAACGTTGCTGGGCCACATCCGCCGCTTCACTGATGTAGTTGAACAACCTGGTTGTCTCGTGGTCTTCAGAGTGACAATGATATAAACCAGCATAGATAATTTTATCTAAGCCGGTGTCCACCAAAGTACATAAAACTGAGAAATCGGGTTCATTGAATCTGCGTCTCCGTGAGGATTAAATAATAAGTGTGGCTTAGCTGTCCCTAGGTGGTGGTGGACCGGATCGAGATTGGAGTGCAGTCCTCTAATGTTTCAGAGGTGCGCTTGAAGCGAGAGGAAAGAAAGAAAGAAAGAAAGAAAGAAAATTTATTTATTTTACCACACGCACAACACTCACATAAAACAAGAAGACAAAAACAAAAATCTACTAAGTATAGGTATAGGTACTACAAGATCTTAGAGAATTGAAAACAAAAATAAATAAAACTGTTATAACCGTTGGTAAGATGATAGGTTGTGTAGGAAGTGCTTCCGCTGTGAGCGCAACTTATTATATGTTGACTTTTTCATGGTTTGGTTTTTGGAGTGATTAGGTTTGTGGGAAAAACGGCTGTTGAGTGAGGCACTGGTCAGTGAAAGCCTAGAGACAAACAGCAGGCTCCTGCGCCAGTGGGAGACTAGACTGGAGACTGAGACCTCCCTCCAGGAATGGCCATCGGGTCCTCTAATCCGGTCGCCAACCGGCACGATGGAGCATTCTGGGATTTTTCGCAAGGCGGCGGGCTAGCTTACTAGTTGGGCCCCCTACAACCTGCAGTCAGCCAGCGGAGAACCGTGCTTCGGATCCCGCTACCTTCCAAGCCTAGCCAACCGGCACACTTGCACTGCTGCGGTCTCTAAAACGCACATGCTGAATCCAGTGCACGAACTGCCGTGGTATTCGGGGCCGCATGAAGCCTCACGTGAATATTCACGATTTGCGCAGTAAGAAATCTGCACTCTGTAAAGTTCGGCGTGTAACGCGTATCGCGCAACGCGTGAATTAGATGACACAAATAGGAAGTGAATTGGCTCAAATCACGGTACACAGTGGAACGATTTTGAAAAAAGGTGGACGTAGGAACAAGTTTCGTAATTTCTGTCTAAAAAAAATTGTAACTGATAGAAAATTGTATGGTGATTAAAAGATATTCTATTAAATTTTCAAAAAAAGACACTCCTTTATAGGTTAAAATAATAGTTCAGAAAAAATGTATGGAAAGATTTATATTATATTGTTTTTCTCAGAAATAAGAAGTTTGTTCAAGAAAAAACCTATAATAGCTTAAAGTAGCTACCGTCTTCTACAAATGGGCATATAGGGTTCTGGACGGTTTAACCCTGCAGCATTGGCAGTTAAGGGAAATTAAACTCTTAAAAAATATTGTTTATTTTGATACGAGCATCTGATAGGAAATGTAGTGCTTGTTAAAAGTTATTCTATACAATTTTCCATAAAAATGAGTCTGTGATATTATAAAAATGTATTTCTGAAAAAATGCAATGAAATATAAATCAACATATTTTTTCTCGGAATTTTAAATCATAAGAAACTTACACTACTTAAGTTCTATACAACAACGAAATATTCGTTTTTGGCTAAACGCTGTTGCAGTGGTGTTTAAATGGGATCAAACTTTACAAATATATGATTTAATGTTAAATGTTAATGGAAAATGGTTCAATTTCTGTCATTCGCTCAGTCTTATCTAAGTAAAATGAATAAATCATAATAAAATCTAGTGTAAAAAACTTCTAAGTCTAACTATTGGCTTAGTAATTATCTCCAAATAATTTGCCAATTTTTCCGATACTCGACATTTCTGACCTTATAGGTAGGTACCCGATACTTTTCATTGCTACAGTTCTTCCACTGAGCATTACATTCATAAAAGTAATAAATCAATATACAATCTAGTGTCAAAAAGTACAAAGATCTAAGAGATTAAGAGATTGTCTTAATAATTATCTCCAAATAACTTAAATAACTTGCCAATTGTGTTGTTATATCCAAAAGGACTTGTAACTTAATCTTTGCCTCCGTTATTTCAACACCTTCTGTAGGGTAGTATCTTTTTTTGGCTTCTAATATCTTGTAGTAGAAGGGCAATACAGATATGCTGGAATCTGATAACATTGTCCTCAGGGATAAGTATTTTCATTTCGTTAGATTCAGCGAAGTTGAAAGAGCAAGAGCACTATCTTCATCAGAGAAATCATCGCATCCAATGAATAAAATCAGAGCATCACAACAAAACTTTACAGATCTGTTAATATGATTTACCCTCTTACCATTTTAAAATAGTCCGGAATTCCCAGCAGCCATTTTTCATAAAACATATGATAGATATTTTAGTATCGATGTAACTAAAATATTTCCCAAATAAAGTTAATAATGACAAAAATCCCCTTAAAACTACAAGCAACCTTCGTAAAACTAGTAATCACTTACTGGAAAGATCCACCAAATTATCAGTAGAACCATTTACCTACATTTTTCTATCATCTACATACATTAAATTCTACAGATAAGTTGGTGGGTCTCTAACAATGAAAGGAATCTAGTACCTTCCTACAAGGTCAGTCATTAGGCTCAAGTATCGGGACCATTATTAATAATACGTGGCAAATTATTTCAAGATAAGTAATAGGGGGCGTTCAAGTATTATGTAAGCGCTTGAGGGGGGCGGGGGGGTCTTAGTTTTGCTTATTTTTGATGACATGGTCGATATCGTGATTACGTCAGCAGTTATTATTTACTTATTTTACACAAATGGCAACCCACAAATTGTCTATGCTTGAAAATAAAACTCACATGTCGGGGATTCCCACAAATAAAGAATACGTTATAGGTACTCGCCTAGAAGCGAGTGGGGATTACCGCGCGCACTTGTCACGTCTAAATTTCTTCCGTCAATCTATTGTTTCGTTTCGATTCGAATGACGATTTGACGTATTGTAAGCAAATCAAAGCAAGTTAATTTTTGTTTTAACCGGTGATCCTTTTTCGCCCAAGCTTAACTGTTTAACATGTCGTTTCAAATAAACAAATCCAAGTAATATCAAAAATTATTCGAAAGTTTTAAAAAATCTCATACAAATACAAAAGTACAAAATGTATAGAAGTTAGTTAAGCCTATTTGCTAACTACTGCTCACGAATCAATAAAAAAACAGAATACATTAAAAGAAAAATGCATATAGGTACCAATGATTAAGTAAGCATGGGAGGGGGGGAAGAGGTTTGCTTACTTTTGCTTACACAGCTTACACAGAAGGGGTGGGCATAGTGCGCGTCATGTAAAAAGAACGCTGGCGGTCAAGCTTCTACAGGCGTTCCAGCGTTCTTTTTACATGACGCGTACTATAATGGTACATTATTTGTAGTAAACTAGGCAGGCACTCATTCAATGTATAGGTATACATCTCTTAAATAAGTAGAAAAGTAAGTAATCTCTTAAAAAGAACGCTGGAACGCCTGAAGAAGCTTGACCGCCAGCGTTCTTTTTACATGACGCGCATTATAAATAGTTGTAAAAAATCTGCTTACGTAATACTTGAATGGCCCCATACGACAATCGCTAACTTTGTAGTTTTTGTCTCTAGTGACTCTAGAGTCTAGATGATATGGTGATTTACTTTTATGAAAGTAATACTCAGTGGAAGTACTGTAACAATGAAAGGTATCTGGTACTTAACCTACAAGGTCAGTCATTAGGCTCAGGTATCGGAAAAATTGGCAAGTTATTTGGAGATAATTATTAAGACTATAGCGATCTTTGTACTTTTTGACACTAGATTTTATTTTGATTTATTACTATTATGAACGTAATACTCAGTGAAAGTACTGTAGCAATGAAAAATATCTGGTACCTACCTACAAGGTCAGAAATGTCGAGTATCGGAAAAATTGGCAAGTTATTTGGAGATAATTACTAAGCCAGTAGTTAGACTTAGAAGTTTTTTACACTAGATTTTATTATGATTTATTCATTTTACTTAGATAAGACTGAGCGAATGACAGAAATTGAACCATTTTCCATTAACATTTAACATTAAATCATATATTTTTAAAGTTTGATCCCATTTAAATACCGCTGCAACAGCGTTAAGCCAAAAACGATTATTTATTTTTTGTAAAGAACTTAAGTAGTGTAAGTTTCTTATGAAAACCTTTTAAAATTCCGAGAAAAAATATGTTGATTTATATTTCATCGCATTTTTCAGAAATATGTTTTTATAATATCACAGACTCATTGTTATGGAAAATTGTATTGAATAACTTTTAACAAGCACTACATTTCCTATCAGATGCTCGTATCAAAATAAAAATTTTTTTTCAAGAGTTTAACCCCCTTAACTGCCAATGCTGCAGGGTTAACAGAACCCTATATGACCCATTTGTAGAAGACGGCAGCTACTTTAAGCTATTGTTGTTTTTTTTTTAACAAACTTCTTATTTTTGAGAAAAACAATATAATATAAATCTTTCCATACATTTTTTTCTTAACTATTTTTTTAACCCATGAAGAAGTGCCTTTTTTTGCAAATTGAATAGAATATATTTTAATCACCATACAATTTCCTATCAGTTGCAATTTTTTCAGACCGAAATTACGAAATTTGTTCCTACGTCCACCTTTTTTCAAAATCGCCCCACTGTGCGGTACCCCGAATACCATAGCTGCTCAAACCCGTCACTTCCACGATGGCTACACTGGACATCAGTCCGAAACACGACAATGTCGCTTCACGGACTGGCTATGTCCATGGGGTGGTGATAAGCCACGGCCGAAGCCTACCACCAGAAATGTTGTTACCCGTTTGACACCACCCAGAGATCACGTGTAGGGACGCGAGGGTATTTTCCTATGGACGCGAGCAACTCCAATCTCCAAATTTCCGAGCGTACTCTTAGATGATCTATATACCTGCACACCAGTACCTTAGATGATGATGATAATGACGACGACGTTGTTAATGTTCATCACCACCGCCATCATCATCATCATCACCACCACCATCATCATCATCATCATCTAAGGTATTGTCGTGCATGTGATGATGATGATGATTATGATGATGATGATGATGATGATGATGGTTGTGGTGATGATGATGGAGGTGGTGATGAATATTAACAACATCATGAAGATGGTGATGATGGTGGTGACCTTCAACATCACCACCATCACCATCATCATCATCACCTGAACGCCAATACCCTAGATGATGATGATGATGATGATGATGACGATGTTGTTGTTAATGTTCATCACCACCATCATCATCATCATCATCACCACCACCATCATCATCATCATCATCATCATCATCATCATAATCACCTGCACGCTAATATCCTAGATGATGATGATGATGATGATGATGGTGGTGGTGATGATGATGGAGGTGGTGATGAATATTAACAACATCATGAAGATGGTGATGATGGTGGTGACCATCAACATCACCACCATCACCATCATCATCATCACCTGAACGCCAATACCCTAGATGATGATGATGATGATGATGATGACGATGTTGTTGTTAATGTTCATCACCACCATCATCATCATCATCATCATCACCACCACCATCATCATCATCATCATCATCATCATCATAATCACCTGCACGCTAATATCCTAGATGATGATGATGATGAAGATGATGATGGTGGTGGTGATGGTGATGATGATGGCGGTGGTGATGAATATTAACAACATTATGAAGATATATTATATTAACCACCATCACCATCATCATCATCATCACCTGCACGCCAATACTCTAGGTGAAGATGATGATGATGTTAGTGGTGGTGATGGTGATGAAGGCGGTGGTGATGAACATTAAAAACATCATGATCATCGTCATCATCATCACCTGCACGCGTATACCCTAGATGAGGATGATGATGGTGATGGTGATGATGATGGTGGTGGTGATGAACATTAACAACATCATCGTCATCCTCATCATCATCATCATCATCTAGGGTATTGGCGTTCAGGTGTTGGTTCTGGTTCGCTGCGGGCCCTGCTGACTACTGAGCCACGCTCGCCTTCGGCTCGCTTGCAGCTTTCGTGGTGATCACTGTTCTCTAGTGTTTTAAATCCATGTTGTACTTTCACTCATTTTGAAATATAAGACTATTCAAAATTCGTAGAATCGTGCATCATACTATCATTGATTCTGGCCAAGTTTTCACGTATTCTTTCGTTGTTTTATTTTTAACACCTCACATAGTAACTTAAAACTTGGGTAGGCTACCTAAATTGAAATAAAGTATTTTCTCGCACTATAATGCTATTGCAAAGTTTAAAGAACGTAGTTGTAAAATAAATTAGAATACATTATTATAAGTACAGTTGGCAACCCTATCAGAACTAGCTCGCTATAGTAGAAATTACGGCCAACTTATAAAAAGTATTGTGTGTTCACACTAGTAACGGTTTGGCAACGTCGCTTTTAAACTTTTGCTGACGGAGCGGCAACATATCAAAGTAAAAGTCAAAAAGTATTTTATTCATTGAAATCACAAGGATCATTTTGAATCGTCTTAAAAAATAAATTTACATTTACTCCTGTTCCAACGCAACCAGACCTAGAAGAATCAGGCAACAAACACGGTCTGTTTTTCTTTTGATGATCCTGCTTACTATTAGGTGGGGAGCCCCTGTGTAGAGTCTCGAGAACAAGTGGAAGCTGATTCAAAGAAAAAAAGGAAAATCAACTTAAAAGCCTTCCTTAGGTAGGCAGTCAAAAGTAAGATGATAGAGAAAATCAGCAAAAGTTCATAAGGCAGCACACTCTACGCTTGATATACTCATAAATAACACATATTACAGTCCAGTCGGCAGGTGGTTTCAGATGGAAAAAGGTCAAAAGCTAATGAAACTTTGGGAGGTTGTTCAGGGATAGTTAATTAACATTTTCCCAAGTTTTGGACCTCGAGGACCATGTGCGGGGGGGGAACTGCACCTTCCTCCGGTTTTTTCTCAATAACTTTTTTCTCTTACATCCCACGGCAAAAGTACTAGCTACTTTTTTGTAGAACGTTAAATTTACCATAATTTGGACTGATAAAACATGTTTCTATGTCAATAGATTATCGAGATATGGCGATGTGTGTTTTTTTCTAAGTACATCAACTACGTGCAGAGACACTTTGGTAGCAATGTGATTGTTGTCTTTGATGGATACCCCACTAAATCCGGCTATCAAAGCACCAAAGCAGCAGAACGAGCTCGCCAGTCTGCATTACAAGCACCAACCAAAGTCGTGTTCTCCTCATCTACTATGGTGACAATAGCACAAGAAAAGTTCTGGCAAAAGATCACAATATGAGAGCATTCATTTCGATGTTGATGACACAAATGGTGGATGCTAGCATCGAAGTGAAGCAGGCATTTGAGGACGCCGTGATCATGGTGGTGGGGATGGGGTTGAGAAAAGAAGACTGAGTCCCTGCAGAAGACTGCTTCCACCCCCAATTAGTGGGATACAAGTTGACTTCCCGCCAGTTCAGCAATTGCTTGGAGGTAGCATATTGACGACCTCTGTGGCGCGGCGGGCGAAGGTTGGCCTGCGACGCAGGAGGTTGCGGGTGCGATTCCCGGAACATTTGTTCATTTTGTTCATCGGAACAAATATTTGTGCGATCGCAGATATTTGTTCAGGGTTTTCTGGGTATTTTCTATGCATAATAAAAAATATCTATCTATGTAATATATTGTATTAAGTATATCAGTTATCTAGTATCCATAACACAAGCTCTGCTTAGCTTGGGGCTAGATAATGTTGTGTGAACTGTCCAGCATTATTTATTTATTTATTTATCTTGCTGCAAGGTGGCCTGTGGCATCTTCTTTATGACTGGTTTTGATTATCTGTCGTTTTTGAGAGAACCGCCGGGCCTTAAGGTACCAGTTTGGTTTCAAATGAAAGCTACAATAATTTACTACAACTTCATTACAATAATTTATGACGTGGGATGCATATTTTAGAATATATTTCACAAAATAAGTAAAAATTTCTTAAAAAAACACTTAGGAGAAAAATTGCCTATTTTCGAAGAACTTTATCTTGGAAACCAATGCCTGTATAGATCTCGCCTTAGTGTCAAATTGTAGAAAATTTAGTCTACTTTAAAAATATGCCTGTTGACTATACCGGTCAGACCCTTCCTTGACTAAGATATTGAGCAAAAACTGAAAAAAATTATAAAATTTCATGATTTTTTGAGCCGCTCGCTCAGCACTTGGAAAATATGGTTTTTTAATAGTGGTTAAGGTATTAACAACATATAAAAAATCAGCGTGACCGGAACTTTTGTAAGCACGACCCCTTTTTCATGTTTAACTTGACTGCACTATAATATGAATACCAACATGATGATGTGAATGTTTGGTTTTCATCAGAGAAGAAAATCAGCTTTTGAGATCTGGTTTGGGTGGAGGGGTTTCCAAAGTAGGTGATTGTAACCAGGAACCATAATTATAATAACATTCTATCATTATTTGGGTATAACCATGGTATAACAGAAGAAATAAGGTGGAATTTAGCATTTTTCGGCACATTTTAGCAAATTCTAAAAAAATATTTTTTCGAAGCTCCATATCTCGGTAACTTATCAACATACAATCAAGTTTGAATAATCAAAATTATAGTAAATTTAACGTTCTACAAAAAATAATTAGTACTTTTGCCGTAGGATGTAAGGGAAAAAAGTTATTGAGAAAAAACCGGCGGAAGGTGCTGTTTCCCGCCCCCTCCTCTTTTCGCACAGGGTCCTCGAGGTCCAAAACTTGTTTTTTTTTTTTTAACCCTCCCTGAACAACATCCTGAAGTTTCATTAACTTTTGACCTTTTTCCACTACTTTACCCCACTTTTTACGACCTGCCGACTAAAACATCACTTTTATTATTTAGCGCCATCTCTATCATGTTTACTTACTATCTTACACAAAACTCTTGTGTTTGAAGGTCAATTTAGCGCCATCACTGTCATCTTTAATTAAACTGGGTGCTCTGCTGCGTAAAAGTATCTCGCTACGATAATAGATGTCCGTGCAAAATAAACTCACACATTTGTAAAAATTGTCGTATTTCAAACCTGTTTTAAAAATTCCCTATTGTATATTTTTGTTTGGAACGACCATTCGCGATAACTATTATCATTAGGAAGTCTACAAAATAAGTCAATTTATAAAATGACAATCTGTGGTTTGAGTAACGGCCTAAAGTATTTTGTGTGGGCAAGGAAACTGGAACATTCACCATAATATAAAACAAAGTCGCTTTCCGCGTCTGTCTGTATATCCGCTAACTCCTCCTAAACCACGCAACGGATTTAGGTGCGGTTTTTACCATTAGTTAGAAAAAAACGCTAGGTTTATATATATAACTAGTGACCTGCCCCGGCTTCGCACAGGCAGTAACTTCACATTTATTTTTTTTCTAAATAACACCCGTGCAAAGCCTAGGCAGGTCGCTCAGATAAAATATTATTTCGAAACAAATTTTCAGTGTCTCTGTTTCATCACCTACGCTGTGTCATTTGCATTATTAAGTTGGCGTCACGGTGACGTCCATCTGTCTGTATCTCGCTTTGAGTCAAGCCTCTTAGCAATAGACCTTGCTCTTAGCGACAACTCTTAGCTACCTCTACCTATAGGTACATAGCCTATCGAGCTTAAGGTGGATGCGCACGCTTGCGGCGCGAAATTCAAATTTTTTGGTGTTTTTTGCCCATTACAGCTCATCAACACTTCTTCAGATAACGAAAGTTGAGTTCGCGACAACTAGGAGACTTAACACACATGTTTTAATTGATAGTATCTCATAAATATCATCAGTTTAGCTATGATACCCCTAAACACATTTTTACAGTGTTTTTGTTAGTTTAGGGGTATCGTAGCTAAACTGATGATATTTTTGAGATACAATCAATTAAAACATGTGTGTTAGGTCTCCTAGTTGTCGCGAACTCAACTTTCGTCATCTGAAGAAGTGTTGATGACCTGTAAAGGGCAAAAAACACCAAAAAATTTGAATCTCGCGCCGCAAACGTGAGCATTCACCTTAAGGAGTTTTTCAATAAACATAGTCAAACAAGAGCCAGCAATATTAAATTGATACTGAACTCTAAGAGTGATCTTGATAACATCAATTAAGTATTTTTATATGCGTGTTGTTGTCGTTGCTACAGTAAAATACTAATACCTATTCATTTATGGATCAATTCATTATTCAAAAATTTTAGTTTTTTAGGTTCCAAAATAATGAATCAGGAATCACATTGTGATGATATTATGGTACAAATTTATAGAGAATATATATTCGCCTTTCGAGATAGCTAATAAAAACTAGGCAGTTTCATACAAAATTTTCACATAAATACGTTGTTACCATCTTACCATCGCAACAATCGCTGAAAATTAAGAAAAATAGGGTCTGTTTAGGTACCAGTATATCTAAATCCATTGCATATTTTAATGTGAAAATAAAAACAAATAGTCGCTTTATATTCCTCTATAGTTACGTCCAGCTTATTATCTTATGCCCAAATAAATTACTTTTTCAATTACGAGAAAGAATAGACAGTATAAGGCCCTCGACATACACTCGGAATACCGTAACGGAATTCCTTTTCGAAATTCCTTCGCGGGATTCCGTACAGACGCCACGCACTTGGATTTTTTTTTAATTCGGATTATCAAGGCAATGCATAGGCCATCATGCGGAATTACGAATCGAAAAACAAACCGTACGGAAAATTACCTAGTGTGTGTGGTAGGTCCATAGATTTGTATGGACTTACTGCGTTCGATATTTAATTTCGAAATTCCGTTTCGGAATTCCAAAACGGAATTCCGAGTGTATGTGGCCGGCCTAAAACACACTATAATTTCTCCATACATTTTTCTATGTAAAAGTGACGGGATGCACGGCTACCTCGGCTCGGCTTGGCATTCCGCGCTCGGACGCGTTCGTGGAAAATGTGTGTGTCGTGTGATGTGACGCATTCAAAATGTGACTGCGTCCTTAAATCACAAGCATAATTTTGAATGTTTGTTGATGCTCGCTGAAAACTGTTCGTAAACATTCCCATTAGATACCAGTCGATGTGAAAATATGCATCATGAAGTTTAGTTACTTTGTTACGGTTATTTCCATCAATTCGGTACCTACATATCTAATGTCTAATGTCACTGGTTGCTATTTGGTCACCTTACTTGGTACATTTTTTTTTTTTTTTTTTTTTTTATACTACTTGGTTGACGGGACAAGCAAGAGGCCCACCTGATGTTAAGCGGTAACCTCTGCCTATGAACAGTGCATTACCTCATAGATCACGTCCACCTAGGACGCAACCTATGTGGCATTGCACTGCGCCCGCCACCCTGAGACATAAAGATGAAAAGTCTCATGTGCCTTTAATTTCACCGGCACCCTTACCCTTCAAACCGGAACACAGCAATGCGAGCACTACTGCTTTGCGGCAGAAATAGGTATGGTGGTAGTACTTCCCCGGACGAACTCTTTCACAAAAAAGCTCTACTACTACTACATGGTTCTGACAGTGACTGTAGAAAGAACCAGTGTGCTGATAGGTTAAAGTAATTTACCTAACATGAGTCCTCATAGCGCAATCGTATAGAATAAAGAAAAGTATTTACATAGACTTCAGTAAGTATTCAAGCCAAAACACAGCCTTGTTACACGAGGAAATTGAAAAAGTTTATATCTTTAGCCCGCGTTGAGTGTGTGCATAGTGCAAAGTAATGAGAATTAGTTTTTAGAATACCGTATTTCAACAGGAAAAGCGAAACCCTTTATGGGTTTTTTTATTTTTATTTTTTTTTTATTTGGTTCACAACTCGGGTTATACACATAACATTTTCTTACAGTACTTCGTTTTACTGGCATTTTCGGTGTAAACTCTAATACTAGTGAACACAACATGCACTTTATTGTCATGCACATGGGATACTTTGTTGTCCGTCTAACGTTTATAATAATCTAATTTCCATTCAACTTATCTATGAGCTTGCGTGACTCAATGTGTTAAAAAGATATGGTAATGCCTAATTTTAGTATGGAAATTATGCAGACAAATGCCAACTAATAACACCACAATCTTAAAACGGGTTCACGTCGTTCATCGAAAATTATGCCTCATACATAATTATCCATCCACAACTGCCAATTTCGTTTTCCTTTCATCATACGCCAAGTAGGCGCACGGCTCAGTACCATCATTATCTCATCAGTATACCCGCGATTCGCACTAAGCGTTTTGTTTCCACCTTTGTAATGCGAACTGCTAATGAATGGATTTCACTGCCGTCGTCTATCTTTCCTGAAAACTATAATATGGTTATCTTTAAGGCAAGTGAATAGGTGTCTTCTAAACCTTCGTGCTCCAACGTCGGCCGCATCGTCACTTACCAACAGGTGAGATCGCAGTCAGACAAGGGACAATCAATGTTATAAAAAACGCAACATATTTCACATCCCCGTGGGGCTACTATTTATGTGTCCGTTGTTGGCAAGTGACAATTTTTTTAATACCGTCTTAGACAAGCATTCCTCCTGGGAAATTATACCGCTTAAACTTTACAATAAAGATACGGGGAAGCGAATTTTTTATACCCACAATACATAGAGAACTATGTACCCGCCCGCTCCACGTTTGCTGCTCATTCGGATATAATTCACATCAATTAAATAATGTTTTCTATAATTTATCAGAATATTTTGATAAAGATGTTCAAGTCTAATATTTTGATTTTATATGTAGTACTAGTGGAATGCCCGCGACTTCGTCCGCGTTTACTTTTCCATACAAATGTCAACACCCCGATGCACCCCCTTAGGAGTTGAATTTCGGAATTTCTTTCTCAGGAGCGCCCTAGACCACAAAAGGAACGTACCCTCCAAATTTCAGATCTCTAGGACTTACAGTTTAGGCTGTGCGTTGATAGTCAGTCAGTCAGTCAGTCAGTCACGCAACGATTTCAGATATATTAATTTATTGACTTTTATATATAGATGTCTAATGTTTTACTATAAAAACTTTCGTGATTCATATCATTAATTTTATAAAAACGGGATTTTTTACCTATATATACCTAGGAATATTGAGTACTCAGACCTAAGATTAAAAAGTTATTGTACTTAGGTCCGAAACGGCCAAATGTTGATACTTACAAAATAACCTACCACCCTTATATATACACAGTTTTAACAATAAAGTATTACTTTACTTTACTTTGTAGATACAATCTAGAGACTAATATGCGATTTGTCAGTTGCCCATTCAAATGCAAAAGAATAATTAATTTTGAAAAAAAAAACAACCTCTAAACTAGGAATTTATCTCCAATACAAGATTTTATAATATTATTAGTGATCGGAACCGTGCGGTGATCACAATGAGCCTAAAAACGGCCAGTCTACTATTATACATCGGGGAGTTCCGTTGTCCACCTTCTTCTTCTTCTTCTTCTTCTTTTTGGCGTGTTCAGCGGACCGGTAGTGGTGCCACAAGAGTTTGCCAATGACAGGTGATTAACTTGACATAAAACCAAAAAAGTGCTGGGAGTTTGAGGAAAGATAAAGGTACGGTTTAAAGGGAGAATCGTACGTGATTATGTAATACAAATCGATTCACACTTAACTGAAAAAAAAAACGAGTTGTCCACCTTCCATCTGCATCATCAGACCAGCTCGCTGTCATTATAATATTGTATTGTCACTGACACGGAACTTGACAGGTATGCTAATTTCAGTTTATGTCCTATTATCTATTTAAACAAGTAGGTATATTAAATACGCGTAAGTAGCAAATAAACAAAAAAAAGCGTTGAGTTCTTTCAATCAAATCAAAAGATATTAATTTTGTAAAAATTTAAAAAAAACCCTCAACTCAATGAAACGGCTGAACCGATTTTGACCCCTACCAGCATCAAGCTTATAGATCGTGTTCCCAACGTCGAGATACGAAGTCAAACGAAGCTCAAACATAGCTATGAACACAACAGAAAAATTCAAGTTTCAAACAAAACCAAAAGAAAGGTTCATCCACTCGGGTGCTACGATGCCACAGACTGACACAAACACAGCCATAAACACACACACACACACACACACACACACAGACACACAGACACGTCAAACTTATAACACCCCGTCGTTCTGCGTCGTGGGTTAAAAATACTGATTCGCTCTTCACTACAATTGTCCTTCATTATTACCCAGGCTTGCCAAGTTGGGGGTTTTCCCCCTAAATTTAGGGGCATATCATGTGGAATGGGGTTTTTTTAGGGGTAAAATATTTTTAGGGTTTATTGAGGGGGAATCTATCTACTATCTTCGAGTGAATTTTATTTTCCATTAAATAATTTGTCTATAATCCGCAACCTCCTGCGTCGCAGGCCAACCATCGCCCGCCGCGCCACAGACGTCGTATTTGATGGACAAATGAAATGGCATACTTAGTTTTGTAAAATACAGACATGAATTATTACGCTTTTTACACTATGTCTGACCTCTTGTATGGGATCAAACCACTGTGCGGCGGGCGAGTAGCCGGCTGACTGAGATGCAAGAGGTTACGGGCTCGATACCCGCTGCGGGACAAATGTTTGTATGATCTGCAAATATTTGTTCCGGGTCTGGGTGTTATGGTACCATGGTACTTGTTGTTCCTGATACCCACGACACAGAGAATCTTAGTGTGGGATCAGGACTACGCATGTAACTGTTGGGTGTTATGTTATAATCACAATAAAAATACGCAACTTAATATGGTGTTTTTATTATAAGGGGTTTTTGTGAAAAAAACTTAATTTAGGGGTTTTTAGGGGTATTTTGACTTATTCTAGGGGGAAACTTTTGTAGGAGTTGGCAAGCCTGTTTACCGTATTGTTCGTTTGCTTGTGATCCTCGATCATAATTTTCTGCGCGGTTAGCCCGAATTGTAACGCGTATTTAAAGGCGCTATCGATTGATATTTTATTTAAGCTATTTTCGTTTTTACTATCACGTGGTATGCGTTTCGTTTACTGCTCAATAAAAAGTGAAATGGCTTTCTCCGAGGTTTTATTGTAATATACGAAATGGCAGATGGAGCTTGTGGAAACACATAAGTACATACCTACCAGCATCAAGCTTATAGAAAGTGTTCCCAACGTCGAGATAAGTCGAACGAAGCTCAAAGATGTTGGGAATCGTATAACGGAACTAAAATGGAGTTGGGCAGGACACCTGGCAAGACGAAGTGACGATAGGTGGAGTAAGGCGCTAACTGAATGGCGCCCAAGAACTGGATACAGAAACGTTGGTCGTCCAGCAGCGAGATGGGCAGACGATATCGCACGCGTCGCGAGTCGAACCTGGAAGAGACTGGTACGGGACCGTGAGGGATGGCACAGGCAAAGAGAGGCCTATACCTACTCAGCAGTGGGTGAAGTCAGGCTGTGGATGATGATGATGATAACTACCAGATTCAATTTGAAACAAAGTCCTTATCGAATCATGTAGTAGGTAAAACTTAATTTGTTTGGACCGAGGTCTTTTAAAATAACTTCTTGTATGGAAATGGGAAGATCTTCATTCTTTAATTTAACAATTTCAACGACTCCATTCTGAAGCTAGATTTAAAACACGTCTCCTAAAAAACAGAGCTGAAATAGCACAGGATGCGATTGCTTTTAGCAAGTAATCCGGGGAGAAAAAAAAGATACTTGACTTACAATTACATTGAGGTAGGTATTGAATGAATTAATTAATGGAAATACTTTATAGTACACCTTACAAACTAGTTCTTTTTTTTTATTTTTTATTGATTCGTTTGGTAATATTTGTATCCCAGGCATGGGAAATCTGAGCCATCTTAATTAACTCTAAGAACTTGTACCTGTTAAATACATCAGAGACTTGAGACTTGAGACTTTTTATCTGTCTCAGGGTGGCGGGCGCAGTGCAATGCCACATAGGCTGCGTCCTAAGTGGACGTGCCCTATGAGTTAATGCACTGTTCATAGGCAGAGGTTACCGCTTAACATCAGGTGGGCCTCTTGCTTGTTCCGTCATCCAACTAGTATATAAAAAAAAAAAAAAAAAAATACGGCCAGTCTACTATTATCCATCGAGGAGTTCCGTTGTCCACCTTCCGTCTCCATCATCAATCAGCTCGCTGTCACCATAACATTGTATTATCATCGGAACTTGACGGGTATGCCAAATTTCAGTTCAATCGGATATCGGTACGTCAACCCAATCGCCACCTGTGAAATTATCATTTAGAAGTTCCGGTGGCCATCTGGGATCTTCTTCATCAGTTCCACTTCACCAAATTATACTTTCTAAACGCGCATGCTTGAATTGTTGCTGAAAATACCAACATCGCTATATGTACCTATGCCAATAATATTTGAGAAGTTCCCTCAATTCCTCATGGATCCCATCATCAGAAACAGAATCTGAAGAAAATAGCACTCCTTGTAAATAAAAAAAAATATCCGAATCCTATCATAAATAAGGGAGATGAGGAAACAAATTAAAACAAGTAATTAATTTTGTAAAAAATAAAAAATAACCCAACGCTAAACGGCTGAACCGATTTTGATCAAACAAAGCTAAGATCACTCCCGACAAATAAAACTTTCAAACAAAAAAAAACACGAAATCGGTTCATCCGTTCGGGAGCTACGATGGGACAGACAGACACACACACACACAGACACGTCAAACTTATTATAACACCCCTTTGTTTTTCGTCGGGGGTTAAAAAAGAGCGAGCCTTACAGTACAGCTCGTTCACCGTAAGATAGCACCTGCATTGGTTGGCGCCAACCAAGGCAGGTGCCATCTTACGGTGAACAAGCTGTAGTCGCATATGATGTTTAACATATGACATCTCATATCCTTGGTAAGCAACATGGCTGATAGTACCAACCTCTAGGAAAAATGCGCACTTTTTTTACACATTTCCGTCACTTTTTACGAAATCACTCCCACAGATTGCAGGAAAGCGAGATGAAAGATTTACACATTCAAAAAACACGCACACGAATTTAGAACTATCTAAGAATAGCGCCACACCTGCGGAACGTTCGGCGCCAATCGTTCGGTTCAATACGCTCGCAGTATTTTTCAAGTTCCCTATGACATCAACCGAAATTAAGTTGCGTTTAGCGTAGCGGTAACCTCCCAATACTACGACCGATAATCCAGTCGCCGAAGTGTTGGCGCCGAACCTTCGGTAGGTGTGGCGCTACACTAATAGCTGAACATATATTCAGGTAACATTATATCTGTTACGTCTAAGAGATTCAGTGTACATTGCCACGTCTCCTCCGGAGGTGGATTTGTTTCAGAGTTGAAACGTAGCTGTCTCAACGATTTTTATTTCACGAGGTGAAGTGCAATTCCGTAGCAGGTACCCGAGTGCCTCTTCTTTTCAATAGATAAATTGTTTGTTACACTGTATTGTAACGTAGTCGAGAGCTCGTCACGATGGTAAGTGGCCTGACGGCATGACTCTTGTCCGTGATGGTAACCTTTGATGTAGGACGATACGTGCGTTGATCCTTTGTTCTCATAAGGACAGATTCTCAAAAAGACAGATTCGCATTAGGACAGATTCTCAAAAAGACAGATTCGCAAAAAGACAGAGTACATATGTGATACAATGGCGCCATCTCATCTGTCCGGGACATCAGTAAGAGCCGGTGCGGCGGCAGATTCCGCTGAGGATCTCAAAAGGTGCAAATATGCAACGACAGAGCTTACGTATTTGAGCCTTTTGGAACCAAGACTCTGGGTCCGTGGGGTACCGAATCCTTCGCGTTTTCATATTTCTTTCAGGGCGTCTTTTCGAAGCGACGCTTGACCCGAGAGCTGGCTCTTATCTGGCTCATCGCATTAGTATTGCCATTCAGCGTGGCAATGCAGCCAGAGTCTTAGGGACGCTTCCGTCTGTTAGTAATTTTGATCAGTTTAGCTTTTGTTGAGATGATCTTTAAATCCTTAGCAACGGTCTTTAAGCCTCAACTGTTTAGTTTGTATCTTTTAAACTTTGTTATCTACCTACTTATATTAGTAAGTATATCAGTTATCTAGTACCCATAACACAAGCTCTGGCTTAGCTTGGGGCTAGATAATGTTGTGTGAACTGTGTCCAACATTATTTATTTATTTTATTTATTTATTAGTTGTATTATTATTTCTGTAAATAAAGATTTCCACTTAAGAATATATTATTGTCTAGCCTCATTCGTATACAAATCTAGTCTCTCTTTAGCTTTTCCCTGCACATTAACTTTATCTTTCACATTTAAATATACTTATCTAATTGGGTCCCTTCGAAGATAAGTATTCAAATTAATATCATAAATGTCAAAGTTTGGACATTTGTATGTTTGTCACTCAATCACGCCAAAACGGCTGTACCGATTTCGATGAAACTCTGTACGCAGATAGATTAAAACCTGGCTTAAGTGATAGCCTACTTTTTATTTCGGTTATACGCGAGAGAAGTTGCGGGCGACACTTTTAGCTGTCGAGTAAAACTGTAGAGATGTACACCTTTTTGCATGAATAGTGCCCTCTAGTTTCGTAGCTTGGTACTATACAATCTTATTACGACACGGTGTAAATGCGCCTCCTCGTGCCTTCGTAGAATATTAGAGTTCCGCCGGCATGCACGATGTTATTCTTTAATAAGATGTTCGAGGTTCCGTACCCGCACGTAAACCAGGTATTAAACCTGTGACAAATCTGTATGCAGTAAAAACAGGGATGGTTTGCTGAGTTTACCGAAATTGTGTTTTCTTTGAAACGAAATACGGGGATCATGCAATGCCAGTTTCAAAAGGGATCATGTCTGTTTTTATCAATGACTAAAAAATCCTATTAAGTCATTGGTTTTTATGTAGTTTTCATGGGGCTAATTGTCTAACGAACGGGTAATCGGTTTTGGATTAAGATTTAACAATATATTGCGCAGTATGTTTCGAATAAAGTATGACTCTCGAAAAGAAGCTAAAATATGCTGCGCAATGTATTGCGAAAACGTGATCAAAAGCGATTGTCAGTTCATTCGACTTTAGACAATATGGATGGCTGATCTATGACAAAATTTGCATATATTTTTAAATTTTAAATTTCCTTAAATGTGAATATATATATTTCTAAATAGGTTTATACAATATATATGTAAGCGTCGCAAGGTAACTGAGGTGAAGGGGCGCGGGCGGCATGCTATAGTCTGCGCCCTATCGTAAAACAGTCAGAGGAGACTAGGCTGGGGCCCTGGCGTGAAGCTTAGTCGTCTACGCCAACAGCGGGGCGCTGGCGTGAAGCTTAGTCGTCTACGCCAACAGCGGGGCGCTGGCGTGAAGCTTAGTCGTCTACGCCAACAGCGGGGCGCTGGCGTGAAGCTTAGTCGTCTAAGCCAACAGCGGGGCGCTGGCGTGAAGCTTAGTCGTCTACGCCAACAGCGGGGCGCTGTCGTGAAGCTTAGTCGTCTACGCCAACAGCGGGGCGCTGGCGTGACGCTTAGTCGTCTACGCCAACAGCGGGGCGCTGGCATGAAGCTTTGTCGTCTACGCCAACAGCGGGGCGCTGGCGTGAACTTTGTCGTCTACGCCAACAGCGGGGCGCCGGCATGAAGCTTTGTCGTCTACGCCAACAGCGGGGCGCTGGCGTAAACTTTGTCGTCTACGCCAACAGCGGGGCGCTGGCGTGAACTTTGTCGTCTACGCTAACAGCGGGGCGCTGGCGTGAAGCTTAGTCGTCTACGCCAATAGGAAAAAAAAGTTACGTCGTCCGATCGAGCGGACTATGCTGTCGGACCACGCGTTCACAGCCTAATGTTGTCAGCTGTAGATCAGAATCGTGAGAGCAAACAATCTATTTTACACCATTTTCCCAATAAAATATATTTTCAAAACACTTGCTCATAATGTGGCTCTAATTTCACCGCAATTAGGCACATAATGACACCTGTAATCAAACTGTGACTTTTTCATTGCTATTATTCACTAGCGAGTTATAGAGACAGTTGAACATTTACATAGAGTTTGTATTTCTGTTTTATTATTATTTTCTTCACTAGTGTGTTGAAAAAGCTTCGTATGATACACGTGTGTATTGATGATTACCGTCCTCGGCTCTCTTAAGACCCTCACCTAACATTACACACTAGTACCATAACATACCATTCCCCCTCTAAAAGGCTTATTTTATTAACTGAAAACAGTGAATAAAAAGAACTTGTAATCACAATTTTGGTCTAAAACAATTTAATGATCTATGGGCACTACGACACGATGAAGAAGAAGAAGAATCACAATTTTGGTGTTTGAATTTAGAACACACTTTAATATATTCGACCTCCATCTAAATGCAACACGCTCCAATAACAACTCCTATACAACCTCCATGCGCAAAAAATACTCGATACAAAATCCTTGTGCCAAAGAATACTCGACATACAAACTTCTTGAGCAAATAACTCCTCGAGATTTGATTGGTAGGCATTTTTGACAAGGAGTTTATAGCATTAGAATTAAAAAAAATGCATTCTTTGCTGTGATTAGTAAATTGGCGCTATTTTGAAAAGTGTAAGTTGTACGAATACAAAGTTTAGTGGTACCTACTTAAATAATAAATCGATTGAAAATACATTCAACTGATGAAGAAGCTTTTCGCTTAAATTTTTCTTATTCTCGTAGTCATGGTATAAAGTATAGTATGCAACTCTTGAATAAAACTAATTTATATCGAGAGCCATGAATCACTCGCGTCGCACAGGATTCTAACACTTGAAATGAATCACTCCCTGCGGTCGTGATTCAGTCGTAAGAATCCTTCACTTGCTCGTGATTCACCTATGGCCCTCGCTTTAAATCCGTCCTTTATTCACTAAATGCATAATATAGTACTATTTTTCCGATCGAAAATAAAACAAACTCATATATTTTCCATCCATGTAATAAGGCTATAAAGTAGTACAATGCATAACCGCTGGAATACATTATCAAAGAAGCTACCAATTGGTTCTGTTCGAGAAGCCTTGTTTTTAAGAGTTCCAATATAATTCTTTTCGTTACCACTGATTCTGAATTTGCTGGAAAAGGAAGCTAAAATATGGGACAATTTTATATGGACTGAAATTGTGAACAAATTTTTATAGATTTTTCTCACTGCCGAAATACTATACAATTTCACGAGACAAACATTTTTATTCTAACTCTTTTAAATACAGGGTACTACTTAATTTTAATAAATAAATAAAACAACATATAGATGGGTCTTTAGATATACGTCTGCATATGAAGAGACAAAAATAACACTTTTAAAACTTGGAAGATAAATTAAAATAACAATAATAGGTAATTCCGTAAAGACATTCGCAGGATTCTGCATAATACTTCAAAAAAAAACTCTAATAGTATTTTTACTTTGCCATCCGCTCCATGAACCTTCGTCTCGTGTTGTTGATAGAGCACTGCGCTTGCAGGCGTTGTACTGCATTGGAGGCCTGAGTAATAAATAATATAATATTTGAATGTAAAGTATTTTAATCTAATAATTAATTATTCTTACGACTGAGGCTGAATTTACAGTCATGCTGACCATCGGCGCGGACGGTCAGCGCCTAGTTTTTTTTATAAACTGTAATATGGGTCTCTAATAAAAACTATAATACATCTCTGTATGACGACCTCTGTGGCGTGGCGGGCGAACGTTCGCCTGCGACGCAGGAGGTTGCGGGTTCGATTCCCGCCTCGGAACAAATATTTGTGCGATCCGCAGATATTTGTTCAGGGTGTTCTGGGTATTTTCCCAAAATTTTTTAATAAAAAATATCTATCTATGATAATGTAGATTGTATTAAGTGCACAGAAGCCATTACCGAAGCTAAGTATATTGTATTAAGTATATCAGTTGTCTAGTTCCCATAACACAAGCTCTGCTTAGCTTGGGGCTAGATAATGTTGTGTCCATCAATATTTATTATTATTTATTTATTATTATTATTATCTCGAGGCTTATGAGAAGGAGTGGTAGGAAACTGCCAAAGGCCAGGATGATTGTAAAATTTTGGGAAAGACCTTTGCCCAGCTGTGGGACACAACGGCTAACATAAAAAAAAATGGGTCTCTTTAAGGCAAGAGTGAATAGGTGCCTTCTAGACCTTCATGCTCCAACGTCGGCCGCATCGTCACTTACCAACAAGTGAGATCGCGGCCAACCGAGGGTCTACAATAGTTAAAAAATAATAATAGTGGTCACAAACTTCGATGCAGATTTTGAAACTCCTTCAGTGCTACCAATAAACGTGAAATATCCTTGGAATAGTTACTCCATGTTTTGTCTCTTTCCATCGAATTTGAAACTGCTTGTCAACGCAAAGGACAAACACTGTCTTTAAATTTTACATTAGTTTTTAACCCCCGACTCAAAAACAACGGGGTGTTGTAAGTTGTGACGTGTCTGTGTGTCTGTGTGTCTGTCTGTGGCATCGTATCTCCCGAACGGATGAACTTATTTCAATTTTGTTTTTGTTTGTTAGGTGAATTTGTCGTGGTTGTTCTTAGCTATGTTTGATTAAAATCGGTTCAGCCGTTTCATTGCGCTGAGGGTTTTTTAATTTTTACAAAATTAATTACTTGTTGTGATGTGATGAGCGGTGATGAATTAGGCACCGACGATGTTATGTAGGTACTTTTGCTTACAGTTTTGCACTCACATTATTCTTCCTGATGATAAGAATGGAAACGCCACCACAACATCCAGGTCTAGATCTGGGTGATCGAGGCACAGTCCCCACTAGGTACCGGCTGGCGGGACGAGGTGGCGGATAATATTCTTCATCTTCTTCGTCAGATGCTGTAAAAACATAACATAACACCCAACAGTCACATAGGTACATTTTTTTTTTATACTACTTGGATGACGGTACAATCAGATGGCCCACCTGTTGTTAAGCGGTGCCCTCTGCCTATGAACAGTGCATTACCGCATAGGTCACATCCACCTAGGACGCACCCTATGTGGCATTGCACTGCGCCCGCCACCCTGAGACGTAAAGATGAAAAGTCTCATGTGCCTGTAATTTCACCGGAACCCGGAACACAGCAATGCGAACACTACTGCTTTGCGGCAGAAATAGGTATGGTGGTTAGGTGGTGGTCTTCCCTGGACGAACTCTTTCACAAAAAAGCTCTACTACTACTAGGTACATAGTTCTGACCCCACACTAGGATTCCCTGTGTCGTGGGTATTAGGCACTACTAGTACCATTGTACCATAACACCCAGACCCGCAACAAATATTGTTGAAATTACAGGCAGCAGGCGAGCAGGCGTACGGCTCAGTACCATCCTTACCTCATTGGTATACCTTCTATTCGCACAAAACGTTTCAGTTTTACCTTTATAATGCGAACTGCTAAGGAGCGGAATACACTACCGTCGTCTGTCTTTCCTGAAAACTATAATCTCAGGGTCTCTTCAAGTCAAGAGTGAAAAGGTGCCTTCTAGACCTTTGTCCTTCATCTTCGGCCACATCGTCAGTTACCAACAGGTGAGATCGTGGTCAAACAAAGGTCTATCAATGTAAAAAAAAAAAAAAAAAAAAAAAACATTACATTTTTCATCTTTTTGTTTCAGGGTGGCGGGCGCAGTGCAATGCCACATAGGGTGCGTCCTAGGTGGACGTGACCTATGAGGTAATGCACTGTTCATAGGCAGAGGGTACCGCTTAACATCAGGTGGGCCGTCTGCTTGTTCCTTCAATATAGCAATAAAAAAAATGCAGATCATTAAAACATTTGACCCATAAAAAAACAGTTTTTGTTAATGATTGCCGTCTAACCAACCTTACCGCCCATTCACAAACCGAATTTTTGGGCGTTTTGGAACCAGTATCCACCAAAGTAGAGTTTTTTAATTGAATTGTTTTATTTATTTCTTTTGTATTTTTGTAAATTTTGTGCATACCTACCTACTTGTATGAATTGTATTATTATTATTTGTGTAAATTAAGGTATTGCTTCTTTATTTGTCTGAGGATCGCTACCTACTAATTACCTAATGCCTGATATGTTTATTGTTATAAACAATTTCACTTAGAAGCCTCTAGCGGAATTATTTATATTTATATATACTTATTTATTATACTTATATTTTTGTATCTTGTCCAATGTTGTATAGTGGATAATTCAGTGGGCTACAATATAGTTATATTTGTGTTACTTAACTTTTTCATATACTAAGATTTATATTGTAGCTGTTTATTGTCCTTGAAAAAATAAAATAAAATAAAATAAACTTAGTCGATTTTCTTCAAAGTTTGATAAAAAAATAGTATTATAGTTAGTGGAGATTAGCAGTAAAACGGCTTATGAATAGTGCGTTATCTCATAGGTCAAGTCTACCTAGGACGCGCACTGTGGACGGGTATCGGAATGGCGTGACCCCATTTTTTTTTTTTTTTTTTTTTTTATACTACTTGAATGACGGAACAAGCTGATGGCCCACCTGATGTTAAGCGGTAACCTCTGCCTATGAACAGTGCATTACCTCATAGGTCACGTCCACCTAGGACGCAACCTATGTGGCATTGCACTGCGCCCGCCACCCTGAGACAAAGATGAAAAGTCTCATGTGCCTGTAATTTCACCGGCACCCTTACCCTTCAAACCGGAACACAGCAATGCGAGCACTACTGCTTTGCGGCAGAAATAGGTATGGTGGTAGTACTTCCCCGGACGAACTCTTTCACAAAAAAGCTCTACTACTTCAAAAAACCCCCCATATCGCATTCTACTTACATTTTCTGCTAGAATGCTTCAGGATACCGCGAAGCGTCTTCATCTGTACGTTGCTTTGGCTCTTGAACTCAGGCTCATCCACTTCAGACCGACCGTATGCCTTGCATTTATTTCTATTTAAGGATCCTCGGGTGAATTTTAGTATCCTGTCATGAAAATGACGAATTATAAAAGTTGTTTAGTAATACCTACCTAACTTTTATGAAAAGGCTAAAGACGATGCTTATAGTATACAGATAGTAGAGCAACATGAACTGAAGGTTGCGCTAACACCAGGCCGAAATCTTCACACAAAAAAAAACGCCTCGCGCCGCTCGAAAAAGCAATTTTTATTGAATATATCGTTATTTTTTTATTTATTTTTTTAAATTTAGTAATCAAATTTTAATTTTAAAAATACATTGTGGCTGTGTTTTCTTTTCAATATGCTATACAGCACCTACACTAAGTCGTAAAGACTTGTGTTGTAGGTGCTGATATCCTTCAGGTATTAAAAACAAGCGTAGCCATATCATCACCATCGTACAAATTTCTGGTAAGTATGCACATTAATTTCCCTCTACTATAAAATATTCCTTTTAAATTATTTTAATTTTACAGGTAAATAACATCAATTCATAGTTAAATAAATAAATTAAATGATTACATAGACACACGCCTTTTTCCCCGAAAGTGTAGGCAGAACCTCAATGGGCCTTTTTCACCTTGAGATAATTTACGGTACAAAACCCCTACAGTAAACCTTCGGCTTTGTTGTATTGATTTTATTGATCTAATTTGATTACCCAATCATATGCTCCATTTTAATAAACAATCGAATCTAGCCAAAAAATAGAGGTAGCTTTGGGGTTTTTTTTTATCGAGAAAATATTGTCTGATCGTGTTTCTGGTACAGTGATCCCTCGGAATTATAATGTATATCTTGCATAATTTGAATATTGTACTTCATATAGTCAGTTAAAAATCAAATCTAACATTAGGAATTTTGCGGCATACCCTTAAGCTCTGTCCACCTGTGAAAACTACATGAAAATCCGTTCAACAAACAGACAGAATAGAAGTCTATAACTCGCTGATCTGTGTTCTCTCTCGTCTATAATCACCTGTTTTCTGTTCTGATTACTTTTCTTTAGTGTACCTACAGACGCACCGAGTTTTACAGTTTTATTATGTGTTCATAAGGAATTCAAGAATACTGGGGCACAAGCGTTGATATACCCTTGCGCCATCTCATCTGTCCGGGACATCAGTTAGGGCCGGTGCGGCGGCAGATTCCGCTGAGGAACCAAAAGACGCAAATATGCAAATCTCGACAGAGCCACAGAATAAATAATTGTACAAACAGAACTAACTTATTTGAGCCTTTCGTGGTCGAGAATCAGAGTCCGTGGGCTACCTTCGCGTTTCCAAAATTCGGGCGTCTGGTCGAAGCAACGCGTGATCGGATTAGTTGAGCTAGGTACCTTTAGAGTTTAGATCGTTAGCAGTGGTCTTCAGGTAGCTCAACAGTTTCATATGTATTTTTTTTAATTGCGTACGTACTTACTTATATTAGTTGTATTATTCTTTCCGTAAATAAATGTTATTTATAAGATAACTGGTCAAGAATAACTTACGAGAATTTTTTCTTAGTTTTCTTTGTATTCTCCACTGAACTGGAGGCGTCTTCAGTTTCCTCGGAATCTGAACTATTGGCATACACGCCTTTACCCATTCTGCCCAGACGCAGAGGAATATTGAACAGTGTAGATAAGCGAGTGGATGGAGGCTAAGTATACTTTTTGTTTTATTCAAGCTTATTATTATCTACATTTTTTTATAATTTATCGTTCTGGATACCGATATAAATCGACTTAAATGACGTGTTGAAATTCTTTGAAACAACGAATCGATATAAAGTTACTGTCACGACAGATTGACAGCTTATATTTATGTACCTATGTAATGAATAAATTCTCTTTGGTACAAAACTTTTCTTCATTTCCTTGCCCATTTCACAAGAGATGCGTTAATTAGGATTTAAAAGTTGGGATCGGTGGAACTTGAAACTCTCAGACTCGCGAACCGACAGCGGCGAAGCAGTTTTTGTTTAATTGTTAACACAGGTAGGTAGGCCCTCGTTTGACCGCGATCTCACCTGTTAAGTGACGATGCGGCCGATGTTGGAGCACGAAGGTCTAGAAAGCACCTATTCACTCTAGCCTAAAAGAGACCCATATTATAGTTTTCAGGAAACACAAACGACGGCAACAAGTTCCATTACTTAACTGTTCGCATTACAAAGGTGGAACCGAAACGCTTAGTGCGAATTGCGGGTATAATGAGGTTTTAGTAGTCGAAGATTTTTTTTGTGAAAGAGTTCGTCCGGGGAAGTACTACCATCATACCTATTTCTGCTGCAAAGCAGTAGTGATCGCATTGTTCTGTTGCTGTGTTCCTGTTTGAAGGGTAAGGGTGCCGGTGAAATTACAGGCACATGAGACATTTCATCTTTATGTCTCAGGGTGGCGGGCGCATTGCAATGCCACATAGGACGCGTCCTAGGTGGACGTGACCTATGAGGTAATGCACTGTTCATAGGCAGAGGGTGCCACTTACCATCAGAAGAAGAAACTAAAGTATGGAACTAAGTCTAAAAACGAAACGGTATGGATTATACCAGTCTCATTCTTTTATATGAATGTATTCATGTGTTGGAATGAGATAAGCATATATCTATCTGTTTTTATTTGTGTAACTCGTACCAGGCCAAATGTCAAATTACTACTACATTCATGGTAACAATCTAGGAAGATGTATATGCATGGTACCAATATTCAGGGAACGGAACGGAAAAACGACTGTCGTGTGACAATATATTTGTTTCTCTCTAACATAGGATAGCAAGCTATCTTCTAGGATATGTGTAAGAAGGAACACTCTATGCTATTTTAGCACTCGCTCCATACTATTATACCTCCATGACCGAGCCGTGCGAGTGCTGGCTCTTCTCTGTAGCCAGCATCTTACATTTAGATTTGGATCAGATGAGCAATCTTTAGTTCGTTTGCAAAAGTTTTAGATAGATCTATCTAAGTACTATTTTTCATTTGTCTATGTACCTACTTACCGACATATATGATTTCCATTATTTTGCTAAAGTTAGACCAAGCCGTCAAAATCTCAGTACAGTCATGCCTTATCAAAGCCGTGGCAGTATTAAGATTATGGTGGCCAATTTCCATACATTTGAAAAATACACTTATAGGTATTTAACTTCGCTACACTTGTAAATAAGATACACCGCCCAAAATTACAAGATATTTACTAAAAAAATTAACCAGATTTTAAAAAAAAACTTGTTCATCAGAAGCCATTAGAAGAGAAGAAGAAGAAAAACCGTTTATCTTTGAAAATGGCGGAGAGAACCCGTTTTGTTCATCTAAGCAGCTTTTCAGCCACAGTCATTTCAAATATTTTTAATTTGCGTTTGGTTCGTTAACTTCGTTTGAGATTAATTAATCAATTTACCTACATTGGGAAATAACAGACTATTTTCCGCCAAAAATGAATGGCCGCCAATTTGAATTGCGAACGCTTTGAATATAGAATGGCTGGCGCTCCATTTTCAAAATTACTTAGTTTGCTTTCGCACTGGTGCATTTAGCATTTAGCTCGCTGTTCTTATTGGAATAAGGAGTAAAAGTAAGAGTGGTGTGTCCGGCCCAAGCATAGACCCCTCCGTCTCCTCTCGTGGATATCGTAAAAGGCGACTTGGGGATTACACCAGGGGATGGGCACTGAGCAGATAATAACTACGTTTTAGGGATGGGCAGAGCATCCATCCTGAATACTCATTTGGGGCCCATTGCATTATGTGGAGAAGTCTCGTTCAATAAGACAGATAAAAAGGTACGCTAACTTATGTTTCTTGAATAAAATCTACACTAAAATTATAAAGATGTCGAGTTTGTAAGTTTGTAATAAGGAGATAATCTTCGAACCAACACTTCTTATTTATACAATCTTTCACCAATATTTAGGCTCTGTTTCACAATCAATAAGTAAAGTTTTATGCAAGCTACTGTAAATATAACTGCTCAGTAAACAAGTATTATTTCTGCGTTTCACAATCCCTCCCTCAGTAGTGTTAATCACCACTTTATCTCAAAGTCAAAGCCAAAGTCAAAAGTATTTTATTCATTTAAATCACAAGGATCATTTTCATATGCTCTGTAAAGTTAAAATTTAACGAAAGGATTTAACCTCTAAGTAGTTAACTCGCTGAGTAACTACTTAGAACTTTACTTATTGAGAAACAGAGCCTTAGAATGGACTTTCCAGGTATTCATATGCTATATTTTATCAGCTTCCGCCCGTAGCTACGCTCGCTTTATACGTGCAGTTGCACTCAACTCCGTATCGGCTGCACCGATTTCCATGAAATTTTACACAGATAGATTATGACCTGGATTGAGCTATAGGCTACTTGGGTACCCTGGTAAAGTGCCAGCGAAGCCGCAAGCTAACACTTGTTTTAAATATACTTTGAGCTTGGAAAATACCCCAATGTAAAAGCAGAATCATGTTTAACATTTTAATCACGAAATACGAATCTTATGCCCGAATACTGAAACGCTACTTAAATAATTGAGATCGTCTCAACTGTTTGAGACGCCGTTATCCTAAAAATTCGTATACTGAAACGTCAATTTCATCATCACTTAAAAATTAAACATGACAGATTTGAGTATGATTGTAATCGCCACTTATGTTCAAAACGGTATTCTCAAAGGATGATTAGAATTTGACAGCTGCGTATTTTCTGAGGGTATTAATTACACCCCAATAATCTCTCTTCTTTGTATTAGTTATAATCTCATTCATATTTTTAGAAAATAATGAAATGAACGTATGAAGCACTACTTTTGTTTGGGATAATTTTCACAACAAAACAAACTTTGCTCTTCTTGACTGACAATGACAAGACACATTTACGTTTCGTTACCATTTAGTAGATACATTTTGTTAAAAATTATCATGTTCACTGCGTAAAACGAAACTCTCAGTCCAAAATAACAAGAAATGTAATAGGGAACAAACTTTTTGAAATAATATTGCCATTTAAAGAAAATTTAACGGGCTCTCAGCGAATCATGGTCTCAATGCTACTAAAAGGCAGTTGAGTATGCCACTTATATTTAAGTGTACGTCATAATTAAATAGCCTTTAGCTAATTTGATCAGATGAGTAGCGTTTCAGTATTCGGGCGTTAGATACCTATTTAAAATACAATTATGGCCTCTTTTAATTAGAACCATATTCATCCGGTTTCTAAGGAGGTTTGATTTCAAATGGCCGTTTTTAGTGTTTGAGTTCCGACGGTATTATGAAAAACCGGCTAAGGCTGCGTTTCCATTGACGCGGAGCTGGGCGGAGCGGAGCTTAGCGGTGCATGAATTGACCAATCACTATGCTCGAAATCTCTGCTGGCTGCTCGCTCGCCATAGTGATTGGTCAATTCATGCACCGCTAAGCTCCGCTCCGCCCAGCTCCGCGTCAATGGAAACGCAGCCTAAGTGTGCGTCGGCCTTCGCGTAGGTATTTAGGTTTCCGCACCAAATGTTTCCCCCCCCTAATTTTATGTTATTTTTTTTTATTATTCTGTTTTGTATGTATTGTATCTACCTACACGTCCGTGACTTTATAGACTACTAGCCTCCTTATTACTTATTCTGCTATTCGGAGCGGAGAAGAATCCACCAAAAAAGAGATAACTAACATCGGTCCAGCCGATCTTGAGTTATAAGTGGTGTAACTAACAAGACTTTGTTTTATATATATAGATTGTTTAGCAGAAAGGCTCTAACGAAAGACCAGCGCAGGTTGTTTACAACCTGCATATGCTGAGTTAGGGCCTTTTTGCAACCACATTTTAATATCTGATTATACTTAGGTACTTATGTTGTTTGTAGGTACCTGATGTTTATGTATAGTTTTTTGAATGTTGTTGCAAATAAATACATATTATATTGTATACTATTTATCTAATTTTTTACCAAATAATATGCACTATTTCAATAAACAATCGAATCTAGCCAAAAGTTAGAGGTAACTTTGTTTTTTTTTTTCTATCAGAATATATTGTCCTACCTTATTTCTGGTACAGTAATCCCTCGGAATTATAATGTAGTATCCATGCATATTTATAATTTGAATATTGTACTTGATTTAGTCAGTTACAAACTTACACAATACACAACATTGTTGATCGAAAGTAACAAATCAAATCTAAGATTGGTAATTGATGCGGCATACCCCACCACGGCGTGGTTGGTTTCGCTTGTGGCGCGAAATTAAAAGAAACTTGTTTTTTGCTCATCACAACTTATTAACACTTCTTCAGATAGTAAAAACTATGTTGCCGGTAATTATATGACCTAACACACAAGTTTTATTTTATGGTATCACATAAATATCATTAGTTTAGCAACAGTTGTGCTTCAATTGTATTTACAGTGTTTTTTTTTGTTTCAAGCACATTCATAGCTAAACTAATGATATTTATGTGATACTATAAATTAAAACTTGTGTGTTAGGTCATATAATTACCGGCAACATAGTTTTCGCTATCTGAAGAAATGTTGATGAGCTGTGATGAGCAAAAAACACGAAAAAAAAATGAATTTCGCGCCACAAGCGAGAACAACCTTAAAGTGATTAGTTGTTTTTAATTAAATTAAAAAAGATACATTAACCCCAGAAGTTAATAAATAACCATCCAAAGCTCGGCAGATTTATTTATACCCTCGGTCCATAGTCCCCACTACGTCTTCCGTAAAGCGCTACAAATCACCAGAGACGTGTGATGTTTTAGGGTTAAAATTAGACGTTAAGGGCTGGTTTAATTTTGTTTGGTAAGCGTAAATTAAGGAGAAAATATTGGATGCGAACTGAGGGTTTCGTACGGTGCTCTTCGGACACTCAATATGCCATAAATAGTACTTTTAAGTTTTTTGATGTGATCTTTCTTCCCGCTTTCCTGCAATATGTGGGAGTGATTTAGTGAAAACGGACGGAGTGGGTAACCGGAAGCGCGCATTCTTGCGAGAGCTTGGTGCAATCAGCCATGTTGTTTTTTTTTTTTTTCTTTATAATTGGCTCCGCACGGTTTGTGCATTTGCCATTTTCAAGTATCTGTATTTTCACTATATTGTATTTTCAATATATTTTGCAACGTTACACTCCTTCCAAGTCGTCAAAGTCACAGTCGAGTCAAATTTTAGTAAAACGGTGGCTAATTTTTACTAAAACTTTGGTAGACAATTTCTACCAATTTCAAAAGTCACGCAATTCAATTCCATTTAATTTCACTACACTTGTGCTTTTTAAACGAGCTACATTAGTTAAAATGCCACCAAAATAACACAAAATAACTCAAGAAAACACTAGGAACAGAAATAAAATTAAAGTAGACAACGTCTCTTTTCGAAAATGGCGGGAAGAGTCCGCCATGTTGCTTATTAACAAGAAGGTCAGATGTTACACAATATAAAAAAATTGTTGTACGGTGGCATGGCGGTCTAAAAATGTGTATCAGTTTTCAAATCAGTTTTTTTACCACACTGTATGCAGCAATGTCTAAAATGCTATATCTAGGTACTTATTACTTTTCAATACTCGTAGCATCGGTACTAATAAAAATAATATAAGGACTTTTTGATGATGAAACTCATTTTTTATTTTTAAAGATGACACTTTACCATAATGTCATATAACAGAAAATATGTTTGGGGTATAGTATTATTTTATCTGTGGTTTGGGTTTTAGCAAATAAATATTGATTGAAATAATATGGCTAGTTTACCCCTGCAACAAAGGGCTGAAATATTGTTTCTCCGCGGAGATGGCTTGAATATTAGTGCGATATCACGAGATATCACACAAGGCCCGGGCTACTATGGCGTGGTTCAACCATAGACGAAGAATTTTTGTACATATACTAAATCTATGGGTTCAAACATGTACCGTGACATTCGTCTCGTTGAATGACCTGCTCGGCCGTATATATTGTAGTTTTGAAAATTAAATTTAGTAATTTTAAATTAGATTGAAAATCTGTGGGCATACCCATGAATTCAACGCTGGGACTGCCAGATCGAAAGAACCCTGAAGCTCTTAGATCACATTTTTAATGTTAACAAATATATTTCATAGAAATATACTAGTCTTTATGTTACTCTTACACCATAAGAATGGAATAACGACAATAATAATAATAACATTGTGCACGGGTATGGGATTATAATATCAGGGGGACTGATTTATGCGCGCGCCTTGTCTCATCAAAGCGAGATAGACTACGAGCCGTCATAGCTGCTGATGGAGGCTACAATAAATTGTTGATAATTTCTTTAAAAAAATAAAAATAATTTATATTTGATTTTTCTTTCTATTTTTGCATTTTTAGTAACCTGGGTCCTTATTCGCTATGACCAAACGTGACATAACGCGGGCTCGTTACGATATATACGTGGAATCATCGTTCAGAATCATCGAGCAACACGGAATGGAGACGCCATCAAAGGCATTCCCCGCTGTAGTTCCCCTCTAAATTGAATGCCCTCGAGGGCATACAGCTTATAAAAAACTAGCTGTCGTCGATCGCTCTGTCAGACTGAATCGACTCGCGTGGGAGATAGTGCTCTAAGAAAAATGCCGAATTGTTCAGTTTTATGCTGTAAAAAAATGATTGGATCATCAAATTTACAAAAAGATAGTGTTTCCTTTCACATGTACCTGAATTTCAATTAAATTATTATAACTTATTGCATGAAAATTGACCAAGTAAAATTAAGCCGTATAAAAACAAAAGTGGACATCTCAGATTTTGTAATTTTTGAGTTCGTGTTCGGGATAAAATAATAAAACTGAACGGTTTAACAAAACAAACCGTGAATATTTTATTCAATAACACTGGTTCACTCTTCACTGCGACTGCACTTCAGTACACTGGTCATTAATTACTCTAAAATCACTGCCAAGTTACGTGATTTATTCGCAATGAAAGCCAATTCCCTTACGACTGCCCTGATGCTCACTCGTCAATCGAGCTCCACTTAATCGTGAGACACAGGGGCGACATAAAAGTGACCAAAAGCGTAGATATAAATGTGTATAATACATCAATGTGCATTTCAGGATTTATTCTGCTGACGTAAACATGTATATAACGTGTAATGTCAGTAAGCCAAGATGTGGATGATTACTTAATATCCTTGATTACTAAATACAATTCATTAAACACGTTCGACAAAATGTGACATGTGGAATAACGTGTATTTGTATTTGATGGCTATGTAACCACTAACTAACCGGTAACTACTAACTACTACTACTTCGTGTCACGGGCTCTTTCTTGGTTCACTAACCAGCTTGAGATATAGTGTCCCTGAAAGGGGCCTAGTGACCAATGGTGAAAGAACCAGTATGGTAAAAGGATTAATTGTGCCTCGCAGAGGTGTATGATGATATGTCAACGTAAATGTCATGTGTAACTATATTTAAAGAAATAGAATTAAATCAAACTACTATTAACAACAAGTGTAACATGAAAAAGTTTGTACATTTGGGAACTTTGATTACAAGAGATGGCAAGCATGAAGATGATATTTAAATGAGAGTAAATTCTGGAAACCAGGTGAACTTAACGCCTTATTATCAGCCGGAACGTATTCAAAAAGGCACGACTGGATGTGCATAGAGGAGTGTTAGTGCCAAAACTAATGTATGGTGGTTGCGAAAGTTGCTAAGGCAGAATAAACATGAAAGTAAAATAAATGCACTGAAGATGAGAGGTTTGAGAAGTATGTATGGTGGACTTTGAGAGATAGAATAAGAAACTGTGTGTTAAGAATGCATTGTAAAATGAAAGAGCACGTGTATAGTGACAAGGATTGAGAAAGATATGCTTGGATGGTTTGGGTTATTGGTTAAAGGATGAATGATAGTAGATTGACGAAACTAGTTCATAAGATGAGCATGAATGGGACAGTTGGAAGGGGGAGACCTCGGTGAAGGTATTCAGAATAGATCAGGGTCGATCTGGAGAATGGCCAGGCTAAGAGCGCCCTTAACCAATGAGCATATATGAAGAATGTGATGTGAGTGAATGAAGCGAAACAGGTATGCCAGGATCGTAGCAAGTGGAAATTCATGGTCTCTGCCTACTTCTCTGGGAAACAGGCGTGAGTATGTGTGTATGTTTGTAATATTATAAATGCTAAATTTTCTAAGGATTGGATGAAATTTAGAACGGCGATAGCTGGACCACTGGAATAGTTTTAAATTTTATTTAGATGTTCCCATAGGATCAAAACTTATGCGAGTGAAATCGCGGGTTGCTTCTAGTTTATAATAAGAATAAAACTACGTGGTTAATTTTATCAAAATCGGCAATATTGATCATACTTAAATAACTTTACTCTTTTCAGTTAAAAGTAAATAAAGATGCTTTAAAAAAATCGTTGATCGCCCATTGTGAGGTTACTGTACAATCTTTGCACGTTGTGTTTGCCTATAATGAGGGGTTTTCACGGCCATACCAAATCATCTATAAACCCTTGAAAATAGATGTCGCTGCTGTGTACTTAACTGTAAAAATAAAGTGAAATGTAAAAGTCAACAACGAAGTGATATATTTTCGTGGTATTTTGTTACTATCACACAAAATAACAGAGGTACGATGGATTTGTTGATTTTGACAACCACAGTTGAGTCAGGGCCATCAATTGAGCCAAATTGAATAAAAAAAAAAACTAAAATTAAAAGCCCCCATTGGTTTCTTCTGTAGCTAAAGATAGGTATATAGTTCATATATGCATGTCGGATCCTCAAGATCCCTCCGAGCGGCAAAAGGCAACTTAGGGGCTTTCCAGTGGGTCTCGTGCAAATGAGGAAAATTCAAAAGAGGTTTCACTAAGATTTTATTCAAACTGACTTTGAACTTGATTTTGTATTTTGTTGATTAAATCGTGTGCACTCTGCCAACGCCGATGTAATAATGAGCTCTGGCGCTTTCGTACGCTCCTTTTATATCCACAAACCACACCACAAACCTCTTCTTCTCAGAGCCTCTTTTCTGAATGTATCTTGCCTTAAATCTCAGTCCTATTTAAAATATTCTTATAACAAAGGTGATTATTTATCTATTAACAACAAGATCGCGGACATGGACTGGAATGCTGAATTTGATTCGCGTTCGCTCGAGGAAGCAGTTGAGTTTTTTTATTCGATTTTAGATCAGCTTAAACACCAATATGTCCCGTCTAGGTTGGTCAGTGACAGCTCTTACCCTAAGTGGTTTAGCCGGGCACTCATTAGATTAATTAAGGAAAAATATAGGCATTATAGGAAATATAAAACTTATGGTGGACTTACAGACTTAGCCACTTACAAACTTTTACGTAATCGAATCCAACTCTTGGAAAAGAAATGCTTCGCCGATTATATGTCATCCATTGAGAATAGTATTGAACAAAATCCAAAAAAGTTTTGGTCCTACATAAAAAGTCGCTCGAAATCAAATGGTATACCTTCACATCTAAATTATTTAGACGCTTCAGTAGCTACAGGTGAATCTATCTGCGAAGCATTCTCTAAGTATTTTCATTCTACTTTCCTTGTCCCCTCTGGCATCTGTTCTTATAACGTTGACTCATTAGTCCCTTCAGAAGCTGTGAAATGCGATATTGGCAGTATTGAGATCGATCCTGAAGACGTGTTTAAATTGATCTCTAACCTTGATTTATCCAAGTCTGCTGGCCCAGACCACGTTAGCCCTGTCTTCCTCAAGTCGTGTGCTAAGTCAATTTACATTCCTGTTTCATTTTTATTTAAGAAATCAATATCTTTGAGTGCCGTACCTAAGCTCTGGAAAGCAGCATTTGTATCGCCAATTTATAAAAAGGGCTCTAAATGTGAGATTATCAACTATAGGCCTATCTCCAAGCTATGCTTAGTTGCTAAGCTATTTGAAAGGATAGTGTACAATCAGATTTATTCAGCGCTTCATCAGCACTTCTCCCCCTTCCAGCATGGGTTCCTTAAAGGGCGGTCGACTGTGTCTAACCTTATTATTTTCAATGAGTTCTTGAGTGAGTCAATGGATAATGGTCGTCAGGTTGACGTAATCTATACTGATTACAGCAAGGCCTTTGATAGGATTGACCATAGCCTTCTGTTGCTTAAGTTATTTAGTATGGGTATTAGAGGGGATCTGCTCCGTTGGTTCTCGTCGTACATCTGCAATAGGTCGCAGGCTGTTGTTGTTAATAATTATATGTCCAGCTGGGTTCTTATTCCTAGTGGAGTCCCCCAAGGATCACTGCTCGGACCCTTGCTCTTCCTGATATTTATTAATGATATCTCTTCCTGTTTTGTCAACAGTAACCTGCTTTCATTTGCTGATGATATGAAGATTTTTAAGACTATAGTTACTCCTCGGGATGTGCTTGACTTGCAGGCTGATTTATATCGACTTGACACGTACTGTGCTAGTAATAAACTAGATCTCAATCCGTCTAAATGCTTTACTATTACATATACTCGCAAAAAAACTGTAGTCAAATCAGTTTATCTATTAAAAAATCAGAGGTTGCAGGATTGCACGGTTATGAGAGATCTAGGCGTGCTGCATGATTCTAAACTTCTCTTTGACTCTCATATCGATTCCATCATTGCTAAAGCGTCCAAAGCTTTAGGCTTTATAATGAGAAGCTCCGTTAGTTTTAGTAGATGTAAAACATTTAAAATTTTATATTGCACTTACGTGCGCAGCATACTTGAATATGCTTCTCAAATTTGGAGTCCACGTTATGATACCTATATCAACAGAATTGAGCGTATTCAAACCAAATTTATTAAGTTTATTTGCTTTCGCCTTAAGGTTCCGTATAATTCTGCTAACTATGTTGACCTTTGTCGTAAATTCCACCTTCTGCCACTCAAAAAAAGGCGTGAAATTGGTGACCTGCTTTTCTTGCTCAAAATCACTAATAATCATATTAATTGCCCCGAACTTCTTAGTAAAATAACACTTGTTCCCCGTACAATAATTAGATATAACGAGATTATTCATGTACCAATAGTTAGAACGAATTATCGCCAAAACTCCTATTTATGGCGAGTTGGTAACCAATTTAATAAATTATCTAAGCAAATAGGTCTAGACCTATTCTACTCCAGTGTCGGTTTCGTGAGGCGGCGGCTCAGTTCTGACTTTTTCTCGCCCTCCGCGGAGGATGATGAAATTTCGTCATGAGATAGGTGTGGTTTACTTTTTTGGTTCTTGTTCTTATTTTTTTTTTGTTTACTATTATTTATATCTGTTTCCTTCATTTATACTGTTTGTTTTACTTTTACTGTTATAGTTATACTGTTGTTTTCTGTTTTGTATGTATTCATCATTTGTATCTCTCATTTTTTATTTTTTATTCTATTTTTCTGCTATGTGTTTTGTATACCAGATTGTAGTTTATAGTAGTTTTTAGTCCACTCAGCCTGTTCTCTCGTTTTATGTATCTATTATTATTTCTAAACGTGAAAACCTTTTAATAGTCTTCTGCTTTAACTTCTTTTATTTATTTTGTATGCATGTGCTGCTGGTTTTCCTTATAATAAATATAATATAATATAATATCCGAGCTTCGATCGCTTTGCGTCTTTGCGTAAACAAGACTCGGGCGCATTCGTTTGGGTGGCGCGACACGACAGAATACGATTGTTCGCAGCCGTACACATGGTGTTTATAAGCCTTCAATCTCAGTAGATCTATTCTCCAGATTCATCATATGACTTCTCTCTCCGACATACATGTGTAGACTGTTGGTAAACCTATTTTTTTTATATTAAATAAGCAACTGTTAACAATAACTGCCTCAATGCACACTGAAACAGCTTTGTGCTCATTTAACAGTTTTTTTTATTTCTCAAAAAATTCTGTATGTGAGTTGCCCGTGTTTTCTTTTATACAACTAAATTAGTGATGTGCCTCAATAATAAAGTAGATTATTTATCGATAAAATAAATGCTCGTTTAATATGTTTTACAAGCTATTGAAATTTGATTTATATTATTCGGGAGCCATAGCCTAGCCTAACCTAACTTTCTAACCGTTAATCCAATCACCATGAAGGTATTGGTATGTAACAAGGTAGGTAACTGTTATGATTTTAATTTGAAATTATTCATTTTATACCATAAGTTGACGACCTCTGTGGCGCGGTGGACGAAGGTTCGCCTGTGACGCAGGAGGTTGCGGGTTTGATTCCCGCCTCAGAACAAATATTTGTACGATCTTCAGATATTTGTTCAGGGTGTTCTGGGTATTTTCTATGTTAATGCAAAATAAATATCTATGTAATGTACTGTACTAGGGATATCAGTTATCTAGTCCATATCACAAGCTGTGCTTGGCTTGGGGCTGGATAATCTTGTGTGAACTGTGTCCAGCATCAAAAAATAAAATAAAAATAAATATACTTATATATATATAATGAAATTCACTTAGGTACAATGTGAAAGAAAACACCATCTTTTCGTAAATTCGATGTTCCAGACCTTGATTTAGAGCTGAAAATGTAACGATTCGACATTTCAGTATTTGTAGCACTGTCACACTGTTTTACTCTATGCGTCACACGATCGGTTCAGTCTGACAGAGCAATCGGCCCATCATGATACAATTTTATTACTAGCAAAAGCAAAACATGCTTGGTGAGGGCTAGCAAGCTTTTTTTCCGTGATTATTTATATTTAAACAAAGACATGAATTTAAATTACTATGCTAAATTACAACGGATAATTTTTTCGTTAAGTGTACCACAAAATTGCATGGGATAGTAGAGGACTCGCTTCGCTCGCCCTAATGATCGGGCGAAAACAGTTTTACTAACGCGTATGCCCAAATGAAATTGTGCATAGCCAGAGGGGAACGACATCTTGACCTGAATTTAAATTACTATGTGATATTACAAATCTAGAGGTGTGATAGTTTTTCGTAAAAAGTTGCATGCCTACCTAGGTTGTGGGATACGTGATCACGATAAATTAACAAAAGCATTTCCCAGTTTGAACTCATTTACTCATTTTCAAGAAAAGTCGTGTCATGAGTGTCCGTACTGTGTCGTGGGATTTTCCTATTCAAATCCTATTCTTTGATTGACCAAAGAATTAAAAAAAAAATTGCTAGGTATAATTTTTTCAACGCGATATTCTGTTCACTAGGTAAAGCGCTAAGTATTACTTTACCTACCATTGTTTAACATTAACATAACTTAACACACCCAACACATACCTACATAGTTGTGATCCCACACTAGGATCCCATGTGACGTGGGATAATTATGCCTGAAATGTAAAAAAAAAACTATTTTACATTTTAATGACTAATGTAGTTTTTTGGCACTTAGGATCATGATTTTTGGTTTTTGACAATAACAGTGACTGACAGATATAATACATCGTATATTTCGTGGCCAGAACCGACATGGATTATGTAGGTTAGAAGGATGACGGCAGCTAAGTAAAGCGTTTTTTCCTTTCCTTTCCTTTCGTCTCTTTTGACTTGCCGACCCATAGTTTTATGAAATTATTGTATGCTTTGAACAAAATTCTAATTAAATTTTCCCAAGAACTAATCATCCCATGAGCTAGTGGTTGTACCTGGGGTACTCAAAATTTTCTTGATGTTTTCCCCCCCCTCTCTCTCCAGCCTACTACTACCTTTTACTAATCTAAAATTTCATAGTGATCCACAAAATGATCTGTATGTTATCCTCGATAACAACTCCGGAACTCCTCCATCACAGAGAGCGTTCAACCCTTCCCCCCATACCTAGCCGCCCTTAAATCCCTTCGATGACCCTTGATGGTAGCACAGAATATATACAGTAGGCAAAGTAAGTTCCTACCAAAAAGTTATCGATACTATTAATTTATCGACTTGAGTGCTGGAAGTCCCTAGAACGGGTGTTACTGTCAATTTTGTGACATAACATGATGTTTGTACACAGAAAGCATCTATGTGTGTATAAAGATTTTTGATGTGTTGCTGTTTATAGATGTGTGCGTTTATAGCGATAGAACGACTGGTTACAAAAGTATGCATTAAACTGTAAGTGAGTGCGTGAAGCCCCCCCCAAAAATTTCTGAATAAATATGTATCGGTTGACAGCTCTAAGGCGTCTCCCCTCCGGTACGGAGGCCTGCGTTGCTCGATGTTCAGAATACATTGTGACGTCACTTGATGTTGGCAAGTAATCTCCTATGGTCATAGCGAATAAGGGCCACGTTCGCCTCGCTTGGTGGAAAAAGGTTTCATACAGAACCCAATTTAAAATTTAATAAAAAAAAAAACTATACCTAATCAAATCCTCAACTATCATCGACCTTGTGACTTAGATGTGTGCATGCAATTATAAGCAACACCAATGTGTGTTTAACACCGGGAAGCCGTCGCGTATACTCCTTGAGGAAGGGGGTATTAAGTCCCAGAAACTCGAGTCGGGTGTTTTTTTTTTTTTTTTTTTTTTATGTAACTAATAGGCAAACTAGCTTACGGCCCACCTGATGTAAAGTGGTCACCGTCGCTTATAGACACCGGCAACACCGGGGGTATTGTCGATGCGTTGCCTACCCTGAAGGAGTTTATGAACATTTTTCTTGAAGCGACACATGTCGTAACCAAGCGGGAAAACTTTAGATGGAAGCTCATTCCAAAGTTTATAGGTATGGGGAAGAAATGATCTCGAGAAACGAGTCGTACGAGAAACCCAGGGATCTATGATGTGTGGATGAGCCTTGTCACGGTGCCGGGAAGAGCGATGGAACAAGTACCTACGTGAGTTATTATCGGTTTTTTCAATTACCTTAAGGGTGTTAAACATTCCTTACCTCCATGAAACATTCTCAGACCGCGATTATAGGTACAGCTCGTTCACCGTAACATGGCACCTGTAAATACTCCATGGCAGGTGCCAACTTACTGTGAACGGTCTGTATGTTTCTTAGATAGAATTTGGTAGTTCAACTCATGTTCAACTTGATACTTTTGCTTGGTTATTTTTTTTAATTGGCACACCGTCTATTCTCCATAAACCGAAATATCCTTCGCGCAAAGCTGAATTGTTTTAAAACGTGACATTGGCGAAATTGTGGGCTACTCCGCAAAGGCCACTTGTTCAAGAACTGAACTGAACTGATATTTTATTGAATTGAAACTATCGTGGTTGGGAATCATATTAAAAGATAAACGGCTAATTACCACTATTATTCGTCACTTTGCTGACGTTTCGAGACTGAGTTCAGAAGCCTCTTCATCATGAGCACCGCCCGCGACCCGCCCGTGAACTAATTCTCGACGCGCGCGCAACGAACCTACCGCCGCCGCCGCCGCCGCCGCTGTCCCAGCGAGCTGAGCGCGCGGTTGCACGCAGTATTCGCTGGTCCACCGTCGAACGCGGTCGCGGGCGGTGCTCATGATGAAGAGGCTTCTGAACTCAGTCTCGAAACGTCAGCAAAGTGACGAATAATAGTGGTAATTAGCCGTTTATCTTTTAATATGATATTTTATTTTTTTCATAGAAATCTAATTATAGATATGTAAAATTATATAACATGTAACAATTATCTGTTATTAATAAACTAACTATAACTATGAACTATGAAATGCTCGCTCGTTTTTTTTTTAAATAATTTTGTAAATCCTTAAGAAAACGTACCCCTATTTTCCTGCTTCTCCAAATGGAATAAGTAATATAAAGTATCTTGGGAAAGGGAATATAGTGTCTGCGGAGATCCAGGGGATAAGTGTGTGGTGTGTCTGGCCTAAGAATAGTCCCCTCCGTCTCCTCCTGTGGATGTCGTAAAAGCCGACTAAGAGATTACCCGGACTTGTTAGTAACATTCGTATTAGCAGAGTCAGTCGTGGCAAGCAATGGCGGCGATGAGCTCACCACTTGTCAAGTCTATATTCCCACGATAGTGCAACCAACTGTGAAGAGGCCCAGTGGTGCTCTGCCTACCACTTCGGGGAAAAAGACGTGTGTCTATTTACGTATGTACGTATGTAAAATTGCAGTACAATAAGCGATCTTATCGCTGAAAGCGATTTCTTCCAGGCAACCTTTCGTGACACCTAATAATGTCCCGATTTATTGTGACGTAGTTGATGATTTCCATCATACATTTTCTTGGTGTTAACACGACAGATATGTGCGTGTCTACGGCCTAGGCAAGCAAAGTCATTTCTTTAAATATATATCTTGGTATGACGGTTCAAGCAGATGGCCCAACTGATGTTAAGCGGTACCCTCTGCCTATGAACAGTGCATTACCACATAGGTCACGTCCACCTAGGACGCACCCTATGTGGCATTGCACTGCGCCCGCCACCCTGAGACATAAAGATGAAAAGTCTCATGTGCCTGTAATTTCACGGCAACCATACCCTTCAAACCGGAACACAGCAATGCGAGCACTACTGCTTTGCGGCAGAAATAGGTATGGTGGTAGTACTTCCCGGTCGAACTCTTTCACAAAAAAGCTCTACTACTACTATTTATATCGGTTCTCGAAAATATTTATAAATATCCGAGCAGTTTTAAGGCGATATGTTAAAATTTTGGAGTCGTTGCGTTAATCGCTCACTCAATAACGGTAAACTTGATATTAACACGGTAATTACTTGAGGATGTAATCTAAATAAATCATGAACAGAAACACGATTGGTAAACTTTTTCTCGACAGTTTTTTTTAAGAAGGCCCTCATTAACCCCCTTTTAGGTCCCTCCTTCGATTAGAGAAAATATCAAGCGTTCATTTGTATACCATTTAGTAGGTAATGACATCATGTACTTACTTAGATTAGAAGGAGAAGGATTTATTTTATATTTTTTACTTTAGAAGAGTTTAGAAGCAAAACGAAGATTTATTATTTTTCGCTTACGTCAGTTACTTCCGAGCAGCAGAAATCTATACCTCACCTCTTCCCGGGTTCAAGTGAGTTATAACGCTGCCACTTTCTTGCTGCTATTGTTTTCTTGTTAGACTCCGCCCGTTCGATATTTTATCATATCGTCTTAAGACGGATGCTCACTTTCGTGGCGCGAAATTATTTTTTTTGGTGTTTTTTGCAAATTATACAGCTCATCAACACTTCTTCTGATAGCGAAAGTTTAGCTACGATTCCCCAAACACATTTTTCAGTGTTTTTTTTTTGTTTAGTTGGTTCGTAGCTAATTAGTTGATATGAGATACTATCAATTAAAACATGTGTAATAGTCTCGTAGTTCTCGCGAAATCAACTTTCGCTATCTGATGAAGTGTTGAGCAAAAAACAACAAAAAATAATAATTTCGCGCCACAATCGTGTGCATCCACCTTAAGAAAAATACTTATCATACCAAAGACTAGGTACCTATATATTCCTCCTGTTATAGCTATTCCAATAAAGAAACAATTTAATATTTGCTTTCCCGTTTATGTCACAAATGTTTTCGGATATTAAAAATACTTACTTACCTACTTATCTACATTTGATACTCACATATGGATGTCTTGCTTGATGCTAGCTTCAAGGCTTTTGTGCTTTTTTTGTTATATAACATGGAATGACGTATCAAGCAGATAGCCCATCTGATGTTAAGCGGTACCCTCTACCTATGAATAGTGCATTATCATATAGGTCACCTCCACCTAGGACGCGCCCTATGTAGCATTGCACTGCGCCCGCCACCCTGAGACATAAAGATGAAAAGTCTCATGTGCCTGTAATTTTATTTCACCAGCACCCTTCAATCCGGAACACAGCAATGCGAGCACTACTGCTTTGCGGCAGAAATAGGTATGGTGATAGTAGGTACTTCCCCAGACGAACTCTTTCACAAAAAAGCTCTACTACTACTAAATAGTCTTATACTAACAAATAGTACCTACCTATTAAATTATTGGTAGACGACTGATATAAATAAGTATATAGGTACCTAAAATACTGTTCATTTATTTGTCGACCTATGTGGCACGGGTTCGATTCCCGCCTCGGATAAATATTTGTTCAGGGTGTTCTGGGTATTTTCTATATATAATAAAAAATATCTATCTATATAATGTATTGTATGTATATCAGTTATCTAGTAGGTACCCATAACACAAACTCTGATTAGCTTGGGGCTAGATAATTTTTAGTGAATTACTGTCCAGCATTATTTATTTATTTATTCATACTATCATCCACCCTCCAGCTTTTATCCCTTGATGCCATAGGTCTTCCAAGTATGTCCACCATAAGATACCAGAGCCAAAAACCAGGATTAAAAATACCTTTAAGTATTTTTCTGCATAGGAAACTAATCCGCGCACTTATATAAAGAGGGAACAAAAATGGCGGGTGAAAATTACTTTGACATGGAATAATACTTGCATAGGAAATTGGACCAAACCGTCTTAAATAAATCAAGTCTTTTTCAATAGTATCGGTTTCCAATATTAAACGCAACATCAGTCGTCTAGCATTTCATTGAAAGCCGTTTGAAATATTTAACGTTACGTACGAGGGCCGGTACGTCACGAGTAGTCACGACGGATGGCGAACGGTATGGAATTACCTACCTGTCCAGAATCAGTAAGGGAAATCAACCGTTTGGTATTCTGTGCTGGTCCTGTGATGTTACGTGTATGCTATGCTATATGTTTATTGCTTATCACACTAATATTAGGGTGGCGGGCGCAGTGCAATGCCACATAGGGCGCGTCCTAGGTGGACGTGACCTATGAGGTAATGCACTGTTCATAGGCAGAGGTTACCGCTTAACATCAGGTGGGCCATCTGCATGTCACGTCATTCAAGAAGTATTAAAAAATATATATGCAAAAGCTTGTGAGTGTGTATGTCTGTGCGTGTGTTTGTTACTTCTTCACGCTGAAACAGCTGAAAGGATTGGGATGAAATTTGGAATAGAGATAGCTAGACTCCAGGATTAACACATAGGCACATTTTTATCCCGATATACCTACCCACCGAACTATGCGGGTAACACCGCGGGGCGCAGCAGTTATGCGAAAACTCCTGCAGTCCTGCTGCTCGCCTGGTATATGTACAATGTACAATCTGCAAGAGTAGTCGGGTTATCGGATACCTACTGGATATCCCCAATACTGGAATTTATTCAATACCAACACCAGGCAAGCAGCAGGCTACAGGAGTAGTTTTATTTGTAAGTCTTGCTATTGATTAAATTTGGTAGGTATATAGATAGATCAAACCCTGCTCTAAAGGAGAATAATGCTGGTGAAACCGCGGGCTACAGTTAGTGCTATATAAATATGTTTTTGATGATGGTGACGGATGGTGGACAACGGAACTCCTCAATGATAGAAAGTTGCCTGGCAGTGTTGAGTAACGGTTCTGATAACTAATTTCATAAAAGCTTGTCTTACAAAAAGATATTTTTAATCAAACAAGCTTTTTTTTTTATACCTACTACCCAGGTAGCAAACAAGCATACGGCCCATCTGTTGGTAAGCGGTTACCGTCGCCTATGAACGCCTGCAATATAAAAGGCATCACACGCGCGTTGCCGACACTTTAAACATTTCCAAACACCCCTTTTGAAGAACCACATACTGTAGTCACTAGGTAAAACCTCAGCAGGGAGATCATTCCACAACCTGAGTGTTCGCGGGAGGAAGTTCCTCAGAAACCGCACAGTCCGGGACCAGCCTGGCTCTACAATAAGGTGCGGATGAATCCTCTGCCAAAGGCAAGCGGCGCGGTGAAAAAAGGTTGCAAATTTGGCCATGTATTTGTGTATATAAAAGTTTATTGGAAACTTTGTAATTGGAGGACAATTAAGCCTAATCCTACACTACAAACCGGGATTGGTTATAATATTGCATGTAGAACAAAACATAATCCGAACTCCCTACCGGACAGAACCGGTTTTAATTGGCTAAATCCTGCACGATCCGGATATAAACTTGGACAAGACGCGACAAGTTTGCAGTTTGACAAATTCGAGTTTCGACTTTGAGCACACTTTGGGACGGATTACGGACAAGTTTTAGTGGATATCAACATTGTTAGTGGATATCAACTTTGTGGTAAATCTGTACTTCAGATATTATAGGTATGCATGCAAATTATTGCTTTTTTTCTAACCCCCCGACTTAAAAGAGGGGTGAAAATTTGAGGCCATAGTGTGTATGTATTATTCAAGTTCCTATACTCCCACCTAGCTCCGGAAAGGGACGCTCTGGTTTCAATAGAAACAGTATTTTACAAGTTTTTATTTAACTTGAAATTTATTACTGGAAGAAGGCGTTAGCCGAGTCAGTCGTGGGAAGCAATAGCAGCGATGAACTCACTACTTGTCACGTCTATATTTCACGATGGTGCAACCCATTGTGAAAATGAAGCTCAGCCTACCCCCCCTTCGGGGAAAAAGGCGTGTGTATGTATGTATGTATGAACAAGGTATGAACTGTAAAAATTCTTCGAAATCAGCTAGCTGTGCGTATGCAATATTTCGTAGCATAGTAGGTACAAAATAATGCGGCACTCTTAGGTTCATACAAATTTACAAGTTCGCTGTGATCTTGATATTTATATCGTTTCGGTTCTACCTTTATAATGCGAACTGCTAAGGAGTGGAATACACTACCGTCGTCTGTCTTTCCTGAAAACTATAATCTGGGTCTCTTCAAGGCTAGAGTGAATAGGTGCCTTCTAGACCTTTGTGCTCCATCTTCGGCCGCATCGTCACTTACCAACAGGTGAGATCGCGGCCAACCGAGGGTCTATCATTGTTAAAAAAAAACAATAGTGGTCACAAACTTCTATGAAGATTTTGAACCTCAGCGGTCCACGAGACTAAACTCTTTCCGAGCTACTAATAAACGCGGAATATCCTTGGAATAGTTATTCCATGTTTTGTCTCTTTCCATCGAATTTGAAACTGCTTGAAAAAAAAAATGGTCTGTGATGTTGAACGAATTATGAAATTATGACTTCAGATACCACTAAACGAAATAGGAATTGAAGGAATTGCCCATCGACCTGTCTACCGAACCGTCTTATCTGAGAAGATACAAGCTTGTCAATTTGCGGACGGCAATACCTACTTGTAGTTGTTACTATAAATTATTATACATAGTGTTGAGGAACTGTTCAAAAAACACATTTGTTTTACAATTATAACAATTTATTTATATCTTCTGAGTTAACTATTTACAAATAATGAAACTACACTCCGTAGATATTTTAAATGCCATCATCATCATCATCTTTAAGGCAAGAGTGAATAGTAATTAATATATTAACATAAAGTTTGTAACCTTTACTGTTACTGAGTGAGCATGTAACGCAACGACTCCAAAATGCTAACAATAGTGTATAGGTGCCTTCTAGACCTTCGTGCTCCATCGTCAGCCGCATCGTCACAAAACAGGTGAGAACGCGATCAAACGAGGGTCAATCATAGTTACAAAAACTGCCTATAGAAGTCCACTGCTAAACATAGGCCTCGCGTGTTCGTATTGGGGGTGCCATATTCACCACGCTTGGCAGGCGGATTGGTGATCACAGTATTGGTGTTGAGTACTCAGGTACTGCTGCCCATCCCCTGGTGTAATAACAATTTTAACATGTATTATGTAATTAAATATTTATTAACAATATTACTTTTGAATCTATCATGGTTATGTACATACTTTTCACTAGAAACAGGATATTTTTGAGTTTTGTTTGTTCCCTATATTTCGGCACAGTTGCATGCGCCATGATCACGGGAGAACTAACTAAAGTCTTTGCGTATGGATGTTATTGGCAGATATATCGATCTACCCTCTTACTCACTCTTTTATTACGAACGATACCACTACCATCGGTTTCATTGTCAAACTTCACTCCACCTCGAATCAAAAAAGTGTGGTACCTGCTACGCGTCCGGATACCGTTATTAACAATAATTTATTAATTTACAAAGAAACCAGTACTTTGTCACATCTTAAACATTTATCACTATTTTCGACTGCATTATATTTCCTACATCTCAAACATTGACTATTTTTACTCTGTGACAACGAGACGCTCCATTTGCCGCTATTTCTAACCTCTTCTAAACTAACAGATGACACTTCAAGGATCTCACACAAAACACTATCATTCACACCATCAGAGGAATTGAGACCTTCTAACTTGAGAAATAGATCTGAACTAAGGCTGATTTCGGCATTAAGCTTCTTCAAATTTTCATTTTTCGCTAATGAGCAGACATCTTTCTTTAAATCCAAGATGGCGTCCATTACTGAAACGTCAATAGTGCTTGACGACAAAACCGGTATTTTTTCCGTAAAATAAAACGGTTTTTCTTTCAACGGATGGTGTAACCACGCCTCTTCGATCAGATGCGGCAAAACAGGTCCTAAAGCTTTGAACAAAGAGACTAATATAGTATGAAGAACTAACTGCGCTGATATTCTATCGTTTGACTCCTTTTGCGAGCAGTACAACCTATCTTTTATACAATGACAGTACAGCGCTGACACTTTGTTACTTATAAAATACAGAATCGACTGCGCAACATTATTATACCTCAAATTATTGTAGCTCTCATTGATTTGTGCCAAAAATACCTCAGTTTCCTTCACCATGTATGCATCAAAGTAGTTCAGTACAGGTTTTTGGTCGAATACCGGTTTTTTTACGTCACTAACGACGCCTAACAGGTATTTAAGGATGTTGCGGACGCGTATGACTTCTGACTGACAGTCGTCGAGTAGTTTCTTGCTGATTATTATCTGGGAGTGCTGAGTGGAATGGCTCGCTACCCACCATCTGGAAAAAAACAAATGATAACATCATTATTTTACTAGTAGCTCTGTGAGCTGTAGAGGTCGCTTGCGAGTCTGACTTTCACTTGTTAGTAGCCGGCGCACGAACCTCGATGGACGGCTGTCGTTGTGGTCGTTGGTGTGACTTGGCGTGGTAGAACGGCTTGTCTATGCCCGAGCCAGGGACACCACACCTCAAGTTGGTCACTGACCAGCAGGGTGACTAAGAAAGATCCAAAGCCACTTTTTTTTATACAACTTGGAATGACGGATCATGCAGATGACCCACCTTATGTTAAGTGGTACCTTCTGCCTATGAACAGTGCATTATCACACAGGTCACGTCCACCTAGGACGCACCCTATGTGGCATTGCACTGCGCCCGCCACCCTGAGACAAAGATGAAAAGTCTCATGTGCCTGTAATTTCACCGGCACCCATACCCTTCAAACCGGAACACAGCAATGCGAGCACTACTGCTCTGTGGCAGATATATGTAAGGTGGTAGTACTTCCCCGGACGAACTCTTTCACAAAAAAGCTCTACTAGGTACTACTAAAACATACTAGCAAACTTTTTTTTTTCTTTTTTTTAAATGTTTATTTGTCATTTAAACTGGCTATTAAAACTGTACGTAGTACTAGTATATATGTTTGATTACCTCAAAGTGTCGATCCCATAAGTAGGTTGCGAGTTCTTATCCTTTCCCCCGTGGATGATGGTGACGGGGTCAATGACATTGCCGATGGATTTGGACATTTTACACTTCTTATCGTCTACTACGAAACCGTGCACGAATATTGACCTGTCAAAAATAAAATAAATAAATAAATCATGCTGGACAGTTCACAGAACATTATCTAGCCTCAAGCTAAGCAGAGCTTGTGTTATGAGTACTAGATAACTGATATACTTAATACAATACACTATATAGATAGATATATTTTATTATACGACGACCTCTGTGGCGCGGCTGGCGATGGTTCGCCTGCGACGCTGGAGGTTGCGGGTTCGATTCCCGCCTCGGAACAAATATTTGTGCGATCTGCAGATATTTGTTCAGGGTGTTCTGGATGTTTTCTATGTATAATAAAAAATATCTAGGTATCTATGTAATGTATATTATATTAAGTATATCAGTTATCTAGTACCCATAACACAAGCTCTGGCTTAGCTTGGGGCTAGATAATGTTGTGTGAACTTGTCCAGCATTATTTATTTATTTATCATACATAGAAAATATCCAGAATACCGCGTGTTTTTTTTGTGTTTTTTGCCCGTTACAGCTCATCACTTCTTCAGATAGCGAAAATTGAGTTCGCGAGAACTAGGAGACTTAACACACCTGTTTTAATTGATACAATACCCCAAAACCCATTTTTACAGCGTTTTTTTTTTGTTTAGCTAAACTGATGATATTTATGAGATACTATCGATTAAAACATGTGTGTTAAGTCTCCTAGTTCTCGCGAAATTAACTTTCGCTATCTGAAGAAGTGTTGATGAGCTGTAACGGGCAAAAAACACCAAACAAAATTAATTTCACGTCACAAGCGTGAGCATCCATCCACCTTAAGAAATGATACTAACTTGTAAGGAGGCCTATCTTTGAGCGCCACAGAAGTGAGCAATGATGACTGGAACCACCCAGTCAGCTGGTCCACTCCTTCAGAGTACAGGTTAGCAGGCACACCCTGGCTGTTAGGGAGGGTGCTCCACGATATTCCTGAATCGAACCAGATGTCCAGAATATCCTGAGGAATATACAAAGGCTAGTTCAGTTTTACCCAAAATATAAGTCACCCCGATGTACCTGCGCCGTAGACCAAATTCTATAGCGCGGGAACCTTCTTTGTACCAATAGCAATCGCGCGCTAAAATCTTGCGCTGTTATTGGTTAATCGATTTCGCGTCAAAATCGCGGCCGGTCGTTCATCAGTCGACTCTTACATGTGAGCGGGACAGAGTTAAACAGCAGGACAGAGCTATACTATACGTTCGACTACTGTCAGATATCAGTCAGCGCTTTTCTGCGCAAACGAAAATAGTCGATCAGACTAATATTTTGGGTAAAGCTGTAAGTAAATGTCGTATGTATAACTAGTAGAAGGCACCAGACCGCGCGGAAGGCCGCCCATGCGTTAGACCGACCAGATCAAGTCTGTAGTGTGTGGCAACCTGCATGACTGCACCAGGATGTCCACGAATAGGGATAAATGGCGAGATATCGTGAGACGAGCAATATCAGCCCCTAACAACAGTACAACATGACGACCACGACCACTCTGTCAAGAGTGCAACGACTGAGGAGATGAGAGTAAGTATATGTAACCTTCAACCCATTTCTCATATACCTATTTCTGCCACAAAGCCGTAGTGCTCGCATTGCTGTGTCTCGGTTTGAAGGGTATGGTTGCCGGTGAAATTACAGGCACATAAAACTCTTCATCTTTATGTCTCAGGGTGGCAGGCGCAGTGCAATGCCACATAGGGTGTGTCCTAGGTGGACGTGATCTATGAGGTAATGCATTTAGAGGCAGAGGTTACCGCTTAACATCACGTGGGACATCTGCTTGTTCCGTCATTCAAGTAGTTAATCATAAAACTGGCCAAGTGCGAGTCAGACTCGCGCGCGAAGGATTCCGTACCATTATCTATAAAAACGGCAAAAACACACGTTTGTTGTATGGGAGCCCTCTTAAATATTTATTTTATTCTGTTTATTTTGTTTGTTTTTGTTGTTGTTTCTGTTTATTAAGTCCTCCTTGCACTATTGTCTTGTGTGAAAGTTTTTAAATAAATAAATAAATATTAATATTTGTTGTTATAGCGGCAACAGAAATACATCATCTGTGAAAATTTCAACTGCCTAACTATCACGATTCTTGAGATACAGCCTGGTGAGAGACGGACAGACGGACAGCGGAGTCTTAGTAATAGGGTCCCGTTTTACCCTTAGGGTAGGGAACCCTAAAAATGAAAAAAAAACTCTAAATCGGAGTTCCAGAGATCGTAACAGTAAAAATCAATCAATACCTTTCCTTTGTCAACTTCTTTAGTATTCAAATTGTGTTCGTTGATGACGTCAGCAGGCAGTAAGCTTTCGACTTGCGACGTCCACCAGATGTCAGTGCCGTGTTTTTCTATGAGCTCACATAGATTGTTGATGATTCGGCTAAAAAATAATAACTTTTAATTGTAAATATTTAATTGAAAATCAAAAAATATAAAGCACATGCGTCTCCATCATTTAAGGTGGTTGCTTTTTCATACAAACGTATTTGCACAAATATGGGCGAACAGAGTATAATTTTAAACTGAAATGACTGTTGTTGGGTTTTATATTGGTCATTATTTGCGGCAAATAATATTTGGTTGAAGAAAACAGTGGACTAATAGCGAAAATAACATCGAAATTACTTGTATGGACTAAAACTTCGGTGTTATTTTCGCATGAATCCACTGTTTTCTTCAACCAAATATGATTTGCCGCAAATAATGACTAATATAAAAGTCAACAACAGTCATTTCAGTGTAAAATTATACTCTGTTAGCCCATATTTGTGCAAATAAGTCAAATTACAGGCTGACTTTTCATCTTTATGTCTCATGGTGGCGGGCGCAGTGCAATGCCACATAGGGCGCGTCCTAGGTGGACGCGTCGGGGGTTAAAAAGAGGCCCATTTGAGGCTCTGTCTACCCTTTCAGGGGAAAAGGCGTGTGTCTATGTATGTATGTTCTTACAATAGGAAATAACAACTTGTTAAATTGGGCATTGAATGGCGGTAATGTTCTCTGCTTGATAACTGATCGTAGCTCAACTAAGACAAGTAAATAATTTTGTAAAAAAATTAAATCCCTCAACGCAATGAACCGGCTGAACTGATTTTGATCAAACATATCTAAGAACACTCCCGACTAATTCACCTTTCAAACAAAACACTAAAACAAAATCGGTTCATCCGTTCGGGAGTCACGATAACACAGACAGACACGTCAAACTTATAACACCCCGTCGTTTTTACGTCGGGGGTTAATAAAGGTCAACGTCAAGGTTAGTAGTAGTAGAGCTTTTTTGTGAAAGAGTTCGTCCGGGGAAGTACTACCACCATACCTATTTCTGCCGCAAAGCAGTAGTGCTCGCATTGCTGTGTTCCGGTTTGAAGGGTAAGGGTGCCGGTGAAATTACAGGCACATGAGACTTTTCATCTTTGTCTCAGGGTGGCGGGCGCAGTGCAATGCCACATAGGGTGCGTCCTAGGTGGACGTGACCTATGAGGTAATGCACTGTTCATAGGCAGAGGTTACCGCTTAACATCAGGTGGGCAACCTGCTTGAACAGCCATTAAAGTAGTATACAAAAAAAAAAAAAGTCACTCACCTATCAACAATAACATCGTCTCCTCTATAGAGTGCAGGTATGGGCACACCCCATGCCCTCTGTCTTGAAATACACCAGTACGGCCGTTTCTCGAGCTGGGCTCTGAATCCTTGTCGGTACTGGTCACTGCTAGTTGGTGGTAGTATCTCCACTTTTTCAAGAGCTGCCTGCAATTGAGAATACAAATGTTCTAAAACAATTTCAGTAAGCCTTTTCAAATAACTAACAGGTAGCTGACGTCACTCAAAAAGCTGCTAAACTTAAGTGGGATTGGGCTGGACATGTGTGCCGTATGTCAGAAGAACTATTAGCAAAGACCACGACAGATTGGATCCCAAACAGACGACGGCCACGTGGAAGGCCCAGATGGAGATGGCGGGATGAGCTAGACTCCTACTTGGAGCATTGGTGCCAAATAGCCAACAATAGAGACGAATGGAAGGCAGGGTTCGAAAGGATAATTATCAATGATAATTATCCTGATAATTATCACGTTAATTATCGTGATAATAACAGATTGATAATTATCGATTGATAATAACAAAACATTGCGCACGTGAAAGTGAACTGTATTCGAACGTGTATGGCCGCACTTGCGTCTATCCGAACGCACGAAGTGTCAACGGCCAAGGGAATTCCCCTTACAAGAAAAATTCCGTTCGAATTACGCAAAGTTGAGTTAACTCCAGTGTCATTGGTTTGTTAAATATTGTGTTAAATATTGTTTATTGAGTTGGATTTGTAAAATGCCTCGTGAGAAAGATCCAATATGGTCATACTTTATTTACATTAAAACGAAAAATACTGGGTTATGGGCTCGGTGCAAAAAATGTAGCAAAGAGATGCAAGGAATAGTAAATAGAATGAAATCTCACGTAAAAGTATATCAGCCTCAAGTGCACACTGCAGAACCAGAATTATTATGCTAATTTGTATAATAAAAAGTATAAAATTTAATTTGTTTTTATTTTTTATTGTTAGAATTACTACTCAAATTATAATGCATTTCTTACAAAAGAATATAACAAATGAATTTCTTACACTGGTGATAATTATCTGATAATTATCAGATAATTATCAGATAATTATCGGATTATCTGATAATTATCGGATAATTATCAAGAAGCGTTATTATCTTGATAATTTCGAACCCTGATGGAAGGAGGGAAGGGAGGCCTTTGTCTGCAGTGGGACACCACAGGCTCGTGATAATATTTTTAAATAAAGGAATAAAGGTTCTATGTAAAACAGGAAGGCCTTCTCGGACCAAAGACATCATAAAAGTAGCAGTAAAACGGTGGATGCAGGCGGCTCAAGACCGTTCGTCATGGCATTCTATGGGGAGGCCCATGTCCAGCAGTGGAGTTCTGTGGGCTGATAATGAGCAACCTTTATTTGTGTCATATGCATCGAATCTCCCTATCGAACCGCCTTAGGTCAATTAAAGTAAAGGTCAATTAAAGAAACGTCAAAGATCAAATGAATTAAATGTCAACTTATGTGAAGATGAATTTATGTTGCAACGATGGACGAAGAAAGCATCGAGAGGAGACCATCAACACCACTCGGGTCAAAGGTCAATTCAGGAGTAAAGTTCCAGTTTTTTGAGAGCAGCAGTAAAAAAAAGTTAAATTAAAAGTAAAGTAAGTAAGTTAAATTATTATAGTTAAATTATTGTTATAACAATAATTTAACTAAAATAATTTAAAATATTTTTCACTGTCGACTAGCTGCTATACTATAATAGTCATCTTGATCCTCAAATTAAAATAATAATTCAACTATGTAGCACAAGGAGATAATAAAAGTAAGGGACAAATAACACCGGATAATAACAGGGGATAATAACACCTTAGAGACAGGGTGGTCCCGGACTGTGCAGTTTCAAAGGAACTTGCTCAGTTTGTGGAATGATCTCCCTGCTGAGGTTTTTCCAAGCGACTGTAGTCAACTACAGTCGTTTTTTTTTTTGTACTGTAGTACGGGGTTCATCAAAAGGGGTGTTTGGAATTGTTTAAAGGGTCGGCAACGCGCGTGTGATGACTGATGCCTCTGGTCTTGCAGATTGCAGTCCATAGGCTACGGTAACCGCTTACCAACAAGTGGGCCGTTGCTACAATTGCTACAATGGTGGTATCCAACAAAAAAAGTTCATGAGGTTCATGAGGTTCATTTGGCGAAATTTTAAGGTCAAAGGTCACTTCAGAGGTCAAAGATCAACTCACCAGAGCCCGTTCTTTTAAAGCAGCTGTGTCAATAAACCACTGACGACTCGCCCGCAGTATAACCGGCTTTTTTGTTCTCCAATCTAATGGATATGAATGTATGTAGGTTCCACGATGGAGTACAGAGGTACCGAGTAGTGATATAACGGAATCCTGACCCTCGCTGAGGACTGGCAAGCCATTGAGGGTAGGGTCTAGGTTGGCGTAGCAACCAGATTCGTCTACATTGCATTCCTGTCAAAAAAAATAAGATTAACAATAGGTTTTTTATTACAAACTAGCGACTCGCCCCGGCTTCGCACGGGTAGCCCCCGGTGACCCTCCCTACTCCTCCCCCTATGTCTATCTCCTGGTTCTAAGTTACCTCCCCCCAATTTTCAGCCAAATCGGTTCACCCGTTCTTGAGTTATAAGTGGTGTAACTAACACGACTTTGTTTTCTATATAGATATAGATAGTTGTATAGATGTATAGATGTATAGATGTATAGATGTAAAGATGTGTAGAATGTATAGATGTTTCAAGGTTAGACTGTTTTGGTCAAATCTTGCGAGCTGAATTAGAACCACTTCTTGACATACGATTGAGCTGAAATTTTGCATACCTGTCAAGTTCCGATGACAATACAACATTATGGTGTAAGCGAGCTGATCTGTTGATGGAGACGGACGGTAGACAACGGAACTCCTCGATGGATATAATTCATATTTACTCAGGACTAACTAGAGAGCGAGATATCAGAAGCATTCTATTATTCGGATCGAGGATATTATGTCGCCTTACAATCACATTGTAAGTATTTCATAGAGCTACAATTAAATTATTCATTCGTATTTCAGTATACTAAGTATTATCAGTCAATGGGGAGACACACTGCTTATTTATCACGCTAGGTGGCGCATAATCATTGGTGTTGTTTCGTAGCCAAACAAAGGTCTATCAATGTGAAAAAAAAAACTGTCATAAGTGTCAAATACCAAAGGATAATTTTAGTAAATAAACAATAAATAATAGTGTGGTATAAAACATACATTCATTTCAGTGTAAAAATAAAGGTACACACCGTTTCCCTTCTGATGAGAAAAAGACAAGACCACTAAATGACAAGCACCAGCGATGGTGGCGCCATCTGAGATTAGTTTTGCCTGTGGCTCCCCATTGGCTGACAATTAGGCTAAAACTACCAAGTATGACTGTTTATTCAAATTACTTGTAAATGCGGCCGTAACTTAGCAAAGTAAAATACTCATAGCAGGCACCCAGCGGTACCCATAAAGTTTTGCCTATTCGTACCGAAACGAAAAGAAAAAGGGTGAGCATTTAGATTACATCTATGGCTCTAAGGAACATACCACATGCATGTTATTCTTCAAAGCCACTAGAAAGTCGTCCGGTCCGTGCGCCGGTGCAGTGTGGACCAATCCGGTGCCCTTACCCTCGGTCACGTGATCAGCTTCTAAGAACGGCAGTATGCCGGTTACTAGCTTATTGGTGTAGGTCACGCCTTGGAGTTGATGCCCTGAAATACTAGTACTATATAAATAAAAATATTTTTAAATAATCAATTGAAAATGTGTCGTTATTTATATGACAGAAAGAACAAACATCTATGTAAATAGGACATTATGAAAAGAAAAGGTCTTAGAATCAAGCCTTGAGGTACACCAATATTATTACAATATATTTTATAGGTAAATTAGTTTGTTTCGATTTTTTATGCTTTTAACAGATTATAAGAGCTCAATATAGAGTCACTGAATAACCAAGTTGACTATAAAGGTAGCTTACACAGACAATACATTACAACAACACAGTCAAAAGCTTTTGCAAGGTCTAATTAAAGTCATTCAACAGAAAAGTCTTACCATCAAACTCGAAATGCCTCTGGATTTCCACTCCTAAAGTCTTTTCCAGACCCTCAATCAGACCAGATCCAACTAGATACAGTTCTTTGCCCATATTGCTAAGCGTGACAATGCTGTACTTGAGTTGTGGATTGTAGCATATAGCGCGGTTCGCGACTAGAGTCCATGGTGTAGTTGTCCAGATTATAGCTGATAGGGGTTTGCTAAAATTAGCAAAGTAATGACAGTAAGCTGAAGAACTCAATCTTGCCGTAAGATGTGATTGTGGGTTTACGTTACCACAAAGACTGTATGCCAATTATTGATTGTTAATTATTGGAGCGTAGCGTAAATTATTTTACTTTTTATGACGATTGATATTATCTCGTGATTTCAATTATTAAAATACTATTGGCGTTATAAGATAGTATGAGAATGAATGAGCGATGATGTGATAAGAGAGCGTTGTGAAATTAAAGAAGACGTAGAGCAAGGATTGACAAAGGTATGCATGCTTAAATAGTTTGGTCAATTAGAAAGGATGGACGATAGAGGATTGACGAAACGGGTACATAAGACGAGCGTGAAAGGGACGTTGGGAAAGGGGAGACCTCGGCGAACGTATTCAGACCAGATCAGAGACGTTCTGGAAAAAGGCCAAGTAAAGAGAAGCATGTGATGAGAGTGAACGAAGCAAAAGATAAATGTCAGGATCGTAGCAAGTGGAAATCCGTGGTCTCTGCCTACCCCTCCGGGAAACAGGCGTAAGTTTATTTATATATGTATGTATTGGCGTTATAGTCAGAAAAAAAACTTACACACATAAGCTCACACCTTAAATGCCCATAAGGGACATCCTCACATCTGATCCAGTTGATTGTGATGATTCTACTAGGAGGTAGTCAGATCAAAGTCCAAGTTATTTGTTTGGTTTGCTGACCATTCCATATATGACAACCGTTTATAGGAATATTGACCGTTAACCAGTCATTATCATTCCCAGAAGCAGCTTTTAGACCTTCACTGCTGGACAAGGCCCCAAGGTATGAAATGGTTTTTTTTTATACAACTTGGAATGGCGGGTCAAGCAGATGGCCCACCTGATGTTAAGCGGTACCCTCTGCCTATGAACAGTGCATTATCACATAGGTCTACGCCCACCTAGGACGCACCCTGAGACATAAAGATGAAAAATCTCATGTGCCTGTAATTTCTCCAGCAACCATACCCCTTAATCTGGAACACAGCAAAGCGAGCACTACTGCTTTGCGGTAGAAATAGTAATAGTAGTAGTACTTCCCCGGACAAACTCTTTCACAAAAAAGCTCTACTACTACTGAATTTGAATTTGAATAATGACCACAGGTGATCACAGTGTTGATATTGAGGACTCAGGTGAATGCTGTTGCTCATCCCCTCGTGTAATCCCTTATTAAGCTTTAGTGACATCCACGGGAGGACACAGAGTATCAATTCTTAGACCAAACACACCACAGCACAGGTACTGGCTCTAACTATCTTTATCTCTCTGCATAGGGAATATAAACACATACCCATTCAAAAAGTTTTGTGAAATCTGTGGTGGTTTTTCAATAGGAAATGAGACATAGACTTCTTTGCTTTTGTACTGAGGGTCATACTCCAATTCGGCTTCAGCTAGCGCGGTTCTGAAAGCAATTGGACAATATTAGAACATCTATGACATTTTGTATTTTTTTAAACTATTTACATTGGCTGAACGCAGTTCTCCACTGCCATGATAAAATTTAAAAAGTAGGTAAATACCAATACTTTCACTAGTGCCATCTCTTGACGATGAAAGAACTAAATTGACAATGACACTTTGAAAACTGTCACTTCATTCCATGAAACCTATGATGTAAAAATAAAATTGTAATATTCATGTATGTTTATATTTTATATTTATTTATTTATCATATACATTTGTGTTGTGTTGTACTATAATTGTGTTGTCAATTCAATTCAATTTAATTCATATTTTAATTTCGTGTTGTTTATTTTGTGTAATTTTAATTTAATTTGTAAATTTTGTGAATTTTGTGGTATTTCTGATTTATTGGGTTGTGTGTAGTAGTTTTAAGTCTATTGCGTTTTGTTATATGGGTGTATTTATAACCTGAAATAAATTAATAATAATTAGGTTTTCAGAATAAATAAATCATCTTCGTTATTACTTCTAGTTGAGTCTCCCTTTTTCAAAGACCAACCACGTTCATATTCTCAGATCTCCATCGTCTTACCGTTTTATATCCTGTTGACATTGACATTGTCAAAATTGTGGAAACTAAAGCCACAGTAGCTACAAATAAAAGAAGAAGAAGAAGAATGTCTTTTCCAATGGGGAGCTACAGGCAAAACTAATCTCAGATGGCGTCACCATCGCTGGTGCTTGTCAATTAGTGGTCTTGTTTTCTCATCAGAAGGGAAACTGTGTCTACCTTTATTTTTACACTGAAATGCACTACACCGAGGCATGTTTTATACCAGACTATTATTTAATGTTTATTTACTAAAATTATCCATTTATATTTGACACTTTTGACAGTTTTTTTTTTACATTGATAGACCAATGTTTGACTATGAAACAACACCAGCGATAATGCGCCACCTAGCGGGATAAATAAGCAGTGTGTCTCCCCATTCCAAACAAGCATTTTCAAATTCGATCGAAAGAGACAAACGGTGTAACTATCCCGATATTCCGCGGTTATTAGTAGCCCAGTTTTTGTTTTGTTCTTAATATTGATACTGGAGATAATACTAACAAAATATAGAAACTCTTGATGACATCCACACAAGGTGCTTAATGCTTAAGGTGGATGCGCACGCTTGCGGCGCGAAATTCAAATTTTTTGGTGTTTTTTGCCCATTACAGCTCATCAACACTTCTTCAGATAACGAAAGTTGAGTTCGCGACAACTAGGAGACTTAACACACATGTTTTTATTGATAGTATCTCATAAATATCATCAGTTTAGCTATGATACACATTTTTACAGTGTTTTTGTTTGTTTAGGGGTATCGTAGCTAAACTGATGATATTTATGAGATACAATCAATTAAAACATGTGTGTTAGGTCTCCTAGTTGTCGCGAACTCAACTTTAATCATCTGAAGGATTGTGGATGACCTGTAAAGGGCAAAAAACACCAAAAAATTTGAATCTCGCGCCGCAAACGTGAGCATTCACCTTAAAGGTGCACGATTGTGCTTCAACGGTATTTACAGTGTTTTTTTGTTTCAAGCACATTCATAGCCAAACTAATGATATTTATGTGATACTATAAATTAAAACTTGTGTGTTAGTTCATATAGTTACCGGCAACATAGTTTTCGCTATCTGAAGAAGTGTTGATGAGCTGTGATGAGCAAAAAACACGAAATAATTGAATTTCGCGCCGTAAGCGAAAGCACCACCTTAAACTTTACTGAACATGTCTCCGTGTTCTGATTTGGTCTAAGAGATAACACAGTAAGCTTATAATATGAAGCATAGTACTTACTTTGAAGATGGTGACCAATAAACCGGCTTCAAAGCCCGAAAAACCAATCCCTTCTCATACATATTGAAAAACTGCCTCAACTGGTTCTGAACATAGCCTTTACTTAGCGTCAGATAACTTTGATCCCAATCAGCCATGATTCCCCAACTTTTGAATGCAGCCTTTTGATTCTCAACAGTTTGTAAGGCAAACTCTCTTGCAGTCTGACGTATATGCACGGGGTCGGTGAGTTCATTTTGCTTTACAGTTTTCTTAGCTTTTTGTAATGCTTTGAGTTCTATTGGGAGGCCGTGGCAGTCCCAGCCGGGTACGTAGTGGACCCTGTTGCCTTGTAAAACTTGACTGCGGTTGTTTATGTCTTTTATTATCTGAAATTGACAAGTTAACTATTATTATTATATATAATACACTAGTAGCATAAGCTGATGCGTGTTATATCATATTAGAGCACTGTGTTTTTAAAATGTTTATCGAAACTGTTCTTAAACGAGTTCACCGAGGGAGCACTAATCACTGTCTCTGGTAGCCGGTTCCAAGCGTTTGGTAAACGGTTGGGCAAGATGTTTTCTGGGATTGCTGGTATTATATAACTGTGTATTATATATTTATATTTAAGTAGTAGCAGTGCTTTTTATTGTGAAAGTGTTTTTCCGGGGAAGTACTTCCTGCATATCTATTTCTGCTGCAAAGCAGTAGTGCTCGCATTGCTGTGTTTCGGGAAGGCTATGGGTGCCGGTGAAATTACAGGCAAGGTGGTGAGACATCTTTATGTCTCAGGGTGGCAGGCGCAGTGCAATGCCACATAGGGTGCGTCCTAGGTGGATGTGATCTATGTGGTAATGCGTTGTTAAAGGCAGTGGTTACCGCGAACATCAGGTGGGCCATCTACTTGTACCATCAATCACAAAGTAAAAAAAATCAAAAATAAGACCAGTTGCAGAGTCACTATCATAAAAATAACTTTTCAAACATGTTTTAATTTAAATGTGGTCAATTTGTTGGAAATTAATTTCAATAGAAATAGGCACATCAGCGAAAGCTGCTCGTCTATAATTTTAAATAATAATAATAATAATAATAGTGACTACAGAAGGGTCATTGTTTACATACATACATAGACACACGCCTTTTCCCACGAAAAGGTAAGCAGAGCCTCAAATGGGTCTCTTTTCACTGTGGGTTGCACCATCGTGGTAAATAGACATGACAAGTGGTGAGCTCATCGCCGCCATTGCTTCCCACGACTGACTCTGCTAACGCTTGCTTCCAGTAATAACACATTCCAAAAATAAGCTAGCAGCCAGGACAAATCTTATACCAACAAATCTTATCAACAAGTCTGGGTAATCCCTTAGTCGGTTTTTACGACATTCACGGGAGGAGATGGAGGGGTCTTATGGAGGGGTCTTCTTATGCCGGACCCACCACCCTTAGTATGGTTTAGTATTCTATTAATCTGTATTAAAGTAATCTGTCACATAATATATGGAATGCTAACTGCTTGGCAAGGAGTGGCCAGTTACTAAATAATTGGACTTGCCTCTAACCACCCCCTCGTAAGAACTGATGAAGGTCTGAGGATATTCATTAGCTTTATTGACTGAGCAAAGCAAAAATCTCAGTGTAAAGTAGTTTTTGTGTAAAATGTTGTTGTTTGTGTTTTTGTGTTTTTGTATGTTAAATTTAGGTATGATCTAACTTTTGAATTGTTGACCCAATCCCCATGAAAGGTAGGTAGATTGGTACCAATACAATTGACAGTTTGGAATATTGGCTTAGCCTTTAAAGGGTTTGAGGGAAAGGTGAATGGGGACAGTGAGGGTTCAGGGTGAATGCTTCCAGCATGATTTGGATCAGTTGAGCTACTTTTAGTTGTTTGCAATGGTCTTCAGAAAGCTCAACTGTTTCATTTGTTTTTATATTTTTACATACCTGCTTGTATTAGTTGTATTATTCAAACGGTAAATAAATGTAAAAAATCTAGTAGTGTAGGTATATGTTCATGCTACTATTATATACCTTGTTGACAGCATGTCCCATGTGCAAATCTCCGTTAGCATACGGCGGGCCATCGTGTAGTACAAATTCTGGTCCTTTTAGATGCTCCCTTTGCCAGCAGTAGAGCTCCGAAAACTGAGCAGTCTAAAAATGTATACATAAATTAAATATTAAATAATACATGAAAAAATGCATTAAGTGCTTTTGTCATGGTTGAATATGATAGTAGATATAATCAAAACGGTTAATCAGACAGGGTTTCATTAATTATTGAATGAGTTACCTTCTGAATTTCTTCCTTTACTGCGTTACTTGATCGTGCCGGAAAATTCGTTTTGGGGAAGAGAATGGTGTGTGAATAGGTCTTTGTTTTTGGCTCAGCAGAACTTTTTAAGCGCAGGCAATCACCGCAAGCCCATTTTGTTACAATTTTTCTGTAATTTTTCCGTAAAATCGAACTTTTTGTAAACATTTTTGGTTTGAGGTTATCTTGGTTTGTTTTCTATTATTTGACATCTGTTTGTCTGTGACTTTGACACTTTGATTAACCTGAAAAGCAAGAATCTGAATCTACGTATCTACGGACTAACCGAAGCGTAAATAGAATACTCTGTCTACGGACTAACCTAAGCATACATCTTCCTCTAGAACCTACACATATGTTAGCTGAGCTTGTTTTTGATGATAGTATAATATAATTTAAACACAGTGGTACAATAAAGTTATTTACATTTATATTAATAAAATTAACTACAAAAACTATAATATATTACTCGGATTAACTATATTTGTAGACACAAGATGACATACATGACAGTAATAGACAATAAGAGCAAAGTGCATTAGGTACAATCCTTCATACAAATAAATAAATAAATAAATAATGCTGAACAGTTCACACAACATTATCTAGCCCCAAGCTAAGCAGAGCTTGTGTTATGGGTACTAGATAACTGATATACTTATACAATATATTACATAGATAGATATTTTTTATTATACATAGAAAATACCCAGAACACCCTGAACAAATATCTGCGATCGCACAAATATTTGTTCTGAGGCGGGAATCGAACCCGCAACCTCCTGCGTCGCAGGCCAAGCTTCGCCCGCCGCGCCACAGAGGTCGTCATACAACAACCTAGATTAGTAAAAAAGGTACAAACTTAGAGGGAACTTCATTCTTCGAAGAGTATATATAAACTGTAATGTAATTTGTCATATTTTAGACATGTCAATGTCAATATCAAACAGCTGGCTGACGGACCCTTCCTCTTCCTTTCCTTTCTAGTTTCTTTTCATTCCCAAACAAATATCATACAACACATGTTTTGGCAATTTGATTTGTTTATTTCCTTTTTTCCACGTTGTACGATTTGATTGAATACAATAAAAATGGTAAAACACCTTCTAAATCATCTTACGAACCTGTTAAAGTCCGTCATTTGTAATAAATTGTTATTAACCATAACCTATTTCAGCCGAAAGCCAAAAAGTTTATTGATAGAAAAAAGGCTGTTACCTTCAATCTGGTGCACCGTTCGCAAAAGGATCCTCTAGCTGCTGATGAGACAGCCCCACAGCGTGTCCTGGTGCCTGTGAATGCGAATATTCCGGCTAGGAAGGACAAAAATCATGTAAGTTTCAAAACCTACTTTCAAAGTAATTCGATGTTTTTGAGGGTCCTAACCAGAAATAGATCTTGGGCCCAGTATCTAGAGCTTGTTGTAAGCTACTGTACTTTCGCGTCTCACAGCTTGTGTATTTGCTATTGTTATTTTCTGTTATCCGATTTGAACCATCTTTAGCGTAGCTAGGATTTTGTACCTATTATGTTGGGCACGGGAATAGAAGAGTGGCATTCAGTTTAGTATATGAGAAAAATAAATTATAATGTAGGTAAATATTTTTGAAAGCTAGGTCAAAAAGCCCGACATGTATCTGTATTATTTGTAAGAGGTTGAAAAAAAACAACAGTTAACTATTTATCTCCAGAATGGAGGAATTAATTGTAACACAATATTCTTTCCTTGCAATGATTTTGTATGAATAAGAATATTGATTTGCTAAATATATTTATTTACAGAAATAATAATAAAACAAGGTAATATAAGTAGTTTTATTATTTATTTATTTTATTTATCTTTTAAAAATCTGCAGTCTAAGTATAGGTAATTATACAGTTTAAATGGATTCCTAGGCTCAACAATCCTTATAACCATTTTCGATTGCTTCCGTAACCACTAGAGGATCACCGTACCCATAATGTTAAACTTTGTTGGTTAATTAAATTTCATTTCATGTCAGGACTTAACACCAGAACAACGCAAGGAGGAACAGCTGAAGTACGGGATATACTTCGACGATGACTACAACTACTTGCAGCATCTCAAAGACACAAGAGAGGTCACCTTGGTGGTGCAACCGGTGAGCTTGAACAATCTCATAGTTATTGCTGGTGAGCTGAAACAATGCCACAGTTATTGCTGGTGAGCTTAAACAATTTCATAGTTATTGCTGGTCAGCTGAAATAATGTCATAGGTATTGCCGGGAGCCAAAACAATATCATAGTTATTGCCGGTGAGCCAAAACAAGCAGCCCCTCAGTAGCATCCATCCACACATCAAACCTTTCTAAAGTTCAGATGACTTTATGCAGACAGTAGTAGAGTGGTGGGTCCGGCTGGCACAAGACCGCCAGGAGTGGCGTTATAGAGAAGAAGACTACTCAGCAGAGGGTGACCGGCTGGATAGATAGATATATTTTGGAGTTGATAGGAACTAATATAACGCGGGCGGAAGCTAATATGACATAGCCTGTAGCACTCAGGGATAATGTAGCTTACGAGTGTGTTCTGGGTATTTTCTATGTATAATAAAAAATATCTATCTATCTAATATATTGTATTAAGTATATCAGTTATCTAGTACCCATAACACAAGATCTGCTTAGCTTGGGGCTAGATTATGTTGTGTGAACTGTCCAGCATTATTTATTTATTTTATTTATTAATATAGCTTCCTGTAAGTGGTAGAAATTTTGGATCAGTAGTTCCGGAGATAACCTCTCACAATTTACCTCTATAATAATAGTGTAGATGACAGAGAGATCTATTTCAACAGAAAGCAACACACAAGAGGAAGGAGAAGTCATCAGAAGCTCAGAACGGAGTTGATGATGATGATGATGATGATGAAGTGGAGTTCAGATCAAAGCTGACGCTGCCCAGCTCTGTGTTCGCTTCAGAGGTAGAAGAGGAAGTTGGCTTGCTGAACAAGGGTGCCCCGCAAGGTAACACATATCTAATATATAAAAATAAGTCGGGTTTTCCTTCCTGACGCTATAACTCCAGAACGAACGAACCGATTTCCACGGGTCGCCGGGGGATACCCGTGCGAAGCCGGGGCGAGTCGCTAGTTATATATAAATATCATTCTTTTAGAAGAAAAATCTACTTCAAAACTAGGAATTTATCCTCAATACAAGATTTTATAATATTAGTGATCGGAACTGTGTGCTGATCACAATGAGCCTAAACACGGCCAGTCTACTTTTATCCATCGAGGAGTTCTGTTCTCCACCTTCCGTTTCCATCATCAGATCAGTCCGCTGTCACCATCATATTGTCATCACAGGTATGCCAAATTTCAGCTCAATCGGATATCGGAAAGTCACCCTTATCACCACCCGTGAAATACTTATCATTGAGTAGTTCCAATGACCATAATATGGTCTTTTTCATCAGTTCCACTGCATCAAATGGCACTTTACAAATGCACATGCTTGACTTGTTGGTGAAAATATCGAAATCGCTATATGCGTGCCTATAATATTTGAGGAGTTCTCTTAATTCCCCATGGATCCTATCATCAGAACCAGATTTTGATGAAAATGGGACCAATATGGAAGTATAGCGTGCCAACAAAAAATAAATTTCCAAATCTGTTCATAAATGACGCAGATATGAGGTAACAAACATTAAAAAAAAATACCTTTTAAGTGAAGTCGGTTAATAAAATTAAAGAGGTAAAAACATAATATTTTACTAAAGGAGATGTTAAATTTTGTCTGAGGAAAGGTTCCGTAGTTCTATAAGAAGAAATAGTTCTTCATTGAGAAATATTGTTTCGACGCCGACGATTTGGACAAGAATGTGGCTTACGCGTTCTTAAGACTGCGCCAACCCCAGGCATAAATATTCATACAAAAAATAGCAACGTGCCGCTCGAAAAAGCGGTTTTTATTGAATATCTCGTGAAATATAGATAATTTTAAAAAACCTAGGGTGTTCCCTCCGTTTTATTGTATTGATCTTATTTATCCTTATTTATCTTTTTGACCCAATAATCTGTGTGATATTGACAAACAATCGAATCTAGCCAAAAGTTAGAGGTAACTTTGTGTTTTTTTTTATCGAGAAAATATTGTCCTATCGTGTTTCTGTCTGGGTGATCCCTCGGTATAATAATGTTGTATCCATGCATATTTTTAATTTGAATATTGTACTTGATTTAGTCAGTTAAAAATCTAATCAAAGATTGGTCATTTTGCATTACACCCCACCTTAACTGTGCCGCGTGGTATTGCCATCCATGTACAGTTTTTCATGCGAGAAGCTTGCGCAGGATGAACTATGGTTAAGCCTGTGCGTGTGGTAGGCCTAATAGTCCACCAAATGATATAAAAGTGAAGAAAAAAACGAATCGAGATTGGACCAAGAGAATTAAATCTTCTGCATTCGGCACGTGCAAAAGTATTCACAATTATTATGAGCCCGTGATGTCCCACTGTAGCACAACTGTAGGGCAAAGGCCTCCCTTCCCTCTTTCCATTCGTCTCTATTGTTGGCTATTTGGGACCAATCCTCCAAGTAGGAGTCTAGCTCGTCCCGCCATCTCCGTCTGGGCCTTCCACGTGGCCGTCGTCTGTTTGGGATCCATTCTGTCGTGGTCTTCGCCCATAGTTCTTCTGATATACGGCACACATGACCAGCCGGGGTATTGCGTAGTAGACTGACGTTTGATGTCGATTACCAGTTTGCTGTTCATTGCGCAGCGTGTTTTAGCTTTATTACAAGAACATAAATATTTAAAGCACGCTGCGCAATGAATAGCAAACTAGACATCGAAATCAAGCGTTAGTCTACTACGCAATAACCCCGCAGCCCAGTCCCACTTAAGTTTAGCAGCTTTTTGAGCGACGTCAGCTATTTGTGTTTGGGAGACTGTGTTGGGATGTTTCTCTTATGAAACTCTTGATTTTTTTCAGGACTATGCCTGGACCTGGACCCCGATGTGGTGGCTGCGCTGGACGAGGACTTCGACTTCGAGGACCCTCAGAACGAGCTGGAGGACAACTTCATTGAACTGGCGATGGGAGAGGGTGAAGGTTAGACCCTCGAAAGCTATCCATCCCTAGGCATAAGCTTCAGATTCAACACTCGGTAGATGTCCACTCCTGGACCTCCGCATAGAATGCAATGGAGGATTTTCCATAATCACCACGCTTGACTTATTGGTGATAGTATTGGTATTGAGTACTCAGGGGGTTAGTACGAGAATTTAATAGTATTTGAAACTATATGAAGTTTCGTTTCCTTCCATACATTTACTTGCAAAGCCCCTAGGGAAAACGAGGAGAAAACTAAGGACGCTGTCGGTAAATGTTTGCAAGGAAACTATGAAATTCTCGTTACTAAGCCCCAAGAACGTTTGAACTTTACTGCGTCTGGATTGGGCAGTATTGGCGGCAACAAACTTGACCAATCGAGACGCAGTAAAGTTCGAACGTTCTAGCTTTACTGCGTCTGGATTGGTCAGTTTGGCGGTGGAAACAAACTTAACCAATCAAGACGCAGTAAAGTTCGAACGTTTGAGCTTTACTGCGTCTGCATTGGTCAGTTTGGCGGTGGAAACAAACTTGACCAATTGAGACGCAGTAAAGTTCAAACGATCGAGCTTTAGGTGGAGATTCAGAATTAGAGTCCGCGCCACGACTCAAGTCCGACGGCCTTTTGAGGAACTAACGGATAACAGAGGTACATTTTCGCTTTTGCACTTTTGCTCTTAGAAACTAGCGCTCCAGTCACCGGAATTCAGTCGTGGCGCGGACTCTAGCGCGATTGAGCCCAGCCCCCCTGTTGTCTATCAATGTCGATTACCAGTTTGCTGTTCATTGCGCTGTGTGTTTTAGCTTTTTTGAAGAGCAGAAATATTTAGACCACGCACAGCTCAATGAATAGCAAACTACTTCGAATTCGAACTGCAGTCTATTACGCAATAATTTATTTATTAAGAAACAAGTACAACACCTTAACAGAAATCCAAAGCGATGTTGCATGCACACAATTATATAAAAATAAAAAACAACCAAGCTTAGAATAAGTAGGTAATACCCACCGAGGAATAGACCCTACAATAATTACTAACACTATCTACTTGCATTAAATATAAGGCCTCAGGGCCCCAATTGCGCAAATTTTGAACGGTATTACTAAAATAAACCAGGGCTGTTATTCGCTATGACCCATAGGAGATTATTTGACAATAACGTGTGACGTCACAATGTATTCAGAACGATGATTCCACGCAGATATCGTAACGAACCCGCGTTATGTCACGTTTGGTCATAGCGAATAAGGGGGATGAACCATTTACTTTATTTCATGTTTTTGTAATGCATTGTCATAGGCAGTTTAGTAGTAGTAGAGCTTTTTTGTGAAAGAGTTCGTCCGGGGAAGTACTACCACCATACCTATTTCTGCCGCAAAGCAGTAGTGCTCGCATTGCTGTGTTCCGGTTGGAAGGGTAAGGGTGCCGGTGAAATTACAGGCACATGAGACTTTTCATCTTTTTGTCTCAGGGTGGCAGGCGCAGTGCAATGCCATATAGGGTGCGTCCTTGGTGGACGTGACCTTTGAGGTAATGCACTGTTCATAGGCAGAGGTTACCGCTTAACATCAGGTGGCCCACTTGCTTGTTCCGTCATCAAAGAAGTATAAAAAAAGAAAAAAAAAAAAAAGGCAGATGTTACCGCTTAACATCAAGTCATCGTGTGCTTGTCACGCCATATACTGGTTTCTGACCTGACGCTGGGATACCGAGAAAGAACCAGTGACACAGAGCAGTTGTGTCGTAATTATAAGCGGTGAATGAGTAGCTCATTATGTTTCAGACGATGAAGATTATGAAGACGACTTGTCTGATGACGGCGGCTCCGACAGGGCATTCGCTTCTGATGATGAAATGGACTCGGATGATGACAGTGATAACTCACAGGTACAAGAATCTTTTATCTCTTTTTTTCCTTTTTTTTTTCAATCAACAACTTGAACATAATTGTGTTTGTTGGTTTGAGCCTTGGTTAGTCACTCTAAACAATCTGATGGTTGCTTTTTCGGTTCTGAAGGTTTTTTTTTTTGTGGTTGCTTTTTCATACTTATGTACCTATTTTCTATTTTATATTTGACGACCTCTGTGGCGCGGCTGGCGATGGTTCGCTTGCGACGCAGGAGGTTGCGGGTTCGATTCCCGCCTCGGAACAAATATTTGTGCGATCTGGAGATATTTGTTCAGGGTGTTCTGGGTGTTTTCTATGTATAATAAAAAATATCTATCTATGTAAAGTATTGTATTAAGTATATGAGTTAACTATAGTACCCATAGCACAAGCTCTGGCTTAGCTTGGGGCTAGATAATGTTGTGTGAACTTGTCCAGCATTATTTATTATTTATTTATTTATTTTACCAAATATGTGCGAACGGAATATAATTTTACACTGACACCACTGTTGTTGGCTTTTATATTGGTCATTATTTGCGGCAAATCATATTTGGTTTAAGAAAACTGTGGATTAATAGTTTGATGACGTCTGGTAGTGATTTGGATCAGTTGAGCTACCTTTAGATCGCTAGCAGCGGTCTTCAGGTAGCAGAACTGTTCATATGTATTTTGTACATACCTTGTATTCGTTGTATTATTATTTCTGTAAATAAATGTATTTTTCAATTGTTATTGATCAAAAACTTTATAATTTGCAGGGCGGGCGCGGCAGGATGCAGTCGTGGGAGCCGCAGGACAAAGACGACACAAAGTCTCGATTCTCGCAGTACTCCATGTCCTCGAGCGTCATCAAGCGGAACCAGGGCTTGACGATGCTTGACCGACGGTTTGAACAGGTGACAGTCATCTTTAACTAGTCCACTCAGGGTCGGACTGGGCCGGAAGGGCCATAGTTCCCAGAAGACCGGGCCCGGGACGGGATATTGGTAGATGGGGTACCTACTATCAGAAAATAATGATTAGAACCACCTTTGACGACTTCTGTGGCGCTCCAGGCGAAGGTTCGCATGCGACGATGGAGGTTGCGGGTTTGATTCCCGCCTCGGAACAAATATTTGTACCATCTGCAGATATTTGTTCAGGGTGTTCTGGGTATTTTCTATGTATAATAAAAATATCTATCTATGTAATGAATTGTATTAAGGTGGTCGCTTTTTCATACTAACTTATTTTACCAAATATTGGCAGAGTATAATTTTAAACTGAAATGATTGGCTGAAATTACCAATATAAATATTGGTAATTTTTTGCGGCAAATCATATTTGGTCGATGAAAACACTGGATTAATAGCGAAAATATCATTTAAATTCATACAAGTCACGTTATTTTCACTATTAATCCAGTGTTTTCCGCGAAGCCACAATACACAAAGGTTAGCTGGTAGAGAATGCTTCTTAGCATTAAGTTCGCCTATGTACATTGTTTGTTTTTTTTTTTGTATACTACTGAATGACGGAACAAGCAGATGGCCCACCTGATGTTAAGCGGTAACCTCTGCCTGTGAACAGTGCATTACCTCATAGGTCACGTCCACCTAGGACGCGCCCTATGTGGCATTGCACTGCGCCCGCCACCCTGAGACATAAGGATGAAAAGTCTCATGTGCCTGTAATTTCACCGGCACCCTTACCCTTCAAACCGTAACACAGCAATGCGAGCACTACTGCTTTGCGCCAGAAATAGGTATGGTGGTAGTACTTCCCCGGACGAACTCTTTCCCAAAAAAGCTCTACTACTACTTGTTTTGTGCAATAAATAATATTATATTCTATTCTATTCTAAGCCTGCGAAGACCCCAGGAAACTTGTGTGCTTCTGGACGGAGTAAGGCTGGCTAACTACCTAGTCAGACAACTCTCACGCATAATGGACCGCCCATAGAGTTCGAATGCGGAAAAGGGAGTTCTATTCATATAAAGTGCTCTGCCACTGGAACATCCGATTAAAATCCGGATCCGACACCCGCAAGCTCTAACATGATGATGATGATATATTACAGATGTTTGCAGACTACGATGACACGGAACTAGGGGCTCTAGACCTGGAAGAAATCGAGGGTTTCATGCCGGAGTCGCACGCCATGCTGCTGAAGGCGGCGGAAGAGTTCGAGGAGTCCCGCAGGAGGATTCTACTGGACAAAGAGCATGAGGTCGCCAGGTTAGTCCAGAATCGAGGGTTTCATGCCGGAGTGCCATGCTGCTGAAGGCGGCGGAAGAGTTTGAGGAGTCTCGCAGGAGGATTCTACTGCATAATGAGCATGAGGTCGCCAGGTTAGTTCAGAATCGAGGGTTTCATGCCGGAGTGCCATGCTGCTGAAGGCGGCGGAAGAGTTCGAGGAGTCTCGCAGGAGGATTCTACTGGACAAAGAGCATGAGGTCGCCAGGTTAGTCGAGAATCGAGGGTCTCATGCCGGAGTGCCATGCTGCTGAAGGCGGCGGAAGAGTTCGAGGAGTCTCGCAGGAGGATTCTACTGGACAAAGAGCATGAGGTCGCCAGGTTAGTCCAGAATCGAGGGTTTCATGCCGGAGTGCCATGCTGCTGAAGACGGCGGAAGAGTTCGGAGTCTCGCAGGAGGATTCTACTAGGAAAGGAGCATGAGGTCGCCAGGTTAGTCCAGAATCGAGGGTCTCATGCCGGAGTGCCATGCTGCTGAAGGCGGCGGACGAGATCGAGGAGTCCTGCCTGAGGATCTTGATCCTACTGAGGATTCAACTGAGGAGTTTCCCAGGAGAATTCTACTAGACAAAGACCAGGAGGTCGCTAAGTTAGTCTAGATTTTAATTACTAGTGGTTTGCCCGAGATGAACACTCCGATTTAAGTTGTTTATTAACATTGTACCACATCTTTTCGTTTCCACCGGGGAAAAAAACTATCTATCTAGTCAAAGTGCACAACATTAGCGCCAACGGGAGAAATGTAATCTCCGTGGGTAACTGAGGTGGTATCTGAGAATCCAAATGATCATTGAATAAAATAAATAAATAATAATGGACACAGTTCACACAACATTATGTAGCCTCAAGCTAAGCAGAGCTTGTGTTATGGGTACTAGATAACTTCACTTAATACATTACATTACATAGATAGATATCTTTTATTATACATAGAAAATACCCAGAACACCCTGAACAAATATCTGCAGATCTTACAAATATTTTTTCTGAGGCGGGAATCGAACCCGCAACCTTTTGCGTCGCAGGCGAATCTTCGCCGGCCTCGCCACAGCTCAACTGTATGTAGGTGCTCTTTGAAGCTAACCAGCTTCCACTTGTTTTCGAGGCACCACACAGACGCTTCCCACCTAGTAGTAAGAAGGATCATCAAATAAAGCCGAGCCGTGTTTGTTTCCTGACTCTTCAAAGTTTATATTAAAAGATAAACGGCTAATTACCACTATTATTCGTCACTTTGCTGACGTTTTGAGACTGAGTTCAGAAGCCTCTTCATCATGAGCACCGCCCGCGACCGCGTTCGACGGTGGACCAGCGAATAATAGTGGAAAAAAAAAAGTGCCAAAGTGACGAATAATAGTGGTAATTAGCCGTTTATCTTGTAATATGATTCCCAACCACGATAGTTTCAATTCTTCAAAGTTTGGTCGCTTTGGAACAGGAGTAAATTTCGTTTATAAGACAATTCATAATATGATTGCATTTGATAATAGTGTTCCATATAAACAATTCCATAAATTCAAGACGATTCTAATGATACCTCATACATCAAAATCTATCCAGCCGTTTGGGTGAAACTCAATTAATATATTTTTGCCCCATACATACAAAGATACGCGCGAAACACATACCCGGACTGACTAAAACGATAGAACTCAAAATTAACTTGAGTTATTTGTTAACAGAATGCGACGCCTGCAAGAGATCCAAGAAGAGTCCGAGGATGAGATAGAGACGGTAGAAGTGGACCCCAAAGAGAAGTGGGACTGCGAGACCATTCTCTCCACGTACTCCACTCTTTACAACCATCCCAAGATCATCGAAGAACCTAAGGTAATTAATACATGTAACTATACCGCATATTCTCTTTCGCTAGGAGATCTACTTAACTAAGGTGAGCATGAGCGTGATGAACAACTCCAAGACAAAGGTAATGAGTAGTAGTAGCAGTAGAGGTTTTTTGTGAAAGAGTTCGTCCGGGGAAGTACTACCACCATACCTATTTCTGCCGCAAAGCAGTAGTGCTCGCATTATAGTGTTCCGGTTTGAAGGGTAAGGGTGCCGGTGAAATTACAGGCACATGAGACTTTTCATCTTTATGTCTCAGGGTGGCGGGTGCAGTGCAATACCATATAGGGTGCGTCCTAGGTGGACGTGTCCTATGAGGTAATGCACTGTTCATAGGCAGAGGTTACCGCTTAACATCAGTTGGGCCATCTGATGGTTCAGTCATTCAGTAGAATATAAAAAAAAATACAAACCATCTGGGGATCGATTTTTGAAAGTCAGCGAGTGACTAGAAGTCAGCAAAATGACTATTAGTCACCGATTTCCAAAAGATCGTATTTTTGGAAATCACCGCTGACTAAAATTGTCATGCTATGATATCAATACGAGTGCCTCTACCCACACGATTTGAAATCACTCCGTGACTGTTTTGGCACTGACATTTATGAATAGTATTTACTCAATTTTACTCTTTATCTTGTGGCTTTCCTATTCCACCCACACATAATTATTATCTATGGTCCGAACGTAGTACACTGTTTTACTGTGGTGAGTGGAACCATGGACTTAGTATAGTGGAACAGACAAACTAATAATGGACAGATACGTAGTATGTCAAAGACAACGACTGTGAAATACTTGCAAGTTGGTAGACAGCGTATGACTTTCAAAAATACGACATTTGGTAAAAAGTGATTTCAAAGACATCGATGAAGTTTTGTCATTCGTGACTTCTAGTCACTTAGTGACTTTCAAAAATCGATCCCCTGACTCGAATACCCAACTTCACTGTAAACGATCACAGGATAGATGCAGTTTATGAGTTTGTTTACCTTGGCCATCGTTTATCTTTTGGCTGGGGCTCACAGATGAGGGAGATCACGAGGCGTATACAATTGGGGTGGGCTGCTTTTGGTAAGTTGGAAGATGTTTTTAAATCGAAAATCCCTCAATGTCTTACGACCAAGATATGCAACCAATGTGTTCTACCCATTCTCACTTATGGAGCCGAAACATGACCACTCACAAATGAGCACGTGTGCACTATAAGAGTTGCTCAAAGAGCCATGGAGCGGGCCATGCTAGGTATCCACCCCGTGGACCGTATATCAAACGTCCGAGATTCGTCGCCGGACTAAGGTCGGGGATGTAGGTATACGAACTGCGAGGCTCAAGTGGAGATGGGCGGGACACTTGGCAAGGCGAGAGGATTACCGATGGGCAAAAGCAGTCACCGAATGGAGGCCGAGAGATATGCGGCGGCCTCGAGGCAGACCACTTGCCCGATGGTCAGACGATATTGTGCAGGCAGTAGGAGAGCGGTGGATCCGGCTAGCACAAGACCGCCAGGAGTGGCGTTATAGAGAAGAGGCCTTTACTCAGCAGTGGGTGTGACTGGCTGGATAGATAGATATATATATAGAAGGGACTCTTTCGATAAGACATTTACATAACTAAGGGACTCTTTTGTTCAGATATTTACATTGGTAAGGGACTATTTCGTTCAGATACTTACATAACTAAGGGATTTTTTCCCTCAGATTTTAACATAACTAAGGACCTCTTATGATTGGAGATTTATAATAACAGAACTTCAATGTTTTTTTTTCTTAACCTATTTTGTCCCACTCTTGGGCAAAGGTCTTCCCCAAATTCTTGCACTTGTCCCTGTCTTTGGCAGTCAATAAACCACTCCTTCTCAAAATGAAAAACAAAAATGAATGAATGATGTGTTAGATTAAGTAATAAATAAAGTGTTTTTTTTATGTGTACGTTAGTTTCTAAGGTATTTATGTTGATATGGGCTTACTGTTTAGGTTTAGTGCATTTATCAGTAAGACTGAAATAAAGATTTTGATTTTTTTTTTAATTTGAAAATCCACAAGAATTTTAATCAATGTAAAATGTTAATATGTTCCTTTCAGAAACCTAAGAAGATCCAGATTCACGCCAAGACAGGGATACCCAAAGACGTGTTGGGTAACGACACAAAGCTGACCTTGAAATCGCTGGCCAAATTCAACGCAATGCAAGAGAGCAGCGGAGAATCTGACGAGGACGGCCGGACCAATGCAGAGACAATTCTATCTACGCTCTCTGTACTTTCCATCAGGTAATAACAACTTAAGGTGAAAGCAATCGCTTGTGGCGCGTTTTTTTTTTGTTTTTTTTGCCCATTACAGCTCATCAACACTTCTTCAGATAGTGAAAGTTGAGTTCGCGAGAACTAGGAGACTTAACACACATGTTTTAATTGATAGTATCTCATAAATATCAGCAGTTTAGTTATGTCATTTTAAAAATTATCACTGATTGTTATATATACGTACATACGTACGCCTTATCCCCGAAAGGGTAGGCAGAACCTCAAATGGGCCTCTTTTCACCGTGGTTTGCATCATCGTGGGATATGGACGTAACAAGTGGTGAGCTCATCGTGGGGCAAAAAACACCAAAAAATTAATAAAACCTAGAACAGATTACCTAGCTAATGCCCTACAGGTCTAGCGCCTAACTGAGTCAGTGCCTGAGGTGTGGGAGCGGTACGAGACGGGTGTTTTCGTTATGTCAAAATGAAGCGTGGCTTCATGTCATCTGATAATTTGAGAGACGAAAACACCCCTCCCGTACCGCTCCCATACCTCAGGGACTGACTTGGTTAAGCGCTAGAACTGTAGCTGTTCTCTACGTCTAATCCAGATTGCTGTGTAGCCTAGCTTCCTACTCACGCAACAGATGACGCTAGAATAAAAACTAATTTCGCCATATTTGTTGTCCCACAGTAAAAGTGAATGTTATTAAGTATGACGCCATAGCTATGGCGTCATACAGTGGCGTCACTATACCATATGGGGCCCGTGGCAAATTCGAAAATTTTAAAAAAGTTAGTTGTGGGCCTGTTGCAAATTCGAAAATTTAAAAAAAAAATGTCTCACTTTGGATTTTAAGCAGAACTTATAAAAATATACTTTTCAAATAAAATGAAATACTCAGGTACAAAGTAAAAAAAAAACTTGCGCTCGTGGCCTCTTGGGACGGGGGCCCGTGGCATTTTGCCAGCCCTGCCACCCTATTGTTACGCCACTGGCGTCATACTTAGTATATATATCTACTGACTATGCATAGTCAGCAGATATATATTTATATCCACGCTTCTTATTTTGCACTAGTTTTTAACCCCCGACGCAAAACCGACGGGGTGTTATAAGTTTAACGTGTCTGTGTGTGTGCCTGTCTGTGGCATCGTAGCTTCCTTACGGATGAACCGATTTTGTTTTTGTTTTTTTTGTTTAAAAGTTGAATTAGTCGGGAGTGTTCTTAGCTATGTTTGGTCAAAATCGGTTCAGCCGTTTCATTGCGTTGAGGTTTTTTTAGTTTTTTACAAAATTAATTACTTGTTACTATATTCACCCGTGGTTACGGTCGGAAAATCTGATTACCAGGTGTGGCTTCAAATTCGAATGATAGATGTCGCTATTAGAAAATGTATTCCGTCATCTTTTTTGGCGTCTGTCGTCTTCTTATTATATTCACTTATATGCTCACTAGTGGAACGCCCGCGACTTCGTCCGCGTGGAGTATTTTTCATACAAACCTCAACATCCCGCTCGTGAGCTGATGATGAAAGCCACAGAAGTTCACAGCACTGGTTGCTTTTGCTTGCAGCGCGATTTTTTTTATTCGTGTTTTTTGTTGGTCACGTCTCATGAACACTTATTCAGATAGCGAAAACTGTTTTGCCGGTAATTAAATGACCTAACACACAAGTATTAATGTATAGTATCACATAAATATCATTAGTTTAGCTGCGATTGTACTTCATTGGTTTTTACAGTGTTTTTTTTTTGTTTCAGGCAAATTCATAGCCAAACTAATGATATTTTTGTGTTAGTATAAATTAAAACTTGTGTGTTAGGTCATATAATAACCGGCAAAACAGTTTTCGCTATCTGAATAAGTGTTGACGAGCTGTGACGAGCAAAAAACACGAAAAAAAAACGCGCCTCAAGCGAAAGCAACCACCTTAACCTTCGTAGTTCTCTGATCGCAGACCTTAACGATTCGAAGTTAGGAGATAATACTGAACTTCAAATAAACAGACAAAAATGTGCTTAGACTTTTTGTTGAAAGCTTTTATTATTAATCAGTTTATTTCAGATAAGTAATTCAAATCCATATTTTACTAATTAAATTATAAATTATTAGCTTTAAAGTAGTTTTTTTAACCCCGACGCAATAACGAAGGTTTGTTATATATTTGACGTGTCTGTCTGTGGCATCGTAGCTCCTGAACGGATGAACCGATTTCGTTTTTTTTTTGATTGAAAGTTGAATTTGTCGGGAGTGTTCTTAGCTTTGAAATTACAGGCACATGAGACTTTTCATCTTTATGTCTCAGGGTGGCGGGCACAGTGCAATGCCACATAGGGCGCGTCCTAGGTGGACGTGACCTATGAGGTAATGCACTGTTCATAGGCAGAGGTTACCGCTTAACATCAGGTGGGCCTCTTGCTTGTTCCGTCACACAAGTCGTATAAAAAAAAAAAAAACTATGTTTGATCAAAATCGGTTCAGCCGTTTCATTGCGTTGAGGGTTTTTAAATTTTACTAAATTAACTACTTGTTATGTATACAAATACGAAGTACAAAATGTTTTACTTGGAACAAAAACATGGGTACAGTGTATTGAGTCCGATAATAAACGCAGAAGTTTTAAATAAAACTGTGTCGCGAATATTAACGCCCTCCTACATACCTGTTTATAATTAATTGTATCCACTATCCAATTACAGGAAAATATGTATCACCCAAACACCCCGGTTGACCCTCTTGCATCTCCGCCCGCCCGCCGCGCCACAGAGGTCGTCTTTCTTGCTTATAATATTTTTTTTGTTCAATTCCCAGACCTAAAGAAGAAAGCCAAGAAGAGAAGAAGGAACGCAAACGGCTGCTCAAAGAGTACCGCAAAGAGAGAAGAGTAGAGAAGAAGGCGAATAAAGAGGCTTTCAAGGAAGAGAAGAAGCGACAAGAGAAGATTATGTTAAACAATAGGAATAATGTGCAGGGGAATAAGATTATGTAGTTTGTAGGGAATATATTATTTTTTAAGTGATTTTGTTTTTAATTTGAATGCATCATGTCGAAAGATGAAGATGTAAAACCGCTGTTTTACCTTAAGTTAACAGATACTTGCAAACCTTCCCGGCACCGTGACAAGGCTCATCCACACATCATAGATCCCTGGGTTTCTCGTACGACTCGTTTCTCGAGATCATTTCTTCCCCATACCTATAAACTTTGGAATGAGCTTCCATCTAAAGTTTTCCCGCTTGGTTACGACATGTGTCGCTTCAAGAAAAATGTTCATAAACTCCTTCAGGGTAGGCAACGCATCGACAATACCCCCGGTGTTGCCGGTGTCTATAAGCGACGGTGACCACCTTACATCAGGTGGGCCGTAAGCTAGTTTGCCTATTAGTTTCATAAAAAAAACCCTTTCTTTAATAAATACAAAATCTTAACTCTTCCTTCGCTGTATATTTTAGAGATAGCAATGCTCGTCAGACACAATCCAGATGTATATTGTCGACAGTCTGATAAAGTTCATCGCAATAGACGAGATCAGTATAAAGTATGTGTCCGTAGCTCCAAGACAACACTGATGAGCAAAAGTTTCTTTAGTATGGCTCCATTTAGAACAAAATACCCCGATCACTGAGAGAGTTGCCAGCCACAAAGTGTCAGATAAAGCTTAAAACGATATACATATCTGATAAATGTTATTATACGGCACAGATAAAATATTACTGAAGTTATACGGTAAATTAATTTATGATCAATAATTTTCATGGCAAGTGATAACTTAATAAGTTAATTCTCATTTTTAACCCCCGACGTAAAAAAGACAGGGTGTTATAAGTTTGACGTGTCTGTGTGTGGCATCGTAGCTCCTGAATGGATGAACCGTTGCTATTTTTTGTTTGAAAGGTGAATTAGTCGGAGTGTTCTTTGCTACTACATCCATGTTGTTGACACAAATAAATGTTTTCTTTCTTTCTTTCTTTCTATGTTTGATCAAAATCGGTTCAGCCGTTTCATAGCGTTAAGGGTTTTATTTTTATTTTTACTAAATTAATTACATGTAATTTATATGACATGTTTAATTAATTTAATTTTCTATGTTATGGCAGGTATTTCTACTATAATTTTTAATTAAAATTATCACACTATAATATTATAAATGCGAAAGTTTGTGTGCGAGTGTGTTAGTGTGTTTGTAACTTTTTCACGTTGAAACGGCTGGACGGATTTGGATGAAATTTGGAATGGAGATAACTGGACTCCCGGAATTAAAGCATTGGCACATTTTCATCGCGATATTCCCACGGGATCGAGACTTACGCGGGTGAAACCGCGGGGCGCTGCTAGTTGTAAATAAAATAATGAACATTACACGCTCCTATAGGGTAGATTACATTGAGTCCAACATTATAACTGTAAAACGTGTAGTTCAGCAATAAATATACTTTGACTTTGACTTCGTAAGGCTCGACTCTCGGGGGACTGACGACATAGGGCTACACATAGTAGGTTGGTGAGATAAAATCCTGTAGGGCAACAAATTTTTTCCTCTTGGTTCTATTCATCGCACAGTGGAATCACAAATACTCATGGTCCGATTCAAAACAGTCAAACAGACATTTACATCAATCAAAGTATACTTGTAGTTTGCAAAATGCATCTCTGACTTCTGCTCTCCTGGTACTCGCAATGGTTTCCGATGAGTAACTATGAGAATCCAATCAGTAGGACTATGATTCTTCTCTGCCGGATGTATTTGTCCGATGGACAGACGAAAAAAGTTCACGTCGTCCGATCAAGGGGTCTATCATGTCATATCATGACCACGGGCTTACAGGGGGATTTTCATACTTACATTGCCGGCCTAGAACGGCAAGGTTGATTTTCTAATGTTTGAATTAAGCATGTTTGAAAAGCAAAGCGCGAACATATGCTAGTAGGAATTAACATAACATCGTTACGGGTACTACCCTTACCTGTATCCCACCAAGTTTCTACTGGGCTGCCTGGGGTACAACTCGCTTGAGGTTAGACGGGCTAACGACCAAATCACTATGGTCTGCAAGATTTTCCGTGGCAGGATACTTTGGACTTGTGTGATGAGCTGTGTCGATTCTTTGTCCCGAATAATTATTGTGCAGCTCGGAAGCATAGGTTGTTTGCTGTACCGTTTTGTCGTACGGTGTCTCGAGCTTTTTCACCCGTACCGCGTTTGAGGTTCTGTGAGCGTGATGTATAGCTGTGTCTTTGATTTATATTATTTTATTGTTATTTTATTATCTTTGATTAATATAATTGGTGTGTCCGTCTTAGTAAAATAAATATACAATTCAATATAAATATAACATAACACCCAACAGTCACATGCATAGTCCTGATCCCACACTAGGATTCCCTGTGTCGTGCGTGGGTATCAGGAACTACAAGTACCATGTTATCATAACACACAGACCTAGAACAAATATTTGCAGATCAAACAAACATTTGTCCCGCAGCGGGAATCGAACCCGAAAGCCGCAACCTTTCGCATATCTGCCGGCTACTCGCCCGACGCGGTACAGTACAGAGGTTCTGAATTAAAACACTAAACTATTTATTATTAATTATATTTCTTCATCTAAATACATAAAAATATCTTACAAACTAGGTAAATAAGTTTTACTCTATCAACTATATACAAAAACAGATCAACATACATAGATACATTCATAGGAATGTATAATGCGGATCACATTCCATTATAAAATTTTGTTGCCTTATATTATCAATCTGATACGTAGAGTATGAGAATATTAGTTACAGATAGTTATTCCTTGACACAAAAAAAAACACATAAAATACAAAAAAATGTGATAGAAATGCAACTATTTGCAATGTTCAACTGTTTTATAAAGCGAAAATGCCTAAAAGCGATGGTAGTCTAACGGTTCAATAGTGCAACTCAGAATCCAACGATACCGGGTTTGATCCTAGGCTCCGCACCAATGACTTTTCTAAGTTATGTGCGGATTTCCATCGCTCTGTGCTTCGGAGGGCACGTTAAGCTGTCGGTCCCGGCTGTTATTGATTAATAGCAGTCGATAAGCCATGTCAGAGGCCCTCGGGCGGCTTGACAAACTCCGACACCAGAGGCCAGCACTACCTCATACGAAACGAACGAACGAACTGTTTTATGACAATAATATTTTACGCTATAACATAAAAAACGCTAATTATGTATTTTATTCTTCTTACCGTTATCAGGTAGCCGACAAAAACAGTTGAAAATTAAACAGATTTAATAGCCGTCATTTTGATGAGAAAATTTGTAGATAGAACTAGTCTATGATAGGATAGAACCAGTCTATAATAGAATTGAACCAGGTTTTTAATAGTATATAATCAATATAGTAGGATAGAACCAGTCTATGATAGTGTAGAAACAGTTTTATATAATAGAAAGAAAATAACCAGTCTTAGCCCTTAATATCAATGAATCTATACTTTTGAGTTTAGACTATTTCTAACGTTGGACACAAATAGTTTAGACTTAGAATTATAGATTAAACTACTATTGATATTACGGGCCTAAGACAGTATAGAACCTGATAGGGTAGAACCAGTATGAAAGGATAGAACCAGTCTATGATAGTGTAGAATCAGTTTTATATAATAGAAAGAAAATAACCAGTCTATGGCCCTTAATATCAATGAATCTATACTTTTGAGTTAAGGCGCTATAGGTTCAACGAACTTTTTTGTATGACGGGAAGAAGGCGAGCGCACGCTCTGATACCGTGTTTTTATGTATAAAAAAATTATATAAAAATGTCGTTCAAAGTTTTGTTTAATTTTGTTGATGAATTCACTAACCCAAATAATAACTAACATGTAACCAAATGTTTCAAAAATTAAAACGTGAGAGAAGTGAGTGAAAAATAGCATTTAAATTTTAAAAAGGAGGTATCTTTGTTTTTTTTTTATCGAGTGAAGTAATTCAAATATTGTATTGAATTATTAATTTCACTAGATAAAAAGCTATATTTTTTTCTTCCTAGAAAACTATGAAAATTCTTATCAAAAACTTTAAAATTCTAGAGACATTTGAGAACCTATCGCGCCTTAACACTATTTCTAACAATGGACATAAATAGTTTAGACTTAGAATTATAGATTAAACTACTACTGATATTACGGGCCTAAAACAGTATAGAACCTGATAGGGTAGAACCAGTACGAAAGGATAGAACCAGTCTATGATACGGCAGAACCCGTCTATGATAGGACCAGTCTAATAAAGTATTGAACCTGATAGGATAGAATCAGTCTATGATAGAACGAGACCCTCGTACCCCAATCCCTCAGGGTCGGGGCATTCCATCCTGTTCTTGATATGCTGCAGCGTGTTGTGGAAATGCTTCGTGATCTGCTCAACCTCCTCTGATTGGTCGAGGTTCGCTAGCTCTTCGCGGATCTTCTGTATTATCTGTGGGAGGTAAAGTTATGTTATATCACTGTTTTGATAGATAGATAGATAGATAGATTAACACTTTATTGTACACCAAAAAATAATAATAAAAAAACACAATACAAGGATTAACTAAATCAAATTATAGTACAATGGGCGGCCTTATCGGTGAAAGCGATTTCTTCCAGGCAACCTTTTTTGAAACATTTAAATCGCCTCGCCTCCGTACGCGCCGACGGTCGCCGTGCTCAGGGTGGGTACTTACAGCGTGTATGAGGCCGGTGGTCATGGTCACTCACAGCGTGTATGAGGCCGGTGGTCATGGTCACTTACAGCGTGTATGAGGCCGGTGGTCATGGTCACTTACTGCGTGTATGAGGCCGGTGGTCTTGGCCACTTACAGCGTGTATGAGGCCGGTGGTCATGGTCACTCACAGCGTGTATGAGGCCGGTGGTCATGGTCACTTACAGCGTGTATGAGGACGGTGGTCATGGTCACTTACTGCGTGTATGAGGCCGGTGGTCTTGGTCACTTACAGCGTGTATGAGGCCGGTGGTCATGGTCACTTACAGCGTGTATGAGGCCGGTGGTCATGGTCACTTACAGCGTGTATGAGGCCGGTGGTCATGGTCACTTACAGCGTGTATGAGGCCGGTGGTCATGGTCACTTACAGCGTGTATGAGGCCGGTGGTCATGGTCACTGACAGCGTGTATGAGGCCGGTGGTCATGGTCACTCACAGCGTGTATGAGGCCGGTGGTCATGGTCACTCACAGCGTGTATGAGGCCGGTGGTCATGGTCACTTACAGCGTGTATGAGGCCGGTGGTCATGGCCGCGTTGCCGCGCTCTCTCAGCAGCGCGTATCGTGCGAGTAGCTCGGCCAGTAGCTGCGCTTGCACGCCTCCGTCCATGCATTGCTGCGCGACGCGCGCGCCCTTCTTCACGCAGTCGAGGGCCCGAGCCGAGTCGTTGAGGGGCCACTGAAATTGTACAAATACATGATTTTATTAATAATTACATAACTGACATGAGTAATACTCACACGGTAACAATTTACATATAAACTTGGCCAAGACAAGTTTTATTCAATTCCGCATGTACGCTAAAAAGTAGTTTTCAACGCACTTGCTCATAAAGTGGCTCTAATTTCACCGCTATTAGGCATATAATGACACCTGTAATCAAACTGTGACTTTTACATTGCTGTTATTCACAAGTGAGTTATAGAGACAGTTATTTCTGTTTTATTATTATTTACTTCACAAGTGTGTTGAAAAACGTCGTATGATACACGTGTGTATTTGATTACCGTCCTCTCTTAAGACCCTCACCTATGGCAACTCAGCGGTAATCACCAACATAACACACTAGTACCATAATGTACTATTAAAGTTGCACAACTATATCAATTTTATATCTGAACAATTTAAGTTCGACTTTAGCATCCATTTTGTAATTTTTCGTTCGTTTATTTGTTCGGTAATACCCGACTGCATAAAAACAGAGTGTTATGTTTTTATCAGAGTTTTTCATATAAATAAATAAATAATAATACATAAATAAATAATGCTGGACAGTTCACATAACATCATCCAGCCCCAAGCTAAGCAGAACTTGTGTTATGGGTACTAGACAACTGATATACTTAATACAATATAATTACATGGTCTATTTTTTTATTATACATAGAAAATACCCAGAACACCCTAAACAAATATCTGCAGATCGCACAAATATTTGTTCCGAGGCGGGAATCGAACCCGCAACCTCCTACGCGTCGCGCCACAGAGGTCGTCATAATAATACCCACGTCATATACGTCATATAATAATATGTATAATACCAACCCGTACGGGGAACAGGCGTGAGTATATACAGGCATATGTAGGGTATAATATCGATGGTACCTCTTTGCCGTCTTTGGGCGGTTTCCAGAAGAGATGAGCGCAGAGTGCCACCGCGCGGCTCTGGTCTGGCTTCTTCAGCAGCTTGCTGGCCGCCAGCGCGCATTGCGTACGCATCGGCTCCGCATTTTCAGCACCTACAACCACCAATCATAAACTAATTAACATACACATACAACACACGCCTTTTCCCAGAAAGGGTAGGCGGAGTCAAATGTGCCTCTTTTCACGTGGGTTGCACCGTCGTGGGAAATAGACGTGACAAGTGGTGAGCTCATCGCCGCCATTGCTTCCCACGACTGACTCCGCTAACACTTTCTTCCAGTAAATATAACACATTCCATATTTTTTTTTTATTTTTTTTTTGGTCAACGAATAAGCATTAAGCGTGGCAATGCAGCCAGCATTCTTGGCACGCTGCCATCAGGTGACGGCTTGCTGATCTGATAGGTAGGTTTTTATTTTATTTTAGTTTTGCTTTAGTGGCTTAGTTTTAGATTTAATTTAATATTACATTTAATGTCTTTACCTATAAATAAATATATTTCATTCCATAATAAGCTCGCAGCCAGGACAAATCTTATACTAACTCAAATTATAATAAATAAGTGACCAAATGTTTCAAAAATTAAAACGTGTAAGAAGTAAGTCTAAAATGGTATTTTAAAAAGGTATTTTGATAATTCCTGTCGAGTGAAATACTTCAAATAATGATTTCACTACTTACATAAAAAGCTTAAGAATACCATATATTTTTTTCTTCTTGAACCTTATCAAAAATTTTAAAATTCTAGAAACATTTTGTGAACCTATCGCGCCCTAACAACTTTCACGTGTTCTCTCGAACATATAGACTGTGGTACAGTTCTACCCAAAATATAAGTCCGATCGACTGTTTTCGTTTGATATCCGACAGTAGCCGAACGTATAGTATAGCTCTGTCCCGCTCACATCTAAGAGTCAACTCATGAACAAGATGGCGCACGACCGGCCGCGATTTTGCCGCGAAATCGATTAAGGTTGTTCCTCGTGGTCAGCTAGGCACGACAACGTCAATAGATGGCGCTGTTGCCAAATTTTGAAGTATTTTATGTATTTATGAATTAAAATGTGCATATTATGTCATAACACTAACGTTCACGCAAATGGTGGTTCATTTGCTATGTACCTAGCTATATTTCAGGTTATTTTAGTCTCTAGTTTTAACATACTTGTGCCGAGCAAATTCCGAGCAATATGAAAGCCTACTCACGCACACAGTCAAGGATATTATTGTATTAGAACTATAAGCTAATTTCGGCGCGCGAATTTCAAAATAGTTGGATTAGCGGCTTGGACTGTCGACTCAGAACTTCTGAACCCACGTTACTGCGTTCGATTCTATACTGCCTTTATTTTTTGTATTTTTTTTTTTTACTTTTTTTTTTGTAACCAGTGACTAGATCTCTCGACACTAAAACCACAGTACTGGGTTCGATACCAGACTATTTTTTTTTATAAATGTTTTTGTAATGATCTACAAAATACACTGATTCTGCTTCAGCCAATATTATGTTTGTGAAGTGAGTGTTGTGGTGTGTCCTTATTTCAAATCAAAAAGTAGGTACTCGATTCTTAACTGACCTCAAAAAATGGAGGAGGTTATCAATTCCAGAGTTTTTTATTATGTTTGTTACCTCATACCATTTACGTAACGATTAGGAAAAAAAATTACATGATATACTTCCAGATTGGTGCCATTTTCATTAAAATGTTTTTCTGATGATGGAATCCATGAAGATTGAGGGAACTCCTCAAATATTATAGGCACACATATATCAATTTCGGTATTTTCAGCAACAAGTCAAGCATTTGCATTCAGAATGTTTTTTTTTTTTATACTACTAGAATGACGGAACATGCTGATGGCCCACCTGATGTTAAGCGGTAACCTCTGCCTATGAACAGTGCATTACCTCATAGGTCACGTCCACCTAGGACGCGCCCTATGTGGCATAGCACTGCGCCCGCCACCCTGAGACATAAAGGTGAAACGTCTCATGTGCCTGTAATTTCACCGGCACCCTTACCCTTCAAACCGGAACACAGCAATGCGAGGACTACTGCTTTGCGGCAGAAATAGGTATGGTGGTAGTACTTCCCCGGACGAACTCTTACACAAAAAAGCTCTACTACTACTATATTTCATGGGTGGCAACAATGGTGTCTCCTGCGATATCCGATTGAGCTGAAATTTGGCATACTCGTACCTATCTAGTTCCGATGACAGTACAATACTATGGTGAAAGCGAGCTGATCTGATGATGGAGACGGAACGTGGACAGCGGAACTCCTCGATGGATAATAGTAGACTGGCCGTGTTTAGGCTCATTTTCATCAGCACACTAATTTTATTAAGTCTTATACCTGGACTTGTAGTTAGCTTGTAGTTCCTGACTGCTAGCTTATTTCAGGAATGTATTATACTGGAAGAAAGCATTAGCAGAGTCAGTCGTGGGAAGCAATGGCGGCGATGAGCTCACCACTTGTCACGTGTATTTCCCACGATGGTGCAACCCACAGTGAAAAGAGGCACATGAGAGGCTCTGCTTACTCTTTCGGGGAAAAAGGCGTGTGTCTATGTATGTATTTATGTTGTATTGGGTATAAACTCCTAGCTATGAAGTCGTTTTTCAGGGTTCCGAAAAAAAAAATACGGAACCCTTATGGATTCGTCATGTATGTCTGTCTGTCCGTGTATGTCACAGCCACTTTTTTCCGAAACTAATTTTCACACAAAAATAGAAAAAAACAATAAGTTTTTGGGGTTCCCCATACTTAAAACTGAAACACATTTTTTTTTCATCAAACCTGTGTGGGGTATCAATGGATAGGTCTTCAAAAATGATATTGAGGTTTCTAATATCATTTTTTTCTAAACTGAATAGTTTGCGAGAGAGAGAATGATAAAACTAAAAAAAAAAATATGGTGTACATTACCATGTAAACTTCCAACGAAAATTGTTTTGAAAGAGATCTAGTACGTAGTTTTTTTTAATATATCATAAGTTGTAAACCATCCAAGAACTTTTATGTTATGTTACTTGCTGCTACGGAACCCTTCATGGGCGAGTCCGACTCGCACTTGGCCGCTTTTTTTTCTAAAGATTTAGTTACTTTCAGCTTTTATTGATAGATCATCAACTGAAGTCCACGGCTGGGCATAGGCCTCCCCCATAATATAATGCACATAGAAACTTTATTTTACGCCGCATCAATGGCTATTGCTTTACAAAGCACAAGTAAGGCCGCACGTAGAAACTGTTCCCATCTATGGCACGGGGCAACCAAGTACCAGCTGCTTCGTTTTGACTCCTTACAGAGAAGAGCCATTAGCATCATCGGTGACCCCAAGCTCTCCGATACTCTAGAACCGCTTAGCCAACGCAGAGCTATCGGATCTCTTTGCGTGTTCTACCGCCTCTACAACGGGGAATGTTCTGACGAGCTTTCCGATCTCATCCTCGCATCGAGATTTTACCATCGCTCTTCCCGGCACCGTGACAAAGCTCATCCGCACATCATAGAACCCTGGGTTTCTCGAACGAGTCGTTTCTCGAGATCATTTCTTCCCCATAAAGTACTATTATTTATTCTGTGCCTACAAACTATGGAATGAGCTTCCATCTGAGGTTTTAACGCTTGGTTACGTACGACATGTTTTATTTCATGAAAAATGGTCATAAATTCCTTCAGGGTAGGCAGCGCATCGACAATTACCCCCGGTGTTGCCGGTGTCTATAAGCGACGGTGACCACTTCACATCAGAAAGCCAATTCTCGTAATAAAAAATAGTCAAATTAAAGTTCGGATCATGTTACGATCGAGTGTCGATGTCACAAACGTCAAAAATGGTATTCTGCTCACCTGACAATACAACACGGAATGTGATTATATCGAAATGTGACTGTAACTTGAATGTTTCAAAGTTCTGAGAATTCTCTCTTTCACTCTTTACAATTATTATATAGCACTATCCTACTCTAATATATGGTCGCAAGAACCGAAAGTAGATTATCTTGTTATTGTGAGGGAGCAGAATACCAATTTCTCAGTCAATTTACAATACAATCTCGTTTCGGTCAACTTGCAGTGTGGTTATAAAATAATTAAGAGAATTGGGCTTCAGGCCGTATGCTAGTTTGCCAATTCGTATCATAAAAAATAAAAAAAAACTGCCAAGTGCTAGTCGGACTCTAGCACGAAGGGTTCCATACAATAACCTAAAATAAAAATAAAAATTACACGCAAATGTACCAGCCATCACCCAATCACGCAACAGGGGGACAGATCCAACTTTTTTGTTCTAACTGTCACCTTAGGGGGGACAGATCAGTGTGATAAATGGGAATAATTCGTCGCGCTCCATTTCCATTATTGTGATGTCTTGAGTTTGAGAAATAAAGCCGACGAAGTAACAATTCTTCATTGAGGAAATCCGCAGTTGACCCTATTTTCAACAAGTTTTTTTTTTTTTTTTTAAACATTTATAGACCTTTGTTTGTGCACGATCTCACCTGTTGGTAAGTGACGATGCGGCCGAAGATGGAGCACAAAGGTCTAGAAGGCACCTATTCACTCTAGCCTTGAAGAGGTCCAGATTATAGTTGAGTTAGTAATTAATTTTGTAAAAATAAAAAAATAAACCCAACGCTGAACGGCTGAACCGATTTTGATCAAACAAAGCTAAGAACACTCCCGAAAAATACACCTTTCAAACAAAAAAAAACGATTTCGGTTCATCCGTTTGGGAGCTACGATGGGACAGACAGACACACACACACACAGACACGTCAAACTTATAATACCCCTTCGTTTTTCGTCGGGGGTTAAAAAAGAGGATAACCCATTCAATAAAAATTAATTATATTATTTTTAATTTCGAGGCCTTTGCGACTTGCGAGACAATGAGGGAAAGGATTGTATTTCAAAAAGGCTAATTCTCCTTAAAAAAAAGATTGTTAATTTGTATTACACTATGTATAAAATATTTATCTTTTTTATGTTTTTTTATTTATCTTCACTATTATTTTGTATTTTTTAACCCCCGACGAAAAACGAAGGGGTGTTATAAGTTTGACGTGTCTGTGTGTGTGTGTGTGTGTGTCTGTATGTCCCAACGTGGCTCCCGAACGGATGAACCGAAATCGTTTTTTGTTTTTGTTTGATAGGTGTATTTGTCGGGAGTGTTCTTAGCTTAGTTGGATCAAAATCGGTTCAGCCGTTTTATTTCGTTCGGGTTTTTTTTAATTTTTACAAAATTAATTCCCTGTAAATATGTAAACTTTGTTGTTTTGTTTGTTTGTTTGTTTGCCAAGCTGCGGTGAAATGGCTAGTACAGTATAAACACAATTACCTACTAGTAATAAATTAGTGCTTAGGAACGTACCATCTGGACTAGCGCCTAGAAAGGAATGGAATCGCTTCGAAGCGAATGTCATTTGGCTAGGCCGGCTGATATGCATTGCATGCAAATAATATTATGGAAATTAAAAAAAAAAGTGGCCAAGTGCGAGTCGGACTCGCCCATGAAGGGTTCCGTAGCAGCAAGTAACATAATATCAAAGTTCTTGGATGGTTTACGATTTATGACGTATTAAAAAAAACTACTAACTAGATATCGTTCAAACCAATTTTCGTTGGAAGTTTACATGGTAATGTACATTTTTTTTTTAGTTTTATCATTCTCTTATTTTAGAAGTTACGGGGTTGGGGGGGGGGACTTTTTACCACTTTGGAAGTGTCTGTCGCGCAAACTATTTAGTTTAGAAAAAAGTTATATTAGAAACCTCAATATCATTTTTGAAGACCTATACATAGATACCCCACACCAACAGGAATGATGAAAAAAAAAATGAGTTTCAGTTCTAAGTACTAATACTTAGAACTGAACCCCCATTTTTTTTTGTTTTTTTATTTTTTTTTGTGAAAATCTGAATGCGGTTCACAGAATACATCTACTTACCAAGTTTCAACAGCATAGATCCTATAGTTTCGGAAAAAAGTGGCTGTGACATACACGGACAGACATAACATGTCATAGTAAGATGAACTCTTGTCTTCTAAGCAGGAGGCAAAATGTTCAATACACACCCTGGGCCTGCATATCTGAATCTTCCGAAGACCCTAACTCGCAATTATAATGAATAATACCCCTAGGAATCATTTCAACGAATTTGTTTGAAGATTGTAGTTTCACCTACCTACACAGAACTGACTTCGACTGAAACAAGGCAATTTTTTTTTTTTTTTTTTAAATATTGAATGAGCGAAGCGAGTTCTCTGATTCAACTTGGAAGAATTGGCATTTGTATGTATGTATGTATGTATGTTTGTCCGAGCATAACTTCCGAACCGTTAATCCGATCTTCATGAAATTTGATTGGGAGGTGATAGTATTGGTACAATTTGTTGGTAAGGTTATGAGCTATATCGGTCGGGGGGTTGTTGAGATATTGGGGTCCAAGAGGAGGTAAAAAAAAGTGAGAATATCAGATCAAATGTGGTGTCATATGAAAGTTCCTCGCTTCGACATTTCAAAACTTTTTTAGTTTTTGAGATGTTAGGGTAAATCAAAAATGTAAAAAAACAAAACCTCTAGGGTACTTCCACTAATCCTACAACGCTGTTTTTTTTTACGTTTGTAGATTTTATGATACAAATACTGGGAAAAGTCTAAAATTTATGAATCTTGAAACTTGTAGGTACCTATACTCTATAAAATAACAACCAGTGTATAACATTCTTTGTTGACCTCCCGTTTCTAGGAATTTGAACGACGTTGAAGGTCTAACTTTTCGAACCACATGTGGATGTACATAGATATTTTTTTCGAAATAAATAAGGTAACCTTCCTAAACCGTGTGTATTCGTGAGGTCTCAGTTCAAAAAACCTTGTGCGTAAATATATAGGTAATTATGATCAGCTAGTAGTATTTAATTTAATTTTTACGTAATTAAGATAATATTATATGTGTCTGTAATTTCTGTCTAGTTGTTTGTAATTTAATTTTCTCCCATTATTTATACAAAGTTCATATGTAGAGACCTTGCAATGCATTGCGGCCTCCGGCTGTCTGGCTGATTTGCATACACATGTCCAATCCTAAATGTTTGTTTTTCTAATATTTTCTATCCGAGCTAATTATGATATGACAGATCGAAGCGGCAACAGCGCTTAGCCGGCGTAAGTCACGAGCTGACAACGTCGCGTGTAAGAGACTTGTAACTGTTGTCTAATCTGCGGCTATGTGTGTGACACTGTCAGTGTACACTCACACACTGACATAAATGAACTAAAATTTCGATGTTATTTTCGCTATTAATCCACTGTTTTCTTCAACCAAATATGTGTTGACGCAAATAATGACCAATATAAAAGCCAACAACAGTCATTTCAGTGTAAAATTATACTCTGTTTGCCCATATTTGTGCTAATACGTTTGTATGGAAAAGCGACCACCTTAACCAATAACAGCGCAAGATTTTAGCGCGCGATTGCTATTGATAGAAAGAAGGTTCCTGCGCTATTGACGACCTCTGTGGTGCGTCGGGCGAAGGTTCGCCTGCGACGCAGGAGGTTGCGGGTTCGATTCCCGCCTCAGAACAAATATTTGTGCGATCGCAGATATTTGTTCAGGGTGTTCTGGGTATTTTCTATGTATAATAAAAAATATCTATCTATGTAATATATTGTATTAAGTATATCAGTTATCTAGTACCCATAACACAAGCTCTGCTTAGCTTGGGGCTAGATAATGCTGTGTGAACTGTCCAGCATGATTTATTTATTTATTATTTATTTATAGAAATTGGTCTACGGCGCAGGTACATCGGGGCGACTTATAATTTGAGTAAAACTGTACAGTACTACCCAAGTAATATGGCTTACCAATGTACCTGCGCAGAAGATGAATTTTTAAAGCGCGGGAATTTTCCTGTACCGCTATTGGTCGGCAGATCGCCGACGCGCAGTGTAATTGTGCGGAGGGGCGTGACTTGCGAGTGAGACGGAACTAACAGCTGCAGTGTATTATGAACCTTATAATAGTGACCTAAGGTTGATTGTAAGTTTAGCATTCTTTCGTTAATCTTCGGAGCCATACTTTCTTTTCTGCGCGAACGAAGATTCACGACGCGCCATATAAGTTGGGTACACCAGTAGGCCTAGTGTGGGCATCGCAGTTAAAACGCGTTTACGCGACCACCGCGTTGGTTGAGTAAACGGCAAAATTAAAGTATACAACAATACGTGACGTGAACTGTCAAAAATGTCACTTACACTCGCAAAACTGGCGAAAACCTTAGAGTAAACGCGCGTCTTGGAATAAGCGTTTAATTTACGCGACGCCAAAATTGACGTTAGATACTAACACTCACACAAAATGATTAATTAACTCGCCGCTAGGGGCTCTGTACATTTCTTACAAAGTCGCACTACGGCTACTGTAATAGTATGAACTCAGTTACCGAAGCAGTTGATCTGTTCGAAGGTGGCGATGATGAGCGTCATGTGGGCGAGCTGCGACCTGCTGTCCGAGATCTCGTCCTCGTACAGCGAGAAGGCCTGCGAGAGGAACTCGTACGCGATCGTCTCGTGGTTGCTGAACCCGATCTCGCTGATCGCCAGCGCGCCCTGCAGGAACAATCTGCAACGACACGACAAACATTAAATTTTACACACTAACACATGCACACACAATACACACACACCCATTCACACGCACTCACACACCCTTACTCACTCTTCCAACAGCACAACCCACCTTATCAAGCTACTTCACACACATATCTACTTCACGCAGTACTTTTAGTTAAATAATGAAGTAAGTACTGTTATTATCCGTTGTGTTATTTTAATTTTTTTTTTCTGTTTTTTTATTATTTTAGTATTCGTTTTTCTTTACCTTCACAATCGGAACTTTGAAATTGTAAATTCGGAGGAGGGCGTTAATATTCGCGACACAGTTTTGTATAAAACTTCTGCGTTTATTATCGGACTCAATACACTGTACCCATGTACACATGTACATGTACACTGTACACTGTACCCTACAGCAACCTTTTTTTCACCGCACCGCTCGCCATCGGCAGAGGATTCATTCGCACACCTTAGAGCCAGGGTGGTCCCGGACTGTGCGGTTTCAGAGAAACTTCCTCCGGCGAACGCTCAGGTTGTGGAATGATCTACCTGCTGAGGTTTTCCCGAGCGACTACAGTATGGGGTTCTTCAAAAGGGGTGTTTGGAAATTTTTAAAGGGTCGGCAACGCGCGTGTGATGCCTCTGGTATTGCAGGCGTTCACAGGCTACGGTAACCGCTTACCAACAGGTGGGCCGTAAGCATGTTTGATACCTTGGTGGTAAAAAAAAAAAAAAAATTTTGTTCAAAATAAAGTATTTTGTATTACATACCTTCAGGGCGGTCATTTGCTATGATGAACATAGGAGATTACTTGACAATAACGTGTGACGTCAAAACGTATTCTGAACGATGATTCCACGCAAATATCGTAACGAGTCCGCGTTATGTCACGTTTGGTCATAGCGAATAATGGGGCTGGGCGGTTATAATTATAACGGTTAAATGTTACTGTTAGTCTGAATCATCCCATTGTTGGGCAAAGGCGTCCCCCCATATCTTCCAGTCACTACGATCCTGTGCTATTCTGGCTGCTATTCCTGGGCAACCTCTGTGGCACGGCGGGCGATGGTTCGCCTGCGATGCAGGAGGTTGCGGGTTCGATTCCCGCTTTGGAACAAATATTTGTACGATCTGCAGATCAGGTGCAGTTCAGGGTGTTCTGGATATTTTCTATGCATAATAAAACATATCTATCTATGTAACGTATTGTATTAATGATATCAGTTATCTAGTACCCATAACACAAGCTTTGCTTAGCTTGGGGCTAGATAATGTCGTATGAACTGTCCAGCATTATTTATTTATTTATTTGGATCAGTTTCAATTGTATTTTTTAAATTTTATGTGTATCAACTTGCTTTAGTTGTATTATTATTTTAATTAAATAATTGATTGATTATACCTGAGTGGTAATTCGGCCAGTTCAGCTTTCGTGAGCAGAGTGATGGTTTGATGGCAGAACTGGAAGATCTTCTGGCATTTCTTCTCCCACATTTCATCCTGAAATAAAGACGAATAGGCATGATGACAGTAAAAAAACCAGTGTAAAAATAAATATAAAAAAAATCCAAAATGTTTCCTTAACATCATGTTTTTTTTTATGTAATGGCTCGACATACTGGCATACGGCCCGCCTTATGGTAAGCGGTTACCGTCACCTATTGCCATCTGCAACACCAGAGGCATTGTCAATGCGTTGCCTGCCCTGAGGGACTTTTTATTTTTTGAAGTGGCTCCATGTTTCCTCTAAGCTACATTTGGAATGGGCTCCCTCGCACAACTTGCACGTATGGGGGAGAAAAGATCTCGTATAGCGAGCAGTACGTGATACCCACGTGTCGAAGATGTGTGGATACATAAAAGCATTACAATAAAGCCGAGGGCTTACTGTAGGGGTTCAGTAAAATTATCTATATTTTAAGAGATATTCAATAACAACATCTTTTACAAGCGGAGCAAGGCGTTTTTTTTGTATGAAAATTTGCCAGGGGTTGGCGCATTCTTAACCGCACGTGTAACGAAATCGAGGGCGGTAAAATTAACTTTGAAGGTATGGTCTACTGGCCTTTTTTAAGTTTTCGCACATATTTCGAGCAACTGTATTGAAAAGTATATTATTACCTGTTCAGCGAGTTCCTTATAAGTGAACGCCAGTGCATAAGCATGGAACATTAACGGCGGGAATGTGTGCTGTATCCTCCGGGCACCTCCGCCTTGCAATGCCTTCCTGGCTCCGGATAGAATTAGGTACTGTTGGTCCGCTGAGTCCGACTTGAAATGATGAATTAATCTGAAACAAGAAATTAGTTTTGTAAAAATTCAAAAAACCCTCATCGCAATGAAACGGCTGAACCTATCCTAGGCAGACCCTCTAATGGGCCTATTTTCACTGTGGGTTGCACCATCGTGGGAAATAGACGTGACAAGAGGTGAGCTCATCGCCGCCATTGCTTCCCACGACTGACTTTGCTGACGCTTTTGCTGCTGTTTTTGCGTTAATCTTGCTGAGGCTTTGTTAGAAGTAGAGCTTTTTTGTGAAAGAGTTCGTCCGGGGAAGTACTACCACCACACCAATTTCTGCCGCAAAGCAGCAGTGGCCGCGTTTCTGTGTTCCAGTTTGAAGGGTATGGGTGCACAGAGACATATTTATGTCCCAGGGTGGCGGGCGCAATGCTAAATAAACCAGTGCGTCCTAGGTGAACGCGACCTAGGTGGTAAAGCGTTGTTAAAGGCAGAGGTGAGCACTACAAAAATTCACGAATTAAAAAGAAATACCTTGCGAGTAAGCCCTGCTCTTCTATAAAGTCTTCCGCATCAGGCTCCAAGACCTGATCAGGCTGATCCCTCACCAGCACATCCAACATGCCGAGAACAGCTTCCACCTGGAAGTAACAACGAATATCCGTAAGAATAGACTTTCTCACCGTGGGGACACTGAAAGGACAATAGCGATGGGTTAGGTTATGTTAGGTTCGCTGGTTAGGTTCTCTGGTTAGGTTCCCTGCAGGTCCTGGTATTTCCACATATAGCAGGAAAGGAAAAACTAAGTTTAAACAAAACAGTCACCTAGTAGACGGATTATATACTATTAAAAAAACCGGCAAAGTGCGAGTCGGACTCGGGCACGAAGGGTTCCATACCATTATTTATAAAAACGGCCAAAAAACACGTCTATTGTATAGCCCCCCTTAAATATTTATTATATTCTGTTTTTTAGTATTTGTTGTTATAGCGGCAAAAAAAAGAAACACGGTTCATGAGATACAGCCTGGTTACAGACGGACAGACGGACGCACAGCGGAGTCTTAGTAATAGGGTCCCGTTTTGGTAGTACTGAACCCTAAAAACAAATAAGGAAAAGTAGTTAAATACATAGTGGTCCTACTTACATCTTCGGGCGTAGAGATCATCGTGTCACTCTCCAATATATCAGTGATCAGATGGACAGCGATCATCCTCCTCCCAGGGTGGTTGAGGTGTCTGATCAGCGGCGCGTAGTTCTGCAGCTTGATCAGCGTCAGCACATTCTTGTAGTGATCAGCCGGCAACTTGAGGATCTTCATGAGCTCTTTGAAGACCGGTGTGCTGTGCTCCAAGTGGGGTTTGCCACTGAAAAATATACCATACCACCTTTACAACTAGGTCTGTTTGTTAGAAGTCGTTTCTAAACCCCGACGCAAAAACGACGGGGTGTTATAAGTTTGACGTGAGTGTGTGTCTGTCTGTGGCATCGGAGCTCCCGAACGGAAAAACCATTTTTTTTTTTTTTTTTTGAAAGTTGAATTTGTCGGGATTGTCCTTAGCTATGTTTGATCAAAATCGTTTCAGCAGTTTCATTGCGTTTAGTGCTTTTTTAATTTTTACAAAATTTGTCACGTCTTTATTCCACGATGGTGCAACCCACTGTGAAAAGAGGCCTATTGTGGCTCTGCCTACCCCTTCGGGGAAAAAGGCGTGTGTCTATGTATGTATGTATGTAATTACTTGTTTTATCTAGTGTTCGTGAATGACTGAACAAGCAGATGGCCCACCTGATGTTAAGCGGAAGCCTCTGCCTTTAAGAATGCATTACCTCATAGGTCACGTCCACCTAGAAGGCGCCCTATGTGGCATTGCACTGCGCCCGCCACCCTGAGACATAAAGATGAAAAGTCTCATGTGCCTGTAATTTCACCGGCGCCCATACCCTTCAAACCGGAACACAGCAATGCGAGCACTACTGCTTTGCGGCAGAAATAGGTATGGTGGTAGTACTACCCCGGACGAACTCTTTCACAAAAAAGCTCTACTACTACTAAATATAAAACGAGGAGATCCGAAGAAGAATCAAGATCACCGACATTGCTCTCAGAATTAGCTAGTTGAAGTGGCAATGGGCAGGCCATATAGCTCGCAGATCTGATCCCCGCTGAAGAAGAAAGGTTCTCGAGTGGTGACCACAAACCAGATGACGCAAACGAGGAATGCCCTTTCGATGGACCAAAGACATTATAGAGGTTGCAGCATAAACTAACTAAACACAATAGACTGCTAATCTCATACAAGAAAACGTGACTCAAAAAAGGTAAATTCCAGGCTATTTCTAGATGGCGCTGGCAAAATTCATTCAATCACCATTTTAAACCAATTACCTAATCTCTTTAAAAATAAACATTTAAATATCTAATTTATTTTTTAATTATTAAACTATGGTCGCAAAACATGTTTTATCGATCTACAAATAAATAAATAATGCTGGACAGTTCACACAACATTATCTAGCCCCAAGCTAAGCAGAGCTTGTGTTATGGGTACTAGACAACTGATATACTTAATACAATATAATTACATACATAGATATTTTTTATTATATATAGAAAATACCCAGAACACCCGGAACAAATATCTGCAGATCGCACAAGTATTTGTTCCGAGGCGGGAATCGAACCCGCAATCTCCTGCGTCGCAGGCGAACGTTCGCCCGCCGCGTCACATAGGTCTATTCGAAATACATGTAAAAGTGATTTCAATCGTTTATAGCAGATTCAAAACAGCGACATCTAGCGTCATTGTAGGCAATCATTCGTCGATGCACGTTTTCTTGTATGAGATTAGCAGTCTATTGTGTTTAGTTAGTCTATGGTTGCAGGAAGGCAGTGGATGGAGGCGGCTAAAGACTGGTCATCGTGGCATTAGATGTATGTATGTGAACAGTGGCCTCCTATAGGCTGATGATAATTGATGGTACCTATTTTGATGTATATCAGCACAAATCTTGTCCGTGTGAGCGAGCACCCTGTCTACGTAGTTGAGTTTGTCAGGGTGGCAGCGCTGTGCGAGCTTCAGTAGTGCCAACTGCAAGCTCAGCGTGTCTTCGGGAGGTACGTCCATGCGATTCTGTTGGCAAACAGTTTGTTACGACAAATGTTTCTACCTATTTCTGCCGCAAAGCAGTAGTGCTCTGTGGTGCTGAGTGCTGGTGAAATTACAGGCACATGAGACTTTCATCTTTATGTCTCAAGGTGGCGGGCGATGACGAATTTGTCCAGATCAGAGTAGTCCATCATTTGACTTTATATTTTGCATTTTTTTTTTTTTTTTTTTTTTTACTTGGGTGACGGATCAAGCAAGAGGCCCACCTGATGTTAAGCGGTAACCTCTGCCTATGAACAGCGCATTACCTCATATATCACGTCCACCTAGGACGCAACCTATGTGGCATTGCACTGCGCCCGCCACCCTGAGACATAAAGATGAAAAGTCTCATGTGCCTTTAATTTCACCGGCACCCTTACCCTTGAAACCGGAACACAGCAATGCGAGCACTTCTGCTTTGCGGTAGAAATAGGTATGGTGGTAGTACTTCCCCGGACAAACTCTTTCACAAAAAAGCTCTACTACTACTAATATTGAGCATTGCAGGCCTCCGTATGGTATTGCAAAATATAATAATTATATAATAATTATTGTAATTATATATATTTATTTTAGTTTAATGTGTACAATTTGCATAGCTTAGTAATGTATTGTATGTTTTTGACTCATGTTTTTTTTTTTGTCTAATGAATTTTTTACCAATAAATAGCTATGAAATATGATAGCGATTCGTAACCCTTGTTAATTGCGGACGTGTGTCGAACGGCGCTCTGAAATTTGTGCTCTAAATTCTGTGATTGGCCGAGTGTGCTTTCGAAGGATTCCTGCTTGCTCCTACGGTGTTTAGGTTACTAAACCACGCCCAGAAACTATTTAAGAACGGGACAACAACCTTTTGGTCACCTACAAACGCCGGGCTGAGGAGGAGTCTAGTTCCATTGGTGGGGATATTGCCGGGTGGTGGGATTTGATCTCGGTGCTGCGCCGACGCACGCTTGCATTGCGCCGAACATTCATACCACTCGACCAGCCAAACTTTGCAATCACCGGAGAAATTACGCATTGGATTGTGTGCTACGACCGTTCTGAGTGCTACGCGGTTCGCCCGCTACGAAAGCTTTGTTACCAGTTAGGTGAGTTACGAGTTGCTACGCGCGCGCTGTGTGTGCTACGCCACGTTATCTATTCTTGACTACTACACTTCCCAGTGAAGAATAACCACTTATTGATAAACGACTTGTTTTCGGGGCCTGTTGTGCACATTCTTTGTTATAAGCCCAGACAACAATGGCAGTAAACCACTCGCCTAAATCTTCGACTTCGACCCCTAGAAGTATGAATGTAGGGCATCAACAGACCCAATCCGATACAAACCTGCCATTGCTCGTGCAAGATGATGACTTAATAAGTATTTTTGATAAGCGCTGTACTAAGCGCCAACGCCCTAACTCGCCGCTGAGTCCGAGTGGAAACAGGAATGAAGATTGTATCAATGATCTCAAAGATATGTTGTTATCATTTCAAAAGGAGCAGTCAACGATTCTTCAAAAATTGGTCACAGATGTCCATGAAATAAAATCATCAAAGAACGAGCAGTCTACGATTCTAAATAAGCTCATTTCTGATATTAGTGAGGTGAAGCAACAAAATTGTCAAATTCAGAAAACAAACGATGAGCTGGGCAAGAAAATTGAAATCGTTAATAATAATTTTGATCACATGAAATTACAAATAGAATCGTTACAAAAAGATAAAACTGAATACACACGTAAGATGCAACAGTTAGAAAATAAAATTCGAGATCTGGAACGCAGTTCCCGGCCATCTGCGATTGAGATTAAGAATGTACCACAAAAAACTGATGAGTCGCCGGAGGATCTCAAATCAACGTTAGTGAAGATGAGTGAAATCTTCAGCGTCCCTTTGAAGTCATCAGACATCCGTGATGCATACCGTTTTCCAGGAAAACCGGGTACTATCAAGCCCATTGTAGCAGAGTTTACAAGTGTGCCTACGAAGCTGAACTTCTTAGTGGCAGCTAAAGCATTCAATAAGAAACGATCGCTACAATTCAAACTCAACACAAGCCATCTTGGATACCTTGATGTGTGCTCTCCGGTCTACGTCGTTGAATATCTTCCCGGATCGATGAGGAAATTGTTTTATCTTGCGAAAGAATTTTCGAAGGCCAACAACTTCAAGTTCTGCTGGTCTAGTAATGGCAGAATACTGATACAAAAGAATGAACAATCCAAAGCCATTCACATAAAAAACGAAGAGGTCTTGGATGAAACTCTACACCAGATGTGACTATGTCATGCTCTGAGCACCTTGTGTAAACATAGCACATCAGTTATTTCTATTAGTTTTTTATATTTAAGTAATTTACTCTGTAAACCTTGCACTAAACGTACTTACTTTAATTGCCTACCCTGCAATATAGACAAGCACATCTATTTACACTTTGCCACATATTCATCACACAACATACAAAACACAATACACTATACAGACAAACTAAACACACACAACATAATACGCTATACAGACAAACAAAACACACACAATACAACCATAAAAAAACCAAATATAACACATTCACTTTATACATCCAAGTTTATCTGTGGGAAATGCACAACAATTACTGCAAACAATATGATCATCATTTGTAAAAAAATATATAAAAAACACCCCATAATGCAAGTATTGCTAGAAGGGGTATTCTTAAATAAAATTAAAAATGAGTGATCTAGACGAAATTTGCAATGATATTGATGCAGTTGGAGTGCCATCCTCCCACAGTTGTCCGCCAGGTGACTGTCTCAACTATTTAAATAATAACAAAAAAACATTAAAAGTATTCCATCTGAATATATGCAGTATTAACCGTAATTTTCCAGAACTATAAGTTCTACTAACCTCCATCAGACTGGAATGCGACGTAATTGTACTTACAGAATGTTGGCTAAGCAAGGTTGCTAATCTACCTATTATCAGAGGATTTTCATCATTCCGCTCATATAACTTACTAAACCAAAATGATGGTGTAGTTATTTATGTTAAGAATAATATTGCATGCACCGTAACTGACCAGACTTTCGCGATGGTAGTTGCCTAGTTTGTTGTATCGGTAATGTTACTGCTTTGGTAGCTATTTATAGGTCACCGTCGTTTGGAAACACTGACATTTTTATTACAAGCCTAAATAAGGTACTCCAGCCCTTGTCCTGCTTTATGAATATCATCATCACGGGTGACTTAAACATAGATATTAAAACGAGTAGTGTTGATCGACAAAGACATGAACTTTTAGACTTAACTGCTTCTCATGGGCTACTACCAACACACCTACTCCCAACCCGATTTGATAAAAAGTGTATAGATCATTTCTTCTTAAAAAGCACACGTGAATCTGTCACTCTCGTTTTACAAACCTACATCACAGATCATTGCCCTATTCTGCTCTGTCTTCAAAAATCACTCAACAGAGATCATACGAGACCTACTTTCAATAGAGTTAATAATGAAGCTGTCGTGCAGCAAATCAATGTTACTAATTTCACACATATCCTGTTTTTAACAAATGCCAAGGAAGCCGCAGCCCATTTCATCTCTCAGATTATGTCAATTGTAGGTAAGAATACGAGAACTGTCACTGTTTCCAGGCAGAAGAAGGTGCTTAAGCCCTGGATCACCCCTGGCTTACTTCGTTGTATACGCCATCGTGATAAACTACATACAAAACTTAATAAGTCTCCTAATAATCCTGTACTAAGGATAACATATAGGCGGTACCGCAATTTCCTTACTAACCTACTGAAACGTCTAAAAAGGAATTTTGAGCACAATGATTTTTTAAATGCTAAAAATAATTCGAAAAAAACATGGAATGTTATCAAAGCAATTATAAATAAGCAAAACCTTAAAAATATACCACGGGAATTGTTGAAAATAGCGCCTGATCCACAAGATTCCGTAAATGCTATCAATATTTTCTTCTCTGGCATTGGTCGCACACTTGCTGGTAAAATTGTAGAAAATTGTTTAAATTCTCAACCCCAAATATTACACAAAGATGTGCCTACCAACTCGTTTGCCATCTATCCAACCGATGAAGCTGAAGTTGAAAGTATTATTTTAAATCTACGCAGTGACTCTGCTGTCGGCTGGGATGGGATATCAGCTGAAATCCTTAAGGCTACCCGACATACCATTGTACCTGTAATTTCACACATATGTAATATCGGTTTAAAGAACTTTATTTGACTCAAAAAGAACTTTAACAGTTCACTTAAATATGAGCAAACATTAAACAAATAAAAAATAAAGGTTAAAACTATGTGGGTAGTTCGATCCTATAAAATAATATATAACAATAAAAAAACACATAAGTAGAAATCATTCAGTGACTCAAGCGATAAGTACTCACAATGTGGGTAGGCAAGCAAAATGACAGTGCGTTAGCACAAGCAGCGAGTGAGTGCCTTAGCTCCGAAATCGTAAATTAGTTGAACCATAGAGTTCAGATATTATAGACAAGGCACATTTTATTTATAACTGTTTTTTTTTTTGTTGCTTTTCTTTTATTTGCATTCAAACTATAGGTAATTATGTGCATACCTACTTAGTGTACCTACACGTATTTTTTAAGTTATTAAACACAGCGTTAGTCAAATATGTTTTCTGAAATGTGCGATTTCAGTTTATTTTTAAATGTTGTAACACTAGTACACTCTTTGATCTCTGTTGGTAGGTTGTTAAAAATCTTAGTTCCGTCGTATAAAATATTTGTTTTCCCAAGCACAGTTCTTGGATTATATTGCTTGAGTTTTTTTGTATTTCTCAGATTATATTTGTATGTCCTTTTAGTGAAAACAGTTTGTGCGTAAATTTGACCAGAGATACTTTTTTTAATGAAACTACAAATATTTTGTGTGTATAGTTGTTTTAGATTAAAAAACTTCGTGTTTTTGTACAAAAAAGCAGTTGATGTAAGTCTGTCATAATTAAACAGTGTTTTGATGGCCTTGTTCTGAGCAACCTGCAGCGGTTTGAGGTTAGTCTTTGCAGCACAACCCCAAACCTCAATCGGATATTCGAGATTAGATTTTACGAGAGCATTGTATATTATTTCACGAACTTTGTGTGGTATACAAATTGCCATTCTACGCAATGCACCAGTGAGTGAAGTTATTTTGTTTTCCACTTTATTAATATGGCATTTCCAATTTAGTTTGTCATCAAGGAGTAAGCCTAGGTACCTCTCTTGGTGGGATCTCTGAAGTATCTCGTTGTTTATGGTTAGAGGTGAATGATTACGGATTTTTTTATTTTTTGCTGTAAATATCATATAGGCAGTCTTTTTAGCATTGATTGTCAGCAAGTTACATTGACACCACTTATTGTATTTGATGAGATCTTTTTGAGCTTGGAATATAATATCAATTAAATCTTTTCCGTAGTAAAAAAGACAAGTATCATCAGCATACATTGTAATTTGGCCAGTCAAACCTATTTTACTGATATTATTGACATATATCAGAAAGAGCAAGGGTCCCAAAATAGAACCTTGAGGAATACCACAATCTATGTTTTGATAACTACTAGTGGAATTTCCTATTTTAAGGTTGTTCCTCGTGGTCAGCTAGGCACGACAGCGTCAATAGATGGCGCTGTTGCCAAATTTTGAAGTATTTTATGTATTTATGAATTAAAATGTGCATATTATGTCATAACACTAACGTTCACGCAAATGGTGGTTTATTTGCTATGTACCTAGCTATATTTCAGGTTATTTTAGTCTCTAGTTTTAACATACTTGTGCCGAGCAAATTCCGAGCAATATGAAAGCCTACTCACGCACACAGTCAAGGATATTATTGTATTAGAACTATAAGCTAATTTCGGCGCGCGAATTTCAAAATAGTTGGACTAGCGGCTTGGACTGTCGACTCAGAACTTCTGAACCCACGTTACTGCGTTCGATTCTATACTGCCTATATTTTTTGTATTTTTTTTTTACTTTTTTTTTGTGAACCAGTGACTAGATCTCTCGACACTAAAACCACAGTACTGGGTTCGATACCAGACTATTTTTTTTTTATAAATGTTTTTGTAATGATCTACAAAATACACTGATTCTGCTTCAGCCAATATTATGTTTGTGAAGTGAGTGTTGTGGTGTGTCCTTATTTCAAATCAAAAAGTAGGTACTCGATTCTTAACCGACCTCAAAAAATGGAGGAGGTTATCAATTCCAGAGTTTTTTATTATGTTTGTTACCTCATACCATTTACGTAACGATTAGGAAAAAAAATTACATGATATACTTCCAGATTGGTGCCATTTTCATTAAAATGTTTTTCTGATGATGGAATCCATGAAGATTGAGGGAACTCCTCAAATATTATAGGCACACATATATCAATTTCGGTATTTTCAGCAACAAGTCAAGCATTGCATTCAGAATGTTTTTTGTTTTTTATACTACTAGAATGACGGAACATGCTGATGGCCCACCTGATGTTAAGCGGTAACCTCTGCCTATGAACAGTGCATTACCTCATAGGTCACGTCCACCTAGGACGCGCCCTATGTGGCATTGCACTGCGCCCGCCACCCTGAGACATAAAGGTGAAACGTCTCATGTGCCTGTAATTTCACCGGCACCCTTACCCTTCAAACCGGAACACAGCAATGCGAGGACTACTGCTTTGCGGCAGAAATAGGTATGGTGGTAGTACTTCCCCGGACGAACTCTTACACAAAAAAGCTCTACTACTACTATATTTCACGGGTGGCAACAATGGTGTCTCCTGCGATATCCGATTGAGCTGAAATTTGGCATACTCGTACCTATCTAGTTCCGATGACAGTACAATACTATGGTGAAAGCGAGCTGATCTGATGATGGAGACGGAACGTGGACAGCGGAACTCCTCGATGGATAATAGTAGACTGGCCGTGTTTAGGCTCATTTTCATCAGCACACTAATTTTATTAAGTCTTATACCTGGACTTGTAGTTAGCTTGTAGTTCCTGACTGCTAGCTTATTTCAGGAATGTATTATACTGGAAGAAAGCATTAGCAGAGTCAGTCGTGGGAAGCAATGGCGGCGATGAGCTCACCACTTGTCACGTGTATTTCCCACGATGGTGCAACCCACAGTGAAAAGAGGCACATGAGAGGCTCTGCTTACTCTTTCGGGGAAAAAGGCGTGTGTCTATGTATGTATTTATGTTGTATTGGGTATAAATTCCTAGCTATGAAGTAGTTTTTCAGGGTTCCGAAAAAAAAAAATACGGAACCCTTATGGATTCGTCATGTATGTCTGTCTGTCCGTGTATGTCACAGCCACTTTTTTCCGAAACTAATTTTCACACAAAAATAGAAAAAAACAATAAGTTTTTGGGGTTCCCCATACTTAAAACTGAAACACATTTTTTTTTCATCAAACCTGTGTGGGGTATCAATGGATAGGTCTTCGAAAATGATATTGAGGTTTCTAATATCATTTTTTTCTAAACTGAATAGTTTGCGAGAGAGAGAATGATAAAACTAAACAAAAAAAATGGTGAACATTACCATGTAAACTTCCAACGAAAATTGTTTTGAAAGAGATCTAGTACGTAGTTTTTTTTAATATATCATAAGTTGTAAACCATCCAAGAACTTTTATGTTATGTTACTTGCTGCTACGGAACCCTTCATGGGCGAGTCCGACTCGCACTTGGCCGCTTTTTTTTCTAAAGATTTATTTACTTTCAGCTTTTATTGATAGATCATCAACTGAAGTCCACGGCTGGGCATAGGCCTCCCCCATAATATAATGCACATAGAAACTTTATTTTACGCCGCATAAATGGCTATTGCTTTACAAAGCACAAGTAAGGCCGCACGTAGAAACTGTTCCCATCTATGGCACGGGGCACCCAAGTACCAGCTGCTTCGTTTTGACTCCTTACAGAGAAGAGCCATTAGCATCATCGGTGACCCCAAGCTCTCCGATACTCTAGAACCGCTTAGCCAACGCAGAGCTATCGGATCTCTTTGCGTGATCTACCGCCTCTACAACGGGGAATGTTCTGACGAGCTTTCCGATCTCATCCTCGCATCGAGATTTTACCATCGCTCTTCCCGGCACCGTGACAAAGCTCATCCGCACATCATAGAACCCTGGGTTTCTCGAACGACTCGTTTCTCGAGATCATTTCTTCCCCATAAAGTACTATTATTTATTCTGTGCCTATAAACTATGGAATGAGCTTCCATCTGAGGTTTTCCCGTGTCGTACATGTCGTACGTAACCATGTTTTATTTCATGAAAAATGGTCATAAATTCCTTCAGGGTAGGCAGCGCATCGACAATTACCCCCAGTGTTGCCGGTGTCTATAAGCGACGGTGACCACTTCACATCAGGCCGTATGCTAGTTTGCCAATTTGTATCATAAAAAATAAAAAATAAACTGCCAAGTGCTAGTCGGACTCTAGCACGAAGGGTTCCATACAATAATCTAAAATTAAAATTAAAATTACACGCAAATGTACCAGCCATCACCCAATCACGCAACAGGGGGACAGATCCAACTTTTTTGTTCTAACTGTCACCTTAGGGGGGACAGATCAGTGTGACAAATGGGAATAATTCGTCGCGCTCCATTTCCATTATTGTGATGTCTTGAGTTTGAGAAATAAAGCCGACGAAGTAACAATTCTTCATTGAGGAAATCCGCAGTTGACCCTATTTTCAACAAGTTTTTTTTTTTTTTTTTTTTAACATTGATAGACCTTTGTTTGTGCACGATCTCACCTGTTGGTAAGTGACGATGCGGCCGAAGATGGAGCACAAAGGTCTAGAAGGCACCTATTCACTCTAGCCTTGAAGAGGTCCAGATTATAGTTGAGTTAGTAATTAATTTTGTAAAAATTAAAAAAAAAACCCCAAAGCTGAACGGCTGAACGGATTTTGATCAAACAAAGCTAAGAACACTCCCGAAAAATAAACCTTTCAAACAAAAAAAAACGATTTCGGTTCATCCGTTTGGGAGCTACGATGGGACAGACAGACACACACACACACAGACACGTCAAACTTATAATACCCCTTCGTTTTTCGTCGGGGGTTAAAAGAGAGGATAACCCATTCAATAAAAATTAATTATATTATTTTTAATTTCGAGGCCTTTGCGACTTGCGAGACAATGAGGGAAAGGATTGCATTTCAAAAAGGCTAATTCTCCTTAAAAAAAAAGATTGTTAATTTGTATTACACTATGTATAAAATATTTATCTTTTTTATGTTTTTTTATTTATCTTCACTATTATTTTGTATTTTTTAACCCCCGACGAAAAACGAAGGGGTGTTATAAGTTTGACGTGTCTGTGTGTGTGTGTGTGTGTCTGTATGTCCCAACGTGGCTCCCGAACGGATGAACCGAAATCGTTTTTTGTTTTTGTTTGATAGGTGTATTTGTCGGGAGTGTTCTTAGCTTTGTTGGATCAAAATCGGTTCAGCCGTTTTATTTCGTTCGGTTTTTTTTTAAGTTTTACAAAATTAATTCCCTGTAAATATGTAAACTTTGTTGTTTTGTTTGTTTGTTTGTTTGCCAAGCTGCGGTGAAATGGCTAGTACAGTATAAACACAATTACCTACTAGTAATAAATTAGTGCTTAGGAACGTACCATCTGGACTAGCGCCTAGAAAGGAATGGAATCGCTTCGAAGCGAATGTCTTTTGGCTAGGCCGGCTGATATGCATTGCATGCAAATAATATTATGGAAATTAAAAAAAAAAGTGGCCAAGTGCGAGTCGGAGTCGCCCATGAAGGGTCCCGTAGCAGCAAGTAACATAATATCAAAGTTCTTGGATGGTTTACGATTTATGACGTATTAAAAAAAAACTACTAACTAGATCTCGTTCAAACCAATTTTCGTTGGAAGTTTACATGGTAATGTACATTTTTTTTTTAGTTTTATCATTCTCTTATTTTAGAAGTTACGGGGTTGGGGGGGGGGGGGGGGGGGGGGACTTTTTACCACTTTGGAAGTGTCTGTCGTGCAAACTATTCAGTTTAGAAAAAAGTTATATTATAAACCTCAATATCATTTTTGAAGACCTATACATAGATACCCCACACCAACGGGTTTGATGAAAAAAAAAATTGAGTTTCAGTTCTAAGTACTAATACTTAGAACTGAACCCCCATTTTTTTTTTGTTTTTTTCTATTTTTTTGTGAAAATCTGAATGCGGTTCACAGAATACACCTACTTACCAAGTTTCAACAGCATAGATCCTATAGTTTCGGAAAAAAGTGGCTGTGACATACACGAACAGACATAACATGTCATAGTAAGATGAACTCTTGTCTTCTAAGCAGGAGGCAAAATGTTCAATACCCACCCTGGGCCTGCATATCTGAATCTTCCGAAGACCCTAACTGGCAATTATAATGAATAAGACCCCTAGGAATCATTTCAACGAATTTGTTTGAAGATTGTAGTTTCACCTACCTACACAGAACTGACTTCGACTGAAACAAGGCAATACTATGTTTTTTTTTTTTAATATTGAATGAGCGAAGCGAGTTCTCTGATTCAACTTGGAAGAATTGGCATTTGTATGTATGTATGTATGTATGTTTGTCCTAGCATAACTTCCGAACCGTTAATCCGATCTTCATGAAATTTGATTGGGAGGTGATAGTATTGGTACAATTTGTTGGTAAGGTTATGAGCTATATCGGTCGGGGGGTTGTTGAGATATTGGGGTCCAAGAGGAGGTAAAAAAAAGTGAGAATATCAGATCAAATGTGGTGTCATATGAAAGTTCCTCGCTTCGACATTTCAAAACTATTTTAGTTTCTGAGATGTTAGGGTAAATCAAAAATGTAAAAAAACAAAACCTCTAGGGTACTTCCACTAATCCTACAACGCTGTTTTTTTTACGTTTGTAGCTTTTATGATACAAATACTGGGAAAAGTCTAAAATTTATGAATCTTGAAACTTGTAGGTACCTACTCTATAAAATAACAACCAGTGTATAACATTCTTTGTTGACCTCCCGTTTCTAGGAATTTTAACGACGTTGAAGGTCTAACTTTTCGAACCACATGTGGATGTACATAGATATTTTTTCGAAATAAATAAGGTAACCTACCTAAACCGTGTGTATTCGTGAGGTCTCAGTTCAAAAAACCTTGTGCGTAAATATATAGGTAATTATGATCAGCTAGTAGTATTTAATTTAATTTTTACGTAATTAAGATAATATTATATTTGTCTGTAATTTCTGTCTAGTTGTTTGTAATTTAATTTTCTCCCATTATTTATACAAAGTTCATATGTAGAGACCTTGCAATGCATTGCGGCCTCCGGCTGTCTGGCTGATTCGCATACACATGTCCAATCCTAAATGTTTGTTTTTCTAATATTTTCTATCCGAGCTAATTATGATATGACAGATCGAAGCGGCAACAGCGCTTAGCCGGCGTAAGTCACGAGCTGACAACGTCGCGTGTAAGTGACATGTTACTGTTATCTAATCTGCGGCTATGTGTGTGACACTGTCAGTGTACACTCACACACTGACATAAATGAACTAAAATTTCGATGTTATTTTCGCTATTAATCCACTGTTTTCTTCAACCAAATATGTGTTGACGCAAATAATGACCAATATAAAAGCCAACAACAGTCATTTCAGTGTAAAATTATACTCTGTTTGCCCATATTTGTGCTAATACGTTTGTATGGAAAAGCGACCACCTTAACGACCTAAGCTCTGGCTGACAGGTAAGACTCGAAAAAATTGTAAGCTGATCCTGATAATCCGATATTGTTGAGTTTACCAAGCAGAAGAGAATGGCTCACGGTGTCAAATGCTTTTTTTAGGTCAATGAAAATTCCCAAACATATGTTTCTTTGATCAATTTCCATAATAATTTTAGGTACTAGATCTGATACAGCTGATAATGTGCTGGATTTTTTTCGGAATCCATATTGTCGCTCAAATAAAAAACCCAAATTATCCAAGTGATCACTTAATCGCTTATGTATAACTCTTTCAAATATCTTCGATATTACTGGCAACACAGATATAGGACGGTAATTCCCGGGGTCTGTTTTAGTGCCTGATTTGAAAATCGGTGAAATTTTTGCCACTTTTAAGCTACTAGGGAAAGTACCAGTTTCCATGCATTTATTTATACATTCAGCCAAATTACTCACTATTAGGTCTCCTACACAAATGATTGATTTTGTATTAATCCCGTCAATACCTGTACTACAGTTTGAGTCTAGATTTTTGATTATTTTACTGATTTCTTCTAGTGTGCATGGTTCAAAGGTAGCTAATTTATGATTTGGCTCTTCATATAAATAAGTCATTGTATTAAAAAATGTATCAGGATTATTTTTCGGAATTTTACCTGCCAGTTCAGAGCCAATAGACGAAAAGAAACTGTTAAATTGCTCACATATATCATTACCGTTGATAAAAGATTTACCATTTACTACGAGTTTAGGAGGATGTGTGTCTCTTTTTATTTTGTTGTTAGCTAATGTGTTGATCAAATTCCACATCTTTTTGGGGTCACTGTTACAATCTTTGAATGAGGTATAGTAATAGTTTTTTTTTTTATTTTTGATTAAGTTATGTACATGCTTTCTTTCTTTTGTGAATGTTTCTTGTAGCACCTTGTCCTTTGGGTTTCCTTGTAACTTCTTCCATGTCATGTTCCTGTTACATATTCCATCTGTTATGTCCTTATTAATCCAGTCCTTTTGTGGTAGATTAAGGATTTTTATTTTTGTTCTTTTATGCAGTTGGATTTGGCTTTTTAAGTGTAATGCCAAAGTTTCGTATTCGTGGTCTTCATTTATAAATTTATCAGTCTTCATTGTATTGTATAGTGTATAGTAATCCACAGCTTCGTAGGAAATACGTTCAAGAGTATTATGTTTATATTTCTTTAACTCCATAAATATCTGTTTGTGGTCAGACAGTGGTGATTCTATGATTGTAACATGAAACTGGTCATCGTGGAGATTAGAACAGATGTGATCCAAAATGGTTGAGGTGGTCATTGTTTCTCGGGTGCAGTAGTTCTCATCTACTTTGTTTAGTATGTCATAGCCAGCTGATTTCAACATATTCGTGTAATTCATCGTGACCGCTCTATCGCTTAATAAGTCTATGTTAAAATCTCCGAATACAATGGTTCGCTTACGACTTTCAATCTGCGATGAGTATTTTTCCAAAAACTTGTTGTTTTTTTTTCCAGGGTTATAAATAGCTCCAATATTTATCGACATTTTATTTAGGTAAATCCATAGATAATGTACACCATCATCGTGTAATTCTTCTGTTAACTCATGTTGTAGGCTTTTGTGAACGAAAATTGATACTCCTCCACCCTTCTTATCGGGTCGGTAGTTGTAGATATGGGTATAGTTTGGCAAGCTAAAAGACCTTGCATCGGAGTCACTTTTTAACCAGGTTTCAGTTAATATGATTATATGAGTAACACATTTAATGGCTTTAAGGATACATTTTAATTCATCAAACTTACCAGACTTGCATATGCTGCGTATATTCGCATAGAAAAATTTTAATGACGAAGAACAGTAAGTAGGTAAATCTTCATAGCAGCATGTTAAGGAGTGAGTGACGTTATCTGTTTTTTCTATGAGCATGGTGCCATTGTTAGATCGCTGGGGTTTTTTGGGGTTTTTCAAAATTTTCGGCATTCCTCTTATGTATTTAATGGTCAAATCAGTTTCACCGCTGTTTTCGCGGCGAGTCAATTCGTCTTTAAGATTTTGCATGTATCTTCGTTGTGCTGGAGTCTGGTCCGAATAGATACGAATACTTTCATTGTTATGTTTTGGTTGCTTACGTAATAGGTATTTCACAGTATCAGCAGAGCTAAAACACACTTTGAGCGTACGATGTTAAAAAAGAATAGGGTGGTAAAATCGAAACAACTACTGAAGCGGTACGCAAAGGGAGGTCACAGAAAAAATTTGTTTACGGATGAGTTTTTTTTTTACAATTGAGCAACATTTTAACAAATAAAATGACCGTATTTATGGTCAAAGCTCCAAGGAAGCTTCCCAATTAGTCGACAGAGTACAACGTGGGCATTATCCGACTTCAGTGATGGTTTGGTGGGGTATTAGCTATGAAGGAGTGACTGAGCCATATTTTTGTGAAAAAGGTATCAAAACATCGGCACTAGTGTATCAAGATACCATTCTTGAGAAGGTAGTTAAGCCCCTCAACAACACCATGTTCAATAACCAAGAATGGTCCTTCCAGCAAGACTCGGCGCCGGGTCATAAAGCTCGGTCTACGCAATCTTAGTTGGAAACGAACGTTCCGGACTTTATCAGAGCTGAAGACTGGCCGTCGTCTAGTCCCGATCTTAATCTGCTGGATTATGATTTATGATCAGTTTTAGAGAGTACGGCTTGCTCTAAACGCCATGATAATTTGGAGTCCCTAAAAGAATCCATACGATTGGCAGTGAAGAATTTTCCCATGGAAAGGGTGCGTGCTTCAATTGATAACTGGCCTCAACGTTTAAAGGACTGTATTGCAACCAATGGAGACCACTTCGAATAAGCTTTTCATATTTTAAATTGTTTTATATTTATGTATTAAACTAACACACTGTAAAAGTAATAAATGTTATTTGCAATAGAAAACAATTGATTTTCTTTGTTACAGTATTTATGGCAAGACTAGGTATAATAGATAATATGCTCATGAATCATGTATGAATCATGTTTTATGTTTATTGTTGAATTATTGAGACAGAACACACAAACATTTACACAAACACTATACATAAACAAACACCCACACAACACACAAACAAACGCTCTCACAAAAACATAAACGCACCCACACACATATACCTACTTGTATCTATATTTCGTTCTTGTTATAGGTACTGCAGCTAACATATATTTGTTTATAATTTAATTATTTTGTATTTATGTATCTTGAGCTAGTAGCTAAACATGTCCGCCACATGATAAGCTAAAAATGCTATAATTATTATCTTTTTGGCGAATCCGTCTACTACTCAAAAGCTATGCCACGTGATGACGAAGACTGCTCGGTGAGGATTGAAGCTGACCCCTGAGATACAGTTTAACACTAGTTCAGGGGTTGGTCAATATCCATACCATGCAACTCCGTTGTCGGTGGCATTGTTTTTGCATGTAGCTTGGTTTTCTTAATATAAGTTTAGCATATAAACGGTTGTCTGGAAGAGATCGCTGCCTGCGATAAGACCGCCGATTGTAGGACATTAACTTTAATTTTATCTTTAGTTTACCTGTAACTCATATTGTGTCCTCAATAAAGTTTTATATTATATTATATTATTATATTATATAGCAACTGACCTGCGTTATAGCTGCTACTTGGTCAGAGAATACTTCAAAGAGCTGTACTTCTTGTTCCTTGCCGTCTTCTAGAACCACGCTTAGATTCACGTTGCCTTCATTGCGCTGTAAACATATAACATGATTTTATCTCCATTATTCACAAGTGAGTTATAGAGACAGTTGAACATTTACACAGAGTGTGTATTTCCGTTTTATTATTATTTTCTTCACAAGTGTGTTGCAAAACTGCGTATGATACACCTTCACCTCACCTAACGGCTCGGGTCTTAATGGCGCCTCAGCGGTAATCACGAACATTACACACCTGTACCAAAATGTAATATTTTCACACCGTCCTAGTTGGACGTTACCTATGCGGTAATGCATTGTTAATGGCAGAGGTTACCGCTTAACATCAGGTGGGCCATCTGCACGTTCCGTTGTTCACATAGTTTAAAAAAAAAAAGTTTTCCTTAAATGAGTTCAATACACTGCTGGTTCACACTCTAGTCCTTCACATGTGTTCAAAACTCAAGCAGCAATGGCTAGATAATCATCCTCATCATCATCAGCCCACACTAATCCACTGCCACTAATGCACTGGGTCTCTTCAAGTCAAGAGTGAATAGGTGCCTTCTAGACCTTTGTGCTTCATCTTCGGCCACATCGTCACTTACCAACAGGTGAGATCGTGGTCAAACAAAGGTCTATCAATGTTAAAAAAAAAAAAAAAAAAAAACTGCTGGACATAGGCCTCTCCCAATACGCGCCACTGAGCCCGGTGTTCGGCTCTTCTCATACACTTTCTGCCGCCGCCTTTCTTAGGTCATCGCTCCACCTAGCCAGAGGGCGCCCCACGCTACGTTTGCCAAGACGCGGTCTCCACTCAACAACTCGCTTACCCCAACGGTTGTCGGTTCTTCGACATATATGACCAGCCCATTGCCACTTCAGCTTGCTAACCCGGTGGGCAATCTCAATAACTTTAGTTCTCTGTCGGATAATCTCATTTCGGATTTTATCTTTCAGAGAAACTCCGAGCATAACCCTTTCCATAGCTCGCTGTGTAACCTTGAACTGGTGGATTAGCCCTACCGTGAGTGTCCACGTTCGGCTAGCTAGTTAAAACTAGTCAGAATTGTTTCTCTTGGTTCGGACACTTTTGAGTGCTGCCCCAGTAGGGGGCTACTATTAGATTGTCTACTGTGTTACTCACCTGGCTATAGCTCGCGAGCCGCTCAATGAGAGCTATGATGATGTTCTTGATATTCACTACGGGCTGCAGCTCGGCACACGACTTCAGGAATGGCTGCAGGTTAGCCAAGTGGAACTACTATTAGATTGTCTACTGTGTTACTTACCTGGCTATAGCTCGCGAGCCGCTCAATGAGAGCTATGATGATGTTCTTGATGTTCACTCCGGGCTGCAGCTCGGCACACAACTTCAGGAATGGCTGCAGGTTAGCCAAGTGGAACTACTATTAGATTGTCTACTGTGTTACTCACCTGGCTATAGCTCGCGAGCCGCTCAATGAGAGCTATAATGATGTTCTTGATGTTCACTCCGGGCTGCAACTCGGCACACGACTTCAGGAATGGCTGCAGGTTAGCCAAGTGGAACTACTATTAGATTGTCTACTGTGTTACTCACCTGGCTATAGCTCGCGAGTCGCTCAATGAGAGCTATGATGATGTTCTTGATGTTCACTCCGGGCTGCAGCTCGGCACACAACTTCAGGAATGGCTGCAGGTTAGCCAAGTGGAACTACTATTAGATTGTCTACTGTGTTACTCACCTGGCTATAGCTCGCGAGCCGCTCAATGAGAGCTATAATGATGTTCTTGATGTTCACTCCGCGCTGCAACTCGGCACACGACTTCAGGAATGGCTGCAGGTTAGCCAAGTGGAACTACTATTAGATTGTCTACTGTGTTACTCACCTGGCTATAGCTCGCGAGCCGCTCAATGAGAGCTATGATGATGTTCTTGATGTTCACTCCGGGCTGCAGCTCGGCATACAACTTCAGGAATGGCTGCAGGTTAGCCAAGTGGAACTACTATTAGATTGTCTACTGTGTTACTCACCTGGCTATAGCTCGCGAGCCGCTCAATGAGAGCTATGATGATGTTCTTGATGTTCACTCCGGGCTGCAGCTCGGCACACAACTTCAGGAATGGCTGCAGGTTAGCCAAGTGGAACTACTATTAGATTGTCTACTGTGTTACTCACCTGGCTATAGCTCGCGAGCCGCTCAATGAGAGCTATAATGATGTTCTTGATGTTCACTCCGGGCTGCAACTCGGCACACGACTTCAGGAATGGCTGCAGGTTAGCCAAGTGGAACTACTATTAGATTGTCTACTGTGTTACTCACCTGGCTATAGCTCGCGAGCCGCTCAATGAGAGCTATGATGATGTTCTTGATGTTCACTCCGGGCTGCAGCTCGGCACACAACTTCAGGAATGGCTGCAGGTTAGCCAAGTGGAACTACTATTAGATTGTCTACTGTGTTACTCACCTAGCTATAGCTCGCGAGCCGCTCAATGAGAGCTATGATGATGTTCTTGATGTTCACTCCGGGCTGCAGCTCGGCACACAACTTCAGGAATGGCTGCAGGTTAGCCAAGTGGAACTACTATTAGATTGTCTACTGTGTTACTCACCTGGCTATAGCTCGCGAGCCGCTCAATGAGAGCTATAATGATGTTCTTGATGTTCACTCCGGGCTGCAGCTCGGCACACGACTTCAGGAATGGCTGCAGGTTAGCCAAGTGGAACTCATCAGGGAACACCTGTCAAAATGTTACAATGTTACAATTAGTAGTAGTAAAGCTTTTTTTCAACACACTTGCTCATAAAGTGGCTCTAATTTCACCGCAATTAGGCACATAATGACACCTGTAATCGAACTGTGACTTTTTCATTGCTATTATTCATAAGTGAGTTATAGAGACAGTTGAACATTAACACAGAGTGTGTTAATGTTAAAGAACTCCCTTTCCCGCATTCGAAGTCTATGGGCGGTCCATTATGCGTGAAACACAGAGTGTGTATTTCTGTTTTATTATTATTTTCTTCACTAGTGTGTTGAAAAGCGTCGTATGATACATGTGTGTATTGATGATTACCGTCCTCGGCTCTCTTAAGAACCTCACCTAACGGCTCGTGTCTCAATGGCGCCTCAGCGGTAATCACCAACATTACACACTACTACCATAATGTACTATTATGAATGAGTTTAAGGTGGTTGCTTTTTCATACTAACGTATATTACCAAATATGCGCGAACAGAGTATAATTTTACAGTTAGAAAACAGTGGATTAATAGCGAAAATAGCATCGTAATTTTAGTCCATACAAGTAATTTCGATGGTATTTTCGCTATTAGTCCACTGTTTTCTTCAACCAAATATGATTTGCCGCAAATAATGACTAATATAAAAGCCAACAACAGTAATTTCAGTGTAAAATTATATTCTCTTCGCACATATTTGGTAAAATCCGTTAGTATGAAAGAGCAACCACTTGGTGGGGTGTGACAGGTATGGGTAGCCAGATAACCTTGAGAAACTAGTTGTAGTGGGAAAAGTGGATGGAAAAAGACTGCGCGGCCGATCACCTAGTCTTTGGTCTGATCAAGTCAAGGTACTCACTGGCCTCCCTATCACCGCTGCCCTGAGACAAGCCGAGGATAGAACAGCGTGGAAGAAGCTCGTCAGCATCTGTACTAAATCCTTTCAAGACGGGCACGACCTTCAGTAATGAAGAATACGACGAAGGTTTTTTTTTTATACTACTTAAATAAATAAAATAAAATAATACTACTGGACAGTTCACACAACATAATCTAGCCCCAAGCTAAGCAGAGCTTGTGTTATGGGTACTATATAACTGATATACTTAATACAATATATGACATAGATAGATATTTTTTATTATACATAGAAAATACCCAGAACACCTTGAACAAATATCTGCGATCGCACAAATATTTGTTCCGAGGCGGGAATCGAACCCGCAACCTCCTGCGTCGCAGGCCAAGCTTCGCCCGCCGCGCCACAGAGGTCGTCACTTGAATGACGGATCTAGCAGATGACCCACCTGATGTTAAGCGGTAACCTCTGCCTATGAACAGAGGTGGGGTATGCCGCAAAATTCCTAATCTTAGATTTGATTTTTAACTGAGATCTGTTATAAAATGATCTATACTTTACGAGATATTCAATAAAAACCGCTGTTTAGAACCGCGCGAGGCGTTTTTGTATGGAGTTTTCTGCCTGGGGATGCCGCAGTCTTAAGTACTACCAGCATACCTATTTCTGCCGCAAAGCAGTAGTGCTCGCATTGCTGTGTTCCGGTTTGAAGGTTTATTAGGTGCCGGAGAAATTACATCTTTATGTCTCAGGGTGGTGGACGCAGTGCAATGCCACATAGTTTGCGTCCTATGAGGTAATGCATTGTTACAGGCAGAGGTTACCGCTTAACATCAGGTGGGGCCATATGCTTCTTAAGTCATTCAAATCGGATCAAAAAATATGTTTATAAGTAAAGTTCACCTGTATAATACACTCCATGAGGTACTCTTGCGCTATCGCATCTCTGCAACTGACGACTTGCTCCAGAATCCCGGGCAGCACCAGTCTCTTGTAGTCGTCAATAGTGACAGACTCCAGCTGTGATAGACGGACGAGGTTCGTCCCCACTAATATACGGAGCTCGGACCGTTCGCGCTCCCTGCGCTCTTTATCTCTGCAAAGTTTAAGGCGTGGATATATGTGAAATGCGCTGCATTGAAACAAAGATTTAAGGTGGATGCTCACGGTTGTGGCGCGTTTTTTTTTGGTGTTTCTTGCCGATTACATCTCATCAACACTTCTACACATAAAATGCAAAAATGCTAAATGCATTAAATTCACTTTGCCATATGTAAAACATTACCCAACTAATATTAAAGTAAATGGCGAGACACTCAATCTTGTAAACTCTACTGTTTTCTTAGGACTTAATATTGATGCAAGTTTGCAGTGGGGACCACAAATTGAGGCACTTGCGGGTAGACTTAGTTCCGCTGCATATGCAGTTCGTACGATAAGGCAGCTTACTGATGAAGCTACAGCTAGGCTAGTTTATTTTGGCTACTTCCATAGTGTTATGTCATATGGCATCATTCTGTGGGGGAAAGCAGCAGACATCCAAGCAATATTTGTTTTACAAAAACGGGCAATACGTGCCATTTATAAAATGAAGCCACGTGACTCCTTGAGGGAGCGTTTTAAGGAAATTAACATTCTCACCGTAATATCGCAATACATCTACGAAACCTTATTATATACACATAAGCACTTAGATAGATTTATGAAAAAAAGTGAGGTGCATTGTTTTAACACGAGAAATAAAAATAAACTGAGTATTCCCAAATTTAGATTAAAAAAAGTAAGTGGGTCTTTTATGGGGAATTCTGTTCGGTTCTATAATAAACTTCCAGAAAGTGCTTCTAAACTTTCGATTCGATGATTTAAATCTTACATAAAGAATAATTTAATTAAGAAAGCGTATTACACACTACATGACTATGTTAATGATAAAGCCGCGTGGCCTGATGTCGCTCTGCCCCTCGACACCTAATTTGTCAATTTGCAATGTCTGTACCTGCATATAATTTATTACTGATGTGTTATTTATGAGTATATCAAGCGTAGTGTGAGCTGCCTTATGAACTTTTGCTGATTCTCTCTATCATCTTACTTTTGACTGCCTACCTATGTAAGGCTTTTAATTTTGTTTTCCTTTTTTCCTTGAATCAGCTTCCACTTGTTCTCGAGGCACCACACAGGCGCTCCCCACCTAGTAGTAAGAAGGATCATCAAAAGAAAAACAGACCGTGTTTGTTGCCTGATTCTTCTAGGTCTGGTTGCGTTGGAACAGGAGAATTTACATTTAAATTTATTTTTTAAGACGATTCAAAATGATCCTTGTGATTTCAATGAATAAAATACTTTTGACTTTGACTTTGACTTTGACATAGCGAATGTTGATTTCGCGAGAACTAGGAGACTTAACACACATGTTTTTATTGATAGTATAGTATAGTATCTCATAAATATCGTCAGTTTAGCTACGATACCCACCAGAAACAAATTTTTACAGTGTTTTTTTTTTGTTTATGGTGGTTATCGTAGCTAAGCTTATAATATTTATGAAATACTATCTATTAAAACATGTATGTTCAGCATCAGCACACGGTTTGTATCACTAATATTATAAAATATTGTATTGGGGATAAATTCTTAGCTTCGAAGCCGTTTTTTTTAATAATTATTATGAATACATATTGTATACCTGGAGTGACCTTGATGCTGCATTCTGACCCACAGCTTGTTCATTTCCGCAAAGTTCATCAGCACAAAATCTACAGCATCGCGAACCTGAAAACATTAGAGCATTGGGGTCAGTCCAACTAGTTAGTTCTATTACTACTACGACAGAACAAAATGGACAGAACGTCCAAGTATTTCTACCACTCACCCGTTCGCACTAAACATAAAAATCGCCTAAGTTCTGTCCTAACTTGTTTAGACAACTCCTAACGATAAATTTGCTTGCACTAACCCTAAGCCATTCCTCAGTCCACTAAGGCTGGGCTCTTCTTTGGCTTAGGTGTATCTTAACCTCTACACCTCTCTCTCTCTCGAGAGAGAGTGTTCTCTAGAGTGAATGCGTTTAGTTTTTCCTTTCAATTCTACTAGGTAACTATATTGTTTTTTGTTTTTATATATTAACACGTTTTTTTTTTTTATTATTTATTATTATTTTATTGTATTTTTATTGTAACTTCACCTCCTCTCACGTTCTTTACAATCCTGTCCATCCAAAGGTTGCCTGGAAGAGATCGCTCTTAGCGATAAGGCCGCTCATTGTATCACCGTGAACTAGTTGTAAGTTAATATAAGTATGCTGTTATTTTATTTTTAAGGTGATTACAATAAAGAGTTTTCTATCTATCTATCTATCGTAACTAGGACACGCCTCACCTTATGTTTAGTGCAAACGGGCATCAGTATGAGATACTGGGTTCGAACAAATTGTATAGCAAACAAAAATTTGTATTGCAAATTGTCCATGTAGTTCTACCATTTATGAAAACCGCCAGAACAAGATTCCGCCATCATAATTAAATAAATAATGCTGGACAGTTCAAACAACATTATCTAGCCCCAAGCTAAGCAGAGCTTGTGTTATAGTTACTACGTCGCAGGTGATTCTTCGCCGAAATTTTGAAATTTACACAGATGATGTATTTCTGTTGCCTCTATAACAACAAATACTAAAAAACAGAATAAAATAAATATTTAAGGGGACTCCCATACAACAAACGTGATTTTTTGCCGTTTTTATAGATATTGGTACGGAACCCTTCGTGCGCGAGTACGACTCGCGCTTGGCCGGTTTTTTTAAATAAATCAGTTTCATAATAACTTACAGTGCCCTCGGTCTCATGAGTCTGCCCATCAGTGGTGTCGGGAAGCACATTTCTGGTGCACTGCAGAAGGTAGTTCCTGAGGAATAGTCCTCGTAGTGGATGCTGGACTCCTCGGCACATCTCCACTAGATCCTGAAACGTGTTTCACAGGAAACTTGTCAATACTGCTCCGTCAGAATCAGAATTTATTTATTGTACATACATACATAGACACACGCCTTTTTCCCCGAAGGAGGTAGACAGAGCTTCAATGGGCCTGTTTTCACAGTGGGTTGCACCATCGTGGAATATAGACGTGACAAGTAGTGAGCTCATCGCCGCCATTGTTCGGACGAGTACTAACACATTCCATAATAAGCTAGCAGCCAGAACAAATCTTATACTAATCGAATACAATGGTACGGAACCCTTTGCGTGCAAGTCCGACACGCACTTGGCCAGTTTTTGATCTATTCACTCTATCGTTTTGGAAGCTCATCCACAGTCAATCACTAGGTACTAGCCTAGTTTCAATTAAATAATTTAATTAAGCCCTCGATGGACGCCAAATTCTGTCACTAACTTATTTTTTTATTTAAAATACATGGTGTAAGTCATTTTCAAAAATAAAAAGAATGTCCTCTCGGCCTTGTGTTATTTAATATACTGAAGGCAAGCTGAAGGCAATAAAAACATCTTATGATTAATAGATTAGGAGAAATATGGCAGTAACTATAAAAACAGAGACTAATTTGCAAATTTATTTCTTACATTTTAAGTTGTTTTTTCTAATTAAGAAGAGAATTTACTTTTTTCATAATTTATTTTTAGTTTTGTAGATTAACACATAATTTTTTTTGGAGATTTTTCTATAAAGATTGTGGAAATAAAAAGGTTTTAATACACCACATTTTTCATATAACCACGCTTTAATTCATTGATTCTTTTTTTTTAAATAAATTTGTTATTATTACTTTCTTCTCTCATATAATACATACCTTCAAAAGATCCCTCCTAAGGTTGCTGTTCGTCTTGATATACACCAATCCGACTGTAATCAGCAGATACAGCCGCGGGACGATATTCCCAGCGTACTGCACCAGTTCGTACAAGTCTGCCACTTTCCGGCCCTTCTGGAACTCCTCGATGAGATACAGCTCGAGGTGACGCAGCTCGTCTGTTATTGCCATGTCTGGGTGGGAGTTAGGGAGTATACAGGCACATGAGACTTATATTTATGCCTCAGCGTGGCACAGTGCAATCCATCAATATCTTTATTTCAGGCTTAATGAGAAATGCTCTAAACCTAAACATTAAGCCCATGGTAACATAAATACCTTAAAAACCTCAGATAATAAGCTTCAATGGAGCCCACAATAGATAAAATGATGAACAATTAAATGAATGGCAAGTATTATATTAATAAGGTTTTGACATTTAACAAAGGATACAAAGTTCATAGTAGCCCTTGGGAGACAGCTGAGAAGTCCGAAGCTCTCCCAGCATAGAGGAAGCATGCTTCAGAGCATCCATCAGCTTGGACTTGTCTAGGCATCGTTTCATTTGGAATGCCTGAAAAAAAAAACACAATATATTGCAAAAAAACATGTAGTGCTTAGTGTATGGTGAAACTTCACTGTAAATTCCCATAAAATTGTTATGCAATATTTGAATACCCAATACAACCCTTAATAAGACGACCTCTGTAGTGTGTCGAGCGAGTAGCCGGCTGAGACGCAAAAGGTTGCGGGTTCGATTCCCACTGCGGGACAAATGTGTATATGATCTGCAAATATTGGTTCCGTGTCTGGGTGTAATGGTACCATGGTACTCATAGTTTCTGATACCCACGACACAGGGAATCCTAGTGTGGGGTCAGGACTATGTATGTGACTGTAGGGTGTTATGTTATGTTATAAAAGGGCACAAGACCCAAGCTCACTCCGCCAAGCCTGCGAAGGCCCCAGGAAACTTTTGTGCTTCTGGACGGAGTTAAGCTAACTACCTAGTCAGACAACTCTCATGACCGCCCATAGAGTTTGAGTGCGGAAAAGGGAGGGCGGATCAGGGCACAAGATACAACCTGTATTTATAAAAAAAAAAAGTTACACAAATTGGAATTAATATCATTTAGCTAAAATTTTTAAATCAACAGAGCTCTCAAATAAATTAAAATTTTGTTAAATCTACATTCTGGTACTTAATAGGTTATGTATTATTTGAAAGATATTAGATAATATTACCCTTTATTGACTCGTAATAGAAGGTACGTAATGTACTTTTTGTAAAACTTTTGGGAACTTGGTCATAGATTCTTACAGTTAAATAAATTCATTAATTTCTTTATTGTATAAAGTGTGGTTAAACCACAGATTGACTACGGGGAAGTGCCGCAGATGTCTAATAGTTATATTATGTCCGACACATTCCACTTAAGCATGCAATTATTATTATTATATAATATAAACTGAACATAAAGATACCTAGTTTAACCATATAAATATCACAACCCAAACTGAGATTTCAATAAATTTTATACTTGCCTTATTATGGGTTAATGCTATAGACAAGTAAATACTTTATTATCTAAAATAATAAAGTAAATGTGGCTTGTCCATAGCATTATGAGTCTAGATAGAGATTATATCTAGAATCCGACAAGCATGTGAAAGCTATCTTGGTTGATGGTAAGCAATTTAAAAAAAGCGGCCAAGTGCGAGTCGGACTCGCCCATGAAGGGTTCCGTAGCAGCAAGTAACATAATATAAAAGTTCTTGGATGGTTTACGATTTATGACATATTAAAAAAAACTACTTACTAGATCTCGTTCAAACCAATTTTCGGTGGAAGTTTACATGGTAATGTACATAATTAGAAAGCTCAATATCATTTTTGAAGACCTATTCATAGAGGTTACCATATGGGTTTAATTTTATTTTTTTAGTTTCAGTTCTAAGTATTGGGAATCCCAAAATTTATTGTTTTTTTTTTCTATTTTTGTGTGAAAATCTTAATGCCGTTCACAGAATACATCTAATTTACCAAGTTTCAACGGCATAGCTCTTATACTTTCGGAAAAAAGTGGCTGTGACATACACGGACAGACAGACAGACAGACAGACAGACATGACGAATCCCTAAGGGTTCCGTTTCTTGCCATTTGGCTACGGAACCCTAAAAATAGTTCAAAGTTTTTTGCTGAATAACTTTAAGACCATAACACGAGCTAGTCCTGGCGATAAAGCTAGGATGCCCAATTTCATGTAAGGAGTAAATCGCAGTCTACCGGCAACTTCAGGGTAGCGGCCTAGTGAAATTGGTCGTAATATAAAACCAGTTCTATGTTCAATAGGTATCAATATACACCGACCACCCCCTGTTAAGGCTCAAGCAAGGGGCGGTGTATTTTGATAGGTACAATAAACGTTTACCTGAACTTTTACGACGTTCAAAGCATCTTCTAGAAGTTTCTCCTGCTCCTCCACGGCAGACGGCTGGTTCGTCATTTGTCCCTGAAAATCAATTCTTTACTAAGAAATCACTCAGAACCCGGACAATGATAGGTAGGTACCAAGAATAATAAGTCGACCAATTGTACAAAACGAGTGTTCTACGCGGACCTTATCCGTGCGTAGCGTAATGCAGACTAGTGCATAGTTGTTTGTTAGTACCTTTATTTATTGCAATCTCTTGATTATACAGAGGTAACGATTTCTCCAGAAAATAATAAGTTGAAGGAGTTGAATGAAAATAAATGCACCAAAGAAAAAAATTAATGACAGCCAGCTCTTTTTTTGTTTTTTAATGGTTCCTGTGGTTTATTTATAGTTAACCATTTTTGATGTCAAGTATATTACATAGTGTTTTTTTTTTACTAAAGGAATGTACAGACGGTTCACCGTAAGTTGGCACCTGCCATGGAGCATTTACAGAGGGGTTTTGCAAACACCATCGTAACGGTGAACGTAACACGATCGTACGTGTAATACATAATAACTAGCTATTAATCTGTGCCAAAAACCTCACTGATTAATGGCTAGTTACTACGCAATACACGTACACTCGCCGTTACGATCATCGTTACGATGGTGTGTGTAAACTTGGACTTGCCCCTCAGGTGCCATCTTACGGTGAACGAGCCGGACCGTTCACCGTATGTTGGCATCTGCCATGGAGTATTTACAGGTGCCATCTTATACTGCGTTTACACGCGCGGCAAGCAGCCCGGCTTGAAGCCCGGCGTGCAGCCTGGCGTGTGTGGCACGGTGGTCCAAGCAAGCTGTTCATACGCATGGCGAACACAGCGGACATCGATCACATGTCGTCCTACCTATTTATATTTAAAATAAAAATATATTATCGACGTCGAGTGGAAAAGAGATTATGAGTTCGTAGAAGGTGGTGGATGATAAAAATACAAAGAAATTACCACGAAGTCGCATGTGTGATACTAACCGACCGCACGCGTGTGAACAGGCACACGAGCGCATGCACATACAGTGGTGGCCATATAATTAAGAACGCTGATATAAAGGGAAGTTTTTTTCCAACTAAGATGCAAAACTAATTGTATGCATTTGTTTTTATTTCTCTCGGTATCGTAAAACATTTCCATATTACCACTGTATTCATTGATACACATGATTGTCTAAAAATCAATAGGCAAACTTTTGACACTACTTTTAAACAAAGTATTCCTTATTACTGGCTGGTCATGTAATTAAGAACGCTAAGTAGTTTATACCTTTATTCAAATTTAAATAGAGAACACTCAGTCGATTTGTTACTGTTTGTATAATTTTGGCGCCATTACGTGCTGTAAAAGATTAAAGGTGATTGCTTCTTTAGAAAAAACAATGGGAAAAAATAAAAGTTGTGATAAATCTACAAGAGAAGTAATAATAAAACTTCGCCGGAAGAATTGGTCTTATAAAAAGATAGCCGACCATCTGCAATGTTCAAAAACGATGGTTTTCCACGCTGTAAAGCATTTTGCTACGTATCAAACTACTTCGAATGTTCCACGTGTACCTAAACAGAGAAAAACAACTCCTCGAGATGACCGAAACATCGTTCGTATGGCAAAACAAAATCCTTTTAAAGGGTCCAATGAGCTTAGAAAAGAATATTTTGGTAAAAACAACCCTTCAGCAATCTCAGCACGCACTATTCGAAGACGTTTGGTAGAAGAAAAATTGCACGGTAGGATAGCAAGAAAGGTACCCATGTTAAAACTTTGCCACAGGCAAGCCCGGCTTGCATTTGCGAGAAAGTATGAAAACTGGACTGTGCAACAGTGGAAAAAAGGTACTTTTTTCTGACGAGATGAATATAAACAGAGTATGTTCTGATGGAAAACGATATGTACGACGTCCCCCGAATACAGCATTCGACCCAAAGTACACGAAAGTTACATTAAAGCACGGTGGTGGAAATGTGAAAATTTGGGGTTGCTTTTCTGGATATGGTGTAGGACCTGTAAAGTTGATAGAAGGTAACATGGATCAGTTCCAATACAAAAATATACTGGAAGAAACAATGTTACCATACGCTGAAGACGTTCTACCGGTCATTTGGACATTCCAGCATGACAATGATCCAAAGCACACTGCACGCACTGTAAAGGAATTTCTTACAGCGCAATTAGTTTCTGTCTTAGACTGGCCTGCTAACAGTCCAGATCTAAACCCAATAGAGAATCTGTGGTTTGAAGTAAAGAAAAAGGTTTCAAATACAAAGTGTGAAAATTTAAGAGAGCTGTATGACGTTTTTTTAGAAGAATGGAACTCTATTTCTCTTGCGAAATGTCAAAAATTAATAGAGTCAATGCCTCGCCGGTGTAAAGCTGTAATAAAAAGCCGTGGATATGCTATTAACTATTAATTTCAGTTAAATATTTATTAAATTTCTTTTTATGTTTCCTGTGCTACATAATATTGTGATTTTTTAAATCTAAGTGTCATACAAAACAATTCCCGAGCAGTTAAATAAATCGTTCTTAATTATTTGTCCAGCTTCAGTACTATTTGAATGTGTTACTTTGATAAAATCAATAAAATGTGCAAAAAATAGTTAGCGATTTCATACTTTATTCTTAAGTCAGGTTACTCTATTAATGTGACTATTATATAACATAACTAGTTGCTTCTCAGAAGGTACACATCTCTGTGTATGATACGATTTAAATAAAAAACTTCTAGAACTTCAAATCGTTCTTAATTATATGACCACAACTGTATATCCTTTAAAGTGTGTCGAAAAACCGACAGTCGGCCCGATCGGCCCATTCACAAGTACGGCGCGTGCTCAAACAGCCCGTTCACATGATTGCACCTGTGCACGTGCCCATTGAATGTCACTTTGAACGCGTGCGTGTAAACGTATCATTACGTTGAACGAGCTGTAGAGTAATAGTAAGGAAACAAAATGGATAACAAAGTACTATAGTAGCAAATTCTGGAGTTAAATGTGAAGCATGGATATAGATGTGAAACAAGAGGAGTATGTTGTTCTGTGGTCAGCATGGACTTATTATACTAAGTCCATGGTGGTCGGTCACAAAAACTACAATGTCAGTCATGTCAACTAAGTGTTGCAGTCAACGTCAAATGTCAAATCATTATCTAGTGTTTTCATTTTCATTTTGTTTTGTGTTGCGATAAGAAATTACGGAAATATGGATAACAAACCATCGCTGAGTCAATATTTCGGTGATAATAATGTGCCCCCCGCCTCTCAGTTCTTCGACGAGATCGGGACGTCTCCATCAGACATGATTCAGAGTATTTATCTTGGGAGCAACGAAAGTATGTTTTTTTTAATCGATTTACTGTGATTTCCTCTAAGAAAATGAGTTTTACTATTCAAATTTGTGTCTAACGTTTAGCTATTCTATTTTAGGTGGTCAAACAACAACAGCTAACCTTTTTCCAACAACTATGACCACATCATTTACTCAACAATCTGTGTCGGATGAAGTTACCTTTTCTGATGATATGCCAACTGTGAGCGTAGCTACTGCGCTGCCGGCTACCAGTCTGCCGGACCCGTCTACGTTCTTTGACAACATAGGCCCAGAACCGCAAATTGGGCCTGTTAAAAGTGGGATAAGAAGCCCGCATATACTGACTGAAGCTATGGAGGGGCTTAGCATCAAGGTAAATCCGTTTAAATAATAATAATAATAAATAAATAATGCTGGACAGTTCACACAACATTATCTTGCCCCAAGCTAAGAAGAGCCTGTGTTAAAAGTAAGTAATTTATTTATTCAGAAACATGGCTACACAAAAAAAAATGCAAAATATTTAGACGAGTGGCTGCCCTCTCTAGTACTAGTGTGAACTGTATGACAGCTAGGCAGTGCTCTTCGAAACTAATTGCACAAATTGTGTTACTTTGTAGACAAAAAACATTGTTTTAACCTGTACCCTGGTTCAGAATTAGAGATAGTTTTTGTAAACAAAGGGGATACCATATCAAAAAATAGGTGCTCTGTTGTAGTTTATTAGATTAGGCTAATAAACAGGCTAGGCATGTTATTCTAACTCAGATCTGATAAAGTAATCAATATTTTGTTGTATATGTTTTTGAGTTATTTCGGTTATTAACAAAGTTATCAAGCAAAAATATATTTGTCAGTAGAAAATATTTCATGTTACTTGGAACACTGCAGAGATTCTAAACAATGGGCTTTGTTTTGAAAGCCGGTCCCCATTTTGTTAATTTCATTAGTTTCTCCTCATTTGCCGAATACGAATGTGCTTTTCAGCACAGCTTTACAATGGAATGGTCATACTGTATCAATGGTAAGAGTTATAAATTACATTTTGCCGTTTACACATTGACTCGTCAGATAAACTTAGGTAGGTAGTGAGTTTGTGTTTATTTGCCGCAAATTGAAGGTTCATACCGCGCGAGCGTACCCGCTGGTGGATATTACAAAAATGTAATACCGTAGGAAAAGCCGCGGGTCACTACTAGTAAAACATCCACGCAAAAAAATGTTTTTACCACTGGCTTGTCTCTTTGATAGTGACATTTGTTTGTTTACAAAAAATATCTCGAATTCTGAACCAGGGTATAGTTGGTAACCTGTTAATGGATTGGGTTATGGTTACTGGATAACTGATATACTTATTATAATACATTAAGATACAATACAGAAAATACCCAGAACACCCAGATCGTACAAATATTTGTTCCGGGCAGGGAATCAAACTCTCAACCTCCTACGTTGCAGGCCTTCATCCACAACACAGGAGTCGTCAAATTTTAAATGTTTGGTAAAATCAAAAACCTTAGACAAAACATTGTATAAAAATGATCTATGATAGATAGTAGATAGTGGTATTGATAGTAGTCAATGAGATATGACTACTTTTTCAAGTCACTGTTTCTTTCATGGTCACCCACCTATAGTTTTAGGTCAGTGATCAGATTGAGGAATTGTGGCTCTGAAAAGGGCCTAGTGACCGATAGTGGTGAAAGAAGTTGGTTATACATACCTGGGCGAACAAGCTAATTTTTTTGTGTAAAATTCCCAGTTAGTTGCTAGTTTTATCATGACGACCCCTGTGGCGCGGCGGGCGAAGGTTTGCCTGCGACGCAGGAGGTTGCGGGTTCGATTCCCGCCTCGGAACAAATATTTGTGTGGTCTGCAGATATTTGTTCAGGGTGTTCTGTGTATTTTTTAGGTGTAATACAAAAAATTAAATCTATTGTATTGTATCAAGTATATCAGTTATCCAGTTAGTAGCCATAACACAAACTCTGCTTAGCAAAAAAGGTAAACCACTGATACGCTAGAAGAAGAATTAATTGACTGTATGAACGAACATTGTATTTAATTCTTACGCAGGAGGTTGCGGGTTCGATTCCCGCCTCGGAACAAATATTTGTGCAATCTGCAAATATTTGTTCAGGGTGTGAGTATTTTCTATGTATAATAAAAAATATCTATCTATTTAATCTATTGTGTATTAAGTATATCAGTTATCTAGTACCCATAACACAAACTCTGCTTAGCTTGGGGCTAGATAATGTAGTGGTAACTGTCCAGCATTATTTTTTTATTTATTTATTTAATTATGGCTCTGAAAAGGGCCTAGTGACCAATAATGGTGAAAGAAGTTGCTTACCTGGGCGACCAAGCTTATTTTTTTGTGTAAAATTCCCAGTTAGTTTTTAGTTTTCCCAGAGATGAACCTGGTCAGATGGTTAAAGTAAATTTATGTGGGTGCCCACAACCATGAGTAATAATGTTAATGTTAAAGAACTCCCTTTTCCACATTCAAACTCTATAGGTGGTCCATTATGCATGAGAGTTGTCTGACTAGGTAGCTATAGCCAGCCTAACTCCATCCAGGAGCACAGAAGTTTCCTGGTGTCTTCGCAGGCTTGGCGGAGTGACCTCGGGTTGTTGAGGATTTGTTTATGTTGAGCTGCTACTACCACACATTCCAGGGCTACGTGGGCAGCCGATTCTTCCTCGGTCAGACACACTGCAGTGCAGGCTGACTGTGTGTAACTATGTGTTTTTAAAAATGAATGAATGTTTTTGAGAAATGGCTTCTAGACTGTATTTTTTTGTATGTTATGCTATACTAATTATATGAATATAATTAAGTCAAGTCCTTTATATTAAGTCAATATATGAATTTTTATATTGAGTTTTTCTGACCTGTAACATGGCATTATCAATAAATGATTTGTATTTGATTTGTATTTGTGGCTCCGATGCTGAAGAGGTGTTTGTTCAGGAGACATTGTCCTAAGTCCTGACAAACATGTGTACATCAACACCTGGTTGAGGCAAAAGCGTGACATAGAGTTTACCTCAAGCATGGGTCAGTAACCATTAATAACGACCATGACGAATAGTAACCATTCATACAAATTAAGTTAACTTGGAATGCGCTAATTTTTTGTATTTAAACTATCTTTGTGTTAACACAACACATACGCATTTTCATAATAACCTTGCTGGCGATTATCTCCAAGAAGGTCGTGAAGTGGCGGCGATGAGCTCACCACTGGTCACGTCTATATTCCCACAATGGTGCAAAGAGGCCCATTGTGGCTTTGCATACCTTTTCGGGGAAAAAGGCGTGTGTCTATGTATGTAGGTTATTGAAAAATGTATGAAGTTCCAAGTAAAGTATGGATGGGTACCACTAGTTCGAAATGTAGACTTTTTTTTTAATTTGTTACAGAACCAGCCTGTTGATAAAGAAGCTGATCGGAGACGGGATGCTTGGATACCCAATGATGAGGCAAAAAAAACTCTCATGAAAGTAAGTATTATAAACTAAATTAACAACACTTAATGTTTCTACGACCTACGTGCGGCGGGCAAGTAACCGGCTGAGATGCGAGTGCGGGTTCGGTTCCCGCTGCGGTTTTTTTTTTGCATGATACATACATATATAAAGTCACGCCTGTTTTCCGGAGGGGTAGCCAGATACCACGGATTTCCACTTGCTACGATCCTGACATACCTCTTTTGATTCATTCACTCTCATCACATTCTTCATACATGGTCGTCCGTCGGTATAGGGCCTTGACCTGGCCTTTTTCCAGAACGTCTCCGTTCTGGTCTGAATACGTTCGCCGAGGTCTTCCCCTTCCCACTGTCCCATTCACGCTTGTCTTATGTACCCGTTTCGTCAATCTACTGTCGTCCATCCTTTCTAAATGCCAAAACCATCTAAGCATACCTTTCTCAATCCTAGTCACAACGCCTTCTTTAATTTCCCAACGCTCTTTTATCGATGATAATGATATAATTCTTACCGCTAACGCAGTGTAGGTCGACTCCCCACTTGATGGGCGGACGACATTGTAAAGCTTGTAGGAAGTCAGTGGATGAAGGCAACTCAGTTAATACATTTACAACTACAGTTTCCTGTCACAACTAATTGCGAGTACATTTCCTGTCACAGGTCTTTGGGACTGACATTTCTCGACAGAAGCAAATTCACACACGACTACAGGGTGGCAACCCTTGACACTCGATCGCAATCCTAATTTGGGATTTGCTGTCAAATCGTGCCATTTGGTACTCTTGAATCCAATCCTGCCACACGATTGGATGCGAACCTGGTGGAATTTTAAGGAACTAAACAAAATCGACTATACTCGAATCCAAGATATATGGGAAAATAAGTAATAATTAGGTGAAATGATAAGGATTATGCAAGTTATTTTCAAATGTAATGAATGTTAGTTTTATTGCGTTGTGTGTAGCCACACCTATGTCATGTTGTTCTTTCAGGAATCATAACAAGGAGTCGGTCGCGTACACGGTTTAAATGTTAATCTCGATTTTGATTGAAGAGTGCAAAATTTTGTGAAAACTGGATTGGGATTGGGATTGGATTGGGATTGAAACTGTTGTCAAGGGTAGCCCCCCTGTTCCTTTCGTACTCGACCTAGCGACGAGGAAACGGTACCAGAAAGAGAACCAATGATAATATCGTCTTGTTTCAGGCCCAGTCCTCACCCAGAGGATCCTTCTTCCCTGAAAGAGATGTCTTGACGATGCCTGGATTAGTGCTCGAAGAAGAATTGGTAAGCATCCAACACAACACAAGCCAATAGTCAAAGTCAAACTCAAAAGTATTTTATTTATTAAAATCTCGTAGCAATATCAGTTTTCGAATTTATAAACATTTATAGAGTCACTATGAAACTTTAATTACAGGCTCAGTGAGACCTAGTGTGGGGACTGGGGATAGAGCTGTTTTAGTAGTAGTAGAGCTTTTTTGTGAAAGAGTTCGTCCGGGGAAGTACTACCACCATACCTATTTCTGCCGCAAAGCAGTAGTGCTCGCATTGCTGTGTTCCGGTTTGAAGGGTAAGGGTGCCGGTGAAATTACAGGCACATGAGACTTTTCATCTTTATGTCTCTGGGTGGCGGGCGCAGTGCAATGCCACATAGGGCGCGTCCTAGGTGGACGTGACCTATGAGGTAATGCACTGTTCATAGGCAGAGGTTACCGCTTAACATCAGGTGGGCCTCTTGCTTGATCCGTCATCCAAGTAGTATAAAAAAAAAAAAAAAAAGAGCTTAAATTGGTACAAACTTATTTTTTGTTAGTAACGCTGCATAAAATGTATCTTATTTTTAAGCTATTGGTATATAATTTGCTTTTTCTATGCTTCAATTTCATTGCAATCTAAGGAAGGACATAGTATATCTATTTTGTCTCAATAATTTACAATTTAAATAATAAATTTACGAACTACATACTCAAAAATGCACTAAAAAGATTAAAATAGCAAGCAGAACCTGCGGAGCAGATCAGACGCTGATCAACATCAACACGGCCAGCCTACTATTAACCATCGAGGAGTCCCTTTTCTACCTCCCGTCCCCATCATCAGATCAGCTCGCTATCACCATAGTATTGTATTGTCATCCAAAACCAAGGTCTATGTAAAGTTTCGGAATTTTTAATTTACAAAAAGTGTCTAAAATGGAGCTTCTCAGACAGCAAACAGACGTGAAAGTAAATTAAAGAATAGAATGTAAGCACTTCACTGCGGGGCAAAACCTGGTTCTCTATAAGTCGCAAGTCCGGCCCCGCATGGAGTACCGCTGTCACCTCTGGGAAGTAGCACCTGGATATCAGCTTGGAGCTTTTGACTCGGTTCAAACTTCAAAGGCGTGCAATGAGAATTGTCGACGATCCCAAGCTCGCTAACGGTATTGAGCTCTTGAGTCTGCGGAGAGACTTTGCCTCTCTCTACGTGTTCTACCGTTTGTATAATGGGTGTTGTTCCGAGGAATTGTTTGACATGATGTCTACAGCAACCTTTTTTCACCGCACCGCTCGCCATCGGCAGAGGATTCATAACTCACCTTAGAGCCAGGGTGGTCCCGGACTGTGCGGTTTCAGAGGAACTTCCTCCCGCGAACACTCGGGTTGTGGAATGATCTTCCAGTTTTTCCCAAGTGACTACAGTATGGGGTTCTTCGAAAGGGGTGTTTGGAAATGTTTAAAGGATCGGCAAAGCGCGTGTGATGCCTCTGGTATTGCAGGCGTCCATAGGCTACGGTAACCGCTTACCAACAGATGGGCCGTGAACTTGTATGCCACCATGGTGGTATAAAAAATAAAATAAAATACAAACGCATACAAAGTCACGGGCAAGGCAGCTAGTGTACTCCAAATTTGTTGTTCAGCCGGATGCGCTCCAAGAAGTGGCCGTGCGGTACCTGGGGGTCGCGTCTGCGGGCGCGCGCGGCGTGGTGCGCGCCGAGCACGTGAGCCGCGACGAGGCCGGACTCAGGGAGCTGCTGCGCACCGGCTACCTGCGCGCTGCGATCAACCTCACGGCTGTACTCTTAACTGCCGCACAACAAGGTACCTATACACAGCACGTGAGTCGCGACGAGGCCGGCCTCAGGGAGCTGCTGCGCACCGGCTACCTGCGCGCTGCGATCAACCTCACGGCTGTACTCTTAACTGCCGCACAACAAGGTACCTATACACAGCACGTGAGTCGCGACGAGGCCGGCCTCAGGGAGCTGCTGCGCATCGGCTAACTGCGCGCCGCGATCAACCTCACGGCTGTACTCTTAACTGCCGCGCAACAAGGTACCTATACACAGCACGTGAGTCGCGACGAGGCCGGCCTCAGGGAGCTGCTGCGCACCGGCTACCTGCGCGCTGCGATCAACGTCACGGCTGTACTGTTAACTGCCGCACAACAAGGTACCTATATACTTGACATACAGTACCACCAACATATCTATTCAGGTGGGCAACATTGCCTTAACCTCAAGCAGAAAACACGGCCACGAGGGTCGAGCAGATGATGTCAATTTTATTTCCTTTATGAGGATGTCGACTGACCGTCTATCGACCTTCATGAATGGAAAGTTCAAGGTGTCAAGTTCAGCGGGTTCTTCGGACGCCTGACACGACACATCGCGCAGTTGCGTCATACGTTGCTGTCTGAACGTGTGCACTAAAATCAAATAAAGTGTTTTTATATGTATGTTAGTTTTTAAGGTATTTATGTTGCTATGGGCTTATTGTTTACGTTTAGTACATTTCTCATTAAACCTGAAATAAAGATATTGATTGATTGAAACTAAAGTAGATTACAATTTACAGTCACATACGTCTATGTATGTTAATGGACTAACGCTAGACTTTTCGATTTTACTCCCCATCTATTTGCGTACCGAGGGCATTATATGAAAATCGTTTTTAAAAGTTAAGAGCAGCATGCACGACATACTTTCCATACAAACGCTCGTTCTCAGCTCGTACCTGATTATGAAGTTGTAACAATTTCTTCGTTAGATGAATTGAACAAATATGTATCTTGAAGAATATATCTAGGATCGTGTAGGATCAATTTTTTTTACCACTAAATTCAGTATAACTATAGTTATTTGCACAATTTTCACTTGAACTTCGGATGTTCATAATGTATTTATAAACTGTTAACGTAAAAGAAAAGCCTTCCGGGAGATCTCGCCCATATGATGTAAATTCTAAATGACAGACTTTTTTGTCACAAACTAGTAAGGCTTTCTCAAAAACACGTACGTGCACAAGTTTTATGAATATTTTGCGCATTAAAAGCTGTTTCGCAAGTAAGTAGCGGAATTTCCGAATTCCAAGTGATCTGGCACTGGCTCTCATTTTCACAGTTTACTTCGGTGCGTCACGCAGCGCCACCTTAAGGAGTAAACTCCAAAAATCTACACAGAACAGAGAAATAGACATTAGAGTTTGACTTGAGTCTTAGTTTAGGTATTTCTTAGGTTGCAATTCGTCGACAAATCGCTAACCATTCCAAGATAAAACACATATATGAATTAACATCGCATCACCACAATACCGCTCATAACTCCCTAAAAGCCTTACCCTTTGAGTAAAGACGCATCGATAGCGCGATTCAGACAATAACCCTTTTTGCCAGTGACATCTAGTAGTGAATTCAGAAGCTATAAAAATTTATTGTAAAATGAGGGTAGTTACATAATTTTTGTAAAGACAATGAAGAAATAATTCTATTAGGCGGGGAGGTAGTGTTATTTCAAACGAATTAAATGTAGATTGTTTACAAGATACTAATTTTGTTAAGAAAATGGTTTTCTACTAGTTGAAAGAAAAATAAGTTCTTTACTCGTTTATTTGTATGCCTTAAAAGTATGTGCTCATTTAGTATTGCTGAATTTAAATGCAATGTGTTGTTGTCTGTGATGTGTTTTCAAATAAATTTGGATGCAACAAAGTTCCTGTGATTGTAAGTCAAAAGCAATACAAAAAAAAATGTACCCATGTCAGGTTAATCTCATGTGTATGTATTTAGCCTACACTTGTTTGCTTACAAAATTTACGTAAAAATGTCGCATGTCGTATTTGAATTGAATGGATTCGAAAAAAAAACGACTTCGAAGCTTGGATAAGTTCCAAGCTTCGCCAATACAAGATTTTGCCATCTCTGGTCTTCTTCATCAGTTCCTCTTCACCAATTGGCACTTTCTGAATGCACATGCTTGACTTGTTGCTGAAAATACCGAAATCGCTATATGTGTGGTCAATATTTGAGGAGTTCACTCAATTCATCACGGATCCCATCATCAGAACCAGATTTTGATGAAAATGGGACAAATCTGGAAGTATATCGAGTCAACTAAAAATAATAATTTCCAAATCGGTTCATAAATGACGGAGATATGAGGTAACAAACATAAAAAAAACAAATGGGAACCTCTTCCTTTTTTATGAAGTCTGTTAAAAAGCCGCAGTCTGCAATCAGTGTTACATTTTTACGAAACACTTATTAAACACTCATGAAAACACATTGTCTATAAAATGTAGATAGATAGATAGATAACACTTTATTGCACACCACAAAACATTAACACATTAAAAAACAAACAGAAAAATAAATATGGAAGTATAATGGGCGGTCTTATTGCTGAGAGCGATCTCTTCCAGACAACCTTGGGATGGACTGGAATTGACGAGAACAATTTATTTGAGATGAATGTATTTTGAATGTTGTAGAGAAAAATGTATTTTTCGAACTCAAACATAAAATTCAGCTTCATTAGTAACCTAGATCCTGGTCATCTTAAGAAATTAATCCTATTTTTACAAGCTTTTATTTAACTTGCATTGTATGTATGTCTGTCCGGGTGGAATCTTGCTAATGTCTGACTTTGTGGAATCTTGCAACTGAATTTTAAAGCAGTTGTCCTCAACCGATTGAGCTGAAATTTGGCATACCTGTCAAGTTCCGATGACAATACAATATGATGGTGACAGCGAGCTGATCTGATGATGGAGACGGAAGGTGGACAACGGAACTCCTCGATGGATAATAGTAGCCTGGCCGTGTTTAGGCTCATTTTGATCAGTACACGCTTACGATCACATAAATTTTGATATTTTTACACATAATTATGATATTTTTGTTCCACCATAATAATTTGTTATAGTACTTAGAAGGTCTTCTAAGTACTATAAAAAATGATTATGGTGGAACAAAAATATCACAGATAACAATACTCGAGACCCCAGAAAACTCGAGAAAAAAAGGTCTTGAATTCCGAAACCCTAGTCGAGGCTCTGCTTGAGGTATGTTGGTCCTGAAAAGAGCCTTGTCACCGATGGTAAAAGAACCAGAGTGGTGAATGGTCAATTCTAGTTGGTCAATAGGAACTAATTATTATTGTACGTGTATTTTAGGAGTGGGCCGTATGCACCGTCCGTCGAAACACACTCCCCGGACCCTGCAACTCTGGCTGACGCGATTCGGAGTGATGCTGCGTATCAAGCTGCATCAGCCGCTCGCGCGGGAGGCGGAGCCCTTCGGAGACTGCAGCCAGCCCGACATGTTTTACCAAGTATGAACATAGAATAAAACATAACAAACACAACAGTCGGTTGGGGTGTAGATAGGGGCGGAAAATAAAATGAGGAAAAAGTCTTAAAAAAAATGGCCAATGTTTTTTGGTTATTTTTTAGCCTATAGTGTAGCCTTTTTCTTAGGTTTTTTTAGCCTATCGTGTAGCCTTTTTCTTAGGTTTTTTTAGCCTATCGTGTAGCCTTTTTCTTATGTTTTTTTTAGCCTATCGTGTAGCCTTTTTCTTAGGTTTTTTTTAGCCTATCGTGTAGCCTTTTTCTTAGGTTTTTTTTAGCCTATCGTGTAGCCTTTTTCTTAGGTTTTTTGTAGCCTATTGTGTAGCCTTTTTCTTAGGTTTTTTGTAGCCTATCGTGTAGCCTTTTTCTTAGGTTTTTTTTAGCCTATCGTGTAGCATTTTTCTTAGGTTTTTTTTAGCCTATCGTGTAGCATTTTAGCCATCAATTAATGATAAATGCATTTTTAACCCCCGACGCAAAAACGATGTGGCGTTATAAGTTTGACGTGTCTGTGGCATCGTAGCTCCCGAACGGATGAACCGATTTTTTTTTTTTTCACCTTCAACACTCCCGACAAATTCACCTTTCAAACAAACAAAAAAACCGAAGTCGTTTTATCCGTTCGGGAGCTACGATGGGACAGAGACACACACACACACACACACACACACACACACATACACGTCAAACTTATAACACCCCTTCGTTTTTACGTCGGGGGTTAAAAAGCTACACGCTAAAAAAACCCTATATGGCTTTAGCCAAGTTAGGCTAAGTTTTGTTGTCCTATGGTTGCAGGCCATAATTGATAATTGACAACCACAGTTGAGTCAGCGCCATCTATCGAGCTAAATCGAACTACTTTTTGTATTCATAAAATGAAAAGCCCTCAGTTAGTTTTCTATAATCTTTTTCAGTTCTACCCTGAGAGTCACGAAGGGCGCACGGGGTCGCTGGTGCCCTTCTCGCTGAGACTGCTGCTAGCGGAGCTCCCGGGGCTCCTCGGGAAACCAGAGGAAGCCCTAGGGAGGCTCTACTCCATGCTCGACATTATACATACGGTGAGAGCTCAGGCCGCGGTGTCTGTCAATGTCAATTGTTGATTAATCATTTGACGCCTTTTATTTCACCTGTAATCAAACTGTGACTTTTTCATTGCTATTATTCACTAGTGAGTTATAGAGACAGTTTAACATTTACACAGAGTGTGTATTTCTGTTTTAATTTTATTTTCTTCACAAATGTGTTGAAAAACGTCTTATGATACACGTGTGTATTGATGATTACCGTCCTCGGCTCTCTTAAGACTCTCACCTAACGGCTCGGGTCTCAATGGCGCCTCAGCGGTAATCACCAATATTACACACTAGTACCATAATGTACTATTTTTTAAAGTCAAGTCGTCAATATAATTGTTAATATGATTATGATGCGTTTTGTTATGGCTAACTTCAAACCGGTCGAGATCCATCGGCGGGGCTGGATGATAACTCGTATGACTGTGTAGATGGTAGCGAACCTGCGCGACGGGAAGACTGAGGACGGCGAAGGCGTCATCTCCTCGAAGGACGACTCGATGGAGTCCATCAGGCTGTGGAGCGCGCGGGAGACCAGGGTGATGCACTCCATCGTCAACTGCGCTATCGCTATGAAGGTACGTCATCTCGAAGGACGACTCGATGGAGTCCATCAGGCTGTGGAGCGCGCGGGAGACCAGGGTGATGCACTCCATCGTCAACTGCGCTATCGCTATGAAGGTACGTCATCTCGAAGGACGACTCGATGGAGTCCATCAGGCTGTGGAGCGCGCGGGAGACCAGGGTGATGCACTCCATCTTCAACTGCGCTATCGCTATGAAGGTACGTCATCTCGAAGGACGACTCGATGGAGTCCATCAGGCTGTGGAGCGCGCGGGAGAACAGGGTGATGCACTCCATGGTCAACTGCGCTATCGCTATGAAGGTACGTCATCTCGAAGGACGACTCGATGGAGTCCATCAGGTTGTGGAGCGCGCGGGAGACCAGAGTGATGCACTCCATCGTCAACTGCGCTATCGCTATGAAGGTACGTCATCTCGAAGGACGACTCGATGGAGTCCATCAGGCTGTGGAGCGCGTGGGAGACCAGGGTGATGCACTCCATGGTCAACTGGGCTATCGCTATGAAGGTACGTCATCTCGAAGGACGACTCGATGGAGTCCATCAGGCTGTGGAGCGCGCGGGAGACCAGAGTGATGCACTCCATCGTCAACTGCGCTATCGCTATGAAGGTACGTCATCTCGAAGGACGACTCGATGGAGTCCATCAAGCTGTGGAGTGCGCGGGAGACCAGAGTGATGCACTCCATCGTCAACTGCGCTATTACACAATATACTAGCGTACGCACGCGGACTCCTTCACTCTGCACCGGGATACAGAGTATCCTATCTGTTAACCCAAGTCATAATACCTTCCCCTGCCTATTAGGGCATTATCACACCAGGACAGCTTCTGAGTCTATATAAAGCACAAGTCCGGGCTGGTATAGAGTACTACTGCCATGTTTGGGATGGCTCGGCAAAACACCAGCTCGCTGCCTTGGACTCGATCGAACGTAGAGCTTTCAGTTTTATTTTTATTTTTTATTATTGATAGACCTTTGTTTGACCACGATCTCACCTGTTGATAAGTGTAGATTTGGCCGAAGATGGAGCACAAAGGTCTAGAAGGCACCTATTCACTCTAGCCTTGAAGAGACCCAGATTATAGTTTTCAGGAAAGACAGACGACGGTAGTGTATTCCACTCCTTAGCAGTTCGCATTATAAAGGTAGAACTGAAACGTTTAGTACGAATAGAAGGTATACTAATGAGGTAAGGATGGTACCGAGCCGTGCGCCTGCTCTTCCTATGATGAAAAGGAGATGGTGGGATCAGATCGTGCAGTTTCTGAGGCTTATATGTATAGGTGAGAAACATGTGGCAGAGACTAAGATCCTGAGTCTCGAAAGTTGCATGCCCTTCGATCTTCTATAGGTTACATTTCGGGGAACGCTCCCAGGAACTTCATGATCTGATCCCACCATCTCCTTTTCATCATAGGACGAGCAGACGCACGGCTCGGTACCATCCTTACCTCATTAGTATACCCTCTATTCGTACTAAACGTTTCAGTTCTACCTTTATAATGAGAACTGCTAAGGAGTGGAATACACTACCGTCGTCTGTCTTTACTGAAAACTATAATCTGGGTCTCTTCAAGGCTAGAGAAGGATATTAGTTATCTAGTACCCATAACACAAGCTCTGTTTAGCTTGGGGCTAGATAATGTTGTGTGAACTGTCCAGCATTAGTTATTTTATTCTAAGTTGCTCACGTCCACGCCTGTTCTCCTTTCACTCACTGGTTGTTTTCCAGGACTTCCGTCTGGCTGCTGACACACTATCGACCCTTCTGCAACAGGCCACTAGCCCCATGCAACGACGCGCGAACCACAGCGCCCTCTGCCGGTTGTGGCTACTATGTGGCCACGTGCGACGCGCGCTTGCGTTCTTAGAACTGGCGCGACAAGACAGATTAGCACAGTAAGTTTGTACCTTGAGGCTACGCCAACCCAAGGCAGAAATCTCAACCCAAAACAAAACGCCTTGCGCCGCTCGAAAAAGGCTTGTTATTTATTTATTGAATTTGTTAATTATTTTATCTACACTCAAATCGAAAAATTCGAATTACGAATTCAAAGACGGTTCTATACAGACGGACTTTATAGACGCATATACATAAAATTAAGAATAAAACTCATTATAGTATCGCCAACTGTATCATAAAACTCATTATAGTACCGCTATTTTTTTTTGTTAATTGATTAAACTAGTCTATGGTTATAGCCTGAATATGAAAAAAAAGGCGCACGCATGCGCAGTTCGAACTGTGAAAAAATGGCGCACGCATGCGTAGTTTGAACTTAATTTCCCGCGCTTCCCATACATTTTTTTGCCGATCGTGTTTTTCTTTGTTTAATTTAAATTTTTCCTATAAGTGAAGATAAAGTAGTGTATGAAACTGCATATAACTTAGGTATTAAAACACTCGAGTCAACCTATTATCGCATTCGGCTTCGCCTCATGCGATAAACAGACTCTCGACATCTCGTGTGACAGTTGCATAAACTACTATTAATATATTTTTTTATTGCATATCTCGTAAAATATAGGTAATTTTACAAAACCCCTACAGTAAACCCTCAGCTTTGTTGTATTGTTTTTTTTTTTTTTTTTTTTTTTTTTTAATATATATTTTTTTTTAAATTTATTTATAAATTTAGCACTATCAACTCGGCTAAAGCGACGATGGGAGCCATCTACAGGTGTTTCATTAGAAACACTAAATTTCGTCTCGAGCGTATGACGCTCGTTTTATGGCCAAATTGGTAATGGTATCGCCGATCACAGGCGAGGATGCGGGTTACATTTAAATTTAATACACACGCCTTTTTCCTTGAAAGGGTAGTTTGAGCCTCAAAAGGGCCTCTTTTCTTTTCCTCTTTTAAATTTAATGTTATCCATAAAGAGTGGTTTACACTTGAATAACAATTAAAAAAAAAAAAGTTTAGCTACAAATTAGCCCATTGTGCATTTCTGTTATTATAATTAATTTTTGTTATTTTTAGTATTTCCGTGTGTTATTTAATCGTAAACTTTATTCCAGATGTCCCATGGCCGATGTTAGGGAATACGTGGATATGGGTCTAATAGACATAGCCCACGGGAAATACCAGGAGGCGTACAACAACTTCGCGCGGGCGGCGGACCAGGAGCCCACTAATATCATGGTCAGTAGAACACCCCCCACTACATGAACCGACGGCATTGTAGGATATGGGTCTAATAGACATAGCCCACGGGAAATACCAGGAGGCGTACAACAACTGCGCGCGGGCGGCGGACCAAGAGCCCACTAATATCATGGTCAGTAGAACACCCCCACTACATGAACCGACGGCATTGTAGGATATGGGTCTATTAGACATAGCCCACGGGAAATACCAGGAGGCGTACAACAACTGCGCGCGGGCGGCGGACCAGGAGCCCACTAATATCATGGTCAGTAGAACACCCCCCACTACATGAACCGACGGCATTGTAGGATATGGGTCTAATAGACATAGCCCACGGGAAATACCAGGCGTACAACAACTTCGCGCGGGCGGCGGACCAGGAAGCCACTAACATCATGGTCAGTAGAACACCCCCACTACATGAACCGATGACATTGTAGGATATGGGTCTAATAGACATATCCCACGGGAAATACCAGGAGGCGTACAACAACTTCGCGTGGGCGGTGGACCAGGAGCCCACTAACATCATGGTCAGTAGAACACCCCCCACTACATGAACCGACGGCATTGTAGGATATGGGTCTAATAGACATAGCCCACGGGAAATACCAGGAGGCGTACAACAACTTTGCGCGGGCGGCGGACCAGGAGCCCACTAACATCATGGTCAGTAGAACACCCCCCACTACATGAACCGACGGCATTGTAGGACATGGGTCTAATAGACATAGCCCACGGGAAATACCAGGAGGCGTACAACAACTTCGCGCGGGCGGCGGACCAGGAGCCCACTAACATCATGGTCAGTAGAACAACCCAGACTGCATGAACCGATGATTTTAAAAAAACTGTTTGAATGGTATGGTTGCCGGTGAAATTACAGGCACATGAGACTTCTTTATGTCTCAGGGTGACTGGCGCAGTGCAATGCCGTATAGGGCGCGTCCTAGGTGGACGTGACCTATGAGGTAATGCGTTGTTAAAGACAGAGGTTACCGCTTAACATCAGATGGGCCATCTGCTTGGTACGTAATTCCAAGTAGTGAATAAAAAACTACTAATCTACTAATCCAGCATCTTACGGACGCTTCCGCCTGGTAGTGTTTTTTTTTTACATAGATAGACCTTTGTTTGACCACGATCTCACCTGTTGGTAAGTGACGATGTGGCCGAAGATGGAGCACAAAGGTCTAGAAGGTACCTATTCACTCTAGCCTTGAAGAGACCCAGTTTATAGTTTTTAGGAAAGACAGACGACGGTAGTGTATTCCACTCCTTAGCAGATCAGATTTGGATCAGTTGAGCTATCCTTAGATCATTAGCAGCGTAGCACAACTGTTTCATATGTATATTTTACATACCTTGTATTAGTTGTACTATTCTTTCAGACGACCTCTGTGGCGCGGCGGGCGAAGGTTCGCCTGCGACGCATGAGATTGCGGGTTCGATTCCCGCCTTGGAAGCAATTTTTGTACGATCTGCAGATGTTCAGGGTGTTCTGGGTTTTTTCTATATATATACTATAATAAAAAATATCTATATATGTAATGTATTGTATTAAGTATATTAGTTATCTAGTACCCATAACACAAGCTCTGCTTAGCTTGGGGCTAGATAATGTTGTGTGAACTGTCGAGCATTATTTAATTATTTTCTATTTTTATTTATGTAAGTAAATGTATTTTTCTAATCTACTTTATTAATGATGTTAATACCTTACAGGTCGCCAACAACCTGTCAGTCTGTCTCCTGTACATGGGCCGGCTGAAGGAGGCGATAGCTGTTCTGCAGAAGGCTATCAACTCGGACCCTGAGCGAGGTCTGCACGAGAGCCTCCTCGTGAACCTGTGCACGCTGTACGAGCTGGAGTCTTCCAAGACCACCGAGAAGAAACTCAACTTGTTGCGGATGCTGTGTAAATATAAGAGTGATACCATCCCTAATGTTGTAGAGTGTTTAAAACTGAGTTAAGACAAGTTAAGTTAAAAACTTGTTAGACAAGTATTTTATTAAAAATATATTTTTTAACCCTCGACGCAAAAACGACGGGGTGTTATAAGTTTGACGTGTCTGTGTGTGTGTCTGTCTGTGGCATCGTAGCTCCCGAACGGATGAACCGTTTTTTTTAAAGGTGCTTTTGTTGGGTGTGTTCTTAGCTATGTTTGATCAAAATCGGTTCAGCCGTTTCATTGCGATGAGGGTTATTTTTTTTAATTTTTATAAAATTAATTACTTATCAGTACAAGCTTTTATAAATTAGTGATCGTAACCGTGTGCTAATCAAAATGAGCCTAAACACGGCCAGTCTACTATTATTCATAGCAGTTCCGCTGTCCACCTTCCGTCTCCATCATCAGATCAGCTTGCAGTCACCATCATATTGTATTGTCATCGGAACTTGACAGGTATGCCAAATTTCAGCTCAATCAGTTGAGGATAACTGCTTTAAAATTCAGTTGCAAGATTCCAACCGGATTCCACCCAGACAAACATACATACATTGCAAGTTAAATAAAGGCTTGTAAAAATCAAATATATTAGTAATTTTACGTTATAGTGCATATTACTAATAAGCTGGGTTTGAAAAGATATTTTCAACAAAACACTATGTATTAATGTGATGATGTGTGGCTGAAACACATTATGTTTCCTGAAGAGATTGTTGCTAACGATAAGGCTACTATTGTATTATATTTTATAGTATAAGTAGTTTATTATTAAAATAGCAAATTTTGTTTATAAAAAAACCAATATTTTACTTAGTATTTGTGGTTATTTATTACTGTATACTTTAATTAAATAAAAATTGATAGATACACAACGTTGAATTTATTGATACTTCATAAATTCCTTTAGGCAGCGCATCGACAATATCCCCGGTGTTGCCGGTGTCTATAAGCGACGGTGACCACTTTACATCAGGTGGGCCGTAAGCTAGTTTGCCTATTAGTTTCATAAAAAAAAAACTTACTTTTAACATAACTCCCAACAGTCACATACATATTCCTGATCACCATGTGTCGTGGGTATCAGGAACTACGAGTACCATGCTACCATAACACATGGAACAATTATTTGCAGATCAACAAAAAATTGTCCTGCAGCGGGAATCGAACCCGCACCTCGCTCGCCGCGCCACTGAGCTCGTCTCACACTAGATCCGCGTGTAACTAAGCCGCTAAGTTTGCCACTCGAAATATCGTTTTTGTATGGTGAATTTGGGAAACTCATAAATTGTACGCAAAACAAACATCGAATCTTAATTCGGTAGTCGAGAGAACGAATGGCAAACCTGGACTATGTACTCTGTTCTGCCACGGACCTGGAGGGCAATTCTCGTGCTTTAGAGATTAAATCGAATTCGACATATTTCGAAAAAAGATGGCGAATGTCGAATAAAATCTTAATTTGCTATTCTCGTGATGTCACAAATAGACATAAGTCGACCAAAATCATTCAGATCGAACACGATTTGATGGTTATTGTGACATTTTTTGTAGACATTCATGCTTCGACATTATCTCTAATTTAGAGATAATCTCTACAATCCGAGAATTGGCCTCCTGCTGGGTTGTCCCAGTGGTAGAGAGGTGATTTACAACTCTACAACCTGATACCTTAGCACCGAGGATAATTTAGTTTACCAAGTTGTCTTAAAACTAAGGATGTTGCATAAATTAAACTTCACTAAAATATTAGAATTACATTACTGATTTATTTACGGAATTCATACCTTTTCATGACATCAAAATGACTGAAATAGACTGCATACAAACGGACAGTGCAGTTATTCTTATAATATACAAGATATTTAATCAGTAATACTTAGAAAACGCGTCTATTAGGACCTCTACCACCATCGGCAGATGAGGGTACCGCGAGGGCGCTCGTGCCTTCCGCATACAAACGGAGTTTGCTCCTATTTTGGATACTATCTCATCAAATTCCATGAAGTTTCGTACACATGATCAATACACTAACATCTAGGCCTCTCTTTGTCAGTTTCTTATGAAATTATTTGATTACATCGACTAAACGATTTGTATGGGAACCTCATCAGAATATATTCTATAAAAAAAAACTACGTGAATGACGGTATAAGCAGATAGCCCACCTGATGTTAAGCGGTAACCTCTGCCTTTAACAACGCATGACCACATAGGTCACGTCCACCTAGGACGGGCCATACGTGGCATTGCACTGCGCCCGCCACCCTGAGACATAAAGATGAATAGTCTCATGTGCCTGTAATTTCACCGGCACCCATAAACCCTTCAAACCGGAACACATTAATGCGATCACTACTGCTTTGCGGCAGAAATAGGTATGGAGGTTTCTTCGTCACTTCCCGGGACGAACTCTTTCACAAAAAAGCTCTACTACTACTAAATGAGAAAATGCTTGATGAGAAACTGACAAACAGGTATAGATATTAGTCTCTAGTTGTGTAAGTATATAAAATGTAATCAAGTTGAATTCATTAATATCCAACTTCAGTTAGGATGAAGCGGGCTAGCGGTATACACTGAAGCTAAGTTTATTCCTAAAGAGCCACTTACTTTAGGTACTAGTAAATTGGAAGAGGCCCATAAATATATTTTAGTAACATCCCATTGATAGTGGCAAAAGAAAATACGAATATTTTGTATATTTACAAATGTTCTGGCCTCTGTAAAAATAATAAACTTTACTTCTAGCAGTTACTCTTCACAATATTATCCTGTAGGGATAAGAAGAGCTTCGATGGAATTTACTTACAATAAATCATAAATAATTATGGTCCTAACATTGAGCCTTGTGGTACACTGAAACGAAATCGTTTTGAATCAAGTCTGTCATAAAATCGTTGTCAGAGTCTAGATTGCTTGAGTTTACACCTTTCAACCACAACCTGCCCCCCTCCCTCTCCCCACTCGTCTTTTTTGACTGGGCTATTAGAGATAATTCAGTGTAGTAGTTCTATGTCCAGCAGTGGACTGATGATGATAGTAGAATTTGATGTTTGGTTCAAAACTTATGGGAAAAATGAGAATATTCAAAAATACGTTTTGAGGCGTGAAATTCAAATGTTATTGTGTTTTTTGCTAATCACAGCTCATCAACACAGTTTGAGATAGCGAAACCTGATTTTGCGGAAACTATGAGACCTGAAACGCGTATTTTGATTTAAAGTGTCTCATATAGGTATCATTAGTTAAGCTAAGAACGTCAGTGAACAAAAATAAAAACACTATTAAAATAATTGTGACATTCGAAGCTAATTTAATATTTATGAGACACGTAGCGATTTGAAGTTGCAATCTCTAAAGCCAAATCTAACTAAACGTATCGCCATCCTTTTCTATTGTATATAAAAAGCAAAGGACCGGGATTGTATGTTTAGCTTTAACTTTAGAGAATACAATCTCAAATCGCTAGGTACCACTATCAATCAAAATATGTGTGTTAGTTCTTTTAGTTACCGCGTTTCAGGTTTCACTATCTCAAGACGTGTTGATGAGCTGTGATGAGCAAAAACACAATAAAATTTGAATTTTTTCACCACAAGCGAAACGTACCATAGAGACACATTTTTGTGAGATTGAGACACCTAATTCGTGTGCACAAACATACTACAAGAAGCGCCATCTACAGTTCTAAGCGCACTGCGTTTTACACTTTCTGAATTACAAGCGAATATTTACTACACACAACCTGACATGGTGTTACCTATAGGTATATATATTACAATATACAATGATTTGATATTTATTACAACCCTTAGTTTAACATTTAATCAGATTTTTATAATTTAGAGATTATTTTCATTTATATATAATTAATAAATACATGCACACAAGCCTTAGATAAATAATTTATTTATCGACCTTCAACATTTATCTGTAATCTTAGATAATCTTATAGTCATAAGTGATTACCTGCATCAGGGTTTCTCAAACTTAGAGCCCTGCATACCCCTTTCCAGACTGTCATCTGTCAAGGGATTATATATTGCAAATTCAACTTTAAACAATTGAAAATCTTGTCATGACATTCCAGGCTTGAAAGAACGGTTAAATGAAAAGAAAAATTGGAAGGTTTATAAAATAAAATAATGAAAAGCTGAAGAAAATAAGTAACATTTTGTAAATCTTGCCGCGTACCACCTACGATCAAATGGCGACCCCCTAGGGGTCCGCGTACCCCTACGATCAACTGGCGACCCCCTTGTGGTTCGCGTACTCACATTGAGAAGCCCTGACCTACAATACATGATAAGGAAATTCTTTACAATACCTACTCACTGATTAGCTAAGTACTTTGTAATTGTGTAAACAAAAGTAAATAGATACAATTTGAAGAAATAAGTTTTGAATATAATTAATGGGATCATCTTCTACACAAAGAAACAACCATCCAAACCGGACAGACATCACGAACTAATCGGAAACAGAAGAATTCAGCGCTTCTCATTTTTAGGGTTGTGCCAAACAAGACTCTATTACCACAATCTAAAGAGCCATGATATAGGTACCTACACTGTGATATTACTAAGCCACGCCATCCGCACATGTTCTGTCACAGGGGTTCTTGGCAGCCGAGAGGTAGCCAGTTGAAATTTTCAGAGATTGAGTTGCTGGGGCCAATGCCGTATTCACTGGGCCTGTGGCCGGGGCCCGGAAGGCCGATACAAAGCTTGCACTCAAGAAAGCATTTTTGCACCTCGCTCCTCTCGCTGTTACTTATAATACATTTAAAAAAGTAAAATTTTTGATGCACTATTTCGAGCTAAAAGCACTAAATATTGTGCGGTTCGCTCCGCTTGCCGCTATAATATTGAGAATTTAAATATCATTTTTGCTGCACTCTTTTCGAGCTAATAGCCCAAAAAAGATTAACCCCATTATCCTAAAGTGCCCAGGCCCTCCAATAGGTTAAAGACGGCCCTGGCTGGGGCAAGATCTCTGAGCAAATAATAAAGATAACCTGTGAGAGTAACATAGTGAAAATACAATGCTGTATCAAGTAGTAGTATAGTATATAGTATAGTCCCTTAGTAGTCTGTGACTATGCGTTCCACCACACGATTTGGGCGTTTTTTTGTAGATGTTAATAATGAGACCTACCTCACAAAATTGGGTTACAGGGACAAAGTTTGCACAACAGCATCTTTTTGACAATCAGCAAACATCAATTTCAATAAATAATGATTACTGAATGCACTGATTAGAAGTAATTGAAGCGATAGCCTCAATTGATCAATCATAACTGCCCAATGATACCTAACTTATATATTAATTAATAAAGGTAGTGGGAAGAGGGTGGATGGAGGCAGCTTTTAGACCTTTCGACATGGCACTCCATGGGGTTGGGCTTTCTCTAGCAGTGGTTGTGTGGATGAATCCATATTCGAGCTGACCAGGCAAATCGGAGAATTTGACCAGACATTTAAGGGTTCTATATCTGTACCCTAAGGGACTTTATCACAAGGGTATATCGGGCACAGGGGCATGAGAGCAGGGGCACGGGGGGGGGGGGGGTCCTTGTAAGAGGTAGTCAGTTAAAATATAAGCACACAGAGTATGTGTAGTCGGGTCATGAACCTAAGGTGCGGGCCAGGCAGAAAAGACGTAAGACGCAGACCGGGCGCGGACATTTGTCTCTTCCGCGTCCTTTTCATTCAAAATGTTTAGAAGCGTCGCGACGCAAAACATACAGAATAGACGGGACGCGGGCGCAACGCTTTTACGTCTGCGCCTTTTGTTCAAAACACACAGGAGAGATGGGGCGCGGCCGCGGCAGGGGCGAGGGGTGGCATGCCTGCCGGGCGAGTCTCGCTCGCTCGCACAGTCAACGTGTACCGTCGCGTCCGCGCCCCGTCTCTTCTTTATAATTTCAAAAGTCGCGTCCGTGTCTCGTCTCCACCCTGTCTGCGAAGCGTCCTCGCCTTACGTGTCTTCTATCTGGCTTGTGCCTAAAGTAAATAATAAAGATTTTAATACTTTTAAGAGTTACGTAGGTACTGAAAACTGTGACTTGAGAACGGAACCCTATGCGTATACATATACGCGCCATTTTTATATCACTAAGATTGACTTATCACTTATACTGGGCTGCTGTCTACAAAGCATTTTTTTTCTAGGCAATACTATTAAATTGTCATGCAATAATAATCCTTTCAACTATTGAGATAAGATTCAATCTGCCAAATCTTGAGGTAGTCATGTTATAAAGAATTCATAATCTGTGCAATTTTAATTCAGCACCAAATACAGGACAATTCACATCAATGATATACAAAAATCGATTCAAAATAATGTGACAAAAACAATGATAATTCGCTTAAAATGGTATCGCAAAGAAAACAAAAAATAAAGTTGATCGCACACAAAGCACTGTATTTACAAATATATTTTACACAATTAATATGGCTACGTCACACGAGTAAATAAGGCGCAGAGATGAAAAAAACCGCTTTCTAAATATTGCTGGACTATGTACATTGTACAGGTCTAGTGCTAAACTGAGTCAGTCCCTGAGGTATGGGAGCGGTACGGGAGGGGTGTTTTGTTCACATTATGTTGCATGTCATAAACGGCCGTGTGGTGTACAGTACGCGGATTTTAGTATGGAGAAATCGAAGAGCGCCTCTAGCGGGCACCTTGAGAACCTTTAAATCCCGTACAAAAATCCATGAAGTGTACACCACACGGCCGTATAAGTTGCTTGTCAAATTTTGCAGACTAGCCCCTCTGATGAGACTAAAACTCCCGTCCCGTGCCGCTCCCATACCTCAGGGACTGACTCAGTTAAGCGCTATACCTGTAGTATGCGTTATTCACATTGCCGTTGAAGGGAAGTGTCAATTTCGCACACACATAGCATTTTAAACTTTATCTCCATTATGTAAAATCGTCGACGGCAGTCGGAGAACTCGCAAGACGCGCTACCCAGTTTACTCATTAGCAATTTGTACGTTATAGACTGGAGATAAAGTTAAAAGTTCTATGTATGTATGTAATAGACGCTTTCCCACAGAATATTCTTGGAATAGTTAGAACGTGTTTTGACTCTTTCGATCAAATTTGAAACTGCGTGCCAATGCAAAAGACTAACTATTCTAAGAATAATCACTTTTATAGGCCCTTGCACGGTTTTAGTTGCGCCGCAAATGTAAATTGGCCCCCCCAAGCCTTTAGCACACCTCCGCCATGACTTGTCGGTTGTACGACACTGCCTGTTCTAGCAAAGAGATTTAACTATGAATTTATATCTTTCCCATGCGTTTTCAGTGACGTACTCAAGAACACCCTTGGCACAGCTCCGCCGCGAAATAAATATTGCAAAACCGCTACACGTTCACGTGGAGATGTGAGCGGCGTCAAAATACATCACCGAAATTGCGTGGGAAAGAGATAAATTCATAGTTAAATCTCTTTGTTAGGACAGGGAGTTTCGCTGCTATGTTTTCGCGGCGGAGGTGTGCTACCGGCCTAATTGTAAAGCACTTATATTTATAAAGCTTCTGTTCTGTTAGTTATTTACTCATGTGCTTGCGTTTAAGGTCTGTATCCATCCATCTCTGAGAGCAATCTATGTTCCCAATTAAAAATATATAAGAATTTTTCCGAATTAAAATATCCCAATAATCACATAGGTACTTTGATTCCCTGTAGTGGGTATCAGGAGCTGAGAGTACCTTAATTGTAACACAACACACAGATACAATACTATTTGCAGGTCATGTGACTTGCAGCGGGAATCGGGCCCGTCACTCTCACATGTCAGCCGGCTGCACGCCCGCCGCGCCACGGAGGTCGATAAACAGACCTGATCTTAGCCCCAATCGCGCTAATTCCGTATTTAACAAAGCTCCGAATTCGAACTTTACTGCGTCTTGATTGGTCAAGCAACTTGTACTAAGTACTATTTATTCTTTAGTCAAGCCGCCAAACTTGACCAATCCACACGCAGTAAAGTTTGAACGTTTGACGTTTGGTAAATACGATCAGAACTAGCGCGATCGGGGCTCTGAAAACCGTAAAACTGCGGCCAGCCTAGGATTGCTCTCAGATTTTAACTCAATTTATACAGGACAAACTAAGAAGGCTTAATTAACACCAAGATCGCGGCGCCCGGCAGTTGCCGCGCGACTATAGCCTTTATAAATCTGTACATACAGTACACGAGACGGGCCATAAGCTGTCGTCGCGGCAGACATTTTCGAGCCGCACAATACTATGCAATTTAGCAATGAAGTTAAAGTTTAAAATGCAGTGTATCTAAGGCGCGAGCCAGATATAAGTGACGTAAGGCGAGGACGCGTAGCGGAAATTTGTCTCTTCCGCGTCCCTTTTATACAAAATGTATAGAAGCGTCGCGACGCAAGACATACAGAATAGATGGGCCATTGGAATGGACGTTTTTACGTCCGCGCCTTTTGTTCAAAACACACAGGAGAGACAGGGCGCGGACGCGTCCGTGTCTCGTCTTTGCCCTGTCCGCGACGCGTCCTCGCCTTACGTCTCTTCTACCTGGCTCGCGCCTAAAACTGCTCGGGCTGCGGCCGCTGCAACCCTACTATGAATTGAGCCTAAGGAAAAATTAGTTAATATTTTTAAAACTTTCACTGTACCGCAGACAGTCATTTTGACGCTGGGTATATGCCTAGCTAGTGATTGAGCTGAACTTGAGTATTGACAATGATCACTGAACCAGCACTTAGTCTTAACCTAATGATGTACTATTTTATTCAAGAAATATCATGATCTACTGCTGTGTACGCGTATTTTACTCGATCGAGCCTTTGAGCTTCGAGTGATAGTATGTGGACTAAGGTTCTGGCTCGCTTTGAACTGCTCGAAGGTTTTAATCATTTTCTAATAACTGTCGAGCTGCTCAAGATGAGCCCTGGAGCCCGACTCAAATGGCCGTACGGAGCAAGAGATATATAGGAACAAACTGCCTTATCCTACATAATGAATACCAAGAAATATTTTGTATTAGTGGGAGCACTGAAGTATCATTACAAACATATAAGTGAAATATTATATTATATATTTTGATGTATTTTTCTCGAAAAAATAGCTGCGCCATTTTTAGTAAAATTTGGTAGGAGGTAGGTACACTGAAAGATTCAAACCTAGATTCTGAAACTGCAGATGGCCAATGGTATATTTTGAGAAAAGCTAATAAAAAAAAACATGCTGAACTTATTATTTGCAAAATCGAGCCTGTAACTACTAATATCACTTTTCGAACTCTCACATCACAGTTTCAGATGTCGCCAAAGCTTAATAAAAAAAACTCATTCTGTATATCTAGACAACCTCTTGACCAATTTTGCTTAAACTCTGTTTAGAAGTACCGAATGCTTTTGAAAAATATTATGAAAATCGGCCGGTAAATAGCAGTGCAGCAAACTTCCCTTCATTCTGGGGGAAATACCCTTCCAATCAAGTAAAACGGTGGCCGTTTTACTAAAACTTTTGTAGACAATTTCCAATTTGAAAAGTCACGCAATTCACTACACTTGTGCTCTTTAAACGAGCTACATTGGTTAAAATGCCACTAAAATAACACAAAAATACTCAAAAAAACTTATGTTTTTTTGAGTTATTTTGTATTATTTTAGTCTTAGTTTTGTCTTTTCCTAGTGGAAAAGAAATAAAATTATAAGTAATTCATTTTGTAAAAATTAAAAAACCCTCAACGCAATGAAACGGCTTAACCGATTTTGATCAAACATAGCTAAGAACACTCCCGACAAATTCAACTTCAACCAAAAAATTAAAAATCGAAATCGGTTCATCCGTTCGGGAGCTACGATGTCACAGACAGACACACACACAGACACGTCAAACTTATAACACCCCGTCGTTTTTGCGTCGGGGGTTAAAAATAGCGGAAAGAGTGCGTATTAGAGTTGAAAACAGTACCCATGCAAGTGTACGCTCTGCTCTTAACAAACTATTACAAAGTATTTTGCATTCAAAATATAAATTAAGCCAGTTTGTTCTATAACCATATTGCTTGTCGGAATATTAACACTATGCTGCATCAAAGTGACTTGTCATATTTGCAACATCAATCTAGTCATGCAACGATTACCAACATAACTAATTCTTTGACGACCTCTTTGGCGCGGCGGGCGAGTAACCGGCTGAGATGCGAGAGGTTGTGAGTTCGATTCGCGCTGCGGAACAAATGTTGGTACGGCCTGAAAATATTAGTTCCGGGTCTGGGTGTTGTTGTACCATGGTACTCGTAGTTCCTGATACCCACGACACAGGGAATCCTAGTGTGGGATCAGGACTATGTATAGTGTTGGGTGTGATATGTTAGGATATTTTTGACCACAATTCTATGTATAATAAATAATAAACAGTTCAACACAACATTATCTAGCCCTAAGCTAAGCAGAGCTTGTGTGATGGGTACTAGGTAACTGATATAATTAATACAATATGTATAAAACATAGATAGATATTTTTTATTATACATAGAAAATACCCAGAACAAGCTGAACAAATATCTGCGATCGCACAAATATTGAAGAAATATTAAAAAATAAATAGAAAATATTTGTGTGTTTGAAATATTATAGTCCGGGGCGGGAATTGAACCCGCAACCTCCTGCGTCGCAGGCCAACCTTCGCCCGACGCGCCACAGATGTCGTCCATAGTAAATATACATCCGCCTGTAAATTGATTGGTAGTCACTTTACCTACCCCAAACTAAATTCTTTGAAATAATTTCAATTGTGTAGTCTAAATTGATGCAGCAAATTGTTATAAGGCCGATTACCCACTGAAGTCTACATGCAAAATCGATATTTTTGCTCTAAGTGGACAAATTACCTTACTTAACTTAACTAGCCATCGAGCTCTCAATGCCCAAGTAGTCATAATATACGGTTTGGCTAGTTTAATCTAACATTACCCATATTTACAAAGCTGTGTTGCATGCTACATTACAACGATAATGCCAACATAGAGTTTATATTAAGTGACATTGACGTTGTTATGAGCTGGGTGCAGACTTCCAATTGACAGCTAATTTAATTTGAATATTATGCGTTTAAGTTATTAAACCTCAGAAAATGTACACATTCGGTCAAGGAAATAACAGTCCTTATTTATTTTATATATAAATTATGTGACATGATGGCAGCCTTCAATACTTTACGTATTGAGCTGCTATTACACAACTGAGCTTCCGTGAACTCAGATGAGCATCATTCATTCAAATATGAGCTGACGTCATTAAGTGAGCTAGCTCGTAACATACAGATTGGAAGTCTGTTCACAATTAGTTACACTAGTAAGCGTAATCTCAAAAACCAAACATTCACCGTAAGGCAGTCAGTTTATTGCATGTTTCACTTAAGGTAGGTTCCCGCACTGTGATCACTGTGATGTTTCCAAATAAATAGTTCCTCTTAAATTATACTGAACGGAAGAATGTTCACAACCGATTACGGTTCCTTATAGCCCTAAGGCGCGCGCGGCGCATCTTTGCGGATTATATGTCCCCATTCTGACTAATCCCGATCCGCTTGATGAACTCCTCCTGGAGCATCACTGTCTTTATCAAATTCTGGTGGGCAGGGTAAGTCATGGGGATTTGATCCGGCGTTGAGCAGTACTGCTGGGAACCGTCTGCGATGATCACACCCTGACCATTCGTCAAGGTCGCTGAAGAGTCAACAGAGTTCCAATATGTTTCACTAGGAGAATTAGTGTTCACACCCGGCGGAGGCGCGGCCGGCGCTCCTGTATACCTGAAGTAAGGGTTCTTCAGATCTAATGTGTTGGACGATGAGATATTCGTCCCATCTAAGCTGACTTCCATCGTCACATCGTAGCTCTGTCTCTTGTTGGCAAGCAGCAGCACTCTACCGCTTAGTGTTTGTCCTTGTTTTGCAAATATGGGAGTCTCTAATAGACAGCGCACTTGGTACCAATGGGTCAAGGGTTCGGTGGGTGCAGTTGATAACCAAATGTGCTGTGTGGCGCCTGCGAATAAAACATCAAACCAGAATGCTAGGCCATGACAGGTGCCAGATTGTGTCAGCTCGAACTTGAATGGCACTTCAATTCGATGGAGATCTGTTTCGTGGGCGTTAAGGAAGTCAACCACGTGTCTCACTGATCGCGCCATGCAAATTCGTACATCAAACGTGTCTACAATTGGCTGTCTAAAGTATTCCTTCATTGCTGCAGTGCGTAGTGCACTCAGGTCAACTCCGTGGAAGCATGCTTGATACCAGAAGTTGGCCTTATTGTACTGCTCCATAAACAGAGCATCGTCAGTGAACGGAGCTATGTGCAAGTCTCCTCTTGTGGGGTACATGTTACCGTTAGGTTTCAGCCACTTCTTGGCATGTAAATAGGTTTCTAACATTCGCTCATTATACAACATGTAGCCCATTGGCTCGGAAATGATAATGTCTACTCTCTCTGGCAGTTCTATTTCTTCTATCTTACCGGCTACTACGGTTATTCTATCGTGCAAGTTGTTGGCTCGTACTAAGGCTTGCGCATGATGCGCCATATTACTAGCTTCTACTGCGTAAACCTTCCGCGCGCCAGCCTGCGCCGCGAAGAATGACAGGATACCTGATCCCGCGCCAACGTCTAAAATTACTTTGTTCTTGAAGTCATTTATATTCGATAGTATGGCGCGCTGGTACGTACTCGTCCTCACGTAATCCTGCATCATGTTTTGCTGCTGACTCAGGTAACCATAAAACTGGAAATATTGCATCGCCGACGAATCCTCGGTTCGCACAGTAAACACAGATGACGACCTTCCCGCCTTGATCTTACTGACGAGTAGGTGGAAGTTCTGACATTCAGCATCCGACGCGAATTTGAAGAACAAAGTCTCATTGTCGATCGTGAATATGTACGACTGGCCGGCAACCCGGGAGCACTCGGTCTGGCAGTGGACGGGGAACTCTAGTACCTCTTGGGCGAGCACAGGATCTGCACGAATCACTTTTACACTCAGCCCCTGCGGATCGTAATCCACGTTTACGTTCGTGGGGAAGTTGAAACGAGGCGTCAGAGCGCCATCGTTATTGACGGCGGAGACGAGCACCCCGCGAAACGTATTCGCCATTTTAAGAACGGGGCACAGACTCAAGGTTTTGGCGATTTAATGTCCACACACGTTTTGGCAAACAAAGAAAATGCCGTTGAGAACTGAGAAGTTGCTTGAGGCCGGTGTAAAATCGATCACTCACACACAAAAGCAAAACGACTTCCTCCCTCCCTCTTTTTGTCTATGGCTAGCAGCGTGCACGCTTGCTGTTTTTTTTCAACAATATTCATAATTTTATCAATCCATAGACAAACGAAATTGATTTCCGAACGAATTATATTTATTTTTATTCCTCCAAGCTCCAAGCGGATGTGTGTCTTTTATTTTGCGTTTTCTGTGGTATTCATAAGTCACTGTCAGAGCTGACATTGCCGAACTAGTAACACACCCAAAGCCAATAACTTAAAAAAATTAATTGATTTTCATCAATGTCAAAAACACGTTCTTTGAGGTTAGAAATTTTGAATTCCCAAGTGCGATATTCAAAAAGCTGCGTATATTTTTGTTTTTTCTCTGAAAGTAGTAATAACGTGTTACAAATGAGTAAAAAACTGAAGAATATGAAATGGGAGTCAGTGGCTCTTGAAGGATGTCCAATCTCGACAAATAATTTCGATGGATTCGTTGGTTTGGAGGAATGCACAAGTTACGGTTTGGATAAAGAGAGCAAAAGACCTAAAAAAGTCAGTAAAACTAATACTTTTCAATCGTAAATGCTTATGATTATGATTATAAATGTTCTCAGAGTAACCCTAAGTCTCTTAGGAATACCTAAACTCTTGAAATCGCAGCAATTTTGGCTCTAAAGTAGATGTAAACAAATAACAGGTGTTTTTTAATACTTTCAGAAAAAGCTAGATAATAAGCGTAAAACTCCTGCTGAATCAGAAAATAAGGAAGTACCAAACAAAAAAGTTAAACCCAATCTTAAAAATAAAGAAAAACCAGAAGACACAAAGGTACCTATCAAAAAAATCAAACCAATTCAAAAAGTCATAGCAACCAAATTATCTAATGGGTTTGTGGTTGAATCATTATCAAACTCAACTACGCCATCTCAGACGAATGATATCTCCAGCATAAACACTAAGCAGCCTCATGAAAGCGACGAGGAACCCAAAAAGAATGAACGTAACAAAAGAAATGAAAGGAAAAAGAAAAATAGGGACAAAAGAAAACTAAAAAAAGAACAAATCAAGATAATCACAGAAACAAAGAGTAAATCTAATTCTGGGAAAGCCAAAACCAAACTAAAAAAAACCAAACTTGGTGAAGAAAATACGCAATCATCTGATTTGACTCCGGAAGACATGTTGACGTGGGCCGAGTTCAAAATCCAAGAACCAATCATAAAGTCTCTTATGGAACTGGGTTTTAAGAAGCCAACGAAGATTCAGCAGTTGTCATTACCTGCTGCCATACATGGTGAGTCTCTATCTTGGTTCATCATCATAAAAATCAGCAGCCTATGGAAGGCCACTGCCTGGCATAGGCCTTCCCCATAGATAGAATGCCATGATGAATGGTTTTGAGTTGCTTATCCACTGATTTTCTGAGAACTCTATAATGTCATTGGTCCATCTAGACCTTCCTTCCTGTACTGCAGCGGTCGGCATCCTTTTGGCAAGCAAGGGCCACATTGTGGCAAAATGAATGCCTAATCTAAACATCAAAATTGTTATTCTGTTTTACCCAGGTCGCAGGGATATCCTCGGAGCGGCAGAAACCGGCAGCGGAAAAACCCTCGCATTTGGAATACCCATCCTCTCCGGTATTCTAAAGCTTAAAGAAAAGGCCGAGAGCAAAGGCTTGGACGTTTACGAGATACCTTACAAGAAGGGACCCGCTAAGAAGAAGGTTGAGGAAGTTAAACCGGAGAAAAGAAATAATAAGAAGAAAAAAGAAGTAAAAGAGTCTTCTGAGGATGGGTATAGTAGCGGTGATGATGATGATGAGGATTCAACATCAGAAAAAACAAATGTCGAAAAACCTAAAAGGAAATTCAAAAAGGCAGAAGATTATTTAGAGGAAATAGAAGTTCCAATCAGAAAGAAAGACACGTCGGTTGATGACGAAAATGACAGTGATGATGAGAATTATGTTCATCTATCTGATATGCTGGATTCTGATGATTTAGCTGACAATAGTGATGAAGAAACAGAAAGCATCGAGGAAAACGATGAAGATCAGAATATAAGCGATGACGACGATGATGCTCATCATAATAGTGATGATGAAATTGATGATGATGACAGCATTGGTGATGATGATGAATCAGGAGTGGAAGAGAGCGATGGTATGGATGAGGAGGGGTTAGATGAGGAAGTTGAAGATTTAGGGAACCCAAATGAAACTGGTAAGCTTTGTTGATTTGTAGGTTTTATCCGTAATTCACCAAGATTATCCTAATACGAATACATAATATTTAAAAGTGAATTAAATGATGCTGATGGTTAGATGATCGAAATGCTTTCACACCAGAACAGCTGAGTCGATTTTAATGAAATTTGGTACATGGATAGATTAAAACCTGGAACGAGAGTAGTGAGGGTGAACCGCGGGCTATTGCTAGTTTATGGATATTTCCGCCAAACACACGCTTTGAAGTTTTACCCCATAGTAGTAAACCATAGTGAAGCAATGACTCCACATAGCCAGTGTATGCTTTTAGTGCTGATTTTAATTGCGATAGTTTTATCCAACATTTTGCAAGATAAATGAATGAGACAGAGATGCATTACTAGTATTCCTTGTCTAGCACGCTAGTTACATAGTAGTAGTAGTACTACTAATAGTACTAGTAATAGTGGTAGTACACCACCCAGACGCTGAACAAATATTTACGGATCATGCAAACATTTTGCCCGGCAGCGGAATCGAACCCACATCCTTAGCGCCACAGCCGGGCTTTTCGCCGCCAGGGTCATCAAAGGTATCTTACCTAACACAGGGTAAACAATAACTAGTGATACAAACTAGTATGTATTAGCCCGCCGGTGAGCTACTAATTTGTATGTAGGTAAACAAGTAATTAATTTTGTAAAAATTTAAAAAACCCTCAGCGCAATAAAACGGCTGAACCGATTTTGATCAAACATAGCTAAGAACACTCCCGACTAATTCACCTTTTAAACAAAAAAGACAAAATCGGTTCATCCGTTGGGGAGCTACGATGCCACAGACAGACTCACATATAGACACACACACACACACCCACACACCCAGACACACACACAGATACACACACAGAAACACACACAGTCACGTCAAACTTATAACACCCCGTCGTTTAAGCGTCGAGGTTTAAAAATTAAGAAAACAACGTTTCTTTACAGGTTTAGGCTGTGTAAAGGTGGTAGATAACATAGAAATACCGGGTCACGTGGTTACGAAGACTGGAAAACCTCTATATGCTCTCATCCTGACTCCTACAAGAGAGTTGGCGATTCAAATCAGTCGGCATCTGATGGCTGCTGCAAAGTATACAGGTAATAAAAAAAAGAGTGTTTATTGTATTTGAGGGCGAGATAAATAGACGTCACTTAGCACATACACTTCCCCTGACACTGTCACACTAATGTTAAATCATGCGTGCTAGATATTAGTGACTGGGATAAAGCTAAGTTAGTAGTAGTAGAGCTTTTTTGTGAAAGAGTTCGTCCGGGGAAGTACTACCACCATACCTATTTCTGCCGCAAAGCAGTAGTGCTCGCATTGCTGTGTTCCGGTTTGAAGGGTAAGGGTGCCGGTGAAATTACAGGCACATGAGACTTTTCACCTCTATGTCTCAGGGTGGCGGGCGCAGTGCAATGCCACATAGGGCGCGTCCTAGGTGGACGTGACCTATGTGGTAATGCACTGTTCATAGGTAGAGGGTACCACTTAACAACAGGTGGGTCATCTGCTTGTTCTGTCATTCGAGTAGTATAATTTTTTTTAAAATAAAAATCGTTCGTAGTCGCGTCTATTAAGGTGGTCTCTTTCGCTTATGGCACAAAATTCAAATTTGTTTGTGTTTTTGCTTATTGAAAACCAATTTGCCGGTAATCATTTGACCTAACACAAGTTTTAATTTATAGTATCATGTAACTATCATTAGTTTGGCTATAAATGTGCTTGAAACAAAAAAAAACTCTGTAAATACCATTGAAGCACAATCGTACAATCGTTGATGTTAACATCAAGTTTGTAAACTTTACTGTCACTGAGTGAGCATGCAACGCAACGACTCCAAAATTTTAACATATCAATTGATTTTCATATAAGGCCCACGGTATGCAAATAGATGGGGTGTAAAATCATAATTGAGCGTTAGCACTGAATACATAATATTGCAGGTACAGATGGTTGACTCCGCAAAATCATTTAAATAAATAGCGACTCTTGCCCCCACACAATAAAGTGCAATTCAGGTCGCACAGCGCTAATTACCTACAGCTAAAGTCACCTAGTAGTTACCTCTCTATCATGTAACTATTAAATAACATAATATAAGTGTATAAACATCTAACTGCTAAGAAATAATAGTGTCTACCTACTAGTCAAGTACTTATACATAACACTTCTTTTCTTTTGTTCTTTGCCTTGGTGGGTGTCTAAGTGAGAGGCACACTGCCCGACGAGATACAGTCTCAAACTAGTTTTTTTTTTTTTTTTTTTAACAATGATAGACCTTTGTTTGACCACGATCTCACCTGTTGGTAAGTGACGATGCGGCCGAAGATGGAGCACAAAGGTCTAGAAGGCACCTATTCACTCTAGCCTTGAAGAGACCCAGATTATAGTTTTCAGGAAAGACAGACGACGGTAGTGTATTCCACTCCTTAGCAGTTCTCATTATAAAGGTAGAACTGAAACGTTTATTACGAATAGAGGGTATACTAATGAGGTAAGGGTGGTACCGAGCCGTGCGCCTGCTCGTCCTATGATGAAAAGGAGATGGTGGGATCAGATCATGAAGTTCCTGGGAGCATTCCCCGAAATGTAACCTATAGAAGATCGAAAGGCACGCTACCTTACGGCGGTGCTCGAGACTCTGGATCTTAGTCTCCGCCATATGCTGCTCACCAATAAGCCTGAAAGCTCTGCGTTCGATCGAGTCCAAGGCAGCAAGCTGGTGTTTGGCCGAGCCATCCCAAACGTGGCAGCAGTACTCCATACCAGCCCGGACTTGTGCTTTGTACAGACTTAAAAGCTGTCCTGGTGTGAAGTAACGCTTTACCTTATTCAGGATACCCAGCTTCATGGAAGCAATTTTTGCCTTAGACTCGATGTAGGAGCCAAAGTTGAGAGTAGGCGTGAGTGAAACGCCTAAGAGCTCGAGGTGATCTCCTATAGCTACAGGTACATCCCGAAAGACAGGAAATTGGAGAAACTGACTTTTTTTCGCCGAGAAGAGACAAGCCTGCGTTTTCGAGGCGTTGAACTTGACTAGGTTGGCATCGCCCCAATCGGATACAGCCTTTAGAGTCAAATTCAGACGCTGCAGCATCTCATCTCTTAACTCCAGAATTTCATTCTGCCTAGCACGCGCAGTGGAAACGTATCTCTCCACAACTGTGCTGTCGTCTGCGTACCCAATGATACCGGGCATTAGCAGATCATTAATATGCAGCAGAAACAGTGTGGCAGATAGCACTGACCCCTGAGGTACCCCGGCATTTATAGCCATTTGATCCGACGAGCAGCCATCAACAACTACTCGAATGGATCTTTCCCTTTGAAAGTCTGCGAGCCAGGAACAGAATTGAACTGGCAGTCCGTAAGCAGGAAGCTTGCCAATAAGTCTAGCTTGCCAAACCCTGTCAAAGGCCTTCGAGACGTCTAATGATACAGCCAGCGCTTCACCATATTTCTCGATGGCCTCACTCCAAATGTGCGTGGCATACACAAGAAGGTCCCCAGTAGACCGATTACGGCGAAATCCGTATTGACGATCACTGAGGAGATCGTTACCTTCGAGGTATGCAAGGAGTTTCCTATTCAGTACACGCTCCATACATTTACATAGTAGGGAGGTGACCGAGATAGGGCGGTAGTTCGAAGGGTCAGCACGACTGCCTTTCTTGGGCACAGGTTGCACGTTAGCAAGCTTCCAAGACTTGGGGACTACACCAGTTTTCAAAGAGAGGCGGAAAAGTCGCGTTAATATTGGAGACAACTCAGGGGCACAGGTTTTTAACACTACGGCCGAGATACCATCAGGACCGCTAGCTTTATTCACGTCAAGACTACGTAGCGTTTTGAGCACTTCCTTTTGCTGAATGCGAATTTCTTGCATTGAAGCTTCGCACCGAGGAAGGCTGGGTGGAGTTTCGCCAGAGGTGTCAAGACGCGAAGCCTCCGCAAATTGAGTGGCAAATAAATTTGCTTTCTCAACCGCAGCGTGAGCTAGGGACCCGTCCGGTTTCAGTAGTGGGGGGAGTGAAGGGCGGCTGAAGTTCGCTTCCACCGACTTAGCCAGAGACCAGAAAGCTTTACTTCCCGCAGGGTATGCGGCAAGCTTAGCCCCCAGACGGCCAATCCGATTGAAGCGAGCCTTCCGTAACACCTTCTTGCAGGACTTGGCGGCTTTGTTATAGTCTTTCTTCTTCATCCGTGCATCCGAGGTTTTGCCGTTTCTTGCGTCAACCCAGGCTAGATAAGCCGCACGTTTTAACGCTTCCGCGCTAGCACACGTGGGACTGAACCATGGGCGAGCATTGCTTGAAGGTGATGCATCGGAGAATGGAATAAAATACTCCATTGGTCTTTTGATCACCTCCGTAACGGCATCAGCACAAACCGTCGGGTCACAAGAAGAAAAACAGGTTTGCCGCCAAGGATAAGACGCGAAGAAGTGTCGCATCTCATCCCAATCTGCTGACTTGTAACGCCACACTCGCCTACTACCTCTAGGTGAGGGATCGGGAGGCGAGTATGAAGATACAGACCTCACCACACAGTGATCTGATGTTCCCAAAGGAGGCAACACTGATACCGAGTGGCGATCCGGCTCGTTCGTCAGCAGAAGGTCCAGGCAGTTGGCTGTGTGGTCCTCAACGTCCGGAATTCTGGTTGCCTCACCGACCAGCTGAGTGAGATTTAGCGTAAGTGCAAGTTTGCACGCCTCTCTCCCAGCATGGTCGGACAACTGGTAAGGGAACAGCCACTGTTGGTGGTGGGCGTTAAAATCCCCCAGAATCACCAGTTGGGCATCAGGATAACGTTGTTGGGCCACATCCGCCGCTTCACAGATGTAGTTGAATAACCTGGTTGTCTCGTGGTCTCCAGAGTGCGATCGATATAAACCAGCATAGATAATTTTATCCATGCCGGTGTCCACCAAAGTCCATAAAACGGAGAAATCGGGTTCTTCAAGGTCACGAAGACGCAGACAGCAAATGTCCTCGCGGACAAATAAACAGATACCAGCTTTGGATTTAAAGTTGTACTCCAGAGCATAGCCTGGGTATGTGAGGTATGCTGTATTGGGAGGACATTGAATCTGCGTCTCCGTGAGGAATAATAAGTGTGGCTTGGCGGTCTCTAGGTGGTGGTGGACCGGATCGAGATTGGAGTGCAGACCTCGAATGTTTGAGAGGTGCACTTGAAGCGAGAGGAAGTGCTTCCGCTGTGAGCACAACTTATTATATTTTGACTTTTTCATATTTGGTTTTGAGTGATAAGGTAAGTGGGAAAAACGGCTGTTGAGCGAGGCACTAGTCAGCGAAAACCTAGAGATAACAGCAGGCTCCTGCGACAGTGGGAGACTAGACTGGAGACTGCGGGGACGCCCGTACCCCCCCAGGAATGGCCATCGGGTCCTCTCATCCGGTCGCCAACCGGCACGATGGAGCACTCTGGGATTTTTCGCGAGGCGGTGGGGCAGCCTTTCATGAGTGGCTAACTCACTAGTTGGGCCCCCTACAACCTGCGGTCGGCCAGCGGAGAACCGTGCTTCGGATCCCGCTACCCTCCAAGTCTAGCCACCCGGCACACTTGCACCACTGCGGTCTCTAAACCGCACATGCTAAAACCAGTGCACGAACTGCTCAAACCCGTCACTTCCACGATGGCTACACTGGACATCAGTCCGAAACACGACAACGTCGCTTCACGCACTGGCTTTGTCCAGTGGGTGGTGACAAGCCACGGCCGAAGCCTACCACCAGAAATGTTGTTACCCGTTTGGCACCACCCAGAGATCACGTGTAGGGACGCAAGGGTATTTTCCTACGGACGCGGGTAACTTCGATCTCCAAAGAAGGTAGGTAGGGTAGGTATCCTCGGAGGGTAGGGGTTTTTCGAACTTGTCACCTTTCATAATTCATTACAGGCTTTATCAATCTGTTCATGCAGCTTGATAATGCTTAGGTACTTAATACCCAATGTTGTAAACTTTCTTTTGTTTTAGCATGTACCTATTGACCATAATTTAATCTTGTAGTTCGAGTGTAACCTATGTATAAGCAATAAATTATTTTTACTTTACTTTACTTTTAACTCTTATCTTGCCTGACTCACTGAATTGACTTGACAAGTCGAGCCCGCCGGGTACTTGTAGCTTCATACCTAAAGTGCGGAGTGCCACGCCTGGGGTTAGCAAGAAGTGAAGTCGTTGTTTTCCCTCTGCGCAACATATTTAGCTCATCTTATACTGAACTAGAGTAAACTCCAGTCGTGCGTCTGAGCTGACACACACCTTTTTGTAATCAGGTATCAGAATAGCGACGATAGTGGGCGGTATGGCGCACGTGAAGCAAGAGAGGCTGTTGCGCGGAGGGCCCGAGATAGTGGTTGCCACTCCGGGGAGGCTGTGGGAGCTCATCAACCAGGGCCAGCCGCATTTACAACAACTCGACACTGTCAAGTAAGTCTTTCTTTATCTCAATATCTTATTGAAACAAACGACTTAAATAAAGAGAATGCAATAGAGTGGTTTACGTTATCAGATGACGTCGTTATTGCTACTTTCGTCAAAAATAAACACGACATATGGCTTCGAACAAATAAATCAGGGCCCAAATTTTTTTACCAAAACCACAGAAAAAATACTAATATTAAGACTATACTAAAATACTAATACTATAACTACCAAAACTAAGAGACAATATTTCAACTAAATTTTTAATTTTAATACTTTGTATGTAGACACATCAGCGAGAGCTGCTCGTATATAAATAAATAATAATAATAATATTAAATAGAGTGCAGTTTTTTTATTTTTTGTACTATTTATAATGACGAATCAAGCAGATGAACCACCTGATGTTAAGCGGTACCCTCTGCCTATGAACAGAACATTATCACATAGGTCTCGTCCACCTAGGACGCGCCCTATGTGGCATTGCACTGCGCCCGCCACCTTGAGACATAAAAATGAAAAGTCTCATGTGCCTGTAATTTCACCGGCAACCCTTCAAACCGGAACACAACAATGCGAGCACTACTGCTTTGCGGCAGAAATAGGTATGGAGGTAGTAGGTACTTCCTTGGACGAACTCAATTACAAAAAAGCTTTACTAAAAATACTACTACTACTAGCAATGGCGGCGATAAGCTCACCACTTGTCACGTCTATCTTCCCACGACGGTGAACCATAGTGAATGGCTGATCAAGAGTTGTTGCCTGATTCTTGTAGGTTTGGTCGCGTTGGAACAGGAGTAAATTTAGTTTATAAGACGATTCAAAATGATCCTTGTGATTTTAATAAAATATTTTTGACTTTCAAATCAAATCAAATCAAATATCTTTATTTACTAAAGTATGGTAAACTTATGGGTAGGTTAGTACATAATTATGTGTGCTCATACTTTTGCTTAAAAAGCGTGCAAATATTCCTTTACGGTATTAACATTATTAGTTGGAATTTATGACAAAGGAAAATTAAAATTAAAAAGTATGTCAAATTAAGAAATTAAGAAAAAAAAAACAATAAAAATAGAATACGTATACAATCAAATAATATCCATCTGTCATAAATAATTGAAATATAAACATTATCATTATCATTTCATAAAAAAGATAATTAAAAACTAATTTTATTATAAATATTATAAAGTATATCTTAATATAATAATCGCTTGCCTAATACGTCTTAGTGCAAAAACGAACCTATGACATATATCTTATATATGTCATTCCTATTTAAAAATTCTTCTATCAAGTAAAAGCATCTATCTGCAAGCCAATTATGAATTTTAAATTTTAATATCTCTGATGTCAGCGTTTTCATATCTTCAGGAAGATTATTAAATATTTTATATTTTAGTTTGCGTTTTTTTGCATTGACTTCATGCATAGTGGCAAGACAAGCCTACTGTTAGAACGATTTATAAGTTGAAAGTCTCGCAAATCTTTGTGCTTTCTGTACAACTCTGGATGTTCTTTAACAAAAATTGCCAGCTGTTTAATGTAAAGACTGGGTAGTGTCGAAGAGTCTATATTTCTTGAAAGGCGGCCTACATGGTTCGAGATAGTGGACAGCACAAATGGCACGAATACATTTCTTTTGCACTCTTAAAGCCCTATCTGAATCAGTAGCGTTACCCCATATTATCAATCCGTATTGTAGTACTGAGGCTACATATCCGTGATATGCTTTGAGAGCAGCTTCTAACGACACCGCTTGCCTAATACGTCTTAGTGCAAAAACGAACCTATTAAGCTTAGAGTAAATTAAATCAATATGCTTTTTCCATCTGCATGTTTTGTCAATAGTGACCCCTAGGAACCTAATGAAATCTACCTCTTCAATAGGGGTTTGCCTATAACTAGCTCGAATGGTTTTAGGTATTGCGCAAGTAGAATGAAACTGCATCATCTTCGTTTTTGTTATGTTAACTTTTAAATTATTATCTTCTAACCACTGTATTATATCTTCAATTGTATTATTAACTTCGGTTTCTATTGCCAATTCATTTTTATCATTAGTCCTTATTAAAATCGTAGTGTAATCTGCAAATAATATAGATTCATGGATTGTACATTTGACTTTGAATAGAGGCACATTGAGGCTTTGCCTACTTTTTCGGGGGAAAAAGCATGTGTTTATGTATGTATGTGCCTTTATAATGCGAACTGCTAAGGAGTGGAATACACTACCGTCGTCTGTCTTTCCTGAAAACTATAATCTGGGTCTCTTCAAGGCTAGAGTGAATAGGTGCCTTCTAGACCTTTGTGCTCCATCTTCGGCCACATCGTCACTTACCAACAGGTGAGATTGTGGTCAAACAGAGGTCTATAATAGTTTAAAAAAGGCTTTAACTCAGTTTTAAACACTCGACAACATTAGGGATGGTATCACTCTTATATTTACACAGCATCCTCAACAAGTTGAGTTTCTTCTCCGTGGTCTTGGAGGACTCCAGCTCGTTCACGAGGAGGCTCTCGTGCAGACCTCGCTCAGGGTCTAGGCCAGTTTTAAAAAAAAAAGTATGTATGTTTGATTGCAGGTTCCTAGCAATAGACGAGACAGACCGCATGGTAGAACGCGGGCACTTCGAGGAGCTGACGCCCCTACTGGAGAGACTGAACGCGGACGAAGTTAGAAAAGCGTCAAGGCAGAACTTTGTGTTCTCCGCCACATTGACCTTGGTCCATGACTTGCCGACACACATGAAGGGGAAAAAGGTACCTATAGTTCTGCCAATGTATATAATATACTAGCGACTCGCCCCGGCTTCGCACGGGTAGACCCCGGTGAACCCCCCCCCCCCCCCCCCCCCCCCCTTCAGACCTCTGCCCTTTATGTCAATCTCCTGGTTCTTTGCTACCTCCCCACCAATTTTCAGCCAAATCGGTTCACCCGTTCTTGAGTTATAAGTGGTGTAACTAACACGACTTTGTTTTATATATATATATAGATATATATATATAATATAATAGTTACACATAGTGCACATATGTAGGCTGTCATCTGTAATTGTGGTAGCACTTGGCATGAATAACATAATTATCACATATTATATTGTATTAGGTATTTATATAGCTAGTTATTTATGTTAATATTAGGTATTTAATTATTTTAATCATTTAATCTCGACCTATAATTATTTTCAATAGCACTACCACCCACTCTACATTACACAAAGGTTACCTCGAAGAAAATGCTAGTTAGCATTAAGTTGCCTATGTGCTGCTTTTATATCTTGTGCAATAAATAATTTTCTATCTATCTATCTATCTATCTATCTATCTATCACGGGTGTATTTTACCGATTTATTCCCACTAATCCCTTTGGGCAGTTCCTTTAAAGGAACTAGTGGGACATCAATTAACGTCATTTTGTCCCTTTAACCAAAATACTCTTGGACTCGTTTGAGGCAGATGTAGGAAAGCCTAGTAGTTATCTTGAGTTCCTTGAGTATTGTCACGTTCGTCCTACGGGCTGTCCAGGGGCTAGAGCATGTATGTACACAACACAATTAATAGGATGTAATTCAATTGTAGGTGACAAAACACGGAAAGATAATCAACCGCAAAATAAAGCACATGACTCCGGAGCAGAAAGTGCAGAAACTGGTGGACCTGCTCGGAATGACGGAGCCCAAAGTGGTCGACATCACGCAACAGAACTTGGGTGAGTTAACTTTTTTTTTTTTAAATATTACTGAATGACGGAACAAGCAGATAGCCCACCTGATGTTAAGCGGTAACCTTTGCCTATGAACAGTGCATTACCTCATAGGTCACGTCCACCTAGGACGCACCCTATGTGGCATTGCCCTGCGCCCGCCATCCTGAGACATAAAGATGAAAAGTCTCATGTGCCCGTATTTTCACCGGCACCCTTACCCTTCAAACCGGAACACAGCAATGCGAGTACTACTGCTTTGCGGCAGAAATAGGTATGGCGGTAGTACTTCCCCGGACGAACTCTTTCACAAAAAAAGCTCTACTACTACTAAACCTAGTTATGCTGCACTTTTGTGCATAAAATAACAACCAACAGTCACACACATAGTCCTGGATGGCAATTCTCGTGCTTTAGAGATTAAGTCGAATTCGACATATGACGAAAAAAGACGGCGAATTAATAATGTTTTTAATGTCGAATCTATTCTCGTAATGTCACAAATAGACATAAGTCGACCAAAATCATTGAAATCTAATACGATTTGATGGTTATTGTGACATTTTCGTGACATTTTTTGTAGACATTTATGCTTCGACATTATCTCTAATTTAGAGATAATCTCTACAATCCGAGAATTGCCCTCCTGATCTCACACTAGGATTCGCTGTGTCGTGGGTATCAGGAACTACGAGTATCATGATACCATATAAATAAATAAATAATGCTGGACAGTTCACAAAACATTATCTAGCCCCAAACTAAGCAGAGCTTGTGTTATGGGTACTAGGTAACTGATATACTTAAAACTACAATACATTACATAGATAGATATGTTTTATTAAACATAGAAAATACCCAGAACACCTGAACAAATATCTACAGATCGGACAAATATTTATTCCGAGGCAGGAATCAAACCCGCAACCTCCTGCGTCGCAGACGAACTTTGGCTCGCCGCTCCACAGAAGTCATCATATAATTGTTTCCTAACTGATTTGGTTGCAAAATAAATTATTACTTATGTTTATTAATTTTCATTTCAGGTACCGCGGAATCACTAACGGAATGTAAAATAACCTGCGCGATGGAGGAAAAGGACGCTTATCTCCTGTACATCCTGAAGCGTCACCCCGGCAGGACCATCGTCTTCTGTAATTCCATCGGCAGCGTCAGGAGGTAATGTCATAACCTGCGCGATGGAGCACAAGGATGCTCACCTCCTGTACATCCTGAAGCGTCACCCCGGCAGGACCATCGTCTTCTGTAATTCCATCGGCAGCGTCAGGAGGTAATGTCATAACCTGCGCGATGGAGCACAAGGATGCTCACCTCCTGTACATCCTGAAGCGTCACCCCGGCAGGACCATCGTCTTCTGTAATTCCATCGGCAGCGTCAGGAGGTAATGTCATAACCTGCGCGATGGAGCACAAGGATGCTCTCACCTCCTGCACATCCTGAAGCGTCACCCCGGCAGGACCATCGTCTTCTGTAATTCCATCGGCAGCGTCAGGAGGTAATGTCATAACCTGCGCGATGGAGCACAAGGATGCTTACCTCCTGTACATCCTGAAGCGTCATCCCGGCAGGACCATCGTCTTCTGTAATTCCATCGGCAGCGTCAGGAGGTAATGTCATAACCTGCGCGATGGAGGACAACGATGATTACCTCCTGTACATCCTGAAGCGTCACCCCGGCAGGACCATCGTCTTCTGTAATTCCATCGGCAGCGTCAGGAGGTAATTTCATAACCTGCGCGATGGAGTACAAAGATGCATACCTCCTGTACACCCTCAAGCGTCACCCCGGCAGGACCATCGTCTTCTGTAATTCCATCTGCAGCATCAGGAGGTAATGTCATAACCTGAGCGATACAGCACAAGGATGCTTACCTCCTGTACATCCTGAAGCGTCACCCCGGCAGGACCATCGTCTTCTGTAATTCCATCGGCAGCGTCAGGAGGTAATGTCATAACCTGCGCGATGGAGGACAAGGATGCTTACCTCCTGTACATCCTGAAGCGTCACCCCGGCAGGACCATCGTCTTCTGTAATTCCATCGGCAGCGTCAGGAGGTAATGTCATAACCTGCGCGATGGAGTACAAGGACGCTTACCTCCTGTACATCCTGAAGCGTCACCCCGGCAGGACCATCGTCTTCTGTAATTCCATCGGCAGCGTCAGGAGGTAATGTCATAACCTGCGCGATGGAGTACAAGGACGCTTACCTCCTGTACATCCTGAAGCGTCACCCCGGCAGGACCATCGTCTTCTGTAATTCCATCGGCAGCGTCAGGAGGTAATGTCAGAACCTGCGCGATGGAGCACCGCCACCCTGAGACATAAAGATGAAAAGTCTCATGTGCCTGTAATTTCACCGGCAACCATACCCTTCAACCAGAACCCATCATTGCGAGCACTAGGTACTCATTACATCATTGCGAGTATGTATGTGGGTATTTAGTTTTAAGTATTGTTTAATATTCATTAATTAGAATTTTAATGATAGGATAAATTGGATTATGTTGTCTTAATAAATGAATTATAATTATAAATTTATTACTACTGCTTTGCGGCAGAAATAGGTGTGATGATAGTACTTCCCCGAGCTATGTCTGTGATGTTGCTTTGTTGTGTAATCATTGCAATGTCTGTACCTACTTATAATTTATTTTTTATGAGTATATCAAGCGTAGAGTGTGCTGTCTTATAAACTTTTGCTGATTCTCTCTAACATCTTAGTTCTGGCTGCCACCTACCTTTGGCTTTTAAGTTGGTTTTCCTTTTTTCTTTGAATCATTTTCCACTTGTTCTCGAGGCACCACACAGGCGCTTCCCACCTAGTAGTAAGAAGTATCATCAAATAAAACCAAGCCGTGTTTGTTGCCTGATTCTTCTAGGTTTCGTCGCGTTGGAACAAGAGTAAATTTATTTTTTATTTAGTACCCTTAAATAGAGTCGCCAAATTTAAATACCTTGGACACTGGGTTACCGTAAACCTCAAAGATGATTTAGATATAGAGAGGGAGCGCAGGGCGTTGGCCGTAAGGTGTAATATGTTGGCTCGGAGGCTTGCAAGGTGTACGAGAGATGTAAAGATAACCCTTTTTTAATGTGTTCTATCAGAAGTTATACACCAGCAGCCTCTGGGTTAACTTGACACTGAAATCTATAAAAATAAATGAATAAAATAATAAATAATGCTGGACAGTTCACACAACATTATCTAGCCCCAAGCTAAGCAGAGCTTGTGTTATGGGTACTAGATAACTGATATACTTAATACAATATATTACATAGATAGATATTTTTTATTATACATAGAAAATACCCAGAACACCCTGAACAAATATTTGCGATCGCACAAACATTTGTTCCGATCTATCAATGCCCTTCGCGTCCAGTATAATAATGGCTTGAGGATGCTTTTGGGGCTGCCTCGTTTCTGTAGCGCGTCAGGAATGTGTGCAGAATCTAGTGTAGATGGATTCCACGCAACCATGTGGAAACGAGTTTTTTTTAATTTATTTATTTTCTACTTGAATGACGGAACAAGCAGATGGCCCACCTGATGTTAAGCGGTAACCTCTGCCTATGAACAGTGCATTACCTCATAGGTCACGTCCACCTAGAACGCGCCCTATGTGGCATTGCACTGCGCCCGCCACGCTGAGACATAAAGATGAAAAGTCTCATGTTCCTGTAATTTCACCGGTACCCGTACCCTTCAAACCGGAACACAGCAATGCGAGCACTACCGCTTTGCGGCAGAAATAGGCATGGTGGCAGTACTTCCCCGGACGAACCCTTTCACAAAAAAGCTCTACTACTAATACTAGTTGCCTCCTTGATGAGCTGCGTGCGAGGTAGTACCAATAGCCTCCTCGTCACCATCCTGGACAGGGTTGACTGTCCCGTCCTGAGGCACTGGAATGCCATAAACATGGCTTCCAGAGCCGCTATGTTTCATGTGCGTTAGGTGTGTGGTTTTGTTTTGGCTCTTTTAAAATTGTGTTTTCTGTATGGACGTGATCTGAAATACATACATACATACATAGACACACGCCTTTTCCACCGAAGGGGTAGGCAGAGCCTCAATAGGCCTCTTTTCACAGTGGGTTGCACCATCGTGGAATATAGACGTGACGAGTGGTGAGCTCATCGCCGCCATTGCTTCCCACGACTGACTCAGCTAACGCTTTCTTCCAGAATTATCACATTGCATAAATAAGCTAGCAGCCAGGACAAATCTTATACCAATGAATCTTACAAACAAGTCCGGGTAATCCCTAAGTCGGCTTTTACGACATCCACGGGAGGAGATGGATGGGTCTATTCTTGGGTCGGACACACCACGGCAGACATAAATAAATGAATTTATTATTTTTATTTACTTAAGACGATTCAAAATTATCGTTATGATTTCAATGAATAAAATACTTTTAAGTTTGACTTTGATTTTGAATGTACATGAATTGATTGCAGACTGGCAACACTGCTGACGATCCTGAAGTGTCACCCGATGCCGCTCCACGCCAGCATGCCGCAGAGACAACGACTCAAGAATCTAGAGAGGTAACTTGACCATTCCATACAAAACAAGTTATTAATTTTGTAAAAATTTCAAAACCCTCAACGCAATGAAACGGCTGAACCAATTTTGATCAAACATAGCTGAGAACACTCGCGACTAATTCACCTTTCAAACAAAAAAAAACAAAATCAAAATCGGTTCATCCGTTCGGGAGCTACGATGCCACAGACAGACACACACAGACACGTCAAACTTATAACAGCCCGTCGTTTTTGCGTCGGGGGTTAAAATGAAGTCACGTCGTATCAACAATTATTGATAAACAGCTTGGAATCACTATGGCGACATTAAGACTGGTATAATCGCTAACGTTTCGTTTTTAGCCTTAGTTCCATGCCTTTAGTCCATCTTCCTAGATTAGGACACGAGTAGAGCTTCTTATCAGTTACCATAAAATATAATAATCTATTTGGAGTCGTTGCGTTATATGCTCACTCAGTAACAGTAAAGGTAACAAACTTGATGTTAATACATTAATTAAATAAAATAAAAATAAATAATGCTGGACAGTTCACACAACATTGTCTAGCCCCAAGCTAAGCAGAGCTTGTGTTATGGGTACTAGACAACTGATATATACTTAATACAATATATTACATAGATAGATATTTTTTATTATATATAGAAAATACCCAGAACACCCTGAACAAATGTCTGCAGATCGCACAAATATTTGTTCCGAGGCGGGAATCGAACCCGCAACCTCCTGCGTCGCAGGCAAACGTTCGCCCGCCGCGTCACAGAGGTCGTCGATATACTCGAATCGAATTACTTGAGGATGTAATCTAAATACATCATAGACAAGAAACACGATTGGTGAAAATAGATTTATTTTTTGAAATTGGCCCTTCGAACACCCGTTTCAGGTCCCTCCTTCGATTAGAGAAAATATTAAGCGTTAATTTGTATACTATTCAGTAGGTAATCACATTACTTATATTAATGGAGAAGGTTTTTTTTTTTTATATTTGCTACTTTAGAAGCAGAACGAAGTTATATAATTTGTTGTTTACGTCAGTTACTTCCGAGCTCAAGAAATCTATACCTCATCTCTTCACGGGTTCAAGTGAGCAATAGCGCTGTCACTTTCTTGCAGCTATTGTTTTCTTGCTAGACTCCGCCCATTCGGTATTTTAACATATCGCCTTAAATGGCACTTGACCGATGGTATTATTTACAGGTTCCGCGACAATCCGCACGGCGTGCTGATCGCGACGGACGTGGCGGCGCGTGGACTGGACATCCCACTAGTGGACCATGTGGTGCAGTACCAGTGTCCACGCACCGCCGAGAACTACGTGCACCGCAGTGGGAGGACCGCGCGCGCGGACAGAGAGGGCATCAACGTGCTCATGGTGGAGCCCGCCGAGGCGTACCTCTACTCCAAACTGTGCCTTACGCTCAACAAGAGTAAGTTTATAATCATCTAGCGACTGTCTCCAAGTTTACTAAACTACGTGCACCGCAGCGGGAGGAACGCGCGCGCGGACAGAGAGGGCATCAACGTGCTCATGGTGGAGCCCGCCGAGGCGTACCTCTGCTCCAAACTGTGCCTTACGCTCAACAAGAGTAAGTTTATAATCATCTAGCGACTGTCTCCAAGTTTACTAAACTACGTGCACCGCAGCGGGAGGACCGCGCGCGCGGACAGAGAGGGCATCAACGTGCTCATGGTGGAGCCCGCCGAGGCGTACCTCTGCTCCAAACTGTGCCTTACGCTCAACAAGAGTAAGTTTTCACACCACCTGCTTGACGATGTCCAATTACGTGTTTGTATAATGGGTTTTGTTCCGAGGAATTGTTTGACATGATGCCTACAGCAACCTTTTTTCACCGCAACGCTCGCCTTCGGCAGAGGATTCATCCGCACACCCTAAGATGACACAGATCCGGCACAGTCCGGGACCACCCTGCCTCTAAAGCCAGGGTGGTCCCGCACTGTACGTTTTCAGAGGACTTCCAGGAGGAAGTTCCTCTGAAACTGCAGGAGCGAACTCTCAGGTTGTGGAATGATCTCCTTGCAGAGGTTATCCCAATTGACTATAGTATTGGGTTCTTTAAAAGCGGTGTTTTGAAATGTTTAAAGGGTCAGCAACGCGCGTGTGATGCTCTGGTATTACAGGCGTCCATAGGCTACGGGAACCGCTTACCAACAAGTGGCCCGTATGCTTGTTTACTACGTTGGTAGTAAAACCAGATTTAAAAAGACATATCATGCAACCTCAACGTAAAGTTAAGCATTATCACTAAGGGATACAAAGTTGTATGGAACTCCCTAGTGAATAAAGTGATTTGAATTTGGAACGTCGAATTCTTGTGGAAACTCGTGGAAAACTCTTAGTAAAAAAAATGCCCATATGCCATTGACAGAGGTTTGTTCGAAAACCGAATTGGCCACCATAAGCAGAACTTAAAAAAAAAAAAAAAAGGTGCGTTTACAAAGAATGTGAAACAAAAGACGGTGTTTGGTGCTGTGATTTTCAGTGAATTTTTATTGTCACGCAGAAGGTGTGAAAAGTAGAGTATGCTCCTCTGGAATAAAGCCTGTCTTCGTCTTGGGCAGCTTGAACCCCTCGCTTCACTAAGGACTCTATATAACTCCCTTACGCTCAGGGTTGAAAATGCCGCCCGCGACGTAAGACTCTGCTTTGCTCCCGCAGTGCATAATCTACTATTATAGTCATCTAGCGACTGCGTGCACGCTTTGTGTTTCCATGCAAAGTTTCCTCCTTACCTCGTCAGTATACCCGCAATTAGCACTAAGCGTTTCGATTCCACCTTTGTAATGCGAACTGCTAAGGAATGGAACAAGGTGCCTGCCGTCTTTCATGAAAACTATAATATGGGTCTCTTTAAGGCAAGATTGAATAGGTGCCTTCTAGACCTTCGTGCTCCAACGTCGGCCGCATCGTCACTTACCAACAGGTGAGATCGCGGTAAAACGAGGGTCTATGAGCACGGTTTTTAGTAGTAGGAGAGCTTTTTTGTGAAAGGGTTGGTCCGGGGAAGTACTACTACCTCTATACCTATTTCTGCCGCACAGCAGTAGTGTTCGCATTGCTGTGTTTTGGTTTGAAGGAGACGATTCAAGAGATCGATTGTTAAGAAGCAGACAACAGCTAAATTCTATCACCATGTTACTCAGTAAAGTCTAACACTTTTTTTTTAAACTATTATTTGTAATTTTATATGATAAACCGCTAATTACCACTATTTTTCGTCACTTTGCTGACGTTTCGAGACTGAGTTCAGACAGAAGCCTCTTCATCATGAGCACCGCCCGCGACCGCGTTCGACGGTGGACCGGCGAATACTGCGTGCAACCGCGCGCTCCGCTCGCTGGGACAGCGGCGGCGCGGCGCGGCGGCGGCGGTAGGTTCGTTGCGCGCGCGTTGAGAACTAGTTCAGTGGTGCGATCAGCTACATATGTTGCTAACGATTTCTATTGTCCGCTTGATGCTAACAAAATAATATTTCTATCGATGTTTTCCGATCAGCTATCTTTTCTTGCTCCGATTTCTATGGACTTGTATCGATGTGTTACAATCTGAAGTTTGTACGAATTATGGATAACCCGACCACTTTACAAAGTACGATTACGCTATGAACCGTGTATCAACGTACTAACCATTATTAATCAACCGTATAATACGACTCTTTTATGCTTTGTCTATGATAGAAACATATCTTTACTCTGTGCTGTGTGACTTGTGCGATGCGTAGTATCCTATTAGTCAATCCTTGTGAGAAAAGTTTGTTTACATTTCAACAAATATACGAATTATCAAATACTTAAGGTTTGGAAGGAAAGTAAATAACCACATTGAAGTGAAATGTATATATACATATAGACCCAAGTTGTGTTGATTCGTTCGACTCCAATTTAATATTTTTAACAAAATAGCGCAATACCGCTAAATAGTAGTAAAAGTATTTTGTACGTACTGAATGTTTTTATTTGATTTGCAATGTAAATAAACTATGTTCAAACAATTAAAAAATCCACTTTTTGGCTTACCTTTTAGATTTATATGGTTTGAAACAACCATTTACTTGTTTCTATTGCAATAGGTTGTGTTGCGATCAAATGCTGTCATTATTCATTGAAACAGCTGTACATAATCGCTACTCCGTACTATCGATAGAAACACTACATGTCAAAAGGCTTTTTGTTGCAATCCAGCTTTGTTAGCAACAGGGTGAGTTGCATGATCGCTAAAACGTCATTTTCAATAGAAACAGCATTGAAACAGCGCAATGCTGATAGAAACAGGAGATAGCTAATCGCTCGGCAGATACGTCACTGTCTACGTCGTCGGTATAAGGCTGCGTGCTGTGTTTGAAGAGGCTTCTGAACTCAGCCTCGAAACGTCAGCAAAGTGACGAAAAATTGTGGTATTAGCCGTTTATCTTTTAAAATGATTCCCAACCACGATAGTTTCAACTCTATTATTTACCATTATTTGACCACGATCTCACCTATTGGTAAGATGGAGCACGAAGGTCTAGAAGGCACCTATTCACTCCAGCCTTGAAGAGACCCAGATTATAGTTTTCAGGAAAGACAGACGACGGTAGTGTATTCCACTCCCTAGCAGTTCGCATTATAAAGGTAGAACTGAAAAGTTAAGTACGAATAGAGGGTATACTAATGAAGTAAGGGTGGTACCGAGCCGAGCGCCTGCTCTTCCTATGATGAAAAGGAGATGGTGGGATCAGATCATGAAGTTCCTGGGAAATGTAACCTATAGAAGAGGAAAGGCATGGAACTGCGTGCTCGAGACTCTGGATTCTATTGATGATTGGTTGTTGGCAGCATCGGAGGTGCCTTCGTTCCCGGTGTCGTCGCACCTGCTGGCGCCGCTGAAGGCGCTGGCGGCGGAGGCGCGCGCGCTGGACGCGCTGGCGCTGCGGCGGCGGCGCGGCGCGCAGGCGCGCGGGTGGCGCGAGCGTGCTGCACGCGACATGGACATCATCATCGACGACGAAGACTGGTATCCTTTACAGACGACGCACCGCCACCAACTAGTGACCACGACAATATAAACACAGTAGACAAAAAAAAGGAGCTACTTCAAAATAGCCTATGGGGCCGTCCATTAAACACGTGAGGCTAAAATGGGGGAGGGGGGGGGGGGTTGGAAAAAATCACGAAATACTACTAGGGGGGAGGGGGTGGTAGTAGTAAGATATCACGTGTATTTACTTTTTCGTTAAACATTTTTAACAGAAAAAAAATTTTTTTTTCGTTTTTTTCATTATTTCATCCTTATTTTGTCCAAACAAACCTTCACCTGCCGCGCGACAGTCGTCGTCCAAATATACATACATACAGACCTTTTTTCCCGAAAGGGTAGGCAGAGCCTCAATAGGCCTCTTTTCACAGTGGGTTGCACCATCGTTGGAAATAGATGTGACAAGCGGTGAGCTTATCTCCGCCATTGCTTTCCACGACTGACTCTACTAACACGTTCTTCCAGTAATAATAAATTTCTCAAATAAGCTAGCAGCCAGGAAAAATCTTATACCAACGAATCTTACTAACAAGTCCGGGTAATCCCTTAGTCGGGTTTTACGATATCCACGGGAGGAGACGAACGGGTCTATTCTTGAGCCGGATAAACCACGGACAATTCATACCGCGTAATCTGTAGTACTTGAGGACTTCTGTGGCGCGTCGGGCGAAGCTTGGCCTGCGACGCAGGAGGTTGCGGGTTCGATTTCCGCCTCGGAACAAATACTTGTGCTATCGCAGATATTTGTTCAGGGTGTTCTGGGTATTTTCTATGCATAATAAAAAATGTCTATCTATGTAATTATCTATCTGTGTATGTCTTTAATTGTATTAATTATATCAGTTATCTAGTACCCATAACACAAGCTCTCCTTAGTTTGGGGCTAGATAATGTTGTATTGAACTGTTCAGCATTATTTATTTATTTATTTTATTATTTATTATTTGGGCTTAATATGTTTACACTCGAAGAGCCAAGATTCAACTTTTTTTTGCTGATTTCAAGTTATTCCTTAACCAAACCGCAGTCCGACGCAAGAAGCCGACCCGGCTATAGACCGCGCGCTGAAGGTTCGCCGTAAGCAATTGGACGCCATGTTGTCACGCCCGATCTTCCCGAAAGGATTCTCGTTCAAGTATCCCACATTGAACGACCCCATGGCTCTTAGCATGCCGCAAGAAAACGCCTTAGAAGTAAGTTGTTAATTAACCTTGGGCCTCGAAGGACCAATTCGCCTGCCAAGTGTGGTAATTATGGTAGTAGTAGTAGAGCTTTTTTGTGAAAGAGTTCGTCCGGGGAAGTACTACCACCATGCCTATTTCTGCCGCAAAGCAGTAGTTTGCTGTGTTCCGGTTTGAAGAGTATGATGGGTGCCGGTGAAATTACAGGCACATGAGACTTTTCATCTTTATGTCTCAGGGTGGCGGGCGCAGTGCAATGCCACATAGGGCGCGTCCTAGGTGGACGTGATCTATGTGAGAATGCAGTGTTCATAGGCAGAGGTTACCGCTTAACATCAGGTGGGCCATCAGCTTGTTCCGACATTCAAGTAGAATTAAAAAAAAAAAAAACATTCACCCATTGCATAGAAAATGTTGGGAACTTGGCATCATCTTCATGTTGCTTTAGGGTTCCGTAGCCAAATGGCTAAGAACGGAACCCTTATGGAATCGTCATATATGTCTGTATGACGGTCCTCAAAAAAAATTTGCTATTTGTAATTATTAACGGTATGATAGTAACGGGCCATGGAGCGAGCTATGCTTGGCATTACACATTTAGACCGAGTCCGCAACACTGAGATCTGTCGTCGCGTGAAAGTCTATGACGTCGGAGACAGAGCGATAACCGTCTAGTTTTTTTATTTTTTTATACTACTTGAATGACCGAACTAGCAGATGGCCCACCTGGTGTTAAGCGGTAACCTCTGCCTATGAACAGTGCATTACCTCATAGGTCACGTCCACCTAGGACGCGCCCTATGTGGTATTGCACTGCGCCCGCCACCCTGAGACACAAAGATGAAAAGTGTCATGTGCCTGTAATTTCACCGGCACCCTTACCCTTCAAACCGGAACACAGCAATGCGAGCACTACTGCTTTGCGGCAGAAATAGGTATGGTGGTAGTACTACCCCGTACGAACTCTTTCAGAAAAAGCTCTACTACTACTAAACCTCAAGTGGAGCTGGGCCGGACACCTGGCCAGGCGTGGTGACGGCCGGTGGAGTAAAGCCTCAACGGATTGGTGGCCGAAGTCGGGCCGAAGAAATCCGGGTCGTCCGGGCGAGATGGGTCGACGACATCTTATCCGTCGCGGGCCATACCTGGCTGAGAGATGCACAGGACAGAGGAGGCTGGCAAGGGAGAAAGGAGGCCTATACTCAGCAGTGGGTGATTCCGGGCTGAGATGATGATGATGATGTAATTATTTTCACTAGGAACGGGATATTTATTTTGATTTTTTGATGAATGAATGAATGAGAATGTGTAAGAATCATAAAAGTGTGGTACGCGTCCGGATACCGTTAGTGTTGTGTGTCGAATTGGGTGTGAAGTTTGACAATGAAACCGATGGTAGTGGTATCGTTCGTAATAAAAGAGTGAGAAAGAGGGTAGATCGATATATCTACCATTAACATCTACTCGCAAAGACTTTAGTTAGTTCTCCCGTGATCATGGCGCATGCAACTGTGCCGAAATATCGGGAACATTTCAAACTCAAAAATCATGGTAAATATCCCGTTTCTAGTGAAAATTATGTACATAACCATGATAGTTTCAAAAGTTATATGTAATTATTTGTTTCAGGTGATGAAGAAGGCGATTAAATCAGGAGAGTTGAAGAAGGAACAGAGGAAGAGCAAGAACGCACCGCTCTTGAAACTAGGGAAAGGCGTCCACAAGAATAGGAAGCAGAAAAATAAGTGATAGTAATTGTTTTAAATTGACGACCTCAGTGGCGCGGCTGGCGATGGTTCGCCTGCGACGCAGGAGGTTGCGGGTTCGATTCCCGCCTCGGAACAAATAATTTGTGCGTTCTGCAGATATTTGTTCAGGGTGTTCTGGGTGTTTTCTATGCATAATAAAAATATCTATCTATGTAATGTATTATATTAAGTATATCAGTTATCTAGTACCCATAACACAAGCTCTGGCTTAGCTTGGGGCTAGATAATGTTGTGTGAACTGTCCAGCATTATTTATTTATTTATTTATTTAAATAAATTATCAATAATCAATATCAATATCAAGTTTTTTTTTTGCAAATCACCTTTTATTTCGTGGGATGATCGGTTCTTGACATTTAAAGTGGTACTCATCTCAATTCAAAGGTTGTCTGTCTGGAAGAGATCGCTTATTAGCGATAAGACCGGCCATTGCACATTGAGTTTTATTTGAGGTGGGGCATGCCACGAAATTCCTATTCGTAGATTTGATGTTTTTAAATAAAGTACAATGTTAAAATTAATGAAAAATATGATACTACATTATAATTCCGAGGGATCACTGTACCAGAAACAAAATAGGACAATATTTTCTCAATAGAAAGAAAACCTAGTTACCTCTAACTTTTGGCTTGATTCGATTGTTTATTTAAATGGTGCATATTATTGGGTACAAAATTGATAAATATAATCAATACAACAAAGCCTAAGGGTTTACTGCAGGGGTTTTGGAAAGTTATCTATATTTTACGAGATATTCAATAAAAGCGGATTCTACGAGCGGCACGAGGCGTTTTTTTTTAATGAAGATATCTGCCTGGTGTTGGCGCAGCCTTTATTGATGTGTGTAATTTTAAACTAGTTTGTACCTAAAGTGTGCAATTAAGTATTTTCATTCATTCATTAATTCGCTCGATTCGTGTTAGTTCATTCAAATAACACCAGGGGTCATATTGCGTAAAGACTGAAGTTCTGGTAGTAGTAGCTTTTTTGTGAAAGAGTTCGTCCGGGGAAGTACTACCACCATACCTATTTCTGCCGCAAAGCAGTAGTGCTCGCATTGCTGTGTTCCGGTTTGAAGGGTAAGGGTGCCGGTGAAATTACAGGCACATGAGACTTTTCATCTTCATGTCTCAGGGCGCGTCCTAGGTGGACGTGACCTATGAGGTAATGCACTGTTCATAGGCAGAGGTTACCGCTTAACATCAGGTGGGCCATCTGCTTGTTCCGTCATTCAAGTAGTATAAAAAAAAAAAGTTCGGTTTCGATGTCCAGTTTGCTATTCATTGCGCTGCGCGTTTTAAATACATATATATCTTGAAAAAAGCTAAAACACACACCGCAATGAACAGCAAACTGGTAATCAACGTCACTTAGACAATATAACACCAGATCCAATTAATTGGAGGGGCTCAAATTACCGATTTACGACACAGCAATTTGCTGAGTTCCGGTTTGAATCATGTGGGTCCCGGTGAAATTACAGGCACATGATGGTTTCATATATGTTTCAAGGTGGCGGGCGCAGTGCAATGTCGCATAGGGCGCGTCCTTAGTGGGCATGGCCTATGAGGTGGCATTATTATTAGGCAGAGATTACCGCTTACCATCAGGCGGGCCATCTGCTTGTTCCGTCATTCAAACTATTAAAAGCAAGCTTTTATGTAGTTAGTGATTGGAACCGTGTGCTGATCACAATGAGCTTAAACACGGCCAGTCTAATATTATCCATCGAGGCGTTCCGTTGTCCACCTTCCGTCTCCATCATCAGATCAGCTCGCTGTCACCATAATATTTTATTGTCATTGGTCCTTGACAGGTTTGCCAAATTTCAGCTCAATCGAACACCGGAACGTGGGTCTATAACTTGAAAGATTTGATTACACTGGGATAAATAAATAAATAAATAAATAAAAGCTTGGAATAATAAGTTATTTCTACATCAATAGTGTAGAAACATCAACGACGACCTCTGTGGCACGGCGGGCGAACGTTCGCCTGCGACGCAGGAGGTTGCGGGTTCGATTCCCGCCTCGGAACAAATATTTGTGCGATCTGCAGATATTAGTTCCGGGTGTTCTGGGTATTTTCTATATATAATAAAAAATATCTATCTATGTAATATATTGTATTAATTATATCAGTTGTCTAGTACCCATAACACAAGCTCTGCTTAGCTTGGGGCTAGACAATGTTGTGTGAACTGTCCAGCATTTTATTTTTGTTTTTTTTTTATTTATCAACACATTTTTTTTTAATTGCACAAAATAAGCCTATGTAGAATGTTCAGGAAGATATTTTTAGTTATTGTAAGTTTAGTCGTAACCTACAAAATGGTCCTGAACTCTTCATACAACCTCCTTTAAGAGTCCTTTTAGGATCGAATTATTAAAACTATAGTAGGTACATTGTTACACATTATTATATTAAAGGAAAGGATCATCTGCGAAGCGCACTGCATCTTTTCACCACACTGGTTCTCTCTCCATAGGTCGCTAGGCCCTTTTCAGAACCACTACACCTCAAGCTGGTCGCCGAACAAGAAGCACCGGTGACACGAAGTATAAGTTATATTATCATCAAGCTGTACTTGTTTCGACTTCTAAGGAGTTAGTTTTGATGACACGCGAGTAGAAGGCGGCTGAAGAGCGCGCAGTGCGCGTGCGCTGTGGCGACTCGAAGTCCACCTCGTACAGACCGAACTTAGACCTGAAATATACAACACAACTATATTAAAACTAAACACCAGAGCTAGCACGAACCTATCTCCCAATCTAGAGGTTGCGGGTTCAATACCGGAAATTATAGAATCAACCTACGACCAAATAATTTTGGTGAAGTTATCAACATGATTTTTTTCATATTACGCAGTCTGTGCTATTACGCAGAGTTATGAATAAAATAATATTACGCGTACGAAGTCGCGGGTTCCAGCTAGTTTTCTTATGAAATTATGATGTTCAACACATCATCAGCAGAAATCCTATGACCAATGACAAACTACAGGTCTAAGATATTATAGTCTCAGGATTGTAGGTTTGTATCCTTCGACCAAAGTAACTTTGGTCGAAGGTTGTATCTACAAAATGTCATTAACTTAAATTAATAAAATATCAAAGGAGCAAACGTCGGTTACTGTGGAGTGGGTTAGCGGTACCAGTTGGCATATCACTTACGAAAATCCATCCATCCATTCGAAGTTGTCCATGAGCGTCCACGCTGTATACCCTGCCACGTTCACTCCATCTTCTTTGATCGACAATAGCAGCTGGAATAATAAGTGACACGTAAAAAACTTACAGTTTACGTCATTTCCTTCTACTGCAGTGTCCCTGAGGTCGGGCGATAAAACCTTAATTGAAAGTCTTAGAAAACGCCAACAGCCAAGCGTATGATTTATGCCAGATCAACCCTGATCTGAGCTGGTTCTGAGCCGTGGCACGTACGAAGCACGGATGTAAAATGGTACGAACATTTAAGATGCATGATTCAAGAAAACAAATGGCACTCCGAGACTACCACGGTGACTTAAGCGGCTAGTCTGTGAAAATGACACATCGCATTTTATTCGGCCTGAAGTGTTCTTTATACTGATCTAAATATTGTTAAGAATAACGCTAAATTCGGGAAGTTCTTGGCTTTTCAAAACACCACTTTCCAAACGTTTTCGCAGACTGCTCCCTTAACAGCAGACGACGTCACCATTGTAAATTTTAAAACTGTGACGTTCCTATCCAGTTGAAAAACTGATAATTGTGTTAAAAAAATATTAAAAAATATTTAAACGTTTCTAATCAAATGAAACAACCCCAGCTAGTAATTTAACCTTTGGGGTGTCCGTCTTACTAACACGTCAGTTGCATAGGGCAAAGGGTCCGTATATCCCAAAGTACAATGGGTCTTTGCATACGAACTAGTCGGTTCTGTACATAATACAATCGGTCTCCGTTATGTCGCGGCCTGCCTAACATTACCTACATAGGGTGACTAGGTCCGGCACAAAGACGTAGTGTACACTCAAAAAATGCCTGCCTTCTATATTGTCCCGTGGTAACGGAAGATGGTCGCAGTTCAAGGCCTGACATCGTAATTCAGTAATGGAAATCACCCGGCTGTTGATTGATGGTGATGTACTATTACCAAAGTCCCTGGCCAGTTTCTAAACATTTTCGCTTGCAGCAAACACCGTAAACTAAGTCCACTCATTTTTTTGTTTACCAATGATTTATGATTTCCTTTGTATAAGAAAGTCCTTCGTTTTATGTTTTTTTTTTTTACAAATTCTGTTCGCATACGACATCCACATTTAAAAACCAATTAGTTCGAATTTCATTGTGGCGCTTGTGACAACGGCACAGCGCCTGATTTCTGATTTTTATTGGTGCTTATTGTTTAGTCGCCGTTGTCCAAAAAAAACTTTATGGTAGTGGCTCAAACCTTCTATTGACGACCTTGTCGACGACCTCTGTGGCGCGGCGGGCGAAGCTTGGCCTGCGACGCAGGAGGTTGCGGGTTCGATTCCCGCCTCGGAACAAATATTTGTGCGATCGCAGATATTTGTTCAGGGTGTTCTGGGTATTTTCTATGTATAATAAAAAATATCTATCTATGTAATATATTGTATTAAGTATATCAGTTATCTAGTACCCATAACACAAGCTCTGCTTAGCTTGGGGCTAGATAATGTTGTGTGAACTGTCCAGTATTATTTATTTATTTATTTATTTATTGGTGTTATCTTTTGGGCGGGCTGTTGTCACTACGACTAGCCACTTTTCGCACCAAATTCACCCTTAGCATGTTCAGGCAGAAACGTTAGTGACTGTATGTACCTGTTTCAAATACTTCTTGTAGAAATCGATCCTGTCATAATCGTCACGGCCTCCAGTATTTGGGTATCCATTCTCTGTGATGAGGACCTTGATGTCTCCGTACTGCTTCTTCAGCCAGGCCAGCTGCCGGCGCATGCCTTCAGGGTTTATCTGCAAAAATGATATGGTATTTAATAATGATAATTTACACATTATGTTTTTTTTCTGGCTTCTTTTCTGTTATTTTTCTACTTATCTAGTACATTACCGTGGTGTGTCTGGGATTAGAAAATACCCCTCCGTCTCCTTCAGTGGATGTCGTACAAATCAACTAAGGATTACACCAGGGGATAAGCAGCAGCATCAACCTGATTACCCATCACCAATACTGCGATCACCAATCCACCTGCCAAGTATGGTGATAATGACAAATCTCCCTCGTCCAGCAATGGACGGCTGTGGAAACATGTTGATGATGTTGATCAAAAGTTTAATGTCTGTCAGTACCGGTTATTTGGGCCGCAAGTGTTTATTGAGAGTAGTAGTAGAGATTTTTGTGAAAGAGTTCGGTCGGGGAAGTACTACCGCCATACCTATTTCTGTCGCAAAGTAGTAGTGCCCGCATTGATGTGTTCCGGTTTGAAGGGTAAGAGTGCCGGTGAAATTACAGGCACATGAGACTTTTCATCTTTACTCAGGGTGGCGGGCGCATTGCAATGCCAAATAGGGTGCGCCCTAGGTGGGCGTGACCTGCACTGCGTAATGCACTGTTCATAGGCAGAGAGTACCACTTTACATCAGGTGGGCCATCTGCTTGATCCATCATTCAAAGTAGAATAATAAAAAAAATATAGTATGGTTTCAAAATTTAATCATTCAATATGGAGGCAATCTAAAAGTAATACTAGTCGTAACTACTAGTAAGTAGTAGCTAGTCAAAAATGTTGGGTAATTTATGTGCATGTATATGTAAGACAGCCCTTTAGATGATGATTATTACTTACGAAGTACCAGAAGGACTGCGTAGTCTGCCAGTCGGGATGCATGCTCAGCTTCCCGTTCAGGTCAGGAGCGTCTCCTAAAGGCCAGGGTTCGAGCACTTCCCCCTCTTTTGCGTGACGGATTACTCTGCTGGTGTAGTGGTTCATGGCGTAGAAATCATACGTTCCTGAGAGGAAGAGTTAGAAAGGTATTCAATTATTATACCCTCTTTTGGGAATCCGGTTTCATAACACCATTATTGTTGGGCCCTGATTGCTGAGGCCTCATTTATCGATTACTATGAAGCTACTAAACCATCATACTTTTATGTCTAAAACATGGACTAAGTTTTACTATAAAAAGTTTCGTGAATCATATCAATTATATTATAAAAACGGGAAATTTTCACGTACCGTTAAATCGATGTAAGCACCTTGAGAAAGACTCTCGAAATGGGTCGAAACAATGTCGGTGCTTACATCGATTTAACGGTACGTGAAAATTTCCCGTTTTTATAATATAATGGACTAAGTTTTTATTTGATTTAAGGTTATGCTATTTTATCTGTTAAATTGTGTCCTTCTACACTTTGACTTAGCGCAACATTATCATCACTGGCAGCTTAAATAATAGCCCACTGCTGGGTATAAACCTACTCCCTCAAACGCCACTTCAGTCGGTTCTATGCGATTCGCACCCAGGTCTTTCCCTCTACGACCTCTATATCATCCGCCCACCTGGCTGATGGTCTGCCGCGGCCTCTAGTGCTCCCTCTCGGCCACCACTCCATCAGGGCCTTACACCACCTGCCGTCACCAAATCTGGCCAAGGGTCCTGCTCAGCGCCACTTTAGTCTCGTAATGCGGTCTCCAATATCTGGCACCTTTGTCCTCCTTCGGATTTCCATGTTGCGGACAATGGTCCAGTAAAGATATTACAAGCATTGGCACGCTCCATATCCCTTTGCACAACCAGAGCAGAACTTGGAACCCACATATTTATTTCATTGTCAGGATTATACCTTTGACCAGTTCAATTTCCTCTGGTGTGAATGGAGGTAAGTTTGTCCTAGGATATCCCTGCTTCTTGCTGTTCTCAGCCATCACCTTCTCAATAGCTGGCGGCCACCCGCCTTCCTTGGAGTATATGGGGTGTGAGTATCGACCTACCTGAAAATACAAACAGTGAATGAAATCAAAATGTACGAGTAGAGCTCCTGCGAGATGGAACGACGATTTGCGCAAACTAAATGCAAAAGAATAACAACCACTGCTCTTCTTCTTGCTACTGAGCGGAATCTTCGCCAACAGTCACATACATAGTCCTAATTCCACACCAGGATTTACTGTGTCGTAGGTATCACAGGAGCTACGAGTATCATGGCACCACAGCACCCAGACACCGAACAAATATTTCCAGATTATACAAATATTTGTCCCGCAACAGCAATCAAACCTGCAACCTCTTGCATTTCAACCTGCTCTTTGCCCTTTGAGACACAGAGTTAGCTAAACACGCCTAGTCAGTTTCCCAATGTTATAGGCACGTAATAAAAAGCGGCCAAGTGCGTGTCGGACTCGCCCATGAAGGGTTCCGTAGCAGCAAGTAACATCATATAAAAGTTCTTGTAGTTTGTTGTAACTTTGATCGAAGTTTTAACAATAGTTTATTTAAAAAAACTACGTGCTAGATCTCGTTCAAACCAATTTTCAGTGGAAGTTTACATGTACCAAAAATTTACTGCTTTTTTTCTATTTTTTTTGTGAAATTCTTAATGCGGTTCACAGAATACATCTACTTACCAAGTTTCAACAGCCTAGCTCTTATAGTTTCGGAAAAAAGTGGCTGTGACATACACGGACAGACAGACAGACATGACGAATCTATAAGGGTTCCGTAATTTTTGGTTGCGGAACCCTAAAAAAGCTGGGGTAAATAAGAATATTCTTACCATATTTTCTCGAGCAAGCTCTGCTATATCTTCATCGTCAGGTGTTTCCGGCTCAAACCAGATCAAGTGGTTCGCTATTGACACTTCACCTGGAACCATAAAATGAACCATTATCATCAGGTAGTTAGGTACCTATTTCAATGTTTTGATAGTGTGTGTTTTTGAAGGCCTTTCTTAAATTCTTAAAGAATTCATTTATTCTTTTTTTTTTTTTTCTTTAGTTCATAAATTCCTTCAGCGTAGGCAGCGCATCGACAATACCCTGGGTGTTGCCGGTGTCTATAAGCGACGGTGACCACTTCACATCAGGTGGGCCGTATGCTAGTTTGCCTATTTTTTTCATAAAAAAAAAATAAAAAAAAAAAATTGCGGTGAAAAGATCTAGGTAGAGAGATGATAACTTTCCACTGGACATGGTAGATCTCCAATGGCTACTGACCTTGGTACTGCGCTCTGAACTCTTCATCATACACCCTCCAGGCTTTAGCATGAGCCATCAACAGATACTTGTTGCAGAGATAGGTTCCGACCTGTAATTGCAAAAATTTAATTTAAAATTTTTCCCATTCGTGGAATGATAGATAGATAGATAGATAGATAGATAGATAGATAGATAGATAGATAGATAGATAGAAAATTCTTTATTGCACAAGACAAAAAGCAGTACATAGGCGAACTTAATGCTAATTAGCATTTTCTTCCAGCTAACCTTTGTGTAATGTAAAGTGGGTGGTAGTGCTATTAAAATTAATTATAGGTTGAGATTAAATGATAAACATAACTAAATACCTACTCTAAATAACTAGCTATATAAATACATAACATAATATAATATATATAAATAATTCAATAAATAACATAAGCTCAATTTTGTTGGGCATTTTGCAATGACAAAAAGTATTGGTACAGTTTGGACTTGAAGACTCCCATGGAAGCGGCTGTTTTTTTTGCTGGAATGTAGGAAGATCTGAACTTTAGTAGTAGAACTTTTGACCTTAGTCGGGGCTATGAATCTGGGTTAATATCGTGGATCCATTGCTTTTTATTACTCAATTTTATGTATGTTACAATGTTTACAAACTATGACTTCGTTTGTTCTTATGTATTTACATGGATTTGCTTTGTTCCCGTTTTTCGTAATTGCGTACGTTAAGTATTTTATTTCGATGTCGCCTCGCTTGCCTTGACACAGGTTTTATCATGGATTTATTAATGACATGCATACCTACAATTAAAATAAAACTCACAACTTACAGTACAGTACAATTTCAAAATAAAACAATAACAGTAAATTTAAAACTGAACTAAAAATCTACCAGATCATCAAGCCGTCAGCCAACGACAGCATGACCAGAATGCTGGCTGCATTACATTGCCACGCTGAATGGCAATGCTTATTCGTTAACCGAAATAAAAGCCAGCATTCCGGTCACGCGTGGAGTTCATGGCTTTGATCTCCGCTGGCAATTTAATAAATCTATTATCAAATTGATTATTATTATGGCATTCCATCGTTGTTTAATTACGTTATACACTTACTTTTACAATACTTTGGCAGACGATGTGTAACTAAATGCAAAATGCTGTGCCCTGTGCGTTTTGGTGGAGATTTATGTGTGCAGACTTTCAGAGAGATGGTAGCGTTATGCTTCGTATTAGTTGATCAGTACATATTGGACCCCTCCCTTAGTACATATTGGATATTTGGTTATACTAAATTATTTCCATGATTTTTCAGCATTGTTTAGCTTGACAAGTTGTCTTTATAATGATACTGATCAATATCGGGTTAAGGTTACTAAATACTCGTTTAAACTTGAATTTTGGAACTCTGTGGCGTGTCCGGCCTAAGAATAGACCCCTCCGTCTTCTCCCGTGGATGTCGTAAAAGCCGACTGAGGGATTACCCGGACTTGTTGATAAGATTCGTTGGTATAAGATTTGTCCTGGCTGGTAGCTTATTATGGAATGTGTTATTACTGGAAGAAGGCGTTAGCCGAGTCAGTCGTGGGAAGCAATGGCGGCGATGAGCTCACCACTTGTCACGTCTATATTCCACGATGGTGCAACCCACTGTGAAAAGAGGCCTATTGTGGCTCTGCCTACCCCTTCGGGGAAAAAGGCGTGTGTCTATGTATGTATGTATGTGTTGCTTGCTTAGTATTTTATCTGCGTTATTTGCCTAGCTTATGCTATGCTTATCTTCAGGCTATGCTTATGCATAGCCTGATGGTTTGTTACACAAGTACGTACCTCTGGGTCTACGATGCTCGGAGCCATGATACCGGTGTTGTAGGTGACGTCACAGATGATCAGCGGCTCATTGATGGTGATCCAGCTCTTAACGCGGTCCGCATAGAGCGAGTACACGACGCGGGCGTAGTCCGCAAACCAGTCGGCTATGAGGGGGTTGGTCCAGCCACCTGCCGATAAATAGATCGAAGATTCGATATGATCGTGCGGCCATACTCAATCTTTCCATTATTTTGACAAATACAAGATAATGCATTAACTTTATTTATTATAATTAGTGTTAATGTGCCCCTGGTCCCCACGGGCCTAGAGTTTCCACGCCTAACGGCCCAAATATGTACCCTCTGTCGAGTAATGCATACTTGCGCCGCTTGAGGGACTCCGTTGATGTTGCTGCGGAGCCAGCCCGCATTGATGTACCCGGAAGATGGGACGGCGCCAGAGTATCAGGTAGTGTCCCACACCAGAGGTCGTCCCATCCTCCAGGGGATCAGTGTCATACCGTCGGGTCTTCACATCGTCACGCATGAAGCCACACGGTTCGAGACTAGCGTCACTGAGGCGCTGAAAAAAGCCCGACGGATGATATCAATGCAATGTGGTGCAATGCCACATAGGGCGCGTCCTAGGTGGACGTGACCTATGAGGTAATGCACTGCTCATAGGCAGAGGTTACCGCTTAACATCAGGTGGGCCATCTGCTTGCTCCGCCATTCCAGTAGTATAAAAAAAAATAAAAAAACATTTAGGGAGTTGTGACGGGGCACACGCCCTGCACTCTTGGCATTTCTAAGCCAGTCACTGAAACCAAGGTTTCCATACAATAATTACAATTTATATCTTTTGCTGTGGTGGTCTCGGCCTAAGAATCGGACTGTTCCAAATCCACTCGTGGATGTTGTATGAGGCAACTACCGGCTTACGCCAGGGGATGGGCAGCAACATCCATCTGAATACTTAACACAAATATTGCTATTACCGATCTGCCTGCCAAGTGTGGTTGGGCAAATACCCCTATTCTGTGGCGAGGCTTCGTCTAGCAATGAACGTCTACTGGCTGATGAAAAAGATATATTTGCAATAAGTATCTAAGTATATATGTAGCCTTCATCTACTAATGTCATTGACCCCAATTCTTGGAACCTCTTGAACCCTTTTACAAAGGAAATGCCCTCTCTGTTCCTAGGAAATACAACCTCGAGAAGTTGTGATAACTCATAATGACAGAACCTTATGGTAGTTGGTCCAAACCCATTTATCGTACTTTTAAGGAACCAATGTCAGTGACAGAATAGATATTATTTAATTACTAGTGAAATCCTAGATCCATTTCGTATTAAAAAAATACATTTAGTATTCAAATGTATTTTTTGTTAAAATTGGAGTTTATGTCATATTGTAATTCGTTTTTACTTATAATAAAACACTAGTGATGAAATTTCATCTATTATATCACCGATTGTTCTTCAAAGTTTTGTATGGTAAAAGGTTTTGAACCATCCAAATTAATGTTAAAAAAAAAAAAAAAAAAAAATTGTTTGACGGATCAAGCAGATACGATGTAGTATTTATGAACCTAAGAGAATTAAAAAAAATTGTCTGGCGCATATAATCAAAGGTATGGTCCCATGTATGTATCAAGTACGATCATACGAGGTGTCTTTGGTGAAAAATACATTTAAGACTTAGGGATTCATACCTAGATCCTGTAAGCTCTGCGGCAGGTCCCAATGGTACAGCGTGACGACAGGCTCGATGCCCTTCTCCAGGAGTCCATCTATCAGGTCACTGTAGTACTTCGCGCCATCTTCACTGATCTTGTTCGAGAAGCCGGTAGGAAGCAGCCGCGTCCAGGCTATGGAGAATCTAGAAAAAGGTTTCATAGGGTACTTTTTAACTCCTAACAGTACATAGTCCTGATACCACACTAGGATTCCGTACATATCAGGAACTACGAGTATCATGGTTACAACATTCAGACACAGAACCAATATTTGCAGATCACACAAACTTTGAACTCTTGAATTTTGAGTGCCAAAAGCACCCAAAGAAAATAATAAAAAAATTCAAACCGAAAACCGGGAAACCCTATTATGGTTCTAAAGCTAGATAGTTCTAATTAGTTAAGATTTCGGTCCCGGCTGTTATTGATTAATAGCAGTCGATAAGCCATGTCAGAGGCCCTCGGGCGGCTTGACAAACTCTGACACCAGAGGCCAGCACTACCTCATACGAAACGACGACGACGACGAGTTCTAATAAGTTTTTCTTTATCTACAGCATTATTATTATTATTAACTAAGCCACCAAGTTTTCGTAGGTCTACGACATCTAGTCAGAACATTCTCGTAGACGGTCTACAATATTATTAGGCCACAAAATAGAGAGAGAGGAGGGATATATATATAGAGGGTCAACATCATCCAACATTAGGCCACAGGCTATTATTACTATCTTGAGGATATCTATGAGGATCGTTCTCACAGAGGCTTTACGACAGCAGACCATAAAGTTGATATATAGATTCTACGACATCAGCTCAAGTCTTCGTAGAGCGTCTACAACTCCACAGAACGTTCGTGTTGTGGGTCTACAACATTAAGGCCACAATGTTTTCGTAGCAACTACGAAATCGAACCCTAAATTGCTCGTAGAGGGTCTACGACAGCCACAAGTTCGCGCAGAGGTTTGTAGATCATCATCTCCCTTCCCTTAATCTCCTTTAATTTTTCCTCGGAAACCTACCTGTAGAAATGAGCTCCAACTTCCTCGATCATTTCAATGTCTCTCTTCCATTGGTGGTAGGAGTCGCAGGCAACATCAGCATTGGTACCGTCAGAGATGGAATCGGGCTTATCGTGTGTTAACTTGTCCCAGATGTTCTCGCTCTTATCTGAAATGGCAATATTTTTTATCAAATGGATAGCACTCTTTTGCCTTCGTACCTCAGCACTACAGGTCGAGCGCTTAACTGAGTCAGTCCCTGAGGTATGGGAGCGGTACGGGAGGGGTGTTTTCGTTACGTCAAAATGAAGCGTGGCTTCATGTCATCTGATAATTTGAGAGACGAAAACACCCATCCCTTACCGCTCCCATACCCCAGAGACTGACTCAGTTAAGAACATTTCAACTGTCTAACTATCACGGTTCGTGACCTATAACTAAAGCTCTGTATATTGTTCTGAGGTCCATACAGATTAGGTATTAGTAGCCGCGGCGGCCGGCTAGTCACAATATAACTAGGTGGGGTTAAAATTACCTATCTTAGATTAGATTTTTAACTGAATGAATGAATGAATGAATGAAAATACTTTATTGTACACCTTACAAACTAGTTAAAAACAAGACATAACAATTAAACAAAAAAAACTAAATGTACAATGGGCGGTCTTATCGCTAGAGAGCGATCTCTTCCAGACAACCTTTGGATGGAGAGGAGCTGAACTTATCTGGAAGATTGGTTGGGGTGTACCCATATTTAAATGTAAAAGAAATATTTTCATTAAATAAACTTACACATTATTACAAAAAAAAAAAAAAATACAGAATAATAGATAAGTATAATACACACACAAATAAATATATATAACTGACTAAATCAAGTACAATATTCAAATTAAAAATATGCATGGATACTAATTATAATTATATTTCCGAGGGATCATTGCACCAGAAACACGATAGGACAATATTTTGACAAAAAAAACACAAAGATTCCTGTAACTTTTGGCTAGATTCACTTGTTTATTAAATTAGAACATATTATTGGGTTAAAAATTAGATAAATAAAATCAATACCAATGCCAATCACAGCCAAGGGTTTACTGTAGGGGTTTAGCAAAATTATCTATATTTTATGGGACATTCAATAAAATCTGGAGTTTCGAGCGGCGCGAGGTGTTTTTTTTTGTATGATGGTTTCTGCCTGGTGTTGGCGCAACCATATAGCGCCCATGATAGGTATAAAAATTTACTACGCCAGGTATCAGGTATGCAACTCCGTGATCCGATGATCACGTGGTTAAACACCAGATGACGTTATGGCCAATGAGAATTGAGACAGCCAAGTTGGGCTCAATCCACTCCATTACATATCAGAAATACTTTACCTAAACTAACCTAGCAAGTCAAATCGTATGATTTCAAGAAAACTAAAAAAAATCGAGAGTGCTTGACATTAAAGAAAGAAAGAAAGAAATAAAAGTTTATTTATGACCATACAAACACACACCAAGAAAAAACAAACAAACAAGATATGGACTAGTCACATATGGTGTGTAACATCTGACATCTGACCTCCTTGGTACTAAGCAATATGGCTGATAGTACCAGCCTCTCGGAACAATGCGCGCTTCCCGTCCCCTTTTACAGAATCACTCCCACAGATTGCAGGTAAGCGAGAGGAAAGGTGTCACATTAAAAACCCATAGGTACCCATACCTATGTTTTCCATACATTTTCTATGGAGTGACACTTGTATCCGAAGTATCCCTCCGCATATCCCTTGTGTTTTTGAAAATACTCCAATACTGTTTGACTTAATTTTTGTTGTAAATTCAAATTTTAACCGACTTCACTAAAAGGAGAATATTTTCAATTTGGCTGAAAGTTGGATGTATACATTAGACCATAGGCGGCCTAGGCTTAGGCCCCGAGGTGGCGCGCGTAGTATTCCTGCGTGCCCCTCATGGAGACAGGGTGGAGTATCGTGCTCCACCCCACCGGGAAGGGGTTCCCTCAGTTGGGGGACAGCGGAAGAATGCGAAAGCGTAGGTACCCGATGGCAAAGGCCACAAGCGGCTGCTAGTAGAGTATAAAAGCCGTGTGCCTCACCACTAACGTTCCATGCTCCTTCCACCTGGTACGCAGCTGATGCGACTCCGAACCTGAACCCTGGAGGGAAGCTCAGGTCCTCAGCAGCACAGGCTACGCTTACTGCTGCGCTGAAAATGCATTGAAATACCATTAAAAAGCGTGAAAAAAGATCAGTTAGAAACTAAATTAAGTCCTCGTCAAATTACTGTACGGGTATGAAATAAGATGCAAAGCCTAAAAATCATCACAGTGAAACTACTTGACGCATTTTAATATAATTAGTATAGATATAATATTTTGAGTAGTAGTAGAGGTTTTTGTAAAAGAGTTCGTCCGGGGAAGTACTACCACCATTCATATTTCTGCCGCAAAACAGTTGTGTTCGCAATGCTGTGTTCTGGTTTCTGGTTTGGAGGGTAAGGGTGCCGGTGAAGTTACAGGCACATGAGACTTTTCATCTTTATGTCTCAGGGTGGCGGGCGCAGTGCAATGCTACATACGGTGCCTCCTAGGTGGACGTGACCTATATAATACTTTATATAGATAGATAGAAAATACTATCGGATGAGGTGACCTATGAGGTAATGCACTGTTCATAGGCAGAGGTTACCACCACTTAACATCACGTGGGCCATATGCTTGTTCAGTCATTCAGTTGTATAAAAAAAAAAAACTTTATTGTACACTTTAATAAATAAAAATACGAAAAAAAGAAACAAAACTTAACTATATAATTAAAAGTACAATGGGCGTTCTTATGGCTTAGCAGCGATTTCTTCCAGACAACCTTTGGATGGAGATAAATTTATAAGTTAGGAAGAATGGCCGGGGTGTATTTATATTATTATAGGTACAAAAGAAGTGAAAAAATAATTAAAGACACAATATTAATACCTATCTATTAACTATCAAAATAAACTTGTAAAAACTATTTAAAATAATACGATATACACATACATTTTTTTTTTTTTTTTTTTTACTATCGGATGAGGTGATCTATGAGGTAATGCACTGTTCATAGGCAGAGGTTACCACCACTTAACATCACATCATACATACCATAAATCCTTACACTACAGTAAAATAATACATAGAGATACATAAATATATATATATATATATACATACATATATACATACGTACTTATACTGAAGTGAAGGGAAATAATACTATAAGAAGATGCGAGTTATGTTTTTTTTTTTTTAGTTTTTAAAACTTTGGTCGAAGGTTACGTCGTGTAAACTGGGACTTGAAACCAGAACCCTACACTATGCGTTTCCTTTTGATTATTTTACAGACGCGTTCCCCTCATACGCCTTTGGTCAATTTATTTTACCTTTTACCCGGACTTGTTAATAAGTTTCGTTGGTATAAGATTTGTCCTGGCTGCTAGCTTATTATGGAATGTGTTATTACTGGAAGAAAGCGTTATGTACCGTGGTGTGTCCGGCCCAAGAATAGACCCCTCCATCTCCTCCCGTGGATGTCGTAAAAGCCGACTAAGGGATTACCCGGACTTGTTTCTAAGATTCGTTGGTATAAGATTTGTCCTGGCTGCTAGCTTATTTATGAAAAGTGATAATACTGGAAGAAAGCGTTAGCTGAGTCAGTTGTGGGAAGCAATGGCGGCGACGAGCTCACCACTTGTCACGTCTATATTCCACGATGGTGCAACCAACTGTGAAAAGAGACCTATTGGGGCTTTGCCTACACCTACGGGAAAAAAGGCGTGTGTCTATGTATGTATGCAAACGAAAAATATTTGATGGCTGTTAGAATGATCAAAAACAAAATAATTAAAAGCAAATATGTTATATAGTTATCTCACCAAAACACGACTGTTATCCGAAGTAGCATTGTGACGACTATACTTTATCAACACTTCAGTAATATTATCAACGCTTATCTATCATCTTCTTCTATAATATGACAGTCTAATAGAATATATCTATGTAGAATAGATTGCATGAAACTCCTTGAGATTATTTCAAGATTTCCTACACACAGGGGGTAGGTAAACCTACATATTAGATAACACTTTTTTGCATTCACTATACCTATATTAAAACTAGTGTCCGCCGGTGGCTTCACCATTACTACAAAAGTATACTTAAAGCTTAGACTATAGAGTAAACCACAGACCATTTAACGAGATAGATGCCGTAAACATGTAAATTTGTATGAAACCAAGCGTGCCGTTTTATTTTTAACCACCGAGAAAAACACGACGGGGTGTTATAAGTTTGACGTGTCTCTGTGTGTGTGTGTGTGGGTGTGTGTGTGTCTGTCTGTGGCATCGTAGCTCCCGAACGGATGAACCGATTTGTTTTTTTTGTTTCATAGGTGAATTTGTCGGGAGTGTTCTTAGCTATGTTTGATCAAAATCGGTTCAGCCGTTTCATTGCGTTGAGAGATTTTTTAATTTTTACAACATTAATTACTTGTGCACCTACTATGCTACGAAATATCTCCATACGCACGGCTAGCTGATTTCAAAGAATTTTTACAGTTCACTATGGTACAATAAGGCATTTTTCTATTTCACATTTTATTTCTAATGATATTTTTTGATTGACCGTCTAATGTCGTACAAAAATCGTACAACCAGTCGTACAAAGATCCGTCAATCTACTGCGATCCGCGACCTTGGTCGGATCGCGATCTGGATTGACCGTGTAATGGCTACCTGACCGTTAATGGCTGCCTGACCGTATAATCGCTGCGTGACTGTTTAATGGCTGCCTGACCGTGTAATCGTTACCTGACCGTGTAATGGCTACCTGACCGTTAATGGCTGCCTGACCGTATAATCTTTGCGTGACTGTTTAATGGCTGCCTGACCGTGTAATCGTTACCTGACCGTGTAATGGCTACCTGACCGTTAATGGCTGCCTGACCGCATAATCGCTGCGTGACTGTTTAATGGCTACCTGACCGTGTAATGGCTGCCTGACCGTGTAATCGTTACCTGACCGTGTAATGGCTTCCTGTCGTATCGCTAAGAAGCGATTTCTTCCAGTCAGAAATAACAACAGTTTACTATTATCACCAAATACCTTGTAGATAAGTTATGTCCATGGACTTTGGCTTCGGCCTTGTCTTAGTACATACTTATTCATATATTGTATGCTCAGGTGTGTTGACGTTGAATTGATATGTGTCCTTGAACCGAGTTTTTAACACGCTTTTATTAGCTTGAGTTGTATCTATGTATGTATGTATGTATGTATGTATGTAACGGAATCTTTGAGCATAATTTTCACCAATTTCCAGAAGTCTGATTAATTGGAAACTTTGCATACGTATCAAGGACCGATGACAATGCAATAATTTTGATAACAGTTTCCCGTTATCCTTATTAGGACCGCCAGGATTACTAAATTCTTTGATAGATCCTCTGTAGTACAGTAAAAGAGACAGAGCTAGCGCGCAATCAGCGCATGCCTGCAGTTTCGGACTTACTGTGAGAAATTTCAATACCACATGTCAACAAATAACTAATTGATAAATCGAACTAAAAAATGAAAAATAAATAATAGATTAAAAAAACTAAAAAACACGCTTTTATAGCTAACTGAACTAAAAAATATTTAAATAATTACTACTTTACTTTATTACTTTACTAGAAAATATTTACTTTTACTACTTTTCATAACTCTCCTCTCATAGATAGCTGCCAATAGAATGATTGTTACATTTACTTTATCAAGCACCCCCCACGCTTTTTATTCTGAATTGAATTCTTCTGTTAATAACTTTAACTTTATTATAATTTTATTTTGAGGTGATAAATTCTGATTGATTGTTCGATCTTTTACTAGTGTAATATAAACTCTTTGAAATTGAAAATTATTTTCAATTTTTTAGTTCGGTTGGCTATAAAAGTGTGTTTTTTTTTAGTTTTTTAAAACTATTATTTATTATGAACCAATTTGTCATGCCTATGTTACATACTTATATACATACATTGACACACGCCTTTTTCCCCGAAGGGTGGTAGGCAGACCCTCAAATGGGCCTCTTTTCACTGTGTGCTGTGTGTCTTGCCGTGGTGTGTCCGGCCCAAGAGTAGACCCTACTCTTGGGCCCTCCATCTCCTCCCGTGGATGTCGTAAAAGGCGGCTAAGGGATTACCCGGACCTGTTGATAAGATTCGTTGGTATAAGATTTGTCCTGGCTGTTGGCTTATTATGGAATGTGAAGAAAGCGTTAGCTTATGTATTGTATTAAGTATATCAGTTATCTAGTACCCATAACACAAGCTCTGCTTAGCTTGGGGCTAGATAATGTTGTGTGAACTGTCCAGCATTATTTATTTATTTATTTATGATAATAATTTTTCGGTGTTGTGTATATAAAGTATAATTAACGGGTACGTATCAAAATGTATAAATTCAAAACACATACGTTTAGAATTCATAAGTTCAAAACACATAAATTTAAAAAACGTAATGGTTTAAAATTTATAATTTCATTTGATATAAGTTTAGAATAACGAAGTTCGAAATACCGAAGTTTGAAAAACATAATGTCAACAACACATAACAGCTGTAATTAATAATGGCTAAATAGTATAATAGTGGCCACAACGCGTTCATTCCTCGTCATTCGCGTTCATTGGCGTCTCTAGCCGCATCCATCCACCGCGTTCCTTGTCTTTGATCCATCGAAAGGTTGATTTTGGAACCTCACCTCTGACACAGTTTGAATAGAACCTGCATAGTTCACCTACTTCTGATATAAATAAAATATTCTCCCTCCAATCTTTCTCACCCACTTTCAAAAACCTTGCAATAAGGATATTGAATTTATTTTCGGTATTCTAAACGTATACATTGTAATCATTATGTATTTTGATTTCAGGCATTTCGACCTTTATAAATAAAAAACTTTAAGGGTTTTAAATTTATTTATTTTCACTATTAGGTTTTTTAAATTTATGTGTTTTGAACTTATATGTTTTGATACGTACCCTAACTGTATACGTTTAAAATACCGAAAATCAAAATACCGTATGGTTCAAATAAATAAATCGAATATCCCTATTGTACGGTTTTTATAATGTTTGAAATACGTCAAAGTGTCAAATTTGAAGGCTCCAGTACAAACTTGAAATTTGGCATGCATATTTGTTTGAGATTATGGCTTTAGGCATTTCGACCATTATACATATAGAACTTTATCGATTATAAAACTTATTGATTTTCACCATTAGGTTTTTTAAATTTATGGATTTTGAACTTATGTATTCTAAACGTATGTATTTTGAATTTATGAATTTTAATACGTACCCATAATTAACTCGTTTAATTCGAATTTTACGATATATGAGAGTAGATAATAGTTTATGCAACTGTCATATAACAAGGAGTATTAAAACACGAGAGTCTGTTTATCGCATGAGGCGAAGCCGAACGCGATAATAGGTTGACTCGAGTGTTTTAATACCTAAGTTATATGCAGTTTCATACACTACTTTATCTTCCCTCATAGGAAAAATTGAAATTAAACAAAGCAAAACACGATCGGCAAAAAAATGTATGAGAAGCGCGGGAAATTAAGTTCAAACTACGCATGCGTGCGCCATTTTAACACAGTTCGAACTGCGCCTTTTTTTCATATTCAGGCTATAACCATAGACTAGTTTAATGAATTAATAAAAAAAAAGATAGCGGTACTATAATGAGTTTTATGATACAGTTGGCGGTACTATAATGAGTTTTATTCTAAATTTTATGTATATGCGTCTATAAAGTGCGTCTGTGTAAAACTGTCTTTGAATTCGTAATTCGAATTTTTCGATTTGAGTGTAGATAAAATAAATTTCAGGCGTTCGTGCGCTTAACATAAAAGATTTTTTAACAAAAAAAAATGTTAAGAGTCCTTCAGGGAGGCAACGCGTTGGCAATACCTCTGCTGTTGCAGATGTCAATAGGCGACGGTAACCGCTTACCATCAGGCGGGCCGTATGCCAGTTTGTAGAGAAATTACATTAAAAAAAAAAAACTTTTGTTTGTTTGTAGGGAATAAGTAATCTGAATAAGGTGGTTGCTTCTTCATACAAACGTATTAGCACAAATATGGGCGAACAGAGTATAATTTTACACTGAAATGACCGGTGTTGGCTTTTATATTGCTCATTATTTGCGGCAAATAATATTTGGTTGAAGAAAACAGGGGATTAATAGCGAAAATAACATCGAAATTGTAGTCCATACAAGTAATTTTGATGTTATTTTCGCTATTAGTCCACTGTTTTCTTCAACCAAATATTATTTGCCGCAAATAATGACCAATATAAAAGCCAACAACGGTCATTTTAGTGTAAAATTATACTCTGTTCGCCCGTATTTGTGCAAATACGTTTGAATTAAATTCAAAAAGCAACCAACTTAGTACTGTACGTGCAAACTGTGTTAACGTAATCTTATCTTATCATTTTCATCCGACATAGCGATATTGTATAATGATTGAAAAAAACCGGTAATAACTCACGTAGGTACTTGTTATCGCCGGGAAGCCGTCGCGTAGGTATACTCCTTGAGGAAGGGGGTATTAAGTCCCAGAAACTCGAGTCGGGTGTTTGACTCGGAACAAGTACCTACGTGAGTTATTACCGGTTTTTTCAATTATCAATATTACTCACGGAAGTTTTAATAGTATTATTGTATAATGATGTTTCACTGCACCAGAGCGTATTTTAGAATCCTATATTCCCACTATGGTGCAACCCACGGTAAAAATCAGACCCATTGCCTCTGCCTACCCTTTCGGGGAAAAAGGCGTGTGTTCAATATAAAATAATTTATTAGCTATTTAAATTCAAATTAGAACCGGAAAGAACTTACGAACGTACAGGAAAAATAGACAATGAAGTATGAGAGGGAATGAAACAAGTACAAAAACATTTTATTATAAGTAAAAACTAATTACAAAATGGCAAAATCCAAGTTAAACTACAAAAAAAAAATATACTACCTAGGTAGCAAACATGGAAACGGCCCACCTGTTGGTAAGCGGTTACCGTAGCATATATGGACACCTGCAATACCAGAGGCATCACATGCACGCGCGTTGCCGACCCTTTAAACATTCCAAACACACCTTTTGAAAAACCCGATACTGTAGTCACTTGGGAAAACCTCAGCAGGGAGATCCACAAACTACTAGGATGCACAAACTACTAGGATGGGGAGATCATTCCACAACCTGAGTGTTCGCGGGAGGAAGTTGCTCTGAAACCGCACAGTCCGGGGCCATCGTGGATCTACGGTGAGCGGATTGAATCCTCTGCCGATGGTGAGCGGATATTTGATATGAAACACAACATTGATATAACATAAGCACAAAAAAAATTGGAATTTGTCCATTCACCGACATTTCTTTTTTTTTGTAGTAGTAGTAGCTTTTTTGTGAAAGAGTTCGTCCGGGGAACTACCACCATACCTATTTCTGCCTCAAAGCAGTAGTGCTCGCATTGCTGTGTTCCGGTTTGAAGGGTAAGGGTGCCGGTGAAATTACAGGCACATGAGCCTTTTCATCTTTATGTCTCAGGGTGGCGGGCGCAATGCAATGCCACATAGGGCGCGTCCTAGGTGGACGTGATCTATGAGGTAATGCACTGTTCATAGGCAGAGGTTACCGCTGGGCCATCAGCTTGTTCCGTCATACAAGTAGCATAAAGAAAAAAGTTTTTATTGTAAACTGTTTTATACCGGTTCTATCACCTTAAATAAAAGCTCTGGTTTAATGGAAAAATATTTGATTTTTCAATTTATTAATTTACTTAACTAGTACAGCTAATATTTATACGGTTTATATACAACTAGCGATTCGCGTCGGCTTCGCACAGGTAGCCCCCCGGTGAAGCTCCCCCCGCTATGTGCTTCTCCTGGTTCGAAGCTACCTCCCCACCAATTTTCAGCCAAATCAGTTCACCCATTCTTGAGTTATAAGTGGTGTAACATATGGTGGTATATAGTGTATATCGTGGTGTGTATAGAGATAGATAACTGTTCGAAATAAACTAAGACAACTAATAAACTGTTTATAACTGTTAAAAATAAACTAAGACAACTAATAAACTGTTTATAACTGTCCGAAATAAACTAAGACAACTAATAAACTGTTTATAACTGTTCGAAATAAACTAAGACAACTAATAAACTGTTTATAACTGTTCGAAATAAACTAAGACAACTAATAAACTGTTTATTCTAGTTAAATATTTGAACCATCAAAACAGTATCAGTAGGCGGACTCCTGAGTTTGCACTCCCATATAGCTGTTTTTTCTCAACGCCAGCATTCGTCGCTTCCTCACAGTGTAGACCACAACGGAGATGATGGCGACTGCGAGTAGGAGACCAGCGGACATGAGGAGGTAGCTAGAGGTCTTCGTGGTGGCTTTGGAGGGGTTCGCATGGCTGTAAATAAATAAATAAATAATGCTGGACAGTTCACACAACATTATCTAGGCCCAAGCTAAGCAGAGCTTGTGTTATGGGTACTAGATAACTGATATACTTAATAATACAACACATTACATAGTTTTTTATTTAATTATACATAGAATATACACAGAACTCCCTGAACAAGTATCTGCAGACCGAACAAATGTTTGTTCCGAGGCGAGAATCGAACCCGCAACCTCCTGCGTCGCAGGCGAACCTTCGCTCGCCGTGCCACAGAGATCGTCAAAGGTCGCCGTCGTAAGATGAGAAGAAAGTATTTAATTTATGGTTATCTAATGCTGATGGTATGAAGACGTGTTTTTTTTGTAATTGGCGTCGCACGGCTTGTGCATTTGCCATTTTCAAGTATATTTATTGTATTTTCAATATAATTTGCAACGTTACACTCCTTCCAAGTCGACAAAGTAACAGTCAAGTCACGTTTTAGAAAAACGGTGGCCGTTTTACATTACTTGTTGGCCATGCCGAGTCCCTCATGATTTGTTTCCCGTTGTAACCTCCTGCTAGACCAAAAAACCCTCATCTTTTCCTGTCTAGTTCTTTCATGTAGGGGAGACCGGGGCAAGATGAAGTCCGGGGCAGGACGGGAAATGTGCTTGTGTGCGTAACTGGTGTACACAACAGAGCCGAGCACGGCGTCATTCGTGCGAACTTCAGTCGCCTCACGCGAGTCAGAACGGCGCGTGCGTGTCACTACCTGTTTTTGCTGCGTGGCGAGAAAAAACTGCATTTTGGAGGAATGTTAAAAAGTTTTCAGTTTTGAATCGATGTGCACCAAGGTATGTATCAGTGCTATTGTAATACTTTACCACATACTTATTGCAGCAGTGTAAAACTATCGAATTTAGGTTGTTTTTTCGTACAATTATTTTGTAAGTTAGAATTGTTGATACATTTGTAAAATGTGTCTGCTGGGGCAGCATGATCGGGGCATAATGGGATACTATCCCGTCTTGCCCCGTATGTGTAGGTAGAAAAATGTTTCATACTTGTATATTAACCTGTTTTATTTTTTGTTTGCAGTTAAATCGGTACGAAATTATAAACGAAAATAGGATCGTGGATCATGGGAAGAGGAAAATATGAGAAAAGCAGTTGGAGCTGTGCTTTCTGAGACGTTGCGATTTAAACGAGCCTCGTCTGCATATGATGTGCCTAAATCGACTTTATAACGACGGGTGACTGGGTGAGAAAGGCTCGATGTGCTGATAATTCTGACACTGACTCAGATAGTAACTATGTGAAAAAGAAGAATTTAGGACGCTACAAAACAATTTTTAATAAGTAACAACCTGATTAAAACGTGTACTCGTTTTACCCCATAGTGTTTCCCGTCTTGCCCCGATCATGGGGCAAGACGGGATTTTTGACTTGTGCCATTTAATTCCTATTTGCCAAAAAAATATGTGATTTAGAGCTGTAAAAGATAACAATTATATTAGTTGAAACCATAAGTGTTGCTTTAGTTGTAAGAAATTTTTAATAAACAGTTTGATTTTCAAATTTTGACGCTTTTTCTCTTAAGGGTCTCATCTTGCCCGGTCTCCCTACCTCCTTGTGAGTCACCCACACCATCGATTTGAATTATCAATCAACAATTCAATATTCATATAGCGTTGTAATCTTTAGCTAAAATTATAATCTTAATCTATTTATCCTCATCATAATTTTATGCCTTCTAGATGTTCAACAACTGTGTCAAAAAACTTCAATTACTTTATTTTTAGGGTTCCGTACCCAAAGGGTAAAACGGGACCCTATTACTAAAGCTCGGCTGTCCGTCACCAGGCTGTATCTCATGAACCGTGATAGTTAAGACAGTTGAAATTATCACAGATGATCTATTTCTGTTGCCGCTATAACAACAAATACTAAAAAACAGAATAAAATAAATATTTAAGGGGGTTCCCATAACAACAAACGTGATTTTTCCAAATGTAGGTTAAGCAATTATATGCGAGGTCAGTTTTTGGATTGGTGACAACTTTTTGCGTGCAATTTTTATTGTTTTTTTTTACAAATGTTATTTTTTTTGCCGTTTTTATAGATATTGGGTACCCCTCGTGCGCGAGTCTGACTCGCACTTGGCCGGTTTTTTTCCAACCAGCAAGTTTCTCCCAGTGTTGCCACGATTTAAGACATTGTATTCCCGACGCGGTCAATAAGAATGTATATTTGTGAAAAAAGGGATTTCCGGATCGTTACACCTTCGTTTTGAGAGAGATGTCTCAATATAAGAGCCTGGACACTCACACGGTTCCGATGTCCTCTGGCACGTTCAAGGAGTTGCTCTTGATGACGCTGGAGTAGTAGAAGGCGGAAGCGCGAGGAGTTCGCGTACGGTCAGGAGACCTGAAGTCTACCTCATAAAGACCAAACTTTATGCTGAAAACGAAACAGAACGCATGAGAATCAGGCATGGATTAAATTTACACAATCAAGCAGTCATCACGCTTGAAAGTGACTTCTGGTTGCTTTTGGTGGTTAATAGTAGTAGAGCTTTTTTGTGAAAGAGTTCGTCCAGGGAACTACTACCACCGTACCTATTTCTGCCACAAAACGGTAGTGCTCGCATTGCTGTGTTCCGGTTTGAAGGGTATAGGTGCCGGTGAAATGACAGGCACATGAGATTTTTCATCTTTATGTCTCAGGGTGGCGGGCGCAGTGCAATGCCACTTAGGGTGTGTCCTAGGTGGACATGACCAATGAGGTAATGCATTGCTAAGGGCAGAGGTTACCGCTTAACATCAGGTGGGCATCTACTTCAAGCATGATGGTGACTTTTGGATGTAAAACCTCCAGAAATTCAAGGATTTCTTGAATTCGTAGAAGACTGGTCCATAGTTTATGATATGATGATGAGCATTACAATTTAATATCTTAGGAAGTTACCCGCAATTACATACCTAAGTGTTCATTTCTCGACAGGGCAGACCTGATCGAGAATGTAAAATTTAATACAGTCTCTAAAGATAAAGATAAAGATAGAGATAAAGATAAAGATAAATATAAAGATAAAGATAAAGATAAAGATAAAGATAAAGATAAAGATAAAGATAAAGATAAAGATAAAGATAAAGATAAAGATAATTTATTTGCTTAAACATATGTACAAATTGATGGTAATAAGAACAAACAACGCCAGGTACGGTAGGTAGGTACTTACGTGTATCCATGCATCCATTCAAAGCTATCCATGAGTGACCAAGCTGTGAACGCAGTCACATTCACGCCGTCTTCTTTAATGGCCAACAAGACCTGGAAACAAGAGAAAAAAAAGAAGACAACATTTTTGAAATACAAAATGCTCTTATTGATGATTCCGCATTTAATGACGTCAAAGCAATCCAAGTGTGGACCTGGAAGTCCAGGTGAAAATCAACGATAGATCAGAGAGTCAGGAAATGGACAGGAAATGGAGACAGAGAGGCTAACTAGGTCACTTGCTTGAAAAAGTTCATCATCATGACCAGCCTATATCAGTCCAGTGCTGGACATAGGCCTGTCCACGACTGGCTTTCCTCCATAGGCATTGGACTCTTTAAATAATTAAAATGAAAAATATCGTTTCCGCTTCAAATGAGATATCGGGTTTTTTTTGAACCAAAATTCCCTTTTGCATGAACTTGGAGCTCCAAAGGGGACATCTTAATGTGGATGCTCCCGATTGAGGCGCGTTTTTTTTTGTGTTTTTTGCCCATTACAGCTCCTCAACACTTCTTCAGATAGCGAAAGTTGATTTCGAGAGAACTAGGAGACTTAACACACATGTTTTAATTGATAGTATCTCATAAATAACACAAGTTAAGCTACGATACCCCTAAACAAAAAAATACACTGTAAAAATGTGTACTTAACTAATTCTGTGACATCAACTAATCTTAACAGGACCAAGCGTGGAGGAGTCTGTTCTCGTCACAAGAAAAGTCTGTACCTACTATAGGATGCGTGGCTTGTACATAGACACACGCCTTTTTCCCTAAAGGGTAGGCAGAGCCTCAATGGGCCGCTTTTCACCGTGGTTTGCACCATCGTGGGAATATGACGTGGCAAGGGGTGAGCTCATCGCCACCATTGCTTCCCACAACTGACTCTGCTAACGCTTTCTTCCATCCTTAATAAGCTAGCAGCCAGGACAAATGTTATACCAAGGAATCTTACTAACAAGTCCGGGTATGATCAAATTACCTGTTTCAGATAGTCCCTGAAGAAATCTATCCTGTCTTTATCCTCCAGCCCTCCCTCATTGCAGAGACCATTTTCCGTTATAATAATAGGTACATCTCCATATTCTTTCTTTATCCAGGTCAGCTGCTTTCTGAAGCCCTCTGGGTGTTTCTGCAAGTAAAATAGGTTTATAGGAAAGTTATCTACACTAATATTATAAAGAGGAAAGATTTGTACCTATTTTTGTATGTTTGTATGTTTGTAAAGAATAGGCTCAAAAAGTACTGGGCCGATTTAAAAAATTCTTTCACCATTGGAAAGCTACGTTCTCCCTGAGAGACATAGGCTACCAGGGGGGGGGGGGGGGCTGTTTTTCATCTGAAACTACCCGTGCGAAGCCGGGACGAGTCGCTAGTACCTATATATAAAAAAAAGTCGTGTTAGTTACACCACTTATAACTCAAGAACGGGTGAACCGATTTGGCTGAAAATTGGTGGGCAGGTAGATTGACATGGAACCAGGAGATTGACGTAGGAGGGGGGGTTTACCGGGGGCTACCCGTGCGAAGCCGGGGCGAGTTGCTAGTATTATATAAGTTTATAGAACCCACTTGATTAAAAATTCAAACCGACCTTTGTGATGCGGCTGACGAGTACTCAGCTGAGATGTGAGAGGTTGTGGGTTCGATTTCCACTGCTGGACAAATGTTTTATGATATGCCAGTCCAGTTGAGCTACCTTTAGATCATAGAATTGAAACTATCGTGGTTGGGAATCATATTAAAAGATAAACGGCTAATTACCACTATTATTCGTCACTTTGCTGACGTTGCGTGTGTACGCAGCCTTATACCGACGACGTAGGTAGTGCTAGTGACGTAGATGAACTAATTCTCGACGCGCGCGCAACGAACCTACCGCCGCCGCCGCCGCCGCCGCTGTCCCAGCGAGCTGAGCGCGCGGTTGCACGCAGTATTCGCTGGTCCACCGTCGAACGCGGTCGCGGGCGGTGCTCATGATGAAGAGGCTTCTGAACTCAGTCTCGAAACGTCAGCAAAGTGACGAATAATAGTGGTAATTAGCCGTTTATCTTTTAATACCTTTAGATCGCTTGCAGCGGTATTCAGGTAGCACAACTGTTTCATATGTATTTTGTACATACCTTGTATTATTATTTCTGTAAATAAATGTATCAAGTACTTATATGTATTAAGCGTTGGAGACCTGCCATGTCCAATGGAAAGTTATCATCTGTTCAATTGAGGTGGTATTTGAATTTCGCTTATCGGATATAATTCACTTACAATGATAGAATACATGATATGAACTTGGTTCCATTCCTTAGCAGTTCGCATTACAAAGGTGGAACCGAAACGCTTAGTGCGTATTGCGGGTATACTGATGAGGTAAGGCTGGTACGGAGCCGTGCGCCTGCTTGTCGTATGATCACTTACAGGAAAGAATGAAGAAGCTGTTAGTTTCCATGACGGATCAATGTCCAGCTTAGCGTTCAGCAGTGGTGCGTCTCCGATCAGCCAAGGCTCCAAGACTTCACCTTCCTTCGCTTTGCGTATGACCCGACTTGTGTAGTAATTAATTCCATAGAAGTCATAGGTCCCTGAAACAGTTAGTAGTTTAAGAAATATTGGACGAGGAAGCTTATAAATAACTACAGGTCACTATTGCTTAACTGAGTCAGTCCTTGAGGTATGGGAGCGGTACGGGAGGGGTGTTTTCGTTACGTCAAAATGAAGCGTGGCTTCATGGCATCTGATAATTTGAGAGACGAAAACACCGCAATCCCGTACCGCTCCCATACCGCGGGACTTACTCAGTTAAGCGCTAGAACTGTAATATCATGACGAGATGCTGGGTCATAGGATGCAAGAGATTGCGGGTTCGATTCCCGCTCCGAGACAAATGTTTGCATGATCTGCAAATATTTGTTCCGTGTCTGTGTGTTGTGGTAGCATGGAACTCGTAATTCCTGATACCCAAGACACAGGGGATCCTACTGTGAGATCAGGACTATGTATGTGACTGTGAGTGTGTTATGTTATGAATATCAAACCAAAAGGTTACTATCTATCTTATCTATCTTTGACGACCTCTGTGGCGCGGCGGGCGAAGATTGGCCTGCGACGCAGGAGGTTGCGGGCTCGATTCCCGCCTTGGAACAAATATTTGTGCGATCGCAGATGTTTGTTCAGGGTGTTCTGGGTATTTTCTATATATAATATAAAATATCTATCAATGTAATATATAGTATTAAGTGTATCAGTTATCTAGTACCCATAACACAAGCTCTGCTTAGCTTGGAGCTAGATAATGTTATGTGAACTGTCCAGCATTATTTATTTATTTATTTTATCTATAGGTGGATATACGTGGTTACTATCCTAAGTGGACGTGACCTGTGAAGCAATGCACATTGCTATAAAGCACAAGTCCGGGCTGGTATGGAGTACTGCTGCCACGTTTGGGATGGCTCGGCCAAACACCAGCTCGCTGCCTTGGACTCGATCGAACGTAGAGCTTTCAGGCTTATAGGTGAGCAACATAGCGGAGACTAGGTGAGCAATATGAATCTATGTCGTAACAAGATCGTAACAAGTGGAAATCCGTGGTATCTGCCTACCCCTCCGGGAAACAGGCGTGAGTTTATGTAGGTATATAAGAAACCCTGGCTTTCCAGCCAGTGATGCTTCGTAAGCCGAAGTCGAACTAGCTCACCTTTTAGAAGCTCCGTTTCTTCTTTAGATAAAGAGGGTAGGTTGGAGCGTGGGTATCCTAGCTTCTTGCTGTAGGCTGCAATCACCTTCTCTACCGCTGGGGGCCATCCGCCTTCCTTCGCGAAGATTGGATGAGAGTATAGTCCAGCCTAAAAGAGTTTTAAAAAAAAAAGAGAATCTGTCGAGATTTTTGGGTTTCGTTCCTCAAAAGGTACAAACAGAGACATTATAGATCACTTTCGTGTCTGTCTGGCTGTCCGTCTCTCACAGCCTACTACAAAGCAAAAAAGTTGAAATTCGTTAAATGAACGAATTCAGAATTTGAGGGTTCATTGTGCGGTCAAACAAGATATAAAAAAAACTTTTCACTACTCATTTTGAAACTTTCAGTTCCATATAAATAAATCAATACAAATAAACAGTACAACTTTTTTTTTTTCTTTATAATTGGCGCCGCACGGCTTGTGCATTTGCCATTTTCAAGTATCTGTATTTTCAATATATTTTGCAACGTTACACTCCTTCCAAGTCGTCAAAGCCACAGTCAAGTCATGTTTTAGTAAAACGGTGGCCAATTTTACTAAAACTTTGGTGGACAATTTCCACCAATTTCAAAAGTCAGGCAATTCACTTCAATTTCATTTCACTACACTTGTGCTTTTTAAACGAGCTACATTCGTTAAAATGCCACCAAAATAACTCAAAATAACTCATGAAAACACTAGGAAAAGAAATAAAATAAAAGTAGACAACGTCTCTTTTCGAAGAGTCAAACAGTACAACTTACAGGAGTCGCATAATATGGCATCATCTGACATCTGTCAAATCAAATAGCGCGCGCTTTCCCGGCTTCTTACATCTGACATCTGTCAAATCAAATAGCACGCGCTTTCCCGGCTTCTTACATCTGACATCTGTCAAATCAAATAGCGCGTGCTTTCCCGGCTTCTTTTCTTACATCTGACATCTGTCAAATCAAATAGCGCGCGCTTTCCCGGCTTCTTACATCTGACATCTGTCAAATCAAATAGCACGCGCTTTCCCGGCTTCTTACATCTGACATCTGTCAAATCAAATAGCGCGTGCTTTCCCGGCTTCTTACATCTGACATCTGTCAAATCAAATAGCGCGTGCTTTCCCGGCTTCTTTTCTTACATCTGACATCTGTCAAATCAAATAGCGCGCGCTTTTCCGGCTTCTTACATCTGACATCTGTCAAATTAAATAGCACGCGCTTTCCCGGCTTCTTACATCTGACATCTGTCAAATCAAATAGCGCGTGCTTTCCCGGCTTCTTTTACATCTGTCAAATCAAATAGCGCGCGCTTTACCGGCTTCTTACATCTGACATCTGTCAAATCAAATAGCACGCGCTTTCCCGGCTTCTTACATCTGACATCTGTCAAATCAAATAGCGCGTGCTTTCCCGGCTTCTTTTCTTACATCTGACATCTGTCAAATCAAATAGCGCGCGCTTTCCCGGCTTCTTACATCTGACATCTGTCAAATCAAATAGCACGCGCTTTCCCGGCTTCTTACATCTGACATCTGTCAAATCAAATAGCGCGTGCTTTCCCGGCTTCTTTTACATCTGTCAAATCAAATAGCGCGCGCTTTACCGGCTTCTTACATCTGACATCTGTCAAATCAAATAGCACGCGCTTTCCCGGCTTCTTACATCTGACATCTGTCAAATCAAATAGCGCGTGCTTTCCCGGCTTCTTTTCTTACATCTGACATCTGTCAAATCAAATAGCGCGCGCTTTCCCGGCTTCTTACATCTGACATCTGTCAAATCAAATAGCACGCGCTTTCCCGGCTTCTTACATCTGACATCTGTCAAATCAAATAGCGCGCGCTTTCCCGGCTTCTTATTACACACTTCCGTCCCTTTTCACGAAATCACTACCATTGCAGGAAAGCAAAGGGAAGATGTTACACATTTAAAAACTGTGGTGAATCAGTTCAGTGCTCCTCACTGCCTCCTTATGAAGTGCATTGGATTCTTTTACTTCTCCTCCTTATTACGTTCTTGGGGCACTCTAAGCTTGTTTTGCCAAATATCGGTCTATGAAAAGCACTTACAAGGTATTGCCGTGCTAGTTCTGCAAGATCCTCGTCTTCTTCGGTTAGAGGTTGGAACCACAGCCCGACATTGGTCAGCGAAACACGACCTATAAAGAAAAGAGTAGTGAACAGATCAGTCGTTTTAGAGCTACCGGCAGATCTAGCGCTTAACCGAGTCAGTCCCTGATGTATGGGAGCAGTACGGGACGGGTGTTATTGTCTCTCAAATTAACACATGACATGAAGCCATGCTTCATTTTGACGTAACCAAAACACCCCTCCCGTACCGCTCCCATACCTCAGAGCCTGACTCCTTGTAGAGCTGAACGCGATTTGAATCTAACGCCAAAGTTTTTACAAGATCTTTGTATGTAATGTTCGGATCAGATCTTGCAACTGAATTTTAAATCAGTTATCCTCAACCAATTGAGATGAAATTTGGCATACCTATCAAGTTTCGATGACAATATTATGGTGACAGTGAGCTGATCTGATGATAGAGATAACGGACAACGGAACCCGGATAATAGTAGACTGGTTTTTAGGCTCATTTGGATCAGCACACGGTTCCGATCAGTAATTTCCTAAAAGCTTGGGCCTGAAAATTGGGTCACGCATCATTGCCATATTGGCACATAATGGCATCTTGCTCAGCGTTTATTGCTCTAAAACAAAGCAACGCCAATCTACCGCTGGAGCCTTACAGGAGAAGTACAGATAATAACTATAGTAATAAAGGATTAACAAACCATGATACTTTGCCCTGAACTCCTCATCATACACCCTCCAGGCCTTCGCATGAGCTACAAGAACATGCTTGCTGCATAGCAGAGATCCCACTTCTGGGCTAATGATCCCAGGAGCTAAGATCCCAGTCTGGTACGCCAAGTCACATTTCACCAGGGGTTCGTTGATGGTGATCCAGGTCTTCACGCGGTCTCCGTAGAGGGAGAAGACGATGCGGGCGTAGTTCGCGAACCAGTCGGATACGAGGGGGTTAGTCCAGCCTCCTGGAAATAGTAGATTGAAAATTTGAAAGTCATCATCAGCCAGCAGCCTTTGGATGTCTACTTAGGATTCTCATTTAGATTGTCCTGTAAACTATGAGTTAGGATATTCGCATTCAAATCCAATTTACGACTGAGTCATCAGCAAGCGAGTTCGATATATCCAAAGAACTAGGAATTGTGAACATTCAAGAACTAACGTATATGCACTAGAAATGTTTTGAATCATTCAAAGAGTACAGACATGATACATCCGTCCCGCTCTTATAACAGATAGAGACAGCAATCCAACGCTACTTGTCGGCAGATGACGGTAGTAAATCTACATGAATGCCTGTAGCGCTTCTATTCGTCAATAGATGGCGCTACGAAGCTCTAAATGAGTTTAAGCAAGTCAGCCGGCGTTTTTTTTTTTTTTTTTTTTTTGTCTTCAGAGTATAAAATTCATTTACGAATAAACCGGTCCGGGTAGGACCGGAATTATGTCCGGACTCACCGCCCTGAAAAGGGCAGAATACCAGACTAAAATTACTCCGGTGTTCCTCTCGCGCCATGTTTGCCAGACCACGGGAACAAAATCCTTCCGCGATCCGACTGGCAATATTAGTAATCCCAGTCAGCCGGCCTAACACTATAATGGTACCGCTGGTAGTTGCTACCTTCGAGATATGGGACCCTAATAAGCGTGGTCTTATACAGGTCTATGGGAGCTCACCAAGATCCTGTAGCCTTTGCGGCAGTTCCCAATGGTACAGCGTGACCACAGGTTCAATGCCCTTCTCCAGGAGTGCGTCGATCAGTTCGCTGTAGTACCTCGTGCCTTCTTTGCTGATGTAGTTTGGAAACCCCTTTGGCAGTATTCTTGGCCAGGATATAGAAAATCTGTAAGGAATAATCATAATCCATATGTCTATGTATTATGTCTATAATCTGGGTATCTTCAAGTCTAGAGTGAATAGGTGCTTTCTAGACCTTTGTGCTCCATCTTCGGCCACATCGTCACTTACCAACAGGTGAGATCGTGGTCAAAAAAAGGTCTATCAATGTTTAAAAAAATAAGAAAAAAAGAACACGGATGGAAAACTTGCTCAACTTCATCACCTTGAGATAGATAGATTACCAGAAGAAGTACAATGGGCGGTCTTATCACTTAGCAGCTCATACTTTGATCACGATCATCCTGTAGAAGTCTACTGCTGAACATAGACCATAGAAGCCATGAAGAACGGTCGTGAGCCTCACCATCTACCGACTTCCTGCGACCTTAAGAATGTCGTTGGTCCATCGAGAAAGATTGGGTCCGTGGTCGCCAATAGAGTACCCCAACGGTTCACCAACGGTTTTTTTTATTTTTTATACTACTTGAATGACTGAACATGCAGATGGCCCACCTGATGTTAAGCGGTAACCACTGCCTATGAACAATGCATTATCTCATAGGTCAAGTCCACCTAGGACGCACCCTATGTGGCATTGCACTGCGCCCGCCACCCTGAGACATAAAGATGAAAAGTCTCGTGTGCCTGTAATTTCACCGACACCCTTACCCTTCAAACCGGAACACAGCAATGTGAGCACTACTGCTTTGCGGCAGAAATAGGTATTGCTAGGTAAGGTTATTAGGTAGTACGTCCCCGGACGAACTCTTTCACAAAAAAGCTCTACTAGGTACTACTAAATAGTCGTTTCTGCGGCCTATATGACTTACCCGATGTAATTTTAACCGTTACATGACTAATAGCTGACACATCAGCCAGTAGAGCGTTTTTGTGAAAGAGTTCGTCCGGGAACGAAATATGGCAGTGTATTTTTTAACAAAGAGAAATAAAGCCACGCGATCTCAATCAAAAATTAAAATTGTATAAAAAGAAACCCTGGCTCACAAAGATGAAAGTCTCGTGTGCCTGTAATTTCACCGGCACTCATATCTTTCAAACCGGAACACAGCAATGCGAGTAACACTACTTTGCGGCAGAAATAGGTATAGTGGTATTTTTTATAAAACGAGGACATTACAGCTCCTCCGTACCTACCTATAAAAGTGGACTCCCAACTCCTGAACCATCTCCAGGTCTCTTCTCCAGAGGCGGTAGGAGTCACAGGCGACATCTCCATTGCCATGGTCTGGTATGGAGCTGAGCTGCTTGTGCGTGAACCGGTCCCATATACTCTCGCCCTTGTCTGAAATACCATGATTTACCATCAGTCTTTATCTCACCAAGTGCATACCTATCATAAAAAGAGAAAACGAGAGAAAAAGAGGATAGTCATTATCTCAGCCATCATTATCCAACATCCTAAATAGGACGATTTTGGCATACGATTAGCTAGGCTGGACAGTTAACGGGTTCGGCCCGGACCCGGGCGGACATTCTAGACGTTATCCACTTGAGTACTCAACATTTAAACTTCAATCACCAATCCGGCTGCCTACCGCTCAGAGCATTGCAGGCCTCCGTACCGGAGGCCTGCCGTGGTCATTATGTCAAATCCCCCCATTGTATTCTATGAGGAGGCTTATGAGGCATTATATCGGGAGGCCTATGAGGCATTCTATGAAGAGGCCTATGAGGCATTCTATGGGGAGGCCAATGAGGAATTCTATGGGGAGGCCAATGAGGAATTCTATTGGGAGGCCTATGAGACATTCTATGGGGAGGCCTATGAGGCATTTTATGAAGAGTCCCATGGGACATTCTATGGGGAGGTATATGAGGCATTCTATGGGGAGGCCTATGTGGCATTCTATGGGGAGGCCTATGAGGCATTCTATGTGGAGGCCAATGATACATTCTATGAAGAGGCCTATGAGGCATTATATTTCTATGGGGAGGCCAATTAGGCATTTTATGAAGAGTCCCATGGGACATTCTATGGGGAGGTATATGAGGCATTCTATGGGGAGTCCTATGTGGCATTCTATGGGGAGGCCTATGAGGCATTCTATGGGGAGGCCAATGAGACATTCTATGAAGAGGCCTATGACGCATTATATTTCTATGGGGAGGCCAATGAGGAATTCTATGAGGAGGCCTATGAGACATTCTGTGGGGAGGCCTATGAGGCATTCTATGAAGAGTCCTATGGGACATTCTATGGGGAGGTTTATGAGGCATTCTATGGGGAGTCCTATGTGGCATTCTATGGGGAGGCCTATGTGGCATTCTATGGGGAGGCCTATGTGGCATTCTATGGGGAGGCCTATGTGGCATTATATGGGGAGGCCTATGTGGCATTCTATGGGGAGGCCTATGTGGCATTCTATGGGGAGGCCTATGTGGCATTCTATGGGGAGGCCTATGTGGCATTCTATGGGGAGGCCTATGTGGCATTCTATGGGGAGGCCTATGTGGCATTCTATGGGGAGGCCTATGTGGCATTCTATGGGGAGGCCTATGTGGCATTCTATGGGGAGGCCTATGTGGCATTCTATGGTGAGGCCTATGTGGCATTCTATGGGGTGTCCTATGAGGCATTCTATGGGGAGGCCTATGAGGTATTCTATGAAGAGTCCTATGAGGTATTCTGTGACAGGCACTGGTTGCGAAAAGGTGGCGGAGCTTAGAACATCGTCGAAAAGTTGCGTGTTTGTGTATCTTCTACCGCATACATTTCGGTGAGTGTGCTCAGGAGCTGCACGATTTGATCCCCTCCTCTCCATTCCGCCACCTGACGACCAGACGTGGAGAGGCGTTTCACCCTTTTGTTGTCGACATACCATCGTCGCGTTCAAACCGTTTCTCGAGCTCTTTCATCATACGGACAGCAAAAGCCTGGAACTCTCTTCCAGCTTCTGTATTCCCTTTATCATACAACTTGGGTATCTTTAAACGAAGAGTGAATAAGCATCTTCTAGGCGAGCGTGCTTAAATGGGCTTCATCGTGGCTTGAAGGAAACCACAATGAAGCCAAACGCAAGCCTATTTTAGATGAAAAAAAATGGTAAGAAGAAAGACTTACCACTGATGTTCCATGCTCCTTCAATCTGGTATGAAGATGACGCTACTCCGAACTGGAACCCTCGGGGGAAGGTCAGCTCTTCAGCACAAAATGATGTATTCTGTGGTATAATATGAATTCACTTACCACTGATGTTCCATGCTCCTTCAATCTGGTATGAAGATGACGCTACTCCGAACTGGAACCCTCGGGGGAAGGTCAGCTCTTCAGCACAAAATGATGTATTCTGTGGTATAATATGAATTCACTTACCACTGATGTTCCATGCTCCTTCAATCTGGTATGAAGATGACGCGACTCCGAACTGGAACCCTCGGGGGAAGGTCAGCTCTTCAGCACAAAATGATGTATTCTGTGGTATAATATGAATTCACTTACCACTGATGTTCCATGCTCCTTCAATCTGGTATGAAGATGACGCTACTCCGAACTGGAACCCTCGGGGGAAGGTCAGCTCTTCAGCACAAAATGATGTATTCTGTGGTATAATATGAATTCACTTACCACTGATGTTCCATGCTCCTTCAATCTGGTATGAAGATGACGCGACTCCGAACTGGAACCCTCGGGGGAAGGTCAGCTCTTCAGCACAAAATGATGTATTCTGTGGTATAATATGAATTCACTTACCACTGATGTTCCATGCTCCTTCAATCTGGTATGAAGATGACGCTACTCCGAACTGGAACCCTCGGGGGAAGGTCAGCTCTTCAGCACAAAATGATGTATTCTGTGGTATAATATGAATTCACTTACCACTGATGTTCCATGCTCCTTCAATCTGGTATGAAGATGACGCTACTCCGAACTGGAACCCTCGGGGGAAGGTCAGCTCTTCCGCACTCCATGATGTATTCTGTAGTATAATATGAATTCACTTACCACTGATGTTCCATGCTCCTTCAATCTGGTATGAAGATGACGCTACTCCGAACTGGAACCCTCGGGGGAAGGTCAGCTCTTCCGCACTCCATGATGTATTCTGTAGTATAATATGAATTCACTTACCACTGATGTTCCATGCTCCTTCAATCTGGTATGAAGATGACGCTACTCCGAACTGGAACCCTCGGGGGAAGGTCAGCTCTTCAGCACAAAATGATGTATTCTGTGGTATAATATGAATTCACTTACCACTGATGTTCCATGCTCCTTCAATCTGGTATGAAAATGACGCGACTCCGAACTGGAACCCTCGGGGGAAGGTCAGCTCTTCCGCACTCCATGATGTATTCTGTAGTATAATGTGAATTCACTTACCACTGATGTTCCATGCTCCTTCAATCTGGTATGAAGATGACGCGACTCCGAACTGGAACCCTCGGGGGAAGGTCAGCTCTTCAGCACAAAATGATGTATTCTGTGGTATAATATGAATTCACTTACCACTGATGTTCCATGCTCCTTCAATCTGGTATGAAGATGACGCGACTCCGAACTGGAACCCTCGGGGGAAGGTCAGCTCTTCCGCACTCCATGATGCCGTTAAAAAGATACTGGTGACAATAACCGACGTTCATAAGTCATATATGGTGTCATATAGCCGTAGTGTGTCTGGCCTAAAAATAGACTTCTCTGTCTCTTCCCGTGGATGTCTCAAAAGCAGACTAAGGGATTAAACCAGGGATCTGCCGAAAAAAAAAAATAGCCGATGTTCATAAGTCATTATGATGTCATATAGCCACATGCTGTAGTGTGTCTGGACTAAGAATTGACGTCTCCTTCTCCTCCCGTGGATGTCTCGAAAGCCAATTAAGGGATTACACCATGGGATGGGCCGTAGCATCCACCTGAATATTCAGCACTAGTAAAAATCTTCTTCGTTATTACAGCGTAAAGTCCTGAAGAAAAAATAATGTAGGTACCTACTGTACCACGATACGGCCACTACACTACCTACACTCTCGCTGTCCGTGAGTAGACATGCGATCCTGAATTATAGATCAAAAACAAAACACACATAGATCACATCACAATTAAATCTACGAAAGAAAATTCTACACAATAAGCAATGAAAAGACCGCTCCGCTCCTCCCGTGGATGTCGTAAGAGCCGACTAAAGGGTTACCCGTTTGTTTGACTTGTTTGTAAGATTCGTTGGTATTCTTTCAGTAATAACACATTCCTTAATAAGCTAGCAGTCAGGACAAATCTTAATTTGTCTTATTAAGCTTATTACTGAAGGAAAGCGTTAACAGTATTAGTCATAGGAAGCAATGGCGGCGATAAGCTCACCACTTGTCACATCTTTTTGCCACTATGGTGCAACCCACGTGAAAAGAGGCCCATTTGAGGCTCAGCCTACCGTTTCGGGGAAAAAGGCGTGTGTCTGTATATGTAGAAAATTGTAAATAAATTGTATCCATACCTGAATACGACTGCGCAGATCGATAACATTTTTTACAATGGAATTAGCGCTGGAAATCTTATCTCATAATATTATAAGACTAGCTTTTACCCGCAGTCCCACCCGTGTTGGCCCTTGACATTACACAAATGCCCGAATGCCGCGACTCGTGTGCAGAACATACAAATTACCCTGTAGCAGGAATCGAACCCGCACCCTTAGCGTCCCAGCCAGCTTCTCGTCCACCACGCCACGGAGGTCGTTAATGTTTTGTTACCAGTTTTGTCTTCATATATGACGGTTTTCAGAATTTTTGTCTGTCAGAGTTTGACTCAAAATATGCTCCAAGCAAATTAATAATGCTGGATAGTACACACAACATTATCTAGCCCCAAGCTAAGCAGAGCTTGTGTTACGGGTACTAGATAACTTAATACAATACATTACATGGTTTTACCCAAGACGCGAACGAACTACGGTAAAAAAAATGTTTACTTTTGAAGGTGCACAGCTTTATAACCAACTACCGTCAGATATTAAAAATGTAAACTCATTCAATGCATTTAAAACAAAACTTACGCAGTACGTTGTAGATACCTACTTTTAAAGATCGTACCTACTTATTATCATGCATATGCATGGAATGAGTGCCTACCTAGTTTTCTACAAATAATGTACAATATTACCAATTTACTTACTCGAACGACCTACTTATATGTTTAATGTACTACTTATAGATAAATGTTTTTCTCATGTAAGTGACATAATGTCTTTTTGAGAATAAATTTCTTTAAACCGAAATTCATATTTTATCATTGTACATAGAAAATACCCAGAAAATCCTGAACAATTATCTACAGATCGTACAAATATTTGTTCGGAGGCGGGAATCGAACCCGCAACCTCCTGCGTCGCAAGCGAACCTTCGCCCGCCGCGCCACAAAGGTCGTCAACAAACAGTCCAACTGAAATGTTCGTGTATGTCCCATTGCGATATCTTGCAGGGTTCAGAAGATATGAATTTACCGCGCAAACGCAGTCACGGTTTTTTAACACTGATAGACCTTTGTTTGACCACGATCTCACCTGTTGGTAAGTGACGATGCGGCCGAAGATGGAGCACAAAGGTCTAGAAGGCACCTATTCACTCTAGCCTTGAAGATACCCAGATTATAGTTTTCAGGAAAGACAGACGACGGTAGTGTATTCCACACCTTAGCAGTTCTCATTATAAAGGTGGAACTGAAACGTTTAGTACGAATAGAGGGTATACTAATGAGGTAAGGATGGTAAAGAGCCGTGCGCCTGCTCGTCCTATGGGTACAGCTTATTTAAAAATAGATCAATAAGATATATGTGAAACAAACAAAACATTTTATTTATCTAATAGTTATTAATATTATAAGTAATTTTTGCTTATCTTTAGTTGATAATCCTGATGTACCTACAATAAAGCATGGACACACGATACCACGGCTAATATACAATGTGTAGTATTCTTTTATCTGTGACTATGTCTTTGCAATAAAGTGTACAGTCGTTTAACAGTGGATTCAATCTACCATTTTTAGGGTTCCGTACCCAAAGGGTAAAACGGGACCCTATGTTATTTTATCTGTACCTAGGGCATCAAGTCCCATTGTCCCATCCCAAAGAAAAAATATATTGTTCTATTTAAGTTCCATAGATGGCGTTAAAGAAGTATGTAAAAAAATTTTTTTTTTTTATAAAAAATGTTTTCTAATATCAAAAAATACCCATAACACGGAAAAATTTAATAAATGTCTCTTCAATCAAGTTTAATTATTTTTAGAAATGTCTAATGATGTTTTTTTTTGGTGGTAATGATTTGAACTAAGTTGAGGATGACATCGTTTGTAGTACCACAGGTAATACTAACTTGATAGATGGCGATATTAAAAAAGAAACAGTAACAAATGACACGCTAATGACGTCATACGCGTTTTTCGCGGTAATTACAGTTGCAGGTGATAGGTGGTTCTAGCTATCAATTGCGCTGCTAGCGGCATCTAGCGCCTAGTTACGGCAACCAAAATAGCCCACACAATAGCCCGAGTTATGACGGTCGCGTATCGTTCGGTTTCGTTGTATGGCATGAGGTATCTGCACTATATAGTATATAGTCATGAATAAAGTACTACATGGATTGAGTGCTAAAATAGTATAGAGTGTTCCTTCTTACTCCTATCCTAGAAGATAGCTTGCTACCCTATGTTAGAGAGAAACAAATATATTCTCACACGACAGTCGTTTTTCCGTTCCGTATATTGAATGTTATATTATATTATATCCTGAATATTGGTAACATGAATGTACATATCACTAGATTGGTACAATGAATGTAGTAGTAATTGGTACCTAGTTTGACATTTGGCCTGGTACGAGTTACACAAACAAAAACAGATAGATATATGCTTGTCTCATTCCAACACATGAATACATTCATATAAAAGAATGAGACTGGTATAATCGATACCGGTTCGTTTTTAGCCTTAGTTCCATGCTTTAGTTCTTCTTCTGAGAGTATAGTCTAGGAAGATGAGTATAGTATTATTTTATCTGTGCTATTACTAAGGCTTGGCTGTCCGTCTGTCTGTCTGTCTGCCCGCCTGTCACCAGGCTGTATATCAAGAACCGTGATAGTTAGATAGTTGAAATTTTCACAGGTAATGTATTTTTGTTGCCGCTATAACAACAAATACTAAAAAACAGAATAAAATAAATATTTAAGGGGGCTTCCATACAACAAACGTAATTTTTCCAAATGTAGGTTAAGCAATGATCTGCGAGGTCAGTTTTTGGATGGGTGACCACTTTTTGTGAGCATTTTTTTTTTTTTTTTTTACAAACTTGATACAAGTACTTCATAGAATACCACGACGAACAGTCTTGAGCCGCCTCCATCCACCGCCTTCCTACGACCTCTATAATGTTTTGGTCCATCGAAAGGGACTCCTCTTTTGTGTCGGCTGGTTTGTGGTCGCCACACGAGTATCTTTCTACCACAATACCTTCAGTCTATTTATCTTTTTTTTTTTTCTTTTTTTTTTATACTACTTGGATGTCGGAACAAGCAAGAGGCCCACCTGATGTTAAGCGGTAACCTCTGCCTATGAACAGTGCATTACCTCATAGGTCACGTCCACCAAGGACGCACCCTATGTGGCATTGCACTGCGCCCGCCACCCTGAGACATAAAGATGAAAAGTCTCATGTACTGTGTATTTTGTATCTTCTACCAATTAAGATAATATTATCCTAACTCACTCATTTTGTCTATGAATTCTTTCGCAAATTGGGCTTTAGATTCTGAAATTGTTGTTACATTAGGTATAAGAGTATATTTTTAGTAGTAGTAGAGCTTTTTTGTGAAAGAGTACATTAGGTATAAGAGTATATTTTTAGTAGTAGTAGAGCTTTTTTGTGAAAGAGTTCGTCCGGGGAAGTACTACCACCATACCTATTTCCGCCGCAAAGCAGTAGTGCTCGCATTGCTGTGTTCCGGTTTGAAGGGTAAGAGACTTTTCATCTTTATGTCTCAGGGTGGCGGGCGCAGTGCAATGCCACATAGGGTGCATCCTATAGGTGGATGTAATGCACTGTTCATAGGCAGAGGGTACCAACACTACTTAAAGAGGGTACTTAACATCAGGTGGGCCATATGCTTGATCCGTTATTCCAAGTAGTAAAAAAAAATGATCTGTATTAAGTTATAATAATTACTAAATTTATTATTTTCCAAGTGTAAACCACACTTTATGGATAACATAAAAACACATTCCTCCATTCCAACATTTCTAATAAAACACCTGTAGATGGCTCCCATCGGCGCTATAGCCGAGTTGATAGTGCCCACAAATTTCGTCTTCAGCGTCATAGTGTTCTATGGCCGAACTGGTAAAGGCATTGCCGATCACAGGCAAGTTTGCGGGTTCTAGTCCCGCTGGAACGGAATTTTTGGGTTACATTTAAATTTAATTACTAAATTAATAAAACTCCATTACACTTAACACTTAAGTTATTAAATAGGTTCAAATGAGCTAGTGAGTAACGCTGGTATCAGTGTAAAGAGCCGTCAGAAGGTCTACGATCTATTCAAGCTCCAAACTCCTCAGTCTGCAGTCCCATGTAGTCCCACGTTCCCGGGCACGTCGCCTCCTCACTGGGTAGTTGAGACTACTATGACGGCCACAGCAGCAGGAGACTGATTGTGAAGAGGTAGCTTGAGGACTTCGTGAAGGTCTCCGAAGCGCTCGCCTTTAGCCTGGAAGACAAACAATATTTAGATTTAAAAAAAAAAAGAAAGAATATTTGGATAAGGTACATAATGTTTACGTTAAGAAAATGACTACTTCTCCAAATGCCTACTTTCCCATAAAGAACCAGTTTACAAAAAAAACGTCAACTTTCCCATATTTTAGGCGTAAAAATAGGTTACAAATTTTGGAAAAAAAATCCAGACTTCACAGTTCTACTTCACCAAATGGCACTTTCTGAATGCACATGCTTGACTGCTGAAAATACTGAAATCACTATATGAGTGCCTATAATATTATAAAATAAATAAATAAAATAAATGTGTAATAAAAAAAATATCTATGTATGTATTGTATTATATTATGTATATCAGTTATCTAGTACCCATAACACAAGCTCTGGCTTAGCTTAGGGCTAGATAATGCTGTGTGAACTTGTCCAGCAGAAAAAAATAAATGCTGGATAGTACACGCAACATTATCTTTTTTTTACACTTAATATACTTAATACAATATACATTACATAGATAGATATTTTTTATTAAACATCGAAAATACACAGAACACCCTGAACAAATATTTGGAGATTACACAAATATTTGTTCCGAGGCGGGAATCAAACCCACAACCCCCTGCGTCGCAGGCGAATCTTCGCCCGCCGCGCCACAGAGGTCGTCAAGTATTTGAGGTGTTCCCTCAATTCCTCATGGATCCCATAATCAGAACCAGATTTTGATGAAAATTTGACAAACCTGCAAGTATATCGAGTAAACTAAAAAAAAAAAACAGTTTATAATTGACGGAGATATGAGGCGAATTGAGAACCTCCTCCTTTTTTGTAAAGTCGGTTAAAAAGGCAATCACTCAGCATGTGCTATGACAGAGTTAGTGCCATAGCGCTGGTCTTCCGTGGTGGCACGCGAGCGCATAGTGCCTGCTGCGGTACACGAAGCCATTAAATAACTAACATAAATTACATTTAATTATCCAACCATAACTATGCTAAAATCGAATTTACTTTACTATACCATACTATACTATAATCCTAAATAATATAAAACTCTAAAGCCCGTCTCCCATTACGATACGCACAGGTGATTCAAGTATCCTGCAAGTCTCGGATCCTAGTCTAACTAGCCTGCATTCAAATGTATGTGAGATACTTGGCGGCGACTAGTCTCCGAGACTTGCAGGATACTTTCAGGATACTTGAATCGCCTGTGCGTATCGTAATGGGAGACGGGCTTTAGAGTTTTATATTATTTAGGATTATAGTATAGTATGGTATAGTAAAGTATAATTCGATTTTAGCATAGTTATGGTTGGATAATTTAATGAGACTAGTCGCCGAGACTTGCAGTATACCTTCAGGATACTTGAATCGCCTGTGCGTATCGTAATGGGAGAAGGGCCCTTGAGGACACTCATGTTAAAATCACACTTCACTCTTAGTTTTCATTTCATCTTTGGTTTCCTAACCAATACAATTTACTACGAGATACTTAGATGTATTGTCTGTACTTGTACTATTATTTATTCTGTGGTTCAGTAGAATATTATTTGTGACGTATATGACATCGACACTAGATCGTAAAATGATCCGACCTATATTCAGACAAATTATTAACGAGAATTAGGCTTTTGGGCTATGCAACTGATGGTTGGTGATATACCTAATTTATTATACCGTGGTTTTTAGGGTTTTGTAACCAAATTACGGAACCCTTATAGATTTGTCATGCCTGTCTGTCTGTCCGTGTATGTCACAGCCACTTTTTTCCGAAACTATAAGAGCTATATATGCTGTTGAAACTTGGTAAGTAGATGTATTCTGTGAACCGCATTAAGATTTTCACCCAAAAATAGAAAAAAAACAAAAAAAATGGGGTTCCCCATACTTAGAACTTAAACTCATTTTTTTTTCATCAAACCCATTGATGTGGTTATCTATGGTCTTCAAAAATGATATTGAGGTTTCTAATATTATTTTTTTCTAAACTGAATAGTTTGCGCGAGAGACACTTCCAAAGTGGTAAAATGTGTGTGGCCCCCGTGACTTCTAAAATAAGAGAATGATAAAACTAAAAAAAAAAATATGATATACATTACCATGTAAACTTCCGACGAAAATTGGTTTGAACGAGATTTAGTAAGTAGTTTTTTTTAATACGTCATAAATCGTAATCCGTCCAATAACTTTTATATTATGCTACTTGCTGCTACGGAACCCTTCATGGGCGAGTCCGACTTGCACTTGGCCGCTTTTTATTTTGGTTGAATCTTCCATGTAGGTTCCGTATAAGCACAATTACCAAGTGACTAAATCCTGGTTCCATTGGAACATGTTTATATGTCAGATTCCCCACGATGTGTTCCTTCATTGATTTATTTTGACAGTATACCTATGAGCAAGGACACTCACATGGTTCCGATGTCCTCTGGCACGTTCAAGGAGTTGCTCTTGATGACGCTGGAGTAGTAGAAGGCGGAAGCGCGAGGAGTTCTCGTCCGGTCAGGAGACCTGAAGTCTACCTCATAAAGACCAAACTTTGTGCTGAAAACAAAACAGAATAGATTAATTTTAATCTATCTATGACAACCTCTGTGGCGCGGTAAGCGTAGGTCCGCAGGAGGTTGCTGGTTCGATTCCCGCCTCGGAACAAATATTTGTACGATCTGCAGATATTTGTTCAAGGTATTTTCTATGTATAATACAAAATATCTATCCATGTAATGTATGTATGTTATCAGTTATCTACATCTAACTTATATCAGTTATCTAGTACCCATAACACAAGCTCTGCTTAGCTTGGGGCTAGATACTGTTGTGTGAACGGTCCAGCATTATTTATCTATTATTTATTAATGGTTTGTGAAGTCAAACAAACAAGCAGTCTTCATGCATGATGATGACTCTTACCATCATCATCTTAGGTCATCATCATCATCAGCCTGTAGAATTCTACTACTGGACATAGAACTCCCCTATAAATGCCGCCTTCCTGACTGCCTTCCTGCGTCTTTGGACATTGAGATAGTAGTAGTAGAGCTTTTTTGTGAAAGAGTTCGTCCGGGGAAGAACTACCACCATACCTATTTCTGCCGCAAAGCAGTAGTGCTCGCATGGCTGTGTTCCGGTTTGAAGGGTAAGGTTGCCGGTGAAATTACAGGCACATGAGACTTTTCATCTTTATGTCTCAGGGTGGCGGGCGCAGTGCAATGCCACATCGGGACGTGACCTATGAGGGAATGCACTGTTCATAGGCAGAGTTTACCGCTTAACATCAGGTGTGCCATTTTATTGTACCGTCATTCTAGAAGCATTAAAAAAAAAAAAAAAAAAAGACAGTGGTACTTTATTCACCACAGGTTGTTAGTTCTCCGAGCTATATGACCTGCCCACTACTTGCTCATTTTGAGAGCTATGTCGGTGACCTTGGTTCTTCAACGGATCTCCTCATTCCGGATTATAATAGGTACTTAGTGAAACTCTCAGTATAGCTTTATCCATAGTTAGCTGCATAGTTGTTTGTAGCTACTTTTTAACCCCCGACGCAAAAACGACGGGGTGTTATAAGTTTGACGTGTCTGTGTGTGTGTGTGTGTGTGTGTGTGTCTGTCTGTCTGTCCCATCGTAGCTCCCGAACGGTTACCGATTTCGTTTTTTTTTGTTAAAAAGGTGAATTTGTTGGGAGTGTTCTTAGCTATGTTTGATCAAAATCGGTTCAGCCGTTTCATTGCGTTGATAGTTTTTTTAATTTTTACAAAATTAATTACTTCTGTAGTAGCCTTGGTCCATCGAGGGGGCCTTCCTCACCGCGTCTCTGTCGTCCAATTTATGGTCGCCACTCGAAAACTTTTATCACCCTTTCTTCCCCAACGGTTATCATTTCTGCTAGCTATATGACCTGCCCATTGCCACTTCAACTTGCTAATTCTGAAGGCTAAGTCACCTTGATTCTTTTACAGATTGCCTCATTTTTAATTCTATCACGTAGTGAAACTCTAAGCAAAGCTCTCTCCATAGCCTGCTGCGCGACTTTGAGTTTCAAGTCGTGTAGTTTCAGATTACACGGGTTCCATATGTATAAAGAACCTGTTCAATTGTAGATTATTCTACGAAGAACAGAAACAATAGAGATATAATAAATAATAATAATGAAAAAAACTCTTTTTTCAGATAAAGTCCATAGTTAGATTAGATACAATCACAGCAGAATAAGATATAATATTAGATACAATCACAGCAGAATAAGATATAATATTAGATACAATCACAGCAGAATAAGATATAATATTAGATACAATCACAGCAGAATAAGATATAATATTAGATACAATCACAGCAGAATAAGATATAATATTAGATACAATCACAGCAGAATAAGATATAATATTAGATACAATCACAGCAGAATAAGATATAATATTAGATACAATCACAGCAGAATAAGATATAATATTAGATACAATCACAGCAGAATAAGATATAATATTAGATACAATCACAGCAGAATAAGATATAATATTAGATACAATCACAGCAGAATAAGATATAATATTAGATACAATCACAGCAGAATAAGATATAATATTAGATACAATCACAGCAGAATAAGATATAATATTAGATACAATCACAGCAGAATAAGATATAATATTAGATACAATCACAGCAGAATAAGATATAATATTAGATACAATCACAGCAGAATAAGATATAATATTAGATACAATCACAGCAGAATAAGATATAATATTAGATACAATCACAGCAGAATAAGATATAATATTAGATACAATCACAGCAGAATAAGATATAATATTAGATACAATCACAGCAGAATAAGATATAATATTAGATACAATCACAGCAGAATAAGATATAATATTAGATACAATCACAGCAGAATAAGATATAATATTAGATACAATCACAGCAGAATAAGATATAATATTAGATACAATCACAGCAGAATAAGATATAATATTAGATACAATCACAGCAGAATAAGATATAATATTAGATACAATCACAGCAGAATAAGATATAATATTAGATACAATCACAGCAGAATAAGATATAATATTAGATACAATCACAGCAGAATAAGATATAATATTAGATACAATCACAGCAGAATAAGATATAATATTAGATACAATCACAGCAGAATAAGATATAATATTAGATACAATCACAGCAGAATAAGATATAATATTAGATACAATCACAGCAGAATAAGATATAATATTAGATACAATCACAGCAGAATAAGATATAATATTAGATACAATCACAGCAGAATAAGATATAATATTAGATACAATCACAGCAGAATAAGATATAATATTAGATACAATCACAGCAGAATAAGATATAATATTAGATACAATCACAGCAGAATAAGATATAATATTAGATACAATCACAGCAGAATAAGATATAATATTATGGTACCTATTAACCACTATTACAACGTTGGTATTGTAGTAAACATGACAATATTAGTAACATTACAAATACCACCTAAGTAAGAAACTAAATAAAAAAAAAAACAAAAAAAATGATTGATTGTTCGATCTTCTACTAGTGTAATATAAACTCTTTGAAATTGAAAATTATTTTCTATTTTTTAGTTCGGTTAGCTATAAAAGCGTGTTTTTTTTAGTTTTTTTAAACTATTATTTATTTTTAATTTTTTAGTCCGATTAATCAATTAGTTATTTGTTGACATGTGGTATTGAAATTTCTCACAAATCATTTCGCAATCTCATCATTTATTACAGAGGATCTATCAAAGAATTTATTAATCCTGGCGGTCCTAATAAGGATAACGGGAAACTGTTATCAAATTATTGCATTGTCATCGGTCCTTGATACGTATGCAAAGTTTCAAATTAATCAGACTTGTGGAAATTGGTGAAAATTATGCTCAAAGATTCCGTTACATACATACATACATACATACATAGATACAACCCAAGCTAATAAAAAGCAAGTTAAAAATGACAAATACCCAGGTCACACGTTACGCCTAGCGTACACGTTGGTTAGGATATCATCGAAGTTTTTTTTTTCTTTTCTTTATAATTGGCGCCACACGGCTTGTGCATTTGCCATTTTCAAGTATCTGTATTTTCACTATATTGTATTTTCAATATATTTTGCAACGTTACACTCCTTCCAAGTCGTCAAAGTCACAGTCGAGTCATGTTTTAGTAAAACGGTGGACAATTTTACTAAAACTTAGGTAGACAATTTCCACCAATTTCAAAAGTCACGCAATTCACTTCCATTTCATTTCACTACACTTGTGTGTTTTAAACGAGCTACATTAGTTAAAATGCCACCAAAATAACACAAAATAACTCGAGAAAACACTAGGAAAATAAATAAAATAAAAGAAGACAACATCTCTCATCTCTCGAAAATGGCGGGAAGAGTCCCATCATCGAAGTTGTTGACCACTTCGTATATTTGGGTCAAATTATTTAACTAGGTAGCTTCAGTTCTTCGTAGAAGAATCTACAAAGAGGGGTTTTCACGGACGTTTCAAATCATGCGCTAATAGATGGCGCTGCTTTGAACCTAGCTTTCAAAATAAAGTGGAATTTCCATAGACGTAGAATTTTTTCGCTACGCTAAATAGACAAACGAAGCGTGGGAGAGAGAAGTCATTTTAAATGTACCCCGTGCAAGAAGAAAAGTGACAGCAACAATGTATTGAATTTGACATGTTTTGCTTGAGTACATGCGCATACCGGACGGTCTCTTGTGCAGTTTAACTAATTTTGTAATTATTTTAGTAATCTTACTATTAAATAATAAATATTACTTTGTATGACAATGGTGTCGTGTTCAGTTTGTGACTGTGAAGATACAAGACGTAATTATCCGGGAAAATACACGTTTCACAGGTAAATAAGAGATTATTGGTAGTTCGATTGTATTGCTTATTTTATCAATTCTGCTTTAGTAAATGGCCTAAAAACCAGTTTCATTCGTAGATTAGGACTTTCCCTTACATTTTTTAATAATATTTCGTTGCTGCACCTAGAAATAAACAATATTTTATGTAAAATATAAAAATGTTTGATTACGATAGGGCTTGACCAAGTGATGACGTCAGAAATATCGATAGTCCTGTTGCAGTCTATATCGTTGTATAATGCGCATCATGTAAAAAGAACGCTGGCGGTCAAGCTTCTTCAGACGTTCCAGCGTTCTTTTTAAGAGATTACTTACTTTTCTACTTATTTGAGAGATGTATAACTATGCATTGAATGAGTGCCTATCTAGTTTACTACAAATAATGTACAATTATAGTACGCGTCATGTAAAAAGAACGCTGGAACGCCTGTAGAAGCTTGACCACCAGCGTTCTTTTTACATGACGCGCACTATACCTACCTATAAATTAAATTTTTATCCATCCTAGAATGGAGGTTTACTTTGTTTGGAGTAAATTTGTGTGCTCTATTAACATTTTACCGTTTTTTTAAATCTATAATAACCAGGTGGACATTGAGGTGTGTGTTTTTGTATTGACTATTGAAAAGGTAACTTTAAAGCACCACGGGTGTTTTAAACAAATAAAACGGTAACAAATTGTCTATAGATAAAGTAACAGAGTGAAAAATTATATGGGCGTAGCACGGCTGATATAAAATGTTTTTGTGCTTTCAGATTTCTTTCCAAGTAATCGTTATCGGTTATAAGAAGAGTGGGATGGACTCAAATAAGAACTCCACTAGGTATATGCAGCAAACATTTTAAGTTTAAATTTAAAAGGGAAACTCTAAGATCCCACCTATAAATAAAACCGTAATATTTAGGGGTCAATAAATAATAAAGGTTTATTTATTAACTGTATTCAAAATTGGAATAAGAACCTTATTCTCTTTATGACGTCAAATCTGCCAAGCTGTGTTCTTCATGAAAGACTTTTTAGTGAACTAGATGACTATTACGGACGACCGTAGTGTATCGTCCGTAATAAATAAAACTAAATAAATTGTTTATGTAGGTACAGTCTATATACGGAATATTTACACTATAGTTTAGAATATATATACAAAAGGAGTAGGCAGTCACAGGCAACAACAACGCGAATCAATACAAATTACAATCGCGTGAACTCGTAGTCGAACGCGCATTCAACCAGTGTCTCGTGAGCGGATTTATCTCTCGGACTGAATGCTCGCATGGGCGCTTGCGGGCGAGCCGAGGACCGCACGGGGGAAGAGTACCTCGTGTCTCCCGCGCGCGCGGCCTTCACCTCCGCGGCTCTCCATGCGCGCGCGTGCCTTGTGCAGCTTATAAGCACAACATATTATTTGGTGATTCCAGGCCAGAGCCGTTTCTACAGGAGTGGGATAAGATGGGTAAACTACTTAAATATTAAATGTTAGGTGATGTGTTGTATATTATAAACTACGTAAACCATACTGAAGATGTAGCTAAGTCGGCTACAACTTAATCTGCATTAAGATGTATTTATCTACCATACACATCACGGACGGATGACGAATTCTATCGACAATGTAAAAGTGTTGGTCGAGGACAACACTATTTTTAACTCAGACATAGACTTTCACCAACACGTGCACATATTTTTTTTGGTTCCATCTTCGATCTCTGATTGTAGATCTAGTACATATACTAAATCTATGGGAATTTCAAAGTCAACAACGTAGTGATATATTTTCGTGGTATTTTGTTACTATTACACAAAAGCACAGACAATGCATTTGTTAATTTTGACAAGCATACTTGACTCAGCGCCATCTATCGAGCCAAATTGAACTACTTTTTTTTTAATTCGAAAATGTAAAACCCTCAGTGTTTCTACAGTTTCTACATATGGAACCAGTTTATTGTGAAACTAACTTTTACAAAGCCCCCTTAAGTTCTACATCTGGATGGCATGAACGAGCTTTAGGAGGTAAAAACAACGTGTAGGTACATACTTGTATCCATTCATCCATTCAAAGCTATCCATAAGTGACCAAGCTGTGAACGCAGTCACATTCACGCCGTCTTCTTTAATGGCCAACAAGACCTGGAAAAAAGAGACAATTATGAACAGAATACAATATTTTGATTGCCATAGGTTGTTGATAATTTGCACAACAATGTTCTAAACACACAGTTTATAAATATAATATTTAAAAAATATAATTGAGTACCTACATACCTAATAATAAACCCTAATTAAAGTAATACTACTATTAAAACTTCCGTGAGAAATATTCATAATTGAAAAAACCCAACTCATGATTGAACTCGAGTCGGGTGTTTGACTCGAAACAAGCACCTACGTGAGTTATTACCGGTTTTTTCTAATTAAAGTTAATTATAAATGTGTTTCCATTTTCACAAGCTTTTATTTAACTTATGCAATGCATGTTTAAAGAGTGATAAAGAGGGTAGATCGATATATCTGCCAATAACATCTACTCGCAAAGAATTTAGTTAGTTCTCCCGTGATCATGGCGCATGCAACTGTGCCGAAATATCGGGAACAAACAAAACTCTAAAATCATGGTAAATATCCCGTTTCTAGTGAAAAGTATACATTGTTTAGCTCCAATCTTGCAAGCTGAATTAGAACCACTTCTTGACATCCGATTGAGCTGAAATTTTGCATTAGGTACCTGTCAAGTTCTGATCACTAAACTTTAATTTGATTTTGTATTTATTTGTTTTCATTTATTTTTATTTCGAAGAACTACACACTGTTATGTAAGTTCGTTGATACTGTGCATTTCACCAATTCCTATATATAGGTCATGCAGGGACATGCATGGTGTACCTATGTATATATGAATCAGAGTCAGAATATTTATTATTAAAGATGATGAGACTAACAACAGACTCATACAGTGAAGTTACCAATACGTAACCTAAGGTACAAGAACCCATGCCTGCAGAGGGTAAATAAGTCATAAGTGCTCACTATTTTATGAGACCAAATTGTTACACTTATTTATGCAAATAGATATCTTGTATCTTGTATCTACTAAAGTCAGTGCTGGTCAGTGCAACAATCTTTAACTCGTCAATAATAGATCAATATCTCTTTTCACTTTTCAAAGAACTGACCTGTTTCAGATAGTCCCTGAAGAACTCTATCCTGTCTTTATCCTCCAGCCCTCCCTCATTGCTGAGACCATTTTCCGTGATAATAATAGGTACATCTCCATATTCATTCTTAAGCCAGGCCAGCTGCTTTCTGATGCCTTCTGGATGTTTCTGTGAAAGCATAAAGTTTATGTACTTATTTTCTCAAGTAATTTGACACAAATAAGAGAAAAACCTCTAAGCGGAGATCCTAATATACCTTAGATTGATAGGCCTTCATTTGACCGCGATCTCACCTGTTGGTAAGTGACGATGCGAACGAGGATGGAGCATGAAGATCTAGAAGGCCTCTGAAGAACCCTCTTCTCTACCCTTGAAGAGACCCAGATTATAGTTTTCAGGAAAGACAGACGACGGCAGCGTGTTCCATTCCTTAGCAGTTCGCATTACAGTTCGCTTAGTGCTAATTGCGGGTATACTGATAAGGTAAGGATGGTACTGAGCCGTGCGCCTGCTTGTCGTAAGATCACTTACAGGATAGAAATAGGAAGCTGTTAGTTCCCATGATGGATCAATCTCCAGCTTAGCGTTCAGCAGTGGTGCATCTCCGATCGGCCATGACTCCAAGACTTCACCTTCCGTCGCTTTGCGTATGACCCGACTTGTGTAGTAATTCAGTGCATAGAAGTCATAGGTCCCTGAAATAAAACGGACAAGTGTGAGTGAGACTCGTGCCCTGAGTTGAAGTATTTCGAAATCGTCAGAGTCCTTTTCGAGTTTCAGACACTTTTTTCTAAAAAGTTCACCAAGCCAGTTAGGGACGAACAAGTTTGCTAGGTATACGAGCGATGCGCCGCACCCCAGCCGCGCCGGACAAATCCGTACATGTTTGTGCGTGCACGGATTTATCGGTGAACTTGTCACTCATTCACCAATAATTTCAATAACTCTATGATAGATAGATAGATAAGTTTATTAATAAAAAAGGTTCATTACATAATTCATTATTATGTTGTAACCGCGTAAACCAAGGTAGGTTTGTGATGGTTACTCACATTCGCTTGACTCGCAATATTAAGGTGGATGCGCACGCTTGCGGCGCGAAATTCAAATTTTTTGGTGTTTTTTGCCCCGTACAGCTCATCAACACTTCTTCAGATAACGAAAGTTGAGTTCGCGACAACTAGGAGACTTAACACACATGTTTTAATTGATAGTATCTCCTAAATATCATCAGTTTAGCTATGATACCCCTAAACACATTTTTACAGTGTTTTTGTTTGTTTAGGGGTATCGTAGCTAAACTGATGATATTTATGAGATGCAATCAATTAAAACATGTGTGTTAGGTCTCCTAGTTGTCGCGAACTCAACTTTCGTCATCTGAAGAAGTGTTGATGACCTGTAAAGGGCAAAAAACACCAAAAAAATTGAATCTCGCGCCGCAAACGTGAGCATTCACCTTAACTGACTTAATTTAAAAGGTACATAAATAGGTAAGTACGAAGGTAAGGTATGAAGGTTGGGTAGTTCATAATTAAAAAATTAGGTGGTTCACAGGACGGAATGCATAGCAACAATTTAAAATGTGTATATTTTTCTCGATGTTTCAGCTATTCCTTTGTCCATACGCGCTACTTTTTTTTCTCCATTAAAATATTGCACAGCCTACTAAAGCGACTTTTGTGCGTTTTGAAAGCACCGGTACCATACTAGGCAACCAACAACGATACGTGCAAGGCTCACCAAATTACAGATGCGACTGGACTGCGACTCGGCGCTTGTGTAGTGTGTGGACGATGACGGATTTGTCCACGAAAGGGTTTGGCTCGGGGCTCGGTTCGCGGTGCGTGTTGTGAATGGTGGGCTAAGGGGAAACACTTACTAAACCCGATAAGGGCAGCAGGGTTGTATACTTAATAAACAAGTTATTTAAAAAATAAAACTCCGGTTTAATCTCGGTCGTACCAGGTACCTACTGGATTATATAAATTACCTTTCAGAAGTTCCAATTCATTTTTAGACAGAGCCGGTAAGTTGGATCGCGGGTATCCAAGCTTTTTGCTGTACTCCGCTATAAGCTTCTCAACTACCTACTGGATTATATAATTTACCTTTCAGAAGTTCCAATTCATTTTTAGACAGAGCCGGTAAGTTGGATCGCGGGTATCCAAGCTTTTTGCTGTACTCCGCTATAAGCTTCTCAACTACCTACTGGATTATATAATTTACCTTTCAGAAGTTCCAATTCATTTTTAGACAGAGCCGGTAAGTTGGATCGCGGGTATCCAAGCTTTTTGCTGTACTCCGCTATAAGCTTCTCAACAGCCGGCGGCCACCCACCTTCCTTTCCGTAGATTGGTCTAGAGTAAAACCCAGCCTGAAAATCAGCATGCTTCTATCATCAACATGACAGAAGTCCCGCAGTAAGTGTGTATACAATTGTCAATATACAAATAGTCTATCTTATAAGATAGACGCTTTAAATATTGTCAATTTCGAAATAACGACGCTGACGCGTTGCGTTACTAACTAAAGGTGGATGCTCACGATTGCGACGTGAAATTCTTTTTTTTGTTTTTTTTTGGCCATTGGGTACAGCACATCAACACTTCTTCAGATAGCGAAAGTTGAATTCGCGAGAACTAGGAGACTTAACACACATGTTTTAATTGATAGTATCTCATAAATATCACCAGTTTAACAACGATCCCCCTAAACACATTTATACAGTGTTTTTTTTTGTTCCGGGGTATCCTAGCTAATTTAACTTAATTGTAACTTTTGAAACTATCATGGTTATGCTCATACTTTTCACTACAAACGGGATATTTACGATGATTTTCGAGTTTTGATTGTTTCCGATATTTCGGCCCTTCGGTTCTCCCGTGATCATGGCGCATGCAACTGTGCCGAAATATCGAGAACAATCAAATCTCGAATATCATGGTAAATATCCCGTTCCCAGTGAAAAGTAACTTAATTGTGATAAAAACATCAATGCGTCATTCCACTAACATCACAAGCCTGCGTTTCCACCGAAGATGTGCGTGGTAGATGAGCGGTGCGAGGATGCGTAGCGAGGCTGTGGAACGATGTGAGTGTTTCCACCAGAGATGTGCTAGGCAGCTGAGCGGTGCGAAGATACGTAGCGACGCTGTGGAACGATGTGAGTGTTTCCACCAGAGATGTGCTAGGCAGCTGAGCGGTACGAAGATGCGTAGCGAGGCTGTGGAACGATGTGAGTGTTTCCACCAGAGATGAGCTAGGCAGCTGAGCGGTACGAAGATGCGTAGCGAGGCTGTGGAACGATGTGAGTGTTTCCACCAGAGATGTGTTAGGCAGCTGAGCGGTGCGAAGATGCGTAGCGAGGCTGTGGAACGATGTGAGTGTTTCCACCAGAGATGTGCTAGGCAGCTGAGCGGTGCGAAGATGCGTAGCGAGGCTGTGGAACGATGTGAGTGTTTCCACCAGAGATGTGCTAGGCAGCTGAGCGGTGCGAAGATACGTAGCGACGCTGTGGAACGATGTGAGTGTTTCCACCAGAGATGTGCTAGGCAGCTGAGCGGTACGAAGATGCGTAGCGAGGCTGTGGAACGATGTGAGTGTTTCCACCAGAGATGAGCTAGGCAGCTGAGCGGTACGAAGATGCGTAGCGAGGCTGTGGAACGATGTGAGTGTTTCCACCAGAGATGTGTTAGGCAGCTGAGCGGTGCGAAGATGCGTAGCGAGGCTGTGGAACGATGTGAGTGTTTCCACCAGAGATGTGCTAGGCAGCTGAGCGGTGCGAAGATGCGTAGCGAGGCTGTGGAACGATGTGAGTGTTTCCACCAGAGATGTGCTAGGCAGCTGAGCGGTGCGAAGATACGTAGCGAGGCTGTGGAACGATGTGAGTGTTTCCACCAGAGATGTGTTAGGCAGCTAAGCGGTGCGAAGATGCGTAGCGAGGCTGTGGAACGATGTGAGTGTTTCCACCAGAGATGTGCTAGGCAGCTGAGCGGTACGAAGATGCGTAGCGAGGCTGTGGAACGATGTGAGTGTTTCCACCAGAGATGTGCTAGGCAGCTGAGCGGTACGAAGATGCGTAGCGAGGCTGTGGAACGATGTGAGTGTTTCCACCAGAGATGTGTTAGGCAGCTGAGCGGTGCGAAGATGCGTAGCGAGGCTGTGGAACGATGTGAGTGTTTCCACCAGAGATGTGCTAGGCAGCTGAGCGGTGCGAAGATGCGTAGCGAGGCTGTGGAACGATGTGAGTGTTTCCACCAGAGATGTGCTAGGCAGCTGAGCGGTGCGAAGATACGTAGCGACGCTGTGGAACGATGTGAGTGTTTCCACCAGAGATGTGCTAGGCAGCTGAGCGGTACGAAGATGCGTAGCGAGGCTGTGGAACGATGTGAGTGTTTCCACCAGAGATGAGCTAGGCAGCTGAGCGGTACGAAGATGCGTAGCGAGGCTGTGGAACGATGTGAGTGTTTCCACCAGAGATGTGTTAGGCAGCTGAGCGGTGCGAAGATGCGTAGCGAGGCTGTGGAACGATGTGAGTGTTTCCACCAGAGATGTGCTAGGCAGCTGAGCGGTGCGAAGATGCGTAGCGAGGCTGTGGAACGATGTGAGTGTTTCCACCAGAGATGTGCTAGGCAGCTGAGCGGTGCGAAGATACGTAGCGAGGCTGTGGAACGATGTGAGTGTTTCCACCAGAGATGTGTTAGGCAGCTAAGCGGTGCGAAGATGCGTAGCGAGGCTGTGGAACGATGTGAGTGTTTCCACCAGAGATGTGCTAGGCAGCTGAGCGGTACGAAGATGCGTAGCGAGGCTGTGGAACGATGTGAGTGTTTCCACCAGAGATGTGCTAGGCAGCTGAGCGGTACGAAGATGCGTAGCGAGGCTGTGGAACGATGTGAGTGTTTCCACCAGAGATGTGCTAGGCAGCTGAGCGGTGCGAAGATGCGTAGTGAGGCTGTGGAACGATGTGAGTGTTTCAACCAGAGATGAGCTAGGCAGCTGAGCGGTGCGAAGATACGTAGTGAGGCTGTGGAACGATGTGAGTGTTTCCACCAGAGATGTGCTAGGCAGCTGAGCGGTACGAAGATGCGTAGCGAGGCTGTGGAACGATGTGAGTGTTTCCACCAGAGATGTGCTAGGCAGCTGAGCGGTGCGAAGATGCGTAGTGAGGCTGTGGAACGATGTGAGTGTTTCAACCAGAGATGAGCTAGGCAGCTGAGCGGTGCGAAGATACGTAGTGAGGCTGTGGAACGATGTGAGTGTTTCCACCAGAGATGTGTTAGGCAGCTGAGCGGTGCGAAGATGCGTAGCGACGCTGTGGAACGATGTGAGTGTTTCCACCAGAGATGAGCTAGGCAGCTGAGCGGTGCGAAGATGCGTAGCGACGCTGTGGAACGATGTGAGTGTTTCCACCAGAGATGTGCTAGGCAGCTGAGCGGTGCGAGGATGCGTAGCGAGGCTGTGGAACGATGTGAGTGTTTCCACCAGAGATGTGCTAGGCAGCTGAGCGGTGCGAAGATGCGTAGCGAGGCTGTGGAACGATGTGAGTGTTTCCACCAGAGATGTGCTAGGCAGCTGAGCGGTACGAAGATGCGTAGCGAGGCTGTGGAACGATGTGAGTGTTTCCACCAGAGATGAGCTAGGCAGCTGAGCGGTGCGAAGATGCGTAGCGAGGCTGTGGAACGATGTGAGTGTTTCCACCAGAGATGTGCTAGGCAGCTGAGTGGTGCGAGGATGCGTAGTGAGGCTGTGGAACGATGTGAGTGTTTCCACCAGAGATGTGCTAGGCAGCTGAGCGGTGCGAAGATGCGTAGCGAGGCTGTGGAACGATGTGAGTGTTTCCACCAGAGATGTGCTAGGCAGCTGAGCGGTGCGAAGATGCGTAGCGAGGCTGTGGAACGATGTGAGTGTTTCCACCAGAGATGTGCTAGGCAGCTGAGCGGTACGAAGATGCGTAGCGAGGCTGTGGAACGATGTGAGTGTTTCCACCAGAGATGAGCTAGGCAGCTGAGCGGTGCGAAGATGCGTAGCGAGGCTGTGGAACGATGTGAGTGTTTCCACCAGAGATGTGCTAGGCAGCTGAGTGGTGCGAGGATGCGTAGTGAGGCTGTGGAACGATGTGAGTGTTTCCACCAGAGATGTGCTAGGCAGCTGAGCGGTGCGAAGATGCGTAGCGAGGCTGTGGAACGATGTGAGTGTTTCCACCAGAGATGTGCTAGGCAGCTGAGCGGTGCGAGGATGCGTAGCGAGGCTGTGGAACGATGTGAGTGTTTCCACCAGAGATGTGCTAGGCAGCTGAGCGGTGCGAAGATGCGTAGCGAGGCTGTGGAACGATGTGAGTGTTTCCACCAGAGATGTGCTAGGCAGCTGAGCGGTACGAAGATGCGTAGCGAGGCTGTGGAACGATGTGAGTGTTTCCACCAGAGATGAGCTAGGCAGCTGAGCGGTGCGAAGATGCGTAGCGAGGCTGTGGAACGATGTGAGTGTTTCCACCAGAGATGTGCTAGGCAGCTGAGCGGTGCGAAGATGCGTAGCGAGGCTGTGGAACGATGTGAGTGTTTCCACCAGAGATGTGCTAGGCAGCTGAGCGGTGCGAAGATACGTAGCGAGGCTGTGGAACGATGTGAGTGTTTCCACCAGAGATGTGCTAGGCAGCTGAGCGGTACGAAGATGCGTAGCGAGGCTGTGGAACGATGTGAGTGTTTCCACCAGAGATGAGCTAGGCAGCTGAGCGGTACGAAGATGCGTAGCGAGGCTGTGGAACGATGTGAGTGTTTCCACCAGAGATGAGCTAGGCAGCTGAGCGGTGCGAAGATACGTAGCGAGGCTGTGGAACGATGTGAGTGTTTCCACCAGAGATGAGCTAGGCAGCTGAGCGGTACGAAGATGCGTAGCGAGGCTGTGGAACGATGTGAGTGTTTCCACCAGAGATGTGCTAGGCAGCTGAGCGGTACGAAGATGCGTAGCGAGGCTGTGGAACGATGTGAGTGTTTCCACCAGAGATGAGCTAGGCAGCTGAGCGGTACGAAGATGCGTAGCGAGGCTGTGGAACGATGTGAGTGTTTCCACCAGAGATGTGTTAGGCAGCTAAGCGGTGCGAAGATGCGTAGCGAGGCTGTGGAACGATGTGAGTGTTTCCACCAGAGATGTGCTAGGCAGCTGAGCGGTACGAAGATGCGTAGCGAGGCTGTGGAACGATGTGAGTGTTTCCACCAGAGATGTGCTAGGCAGCTGAGCGGTACGAAGATGCGTAGCGAGGCTGTGGAACGATGTGAGTGTTTCCACCAGAGATGTGCTAGGCAGCTGAGCGGTGCGAAGATGCGTAGTGAGGCTGTGGAACGATGTGAGTGTTTCAACCAGAGATGAGCTAGGCAGCTGAGCGGTGCGAAGATACGTAGTGAGGCTGTGGAACGATGTGAGTGTTTCCACCAGAGATGTGCTAGGCAGCTGAGCGGTACGAAGATGCGTAGCGAGGCTGTGGAACGATGTGAGTGTTTCCACCAGAGATGTGCTAGGCAGCTGAGCGGTGCGAAGATGCGTAGTGAGGCTGTGGAACGATGTGAGTGTTTCAACCAGAGATGAGCTAGGCAGCTGAGCGGTGCGAAGATACGTAGTGAGGCTGTGGAACGATGTGAGTGTTTCCACCAGAGATGTGTTAGGCAGCTGAGCGGTGCGAAGATGCGTAGCGACGCTGTGGAACGATGTGAGTGTTTGCATCAGAGATGTGCTAGGCAGCTGAGCGGTGCGAAGATGCGTAGCGAGGCTGTGGAACGATGTGAGTGTTTCCACCAGAGATGAGCTAGGCAGCTGAGCGGTGCGAAGATGCGTAGCGAGGCTGTGGAACGATGTGAGTGTTTCCACCAGAGATGTGTTAGGCAGCTGAGCGGTGCGAAGATGCGTAGCGACGCTGTGGAACGATGTGAGTGTTTCCACCAGAGATGTGCTAGGCAGCTGAGCGGTGCGAGGATGCGTAGCGAGGCTGTGGAACGATGTGAGTGTTTCCACCAGAGATGTGCTAGGCAGCTGAGCGGTGCGAAGATGCGTAGCGAGGCTGTGGAACGATGTGAGTGTTTCCACCAGAGATGTGCTAGGCAGCTGAGCGGTACGAAGATGCGTAGCGAGGCTGTGGAACGATGTGAGTGTTTCCACCAGAGATGTGTTAGGCAGCTGAGCGGTGCGAAGATGCGTAGCGACGCTGTGGAACGATGTGAGTGTTTCCACCAGAGATGTGCTAGGCAGCTGAGCGGTGCGAAGATACGTAGCGAGGCTGTGGAACGATGTGAGTGTTTCCACCAGAGATGTGCTAGGCAGCTGAGCGGTACGAAGATGCGTAGCGAGGCTGTGGAACGATGTGAGTGTTTCCACCAGAGATGAGCTAGGCAGCTGAGCGGTACGAAGATGCGTAGCGAGGCTGTGGAACGATGTGAGTGTTTCCACCAGAGATGAGCTAGGCAGCTGAGCGGTGCGAAGATACGTAGCGAGGCTGTGGAACGATGTGAGTGTTTCCACCAGAGATGAGCTAGGCAGCTGAGCGGTACGAAGATGCGTAGCGAGGCTGTGGAACGATGTGAGTGTTTCCACCAGAGATGTGCTAGGCAGCTGAGCGGTACGAAGATGCGTAGCGAGGCTGTGGAACGATGTGAGTGTTTCCACCAGAGATGAGCTAGGCAGCTGAGCGGTACGAAGATGCGTAGCGAGGCTGTGGAACGATGTGAGTGTTTCCACCAGAGATGAGCTAGGCAGCTGAGCGGTGCGAAGATACGTAGCGAGGCTGTGGAACGATGTGAGTGTTTCCACCAGAGATGAGCTAGGCAGCTGAGCGGTACGAAGATGCGTAGCGAGGCTGTGGAACGATGTGAGTGTTTCCACCAGAGATGTGCTAGGCAGCTGAGCGGTACGAAGATGCGTAGCGAGGCTGTGGAACGATGTGAGTGTTTCCACCAGAGATGTGCTAGGCAGCTGAGCGGTGCGAAGATGCGTAGTGAGGCTGTGGAACGATGTGAGTGTTTCAACCAGAGATGAGCTAGGCAGCTGAGCGGTGCGAAGATACGTAGTGAGGCTGTGGAACGATGTGAGTGTTTCCACCAGAGATGTGCTAGGCAGCTGAGCGGTACGAAGATGCGTAGCGAGGCTGTGGAACGATGTGAGTGTTTCCACCAGAGATGTGCTAGGCAGCTGAGCGGTGCGAAGATGCGTAGTGAGGCTGTGGAACGATGTGAGTGTTTCAACCAGAGATGAGCTAGGCAGCTGAGCGGTGCGAAGATACGTAGTGAGGCTGTGGAACGATGTGAGTGTTTCCACCAGAGATGTGTTAGGCAGCTGAGCGGTGCGAAGATGCGTAGCGACGCTGTGGAACGATGTGAGTGTTTGCATCAGAGATGTGCTAGGCAGCTGAGCGGTGCGAAGATGCGTAGCGAGGCTGTGGAACGATGTGAGTGTTTCCACCAGAGATGAGCTAGGCAGCTGAGCGGTGCGAAGATGCGTAGCGAGGCTGTGGAACGATGTGAGTGTTTCCACCAGAGATGTGTTAGGCAGCTGAGCGGTGCGAAGATGCGTAGCGACGCTGTGGAACGATGTGAGTGTTTCCACCAGAGATGTGCTAGGCAGCTGAGCGGTGCGAGGATGCGTAGCGAGGCTGTGGAACGATGTGAGTGTTTCCACCAGAGATGTGCTAGGCAGCTGAGCGGTGCGAAGATGCGTAGCGAGGCTGTGGAACGATGTGAGTGTTTCCACCAGAGATGTGCTAGGCAGCTGAGCGGTACGAAGATGCGTAGCGAGGCTGTGGAACGATGTGAGTGTTTCCACCAGAGATGAGCTAGGCAGCTGAGCGGTGCGAAGATGCGTAGCGAGGCTGTGGAACGATGTGAGTGTTTCCACCAGAGATGTGCTAGGCAGCTGAGTGGTGCGAGGATGCGTAGTGAGGCTGTGGAACGATGTGAGTGTTTCCACCAGAGATGTGCTAGGCAGCTGAGCGGTGCGAAGATGCGTAGCGAGGCTGTGGAACGATGTGAGTGTTTCCACCAGAGATGTGCTAGGCAGCTGAGCGGTGCGAGGATGCGTAGCGAGGCTGTGGAACGATGTGAGTGTTTCCACCAGAGATGTGCTAGGCAGCTGAGCGGTGCGAAGATGCGTAGCGAGGCTGTGGAACGATGTGAGTGTTTCCACCAGAGATGTGCTAGGCAGCTGAGCGGTACGAAGATGCGTAGCGAGGCTGTGGAACGATGTGAGTGTTTCCACCAGAGATGAGCTAGGCAGCTGAGCGGTGCGAAGATGCGTAGCGAGGCTGTGGAACGATGTGAGTGTTTCCACCAGAGATGTGCTAGGCAGCTGAGCGGTGCGAAGATGCGTAGCGAGGCTGTGGAACGATGTGAGTGTTTCCACCAGAGATGTGCTAGGCAGCTGAGCGGTGCGAAGATACGTAGCGAGGCTGTGGAACGATGTGAGTGTTTCCACCAGAGATGTGCTAGGCAGCTGAGCGGTACGAAGATGCGTAGCGAGGCTGTGGAACGATGTGAGTGTTTCCACCAGAGATGAGCTAGGCAGCTGAGCGGTACGAAGATGCGTAGCGAGGCTGTGGAACGATGTGAGTGTTTCCACCAGAGATGAGCTAGGCAGCTGAGCGGTGCGAAGATACGTAGCGAGGCTGTGGAACGATGTGAGTGTTTCCACCAGAGATGAGCTAGGCAGCTGAGCGGTACGAAGATGCGTAGCGAGGCTGTGGAACGATGTGAGTGTTTCCACCAGAGATGTGCTAGGCAGCTGAGCGGTACGAAGATGCGTAGCGAGGCTGTGGAACGATGTGAGTGTTTCCACCAGAGATGAGCTAGGCAGCTGAGCGGTACGAAGATGCGTAGCGAGGCTGTGGAACGATGTGAGTGTTTCCACCAGAGATGTGTTAGGCAGCTAAGCGGTGCGAAGATGCGTAGCGAGGCTGTGGAACGATGTGAGTGTTTCCACCAGAGATGTGCTAGGCAGCTGAGCGGTACGAAGATGCGTAGCGAGGCTGTGGAACGATGTGAGTGTTTCCACCAGAGATGTGCTAGGCAGCTGAGCGGTACGAAGATGCGTAGCGAGGCTGTGGAACGATGTGAGTGTTTCCACCAGAGATGTGCTAGGCAGCTGAGCGGTGCGAAGATGCGTAGTGAGGCTGTGGAACGATGTGAGTGTTTCAACCAGAGATGAGCTAGGCAGCTGAGCGGTGCGAAGATACGTAGTGAGGCTGTGGAACGATGTGAGTGTTTCCACCAGAGATGTGCTAGGCAGCTGAGCGGTACGAAGATGCGTAGCGAGGCTGTGGAACGATGTGAGTGTTTCCACCAGAGATGTGCTAGGCAGCTGAGCGGTGCGAAGATGCGTAGTGAGGCTGTGGAACGATGTGAGTGTTTCAACCAGAGATGAGCTAGGCAGCTGAGCGGTGCGAAGATACGTAGTGAGGCTGTGGAACGATGTGAGTGTTTCCACCAGAGATGTGTTAGGCAGCTGAGCGGTGCGAAGATGCGTAGCGACGCTGTGGAACGATGTGAGTGTTTGCATCAGAGATGTGCTAGGCAGCTGAGCGGTGCGAAGATGCGTAGCGAGGCTGTGGAACGATGTGAGTGTTTCCACCAGAGATGAGCTAGGCAGCTGAGCGGTGCGAAGATGCGTAGCGAGGCTGTGGAACGATGTGAGTGTTTCCACCAGAGATGTGTTAGGCAGCTGAGCGGTGCGAAGATGCGTAGCGACGCTGTGGAACGATGTGAGTGTTTCCACCAGAGATGTGCTAGGCAGCTGAGCGGTGCGAGGATGCGTAGCGAGGCTGTGGAACGATGTGAGTGTTTCCACCAGAGATGTGCTAGGCAGCTGAGCGGTGCGAAGATGCGTAGCGAGGCTGTGGAACGATGTGAGTGTTTCCACCAGAGATGTGCTAGGCAGCTGAGCGGTACGAAGATGCGTAGCGAGGCTGTGGAACGATGTGAGTGTTTCCACCAGAGATGAGCTAGGCAGCTGAGCGGTGCGAAGATGCGTAGCGAGGCTGTGGAACGATGTGAGTGTTTCCACCAGAGATGTGCTAGGCAGCTGAGTGGTGCGAGGATGCGTAGTGAGGCTGTGGAACGATGTGAGTGTTTCCACCAGAGATGTGCTAGGCAGCTGAGCGGTGCGAAGATGCGTAGCGAGGCTGTGGAACGATGTGAGTGTTTCCACCAGAGATGTGCTAGGCAGCTGAGCGGTGCGAGGATGCGTAGCGAGGCTGTGGAACGATGTGAGTGTTTCCACCAGAGATGTGCTAGGCAGCTGAGCGGTGCGAAGATGCGTAGCGAGGCTGTGGAACGATGTGAGTGTTTCCACCAGAGATGTGCTAGGCAGCTGAGCGGTACGAAGATGCGTAGCGAGGCTGTGGAACGATGTGAGTGTTTCCACCAGAGATGAGCTAGGCAGCTGAGCGGTGCGAAGATGCGTAGCGAGGCTGTGGAACGATGTGAGTGTTTCCACCAGAGATGTGCTAGGCAGCTGAGCGGTGCGAAGATGCGTAGCGAGGCTGTGGAACGATGTGAGTGTTTCCACCAGAGATGTGCTAGGCAGCTGAGCGGTGCGAAGATACGTAGCGAGGCTGTGGAACGATGTGAGTGTTTCCACCAGAGATGTGCTAGGCAGCTGAGCGGTACGAAGATGCGTAGCGAGGCTGTGGAACGATGTGAGTGTTTCCACCAGAGATGAGCTAGGCAGCTGAGCGGTACGAAGATGCGTAGCGAGGCTGTGGAACGATGTGAGTGTTTCCACCAGAGATGAGCTAGGCAGCTGAGCGGTGCGAAGATACGTAGCGAGGCTGTGGAACGATGTGAGTGTTTCCACCAGAGATGAGCTAGGCAGCTGAGCGGTACGAAGATGCGTAGCGAGGCTGTGGAACGATGTGAGTGTTTCCACCAGAGATGTGCTAGGCAGCTGAGCGGTACGAAGATGCGTAGCGAGGCTGTGGAACGATGTGAGTGTTTCCACCAGAGATGAGCTAGGCAGCTGAGCGGTACGAAGATGCGTAGCGAGGCTGTGGAACGATGTGAGTGTTTCCACCAGAGATGTGTTAGGCAGCTAAGCGGTGCGAAGATGCGTAGCGAGGCTGTGGAACGATGTGAGTGTTTCCACCAGAGATGTGCTAGGCAGCTGAGCGGTACGAAGATGCGTAGCGAGGCTGTGGAACGATGTGAGTGTTTCCACCAGAGATGTGCTAGGCAGCTGAGCGGTACGAAGATGCGTAGCGAGGCTGTGGAACGATGTGAGTGTTTCCACCAGAGATGTGCTAGGCAGCTGAGCGGTGCGAAGATGCGTAGTGAGGCTGTGGAACGATGTGAGTGTTTCAACCAGAGATGAGCTAGGCAGCTGAGCGGTGCGAAGATACGTAGTGAGGCTGTGGAACGATGTGAGTGTTTCCACCAGAGATGTGCTAGGCAGCTGAGCGGTACGAAGATGCGTAGCGAGGCTGTGGAACGATGTGAGTGTTTCCACCAGAGATGTGCTAGGCAGCTGAGCGGTGCGAAGATGCGTAGTGAGGCTGTGGAACGATGTGAGTGTTTCAACCAGAGATGAGCTAGGCAGCTGAGCGGTGCGAAGATACGTAGTGAGGCTGTGGAACGATGTGAGTGTTTCCACCAGAGATGTGTTAGGCAGCTGAGCGGTGCGAAGATGCGTAGCGACGCTGTGGAACGATGTGAGTGTTTGCATCAGAGATGTGCTAGGCAGCTGAGCGGTGCGAAGATGCGTAGCGAGGCTGTGGAACGATGTGAGTGTTTCCACCAGAGATGAGCTAGGCAGCTGAGCGGTGCGAAGATGCGTAGCGAGGCTGTGGAACGATGTGAGTGTTTCCACCAGAGATGTGCTAGGCAGCTGAGCGGTACGAAGATGCGTAGCGAGGCTGTGGAACGATGTGAGTGTTTCCACCAGAGATGTGCTAGGCAGCTGAGCGGTACGAAGATGCGTAGCGAGGCTGTGGAACGATGTGAGTGTTTCCACCAGAGATGTGCTAGGCAGCTGAGCGGTGCGAAGATGCGTAGCGAGGCTGTGGAACGATGTGAGTGTTTCCACCAGAGATGTGCTAGGCAGCTGAGCGGTACGAAGATGCGTAGCGAGGCTGTGGAACGATGTGAGTGTTTCCACCAGAGATGAGCTAGGCAGCTGAGCGGTACGAAGATGCGTAGCGAGGCTGTGGAACGATGTGAGTGTTTCCACCAGAGATGTGCTAGGCAGCTGAGCGGTACGAAGATACGTAGCGAGGCTGTGGAACGATGTGAGTGTTTCCACCAGAGATGTGCTAGGCAGCTGAGCGGTACGAAGATGCGTAGCGAGGCTGTGGAACGATGTGAGTGTTTCCACCAGAGATGTGCTAGGCAGCTGAGCGGTGCGAAGATGCGTAGCGAGGCTGTGGAACGATGTGAGTGTTTCCACCAGAGATGTGCTAGGCAGCTGAGCGGTACGAAGATACGTAGCGAGGCTGTGGAACGATGTGAGTGTTTCCACCAGAGATGAGCTAGGCAGCTGAGCGGTACGAAGATGCGTAGCGAGGCTGTGGAACGATGTGAGTGTTTCCACCAGAGATGTGTTAGGCAGCTAAGCGGTGCGAAGATGCGTAGCGAGGCTGTGGAACGATGTGAGTGTTTCCACCAGAGATGTGCTAGGCAGCTGAGCGGTGCGAAGATGCGTAGCGAGGCTGTGGAACGATGTGAGTGTTTCCACCAGAGATGTGCTAGGCAGCTGAGCGGTACGAAGATACGTAGCGAGGCTGTGGAACGATGTGAGTGTTTCCACCAGAGATGTGCTAGGCAGCTGAGCGGTACGAAGATGCGTAGCGAGGCTGTGGAACGATGTGAGTGTTTCCACCAGAGATGTGTTAGGCAGCTAAGCGGTGCGAAGATGCGTAGCGAGGCTGTGGAACGATGTGAGTGTTTCCACCAGAGATGTGCTAGGCAGCTGAGCGGTGCGAAGATGCGTAGCGAGGCTGTGGAACGATGTGAGTGTTTCCACCAGAGATGTGCTAGGCAGCTGAGCGGTACGAAGATGCGTAGCGAGGCTGTGGAACGATGTGAGTGTTTCCACCAGAGATGTGCTAGGCAGCTGAGCGGTACGAAGATGCGTAGCGAGGCTGTGGAACGATGTGAGTGTTTCCACCAGAGATGTGCTAGGCAGCTGAGCGGTGCGAAGATGCGTAGAGAGGCTGTGGAACGATGTGAGTGTTTCCACCAGAGATGTGCTAGGCAGCTGAGCGGTGCGAAGATGCGTAGCGAGGCTGTGGAACGATGTGAGTGTTTCCACCAGAGATGTGCTAGGCAGCTGAGCGGTACGAAGATGCGTAGCGAGGCTGTGGAACGATGTGAGTGTTTCCACCAGAGATGTGCTAGGCAGCTGAGCGGTACGAAGATGCGTAGCGAGGCTGTGGAACGATGTGAGTGTTTCCACCAGAGATGTGCTAGGCAGCTGAGCGGTGCGAAGATGCGTAGCGAGGCTGTGGAACGATGTGAGTGTTTCAACCAGAGATGAGCTAGGCAGCTGAGCGGTGCGAAGATACGTAGTGAGGCTGTGGAACGATGTGAGTGTTTCCACCAGAGATGTGTTAGGCAGCTGAGCGGTGCGAAGATGCGTAGCGACGCTGTGGAACGATGTGAGTGTTTGCATCAGAGATGTGCTAGGCAGCTGAGCGGTGCGAAGATGCGTAGCGAGGCTGTGGAACGATGTGAGTGTTTCCACCAGAGATGTGTTAGGCAGCTGAGCGGTGCGAAGATGCGTAGCGACGCTGTGGAACGATGTGAGTGTTTGCATCAGAGATGTGCTAGGCAGCTGAGCGGTGCGAAGATGCGTAGCGAGGCTGTGGAACGATGTGAGTGTTTCCACCAGAGATGAGCTAGGCAGCTGAGCGGTGCGAAGATGCGTAGCGAGGCTGTGGAACGATGTGAGTGTTTCCACCAGAGATGTGCTAGGCAGCTGAGCGGTACGAAGATGCGTAGCGAGGCTGTGGAACGATGTGAGTGTTTCCACCAGAGATGTGCTAGGCAGCTGAGCGGTACGAAGATGCGTAGCGAGGCTGTGGAACGATGTGAGTGTTTCCACCAGAGATGTGCTAGGCAGCTGAGCGGTGCGAAGATGCGTAGTGAGGCTGTGGAACGATGTGAGTGTTTCAACCAGAGATGAGCTAGGCAGCTGAGCGGTGCGAAGATACGTAGTGAGGCTGTGGAACGATGTGAGTGTTTCCACCAGAGATGTGTTAGGCAGCTGAGCGGTGCGAAGATGCGTAGCGACGCTGTGGAACGATGTGAGTGTTTCCACCAGAGATGTGCTAGGCAGCTGAGCGGTACGAAGATGCGTAGCGAGGCTGTGGAACGATGTGAGTGTTTCCACCAGAGATGTGCTAGGCAGCTGAGCGGTACGAAGATGCGTAGCGAGGCTGTGGAACGATGTGAGTGTTTCCACCAGAGATGTGCTAGGCAGCTGAGCGGTGCGAAGATGCGTAGTGAGGCTGTGGAACGATGTGAGTGTTTCAACCAGAGATGAGCTAGGCAGCTGAGCGGTGCGAAGATACGTAGTGAGGCTGTGGAACGATGTGAGTGTTTCCACCAGAGATGTGTTAGGCAGCTGAGCGGTGCGAAGATGCGTAGCGACGCTGTGGAACGATGTGAGTGTTTGCATCAGAGATGTGCTAGGCAGCTGAGCGGTGCGAAGATGCGTAGCGAGGCTGTGGAACGATGTGAGTGTTTCCACCAGAGATGAGCTAGGCAGCTGAGCGGTGCGAAGATGCGTAGCGAGGCTGTGGAACGATGTGAGTGTTTCCACCAGAGATGTGCTAGGCAGCTGAGCGGTACGAAGATGCGTAGCGAGGCTGTGGAACGATGTGAGTGTTTCCACCAGAGATGTGCTAGGCAGCTGAGCGGTACGAAGATGCGTAGCGAGGCTGTGGAACGATGTGAGTGTTTCCACCAGAGATGTGCTAGGCAGCTGAGCGGTGCGAAGATGCGTAGTGAGGCTGTGGAACGATGTGAGTGTTTCAACCAGAGATGAGCTAGGCAGCTGAGCGGTGCGAAGATACGTAGTGAGGCTGTGGAACGATGTGAGTGTTTCCACCAGAGATGTGTTAGGCAGCTGAGCGGTGCGAAGATGCGTAGCGACGCTGTGGAACGATGTGAGTGTTTGCATCAGAGATGTGCTAGGCAGCTGAGCGGTGCGAAGATGCGTAGCGAGGCTGTGGAACGATGTGAGTGTTTCCACCAGAGATGAGCTAGGCAGCTGAGCGGTGCGAAGATGCGTAGCGAGGCTGTGGAACGATGTGAGTGTTTCCACCAGAGATGTGCTAGGCAGCTGAGCGGTACGAAGATGCGTAGCGAGGCTGTGGAACGATGTGAGTGTTTCCACCAGAGATGTGCTAGGCAGCTGAGCGGTACGAAGATGCGTAGCGAGGCTGTGGAACGATGTGAGTGTTTCCACCAGAGATGTGCTAGGCAGCTGAGCGGTGCGAAGATGCGTAGTGAGGCTGTGGAACGATGTGAGTGTTTCAACCAGAGATGAGCTAGGCAGCTGAGCGGTGCGAAGATACGTAGTGAGGCTGTGGAACGATGTGAGTGTTTCCACCAGAGATGTGTTAGGCAGCTGAGCGGTGCGAAGATGCGTAGCGACGCTGTGGAACGATGTGAGTGTTTCCACCAGAGATGTGCTAGGCAGCTGAGCGGTACGAAGATGCGTAGCGAGGCTGTGGAACGATGTGAGTGTTTCCACCAGAGATGTGCTAGGCAGCTGAGCGGTACGAAGATGCGTAGCGAGGCTGTGGAACGATGTGAGTGTTTCCACCAGAGATGTGCTAGGCAGCTGAGCGGTGCGAAGATGCGTAGCGACGCTGTGGAACGATGTGAGTGTTTCCACCAGAGATGTGCTAGGCAGCTGAGCGGTGCGAGGATGCGTAGCGAGGCTGTGGAACGATGTGAGTGTTTCCACCAGAGATGTGCTAGGCAGCTGAGCGGTGCGAAGATGCGTAGCGAGGCTGTGGAACGATGTGAGTGTTTCCACCAGAGATGTGCTAGGCAGCTGAGCGGTACGAAGATGCGTAGCGAGGCTGTGGAACGATGTGAGTGTTTCCACCAGAGATGAGCTAGGCAGCTGAGCGGTGCGAAGATGCGTAGCGAGGCTGTGGAACGATGTGAGTGTTTCCACCAGAGATGTGCTAGGCAGCTGAGTGGTGCGAGGATGCGTAGTGAGGCTGTGGAACGATGTGAGTGTTTCCACCAGAGATGTGCTAGGCAGCTGAGCGGTGCGAAGATGCGTAGCGAGGCTGTGGAACGATGTGAGTGTTTCCACCAGAGATGTGCTAGGCAGCTGAGCGGTGCGAGGATGCGTAGCGAGGCTGTGGAACGATGTGAGTGTTTCCACCAGAGATGTGCTAGGCAGCTGAGCGGTGCGAAGATGCGTAGCGAGGCTGTGGAACGATGTGAGTGTTTCCACCAGAGATGTGCTAGGCAGCTGAGCGGTACGAAGATGCGTAGCGAGGCTGTGGAACGATGTGAGTGTTTCCACCAGAGATGAGCTAGGCAGCTGAGCGGTGCGAAGATGCGTAGCGAGGCTGTGGAACGATGTGAGTGTTTCCACCAGAGATGTGCTAGGCAGCTGAGCGGTGCGAAGATGCGTAGCGAGGCTGTGGAACGATGTGAGTGTTTCCACCAGAGATGTGCTAGGCAGCTGAGCGGTGCGAAGATACGTAGCGAGGCTGTGGAACGATGTGAGTGTTTCCACCAGAGATGTGCTAGGCAGCTGAGCGGTACGAAGATGCGTAGCGAGGCTGTGGAACGATGTGAGTGTTTCCACCAGAGATGAGCTAGGCAGCTGAGCGGTACGAAGATGCGTAGCGAGGCTGTGGAACGATGTGAGTGTTTCCACCAGAGATGAGCTAGGCAGCTGAGCGGTGCGAAGATACGTAGCGAGGCTGTGGAACGATGTGAGTGTTTCCACCAGAGATGAGCTAGGCAGCTGAGCGGTACGAAGATGCGTAGCGAGGCTGTGGAACGATGTGAGTGTTTCCACCAGAGATGTGCTAGGCAGCTGAGCGGTACGAAGATGCGTAGCGAGGCTGTGGAACGATGTGAGTGTTTCCACCAGAGATGAGCTAGGCAGCTGAGCGGTACGAAGATGCGTAGCGAGGCTGTGGAACGATGTGAGTGTTTCCACCAGAGATGTGTTAGGCAGCTAAGCGGTGCGAAGATGCGTAGCGAGGCTGTGGAACGATGTGAGTGTTTCCACCAGAGATGTGCTAGGCAGCTGAGCGGTACGAAGATGCGTAGCGAGGCTGTGGAACGATGTGAGTGTTTCCACCAGAGATGTGCTAGGCAGCTGAGCGGTGCGAAGATGCGTAGTGAGGCTGTGGAACGATGTGAGTGTTTCAACCAGAGATGAGCTAGGCAGCTGAGCGGTGCGAAGATACGTAGTGAGGCTGTGGAACGATGTGAGTGTTTCCACCAGAGATGTGCTAGGCAGCTGAGCGGTACGAAGATGCGTAGCGAGGCTGTGGAACGATGTGAGTGTTTCCACCAGAGATGTGCTAGGCAGCTGAGCGGTGCGAAGATGCGTAGTGAGGCTGTGGAACGATGTGAGTGTTTCAACCAGAGATGAGCTAGGCAGCTGAGCGGTGCGAAGATACGTAGTGAGGCTGTGGAACGATGTGAGTGTTTCCACCAGAGATGTGTTAGGCAGCTGAGCGGTGCGAAGATGCGTAGCGACGCTGTGGAACGATGTGAGTGTTTCCACCAGAGATGTGCTAGGCAGCTGAGCGGTACGAAGATGCGTAGCGAGGCTGTGGAACGATGTGAGTGTTTCCACCAGAGATGTGCTAGGCAGCTGAGCGGTACGAAGATGCGTAGCGAGGCTGTGGAACGATGTGAGTGTTTCCACCAGAGATGTGCTAGGCAGCTGAGCGGTGCGAAGATGCGTAGTGAGGCTGTGGAACGATGTGAGTGTTTCAACCAGAGATGAGCTAGGCAGCTGAGCGGTGCGAAGATACGTAGTGAGGCTGTGGAACGATGTGAGTGTTTCCACCAGAGATGTGTTAGGCAGCTGAGCGGTGCGAAGATGCGTAGCGAGGCTGTGGAACGATGTGAGTGTTTGCATCAGAGATGTGCTAGGCAGCTGAGCGGTGCGAAGATGCGTAGTGAGGCTGTGGAACGATGTGAGTGTTTCCACCAGAGATGTGTTAGGCAGCTGAGCGGTGCGAAGATGCGTAGCGAGGCTGTGGAACGATGTGAGTGTTTCCACCAGAGATGTGCTAGGCAGCTGAGCGGTGCGAAGATGCGTAGTGAGGCTGTGGAACGATGTGAGTGTTTCAACCAGAGATGAGCTAGGCAGCTGAGCGGTGCGAAGATACGTAGTGAGGCTGTGGAACGATGTGAGTGTTTCCACCAGAGATGTGTTAGGCAGCTGAGCGGTGCGAAGATGCGTAGCGAGGCTGTGGAACGATGTGAGTGTTTGCATCAGAGATGTGCTAGGCAGCTGAGCGGTGCGAAGATGCGTAGTGAGGCTGTGGAACGATGTGAGTGTTTCCACCAGAGATGTGCTAGGCAGCTGAGCGGTGCGAAGATGCGTAGTGAGGCTGTGGAACGATGTGAGTGTTTCAACCAGAGATGAGCTAGGCAGCTGAGCGGTGCGAAGATACGTAGTGAGGCTGTGGAACGATGTGAGTGTTTCCACCAGAGATGTGTTAGGCAGCTGAGCGGTGCGAAGATGCGTAGTGAGGCTGTGGAACGATGTGAGTGTTTCCACCAGAGATGTGCTAGGCAGCTGAGCGGTGCGAAGATGCGTAGTGAGGCTGTGGAACGATGTGAGTGTTTCAACCAGAGATGAGCTAGGCAGCTGAGCGGTGCGAAGATACGTAGTGAGGCTGTGGAACGATGTGAGTGTTTCCACCAGAGATGTGTTAGGCAGCTGAGCGGTGCGAAGATGCGTAGCGAGGCTGTGGAACGATGTGAGTGTTTGCATCAGAGATGTGTTAGGCAGCTGAGCGGTGCGAAGATGCGTAGCGACGCTGTGGAACGATGTGAGTGTTTGCATCAGAGATGTGCTAGGCAGCTGAGCGGTGCGAAGATGCGTAGTGAGGCTGTGGAACGATGTGAGTGTTTCAACCAGAGATGAGCTAGGCAGCTGAGCGGTGCGAAGATACGTAGTGAGGCTGTGGAACGATGTGAGTGTTTCCACCAGAGATGTGTTAGGCAGCTGAGCGGTGCGAAGATGCGTAGCGAGGCTGTGGAACGATGTGAGTGTTTGCATCAGAGATGTGCTAGGCAGCTGAGCGGTGCGAAGATGCGTAGTGAGGCTGTGGAACGATGTGAGTGTTTCCACCAGAGATGTGCTAGGCAGCTGAGCGGTGCGAAGATGCGTAGTGAGGCTGTGGAACGATGTGAGTGTTTCAACCAGAGATGTGCTAGGCAGCTGAGCGGTGCGAAGATGCGTAGTGAGGCTGTGGAACGATGTGAGTGTTTCCACCAGAGATGTGTTAGGCAGCTAAGCGGTGCGAAGATGCGTAGCGTCGCTGTGCAACGGTGCGCAGATGAGCGGCGAGGAGGTGTAGCGGGCTCTTTTCAGATGCGAGCGAAAACTCCAAACGCGAAAGGTCGCTTCCGTCCTTTGCACACATCCCTCGCGCACATCCCTCGCACACATCCCTCACGCACATCCCTCGCACACATCCCTCGCTTGCTTTGTTCGTATCAAAACCTCGCTCTGCTAAGCCGTTTCCACCAGAGCTGCGCTGAGCGAGGCAAGGTAAATGATTCTATTGGTTCCTAAACAAGCACACGCATCCTCGCTAAGATAGATAGATAGATAGACGATAGAAAACACTTTATTGCACAACACAGAAAATAAGCTAATTAAGAATTAATATTAAACTAAACACGGAAGTACAATGGGCGGTCTTATCGCTATAAGCGATCTCTGCCAGACAACCTTGGGATGGACTGGAATTATTTGCACGACATAGAACGGTGGCTTAAAATCTGGAATACAATCTCTTAAATTAAAAATAAATAAATATAACAAATTTCTACCTAATTTAAAATTTAAACTAAGGCTACACAAATTTATATATACCTACCTAAGTATTTATACAATTTATATAATCTATAATATATAATTAAAATATACAACTGAAAAAGGAATATCATAACTTGATAAAATATAATACTTATACATCAATTTATACATACTATACCTACCAAATAAAAATAAATAAATATAAAATAAATATAATCATATATGGAACTCGGACAGAAAGTGACTATGAAGCAGTTTTTAGGGTTCCGTAGTCAAAGACAAGGAACCCTTATAGATTTGTCATGTCTGTCTGTCTGTCTGTCTGTCTGTCTGTCCGTGTATGTCACAGCCTTTTTTTTCCGAAACTATAAGAGCTATACTGTTGAAACTTGGTAGGAAGATGTATTCTGTGAATCACATTAAGATTTTTACACAAAAATTGAAAAAAAAAACAATTATTTTTGGGGTTCCCCATACTTAGAACTGAAACTCAACATTTTTTTTTCATTAAACCTATACGTGTGAGGTATCTATAGATAGGTCTTTAAAAATGATGTTGAGGTTTCTAATATCATTTTTTTCTAAACTCAATAGTTTGCACGAGAGACACTTCCAAAGTGGTAAAAAGTGTGTACCCCCCCCCCCCCCCCCCCCATAACTTCTAAAATAAGAGAATGATAAAACTAAAAAAAATAGATGATGTACATTACCATGTAAACTTTCACTCAAAATTGGTTTGAACGAGATCTAGTAAGTAGTTTTTTTTTGAATACTTCATTAATCGTAATCCATCCAAGAACTTTTATATTATGTTACTTGCTGCTACGGAACCCTTCATGGGCGAGTCCGACTCGCACTTGGCCACTTTTTTAAAGATAGGAAGGGATTTCGCCCGCCTGACATTCTCAGGTAAAGCATTCCACAGTCGTACAGCTTGAGCAGTCAAAGAATATTCGTAGAAAGTAGTAGTCTGCACAGGTATATTTAGCTTCAATGTTTCAGAGGAGCGCAACAAACGTGGATTGGAATCATGAAGGAATTCGAAGCGCTCCTTGAGATAAGTAGGAGTGGAAGGATTGAATAAGATACTATATAAGAGAGAAAGAATGTGAGTACTCCTGCGTAGGCGGATGGGAAGCCACTTAAGCCTAGTGCGGTATTCGGAAACGTGGTAAAATTTTCGTAGGCCAAATATAAACCTGATACCAAAGTTCTGAAGGCGCTCAAGCTTATCGAGTTGGTCTTCAGTAAGATCCGGATAGCAAACGTCAGCATAGTCAAGAATAGGAAGTAAGAGAGATTGAGCAAGCATAACTTTGGTGGCAATTGGAAGAAAGTTTCGCAGACGCCTCAAAGAAGGTGCCGATGCGAACATTCTCCGGCTTAGCTCTGACAACTGCGGTCCCCATGACAACTCTTTGTCAATTAAAATACCCAATCACGCTAATCTCTGGTGGAAACGACAAAATCAAAGACGTTGACGAATTTTGAATGTTTTGATGTATGGATGGTTATTGTTTGTTACTCAATCACGCCAAAACAGTAGAACCAATCCCGATGAAATTTGACAAACAGATAGATTATGACATGAATTGATCTACAGGCTTTAATACTGGTACAAAGCAAGCGAAACCGCTGGCGCCAGTGCTCTATAAGTTCTATCTACGCTTCTATAAGCTTAAAGGAGATTTTAAAAAAAAAACATGCTTACTGAGAATGCACTAAACCTAAACAGTGAGCCCATATCAACCTTAGAAACTAACAAACACATAAAAACACTTTATTTATTACTTAATCTAACACACGTGTGATCGCCGACGCGTCGCGGCCCTGGGGATCACGTGACAGGCGGCCCTTGAACCGCCAGAACTTCAACCCTTTCGGCCAGAAGTCTTTTGTGAGTGTGTATTTGCCGGTACTTACAAGTTACTGCTGTGCTAGTTCCGCTAGATCCGCGTCTTCTGCTGTTGAAGGCTGGAACCACATCACAAAATTGGTCAGGGATACTCGACCTAGAAAGAATAGAGTACGGTGCTGTCGATAGACGACCTCTGTGGGGTGGCGGGCGAAGGTTCTCCTGCGACGCAGGAGGTTGCGGGTTCGATTCCCGCCTCAAAACAAATATTTATGCAATCTGCAGATATTTGTTCAGTGAGTTCTGGGTATTTTCTACATATAATAAAAAAATATCTATCTCTGTAAAATATTGTAATCAGTATATCAGTTGTCTAGTACCCATAACACAAGCTCTGCTTAGCTTGGGGCTAGATAATGTTGTGTGAACTGTCCAGCATTATTTATTTATTTATTTAATAGTAGACTGTTCAGTCTTGCCTATGAGCTGCTGTGGTACATTGTGATTGTGAGATAGCTTCATAGAAATCTGAAGTTAGGAGAACTGGTATTGGCGTGACGCTTGTCTCACCCTCTTTTACTCGTAGTCTAGTGGGTTTAGTTCCGTAATACAAAAGTAAAATTTACGTATATTTACGAATATTTTAAGAGATATTAATTATATTTTAATATTATACAGGATGGGGCAAATTTTTGGCCCCTTAAGGTACCTTTTCTTTTGTAGTTAGAAGGTTTTGTTCTTATAAACTTTCTATTTAATTTCGAAGAAAAATATATTGGCATTTCTAGATTTTTGAAAAAAGTACGGTTCGCCCAAAAAAATTCCATTTGTCAAAAAAAAACAAGTTTATCTTAATCGACTCGATTTCCAACCAGGAACACTTTTCTCAAACTAACTTACTAAGTTTTGGCAATAGTTAAACAATATTATCATCATACAATATTATCTAGCCCCAAGCTAAGCAGAGCTTGTGATACTAGATAACTGATATACCTACTTAATACAATACATTACATAAATAGATATTTTGTATTACATAGAAAATACCCAGAACACCCTGAACTTATATCTGCAGATCGTACAAATATTTGTTCCGCGGCGGGAATCGAACCCGCACCCTCCTGCGTCGCAGGCGAACCTTCACTCGCCACGTCACATAAGTCGTCAAAATTATAAATGATATTTGATGATATACAAATGATGAAGACATTTTCAAAGATCTGTCAAAATTCAGACTGTTAAAATTTGACAGCTAAAGTCACCGCTATAGGTAATTCTGGCTTTACAAACCATGATACTTCGCTCTGAACTCCTCATCATACACCCTCCAGGCCTTCGCATGAGCTACAAGAATATGCTTGCTGCATAGCAGAGATCCCACTTCTGGGCTAATGATGCCAGGAGCTAACATCCCAGACTGGTACGGCAGGTCACAGATGATCAGGGGCTCGTTGATGGTGATCCAAGTCTTCACGCGGTCTCCGTAGAGGGAGTAGACGATCCGGGCGTAGTCTGCGAACCAGTCGGAAACGAGGGGATTCGTCCAGCCTCCTGGAAAGAAGATTGTAAGATTTGATGGTCTAAGATTTGTCCTGGCTGCTAGCTTACTTAAGGAATGTATTATTACTGGAAGAAAGTGTTAGCAGAGTCAGCCGTGGGAAGTAATGGCGGCGATGAGCTCACCACTTTTCATGTCCATATCCCACGATGGTGCAACCCACGGTGAAAAGAGGCCCATTTGAGGTTCTGCCTACCCTTTCGGGGAAAAACGCGTATGTCTATGTATCTGTTATTTTTATCTGATACTAAAGTAAAACTACATGAGGCATGAAATTCAAATTTTATTGTGTGTTTTGCTCATCACAGCTCATCAACACATTTTGAGATAGCGAAACCTGATTTTGCGAAAACTAGGAGACCTAACACGCATACATTGATTGAAAATGTCTCATAATCTATAATATCTCATAGTAAAACGGTCGCCGTTTTACTAAAACATGACTTGACTGTGACTTTGACGACTTGTAAGTATTGTAACGTAGCAAATTATATGAGGGGTTTTCACGGACATTTCAAATCATGCGCTAATAGATGGCGCTGCTAAAAGCGTACATTTCAAAATAAAGTGAAATGTCAACGTCAACAACGTAAATATAAGTAGGTACATAGTATTTATGTTAGAACTGGATATATTTTCACAAAATACAAATACAAACACATAGGTACATCGCTAGATAGAAATCATATAAATCTTAATAAATCTAAAATCATAGCTTAAGACTGGTGTGAATTTATAAACACAGTTAATGTGAGGCAGCGCTGCCTAACTATGAGTCTGAAGTCTGAAAATCTGCGGGCTGATCTGACCGTTTACGAGTCACGGTCACGGGCATGTCTCAGCCTTGTATTGTAGGCTATTGTGAAAACATAGGCACCCACCGTTTACGAGTCACGGTCACGGGCATGTCTCAGCCTTGTATTGTAGGCTATTGTGAAAACATAGGCACCCACCGTTTACGAGTCACGGTCACGGGCATGTCTCAGCCTTGTATTGTAGGCTATTGTGAAAACATAGGCACCCACCGTTTACGAGTCACGGTCACGGGCATGTCTCAGCCTTGTATTGTAGGCTATTGTGAAAACATAGGCACCCACCGTTTACGAGTCACGGTCACGGGCATGTCTCAGCCTTGTATTGTAGGCTATTGTGAAAACATAGGCACCCACCGTTTACGAGTCACGGTCACGGGCATGTCTCAGCCTTGTATTGTAGGCTATTGTGAAAACATAGGCACCCACCGTTTACGAGTCACGGTCACGGGCATGTCTCAGCCTTGTATTGTAGGCTATTGTGAAAACATAGGCACCCACCGTTTACGAGTCACGGTCACGGGCATGTCTCAGCCTTGTATTGTAGGCTATTGTGAAAACATAGGCACCCACCGTTTACGAGTCACGGTCACGGGCATGTCTCAGCCTTGTATTGTAGGCTATTGTGAAAACATAGGCACCCACCGTTTACGAGTCACGGTCACGGGCATGTCTCAGCCTTGTATTGTAGGCTATTGTGAAAACATAGGCACCCACCGTTTACGAGTCACGGTCACGGGCATGTCTCAGCCTTGTATTGTAGGCTATTGTGAAAACATAGGCACCCACCGTTTACGAGTCACGGTCACGGGCATGTCTCAGCCTTGTATTGTAGGCTATTGTGAAAACATAGGCACCCACCGTTTTCCTAAGAATGAAATTCTTAAAACACAATGGATACAAGCAATAGAACATGTAAAACCTGGTTTGACCCTGAGGGCGCGCTCGTTAGTATGCTCAGCTCACTTCCGTATAACTGATTTTGCTGTAACACCATCATATTGGAAAAATTACCGTAAGTCAGGTGCACAGACTAATAGGTTACTACTCATCTACGTTGATAGATAGATAAGTCTTTATTTGCAACTTCAGACACACACATACAAATTACAACAAAATTTACAGTGTAGGTACAAGTAAAAATAACAATAAAATACAGTTAAATAAAAAAACAAAAAAAAATATACAAAGTCCGAGTAAAATGTCTGTGTGTGCTGTAGTACGTCAAAAAGGCCATGGCTCAGCGAGATATTTTGCTCAAGAAGCAAAAACACTGATTTTCAGCCATACCCCATCGATAGCAAGCAGGACGAGTTTCAAAACAATGTGTAATGTGTACCTAGGCTACAAAATGTTCGCGCTTGTGCAGTAATAAAGGAGTCCTTATAATATTATCCTTATAATAGGTACCCAATATTATAAGCCTGAGCTAACATCTTACCTACCATTTTTCCTGTATTATATTCAACTTTTTCTGTAGACCGTGCTCGAAAATATTTGAAGAAAACTGCTGTACCTTCTGTTTTCTCTTGGAACAAAGCTTCTCGTGAACAAGAACAACCATCATCGATACAAGATTCACTTTCTTTTGATCCTACCGAAGTACAAGCAACTACTACACGCACGCACGGGATAGCACGGGTGACACCTTTTATTCTGGCCGTGCTAATGCCTCTCGTTCTGAGGTTGATGAGAACAGGCTAAAACTTGTGTCCGAAGTTGAGAACTCCTTAGAGCAAGTTTCCGATTGGGTTGACCGGAACTTAGTCACCTTTAACCCTACGAAGACACAGGTTTGTGCGTTCTCGTCTAAGAAGGCCCCGTTCGATGTGTCGCCGCGATTCCAAGACATTCCCTTATCCATCTCGGCAAGTATTGGAATTCTCGGGGTCGAGATATCTAATGAGGTCCAATATGGGAGTCATCTCGAAGCAAAAGCTGCACTGACTTCCAAAAAGCTTGGTGTGCTATAATATAATATAATATAATATAATATAATAAGCCTTTATTGCTGTTCTTTCTTTACAATATAACATAGGTACCTAATATTAAACTAATCTAAAATAAACACTTTATAAATCATGTTTCGGCAACCGGATTTATCACTTCAACAGCTTGTCCTTCGACAAAGGCCTCCTCTAAAGATTTCCATTATATCTTATCCTTTGCTACCCGAGTCCATTCTGGACCACATCTCCTCTTTATCTCTGTGTAAAGGCAGTTTTATATTAAGAATTTGATATTCTTTCTGTAATTCCTCTGATTTCTTTTATTTTGTTTGACAAATTCTTTTAATTAAGAAACCAACACCGTATATAGTCCGGGCGTCTCACCTTTGTATTGAAATTATGTACCTTCCGTAGTCTTCTATCCCTTCTCCGAATCGTCTCATTTCACTGTTTCCAATTATGTCCCATTTTATTTTATTTAGTAGATAGCCATTTCTAGTTCGATAAGTTTGTCTGGCGTTCGTAGTGATCTTGCATTTAAGGTAGCTAGCTAATATTTATTCTGTGGTAGCTATATGGATATCCGTAGTTTTTGTTGTGTGCGCTTCTGTTACTTTTTATCTTTAGAGGGTGGTGGTCGTTCTCCCCCACGATGACCAGTCGGCTTGGGGAAGGGTATTATATTTCTGTTTTTTCGTTTTCTATTTCTTATTTCCTTGGTTAGTCGCGTTTTCCGTTTGTCGATATGTAATTGCTATTGTTTTTTACCATCTGGGTATATAGAGAGAGAGTTAGATCTACCCCTCATAATATCTAATGCATTTTTTCTGTTTGTTTTACTTGTGGTTAATGTATGTTGTTTTCTCGGCTGAAAATCAGTTTGTGGTGATGTAGACGCTTCCCGTTTTCTTTTAACTTTGTTATTATTGGTTTTTTTTTCTTTGACTATGAGCTTGTCGTATTTCAAGTAAGCGATATTCCCCTTATTTCTCTCTTCTGTTAATTTAGGTACTAGAGCTTTTCTCTTTTCCAAAACCTCTTTAGAGTAGTCTTCGGTAACGTATAAGTCTTTAAGGGGCTAGTCCTTGAAAATGACACTTCGAATTTTGACACTATTCCATTAACTGTGACCTCCACCTTGCGGTGGGATTTGGAACTAATTAGGTAAACAAATCTCTCAACCGTACAATTGTGTAGAAAACGCATTACTTGTTTTGTCAATAACATCATTGAATTTTTGTTCTGTACGTAATCAGATAAATGTAAAAATAAAATAAATGTATACTACCTATGCAATCGTTGCTTGACTGACTGACTCGGTCACTGACTATCAACGCGAAGTCTGAACCCTAGGTCATAGAGACCTGAAATTCACATAGGTAGGTACATTTCTTTTGTGGTACAGCGGTGCTCTAAGAAAGGAATTTCCGAAATACACACCCTAAAGTGGTGCAGCGGGATGTTGAAGTTTGTATAGCAAAAACTGCACGCGGGCGAAGTCCCAGGCGTTCCACTACTGGATACTTGAGAAATCTCTGTGCACATGTTGTGTTTTACATATTATGCTGTGTCAGGTTTCGTTATATTGTATAACAGTTTTATTCGTTTTATTTTACCCCAAATAGACAAAGTGGTCAACAACTTCAATAACTGTACCAATATGGGTGCAAAGTTAGTATTTCAAAACCATCATAGGTAACCGAATCGCAAATGAACATGGTCAAGAAACGAACAAACCCACAAAAACAACCAAAAAATACAGGACCACAAAAAAACAAAATTAAATCAAAAACACCCTAAAAACTCTCACAACCTAAGAAGGTTTGTACCTCTAAAAAACCCCTTCCAACTCCTAAAAACATGGGGTTTAGCCTATTCTACCTCCCTAGAGTTCATACAAGTCTTAAACTTTAAGAAACAATTAAAACCTCGTAGGTACAAACCCATACAACCCAATTTAAACCGGTATTGAACGACGGACCTTGCTCAGGAAAATATCTTGGGAATCGGGATTTTTCCCAGCAAGGCCCAAATTAGATCGTTTTCTCCGCCTCAAAACTCACTATTCTGCCAAACTTCCTGTTTTTTTCCATATGAACTTTCATCCACTAATATACCTACCTTGTTTGTTTATATTAATTTGAATGTGTATGTGCGCCTACTTTTTGTCGATTGTACCTATTCAACCTTTGGAGGTTTTTAAGGTACAATATTATAATTAAATGTGTAAAATATATTGAGTATGAAGTACATAAAAATAAAAAAACCTACACGTTTAGGGCTGTTTAAAAAAACGCTCATGCAGTGATTTTATTATTTAAAACTATTAATTTAATCCTATTTCGTCAAAATACATAGTAACAGTTTTTCGAGTTATTTTGTACAGAAAGACGGATAAAGAAACAAATAAATTATATAGGTACCTACAAACTATGTTGGAAGAAATACACGAAATTGAAACATACTGACCACCTACAAAAAAAAACGGCGCGGCGAGGACGTTGCATTTGACATGCCTAGTAAGATAATTTTCAAACATTTATCGTCTTCTAAATTCTAATTTCCAGTACTACCACAGTATAAAATAGTACCTTCTTCTTGAAACATGCCATGAATTTGTTTGGCGTCTTTATGAAAGGATTATAGGAAATTCAAACCCTAAAATCAATGGTGTTGACGACCTCTGTGGCGCGGCGGGCGAAGGTTGGCCTGCGACGCAGGAGGTTGCGGGTTCGATTCCCGCCTCGGAACAAATATTTGTGTGATCGCAGATATTTGTTCAGGGTGTTCTGGGTATTTTCTATGTTTAATAAAAATATCTATCTATGTATTATATTGTATTAAATATATCAATTATCTAGTACCCATAACACAAGCTCTGCTTAGCTTGGGGCTAGATAATGTTGTGTGAAATGTCCATTATTATTATCATTACTATTATTTATTATACTTAAACTTTATACTTAACTTTATACTTTATACTTTATTATTAATTGGGGTCATAAAGTTTGGATGTATTGTTTGTTATTCTATTAAAATTTAAAATTAAAGCGGGCTCTTTACAAGAAAAGTGATTTTAAGAAACGCGGTATCCCTTGGTCCGTAATAGGTAGACACAAAAAATATACAAAAAGTGTGTTATACGTAGGTATGTACCTAGGGGAAAACAAACATGTTTATATTTACTTGCCTTATTTTTATTAATCATCATCATCAGCCCAGCTGGAAATAGAACATGTCCATAGAATGCCACGACAACTGGTCTTGAGCCGCGTCCGTCCACAGACTTCCCTCGACCTTTATAATGTTTGGTACATCGGAAGTTCCCCTCCTACACTGCGTCGTCCGGTTGTTGGTCGCCACTCGAGGACTTTATTTCAGTCATCTTAATTAGTGCGTGTTGCCAGAGATGACTTACGTGACTGAGACGTGATCGCTAACTATCACACACACAAAAGCTCATAGTATCACATCGGGTTATGCATGGAGAGAGCTATGCTATTACCATCAGTGTACAAATACGTAGTCTGCGACAACCGTAACTACAAGAAGTATTGTTACGAGATATTCGCGCCTAAAGTTTTTTATCTTAAATTAGTGATCAGTCAGTGATTTTGTAAATATTTATCTGTTATGATTTTGATCTGTACGATCGCTACGATCATTCCCTTTAAAACTGTGTTTATTATATCGTGATAACATTAATGATTTTTTATTATTTAGTAAATAATAGTTGTCTAGTGCAACATTATTTTAGAACGTGCTTAACCTAAGCATGTGCGCCGTATGTAACATGGTTACTGTTCGCATGTCTAGAGATTTTGTTACGGTGTTCAGCAAACGGAATATGCTCAAGCTTTACCAATCTTATGTGCGGTAACATAGCTACTAACTCAGTTATACACTTAATTAAGCTGGGAGAAAAATAAAATAACTGTAAGTAAGACCACAGAATAAATAATAGAAAAGAACAGGATGCTCACATCGTGAAAAAAACATTACAAAGCTTAACAAAGTAAAGTTAAAGACGCAACAAAGTGCATTTCAGTTTGCATAAGTGCTTAGTGCCTAGCGGGATATTCACCTAAACATTCCCGCATTCTTCTAATGTTTGAATATTTTAATTTGTGTATTAAATTTTTATAATTTTATACCTTTTAATATTCTTTGTATTTTTGAATTTTAAACACAGATTAAATTAAAATTAAATGACTATTCCAAGTATATTCGGTACAAATTTAATCTGCGTAATGTTTTTTTTTTCGAATGGAATTAAAAAAGATTTAAACTTTTGTTTTCTTGACAAAATCCGAATAAATTTATGGACATAATACTTGTTTTTGACTTTGTACGGTGAGGCGTGACGCGTCGAAATAATAACTTGGTAACTTTCTATGGCGCATGCACTATTAAATTGTTTTGACCAAATGTTCCCATTTTTAGGGTTCCGTAGTCAAAGACAAGGAACTCTTATGGATTCGTCATGTCTGTCTGTCTGTCCGTGTATGTCACATCCTTTTCTTTCAGAAACTATAAGAGCTATACTGTTGAAACTTAATAGGTAGATGTATTCTGTAAACCACATTAAGATTTTTACACAAAAATTTAAATAAAACAATTATTTTTGGGGTTCCCCATACTTAAAACTGAAAACCAAATTTAAAAAATACATCAAACCCATACTTGTGGGGTCTATGGATAGGTCTTCAAAAATGATATTGAGGTTTCTAATATAATTTATTTCTAAACTGAATAGTTTGCGTGAGAGACACTTCCAAAGTGGTAAAAAGTGTGTCCCCTATAACTTCTAAAATAAGAGAATTAAAAACTAAAAAAAATATATGATGTACATTACCATATAAACTTCCAACCAAAATTGGTTTGAACGAGATCTAGTAAGTTTTTTTTTAATACGTCATAAATCGTAATCCATCCAAGAACTTTTATATTATGTTACTTGCTGCTACGGAACCCTTCATGGGCGAGTCCAACTCGCACTTGGCCGCTTTTTTTAATGGTTATTTTTGGAAATTGTTAATTGGTACCTTATGTTTGCGTAGATTAAATCTTTATCGAATACTGACTATCCAAGTTTTTTTTGTAGTGTATTTGGAATAGTGGTGTATACCTTATTTTATACCAGTCAGTTAAATCATTCTAACGGTGAAGTTATAATTTGGTAAATTTTGCTAGAAGTATCTCCTATTTTCTGGTATAAATGGCACTAATTTGCTTATGATTTCTTCATTTATTTCTGCAGTTATACCACTTGCCATAAAATTAGGCATAGCTTCTAGAAAACAAAGAGTTGAAAAAAAATTGTTTGTGGTAAATCCATTGTGATTTTAACTCAACACCGAGACTAGTTTTATATTTTGGGGTCCCTATCTACTTTTACAGTATAATCTCTCTCAGGTACGTTTGATGTAAAAAAAACTGGAGCATGTTTGTGATGCGTAATCTCGATAATTATAAAAATCCCGTGTTTCTAGAACCTTTACATAGGTATTGTTTGAATTGACACAATTTATAAAATGAAAATCATAGATTTGATTTGCTGATTTTGTTTTCATAGCAAGTTTCACTTGATGGTGAAATTAATTTGTAGACATGAAGCTATTCGATGACGACCTCTGTGGCGGGGCGGTAATTTGTAGACATGAAGCTATTCGATGACGACCTCTGTGGCGGGGCGGGCGAACGTTCGCCTGCGACGCCGGAGGTTGCGGGTTCGATTCCCGCCTCAGAACAAATATTTGTGCGATATGCATATATTTGTTCAGGGTGTTCTGGGTATTTTCTATGTATAATAAAAAATATCTATCTATGTTATATATTGTATTAAGTATATCAGTTATCTAGTACCCATAACACAAGCTCTGCTTAGCTTGGGGCTAGATAATGTTGTGTAAACTGTCCAGCATTTTTTTTTTTTTTTTTTTTTGTATTATTGAACATTTGATAGTTAATGAGCAAGTGCTAGCCATATTGCTGTTGATACTATTAACAAAGAATAACATTAAAGCCCAGTTTTTGTACCAAAAGTTGTTGTTGTGATATCTAACCACAGAAATACATGCTTATATGCTTAAATAGTTAAGTCCCTGGGAAGATAAAGTTTTTTGGATACGTGTTCTCATCAGTAGTGTGTGTGATACACACGGGTTGTGTATATCATGACGTTATTTTATAACTTCTTTCATAATTTTATTAGTTATTTCATATGATCTGAGCTTATTTTGTAGGCAACCAATTGCTGTTTTTCAGAATCCCCATCAGTCTTGTTAGGCCAGTCACCGTAGACACAAAAATCGTGTTAGGTCGCAAAAAGTTGCAGGGTTCTGTTTTTTTGGGATGTTGTTAGGATAAATACCAATTGTATAAAACCAAGTTTGCAACTTCGATAGAGCTGTGCGAACTTTGCAATTTTTTGCGACCTTAAATGTTTTAGATGGCCTATGTGTCGTTTGTAGGTTAATAGCTAATATTTGTAAGGAGAAAGGTTATACACACCTCAGTTTATTCAAAATTACTAGGTTTAATTAAGTAGTTGGAAGAGACTTTTCTTCTGGGTACTTCTTTACTTTGTTTTAGCCATTTTGCATTTTCTAAAGCTTTCACATGCGTACTTATCGTCGCGAGTATCGCCTTTGCATAATTCGCCTCACACGACCTACCCACTTCAGCTTTGGTGAGTCACTGTTTGTTGAGCTCCCACTGACTGACTAGCACCAATCCCCCACTTTTTATCTTAGCGAATGACGGAACAATCAGATGGCCCACCTGATCTTGAGCGGTAACGTCTGCCTTTAACAATGCATTACCTCATAAGTCACGTCCACCCCTTGTGGCTTTGCACTGCGTCTACCGGCAACTATACCTTTCATACTGGAACACAGTAATGCAAGCACTACTGCTTTGCGGCAGAAATAGTACTGGTAGTAGTGGTGGTTGGTAGTACTATCCTGAACGAACTCTTTCACAAAAAAAAACTCTACTAAGTACTACTAAAAACTTGCACATACTTCGCCCTCCTGCGTCTCAAAACCAATAGTAGTACTACGCAAAACAGCCGTAAATATATTATACCTACGATTGAAATGTCTACGATTACTGTTTCGTACAGTTTTCGTTTACTTAGCAAGACGATGACACAGAATAAATAATAGAACAAGTACAGAAGGCTCACTTCATGAACAAATTTATATAAATAGCGACTCTTGCTGGGATGCAAGAAAGTGCAATTCAGCTCGCATTAGTGCTCAATGCCTATCGTGATATTTACCTAAACATTTCCTCTCTCTTCTAACGCGTAACTCCGTCGCTATCTGGCGCGGAGTGACGTTGCTCGTAAGGGTTGACGACTAGTCGCTTACGATAACATAGTTATCTAATGGCAAAGGTACGTTAGTTTGTACCTTGTCAATGAAACTAAATATCTCTTTTAAGTGCAGGGGTACCTACCTACACCTAACTATTTAGGGACTATTTTGTAAGCGTCGTATGTCATTCCATAACATAATTATCTAATGGCATAGGTACGTTAGTCTGTACCTTGTCAATGAAACTAAATATCTCTTTTAGGTGTAGGTAGTGACAAGGTACAGACTAACGTAACCATGCCATTAGATAATTATGTTATGGAATGACATACCTCGCTAACAAAATGGTCCAAGAGCCAACATCCAATATTCATAATATCGGTTCCCAACTACAGGTATAGCGTTTAACTAAGTAGCCTCCTGAGGTATGGGAGCGGTACGGGAAGGTGGTGATTTTCTTATGTAAAATGTCACGAGACGTCACTTGACGTCAGTCGGGCGGCGATCTCGCTGCCGTCAATACGTGTTATTTGGACCGGCCGCTTTAGACAAGACGCACACGAGATTAGCAACCGAAGATGGATCCTCAGATTAGAGCTCAAACTAAAGATGTTGTTTATAATGTATATAATTTTTTCAAGGTTAGAAATCTGATCCAAATTCTGTCGAGCATGAAAACGATATTAATCTACACAGTATAATCACACAATAGAATCTATAGTTATGAAAAAGAGGGATTTGTTAAAATTAATAAAACTAAATAAACCAGAAAAACAATTTAAAATTCATGTCATATTAAAATAAAATGGTCATACGGTACTTTATTTGCCACCAAGCATCCGGATTTAAACCCGATCGAATTAGTATGGGGAGATATCAAGGGCGAGCAGGCACGAAAACATATTAACTCAAATTTAACTGAGAAAAAGGGAGCACTAGAAGAGTTATTTGCTAATTTTTCATTTGAGAAATGGCAAAACAGTGACGGTCACGTAAAGAAAGTTGAGGAAGAGTATTTCTTAGCGACGATATAATGGATCAATTTATAATAAGATTACGAGATAACGACTCAGATAACGAAAGTGATTCCAGTCATACTGACAGTGATTCGAGTAGCGATATGGACATAAGCTAATAAATTGAAATTTCAGTTGAAAATATTGATATTAGTATTAAATAATAATAATTATTTGAACAAGTATTTTATTTACTTTCGCAATGACTGAGGTACTTATTTGTATATATCGTAAGATCTATCTTCACTAATTTTCATCACGTGTGTAGCCCGACAGTTCTTTACGTCACATGTCACCCCTCCCGTGCCGCTCCCATTCCTCACGAGGCTACTGAGTTAAGCGATAGGCATGTACCTATCTTGATTAGCTCAAACAATATATATAATACCTACCTATAGTTGATATTTAACTGATTGATTATGGTATTATAGTGTGGTAGAAGCTGGCCGGGTGATTTGTACTTTCGTAATTGGGCAAATAAAAAAAAGCGGCCAATTGCGAGTCGGACTCGCCCATGAAGGGTTCTGTAGCAGCAAGTAACATAATATAAAAGTTCTTGGATGGTTTACGATTTATGACGTATAAAAAAAACTGCTAACTAGATCTCGTTCAAACCAATTATCGGTGGAAGTTTACATGTACATCTTTTTTTTTGTTATATCATTCTCTTATTTAAGATGTTAAGGGGTGGGGGACACATTTTACCACTTTGGAACTGTCTCTCGCGCAAACTATTCAGTTAAGTTTTTTTTTATTAGAAACCTCAAAATCATTTTTGAAGACCTATCTATAGATAACCCACACGTATGGGTTTGATGAAAAAAACTATTGAGTTTCAGTTCTAAGTATGGGGAACCCCAAAAATTTATTGTTTTTTTTTCTATTTTTGTTCTTGTAAGTCCTATCTAACTACATAAATAAATCCGGAGACACACAATTTAAGGATAGGTAGCAAAAGTCTACATTTGTTAGGTAGGTGTACCTAATTACCTATAATGTAGATGTGCATTTCTACACCTTTCGATGTCCCTTGGAAGTGTGAAAAACGTGAGGTTCGGATCCTTGTTATAATTCAGGCAGCCGAATGCGATGCAATATGCGTTTATCTTCATTTAAGCATAGAATAAATAATAGTAGAAGACTTTAGTTGACGGACGACGTGACGCGGCGCTTGAGTGAGTTTACCGAACTAACTTCACGTGCGATCCGGCTGGCGCGCGGCAGCCCTCTGAATGGATTGACTTGTCTAGATGAGTCCGCCGGGTACTTGTAGCTTTATACCTAAAGCGCGGAGTGCGCCACGCCTGACAATGATAATATTCGATTCCTTTGTTTTCAGTAGTAGTTAAGGTCAAAAAATAATATCAACACTAGTCTTAAGCACCGTATATGTTATGTATGACGTTACTATTCTTATGTGTAGTATTTTGACGACCTCTGTGACGCGGCGGGCGAACGTTCGCCTGCGACGCAGGAGGTTGCGGGTTCGATTCCCGCCTCGGAACAAATATTTGTGCGATCTGCAGATATTTGTTCCGGGTGTTCTGGGTATTTTCTATATATAATAAAAAATATCTATCTATGTAATATATTGTATTAAGTATATCAGTTGTCTAGTACCCATAACACAAGCTCTGCTTAGCTTGGGGCTAGACAATGTTGTGTGAACTGTCCAGCATTATTTATTTATTTATTTATTATTTAGTCTAACATAATAAAAAAAATAGTGCAGATATCCACCGTATAATATGTTACGGTGATTATATTTAGGATACATTTTTGATGCATGATCAAGCTCATACAAACACGTCAACCTCATACCTCATACATACCTAACTTACAATAAACATTATATTGATCAACTGGATTATCTATGAGGAACTAGTATGTCATAGATAACCCAGACAATATATAGTTGTACTACAAATAATATTACGCGTCCGAATCAAGTCGCGGGTTACAGTACCTATACCTAGCTAGTATCTATTTTATATTATAATCGTCCAAAATTAGTAGGTACTTACCCAAAATCAGAATTCGTTTATTTTTGCTATACGTTTTTAAATTCCGACGGGAAACGAAAATATTCGTGAAGTGAAAATATGTACAAAATGTGTGGCTTCATTTCACCGAGGACTTATCGAGGACTATACTAAGTTCCATTGGTCTAGTTGTTACTATGTTGACAGAGTTATTTATACTTGTATTGTACGGAACCCTCTACACGCGAGTCCGACTCGCACTTGACCAGTTTATTTATCTTTGGCCTCCAATAAAGCATGGACTTTAATGGAGATTTTTTTAATAGCAGCATTGTATCATCAAATTAACTATCTATGTAATATTGTATTAAGTGTATCAGTTATCACCATAACACAAGCTCTGCTTAGCTTGGGGCTAGACAATGTTGTGTGAACTGTACAGCATTATTTATTTATTTATTGTTTCGATATCAAATTGAAGTACCAGTATTATTATTAGTAACAAACAGAAAAACATAGATAAAAATTGAATGATAGTATAAATAAAAAATAAAAAAAAACATACCTACTCTTCCTCACTAGTAAGTCGGGAAATAAGCAAGTATAAAGAGCTTGGTATATTCTGAGGAAAATCGCTAAGCGAAACTCTTTTGGTCTCAAATCACAATATAAACTCCTTCGTGAGTATACTAACGTAGAATTGCACCGAGCAACTACGGAGGCCTGCAATGTTCTAAGTAGAGATCCACCAACTTATCTGTAGAATGAAATGTATGTAGATGATAGAAAACTACATACATTTCATTCTACTGATAAGTTGGTGGATCTGTAGAATTGGTTTGTGTTCACGACTGTATGATTGAACTGTCAAACCATGTCAGTCCCGTTAATTTTCACAAACCTCAAATAAATAGGTATTTGGATGGGTTTTCTATTACCCGAATTACAATTATAACAACGAAAACCAACAATTTTCAGTAAAATAATACAAGTTTTTGTAATGATATTTCGAAGTATCCGGTTGCCCTTTTTCACCTGTGAATAAAAAAGTGAACGAGGGCCTTCCTTCCAGCGCCGTGGATAACCACGGAATGACAGAAAGTGGCGTAGAAATCGTGTAGATACGGCGAATTGAAAATGTTTTCGTGTTTTTACACATCTTTTGTATGAAAAGATCAAAAACCCCAACTTACTTTTAAAACCAAGTGTATAGACATGATACTAAAGTGTTTTATTTCTCAGAAATAGCTGTAATTCCGTAGATTTTAGCTCATATGTAGATGCTCTATTTTGATCAATTTTGTGAAAATGGGTAGGTAGTTTTTCAATTTACACAAAATCTAGAAAGAATTTTAGAAAACCCCTACTTACTTTTATTCAGCCTGAAGTGTTCTTTCTTCTGATCTAAATAATGTTAAGAATAAAGCTAAATTCGGGAAGTTCTTGGCTTTTCAAAACACCACTTTTCAAGGATTTTCAAGGACGTGGCCCTTAAGGTAACTTTTGTTTTTCATTACTTCACTCTTTTTCCATCCATTTACAAATGACAGGAGAACAGGCCTCGGTTTATCGCCTTTGATTGTATTTCCAATCCGATAAATTTTGTTCACCTCATAATCTTGAATAGAAATACTTAAATCGTCTTGAAATTTTTTCTTCAACTTCTCTATTAGTCTGAGATAGACTTCTCTTCCTCTTTGACCCCAAAAATAATGATGTTATTGTTTTTCTTGTCTCTTTTGAGGTATTCAACCTCTTTCTCTAAATTTACAAATTTAATTTTTAAGTTTTTATTTTCTGGTATGATGGGTTGTAATTTTTCATCCATACGATCCATTATAGAATCTGTTAATACTTTCGTCTGATTTGCTATTTCAATTTTCATTTTATCAAATAAAAGTTGGAATTGTTCATCCATTTTTATCAAAATTTATTTGCGTACAACGGAACGTACTAAAGTTGTGATTGTTTTTGCGAGACTCTGTTGGGGATATTTGGTATTTGTTCAAGCTTTTCTAGATATCTTGACTGACCGTCTTCAATGCTCCGGGATCTACACTTCACATCCAAATTATTCTCGTAAATGGCGCTTATACTACCAAACACGATGAACAAAAATATTGTTGAGCGTGATAGATAATAATAAAAATATCAACCTGTTATAATAACAAAAAAAAGTACATACGTATCTACCTATGTATGTATCATGGACTTAGTAAGTCCATGGTATGTATAACTTATAGTACCTATGTGCGATAATTATGTTCATCAAAACAGTTTATAGTCTGTTGGTGAAATGGTTACAGATTATATTCGATTGGACTAATGTTATCGGAAAAAAGGCGGGAACCGTTAAAACGACAAGGCGCGTTTTTCAGATTATTTCTAAAAAATACCCAAACTCCCTTTTTTAGAAGCTTGGGACTTGTCGTAAACACTTATAAATACCATTGGTTAGCGGTGTAGCAACATGGGAGGAAAGAAAAGACGGCGGAAGGAGGAACCGCCTCCCCCGGATGAATCCAATTTTATGACTCCGACGGCGACGGCTTCGCATTCCGAGATTTCGTCGGACTCAGAATCTATGAAGTCAGAGTTATCGAAAGGCAATAGCGTAACACCGGAAAGGTCTGATAAGTATGCTATATTTAAAGTTCCAGGGTATTCACGCAGATACCCCGAAAACTCAAACAAAAATGACTATATTGTCTTTTTAAATCATAATAAGGAAAACACGGCATTCACTGATAAAGATCGTATGGCCCTCTCGAAGGGACTGAGAGAGCATGGCGTCTCGGGCGTAATGCACCTGCGATCATTAAACAAGTTTAAGGTGGGGATTACCTTTGATCTCCCCAACAACGCCAACATGTTCCTCCAAAACAAAAAACTCTTGGACCAGCTCTCCCTTAGGGCCAGCATTCCAGCTGGAGATACAGAGGTGACTGGGGTGCTTACCTCGGTTCCAGTTGACATGTCTAATAAGCAGATCTTCTCTTTGATCGGAAGTTCCAGCAAGGTGATCACAGTAAGGCGCTTCATGCGCAGGATGAGAGGCGATGGCGGTGCAGCTGTTCAATTCCAACCCACGCAGGCAGTTGCAGTGACATTTGCTTCAACCAACCTTCCAGAACATGTATACCTAGACTCATGGAGGCATGAGGTGAATGTGTACATACCTCCTGTGAAACAATGTTTAAAGTGTATGAGGTATGGACATATAGCTAAATTTTGTCGAAATTCAGAGGTGTGCTCTATCTGTACTGAAGGCCACAATTTCCGTCAATGCAATGTTGACCCAAAAAATGCTAAATGTCTGAATTGTAATGGTAATCACATAGCCATTTCATCATCATGTCCCATGAAAAAACAAAAAGTTGAAGAAAACAAAATTAAGTCCCGCACAGCAACTTTTTCTGACTTATTTGACTCTAAATCATTCCCACAGCTCACAGCAAGAACACTCGATGTACAAGTAAACAACTTAATGAAATCTGAAGTTTTTATTAACATTTTAATAGAAACAATCACCAAAATTATCAGTAACAAAGATGTCCCCATTAATTCAGGGTCCATAAGAGAGACCTTAAAAAAAACTCTCAGCAATAAACTCCCTCCTTCCTCATAATGGATTTTTTAAAAATAATACAATGGAATGCACAAAGTTTGAATAGTAATAAGCACTTATTTACAAATTTTCTTTACACACATAAAGTTCATATCGCAATCATATCAGAAACATGGTTTAAAGTTAATCAAACATTTAAAATTAAAAATTACAACATTGAGCGCAATGATTGTGGAAACAATCATAACGGAGTAGCCATATTCATTCATAATAGTATTACATATTCAAAAATTAACACTTATTTTGACAATTCATTACAAAACATCTGTGTCAGAATTACCATTAACAAAAAAGACATGAGTATTGTCAGTTTTTACAGTCCCTCAAATAGTGACCCAGCTTTTAATAAGAGTAAATTTGATGCATTGGTAAAGTCAATTCCTGGTCCAATTATATTTGCAGGGGACTTTAATGCCCACCACACTTCCTGGGGTTGTGGGTCTGACTCCCCTCGTGGTAGGGATGTTTTAGATGTAATTGATGATAATAATTTGGTTTTACTTAATGATGGTCAAGCCACGACAATTGGTTCGTTGACATGGCGTCCAAACGCACTAGATTTGTCTTTGGTTTCGCCATCGTTGGCACTTCATTGTGAATGGTCTGTTCATGATAGCCCTCTTGGTACTAGTTATCATCTTCCTGTAATCATAGAAGTCTTGGTTAGTAATAATAATATTAATAATAATATTGATTCAGATAGTAGTTGTCTTAATAAGAAACATTTGCCCATCTACCCAAATTATAAACATGTTGATTGGAAAATGTTTCGGAGTTGCATGGATGCATCGCTAGTTGATTTTCAAATCGATATTTTATGTCCTCAGGATACATATTCACATTTTTGTGACATTTTGCGCACAGCCACTGCGAAATCTGTTCCTAATTTGAATAATTCAAGTTGCTCTACCATCAGTCATCAATCTTGTCCTAAGAATCCTAGTAAAAAACCTTACCTTCCATGGTGGAATCAAAAGTGCTCAGAGGCTGTTTTGAATTTCAAAGAAGCCTATTTAAAGTTCAAATATAACCCAACTGAGGAAAGCTATCTAGAATTCAAGAGACTTCGGGCTCTTAAAAAACTCACTATTAAAATTGAAAGACAAAATAGTTGGGTCTTGCTTTGTGAAACTTTCAATCGCTGTACTCCGTTATCTGTTATATGGAAATTTATGCGTAAATTTAATAAAACATATACTCCTAATAATAATGAAGATGACACATGGATTTTAGATTTTTTAATGAAATATACTCCTGATTTTGTAATAAACACACCTAACGCAGTTGATACTAGTAGCTTAAATCCCAGCAATAGTTTTTTGCTTAATCCATTCTCAATTAATGAACTAAATTCCGCTGTTTTCTCTAGAAGAGATACAGCCTTTGGTCTTGACGGAATACCCTATATTCTTTTTAAAAAAATGAGTAGTAATAGTTTAGAATTTTTTCTGAAGGTTTTAAATTTATTATGGGATTATAATGATATACCTCCAGACTGGAAAATAGATTGTTTGGTACCAATTTTAAAACCTAATAAACCCAAATTATCTCCTGATTCCTATCGTCCTATCACACTTACTTCATGTGTTGGTAAGATATTTGAACAATTGCTGAAACATCGCTTAGAATTTTATGTGGAACAAAACAATATCTTACCTTCCAATCAGTTTGGTTTTCGTAGAAATCGTTCAGCTCGTGAAAGTATTTGTCAATTACAGCTTGATATTCATAATTCTTTGGCATCAAATAGTCTTTTGGTAGCTGTTTTTTTTGACATTGCGGGCGCTTTTAATAGTGTCAACATTGAAGTCCTTTGTCGAGAGTTGTTAACAATAGGAATTCCTGGAAAAATTATAAATTGGATTCAAACCTTTTTAAACAATAGAGAAGTTTTCGTCAAATACAATAGGCACCTTTATGGACCTAGACTCTCTTCTGTGGGTGTTTGTCAGGGTGGCATCTTGTCACCTTTAATTTTCATATTGTATATACGTCGCTTAAATCTAATATTAAGTTCGCATGTAAAAAATTTACAGTTTGCAGATGATTTAGTTGTTTATGCGTCAGGAACTGATTTAGCTCAAGTTGCTGAAATTGTTAATGATGCTTTAGCAAAGCTTAACAAATATTTTTCTTACCTAGACCTTAATGTTAATCCTTCGAAGACGAAGGTCGTTGTTTTTGGAAAAAGATATGATAATATGCCCATTATTAACTACAATAATTCTCCTTTACCTGTATCACTCGAGGTTAAATTCTTGGGGATATTATTCTCCAATAATTTATCCTGGAATAATTATATTAAACATATCTTCAATAAAGCTAACAAAGCTTACAACATATTAAAGTCTTTGGCTGGCTCTTACTGGGGAGCAGATCCAAAGATTTTATTAACATTGTACAAATCATTAGTTCGTAGTCATTTTGAATATGGTTTCTATTGTTTTGCGTCTGATGTTAAAATTGTAAATAAGATTGATGTTTTTCAAAACAAGTGTCTTCGCTTGATTACTGGGGCATTTAGAAGTACTCCTATAAATTCTATGCAGATTGAATGTAATCTTCCACCAATAATCATCCGTTTTAACTATTTAAGAGAAAGATTTATCCTCAAACTTTATAGTGTTTATGGCAATAGTCTTTTAGTCAATCTGGCTAGCGCTCAACCTGTTTTAAAACCAATTTTTATGCTACAAGATTTCCAAAGTTTCTTCTACTCTCTTCAAAATTTAAACATATATCAATCAAGTCATATTTTACCTTGCTATGAAGGATCTTTCATTAGCAAATTCCCAGCAATGAAAATTATTATCAACAATAATCTGTCTACTAAAGAAGAAGTATATGTGATGTTGTCAGAGTGGATAGATCATAAATTTATTTACACGGATGGATCAAAAAATGATAATGCTGTGTCTTTTGCTATATTTGAACCATCTTTGAATATTGGTGTTGGTCATAAAATAGATAAACATGCTAGCATTTTTACAGCTGAGGCTGTCGCTATCTTGAGTGCTTTGAAACATATTAGAAATCGTAACTTAGGGCACAAAAAATGGGTTGTAGTAAGTGATAGCATGAGTGTTTTACAAAACTTAACAAATAACAAATTACATGCTAGCACTAACTACTTAATTTATTCTATAAAACAGTTATGGGTTGAGTTAGCGGATTTAAATATTCATGTTAGTTTTGTTTGGGTGCCTTCACATAAAGGCATAGAAGGAAATGAAAAAGCAGATTATCTTGCCAATACTATAGTTAAATTTGCAGATACTCTCTCTAACCTTGAGAGCAACGATGCAGATGTTTCTTTACCATACACAGATGTTATAAGCCTTTTAAAACAACGGATGTGTCAAACATGGGGGAGACATTCATATCATTGTACACAAATCAAGAACAAAGGTAGTTGGTATGCTGCTTTGGATATTCAGATTAATGCTACACCATGGTTCTGCAAAAGTAAATTTTTCATAAATAGAAAGTTTTACTCAACTATTTGCCGACTACGTTTTGGTCATTGCCGCTTGAATTTTCATCTTCATCGTTTAAAAATGGTTGGTTCTTCTTCTTGTAATCATTGTCAATCACAGGAGGTTCAATCATTGAGCCATATTTTCTTCGAGTGTCCATCTTTCAATATCCAGCGCCTTATGCTGATAGATGGGCTTCTTCAAATATATGGTGAGCCCAATCTGGTCCCGCGGTGCATTCAGGAGTTACTTATGAATGCCTCAACTTTTAATTATTTGTACAAATTTATAATTAGTACTGTAATTGAGATTTAGATATATAATTAATAATTTAATAATTGTAATTATTTGTTGTGTTGTATTTATCGTCTTATCGAAAACAAAAAAGGAATCTTCCTTCCTCTTCTTTATTTGTATGAACTATGAATTTCAGTGACTTGCCTGACAGATATTTCGTTGCTTTTTTTTACTTTGAAATAAAAAGAAGAAGACATCTTACCTAACTACGAAGAAGACATCATTGAAGATTAAATCAAATGATATTTAACCTGGATTTGACTATTTTAAGAATTTGAATAACAATTTATACGAAAGACATAAACATAAACAACTTACGGAAGAAAAAATACGTTACGTATGACTAGGCGGTATGGTCTTAGACTATAGCCTGCCCAAAAGGGCGAAAGAAAAAAAAAAAAAAAAAAAAAAAATGTTATCGTAAAATAAGAACTTTATTTGTTAATATTATGGTTATAATTTATGATGTAATTTATCATATTTTCTGCAATAAGCATTTGTATGTGTAGAATTATATTTTAATATAAAGTTAAGTGGACATTATTTTAGTGTTGTTAAGTTTAGATCTAAATAAGGTGGTACCTTTTAAAATCCCTAGTATAATCATATCTAAATTCAATAATGAATATTTGAAGCATAATGTATTGCAATAATTACCTTTTAAAGTGATAATTACAAAATTATTTAATGTTGTTAATGTTGGTAGCATTGATAGGACTTCCTGAATTTGTTGACAACCACGAGAGACAAAAATATTGGCTAGTTTTGTCTGGGGCCGAGCAACAAAAACAGGTATGGCATATAATAGTTACTTTTGGTATTTTTGTAAGCTTGATTTATCCATGTTTTTGTTGTTTAATATCTATATACTTCATTAAATGGTTTAATGTGTGAATGATTGCGAAATAAAGTAGGTAATTCAAATCATCTATTTCTTATTTCTTAGTAAAATACCACCTACCCTATCTATTTTAAAAACTGGTATGGCCTTGGGGTTTAATACTTCGCTTTATGTCTTCTAGCAATTAAATAACCTTAGCACAGTGTAGTATTCTGGGGGTATGCTTCGTTTAAAGACTGGTTACTAGACAATTATCTCGTAAAATAGACTATTAGATGAGATTAAGTAGGCCAACCTTAGAGGCTCTGAGTAAGGTTAGGTATCCATAATTTATCAAGCGCAAAAAGTACAAATTGATGGCTATTATACCACCAAACACGATGAACAGAAATACGAGTGCAAAAAGTGCAATTTGCCCAGTAAGGCGCGAACTCACGGGTTGGTATTGTCAGCCGATGTTTAATCACGCTCGGCTGTCGGAGTTGTTATGACAATGGTCGAATTTAGAGACTAGGTGCTGCGTTTAGTTTTCGTCGTGCAATAATAGTTATGCCTGTTCTGATTATTATTTTTTCTACCGTCAACTTGATTTTTTGTTGGCGGACGACACAATTTGGTTTTTATTTATTTTGGCACTTTAAACTGCACTGCAAGTGTAGGTCTAGTTTATAATTTGTATATCGGTAAGTCCAGAGCACCACTTTGGTATATTGTTCACTTTGTCACTTTGTTTACTTCGAGATCACTGAGATCACCGAGATCACCATCGCCACTTTATTTATCACTTTATTGTCATTAATATCAAGTATATTTTATTGAAAACATTCACACGTATTCTTAGTTCGTATATTTAGTTATTTCGACGTTGTAAGCACTTTAGTTTTTCTGTTTAGTATTTTTATGAATAAAAGTTTACGGAGCTGACTTGTACCGTGCGACTACGACGCAAAATCCCCTAGTACCAGCTGCTTCGTTTTGATTCCCTACAGAGAAGAGCCATTAGAATCATCGGTGACCCAAAACTCTCAGATACTCTAGAACCGCTTAGCCAACGCAGAGCCATCGGATCTCTTTGCGTGTTCTACCGCCTCTACAACGGGGAATGTTCCGACGAGCTTTTCGATCTCATCCCGGCATCGAGATTTTACCATCGCTCTTCCCGACACCGTGACAAGGCTCATCCGCACATCATAGATCCCTGGGTTTCTCGAACGACTCGTTTCTCGAGATCATTTCTTCCCCATACCTACAAACTATGGAATGAGCTTCCATCTGAGGTTTTCCCGCTTGGTTACGACATGTGTCGCTTCAAGAAAAATGTTCATAAATTCCTTCAGGGTAGGCAGCGCATCGACAATACCTTGGGTGTTGCCGGTGTCTATAAGCGACGGTGACCACTTCACATCAGGTGGGCCGTATGCTAGTTTGCACATTTATTTCAAAAAAAAAAAAAAAAAACACTTATTCCCGAAGTATGTAGGGTCTACCTAACTAACTATACAAAATAGAGATGGTAGCTCAAGAACTCTAGAACCACACAAGATGTTTTCTAATTTAAATCTACACAGGCTGTGGCCGTGGTGATCTCAGGGCCGTGACAATCTCAGTCTAAGACTCATCCTGTGGGCGACCTCTGTGGCGCGGCGGGCGAAGTTTCACCTGCAACGCAGGAGGTTGCGGGTTCAATTCCCGCCCCGGAACAACTATTTGTACAATCTGCAGATATTTGTTCAGGGTGTTCTGGGTATTTTCTATGTATAATAAAAATATCTATGTATGTAATGTATTGTATTAAGTTTATCAGTTATCTAGTACCCATAACACAAGGTCTACTTAGCTTGGGGCTATAGATACCTAATGTTGTGTGTGAACTGTCCAGCATTACTGTTGTAAAAGGCGACTAAGGGGATGGGTAGCAGCATCCACCTAAGTACTCAACACCAAAACTGCGATGACCAATCCGCCTGCGAATTATGGCAAATCCCCCTATTATATGGGGGACGCCAGCAGTGAACGTCTACCGCCTTATGAGGTACGTACTGCCTTGTTTGTTTTTTCGGGCAGGGTTCGCACAGTGTAGCAGGATTTGTCAGAGTCCGTAGGCATGCAAAGGTCTTTGGGCGAATATATAATTAGAAGATTATAAAAACACCTCGAAATCACTAGCGCAGCGCACACTCAAGAGTCAAGTCAAGAAGCAAACACAAACGAAGTAAGGCACTGACTCATGACTGACTGACTGGAGCACAGACCAAGAGATGTACGACTGGAGGGAGAGTGGAGTGACTGAGGTCAGAGTGAGCATTTAGTCACTACGAAGTGAGTTACAGCATTACAGGTACGCGTACACCGCACAGATAATACATTTGTAAATTTTGACGTGTATACTTTTGTCAGCGCCATCTATCGAGCCAAATAGAACTTCTTTTTTTTTTTATTCGAAAATGAAAAGCTCTCATTGAAAATACAATAATAGCTTATACCTACTTGAAAATGGCAAATACTCAAGCAGTACGGCGCTAAATAGAAAGAAAAACAAAACCGGCCAAGTGCGAGTCAGACTCGCGCAGAAAGGGTTCCGTACCATTATCTATAAAAACGGCAAAAAAACACGTTTGTTGTATGGGTTGTTGTTGTTTGTTGTTGTTGCCTTAAATAATTAATTTATTCTGTTTTTTAGTATTTTTTGTTATAGCGGCCTTCGACCAAAGTAAAATAAATGGACTGGCCTTACCAATACAAAACGTCCGTGAAAAATAAGACAATTCGGATTTAGGGTACGGTCAACAAATAAACTATCTATCTATCTATCTATCTATCCAGCCACTGCTGAGTAAAGGCCTCTTCTCTATAGCGCCACTCCTGGCGGTCTTGTAAATAAACTAGGTGAAATTAAATTATTGAACTTCTTAAAAACTGTATTGTTTTAATACTTAATACTTTAACAGATGCAATGTGTTTTCTAAAGTTATTTCAGTAGGTTTATAGTACAAAAAATCGCCGAAAAAAATGCAATTATTGAATGAAACTTTTACAAAAATACATGGTTCCCTTCTGTTTTATGTAGTTACGTATCTATTTTTCAGCTCTCAAACATACACAATATAAATCAATAGAAAAGCAAGTCCACCTAAGGTCTTCAGCTCAATCAATTTGTGAAAAATATATTTTTCATCACTCAATAAACTAAGAAAATATCATAAAAATCGTACGGAAACATAAATGTATAAAAATTCCAGTATTTAAGAAACTGCAGAGTGCAGTTTTAGGACTTTTGCACAATGAGTTTTTTTATACTACTTGGAATGACAGATCAAGAAGATGGCCCACCTGATGTTAAGTGGTACCCTCTGCCTATGAACTGTGCATTACCTAAGGTCACGTCCACCTAGGACGCGCCCTATGTGGCATTCCACTGCGCCCGCCACCCTGAAACATAAAGATGAAAAGTCCCATGTGGCCGTAATTTCATCGGCACCCTTAACCTTCAAACCGGAACACAGCAATGCGAGCACTACTGCTTTGCGGCAGAAACAGGTATGGTGGTAGTACTTCCCTGGACGAACTCTTTCACAAAAAAGCTCTACTACTACTAACCGTTTTTTGGCGTATAAAATTCATTGTGTAGAAAATTATCGGAGCAAATACGGGAAAATGTATTCTACTTCCAAAAGTCGTCTGTTCTTGCTCGTCTTATGACTTCTATCCATTTTTGTTTACCTTAGATTTATTTTGGAAAGCTATAAGGTTAATTAACATGCCATTACATATTATATGCAATTACCTAAAGCGACGTGCTTAGCAATGTTTTGACGTAAATAATGCAAATTACAATTCTAAATCAATACGATACCCCTTAGGCATCAGATTTTTTTGCAGTCTGTACCGGACCATCCGTCATGCGTGAAGTCTTGTCAAATATTTCGTCGCTGTAGTTGGAAAACTAAACAACTAATAACAACAACAAAACCAAAATCGCGAGAAAAACGGGATTTACTGTTTTATTGCGTCAAAAATGGCAATAACTTTTTATCGTAACTAATTTTGCAGTCCGTGTTTTGATATGTTATAGATTAGTACTGTATCTATTATTGAATTTAATGATAATACATTTTAGTTCTTTTGATTAAGAGAAAAAAATAAAAAAACGACTATGTATTTTTCCCTCGCCAAAGTTTTGAATAATTGATGCAGTTATTTATTTTTGCATGTCAATTGTTTAGTTTTCCTTCGTCAATGATCTCCACTGAGGTTCAAAAAGCTAATGATAAGTGCCATTATTTAATTTTCCCATAATAGTGAAATCATGAAATGATCTATTATTTACTTATTTGAATATGACAATCCTATCCATGGGTATAGATTTAAATAATATTAAAATACATTTTAAAATAAAACCAACTTATAATAAATAAATAAATCAATAAATATTTCTGGACAGTTCACACAACATTATCTAGCCCCAAGCTAAGCAGAGCTTGTGTTATGGGTACTAGACAACTGATACACTTAATACAATATTAACATAGATAGATATTTTTTATTATACATAGAAAATACCCAGAACACCCTGAACAAATATCTGCGGATCGCACAAGTATTTGTTCCGAGGCGGGAATCGAACCCGCAACCTCCTGCGTCGCAGGCGAACGTTCGCCCGCCGCGCCACAGAGGTCGTCTTCATAATCATTTCTTTTTATCAAGACTGAATATTAGAAAACTACTGAAACACCTACATTATTTTAGCAGACTTATAAATTCAAAGTAAGTGACATAACAAACTTATCATACGACTAATGCTTATAAAATCAACAAAATGAAATCAATTTGTGGAACACAATAATTCTAAGTATCAAAAAGAAAAAGGTATGTCGACTAAAATCAAAACTATCTACGAGTATAAACTTGTGTCTGTTAACTTTCATTCAGAGTGGGGAACATTGAGATAATGTCCTGGGGCGTCCTCCTTGTCGCTCGTCCTCTAGAGCAAGACGTGTCCATCGACATGTATGGGCCATCATAACCATGCAATAAAGTCGATTTCGCAAAATGTGTTACTTATGTAGTTTTCCTACTACACGACGATTTATAAGTTGTTTATCAATTGATGAAAATTATATTACAAAACCTTTACTTACGAATTAAATGCGATGCCTGTAGCTTTATTTGTATTTCTTGTGTTGTTTGCACTTGCAGAAAAGCACAGGAAGGCATTGTATCACCAAGGTATCTAATTTTGGTATTTTTAGCTGTCACTCGTTGCCGTGACAAAGACTGACTGAAGCGAAGTGTACTAGCTAGGTCTGTTTAGAAGCTTCAAAACTATCGTTCCCTGAGGCCCGTCCATTCATTTTATTTACGTCGATGATAGCGGCACACAAATACATCAACTGTCTAACAATCACGGTTCATGAGATATAGCCTGGTGACAGACGGGCAGACAGACGGACGGACGGACGGACAGCGGAGTCTTAGTAATAGGGTCCCGTTTTAACTTTTGGGTACGGAACGCTAAAAACCCATCAACCCGGATAATGGAGATCTTACCTAGATCCTGTAAGCTCTGCTGCAGGTCCCAATGGTATACAGCGGGACGACAGGCTCGATGCCCTTCTCCAGGAGTGCGTCTGTCAACCTGGGTAATGGGGACCTTACCTAGATCCTGTAAGCTCTGCGGCAGTTCCCAATGGTACAGCGTGACGACAGGCTCGATGCCCTTCTCCAGGAGTGCGTCTGTCAACCTGGGTAATGGGGACCTTACCTAGATCCTGTAAGCTCTGCGGCAGGTCCCAATGGTACAGCGTGACGACAGGCTCGATGCCCTTCTCCAGGAGTGCGTCTATCAACCTGGGTAATTGAGACCTTACCTAGATCCTGTAAGCTCTGCGGCAGGTCCGAATGGTACAGCGTGAGGACGGGTTCGATGCCCTTCTCCAGGAGTGCGTCTATCAACCTGGGTAATGGGGACCTTACCTAGATCCTGTAAGCTCTGCGGCAGGTCCCAATGGTACAGCGTGACGACGGGTTCAATGCCCTTCTGCAGGAGTGCGTCTATCAACCTGGGTAATGGGGACCTTACCTAGATCTTGTAAGCTCTGCGGCAGGTCCCAATGGTACAGTGTGACGACGGGTTCAATGCCCTTCTGCAGGAGTGCGTCTATCAGGTCACTGTAGTACCTCGTGTCCTTTTTACTGATGTAGTTTGAGAACCCTTTTGGCAGTATTCTTGGCCAGGATATAGAAAATCTGAAATCGAAAACATACAAACATATACATACGCCTTTTTCCCCGAAGGGGTAGGCGCTGCCTAAGTATGACGTCAATCTATATTCTGGAAGTTTTTTATAGCCAGACCTTTTTCTGAAATAAGTTTTTTGTGAAAAATATATTTTTCAATACAAGCTTTTATAAAATTAGTGATCGTAACCGTGTGCTGATCAAAATGATCCTAAACATGGCCAGTCTACTATTATCTATCGAGGAGTTCCATGTCCACCTTCCGTCTCCATCATCAGATCAGCTCGCTGTCACCATAATATTGCATTTCACCCCAACAAACATACAAATACATTGCAAGTTAAATAAAAATGTGTGCACATCGAGGAGTTCCGTTGTCCACCTTCCGTCTCCATCATCAGATCAGCTCGCTGTCACCATCATATTGTATTGTCATCGGAATTTGACAGGGCAAAATTTCAGCTCAATCGGTTGAGGATAACTGCTTTAAAATTCAGTTGCAAGATTCCACCCAATGTATGTCTAAGGACATATATTGCAAGTTAATTAAAAGCTTGTAAATAACAGATCAGTCGCGTCAACTCAGTCAGCTCAATGTATATAATAAAATATCGGACGATTTAAACATTTTAATCAATTTCCCAATTTCCATTCATTCGCATTTATAACATTAGTAGGATGAAACTAGGTGGTGATCATATCTCTTATGGAGGCCGATACGAGTGCAGTATTTGCTGTATATTAAGGAAGAAGAAATGAAAACGTAGACGGAATACAAAAAATATTTAGGTCTGTTCGACGGCCAAATAAAGGGATACATTCGACCTGTTATCAGAGTCTCGAGATATACTTTAAAATAAAAGCGGCCAAGTGCGTGTCGGACTCGCCCATGAAGGGTTCCGTAACAGCAAGTAACATAATATAAAAGTTCTTGGATGGATTACGATTAATGACGTATTAAAAAAAAACTACTTACTAGATCTCGTTCAAACCAATTTTGAATGAAAGTTTACATGGTAATGTACATCATATATTTATTTTAGTTTTATCATTCTTATTATTTTAGAAGTTATGGGGGGGGGCACACTTTTTACCACTTTGGAAGTGTCTCTCACGCAAACTATTCAGTTTAGAAAAAAATTATATTAGAAACCTCAACATCATTTTTGAAGACCTATCCATAGGTACCCCACACGTATGGGTATGATGGGAAAAAAATGAGTTTCAGGTCTAAGTATGGGGAGCCCCAAAAATAATTGTTTTTTTGCAATTTTTGTGTAAAAATCTTAATGCGGTTCACAGAATACATCTACCTACCAAGTTTCAACTGTATAGCTCTTATAGTTTCGGAAAAAAAAGGCTGTGACATATACGGACAGACAGACAGACAGACATGACGAATCCATAAGGGTTCCTTGTCTTTGACTACGGAACCCTAAAAAGGAATATATTTATTCAATTCAATATCTTTATTTGTGAAACACAGGATAAAAAAGTTCTTACAAATATTTTGGTGCACTGTGATCTGATCTAGGCGTACAAATGTTGTGGCAGCTAATTTAATACTACATATTATTAAGGTTTCCATTAAAACAAAAATAACCATAAAACTAAACATACAATTTTCAATTTAATTTGACGAAAGTCTATATTTAGTTGGAAAAACCTTAATTTAAGAGATAATTTAATATTCTGAAAGAACAAGTGTTCAAGATCGATGCCAGACGCGGACTGGCTTTCTTTATACTAACTGCTAATGTCTAGACACCAAAAGTGCTGATATTGCGTTACGTGTGCCATATTTCCATAGAATAGAATAGAATAGAATATTTATTTATTAAGACAACAAGAGTCCAACTTATTAGTAACACGACTTAAAACTAGGTTTGTACTTAATAATAATCAATGATTTAGTCCTCTGGACGAGCTTCCAAACCAGAGGACAATCGAAACGACCAGAGAACGCGCTTAGGATGCTGTTGCTGCTCGCGCGAAGCCTGCTCAACAGTGAGGCCGTCTTTTTGCGCCAGATGGCGTCAAAGGTGTCGGTACGCGCCTCGGCAAACATACCTGAAGGACTCCATAGTAGGTACTTTAGGGATAACTTTTGAAACTATCATGGTTTTAATTTTCACTAGAAACGGGATATTTACCATGATTTTTGAGTTTTAAATGTTCCCGATATTTCGGCACAGTTTCATGCGCCATGATCATGTTCTACCGTGGTCATGGCGCATGCAACTATACCGAAATATCGGGAACATTTAAAACTCAAAAATCATGGAAAATATCTTGTTTCTAGTGAAAATTATGTACATAACCATGATAGTTTCAAAAGTTATATCATGGTTATGTACATACTTTTCACTAGAAAAGAGTTTTTTTTTCTCCCGTGATCATGGCGCATGCAACTGTTACGAAATATAGGGGACAATTCAAACTAAAAAATCATGGTAATATTTATTTAAAAACTTTCACGCAAGACAATAGTGCAAGGAGGACTTAATCCTAACAGCATTATCTGCCAGTCATCCTGGACGTGCAGAAAATTGGAAAAATCATGGTAATTATCCCGTTTCTAGTGAAAAGTACTTTAGGGATGTAACAGACCCTACTCGAGGAACTTAGAACTGAGAACGTAATGTAAATATTTGCAGGATGGAACTACATTTGACTACATTCTTTCAAAAATGACTCCTCTAGAATGCTTATACCCAGGTGTATTATTTATATCTATTGTTAGAGATACGGTCCTATCTCACGACATGCTGTCAAATAGGATGATACCTTTGATCATACTACTGTATATATTCTGTGATCATACAGACCTTTCATCGTAAGATATCACCTGACTTGGTCGTTATGGTAATACGATAACATAGATAGATAGATAAATAGATTAACTTTTTATTTTGACGACCTCTGTGGCACGGCGGGCGACGCTTGGCCTGTGTAACTCGATCCAATGATTTGAGCCAGATTCCAAAAGGTGTTCTGCTATGGCTGACTTATGTATGTCCCTGTTCTTGACCGCTCGTAATGTTCTCCTTAACCCGACACGCTATCGTACGTTTCGTTTGGCCAATGTACGAACTCCCACAGCTACAATCAATTTTACACACCCCTGGTTTTTCAAGTATAAAACTGTCTTTTGGTGAACGCAAGTAGTGTTATATTTTCTTTAAAAATTCTAAATTCAGAATTCCGTTTCTAGTGAAAAATATGTACATAACCATGATAGTTTCAAAAGTTATATCTAATAGTTACTCCTGCATACCTATAATAGTGGACTCCCAACACCTGCACCATCTCCAGGTCTCTTCTCCAAAGGCGGTAGGAGTCACAGGCGATATCTCCATTGCCATGGTCTGGTATGGAGCTGAGCTGCTTGTGCGTGAACCGGTCCCATATACTCTCACCCTTGTCTGAAATGACATGCGCTACCTTAGTCTTTATCTCAGCAAGTACATACCTATCATGCTACTGGTTTGTCTTCAATGCAGTTAAGATTTTTATACTATCCCAAAAATTACCAACCAGGTGAGATTCGAACCCGCAACCGTCTCCTTAAGAATATAAACAAGTAAAAAGTAGATAACTTTGTTTGTTTTTTCTATCGTGAAAATATTGTCTCATCGTGTTTTACCTGAACTTTACTGAGTTAGATAGAGAAGGAATTTGGCTATTCTTCTTCTTATCGTGTCGATGCTATATATTTATATATTTATGCTATGTATTTCAAATAACTTTGGAGTAATATGTGGCCACCTTAATTGCATTATCTGTGGCCGCGTTGAGTTCTTCCCTCGTACATGTGTTTGGGCACGAGGGGCACACCAACAAGTGTGGCATGGACTGACTCGGCTCCCTGAACCCCCATTTGCACAAGTTGAGTCTGCAGCGGCCAACCTGAGTCCGGAGACGATTTAGCGACTGGCTATTGTCTGCCTCTTAAATAGCTATAAAATAATATTCCCGTACCATTGAAGGCATGTTGTAAGACACGACTGACCCCAGAATGGCCATGGTGCCCAAGTGGGAACATCCTATGGCAACAATTACGCCGCAGGTGTGGCGCACTCCGCACTTTAGGTATGAATCTACAAGTACCCGGCGGGCTCGACTTGTCGAGTTAATTCAGTGAGTCAGACAAGATAACAGTTAAAAAGAGAGGTAACTACTAGGTGACTTTAGCTGTAGGTAATTAGCGCTGTGCGACCTGAATTGCACTTTATTGTGTGGGGGCAAGAGTCGGTATTTACTTAAAATGATTATGCGGAGTAAACTTTCTGTACTTGTATTATGTAATCTGTGGTATAATGTGAATTCACTTACCACTGATGTTCCATGCTCCTTCAATCTGGTATGAAAATGACGCGACTCCGAACTGGAACCCTCGGGGGAAGGTCAGCTCTTCCGCACTCCATGATGCCGTTACAAGGACACTGTTGACAACAAACATGTACGGTGGGTATATACTGAGATACTGGTGTTGATTCTGTTGTTCATCAATTCAATTCAATTCAATTCAATTCAATTCATTTATTTCATTTGGAACACATTAGGTACACTTGGATTAGTCAAAAGGTACACAAATTGTTGAGTAGCGGCTGTACATGGGCTTTGTCAAAGAAATGAGTGTAAATAATAATACAATTCACATTAAAACAAAAAAACACAAGCAACGATACACAAAAAACAATCATAATTTCCTACAATACAAACCAAAACAATAACAAAGAAAAAAAAACTCGAATAAACAATTTCAGGCTATCTATAACATCGCACTAAATTATAACTAAAGTAAATAAAAAACTGGTCAAGTGCGAGTAGGACTCGCGCGCGAATGTTTCCGTACCATTATCTATAAAAATGGCAAAAAAACACGTTAGTAATAAAATAAAAATAAAAATTGCACTCAAAAAGTGGTCACCCATCCAAAAACTGACCATGCAGATCACTTTTGTTGTATGGGAGCCCCACAACATATTTATTTTCCTAATTCCCATATTTATTTTATACTATTTTCTTGTATTTGTTGTTATAGCGGCAACAGAAATACATCATCTGTGAATATTTCAACTGTCTAACTATCACGGTGCATGAGATGCAGCCTGGTGACAGACGGACAGACAGATAGACATACAGACGGATAGCCGAGCCTTAGTAATAGGGTCCAGTTATACCCTTTGGGTACAACGACAAATTTTGATTAGGAGATCCTAAAAGCTAGTCTGTTGTCACGCTAAACACTTTCCTTATCAGGTATCGACTAAAGTGATACACCTACTCTACATCATAATCTGACAAGACTAAAGCTACTTCGATATTCGGTTGTTACAGTTTTATGTCAAATACATCTAAGATGTCAAACTAACATTGGTCGTCTTGTCGTCATGTTAATTTTAGTCCTGTCAGACTAACATATAGTTTAGTCCTTTCATCTTAGTCATTAAGTAGTCTACCTGAATAGGAAACATTGTTTGACAGCACTAAACTAATTTTAGTTTAGTTAAAAACACATTTATTTACAGAAAGAATAATACAAGGTATGTACAAAATACATACTACCTGAAGACCGCTGCAAGCGATCTAAAGGTAGCTCAACTGATCCAAATCACTACTGTACTAAGTAGTTGTATCACTTTAATCGATAGGTACCTGATAAGGAATGTGTTTATTAGCGTGACAACAGACTAGTTTAGTTAAAATAGTCTAGTTTGTGCCAAGTGAACCGACAACATTGTAATGTTTTATTTAATTAAGTTTGTACATAAAGCAAAACAAAAATCATAGAAATCATTAAATGTTATTTAGGTAAATCATTAAATGTTATTTAGGTAAATCATTAAATGTTATTTAGGTAAATCATTAAATGTTATTTAGGTAAATCATTAAATGTTATTTAGGTAAATCATTAAATGTTATTTAGGTAAATCATTAAATGTTATTTAGGTAAATCATTAAATGTTATTTAGGTAAATCATTAAATGTTATTTAGGTAAATCATTAAATGTTATTTAGGTAAATCATTAAATGTTATTTAGGTAAATCATTAAATGTTATTTAGGTAAATCATTAAATGTTATTTAGGTAAATCATTAAATGTTATTTAGGTAAATCATGAGTGACCACGTTTCTGTTGCGTATGTTAGTATGGGCAGGACACATTGGTTAAAAACCTTCGTCTTCAGACTTTGCGGAATGTTTGACTTGAACACGTGTTCCAGCTTTCTGAAGGCAGCCCACCCTAGCTATCCAGCTAGGGTGGGCTGCCTTCAGAAAGTACGTCTAGCTATCTCCTTTACCTGAGAATGTTGGCCAAAGGACAAACAATGCCCAACAATGTTAATTTATTTCCCTTAAGGTATGGGTATAACGCAAAATTACCAATCTTAGATATATTCTATACTGACTAAATCAAGTACAAGATTCAAATTAATAATATGCATGGATACTACATTATAATACCGAGGGATCACCCAGACAGAAATACGATAGGACGAAACTTTCTCGATAAAAAAAAACACAATGTTACCTCTAACTCTTAGCTAGATTCGATTGTTTGTCAATATGGTACAGATTATTGGGTTTAACATTGGATAAATAAGATCAATACAATAAAACGGAGGGTTCACCTACAGTGTTTTTTAAAATTATCTGTATTTCACGAGATATTCAATAAAAACCGCTTTTTCCAGCGGGTCGTGGCGTTTTTTTTGTATGAACATTTCTGCCTTGGCGGTGGCGCAGTCTTAAGGCGCTATAGGTTCAACGAACATTTTTGTATGAGGCGAAGAAGGCGAGCGCATGCTCTGATACCGTGTTTTTATGTATAAAAAAATTATATAAAAATGTCGTTCAAAGTTTTGTTTAATTTTGTTGATGAATTCACTAACTCAAATAATAAATGACATGTAACCAAATGTTTCAAAAATTAAAACGTGAGAGAAGTGAGTTAAAAATAGCATTTACATTTTAAAAAGGAGGTATCTTTGTTATTTTTTTTTATCGAGTGAAGTAATTCAAATATTGTATTGAATTATTAATTTCACTAGATAAAAAGCTCAAGAATATCATATATTTTTTTCTTCATAGAAAACTATGAAAATTCTTAACAATAACTTTAAAATTCTAGAGACATTTGAGAACCTATCGCGCCTTAATGTTGAAGATTAGTTACCATGGCAACAATCTACATGACAGAAAGGTATCTTGTATTACCTATTATCTTGCCCGTCGAATTTCACCAGATATAATAACCTTCACAATTAGGTACCTAATATTATTCGCTGTGTACATACATGGCGTATTCATTAATAGTTTGTAAACACATAGTAATAAGCCGAGTTACAGATTGCTAGAATAATTGATTCAAGGAAAACTGTGTACTACGTGTAACATGTGGTTCGCCCCGAACTGAGACCTCGCGAATACACGTATGTATGTATGTAGGTTACCTACTGCCATAAACATTGTATCTTTACCGTTGTTATCGACTTCAAACAACATTATAATTAAAAAAATACGAGATCTCCTTGAGATAATTTCCTACAGAGCATCGAATTACCCATTTGGTTATGACTAAGCAACGCACGGGCGCAACTTTTTATTTTTTTATTTTTACACCTTAAAGAAATTGACAAAAACATTGTATTATACACTCAAGAAGCCCTTTTATGGGTTTGTTCAGAGTGTATACAAACCTCCTTAGGTGTAAATACATAATCTTACTCTGTAATTCAGTATCCTCTTCACCGTTTAAAATAGGTATGTACATAAATAAGTTAGGTAATTTAGGTAGGAACTAGTTATGTTTGTCGTACAAAAAACGTTGCATTCTGACTGAACCGATAAACCAGTTACCGTTTAAATACTTCTTCTTACGAACAATATCTGACGTATGAACGACAAGAAATTATTTTTTTAAAATTAAAAAAACCCTTGACGTAGTGAAACGGCTGAACCGATTTTGATCAAACGTAGGTAAGAACACTCCAGACTAATTCACCTACCAAAAAATAAATTTAAAAAAACGGTTCTTCCGTTCGGGACCTACGATGCCACAGACAGACACATACACAGACACACACACAGTCACGTCAAACTTATAACACCCCGTCTTCGGCGACATCAGGTTCCAGGGTCTGATGTTGACTAGCACTCTATGTATAGGAGAGTGAGGCCTTAGGCCCTAACCCTAACCCTAAGGGAATCCCAGTTCACTCATCCCAGGGGTTCCCAGGGAACTCATCAGTTCACCAGAATCCCCTTAATGTAGGATGCAATGGATGCTCCGGATTCAACTCGGTTTTATTTGTATGAAAACTGGTGTAAAAACTGAAAATACTTAGTCAGGGGGTTTATATTTTTTTAACCGATTTAAAAAAAGGAGGAGGTTTTTAATTCGCATGTTTTTTTAAATGTTTGTTACCTCATATCTCCGTCACTTATGAATAGATTTGGAATCTTTTTTTAGTTGACACGATATACTTCCAGATTGGTCCCATTTTTTATAAAAATAACTTGTTTGTTACTAAGTAGAGTCCTGAGGTTCAATATTGTATCAACAACCATGTTTTTGCGTAAAATAAAAATACCTAATAACATAAATAAATATATTGACTGATTGATAAATAAATCAAATTTATTTTAAACCAGAAATCCTATACCTACTATTAAACGAACAAGGATTTGTATATTTGTACTCACGTGCTCGAAACGGCTCTAACGATTTCGATGAAGTTTGCTAGATGGGGATTTTTGGTGTCGAAAAATTGTTCTAGCAAGGTCACATAATCTGGGAAAACGTGATTTTCCCATGATTTTCCACAAAAAACAAACATATGTACAAACGAATTCGAATTTCAAAAGTTCAAGTGACTATAATATAGTCATTATACTGACTGAAGACGGACATTAGAGATTGTAAGGGAAGAATAGACACTAAACAAGTTTTTTTTTAAAAGGGGCTATTTTCAGTCACACCCTCAAATAACATTAAATGACGACCTCTGTTATTTTCGGACGACGGTTTATTTTCGGACTCCGAAAATATGACCATATATCTGAATTTAGAGTAATACTAAAGTAGCTGCCTATTCGTTCTCCGGAATACTCACATCCTTTCGCTCTTGTACAATATCCTCCGTAATCCTTCCACTCCCTGTTATCTGAAGGAACGATTCGATTTCCTTAATTGTCCCAATCCTCGTAAACTTCGTTCCTCAAAAAACCGCTTTCTCAAAATTCGGATACACAGTAGGTACCAGTTTTTAAACGCATTCCTTATGTCCAAGCTGTCCGCTTATGGATCGCGTTGCCGGTCTCCATTAGACAATCCTCCTCAATAGCTGTTTATAAGAATAAAGTTAAGAATTTTTACTTGTCTGAAGTGTCGTCATAAATTGTTCACCTGATTTGTTCGTAGGTTTTTTATTATTATGTACTTATATATTGTAAAATTAGTTATTTGTCTACTTTATGAGTACATATGTATAGTTATATATGTATATATATATTTGTGTGAATATTATACTTATCTATTATACTGTAATATTTTTTGTAATAATGTGTTAGTACATTTATTGACTAGCAGCGCCCCGCGGTTTCACTCGCGTAAGTCTCGATCCCGTGGGAATATCGGGATAAAAATGTGTTATGTGTTATTCCGGGATTCCAGTTATCTACATTCCAAATTTCATGCAAATCCGTCCAAACGGCTGGACGGATTTGCATGAAATTGGAAGAAGTAACAAACACACACTCAAAATTTCGCATTTATAATATTAGTGGGATGTTTCTTTTACATTTAAATATGGGTACACCCAAACCAATCTTCCATATAAGTTTAGCTCCTTTCCATCAAAAGGTTGTCTGAATGAGATCGCTTTTTAGCGATAAGACCGCCCATTGTAGTTTTTTGTTTAATTGTTATGTGTTTATTTAATTAGTTTGTAAAGTGTGCAATAAAGTATTTTCATTCATTCATTCAGTCTGTAGCGCGGTGGGCGTAGGTTCGCCTGCGACGCAGGAGGTTGCGGGTTCGATTCCCAGAAATGCAGATATTTGTTCAGGGTGTTCTGGGTATTTTCTATGTATAATAAAAAATATCTATCCATGTAATAGGTATATTGTATCAAATATATCAGTTATCTAGTAACTACCCATAACACAGCATGGGGCTAGATAAGTTGTGTGAATTGTCCAGCATTATTTATTTATTTATTTAAAAAAAAAACCCGGGTAGAAATCTTCACAAAAAAAAACGCCTCGCGCCGCTCGATAAAGCGGTTTTTATTGAATATCTCGTAATATATAGATAATTTTACAAAACCCCTGCAGTAAACCCTCGGCTTTGTTCTATTGATTTTATTTATAAAAAAATTTACACAATAATATGCACCAATTTAATAAACAATCGAATCTTGGCAAAAAATAGACGTAACTTAGTTTTTTTTTTCTATCGAGAAAATATTGTCTTATTATGTTTCAGTGATCCCTCGGAATTATAACGTAGTATCCATGCATATTTTAAATTTGAATATTGTACTTGATTTAGTCAGTTAAAAATCAAATCTAAGATTGGTAATTTTGCGTTATACCCCACCTTAAAAATAGTAGGCTCACCTGAACACAACTGCACGGATTGTTAACATGTTATACAATAAATGCGCTCCAAAGATATATCTCTTCTTATCTGTACCTATAGCATATTATCACTAGGAAACACACAGGCCACAATAATCCTTCAGTTCACTCATTGACGTGCAGACCAGTGACTGTGCAGACTAGTAGTTGGTCCTCGGTACTTGTGCTAGCCCAATGAGGGGTTTTTTCTTTGTTTTTGGCGTCGCACGGCTTGTGCATTTGCCAAATGAGGCATTTTAGAATAAATAAATAAAAGTAGTTCGATTTGGCTCGATAGATGGCGCTGACTTAAATGTGGTTGTCAAAATTAACAAATGCATTGTCTGTGCTTTTGTGTGATAGTAACAAAATATCACGAAAATATATCACTAAGTACGTTGTTGACTTTGAAATTTCACTTTATTTTGACAGTTAAGTACAGAGCTGGCGCCATCTATTTTCAAGGGTTTAAGCATGATGTGAAACGGCCGTGAAAACCCCTCATTGTGCTAACACACTTGCTCAAAAGAGGCCCTCGCTCAGTTATTCTGATCGTGCTAGCTATCGAGCACTCCGGTACGGAGGCCTGCAATGCTTTAAGGTGGATGCTCTCGCTTGAGGCGCGAAATTAATTTTTTTTGGTTTTTTTGCCCATAACAGCTCATCAAAACTTCTTCAGATAGCGAAAGTTAAGTTCGCGGGAACTAGGAAACTTAACACACATGTTTTAATTGATAGTATCTCATAAATATCATCAGTTTAGCTACGATACCCCTAAACTCATTTTTACAGTGTTATTTTTTGTCAAGGGGTATCGTAGCTAAACTGATGATATTTATGAGGTAATATCGATTAAAACATGTGTGTTAAGTATCTTAGTTCTCGCGAACTCAACTTACGCTATCTGAAGAAGTGTTGATGAGCTGTAATGGGCAAAAACACTAGAATCTCGCGCCGCAAGCGTGAGCATTCACCTTAAGGTGCTAGCACAGTGTGCAGGCAAACTCAGTCACTGTGCCGTCGTGTTTGAAGTGTAAGGTCTTTATTGTATACGTAATAAGGTCTAATTTCATGAGATTGTTGCGAGAGGGAGACATCATGCGAGGCGAGGCAGTTTTTCGCAGAGAACATACCAGACACGAGCGTGTCAATGTCAATTCGTGAACCGATCGTCCTCATTATGCTTGCGAGCCTCGCCTCTTTGTGCTGACACTGTGAAAAAAGCAGCCAAGTGCGAGTCAGACTCGCCCATGAAGGGTTCCGTAGCAGTTAGTAAGATAATATAAAAGTTCTTGGATGGATTACGATTTATGATGTATTAAAAAAAACTACTAACTAGATCTCGTTCAAACCAATTTTCGTTGGAAGTTTACATGGTAATTAATGTACATTACAGGGGGGGAACACATTTTACCACTTTGGAATTGTCTCACGCGCAAAAATATTCAGTTTAGAAAAAATATATATTAGAAAACTCAATATCGTTTTGAAGACCTATCCATAGTAGACACACACACGTATGGGTTTGATGACAAAAAAAATGAGTGTCAGTTCAAATTTTAAAACCCCCAAAAATTTATTGTTTTTTTTCTATTTTGTTCACAGAATACATCTACTTACCAAGTTTGAACAGCATAGCTCTTACAGTTTCGGAAAAAAGTGGCTGTGACATACACGGACAGACAGACAGACAGACATGATGAATCTATAAGGGTTCCGTAATTTGGTTATGGAACCCTAAAAAGAGGCCTCGTCGATCGTCGTGAAAAAAGCGTTTTTTTTTTCGATTGGATTTTGATGCAGTTGACCGCCTGGGGCCATTACTGCGTTACCGGGCTTTTGGTGAGCGCAGATGGCGCTCAACCTGCAAAGTTAGGTTGGGGCAACGAGCACAAGGGCACCACTTAGGTACGGTCCTCGGCTTGGGCTGTTGTCGGTTCGGGAGAAACGCCCCGGAACATGCTTGTACCGGTTTAGGCGTAAGGTACAGAAGGTACTTAAAAGGTTCGTCGACCTGCCGGCGAGGTCGGTGCAAAGGTAGAGTGTTGTCTGTCTTGACTGGATGACGTCACTACCGCATTAGCGGTAGTTATAGGGTCATCCATCACGATCACCAAGAACATGTCTTGGTCTACGGAGGGACTGAAAAAAGTGCGTGCTATCCAACTGTAGTGAGACAAACGTCACAAGGAGTTTGCGCGTACCTCTCTTGTAGAACATCTATTAAATTTAAATGTGGATAAAATATCTGGGTGGAAAAAAGTTACAAAATCAGTTTTTTCCAAAAAATACCTATGGAGATTGCAAGCTAATGCACTTGCTGTTTTTTTTTTAACAATGATATACCTTCATTTGACCGCGATCTCACCTGTAAGTGAAGATGCGGCCGACGAGGCACCACGAAAATCTAGAAGGAAATATAGAAATCTAGAATCTTCACTCTAGGTGAGGTATGCCGCAAAATTCCTAATCTTAGATTTGAATTTTAACTAACTAAATCAAGTACTACAATATTCAAATTAAAAATATGCATGGATACTACATTATACTTCCGAGGGATCACTGTACCAGAAACTCGATAGGACAATATTTACTCGATAGAAAAAAAAACAAAGTTAGTCTATTTTTTGCCTAGATTCGATTGTATATTAAAATGGTGTATCAATATAACAAAGCCAAGGGGTTTACTGTAGGGGTTTTGTAAAATTATCTATATTTTACGAGATATTCAATAAAAACAGCTTTATCTAGCGGCGCGATGCGTTTTTTTTTGTATGAAGATTTCTGCCTGGTGTTGGCGCAGTCTTGTAAAGACCCATTTATAGTTTTCAGGAAAGACCTTCGATAAAAGATATCGAAGGGAAAGACAGACGACGGCAGCGAGTTCCAGTCCTTAGCATTGCAGTTCGCATTACAAAGGTGGAACCGAAATGCTAAGTACGAATAGAGATTATACTAATGGGGTGAGGGTGGTACCGAGCCGTGCGTCTGCTTATCCTATGATGAAAAGGAGATGGTGATCTTGTAGCTCCTGGGCATATTCCCCGAAATGTAGTCTATAGAAGATGGCAAAAGGCATGCAACTTTACGGCGGTGCTCGACACTCTGGATCTTAGTTTCCGACATAAAATATACCTATTGCTCTAGTATAACCTGCCCCTTTATTCGCTATGTCCAAACGTGACATAACGCGGGCTCGTTAGGATGTCTGCGTGGAATCATCGTTCAGAATACATTGTGACGACACACGTTATTGTCAAGGAATCTCCTACGATCATAGCGACTAACAGCGCTGGTAGTTCGCTACGTAAATATTTCGACGTTTTGGCAGCTCCGACGCTCGACAGGAGTTTACTCTGAGCAACGTCATACGATGAAAACATAACGACTTAACTTTTTTTTTTTCGAATTTACTCTCCAACGACTAGCGTAGATACCTACCTGATTCAATTGAAACACAAGTGAAAAATTAGCCTTTTTATCATGCCAAATAATGGCGAAATATGCTGGACTTAAGTATATAACATCATGTTCTTATAAATTACTAGCTTTCACCCGAGGCATCGCTAGCGTTGATATTTTATTTAGAAAAAAAAGGATCCTATGTTCATAGCCGCGTCTCCAGTTCTCCACAGGCTCGCGCGGCCAGCCTCGGATGCGTGGCTCGCGAGCCTGGGCTCGAGAGCCAGCTTGGTGACCAGCCCGGAGACACTGAGGCGAGCCTCGCGAGGCAGGCCGTGCCGTCAGAAGCCCTCGAACATCCAAAATAGACAGTATCTTGAATAGCAGCATTTGGCTCGCGAGGCAGCCGCGCGAGCACGTGTACTTGGTGGAGACGCGGCTCATGACTATAATTTTAAAAATATGTGTTTGCACACATATTTTTAAAATTATGGTCAATAGTTATAGTTAATTTAATGATAGTTGGTTGAATAGTTTAGGCGTGAAACCGTAACAAACAAACAAACTCACTTTCGCATTTATAATATTAATAATATTAATAAAGTTAGGGTTATTTTATTTCATTTAATTTAACGTGCGTCAATAAGTTTGCTTCACTTGCTCATGAGTTCCTCCATTGCATTCTTTACCATAACACACTTAGGTTCAATTTCAAATCACGCATTGTAGACTCGCCCATAAGAATCGGATTCTTATCAACATACAAGACCACGGGGCTTGTGGTATGCAGACAATGGCTATTAGAGTTGTGGGAACTACACAATAGAATATATTGATGCGTTTTATTGAGAACCAAATGTTATTTTCAAAATAATTCGACAGTTAGGTACATCTCGATTACAATTTTCCGGTAACAGTTAAACATTTTTCAACGTCGGTTTATTATTACCTATTATTATGTAATTTATTTCGGTTTTTTACACCATTTTATGTTAGTAAAGAATTGTTAGTATTTTCACATAGTATTTCTAAAATTACATTAATTGAAAAAAAATACAAATATTATTAAATTAATAAATAAAATAAAATTATTTGGCGCAACGCTTGTAGTGGGCATGGCAGCATATGCGTTTTTCCAGTGACTGAGGATCGGACCATCCACCCGCTCGGCCACTGCTCAGGAAGCTGTTGGCGCTAACGCGCACCCGCCGCATCAGGGAGGCCACTTGGAAGCCGTCAGTGTGTGTCTCCGCGAACATACCTGATGCGCTACAAAAGCGCGGCAGCCCCAACAGCATCCTGCACGCGTTATACTGAAGCGAAGGGCGTTGTACGCTGTTTGAGTAAAGTTGATCCATAGGCTGCTATATAAAAAGATTGTGGCGCGGCGGGCGAACGTTGGCCTGCGACGCAGGAGGTTGCGGGTTCGATTCCCGCCTCGGAACAAATATTTGTGCAATCTGCAGATATTTGTTCAGGGTGTTCTGGGTATTTTCTATATATATTAATAAAAAATATCTATCTATGTAATATATTGTATTAAGTATATCAGTTGTCTAGTACCCATTAACACAATCTCTGCTTAGCGTGGGGCTAGATAATGTTATGTAAACTTGTCCAGCAACTTTTTTTTTTTTTTTAATGGCAGTTAGCCCTGAACAAGGTGATCACTTTTCGTGCACTTTGCAAACCTACGGATCAACGTAATAATATTACCTACGACGCAATTTCACTCGAGACGTATTTCTTCAAGAATGTTACTTGTTTGTATAAAGACGGAACATAAATAAACAAAAGTAAGCCTTTATTTTTGTTTTCTTTTGTGGTTCATAACAATTACAAAAGAATTAGGTACCTACCTAGTTCGAAATAATCAGTTGCAGTGACAACGTCAGTTGGGTTGCTTTTTTAAAAATATATTAAAATGTGTTTCATTTTGAAATATTTAACTTTGGCTACTTTATTAAGTAAGTATTGGGAATCGGTACTATACAAGTGAATGCACCTAAATATATTCCTACAAAACAAACACCTCTAACCTCTTTAGAGAAAAAAAAAATGCCTAATTAGTTAGGCATTTTAATTAATGATCTCGTAAAAATTAAAAAATTACAGAATTAGCCCTTAATCATTTGTCTTGCATCATTTTGAATATAAATCGAAAATGGCAGAAAATTAGTTATCTTAGTGTTTTTTTTTTCCATCGAAAAAATTACAAGAAATTTCTTTTTTATACAACTCGTAATGATGGATCAGGCACACCTGATGTTAAGTGGTACCCTCTGCCTATGAACAGTGCATTTTTTTTATGCTACTTGAATCACAGAACAAGCAGATGGGCCCCCTGATGTTAAGCGGTAACTAATTTTTTCACCAAATTTAGGTCACGTCAACCTAGGACGCACCCTATGTGGCATTTCACTGCGCCACTCACACTGAGACATAAAGATGAAAAGTCTCATGTGCCTGTAATTTCACCGGCACCCTTACCCTTCCAACCGGAACGCAGCAATGCGAGCATTACCGCTTTGCGGCAGAAATAGGCATAGAGGAATTTCTCCGGACGAACTCTTTCACAAAAAAGCTTTACTACTACTGAAAAACTACTACTAATTTAGTAGTACTAATATTTCTGCCGCGAAATAGCGAAATAGTAATATTTGCATTGTTGTGTTCCGGTTTGAAGGGTAAGGGTGCCGGTGAAATTACAGGCACATAAGACTTTACATATTTATGTACCAGAGTGGCAGGCGCAGTGCAATGCCACATAGGGTGCGTCCTAGGTGGACGTGACCTATGAGGTAACCGCTTAACATCAGGTGGGCCATCTGCTTGTTCCGTCATTCAAGTCTTCGACCAAAGTAATTTTATTTACGTCGATGATTCAAGTGGCTAAAAACAAACAAAAACAAATTTATTTGTACACATCGAGAGGCCTGCAATGCTCTAAGTTTTTACATATATGTTTATTACATTATGATAATGTAATAAACATTATTATCTAATACAATATTGTTCATTACAGATCCAGTGTTTAATTACAATAAATTCAACACTTTGTATAGCATCGTATTTACAACTGTTGATCTTCCGCCAGGTAATAACAAAATGCAATACAAAATGCAATATGCCGTGGTGTGTCCGGTCCAAGAATAAACCTCTCCATCTCCTCCCGTGGATGTCGTAAAATCCGACTAAGGGATTACCCGGATTTGTTTGTTAGATTTCCTTGGTATAAGATTGGTCCTGGCTGCTAGCTTATTTAAGGAATGTGTTGTTACTGGAAGAAAGCGTTAGTAGAGTCAGTCGTGGGAAGCAATGGCGGCGATGAGCTTACCACTTGTCACGTCTATTTCCCGCGATGGTGCAACCCACTGTGAAAAGAGGCCTATTGTGGCTCTGCCTACCCCTTCGGGGAAAAAGGCGTGTGTCTATGTATGTATGTATGTATGTGTTATTACTGGAAGAAAGCGTTAGTAGAGTCAGTCGTGGGAAGCAATGGCGGCGATGAGCTCACCACTTGTCACGTCTATTTCCCGCGTTGTTGCACACAGTGAAAAGAGGCCCATTTGAGGCTCGGCCTACCCTTTCGGGGAAAAAGGTGAGTGTTTATGTATGTTTGTATGTTACGTTCTCAAAAACGGCTGTATAAATTTCGAGAAAATTAGCTATGTAGGGATTTTTGGGGGTGAAAAATTTATCTGGCTGGAAAATTAGTTTTTCCGAGGAAAGCGCGTTATTCCAAATTTAGGTTAAGCAATGATCTGCGGGTACGATGGTTGACCACTATTTCGTGTATTTTTTTTAAGATTTTGAAAAAATTTGCGAAGCTCGGTCCTAGTATAGTATTACTTTATCTGTGCTATAGGTAATTCAATTAGTAGTTAGTAATTTTAGTAGTAGTAGAGCTTTTTTGTGAAAGAGTTCGTCCGGGGAAGTGCTACCACCATACCTATTTCTGCCGCAAAGCAGTAGTGCTCGCATTACTGTGTTCCGGTTTGAAGGGTAAGGGTGCCGGTGAAATTACAGCCACATGAGACTTTTCATCTTTATGTCTCAGGGTGGCGGGCGCAGTGCAATGCCACATAGGGCGCGTCCTAGGTGGACGGGACCTATGAGGTAATGCACTGTTCATAACACAAGTCCGGGCTGGTATGGAGTATTGCTGCCACGTTTGGGATGGCTCGGCCAAACACCAGCTTGCTGCCTTGGAGTCGATTGAACGCAGAGCTTTTAGGCTAATAGGTGAGCAACATATGGCGGAGACTAAGGTCCAGAGTCTCGAGCACCGCCGTAAGGTCGCATGCCTTTCGATCTTCTATAGGTTACATTTCGGGGAATGCTCCCAGGAACTTCATGATCTGATCCCACCATCTCCTTTTCATCATAGGACGAGCAGGCGCACGGCTCGGTACCACCCTTACCTGATTAGTATACCCGCTATTCGTACTAAACGTTTCAGTTCCACCTTTATAATGCGAACTGCTAAGGAGTGGAATACACTACCGTCGTCTGTCTTTCCTGAAAACTATAATCTGGGTCTCTTCAAGGCTAGAGTGAATAGGTGCCTTCTAGACCTTTGTGCTCCATCTTCGGCCACATCGTCACTTTCCAACAGGTGAGATCGTGGTCAAACAAAGGTCTATCAAAGTTAAAAAAAAAAAAAAAAAAAAAAAAAAAATAGGCAGAGGTTACCGCTTAACATCAGGTGGGCCATCTGCTTGTACCGTAACCAAGTAGTATAAAAAAAATAAAAAAAAATAAGGTGGATGCTCTTGCTTGTGGCGTGAAATTAATTTATTTTTGTGTTTAGAACCGTTGTTGCTCATTACAGCTCATCAACACTTCTTCAGATAGCGAAAGTTGATTTCGCGAGAACTAGGAGACCTAACACACATGTTTTAATTGATAGTATCTCATAAATATCAGCAGTTTAGTTATGTCATTTTAAAAATTATCACTGTTTGTTATATATACGTACATACGTACGCCTTATCCCCGAAAGGGTAGGCAGAACCTCAAATGGGCCTCTTTTCACCGTGGTTTGCATCATCGTGGGATATGGACGTAACAAGTGGTGAGCTCATCGCCGCCATTGCATCCCACGACTGACTCTGCTACCGCTTTCTTCCAGTGATAATACATACATAATAAAACGAATCTTACAAGGTCTAGCTGTAAATTTTTCAGATGATGTTCAAAGTGAATATTACTTTGGCGAATGTACTGACGCGAATAAAAATTTAGTTGTAAAACATGTATATAAATACGAGGACATCAAAAACGTACTTATTCTAAGGGTGAGTGAAATTTTTAGCGAACCTTTGTTATATTATCTACTAGATCCCCCCCCCCCCGGTTTCACCTGCATAAGTCTTGATACCGTGGGAATATCGGGATAAAAATATGCTTATATGTTATTCCAGGAGTCCAGTTATCTCCATTCAAAATTTCATGCAAATCCGTCCAGCCGTTTCAGCGTGAAGAATTAACAAACACACTACACACACACAAACTTACGCCTTTATAATATTAGCGTGAAGTGTGATAATAATATAACAAAGTTTTGTACTGTATATTTCTGTGTTCTGTGGTGTTCTGGGTATTTTCCATACGAAGTTGACGTTCCAAATTTAAATCACTTTATTCCCTCGGGAGTGACTTTAAGAGACACTTGAACATTTACACAGTGTGTGTATTTCTGTTTTACACGTGTAATCAAACTGTTACTTTTTCATTGCTATTATTCACTAGTGAGTTATAGTTGAACATTTACACAGAGTGTGTATTTCTGTTTTACACCTGTAATCAAACTGTCACTTTTTCATTGCTATTATTCACTAGTGAGTTCAAGACATTTACACAGAGTGAGTATTTCTGTTTAATTATTGTTTTCTTCACAAGTATGTTCAATAACGTCGTATGATACACGTGTGTACCTATTGATGATTACCGTCCTCGGCTCTCTTAAGACCCGAGCCGTCAATGGTGCCTCAGCGGTAATCACCAACATTACACACTTGTACCATAATGTACTATTATCTACTCTCATATCGTAAAATTTTAATTATAAACTTCAAAATGATTTTATATTGATACACTTTATAAACACAATACCCAAATTCAAAAATAGAATCATATTATAACACTTTTTCTCTAACAATTTTTTTAAATAATTTTAGTGAAGTCTTTAGTAGACTAATACTCTTTTTTTTTTATTAAATTTTCTGTGGTTTCGCTCTTTACATGGTATGCGCGGTAGAATCGTGTCTTTGTTTTGATGAATCATATTATAACACTTTTTCTCCAACAATTTTTTTTTATAATTTTAGTGAAGTCTTTAGTGGACTTTTACTCTTTTTTTTAAATTAAATTTTCTGTGGTTTCGCTCTATACATGGTATGCGCGGTAGAATCGTGTCTTTGTTTTGATTAATAAATGGCGTCATTTATTAACTTTATTATGTTTCATGTGGAAAAAAAAAGGCGGGAACCGTTAAAACGACAAGGCGCGTTTTTCAGATTATTTCTAAAAAATACCCAAACTCCCTTTTTTAGAAGCTTGGGACTTGTCGTAAACACTTATAAATACCATTGGTTAGCGGTGTAGCAAGATGGGAGGAAAGAAAAGACGGCGGAAGGAGGAACCGCCTCCCCCGGATGAATCCAATTTTATGACTCCGACGGCGACGGCTTCGCATTCCGAGATTTCGTCGGACTCAGAATCTATGAAGTCAGAGTTATCGAAAGGCAATAGCGTAACACCGGAAAGGTCTGATAAGTATGCTATATTTAAAGTTCCAGGGTATTCACGTAGATACCCCGAAAACTCAAACAAAAATGACTATATTGTCTTTTTAAATCATAATAAGGAAAACACGGCATTCACTGATAAAGATCGTATGGCCCTCTCGAAGGGACTGAGAGAGCATGGCGTCTCGGGCGTAATGCACCTGCGATCATTAAACAAGTTTAAGGTGGGGATTACCTTTGATCTCCCCAACAACGCCAACATGTTCCTCCAAAACAAAAAACTCTTGGACCAGCTCTCCTTTAGGGCCAGCATTCCAGCTGGAGATACAGAGGTGACTGGGGTGCTTACCTCGGTTCCAGTTGACATGTCTAATAAGCAGATCTTCTCTTTGATCGGAAGTTCCAGCAAGGTGATCTCAGTAAGGCGCTTCATGCGCAGGATGAGAGGCGATGGCGGTGCAGCTGTTCAATTCCAACCCACGCAGGCAGTTGCAGTGACATTCGCTTCAACCAACCTTCCAGAACATGTATACCTAGACTCATGGAGGCATGAAACAATGAAACAATGTTTAAAGTGTATGAGGTATGGACATATAGCTAAATTTTGTCGAAATTCAGAGGTGTGCTCTATCTGTACTGAAGGCCACAATTTCCGTCAGTGCAATGTTGACCCAAAAAATGCTAAATGTCTGAATTGTAATGGTAATCACATAGCCATTTCATCATCATGTCCCATGAAAAAACAAAAAGTTGAAGAAAACAAAATTAAGTCCCGCACAGCAACTTTTTCTGACTTATTCGACTCTAAATCATTCCCACAGCTCACAGCAAGAACACTCGATGTACAAGTAAACAACTTAATGAAATCTGAAGTTTTTATTAACATTTTAATAGAAACAATCACCAAAATTATCAGTAACAAAGATGTCCCCATTAATTCAGGGTCCATAAGAGAGACCTTAAAAAAAACTCTCAGCAATAAACTCCCTCCTTCCTCATAATGGATTTTTTAAAAATAATACAATGGAATGCACAAAGTTTGAATAGTAATAAGCACTTATTTACAAATTTTCTTTACACACATAAAGTTCATATCGCAATCATATCAGAAACATGGTTTAAAGTTAATCAAACATTTAAAATTAAAAATTACAACATTGAGCGCAATGATTGTGGAAACAATCATAACGGAGTAGCCATATTCATTCATAATAGTATTACATATTCAAAAATTAACACTTATTTTGACAATTCATTACAAAACATCTGTGTCAGAATTACCATTAAGGCGCTATAGGGCCAACGAAAATTTTTATGTCAGGGTGTGAAGCACGCGGGGTTGCCCCGCCCACTGAGCGTGACGCAGGATGCGCCGAGTTCAATGACCCGAATTCTATCGGCGGGTAAGAGCGTTTTCACACTTTCCGATCCGATATCCTTATCGGAAGACATTTCCATACATTTTGTCGGTATCTGATATTGGAGACCGATAAAATGTATGAAAATTACGGCCGATAACGGTATCGCATCGGATAGTGTGGAAACGCTCTAAGGCGTCTTGCTATTATTTTCGCACATACGGTCATCAAGTAGTACAGTATGCGCACAAAAAATAATAAGTTTTAGTGCTAGTAATAAATAAATAATAAAGAATGTTTACGTAAGTTTTTTTATTATTTCTGTTGGATATTTGGATAATTACACTACCCATAAAAATGGATCGTTAGGAAGGTATCTAATTGTGGCAGAAAATCAGATGTTCCATAAACAAAATAAGTACCTCATGATTCGATCCTAAGAAATTACCTCTCCGTCTCCTCCAGTGGATGTGTGCAGTGGTCTGTCCGACCTAAGATTAGGCCCTCCGTCTCTTTTTGAGGAAGAGTGCAGAGGTGTGTGTCCGGCCTAAGAAATTACCTCTCCGTCTATTCCAGTGGATGTGTGCAGTGGTCTGTCCGACCTAAGAGTAGGCCCTCCGTCTCTTTCTGAGGAAGAGTGCAGAGGAGTGTGTCTGGCCTAAAAAATTACCTCTCCGTCTCCTCCAGTGGATGTTTACAGTGGTCTGTCCGAACAAAGAGTAGCCCCTCCGTCTCTTCCCGTGGAAGAGTGTCGTGGTGTGTCCAGCCTAAGAAATTACCTCTCCGTCTCCTCCAGTGGATGTGTGAAGTGGTATGTCCGGCCTAAGAGTAACCCTCCGTTTTTTCCTATGGAAGAGTGCTGTGGTGTTTGTCGGGCCTAAGAAGATACCTGTGCGTCACCTCACGTGGATGTGTGCAGTGGTCTGTCTGGCCTACGAGTAGACTCTCCATTAGTTCCCGTGGAAGAGTGCCGTGATGTGTGTCCACCCTAAGAAAATACCTGTCCGTCTCCTCAAGTGGATGTGTGAAGTGGTATCTCCGGCCTAAAAGTAACCCTCCGTTTTTTCCTATGGAAGAGTGCTGTGGTGTTTGTCCGGCCTAAGAAAATACCTGTGCGTCACCTCACGTGGATGTGTACAGTGGTCTGTCTGGCCTAAGGGAAGACTCTCCGTGTATTTCCATGAAAGAGTGCCGAGGTGTGTGTCCGGCCTAAGAAAATACTTGTCCGTCACCTCACGTGGATGTGTACAGTGGTCTGTCTGGCCTAAGGGAAGACCCTTCGTGTCTTCCCGTGGAAGAGTGTTGGGGTGTGTGTCCGACCTAAGAAAATACCTGTGCGTCACCTCACGTGGATGTGTGCAGTGGTCTGTCTGGCCTAAGAGTAGACCCTCCGTCTGTTCCCGTGGAATAGTGCCGTGATGTGTGTCCGGCCTAAGAAAATACCTGTCCGTCTCCTTCCGTGGATGCATTGAGCATCACATCAATCTACAAATTCTACCTATATCATTCTATAATTTTAAATGTAATAACTACTCATTTTGATTTCTAGCACCGAAAATGTATGGTAGTAAATGTGTTACTACCGTACATAACATACATACCATACCACCATCCAAAGGGCGTCGACAATTTTGGCATAGTCGTCAGCCACCATTTAGTTTTATTTTTATTTTAGAGGCGCACTTTAAAAAAATTACATTTTGCTAGAGGATACGGGTCATTCGCAAAACATCCACTTCTCATAATGTACACCGCACTTTTCTAACTATTTTTTTTTTTTCAAAAAAGCTGGGTATTGTTTACTGGCTCACTGACTCATTGACATCGTTATTCTCCTAGAAGGAGTCGTTTTAGTGATGGGTCATGTTCTAGGAAAGTGTTAAGTTTTTAATCAGACTCGGGAAAAAATCTGTCATTTAAAAAATCCAAGCTGTCCAAAACCGTTCTTCGAAATGGTGACCGATCGGATCCGTTCAAACGACGCATCCTACTGGATGCATTTTGGGATAGATTAAATAAAAAAACAAAAAAAATTGATTGCTGCTCTAAAATGGGTTTTTTAAGCAGACTTGTCCGACTAGACTTTGGTGAATTAAAGTTTTTTACCAAAGTTATCACTCGAAAATTTGGTGTATATAGAAAAGTTGTAAGCATCTTGGTGTATATAGAGTGCAAAATCACAACTTTTTTAAAAACCATGATGGCGCATGGCGGATTGTTTGGTGGTCATTTTGTAGAATCGTAAAGTTTTCAATTTTCAAATTGAAAAAAGAGACTGCGGGCAACACCGGAGCTTGATGACTAGTAAAGGGCTATCGTGTGGGAGAACAAGTGGTGTTGCCTGGTGGAAATTGCAACTTTTTTACTTTTCGTTACTTTTTACTTGTATTTATATTTTACTTTTAAAACCAAGAAGTAAAAATGTAATCAAATGAAAAAAGTAAAAAGTCTAAAATATAAAAAAGCAGAGCAGAGCTTGTGTTATGTGTACTAGATAACTGATATACTTCATACAATAGATTACATAGATAGATATTTTTTATTATACATAAAAAATACCCAGAACACCCTAAGCAAATATCTGCGATCGCACATAAAATAAATTATTCTATTTAGTCTTCTTCTGCCTGTGCCCAAAGATATGATGACTAAAATATTCTCTAACAAGAAAATATGCTATTTCGTCTTCTTCTGCCTGTGCCCAAAGATATGATGACTAAAATATTCTTCTTGAATGGAATACGTGCTAACACACAATTTACAATAAATGTATCTGTGCCCTGAGCTACCTGAAAAATACATATGTTTATAAGGAGGCGAGGAATGTAGGTACCTATGCATCAATATGCATAGGTACCTACATTCCTCGCCTCCTTAGGGTCAGGATACATTCTGAGTACCTTTAGATTGCTAAAGGTACTATTATCATTACAGGCAGCTCCTATCTACTAGTGAACTCTCCAACAGTGTAGGTAGGTATCTACTCAGAATGTATCCTGACCCTACACAGAACGGATAAACTAATAAGTGAAGTATTAGTAATAACGCGACAACATGGAACGAAGGTAGGATAGTCGTATGAAAAGTTCTTTGTGGTTGTCTGTCTGCGGCCTGTCTCGCTAGCTAGAGAGTATCAAAATTCCTTAGTCTGCCTGCCAAAGAGCGTCAAGTTCACCTTTTGGGAGTGTTGGAAGCTCTAAACTTTATTTTGAAAAACACAACATTTGAATCAAGTTTCAAAAAATTGAGGTACATTTATTATTTTTCATTAGCTGAAAAATAGCCAAATAAATGCCCTTTCTCCGTAAATAACTATTATGTTGCTTAGAATTTCTAGTTATTTTTATACCGGCCTCCATATATTTTTTGGACATCTCCTTTAGTCTATTTTTAGCAAAAAAATTGAGTGTATATTTTGCGAAGTGGACGTTATGCGAAGTGGTCATATTGAGAATAAGTGCGGGTGTACATTACAAGAAGTGGACGTTTTGCGAATGAGTTGTATCCTCTAGCCATAGCACAATAACTAGTGGGTCGGTGGTGCGTGAGGTACGAGCAGCTGGCGTACAGTTTTCCTTTGCCGCTTACTCGCGTGTATGCACAAACCTCTACAAACCCCTGCAAACCCTACCAACACTACAAACCCCAACAAAATCCTACAAACCCTACAAACTCCTTCCAACGCCTACGAACCTCTATAAATCTACTTTGATTTTGACCCTTAACCTTGACCTTGACCTGTACATGTACCTGTATCTGTACCTGTACCTATACCTGTACCTGTACCTGTACCTGTACCTGTACCTGCACCTGTACCTGCACCTGTACCTGTACCTGTGTCTGTACCTGTACCTGTACCTGTAATTATACCTGTACCTGTACATGCTGCACTAATTAATACGAATGTCATCTCTTCGTTTATCTCACTCACTCGACCATCGTTCTCGTTAGCTCGAGAAGCTACAGCAAAGTTAATTTGAAGAGAGAAAACTAACGTAATATTCGTAATCAGCACCCACAAATTACTTGAAAACGACACCCATATTAGTTTTTTTCTGATCGTACCATTTTATAGGGTTACCAGCTTACCTACTAACTTACCCACCTAACCGAAAAATTTAAGTAATATTCGTAATCAGCAACTACAAATTACTCAAAAACGACACCCATATTAGTTTTTTCTTATATTACCTTTACGCGGGGTTGCTAGGTTACTTTCCTACTCACTTACATACGTACCTGACTGCAAATTTGATGATGTATTCGCAATCAGCACCTCCAAATTTCTCGAAAACGCCACCCATATCGTTTTTTTCAGTCTCTCGATTATACAAGCACCGTTTTCTCCCAGGGTTACCAACAATATACAACTTAAATAGTCAAAGGTTATTTTTAAGGACTTCCTTCATTTTCAACAACAAACAAACCAACCACCAATGTTAATACCACATACAATTTATTATCAAAAACTTCATTTTTTTATATATATTTGGGGAAAATCTCGGAAATTACCCTAAAAATGAGGAAAATATTTCCACCTGGCAACACCACTTGTTCTCCCACACAACAGCCCTATACAAGTCATCAAGCTCAGTGTTGCCCGCAGTCTTTTTATGCCCGCAGGAAATTTTATTTTCCACGATTTTACAAAATTGCCACTACACCATCCGCCATCTTGGTTTTGAAAAAAGTTAGGATTTTCCTATATTCACCGAGATGCTGGCAACATTTCTGCATAAACAAAATTTTCGAGTGTTAACTTTGGTAAAAGACTTTAATTAACCAAAGTCTAGTCGGACAAGTCTGTTTAAAAAAGCCATTATAGAGCAGCCTTCTATTTTTTTTTGTTTGTAACGTTTTTCTTTAATCTTTCCCATAAAACAGTTGGACGCGTCATTTGAACGGATCCGATCGGTCACCGTTTCAAAGAACTGTTTTGGTCAGGACCAAAAGTGCGGTGTACATTATGAAAAGTGGACGTTTTGCAAATAAGCCGTATCCTCTAGCCATTTATGTACAGTTTTCAAAGTGCGCCACTAACTTGAAAATAAAACTAAATGGTGGCTGACGACTATGCCAAAATCGTCGACGCCCTTTGGATGGTGGTAGCCGGTAACACATTTACTACCATACATTTTCTGTCCTAGTAATCAAAATGTAGTTAACATTGAAAATCGTATCCTAATGCAATAGGTGGAATTAGTACATTGATGTGATGCTCATTGCATCCACGGGAGGAGACGTAGAGGTTTTTTTTTGGCTGGACACACACCACAGCCCTCTTCCATGGGAAAAAACGGAGGGTTAATCTTAGGCTGGACATACCACTTCACACATCCACTTGAGGAGACGGAGAGGTATTTTCTTAGGCCAGACAAACACCACAATACTCTTCCATAGGAAAAAACGGAGGGTTACTCTTAGTCCGGACATACCACTTCACACATCCACTTGAGGAGACGGAGAGGTATTTTCTTTGGCCAGACAAACACCACAGCACTCTTCCATAGGAAAAAACGGAGGGTTACTCTTAGGCCGGACATACGACTTCACACATCCACTTGAGGAGACGGAGAGGTACACTTCACACATCCACTTGAGGAGACGGAGAGGTATTTTCTTAGGCCAGACAAACACCACAACACTCTTCCATAGGAACAGACGGAGGGTCTACTCCTAGGCCAGATAGACCATTGCACACATCCACGTGAGGTGACGCACAGGTATTTTCTTAGGTTGGACAAACAACACAGCACTCTTCCATAGGAAAAAACGGAGGGTTACTCTTAGGCCGGACATACCACTTCACACATCCACTTGAGGAGACGGAGAGGTATTTTCTTTGGCCAGACAAACACCACAGCACTCTTCCATAGGAAAAAACGGAGGGTTACTCTTAGGCCGGACATACCACTTCACACATCCACTTGAGGAGACGGAGAGGTATTTTCTTTGGCCAGACAAACACCACAGCACTCTTCCATAGGAAAAAACGGAGGGTTACTCTTAGGCCAGACATACCACTTCACACATCCACTTGAGGAGACGGAGAGGTATTTTCTTAGGCCAGACAAACACCACAACACTCTTCCATAGGAACAGACGGAGGGTCTACTCCTAGGCCAGATAGACCATTGCACACATCCACGTGAGGTGACGCACAGGTATTTTCTTAGGCTGGACAAACAACACAGCACTCTTCCATAGGAAAAAACGGAGGGTTACTCTTAGGCCGGACATACCACTTCACACATCCACTTGAGGAGACGGAGAGGTATTTTCTTAGGCCAGACAAACACCACAATACTCTTCCATAGGAAAAAACGGAGGGTTACTCTTAGTCCGGGCATACCACTTCACACATCCACTTGAGGAGACGGAGAGGTATTTTCTTTGGCCAGACAAACACCACAGCACTCTTCCATATGAAAAAACGGAGGGTTACTCTTAGGCCGGACATACCACTTCACACATCCACTTGAGGAGACGGAGAGGTATTTTCTTTGGCCAGACAAACACCACAGCACTCTTCCATAGGAAAAAACGGAGGGTTACTCTTAGGCCAGACATACCACTTCACACATCCACTTGAGGAGACGGAGAGGTATTTTCTTAGGCCAGACAAACAACACAGCACTCTTCCATAGGAAAAAACGGAGGGTTACTCTTAGGCCGGACATACCACTTCACACATCCACTTGAGGAGACGGAGAGGTATTTTCTTAGGCCAGACAAACACCACAATACTCTTCCATAGGAAAAAACGGAGGGTTACTCTTAGGCCGGAAATACCACTTCACACATCCACTTGAGGAGACGGAGAGGTATTTTCTTTGGCCAGACAAACACCACAGCACTCTTCCATAGGAAAAAACGGAGGGTTACTCTTAGGCCAGACATACCACTTCACACATCCACTTGAGGAGACGGAGAGGTATTTTCTTAGGCCAGACAAACACCACAACACTCTTCCATAGGAAAAAACGGAGGGTTACTCTTAGGCCAGACATACCACTTCACACATCCACTTGAGGAGACGGAGAGGTATTTTCTTAGGCCGGACACACATCACGGCACTCTTCCACGGGAACAGACGGAGGGTCTACTCCTAGGCCAGATAGACCACTTCACACATCCACGTGAGGTGACGCACAGGTATTTTCTTAGGCTGGACAAACAACACAGCACTCTTCCATAGGAAAAAACGGAGGGTTACTCTTAGGCCGGACATACCACGTTACATATCCACGTGAGGTGACGGACAGGTATTTTCTTAGGCCGGACAAACACCACAATACTCTTCCATAGGAAAAAACGGAGGGTTACTCTTAGGCCGGACATACCACTTCACACATCCACTTGAGGAGACGGAGAGGTATTTTCTTTGGCTAGACAAACACCACAGCACTCTTCCATAGGAAAAAACGGAGGGTTACTCTTAGGCCGGACATACCACTTCACACATCCACTTGAGGAGACGGAGAGGTATTTTCTTAGGCCAGAAAAACACCACAACACTCTTCCATTGGAAAAAACGGAGGGTTACTCTTAGGCCAGACATACCACTTCACACATCCACTTGAGGAGACGGAGAGGTATTTTCTTAGGCCAGACAAACACCACAGCTCTCTTCCACGGGAAGAAACGGAGGGTCAACTCTTTGGTCAGACAGACCACAGCACATCCCACATCCACTAGAGGGGACGGAGAGGTAATTTCTTTGGCCAGATCTCTACTCCTACTAGGTATGTAGCTATCTAAAGTAACAGTATGAAGTCAGAGTTTATTTGCAAAACAAATCGGATAATGTATTTGTTTACCTAGGTTTACTTTTACTTACCTTTGTCACAGAATAAATAATAGTACAAGTACCTATGTTGGCTCTTTTCATAATTATGATTTGCGAGTAGCCTGACTTGATAGTTTCCATTTCATCCGTAGTCACGTGACCGATGGCGGGAAAATTGACACAGATCCTGCCTCGATGCGGTCTGCGACCGGTCTGAGCAAGCCGAGCGCACGCTCTGGTACTTATATTTGTGTTTAAAAAATTATATAAAAAAATCCCTTTTAGTTTTGCTAAATTTTGTTATTGACTTCACTAATTTAAATAAAAATGAACATGACACCAAGTGTTTCATAAGTTAAAACGTGAAAGAAGTAAGTCAAAAACATGATTTCAATTTTAAAAAGGTGGTATCTTTGTGTTTTTTTTTTATTGAGTGAAGTAATTCAAATAGTGTATTGAATTAATGATTTCACTAGATAAAATGATCAAGAATATCATATATTTTTATCTTCATAGAAAACTATAAGAATTCTTATCAAAAACTTTAAAATTCTAGACACATTTGAGAACCTATGGCGTCTTAACAAAAAAGACATGAGTATTGTCAGTTTTTACAGTCCCTCAAATAGTGACCCAGCTTTTAATAAGAGTAAATTTGATGCATTGGTAAAGTCAATTCCTGGTCCAATTATATTTGCAGGGGACTTTAATGCCCACCACACTTCCTGGGGTTGTGGGTCTGACTCCCCTCGTGGTAGGGATGTTTTAGATGTAATTGATGATAATAATTTGGTTTTACTTAATGATGGTCAAGCCACGACAATTGGTTCGTTGACATGGCGTCCAAACGCACTAGATTTGTCTTTGGTTTCGCCATCGTTGGCACTTCATTGTGAATGGTCTGTTCATGATAGCCCTCTTGGTACTAGTTATCATCTTCCTGTAATCATAGAAGTCTTGGTTAGTAATAATAATATTGATTCAGATAGTAGTTGTCTTAATAAGAAACATTTGCCCATCTACCCAAATTATAAACATGTCGATTGGAAAATGTTTCGGAGTTGCATGGATGCATCGCTAGTTGATTTTCAAATCGATATTTTATGTCCTCAGGATACATATTCACATTTTTGTGACATTTTGCGCACAGCCACTGCGAAATCTGTTCCTAATTTGAATAATTCAAGTTGCTCTACCATCAGTCATCAATCTTGTCCTAAGAATCCTAGTAAAAAACCTTACCTTCCATGGTGGAATCAAAAGTGCTCAGAGGCTGTTTTGAATTTCAAAGAAGCCTATTTAAAGTTCAAATATAACCCAACTGAGGAAAGCTATCTAGAATTCAAGAGACTTCGGGCTCTTAAAAAACTCACTATTAAAATTGAAAGACAAAATAGTTGGGTCTTGCTTTGTGAAACTTTCAATCGCTGTACTCCGTTATCTGTTATATGGAAATTTATGCGTAAATTTAATAAAACATATACTCCTAATAATAATGAAGATGACACATGGATTTTAGATTTTTTAATGAAATATACTCCTGATTTTGTAATAAACACACCTAACGCAGTTGATACTAGTAGCTTAAATCCCAGCAATAGTTTTTTGCTTAATCCATTCTCAATTAATGAACTAAATTCCGCCGTTTTCTCTAGAAAAGATACAGCCTTTGGTCTTGACGGAATACCCTATATTATTTTTAAAAAAATGAGTAGTAATAGTTTAGAATTTTTTCTGAAGGTTTTAAATTTATTATGGGATTATAATGATATACCTCCAGACTGGAAAATAGATAGATAGATAGATAGATAGATTAACTCTTTATTGTACACAAATAACACACAGAAACACAAAACATAACTCAATAACAAAAAATAACAGAAATGTACAATGGGCGGTCTTATCGCTTATAGCGATTTCTTCCAGACAACCTTAGGATGGAGAGGACTATATGGAAGAATGGGACAGTGGTGTTATCACCTTGACAAATACACATATCATTAAATATATACAAACCTACATTATAATACATAAAAATAAATACATAATAATATAAACACAACATAAAAGCAGACAAGAACAATGAAAACTCAACAGGACGAAGAAGACGATTGGAGATAAAACAGTTTGATAGATTGTTTGGTACCAATTTTAAAACCTAATAAACCCAAATTATCTCCTGATTCCTATCGTCCTATCACACTTACTTCATGTGTTGGTAAGATATTTGAACAATTGCTGAAACATCGCTTAGAATTTTATGTGGAACAAAACAATATCTTACCTTCCAATCAGTTTGGTTTTCGTAGAAATCGTTCAGCTCGTGAAAGTATTTGTCAATTACAGCTTGATATTCATAATTCTTTGGCATCAAATAGTCTTTTGGTAGCTGTTTTTTTTGACATTGCGGGCGCTTTTAATAGTGTCAACATTGAAGTCCTTTGTCGAGAGTTGTTAACAATAGGAATTCCTGGAAAAATTATAAATTGGATTCAAACCTTTTTAAACAATAGAGAAGTTTTCGTCAAATACAATAGGCACCTTTATGGACCTAGACTCTCTTCTGTGGGTGTTTGTCAGGGTGGCATCTTGTCACCTTTAATTTTCATATTGTATATACGTCGCTTAAATCTAATATTAAGTTCGCATGTAAAAAATTTACAGTTTGCAGATGATTTAGTTGTTTATGCGTCAGGAACTGATTTAGCTCAAGTTGCTGAAATTGTTAATGATGCTTTAGCAAAGCTTAACAAATATTTTTCTTACCTAGACCTTAATGTTAATCCTTCGAAGACGAAGGTTGTTGTTTTTGGAAAAAGATATAATAATATGCCCATTATTTACTACAATAATTCTCCTTTACCTGTATCACTCGAGGTTAAATTCTTGGGGATATTATTCTCCAATAATTTATCCTGGAATAATTATATTAAACATATCTTCAATAAAGCTAACAAAGCTTACAACATATTAAAGTCTTTGGCTGGCTCTTACTGGGGAGCAGACCCAAAGATTTTATTAACATTGTACAAATCATTAGTTCGTAGTCATTTTGAATATGGTTTCTATTGTTTTGCGTCTGATGTTAAAATTGTAAATAAGATTGATGTTTTTCAAAACAAGTGTCTTCGCTTGATTACTGGGGCATTTAGAAGTACTCCTATAAATTCTATGCAGATTGAATGTAATCTTCCACCAATAATCATCCGTTTTAACTATTTAAGAGAAAGATTTATCCTCAAACTTTATAGTGTTTATGGCAATAGTCTTTTAGTCAATCTGGCTAGCGCTCAACCTGTTTTAAAACCAATTTTTATGCTACAAGATTTCCAAAGTTTCTTCTACTCTCTTCAAAATTTAAACATATATCAATCAAGTCATATTTTACCTTGCTATGAAGGATCTTTCATTAGCAAATTCCCAGCAATGAAAATTATTATCAACAATAATCTGTCTACTAAAGAAGAAGTATATGTGATGTTGTCAGAGTGGATAGATCATAAATTAATTTACACGGATGGATCAAAAAATGATAATGCTGTGTCTTTTGCTATATTTGAACCATCTTTGAATATTGGTGTTGGTCATAAAATAGATAAACATGCTAGCATTTTTACAGCTGAGGCTGTCGCTATCTTGAGTGCTTTGAAACATATTAGAAATCGTAACTTAGGGCACAAAAAATGGGTTGTAGTAAGTGATAGCATGAGTGTTTTACAAAACTTAACAAATAACAAATTACATGCTAGCACTAACTACTTAATTTATTCTATAAAACAGTTATGGGTTGAGTTAGCGGATTTAAATATTCATGTTAGTTTTGTTTGGGTGCCTTCACATAAAGGCGTAGAAGGAAATGAAAAAGCAGATTATCTTGCCAATACTATAGTTAAATTTGCAGATACTCTCTCTAACCTTGAGAGCAACGATGCAGATGTTTCTTTACCATACACAGATGTTATAAGCCTTTTAAAACAACGGATGTGTCAAACATGGGGGAGACATTCATATCATTGTACACAAATCGAGAACAAAGGTAGTTGGTATGCTGCTTTGGATATTCAGATTAATGCTACACCATGGTTCTGCAAAAGTAAATTTTTCATAAATAGAAAGTTTTACTCAACTATTTGCCGACTACGTTTTGGCCATTGCCGCTTGAATTTTCATCTTCATCGTTTAAAAATGGTTGGTTCTTCTTCTTGTAATCATTGTCAATCACAGGAGGTTCAATCATTGAGCCATATTTTCTTCGAGTGTCCATCTTTCAGTATCCAGCGCCTTATGCTGATAGATGGGCTTCTTCAAATATATGGTGAGCCCAATCTGGTCCCGCGGTGCATTCAGGAGTTACTTATGAATGCCTCAACTTTTAATTATTTGTACAAATTTATAATTAGTACTGTAATTGAGATTTAGATATATAATTAATAATTTAATAATTGTAATTATTTGTTGTGTTGTATTTATCGTCTTATCGAAAACAAAAAAGGAATCTTCCTTCCTCTTCTTTATTTGTATGAACTGTGAATGTCAGTGACTTGCCTGACAGATATTTCGTTGCTTTTTTTACTTTGAAATAAAAAGAAGAAGACATCTTACCTAACTACGAAGAAGACATCATTGAAGATTAAATCAAATGATATTTAACCTGGATTTGACTATTTTAAGAATTTGAATAACAATTTATACGAAAGACATAAACATAAACAACTTACGGAAGAAAAAATACGTTACGTATGACTAGGCGGTATGGTCTTAGACTATAGCCTGCCCAAAAGGGCGAAAGAAAAAAAAAAAAAAAAAAATATGTTTCATGTGCTTTGTTAGTCAAGTAACAGTTTTATTGCATGAGTGTAGATAAAGTAGTGTATGAAACTGCACGAAAACTAGGTATTCAAACACAAGTGTGATACTATTAAAAACCGAGCCATTTTATGTAACAGTTTCATAACCTATAATTTATTTTTAACCTCCGACGCAAAAACGACGGGGTGTTATAAGTTTGACGTGTCTGTGTGTGTGTGTCTTTTTGTGTGTGTGTTTTTGTGTGTGTGTGTGTGTGTGTCTGTCTGTGGCATCATAGCTCCCAAACGGATGAAACGATTTAGTTTTTTTTGTTTGTTTGAAAGGTGTATTTGTCGGGAGTGTTCTTAGCTATGTTTGATCAAAATCGGTTCTGCCGTTTCGTTGCGTTGAGGGTTTTTTAATTTTTATAAAATTAATTACTTCTTTATTTATAAATACCCTTATCCTGTTTTTTTAGGTACCTCTTGATGTGGAAATGGTACCAGGATGTATTTATCTCCGAGGCAAATCTGCATACAACGATTTTGTAAGATACCACGCCTACAAGTTCAACATTTGCGTTAACTGTTTGACTTACAACTATGAAGGAAATCTTACTAACACTTATTACTACGAGTGGTATATCCCAGTTGAGATGACGAAAGAAATGACATGGGAACTTTATTTTTACGATTTCAAGAAAAAGGTTTAGAATTAAAGAAGGTTTTAAGAATAGTTGAATTGAATAGATACATACATATAGACACACGCTTTTTTCCCCGAAAGGGTAGGCAGAGCCTCAATGGGCCACTTTTCACAGTGGGTTGCACTATCGTGGAATATTGACGTGACAAGTAGTGGGCTCATCGCCGCCATTGCCTCCCACGGCTGACTCAGTTGAATAAATAATCCCGGGACCATCCAACACAGGTTTGTGCTAAAAAAAAACGAAAGAAATAAAAAAAAAGACTATTTACTAAGAAAATAACTGAGAAAAAATTATAAAATTACCAAGAAAAAAAACCAGTCCATAATTGGAATCATCTACCAGAAGGTATTGTAACTGCCACATCAAAAAATGCCTTCAAAACAGATTGGATAACTGGATGCGAACGAACTAACTGTTAACATTATACTGCAGCAAGTGAAACTAAGACATTTCAACACACGTAAAAAGTGGTGAGGAAATATTTGAAGATTGGTCAGCAAATATTAGATACCAATGCCCAGTTTGTCAGCTCTGAAGTTATGTGGTCTGGTATATCGGTCTAAGAATATATCCCTCCGTCTCCTCCTGTGGATGTCGTAATAGCCGACTAAGGGATTACCTGGACTTGATGATAAGATTTGGCCTGGCTGCTAGCTTATTAAGGAATCTGTTATTACTGGAAGCACCAGTCGTGGGAAGCAATAGCGGCAATGAGCTCACCACTTGTCACGTCTATTTTCCACGATTGTGCAACCTACTGTGACAAGAGGCCCTTTGAGGCTCTACCTGCCTCCCTTCGGGGAAAAAGACGTGTGTCTATGTATGTATGTAAATAAATCCTCATAGTTTACTTTTCATACTATATTTATTTGTTGTAAAAATAACGGCTATTAGGAGATGTGATCCGCATGGAGTTGCTCCTTATTATCTGACTGTAGAAGCTGGCTGAAGACCGCGGTGTCCGCGTCCGCTGTTCTGATGAAAAGTCCACCTCGTAGAGGCCAAACTTCGTTCTAAAATAAAATCAATATATATAAAATCGTTGCGTGACTGACTGACTGACTATCAACGCACAGCTTGAACCATAAGTCCTAGAGACCTGAAATTTGGAGGATACGTTCTTTTTATGGTCTAGGGGTGCACTAAGAAAGGAATTCCAGAAATTCAACCCCTATGGGGGTGCAGCGGGGTGTTTAAGTTTGTATGGAAAAGTCCACGCGGACGAAGTCGCGGGCATTCCACTAGTTATAAATAAAATTTTACAAAATGATCCAATAATCATAACACCCAATAGTAACATCATCTTTTAGTAGTAGTAGAGCTAATTTATGAAAGAGTTCGTCCAGGGAAGTACTACCTCCATAACTGTTTCTGCCGCAAAGCAGAGTAGTACTTGCATTGCTGTGTTCCGGTTTGAAGGGTTATGGGTGCCGGTCAAATTACAAATTCATGAGACTTTTCAGCTTTATGTCTCAGGGTGGCGGGCGAAGTGAAATGCTTCATAGGGCGCGTCCAAGGTGGACGTGACCTATGAGGTAATGTATTATTAATAATACATTACCTCATAGGTAGGCAGAGGTTACCGCTTAACATCAGGTGGGTCATCTGCTTGATCAGTCATTCCAAGTTGTACAAAAAAAAAGGTTCTTACTCATATCCATCTGCCCATTCGAAGTTGTCCATCAACGACCAGTAAGAGAATCCGGTGACGTTCACCCCATCTTGGTTGATTGACAACAGGACCTAAAAAAACATTCAAGGCTTTTCTTCATTCAAACTTTTCTAGTAAATCGAGATATAGGTAGTAGAAAATCGTAAAATTAAAAATACTACAATGTGTAAAAAAATATTCACACCACCTCCTCGACAATGTCCAATTACATATCACGCAACCTCAACGTAAAGTAAAACATTATCTCTTAAGGGATATAAAGTTGTATGAAACTCCCTAGGGAATAAAGTAATTTGAATTTGGAACGTCAAATTCGTGTGGAAACTCGTGGAAAACTCTAAGTAAAAAATGCCCATATGGCATTGTAAAGAGGTTTGTTCGAAAATCAAAATGGCCACCATAAGCAGAACTAAAAAAAAGGCGACTTCAATTAATGTGAAACAAAAGTCTGTGTTTAGTGCTGTGATTTTCAGTGAATTTTTATTGTCTCGCAGAAGGTGTGAAAAGTAGAGTGTATGCTCCTCTGGAGTAAAGGGTTTTTTTTTTTTTTTACTAATGAATGACGGAACAAGCAGATGGCCCACCTGATGTTAAGCGGTAACCTCTGCCTATGAACAGTGCATTACCTCATAGGACACGTTCACCTAGGACGCACCCTATGTGGCATTGCACTGCGCCCGCCACCCTGAGACATAAAGATGAAAAGTCTCATGTGCCTGTAGTTTCACCGGCACCCTTACCCTTCAAACCGGAACACAGCAATGCGAGCACTACTGCTTTGCGGCAGAAATAGGTATGGTGGTAGTACTTCCCCGGACGAACTCTTTCACAAAAAAGCTCTACTACTACTCTACTAAGCCTGTCTTCATCTTGGGCAGATTGGACCCCTCGCTTTACTCAGGACTCTACATAACTCTAGAGTCCCTTGTTGAACAAATTTTTCTTTTCTTCTTTCTTTTCTTTATCTCAAAGTTTATATTTATTGTGTAGGCTTCTTAAAAAGAAATAACAGACAATAAAGACTTGGAAGTAAACGGGGATTCCTCAAGGCGATAGCAAAGAGCTTACCTGTTCCAAATGATCCTTGATGAAGTTTATTCTATTGCCGTCTTTTAAATCTCTGCCTGCGGTGGAGTACCCACACTCCGTGATCAGCATCTCAATGTTCCCGTATTGCTCCTTCAGCCACGCCATCTGCTCACGGAGACCTTTCGGGCAGAGCTGAAAAAAACAGCTTGTCAAAAGGTGGTGGGCAACCGCTGGCCCAGGTCAAAAATAAATTAACCAGGGCCCCTTCATGGAAGTAATTAGTACGGATCTAAATATTGTTTTTTGTAAAAAAAAAATAAAGAACTTGTATATTTTTAGAAGTTGGGAAGCAAAATTTGTATTTCTAAATAATTCGATAAATCAACTCATTGCATTTGCGTGAAACAAAACGCAACAAGCTTCATTAATTTCCCACAACTTCTACGCAAGAAATTAAATTAGCTTTTTCATTATTTATTAAATAATGAAATACATATTTTTTTAATTTTTCTTCTCTTTATTAAGTTTTTTGTGCACCACCTACATAAATGTTTCCAGAATACACAAAGGTTAGCTGGTAGAGAATGCTTCTTAGCATTAAGTTCGCCTGTGTACATTGTTTGTTTTGTGCAATAAAGAATATTCTGTTCTATTCTACCAATAATCAAAAGTATCTCAACTGTACGTTACGTTAGTCAAAAAAGTTGGGTCAAACAATGTATGGGGAGTTGCCCATGTTCTTTAGGAACTCCGTGGCTCGAGCAGCCGAATGAGATGCAAGACGTAAGAATTTGAATCCCACTGTGGGACAAATGTTTGTATTATCTGCTAAAGTTGAGATGGCCTTCTTAAGAGGCAGACAAGAGCTAAATTCTGTCACTATCTAACTCAGTAAAGTTCAGGTAAGTGACAAGAGGCAAGTGACAAGAGGCAAGTGACAAGAGGCAAGTGACAAGAGGCAAGTGACAGAACAGCGCTCGCGCTTCGAAAAGTGAACGAAAATAACGAAAAACTGTATTTAAACAGATATTTGGCTCTAATTTCACAGCAATTAGGCACATAATGACTCCTGTAATAAAACTGTGACTTTTTCATTGCTATTATTCACAAGTGAGTTACAGAGACAGTTGAACATTTACACAGAGTGTGTATTTCTGTTTCATTACTATTTTCTTCACAAGTGTGTTGAAAAACGTCGTATGATACACGTGTGTATTGATGATTACCGTCCTCGGGTCTCAATGGCGCCTCAGCGGTAATCACCAACATTACACACTTGTACCATAATGTACTATTGTTCCTCTTATTAATTTTATCAATGTACGCTCATAGGTAATAGAGATATTTACGTTATAAACTCATTGTAGAGGTAAGTTCACGATATTTTGTATCGTATCGAAATCATGTTTTGTGCTCGATCATTGATCATTGATCAAAATAAGTCGGGTTTTCCTTCCTGACGCTATAACTCCAGAACGCACGAACCGATTTCCTCGGTTTTGCATTCGTTGGAAAGGTCTCGGGCTCCGTGAGGTTTGTACGCTTTTTTTTTTTTTTTTCAAGTCGTTTTAGTTACACCTCTTATAACTCAAGAATGGGTTAGCCGATTTGGCTGATAATTGGTAGTGAGGTAGCTTAGAACCAGGAGATAGGACATAGTGGGAGGGGTAGGACGGGGGGGGGGGGGGGGGGGGGGGTTCACCGGGGGCTACCCGTGCGAAGCCGGGGCGAGTCGTTAGTTACGTTTAAAAAAGCCTATTTGACTCTTGGCAGCCTCTTAATGTGAAGTGGTCTCTTCTTATTTACAATTGCATACCTAGGACGCGCCCTGGCATTGCGCTGAGCCCGCCATCATGAGACATAAAGTTAAAAAGTCTCATATGCCTGTTAGGTATGTTACCAGCTAACCGCAACACAGCAATGTGAGCTATTTTGCTTCTAAATAAACAGAACTTACCACTATAAATCTAGACTTAGCATAAGGCATGCCTGGTTCCACTTCCATCACAGCTCTCAACTCTGGAATACCCTGCATGAATAGGGTGTCCACTTTCTCGCCTGGCTTCGCGCGACGCACCACCCGGCATGTGTAGTAGTTTAACGCGTAGTAATCGTATGTTCCTGGGAAATAATCAAACATAGATCCTACAGTAACATCATCATCATCATCGGCCTCCGATTTGAACTAAAACCTTGTTGGTTCGTCCAATTAAATGTTTGAAAGAGAAGCACTGTAATACCTTGGTTGGAATTCGGATAACTCCGCTGCTTACTTGCGAAACGGCATTAAATGCGCAAAATTATCATAAAACTTGTTCCAGGACGTGCGTGTTTTTGAGAAAGCCAAAGAAAGAAAGAAAGAGTTTTTGTTAATAATTTGTGACAAAAATGTTTGTTATTTAGAATCTAGATAACATGGGCAAGGTCCGTTGGACGATTTTAGTTTTCTTTTACAGTTTTTAAGTGCATTATGAACATCCAAAGTTCAGGTTAAAGTTGTGCAAATAAGCGGATTTTTGAAGGCTTTATACTGAATTTAGTGGTAAAAAAATAAAAATGTTGCTTCTCCACGAACCTAGATAATATTCTTTAAGATACATATTTGTACAAAACATCTAACGAAGAAATTGTTACAACTACATAATAACGTAGTATTTAGTAGTAGTAGAGCTTTTTTGTAAAAGAGTTCGTCCGGGGAAGTGTTACCACTATACCTATTTCTGCCCCAAAGCAGTAGTTCTCGCATTGCTGTGTTCCGGTTTGAAGGGTAAGGGTGCCGGTGAAATTACAGGCACATGAGACTTTTCATCTTTATGTCTCAGGGTGGCGGGCGCAGTGCAATGCCACATAGGGTGCGTCCTTCGTGGACGTGACCTATGAGGTAATGCACTGTTCATAGGCAGAGGTTACCGCTTAACATCAGGTGGGCCTCTTGTTTGTTCCGTCATCCAAGTAATATAAAAAAAAAAAAAAAAACAAGGTATTTTGCATGGCACCCCGTATTTTTAATCATCTGCCTACTGTCATTTTGGAAATATGTACAATTAATTTATATTATTTAGTTTTTTTATACTGATTATATTATAAAAACGGGAAATTTTCACGTACCGTTAAATCGATGTAAGCACCGACATTGTTTCGACCCGTTTCGAGAGTCTTTCTCAAGGTGAGTGAACGCGACGCACTCCACCCGCGTTTCGCTTAGCACTAATCCGCTCAGTGCGAGCTGCAGCCCGCTCGGCTCGTGTAGTGGGGCGCGCGGGTAATTTCCCGTTTTTATAATATAATTGATATGATTCACGAAAGTTTTTTATACTACTTGAATTTATATACTACTACTACTAGTTACACTAGTTATAATTTACTAGTTTATAGGCTTTTATTTTGGTCAACGAATAAGCATTGCCATTCAGCGTGGCAATGCAGCCAGCATTCTAAGCACGCTGCCGTCGAGTGACGGCTTGCTGATCTGATAGGTAGGTTTTTTAGTTTAGTTTTATTTTATTGTTTTAGTCTAAAGATATTTTCAATGTAAATAATTTAGGATTTACCTGATAAATACTTTATATATTGTTTATATTCTTATCCAAATTAAAACATTTTCTTTCGCAAAAAGTTTATTACAGTATCAATGAATATCTTAATGATTTCTAGAGACTCAATTTTATTGATTATTAACTGCTCAGCGTTTTTTTTTTTTTTTTTTTTTTTTTTTAACTTTGATAGACCTTTGTTAGACCACGATCTCACCTGTTGGAAAGTGACGATGTGGCCGAAGACGGAGCACAAAGGTCTAGAAGGCACCTATTCACTCTAGCCTTGAAGAGACCCAGATTATAGTTTTCAGGAAAGACAGACGACGGTAGTGTATTCCACTCCTTAGCAGTTCGCATTATAAAGGTGGAACTGAAACGTTTAGTACGAATAGCGGGTATACTAATCAGGTAAGGGTGGTACCGAGCCGTGCGCCTGCTCGTCCTATGATGAAAAGGAGATGGTGGGCGTTTGAGTTGATATTATTGTGACTTTGTGAGGTTGTATATTTGACGACCTCTGTGACGTGGCGGGCAAACGTTCGCCTGCTACGCCGGAGGTTGCACGTTCGATTCCCGCCTCGGAACAAATATTTGTGCGATCTGCAGATGTTTGTTCAGGGTGTTCTGGGTATTTTCTATGTATAATAAAAAATATCTATCTATGTTATATATTGTATTAACTATATCCGTTATCTAGTACCCATAACACAAGCTCTGCTTAGCTTGGGGCTAGATAATGTTGTGTAAACTATCCAGCATTATTTATTATTATTATTTATTTTTATGTTAATGAATCATGTGACTTATCTTGTATCTCGTAACAATGTATTTATTTTTTAACTTTGCATGCTGTAATGCTGATCACGGCCTGTACCTTTTTATCTTTAATATCAGCTTATGTACCCATGTTTCGCAAAATAAATAATTGGTTGATTGATTGATTGATACAGCAACATCATCATCATCAACAGCCTTCAAACGTCACTGCTTGACAAGGCCTCGTTCATAAAAGAATGCGATGAGGGCATTTGCCATAATCACCTGCTAGCTTATTACGTATCTTGCAATAGCAATGCGATTGCAAGAATCGCGCGAGAATTGCGCGATCATCACATCCAAATTGCAAATTCGTATTACGGATCTCGCTGATACGTAATACGAATTTGCGATTTGGATGCGATAATCGCACAATTCTCGCTATCGCATTGCTATTGCAAGATACGTAATAAGCTAGCCGGCTTGGCAGGTGGATTGGTGATCGCAACAATCTAAGAACTCGGGTGGATACTGCTATGCCTATCCCCTGGTGTAATCCCTTAGTCGGCTTTTACGACATCTACGGGAGGAGACGAAGGGCCAATTCTTAGGCCTTACATACCACGGCATAAGCGGCATAAGATGGCTCTTTCTTGCATTCATCTTAAAATAAAATGACTGCATACTTATTATTATCTTACAATATAGTTCACGGTAGAGTACAATGGATGGCCTTATCGCTAAGGGCGAAGTCTTCCAGGCAACCTACGATATAGCCACATAGGCCAAGTTTCTGCCTGATTTGAACTATGCTATATAACTTTGAAACTATCACGGTAAATATCCCGTTTCTAGTGAAAAGTACATGCTAACTCCTCCTATGCTGCTATGCTAGTCCTGCTGACGACCTCTGTAGCGCGTCAGGCGAGTAGCCGGCTGAGGTGAAAAGTTGCGGGTTCAATTCCCGCTACGGGACAAATGTTTATATGATCTGCAAATATTTGTTCCGGGTCTGGGTGTTGTGGTTCCATGGTACTCGTAGTTTCTGATACCCACGACACAGGGAATCCTATAGTGTTAGTTTGTTAGTAGTAGAGCTTTTTTGTGAAAGAGTTCGTCCGGGGAAGTACTACCACCATACCTATTTCTGCCGCAAAGCAGTAGTGCTCGCATTGCTGTGTTCCGGTTTGAAGGGTATGGGTGCCGGTGAAATTACAGGCACATGAGACTTTCCATCTTTATGTCTCAGGGTGGCGGGCGCAGGGCAATGCAACATAGGGTGCGTCCTAGGTGGACGTGACCTATGAGGTATTGCACTGTTCATAGGCAGAGGTTACCGCTTAACACCAGGTGGGCCATCTGCTTGTTCCGTCATTCAGTAGTATAAAAAAAGAAATAAAAAAAAGTGTGGGATCAGGACTATGTATATGACTGTTGGGTGTTATGTTTATGTTTATGTTTAACTATGATATTATCTATGCCTTTTGCTAGAATACAATGATAAATTGGTTGCATACAATCCTGGTAGGAACCAGTTCCACTATCAGAACTATATTAGCAATAAGACAGTGGCAACCTCTACCACCAGCTATTAGGAATCTCCCACATTTTGAACATACCTCTAACAAGCTCTATTTCTTCTTTAGTGAATTCTGGTAGCCTCGAAACTTCATATCCTTCTTTGGAACTGACCTCCCGCATCAGCTTGACCATAGTGGGTGGCCAGCCGCCTTGCTTGGAGTAGATGGGATGACTGAATCGACCTGTCTGATTGAAAAACAATATTTTATCTATTTGTATATTTTTTATGTATGTGGCATGTTTCTGCTAGAAGCTGGTGATTAATCAAGCTGTGTTTGAAGACCCAGCATAGGACACTAATAAGCAAATAATGATGATATGATGATGTCATCCAGACCGATTTCAGTCACGGCGACTGTTTTTCTTCTTCATACGGAAGAGCTTCGCTGGTGTGCTTATGACTTATGTACCCTGTTTTGGCTGTAAACTTGCGTTTGCAGTAGTTACACGTGAGGGTATTACTTTCGTAATGGAACATGTTAATGCTAACAACTACGTTTGACCAAAATTAATTATTTTGTAAAAAAAATAAAAAACCCTCATCGCAATGAAACGGCTGAACCGATTTTGATCACACATAGCTAAGAACAATCCCGACTAATTCACCTTTCAAACAAAAAAAACAATCAAAATTGGTTCATCCGTTCGGGAGTTAAAATGCCACAGCAGACACACACACAGACACGTCAAACTTATAACAACCCGTCGTTTTTGTGTCGGGGGTTAAAAAGCATGCGCATGGCTCGTTCTTCTATGTTAGAAGGCGGTCTATCAGATCGGCGCGCTTTAAAAGATGGCGCCTTCTGTCATCTTCAAAAGCCCAGACATTCTGCTGTAGGAGCCTTCTCCTCTCCAGGTGTTTTTCTACCATGATGTAAGGTGCCACTTATGACAAGCATGACTCCTTTATCATTTTGAACAACTAGCAAATAATCGTTATCAGCAAGAGTACCTACGTTCCTGTGAGGGTATTATTTTCGTAATGGTGCACTATGTTAGAAGGCGGTCTACTTTTCATATCGACGCGCTTTAAATCAACAAAGAATATACTTACTGTAAAATCGATCGCGAGCTTGGTAAGAGAGTAGTCCCTGGTTGAAAATGGCGAGAACCAGACCAAGTTGTTCGACAGTGACACCTTACCTGGGAAAATAGATATAGGGAAGATCTGTTCAAGGATGAGTTAATTACTTCCCAGTTAATATAAAATTCTAAGTCTTGACTTTCAACAGTAGTAAAATAACATATCGCACACTGAAAACAAAAGTGACACTAAACGAAATTTGGCGGTATTGAGTTACAGCGACATCTAAATTCTACAGAAAAAACTACGTCATCTGCAAAGACCCGTTTCTTAATACCTCAATTAGGTACCGCTAGATGGCACTGTGTGTCACTTCATACTTTTATGTTTTGTGCTTGTTCGTAAAACAAAAACCGACACTAAGCCGGTTCGCGCCCGGCCGTCGGCGACAACAGTTCATGGGATAAGTGAAAAAGTGAACTATTTTGTTTAGTGTCAGTTATTTCGTAACTTTACATGCGACAATTGTTCATGGGGTTAGTATAAAAGTGAATTATTTTGTTTAATGTCAGTTATGTCGTAAGTTTTCATGAAATAATTTTCAATATCTACTTTATTAAATGCAACATTCTGTATAGTGCCGCTTATTGAGTAAGACAATTATCAAAATTTTGTTAGTTAATACCAATAAACGACACTATCAGTATTATGCCATTATTGAACAAAAAGTCTTATGAGTAATTTTTAATTGCCTGCGTACTTAAACGGCATATTGTGTTTAGTGTCATTTTCTCAATCAATAAAAGTTTTATGAGGTTATTTACAAGTAAGAAAACAATGACCATCTTTGTTACTGCTGATTTTTTTTCTTAATTTACAAGATATTTTGTTAAATTATTTACTTTGGTACTAGGTAAGATTTTACGTATTTTTTGTTAAAGGTACTCACAACTTAATTGAAATAATTATGAATCCATTCAGAAGTAGAGGGAAGAAAATATTACAGCTAGCCATTCAGAAGAATAATGACGAACAAAAAGAAAAACCAACATCCAAAACCTATGTTGAACAAAGCGACACCTCACTTTCGGCTAAACTGTCTTCTAATTCAAGTTATAAGAACAATCAACCTTCTACCAGCAACTACTCGAATGCGTTACCTACTGGCAACAGCGACGATGATAATGGAGACTTTTCTCCCGCCTCAGACGATGATAGGACTTACGCACTACCACCACCGAAGAGGAAACGTTGCATGTCTAGCTCGAGCTCATCGTCTTCCAGTTCGTCTTCGTCTTCCTCGGACACGTCATCTTGTTCGTCTTCCGAGTCTTCCAACATAATCTTGCCAAGTGAAGTCATTGGAACAGACAAACCACCTTGCTCTGAAGAAATCACATCCGCCACACTACTCAATGAAAATCTCTTGGAACAAGGTGTGAAAAACTATTCACCAGGAGTTGATAACCAAGCTCTAACTGACGTTGATTTTGGAGAAACCGTTACTGACTACCACTCTGAAATACTGCAGGCTGAATATAACTGGGAACAAAGTGAGATAAACAATATACAGACTGTTGATAACGCTCCTATTGCTGTTCCAAGCCCAGTTTCAATTGACAATACATACACAGTTGATAGCACTTCTGTGCTTATTCCGAACCCCATTCCAATTGACCAGAATGCTCAAACTCTAAATGAAAACAATGAAATAGTTATGGTGGAAAATCAATTAGACTTGGTTGTCACAGATAAATCAAAGAAAAGAAAAAAGAGGAATAGGAAGAGCTATGTAGCAAAACAATTAAGAGACTCTGGTAAAGAATACGTCTCAACTTCAAAAACAAAAATGGTGTTTCCTGCTAGAACTCTCAAACAAACTTGTGGATATAGCTGTAAGCTAAAATGCTCAGAAAAAATCTCAGACGAATGTAGACGAAAACTGTTTGAAAGTTACTGGGGCATGGCTTCAATTGAAAGACTAAGTTAATAGTTTGATAGTAAAAGTAAACAAAAGACTTACTTACCTTAAGATTTTACCTGTGTTTTTTGTTATTTTAATAGAGATTTTTATTACTTTGACGTTTTTAGCCCGGACAAAAACTTGCCATGCTAAGGGGCCTGATCCTGTATTTTCCGTGGTTTTAATGGGTTGCCCTGAACGTTCGGGTATATTGTTGATTTTTTTAATACCTAATGTGACTGATTAATTATTAAGTAAGTAAGCAAACTGTTATTTTACTTATTTAGAATACATTTTAAATGTTTTCTAAGATTTGTTTTTATAATGTTATCTAAAATAAGTAATTATGTAAGTGTTTCACGATTGAACTGAAAAAGATAAGCAGACAAACAAATAAATAAAAAGTTTTTGATTATTCTTACATCAATTTGTTTTATTCCTTTAATTTGTATAGGTTACAATTAAAATAATAGATTATCTAAGGGTCGTAATCCTGAACTAAGCAAAGAAATACTTGATAACTTGAGAACAAAAGTGGCACTATACTTATATTTTTTTTAAATCAAAGGCACTATGCATAGGTATACTTGAAAATGTCACAAGTGGCACTACACTGAACTTTTTTTTAAAAATATTTTTTTTGTCATATTTACTCGTTAATATAATAATAAACCAGATTCTGTTAGAATAATACCATAACTATTATTTAAAGCAACAACTTCGCATCTACTTCAATTCATTGATGAGTTATTGAAGTCATAAAAATTACAAAAACTTAAAACAACGATACTGAACAATTAGGTTTTTTGTATAGTGTCATCTTTGTTTTCAGTGTGCGATATTATTATTGTCGCCTTCCCTTCGGCTAGCTTCGGCTGCATACGAAACTGAAGGTTATTCTTTAAGGTTGTTCCTCGTGGTCAGCTAGGCACGACAGCGTCAATAGATGGCGCTGTTGCCAAATTTTGAAGTATTTTATGTATTTATGAATTAAAATGTGCATATTATGTCATAACACTAACGTTCACGCAAATGGTGGTTTATTTGCTATGTACCTAGCTATATTTCAGGTTATTTTAGTCTCTAGTTTTAACATACTTGTGCCGAGCAAATTCCGAGCAATATGAAAGCCTACTCACGCACACAGTCAAGGATATTATTGTATTAGAACTATAAGCTAATTTCGGCGCGCGAATTTCAAAATAGTTGGACTAGCGGCTTGGGCTGTCGACTCAGAACTTCTGAACCCACGTTACTGCGTTCGATTCTATACTGCCTATATTTTTTGTATTTTTTTTTTACTTTTTTTTTGTGAACCAGTGACTAGATCTCTCGACACTAAACCCACAGTACTGGGTTCGATACCAGACTATTTTTTTTTTATAAATGTTTTTGTAATGATCTACAAAATACACTGATTCTGCTTCAGCCAATATTATGTTTGTGAAGTGAGTGTTGTGGTGTGTCCTTATTTCAAATCAAAAAGTAGGTACTCGATTCTTAACAGACCTCAAAAAATGGAGGAGGTTATCAATTCCAGAGTTTTTTATTATGTTTGTTACCTCATACCATTTACGTAACGATTAGGAAAAAAAATTACATGATATACTTCCAGATTGGTGCCATTTTCATTAAAATGTTTTTCTGATGATGGAATCCATGAAGATTGAGGGAACTCCTCAAATATTATAGGCACACATATATCAATTTCGGTATTTTCAGCAACAAGTCAAGCATTGCATTCAGAATGTTTTTTGTTTTTTATACTACTAGAATGACGGAACATGCTGATGGCCCACCTGATGTTAAGCGGTAACCTCTGCCTATGAACAGTGCATTACCTCATAGGTCACGTCCACCTAGGACGCGCCCTATGTGGCATTGCACTGCGCCCGCCACCCTGAGACATAAAGGTGAAACGTCTCATGTGCCTGTAATTTCACCGGCACCCTTACCCTTCAAACCGGAACACAGCAATGCGAGGACTACTGCTTTGCGGCAGAAATAGGTATGGTGGTAGTACTTCCCCGGACGAACTCTTACACAAAAAAGCTCTACTACTACTATATTTCACGGGTGGCAACAATGGTGTCTCCTGCGATATCCGATTGAGCTGAAATTTGGCATACTCGTACCTATCTAGTTCCGATGACAGTACAATACTATGGTGAAAGCGAGCTGATCTGATGATGGAGACGGAACGTGGACAGCGGAACTCCTCGATGGATAATAGTAAACTGGCCGTGCTTAGGCTCATTTTCATCAGCACACTAATTTTATTAAGTCTTATACCTGGACTTGTAGTTAGCTTGTAGTTCCTGACTGCTAGCTTATTTCAGGAATGTATTATACTGGAAGAAAGCATTAGCAGAGTCAGTCGTGGGAAGCAATGGCGGCGATGAGCTCACCACTTGTCACGTGTATTTCCCACGATGGTGCAACCCACAGTGAAAAGAGGCACATGAGAGGCTCTGCTTACTCTTTCGGGAAAAAAGGCGTGTGTCTATGTATGTATTTATGTTGTATTGGGTATAAATTCCTAGCTATGAAGTAGTTTTTCAGGGTTCCGAAAAAAAAAAATACGGAACCCTTATGGATTCGTCATGTATGTCTGTCTGTCCGTGTATGTCACAGCCACTTTTTTCCGAAACTAATTTTCACACAAAAATAGAAAAAAACAATAAGTTTTTGGGGTTCCCCATACTTAAAACTGAAACACATTTTTTTTTCATCAAACCTGTGTGGGGTATCAATGGATAGGTCTTCGAAAATGATATTGAGGTTTCTAATATCATTTTTTTCTAAACTGAATAGTTTGCGAGAGAGAGAATGATAAAACTAAACAAAAAAAAATGGTGAACATTACCATGTAAACTTCCAACGAAAATTGTTTTGAAAGAGATCTAGTACGTAGTTTTTTTTAATATATCATAAGTTGTAAACCATCCAAGAACTTTTATGTTATGTTACTTGCTGCTACGGAACTCTTCATGGGCGAGTCCGACTCGCACTTGGCCGCTTTTTTTTCTAAAGATTTATTTACTTTCAGCTTTTATTGATAGATCATTCAGTTTAGATCAACTGAAGTCCACGGCTGGGCATAGGCCTCCCCCATAATATAATGCACATAGAAACTTTATTTTACGCCGCATAAATGGCTATTGCTTTACAAAGCACAAGTAAGGCCGCACGTAGAAACTGTTCCCATCTATGGCACGGGGCACCCAAGTACCAGCTGCTTCGTTTTGACTCCTTACAGAGAAGAGCCATTAGCATCATCGGTGACCCCAAGCTCTCCGATACTCTAGAACCGCTTAGCCAACGCAGAGCTATCGGATCTCTTTGCGTGATCTACCGCCTCTACAACGGGGAATGTTCTGACGAGCTTTCCGATCTCATCCTCGCATCGAGATTTTACCATCGCTCTTCCCGGCACCGTGACAAAGCTCATCCGCACATCATAGAACCCTAGGTTTCTCGAACGACTCGTTTCTCGAGATCATTTCTTCCCCATAAAGTACTATTATTTATTCTGTGCCTATAAACTATGGAATGAGCTTCCATCTGAGGTTTTCCCGTGTCGTACATGTCGTACGTAACCATGTTTTATTTCATGAAAAATGGTCATAAATTCCTTCAGGGTAGGCAGCGCATCGACAATTACCCCCGGTGTTGCCGGTGTCTATAAGCGACGGTGACCACTTCACATCAGGCCGTATGCTAGTTTGCCAATTTGTATCATAAAAAATAAAAAATAAACTGCCAAGTGCTAGTCGGACTCTAGCACGAAGGGTTCCATACAATAATCTAAAATTAAAATTACACGCAAATGTACCAGCCATCACCCAATCACGCAACAGGGGGACAGATCCAACTTTTTTGTTCTAACTGTCACCTTAGGGGGGACAGATCAGTGTGACAAATGGGAATAATTCGTCGCGCTCCATTTCCATTATTGTGATGTCTTGAGTTTGAGAAATAAAGCCGACGAAGTAACAATTCTTCATTGAGGAAATCCGCAGTTGACCCTATTTTCAACAATTTTTTTTTTTTTTTTTTTTAACATTGATAGACCTTTGTTTGTGCACGATCTCACCTGTTGGTAAGTGACGATGCGGCCGAAGATGGAGCACAAAGGTCTAGAAGGCACCTATTCACTCTAGCCTTGAAGAGGTCCAGATTATAGTTGAGTTAGTAATTAATTTTGTAAAAATTAAAAAAAAAACCCCAACGCTGAACGGCTGAACCGATTTTGATCAAACAAAGCTAAGAACACTCCCGAAAAATAAACCTTTCAAACAAAAAAAAACGATTTCGGTTCATCCGTTTGGGAGCTACGATGGGACAGACAGACACACACACACACAGACACGTCAAACTTATAATACCCCTTCGTTTTTCGTCGGGGGTTAAAAGAGAGGATAACCCATTCAATAAAAATTAATTATATTATTTTTAATTTCGAGGCCTTTGCGACTTGCGAGACAATGAGGGAAAGGATTGCATTTCAAAAAGGCTAATTCTCCTTAAAAAAAAAGATTGTTAATTTGTATTACACTATGTATAAAATATTTATCTTTTTTATGCTTTTTTATTTATCTTCACTATTATTTTGTATTTTTTAACCCCCGACGAAAAACGAAGGGGTGTTATAAGTTTGACGTGTCTGCGTGCGTGTGTGTGTGTCTGTATGTCCCAACGTGGCTCCCGAACGGATGAACCGAAATCGTTTTTTGTTTTTGTTTGATAGGTGTATTTGTCGGGAGTGTTCTTAGCTTTGTTGGATCAAAATCGGTTCAGCCGTTTTATTTCGTTCGGTTTTTTTTTAAGTTTTACAAAATTAATTCCCTGTAAATATGTAAACTTTGTTGTTTTGTTTGTTTGTTTGTTTGCCAAGCTGCGGTGAAATGGCTAGTACAGTATAAACACAATTACCTACTAGTAATAAATTAGTGCTTAGGAACGTACCATCTGGACTAGCGCCTAGAAAGGAATGGAATCGCTTCGAAGCGAATGTCTTTTGGCTAGGCCGGCTGATATGCATTGCATGCAAATAATATTATGGAAATTAAAAAAAAAAATGGCCAAGTGCGAGTCGGAGTCGCCCATGAAGGGTTCCGTAGCAGCAAGTAACATAATATCAAAGTTCTTGGATGGTTTACGATTTATGACGTATTAAAAAAAAACTACTAACTAGATCTCGTTCAAACCAATTTTCGTTGGAAGTTTACATGGTAATGTACATTTTTTTTTTAGTTTTATCATTCTCTTATTTTAGAAGTTACGGGGTTGGGGGGGGGGGGACTTTTTACCACTTTGGAAGTGTCTGTCGTGCAAACTATTCAGTTTAGAAAAAAGTTATATTATAAACCTCAATATCATTTTTGAAGACCTATACATAGATACCCCACACCAACGGGTTTGATGAAAAAAAAAATTGAGTTTCAGTTCTAAGTACTAATACTTAGAACTGAACCCCCATTTTTTTTTTGTTTTTTTCTATTTTTTTGTGAAAATCTGAATGCGGTTCACAGAATACACCTACTTACCAAGTTTCAACAGCATAGATCCTATAGTTTCGGAAAAAAGTGGCTGTGACATACACGAACAGACATAACATGTCATAGTAAGATGAACTCTTGTCTTCTAAGCAGGAGGCAAAATGTTCAATACCCACCCTGGGCCTGCATATCTGAACCTTCCGAAGACCCTAACTCGCAATTATAATGAATAAGACCCCTAGGAATCATTTCAACGAATTTGTTTGAAGATTGTAGTTTCACCTACCTACACAGAACTGACTTCGACTGAAACAAGGCAATACTATGTTTTTTTTTTTAAATATTGAATGAGCGAAGCGAGTTCTCTGATTCAACTTGGAAGAATTGGCATTTGTATGTATGTATGTATGTATGTATGTTTGTCCGAGCATAACTTCCGAACCGTTAATCCGATCTTCATGAAATTTGATTGGGAGGTGATAGTATTGGTACAATTTGTTGGTAAGGTTATGAGCTATATCGGTCGGGGGGTTGTTGAGATATTGGGGTCCAAGAGGAGGTAAAAAAAAGTGAGAATATCAGATCAAATGTGGTGTCATATGAAAGTTCCTCGCTTCGACATTTCAAAACTATTTTAGTTTCTGAGATGTTAGGGTAAATCAAAAATGTAAAAAAACAAAACCTCTAGGGTACTTCCACTAATCCTACAACGCTGTTTTTTTTACGTGTGTAGCTTTTATGATACAAATACTGGGAAAAGTCTAAAATTTATGAATCTTGAAACTTGTAGGTACCTACTCAATAAAATAACAACCAGTGTATAACATTCTTTGTTGACCTCCCGTTTCTAGGAATTTTAACGACGTTGAAGGTCTAACTTTTCGAACCACATGTGGATGTACATAGATATTTTTTCGAAATAAATAAGGTAACCTACCTAAACCGTGTGTATTCGTGAGGTCTCAGTTCAAAAAACCTTGTGCGTAAATATATAGGTAATTATGATCAGCTAGTAGTATTTAATTTAATTTTTACGTAATTAAGATAATATTATATTTGTCTGTAATTTCTGTCTAGTTGTTTGTAATTTAATTTTCTCCCATTATTTATACAAAGTTCATATGTAGAGACCTTGCAATGCATTGCGGCCTCCGGCTGTCTGGCTGATTCGCATACACATGTCCAATCCTAAATGTTTGTTTTTCTAATATTTTCTATTCGAGCTAATTATGATATGACAGATCGAAGCGGCAACAGCGCTTAGCCGGCGTAAGTCACGAGCTGACAACGTCGCGTGTAAGTGACATGTTACTGTTATCTAATCTGCGGCTATGTGTGTGACACTGTCAGTGTACACTCACACACTGACATAAATGAACTAAAATTTCGATGTTATTTTCGCTATTAATCCACTGTTTTCTTCAACCAAATATGTGTTGACGCAAATAATGACCAATATAAAAGCCAACAACAGTCATTTCAGTGTAAAATTATACTCTGTTTGCCCATATTTGTGCTAATACGTTTGTATGGAAAAGCGACCACCTTAATTTGGTTGCCTAGATAATCATGTTGCACATGCCAAGGAGTAATTTTCTATGGTTGGTACTATTCCCAAGGCACGGACACAGACTAAGAGTATAAAACAGGTGCAATTTTACGTTGAATGGTCTCTACTGATCATGATGTACATGAGCAGGAATGGAATTTATCATAACTTTCATCCTAGCGGCTGGGCTTAGACCATTTGAACCTGTTTTGCACTGATCCAGGTCTTCCAGCTATACCCTCAATTTCTCCGACACATTTGGCAGGTTATTTGCCAGAAGGATCACAATCTGCCAGATCTACTCACCATGATACAGCGGTTTGAACTGCTCATCATAAATCCTCCAAGCCTTAGCATGGGCTATCATCACATTCTTGCTGCACAGGAACAGTGCGAACTTGGAGTCTTCAAACCCTGGGGCGAGGATGCCCGTGGTGTACGTCAGGTCGCAGAGTATGTTGGGTTCGTTGATGGTGATCCAGGTCTTCACGCGGTCTGCGTAGAGTGAGAAGACCACGCGGGCGTAAGAGGCGAACCAGTCTGCTATTAGGGGGTTGGTCCAGCCACCTGGAAATTCAAGTGAGAATCAGGTTTTACGACCGACACAGATTCGATTAACAAGAGTGCGTTCAATGCAGATTTGTGGATACCAAAATATAAGCATGGTAATGATGATTATGCCATCCAGGCCTATTTCAGCCTTGGCGACTGTTTATCTGGTTCATACGGAACAGCTTCGCTGGTGTGCTCTTATATGACATACATACTCTATTTCGGCTGGAAACGTGCGTTTGCAGTGAGGGTATTATTTTCGTAATGGAAAAGCATGCGCATAGCTCGTTCGTCTATGTTAGATAAGGTGGTCTATCAGATCGTCGCGTTTTAAACCAAGATGGCGCCTTCTATCATCTTCAAAAGCTCAGACCTTCTGCTGTTGGAGCCTTCTCCACTCCACGCGTTTTTCTGCCATAATGTGATGTGACATGACTCTTTGAAATTTTTGAACAACTAGCAGATAATCGTCATCAGCAAGAGTACGTTCCTAAGAGTTAACAAATACACCTCCATCATGACGAAAGTTCCTTAAAAGATTGAGTTTTGATATGTATTGGTGACCAGTTAATTCTCTCTTTATCAACCCATTGCAACCCAATGCTAAATTATGGTCACTTCCATACCACGCCATTATTCTTGGTCTTGAACTTCTGAATCCTTCGTATACTAAACGTTTCAGTTATACTGCAATGAAATGAATGAATGAATGCGAACTGCTAAGGAGTGGAAGACACTACCGTCGTCTGTCTTTCCTTAAAACTATAATCTGGGTCTCTTCAAGGCTACGTGCTCCATCTTCAGCCACATCGTCACTTACCAAGAGGTGAGATCGTGGTCAAACAAAGGCCTATCAATGTTAAAAAAAAACAGGTCATTGGACCAGATTTCAGTAGCACTACTTACCAAGTTCTTGTAGATTCTGTGGCAGGTCAAAGTGGTACAGCGTGACGACAGGCTCGATGCCCTTCTCCAGGAGTGCGTCTATCAGGTCGCTGTAGTACTTCGCACCGTCTTCACTGATCTTATTATTGTACCCAGTTGGCAGAAGTCGGGTCCAGGCTATTGAGATTCTAGAACAAAACACCACCACTATATTCATTCCTTTTGCATGATATAGCTCGTCCAGGGAAGTACCTCCTGCCACCGTACCTATTTCTGCCAGCAAGCAGTAATGTTCCCAATACTGTGGTATGAATGCAGGTACACACGAGATTTTTCATGTTTATGTCACAAGGTGTTGGCGGGTGCATAATAGTGCCCCGCACGATGTGTTGTAGGTGTAAGTACGTCACCTGTCACCTGGTGTTGTTGTTATAAGTATGCTGTTATTTTATTTTTAAGTTGATTACAATAAAGAGTTTTCTATCTATCTATCTATCTATCTATATATTGGACACCTGCGACCAAAATAAAAAAGTATGGACAGGCCCCATACAAAAGGTCCGTGAAAAATGAGCCACAATTACATCTGACACATTTATTTTTTGTAATGAATAGGTCTCGATGATGATACATAGAGAAAAGGAGAGACGGTCACTGGACCACTTCTATTACCCACATTAAACTGATTACATATGAACACAATATATAAAAAACAAATCGGTACTTACAAAAAAAAAATATTTAAAAAAAAACTTCTTTCAAAGCTTTCACAAAATGGGATTCCCTACTTTTCCTAATTTTTGAGACCACATTCGTCATACCCACAATTTTTTTTTCATTAACCTAATTGTCCCACTGTTTGGCAAAGGTCTCCCCTAAATTCTTCCACTTGTCCCTGTCCTTGGCAGTCTCCCACCACTGATGGTTCCCGACAATACTTTATCGGCCTCTCCGAGGTCACCGTCCTTCAACCCATCAATAAAAAAAACATTTGCACCAGGAGAAAGAACCAAAACCAACCTATAAAACTGCAGTCCTAACTCTGCAGCCATCTCCACGTCTCGTCTCCATAGATGATAGGAGTCACACGCCACATCACCGTTGCTTAGGTCCGCAATTACCGTGGGGTCCGCATGCGAAAATCGGTCCCATATACTTTCTCCTTTATCTGGAAAACAGCAAGAAAACTACATAAAACCTTGAACCTACCTTTCTGTCTTCATATCCTTTTGTTTGAGACCTTTAGTGGATCAGTAGGAGATGGTATCACGCCGCAATATTAGATAGTCAAGTGCAGCCCTACCAGCTGCCTTGTTTACCACAACTGATACGTCGCCTGCTCAACCTTCAAAGAATAGACCTTCGCACTATTGTGGGGACACTCACAGGACACTGTCCTGAACAAACACCTCTTCAACATAGTAGCCACAGACAGCCCACTCTGCAGAGGGTGCCTGACTGAAGAAGAATCGGCTGCCCATTTATTCCTGGAATGTGTAGGAGTAGCAATCAACGTAAAAAAATCCTCAACAACCCGAGGTCACTACGCGAAGCCTGCGAATACCCCAGGAAACTTCTGTGCTTCTGGACGGAGCTAGGCTGGCTAGCTACCTAGTCAGACAAGAGACAACTCTCACGCATAATGGACCGCCCATAGAGTCCGAAGGCGGAAAAGGGAGTTCTTTAACATTAACATTAACACGCCGCAATAGACGCAAATGGCAGGCCATATATAGTTGATAACCGTAAGGGAAGAGAGGTTCTCTATTGGCAACCACAAACGCAAAAGAGTAATGCCCCTTTCTATGGACGAAAGACACTATAGAGGTCGCAGGAAGGCGGTGGATGGAAGTGCCAAGTTTGGTTTGGTAAGGTAACAAGTAATTAATTTTGTAAAATTTAAGAAACCCTCATCGCAATTAAACGGCTGAACCGATTTTGATCAAACATAGCTAAGAACAATCCCGACAAATTAATCTTTCAAACAAAAAAAACAAAATCGGTTTATCCGTTCGGCAGCTACGATGCCACAGACAGAAACACACACACACAGACACGTCAAACTTATAACACCCCGTCGTTTTTACATCGGGGGTTAAAAATCAAATCCAAGACTAGGAATTTTGCGGCATACCTCACCTTAAGCGGTAACTTCTGCCTTTAACAATGCATTACCTCATAGGCCACGTCCACCTAAGACGAAGCCTATCTGGCATTGCACTGCGCCATCCTGAGACATAAAGATGAAAAGTATCTGTGCCTGTAGTTTCACCGGCAACCATTCCCTTCAAACCGGAACACAGTACTTCCCCGGACGAATTCATTCACAAAAAAGCTCTACTACTACTAAAATTCCTCACTACTAATAATATTCCTCGGCGGTCTTCAGTTCTGTAAGCTATATGGCCTGCTCATTGCCAACTTGTGGATTCTGAGAGCTATTTCGTCGTCTTTGGTTCTGGGTAGGAGTACTAGGATCTATATGTTCTGCTTTCTTACCGCTAACATTCCAGGCCCCTTCGACCTGGTATGCAGCTGTGGATGCACCAAATTTGAACCAGGACGGGAACTTCACTTCCACCGCCCATGATGAGCATAGCAATGAGCTGAAACACAAATTGACATACGTGGGCTAGCGGACGAGCGGTCCCTTTTATACTGGATGTGGCTCGTAGAAAATACTAGGGGCCACTTCGTACACATGTCACATAATAAAAATAATTTTTAAAACCACTTAAAAAAAAACGCTTCCTCCTCGTGCTCCTACTAAATACTCCTACTGATAGGAGCACCGGGACACCCATCTCCTGATGCTCCTACTGCAAAAGGAAATTGTAAAACGCTTAGTAGGAGCATCGAGACATAACGAAAATAGAATTACTTAAGGCATACTCTGATTCAAGTACAGGTGAATGCAGTTATCTATAAAACACTAGCCCCCGGTGACCCCCCCCCCCCCCCCCTCCTACCCCTCCCCCCTTTGTCAATCTCCTGATTTTTCAGCCAAATCGGTTCACCCGTTCTTGAGTTATAAGTGGTGTACCTAACTAACACGGCTTTGTTTTATATATATAGACTAGCTGACCCGCTCGCGACTTCGTCGACGCGTAGACTTTCATACAAACTTTAACACCCTTTTTCAACCCCTTAGGGTTTGAATTTTCAAAAACTGTTTCTTAATGCGCGCCTACATCCCTTAATAAATACTTGTGCCAAATTTCAGCCCTCACGGCCCAGTAGTTTCCTAGATTTCGTGATGAGTGGTCAGTGATGAGTGAGTGGACTTCTCTTTTATATATATAGATTAAGAGTCACTTCACTATGAAAGTAGATTTCTGTTTAGATATAAGTAAAACCTAAGAATAATACCTACTAATGCGATAAGAATAAATACCCAAAATAATGTAATCGGCACCAACTAGTGAATCAAGGAGCCACGTTTTAATTTTTGTTACTTATATATTTAAACATTTAATATACAGGTTCGCCAAATGATTCGTAAATACCCTTGTAACCAACGTCATGAAAACAAATATTATAATATTCATAAATTGTGTAAGGGATTACCCGGACTTGTTTGTAAGATTCGTTGGTATAAGATTTGTCCTGACTGCTAGCTTATTAAGGAATGTGTTATTACGGAAAGAAAGCGTTAGCAGAGTTAGTCGTGGGAAGCAATAGCGGCGATGAGCTCTCCACTTGTCACGTCTATTTCCTAAGATGGTGCAACCCACAGTGAAAAGAGGCCCATTTGAGGCTCTGCCTACCCTTTCGGGGAAAAATGCGTGTGTCTATTGTAATTATGTATGTATAAGTATGTAAGGTTTAATATGTAAGGTATAAGTATGTAAGGTTTAATATGTAAGGTAAAAAGCTCATTGTTCAAATGTCTCCCTACATTCGAATTCACTATTCACTAATTTTTACTTATTGTGTTCTAAGATACAATTATAAATTCTAATTCATAGCTTAATTAGTACTAAAATTAAGTATCTAGGTATTATTACACTTCAGGATCAACTTAAGATCATGAATATTATAAAGTGAATGACCGCTTAAACTTCAACTCCAAATAAAATGGAAAATATCATTATATCTTCATAACTATTACCTGAGGCTCGAATGTTCCTTTCGGCTTCTACGTGCTCACTATGAAAGGGTTTTACAAAATTCACCCTAGGGGGAATTACACAAAATTGGACACAGCCGCAGCAGCCATCAGATCAGTTGATGGGATGTGCTCCTAGATCCGGAGTTCTGGCCAGCTGGCATTGTTTACCAACGCTTTAAGGAAGCGTTTTCGAAACCAAATCCCCTTGTCGTTAAGTGATAGTTTTAAGTATATCTTTATCTTTATATGTATGTTAGTTGTAAGGTATATATTACTATAGGCCTTTGTCTAGCTAAAATGTACATTTTTCACTGTTGCCTGAAATAAATAAATGAATTGAATTGAGTTACTGCGGCACATAGGATCTTTATATGCGATGGTAGCCTAACGGTTCAATAGTGCAACTCAGAATCCAACGATACCGGGTTCGATCCTAGGCTCCGCACCAATGACTTTTCTAAGTTTTTCTAAGTTAAGTTGTGTGGATTTCCTTCGCTCTGTGCTTCGGAGGGCACGTTAAGCTGTCGGTCCCGGCTGTTATTGATTAATAGCAGTCGATAAGCCATGTCAAAGGCCCTCGAGCGGCTTGACAAACTCTGACACCAGAGGCCAGCACTACCTCATACGAAACGATGACGACGATAGGAACTTTGGGAGTTGTTCATAGTTCTAAACTATCCCAATACTCCCAGGGATTGAGACTTTGCGGGTGAAACCGCGGGGCGCTGCTAGTTAAACAATACTTTATTTTAACTTTGTTTACACTCAAATGAGGAAGAGATAAGTTTCATGAAAAAATAGTTATATTAACTTAGGCTACGAGTCGTATTTGTGATATCAGGTAGGTACTTAGGTACCTACTTATTATCTACATACTTATGTGAAATCAGGTAGGTACTTACGTACCTACTTATTATCTAAATACGTATAACTGATTAGGTATTCAGAAACGACTTACCAAAAAACAACCGCCGTAACACGCATCATGATTTACACTGAATCAAGTATTTTAGAAGTATGTTCTCTGATCCGTAATAATTAAGTATTTTTTACTTATTTTTGTACCTACATATCGTTACAAAAACATTTTAATGTAAATTTAATTCAATAGTGTGATAATTAAGAAATTTAATACCTAAACTTAGCATTACGTAGTTAATTTATGTTTTTTTATATTTGCCTTTCTTGTAAAACTCTTGGCAGAGTCCGTACCAGAGTGGTCGTGGTCGTCACTTCAGGGGTTAGTGGCTGCCTTTACACTTTTATTACAGGTACACCGTCATGCAGTGGACCGTCCAAAGTTTTTTTTAACACGTGAATGACGGAACAAGCAGATGGACTAATTTTATTTTTTATTTTTGTACTACTGAATGACGGAAAAAGCAGATGGCCCACCTGATGATAGGCGGTAACCTCTGCCTATGAACAGTGTATTACCTCATAGATAACGTCCACCTAGGACGCACCCTATGTGGCATTGCATTGCGCCCGCCACCCTGAGACATAAAGATGAAAGTCTCATGTGCCTGTAATTTCACCGGCACCCTTACCCTTCAAACCGGAACACAGCAATGCGAGCACTACTGCTTTGCGGCAGAAATAGGTATCGTGGTAGTACTTCCCCGGACGAACTCTTTCACAAAAAGCTCTACTACTACTAAAACTACCTGATGTTAAGCGGCTGATGTTACCTCACCTTTAACAATGCATTAGCTCATAGGTCACGTCCACCTAGGACGCGCCCTGCCGTGCCTGAAAACTATAAGGGTACTGGGTCTCTTTAAGGCTAGAGTGAATAGGTGCCTTCTAGACCTTTGTGCTTCATCGTCGGCCACAGCGTCACTTACCAAAGGTGAGATCGCGGTCAAACGAGGGTCTATCTACCTATGATTAGAAAAAAGACTCATGATTTCAAGCACAAAATTAATTTAAATAATTTTGCAGCCGCGTAGGCTTCAATTCATTTGAAGGCCGAGGTTCTTGTAATTATAATTATTACTGTATGAATTTCATCATTTAATTTGAATTATAGTTTCCTTATTATAATGTAGCTACTTAATATTGACATTGAATTAATTTTCTTTGTTTTGTTAGTTCAGATTTATAGTTTTTTGAGTGATTGACGGAACAAGCAGATGGCCCACCTGATGTTCACATAGGTCACGTCCACCGAGGAAGCACCCTATGTGGCATTGCACTGCGCCCGCCACCCTGAGACATGCAGATGAAAAGTACCATGTGCCTGTAATTTCACCGACACCCATACCATAGGATGCGTCCTAGATGGACGTGACCTATGAGGTTTACCGCTTAACATCAAGTTGGACATCTGCTTGTGCAACCTATCATAAAAAACTCCGAGCATAGCACTTTCCGTAGCCTTTGAGCTTGTTTATAAGGCCAATTCGCAGTTCCATTAAGTCATAATGCATCGCGATACTGGCCTGAATTCTGTGAACTACGATAACCTTCGTTTTTCTACGGATTTCCTCGCTTCGGATGTATTACTTATTGAAGCTTTGTATTTATACATCTTTATTTGTTTTAATTTTAGTAGTAGTAGAGCTTTTTTGTGAAAGAGTTCGTCCGGGGAAGTACTACCACCATACCTATTTCTGCCGCAAAGCAGTAGTGCTCGCATTGCTGTGTTCCGGTTTAAAGGGTAAGGGTGCCGGTGAAATTACAGGCACATGAGACTTTTCATCTTTATGTCTCAGGGTGGCGGGCGCAGTGCAATGCCACATAGGGCGCGTCCTAGGTGGACGTGACCTATGCGGTAATGCACTGTTCATAGGCTGAGGTTACCGCTTAACATCAGGTGGGCCATCTGCTTGATCCGTAATCCTAGTAGTATAAAAAAAAAAAAAAAAAAAAAAAAAAAATACTGGTGTTAAAAAAAAAAAATATATTCTCTGCAACAAATCACAATGATCAACTTGCTGATATAATATCTACCTAACTAGTTACATTATAGCATCCGACAGTTACATCAGCGATGTTGTTAACCGCAGTGGTGTTGTGGTAAGTTTAATTAGATTAATTTATTTTATTTATAATTCGTTGAATTATTCAAAAATCAAAAAGATCATTATCTTAGCTCCGCTGGATTCTGTTACCTTTTATTTAACTTGCAATGTTTATATGTAAGTAAGTTCGGGTCAAATCTTGAAACGGAGTTTTATAGCCAGTTATCATCAACCGATATAGTTTGGTATCATGGAGCTGATCTGATGATGGAGCTAGGAGGTGGACAGTGGAATGCCTGTGGGGGACAATATGGCGATCGAATTTTCGAGCACTTCCGGATTTCCGATTGAACTGAAATTTTGCATACCTGACAAGTTCTTATGTCAATATTCATAGTCATAGTATAACCACACATAAAATAATACTATATTAGTGGTATAGCTAAAAATACTTTGAACAAAAAAAAACACTGCGAAAGCTAAACTGGATGATATCTATGAGATACTAACAATAAACATGTGTGTTAGTCTCCTAGTTTTCGGAACATCAACTTTCGCTATCTGAAGATGTATTGATGAGCTGTAATAAACAAAAATCAACAAAATAAAAACTTTTTCACGCCACAAGCGAGAACATCAATATAATGAGTTAGGTACAGTTTTACCCAAAATATAAGTCGCTCCGATGTACCTGTGTCAAAGACCAATTTCTATAGCGCGGGAACCTTCTTTGTACCAATAGCAATCACGCGCTAAAATCTTGCACTGTTATTGGTTAATCAATTTCACGGCAAAATCGCGGCCAGTCGACTCTTAGATGTGAGCGGGACAGAGCTATACAGTGGATCAGAGCTATACTATACGTTCAGCTACTGTCGGATATCAGACTGCGCTTTTCTGCGCAAACGAAAACAGTCGATCGGACTTATATTTTGGGTCTAAGATTCTAGGTAAAATTGTATCTATCTATCTACTCGTATCAAGCCCGTGTACTTTCTTGTTACAGTTCTAGACTAAGTTCAGCCCAATCACACTGGTATATTATTGTTTCAGTGCCTTAGTCAGCCTGTCTTGGTCTGTAGACGTGAAGTTTCCACCATGGTTTCAGTTTGGGACATCTACAGCGTCATACCAGGTAGAAGGCGCGTGGAATATTAGCGGTAAGTATTTTAAAAACCATTTAACAAGTAATTAATTTTGTAAAAATTAAAAAACCCCCGACGCAATGAAACGGCTGAACCGATTTTGATCAAACTTAGCTTAGAACACTCCCTACAAAATTCACCTTTCAAACAAATAATAAATAATCGAATTCAGTTCATCCGTTCGGGAGCTACGATGGGACAGACAGACACACACACACACACACACACACACACACAGACACGTCAAACTTATAACACTCCTTCGTTTTTACGTCGGGGGTTAAAAACAGGGCCTTTTTGAAGGAAAACTCTAAGATCTTCTCTTATACATGCATAGACACACACACGCCTATTTCCCCGAAAGGATAAGCAGAACATCAATAGGCCCCTTTTCACCGTGGGTTGCACCATCTTGAGGTGGACTCTTGATTCACGCTTGTATGAGCATAGTTCTAGAATACGGGCCTAATACGGGCCTAATACGGGCCTACGGGGGGTAGTCTGGCAATATTTGAGCTCATTTTGATCAGCTCACGGTTCCGACGACTAATTTCAGAAAAGCTTGCTTTTTTACGACATCAAAAATATTTTCCAGATAAATCCGAGAGTGTGTGGGACCGGTTCACACACGCAGACTCCACCGTGATCGCAGACCTGACCAACGGAGATGTGGCGTGCGACTCCTACCATCTATGGAGACGAGACGTGGAGATGGCTGCTGAGTTGGGGTTGCAGTTCTACAGGTAATTACTAGAAAGACGCACAATTTCCTATCATTAAAGACTTCCGCTATCTATAACGAATATTTAAATCTACTTCAATAGTCTTTATATAAAGGGAGTACATTTTACTATGCTGTGGTGTTTCTGGCCTAAAAATAAACCTCACAATCTCCTCCGTTAGATCGCCTAAAAGCTGATTAAGGTTGCGCCAACACCAGGCATAAATCTTCACACAAAAAAAACGGCTCGCACCGCTCGAAAAAGCGTTTTTTTTTAATATCTCATAAAATATAGATAATTTTACAAAACGCCTACAGTAAACCCTCGGCTTTGTTGTATTGATATTATTTATCTGATTTTTTAACCAATAATATGCACCATTTTAATAAACAATCGAATCTAGCTAAAAAAATAAGACAACTTTGTTAACTTAAGTTTTTTTTTTTTTATATTGATAAAATATTGTCCTGTCGTGTTTCGGTATAAGTACAGTGATCCCTCTGAAATATAATGTGAATAAAAACAAAAAACTGATTTTCTTTCTCCTAGGATTTCTATATCCTGGCCGCGTCTCCTACCTTCAGGGTACAGCAACTACGTCAGCAAAGATGGCGCAAAGTACTACAGTGACCTGATAGACGCACTTCTGGAGAAGGGCATCGAGCCTGTCGTCACGCTGTACCATTGGGACCTGCCACAGAGCTTACAGGATCTAGGTAAGGTCCCCATTACCCAGGTTGATAGACGCACTCCTGGAGAAGGGCATCGTGCCTGTCGTCAAGCTGTACCATTGGGACCTGCCGCAGAGCTTACAGGATCTAGGTAAGGTCCCCATTACCCAGGTTGATAGACGCACTCCTGGAGAAGGGCATCGTGCCCGTCGTCACGCTGTACCATTGGGTCCTGCCGCAGAGCTTACAGGATCTAGGTAAGGTCCCCATTACCCAGGTTGATAGACGCACTGCTGGAGAAGGGCATCGTGACTGTCGTCACGCTGTACCATTGGGTCCTGCCGCAGAGCTTACAGGATCTAGGTAAGGTCCCCATTACCCAGGTTGATAGACGCACTCCTGGAGAAGGGCATCGCACCTGTCGACACGCTGTACCATTGGGACCTGCCGCAGAGCTTACAGGATCTTGGTAGGTCTAATGCAGAATGAACCAGTGGCGTATACATATCTCTACAGAAAACAGGCTGTTGATGTTGGTGTATTGGGATAACTGCTCGGGAAACTCAACATCAACTTAACATAATCCCTGAAGATCATAAAGTTCCATCCTCCCTCTGTAAAGTGAGTCCCAAATCAGTTTTATTTCGTAAATTTAGTGATTTAAATATGTCATATAGATCACAGAACCGAAGAATATTATAGGTTCTCGAGCGGCAAACACATATAATAGTAGTTAGTAGTAGAGCTTTTTTGTGAAAGAGTTCGTCCGGGGAAGTACCACCACCTATTTCTGCTGCAAGGCAGAAGTGCACGCATTGCTATGTTCCGGTTTGAAGGGTATGTGTGCCGGTGAAATCACAGGCACATGAGACTCAACATCTTTATGTCTCAGGGTGGCGCGCGCAGTGCATTGCCACATAGGGTGCGTTCTAGGTGGACGTGACCTATGTGGTAATGCATTGTTAAAGGCAGAGGTTACCGCTTAACATCAGGTGGGGCCCATCTGCTTGTTCAGTCATTCACGAAGTTATGGCAAGAGCCCATACCGGAAAGTTAAGCCTTTAATTCCCCTTCGAACCCTGAGGTAACATATTTTGTAATCTTAAAATATACGATAGGGTCCCCCCCTTTCACAGACGAGGAGGGCAGGCTCCTTCACCCTCTGTTCACTTTCTAACCTTCTATCGAGGTAGCACGATCCTTTTTTTTTTGTCTTCCGAGTTGAAAATTCATTCACTAATAGACCGGTCCGGGGAGGACCGGAATTATGTGAGACTCATCGCTCTAAAGTTTTAACATTGTGGTATTTTTCTAATCAACTAATTTAAGCCCTTTGACTTTCCAGGTGGCTGGACCAACCCCCTAATAGCAGACTGGTTCGCCTCCTACGCACGCGTGGTCTTCTCCCTATACGCAGACCGTGTGAAGACCTGGATTACCATCAATGAACCTATAGTCTTCTGTGATCTAACGTATTCCACTGGAATCTTAGCTCCAGGGTTTGAAGACACGGTATTCGCGCCGTACCTGTGTAACAGGCATGTGTTGTTAGCTCATGCTAAGGCCTGGAGGGTATATGATGAGCAGTTCAAACAGAAGTATAATGGTGAGTGTTACACACGCCTTTACCCCTGAAAGGGTAAGCAGAGCCTCAATGGGCTTCTTTACAATGTGGGTTGCACCATCGTGGGCATATAGATGTGACAAGTGTACCGTGGTGTGTCCGGCCCAAGAATATACTCCTCCATCTCCTCCCGTGGATTTCGTGAAAGCCGACTTATAGGGATTACCCGGACTTGTTTGTAAGATTCGTTGGTATAAGATTTGCCCTGGATGCTAGCTTTATAAGGAATATGTTATTACTGGAAGAAAGCGTTAGCAGAATCAGTCGTGGGAAGCAATGGTGGCGATGACCTCACTACTTGTCACGTCTATTTTCCACGATGATGCAACCCACCGTGAAAAGAGGCCCATTGAGGCTCTGCCTACCCCTTCGAGGAAAAAGGCGTGTGTCTATGTATGCAGGTATGTAAACAAATCTGTTTATCTGTTTATGTCTATGATTTTTATTTTACAGGTAAAGTATCAATATCAAACCACTTGGTGTGGTACTCACCGTTCGCTGGCAAAGACTATGTCCTCAGCAAGTTGGCCAGAGACTATACAGTGAGTAAATAAGTTTTTTTTTCAGTAAATCATTAAAATTTGAAAAAGGAACACCAAAGGCGCGGTTTATACAGAAGTGACGTCAGGGAAGATGTTAGTAATTCATGGTCTACCTATAGTTTTTTTTCTTTTTAATTGGCGCCGCACGGCTTGTGTGCATATAATTTTCATGTATTTGTATTTTCTTTTTATTGTATTTTCATTGTACATGCAATGTTACATCCTTCCAAGTCGTCAAAGTCACAGTCAAGTCATGGTTTAGCAAAACGGTGGCCGTTTTACAAAAACGTAGTCAATTTGCATAATGCATTGTTATAAGCAGACGGGACAATGCTTGTTCTGTCATATTATTTCAAAGTGGTCATTTAGCCCGAGGGCTGAGTTGGGTTTGGGTTAAGTTAAGATTTACAAAGGGGTCAATACGGACCGCGTGATGAGGTGACTATAAAAAAATATAAATAAATTTCGTAGTAGTCATTTTGGATTTCGGCCCGTTGAGTAAGTGGGCTGAGTTGACCAAAGAATCATTCAATCAAATAAAAATAAAGAAAAAATATGTCCTGCATCAGCAGAAATTGAACCGGCACCTTTTATGTCTCAGCTAGCTACATGCCATCACGCCGCGGAGGTTTTCCCGAAAAAAAAACGTTATTTAGCTTACTGATGGATAGGTTATTCACATCTGGGTATTTTCTATGTATAATAAAAAATATCTTTCTACGTAATATATTGTATTATGTATATCAGTTATCTAGTACCCATAACACAAGCTCTGCTTAGCTTGGGGCTAGATAATGTTGTGTGAACTGTCCAGCATTATTTATGATTTATTATTTTATTTATCTTATTTTCCTTGAAACATTTAATTTGTGGTTTATACCAGGCGGGGCGGTACAGCCATCCAATCTACTCCAGAGAAGGGGGATGGCCAGCGTCAGTGGTGAAGATCATGAAGGAAGCCAGTGCCAAGGAAGGATACGATGTTTCACGACTGCCAGAATTTACTAAGGAAGAAGTAGAACTGATTAGAGGTACATTATTCTATGATGTAATAATTATACATACCTACTTCTGCCGCAAAGCAGTAGTGCTCGCATTGCTGTGTTCCGGTTCGAAGGGTAAAGGTGCCGGTGAAATTACAGGCATATGAGACTTTTCATCTTTAGTCTCAGGGTGGCGGGCGCAGTGCAATGCCACATAGGATGCGTCCTGGGTGGACTTGACCTATGAGATAATGCACTGTTCATAGGCAGAGGTTACCGCTTAACATCAGGTGGGCCATCTGCTTTTTCCGTCATACAGTAGTATAAAAAAAAAAAATATAATGAAATCAAAATTGACTTGAACATCTCTATTAAAATATTCTGATAAATTACAGAAAATATTTAATACAAGCCATTACTTTTTTTTTTAATGTGTGGTCTTTTTAATATTTTAAGCTAAGTGGCAAGGCATAGAATACTCTAATTGCAGCTGCAATTAAAATACACTAGTGTAAACTATTTTTACACTAGTGTAAACATAACTTATGGAACATATTATTGTTAACTTGGGGTGTTGTTACTTAAGCTTTAGCTCATTTATGGTGAGGACCCTATACGGAAAGTGTGAAGACTTACTTGAGCCCTGACTTCTGGCCAAAAGAGGTGAAGTTTCGGCGGTTCAAGGGCCGCCTGGCACGTGATCCACCGGGCCGTGACGCGTTGGCGATCACACGTGTGTTAGATTAAGCTATAAACAAAGTGTTTTATATGTATGTTAGTTTATATGGTATTTATGTTGATATGGGCTTATTGTTAGTGCATTTCTCAATAAGCCTGAAATAAAGATATTGAATTTGAATTTAAGTTATATCTATAACTAGTAGAATACCCGCGACTTCGTCCGCGTTTTCTTTTCTATACAAACTTCAACACCCCGCTGCACCCCCTTAGGACCTGCCCTTAGGCGGCAGGTGTAGTAGTTTAGTGCAGTAACTTAGGGGTTGAATTTCTGGAATTCCTTTCTTAGTGCACCCCTAGACCACAAAAGGAATGTAACCTCCAAATTTCAGGTCTCTAGGACTTATGGTTTAGGCTGTGCGTTGATAGTCATTCAGTCAGTCAGTCACGTAACGATTTTATATATATTGATGATTGATTATGTCAGGAACGTACGACTTCTTTGCGCTAAACTACTACACCTGCCGCCTGGTGCGTCACGCCAAGCCTGGCGAGAAGGTGGACACGATGTTCATCCAGGGCATCCCGGAGCTGAGAGCCGTGATGGAGGTCCAGCCGGGGGCGTCTTATGGAGTCTCCAGGTTCATGGTGGTGAGTTACTGCACTAAACTACTACACCTGCCGCCTGGTGCGTCACGCCAAGCCTGGCGAGAAGGTGGACACGATGTTCATCCAGGGCATCCCGGAGCTGAGAGCCGTGATGGAGGTCCAGCCGGGGGCGTCTTATGGAGTCTCCAGGTTCATGGTGGTGAGTTACTGCACTAAACTACTACACCTGCCGCCTGGTGCGTCACGCCAAGCCTGGCGAGAAGGTGGACACGATGTTCATCCAGGGCATCCCGGAGCTGAGAGCCGTGATGGAGGTCCAGCCGGGGGCGTCTTATGGAGTCTCCAGGTTCATGGTGGTGAGTTACTGCACTAAACTACTACACCTGCCGCCTGGTGCGTCACGCCAAGCCTGGCGAGAAGGTGGACACGATGTTCATCCAGGGCATCCCGGAGCTGAGAGCCGTGATGGAGGTCCAGCCGGGGGCGTCTTATGGAGTCTCCAGGTTCATGGTGGTGAGTTACTGCACTAAACTACTACACCTGCCGCCTGGTGCGTCACGCCAAGCCTGGCGAGAAGGTGGACACGATGTTCATCCAGGGCATCCCGGAGCTGAGAGCCGTGATGGAGGTCCAGCCGGGGGCGTCTTATGGAGTCTCCAGATTCATGGTGGTGAGTTACTGCACTAAACTACTACACCTGCCGCCTGGTGCGTCACGCCAAGCCTGGCGAGAAGGTGGACACGATGTTCATCCAGGGCATCCCTGAGCTGAGAGCCGTGATGGAGGTCCAGCCGGGGGCGTCTTATGGAGTCTCCAGATTCATGGTGGTGAGTTACTGCACTAAACTACTACACCTGCCGCCTGGTGCGTCACGCTAAGCCTGGCGAGAAGGTGGACACGATGTTCATCCAGGGCATCCCGGAGCTGAGAGCCGTGATGGAGGTCCAGCCGGGGGCGTCTTATGGAGTCTCCAGATTCATGGTGGTGAGTTACTGCACTAAACTACTACACCTGCCGCCTGGTGCGTCACGCCAAGCCTGGCGAGAAGGTGGACACGATGTTCATCCAGGGCATCCCGGAGCTGAGAGCCGTGATGGAGGTCCAGCCGGGGGCGTCTTATGGAGTCTCCAGGTTCATGGTGGTGAGTTACTGCACTAAACTACTACACCTGCCGCCTGGTGCGTCACGCCAAGCCTGGCGAGAAGGTGGACACGATGTTCATCCAGGGCATCCCGGAGCTGAGAGCCGTGATGGAGGTCCAGCCGGGGGCGTCTTATGGAGTCTCCAGGTTCATGGTGGTGAGTTACTGCACTAAACTACTACACCTGCCAACTGGTGCGTCACGCCAAGCCTGGCGAGAAGGTGGACACGATGTTCATCCAGGGCATCCCGGAGCTGAGAGCCGTGATGGAGGTCCAGCCGGGGGCGTCTTATGGAGTCTCCAGGTTCATGGTGGTGAGTTACTGCACTAAACTACTACACCTGCCGCCTGGTGCGTCACGCCAAGCCTGGCGAGAAGGTGGACACGATGTTCATCCAGGGCATCCCGGAGCTGAGAGCCGTGATGGAGGTCCAGCCGGGGGCGTCTTATGGAGTCTCCAGGTTCATGGTGGTGAGTTACTGCACTAAACTACTACACCTGCCGCCTGGTGCGTCACGCCAAGCCTGGCGAGAAGGTGGACACGATGTTCATCCAGGGCATCCCGGAGCTGAGAGCCGTGATGGAGGTCCAGCCGGGGGCGTCTTATGGAGTCTCCAGGTTCATGGTGGTGAGTTACTGCACTAAACTACTACACCTGCCGCCTGGTGCGTCACGCCAAGCCTGGCGAGAAGGTGGACACGATGTTCATCCAGGGCATCCCGGAGCTGAGAGCCGTGATGGAGGTCCAGCCGGGGGCGTCTTATGGAGTCTCCAGATTCATGGTGGTGAGTTACTGCACTAAACTACTACACCTGCCGCCTGGTGCGTCACGCCAAGCCTGGCGAGAAGGTGGACACGATGTTCATCCAGGGCATCCCTGAGCTGAGAGCCGTGATGGAGGTCCAGCCGGGGGCGTCTTATGGAGTCTCCAGATTCATGGTGGTGAGTTACTGCACTAAACTACTACACCTGCCGCCTGGTGCGTCACGCTAAGCCTGGCGAGAAGGTGGACACGATGTTCATCCAGGGCATCCCGGAGCTGAGAGCCGTGATGGAAGTCCAGCCGGGGGCGTCTTATGGAGTCTCCAGATTCATGGTGGTGAGTTACTGCACTAAACTACTACACCGGCAAGCTGGTGCGTCACGCTAAGCCTGGCGAGAAGGAGGCACGATTTTCATCCAGGGGATCCCGGAGCTGAGAGCCGTGATGGAGGTTCAGCCGGGGGCGTCTTATGGAGTCTCCAGATTCATGGTGGTGAGTTACTGCACTAAACTACTACACCTGCCGCCTGGTGCGTCACGCTAAGCCTGGCGAGAAGGTGGACACGATGTTCATCCAGGGCATCCCGGAGCTGAGAGCCGTGATGGAGGTCCAGCCGGGGGCGTCTTATGGAGTCTCCAGGTTCATGGTGGTGAGTTACTGCACTAAACTACTACACCTGCCGCCTGGTGCGTCACGCCAAGCCTGGCGAGAAGGTGGACACGATGTTCATCCAGGGCATCCCGGAGCTGAGAGCCGTGATGGAGGTCCAGCCGGGGGCGTCTTATGGAGTCTCCAGGTTCATGGTGGTGAGTTACTGCACTAAACTACTACACCTGCCGCCTGGTGCGTCACGCCAAGCCTGGCGAGAAGGTGGACACGATGTTCATCCAGGGCATCCCGGAGCTGAGAGCCGTGATGGAGGTCCAGCCGTGGGCGTCTTATGGAGTCTCCAGGTTCATGGTGGTGAGTTACTGCACTAAACTACTACACCTGCCGCCTGGTGCGTCACGCTAAGCCTGGCGAGAAGGTGGACACGATGTTCATCCAGGGCATCCCGGAGCTGAGAGCCGTGATGGAGGTCCAGCCGGGGGCGTCTTATGGAGTCTCCAGGTTCATGGTGGTGAGTTACTGCACTAAACTACTACACCTGCCGCCTGGTGCGTCACGCTAAGCCTGGCGAGAAGGTGGACACGATGTTCATCCAGGGCATCCCGGAGCTGAGAGCCGTGATGGAGGTCCAGCCGGGGGCGTCTTATGGAGTCTCCAGGTTCATGGTGGTGAGTTACTGCACTAAACTACTACACCTGCCGCCTGGTGCGTCACGCTAAGCCTGGCGAGAAGGTGGACACGATGTTCATCCAGGGCATCCCGGAGCTGAGAGCCGTGATGGAGGTCCAGCCGGGGGCGTCTTATGGAGTCTCCAGGTTCATGGTGGTGAGTTACTGCACTAAACTACTACACCTGCCGCCTGGTGCGTCACGCTAAGCCTGGCGAGAAGGTGGACACGATGTTCATCCAGGGCATCCCGGAGCTGAGAGCCGTGATGGAGGTCCAGCCGGGGGCGTCTTATGGAGTCTCCAGGTTCATGGTGGTGAGTTACTGCACTAAACTACTACACCTGCCGCCTGGTGCGTCACGCTAAGCCTGGCGAGAAGGTGGACACGATGTTCATCCAGGGCATCCCGGAGCTGAGAGCCGTGATGGAGGTCCAGCCGGGGGCGTCTTATGGAGTCTCCAGGTTCATGGTGGTGAGTTACTGCACTAAACTACTACACCTGCCGCCTGGTGCGTCACGCCAAGCCTGGCGAGAAGGTGGACACGATGTTCATCCAGGGCATCCCGGAGCTGAGAGCCGTGATGGAGGTCCAGCCGGGGGCGTCTTATGGAGTCTCCAGGTTCATGGTGGTGAGTTACTGCACTAAACTACTACACCTGCCGCCTGGTGCGTCACGCTAAGCCTGGCGAGAAGGTGGACACGATGTTCATCCAGGGCATCCCGGAGCTGAGAGCCGTGATGGAGGTCCAGCCGGGGGCGTCTTATGGAGTCTCCAGGTTCATGGTGGTGAGTTACTGCACTAAACTACTACACCTGCCGCCTGGTGCGTCACGCTAAGCCTGGCGAGAAGGTGGACACGATGTTCATCCAGGGCATCCCGGAGCTGAGAGCCGTGATGGAGGTCCAGCCGGGGGCGTCTTATGGAGTCTCCAGGTTCATGGTGGTGAGTTACTGCACTAAGCTACTACACCTGCCGCCTGGTGCGTCACGCCAAGCCTGGCGAGAAGGTGGACACGATGTTCATCCAGGGCATCCCGGAGCTGAGAGCCGTGATGGAGGTCCAGCCGGGGGCGTCTTATGGAGTCTCCAGGTTCATGGTGGTGAGTTACTGCACTAAACTACTACACCTGCCGCCTGGTGCGTCACGTGGCGAGAAGGTGGACACGATGTTCATCCAGGGCATCCCGGAGCTGAGAGCCGTGATGGAGGTTCAGCCGGGGGCGTCTTATGGAGTCTCCAGATTCATGGTGGTGAGTTACTGCACTAAACTACTACACCTGCCGCCTGGTGCGTCACGCTAAGCCTGGCGAGAACGTGGACACGATGTTCATCCAGGGCATCCCGGAGCTAAGAGCCGTGATGGAGGTCCAGCCGGGGGCGTCTTATGGAGTCTCCAGGTTCATGGTGGTGAGTTACTGCACTAAACTACTACACCTGCCGCCTGGTGCGTCACGCTAAGCCTGGCGAGAACGTGGACACGATGTTCATCCAGGGCATCCCGGAGCTGAGAGCCGTGATGGAGGTCCAGCCGGGGGCGTCTTATGGAGTCTCCAGGTTCATGGTGGTGAGTTACTGCACTAAACTACTACACCTGCCGCCTGGTGCGTCACGCTAAGCCTGGCGAGAAGGTGGACACGATGTTCATCCAGGGCATCCCGGAGCTGAGAGCCGTGATGGAGGTCCAGCCGGGGGCGTCTTATGGAGTCTCCAGGTTCATGGTGGTGAGTTACTGCACTAAGCTACTACACCTGCCGCCTGGTGCGTCACGTCAAGCCTGGCGAGAAGGTGGACACGATGTTCATCCAGGGCATCCCGGAGCTGAGAGCCGTGATGGAGGTCCAGCCGGGGGCGTCTTATGGAGTCTCCAGGTTCATGGTGGTGAGTTACTGCACTAAACTACTACACCTGCCGCCTGGTGCGTCACGCCAAGCCTGGCGAGAAGGTGGACACGATGTTCATCCAGGGCATCCCGGAGCTGAGAGCCGTGATGGAGGTCCAGCCGGGGGCGTCTTATGGAGTCTCCAGGTTCATGGTGGTGAGTTACTGCACTAAACTACTACACCTGCCGCCTGGTGCGTCACGCCAAGCCTGACGAGAAGGTGGACACGATGTTCATCCAGGGCATCCCGGAGCTGAGAGCCGTGATGGAGGTCCAGCCGGGGGCGTCTTATGGAGTCTCCAGGTTCATGGTGGTGAGTTACTGCACTAAACTACTACACCTGCCGCCTGGTGCGTCACGTGGCGAGAAGGTGGACACGATGTTCATCCAGGGCATCCCGGAGCTGAGAGCCGTGATGGAGGTTCAGCCGGGGGCGTCTTATGGAGTCTCCAGATTCATGGTGGTGAGTTACTGCACTAAACTACTACACCTGCCGCCTGGTGCGTCACGCTAAGCCTGGCGAGAACGTGGACACGATGTTCATCCAGGGCATCCCGGAGCTGAGAGCCGTGATGGAGGTCCAGCCGGGGGCGTCTTATGGAGTCTCCAGGTTCATGGTGGTGAGTTACTGCACTAAACTACTACACCTGCCGCCTGGTGCGTCACGCTAAGCCTGGCGAGAACGTGGACACGATGTTCATCCAGGGCATCCCGGAGCTGAGAGCCGTGATGGAGGTCCAGCCGAGGGCGTCTTATGGAGTCTCCAGGTTCATGGTGGTGAGTTACTGCACTAAACTACTACACCTGCCGCCTGGTGCGTCACGTGGCGAGAAGGTGGACACGATGTTCATCCAAGGCATCCCGGAGCTGAGAGCCGTGATTGAGGTTCAGCCGGGGGCGTCTTATGGAGTCTCCAGATTCATGGTGGTGAGTTACTGCACTAAACTACTACACCTGCCGCCTGGTGCGTCACGCTAAGCCTGGCGAGAACGTGGACACGATGTTCATCCAGGGCATCCCGGAGCTGAGAGCCGTGATGGAGGTCCAGCCGGGGGCGTCTTATGGAGTCTCCAGGTTCATGGTGGTGAGTTACTGCACTAAACTACTACACCTGCCGCCTGGTGCGTCACGCTAAGCCTGGCGAGAACGTGGACACGATGTTCATCCAGGGCATCCCGGAGCTGAGAGCCGTGATGGAGGTTCAGCCGGGGGCGTCTTATGGAGTCTCCAGATTCATGGTGGTGAGTTACTGCACTAAACTACTACACCTGCCGCCTGGTGCGTCACGCTAAGCCTGGCGAGAACGTGGACACGATGTTCATCCAGGGCATCCCGGAGCTGAGAGCCGTGATGGAGGTCCAGCCGGGGGCGTCTTATGGAGTCTCCAGGTTCATGGTGGTGAGTTACTGCACTAAACTACTACACCTGCCGCCTGGTGCGTCACGTGGCGAGAAGGTGGACACGATGTTCATCCAGGGCATCCCGGAGCTGAGAGCCGTGATGGAGGTTCAGCCGGGGGCGTCTTATGGAGTCTCCAGATTCATGGTGGTGAGTTACTGCACTAAACTACTACACCTGCCGCCTGGTGCGTCACGCTAAGCCTGGCGAGAACGTGGACACGATGTTCATCCAGGGCATCCCGGAGCTGAGAGCCGTGATGGAGGTCCAGCCGGGGGCATCTTATGGAGTCTCCAGGTTCATGGTGGTGAGTTACTGCACTAAACTACTACACCTGCCGCCTGGTGCGTCACGCTAAGCCTGGCGAGAACGTGGACACGATTTTCATCCAGGGCATCCCGGAGCTGAGAGCCGTGATGGAGGTCCAGCCGGGGGCGTCTTATGGAGTCTCCAGGTTCATGGTGGTGAGTTACTGCACTAAACTACTACACCTGCCGCCTGGTGCGTCACGCTAAGCCTGGCGAGAACGTGGACACGATGTTCATCCAGGGCATCCCGGAGCTGAGAGCCGTGATGGAGGTCCAGCCGGGGGCGTCTTATGGAGTCTCCAGGTTCATGGTGGTGAGTTACTGCACTAAACTACTACACCTGCCGCCTGGTGCGTCACGTGGCGAGAAGGTGGACACGATGTTCATCCAGGGCATCCCGGAGCTGAGAGCCGTGATGGAGGTTCAGCCGGGGGCGTCTTATGGAGTCTCCAGATTCATGGTGGTGAGTTACTGCACTAAACTACTACACCTGCCGCCTGGTGCGTCACGCTAAGCCTGGCGAGAACGTGGACACGATGTTCATCCAGGGCATCCCGGAGCTGAGAGCCGTGATGGAGGTCCAGCCGGGGGCGTCTTATGGAGTCTCCAGGTTCATGGTGGTGAGTTACTGCACTAAACTACTACACCTGCCGCCTGGTGCGTCACGCTAAGCCTGGCGAGAACGTGGACACGATGTTCATCCAGGGCATCCCGGAGCTGAGAGCCGTGATGGAGGTCCAGCCGGGGGCGTCTTATGGAGTCTCCAGGTTCATGGTGGTGAGTTACTGCACTAAACTACTACACCTGCCGGCTGGTGCGTCACGCTAAGCCTGGCGAGAACGTGGACACGATGTTCATCCAGGGCATCCCGGAGCTGAGAGCCGTGATGGAGGTCCAGCCGGGGGCGTCTTATGGAGTCTCCAGATTCATGGTGGTGAGTTACTACAACTGCCATGGTTAGGGTATCCGTAACTGTGCATGCCTCTGGTGTTGCAGATGTCAAGGGCAGGCAACGCAATGGCAATGCCTCTGGTGTTGCAGATGTCAATAGGCGACGGTAACCACTTACCATCAGGCGGGCCGTTTGCCAGATTATCGAGCCATAAAATAAATAAAAATTCTAGTCATTATCTTGCCCTTTACCTAATTTATTTGGAGTCGGCGCAGTACGTCTTTTTCTTCTACTCTCCCTGACAACCATCAGCTCATCATTCACTCCCTTCTTATTCATATCATCTCTCACGCAATCCATCCATCATTTCTCAGGTCTTCCTCTTCCCTTCCATCCACTAAACATTAATATTCAAAACTTTCTTAGTTACATGCGTTTTATCCCTCCTCATAACATGTCCATACCAAGCTAAACGATTTCCTTTCAACTTTTCTGTCAGTGGTGCAATTTTCAAAATTCCTCTTTTATACTCATTCCTTATTTTATCCATTCTTGTTACTCCACACATCCATCTCAACATTCTCATCTCTGATGCAGCCATACAGGTTTAGAAAACATGTGTCTAACCATTGATTAAGCTATGCGACACCTCGTCAATTAACTAAAACCACACTAAAACTAACTTTAGTTTTTTAATGGCTTCTTTCGATATTTCTAACAATTCAGCCAATTCAATTCTAATAACACATTCAAGCTAAAATGGTGGCAGAGAAACCAAGGTTTTCTAGGAAAAATCCACCATCCAGAAAGGCTTTTTATATTTGTTACACCGGTTATAATGCCACCAAAATAGCATGAAATAAAAACTAATACTTTAACTAATAATTTAACTTACATTGCAATGAATTGAATTATGTAATAACTTTAAAAACAACATAAGGAAATTATATTTGTCACTCGAAACGGGATATTTACCATGATTTTTGAGTTTTGATTGTTCCGGATATAACGGCACAGTTGCCTGCGCCATGATCACGGAAGAACAGTTCTCCCGAAATATAGTGATCACGTCCACCTAGGACGAGCCCTATGTGGCATTGCACTGTGCCCGCCACCCTGAGACATAAAGATGAAATGTCTCATGTCCCTGTAACTTAATTTGTATTTTGTAGGTGTTGACTTTCGTAACATTTTGGTTTTCTAGCTCTGCCCAAAGGGTCTACGAGAGCTGCTGGCGTGGCTAAAGCAGGAATACGGGAACGTAGAGATGTTCATCACCGAGAATGGATACTCCACGGCTGGGAGTGATCTAAAGGATACCAAGAGAATTAACTTCATCAGGGATCATTTAGAACAGGTGAAGCACTAGCACCCACGTTAATAATAACATACATACATACATACACGTCTTTTTCCCTGAAAGGGTGGGCAGTGCCTCAAATGGGCCTCTTTGCACCGTGGGTAGCACCATCGCGGGAAATAAACGTGACAAGTGGTGAGCTCATCGCTGACGTTGCGTCTCACTACTGACTCTGCTAGCTTTCTTCCAGTAATAACACATTCCATAATAAGCTAGCAGCAAGGACAAATCTTATACTAGAAAGAAAGAAAGAAAGAAAGAAAGATTTATTTGTAGCACACACACTTAAGAGAAATAACAAATAAAAAATAATAATAGCACGTAAACAAAAAAACAAAGAAATATTACATAGAAAAAAGAATAAAACACAAAAAAAAAATACCCAACTACTACTAACGAATCTTATCAACAGGTCCGGGTAATCCCTTAGTCGGCTTTTATGACATCCACGGGAGGAGACGGAGGGGTCTATTCTTAGGCCAGACACACCAGCTAAAATGACAATACAATTTACCTACCTATAACTAATACAAACAATTGGTTCAGCCGGAAGACCAGCGTTGGTTGCTAGCTTGCTGTCAACCAATTCATGCTGAGGCAGAGCCATTTTGTTACTTGAGTTACACCTCGTACCTTCATATCTGTTTCTTCTTAGTTTAACACGTGTTTCTGTGTAGCTCATGTATACAAATAAATATATATTCTTTCTGCTTTATTTCTTTCTTTCTTTAATAAACGCAATATTATATGCTATGCTTTTCAGGTTTTACTGTCAATAAAAATGGATGCTGTAAACGTCACCGGATACACGTACTGGTCGCTGATGGACAACTTTGAATGGATGGATGGATACGAGTTAGTACCATCTCACTATAACTTCCTGCCTACTCCAGTTTGTAACTGCTTCCTGATTCTTCATAAACCCAAACCCATCAGTCGCATAGTCCTCATCGGTTCTTACCCACTGTCCACCTCCCTGAGACCATCTGGATGAACCGTAGAAAGTATTTTTTACAATGGCTCACCTTTGTTCACCTGGGTGATCCTTGGGAAATATTTAGTTTCCACCGTCCACCTTGTTATCCCACACTAGTCCCTGTGTCGTGGATATCAGAAACCACCCAGTTATCTTAAGGTGGACAACGGGAAAAAAAAATTGCCCTTGGTACAACCAGGTGTACTTTGTAGGTGGACCACGGGCAGGGAGCGAAGTATCATGCTACCACAACACCTAGAACCGGAACAAATATTTGCAGATCATACAAACCTTTGTCCCGCAACGGGAATCGAACCTGCAACCTTTCGCATCTCAGCCGGCTACTCGCCCGACGTGCTACAGAGGTCGTCAACACACATAGTCCTGACCCCACACTTTTAGTAGTAGTAGAGCTTTTTTGTGAAAGAGTTCGTCCGGGGAAGTTCTACCACCATACCTATTTCTGCCGCAAAGCAGTAGTGCTCGCATTGCTGTGTTTCGGATTGAAGGGTATGCTATATAAGGGTATGGGCACGGTTGCTGGTGAAATTACAGGCACATGAGACTTTTCATACCTTCATTCTTTATGTCTCAGGGTGGCGGGCGTGCCATGCCACATAGGGGGCGTCACAGGTGGACGTGACCTATGAGGTAATGCACTGTTCATAGGCAGAGGGTACCGCTTAACATCAAGTGGGCCATCAGCTTGATCCATCATTCTAAGTTGTATAAAAAAACTTTCTAGGATTCAAACTAGGATTTATCTTAGTTCCCTTCAAACAAATGATCGTGGCTGTGATCTTTGAATTTGCTGCACCAATTTCCACCAAACATAGCTCAAAAACATCACACAAACACCATCTTTCATAGAAGAAACTGCATCGAAATCAGAGCACCCGTACCGGAGCTACGTGACAACAAAGAAATTGCCATACAGACAAAGGATGTCCACAAACTTCTTACACCTTTCTTTTTAGTGGGGTTAAAATAATATAAGTTTTTTTGTGAAAAACATATTTTTCTATACAAGCTTTTATAAAATTAGTGATCGTAAACTTGTGCTGATCAAAATGAGCCTAAACACGGCCAGTCTACTATTATCCCTCGAGGAGTTCCGTTGTCCACCTTCAATCTCCATCATCAGTTCAGCTCGTTCTTACCATAATAATGCATTGTCATCGAACTTGACAGGTATGCAAAATATCATTTCAATCGGTTGAGGGTAACTGCTTTAAAATTCAGTTGCAAGATTCCACCCGGAAACACATACATACATAGACACACGCCTTTTTCCCTGAAAGGGTAGGCAGAGCCTCGATGGGCCTCTTTTCACAGTGGGTTGCGCCATCGTGGAATATAGACGTGACAAGTGGTGAGCTCATCGCTGCCATTGCCTCCCTCGACTGGTTCAGCTAACGCTTCTTCCAGTAATAACACATTCCATAATAAGCTAGCAGCCAGGACAAATCTTATTCCAACGAATCTTAACAATACAAAATCTTAATAACTAAAAGAAGTAATTATTTTGTAAATAGTGACTCTTTTCGTTGTAATAAAGTTTTTTTTTTATCAACAAGTCCGGGCAATCCCTTAGTCGGACATACATTGCAAGTTAAATAAAACCTTATAAAAAATATTTGTTTCAGAACCAAATTCGGGCTGTATGAGGTAGACTTCACATCGAAGCATCGAACCCGGACCCCTCGGTCTTCAGCCAACTACTACAGCCAGATTATAAGGAGCCGATCGCTTCGTATCAATTCCACAAATGCTCGACACTTTCTGAAATAAGTACATATCGTTTACCCAGTGGCTGAAGCTCAATTCACGTACCTAATAAAATAAAATAAAACATGTTCGATCCAGTGTTGATGTCACCTATTTTCATGGCAATCTTACTTTACTTTATAATACTTTGTTTTAAGGATATTTTTTTTTAAATTATGTTTTGACTTATGACTCCGTGACGCACCCACCTGGATCCGGCGGAAGATCAGCGTTGTGTAACCATAATTTGTGACGTCACTGGTGTCTCTCAGTGCCATCAGTGACACCCAATTAATTGTAGTTAAGTTAGATATAAGTACTTAGTTTTTGCCTTTTGTGGATTACCTTTTATGTTTTATCTCTTTTATTTTTACTTTATTTGTTGAGTGTCATTTCTTCTATCAATGTGTGCCGTTCCAAATAAAGAATTTTTCTTTCTTTCTTTCTTTCATTTTCTTAAATTGTAATTATCCTACTCAACTGACAATGCAGCAAGGAAATGTAATCAGGTATATAGAATAAACCAGAAGGTGCGTAGAGACCATTCACCGTAAGATTGCACATGCCAAGGAGTATTCAATTTTCTGTGGTTGGTACTATTCCCAAGGCACGGACACAGACTAAGAGTATAACGCAGGTGCAATCTTACGGTGAACGAGCTGTACGATGCTATGAGTAGGTACGGGGCGCTGTGTCGCCAAAACACAATGCCTCCCCCGCGACTACCATACTTCCCACCAGTGGAGGTAATGTTTATGTCACCCTCATAGGGTGCGTCCTAGGTGGACGTGACCTATGAGGTAATGCACTGTTCATAGGTAGAGGTTACCGCTTAACATCAGGTGGGCCATCTGCTTGTTCAGTCATTCAAGTAGTATAGAAAAAACAAAAAAAAAATGTTAGCAACAATGAAAAAATGGACGCTTGACTTTTTTCCAAAGAAAGAATGGTAAACAAAATTAAGTATTTAAACTAAAAAGATATTTAAATTTAATACTTACGTATGAAATTTGATTCTATCCTTTTTTTACGCCTAGCAGATTTTATAACCCCCGACGAAAAACGAAGGGTTGTTATAAGTTTGACGTGTCTGTGTGTGTGTGTCTGTCTGTCCCATCATAGCTCCCGAACGGATGAACCGATTTAGTTTTAATGTTTTGTTTGAAATGTGTTTTTGTCGGGAGTGTTCTTAGCTTTGTTTGATCAAAATCGGTTCAGCCGTTCACCATTGGGGTTTTTTTTAATTTTTACAAAATTAATTACTTATTACATGTGGGAACGACACACGACGGCATCTTCACAAGAAAATCTTTCGAGTTTGACACGACTAGCTGCACGGCCGACCACAGACTGCGTGAAACTATTCTTATTGAGACTAGTTTGCGTGGTGACAGTTTTTACGAGTGACACGGGTTCTGTTATATTATATATTCTAAGGTAATCCACCTAATATAATATCGAAATGTGACCGAAATTTTAATGCTTCGAAGTTTTGCTAAAAAATAAATAACAAAATTAAATAATTAAATTAAATTAATTAAATTATTAATAATTTTAACAAAATAATAAAATAATTATTTTAAATAATAATAATAATAATAAAATAAACCTGTCTCTTCACACTCTTTGCCATTATAATATTTTGCACTATCATAGGTATCATAGAGAGTTATATGTGGTGAAAAGAAAGTAGACTACCGACCTATTATATGGAACAGAATAAAAAAAAACGGTCATTTCACAATTCAGTCTCGATTCGGTCAACTTTCAATTTAGATTTAAATAATGAAGAGAATTGGTCTTCAGAATTAAATTTCAAATACTTTATTGTAAGTAATAAATATACATTTATTTACAGAAAGAATAATACAAGGTATGTACAAAATACACATGAAGTTGTGCTACCTGAAGACCGCTGCAAGCGATCTAAAGGTAGCTCAACTGATCCAAATCAATACCAGACGGAAGCGTCCCTAAGATGCTGGCTGCATTGCCACGCTGAATGGCAATACTAATGCGTTGAGCCAGATAAGAGCCAGCTCTCGGGTCACGCGTCGCTTCGACCAGATGCCCTGAAAGAATTTTGAAAACGCGAAGGAAGTAATAAATATGAATATGTAATTTGCAACTTGTTTTATTACGCAATAACAATTACAATCTTATTAGTGAGCCCACCTAAAATAAATTAAATATCTAGAATAAATTAATTATTTATTTATTTATATATTTATATTTAATAAGGAAAACCAGCAGCACATGCATACAAAATAAATAAAAGAAGTTAAAGCAGAAGGCTATTAAAAGGTTTTCACGTTTAGAAATAATAATAGATACATAAAAAGAGAGAACAGGCTGAGTGGACTAAAAATTACTATAAACTACAAACTGGTATACAAAACAAAACACATAGCAGAAAAATAAAATAAAATATGAGAGATACAAATGATGAATACATACAAAACAGAAAACAACAGTATAACTATAACAGTAAAAGTAAAACAGTATAAATGAAGGAAACAGATAGAAATAATAGTAGTTATTATGTTACTATGTAATTAAATATGTCTTGTATGTATAATTAAATAAGATTTAATTTATTTAGGTAGGTACCTGCTATTTGTAATATTTCGACTTGATTGAAACTTATAAATATCTTCCCTATCTTCTTTCTTATAATACCTTAGTTTAATTAGTTGTTCAAGTATTAACTATGTTTTTCTCAGTAAAATCTTTACCAAGTCTTGCTTCAGTTTGTTTAAATATCTATAATTTTTACGACGCATTGCTTGAATGGATTTCTGCAAAGTAGGCTCTTATTTCTACATATAATGCGCGTCATGAAAAAATAACGCTGGCGGTCAAGCTTCTTCAGGCGTTCCAGCGTTCTTTTTACATGTGGCGTACTATACCTACTTATTTAAAAGATTGCATTGAATGAGTGCCTACCTAGTTTACTACACATAATGTACAATTATAGTACGCGTCATGTAAAAAGAACGCTGGAACGCCTGTAGAAGCTTGACCACCAGCGTTCTTTTTACATGACGCGCACTATACCTACGGCGAAGGTCTCAATGTATGTCGCCCGAAGAAAAAATATTTTGCGACGGAATCTCTACTTATCATTTACATCTATCACATCGAATTTACTTTAAACATTGTGTCGCACGCCGAGCCGTGTCCGTGCATCAATCGAGGTTCGCGCTGAAAATCAGCGCTGCAGGTAACTGCAGCATTATGCTGAGCGCGAACCTTTTTTGGCAGTACTGTACACAGCTCTGTACTTACATATTATGTGTTTTTTTATTGATTCTGTGTGCAGTTTTGGTCAAAATAAATACCTTTCTTTCTTTCTTTCTTTCTATCATAAAAATAAATGAGGCGGTTTTAGATACAACTCATGAATTGAATACATTGATACACAAGTAATTAATTTTGTAAAAATTAAAAGAACCCCCAACGCTGAACGGCTGAACCGATTTTGATTAAACATAGCTAAGAACACTCGCGACAAATTCACCTAACAAACATAAAAAAATATCGAAATCGGTTCATCCGTTCTGGAGCTACGATGCCACAGACAGACACAAACACAGGCACACACACACACAAAAACACAGACATATGAAACTTATAACACCCCGTTGTTTTTGCGACGGGGGTTAAAAATGGTATTAGAATACGAGTAATACTAACAAAAAGCTAATTCTTTAATTAAGGTCACAAGTAATTAAATAAGTAAAAATTAAAAAAACCCTCAACGCAATGAAACGGCTGAACCGATTTTGATTAAACATAGCTGAGAACACTCACGACAAATTCACCTTTCAAACAAAAAAAAACGAAATCGGTTCATCCATTCTGGAGCTACGATGCCACAGACAGACACACACACAGACACACACACACACACACACACACACACACGCACACACACACACACGCATAGACAAGTCAAACTTAAAACACCGCGTCGTTTTTGCGTCGGGGGTTAAAAAGTATAGTTACGAGTACCGAAAGATTTTGATTCCTTTCTTCCATATTTGCAATAATATTCTAAAAATAATCCCGAGAATAGAGGACGTAACGCATCGTAACGGGATGACGATAGCCGGTTTTTTTAATACTACCGGTGGCCCTGTCCAGGCTCTGCGAAACCGGCCAGTAACATTTTTCATATAATATTTTCGTTCGATCTCTTTGGTCGCGGAACACTAGGGAACAATAATGACGTTCCTAATTCAAAACTCATTAATTACTGGAGAAAATACCTAGAGTCCGCGCCACGACTGAAATCCGACGGCCGTTTAAGGAACTAACTGATAACAGAGGTAGATTTTCGCTGTTGCACTTTTGCGCATAGAAACTGGCGCTCCAGTCACCGGACTTCAGTCGTGGCGCGGACTCTGCACCTCGTCGCTCGCACCTCTGATCCACTCTCTGAATCGTACCTAAGTTTGAACCAATCATCGTTTTGCGAATAGACGACTGACGAGATGAAATTATTTGAGCTAATAATTTAATTAATAATTTCACCTAATTCGTGCTACAAACTTGCTACGACCTTGCTACGTGAAGCGCGTTTAAGTCTTTTAAAGGACCGGCAAAAAAAAAATAGTACCTAAATAATCAGTTTTTTTTTAACTAGGTATAATTGTTGTTGGATTTATATGCCTGTTTTCTGTTTTACATAAATAACCTAATTATTCTAATAATCGCATAAGAAACGAAACCCACGGCGAAATTCAAGTAATTTAAGGGTCATCGACCGCCCATAACAGTACTCTTATCGCTTTTGTTTTTTGTTTTTAATTAGGTAGTTTGTTTTATTTTGCTGCAGTTGTTGCATTTATTCCTGTTTTATACAATTCAACAGTAGTTACTAGTCTTTCTAACTTCTTTCTAATGAGAAAAGTTCTAACAACGTCGAACTTCAGAACTTCCTATCGGATGGCATGAATCATGATGATTATTCGCCAGATTTAGTTTTTCAGGGTTCGTGGTAACTTCAGGCAACTTTAGCTAACAGTACTTTCATATCTCATTTAGCCATCACTAGGTGGCACCACTGGGACGATTTGAATACGAAAATAAGTTGAAAATTTACCCCGGCCATGTAAATTATAGTTTTTGTAAGTTTTTCTAAAGCAAGTAACTGATAATACTTATTGAAAATTAAGTAAAGTGCAGAAAGTCGGAGTTATAGTTGGATTTCTGAGTTATTAGTGGAAGTTTTAGATCGCGCAAGAGATATTTTTCCATTCTCTGTCTATAAGACGCCTAAAACTGGTAAAGCTATTGGAAGTGTATCTCCTAGTAGTGTGATGTTACAATACTGTACATGATCACTAGCGTTAGTTAGAAGATCTGCAGCACGTGACGTCACGCGCTTTGCCAGGCACTCCCTTGTAACGTGCGCCGCGGCCGATCGCCCGCGTGGCTGCGACGGCAAGCGGCGCGCGTTCCTAGGGCGGGCCTCACAGAACCTCGCGGTTTTATTAACTCGTTAGCTTAGCTCCGGTTAAAGTTCTTAGCACTTCTATAACGTGGCGGCGAGTGAAAACTTGAATGCCAGATTTTTGCTATTTTTTTGGACAAAACTACAATAGATTGGCTTAGTACCTAAAATGAAAATAGGTACTCGCAAGGTACTTTATGTAGGTTAGGTAATTTAGAGCGAGTTCAGTTCATAATAATAATATGTTTTGGTCATCGATGGTTTCACTTCTTATAACGTGGCGGCGAGTGAAAACTTGAATGCCAGATTTTTGCTATCCTCGCGGTTTTATTAACTCGTTAGCTTAGCTCCGGTTAAAGTTCTTAGCACTTCTATAACGTGGCGGCGAGTGAAAACTTGAATGCCAGATTTTTGCTATTTTTTTGGACAAAACTACAATAGATTGGCTTAGTACCTATTTGAAAATGAAAATAGGTACTCGCAAGGTACTTTATGTAGGTAGGTTAGGTAATTTAGAGCGAGTTCAGTTCATGATAATAATATGTTTTGGTCATCGATGGTTTTGGTAAAACTGATATTTTTTAATTAAATCGGAGCTTGTTAACTTCATAAGCAGAGAAAAACTATACTTACCTACCAACTTAATATCTTATCGTTATAATATCCATATAACTTTGTAACTATTTCATTTAACTAATAGTAATTAATTTTGTAAAAATTTATAAAAACCTTAACGCAATGAAACGGCTGAACCGATTTTGATCAAACATAGCTGTAGTATACTTACCTCCTTTCTATAATATCTATGCCTAACTACTACTCATTGATATGTGGAAAAGAAAAGATACCTACTTGTCATTCTACTTCAAGCCAGATTTGTCACTAGACTTTTATGTTAAATAAAACCAAATAATCTTGGTTTTGCTTTTTAATTCAATTTATTTAACATAAATATGTTTCTCAAATAATGCCTAAAAGTGATCCAAGTTGTTCTTCAAACACCATGTTGCCAATGACTCAATTTCTTCGGCCAAACCATTTCGATGTTGAACCTGGCGCGCTGGCAGCAGATTTAAAGTGGACTCACTGGCGGTACACGTTCTCAAATTTTTTAAGTGAACACCAAGAGATTTCAGATGCAATCAAGCTAAAATTGCTTTCAAACCATATTGCGCCAGCAGTATATTCACTGATTCGTGATTGTTCAACTTATGAGACTGCTATAGAATTACTTAACAGCATCTATATCAAAGCTAAGAATGAGATTTACGCGCGGTATAATCTAGCCATAAGAAAGCAAAAGCCAGAAGAGTCAATTGATGAATATATCCGTGCTCTTAAACAATTAGCATACGATTGTAATTTCAAGGATGTTACGGCTGAGCAAAATAAAAGCGAATATATTCGCGATGCTTTCATATCGGGTATCTCAAGTCTAAAGATACGACAAAGGCTTTTGGAAAACTTAACTTTGACATTGGATGACGCTCAAAATCAAGCTGTATCTCTGGAAACTGCCGAAAATAACTCTTCTGCATATACAAGTAACAATTTTCCTCAAATGCAATTGCATGCAGTGGCAGATACTGACAATAATTGGAAGGATAAAACAGGAAGTCTAATCGCTGCAACAAATCGTTCCAAACGTTGTTTCTTCTGTGGTAACAAAAATCTACATCAACGTATAAAATGCCCTGCTTTTCATGCAATCTGTCAGTTATGTTCAAAGAAAGGACACTTTGCTACCGTCTGCAGAAGTGGTAAGCCAACTGTGAATGCTGTTGACTCTGAAGTCGCGGATGTTAATAAAATAGAAACTGCGAACATATCTGCTGCATCACCATCCAGTTTAAGTAAAGCAACAGTTCCCATTATGATTAATGAATTTCACGCTGAAGCCCTGATTGATACCGGAAGTTCGGTAAGTTTTATAAATAAGAAATTAGCCCAGGACATGAACCTCAAGATGAGACCTGGCAAACAAGCAATTTCGTTGGCTTCTCTCAGTCACATTTCTTTTGTGGAAGGCTTTTGCAATGCAACAATTCATCTAGACAAGCATACATATTCAAATCAATCTCTACTGATTGTCAATAATCTATGTGCTGATGTTATAATTGGACACGATTTATTAAAAAAACATAAGACATTAGAATTCAACTTTGGTGGTTCAATGGATACTTTAAAAATATGTGTCATGGAAGCATCAGTTCCTCCTGCTTCTTTATTTACGAATCTTTCTCCAAATATAAAACCTATCGCTATAAAGTCAAGGCGTTATACGGAAACTGATGAGAAATTTATCCGAGATGAAGTATCTAATTTGCTGAAAGATGGAGTTATTGAACCAAGCACCTCTCCTTGGCGAGCACAAGTACTAGTAACTGGAGGCACTACTCATAGAAAACGTCTTGTCGTCGATTACTCACTGACAATCAACAGATTCACAGAACTCGATGCTTATCCATTACCCAACATTGAATCTATGGTTTACAATGTTGCAAAATACAACTATTTCAGTCAAATCGATTTAAAAAGCGCTTACCACCAAGTACCTATATTAATGACTGAACGCAAATATACAGCTTTTGAAGCATGTGGCGCTCTTTATCAATTCACACGTATACCATTCGGCGTTACTAATGGCGTGGCTGCATTTCAGAGAACGCTACAATACATCATTCAGACTGAGAATCTTAAAGGTACTTTTTGCTATCTCGATGACGTCACCGTTTGCGGTAAAAATAAGGAAGATCACGACAGAAACTTACAAGATTTTATGAATGCTGTGAAGAAATACAAACTTACGTTAAATGAAAAAAAATGTACGTTTGGATCAAACGGTATAAGTCTCTTAGGCTATACAATTCATAATAATCTTATAAAACCTGACAAGGAACGGTTAAAACCTCTTCTGGATCTTCCTCCGCCATCAGATTCAGCCTCACTAAGACGTGCTGTGGGTATGCTAGCACACTATTCGAAGTGGATTCATAACTTTTCACACCTCATTAAGCCACTAATTGGCAATGCACGGTTTCCGCTCGACCAAGATGCCATAAACTCTTTTGAAAATCTAAAATCAGAAATCGCTAAAGCTTCTCTAGCGGCTATTGATAATGACGAAACTTTTACAGTAGAAACTGATGCCTCTGAACACTCAATAGCTGCAACTCTTTCTCAAAATGGACGTCCTGTAGCTTTCCTTTCGCGTACTCTATCTAGTACTGAACGTGGTCATTCATCTATCGAAAAAGAAGCTAGCGCAATCGTTGAAGCACTTCGAAAATGGCGACATTATCTAGTTGGAAGATATTTCATTTTAATAACTGATCAGCAATCTGTAGCTTTTATGTTCGACCAAAAACATTCAAGTAAAATAAAAAATGAAAAAATTGAACGGTGGCGCTTAGAACTGTCGTGCTACAAATATGATATCATTTATCGCCCAGGACGAGAAAATATTGTAGCAGATGCTCTATCAAGAATATGCGCTTATACGAGGCCCAATAAACTTTACGAACTACATGATCAACTGTGTCATCCGGGTGTAACCAGAATGGTGCATTGGGTTAGATCTAAGAATCTACCATATTCCATTGAAGAAATAAAATCAATGACAGCAACTTGTTCAATATGTGCTGAGATAAAACCACGGTTCATACAAACTAAAGGCAAGTTAATAAAAGCTATCGCTCCTTTTGAAAGGATAAATATTGATTTTAAGGGCCCACTTCCATCGAATACTCAAAACCGATATCTACTGACTGTAATAGACGAGTTTTCGAGGTTTCCATTTGCTTATCCCTGCAGTGATTTATCGGCCGCTACCGTTATAAGATGTTTAAAGGATCTCTTTCATACTTTTGGATTTCCATTGTATGTTCATTCTGATCGAGGATCTTCGTTCTTGTCGGAAGAACTCAGAAACTTTCTTACGCCTCTTGGAATAGCTACAAGCAGAACCACTCCTTACAATCCCCAAGGAAATGGCCAAGTCGAACGACTCAACGGCACTTTATGGAGAGCAATTCAACTCAATCTTCGTTCAAAGAATATGGACATATCGAACTGGGAACAAGTCTTATCCAACGCGTTACACTCGATTCGGTCGCTTTTATGCACGAGTATAAACGTTTCTCCTCACGAAAGGATGTTCCATCATCCGCGCCGTTCACCTAATGGGAAATCCTTACCTTCGTGGCTTATAAACTCTGGACCAGTATTAATAAAAAAGAATGTGAGAACTTCCAAATATGATCCACTCGTTGAAGAAGCAGAAGTTATCCAAGCAAATCCTACATATTCGCATGTTCGTCTCTCTGACGGACGAGAATGCACGGTGTCTAATAGACAATTAGCACCTCTACCTACAATTTCAAGTAGCGAATATGATAATGAACCAGAAGCTGAGGTACCTGCACAATCAGAAACAAGTAATGAACCAGAAGCTGAGGTACCTGCACAATCAGAAACAAGTAATGAACCAGAGGCAGAAGAACCAGCACAACCTGGGAATCGTCGTTCAACTCGTGACAGACGGCCTCCGGCGTATCTCCAGGATTATGTTGGAGTATTAAGGGCGGGTGATTGTAGTATACTTACCTCCTTTCTATAATATCTATGCCTAACTACTACTCATTGATATGTGGAAAAGAAAAGATACCTACTTGTCATTCTACTTCAAGCCAGATTTGTCACTAGACTTTTATGTTAAATAAAACCAAATAATCTTGGTTTTGCTTTTTAATTCAATAGCTAAGAACACTCCGGACAAATTCACACACACAACCACACATACACACACACACGCGCGCGCGCCCACATACACCTTGAACTTATAACACCCCATCTTTTTTCCGTCGGGGCTTGTACTAATATTTATTCTGTGGTCGGGGGTTAAAAATACCTACCTGCTTTCGATCTCTTTTTTTATACCTTCTACTTGAATGACGGAACAAGGCGGAAACCTCTGACTATGAACAGTGCATTACCTCACAGGTCACGTCCACCTATGACGCGCCCTATGTGGCATTGCTCTGCGCCCGCCACCCTGATACATAAAGCTCCGACCCTATGTTACGGCCTCTTCTAGCTGTCTTGCGCGTTACGAAGTAACTAATACATAATCTGTGCTACAATGTTGACTACCTACCTTCATAACGGAAGGTTTATTTGATTTTATTAGATATGTCGACAACCCTTTCGATGCGCATCACTCCGCGCCAGACAGCGAAAGAGTTACGCGTTAGAAGAGATAGCAAATGTTTAGGTGAATATCGCGATAGGCATTGAGCTACTTGTACTAATATTTATTCTGTGATTGAGCGCCAATGCGAGCTGAATTGCACTTTGTTGCGTCCCAGCAAGAGTCGCTATTTATATAATTTTTTTCGCTGAGTGCGTCTTCTGAATTTGTACTAATATTTATTCTATGGCGGAGCTCCTGCCATCGCTCGGTCGCACGAGCCCGCCCCATGTCCGTAGAGGTGGGTTTGGAGAGGTCACCGTTTCTAAAATACAAGTAAACATGTATTATTCCCGTCACAACAGTAAGGAACAGCAAGCTTATTATGTAACCAAATTGCAAATTCGTATTACGTATCAGCGATACGTAATACGAATTTGCAATTTGGATGCGATGATCGCGCAATTATTGCTATCGCATTGCTATTGCAAGATACGTACCTAGGTAGTCGTTTGCGTCAGGAAACCCGAGTGGCAATCAGAGGGGTAAAGCAGATCCGTCGTGACAGATCGTGTCGCCGTCGGTCCCTCAATGTGAGCCTCAACCCTCAACGGAACGATATGACAGGAGGGTTTCGAATGGAATGAAAAAGCAGAAACCCAATACTTGCCGAAACCAGGGCAAAACCGTAGCACCGAGCGGGGAACGTATCTCAAATGAAAAATCTGATTTGTCATCAGAGTTTGTACATCCAAGATTTTTTCAATCAATCCGTGTCATCTATTTGCTTCCTATGTTTGCGTGGGAGCTAAAGGTAAGAACCTCAGGCATGTTCCCCATTGCCTTAGCATCTACGCGCGGAATGCCGTCTCTGAGCTCAACCCTGTAGTACATTCCTCGAAGTTCCGAACCGAACAAAAGTCAATGCCAGAAGGTTGGAATGACTGACATATTGACATGACATTTCTTTCGTAAACTTTCGTTCATTCATTTTGCCTTTTGGTTTTGTTTCGTTCGATCAAAATTTCGATTAATAATTTTCGATTCATTTGATTCAATCAATGTTGTCTGAAAATCAAATTAACACGAATCTATCTATCTAGGAAGAAGACAAGCCTACGAGCTGCTACCTAACGTAGTGATTACATGCTCAGTGCTCACCTAGTACATGTTCAATCGCGATACGAGTGTTTATTAAATGTCGAAGATGAAGAAACTCAAAGGCTCCTTCCGCTATACTCAATGGGATCCCTGCTTGATATCCTCACAGATAGTGGCTATGCAGTCCTTGCTTTATCTTTCTTTGTGTCTGCTCATTGCCATTATGCAGGATCTGACTGATTCAACGAGAACACTGGACCATATATTTGAGTATCATGTGAGTTCCTTTTGTCACTTACATTTTCAAAGATATCGGTCGATATGGATGACACTGATCATTTTCCTTCGTAAGTTGTAATGTGACCTTGGTGAAATTGTATAGTCACTCCATAAAACCAAGATGAATTGATTTTGTGCCTCACTTTGTTTGTTTACTCAGCTGGTTGATGGAGTTTTTATTTATAATACACAGGCAGCTCTCTGAGCTGATGCGTGTATATCTTAGTCCTTATCAGTGCACTTTAAATGTTTGTCAAGTCTATTTTTAACCCCGCAAAAACGACGGGGTGTTATAAGTTTGACGTGTCTGTGTGTGTCTGTCTATCTGTGGCATCGTAGCTAGGAGCTCCCGAACGGATGGACAGGTTTAGTTTTTTTTTTGTTTGAAAGGTGAATTTGTCGGGTGTGTTCTTAGCTATGTTTGATCAAAACCGGTTCAGCAGTTTCATAGCGTTGAGGGTTTTTTAATTTTTACAAAATTAATTACTTGTTGAAAGAATTCACTACCTAAGGTACTTTGTATGTGTAGACTAAGGTCGGTTACTTACGTTCCAAGAGGCTGAAATCAGTCTCATAAAAATAGATTATCAGATATAAATGTACTCAACACAAATACCTAACTAAACCTTTTGCCTCTTTTCAGGAAATACATGTAAGAGACAGTGAAGGCCGAGCAGTCATATTTGCATTCATGTTGAATGCAGTTATTGGAGCCGTTGCAATGTGGAACATTGTTGGACGGACCAAGTTGTGCTTGGATTTTAGGTACGTTTACATCTATTTCAGGATACAATACATGACATGGCACCCAACAGACACATACACAGTCCTGATCCCACACTAGGATTCCATGTGTTGTGAATATCGGGAACTACAAGTTGAATACTCAGACCAGACACGGAACACCTGTCCAGTTGCTAATCCGTCCACCTGAGAATCTGTCCAGTTGAGAATCTGTCCAGTTGCGAATCTGTCCACTTGCTACGGAGGGACAAATATTTGCCGATCATACTAACATTTTTATTTTGTTCATTTATTTATGTAGTGCAAATTAGTGCTTGCTAATAAGAACACAACAACAAAGTGTGCTCCCCTTAAATAGAGGCAGTAAGAAAAGTGTCAATGGACACATTCTTAGTTTGTTACTTTTACTTATTTAATTTATTTATTCATTGAAATCACAAGGATCATTTTGAATCGTCTTAAAAAATAAATTTACATTTACTCCTGTTCCAACGCAACCAGACCTAGAAGAATCAGGCAAAAAAACGGTCTGTTTTTTTTTATGAACCTTCTTACTACTATGTGGGGAGCGCCTGTGTGGTGCCTCGAGAACAAGTGGAAGCTGATTCAAAGAAAAAAGGAAAACCAACTTAAAAGCCCTACTTAGGTAGGCAGTCAAAAATAAGATGATAGAGAGAATCAGCAAAAGTTCATAAGGCAGCACACTCTACGCTTGATATACTCTTAATCCATAACCCATCAATAATAAATTGCATGTAGGTACAGACATTGCAAATTGACAAATTAGGTGTCGAGGGGCAGAGCGACATCAGGCAGTCATGTAGAGTGTAATACACTTTCTTAATCAGATTATTCTTTGTGTAGGATTTAAATCTTCGAATCGAAAGCTTAGAAGCACTTTCTGGAAGTTTATTATAGAACCAAACAGTATAGAACCATACAGTATAATACCCCATAATAAAAAAAAAGTTATAAGTGAATTATTGTTGTAATCATTGTAAAACGCCTAAAGAGATGGCAAATGCTTGACCTAGACCAGAGAACCTAACCAGTTCTTCAAATTAAATGCTGTTATTCATTGGAACCACACCCAAACCACGTCAACCCAGAAAACATCTGATTATGGCTAAACAGCCGATTGCAGATAAAAAGGAACATAAAAAAAAGAAAAAAAAAAGTTAATTATTAATTAATTAATTAAATTATAAATCTACGTCAATGTTAAATTACTTATTAGCCTGCTTTATGGCTAGATTGTAATGTTATTGTACATTTTAGATACCTAAATTTATCTATATGGGTAAATTCAAGAGAAATATCAATAGGGCTCTTAATGGTAGACAGCGCGTTTGCAATACCGTGGGTGTTGCAGATGTCCATAGGCGGCGGTGACTGCTTTACATCGGGCGGGCCGTATGCTTGTTTGTCACCTTATTACATAAAAAAAAAAAAAAAAAAAAAATAAGAGCTTAACCTGACTGACTGACTTATTGATACATCATCACATTCTAAATTTTTTTTTGTTTTTTTTGTGATTTGTTGCATAGTGAAGCACTGGTATTGAGCTAGTTTATAATACACGGGCAGCTCTCGGAGCTGATGCATGTATCTTAGTCCTTGTCAATGCACTTATCAGTGTCAACAAGCTTTGGAACCAATAAATAAAAATGTTCCATATCTTTGTCCACAGTTGCACATTCCACTGCATACACTTACTAGCCTGTTGGATGTACAATGGCACATTCCCGACCACATTCTCCTGGTGGGTACTCAACATAGCCTGTGCAGCGGTCACGTGCGTAGCCGGCGAGTTCCTCTGCCTTCGCACGGAGTTGCAAGCGATCCCGCTGAGCAACATCGGGGCTAAAGTCGACTTATGAGAGTTGGTTTCTGTATGGCAAGTGTTTGTGTGGCTGAGATTGATGCACCAAGTTATTTATTCTTGAGGTAGTTTTATTGATAAAACTTCTGTGTAAATGAAAATTTCGAAAGCAAATGCCCCGATAGACATGTGGTAAAAGAAAATTACTTGTAAACGCTCAACAGAAGTCACCCCTTATGTTAATGTTAAAGAACTCCCTTTTCCGCATTCGAACTCTATGGGCGGTCCATTATGCGTGAGAGTCGTCTGACTTGGTAGTTAGCCAGCCTTACTCCGTCCAGAAGCACACAAGTTTCCTGGGGTCTTCGCAGGCTTGGCGGAGTGACCTCGGGTTGTTGAGGATTTGTGTACGTTGGGATGCTACTCCCACACATTCGAGGACTATGTGGGCAGCCGATTCTTCTTCGGTCAGGCACCCTCTGCAGAGTGGGCTGTCTGTGGCTCCGATGTTGAAGAGGTGTTTGTTCAGGAGACAGTGTCCTGTGAGTGTCGCCACGATGGTGCGAAGGTCTATTCTTTGAAGGTTGAGCAGGCGACGTGTCAGTTGTGGTAAGGCAGCCGGTAGGGCTGCTCTTGACTGAAGTCATCCCTATACACTTGCTTAGATTCTTCTCTTCTTCAGCAGCCTTTAGAGGTCCACTGCTGGACCGAGGCCTCCCCCCATAGAATGCAATGGGGGGGATTTTGCCAAAATTATCACGCTTGGCACGGATTGGTGATCGCAGTATCGGTGTTGAGTACTCAGGTGGATGCAGCTGCCCATCCCCTGGTGTAATCCCTTGGTCGGGTTTTACGACATCCACGGTAGGAGATGGAGGGGTCTACTCTCAGGCAGGACACACCAAAACGTTCTTGATGGGATCTAAAAACTATAGATGTCAGTAGACTAAAAATAATTAAAAAGAGCTTTGTACAACTATCAATTTTATAATTTTTCTAAGAATTAAGTTTCTAAATAAGTGTTACTTATATTTAAAGTAAGTATTGGTAATGTTGAATTTGTAGAAAACACTGTGATTATGATAAGAGAGATGAATTATGGTAGGTAAATACTATTTTCTAATTAATTAATTAATAATTTAGTATTAATAAATTATATACATCTTAATCTTTTTAATTATTTACCCTGAAACAAACTTTTTTTTTTTATCTCTTTTTTTTCGGAACTTTTGTCGTTTGACGACTATGCCAGTTCCATTGGTCGCTCTCCTAAGCTACTCATCAAATTTATTGAACCAGCCCATATATGGACCGGTAGAGCATGATGACTGCGTCTGATGTTTGCGCAGTCAACATGCTCTGAAGCAGACCCACATTGAGCTGTACAACACCTTTACACTGGTACATTTGCGCTCTCATAGCTGCACTCCGAAGACACTCCATTAATAGGTGGTACACATCTTTGAAACAAACTCAGATAAATGTACTACTACGAAAGTAAGTTTTTACCGTTATCACAGCAAATTTTCTGCCTCGGAGCGTGATTACCTCTATGGTGCAGTCAGTGAGTAGCTGAGTTTTTTTTTTTTTTTTTTTTACTACTAGAATGACGGATCAAGCAGATGGCCCACCTGATGTTAAGCGGTAACCTCTGCCTATGAACAGTGCATTACCTCATAGGTCACGTCCACCTAGGACGCGCCCTATGTGGCATTGCACTGCGCCCGCCACCCTGAGACATAAAGATGAAAAGTCTCATGTGCCTGTAATTTCACCGGCACCCTTACCCTTCAAACCGGAACACAGCAATGCGAGCACTACTGCTTTGCGGCAGAAATAGGTATGGTGGTAGTACTTCCCCGGACGAACTCTTTCACAAAAAAGCTCTACTACTACTAAAAGATGCGAGTAGCTGGTGTACATGGTACTCGTAGTTCCTGATATCGACAAAAAGGAATCCTAGTGTACTATCAGGGCTGTGTGTAAATTTTTGGTGTTAGCAAAAACAGGCTACCTGAGTATTATTAATATATGTTTTATTTATTATTATTATTATTATTAATTTATAGACGAGCAGCTTTCGCTGATGTGTCTACGTCACAGTATTAGAATTTAAAATTTAGTCGAAATATTGTCACTTAGTTATGGTAGATTTTTTTGAGCACTGATTTATTTGTTCGAAGCCAGATGTCGAGTTTATTTTTGAATGCATTGACGGAAGTAGCAGTAACGACGTCATCTGATAGCGCGTTCCAATTGTGAACCACTCTATTGCTGAAGAAGTGATGAGCGGCAAGTGAGACGGCGGGATCACGGTTTAACTTCAGCTGGTGACCACGTGTGGATCTTAGATCTTCTTTTTTAATAAAAATGTCATGAAAGTTTGGCAGGTTGTAATGATGGGTCATAATCTTGTAAGTTTCGATAAGATCTCCTCGAAGGCGTCTATCCTCAAGAGTAGTGAGACGTAGTGTGAGTAATCTGTCCTCATAGGATTTTCGACGTAGAGCCTGCGGTATCTTAGTGGCCCTCCTTTGGACACTTTCAAGAAGGTCTTTGTCTTTTTTGAAGTAGGGGTGCCATATCTGAAATCCGTACTCCAGTAGTGGCCTTATATATGTTTTATAAATCTTGCGAAAAACATCAACAGTCATTGCTAGAAAGGACCTTCGTATAACATACAGAAATGAATTCGCCTTCTTGACTATGATAGTAATGTGTTCTCCCCACTTCAGATTAGATGAGATATTAACCCCTAGATCTCGCTGAAGGCCGATTGGGGACAAAATGTTTCCATCCAGTGTGTAAGTGACTCTGGGGTTATTGTTGCCTAAATGGAGAATGTTGCATTTGGATGCGTTTAGTTTGATTATCCAATCCTTTGTCCAGTCTTGTATGCGAATTAAATCTTCTTGTAACTGCCCTGATTTAATAAGTGGGTTATTGGTGGTGTTATTTGTAGGTAAAACATTCTATTAATCGATACGGTTACCATTATTTAATTCCTAACCATATAACCATGAGAGACAAGTCTGTTATCGCCTGGTGGTGATGGTGGCGCCAACGTGATTTGCTGACAGTTTATTTGCAAAATAAAATAAGCATATACGTGCAGCTTCATAGACACAATCACAGCTACTCGAGATAAGATATTTGAGACTCCTCTTGCATGAGAGATGGCGCTGTCCTGAAGTAGTGGTGCCTTCTAGCTTCACTAAAATGAACTAAAATGTTACTCATAACGAGAGATAGCAGCGTCCTGAAAGCAGTGGTGCCCTCTAGCTTTAATGGAATGAACTAAAATGTTTACTCTATTGCACGAGTGATGGCGCTGTCCTAAAAGCAGTGGTGCCCTCTAGCTTCAATGGAATGAACTGAAATGTCTCATGTGCCTGTATTTTCACCGCCACCCCATACCCTTCAAACTGCGATGTGAGTAATGCGAATTGCGAGCACTACCGCTTTGCGGCAGAAATAGGTATGGACGTGGGGAAGTTCTACTAGACAAACTCTTTCACAAAAAAGCTACTACTACTTTTCATCGCCACTTTTCATCTTTATGTCTCAGGGTGGCGGGCGCAGTGCAATGCCACATAGGTTGCGTCGTAGGTGGACGTGACCTATGAGGTAATGCACTGTTCATAGGCAGAGGTTACCGCTTAACATCAGGTGGGCCTCTTGCTTGTTCCGTCATCCAAGTAGTATAAAAAAAAAAAAACTTAACCATTGCTTGCGAAGCCGAGGGAAAAGGGCTAGTAAATGCAGTAGAATAAAAGGCATATTTTCTTCTGTACATATTTATTAAGTGTCAACTTATACTAATAATATTGTTGCTCGAGCAAGACACACAACAGTCTTCCTGCAAAGTCTTATTTACAATAATATTTCATTAAGTATAACCTATAAATAACATAAGACAACAAAGGATACGTAAATCTAACTCAACTCTGAGAGGGATCTTGAGTGCACGTTTTTGCATATCCCAATACTGGGTAAAGGTCTCCCTCGATGTCTTCCACTTGTCCAAATGATTGCAATTTTGAAATTTGAAAGCACTCTGTTTTCTGTAATGCTTGATTAGCAACCGTAGCCACTGACCTCAAAGTATAGTTATGTACCCATTTAGGGTCAGCGCTCAAAAAGTGTCCAAAACAAAAGAGAAACAAAATGCATAAAAAGAAACAATTCTGTCAAGTTTTAACCATCCATTGCTGCTTGATTATTGAACACATTTGAAGGACTAGAGTGTGAACCGGCAATGTATCAAACTCATTTCTCATTGTTATAATTTTCAAAGGTGCTTATTTTGGCATTGTCATGGAATGCTAAGTCCATCGTAGAGTTATTAGAAAGTCTGGCCATAGGTATGTAAATCAAGCACAAATCCAGAAACAGGAGATCCTGAGGAACATCAGAATCCTGGAAAGGAGGAGGGTGTTGGTGTATGCGACACAGTTTATATACTTCTGCAGGCTTCATCGTTTCCCATTGTTTTTGTAAATATGTATTCTTAGTTCTAAATAAAAATATTTTGATTTGTTTAAAAATCAAAATAGGTATCTACTGAGCACCCTTGACCGTCCATTAGAAATATATACATAGATGGCGCAACCCCCTAACATACACACCTACACACACATCTAGTGTGTTTCCTTTGAGTTCTGGGGGGTTCTTCTGATGCTGACATGTCTGATAGATGGAATCCTGCAGCTGGCTGGGTGATAGTCTCAATTGACCAGTTCTCCTCAAGTTACGGGGTTAGTCTGGATAGTTCTGCTGATCCCCAAAACCCCCTTAACCTAGCTAGAACACTAGATCGTGATAGGTTCCTGATGCTGACATGTCTGATAGATAGAATCCTGCATCTGGCTGGGTGATAGTCTCAAGTGGCCAGATCTCCTCGAGTTCCGGGGCCAGAATGGTCCTGCTGATCTCCGTATCCCCTTACTAATAACCTAGCTAGAATACTCGATCTTGATAGGTGGAGTCCTGCGGCTGGCTGGGCTTGGCCTGCGGTCCGGGGACGTGGTGATGGTGTCTCAAGTGGCCGGGCCTCCGCGGAGGGGCCAGGTACTCGAACATGCTCTGAGTATGCTGCGCGAGCATGTTGGCGAGCTCGCACGGCATCGGGTCGGTCCAGAAGAAGTCGTGGTTCAAAGCGGTGTCTGCGTCGTTTCTAGAAAATTTAAAAGTTAATTAATACCTGATGTATCATTATTATTTTAAACTAGCAGCGCCCCGCGGTTTCACCCGCGTAAGTCTCGATCCCGTGGGAATTTAGTAGTAGTAGAGCTTTTTTTGTGAAAGAGTTTGTCCGGGGAAGTACTACCACCATACCTATTTTTGCCGCAAAGCAGTAGTGCTCGCATTGCTGTGTTCCGGTTTGAAGGGTAAGGGTGCCGGTGAAATTATAGGCACTTGAGACTTTTCATCTTTATGTCTCAGGCTGGCGGGTGCAGTGCAATGCTACATAGGGTGCGTCCTATGTGGAAGTGACCTATGTGATAATGTACTGTTAAAGGCAGAAGTAACCGCTTAAGATCAGGTGGGCCAGGTGATTGTTCTGCCAATAACTTTTTCTTTTTTTAATTGGTACTAGTAGTTACACAACACATGCACCCCCCCTTCAATCCCACGACACAGGGGATCATAGTGTGGGATCAAGAATGTATGTGACTGTTGTGTTTATGATGTTACTAGCAGCGCCCCGTAGTTTAACCCTCGTAAGTCTCGATCCCGTGGGAATATCGGGATACAAATATTCCTATGTGTTATTCCGGGAGTCCAGTTATCTCCATTCCAAATTTCATGCAAATCCGTCCAGCCGTTTTAGCGTGAAGAAGTAACAAACACACACACACAAACTTTCGCATCTATAATATTAGTGGGATTTAGCCCGCACACGGCCGTCTATTGAGTTCAATCAATACAACATATTAGCTTTTATAATATTGGTACCGTTTAGCGGGGTCGAGCTGCAGCAACTTATCGAGGAGATCACAGCCGTACGGGTCCTTCACGTAGGGCTTCAGGCGTTCCTGGAACACGTCACGACTCAATTAAAAAACTTCATACAATAATAGTCTTTCTGGGCAAAACCTGATCTGCCTATACATGTTTTTTACGACCTCTGTGGCGCGGCGGGCGAAGCTTGGCCTGCGACGCACGAGGTGGCGGGTTCGATTCCCGCCTCGGAACAAATATTTGTGCGATCGCAGATATTTGTTCAGGGTGTTCTGGGTATTTTCTATGTATAATAAAAAATATCTATCTATGTAATATATTGTATTAAGTATATCAGTTATCTAGTACCCATAACACAAGCTCTGCTTAGCTCGGCGCTAGATAATGTTGTGTGAACTGTCCAGCATTTTCTTTTAATTTTATTTATTATTTATGGTACCGGATATTTTAGAATCACGTTTATTGGAATCTCCGGCGGTAACTTCCGAATCAGCTGTCGGAATGCTTTTCGAACGTTTTAAAATAGCCCTGCAGACCTTGTATGTGACTGTTGAGTGTTATTTGCTATACCTTGACCTTCCGTTTCTGTCCCTTGGGTAGTTCCATCTTATTGTACAGATCCAAACTCTCGACTCCGGGCCACACATCCGGTGTACACGAGCCACACAGCTGGGAGATCAGGATGAGTTGCTGCTGCTCAGTCGGACCCTAGGGAGTAAATAATTGTATTACAGATAGATAGATAACATGTTATTGCACACCACATAAAAATTAACACATTAAAAACAATCAGAAAAATAAGTATGGAAGTACAATGGGCGGTCTTATCGCTGAAGCGATCTCTTCCAGACAACCATGGGATGGACTGGAATTGACGAGAAAGATAAAGGATGGTGGTGTAGATCAAATAAATAAAAGCATACATATACATACAATCTTACAATACAAAAATACATAATATAAATACACAAAATATACTAAATAAATAAATAAAACATCTAACCATATTACTAGAATTAACAGCTTTGCGAGATGGACAAAAAGTGATTGAGCAATAGCTTTGTGAAGAATAGAATAGAATAAATGTTTTTTTTTTTATATATATATATTTTTTTTAAATTAATTTGGCGGTTCTGATAACCAGCGGAAGAACATTCCATAGATGGATAGATGATGCAGAGGTGATGTGGTATGTCCGGCCTAAGAATAAAACCGTCCATCTCCTGCCGTGGATTTCGTAAAGGCCGACGACTGAACTACACCATGATATGGGCAGCAGCATCAAGTGGTCGTCGTCGTTTCGTATGATGTAGTGCTGGCCTCTGGTGTCAGAGTTTGTCAAGCCGCCCGAGGGCCTCTGACATGGCTTATCGACTGCTATTAATCAATAACAGCCGGGACCGACAGCTTAACGTGCCCTCCGAAGCACAGAGTGATGGAAATCCACACAAAGCTTAGAAAATTCATTGGTGCGGAGGCTAGGATCGAACCCGGTATCGTTGGATTCTGAGTTGCACTATTGAACCATTAGGCTACCATGATGAATTTATCAATTCAGCAAAGGCATACCTGCATGATAGGTGATCGCGTCCACATCTCTGCCATGATGCAGCCGGCCCCCCACATGTCCACAGGTGGACCATAGTTACGATCACCTGAAACACAGTCGTTCCTAGAAAGTGGTTGTTTGGTAAAGATCATGTATATCAACCGGTAGATGCCCACTACTGGATGTGGCTTTCCCTCCCCTCACTTTCCCCGTTTTTTCCATAATCATAATCATTTATTCGCAAGAATTTAGGTATAATAGATGTTAATATAATGTTAAAAATATAAATGTTCCTTTACATTCTGCCTCATAAAGGTGTGCAAAATTAACAAGTAATTAATTTTGTAAAAATTAAAAAAACACGCAACGCAATGAAACGGCTGAACCGATTTTGATCAAACAAAGCTAAGAACACTCTCGACAAATACACCTTTCAAACAAAAAAAACTAAATCGGTTTTTCCTTTCGGGAGCTACAATGGGACAGACAGACACACACACACACACACACACACACACACACACTATATATAAATGGAATGGGAGCATGCACTATTGTTGGTGACAGTGGATATTTATTTATTTATAATACACAGGCAGCTCTCAGAGCTGATGCGTATCTTAGTCCTTATCAGTGCATTCTAAATGTTTTTACAGTCTATATTTGAAAGAATTCACTAAGAGGGCACCAATCAAGGGGCATAGTGGCTCCAGAGGTAACGATAGGGCTGATGAACTGGCCAGGAGCGGCTCGGAATTGCTACCAGCAGGACCGGAGCCCATTTTACCCCTGCCATTTAGCCAGATACGCTCCTGGATCCGTAAACGTACTGTCAATCTACCCCAAGAGCTATGGGAAAATTTATCGGATTGTAGGCAGTCAAAGGAGGCGTTTCCGGACCTAAATCCGAAATACTCCCGTAAACTCCTCAATCTGAAGCGCGATAAGCTACGGCTGATCGTCGGGATTGTCACGGGTCACTGTGCTCTTAATAAACATTTATTTACTCTGGGTATTACAGATAGCCCCCTATGTAGAGGCTGTCTAGTAGCTGATGAGACGCCAGCGCATGTACTCCTGGAGTGCAGCAGCGTGGCGTCCCAGAGGAAAGCATACCTCGGGACACCAGGCAGGCCTGCGCCAGCATTGGCGAGCTGCTAGCCTTCCTGGAGGACATCGGGTGGCTGGACTAGCAGCCTCCACCCATTACGCAAAAAGGGCCCGTTGGTGGCCTAGTTGCGGAGAAGAGTCTGCTCTACAAGTACAAGTACAAGAGGGCACCAATCACTAAGTCTGCTAGCCGGTTCCAGGTGCACACAATGTGATCGGACAATATGTGCATCCTCGGATTGCTGGTACTTGGCCTGCGTTACAGCTTAAGCGAGTGTCCTCTGAGCCCTGTATTATTCATGTTGTACATGATATATAGTATCTGTGATAATTCTGGTATACTGTAGTGTATATTGCTGCCCATTCCATGGTATGATTCCTCAGTTGACTATTATGATCCATTGTAGAATTTAGGACTGAAACTGTACATCATTCAAAATCATGTTTTATTTGATTTGGATGATAATATCAATGGACTGATAGTCGAGTCTCAAACAATAACTAAGAGGCTCTCGCTAAAGGGTTGGATCAAGGGTCAGATTCAGAAGGTGGTACTCCTGGACTCAGCACGCATCGTCAGGAGGTTCCTCTCACTGCAGCTCTAGCTCCCGACCGTTTGAACCTTGCTCCACGGTCGGTGGTTTCCCTTGTTAATATATTTTATTTTTGACTATAATGTTTTTTTATACTATTTATGTTTGTAATAGTAGGTATTTCTTTATAGTAAAAAAAATATTATTAATTTTTTTTTTTTTTTTTTTTTTTTTTTATGTTCCTTTTTATCTGCAATCGGCTGTTTAGCCATAATCAGATGTTTTCTGGGTTGACGTGGTTTGGGTGTGATTCCAATGAATAACACCATTTAATTTAACGAACTGGTTAGGTTCTCTGGTCTAGGTCAAGTATTTGCCATCTCTTTAGGCGTTTTACATTTTCTTGTGTGTTTAACAGGTTCTTAGCAAGTTCGTTTGAGTGGTTTTCAAGTCTTTCCTTGTATTTTATGCAGTATTTGCTAACTTCCTCCTTGACAGTCGGCATTTCCAGGTATTCATGTATTTCTGTGTTCCTCACAAACCAGTGTGCGCTTGAGACAGTTCTAAGGGCAATGTTTTGAAATCTTTGGAGGATTTCGATATTGGAGTTGCTAGCTGAACCCCAAAGTTTTAAATGAGATTTTAAATAAATTAGTGTCATAATAATATGTCTGGATGGAGGCCTATACCCAGCAGTTCACTCACCTAACAAAAGTTCTGGTGGTCGATACCACAGTGTGACCACTCTGTTGGTGTATTTGTTCACTGTTCCAGACTTCGCTACACTAAATGCCCTCGCCAGGCCGAAATCTGCTAGTTTTAGTATCCCATTCTTAGTAATCAACACATTAGCAGCTTTCATGTCTCTGTGAAGGATCTTGTTGCTGTGTATGTAGTATAATCCATTTAATAATTGCTGCATAACCTTTTTGATTTCTCCTAAGCTGAATTTAACGTTCACATTCGATAGTAAGCCCGCCAAGTCGTGCTCGCAGAAGTCAAAAACTAAGTAAAATGTTGACCTATATTTGTTATGCAAAGTAGCTTTAGTTCGGCAGATCTCTATCAAGTTTACGACGTTCTCGTGTTTAAGGAGTTGTAAGATCTTTATCTCGCGCAGCGCAGTGATCGGGAAGCCTTCTTTCTCGTTGTCCATAAGCACTTTCTTCATAGCAACGAACTTTTTGCTGGTGTTCCTGGCTCGAGCTTTGAACACTTCTCCGAAGGTTCCCTGTCCAATTTTGGCGACTTTCTCGTATTTGGAAGACTCATCGCAAAAGGGGAAGTCGAAATCTTCGATGTATTTCTCCTTTTCCCTCATGCTGAGGATTGTGGAGCTCGTACTCAAGACGGGTTGCGTGGGCTCGCGAGGAGCGCTCACGTTTTGCATTTTAGCAGCAATTTTGGTGGTTTAGATATACTTCCAGGCAAAGAGCATGAAGATTTTCGCTTGCTAGCAATAAGAGCAAATTTTAAAATAAAAATAGATGAGTTTTCTTTCGTGAACATCAAAACGAACGAAAACAACAAAAGAAAGAAAAGGAAAACTTCCTCCTGGTACTTGGCAGTTGACACTTGGCAGGCTGGCAGTTTTTCTTTCTTTTTTTCTTTTTTGTTGGACTGTTGGAAGCTAAAGCTTTTGCTATGTCAGATTCCACTTTTAGATTATGGCATCTGTGGCAGTGCTGTCACCTCTCTGAGGCCAATCAGCGCTAAATGCTTGAAATTCTTAAAAATAGCGCTAGGTTACACGGTTACACTAGATTGCATAAACATAAAATAGCGCTAGATTCAGCTAGCTTGCATGATTAAAAAAAGGCATAGTAGTAAGAAGTTTTTAATTTTTACAATTTGTATATTTATCATCTTAATCTAAAATGGTCTGAATATTAAGTATTTAGTACCCTACCCTAAACCAAATAAAGGGAACGGAACCTAAGCGAATTGCGGTGTTGCTGCTTACTTTCTACTTTTTGTCGAGATTGCGACGTGATTACTAATAAGACGACCTCTGTGGCGCGGCGGGCGACTCCCGCCTCGGAACAAATAATTTTGCAATCCGCAGATATTTGTTCAGGGTGTTCTGGGTATTTTCTATATATAATAAAAAATATCTATCTGTTATATATTGTATTAAGTATATCAGTTGGTGAGATCATCTCTCACCTGCTATAACATGGATGACCTTAAGCTTTTTGCAACGAAAATACTAGAGCTGGTAGCGTTGCTGAATATTACACAGGTATTCAGCAACGCTATAAGCATGGAATTCGGTGTAGATAAGTGTGCGGTCATGCAAGTGCAGCGGGGGAAAGTTGTTAGTTCTACGAATTTGCAACTTTCAGAGACAATGTCCCTCAGATCTCTCTCCTAAAGCGAAACCTACAAATATCTTGGTATGTCGGAGTCGTTAGGTATGGTAGATACCTAACTAAATCATAAATAAAGCAGTCGGTGAAGGAACGTTTCTTTTGTCGCCTGAAAAAAGTACTTAATAGTCTTCTGTCGGGTGGCAACAAGGTTCGCGCCTTTAACGGCTGGGTTATGCCCCTGCTCATATACACCTTCGGCATACTAAGGTGGACCTAGACAGAGTTAGATGCCCTGGATTGTAAGGTTCGTCAACAGTTAACGATCCATCGCATGCGACACCCACGCTCATCAGTAATGCGAATGTACATCCCGCGGAAGTGTGGTGGTCGGGGCTTTTTAAATGCCAAGACTCTACACAACCACGAGGTGTGCAATGTTAGGGAGTACTTCCTCCACGCCAAGTACGGGATGCATCACGATGTCGTTGCAGTTGACAAGAACTTTACTCCGCTCTCCTTAGCAAACGAGAACTGGCGTAAACCATCAGCCCTGAGCACTCAGGACCGCAGGACCGTATGGGAGAGCAAGGAACTGCACGGGCGGTTTTACAAGGCCCTCACAGGGCCCGATGTGGATCTGCTCGCTTCAGTGAACTGGCTACGTGTCGGTGACCTTTTTGGGGAAACTGAGGGTTTTGTTTTTGTGATTATGGATGAGGTTATCAAGACGAACAACTATCGAAAGTACATCATGAAGGATGGGACGGTTGATATCTGTAGAGCATATCACCGTCCCGGAGAGTCCCTCAGGCATGTACTTTCCGGTTTTTCGCATCTTGCTAACTCAGAGTATCTGCACAGACACAACCAAGTAGCCAGGATCATCCACCAGCAACTTGCTCTTCGATATGACCTTGTAGGACCTGAGGTGCCGTACTATAAATACGTGCCTCAGCTGGTTCTTGAAAATGGCCGTGCCACGCTCTACTGGGACCGGTCTATCATCACGGATAGGACTATTGTTGCCAATAAGCCTGATATCGTGCTGGTAGACTGGTCGGAACGCCGGGCGATACTGGTTGATGTCACTATCCCGCATGATGCTAATCTCGTGAAGGCCGAGAAAGACAAGTTAAGCAAGTACCTACCTTGACTTGGCTCACGAGATTACCGCCATGTGGGATGTGGATTCAACGATTATCATCCCGATAGTCATTTCAGTGAATGGACTGATAGCGAAGAGCTTCGACCAATACCTTAAGAAGCTGTTGCTGAATGGTTGGATTAAGGGTCAGATTCAGAAGACGGTACTCCTGGACTTGGCACGCATAGTCAGGAGGTTCCTCTCTCTGCAGCCCTAGCCCCCGATCGTTTGGGCCTTGCTCCGCGGTCGGTGGTTCCCCGTTTAGATTTATATTTTTTAGTATAATGATTTTTTTATACTAGGTATTTATTTTTTATACGAGTAGATAGTAAACCTTTATAGTGAAAAATATATATTTTTTACGAGATTTTGAATATATTTCTGAGATAATAATAAATCTCTTTATTTCAGACAAAGTCCATAGATACAATCACAGCAAAATAATATGTTTATAAACATAAATAGTACCTATTATATAACCACTATTACAACGTAGTTATTGTAGTAAACATGACAAAATTAGTAGGTAAAGTTACAAATACCACCTAATTGCTACAAAGTAAGAAACTAAATAAAAATCAGAAAAGTTAAATGATAATTTTTACCCAATGTCAAACAGACAGTCAAAATTCTGTGCCATAATTCTGAGAATGTTATTGGGGCTATTTCTAACCCGTCCCAGTAGAGAGGCTATTCGCTTACGAATAATCGCTTGAAAGCCACCGCTTCTTGCGTTGGCAAACATGCCCGACGCACTACAACATCGTGGCAGCCCCAATAGCATCCTAAAAATATTATTATATTGGACACGTAGCGCGCTGAACGATGTCTGAGTTTAGTAAACCCATAGGCTGCTGGTGTAGAAGCACTGACAATAGGCTCTAAATAATGTTACTTTAGCTTCAGCTTAGCTTGGGGCTAGATAATGTTGTGTGAACTATCCAGCAATATTTATTATTTATTTATTTATTAAGTTTGGTTTGTGGTAAAAAAGCGCTATATTTTCAGCTAGAAGTTAATATTAATATTTCAGCGCTAAGTGTCCCAAAAAAGCGCTAGATCTACCTCCGAAAGCGCTAAGGTGGCAGCACTGTTCTGTGGCCAGAACATGGAGTTATTATTCTGTGGCCAACCGGAGGTTAGTAATTTGCATGGACGTATAAGTCCATGGTAATTTGTTTCGTCCATGTTTGTTACAAAATGTGGTAATTTGTATGGAGTCACCTTAGAGCATTGCAGGCCTCCGTACCGGGAGTCACCGATGAGTGCCCCTAGCGGATAAGTTGCGGAACTTAATTATAAGCATCCTAACGTAGTACCATACTACTACTAGTAGTATGTGGCAGATTGTGGCGTTACCGTGTTAGCATCCCAGTATACCTATATTGATCATGAAGTTATATTTACCAGTTACCTATAACTTCATGATATTAATATTGTTGTAGTTTTTGGTTAGCTCTTACGTAGTATTTAAATCCTCTTTGGTTAGTATCCTAGCAGTAGTTTTTGCATCGTTTTTTGCAAAACCTATCAATGTTCCGCTTCTTTCTAGTTTATCGCTTCCTTCTTGCATCCTTAGATCCCGATATATATAAAACCACAGATTACTTAATAGTTACTTCGTAAATAAAACTTTAGAATCCTTTATTTGTTGCAATAATATTTTAAAAAAACCCATTAATCCTCATATTATTATTTATAGTCTATAGTCCAGTCCACTCTCCTGGGGGCCAACCATTAGCCTCAGTGGCGCGTATAGAAAGAGGCATAATGTCCAGCAGTGGACTATTGCGGACTGATGATAATGATTATGAGCCGTAAGAGCCCCGTTGGACAACAATCTTATTCGAACATTTATTTCGGTAGATTATTCCCAAATTCGGTAGTTCTACAACACGTAGGTAGGTTTTGCACCACTGGATTTTCATAGAAAAAAACAAGTAGTAAAAACCATTCCGTTCTTCAAATTATAACATGGCACTTTTTGCAGGTTTTTTTATTTTTTTATTTATGTTACTATGAGGAAGATGTAATTTATATATTTAAAAAATAAAATTAGTGTTTTTAACATTATAAACATAATGTCTGTTACAAAATTCAATCAACTGTTATGATAACAGTGTGGGAATTCGATTCAATAAATACGTATATTGGAACGTGTATGTGCGAGTTTGACAACGCTATACGAAAATAGAGCATTGTCTCGTTCTATCTTATAGCAGTGATATATTATCATTCATTCTTTTGCATCATAATGCAGGAATAAAACAATATTGTTTAGAAAGATCATGGTACGAATCAAAGTAATGTTACAATAAGCTTGAAACAAAACGCTCTGGAAACATGATAGTTTTTAAATTGTTGGTGGTTCGGCCCCTGATCTTTTTTTTTCCTATTTCCGCGTTTTCTAAAATATGTTTCCCTAAATTTTACTACAAAAATCAACAAAAAAAATGGCAAAAGCACAAGCCGTGCGATGCGACGACAAAAAAAAAAAAAAAAAAAAAACCCAGTGTTGCCATATATACAGATTTATCTGTATTGGTACAGATTTTTGGCTCCTGATACAGATGACAGATTTCACTTTAGGTTTATACTGATTTTTTGAATTCAAATTTTCATGTGAGAATACAAAGAAGAATATAAGTAAATGGCTCAAACTTAAAACTTTTTTTTTTACTCCAGTGCAACAGTAGAAAGAATATTTTCTTCAATTAATATGATAAAAACGAAAACTCACAACCATTTAGGTACAGACACTACGGAAGGATTACTCTTGACCAAACAATTATTAAAAAAGTGGCCAAGTGCGTGTCGGACTCGCCCATGAAGGGTTCCGTGGCAGCAAGTAACATAATATAAAAGTTCTTGGATGGATTACGATTAATGACGTATTCAAAAAAAACTACTTACTAGATCTCGTTCAAACCAATTTTGAGTGAAAGTTTACATGGTAATGTACATTATATATTTTTTTAGTTTTATCATTCGCTTATTTTAGAAGTTACGGGGGGGGGGGGGGGGCACACTTTTTACCACTTTGGAAGTGTCTCTCGCGCAAACTATTCAGTTTAGAAAAAAAATATATTTGAAACCTCAACATCATTTTTGAAGATTTATCCTAGAAGAAAAAAAAAACACAGAATACATCTACCAAGTTTCAACAGTATAGCTCTTATACTTTCGGAAAAAAAAGGCTGTGACATACACGGACAGTCAGACAGACAGACAGACAGACAGACAGACAGACATGACGAATCCATAAGGGTTCCGTAGTCAAAGACAAGGAACCCTTATGAAACCCTTCTAAAAACGAGCCATGTTTCAAGCTAAATGTTACTAAAAACATGATTAATAAAATGAATAAAAGTATGTATCAACAATAAATTTGTTTTTCACTTGTCTACTACTTTATTAAAAGTTTAATTAAGGCGATATGTTAAAATACCGAATGGGCGGAGTCTAGCCAGAAAACAATAGCTGTAAGACAGTGACAGCGCTATTGCTCACTTGAACCCGGGAAAAGGTGAGGTATAGATTTTTTCCACTCGGAAGTAACTGACGTAAGCGACAAATGATAAAACTTCGTTTAGCTTCTAAAGTAGCAAATATAAAAATAAATTATCTATAATTAATGTAAGTAATGTGATTACCTACTGAATAATATAAAAAATATGCTTAATACTTTCTCTAGTCGAAGGAGGGACCTATAAAGGGCTTTAGAAGAGCCAATTTCAAAAAATAAAGCTATCGAGAAAAGTTTAGCGAATCGTGTTTCTAGTCTATAATTTATTTAGATTACATCCTCAAGTAATTACTGTATTAACATCAAGTTTGTAACCTTTACTGTTACTGAGTGAGCATGAAACGAAACGACTCCAAAATTTTAACATAGCGTCTTAATACAGATTTTATACAGATTTTAGCTTTTTTAACGTATACAGATAGAATACAGATTTTCAGACATAGCGATTCAGATTTTGAGGCTTAAAATATGGCAACACTGGAAATACCTATCAAATTTCTCTATGATACCTATCTTTACCTTACCTATTAATTTCGTTTCAATGACTGAACTTTTAGTTTTAGCCCACTATTCAATAATCGGATAGGTAGGTAGGTAGTTACTGAAGTAAAGGTACCCGTTGTGTGTGTAATCAATCAAGGCCCTCGGGGGTCTAATATACTCTATTTCTCACAAATGTCTACTTCTGTGTGCCGAGTGTGTCTTGCTGGCGATATCAGAATGCACAGCATTGAGGACAACCAACTCCTAGAAATATACGAAAAACTAGCCAACGCCAAGGTGTGTCCAATACGCTACGTTTAGTTGAACTTTCAATCCACACTCTCACCCAACACCACAGCTAACTAATGAATAATCCATATGTTTCAGCTCGATACAGAAGTTGGAATGCCTAACACGGCATGCTACATTTGTTATTCGCAACTGCACAGATCCCGTAGATTTTCGGAAGTGGCTCAACGATCAGATATAATCCTTAGACATGTATTGCAGGAAGGCATTGAGGTAAGTTGCATTCTGCTTCTGGAGGTTATGTGTGACAACAAGAACTATGATTCTGGTACGAATTTACTGACCATCAAAACTCCTTCCCTCATTAGGTACAAGCTTTTATTTAACTACACCTGTAACTGAATTTTGGGCCAGTATTGTCAACCGATTGAGCTGACATTTTGCATCCCTGTCAAGTTCCGATGACAATCATTTAATTTCATTTCATTTATTTATTTATCTATAGGCACAATATACGCACTTAGACATGTCAAAAAACAATTATCTTTAGACTAAAGGTACTGAAAACATGCAGACAATATAAAACATGGTAGGTATACTTGAATTACCTATCACTTAAATAAATTTAACTTATAGACTTACATTTAAAATACAGGAATGTCAATGAATAAAGCAAATAGAGATTGTGAACTAATAAACTAGAAAAATTAAAATGAAAATGTCAATGAACACATTACCTACTCGAAAGTCAAACAAACAAGTCAAACAACAACAAAACAGAACAGACTGTAAAATGATTAATGTTACCAACATTTAAAGAAAAATCAGCAATAGCATCGTTAAAAACTGTAAATATTATGTGATAATGCTATTAATAAAAAGGACTAGTGAAATTACACATAAGATTCAGCCGATAAGACATCGTTAAAAAGAAAAGTTCTTGTAGGTTTCTGACTTAAATAATTTTCCGTCTGCCATAGCTTCACTCGTCGTCGTTTCGTATGAGGTAGTGCTGGCCTCTGGTGTCAGAGTTTGTCAAGCCGCCCGAGGGCCTCTGACATGGCTTATCGACTGCTATTAATCAATAACAGCTGGGACCAACAGCTTAACATGCCCTCCGAAGCACAGAGCGATGGAAATCCACACATAACTTAGAAAAGTAATTGGTGCGGAGCCTAGGATCGAACCCGGTATCGTTGGATTCTGAGTTGCACTATTGAACCGTTAGGCTACCATCGCTCTTCTGAGTTGCACTATTGAACCGTTAGGCTACCATCGCTCTAATCGCTCGCTTCACTGATTTTATACCTAATAACTTTTTGTTAACAAATGATATTTTATGTATGATTAAAGCTACAATAGTTCATATTTCTTATGTCAAGGGGTATCCTATTATACATTTTACTTGAAGTACAATAGTAGCTTTTTGATATATTCGTAAGGTTTTACGAATAACTAAGCGATCCTTATATCTAGTATTATAATTATGGGTTTCTCTTACAGTCGTCAAATTATTAATATTTACTCTAATATAAATTAAATTGTGATATATAAATTCACATGTCATAGTCAATATTGACAGTTAAAATTGACAGACACATTAAGACAGTTGTAATCATAATAAAATATTATGATTACAGAGAGCTTATCTGATGATGGAGACGGAAGGTGGACAACGGAACTCATTGATGGATAATAGTAGACTGGGCTTGGTTAGGCTCATTTTGAGCAGCACACGGTTCCAATCTCTAATTTTATAAAATCTTGTATTGAGAAATATATTTTTCACAAAACACTTATTACTTGCAACTATATCTCTGGCTGAAAATGTATGTAAAGGAAGTAAAAGATTTTTCAGAAACTCTTGTGTCGAGAAAATGAGTTGTAATGTCAATAATGACTAAGTTCAACTGGTTTAGTGGTAACTATGGCAGCCTACTTGTACGGAACCCTGTCCACATGAGTCTGACTCGCATTTGACCAGTTTTATTAATTAAGTTGAAGGCCTTTAATATAGAATTGTGGATCTGGCCTTCCTCTACAACATTTTGATACTTGTTTTAGCCGGCGCGAGTGAGTAGGTATTTAGATAGAGCCGGCGCGACGCGTCGCGTGCTCGTGTTCCGCGCTCGATGCCGCCGACGTTGACCCGCACTCATTAGTCAGCTTAGCCGGCGCGAGTGAGTAGGTATTTAGTGAGACCCTAGCACCAGTGTCATTTCTAGATTGTATATATTCTATGGTTGGATATTTTCTAGGTCTCTGCCAAACAATTTGAGATTTCTTTGACCAATTTTGATTTAAGATCCCATTTAGGAAAATTAGAACTACCTACCTGCAAGTTGCTAATACTCTGTATACCTTATTAACATTGTGTGCTAAAAGCCAAGGATAGGGACTAAGTATAGGGAGTGGGAAATTAACTCTCAACAAAAATTTATCCATCAAAGTTACATGGAGATCTGATAGTGTGATGTCTCCTCACTGCCTCCTCACTGCCTCCTTACAAGGGATAGCGTAATAAACACCATCTTTAAGTACTTTACTTTGTTTTTGGTTTCAGGTGTCGTACACAACATACAATATGCTAACGCTGGAGAAAATTCTACATATGTCAGTAACACCGACACAGTGCATGTCTATAGATTATGACTCGGTCACTGGAAGAACTCATGTATCTATTACGGAAGAACAAGTAGTTGTCAAAGAAGAAAAAACAGCTCCAGAAAAAGTAGTTGTCAAAGAGGAAAAAACAGCTCAAGAACAAGTAGTTGTAAATGAGCAAACAACAGCTCAAGAACAAGTCGTTGTAAATGAGGAAACAACAGCTGAAGAACAAGTAGTCGTCAAAGAAGAAACAACAGCTGAAAAACAAGTAGTCTTTAAAGAAGAAACAGCTGAAGAACAAGTAGTCGTAATCGTATATGAGGAAACAATAACTGAAGAACAAGTAGTCTTCAATGAAGAAACGACAGCTCAAGAAGAAGTAGTCTTCAAAGAAGAAACAACAGCTGAAGAACAAGTAGTCGTAAATGAGGAAACAACAACTGAAGAACAAGTAGTCTTCAAAGAAGAAACAGCAGCTGAAGAACAAGTATTCGTAAATGAGGAAACAACAACTGAAGACGAAGAAATGATTGAAGATAATTTGATAATAAGTGATGGTTTAAATATAATGGAAGAGTCAATCGAAGAGGGCAGTGAGACTAGCAACATGGATTTGTATTTCTATTGTGATGTGTGCAATAACAGCTATGCTCATAAAGACATCCTAGTGACACATCTGAGAACTCACACTGGTGAAAAGCCTTACTCCTGCAACAGGTGTGATAAGGCATTCAATAAAAAAATACTTTTGACATCACATATGTTAATACACATTGGAGAAAAGCCTTATGCGTGCAACAGGTGTGATAAGGCATTCAATAAAAAAAGTATTTTGACAGCACATATGTTAATTCACACTGGAGAAAAGCCTTATGCGTGCAACAGGTGCGATAAGGCATTCAATAAAAAAAGTACTTTGACAGCACATATGTTAATTCACACTGGAGAAAAGCCTTACACCTGCAACAGATGTGATAAAGCATTTAATAATAAAAGTAATTTGACTAAACACTTGCTAATTCACACTGGAGAAAAGCCTTACGCCTGCAACAGATGTGATAAGGCATTCAATCAAAAACGTGATTTGACACGACACATGCTAATTCACACTGGAGAAAAGCCTTACGCCTGCAACAGATGTGATAAAGCATTTAATAATAAAAGTACTTTGACTAAACACTTGCTAATTCACATTGGAGAAAAGCCTTACGCCTGCAACAGATGTGATAAGGCATTCAATCAAAAAGGTGATTTGACACGACACATGCTAATTCACACTGGAGAAAAGCCTTACGCCTGCAACAGATGTGATAAGGCATTCAATCAAAAAGGTGATTTGACACGACACATGCTAATTCACACTGGAGAAAAGCCTTACGCCTGCAACAGATGTGATAAGGCATTCAATCAAAAAGGTGATTTGACACGACACATGCTAATTCACACTGGAGAAAAGCCTTACGCCTGCAACAGATGTGATAAGGCATTCAATCAAAAAGGTGATTTGACACGACACATGCTAATTCACACTGGAGAAAAGCCTTACGCCTGCAACAGATGTGATAAAGCATTTAATAATAAAGGTAATTTGACTAAACACTTGCTAATTCACACTGGAGAAAAGCCTTACGCCTGCAACAGATGTGATAAGGCATTCAATCAAAAAGGTGATTTGACACGACACATGCTGCTAATTCACACTGGAGAAAAGCCTTACACCTGCGACAAATGTAATAAGGCATTTAATATAAAAGAAGAATTGACACAACACATTTTAATACACATAGGAGAAAAGCCTTATGCGTGCAAGAGATGTGAAAAGGCATTCAATAAAAAAAGGCTTTTGACAGCACATATGTTAATTCACACTGGAGAAAAGCCTTACACCTGCGACAAATGTAATAAGGCATATAATAAAAAAGGAAATTTGACACAACACAAGCTAATTCACACTGGAGAAAAGCCTTATGCTTGCAACAGATGTGATAAAGCATTTAATAAAAAAAGTGTTTTGAAACGACACATGCTTATTCACACTGGATATAATCCACATGTCTGAAATGCTACAGATGCAATAAAACATAAACGAGATGGAGACTTCAATAACACGTACGCATGCAAACTATCAGAATTAAGTCGTGGACGTGACCTTGGGTGACCTTGAGCGTTCGGACGTCCATGTATATCTGGCTCGCCGGATATTTCAATCAGTCGTGGAGGCGTTGGACGCGATTACGTGGGGTTCGGACGCGTCCGCGTGGCATTCAGTCGCCATTTGCGGGAGTCTTGACGACAGCTGTGCCTACCCACTGTTAGAGGCGATGATGCCGGCCAAAAATCTCAAATAAACAGAACATTTAAATAATTACAGCTTAGTAATTTTATGTTTATTTTTTATTACTATTGTATTTCATATTACAGTGTAAACTCCATGTAACGTCACTCTATTTAACGACAAACTCCCTTAAGCGTCGAAATCAATTGGCTTTGGTTGGTTTAGCTTGTCTTTCATACAATGTTTCACTCTACATAGCATTACACCCACTCTCAATAACGACAACAATTGAGTAATAAAAAGTACCTTTTATGTTGCTAAAATTAGTAAAAACTGCGCAGCTGTGTACGATCTATTGTCGCTTTATTATCCTAGCCCGCAATAAACTCGACTGTCGGCATCATGCATACCGAACTATCTAAGAAATTCGTTCTGTTGTTTACAAATTGGGATTGCTTGTACGGCTTCACTCACAGACGAAGAAATTTTGGATTCAGTGAGAAAAACTGAGGATCAAGAACAAGGCGATGAAGAAGATGAGACGGATAAGCCTGAGCCTCCGCCGAGCATTAAAGAAGCTCTGGAAGCAGCTAAATTATTGGAAAAATACTTCCTTTATAACCAAGATGCCTCAATATTGCTAGATATGAATAAAATAAGTAAAAAAATACAACAAAATTACTGGTGCAGCAAAAGACGCCAGACAAAAATAACAGACTATACGCAATAGCGTTCAAATACCATTCTTTTTTATGCACATAACTACTAACAATAGTCGGAAATAAACTTTTTCTTTTTCTAATTCTGATGTTTCTTCTCTCCATTTAACGACAACTCTCTATAACGCCATAAAATGCACAGTCCCTTCAGTGTCGCTATATAGAGTTTACACTGTATTTCAATACATTTACTTATTTACGTAGTTAGAATTTAAATATCTTATATTTTGTATAGACAATATATTATATTCCTACGACCGCACTTGTATCGCATCATTAAAACATAACGAGAGATAATGAGACAAAGAAAATATAACAGGCAACCATTCCGAGCGAACTCTGATGCAAGCTTACTCCGGTATATATTGTAGTTTGTGTATACTCGTACGATCACCACTCGGTTCAAGGGCGCTCGTAACGTGAAAACCCGGCTTTATTATTGAAAGGAAATTTTGAAATTGGAATCAGCTTAAGTTGACTGGAGACACTACGCCAACAAAATCCTCAAAACGCTAACTACCGCCAAAATGGGCGACAGTGTAAACAAGATGGCGGCGCTCCGTCCGATCGGCGCGCATTCACTCTCTAGCCACTTGAACTGTTGCGAGTGCCCGCGCGCCTGCAGAATGGGCCCGAGAGTAGACAGCACCCGCGCATGGTACTCGTTTAAGTACGTTATCTGAAAAAATAAACAAGTCTTTTGCTAAAAATATCTTTTTTTAAAAGATTTTATGAAATTAGTGATCTTCGATCAAAATGAGCCCAAACACTGCCAGTTTACTATTATCCATCCAATAGTTCCGTTGTATACCTTCCGTCTCCATCGTCAGACCAACTTGCTATCACCCATGAAGTTGTAGTACATCTTCCTAGCTATCACCATAATACAGTAGTCATCGGAACTAGACAGGTTTGCCAAATTTCAGTTTTGGAACACCGGGAAGTATGTAGATAAAAAACTTGTAAGAATTGATTACACCGGGACAGGTGAAACTAAATAAAAACTAAACGACGTTTCTTTTCGGCGCTGACCTACCTCAAAGTCAGTAAGAAGGTCGACATTCAGGCAGGCGCGGCGGTCTGGTGAGGCGCCAGGGATATGGTGTAGAACCCCACCGGACAAGCATCAAATATCATCATCATCGTCTTGAGCCGCCTTCATCCACTGACCGCCACGATGTCAACGATCTACTTTCAGAAGTATCAGGAAAAGAAAAGAAAAAAAAAAAAAACCTAATTCAGGAAGATTATGGACTGACATATTATGTGGTCCATCGGGGCTAGATAATGTTGTGTGAACTGTCTATTTACATGCACACATTATTACTACAGCATTATTTATTTATTTAACTCTTTTCATACGTGTTCCCTCTTCCTTTCCCATCACAGCCTGTTGAGCCCTTTCCAATCTGGTTTTCGTCCTGGCCATAGTACTGTCGGTGCTCTAATTAAAGTTTCTGATGATATACGTTGGGCCATGGACAACAAACTCCTTACAGTGCTAGTTTTACTAGATTTCAGCAGTGCGTTTAACTCGGTTGATTACGACATCCTCTTAGCCATTCTCTCCTCTCTTAATATTTCACCCTCAGCTAACTCTTGGTTTAACTCTTATCTTTCTGGTCGCTCCCAGTGTGTACGTTCGGACGAGTCTCTTTCTGACTGGTGTAACATTACTGCAGGCGTACCACAAGGGGGTGTCCTTTCTCCCCTACTTTTTTCGGTTTTTATTAACGCCATCACTCAAGTTATCTCTTCTCACTACCATCTTTATGCCGATGACTTGCAAATCTATCGACATTTCAAGGCTGATGAGATTACTGTAGGGCTTAACCAAATGAACTCTGACCTTAATAACATCAACTCCTGGGCGAAAGCTTATGGTCTCCTGGTTAACCCTTCTAAGTCTCAGGCAATGATTATCGGTTCTCCCTACATGCTTAATATTGTTGCTCATTCTCCTTCCGTGTTGTACGGTGGAGTCCCGATCATGTACTCTAGCAAAGCAAAAAATCTAGGTGTCATCTTTGACAACCAGTTGTCCTGGTCTAGCCACGTCAATGAGGTCAGCAGAAGGATTAACTTTACCTTTCATTCTCTCAAGCGCTTTCAGTGGTTCCTTCCCTTCGAGACTAAAGTCACTCTTGCTCAAACTCTTTTATTACCTCTTCTCGATTATGCTGATATCTGCTTCCTTGACGCCACGGAGGAACTTTTAAACAAACTCGAGCGTCTCCAAAACTTGTGCATCCGTTTTATCTTTGGTTTGCGCAAGTTTGACCACGTATCCGAGTTCAGACTCCAATTGAAATGGCTCCCTATACGTCGTCGTCGTGATCTTCACGTTCTGACTTTTCTCTATAATGTTCTTTACAATCCTCTTTCACCTTCTTACCTCCGTGAGCGTTTCGATTTTCTTGTCCCGTGTGGTGTGCCTTGCAGGTCAATAATGTCTCTTCTTCTTAAGGTCCCTGCTCACTCTTCGAAACGTTATGGTGGGTCATTCACTGTTCACGCTGTAAGACTATGGAATGCTATCCCTCACGCTATCCGCGCCAGCCCTTCGCTTAACATTTTTAAAACAAAAGTAAAAGAGCACTATCACTCCTTGTAATTTAAGTTTATTGTAGGTTTATGTATTTATTTGTTTAAGTAGGTATATTTAGTAATGATGTAGGTACTTTATGTAAGTATATTTTACTTTTAATATTTAGTAGTATATTTTAAAAGTTAGCTTGGTAATATTATATGTATGTTTATAGGTTGTTTTATTTTTTTTCTGTTTTTTTCTTGTATTTGTACATTCTTCCTGCCATATTTATCACCTCTCTCTTGCCTCAAAGGTTTGCTGTCAGAAAACTCTCTAGGGTTAAGCTCGCCTTTGTACATATCTTTTGTTTTTATTTTATTTGTAATGTGTTTTTCTGTGTACAATAAAGAATTATAAGAATTATAAGGTGTGTAACAATAATAATTGAAAGCATTCAAATGATTATTCTCACTTTCCATAATGATACCATTCCGATCATAGGTTGTGTACCGACTGCTAATGTCTTTAAAATTAGTTTTATGATTTCACGTTCATTATAGGATTATAGGAAGGCCGAGTTCGTTGACGTTTATCATTCGAAGATAATAATTTTACGCCGACCTATTTGGCGTAAACACAATAATAGACTTTTAGCGCCATCTTTTAACGAATAGGTGCGCTTTAGTACGTGTAGAGTTGCCAGCGCCATCTCTTGACGATTTGCGTATCAATGCTAGCTCTATCTGTTGTTAGAGCAGGACGCATGTATCATCTGTACTTTTTGGATGTTACGAGATATTTCTACTGAATGCTCGTTAGTACTAAAACGTTCTCGGTAGGTACTTATCTATTGTTGAGCAGTATTTAGGTTCGTAGTCAGTAAAATTAGCTTTGAGTGCGAATAAATCAAGTATCTTGAAAGTGATAAATTGTGAACAGTGCAGTGAAGTACTGTTAAGTCGTGTTTCCTGATATCCTTGTTAATAATACTATTAAATCTTCCGTGAGTAATATTCATAATTTAAAAAACCGGTAATAACTCACGTAGGTACTTGTTTCGAGTCAAACACCCGACTCGAGTTTCTGGGACTTAATACCCCCTTCCTCAAGTTTTGGTAACCAGTGTTCAGTGTGATTAGTTTTTAGCTCTTAATATTAATATACTTAGCCAGGTATGCTCATCCGAAACTAGATGGTCACGTGGGAAACAGCAGCCTACGTCATCGCCAATGAGAATTTAAACAAACCATTTCTATGCTACCAGTAGCGTGTAACCTAACTCCCTGACCTCCCCAGCCAGCACATCTCTATCTTAAAAATGTCTATAAAACATCTAATAGAATGTATATTGGATTGTCTATCTTAAGAGTTAAAGATCCCTCGAGATATCTCTAAGAATGTTTGTAGATACAGTTTAGTAAAAATGGGCATAACTTTAAGAGTAGGCCACAAGATTGACTTAAGAAAACGTCTGTAGGTAGTATTAAGAGTAAACTTTCATCACATTTCTTAAGAAAGCTATCTAGAAAACTACAAGACAATTTCCAGAGTAGTATTTAGTCTTCTAGATAGTTTTTAGACTATGATAAGACCATGATAGCTGTAAATGATGATGAAATTTTAAAACCAAAGTTACTAAAGCGTTACAATTATAAGAAATTATTATTTAAAGGAATATGGTATTAAGTATGATAGCGTACAATTGATATTTATTTATTCAATATTTATTACAACATGGCGAAATAATATTAAATATTCCTCTATTTAACGCAGTGTTTTATCGTGCCTGTAGTGCAAATACATGTGCGGTTTTATATACATCGTCAAAAATGACATATTGTCAATCGTAAAACAAATGCGCTCGCTCTATTTAAATGTTGAAGTATTCATTATGAGGCATAAAATATAATTTAGTATGTTCGGAGCCTAAGTTTTTTTTTGTTTTACTGCAATGGGAATCAAAACTCATAAAATAAATCGTTACAAAACATTCTAGATATCCTATAGTGATTTTCATCTCATATTTATGGTTTTTAAAACGTGAGAAATATTCCACGACAACAGCACAACAATTAAATAAAATTAAAAATGGCGATAAGTGTAAAAGGAATTAATTACAACATCCATTAGATCAATCATTCTATAGCATAATTTTTAGACAAGTTACAGAATATGTTAAGATTAATTTTATTTCCTATAGACAAATTGCTTTTGTAGAACAGCATTGAGTCTAAAGAGACTCTTAAAGTTGTCTATAAATTGCAATGTTTGTAAACAATTTTTTCTTTTCATAGTCTCTCTAGACCCTATGTAGGTAACGGTTGTGCTGGTTTGTGTGGATAGTTTTATGCAACAAAATTAGAAAACGTCGGGAAAAAGGTGACTGTCAAATTATTATTTTCTTTTCGTTTGGTTGTGATGCAAGCCAACAATTGTTATTATATTATACATAAATCTGTTGCCTACGTGATTTGTACCTGGAACTGTTCTCGTTTATTTGTTAAGTAGAGCTGAACTCTTCGACGAAATGCACCAGAACTTTTGTTATTTTTAACTTTGTCCATAATGCATATTATTTTTCCAACACATGAATAGTTTTAAAGACTTTAATACTTGAAATGTATTTTTCAATACCAAATTCACTGAAAGCGCACTATAAAAATTAACCGATAAGATAGAACACTATAAATTATCTATTGAAGGATTTTTTAAGAATAGACTTGTGATCGCTGTTTTTTAGAGTATTTATAGACAATATTAAATATGTATAGAACAATTTAACTTAAAATAATCAACAGATCTAAAGAAGCTTTTAAAAAAAGAACTTAAAGAGTTAGTGTTTAGATTATTTACACTTTATTAAGATTAATGGTCTTATGGAGGTTTTAAAACTTTGACTTGAGGTAATTTACCCTATTAGTTTTTCTTTTCTTTTCTAAACCCATTTATAGAGAGTAATTATCTTAACATATACCACGATAAGAAAGTCTATAGATTTAATGGATTTATGACTTCTAATGTGTGCTACTTGGGTCCTTATTAGGTATTATTACCTGTCTAAATCTGATAAAACCACGAGGTTTTATCACTAGCCCCCATCTATCTGTGACCCACCCCCCTTTCCCCTACCCCACCCAGAGCCGTCTCTAGCTTATCTTCCGCCCGGGTGCAAACTCAGATCCAGTGCCCCCTTGTACCCCTCCCCCCAATAGCATTTATTATAATGAAAGTGATCAATTAATAAAAATGTAAATGATAACTTTACTCTTCGATAAAATAACACTTTACTAGATTAATTTACCTAGCTTGAGGTTTGTAAAATTACCAAATTACTAGAGTTACTTCGCGCCTACCTACCGCCGGCGCTGGCCATAACGAAGGCGCAGGGTCTGGAGGCGCCCCCTGAGACTCTGCGCCCGTGTGCACCGCACACCCTGCACTATTAGTTAAAGCCGCCCCTGACCCAACCCCACCCTGTATGATAAAGACGCCAAGCAGTTGGGCCCAGGGCGGCTCCACTACTCCTGGTAGGTACCGGTAACAGCCACAGTTACGGCTGAGCAGGAGATGCAAGAATCTCCGAAATGAGGAAGGCCATCAACTCCCCTCGATGGACCTAGGACATTATAAAGGTCGCAGGAAAACTGGATGGAGGCGGCTCAAGATCATTCTTCTTGGAATCCTACGAGAGGCCTAATTCCACAGATACTAGCTAACAAAGATGTTTATAGGTGGTTGCTTTTTCATACTAATGAATTTTACCAAATATGGGAGAATATAGTATAATTTTACACTGAAATTACTGTTGCTGGCTTTTATATTGGTAATTATTTGTGGCAAATCATATTTAGTTGAAGGAAATTAGCGAAAATAATAAAATTTGTATATCCGCAACATTGTTTGGATAAGGTAAAACGACACATTCATATTCTTACATAGGCACACGCCTTTTTACCCGAAAGGGTAGGCAGAACCTCAAACGGGCCTCTTTTCACTGTGGGTTGCACCATCGTGGAATATAGACGTGACAAGTGGTGAGCTCATCGCCGCCTTTGCTTCCCACGACTGACTCTGCTAACGCTTTCTTCCAGCAATAACACATTTCTTAAATAAGCCAGCAGCCAGGACAAATCTTATACCAACGAATCCCACAAACAAGTCCGGGCAAATTCATATTCTTGGATAATATTATTATTGGCAGCTTTCCATGTTAGCTAGAAAAATATGATTTTAATTTGTATGTCAGGTGTTTTGCATAATGAAGTAGTGGTAGAACTTTTTTGTTAAAGAGTTCGTTCGGGGAAGTACTACCACCATACCTATTTCTGCCGCAAAGCAGTAGTGCTCGCATTGCTGTGTTCCGGTTTGAAGGGTAAGGGTGCCGGTGAAATTACAGGCACATGAGACTTCATCTTTATGTCTCAGGGTGGCAGGCGCAGTGCAATGCCACATAGGGCGCGTCCTAGGTGGACGTGACCTATGAGGTAATGCACTGTTCATAGGCAGAGGTTACCGCTTAACATCAGGTGGGCCATCTGCTTGTACCGTCATTCAAATAGCATACAAAAAAGGATATAGAGTAAGTACCTACCTATTGTCTACTACCTCCATAAAGTTTCTCGCTGTGAGGGGAAGATTGTTAATAAAACAGTAGGTCACACTAATTGTATATTATAAAACAATAACAGCAACTTAAAAATTGAATTGGTAATATCACAATATTTCACAACAAAACTAGCTTTAACATAATCTCTTACACTTGCTTCGTAATGTATTGTACCTCAGAGCAGTCGTGGAACAAGTAATTCATTTTGTAAAAATTTAAAAACCCTCAACTCAATGAAACGGCTGAACCGATTTTGATCAAACATAGCTAAGAACACTCCCGACAAATTCACCTTTCAAACAAAAAATAATAATTCAAAATTGGTTCATCCGTTCGGGAGCTACGATGCCACAGACAAACACACACACAGACACGTCAAACTTATAACACCCCGTCGTTTTTGCGTCGCGTCGGGGGTTAAAAAAGTAACTTGATTATTATTTACAGAAAACATTCTGGTACAAGGTAAAAATATTAATTTACCAAGCAATGGTATTTGTAGCCCGTATCCATGCATTCAAATAAAGCACATATTGTTCCACAGCTGTATATAGTATCTAAGCGGCAAATAAACTGATCCAGGGCGCGTATACCAGGATTTTGTACAAAAAATTACAGTTTTACCCAAAATATAAGTCGCCCTGATGTACCTGCGCCGTATACCAATTTCTATAGCGCGGGAACCGTCTTTCTACCAATAGCAATCGCGCGCTAAAATCTTGCGCTGTTATTGGTTAATAGATTTCGCAACAAAATCGCGGCCGGTCGACTCTTAGTTATGAGCGGGATAGAGCTATACAGCGGGTTAGAGCTATACTATACGTTCGGCTACAGTCTGATATCAGTCTGCGCTTTTCTGCGCAAACGACAACAGTCGATCGGACTTATTTTTTGGGTAAAACTGTACGAGTCACGTGGCACACCCAGCTATCGACTTACCTATCTCTACTGCTTCTAGCATTAGTGCGTGTGTGTCTTTTAAGGCGATATGTTAAAATACGAAATGGGCGGAGAAAAATAAATTCAAGGAAGTGATAACGCTATTAGATACTCACTTGAGCCCAGGAAGAAGTGAGAAATAAACTTGTGCCGCTCAGAAGTAACAGCGGAAGCGACAAAAGATAAAACATAGTTTTGCTTTAAAAGTAGCAATTATAAAAATAAATCATTTTCTATTAATATAAGTACTGTGATTACCTACTGAATAGTATAAAAATTACCGTCAATATTTTCTCTATTCGAAGGAGGGATCTAAAACAGGTATTATGAGAGTTTATTATTTTCCAAGTGTAAACCACACTTTTTGGATAACATTAAATTTAAATGTAACACAAAAATTTCGTTCCAGCGGGACTGCGCTATAGCCGAGTTGATAGTGCCCACAAATTTCGTCTTCAGCGTCATAGCTCGTTCTATTGCCGAATTGGTAAAGGCATCGCCGATCATAGGCGAGATTGCGGGTTCGGGTCCCGCTGGAACGAAATTTTTGGGTTACATTTAAATTTAGGTATTATGAGGGCTGATTTCAAAAAACAAATCTATCGAGAAAAGTTTCACCAATCGTGTTTATTTTTTTGATTTATTTAGATTACATCCTCAAGTAATCACAGTATTAACATCAAGTTTGTAACCTTTACCGTTACTGAGTGAGCATGTAACGCAACAACTACAAAATTTTAACATATCGCCTTAATCAAAAGACTTAGATACCATTGTATTCCTAAGAAATATTCACAACATAACTATTTCTTGCTTATCTAGGTCTTACTTATTTATGTTTATGCATAAATAGATAAATATTGAAAACTTTTCGAATTTATTTTGAGTAATGTTAATGATTAACTTAACTATTACAACAAGTGATAGTAAATCTCATATATACAGAGATTTAAGCTACCTTAAGTATAATATTTATACAGATAAGCATTATTGCTTTAAGCTTGTCTTTGCTAACGTAAGCCCTCATAATTTTATTGCTTTGCATAATTACTTACAAAATCCTTTTTTTAGCAATTAAAATTAAGTAGACCGACATTTTTTTTTTTACTTAATTTTATCCATATGTTTCTAATTAATAAGACACAAAATAATACAACAGTTTTATGAGAAATGCCCCATTGTGATATTTGCAAGGCACTGTAAAATATTTCATAAGATTTGTTGATAAAATGAAGCCTAAAATTATTTAGATGTTTTTACAGTGGTCTAAAATAGGGTATTTCAGAACGTATTCAACGTACGTATTCAGTGTTACATTAAGTACAAACAGCAAAGCTATATGGTTACCCCCACGTCACAGATTAAACAATGGTTACTACGGGGACGTAGAAATGGTGCAAACATAACTAACCAGTTACGTCTGCAGTCTGCACCATTAATGGGGCAAATCAATGGTGCAAACGTAACCGGGGGAAATTTTGTTCGGTTGTACCCAACGCTGATTTTCAGCGGAATGCATGGTAATGGTAATTCAGGTAATGCAGCAGCGAAAAATAAAATACTTGATTAAAATAAAACTTAAAAAACCGGACCCATAAAAAATCACTTTTTCTGTCTGTCGAAACCCTTTTTCTCCGAACGGATAGGCATCAACTTGTTTATACCAAAGATATGATTCTAACTCAATACTTCAAATCACATTTTTTTTTTTTTTTTTATACTACTTGGATGACCGATCAAGCAAGAGGCCCACCTGATGTTAAGCGGTAACTTATGAACAGTGCATTACCTCATAGGTCACGTCCATATTTGTTCCAGTAACATCATAATTATGTTTGGAATTCGACGCCTTATGACACAAATAACGGAAAAACTCTGAACTTGAGGAATTACGTCTTTTTTACCTCTAGAATGCCATTCTAATGATTTTTTTGCAATCTTGTCCCGATAATACCGCATTTAAAAAAACACTGAGGGGTAACAAATAAGCTTTGCTGTGTGTACATATTGCAAATTCAAGCAAATACTGTAAGAAAAGTTATCTTTGGTGGCAATTAATACATAAGAAGTTCCATTAGAGTAGGTAGCAGGTAACAGTGCATTATAATAAGTACCTTAAAATCTTATTTCTGTATTAATACAGATTGTGCTATGCGTATAATGTGAAAGCTAAGCTTTTTGTGTGTTGTTCGAATCTTAAAACTATGATACAGGATGCCCCAGGAAGGACGGTCAAGCTGATGCAGTGTGGAAGATCTAGGCACTAAGTATGATTTACTATTTTTACGTTTTTTCACTTTGCTGTGTACACAAGTAATTAATTTTGTAAAAATTAAAAAAAACCTCATCGCAATGAAACGGCTGAACCGATTTTGATCAAACATAGACAAGAAAACTCCCGAATAATTCACCTTTCAAACAAAAAAATAGGTTCATCCGTTTGGGAGCTACGATGCCACAGACAGACACGCACACAGGCACGTCAAACTTATGACACCCCGTCGTTTTTGCGTCGGGGGTTAAAAATTATCCCGAGCTGGCCCTAATAATCCCCATTTTTGGCTTTCTAAGAATACCAATCCTTAGGACTCGGTAAAAACTGGAAAATACACAAAAAATAAAAGTTTAGATTGCTCAAAATTTCGATGGACATGTAGCAGTTCATAGTGACGCTAGACTTATAGAAGTTTAATAATTTCGCTGGACTTATATAACGTTCATTTTATCGCTAGACTTTTAAAACGTTCATAATTTAGCTGGACTTACAGAACGTTCATAATTTCACTGGACTTACAGAACGTTCATAATTTTACTGGACTTACAGAACGTTCATAACTTCACTGGAGTTACAGAAAATGTTCATAATTTAACTGGACTTACAGAACGTTCATAATTTAGTTGGACTTATAGAACGTTCATAATTTAGTTGGGCTTACAGAACGTTCATTATATCGCTAGACTTTTAGAAAGTTCATAATTTCGCTGTACTTATAGAACATTCATAATTTAGTTGGACTTACAGAACGTTCATAATTTAGTTGGACTTACAGAACATAATTAGCTGGACTTAATTTCATAGTTTCGCTGGTGATTCTGGCAGGCCATGATGTCTACCCTGTTTCTGCTTGACTGTCTTTTCTGGGACACTATTTTACAAAGCGTCCATTGCACGTGGAGTGGTGGACGCTGAGCTTAAACTAACATTTATTATTATTATGCTTACAATTTGTTATAAGTAGATTATTAAGGAATATCTATCAGATCTATTTGTTCGATAAAATCAATAATTAAAATTGATAAAACGGTTTATTCTTGTATTTAAACAACGTTAGGTAGGTAATAATTAATTTCTTAAATAAATCACATCTTTCTCTATAGAAAATTCTTATGACAACAACATTTTAGTAGTAGTAGAGCTTTTTTGTGAGAGTTCGTCCGGGGAAGTACTACCACCATACCTATTTCTGCTGCAAAGCAGTAGTGCTCAGATTGCTGTGTACCGGTTTGAAGGGTAAGGGTGCCGGTGAAACTACATCATCATCATTATTTTCATCTTTATGTCTCAGGGTGGCGGGCGCAGTGCAATGCCACATAGGGTGCGTCCTAGGTGGACGTGACCTATGCACTGTTCATAGGCAGAGGTTGCCGCTTAACATCAGGTGGGCCATCTGCTTGTTCAGACATACAAGTAGTATACAAAAAAAAAATGTCAAGATTCTTTTTTCTTTGAGAACTATGCAGGTTCTAGTCTGAGGTGAGGTTCAACTCAACACAAATGAGTACATGACATACATTAAGTGTTTAACTGGTTGTTTTCGTAATAGAAAACAATAATAATATATTCAACGTCAATACTGTTTTCTTACTAACTGAAGTAATAACAATATTTTTTGATAAAATTTGAGCTATTCGTAATAGTTAAATGATTTAAATCGATTTACACTTACAGAGCTTAAGGTGATTGCCTTCGCTTGTGGCGCGAAATTATTATTTTTTCGTGTTTTTTGCTCATCACAGCTCATCAACACTTATTCAGATAGCGAAAACTGACACTATAATATAATAATATAAAACGTGGTACTATAAATTAAAATTTGTGTCTTAGGTCATATAATTACCGGCAAATTAGTTTTCGCTATCTGAAGAAGTGTTGATGAGCTGTGTGATGTGTTGATGATGATGTGATGTGCACCTCATAGGTCACGTCCATATTTGTTCCAGTAACATCATAATTATGTTTGGAATTCGACGCCTTATGACACAAATAACGGAAAAACTCTGAACTTGAGGAATTACGTCTTTTTTACCTCTAGAATGCCATTCTAATGATTTTTTTGCAATCTTGTCCCGATAATACCGCATTTAAAAAAACACTGAGGGGTAACAAATAAGCTTTGCTGTGTGTACATATTGCAAATTCAAGCAAATACTGTAAGAAAAGTTATCTTTGGTGGCAATTAATACATAAGAAGTTCCATTAGAGTAGGTAGCAGGTAACAGTGCATTATAATAAGTACCTTAAAATCTTATTTCTGTATTAATACAGATTGTGCTATGCGTATAATGTGAAAGCTAAGCTTTTTGTGTGTTGTTCGAATCTTAAAACTATGATACAGGATGCCCCAGGAAGGACGGTCAAGCTGATGCAGTGTGGAAGATCTAGGCACTAAGTATGATTTACTATTTTTACGTTTTTTCACTTTGCTGTGTACACAAGTAATTAATTTTGTAAAAATTAAAAAAAACCTCATCGCAATGAAACGGCTGAACCGATTTTGATCAAACATAGACAAGAAAACTCCCGAATAATTCACCTTTCAAACAAAAAAATAGGTTCATCCGTTTGGGAGCTACGATGCCACAGACAGACACGCACACAGGCACGTCAAACTTATGACACCCCGTCGTTTTTGCGTCGGGGGTTAAAAATTATCCCGAGCTGGCCCTAATAATCCCCATTTTTGGCTTTCTAAGAATACCAATCCTTAGGACTCGGTAAAAACTGGAAAATACACAAAAAATAAAAGTTTAGATTGCTCAAAATTTCGATGGACATGTAGCAGTTCATAGTGACGCTAGACTTATAGAAGTTTAATAATTTCGCTGGACTTATATAACGTTCATTTTATCGCTAGACTTTTAAAACGTTCATAATTTAGCTGGACTTACAGAACGTTCATAATTTCACTGGACTTACAGAACGTTCATAATTTTACTGGACTTACAGAACGTTCATAACTTCACTGGAGTTACAGAAAATGTTCATAATTTAACTGGACTTACAGAACGTTCATAATTTAGTTGGACTTATAGAACGTTCATAATTTAGTTGGGCTTACAGAACGTTCATTATATCGCTAGACTTTTAGAAAGTTCATAATTTCGCTGTACTTATAGAACATTCATAATTTAGTTGGACTTACAGAACGTTCATAATTTAGTTGGACTTACAGAACATAATTAGCTGGACTTAATTTCATAGTTTCGCTGGTGATTCTGGCAGGCCATGATGTCTACCCTGTTTCTGCTTGACTGTCTTTTCTGGGACACTATTTTACAAAGCGTCCATTGCACGTGGAGTGGTGGACGCTGAGCTTAAACTAACATTTATTATTATTATGCTTACAATTTGTTATAAGTAGATTATTAAGGAATATCTATCAGATCTATTTGTTCGATAAAATCAATAATTAAAATTGATAAAACGGTTTATTCTTGTATTTAAACAACGTTAGGTAAGTAATAATTAATTTCTTAAATAAATCACATCTTTCTCTATAGAAAATTCTTATGACAACAACATTTTAGTAGTAGTAGAGCTTTTTTGTGAGAGTTCGTCCGGGGAAGTACTACCACCATACCTATTTCTGCTGCAAAGCAGTAGTGCTCAGATTGCTGTGTACCGGTTTGAAGGGTAAGGGTGCCGGTGAAACTACATCATCATCATTATTTTCATCTTTATGTCTCAGGGTGGCGGGCGCAGTGCAATGCCACATAGGGTGCGTCCTAGGTGGACGTGACCTATGCACTGTTCATAGGCAGAGGTTGCCGCTTAACATCAGGTGGGCCATCTGCTTGTTCAGACATACAAGTAGTATACAAAAAAAAAATGTCAAGATTCTTTTTTCTTTGAGAACTATGCAGGTTCTAGTCTGAGGTGAGGTTCAACTCAACACAAATGAGTACATGACATACATTAAGTGTTTAACTGGTTGTTTTCGTAATAGAAAACAATAATAATATATTCAACGTCAATACTGTTTTCTTACTAACTGAAGTAATAACAATATTTTTTGATAAAATTTGAGCTATTCGTAATAGTTAAATGATTTAAATCGATTTACACTTACAGAGCTTAAGGTGATTGCCTTCGCTTGTGGCGCGAAATTATTATTTTTTCGTGTTTTTTGCTCATCACAGCTCATCAACACTTATTCAGATAGCGAAAACTGACACTATAATATAATAATATAAAACGTGGTACTATAAATTAAAATTTGTGTCTTAGGTCATATAATTACCGGCAAATTAGTTTTCGCTATCTGAAGAAGTGTTGATGAGCTGTGTGATGTGTTGATGATGATGTGATGTGCAAAAAACACGGAAAAATTAGAATTTCGCGCCACAAGCGGAAACAACCACCTTAAACCGGTTTAAGGCGCTATAGGTTCAGGAAATGTCTATAATGAGCGCTAGAATGTTTTAGTATTTGAAAGAAGAAAAAAAAATGGTATTTTTAATATCTAGTGAAATCATAAATTCAATACACTATTTTAAATAATTCACTCGTTAAAAATAAAACAAAGTTACAACCTTTTAAAAATTAAAATCCAATTTTAGGCTTACTTCTTACACGTTTTAATTTTTGAAACAGTTGGTAACTTAAATTAATTTCCTGGTAACTTATTAATTGAGTTAGTGAATTCATCAAACAAAATTTAACAAACCTTTAGAGGGAATTTTAATGTTACTTTTATACACAAAAACACGGTATCAGAGCATGCGCTCACCTTCTTCGCCTCATACCACAATTTTCGTTGAACCTATATCGCCTAACGGTCGCAAGAAATAGGATTTAGCTCATGAATGTTCGTCTTAGGATTCTGTGGGGTCTTTAGGGCCGGCGCCGGCAGGGCACGGCACGGCATGGCATGGCAGGTTGTGCTGCGGCATCCTGCTGAAAGCCCAGCCACGCTGCACAAGTTTCAACCTTATTTCAACTAGATTAGCAATCATAATTCCTCGACATAAAGTGACCCATACGTCTCGCGGGATGCTACGGCGCGCCGCGGCAACCCGTGGAATGAAACGGCATGACACGTCATGCCGCAGCATCCCGCGGCGCATCGCGTCATTTCGCGGCATCGTGGTATCTAAATATAGTAACATGAATTCTAAGCTCATTGAAATAAGATTCAAAATAACTTGAACAAGCAGGCAAGGCAGGCGCCATCTTGCGTTGATCGGTCTGTACCTACTCTTATATACTATTAATTTAAGTTTTCTTTGAGTGGGGTTTTGTCATTTCTCTTTGGTAAAAATACCTACTTAAAATTATATAATGAATCATCTGACAGACCCTCCAGCTGCATCTTTATGTAATTATGTATAAAACTAACATGTGGATAACGTTGTGAACTACATTATTAATAAATCTTACATAATTAAATTTATGTATTAACACTGATTGTACCTATATTATAATGCAGTTGTTTGTTTTTCCTTAATAAATAAAATAAAATAAACTTGATTAGTAATAAAATCCTTTGCCATGCCATGCCGTGCCACGCCGTCATTGAGCGCCGGCCCTAAGTCTAGCAGTGGACGTCTCACGGCTGATGATGATGAAACCGGTTTAAATCATTTTAACGGAAGTATTATGCATTTGTGTTCTTAAAATAAAACTAATGGGGAGCCACAGGCAAAACTAATCTCAGATGGCGCCACCATCGCTGGTGTTATTTATTTAATAAAATTATCCATTGATATTTGACACTTTTGATAGTTTTTTTTTTAACATTGATCTTGAACTTGGTTTGGCTATGAAACAACACCAGCGATTATGCGCCACCTAGCGTGATAAATAAGCAGTGTGTCTCCCCATTACCTAGCTCTTAAAATAAATTAATAATTTTATTTCAGATCACATTAAATGATATGCTTAGCAAATTATAATTAGGTAAGTAATATTATTTACATAAATTAGTTTAATTATGTTAATATTTAATTATTTCAATGTAATATCGCATTATAAAAATAGCCTGGTTAAGCTCATTAAAACAGGCACTTACAATTAAATAGCCTAGGCTAGGGTCGGGCCAGACTTATCCGCACGAAAACGCATTTTCACGTGACTTTAAACCGCGGAATCTTGCTTGTCAAGCGCTCTTCGTTATCAATGTTACTGAGCGCCAGGAGATAAAGTTACAGGAAAATGCGTTTGCGTGCCGCCAAGTCTAGACTAACCATTGGTGTCAGACAAATAATGACTAAAAAATTATTATTTTTATTTCTAAAAATAAGATTAATCTCAACCTACATTTTTTTTGAAAATAAAACTTCTTTGACTGACACTAAACGTATTTTATCGTTAAAATATTGTGTAATATAAAAAAACTCACTCTTACTTTTTCTGTTTTCTCAATCAAGCATATAGAGCACTTTTTCTCATTGATTGACAACTTTAAATATAACTTTACACTAGTATTTTGAGAGTATTTTTACGAAAGACCTAAAAGGCGGAGATATTTGTAAAATTCCCTTGGAAATACACTGTCTTTTTATCAAACTAATCAACAAAAATTTAGTCCATTAATTAGTACAAGTGTTCGATTTAGTACAAGTAATTTCGATGTTATTTTCGCTATTAATCCAGTGTTTCCTTCAACCAAATATGATTTGCCGCAAATAATGACCAATATAAAAGCCAACAACAGTAATTTCAGTGTAAAATTATACTCTGTTCGCCCATATTTGGTAAAATACATTAGTATGGAAAAGCAACCACCTTAATATATCCCCACCCTTCTAGAAGCACGACATAGGACAATAATAAGCGTCTTTTAATACTATGAGCAAAACTTTAATGGAATATTATGAATAGAATGAGGTAGATGAAACAGACAATGGATTCAGTAATGTTTATATTTTTGTATTAAAATATTCTATGTACATTTAGCGGACAAAACACAGAGGAAAACCCTTCCTGGAGCCTATTTCTTAAAAGGTACAAGCTACAGTCAGCCCTGGTAATTTACTTTGTATTATTATTGTTTTTGATTTTTATCAACTCGGCTCAGCAGAACCGGAAAATCTGAAGCGCACGGGCCTAGGCGTTTTTTTTTTTTAAAATGGATTTTATTGCAGTTGACCGCCTGGGGTCATGACTGCGTTACCGGGCTTTACCACGGGCCTAGGCCAAGTGCGCACCAGTTGATCAACTACATATTTTAATCTCTTGAATTTGATGGTAAAGTACCGAAGGGTCAATCTGTAGAAATTTACTAACTAATCTGCACGTATTTAGAATGACCGCTTTTTGCAGAAGAACATAGGTGTATGTAGGTATATTATTATTACTTGTTGGGCAAAGGCCATTTCCGCCAGTCACTAAAGTTTTGTGCAACTAACTTTGTAATAAAACTTTAAATAATTATGTTAGTTAAGACGATATGTTAAAATATCAAATGGGCAGAGTCTAGCAAGAAAACAATAGCTAAAAGAAAGTGACAGTGCTATTACTCACTTGAATCCGGGTAGAGAGGAGGTATAGATTTCCGGCGCTCGGAATAACTGACGTAAGCGACCAATGATAAAACTTCGTTTTGCTTCTAAAGTAGCAAATATACAACTAAATACTTCTCCATTAATCTAAGTAATGTGATTACCTACTGAATAGTATACAAATTAACGATTAATATTTTCTCTAATCGAAGGAGTGACCAAAAACGGGTATTACGAGGGCCGATTTAAAAAAATAAATTATCGAGAAAAGTTTCACCAATCGTATTTTTGTTTTTGATTTATTTAGATTACATCCCCAATTAATTACTGTGTTAATATCGTTTATAACCTTTACCGTTATTGAGTGAGCGTGTAACGCAACGACTCCAAAATTTTAACATATCGCCTTAATACAGAGCGGATCGTCCGCTGAGTTTCATCCGCTAGATATGACGTCATTTTACATGCTTTGGTGATTGTTTATTATTCTAGTATTATATTTAGTGTATTTCATATTTATTAAATACTGTGTATTTTTGGATGAAGTTAAAATTATTTCAATGAAATTGTGTAGGTTTTTTGTTTATTTTCGATACCTCAGCGTGATGTTCATTGACTTTTTTTAATAGTCTTTGTAATAGAACTTACAATAATTACATTAGTCAATATAGAGCGGATTGTCCGCTGAGTTTCATCTGATAAATATGACGTTATATATGCTATGGTGTTTCTTATGCCATATCATGTATTTTTTTATTTGATAAATATTGTGCATTTTTGGTAGTTTTCTAAAAGAGACATCGTCTACTTTTATTTTACTTAATTTCCTAGTGTTTTTTTGAGTAATTTGTGTAATTTTGGTGGCATTTTAACCAATGTAGCTCGTATATAGAGCACAAGTGTAGTGAAATGAAATGGAAGTATTGCGTGACTTTTCAAATTGGTGGAAATTGACTACCAAAGTTTTTGTAAAACGGCCACCGTTTTACTTAAACATGACTTGACAGTGACTTTGACGACTTGAAAGGATTGTAACGCGTATAGTATTATTTTATCTGTGTAATATTATTTTATCTGTGGTAACGCTGCAAATTATATTGAATATACTTCAGCGTAGCGAAAATTCTACGTCTATGGAAAATACCATGTTTGTATACTAAGTCCATGGACAATACAATAATTATACTTGAAAATGGCGAATGCACAAGCAGTGCGACGCCAATTAAAAGAATAAGAAAAAAAAAACAAGATAAAATAATTTCGATTCACTTGTATCGATTTTTACATTGCGAAGGTAACCGCTCATCAAAATGTTCTATAAGCTCATACAAATCTCAAAATGTAATACCTACAGACCGTTGACCGTAAGCTAGCACCTGCCATGGAGTATTTACAGGTGCCACCTTAAGGTGAACGAGCTGAATACGTTTACGTCAAAAATCTGCGACACTATGCGTCAACTTACACTCTTAGAGAACACAACGATATCTTTTAAAAAAATCCCACAAAATCGTTATTTTCACAAATTAAGATATACCTGCCTCATATGACACTAATCCTCAGATTCATGCAGACATCCTTCCGGGGCAGTCAGAGGCAAGTCCAAGCAATACATTGCGCACACAGGTTTTGCGTTGTAAGATATATGCGCCTACAAATAGTAAAAAAAAGCAGTTGCCGTCAGTGTAGAGTAGGCCTTCATTTAGGGCGAGTTCTCATCAACCTCCTTGATCATCGTGTCGGACTCCCATCGCGTCCTCTCCGCTAATAACTCTTGTAGTTTCTGGAAAAAACAATCATAAACGTCAACAAGTATCTAACTAATCAATCATTCTTTAGAAAAAAAATATATTTTTCTTGAATGTAAAACAGCCTTATCACGGCACAGTGTGTTCGACGTGGCGGCCATCCTTTACAAGATTCCTTTCCCAATACGTACAGAAAACGTACGAAGCTTTTAGAAGAAAAGGATTATTACTCGATTAATGAATTTTCTAAATGACAACAAGCAGCGCCCCGCGGTTTCACCCGCGTACGTCTCGATCCCGCCAATATCGGGATAAAAATGTGCCTATGTGTTATTCCGGGAGTCCAGTTATCTCCATTCAAAATTTCATCCAAATCCATCCAGTAGTTTTTACGTGAAATAGTAACAAAGATACATCCATCCATCCATACTTACAAACTTTCGCGCTTATAATAGGAGGAGATATAATACCCCCTCCCCGGGCTTATAGGGATATTATGTTACAACCTTTATAGTAGGATTTATTTCGGCGGGCGATGATTCGCCTGCGACGCAGGAGATTGCGGGTTCGATTCCCGCATCGGAACAAATATTTGTGCGTTCGCAGAAATTTGTTCAGGGTACTCTGGGTATTTTCTATGTATAATAAAAAATATCTATCTATCTAATGTATTGTCTTAAGTATATCAGTTAACTAGTACCCATAACACAAGCTCTGCTTAGCTTGGGGCTAGATAATGTTTTGTGAACTTTGTCCAGCATTTTTTTTTTTTTTTTTTTTTTGTTTGCTATTTCAATGATAAATGATAATGATAATTTACGTTTCATATTTATGTGTTATTTTCCATATTTTATTCATTTGACATTTATAAATAAATTTTGTTTTTACTTGTTTAAAATGTTGTGGGCCTGGCATGGCAGACCAGAAATGATTGTAATGTTACCACCTAGATCTAACAGCAATAAATCATTTATCATTTATTTATCAAAGCTAGAAATTTATCCACAATACAAGATTTTATAAAATTAGAAATCGGAACAGTGTGCGTGAACACTCACAAACATTCGTATTTATAAATATTAGTAGGATTATTTAAAACTAGCAGCGCCCCGCGCTTTCACCCGCGTAAGTCTCAATCCCGTGGGAATATCGGGATAAAAATGTGCCTATGTGTTATTCCGGGAGTCCAGTTATCTCCATTCCAAATTACATGCAAATCCGTCCAGCCGTTTCAGCGTGAAGAAGTAACAAACACACTACACACACACACACACAAACTTTCGCCTTTATAATATTATATAGTGTGATTATAGCTTTCGCTGATGTGCCTATTTCAGAGTGTTGAAATGTCTTAGTTTCAGTCGCTGCACTGATTACACTTTAACTTTCTTGTAATAAGTTTTAAAAATATATTTTTCAATACATGTTTTTATAAAATGAGTGATTGTAACCTTGTGCTGATCAAAATGAGCCTAAACACGGCCTGTCTACTCCATCGAGGAGTTCCGTTTTCCACCTTCCATCTCCATCATCAGATCAGCTCGCTTTCACCATCATATTGTATTGTCATCGGAACTTGACAGGTATGCCAAATATCATCTCAATAGGTAAAAACAAAATAAAATAAAAAATTGTGGCTATTGATAATTTACAATGGATACCGCACTAGAACAAGCCTTTATCGCGGATACCCGGACTAAGATTAACAAGAAAGATTATTTATGCAGAAAAAACAATATGCGAGGTTGAGGATAACTGCTTTAACGTTCAGTTGCAAGATTCCACTCGGACAAACATACATACATTGAAAGTTAATATAAAGCTTCTAATAATTACCTCTGGCTTGTCGAGAATAATGATCCTGTTCTCTATTTTAGGCGCCAACTCGCACGACTGTTGCTCCAAGTCGTCTAACGACGCTCGCCGCGTTAGCCTGGAACATGGTAATATTCATTAATGTACATAAATACACTGACGGGGATTCAATCTGCCATTTTTGAAAGAAACGTCGTCATGTTTATTTAATTATAAAAGTGATGTTTTGAGTTATTTCGTTTAATTCTCTTGGCATTTTAACCGGTGTAACTTGGATAAATAGCACATGTGTGATGTAGTTAAATTTAAGGTAAAATTAAATTTAACTACAGTTTAATAACGCAAAATTACCAATTTTAGATTTGATTATTTACTGACTAAATCAAGGACATCATTCAAATTATAAATATGCGAGGATACTACATTATAATTCCGCGGGACCATTGTACCAGAAACACGAAAGGACAATTATATATTCTCGATAAAGAAAAATCCAAAGTTACGTCTATTTTTTTTTCAAGATCCGATTGTTTATAAAAACTAGTGGGTCGGTTGTGCGCGAGCTGCAAGCAGCTCGCGTTTATTTTTTCTTTCATCCTTCCTTCTCATTAAAATTAGGTAAATTGAAAATGGTTTTCGGGATGTTTTAGAAGTTACCCTAAAAATGGGGAAATTTTATTAAACCAGGCAACACAAAATGTTCTATCACACGACCGACCTACAAATTACTCGAAAACGACACCCATATTAGTTTTTTCCTAACTTTACGCAGTGTTACCAGCTTACCTACTAACCTACCCACCTAACCCAAAAACTGAAGTAATATTCATAATCAGCACCAAGAAATTACTCGAAAACGACACCCATATTAGTTTTTTCCTAACTTCACGCAGTGTTACCAGCTTACCTACTAACCTACCCACCTAACCCAAAAACTGAAGTAATATTCATAATCAGCACCAACAAATTACTCGAAAACGACACCCATATTAGTTTTTTCCTAACTTTACGCAGTGTTACCAGCTTACCTACTAACCTACCCACCTAACCCAAAAACTGAAGTAATATTCATAATCAGCACCTACAAATTACTCGAAAACGACACCCATATTAGTTTTTTCCTAACTTTAGGCAGTGTTACCAGCTTACCTACTAACCTACCCACCTAACCCAAACACTGAAGTAATATTCATAATCAGCACCTACAAATTACTCGAAAACGACACCCATATTAGTTTTTTCCTAACTTTACGCAGTGTTACCAGCTTACGTACTAACCTACCCACCTAACCCAAAAACTGAAGTAATATTCATAATCAGCACCTACAAATTACTCGAAAACGACACCCATATTAGTTTTTTCCGTATATTACCTTTACGCAGGGTTGCCAGCTTACCTTACCTTTGTATCTGACTGAAATACTGATGATGCATTCGCAATCAGCACCTCCAAATTTCTCGAAAACGCCACCCATATCGTTTTTTTTTTCATCCCTCGATTACACAAACACCGTTTTCTCCCATTGTTGCCAACATTATACTACTTAAATAGATAATATATACGTCATAGTCGTGCGGGATACCTAATACACAAGTAGTTAATATATAAAATATAAAAAAACCCTCAACGCAATGAAACGGCTGAACCGTTTTTTTTTTTTTTTTTTTTCACCGGGGGCTACCCGTGCGAAGTCGGGGCGAGCCGCTTGATTTGGACTCTGATTAACGACAACAATATTATATACATTATCTAATAGTATACGTTAGTGTGTACCTTGTCAATTAAACTAAACATGTCATATATATAAGTTTAGCTAGGTAACAAATATGCGTTTTGTTAGTAGTAGTAGTAGAGCTTTTTTGTGAAAGAGTTCGGCCGGGGAAGTACCTACAACCACCATACCTATTTCAGTCGCAAAGCAGTAGTGCTCGCATTGCTGTGTTCCGGTTTGAAGGGTATAGGTGCCGGTGAAATTACAGCCACATGAGACTTTCCATCTTTATTACTCAGGGTGGCGGGTGCAGTGACCCATTTAGTCATCCTGCTAAGGAGTTGCCAACAACTAATACGATACAATTAATACCATAAATACGTCGCCCCTTCGTTAAACTCAGTCACTCGACCATCACTCCACTCAGGGGGTCAGTGGTCTCGATAACCTACAGCAAAGTTAATTTGGAGATAGAAAACTAACGTAATATTCGTAATCAGTACACTCAAACTAATTAATACGATTAATACGTCGCCCCTACGTTAAACTCGACCATCATTCCACTCAGGGGGTCAGTGGCTCCAGTCACGATGGTCTCGATATCTCATTTGGTCAGTGGCTCGCTTCGCTCGCCACTTCCCCCCTTCGTGTCACGATGGCCTCGATAGCTCGATGACCCGCAGCAAAGTTAATTTGAAAATAGAAAACTAACGTAACATTCGTAATCAGTACAAAAAACCTACCTACCTTCATTTTGAAAAATAGGTACATATTAGGTACATATTATGTACCTACGAATTACGAAAGTACCACATGTTATTATCAATATTGTTATTATGTAGAAATAAAGACTTATTTATGTTTTTTTTATTTTTAAACTTATAACACCCCGTCGTTTATCGTCGAGGGTTAAAAATAGCAGCCAAGACACAGCTTAGCCAACCAACGATTTATTAAATTACTTGATAGCATGTCTCTGGTAGGTACCAACGAATGTTATCTACAAGTCCGGGTACCTAATCATTAATTCGACTTTTACGACATCCACGGGAGGAGACAGGAGTTTATTCTTAGGCCGGACACAACACAGCACATAAATAACTCAACGAATAGCAAACAACGCCATTCAGATTACCTACATCTCTCCCTTAGAAAACGCAAATATCTACCTACCTAGGTACCTAGGTATGCTTCATCTCAATGTAAGAAAATCACACAAAAGTGAGTAAGTACCTACCTGTAAAGCGCTTGACTTACCGATACCGTGGTACAGGTAAGTACCTACATACCTACCTATTTAGTAATACCTACCTGCCTGAGTAATTTGAGAAAACCTTTATAGAACCATGTAGGCATACCTATTACAGAACCTAGTAAGTACCTTAGGTACCTACCTCCCTACCTACGCGTTAATGCACATTAAACAAAGAAGTACAAAGGCGAACTTAATGCTAGAAAGCCAGATAACCTTGGTGTAGGTATTTATCTTTATTAATAATGTATAAATTTTAGTTGACAACTTACTTATCCACAATAGTAGATTGTATCATAAGGGAGCAACACAATATTTTTACGGCGAGGGCGCTTTTTTGAATCCAGAGCGAAGTGAGGGATTCTGGAGTAGAATCCCGAACGTAGCGAACGTTATCTTTGCCGCGCACTTTTTGAATTAGGAACTTAATAAGTGCGCCGCAAAACTCATTACTGCCCGCTAAAAGTTTCTCATAGAAAACACCACCGTTGGGTGCACTTAAAGGCGAACCCAGTCGTCCTTTTCGAATAGATGGGATGAAAAAATATTGTATTCACATAGTTTTCAAATGACTTACCTGATGTTAACCTTTGCCTTTAACAATGCATTACCTCATTCATAGGTCACTTACACCTAGGATACACCCTATGTAGCTTTGCACTGCGTCCTTCACTCTGAGTCTGAGACATAAAGATGAAAAGTATAATTTTTCCTTAATTTCACCAGCACTCATAGGTACCCTTTAAACCGGAACACAGTAATACACTACCAACTGGCTTGAGACAGAAATAGGCATAGAAAAAATACTTTCCTGGATGAACTCTCATAAAAAAACTCTATGACTACTAAAACCATAGAGCAACACGGCGGCGTGTGGACTAAGAAAATTGTCAAAGATGATACAGACCATCTAATCTACTCATCAAATAGTTGTACAGTACAAATGAGACTGCGACTGACCGACCTGAGTGTTCGACTCGACCTTACTGAACGACCATAGGTAGGTACATTATGACATCCATATCATATATGATTATCCATGATGTAGGTGCATTAGTTATTTTCTGTAAGTACATATCGAAGTAATGCCTTTCATAGGTGTGATTTCTTGTGCATACAGATTTCAAAGATCTAGGTTGTATAAAAAAACCTGCCAAATGCGAGTTGGACTCAGGCACGAAGGGTTTCTTACCATTATCTATAAAACTAAGACAAATCTATAATAGGCCTTCTGTATTAAGCCCCCCACTTTCGTTCGGGAGCTACGATGCCACAGACAGACACACACACAGACACAAACAAAGGTACACACAGACACACACAGATACACACACAGACACACACCTATACACACGCAGACACACAAAATCACACACAGACACAGACACACACAGACACGTCAAACTTATAACACCCCGTCGTTTTTGCGTTGGGGGTTAATAAAGTCTCCTTTCAGCAAAATATCCTATCTAAAATGTTTAAGATACCTACCTACCTACTTTCCGTTCATGTCACATAATCTTTGGACGACCTGTACCTATATTAGTTATATCTATATATCTATATATATATATTATTGGCACCATTTGTTAGTACCTAGGTAGGTAGTAGAGCTTTTTTGTGAAAGAGTTCGTCCGAGGAAGTACTACCACCGTACCTATTTCTTCTGCAAAGCAGTAGTGCTTGCATTAATTTGTTCCGTTTAAAAGTGTATGGGCAGAGAATAAATAATAGGTAGGTATGGTTGCCGGTGAAATTATAGGCACATGAGGCTTTCCATTTTTGTCTCAGGGTGACTGGCGCATTTCAATGCCAAATAGGGCGCGTATTTAGTGGATAATGCACTGTTCATAGGCAGAGGGTACCAGGGTCATCCAGGTCCAAACTTTTTTTTGCCTTATTTGTAGTTACTGTTATGGAACCCTTCGTGCCCGAGTACGTCTCGCACTTGTCCGTTTTTTTTATTATTATTTTAAGTAAGTAGATTGATGTCAATCAAAAACCTCTCAGGTCTCAGTATACCTATAATAGGTAGGTACCTACCTACCTATTATAGGTATACTGAGACCTACCTTCTCTAAAGCTGACCTACATAGTAAATTTTATTATCACAGATTATATATTATTTACTACGTAACAGATACATCTCCCATACGTACATAGGTACAAACATTAGACACACGCCTTTTTCACCGAAGGGGTAGGCAGAGCCTCAATGGGCCTCTTTACAGTGGGTTGCACCATCGTGGAATATAGACGTGAAATGGATTATATAATGTGTTTTTTTGTTGTGTGTGTGTGTGTGTGTGTGTGTGTGTGTTTAATACTTCTTCACGCTGAAACGTCTGGACGCATTTGGATGAAAACTGGAATGTAGATAACTGGACTCCCGGAATAACACATCATCATCAGCCCACATTAGTCCACTGCTGGACATAGGCCTCTCCCAATACGCGCCACTGAGCCCGGTGTTCGGCTCTTCTACTCAAAAATAGAAAAAAACAATACATTTTTGTGGTTACTTAGAACTGAAACTCAAAAAAAAATTTTTCATCAAACCATAAGTGTGACTCGCACTTGGCCGCTTTTTTGTGAAAGAGTTCGTGCGAGGAAATACTACCACCATACCTATTTCTGCCGCAAAGCAGTAGTGTTTGCATCACTGTGTTCCGTTTTAAAGTGTAGGGGCACAGAATAAATAATAGGTATGGGTCTCATCAGGGTGACTAAATTGCCGTTCTGGAACCCTTCGTGTCCGAGTAGGTCTCGCACTTGTCCGTTTTTTTTATTCAATCTCAATCAAAAACTTGTCAAAAAAGATGTTGAAAAGAAGCACCATATACCTACTACGATGTTTGTAGGTACTATGAAGAAATGATGAATTATTGTAACAAAAAAAAAAACACCGAGTCGGACTTGCGAACGAAGGGTTACGTACCATTAACTACAAAAAATAATAAAAAAAAATATTTAAAAAAAAAATAATGCAAAAAGTGAAAAAAACGGTCACCCATCCAAAAACTGACCGCGCAGAACGTTGCTTAACCTTCGTAATCGATTTTTGTATGGATTGTGGGCCAATTGTCAATTTCTCGATTTTACAAAATGCCTTAAAAAACCTTCGAAAACTTGTTTTTTTTTCAAAGTTGGGGTTTTCCTATATACACCAGGATGTTGGCTACATTTCTGCATAAACGAAATTGTCGTGCATCAACTTTCGTAGAACACTTAAACTCGTCAAAGTTGATGCGGACGTTTTTTTTTTTTTTAAATTACATTTCTGGAGCTCTATATTGTTTTTTTTTAGTTTTTTTTACTTTTTCTGTAATCTGTGTATAAAATCAATAGGATACGCCCTTTGAACGGTTCCTATCGGACACCGTTTCGAAGAACGGTTTTGAAAACGGGCGCCATCTTGGTTTTTTTAAAATGTCAGACTTTTCCCGGGGTCATATCGGAGAGCCGAACACATCTCTAGAACATGTCCCATGTCTAAAACGACTCCTTCTAGGAGAACAACCATGTCAATGAGTCAGTGAGTGAGTCACCGTTGTGCAGCTTTATATATTATAGATAGATAGATAGATAGATAGATAGATGGTGCATATTATTGGATACAAAATTAGATAAATAAAATCAATACAATAAAGCCGAGGGTTGACTGTAGGGGTTTTGTGAAATTATCTATATTTTACGAGATAGGTTATGACTTGACGGAGACTTTCGACAACCTGACTATAAAAGATATAATTATATCACTAGACATTGGTAAAATTGTTTGGAGCACTCCTCAGAAGCCATTATAAAAAGAGAAGAAGAAGTACTGACACTATCGTCTCACTGGTTCTTTTTGGGTCACCCTGGTGACCCAGGGTGACCCAAAAAGAACCAGTGAGACGATAGTGTCAAATAACCAGCTTAATGTAATTAAGGTGCGTTAAGGTGAGGCATTGATAAACTATTATTTTGTATGGATTACGATAAAAACGGTTTTTTCTCACACAAATAATTAAAACATCCAACTACAATATTTGGACGAATCTACCTAGAAAATCGGTTCCGTTTGCTTATGTATGTTATAAATAAAATAAATAAATAAATAATGCTGGACCCACAGTTCACACAACATTATCTAGCCCCAAGCTAAGCAGAGCTTGTGTTATGGGTACTAGATAACTGATATACTTAATACAATACATTACATATATAGATATTTTTTATTATATATAGAAAATACCCAGAACACCCTGAACAAATATCTGCGATCGCACAAATATTTGTTCCGAGGCGGGAATCGAACCCGCAACCTAATGCGTCGCAGGCCAACCTTCGTCCGCCGCGCCACAGAGGTCGTTATGTTAGCTAAGTTTTTTGTGAACAATAAATTTTTCAGTAGAAGCTTTTATAAAATTAGTGATCGCAACCGTGTCCTGATCAAAATGAGCCTAAACACGGCCAGTCTACTATTATCCATCGAGGAGTTCCGCTGTCCACCTTCCGTCTCCATCATCAGATAAGCTCGCTGCCACCATGATATTGGATTGTCATTGAGGTATGCAAAACTTCAACTCATCGGTTGAGGATAACTGCTTTTAAATTCAGTTGCAAGATTCCACCCGGACAAACATACATACATTGCAAGTTAAATAAAAGCTTGTACAAAAATATAGGTAAAAGCTAGCGTCACGTAAACGTTGGTCCGTCAGATGTGTGTGCCATCTGGTAGGCCAGGGTTTCCCAAAGTAGGCGATAACGCCCCCTTGTGGGCGCTGCAGGCCTAAAGGGCGGTAAGAGACCCAGAAAAAAAATGGGGCGCCAAATCAGACACACTTTCGCATTTTAATAGTTATTAGTATTCCTATATAAATTATTTTCGTAGATAATAGACCGCGGGCAATCATGTTTTAACAAGTTTTTGTTAAATAACCCGATTTGTGCATGTTTAATTTGAAGTTATAGTGGTTTTTAAGTAGGTGGAAAAATGGGGGCGCTAAAAAATTCTTTATTTTCAAAGTGGGCAGTAGACAAAATAAATTTGGGAACCCCTGTGGTAGGCGATGGGACCTTACCTGTGATGTCCGCTGTGTGAAGTGGGCTCCACGGCAGCGGATGAGGCCCTTCTAAGCGGCGGTGGACCGTCCAGCTCGCTGCAATCCAGCATTTTCACCAGGCTGTGTCTGTTACAAAGAAGGAATAATTACGTATAATCAGGAGTTATCAAGAGGCAGACACCAGCCAAATCCCGTCACTATCTAACTAAGTAAAGTTAAGGTAAGTTAGAGAGTGACAGAATAGCGCTCGCACAACGAAAGTGAACTAAATTCACGAAAAACAGTATATTTAAACAAATATTTGCTGCGTAATCGTTAATATAAATCTACTATGCCCTCTAAAATAATATGATTTGTTACCTAATGATAACCTAAAGTCTTTTTCTTAGGGACGCTCCCGTGTGCTAGTGATTCGGATCAGTTGAGCTACCTTTAGATCGTTAGCGGTCTTCAGGTAGCAAAACTGTTTCATATGTTTTTATTTTATTTTGTACATGTATTATTGTACTTGTATTATATTCTTTCTGTAAATAAATGTATAATTACTTTTTGTTTGAATCGGCTTCTCCTTGTTTTAAAGGCACCACACAGTTGCTTCCCACCACTAGGCCACTGGATAAGAAGGATCATCAAATAAAGCCAAGCTGTGTTTGTTGCCTATTCTTCTAGGTTTGGGTCGCGTTGAAATTTCGATTCAAAATTATCCTTATGATTTCAATGAATGTTTGCAGTAGTAGAGCTTTTTTTGTGAAAGAGTTCGCCCAGGGGAAGTACTACCTCCATCCCTATTTCTGCCGCAAAGCGGTAGTACTCGCATTACTGTGTTCCGGTTTGAAGGGTATGGGTGCCGGTGAAATTACAGGCACATGATACTTTCATCTTTATGTCTCACGGTGGCGGGCGCAGTGCAATGCCACATAGGGTGCGTTCTAGGTGGACGTGACCTATGAGGTAATGCATTGTTAAAGGCAGAGGTTACCGCTTAACAGCTGGGACATCTACTTGTTCCGTCAGTCACGTTGTTAAAAAAAAAACTTAAGCTTGGACTTACCAAACACTACGCTCTGAAAATTGACACTGCGACGCTTAGTCGGTCAGGGGGGCAATTACGTCGAAACAAGATGGCGAATGTTGTAAAATATCCACATTCGCCATGTTGTTTCGAAGTATCTCAATTTGACATCAATGTCTACGATCCGAGAATCGCCCCCCAGGTGGTCAGCGAAGCCGGTGTGTGTGGGAGGCAGTTCCGGGTTCGGTTCCCTTTTCGGCGGAGTTCAGTCTCCCACAGCATCAACTGGGGGGATATACCCACTTGCAGGCATAGCCCCTCCGCAGATCCGTAGAGCTATCGCCTGTTCAGTTGAGAAATCGAAACAGGAAAACGACAGCAGACACTTACTTTATGACACCAATAAGTGCAGAAGTAGACTTAAGAGCCGCAATAGCTTCCTTAAGTCGACCGAAGAACTAACAGTGGATAGACTTAGCGAGGCTTGACCTTGATGGCGAGCCGGTATCTGTGGTTGGAAAGACACCCTACCCTTGCTGACCACGTTTTACCTGCAGAAAAGCTCATGAACTTGGGACATGAACTGTCATGGACCACCTGGAAATCTCTGAACCGACTCCGGAGCCAGGTGGGCCGCTGCAGGTATAACTTAGTTAAATAGGTGTATTCCGACGAGGCACAATGTGACTGTGGGTTCACTCCACAGACGATGCCTCACTTGCTGTCCTGTCCACTGTGCACCGACACCTGCACCCTAAATGACCTGTGCGAAGCCACTAAAATGCTGATGTGGCTAAATTTTGGTCTAAAACAATTTAATTGAACGAGCGAAGCGAGTTCTCTGAGTCAACTTGGAAGAATTGGCGTTTGTATGTATGTATGTTTGTCCGAGCATAACTTCCGAACCGTTAATCCGATCTTCATGAAATTTGAATGAGGGGTAGATAGTATTGGTACAATTTGTAACTTGTACGAAACAAATACTGGGAAAAGTCTTAAATTGAAGAATTTCGAAACGTGTACTACTCTATAAAACAATAACCAGCATAACATATCCATTGTTGACCTCCCGTTTCTAGGAATTTGAACGACGTTGTAGGTCTAACTTTTCAAACCACAGGTACTTAGATATTTTTTCGAAAGAAATAAGGTAACCTTCCTAAATTGCACTTATTCGCGAGGCCTCAGTTCGGGGCGAACCACTAGTTATTTATGGGAACCAACGACACGAAGAAGAAGAACTGGGGGGTCACTAGGTTGGCTTACTAAGAGCCTGTGACGCCTCTTACTGTGCGTAAGAGGCCGTCGAACGACGCGTAGTTTTCCGGACGTGTACCTTCGACTGAGCGTGACGAGCGACTGGCGGTGCTTGGAGGGGGTGACTTGCCCGTGCGCACGTTGATCGTCGCGAAGTGGTTCTGTATCGCCATGCCGATTTCGAGGCACATGTTATAGTGAGTGTACCTTCGACTGAGCGTGACGAGCGACTGGCGGTGCTTGGAGGGGCGTGCCTTGCCCGTGCGCACGTTGATGGCCGCGAAGTGGTTCTGTATCGCCATACCGATCTCGAGGCACATGTTAGTGAGTGTACCTTCGACTGAGCGTGACGAGCGACTGGCGGTGCTTGGAGGGGTGACTTGCCCGTGCGCACGTTGATCGCCGCGAAGTGGTTCTGTATCGCCATGCCGATTTCGAGGCACATGTTATAGTGAGTGTACCTTCGACTGAGCGTGACGAGCGACTGGCGGTGCTTGGAGGGGCGTGCCTTGCCCGTGCGCACGTTGATGGCCGCAAAGTGGTTCTGTATCGCCATACCGATCTCGAGGCACATGTTAGTGAGTGTACCTTCGACTGAGCGTGACGAGCGACTGGCGGTGCTTGGAGGGGCGTGCCTTGCCCGTGCGCACGTTGATGGCCGCGAAGTGGTTCTGTATCGCCATACCGATCTCGAGGCACATGTTAGTGAGTGTACCTTCGACTGAGCGTGACGAGCGACTAGCGGTGCTTGGAGGGGCATGACTTGCCCGTGCGCACGTTGATGGCCGCGAAGTGGTTCTGTATCGCCATACCGATCTCGAGGCACATGTTAGTAAGTGTACCTTCGACTAAGTGTGACGAGCGACTGGCGGTGCTTGGAGGGGCGTGACTTGCCCGTGCGCACGTTGATCGCCGCGAAGTGGTTCTGTATCGCCATGCCGATCTCGAGTCACATGTTAGTGAGTGTACCTTCGACTAAGTGTGACGAGCGACTGGCGGTGCTTGGAGGGGCGTGCCTTGCCCGTGCGCACGTTGATGGCCGCGAAGTGGTTCTGTATCGCCATGCCGATCTCGAGTCACATGTTAGTGAGTGTACCTTCGACTTAGCGTGACGAGCGACTGGCGGTGCTTGGAGGGGCGTGACTTGCCCGTGCGCACGTTGATCGCCGCGAAGTGGTTCTGTATCGCCATGCCGATCTCGGGGCACATGTCGTCTGAGACCTGTCGACAAAACCAATAACATTGTCATATACATAGTTGCTTACTGTATAAAAATCTCGCTCTGCTAAGCCGTTTCAAGCAGAGCTGCGTTGAGCGAGGCTAGGTAAATGAAGTGATTCTTAACAAACACATCCCTCGCTACGCATCCTCGCTCATTTCTGGTAGAAACGCAGCCTTATTGTGTGGACTAGACCAGAGTCGCTATTTATTTAAATTATTTTACGGAGTCAACCTTCTGCAGCTGTACTATAATGTGTTGTGTTGGTGATACTCACGATGACCCTACAGCCGGGCAGCATGGTGAAGCCGTCGTTGCTCGCGAACAGGTACTCCTTGATGGCGAGGCGGTAGCGCTGCAGGTACTCGTCTGTACTGATACTCACGATGACCTTACAGCCGGGCAGCATGGTGAAGCTGTCGTTGCCCGCGAACAGGTACCCCTTGATGGCGAGGCGGTAGCGCTGCAGGTACTCGTCTGTACTGATACTCACGATGACCTTACAGCCGGGCAGCATGGTGAAGCCGTCGTTGCCCGCAAACAGGTACTCCTTGATGGCGAGGCGGTAGCGCTGCAGGTACTCGTCTGCACTGATAATCACGATTACCTTACAGCCGGGCAGCATGGTGAAGCCGTCGTTGCCCGCGAACAGGTACTCCTTGATGGCGAGGCGGTAGCGTTGCAGGTACTCGTCTGTGGTGATACTCACGATGACCCTACAGCCTGGCAGCATGGTGAAGCCGTCGTTGCCCGCGAACAGGTACTCCTTGATGGCGAGCCGGTAGCGCTGCAGGTACTCGTCTGTAGAGATACTTACGATGACCTTACAGCCTGGTAGCATGGTGAAGCCGTCGTTGCCCGCGAACAGGTACTCCTTGATGGCGAGCCGGTAGCGCTGCTCGCGCAACAGATACTCGTCGCCTATCTTCACGACCTGCTCGGCGACGCGCCGCCCCGCCGGCTTCGATGGGTCGAACGCGAACGACACGCCTGCCACCTGGAATATCGTACAGCTTGTCTCAGAACATGGTGGAGTAGACAAACTAGCTTACGGCCCCACCTGATGTAAAGTGGTCAGCTTGAGACAGTTCAAGGGCAATGTTTTGAAATCTTTGGAGGAATGAACATAGTCGGAAACATAGTCGAATTTACACTAGTTTTAGGATTCCATACCTCGACAGGAAAAAACGGGAGCTGTATAGGATCACTTTGATAAGATTGTCTGTCTGTGAAAACCCATTTTCTCAGGAATGGCTAAGGGAATCAACTTGAAAACAAGTCATATGATGTATGACAAAAGTTTTTTTTTCCAGAATAAACTTAGCACCCAAAATGATTATTTATTTATTTATGCTATAGGTCCGCTATAATAGGTTTCAACAACACATAATCCGTAAAAAAAAACAGCTGGCTACCTCTTACGGTTTTTTTGTATAACATTGATATACCTTTGTTTGACCACGATCTCACCTGTTGGTAAGTGACGACGTGTCCAAAGATGGAGCACAAAGGTCTAGAAGGCACCTATTCACTCTAGCCTTGAACAGACCCAGATTATAGTTTTCAGGAAAGACAGACGACTGTAGTGCATTCCACTCATTAGTAGTTTATTTATTTTATTTATTTTATTTTATTAATCCAGGATTTACAGTTATCTTATAGTTACTTATAAGCTATACACTATATGCTATTCTGAAACAAATTTAAATCCACATTATGTACACAGTTCGTTTAAAAAGAAGGTAGGTACGCATGCAAGGTCAACAAAAAACAAAAACGGCAGGAAAGCCGGATAAGGTATATATCAGTTACATAGGCAAATTAAGTAAATTAAGTTAAGTACCTACATTAATTTGAATAAAGCAGCAATTACTCTTACAAAAACAATATAAGTACTTAAGTAGGTACATAAATCTGAGAAAATACAAAAACAAAAAACAAACAAAAAACTTAGGTAAAATATATATAAGGTAGGTATTCATAATCGCATAAGGGTGTAAAGGTAGCACTGAAATTGCCGAGATATACTCCTGAGAAAGCACCGGGACAGACAGACTGATGGACGGCATAGGCTTAATAAAACGGCACCGTCTCGCCTTTGCGACTGAAAAACCCGACCGAAGTTTTTATGGAGTGCGCATTATTTTTCTTCCTCCGCATCAACCACATCTCACCTGCGGGAACCGTCCTTCCAGACTGGGGTACTTGCTGACCGCGTTCTCCAGCACCTCCAGAATGACGGAGCCCTGGGTCTCCACCACCACGATGGGGTCTCGCATCGGGATTATGGTGCACAGGTCACGCAGCGTGAACTCGCCAGCCGGATGCACCTGCGAAACACATTACTTATGTTACAACACGTGTTTAATATTGGGAGGATCATTTCAATAATGACGACCGACTTATACTTTTATAAACAGGGTTTTATTGCATTTTCTTATATTATATGTTCTTCTTCTTTTTCATATAATGGCTTCTGAGGAGTGCTCCAAACAATTTCGCCAATGTCAAGTGGTTTATTTAATTATATTTTCACTCCTCTTGCTCAAAAAGACCGTCATTGTGGCGTACCAGAGCGATGAAAAATAGCATTTCTTCTTCTAGGTCACGTCCACCTAGGCCGCGCCTTATGTGGCATTGCACTGCGCCCGCCACCCTGAGACGTAAAGATGAAAAGTCTCATGTGCCTGTAATCTGACCCGCAACCACACCCTTCAAACCAGAACACAGCAAAGCGAGTACTATTGCTTTGCGGCAGAAATAGGTATGGTGTTAGTACTTCCCCGGACGAACTCTTTCACAAAAAAGCTCTACTACTACTAAACGTACACAACGTTGTTGGCCAACGTAGCTCACAACAGCACGTCGCACACACATTTGCCGAGGTTGCACTCGAAGGCACGGATGCGGGAGAACCTCCCTTCCAGCGGCTCGCAGAACTTGCCGAGAACCTCGTCCATTTACCTGATCAGATCTGAAGGTGCCCGACTTGAGTAGCACGAGGTCGGCCGAGGTAGCACACAACAGCACGTCGCACACCCAGTTGCCGAGGTTGCACTCGAAGGCACGGATGCGGGAGAACCTCCCTTCCAGCGGCTCGCAGAACTTGCCGAGAACCTCGTCCATTTACCTGATCAGATCTGAAGGTGCCCGACTTGAGTAGCACGAGGTCGGCCGACGTCGCACACAACAGCACGGCGCACACCCAGTTGCCGAGGTTGCACTCGAAGGCGCGGATGCGGGAGAACCTCCCTTCCAGCGGCTCGCAGAACTTGCCGAGAACCTCGTCCATTTACCTGATCAGCTCTGAAGGTGCCCGACTTGAGTAGCACGAGGTCGGCCGAGGTAGCACACAACAGCACGTCGCACACACATTTGCCGAGGTTGCACTCGAAGGCACGGATGCGGGAGAACCTCCCTTCCAGCGGCTCGCAGAACTTGCCGAGAACCTCGTCCATTTACCTGATCAGATCTGAAGGTGCCCGACTTGAGTAGCACGAGGTCGGCCGAGGTAGCACACAACAGCACGTCGCACACACATTTGCCGAGGTTGCACTCGAAGGCACGGATGCGGGAGAACCTTCCTTCCAGCGGCACGCAGAACTTGCCGAGAACCTCGTCCATTTACCTGATCAGATCTGAAGGTGCCCGACTTGAGTAGCACGAGGTCGGCCGAGGTAGCACACAACAGCACGTCGCACACACATTTGCCGAGGTTGCACTCGAAGGCACGGATGCGGGAGAACCTCCCTTCCAGCGGCTCGCAGAACTTGCCGAGAACCTCGTCCATTTACCTGATCAGATCTGAAGGTGCCCGACTTGAGTAGCACGAGGTCGGCCGAGGTAGCACACAACAGCACGTCGCACACCCAGTTGCCGAGGTTGCACTCGAAGGCACGGATGCGGGAGAACCTCCCTTCCAGCGGCTCGCAGAACTTGCCGAGAACCTCGTCCATTTACCTGATCAGATCTGAAGGTGCCCGTCTTGAGTAGCACGAGGTCGGCCGACGTCGCACACAACAGCACGGCGCACACCCAGTTGCCGAGGTTGCACTCGAAGGCGCGGATGCGGGAGAACCTCCCTTCCAGCGGCTCGCAGAACTTGCCGAGAACCTCGTCCATTTACCTGATCAGATCTGAAGGTGCCCGACTTGAGTAGCACGAGGTCGGCCGACGTCGCACACAACAGCACGGCGCACACCCAGTTGCCGAGGTAGCACTCACAGAACTTGCTAAAGACCTCGTCCATTTACCTTATCTGATGGTGCCTGAGTTCAGTAGGTTGGCCAACGTAGCACAAAACAACACGTCACACACTCAGTTCAATTTCGAGGTGGCAATCGTAGAAATTGCTGAAGACCTCACACTTTTTTTTTATACTACCAATGTTGCAAACAAGCATACGGCCCACCTGTTGGTAAGCGGTTACCGTAGCCTATGGACGCCTGCAATACCAGAGGCATCACACGCGCGTTGCCGACCCTTTAAACATTTCCAAACACCCCTTTTAAAGAACCCCATACTATAGACACTTGAGAAAATCTCAGCAGGGAGATCATTCCACAACCTGAGTTATTTCCATTTACCTGATCAGATCTGAAGGTGCCCGAGTTGAGTAGCACGAGGTCGGCCGAGGTAGCACACAACAGCACGTCGCACACCCAGTTGCCGAGGTTGCACTCGAAGGCGCGGATGCGGGAGAACCTGCCTTCCAGCGGCACGCAGAACTTGCCCAGAACCTCGTCCATTTTACCCTCGATCATCGCTGGGAAATACCAAACTTGTAAATTAAGGCGCTATAATTTAAACCAGTTTCAACGAAAATTTTTGGATGAGGCGAAGAAGGCGAGCGCACGCTCTGATACCGTGTTTTTGTATAAAATAATAATATAAAAATTACCTTTAGAGTTTTGTTAATATTTTTTTGATGACTTCACTAACTCCAACAATAATTCGTACGTTGCCAAATGTTTTAAACATTAAAACGTGAAAAAAGTAAGTCTAAAATGATATTTAAATTTAAAAAATGTGGTATCTTTTATATATTATTTTATCGAGTGAAGTAATTGAAATAGTGTATTGTATTTATGATTTTACTAGATAAAAAGCTTAAGAATAATATATATTTTATTCTTCTTGAAAACTGTAAAAACTCTTATCAAAAACTTAAAAATTCTAGAGCTCATTATAGACATGCTGTAAACCTATTGCACCTTAAGAGGCAGACATCAGCTAAACTCCGTCCACTATTTAATTCAGCAAAGTTCAAGTAAGTAGAAAGTGACAGAACAGCGCTCGCTATGAAAAGTAAATAAATAATGCTTGGCAGTTCACACAACATTATCTAGCCCCAAGCTAAGCAGAGCTTGTGTTATGGATACTAGATAACTGATATACTTAATACAATATATTACATAGATAGATATTTTTATTATACATAGAAAATACCCAGAACACCCTGAACAATATCTGCGATCGCACAAATATTCCGAGGCGGGAATCAAACCCGCAACCTCCTGCGTCGCATGTCAACCTTCACCCGCCGCGCCACAGAGGTCGTCAAAGTGAACGAAAAACGGTATTTAATTTTAACTCTTATTAATTTTATCAATGTACGTCGATAGGTAATAGAGATTATTTACGTTGTAAGCTCATTGTAGAGACCACGATTTTTTTTAATCGAGAAAATTTATCGATTTCATTTTTTGCACACTTGGAACCGGCTACAAGATTCAGTGATCAGTGCAATTTCTTCTTGTTATAGCTTCGTTCATCCCTCTCTGGTTTTTTTAAACGACTTGAATTTCGGAACAAGCAGATGGCCCACCTGATGTTAAGCGGTAAACTCTGCCTCTAACAACGCATTACCACATAGGTCACGTCTACCTAGGACGCACCCTATGTGGCATTGCAATGCAACCGCACCCTGAGACATGAAGATGAAAAGTCTCATGTGCCTGTAATTTCACCGGCACCCATACCCTTCAAACCGGAACACAGCAATGCGAGCACTACTGCTTTGCGGCAGAAATAGGTATAGAGATAGTACTTCCCAGGACGAACTCTTTCACAAAAAAGCTCTACTGCTACTAAAACTTATTACTACTCTTTCTTGAGCACCCTACATATAATGTGTGTGTGTGCAAACAGCACTGTAGATATAGCTTTTGAAACTATCATGATTATGTACATACTTTTTACTAGAAACGGGACAATTACCATGATGAGTTTTGTTCGTTCCCGATATTTCGGCACAGTTGCATGCGCCACAATCACGGGAGAAGTAACTAAAGTCTGCGAGTAGATTGCGTGTTATTGGTAGATATATCGATCTACCCTCTTTCTCACTCATTTATTACGAACGATACCACTACCAAAAACTATCCAAACTCGAAAATCATGGTAAATATCCCGTTTGTAATGAAAAGTACAGCACTGTAGATATCTTACCTGAATACTTGTCAACCTTGGCCTTCAAGAGCTGGTCTTCTGCGTAGGAGCTGGTGACGGGCATGTCGACGATGTCCACGCGTGGGCTCGCGCCGCTCAAGTTGATACTTATCTTAGAGAACTGACGGAAGTCCGTGCCGCTTTTCACTATGTATTTGTTGTTTATCTGCAAAGGGATACAGAGTTTTAAAAAACATTTACTTCAGGCGATATCTTTTTTTTTTTTTTTTTTTTTTTTTTTTAATACTACTTGGATGACGGATCAAGCAAGAGGCCCACCTGATGTTAAGCGGTAACCTCTGCCTATGAACAGTGCATTACCTCGTAGATCACGTCCACCTAGGACACAACCTATGTGGCATTGCACTGCGCCCGCCACCCTGAGACATAAAGATGAAAAGTCTCATGTGCCTGTAATTTCACCGGCACCCTTACCCTTCAAACCGGAACACAGCAATGCGAGCACTACTGCTTTGCGGCAGAAATAGGTATGGTGGTAGTACTTCCCCGGACGAACTCTTTCACAAAAAAGCTCTACTACTACTAAAAAGCTCTACTACTAGTTACTATATCTACTACTATCTACTATATCTTAACATTTTGGAGTCGTTGCTTTACACGCTTACTCAATAAAGGTGACAAACTTGATACTATTACTTGAGGATGTTATTTATATAAATCAAGAACAGAAACACGATTGGTAGATCTTTTATCGAGATTTACTTTTTGAAATTGACCCTTCTAAATCCCGTTTTAGGACCCTAAAATAGGGAAAATATTAAGCGTTACTTTTTATACGATTCAGTAGGTAATTACATTACTTAGATTAAAGTAGAAGGATAAAAAAAAAATAAAAAAAAATAAAAAAAAAATGTATAAAAAAAAAACAATCTATGTATAATAAAAATATCTATCTATGTTATATATTGTATTAAGTATATCAGTTATCTAGTACCCATAACACAAGCTCTGCTTAGCTTGGGGCTAGATAATGTTGTGTAAACTGTCCAGCATTATTTATTTATTTTTTATTTATTTATTTTTATATTTGCTACTTTAGAAGCAAAACTAAGTTATAATCATTTGTCGCTTACGTCAGTTACTTTTGAGAGGCAGAAATCTATACCGCAACTCTACCCGGGTTCAAGTGAGTAATAACGCTGTCACTTTCTTGCAGGTAATGTTTTCTTGCCCATTCGATATTTTAACATATCGCCTTAAGGTGGATTCTCTCACTTAAGGCGCGTTTTTGTTTTTTTGTTTTTTACCCATTACAGCTCATCAACACTTCTTCAGATAGCGAAAGTTGATTTCGCGAGAACTAGGAGACTAAACACACATGTTTTAATTGATAGTATCTCATAAATATAATCAGGTAAGCTACGAACCCGCTAAACAAAAAAAAAAACAGTAAAAATGTGTTTAGGGTGATCGTAGCTAAACTGATATTTATGAGATACTATCAATTAAAACAGTGTGCTAAGTCTCCTAGTTCTCGCGAAATCAACTTTCGCTGTCTGAAGTCAATATTTATGAGAATATTAACGCCTTAAATTTGTAACTTGGACCAAACAAACATTATTGAATCATAAAAATAAGACCTATCCTAAATTATTTTTTGTTCGTAATTTGTTTATTTTTTTCTACTCAACGTTTTTGTATTTAAATGTTAAGCTCATAATTGTACACTTAGAGATGTGGAAGAGCGAAAAAGCCTATCACAAGTATTCCTTTATACTTAAAAGGTGTTTTCTACTATTGTTTAAAATTAAGGCGCGATAGGTTCTCAAATGACTCTCGAATTTTAAAGTTTTTGATAAGAATTTTCATAGTTTTCTATGAAGAAAAAAATATATGATTTTCTTGAGCTTTTTATCTAGTGAAATCAATAATTCAATACAATATTTGAATTACTTCACTCGATAAAAAAAAATAACAAAGATACCTCCTTTTTAAAATTGAAATGCTATTTTTCACTCACTTCTCTCACGTTTTAATTTTTGAAACATTTGGTTACATGTTAGTTATTATTTGAGTTAGTGAATTCATCAACAAAATTAAACAAAACTTTGAACGACATTTTTATATAATTTTTTTATACATAAAAACACGGTATCAGAGCGTGCGCTCGCCTTCTTCGCCTCATACAAAAATGTTCGTTGAAACTATAGCGCCTTAAGTATCTTTAATCCTATCCTATCCTTCCTACTAAGGGGCCTTCAAGTATTACGTAAGCACTTGAGGGGGGTGGGGGGTCTTTGCTTTGCTTATTTTTGATGATATGGTTGGGGGGGTCGATATCGTGATTGCGTCAGCAGTTATTATTTACTTTTTTACACAAATGGCAACACACAAATTGTCTATGCTTGAAAACAAAACACACATTTCGGGGATTCCCACAAATAATGAATACGTTATAGGTACTCGCTTAGAAGCGAGTGAAATAAATAAATATTTTAATTACTGTCTCAATAAAGTTTTTTTTAAATTAATATTATGTGCGTTAAATTCCTATTTGCTATCTGCTGCTCACGAATCAATAAAAAAACAAAATACATTAAAAAAAAAAGCATATAGGTACCAATGATTACGTAAGCATGGGAGGGGGGGAAGAGGTTTGCTTACTTTTGCTGACAAGGAGAAAGGGGGGGGGGGGGGGTAAATAATTGTAAAAAATCTGCTTACGTAATACTTGAATGACCCCTAATATTATAAACGCGAAAGTTTGTAAGTATGGATGGATGGATGGATGGATGGATGTTTGTTACTCTTTCACGTCAAAACTACTGGATGGATTTGGATGAAATTTGGAATGGAGATAACTGGACTCCCGGAATAAAACATAGGCACATTTTTAACCCGATATTCCCACGGGATCGAGACTTACGCGGGTGAAACCCGGGGCGCTGCTTGTTACTGAATAAAAACATTAGTATTTGAAGAAGTGTTCATTAGCTGCAATGAGCAAAAAACACAAAAAAAAAAGAATTTCACGCCACAAGCGAGACCATCCACCTTAATATACTTTTGGGATTACTGTGTGCTGGACATGGTATTTGTAAGAAAACGCGTAGTGGAAGTCAATCGCACATAGAAACACTTACCTCTAATACTTCGTACACGTGGTCGTGTCCGCCCAGTATAAGGTCTATATCTGTGGAACCTTCAGCCAGTTTGATGTCGTTAGGCGTCCTCATGTGGGTGAGAGCTATCACGTACTCGCAACCCTGAAACAACGTTACATGTTAGGCATGATATTATGGCAGCAAACACAACACACAAACACTCTGAGAACTCCTGAGATACCCAGACTATTTGTTTTTTTTTTTTAACTTTGATAGACCTTTGTTTGACCACGATCTCACCTGTTGGTAAGTGACGATGTGGCCGAAGATGAAGCACAAAGGTCTAGAAGGCACCTATTCAATTCAATCTTGACTTGAAGAGACCCAGATTATAGTTTTCAGGAAAGACAGACGACGGTAGTGTATTCCACTCCTTAGCAGTTCGCATTATAAAGGTAGAACTGAAACGTTTTGTGCGAATAGAAGGTATACCAATGAGGTAAGGATGGTACTGAGCCGTACGCCTGCTCGTCCTATGATGAAAAGGAGATGGTGGGATCAGATCGTCCAGTTCCTGGGAGCATTCACCGAAATGTAACCTACAGAAGATCGCAAGGCATGCAACCTTACGGCGGTGCTCGAGACTCTGGATCTTAGTCTCCGCCGTATGTTGCTCACCTATAAGCCTCTCTAGAGACTGGCTGTATCAGGAGTACCCTTCCCTTACACTCACACAAACACACACGCACTAACACACACGCACAAACACACACGCAAACATTCTCACCTACACACATCTACACACACCTACCTCACATTTCTCTCACAACTCTGTTTCATTATTTTATTTTTATTTTACTTTTATTTTTAGATTTAATTTTTAGATTTAATTGTTTGTTCTTTCCTATTATTTTATTCTTACGTACATAGGTTAAGGAGTTGGGCGCTGATGCTGCTACACAGTTTTATTACTTAAGCAGCATCAACGTTTAAATATGTATCTTGCTCACATTGTAAATTTACTCCGAATAAATAATTTTTTTACTTTTTTTTTAGTTAAGTGGTTCTTTATATTTATAATTTTAGTTTTTTATGTTTAATTTCTATATAAGTACATACTTATTTTTACAAGTTTATATTACTTTTATATTTGGCGACCTCTGTGGTGCGACGGGCGAAGGTTCGCCTGCTACGCATGAGGTTGCAGGTTCGATTCCCGCTTCGGAATAAATATTTTTAAGATCTGCAGATAATTGTTCAGGGTGTTCTGGGTATTTTCTATGTTTAATAAAAATATCTATCTATGTAATGTATTGTATTATTGTAACTTGTATTATTCTTTCTGTAAATAAATGTATTATATTGTATTAAGTATATTAGTTATCTAGTACCCATCACACAAGCTCCGCTTAGCTTGGGGCTAGATAATGTTGTGTGAACTGTGCAGCATTATTTATTTTAAGGTGGTTGCTTTTTCATACTAACTTATTTTACCAAATATGGGCGAACAGAGTATAATTTTACACTGAAATGACTGTTGTTGGCTTTTATATTGGTAATTATTTGCGGCAAATCATATTTTGGTTGAAGAAACCAGTTGATTAATAGCGAAAATAACATCGAAATATGGAATAAAATTTGGATGTCATTTTATACCTAGGAACAGAACCCCTCCGTCACCTCCCGTGGATGTCGTAAAAGCCGACTAAGGGATTACACCGGGGCATGGACAGCGGCATCCACCTGAGTAAACTTAACAACCATAAATAGTGAGAACACCAATCCGCCTGCCAAGCGTGGTGGTTACGTCAAATCCCCCCCATTGCCTTCTATGGGGGGAGGCCTCGTCCAGCAGTGGACGTATGATGATGGTAAGCGAAGTGGCTTACCTCTTGTTTTAGTTGCGACGCCAATTTAGTTCCGGCTTGTATGAAGTCTATGAAAGTGACCTCTTCGGGGTTTATCGTAGCTAATGTATCCAGCCACTCCTGAAAATACACCACAATATTCAAATTAGGTAAATAGGAAAAAAATATAGAACTTTAAGTTCAATTAAAAAATAGTTTATCTTTCGACAGAGAACATAAAACTATGGAGATCATGAGACGCAAACAGCTGGGATGGGCTGCGTTCGGAAAACTAGATGTCATTTTTAGGGACCCCAAAAGTCTACAATGCCTGAAAACTAAACTGTATAACGAATGTGCCCTGCCCAGAATGATGTACGGCGCCGAAGCATGGACGCTCACTAAGCAAGCTGTGCACAGAATTAAAGTCGCCCAAAGGACTATGGAGCGTGCCAAGCTTGGAATATATTTACTAAATCCGAAGGAGGTCAAAAGTGGCAGATATTGGAGACCGTATTGCGACTAAAGTGGCGCTGGGTTGGACACTTGGCCAGATTTGGTGACGGCAGGTGGTGTGCGGCCCTGACCGAGTGGTGGCCGAGACTAATATCAATGAATGATGGTGATAACATGATGGCCCGGCGAATGATATCATTAAGGCTAGCGTGGCGGGAAATCCTACCGGCAGCCCTGGTGCACGATAATCCGTGGTGACCAGCGGGTGGTGGGGAGCACTAGAGGCCGTGGCAGACCATCAGCCAGGTGGGCGAATGATATAGAGGCCGTAGAGGGAAAGACCTCGATACGAATCGCACAGAACCGACTGGCTCGTTTGAAAGTGGAGGCCAGCAGTGGGCTATTATTTGAGCTGCCAATGATGATGACGATGTGATAAATAGGATGACTAGTTAGTCCATAAGTTCTCATTTTAAGTGTATTATTTGTATTTTTAAAATGTTGTATGTACCTACCTACTTGTATTATTCTTTCTATAGATAAGACATTAAATAAATATATACATTTATTTACAGAAAGAATAATACAAGGTATGTACAAAATAGATATTAAACAGTGTGCTACCTGAAGACCGCTGCAAGCGATCTAAAGGTAGCTCAACTGATCCAGATCACTACCAGACGGAAGCGTCCCTAAGATACTGGCTGCATTGCCACGCTGAATGGCAATACTAATGCGTTGAGCCCGATAAGAGCCAGCTCTCGGGTCACGCGTCGCTTCGACCAGATGCCCTGAAATAATTTTGAAAACGCGAAGGGCCCCGGAACCCCTCGGACCCAGAGTCTCGACCCCGAAAGGCTCAAATAAGTAAGCTCTGTCGAGACTTGCATATTTGCGTCTTTTGAGGTCCTCAGCGGAATCTGCCGCCGCACCGGCCCTAACTGATGTCCCGGGCAGATGAGATGGCGCAAGGGTATCAACGCATGTAGCGTCCCACACCAAAGGCCTACCCTTCTCCCACGGAACAAGAGTCATGCCGTCAGGCCGCTTACCATCGTCACGTAGCAGACCATTCGGTTCTAGAATGGCTGGAATGTTAACGCTGGTAAGGGCCCGGCGAATGATATCATTAAGGCTAGCGTGGCGGGAAATCCTACCGGCAGCCCTGGTGCACGATAATCCGTGGTGACCAAGCTGATCAACAGCAGTACCGCACTGGCAGTGATGAGGGTCACAGCACCCTGCACCCAACCGTAAAGAAGTTGCAATACGGAAAGAAACTGGATCCATTAAAGTACCAGTATTGTGTGATGGAAGTGCCTCGTTGGTGACGGTGACCACTTCCCTCGTGCCCAATAAATAAATTATTTGCGGAAAGAATATTACAGATAATACAAGTAAATCCAAGTAAGTATGTACATACAAATGAAACAGCTGTGCTACCTGAAGACCGCTGCTAACAAATCTAAAGGTAGCTCAACTGATCCAAATCACTACAAGACGGGAAGCGTCCCTAAGATGCTGGCTGCATTGCCACGCTGAATGGCAATACTAACAAACAAACTAGACAAATAAAATAATAGATTACCAATAATGATTTAATGGCTGTTTTAATAAATAAATTAATTAGAGATCACATCCCGAATTGTTGGATTTAAAAAGCCAGCCTTCAAGCCTGTTAGTTTCTTCGGTCTTACAGTTGTGGTCATATAATTAAGAACGATTTGAAGTTCTAGAAGTTTTTTATTTAAATCGTATCATACACAGAGATGTGTACCTTCTGAGAAGCAACTAGTTATGTTATATAATAGTCACATTAATAGAGCAACCTGACTTAAGAATAAAGTATGAAATCGCTTACTATTTTTTGCACATTTTATTGATTTTATCAAAGTAACACATTCAAATAGTAATGAAACTGGACAAATAATTAAGAACAAATTATTTAACAGCTCGGGAATTGTTTTGTATGACACTTAGATTTAAAAAATCACAATATTATGTAGCACAGGAAACATAAAAAGGAATTTAATAAATATTTAACTAAAATTATTAGTTAATAGCATATCCACGGCTTTTAATTACAGCTTTACACCGGCGAGGCATTGACTCTATTAATTTTTGACATTTCGCAAGAGAAATAGAGTTCCATTCTTCTAAAAAAACGTCATACAGCTCTCTTAAATTTCCACACTTTGTATTTGAAACCTTTTTCTTTACTTCAAACCACAGATTCTCTATTGGGTTTAGATCTGGACTGTTAGCAGGCCAGTCTAAGACAGAAACTAATTGCCCTGTAAGAAATTCCTTTACGGTGCGTGCAGTGTGCTTTGGATCATTGTCATGCTGGAATATCCAAATGACCGGTAGAACGTCTTCAGCGTATGGTAACATTGTTTCTTCCAGTATATTTTTGTATTGGAACTGATCCATGTTACCTTCTATCACCTTTACAGGTCCTACACCATGTCCAGAAAAGCAACCCCAAATTTTCACATTTCCACCACCGTGCTTTAATGTAACTTTCGTGTACTTTGGGTCGAATGCTGTATTCGGGGGACGTCGTACATATCGTTTTCCATCAGAACATACTCTGTTTATTTTCGTCTCGTCAGAAAAAAGTAAATTTTTCCACTGTTACACAGTCCAGTTTTCATACTTTCTCGCAAATGCAAGCCGGGCTTGCCTGTGGCAAAGTTTTAACATGGGTACCTTTCTTGCTATCCTACCGTGCAATTTTTCTTCTACCAAACGTCTTCGAATAGTGCGTGCTGAGATTGCTGAAGGGTTGTTTTCACCAAAATATTATTTTCTAAGCTCATTGTACGCTTTAAAAGGATTTTGTTTTGCCATACGAACGATGTTTCGGTCATCTCGAGGAGTTGTTTTTCTCTGTTTAGGTACACGTGGAACATTCGAAGTAGTTTGATACGTAGCAAAATGCTTTACAGCGTGGAAAACCATCATTTTTGAACATTGCAGATGGTCGGCTATCTTTTTATAAGACCAATTCTTCCGGCGAAGTTTTATTATTAATCCCTTGTAGATTTATCACAACTTTTATTTTTTCCCATTGTTTTTTCTAAAGAAGCAATCACCTTTAATCTTTTACAGCACGTAATGGCGCCAAAATTATACAAACAGTAACAAATCGACTGAGTGTTCTCTATTTAAATTTGAATAAAGGTATAAACTACTTAGCGTTCTTAATTACGTGACCAGCCAGTAATAAGGAATACTTTGTTTAAAAGTAGTGTAAAAAGTTTGCCTATTGATTTTTAGCCAATCATGTGTATCAATGAATACAGTGGTAATATGAAAATGTTTTACGATACCGAGAGAAATAAAAACAAATGCATACAATTAGTTTTGCATCTTAGTTGGAAAAAATCTTCCCTTTATATCAGCGTTCTTAATTATATGGCCACCACTGTATAAGACCGCTCTTCTAAGGGGGGCTCCCTGCCCGTACCTCGCTCACTTAGGAACTAACACGTCCATAGTGTTGGACGTGCGTCTTTGGCTTCAATGGTATTTACTGTGTTTTTTTTGTTTCAAGCACATTCATAGCTACTAATGATATTTATGTGATACTTTAAATTAAAACTTGTGTGTTAGGTCATATAATTACCGTCAAATTAGTTTTCGCTATCTGGAGAAGTGTTTATGAGCTGTGATGAGCAAATAACAACGACGCACGCCCAACACTATGGTCGCGTAGTTCCCAAGGGCGTAGCGAGGTACGGGCAGAGAGGTGAAAGCAACCACCTTAAACCCTACAGACAATATAATCGCGTTCTGACCTGCTCAACGAGTCCAATCAATCCGATCTTGTGTCCGTTGCAGACGAGCGCGTGCGTGATCTTGCCGTCGCCGAGCGGGCGGCCCGTCTCGTTGTCGATCACGTTGCTCATCAGCCACGGGAAGGCGCACTGAGCCACCAGCCCGGACAGGACTTCCAGGCCGAAATCTGGAAAACACCACGGTCATTGAATACACTAAACACATTAACAGGGTGTTTAAAACTGTATAAGGCATATCTGAGGCCATTATTAGAGTATGCATTACTGATTTGGAGCAGGTACTTTAAAAAAGATATTAACCTTCTCGAACGAGTACAACGTAGAGCTATGAAAATGGTACCTAGTCTCGTCACGTCACATTTTCGCGCTCTCTACGTTGCTGAAGGGTAGTTAATCCATGTTCGTGGAGTCGCTCCTTATATGTAAGTGAGGAGTATGAGTAAACTAACTTACATATGAGGGACGACTCCACGAACTTGGATTAACTACCCTTCAGCAACGTAGAGAGCGTGGAGACCTAATAGATGCCTACAAGATCCTACACAACCACTACAGTATACCAGATTCATCACAGACACCATGGACAATAATGCGCACGGCTCGGTACCATCTTTACCTCATTACTATACCCTCTACTAAACGTTTCAGTTCTACCTTTATAATGCCTCTGACACCAGAGGCCAACACTACCTCATACGAAACGAAACGAAACGATGCGAACTGCTAAGGAGTGGGAATACACTACCGGCGTCTTTCCTGAAAACTGTAATCTGGGTCTCTTAAAGGCTAGAGTCAATGAAAGCCTGCCTGAAATGAAATGAAATATGAATGAAATGGTGCCTTCTAGACCTTTGTGCTCCATCTTGGGCCATATCGTCACTTACCAACAGGTGAGATCGTGGTCAATCAAAGATCTATTAATGTTTTTTTTTAAAACACTATATCCAAATCCCACATTGCATTTTGTCTGGCCTCGTCCAGCAGTAGAAATCTGGTGATGATGATAGTTCATCTAAGCCATTTTTTTTATACTACCAAGTTGTCAAACAAGCATACGGCCCACCTGTTGGTAAGCGGTTACCGTAGCCTATGGACGCTTGCAATACCAGAAGCATCACACGCACGTTGCCGACCCTTTAAACATTTCCAAACACCCCTTGTAGGGGCTCTGATTGCAATGTTAGCAAATTCCCAACGCCCCGCTCCCCGCGCCGCCGGTACAGGCAGTCACGTTCGTACTGTCGCTTGGACCACACATTGTAACGATTAATAATTAGAATCAATTTGTCAATCGAAAGTTTTCATCACCAACCATACCTACATTGGTGACCCTCGACGCTTCTGGTGGAGGACATATGTGAACTGAAATGCGAATGTGACTCCCTCCCGACGAAAACCACGCCTCGGGAGGTAAAGCAAAAAAGGTAAAGATAGATAAAGCAAGATATCAGATTCAAAATTTAATCAGGATGACGAAACCACAACGTGACGCCACGCAAGGTCAACGGAATGACATAAGGTAACGTCATCAGAAGACTACCAGCTACCATCTAGAAGCCCTTAGAACGAGTATTGGCAGTTTATGGCCCGGGAAGAGATGACCATCCACCCGCGGTCCAGCCACAGACTCTACAGAAGCGGAATAAGGTGATTCCAGCTACATCTGAGGTGCTGACTACGTCCTACAGTGGATAGTTGGACCTGCAGATTCACTCTACGCGCTTTTGCCCGGTTTTTGCTGCTCACCGGAGGACCAGTGAAGGACTTCGAGGAGGCTCAGTCCCACTGCAGAGAGTGACTGGCATCAAGTTCACGCTATAAGAGAAGGTGCTATGGTGCTGTTGCATAAAGTCATTTGTTAATAAGTGTTGTTGATTTCATTTTAGAATCAGTGAACACAGTCTTATTTGGTAGCGTTGTGATGTTAAGCACGTAGTAATTTGTTTACAATGCATCTCGTAGCATTTGGTAAACGAAACGTCGCTTTGCATCGCATCGCGTCGAACAAATATTCAGGTCCGACAACAGTTTTATTTTATTTTGTGGTTATATTTTATTTTATGTTTTTGCTATTTGATAACTTGTGTGTACTATTTTTAAATTTTTTACACATTTTTGTTATTTTTTGTATGTTTTTCTCTGAACAAAAAAATCTGCCGAAAGATTGTATTTTGTGTTTTGAGTACAAAGTAACTACGAAATAGAAAGAACATGCCACAGCGTTGCATTTATGTTTGTGTGTTATACGTAGGTTCTCGGAAATTGATACTTTGTAATGTAATAGAACTCAGCTTTCGCTTATCGGACAGAACGACTATATGGTATTCTGTAATTGTGAAGCCTTTGACTCAATGTTTGTCAAGGTAAATTAAATGTAATATTTTGATTACTTGCGATATTATGCTCCTAGTAATTAGTTCACAATGCATCTCGTAGCATTTGGTAGAACGAAAAGTAGCATCGCATCGTATCGAATATTTGTCTATCCTCACGGGATATTTTGCGTTTCCCACCCCGGATAATTTGCTCTGGTGGAAGCAGACGTTCTGCAGATCGTACAAATATTTGTAACAATTTAATTTTTTTGTAAAGGACATGACTATGTATGAACATGTTAACGAAATTTTTGTTATAAGATATATTTTATTGTGAAAATTTTTTATTCATATTTTAGTGCATTTTTTTTATATAACTAACGTGTTTCAAAATTGTTAGTAAGAACTGTTCAATTATAAGTACAATTCCTAAAATTTTCCATTGTTTTGTTATGACTCGCAGCGCTCGTAATTAGATACGTTACGGCGAGCTAGCGTGCGAATGCTTAGTAAGAGAAACAACTACATTGTAATCTGCATTTGTGAAGATTTTGGTACGTTTGTAATACTTTTAAATTGTATGAATGATATTTTTTTTGGTTTGTAAAAAAAAATTTTTTAAGAAGGGGATGTCTGTAGGGGCTCTGATTGCAATGTTAGCAAATTCCCAACGCCCCGCTCCCCGCGCCGCCGGTACAGGCAGTCACGTTCGTACCGCCGCTTAGATAATACATTTTGTAACCTTTATTTAATTAAATCAGTAATTCCATCGTAAAGTGTTTTCATCATCATCACCACCACCAGAAGTCTGAACATAGAACTATATTATACTTATTCCTACACCCCTTTTGAAGAACCCCATTCTGTAGTCACTTGGGAAAACCTCTGCAGAAATCAATCAACAAGCTGAGTGTTCGCGGGAGGCAGTTCCTTTGAAACCGCACAGTCCGGGACCACCCTGGCTCTAAAAGGGGTGATAGACGTATGAGCTTAAAAATCACGACTTTAAAGTTCGCGTACTTAATCTACTCGACGTCGGTGAAGCTTGCTCACACTGTATGGCGCTGTCGTCGACAGAGCTTTGTGCTATTTAAGAATTACGTATATCATATCACTTTGAAAACCAAAAAAGAAGACAACATCGACGAGTGTGGGAGAGCTGAATATTTAGTTTATATTGTAAAATGCAACCTACCCCTAACACTAAAACGCCAACTCTATTCTGCACATCCTAACCTACGGTGCGCAGACATGGTCGCTGACCGAGTTACAGAAGTCCAGACTCAAGATTTGTCAAAGGGCAATGGAACGCAGCATTTTGGGTTCTAAGAGAACCGACCATGGTAGGAACACCACGCTGCGTTCCCTGACTGGTATTGCCGACGTAGGTGAAACAACAGCCAGGCTCAAATGGGATTGGTAGGGGCACGTCAGTCGAATGCTTCCCAACAGGTGGGCGAACATTAGCACACCCCGGATACCTGAAGGACGGCGACCTCGGGGTCGGCCGAGAAAGAGTTGGCGGGACGATCTTGTTGGTTTTGAAAAGGAGTGGTGGGAGACTGCCAGGGACAGGGACAAGTGGAGGAATTTGGGGGAGACTTTTGCCCAGCAGTGGGACAATAAAGGTTAAGAAGATTGTAAAATATCAAACCTATTGGATCGCCAACGAACTTACTCGGCGGTTTTAAAGTACGCGTACTCAGGGTGACACACAAGCGAATAAGCTCGGCGAGACACAAGTACGCGTACTTACTTGCACGTCTATCACCCCTTTAAGGTGTTCGGATGAATCTCCTGCCGATGGCGAGCAACATTGATTAGGTTACTTACCGAAATCATGGTTCCCAAATACAGCGCAGTGTGTTCCGATCTCATTTAGAACTGGTACCATCTGCTCGCCTTTTGTGAACGTGCTCACTGAAAATAAAAAAACAATAAACATTTTTCATTTTCATTTTTTTTTACATGTTGAATTTGACCTGATTGACCTTCCTGGTGTTCGATTGAGCTGAAACTTTGCATAACTGTGAAGTTCTGATGACGATACAATATTATGGTGACAGCGAGCTGATCTGATGATGGTGGACAACGGAACTCCTCGATGGATAATAGTAGAGTGGCCGTGTTTAGGTTCATTTCGATCAGCACACGGTTCCGATCACTAATTTTATAAAAGCTTGTATTGTACAAAATATTTTCAAAAAAAATTTATTATTTATTTAATTTTTTTAAGCTCATTGCCCTTTACTGAAGGGAGACAAAGCGTCGCTATGCCTCACTTTAGTAGTCGGACAAAAAAAGGGGCCCTAATGGGATTTCCTAGAGCAAATAATGTCGTCACGTATTGAGTTCACCATATTTAGAACACAATGTGATGACAATGTGATGGCCAGATTTGGTGACGGCAGGTGGTGTAAGGCTCTGACCGAGCGGTGGCCTAGAGGGCCCACTAGAGGCCGTAGCAGACAGAAACTAATAAGAACATTTATCAAAAACTTTAAAAATTCTAGAGACCTAACTTTTAAGTTTACTTTTGATCTGGTAGCTTGGCTTAAGTTCACCAACACTATATTAACAGGACGGTTAACGGCTGTTTTAAGAAATAATTATTGTACTCTGCCCCTGGTTACAGTAACCGCTCGTTTATATGATGAAAGTGGGCCTTACTAGAGTTTTCCTAGTGTCATTTTAGCATTATTTATCTCTCGCTAGATGGCGTTGGCGACAGTTTTGGTAACAGTAAATATTTCAAAATACGTAACTATAGCAAATATATTAATTATTACACAATTGTACAGAATTTTGTATTATTTATAACTATTAACGTTGGCTGAACGAAGTTCTCCACTGCCATGATAATTTAAAAAAAAAAAACTGGCCAAGTGCTAGTCTTTGCACGCAGGTTCCGTACCATTATCTATAAAAACGGCAAAAAAACACGTTTGTTGTATGGGAGCCCTCTTAACTTTTTTTTTCTGTTTTTTAGTGTTTGTTGTTATAGCGGCAACAGATATACATCATCTGTGAAAATTTCAACTATCTAACTATCACGGTTCCTGAGATACAGCATGATGACAGACGGACAGACAGACAGACAGACAGACGGACGGACAGCATAGTCTTAGTAATAGGGTCCCGTTTTACCCTTTGGATACGGAACCCTAAAAAGTTGTTAAATACCAATAGTAACGCGAGTGTCATCTCTTGACGTTGAAAGAACTAAACTGACCATGACAGTTTGAAAACTCCTCATTATAGGCCGCTAATAGCAGTCGATAAGCCATGTCAGAGGCCCTCGGGCGGCTTGACAAACTCTGACACCAGAGGCCAGCACTAACTCATCGTCGTCTACCTCATACGAAACGACGAAGATAGGCCGCTAATGTTGAACTAGTAAAATACTCACGCATGCTCGGCGAGAATGCGTCGCCGCTAAACAGCACCAATGGGTTGAGGTGTTGCAACGATTTCACAGCCGTGCTGAATCTCAGCGCTCCACCAATAGGCTCCGTACCTGAAAACAGCAGGAATACTTTCACACCACCTGCTCGACAATGTCCATTTTTAACCCCCGACGCAAAAACGACGGGGTGTTATAAGTTTGACGTGTCTGTGTGTGTGTGTGTGTGTGTGTGTGTGTGTGTCTGTCTGTCGCATCGTAGCTCCCAACCGGATGAACCGATTTAGTTTTTTTCTTTTGTTTGAAAGGTGATTTTGTCGGGAGTGTTCTTAGCTATGTTTGATCAAAATCGGTTCAGCCGTTTCATTGTGTTGAGGGTTTTTTAATTTTTACAAAATTAATTACTTGTGTATTTATTTCAAATCTACTTGGATGCTACTACGCTCCCAAACACAGATAGCTGACGTCGCTCAAAAAGCTGCTAAACTAAGTGGGACTGGGCTGGTCATGTGTGCCGCATGTCGGAAGAACTATGGGCGAAGACCACGACAGAAAAGGTCGTATTTTACAACCAATTTAGAGGAAACTTGGTATACAGTAGGGAATGCAATCCCGACTCGAGATCGTAAATTCGAGATCCGGCGGGATTACAAATATCAATCCCGCGGGATCCCGGAATTTTCGGGATCTCGTCTCGTTTTAACATAAGTGAAATTCGCATGACTTAAAACGATGAAAAATGCTTGTTTTTGTTATAGTTAGGTTACTTAAAATTAAATTTCATTTGAAAGAAAACAAAAACTTTTATTCTTTAACTTAATAATTAAATTAGGTGACAGTTTTTCACAGATAATCACATAATCTAAACAAAAAGGAGATCAGAAAGTAGTCACGCACGGGTGATTTTGAAAGTAACTTCTTAAAAAACAAAGTGTATCAAGAGTACTATCTGCTAAACGGCATCGTATGTCCTTTGCAATGTACCCAGCTGCCGAAAATGCCCTCTCCGACTCAACACTGGTTGGCAACAGCGTGATTAAGCAATTATATGCAAACTGCAAAAATCTCCCCTTTGTTCCTCCACACTCAAATAAATCCATTTCTTTTTTTATGATAGCTTTCGCCCCGAGTGGATGTATTTAGCGTCGCTGACCGCTGCCGCCCAATCCCGTCAATCCCGAACGAGATCTCGTCATATTATGCTTCGGGATTGATCCCGAAAAACTAGACGAGATCTCGCGAGATCGGGATCCCGCGGGATCGGGATTGCATTCCCTAGTATACATGTTCTAAAAATTTCATAGATTTTTTTATCGACGGCCATTTTGGTTGGAGAGGTATTTCCCCCAAAAGGTGGAAAGCTGCGGCGCCATTTACCGGCCGATTCGGATAATATTTGGCAGAAACAAATAATTTTTTTATTTTTTTATTTTTGGCAGGATGGTTCGCCAGTATAACTGCGTGTCTAAGGTCGAAGGCGTTGATTTGTTCTACGGAAGCTTACCCAATTTTAGGAAAAATCTCGCTAAGTAATGTTTTCACTTTTATATGTATGTTTGTTTTGTTAAAATTTAATTTCAATTTGTAGGACATGTTGTGTTTTTTTAATTAATTTGTGATAATGTTTTATTTTTAATTTTTTAATCTGTTCTCGCTCTTTATTATTAATAGCATGTTGTTAGTCATCTATAATTGTGGTAGCACTTGGCAAGTATAACTTAACTATCTTGTCTGTATTTACTTTTTTCGGTGTATACTATTTTGGTGACTCTAATAAATAAATATAATATAATATAATATAGAAACATTCGGTAGTTAATTCTAAACCAGAATTTTGAATATGAGCAAAATCGGTCAAGAGGTTATCTAGATACCTATACCGAATGTTTTTTTTAGGCGAAGTCTGAACCGTGAGAGTGAGAGTTTTCGAAAAGTGATGTTAGGAGTTAGTTACAGGCATGACAACAATAATAACAATGTATAATTATTGCATTCAAAAAATTACATTGTCTAATGTAATTTTTTGAATGTCATTCATGTATGTCTATAGTGGTCAACAACTTCAATGATATCGTTCTAGGGGGGTTGAAATCTGCCATTTTTGAAAGAAACGTCGTCATTTTTATTTTATTACATTTTAATGTGTTTTTTCGAGTTATTTCGTGTAATTTTTAGTGGCATTTTAACCGGTGTAACTTGGATAAATGGCACATGTGTGATGTAGTGAAATTTAAGTGTATTGCGAGTCTTTTCGAAATGGTGGATTTTTTCCTGTAAAAACTCGGTTTTTCTGCCACCATTTAAACTGGGTTAGGACTTGACAGAGACTCTTGACGACTTGACTATAAAACTATAATAATTATATCACTTGACATTGGCTAAATTGTTGCAAATAATGCACAGAAGCCATTACCTAAGCTAAGAAGAAGATATCGTTTTAATTATAACCGTCTAATAGCAAGTTTTCTAACCATAGGCACAGAGGCCTGCAATGCTCTAAGGCTGGGGTTCCCAAACTTATTTTGTCTACTGCCCACTTTGAGAATAAATTATTGTTTAGCGCCCCCATAATTATTTTTAGCGCTCCCATTTTTTTGTGAGCTATATTAGCGGAGATTAAACATGCACAAATCGGGTTATTTAACTTAAACTTGATTGCCCGCGGTCTGTTATTTACGAAAATTACCTATCTAGGAATACTAATTACTATTAAATAATAAATAAATAAATAATGCTGGACAGTTCACACAACATTACCGAATGCGAAAGTATGTCTGATTTGACGCCCCCATTTTTGTCTCGGGTCTCTTACCACCCCCCTTTAGGCCTGCAGCGCCCACAAGGGGGCGTTATCGCCCACTTTGGGAACCCCTGCTCTAAGGGCACAGATAAAATACAAAGGTAATCATCAAATTGCCTCCAAGTGCCCATTTCGACTTTATTCATTTCTGTCAACGCTCAATGTCCAATTAAATTGAGACATTCGGTTTGAAGTCACGTTGATAATAAGGAGATAGGTATTCAGGTGATGTGCTGCTAATTAAAACCATTCAGTAATCGCAAGTACATTTCTTTTAGTAAGAAACTGAATGTCAAAGCATCTGTGCTGCTTGATATAAGGTTCAAAATGGCTTGTACAGATTACTTGTATTGGCCACAATCGTAGACTGCTCAAAGCCAGGTTTATCAGTCTCCCACATTAAATAGCCACAAATAATAACTCTTAACAATATAGCAACAAGATTAAAACTTACTCGTAGTCGGGTCAATGTTGTAGACATTTGTTGAAGTGTATGATGACGACATCGTCTCCCATTCCTCGGCCGGCCAGCTGACCGACACTTGCGTAGGGTGCGTCCTAGGTGGACGTGACCTATGAGGTAATGCACTGTTCATAGGCAGAGGTTACCGCTTAACATCAGGTGGGCCTCTTGCTTGTTCCGTCATCCATGTTCCGTCTCCCATTCCTCGGCCAGCCAGCTGAACGACACTTGCTTGCAATATCAACGCTTAACTCTATAGCAACAAGGTTGAAACTTATTCGTAGTCAGGTCAATGTTGTAGACATTTGTTAAAGTGTATGACGACATCGTCTCCCATTCCTCGTCCGGCCAGCTAACCGACACTTGCATACAATATCAACTCTTAACTCTATAGCAACTAGGTTAAAACTTACTCGTAGTCGGCTCAATGTTGTAGACATCATTGAAATGTATGATGACGACATCGTCTCCCATTCCTCGGCCGGCCAGCTGACCGACACTTGCATACAATATCAACCTTAGCTCTATAACAAGGGTAAAACTTACTTGTAGTCGGCTCAATGTTGTAGACATAGTTGAAGTGTATGATGACGACATCGTCTCCCATTCCTCGGCCGGCCAGCTGACCGACACTTGCATACAATATCAACCTTAGCTCTATAACAAGGGTAAAACTTACTCGTAGTCGGCTCAATGTTATAGACATCGTTGAAGTGTATGATGACGACATCGTTTCCCATTCCTCGGCCAGCCAGCTGACCGACACTTGCATACAATATCAACCTTAGCTCTATAACAAGGGTAAAACTTACTCGTAGTCGGCTCAATGTTATAGACATCGTTGAAGTGTATGATGACGACATCGTTTCCCATTCCTCGGCCAGCCAGCTGACCGACACTTGCATACAATATCAACCTTAGCTCTATAACAAGGGTAAAACTTACTTGTAGTCGGCTCAATGTTGTAGACATAGTTGAAGTGTACGATGACGACATCGTCTCCCATTCCTCGGCCGGCCAGCTGAACGACACTTGCTTGCAAGTTGCAATATCAACGCTTAGCTCTATAGCAACAAGGTTGAAACTTACTCGTAGTCGGCTCAATGTTGTAGACATCATTGAAATGTATGATGACGACATCGTCTCCCATTCCTCGGCCGGCCAGCTGACTGACGGCGCGCCTGCCAACCTGACGGACTTCGAGTGATGCCTGGAAAGAGAGCAGTTTTGTTAGTTTCAGACTTTTTTGAGGATCAGGTCAAGTTAATACAGGAGGTCCCAGTCATTAAAAGCTAAATCAGGAAAGAAGACCATGTCAAATAACTCCATGATTTTCTTGTGTTTAGAAGATGTGGCTACATTTTTACGCCATTGTATCTGATGTTAAGCGGTAACCTCTGCCTTTAACAATGCATTACCACATAGGTAACGTCCACCTAGGACGCGCCCTATGTGGTATTGCACTGCGCCACCCCCACCCTGAGACATAAAGATGAAAAGTCTCATGAGCCTGTAGTTTCACCGGCACCCTTCAAACCGGAACACAGCAATGCAAGGACTACTGTTTTGCGGCAGAAATAGGTATGGTAGTAGTACTTCCCCGGGCGAAGTTTTACACAAAAAAGCTCTACTACTACTAAAAACGAAAGAACTAGCTTGGATGTAATTCTTGGGATAATCAAATTATATTATCTGTTCCTGCTAAATCATCACCTATTTTGAATTGAAGTTCGTACCCTGATTATGGGAAATACAAATTACAGGCACATGTGACTTTTCATCTTTGTCTCAGGGTGGCGGGCGCAGTGCAATGCCACATAGGACGCGTCCTAGGTGGAAGTGACCCATGAGGTAATGCATTGTTGCAGCCGGCTGTAGACTTGAAAAGGGTTTGATTCCCGCTGCGAGACAAATGCTTGAATGATTTGCATTGACATGTTTTATAAGGAAGATACTTATATTAGGAACTTACCTATTTCCCTTTTTACAAGCTTTTGTGTTACCTACTTGCAATATATGTTCTGGTCAAATCTTGCAACTGAATTTTAAAGCAGTTATCCTCAACCGTTTGAGATGAAATTTTGCATACCTGTCAAGTTCCGATGACAATACAATATGATGGTGACAGCGAGCTGATCTGATGATGAAGACGAAAGGTGGACAGGCTCATTTCGATCAGCTCACGCTTCCGATCACTAATTTTATAAAAGCTTTTAAAATTCCTAGCTTCAAAGTAGTTTTTTTTAAATGAGTCATTTATTTCTCTTCTTTATCGGTCATACAATAAAGTCTTGAATACCCCGTAAACAATAGGCTCTAAGAGGTAGCCAGTTCAAATTTTCGCAGCCCAGTTTAGATATGAACCCTGAGCAATTATTATTTTATTATTCGTGTACTCCACCACAGAATATAACTCCACGTCATACCACCAGTGGTACGAGAAGGAATTTTACATCCTCCTCGTACCACTAATCTCAATATATATGACTCATTTTGCCGTATGCTCTACCAACCATCTTATAAATGTGAAAAATAAATTTTTCACAAAAAAAAAGAGAAGATTTTGTGTCTAGGTAGACACAAAATCTAAAAGTAAACTAAGTACGCACGCACTTACTCAATTAGTCAGCTATGTGTATATAGCCACTCTCGAATATTATAAAGTAACTTATTAACATAGCGTAGCAACGTAAAAAATAATGCAAACGCTTAGGGTGGTACAAGGTCGGTACAGCTAGCAATGTCGAAACAATTTGCGAATCTAAATGTTCACACCATTTCGTCGGAAGTTGAAACCCCTCTGATACCTATATCTACGTATCTACGTACTTACATGCAAGGTACAGTCAGTGACCTAATAAGTTTATTGTGAAAAATATAATTTTCAATACAAGCTTTTATAAAATTAGTGATCGCAACCGAGTACTCATCAAAATAAGCCTAATCACGGCCGGTCTAATATTATCCATCGAGGAGTTCCGTTGTCCACCTTCCGTCTCCATCAGATCAGCTCGCTGTTACCATCATATTGTATTTTGACAGGTATGCCAAATTTCAGCTCAATCGGTTGAGGATAACTGCTTTAAAATTCAGTTGCAAGATTCCACCCAGACAAACATACATACATTGCAAGTTAAATTAATGATTGTACAAAAGGCTTGAAGGAAAAGTAACATAAGTCGTTGATGGACGCCAAATTTTGTCACGAATCTATCTCATTACAGTTCAGTAAGTTAGAAAGTGAAGGAGCGCTACTCGAAACGAAAAGAGAACGGAAAAAAAACGTAAAAAATTATGAATATGCAATATGCAATATGGGATATGCAAAAATAAGCCGTAGGTTCGCTTGGCGTTGTGTTATTTAATATACCTAATAAACCCAATAAAAAATCTTGTGATCGATAGTTTAGGAGAAAAATGGTAGTAAAACGGCTCTACCGTTTTTGATGTGCTATATGGGGATTTTGGGGGCGAAAAATCGATCTAGCTAGGTCCCACTTCTGGGAAAAATTCGTTTTTCCCCAAAATAAATTTTGTTTCACGATTCGCTAATCTGTGTCAGTCACTGATTATTGAATAGTGTACTAATCCTCAGCGGAGCGAATTAGTTATAATTTCAAAAATTAAAAAGACTGACATTGGATATTGTAAGGGTAGACACTTACTAAACACGCTAAGGGTAGAGATTCACTTAGTAAACAAGAGTTTAAAAAAAAAAAAAACTATTGCACTAGCTACTTTATTACAAATTACAAAGTGAATGCAATATTGTTGATGTACCGAACAGATGATCATGATATGCAATGTGAGGCAGTCTATGATCAGACTCTTAAAAATGCTTAGTAAAGCTCTACTTGAATGAATAGCTTTTATTTTTTATTTATTTTATTCGATTTATTTGGACCACCAACGAAAGAAGCACAATCGTGCAAAAATATAATTCTGAAGTTACTTAAATCTAGTGTCCCTTCAATTAAGGGTAACCACAGCATGCATGTTATATTAAGAACTGAGACAAACAGTTTAAAAAATAAACAAATTTGTGACTTCAATTAAAATTAACTAGCAGGTACAAAGAAGCTTGAAGCTCACTAATAATATAGTTTTTATAATCTAAAAAGATTATTTTCTGTGAATATTCTTTTAAACACTACTAAACATAAAGAAAAGACCGAATAAAAGGACACATACAAAGGCAAGCATAACCCTGAGAAGAGTTTCCGTGCTTCCGGCCTCATTGGCACTAAACTAAACGAGGAAGCTCCAACAGTATTCTAGCAACAACTAATATAATATCACTACAAAATATAGCTACTTTAAGACTTCACATGCCTGTTTCAGCCATCCAACGACGGACCTCACACTGTCGGTCACTTCTCCGGGCATGTCGACACTAGTAGACTCGATGAGAGAACTCCAACGGGATCGGAGTGCGGCCTGTGCGGCGAACGATGCCATAGCGCGCCCACACTTAACTAGAACCATTGTTACTGGCTAGGTTTGTGGGAGATCATTTTTAACCACTTACAACTCTATTTGTGCACAGGATTTGTGTAGAGTCCACATTTTATAAACAGATTGAATTGGAATATTTTTTGAATTAGGAACAGTTTTTTGCCACAGCCTTATACAGAATATAGTTTTTACATACTTAGATAGGTATTTGTTTAAATATCATTGTTTCTATAAATGGAGGATTCAGAAAACATGTCCATAGATATTGAATTATTTTCCCTGAAATGAGATTTTTTATCACAAAATTGGGGTGTAATTTATTATAAGACAAAGAGCTACAACAAAGGCTATCCCAAATGATAAAGTACAAAATACAAGGGAATTACAACAGCATGTTGACATAATTTTGTTTTAGCAACCCATCAATCTTAGACAACTCTAATAATCTTGTATGTATTTTGCATAACATTATATCTACAAGGTGGGTTTCAAGGGAAACCATTGATTTAGAGGCCACTCTTATTTAACAGCATTTTTAAACAACACTGATTATTTTTGAATGCACAATTAATGTTGTTCCAATTTCAAAATATTTGTTTGTTGGTCAAATTCACTTGTTTTCACTAGAAACTATCGTAAAATTCGCTAGACAGTCACGGTTTTCGCACTTTTTGGCTGCACCTTTTTGTGCCACTGATGAATTTTAAATATAACTGTGTTGCAGGCTTCCCGTTATTCTTAGGTCTGCAATGCCGTTTAATGGTAATGAAAATAGCGAGGTCAAGGTATTTCCTCATCTATTTTAGGAAAATTAGACACTATTATTCTACCTGTATGTGGAACGCTAAATACAGTTTGACGTATGTTATCAATAATTATCAGTTGCATTCCGTCACCCACGAGAAGAACCAACACTGAAATTATTTATTTACTGAAATATATACTGTTACGGAGACTTACCCAGAAAATTGAGCGGCGCTTGAATGAAACACCGGTTTGTATGCAATAAAAGGGAGTTTTATTCACTTATCTCACAAAAGACTCCTCACTGCTAGATAAATTCAATATAAATTTGAATTTAGAATTTATATAATTTTGTATGAATTGAACACTCACGAACAGAATTGAACGGAATTCAATTTGTCCGTCCGTCGGCTGCTAGTTTTGACATTTCGTTTTTCAACTTGTCAAAGAAACGTCAAAATTCTCGTAACTGTCATAGTCACGCTTTGTACTACGCAAAACTCCTAAGGAGCCCGTTCCTTCCAAACAGAAATATTTTTGAAAATGCAGAAACCTATTGGGTGAAGCATGATCCTACAGATTTATTATCATACAATAGGGCAATATAAAGCATTTTGGGCGTTACATAATATTGTCTTTCAATCAGTAAAAACATGAATTGGTTGGTTTGATTCTCTTATAGGTACAAGATACAAGATATTTATTTGCTTATATAAGTATTACAATTTGGTCTTATAAAATAGTGAGCACTTATGACTTATTTGCCCTCGCATGACTTATTGAGTCATCGCAAATTTTTCGAGGGCGTAAACTGCTACTTAGTTTACCTACTAAGTTATTACATAGGTATAGGTAAAACAACTAACTACCTACTAAAATTTTAACTAATACTTACAACAACAAAAAAACATCCAAAGTTACTAACATTACAAAGTTACTTTCATCAATTTGGAAATTTAAGCATAGGTATAAAAGGTAATTTAGGTGGCTAAAGTTGGCAAATGGACATTTTTATTCTATTAAATATTCGTCAACAGTATAGAAACACTTTTGAATATGGAATGTTTTTAGCTTTCCGGTAAACAACGTGAACAACCAATAAGCGGTAGGTACCTACTTATATACCTACCTAATAAAACAATTTTGTTTGTTTGTACCAACCTACCTATTGATTTGCATAAGCATTTTATAGAGTACATATGCATACTTACCTATAAATTCACGTAAGTACCTACTACCTACCTGCTTTTAATCTTTTTTTGTTAAAATGATAACTTATGTCAGCCATGGTGTGCTGGCTAATAGACCCTGCGTCTCCTCCCATGGATGTCGTACAAATTGACTAAGGGATATCACTACAGGCGAAGGGCAGAAGCATCCACTTAAGAATTCAACACCAATACCTACTGCGATCACCAATCCACTCCTGCCTAGCAATGACATACTAAGCTGCAAGTTGGCAGCGTAGTCTAGGCAGTGCCAAGAGTGGTGATTAGCTATAGCAAATCCCTCCATTGCATTCTATGGGGAGCATGGGGACTCCCCATGCTCCCCATAGAGGCCATTGGGGAGGCTTCGTCCAGCAGTGCACGTCCAAGGTGACAATAAATATATTTCATATTTCATTTCATATAATATTTCATTTCATATCTTATTTCACATAATTTTTGAACACCTGAAACATTATAAAACACCGCTTAGTTAGTACAGTGCTAGGTATGTATATTAATCTGGCACTAACTCTTCCTACAGGTTTTTTTACTTTTTGTATTTGTTTGTATCTAGGTAGGTAGGTAGGTACATGGTTTTTGGATGTGGCTTGCATGGTACAGACGTATGTATTTATCAAGGTAACTAAAATAATATTGAATTAAGTATGATTAATCTTCTGAATGTTATTTCATTAGGGACATTGATACCAAAAATCAGAATCAGCGTCGAGCCAATCAATAATTTTTCCGTTGTGCCACATAAAAGTTCCTTTCAGCTTGGGAGACGCTTCCAAAATAAGATACAGAACGACTTTAGCCGCATCATCAGGCCCGATATCCCCGGCACCGTTGGACATGTCCGTGATTACATGTCCTGGGTGGACCGCATTGATGGATATATTGTTATATTTTCGTTGTTGAATCTTGGTTAACGCAGTCAGCGCGATCTTAGATACTCTGTGTGCTGCATGCTTGCCTTCATCTGCAAAATCGTTCATGTCAAACGTTCCATTTCGCACGCTCTCCAAATATTGATCCACGAACTGATTCAGCTGTTCGACTGTCAAATCAGGGCTTTGGAGTATTTTCACCCAGTGCGCATTTTTAAGATTCGACAGGTGGCCACACGCACTTGACACGTTCACGACTCTAGCGCCATCTCTTAGTAAGGGGTACAAATACCTTTCAATAGTCAGCAAGCTTCTGTAGTTGGTGTCGATGTTTTTCTTCGCTGATTCATAAGTTGGGTAGATTTGCTGGGATTCTAGGATCGCAGCATTATTCACCAGCACATCAAACCCTCCATGCTTCGTTTTAATAAAATTAGCCAACACTTTTACACTCTCAATGTCAGTGATATCTAGCTGATGATATTCTGGTTTCAATCCGATTTCTTTCAGCGTCTTTACAGCTTCTAGTCCCAGCGCTTCATTTCTAGATGTTAGGTACACTATCCCGTCGAATTTCTGACACAGACCTTTCACAATAGCCAATCCTAGGCCTTTATTAGCACCGGTTACGACAGCTACTTTTTGCGCCATTGTTTACGCGTCTGTCTGCAATGATAAACTGAGAATGAATGAGGAATCATCCTCACATATTTGTTGTTATTAACTTATCACGAATGATGTTAATAGGTTAGGTACATGTTGTTTGCTTTTGTTATAGATAAAAAGTACTGCGACCCCGATGGAAAAATAATGTACCTACTGTAGGTACTTACTTAGGTAGTAAGTACGTACCTACCTAGGTAGATAGTGTAGGTACGCTTTGGATATGTTTGGGCAAGCAAATAGATAACTCCACTCATACATTTAGGTAGGTATTTAACATTTGAGTTTATTGTGATAAAAGTGACATGAGGAAAGTAAGGTTATTCCAACCAAAGATTCCAACACACATGCTCAGAACTGCCAACACAACCCAGTATCCGTTGAGCCATACCCCATCAAAACATTATATCTACTCAAAGACGAGCGAAGGGAGCCCTATGGAAATGAAAAGGCGAGCGCAGTGGGACATTTCAAAGTGACAGGATGTGAGAGGAGATTCATGCCCTGGTTTTACAAAATAAGTACCTACCTTTTTTTTCCTGAATGACAAATTTTAATTTTAATATAATGAACTTAATTAATGTAATTTTTTTAAATGTATTTTAAGTTATTTGTCTACTTTTTATTTTTATTTAATGTAACATTGACTCATAATAATTGTATTTAATAATGGAATTTGAATAATATTATTTTAAATCAATTGGTTGTGTTTTTAAATTTTCTATGTTAAACTAACTAAATTAGCATGCCAATTAAAATACCATTTGCACGCCGGCAGAGGCCAAACATATTGTGTCTTACTCATATTTTTACCATCAATTTGTACATATGTTTAAGCAAATAAATTATCTTTATCTTTATCTTCTTTACGTTATCTACCTACATAAAAGTTTAAAAAGTTTAAAAAGTTTATTTCAGTGACAACAAAAACATATGAAACGCAATTTTTACAAAATTAAGGTAGGTAGTAGGTATAGGTACACTATAAAGAAACTTAAATAATATAAAATAATACTTAACAAAAAATAATACCATCTAAAGAACAATAATTGGAACAATGCAAATGTTGACAAATAATTAATTTGCAAGTGCGCTAGCTCCCACCCTAGGAATACCTGGGGTGGTTGTTGGGAATAAACATAACATGCCACCCAAGTCACATGCATTGGTCCTGATCCCACACTAGGATCCCCTATGTCGTGGTTATCAGGAACTATGAGTATCATGGTACAATAACACCCAAACCCGGATAAAATATTTGCAGATCATACCAACATTTGTCTCGCAGCGGGAATTGAACCCGCTACCTCTCGCATCTCAGCCGGCGCCGGATCGGCGTGCTAAGGGTAGTTTAGTACCTACGTAGGTATAGTAATTGTTGTGACCACCCTTAGAATCAAATCAAATCAAATATCTTTATTTACTAAACTATGGTAATGTTAATATGGGTTGGTAGTTGTGCTCATACTTTTGTTTATAAAGTGTGCAAATATCCCTTCACGGTTTTAACATTATTAGTAGGTAGGTATCAGCTAGTATTTATGACAAAGGAAAATTACAATTAAAAAGTATGATATGCTATGATAGATATATCGCTGGTTAAATGCAAAAGGGCCACAAGGCGAAAAAGGTAAATTTTACAGGGGAGCCCATCAAAGTTTTCATCGTGTTTTTTTTATTTTTTTACAAATCTGTTAGTGCTACATCTATGTATTATATATCATTCGATGCGTATTTAAAAGCTTTATTTATTTATTACTAGGTGATTGCAGCAGCTTGCAGATTACGAAAGAAAATATCACATGAGTCCCTTTTGCTTATAAAAATGGCCGTTGAATCTGCGAATATAATAGATAAAACGCCACATATCAAAAAGTAATAATTGTTTATTGAACGTTTTTCTTAAAAAAATAATTACAATCAACCATTACTAAACACAAAAAGAATTATGATAACAACATACAGCTTCCCAGAAATACTACCACTGAATTCTTCAGAATGTGTATACTGTGACGTGTGTATACTGAAAATCTTACTTACTTACAAAAATAAATAGTACCTACCTACTCCAAAAATTAAATTCTTACCCTAACTGCGTTCTTGTTCCGTCCGCACTTGTTCTTTGGTTAACAAAATTATACCTCCTTCTCTTGTGGCTCTTTCTGGCAATACTCTCAAAATTTCATACTTAGAAGAGGGTCGAAATGCTTGGCATAGTGCTTGCCCCGATACCGCTCCCCCTAAATCTCTTTCGTTTCAACGGCAATGGGACGGGCCTCTGTGTGAGCTGATGCGGAATTGTCTGTTACAAACGTGCTCAAGCTCCACAGATCGTGCTCGTCTCCTGGCCGTTCCAAATGGGAGTCAGGATTTTGGTTGCAAGCATTTCTATCACGCAATACTGATACTTTAATGGCTCCAGTTTCTTTCTATATTGCAACTTCTTTTCGGTTGGGTGCAGGGTGCTGTGCCCTTCATCACTGCCAGTGCGGCACGGCTGTTGATCAGCTTGGTCACCACGGATTATCGTGCACCAGGACTGCCGGTAGGATTTCCCGCCACGCTAGCCTTAATGATATCATTCGCCGGACCTGTACCAGCGTTAACATTCCAGCGATTCTAGAACTAAATGGTCTGCTACGTGACGATGGTAAGCGGCCTGACGGCATGACTCTTGTTCCGTTGGAGAAGGGTAGACCTTTGGTGTGGGACGCTTATATAAACATGCGTTGATACCCTTGTGCCATCTCATCTGTCCGGGACATCAGTAAGGGCCGGTGCGGCGGCAGATTCCACTGAGAACCTCAAAAGACGCAAATATGCAAGTATCGACAGAGCTTACTTATTTGCCTTTCGGGGTCGAGCCGAGGGGTACCGGGGCCCTTCGCGTTTTAAAAATTATTTCAGGGCATCTTGCCAAAGCGTCGCGTGACCCAATCGCGTATCGAGATCAGCTATCGTATTGCCGTTCAGCGTGGCAATGCAGCCAGCATCTTTGGGACCAGTAGTGGTTTGGATCAGTTGAGCTACCAAAGTTGAGGCCCTATTATTGGCTCCTGATGACTCAACGGCAGCAGTAAGCAGCCAGTGGGCCAGGCTGCAAAGCTCTCGTGCCTAATACTTAGTTAGATAACCACGCGGTGCGATAAAAATAATAAAAATAGGTAAAATTAAAATTACTGGCTTAAAAAAATACCTATAAGCCAATCTTTACAAACATCAATACAGCCACAAAAGAAACATGACCTAATTTTTTGTTATAAATACTATCTTATTCACCTTTTTCTTGCATACCAAACTGACGCATAACTAGTACTGCACTTTCATCTTAAAAAATAAATAATAATCTCATAGTATTTAAATACAAAGTGGACACATCCAATAATATGGCACTTTGGCCTAAAAAATTGTTGTAGGTACTCACGTGATATTTATATTACAAATGGCCGCATTCCAAAATATGCCCCTTTAATCTATACCATTTTAATGAAACTCAGACTTATTTCGAAATATGGCCCCTTTTCACAAAAATTACGTGCACTTCGAGGACACAACAGACAAGATAGCCGTTTTGCTCTGAATTTGGTCACCAAAGTCTCGGAATGCCAAAGGGGCGGTTGTCTGATTAACCCATTTCTAACGCTAGAATCATGGGTGTCTTTTTCGAATATAACAATTTTGAAGATTTAGATACCATTTTTGGAATAAAAAGAGTTTTTGTTTTTTTTGCTTTGTGGCCCTTTAGCATTTAATCAGCGATATGATACATGAATATATATAATATGATAGAACTAAAACAATAGCGCTTACTTGCTGCTAATAACAAAGATGAACCTCGAATTGTCTTTAGAATCTAAATGTATACTCGTATTAAGGTTTATCCATAGACTAATCTAGACTAGGTACAGAATAGGTCTTTAGAAAACCTATTCCATACCAAGGTTATCTTACTCACGAACCTGATATTACGTACTAATGAATTTAGATTGGATTAGTAGGGATTAACTAACTGAGTTTGCTATTTCAGACAGATTAGGGACACTAGCTATCTATAGGTGGTAGTTTCTTGCCAATTGCCATAATGCTGGGGAAACCAGCTTGCTGCCTTAGACTCGATCGAACGCAGAGCTTTCAGGCTTACCTTAACATATGGCGGAGACTAGGATCCAGAGTCTCGAGCACCGCCGTAAAGTCGCATGCCTTTCGAGCTTCTATACATTTCGGGTAATGGTCCCAGGAACTCCACGATCTGATTCCACTTTCATCATAGGAAGAGTAGGCCCACGGCTCGGTACCACCCTTACCTCATTAGTATAACCTCTATTCGTAATAAACGTTTCAGTTCTACCTTTATAATGCGAATTGCTAAGGAGTGGAATACAACCGTCGTCTGTTTTTCCTGAAAACTATAATCTGGGTCTCTTCAGGGCTACAGTGCCTTCTGGACCTTTGTGCTCCATCTTCGGCCACGTCGTCACCTACCAAGAGGTAAGTACAAATAATACAATAAACATATTACAATAATTATATTTGCAAATGGCAAATTCACAAGACGTGCGACGCCAATTATCAAGAAAAAAAAAATATCAGCGCGTCAGCGTTGCCTCAAACTTTCCCGAAGAACCAAGATATCCAACAATGAAAGCCCCATTCAAATGCCCAGTCTACAACTAAAAACTCGCTCTAAATGTGTCCCAGTTCGGTACTATTAGTCATATATTATGAATTGTTATTTGAAAACGATTAGGAATTCTCGTCAGACTCAGGTCTGCGGACCTCTGTCACACAAATATTTCATTGAGACCGTGGAACGTGCCTGCCATCGAGAGCAGGCTAGTTCTAACGCATTAAATAACTCATACAAAATACATCGAACTGTACCTACTTACATAGTTTTGGATATATTTTATAGATTCAAACACGGAGCATCTTATTGCTCAGCGACTCAAAAGCCTGATTGCAACAAATGAAGCAGTTTCGGTAGTAGTAGAGCTTTTTTGTGAAAGACTTCGTCCAGGGAAGTACTACCACCATACCTATTTCCGCCCCAAAGCAGTACCTAGTGCTCGCATTGCTATGTTCCGGTTTGAAGGGTGCCGGTGAAATTACAGGCACATGAGACTTTTCATCTTTATTTCTCAAGGTGGCGGGCGCAGTGACATGCCACATAGGGTGCGTCCTAGATGAACGTGACCTATGAGGTAATGCACTGTTCATTGGCAGAGGTTACCGCTTAACATCAGGTGGGCCATCGGTTTTATCCGTAATTAACGAAGAAAAAAATAATATAAAAAAGTATGCATATATTACAGCTTAAATTAATAACTCCCATACCCAACATCATATACAGGAACTCTAGAATACCCTGTGTCGTGAGTACCGGGAACAACTACACATGGTACTACAACATCCAGACCCGGAACAAATATTTGCAGATCATAAAAACTTTGTCCCACAGTGGGAATCGAACCGACAACCTCTCGCATCTCAGCCGGCTCGCCCGCCACGACACAGACGTGCAAGTCAGTCAGCAAGGCAGGTCGCACCAGAGGGCTAGTCTTCAAATGTTACATACAAGCAACTTACACGGCCGTGTGGTGTACACTACATGGTGTGCACAGGAGGTTGCGGGTTCGATTCCCGCCTCGGAACAAATATTTGTACGATCTGCAGATTTTGTTCAGGGTTTTCTGGGTATTTTCTATGTATGACAAATATCTATCTAATGTAATGTATTGTATTAAGTATATCAGTTATCTAGTACCCATAACACAAGCTTTGCTTAGCTTGGGGCTAGATAATGTTGTGTGAACTGCATTATTTATTAATAATTTTGCTATTAATTGAACTATACATTTTGTTAGTAAAAAAATACCTATCTCATTAGTGCATAAAAGTTCGCTATCCCTGTTCTACACTGGGAAAAAAATGGGTCGATTTATCGGTAGGGCTGAGCCGTGTAAACCCGGTACAGCAGTTGCAAACGTGTCCACACGGCAAGATTTGCCGTGTATCGCTGAAACGGCTACGGTGGACACACGGTTAAAATGACGGCTGAAGAAGAAGATTTTGTTTTGCACACGGCTTGTTGGGCCGTTTAGAACGATTCCAATGCCAGGTTTGTTTGACAACATGACCCAATCTTCTGTGTCAACACCGCTTCTATAACCGTGTTGTCCGTAACCGTGCAATTTTGCACGGCTAGGGTTTTGACACGGCTAGAAAAATATTCTACAAGTTTAACGTAGCCGTCTTTAACCGCTAACGCAGCTGTGTAAATGGCTAAAGTAGCCGTGCCAAATGTCTAACCGTGTACACGACACACGGCTGCCAAACTCAGTAGGCAAAGCCGTTTACATGGCTCCGAAAATGGTAGCCATGTTCGAAAGCTGTGTTTTTTTCCCAGTGTAGTGTAATCCCTTGCCGAGACAGAGGGTCTATTCTTAGGCAGGACACACCTCGGCATTCCAACACCTTAATTCACTGAACACAGGGGTCAACGAGATTTTCCACTATCTCTCAATTATTATTCATGGATGGACACCTAAATTCACTGAATATTAAGGGTCTAACTGCCACCAAATTGATTAGGCCTTCATCTCAGAGGGATTCCTACTATACAGGGTGTAACATAATATCCCTATAAGCCCGGGGAGGGGGTATTCTACAAATCATGGCGAATAACTTTAGTCCTAGGACTTTTTAAAATTCGAAGTTTTTAAATCATGAAATGCCTTGTAAAATCCTGAAATTCCGCAATAAATTCCTGAAACTCCTCCAGAAATGTTCCTAACACAAGGTGAGGCAGCCCTACGTAAGGTACCATATAACGTACCGTAACATCCTCATGCTGTGTTAGGAACATTTCTTGAGGAATTTCAGGATGTTTACGTGACATTTCATGAATTAAAACCTGCGAAATTTAAAAAGTCGTAGAACTAATGTTATTCGCCTTGATGTGTAGAATACCCCCTTCCCGGGCTTATAGGGATATTATGTTACACCCTGTAGAGAGCGTTTGCACCTTCTGCTATTTACCTGCATCTCTATGCTTACCTGGTTATAGCATTTTTTAGGGTTCCGTACCCAAAGGGTAAAACGGGACCCTATTAGGTACTAAGACTTCGCTGCCCGTCCGTCTGTCACCAGGCTGTATCTCATGAACCGTGATAGTTAGACAGTTGAAATTTTCACAGACGATGTATTTATTTTGCCGCTATAACAACAAATACTAAAAAGCAGAATATAATAAATATTTAAGGGGGCTCCCATACAGCAAATGTGTTTTTTTTTGCTGTTTTTATATATAATTATGTTAAGCCTGATGTTAAGCGGTAACCTCTGCCTTTAACAATGCCTCATAGGTCACGTCCACCTAGGACGCGCCCTATGTGGCATTACACCGCGCCTGTCACCCTGGGTCATAAAAATGAAAAGTCTCATGTGTCTGTAATTTCACCCGCACCCATACCTTTCAAACCGGAACACAGCAATGGGAGCATTACTGCTTTGCGGCAGAAATAATTACTAAAAAACTATTCATTATGGTGGTAGTGCTTCCCAAGACGAACAATTTCACAAAAAAGCTCTACTACTAACAAAAAATGATAGCAATATACTACTTCCAGGCATTACGGGAGGGACCGCGGGTAACAAACGTGACATTGGCCACAGAATAAATAATAGCTTTCCTTAAGTTATTATTTTTTAATGGCTTCTGGATATTCCCAACGATTTAGCCAATGTCATATATTAATTAATTCAAGTGATATAAATAAGTCAAGTCGTCAAGAGTCTCCGTCAAGTCATAACCCAGAAGCCCAATTTTACTTTGGTCGAAGATTTTAACCACACTGACAGTTGACCAAAGCGAGATTGTACTCTGAATTGACTGAAACATTGGTATTCTGCTCCATCCTAACAACAATATAATCTACAGTGCTACAATTATCATTTGGCACGTGGCGCTTTTGAGAAACTAAATCTATAATCATTATATTATGTATCAAACAGGGCCACGTTGGCCACAAGTCGCGGCAAGTTAACTGGTCTGTCTGAGCTTTAGATCCTTGCGACGATAAAGCTATATAATAATTGTAAAGAGTGAAAGAGAGAATTCTCAGAACTTTGAAACATTCAAGTTACAGTCACATTTCGATATAATCACATTCCGCGATGTATTGTCAGGTGAGCAGAATACCATTTTTGACGTTTGTGACATCGACACTAGATCGTAACATGATCCGAACTTTAATTTGACTATTTTTAACATGCAGGTATAATAGTAATGGAGTGAGTGCTAAAATAGCATAGAGTGTTCCTTCTTACTCCTATCCTAGAAGATAGCTTGCTATCCTATGTAAGAGAGAAACAAATATATTGTCACACGACAGTCGTTTTTCCGTTCCGTACCCTGAATTTCAGAGCTTAATGCCGACTTTCTGAATATTGGTACCATGCATATACATCTTCCTAGATTGTTACTATGAATGTACTAGTAATTTGACATTTAGCCTGGTACGAGTTACACAAATAAAAACAGATGCTTGTCTCATTCCAACACATGAATACATTCATATAAAAGAATGAGACTGGTATAATCGATACCGTTTCGTTTTTAGCCTTAGTTCCATGCTTTAGTTCTTCTTCCGAGATTTTTAACCCCCGACGCAAAAACGACGTTTGAAGTTTGACGTGTCTGTGTGTGTGTCTGTCTGTGGCATCGTAGCACCTTTTTTGTTTGAAAGTTGAATTAGTCGGGAGTGTTCTTAGCTATGTTTGATCAAAATCAGTTGAGCCGTTTCATTGCGTTGAGGTTTTTTTAATTTTTATAAAATTAATTACTTAAATTGTTATTACGAGAATTGGGCTTCAGTAGTAACCATCTTCTCGTGGTGTTGGTGAAATTGGATTTCTTATCCTTTACGATGTTTTTTCCGTATCAGATACGATGGATAACGTCGTGAGGATGCTACGGCGTAGCATATCGTAGCACATAAATCTTGCACAAACTCATTCGGGCACACCCGCTGCCAGATTTTAACATAACATTGCAAGCTGTTAACAAATAACCAAGACGGAAAGACGGAACCATGCAATTGTCAAAACGTAGAATTGAAATGAAGGCGGATTTGTCATCAATCCAACTAATATCATAATTTCGGTGAAACTGATCCCTTGGAGTCAGGATCTAATAGGAACAAAATTATAAGGGATCGATCAGGACAAGGGAATCGAACTCATGGGATGCATCAGGAACTACTCAAATAATCATATTATCAGACTTGACCTGACAAACATCCAAGAGTCCAACTGACCAAGAGTCTCGTCCCCGAAAGGCTCAAATAAGTAAGCTCTGTCGAGACTTGCATATTTGCGTCTTTTGAGGTCCTCAGCGGATAATTATTACATAATTGTTATATTTGAACTTCGCACTTATGTTGTACGCTCGAAATGGGCAGGCTGTTGGAACTATATTTACTTTTAAACATCTCCATGTACACAGCTGATCAATAAAGATTTTCTTATTCCTATTCATACTTCTAGAAGCGGTATGTCCTAGACCGCCAAGACTTTCCTGTTGGTATGTTTTTAATGCAAGCTATGTATGAGGCTGTCTTGTCCTTCTGAGAGAGTATTTTCAGTAGCAGGAGTTCATACCGGCACCTGCTGTTCGTACCATATGCTCTATAGTATCAGTTCAATCATTATTTTCCCTCTAAAGCCCTCACGCACGTCTGATAAATAACACGGGCCTATCTGTAACTTAATCGCGTATGCAAATTTCGGGGGACTTTGGTGTGTCTTGGTCTTTGTCCTAGTTAAGGCAGACCCATTTACGTGTAGCGTTAGACCTCTAACCCTTTAGGTACTTGTAGTTTTTACCTAGGCCGATTAGGGTACCGTACATCCAGTGAAAAAACGTAACCCTTATAAAATCGCCTTTTGTCTGTCGCATCCTATTTACTCCAAATGCAGAAAAAGGAAAAAGTAGAAAGGGCATTGCCAGGGTTCGGTCCAAATGCTGCCCACAAATGAGAGTACCTGCAATGGAAACCTTGTATTATTTTATATCATCATCCCAAATACTTCGAAAACTTATTCAGGATTTACTAAAAAACTACTTATAATAGGTATATTTTTATAAATTATATGGATGATACTTGTAATTCTTCAGTACCTTTAATTAAATAAACGTTACTGTTTGACGTGTTAAAGGTGTTTAAGCCTACTTTGGTCTTGGGTTCTACTCTAATGTGATTAATCATCAGCATCATCAGCTAAAAGTAAATAAATTTGTATGAGCTAATGGCACACTATCAGAGCCTATAGGCCACCGGAAGCATTTTAATTTCTGGGCAGCATTTGGACCAAATTCCTTGCAAAGACTGGAAATATCCTTTGGTACATATTACAGAGATAAGTGATTTAATCGTGAACGTATAGCGTCAACAAACGGATTATGATATCGGCGGTAAAAAGGGGTAGGTAGGTAGGGGTTGTATGGGGTGCCAGAAAGAGAATTTTTTTACTATTTTTCCTTTTATCTGAGCGAGACTTGCAGATCATATTCATGTAATAACTACATTGATAAAACTAACATTACACACAAAATACCCATGGCCCAGATTGCCAAGCACTGGTGATCTCCTGAAATGAGCGAGAGCCAATAACCTTCCTAAAGCTCATCCCACACGAGCGACTTACGAGTGATGAAAACCTTAGTATTCATACGATTGTCGCTCCGAGAGCCGGGCATTCGGCATGCAAATTAACCGTGGGAATAAAGCCGCGGATAATAAAGTGCGTTCACACGATACTAGTACCTACTACTTACTCTCCAGGATCACACTGGCTTCTCGTCTGCTTCTAAATAGCCCCTGCATAGGGGCTGTAACACCCCGTCTACAGGTCGCGCAACGAGTAATGAGCGCTCGGCGAATGTGGTGGGGTTAATTGCGCATGTTTTCATGCGCGCATTCCCTATACATACCCAGAAAATTACTACTGCGCATTGAAGGTCAGCGCTCATTACTCGTTGCGCGACCTATGACACCCAGTCCAACACTATAATTAATTAGCAGCCAGCACAAATCTTATACCAACGAATCTTACTAACAAGTAATCCCTTAATCGGTATTTACGCCATCCACGGAGGGCGATGGAGGGGGTATATTCTTAGGCCCGACCTTAGAGCATTGCAGGCCTCCGTATTCCGTGTTGCTCGATGGGCCCAACTCACCACGGCACTCTTGCTGCAAATTTATCTGTCATTTATATGTGGTGAATATTGGTATTTAGACCAAGCTACGGTGTATCGTATCGTTGGTCAATAGTCACAGGTCCCATACACTGGAGCTGAGATAAATAGATCTTACTTAGCTAGAACTAATAAAAAAAAACAGGCTTATTCAGAAATGCACTAAACCTGAACAGTATCATATCCATATCAACATAAATACCTTAGAAACTAACATACATATAAAAACACTTACTAATGCTATGTGAGGTTGGTTTACGCAGTCACTCGTATCGTGTAAACATAGCATAGCAGTTTCTATGTAAACAATGTTGGGATTATGAACAAAAATAGTCTTGCATCGTGGTTGAGAGACAACAGAGTTTTTTTTGGAATTAGATTAAAAACATTCTTACATTCGACCAAATAAAGTTATTGTGATATGTTTCAAGATTTTTCTTCTTAGATATTTGTCTCATTTTTATTTGGGCTCGTCTTTCCTATCGTTTTTAGGGTTCCGTAGTCAAAGACAAGGAACCCTTATGGATTCGTCATGTCTGTCTGTCTGTCTGTCTGTCTGTCCGTGTATGTCACAGCCTTTTTTTCCGAAACTATAAGAGCTATACTGTTGAAACTTGGTAGGTAGATGTATTCTGTGAACCGCATTAAGATTTATACCTACACAAAAATTTAAAAAAAACAATTATTTTTGGGGTTCCCCATACTTAGAACTGAAACTCAATTTTTTTTTCATCAAACCTATACGTGTGGGGTATCTATGGATAGGTCTTCAAAAATGATGCTGAGGTTTTTAATATATTTTTTTTCTAAACTGAGTAGTTTGCGCGATAGACACTTCCAAAGTGGTAAAAAGTGTGCCCCCCATAACTTCTAAAATAAGAGAATGATAAAACTAAAAAAAATATATGATGTGCATTACCATATAAACTTTCACTCAAAATTGGTTTGACCGAGATCTAGTAAGTAGTTTTTTTTTAATACGTCATTAATCGTAATCCATCCAAGAACTTTTATATTATGTTACTTGCTGCTACGGATCCCTTCATGGGCGAGTCCGACACGCACTTGGCCGCTTTTTTTATTTTGAAGTGTCTGTTCTGGGGTCAACTTTGGGTCTGTCATTATTTTCTAGGTTATTCACAAATACAGATAAGTCGACGTTTTCAGTGCTTTCTTGGTCCTTTTATAGCACTTCATATCCGATTGTACTGAATGGTATACTTGGCAAGTTTTACTGACAACATAATATTATGGTGACAGCAAGCTGATCTGATGATAGAGACCGAAGGTGGGCAACGGAACTCCTAGGTAATTCATAGTAGTGGGCAGTGTTTGTGCTAATTTTGATCAGCTCAAGGTACCGATCACTAATTTCTAAAAAGCTTGTTTTTATAAATATGTTTTTCAACAAAAAAACGAGCAAGCCTTACATTAGATGAGGTGTAACATCTGACATCTCACCTCCTTGGTAATAAGCAAGATAGCTGATTATGGCACGTGTTATTTTCATATTAACTATAAGGTTTTTTAATTTTTTGTAGGTAGGTACCCTTGTTTTCATCCCTAACATTTTTATTACTTAAGTGACTTCTGTAAGTTACTTCGCACTTCGCAGTACCTATATAATAAAATGTAATCTTTGGCCATAATCTTACCGTAGTTTATGTGATGCAAGTACTTATGAGCTATTTGGGAAAGTTTTTGTGGTTCTTAGTTATTACTACTTACACACTTCACATGTCTATGACTTACACTGTTTCACAAACATTTTAAGGTTCCTGAAGTAATGGGGAGCCACATACAAAACTAATCTCAGATGGCGCCACCATCGCTGGTGCTTGTTATTTAGTGGTCTAGTCTTTTTCTCATCAGAAGGTATGTTTGAGAGGTTCCCTCCAAGCAGCGCCATCTAGCGAAATGGGAAGACACATTCCCCACTTAGCAACACTTAGCCTACAACTAACTTCAATCGACACAATTTCGTTCACAGCATTACATACTTGGCACCTTTTTCATGTTATCAAATTTATTTAAAATATACGTTTAAAGTCATGCAATAATTGAGCAAATAATCATTGAAGATTCCTGGCAGCATATCCTAACCCAATAGGACACAAGTTTGTATGTTCGGGTCAAATCTTAAAACTTATAATCAGCACCATATTGACAAAAAATCGAGTCTAGCCAAAAGGTAGAGATATCTTTGTGTATTTTTTTATCGAGAAAATTTTGCCCTATGTGTGGTGATCCCTCGGTATTATAATGTAGTATCTGTGCATATTTTCAATTTGAATATTGTACTTGATTTACTCGGCTTTAAATCTAATCTAAAATTTGTAATTTTGCATTATGGCCAAGATTGAGATGAAATTTGGCATACCTATCAAGTTCTGATGACAATACAATATTATGGTGACAGCAAGCTGATCTGATGATGGACAACGGAACTCCTCGATGGGTAATAAGTAGACTGGCCGCGCTTATGCTTATTTCGATCACTAATTTTATAAAAGCGAATGGAAAATATATATTTTGTACATGAAAAATATATTTTTCACAAATATCTTATTTTAAAGTAGGGTCAAGAAAGAATATCCCTGTTGATTCTATTAAAAGGATGAAACAGAGAGAAAAATAGATACTGGTTTATTTAGTTTTGTTGTTTCTATTTTGAAATCTAACACCCTCTAACCTCCCATGGGTTATATACGGACCGAATCAATGAGAGTTGCGGCACGCAAGTGCGAGTCATCTCTCTACAAGTCTTTATTTGCCATGTTAAAGTCCCGTCCATTCTCCCCTTCTGGGGCTGGTCTACACAGCAACCGTCTACTCGTCGCCGGCTGCTCAACTCTAGTTGACATCAAACAGTGCGATCTTTCTTGGTTACTCATTTTAGGACAGAGAACAATTGTTCAATGGCAAAAGAACCACCGTGGTGAAAGAATCTCTTTTATGCACGTGTAGATAACGGTTCTCTTATTCTTCCACTTTGAGAATCGCATGCACAATACATAGTCGTTATCGCCTATTAAAAAACTTCGGTCACTCAAGTTGGAATAAGATCCCAAAAGTTACTCGATGGGATAACTTCTGAACTTGTAAGAAGGGGTATAATCAAAGAGAGATAAGAAGTTGAACCTATAAACCTTTATGTGATAATGCATTGTTTTTGGGTTCTCTTTATAAGGCTCTGTCTATACCACATACCATATCAAGATATAGATACCGCAAACACGTAAATTTGTATGAAACCAAGCTTGCCGTTTTATTTTCGTGGCTCGGTACCACCCTTACCTCATTAGTATACCCTCTATTCGTACTAAACGTTTCAGTTCCACCTTTATAATGCGAACTGCTAAGGAGCGGAATAAACTACCGTCGTCTGTCTTTCCTGAAAACTATAATCTGGGTCTCTTCAAGGCTAGAGTGAATAGGTGCCTTCTAGACCTTTGTGCTCCATCTTCGGCTACATCGTCACCTTCCAACAGGTGAGATCGTGGTCAAACAAAGGTCTATCAAAGTTAAAAAAAAAAAAAAAAATAGGTACCTCCTACGAATTAATAATTTGGCTTCTGTGTGAAAGAAAGAAATAAAGAAAGAAAGAAAGAAAGAAATAACACATATATTTGCTGTATGCTGATCTCATCTGCCGTATTAAAGGAATAATCCTAACTTGGCATATCTTGGGGTTTCGTTTCGTTTCATATGAGGTTGTGCTGGCCTCTGGTGTCGGAGTTTGTCTAGCCGCCCGAGGGCCTCTGACATGGCTTATCGACTGCTATATCTTGGTGTTTGTCATCTGAAGACATACCCGCGGACAAACTCTTTCACAAGGAGATCTATAAGTGGTAGGTACTTGGGTTTATTATACGTCTTATCATAAGTCAAAAGGCAAATAACCTAGGTAAATAATATTTATATTATTGACTTTGGTAGTAGTGATAATAAACGTAAGTCAAAGTTATAAAATAAACAAACTTGGGTAGTTATCGTGGTTTTCCATTCTTTGTAAGCGGGTATTGGTTAGGGTCTGTTCAGAAAGAGAACCGTCGTGGGATTTGAGGGCGCAGCTGTACTTATTTACCTTTTTTGTCTAGCAGGTACATTGACAATAGCGTCTGTTTCGTTTTGTTCCTTTTACAACTGTAACTTTTGGGGAGAGACAGTTTTTTTTTTTTTTTTTTTTTTTTTTTTTTTTTTTTTTTTTTTTTTTTTTTTATACTACTTGAATGACGGAACGAGCAGATGGCCCACCTGATGTTAAGCGGTAACCTCTGCCTATGAACAGTGCATTACCACGTAGGTCACGTCCACCTAGGACGCACCCTATGTGGCATTGCACTGCGCCCGCCACCCTGAGACATAAAGATGGAAAGTCTCATGTGCCTGTAATTTCACCGGCACCCTTACCCCTCAAACCGGGACACAGCAATGCGAGCAGTACAGCTTTGCGGCAGAAATAGGTATGGTGGTAGTACTTCCCCGGACGAACTCTTTCACAAAAAAGCTCTACTACTACTAAAACTAGTTGTTACCTATCTTTGCTTCCTTGGACAAAGAATTTGTGCAGTACAGTCAGACATTTCAAGGTACACATTTATGGCAAAAGTACATAAAAAAAATAACATAAGAGTTAACATGTAAACAGGTTTTTATCTTGGACTTAAGGCGCTATAGGTTCAACGAACATTTTTGTATGAGGCGAAGAAGGCGAGCGCACGATCTGATACCGTGTCTTTATGTATAAAAAAATTATATAAAAATGTCGTTCAAAGTTTTGTTTAATTTTGTTGATGAATTCACTAACTCAAATAATAAATGACATGTAACCAAATGTTTCAAAAATTAAAACGTGAGAGAAGTGAGTGAAAAATAGCATTTAAATTTTAAAAAGGAGGTATCTTTGTTATTTTTTTTTATCGAGTGAAGTAATTCAAATATTGTGTTGATTTATTGATTTCACCAGATAAAAAGCTCAAAAATATCATAAATTTTTTTCTTTATAGAAAACTATGAAAATTCTTATCAAAAACTTTAAAATTCTAGAGACATTTGAGAACCTATCGCGCCTTAAGCGTTTTTGTAAAATAGTACATGGATTTGGGCAGATCTTTCTGTTTTTTCTTTTTCTTCTCAATTCCTTTTAGTTTTGTCTTCATTTTAGCAAGTTCTGGTGGCACAACAATTATTTTATTCTCCATATTTCTCCGTTAAAACTACGAGGACTCTACACGATTAACGAACACTATGAGCTTCCAACGGGAGTGGCGGCCATGACACTGCATGTACCTAATCGTCTCTGATTGGTCAGAGTGGACTTAGGCAAGTTTGAATTGCAATGACATTGTGACTTAGGCGGATATAAAAATAAATAAATACATTTAGACTCTTCTATGGGAAATAAATAGACTTAGGCAGTTTTGATAAAAACGAGTTTCTCAAAATGAGTGTCAGATTGACCATAAACATAAATAAATACACTCTATTGGACTTAAGCTTCTTTGATGTGTATCGACACAACTATTCCTTTAGTTTATGGTTCAAAATGCCGACAGTTTGAATCATAAACTAAACTAGTGGTTCGCCCCGAACTGAGACCTCGCGAATACACGTGATTTAGGTAGGTTACCTTATTTCTTTCGAAAAAATATACGTGTACGTGTGGTTCGAAAAGTTAGACCTACAACGTTCCAATTCAAATTCCTAGAAACGGGAGGTCAACAATGGATGATATACTGGTTATTGTTTTACAGAGTACATGTTTAAAAATTCTTCAGTTTTACACTTTTTCCAGTATGTGTGTCATAAATTGCCGTGGTGTCTCCGGCCCAACAATAGACCCCTCCATCTCCTCCCGTGGATGTCGTAAAAGCCGAGTAAGGGATTACCCGGACTTGTTTGTAAGATTCGTTGGTATAAGATTTGTCCTGGCTGCTAGCTTATGAGGAATGTGTTATTACTGGAAGAAAGCGTTAGCCGAGTCAGTCGTGGGAAGCAATGGCGGCGATGAGCTCACCACTTGTCACGTCTATATTCCACGATGGTGTAACCCACTGTGAAAAGTGGCCTATTGAGGCTCTGCCTACCCCTTCGGGGAAAAAGGCGTGTGTCTATGTATGTATGTATGTTGTGTCATAAAAGCTACAAACATACCAAATTTCAGCGTTGTAGGATTAGTGGAAGTACCCTAGAGGTTTTGGTTTTTAGGGTTCCGTAACGAAAATTACGGAACCCTTATGGATTCGTTATGTCTGTCTGTCTGTCTGTCCGTGTATGTCACAGCCACTTTTTTTCGAAACTATAAGAGCTATGCTGTTGAAACTTGGTAAGTAGATGTATTCTGTGAACCGCAATAAGATTTTCAAACAAAAATAGAAAAAAATCAATAAATTTTTGGGGTTCCCCATACTTAGAACTGAAATTCAAAAAACATTTTTCATCATACCCATACGTGTGGGGTATCTATGGATAGGTCTTCAAAAATTATATTGAGGTTTCTAATATAATTTTTTTCTAAACTGAATAGTTTGCGCGAGGGACACTTCCAAAGTGGCAAAAAGTGTCCCCCCCCTCGTAACTTCTAAAATAAGAGAATGATAAAACTAAAAAAAAAATATGATGTACATTACCAAGTAAACTTTCACTCAAAATTGGTTTGAACGAGATCTAGTAAGTAGTTTTTTATTTTTGGGGTTCCCCATACTTAGAACTGAAACTCAAAAAAAAAAAACATCAAACCCATACGTGTCTATGGATAGGTCTTCAAAAATGATATTGAGGTTTCTAATATCATTTTTTTCTAAACTGAATAGTTTGCGCGAGAGACACTTCCAAAGTGGTAAAGGTCCGTCCCCCCCCATAACTTATAACCATAACTAAAATAAAAGAGAATGATAAAACTAAAAAAAAAAATGATAACGAAAATATGATGATAACGAAAATTGGTTTGAACGAGATCTAGTACTTAAATAGTTTTTTTTAATACGTCATAAATCGTAATCCATCCAAGAACTTTTATATTATGTTAATTGCTGCTACGGAACCCTTCATGGGCGAGTCCGACTCGCACTTGGTCGCTTTTTTTACATTTTCGATTTACCCTAATATCTCAAAAACAACATAAGTCACAAAATTATAAAAAATAAATGTAGAAGCAAGGGGCTTTCATATGATACCACATTTGATCTGATATTCTTACCTTTTTTTTTACCCCCTCTTGGACACCGACATCTCAACAACCCCCCCGACCGATATACTAGCTCATAACCTTACTAACAATTTGTACCAATACTATCTACCCCCATATCAAATTTCATGAAGATCGGATTAACGGTTCGGAAGTTATGCTCTGACAAACATACATACATAAAAACGCCAATTCATCCAATTTGACTAAGAGAACTCACTTCGCTCGTTCAAAAAATACTTGCAACTTGCAAGTAAAGTTGCTGTTTCCGCACGCAGAAACTTAATCGCCCTGTGCAGTCGAATTACTTGCAAGGTCTCTAGTTATTTTTCGCAGATGCAATTATGCTCCTTATTTATAAAAGGGTTCGGTCCAATTTCCTATGCAAGTATTTGTGTCATTGTATTTTTTTCAAACACGATTTTGTTTGTTCCTTATTCATATTAATGCATGGATCAATTTCCTATGAACAAAAATACCTCGAAGGTTTTATGAGCCCTGGTTTTTGGCGATGGCGCGGGTGTCTTAAGGTGGAAAAACTTGGAAGCCCTGGTTCTCGATTTTGCAAGTACGACCCATCCCTACCACAATAAACAATGAAGTACAATGATATGATATATGAATAATAAAAATAATAATAATAATTAATTATCGTTTTTGAACTTATTGATTTGATTGATAATGATGATGCAAAGATCATCATATTCAAAAATAGTACTAGTATTTACGACTAGATTCACTCTATAAATTAAAAGTTGATAGAAAAAAGGCTTGTTTATAGCCGCAGTCACAAAACGCATCGATAGCGCGATCTAGAAATGTTAACGATTAGTCGCGACATCTAGTTTTAAATTTTGTACTAAATTGCTGCCCACAGAAATGTTTCTATGTTACCCGGCACGGAGAACTGTTTGGTGTACTAAATCTCCAAAACTGGTTGGATTTGTATTTTGACAAAGAATTTATACGCTTTTGACATAATACTGTACTACCTAATACTAGTGGTTCGCCCCGATAGTAATTCATTCTAGAGTTCAATGTATGAGCAAGACGGCAAAATTTATAATTATAAAAATGTTATGTTGCTGTGTTATACCTATATACGAGTATATTAAAATACAAGACTCTCCCCACCCCCGCAAGCCGCTTTACCCCTCCCCCCGTTAAATAGTGACCCGTTTTACAGATTTTCTCAATTTTCTGGAAAACTATAGAAGCTAGGACAAAATGGTCACAGACTGAATTATTTGTCAATAAATTACCTACAAATAAGTACTTCCATTCATTTTGATAAGATTTATTTATAGTTTCCAAGCTATGGTGCATCAAAGATTACTAAAAATTTGCGCTAAGCAGAAATAAAACATATAATAAACAAGAAACTTTTTACTTTGGTCGAAGACAAGAAACAGTAATATTTATTATTTATTACAAGAAATTCGTTTACTTAACATCTAAAAAAAAAAAAACAGTATCATCATCATTATCTTCTAAAGATTTGTTGAAGCAACTAAGGCCTATACCTATTTCTGCCGCAAAGCAGTAGTGCTCGCATTGCTGTGTTCCGGTTTGAAGGGTAAGGGTGCCGGTGAAATTACAGGCACATGAGACTTTTAATCTTTATGTCTCAGGGTGGCGGGCGCAGTGCAATGCCACATAGGGCGCGTCCTAGGAGGACGTAACCTACGTGGTAATGCACTGTTCATAGGCAGAGGTTACCGCTTAACATCAGGTGGGCCATCTGTTTGTTCCGTCATTCAAGTAGTATAAAGGCCCTGGTAATGGTTTGCACACGGAGAAAAAACGCAATCCAGCTTTAAGGTGGTTGCATTTTAATACAAACGTATTTGCACAAATATGGTCGAACAATCACCAATATAATGAGTGACCAATATAAAAGCCAACGACAGTCATTTCAGTGTCAAATTATACTCTGTTCGCCCATATTTGTGCAAATACGGTTGTATGAAAAAGCAACCACCTTAACGCATCCATATCTTGTTCCGCAGCCTTTTCTGCAGCTGTATGATACTATTTTCAGTATCGACTGTGGAGCTGGTGACTTTGTGGTATATATGGGTGATAAAAAGTTACTTTTTAGTTACTATTTTAGAATTAGCGCGCGAGTATTACAATTTTGATTATTTGCTGGTTATAAATATTTAGTAATCTTTGATGCACCATAGCTTGGAAACTATAAATCGTGTCAAAATTAATGTAGGTATTTATTTGTAGGTAATTTATTGACGAATAATTAAGTCTTTTATCTTTTTGTCCTAGCTTATATAGTTTTCCTGAAAATTGAGAAAATCTGTAAAACGGGACACATTTCAAGGGGGGAGGGGTAAAGTGGCTTGCGGGGGGAGGGGGAGTGTCGTGTATTTTAATGTACTCGAATATAGGTATAACACAGCTGCAAAAAATTATAGTAATAACATTTTGCCGCTAAAAAATCTAGAATGAATGTACGTACCTACTAAGAACTGAGACATCGCAAACACGGAAAAAATATACATGTACCTACGTGTGGTTTGAAAAGTTAGACCTACAACGTCGTTCAAGCTCCTAGGAACGGGAGGTCAACAAAATTGTTTTATTTTTAAAGAGTACAAGTTTCGAAATTCTTCAATTTTAGACGTTTCCCAGGATAACTGTCATAAAAGCTACAAACATACCAAATTTCAGCGTTGTAGGATTAGTGGAAGTACCCTAGAGGTTTTGGTTTTTTACATTTTCGATTTACCCTAATATCTCAAAAACTACATAGTTTAAAAAAATATAAAAAATAGTTTTGAAATTTCGAAGCGAGGGCTTTCATATGAAACCCCATTTGATCAGATATTCTCACCTTTTAAATTGTTTACCTCCCCTCTTGGACTCCAATATCTCAACAACCCCCCGACCGATATAGCTCATAACTTTACCAACAAATTGTACCAATACTATCTACCCCTCAATCAAATTTCATGAAGATCGGATTAACGGTTCAGAAGTTATGATCGGACAAACATACATACATACATACATACAAACGCCGATTCTTCCAAGTTGACTCAGAGAACTCGCTTCACTCGTTCAATAAATAGTTTTTTTTTTTATACTACTTGGATGACGGAACAAGCAGATGGCCCACCTGATGTTAAGCGGTACCTAACCTATGCCTATGGACAGTGCATTACCTCATAGGTCACGTCCACCTAGGACGCGCCCTATGTGGCATTGCACTGCGCCCGCCACCCTGAGACATAAAGATGAAAAGTCTCATGTGCCTGTAATTTCACCGGCACCCATACCCTTCAAACTGGAACACAGCAATGCGAGCACTACTGCTTTGCGGCAGAAATAGGTATGGTGGTAGTACTTCCCCGGACGAACTCTCACAAAAAGCTCTACTACTACTAAAAAGTTGTTTTAACTGAAGAAAACTTTAGTTCACAATTTGGCCACGACGACTCTCTTCCTGAACTGACTCTATCAATTATATTATGGAAACACATAGTAATAGTAGTTTATGAAACTGTCACAAAACCGGGGTTATTACAACACGAGTGTTTGGCGAGGTTATTAATAGAATCACACGAGTGTTTTAATACCTAGTTATGTGCAGTTTTATAGACTACTATACTTTACACATGCAATAAAACTGTTACTTGACCAACAAAGAACATGAAAAACAATAACGTTAGCAAAAGCAAAAGAAAAGACAAGATTCTACCGCGCATACCAAGTAGGGCGCGTAACCACAGATTATTTAAAAAAAAAAAAGGTAATGTGTATGAATCCTTCTTGGTCTGGCCGTAGTTTATTATAATGGAATAAGTTATTTATATGATTATTTAGTTAGAGAATAGTAAATTATGGCACGAGTGTGTAATGTTGGTGATTAGTGATTACCGCTGAGGCGCCATTGAGACTCGAGCCGTAGAAACTATTAAGTAATCTGTGCTCGAGCCTTTAGGTGAGGGTCTTAAGAGAGCCGAGGACGGTAATCATCAATACACACGTGTATCATACGACGTTTTTCAACACACTTGTTAAGAAAATAATAACAAAACAGAAATACACACTCTCTGTAAATGTTCAACTGTCTCTATACCACACTTGTGAATAATAGCAATGAAAAAGTCACAGTTTGATTAAACAGGTGTCATTATGTGCCTAATTACGGTGAAATTAGAGCCACTTTATGAGCAAATGTGTTGAAAAAGATATTTATAACATTATTTAGTTGGAGAATAAGTGTTGTAATATGATTCTATTTTTAAATTTCGGTATTGTGTTTATAAAGTATGCTAATATAAACTCGTTTTGAAGTTTTTTAATTCGAATTTCGTAGAGTAGATAAAAACGTTTACCTACTTATCTTATGTTTTTCCATCAATAATTTGTCAATATTTATTGTAAGACTGAGATTGTTTTACAATTAATGTTTTTCTCTGAATAATTAGATGATATTAGACACCAAGTTACCTATTAAGGGTCCTTACCCCACCAATAAAAACGGGACCCTCATAGGATCAGGTACTTTGTTGTCCGTCTTACTGTCTGTCAACAACCCCTTTTCCCAGAAACGGATAAAGATTGAACTTGAAATACAAAGCAAGTATAAAAGTCTGAGTGCCGTAAACAAAAAAATTGCAACCCCAAAAACGGGGACTCTTCCCGCCTTTTTCGAAAAGAGGCGTCGTCCACTTTTATTTGATTTCGTTTCCTAGTGTTTTATTAAGTTATTTTGTGTAATTTTGGTGGCATTTTAACCAATGTAGCTCGTCTATAGAGCACAAGTGTAGTGAAATGAAATGAAAGTGTATTGCGTGACTTTTCAAATTGGTGGTAATTGTCTACCAAGGTTTTTGTAAAACGGCCACCGTTTTACTCAAACATAACTTGACTGTGACTTTGACGACTTGGAAGGATTGTAACGTTGTAAATTATCTTGAAAACACTATAATAAATTATACTTGAAAATGGCAAATGCACAAGTCGTGCGACGCCAATGAGGGCTTTTAATTTTCGTACAAAAAAGGAGTTCAATTTGGCTCGATAGATGGCGCTGACTCAAGTATGCTTGTAAAAATAAATAAATGCATTGTCTATGCCTTTGTGTGATATTAATAAAATACCACCAAAATATGTCATTACGTTGTTGACTTTGACATTTTACTTTATTTTGATAGCTAGGTTCAAAGCAGCGCCATCTATTAGCGCATGATTTGAAACGTCTGTGAAAACCTCTCATTATAAGAAAAAATACACAATGCAAAAAGGTTACCAATGAATTTCATCAGTAGGTATGTGGTATTAACACCCCTTAGGACTAAGCTACAATTAACATTGCAGCTTAGTCTTATTCAAAGGTTCTTTTGATGTTCTGCAGGAAATTATCTCGAGGTGGTCCCATGAACATTTTATCTCAGTAAATGTTTTTACTAGGTAGTCGGTTGGAAAGATAAAGAAAGTAACCTGCATCGCGTAAATTTGCAAAGTCTCAGTTCGGGGCGAACCACTAGTTCACGCCTAGAATGCGATGGTGAAGTTTCTAGAAAAAGGCTTAATAAAAACACTATAACTCTGCAAGGTAGTAGTTTAATTAGTAGTAGAGCTTTTTTGTGAAAGAGTTCGTCTGGTGAAGTACTACCACCATACCTATTTCTGCCTCAAAGCAGTAGTGCTCGCATTGTTGTGTTCCGGTTTGAAGGGTATGGATGCCGGTGAAATTACAGGCACATGAGACTTTTCATCTTTATGTCTCAGGGTGGCGGGCGCAGTGCAATGCCACATAGGTGCGTCCTAGGTGGACGTGACCTATGAGGTAATCAACTGTTCATAGGCAGAGGGTACCGCTTAACATCAGCTGGGCCATCTGCTTAATCCGCCATACGAAGTTATATATAAAAAAAAAGGTAGGACAAGTTATGACAGAACAACGGTACGGAAGCCAAGGGTGCGAGCCCTACTCGTACTTATCTAAATTTATTTTCAATAACTAAGGTAAATTACTGTACCTACCAATAATAATAGATCCATATCAAGATTAATGTTTTTCGATTAAGATTAACAAAGAGAAAAATTTAAGATCGTACAATAGCTTGGATATATTATTATTTAATGGAAAATAAAAAAGAATTATCTCTGAATTGAAAACATTATGCTCTCTGCTCCATTTAGCGGGATTGAAATGGATGAAGCTCATTATTCGGTATTTACAAATAATTTTTGTGTGGTGACCATGAATTTTGATCTATCACGTAACCAGCGTTGCCAACATAACGGATTTCCCGTCATATCTACCGGATTAGAGTATGAAGAAACGGAAGAAATCACTAACGGATTTTTTTAGCGGAATTTAGCAGGAAAATATTTTATTCAACTTTCTAACTCCACTGTACGCCGTGAAGCCCGTGAAGCCGTTGGCGGAGTACCTCAAGCAGAAGACAGGGCTAACCATGAGGGTCGAACAGTTGGAATCTCGCCATGATGTCAATTTTACTTCCTTTATGGTGAGGGTGCTGACTGACGTGTAAGTTATAGCCAGCCGTCAACTTTTACTGCATCCGGAATGATTGAGACCCCAAATAGTGACGATGTAGTATTTTTTTTTATTAGAGAAATATTCTATGTTTAACTGGTTTCTTAAGAAATTTCGTAAGAAGTCGGCGGTATTTCAAAATTATTTTTCGCAACACTTCACGTAACGTGATGCTTGTACGCAACGAGGGTAACATATACGGGTTACATGTGCGGGTTACAAGCACGGGTTACGTGATTGTTTTGCTACGATGGTTGCAGGCTACATGCGCAGGCTACTCACGCACTTCCTTTCACTGTTTTTTTAGGGTTCCGTACCCAAAGGGTAAAACGGGACCCTATTACTAAGGCTCGGCTGTCCGTCCGTCTGTCTATCTGTCTGTCTGTATATCTGTCACCAGGCTGTATCTCATGAACCGTGATAGTTAGACAGTTGAAATTTTCACAGATGATGTATTTCTGTTGCCGCTATCACAACATATACAAAAAAAAAGCGACAAGTGCGAGTCAGACTCACCCATGAAGGGTTCCGTAGCAGCAAGTAACATAATACAAAAGTTCTTGGATGGTTAACAATTGATGTCGATTTTTTTCAGGACCTGTCCATCAAAACCTGGTGTTTTTGGTGACCCTAAGAGGTTATAAATCACCATTACGGCCAGTCCTAATTTCCTCGGCCATTAGGGACGCATTATTGCCCTGTTTATAGAGAATATTTCGCTTGTCAGCTTCTCCTATAATTAGAGGGACACCGCTTTATCCAAAGGAAGTCTTTTGACAGGTATTCTGTGGTAAAGCTAGTACAAACAATTTTAAAAGTGGTTTACAAGTTTCAAAATGTCTTACAAAGTTCCAGAGAGGAAAGTTTTCACTCAGGATGGTGTTAACAGGCGGATTTGGCCACTGAATTTACTAAAGTGGTTGTAATTATAAAAAATATTTTATTCTAGCGCTTCCAACCTTATAAATTATCTATAGGTATTATAAATTATTCTTAATATTAAAGCTATTTAAAAAAGATGAAAACGCTACAACTAAAAGAAAAATTGTACAAAAGCCGTTAATAGTACCTAGATATAGATTAAAAATGTGTGACAAAAACTGCTTTAAGATGGCCATTAATATTTATAACAAATTACCTAATGAATTTCGAGAGTTAAGGGAAAATGAATTTAAAAATAAAATGTATATAGGTGGCTCTGTGATAAATGTTTTTATTCAATTGATGAATTTTTTAAATTAAAATTCTAAATCTTGTTATTATTATAATGTGCCTACTTCGCAAATTGTTTCATTGAATTGACATTTACATTTAATACCTTGTATTTACCGTGTTTTATAGTATTATATTAAATTAAATTTAAATGCATTAAAGTATTTACAGAATTATTATTATAAGAATTATTAGGTACCTATGTATAATGCTAAAATTAAAAATTAAATATTTGCATGACAATCTAGTCGAGTACAGTGATACTAAAAATAGATTATGAACCGAACTACCTGTATTCACGCAAATAAATCATTTCATTCATTCATTCATTCATTCATTCATTCATCCTTTTTTATTATGGCTTCTGAGGAATATTCCCAACAATGAGCGGGTTTCCTAGTGTGATTTTAGCATTATTTATCTCTCGATAGATGGCGTTGGCGACAGTTTAGGTAACAGTAGTGTGGGTATGACATTCTGCGTTCCCTTGTTATGGGAAGTTGTGCATCAGTTTTGTAACAAATTCATTACATATGATAAGTAATGTTATTTTAATACCATAAAGGTATTCATTAGTAGTACCTTTTTGATATTCTATATAGTAAAGTACCGTTCATGATACAAAAAAATTTTTTTTGTTTAGTTTTAATCAGGGGTGAATAAAATCATCATTTAGCCAATGTCAAGTAATAATAACTTCAAGTATTAAAACTACGTCAAGTCATTAAGAGTCTCCGTCGAGTCATTGTTTACAACAACCCTGGTTTAAACGGTGAAAAACCAAATAGAGTCTGTTCAAAAAGAGAAGCGTCGTGGGATTGGAGGGCGCGGCTGTGCTTATTTACCTTTTTTGTTTAGCGGGTAATAAAATTGCGCGTCTGTTCTATTTAGATCATTTTACAACTGTAACTATTTATTTAGTATACAATTCAAAATGCCGACAGTTTGAATCCTAGACTAAAGAAATAGTTAAATAAACTAAATAAAAAGTTAGTTCTCAATTTGGCCACGACGCTTCTCTTTTTGAATAGACTCTATACACATACATTACATGTATACTAAAATAATGCTTGTGGCACAGAATATATAATAGTACAAGGTTGTGGTTTCAATTAATACAATATTTTTCAAGAACTTTCCAACGAAATATGCGTAAACCCTCAGAAATGTTAGCCTTTTAAAAGCCCTCCAACATAATTGTGCGTCAGTTAATTATTCTGTGATGACAATGACGACGTAATGAGTCACCCAACTCGTGTGAGCACAAACATGTACATTAGTTCTAGTGTTGGGACTTGTATTTGGGGTAAACCGTGAAACCTCGAAAAAATGTGTGCAGAAAAGGTTAGCATTGTTTTTTTTTTTTTTTTTTTATACTACTGGAATGGCGGAGTAAGCTGATGGCCCACCTGATGTTAAGCGGTAACCTCTGCCTATGAACAGTGCATTACCTCATAGGTCACGTCCAATGGGGATTGTACAATGTACTCGTATGGACCAAAGGATTTTCCAATAAAATAAATAGATAAATAAAAAACCGGCCAAGTGCGAGTCGGACGCGCGCACGAAGTGTTCCGTAATCTATAAAAATGGCAAAAAAAACATATCTGTTGTATGGGAGCCCCCTTAAATATTTATTTTATTCTGTTTTTTAGTATTTGTTGTTATAGAGGAAACATAAATACATCATCTGTGAAAATTTCAACTGTATATCGTGGTTCATGAGATACAGTCTGGTGACAGACAGACGGACAGCGAAATCTTAGTAATAGGGTGCCGTTTTACCCTTTTGGGGGATTAGATATATATATTACGGACTTGTTTGTAAGATTCGTCGGTATAAGATTTGTCCTGGCTGCTAGCTCTGGATGAATGAGTGGAAGAAAGCGTTAGCAGAGTCAGTCGTGAGACGGAATGGCGGCGATGAGCTCACCCCTTGTCACGTCTATTTCCCACGATGGTGCAACCCACTGTGAAAAGAGGCCCATTTGAGGCTTTGTCTACCCTTTCGGGGAAAAAGGCGTGTGTCTATGAAGTATGTACTTATGTATGTAATATCATAAATGTTTGTGCTAGCTCCGACGTACGACTGGAGATTACTCCAGTCCAGTTCAGTCATAAGATGCGTGATTATCATAACGACTTCACTTCTTGTTCACGTTTTAAGTTTATTGGTAGAAATGGTAGGGCACATAATGTAGTATTTAACTTCATCGCTATAGTATATAGTATTCTATAGTATATTATGTAATCGAGTTATGTAAACGTTTTCTTATTCATCTATCATTATTATTGTTGTTATTATTTATTTATTTTACTCTGTGCACTGTCGTTCGTTATTACTTCACTCATTACTGTCCATCCAAAGGCTGCCTGGAAGAAATCGCTTTCAGCGATAAGGCCGCCCATTGTACTATAATTTGATTTAGTTAATCCTTGTATTATTGTGTTTTTTATTATTATTTTTTGGTGTACAATAAAGTGTTAATCTAATCTATCTATCTATCTTGTTAACGCTCAGTTTTACTTCCCACCGATTATCGTGGGTATTATAAATAAATAAATAATGCTGGACAGTTCACACAACATTATCTAGCCCCAAGCTAAGCAGAGCTTGTGTTATGGGTAATAGATAACTGATATACTTAATACAATACATTAATTAAGGTGGATGCTTAGTCTTGTGGCGCGAAATTCAAATTGTTTGGTGTTTTTTGCTCATCACAGCTCATCAACACTTCATCAGATAGCGAAAATTGATTTCGCGAGAACTAGGAGACTTAACACACATGCTTTAATTGATAGTATCTCATAAATATCATCAGTTTAGCTACGATACCCCTAAACATATTTTAATAGTGTTTTTTTTTGTTTGGGGGTATCGTAGCTAAACTGATTATTTTAACGATCTAAAGATAACTAAACCGATCCAAATCACTACCAGACGGAAGCGACCCTAAAATGCTGGCTGCATTGCCACGGTGATTGGCAATACTAACGCGTTGAGCCAGATAAGAGCCAGCTCTCGGGTCACGCGTCGCTTCGACCAGACGCCCTGAAATAATTGAAAGTTTAATATTTACATATAATAAAAGTTGAAATAAGGGTTGTTTCGGGTTTCTGCTTCATTAAGACTACATAGTTATGTCCAATGATAGATTAATTTATTTCACCTTTACAAGCTCCATATATCTATAACATTACGTGACTATATATAAAAAAAAAAAAAAACACAGTTTACACAACATTATCTAGCCCCAAGCTAAGCAGAGCTTGTGTTATGGGTACTAGATAACTGATATACTTAATACAATATATGACATAGATAGATATTTTTTATTATACATAGAAAATACCCAGAACACCCTGAACAAATATCTGCAGATCGCACAAATATTTGTTCCGAGGCGGGAATCGAACCAGCAACCTCCGGCGTCGCAGGCGAATGTTCGCCCGCCCCGCCACAGAGGATAGAGAGAGGAGGAGGAGAGGAGTCTAGGATCTCTAACGATACACACTTATCACGTATAGCAATATAATCTAGTTTACATGCTTCCTTAGTACAAGTACCTATATAAAAAAATATGAAATACAAAAAAGCAGTCGAGCCGTCTAAAGATCATACTAAACGATCTAAAGATAGCTCAACTGACCCAAATTACTATTTAACGGAAGTATTCCTAATCTGCTTGCTGCATTACCACGCTGAATGGCAATACCAATGCGTCGAGCCAGATAAGAGCCAACTCTCGGGCCTGGCATCGATTGAACGCCATGAAATAATTTATACATCACCGAAAATATTGTATTTATTATTTATTCTGTGACGTAGGTCTGGAAAAATAGTCCGTCTTTGTAAGATGATCTCAAACGATGTCCCATCACCACACTCATCCACTTATAGCTATCACAATACAATTTGCATGCGAAAACAAAACTTATGGCCCGAGGGCCCAAAACAAAGGCAAATACATCCGCAGTAATGATCCCTTGGTACTTATATGGTAATTGAAACTTTGTTGCTTATAAGATTAGTGGACTTTTAGCCGGATCCAAAGGATAAGGTTCAAATCCAGAGGCACGCGTATGACTTTTTGTGATGCTTTATATCAGGACTAGAGATGGGTTAATACCGATATTTCTCAGGTTTAGCTGATATCTGACGACCTCTGTGGTGCGGCGGGCGAACGTACGCCTGCGACGCAGGAGGTTGCGGGTTCTATTCCCGTCTCGGAACAAATATTTATGCGATCTGCAGATATTTGTTCAGGGTGTTCTGGGTATTTTCTATGTATAATAAAAAATATCTATCTATGTGGGCCATCTGCTTGATCCGCCATTCCACATATAAAATAATACTATATTTACGGCCATTCCAAGTAATATAAAAAAAATATTGTATTGTTTTTAGTATATCAGTTATCTAGTACCCATAACACCATCTCTGCTTAGCTTGGGGCTAGATAATGTTTTATGAACGGTCCTGAATTATTTATTTATTTAATAGTATGTAAAAAACCACAACCTCATTGGTATACCTTCTATTCGCACAAAACGTTTCGGTTCTACCTTTATATTGCGAACTGCTAAGGAGTGGAATACACTACCGTCATCTGTCTTTCCTGAAAACTATAATCTGGGTCTCTTCAAGTCTAGAGTGAATAGGTGCCTTCTAGACCTTTGTGCTCCATCTTCGGCCACATTGTCACTTACCAACAGGTGAGATCGTGGTCAAACAAAGGTCTATCAATGTTAAAAAAAAAAAAAAACCGATACCCCTGCTCGTTAAAAGTATAAGTATAGTAGTAAGTATAATATCTCTATCAAGCATCGAAATCAGTTCAGCCATACCAACTTCCGTCATCTATTGGTTTTTCCATTGAAAACTGGGAATTTTACGTATAAACTGGCTATCCAGTAGACAGTTGGACAATGAATGAATAGTTCGTATCTCCATTACTGCAGCCGTAGAAACACAGTAAGACAGAATGGTTATTGTAAATTTGAGTTTTGTAGATTACCCGGACTTGTTTGTAAGATTCGTCGGTATAATATTGTCCTAGCTGCTAGCTTATTAAGGAATGTGTTAATTATTACTGGAAGAAAGCGTTAGCCGAGTCAGTCGTGGGAAGCAATGGCGGCGATGAACTCACCACTTGTCACGTCTATATTCCACGATGGTGTAACCCACTGTGAAAAGTGGCCTATTGAGGCTCTGCCTACCCCTTCGGGGAAAAAGGCGTGTGTCTATGTATGTATGTATGTTGTGTCATAAAAGCTACAAACACATATTACACACAAATTACATACTTGGCACCTTTTTCATGTTATCAAATTTATTTAAAATATACGTTTAAAGTCATGCAATAATTGAGCAAATAATCATTGAAGATTCCTGGCAGCATATCCGAACCCAATAGGACACAAGTTTGTATGTTCGGGTCAAATCTTAAAACTTATAATCAGCACCATATTGACAAAAAATCGAGTCTAGCCAAAAGGTAGAGATATCTTTGTGTATTTTTTTATCGAGAAAATTTTGCCCTATGTGTGGTGATCCCTCGGTATTATAATGTAGTATCTGTGCATATTTTTAATTTGAATATTGTACTTGATTTACTCGGCTTTAAATCTAATCTAAAATTTGTAATTTTGCATTATGGCCAAGATTGAGATGAAATTTGGCATACCTATCAAGTTCTGATGACAATACAATATTATGGTGACAGCAAGCTGATCTGATGATGGACAACGGAACTCCTCGATGGGTAATAAGTAGACTGGCCGCGCTTATGCTTATTTCGATCACTAATTTTATAAAAGCGAATGGAAAATATATATTTTGTACATGAAAAATATATTTTTCACAAATATCTTATTTTAAAGTAGGGTCAAGAAAGAATATCCCTGTTGATTCTATTAAAAGGATGAAACAGAGAGAAAAATAGATACTGGTTTATTTAGTTTTGTTGTTTCTATTTTGAAATCTAACACCCTCTAACCTCCCATGGGTTATATACGGACCGAATCAATGAGAGTTGCGGCACGCAAGTGCGAGTCATCTCTCTACAAGTCTTTATTTGCCATGTTAAAGTCCCGTCCATTCTCCCCTTCTGGGGCTGGTCTACACAGTAACCGTCTACTCGTCGCCGGCTGCTCAACTCTAGTTGAAATCAAACAGTGCGATCTTTCTTGGTTACTCATTTTAGGACAGAGAACAATGGTTCAATGGCAAAAGAACCACCGTGGTGAAAGAATCTCTTTTATGCACGTGTAGATAACGGTTCTCTTATTCTTCCACTTTGAGAATCGCATGCACAATACATAGTCGTTATCGCCTGTTAAAAAACTTCGGTCACTCAAGTTGGAATAAGATCCCAAAAGTTACTCGATGGGATAACTTCTGAACTTGTAAGAAGGGGTAATCCACACCTAATAAGAAACAAAAATAATCAAAGAGAGATAAGAAGTTGAACCTTTAAACCTTTATGTGATAATGCGTGTTTTTGGGTTCTCTTTATAATGCTCTGTCCATACCACATACCATATCAAGATATATATACCGCTGTAAAATTGGGAGCCAGAGGAAACAGCAAGCTTTGGAATAAAATAATATAATTAAATAGCGGTGCGTCACATATGACCGCAATATCGTAAAAAGAGGTCGAAACAGTGCGACGCTTAGCTTATATAGGTACAAAAATAGCGCCGCACTACTGGCGATCATCGGTACCATTTGCTTGTGTAGTCAGGTGGACATGGATTTGTCTTCGTGGTTTGATTGTTGATGCAGAGATGGCGCTGCAGTCAACAACCGCAAACACGTAAATTTGTCTGAAATCAAGCGTGCCGTTTTATTTTCGTGGCTCTGTACCACCCTTACCTCATTAGTATACCCTCTATTCGTACTAAACGTTTCAGTTCTACCTTTATAATGCGAACTGTTAAGGAGCGGAATAAACTACCGTTGTCTGTCTTTCCTGAAAACTATAATCTGGGTCTCTTCAAGGCTAGAGTGAATAGGTGCCTTAGACCTTTGTGCTCCATCTTCAGCTACATCGTCACCTTCCAACAGGTGAGATCGTGGTCAAACAAAGGTCTATCAAAGTTAAAAAAAAAAAAAAAAATAGGTACCTCCTACGAATTAATAATTTGGCTTCTGTATGAAAGAAAGAAAGAAAGAAAGAAAGAAAGAAAGAAAGAAAGAAAGAAAGAAAGAAAGAAAGAAAGAAAGAAATAACACATATATTTGCTGTATGCTGATCTCATCTGCCTTATTAAAGGAATAATCCTAACTTGGCATATCTTGGGGTTTCGTTTCGTTTCATATGAGGTTGTTCTGGCCTCTGGTGTCGGAGTTTGTCTAGCCGCCCGAGGGCCTCTGACATGGCTTATCGACTGCTATATCTTGGGGTTTGTCATCTGAAGACATAACCGCGGACAAACTCTTTCACAAGGAGATCTATAAGTGGTAGGTACTAGGGTTTATGATACGTCTTATCATAAGTCAAAAGGCAAATAACCTAGTTAAATAATATTTGTATTATTGACTTATTCATTCTTATTTTTGTTGAATTTGACTTTGGTAGTTATGATAATAAACGTAGGTCATAGTTATAAAATAAACAAACTTGGTTAGTTATCGTGGTTTTCCATTCTTTGTAAGCGGGTATTGGTTAGGGTCTGTTCAGAAAGAGAACCTTCGTGTGATTTGAGGGCGCAGCTGTACTTATTTACCTTTTTTGTCTAGCAGGTACATCGACAATAGCGTCTGTTTCGTTTTGATCCTTTTACAACTGTAACTTTTGGGGAGAGACAGTTGTTACTTATCTTTGCTTCCTTGGACAAAGAATTTGTGCAGTACAGTCAGACATTTCAAGGTACACATTTATGGCAAAAGTACATAAAAAAAATAACATAAGAATTAACATGTAAACAGGTTTTTATCTTGGACTTAAGGCGCTATAGGTTCAACGAACATTTTTGTATGAGGCGAAGAAGGCGAGCGCACGCTCTGATACCGTGTCTTTATGTATAAAAAAATTATATAAAAATGTCGTTCAAAGTTTTGTTTAATTTTGTTGATGAACTCACTAACTCAAATAATAACTAAAATGTAACCAAATGTTTCAAAAATTAAAACGGCGGGAATCGAACCCGCAACCTCCTGCGTCGCAGGCCAACCTTCGCCCGCCGCGCCACAGAGGTCGTCAACACCATTGATTTTAGGGTTTGAATTTCCTATAATCCTTTCATAAAGACGCCAAACAAATTCATGGCATGTTTCAAGAAGTAGGTACTATTATTTATACTGTGTTAGTACTGGAAATTAGAATTTAGAAGACGATAAATGTTTGAAAATTATCTTACTAGGCATGTCAAATGCAATGTCCTCGCCGCGCCGTTTTTTTTTGTAGCTGGTCAGTATGTTTCAATTACGTGTTTTTCTTCCAACATATTTTGTAGGTACCTATATAATTTATTTGTTTCTTTATCCGTCTTTCTGTACAAAATAACTTGAAAAACTGTTACTATGTATTTTGACGAAATAGGATTAAATTAATAGTTTTAAATAATAAAATCACTGCATGAGCGATTTTTTAAACAGCCCTAAACGTGTAGGTTTTTTTATTTTTATGTATTTCATACTCAATATATTTAACACATTTAATTATAATATTGTACCTTAGAAACCTCCAAAGGTTGAATAGGTACAATCGACAAAAAGTAGGCACACATACACATTCAATTAATATAAACAAACAAGGTAGGTATATTAGTGGATGAAAGTTCATATGGAAAAAAACATCAGCAGGAAGTTTGGCAGAATAGTGAGTTTTGAGGCGGAGAAAACGATCTAATTTGGGCCTTGCTGGGAAAAATCCCGATTCCCAAGATATTTTCCTGAGCAAGGTCCGTGGTTCAATACCGGTTTAAATTGGGTTGTATGGGTTTGTACGAGGTTTTAATTGTTTCTTAAAGTTTAAGACTTGTATGAACTCTAGGGAGGTAGAATAGGCTAAACCCTATGTTTTTAGGAGTTGGAAGGGGTTTTTTAGAGGTACAAACCTTCTTAGGTTGTGAGAGTTTTTAGGGTGTTTTTGATTTAATTTTGTTTTTTTGTGGTCCTGTATTTTTTGCTTATTTTTGTGGGTTTGTTCGTTTTTTGACCATGTTCATTTGCGATTCGGTTATGATGGTTTTGAAATACTAACTTTGCACCCGTATTGGTACAGTTATTGAAGTTGTTGACCACTTTGTCTATTTGGGGTAAAATAAAACGAATAAAACTGTTATAAAATATAACGAAACCTGACACAGCATAATATGTAAAGCACAACATGTGCACAGAGATTCCTCAAGTATCCAGTAGTGGAACGCCTGGGACTTCGCCCGCGTGCAGTTTTTGCTATTCAAACTTCAACATCCCGCTGCACCACTTTAGGGTGTGTATTTCGGAAATTCCTTTCTTAGAGCACCGCTGTACCACAAAAGAAATGTACCTATGTTAATTTCAGGTCTCTATGACCTAGGGTTTAGACTTCGCGTTGATAGTCAGTGACCGAGTCAGTCAGTCAAGCAACGATTGTATAGGTAGTATACATTTATTTTATTTTAACATTTATTTTATTACGTACAGAACAAAAATTCAATGATGTTATTGACAAAACAAGTAATTTGTTCGTTTTCTACACAATTGTACGGTTGAGAGATTTGTTTACCTAATTAGTTACAAATCCCACCGCAAGGTGGAGGTCACAGATAATGGAATAGTGTCAAAATTCGAAGTGTCATTCTCAAGGACTAGCCCCTTAAGGTGGAAAAACTTGGAAGCCCTGGTTCTCGATTTTGCAAGTACGACCCATCCCTACCACAATAAACAATGAAGTACAATGATATGATATATGAATAATAAAAATAATAATAATAATTTATAATTAATTATCGTTTTTGAACTTATTGATTTGATTGATAATGATGATGCAAAGATCATCATATTCAAAAATATGCATTAGTGCTAACGACATAGCTCTCTAACGCTATAAAACCGAAAGTTGATAGAAAAAAGGCTTGTTTATAGCCGCAGTCACAAAACGCATCGATAGCGCGATCTAGAAATGTTAACGATAAGTCGCGCCATCTAGTTTTAAATTTTGTACTAAATTGCTGCCCACAGAAATGTTTCTATGTTACCCGGCACGGAGAACTGTTTGGTGTACTAAATCTCCAAAACTGGTTGGATTTGTATTTTGACAAAGAATTTATACGCTTTTGACATAATACTGTACTACCTAATACTAGTGGCTCGCCCCGATAGTAATTCATTCTAGATTTCAATGTATGGGCAAGACAGCAAAATTTATAATTATAAAAAAATTATGTTGTGTGTCTCGTATATAGGTAATATACGAGTATATTAAAATACATGACTCTCCCCACCCCCGCAAGCCGCTTTACCCCTCCCCCCGTTGAAAAGTGACCCGTTTTACAGATTTTCTCAATTTTCAAGAAAACTATAGAAGCTAGGAAAAAATGGTCAAAGACTGAATTATTTGTCAATTAATTACCTACAAATAAGTACTTCCATTCATTTTGATAAGATTTATTTATAGTTTCCAAGCTATGGTGCATCAAAGATTGCTAAAAATTTGCGCTAAGCAGAAATAAAACATAATGAACAAGAAACATTTTACATTGGTCGAAGACAAGAAACAGTAATATTTATTACAAGAAACAGTAATATTTATTACAAGAAACAGTAATATTTATTACAAGAAACAGTAATATTTATTACAAGAAACAGTAATATTTATTACAAGAAACAGTAATATTTATTACAAGAAACAGTAATATTTATTACAAGAAACAGTAATATTTATTACAAGAAACAGTAATATTTATTACAAGAAACAGTAATATTTATTACAAGAAACAGTAATATTTATTACAAGAAACAGTAATATTTATTACAAGAAACAGTAATATTTATTACAAGAAACAGTAATATTTATTACAAGAAACAGTAATATTTATTACAAGAAACAGTAATATTTATTACAAGAAACAGTAATATTTATTACAAGAAACAGTAATATTTATTACAAGAAACAGTAATATTTATTACAAGAAATTCGTTTATTTAGTACTTAATATCTAAAACAAAACAGTATCATCATCATTAGCCGTATCGCCAACAAGTGGTTCTGCCGGAAGACCAGCGTTGGTTGCTAGCTTGCTGTCAACCAACTCATGCTGAGGCAGAACCATTTTGTTACTTGAGTTACACCTAGTACTTTCATATCTGTTTCTTCTTAGTGTGTTCTGTGTTTCTGTGTAGCTCTTGTATACAAATAAATATATATTCTTTCTTTTTTTATTTATTTCATTATCTTCTAAAGATTTGTTGAAGTAACTAAGGCCTATACCTATTTCTGCCGCAAAGCAGTAGTGCTCGCATTGCTGTGTTCCGGTTTGAAGGGTAAGGGTGCCGGTGAAATTACAGGCACATGAGACTTTTAATCTTTATGTCTCAGGGTGGCGGGCGCAGTGCAATGCCACATAGGGCGCGTCCTAGGAGGACGTAACCTACGTGGTAATGCACTGTTCATAGGCAGAGGTTACCGCTTAACATCAGGTGGGCCATCTGTTTGTTCCGTCATTCAAGTAGTATAAAGGCCCTGGTAATGGTTTGCACACGGAGAAAAAACGCAATCCAGCTTTAAGGTGGTTGCTTTTTAATACAAACGTATTTGCACAAATATGGTCGAACAATCACCAATATAATGAGTGACCAATATAAAAGCCAACGACAGTCATTTCAGTGTCAAATTATACTCTGTTCGCCCATATTTGTGCAAATACGGTTGTATGAAAAAGCAACCACCTTAACGCATCCATATCTTGTTCCGCAGCCTTTTCTGCAGCTGTATGATACTATTTTCAGTATCGACTGTGGAGCTGGTGACTTTGTGGTATATATGGGTGATAAAAAGTTACTTTTTAGTTACTATTTTAGAATTAGCGCGCGAGTATTACAATTTTGATTATTTGCTGGTTATAAATATTTAGTAATCTTTGATGCACCATAGCTTGGAAACTATAAATCGTGTCAAAATTAATGTAGGTATTTATTTGTAGGTAATTTATTGACGAATAATTAAGTCTTTTATCTTTTTGTCCTAGCTTATATAGTTTTCCTGAAAATTGAGAAAATCTGTAAAACGGGACACATTTCAAGGGGGGAGGGGTAAAGTGGCTTGCGGGGGGGAGGGGGAGTGTCGTGTATTTTAATGTACTCGAATATAGGTATAACACAGCTGCAAAAAATTATAGTAATAACATTTTGCCGCTAAAAAATCTAGAATGAATGTACGTACCTACTAAGAACTGAGACATCGCAAACACGGAAAAAATATACATGTACCTACGTGTGGTTTGAAAAGTTAGACCTACAACGTCGTTCAAGCTCCTAGGAACGGGAGGTCAACAAAATTGTTTTATTTTTAAAGAGTACAAGTTTCGAAATTCTTCAATTTTAGACGTTTCCCAGGATAACTGTCATAAAAGCTACAAACATACCAAATTTCAGCGTTGTAGGATTAGTGGAAGTACCCTAGAGGTTTTGGTTTTTTACATTTTCGATTTACCCTAATATCTCAAAAACTACATAGTTTAAAAAAATATAAAAAATAGTTTTGAAATTTCGAAGCGAGGGCTTTCATATGAAACCCCATTTGATCAGATATTCTCACCTTTTAAATTGTTTACCCCCCCTCTTGGACCCCAATATCTCAACAACCCCCCGACCGATATAGCTCATAACCTTACCAACAAATAGAATACCTACCATACCTTAGCATATAGTGTATAGCTTATAAGTAACTATAAGATAACTGTAAATCCTGGATTAATAAAATAAAATAAAATAAATAAATAAATAAATAACAAATTGTACCAATACTATCTACCCCTCAATCAAATTTCATGAAGATCGGATTAACGGTTCAGAAGTTATGATCGGACAAACATACATACATACATACATACAAACGCCGATTCTTCCAAGTTGACTCAGAGAACTCGCTTCACTCGTTCAATAAATAGTTTTTTTTTTTATACTACTTGGATGACGGAACAAGCAGATGGCCCACCTGATGTTAAGCGGTACCTAACCTATGCCTATGGACAGTGCATTACCTCATAGGTCACGTCCACCTAGGACGCGCCCTATGTGGCATTGCACTGCGCCCGCCACCCTGAGACATAAAGATGAAAAGTCTCATGTGCCTGTAATTTCACCGGCACCCATACCCTTCAAACTCGAACACAGCAATGCGAGCACTACTGCTTTGCGACAGAAATAGGTATGGTGGTAGTACTTCCCCGGACGAACTCTCACAAAAAGCTCTACTACTACTAAAAAGTTGTTTTAACTGAAGAAAACTTTAGTTCACAATTTGGCCACGACGACTCTCTTCCTGAACTGACTCTATCAATTATATTATGGAAACACATAGTAATAGTAGTTTATGAAACTGTCACAAAACCAGGTTTATTACAACACGAGTGTTTGGCGAGGTTATTAATAGAATCACACGAGTGTTATAATACCTAGTTATGTGCAGTTTTATAGAATACTATACTTTACACATGCAATAAAACTGTTACTTGACCAACAAAGAACATGAAAAACAATAACGTTAGCAAAAGCAAAAGAAAAGACAAGATTCGATTCCCGCCTCAGAACAAATATTTGTGCGATCGCAGATATTTGTTCAGGGTGTTCTGGGTATTTTCTATGTATAATAAAAAATATCTATCTATGTAATATATTGTATTAAGTATATCAGTTATCTAGTACCCATAACACAAGCTCTGCTTAGCTTGGGGCTAGATAATGCTGTGTGAACTGTCCAGCATTATTTATTTATTTATTTATTTATTCTACCGCGCATACCAAGTAGGGCGCGTAACCACAGATTATTTAAAAAAAAAAAACGGTAATGTGTATGAATCCTTCTTGGTCTGGCCGTAGTGTTTTATAATGGAATAAGTTATTTATATGATTATTTAGTTAGAGAATAGTAAATTATGGCACGAGTGTGTAATGTTGGTGATTACCGCTGAGGCGCCATTGAGACTCGAGCCGTAGAAACCATTAAGTAATCTGTGCTCGAGCCTTTAGGTGAGGGTCTTAAGAGAGCCGAGGACGGTAATCATCAATACACACGTGTATCATACGACGTTTTTCAACACACTTGTTAAGAAAATAATAATAAAACAGAAATACACACTCTCTGTAAATGTTCAACTGTCTCTATACCACACTTGTGAATAATAGCAATTTTAAAGGCACAGTTTGATTGCGGGTGTAAAACAGAAATACACACTCTGTGTAAATGTTCAACTGTCTCTTTAACTCAATAGTGAATAATAGCAATGAAAAAGTCACAGTTTGATTAAACAGGTGTCATTATGTGCCTAATTACGGTGAAATTAGAGCCACTTTATGAGCAAATGTGTAGAAAAAGTTATTTATAACATTATTTAGTTAGAGAAAAAGTGTTATAATATGATTCTATTTTTATATTTCGGTATTGTGTGTATAAAGTAGGTTATCAATGAATATAATCAGCTACTAGGTATGTAGTATTAACACCCCTTAGGCTTAGTCCTATTCAAAGGTTCTTTCGATGATGTGCAGGAAATTATCTCGAGGTGGTCCCATGAACATTTTATCTCAGTAAATGTTTTTACTAGGTAGTCGGTTGGAAGGATAAAGAAATAAACCTGCATCGCGTAAATTTGCAAGGTCTCAGTTCGGGGCGAACCACTAGTTCACGCCTAGAATGCGATGGTGAAGTTTCTAGAAAAAGGCTTAATAAAAACACTATAACTCTGCAAGGTAGTAGTTTTATTAGTAGTAGAGCTTTTTTGTGAAAGAGTTCGTCTGGTGAAGTACTACCACCATACCTATTTCTGCCTCAAAGCAGTAGTGCTCGCATTGCTGTGTTCCGGTTTGAAGGGTATGGATGCCGGTGAAATTACAGGCACATGAGACTTTTCATCTTTATGTCTCAGGGTGGCGGGCGGTAATCAACTGTTCATAGGCAGAGGGTACCGCTTAACATCAGCTGGGTCATCTGCTTAATCCGCCATATGAAGTTATATACAAAAAAAAAAGGTAGGACAAGTTATGACAGAACAACGGTACGGAAGCCAAGGGTGCGAGCCCTACTCGTACTTAACTAAATTTATTTTCAATAACTAAGGTAAATTACTGTACCTACCAATAATAATAGATCCATATCAAGATTAATGTTTTTCGATTAAGATTAACAAAGAGAAAAATTTAAGATCGTTACAATAGCTTGGATATATTATTATTTAATGGAAAATAAAAAAGAATTATCTCTGAATTGAAAACATTATGCTCTCTGCTCCATTTAGCGGGATTGAAATGGATGAAGCTCATTATTCGGTATTTACAAATAATTTTTGTGTGGTGACCATGAATTTTGATCTATCACGTAACCAGCGTTGCCAACATAACGGATTTCCCCTCATATCTACCGGATTAGAGTATGAAGAAACGGAAAAAATCACTAACGGTTTTTTTAGCGGAATTTAGCAGAAAAATATTTTATTCAACTTTCTAACTCCACTGTACGCCGTGAAGCCCGAAGCGTTGGCGGAGTACCTCAAGCAGAAGACAGGGCTAACCATGAGGGTCGAACAGTTGGAATCTCGCCTTGATGTCAATTTTACTTTCTTTATGGTGAGGGTGCTGACTGACGTGTAAGTTATAGCCAGCCGTCAACTTCTACTGCATCCGGAATGATTGAGACCCCAAATAGTGACGATGTAGTAATTTTTTTTATTAGAGAAATATCTGGTTTCTTTAGAAATTTCGTAAGAAGTCGGCGGAATTTCAAAATTATTTATCGCAACACTTCACGTAACGTGATGCTTGTACGCAACGCGGGTAACATAATTATACGGGTTACATGCGCGGGTTACAAGCACGGGTTACGTGCTCGTTTTGCTACGATGGTTGCGGGCTACATGCGCAGGCTACTCACGCACTTCCTTTCACTGTTTTTTTAGGGTTCCGTACCCAAAGGGTAAAACGGGACCCTATTACTAAGGCTCGGCTGTCCGTCCGTCTGTCTATCTGTCTGTCTGTCTATCTGTCACCAGGCTGTATCTCATGAACCGTGATAGTTAGACAGTTAAAATTTTCACAGATGATGTATTTCTGTTGCCGCTATCACAACATATACAAAAAAAAAGCGACAAGTGCGAGTCAGACTCACCCATGAAGGGTTCCGTAGCAGCAAGTAACATAATACAAAAGTTCTTGGATGGTTAACGATTGATGACGATTTTTTTCAGGACCTGTCCATCAAAACCTGGTATTTTTGGTGACCCTAAGAGGGTATAAATCACCATTACGGCCAGTCCTAATTTCCTCGGCCATTAGGGACGCATTATTGCCCTGTTTATAGAGAATATTTCGCTTGTCATCTTCTCCTATAATTAGAGGGACATCGCTTTGTCCAAAGGAAGTCTTTTGACAGGTATTCTGTGGTTAAGCTAGTACAAACAATTTTAAAAGTGGTTTACAAGTTTCAAAATGTCTTACAAAGTTCCAGAGAGGAAAGTTTTCACTCAGGATGGTGTTCACAGGCGGATTTGGCCACTGAATTTACTAAACTGGTTGTAATTATAAAAAAATATTTTATACTAGCGCTTCCAACCTTATATAAATTATCCTTTTTTATTATGGCTTCTGAGGAATATTCCCAACAATGAGCGGGTTTCCTAGTGTGATTTTAGCATTATTTATCTCTCGCTAGATGGCGTTGGCGACAGTTTAGGTAACAGTAGTGTGGGTATGACATTCTGCGTTCCCTTGTTATGGGAAGTTGTGCATCAGTTTTGTAACAAATGCATTACATATGATAAGTAATGTTTTTATAATACCATAAAGGTATTCATTAGTAGTACCTTTTTGATATTCTATATAGTAAAGTACCGTTCATGATACAATTTTTTTTTTTTGTTTTGTTTTAATCAGGGGTGAATAAAATCATCATTTAGCCAATGTCAAGTAATAATAACTTCAAGTATTAAAACTACGTCAAGTCATTAAGAGTCTCCGTCGTGTCATTGTTTACAACAATGACACGACAATTACAGGCACATGAGACTTTTCATCTTTATGTCTCAGGGTGGCGGGCGCAGTGCAATGCCACATAGGTTGCGTCCTAGGTGGACGTGATCTATGAGGTAATGCACTGTTCATAGGCAGAGGTTACCGCTTAACATCAGGTGGGCCTCTTGCTTGACCCGTCATCCAAGTAGTATAAAAAAAAAAAAAAAAAAAACCCAGGTTTAAACGGTGAAAAACCAAATAGAGTCTGTTCAAAAAGAGAAGCGTCGTGGGATTGGAGGGCGCGGCTGTGCTTATTTACCTTTTTTGTACAGCGGGCAATACAATAGCGCGTCTGTTCTATTTAGATCATTTTACAACTGTAACTATTTATTTAGTATACAATTTAAAATGCCGACAGTTTGATTCCTAGACTAAAGAAATAGTTAAATAAACTAAATAAAACGTTAGTTCACAATTTGGCCACGACGCTTCTCTTTTTGAATAGACTCTATACACATACATTACATAATATATACTAAAATAATCCTTGTGGCACAGAATATTAATAGTACAAGGTTGTGTTTTCAATTAATACAGTATTTTTCAAGAACTTTCCAACGAAATATGCGTAAACCCTCAGAAATGTTAGCCTTTTAAAAGCCCTCCAACATAATTGTGCGTCAGTTAATTATTCTGTGATGACAATGACGACGTAATGAGTCACCCAACTCGTGTGAGCACAAACATGTACATTAATTCTAGTGTTGGGACTTGTATTTGGGGTAAACCGTGAAACCTTGAAAAAATGTGTGCAGAAAAGGTTAGCATTGTTTTTTTTTGTTTTTTTTTTTTTTTTTTTTATACTGCTGGAATGGTGGAGCAAGCTGATGGCCCACGTGATGTTAAGCGGTAACCTCTGCCTATGAACAGTGCATTACCTCATAGGTCACGTCCAATGAGGATTGTGCAATGTACTCGTATGGACCAAAGGATTTTCCAATAAAATAAATAGATAAATAAAAAACCGGCCAAGTGCGAGTCGGACGCGCGCACGAAGTGTTCCGTAATCTATAAAAATGGCAAAAAAAACATATCTGTTGTATGGGAGCCCCCTTAAATATTTATTTTATTCTGTTTTTTAGTATTTGTTGTTATAGAGGAAACATGAATACATCATCTGTGAAAATTTCAACTGTATATCGTGGTTCATGAGATACAGTCTGGTGACAGACAGACGGACAGCGAAATCTTAGTAATAGGGTGCCGTTTTACCCTTTTGGGGGATTAGATATATATATTACGGACTTGTTTGTAAGATTCGTCGGTATAAGATTTGTCCTGGCTGCTAGCTCTGGATGAATGAGTGGAAGAAAGCGTTAGCAGAGTCAGTCGTGAGACGGAATGGCGGCGATGAGCTCACCCCTTGTCACGTCTATTTCCCACGATGGTTCAACCCACTGTGAAAAGAGGCCCATTTGAGGCTTTGTCTACCCTTTCGGGGAAAAAGGCGTGTGTCTATGTATGTACTTATGTATGTAATATCAAAAATGTTTGTGCTAGCTCCGACGTGCGACTGGAGATTACTCCAGTCCAGTTCAGTCATAAGATGCGTGATTATCATAACGACTTCACTTCTTGTTCACGTTTTAAGTTTATTGGTAGAAATGGTAGGGCACATAATGTAGTATTTAACTTCATCGCTATAGTATAGTATACTATAGTATATTATGTATTCGAGTTATGTAAAAGTTTTCTTATTCATCTATCATTATTATTGTTGTTATTATTTATTTATTTTACTCTGTGCACCGTCGTTCGTTATTACTTCACTCATTACTGTCCATCCAAAGGCTGCCTGGAAGAAATCGCTTTCAGCGATAAGGCCGCCCATTGTTCTATAATTTGATTTAGTTAATCCTTGTATTATTGTGTTTTTTATTATTATTTTTTGGTGTACAATAAAGTGTTAATCTAATCTATCTATCTATCTTGTTAACGCTCAATTTTACTTCCCACCGATTATCGTGGGTATTATAAATAAATAAATAATGCTGGACAGTTCACACAACATTATCTAGCCCCAAGCTAAGCAGAGCTTGTGTTATGGGTAATAGATAACTGATATACTTAATACAATACATTAATTAAGGTGGATGCTTAGTCTTGTGGCGCGAAATTCAAATTGTTTGGTGTTTTTTGCTCATTACAGCTCATCAACACTTCATCAGATAGCGAAAATTGATTTCGCGAGAACTAGGAGACTTAACACACATGCTTTAATTGATAGTATCTCATAAATATCATCAGTTTAGCTACGATGCCCCCTAAACATATTTTAATAGTGTTTTTTTTTGTTTAGGGGTATCGTAGCTAAACTGATTATTTTAACGATCTAAAGATAACTAAACCGATCCAAATCACTACCAGACGGAAGCGACCCTAAAATGCTGGCTGCATTGCCACGGTGATTGGCAATACTAACGCGTTGAGCCAGATAAGAGCCAGCTCTCGGGTCACGCGTCGCTTCGACCAGACGCCCTGAAATAATTGAAAGTTTAATATTTACATATAATAAAAGTTGAAATAAGGGTTGTTTCGGGTTGCTGCTTCATTAAGACTACATAGTTATGTCCAATGATAGATTAATTTATTTCACCTTTACAAGCTCCACATATCTATAACATTACGTGACTCTATATAAAAAAAAAAAAAAACAGTTTACACAACATTATCTAGCCCCAAGCTAAGCAGAGCTTGTGCTATGGGTACTAGATAACTGAGCGTTATCTGAGAGAGATAAGATAACTGACTGAGATAACAAATATTGTGTTGATTTATTGATTTCACTAGATAAAAAGCTCAAAAATATCATAAATTTTTTTCTTTATAGAAAACTATGAAAATTCTTATCAAAAACTTTAAAGTTCTAGAGACATTTGAGAACCTATCGCTCCTTAAGCGTTTTTGTAAAATAGTACATGGATTTGGGCAGATCTTTCAGTTTTTTCTTTTTCTTCTCAATTCCTTTTAGTTTTGTCTTCATTTTAGCAAGTTCTGGTGGCACAACAATTATTTTATTCTCCATATTTCTCCGTTAAAACTACGAGGACTCTACACGATTAACAACCACTATGAGCTTCCAACGGGAGTGGCGGCCATGACACTGCATGTACCTAATCGTCTCTCATTAGTCAGAGTGGACTTAGGCAAGTTTGAATTGCAATGACATTGTGACTTAGGCGGATATAAAAATAAATAAATACATTTAGACTCTTCTATGGGAAATAAATAGACTTAGGCAGTTTTGATAAAAACGAGTTTCTCAAAATGAGTGTCAGATTGACCATAAACATAAATAAATACACTCTATTGGACTTAAGCTTCTTTGATGTGTATCGACACAACGATTCCTTTAGTTTATGATTCAAAATGCCGACAGTTTGAATCATAAACTAAACTAGTGGTTCGCCCCGAACTGAGACCTCGCGAATACATGTGATTTCGGTAGGTTACCTTATTTCTTTCGAAAAAATATACGTGTACGTGTGGTTCGAAAAGTTAGACCTACAACGTTCCAAATCAAATTCCTAGAAACGGGAGGTCAACATTGGATGATATACTGGTTATTGTTTTACAGAGTACATGTTTAAAAATTCTTCAGTTTTACACTTTTTCCAGTATGTGTGTCATAAATTGCCGTGGTGTCTCCGGCCCAACAATAGACCCCTCCATCTCCTCCCGTGGATGTCGTAAAAGCCGAGTAAGGGATTACCCGGACTTGTTTGTAAGATTCGTTGGTATAAGATTTGTCCTGGCTGCTAGCTTATGAGGAATGTGTTATTACTGGAAGAAAGCGTTAGCCGAGTCAGTCGTGGGAAGCAATGGCGGCGATGAGCTCACCACTTGTCACGTCTATATTCCACGATGGTGTAACCCACTGTGAAAAGTGGCCTATTGAGGCTCTGCCTACCCCTTCGGGGAAAAAGGCGTGTGTCTATGTATGTATGTATGTTGTGTCATAAAAGCTACAAACATACCAAATTTCAGCGTTGTAGGATTAGTGGAAGTACCCTAGAGGTTTTGGTTTTTAGGGTTCCGTAACGAAAATTACGGAACCCTTATGGATTCGTTATGTCTGTCTGTCTGTCTGTCCGTGTATGTCACAGCCACTTTTTTTCAAAACTATAAGAGCTATGCTGTTGAAACTTGGTAAGTAGATGTATTCTGTGAACCGCAATAAGATTTTCAAACAAAAATAGAAAAAAAACAATAAATTTTTGGGGTTCCCCATACTTAGAACTGAAATTCAAAAAACATTTTTCATCATACCCATACGTGTGGGGTATCTATGGATAGGTCTTCAAAAATTATATTGAGGTTTTTAATATAGTTTTTTTCTAAACTTAATAGTTTGCGCGAGGGACACTTCCAAAGTGGCAAAAAGTGTCCCCCCCCCTCGTAACTTCTAAAATAAGAGAATGATAAAACTAAAAAAAATATATGATGTACATTACCATGTAAACTTTCACTCAAAATTGGTTTGAACGAGATCTAGTAAGTAGTTTTTTATTTTTGGGGTTCCCCATACTTAGAACTGAAACTAAAAAAAAAAAAACATCAAACCCATACGTGTCTATGGATAGGTCTTCAAAAATGATATTGAGGTTTCTAATATCATTTTTTTCTAAACTGAATAGTTTGCGCGAGAGACACTTCCAAAGTGGTAAAGGTCCCCCCCCCCCCCCCCCATAACTTATAACCATAACTAAAATAAAAGAGAATGATAAAACTAAAAAAAAAAATGATAACGAAAATATGATGATAACGAAAATTGGTTTGAACGAGATCTAGTACTTAAATAGTTTTTTTTAATACGTCATAAGTCGTAATCCATCCAAGAACTTTTATATTATGTTAATTGCTGCTACGGAACCCTTCATGGGCGAATCCGACTCGCACTTGGTCGCTTTTTTTACATTTTCGATTTACCCTAATATCTCAAAAACAACATAAGTCACAAAATTATAAAAAATAAATGTAGAAGCAAGGGGCTTTCATATGATACCACATTTGATCTGATATTCTTACCTTTTTTTTTACCCCCTCTTGGACACCGACATCTCAACAACCCCCCCGACCGATATACTAGCTCATAACCTTACTAACAATTTGTACCAATACTATCTACCCCCATATCAAATTTCATGAAGATCGGATTAACGGTTCGGAAGTTATGCTCTGACAAACATACATACATAAAAACGCCAATTCATCCAATTTGACTAAGAGAACTCACTTCGCTCGTTCAAAAACTACTTGCAACTTGCAAGTAAAGTTGCTGTTTCCGCACGCAGAAACTTAATCGCCCTGTGCAGTCGAATTACTTGCAAGGTCTCTAGTTATTTTTCGCAGATGCAATTATGCTCCTTATTTATAAGACGGTTCGGTCCAATTTCCTATGCAAGTATTTGTGTCCTTGTATTTTTTTCAAACACGATTTTGTTTGTTCCTTATTCATATTAATGCATGGATCAATTTCCTATGAACAAAAATACCTCGAAGGTTTTATGAGCCCTGGTTTTTGGCGATGGCGCGGGTGTCTTAAGGTGGAAAAACTTGGAAGCCCTGGTTCTCGATTTTGCAAGTACCCTACCACAATAATCAATGAAGTACAATGATATGATATATGAATAATAAAAATAATAATAATAATTAATTATCGTTTTTGAACTTATTGATTTGATTGATAATGATGATGTAAAGATCATCATATTCAAAAATAGTACTAGTATTGACGACTAGATTCACTCTATAAATTAAAAGTTGATAGAAAAAAGGCTTGTTTATAGCCGCAGTCACAAAACGCATCGATAGCGCGATCTAGAAATGTTAACGATTAGTCGCGACATCTAGTTTTAAATTTTGTACTAAATTGCTGCCCACAGAAATGTTTCTATGTTACCCGGCACGGAGAACTGTTTGGTGTACTAAATCTCCAAAACTGGTTGGATTTGTATTTTGACAAAGAATTTATACGCTTTTGACATAATACTGTACTACCTAATACTAGTGGTTCGCCCCGATAGTAATTCATTCTAGATTTCAATGTATGAGCAAGACGGCAAAATTTATAATTATAAAAATGTTATGTTGCTGTGTTATACCTATATACGAGTATATTAAAATACACGACTCTCCCCACCCCCGCAAGCCGCTTTACCCCTCCCCCCCTTGAATAGTGACCCGTTTTACAGATTTTCTCAATTTTCTGGAAAACTATAGAAGCTAGGACAAAATGGTCACAGACTGAATTATTTGTCAATAAATTACCTACAAATAAGTACTTCCATTCATTTTGATAAGATTTATTTATAGTTTCCAAGCTATGGTGCATCAAAGATTACTAAAAATTTGCGCTAAGCAGAAATAAAACATATAATAAACAAGAAACTTTTTACTTTGGTCGAATACAAGAAACAGTAATATTTATTATTTATTACAAGAAATTCGTTTACTTAAAATCTAAAAAAAAAAAAAAACAGTATCATCATCATTATCTTCTAAAGATTTGTTGAAGCAACTAAGGCCTATACCTATTTCTGCCGCAAAGCAGTAGTGCTCGCATTGCTGTGTTCCGGTTTGAAGGGTAAGGGTGCCGGTGAAATTACAGGCACATGAGACTTTTAATCTTTATGTCTCAGGGTGGCGGGCGCAGTGCAATGCCACATAGGGCGCGTCCTAGTTGGACGTGACCTACGTGGTAATGCACTGTTCATAGGCAGAGGTTACTGTTTAACATCAGGTGGGCCATCTGTTTGTTCCGTCATTCAAGTAGTATAAAGGGCCTGGCAATGGTTTGCACCCGGAGAAAAAACGCAATCCAGCTTTAAGGTGGTTGCTTTTTAATACAAACGTATTTGCACAAATATGGTCGAACAATCACCAATATAATGACCAATATAAAAGCCAACGACAGTCATTTCAGTGTCAAATTATACTCTGTTCGCCCATATTTGTGCAAATACGTTTGTATGAAAAAGCAACCACCTTAACGCATCCATATCTTGTTCCGCAGCCTTTTCTGCAGCTGCATGATACTATTTTCAGTATCGACTGTGGAGCTGGTGACTTTGTGGTATATATGGGTGATAAAAAGTTACTTTTTAGTTAATATTTTAGAATTAGCGCGCGAGTATTACAATTTTGATTATTTGCTGGTTATAAATATTTAGTAATCTTTGATGCACCATAGCTTGGAAACTATAAATCGTATCAAAATTAATGTAAGTATTTATTTGTAGGTAATTTATTGACAAATAATTAAGTCTTTGATCTTTTTGTCCTAGCTTATATAGTTTTCCTGAAAATTGAGAAAATCTGTAAAACGGGACACATTTCAAGGGGGGAGGGGTAAAGTGGCTTGCGGGGGGAGGGGGAGTGTCGTGTATTTTAATGTACTCAAAAACGTACAAAAAAATTATAGTAATAAAATTTTGCCGCTAAAAAATCTAGAATGAATGTACGTACCTACTACGAACTGAGACCTCGCAAACACACGGAAAAAATATCTAGGATCTCTAACGATACACACTTATCACGTATAGCAATATAATCTAGTTCACATGCTTCCTTAGTACAAGTACCTATATAAAAAAATATGAAATACAAAAAAGCAGTAGAGCCGTCTAAAGATCATACCAAACGATCTAAAGATAGCTCAACTGACCCAAATTACTATTTGACGGAAGTATTCCTAATCTGCTTGCTGCATTACCACGCTGAATGGCAATACCAATGCGTCGAGCCAGATAAGAGCCAACTCTCGGGCCAGGCATCGATTGAACGCCATGAAATAATTTATATATCACCGAAAATATTGTATTTATTATTTATTCTGTGACGTAGGTCTGGAAAAATACTCCGTCTTTGTAAGATGATCTCAAACGATGTCCCATCACCACACTCATCCACTTATAGCTATCACAATACAATTTGCATGCGAAAACAAAACTTATGGCCCGAGGGCCCAAAACAAAGGCAAATACACCCGCAGTAATGATCCCTTGGTACTTATATGGTAATTGAAACTTTGTTGCTTATAAGATTAGTGGACTTTTAGCCGGATCCAAAGGATAAGGTTCAAATCCAGAGGCACGCGTATGACTTTTTGTGATGCTTTATATCAGGACTAGAGATGGGTTAATACCGATATTTCTCAGGTTTAGCTGATATCTGACGACCTCTGTGGTGCGGCGGGCGAACGTACGCCTGCGACGCAGGAGGTTGCGGGTTCTATTCCCGTCTCGGAACAAATATTTATGCGATCTGCAGATATTTGTTCAGGGTGTTCTGGGTATTTTCTATGTATAATAAAAAATATCTATCTATGTGGGCCATCTGCTTGATCCGCCATTCCACATATAAAATAATACTATATTTACGGCCATTCCAAGTAATATAAAAAAAATATTGTATTGTATTTAGTATATTAGTTATCTAGTACCCATAACACCATCTCTGCTTAGCTTGGGGCTAGATAATGTTTTGTGAACGGTCCTGAATTATTTATTTATTTAATAGTATGTAAAAAACCACAACCTCATTGGTATACCTTCTATTTGCACAAAACGTTTCGGTTCTACCTTTATATTGCGAACTGCTAAGGAGCGGAATAAACTACCGTCGTCTGTCTTTCCTGAAAACTATAATATGGGTCTCTTCAAGGCTAGAGTGAATAGGTGCCTTCTAGACCTTTGTGCTCCATCTTCGGCTACATCGTCACCTTCCAACAGGTGAGATCGTGGTCAAACAAAGGTCTATCAAAGTTAAAAAAAAAAAAAAAAAAATAGGTACCTCCTACGAATTAATAATTTGGCTTCTGTATGAAAGAAAGAAAGAAAGAAAGAAAGAAAGAAAGAAAGAAAGAAAGAAAGAAATAACACATATATTTGCTGTATGCTGATCTCATCTGCCTTATTAAAGGAATAATCCTAACTTGGCATATCTTGGGGTTTCGTTTCGTTTCATATGAGGTTGTGCTGGCCTCTGGTGTCGGAGTTTGTCTAGCCGCCCGAGGGCCTCTGACATGGCTTATCGACTGCTATATCTTGGGGTTTGTCATCTGAAGACATAACCGCGGACAAACTCTTTCACAAGGAGATCTATAAGTGGTAGGTACTTGGGTTTATGATACGTCTTATCATAAGTCAAAAGGCAAATAACCTAGTTAAATAATATTTGTATTATTGACTTATTCATTCTTATTTTTGTTGAATTTGACTTTGGTAGTTATGATAATAAACGTAGGTCATAGTTATAAAATAAACAAACTTGGTTAGTTATCGTGGTTTTCCATTCTTTGTAAGCGGGTATTGGTTAGAGTCTGTTCAGAAAGAGAACCGTCGTGGGATTTGAGGGCGCAGCTGTACTTATTTACCTTTTTTGTCTAGCAGGTACATTGACAATAGCGTCTGTTTCGTTTTGATCCTTTTACAACTGTAACTTTTGGGGAGAGACAGTTGTTACTTATCTTTGCTTCCTTGGACAAAGAATTTGTGCAGTACAGACAGACATTTCAAGGTACACATTTATGGCAAAAGTACATAAAAAAAATAACATAAGAGTTAACATGTAAACAGGTTTTTATCTTGGACTTAAGGCGCTATAGGTTCAACGAACATTTTTGTATGAGGCGAAGAAGGCGAGCGCACGATCTGATACCGTGTCTTTATGTATAAAAAAATTATATAAAAATGTCGTTCAAAGTTTTGTTTAATTTTGTTGATGAACTCACTAACTCAAATAATAACTAAAATGTAACCAAATGTTTCAAAAATTAAAACGGCGGGAATCGAACCCGCAACCTCCTGCGTCGCAGGCCAACCTTCGCCCGCCGCGCCACAGAGGTCTGACGACCATTGATTTTAGGGTTTGAATTTCCTATAATCCTTTCATAAAGACGCCAAACAAATTCATGGCATGTTTCAAGAATTAGGTACTATTATTTATACTGTGGTAGTACTGGAAATTAGAATTTAGAAGACGATAAATGTTTGAAAATTATCTTACTAGGCATGTCAAATGCAATGTCCTCGCCGCGCCGTTTTTTTTTGTAGCTGGTCAGTATGTTTCAATTACGTGTTTTTCTTCCAACATAGTTTGTATAGGTACCTATATAATTTATTTGTTTCTTTATCCGTCTTTCTGTACAAAATAACTTGAAAAACTGTTACTATGTATTTTGACGAAATAGGATTAAATTAATAGTTTTAAATAATAAAATCACTGCATGAGCGATTTTTTAAACAGCCCTAAACGTGGAGGTTTTTTTATTTTTATGTATTTCATACTCAATATATTTAACACATTTAATTATAATATTGTACCTTAGAAACCTCCAAAGGTTGAATAGGTACAATCGACAAAAAGTAGGCACACATACACATTCAATTAATATAAACAAACAAGGTAGGTATATTAGTGGATGAAAGTTCATATGGAAAAAAAACATCAGCAGGAAGTTTGGCAGAATAGTGAGTTTTGAGGCGGAGAAAACGATCTAATTTGGGCCTTGCTGGGAAACATCCCGATTCCCAAGATATTTTCCTGAGCAAGGTCCGTCGTTCAATACCGGTGTAAATTGGGTTGTATGGGTTTGTACGAGGTTTTAATTGTTTCTTAAAGTTTAAGACTTGTATGAACTCTAGGGAGGTAGAATAGGCTAAACCCTATGTTTTTAGGAGTTGGAAGGGGTTTTTTAGAGGTACAAACCTTCTTAGGTTGTGAGAGTTTTTAGGGTGTTTTTGATTTAATTTTGTTTTTTTGTGGTCCTGTATTTTTTGCTTATTTTTGTGGGTTTGTTCGTTTTTTGACCATGTTCATTTGCGATTCGGTTATGATGGTTTTGAAATACTAACTTTGCACCCGTATTGGTACAGTTATTGAAGTTGTTGACCACTTTGTCTATTTGGGGTAAAATAAAACGAATAAAACTGTTATAAAATATAACGAAACCTGACACAGCATAATATGTAAAACACAACATGTGCACAGAGATTCCTCAAGTATCCAGTAGTGGAACGCCTGGGACTTCGCCCGCGTGCAGTTTTTGCTATTCAAACTTCAACATCCCGCTGCACCACTTTAGGGTGTGTATTTCGGAAATTCCTTTCTTAGAGCACCGCTGTACCACAAAAGAAATGTACCTATGTTAATTTCAGGTCTCTATGACCTAGGGTTTAGACTTCACGTTGATAGTCAGTGACCGAGTCAGTCAGTCAAGCAACGATTGTATAGGTAGTATACATTTATTTTATTTTAACATTTATTTTATTACGTACAGAACAAAAATTCAATGATGTTATTGACAAAACAAGTAATTTGTTCGTTTTCTACACAATTGTACGGTTGAGAGATTTGTTTACCTAATTAGTTACAAATCCCACCGCAAGGTGGAGGTCACAGATAATGGAATAGTGTCAAAATTCGAAGTGTCATTTTCAAGGACTAGCCCCTTAAGGTGGAAAAACTTGGAAGCCATGGTTCTCGATTTTGCAAGTACGACCCATCCCTACCACAATAAACAATGAAGTACAATGATATGATATATGAATAATAAAAATAATAATAATAATTTATAATTAATTATCGTTTTTGAACTTATTGATTTGATTGATAATGATGGTTCAAAGATCATCATATTCAAAAATATGCATTAGTGCTAACGACTAAGCTCTCTAACGCTATAAAACCGAAAGTTGATAGAAAAAAGGCTTGTTTATAGCCGCAGTCACAAAACGCATCGATAGCGCGATCTAGAAATGTTAGCGATTAGTCGCGCCATCTAGTTTTAAATTTTGTACTAAATTGCTGCCCACAGAAATGTTTCTATGTTACCCGGCACGGAGAACTGTTTGGTGTACTAAATCTCCAAAACTGGTTGGATTTGTATTTTGACAAAGAATTTATACGCTTTTGACATAATACTGTACTACCTAATACTAGTGGTTCGCCCCGATAGTAATTCATTCTAGATTTCAATGTATGGGCAAGACGGCAAAATTTATAATTATAAAAAAATTATGTTGTGTGTCTCGTATATAGGTAATATACGAGTATATTCAAATACATGGCACTCCCCACCCCCGCAAGCCGCTTTACCCCTCCCCCCGTTGAAAAGTGACCCGTTTTACAGATTTTCTCAATTTTCAGGAAAACTATAGAAGCTAGGACAAAATGGTCACAGACTGAATTATTTGTCAATAAATTACCTACAAATAAGTACTTCCATTCATTTTGATAAGATTTATTTATAGTTTCCAAGCTATGGTGCATCAAAGATTACTAAAAATTTGCGCTAAGCAGAAATAAAACATATAATAAACAAGAAACTTTTTACTTTGGTCGAAGACAAGAAACAGTAATATTTATTATTTATTACAATAAATTCGTTTACTTAACATCTAAAAAAAAAAAAACAGTATCATCATCATTATCTTCTAAAGATTTGTTGAAGCAACTAAGGCCTATACCTATTTCTGCGGCAAAGCAGTAGTGCTCGCATTGCTGTGTTCCGGTTTGAAGGGTAAGGGTGCCGGTGAAATTACAGGCACATGAGACTTTTAATCTTTATGTCTCAGGGTGGCGGGCGCAGTGCAATGCCACATAGGGCGCGTCCTAGGTGGACGTGACCTATGTGGTAATGCACTGTTCATAGGCAGAGGTTACTGTTTAACATCAGGTGGGCCCATCTGTTTGTTCCGTCATTCAAGTAGTATAAAGGGCCTGGCAATGGTTTGCACCCGGAGAAAAAACGCAATCCAGCTTTAAGGTGGTTGCTTTTTAATACAAACGTATTTGCACAAATATGGTCGAACAATCACCAATATAATGACCAATATAAAAGCCAACGACAGTCATTTCAGTGTCAAATTATACTCTGTTCGCCCATATTTGTGCAAATACGTTTGTATGAAAAAGCAACCACCTTAACGCATCCATATCTTGTTCCGCAGCCTTTTCTGCAGCTGCATGATACTATTTTCAGTATCGACTGTGGAGCTGGTGACTTTGTGGTATATATGGGTGATAAAAAGTTACTTTTTAGTTAATATTTTAGAATTAGCGCGCGAGTATTACAATTTTGATTATTTGCTGGTTATAAATATTTAGTAATCTTTGATGCACCATAGCTTGGAAACTATAAATCGTATCAAAATTAATGTAAGTATTTATTTGTAGGTAATTTATTGACAAATAATTAAGTCTTTGATCTTTTTGTCCTAGCTTATATAGTTTTCCTGAAAATTGAGAAAATCTGTAAAACGGGACACATTTCAAGGGGGGAGGGGTAAAGTGGCTTGCGGGGGGAGGGGGAGTGTCGTGTATTTTAATGTACTCAAAAACGTACAAAAAAATTATAGTAATAAAATTTTGCCGCTAAAAAATCTAGAATGAATGTACGTACCTACTACGAACTGAGACCTCGCAAACACACGGAAAAAATATACATGTACCTACGTGTGGTTTGAAAAGTTAGACCTACAACGACGTTCAAGCTCCTAGGAACGGGAGGTCAACAATTTTTTTTAAGGTGTACAAGTTTTGATATTCTTCAATTTTAGACTTTTCCCAGGATAACTGTCATAAATGCTACAAACATACCAAATTTCAGCGTTTTAGGATTAGTGGAAGTACCCTCAGAGGTTTTGGTTTTTACATTTTCGATTTACCCTAATATCTCAAAAACTACATATTCTTTTCCGGACGAACTCTCACAAAAAGCTCTACTACTACTAAAAAGTTATTTTAACTGAAGAAAACTTTAGTTCACAATTTGGCCATGACGACTCTCTTCCTGAACTGACTCTATCAATTGTATTATGGAAACACATAGTAATAGTAGTTTATGAAACTGTCACAAAACCGGGGTTATTACAACACGAGTGTTAGGCGAGGTTATTAGAAGTATCACACGTTTGATTTAATACCTAGTTGAGTGCAGTTTTATACACACATGCAATAAAACTGTTACTTGACCAACAACGAACATGAAAAACAATAACGTTAATAAAAGGCGTCAAATTTAATAAGCAAAAGAAAATACAAGATTCTACCGCGCACACCAAGAAGGGCGCGTAACCACAGATTATAAAAAAAAAAAAAAAACGGTAATGTGTATGAATCCTTCTTGGTCTGGCCGTAGTTTATTATAATGGAATAAGTTATTTATATGATTATTTAGTTAGAGAATAGTAAATTATGGCACGAGTGTGTAATGTTGGTAATTAGTGATTACCGCTGAGGCGCCATTTGAGACTCGAGCCGTAGAAACTATTAAGTAATCTGTGCTCGAGCCTTTAGGTGAGGGTCTTAAGAGAGCCGAGGACGGTAATCATCAATACACACGTGTATCATACGACGTTTTTCAACACACTTGTTAAGAAAATAATAACAAAACAGAAATACACACTCTGTAAATGTTCAACTGTCTCTATACCACACTTGTGTATAATAGCAATTTTAAAGACACAGTTTGATTACAGGTGTAAAACAGAAATACACACTCTGTGTAAATGTTTAACTGTCTCTTTAACTCAATAGTGAATAATAGCAATGAAAAAGTCACAGTTTGATTAAACAGGTGTCATTATGTGCCTAATTACGGTGAAATTAGAGCCACTTTATGAGCAAATGTGTTGAAAAAGTTATTTATAACATTATTTAGTTGGAGAATAAGTGTTGTAATATGATTCTATTTTTAAATTTCGGTATTGTGTTTATAAAGTATGCCAATATAAACTCGTTTTGAAGTTTTTTAATTCGAATTTCGTAGAGTAGATAAAAACGTTTACCTACTTATCTTATGTTTTTCCATCAATAATTTGTCAATATTTATTGTAAGACTGAGATTGTTTTACAATTAATGTTTTTCTCTGAATAATTAGATGATATTAGACACCAAGTTACCTATTAAGGGTCCTTACCCCACCAATAAAAACGGGACCCTCATAGGATTAGGTACTTTGTTGTCCGTCTTACTGTCTGTCAACAACCCCTTTTCCCAGAAACGGATAAAGATTGAACTTGAAATATACAGCAAGTATAAAAGTCTGAGTGCCGTAAAAAAACAACTAGCAACCCCAAAAACGGGGACTCTTCCCGCCTTTTTCGAAAAGAGACGTCGTCCACTTTTATTTGATTTCGTTTCCTAGTGTTTTATTAAGTTATTTTGTGTAATTTTGGTGGCATTTTAACCAATGTAGCTCGTCTATAGAGCACAAGTGTAGTGAAATGAAATGAAAGTGTATTGCGTGACTTTTCAAATTGGTGGTAATTGTCTACCAACGTTTTTGTAAAACGGCCACCGTTTTACTCAAACATAACTTGACTGTGACTTTGACGACTTGGAAGGATTGTAACGTTGTAAATTATCTTGAAAACACTATAATAAATTATACTTGAAAATGTCAAATGCACAAGTCGTGCGACGCCAATGAGGGCTTTTAATTTTCGTATAAAAAAAAGTAGTTCAATTTGGATCGATAGATGGCGCTGACTCAAGTATGCTTGTAAAAATAAATTAATGCATTGTCTATGCTTTAGTGTGATATTAATAAAATACCACGAAAATATGTCACTACGTTGTTGACTTTGACATTTTACTTTATTTTGATAGCTAGGTTTAAAGCAGCGCCATCTATTAGCGCATGATTTGAAACGTCTGTGAAAACCCCTCATTATAAAGAAAAAATACACAATGCAAAAAGGTTATCAATGAATTTCATCAGTAGGTATGTGGTATTAACACCCCTTAGGACTAAGCTACAATTAACATTGCAGCTTAGTCTTATTCAAAGGTTCTTTTGATGTTCTGCAGGAAATTATCTCGAGGTGGTCCCATGAACATTTTATCTCAGTAAATGTTTTTACTAGGTAGTCGGTTGGAAGGATAAAGAAAGAAACCTGCATCGCGTAAATTTGCAAGGTCTCAGTTCAGGGCGAACCACTAGTTCACGCCTAGAATGCGATGGTGAAGTTTCTAGAAAAAGGCTTAATAAAAACACTATAACTCTGCAAGGTAGTAGTTTTGTTAGTAGTAGAGCTTTTTTGTGAAAGAGTTCGTCTAGGGAAGTACTACCACCATACCTATTTCTGCCTCAAAGCAGTAGTGCTCGCATTGCTGTGTTCCGGTTTGAAGGGTACGGGTGCCGGTGAAATTACAGGCACATGAGACTTTTCATCTTTATGTCTCAGGGTGGCGGGCGCAGTGCAATGCCACATAGGATGCGTCCTAGGTGGACGTGACCTATGAGGTAATGCACTGTTCATAGGTAGAGGGTACCGCTTAACATCAGCTGGGCCATCTGCTTAATCCGCCATACGAAGTTATATATAAAAAAAAGGTAAGACAAGTTATGACAGAACAACGGTACGGAAGCCAAGGGTGCGAGCCCTACTCGTACTTATCTAAATTTATTTTCAATAACTAAGGTAAATTACTGTACCTACCAATAATAATAGATCCATATCAAGATTAATGTTTTTCGATTAAGATTAACAAAGAGAAAAATTTAAGATCGTACAATAGCTTGGATATATTATTATTTAATGGAAAATAAAAAAGAATTATCTCTGAATTGAAAACATTATGCTCTCTGCTCCATTTAGCGGGATTGAAATGGATGAAGCTCATTATTCGGTATTTACAAATAATTTTTGTGTGGTGACCATGAATTTTGATCTATCACGTAACCAGCGTTGCCAACATAACGGATTTCCCGTCATATCTACCGGATTAGAGTATGAAGAAACGGAAGAAATCACTAACGGATTTTTTTAGCGGAATTTAGCAGGAAAATATTTTAATCAACTTTCTAACTACACTGTATGTGTGCAGGGTTCACTACGCCGTGAAGCCCGAAGCGTTGGCGGAGTACCTCAAGCAGAAGACAGGGCTAACCATGAGGGTCGAACAGTTGTAATCTCGCCATGATGTCAATTTTACTTCCTTTATGGTGAGGGTGCTGACTGACGTGTAAGTTATAGCCAGCCGTCAACTTTTACTGCATCCGGAATGATTGAGACCCCAAATAGTGACGATGTAGTATTTTTTTTTATTAGAGAATTGTTCTATGTTTAACTGGTTTCTTAAGAAATTTCGTAAGAAGTCGGCGGAATTTCAAAATTATTTTTCGCAACACTTCACGTAACGTGATGCTTGTACGCAACGCGGGTAACATAATTATACGGGTTACATGCGCGGGTACAAGCACGGGTTACGTGCTCGTTTTGCTACGATGGTTGCGGGCTACATGCGCAGGCTACTCACGCACTTCCTTTCACTGTTTTTTTAGGGTTCCGTACCCAAAGGGTAAAACGGGACCCTATTACTAAGGCTCGGCTGTCCGTCCGTCTGTCTATCTGTCTGTCTGTCTATCTGTCACCAGGCTGTATCTCATGAACCGTGATAGTTAGACAGTTGAAATTTTCACAGATGATGTATTTCTGTTGCCGCTATCACAACATATACAAAAAAAAGCGACAAGTGCAAGTCAGACTCACCCATGAAGGGTTCCGTAGCAGCAAGTAACATAATACAAAAGTTCTTGGATGGTTAACGATTGCTGACGATTTTTTTCAGGACCCGTCCATCAAAACCTGGTGTTTTTGGTGACTCTAAGAGGGTATAAATCACCATTACGGCCAGTCCTAATTTCCTCGGCCATTAGGGACGCATTATTGCCCTGTTTATAGAGAATATTTCGCTTGTCATCTTCTCCTATAATTAGAGGGACATCGCTTTGTCCAAAGGAAGTCTTTTACAGGTATTCTGTGGTTAAGCTAGTAGAAACAATTTTAAAAGTGGTTTACAAGTTTCAAAATGTCTTACAAAGTTCCAGAGAGGAAAGTTTTCACTCAGGATGGTGTTCACAGGCGGATTTGGCCACTGAATTTACTAAAGTGGTTGTAATTATAAAAAAATATTTTATACTAGCGCTTCCAACCTTATATAAATTATCCTTTTTTATTATGGCTTCTGAGGAATATTCCCAACAATGAGCGGGTTTCCTAGTGTGATTTTAGCATTATTTATCTCTCGCTAGATGGCGTTGGCGACAGTTTAGGTAACAGTAGTGTGGGTATGACATTCTGCGTTCCCTTGTTTATGGGAAGTTGTGCATCAGTTTTGTAACAAATTCATTACATATGATAAGTAATGTTTTTTTTAATACCATAAAGGTATTCATTAGTAGTACCTTTTTGATATTCTATATAGTAAAGTACATGATACAAAAAAAAAAAATATGTTTAGTTTTAATAAGGGGTGAATAAAATCATCATTTAGCCAATGTCAAGTAGTAATAACTTCAAGTATTAAAACTACGTCAAGTCATTAAGAGTCTCCGTCGAGTCATTGTTTACAACAACCCAGGTTTAAACGGTGAAAAACCAAATAGAGTCTGTTCAAAAAGAGAAGCGTCGTGGGATTGGAGGGCGCGGCTGTGCTTATTTACCTTTTTTGTTTAGCGGGTAATACAATTGCGCGTCTGTTCTATTTAGATCATTTTACAACTGTAACTATTTATTTAGTATACAATTCAAAATGCCGACAGTTTGAATCCTAGACTAAAGAAATAGTTAAATAAACTAAATAAAAAGTTAGTTCTCAATTTGGCCACGACGCTTCTCTTTTTGAATAGACATACATTACATAATATATACTAAAATAATCCTTGTGGCACAGAATATTAATAGTACAAGGTTGTGGTTTCAATTAATACAATATTTTTCAAGAACTTTCCAACGAAATATGCGTAAAGCCTCAGAAATGTTAGCCTTTTAAAAGCCCTCCAACATAATTGTGCGTCAGTTAATTATTCTGTGATGACAATGACGACATAATGAGTCATCCAACTCGTGTGAGCACAAACATGTACATTAATTCTAGTGTTGGGACTTGTATTTGGGGTAAACCGTGAAACCTCGAAAAAATGTGTGCAGAAAAGGTTAGCATTGTTTTTTTTTTTTTTATACTACTGGAATGGCGGAGCAAGCTGATGGCCCACCTGATGTTAAGCGGTAACCTCTGCCTATGAACAGTGCATTATCTCATAGGTCACGTCCAATGGGGATTGTGCAATGTACTCGTATGGACCAAAGGATTTTTCAATAAAATAAATAGATATATAAAAAACCGGCCACGTGCGAGCTGGACGTGCGCACGAAGTGTTCCGTAATCTATAAAAATGCAAAAAAAAAACATATCTGTTGTATGGGAGCCCCCTTAAATATTTATTTTATTCTGTTTTTTAGTATTTGTTGTTATAGAGGCAACATAAATACATCATCTGTGAAAATTTCAACTGTATATCGTGGTTCATGAGATACAGTCTGGTGACAGACAGACGGACAGCGAAATCTTAGTAATAGGGTGCCGTTTTACCCTTTTGGGGGATTAGATATATATATATTACGGAATTGTTTGTAAGATTCGTCGGTATAAGATTTGTCCTGGCTGCTAGCTCTGGATGAATGACTGGAAGAAAGCGTTAGCAGAGTCAGTCGTGAGACGCAATGGCGGCGCTGAGCTCACCCCTTGTCACGTCTATTTCCCACGATGGTGCAACCCACTGTGAAAAGAGGCCCATTTGAGGCTTTGGGGGAAAAAGGCGTGTGTCTATGTATGTACTTATGTATGTAATATCAAAAATGTTTGTGCTAGCTCCGACGTGCGACTGGAGATTACTCCAGTCTAGTTCAGTCATAAAATGCGTGATTATCATAAAGACTTCACTTTTTGTTAACGCTCAATTTTACGATTTTACTTCCCATCGATTATCGTGGGTATTATAAATAAATAAATAATGCTGGACAGTTCTCACAACATTATCTAGCCTTAAGCTAAGCAGAGCTTGTGTTATGGGTAATAGATAACTGATATACTTAATACAATACATTAATTAAGGTGGATGCATAGTCTTGTGGCGCGAAATTCAAATTGTTTGGTGTTTTTTGCCCATTACAGCTCATCAACACTTCATCAGATAGCGAAAATTGATTTCGCGAGAACTAGGAGACTTAACACACATGCTTTAATTGATAGTATCTCATAAATATCATCAGTTTAGCTACGATACCCCTTAAACATATTTTAATAGTGTTTTTTTTTGTTTAGGGGTATCGTAGCTAAACTGATTATTTTAACGATCTAAAGATAACTAAACCGATCCAAATCACTACCAGACGGAAGCAACCCTAAAATGCTGGCTGCATTGCCACGCTGATTGGCAATACTAACGCGTTGAGCCAGATAAGAGCCAGCTCTCGGGTCACGCGTCGCTTCGACCAGACGCCCTGAAATAATTGAAAGTTTAATATTTACATATAATAAAAGTTGAAATAAGGGTTGTTTCGGGTTGCTGCTTCAGTAAGACTAGATAGTTACAGTGGTGGCCATATAATTAAGAACGCTGATATAAAGGGATGATTTTTCCAACTAAGATGCAACACTATTTGTATGCATTTGTTTTTATTTCTCTCGGTATCGTAAAACATTTCCATATTACCACTGTATTCATTGATACACATGATTGGCTAAAAATCAATAGGCAAACTTTTTACACTACTTTTAAACAAAGTATTCCTTATTACTGGCTGGTCCCGTAATTAAGAACGCTAAGTAGTTTATACCTTTATTCAAATTTAAATAGAGAACACTCAGTCGATTTTTTACTGTTTGTATAATTTTGGCGCCATTACGTGCTGTAAAAGATTAAAGGTGATTGCTTCTTTAGAAAAAACAATGGGCAAAAATAAAAGTTGTGATAAATCTACAAGGGTAGTAATAATAAAACTTCGCCGGAAGAATTGGTCTTATAAAAAGATAGCCGACCATCTGCAATGTTCAAAAACGATGGTTTTCCACGCTGTAAAGCATTTTGCTACGTATCAAACTACTTCGAATGTTCCACGTGCACCTAAACAGAGAAAAACAACTCCTCGAGATGACCGAAACATCGTTCGTATGGCAAAACAAAATCCTTTTAAAGGGTCCAATGAGCTTAGAAAATAATATTTTGGTGAAAACAACCCTTCAGCAATCTCAGCACGCACTATTCGAAGACGTTTGGTAGAAGAAAAATTGCACGGTGGGATAGCAAGAAAGGTACCCATGTTAAAACTTTGTCACAGGTAAGCCCGGCTTGCATTTGCGAGAAAGTATATGAAAACTGGACTGTGCAACAGTGGAAAAATGTACTTTTTTCTGACGAGACATGTACTTTTTTTCTTATTATTTTATCTGTGGAATGGCGGATCAAGCAGATGGCCCACATAGATAGATATTTTTTATTATACATAGAAAATACCCAGAACACCCTGAACAAATATCTGAAGATCGCACAAATATTTGTTCCGAGGCGGGAATCGAACCCGCAACCTCCGGGGTCGCAGGCGAATGTTCGCCCGCCCCGCCACAGAGGATAGAGAGAGGAGGAGGAGAGGAGTCTAGGATCTCTAACGATACACACTTATCACGTATAGCAATAAAATCTAGTTCACATGCTTCCTTAGTACAAGTACCTATATAAAAAAATATGAAATACAAAAAAGCAGTAGAGCCGTCTAAAGATCATACCAAACGATCTAAAGATAGCTCAACTGACCCAAATTACTATTTGACGGAAGTATTCCTAATCTGCTTGCTGCATTACCACGCTGAATGGCAATACCAATGCGTCGAGCCAGATAAGAGCCAACTCTCGGGCCAGGCATCGATTGAACGCCATGAAATAATTTATATATCACCGAAAATATTGTATTTATTATTTATTCTGTGACGTAGGTCTGGAAAAATACTCCGTCTTTGTAAGATGATCTCAAACGATGTCCCATCACCACACTCATCCACTTATAGCTATCACAATACAATTTGCATGCGAAAACAAAACTTATGGCCCGAGGGCCCAAAACAAAGGCAAATACACCCGCAGTAATGATCCCTTGGTACTTATATGGTAATTGAAACTTTGTTGCTTATAAGATTAGTGGACTTTTAGCCGGATCCAAAGGATAAGGTTCAAATCCAGAGGCACGCGTATGACTTTTTGTGATGCTTTATATCAGGACTAGAGATGGGTTAATACCGATATTTCTCAGGTTTAGCTGATATCTGACGACCTCTGTGGTGCGGCGGGCGAACGTACGCCTGCGACGCAGGAGGTTGCGGGTTCTATTCCCGTCTCGGAACAAATATTTATGCGATCTGCAGATATTTGTTCAGGGTGTTCTGGGTATTTTCTATGTATAATAAAAAATATCTATCTATGTGGGCCATCTGCTTGATCCGCCATTCCACATATAAAATAATACTATATTTACGGCCATTCCAAGTAATATAAAAAAAATATTGTATTGTATTTAGTATATTAGTTATCTAGTACCCATAACACCATCTCTGCTTAGCTTGGGGCTAGATAATGTTTTGTGAACGGTCCTGAATTATTTATTTATTTAATAGTATGTAAAAAACCACAACCTCATTGGTATACCTTCTATTTGCACAAAACGTTTCGGTTCTACCTTTATATTGCGAACTGCTAAGGAGCGGAATAAACTACCGTCGTCTGTCTTTCCTGAAAACTATAATATGGGTCTCTTCAAGGCTAGAGTGAATAGGTGCCTTCTAGACCTTTGTGCTCCATCTTCGGCTACATCGTCACCTTCCAACAGGTGAGATCGTGGTCAAACAAAGGTCTATCAAAGTTAAAAAAAAAAAAAAAAAAATAGGTACCTCCTACGAATTAATAATTTGGCTTCTGTATGAAAGAAAGAAAGAAAGAAAGAAAGAAAGAAAGAAAGAAAGAAAGAAAGAAATAACACATATATTTGCTGTATGCTGATCTCATCTGCCTTATTAAAGGAATAATCCTAACTTGGCATATCTTGGGGTTTCGTTTCGTTTCATATGAGGTTGTGCTGGCCTCTGGTGTCGGAGTTTGTCTAGCCGCCCGAGGGCCTCTGACATGGCTTATCGACTGCTATATCTTGGGGTTTGTCATCTGAAGACATAACCGCGGACAAACTCTTTCACAAGGAGATCTATAAGTGGTAGGTACTTGGGTTTATGATACGTCTTATCATAAGTCAAAAGGCAAATAACCTAGTTAAATAATATTTGTATTATTGACTTATTCATTCTTATTTTTGTTGAATTTGACTTTGGTAGTTATGATAATAAACGTAGGTCATAGTTATAAAATAAACAAACTTGGTTAGTTATCGTGGTTTTCCATTCTTTGTAAGCGGGTATTGGTTAGAGTCTGTTCAGAAAGAGAACCGTCGTGGGATTTGAGGGCGCAGCTGTACTTATTTACCTTTTTTGTCTAGCAGGTACATTGACAATAGCGTCTGTTTCGTTTTGATCCTTTTACAACTGTAACTTTTGGGGAGAGACAGTTGTTACTTATCTTTGCTTCCTTGGACAAAGAATTTGTGCAGTACAGACAGACATTTCAAGGTACACATTTATGGCAAAAGTACATAAAAAAAATAACATAAGAGTTAACATGTAAACAGGTTTTTATCTTGGACTTAAGGCGCTATAGGTTCAACGAACATTTTTGTATGAGGCGAAGAAGGCGAGCGCACGATCTGATACCGTGTCTTTATGTATAAAAAAATTATATAAAAATGTCGTTCAAAGTTTTGTTTAATTTTGTTGATGAACTCACTAACTCAAATAATAACTAAAATGTAACCAAATGTTTCAAAAATTAAAACGGCGGGAATCGAACCCGCAACCTCCTGCGTCGCAGGCCAACCTTCGCCCGCCGCGCCACAGAGGTCTGACGACCATTGATTTTAGGGTTTGAATTTCCTATAATCCTTTCATAAAGACGCCAAACAAATTCATGGCATGTTTCAAGAATTAGGTACTATTATTTATACTGTGGTAGTACTGGAAATTAGAATTTAGAAGACGATAAATGTTTGAAAATTATCTTACTAGGCATGTCAAATGCAATGTCCTCGCCGCGCCGTTTTTTTTTGTAGCTGGTCAGTATGTTTCAATTACGTGTTTTTCTTCCAACATAGTTTGTATAGGTACCTATATAATTTATTTGTTTCTTTATCCGTCTTTCTGTACAAAATAACTTGAAAAACTGTTACTATGTATTTTGACGAAATAGGATTAAATTAATAGTTTTAAATAATAAAATCACTGCATGAGCGATTTTTTAAACAGCCCTAAACGTGGAGGTTTTTTTATTTTTATGTATTTCATACTCAATATATTTAACACATTTAATTATAATATTGTACCTTAGAAACCTCCAAAGGTTGAATAGGTACAATCGACAAAAAGTAGGCACACATACACATTCAATTAATATAAACAAACAAGGTAGGTATATTAGTGGATGAAAGTTCATATGGAAAAAAAACATCAGCAGGAAGTTTGGCAGAATAGTGAGTTTTGAGGCGGAGAAAACGATCTAATTTGGGCCTTGCTGGGAAACATCCCGATTCCCAAGATATTTTCCTGAGCAAGGTCCGTCGTTCAATACCGGTGTAAATTGGGTTGTATGGGTTTGTACGAGGTTTTAATTGTTTCTTAAAGTTTAAGACTTGTATGAACTCTAGGGAGGTAGAATAGGCTAAACCCTATGTTTTTAGGAGTTGGAAGGGGTTTTTTAGAGGTACAAACCTTCTTAGGTTGTGAGAGTTTTTAGGGTGTTTTTGATTTAATTTTGTTTTTTTGTGGTCCTGTATTTTTTGCTTATTTTTGTGGGTTTGTTCGTTTTTTGACCATGTTCATTTGCGATTCGGTTATGATGGTTTTGAAATACTAACTTTGCACCCGTATTGGTACAGTTATTGAAGTTGTTGACCACTTTGTCTATTTGGGGTAAAATAAAACGAATAAAACTGTTATAAAATATAACGAAACCTGACACAGCATAATATGTAAAACACAACATGTGCACAGAGATTCCTCAAGTATCCAGTAGTGGAACGCCTGGGACTTCGCCCGCGTGCAGTTTTTGCTATTCAAACTTCAACATCCCGCTGCACCACTTTAGGGTGTGTATTTCGGAAATTCCTTTCTTAGAGCACCGCTGTACCACAAAAGAAATGTACCTATGTTAATTTCAGGTCTCTATGACCTAGGGTTTAGACTTCACGTTGATAGTCAGTGACCGAGTCAGTCAGTCAAGCAACGATTGTATAGGTAGTATACATTTATTTTATTTTAACATTTATTTTATTACGTACAGAACAAAAATTCAATGATGTTATTGACAAAACAAGTAATTTGTTCGTTTTCTACACAATTGTACGGTTGAGAGATTTGTTTACCTAATTAGTTACAAATCCCACCGCAAGGTGGAGGTCACAGATAATGGAATAGTGTCAAAATTCGAAGTGTCATTTTCAAGGACTAGCCCCTTAAGGTGGAAAAACTTGGAAGCCATGGTTCTCGATTTTGCAAGTACGACCCATCCCTACCACAATAAACAATGAAGTACAATGATATGATATATGAATAATAAAAATAATAATAATAATTTATAATTAATTATCGTTTTTGAACTTATTGATTTGATTGATAATGATGGTTCAAAGATCATCATATTCAAAAATATGCATTAGTGCTAACGACTAAGCTCTCTAACGCTATAAAACCGAAAGTTGATAGAAAAAAGGCTTGTTTATAGCCGCAGTCACAAAACGCATCGATAGCGCGATCTAGAAATGTTAGCGATTAGTCGCGCCATCTAGTTTTAAATTTTGTACTAAATTGCTGCCCACAGAAATGTTTCTATGTTACCCGGCACGGAGAACTGTTTGGTGTACTAAATCTCCAAAACTGGTTGGATTTGTATTTTGACAAAGAATTTATACGCTTTTGACATAATACTGTACTACCTAATACTAGTGGTTCGCCCCGATAGTAATTCATTCTAGATTTCAATGTATGGGCAAGACGGCAAAATTTATAATTATAAAAAAATTATGTTGTGTGTCTCGTATATAGGTAATATACGAGTATATTCAAATACATGGCACTCCCCACCCCCGCAAGCCGCTTTACCCCTCCCCCCGTTGAAAAGTGACCCGTTTTACAGATTTTCTCAATTTTCAGGAAAACTATAGAAGCTAGGACAAAATGGTCACAGACTGAATTATTTGTCAATAAATTACCTACAAATAAGTACTTCCATTCATTTTGATAAGATTTATTTATAGTTTCCAAGCTATGGTGCATCAAAGATTACTAAAAATTTGCGCTAAGCAGAAATAAAACATATAATAAACAAGAAACTTTTTACTTTGGTCGAAGACAAGAAACAGTAATATTTATTATTTATTACAATAAATTCGTTTACTTAACATCTAAAAAAAAAAAAACAGTATCATCATCATTATCTTCTAAAGATTTGTTGAAGCAACTAAGGCCTATACCTATTTCTGCGGCAAAGCAGTAGTGCTCGCATTGCTGTGTTCCGGTTTGAAGGGTAAGGGTGCCGGTGAAATTACAGGCACATGAGACTTTTAATCTTTATGTCTCAGGGTGGCGGGCGCAGTGCAATGCCACATAGGGCGCGTCCTAGGTGGACGTGACCTATGTGGTAATGCACTGTTCATAGGCAGAGGTTACTGTTTAACATCAGGTGGGCCCATCTGTTTGTTCCGTCATTCAAGTAGTATAAAGGCCCTGGTAATGGTTTGCACCCGGAGAAAAAACGCAATCCAGCTTTAAGGTGGTTGCTTTTTAATACAAACGTATTTGCACAAATATGGTCGAACAAGCACCAATATAATGACCAATATAAAAGCCAACGACAGTCATTTCAGTGTCAAATTATACTCTGTTCGCCCATATTTGTGCAAATACGTTTGTATGAAAAAGCAACCACCTTAACGCATCCATATCTTGTTCCGCAGCCTTTTTTCGATTTACCCTAATATCTCAAAAACTACATAGTTTAAAAAAATATAAAAAATAGTTTTGAAATTTCGAAGCGAGGGCTTTCATATGAAACCCCATTTGATCAGATATTCTCACCTTTTAAATTGTTTACCCCCCCCTCTTGGACCCCAATATCTCAACAACCCCCCGACCGATATAGCTCATAACCTTACCAACAAATTGTACCAATACTATCTACCCCTCAATCAAATTTCATGAAGATCGGATTAACGGTTCAGAAGTTATGATCGGACAAACATACATACATACATACATACAAACGCCGATTCTTCCAAGTTGACTCAGAGAACTCGCTTCACTCGTTCAATAAATAGTTTTTTTTTTTATACTACTTGGATGACGGAACAAGCAGATGGCCCACCTGATGTTAAGCGGTACCTAACCTATGCCTATGGACAGTGCATTACCTCATAGGTCACGTCCACCTAGGACGCGCCCTATGTGGCATTGCACTGCGCCCGCCACCCTGAGACATAAAGATGAAAAGTCTCATGTGCCTGTAATTTCACCGGCACCCATACCCTTCAAACTCGAACACAGCAATGCGAGCACTACTGCTTTGCGGCAGAAATAGGTATGGTGGTAGTACTTCCCCGGACGAACTCTCACAAAAAGCTCTACTACTACTAAAAAGTTGTTTTAACTGAAGAAAACTTTAGTTCACAATATGGCCACGACGACTCTCTTCCTGAACTGACTCTATCAATTATATTATGGAAACACATAGTAATAGTAGTTTATGAAACTGTCACAAAACCGGGTTTATTACAACACGAGTGTTTGTCGAGGTTATTAATAGAATCACACGAGTGTTATAATACCTAGTTATGTGCAGTTTTATAGACTACTATACTTTACACATGCAATAAAACTGTTACTTGACCAACAAAGAACATGAAAAACAATAACGTTAGCAAAAGCAAAAGAAAAGACAAGATTCTACCGCGCATACCAAGTAGGGCGCGTAACCACAGATTATTTAAAAAAAAAAAAAACGGTAATGTGTATGAATCCTTCTTGGTCTGGCCGTAGTGTTTTACAATGGAATAAGTTATTTATATGATTATTTAGTTAGAGAATAGTAAATTATGGCACGAGTGTGTAATGTTGGTGATTACCGCTGAGGCGCCATTGAGACTCGAGCCGTAGAAACTATTAAGTAATTTGTGCTCGAGCCTTTAGGTGAGGGTCTTAAGAGAGCCGAGGACGGTAATCATCAATACACACGTGTATCATACGACGTTTTTCAACACACTAGTGAAGAAAATAATAATAAAACAGAAATACACACTCTCTGTAAATGTTCAACTGTCTCTATACCACACTTGTGAATAATAGCAATTTTAAAGGCACAGTTTGATTGCGGGTGTAAAACAGAAATACACACTCTGTGTAAATGTTCAACTGTCTCTTTAACTCAATAGTGAATAATAGCAATGAAAAAGTCACAGTTTGATTAAACAGGTGTCATTATGTGCCTAATTACGGTGAAATTAGAGCCACTTTATGAGCAAATGTGTTGAAAAAGTTATTTATAACATTATTTAGTTAGAGAAAAAGTGTTATAATATGATTCTATTTTTATATTTCGGTATTGTGTTTATAAAGTAGGTTATCAATGAATATAATCAGCTACTAGGTATGTAGTATTAACACCCCTCAGGCTTAGTCCTATTCAAAGGTTCTTTCGATGATGTGCAGGAAATTATCTCGAGGTGGTCCCATGAACATTTTATCTCAGTAAATGTTTTTACTAGGTAGTCGGTTGGAAGGATAAAGAAATAAACCTGCATCGCGTAAATTTGCAAGGTCTCAGTTCGGGGCGAACCACTAGTTCACGCCTAGAATGCGATGGTGAAGTTTCTAGAAAAAGGCTTAATAAAAACACTATAACTCTGCAAGGTAGTAGTTTTGTTAGTAGTAGAGCTTTTTTGTGAAAGAGTTCGTCTGGTGAAGTACTACCACCATACCTATTTCTGCCTCAAAGCAGTAGTGCTCGCATTGCTGTGTTCCGGTTTGAAGGGTATGGATGCCGGTGAAATTACAGGCACATGAGACTTTTCATCTTTATGTCTCAGGGTGGCGGGCGCAGTGCAATGCCACATAGGATGCGTCCTAGGTGGACGTGACCTATGAGGTAATCAACTGTTCATAGGCAGAGGGTACCGCTTAACATCAGCTGGGTCATCTGCTTAATCCGCCATATGAAGTTATATATAAAAAAAAAGGTAGGACAAGTTATGACAGAACAACGGTACGGAAGCCAAGGGTGCGAGCCCTACTCGTACTTATCTAAATTTATTTTCAATAACTAAGGTAAATTACTGTACCTACCAATAATAGATCCATATCAAGATTAATGTTTTTCGATTAAGATTAACAAAGAGAAAAATTTAAGATCGTTACAATAGCTTGGATATATTATTATTTAATGGAAAATAAAAAGAATTATCTCTGAATTGAAAACATTATGCTCTCTGCTCCATTTAGCGGGATTGAAATGGATGAAGCTCATTATTCGGTATTTACAAATAATTTTTGTGTGGTGACCATGAATTTTGATCTATCACGTAACCAGCGTTGCCAACATAACGGATTTCCCGTCATATCTACCGGATTAGATTATGAAGAAACGGAAGAAATCACTAACGGATTTTTTACCCCAACTCGTGTGAGCACAAACATGTTTATTAATTCTAGTGTTGGGACTTGTATTTGGGGTAAACCGTGAAACCTCGAAAAAATGTGTGCAGAAAAGGTTAGCATTGTTTTTTTTTTTAATTTTTTTTATACACTACTGGAATGGCGGAGCAATCTGATGGCCCACCTGATGTTAAGCGGTAACCTCTGCCTATGAACTGCATTACCTCATAGGTCACGTCCAATGGGGATTGTGCAAAGTACTCGTATGGCCCAAAGGATTTTTCAATAAAATAAATAGATATATAAAAAACCGGCCAAGTGCGAGTCGGACGCGCGCACGAAGTGTTCCGTAATCTATAAAAATGGCAAAAAAAAACCTATCTGTTGTATGGGAGCCCCCTTAAATATTTATTTTATTCTGTTTTTTAGTATTTGTTGTTATAGAGGCAACATAAATACATCATCTGTGAAAATTTCAACTGTATATCGTGGTTCATGAGATACCGTCTGGTGACAGACAGACGGACAACGAAGTCTTAGTAATAGGGTGCCGTTTTACCCTTTTGGGGGATTAGATATATATATTTCGGACTTGTTTGTAAGATTCGTCGGTATAAGATTTGTCCTGGCTGCTAGCTCTGGATGAATGAGTGGAAGAAAGCGTTAGCAGAGTCAGTCGTGAGATGGAATGGCGGCGATGAGCTCACCCCTTGTCACGTCTATTTCCCACGATGGTTCAACCCACTGTGAAAAGAGGCCCATTTGAGGCTTTGTCTACCCTTTCGGGGAAAAAGGCGTGTGTCTATGTATGTACTTATGTATGTAATATCAAAAATGTTTGTGCTAGCTCCGACGTGCGACTGGAGATTACTCCAGTCCAGTTCAGTCATAAGATGCGTGATTATCATAACGACTTCACTTCTTGTTCACGTTTTAAGTTTATTGGTAGAAATGGTAGGGCACATAATGTAGTATTTAACTTCATCGCTATAGTATAGTATACTATAGTATATTATGTATTCGAGTTATGTAAAAGTTTTCTTATTCATCTATCATTATTATTGTTGTTATTATTTATTTATTTTACTCTGTGCACCGTCGTTCGTTATTACTTCACTCATTACTGTCCATCCAAAGGCTGCCTGGAAGAAATCGCTTTCAGCGATAAGGCCGCCCATTGTTCTATAATTTGATTTAGTTAATCCTTGTATTATTGTGTTTTTTATTATTATTTTTTGGTGTACAATAAAGTGTTAATCTAATCTATCTATCTATCTTGTTAACGCTCAATTTTACTTCCCACCGATTATCGTGGGTATTATAAATAAATAAATAATGCTGGACAGTTCACACAACATTATCTAGCCCCAAGCTAAGCAGAGCTTGTGTTATGGGTAATAGATAACTGATATACTTAATACAATACATTAATTAAGGTGGATGCTTAGTCTTGTGGCGCGAAATTCAAATTGTTTGGTGTTTTTTGCTCATTACAGCTCATCAACACTTCATCAGATAGCGAAAATTGATTTCGCGAGAACTAGGAGACTTAACACACATGCTTTAATTGATAGTATCTCATAAATATCATCAGTTTAGCTACGATGCCCCCTAAACATATTTTAATAGTGTTTTTTTTTGTTTAGGGGTATCGTAGCTAAACTGATTATTTTAACGATCTAAAGATAACTAAACCGATCCAAATCACTACCAGACGGAAGCGACCCTAAAATGCTGGCTGCATTGCCACGGTGATTGGCAATACTAACGCGTTGAGCCAGATAAGAGCCAGCTCTCGGGTCACGCGTCGCTTCGACCAGACGCCCTGAAATAATTGAAAGTTTAATATTTACATATAATAAAAGTTGAAATAAGGGTTGTTTCGGGTTGCTGCTTCATTAAGACTACATAGTTATGTCCAATGATAGATTAATTTATTTCACCTTTACAAGCTCCACATATCTATAACATTACGTGACTCTATATAAAAAAAAAAAACAGTTTACACAACATTATCTAGCCCCAAGCTAAGCAGAGCTTGTGCTATGGGTACTAGATAACTGATATACTTAATACAATATATGACATAGATAGATATTTTTTATTATACATATAAAATACCCAGAACACCCTGAACAAATATCTGCAGATCGCACAAATATTTGTTCCGAGGCGGGAATTGAACCAGCAACCTCCGGCGTCGCAGGCGAATGTTCGCCCGCCGCGCCACAGAGGATAGAGAGAGGAGGAGGAGGAGAGGAGTCTAGGATCTCTAACGATACACACTTATCACAATAGCAATTTAAGATTAGCAAGATTATAGCAATATAATCTAGTTTACACGCTTCCTTAGTACAAGTACCTATATAAAAAAATATGAAATACAAAAAAGCAGTTGAGCCGTCTAAAGATCATACCAAACGATCTAAAGATAGCTCAACTGACCCAAATTACTATTTGACGGAAGTATTCCTAATCTGCTTGCTGCATTACCACGCTGAATAGCAATACCAATGCGTCGAGCCAGATAAGAGCCAACTCTCGGGCCTGGCATCGATTGAACGCCATGAAATAATTTATATATCACCGAAAATATTGTATTTATTATTTATTCTGTGACGTAGGTCTGGAAAAATACTCCGTCTTTGTAAGATGATCTCAAACGATGTCCCATCACCACACTCATCCACTTATAGCTATCACAATACAATTTGCATGCGAAAACAAAACTTATGGCCCGAGGGCCCAAAACAAAGGCAAATACACCCGCAGTAATGATCCCTTGGTACTTATATGGTAATTGAAACTTTGTTGCTTATAAGATTAGTGGACTTTTAGCCGGATCCAAAGGATAAGGTTCAAATCCAGAGGCACGCGTATGACTTTTTGTGATGCTTTATATCAGGACTAGAGATGGGTTAATACCGATATTTCTCAGGTTTAGCTGATATCTGACGACCTCTGTGGTGCGGCGGGCGAACGTACGCCTGCGACGCAGGAGGTTGCGGGTTCTATTCCCGTCTCGGAACAAATATTTATGCGATCTGCAGATATTTGTTCAGGGTGTTCTGGGTATTTTCTATGTATAATAAAAAATATCTATCTATGTGGGCCATCTGCTTGATCCGCCATTCCACATATAAAATAATACTATATTTACGGCCATTCCAAGTAATATAAAAAAAATATTGTATTGTATTTAGTATATCAGTTATCTAGTACCCATAACACCATCTCTGCTTAGCTTGGGGCTAGATAATGTTTTGTGAACGGTCCTGAATTATTTATTTATTTAATAGTATGTAAAAAACCACAACCTCATTGGTATACCTTCTATTCGCACAAAACGTTTCGGTTCTACCTTTATATTGCGAACTGCTAAGGAGCGGAATAAACTACCGTCGTCTGTCTTTCCTGAAAACTATAATCTGGGTCTCTTCAAGGCTAGAGTGAATAGGTGCCTTCTAGACCTTTGTGCTCCATCTTCGGCTACATCGTCACCTTCCAACAGGTGAGATCGTGGTCAAACAAAGGTCTATCAAAGTTAAAAAAAAAAAAAAAATAGGTACCTCCTACGAATTAATAATTTGGCTTCTGTATGAAAGAAAGAAAGAAAGAAAGAAAGAAAGAAAGAAAGAAATAACACATATATTTGCTGTATGCTGATCTCATCTGCCTTATTAAAGGAATAATCCTAACTTGGCATATCTTGGGGTTTCGTTTCGTTTCATATGAGGTTGTGCTGGCCTCTGGTGTCAGAGTTTGTCTAGCCGCCCGAGGGCCTCTGACATGGCTTATCGACTGCTATATCTTGGGGTTTGTCATCTGAAGACATAACCGCGGACAAACTCTTTCACAAGGAGATCTATAAGTGGTAGGTACTTGGGTTTATGATACGTCTTATCATAAGTCAAAAGGCAAATAACCTAGTTAAATAATATTTGTATTATTGACTTATTCATTCTTATTTTTGTTGAATTTGACTTTGGTAGTTATGATAATAAACGTAGGTCATAGTTATAAAATAAACAAACTTGGTTAGTTATCGTGGTTTTCCATTCTTTGTAAGCGGGTATTGGTTAGAGTCTGTTCAGAAAGAGAACCGTCGTGGGATTTGAGGGCGCAGCTGTACTTATTTACCTTTTTTGTCTAGCAGGTACATTGACAATAGCGTCTGTTTCGTTTTGATCCTTTTACAACTGTAACTTTTGGGGAGAGACAGTTGTTACTTATCTTTGCTTCCTAGGACAAAGAATTTGTGCAGTACAGTCAGACATTTCAAGGAACACATTTATGGCAAAAGTACATAAAAAAAATAACATAAGAGTTAACATGTAAACAGGTTTTTATCTTGGACTTAAGGCGCTATAGGTTCAACGAACATTTTTGTATAAGGCGAAGAAGGCGAGCGCACGATCTGATACCGTGTCTTTATGTATAAAAAAATTATATAAAAATGTCGTTCAAAGTTTTGTTTAATTTTGTTGATGAACTCACTAACTCAAATAATAACTAAAATGTAACCAAATGTTTCAAAAATTAAAACGGCGGGAATCGAACCCGCAACCTCCTGCGTCGCAGGCCAACCTTCGCCCGCCGCGCCACAGAGGTCGTCAACACCATTGATTTTGGGGTTTGAATTTCCTATAATCCTTTCATAAAGACGCCAAACAAATTCATGGCATGTTTCAAGAAGTAGGTACTATTATTTATACTGTGGTAGTACTGGAAATTAGAATTTAGAAGACGATAAATGTTTGAAAATTATCTTACTAGGCATGTCAAATGCAATGTCCTCGCCGCGCCGTTTTTTTTTGTAGCTGGTCAGTATGTTTCAATTACGTGTTTTTCTTCCAACATAGTTTGTAGGTACCTATATAATTTATTTGTTTCTTTATCCGTCTTTCTGTACAAAATAACTTGGAAAACTGTTACTATGTATTTTGACGAAATAGGATTAAATTAATAGTTTTAAATAATAAAATCACTGCATGAGCGATTTTTTAAACAGCCCTAAACGTGGAGGTTTTTTTATTTTTATGTATTTCATACTCAATATATTTAACACATTTAATTATAATATTGTACCTTAGAAACCTCCAAAGGTTGAATAGGTACAATCGACAAAAAGTAGGCACACATACACATTCAATTAATATAAACAAACAAGGTAGGTATATTAGTGGATGAAAGTTCATATGGAAAAAAAACATAAGCAGGAAGTTTGGCAGAATAGTGAGTTTTGAGGCGGAGAAAACGATCTAATTTGGGCCTTGCTGGGAAAAATCCCGATTCCCAAGATATTTTCCTGAGCAAGGTCCGTCGTTCAATACCGGTGTAAATTGGGTTGTATGGGTTTGTACGAGGTTTTAATTGTTTCTTAAAGTTTAAGACTTGTATGAACTCTAGGGAGGTAGAATAGGCTAAACCCTATGTTTTTAGGAGTTGGAAGGGGTTTTTTAGAGGTACAAACCTTCTTAGGTTGTGAGAGTTTTTAGGGTGTTTTTGATTTAATTTTGTTTTTTTGTGGTCCTGTATTTTTTGCTTATTTTTGTGGGTTTGTTCGTTTTTTGACCATGTTCATTTGCGATTCGGTTATGATGGTTTTGAAATACTAACTTTGCACCCGTATTGGTACAGTTATTGAAGTTGTTGACCACTTTGTCTATTTGGGGTAAAATAAAACGAATAAAACTGTTATAAAATATAACGAAACCTGACACAGCATAATATGTAAAACACAACATGTGCACAGAGATTCCTCAAGTATCCAGTAGTGGAACGCCTGGGACTTCGCCCGCGTGCAGTTTTTGCTATTCAAACTTCAACATCCCGCTGCACCACTTTAGGGTGTGTATTTCGGAAATTCCTTTCTTAGAGCACCGCTGTACCACAAAAGAAATGTACCTATGTTAATTTCAGGTCTCTATGACCTAGGGTTTAGACTTCGCGTTGATAGTCAGTGACCGAGTCAGTCAGTCAAGCAACGATTGTATAGGTAGTATACATTTATTTTATTTTAACATTTATTTTATTACGTACAGAACAAAAATTCAATGATGTTATTGACAAAACAAGTAATTTGTTCGTTTTCTACACAATTGTACGGTTGAGAGATTTGTTTACCTAATTAGTTACAAATCCCACCGCAAGGTGGAGGTCACAGATAATGGAATAGTGTCAAAATTCGAAGTGTCATTTTCAAGGACTAGCCCCTTAAGGTGGAAAAACTTGGAAGCCATGGTTCTCGATTTTGCAAGTACGACCCATCCCTACCACAATAAACAATGAAGTACAATGATATGATATATGAATAATAAAAATAATAATAATAATTTATAATTAATTATCGTTTTTGAACTTATTGATTTGATTGATAATGATGATTCAAAGATCATCATATTCAAAAATATGCATTAGTGCTAACGATAAAGCTCTCTAACGCTATAAAACCGAAAGTTGATAGAAAAAAGGCTTGTTTATAGCCGCAGTCACAAAACGCATCGATAGCGCGATCTAGAAATGTTAACGATTAGTCGCGACATCTAGTTTTAAATTTTATACTAAATTGCTGCCCACAGAAATGTTTCTATGTTACCCGGCACGGAGAACTGTTTGGTGTACTAAATCTCCAAAACTGGTTGGATTTGTATTTTGACAAAGAATTTATACGCTTTTGACATAATACTGTACTACCTAATACTAGTGGTTCGCCCCGATAGTAATTAATTCTAGATTTCAATGTATGGGCAAGACGGCAAAATTTATAATTATAAAAAAATTATGTTGTGTGTCTCGTATATAGGTAATATACGAGTATATTCAAATACATGACTCTCCCCACCCCCGCAAGCCGCTTTACCCCTCCCCCCGTTGAAAAGTGACCCGTTTTACAGATTTTCTCAATTTTCAGGAAAACTATAGAAGCTAGGACAAAATGGTCACAGACTGAATTATTTGTCAATAAATTACCTACAAATAAGTACTTCCATTCATTTTGATAAGATTTATTTATAGTTTCCAAGCTATGGTGCATCAAAGATTACTAAAAATTTGCGCTAAGCAGAAATAAAACATATAATAAACAAGAAACTTTTTACTTTGGTCGAAGACAAGAAACAGTAATATTTATTATTTATTACAATAAATTCGTTTACTTAACATCTAAAAAAAACAAAAACAGTATCATCATCATTATCTTCTAAAGATTTGTTGAAGCAACTAAGGCCTATACCTATTTCTGCCGCAAAGCAGTAGTGCTCGCATTGCTGTGTTCCGGTTTGAAGGGTAAGGGTGCCGGTGAAATTACAGGCACATGAGACTTTTAATCTTTATGTCTCAGGGTGGCGGGCGCAGTGCAATGCCACATAGGGCGCGTCCTAGGTGGACGTGACCTATGTGGTAATGCACTGTTCATAGGCAGAGGTTACTGTTTAACATCAGGTGGGCCATCTGTTTGTTCCGTCATTCAAGTAGTATAAAGGGCCTGGCAATGGTTTGCACCCGGAGAAAAAACGCAATCCAGCTTTAAGGTGGTTGCTTTTTAATACAAACGTATTTGCACAAATATGGTCGAACAATCACCAATATAATGACCAATATAAAAGCCAACGACAGTCATTTCAGTGTCAAATTATACTCTGTTCGCCCATATTTGTGCAAATACGTTTGTATGAAAAAGCAACCACCTTAACGCATCCATATCTTGTTCCGCAGCCTTTTTTCGATTTACCCTAATATCTCAAAAACTACATAGTTTAAAAAAATATAAAAAATAGTTTTGAAATTTCGAAGCGAGGGCTTTCATATGAAACCCCATTTGATCAGATATTCTCACCTTTTAAATTGTTTACCCCCCCCTCTTGGACCCCAATATCTCAACAACCCCCCGACCGATATAGCTCATAACCTTACCAACAAATTGTACCAATACTATCTACCCCTCAATCAAATTTCATGAAGATCGGATTAACGGTTCAGAAGTTATGATCGGACAAACATACATACATACATACATACAAACGCCGATTCTTCCAAGTTGACTCAGAGAACTCGCTTCACTCGTTCAATAAATAGTTTTTTTTTTTATACTACTTGGATGACGGAACAAGCAGATGGCCCACCTGATGTTAAGCGGTACCTAACCTATGCCTATGGACAGTGCATTACCTCATAGGTTACGTCCACCTAGGACGCGCCCTATGTGGCATTGCACTGCGCCCGCCACCCTGAGACATAAAGATGAAAAGTCTCATGTGCCTGTAATTTCACCGGCACCCATACCCTTCAAACTCGAACACAGCAATGCGAGCACTACTGCTTTGCGGCAGAAATAGGTATGGTGGTAGTACTTCTCCGGACGAACTCTCACAAAAAGCTCTACTACTACTAAAAAGTTGTTTTAACTGAAGAAAACTTTAGTTCACAATTTGGCCACGACGACTCTCTTCCTGAACTGACTCTATCAATTATATTATGGAAACACATAGTAATAGTAGTTTATGAAACTGTCACAAAACCGGGTTTATTACAACACGAGTGTTTGGCGAGGTTATTAATAGAATCACACGAGTGTTATAATACCTAGTTATGTGCAGTTTTATAGACTACTATACTTTACACATGCAATAAAACTGTTACTTGACCAACAAAGAACATGAAAAACAATAACGTTAGCAAAAGCAAAAGAAAAGACAAGATTCTACCGCGCATACCAAGTAGGGCGCGTAACCACAGATTATTTAAAAAAAAAAAAACGGTAATGTGTATGAATCCTTCTTGGTCTGGCCGTAGTGTTTTACAATGGAATAAGTTATTTATATGATTATTTAGTTAGAGAATAGTAAATTATGGCACGAGTGTGTAATGTTGGTGATTACCGCTGAGGCGCCATTGAGACTCGAGCCGTAGAAACTATTAAGTAATTTGTGCTCGAGCCTTTAGGTGAGGGTCTTAAGAGAGCCGAGGACGGTAATCATCAATACACACGTGTATCATACGACGTTTTTCAACACACTAGTGAAGAAAATAATAATAAAACAGAAATACACACTCTCTGTAAATGTTCAACTGTCTCTATACCACACTTGTGAATAATAGCAATTTTAAAGGCACAGTTTGATTGCGGGTGTAAAACAGAAATACACACTCTGTGTAAATGTTCAACTGTCTCTTTAACTCAATAGTGAATAATAGCAATGAAAAAGTCACAGTTTGATTAAACAGGTGTCATTATGTGCCTAATTACGGTGAAATTAGAGCCACTTTATGAGCAAATGTGTTGAAAAAGTTATTTATAACATTATTTAGTTAGAGAAAAAGTGTTATAATATGATTCTATTTTTATATTTCGGTATTGTGTTTATAAAGTAGGTTATCAATGAATATAATCAGCTACTAGGTATGTAGTATTAACACCCCTTAGGCTTAGTCCTATTCAAAGGTTCTTTCGATGATGTGCAGGAAATTATCTCGAGGTGGTCCCATGAACATTTTATCTCAGTAAATGTTTTTACTAGGTAGTCGGTTGGAAGGATAAAGAAATAAACCTGCATCGCGTAAATTTGCAAGGTCTCAGTTCGGGGCGAACCACTAGTTCACGCCTAGAATGCGATGGTGAAGTTTCTAGAAAAAGGCTTAATAAAAACACTATAACTCTGCAAGGTAGTAGTTTTGTTAGTAGTAGAGCTTTTTTGTGAAAGAGTTCGTCTGGTGAAGTACTACCACCATACCTATTTCTGCCTCAAAGCAGTAGTGCTCGCATTACTGTGTTCCGGTTTGAAGGGTATGGATGCCGGTGAAATTACAGGCACATGAGACTTTTCATCTTTATGTCTCAGGGTGGCGGGCGCAGTGCAATGCCACATAGGTGCGTCCTAGGTGGACGTGACTTATGAGGTAATCAACTGTTCATAGGCAGAGGGTACCGCTTAACATCAGCTGGGCCATCTGCTTAATCCGCCATATGAAGTTATATATAAAAAAAAAGGTAGGACAAGTTATGACAGAACAACGGTACGGAAGCCAAGGGTGCGAGCCCTACTCGTACTTAACTAAATTTATTTTCAATAACTAAGGTAAATTACTGTACCTACCAATAATAATAGATCCATATCAAGATTAATGTTTTTCGATTAAGATTAACAAAGAGAAAAATTTAAGATCGTACAATAGCTTGGATATATTATTATTTAATGGAAAATAAAAAAGAATTATCTCTGAATTGAAAACATTATGCTCTCTGCTCCATTTAGCGGGATTGAAATGGATGAAGCTCATTATTCGGTATTTACAAATAATTTTTGTGTGGTGACCATGAATTTTGATCTATCACGTAACCAGCGTTGCCAACATAACGGATTTCCCGTCATATCTACCGGATTAGATTATGAAGAAACGGAAGAAATCACTAACGGATTTTTTTAGCGGAATTTAGCAGAAAAATATTTTATTCAACTTTCTAACTCCACTGTACGCCGTGAAGCCCGAAGCGGTGGCGGAGTACCTCAAGCAGAAGACAGGGCTAACCATGAGGGTCGAACAGTTGGAATCTCGCCATGATGTCAATTTTACTTCCTTTATGGTGAGGGTGCCGACTGACGTGTAAGTTATAGCCAGCCGTCAACTTTTACTGCATCCGGAATGATTGAGACCCCAAATAGTGACGATGTAGTATTTTTTTTTATTAGAGAAATATTCTATGTTTAACTGGTTTCTTAAGAAATTTCGTAAGAAGTCGGCGGTATTTCAAAATTATTTTTCGCAACACTTCACGTAACGTGATGCTTGTACGCAACGAGGGTAACATATACGGGTTACATGCGCGGGTTACAAGCACGGGTTACGTGATTGTTTTGCTACGATGGTTGCAGGCTACATGCGCAGGCTACTCACGCACTTCCTTTCACTGTTTTTTTAGGGTTCCGTACCCAAAGGGTAAAACGGGACCCTATTACTAAGGCTCGACTGTCCGTCCGTCTGTCTATCTGTCTGTCTGTATATCTGTCACCAGGCTGTATCTCATGAACCGTGATAGTTAGACAGTTGAAATTTTCACAGATGATGTATTTCTGTTGCCGCTATCACAACATATACAAAAAAAAAGCGACAAGTGCGAGTCAGCGACAAGTGCGAGTCAGACTCACCCATGAAGGGTTCCGTAGCAGCAAGTAACATAATACAAAAGTTCTTGGATGGTTAACGATTGATGTCGATTTTTTTCAGGACCTGTCTATCAAAACCTGGTGTTTTTGGTGACCCTAAGAGGTTATAAATCACCATTACGGCCAGTCCTAATTTCCTCGGCCATTAGGGACGCATTATTGCCCTGTTTATAGAGAATATTTCGCTTGTCATCTTCTCCTATAATTAGAGGGACACCGCTTTATCCAAAGGAAGTCTTTTGACAGGTATTCTGTGGTAAAGCTAGTACAAACAATTTTAAAAGTGGTTTACAAGTTTCAAAATGTCTTACAAAGTTCCAGAGAGGAAAGTTTTCACTCAGGATGGTGTTAACAGGCGGATTTGGCCACTGAATTTACTAAAGTGGTTGTAATTATAAAAAATATTTTATTCTAGCGCTTCCAACCTTATAAATTATCTATAGGTATTATAAATTATTCTTAATATTAAAGCTATTTAAAAAAGATGAAAACGCTACAACTAAAAGAAAAATTGTACAAAAGCCGTTAATAGTACCTAGATATAGATTAAAAATGTGTGACAAAAACTGCTTTAAGATGGCCATTAATATTTATAACAAATTACCTAATGAATTTCGAGAGTTAAGGGAAAATGAATTTAAAAATAAAATGTATAGGTGGCTCTGTGATAAATGTTTTTATTCAATTGATGAATTTTTTAAATTAAAATTCTAAATCTTGTTATTATTATAATGTGCCTACTTCGCAAATTGTTTCATTGAATTGACATTTACATTTAATACCTTGTATTTACCGTGTTTTTTAGTATTATATTAAATTAAATTTAAATGCATGAAAGTATTTACAGAATTATTATTATAAGAATTATTAGGTACCTATGTATAATGCTAAAATTAAAAATTAAATATTTGCATGACAATCTAGTCGAGTACAGTGATACTAAAAATAGATTATGAACTGAACTACCTGTATTCACGCAAATAAATCATTTCATTCATTCATTCATTCATTCATTCATTCATCCTTTTTTATTATGGCTTCTGAGGAATATTCCCAACAATGAGCGGGTTTCCTAGTGTGATTTTAGCATTATTTATCTCTCGATAGATGGCGTTGGCGACAGTTTAGGTAACAGTAGTGTGGGTATGACATTCTGCGTTCCCTTGTTATGGGAAGTTGTGCATCAGTTTTGTAACAAATTCATTACATATGATAAGTAATGTTTTTTAATACCATAAAGGTATTCATTAGTAGTACCTTTTTGATATTCTACAGTGGTGGCCATATAATTAAGAACGCTGATATAAAGGGAAGATTTTTTCCAACTAAGATACAAAACTAATTGTATGCATTTGTTTTTATTTCTCTCGGTATCGTAAAACATTTCCATATTACCACTGTATTCATTGATACACATGATTGGCTAAAAATCAATAGGCAAACTTTTTACACTACTTTTAAACAAAGTATTCCTTATTACTGGCTGGTCACGTAATTAAGAACGCTAAGTAGTTTATACCTTTATTCAAATTTAAATAGAGAACACTCAGCGATTTGTTACTGTTTGTATAATTTTGGCGCCATTACGTGCTGTAAAAGATTAAAGGTGATTGCTTCTTTAGAAAAAACAATGAAAAAAAATAAAAGTTGTGATAAATCTACAAGGGAAGTAATAATAAAACTTCGCCGGAAGAATTGGTCTTATAAAAAGATAGCCGACCATCTGCAATGTTCAAAAACGATGGTTTTCCACGCTGTAAAGCATTTTGCTACGTATCAAACTACTTCGAATGTTCCACGTGTACCTAAACAGAGAAAAACAACTCCTCGAGATGACCGAAACATCGTTCGTATGGCAAAACAAAATCCTTTTAAAGGGTCCAATGAGCTTAGAAAAGAATATTTTGGTGAAAACAACCCTTCAGCAATCTCAGCACGCACTATTCGAACACGTTTGGTAGAAGAAAAATTGCACGGTAGGATAGCAAGAAAGGTACCCATGTTAAAACTTTGCCACAGGCAAGCCCGGCTTGCATTTGCGAGTAAGTATGAAAACTGAACTGTGCAACAGTGGAAAAATGAACTTTTTTCTGACGAGACGAAAATAAACAGAGTATGTTCTGATGGAAAACGATATGTACGACGTCCCCCGAATACAGCATTCGACCCAAAGTACACGAAAGTTACATTAAAGCACGGTGGTGGAAATGTGAAAATTTCGGGTTGCTTTTCTGGACATGGTGTAGGACCTGTAAAGTTGATAGAAGGTAACATGGATCAGTTCCAATACAAAAATATACTGGAAGAAACAATGTTACCATACAATGAAGACGTTCTACCGGTCATTTGGACATTCCAGCATGACAATGATCCAAAGCACACTGCACGCACCGTAAAGGAATTTCTTACAGCGCAATTCGTTTCTATCTTAGACTGGCCTGCTAACAGTCCAGATCTAAACCCAATAGAGAATCTGTGGTTTGAAGTAAAGAAAAAGGTTTCAAATACAAAGTGTGGAAATTTAAGAGAGCTGTATGACGTTTTTTTAGAAGAATGGAACTCTATTTCTCTTGCGAAATCTCAAAAATTAATAGAGTCAGTGCCTCGCCGGTGTAAAGCTGTAATTAAAAGCCGTGGATATGCTATTAACTATTAATTTTAGTTAAATATTGATTAAATTTCTTTTTATGTTTCCTGTGCTACATAATATTGTGATTTTTTAAATCTAAGTGTCATACAAAACAATTCCCGAGCAGTTAAATAAATCGTTCTTAATTATTTGTCCAGTTTCAGTACTATTTGAATGTGTTACTTTGATAAAATCAATAAAATGTGCAAAAAATAGTTAGCGATTTCATACTTTATTCTTAAGTCAGGTTGCTCTATTAATGTGACTATTATATAACATAACTAGTTGCTTCTCAGAAGGTACACATCTCTGTGTATGATACGATTTAAATAAAAAACTTCTAGAACTTCAAATCGTTCTTAATTATATGACCACAACTGTATATAGTAAAGTACAGTTCATGATACAAAAAAATTTTTTTTGTTTAGTTTTAATCAGGGGTGAATAAAATCATCATTTAGCCAATGTCAAGTAATAATAACTTCAAGTATTAAAACTACGTCAAGTCATTAAGAGTCTCCGTCGAGTCATTGTTTACAACAACCCAGGTTTAAACGGTGAAAAACCAAATAGAGTCTGTTCAAAAAGAGAAGCGTCGTGGGATTGGAGGGCGCGGCTGTGCTTATTTACCTTTTTTGTTTAGCGGGTAATACAATTGCGCGTCTGTTCTATTTAGATCATTTTACAACTGTAACTATTTATTTAGTATACAATTCAAAATGCCGACAGTTTGAATCCTAGACTAAAGAAATAGTTAAATAAACTAAATAAAAAGTTAGTTCTCAATTTGGCCACGACGCTTCTCTTTTTGAATAGACTCTATACACATACATTACATAATATATACTAAAATAATCCTTGTGGCACAGAATATTAACAGTACAAGGTTGTGTTTTCAATTAATACAATATTTTTCAAGAACTTTCCAACGAAATATGCGTAAACCCTCAGAAATGTTAGCCTTTTAAAAGCCCTCCAACATAATTGTGCGTCAGTTAATTATTCTGTGATGACAATGACGACGTAATGAGTCACCCAACTCGTGTGAGCACAAACATGTACATTAATTCTAGTGTTGGGACTTGTATTTGGGGTAAACCGTGAAACCTCGAAAAAATGTGTGCAGAAAAGGTTAGCATTGTTTTTTTTTTTTTTTTTTTTTTTTTTTTTATACTACTGGAATGGCGGAGCAAGCTGATGGCCCACCTGATGTTAAGCGGTAACCTCTGCCTATGAACAGTGCATTACCTCATAGGTCACGTCCAATGAGGATTGTGCAATGTACTCGTATGGACCAAAGGATTTTTCAATAAAATAAATAGATATATAAAAAACCGGCCACGTGCGAGTTGGACGTGCGCACGAAGTGTTCCGTAATCTATAAAAAAGGCAAAAAAAAACAGTTATCTGTTGTATGGGAGCCCCCTTAAATATTTTTTTTATTCTGTTTTTTAGTATTTGTTGTTATAGCGGCAACAGAAATACATCATCTGTGAAAATTTCAACTGTATATCGTGGTTCATGAGATACCGTCTGGTGACAGACAGACGGACAGCGAACTCTTAGTAATAGGGTGCCGTTTTACCCTTTTGGGGGATTAGATATATATATTACGGACTTGTTTGTAAGATTCGTCGGTATAAGATTTGTCCTGGCTGCTAGCTCTGAATGAATGAGTGGAAGAAAGCGTTAGCAGAGTCAGTCGTGAGACGCAATGGCGGCGATGAGCTCACCCCTTGTCACGTCTATTTCCCACCATGGTGCAACCCACTGTGAAAAGAGGCCCATTTGAGGCTTTGTCTACCCTTTCGGGGAAAAAGGCGTGTGTCTATGTATGTACTTATGTATGTAATATCAAAAATGTTTGTGCTAGCTCTGACGTGCGACTGGAGATTACTCCAGTCTAGTTCAGTCATAAAATGCGTGATTATCATAACGACTTCACTTTTTGTTAACGCTCAATTTTACGATTTTACTTCCCATCGATTATCGTGAGTATTATAAATAAATAAATAATGCTGGACAGTTCACACAACATTATCTAGCCCTAAGCTAAGCAGAGCTTGTGTTATGGGTAATAGATAACTGATATACTTAATACAATACATTAATTAAGGTGGATGCATAGTCTTGTGGCGCGAAATTCAAATTGTTTGGTGTTTTTTGCTCATTACAGCTCATCAACACTTCATCAGAGAGCGAAAATTGATTTCGCGAGAACTAGGAGACTTAACACACATGCTTTAATTGATAGTATCTCATAAATATCATCAGTTTAGCTACGATACCCCTAAACATATTTTAATAGTGTTTTTTTTTGTTTAGGGGTATCGTAGCTAAACTGATTATTTTAACGATCTAAAGATAACTAAACCGATCCAAATCACTACCAGACGGAAGCGACCCTAAAATGCTGGCTGCATGGCCACGGTGATTGGCAATGCTAACGCGTTGAGCCAGATAAGAGCCAGCTCTCGGGTCACGCGTCGCTTCGACCAGACGCCCTGAAATAATTGAAAGTTTAATATTAACATATAATAAAAGTTGAAATAAGGGTTGTTTCGGGTTGCTGCTTCATTAAGACTACATAGTTATGTCCAATGATAGATTAATTTATTTCACCTTTACAAGCTCCATATATCTATAACATTACGTGACTATATAAATAAATAAATAATAAATAAATAATGCTGGACAGTTTACACAACATTATCTAGCCCCAAGCTAAGCAGAGCTTGTGTTATGGGTACTAGATAACTGATATACTTAATACAATATATGACATAGATAGATATTTTTTATTATACATAGAAAATACCCAGAACACCCTGAACAAATATCTGCAGATTGCACAAATATTTGTTCCAAGGCGGGAATCGAACCAGCAACCTCCGGCGTCGCAGGCGAATGTTCCCCCGCCCTGCCACAGAGGATAGAGAGAGGAGGAGGAGAGGAGTCTAGGATCAAGGTCTAGGAGGTCTTAGTACAAGTACCTATATAAAAAAATATGAAATACAAAAAAGCAGTTGAGCCGTCTAAAGATCATACCAAACGATCTAAAGATAGCTCAACTGACCCAAATTACTATTTGACGGAAGTATTCCTAATCTGCTTGCTGCATTACCACGCTGAATAGCAATACCAATGCGTCGAGCCAGATAAGAGCCAACTCTCGGGCCAGGCATCGATTGAACGCCATGAAATAATTTATATATCACTGAAAATATTGTATTTATTATTTATTCTGTGACGTAGGTCTGGAAAAATATTCCGTCTTTGTAAGATGATCTCAAACGATGTCCCATCACCATACTCATCCACTTATAGCTATCACAATACAATTTGCATGCGAAAACAAAACTTATGGCCCGAGGGCCCAAAACAAAGGCAAATACATCCGCAGTAATGATCCCTTGGTACTTATATGGTAATTGAAACTTTGTTGCTTATAAGATTAGTTGACTTTTAGCCGGATCCAAAGGATAAGGTTCAAATCCAGAGGCACGCGTATGACTTTTTGTGATGCTTTATATCAGGACAAGAAATGGGTTAATACCGATATTTCTCAGGTTTAGCTGATATCTGACGACCTCTGTGGTGCGGCGGGCGAACGTACGCCTGCGACGCAGGAGGTTGCGGGTTCTATTCCCGTCTCGGAACAAATTTTCATGCGATCGGCAGATATTTGTTCAGGGTGTTCTGGGTATTTTCTATGGATAATATAAAATATCTTTCCATGTGGGCCATCTGCTTGATCCGCCATTCCACATATAAAATAATACTATATTTACGGCCATTCCAAGTAATATAAAAAAAAATATTGTATTGTATTTAGTAGATCAGTTATCTAGTACCCATAACACCATCTCTGCTTAGCTTGGGGCTAGATAATGTTTTGTGAACGGTCCAGAATTATTTATTTATTTATTTATTTAATAGTATGTAAAAAACCACAACCTCATTGGTATACCTTCTATTCGCACAAAACGTTTTACCTTTATATTGCGAACTGCTAAGGAGTGGAATACACTACCGTCATCTGTCTTTCCTGAAAACTATAATCTGGGTCTCTTCAAGTCTAGAGTGAATAGGTGCCTTCTAGACCTTTGTGCTCCATCTTCGGCCACATCGTCACTTACCAACAGGTGAGATCGTGGGCAAACAAAGGTCTATCAAGGTTAAAAAAAAAAAAAGAAGTTATTTCCGATACCCCATCTCGTTAAAAGTATAAGTATAGTAGTAAGTATATATCTCTATCAAGCATCGAAATCAGTTCAGCCATACCAACTTCCGTCATCTATTGGTTTTTCCATTGAAAACTGGGAATTTTACGTATAAACTGGCTATCCAGTAGACAGTTGGACAATGAATGAATAGTTCGTACCTATCTCCTTTACTGCAGCCGTAGAAACACAGTAAGACAGAATAGTTATTGTAAATTTGAGTTTTGTAGATTACCCGGACTTGTTTGTAAGATTCGTCGGTATAATCTTCGACCAAAGTAAAATAAATGGACTGGCCTTACCCATACAAAACGTCCGTGAACAATAAGACAATTCGGATTCAGGGTACGGTCAACAAATAAACTATCTATCTATCTATCTATCTATCCAGCCACTGCTGAGTAAAGGCCTCTTCTCTATAGCGCCACTCCTGGCGGTCTTGTAAATAAATTAGGTGAAATTAAATTATTGAACTTCTTAAAAACTGTATTTTTTTAATACTTAATACTTTAACAGATGCAATGTGTTTTCTAAAGTTATTTCAGTAGGTTTATAGTACAAAAAATCGCCGAAAAAAATGCAATTATTGAATGAAACTTTTACAAAAATACATGGTTCCCTTCTGTTTTATGTAGTTACGTATCTATTTTTCAGCTCTCAAACATACACAATATAAATCAATAGAAAAGCAAGTCCACCTAAGGTCTTCAGCTCAATCAATTTGTGAAAAATATATTTTTCATCACTCAATAAACTAAGAAAATATCATAAAAATCGTACGGAAACATAAATGTATAAAAATTCCAATATTTAAGAAACTGCAGAGTGCAGTTTTAAGAATTTTGCACAATGAGTTTTTTTATACTACTTGGAATGACAGATCAAGAAGATGGCCCACCTGATGTTAAGTGGTACCCTCTGCCTATGAACAGTGCATTACCTCAGGTCACGTCCACCTACGACGCGCCCTATGTGGCATTCCACTGCGCCCGCCACCCTGAAACATAAAGATGAAAAGTCCCATGTGGCCGTAATTTCATCGGCACCCTTACCCTTCAAACCGGAATACAGCAATGCGAGCACTACTGCTTTGCGGCAGAAACAGGTATGGTGGTAGTACTTACCCGGACGAACTCTTTCACAAAAAAGCTCTACTACTACTAACCGTTTTTTGGCGTATAGAATTCATTGTGTAGAAAATGATCAGAGCTAATACGGGAAAATGTATTCCACTTCCAAAAGTCGTCTGTTCTTGCTCGTCTTATGACTTCTATCCATTTTTGTTTACTTTAGTTTTTTTTTGGAAAGCTATAAGGTTAATTAACATGCCATTACATATTATATGCAATTACCTAAAGCGACGTGCTTAGCAATGTTTTGGCGTAAATAATGCAAATTACAATTCTAAATCAATACGATACCCCTTAGGCATCCGATTTTTTTGCAGTCTGTACCGGACCATCCGTCATGCGTGAAGTGTTGTCAAATATTTCGTCGCTGTAGTTGGAAAACTAAATAAGTAATAACAACAACAAAACCAACATCGCGAGAAAAACGCGATTTACTGTTTTATTGCGTCAAAAATGGCAATAACTTTTTTATCGTAACTAATTTTTCAGTCCGTGTTTTGATATGTTATAGATTGGTACTGTATCTATTTTCGAATTTAATGATAATACATTTTAGTTCTTTTGATTAAGAGAAAAAAATAAAAAAACGACTATGTATTTTTCCCTCGCCAAAGTTTTGAATAATTGAAATGATCTATTATTTACTTATTTGAATATGACAATCCAATCCATGGGTATAGATTTATATAATATTAAAATACATTTTAAAATAAAACCAACTTATAATCATTTCTTTTTATCAAGACTGAATATTAGAAAACTACTGAAACACCTACATTATTTTAGCAGACTTATAAATTCAAAGTAAGTGACATAACAAACTTATCATACGACTAATACTTATAAAATCAACAAAATGAAAAAAAATTGTGGAACACAATAATTCTAAGTATCAAAAAGAAAAAGGTATGTCGACTAAAATTAAAACTATCTACAAGTATAAACTTGTGTCTGTTAACTTTCATTCACATTGAGATAATGTCCTGGGGCGTAGTCCTCCTTGTCGCTCGTCCTCTAGAGCAAGACGTGTCCATCGACATGTATGGGCCATCATAACCATGCAATAAAGTCGATTTCGCAAAATGTGTTAGTTATGTAGTTTTCCTACCACACGACGATTTATAAGTTTTTTATCAATTGATGAAAATTATATTACAAAACCTTTACTTACGAATTAAATGCGATGCCTGAAGCTTTATTTGTATTTCTTGTGTTGTTTGCACTTGCAGAAAAGCACAGGAAGGCATTGTATTACCAAGGTATCTAATTTTGGTATTTTTCAGCATAGCTGTCACTCGTTGCCGTGACAAAGACTGACTGAAGCGAAGTATACTAGCTAGGTCTGTTTAGAAGCTTCAAAACTATCGTTCCTTATGGCCCGTCCATTCATTTTATTTAAGTCGATGGGTATAATATTGTCCTGGCTGCTAGCTTACTAAGGAATGTGTTAATTATTACTAGAAGAAAGCATTAGCCGAGTCAGTCGTGGGAAGCAATGGCGGCGATGAGCTCACCACTTGTCAACTCATGGTAAAAAGAGGCCCATTGGGCTCTGCCTACCCCTTCGGGGATAAAGGCATGTGTCTATTATGTATGTATGTATGAGTTTTGTTGAAAATTTTAAACTTTCTGGAAATGTTTAAAACAATGTTTCGGTTGTGGCGCGAAATTCACATTTTCTTGTGTTTTTTGCTCATCACAGCTCATCAACACATTTTGAGATAGCAAAACCTGTTTTTGTGAAAACTAGGAGAACCAGAGAGATGTTGATGAGCTGTGAGGTGCAAAAACCAAAAATGAAGAATATTGCGCCTGCTTTAGGCCCATGGCCCAAATAATAATCGAATGAAATACGGTTCATATCAAAACACAAAACACAAGCAACGATAGGAAAAAACAAACAGACTTTCCTACAATTCAAACAAAACAATAACAAATAAAATCTTAACTCGAAATAATTTGAGGCTATTGTAGGGATGCCGTGACAAAAAATATAATTTCTACCAATAACTTTCATGGTTTCATTTTGCGGCTGCAAACGGGCCTTGTCAGATATTATTAAAATAAAGATAGGATAAAGATAACTTTATTTCACTAAGAATACGTACAACAAACATAATTAAAGATGTTCGTATGTATATGGAAATAAGAGAACTTTGCCTTCCGTGCTATAAACGACCCATTACCTAAATTTAGGAAACATTTAAAAGAACTCATGTCTTGATTAATTTGTGAAATATTTAACACATTTTTGTAACCTTCTTGTTTGACAAATAGTTCAATTTTATACCGCAACATTCGATATCTATAATTTAAGTAAAATTCTAGCCTGAACTAAATATTATTTCTATAAATTATTATCCTTTGTCTTAGTATTATGTAATAAGTATTTTTATATTTCTTATCGTTTAATTTACTATGTATCCCTGTAATAAGCTGTTAATTGTTGTATTTCTTGCGCACGCTGTGATACCCTATAATTACGGGAACACTAAGATTAAGACCTTGTTTTGTTTTGTTTTTTTAATGTGTTAGTGTAAACCTGTGTTGGGTGTCCTATTTAATAAAATAAAAAATAAAATAAAATAAAATAAATAAATTTACCGTGATATAAAAATAATCAACTGAAACTATTTTCAACCATAAAATGGGGGGGATTTGCCATAACCACCACGCCTAGCAGGCGGATTGGTGATCGCAGTAATGGTGTTGTGTACTCAGGTGGATGCTGCTGCCCATCCATGTAATCCCTTAGTGAGCTTTTACGACACCCACAGGAGGAGACGGAGACACCGGCCAGACATACCACGACACGGCACTCGCGTCTGTTCTACATACATACTTAGACACATGTCTTTTTCCCGGCAGAGCCTCAATGGACCTCCTTTAACAGTGGGTTGCACCATCGTAGAATATAGACGTGACAAGTGATGAGCTCATCGCCGCCATTGCTTCCCACGACTGACTCGGCTAACGCTTTCTTCCAGTAATAACACTTGTATAATAAGCAAGCAGCCGTGACAACTCTTATACAAACGCAGAAATCTTTATACAAAAAAAAACGCCACGCGCCGCTCGAAAAATCGGTTTTTATTGAATATTTCGTGAAATATAGATAATTTTAAAAAACCCCGTGGGTGAACCCTCCTTTTTATTGTATTGATTTTGTTTATCCAATTTTTGACCCAATAATCTGTACCATATTGACAAACAATCGAATCTAGCCAAAAGCTAGAGGTAATTGTGTATTTTTTTATCGAGACAATTTTGTTCTATTGTGTTTCTGTCTGGGTGATCCCTCGGTATTATAATGAAGTACCTATCCATGAATATTTTTAATTTGAATATTGTACTTGATTTAATTAGTTAAAAATCGAATCTAAGATTGATAATTTTGCGTTATACCCTACCTTAATCTATCAACAAGTCCGGGTAATCCTTTAGTCGGCTTTTACGACATCCACGGTAGGAGATGGAGAGGTCAGTTCGTAGGCCGGACACGCCACAGCAAGTACACCACGCGTCTGTTCTATCTTGTTCAACTCTGCTGTAGTGACCATAAACGTTGATTATTTCAGGACAATATTGTTTACAGCTCGCTGAGAGTGCATCGTAAAGCGTAGTGCCGCCATTTGAGGATTACTGTACGGAGAACAATAATAAAAGGCAGAGTTCTTCTAACTACTGACAAGATGGTATGGTTTTAGTAGTAGTAGAGCTTTGTTGTGAATGAGTTCGTCCGGGGAAGTACTACCACCATGTCTATTTCTGCCGCAAAGCAGTGGTGCTCGCATTGCTGTGTTCCAGTTTGAAGGGTTAGGGTGCCGGTGAAATAACACGCACATGAGACTTTTCATCTTTATGTCTCAGGGTGGCGGGTGCAGTGCAATGCCACATAGGGTGCGTCCTAGGTGGACGTGACCTATGAGGTAATGCACTGTTCATAGGCAGAGGTTACCGCTTAACATCAGGTGGGCCTCTTGCTTGTTCCGTCATCCAAGTAGTATAAAATAAATAAATATATATATATATTTCTCATAAAAAACTTATTTCTTCATCAGGATATTTTATTTTATTTTATTTATAACACAAAATCCACAGCTCTTAAATAATAATTACTTAGTCTAATACATAATTCTTAAAGCCAATAACGGTTTTTTTTAAAGTTTTATTATAAAACTGCCTAACTAACTACTAACTTTTTTATATATGTTTCAATTGTTCTGACTGAGATTTTGTTCTGAGTGTTCGTACCTTCGGTTCATAGTTCCACGCTGTATACTATTGTTGTTCCGTAGATTACTACTTTTGTTGTCGGTTTGTCAAAGTTTATGTGAGGCTATGTGATCAAGTTTTACAACCTTCTTACTATTTTAAAGAGAGCAGTGTAGGTGACAGTAGACTCATGTATAATTTAAAATGTTATTTACTAAATGAAAAGAATAGAATAGAATATTTTGTTTCATACCAACGTCAATTACATAAAGTCTGACTTAAAGTCGCTCAGCGAGCTATGGAAAGGGCTACGCTTGGAGTCTCTCTGAGGGATAAGATCCGAAACGAGGTTATCCGACAGAGAATCAAAGTTCTAGACATAGCCCAGAGGATTAGCAAGCTGAAGTGGCAGTGGGCTGGTCATATCTGCAGAAGAACCGATAACCGGTGGAGTAAACGAGTTCATGAGTGGAGACCGCGTCTTGGCAAACGTAGTGTAGGACACCCTCTGGCTAGGTGGGGCGCGGGGTGGCTGGCAGAAACTGGATGAGGAGAGCCGAAAACCTGGCTCAGTGGCGCGCCATGGGTGAGACCTGACCTATAAATAAATAAAATAAATGAATAATGCTGGACAGTCCACACAACATTATCTAGCCCCAAGCTAAGCAGAGCTTGTGTTATGGGTACTAGATAACTGATATACTTAATAGAATACATTAAATAGATAGATATTTTTTATTATACATAGAAAATACACAGAACACCCTGAAAAAATATCTGCAGTTCGCACAAATATTTGTTCCGAGGCGGGAATCGAACCCGCAACCTCCTGCGACGCAGGCGGACCTTCGCCCACCGCGCCACAGAGGTCGTCAACCTATGTCCAGCAGTGGAGTGCAGTAGGTTGATGATAATGTCTGTTACATATATATACCTACTAGGTAATTCTATATTTCTATGATATGGATACTACTAGTTCTGCGAACAGTAGAGCTCGCGAGTACACATATATAAATATGAAATATTCTGTGTTAAAAATATTTACTAACATACTGTTCCGGAAGTTAAACATTTGTTTCCCCAAGTTGTCCAACAAAATTAGAACTGATGGCTCCCTCACGACCACAAATCTCACGTATCATCTATTTTATACCGCGGCCATTTCACCCGGCTATCAATCATGCCGTTTTACCCCCGGTTTACAAATGCCGCCAAATATCTTTGCAGCTTTATACAGTCACAAGTTCAGGAGCTTCGGGGATGCGCGTGACGCGGGAGGTCTTTGCAGCTGAAGCGCAAAGTTATGTGGCGGTTATCGTATCTTACTGCTAAGGATTGGAACAAACTACCGTCCTCTGTCTTTCCTGATAACTATAATCTGGGTCTCTTCAAGGCTAGAGTGAATAGGTACCTTCTAGACCTTTGTGCTCCATCTACGGCCACATCGTCACCTACCAACAGGTGAGATCGTGGTCAAACAAAGGTCTATCAAAGTAAAAAAAAAAACTTCTTTATATAGACGACCTCTGTAGCGCGTCGGGCTAGTAGCCGGCTGAGACGCGAAAGGTTGTGCGTTCGATTTCCGCTGCGGGGCATATGTTTGTATGATCTGCAAATATATTTTCCGGGTCTGGGTGTAATGGTACCATACTCGTAGTCTCTGATACCCACGACACAGGGGATCCTAGTGTGGGATCAGAGGCCGTAGACAAAGTAACATTCTATTAGCGATGTCGCTAGTAGAACAACCAACAATGTATGAGATTGACGTAAGCTATCGAAATGTCACGTGGTCTATTGTATTGCATTACGACTGTAGAAATGGAATCGCTTCGAAGTGAATGCCACTTGGCTAGGCCGGCAGGACTATGTATGTGACTGTTGGGTGTTATGTTGTGCTATGTTATGTTATGTTATATCCGGGGGTCATTTATCTGTCTATTTATCCGCTATTTCTATCCCCGGGTGCAGTTAAAGAGCAATTTAAAGTAAATATACCTTAATGGTTCCTAAAGACCAGATAATAAAACAGAATAAAATAAATAAATAAAATAAATAATGCTGGACAAGTTCACACAACATTATCTAGCCCCAAGCTAAGCAAGAGCTTGTGTTATGGGTACTAGGTAACTGATATACATGATACAATACATTACATCGATAGATATTTTTTATTGTACATAGAAAACACCCAGAACACCCGGAACAAATATCTGCAGATCGCACAAATTATTTGTTCCGAGGCGGGAATCGAACCCGCAACCTCCTGCGACGAAGAATTGGTTATTACCATCGTTATATCCATAAGTTGCATTCGGAAGAGTATGATTTTTCATAACAACTATCATAGGAAATCCTGTAGTTAAGACTGCGCCAACCCCAGGCAGAAATCTTCGTACAAAAAAAAACACCTCGCGCCGCTCGAAAAAGCGGTTTTTATTGAATATCTCGTAAAATATAGATAATTTTCCAAAAGCCCTACAGTAAACTCCCCGCTTTATTGTATTGATTTTATTTGTGTAATTTTTAACCCAATGGTATGCAACATTTTAATAAACAATTGAATCTAGCCAAAAATTGGAGGTAGCTTTGGGTTTTTTTTTCTATTGAGAAAATATTGTCCTTTCGTGTTTCTGGTATAGTGATCCCTCGGAATTATTATGTTGTTTGTATCTATGCATATTTTTAATTTGAATATTGTACTTGATTTAGTCTGTTAAAAAACAAATCTAAGATTAGGAATTTTGCGGCATACCCCACCTTAAGGCAACGCAATGATAAATTATTTAGTGTAGGGACGTAAACGCTAAAAACAGTTATTTGCAGTTGATATATGTATCTTAAAAGTGACGGTATCCTCACCTCACGGTATACCCTATTCATAACTAACAATTTTGGGGTTTCACCTTTATAATGCAAACTGCTAAGGAGTGGAACACCCTTTTTTTTATCAACTTTAGATAACGGAACAAGCATATGGCCCTCCTGATGTTAAACGGTACCCTCTGCCAAAAAAACAGTGCATTATCTCATAGGTCAAACAAGCACGCGTCCTAAATGGCATTGCACTGCGCCCGCCACCCTGAGACATAAAGATGGGAAGTCTCATGTGCCTGTAATTTCACCGGCACCCATACCCTTCAAACCAAAACACAGTAATGCGAGCACTACTGCTTTGCGGAAGAAATAGGTATGGTGGTAGTACTTCCCCGGACGAACTCATTCACAAAAAAGCTCTACTACTATCAACAAAAAAGCTCTACTACACTACTAGTATACTTTTATCTGTGACTACACTCTATAAAAACTACACTACCGTCGTCTTTCTTTCTATGCTCAACTATAATCTGGGTCTAATGCTGATCTGGACGCCAATTTGTGTCAGTGATGCGTGACTGGTACTGAGAGTCACAAACTCTCTGGTTCTGTGTGTATGTGTGTGTCATTTTGTATCTGCGTTTATTGCTGCAATCGTATATAATGTAGTAGTAGTCTTCTTCTTCTTCTTTTTTTTGGCGTGTTCAGCGGACCGGTAGTGGTGCCACAAGAGTTTGCCAATGACAGGTGATTAACTTGACATAAAACCAAAAAAGTGCTGGGAGTTTGAGAAAAGATAAAGGTGATTATGTAATACAAACTGATTCACACTTAACTGGAAAAAAAAAACTAATACACATAACAACAAAACAAAATATTCAATCAATCAATATACATACAAAACTATACAGATAATATACATTTTTAATGTACATGATCTTACAATTTTTCATAGCTGCAATCACAGAATTGACACAATTTTTATTTCTTTCTTTCTTTAAGGCCTTGTCTCTTCTAGACCGTTGTGCTCCAACGTCGGCTGCATCTTCACTTACCAGCAGGTGAGATTGCGGTCACAAGAGCGTATATCAATATCAAAGAAATTCTAAGATTATTTACGTAAAAACATTTCCACGATACGTACACTAAAGTTATTCGAGATCCTAAGAGCGAAGTAATCCAATAAGGAAATCTTCCCCTAGCAATGTTATTTGGTTCAAGGCAACGCGACGTCACGCCACGTCATTGATCGACGTCGCGGGCTGGCTGTCTGTCACGTTAGTTGACATTGGGAGATGTTAGTAGATGTCATGGAACACGAAAAAATATAAAACATGTCCTTTTATAGAGACAAATCTTAATTTTTGAGCCATATGTTAAAATAACGAATGGGTGAAGTCTAGCAAGAAAACAATAGCTGCAAGAAAGTGACAGCGCTATTGCTCACTTGAAGCCGGGAAGAGATGAGGTATTGATTTCTTCAGCTCAGAAGTAACTGACGCAAGAGACAAATGATAAAACATGGTTATCTAACGTTATCATTATCGTTATCGTTGTTAGTAGTAGAGCTTTTTTGTGAAAGAGTTCGTCCGGGGAAGTACTACCACCATACCTATTTCTGCCGCAAAGCAGTAGTGCTCGCATTACTGTGTTCCGGTTTAAAGGGTATGGGTGCCGGTGAAATTACAGGCACATGAGACTTTCCATCGTTATGTCTCAGGGTGGCGGGCGCAGGGCAATGCAACATAGGGTGCGTCCTAGGTGGACGTGACCTATGAGGTATTGCACTGTTCATAGGCAGAGGTTACCGCTTAACACCAGGTGGGCCATCTGCTTGTTCCGTCATTCAGTAGTATAAAAAAAAAAAAAAAACGAAAGTAGTAAATATACAAAATAAATTATCTATTATTAATCTAAGTAATGTGATTGCGTGCTGAATAGTATCATAATTTAAGCATTATATTTTCTCTAATCGAAGGAGGGACCTAAAACGGGTGTTAGGACGGCCAATTTCAAAAAGTAAAGCTGTCTAGTATAGATTTACTTATCGTGTTTCTTTTCTATGATTTACTTAGATTACATCCTCAAGTAATTACAATGCAGCCAGCATCTTAGGGACGCTTCCGTCTGGTAGTGATTTGGATCAGTTGAGCTACCTTTAGATCGCTTGCAGCGGTCTTCAGGTAGCACAACTGTTTCATATGTATTTTGTACATACCTTGTATTATTATTCTTTCTGTAAATAAATGTATTCTTAATCGAAGTAATTACTGTATTAACATCAAGTTTGTAACCTTTACTGTTACTGAGTGAGCATGTAACGCAACAACTCCAACATTTTAACATATCATCTTTTTTAAGTAACTTCAATATAATAGAACAGAAATGTAGAAAGAAGCAATGAGAGCTATTTTTTCTTCACTGTCGTCTAATTACTAAAGATCGTGCCAGTCTTTCAAAGGATCCAAGAATTTTGTGGGGATTCTGATATGACATTTAAATATAATATAACATACATTTAAATAAATATAACATAACAACGTAGACGGTGCTAGGAGACACAGTTTTTTATTATAATTGTATTTTTCGGTTTAAATGTCAGTTCCTACGTAACTTCCTTGCATACGTTGAATCAAAAATGTTGGCTTAGCTACTAACCCAAAATTAAGGTTTCGTGTTTTTTGCTCATCATAGCTCATCAACACTTCTTCAGATAGTGACGACTATGTTGACGGTAATTATATGACCTAACACACAAGTTTTAATTTATAGTATCACATAAATATCATTAGTTTGGCTATGAATGTGCTTTAAACAAAAAACACTGTAAATACCATTGAAGCACAATCTTAGCTAAACTAATGATATTTATGTAATACTATAAATTAAAACTTGCGTGTTAGGTCATGTAATTACCGGCAACATAGTTTTCGCTATCTGAAGAAGTGTTGATCAGCTGTGATGAGCAAAAAACCCAAAAGAAAAGAATTTAGCGCCACAAGCGAAAGCAACCACCTTTGAGACATCTGTCCTTATGCGAACATAGGGTTTAAAGACCTCTATAGTATCGGTATGTGTTTTCATCTTACTCTGTAGAAAAATGTTGTAACGATTAGGGGACACATTTTCAGCGAAAGATAAATAGTTCAGCTGAGGCTTAGTTATTTAATTTGCAACATAATATTTTACCCCCTCATTAGCTAACACCACATTAGCTGCCACAGATTAAATAAGTTACTAACAGTCTAAACAAATCGTAGCTAACTACGCTGCTACGAACTATGGTGCTACGAACTCAACGAACTTGCTTGCTTTGCGTGAACTGCGTAGACCTGCTACGAGATTCTGAACTTATATAGCCTGGGATTGAAATATCGCTTAAGACGTGGATGGGCGCCAATATCTGGCACTATCGAACTCATTCAAGTTTAGGTAAGTTAGAAAGTGACAGAACAGCGTTCGCGAAACGAAAAGTGAGCGAAAATCATTTTATTATTATTTAAAAATCAATAGAAAATAAATTCCCTCGGCGTTGTATTATTTATTATAATGAATGCAATACAAACATTTTATGATTAATAGAAAGTTGGAGAAAAATGGTTGTAGGAACTACGAAAACAGACTTTGCTACTACAGGCACATATTAAATTATATACGTATATTATATTATATTATTTTTTGCTACTACCGATTTATAAAAAAATATTTACCAATAAATTGATTTATTGATGGGGGGGGGGGGGGGCGGTTTTTCATCCTGAAACTACCCGTGCGAAGCCGGGACGAGTCGCTAGTATGTAATAAAATAATTACACTGGCGAAATACTTCTTTTTTTTTTTATACTACTTAGATGACAGAACAAGCAAGAGGTCCACCTCATGTTAAGCGGTAACCTCTGCCTATGAACAGTGCATTACCACATAGGTCACGTCCACCTAGGACGCACCCTATGTGGCATTGCACTGCGCCCGCCACCCTGAGATATAAAGATGAAAAGTCTCATGTGCCTGTAATTTCACCGGCACCCTTACCCTTCAAACCGGAACACAGCAATGCAAGCGCTACCGCTTTGCGGCAGAAATAGGTACGGTGGTAGTACTTCCCCGGACGAACTCTTTCACAAAAAAGCTCTACTACTACTAAAATACATCTTTGCTTTGTACATTACGTCCAAAAAGGGCTGATGATGATGATGATACACACAATAAAAGTAAGTATAGCCGATAGATAAGTTGGAGCCCTGCGGCAGAAGAGGGATGAACTTTGTAATGGAGTTTGGAACTCTCACATGCATTATATTCTTGCATACATACATACATTTACATGTACCTAAGCACAAACAGATCGAATACATATTCAGATAAATAAGAGAACAACAAATTAATCTATTCATTAAGGTAGGGTATAACCCAAAATCAAAATCAACTAAATTAAGTAATCATAGAATTGAAATAAATAATTAAATATATAAATAATACTGGACAGTTCACAAAACATTATCTAGCCCCAAGCTAAGCAGAGCTTGTGTTATGGGTACTAGATAACTATACTATATATACTTAATGCAATATATTACATAGATAGATATTTTTTATTATACATAGAAAATACCCAGAACACCCTGAACAAATATCTGCGATCGCACAAATATTTGTTCCGAGGCGTGAATCGAACCCGCAACCTCCTGCGTCGCAGGCCAAGCTTCGCCCGCCGCGCCACAGAGGTCGTCGAAATTACCGTGGCTTGGTATCATTTTTGAAAAATTACGACTGTACACCACGTACTTTAATGGACCTCTAAATGGTCAACGAAACGTCAGCAGGAGAATAGTAAAGTACGTGGTAAGTCGTAATTTTTCTAAAATAAATCTAGTAAGTGTAATATTCAAATTGTATAAAAACTTTCGTGAATCATATCAATTATTTTATAAAAACGGGAAACTACGAAACGAAACGAAACGGGTCGAAACAATGTGGGTGCTTACATCGATTTAACGGTACGTGAAAATTTCCCGTTTTTATAAAATAATTCAAATTGTAATTGTATTCAATTGTGTTAAATTCAAGTTAAGTATGCGTGGATACTACATTATAATTCTGAGGGATCACTGTACCAGAAAAATGATAGGACAATATTTTATCGATAGAAAAAAATCCCAATGTCTTAACTTTTGACTAGATTCAATTGTTTATTAAAATGGTGCATACTATTTGGGTAAAGATTAGATTAATAAAATAAATACAACAAAGCCGAGGGTTAACTGTAGGGGTTTTGTAAAATTGACTTTATTTTACGAGATATTCAACAAAAACGGGTTTTTCGACCTTAAGACTTCTTTGTGAATTTACATAGCCATTCATACCCATTCTTGTCAGACTTTTCCTTATATTTCTCAAGCGCAATAATCGTGTTTTCCCAAAACAAGAATCATTGACTTAACTGTAATTTATCTTCCAGATAACTTTTTATTGAGAGGGTGTTCAACATAAAATCTTTTCTCGTAAAATGAATCCGATTTGAAGTGTTAAAAAAGGGAAAGTCTTGAGTTCAATCGCAATCGCGGGATAATCGTGAGAGAGATAATTTGATATTCTTGCGATAACTCCCATGTAGGTAAACGCATTTGAACTTTTATAAGTTTAACCATAGACTAATTAAGCACAATAGACTGCTAATCTCATACAAGAAAACGTGCATCGATGAATGATTGCCTCCAATGACGCTAGATGTCGCTGTTTTTAATCTGCTATAAACGATTGAAATCATTTTTACATGTATTTCGAATAGATCGATAAAACATGTTTTGCGACCATAGTTTAATAATTAAAAAATATATTAGAAATTTAAATTTTTATCTTAAAAGAGATTAGGTAATTAGTTTTAAATGCTGATTGAATGAATTTGCCAGCGCCATCTAGAAATAGTCTCGAATTTTGCCAGCGCCATCTAGAAATAGCCTGGAACTGACCTTTTTTGAGTCACGTTTTCTTGTATGAGATTAGCAGTCTATTGTGTTTAGTTAGTCTATGGTTTAACTAACCTTTATCAAACGTCGGTTAACAGGTTGTAACCAAAGTTGAAAATGTGGTGGGGTAAAACGCAAAATTACCAATCTTTCAAGTATGATTGACACCGATTTGTTTACCGGGTAGAGTGGCGAGACAGTGGATTCATCCAAGCGCTCGGTATTTCTAAATACATGTCCGAGTGCTCGGCCGAGCGCTCGGCCTAGCAACAGGCCGAGACAGTCACTCGGACCCCGTTCTATTAACTGGGCCGGGAACCCACTCCCGCGCTACCCCGCACTGTCTCGCTCGCCCACTCAGCGGATCTGAACACGTAGGTGGTACTCGGCGACCACTCGCCACTCCGTGCGTACAACACGCCAATAGCGAAGTTTGCTCTCACGTGTTTTGATATATAAAGTAAAATATGTCTGGGAAATGGGATTTCAACACTACAGTATTTTTCTTTAGTTTTTTTTCTTGATCCGGGTGAAACTGAACTTACTGACTGTTCGCCGCAACTTCAAATATCGTTTAAACAATCACTCGCCCAGGTCATAGTAGCGGCCTAGTAGCATTTTACTGACTCGCCAATCTACTCGGTAGGTGTGATCAGGCTATATACACGCGTATATTTTGCAATAATGTGTGAGTCGACGGACGAGCTCGACCGACAGTTCTCGTCAGCTCGACATAGAGTTCGCGCTATTCATCATCAGCCCACACTAGTCCACTGCTGGACATAGGCCTCTCCAAATACGCGCCACTTAGCCCGGTTTTCGGCTCTTCTCATCCACTTTCTGCCCGCTGCCTTTCGTAGGTCATTGGTCCACACGCACAATTCATCAGTGCTATACTGATGTACCTACATGTTTTCATTGATATAGTTACGCTCAACGCACTGACTTTGGTCGTGCATAATGGGCCCTAAACATGACAAGATAACGTTTTAAATGACACTTAAAACAATTTAGTTTAGTATCGAATGCATTGGCATCAATTGGACACCTTCAGTTCCCAGCATCCGTCGTCGGCCAGACGAGCAAACGACATTGCCTCAGGCCTCGTCGAATCCTTCCCTTTATCAGCATCTAGGTAGATAGCTCTGTTCCTGGCTGTGGCTACTATTTTACATCCTAATAAACTCAATTTTATATTAAGATCTATCTTATTGAATGCCTATCCTTCAATGACCACCTCTACCGGAAACGAAATGTTTAAGTACAGCTCTGTTATTTATAATTTCACAATGATCTCTTTTGTTATTTGTTTTATATAATACTTATAATATAAAATCATAGCTATTAACACAATTAAATTTACTAGCATCTCACCTTTTCTTATGTACACGTTGTTTTGTATTGAATGGTTGAATGGCCTATTACCTTGTAGCTGTGTAACAGTGCTGCTGTTTCACACACTGGCGTCACGTAAAACCAGCGCTGCAGCAGCGTTTGCGTTGTCGCAGTTTACGCAGAGAGGCGACCCCTTTTGCGTTAATTGTAATATTCTGTGTTGTGTTGGCAAAATAAATATTTTTGTGTTTGCATAAACGTATTTGTAACTTGTCCCCGAAATGGGCCGGATAGGTATAAATTTACTTATTTATATCGTTACAGCTTTGGACAGTCCACTGCATGAATGCACCAGGAAGGCTGCGGTGCGAGACGAATAGCGATGGATTGTGAAGCGAGCCACAGACTCTGAAGTGACGACCAGTTCTACCTTTGTAATGCGAACTGCCAAGGAGTGGAATACACTACCGGCGTCTGCTTTTTCCTGAAACTATAATCTGGGTCTCTTCAAGGTTACAGTGAATAGGTGCCTTCTAGAACATCTTCGGCCAAATCGTTACTTACCAACAGGTGAGATCGTGGTCAACACTCTGCCAAGAGTATGTAATGACGTTTAAGAGTTATACTACCTCTATCTGCTTCCTTGTTGGTATACACCTTAGAGCAATGCGGCCTCCGTGCTCGATGCTAAACCTTCTACAAAAGGTTCATGAATGGACCCAGACAGTCTCAGAATGGATACCACGTGATAATAGAAGGAATAGAAAGAACGTCCGAAGAAACGTTGGGAGGATTTATACAGACAAAAAGTGGAGCAGACTGGACGAGACAAGCTAGAGATACAGATCTCTAGCTTGTATTTTAATGATTTATTGTACCTACCCGGTACGGAAAGGGGGCAAATAGCGAACAGACCGTACGAAGGCCGTGGTGCTCTATGGTAACTACTTATGGAAAAATATTAAAACAAATTTAGGTAAATAATGAATAAATAAAAACCGGCCAAGTGCGAGTCGGACTCGCGGACGAAGGGTTCCGTACCATTATCTATAAAAACGGCAAATAAATCACGTTTGTTGTATGAGAGCCCCCTTCAATATTTAGTTTATTCCGTTTTTTAGTATTTGCTGTTATAGCGGCAACATAAATACATCATCTGTGAAAATTTCAACTGTCTAACTATCACGGTTCATGAGATACAGCCTGGTGACAGACAGACAGGCGGACGGACATCGACGTCTTAGTGATAGGATCCCGTTTTACCCTTTGGGTACGGAACCCTAAAAACGAGCGTTTTCCAGTATTCGCATATGATATGTAACATCTGACATCTCACCTCCTTGGTAATAAGCAAGATGGCTGATAGTACCAACCTCTCGGAAAAATGCGCGCTTCCTGTTACACACTTCCGTCCCTTTTCACGAAATCACTCCCGCATATTGCAGGAAAGTGAGAGGAAAGTATAACAACAACAATTATAATAACTAATTAACGGATTGATTCCCGGACCAATTTATTATTATTATTTATTATTTATTTATTAAGAAACAAGTACAACACCATAACAGAAATCCAAAGCGATGTTGCATGCACACAATTGATTTAATCTAGAAATTAAATATAAATTAAATAGACTAAGGGCTGATTTTTCAATTCCCAGATAAAATTATCTGTCAAATAAATGTTAGCGCTGTCATTTTCTTTCATATGACTTAAGAAAAAGATGGTGATATTTTTAGCTGACGGATAATTTTTCCTAGAGATTGAAAAATCGACCCTAAATACAATGATGTTTTTGTTCTGTCACAACCATTCCAAATGTGAAAAAAAAACTAGTAAAAACGCTTTCACCTCTCAATGAATCAACTTCTTCTGACCTTTGTCGTCGGTCCAACAAGAGAGGTAGGTGTCTTCCATCCGGTTTGCAACTTCAGGAGTAAGCGTAACTTTTTGAACGCCCACCCTAATTTGAAAACAAAGTCTGAAGTTAAAGTGGGACGCGTCAGATTAACACCCGCGGAGCTAATAAACCCGCGATCCATATTTCAAGTGCTCATTAAACATGGACCAGCAATTTTTCCATCCCTCGCTTTTGTTTTACGAGTTTCGGAACCGGCCCCGTAAGGAGTAAACATTTTATTGTTGAACCCTATTACATGTTATCTTAATACATTGATAGGCATAGAAACTGTGTACCTTGGTACATATAGAATCTGTCCTACACCGAACAAAGGGTGTCGATTAGGCTTCGATCAAGAATACAAATAGATGTCAGCCTAGGTCTCATAACCCTCGTGAGTTTGCTTCCACTTGCAAACGGGGAGGCGTTTCCTTCGTATCCTCTAGGTGTACTCGAGGTTCATCTGGAGGATACGACGGAGGGAAGAGAGGCGGTCTCTCTCCAGATCACTGCATGGCAGATCTCTGCAGTGAAAGGGAAAGAGACCGCCAACGGGATGGAGTGTTGGGGTTAGGGTGGTGGTGTGTTGGCTCTCTAACTTGCGAGGAGTTGGAGAGTGGGCCGACTATCGCCCTGACCCCAACCTTAGGCGTTCCCCCCATATTTGGGGTGGGAAGGCAGCTGGCCCTCCGCGTGTCCCTCTGATTAGCAGAGGGCACAGTGAGAGGGCCGGTCAGAGGTGCCCGATGGGTGAGGTGGAGTACCCTTGTTTGTGACTGGCGGCACATTCGATCCATCGAGCGTGACGCCACTCGCAACGGGGAGGAGCTGCCCTCTCATCACCCAGGCAGAGTGGCTCCCTACTATGCCTGGATGATGAGACAGCAGGGAAGGGCTGTTTATTCCCTTGTTTGACTTTGGGTTAATCCAAACTCAAATGTGGGAATAAACGGCGAAAAGGTAGTTTGCCCTCTCTACCTTCCGGGCGTAGCTGGTGCCACTCCCGCCGAGCTATGTTCGGAAGATAGATGATGGCCAGGTAGGAAGTGACATCTCCCTCTTTCGCCACGATGACACGAGCACGTTTTCGTGGTGGAGGAAAGAAATGTCACTGGGCTCGCGTAGTGGTCGGAGTGAGGGCTCTGGCCACCCTCCTACGAGCCTTTGGATGGTGGCAGCACAGAGTGGACCCTGTGCTGCCACATTTGGAGGGAGTGTTTGTGTGGTTGGCTTTTTGGCCAACCACGGGATGGGCCCTGTTGGGCGTCGCGCGAGATGGGCACCGGTGCGTTCCGTAGGAGATCCCGGAGCCCATCGACATGCGCAGAGGATGGCCACCGGGGTGTTTTAGTGAGTCCACGAGTCCGTGAACCTCACATAACCGTATTGCACCCTCAATGCAATACGGTACCTGTTTGCAGATTTCACCTCGACAAAAAAAAAAAAAAAAAAAAAAAAAAAAGGTATTCGGGTTACAAGTGAGGTGGTTAAGTGAAGTGAAGTGTCATACATAGATAGTGCTGTCATCGAGACATCCATGAGAGAGCATGAATTTTTGACACAACGAACTTTACCGCAGTCAATTATTATCTTACTGCGCAACGCGTGACTTCAGCCGTGACTCGCTCAGCGAGTTCACCGAGCCCCGAATACCATGGCTGCCGTGGTATTCGGGGCTCGGTCGGCGCAAAAAATACGTTTCGTGAATAACAGCACACTTGAAAAGTGAGCTCTTATTTTTTGTTTGTATTTGTGAGAACTTTATTTGTAGGTTTTTTTTTTTTTTTTTTTAAGGTTCATTTCACACTAAATGTTGTTTAACCTTTGTCTTTTAATTTCTAAGTGACAGGAGTAATTTATTGCTTTGCTCGTTTTTTGTGACGTATGATATATAGTTGTATTATTCTTTCTGTAAATAAATGTATCTTTATTTGGACATTCATTCGAAAAAACATCCAAGTTTTAATTTGAATTCGGTGCAAAGACTAATATTTGAAGTCGAGTGAAATATTTTTAACACCATCTTAAATTGTTCTAAAAAGTGAAAAAAATGCTCACCAAGTTAAATAAATAAATAATGTAGGACAGTTCACACAACATTATCTAGCCCCAAGCTAAGCAGAGCTTGTGTTATGGGTACTACATAACTGATATACTTAATACAATACATAATTTAATACATAACTAGCGACTCGCCCCGGCTTCGCACGGGTAGCCCCCGGTGAATCCCCCCGCCCGTCCTACCCCTCCCACTATGTCCTATCTCCTGGTTCTAAGCTACTTCCCTACCAATTTTCAGCCAAATCGGTTCACCCATTCTTGAGTTATAAGTGGTGTAACTAACACGACTTGAAAAAAAAAAAAAACGTATAAACCTCACGGAGCCCGAGACCTTTCCAACGAATGCAAAACCGTGGAAATCGGTTCTTGCGTTCTGGAGTTATAGCGTCAGGAAGGAAAACCCGACTTATTTTTATATATTAAATCGGTTCGTACGTTCTGGAGTTATAGCGTCAGGAAGGAAAACCCGACTTATTTTTATATATTAGACTAATAGCAGTCGATAAGCCATGTCAGAGGCCCTCGGGTGGCTTGACAAACTCCGACACCAGAGGCCAGCACTACCTCATACGAAACGAAACGAATACAATACATTACATAAATAGATATTTTTTATTATACATAGAAAATACCCACAGCACCTTGAACAAATATAAATAAATAAATAAATAAATAATGCTGGACATTTTACACAACATTATCTAGCCCCAAGCTAAGCAGAGCTTGTGTTATGGGTACTAGATAACTGATATACTTAATACAATATATAACATAGATAGATATTTTTTATTATACATAGAAAATACCCAGAACACCCTGAACAAATATCTGCGATCGCACAAATATTTGTTCCGAAGCGGGAATCGAACCCGCAACCTCCGGCGTTGCAGGCGAACGTTCGCCCGCCGCGCCACAGAGGTCTGTCGTCAGAATATTAATATGAGTTATTGCTATAACAACACGTAATATTACTACGTCCAAAATCTGTTTAAACAGTTAATTCAGCTGTGAGTTTTAGATCTGAAAAATAAACAATAAGAGTTGTAAAAAGTTTTATAGACTTTTTAAGACTTTAAGATGTTGTTAACATATTTCACTGGACACAAAATATTAGGCTTTGTGTTCAAATTTAAAAATGTTTTTTTTTTTACTTATTGAATGACGGCACAAGCAGGTGGCCCACCTGATGTTAAGCGGTAACCTCTGCCTTTAAAAATGCATTACTATAATATAGGTCACATCCACCTAGGACGTATCCTATGTGGCATTGCACTGCGCCCGCCACCCTGAGGCATAGAGATGAAGTCTCATGTGCCTGTATTTTCACAATTTACTTGTTATACTGAGAAATTGACTATATTTTTTTTTCTCTAAGTACTGAGAACATAAATATTGATATTGAGACTTTTTACAACATTTTATTTAACTTTCTTTTCTGTCTTTGGATGACAAATCTGGCTATCTAATTTTCAACTACTTTCCGAAATCGGATTAAGCTGAAATTTGGCATAGGTTGCCTGCCAAATTCCGATGTAGATACAATATTGTAGTGGCAGCGAGCGGGATGGAGACGGAAGGTGGACAACGAAACTCCTCGATGGATAATAGTAGTCTAGGATGGCATTGTTTGGCCTATTTTGCTTAGCTCAAGGTTCTGATCGCTTATTTTTTTTTTTAGTGTTTTTTTTTTCAACGTATACTTTTTCATGTGGTTTACTTATGATAACATATTCATATGATTATAAATTGAAAGAAAGTCAGTGCGTGTTGCCAGTGATTGACTTGGCCGCTAACTATTGACCGCATAGGAAAGCTCAAAGTTGCGCAGTGGGCTATGGAGAGAGATATGCTTCGGAGTTTAACTCTGGGGAAGATGGTTCTCGAGAGGCGACTACAAACCGGACGACGCAAAAGAGGAATGTCGATGGACCAAAGAAAGATATTATAGAGGCCGCTGGAAGGCAGTGGATGGAGGCGGCTCAAGAACGTTGGTCGTGGCATTCTAAACCTAATAAAACCTAAGAATAGTGATTCATCCTCAGATCTCTGAAACTGTTAAAGTGGCGCAGCGTGACGCACCGAAGTAGATAGATAGATAGATAGATAACACTTTATTGCACACCACAAAAATAAAAATAACATTAAAAACAATCAGAAAAATAAGTACCTATGGAAGTACAATGGGCGGTCTTATCGCTGAGAGCGATCTCTTCCAGACAACCTTGGTACATCGCAGGCGTGGTCTAAAAGCTTGTTGTTTCATCAAACTCAAAGTTTGAAAGAGAGGCACTGTGAAAATGAGAGCCAGTGCCAGATCCCTTGGTTGGAATTCAGAAAATTCCGCTACTTGCGCAAAATATTCATAAAACTTGTTCCAGGACGTACGTGTTTTTGAGAAAGCCCTACAAGATTGAGACAAAGATGTCTTGCAAAAAAAAAAAGTTGTTACTCCACGAACCTTGATATGTACTTCAAGATACATATTTGTTCAATTCATCTAACGAAAAAATTGTTACAACTTCATAATCACGTACGAGCTGAGAACGAGCGTTTGTATGGAAAGTATGTCGTGCAGCCTGCTCTTAAACCTTTAAAATGGAGTAGGTACCTATTATGTTTCGGCTCTTCGAAACTATTTTACAAAATGCAATCCCTAAGGGGATAAAAGGGGTGTACAGACTTTGTATGCAGAAAGGTATACTCAGAGGCAAATTGAATCTTTAAACAGCGCGTTATACGGATAACATATTTTGCATAGAATATTAGATTTTGAAGCCAATGCAACTTTGATAAGGGTCTGTTAAAAAAGTTTTTATTGAAAAAAAAAAAAACAGCTTAAGTGTACATCCGACTGATGATGATGATGGTGATGAAATTATTAAACAAAACCGTGAGCTGATCAAAATGAGACTAAACACGGCCAGTCTACTAATATCCATCGAGGAGTTCCGTTGTCCACCTTCCGTCTCCATCATCAGATCAGCTAGCTGTTATCATAATATTGTATTGTCATCGGAACTTGACAGGTATGCCAAATTTCAGCTCAATTAGATGAAAAGAAGTAGTTCTAATTCAGTTCTAATTAAGTGCAATAAAAAAATTTGTAACTTTCACCGTTTTACAAGCTTTTATTTAACTTGCAATGTTTGTAAGTATTGATGTTCGGGTCAAAGCTTGCTGGTCATGGACCTTGACCATAACATCGGATAATAAAAGAAAAATGGTTCCGAGATGTGGACACTCGCGATAGGACTAATCCACCAGGGATGATCCGCAATGAGATTATCCGACAGAGAACTGAAGTCATTGACATAGCCCACCGGATTAGCAAGCTGAAGTGGCAATGGGCTGGTCATATATGCCGAAGAACCTTTGATTATATATCACACAAAAATTTAATTCTCTAAGCGAAGAACCGACAACCGTTAAGGTAGGCGAATTGTTGGGTGGAGACCGCGTCTTGGTAAACGTAGCGTGGTGCGCCCTCTGGCTAAGTGGAGCGATGATCTGCGACAGGCGGCGGGCAGGAAGTAGATGAGAGCCGAATACCGGGCTCAGTGGCGCGTATTGGGAGAGAGGCCTATGTCCAGCAGAGGACTGGTGTGGGTTGATGTTTTTTTTTTTTATGCTTCTTGAATGGCGGAACAAGCAGATGGCCCACCTGATGTTAAGCGGTAACCTCTGCCTATGTACAGTGTTTTACCTCATATAGGTCACGTCCACCTAGGACGCACCCTATGTGGCATTGCACAGCGCCCCCCACCCTGAGACATAAAGATGAAAAGTCTCATGTGCCTGTAATTTCACCGGCACCCAAACCCTTCAAACCGGAACACAGCAATGCGAGCACTACTGCTTTGCGGCAGAAATAGGTATGGTGGTAGTACTTCCCCGAACGAACTCTTTCACAAAAAAGTTCTACTACTACTGATGATGATGATATTTTTGAAATTTACTGGCAGACTTCGTCTTGGCGAGAAGTATAGGACATTTTGACCCACTTACGAGACCTAGGATACAGCGGATGACTCTTTCGGCTGATTTCATGTTATGCACGCCGAAGGTTCGATTCGTTCAAAAGCAGCAAAAAAACAAACAATTTTAAAACAGTGTAAAATTAATTCGAATGTTGCCGTGTTAAGGTGAATGAGTTTAAAACGTGTGATATACCACGTGACGAGGCTACCCCAATTCATTAAACACGTCACTTTCAGGGTTCAGCAAAGTGAAATTGCATTTGAACGGCTCTTTTATTTTTGATGTGTAACATCTTCCTCTCGCTTTCCTGCAATCAGCGGGAGGGATTTCGTGAAAAGGGACGGAAGTGTGTAACAGAAAGCGCGAATTTTTCCCAGAGGTAGGTTCACAGAATCTTATGGTCTCTGGTGTTGGTACTATCTGTGGTATACTATCAGCCATGTTGCTTATTACCAAGGAGGTGAGATGTCAGATGTTACACGTCATAATGTATAGGTACCATGGACTTAGTATATAGGTACTGAGGTCGCTTGCTTAATTTCAATGACTAGGATTCTTTAGTCATTGCTTAATTTGTATTTTTAACCCACGACGCAAAAAAGGGGTGTTGTAAGTATGAACGCTACTTATGTGTGTGTCTGTCTGCCTGTCTGTGTTTCTTAAACGGGTGAACCGATTTGAATGCGGTTTTTTTATTTTTGGATATCCGAAAGCTTTTATGTAGGTAACTGCTTCGTTCGTATATCTGTCTTTTAGGATCAAAAATTTAAGTAAATTTTCCATTCACTTGCTGGGATTCGATTGAGTCGAAACTTGGCATACCTGTCAAGTTTAAATGACAATACAATATTATGGTGACAGCGAGCTGATCTGATGATGGAGACGGAAGGCGGACATCTCAACTTCGCGATGATTAATGGTAGCCTCCTAGGCAGTGTTTGGGCTCATTTAAATTAGCTTGCGGTTCAAATCACAAGTTTAAAAAAATATATTTTTAACAAAAAAATTATAACAACAAGTAGGTTTGCAAAATATTAGAAAAAAAAAATGCTGGACATTTCACATAAAATTATCTAGCCCCAAGCTAAGCAGAGCGTGTGTACTACTAGATAAATACATTACATAGATAGATATTTTTTATTATACATAGAAATACCCAGAACACCCTGAACAAATATCTGCAGATCGTACAAATATTTGTTCCGAGGCGGGAATGAAACCCGCAACCTCCTGCTGTTGTAAGTGCATGAATAAAACTTGAGAAGCATAATTTATCCATCATCGTTGTGGTGCCCAAGATTTTTATTGGCAACATTGAACTGTACGTGTCTATAACTTTTCATCATAGGACGAGCAGGCGCACGGCTCCGTACCATCCTTACCTCATATAAATATACCCTCTATTCGTACTAAACGTTTCAGTTCTACCTTTATAATGAGAACTGCTAAGAAGTGGAACACACTATCGTCATCTGTCTTCCCTGAAAACTTTAATATGGGTCCATTCAAGCCTAGAGTGAATAGGTGCCTTCTAGACCTTTGTGTTCCATCGTCAGCCTCATTATCACTACCAACAGGTGGGATAGTGGATAATCTAAACTAAGAAGTTGAAGTGGTAACGGGCAGGCCATATAGCACGTAGAAGTGATAACCGTTGGGAAATAAAGGTAAGTGGCGACCACAAACCGGACAACGCAGAAAAGGAAGGCCAACCAACGACATTATAGAGGTCGTAAGGAGTCGGTGAGAGGCCTACGTCCAGCAGTGGACTACTATATGCTGATAAAGATCATGATTATGCATAAATTGGCTTCGCATCACCGATTCTAGGGGAAGGTACAGGGTTTCACACTTTTTAGAACTCTTCTAAAACTCCCCAATCCATACCCTCATCAAAAAAACATCTCGCATCAAATCACAATTTCTCATCGAAATTATGGAAAATATTTCACGTGGCGAATCTCATCAGAGGAGCTTCAATTTAATCGCCTACGGAACCCAAACGTAAAACAGTCGTTTTAAATCATCCAATTTGGGCCGTAATCCAGACTTTGGCCCAGGAAATTAAAACAGGAGTGTACAAATTCTTGCACATGAAGCTATGAATGTCACGAATATAATTAATTCAGTATGTTTTCATTTCACACAAATTGCCAGGCTGTGTTTTTGTCAAGGGGACAGCGCAGAGGGCCGATAGGACGGCTCGGTGTGATTGGCTACTGTACATTTTTAAATGCAATTTCTGGGGAAGGTTAGTATCTATTTGGAGATCGAAGTTACCCGCGTCCGTAGGAAAATACCCTTGCGTCCCTACACGTGATCTCTGGGTGGTGCCAAACGGGTAACAACATTTCTGGTGGTAGGCTTCGGCCGTGGCTTGTCACCACCCACTGGACAAAGCCAGTCCTTGAAGCGACATTGTCGTGTTTCGGACTGATGTCCAGTGTAGCCATCGTGGAAGTGACGGGTTTGAGCAGTTCTTGCACTGGATTCAGCATGTGCGTTTTAGAGACCGCAGCGGTGCAAGTGTGCCGGGTGGCTAGGCTTGGAGGGTAGCGGGATCCGAAGCACGGTTCTCCGCTGGCCGACCGCAGGTTGTAGGGGTTAACTAACCTAACCAACTAGTGAGTTAGCCACTCATGAAAGGCTGCCCCGCCGCCTCGCGAAAAATCCCAGAATGCTCCATCGTGCCGGTTGGCGACCGGATGAGAGGACCCGATGGCCATTCCTGGGGGGGTTCGGGCGTCCCCGCAGTCTCCAGTCTAGTCTCCCACTGGCGCAGGAGCCTGCTGTTTGTCTCTAGGTTTTCGCTGACCAGTGCCTCGCTCAACAGCCGTTTTTCCCACTAACCTAAACACTCATAACAACCATGAAAAAGTTCAAAAATAATAAGTCATTTCTACAGCGGAAGCACTTCCTCTCGCTTCAAGTGCACCTCTCGAATATTCGAGGGCTGCACTCCAATCTCGATCCGGTCCACCACCACCTAGAGACCGCTAAGCCTCACTTGTTATTCCTCACGGAGACGCAAATTCTATGTCCTGCCGATACAGCATACCTCACATACCCAGGCTATGCTCTGGAGCACAACTTTAAACCCAAAGCTGGTATCTGTCTATTTGTCCGGGAAGACATTTGCTGTCTGCGTCTTCGTGACCTTGAAGAACCCAATTTTTCAGTTTTATGGACTTTGGTGGACACCGGAATAGATAAAATTATCTATGCTGGCTTATATCGGTCTCACTCTGGAGACTACGAGACAACCAGGTTGTTCAACTACATATCTGAAGCGGCGGATGTGGCCCAACAACGTTATCCTGATGCCCAACTGGTGACTTTAACGCCCACCATCAACAGTGGCTGTTCCCATACCAGCTCACCGACCATGCTGGGAGAGCGGCGTGCAAACTTGCACTCACGCTAAATCTCACTCAGCTGGTCCATGAGGCAACCAGAATTCCAGACGTTGAGGACCACACAGCCAACTGCTTGGACCTTCTGCTGACGAACGAGCCGGATCACCACTCAGTATCAGTTTTGCCTCCTTTGGGTACATCAAATCACTGTGTGGTGAGGTCTGTATCGTCATACTCGCCACCCGATCCCTCACCCAGAGGAAGTAGGCGAGTGTGGCGTTACAAGTCAGCAGATTGGGATGAGATGCGACATTTTTTCGCTTCTTATCCTTGGCGGCAAACCTGCTTTTCTTCTTGTGACCCGACGGTCTGTGCTGATGCCGTTTCGGAGGTGATCAAAAGAGCAATGGAGTATTTTATTCCATTCTCCGATGCTTCACCTTCAGGCAATGCTCGCCCATGGTTCAGTCCCGCGTGTGCTAGTGCAGAAGCGCTAAAACATGTGGCTTACCTAGCCTGGGTTGACGCAAGAAACGGTAAAACCTCGGATGCACGGATTAAGAAGAAAGCCTTTAACAAAGCCGCCAAGTCTTGCAAGAAGGTGATACGGAAGGCTCGCTTCGATCGGATTGGCCGTCTGGGGGCTAAACTTGCCGCATACCCTGCGGGAAGTAAAGCTTTCTGGTCTCTGGCTAAGTCCGTGGAAGCGAACTTCAGCCGCCCTTCACTCCCTCCACTACTGAAACCGGACGGGTCCCTAGCTCACGCTGCGGTTGAGAAAGCAAATTTATTTGCTACTCAATTTGCGGAGGCTTCACGTCTTGACACTTCTGGCGAAACTCCACCCAGCCTTCCTCGGTGCGAAGCTTCAAAGCAGGAAATTCGCATCAAAGCTCAAAGTTGCGCAGTGGGCTATGGAGAGAGATATGCTTCGGAGTTTAACTCTGGGGAAGAAGGTTCTCGAGAGGCGACTACAAACCGGACGACGCAAAAGAGGAATGTCGATGGACCAAAGAAAGATATTATAGAGGCCGCTGGAAAGCAGTGGATGGAGGCGGCTCAAGAACGTTGGTCGTGGCATTCTAAACCTAATAAAACCTAAAAATAGTGATTCATCCTCAGATCTCTGAAACTGTTAAAGTGGCGCAGCGTGACGCACCGAAGTAGATAGATAGATAGATAGATAGATAACACTTTATTGCACACCACAAAAATAAAAATAACATTAAAAACAATCAGAAAAATAAGTACCTATGGAAGTACAATGGGCGGTCTTATCGCTGAGAGCGATCTCTTCCAGACAACCTTGGTACATCGCAGGCGTGGTCTAAAAGCTTGTTGTTTCATCAAACTCAAAGTTTGAAAGAGAGGCACTGTGAAAATGAGAGCCAGTGCCAGATCCCTTGGTTGGAATTCAGAAAATTCCGCTACTTGCGCAAAATATTCATAAAACTTGTTCCAGGACGTACGTGTGTTTGAGAAAGCCCTAAAAGATTGAGACAAAGATGTATTGCAAAAAAAAAAGTTGTTACTCCACGAACCTTGATATGTACTTCAAGATACATATTTGTTCAATTTATCTAACGAAGAAATTGTTACAACTTCATAATCACGTACGAGCTGAGAACGAGCGTTTGTATGGAAAGTATGTCGTGCAGCCTGCTCTTAAACCTTAAAAATGGAGTAGGTACCGATTATGTTTCGGCTCTTAGAAACTATTTTACAAAATGCAATCCCTAAGGGGATAAAAGGGGTGTACAGACTTTTTATGCAGAAAGGTATACTCAGAGGCAAATTGAATCTTTAAACAGCGCGTTATGCGGATAACATATTTTGCATAGAATATTCGATTTTAAAGCCAATGCAACTTTGAAAAGTGTCTGTGAATTTTTTTTTTATTAAAAAAAAAATATTTTTCAGACCAGCTTAAGTGTACATCCGACTGATGATGATGATAATGATGAAATTATTAAGCAGAACCGTGAGCTGATCAAAATGAGACTAAACACGGCCAGTCTACTAATATCCATCGAAGAGTTCCGTTGTCCACCTTCCGTCTCCATCATCAGATCAGCTAGCTGTTATCATAATATTGTATTGCCATCGAAACTTGACAGGTATGCCACATTTCAGCTCAATTAGATGAAAAGAAGTAGTTCTAATTCAGTTCTAATTAAGTCCAATAAAAAACTATTGAACTTTCACCTTTTTACAAGCTTTTATTTAACTTGCAATGTTTGTAAGTATGGATGTTCGGGTCAAAGCTTGCAAGCTGAATTAGAACCACGGACCGTGACCGTAATATAGGATAATAACAAAAAATGGTGCCGAGATGTAGACTCTTACGATAGGACTAATCCACCACGGATACAATCCGAAATGAGATTATCCGACAGAGAACTGAAGTCATTGACATAGCCCACTGGATTAGCAAGCTGAAGTGGCAATGGGCTGGTCATATATGCCGAAGAACCTTTGATTATATATCACAAATTTTGTTCTATTCTCTAAGCGAAGAACCGACAACCGTTAGGGTAAGCGAATTGTTGGGTGGAGACCGCGTCTTGGTAAACGTAGCGTGGTGCGCCCTCTGGCTAGGTGGAGCGATGATCTGCGACAGGCGGCGGGCAGGAAGTAGATGAGAGCCGAATACCGGGCTCAGTGGCGCGTATTGGGAGAGAGGCCTATGTCCAGCAGAGGACTGGTGTGGGCTGATGTTTTTTTTTTATGCTTCTTGAATGGCGGAACAAGCAGATGGCCCACCTGATGTTAAGCGGTAACCTCTGCCTATGTACAGTGCATTACCTCATATAGGTCATGTCCACCTAGGACGCACCCTATGTGGCATTGCACAGCGCCCCCCACCCTGAGACATAAAGATGAAAAGTCTCATGTACCTGTAATTTCACCGGCACCCATATCCTTCAAACCGGAACACAGCAATGCGAGCACTACTGCTTTGCGGCAGAAATAGGTATGGTGGTAGTACTTCCCCGGACGAACTCTTTCACAAAAAAGTTCTACTACTACTGATGATGGCGATGATGATGATATTTTTGAAATTTACTGGCAGACTTCGTCTTGGCGAGAAGTATAGGACATTTTGACCCACTTACGAGACCGAGGATACAGCAGATGACTCTTTCGGCTGATTTCATGTTATGCATGCCGAAGGTTCGATTTGTTCAAAAGCAGCAAAAAAAAACAATTTTAAAACAGTGTAAAATTAATTCGAATGTTGCCGTGTTAAGGTGAATGAGTTTAAAACGTGTGATGTACCACGTGACGAGGCTACCCCAATTCATTAAACACGTCACTTTCAGGGTTCTGCAAAGTGAAATTGCATTTGAACGGCTCTTTTATTTTTGATGTGTAACATCTTCCTCTCGCTTTCCTGCAATCAGCGGGAGGGATTTCGTGAAAAGGGACGGAAGTGTGTAACAGAAAGCGCGAATTTTTCCCAGAGGTAGGTTCACAGAATCTTATGGTCTGTGGTGTTGGTACTCTGTGGTACTATCAGCCATGCTGCTTATTACCAAGGAGGTGAGATGTCAGATGTTACACGTCATATTGTATAGGTACCATAGACTTAGTATATAGGTACTGAGGTCGTTTGCTTAATTTCAATGACTAGGATTCTTTAGTCATTGCTTAATTTGTATTTTTAACACACGACGCAAAAAAAGGGGTGTTGTAAGTATGAACGCTACTTATGTGTGTGTCTGTCTGCCTGTCTGTGTTTCTTAAACGGGTGAACCGATTTGAATACGGTTTTTTTATTTAAAATCAGGTTTTAATTATTTTTGGATATCCGAAAGCTTTTATGTAACTGCTTCGTTCGTATGTCTGTCTTTTAGGATCAAAAATTTAAGTAAATTTTTCATTCACTTGCTGGGATTCGATTGAGTCGAAACTTGGCATACCTGTCAAGTTTAAATGACAATACAATATTATGGTGACAGCGAGCTGATCTGATGATGGAGACGGAAGGCGGACAACTCAACTTCGCGATGATTAATGGTAGCCTCCTAGGCAGTGTTTGGGTTCATTTAAATTAGCTTGCGGTTCAAATAACAAGTTTCAAAAAATATATTTTTAACAAAAAAATTATAACAATAAGTAGGTTTGCAAAATAAATGAAAAAAAAAATGCTGTACATTTCACACAACATTATCTAGCCCCAAGCTAAGCAGAGCGTTAAATACTAGTTACTACTAGTTAAATACATTACATAGATAGATATTTTTTATTATACATAGAAATACCCAGAACACCCTGAACAAATATCTGCAGATCGTACAAATATTTGTTCCGAGGCGGGAATGAAACCCGCAACCTCCTGCTGTTGTAAGTGTATGAATAAAACTTGAGAAGCATAATTTATCCATCATCGTTGTAGTGCCCAAGATTTTTATAGGCAACATTTTTTTTTTTTTTTTTTAAAGTAATAATACATTTATTTCTCTCAACGAAAAGGTTGCATAACATAAGTAGTATCTAAGTGCCGATGTGAACTGTACGTGTCTATAACTTTTCATCATAGGACGAGCAGGCGCACGGCTCTGTACCATCCTTACCTCATAAGTACCCCCCATCGACCCTCTATTCGTACTAAACGTTTCAGTTCTACCTTAAGAACTGGAACACACTATCGTCATCTGTCTTCCCTGAAAACTATAATATGGGTCTATTCAAGTCTAGAGTGAATAGGTGCCTTCTAGACCTTTGTGTTCCATCGTCAGCCACATCGTCACTACCAACAGGTGGGATAGTGGACAATCTAAACTAAGAAGTTAAAGTGGCAACGGGCAGGCCATATAGCACGTAGAAGTGATAACCGTTGGGGAATAAAGGTAAGTGGCGACCACAAACCGGACAACGCTGAAAAGGAAGGCCAACCAACGACATTATAGAGGTCGTAAGGAGTCGGTGAGAGGCCTACGTCCAGCAGTGGACTCCTATATGCTGATAAAGATCATGATAATGCATAAATTGGCTTCGCATCACCGATTCTAGGTGAAGGTACAGGATTTCACACTTTTTGAACTCTTCTAAACTCCCCAATCCATACCCTCATCAAAAAAACATCTCTCATCAAATCACAATTTCTCATCGAAATTATGGAAAATATTTCACGTGGCGAATCTCATCAGAGGAGCTTCAATTTAATCGCCTACGGAACCCAAACGTAAAACAGTCGTTTTAAATCATCCAATTTGGGCCGTAATCCAGACTTTGTGGCCCAGGAAATTAAAACAGGAGTGTACACATTCTTGCATATGAAGCTATGAGTGTCACAAATATAATTAATTCAGTATGTTTTCATTTCACACAATTTGCCAGGCTGTGTTTTTGTCAAGTGGACAGCGCAGAGGGCCGATAGGACAACGGCTCGGTGTGATTGGCTACTCTACATTTTTAAATGCAATTTCTGGGGAAGGTTAGTATTTAGGTTACCCTTTGTTATCAAAGAATCGTAAAGGACTTTCATTATACCGTTGAGTAATAAAATTAATAGTAAGGGAAAACCGTTTTACCAGTTAAATTGAACTCATAGTATACCAATTTCTTGCTATTAAAAGTAGTTTATGAAACTGTAATATAACATAATTATTTAATAGTTAACACGAGTATTTTAATACCTACCTATGTGCAGTTTCTTAAACTACTTTTTTTTGAATTTTGCAATAAAACTTTTGTTTCTTCTGCAATAAGAATTCTTGCACATGAAGCTATGAGTATCACGAATATAATTAATTCAGTATGTTTTCATTTCACACAATTTGCCAGGATGTGTTTTTGTCAAGGGGACAGCGCAGAGGGCCGACGGGACGGCTCGGTGCGATTGGCTACTCTACATTTTTAAAAGCAAATTCTGGGGAAGATTACCCTTTGTTATCAAAGAATCGTAAAGGACTTTCCATTAATAATCGTATACTGTTGAGTAATAAAATTAATAGTAAGGCAATAAATATTAGATTGTATCATAAGGGAGCAACATAATATTTTTACGGCAAGGGTGCTTTTTTGAATCCAGAGCGAAGTGAGCGATTCTTTAGTAGAATCCTGAACGTAGCGAGCGATTCAAAGTACGTCGCCCGAGCCAAAAATATATTTTGCGCCCGAGTGATACACTCTACCTTTCATCACCCACTATGAGAAAATATAATATAATATTTTATTGCAATATTATTATTTAATAAAACATAGAGTAACAACTTTTTTTTTATATTTATTTACAGAAATAATAATACAAGGTATGTACAAAATACATATGAAACAGTTGTGCTACCTGAAGACCGCTGCAAGCGATCTAAAGGTAGCTCAACTGATCCAAATCACTACCAGACGGAAGCGTCCCTAAGATGCTGGCTGCATTGCCACGCTGAATGGCAATACTGATGCGTTGAGCCAGATAAGAGCCAGCTCTCGGGTCACGCGTCGCTTCGACCAGATGCCCTGAAAGAATTTTGAAAACGCGAAGGGCCCCGGAACCCTACGGACCCAGAGTCTCGACCCCGAAAGGCTCAAATAAGTAAGCTCTGTCGAGACTTGCATATTTGCGTCTTTTGAGGTCCTCAGCGGAATCTGCTGCCGCACCGGCCCTAACTGATGTCCTGGGCAGATGAGATGGCGCAAGGGTATCAACGCATGTAGCGTCCCACACCAAAGGTCTACCCTTCTCCCACGGAACAAGAGTCATGCCGTCAGGCCGCTTACCATCGTCACGTAGCAGACCATTCGGTTCTAGAATGGCTGGAATGTTAACGCTGGTAAGGGCCCGGCGAATGATATCATTAAGGCTAGCGTAGCGGGAAATCCTACCGGCAGCCCTGGTGCACGATAATCCGTGGTGACCAAGCTGATCAACAGCAGTACCGCACTGGCAGTGATGAGGGGCACAGCACCCTGCACCCAACCGCAAAGAAGTTGCAATACGGAAAGAAACTGGATCCATTAAAGTACCAGTATTGTGTGATGGAAGTGCTTGCAACCAAAACCCTGACTCCCATTTGGAAACGGCCAGGAGACGAGCACGATCTGTGGAGCTTGAGCACGTTTGTAACAGACAATTCCGCGTCAGCTCGCACAGAGGCCCGTCCCATTGCCGTTGAGACGAAAGAGGTTTGGGGGGAGTTGTATTGGGGCAAGCACTATGCCAAGCATTTCGAGCCTCGTCTTAGTATGAAATTTCGAGAGTGTTGCCAGAAAGAGCCACAAGAGAAGGAGATAGAATTTTATTAATTTTTTTAATTTAGTAACAACTAAATTGAAATTAAATAGTATCTAAAAATAAAACAAAAAAAACTTATATTAGAAATTACCACAGGCTTTCATATATTTATCTCGAGATTTTGCAGGTAATAGAATATCCACCACATTTCTTGCGGCAGTTCTAACACTTGCAGGAGTTAATTCTATGCTTTCACTGTCACTTGAAGAACTCATTTTTCAAAACAAAACCATGAATTAAAGATTCCGTTAAAATTTTCAATAACGCGGGCTGTAGTTCGCGCGTTTTTAATTTTTTTTTATTCAGCCGTCGCGTCGGCGCTATATACGGGCCTTCGTACCAGCAAGTATTTATTCAAACAATATTTGCGTTCGATTTATTTGGCGCTGAACACTAAGATGTTCCAAATTGAAAAAGTGCGCGGCTAAGATAATTGTGGCGCACTTATAAAGAGGATTAAAAACTAATTACTGCCCTCTAAAAGTTTGTTATAGAAGAGTGCGTGGCAAAGATAATTGCGGCGCACTTATAAAGAGGATTAAAAACTCATTACTGCCCTCTCAAAGTTTCTTATAGAAAACACCACCTTTGGGTTCACTTTAGGTGAACCAAGTCGTCCTTTTCGAATAGATGGAATGAAAAACTGTTTTAACAGTTGAATTGGACACATTGTTTAACCTATCTGTTGTAATTAATATTAGTTTACAAAACTGTTACATAACAGGGGTTATTTAATAGCTGCACGAAGTGATAGGTACCTACTTATGTTCATTTTCTTAAACTACTATATTTATACTCGTGCAAAAAAACATTTGTTTGACCAACAAAGCACGTGAAAAATAAGAACGTAAATGGCGTCAAATCAATAAGCATAAAAAAAAACAATACACCATTCTACCGCGCACCAGACAATTTTTTTAAATTCTCTATGACTGCGCATGCCAATGTAGCGCGCGTAGCCATAGACCATAGACTAAAATTAAATGAATAAAACCTACTTGGTCTGGTCTTTATAGGTGCTCTAATTGAAAAAAGAAAAGTTCAACCTTTATACTATTCCTACTGTTTTTCTTAACAAACATAGTATTTCTTTTGACACACATTTCATTCAGACATAATTTTTCAGTTCCAATATTTTACGTAATATTATATAACACGGCTGTCATGGTTCTAAAAATCAACTAAAAAGTAAAAACAAATAGTTTTTTTTCTTGAGAACTAGGTGCAGTAAATACCAAGTAAGTAATATTTTTTAAAACCTAGGTACTCCCTAAGTTCTACACAGTAATTACAAACACGATCAGTTTTTTAAAGTTTGGTTTTTTGAATTTGGACATCTTGTTCCACCTGGTATCTTTATTATATTTCTTAAATCCAGTGCTTAATTGGATAACCTGCAAATTCTAATGACACCTCATCATCTAAGATATGGTTGCATAAAAACATACATATATATGAGTTCTGAAGACAATGCACTCTTTTTTTTGTGGCAGTCGTGTAAACATACGCAGTTCTTGTTTTGGTAAACAGGCTTCGTGAGAAAACTCCATCGTCACCCTATCACTATAACTCTACTTAGACACTCATGCTAGCGTCAATCATTTCTAACTTTCATGAATTATAGATGACTGCTGGAATGATATCAACACAGACAAAAATAACTAGGTCTACTTAAGGCGCTATAGGTTCAACCAGTTTCAACGAACATTTTTGTATGAGGCGAAGAAGGCGAGCGCACGCTATGATACCGTGTTTTTGTGTATACAAAAATAATAATAATTTTAAAATGCCCTATAAAGTTTTGTAAAATTTTGTTTTATTAATTAATAAGTTACCAAATGTTTTAAAAAAGAACCTTTGATATATTTTTTTGGAGTAAATTAATTCAAATAGTGTATTGAATTTATGATTTCACTGGATAAAAAGCATAAGAATACAATATATTCTTTTCTTCTTGAAAACTGTAAGAAGACTTATCAAAAACTAAATAATTCTAGAGCTCATTATAGACATGCTGTGAACCTTTTGCGCCTTAACTCAACGGTTGAAATCAGATTATCCTGATAGGTATTGATCAATCAACATCAGTCTTCACATTAGATGGTTGGTTATCCGTCAGTCATAGCAGTGACTGTGGTAAAACTGATAGAACCTAGTGTCTACGAGAAGCCTAACCTCAGAAGAATGTTTAGTCCATATTCTGAGCGCCTAACACTCTCGACCGCCGTGGGAGGACAGTGGCTTATTACGAGTTGCAACTATCGTTTTGGGAGGCGTGAGCGTTCGCCGTGACTTTTGTTACTTTAAACTCATATTGCTTCTATAAATAACAAAGATCGCGGTTCAGAGAAACAAGATAAAATTACATTATTTGATGTTATCTCGGCTTGTTTCTGATAATAAACAAATAGGTAAGAAATATGCGTGCATGGTGTATTTTGAATAATACATCTCGTGTACACATACACATTATAGGCATGAAATAAATTAGATCTGATCGTATCAACCAGAGCAAAATTAAAAGATATAATTAGCGAAAAATAACAAAACATACTTAGTTTAGATCTTCATTGGATGTTAAAAATTATGTAATAACTGAAAAGGAAACACAGAAAGTATATATAAGATATACCTTAAAAATGTCGCTAACACTATCGGAGGAACAATTATGGAAAAAAAACAAAAAAAAAAATACTTACCGAACCTAACCTAACCTAACCTTTTTTTTTTTACGCAGGAAAATGCTTTATGCATACCCCAGCCTCAGGGGAGGCTGGTGGTTATGTGGGACTGTCCTCTGACGGCCTACCCACTAAAAACTCCCTATACATTCTTTGACTCAACTTTTTTGACTAACGTTACGTACAGTTGAGATACTTTTGGTTATTTATAATATGTTAAGATGATGAAAAAGCTTATTAATTTTCTTGCGTAGAAGTTGTGGGAAAGTCATAAAGCTTGTGTTTTGTTTTACGCAAATGCAATGTGTTGATTTATATAATTATTTAGAAATACAACTTTTGCTTCCCAACTTGTAAAAATATACAAGTTCTTTGGAAAAAATGGTCAAAAAAACAACATTTAGATCCGTACTAATTAATTCCATGAAGGGGAATTCCCTGGTTCATTTCTTGTTGACCTGGTTCAGCGGTTGCGGTTACAACTTTGTAGAACTATTTTTAATAACTATATAGACATTTTTATAATTGGACGTTATTACTTGTTGGCTTTGGACATTTTTCTTTGTCGTGCAAATCTAAAATTCAAATTATCCTTGGAATAGTTACACAGTGTTTTGTTTTTTGCATTGACAGGCAGTTTCACATTCGATCGACAGAGACAAAACACGGTGTACCTCATGGAGGTATTCTTCTTCCGAGGTGTACCTAAAGCCCTTCTCCCATTACGATACGCACAGGCGATTCAAGTATGTAATGTGGGCTCGCACACTAGCCTGCATTCAAATGTATGTGAGATACTTGGCGGCGACTAGTCTCCGAGACTTGCAGGATACCGTCGGATACTTGAATCGCCTGTTCGTATCGTAATGGGAGAAGGGCCTTACTATTTAAAAGATGATTCACATTAGTAGCACAGTTTGAGGTTAAAAACTTACATATTATGTTTCGGGAAGTTTTTATTAAATGTTACCAACTCTTGGGACCTTGACACTCCTTTATCAAATAATGGTCTATATTTAAATAAAACTCATTCATAAATCATACTATTTATATATGTACTTAATATTTAAATTTAATCGATAAAACAAGGATAAAACCGGCTTATTAAATAATGTATTTACATTTATTCATTATTCTCATTTAACTACAGCTAAAATCACAGATTTTTACCCAAAGACATGATCATTCATCACAAAACTCGTAAAACTAGTTTTGGCAGTTACCTACATACAATTAGAATTAGGCTTTGTTTCACAATCAGTATGTGAAGTTCTAAGTAAGCTACTACATATATACTGCTCAGTAAACAAGTATTTGCGTTTCACAATCCCTCAGTAGTGTTAATCATCACTTTAACTGCTCAGTAAGTTAAAAGTTAAGGAAGGGATTTAACCTCTAAGTGGTTAACTCATACGACAAGCAGGCACGGCTCAGTACCCTCCTTACCTCATCAATGGTGTCGATTCTGTGCAGCATTCTCTAATTTTAAACCGCGTTAAAGTTGTCGCGCGCCCTTTCTAATAGACTAAAATAAAAGAGACCGCGATAATTTTAATGCGGTTTAAAATTAGAGAATGCTGCACAGAATCGACACCAGTATACCCGCAATTCGCACTAAGCGTTTCGGTTCCACCTTTGTAATGCGAACAGCTAAGGAATGGAACGCGTTGCCGTCGTCTGTCTTTCCTGAAAACTACAATATGGGTCTCTTTAAGGCAAGAGTGAATAGGTGCCTTCTAGACCTTTGTGCTCCAACGTCGGCCGCATCGTCACTTATCAACAGGTGAGATCGCGGCCAATCAAGGGTATATTATAGTTAAAAAAAAAACTCGCTGATTAACTGTGTACTTAAAACTTTACTTATTGATTGATTGAAACATAGCCTAAGTGATTAGGATCATATTTATTAATACAATCACGGGTATTTATCGCGTGTTAACCATGGGTGTTACCTACTTTTTTTTTGAGCCGTTTTCCCGTCAAGCTTCCATGAAATTTACATAGATGGCGATATATACCAAGAGGCACAGTTTATTTTTATTTTTTTTATTAAACTACTGAATGACGGAACAAGCAGATGGCCCACCTGATGTTAAGCGGTAACCTCTGCCTATGAACAGTGCATTGCCTCATAGGTCACGTCCACCTAGGACGCGCCCTATGTGGCATTGCACTGCACCCGCCACCCTGAGACATAAGGATGAAAAGTTTCATGTGCCTGTAATTTCACCGGCACCCTTACCCTTCAAACCGGAACACAGCAATGCGAGCACTACTGCTTTGCGGCAGAAATAGGTATGGTGGTAGTACTTCCCCAACCGAACTCTTTCACAAAAAAGCTCTACTACTACTAAAATAATACTATACTAGTACAAGAGGTATCTTGGTTGCAAGGTCTACTTACTGATCTTTGCCTTTTTATTATTTATTGTATTTTCAATATTTTTTGCAACGTTACAAGTCCAATTCGGGAATGTCACAGTCAAGTCATGTTTTAGTAAAACGGTGGCCGTTTTACTAAAAGTTTGGTAGGCAATTTCCAACAATTTGAAAATTTAATTTCACTACACTTGTGCTCTTTAAACAGTCTTTTTTAACATTGGTTAAAATGCCACCAAAATAACACTTGGAAAAGAAATTAAATAAAAATAGACTATATACGTCTCTTTTCAAAAATGGTGGAAAAAGTATTTCTCCCGACGAAATCTCGCAATACAGTCCAAACGTCGGGAAAAATAAATAATAAAGTACCTACCACGCAATAAATACCCGTGATAATATCAATAAACATGTGTTCTGATTTGGATCAGTTGAGCTACCTTTAGATCGTTTGCAACTGTCTTTAGATAGCTTAACTGTTTTATTTGTATTTGTAAAATTTAATATACAAGTACTACTACAATGAATACAAGTTGTATTCATTGTAGTAGTCTTTTTCTAAATACATGTATTTAATTAGATTATTAATAGTTAATTTAGTCTACAGGGTTTAATTTTGCTTTTACACATTTTAGTACTAAACTGAAACATTTTGATCTAATAAAAGAATGCTTAAATAATTTAGAAGAAATGACTAGTGCCTAAAGTCAATAACCCCAGGCAGAAATCTTCATACAAAAAAACGTCTCACGCCGCTCGAAAAGTGGTTTTACTGAATATCTCTTAAAATATAGATAATTTTACAAAACCCCCTCGGCTTTGTTGTAGGTATTAATTTTGCTTATCTAATTATTTATATGACATAAAAGATGTCATAAAATATGAGAAAAATTGTATTCTACACGGAAATGTAATTATATCGAAATGTGGTCGAAACTTAAATACTTTAAAGTTTTGAATTTGAATTTTGGCTAGAATTTTAGCATAATCGACACGAAATAATCACACTAATATTATAAAGGCGAAAGTTTGTGTGTATGTGTGTAGTGTGTTTGTTACTTCTTCACGCTGAAACGGCTGGACGGATTTGTGTGAAATTTGGAATGAAGATAACTGGTCTCCCGGAATAACACATAGGCACATTTTTATCCCGATACTCTCACGGGATCGAGACTTACGCGGGTGAAACCGCGGGGCGCTGCTAGTGATATATAATCCTATTCTACCTACGGTCGCCATGAGACGAAAGTAGACTAAATTGTTAGGTTCTTTAAGTGAGCAGAATACCACTTTTCAGTCAATTCACAATACAGTCTCAATTCGGTCAACTCTCAGTGTGGTTATTCTAAATAATCAAGAGAATTGCCCCTCAGATCTAATCACGTTCCAAACCAACTATACTACAAAATCATCACCAGAATTTATGTTTCTCACCACCGACGTATAAATCTCGTTATCCTTCTTCAACCCTTCCTTCGCTCTGTAATACGGAAACTCATTGTGAGTTGCCAAATAAAATATCCCCTGCTTATCGAATTTAGTCTCTAACCCCATGTAGTTAGTCTCTGAACTGTTAAAACAGTTCGCGTATCGTGCATCTTGAATCGAGTCACAGCTCATTCCTATGAACTTTTTTGGGTGTTCCAACGCCTGCCACCAATAGACTATAGCCCTTAAATGACTGCAAATAACCAGGCAAGGAAAGTATGGGATATCACCAGGTTGGAATTCTCCGCCATTTACATAAAAATCTACATGTCCTAACCTCTCTGCAATCCCAAACCCGTCTATATTCGTATGTATAACATCAACCTTCATGGCGTCTGTAGGTGCTAGCTTATACTCAAGTGGTAAGTTCCGGTAACAAGGTCCAGCAGGGTCCAATCCAGTTAACCTAGATGGTTTCTTTCCAGTGACTTGGTAGAAGTGTTTAGCGGCATAGGCTACCACGTGAGCTCCTAAGCTAGCTCCGACTAGCTCCAGATTTTCCGGATCTAAGCCATTTTCATATAGCTTCACCAGGAACTCGCCAAGTTTCCGCCCGAGCGTCCTGGCCAGCCGGACGGATCTGTAAAGAGTGGAACTAATTACAAAGGGTTAAAGATCAGATTGGTAGGTTACGTATTTGAGTCTTTCGGGGTCGAGACTCTGTGTTCGTGGGGTATAGGGGCCATTTCATTTCATTTCATTTCATTTATTCATGTCCTTTGACATATTGCATGTGCTTGGACAAGTCAAATTAACAAAGTAAGTAGGTAAGTAGGTACCTCAGTTTTTACACAAAAAATAGAAAAAAACTAATAATTACTTATTAAAAATACCCAGTTATATAAAATAAGCGATAAGTTATCTGCAAAAGCATCGTCAATTATAATATTAAATTACACCATTAAAATATTTCATTAATCACATTTCCAAAAACAATGTTTTGTCAGCAAAAGCTTCGTTCAACTTATAATAACTTTTATTAATTAAATGTCCTTTTATAAATAATTTAAATGAGTTATCTGACATATTATGTACATTGTCCGGTATTTTATTATAAAATTTTATTGAGGTGCAGTAATAACTTTTGCTTACCTTAGCTAATCTAATTTTGGGTAAGACGAGGCGATTTCTATGTCTAGTATTATAATTATGTACATCTGTATGTCTAGTCATCTCATTTATATTTTCTCTTACATGAAGAACATTCTGTTGTATAAATTCCCCAGTCATTGTCATTATGCCTAATTCCCTAAATTCCCATTGAGCCATTGAAGGAATTAAGAAACTCCTCCTTTTTTGTTTGTTTGTTAAAATGTAGCTTATGTTACCTATAATAACGACTCGACTAACTCCTCATTCATCAGAATCAGATGAGTAGTTTTAGGCGTTACGGTGGAACGACCAGATATACAAGAATACATACATATATACGACATTGACGACCTCTGTGGCGCGGCGGGCGAAGCTTGGCCTGCGACGCAGGAGGTTGCGGGTTCGATTCCCGCCTCGGAACAAATATTTGTGCGATCGCAGATATTTGTTCAGGGTGTTCTGGGTATTTTCTATGTATAATAAAAAATATCTATCTATGTAATATATTGTATTAAGTATATCAGTTATCTAGTACCCATAACACAAGCTCTGCTTAGCTTGGGGCTAGATAATGTTGTGTTAACTGTCCAGTATTAAAAAAAAAATAAAAAATATACTGCTAAAACATAACTCTTCCTTTTGGCTTTGCCGTCGTCGGGTAAAAACTAGCAGCCAGTTCCTTGAACCACAGAATATATACAGATTGAACACAAAAAGCGGTTGGTATCAACATGCCGGAAGTTTTAATAGCATATAATTCATCAGTAATATGATGTTCTCAGCGAATTGCTTAGAGTGCACAATGCGGTTATTACATAATATTTTGTTCAAGGAAGTAACAAAAACAGGTTTTTTTCACCTTTAAAAAATAATTTTGATCAACGCTAAATGCAGCTTGCAAATGTTAGCTGTCTAATATTTCTTAATTGAAATATAGTTCTAATATTTTTTCAAACCACCGCCGCTCGACAATGTCCAATAACATTGCAATAATCATGCAACCTCAACGTAAAGTAAAGCATTATATCTTAAGTGATAAAAAGTTGTATGAAACTCCCTACGCCCTAGGGAATATTTGAATTTGGAACGCAAAAATCGTGTGGAAACTCGTGGAAAACTCTAAGCAAAAAAATGCCCATATGGCATTATAAAGAGGTTTGTACGAAAATCGAACTGGCCATAAAAAAAATGGCTATCAATAATAAAACACGACACGAGTTTCCTGCAAGTGAGTTTCAATGCAAACGGGTTTCAATCTTGTTGCGTCGTTTATGGTTTCCTATAGGGCTATAATGATATACACTAAAATTAAACTCAAAAGTAACTAAGGCCCAAGTTCACGAACAAATAAATCGGTGGTTACCGTAACCAATCGTCAAAGTGACAGATAGATGACTTATGAAAACATCTGTCAAAAAGAGTTGCTTAAGCTAAACAGTCGTTTAAACGTCCATTAGTGTGTTGGTCGTCGTCGTTTCGTATGAGGTAGCCGCCCGAGGGCCTCTGACATGGCTTATCGACTGCTATTAATCAATAACAGCCGGGACCGACAGCTTAACGTGCCCTCCGAAGCACAGAGCGATGAAAACTACATAACCTGAGAGTTGCAGTTTCGTCATGTTTGCGTTTCACCGTGTGTTCTGGGCCTTAGGCTGTGTGTTGATAGTCTGTCAGTTAGTCAGTCAGGCAACGATTTTATGTATCTACACTGATCATCATTTTGAGCGATGATAAATGCACATTGTTAGAAGCATGTGAAGTAGGAACTTTGTGGTCATATTTACTATTCGAATTACTATAGTTCAATAAGGAACTGATAATAAGCTATTCAAACGAGATAGAAACAATACATCATAATATTTATGGTAAATAAATGGTGTTCTGTGTACCAAGGTTACTGCACTTAGAATGTAAGTCACGAGGGAAATAAATTGAAAATAAAACGTGATTTTATCGGGGGCAGACCACACTCAAAGTAAGATTGACAATGGAAACAAAAAAAAACTCTTTACACAAATACAGTGCATTTTTAGGTTAGCACGAATTACTGGGTGGATCCCATTTTAACATTGCACTTATCCGTTAAAGGATAAACTGGGATTGTTAATAAATAAATAAATAATGCTGGACAATTCACACAACATTATCTAGCCCCAAGCTGAGCAGAGCTTGTGTTATGGGTACAAGATAACTGATTTGCTTAATACAGGACATTACAAAAAGTTTTTTTGTATTATTTCATAGAAATAACCCAAAAATAAAAATAAATAATACACTATAAATTGGAATCGAACCCTCCTGCGTCGCAAGCGAACCTTCTAATCTACCTTCTGGGTAGATTCTAAAAATACGTTTATGGAGATTAGTCACCCAAAACTCTGTCCCTATCTAACTCAGTAAAGTTCAGGTAAGTAAGAACGGGGCAGAACAGAGCACGCGAAACAAATAATTAGCGAAAGTTACGAAAAACCGCAACTGTCTCAAGCAAATTGCTATTTTCAAAAATCTCAACTTGTTTTTTTATAAACCTATAAATTGCCTTTTATTGTAAAATCATTAAAATCGCTTCAGGCGTTTGGAAGCAGTAGGCGTTTTTTGTGTAAACCATAGGAACTTTAGATTTTTACCTGTAAAAAGCAACAGCAAATAAAAAGAGGTAAACTTATTTTCTATTCTTGATTATATTATATCTATTTATATGTTTTTTTATCTATTTGTGTCATCCGTTTAGGAGAGGTAGGAAAAAGACTACTTCTAAATAAATAAAAAATATCTAACGCATATCTATGGACCCAAAACTGCAATATGGCCCTATCTTAGAAATAAGATAGGTCCATATTGCAGTTTTGGGTCTATTATTGCCTTAATTGGGGCCCCCCCAATTCGATTTGAACTAAAATCTTGTAGGTTCGTACAATTCAATTTTTGAAAGAGAGGCACGGTGTAAAATGAGAGCTAGTGCCAGATCCTTTGGTTGGAATTCGGAAAATTCCTCTACTTTTTTTTTTTTTTTTTTTTTTTTTTTAAACATTGATAGACCTTTGTTTGACCACGATCTCACCTGTTGGTAAGTGACGATGTGGCCGAAGATGACTGACTGATGATGATGTGTGACTTACTTGCGAAACGGCAATAAACGCGCAAAATATTCTAAAACTTGTTCCAGCACGTACGTTTTTTTGAGAAAGTCTTACGAGTTTGTGTATAAAATGCTTGTAATTTAGATTTTAGACAACATGGGCAAGATACCTGATAAGTCTTTTTTTTTACTTTTACAGTTTATAAGTACATTATGAACATCCAAAGTTCAGGTAAAATTGTGCAAATAAGCTGATTTTTGAAGGCTTATACAGAACTTAGTGGTAAACAAAAAATATGCAAAAAAACATCACGTACGTAGATATATTCTTCAAAATACATATTTGTACAAAACATCTGAAGAAAAAATTGTTACAACTTCATAATCACGTACGAGCTGAGCACCAGCGTTTTTATCGAAAGTACTGGAATTGACTGCTCTTAAGAGAAATATATTTGACTCTTGACAGCCTCTTAACATCTAGATAAGTCAGATATTGTGTGTCTTCCGGAAGTATTAACATATAGCTATAAAAGTCTCATAAAATAGCTATTACATGAGATCTGAATGAGAACTGGATCTGTTCAACGTATATAGTTACATGTTTTTATGCTGATTAAAATTATAAATAAGGACCTTTGTGCTGAAGTTTTATACTTAGCTAAAACAAAAAGAAATAGATCCGCATTAAGAACAGAGAAGTTGGCGATGCAGATGACATTGGAGAAATATTACCTACTTACTTGATTGGGTGGATTGTTGAGACGGGACAGTAAGGGCAGGTACCCGTTATAGTTACAGGAAAACGTTCCTAGGAGACCATCCATTTTGCTATCAAAATGTATGGAAAATATAAATATTTTTCGCTATTTCTGATGTTTCTAGTCCTCAAACCTCAGCTAGTCCAGTAGAGAATTTTGATGAGCTATCAATAATTTGTCTACAGTCCAAATAATCTCTCCTAGTTCGCAAAAAAATATTTCATTCATTCATTCATTCCGTCAATGTATAACTTATTGTGTACTTTTTCTGAATGTTGTTACTATGTGAATATAATATAACAAATGGGTATCTAATAAACCATCGAGCAACGCAGGCCTCCGTGTTGCTCGATGTAACAAACAGACCTATACATGACCAAGCGAGCAAAGCGAGATGTATATATATATCTACGTATGTATGTATGTTAGTACTCGCGTACGGGTCTTATCTATTTTTTTCCTTAACCTATATTGTCCCACTGCTGGGCAAAGGTCTCCCCCAAATTCTTCCACTTGTCTTTATCTACGGCAGTCTCCCACCACTCCTTCTCAAAATTCCCAAGATCCTCCCGCCAACGCTTTTTCGGCCGACCCCGATGTCGCCGTGCTTCAGGCATCTATTATTCAACGAATATTGACGAAACATTTTCTTTTGTTTACTATAACATAATCTTGTTCAGTATTAATTTTATATAATTTATAATTTAAGTTAATTCGTATTTACTTACTTACGTACCTAAGTAGGTACCTTCCTTAGTTTCATTTTGTATGTAAGCTTCTCGGTTAAATACAGAAGTTACATGATTACATCTTGGACCAGTTGAGCTACCTCTGTATTCAGGTAGCACAGCTGTTTCATTTGTAGTTTTGTTTTTTTTACATAGATACTTACTGTATTAGTAATAATATTATTTCTGTAAATAAACGTACCTACTTCTTGATGGTTGAGCCGATTTTGATGATATTTGGAGTGTGGATGGATGCTGTTTTTTATCCCAACCCCACGAATGCGAAGCCTTCTGAGCTTGGGACTATATGTAGGTACTTACTTTGGATATATATAAGACAGGAATTGTATGGTCTCAGTGAGGAATACGTTGTATCCCTTTCTTGCGTAAGTGTTCCCGATAGCCTGGGTGTGAGGGAAGATGGAGCTGTCGAGGAACCCGACTGCGTATACCACCGTCTTCCTGTTTTTGAGATCTGGAATAAGATACATTCATCATCATCATTAGCAGCATTAGCCTCCTCCCTCAAACACAACTCCAATCAGTTTCGTGCAATTCGCATCCCGGTCTTTCCCTCTACGCCCTCTAGGTATATAGTCCGCCCAGCTGGCTGATGGTCTGCCACGGCCTCTAGTGCTCCCTCTCGGTCACCACTCGGTCAGGGCTTTACAACACCTGCCGTCAGGTCAGCTGTTTCCGCGTGATTGAGTAACAAATATCCAAAACCAAACATCCAAACATTGTAACTTTGACTTTTATTAAAAGCTTTTATTTTACTTGCAATGTATGTATGTTTGTCTGGATGGAATCCGGGTGGAATCTTGCAGCAGTTATCTTCAACTGATTGAGCTGAAATTTTGCATACCTGTCAACTTCCAATGACAATATAATATGATGGTGACAGCGAACTGATCTGATGATGGAAACGAAAGGTGAACAACGGAACTCCTCGATGTATAATTGTAGACTGGCCGTGTTTAGGCTCATTTTGATCAGCACACTGTTACGATCACTAATTTTATAAAAGCTTGTATTGAAAAATACATTTTCCACAAACAAACTTATGATATTAATATAGTATACTAGTGAATGATTTATGAATGATTTTACGAGCGCTATTCTGTTTAGCTTCTATTTAGGATTTTATTTTATTCTTATTTAGCAGCACTTTACTGAGTTATTTAGTGACAGAATTTGAAGCCTGACTGCGTCGTCAAAATTCTCTCAAAACCGCCCAAATGAGCTGCATATCCGGCTACGAACGACGACGTGCCATCACGTAAACGTGCGCTGAACTACCCCATGGCATGTGTTACGAAACAGTTGTACACGTATGCCCATACATCATGTGAAAAACCGAAACGTGGTCGTTAGAATAATATGAGAAACATGCTTTTAACCGCGATTTTGCTAGGATATATAAAAAATATAAGTCGCCCGATGTACCTGGAGGGCAATTCTCAGATTGTAGAGATTATCTCTAAATTAGAGATAATGTCGAAGCATGAATGTCTACAAAAAAATTCACGAAAATGTCACAATAACCATCAAATCGTATTCGATTTGAATGATTTTGATCGACTTATGCCTATTTGTAACATCACGAGAATAGCAAATTAAGATTTTATTCGACATTCGCCAACTTTTTTCGACATATGTCGAATTCGACTTAATCTCTACAATCCGAGAATTGTCCTCCTGCGCCGTAGACCAATTTATATAGCAAGACAACCTTCTTTCTACCAATAGCAATCGCGCGCTAAAATCTTACGCTGTTATTGGTTAATCGATTTCGCGTTAAAATCGCGGCATCTTGTTCATCCAGTCGACTCTTAGATGTGAGCGGGACAGAGCTATACAGCGGGACAGATCTATACTATGCGTTCGGCTAGTATTAGATATCAGTCTGCGCTTTTCTGCGCAAACGAAAACAGTCGATCCGACTTATATTTTGGGTAAAACTGTACCTAATACCTCATGGGACTGGGCAGGGCACGTCAGTTGAATGCTTCCCAACAGGTGGGCGAACATCAGCATACCCTGGATGCCTGAAGGACGGTGACATCGGGGTAGGCCGAGAAAGCGTTGGCGGAACGGTCTTGTGAATTTTGAGGAGTGGTGGGAGACTGCCAAGGACTAGGACAAGTGGCAGAATTTGGGGGAGACATTTGGCTAGCAGTGGGACAAAATAGGTTAAGGAAAAAAACCCTTATATCAAATGTAATACCTAATATCAAGCTGGGCTGGAATGCTCGCCTCTAGTGGTTTGACAGATGTTGAACAAGTAATTAATTATGTAAAAAAAATAAAAAACCCCCAACGCAATGACACGGCTGAACCGATTTTGATCAAACATAGCTAAGAACACTCCTGACAAATTCACCTTTCAAATAAACAAAAAAAAACTAAATCGGTTCATCCGTTCGGGAGCTACGATGGGACAGACAGACACACACACACACACACACAAACAATCACACACCCACACACACGCACACACACACACACACACAGACACGTCAAACTTTTAACACCCCTTCGTTTTTCGTCGGACGTTAAAAATGCGGTGATTAGTTCTAATTCACACACACTTTTTCCCGAAAGGGTAGGTAGAGCCTCAAATGGGCCTCTTTTCACCGTGGGTTACACCATCGTGCGAAATAGACGTGACAAGTGGTGAGCTCATCGACGGCATTGCTTCCCACGACTGACTCTCATAACGCTTTCTTCCAGTAATAACCCATCAGGACAAATCTTATACCAACAAATCCTACAAACAAGTCCGGGTAATCCCTTAGTTGGCTCTTATGACATCCACGGGAGGAGACGGAGGGTCGGGATGGATTCTTAGGCCGGGCGCACCACGCATTTCAATACAACCTTTTATAAAATTAGTGCAAGTTAAATATAAACTTGTAAATGGCATTCCATGGGGTAAATCCCACTAAAACCATACATAAATGATAGCCGAGCGAAATTGAATCTAGCAATTTGTCACTTACGACCTTTTTGATGTGGACCCGGTATGAATAAAATATGAATGGTACGTGGATCGAGGCATTCACATCACGAGACATCATACTTTTCACAAGGGCCGCACTTAGGATATTGAACGGGAGTTTTTTTTTGTTTTTTTTTTTTTGTTTTTTTTTATACTACCAAGGTAGCAATCAAGCTTACGGCCCACCTGTTGGTAAGCGGTTACCGTAGCCTATGAACGCCTGCAATACCAGAGGCATAACACGCGCGTTGCCGACCCTTTAAAAATTTCCAAACACCCCTTTTGAAGAACCCCATACTGTAGTCGCTCGGGAAAACCTCAGCACGGAGATCATTCCACAACCTGAGCGTTCGAAGGAGGAAGTTTCTCTGAAACCGCACAGTCCGGGACCACCCTGGCTCTAAGGTGTTCGGATGAATCCTCTGCCGATGGCGAGCGGTGCGGTGAAAAAAGGTTGCTGTAGGCATCATGTCAAACAATTCCTCGGAACAAAACCCATTATACAAACGGTAGAACACGCAGAGAGAGGCAAAGTCTCTCCTCAGACTTAAGGGCTCAATACCGTTCGTGAGCTAGGGATTATCGACAATTGTCATTGCTCGCCTTTGAACCGAGTCAAAAGGTCCAAGCTGGTAGCCAGGTGCTCCTGCCCAGAGGTGACAGCAGTACTCCATGTGGGGCCGGACTTGCGACTTAAACATTAATATGCCTATGTTCTACTTAGGAGTAAGTATAAACCCTTATCACAGTTCGTAAATCAAATAGAATATAAACCGTTAATTTGACACACATAACACATACCACAAGGACGATAATACTAACGTAGGTAACACGAAGCGATTTCATACAAATAAACAAGAGCCTAAAAATAGTACATAAAAGCAGTATAAACCGGCTCATGTGGATGTGCTCCAAAATGGCGTTCAGCTCAGCATAAATGTTGACAATTCTCATTATTAGGCATCCGTAACCAAAGGGTAAAACGGGATCCTATTGCTAAGACTCCGCTGTCCGTCCGTCTGTCTATCTGTCCGTCTGTCACCAGGCTATATTTCATAAGCCGTGATAGTTAAACAGGTGAAATTTTCTTAGATGATGTATTTCATGTTGCCGCTATAACAACAAATACTTAAAAACACAATAAAATAAATATTTAGGGGTGCTCCCATACAACAAACGTGATTTTTATCCCTGTTTTTATAGATAGTGGTCCCTTCGTGCGCGAATTCGACACGCACTTGGTCGGTTTTTTATATTAGTACGCAAGTATGTCATGATCTCTGTCTGTTTGTTACCTTTTCACGACTAAGCGGCCCTTACCGTGACACTAAAATCGACGGATTTGAATTAAAAATGAGTTGCATAAGAAAGTTCTACTATTGGGGTATGCAAGTTCCACTTCTAATTCTTCAGCCCCATTTTCGCTCCCCTGAGTCCATCCCTGCTGCTCATATTTTAAACGTATTGAATTTATTACCGGGGAAAATTTATTATTGTCTTCAAAAAGGCAGTTATGGGATTGTCGCTTTTTTTGTTTTGTCCGGTAATGTCTAAATTTTGCATTTTCATGGACTTGTTGATTTATTTTATTGAGTTGGCTATCAAAATGATTTTATGGACATCTGCTCATTTTGATCTGTTCTTGTCTTTGTATTGGCTAGTATTTGTGGGACGCTACATGCGTTGATACCCTTGCGCCATCTCATCTGTCCGGGACATCAGTTAGGGCCGGTGCGGCGGCAGATTCCGCTGAGGACCTCAAAAGACGCAAATATGCAAGTCTCGACAGAGCTTACTTATTTGAGCCTTTCGGGGTCGAGACTCTGGGTCCGTGGGGTTCCGGGGCCCTTCGCGTTTTCAAAATTCTTTCAGGGCATCTGGTCGAAGCGACGCGTGACCCGAGAGCTGGCTCTTATCTGGCTCAACGCATTTGTATTGCCATTCAGCGTGGCAATGCAGCTAGCATCTTAGGGACGCTTCCGTCTGGTAGTGATTTGGATCAGTTGAGCTACCTTTAGATCGCTTGCAGCGGTCTTCAGGTAGCACAACTGTTTCATATGTATTTTGTACATACCTTGTATTATTCTTTCTGTAAATAAGTATAGTATTATTTTATCTGTGGTATTTTATTTTATTTTATTTATTTTATTTATTGAACAAAATCCACAGCCCTTAATATAAAACAGTAACTCTTACTAAGCTAATCTTAAAGCCAATAACGGATTTACATTTTATATAATACAAATTTTAAACAAACAGACAAAGTGTGAAAATTAATATTGACCTAACATAGTAACATAGTATTAATTACCTACAATTAAATACATATCCTAAGTACATATCATAATTAATAAGAATATATAAAAGATAAATATAACATATAAAATTAACAACAAATTATTAAAATGAACAATTACAGGGGGTTTAAGAGTGTTGCATTCACATTGCATGATCATCCTCCATTATTTTTAAAATTTCTCTTTTAAAAGTTCCCTTGCTATTATGAAATATATCATATAAGTTGAATTCCTCGTTATAAACTTTATGTAGTCTATTAACTATCGAATACTGTGCATAGTTTGTTGAAGAGTGCGAGATAGCAAACAACTAAGAAACACCACTGACTTGACTTTCAGGTGAGATCGTGGTCAAACAAAGGTCTATTAATGTTAAAAAAAAAAACAAAAAAAAAAACTTCGTATTGGTATTATGATCGTCGATTGATTAACATAATTTATGTAAAGTATCAGAAATCAAAGAGTACCCTCTATTTTCGTAGTTACTACCATTTTCTAAACAACTTAAAAAAAAAGCTCATTTTTGTTTCCTGATATCTCTGTCATTTATTGTAATTACAAAACAGATTACAACCAACTTAGTGTACACTTAAAAATTACACACTTTCAATTATTGCATTAAATGTGAACCGATTTGTTTTTTTTAATTTGATAGGATACACTTTCAGATTACTCGTAGTCCCAAATTTATCAAAAATTTGGTTCTGATGATGGGATCCATCAGGAATTGAGAGAACTCATCAAATATAATCCAATTAAATTTAAATTAAATATTCCAAAATACTAGGAAAATTAGGGGATATATCCAGTCGGTTTTTTTTGTAAGGAATTATTTCATAATTATAAATTATTTACGCTATTGCAGCCATTCAGCGTGGCAATGCAGTCAGTATCCTAGGGACGCTTCTGTCTGGTAGTGATTTGGATCAGTTGAGCTACCTTTAGATCGCTAGCAGCGGTCTTCAGGTAGTGCAACTGTTTAGTAGTATTTTTTTTAAAATTTGGTCATACCTACCTTCTCGTATTAGTTGTAAGTATTATTGATTGTAAATAAATATTTTAAAGCTTTTTATTGCGAGTACCAGAACGCCAAGAGATTTTTGCAAATAAACTTTCCTAATGATTTCTTACTATCTATAAGTGATAGAATTGGGCATCCATCCACGCCTTAAAGTCGCGCAGTGGACTATGGAGAGAGCTATGCTCAAAGTTTAATTATGCTCCTATACAAAGCATGACTCACCTGCGCTTTTGCTCTCTCTGCCCGACCACCTGCACACTAGAAGACCTGAACCAGGCAACGGAAAGGGGCTTAGCGATTGCTTCCTATTGGTCCAATAAAATTAAGTCATGTTTAGCCACTGACACGAAAGAAGAAGAATTACGTAAGAATATCTGCAAGGAGCCATACCTATCCCTTTATCCTTGACGACGCTTTTCCATGCGCTCTCGACGGGCAGCGAGCGGCGCCGAGCCTGGCCGTTGACGATCTTCTGTACCGTAAGGGTGAAGTGCTGCATCATGCTGGTGCTGATGGAGGCGTTCTTCAAGGTACCTGGACCTGCAAACACAATTATTGATGACTAGCTGAATACCCGCGCTTTGCTACGTATCACATCACAAAAAAAACACCTCTTTTTACCCCTTTTTACAAGCTTTTATTTAACTTGCAATGTATGTTTGTGTGGGTGGGATCCGGGTGTAATCTTGCAACTGAATTTTAAAGCAGTTTTGCTCAAGCGATTGAGCTGAAATTTGGCATACCTGTCAAGCTACGATCACTAATTTTATAAAAGCCAAGCTTTTATTTAACTTGCAATGTATGTATGTTTGTCCGGGTGGAATGTTGCAACTGAATTTTAAAGCAGTTATCCTCAACCTATTGAGATGATATTTTGCATACCTATCAAGTTCCGATGACAATACAATATGATGGTACAGCGAGCTGATCTGATGATGGAGACGGAAGGTGGACAACGGAAATCCTCGATGGATAATAGTAGACTGGCCGTGTTTAGGCTCATTTTGATCAGCACACAGTTACGATCACTATTTTTATAAAAGCCAAGCTTTTATTTAACTTGCAATGTATGTCCGGGTGGAATCTTGCAACTGAATTTTAAAGCAGTTATCCTCAACCGATTGAGCTGAGATTTGGCATACCTGTCAAGTTCCAATGAAAATACAATATGATGGTGACAGCGAGCTGATCTGATGATGGAGACGGAAGGTGGACAACGGAACTCCTCGATGGATAATCGTAGACAGGCCGTATTTAGGCTCATTTTGATCAGCACAAAGGTAAGATCGCTAATTTAAAAAAAATTGCATGAAATATTTTGCACAAAATACTTATTTAGATCGAGAAAGATGAGTGTAGTAATTAAAATTGACCTAATTATATTAGTTTTTTAATGTTTTTTTTTTTACTTTTAAATTATCTGGCCAATTTAAACAAGGATCCCTCAAACGTAAGTTAGTTCAATCGATCGCTACACCAACGTATTCAAAACAAAGCTTAAACGTTTACGATCTAATGAATAACGCTATAGAAAATGCGTACAACAAACTTGTAAATTGTAATACAAACTTGACCGAATTAATCCCACTTACCTAGACCTCAGTCTAGCTAACCTACCTAGACCTAGTGCTTACCTGCCTATATTTTATAGTTTATAAGGCGCTCATGCAAAGTACACCATTATTGCTGTTACATTGCATAATAGTAAGTATAAATACAATTATTTACAGAAAGAATAATACAAGGTATGTACAAAATACATATGAAACAGTTGCGCTACCTGAAGACCGCTGCTAGCGATCTAAAGGTAGCTCAACTGATCCAAATCACTACCAGACGGAAGGGTACCTAAGATGCTGGCTGCATTGCCACGCTGAATGGAAATACTAATGTGTTGAGCCAGATAAGAGCCAGCTCTCGGGTCACCCGTCGCTTCGACCAGATGCCCTGGCAGAATTTTGAAAACGGACCCAGAGTCTCGACCCCGAAAGGCTCAAATAAGTAAGCTCTGTCGAGACTTGCATATTTGCGTCTTTTGAGGTCCTCAGCGGAATCTGCCGCCGCACCGGCCCTAACTGATGTCCTGGGCAGATGAGATGGCGCAAGGGTATCAACGCATGTAGCGTCCCACACCAAAGGCCTACCCTTCTCCCACGGAACAAGTAAGTTAGATTAACATAATAATACCCACAGTCACATACGTAGTCCTAAGATCCCCTGTGTTGCAGGAACTAAGAGTACCATGCTACTACAACAGACAGACATGGAACTAATATTTGCAGATCATACAAACATTTGTCCTGAAACAGGAATCAAACCCGCAACCTTTCACATCTCAGCCGGCTACTCGCCCGACGCGCTACAGAGGTCGTCGTATTTATGATTATTCGTAGATTTGGTTATTTACATAAAAAAGACAGGGTTTTTTTTAAGAAACTGCTTCGGCTCGTCTGTTTCTTATATATACATTAGCACAGTTCATACGAAGCAACAAGTGCTCGTGCTTCGCGGTGTCTTTTATCGGTGCCGGGCACCGAACACCGCTCAGTCGCGCTCACACCATCATGGGCTCATGCAACGCTAGAACATGCCTCATTGCGCCATAATTAATTGTTCAAATTCCACAAAAAACAGTAAATCGTAAATGGGGACGTTTCCTTTCATTGGTAGTTAGGTAATTACTCACCTTATTTAATTTACAACAAAATATTTTCAATTTAGAGTGGTGTCGTGTCGTTTCTACTAAAATAATAGTAAACAGTGTGTTTCCCAAGGTCATCCATTGCGGCTTTTACTTTACATAATACTTAATGCATCTTATTCATAGCCTGCAATGGATTGTGAAGCAAACGATATTTTCGTATACATTCAAGTTGCATGGTACCTACAGCCGTAGGTATGAAAAATAGACATGCTTTGTTTTCATAGATATTGAGGGCGCTTGTTTCAGCAGTCTGTGGTTACAGTTAGATTACCTAAGTACCAACCATATTTAGAGTTCAACCCGACAAGGTAGTAGGTAGTAGTTTAGTAGTAGTAGAGCTTTTTTGTGAAAGAGTTCGTCCGGGGAAGTACTACCACCGTACCTATTTCTGCCGCAAAGCAGTAGTGCTCGCATTGCTGTGTTCCGGTTTGAAGGGTAAGGGTGCCGGTGAAATTACAGGCACATGAGACTTTTCATCTTTATGTCTCAGGGTGGCGGGCGCAGTGCAATGCCACATAGGGCGCGTCCTAGGTGGACGTGACCTATGAGGTAATGCACTGTTCATAGGCAGAGGTTACCGCTTAACATCAGGTGGGCCATCTGCTTGCTCCGCCATTCCAGTAGTATAAAAAAAAAAAAAAAAAAGGTAAAACGAGAAAAATATTAGAGGGAGTTGAAGCGTAAATTCAGCCGAAAAGTTCGTTATGTTTTCGAGGTTTGTTCGGGTTGTTCGTCCGTCCGTCACGGCTTCCAACTTTTACAATTATGAGCCAACATGTATCAAATTTTGTACAGATCCCTGTACTTTCTCAGTTTTATGAAAATAAAATAATAGATTTATTTTAATTTATGGTGAATCTTCTCATAAAATCATGTTAGGTTTGGTTGCGACGACCACGGGGGTGGCCGTCGTCATTAACTTGAACCAGAGGTGGCACGCGCGGTGTTCCCACGTGTCTATTAATAAGCGTTGGATATAGCTTAGTTTGGGCCATAACAGTGGCAAATGCCGCCGTGGCTTCGGAAGAACGCGCAAGTGTACCCGAAGTCATAGCACTAAAGGCGTTAAGAAGGAACATAGTGGTGGTTTTAGCCGGTAGGAGTCCGGCATAACCCTACTGTCACCCCCGTGACAGTAGAGTATCCATGATGGATTTCCCACTTAAAAAAAAAAAAAAGGTTGGTATTGTTACATGATGTTTGTTAGTTTGTTTGGGATAAATCATAAAAACTGTACTTTGAACAGGTTATCCTCGACCGATTGAGCTAAAATTTTGCATACCTGCCCAGTTCCGATGACAATACAATATTATTGTGACAGCGAGCTGATCTGATGATGGAGACGGAAAGTGGACAACGGAACTCCTCGATAATAGTAGACTGGCCGTGTTTAGGCTCGTTTTGATCAGCACACGGTTACGATTACTAATTTTATAACAGCTTGTATTGAAAAATATATTTTTCACAAAAACTTATTTAGGAGTTGCATTGCCTGGAAATACGTCCAGCACTCATGGAGGGTGGTAAAAGTAGTTTTTCTCCCAAAGACTGGTAAGTCTGACTTCTTTGTTCGCATAAGGACAGATTCTCAAAAAGACAGATTCACATTAGGACAGATTCTGAACAAGAAATTTATTTTGTAAAAATTAAAAAAACCCTCAACGCAATGAAAGTACTGAACCAATTTTGATCAAACATAGCTAAGAACACTCCCGACAAACTCAACTTCAAACAAAAAAAAACGAAATCGGTTCATCCGTTCGGGAACTACGATGCTACAGACAGACACACACACACACACACACACACACACACACACACACATTAACACGTCAAACTTATACACCCCGTCGTTTTTGCGTCGGGGGTTAAAAAGACAGATTCGCAAAAAGGCACGAGTACATAATAAGTACACTCAGCCAAATTCCTTCAGACCCAGCCTGAGCTCGATCCTATTAAAACACCTGAGGCGCGGTTTATGCAAACTAAGATTGAATAATTACAAGTATTTATGGAATATAGTCCCACTGTGCAAATTGATAGCTTCCACAATACTTCATTACTTGATAACCGCAATAATATGAGGATTCTCTTGTTAAACATTATATTGTAAGTGGTTGTTTATGATGTTTGATGTTAATAATAGTCGTTATGTAGGTACTTAATTACGATAATAGGTACGCTCTTAAATTAATCACAGGAGTCGATAATATATCATATGCGCATGCGCTAACATGACTGGATTATGGATAATATTGTGAGGAAAACGCCTACAGTTACTATGATCACATCACTCACACTAATACAGGGCGTCCCAAGACTATGCGACATCAAGGGAAAGTACCTTAAATATTGTAGATGGATATTTTCGGAAAGGAGACTTTATTTTATTTTTAAAAGTTAGAAATATTGCATTCAAAGATTTTCTAAAAATCACTCGCTTCGTCTGGGAAAGGAACCGACTTAAAAAAAACAAAGAATTGAGAGAATGGACAAAAAATATATATAATTCCTCTTAAGAAACATGATATCTTAAAACAAAGGAATAACGTAAAATTAATCATTTTAATTTTAATTTTTCATTTACATCAGTTCGATTCCCAGACGAAGCAAGTATAGTTTTTAGAAAATCTTTGAATCCAGTGTAATTTAGAATGAATGTAATTTAGAGGTAGTGTAATTTTTAAAACTTACTAAGTTTTAAAAATAAAATAGTCTCTTTTCCACAAAATATCCTATCTACAATATTTAAGGTACTTTTCCTTCATGTCCCATAGTCTTGGGACGCCTGTATATACTAATACTAGTGTCCGTCGGCAGCTTCGCTTGCGTTTTACTACGATATAAAGTTGCATATTCCATATGATCCAGGTGATAATCTATGTGTGTACTAAATTTCATCGAAATCAGCTCAGCCGTTTCGGTGTGATTGAGTAAAAAACATACAAACATCATAGCATAACATAACAAAAAATACGTTTAAGAGCTCGGGCGCGGTCGCAGCTCAAGATTTTTTGGGGGGCATCTTGCCTCTAGTACAAAAGTCAAAAATACTTTATTTATTGAAATCACAAGGATCATTTTGCATCGTCTCATAAACTTAATTTACTCCTATTCCAAAGTGACCTTGAGCGGTCGCGATCTGAAAATTCAGTATTTTGACCTCGAGGAGAGTGCATTACTAAAGATACCTATTATTAGGACACATAACGGCGAGCGGAACGAGCCGCGAAAAATTGTGTTTTTTAGCTTGAGGAGAGTGCAGTAACAAAGATATCCATTATCAAAACATATAACGGCGAGCCGCGAAAAATTCTATATTTTTAGGTCTAGGAGAATGCAGTAAAAAAGATATCCATTATTAGAACAAAAACCAGCGAGTGGAGCGAGCCGCGAAACATTCTGTTATTTTAGGTCGAGAAGAGTGCAGTAATAAACATAGTTATTACTAAAACGCAAGCGGAGCGAGCCGCGAAAAATTCTGTATATTTATAGATTTAGGAGAGTGCAGTAAAATAAAGATATCCATTATCACAACATATAACATCTTGTATTGGGGTAAGTTCCTAGCTTTGAGTCGTTTTTTTTTCATAAAGAAAAAATAATAATATTACTTTACATTGGCTTAATTGCTCGGAGTATTCCAAGAGAATACGAAGATGAGTTCTGTAGGTTCATCCATAGAAATATATATAGGCGCTAATCTCATTACCCTTCTTCACTGAAACGAGAAACGAGGCATATAATGCGCGTCATGTAAAAATAACGCTGGCGGTCATACATCTTCATACGTTCCAGCGTTCTTTTTACATGACGCGTACTATATATAGCTTTGCTTTGCCTTAGCTAAGTAGTCTGTCGTCGGCGACCACTAGATTTCGCGGACTTTTTTGATTTTGGTTTGCATTGGGTGTCCTACAGCACATTTTTTAAAATTACCTACTTTATAGAACGTTATTTTAAATATTTTTGACTAAGACTTTAGTAGGCAGCGAGTAATTTGTTCGAAAGGTTCGTAACCGACAAGTTTTAGGAGATTTCGTGTATGCTTTTTGGGGGGGGGGGGGTCATGCCCCCCCCCTCGGACCGCCACTGTAAGAGCTATTTGACTCTTGACAGCCTCTTTAATAACCTTATCTAGCAGTGGATGTATAAAGGCTGGTTGTGATGACGATGATGTTTTTTTTTAACTTGGTGAATGACGCAACAATCAGTTGGCCCACCTGATGCTAAGCGGTAACCTCCTAACCTCTGCCATTAACAATGTCACGTCCAACTAGGACGCACCCTATGTGGCATTGTAGGTACTGCGCCCGCCACCCTGAGACATAAAGATGAAAGACTCATGTGCCTGTAATTTCACCGGCACCATACCCTTCAAACCGGAACACTGCAATGCGCGCACTACTGCTTTGCGGCAGAAATAGGTATGGAGCTATAACTTCCCCAGACGAACTATCTCACTAAAAATGTTGACTTTATAGTAACACTAAAATCCTTTTGTTTTTTTATCTTGTTTGTAAGGCACGCCTCACCATCTATCTGCACGTCCAGGGTGACTGGAAGATAATGCTGTTAGCATTAAGTCCTCCTAGCACTATTGTTTTTGAGCGAAAGTTTTAAAATAAATAAGATTTTATAGTGTCAGCCATAGTTAGTATCAAATTCAAATTCAAAATCTTTAAATTTCAGGCTTACTGAGAAATGCACTAAACCTAAACAGTAAGCCCATATTAACATAAATACCTTAGAAACTAACGTACACATAAAAACCCTTTATTTATACCTCACTTTATTTATACCAGAGCTAATTGTAACGCGCGATCATTGAATAATGTAGTTCATAGCCTTGAATTAAAACGGTTACCTTATTTGATGTAATTGACCTAACAGTTAAATTCATTACATTAAACAAATAGGTAGATATTACAGACAATGTCATCAAGTCCACTGCTGGAAATAAGCTTCCCCCACAAACGGTCTTGAGCCGTTTCCATCCACCAACTTCCTGCAATCTTAGGTATTAATAATCTTAGATTTGATTTTTAACTGACTAAATCAAGTACAATATTCAAATTAAAAATATGTATGGATAATACATTATAATTCAGAGGGATCATTGTACCAGAAACGAGATAGGACAATAATTCCTCGATAGAAAATAAATCCAAAGTTACGTCTTTTTTTTAACTAGATTCGATTGTTTATTAAAATGGTGCATATTATTAGGTAAAAAAATTGATAAATAAAATTAATACAAATTAAAAACAAATTAATTGTAGGGGTTTTGCAAAATTATCTATATAACACGAGATATTCAATTAAAAACCACTTCTTCGAGCGGCGCGAGGCATTTTTTTAGTATGAAGATTTCTACCTGGTGTTGGCGCAGTCTTTAAATGTCGTTGGATCATCGAAACACGTAGTAGATCATCAATTTAAATGTATTTTATTCCAAGCTTTGATATGTTAAAATATCGAATGAGTGGAGTTTACCAAGAAAACAATAGCTGCAAGAAAGTGACAGCGCTATTACTCACTTGAACCGGGCAGGAGATGAGGTATAGATTTTTGCCACTCGGAAGTAACTGATGTATGCGACAAATGACAAAACTTAGTTTTGCTTCTAAAGTAGCAAATATATAAATAAACCCTTCTCCTTTAATCCGAGTATAATGTGATTACCTACTTATAATTAGGTATACAAATAAATGCTTCATATTTTCTCTAATCGAAGGAGGGACCTAAAACGGGTTTAAGGAGGGCCAATTTCATAAAATAAATCTATCGAGAAAAGGTTTACCAATCGAGTTTCTGTTCTTGATGTATTTAGATTACATCCTCAATTAATTACTGTGTTAATATCAAGCTTGTAACCTTTACCGTTATTGAGTGAGCATGTAACGCAACGACTCTAAAATTTTAACACATCGCCTTAATTTACGAAGAATTCAGTAACAGGTAAGTTTAAAGTTTATTAGTCGGCCTTGGCAGATGAAACAAGATGATGATAAAGGAAGATAGGTATAGTATGAACTCTCCTGCCATTTTCAAAAAGATGCCGTGCCGCTAATTGTAATGCTACAACAACTTCAAGGAATCCTCAGAGCACGGGTTCTACTCGCACTTGTCCGTATTTATTTTCAGTTATGTCGTGGTTTTGGTGGTATTTCAACCAAAAGGAAATTAAATGAATTATATGTGCAAATAGCGTCACTTTGCCTAAACGCGCGATTTGCAAAACAAACACACGACTTGAAACCTCCTGCTTTTTTGAAGTCGGTTAGAAACAAGTAATTAATTTTGTATAAATTAAAAAAAACCCTCAACGCAAGGAAACGGCTGAACCGATTTTGATCAAACATAGCTAAGAACACCCCAACTAGTTCACCTTTCAAACAAAACAAAAAAAAACGGTTCATCCGTTCGGGAGCTACGGTGCCACAGACAGACACACACAGAGACACACACACACACACACACACACAGACACGTCAACTAACTCGACTTCCTAACAAAAAAAAAAGTTTCATTCGTTCTGGAGCTACGATGCGACAGACAGACACACAAACACACACACACACACACACACACACACACACACACACACACACACACACACACAGACACGTCAAACTTATAACACCGCGTCGTTTTAGCGTCGGGGGTTTAATAGGAATTAACTTACAATCTGGTAGTAGACCTGCAGGATAACCAGTGTCAGGCGCTGTGAAGGTGGCAGCTTCCACGATCGCGACGGTCACCACCAGTAGGGCAACGAACGTGGTCAACGAGGGTACAGACATTAACCTGAAAACATAATGCAATGAGAACTAGGTATTATTCACTTACTTAAAAAAAGGGGGAGGTTCTATATTCATGTGTTTTTTTAAATCTATTTACATATATATATGTACCTCATTTCTCCTTCATTCAATAAAATGGTAGCCTAACGGTTCAATAGTGCAACTCAGAATCCAACGATACCGGGTTCGATCCTAGGCTCCGCACCAATGACTTTTCTAAGTTATGTGTGGATTTCCATCACTCTGTGCTTCGGAGGGCACGTTAAGCTGTCGGTCCCGGCTGTTATTGATTAATAGCAGTCGATAAGCCATGTCAGAGGCCCTCGGGCGGCTTGACAAACTCCGACACCAGAGGCCAGCACTACCTCATACGAAACAACAACAACAATAAAATAAATAATAAATAAATAATGCTGGACAGTTCACACAACATTATCTAGCCCTAAGCTAAGCAGAGCTTGTGTTATGGGTACTAGATAACTGATATACTTAATACAATATATTACATAGATAGATATTTATAATTATACATAGAAAATACCCAGAACACCCTGAACAAATATCTGCGATCGCACAAATATTTGTTCCGAGCCGGGAATCGAACCCGCAACCTTCTGCGTCACAGGCGAACTGTTTATGAACAGATTTGGAATATTTTATTCTAGTTGACACGATAATAATTCCAGATTAGTCCCATTTTCATCAAAATCTGGTTCTTATGATGGGATCCATGAGGAATTGAGGTGAGGGATCTTGTAGGGGTATATTATAGGATACATAATTATAGCGATTTCGGTATTTTCAGTAAAAAGTCGATCATTGTTTTTATGATATTATATTTTTTAAACTTTTCCATAATTTGTGACATTACATTTTGTATTTTAATGAGCAATTAAAGTGTTTAATTTTTACTGCAGGTGAAACAGCGGGGCGCAGCTAGTATACATCTGAAAGTCATCTATCGCCAGTCCAAATAAGGGTTCCCACCTGCCACCATGAACCAGACGACGCAGTGTGGGACAGCCCTACTCGAAGGACCGAAGATGTCGTAAAGGTCGCGTAAAGTCAGTGCATGCAGGCAGCTCAAGCCCGTGTATGAGGAGGCGTCTAGGAGTGGACGTCAATCAGCTAAAATGATGGTGATGATTAGTAGAACCCCATAATCCTATCATGTTGTTGTCTATCATCAAACGTTGTCTGGAAGAGATCGCTTTTAGCGATTAGACCGCCCATTGTACGTCGTTAATTACTTTGTTGTTAGTCACTTTTTGTTTTATTTTTCTTAGGTGTACTATAAAGAGTTTATCTATCTATCTACGACGACCTCTGTGGCGCGGCGGGCGAACGTTCGGCTGCGACGCAGGAGGTTGTTCGATTCCCGCCTCAGACCAAATATTTGTGCGATCCGCAGATATTTGTTCAGGGTGTTGTGGGTATTTTCTATGTATAATAAAAAATATCTATCTACTTATATAATATATTGTATTAATATATCAGTTGTCCCATAACACAAGCTCTGCTTAGCTTGGTTCTAGATAATGTTGTGTGAACTGTCCAGCAATATTTATTTATTTATCTATCTACATATATATCGATCTATCTATCTTGTTATTCATTTGATGGCATCTGCCGCAAACTGTTTAATATCCTAACTGAGAACTGGACCCCGATGATCATGACCTAGGTCATTACTATGACATAGGTATGCTATTAGTTCAAATGGTATGTTATCTTCCTAACAAGCACTAATAATAGCCGTCAGTAATAGCGTTAATGTGTTAATTAAGGCGGGGTATCCCGCAAAATTCCTAAATTAATCAAACACAAGAAGATTTTATTTTAAGAGAATAAATCAAGTGCAATATTCAAATGAAAAATTTATATGGTACTACATTATAATTCCGAGGGATCACTGTACCAGAAACACGATAGGACAAAATTTTCTAGATAGAAAAAAAAAAACAAATTTGCCTTCATTTTTTGGCTAGATTCGATTGTTCGACTGTGGGGCTAGATAATGTGAAGTGAACTGTCCAGCATTTAAAAATAATAATAATATGAATGTTTGTTTTATTAAAAAATAATAAATGTTTTTTACTATTTATTTTTTTGTAGATAGTATTGCTTTGTAGTGAAAAATATATTTTTTTACGAGATTTTTAATAAATGAGTGATATAATAATATTAATTTAATTTAATATTATGTTATTTTTTTATATTATCGGGTAACAAATTTGATAAATAAAATAAATACAACAAAGCTGAGGGTTTACTGTAGGGGTTTTGTAAAATTATCAATATTTTACGAGATATTAAAAAAACGCTTTTTTGAGCGGTGCTATGCATTTTTTTGGATGAAGATTTATGCCTGATCTAGGCACAGTCTTAAACTAGAATTAAAAGTTTTTTTAGCAATTTTGTTTACTCACAATAATATCGGTGAAAAAAAGTTTTTGTCCTTGATATTCGCTCACTTTTCATTCCGTAAGCGCTATTCTGTCACTTTATAACTTACCATAACTTTAAATAGTTAGATAAGTTGAAATTACAGGCACATGAGGCTTATCATCTTTATGTCTCAGGGTGGCGGGCGCAGTGCTTTGCCACATTGGGTGCGTCCTAGGTGGACGTGACCTATGAGGTAATGCACCGTTCATAGGCAGAGGTTACCGCTTAACATCAGGTGGGCCTCTTGCTTGTTCCGCCATCCAAGTAGTATAAAAAAAAAAAAAAAAATGTAGTGACAAATTCGGCATTTGTCAGCGCCTTAAGATGCGGCGTGACATGACTGACTCACACATACATGTTAATGGATTAGATGGTAATTATTACAACTCAACACTGTCTCATCTTCTTAGAACATATAGGTACGTTTCTGTAAGGACGCATCCAAAGTCACCAAGGATCTAGAGCCGTTGAGCGTGCGCAGAGATATTGGCGCGCTTAGCGTCTTTTATAAGATTTTTAACAGGGATGCTCTGAGGAGCTGTTTGAACTAATCCCAGCCTCGCACTTTTATAACAGCATATCCCGCCATCGTCAGCGAGCTCACCCGCACCACGCTCTGGATGCGTGTAGGTCTCGCACAGTACATTTTATACTCTAAAAATATGGTACCTATATGGTATTTATTCCCCGTGGTTTAAATGAATATGAAAATAATCCATTTAACATGAAAAAAACACAAAAGTATGTATTATTTAGCAGTTATGGTAAAGGTGAGCTACAAACATTAAGTTTAGCGGATGCACAATTCCAAATATTTCTAAATAATTTTCTTATTAATATTGCATTACAATTGGACTAGACATGCATATAGCATGCCTAGACATGCATGCCTTTTTCCCCGAAAGGGAAGGCAGAGCCTCAATGGGCCTATTTTTTACCGTGGGTTGCACCATTATGTGAATATAGTGATGACAAGGGGTGAGCTCGTCGCCGCCATTGCTTTCTACGACTGACTTGGCTAACATTCCGCCAGGACAAATCTAACGTATCTTACTAACAAGTCCGGGTAATCCCTTAGTCGGCTTTTACGACGTCCACAGGAAGAGACGGGAGGTTTCTTAGGCAGGGCACACCACGAATCTAAAATAATTTTAATGGTTGGTATTCAAATGACCTTATATGACAGGTAGTTAGTTAAATGATTTCCGCAGAACATGCAATATTGGAATGTGGCAAATATGTAATTAATAATGATAACACTGAACGACCATGTAAATATTGCATTCATACATAGAAACACGCCTTTTAGACCGAAGGGGGGGTAGGTAGCATTTCCGTGATTAATTGATTTTAAAAGACAAGAGTTCATTTTGAATTAAATAAATAATAATACTGGACAGTTCACACAACATTATCTAGCCCCAAGCTAAGCAGAGCTTGTGTTATGGGTACTAGATAACTGATATACTTAATACAATATATTACATAGATAGATATTTTTTATTATACATAGAAAATACCCAGAACACCCTGAACAAATATCTGCGATCGCACAAATATTTGTTCCGAGGCGGGAATCGAACCCGCAACCTCCTGCGTCGCAGGCCAAGCTTCGCCCGCCGCGCCACAGAGGTCGTCAAATTAGGATTATCTTGAATATAACTAACACTTAAGGTGAATGTTCAAGTTTCCTTGCCCATACAAAATACTTTAGGCCGTTACTCAAACCACAGATTGTCATTTTATAAATTGACTTATTTTTTAGACTTCCTAATGATAATAGTTATCGCGAATGGTCGTTCCAAACAAAAATATACAATAGGGAATTTTTAAAACAGGTTTGAAATACGACAATTTTTACAAATGTGTGAGTTTATTTTGCACTGACATCTATTATCGTAGTGAGATACTTTTAAGCAGCAGAGCACCCAGTTTAATTAAAGATGACAGTGATGGCGCTAAATTGACCTTCAAACACAAGAGTTTTGTGTAAGATAGTAAGTAAACATGATAGAGATGGCGCTAAATAATAAAAGTGATGTATTCACAGTTCACACAACATTATCTAGCCCCAAGCTAAGCAGAGCTTGTGTTATGGATACTAGATAACTGATATACTTAATACAACATATTACATAGATAGATATTTTTTATTATGCATAGAAAATACCCAGAACACCCTGAACAAATATCTGCGATCGCACAAATATTTGTTCCTATGAACAAAATGAACAAATGTTCCGGGAATCGCACCCGCAACCTCCTGCGTCGCAGGCCAACCTTCGCCCGCCGCGCCACAGAGGTCGTCAATATGCTACCTCCAAGCAATTGCTGAACTGGCGGGAAGTCAACTTGTATCCCACTAATTGGGGGTGGAAGCAGTCTTCTGCAGGGACGCAGTCTTCTCTTCTCAACCCCATCCCCACCACCATGATCACGGCGTCCTCATATGTCCTCATATAAGGATCATCAAAAGAAAAACAGACCGTGTTTGTTGCCTGATTCTTCTAGGTCTGGTTGCGTTGGAACAGGAGTATATGTAAATTTATTTTTTAAGACGATTCAAAATGATCCTTGTGATTTCAATGAATAAAATACTTTTTGACTTTGACTTTGATATGTTGCCGCTCCGTCAGCAAAAGTTTAAAAGCGACGTTGCCAAACCGTTACTAGTGTGAACACACAATACTTTTTATAAGTTGGCCGTAACTTCTACTATAGCGAGCTAGTTCTGATAGGGTTGCCAACTGTACTTATAATAATGTATTCTAATTTATTTTACAACTACGTTCTTTAAACTTTGCAATAGCATTATAGTGCTAGAAAATACTTTATTTCAATTTAGGTAGCCTACCCAAGTTTTAAGTTACTATGTGAGGTGTTAAAAATAAAACAACGAAAGAATTCGTGAAAACTTGGCCAGAATCAATGATAGTATGATGCACGATTCTACGAATTTTGAATAGTCTTATATTTCAAAATGAGTGAAAGTACAACATGGATTTAAAACACTAGAGAACAGTGATCACCACGAAAGCTGCGAGCGAGCCGAAGGCGAGCGTGGCTCAGTAGTCAGCAGGGCCCGCAGCGAACCAGAACCAACACCTGAACGCCAATACCCTAGATGATGATGATGATGATGATGACGATGATGTTGTTAATGTTCATCACCACCACCATCATCATCACCATCACCATCATCATCCTCATCTAGGGTATACGCGTGCAGGTGATGATGATGATGATGATCATGATGTTTTTAATGTTCATCACCACCGCCTTCATCACCATCACCACCACTAACATCATCATCATCTTCATCTAGAGTATTGGCGTGCAGGTGATGATGATGATGATGGTGATGGTGGTTAATATAATATATCTTCATAATGTTGTTAATATTCATCACCACCGCCATCATCATCACCATCACCACCACCATCATCATCATCATCATCATCATCATCTAGCATATTAGCGTGCAGGTGATTATGATGATGATGATGATGATGATGATGGTGGTGGTGATGATGATGATGATGGTGGTGGTGATGAACATTAACAACATCATCGTCATCATCATCATCATCATCTAGGGTATTGGCGTTCAGGTGATGATGATGATGGTGATGGTGGTGATGTTGATGGTCACCACCATCATCACCATCTTCATGATGTTGTTAATATTCATCACCACCTCCATCATCATCACCACCACCATCATCATCATCATCATCATCATCATCTAGGATATTAGCGTGCAGGTGATTATGATGATGATGATGGCGGTGATGGTCACCACCATCATCATCACCACCACAACCATCATCATCATCATCATCATCACATGCACGACAATACCTTAGATGATGATGATGATGATGATGGTGGTGGTGATGATGATGATGATGATGGCGGTGGTGATGAACATTAACAACGTCGTCGTCATTATCATCATCATCTAAGGTACTGGTGTGCAGGTATATAGATCATCTAAGAGTACGCTCGGAAATTTGGAGATTGGAGTTGCTCGCGTCCATAGGAAAATACCCTCGCGTCCCTACACGTGATCTCTGGGTGGTGTCAAACGGGTAACAACATTTCTGGTGGTAGGCTTCGGCCGTGGCTTATCACCACCCCATGGACATAGCCAGTCCGTGAAGCGACATTGTCGTGTTTCGGACTGATGTCCAGTGTAGCCATCGTGGAAGTGACGGGTTTGAGCAGCTATGGTATTCGGGGTACCGCACAGTGGGGCGATTTTGAAAAAAGGTGGACGTAGGAACAAATTTCGTAATTTCGGTCTGAAAAAATTGCAACTGATAGGAAATTGTATGGTGATTGAAACATATTCTATTCAATTTGCAAAAAAAGGCACTTCTTCATGGGTTAAAAAAATAGTTTAGAAAAAAATGTATGGAAAGATTTATATTATATTGTTTTTCTCAAAAATAAGAAGGTTGTTAAAAAAAAACAACAATAGCTTAAAGTAGCTGCCGTCTTCTACAAATGGGTCATATAGGGTTCTGTTAACCCTGCAGCATTGGCAGTTAAGGGGGTTAACCTCTTGAAAAAAAATGTTTATTTTGATACGAGCATCTGATAGGAAATGTAGTGCTTGTTAAAAGTTATTCAATACAATTTTCCATAACAATGAGTCTGTGATATTATAAAAACATATTTCTGAAAAATGCGATGAAATATAAATCAACATATTTTTTCTCGGAATTTTAAAAGGTTTTCATAAGAAACTTACACTACTTAAGTTCTTTACAAAAAATAAATAATCGTTTTTGGCTTAACGCTGTTGCAGCGGTATTTAAATGGGATCAAACTTTAAAAATATATGATTTAATGTTAAATGTTAATGGAAAATGGTTCAATTTCTGTCATTCGCTCAGTCTTATCTAAGTAAAATGAATAAATCATAATAAAATCTAGTGTAAAAAACTTCTAAGTCTAACTACTGGCTTAGTAATTATCTCCAAATAACTTGCCAATTTTTCCGATACTCGACATTTCTGACCTTGTAGGTAGGTACCAGATATTTTTCATTGCTACAGTACTTTCACTGAGTATTACGTTCATAATAGTAATAAATCAAAATAAAATCTAGTGTCAAAAAGTACAAAGATCGCTATAGTCTTAATAATTATCTCCAAATAACTTGCCAATTTTTCCGATACCTGAGCCTAATGACTGACCTTGTAGGTTAAGTACCAGATACCTTTCATTGTTACAGTACTTCCACTGAGTATTACTTTCATAAAAGTAAATCACCATATCATCTAGACTCTAGAGTCACTAGAGACAAAAACTACAAAGTTAGCGATTGTCGTATGGGGCCATTCAAGTATTACGTAAGCAGATTTTTTACAACTATTTATAATGCGCGTCATGTAAAAAGAACGCTGGCGGTCAAGCTTCTTCAGGCGTTCCAGCGTTCTTTTTAAGAGATTACTTACTTTTCTACTTATTTAAGAGATGTATACCTATACATTGAATGAGTGCCTGCCTAGTTTACTACAAATAATGTACCATTATGGTACGCGTCATGTAAAAAGAACGCTGGAACGCCTGTAGAAGCTTGACCGCCAGCGTTCTTTTTACATGACGCGCACTATGCCCACCCCTTCTGTGTAAGCTGTGTAAGCAAAAGTAAGCAAACCTCTTCCCCCCCTCCCATGCTTACTTAATAATTGGTACCTATATGCATTTTTCTTTTAATGTATTCTGTTTTTTTATTGATTCGTGAGCAGTAGTTAGCAAATAGGCTTAACTAACTTCTGTACATTTTGTACTTTTGTATTTGTATGAGATTTTTTAAAACTTTCGAATAATTTTTGATATAACTTGGATTTGTTTATTTGAAACGACATGTTAAACAGTTAAGCTTGGGCGAAAAAGGATCACCGGTTAAAACAAAAATTAACTTGCTTTGATTTGCTTACAATACGTCAAATCGTCATTCGAATCGAAACGAAACAATAGATTGACGGAAGAAATTTAGACGTGACAAGTGCGCGCGGTAATCCCCACTCGCTTCTAGGCGAGTACCTATAACGTATTCTTTATTTGTGGGAATCCCCGACATGTGAGTTTTATTTTCAAGCATAGACAATTTGTGGGTTGCCATTTGTGTAAAATAAGTAAATAATAACTGCTGACGTAATCACGATATCGACCATGTCATCTAAAATAAGCAAAACAAAGACCCCCCCGCCCCCCTCAAGCGCTTACATAATACTTGAACGCCCCCTATTACTTATCTTGAAATAATTTGCCACGTATTATTAATAATGGTCCCGATACTTGAGCCTAATGACTGATCTTGTAGGAAGGTACTAGATTCCTTTCATTGTTAGAGACCCACCAACTTATCTGTAGAATTTAATGTATGTAGATGATAGAAAAATGTAGGTAAATGGTTCTACTGATAATTTGGTGGATCTTTCCAGGAAGTGATTACTAGTTTTACGAAGGTTGCTTGTAGTTTTAAGGGGATTTTTGTCATTATTAACTTTATTTGGGAAATATTTTAGTTACATCGATACTAAAATATCTATCATATGTTTTATGAAAAATGGCTGCTGGGAATTCCGGACTATTTTAAAATGGTAAGAGGGTAAATCATATTAACAGATCTGTAAAGTTTTGTTGTGATGCTCTGATTTTATTCATTGGATGCGATGATTTCTCTGATGAAGATAGTGCTCTTGCTCTTTCAACTTCGCTGAATCTAACGAAATGAAAATACTTATCCCTGAGGACAATGTTATCAGATTCCAGCATATCTGTATTGCCCTTCTACTACAAGATATTAGAAGCCAAAAAAAGATACTACCCTACAGTAGGTGTTGAAATAACGGAGGCAAAGATTAAGTTACAAGTCCTTTTGGATATAACAACACAATTGGCAAGTTATTTAAGTTATTTGGAGATAATTAATAAGACAATCTCTTAATCTCTTAGATCTTTGTACTTTTTGACACTAGATTGTATATTGATTTATTACTTTTATGAATGTAATGCTCAGTGGAAGAACTGTAGCAATGAAAAGTATCGGGTACCTACCTATAAGGTCAGAAATGTCGAGTATCGGAAAAATTGGCAAATTATTTGGAGATAATTACGAAGCCAATAGTTAGACTTAGAAGTTTTTTACACTAGATTTTATTATGATTTATTCATTTTACTTAGATAAGACTGAGCGAATGACAGAAATTGAACCATTTTCCATTAACATTTAACATTAAATCATATATTTGTAAAGTTTGATCCCATTTAAACACCACTGCAACAGCGTTTAGCCAAAAACGAATATTTCGTTGTTGTATAGAACTTAAGTAGTGTAAGTTTCTTATGATTTAAAATTCCGAGAAAAAATATGTTGATTTATATTTCATTGCATTTTTTCAGAAATACATTTTTATAATATCACAGACTCATTTTTATGGAAAATTGTATAGAATAACTTTTAACAAGCACTACATTTCCTATCAGATGCTCGTATCAAAATAAACAATATTTTTTAAGAGTTTAATTCCCCTTAACTGCCAATGCTGCAGGGTTAAACCGTCCAGAACCCTATATGCCCATTTGTAGAAGACGGTAGCTACTTTAAGCTATTATAGGTTTTTTCTTGAACAAACTTCTTATTTCTGAGAAAAACAATATAATATAAATCTTTCCATACATTTTTTCTGAACTATTATTTTAACCTATAAAGGAGTGTCTTTTTTTGAAAATTTAATAGAATATCTTTTAATCACCATACAATTTCCTATCAGTTGCAATTTTTTTTAGACAGAAATTACGAAACTTGTTCCTACGTCCACCTTTTTTCAAAATCGTTCCACTGTGTACCGTGATTTGAGCCAATTCACTTCCTATTTGTGTCATCTAATTCACGCGTTGCGCGATACGCGTTACACGCCGAACTTTACAGAGTGCAGATTTCTTACTGCGCAAATCGTGAATATTCACGTGAGGCTTCATGCGGCCCCGAATACCACGGCAGTTCGTGCACTGGATTCAGCATGTGCGTTTTAGAGACCGCAGCAGTGCAAGTGTGCCGGTTGGCTAGGCTTGGAAGGTAGCGGGATCCGAAGCACGGTTCTCCGCTGGCTGACTGCAGGTTGTAGGGGGCCCAACTAGTAAGCTAGCCCGCCGCCTTGCGAAAAATCCCAGAATGCTCCATCGTGCCGGTTGGCGACCGGATTAGAGGACCCGATGGCCATTCCTGGAGGGAGGTCTCAGTCTCCAGTCTAGTCTCCCACTGGCGCAGGAGCCTGCTGTTTGTCTCTAGGCTTTCACTGACCAGTGCCTCACTCAACAGCCGTTTTTCCCACAAACCTAATCACTCCAAAAACCAAACCATGAAAAAGTCAACATATAATAAGTTGCGCTCACAGCGGAAGCACTTCCTACACAACCTATCATCTTACCAACGGTTATAACAGTTTTATTTATTTTTGTTTTCAATTCTCTAAGATCTTGTAGTACCTATACCTATACTTAGTAGATTTTTGTTTTTGTCTTCTTGTTTTATGTGAGTGTTGTGCGTGTGGTAAAATAAATAAATTTTCTTTCTTTCTTTCTTTCTTTCCTCTCGGAAATTTTTCATTTTTCCAAAATGGTTTTAGAAAGACAAGATCCACAACATCAGCAGTATACACATATATTCAAAAAGCACTCCAACTAATAGATGAAAAGAAAATTGTACTAGGTTTATTATTAGATATGTCGAAAGCCTACGATAAAGTCGTGTATAGTATATTGCTTCAGAAGTTGTATGGCTCAGGCATACGTGGACCTGCCTATCTTTGGTTTCAATCATATCTAAATAATAGAAAACAAATCGTCCAAATAGAAGATCACGACATTGAAAATAGGGAAATAATAGAAATAAGATCAAATACCAGAAAATTAAAATGTGCAATACCACAAGGAAGCGTTCTAGGTTGCGTACTTTTTCTTATTTATATAAATGATTTGCCAAAAATATTTAATAATGATACAACGTTACCTATATTATTCGCGGATGATGTCTCAATATTAGTAAAATGCGAGAAAAACGAAAAGACGGATTCAATATTAAAGAGTACATTACAGACCGTAACAAATTGGCTTCAAGACCACAACCTGGAAATGAACTGCAGTAAATCTAAAGTAATGCAGTTTAAAACATACAATAGTCCAACCATTCCATTAAAAATAGATTTTCAAAACACTGCTTTAGAAAAAGTTGACACATTCAGCTTACTGGGTTTAAACATAGATACTCACCTCAACTGGAAGACTCACATAGAACACATACAAATTAAACTATCCAAGTTTACATATGCCCTTTTTCAAATTAAACACAGTACGAACACTGAGACTGCATTATCAGCGTATTATGCGTATGCGTATTCGTGGCTAAGATACGGTATAATGCTATGGGGAAATAGTGTAAATGTGAAAGACCTATTCATTACACAAAAGAAATGTGTTAGAATCATAGCCCAGATTGATAACATGCAAAGCTGTAAACCTTATTTCATAAAATTTCATCTTCTGACGCTACCTTCAATTTACATTATGGACATTTGCATTTTCGTTTATAAAAATAATAACCATTTCACCAAAATAAACGAAACACATAACAGAAACACTCGTCACAAAGACAGACTTTTTCTGCCATATTCTAGAATAAGTATGCTAAACAAAAGTCCTTATTATATGGCAGTAAAAATTTTTAACAAGCTACCAATTAATATAAAAAATGAAACTAAAATAAGGTTGTTTATCCGAAAGCTAAAAACATTCCTTATTCAAAGGTGTTTCTATACTGTTGACGAATATTTAATAGAATAAAAATGACCATTTGCCAACTTTAGCTACCTAAATTACCTTTTATACCTATTCTTAAATTTCCAAATTGATGAATGTACCTAATAACTCTGTAATGTTAGTAACTTTGGATGTTTTATTTGTTGTATTAGTTAACATTTTAGTAGTTAGTTGTTTTACCTATAGGTAAAACAAAGGTAAACTAGATATACTTAGTAAACTAAGTAGCAGTTTACGCCCTCGAAAAATTTGCGATGCCTGCAGAGGGCAAATAAGTCATAAGTGCTCACTATTTTATAAGACCAAATTGTAACACTTATTTATGCAAATAAATATCTTGTATCTTGTATCTTGTATCTCGCTTCAAGCGCACCTCTGAAACATTAGAGGACTGCACTCCAATATCGATCCGGTCCACCACCACCTAGGGACAGCTAAGCCACACTTATTATTTAATCCTCACGGAGACGCAGATTCAATGAACCCGATTTCTCAGTTTTATGTACTTTGGTGGACACCGGCTTAGATAAAATTATCTATGCTGTTTTATATCATTGTCACTCTGAAGACCACGAGACAACCAGGTTGTTCAACTACATCAGTGAAGCGGCGGATGTGGCCCAGCAACGTTATCCTGATGCCCAACTGGTGATTCTGGGGGACTTTAACGCCCACCACCAACAGTGGCCTTACCAGTTGTCCGACTATGCTGGGAGAGAGGCGTGCAAACTTGCACTCACTTTAATCTCACTCAGCTCGTCAATGCGGCAACCAGAATTCTGGACGTTGAGGACCACACAGCCAACTGCCTGGACCTTCTGCTGACGAACGAGCCGGATCGCCACTCGGTATCAGTGATGCTTCCTTTGGGAACATCAGATCACTGTGTGGTGAGGTCTGTATCTTCATACTCGCCACCCGATCCCTCGCCCAGAGGTAGTAGGCGAGTGTGGTGTTACAAGTCGGCAGATTGGGATGAGATGCGACACTTCTTCGCTTCTTATCCTTGGCGGCAAACTTGCTTTTCTTCATGTGATCCAACGGTCAGTGCTGATGCCGTTACGGAGGTGATAAATAGAGCAATGGAGTATTTTTTTCCATTCTCATCGGAGAATGAAACCATGGGCGAGCATTGCTTGCAGGTGAAGCATCGGCTTCACCTGCAAGCAATGCTCGCCCATGGTTTAGTCCCGCGTGTGCTAGCGCGGAAGCGCAAAAACGTGTTGCATACCTAGCTTGCGTTGACGCAAGAAACGGTTAAACCTCGGATGCACGGATTATGAAGAAAGCCTATAACAAAGCCACCAAGTCCTGCAAGAAGGTGTTACAGAAGGCTCGCTTCAATCGGATTGGCTATCTGGGGGCTAAGTTTGCCGCATACCCTGCGGGAAGTAAAGCTTTCTGGTCTCTGGCTAAGTCGGTGGAAGCGAACTTCAGCCGCCCTTCACTAAACCCAACTACTGAAACCGGACGGGTCCCAAACTCACGCTGCGGTTGAGAAAGCAAATTTATTTGCCACTCAATTTGCGGAGGCTTCGCGTCTTGACGCCTCTGGCGAAACTCCACCCAGCCTTCCTCGGTGCGAAGCTTCAATGCAAGAATTCGCATCCAGCAAAAGGAAGTGCTCAAAACGCTACGTAGTCTCGACGTGAATAAAACTAGCGGTCCGGATGGTATCTCGGCCGTAGTATTAAAAACCTGTGAACCTGAGTTGTCTTCAATATACACGCAACTTTTCCGCCTCTCTTTGAATACTGGTGAAGTCCCCAAGTCTTGGAAGCTCGCTAACGTGCAACCTGTGCCCAAGAAAGGCAGTCGTGCTGACCCTTTGAACTACCGCCCTATCTAGGTCACCTCCCTACTATGTAAATGTATGGAGCGTGTACAGAATAGGAAGGTCCTTGCATACCTCGACGGATCGAGGATATTTCGCCGAAATCGGTCTACTGGGGACCTTCTTGTGTATGCCACGCACATTTGGAGAGAGGCCATCGAGATCATGGTGAAGCACTGGCTGTTTCATTAGACGTCTCGAAGGCCTGCCTCGCAGACTTTCTGAGGGAAAGATCCATTCGAGTAAGTTGTTGACGGGTGCTCGTCGGATCAAATGGCTATAAACGCCGGGGTACCTCAGGGGTCAGTGCTACCTGCCACACTTTTTCTGCTGCATATAAATGATCTGCTACTGCCCAGTATCATTGGGTATGCAGACGACAGCACAGTTGTGGAGAGATACGTTTCCAATGCGCGTGCTAGGCAGAATTAAATTCTGGAGTTAAGAGATGAGATGCTGCAGCGTCTGAATTTGATTCTCAAGGCTGTTTCCGATTGGGGTGATGCCAATCTAGTCAAGTTCAACGCCTCTAAAACGCAGGCTTGTCTCTTCTCCGCGAAAAAAGTAAGTTTCTCCAAGTTCCTGTCTTCCGAGATATACCTGTAGCTATAGGAGATCACCTCGAGCTCTTAGGCGTTTCACTCACGCCTACTCTCAACTTGGCTCCTACATCGAGTCTAAGGCAAAAACTGCCTCCATGAAGCCTTCTAAGTCTGTACAAAGCACAAGTCCGGGCTGGTATGAAGTACTCCTACCACGTTTGGGATGGCTGGCTCGGCCAAACACCAGCTTGCTGCCTTGGACTCGATCGAACGTTCAGAGAGCAGAGCGTTCAGGCTTATAGGTGGGCAACATATGGCGGAGACTAGAGTCTCTCGAGCACCGCCGTAAGGTTGCGTGCCTTTCGATCTTCTATATATAGGTTACATTTTGGGGAATGCTCCCAGGAACTTCATGATCTGATCCCACTATCTCCTTTTCATCATGGACGAGCAGGCGCACGGCTTGGTACCACCCTTACCTCATTAGTATACCCTCTTTTCGTACTAAACGTTTCAATTCTACCTTTATAATGCGAACTGCTAAGGAGTGGAATACACTACCGTCGTCTGTCTTTCCTGAAAACTATAATCTGGGTATCTTCAAGACTAGAGTGAATAGGTTCCTTCTAGACCTTTGTGCTCCATCTTCGGCCTCATCGTCACTTACCAACAGGTGAGATCGTGGTCAAACAAAAGTCTATCAAAGTTAAAAAATAAATAAAAAAAATGGCTTTATAGTTCGCAGAACTAACAACCATATTATGTGAATAAAGGTTCTCGAGTGGTACCTACAAACCTGATGAAGGTAGAGGAAGACCCCTCTTTCCATGCACCAAAGATATTATAATCAGCAGAAAGTTGGTAGATGCAGGCTCAAGAGAGTTCGTCGTGGCATTTTAGAGAGGAAACCGTTGTCCAGCAGTGGATTTCTGTAGACTGATGATGATGATGATCAACCGTCTACATTGGCTTGAAGTCAGTAAAATGGTTTTATATTAGACTAGCTGAACAATGTCCGCGCGTAGAATAGGTAGTAGGTACCTACCTAGAGTAGGTACCTATCTATTCGTACTACGCATTCTAAATGGATGGTGGTACAAACATCAGCCTGTAGATCCAAATCCACCGGCTCACTGACATAGGTCTCTAAATTAGCAAGTTGAAGTGGCAATGGGCTAGACATAAAGCTATATGATCCTGGTTCTTTTACGGATGTTTCGGATTTAGGTACGGGTACAGAATCTTCGAGCAATGAATACAAAAAACGAAGGCAAAATGTATTTAGTTATTGATGATGTTTTTTTATTGTATACCTAATATTTCTAGTGTAAGCAGAAGTTGTAATATAAAACAATTTATAATCTTTTTTTATTTTTTTTGTTCATTTCTGTAAAACGAAACATTCTTATGCAACATCCTATCTTGCCGGACACGCCACAGAAGGGGTTGCGGAAAGGCGGTAGATGGAGGCTGCTCAAGACCGTTTGTCTTGACATTCTATGGGGAGGTCCATGTCCAGCAGTGGACTTCTGTAGGCTGATGATAATGAAAAACCGTCATGGGTTCACGGGGCAAACTATGATAATTATGGGTACCTACCTACCTACTGCAATGATGCAGGTCAGTTACTTACATTCGTGTACATTTTGGACATTAGAAAAATAAGTTTTATTCTTGTAAACAATAATTTTCCGAGTTTTTCCCTGAAATACCTTTTATCATTCTAACAATTTTATTCAACGCGATCTATAAACAGATACCAAGCTATTTATTTAACGCCATCTATCTAACGTCCATGCCAATGCTCTTGGACAATAACAACGCCATCTAATGAAAACCAAAACAGTGAATATGTATGTGTGCGTGCGTGTAATTACATCAGAAAAGTGAACGATCTTATTTCTAGGTAATTTGAACTTTCAAATGACTGTTTAAAGGAAATTCATACTGAATTAAATTCTTACAACTACAACTTAGCCGCGAACGATAAAATAAAACACGAAAGACGCCCGAATTTAGCACAAAAAATAAAAAAGTAATACAATAAGTTTCCACGCCATCTACCGTGAACCGAGCTTTTAGTAATCAAGACGATTATCCTTAACATAAGAACTGTCACGTACCTACCTAAAGTTCTGATGAAATCAATATATTTGTATGAATCACAGAATCAGTCAGGGTCAGAAATAGTACTCGAAGTTACTAGTTGCGCCAACCCTAAACATAAATCTTCTTATCTTCTTCTACAAAAAAAAGTCTCACGTCGCTCGAAGAAGCAGTATTAATTGAATATCTGGTAATATACGGATAATTTTACAAAACCCCTACATTAAGCCTTCGGTTTTATTGTATTTATTTTATCAACCTTATTTAGATCTAATAATCTGCACCATTATGAGAAACAATAGAATCTAGGCAAAAGTTAGAGTTAAGTTTGTGATTTTTTCCAGTCGATTAAATATTGTCCTACCGTGTTTCTAGTACAGTGATCCCTCGGAATTATATGTAGTATCCATGCATATATTTTTACAAGTTACAACAATGTATGTCCGGGTGGAATCTTGCAACTGAATTTTAAAGCAGTTATCCTCAACCGATTGAGATGATATTTTGCATACCTGTCAAGATCCGATGACAATGCAATATTATGGTGCCAGCGAGCTGATCTGATGATGGAGACGGAAGGTGGACAACGGAACTCCTCGATGGATAATAGTAGACTGGCCATGTTTAGGCTCATTTTGAGCAGCACACGGTTACGATCACTAATTATATAAAAGCTTGTATTAAAAAATATATTTTTCACAAAAAACTTATTAATCTGAATATTGTACTAGAACTTGTAATTTTAAATAAATTTATCATAAATAAAAAAAATAAGACACTTCCATTGGTACTTGGCATGATCTTCAACCGAAAATTCGAAGATATGACATCCACCGAGGTATCTGGCCCGCGTGGTGGATACCGGCCAGCTTACTCTTCTATCCCAACAGTAACCTGGTGGGTTACTATGAGCTCTTATTGCCATGCAGTTGTTAAACTATTCAGTACAAAATATTGGTTCCGTGATGTCCGCAACTATATTTAAAGGCACAATCGCAGAGGGTCTACAGACTTCTGCGATTAGAGTTATTCAACGATGAAAAATGTCAACGATGAACCGATATTTTGTACTGAATAGTTTTTGAACTGAATGGATATAAGAGCTCATAGTAACCCCCCTGGCTGATAATTCTGACTTACCGTTTGCACGTCATCCTTATAAATCCATGCCACAACACTCGCCAAAATTATGAAACTCTTATTAAATACGCGTAAAATTAAGTCAAGTTAGCAAAAATATACCGCGTATTCGAAATTAATAAGCGTATTTGAATACTAAAACACAAATGGTGATATTGTACCGCATATAGATACCTATCGTAAGGCTTTGGGTAAATATTGAATGATACACATACACGTGCGTTGACCGCGAACTGTACACGCTACTGTCCAAGTTTAAGGACAAGGCAGGCGCCTGCGCATTGGTAGGTTTTATGCAAGAATAAGCTGTTGCAATTTATTGACATTTGTGTTGCTTTTTACGACTTATTGGTGACGGAACTTGGTTATTGAACCTGCTATACGTACTACAGTGTGTACGTGTAGATTATTAAATTTATGGCAATAATACAGACTAAAAGTTAAGTAAGTTGCATTGTTTTTTGAATAGGTAAGCTACAAATTAAAAAGTATCCTGAGTATTTTGACGACCTCTGTGGCGCGGCGGGCGAAGCTTGGCCAGCGACGCAGGAGGTTGCGGGTTCGATTCCCGCCTCGGAACTAATATTTGTGTGATCGCAGATATTTGGGTGTTTTCTGTATATAATAAAAAATATCTATCTATATAATATATTGTATTTATTATATCAGTTATCTAGTACCCATAACACAAGCTCTGCTTAGCTTGGGGCTAGATAATGTTGTGTGAACTGTCCAGCATTATTTATTTAATTTATTTATTATATCTCATAAGTTTTTTTTTTATTTACACTAAAAAAGCCCTTACGGGTCCGTTCCAAATATAAACGATCCTCTGTAGGCAATCTTGCTATCCTCGTTAGGTTACCTAGAGTATACATACTTTTCGAGTTAGAGACACTTATTTTACTAACTGAATACCAGTGCTTAGCTACGCATCACATCACAAAAAAACTAAAACTTAGTCACCCCTTTTTACCCCTTTTTAAGGGTTATTTTGGAAAATCCTGAAATATGTGTTTAATTATTATATGTTTTAAGTACCTATACCTAGTTTTTTTGCAAAAGGTACTACGCCATAAAATGTTCCCTTACAAGCCTTAACATCCCATTGCACCCGCTTTTAGGGGTAGTTTGGGGAAAATATATTTTACCCTTTTGGGATTTGTATTGAAACATAGGTACATATGAAAAGTTTCAAGTTACTAAGTTTAAGAAATACGGTTTTTCATACAGTGGTTTTCACCCCTTTTCATCCCCTTAGGGGTTGAATTTACAAAAATCCCTTCTTAGTGGGTGGTTTTGCTATAAAAGGAACCTACGCTCTAAGTTTCAGCTTTCTAGGTCCAGCTGTTTCGGCTCGGCGATGATGAATCGATAAGTCAGTCAGTCAGTCAGTCAGGTCAAGCTCATAGATATAGCTAGATTAAAATATCATGCTCAATAATTATATAGTAGCTTGTTAGAAAACTGCAGGCTGTCGAAATAATGGAATATTCTGTATCACGAAATCATAGTAAAATATTCACACGGGGCGAATGAAGTATAACTAAATATTGCTACAACAAAACAGGTTAACCGATTTAGTTGAATGGTCGCTAATATGCTAATTAGTCTCGAAAGATACAGCTAATTATGAGTAGGTATATCGCATAATCGATAATATTTAGTTACTAGCGATACCGCTTGTGACGTCAGTCGTCTGCGAGTAATCGACGAAGGTTACAATTTTGGTGTCAAATACTTTCCATACAAACGTTCGTGCTCAGGAGGGTAATTCTCGTGCTTTAGAGATTAAGTCGAAATAGACATATGTCGAAACAAGATGGCGAATGTCGAATAAAATCTTAATTTGCTATTCTCGTGATGTCACAGATAGTCGACAAGTCGATAAGTCGACCAAAATCATTCAAATCGAATACGATTTGATGGTTATTGTGACATTTTCGTGAATTTTTTTGTAGACATTTATTCTTCGACATTATCTCTAATTTAGAGATAATCTCTACAATCCGAGAATTGCCCTCCAGCTCGTACGTGATTATGAAACCGTAACAATTTTTTCGTTGATGTTTTGGACAAATTTGTATCTTGAAGAAGTCTTGAAGAATATATCTTGGTTCGTAGAGAAACAATATTTGCATTTTTTACCACTAAATTCAGTATTAAGCCTTTAAATATCAGCTTATCTGCACAATTTTAACCTGAACTTTGGATGATCATAGTATACCTATTAACTGTAAAAGCAAATAAAAAAGCGGCCAAGTGCGAGTCGGACTCGCCCATGAAGGGTTCCGTAGCAGCAAGTAACATAATATAAAAGTACTTGGATGGATTACGATTTATGACGTATTAAAAAAAAACTACTTACTAGATCTCGTTCAAACCAATTTTGGTTGGAATTTTACATGGTAATGTACATCATATTTTTTTATTTAGTTTTATTATTCTCTTATTTTAGAAGTTATGGACACACACACACACACATACACTTTTTACCACTTTGGAAGTGTCTCTCGCGCAAACTATTCAGTTTAGAAAAAAATGATATTTAAAAACCTCAATATCATTTTTGAAGACCTATCCATAGATACCCCACACGCATGGGTTTGATGTTTTTTGTTTTTTGAGTTTCAGTTCTAAGTATGGGGAACCCCAATAATAAAAAACTACTTACTAGATCTCGTTCAAACCAATTTTCAGTGGAAGTTTACATGTACATCATGTATTTTTTTTAGTTTTATCATTCTCTTATTTTAGAAGTTACGGGGAAGGGGGGGGGGGGGGGGGGGGGGCACACTTTTTACCACTTTGGAAGTGTATCTCGCGCAACTTTTCAGTTTAGAAAAAAATCCTTCCTTGTCTTTGACTACGGAACCCTAAAAAAGACGTCCGAGGGACCGCACCCATGTTATATTATGCCAAATGACAAACATTTTTGTCACAAACTACAGCTCGTTCACCGTAAGATGGCACCTGCCTTGTATGGCGTGCCAACCAAGGCATGTGCCATCTTACGGTGAACGAGCTGTAGTTTGTTACTGATGTAGTAAGGCTTTCTCAAAAACACTTACGGGCTGGAACAAGTTTTTTGAATATTTTGCGCATTTATTGCCGTTTCGCAAGTTAGTTGCGGAATTTTCCGAATTCAAACCAAGGGATCTGGCACTGGAACCTACAAGATTTTAGTTCAAATCGGGAGGGGCCCCCTTAAGAAATAGTACCTACCTAATAACTATATCGGGAGTTAAATCGTAAAATCAAACAATAGTAGATTATTATACAAGGAGCTAAAATTACCCATTAAATACGAGGTAGTTTAGCGAGGGAGTAAATAGAAACCGAGTTTCAATGGGTTTTTATCGCCGTGTGTTACACTCTACTTTTCACTACGATTACGAGAAAATAAAATAATCCAATACAATATGAAAAAATAATTACGGTCACTCATCATTGTCTTGCCCATTTCCCAAATTATTTGGGGTCGGCGCAGTACATCTTTTTCTTCCACTCCTTTGTCAGCCGTCACCTTATCATTCACTCCCTTCTCATTCATATCATCTCTCACGCAATCCATCCATCTTTTCTTAGGTCTTCCTCTTCCTTTCCATCCACTAACATTAATATTCATAACTTTCTTAGTTACATGCGTTTCATCCCTCCTCATAACATGCCCATACCAAGCTAAACGATTTCCTTTCAATTTTTCTGTCACTGGTGCAATTTTCAAACTTCCTCTTATATACTCATTCCTTATTTTATCCATTCTTGTTACTCCACACATCCATCTCAACATTCTCATCTCTGCTGCATGCAATTTTCTTTCATCAATTTTCAAAAAATAATTACGGTCACTACCAATTCAATTTGAAATTATAGAAAAACTCTAAAGACTTCGCGCGCCAATGTCTTTTTTTTTATTTCTTCTGTAGCCGCTACGCATTGCATGCATCTTACCAAAGAGATCGTAGATATTAGTTCCATTTACAAAAATAAAATATTGTTCTTTCTTTATGAAACAGTAATAAGTAGTCTTTATTCATGATTATTCTACTTATGACTAAAGACTTTTTCGTTTTTGTAGGATCATTGTCATTTAAAAGATATAAAAAAAAAATTGTTTTGCCTTTGATGCAATTTTTTATTCGCTCTGGTACGCCACAATAAATGTATTTTTGAGCAAGAGGAGTGAACAAAATTAAGGTGGATGCTCACGCTTGCGGCGCGAAATTCAAATTTTTTAGTGTTTTTTGCCCATTACAGCTCATGAACACTTCTTCAGATAGCGAAAGTTGAGTTCGCGAGAACTAGGAGACCTTAACTCACATGTTTTAATTGATAGTATCTCATAAATATCATCAGTTATGATACCCCTAAACACATTTTTACAGTGTTTTTTTTTGTTTAGGGTGATCGTAGCTAAACTAATGATATTTATGAGATACTATCAATTAAAACATGTGTGTTAAGTCTCCTAGTTCTCGCGAACTCAACTTTCGCTATCTAAAGAAGTGTTGGTGAGCTGTAATGGGCAAAAAACACAAAAAACATAGAATTTCGCGCCTCAAGCATGAGCATACACCTTAAGTATGTTTTCCCGAGTCAGAAACCTAAGCTCGTACCTAAACTCTGTAGCTTTTGTAATATAAACTTTTTACCCTATTTTTTTTAAATATTTTTATATAGGTTGTGTTTCATATAATCCTCTCTTACTAAGCTTAAAGGAACATTCATGCCAAATTTCAAGTTTGCTTTATACATATTTTTGGAGATCTAAGTATGAGTGGCCCATTTTTGGTTTCGCTTATATGAATAAAGATTTTGTAAAGGTAAAATATGTCTTGTCATTGCCACACACTTGAAGCTTGTATATTTTGTGAAACATGACTCTGTACATTTTTAAAGGCTCTTAAGGTAAACATTTTTATAAATAATTGTATTCGTCATCCAATCTTATCCAATTCATGTCATACATTTAAAATAACACAGTGTAGTGAAATGAAATGGAAGTAAATTGCGTGACTTTTCAAATTGGTGGAAACTATCCCAAAGTTTTACTAAAACGGCCACCGTTGACATGACTTGACTGTGTCTTTGACGACTTGGAAGGAGTGGAACGTTGCAAAAACAATAATTAAAATTAAAAACAGAAAATAACTTAACTTGAAAATGGCAAATGCACAAGCAGTGCGGCACCTATAAATAAAGAAAAAAAATTACGTGTGGTAAGTATTTTTTTATACAAATTCGGTTATAATAATATTACAACTTTAAAAAGCTTTAAATGAGTTTTTTTTTTGACAAATGCAATGTGAAGTTTTTATCCTTATCCTATACTATTAAACGAGCAATATAGGTACATATATATGTATATTATAATATTTGTAATCACGTCCTCGAAAAGGGCTCTAAAAATTTCGTTGTATATGCTATATTTGGGTTTATGGGACGAATACAACTCTCATCTCTAAAAAAAATTGATTTTCAAACAACATTTAAAAAAAGCTATTCGCTTATCTGTGTCAGTCACAGAATATTGAATAGTTAGTTAATCATCGGCGCAGCGAACGAATTCGAATTTCAAAAATTCGAATGACAATACTGGCTGAAGACGGACATTAGGTATTGTGAAGCTGGGAACAAATTATCGGGCCCGTCCGTCAGCCGCGGTTGACAGTCGCGGCTTATTGATATCTAGCCAGTACATTTAATACTACACTCGTAGTATTGTATCCTCTTTGACTACACTGTGCAAACTATCAGTCGTAGAACGCGGATGTGACCTTGAGTCGCCCTTGAGCGTTCAGACGTCCGAACAGAATCTAGCCGGCTGGATGTTTTTGCCAAATTGTGCGTCCGCGGACGGTGTGAACGGGGCACGGGACGCAGTGCGGACGTTCCCAGTGTCACAAGCGACCATTTTTTTGGAGGACAGCATAAGGCAGCTGCCGCAATCTTCGTCCTCTAAATTCATAAATTAAATTCATCCTCGCTGTCGCTGCTCGTCATGTTTTTCGATTGACAAACCTGACCGAAGCGAGGCGTCCGAAGACGCTGTCTCGACTACCGTGCACACCGCTAAGCCGCGTCTGTCAGCCGCGGCTGACGGACGCGTCCGTTAATTTGTTCCCAGCGTAAGGGTAAACTTACTAAACACGATAAGGGGAGAGATTCAATTAGTAAAAACTATTAAACAAAACTGCCTTGTGGCTCAGTCGCACCAGTTACTAGTTTTAATAGTCATTAAAAGTGGTACGAAAAGCCATATTAAAACAATAAAGCCATTACTTAATTTATAGCTTGTTTTCATGAGTTTACATGAAAAAGCAAGTGCTGCTACCGCTGAAAACAACTGTAAAACAGTAAATAACCAAGCTTATCGCTCACATAAATTGGAATTAGTGCTCGTTGCATAACGCCATCCAACTATTGTTTCACTGTAATTACTGTCATCGTGTGTAAATATCATCAGTTATGATACCCCTAAACACATTTTTACAGTGTTTTTTTTTGTTTAGGGTGATCGTAGCTAAACTAATGATATTTATGAGATACTATCAATTAAAACATGTGTGTTAAGTCTCCTAGTTCTCGCGAACTCAACTTTCGCTATCTAAAGAAGTGTTGGTGAGCTGTAATGGGCAAAAAACACAAAAAACATAGAATTTCGCGCCTCAAGCATGAGCATACACCTTAAGTATGTTTTCCCGAGTCAGAAACCTAAGCTCGTACCTAAACTCTGTAGCTTTTGTAATATAAACTTTTTACCCTATTTTTTTTAAATATTTTTATATAGGTTGTGTTTCATATAATCCTCTCTTACTAAGCTTAAAGGAACATTCATGCCAAATTTCAAGTTTGCTTTATACATATTTTTGGAGATCTAAGTATGAGTGGCCCATTTTTGGTTTCGCTTATATGAATAAAGATTTTGTAAAGGTAAAATATGTCTTGTCATTGCCACACACTTGAAGCTTGTATATTTTGTGAAACATGACTCTGTACATTTTTAAAGGCTCTTAAGGTAAACATTTTTATAAATAATTGTATTCGTCATCCAATCTTATCCAATTCATGTCATACATTTAAAATAACACAGTGTAGTGAAATGAAATGGAAGTAAATTGCGTGACTTTTCAAATTGGTGGAAACTATCCCAAAGTTTTACTAAAACGGCCACCGTTGACATGACTTGACTGTGTCTTTGACGACTTGGAAGGAGTGGAACGTTGCAAAAACAATAATTAAAATTAAAAACAGAAAATAACTTAACTTGAAAATGGCAAATGCACAAGCAGTGCGGCACCTATAAATAAAGAAAAAAAATTACGTGTGGTAAGTATTTTTTTATACAAATTCGGTTATAATAATATTACAACTTTAAAAAGCTTTAAATGAGTTTTTTTTTTGACAAATGCAATGTGAAGTTTTTATCCTTATCCTATACTATTAAACGAGCAATATAGGTACATATATATGTATATTATAATATTTGTAATCACGTCCTCGAAAAGGGCTCTAAAAATTTCGTTGTATATGCTATATTTGGGTTTATGGGACGAATACAACTCTCATCTCTAAAAAAAATTGATTTTCAAACAACATTTAAAAAAAGCTATTCGCTTATCTGTGTCAGTCACAGAATATTGAATAGTTAGTTAATCATCGGCGCAGCGAACGAATTCGAATTTCAAAAATTCGAATGACAATACTGGCTGAAGACGGACATTAGGTATTGTGAAGCTGGGAACAAATTATCGGGCCCGTCCGTCAGCCGCGGTTGACAGTCGCGGCTTATTGATATCTAGCCAGTACATTTAATACTACACTCGTAGTATTGTATCCTCTTTGACTACACTGTGCAAACTATCAGTCGTAGAACGCGGATGTGACCTTGAGTCGCCCTTGAGCGTTCAGACGTCCGAACAGAATCTAGCCGGCTGGATGTTTTTGCCAAATTGTGCGTCCGCGGACGGTGTGAACGGGGCACGGGACGCAGTGCGGACGTTCCCAGTGTCACAAGCGACCATTTTTTTGGAGGACAGCATAAGGCAGCTGCCGCAATCTTCGTCCTCTAAATTCATAAATTAAATTCATCCTCGCTGTCGCTGCTCGTCATGTTTTTCGATTGACAAACCTGACCGAAGCGAGGCGTCCGAAGACGCTGTCTCGACTACCGTGCACACCGCTAAGCCGCGTCTGTCAGCCGCGGCTGACGGACGCGTCCGTTAATTTGTTCCCAGCGTAAGGGTAAACTTACTAAACACGATAAGGGGAGAGATTCAATTAGTAAAAACTATTAAACAAAACTGCCTTGTGGCTCAGTCGCACCAGTTACTAGTTTTAATAGTCATTAAAAGTGGTACGAAAAGCCATATTAAAACAATAAAGCCATTACTTAATTTATAGCTTGTTTTCATGAGTTTACATGAAAAAGCAAGTGCTGCTACCGCTGAAAACAACTGTAAAACAGTAAATAACCAAGCTTATCGCTCACATAAATTGGAATTAGTGCTCGTTGCATAACGCCATCCAACTATTGTTTCACTGTAATTACTGTCATCGTGTTTGTGTTTGCGTGAATGCGTTATTGAATGGTGATTAATTAAGGCGTGGATATATGTGAAATGTGGTGAACAACCCTTTTTCTCCACGACCTTTATCGAAAAAAATACAAAAAATATACTATGTTATTTTACATCATATAAATCATGTCCTCTTGTTTTTAAATATCTGAAAAAATAACTTAAAATGTAAGAAATAAATTTGCAAAGTAGCCTCTGTTTTTGTAGTTACAATCATGTTTTTCCTAAACTATCAACCATTTGATATTTGTATTGCCTTCAGTATATTAAATAACACAACGACGAGGGAACCTTGTTTTTATTTTTGAAAATTACTTTCATAATGTTTTTTAAATTAAAAAAACATAACGTTCGCTCACTTTTCGTTTCGCGAGCGGTATTCTGTTACTGTAACTACCTGGTGGGTTACTATGAGCTCTTATTGCCATGCAGTTGATAAACTGTTCAGTACAAAATATTGGTTCCGTGATGTCCGCAACTATATTTAAAGGCACAATCGCAGAGGGTCTACAGACTTCTGCGATTAAAGTTATTCAACGATGAAAAATGTCAACGATGAACCGATATTTTGTACTGAATAGTTTTTGAACTGAATGGATATAAGAGCTCATAGTAACCCCCCAGAACTTTAATGAGTTAGATAAAGATAGAATTTGACGTCCATCAACGCCTTAATAAATAACACCCAACTGTCACATACATTGTCTGGATCCCCTGTGTCGTGGGTATTAGGAACTACGAGTACAATGCTACCACAAGCATTCTGTGCCACAACACACAGACCCGGAACAAATATTTGCAGATCATACTGTTAGATAACTGAAATATATTGTAAACATTGGAAGGAAATAAAATATTATATGATTGGTTTTTCTTCGGCTTGGTAATGAACCTCCTTAGATAATCTATAAATGATCTAAGCCTAAGAGTATTGCAGGCCTCCGTATCGATGGATCTAAGCGAACCTGCAGTGCAAGTACGTAGGACTCGATAGGCCTCGATTAGATAAATTTGACAGTTATTCTCGAAAAAAATAGCTTTTTACCGAATCGAATCGATGTCGAAAGTACTTTACCGTCGGTAAATAAACTCTAAAATTTTAACGAATAGGGAAATGCATGGTGCAAACGTCATATTGGCAGTTGAAATCGATAGCGAATTCTATAAGATTGTGGGCGAGATCTAATCTGGCATTTTTGAAAGAAACGTCGTCATTTTTATTTTATTACATTTTTTATGTGTTTTTTCGAGTTATTTCGTGTAATTTTAGTGGCATTTTATCCGGTGTAACTTGGATAAATGGCACATGTGTGATGTAGTGAAATTTAAGTGTATTGCGTGTCTTTTGGAAATGGTGGATTTTTCCTCGTAAAAACTCAGTTTTTTCTGCCACTGATTAAACTGGGTTATGACTTGTCTGAGACTCCTGACGACTTGACTATAAAAATATATGAATATATCACTTGACATTGGCTAAATTGTTGCAAATAACGCACAGAAGCCATTACTTAAGATAAGATAAGGTAAGATTGTGGGCCCAATCGAGTCAGTAGGGGGCTTATTCTCTATGATATGACCAAACGTAACAGAACGAGGGCTCGTTACGATATCGGCGTGGAATCATCGTTTAATCGTATTCTTTATGCCAATGTCAGATTTCATAAACGCGACTAGGCGCGTCAGAAGCGTGTTACGAACTGCCATAATAACAAGCTTCAATCTTCCGCGTTTTGTAAAACATGGACGAAACGTGGTTTAGTTTTTTCATAAAAAAAGGTAAGCAATAACAATAAGCACCAAATTTGTGTTGTTATATCATATTTAATACTGTATCTCTACAATTAATATAGTACCTATGACTATTGCTTTGGGTTGAGGATAATTTGCTGTCATTGCAATGACAAAAAAAACACATTTTAGCGCAAATATCTCTAATTTGCTGCAAATCCCCTGGACAGCCAGGACGTAGGACGAACGTGTCAATACTCAAGGAACTCAAGATAACTACTAGGCTTTCCTCCATCTGCCTCCAGCGAGTCCATGAGTATTTTGCTCATATAGTACGGAAAGGCAGAGACAACTTATAGAAGCTCATTATCACTGGCAAAATCGAGGGAAAGAGGCGACAAGGCCGTTGCCCGTTGCGTTGGTCGATTCAAAACTCCACAAAGTCGTGCAGCTCGCTGGCGACAGATTTCATTGGCGCAACATCATCCGGCAGAAAGTGATCCATGGATCACGACCCTCAGCATTCAGGAATACGACGCGAGGAGGATCTCTAATTTAATTCCTAATAATAAGCCGAACAATTCATTCAGGGTATTCTCAATATTCACAAATTCCTCTATGCAGCGACCATAGAAAACAATACTACGTATGCAGCGATCTAGAGTCTGCGGCTGAGAGTACAAAGTACGTTATATATTGGCTGAGCGCAGAGTACATTATATGTTGGCGCTAAGCAATCCTAATTTGATGATGTACTAAGAGTCGTTCAGAAACTATTCATGTGTGATTTGGTTTATCTTACCTATATATCTTTTTACTCTAAGTTTTATATAAAATGAAATTTGTAAAAGATATGGTTGAGCAATTCTATAATTCAAAATATACATACTTATGTTGAAGATAAGAAACATAAAATTAAAATCGTTTAAACCAATAATTTTCCGAAAGGAACGGATGCATGATTTCGAATCACGTGAAATCAAGTATAAAGTCAAAGTATTTTGCTGGTGTAGGGCATAGACAACCTATTATTATGTCATACGGAATACAATTTTTCACTTTCTTAAGGTGGTTTGTTTACAAACCACGTTTGCGTTTAGAACATGTTATGACGTCACACGTTATTGGCAAGGAATCTCTTAGGTCAGCGAATAACCACCCTATCGCTTGTCAAATGACAACTCTGACGTCCATTGACATAAAAATTTAAGGCGCTTTAAGTTCACAAAGTTTCGACGAACATTTTTGTATGAGGCGAAGAAGGCAAGCGCACGCTCTGATACCGTGTTTTTGTGTATAAAATAAAACCAGCCAAGTGCGAGTCAGACTCGCGCACTGAGGGTATCGCAGAAACCTGTAGGTATACACATTTAGATCGGTCAGTATGGGAAAGTCTGAACCTATACAACCACGAACGAACGAACCATTTCATCGATTTAAGTAACAAGAAAAACTGCATTCATACATATAAAAAAAAACTTGTACTCAGCAAGGTAATCAAACACGGACGTTTGAAAAATAAAACTTACACTATTTATTAGATATCGATTGTGTAGGTCCTAAGCAGTAAATGTTACTATGAAATTATGTTGTTTTTTTACTAATATCGGTGATAATATAGTTCCTAAGAAGAGATCTTCGCATGTCTTATAGTTTCAGACTTTCCCATACTGACCGATCTAAATGTGCCACCCTGTTTAAGTTAAAGTTATGGTATTTTTATTGCTAAATGAAATTATCATGAGGAAAGGGGTAATAAGTTTAAATTATTAAAATTATCTTTATTATATGATGTAACTAAAAATTTATGCTTTTCGCAATTTTTCCTTTATATGTGCAACAAGACGTTGCTTTGTACCAAATTTCAAGATTTTGAGTCCACGGGCAGTACCCTGTAGGTTTTGATTCCCTTGCGAGTGTCGAAAATTTGCAGCATAAACGGCTGTATCTTTTGATTGCGTTGGCTTAGATTCTAAGCCTTAGAAGTTTGATTTTTTCACAGCTCTCAGGGACAGTAACCAGTATTTGATATGAATTTAGTCTGATACCTTTACGCGTTCCTGAAAAAAAAGTCTTGACAGACAGACGGACAACAAAGTGATCCTAGTTTTGCCTTTTGAGGTACGGAACCCTAAAAATTATATAAAAATGCCCTTTAGAGATTTGTTAAATTTTGTTGATGATTTCACTTACCTAATAATTAATAAGTTGCCAAATGCTTTCAAAATTAAGACGTGTAAGAAGTAGGTAAGTCTAAAATAGAATTTTAATTTTAAAAAGGTTCTTTTATATGTTTTTTTATCATGTGAAGAAATTCAAATAGTTTACAGTAGTAGAATACAATACATTACACACACATTACACATTAATTGAATACATTTTTTTCTTTTTGCAAACTGTAAGAATTCATAACAAAAACTTAAAAATTCTGGAGCTAAATACTTGACATGCTGTATCTATTAAATATCATGACATGCTGTGAACCTATTGCGCCTTAAGCTGGGAATGTCAGAGTTTTTGAATGTCATGTTTTTTTTTAGTTGTGTGAATGTCAGAGAATCACGGTCAGACGTGCCGTCATCTTTTTCTTCTTCTTTTCTTCATAAAATGGTTTCTGAGGAGTGCTCCAAAATCAGATTACACGCCGAGCAAATATTTATGCGCAAGCCAAGGGTCATGTCAGAAAATTCGACGTCAGTATGAATCTTACGGAAGTTTGACGACTTGACTATGTATAAAAATATAATTAAATAAATCACTTGACATTGGGTAAATTGTTGCAAATAATGCACAAAAGCCATTACCTGAGTTAAGAAGAAAAGGAGACTTTTAGAGGAAAAATTGTTATCTATCTCTTCAGAAGATTGGCGCAAAGATGTCAATTACGCCATATAATATGAGAAGGAGTTTTTAACGAGAGAAGAAGCAATTGACCGTCCTCTGGATGAATTTATTATTAACACAAATGAGTCGTCATCATCATTATTACTAATCTGCGGTGTCAAAATCATATAAATTGGTGTATGACTATAATTTTACTCTGAAAAATAGTGTCCTTACTAAAACTAAAGAAATAACCCGTTCAAATGTACGACAGTGTACGAATCATTATGACGTGCGGCTACTGTCGGATATCAGTTGCGCTCTTCAGGGCAAACGAAAACAGTCGATCGGACTTATATTTTGGGTATAGCTGTACCTACATAGATAGATATTTTTTATTATACTTACCTACGTATAAAAAGCCCAGAACACTCTGAACAAATATCTGCAAATCATAAATATATTTGTTCCGAGGCGGGAATCGAACCCGCAACCTCCTGTGTCACCGGCGAACCTTCACCCGCCGCGCCACAGAGGTCACCAAAATCCTTAAATATGGGCTTCTTTTGTACGGGAGCCTATCTTTTTATTCGACCTCTGTGGCGCGGCGGGTGAAGCTTGGCCCGTGACCCAGGAGGTTGCAGGTTCGATTCCCGCCTCGGAACAAATATTTGTGCGATCGCAGATATTTGTTCAGGGTGTTCTGGGTATTTTATATGGATAATAAAAAATATCTACCTATGTACCTAATATATTGTATTAAGTATATCAGTTATCTAGTTACCCATAATACAAGCTCTGCTTAGCTTGGGGCAACATAGATAGAGAGATAGATAGATAGATTAACTCTTTATTGTACACAAATAACACACAGAAATACAAAACATAACTCAATAACAAAAGAAATAACAGAAATGTACAAATGTAGATAAGGTTGTGTGAACTGTCCAGCAATATTTATTTATTTATTTTATTTTATTCGAGGAGGTTGGCTCGTAAAGTTGCCGAGTGAAAATACGATGCGGTTGTCTAATATTTTTTAATGGGATCACAATACAAATTCCTCGTTAGATTCACGGGTAGTAAGAACAGATCATTTAGATTTCAGATTATTTTTTCATCTAGAACCTTTGTAGGGCTTGCTCAACTTCCGGGTGTCCTGGTTTCACATGAAACCAGCCAAGCCAAGGTTATGGTCGTGGGTCTTCTGGCCAAGATCTTATAGGGCCCAGTGTAAGGTGGTTGAAGGGAGCGTCTTACCGTGTTGTCTCTCAGGAATGCATGTGTAGCCGTCGGCTAATGAAAAGATAGGTTCCCGTACAAGAAGAGCCGATATTGGTGACCCCGACGAGATATCGGGGTACTCAGCGAGCAGCTGCTCGAAACGTTAGTTCCCACAGGTAATTACCACGATATGGCTAGTGAATGGTGTCCTCCGTACATCTACCTCTATCCCTTCTATTAAAATAACAGCCACTTCTCGAGTCACCCGAAAGAGACGAACAAAATCTTCTTCTGGAAGTTCCAGGGGACAGTTTGTGTCTCTGAAACGCCGCTTCCGAATACGCATCACATTGTGATGCTGTTGCCGTTCTTCCTCATCACCCAGCAATAAAATTATATGTCCTAAATCCATTTTTGGTAATGATCGATAGCTTATCGGGCTTTTTAGAGGTGTCGGTAAATAGATGAGCTCGACAGCGAAAATTAGCGAGCTCAACTGTCAAAATTACGTTTCGTGCTTGCTTTTTTTTAAATTTTTTGGCATCGGTCTTTAATTTATTCTACCAACGGTTAAGGTGAAGTTACGTACTTGCGACATCGATTTAAAATTATCCTTGTGATTTCAATGAATAAAATACTTTTGACTTTATTCAATTCGATATAAACTGATTTCATCGAGAATAACTCGATAATTCTCTTTGGCTTGGTAGCGAAACTCATTGGTTACCAGCCGTTTTGATAAAATAAAAAGGTGAACTGTCAATCTGTGAAATAAGTATCAAAGAATATACGAGTACTATATATTAACAGGAAAATATATTCTTTAGTTATTGTTTTTCAGAGGATGTAAGACAAAAAGCTAAGAAGAAATAGAAGAGGATATTTTTAATAGTATAATCCGTTTGAGAAGCAGGCTACCAGAGGCATACAAAAATTAGTAGATATGAATTAACTTTTCTTTATTAAATATAATTTTATAAAATTTATTTAAAGAAAGAATACTAAATACAACTAATATAAGAAGGTTTTTTTTTTAACATTGATAGACCTTTGTTTGACCACGATCTCACCAAGTGACGATGTGGCCGAAGATGGAGCACAAAGGGCTAGAAGGCACCTATTCACTCTAGTCTTGAAGAGACCCAGATTATAGTTTTCAGGAAAGACAGAAGACGGTAGTGTATTCCACTCCTTAGCAGTTCGCATTATAAAGGTAGAACTGAAACGTTTTGTGCGAATAGAAGGAATAGAATATACTAATGTGGTAAGGATGGTACTGAGCCGTACGCCTGCTCGTCCTATGATGAAAAGGAGATGGTGGGATCAGATCGTGCAGTTCCTGGGAGCATTTCCCGAAATGTAACCTATAGATAATCGAAAGGCACGCAACCTTACGGCGGTGCTCGAGACTCTGAATCTTACTCTCTGCCATATGTTGCTCACCTATAATCTTGAAAGCTCTACGTTCCATCGAGTCCAAGGCAGCAAGCTGGTGTGTACAAAATTAAAAAGTGTGCTACCTGAATACCGCTGCTAACGATCTAAAGGTAGCTCAACTGATCCAAATCATAACTTAAAAAGATATTTTTTAAATTTCAAAAAAGGACAACTTATTTTTTTTTGTCAAAGGTTTAGAAAGATGCGCGCTTAGATAGAAACAACGCTTTAGAAAGATGGCATATATTTTCAATGTTTACTAAAACAAATGGCAATATTGGTAAACACTGAAAGTTTATCCGAAATAAACCCTAAAACGTTGTTTACAATGCTAAAAATCGATGAAACAAAGGATTTTTCTAAATACCCCACTTCAACTTTCCACTACGCAGATCTACGTGTCCCGCGTCTACTTCGACGTGAAGGCCGCAGAGGTGGTGGAGTACCAAGAGGAAAGCCGGAGTGGGATTGAGGGTCATGAAGTTGGACTCTCGTCATAATGTGAGCTTTAGCTCATTTATGGTGAGGGTCCCTACAGAAAATGTAAAGATTTCCTTGAGCCCTGACTTCTGGCCAAAAGGGGTGAAGTTCCGGCGGTTCAAGGGCCGCCTGTCACGTGATCTCCCGGGCCGCGACGCGTCGGCGATCACACGTGTGTTAGATTAAGTTACAAATAAAGTGTTTTTATGTGTATGTTAGTTTCTAAGGTATTTATGTTGTATGGGCTTACTGTTTAGTTTTAGTGCATTTCTCAGTAGGTGAGCCTGAAATAAGGTTTTTTTTTTTATTTTGAATTTGAATTAAATACTTATATCGGGCATTAGTCGCACCACAGAAATCCCACCTTAAATCCTTATCGAAGCAACTTACGTACTTCCAAATTCGTTAACAAGATCGATAACAATCGAAACCTTCGCGATCTCGATGTCATATCGATGCAAAGTTCGTACTTGCAGTGCTGATAAGTCACCAGCCGCTTGAATTGACAAATTGAAAAAGGAACTGACAATTTTGAAGGAGTACCCATATAGTTATTGTATCCTCTTTGGGATTACCGAATGGATTTTTCGAGAGTAATATGTGAATTTAATTTATGTAAATCTACATGGTCTTGTTTTAAAATCACTGAGTCTATGTGAAGAGAAATTCGGTTGAAAATAATTAATAAACAGTATAGCCGTCTTGAAGAGTTTCCTTTGGAGTAAGACTGTAGTATCAATACAAACAGTGCCTGAAATCTTGAAATGTTCATGAAATTTATATTTTAAAAGAAAACTTAATGTCGTTGAGAGGTCTTAGTTGTAAAATATCCCGTGGACCGTCCAATACAAACACTGCACAGCACTTCCTTAGTAACAGAGTGGTCCATAATTGGAATCATCTACCAGAAGATATTACTGCCACATTAATAAATGCTTTCAAAAACAAATTGGATAACTGGTTGCGAACGAACAAACTGAGTGCAGCAAGTGAAACTAAGACATTTCAGCACTCAGAAATAGAATTATTAGCGAAAGCTGCTCGTCTATAATTACTTGCTTTTATTTAACTGGCAATAAGCCATGTCAGAGGCCCTCGGAAGGCTTGAAAAACTCTGACACAGGCCAGCACTACCTCATACAAAACGAACAAACGGACTGCCAATGTATGTATATTTGTCCGGGTGGAATATTGCAACTGAATTTTAATTTTAATTTTAATTTTATTTTCGCGGCGACAGAAAAATTAAAGAGCAGCAAACTATTTGCAGCTAAAATAATAACTTGTCAGCGATTAAATATTTTGGCAATCATTTATGTTAAATGAGCTTTCAACTAAGGATATTTTAAAATTCAAATAATGGCAGCTACTTTAAGGTAGCAGAAATAATAAACAAGATTACTGAAATCATAGGCTATAAATAATGACTTGGCGACTAATATTAGCAGAAGGATAACAAACTTTATATTAGTGGCAACTACAGGTCTCCATCTTTAGGTTAGGTTAGGTTAGATTTTTTTTATGACCTTGATTTATTTTATATGCAATCTCCATTGAACAATTATAGTAGGCCATTTTCAACTTTTTATCCGCTGTCATGTTTCCGCTTAATTAATTAGTTAATTCAGTCGCCAAAACAATAACTCGATGCTAGTTTATATTGAAACAAAGCCGAAAATTGATTACTTAGCTGCTACTTTTTACTTTATACTAGTCTCCGCAATTAGTCGCCAACTTATTATTTTTGCTACCCCTTTTAATTTTGTATAAATCCCTAAATTCATTAATTTGTCGCCGCGTTAAATACATGCCATTTTAAAGCAGTTATCCTCAACCGATTGAGCTGAAATTTTGCATACCTGTCAATTTCCGATGACAATACAATATTATGGCGACAGCAAGCTGATCTGATGATGTAGACGGAAGGTGGAGAACGGAACTCTTCGATGGATACAGTAGACTGGCCGTGTTTAGGCTCATTTTGATCAGCACGTGGTTACGATCTCTAATTTTATAAAAGCTTGAATTAAAAAAAAAAATATTCACAAAAAACTTGTCAATTTGTGTAAATATTTATTCCGTAGCGGGAAGCTAACCCACACCTCTAGTATCTCATAACATCTCGCTACTCAACCGCCGCTCTATAGAAGCTTCCATCATCATCATCAGCACCCATTAGACATCCACGGCTTGTGTTATCTGTGCTTATGGTAATAAATAAACGGTACAGCCCATTCACCGTAAGATGGCACCTGCCTTGGTTGGCATGCCATACATGGCAGGTGCCATCTTACGGTGAAAATACTGTACATAAGTATGACACTGTATGTAATGATTTTCAGTTACAGCGTTCTCTGTAAAAGTTGAAACACGATCTAAGTCTCTGGTGTGATGGTGGTAAACCACATATAGACACACACGCCTTTATCTCCGAAAGGGGGGTAGGCAGAGCCTCAATGGGTCTATTTTCACAGTGGGTTACACCATCGTGGAATATAGACGTGACAAGTGGTGAGCAATTGCTTCCCACGACTGACTCGGCTAACGCTTTCTTCTACTTCGACAAATCTTATACCAATGAATTTTAACAACAAGTCCGGGTAATCTCTTACTCGGCTTTTATGACATCCACGGGTGGAGACGGAGGGGTCTATTCTTAGACCGGACACATAGTGGTAAAATATATATAAAAAAAAGGTTACCATAAAATATTTTAAATTAGTTAATTGTTAAGTATACATATACATATAGACACACGCCTTTTTCACCGAAGGGGTAGGCAGAGCCTCAATGAGCCGCTTTTCACAGTTGGTTGCATCGTCGTGGAATATAGACGTGACAAGTTCTGAGCTCATCGCCGCCATTGTTAAGTATATAATAAGGAAATAATGATAATAATTATAAAATTCGACAAAGCATTTAAAGTTGTCACAAATCTTGCCCTTCTTGCCCTTTATCTTTTAAGGACAATTTATCTCAATTGCCTTAATTTTGTTGACCATATGATGTCAAGTACCATAAAAAGGTACTGCATAGCAATATAAGGTAAATTATTCTTTATTATAGCGGCGAGATTTTCAGAAAAGATCTACAAAATTTTCACTAACAAAATCGACAAGGGATCCATCAGGAATTTGAAAGTTGCCTCAAAATGTTTAGGGATCGAACAGGACGATCAAAGTCCACAGGATCATAGCTATGATCCTTGGCTATGATCCTATGAACTGTGATCGAACAGGAACTACTCAACAAATCGGTGAAATAGACAATGATCTAAAAACCTCTGTGGCGCGGCGGGCGCCGGTTCGCCTGCGACGCACGAGGTTGCGGGTTCGATTCCCGCCTCGGAACAAATATTTGTTGTGCAGATCTGCAGATATTTGTTCAGGGTGTTCTGGGTATTTTCTATGTATAATAAAAAAAAACTATCTATGTAATTCAATTGTCTAGTACCCATAACACAAGCTCTGCTTAGCTTGGGGCTAGATAATGTTGTGTGAACTATCCAGCATTATTTGTGTATTTATTCATCAAATATCTATTATTTACATACATACATACATAAACTCACGCCTGTTTCCCGGAGGGGTAGGCAGAGAACACGGATTTCCACTTGCTACGATCCTGACACAACTCTTTTGCTTCATTCACTCTCATCACATTCTTCATACATGCTCGTCAGTTAAGGGTACTCTTGACCTGGCCTTTTCCAGAACGTCTCCGATCTGGTCTGAATATGTTCACCGAGGTCTTCCCCTTCCCACTGTCCCATTCACGCTCGTCTTATGTACCAGTTTCGTCAATCTACTATCATCCATCCCTTCTAAATGCCCAAACCATCTAAGCATACCTTTCTCAATCCTAGTCACTACGTCTTCTTTAATTTCACAACGCTCTCTTATCACACTATTCCTTATTCTATCTCTCAAAGTCACACCACACATACTTCTCAAAGCTCTCATCTCCACTGCATTTATTCTACTTTCATGTTTCTTCTGCCATACCCAACTTTCGCTACCATACATTATTGTCGGTACTAACACCCCTCTACCCACGGCCAGTCGTGCCTATTTGGAAACATTCTGGCTGCTCATAAAGGCGTGAAGTGCCCCATTCACTTGGTTTCCAGCATTTACTCTCCTGTCAATATCATCTTCATGCTTGCCGTCTCTTGTAAACAAAGTTCCCAAGTATACTGTGGTAATATAAAACAAAGCTTGGTAAAAGAAAATTGGATAAAGTAAAAAACCAAACACTAAGAAGATGCACCGAAATAGAAGATGTTACAGTCATAGTAAAAAAACTAAAGTGGAGATGGACAGGACACACAATAAGAGGAAAGGATAAATGGAGCAGAACGCTAATGAGTTGGTTCCCGAAATACAACAAACGAAAGAGAGGATGACAGTTTAAAAGGTGAGTGGATGAGCTAAAGGTTATTGCAAGAAAAACATGGACAAGGATAGCAAGAGATATAGAAGAGTGGAATAGGTTGGAGGAGGCTTTTGCCTGAAAAAGGCAAACAGACAACGGTGTCGATGTCGCATTGAAAATTAATGATTGTATAAATAAGTCTTCTTCTTTCGTGTCAGTGGCTAAACATTTAAATTTTATTGGACTAATAGGAAGCAATTTAGTAGTAGTAGAGCTTTTTTGTGAAAGAGTTCGTCCGGGGAAGTACTACCACCATACCTATTTCTGCCGCAAAGCAGTAGTGTTCGCATTGCTGTGTTCCGGTTTGAAGGGTAAGGGTGCCGGTGAAATTACAGGCACATGAGACTTTTCATCTGTGTCTCAGGGTGGCGGGCGCAGTGCAATGCCACATAGGGTGCGTCCTAGGTGGACGTGCCCTATGAGGTAATGCACTGTTCATAGGCAGAGGTTATCTCTTAACATCAGGTGGGCCTCTTGCTTGTTCCGTCATCCAAGTAGTATAAAAAATAAAAAATAAACAATCGCTAAGCCCCTTTCCGTTGCCTGGTTCAGGTCTTCTAGTGTACAGGTCGTCGGGCAGAGAGAGCAAAAGCGCAGGCGCTTATTTTAAAATAAGTAATATTATCTGAAATAAAGGCTAAATAACAATAATAATAAAAAAAAAAAAACGGAATTAAGGCTTTTGTTCTTGATGTGCCAAATAAGTAGCCGGAAACTGTGCGTGAGTTCAGTAGGGTTCAACACAGAACAGGAAGAAAAAATCTACTGCAAAGATTTTCCTCCCATTGTGCAAAAATTACAAAAAGTATTACTTACGTCGAGACAAATTCATTAAGTAATGATTTTATTTTAGTATCAAACGGTTTTCCTTTGAAAGTAATAAGGAAAAGTGAGGTCAGTGACTTCATAACAAAAATCTGATGACTTTTCCAAGGTTCAATATATGAAGATAATGTCATAGAAATTGTAATCATCATCATCATGAGCAGCCTGTTAAACGTTCATTGCTGGACGAGGCCAATTGTTATTTGATGCTTGCCCCCACTTTCGAAAAGAGACGTCTACTTTTATTATTACAAGCTTTTATTTAACTTGCAATGTATGTCCGGGTGGAATTTCCAACTGAATTTTAAAGCAGTTATCCTCAACCGATTGAGATGATATTTTGCATACCTGTCAAGTTCCGATGACAATGCAATATTATGGTGACAGCGAGTCGATCTGATGATGGAGACGGAAGGTGGACAACGGAACTCCTCGAGGGATAATAGTAGACTGGCCGTGTTTAGGCTCATTTTGATCAGCACAAGGTTACGATCACTAATTTTAGAAAAGCTTGCATTGAAAAATAGTATTTTTCACAAAAAACTTATTTGGGTTATTTTGTGTAATTTTGGTAGCATTCTAACAAATGTAGCTCGTCTATATAGAGCACATAGATAGGGAGCTGGCGAGCAAAATTTCGGTATAATCAGCACACATAGCAGACTTAATTTATAATGTAATTATACCCTAAGAAACATCAAGGACCTCGTCTGCCACCATGGTAGCGCTGCGTTGTAAATTTACAGCATTTCAAAAATGTTAAAAAAAAGGTGTGCTATATTATGCGCACACGTCTGTCTCTGGGGCTAATGATCACAGTCACACTGGAAACACAAAGAATCGAAGAGGCAGACATCCAGGGCTCTGACTTTTGTAGTATTCAATTTTTTTAATGATTTAAAAAACTATATATGAAGTGCACACTTGGCAGATTTGAATTGTTCGATTAAAAACAATGAGAAGGACCACGAAAAAATAGCCATCTGCCAGCATGTTGCCTCTGCATAGTCTATTGACAGTGCTCCAAACATGTAAAAAAAATGTGTGCTATTTTATGCGCACATGTCTGCCTCTTAGACTGATGTTTGAATTTCTAGTGAAAACCAAGAAAATCGATGAGGCAGACGTTCAGGCCTCTGATATTCCAAAGGCAGACAATTTGTTTATATTTTTCAACCCAACCCTCACGCCAAACCAAGCAGGTATAAAATATATATCCACAGAGAAATAAAACGACTTATGGACTATTTTTCATTTTCCTTATCTCCTGCATCGTCCCAATGAAAATAATAATTTATTTTTATATTTTGCATGAAAACTTTACTTCGAACATCTTAAAAATATGAACTGTGATTTTATACCCACGAAGAATTTGCGTGATTTTTATAAAAAAAAAAATTCAATGCATTATTTTCCGCGATTCCGTGAAATTTAAAACAGCTGTACAGCTAAAAATCAATGAGCAAAGTGTCTGCCACCTGTTTTTCTTATTCCTACACGGAGTCATAATGAATCGAATGGGTGCAATGAGAACCGTGTGCAAATAACTTAGTATAGCTTCTTCTTTTTTACATTTTTACAACTCCTTCCCATGATGATGCAGAGCCCTGTACGTCTGCCTCTTCGATTTTCTTCGTTTCCAAGATAACTGTAACCATGAACTCCAGAGGCTTACATGTGCAAATGATTGAATACCCCGATTATTTTTAAAAAACTTCAATCCGCTGTGCGAAAACGCATCGACATAGGACCTTAATTGTTTGACCAAATCAATTCGTATGATTTAAACTGCAATCCACCTCGACGTGAAACGTGTGCAAATCATATACCAAAATGCTCGCCAGCTCCCTATCTAACAAGTCTAGTGAAATGAAATGGAAGTGTATTGCGTGACTTTACATTTTGGTGGAAATTGTCTGCCTAAGTTTTTGTAAAACGGCCACCGTTTTACTAATACATGACTTGACTGTGACTGTCGACTTGGAAGGATTGTAACGTTGCAAATTATATTGAAAATACAATAAGTAAATACTTGAAAATGGCAAATGCTCAAGACGTGCCGCGCCATTTATAAAAAAAAGACAATAAAATATCTTCCTTTTTGTGAAGTAAGGCTATTTATAAACCAAGAAATTCTTGAAAAGGATTTTTTAAAAGATCTCGTTTGATATCCTTGTTGTATGACATAATAAACTTTAAATATTTTGACACGGGTAGAATGGGACAAGGGTCACTGTCCGACGTTAAACACACAAAGGTAAAGTATGCATATTGGAATGGGTTCTGTATATTATTTTATGATTACAAATATTAATTTACAAAAAAAAAAAACGGTTTTATCTACGCTCATATCGTAAAATACGGATACCAAACAACTTCAAATCTAGTTTATATTGAGTTTTTATTTACCAATACCGAAATATAAAAATATAATCATATTATATCACCTTTTCTCTAGCTAAATAATGTTATAAAATAACCTTTTTCCCATTATATTACACTACGGCCAAACAATCTTTTCCGAATATGTTTTTTGAATTACCCTATGGTTACGCGCGTTATAAGCTCGTTCACCGTAAGATGGCATCTGCCTTGGTTGGCGTGCTGGTCACGTCCACCTAGGGACGCACCCTATGTCGCATTGCACTCCGCCCGCCACCCTGAACCATAAAAATGAAAAATCTCATGTGCCTGTAATTTCACCGGCAACCATAACCTTCAAACCGGAACACAGCAATGCGAGCACTACTGCTTTGCGGCAGAACTAGATATGGTGATAGTTCTTCCCCGGATTAACTCTTTCACAATAGAGCTTCTATTACTAAATCTTGCTGGTTCTTTTATCGTTCACTCAAGCTGGTCATTGACCCCAAACATTGACCAAGAAAGGTCAAGTAGACTGACATAGAACACCTTATTTAAGAGTCACGTCTGTATTCGACCTAAGTTTTGACGATCGGAAATGATCATGACCCTAATTGAACATAAATACGTGGATTAGAAGTAAAATTAATTAATTAAGTGAACTAACGTAATTAGAAGTAAAATCCACTATTTGTAATCCAACCACGTGGAGTCACACGAGCTCGCAAGAATACGGGTTTCTAGTACTTAAAGTACCTAATTGTGTTGTACCTGATAATAATGTAGAATTATTTATAAGGTAACTAGCGACACGCCCCGGCTTCACACGGGTAGCCTCTGGTGACCCCCTTCTCCTACTTATCCTGGTTCTAAGCTAACTCCCCACCAATTTTCAGCCAAATTGGTTCACCCTTTCTTGAGTTATAAGTGGTGTAACTAACACGACTTTGTTTTATATATATAGATTAGAATAACAATTAGTATAACCTACGACTTTTGTTTTTTTTCTATTCAATCAATCAATATCTTTATTTCAGGTTTAATGAGACGTGTACCCAAACAATAACTCCATAGCAACATAAATAGCTTAAAAACTAACATACATATAAAACACTTTCTTTGATTTTAGTGCACACGTGTAGACGGCGACGTATGACGCAATTGTGCGGTGTCTCGTGTCAGGCGTCCGAAGAACCTCCTGAACTTGACACCTTTCGGCCAGAACTCTCCATTAATGAAGGTCGATAGACGGTCAGTCGGCACCCGCGCTATAAAGGAAATTTTGATAGTTGACCACCTTTCAAATTGGTGGTGGAATTCGTCTACCTTTACGGAACCCTAAACTCTAAATGCTGTTTAACAATTCACTTAGAGTCGCTTCATGAGAGTTTAATATTTTATGAGCAACATTGCTATGGCGAATTCAAAGATAAATAAATATTATTCAAAATATTGTCTAAAAATTTGCTGACTTTAGGGGCTGGTATTCATCGTCCGGCAGAAAGTGATCCATGGAGGGGGTCACGACCCTCAGCATTGAGGAATACGACGCGAGGAGGATTAAGAGACTAAAGTTGCACCTGGGAGGTTGTAGAACACTAGGCCAGATTTGGTCTGTTAGCTGACCTGGATCTCTTAGCCGAATCCCCATGGATCCTTGGACTTCACCGTTTTGTTGGCAGCGGTGGGTGTCAGGCCCTGATCGAATGGTTTTCGAGTGGAGGCCAAGAATGCGGTTTATTTCATCCAGTCCTACCAGTAGTTCGATAGTCGAACTGTTTGGATGTTTTTTTCCAAATTGTTATACTGACTGATCGAACTATTTGGAAACATGGATTTTATTCCAAATAGATTTACTATGATTATAATGGTATAGTCAGAAATGGTACTTCAAATGCATTTGTATCTTGAGAGGAAATTGTCCTTTTTGTTATGATATAATAAATCCTTTCTCGATATTTCCTCTTTGAAGGATCACTTAAAACAAATTATGAAGTATACTTCATAATTTCTCACTCATTTTATTTGTCATGTAAATTAATGATTTGTGTTGAGGTGAATAAGTAATACGTGTGGAGCGAAAATGGAAGAAAATGATAAAGAATCGAGTGTTGTGTTTTTAAAGAGAGGAAGGGGTAAGGTGCTGCTATATGCAGGACACCAATATTACAAAAACAAAACATATTAAAATAGTACAGCTATCTGGAAATGTGCTTCAAGCAAAATTAGCAGATGCGTTGGTTCAGTTACACTGCAGGTAAAATCTTACTAATATTATAATAAGCGGGAAAGGTTTACAGATGTTTTGATGTTTTAATGTTCTAAAAATATATTTACTACTACGTAAATCGATGACTGTACTTCGGAGTTAGTAAATCTATTTGGAATAAAATCAATGTTTCCAAATAGTTCGATCCGTCAGTATAACAATTTGGAAAAAAAACATCCAAACAGTTCGACTATCGAACTACTGGTAGGACTGGATGGCATAAACGAAGAATGCGTGGTAGACCATCAACCAGATGAAGGGACGATATAGAGGGAAAGGCCAAGATACTGGTATGATTGGAGCGACCTCTTGTACCAGTGAGCATCCATGGACCTGCCGTGATGATGATAATAAATAAATAAATAAATAAATAAATAATGCTGGACAAGTTCACACAACATTATCTAGCCCCAAGCTAAGCCAGAGCTTGTGTTATGGGTACTAGGTAACTGATATACATAATACAATACATTACATATTAGATAGATATTTTTTATTATACATAGAAAACACCCAGAACGCCCGGAACAAATATCTGCAGATCGCACAAATTATTTGTTCCGAGGCGGGAATCGAACCCGCAACCTCCTGCGACGCAGGCGAACCATTGCCAGCCGCGCCATAGAGGTCGTCAAATCAATAATGATGAATTAGCTAGCTTTGTTGAGAGCCCTGGTGTTTTTTTTTGTATACTACCTTCCAAGGTACCTAGCAATCAAACATACGGCCCACCTGTTGGTAAGCGGTTACCGTAGCATAAGGACGCCTGCAATACCAGAGGCATCACACGCGCGTTGCCGACCCTTTAAACATTTCCAAATACTCCTTTTGAAGAACCCCATACTGTAGTCACATGGGAAAACGTCAGCAGGGAGATCATTCCACAACCTGAATGTTCGCAGAGGAAGTTCCTCTGAAACCGCACAGTCTGGGACCTCCCTGGCTCTAGGTGGGTTATGAATCCTCTGCCGATGTCGTGCGGTGAAAAAAGGTTGCTGTAGGCATCATGTCAAACAATTCCTCGGAACAAAACCCATTATACAAACGTCGTGTGTCCGGCCTAAGAACTAAAAAAAGAGAAGAGAGTTCTTCTTTTAAATAAATAATATTCTATTCTATTCTATTCACCCCGCGGGCTCATAGTTGAGAACACAATTTACTAGAAAACGTCACTTCATAAATACCGAGTCTAGTAAAAAAATTAATTTCACGCCACAAGCGAGAGCATTGACCGAGTTTTGAAACTTAAGATCAATGCTCTCGCTTGTGGCGTGAAACTCATTTTTTTAAATGTTTTTTGCCCATTACAGCTCATCAACACTTCTTCAGATAGCGAAAGTTGATTTCGCGAGAACTAGGAGACTTAACACACATGTTTTAATTGATAGTATCTCATAAATATCATCAATTTAGCTACATTTTTACATTGTTTCTTTTTCGTTTAGGGGTATCGTAGCTAAACTTATGATATTTATAAGATACTGTCAATTATTTTATGAAAACGGGAAATTTTCACGTACCTTTAAATCGATGTAAGCACCGACATAGTTTCGACCCGTTTCGAGAGTCTTTTTCAAGGTGAGTGAACGCGACGCACTCCACCCGCGTCTCGCTTAGCACAAATGTCGGTGCTTACATCGATTTAACGGTACGTGAAAATTTCCCGTTTTTATAAAATAATAAAATATGTATGTATTTGTATTTGCATGTGTGTTAAGTCTCCTAGTTCTCGCGAAATCAACTTTGGGTATCTGAAGAAGTGTTGATGAGATGAAATGGGCAAAAAACACCAAAAAAGAAAAACGCGCCGCAAGCTCAAGCATCCACCTTAATTCATAGCTCATAGTCACCCTACAGGGTGGCCCTGGACACGTTACAAGTGCATTACTTATAAAATTTGCATTTCTAAATGGGTTTCTGCACTAATGCAGTTTTAACGACCTTTAATATTTATTTGAAAGTTCCATTGGACATCTGAGCCACTTTGCGAGAGACTTCTCAGAGCTAATTAGTGCTTAGTTTAATAATTAAAATTCTCTTTGCATAGAACATGGACTCTTTTGAAACTAGCATGGTTCGGAATGTTATTGAACTAGTGAGCGATGTTAGCGAAGTCCTTGTAACCTCTGCCAACATTTGCTTTCATCTTTCCAGATAAAGGTACAGGTCGCAATTTTCAGCTACATACATACATACATATACACACGCCTCTTTCCTCGAAGGGGAAGGCAGAGCCTTAATAGGCCTCTTCTCACAGTGAGTTGCACCATCGTGGAATATAGACGTGACGAGTGGTGAGCTCATCACCACCATTGCTTCGCACGACTGACTCAGCTATAGCTTTCTTCCAGTAATAATACATTCTATAATAAGCAAGCAGGCAGGACAAGTCTTATACCAACGAATCTTATTACGACGACCTCTGTGGTGCGTCGGGCGAGGGTTGGCCTGCGACGCAGGAGGTTGCGGGTTCGATTCCCGCCTCGGAACAAATATTTGTGCGATCGCAGATACTTGTTCAGGGTGTTCTGGGTATTTTCTATGTATAATAAAAAATATCTATCTATGATAGATATTGTATTAATTATATCAGTTATTTAGTACCCATAACACAAGCTTTGCTTGGCTTGGGGCTAGATAATGTTGTGTTGAACTGTCCAGCATTATTTATTTATTTATTATTTATTAACAAGTCCGGGTAATCCTCTAGTCAGCTTGAACGACATCCATGGGAGGAGACGGAGGGATGTATTCTTAGGTCGGATACACCACGGCTCAATACAGATTCTACAATTTCATATTTTTTTTATTGGAGTGTATTTTCCCCCAAAATGGAGGGAAGATTACTGCGGCGCCACCGATTTTGTCAATATTTGGCAAAAATATTCAGTACCTACTCAATTCCAAACAAGAATTTAGATTATAGATTACTAGCAACTCGCCCCGGCTTCGCACGGGTTACCCCCAGTGAAAAACAGCCCCCCCCCCATATTTTATTACTTATTCTGCTATTCGGAGCGGAGAAGAATCCACCAAAATAGAGATAACTAACATCGGTCCAGCCGATGTTGAGTTATAAGTGGTGTAACTAATACAACTTTGTTTTATATATATAGAAAATGTAAGTACCTAACTGCCTGTCTTTAAAATGCTCGTAAAGGTAGCCGGTTTTGGTTTTTTGGAAATTATGGTCACCCACGTTATTTTTTAAATTTCACGTACCCAGTGCTACTCGGGATAGCCTGCAGATTCTAATGACACCTCATTTATATGACGACCTCTGTGGCGCGGCGGGCGAAGCTTGGCCTGCGACGCAGGAGGTTGCGGGTTCGATTCCTGCCTCGGAACAAATATTTGTGGGATCGCAGATATTTGTTCTGGGTATTTTCTATGTATAATAAAAAATATCTATCTATGTATTATATTGTATTAAGTATATCAGTTATAGTATATATATTATATCTATATATATATATCTATGTATATATATATATATATATTATATAATATATTATATATATTATATCAGTTATCTAGTACCCATAACACAAGCTCTGCTTAGCTTGGGGCTAGATAATGTTGTGTGAACTGTGTCCAGCATTATTTATTTATTTATTATTTATTATTTATCTAAATCGGTTTAGGCTTTTAATATCGTCTATTCCCACCTGTTCTGTTGAGTAGTTCTGGCAGAACTACTGGGGTTTATTTCCCCAGTAGTTCTGTTCAAAGAAAAAATGGGAAAATGATATGTTAAAGAAACATACATACAGACAATGATATGTTAAAGAAACATACATACAGACAATGATATGTTAAAGAAACATACATACAGACAATGATATGTTAAATAAACATACATACAGACAATGATATGTTAAAGAAACATACATACAGACAATGATATGTTAAAGAAACATACATACAGACAATGATATGTTAAAGAAACATACATACAGACAATGATATGTTAAAGAAACATACATACAGACAATGATATGTTAAAGAAACATACATACAGACAATGTGTGTCTTGTTGCAGACTACTTGTTTTCAATTTCATTTTGATATCTGATTATTAGACATTTAATTATGGAAACCCGGAACTGTTAAATTGGAGCCGGATATCCGTTACCGGAAATTGCATAGATGAAACCAATATGCCAGAAGATAATTATTGAATAAAATACATTAATTAAAATTATTTTATTTAATGGTGGTGCTCGAGACTTTTTTTTTTTTTTTTTTTTTTTATACTACTTGGATTACGGAACGAGCAAGAGGTCCACCTGATGTTAAGCGGTAACCTCTGCCTATGAACAGTGCATTACCTCATAGGTCACGTCCACCTAGGACGCATCCTATGTGGGATTGCACTGCGCCCGCCACCCTGAGACATAGATGAAGAATCTCATCTGCCTGTAATTTCACCGGCACCCTTACCCTTCAAACCGGAACACAGCAATGCGAGCACTACTGCTTTGCGGCAGAAATAGGTATGGTGGTAGTACTTCCCCGGACGAACTTTTTCACAAAAAAGCTCTACTACTACTAAAATGACTATGACCATCATGAGTCTCCGCCATATGTTGCTCACCTGGCAACCTGAAAGCTCTGCGTTTGATCAAGGTGAAATTAAAGGTATACAGCCCGTTCAACGTACATATGCCATCTTACGGTGAACGGTCTGTACATGAGACTTTTCATCTTTATGTCTCAGGGTGGCGGGAGCAGTGCAGGGGTCTTGTTTGTTTGTTTTTTTCTGTGTTTGTATAGTCATAAATAAACTTTTATTTATTTCTTTCTTTCTTTCTTTCTTTCTTTCAATGCCACGTAGGGTGCGTCTTAGGGGGACTTTTTTTTAAAACATTGATAGGCTTTTGTTTGACCACGATCTCACCTGCTGGTAAGTGACGATGTGGCCGAAGATGGAGCACAAATGTCTAGAAGGCACCTATTCACTCTAACCTTGAAGAGCCCCAGATTATAGTTTTCAGGAAAAACAGAGGACGGTAGTGTATTCCACTCCTTAGCAGTTCGCATTATAAAAGTTGAACCGAAACTTTTAGTGCGAATAGAAGGTACTAATGAGGTAAGGATGGTACTGAGCCGTACGCCTGCTCGTCCTGTGATGAAAAGGAGATGGTGGGATCATATCATGCAGTTCCTGGGAGCATAGTAGTTAGTAGTAGTAGTTACCACTGGGAGTTGAGTAGTAGTAGAGCTTTTTTGTGAAAGAGCTCGTCCGGGGAAGTACTACCACCATACCTATTTCTGCCGCAAAGCAGTAGTGCTTGCATTGCTGTGTTTCGGTTTGAAGGGTAAGGGTGACGGTGAAATTACAGGCACATGAGACTATTCATCTTTATGTCTCAGGATGGCAGGCGCAGTGCAATGCCACATAGGGCGCGTCCAAGATGGACGTGACCTATGAGGTAATGCACTGTTCATAGGCAGAGGTTACCGCTTAACATCAGGTGGGCCTTCAGCTTGTTCCGACATTCAAGTAGAATAAAAAAATAAAAAAAAAACTCCGAAATGTAACTTATAGAAGATCGAAAGGCATCCAACCTTACGGCGGTGCTCGAGACTCTGGATCTTAGTCTCCGCCATATGTTACTCACCTATAAGCCTGAAAGCTCTACGTTCGATCGAGTCCAAGGCAGCAAGCTGGTGTTTGGCCGAGCCATCCCAAACATGGCAGCAGTACTCCATACCAGCCCGGACCATACTTGACCTATGCAGAGGCAGAGGTTACTGCTTAACATCAGGTGGACCATAAGCTTGTTCCGTCATTCACAAAGTATAAAAAAAATGAATCTAGTTCTACGACTTTTTAAATTTCGAAGTTTTTCATTCATGAAGTGCCTCGTAAAAATCCTGAAATTCCACTAGAAATTCCTGAAATGACTCCAAAAATGTACCTAACAGAACATGAGGCAGCCCCACGCAAGGTACCCTAGCGTACAGTAACGTCCTTATGTTGTTTTTACGTACGTTTTTGGAGGAATTTCAGGATTATTACGAGGCATTTCATGAATGAAAAACTTCGATGTTTAAAAATTCGTAGAATTAAAGTTATTCACCATGATGTGTAGAAAACCCCCTCCCCGGGCTTATAGGGATATTATGTTACATCCTGTAGATGTATATATATATTTGTGTACTTATGAATCTATTATTCTGTAATATTTTTATGTAATAATGTGTCTCGCCCAAACTCTTTACATGCCTATTGGAGGATATAATGAAAACTTGAGATTGGGATGAGAAAGGCATCAAGATCAATGGATGTTACATGTCCCACTTACGTTTTGCTGATGACCTTATTCTAGTAGCTGAGACCACCGCAGACCTCCAGAGCATGCTGGTTGAACTGCATGAAGCCTCAGTGAGCGTCGGACTTAAGATGAACATGTCCAAGACAAAAGTAATGACAAACCATCTGTCTCGCATACCCAACATCACTATAAACGATCACAGGATAGATGCAGTTGGTGAGTATGTTTACCTTGGCCATCGTTTATCTTTTGGCCGGGGCTCACAGATGAGGGAAATCACGAGGCGTATACAATTGGGGTGGGCTGCTTTTGGTAAGTTGGAAGATGTTTTTAAATCAAAAATCCCTCAATGTCTTAAGACCAGGACATTCAACCAATGTGTTCTGCCCATTCTCACTTATGGAGCCGAAACATGGCCACTCACAAATGAGCACGTATATACTATAAGAGTTGCTCAAAGAGCCATGGTGCGGGCCATGCTAGGTATTCACCTCGTGGACCGTATACCAAACGTCGAGATTCGACGCCGGACTAAGGTCGATGATGTAGGTATACGGATTGCGAGGCTCAAGTGGAGATGGGCGGGACACTTGGCAAGGCGAGAGGATTACCGATGGACCAAAGCAGTCACCGAATGGAGGCCGAGAGATATGTGGCGGCCTCGAGGCAGACCACCTGCCCGATGGTCAGACGATATTGTGCAGGCAGTAGGAGAGCAGTGGATCCGGCTGGCACAAGATCGCCAGGAGTGGCGTTCTAGAGAAGAGGCCTTTACTCAGCAGTGGGTGTTACCGGCTGAATAGATAGATGGATAGAATAATGTGTAAGTTAATTTATTTAAAATGTTTATTTTACATTTAAATATGGGTACACTCCAACCAATCTTCCATATAAGTTTAGCTCCACTCCATCCAAAGGTTGTCTGGGAGAGATCGCTTTTTTTTTTTTTTTAAATAAATGTACAATGGGCGTGTACATTTATTTTTTGTTTAATTGTAACGTGTTGATTTTAACTAGTTTGTAAGGTGCATGTACCTTACAAACTAGTTAAAATAAAGAAAATAGTTACATTAAAGTATTTTCATTTATTCATTAATTCATGGGAAAAGACCGTGCGTCCGGTCACCTAGTCGCTGGTCTGATCAAGTCAAGGCACTCACTGGCCTCCCTATCACCGCTGCCTTAAGACAAAGCCGAGGATAGATCAGCGTGGAAGAAGCTCGTCTGCATCTCTACTTAATACATTGAAGGTGGGCACGACCTTCAGTAATGAAGAATACATAACATAACATAACATAACACCCAACAGTCACACCCATTATAGTCCTGACCCCTCACTAGGATTCCCTGTGTCATGGTTATCAGAAACTACGAGTACTATGGTACCATAACACCCAGATATAGATCAAATATTTGTAGATCATAAACATTTGTCCCGCAGCAGGAATCGAACCCGCAACCTTACGCATCTCAGCCGGCTACTTACCCGACGCGCTACAGAGGTTGTTGAATACGATGAAGAAGACGAAGAAGATATATCTTTTTTTTTTTCTTAATCTATATTGTGCTACTGCTGGGCAAAGGTCTCCCCCGAATTCTTTCACTTGTCCCTGTCTTTGGCAGTCTCCCACCACTCCTTCTCAAAATTCACAAGATCGTCCCGCCAACGCTTTCTCGGCCGACCCCAAGGTCGCCGTCCTTCAGGTATCCAGGGTGTGCTGATGTTTGCCCGCCTTTTGGGAAGCATTCGACTGACGTTCCCCGCCCAGACCCATTTTAGCCTGGCTGTTTTGTCACCTACGTTGGCAATACCAGTCAGGAAACGCAGCGTGGTGTTTCTAATATCGAAGATATATCTTGCATTAAATATCATCAGGGAGTAGGTACCCCTCCTCTAATATTTGTCTACTTCCAACAATAAGTGGCACTGATGGAATGTTATCAATTTCTCCCCAAACCAAACTAAAATGACTCAAATTTATAACAAAAAGACAAAGGAGGAAAAAGTTTCATCCCACAAAAGCCACCCTTAAATATCATCCCTCACAAAAATTAATTAGAGCAAGATTATGAGCAATAAGGCCTGTGATTTATAGAGCGTTTTAAAACGATTCTCTTGAGCCCTTTTTAGAGTTCCGCAGGGAGGTTTGCAAACGGATAATGAGGTAGTGAGTTTCAGTTGTTCTTGTAATGAGTCCATTTAGGATTTTATTACTTGTATAATGGTTCTGAAGTTTATAATTATGTCGAAATGTAAACTGATGCGGGACAGTAAAATTATAAATAAATAAAGATATCAAATAAATAATGCTGGACAGTTCACACAACATTATTTAGCCCCAAGCTAAGCAGAGCTTCTGTTATAGGTACTAGATAACTGATATATTAATACAGAACATTACACAGATAGATATTTTTTGTTATGTACATAGAAACCCAGAACACCCTGAACAAATATCTGCAGATCGTATCGTATACCTATTTGTTCCTAGGTGGGAATCGAACCCGCAACCTCATGCGTCGCAGATGAACTATCGCCCGCCGCGCCACAGAGGTCGTCAAATATCATAGACTATGTCTACCTACGGCTTCGCTCACATTTTACCAGGATCAAACGTAGCCTATCTATCACAATGCAGGTCATAATCTATCTATTCTATTTCTAGGCCTTTTTTTCCCACTGCTGGGCAAATGCCTCCCCCACTCGTTCCAGACATCACGATCCTGAGCTATGTTTGCCCAATCAGCCAGAAACTTATCAATTTCATTTCGCAATCTCCGTGTTGGTGCCGCGTCACCTCGCTGGATCAGGACGCCACTCGGTGGCTACTGGCTACCTTCGCCCACAGCTCGCTCGGCATGCGGCAGACGAGACCAGCCCAATCACAGCTTAGCAGCTTTCGAAGCTACATCCACAATGTGGGTTTGTGAGCGCAACGCAGTGTTTTGAATCCTATCCATGAGCCTCACACCCAAGATACTGCATAATCTATCTGTTCACTAAATTTAATCTTAATCGGTTCAGCCGTTTTGGCTTAATTGAGTAACATACAAACATCCGAACATGCAGATGGCCCACCTGATGTTAAGCGGTTACCTCTGCCTTTAACAATGCATCCTGTTGGGTGTTATGTTCAACAACAGGAACGTTTGTATGGTATACATCATACAAACATTTGTCCCGCAGCTGGAATAGAACCCGCAACCTCTTGCATCTCAGCCGGCTACTCGCCCACCGCGCCACAGAGGTAGTTAGACCGAAGCGGTATTACCTCATAGATCACGTCCACCTAGGACGCGCCCTATGTGGCATTGCACTGCGCCCACCACCCTGAGACACAAAGATGAAAAGTCTCATGTACCTGTAATTTCACCGGCAACCATACTCTTCAAACCGGAACACAGCAATGCGAGCACTACTTGCGGCAAAAATAGATATTAGTGGGTTATGACAAACCACTCTGCGCAAGCTCAACCCGCTTCTTCTTGTTTTTCAATGGTTCTTTTTTGGTCACCCTAATGCCAGTAGTGTTAGCTCCTGGAGAATTTGGCTCTATGTCCAGCATATAAAGTTATTTTTGTCGAATTGATTGCAACTGTCATGTGAAATGGATATTTTTATGCGGAGGCAACACTGACAATGGCGGTTCAGCGACATCGGATTGTTTATTGAATTTCTGGAAAAATCATTGTGTGTAAGAGTTATTGTGTCAAAGAAAGGAGTTTCAGCTTTGTAGGAGTAAAGTGCCGTTAAAACAGAGTGAGTTGTTAATAGTAGGTAGACTTGAAAATGACTCGGCGGTGAAAGTATTCAGTGCGCATCGCAAAAACTCCTTGCATGCACATCATGTAGCATGCTGACGCATTTTTTGTTTAGATTTGGATCTTATACAGATGCCTCAACATCGCCGGCGTCACGTGCAGAGGTTGAAACGAGTCCTGCATGATAATTAAGGAAATAAAATGCAGTTGACTTGCCGATAGGAATCATAAGGATATGTAAGCAAAGGACATGTTTGAACCTTAGGTGAACTTTAGGCATATTATACCCACGCCCACTTACATACAATAACTCACGCTTATATTTTTTTAAGTAAGTACGTAAATTAGGTAATTTTTAGTATTTTTTCCTTTCTCTGGCAAGACTGATAAATAGCGTCTGAAGCCCATTTCTCGTATTTATTTTAAAGGTATACACTACTGCATTTTGACCGAATCCAGAATGTATTTGAATTTGCTTTTTTCCAGGGACCACGGGTATCAAAGGTCTAGTCCTTCTTCTTCTTCTTCTTCATATAATGTGCTATTTATCCAAGTTACACCGGTTAAAATGCCACCAAAATTACAAGAATAACTTGAAAAAAAAACATTCAATTCAATTCACTTTTTAATGAATGGCTTGGAGTGGTGTTGCCACAAGTTCGCCAATGTTACGTAGTAAGAAAAAAAAAACATTAAAATGTAATAACTAAAATGACGACGTTCCTTTCAAAAATGGCAGATTCAATCCACCGCCTAGTCCTTCAAAATTTTAGTAGTAGTAGAGCTTTTTTGTGTAAGAGTTTGTCCGGGGAAGTACTACCACCATACCTATTTCTGCCGCAAAGCAGTAGTGCTCGCATTGCTGTGTTCCGGTTTGAAGGGTAAGGGTGCCGGTGAAATTACAGGCACATGACACTTTCATATTTATGTCTCAGGGTGGCGGGTGCGTGCAATGCCACATAGGGCGCGTCCTAGGTGGACGTGACCTATGAGGTAATGCACTGTTCATAGGCAGAGGTTACCGCCTAACATCAGGTGGGCTATTTGCTTGATCCATCATAAAAGTAATAAAAAAAAAAAAAAAAAAAAAAACGATAAAAGTTTCTTTATCGAAGTTCAAATGTGTTCAATAATCAAGGAGCAGCTGATGGGTAAAACATGACATAATTGTTTATTTTTATGCGTTTTGCTTGTCTTTTGTACACTTTTTGAGCACTGACCCGAAGTTCATTTACTTTGAGCTAACTATTAAGTAATCTGTGCTTTGAGGTCAGTGACTACAATGCATATGGTTAAGTGCATATGTGCGTTGCACGATGAACTCTACGCCTGAGGGGCTAGTCTGCAAATTTGACAAGCAACTTGCACGGCCGTGTGGTGTACACTACACGGATTTTAGTATGGAGAAATCGCAGAGCGCCCCTAGCGGGCACCTGGAGAACCTAAAATTCCATACTAAAATCCGTGTAGTGTACACCACACGCCCGTGTAAGTTGCTTGTCAAATTTGCAGACTAGCCCCTCTGATGAAAGGGACTGGCAAACGGTTGTGTAAGACCGTTGGTACAGGCGAAAATGGAGACTTTTGTCCAACAACCCGCACAGTCACAAGTCCGGTCTGGTATGGAGTACTCAAATTCAAAATCTTTATTTCAGGCGTCAAACATAAACAATAAAACAATAAGCCCATAGAAACATACATACCTTAGAAACTAACATACCTACGTATAAAACAATAAGCCCATAGAAACATACATACCTTAGAAACTAACATACCTACGTATAAAACAATAAGCCCATAGAAACATACATACCTTAGAAACTAACATACCTACGTATAAAACAATAAGCCCATAGAAACATACATACCTTAGAAACTAACATACCTACGTATAAAAAACACTTTATTTATAACTTAATCTAACACACTTACTTAATAACTTAATCTAACACACTTACTTAATAACTTAATCTAACACACTTACTTAATAACTTAATCTAATTTTAATCTAAAAGCGTGTGATCACCACGCGTCGCGGCCCGGGGGATCACGTGACAAGCGGCCCTTGAACCGCCGAAACTTCACCGCTTTCGGCCAGAAGTCAGAGCTCAAGTAGGTCTTCACACTTTCCGTAGGGATCACCATAAATGAGCTAAAGCTCACATTAAGAGTCCAACTTCATGACCCTCAATCCCACTCCGGCTTTCTTTCTGATGTACTCCACCATACTCCTCCTCTGATGTACTTTTCTGCGGCCTTCACGTACTGCTGCCATGTTTGTGATGTCTCGGCCAAACACCAGCTCGCTGCCTTGTATTCGATCGAACGCAGAGCTTTCAGGCTTATAGGTGAGCAATATATGTCGGAGACTAGGATCCAGAGGACCGCCGTAAAGTCGCATGCCTTTCGATCTTCTATACTCTATAGGTTGTAATTCAGGGAATGTGCCCAGGCGCCACATAATCTGATCCCACCATCTACTTTTCATCATAAAAATCTCAAATCCCTCAATTTTCGTTTCGCGAACGCTATTCTGTCACTTTCTAACTTACCTGAACTTGAATGAGTTAGACAGTGACAGAATTTAGCGTCCATCGACGCCTTAAATATTGTACAGAACTCCCAATCGCGTAGCTCACGCACACGCTTGGCCACTTTTTATTTAGCTTTAATTAAATCAGTGTCTTTGTTTTACGGTAAAAGGTGGTTTTGGGGCAACGGGCGTTCAAATCTACCCTCATTTAGTTAGGTAATTTTATTAATTTTGTAATTCCAGTCTAATTTTATTTTAAGTTCACTTTCATCATCGTCATCACCATTAGCCCCTAGACGTCCACTGCTGGACACAGGCCTTCCTATAGAAGGCCACGACAAATGATCTTGTGTCGCCTCTATCCACTGATTTCCTGCGATCGTTACTAGGTCGTTCGATAAGTTCACGTTAATTAAGTGAATTGCCTTCGAAGTAGTAGTTTTTAGTAGTAGTAGAGCTTTTTTGTGAAAGAGTTCGTGCGGGGAAGTACTACCACCATACCTATTTCTGCCGCAAAGCAGTAGTGCTCGCATTGCTGTGTTCCGGTTTGAAGGGTAAGGGTGGCGGTGAAATTACAGGCACATGAAAGAAAGAAAGAAAGAAAGAAAGAAAGAAAAAATCTTTATTTGTAACGGCACACATGGATAGGACAAAAAAACACTCGACATATAAAATAAAAATAAAAATAATAGGTAATACATACAAAAGGCAAAAACTAAGTACTTCTACAATTAATAGAGTGTCTCTCAGTGTGTCTCAGATGAGACTTTTCATCTTTGTGTCTCAGGGTGGCGGGCGCAGTGCATTGCCACATAGGGTGCGTCCCCTATGAGGTAATGCACCGTTCATAGGCAGAGGTTACCGCTTCACATCAGGTGGGCCTCTTGTTTTTTCCGTCATCCAAGTAGTATAAAAAAAAAAAAAGAGCATACATTCATACATAAACATATGTCTGTTTCCCAGAGGGGTAGGCAGTGACCACGGATTTCCACTTGCTACGATCCTGACACACCTCTTTTGCTTCATTCACTGGCATCATATTCTTCATACATGTTCGTTGACTAAGGGCTATATACTCTTAACCTTGCAAAGTCATGAGTGGCCGTCAAAGCTTATCCAAAATGTTGTTATGAAGATATTTTACTCTCTTCCCGCCATTTTAGAAAAGAGAGTCTTCTACTTTTAGTTTATTTAATTTCCTAGTGTTTTTTGGAGTTATTTTGTGTAATTTTGGTGGCATTTTAACCAATGTAGCTCGTCTATAGAGCACAAGTGTAGTGAAATGAAATGGAAATGCATTGCGTGACTTTTAAAATTGGTGGAAATTTTCTACTAAAGTTTTTGTAATACGGCCACCTTTTTACTAAAACATGAATTGACAGTGACTTTGACGAATTGGAAGGATTGTAAGGTTGCAAATTATATTGAATGTACAATGCTTGAAAATTGCAAATGTACAAGCCGTGCGACGCCAATTATAAAGAAAAAACCGGCTAAGTGCAAGTCAGACTCGCGCACCGTGAGTTCCGTACAAACTTGTAGGTATATAAGTAAAAGTTATGGTATTTTATTGCTAAATTAAATCATCATGAGGAAAGGGGTAGTAAGTTTAAAAATATTAAAAATATTTGTATTATATGATGTAACAAAAATTTTATGCTTTTCGCAATTTTTCGTTTGTCTATGCTATAAGACGTTGCTTCGTACCAAATTTCAAGATTCTGAGTTCACGGGAAGTACCCTGTAGGTTTTGATTCCCTTGAGAGTGTCAAAAATTTGCAGCGTAAACGGCTGTATCTATTGATTGCGTTGGCTTAGAAGTTTGATTTTTTCACAGCTCCAAGGGACAGTAGATTTGAGTATTTGATATGTATTTCAGATTGATATCCTCCACGCGTTCCTTAGAAAAAGGGTCTTGACAGACAGACAGACGGACACCTTGAGGTACGGAACCCAAAAAAGAAGATATTTTAACTTCCATCTAAAGTTTTTTTTTAATAATGATATGCTAGTAGTAGTAGAGCTTTTTTGTGAAAGAGTTCGTCCGGGGAAGTACTACCACCATACCTATTTCTGCCGCAAAGCAGTAGTGCTTGCATTGCTGTGTTCCGGTTTGAAGGGTAAGGGTGCCGGTGAAATTACAGGCACATGAGACTTTTCATCTATGTCTCAGGGTGGCGGGCGCCACATAGGGCCACAATGCCACATAGGGTGCGTCCTAGGTGGACGTGACCTATGAAGTAGTGCACTGTTCATAGGCAGAGGTTACCGCTTAACATCAGGTGGGCCTCTTGCTTGTTCCGTCATTCAAGTATTATAAAAAAAAAAAAAAAGATACCTATTATGTTTAGGTTACCAAAAAATAATAGTTTTTTAGAAAACTTTTTTTTTTTACTACCAACAAAATTAATTATACAATTTATAACTTATAACTTTTGAAACTATCATGGTTATGTACATACTTTTCACTAGAAACGGAATATTTACCATATTTTTTGAGTTTTGAATGTTCCCGATATATCGGCACAGTTGCATGCATTGTTGCAGTAGTTGTAGCATTTATAACTTCTACATTTGGTATCGAATCCTGAATGCCCTTGCTGGTCTGACGCGCACTTGGCCAATTTTTAATATCTTCGTGGTTTGTGAAAAAAATCTTATAAATTAATGTGGACTGTTTTTAATAGTTAACTAGCGACTCGTCCCGGCTTCGCACAGGCAGCCCACGGTGACCAAACCCCCCACCCCTCCCCCTATGTCAATCACATGGTTAAGCTACCTCCCCACCAATTTTCAGCCAAATCGGTTCAGCCGTTCCTGATTTATAAGTGGTTTAACTAACACGACTTTGTTTTTTTTTCCCTGAATTTTATTTGCTATAAACCTCACGGAGCCCGAGACCTGTCCAACGAATGCAAAACCGTGGAAATCGGTTTGTGCGTTCTGGAGTTCAGGAAGGAAAACCCGACTTATTTTTATATAGTAGATTTATAATTTAATAAAATATTTCCCACTCAGCCCTAATCTAATAATTATCAGGTTAATATCGAATTACATATATTCATATTACGTGGAACCATTCGTAATTATTAGGTATTCATTGATCTCCATTGAGCAATAATTGAATACCAACCTAATTATTCCTAAATTCCTATCAGGTAAGCTAATTATCTAATCCATCCTAATTAAAAGCTTTTGATTAGTTTCACATTTGTCTAACTAGCTAATTGGTATACAAATCGAGAGGAATTTTTGTCCTCATGACGTCATGTAGTTCGTGACTGACAGACTGACTGACTGCCTGACTGACTATCAACGCAAAGCCTTAACCGTAAGGTTTAGAAACCGGCAATTTGGAGGGTACGTTCATTTTGTGGTCTATATGGGTACTAAGAAAGGAATTCCAGAAATACAACGCCTACGGGTTGCAGCGGGGTGTTGAAGTTTGTATGGAAAAGTACATGCGGATGAACTTTGGAAACTATGAGTCGTTGAAGTTTCGCTGATAGCCATGGCGCGGCCAAAACAGAAGAATACTAAGTTTCGCTGATAGCCATGGCGCGGCCAAAACAGAAGAATACTAAGTTTCGCTGATAGCCATGGCGCGGCCAAAATAGAAGAATACTAAGTTTCGCTGATAGCCATGGCGCGGCCAAAATAGAAGAATACTAAGTTTCGCTGATAGCCATGGCGCGGCCAAAATAGAAGAATACTAAGTTTCGCTGATAGCCATGGCGCGGCCAAAATAGAAGAATACTAAGTTTCGCTGATAGCCATGGCGCGGCCAAAATAGAAGAATACTAAGAGGGATGCATCAAAAATCTAAGCAAATACAGTTTATTATGAGACTTTTCATCTTTATGTCTCAGGGTGGCGGGCGCAGTGCAATGCCACATAGGTTGCGTCCTAGGTGGACATGATCTATGAGGTAATGCACTGTTCATAGGCAGAGGTTACCGCTTAACATCAGGTGGGCCTCTTGCTTGATCCGTCAACCAAGTAGTATAAAAAAAAAAAAAGTTAAAAACAGAGAACAGGCTAAGAATTAAAGGCTGTTGCTTTACAAAGCACAAGTTAGGCCGCAAATTGAATACTGTCCCATCTATGGCACGCGGCATGGGGTACCCAAGTACCAGCTGCTTCGCTTTGACTCCCTACAGAGAAGAGACATTGATTATTTTTATTGAAACTGTTTATTCTTAAATAATGATAAACTATTGTTTTTTATTGTAATTTATTATGGTAGTACCTACATACTAACCGATGTATAAAAAAGTGACGTATAGTTCTAGCAATGTATGAAATAATTGATTATTGATTATTATTGATTATAATCATTGGCGACCCTAAGCTCTCCGATGCTCTAAAACCGGTTAGCAAACGCAGAGCCATTGGAGCTCTTTGTGTGTTCTACCGCCTCTACAACGGGGAATAATAAATAAATAATAAATGATGCCGGACACAGTTCACACAGCCCCAGTTCACACAGCACAGCCACAGTTCTAGCCCCAAGCTAAGCAGAGCTTGTGTTATGGGTACAAGATAACTGATATACTTAATACAATACATTAAATAGATAGATATTTTTTATTATACATAGAAAATACCCAGAACACCCTGAACAAATATCTGCGATCGCACAAATATTTGTTCCGAGGCGGGAATCGAACCCGCAACCTCCTACGTCGCAGACCAACCATCGCCCGCCACATAGGTCGTCTCTGACGAGCTTTTCGATCTCATCCCCGCATCGAGATTTTACCATCGCTCTTCCCGGCACCGTGACAAAGCTCATCCACACATCATAGATCCCTGGGTTTCTCGTACGACTCGTTTCTCGAGATAATTTTGTCTATAAGCGACGGTGACCACTTTGCATCAGGTGGGCCGTATGCTAGTTAGCATATTCGTTTCATAAAAAAAGAGGCTTCGATTAAGTAAAAAATCATTGCAATCGGCTTACGGGAACCCACCCAACCAGACCTCCGAATCACGAATCCGAATCCGAACATAGAATTCACGCCAAAGAGCAGAAGGGTTCCCTGTGCTTCCGCCCGTTTTTGCCATTTGGTGAAGTGGAACTGATGAAGAAAACCAGGTACTACTCCATGATAAGTATTTCACGGGTAGCGATAAAGGTGACTTTCCAATATCCGATTGAGCTGAAATTTACCTGTCATGTTCCGATGACAAAATACAATATGATGGTGACAGCGAGCTGATCTGATGATGGAGATGGAAGGTGGACATTGGAACTCCTCGATGGATAATAGTAGACTGGCCGTGTTCAGGTTCATTGTGATCCAACATACGGTTCCAAACACTAATATTACAAAACCTTGTATTTGGGATAAATTCATAGCACCGAAGTCCGTTTTTCTTTCGAAAAGAATCATTTCTTCTATTCCCTCCTGTTCTGTTGAGTAGTTCTGTCGGCAGAACTACTGCGTTTTTTCCCAATAGTTCTGTTCACAGAACAAATGGGAATTATTTATAACTTCACCTGCTATAGTTTCCGTACACAAAGTCGGGCTCATTTTAGAGTTACCAGAGGTTGGTTACCTACTTACCTAAAACTTTTAGAATCTTACATTTTCTCAGTCCGTTAAATAACCCTCATTTAAAAACCGCTAACGAATTCTGGACTTTATTAACTTGAGAATAGGGATAAGTATATTTTCAAGAGTTTAAAATTGGGTACAGTAAGTTTTGGTGGCACTTGGCTTCAATACTTTCCAGGTAATGTGCTGTCAAAGAAGTGTCCAAGTGATGAACTTTGGGCAGTTGTAGCCTAACCTTTTGCTCATAGCAACTCAACTCAGGAATCTGAACGTCTGACGAATGAGCTATATTATAAGTTCGTTCGACGATCTTTATGGCGTGGTAAGCTGGGATACGTAAAGATGCAGGTTCAATTCCCGTTGCGAGACAAATGTTTGCATGTTCTGCAAATATTATTTCTGGGTCTGGGCGTTGTTTATTTATTTAATCACTAGCTGTAAACCCGCGACTTCGTACGCGTAATATTTTTGGAGTACCAAGGGTTTTCGAAATACAGAGGTATTTTGTTTTACTTTAAAAACCCAATCAAAACGTCCGTGTGTTTCAGCAAAATTTCAGGAAATGCTGAATCTACATGTAAAATTGTCTACTACTAACGGTTTCCAAGATACAGAGCTATTTCCTTTTACTTAGAAGCCCTTTTTGGACCCCTTAGAGGGCGAATTTTTCAAAGTCCTTTCTTAGTGCGTCCTACTAACACTAAAACAACGCCCTAAAAACAATACACCCTGCAAGTTTCAAGTTACCAGCTCAGCCAGTCCAGCTGTTTTGGCTCGGCGTTGATGAATCAGTCTGTCAGTCAGTCAGTCAGGCAGGATGTAGATTTATTTTAATACTAGTCCTAATCTCACGCAAGAATTTCCTGTGTTGTGGGTTACAGAAACTATGAGTACCTTAGTATCTTATCACACAGACCCTAAAATAAAGATATTCATTATAATATTCACACAATAAGGTAATTTGGAAAGTATAGCGATTCATTGCTGGATGGATTTTGATGTATGAGTACTAGTGTTATTAAATTTTGAAACTATCATGGTTATGTACGTACGAACATACTTTTCACTCGCAAAGACTTTAGTTAGTTCTCCCGTGATCATGGCGCATGCAACTGTGCCGAAATATCGGGATCAAATAAAACTCAAGAATCATGGTAAATATCCCGTTTCTAGTCAAAAGTATGTAGTGTTATTTATTCTGTGGTATGAGGTATCGTTAGATTCCATCTCATCTGTCCGGAACATCAGTTAAGGCAGTTTGCATTCGTTAAGTAGTTAGTAAGTAAACAAGTAATCAAGTAGTAAGTTCTTTCCGAACGTTCTACCGGCGAGTTAATTTTAGTTTGAGTTTAGTTGCGCGTGTCAACTTATGCACTGTACTAAACTGCCTGAGACAGTGCTCTTCACACGCAGTTTAGCTGGAGAGCAGTTTAGTCGGGGAGCGGGAGACGTGAGGGCGGGTGAACTTGCACTTGACGCGCCGAAAAAATAGAACGAGATTCTATTTTGTCAACGTATTCGTCAACTTACTACTTAACTGGTAAATTTGTGTACGACAACGACATTTGTTGAAGTTTGTATTGTATGGAAATACCCAGTGGATGAAAACGCGGGCATTCTAGTACATACAGACATCGATACACGCCTTTTCCCCGAAAAGGTAGGCAGAGCCTCAATGGGCCTTTTTTCACCATATGTTGCACCATCGTGGGAACATACGCGTTTTATTAGTTTTGTATATCTACTTGTATTACTTGTATTATTCTTTTCTGCACTAATATTAAAAAGAGGTAAAGTTTGATTGTTTGTTTGTTGTTTTGTAACTAATCATACGTGCTGACTGATGATTCGTTTACTTCACAAACATATTTAAGGTTAAAAATGTTGCACAATACAAGAAATCTAGCAAGTAAAACATGCTAGGAATAACAAAATAAATAAACAACATGAAATTATTCAATATATACAAATTATATACTTAATGTTTCTACTGAGTATCGCTCTGTTGCTGAGGTCTACCCACATCGTTCCGTTTCGCGGAAACACATAATATTTTAATCAATTTAAAGAGCTTGAAGTTAGGAGAATTTGAAATGTCTGTAAGAAACAAATAAAACAATAGAAATTGAGTGGAGTGAATGACCTTTGCTGTTGGAATCATATTACGCCGATAGTGACCCCGATAGCAATGCCGGCCAATAGCAGCGCTCTTGGTTACGCTGATAGCGATGCCGGCCAATAGCAACGCAATAGCTATGCCGATTGTGACCCCCGTATGAGGATCGTGACCCCCGTATGAAGTTGAGGCGTCATGGCGATCGGTTCAGGGGTCATGACGCCCAGAGAAGGATTGTGACCCCCGTATGAGGATCGTGACCCCCGTATGAAGTTGAGGCGTCATGGCGATCGGTTCAGGGGTCATGACGCCCAGAGAAGGATTGTGACCCCCGTATGAAGATCGTGACCCCCGAAGGAGGTTGCGGGTATAAAGCTGGTGACGAGCGGATGGGAGGACAGTTGGATTGGAGAAGCCAGAGAGGTCGGAGCTTGGAGAATCATTGGTAAGTCAATTGTTTTTATAACTTTTGTAATGTTGTGGTTTATTGCATAAATTGATGGCTTGTGTGTACTTTACAAATAAATTAAAGTAAAGTAATTAAAGTAATTCAAATACTATGCGTTTATGTTGCGTTTATGTTTGCATTGACGCTTACGTTTGCGTTTACGTTACGCTGAATTGCGTTGACGTCTATGTTGCGTTTGTGTTGTGTTTACATTCACGTTTGCGTTTACGTTGCGTTTATGTTGCGTTTATGTTTGCATTGACGCTTACGTTTGCGTTTACGTTACGCTTGATTGCGTTTACGTTTATGTTGCGTTTGTGTTATGTTTACATTTACGTTTGCGTTTACGTTTATTGTTTCGTCTACGTTTATGTTGCGTTTATGTTTGCATTGACGCTTACGTTTGCGTTTACGTTACGCTTGATTGCGTTGACGTCTATGTTGCGTTTGTGTTGTGTTTGCATTTACGTTTGCGTTTACGTTTTCGTTTGAATTAATAAAGAAGTCTTTCAAAGCAGTATAATTGCTTTAATGATTTTACTTAATAGTTTTTTACCCTTTTCTTTGATAAATTGAATCTAAAAACTTGTTCTTGGTTTTCACGTAACCTTTTAGTTAGGGTTTATATCTTGATAGAAATTCCTTTTCATATTTACAGTCTATTACTTGATGTGAATCTTACTTATCGATTAAATCTAAAATCCAACTTATTTTGAAATAGTGAACTTCTGTGTTTAATTGGAGAGAAATAATTCATGTATTTTACATAGTGATATCTATTGAGATGAAAGAGAACTCAATTTTGTTATTAACGGTTATACTCCAGTCAAGCAAAGCCGTACTGAAGATGATCTCTACTAGAGAAGGGAGTGAATCTTGAGACACTGACCTGATGTAACAAACCAGGATATCTACTATCATAATTTATATTCAAAGAATAGTTTTGAATTTTGAATTGGATTCAGAAGTTCCATTTTTAAACTATCTTGTTTGAAATAATAAGCTAGTAAATCTAAACTTGTTAAAAAGTAAAAGTTGTGATTTTGGATTATTTTGTTGTGACAAAATTATAAAGTTTGAAACAAATAAGTAACTGGGGTTTTACCAAAAGCTATAAAGAAATCGTGTTTGATGTTCATGATTATACTCAGCCTAGCAAGAGCCGTGCTAAGTGAATCCTGACTAGAATAGAAGGAGGAACTTGAAGTCCCTAATCTGCAATATCAAATATTAATAATTCTTTCTTATGCTATTTTATTATGTTCCAAGGTTTTATTTGGGGAATTCTTTAAAACAGAAATTAGTTTCTTGTAAAGGTAAAGACAGACTTTGACTGTATTTTATTTATTTAAATTATTCGGAAGAGTTTTATTATACCGAGCTTTATTTGAAGTTTAGTTTATTTTCTACCAGGCTTTGTAGAATGTAGGTCATTATTAGAACTTAGGGGCCTTTCCGAGAAGGCAAGTCCGGGTTAGAAGAGTGTTGGATGATCGCGAGTTAACCCACCTCACTGCTAGTTCGTTAAAATATAAAATAAAATATTTAACTTCAAGGTAGTTCTTGTTCTTATTCCGTAGAATGTTAGGGTTATTATTAGAACTTAGGGGCCTTTCCGTGAAGGCAAGTCCGTGTTAGAAGAGTGTTGGATGATCGCGAGTTAACCCACCTCACTGTTAGTTCGTTTAAATATAAAATAAAATATTTAACTTCAAGGTAGTTCTTGTTCTTATTCCGTAGAATGTTAGGTTACTATTAGAACTTAGGGGCCTTTCCGTGAAGGCAAGTCCGTGTTAGAAGAGTGTTGGATGATCGCGAGTTAACCCACCTCACTGTTAGTTCGATTAAAAATAAAATAAAATATTTAACTTCAAGGTAGTTCTTGTTCTTATTCCGTAGAATGTTAGGTTACTATTAGAACTTAGGGGCCTTTCCGTGAAGGCAAGTCCGTGTTAGAAGAGTGTTGGATGATCGCGAGTTAACCCACCTCACTGTTAGTTCGTTTAAAAATAAAATAAAATATTTAACTTCAAGGTAGTTCTAGTTCTTATTCCGTAGAATGTTAGGTTACTGTTAGAACTTAGGGGCCTTTCCGTAAAGGCAAGTCCGGGGTTAGAAGAGTTGATGGAAGATCGCGAGCTACCCTCCTCACTGCTAGTTCGAATAAAAATAGATTAACAATAAAACCTTTAGGTAGTTCGAGTAAGAGAATTCGTAGATGTTGTAGGTATTAAGGTAAGACTTTCGTTTAGGTTAATTCGAGAAATTTTATGAATACCGTTATAACCGTTATTTCCATCTAATAAATAAATATTTAGGCTAAAATGGTTGATGACCAAATGAGTCTTAAGTCAAGTTTGAATCTTAGACACTTGACTAAGTGGTATTTATAAATATACCTAATCATTCATTATCTGAGGTTTTAGCCTCTAAGAATTTATAAGTTTGAACGTGTCATGGACCATTGGAGTTTGTGGATCCTCTTTTAAAGCATAAATGAGTCTATAAAGGTCAATAAAGTTCTTGATTTTAATATGAGTCTCAAAATTAAGACTTTTATATTAAATATAATTTTAAATTCTGAAATACATTTTTATACAAACATTCTGGAATAATAACTTTCCTGTATGAATGTTTATTTGTCCCTTAACGTCATTATATTTTATAATATTTATATATGGCGAGGTTCGGAAAGACAGTTGAGGGGAGGTCGGATGAACTGTCCCGCACAATTTTATTGTGCGGCCCTTAAAGTGTCCCAGTACAAGACTATACAGACTGACTAACAAACCTTAGCTAAATCCATAGCTTTTAATCTTGATAATTTATGAAGTATTCATACCTACTGTTGTTATGAGGATAACACATCTCTTTTGACTCAGTGATGCGTTCATACTAATCAAATTATGTTGGATTGAATTTTAGGATAAAGTCATCAAATAGATTTGTTTATAGGTATTATATTAGGCAAGTTAGGAAATTTTATAAGAATGGTATAGAGAGGAAGTCTTTGAACTGTAGTTATAGATTAGGATAAAATCTAAATCTAATAATGTCGGGATAAACTAGGTTAATCAAAGTATATTTTAAAACTAATCAATATAGAATTTATATTTTAGTAGTTTAAATATTATTCATTATGCGATAGATAAGTTTAGTTAGGTTTCCATTAGGTATTATTAGGTCTTGACATAAATAACTTAAAATTACCTGAATTACTACAATTACACAACGTACGGTCCTACCACTAAAAACTAGACGATCACCACGGCCAAAATAATTAAATAATGAATCAAGTTAACCCATATCTAGTATGATGAGCATATCAAAGATACGTTCATGTAAGTAACTAAGAAAGTTGGAAAACGGGAGTAAAGTTAAGAGCAGTTCAGTAGTTTCTAGTGTTTGTTGGGGTTTAGGGTTGCGAGGGTTGAGAGGTTAAGAAGTTAGTAAGTGGGGTAGTGTGTATGAGGGGGGGGGAAGTTACAATTTGGTGCCGTGACCAGGATAGTTATGTCTAAATTAAGTAGTTTCTCAATTATTCGTAATATGAATTTAATTAGGTTATTTTTTAAGCTGTCATAAGTATAAAATAAATATTTTTGGGTATATTGTTAGTTTGTGGGTTGTTGATTTAGTATTTAATTCATGAGGCGGGTTTCCCGCACAATTTGTTGCCGTAAATATAGGAAAGTTCTATGTCAAGTCAAACTATAATTAGTTTTTTTATTTAGTAATTTTTGTAGGCATCATTTTATTCAATAGTTTTATAAATTATGTAAGTCTTCGTTGTAGGAAAGTAATTTCATTACGTTAGTTGGAAGGTAGTAAGTGTTTGTTAAATTTATTAAAAATAAATAGATAATTGTGTCCTCGTTTAAAAGGTTATCGAACTTAAAGACTATGCGAGAAAATAGGTAGGTTAACTTATATTTCTAGGCAAAGTAACAAAGTAAATAAAGTCACTTTCAGTCTTATGTAGTTGCGATTTTTAAATTCTTTAAAGGTAGATATCATTTTATTGGCAAATTTTGGAAAAATTAAAATTGATTAAGTGGGGTTCTATTGAGGTTAATTGAATATAATGAATCTAAAAACTTTAGCAGAAGTAATTGTTCAAGGTAGTATAAAGAATACCATCATCATTAGGTTCATGTCCATTTAACGCCTTTAAAAAAAAAAAAAAAAAAAACTGAACTAGTCATTGTAGATACATAAAATAGGTTAGTAGTAAAATAGGATTATTTTAATAGCAGAATTGTATTTTTATGTTTCCTATTTTATTTTGAGCTACTTATCTATGAATTTTGTTGTTATAATATATTAAATTTGTTCCATTTACATAGAATAAAACGGGGTTAATTCTAACTAGGTAAATTTCACAGTTTTGCCTTAGGTATTTTATTTAAAATAAGAAGTTAACTTCGAGTAGTTCTACCCAACATTTCTAATAACTGTAAAAATAGGTATTAAAATTCTTTAAACGGGGGTCGGTTAGTAAACAAATTTTAAGCAGGTTAATAGTGGGTTTGCATTGTAAAAGAGGGAATTAAAATTCTTTAAACGGGGGGTCGGTTAGTAAACAAATTTTAAGCAGGTTTATAGTGGGTTTGTATTGTAAACGTGGGAATTAAAATTCTTTAAACGGGGGGTCGGTTGGTTAATTAATTTTAAGTAAGTAAATAGTGGGTTTGCATTGTAAAAGTGGGAATTAAAATTCTTTAAACGGGGGGTCGGTTAGTTAATTAATTTTAAGCAGGTTAATAGTGGGTTTGCATTGTAAAAGTGGAAATTAAAATTCTTTCAACAGGAGGTCGATAAATAAATTATTTTGAATTAGACTAGAGAGTGATATAGGTAAACTTTCATAAAGATAGATAGAAAGATAGATAGATAGGTAGATAGATAGGAAAATAGACAGGTAGATAGTTAGAGAAATTGATAGATAATATTTTTCGGATTTTAGGGGTTGATTTCTTTAAGCGGGATTATTCAAAGATATTAATTTATTGAGATGGTATATTATTAAATTAGAAATTAATGAACGTTAAACAATTCGTTTAAAAATAGATTTTGTAAATGGTTAACTTTATCTTTTCATACAAGTAAGTATTTTATTCTTTAAATCGGGGGGTCGTAAATTAAATTATTGTTAGTTAACTATAGTATCGTGAAATGTATTTTTGTTATAGAAGTAGGTATATAATTATTCAAATGGGGAAGTCGTAAAATATATTGTTTTGCTTTAGAATAAATCTTCTTTGATATTATACGTAGGTATATAGTTATTTTAAAAGGGGGTCGTAGATTGCTTGTATTTAGGTTTTACATCTGTGGAAAACGATAACGTAAGAATGTACCTTTTAAGAACTTTAAATTGAGATCAAAATAAATCTATTCACATCTTCATTATTAATTATTTTTACTCATATGCCGACTTAGTAAATATATTTAAAAAAAATAAGTTGCATAGAACAAAAAAATAATTGTTGGAGCAAATCGGTTTGGTTCATTTCTGAGTGTTTATTTGTTAGAATCAAATATGGTATAACATAATTTAAATTAGGTTTTGAGTAAAAAAAAAAAAAACTATAGTAAAAAAAAAAGGTTTCGCTTAGGATGTTAAAAGGAATATCTGCTTAAGATTCTCTTAGGTTAGGTTGTTAGGTTTCACTTAGGTTAGGTAAGAAAAAAAAACTACTTAGGTTTTACTTTTTATACTACTTAAAATTGCGGATCAAGTAGATGGCCCAACTGATGTTGAGTGGTACCCTCTGTCTATGAATGGGGCATTGCCTCATGGGTCGCGTACACCTGGGTCACGCCCTGTGTGGCATTGCACTGCGGCTGACACTCGGAGACGAAGAAATGAGGGGTCTCATGTGCCTGTGATTTCACCGGCACCCTTATCCTTCAAACCGGAACACAGCAATGCGATCACTACTTTTTTGTGGCAGGGATAGGTATGGTGGTAGTGATTCCCGAACGAACTCTTTCCTAAGGTTAGGTTGGGTTAAAATAAAGGGTTTAGCCAAAACGTGAAATATAAAAAAAAATTGTTTGATTTAGGTTAGTAGAAAAAAAAGGGATTTATCTTAGATTTGTTTATTTATTTTCAAGTTTTAGACTCATAAATAAGCCAAAGTAAATGAGGGTTCTATTGTACAAAATGTGTAATCACATATTTTCATTCTCGTGTTATATTTATTCTTATAAAATTTTAGTAACAACATATTAAGATGGTTCATTGCATTAGTGCCTGTAGTAAAAAAAAAAGGAGCAACCTAAGATTTAAAAAAAAAAAAAAATAGGTTTAGCAAAACTCTTCTGAACTAGAATAGTCTAGAAACTGATTGAGTTGGGTTATTATTTCTAAACAATACCTTGTTTTTGTTCAAAGTTTGATTTTATTCTTTTTTTAAGTTTGGGTGATAAAAAAAAGGGTAATGTAAAATATATAAAACAAATTTAGCATTTATTCTTTCTAAGTAAAGGTGTAATTTATTCAAAGGTTTGGTTTCTATATATTCAAACTATTTGGAGATTTTTAAATGGGGTAAACTAAACTAGAAAAGGAGTAGCTTAATTTGGACAGGTGAGATTCATAGTAAGCTAATAGTTAAGAGTAGTTCATTAAAAGGTAAATTATGTATTTAAATATAAATAATGCTGTTGGAAAGCTAGGGATGAATGAACTACAATGAATAGTGTCTAAAAGGAGTCGTGTATGATGTTGAATGAACAGGTAATTTAAGTAGATTTTTAAAAGGTACCATAAAAAAAATTGTTGGGGTTTGAGGTTATGGAGGGCCCTAGTGTTTCAACAGTGTTTTCAATGAGTTTTTCATAATAAAAGATTTGAACAAAGGTTGCGTGAAATATAGGAACATAATGTTTGATTTTAGAGGTTACAATTTAACGTTCTTGATAAGATTTCTGAAGTACAATATTATTCGATTAGGAAGGAGGATATGAAATCCTGAACAGGTCTAGTCAATGTTTTTATTTTTCAGAAATTGTTGGTAGAAAAGTAGTTTCAAAATATAAAAAAAAAAAAAAAGGTTAAAGTCGGGCCAGTTTGGTGGGTGACTTTTGACAATTGTCGGTTTTATCTTCATATTGAGGTGAATTGGAAACATCGATTAGGGTGAATGAATCGATACGGACTTGGAACATATGTGAATTTGAAGGGTCATCGGGTGAATTCCTGTTCCATTATTTTCTTTCGTAAATTTAAGGAGCAAATTAAGATAGGTACATAATTAAACAAAAAAATGCATGTATTCAGTTGAACTATCAGAAATGTTATTAGTATTGTCATTTTCATCACTGCTGACAGCACTTAGAGATATTATTGATTCATTTTCAATAATATTGTCCATTCTAACATCTCGTTCAAAATCTTGTAATATTATTTTCTTTGTTTTCTCTACGACTTTTCTGACTGACTTCTGCACACACAATTTGTAGGAGAGTCATCATTTTAGCAGTACTAAAGAGTGGTTCAGTAATGTTCCGCGCTGCATGACCCTTTATTTGTGCCCAAATAAGCTCGATGGCGTTATACTGGCAGTGGTAGGGAGGAAATCGAATAACTTAGTGTCCATGCTCTAGGGCTAGTTCATCGATTACATAGCGGAGCTTGGACGACTTAGTTGCTTTTACCAGATTTAACAACTCAACTTTTAATAAAGTTGGACTTGGTCCACACCATTTCTTAACATTCACGAGACAATTTCAATATTTTTGAGTTGGTGGTGTGACAACTTGTGCAGAGTAATACGATGCATTGTCCATTATGATTTATACATCCCACCTAAATTGTACCTAACATCAATGATTTTTCTATTTAGTTTTTTGTATTTTTATAGTTAGTTAAATGAATAATAAATATCATTATGTTTTTTTTATAATCACAACGAGGTTACTAATTTATGAAGATATTTCTTCATAAGTAATCGCTGCGTTCTATTCGACTTATCAGCTTTCAATTTTTAGAGCGGCATCACTAGTGTTTGGAAAGAAAAAGGGTTAAATGACGTAGCATTGTGGCAGCGTTCAGTTCTTAGAATCAGAAATTGTTTATTACGTTTAGAATAGTTTATTAGTGAAAGAAAATCGTAAAATTACTCGTATCGGTCATTGTTACAATAAATATAGTAATTGAAAAAAAAAGTTAAGCATTGTGCAGTTCTTATTTTATGCCCGCCGTTACAGGGTTACGTTGTTGAATTTTGATGAATTGTCAAGTGTTGCCTATTGAAATGGCCTGACTATAGTATATTATTATTATTATATATATATATTTAAGTATGATAATTGTGTTTTGAAAACAATATAAAAGAATGAAATTCAAGTAACAATATTGGGAACTTAAGTTAAAAAAAAAATACTTCGAGGTAGTTCGTTTTCGTTTCGTAGAAAATAGGATATTTTTAGAATTATGGGCCTTTCCGTGAAGGCAAGTCCGCGGTTAGTAGAGTGAAGGACGATCGCGAGTTAGCCCTCCTCACTGTTAGTTCTATTAAAAAAATAAAAAAAAATTATCTAACCTCAAGGTAGTTCGTTTTCGTTTCGTAGAAAATAGGATATTTTTAGAATTAGGGGCCTTTCCGTGAAGGCAAGTCCGCGGTTAGTAGAGTGAAGGATGATCGCGAGTTAGCCCTCCTCACTGTTAGTTCTATTAAAAAATAAAAATAAATTATTTAACTTCAAGGTAGTTCATTTACGTTTCGTAGAAAATAGGATAGTTTTAGAATTAGGGGCCTTTCCGTGAAGGCAAGTCCGCGGTTAGTAGAGTGAAGGATGATCGCGAGTTAGCCCTCCTCACTGTTAGTTCTATTAAAAAATAAAAATAAATTATTTAACTTCAAGGTAGTTCGTTTTCGTTTCGTAGAAAATAGGATATTTTTAGAATTAGGGGCCTTTCCGTGAAGGCAAGTCCGGTATTAGAAGAGTGAAGGATGATCGCGAGTTAACCTTCCTCACTGTTTAGTTCGATCAAAATAAAAAAAAATATAACTTAAATTATATTCATATTTATCATGCAGTAAATAAACATGAAGATTCAAAATAAATAAAAAAGTAAATGAATTTGAAGTCATGCTGTGGTTTGTTACAGAAATTGATTATCTAGGATATTTAAGAAATAAAAAGGTTAACAAATAATAGTTTGAATGATCATAATCTGGTTAAGCAAGCATTCATCGGTTGAATTGATTTATTATTTATCAGCTTAAATTTAACGAATATATTTTGTTATTTTACAAAAGTTTCTTACCTAAACTGACCTGTTGGGCTAATTAAGTAGCGTGAATCTACTGCGAAACATTTACGTGAGGAGTATTGTGAGATGATGAATGAAAAAAAAAAAAAAAAAAAAAAAAAAAAAAAAAAAAAAAAAAAAACAGTAATTATAAAAAAAAATAAAGGGCTTAGTTAATTCCACAGTTCCTAGGTTAGAAACGGTTGCTGGTGCTTAATTTTAGATATGACATTTACTACACAAAGGACGGTTGGTGAAGGAAGGGATTTGGTGTTAGGTTTAAGTCTTTAGACAAAATATTCCTGTCACGAGTTGCCTTCATTAAAAGTTCTACTTACGTGGTTAGGTTCGAACTGGGCACTCCTACATGCGCCGAATTGAAAATGGCTCATTATGGGACTTTAGCTTCAGGGGAATAACATGATTATTTTACCCCGTTACACTTGCCATTATTGGGTGATCTGGAAAAAGTAGGGGGGAGGTAGTACTTTCACTTCAAACAAGGGTTTGATCGGGAAGGGCTACTTGATATCACTCGGGTATAGCAGAATTCACAGCCCTGCTTCTTCTGCTGAACCTAGATTAAACAGATGGTTTTTGTGGTTGGGTGTTTTGGTTATGTTATCATAATTTTCGTCTGATGCTCGAGTTCTTAATGGACTGTTTTCAGATTGGGTTTAAAAACACGTTACACTTTATACTCACCCACCCGAACACACACGAGTTTAAATATATATTTGATTTTAAGCACTATCAAATTGTAGTTTCCTTGTAATTTGGAGAGTATGATGAGAATAATGAAGTTCAATTGTGTTTGTGAGTAAAATTGGATTATGCCAAATTTCCTATAGTGAATTTTGGGTAAATTAACTGCGAAAATTTGCAGGGGGTCGAGCTGTAACTAATCATACGTGCTGACTGATGATTCGTTTACTTCACAAACATATTTAAGGTTAAAAATGTTGCACAATACAAGAAATCTAGCAAGTAAAACATGCTAGGAATAACAAAATAAATAAACAACATGAAATTATTCAATATATACAAATTATATACTTAATGTTTCTACTGAGTATCGCTCTGTTGCTGAGGTCTACCCACATCGTTCCGTTTCGCGGAAACACATAATATTTTAATCAATTTAAAGAGCTTGAAGTTAGGAGAATTTGAAATGTCTGTAAGAAACAAATAAAACAATAGAAATTGAGTGGAGTGAATGACCTTTGCTGTTGGAATCATATTACGCCGATAGTGACCCCGATAGCAATGCCGGCCAATAGCAGCGCTCTTGGTTACGCTGATAGCGATGCCGGCCAATAGCAACGCAATAGCTATGCCGATTGTGACCCCCGTATGAGGATCGTGACCCCCGTATGAAGTTGAGGCGTCATGGCGATCGGTTCAGGGGTCATGACGCCCAGAGAAGGATTGTGACCCCCGTATGAGGATCGTGACCCCCGTATGAAGTTGAGGCGTCATGGCGATCGGTTCAGGGGTCATGACGCCCAGAGAAGGATTGTGACCCCCGTATGAAGATCGTGACCCCCGAAGGAGGTTGCGGGTATAAAGCTGGTGACGAGCGGATGGGAGGACAGTTGGATTGGAGAAGCCAGAGAGGTCGGAGCTTGGAGAATCATTGGTAAGTCAATTGTTTTTATAACTTTTGTAATGTTGTGGTTTATTGCATAAATTGATGGCTTGTGTGTACTTTACAAATAAATTAAAGTAAAGTAATTAAAGTAATTCAAATACTATGCGTTTATGTTGCGTTTATGTTTGCATTGACGCTTACGTTTGCGTTTACGTTACGCTGAATTGCGTTGACGTCTTTGTTGCGTTTGTGTTGTGTTTACATTCACGTTTGCGTTTACGTTGCGTTTATGTTGCGTTTATGTTTGCATTGACGCTTACGTTTGCGTTTACGTTACGCTTGATTGCGTTTACGTTTATGTTGCGTTTGTGTTATGTTTACATTTACGTTTGCGTTTACGTTTATTGTTTCGTCTACGTTTATGTTGCGTTTATGTTTGCATTGACGCTTACGTTTGCGTTTACGTTACGCTTGATTGCGTTGACGTCTATGTTGCGTTTGTGTTGTGTTTGCATTTACGTTTGCGTTTACGTTTTCGTTTGAATTAATAAAGAAGTCTTTCAAAGCAGTATAATTGCTTTAATGATTTTACTTAATAGTTTTTTACCCTTTTCTTTGATAAATTGAATCTAAAAACTTGTTCTTGGTTTTCACGTAACCTTTTAGTTAGGGTTTATATCTTGATAGAAATTCCTTTTCATATTTACAGTCTATTACTTGATGTGAATCTTACTTATCGATTAAATCTAAAATCCAACTTATTTTGAAATAGTGAACTTCTGTGTTTAATTGGAGAGAAATAATTCATGTATTTTACATAGTGATATCTATTGAGATGAAAGAGAACTCAATTTTGTTATTAACGGTTATACTCCAGTCAAGCAAAGCCGTACTGAAGATGATCTCTACTAGAGAAGGGAGTGAATCTTGAGACACTGACCTGATGTAACAAACCAGGATATCTACTATCATAATTTATATTCAAAGAATAGTTTTGAATTTTGAATTGGATTCAGAAGTTCCATTTTTAAACTATCTTGTTTGAAATAATAAGCTAGTAAATCTAAACTTGTTAAAAAGTAAAAGTTGTGATTTTGGATTATTTTGTTGTGACAAAATTATAAAGTTTGAAACAAATAAGTAACTGGGGTTTTACCAAAAGCTATAAAGAAATCGTGTTTGATGTTCATGATTATACTCAGCCTAGCAAGAGCCGTGCTAAGTGAATCCTGACTAGAATAGAAGGAGGAACTTGAAGTCCCTAATCTGCAATATCAAATATTAATAATTCTTTCTTATGCTATTTTATTATGTTCCAAGGTTTTATTTGGGGAATTCTTTAAAACAGAAATTAGTTTCTTGTAAAGGTAAAGACAGACTTTGACTGTATTTTATTTATTTAAATTATTCGGAAGAGTTTTATTATACCGAGCTTTATTTGAAGTTTAGTTTATTTTCTACCAGGCTTTGTAGAATGTAGGTCATTATTAGAACTTAGGGGCCTTTCCGAGAAGGCAAGTCCGGGTTAGAAGAGTGTTGGATGATCGCGAGTTAACCCACCTCACTGCTAGTTCGTTAAAATATAAAATAAAATATTTAACTTCAAGGTAGTTCTTGTTCTTATTCCGTAGAATGTTAGGGTTATTATTAGAACTTAGGGGCCTTTCCGTGAAGGCAAGTCCGTGTTAGAAGAGTGTTGGATGATCGCGAGTTAACCCACCTCACTGTTAGTTCGTTTAAATATAAAATAAAATATTTAACTTCAAGGTAGTTCTTGTTCTTATTCCGTAGAATGTTAGGTTACTATTAGAACTTAGGGGCCTTTCCGTGAAGGCAAGTCCGTGTTAGAAGAGTGTTGGATGATCGCGAGTTAACCCACCTCACTGTTAGTTCGATTAAAAATAAAATAAAATATTTAACTTCAAGGTAGTTCTTGTTCTTATTCCGTAGAATGTTAGGTTACTATTAGAACTTAGGGGCCTTTCCGTGAAGGCAAGTCCGTGTTAGAAGAGTGTTGGATGATCGCGAGTTAACCCACCTCACTGTTAGTTCGTTTAAAAATAAAATAAAATATTTAACTTCAAGGTAGTTCTAGTTCTTATTCCGTAGAATGTTAGGTTACTGTTAGAACTTAGGGGCCTTTCCGTAAAGGCAAGTCCGGGGTTAGAAGAGTTGATGGAAGATCGCGAGCTACCCTCCTCACTGCTAGTTCGAATAAAAATAGATTAACAATAAAACCTTTAGGTAGTTCGAGTAAGAGAATTCGTAGATGTTGTAGGTATTAAGGTAAGACTTTCGTTTAGGTTAATTCGAGAAATTTTATGAATACCGTTATAACCGTTATTTCCATCTAATAAATAAATATTTAGGCTAAAATGGTTGATGACCAAATGAGTCTTAAGTCAAGTTTGAATCTTAGACACTTGACTAAGTGGTATTTATAAATATACCTAATCATTCATTATCTGAGGTTTTAGCCTCTAAGAATTTATAAGTTTGAACGTGTCATGGACCATTGGAGTTTGTGGATCCTCTTTTAAAGCATAAATGAGTCTATAAAGGTCAATAAAGTTCTTGATTTTAATATGAGTCTCAAAATTAAGACTTTTATATTAAATATAATTTTAAATTCTGAAATACATTTTTATACAAACATTCTGGAATAATAACTTTCCTGTATGAATGTTTATTTGTCCCTTAACGTCATTATATTTTATAATATTTATATATGGCGAGGTTCGGAAAGACAGTTGAGGGGAGGTCGGATGAACTGTCCCGCACAATTTTATTGTGCGGCCCTTAAAGTGTCCCAGTACAAGACTATACAGACTGACTAACAAACCTTAGCTAAATCCATAGCTTTTAATCTTGATAATTTATGAAGTATTCATACCTACTGTTGTTATGAGGATAACACATCTCTTTTGACTCAGTGATGCGTTCATACTAATCAAATTATGTTGGATTGAATTTTAGGATAAAGTCATCAAATAGATTTGTTTATAGGTATTATATTAGGCAAGTTAGGAAATTTTATAAGAATGGTATAGAGAGGAAGTCTTTGAACTGTAGTTATAGATTAGGATAAAATCTAAATCTAATAATGTCGGGATAAACTAGGTTAATCAAAGTATATTTTAAAACTAATCAATATAGAATTTATATTTTAGTAGTTTAAATATTATTCATTATGCGATAGATAAGTTTAGTTAGGTTTCCATTAGGTATTATTAGGTCTTGACATAAATAACTTAAAATTACCTGAATTACTACAATTACACAACGTACGGTCCTACCACTAAAAACTAGACGATCACCAAGACCAAAATAATTAAATAATGAATCAAGTTAACCCATATCTAGTATGATGAGCATATCAAAGATACGTTCATGTAAGTAACTAAGAAAGTTGGAAAACGGGAGTAAAGATAAGAGCAGGGGTCTTATTGTGTAATAGACTGAAGTTCGAATTTAATTACCAGTTTGCTGTACATTGCGCTGCGTGCTTCAAATATTTTCGGTTTTGTAAAAAAGCTAAAACACGCAGCGCAATGAACAGCAAACTGGTAATCGACATCGATTAGACAATACGTTGGCAGTTCAGTAGTTTCTAGTGTTTGTTGGGGTTTAGGGTTGCGAGGGTTGAGAGGTTAAGAAGTTAGTAAGTGGGGTAGTGTGTATGAGGGGGGGGGGAAGTTACAGTTTGTAATGGATAAACTCAAAAAGTACTGATTTTTAAAATTATTTCACCTATAGAAAGTTAAATTATGAGCGGGTAACATAAGGGATCCTCCCTTAGTCGGGGGGAAGTTAAGGGGACTAATTTAGAAAATTTTATTAAATTTGGTGTGTGGATAAATGGAGGGACGGGATGGATGGGACGGGGGAGGGAGGTTTGACTGCTTTCACCCAGACTAGTTTGTAACATTCACTGGTATAAGATTTGTCCTGGCTGCTAGCTTATTATGGAATGTGTTTTTACTGGAAGAAATCTTTAAGCAGAGTCAGTCGTGCGGAACAATAGTGGCGATGAGCTTACCACTTATCACGTCTATTTCCCACGATGGTGCCACGGTGAAATGAGACCCATTTGATTCTCTGCCTACCCTTTGGATGAAAAAGGCGTCTGTATGTATGTATGTAGTACTCATGCGAAGCCGGGGCGTGTTGGTAGTAACTCATAACTTAAACCACCGTACAAACAGACACGAGTGTTACGACAGGAAACTTTGACGGCGCCCCGCTGAAGACCTGGATAGGCCTTAGTGCTACTTCCAGCTTATTTACTGCCTATAGGCACTAACAGGAAATGGATTCTTAGTTTTATCACAAATAAAATAATACTAAACTAGGTTTTATTAAGATCCGGTGAAATTACAGGCACATGAGACTTTTCATCTTTATGTCTCAGGGTGGCGGGCGCAGTGCAATGCCACATAGGGCGCGTCCTAGGTGGACGTGACCTATGAGGTAATGCAGTGTTCATAGGCAGAGGGTACCGCTTAACATCAGGTGGGGCATCTGCTTGGAAGGATGGTAAGATGCGTTACTTCGTATAGACTCATTTATACGAAAAAACAACTATATGTGACATACATACATACAATTATAATGAATTAAGATGAACATGTATAATAAATTACTATCTAAAAATTACGAATTCTGAACATTATGTCCGAGTTCAAAAGGAATAAGTTTTTCGTAAAAAAAAAACAAGTTTTTTTTTAAATTAGTGATCGTAACCATTTGCTGATCAAAATGAGCCTAAACACGGCCAGTTTACAGTTATATTCATCGAGGAGTTCCGTTATCCACCGTCAGTCTCCATCATCAGAACATCTCGCTGTCACCATCATATTGCATTGTCATCGGAACTTGACAGGTATGCCAAATTTCAGCTCAACCGGTTGAGGATAACTGCTTTAAAATTCAGTTGCAAGATTCCACCCGTATTCCAACAAAGCTTGTAAAAAATAAAATACTTATAGAAAAAAAGCGTGAATTCATGAAATTCAATTTATTGGAGTCATCATTCTTAATTTCGTAATGGCGGAGTTAGCTCACCACAAGTCACGTCTATATTTCTGCGATTATTTCACGGCGATGGGGCTCTTTGAGGCTCTACCTACCCCTTCCGGGAAGAAGGCGCGTGTCTAGAGTGTAACTACTAAAGATTCAATTAACGATCATATTTAATGAATACATTAATGTATAACTACGTAGGTACCTTAATACAGTCATATTACGTAGGCGTAATTAGAAGCAAACGTTTATTACTACATAATTGTTAATTCAATACCTTAATAGAGATTTTAGGGATATTGTACACAGTTCATAATCTTCATCATGATCATCAGCCTACAGAAGTACACTGCTGGATGTAGGCCTCCCATAGATTACCACGAAGAATATAAATAATAAAATAAATAATGCTGGTGCTAGATACCTAATGTTGTGTGAACTACACAAAATCTAATCTGGGATATTAATATAATGGGTAATTATTTGGGAGTACCTAGGGTAGGTTAGTCAATGTGAGGACGTATAATTTTAAAGATATACTGGTTGGTTTTGTTAGTAGTAGAGCTTTTTTCTGCAAGAGTTCACTCGGGGAAGTACTACCACCATACCTATTTCTATCGTAAATCAGTAGTGCTCACATTATTTTGTATGAGTGCCAGTGAAATTACAGGCACATGAGACTTTCCATCTTAATGTCTCAGGGTGACGGGCGCAGTGCAATGCCACATAGGGCGCGTATACTTGGTGGAGGTGACCTATGAGGTAATGCACTGTTCATAGGCAGAGGATACCGCTTAACGTCAGGTGGGCCATCTGCTTGTCCCGTCATCTAAAGTTGTATAAAAAATAAAAATATAAAAAAACGTAGAGTTTACGTTTAGACTCCAGGGATTGAATTTGAAATTTCGTGAGCCTCTTTTGGAGTAGGAAGACAGTTTTCTATTCCACCCTTCGACCAAAGTAAAAAGTATACTTTGGTCGAAGATTCCACCCGTGCCTATAACACAGGATGGTTAACATTTATGTACGTATGTTATGAAACTCAGTCCAGGAAACCCCAAGCATTCTTCTCCAGCACCACATCTGGGGTGCATCTATCCTCACGTGTTATGCAACCCTAATGTGAACCTAGGCTGTCCAATTCATGTGCACTTTAGATAGAACATGTGGCAGCAAGTAACGACGATAGAGATCATTATGTCCGCTATTGTTATTGCGTGCTTCGATTAATGTAGTGCGTAATGCACGTTCTATCGGCGTATTGGCGTAGTGCGAGAAATGCAGTAAACGACACACACTGGCTAATCTTCAGGAATCACAGATAATAAGTTTTTTGTGAAAAATATATTTAACGTACAAGCTTTTATAAAATTAGTGATCGTAAAAAACAGCATAAAAAATGAGCATAAACACGGCCATTCTACTATTATCCGTCAAGGAGCTCCGTTGTCTCCATCATCAGATCAGCTCGCTGTCACCATAATATTGCATTGTCATCGGAACTTGACAGGTATGTAAAATATCATCTCAATCATTAATTTTATAAAAACAGGATCTTTTCACGTACCGTTATAAATCACATAATCAATAATGATAATATGGTTCACGAAAGTTTTTATAGTATAATCATCTCAATCGGTTGAGGATAACTGCTTGCAAGATTTCACCCGGAGAAACATACAAACATTGCAAGTTAAATAAAAGCTTGTAGAAAAGCTCGAGATGAATTAAATAATTTGAATAAAAATCCTGCTTTAAGATAAGATCTCACGTATTTATTTACAGAAAGAATAATACAACTAACACAAGTACTAGGCATACATATAATTAAAAAAATACATATGAAACATAATATTGTGCCACCTGAAGACCGCTGCTAACGATCTAAAGGTAGCTCAAGAAACTGATGCAAATCACTACCAGACAGAAGCGTCCCTAAGATGCTGGCTGCATTGCCACGCTGAATGGCAATACTAATGCGTTGAGCCAGATAAGATAAATAACACCGAACAGAAATGATAAACGTTTGGGAAGAAATGTTCTCGAGTGGCGACTGCAAACCGGACGAAGCAAAAGAGGAATGCCCCCCTTTCGATGGACCAAAGACATCATAGAGGGCGCAGGAAGGCGGTGGATTGAGGCGGCAAAGGACCGTATGTGGTGGCATTCTATGGGGGAGGCATAATTATGCCCAACAGTAGACTTCTATATAGAGTATTGATGATGAGGATTGTGGTATTTATTTGAGAAACATATAACAAATAACATACCTACATAATAATTAAAAAGAACAACCTTAAGGTGGATGCTCTTGCTTGTGGCGCATTTTTTTTTTTGTTTTTTTTTTGTTAAGTCCTATCGTGATACCCCTGAACAAAAAAGAAACACTGTGTTTAGGGGGATCGCTGAATCGCTGATCTGAAGAAGTGTTCAAGAGCTGATGAGTAAAAAACATCAAAAAACATCAAAAAATAATAATTTAAACTAAACTACTAAAGCTAAACATCAGATAAACTGATGATATTTAAACATGTGAGTTAAGGTCTCCTAGTTCTCGCGAAAGCAACTTTTGCTATCTGAAGAAGTGTTGATGAGCTGTAATGGGCAAAAAACACAAAAAAAAAGAATTTCGCGCCACAAGCGATTCATCCACCGAGTAAATCTAAAACTAAACTAAAAACCTACCTACCAGATCAACAAACCATCATAGGCAGCGTGCCTAGAATGCTGGCTGCATTGCCACGCTGAATGGCAATGCTTATTCGTTGACCGAAATAAAAGCCAGCATTCCGGACACGCGTGGACTCGAAAAGTCGTCTTTATTTGTAGGCAGTGGGTGATTATTTGTATAAGTGAGGGCGAGTATAGTTTACTATATTATATTATACAACTGATATTCGTGAACCCGTGAACTATAAAAAAAACTGCTACTATTAACTTCCTCCTTTTTGTGAAGTCGACTAAAAAGGCCGCAACCCATTAAAATGCGTGTAAAAATGCTGACATCAATGCAGAGTTTACGATCACAAGCTCACGCAACCTTCTTCAATAGCCCGTTACTTATTATCATTAGGTAATGGCATAGGACTTCGCAGATTTAGGGGTGCTTTGAATCCGACTATCTTATCCGATGTCCGGATTTTTTGCTAATTAATAAAAGAAATAAAGCTGAAAGAATATATATTTATTTGTATACATGAGCTACACAGAAACACGTATTAAACTAAGAAGAAACAGATATGAAGGTACGAGGTGTATCTCAAGTAACAAAATGGCCTCAGCATGAGTTGGTTGACAGCAAGCTAGCAACCAACGCTGGTCTTCCGGCAGAACCAATTGTTGGCGTTACGGCTAACCACTAACAACGACTATACAACAACACACTAACATAAAGAAAACTAATAATAAGAATTATCTAAAAGTAAGGTATATCGTGGTAGGTTTCGTCCGGGGAAGTACTACCACCATACCTATTTCTGCCGCAAAGCAGTAGTGCTCGCATTGCTGTGTTCCGGTTTGAAGGGTAAGGGTGCCGGTGAAATTACAGGCACTTGAGACTTTTCATCCTTATGTCTCAGGGTGGCGGGCGCAGTGCAATGCCACATAGGGCGCGTCCTAGGTGGACGTGACCTATGAGGTAATGCACTGTTCATAGGCAGAGGTTACCGCTTAACATCAGGTGGGCCATCTGCTTGTTCCATCATTCAGTAGTATAAAAAAAAAAAAAAAAAATTGTAAGTAAGTAGGTAAATATGTAATAGTGATTGGTAGTATCTATATAAACGTTTTTTGTGACAAATATATTTATGTATAAAAAATTGGTAGCTTTATTAAATTTGTGATCGGAACCGTATGCTGATCAAACTGAGCCTAAAGACGGCTAGTCTACTATTATCCATCGTGGAGCTCCGTTGTTCACCTTCCGTCTCCATCATCAGGGATCGAATTCAAGGGATCCATCAGAAACTACTCATCAGATCAGCTCGCTGTCACCATAATATTGTATTGTCATCGGAACTTGACAGGTATGCCAAATTTAGAGCGTATTTAGGCTAATTTTTCATTATCATCATCATCAGTGGTATATACACTCCTTAACAACTTGTATTGAAAAATAAGTTTTACAACATAAAACTTATTCTGCAAATAAGATCAAAAGCCTGGCTACTAGTTCTAGAGAGGCAAATATGAATAGCAAGGCCCAGTTCACACCAAGGCGGCAAGCAGTAGGTAGCGCCTTTGCGTGCCGCCTCTTTGATCTGTGCGGTCACGCATCATGTGGTACTACGCACGCATTTTAGTAGTAGTATAGTAGAGCTTTTTTGTGAAAGAGTTCGTCCGCTTGAAGTACTACCTATTTCTGCCGCAAAGCAGAGAAGAAGTGCTTGCTGTGTACCGGTTTGAAGGGTGCCGATGAAATTACAGGCACATGAGAATTTTCATCTTTATTTCTCAGGGTGATGCCACATAGGGTGCGTCCCTAGGTGGACGTGACCTATGAGGTAATGCATTGTTAAAGGCAGAGGTTACCGCTTAAAATCAGGTGGGACATCTGCTTGTTCCGTCTTTCACGTAGTGAAGTAGGTAGTTTAAAAAAAACATTTATTTTAATAACAAAGGTAAAGATATAATCTTCACCTTTGTTACTAAAATAAATATTTTTTGATATGCATTGAATGTATTAAATGATATGCTGCGTATATCTTGGCTGCGCTGCCAGCCGTTTCGGTGGAAATTAAGCCTAGCGTAGTCAAACCGGCTTTTCGCAAAGAAAAAAAACGACTAACTTTTTGCAACCCTACTCGTAGGGTTGTCAGGACATGCAGGGTAATGACCCGGAAAGGACGGGTCGAGAACAAATGTCCTCATGTAACCGTGGAGATTGAATAGGCGTACAAGCACTTTTTGTGCATCAGGCACTTTTATGTAGACTATAAGCTATTTGGCTTTGCCGATATTGATTAAGGCGCCGATGGACGTCAATGTCTGTGACTATCGAACTCATTAATAACACAACGCCGAGAGAAATGTGTTTTTACTTTGAAAAATACTTTCTTAATGATTTTTATATAAAATAATAACATTATTTTCGCTTTAGCGAGTGCTAATCTGTCACATTCTAATCTTCCTGAACTTTAATGAGTTAGAATGTTAATGACAGAATTTGGCGTACATCGACGTCTTAAAAAATCTTAGGAAGGTGTGTCCAAGGAAAGTATCGGATATAAAACATAAACATAACATAGCCCATAGAAACATAAATACCTTAGAAACTAACATATATATAAAAACACTTTATTTATAACACACGTGTGATCGCCGACGCGTCGCGGCCCGGGGGATCACTTGACGGGCGGCCCTTGAACTGCCGGAACTTCACCACTTTCGGCCAGAAGTCTGGGTCTTCACACTTTCCGAATATGTTGGGGATCATTTATAAACGATATGCAAAAACTCAATTCATTGTCGAAAATTTAAGTAGCCAGGGCAATCAACAACCAATCATGGAACGGCTGTGGTTACCTAACTTGGTATCTGACAGGTAAGGCTATCAGTGCTGGCCTCAGTGGACATTATATAGGGATCTTGTCAAAAACAAAAATATTTACAACTAGAAACTCGCCCCGACTTCGCACGGATAGTGTTGGGATTCCCCCTCCCTCCCATCCCCCCTAACCCTCCCCCCTTTCTAACCCCCCATCTATCCACACACCAGATACAAAAACCAGCTAAAAGTTATTCCCCCTATGTAACTCGCTGATAATGTTGCTGAAATATTTTTTTAAAGCGTTTTAGTAGTTTTTGAGCTATAATCATCACAAAAAAACAATCAAATAAACTTTTTTTTTTTTTAATGATATAAATAGGAAAACTAATACCACTAATACCAGCTTGCTGCCTTGGACTCGATCGAACGTAGAGCTTTCAGGCTTATAGGTGAGCAACATATGGCGGAGACTAAGATCCAGAGTCTCGAGCACCGCCGTAAGGTTGCATGCCTTTCAATCTTCTATAGGTTACATTTCGGGGAATGCTCCCAGGAACTGCACGATCTGATCCCACCATCTCCTTTTCATCATAGGACGAGCAGGCGTACGGCTCAGTACCATCCTTACCTCATTAGTATACCTTCTATTCGCACAAAACGTTTCGGTTCTACCTTTATAATGCGAACTGCTAAGGAGTGGAATACACTGCCGTCGTCTGTCTTTCCTGAAAACTATAATCTGGGTCTCTTCAAGTCTAGAGTGAATAGGTGCCTTCTAGACCTTTGTGCTCCATCTTCGGCCACATCGTCACTTACCAACAGGTGAGATCGTGGTCAAACAAAGGTCTATCAATGTTAAAAAAAAAAAAAAAAAAAAAAAAAAAAAACTAGGATACGGCCCACCTGATGTGAAGTGGTCACCGTCGCTTATAGATACCGGCAACCAAGCTAGAAAACCTCAGATGGAAGCTAATTCCATATTTTGAATAAATAAATATAAAAAAAGGCAAAAATAAATAAATAAGCGATGATGCGCAAATCAATTAAGTACAATGAAAATACTTTAATAAATCATTTCGATTTTTATACACTCGCACGGATTGCTTTAATTATTGATAATAATCAATACTTTTCGCAGCGCACGCGATAATTATGTAATGAATATATTAGGTATTCTTTTTACACCTTGCGTTACATTATTGGAGTTTAAGAAAGGATCCCTAATTTTTTTAAAAATATAATATAGCCTATGTCACCCGGGGATAGTGTAGCTTATAAACAGTGAAATAATTTTTCAAATCGATTCAGTAGTTTCAATGCAAACAAACAAACAATCAAATGTTTCCTCTTTATATAGATAAAGAACACCTTCTTAGGTTTTCTTTTTTTAGTATAGATAATTCGTCCATTATAACGATTATTCGTCGATAGCGGTAAAAATTTCTATATAAATAGCGAATTCAGGGTCCGCTTGTCACTGTGGACTTTTGACTCGTACGTAAATAAATCTGTGTGAGTATATAAAAATCGAAATGATTTATAAAAGTATTTTCATTATACTTATGATTTGCGCATCATCGCTTGCCTACGGAGATTGGCCGGACGGAAAATATTATTGGAATAATAATTTGCTAACAGTAGTTTTTTTTTTTTTTTTTTTTGCTGGACAAGTTCACACAACATTATCTAGCCCCAAGCTAAGCCAGAGCTTGTGTTATGGGTACTAGATAACTGATATACTTAATATAATACAATACATTGATAGATATTTTTTATTATACATAGAAAACACCCAGAACACCCTGAACAAATATCTGCAGAACGCACAAATATTTGTTCCGAGGCGGGAATCGAACCCGCAACCTCCTCCGTCGCAGGCGACCCATCGCCAGCCGCGCCACAGAGGTCGTCAAAGTAGATTCTTGTGACAATGAATGCCACCCAGGATGTCTAGCTGCAAGGAGATCAGGCGGCATATGTAAAGAAGTGTCTAGTATTGGTGCGAAGACGTATCTATGTGAGTGCTGGGGAAACCGTTCTTAATATGTCTAGGTTTTTGTGCGAAACAAATATACTAATACTGAAATTTTATGTTTTTAATACTCAAATCCCAAACCTATGTTTTAAGCAACAAATGATAAAACTTCGTTTTACTTCTAAAGAAGCAAATATAAAAAATAAATTCTCTACTATTTAATCTAAGTAATGTGATTACCTACTGAATAGTATACAAATTTACGCTTAATATTTTCTCTAAGCGAAGGAGGGACCTAAAACAGGTATTAGAAGGGCCAATTTCAAAAAATAAAGCTATCGGTAATCGTTTCACCACTCGTGTTTCTTGTCTATGATTTATTAAAGGTAGAACTGAAACGTTCAGTACGAAAAGAGGGTATACTAATGAGGTACTGAGCCGAATAAAAAATCTCATATTTCGTTTTGAACGTTTTGCGTATTAAACATTCTGCGTGCAGACGGCTCGTGCTATGATGAAAAGGAGATGGTGGGATCAGATCGTGAAGTTCCTGGGAGAAACTCAAAGAATGTTACTCAAAGAAGCATCCTCAAGTAGTTACTGTATAAACAACAAGTTTGTAAGATAAGATAAGATAATTGTTTATTTCAAATTTCAACAATAAAAAAAAAAAATGTCATGCATTTTGTTGTTAAATTAAATCTTATAATTAATGTTAGTTAGTATATAAAGTTACAATTATTAAATTAAGGATTATATCAATTCAAATTTAGTCATCATAACAAAAATTTGAATTTGTAAATTTTGTGACATTCATTTAATTAATTTTGTAGTATTTCTGATTTATTAAGTTGTATGTAGTAGTTTTAAGTCTATGTGTAATAATGTGTTATGTTATATGGGTTTATATAAATAAATAAATAAAATAAATAATACTGGACAGTTCACACAACATTATCTAGCCCCAAGCTAAGCAGAGCTCATAATCATAATCATAATATTTATTTTCAAAAATAGGACATACAAACGTTTATGACAAAATAAAAATGACATAACAATTACAATGAAAGTACATTTTATGATGTGCAGAACCTACACTAAGGTTAAAAACCTTGTGTCGCAGGTACTTGTGGTACGCAGAGCTTGTGTTATGGGTACTAGATAACTGATATACTTAATACAATATATTACATAGATATTTTTGATTATACATATAAAATACCCAGAACACCCTGAACAAATATCTGCGATCGCACAAATATTTGTTCCGAGGCGGGAATCGAACCAGCAACCTCCTGCGTCGCAAGCCAACCTTCGCGCCCGCCGCGCCACAGGGGTCATCAACCTGAAACAAATGAATAATAATAAAAAGTCAAGAGGTATATATAAAATCAAGTAGGTACTATTGAGTCACTTGCTGGGCGACCGGCCGGTGTTTTGAAACCCAGAGTGCTATGATGCCGGAATTAAAATTAAAATGGTCTGTCACAACGGCCAGCACGCTGTTAGCACTGCCATGGACGCGACTCATCAGGGAAGCAGTTCTGTTACATATGATCGCGTAGAAATCATCCAGGCGCGCATATGAAGCGCTGCAGAACCGCGGCAGCCCAAACAGCACCCTGAACCCGTTGTTGTACTGGACTCATATAGCGTTGTAGGCGTTCTGCGTATGCCTGAACCACAGGCTGCACGTGTAAAACTTTTGACCATAATCCCTGAACAAGGTGACTTTGACCGGAACAGAACAACGTGCAAACCAGCAAGCCAGCATATTGCATCTAACCGCCAACGCTCTACGTTCCCTCTCAATATCAGTATCATCACACATATCCTCAGTAACCCAGAGACCCAAGTACTTAAACCGCTTAACCCACGTAAGAGGAGTTCCCCCTAACGTGACTGGAGGGACAGCATAAATCTTCCTTCTAACCATGATCAACATCATCTCACTCATTTTAGCATTGTACTTGAGCCCATGAGTCACTGAATATGACTCACAAATATCCAGCAACCGCCTGAGAGTATAACCATTACCTTTATTGTAACCTTTATTGTTACTGAGAGAGCATGTAACGCAACGACTCCAAAATTTAACATACCTAAAGTCTTAACACACATAATGTAATATGCATAGATGTCACATGTTAAATGAGTGTAAGTATCAAGGTCAAAGAGAGGTTATCTTGGGTCATCATACATTTTCAATCTTGCAGCCCTAACTAGGGTTAACACAGCCACCGTGACATTTTGTCTTCCATCATCTCGTGAAAAGACGTGAAAAAATGTTTTGTATTTGTATATGTAGATAATGTCCTATCGACGAGTAGAAGCGTTACTTCCAACCAGGACAGCTTCTGAGTATATATAAAGCACAAGTCCGAGCTGGTATGGAGTACTGCTGCCACGTTTGGGATCGCTCGGACAAATACCAGCTTGCTGCGTTGGACTCGATCGAGCGCAGAGCTCTTAGGCTTATTTATTGGTGATCCAGTGGATCGAGATCCACCGTACCCCAAGTCAAAATGATCCGTTGTACCCCAGTAAAAGTTATCATATTTAAAAAACCCCAGCACGTTTTGATTTTTGTAACTGAATTAGTATGATAAAATCCCACTACATGATCATGAAAAAACATCAAAACTTGCAAAATCCTAGCACACGGAAAATCAATATGTTTTACAAAAACGCGTAAATACGTAATACTTTGTGGCTTACTTCTTGATCGGTGCGCTGCGACGTGATCTCACCGCTTGAAACTAAGGTGGAAACTAGTTCGGACGTAGGATAGGTGTAAGGTGCTGTCTCCACGAGCGAGAGAATCGCGACAAGTCCGCGCTCGCCCATACAAATTATCGCCGCGATAACATCGCCGTGTGGAGACGCGTTCATAGAAATGCATGGCACGACGTTAATATCGCCGCGATTCCGCTCTAAAACGCGAGACAGCGTTTTAGAGCGGAAACGTCACAGACACGCACGCTTCTGTGTGCACTAGATGCAAAGCTATATCGATCTATCCACTGTGACTCACGATCCACTTTACCGCATGCTCCCCTACTCAGGGCAATGAACAGCCAATCAGGGACATACAATCTAACTCCCAAGGTTATCAGAGCTGTCCTCAGTGGACATATCGTCGATTGTCTGACTAAGTGACGTAACCGACATTATGGTAATTTTACAGATTAAGCTTTTCTATTGGAGTCACATACAATTGTGACTGAACCTAGCATCGATTAAAATGAAAATGCACATCTATATATTTCAAACGAAGGCCATCCTGATAACGTGCTTTTGCTATTATTTTAATAATTGGTTAATTCAATAAATTAATTTAAAGCAGATACGACACCTGGTTAGAACTTTATTTTGAAATGTTTGGTTTCAAATTTCAGATAGGTCTGAAGTATTTTTGAAGTTGAATTCGTTAATTTTAATTCTATTACAGTTTAATATAAAAACGCTTAGTGTTTTATTTGTTAAACTATCAGTCTCAAACATTAAAGGTAGGTTACAATAAATCACAATGTACTACTTGATACGTTATAAGTTATAACCTACTTAGTACTATTATTATCGGATCAATTTTTTATCATAAATTGGATAGGTAATCTTTGAGTAGGTACTTAATTAATAATCGTAGGAAGAATAGAATATCAAAATTTAACTCCTACCCGTACAAACATTTTCACAATGCGTCAACTATGCGATAAATACAGAGGTGCACATAAAAACTTGCACATTGTCTTCATTGATCTTGAGAAGGCATACGACCAGGTACCCCGAGAGGTACCCTGAAGAAGAGAGGTGTGCCTCTGAAGTACGTGGAGTTGATCCGAGCAATGTACATTCGATGCAGTATCCAAGTCCGGTCCACAGTTGGCACTTCCGCTAGCTACAATGTTGCTACAGTGTCAGCTCTTTGCCATTACCTGGTGATAATGAACGCTCTTACGTCGCATATCCAGGAGGAGGGTACATGCTGTTTGCCGATCACGATGACATTGTGCTGGTTGCCGAGAACGGCCTCGAGGACCAGAGCAGACTGGAGGAATGGCGGCAAAGACTGGAGAGTGATGGCCTGAAAATAAGTAGCACCAAAACCGAGTACTTGTTCTGCGATTTCAGTGGTCTCTTCAATACTGTGACACTTGCAGAAATGTCCTTATGGGTCTCCTCCGGTTTTGGGCACAGATAAAAACATACTAGATACCTAGGGTCACTCTCACAGAGGGATAGTGAGATTGACCGGGATGTAACGCATCGGATCAACTCAGGGTGGATAAAATGGCAAAAGGTCACAGCAACAACACGTGACCCACGGATGCCACTCAAGTTGATGGGTAAAATTTACAAATCCGTAACATGACCTGTCGGTATGAATCGGAATGCTGGGTCATGAAGAAGAAGGATGAAAGAAGATTGCATGGAGCAGAGATGAGAATGTTGAGATGAATGTGTGAAGTGACAAGAATAGTCAAAAAAAAAGGAATAAGTATAAGAGGAAGTTTGAAAATTGCACCAAAGACAAAAAAGTTGGAAAGGAAATCATTTAGCTTGGTATGGGCATGTTATGAGGAGGGATGAAACGCATGTAACTAAGAAAGTTATGAATATGAATGTTAGTGAATGGAAGGAAAGAGGAAGACCTTAGAAAAGATGGATGGATTGCATGAGAGATGATATGAATGAGAAGGGAGTGAATGATGAGGTGACGGCTGATAGGGCAGAGTGGAAGATATAGACGTACTGCGCCAACCCCAAATAAATTGGGAAAAGGGTAAGACAATGATGATGTGTGTTCGAGGATGATGCCATGATATGGTTTGATTCTTCTAGCCAATTTAAATATTGGTACAAGCTGCGCAGGTACAAGAACATCTCCAGTTTTCTTTAAACCGTACTGATTGCACTGTGTGCTGAATACCCTTCGCTTTGATCTTGGTTTGGCAAAGAGAATTGTAACGTAATTTTTTCATCACTTCTGCTGTTGTTGATGATATACCTGAAAATTGAAGCTACAATCAAATTACGATTCTGTCCCCTGCAGCCATTGTAAGTTTATTACCTGTTGTAGGTTGAAAGTTGCACACTGTGCATTTTTCAGAGTTATTTTTGACAGCTCCTTACACTCGGCTCTTTTCGCCCGAAACAGATTCTTTTCTTCTTGATGTCTGTCGTAAGACGTAATTTCACTTAGGTAGGTGCGACATGCTTGAGTAAATTTAGCGTGGATGAAATCTTACTAAAAGTCGTAAGGGTACTTAGGACACTTAAAGTAATTATAGCTTTTGAGAACTGTTTTTTTTTATACAACTTTGAATGACGGGTCAAGCAGATGACCCACCTGATGTTAAGCAGTACCCTCTGCCTAAGAACAGTGCATTATCACATAGGTCACGTCCACTTAGGACGCGCCCTATGCGGCATTGCACCGCGCCCGCCACCCTGAGACATAAAGATGAAAAGTATGAGACTTCATGTGCCTGTAATTTCACCAGCAACCATATCCTTCAAACCGGAACCCCGGAATACAGCAATGCGAGCACTACTGCTTTGCGGCAGAAATAGGTATGGTGGTAGTACTTCCTGGGACGAACTCTTTCACAAAAAAGCTCTACTACTACTAAAGTACAGCATACATATACATAACACCATACACAGACATACAGTAACACCGATTAGACAGACAGATTCGTCTTCAAAAGTAGATAAAACCAACATTACAAATGTCAGTTACGCCAAAATGTCGGTTACGACACTTAGTTAGATTAGCGACGATATCTAAGGGTCATAATTGGACCGCGTTATGCAGAAAGCACAAAAAACACAAACAAAAAGTACAAATCGAGTTAGACGCATTTTTGTATCGATGGTAGCACGTCAGTTAATTACTTTCTGTATTTTAATTTTATTTGGAAAGAATATAGGCTTAGGCATTATAATTTGTAAAACGTATCTCAATAAAATTACCTACTTACTATTATTTTGATGTAAGTAAATAGGATAAGGAACTAATATTGTTTATTAATCATTTGGCAAAAAACAGCCAACAACACAAAAATACTAAAATATTATGAGTAGATAAATGAGTAGCTCTCATACCAAATAAGTATTTTTGTAGAAAGCAGCCATGGTTTTTTCTGCGTAACTCGTGTACATACAAGAGTTAAAAAAGCTTTTTTTGTAAAAAACAGCCATATGCTTGGCTGATTTCAGCAAAAAACCGTATTCGGTTTATGAGGATATTGGCGGCATTTTACATCATGATGACTGGTTCTTACACTAGTAATTAATTTTGTAAAAATTAAAAAAAAACTCAACTTAATGAAACTTCTGAACCGATTTTGATCAAACATAGTTAAGAACACTCCCGAAAAAATCACCTTTCAAACAAAACAAAAAAACTAAATCGGTTCATCCGTTCGGGAGCTACGATGCCACAGACGGACACATACACACATACACACACACACACACACACACACACACACTAACACACAAGACACGTCAAACTTATAACATCCCGTCGTTTTTGCGTCGGGGGTTAAAAAACACAAAGTTGACGTGGCTGCCTTAGCGATTCATAACTCCGTAGTGTATTGAGATATCGACATAGCTGTCTTTGCAAAAATCCGCCGTGTCAAAATTAGTATGGCTGTGTTTATAACTCAATTTCGGAAAAAGTGCCACATGGCTGCTTTCTGCTTTCTGTTTTCTGCATAACATGGTCCAATTGTCGAAACCAAAATTATTTAATTTACAATAATTCGACCGCGTGCGATACCATTGTATATAAATACCGAATTCAGGGTCCGCTTGTCACTGTTGACTTTTGACTCGTATATAAAGCAACAATCCGAGCGAGTATATAAAAATCTAAATGATTTATAGAGGTATTTTCTTTGCACTCATGATTTGCACATCATCGCTTGCCATCGTAGAGTCGCCGCACGGAAAGTTATATTACAATTGGCTCGGAGAAGCTGCTTGTAAAAATGAATGCGACCGAGGATGTAAAACTGGAATGAGAGGAGGCGGCGTCTGCCAAGAAGTGTCTAATGTTGGTGCAAAGACATATCAGTGTTGGTGCTGGGGAACCCGTTCTTGAACCGCGTTCATATTTATCTATTATGTTTTTGTGCTAAACAAATAAACTAATATTGAAATTTTGTGTTTTTATACTCAAATCCCAAAATGTATGTGAGTCTCAAGGTCAAAGAGAGGCTATCTTGGGTCATCATCATCATCATCAGCCTGTTTTATTCCACTGCTGGACATAGGCCTCTCCCAATGCTCGTCATTTAGACCGATTTCCAGCTCTTCCCATCCACTTTCTACCGGCCGCCTTACGCAGATCGTCGTTCCACCTAGCCAGGGGGCGCCCCACACTACGTTTACCAAGACGTGGTCTCCACTCTAGAACACTATGAGTCATCATAACTATTAGGTAATGCAATCTTGCAGCCCTAACTAAAATTGCCACCGCTACATCTGTCTTCCATTATCTTGTGAAAAGACGAGATTTTTGTGTAGTGTTGGCAAAATAAATGTTTTTGTATTTATATTTGATATATGACTTTTGTTGACGAGTAGATAGTCAACATGCGACAGTTAAAAAAATGTTTTATTCGTTTTAGCATTTAAAAATGCGGCCAAGTGCGAGTCGGACTCGCCCATGAAGGGTTCCGTAGCAGCAAGTAACATAATATAAAAGTTCTTGGATGGATTACGATTTATGACGTATTAAAAAAAACTACTTACTAGATCTCGTTCAAACCAATTTTCAGTGGAAGTTTACATGGTAATGTACATCATATATTTTTTTAGTTTTATCATTCTCTTATTTTAGAAGTTACGGGGGGGGGACACACACACACACACTTTTTACCACTTTGGAAGTGTCTCTCGCGCAAACTATTCAGTTTAGAAAAAAATTATATTAAAAACCTCAACATCATTTTTGAAGACCTATCCATAGATACACGTATGGGTTTGATGTTTTTTTTTTTTTTTAGTTTCAGTTCTAAGTATGTGGAACCCCAAAAATAATTGTTTTTTTTTAAATTTTTGTGTAGAAATCTTAATGCGGTTCACAGAATACATCTACCTATTAAGTTTCAACAGCTAGCTCTTATAGTTCCGGAAAAAAAAGGCTGTGACTTACACGGACAGACAGACAGACAGACATGACGAATCCATAAGAGTTCCTTGTCTTTGACTACGGAACCCTAAAAAGGGCAATTTACAACTTAAATATAACCAAATCAAATCAAACCATTTATTGATAACACCAAGTTACAGGTCAGAAAGGGTACCTACCTAAGCAATATAAAAGTTAATATAAAGGAAATAATATATATATGTAATTAGTATAGCATAACATTAAATAAGTAATAGAATTTGATATAATTTATTTAAATAATTGGTAATTCGTAGAACTCTGCTACAGAATAAAAAATACTGTCAAGAAGCCATTTCTTCAGACGATTTTTAAAAATAATTGTGGAAGTGGCATCTTTAATCATGTCCGGCAGCCTGTTGTAGACCGAGGGACCCATTATATATATACGGACCTCTCCGACTTGTGACGAGCACGTGAGCGAGCTTGCGCAGGGCGCAGGCGGTGTTCACACCTCTCCTCTGGAACTTATCAATGTTTTTTTTTATAGGTACTACTTCGAATGACTGATCAAGCAGATCACCCTCTGCCTATGAACAGTGAATTACCTCATATTTCACGTCCACCTAGGACGCACCCTATGTGGCATTGCACTGCGCTCGCCACCCTGAGACATAAAGGCAAGGTACTTATTTATTGAGCAGTATTTTGCTTTTTTATATTTTTAACTTGGTTGAGAAACGACAATACTGTGACAGGTTTTTGCAAATACCATATTTTATTAAATATTCAAAAAAGGCCAATTTCAGACAAAATACGTTTTTGGTTTTGTTTAATGAGCAGTTTTTGGACAAATATTGTCAGTAAGCTTCATTAAGCGTTGACAGATGGCGCTCGTAGTATCGAAAGACCAAAAATATTTATTATCCAGTCAGACAATGACGGACTAGCCCAAAGAGGTTTTGGCATGTTACTACACCCTACGCCATCTGGCAATTGTTTAAGAATCAGTATGACCCTAAAAAAATCGGCCAAGTGCGAGTGGGACTCGCACACAAAGCGATCCGTACTATCATCGTACAAGATTTAACGTTATTTAATTTATTTTTATATAAGTTGTTATAGAAACTATAATAATACTCGTTTAGTGAAAATTTTAAGTATCTACCTACTACGGTTCAAAAGATACAGTCGTTATTAAGATCGAGCAAAAACAAAAGTTTATTATATTTTAATTGTTAACTTTATTTTACTTATATTATGTTTTCTTGTAGAGACTACATCAGCACTTATTCTGTGAAAATTTCAAGTTTCTACCTAATTACGGTTCAAAAGATACAGTCGTAAAAAACAAAAGTTAAAAAAAAAAAAATAAGTTTATTTTATTTATATAATGTTTTCTTATAGTGACTACCAGTTAATATTCTGTGAATATTTCAAATTTCTAACTAAGTCGGTTCAAAAAATACAGCCGTTATTAAGAACGAGCAAAAACAAATGTTTCAAAATTTTAATTTTTACTTTATTTTATTTTCATTATGTTTTCTTGTAAAAACTACTAGGCTACATAAAATTTCCAAATTTATTGCCGTCTGTTTAGTCCAGTCAAATTTTTCTCAAAAGGGCACCAAGTTAGAAAGTTGTAGGGTTGTTTGATTTCTTCCGTTCTATTACGATTTTTGGGGTGCTGAATCCGAATCCGAGGTTTGGTAACAACATTTCGAGATGACGTATAAAAAAAACTCAACAATAAAAATACTCTAACATAATATTTTTCTGGCTTACGAGTATAACTCGGAAACTATTCGTGTATAAACTACATAATACAAAATTAAAGTTCATAGAAGTTACAAATTTGGGCCAGTCCATCATCGTCTTACTGGATAAGAAATATTTTTGGCCTTTCAATACTGCGAGCTTATTGACAAAAACTGTCCGAAAACTGCTCATTGTACAAAACCAAAAACGTATTTTATCTGGAATTGGCATTTTTTTGAATATTTAATAAAATATGGAATTTGCAATAACCTGTCACAGATTCGTCGTTTCTCAATCAAATACTTGCGCTATGCAAGTATTTGAATGAGAAACCAAGCTCAAGTGAGGTCATGCATGGAATATTGCAGCCACCTATGGGATGGTTCCGCAAAATATCAGCTTGCTGCTTTGGACTCAATAGAGCGCCGTGCCATAAAACTAATTAATGATGAGGCACTGGTTGCGAAAAGGTTACAAAGCTTAGAGCATCATCGAAGAGTTGCGTGTTTGTGTATTTTCTACCTCATACATTTCGGTGAGTGTGCTCAGGAGCTGCACGATTTGATCCCCTCGTCTCCATTCCGCCACCTGACGACCAGACGTGGAGAGGCGTTTCACCCTTTTGTTGTTGTCATACCACCGTCGCGTACGAACCGTTTCTCAAGCTCTTTGATCATGCAGACAGCAAAGTCCTGGAACTCTCTTCCGGCTTCTTTATTCCCTTTATCAAACAACTTGGGCATCTTCAAACGTAGAGTTAATAGGCATCTTCTAGGCGACCGTGCTTAAATAGGCCTCATCGTCGCTTTCCATCAGGTGAGATGTAGCCAAACGCAAGCCTATTTCAGATTTAAAAAAAAACTGCTAAATAAATTGCCAGATTCTTCGTCATACATCACTTTTTAGTAAGGTGTCATTTACTGCCATTTTCAACAAAACTAAAATCATATTTTGTTTGAAATTCGGCTTTTTTCTAAATATTTAATAAACTATGACATTTACAAAAACCATTGTAAAACATAATATGTTGATCATTTTATTACCTATCGTATGACATATTATTTATTGAAATCAGACTAGTGGTTATTGAGATATTAACCAAACCTGATACCCGGTTTTCGCATCTTTCCCCTCCCCTCTCACCCCCTCCACCACTTTAGAATGCGACAACAGGTCTATTCTTGTTCAGAAGATCATATTGAACACAATGATATCGGTTGTCGGCGGGGGAGTCGTCTGTCTAACGGGAATTCAATTTCAGAGGACTGGTGGGTTACTATTAGCTCTTATTGCCATGCAGTTGATAAACTATTCAGTACAAAATATTGGTTCCGTGATGTCCGCAACTATATTTAAAGGCACAATCGCAGAGGGTCTACAGACTTCTGCGATTAAATTTATTCAACGATGAAAAATGTCAACGATGAACCGATATTTTGTACTAAATAGTTTTTGAACTGAATGGATATAAGAGCTCATAGTAACCCCCCTGGCCTCCCTTCTGTACCTATGTATTTTGGAGTTGGAAGTCTGGCGCTTTGTCAGATTCGTTGCCTACCCTCGGAAAGCGAAAGATAAATAAGTTCTCAATTGCATTAAACTTAACAGAAACATTAAACCTTTCCGATCATTAAAATACTTAGCAGTTCTACGCCGCACAAAGGTATCGACAACGAGAGAACTTCGTTTAACTGATCGACTTTCATCTCTTTGCGGGAAGTTAGAGCAGTTTGCAGTTTGAGCATGTACCTGCGTACTACACACGGCACGGTACGACAGAGATCTGCTTGAGGCTTAGAGCGTTGCGGCCTCGTTGCTAGATGGCTTGGCTTGACTTAATTTGGCGATGAGAACAGCCAAATTAAGTAACAACCACCCCGAGCTCTTAGGTGTTTCGCTCACGCCTACTCTCAAATTTGGCTCCAACATCGAGTCTAAGGCAAAAACAGCTGTCATGAAGCTAGGCATCCTGAATAAGGTAAAGCGTTACTTCACACCAGGACAGCTTCTCAGTTTATATAAAGCACAAGTCCGGGCTGGTATGGAGTACTGCTGCCATGTTTGGGATGGCTTGGCCAAACACCAGCTTGCTGCCTTGGACTCGATCGAACGTAGAGCTTTCAGGGTTATAGGTGAGCAGCATATGGCGGAGACTAAGATCCAGAGTCTCGAGCACCGCCGTAAGGTTGAATGCCAGATATTTGCGCTCCATCTTCGGTCAGATCGTCACTTACCAACAGGTGAGATCGTGCAATGGTCAAACAAAGCTCTATCAATGTTATAAAAATAAAACTAATTATGTATTGTATTTTTATCGTCTTCCAGTGTCGTACCGTACCGTGTGACTTACACCTTATTTCAGAGAATTCAGAGTTTGGATGTGTGATTCATTATGGTCTGCAGTTAACAGGGGTATTGGTGACGGTGAAGACAGAGACTGTCCGACACTAGTACGATTCCGGAGATATTTATCGTGATGGTGCTTCCGGCCTAGGAATAGACCCCTCCGTCTTCTCCCATGGATGTCGTAAAAGCCGACTGAGGGTTTACCTGATTTCGTTTTCCATACAAACTTTGAGGAACCAATATCGGTGCCAGACATATTTTCATTACGCGGGGTTGTATTTTATAAGTAAAAACTATTATAATTGAAAAAACCGGTATTTACTAACGTAAGTACTTGTTCCGAGTAAAAACACCAGACTCGAGTTTCTGGGATTTATTTACCGTGTTTTTCAATTCTGAATATCACTCACGGAAGTTTTAATAGTATTAAAAACTATTAATAATAAAATGTCAATTGCAAAGTTTTATTATAAAAAAAAAAAATAACATTGACTTCAAAGTTATCAGAAAATCTTTGGGAAATATTAAAATCTATTTTATCATAAATTGATTGTCGGAACAAGCTGTTGGCCCACCATGTTAAGCGGTAACCTCTGCCTTTAACAACACATTACCACATAGGTCAAGTCCACCTAGGACGCACCCTATGTGGCATTGCACTGCACCCACCATCCTGAAACATTAAGATAAAAAGTCTTATGTGCCTTTAATTTCACCCGCACCATACCGTTCATGCTGGAACACTGCATGCAAACACTACTGCTTTGCACTTCTGTTTTTTTTAGCTTAACTAATAATATTTATGAGATACTATCAATCAAAACATGTGTATTAATTCTCCTAATTTTCACAAAATCAGGATTCGATATCTCAAGATGTATGAAGAGCAAACTTCGCAGCAAAAAACAATAAAATTTGAACTTCGCGCCACAAGCGAAACGTAGCACCTTATTGAGATTAAGGTTATATATATTATAGATTAGAACGCAAAATTACCAATCTTAGATTAGATTCACAAAAGAACTGTCAAAATCAAGTAATATATTCAAATTAAAAATATGCATGCATACTACATTATAATTCCAAGGATACCAGAAAAACAATAGGACAAAATTTTCTCGATAAAAAATTATCACAAAGTTACCTCTAACTTTTGGCTAGATTCGATTGTTTTTCAATTTGGTACAGATTATTGGATCAAACATTGGATAAATAAAATCAATACAATAAAAAGGAGGGTTCACCCACGGGGTTTTTAAAAATTATCTATATTTCAGGAGATATTCAATATAAACCGCTTTTTCGAGCGGCGTGTGGCGTTTTCTTGGTATGAAGATTTCTGCCTGGCGCAGTCTTAAATAATGTAGCAAGCTAATTCTAACATCTTTGGTTTCGCACCCTCTGAAAACCGTTCATTTGTCTATGATTTTTTTCGCTCAAGAAATAAAAAAACTTTTAGATATTTTCGCCGCTTATTTGTTCAATTCTGAGCGAAGCGCTCCTCTAATTGGCAAAACGTGTACAACTATTGTGATTTCGTTACAAATTGGTACTTACTTAGTGTGAACTGCTAACATACGCACAATCTACCCTCTATGCTGAGTGTTATTGGGTTCGTCTGATTAGAAGCACATTTACCAATAATATAACAGCCAGAACATATATCAATGTTATACTAGTGGAATGCGCGCGACATCGTCCACGTGGAAAATATTATTATCTCAACAACAACACCATGAAACGACACCATATATACTCAAGTTGTACAACTAATGGGTCCCATTTTATCCTTAATGTCCGGAAAATAATATTTCGTCCCCCCATATCGGAAAAAGTATTTTTGCTCTTCGATATCTGAGTGTAAAAGCCGTTTTTATCCGCTAGAGGATAAAGTAAAATTGAATTTAGAACATCGTGTGCACTAAGTTTGTGAATTCAAAACATCATTAAACCTATTTACTTCTACCTCCATGGTGCCGAATATATCATACAACCTTTTTTAATTTGTTAAAAACTCAGACTCTGAACCTTCTTAGTGTATTACTTTTTTTGTTGCATTTAGTAATTTCCTCGCTGAGGTGGGATGAAAAGTTACGTGTTGCACTCGAGTGCAAAGATTTTTCACCTCCTGCTCTTTTGATTCCCTTGCTAACGCTCAGGATTCCAATTTTTGAATAACTCGCTGCGCTCTTGATTCAAATTTAGAATCCTTCGCTTGCTCGGTCATCAAAATTGAACACGTGGTTAAAAAACAACTTTGCACTCTTAAATAACAATTAACTATTAATCGCAACAACTACACTTTTGTTTCGCTACTTATAGTACGGGTTTCAATCTGTAAGACTTGTGTGTAGTATATAAAATAACATAATTTTGACCAATTTCACAAAAGCAAGCGGTAACCTTTTTTAACCTACTTCAAAAAATTAGGAGGTTCTCAATTCATGTTTTTTAAAATGTTTTTTTACCCTTGATTATATATCCAGCCCCAGACAATATTTTTTAATTCTCTAAGTTCATATCTCATATCTCTGTCATTTATGAATCGATTTGTATTTTTTTAATTGTCACTACATACTTCCAGATTGGTCCCATTTTCATCAATATGGTTCTGATGATCCATGAGGAATTGAGGGAACTAAAATATAGGCACACATAATAGTAGATTATGCAACTGTCATATAAGAAGGGGTGTTAAAACACGAGAGTCTGTTTATCGCATGAGGCGAAGCCGAATGCGATAATAGGGTGACTCGAGTGTTTTAATACCTAAGTTATATGCAGTTTCATACACTACTTTATCTTCACTCATAGGAAAATTTTAAATTAAACAAAGAAAAACACGATCAGCAAAAAAATGTATGGGAAGCGCGGGAAATTAAGTTTAAACTACGCATGCGTGCGCCATTATTTCACAGTTCGAACTGCGCATGCGTGCGCCTTTTTTTTCATATTCAGGCTATAACCATAGACTAGTTTAATGAATTAATAAAAAAAAAGATAGCGGTACTATAATGAGTTTTATGATACAGTTGGGGGTACTATAATGAGTTTTATTCTTCATTTTATGTATATGCGTCCATAAAGTGCGTCTGTATAGAACCGTCTTTGAATTCGTAATTCGAATTTTTCGATTTGAGTGTAGATAAATATTATTAGATTTTTCTTATGTTTCTTTATATTTCAATGCACCTAAATAGGTGGGTAAATACTAGCTTTTTAACTTTGCTTAATTTGTGTACAATACAATTTCTGTACCAACAATACCGTTCAACTTGGCTGATCGCACGAGTCGGTCGAGAGTAGATGGGAGGTACCGGGAGTGGAACGCAGAGATAGCAGACGCTAATTAAATGTTTGAGATGAGTGTGCTTTAGTATAGTTTGGCTTAACTTTCCCAAACTACCTCTGTGGTCCAGCTTCTAGGTACTTACTCAAATTCCATTGTTTGTAGAATTAATTAAATGTTTTCAGATACTTAAATGTCCCGAGGCTTGACCTGCGCTGAATCTAAGGCTGCGTCCCCAGTAGGGAAACTGTGAGACGGCCGCCCACTGAGACAGTAAACTGTGAGACGGCCGCCCACTGAGACAGTAAACTGTGAGACGGCCGCCCACTGAGACAGTAAACTGTGAGACGGCCGCCCACAGAGACAGTAAACTGTGAGACGACCGCCCACTGAGACAGTAAACTGTGAGACGGCTGCCCACTGAGACAGTAAACTGTGAGACGGCCGCCCACTGAGACAGTAAACTGTGAGACGGCCGCCCACTGAGACAGTAAACTGTGAGACGGCCGCCCACTGAGACATTAAGCTGTGAGACGGCCGCCAACTGAGACAGTAAACTGTGAGACGGCCGCCCACTGAGACAGTAAACTGTGAGACGGCCACCCACTGAGACAGTAAACTGTGAGACGGTCGCCCACTGAGACAGTAAACTGTGAGACGGCCACCCACTGAGACAGTAAACTGTGAGACGGCCGCCCACTGAGACAGTAAACTGTGAGACGGCCGCCCACTGAGACAGTAAACTGTGAGACGGCCGCCCACTGAGACAGTAAGCTGTGAGACGGCCGCCAACTGAGACAGTAAACTGTGAGACGGCCGCCCACTGAGACAGTAAATGAAATGAAATGAAATCAGTTTATTTGCTAAAACATGGCAGGATACATAGTAGGCACGCGTAACGCTGCAAACTGCGTAGAGTGAGCGCAAAACTAGCAAACTGTGAACACTCCATTTCAAACATATGGAAGGGCGCGTACTAAACCGTTACGCCGCTAACTCAGTCGGCGGCGAACAGTTTGCCTACTGGGGACGCAGCCTAAAGCCCTTCTCCCATTACGATACTTGTAGGATACGATACTCGAGTAAGATACTAGTTGGATACTTGTTCGCTACCCGATGCTCGCATATAAAGTGTCTGTACACCGTTTTTTAACCCCCGATGCAAAAACGACGGGGTGTTATAAGTTTGACGTGTCTGTGTGTATGTGTGTGTGTGTTTGTGTGTGTGTCTGTCTGTCCCATCATAGGTCCGGAACGGATGAACCGATTTGCGTTGAGGTTTTTTTTTTATTTTTACAAAATTAATTACTTTTTATACTTTAACTTCTAATTGGCAGTGCCTTGACAAATTCGGCCATGTATCGAACTGCGAACCTTCCATGATAAACGCCCTAGATGACCAAAGTTTATTATTTTCAAGTGTAAAACCACACTTTATGGATAACCACCAATTTCGTCTCCAGCGTCATAGCTCGTTCTATTGCCGAATTGGTAAAAGAATCGCCAATCGCCGCGGGTTCGCGTCCCGCTGGAACGAAATTTTTGGGTTACATTTAAATTTAATGTTATACCCAAGATGACGTTATTACCGCATTAAAATTCGTGTAGTAGAATTCGATTTATACATACAGACAGACACATAGAAAGAGGCTGATGATGCCCAACAAATAAGTTTTTTTTTTTCGAAAACTAGTTAAAAAAAATTGTTGAAAATTTTCTTTATAAAAACAAGTTTTTTTGAAATTGGTGATCGAAACGGTGTGCTGATCAAAATGAGCCCAAACACTGACAGGCTACTATTATCCATCGAGGAGTGCCGTTGTCACCTTCGGTCACCATCATCAGATCAGCTCGCCACCACAATATTGTATTGTCATCGAAACCTTGACAGGTTTGCCGAATTTCAGCTCAATTTGATATCGGGAAGTGGTCGAAAATTCGATCGCCATGTTTATTTTCCCCCACACAAAAAAAAATATTTAAACAATTTGATTAAAAATAAATAAATAATCCTGGACAGTCCACACAACACTATCTAGCCCCAAGCTAAGCATACCTTGTGTTATGGGTACTAGATAACTGATATACTTAATACAATACATTAAATAGATAGATATTTCATTTTATACATAGAAAATACCCAGAACACTCTGAACAAATATCTGCAGATCGCACAAATATTTGTTCCGAGGCGGGAATCGAACCCGCCACCTCCTGGGTCGCAGGCGAACCTTCGCCCGCTGCGCCACAGAGGAGGAGATTGAGTGATTGATTGATTGACACAGTATGTTAAGGAGAAATCAAATTGTAGTATATAAAAAATAAAATATACGTGAAAATTTCTGAAACGCGCCTAAATTCGCTGTTTTTAGGGTTCCGTGGCCAAATGGCAAAATACGGAACCCTTATAGATTCGTCTGTCTGTCTATCTGTCTGTCTGTCTGTCTCTCTGCCTGTCTGTCTGTCTGTCTCTCTGTCTGTCTGTCTGTCTGTCTGTCTGTCTGTCCGTGTATGTCACAGCTACTTTTTTCCGAAACTATAAGAGCTATGCTCTTGAAACTTGGTAAGTAGATGTATTCTGTGAACCGCATTAAGAATTTCACACAAAAACAGAAAAAAAACAATATATTTTTGGGGTTCCCCATACTTAGAAGTGAAACTCATTTTTTTTTCATCAAACCCCATACGTGTGGGTATCTATGGATATTGAGGTTTTTAATATAATTTTTTCTAAACTGAATAGTTTGCGCGAGTGACACTTCCAAAGTGGTAAAAAATGTGTCCCCCCCCCCAATAACTTCTAAAATAAGAGAATGATAAAACTAAAAAAAAAATATAATGTACATTACCACGTAAACTTTCACTCAAAATTGGTTTGAACGAGATCTAGTAATCAGTTTTTTTGAATATGTCATAAATCGTAAACCATCCCAGAACTTTTTTATATTATGTTACTTGTTGCTACGGAACCCTTCATGGGCGAGTCCGACTCGCACTTGGCTGCTTTTTTGAGGCTTGTTTGTGACTTTATATTTGTGCTTATGCATATTCGGAGATGTATGTATTCTGGGACATATTGTATGTAAAGATAAATAAAGATAACATAAATACAAGTATATAATTTTGTAAACATTAAAAAACCCCCAACACTGAACGGCTGCATCGATTTTGATCAAACAAATATAAGAACATTCCCGACAAATAAACCTTACAAACAAAAAAAAAACGAAGTCCGTTCATCCGTTCGGGAACTACGATGGGACATACAGACACACACACACACACACGCACACACAGACACGTCAAACGTATAAAACCCCTTCGTTTTTAGTCGGGGCACGGGGTCTCATCCCATACAAAAAATATATTGTTCTATTAAAGTTCAATAGATGGCGTTACAGCGTTACGTTGAAACCCCAAGCATTCTTCTACAGCACCACATATCAAGAGCATCTATGCTCTTTTTCTCGCTCTCCCTAAGAGTCCATGTTTCTGCAGCATAGAGGAATATGGGAAACACCAATGCTCTAACGAGACGGATCTTAGTAGATTTCGTTATGCTACGATTTTTCCATATCTTCCTCAGCTTATCAATGGCGGACCTAGAAATTGCCATACGCCGCTTGATTTCGTCAACGCATCCACCATTGTTTGTGATCAAAGATCCAAAGTAAATGTATGATTGAACCACATCACAGTTTGCGATTTGCTTGACTTCCGGCAAGTTGTTATTGATACGGTCAACAATCATCACTTTCGTTTTGCTGCGGTCGATCTTCAGTCGAAACTCGAGGCTGATGTTTTATATCTTGAAAAGACTAGTTTTCCCTTACAGCTTTGCACTCATGTTCCAATCACCCTGTGTACGTGTCGTAAGTTTTTTTCACAAACGCCATCTATTGAGTGTGTGCGCGTTTTACGCGGTAATTACAGTTGCAGGAGCTAGGTGGCTCTAGCTATCATTTCCCTGCTAGCGGCATCTAGCGCCCAGGTAAGGCAACCAAAATAGCCCGCAGAATAGCCCGAGTTATGGCGGTCACGTTTTGTTGTATGGCATGAGGTATCTGTACTAGTATAGTATTCTTTTATCTGTGGTCGGGGTTTAATAAAGAGAATAATGATTTACTTTGATGGAATCTGCTGCAATAATTTTACCAATAATTTCACTACATAGGCATAATGCGAGTATACTTAACCTGGATTTCAGCCCTGCCCAGCACTTTCAATATCCTATAATCTCCATAATGCCTGAATAAAACTCACTCCAATTATCTGCAGAGTGAACTAAATGCATCGCAAATCGAATTTCTGTGTGATTCGATGGATTCCATAAGGAACATACGGGCGGGCATTTCGGACTTTTTTAAAATCGAAAATAGGCTTGCGTTTGTCTACATCTGACCTGATTGAAAGCGACGATGAGGCCTATTTAAGTACGCTCACCTAGAAGATGCTTATTTACTCTTCGTTTGAAGATACCCAAGGTATATGATAAAGTGGATACAGAAGTTGCAAGAGAGTTCTAGGCCTTTGCTGTCCGCATGACGAAAGTGCTCGAGAAACGGTTTGTACGCGACGGTGGTGTGTCGACAGCAAAATGGTGAAACAACTCTCCACGGGTGGTCGTCAGGTGGTGGAATGGAGACGAAATATTAGTCCATAAAAGTCATTTCGATGTCAATTTTGCTACTAATCCAGTGTTTTCAAACCAGATATAATTTTCCGCAAATAATGGCCAGTATAAAAGCCAACAACAGTCATTTCAGTGTAAAATTATACTCAGTTCGCCTTATTTGGTAAAATACACTAGTATTGAATAGCAACCACCTTAAGTGGATACCATGATAGTTTTTCTAGATGTAGGTAATGTAGGATCAAGTTAGGGTAGAGTTGAAGGTGACGGTTTCCGGCAACGTCTGTGATACTATGTCGTATGTTTTTATTTCCTCTAGACCGTCGGCTCGGCAAATTGGCGAAGAGGTATTTCAGATGAGGGAATTTTTAACTTGCCGGCTCTACGGGTGACTTGTTTTTAACGCGCTTGATTCTACGAGAGGCTTGTTTATTACCGGACTTTACTAGAGACTCGTTTTTAACTTGACTCTACGGGAAACTTGTTTTTAACTAGATTGAATCTACAGGAGACATGTTTTTAACATGACTATGCAGAGGCTTGTTTTAACGACTCGACAGACATGTTTTTAAAAATGGTAAATGGCACTGCAGCAAACTTCCCTGCTCATCCCCACTCCCATTTAAAAATATCCCTACAATCAAAAATCGCCCACGACAAAAAAAAAACTCTGCTCATCTGCTAAAATATTGAGCGATTTAGTTGACCAGTGGGGAAGAAGCGTATGAGTTTCGTCCTGAGGCCAATTCTATTGAACCAATAATGATGAATTAATTCTTGTCACTTTTTACACTTTTGGTCATAAATCTATTCAGCGTAGCGAAAATTTTAAGTCTATGCATTTGGTATTCTACTAAGTTCAATGGTTTTTCAATTGCATTATAATTGTGACTATTTATAGGCAATCGTAGAATCTACATACAATTTATGATACAATCATTAGAAGAATGCCATTTTAAATGCCAATTATAATTGAATTGTAATTGCATAGTATAAGTCTTTTAAAAATAGTAGATTTGGGCCCTAGATTGGTTGTAAAATACGACCTTTAGAGAAGGACTAACAACTGACAGATGAAAGCAAATTGAACTTAAAGCAGAGACTTTCACTCGCTTTGCTTGCTCGGTCAATTAGAAATTGATTCGTTGGGAAATAAGCGAACCACTAGTTAAATGGGGAGTAAAGGACACGACGAGGTAGTCTTAGTGACTTTAGCTCAGATGTAGTAATATTTTGGCATATAAAATTATCTTATTTTATCTTAGATTCACCAAAATCACTATCTCAACGCTCAATTGGAACCTAAGCGGATATCCGTGGTTCACTCTGAGCCTCAACGGAAGATCAGCGCTGGGTTGCCAACGCGGCCTAGCAAAACGCTGAGTTGGGGACCCTTTTGTGGCTTAGCCAGGCACAAATACGAATTGCTATATATTTTTTGTTTCTGTGTAATTGTTTTTGTTTGAGATTTAATTTAGTTATCTTGTTTGCTTTTTTTATAGTGTGTGTCTTTGTTGTGTAGTCACGAATAAACGTTTCTTTATAGTGTGAGTCTTTGTTGTGTAGTCACGAATAAACGTTTTTTTATAGTGTGTGTCTTTGTTGTGTAGTCACGAATAAACGTTTTTTTATAGTGTGAGTCTTTGTTGTGTAGTCACGAATAAACGTTTTTTTATAGTGTGAGTCTTTGTTGTGTAGTCACGAATAAACGTTTTTTTATAGTGTGTGTCTTTGTTGTGTAGTCACGAATAAACGTTTTTTTATAGTGTGTGTCTTTGTTGTGTAGTCACGAATAAACGTTTTTTTATAGTGTGTGTCTTTGTTGTGTAGTCACGAATAAACGTTTTTTTATAGTGTGTGTCTTTGTTGTGTAGTCACGAATAAACGTTTTTTTCTTCTTTCTTTCTATCTTACTGCCCACGCCACATCTGTGGCAGATTTCCCATGTGCAAAACAGTTCAATTCCTTTCACCTATAAGAGGTTATTAGATCACACGTATAGGACAGACATTCAGACATAGCATTGCGTTCGTTACGCATTTTCATTCCTCGTTCCTTCATCCTTGAGTCCTTAATTGAAATACCTCTTACTAAGTTTGTGTGTCCGGCCCAAGAATAGACCCCTCCGTCTCCTCCCGTGGATGTCGTAAAAGCCGACTAAGGGATTACCCGGACTTGTTGATAAGATTCGTTGGTATAAGATTTGTCCTGGCTGGTAGCTTATTATGGAATGTGTTATTACTGGAAGAAAGCGTTAGCTGAGTCAGTCGTGGGAAGCAATGGCGGCAATGAGCTCATCACTTGTCACGTCTATATTCCACGATGGTGCAACCCACTGTGAAAAGAGGCCCATTGGGGCTCTGTCTACCCCTTCGGGGAAAAAGGCGTGTGTCTATGTATGTATGTATGTAAGTTTATTATTTTTGCCTCAAAGTAGAAGTGCATTGCTGTGTACCTTTGTGATGGGTTTGGGTGCCGGTGAAATTACAGAGTTTTCATCTCTATGTTTCAGGATGGCGGGCACAGTACAATGTTGCATAGAACGCGTCCTAGGTGAACGTGATCTATGAGGTAATGTATCGTTATGGGCAGCGGTTATATTGGGCCATCTGTATGTTAAGTCATTTAAATAATTGGTTTCTTTAATGGTTGTTTGGTTATATTTAGGACTAAAACATTGATTTAAACAATAACATTAAATGGATAATTTTAAAATATCGTAAATGTAGAAATTGAAAAAATAGTTCAACTAATTGAAGTTTTAATAATAATAATAATAAAGAGTATTTATTTCTAAAAAGGTTTCCAATGTTTGCATTTTTCACATAGCATTTAAATTTTTAAATCTATATTTAAGTCCTTGGCATTTTAATGTACAGCCAGTTAAAAACTTTGACACCTTGCTCTAACTAAGTAAAACTTGTGTTTAGACGCAAGGGATCTCTGCTTCGGCTTGGTCAGATAGATATTAACTAATCTAGTTTTATATTTTAGAGGTTATAAAAAGCCCATTTATTTTTAATTTAAAGTACTGAGATACTTACAGAAGCAGCGTAGATGCAGTGTATTGTGTAGATTAGTGTATTGTGTAAATAGTGTATGTGTGGAAAGTGTGAATGGTGTGATGTGTATTTATGACTTGTGTGCATATGTGTGTTGTGTATGCGTGTTGGGAAAATATAATAAGGTGTATAATCTTAGAATTTAATCAGGATTGGATTGATAGCAGATCCTCTGTCTGCCGATAGTCTAAGCTGAGTAAGAACAGTTTAAGTTTGTTTTTGCACTCAACTTGTGTTGTTTTATGAATTGTTGTTATTTTGTTTATTTTGTTGTAAAGGTATGTTGCTAGGAAGTGGTTTGGATCAGATGAGCTAACCTTGGAGCATTTACAATGGTATTTAAACAGCTCAACTGTTTTTATTTTTTATTATTCTATTCCATAATTTGATATATACCTGGGAATGATAAATACCCAAATAACCAAATTGCAAATGTACTAAGTCTTGAGAATTCAAAAGCGCGGTGGTTTACATACATACAACACACGCCTTATCCCCAAAGGGGTAGGTAGAGCCTAAATGGGCCTCTTTTCACACTGGGTTGCACCATCGTGGAATATAGACGTGACAAGTGGTGAGCTCATCACCGCCATTGCTTCCCACGACTGACACGGCTAACGCTTTCTTCCAGTAATAACATATTTTTAATAAGCTAGCAGCTAGAACAAATCTTATACCTACCAATGAATCTTATCAACAAGTCCGGGTAATCCCTTAGTCGGCTTTTACGACATCCACGGGAGGAGATAGAGGGGTCTATTCTTAGGCCGGACACACGACGATGGTTTATTGACCAAAAATATGATTTTCAAGGTTTCAGTTTGCCATTTTTTGGCTTTTTTTTTAACTATGTGAATGACTGAACAAGCATATGGCCCACCTGATGTTAAGCAGTAACCACTGCCTTTAACAATGCATTACCTCATAGGTCACGTCACCTAGGACGCGCCTTATGTAACATTGCACTGCGCCCGCCACCCTGAGACATAAAGATGAAAAGTCAAACAGGAGCACAGCAATGCGAGCACTGCTGCTTTGCGGAAGAAATAGGTATGAAGGTAGTACTTCCCTGGACGACCTCTTTCACAAAAAAGCTCAAAAGTACATGCCAAATTACAGCTTTAAAGTACTAAGAGTCTCTGAGCTAAGCAATGGACAGACAGACAGACAGACCGACAGACGGACGGACATGGTGAACTATAAGGTTTGCTTGTCTTGTTGACTAAGGAACCCTAAAAATTGCGATATTGTGGAGCTTTCAGAGCAAAAAGGCCCACTAGCAATAAAAAAGCTTTGGCTGTGTCTACTGTTTCATAGCACGAGCTTACATTTCAATCAGAAAAACTCCTTCAGTTGTATTTTAGCAGTATAACTATTATTTATGAGACTAGACTGCAGTTTCCCGCGAGTTAGAAAGAGAGACAAATGCACCCGTTTCGATCTGGCACTGAAATGTACACCTTTTTCAGTTTCAGATCTTCAGTCATCTCGCGATTTCGGTCGAGTACGGTCGTGCCGCCCGCGGTTATTAAACACGTGCACAATTCGAAATCCAAATTGAAAAGTGACGTTTCAACTTTTTAAATTCATGTGGTTAAAAGTGGTGTGGTAACGGCGTGTGTAAAAAGTTTTGATCGGCTTTGTAGTGTTGCCAAAGTGGATGGAAATAGCTGAATATTTTCGACGAGGACGCTAAAGTATGCGGACTGATTCTGATTAATTGGTTTCGTCGATTCTTGGTAAGTTTGTGCCTAATTAGAGACTGCTGTGACTTTAAAGCTGTTGAAATAAGATCGTTTGTAACTTAAGAAAGACATTTGTTAGGAAACTTAATACTAATGAAGACTTATTAACATTATTTACTAAAAAGTGTTTCTATACGTCACCCCGTAGAGTCTAGAGAGATATAAGTTGTTTCAAAGTCAGGATACTGGTATTACTATGCGTTAATGAATGCTGAGACTGTGCCAATCCCAGGCAGAAATCTTCATACAAAAAAACCGCCTCACACCGCTGGAAAAAGCGGTTTTTATTGAATATCTCGTAATATATAAATAATTTTACAAAACCCCTACTGTAAACCCTCGGCATTGTTGTATTGATGTTATATATCTAGTTTTTTAGCCAATAATATGCACTATTATAATAAACTATGGAATCTAGGCAAAAAATAGAAGTAGCCATGGATTTTTTTCTTTTGAGAAAATATTGTGTATCGTGTTTCTGGTACAGTGATCTCTCGGAATTATAATGAAGTATCCACGCATTTTTTTAACTTTAATATTGTACTAGATTTAGTCTGCTAAAAATCAAATCGGACTTAATAAATAGGTACAATTTTAAGATAAAACATGTATTAAGGAAACATTTGTGACAGAAAAATAAATGATATGACTATTATGGATAAAATCTAAGAACTTCAGTGAAAATTGGCTGCAATGGAATTTGTTTATTAATTTGTAACAGAATTATGTATTGTGAAATTGATTTTAAAATATTGATTAAACGGGAAAAACATAATATGTATTTCAATGCATATTTATTTGAGAGCATTATAACTTATGTTTTAAGTATAATCATGATAATAAAATTCTATAAAATACAAATTATTCTTGAAATAGTTACACAGCGTTTATTTTGAATGAAAATACAAACACGATGTAATTATTCAAAGGATATTCCACGTTTATTAGTACCACGGTTAGAGTATACCAACTTACTTATGGTAAGTACGTAATAAGTCAAAGGTCAATGTCATACTCACCAAGTACTCACCAATCCGTAGCTCGTAGCTCGTAGCTCGTAGCAAGGCGTAACTCGTAGATGGGATCTCTGCGGTTGCTACGTAGCCTACGAAGCCCTGTGAATAAATAGGTGCCTGCATTAATATTTTCTTGAGTTAGTGTGTGACTCCAAAATAGTGTTAGGAAAAAAAAATACGAAAAATATGGAGTGGGTATGTATTAATACTTTTTGTCATTGAGAAATATCTAACAAAATTGATCGTATGGAATTATTTTGAAATATTAATAATATGTTAGGTATTTATATATCTAGTTATTAAAAGTAGGTATTTAATTTTGTTTATAATTTAATCTAGACCTATAATGATTTACAATAGCATTACCACAAAACACAAAGGTTAGCTGGAAGAAAATTCGCCTATGTGCTGCTTTTTTGTCTTATGCAATAATGAGTTTTATATCAATCCTATCAATTAAAATAATCTTTCAAATAACTATTTTGTTATAAACTGTCTAGCAAATTTATAGTGGGTGAGATACCAATACAATTAGTAAGATTCGTTGATATAAGTTATATGAAACGATGAATTTAAGGCCTCAATTTTGATATCTTAGCTACTGATTCAATAATTAAACTTTCAAATTGAATCGTGGTTTCAACAAATCATAATCAATAATTAAAATAACAACACACGTTTATTTTAATTACTTTCTTCTGTTTCTCAATGGACCCGAATTTTTGTACGGTAAAACTAATAATTATTGTTTAATTTTTTCTGGCACTTTTTAAACTAGTAGTTCTGCGTAGTACTCACAATCGTGTGAGTAGTAGTATGCCAAGTTTTAGTATGATCAAACAAAGAACCCAAAAAGGCATATTTTTATAAAAACTTACTTTTTAAAACTAAAAATAAATTGAAACTTTTTTGAATGCTGAATTTATTATTTTCAAAATCGAGCCCGTAACTCCTAACATCACTTTAACTCTCAAGGTTTCAGACTTCACCTAACTGGCCATGAAAAAAAAAACCTGTATATCTAGCCAGTATATCTGGATATATGAGAGGGAATGGGAAACGGTAAAACAAAATCGTAGTAATTGGAAATGGGGGGGGGGAGGCGTTTGCCCAACAATGGGACAGTATGGGCTAATAGCATTAATAGTAATCGCAATATCTAGCCAACCTCTTGACCGATTTAGTCATATTCTAAATTCTTGTTCAGAATTTAACACAGAATATTTCTGCCAAATATTATCAAAATTGGCTGGTAAATGGCGGCGCAGAAAACCCCTTTTTGGAGAAAATACCACCCCAAACAAAATCGCCGATGACAAAAAAACTATGTAACTGTAGAATCAAGTTTAAACATCAAGATTCGTAGAAAAATACGATCTGTACGTGATTACCAACATACATGCTTAAATACATACATACATACGGACTGATGAAAACAAATTTTGACAGTTATTGTAAGGACTTCGTTAACAAATAAAAAAACAGCCGATTATGGCTGAACATTTAACTGTAGCACTACCAGTTATTAAATGCACGAAATAAATGAATTTGAATTTGAATTTGAACATATTATTAATGCTTTTCATGGGTTTATTTTCAACTATAAACCGTTTGTATAATGGGTTTTGTTCCAAGGAATTGTTTGACATGATGCCTACAGCAACCTTTTTTCACCGCACCGCTCGCCATCGGCAGATGATTCATTCGCACACCTTAGAGCCAGGGTGGTCCCGGACTGTGCGGTTTCAGAGAAACTTCCTCACGCGAACGCTCAGGTTGTGGAATGATCTCCCTGCTGAGGTTTTCCCGAGCGACTACAGTATGGGGTTCTTCAAAAGGGGTGTTTGGAAATTTTTAAAGGGTTGGCAACGCGCGTGTGATGCCTCTGGTATTGCAGGCGTTCATATGCTACGGTAACCGCTTACCAACAGGTGGGCCGTAAGTTTGTTTGCTACCTTGGTAGTATAAAAAAATAAAAATAAAACTATTCAAAATTATGAAAGAAAATCTAGGAAACTTACAACAAATACATAGCTTTTCTCGCAATCGAGTAAGCATGGCCTTATGCCCTGGTGAATTCATTACAGTACGTCGCTTGAATAATTCCTATTCATTACCCGATTTAAAGGCTGAGCTGTAAAGCCGGCTCTACACCCACGCCGGAGTATAGTGTTAGTGGCAAATTTACATTGAACGTCGATGGAGGTTTTATATTTGAAATCTTATGTATTTGAATTGGCAGGTGGCCTTATGGCCAAACAAATGTAACAAGGTCGAGTTTTAAAAATAATTGACTTCTTAAATAGCTTAAGAGAAATAAAAGAAAATAGTTATTTTCTTCACACCTATTCGAAAAACAACAATTATCAAATTTAATTTTGCTCCCTAGAGAGTTTGAGCTTTCTCTCTTCTTCTATCTTGACAGTCACTCGGTGACCAACGTTTGACAAGTAAAATAACCAGCAATTGACAATTCTTAACGCAATTTTTTTAAATTTTGGTCTGTCTACTTTTCAAATATTAGTCACCGAGTGACTTTCAACTAGGGAATAGGGGGTTGATTGGTCAACGTCCGTGCTTCTGATAGATTAGCGAAGTTAGACTGGATCTTGGAATGTTAATTGTAAAAATAATAATAACTATCACTAACTGACATTCAATTCTCGTGATTGTCTAGCAAGGAGTTTGTATTATAATACTAATGAGCAGTTTGTATTATAATACTAATGAGGAGTTTGTATTATAATACTAATGAGCAGTTTGTATTATAATACTAATGAGCAGTTTGTATTATAATACTAATGAGGAGTTTGTATTATAATACTAATGAGCAGTTTGTATCATAATACTAATGAGCAGTTTGTATTATAATACTAATGAGCAGTTTGTATTATAATACTAATGAGCAGTTTGTATTATAATACTAATGAGCAGTTTGTATTATAATACTAATGAGCAGTTTGTATGATAATACTAATGAGCAGTTTGTATTATAATACTAATTAGCAGTTTGTATTATAATACTAATGAGGAGTTTGTATTATAATACTAATGAGCAGTTTGTATTATAGAACTAATGAGGAGTTTGTATTATAATACTAATGAGGAGTTTGTATTATAATACTAATGAGTAGTTTGTATTATAATACTAATGAGCAGTTTGTATTATAATACTAATTAGCAGTTTGTATTATAATACTAATGAGGAGTTTGTATTATAATACTAATGAGGAGTTTGTATTATAATACAAATGAGCAGTTTGTATTATAATACTAATGAGGAGTTTGTATTATAATACTAATGAGCATTTTGTATTATAATACTAATTAGCAGTTTGTATTATGATACTAATGAGCTGTTTGTATTATAATACTAATGAGGAGTTTGTATTATAATACTAATGAGCAGTTTGTATTATAAAACTAATTAGCAGTTTGTATTATGATACTAATGAGCAGTTTGTATTAAAGTACTAATGAGGAGTTTGTATTATAATACTAATGAGGAGTTTTCCAAGTGTCATTGTCAGTTTAGTTCTTTCTACGTCAAGATGGCACTCGCGTAACTATTGGTATTAACCTACTTTTTAAATTGTATCATGGCAGTGGAGAAAAACGTTCAGCCAACGTAAATATTTTAAAAATATACACATATTAATCCAATATAATTATGTAATAATTAATATCTACACATTTACAGTTACGCATTTTGGAATATTTACTGTCAATCAATCAATCAAAGCTGTCGCTAACTCCATCTAGCGAGAGATAAATAATGCTAAAATGACACTAAAATACTCCACAGCTAGCTGGCATACCCCGAGTTTGGATTTTTGCAGATTTGTCATCGACCAGTTTGTGCATCGTAGGTGAGGATGGATATATGTAATATTTATTAAAGGTCTCTGAGTCAGTCCTTGTGGTATGGGAGCGGTACGGGAGGGGTGTTTTCGTCTCTCAAATTATCAGATGACATGAAGCCACGCTTCATTTTGACGTAACGAAACGACCCCTCCCGTACCGCTCCCATACCTCAGGGACTGGCTCAGTTAAGAGCTAGACTTGTGATGGAATCTTATGATGGAACTGGCTGGTGGTCCACCACATAAATGTAGTCCACCATGGTGTGTCCGGCCCAAGAATAGACCCCTCCATCTCCTCCTGTGGATGTCATTAAAGCCGACTAAGGGATTACCCGGACTTGTTTGTAAGATGCGTTGATATAAGATTTGTCCTGGTTGCTAGCTTATTTAAGGAATATGGTAGGTATTACTGGAAGAAAGCATTAGCAGAGTAAGTCCTGGGACGCAATGACGGTGATGAGCTCACCACTTATCACGTCTATTTCCCACGATGGTGCAAACCATGGTGAAAAGAGACCCATTCAAGGCTCTACCCTTTCGGGGATAAAGGCGTGTGTCTATGTATGTATGTATGTATGATGAATATTATTGCACAGTACAACTTTATTTTAATGATAAAATCAAGATAGATAGATAGATAGATAGAAAGATAGAAAACACTTTATTGCACAACACAGAAAATAAGCTAATTAAGAATTAATATTAAACTAAACACGGAAGTACAATGGGCGGTCTTATCACTATAAGCGATCTCTGCCAGACAACCTTGGGATGGACTGGAATTATTTGCACGACATAGAACGGTGGCTTAAAATCTGGAATACAATCTCTTAAATTAAAAATAAATAAATATAACAAATAACTACCTAATTTAATGACTATGATGTATTTTATGCGTAAGTTGTTGTTGAGCTTTGATAGTCCTCACTCAAATACTCATTGTAAACGAGCGTTCACTTTGCGTAACTTCACGGAACTGAAACCTTCATTTTCTATTATAAACTTGATGTTGTGTAAACGCTCCAGGGGTGACGAGCAAACTAGTCGACCATTTATATAAGTTAGAAAATTATGTTATTATTCAACTGGAATTTGTAAAAATAAACTCTGTCAAATTAATGAGACAAATAAAATATATAAATAAATAATGCTGGACAACTCACACAATATTATCTAGCCCCAAGCTATGCAGAGCTTGTGTTATGGGTACTAGATAACTAATATACATATAAACTAATATACGTACTTAACTAATATAACCTAATTAGGTAAATCTCATTTAACCGGCTGATGGAATTGCCAAGATTAATAACATAACATAACACCCAACATTCAATCACATAGTCCTAACCCCATACTAGGATTCCCTGTGTCGAGGGTATCAGAAACTACGAGTACCATGGTACCACAAAACCCAGACCCGGAGCAAATTTTTTTTTTGTTTTTTTTTTATACTATTTTATGACGGATCAAGCTTGAGGCGCACCTGATGTTAAGCGGTAACCTCTGCCTATGAACAGTGCATTACCTTATAGATTACGTCCACCTAGGACGCAACCTATGTGGCATTGCACTGCACCCGCCACCCTGAGACATAAAGATGAAAAGTCTCATGTGCCTGTAATTTCACCGGCACCCTGACCCTTCAAACCGGAACACAGCAATGCGAGCACTACTGCTTTGCGGCAGAAATAGGTATGGTGGTAGTACTTCCCCGGACGAACTCTTTCACAAAAAAGCTCTACTACTACTAAATATTTGCAAATATTTGCAGATCATACAAACAATTGTCCCGCAGCGGGAATCGAACCCGTAACCTTTCCCATCTCAGCCGGCTATTCGCCCTACGCACTACGGAGGTCGTCATTCGTGGTTGTGTAGGTATACATACATAATAGACACATGCCATTTTCCCCGAAGGGGTAGGCAGGGCCTCAATGGGCCGCTTTTCACAGGGGGTTGCACCATCGTGGGAATATAGACGTGACAAGTGGTTAGCTCATCGCCGCCATTGCTTCTCAAGACTGACTCAACTAACGCTTTCTTCCAGTAATAACACTTTCCATAATAAGATAGCAGCCAGGACAAATCTTATATCAACAAATCTTACTAACAAGTCCCGGTCGGCTTAGTCGACATTTACGACATCCATGGGAGGAGACGGAGGGGTCGTTTCTTAGGCTGGACACTTCACTAGGTAATATGCTGTATCGTTATTTATTTCTATAAGAAATATATTACGTTTATTTCGCACATAGTTTTCGCTGGCTCAGTCTAACTTGAAGCCAAGTTTCGGAACATTCTTGATTTGTAACTTTTAAATTACGGCCATAAATATTCCTTGTCGGATCTGGATAGTAAAGCCAGTCTTGAGATAGATCTGCTCTACGTAGTAAGATAAAGGAAAGAGAGATTAATCACTTTTACAAAATGTAATGCTAATAGGTCAGCGTTTAGACATCCACTGCAGTAAGAGGCCTCCCCCATTTATTGCATTTTTTTTTTATACTACTTGGATGACTGAACAAGCAAGAGGCCCACCTGATGTTAAGCGGTAACCTCTGCCTATGAACGGTGCATTACCTCATAGGTCACGTCCACCTAGGACGCGCCCTATGTGGCATTGCACTGCGCCCGCCACCCTGAGACATAAAGATGGAAAGTCTCATGTGCCTGTAATTTCACCGGCACCCTTACCCTTCAAACCGGAACACAGCAATGCGAGCACTACAGCTTTGCGGCAGAAATAGGTATGGTGGTAGTACTTCCCCGGACGAACTCTTTCACAAATAAGCTCTACTACTACCAAATTGGGGGGGGGGGGGGGATTTGCCTTAATCACCACACAGCAAGCGGGATTGATGGTCGCAGTATAGGTGTCGAGTATTCAGATGAAAAGAAAGAAAGAAAATTTGTTTATTTTCCCCCAAGAGTAAATAACACATGAAAACAAAAAACTAAATCTGGTACATTACCCGGACTTGTTAATAAGATTCGTTGGTATAGGATTTGCCTGGCTGCTAGCTTATTATGGAATGTGTTATTTACTGGAGGAAAGCGTTAGCAGAGTCAGTCGTGGGAAGCAATGGCGGCAATGAGCTGGGGTTTAAGCAATAAATAAAGCCTGGGTACTCTATTATTTTTTCTTATTAGTAGTAGTTGTAGAGCTTTTTTTCACCGGCACCCTTCAAACCGGAACACAGCAATGCGAGCACTACTGCTTTGCGGCAGAAATAGGTATGGTGGTAGTACAATATCTGTTTCTTCTTAGTGTGTTCTGTGTTTCTGTGTAGCTCTTGTATACAAATAAATATATATTCTTTCTTTTCTTCTTTCTTTCTAATCCTATAATGGTTCCATTATTACTACCATTTGCCGGAACCCTAAAAATACAGCAGACATTCGGTTTCTATACAAACATAAATTGTAACATCTGGTAACAAAGTTTAATTTTGAACGGTTTGCGCCAGACAGATGGTTGACGGGTAGTATTATAATAAGTGACGGTAAACTTGCCATCTGTTACGTATATTTAACTAACTAGCGGTCGCTTGTGGTTTTACCCGCGTTATTCTCCTGTGGGAACTGAGTTAAGAGAATAAGGATCAATGTTTGAATCCAGGTTTTTGTGTGGCTCAAATAAATAGTCTGTCTCATCGAAGAGATACTTAACTTTATCAACGGAGGTGGTGACGTGCCACACATTGTGTGACTGAACTTGCGTTTCGTTTCACGCAACTTCAATAAGTTGGTATAGCTATAACTAGTAGGTCGCCCTGCCCACTTATTCGCTATACAAGTAATTAATTTTGTAAACATTAAATAAGCCCCCAACGCAATGAAACGGCTGAACCGATTTTGATCAAACAAAGCTATGCACACTCCCGACAAATACACATTTCAAACAAAAAAAAAAACGAAATCGGTTCATCCGTTCGGGAGCTACGATAGGACAGACACACACAGACACACACACACACACACACACACACAAACACGTAAAATTTATAACACCCCTTCGTTTTTCGTCGGGGGTTAAAAATAACGCGGGCTCATTACAATATCTGCGTGGAATCATTGCTTAGAATACATTATGAGGTCACACGTTATTGCAAAGGAATCCCCTATGGTCATAGGGCGCTGAAGATAGTGGCAGCCCTCACTGGGCTTGTAGGCCGCAGAAAATGGAGTGAGTCCACATGGGTACGTAGCATCTGAGGGCTTCTTGGCTGCAGATGGGGTCAGCCTCGGCGTGGCTCGTGGTGAACGTGCATTGAGGAGTAGGACGCCCAGCCTCGGTGACAGACCTTGAACGGGGCACGACGAGCTAGGGTATAGGAAGATGGTATAAATACGTCATCCTATGGTGTATTGTACATAAAGTACTTTTTTTCTTCTCCATGTACGTTTTGTGCACCACCTACATAAATGTATCCACAATACACAAAGATTAGCTGGTAGAGAACGCTTCTTAGTATTAAGTTCGCTCATGTCCTTTGTATGCTTTGTATAATAAAGAATATTTTATTCAATTCTATTCTATAGGAAACCAGGTCGGGATCACGTTGAGGTCCAGAGCACGTCACGTTATTACGTCCCTTTTACTGAACGCGTTACTTCTTCACTGAAGGGTACACCATGGTGACCAACGTTTTGAAAAAATTTCTCGAGTAAGTACTTGCTGACTTCAGCAAAATTTATTGTATAAGACGATTCAAAATGATCCTTGTGGTTTCAATGAATAAAATACTTCTTACTTTTAATTTAATTATCGTTGGACCAACAAAAATACATATAAACACCGCATCCTGCTCTCGAGACCTCGCTTCGCTCAATAAATTATTTAGAATACAACTTTATATTCCCTACTTCTAAAAATATTCAAGATCTACAAACGAATTTAATAAGAAATAAAATTTAGAACAATACTTAAAGAACTGGTTCATTTATTTTTGATCTGGGTCAACAGTTGCCCAAATTATTTAGGTAAGTTGCTTGTAAATATACAGTCAAACAAACAGGTAGTCAAGAAGGCCGTATGCTTGTTTGATGTCAACTGAATAAAAAACACTCTTTACAGGTCACGTTTCACTTGAATATATTGCTAAGAAATTGTCAAATTGACAAATAATTATTTGGACTTACCTCTGACTACCTCCTGATAAAGATGAGTTGAATGAGTTAAGCCTTTATTATGTACAGTTTTTTTATATACATCTTGGAATGACGGATCAAGCAGGTGGCTCACCTGATGTTAATCGGTACCCCTCTGCCTATGAACAATGCATTATCACATAGATCACGTCCACATAGGACGCATCCTATGTGGCATTTCACTGCGCTCGCCACCCTGAGACATAAAGATGAAAAGTCTCATGTGCCTGTCATTTCACCGGCAACCATACCCTTTAAACCGGAACACAGCAATGCGAGCACTACTGCTTTGCGGCGGAAATAGGTATGGTACATCCCCGGACGAACTATTTTACAAAAAACTCTACTGCTTCATGATGCCTTGAAGATAGATACATGAGCATTTTTTTTTTATTTATACTACTTGGATGTCGGCACAAGCAAGAGGCCCACCTGATGTTAAGCGGTAACCTCTGCCTATGAACAGTGCATTACCTCAAAGGTCACGTCCACCTAGGACGCACCCTATGTGGCATTGCACTGCGCCCGCCACCCTGAGACATAAAGATGAAAAGTCTCATGTGCCTGTAATTTCACCGGCACCCTTACCCTTCAAACCGGAACACAGCAATGCGAGCACTAATTTGTCTAATCACATCCTAATTGCCGACTGATGTGTATTGATGGTTGGCAAGAATAGTACCATGAATAATACCATTCAAAGCACGAGTGTGTGTGTGTGTGTGCCCAAGTGTCTTCCACATAGATATATGAGAATGTATAGTGCCTTCTATAGGTTTCAATTTACTAATAACACGAGTCGTAGCAAATCGTAGACAGGACCTCTACGAATGCTACGTGATCGTAGCTCTGTGTACCTTATAGCTACGCATTTCAGTTTCGACATAGATCTAGACGCATTTTCACCAACACATTAAACGTTTAAACGCCTGTTTTGCTATAACAACTCTTTTTGACAGATGTTTTCATACGTTATCTGTCACTTTGACCCCTAAGGCCCAAGTCCACGAACAAATAAATCGGTGGATACGCTAACCAATCGTCAAAGTTTGAGTCAAAGAACTGTTTAAGCTAAACAGTCGTTTAAACGTACGTTAATGTGTTGTTGAAAATGCGTCTTAGTATGGCTGTGAAGTACCTACATTACGCAATTCTATAACTTTCATAGAGAACGAAGTTTTTATTTATTTATTTATTGAGAAAACTCTCAAGTGCTAATTCTCTTAAGTGCTCGAAAATTTCGTGCACTTAGTCAATTTGTTTAATTATCTCTTATCTGGCTCAACGCATTAGTATTGCCATTCAGCTTGGCAATGCAGCCAGAATCTTAGGAACGCTTCCGTCTGGTAGTGATTTGGATCAGTTGAGCTACCTTTAGATCGCTAGCAGCGGTCTTCAGGTAGCACAACTGTTTCATAAGTATTTTGTACATACCTTGTGTTAGTTGTATTTATTCTTTCTGTGAATAAATGTATTATTATTTGTTTTATATGCAGGCCATGTAGCTCGAAGAAATGAAAACCGTTTGGGCATAAAGGTTATGTCTTCTCAATGGACTAACGACATTTTGAAAGTAGCAGAGGATCGGTGCACTTAGGCGGCTCAAGACAAGACATCGTGCCATTCTATGGTCATGCCTTTCTCCAGCAGTTTTTTTTTTTTTGTTTTTTTTTTATACTACTTGGATGTCGGAACAAGCAAGAGGCTCACCTGATGTTAAGCGGTAACCCCTGCCTATGAACAGTGCATTACCTCATAGGTCACGTCCACCTACGACGCACCCTATGTGGCATTGCACTGCGCCCGCCACCCTGAGACATAGATGAAAAGTCTCATGTGCCTGTAATTTCACCGGCACCCTTACCCTTCCAACCGAAACACAGCAATGCGAGCACTACTGCTTTGCGGCAGAAATAGGTATGGTGCTTAGTACTTCCACGGACGAACTCTTTCACAAAAAATCTCTATTAACTGACTGATGAGTGAATTAGTTTCAAGAATCGGAAATTGATTGCTTTATCAGTCAATGCAAAAGCCAGCCGTAAATTGTAAGGAATCTGTTATAACTCATTATGGTGGGTCTTTCGCTGTTCACGCTGTAAGACTATGGAATGCTTTTCCCCACGCTATCCAGGCCAGCACGTTTCCGGTAATAGGACGTATAGTGCCAGAAGGACTTCGCATAACATTTTTAAAACCATAGTAAAAGAGTACTATCACTCCTTGTAATTTATGATTATTGTAGGTTTATTTATTTATTTATTATTTGTTTATTTATTTATTTATTATTTGTTTAAGTAGGTATATTATTGAGTAATGATGTACTCATATAAGTTAAAGTTAAATAACATTTATGCTTTATTACTTTCTCTTTTCTAATCTAAGATATTTTATTATTTACAGAATGAATAATAAAACTAAAACAAAGTATGTACAAAAATACTTAAACATAGAAAAGAAAAAAAAAAAAAGAAAAAAGTAAGATAAGTGTAAGTATAAGTATACTCATATAAGTATATTTTACTTTTAATATTTAGTAGTGTTTTTTAAAGTTAGCTTGGTATTATTATATGTATATGTATAGTTTTTTTTTCTTTTTTCTGTTCGTTTCCTTTATCTGTACACGTTCCTACTATCTTTATCACCTCTCTTTAGCCTCAATGGCTTGCTGTATGAAAACTCCTCAGGGTTAAGCTCGCCTTTGTACATATATGTATTATGTTTTATTTATTTTTAATGTTTTTTTTGCTGTTTACAATAAGGAATTATTAGAACTATTAATTTATCTGTAACGAACTGACGTAATAAATCTCTCGGGCACTATTTAGAGCTTCGACAGATTATACAAAAGTTAGTGAGTAGCTTCAGGCGCGAAGTCGCGACGGCGTGGACTAGAAACGTATTCTGGATGAACAGGCGACAAATATGTGATCTTTGCTCATCCAAATGAGTTTAAATAAACCAAGAACCTCATGATTGTACTCGTACTTATGACTAAACTCTCGCCTATGTCTTAAGGCAGAGAGTTCATTGTTTTCATCAAAGAAAAGTTTTTTTTTTTAACTACGTTTTGGACGGGACAATCAGATGACCCACCTGATGTTAAGCGGTAACCTCTGCCTTTAACAATGCATTACCGCATAGGTCACGTCCACTTAGGACGCGCCCTATGTGGCATTGCACTGCGCCCGGCACCCTGAGTCATAAAGATGGAAAGTATCATGTGCCTGTAATTACACCGGCACCCATACCCTTCAAACCAGAACACAGCAATGCGAGCCCTACTGCTTTGCGGCAGAAATAGTTATGGTGGTAGTACTTCCCCGGAAGAACTCATCACAAAAAAGCTCTACTACAAACAAAAACTAACTTATTGATTGTTAAACAAAGCCTTATTTGTTTATATCGCGTGCCGAGTGTAAAAAGTTAATTACATAGTCATAAACAAAATCATTTTAAATAAATAACGGCTTATTACCACTGTATTTCGTCGCTTTGCTGACGTTTTGAGACTGAATTCAGAAGCGAGCGGTGCTGATGATGAAAAGGCTTCTGAATTCAGTCTCGAAACGTCAGCAAAGCGACGAAATACAGTGGTAATAAGCCGTTATTTATTTAAAATGATTCCCAACCATGATAAATAAATAAATAAATAAATAAATATGCTGGACAGTTCACACAACATTATCTAGTCCCAAGCTAAGCAGAACTTGTGTTATGGGTACTAGATAACTGATATACTTAATATAATACATTAAATAGATAGATATTTTTATTATACATAGAAAATACCCAGAACACCCTGAACAAATATCTGCGATCGCACAAATATTTGTTCCGAGGCAGGAATCGAACCCGCAACCTCCTGCGTCTCCGGCGAACCTTCGCCCGCCGCGCCACAGAGGTCGTCATAGTTTCAATTCTATAAACACAATCTTGTTAGTTTCACGGTCTATTTTCCTCGATAACAATTTAAAATCGCGACAAAGTCCAGAATAGTGCCACCGAAACTAGGTCGGGTATTTCTGTAGACTCACGCGGAAAGGCGCGCGTAATCGTGTCATTGACAACGTTTGAACATAGCCAAGATGGCTCCAAGATCATCATTTACATCAAAGATCATCAAGGTCAAGGCTTATCATTTGTAGAGAATACTTGGTATGCCCGTCCTCAGAATAGAACCCTCAATCTCCTCCCGTGGATGTCGTTAAAGCCGATTTAGTTATTACCTGGACGGAATGTGTTTATAATGGAAGAAAGCGTTAGCCGAGTCAGTCATGGGAAGCAATGGCGGCGATGAGCTCTCCACCTTTAGAGCCCGGGTGGTCCCGGACTGTGCGGTTTCAAAGGAACTACCTCCCACGAACTCAGGTTGTGGAATGATATCCCTGCAGAGGTTTTCTCAAGTGACTACAGTATGGGGTTCTTCAAAAGGGGTGTATGGAAATTTTTAAAGGGTCGGCAATGCGCGTGTGCCTCTAGTGTTTCAGGCGTCCATTGGCTACGGTAACTGCTTACCAACAGTTAGGCCATATGCTTGTATGATACCTTGGTAATAAACAAAAAAAACGGTCACGTCTATATTGCCAAGGTGGTGCAACCCACGGTGAAAAGAGGCCCATTGAAGCTCTGCCTACCATTTGGGGGAAAAAGGCGTGTGTCTTATGTTTGTATGTATGTATGTATGTACGTATCATTGTATTTTTCATAGCACGATCAGTTGTTACTGAAAAAATGTGTGAACCTAATACCCGTTTTCATACATTTTGAAAACATTCTCATTGCTCGCCGAGGCCCTCACAAAAAGGGTATAGCGCAGAGTGTTGAGAGCTTCTTGGCCATCTCCGCCATACAGAGCAATTAAAAATGCATCGCCTGCACTTTCGATCTCTTTTGGAAGGGAATCTGTCTGCAAGAACACTTCCAGCTGGTGAACGAGGTTGGGGTTTTGTATAAAAATAGAGAACATTGGAATCCCTGTATCTTGGGAGCTATTAGACCTAGAAAATTGGATTAGGGCTCAAACTGTCAGGAATTTTGATTACTTTAAAAAACAACAGTGACCTTTCTCGTCAGAGCCTTCCTATGTCGTTTTTTTGTTGAACAAAGCTAAAAGAAGTGAAAAAAATTGCGGTTTTTCAGCAATAACTCAGCGCGCTTATATTTTAGAATGCTGGAAATCTGGATAAATATTATCTAGGTGGACCCAAACAACATACCAAAAAAGCGGCCAAGTGCGTGTCGGACTCGCCCATGAAGGGTTCCGTAGCAGCAGCAAGTAACATAATATAAAAGTTCTTGGATGGATTACGATTAATGACTTATTAAAAAAAAACTACTTACTAGATCTCGTTCAAACCAATTTGAGTGAAAGTTTATATGGTAATGTACATTTTTTTTTTTTTTTTAGTTTTATCATTCTCTTATTTTAGAAGTTATGGGGGGGGGACACACTTTTTACCACTTTGGAAGTGTCTCCCGCGCAAACTATTCAGTTTAGAAAAAAATTATATTAGAAACCTCAACATCATTTTTGAAGACCTATACATAGATACACCACCCGTATAGGTTTAATGAAAAAAAAAAAAAATTGAGTTTCAGTTCTATGTATGGGGAACCCCAAAAATAATTGTTTTTTAAAAAAATTGTGTAAAAATCTTATTGCGGTTCACAGAATACATCTACCTACCAAGTTTCAACAGTATAGCTCTTATAGTTTCGGAAAAAAAAGGCTGTGACATACACGGACAGACAGACAGACAGACATGACGAATCCATAAGGGTTCCTTGTCTTTGACAACGGAACCCTAAAAAGCAAGTTTACCGAAATTATTGAAATTTCAGCGCTATTTTTTGTACGATATGACTGGCCTAGCAGAGTTATTTTGTATCAACGAGCTGTTCTAAAGAGATTGGTAATTCAGTTCATAGCTAAGCCAGAGAGAACAAACCCAAATCAAATTATTAACATGAAAATCTATGAGTTGTATAACCGAATTCAAAAGAGAAATTCCATTAAAAGTATAACAGTAATCACATTTTTTTCCAGTATTCTTGGTCTGTTATATTTTATTCATGTAAGGGAATTTACTAAAAAAACAACAAACATGAGACCTTAAGCCTCTCATGGCATATTCTTGACAATCGAAAATATATTTTCTTTGTGTGGGATCACGGAGCGGTCGGGGTATAATAATGTAACAGGTATTATATTGACAGATACGTTATGACAGAGGATTTATTTGTCATACATATTGTTTTAGTATTGAGGAGTGGAATACACTGCCGGCGTCTGTCTTTCCTGAAAACTATAATCTGGGTCTCTTCAAGGCATAGTCATGTAGAGTGTACGCTTTCTTAATTAGATTATTCTTTATGTACTAGTAGGATTGAAATCTGCGAATCTAAAGTTTAGAAGCACTTTCTGGAAATGTATTATAGAACCGAACAGAATTCCCCATAGGAAAAAAAAAGGAAGAAAAAAGAAAAAAGAAAAAAGAAAAAAAAAAAAAAATAGGAAAATAGGAAAAGTATATATAGTATATAGTATATATTCAGTTTATTTTTATATCTCGTGTTAAAACAATGCAATAAAGTAATCTAACCATAAAATTATAATGTGGAATTATAAAAAAAGTGCCAAGTGCGAGTCGACTACTGAAAAAACTACTAGCTAGATCTCGTTCAAACCAATTTTCGTTGGAAGTTTACATGGTAATGTATATTTTTTTTTTAGTTATATCATTCTCTTATTTTAGAAGTTACGGGGGGGGGGGGGGGGGCACATTTTACACTTTGGAAGTTTATCTCGTGCAAACTATACAGTTTAGAAAAAAATGCTATCAGAAACCTCAATATTATTTTTGAAGACCTATCCATAGATACCCCACACGTTTGATGTTTTTTTTCTAGAGTCAGTTCTAAGTATGGGGAACCCCATTTTTTTTGTTTATTTCTATTTTTGTGTTAAAATCATAATGCGATTCACAGAATACATCTACTTACCAAGTTTCAACAGCATAGCCCTTATAGTTTCGGAATATAGTGTCTGTGACATACACGGACAGACAGACAGACATGACGAATCTATAAGGGTTCCTTGTCTTGTTGACTACGGAACCCAAAAAACGGCTTTTACAATATCCCTACGACATATATAATTTCACATTTCTTCCCGTTATAATGTTTTCCATTTTATCTATACCCAAAAATATCTTCCGTACGTGGACAAATCCACTAGACCAAAATAGAACCTCTACAACATTTTCTCTCCATTTTTCCAATTTAACGACCTCAATTTCAACTCCGAGCTTCCACTTTGAAAATCCATTTTCAGCTGAAAAAGTTTTCGTTGAAGCTTTTTACTGCACGTAGTTTTGAAAAAAGCCGCGTAGGCTATTTTATTGGTGTTTTACTTAGAGCATATCAAGCCTACGTACTGCTCGATGGTGTTCTACTACCGGCTAGCTTATTACGTATCTTGGCAATAGCAATGCTATAGCGAGAATTGCGCGATTATCGCATCCAAATTGCAAATTTGCAATACGAATTTGCAATTTGGATTCGATAATCGCGCAATTCTCGCTATCGCATTGCTATTGCCAAGATACGTAATAAGCTTACGGCGGGTAGATTCACAAACATACTCACACAAACACTTAAACGCACCCGCTCACATATACCTACTTATGCACTTATCTATATTTCGTTCATGTGATAGGTACAGGTATGTTGTGCAGGAAACATAGATTTGTTTATGATTAATTAATTTTATACTTAAGTTATCTTGAGCTAGTTATATGCCACATGATATGCTAAAAATGCTATAATCTTTATTTTGGCGAATCCTTGTAGTACTCAAAAGCTTTGCCACGTAATGACGAAGACTGCTCGGTGAGGATTGAAACTGACCCCTGCATACACATTAGTTCAGGGGTTGGTGAATATCCATACCATGCAACTCCTTTATCCATGGCATTGTTTTTGCATGTAGCTTAGCTTTCTTAATATAAGTGTAGCATATTTGTACCTACCTACGAAGGCTACCACTCCCGTAGTTCTAAAACCTGTGTTTCCTAACAACCCTAGACTAACATGTGAATGATACCATAACATGAACGGGTAATATTTGTTTAACGGTTGAAAGTACTATCGGAAGTTGGCCCAAATTCGTTCAGAATGGAACATGGACATGGGAAAAATATTTGTACGCGCATACAATGAACCTCTAGAAGGGTGGTTAACTTAGTGTTGAAAACAAGTGGATGTGTCAATGAGAAAAGCATATAAAATGTTAAATATTAGCCATCTATATGTATGAATGTGTGCATGTATATAAGTTTGTTCATCTGTTCCCTCGTCCGAAACTACATGACAGATTTTGACAAGTGAGGTATCATATGAAACGTTTTGACGTTCGGCTTGTCATTATATTGACGTCACACTGAATTCAATATGGCGGAAATTAGAAGCAATGTTCTGATGAGCACATTCCAAAAATATATCACATACTTTTTTACATGTTTGGAAATCAAACAACATATAAGTAAGAAAATGGTCTCAGTTGACAAACATATAAAAAACAAATTATACTATTTGAGAAATCTACATCTACACTAATCTATACTAATATTATAAAGAGGAAAGATTTGTATTTTTGTGTGTGTGTATGTTTGTAATGAATAAACTCAAAAACTACTGTGCCGATTTCAAAAATTCTTTCACCATTGGAAAGCTACATTCACGCTCAGTGAGAGAAAGAGAGAGAGAGAGAGAGAGGTGATATAGGTAGATGTGAATTAATTTCAATTGAATTTGTCACACACTAAAAATAAAATCTGCCTGCTCGTTGTCATATCCATATTACATTGTACTCCTTGGCAGGATGCTTCCAGGCAGTGTTTTGAAAGGAGGACTATGGAAGGTAAGTGAGGGTTTTTCGGAACAGATGTTTTAAGTGTGTTATGAAATCACTTCCTATAACAATAACTTTTACATAAAAACCCGACTATCGCAATTGTATTTAAATTGGATGTAACGAAAACAAGTTTTTTGTCCGTAAAAAGCATTAACATAATGGCCAAAAACAAAGTTATTTGGTTTATTTGTAGAATTACTTCTTCATCGTCGTATTCTTCATTACTGAAGGTCGTGCCCGTCTTGAAAGGATTTAGTAGAGATGCTGACGAGCTTCTTCCACGCTGATCTATCCCTCGGCTTGTCTTAGAGCAGCGGTGATAGGGAGGCCAGTAAGTGCCTTGACTTAATCAGACCAGCGACTAGGTGATCGGCCGCGTGGTCTTTTCCCATCCACTTTTCCCACTACAACCATTTTTTCAAGGTTATCTGGTTGTCTTCGTGCTATGGATCCATAATAACTGAGAACTCGCTGGTAGCACATGGTGGAGAGTCTGGTCTTGATGGCCAGCTGGTCAAGTATGGACTTATTGGTTCTTTTTGCCCTCCACAGGATGCGAAAAATTCTTCTCCAGCACCACATCTTAAAATGGTCTTTCTTTTTTTTCTTTCACCGCTCGGTTTTTTTTTTTTATACTACTTGGAAGACGGATCAAGCAAGAGGCCCACCTGATGTTAAGCGGTAACCTCTGCCTATGAACAGTGCATTACATTACAGTGTATTACGCAACCTATGTGGCATTGCACTGCGCCCGCCACCCTGAGACATAAAGATGAAAAGTCTCATGTGCCTGTAATTTCACCGGCATCCATACCCTTCAAACCGGAACACAGCAATGCGAGCACTACTGCTTTGCGGCAGAAATAGGTATGGTGGTAGTACTTCCCCGGACGAACTCTTTCACAAAAAAGCTCTACTACTACTAAAACATACACACACATTACATTAGTTAATGGAGATACATATTGGATCTACAAAAGTATCTATAAGGATCTTTTTAATTGGAGAATAACATATGCCCTATTTGTATACAATTTTCATGGTACCACCTCACGATCATTCCCTATGAAAAAAAAACTCGGAAGAAAATACGTACCATTTAAGTAGTAGTAGAGCTTTTTTGTGAAAGAGTTCGTCCGGGGAAGTACTACCACCATACCTATTTCTGCCGCAAAGCAGTAGTGCTCGCATTGCTGTGTTCCGGTTTGAAGGGTAAGGGTGCCGGTGAAATTACAGGCACATGAGACTTTTCATCTTTATGTCTCAGGGTGGCGGGCGTAGTGCAATGCCACATAGGGCGCATCCTTGGTGGACGTGACCTATGAGGTAATGCACTGTTCATAGGCAGAGGTTACCGCTTAACATCAGGTGGGCCATCTGCTTGCTCAGCAATTCCAGTAGTATAAAAAAAAAAAAAAAAAAACCTATTTCATCCGTGAAGCAGTAGTGCCCGCATTGCTTTGTTCCGATTTGAAGGGTATATAGGTGCCGGTGAAATTACAGGCACATGAGACTTTTCATCTTTCTGTCTCAGGGCGCAGTGTAATGCCACATATAGGGCGCGTCCTACGTGGACGTGATCCATGAGGTAATGTATTGTTAAAGGCAGAGGTTACCGCTTTGTTCCGTCATTCACGAAGGAAAACACAAAAAAAAAACCGTTGGTTATGTACGTACCTTTATCATCTCGTATCTCGTTCATGTATGAACCGATTTGTTTTTTTTTTAGTTGACTCGATATGCTTCCGGATTGGTCCCAATTTCATCAAAATCTGGTTCTGATGATGGGATCCATGAGAAATTGAGGGAACTCCTCAAATATTATAGGCACTCAAAATTGTAGTTCGTACGAGTCATTTCAATGCTAGTTTTTGCTATTAATCAAGTGTTTTCTTCAACCAAATATGATTTTCTGCAAATAATGACCAATACAAAACCCAACAACAGTCATTTCAGTGTAAAAATATAATCTGTTCGCCCATATTTGGTTAAATACCTTCAGGGCAGGCAGACCTTAAGAGTCCTTCAGGGCAGGCAACGCATTGGCAATGCCCCTGGTTTTGCAGATGTCAATAGGCGACGGGAACCGCTTACCATCAGGCGGGCCGTAAGCCAGTTTGTCGAGCCATTACATTAAAAAAAAAAAAAAAAAACGTTAGTATGAAAAAGCAACAATCTTAACTATCTGTCTGCTTTAGTATGTCTATTTTTCCGATACATTCGTTTGTCTGTCTTTTTGGTATATTTTATATACACATAAATACATGCCTTTTCCCCCAAAGGGATAGGCATAGAGCCTCTTTGAGCCTCTTTTGACTGTGCGAGGGTTGATTATAATGACCCCAAAGCTATTTACCCATAGAAACCGGAAGCTCTAATTCATTAACTACCCCTAACCGTATAGTAAAACTCATTAACTGAATAGTAAGCCATGAATACTTGCATTAACCGAAGGGAGGCCAATAGATCAGGCCATTATCTGGCCTGTGTCACTTTGAATATTTTCCTATTTGTTAGTAGTTGAGCTTTTTTGTGAAAGTTTGAATCCGGGGAAGTACTACCACCATACCTATTTTTGCCGCAAAGCAGTAGTGCTCGCATTGCTGTGTTCCGGTTTGAAGGGTGCCGGTGAAATAACAGGCACATGAGACTTTCATCTTTATGTCTCAGGGTGGCGGGCGCAGTGCAATGCCGCATAGGGTGCGTCCTAGGTGGACGTGACCTATGAGGTAATGCACTGTTAAAGGTAGAGGTTACCGGTTAACATCAGGTGAGCCATATGCTTGTTCCGTCATTCACAAAGTTCAAAAAAATAAAAACTCAGTCTTATTTAGTTCAAAATCAGTTCAGTACTATGTCGAAAAATTACCAAAATTAGATTTGATCTGTAACTGACAATAAAGTACAATATTCAAGTTATAAATATGCTAGGATATATTATTATAATTCCGAGGGATATACCAGAAACACGATAGGACAATATTTTCTCGATAGAAAAAAAAACCCAAAGTTACCTCTAACTATTGGCTAGATTTGATTGTTAATTACACACAAACATCCTTTCACCCTAAACGCATACACCAGCTGCGTTCCGTCGGGAATAGTTATAAATTGTCTCAATGGGTGAGGCCTTGCATACTCTAGTGGACGTCTTAAAAACAGCTGATGAAATGCACTCTACGGATCGTGACGGAGGCAAACTGCGTACCTCATCAGGCTGAAGCTGTTTGTAGATAAACTTTGATGAAATAGCAGTGGTGTCATCTCTTGTCAATGGTTCGAACTAATTTCGGACATTGAACAGAATGTTTCCAATTAAACACCTGTAGATGGCTCCCATCGGCGCTATAGCCGAGTTGATAGTGCCCACAAATTTCGTCTCCAGCGTCATAGCTCGTTCTATGGCTAAAATTGGTAAAAGCGTCGCCAATCATACGGGAGGATTGAGTATACGGGTTTGAGTCCCGCTGGAACGGAATTTTTGGGTTACATTTAAAGGACAATGGGCAAAATGATACCCGGCTCCAATAGATATGATTGTAGTGTCGTTTAAAAGGTCTTACCAAGACGAACAATATTTACTATGGCCGCCAGTCTCAGATCTGTTTGCGTTTGGAGATAAACATACTTCTACGAGTATATTATGCACCACTATCTATGTCAGAAAATGAGTTCCTTTGTAATACTTTCTGCATGTCCGTTCATGTTTTTTATCAAAAACGCTTTTACAGGTGAGATCGTGGTCAAACAAAGGTTTTTTTTTTAAAAACACTACATTACTATTCTAAAATATATGGTTTTTATTTAAAGAACTTTTGTTTTCTTACTTCTTTCATTAATCGAATCCTAAGTATGTAAATTCATCGTCTAGCTCTATCCTATTCTAGCGTTATTCTACTAATATAAGTAGTTTGTGGTCAATTCTCATTTATGAAACTTAGCGGGAATACTGCTTTCCAAGCGTGAATTGAGACAGGCGCCATGGTAGACGTCTTTCTACATAAAATATCTATTTAATGACATATGAATTATGACTATTGGAGCGGGTACCGCGGTCCATACATTTTTGCCCATTGTCCTTTAATTCTATCCATAAAGTGTGGTTTACACTTGAAAAATAATAAATTCTGTTTGTAAAGACGTCAGAGTGAGATTTCATTACCGTAGTACTATCATTTCTTCCCTGTCATTAGTGACCTTCCCTTTACACATGATCACCAGTGTTTGTTGACCTACAGGATATAGTTACTCATCTATTTCTCTTGGAGTGTCCAAAGGAGTTGAGTAAGAGACAGACCAGGAAATTCTGGTTGCGTTTTATTAAGTTATTAGGGACATACGGGTGAGTAGTTTAGCGAGCAAAAGGTCTGTTTGCATCTGAATGGGGTTATAAAAAGGGATAATGCGATGTAAAGAAAGCCTCTCTTGGGAAAATGATATTGAAATTGAACCATTTCAGTGGTTTAGTACGATGATTATTGGTAAGGAATAGATTAAATCAATTTTTCGGAAAAGTGCTTGGAAAATATACGCGATGAGAGTGTAATAATGATTTCCATGTATAGTTTCCAAAAAAAAAATTTTTTTTTATTCATTTATTCTTTTATGTTTCCTTTAAATAACTAAAACATCTATAAAACCTTAGAGGCTTGTCTAAGACGCAAAAAAGATTCCTCATAATTAAATTAGATCCTTCATTACATAGGTATACATAAACATACTTATTGAAACTATACGCGAGCAGTCCCGACCTGTGCGTACTGTTTTTGTATACTTTCAATATAGAATTGAAACTATCGTGGTTGGGAATCATATTAAAAAAAAAACAAAAAAAAACGACGGCAAAGCGACGAAATACAGTGGTAGTAAGCCGGTATTTATTTATTAAATACTTTCAATATAGGCGTCTGATAGCTGATAGTGATATAATGGCACCGGCAAATTATTATTTGCCGTCATTTTTTCCCGTGTGCCCCTGTACATTAGCAGGGAACGTATTTATTAGGTAGGTACTTACTTTATATCGAGCTACATTGAGGGGTCAATTAGTACCACTGTCAGAACAAGCGTTTCTGTTACAAATTGTCGAAAGGCTGATCTAGGCCGATTAATGCCCTTTCTTATGGGCCTCTTCTGATTGTGTCGCGCTTCTGATTGTCCCCACTTATATAAAGTTAAGGGCGTATTAAAACGGGTTGGAGATCTGAGTTGGTACTTACTTTATATCGAGCTACATTGAGGGGTCAATTAGTACCACTGTCAGAACAAGCGTTTCTGTTACAAATTGTCGAAAGGCTGATCTAGGCCGATTAATGCCCTTTCTTATGGGCCTCTTCTGATTGTGTCGCGCTTCTGATTGTCCCCACTTATATAAAGTTAAGGGCGTATTAAAACGGGTTGGAGATCTGAGTTGGTACTTACTTTATATCGAGCTACATTGAGGGGTCAATTAGTACCACTGTCAGAACAAGCGTTTCTGTTACAAATTGTCGAAGGGCTGATCTAGGCCGATTAATGCCCTTTCTTATGGACCTCTTCTGATTGTGTCGCGCTTCTGATTGTCCCCACTTATATAAAGTTAAGGGCGTATTAAAACGGGTTGGAGATCTGAGTTGGTACTTACTTTATATTGAGCTACATTGAGGGGTCAATTAGTACCACTGTCAGAACAAGCGTTTCTGTTACAAATTGTCGAAGGGCTGATCTAGGCCGATTAATGCCCTTTCTTATGGGCCTCTTCTGATTGTGTCGCGCTTCTGATTGTCCCCACTTATATAAAATTAAGGGCGTATTCAAACGGGTTGGAGATCTGAGTTGGTACTTACTTTATATTGAGCTACATTGAGGGGTCAATTAGTACCACTGTCAGAACAAGCGTTTCTGTTACAAATTGTCGAAGGGCTGATCTAGGCCGATTAATGCCCTTTCTTATGGGCCTCTTCTGATTGTGTCGCGCTTCTGATTGTCCCCACTTATATAAAATTAAGGGCGTATTAAAACGGGTTGGAGATCTGAGTTGGTACTTACTTTATATTGAGCTACATTGAGGGGTCAATTAGTACCACTGTCAGAACAAGCGTTTCTGTTACAAATTGTCGAAGGGCTGATCTAGGCCGATTAATGCCCTTTCTTATGGACCTCTTCTGATTGTGTCGCGCTTCTGATTGTCCCCACTTATATAAAATTAAGGGCGTATTAAAACGGGTTGGAGATCTGAGTTGGATATTGCTATGTTAGTAATATATTTACAGAAAGAACATAACCAATATAAGTTTTTTGTGAAAAATAAGATAAGATAATTTTTATTCGTTCCTTCAAAAATATGGTACAGATTAGTAAAATATATTTTTCAATACTAGCTTTTATAGTTAGTGATCGTAACCGTATGCTGATCAAAATTAACCTAAACACGGCGAGTCTACTATTATCCATCGAGGAGTTCCGTTGTCCACCTTCCGTCTCCATCATCAGATCAGGTCGCTGTCACCATGATGGTGACAAAGCGATGGTAGCCTAACGGTTCAATAGTGCAATTCAGAATCCAACGATACCGGGTTCGATCCTAGGCTCCGCACCACTGACTTTTCTAAGTTATGTGCGGATTTCCATCGCTCTGTGCTTCGGAGGGCACGTTAAGCTGTCGGTCTCGGCTGTTATTGATTAATAGCAGTCGATAAGCCATGTCAGAGGCCCTCGGGCGGCTTGACAAACTCCGACTCCACAGGCCAGCACTACCTCATACGAAACGAAACGAAACGAACCATCATATAGTATTGCCATCGGAACTTAACAGGTAAGCCCAATTTCAGCGCAATCGGTTGAGGAGAACACCTTTTAAATGAAGTTGCAAGATTCCACCCGGACTCCACCCAGACAAAAATTGCAAGTTAATTAAAAAGCCTGTACCACGTAGGAACATACAAAATAAAAAATAAAACGGTTTTTTTTAAAACTATGATAGATCTTTGTTTTACCACGATCTCACCTGTTGGTAAGTGACGATGTGGCCGAAGATGAAGCACAAAGGTCTAGAAGGCACCTATTCACTCTAGCCTTGAAGAGACCCAGATTATAGTTTTCTGGAAATACAGACGTAGGTAGGGTATTCCACTCCTTAGCAGTTCGTATGAAACAGTTGTGCTACCCGAAGACCGCTGCTAAAGATCTAAAGGTAGCTCAACTGATCTACATAACTACCAGACGGTAGCGTCCGTAAGATATGTTCGTTAGAAAGGATGTAAAAGACAGCTCCTGAAAAGTGAAGGTGATCGGGTACAGATAGCCCTAAAAAGGTGTAAAAAACGCTTCAGTTTTAAGGGTTTTAAATAATTTTTAAGAGTTCCACTTTTATTTTTTAGGTGTTAAGTTCTTGGCAATGCTACCAGTTATAAAGAAGGTATCGGTGGTCTCATATAAACACAATTAAAACGGAAAAATCATGTATTTCATTTATAAATTGGGGTTTTGAAAAAAAAAAACAATAATTTTTCGCCAATCATGGGTCTGGACTTCCCGATTAAGTTTTCAGCAATAGTTTTTTACACCCTCTATGATTTAAGATGCGAGGTTTTACCCTTTTATAAGCTCCAATTATAAGTTTCATTGTTGGTGTTGCAAAGGTTGTAAAGCTTTGTGAGGAAATCTTGCATTATATTATATTATTATTATATCTAATTTCACCAACATTTAATAAAACAATGATGTTTTTTTTTTTTTTTAACAATGGTAGACCTTTGTTTGACCACGATCTCACCTGTTGGTAAGTGACGATGTGGCCGAAGATGGAGCACAAAGGTCTAGAAGGTACCTATTCACTCTAGACTTGAAGAGACCCAGATTATAGTTTAATAGATTAGGTTATAGATGTGGTTTAAACTGAATGATAATATGTAGCACAAAAACTCTTAATGTTCCAATTAAACTGTATATCATTCACCAAAGCAAGGTAATTGCTCTTAAATTCAGCCTGGAGCATTCTGTATAAGCCTCGAGTTGCATAAATACCTACATATACAGGTCGTTCAAACATTATATGCTGCACTTCAGTGTGGCTTGTTAAATGTTCATTTGAGTGAAGCCATCTTACGAATAATGGGAAACGAACAATGACTCTAAACTTAAGCTATACTTGTAACTTCAACGTAACATGAGTTACACTAATAACTTAGCGCCAACTTGGTGGGTGTTTAGACAAAGTAACTGTAGCGAATGTTAGCGTAAGGCAAAGTAAAGTAGATAAGTTGACTTTACTAACTGTTTTTTTTATGTTTTTTTTTATACTACTTGGATGACGGAACAAGCAAGAGGCCCACCTGATGTTAAGAGGTAACCTCTGCATATGAACAGTGCATTACCTCATATGGCACGTCCACCTAGGACACACCCTATGTGGCATTGCACTGCGCCCGCCACCCTGAGACATAGATGAAAAGTCTCATGTGCCTGTAATTTCACCGGCACCCTTACCCTTCAAACCGGAACACAGCAATGCGAGCACTACTGCTTTGCGGCAGAAATAGGTATGGTGGTAGTACTTCCCCGGACGAACTCTTTCACAAAAAAGCTCTACTACTACTCGTGCTCTACGTTTCGCGGCGTTTGAAAAACTTAACTCACCAATTAGTTGTAGTTAAGTTAGATATAGTCTTATCTATATTACCTTTTGTATTATTATGTTTTCTCTTTTTTATTTGTCAAGTTGTACTTGCTCTTTAACATGTGTGCTACCGTTCCAAATAAATACCTAACATTTTTTATAATGGCGTCGCACGCCTTGTGCATTTGCCATTTTCAAGTATAAAAATTGTATTTTCAATGTAATAACGCTAAAATCTTTCCGAATCGTTAAAATCACAGTTAAGTCGTGTTTTAGTAAAACGGTGGCTGTTTTTTCTTTCTTTTCTTTTTTTCTTTCAATTTATAAGATGACACAAAACGATACTCGGAATTCCAAAAAAAATAGACAAGCACGACTGAGGCTTGAGATTTCCGTCCATAAACTATTTTGATTAGTCCTTTTCGAGTTTCAGCCACTTTTTCCTACAATCTTCAGTAAGCCTAAGTTTGGTCTTTTAAGGTTGTTCCTCGTGGTCAGCTAGGCACGACAGCGTCAATAGATGGCGCTGTTGCCAAATTTTGAAGTATTTTATGTATTTATGAATTAAAATGTGCATATTATGTCATAACACTAACGTTCACGCAAATGGTGGTTTATTTGCTATGTACCTAGCTATATTTCAGGTTATTTTAGTCTCTAGTTTTAACATACTTGTGCCGAGCAAATTCCGAGCAATATGAAAGCCTACTCACGCACACAGTCAAGGATATTATTGTATTAGAACTATAAGCTAATTTCGGCGCGCGAATTTCAAAATAGTTGGACTAGCGGCTTGGACTGTCGACTCAGAACTTCTGAACCCACGTTACTGCGTTCGATTCTATACTGCCTATATTTTTTGTATTTTTTTTTTACTTTTTTTTTGTGAACCAGTGACTAGATCTCTCGACACTAAAACCACAGTACTGGGTTCGATACCAGACTATTTTTTTTTTATAAATGTTTTTGTAATGATCTACAAAATACACTGATTCTGCTTCAGCCAATATTATGTTTGTGAAGTGAGTGTTGTGGTGTGTCCTTATTTCAAATCAAAAAGTAGGTACTCGATTCTTAACCGACCTCAAAAAATGGAGGAGGTTATCAATTCCAGAGTTTTTTATTATGTTTGTTACCTCATACCATTCACGTAACGATTAGGAAAAAAAATTACATGATATACTTCCAGATTGGTGCCATTTTCATTAAAATGTTTTTCTGATGATGGAATCCATGAAGATTGAGGGAACTCCTCAAATATTATAGGCACACATATATCAATTTCGGTATTTTCAGCAACAAGTCAAGCATTGCATTCAGAATGTTTTTTGTTTTTTATACTACTAGAATGACGGAACATGCTGATGGCCCACCTGATGTTAAGCGGTAACCTCTGCCTATGAACAGTGCATTACCTCATAGGTCACGTCCACCTAGGACGCGCCCTATGTGGCATTGCACTGCGCCCGCCACCCTGAGACATAAAGGTGAAACGTCTCATGTGCCTGTAATTTCACCGGCACCCTTACCCTTCAAACCGGAACACAGCAATGCGAGGACTACTGCTTTGCGGCAGAAATAGGTATGGTGGTAGTACTTCCCCGGACGAACTCTTACACAAAAAAGCTCTACTACTACTATATTTCACGGGTGGCAACAATGGTGTCTCCTGCGATATCCGATTGAGCTGAAATTTGGCATACTCGTACCTATCTAGTTCCGATGACAGTACAATACTATGGTGAAAGCGAGCTGATCTGATGATGGAGACGGAACGTGGACAGCGGAACTCCTCGATGGATAATAGTAAACTGGCCGTGCTTAGGCTCATTTTCATCAGCACACTAATTTTATTAAGTCTTATACCTGGACTTGTAGTTAGCTTGTAGTTCCTGACTGCTAGCTTATTTCAGGAATGTATTATACTGGAAGAAAGCATTAGCAGAGTCAGTCGTGGGAAGCAATGGCGGCGATGAGCTCACCACTTGTCACGTGTATTTCCCACGATGGTGCAACCCACAGTGAAAAGAGGCACATGAGAGGCTCTGCTTACTCTTTCGGGGAAAAAGGCGTGTGTCTATGTATGTATTTATGTTGTATTGGGTATAAATTCCTAGCTATGAAGAAGTTTTTCAGGGTTCCGAAAAAAAAAAATACGGAACCCTTATGGATTCGTCATGTATGTCTGTCTGTCCGTGTATGTCACAGCCACTTTTTTCCGAAACTAATTTTCACACAAAAATAGAAAAAAACAATAAGTTTTTGGGGTTCCCCATACTTAAAACTGAAACACATTTTTTTTTCATCAAACCTGTGTGGGGTATCAATGGATAGGTCTTCGAAAATGATATTGAGGTTTCTAATATCATTTTTTTCTAAACTGAATAGTTTGCGAGAGAGAGAATGATAAAACTAAACAAAAAAAATGGTGAACATTACCATGTAAACTTCCAACGAAAATCGTTTTGAAAGAGATCTAGTACGTAGTTTTTTTTAATATATCATAAGTTGTAAACCATCCAAGAACTTTTATGTTATGTTACTTGCTGCTACGGAACCCTTCATGGGCGAGTCCGACTCGCACTTGGCCGCTTTTTTTTCTAAAGATTTATTTACTTTCAGCTTTTATTGATAGATCATCAACTGAAGTCCACGGCTGGGCATAGGCCTCCCCCATAATATAATGCACATAGAAACTTTATTTTACGCTGCATAAATGGCTATTGCTTTACAAAGCACAAGTAAGGCCGCACGTAGAAACTGTTCCCATCTATGGCACGGGGCACCCAAGTACCAGCTGCTTCGTTTTGACTCCTTACAGAGAAGAGCCATTAGCATCATCGGTGACCCCAAGCTCTCCGATACTCTAGAACCGCTTAGCCAACGCAGAGCTATCGGATCTCTTTGCGTGATCTACCGCCTCTACAACGGGGAATGTTCTGACGAGCTTTCCGATCTCATCCTCGCATCGAGATTTTACCATCGCTCTTCCCGGCACCGTGACAAAGCTCATCCGCACATCATAGAACCCTGGGTTTCTCGAACGACTCGTTTCTCGAGATCATTTCTTCCCCATAAAGTACTATTATTTATTCTGTGCCTATAAACTATGGAATGAGCTTCCATCTGAGGTTTTCCCGTGTCGTACATGTCGTACGTAACCATGTTTTATTTCATGAAAAATGGTCATAAATTCCTTCAGGGTAGGCAGCGCATCGACAATTACCCCCAGTGTTGCCGGTGTCTATAAGCGACGGTGACCACTTCACATCAGGCCGTATGCTAGTTTGCCAATTTGTATCATAAAAAATAAAAAAAAAACTGCCAAGTGCTAGTCGGACTCTAGCACGAAGGGTTCCATACAATAATCTAAAATTAAAATTAAAATTACACGCAAATGTACCAGCCATCACCCAATCACGCAACAGGGGGACAGATCCAACTTTTTTGTTCTAACTGTCACCTTAGGGGGGACAGATCAGTGTGACAAATGGGAATAATTCGTCGCGCTCCATTTCCATTATTGTGATGTCTTGAGTTTGAGAAATAAAGCCGACGAAGTAACAATTCTTCATTGAGGAAATCCGCAGTTGACCCTATTTTCAACAAGTTTTTTTTTTTTTTTTAACATTGATAGACCTTTGTTTGTGCACGATCTCACCTGTTGGTAAGTGACGATGCGGCCGAAGATGGAGCACAAAGGTCTAGAAGGCACCTATTCACTCTAGCCTTGAAGAGGTCCAGATTATAGTTGAGTTAGTAATTAATTTTGTAAAAATTTAAAAAAAAACCCCAACGCTGAACGGCTGAACCGATTTTGATCAAACAAAGCTAAGAACACTCCCGAAAAATAAACCTTTCAAACAAAAAAAAAACGATTTCGGTTCATCCGTTTGGGAGCTACGATGGGACAGACAGACACACACACACACAGACACGTCAAACTTATAATACCCCTTCGTTTTTCGTCGGGGGTTAAAAGAGAGGATAACCCATTCAATAAAAATTAATTATATTATTTTTAATTTCGAGGCCTTTGCGACTTGCGAGACAATGAGGGAAAGGATTGCATTTCAAAAAGGCTAATTCTCCTTAAAAAAAAAGATTGTTAATTTGTATTACACTATGTATAAAATATTTATCTTTTTTATGTTTTTTTATTTATCTTCACTATTATTTTGTATTTTTTAACCCCCGACGAAAAACGAAGGGGTGTTATAAGTTTGACGTGTCTGTGTGTGTGTGTGTGTGTCTGTATGGCCCAACGTGGCTCCCGAACGGATGAACCGAAATCGTTTTTTGTTTTTGTTTGATAGGTGTATTTGTCGGGAGTGTTCTTAGCTTTGTTGGATCAAAATCGGTTCAGCCGTTTTATTTCGTTCGGTTTTTTTTTAAGTTTTACAAAATTAATTCCCTGTAAATATGTAAACTTTGTTGTTTTGTTTGTTTGTTTGTTTGCCAAGCTGCGGTGAAATGGCTAGTACAGTATAAACACAATTACCTACTAGTAATAAATTAGTGCTTAGGAACGTACCATCTGGACTAGCGCCTAGAAAGGAATGGAATCGCTTCGAAGCGAATGTCTTTTGGCTAGGCCGGCTGATATGCATTGCATGCAAATAATATTATGGAAATTAAAAAAAAAAGTGGCCAAGTGCGAGTCGGAGTCGCCCATGAAGGGTTCCGTAGCAGCAAGTAACATAATATCAAAGTTCTTGGATGGTTTACGATTTATGACGTATTAAAAAAAAACTACTAACTAGATCTCGTTCAAACCAATTTTCGTTGGAAGTTTACATGGTAATGTACATTTTTTTTTTAGTTTTATTATTCTCTTATTTTAGAAGTTACGGGGTTGGGGGGGGGGGGGGGACTTTTTACCACTTTGGAAGTGTCTGTCGTGCAAACTATTCAGTTTAGAAAAAAGTTATATTATAAACCTCAATATCATTTTTGAAGACCTATACATAGATACCCCACACCAACGGGTTTGATGAAAAAAAAAATTGAGTTTCAGTTCTAAGTACTAATACTTAGAACTGAACCCCCATTTTTTTTTTGTTTTTTTCTATTTTTTTGTGAAAATCTGAATGCGGTTCACAGAATACACCTACTTACCAAGTTTCAACAGCATAGATCCTATAGTTTCGGAAAAAAGTGGCTGTGACATACACGAACAGACATAACATGTCATAGTAAGATGAACTCTTGTCTTCTAAGCAGGAGGCAAAATGTTCAATACCCACCCTGGGCCTGCATATCTGAATCTTCCGAAGACCCTAACTCGCAATTATAATGAATAAGACCCCTAGGAATCATTTCAACGAATTTGTTTGAAGATTGTAGTTTCACCTACCTACACAGAACTGACTTCGACTGAAACAAGGCAATACTATGTTTTTTTTTTTAATATTGAATGAGCGAAGCGAGTTCTCTGATTCAACTTGGAAGAATTGGCATTTGTATGTATGTATGTATGTATGTTTGTCCGAGCATAACTTCCGAACCGTTAATCCGATCTTCATGAAATTTGATTGGGAGGTGATAGTATTGGTACAATTTGTTGGTAAGGTTATGAGCTATATCGGTCGGGGGGTTGTTGAGATATTGGGGTCCAAGAGGAGGTAAAAAAAAGTGAGAATATCAGATCAAATGTGGTGTCATATGAAAGTTCCTCGCTTCGACATTTCAAAACTATTTTAGTTTTTGAGATGTTAGGGTAAATCAAAAATGTAAAAAAACAAAACCTCTAGGGTACTTCCACTAATCCTACAACGCTGTTTTTTTTACGTTTGTAGCTTTTATGAAACAAATACTGGGAAAAGTCTAAAATTTATGAATCTTGAAACTTGTAGGTACCTACTCTATAAAATAACAACCAGTGTATAACATTCTTTGTTGACCTCCCGTTTCTAGGAATTTTAACGACGTTGAAGGTCTAACTTTTCGAACCACATGTGGATGTACATAGATATTTTTTCGAAATAAATAAGGTAACCTACCTAAACCGTGTGTATTCGTGAGGTCTCAGTTCAAAAAACCTTGTGCGTAAATATATAGGTAATTATGATCAGCTAGTAGTATTTAATTTATTTTTTACGTAATTAAGATAATATTATATTTGTCTGTAATTTCTGTCTAGTTGTTTGTAATTTAATTTTCTCCCATTATTTATACAAAGTTCATATGTAGAGACCTTGCAATGCATTGCGGCCTCCGGCTGTCTGGCTGATTCGCATACACATGTCCAATCCTAAATGTTTGTTTTTCTAATATTTTCTATCCGAGCTAATTATGATATGACAGATCGAAGCGGCAACAGCGCTTAGCCGGCGTAAGTCACGAGCTGACAACGTCGCGTGTAAGTGACATGTTACTGTTATCTAATCTGCGGCTATGTGTGTGACACTGTCAGTGTACACTCACACACTGACATAAATGAACTAAAATTTCGATGTTATTTTCGCTATTAATCCACTGTTTTCTTCAACCAAATATGTGTTGACGCAAATAATGACCAATATAAAAGCCAACAACAGTCATTTCAGTGTAAAATTATACTCTGTTTGCCCATATTTGTGCTAATACGTTTGTATGGAAAAGCGACCACCTTAAATACGAACATCATGTTCACCCTAGTATTTTTTTTTTAATCTCGAAGGTCTACTATGGTTGAGACGTCTACAAGTTATGGTCAAATAAAGAAACACTATAATCTGGGTCTCTTCAAGGCTAGAGTGAATAGGTGCCTTCTAGACCTTTGTGCTCCATCTTCGGCCGCATCTTCACTTACCAACAGGTGAGATCGTGGTCAAACAAAGATCTATCAATGTTAAAAAAAACATACATACATGAACCCTGAAATACTCTTTCCGTCATTATCGAAAAGAGACGTCGTCTTCTTTATTATTTCTTCTTCCATGCTTTTATTTTATTTCTTTTCCTAGCGTTTTTTTTTGAGTTATTTTGGTGGCATTTTAACCAATGTAGCTCGTTTACAGAGCACGAGTGTAGTGAAATGAAATGGAAGTGATTTGCGTGGCTTTTCAAATTGGTGGAAATTGTCTACCAAATGTCTATTCATTTCATAAAAAATAAATTAAATAAAAGTACGATTCGAAATAATTTTAGAGCATTGCAAGCCTTATGCTTGGAAGGAGTGTTACGTTGCAAATTATATCGAAAATACAATAAAATTACATTAAAAATACAAAAAACATGAAAATGGCAAATGCACAACTAATTATTCATTGCAATTTTTGTTTCTTTATTATTGGCACAGATAAAAGAATACTATTTTTTGGCATCCCGTGCGACGCAAACCCTGGCGAAAACAAAACACTGCGTTCGAAAAACTAGCCAAGACTCTCAAAATGTAACTTCATGAGGGCGAGAAAACCTTTCAATTGCGACCGATACATCACCGATATTTACTCGAGTGTCGGGCGATAAAGGGCGCTGGTTTATTGCCGGGATGAAGTGGACTCCGCCGTGATTGCTTCCCTATAAACCGATAGGAAACTACAGCTCTGTTTTCCAAGAAGCAAATGCACACCATCATTAGCCTGTAGAAGTCTCCTACTGGGCATAGAACTTTAGGTTTGGATTTGATGCCGTAGTGCTGAGTAGTCCAACTCATGCTGAGGTAGGGTCATTTTACAAGCTTTTATTTAACTTGCAATGTATGTCCGGGTGGAATCGCGCAACTGAATTTTAGAGCAGTTATCCTCAACCGATTGAGCTGAAAATTGGCATACCTGTCAAGTTCCGATGACAATACAATATTATGGTGACAGCAAGCTGATCTGATGATGAAGACCGAAGGTGGACAACGGAACTCCTCGATGGATAATATAGTAGACTGGACGTGTTTAGGCTCATTTTGATCAGCACACGGTTACGACCACTAATTTTATAAAAGCTTGTATTGAAAAATATATTTGTCACAAAAAACTTTTTTGTACCTTCAAATCTGTTTCCTCTTATAGATAATATTATAAATATATATTCTTTCTTTTCTTTATTCTTTTTTTTGTAAACTCCGAGCATATCGCTCTCCATAGCCCACTGCGTGACTATGACCTTTTGTATGAGGCTGGCTTGTCTCAGTCATCAGCTAACACGTACTGATTAATACTTGAGTCATTGACCTCAAAGTAAATGATATGGTCAGCGCTCTAAGAGTGGCCGAAACAAAAGAGAGACAAAACGCATAAAGAGGGACAATTCTGACTAGTTTTATCCTTCCATTGCTGCTTGATTATTGAACACACTTGAAGGTCTAGAGTGTGAACCGGCAGTGTATTCTAATTACTTTCCAAAAAGTGTCAGATTCAATGTTTGTCTTACTTCTGCCTACCCCTGGGATCTGGGTCTGAAGTACTGAAGCCTTGATCCTATGTGTTTATCTGATGAATGCCGTTCAATGTAAATCATTCTCATTCAAATCATGTCTTTGGCTCCCGAGAGTCCTGCTTATTCTATTTCGAGTTGAATCGAATCCAATGAAAAGAATTTCAAATCGTTACGATCCACAAAGCAAACTATAGGAACGATAATGTTGTGTGCATCGTCAGGTACCTGTATTATAATGCATTAGATAATGGCACTAGAAATAGGTACACTAACGTAGCTACTTAGAGCTTCTCTGACATCGAGCAACGGCTTGCAATGCTCTAAGTTCCCTAACATAATTGACAGAGTCTAGAGCGGTTGCGGTTTTTCGTGATTTTAGCTTACTTTTTGGTTCGCGTGCTCTATTCTGTCCATTTCTTACTTATCTGAACATTACTTAGTTAGATAATGACAATTTGGGGTGTTTTTTTCTTTATAATTGGCGTTGCACGACTTGTGCATTTTCCACTTTCAAGTATGATTTATTATTGTATTTTCAATATAATTTGCAACGTTACAATCCTTCCAATTCGTCAAAGTCACAGTGAAGTCATGTTTTAGTAAAACGGTGGCCGTTTAACAAAAACTTTGGTAGACAAAATCCAAAATAACAAAAAATAACACAAAAAAAAACACTAGGAAATAAAATAAAATAAAAATAGACAACGTCTATTTTCTAAAATGGTGGGAAGAGTCATTTGGGGTGATACATTCGAAGATGATTCGAACCGTCACGATTCGACAACCAAGAAAGTGTCGCAACGTGTGCGCCATTAATGCAACTTCGGCTACGATTTACATAGATGTTAAGGTAGAATTGCAGTGCAATCCAGAGCATTGCGTGCACTGTGAAGTTTGCGCAACTCATTCTGAACGCCTCGTGGCATATCAGTTGAATCTGGAATCCTTGTTGGTAGTAAAGTTTGGAGTAGGGTTGTGCAATTTATGTCTAAAGCCAGGGAGGGGAAGTATAGTCCGCGATTTGACCGGTGACGTAGTATAGTGGAGATCAAGTTAACCCATACATTGTCTTCCAAGCGACTTTCCAAGGCTTTTTTGCAACACGTTAGGCGCCAAGTACAAAGTGCTTAGGTACATTTTCATATAAAATAACTCTTCAGTTAGGTATACTTTAATAATAACCGAAGTGTGATGGTCCTGTGCTCCTGTCTCATACGTAGAAATACGGTCGCATTCAAAGGTCAAATTAGTTTAATGAGTCCAATTAGTTTACCACTGTATGGAACCCTGATACAGCCAGGCGGCGTCGCGACATACCACGCAAGGGGTGGCGGGACGAATGACAGGGAATGGGAAACGGTTGCACAAAGCAGTAGTGACTGTGGAGGCAATGGGGAGAGGCCTTTGCCCAACAATGGGACAGTATGTTTTTTATTTTTATTTTTTTATACTACTTGGATGACGGAACAAGCAAGAGGCCCACCTGATGTTAAGCGGTAACCTCTGCCTATGAACAGTGCATTACCTCATAGGTCACGTCCACCTACGACGCACCCATGTGGCATGGTACTGCGCCCGCCACCCTGAGACATAGATGCAAAGTCTCATGTGCCTGTAATTTCACCGGCACCCTTACCCTTCAAACCAGAACACAGCAATGCGAGCACTACTGCTTTGCGGCAGAAATAGGTATGGTGGTAGTACTTCCCCGGACGAACTCTTTCACAAAAAACCTCTACTACTACTAAAACCGCACTACTAGTATGTGCTAATAGTAATACACTCAATTGGAACCTAACCGGATATCCGTGGTTCACTCTGGACCTCAACGGAAGATCAGCGCTGGCTTGCCAGCGCGGCCTAGCAAATGCTGAGTTGGGGACCCTTTTGTGGCTTACGTCAGATTTAATTTTTTATTTTAATTGTCTTTTATAATTGATTGATGTACTAATTATGTTCTATCTTATTATTTTTGATTATTTTGACCTGTAACATTATTGTTATCAATAAATGAACTATGAACTAACTATGAAGTAATTGCATTTTATGTTGATTTGTGTAATTTGTTTTAGTTTTATTTGGTTCTTATCTTATTTGATATATCGTTGGTGTATGTTTTTGTTTGTTGGTCACGAATAAACCTTCCTTTCTTTATTTCTTCTTCTTTCTAATAGTAACAAGTTTCAGTATCGACGAATCAAACCCGTTTTATTACGTACATCACTACAGAACTTTCATACCCGTCACAAAACAGTCGCGAACATGTGGCGTAGTGTGTGCCTTCTAGCTACCGAGTGGTGTATTCATCGAGTACGGAGGCCTGCGTTGCTCGATGGGTGTATTAGAGATTTATGATCACGTATAAGCAAACATTCTAATATCTCTACGGTGGACTTAGCATTCTACACACTATCGACGACAAAATATGAAACCTTCGAAAATTCGAACGTTGACAAACCAGTTCGCTACATGTATAGTATTATTTTATTTGTTACACTGACTAAACTGTTAATTTGTTAAATGTATGTAGTTTAACTACATACATTTCATTCTACAGATAAGATGGTGGATCTGTTTCTTGATTATTGAACACATTTGAAGGACTAGAATGTGAACCGTGATGAATGAATGAAATGTATGTAGTTAAACTACATACATTTCATTCTACAGATAAGATGGTGGATCTGTTTCTTGATTATTGAACACATTTGAAGGACTAGAATGTGAACCGTCAGTGTAACAAATAAAATAATACTATACATGTAGCGAACTGATTTTTCAACGTTCGAATTTTCGAAGGTTTCATATTGGTTCATCATCTACATACATTTCATTCTACAGATAAGTTGGTGGATCTGTAATGTTTATTGATTTATTTTTTGAACTGTAAACAAACAGTAAGTGCAGACGAACTAAATTAAGCTAAGGCCGAACCAACGCGTTCAGCTCGCGTTTGCGGTGTCGTGCACGGTGGCGATCCATTCTCTTACCATTGAACGCCACCGTGCACGCCACTGAGGACGCGGGCTGCAATGAACGCGTTGGTAAGCCTTAGCTTTACTGATCTAAAAATGAAACTACTGATCATTAAGATGTCAATTAATGGGTGTGTATAACTTGACAGAATTCTTTAATTTTATGCGTTTGTTTCTCAAGCTTCGGACACTTTTTGAGTGCAGACCCGAAGGCCATTTAGTTTGACGTCAGTGCTTATCAGGCTCAATCAAATCTGTGTAAGATTGTTCTCTTCTTATTCCTCTCGATAAACCAATGACATTTAGAAGTCGCAGGAAGTCGGTGGATGGTGGAGGCTCAAGACCGTTCATAGTGGCTTTCTATGGGGTACTTATCTGGGCTGATGATAAAGATTAAGTATAGTTTCAGATAATTACTCACAACGTTTTAACAGCCAATTTGAAGTTATGTGTGTTTTGTCAAAATGCCCTGAACGAAGGAAGATCTGATTCGCTGACAAAGTTGCGAAATGGGAAACTGAATATTTTACCGTCTGCTTGGAAAATTCAATTTAAAAATCGTTTCCGAACATTTTGTACTAAAATGTATGTATACCAAGGGGACTACGTTGCATTTTGTATAAAGAGAATATTAATGGAACTTACAAACAAATAACGCACATGTTATAATTATCTCCATCATTTAAACTACTTGCTGTAGCACCATTTATATGGCTAAAAATAGTAAAAGGAGGCAGTGTATGTATACCCCTGAGCGCCGCTTCTCTTAGCCAATTTAATAATTGTGTTCGCTCGGTTATGTCTCATTATTTGGTATATTACTTAACTATGCAGAGGTATTGTCCCATGGGATATCACCTCTCGTTAGACAGGTTGGTATATCCCTATATCACCACTTGTTAGGGAGGTACGTCCGTCGGGATATCACCTTTCGTTAGAGAAGGTATGTTCCTTGAGATATCACAACATGACATGTCATGTCATGTTGTTATAGAGGTATGTTCCTTGGGATCTCACCTCTCGTTAGATAGTAGGATTCGAGGGATATCTTGCTGCAACAACCTACTTTTCCACTAGACTCTAAAATTAAACATGATTCTTACATAACAGCAATTTATTTTCGACAAATTTACTATATACATAAAACATCTACCAAATGTACTGGACATTTGGTACATATGGAGATGTGTACCTAATTGAAAACCATACTTATGGATATAATTAAAATTAAATGTGACCCAAAAATACCCGAAGATGCGGGTTCGAGTCCCGCTGGTACGGAACTTTCGGGTCACATTATAAATTTATTATTTTTTAAGATAAATTTATTATTTAAATAAACACGGTTATAAAAGACATCAGTAAACATAGTTAAAATATAACAATGAGTAGGCATGTCCTAAATCTAAGTACTGTTTACAATAACTAATGTTTAATAACATCTACTATCTAATGAAATTCCATCGGGTCCCAAACTAGGCGAAGCCTGTATCTTGGTGGCCCAAGGGGTTTTGTTATCCTGGAACCGAGTTGGTACAGTAAACAAAAAGGTTAAACATTAAAATAATAACTAATACTAAAATTTAGTGCCGGTATATAAATTAAATAAGAATATAAGTAGGGTGAGTAATGGGTGAGTGTATGTGTTGTGTGTGAGTGTAACATTATATCGCTCATATGAGCTTGTTAGGTGTGTCTCTCGGGATATCACCTCTAATTAGAGAGATATATTCCTTGAGATATCACCTGTCGTTAGAGAGGTATTTTCCTTGGGATATCATCCTATCAATCTACTTTCTGCTATACTTAAAAAGACGTTCTTTTAGTATACCAATTTATTGATTATTACTTAACAAAATTAATTTACAAGTATACTAACATCCAGTTTCAGTTAATCAATTTAACGACCACATTATGTCCTAATTCACCGCCAGTAGACATTACAGATTCATTCTCCCAGGTGGAAATAAATAATGGCCCTAAATGAGGAACAGCCGCTGAGGACATTCGGCTGCATTTATCTATAAATCAGGTAACAGCCGGCTGTTTACCGGCAGCTACCGGCACAAAGATGCGCTATTTTTAACCTGTGATAAGGAAGCTCCTAATTAGGTTAGATACGTGCAACAAACCAAACTACTCCAATAAAGGTTGCTTTATACTTATACTTGATGTGTAAACCAACTTTAAAATATCTTATACAATATTTTTTTCCGCCTTCTAACCTCAAAATAGCACCTTCGCCGCTTGATTTCGGGTTCTCAGGCGGAAACATAGTATACAAAACTCGTTCGAAAAGGTTTCTTTATAAACCTCGTTACGTCCCTCGCCCTTGGCTCGGGCCGTAAACCTCTTGGTTCGTAAATATAAGCCATTCCGAACACGTATGTAATCTACTATTATGTTTTTTACTTCATATCTCCATAATTTTTCATGGCTGGTAACTTACTAAAGAATGTATTACTGGAAAAAAGTGTTAGCCGAGTCATTCGTGGGAAGCAATGGCGACGATGAGCTCACCACTTATCACGTCTATATTCCCACGATGGTGCAACCCACGGTGAATATAGGCCCATTGAGGCTCTGCCTACCCTTTCGAGAAAAAATGCGTGTGTCAATATATGTTATAAACCGATTTAGAAACCAACAGTTCAATTGAAATGTTACGACGCGGTTGATCTAACAAAATTATCTTCGTGATAACACCAAGCTCAACAGATCACACGCCAACTAAGTCATAGACTGGTTGTCGTTGGTGCCTGGCATCCGATTCTGACATCGATAAATTGCCGCCATTATAAGACGTCATCCGCCCTGTCCTTACGCAAGTAATGTACATTTCTATGCCTAAAGACTGCTTTAAGTTAAGTTCAAAAATCTGATCTAATCTGTTCTAAATCTGATTTAATTTTCCAAATACACGACGCTCAATTGATGAGCGGATATCCGTGGTTCACTCTGGACCTCAACGGAAGATCAGCGCTGGGTTGCCAACACGGCAGCAAACGCTGAGTTGGGGACTCTTTTATGGCTTACGTCAGGTTTTTTTTATTAGTGTTTATTTAGTTCTTACACGCTTTTTTGTTGATGTGTGTCTTTTTGTATTGTTGCAAATAAACTTAATTTTTTCATTATTTATTTATTTCATTCATTAAATATTGAACAAACGCCGGTAATCTGTTTTCAGAAACCAGTTTACAATGTGAGTTTGGTCACTGGTTTTGTGCACGATGCAGTATCGGTGTAATTAGTTCCGATAAATTCGCCCATCGCTGCGGTGAGATTGGAGATTAGGATATTTTGTCAGACGCGACTTAAATATGTTACTTTTTGTCGCGAATATTCTAGTCATATTATTTTCAGAATTAAGAAATCATGTTGCAGGATATACCTTGCGTCAGATTGGGCTTGGCATAAATCCACTTAGTATAAAAGAAGATTTACTTTTGTTGCCAATTATTGTATTGTACCTACTGAACTAGCTGTTTCTGTATGAAATTAGTCTTAACGTCAAAGTATGCATATAACATAAAATGTATTTATTAAGTTTATCTTTATGGTCTTTATGTCTTTAGGGCTCCATGCCGTGGTAATTTTGTCCCAAAGTTCGTCGGGCATGTGGCAAACGTGACCAGCCCAATCTCACTTCAGCCTCGCAGCCTTCTCTCCAACAGGCAATTTTGGTTTTGGAGCGCAGTATGGTGTTTCGGATGCGTTCATTTAGTTTAACACCCAAAATACTCCATTGCAATTTGGCAAACCTTGGATTTCTGAATGTTTGTCAAAGACGAAGTTTGTGATCCGTAAGTCAATACAGGAAGGATTCATATGCCCATAACCTTGTGTTTTAGTACACTTATTATTGTCAAAACAATTTGTTATTACAAAAACTATCTGTTATCAATAAAGGAAGTATGACTATGCTATTTAAAAAGAAGCATTGCTTATGATTATTGTTGTCGCTGTTTAACATTATGCAGTAGGCAGAAGGAATGACAATATTTAAAGCATTACCTTACATTTGACAGATTTTTATAAGTAGGTAAGCCTTTTACTGTAAAAACTTTCGTGAATCATATCATATCTGAGCCGATTAGTGCTAAACGGGACGCGGAGGGAGTGCGTTGCGTTCACTCACCTTGAAAAAGACTCTCGAAATGGGTCGAAACAATGTCGGTGCTTACATCGATATAACGGTACGTGAAAAAATCCCGTTTTTATAAAATAATAGGTAAGCCTTAAACAAAACAAACTTTAAAAAACTTCATAATTATCATCAGCATCTTTCCGTCCAATATTGGATATGCCTCCCCTAATTTCTTCCAGTCAGCTCTGTTCCCAGTATCACGACTCCACTGGCGGCCAGCTACGTTTTTAATGTCATCAGTCCATCGTGCCTTCGGCCTGCCTGGTCTTCGGCCTCCTACCCAAGGTCTCCACTCGGTTATCCTGCGGCTTAAAAAACTTATTGTAACAAAAACTGTGCAAAAAATCCTTCTTTGCGACCTAAAGTCGCGTTAAAAATCTACCTATAAATTGTGTAGATTGGATAGTTTTATCTACACTAGTCTTAACTTCCTCTAATTTTTATCCGACTTCGTAAACCGGATTAGTTAAGTAATATGTATCGTTGGTAGGTGGATTTTCACTAATGCCAATTGTCTTATGAAATCAATAGGGATAGACTCATCATCATCATCAGCTGCAAGACGTCCACTGCTGGGCAAAAGTTACGTAATAGAATACCGCCAACAAATGGTGTTAAGCTGCCTTCATACACCGACTTACTGTGACCGCTGCAATAATAGCGGTCTATTGGGTATGGACCGTCTTACACAGCATTTTTCAGTTAGTGGTCATCACTTGACAAGCTGTATTCCCTAGCGGTTGTCAGATCTGCGAGCTCTATGGCATGTACCTACATTGCCACTTCAAATTCCTACATCATCTTGTTCATTGTAAGACCAAGGCATAGCCCTTGCACGAGCAGCAGCAGCATTCTAAGCGCGTTCTCTGATCGGTTCGATTGACCTCTGGTATGGAAGCTCGTCCAAAGGACTAAATCATTGTTAATTATTACCTAAGTACTAACCTAGTTTTAAGTTGTTTTACTGACAAATTGTTTTACTAACCAAGCGATAAGGTAAATTGTTTTTTTTTTTAACTAAAGTGGCGTCCGGTAGGTACCTACTAGGTATGTTTTGGGAGCAGTTATGGAATACTTAAACCAATTGTTGTTTACTGTAACGAGCTAGGATTCAGAATAAATACTAATGTTCTCTTCACTAATACTGTACACTATTCACTAATTATTTGACGACCCCTGTGGCGCGGCAGGCGAAGCTTGGCCTTCGACGCAGGAGGTTGCGGGTTCGAGTCCCGCCTCGGAACAAATATTTGTGCGATCGCAGATATTTGTTCAGGGTGTTCTGGGTATTTTCTATGTATAATAAAAAATATCTATCTATTTATGATATTGTATTAAGTATATCAGTTATCTAGTACCCATAACACAAGCTCTGCTTAGCTTGGGACTAGATAATGTTGTGTGAACTGTCCAGCATTATTTATTTATTTATTTATTTATTATCAGTCTCAAGTCACGTGATTGAGTCGCACTGAAATACATTTTACGAATTTACAATTGTACTGACTACATGAGCTGTAGAAAACTCAGAAAGTTTTAGCATTATCGAGCATACACTAGAACTCCCTCGAACCATCCAAAGAGGACAGATGTATACACGCGTCTTGCTCTAATAACAGATGGCAATAGCCGTTTTGCGTCCATTCGTCAACGGATCGCGCTAGCATCCCTACATTTACCGTAGTGCAACTACTCGTTAACAGATGACGCTTACGACAATCGGTCGGCGTAACGATACCTAGTTATAGTTGTTATGTTCCTAAGCGTGCAATAGATGCGAATAACATAATTTTGTTGAAAAAACCTACAGTGAAGCGCGTAGCCTATTTATTTGATACGTATTTAAGTTTGGCGTAATTCGTACCGGGGCAGGTAAAATCCAATCAAGGAGGCTATCCAATCTACACATTAATCTCACTATCGAAGAGGTCATTTATCGCTAATTACCTAAACGGATGTTTACATTAGGAATAATGTCCTCTAGGGGCTATGTGTCTCTATTCATCCATTACCGCCTACGGCTGGGACAGTTTCATTCAATCATCATCTACAACTGTACCTACAGTAATACCGATGTAAACATGCAGCCGTGGCGTATCCGGCCTTTGATAAAACGCCTCTGTCTCCTTTATCTCTTTATCACAAATAAAACATTTATCACCATAATGGACATCTTCAGATCTCTGCAAAGCAAAAATTCGTGAAAATATCTTACTAGGCGACTTCAGTGGCAAGTCCTAACATTAATAATGCTAACTTAAAAATGGAAAATGTAAAAGCCGGGCGGCGCCAATTATAAAGAAGAAAAAAAAATGCCAATCCCAATTAATTCTTTAAATATCCGCAAAATATTGAATTAATTCGGCGCTAGGTTGGTATTCAAGAGTACGAAATGACACATCCAATACCGATCAATCGGAATTGTGTTCAAGAGTACCTACCTGCTGATTGGAACTCTTCGTATTGGAAATCGGGGTATGTATTTATACCATTAACACCATTTAAATCTTACTAAAATACACATAATAAAATACAAATACAGTGCTGTGGTGTGTCCGGCCTAAGAATAGACCCCTCTGACTCCTCCCGTGGATGTCGTAAAAGCCGACTAAGGCATTATTACCCGGACTCGTTGATTAAGATTCGTTGGTATAAGATTTGTAGTGGCTGCTACTTTATTATCTAGAAGTCAGTCAGTCACTGCAGGCAATGGCGGCGATGAGCTCACCGCTTGTCACGTCTATATTCCACGATGGTGCAACCCAGTGTGAAAAGGGGCCCATTGAGGCTCTGCCTACCCTTTCGGGGAAAAAGGCATGTGTCTATGTATGTAAAATATATTTTTAAATGCGTAACTGTTACTCAATCATGCCACCGATTTTGATAAAATACGGTACTATGAATTCAGTGTTTGAACAAAACCCGGAATGACACGAAGTCATCCCCGTTTTACGGACGAAGCCGCGAAAGAACACTAGTTTACCATAAGTCAATTAAAATGCATCGAAATTTTTCAAAAGCTTTCATTTGATTTAGAATATTACATACATACATAGACACACGCCATTTTCCCCGAAGGAGGGTAGGCAGAGCCCCAATTGCCCTCTTTTTTTACAGTGCACCATCGTGGAATATAGACGCGACAAGCGGTGACCTAATCGCCGCCATTGCTACCCACGACTGACTCGGCTAACGCTGTCTTCCAGTAATAACACATTCCTTAATAATCTAGCAGCCAGGAAAATCTTATACCAACGAATCTTATCAACAAGTACGGGTAATCCCTTAGTCCTTATGTAAATTTATTTTTGAAGATTATTTAAAATGATCCTTGTTATTTCAATGAATAAAATACTTTTTGACTTTGACTTTTACTTTGTTAGCTTTTACGAAATCCACAGGAGGAGACGGAGGGGTCTATTCTTAGGCCGGACACACTACAGCACATAAAATTTCTTCATATAATTTTCATTTTATACTTCATATATAATATCCTTTTACTCTCATTAACATAAGACCATAAAAACTTCATCAGACCTCTTCAAGGGAGGCCGTCAAATCAAGCAATCTTTCAACCATCGGTACTCGGGCCAAAACGGAAGTTATCGGCCCGGCCCGGAAGTTCCGATAATAAATTTACCCTCCCCTCTCACCTTTTGCTGACAAGGGGCTGAACTCTGAAGATCTATTAGTCTATGAGGTTACAAATAGGATTTTCACGAGTTACCACTACGCTGTTTAGGCAACACTATATTTACGAGTGTATCATGTTTACACGGAAAAATATTAATGTTACAAAAAGAAATGGGACGATCACAAAATCTACACTAGAAATAAATAAAGCTTAGTAATCATAGAATTGAGCTTAGTAATTCCCAAATTCAGACTACAAAAATCTAATAAATGATATCTTAGTAATAGTATGCGCTATATTACATTTTTGCAATAAGGGTCCAAATGTAATATTATCTACAACAATTTTTTAAACCTTTTTTATGAATTTTGATCTGATCGAAATGAGTCCAAACACAACCAGGCTAGTATTAATCATCAGGAGTTTCGTTGTGTACAATCCGTCTACATTTTCAGATCAGCTCGCTGTTACTATAATATTGTATTGTCATCAGAACTTGACAGGTATACAAAATTTCAGCTCAATCGATCGGTTGCAATTCGTTTCAAAATCAGTTGCGGTTTTTGACCACATATATCAAAATATGAGACTATAAAAACATGTAAAATATAAGCAGTGTCAACTATTTTAGTTGTTCTTGAATCAGAATCAGAATATTTATTATTAAAGATGATGAGGTTGCTCGACACACAGAAAACGTATGGAAGAGCTATTGGTCCATGAAGGAAATAATGAAGGGACTCCTTCCACTATGCGTTAAGCGAAAGCTCATGGACAAGTGCATTTTCCGTGTCAAACTTATAGACCGCGTTAGAAATACGATACTGCGCTCCCAAACACAAATAGCCACTGTAGCTCTGAAAGCTGGAAATCTAAAGTAGAACTGGACAGGACACGTTAGCCGCATGCCCGGGGACCTCTGGGCTACGATAACTACAGAGTGGGTTCCGAACGCGCGGCGGCCACGTGGAAGACCCAGTCCGCGATGGCGGGATGAGCTTGACTCCCACAACAAGGACTAGCCACAAATAGCTCAGTATTATATAAATGATTGGAAAGAGGGAAGGGAGGCTTGTGCCCTGCACTTGGAAACTTCCGGCTTATAAATAAAATAAATAATTAAAGATGATGACACTAATTTATAATAGACACATACAGCGCGGTTACCAATAGCTACTAAGTATTATTATTATTATTTTAACTTGAGACTGAACGCTATTAATACGAAACAGACGCGTCACTTTTATAGGTATTAGTCAAGATAAATGGTGTCTGTCTTCTACTTGAGCTTTGTCTACAGACTTTGTCGCTTTATTTATTGCACGTCATTTTCTTAAGAGGGCGTATCAAGGAAAGTAAAATCTTTATACAAAAAACGAGCAATCAACCAGTAGTCGCATATGATGTGTAACATCTGACATCTCACCTTGGGAATAAGCAACATGGCTGATAGTACCAACCTCTCGGAAAAGTGCGCGCTTTCTGACATCTCACCTTTATAATAAGCAACATGGCTGATAGTACCAACCTCTCTGAAAAATGCGCGCTTTCTGACATCTCACCTTTATAATAAGCAACATGGCTGATAGTACCAACCTCTCGGAAAAATGCGCGCTTTCTGACATCTCACATTGGTAATAAGCAACATGGCTGATAGTACCAAACTCTCTGAAAAATGCGCGCTTTCTGAAATCTCACCTTTATAATAAGCAACATGGCTGATAGTACCAACCTCTCGGAAAAATGCGCGCTTTCTGACATCTCACCTTGGGAATAAGCAACTTGGCTGATAGTACCAACCTCTTGGAAAAATGTGCACTTTCTGACATCTCATCTCCCAATTAATTAATTTAGCCCCAAGCTAAGCAGATCTTGTGTTATGGGTACTAGATAACTGTCCAGCAATATTTATTTATTTATTATATAAGAGCCAGCTCTCGGGTCACACGTCGCTTCGACCAGATGCCCTGAAAGAATTTTGAAAACGCGATGGGCCCCGGAACCCCACTGACCCAGAGTCTCGACTCCGAAAGGCTCAAATAAGTAAGCTCTGTCGAGACTTGCATATTTGCGTCTTTTGAGGTCCTCAGCGGAATCTGCCGCCGCACCGGCCCTAACTGATGTCCCGGACAGATGAGATGGCGCAAGGGTATCAACGCATGTAGCGTCCCACACCAAAGGCCTACCCTTCTCCCACGGAACAAGAGTCATGCCGTCAGGCCGCTTACCATCGTCACGAAACAGACCATTCGGTTCCAGAATGGCTGGAATGTTAACGCTGGTAAGGGCCCGGCGAATGATATCATTAAGGCTAGCGTGGCGGGAAATCCTACCGGCAGCCCTGGTGCACGATAATCCGTGGTGACCAAGCTGATCAACAGCAGTACCGCACTGGCAGTGATGAGGGGCACAGCACCCTACACCCAACCGTACAGAAGTTGCAATACGGAAAGAAACTGTTAATCCGTTAACATCTGGTCGAAGCGACGCGTGACCCGAGAGCTGGCTCTTATCTGGCTCAACGCATTAGTATTGCCATTCAGCGTGGCAATGCAGCCAGCATCTTAGGGACGCTTCCGTCTGGTAGTGATTTGGATCAGTTGAGCTACCTTTAGATCGCTTGTAGCGGTCTTCAGGTAGCACAACTGTTTCATATGTATTTTGTACATACCTTGTATTATTCTTTCTGTAAATAAATGTAACTTTTGAAACTATTTATTATATTTAATACAATACATTACATAGATAAAAAATTATACTGATCGTAAAAATATTGTTCCGTGGCGGGAATCGAACCCGCAACCTCTTGCGTCGCAGGCGAACCTTCGCCCACCGCGCCACTGAGGTCGTCAACACGCCAACACTTCCAATATTTTGCTTGTCAGATGCCCGACGGTGCTATGAACGGAACAACAGAGGGGCTAGTCTGCAAATTTGACAAGCAACTTACACGGCCGTGTGGTGTACACTACACGGATTTAAGTATGGTCTCATCAGAGTGGCTAGTCTGCAAATTTGACAAGCAACTTACACAGCCGTGTGGTGTTCACTACACGGATTTCAAGGTTTTTTTTATGGTTCTCAAGGTGCCCGCTAGGGGCGCTATTCGGATTCTCCCATCGAGCAACGCAGGCCTCCGTTTCCGTGTTGCTCGATGGATTCTCCATACTCAAATCCGTGTAGTGTACACAACACGCCCGTGTAGTTTGCTTGTCAAATTTGCAGACTCGAGGCTCTGAGCTCTGCGATTAACAACCGGAGTGTGCCCATTGCACAAACCCTGGACTTAATATTTTTGGTATATAGCAGGACATTTTGGTATCCTCACGACTAGCACGGGAGGTAGGTTCCTAAACCTCACAGTGCCTACCCTAATTCTCAATAGTTGTTTTAACCTTAAGTACCTTAACCTTTAGCACTATGTAATGTATCCTTAAGTTATGAAATAAAAACTATTCTATTCTATTCTATTCTATTTTCAAACATCGTCTAAGTACTTGGAAAAAAAAACTAACAAACGACTTTCGGATTACAAATCGGGTTAACTACCACAGAGCCAAAACGACATATCTATGCATACAAAAGCAACTGAAATGGCGTAAATGCTTCCAGACCGTTTAATATCATGAGAATCTCAAGTTACGCCATTTAATTTGTATAGTAATTTATCATCCCGACGTGTCATGTGAAGCGCCTTACTTACGTCGTTTCAATTAAGTGGTTGGGAAAACTTAGCTTAATCTAATTCAGTATCTTATTGAACGAGCGAAGCGAGTTCTCTGAGTCAACTTGGAAGATTCGGCGTTTGTATGTATGTTTGTTTGTCCGAGCATAACTTCCGAACCGTTAATCCGATTTTCATGAAATTTGATTGGGCGAGTAGATAGTATTGGTACAATTTGTTGGTAAGGTCATAAACTGTATCAGTCTGGGGGTTGTTGAGATATTGGGGTCCAAGAGGGGGTAAAAAAAAGGTGAGAATATCAGATCAAACGGGGGGTCATATGAAATCCCCGCGCTTCGACATTTAATTTTTTTTATAATTTTTGAACATTTGTAGTTTTTGAGATATTAGGGTAAATCGAAAATGTAATAAACCAAAACCTCTAGGGTACTTCCACTAATCCTACAACGCTGAAATTTGGTATGTTTGTAGCTTTCATGACACAAATACTGGGAAAAGTAGAAAATTTAAGAATTTCAAGACTTTTACACTATAAAACGATAACCAGTATAACAATTCCATTGTTGACCTCCGGTTTCTAGGAATTTGAACGACGTTGTAGGTCTAACTTTCCGAACCTTAGTACTTAGATATTTTTTCGAAAGAAATAAGGTAACCTACCTAAATCGCGTGTATTCACGAGGTCTCAGTTCGGGGCGAACCACTAGTTATTATTTAAAAAAAAAACAGAAATAACTGCACGGGATTCCGCAAGTTTTTTTTTTTGCTGTCCGATCTTTTTTTTGTTTCTTCTTATTGGAAAAGGTTATTTACACGTATTGGAGCTTTCAGATAGTTTTTTAATGAAAATACACCATAGAACAGTGTGCGAAGGTCCAAATTGAAAAAGAAGTAATATTTAACAAACTATACTGCAGTAAATTTAAATGTAACCCAAAAATTCCGTTCCAGCGGGGTTCGAACCCGCAATCTTGCCTGTGATCGGCAATGCCTTTTCCAGTTCGGCCATAGAACACTATGACGCTGAAGACGAAATTTGTGGGCAATATCAACTCGGCTATAGCGCCGATGGGAGCCATCTACAGGTGTTTCATCAGAAACCTTCTGTTCAAAGTCCGAAATTAGTTTAGTCCAACATTGACAAGAGATGACACCACTGCTATATCATCATAGTATATTATTTTTCAAGTGTAAACCACACTTTATGGATAACATTAAATTTAAATGTAACCCGAAAATTCCGTTCCGTTTTTGAGTAACATTTAAATTTAATGTTATCCATAAAGTGTGGTTTACACTTGAAAAATAATAGACTATACTGTATATAGTAATAATAATAATAATAAGTAATAGTAATAATAATAATCAATAATCATTTATTTGGTAAGAGATATTTACCATACTGCAGTATAGAGTAAAATATAAATTAACAATGAGTAAATAATACCTTCAATACACCTCATAACCATCATCATTATGATCTTCATCTTCAGGCTTCTCCCAACTTCTTCCAGGCCTAGAAATCAACTGCCTTCATGATCTGGTCCCAGCCCCGTAAGCATATATACCGTATTTTCTTTTACATAAAGAATAATACAACTAATTCAAGGTATGTACAAAATATTATGAAACAGTTGTGCTACCTGAAGACCGCTGCTAGCGATCCAAAGGTAGCTCAACTGATCCCAATCACTACCAGACGGAAGCGTCCCTAAAACGCTGGCTTTGTCTCCGTCTTTTCTAAATTACCTACCTGAATCTCTTGTTCAAAAATGCTTCCTCATTACTGAATAATTTCAGAGTATATGAGAACGGTCCTTTGGACCCATCGCCTCGACACGTAGCCTTGAGCTGAAACTCGACCATAACTTATGCAGCATTTTCATTCAAATTATCAAATAATTTACGCGAAAATGGGACAGCTACTTATGTTTCTAAATGGGACAGAAGAAAGTGCCTGTTATGGCCGGCTGTGTTTCTGTTGATCAGATAGAGGTTTTTCCCCTCCGGATCAGTAGTATTTGTCATTTTAAACGTTTGTAATGTTGGGTCGGTAGCCAGGCCATATTTTTAGATTCAACGGATCCAAGGAAATGCCGTAGGAAATGAAGTTTACTAAACTCTATTATTTATTGCTCTTGTACTAAAAGATACCTACAATGTAACGGAACCGAATTTTCAACGACTTCCCGATATGCGATTGAACTGAAATTTGGCATTTACGAATCAATCTGCTGAGGATCTCAAAAGACGCTAATATGCAAATCTCGATAAAGCTTACTTATTTGAGCCTTTCGGGGTCAAGACTCTGGGTCAGTGGGGTGCCGGGCCTTCGCGTTTTCAAAATTCTTTCAGGGCGTCTGGCCGAATCGACGCGTGACCCAAGAGCTGGCTCTTATCTGGCTCAACGCATTAGTATTGCCATTCAGCGTGGTAATGCAGCCAGCATCTTAGGGATGCTTCCGTCTGGTAGTGATTTGGATCAGTTGAGCTACCTTTAGATCGTTAGCAATGGTCTTCAGGTAGCAAAACTGATTCATATGTTTTTTTTTTAAATTTGTACATTCCTACTTGTTGTTGTCTTTCTGTAAATAAATGTATTTAATATTATGGTGACAACGAGCTGATCTGATGATGGAGGCGGAAGGTAGACAACGGAACTCCTCGTTAGTTCATAGTAGCCTGGCAATGTTTGGGCTCATTTTAATCAGCTCACGGTTCCAATTACTAATTTTAGAAAAGCCTGCTATGAAAATATATTGAATATTTCATACGAAACGCCGATGAAAATTAATTACCGAGACAAAGTGACGTAGGGTTTTTCTGTTATCGATATTAGAACAGCTTTCATTTTTATTCTCATAATTGATGGCGAGGCATGACTAGCCATTCCAGAATATTTTCTTTCTTATAACTGTTGATATGAAATATTGTTTACCAGTATTTTTAGGAAATCTTTGTTGGTATAAGATTTCCTGGCTGCTGGTTTATTCAAAACCGTGTTATATTCCTGATACTGTGCAACCTATGGTGAAAGGAGGCCCTTCGCAGCTCTGCCCAAAAGGCGTGTTTCTATGTACGTATTCAGATTCTGCCAGTGACTCGTTAATGCGGTACTGCAGCATGTGTGCTGGATCAGGTAATGATCGAAGAAAAGAAGATCTGCTACTCTGACCGTTCGTCATAGCATTCTATGGGTGAGGCCTAGCAGTGGACCTCTGCATGCTGAGGATAATGATGATTATAATGACGATATTGCGTTTTTTTATGCAACTTTTAAATTAGAGACTAAGAAAATATGACGTCACTATCCAGTCGTCACTTTATTGCAACAACAGCGGAATTATGGAAAAAACTGTGATAATACATATTTAAATTGGTATATGTTTTACCAATGTATGTTCTAAAAGCCGATTAAGAGATTACACCGGAATAATTTCAGAAATTCCTTTTTTTAGTGCACCATAAAAGCATTTTTCCCCAGATCTCTAGGACTAACAATTTAGGCTAAGCGTCAGTCAGTCACTCATACAATTTTTTTTTGTATTCCTAACTAGTGGAATGTCCGCGACTTCGTCCGAGTGAAGTTTTTTGACACAATCTTCAACAACCCCCTGTACTACCTTAAGGGTTGAATTTCGGGAATTCCTCTCATGGTGCACCCTTAGACCACAAATGGAACATACCCTGCAAATTTCAGGTCTCTAGAGCTTACATTTCAGGCTATGCATTGATAGTGAATCAGTCAAGCAACGGTTTTTTATTCTTAATAATCACAAATTATTTGAACTAAATCATAGTTAGATGAGTAAAACCATTGAAAGTTTGACTAATCGCAGATTTCGAAGTTAATTTGGCACAGAGCTGGAGACACCGGATGTAGACTCCTTCGGGGTGTAAATATAGAAGACTAAATGCCAACTAAATGCATTTCTAGGTTACATGTTTGGAATTTTAATGATACGGAATTCGAGTCGATCTACGGAACTCTATTACTTTAGAACCTTCCACAAGTTTCCAAAAACTTATAATCTTCCATCTGGTAGTGATTTGGATTAGTTGAGCTACCTTTAGATCGTTAGCAACGGTCTTTAGAAAGCTCAACTGTAACATTTCAATACTTTTTTGTACTTACCTACTTGAAATAAAGATTTAAAATTTAGAAACTTAATATAATCTTGATTTGATAAATAAAATATCTAAGCTTATAAAGAGTTTTATTGAAAATCCAACCGTGTAGTGTCTGGCCTAAGAATAGACCCCTCCGTCTCCTCCCGTGGATTTCGTAAAAGCCGACTAAGGGATTACCCGGGCTTGTTGATAAAATTCGTTAGTATAAGCTGAGTCTGTCGTGGGAAGCAATGGCGGCGATGAGCTCACCACTTGTCACGTCACGTCGAACAGGATAATGGATCGAACAGAAACTACTCTATTCCACGATGGTGCAACTCACTGTGAAAAGAAGCCCATTGAGGCTCTGCCTACCTCTTCGGGGAAAGAGGCGTGTGTCTATGTATGTGTGTATGTATGTATCATGGTACATTTTTTTAAGCAAATAAATAATATGTATGTAATCTTTGTAAAGTTAATTCCATATTGATTAGTCGATACAAGCAAAAAAATATATAAAAGCTAAAACCCGGTTGAAATTAAGCTTCACATATACCTATTAATCCTTTCCGGATGTGTGTAACATCCGTCTGATGAGCCGGTTAATGGACGTTCGACAATGTTGTATTTCATCTGTGGTGAGTGCGGATACCTTATCCTACCTCTATGGTTATCGGGAATATAAGGAACGTGTTCAGAGGAATTAGCAATGAATGGCTTGAAAATATTGAAAAGATACGTAAGGTACGTGAGGTAGGTTTTTGTACTTGTATGCATAGAGAATAAACAAAAATTTTGTTGATAGGCAAGTATGAGTTACCTTTTAGCAAATAAGTAATGAACATTCTTGTTAATTCTAATTATAGTGTTAGATCTCTGTATAGTCTAGGTCTCTTCAAGGCTAGGGTGAATAGGTGCCTTCTAGACCTTTGTGCTCCATTATCGGCCGCAGCGTCACTTACCAACAGGTGGGCTCGTGGTCAAATAAAGGTCGATCAACGTTAAAAAAAAAAAGATCATCATCATGGTTTATGGCAAAAGTGGAATCTGACAGATCTGCTTTCAGTCGTTTTCCTTATTCGTGACCAAAGATTTTTGTTAGGGTTCCATACCCAAAAGGTAAAACAGGACCCTATTACTAAGGCTCGGCTGTCCATCTGTCTGTCTATCTGTCTGGCTGTCCGTCTGTCACTAGGCTGTATCTCATGAACCGTGATAGTTACACAGATAAAAATTTCACAGATGATGTTTTTCTGTTGCCGCTATAACAACAAATACTAAAAAACAGAATAAAATACACATTTAAGGGGGCTCTCATACAACAAACGTGTTTTTTTTGCAGTTTTTATAGATAATGGTACGGAACCCTTCGTGCGCGAGTCCGACTCGCACTTGGCTAGTTTTTTTAATTGTTGTGAAATTGAAATCTGGTGGATTTACCCTAAATCCTGTAATTACCCTTTACCCGGATTTTACGAGCCGGTTAAGATAAGCTATATAGTGTGTTATCTGCCTTATAGTAACTTACATTTGATTTGAATTTATCGGTTTGCGGAGATGTCTGGCTTTCGGGAACTGTTATTTGTATTATGGTAGTTTATAGGATAGTTATGTATGAATGAGGGATTAAATTAAATGGGGCTCTATTAGGGGGGGGTAATTGTTAAGTTTTATAAGACAGGTTACGGATTGCTTGGAAGTGATCACCTTTTTTTATAAGACTACTAGCTGGCGCCCGCGGTTTTACCTGCGTTATTCTCCTTTAGAGCAGGTTTTGATTCTATCTAAATACCTCTATATACCTACCATTTTTCATCAAAAGCAAGACTAAAAACAAAACTACTACTGCAGCCTTCTGCTTGCTTGGTATTGGTATTGGATATATTCCAGTATTGGGGATATCCAGTAGGTATCCGATAACCCGACTACTCTTGCAGCCTGCTGCTCACCTGGTATATTTCTTATAGGTAATCTGGATATCGGGTATCTGGTGGAATAACATAGCTCGTAAATCATCACACCTGAAAAGGCTGAAAATTGATGATCATAATAATTGGAGTAGTAGTAGTAGTAGTAGTAGTAGTAGTAGTAGTAGTAGTAGTAGTAGTAGTAGTAGTAGTAGTAGTAGTAGTAGTAGTAGTAGTTGTAGTAGTAGTAGTCTATCTGCATTATAGTCTAAGACTGAGTTGAGAGTTTTATTATTTGTTACGACTCTGGGCGGTTCTGGGATAGATTCGGAGACAAACAGGAAATACTCTTATTGAGTTGTGCAACTCTTTCTCGCATACAAGCCGAGTTGCAGCTCTATATACTTATACACCAAACATTACCGTACATCTCTTTTAAGTAGAGAAATAGGATTACTAACGTTTCTGCCTGACCATGCTAAGGGTGAATTTGGTGTGAAAAGTGACCACTCGTACTGACGACAGCCCACCCTAATGCATTTTTAACACCAATAGAAGCTTAGTATTTCGTGCACTACCATAAAGTTTTTTTGGACAACGGCAGCCAAAATAAGCTATGTTTTCAGAGTTGCTTACTACAACCCTTGTTAAGTGTTTTCTATCTATCTCTATCTATCTTAGACTACAAATTGTTTCTTGAAACTCGCTGCGCCAGACTACGACATCTGGCACGTAGTTCAATTACCGTATAACAAAGACACAAATTTCCACTGACGCAAACAATCTACCAGAATTTGTAGAAGTCATAAAACAAAAGAATTTCTTATGCAAAGGAATCATGCCTGATTGGTAAACAAAATAAGTTTTTTTGTGAAAAATATATTTTTTAATGCAAGCTTTTATAAAATTAGAGATCTTAACCATGTGCTGATCAAAATGAGCCTAAACACGGCCAGTCTACTATTATCCATCGATTATCCATTTTCCACCTTCCGTCTTCATCATCAGATCAGCTTGTTGTCACCATCATAATTGTGTTGTCATTCGAACTTGACAGGTGTGCCAAATTTCAGCTCAATCAGTTGAGGATAACTGCTTTAAAATTGGCTTATAAAATCGGCGGGACCTAGTTTACGGTCATTGCTGCAAGCGAAAATGTTTTGAAACTGGTCAGGGACTTACAAGTAATAACTTAGTCAATGTGTACTCTGCCATGGCTAGAGAATTATCAGTGGCTTATAAAAATCTTAGCCGAAAAAAAGGTCAGGAAAGGCTCTCGATTGGCGACCACAAGCAGGACGGCGCAAAAGAGGAATACCCACTTTTCGATAGACCAAAGACACAAGAAGGCGGTGGATGGAAGCAGCTTATGACCGTTCGTTGTGGCATTCTATAGGAGAGGCCTATGGCCAGCAGTGAACTTCTATAGGCTAATGATGTACTATCATAACTTAAGTCCCTGACCAGTTTCAAAACATTTTCGCTTGCAGCAATGACCGTATGGTCCGCCCATTTTTTTGTTTACTAATGAGACATTTTTTATTTTTATTTTTATACTACTTGGATGACGGAACATGCAAGATGCCCACCTGATGTTAAGCGGTAACCTCTGCCTATGAACAGTGCATTACCACATAGGTCACGTCCACCTAGGACGCACCCTATGTGGCATTGCACTGCGCCCGCCACCCTGAGACATAAAGATGAAAAGTCTCATGTGCCTGTAATTTCACCGGCACCCTTACCCTTCAAACCGGAACACAGCAATGCAAGCACTACTGCTTTGCGGCAGAAATAGGTATGGTGGTAGTACTTCCCGGGACGAACTCTTTCACAAAAAAGCTCTACTACTACTAAAACATGATATCCTTTGTATAAGAAAGTCCTTTGTTTTATGACTTTTACGAATTCTATTCGGTTACGACATCCACATTTAAAAACCGATTAGTTCCAACTTCAGTGTGGCGCTTGCGACAACGGTACAGCGCTTGATTTCTGATTTTAATTGGTGCTTATTGTTTAGTCGCTGTTTTCAAAAAAAACCTTTATGGTAGTGCCCCGAAATACCAAGCTTCTATTGGTGTGAAACTTCTATCAAGAATACAACTAGAACTCAGGTCGGCGCAAAAATACGTCTCGGTGAATAACAGCTCATTTGAATAGTGAGCTCATATTTTTAATTTGTATTTGTGAGAACTTTATTTGTAGCTCTTTAAGGTTGATTTCACACTAAATGTTGTTTAACCTATATCTTTTATTTCTAAGTGACAGTAGTAATTTTATTGCTTTGCTCTTTTTTTGTGACGAATGATCGTAAGTTAATGATAATAATTGAAAAAACCGGTAATAACTCACCTAGGTACTTGTTCCGAGTCAAACACCCGAATCGAGTTTCTGGGACTTAATATCCCCTTCCTCAAGGAGTATACGCGACGGCTTCCCGGCGATCAGTGTTGCCGTTTTCTATTTCGAGAAAATGCTGAAACTTGGTTCAGATAATGCTAAAAAAATGCTAAATAACTTTTGAGAATGCTAAATAAAAATGACAAAACCCAAATTTTACTCTCAACTAGCTGCGCCCTCAGTTTCAACAGCACGGTCACAATCTTCCAGGATTACAGTAGCCTATGTTTGTATGTATCTTATTTACGCACCAAATTTCATCAAAATACGTTCAGCCGTTTCAGCGTAGCATACATAATTATACACAATCTGTCTCTTTATAATGTTAGTAGGACAGTCAGTTATTTTTTTTAATTAATTTAATCCTCAGAATCAAACAATTTTGTATATGTATAATAACATCGTCATGCTCGTCTGGTTTTGGTTGGGCTTGTGATGTTGAAGGACCACCTTCAGCTTCCATACTCAACGGCATCACAAGTTTCTCTTTAACTCCTTTAATCTGTTTAACATACAAGCGACATCGCGTGACTCCAGCGTTTAAGTACGTCATGGCTAGGTACGTTATACGAATGGCAAAATTTGCCTGATCTTTTAGGGTCATATCTCACGTGTAGAATGGAGTTTAGAGTACGTAGTGCCATACAATTCCTCAATTTCAGGAACTCCCTTTATTTTAGAGAGAGTTGACATACTAATCATTAAATATTAGTATCATTAAATTATTAGTTATATTATCATTTAATAAGGCCCTGTCTGAAAACCAGCGCTGCGCTAAACCTAGGTCTGGTGCAGCATATTCTGAGACAGGGACCTGTTTGACCCCACATAACACACACAACCTATCATCTTACCAATCAGGTTATAACAGTTTTTATTTATCTTGATCTTGTAGTACCTATACCTATACTTAGTAGATTTTTGTTTTTGTCTTCTTGTTTTATGTGTGTGTTGTGCGTGTGGTAAAATAAATAAATTTTCTTTCTTTCTTTCTTTAATAATAAATAAAATCTACATTTAGGGCAAAAAATATTGTCTCAGAACTTCTTTTTTGAAGAAAATCCATAAGAAAGCCCATAAAATGCCAAAAACATGCAATATGCTAAATGCAATTTTTCCATGCTAAATGATCAAGAAATATGCTAGATTTAGCACAAAAAATGCCAAAACGGCAACACTGCCGGTGATAACTGCGGGCGCGCTCCCGGAGCTCACGACTGGTAGGTACCGGAACTTCGGCAACGCTCGCACTCCCGTCGTCACCCGAATGGCATGAATCATCGCCAGTACTGCGCCGATCATCGTAAAGGCGGGAACACACGTAACTCACAGTGTCCGGATTATTGACTATCGCAGTCAAAGACTTTGCAGGTCCGGTGTCAAGAATTGGTTTCCAAGCATGCGGCAACAACCATCCCTGGTCTCTGTTGAAATTCGAATGGCAATGAATTACTATAGCCTCGCGTATTTTCCTTGGCACCCAAAACTTCTCTCTTGCCAGTACAGAAGCTTGGTTAAAACCTAATAAAAAATAAATATGATAATATTTTGAAGATTTGTTACTTTATTGCTAGGTGTCATGGTTCTAATTAGGTTAAACTTTGAACTGTTTTAAAACTTTTGTTTCAGATTGCTAGTAAACTAATATAACTGTATAAGATATACCCACGCGGACGGTATTTAGCTTTGATTTTGTACCTGACCCGAAATCTAGCTGTATTCTTGATCGAAGGTGTTAAAGATGCATTAGGGCGGGCTGTCATCACTACGACTAGGTAATTTCACACCAAATTCACCCTTAGCATGGTCAGGCTGAAACGTTAGTGACTGTACACATCAATGTACTGATGTGAACGGCACGAGATGTAGCAAAATTTGTGTTAGGCTGTGGTTAGGCTCCAAAATCAATAATCTCACTTGTTTTTTTTTTGTTATACAACAATTTGGAATGACCGATCAAGCTGATGTTAAGCGGTACTATCTGCCTATGAACAGTGCATTATCACATAGGTCACGTCCACCTAGGACGCACCCTATGTGGCATTGCGCCGCACCCGCCACCCTGAGATATAAAGATGAAATGTCTCATGTGCCTGTAATTTTACCGGCAACCATACCCTTCAAACCGGAACACAGTAATGCGAGCACTACTGCTTTGCGGCAGAAATATGTATGGTGGTAGTACTTCCCCGGACGAACTCTTTCACAAAGAAGCTCTACTACTACTAAACTTTTTTATGGTCAATGTTCCTATCTCACTTGTGTATCCCAACTTGCTCAAAAAGTACCTGCAACGTAGGCTTTATTGAATCTAAAACTCAGCAGTTAACGCCAGAACTGCACAAAATCAGAGCGAGTCAGCTATAAAACTTTTTATAGTTTATATACGACAGGTTATAGATTGTGTGACAGGTATGGTATGCTTAGGAAACCTATAAACAGGATCCAATGTGGCGAAGATCGTAAATGAGAAGCCGCATTGCGACACGAAATGTTTACTTACAAAGATTTTATGAATTCCTGGCATCGATTCAATGAACATGGTGTGAAACTTAAGACGGTGTAACTATGCCACATAATTCTTAATCTTAGATTTGATTTTAAACTGAATATTCAAGCACAATATTCAAATTAAAAATATGCAAGAATACTACATTATACTCGTAATTCCGAGGGATCACTGTACCAAAAACATGATAGGACAATATTTTCTCGATTGAGAACAAAACTCAAGTTACCTCTAACTTTTGGCTAGATTTGATTGTTTATTAAAATGGTGCATAAAATTGGGTAAAAAAAGATAAATTAAATCGATACAACAAAGCAGCTACAGCTATAGTTTACTGATAGGGTTTTTATAAAATTCTCTATATTAATAGAGTTTTGTTCTCAATCGAGAAAATATTGTCCTATCCTGTTTTTGGTACAGTGATCCCTCGGAATTACGAGTATAATGTAGTATCGATGAGATATTCAATAAAAACAGCTTTATCAGCGGAGTGAGGCGTTTTTTTGTATGAAGATTTCTGCCGGTATTGGCGCAGAGTTTAACTAAGAAGTTAAGTTAGAACACAGAATGCTATAATAGTACTACCTATTTCCGCCCTAAAGCACTAATGATGTGTTCCGGTTTGAAGGGTATGGGTGTCGGTGAAATTACAGGCCCAATAGACTTTCATCTTTATGTCTGAGGGTGGCGGGCGCAGTGCAATGCCGTATAGGGCGCGTCCTTGATGGGCGTGACCCAAGGTAAATGCATTGTTAGAGGCAGAGGTTACTGCTTATCAGGTTGGCCTCCTGCATGATCCCATCATTAAATTAAATAATTAAAAAAACCTAAGAGAATAATTCTTTTCGAGAAAAACCCGACTTCCAAGCTACTATTTTTCACCATTAAGTACAAGATTTTATAATATTATTAGTGATTGTAACCGTGTGCTGATCACAATGAGCCTAAACACGGCGAGTCTACTATTATCCATCGAGGTGTTCCGTTGTCCACCTTATCATCATTTAGCTCGCTGTCACCATCATATTGTATTGTCATAGGAAGTTGACAGTTATGCCAAATTTCTGCTCAATCGGATATCGGAAAGACACCTTTATCGCCATCCGTGAAATACTTATCATTGAGTAGTTCCAATAGCCATCTCTGGCCTTCTTCATCAGTTCCACCTCACCAAATTAAACTTTCTGAATGCACATACTTGACTTGTTGCTCAAAATACTGAAATTGCTATAATGTGTCCCTATAATATTTGAGGAGTTCCCTCAATTCCTCATGGATCCCATCATCAGAACAGATTTCGATGAAAATGGGACCAATCTGGAAGCATATCAAGTCAACTAAAAAAAAACAAGTCGGTTTAATGGCGGAGATATGAGGTAACAAATATTAAAAAATTGATAACCTCCTCCTTTTTTTAAGTCGGTTAAAAATAGCAAAACACTCCTAAAGAACCTAAATTTAAGTTCGTAATTGGAGTTCGTACCTTTACTGAATCAAACAAATATCAGGCACTCCGGATATTCTCAATTCCTGAGGACTCCTGAAAATTCCCATTACATTACTAATATCCTTAGGGCGTAGCTGCAATGATGAAATTTTATGCTTCACGTCTCGATTATAGAAAATGACGTAAAATTTTATTGATTTGCTTATTATTATGTGAATGTAATGAAGGGTCTCCTGTACCTATAGCTTACGAGGGATTTAGATACCAAGCAATTTGTTAAGGCGATATGTTAAAATTTTGGAGTCATTGTGTTACATGCTCACTAAGTAACAGTAAAGGTTTTAGACTCGATATTAATACAGTAATTACTTGAAGATGTAATCGAAATAAATCATAGACAAGAAACAAGTTTGGTGAATCTTTTCTCGATAGCTTTATTTTTTAGATTGGCCCACCTAAAACCCGTTTTAGGTCCCTCCTTTGACCAGAGAAAATAATAAAATTTGTATTTGTATTTGGTTGTGTTTGTGTGTGTGTGTTGTTTGTTGTAGGCACAGTAGCATTCTATGGGGGAAGCTTATGTCCAGCAGTGGACTTCTGTAGGCTGATGATGATGATAGTGATGAGGTATAAAGTACCGGTAAAGAAATTCCCCGTCATCCCACTGATGGATGTCGGGTTTCAAGGGATTCCCCTCATTACCACTGGTGGGTTGAAACGGTGGGTGCATGACATTGGGCCCTCCTGAATTAAACTTTCATAGATAGAGAGATAGCCAATTAACGAGATCAGAGGATTTCATCAATGGGGCTTAAAATCGTGGACTCTACGTTTGAACGTTTGTAACATAAAATGGGACCAATCTAGAAGAATATCGTGTCAACTAAGATAAAAATGGGACCTATCTAGAAGAATATCGTGTCAACTACGATAAAAATAGGACCAATCTAGAAGAATATCGTGTCAACTACGATAAAAATGGGACCAATCGGAAAGAATATCGTGTCAACTACGATAAAAATGGGACCAATCTAGAAGAATACCGTGTCAACTACGATAAAAATGGGACCAATCTAGAAGAATATCGTGTCAAATACGATAAAAATGGGACCAATCGGGAAGAATATCGTTTCAAATAAAAAACAAAACAAAAATGACGGAGATATGAGGTAACAAATATTTAAAAAAAAAAACTTTTTTTGAAGTTTGTTAAAAAATTATCTCAAAGTAAAGACGAAACCAGAAATAAAATCTGCAAGTTAATGATTTCAAAATAAAAAGTCCAAGACCGCACTTTACAGAACTTTCTAAAACTGCTACTCTTGTGAAAATCTTCAACTGCTCTCTTGAGGCTCGTAGACTGGGAACTAGTGGTATTTTTATTACGTCAAATTAAGATTTATCCTGGCTGCTAGCTTATTACGGAATGTTATTTACTGGAAGAAAGTGTTAACCGAGTCAGTCATGGGAAGCAACGGCGGCGATGAGCTCATTACGTGTCACGTCTATATTCCCACGATGGTGCAACTTACGCTGAAAAGAGGCCTTTTGAGGATCTGCCCCCGCCTTTGGGGAAAAGGCGTGTATGTATGTATGTATGTATAAGCACTTTTTCGAGGATTAGGTTGCTGTTATCAGTTCAACCACTGTATTATCAAAGAATTATCATTATGAGAGCAAACACCAGGCTCAATAGCATTATTTGAAGAACAAAACAGCAATTTTCATTACCTAGACTATAATAATTATAGGATTATATTATTGTACTTGGTTTATCCACCAACAACAGATATTGACATAACATAACATAACACCCAAGAGTCACATACATAGTCCTGATCCCACATTAAGATCCCTTGTGTCGTGGGTATGAGTAACAACGAGTACCATGCTACCACAACACCCAGATCCGGAACAAATATTTGCAGATCATACAAACGTTTGGCCCGCAACGAAAATCGAACCAACAACCTACTCGCGTCTCGCTCGCCTCGCCACAGAGGTCGCCAAAACGTAAAGATTAACGTCAAACGTAAGTCTATGCTTTTCATTATGTTTTTCTGATCGACAATTAATAGGCAAATATTAATAGTTTGTGAGAGTCCAAAAATTGTCCACTATGCGTACAATTCAATTCAATTCAATTCACTTATTTATTTCAGGCAACAGTGAAAAATGTGCATCGTACCTAGACAAAGGCCCATAGTAATACCCCTTACAACTAACATACATATAACGATAAAGATATACTTAAAACTATCACTTGACGTGAAATGATGTGAAAAAGACGTCGCTGGCTTCTAGACTATACCCATTGTTTTGCTTCATTTTCTCTTCTCTTTGTTTGATCATGAATTTGCGAGGGTTCATTGCATGTTGGAATGGAATATTTTTAAATAATCAAACGAGGAAAATAAATTTGAACTTTAATTTAATTTAAGAAAAAGTAGATACAAGGTTGAGCTCAGCTTAAAGTTATTAAGTTACTGTGCTTAAGCTTAACATAATGGGTTAGTAGCAAAAATATTGTTTGGATTTTCTAGACTTTTACTCACATGTGTTTTCTTGGTTACTATTTTAGAAGATGTGAATATACTGCGCATACGATGTAGTGGGCACAGCTAGTATAACCAGAATATTTTGAATAAGACAAATTAGCTATCGGTAGACTTTATATTATCTAACTTAAGGGGCTAGTCCTTGAAAATGACACTTCGAATTTTGACACTATTCCATTATCTGTGACCTCCACCTTGCGGTGGGATTTGGAACTAATTAGGTAAACAAATCTCTCAACCGTACAATTGTGTAGAAAACGCATTACTTGTTTTGTCAACAACATCATTGAATTTTTGTTCTGTACGTAATCAGATAAATGTAAAAATAAAATAAATGTATACTACCTATACAATCGTTGCTTGACTGACTGACTCGGTCACTGAAACGCACAACGCACAGCACGTAGTCTAAACCCTAGGTCATAGAGACCTGAAATTCACATAGGTACATTTCTTTTGTGGTACAGCGGTGCTCTAAGAAAGGAATTTCCGAAATACACACCCTAAAGTGGTGCAGCGGGATGTTGAAGTTTGTATAGCAAAAACTGCACGAGGGCGAAGTCCCAGGCGTTCCATTACTTGATACTTGAGCAATCTCTGTGCACATGTTGTGTTTTACATATTATGCTGTGTCAGGTTTCGTTATATTTTATAACAGTTTTATTCGTTTTATTTTACCCCAAATAGACAAAGTGGTCAACAACTTCAATACCTGTACCAATATGGGTGCAAAGTTAGTATTTCAAAACCATCATAACCGAATCGCAAATGAACATGGTCAAGAAACGAACAAACCCACAAAAACAACCAAAAAAACAGGACCACAAAAAAAAAAAAAAAAAACACCCTAAAAACTCTCACAACCTAAGAAGGTTTGTACCTCTAAAAAACCCCTTCCAACTCCTAAAAACATAGGGTTTAGCCTATTCTACCTCCCTAGAGTTCATACAAGTCTTAAACTTTAAGAAACAATTAAAACCTCGTACAAACCCATGCAACCCAATTTAAACCGGTATTGAACGACGGACCTTGCTCAGGAAAATATCTTGGGAATCGGGATTTTTCCCAGCAAGGCCCAAATTAGATCATTTTGTCCGCCTCAAAACTCACTATTCTGCCAAACTTCCTGCTGATCGTTTTTTCCATATGAAATTTTATCCACTAATATACCTACCATGTTTGTTTATATTAATTTGAATGTGTATGTGTGCCTACTTTTTGTCAATTGTACCTATTCAATAGGGCTGTTTAAAAAAACGCTCATGCAGTGATTTTATTATTTAAACTATTAATTTAATCCTATTTCGTCAAAATACATAGTAACAGTTTTTCGAGTTATTTTTTACAGAAAGACGGATAAAGAAACAAATAAATTATATAGGTACCTACAAACTATGTTGGAAGAAATAAACGTAATTGAAACATACTGTCCACCTACAAAAAAAAAACGGCGCGGCGAGGACGTTGCATTTGACATGACTAGTAAGATAATTTTCAAACATTTATCGTCTTCTAAATTCTAATTTCCAGTACTACCACAGTATAAATAATAGTACCTACTTCTTGAAACATGCCATGAATTGTTTGGCGTCTTTATGAACGGATTATAGGAAATTAAAACCCTAAAATCAATGGTGTTGACGACCTCTGTGGCGCGGCGGGCGAAGGTTGGCCTGCGACGCAGGAGGTTGCGGGTTCGATTCCCGCCTCGGAACAAATATTTGTGCGATCGCAGATATTTGTTCAGGGTGTTCTGGGTATTTTCTATGTTTAATTAAAAATATCTATGTATGTATTATATTGTATTAAATATATCAATTATCTAGTACCCATAACACAAGCTCTGCTTAGCTTGGGGCTAGATAATGTTGTGTGAAATGTCCATTATTATAATCATTACTGTTATTTATTATTAATTGGGGTCATAAAGTTTGGATGTATTGTTTGTTATTCTATTAAAATTTAAAATTTAAGCGGGCTCCCATACAAGAAAAGTGATTTTAACAAACGCGGTATCCCTTGGTCCGTAATAAGTAGACACAAAAAAAAATACAAAAAGTGTGTTATAAGTAGGTATGTACCTAGGGGAAAACAAACATGTTTATATTTACTTGCCTTATTTTTATTAATCATCATCATCAGCCCAGCTGGAAATAGAACATGTCCATAGAATGCCACGACAACTGGTCTTGAGCCGCGTCCGTCCACAGACTTCCCGCGACCTTTATAATGTTTGGTACATCGGAAGTTCCCCTCCTACACTGCGTCGTCCGGTTGTTGGTCGCCACTCGAGGACTTTATTTCAGTCATCTTAATTAGTCCGTGTTGCCAGAGATGACTTACGTGACTGAGACGTGATCGCTAACTATCACACACACAAAAGCTCAAGGTATCACATCGGGTTATGCATGGAGAGAGCTGTGCTATTACCATCAGTGTACAAATACGTAGTCTGCGACAACCGTAACTACAAGAAGTATTGTTACGAGATATTCGCGCCTAAAGTTTTTTATCTTACATTAGTGATCAGTCAGTGATTTTGTAAATATTTATCTGTTATGATTTTGATCTGTACGATCGCTACGATCATTCCCTTTAAAACTGTGTTTATTATATCGTGATAACATTAATGATTTTTTATTATTTAGTAAATAATAGTTGTCTAGTGCAACATTATTTTAGAACGTGCTTAACCTAAGCATGTGCGCCGTATGTAACATAGTTACTGTTCGCATGTCTAGAGATTTTGTTACGGTGTTCAGCAAACGGAATATGCTCAAGCTTTACCAATCTTATGTGCGGTAACATAGCTACTAACTCAGTAATACACCTAATTAAGCTGGGAGAAAAATAAAATTACTGTAAGTAAGACCACAGAATAAATAATAGAAAAGAACAGAAGGCTCACATCGTGAAAAAAAATGACGAACCTTGCTGGGACGCAACAAAGTGCATTTCAGTTTGCATAAGTGCTTAGTGCCTAGCGGGATATTCACCTAAACATTCCCGCATTCTTCTAATGTTTGAATCTTTTTATTTGTGTATTATATTTTTTTTATTTTTATTTTTATAATTTTATACCTTTTAACATTCTTTGTATTTTTGAATTTTAAACACAAATTAAATTAAAATTAAATGACTATTCCAAGTATATTCGGTACAAATTTAATCTGCGTAATGTTTTTTTTTTTCGAATGGAATTAAAAAAGAGCTAAACTTTTGTTTTCTTGACAAAATCCGAATAAATTTATGGACATAATACTTGTTTTTGACTTTGTACGGTGAGGCGTGACGCGTCGAAATAATAACTTGGTAACTTTCTATGGCGCATGCCTATTAAATTGTTTTGACCAAATGTTCCCATTTTTAGGGTTCCGTAGTCAAAGACAAGGAACCCTTATGGATTCGTCATGTCTGTCTGTCTGTCCGTGTATGTCACAGGCTTTTTTTTCCGAAACTATAAGAGCTATATACTGTTGAAACTTAATAGGTAGATGTATTCTGTAAACCGCATTAAGATTTTTACACAAAAATTGAAATAAAACAATTATTTTTGGGGTTCCCCATACTTAGAACTGAAAACCAAATTTAAAAAAAACATCAAACCCATACGTGTGGGGTTCTATGGATAGGTCTTCAAAAATTATATTGAGGTTTCTAATATATTTTTTTTCTAAACTGAATAGTTTGCGCGAGAGACACTTCCAAAGTGGTAAAAAGTGTGTCCCCCATAACTTCTAAAATAAGAGAATTAAAAACTAAAAAAAATATATGATGTACATATAAACTTCCAACCAAAATTGGTTTGAACGGGATCTAGTAAGTTTTTTTTTAATACGTCATAAATCGTAATCCATCCAAGAACTTTTATATTATGTTACTTGCTACTACGGAACCCTTTATGGGCGAGTCCAACTCGCACTTGGCCACTTTTTTATAATGGTTATTTTTGGAAATTGTTAATTGGTACCTTATTTTTGCGTAGATTCAATTTTTATCGAATACTGACTATCCAAGTTTTTTTGTAGTGTATTTGGAATAGTGGTGTATACCTCATTTTATACCAGTCAGTTAAATCATTCTAACGGTGAAGTTATAATTTGGTAAATGTTGCTAGAAGTATCTCCTATTTTCTGGTATAAATGGCACTAATTTGCTTATGATTTCTTCTTTTTTTTCTGAAGTTATACCTCTTGCCATAAAATTAGGCATAGCTTCTAGAAACCAAAGAGTTGAAAAAAAATTGTTTGTGTTAAATCCATTGTGATTTTAACTCAACACCGAGACTAGTTTTATATTTTGGGGTTCAATCCCCCCTATCTACTTTTACAGTATAATCTCTCTCAGGTACGTTACGTTTGATGTAAAAAAAACTGGAGCATGTTTGTGATGCGTGATCTCGATAAATATAAAAATCCCGTGTTTCTAGAACCTTTACATAGGTATTGTTTGAATTTACACAATTTCTAAAATCCTGAAAATCATAGATTTGATTTGCTGATTTTGTTTTCATAGCAAGTTTCACTTGATGGTGAAATTAATTTGTAGACATGGAGCTATTGAACATTTGATAGTTAATGAGCAAGTGCTAGCCATATTGCTGTTGATACTATTAACAAAGAATAACATGAAAGCCCAGTTTTTGTACCAAAAGTTGTTGTTGTGATATCTAACCACAGAAATACATGCTTATATGCTTAAATAGTTAAGTCGCTGGGAAGATAAAGTTTTTTGGATACGTGTTCTCATCAGTAGTGTGATACACACGGGTTGTGTATATCATGACGTTATTTTATAACTTCTTTAATAATTTTATTAGTTATTTCATATGATCTGAGCTTATTTTGTAGGCAACCAATTGCTGTTTTTCAGAATCCCCATCAGTCTTGTTAGGCCAGTCACCGTAGACACAAAAATCGTGTTAGGTCGCAAAAAGTTGCAGGGTTCTGTTTTTTTGGGATGTTGTTAGGATAAATACCAATTGTATAAAACCAAGTTTGCAACTTCGATAGAGCTGTGCGAACTTTGCAATTTTTTGCGACCTTAAATGTTTTAGATGACTGGGCCTATGTGTCGTTTGTAGGTTAATAGCTAATATTTGTAAGGAGAAAGGTTATACACACCTCAGTTTGTTAAAAATTACTAGGTTTAATTAAGTAGTTGGAAGAGACTTTTCTTCTGGGTACTTCTTTACTTTGTATTAGCCATTTTGCATTTTCTAAAGCTTTCACATGCGTACTTATCGTCGCGAGTATCGCCTTTGCATAACTCGCCAGGCACGACCTACCCACTTCAGCTTTGGTGAGTCACTGTTTGTTGAGCTCCCACTGACTGACTAGCACCAATCCCCCACTTTTTATCTTAGCGAATGACGGAACAATCAGATGGCCCACCTGATCTTGAGCGGTAACGTCTGCCTTTAACAATGCATTACCTCATATGTCACGTCCACCCCTTGTGGCATTGCACTGCGTCTACCGGCAACTATACCTTTCATACTGGAACACAGTAATGCAAGCACTACTGCTTTGCGGCAGAAATAGTACAGGTAGTAGTGGTGGTTGGTAGTACTTTCCCGAACGAACTCTTTCACAAAAAAAAACTCTACTAAGTACTACTAAAACTTGCACATACTTCGCCCTCCTGCGTCTCAAAACCAATAGTAGTACTACGTAAAACAGCCGTAAATATATTATACCTACGATTGAAATGTCTACGATTATTGTTTCGTACAGTTTTAGTTTACTTAGCAAGACGATGGCACAGAATAAATAATAGAACAAGTACAGAAGGCTCACTTCACGAACAAATTTATATAAATAGCGACTCTTGCTGGGATGCAAGAAAGTGCAATTCAGCTCGCATTAGTGCTCAATGCCTATCGTGATATTTACCTAAACATTTCCTCTTTCTTCTAACGCGTAACTCCATCGCTATCTGGCGCGGAGTGACGTTGCTCGTAAGGGTTGACGACTAGTCGCTTACGATAACATAGTTATCTAATGGCAAAGGTACGTTAGTTGGTACCTTGTCAATGAAACTAAATATCTCTTTTAAGTGTAGGGGTACCTACCTACATCTAACTATTTAGGGACTGTTTTGTAAGCGTCGTATGTCATTCCATAACATAATTATCTAATGGCATAGAGTACGTTAGTCTTTACCTTGTCAATGAAACTAAATATCTCTTTTATGTGTAGGTAGTGACAAGGTACAGACTAACGTACCTATGCCATTAGATAATTATGTTATGGAATGACATACGACGCTAGCAAAATAGTCCAAGAGCCAACATCCAATATTCATAATATCGGTTCCCAACTACAGGTATAGCGTTTAACTAAGTAGCCTCCTGAGGTATGGGAGCGGCACGGGAGGGTGGTGATTTTCTTATGTCAAATGTCGCGAGACGTCACTTGACGTCAGTCGGGCGGCGATCTCGCTGCCGTCAATACGTGTTATTTGGACCGGCCGCTTTAGACAAGACGCACACGAGATTAGCAACCGAAGATGGATCCTCAGATTAGAGCTCAAACTAATGATGTTGTTTATAATGTATATAATTTTTTCAAGGTTAGTAAATCTGATCCAAATTATGCCGAGCATGAAAACGATATAAATCTACACAGTATAATCACACAATAGAATCTATAGTTATAAAAAAGAGGGATTTGTTAAAATTAATAAAACGAAATAAACCAGAAAAACAATTTAAAATTGATGTCATATTAAAAGAAAATGGTCATACGGTACTTTATTTGGCACCGCACCATCCGGATTTAAACCCGATAGAATTAGTATGGGGAGATATCAACGGCGAGCTGGCACGAAAACATATTAACTCAATTTTTACTGAGAAAAAGCGGGCACTAGAAGAGTTATTTGCTAATTTTTCATTTGAGAAATGGCAAAACTGTGACGGTCACGTAAAGAAAGTTGAGGAAGAGTATTTCAAACACGACCATCTTAGCGACGATATAATGGATCAATTTATAATAAGATTACGAGATGACGACTCAGATAAAGAAAGTGATTTCAGTCATACTGACAGTGATTCGAGTACCGATATGGACATAAGCTAATAAATTTAAAGTTTAGTTGAAAATATTGATATTAGTATTAAATATAATAATTATTTCAACAAGTATTTTATTAACTTTCGCAATGACTTTGGTACTTATTTGTATATATCGTAAGATCTATCTTCACTAATTTTCATCACGTGTGTAGCCCGACAGTTCTTTACGTCACATGTCACCCCTCCCGTGCCGCTCCCATTCCTTACGAGGCTACTGAGTTAAGCGCTAGGCATGTACCTATCTTGATTAGCTTAAACTATATATATAATACCTACCTATAGTTGATATTTAACTGATTGACTATGGTATTATAGTGTAGTAGAAGCTGGCCGGGTGATTTGTACCTTCGTAATTGGGCAAATAAAAAAAAGCGGCCAAGTGCGAGTCGGACTCACCCATGAAGGGTTCTGTAGCAGCAAGTAACATAATATAAAAGTTCTTGGATGGTTTACGATTTATGAATTATAAAAAAAACTGCTAATTGATCTCGTTCAAACCAATTATCGGTGGAAGTTTACATGTACATATTTTTTTTGTTATATCATTCTCTTATTTAAGATGTTAAGGGGTGGGGGGACACATTTTACCACTTTGGAACTGTCTCTCGCGCAAACTATTCAATTTAGTTTTTTTTTAATTAGAAACCTCAAAATCATTTTTGAAGACCTATCTATAGATAACCCACACGTATGGGTTTGATGAAAAAAACTATTGAGTTTCAGTTCTAAGTATGGGGAACCCCAAAAATGTATTGTTTTTTTTCTATTTTTGTTCTTGTAAGTCCTATCTAACTACATAAATAAATCCGGAGACATACAATTTAAGGATAGGTAGCAAAAGTCTACATTTGTTTGGTAGGTGTACCTAATTACCTTTAATGTAGACGTGCATTTCTACACCTTTCGATGTCCCTTGGAAGTGTGAAAAACGTGAGGTTCGGATCCTTGTTATAATTCAGGCAGCCGAATGCGATGCAATATGCGTTTATCTTCATTTAAGCATAGAATAAATAATAGTAGAAGACTTTAGTTGACGGACGACGTGACGCGGCGCTTGAGTGAGTTTACCGAACTAACTTCACGTGCGATCTGGCTGGCGCGCGGCAGCCCTACTGAATGGATTGACTCGTCTAGATGAGTCCGCCGGGTACTTGTAGCTTTATACCTAAAGCGCGGAGTGCACCACGCCTGACGATGATAATATTCGATTCCTTTGTTTTCAGTAGTAGTTAAGGTCAAAAAATAATATCAACACTAGTCTTAAGCACCGTATATGTTGTGTATGACGTTACTATTCTTATGTGTAGTATTTAGTCTAACATAATAATAAAAATAGTTCAGATATCCATCGTATAATATGTTACGGTGATTATATTTAGATGTATCCTAATTTTGATGCATGATCAAGCTCATACAAACACGTCAACCTCATACCTCATACCTAACTTACAATAAACATTATATTGATCAACTGGATTATCTATGAGGAACTAGTATGTCATAGATAACCCAGACAATATAGTTGTACTACAAATAATATTACGCGTCCGAATCAAGTCGCGGGTTACAGTACCTATACCTACCTAGTATCTATTTTATATTATAATCGTCCAAAATTAGTAGGTACTTACCCAAAATCAGAATTCGTTTATTTTTGCTATACTTTTTAAATTCCGACGGGAAACGAAAATATTCGTGAAGAGAAAATATGTAGGTACAAAATGTGTGGCTTCATTTCACCGAGGACTTATCGAGGACTATACTAAGTTCCATTGGTCTAGTTGTTACTATGTTGACAGATTTATTTATACTTGTATTGTACGGAACCCTCTACACGCGAGTCCGACTCGCACTTGACCAGTTTATTTATCTTTGGCCTCCAATAAAGCATGGACTTTAATGGAGATTTTTTTAATAGCAGCATTGTATCATCAAAGTAACTATCTATGTTATATATTGTATTAAGTTTATCAGTTATCTAGGTAGTACCCATAACACAAGCTCTGCTTAGCTTGGGGCTAGATAATGTTGTGTGAACTGTACAGCATTATTTATTTATTTATTGTTTCGATATCAAATTGAAGTACCAGTATTATTATTAGTAACAAACAGCCAAACATAGATAAAAATTGAATGATAGTATAAAAAAAAATAAAAAAAACATACCCTTCCTCACTAGTAAGTCGGGAAATAAGCAAGTATAAAGAGCTTGGTATATTCTGAGGAAAATCACTAAGCGAAACTCTTTTGGTCACAAATCACAATATAAACTCCTTCGTGAGTATACTACCGTAGAATTGCACCGAGCAACTACGGAGGCCTGCAATGTTTTAAGTAGAGATCCACCAACTTATCAGTAGAATGAAATGTATGTAGTTTTCTATCATCTACATACATTTCATTCTACAGATAAGTTGGTGGATCTCTACTCTGATCTGTAGAATTGGTTTGTGTTCACGACTGTATGATTGAACTGTCAAACCATGTCAAACCCGTTAATTTTCACAAACCTCAAATAAATATGTATTTGGATGGGTTTCCTATTACCCGAATTACAATTATAACAACGAAAATCAACATTTTGCAGTAAAATAATACAAGTTTTTGTAGTGATATATCGAAGTATCCGGTTGCCCGTTTTCACCTGTGAATGAAAAATTGAAAAAGACCCACCCTTCCAGAGCCGTGGATAGCCACGGAATGACAGAAAATGGCGTAGAAATCGTGTAGATACGGCGAATTGAAAATGTTTTAGTGTTTTTACACATCTTTTGTATGAAAAGATCAAAAACCCCAACTTACTTTTAAAACCAAGTGTATAGACATGATACTAAAGTGTTTTATTTCTCAGAAATAGCTGTAATTCCGTAGATTTTAGCTCATATGTAGATGCACTATTTTGATCAATTTTGTGAAAATGGGTAGGTAGTTTTTCAATTTACACAAAATCTAGAAAGAATTTTAGAAAACCCCTCCTTACTTTTATTCAGCCTGAAGTGTTCTTTCTTCTGATCTAAATATTGTTAGGAATAAAGCTAAATTCGGGAAGTTCTTGGCTTTTCAAAACACCACTTTTCAAGGATTTTCAAGGACGTGGCCCTTAAATGTGAGGATTCAAACACCTAACCAAACGCAGAAAAACAAAGCATCAATAAAATTATTTTTTCTAGCTAACATAGAAAACTACCATTAATAATAATAATGCATATACCTATTTCCAGTTTTTTTTTTTTTTATACTACTTGAATGACGGAACAAGCAAGAGGCCCACCTGATGTTAAGCGGTAACCTCTGCCTATGAACAGTGCATTACTTCATAGGTCACGTCCACCTAGGACGCACCCCAAATGGCATTGCACTGCGCCCGCCACTCTGAGACATAGATGAAAAGTCTCATGCGCCTGTAATTTCACCGGCACCCTTACCCTTCAAACCGGAACACAGCAATGCGAGCACTACTGCTTTGCGGCAGAAATAGGTATGGTGGTAGTACTTCCCCGGACGAACTCTTTCACAAAAAAACTCAACTACTACTACTACTAATTTAATGTATATTACCTTATTTACTCATAAAAATCGTTATTTTTATTAATCTAAACGTACCTACGTACGTACGTTGTTTACTCGATAGATTGTAGCGGTTTCAATAAGACTCTCTTATAGAGATCCACCAACTTATCTGTAGAATAAAATGTATGTAGGTAAATTATAGTTCTACAGATAAGTAGGTGGATCTATAGGTACGAGTATTTATTACAAACCATTGTGGTTTTTAATGTCTATATCAAAAAGTCAATATCAAGTACTATGTAAAAAAAATAGATGTAAATAAATTTAAAAAAAAGTAAGCACAGATCATTTCTCAAAATGTCCGCTTTGATTTTTTTATGTTGGTAGCTTGGTACTCGTAGTTCCTGATACCCACGACACAGGGAATCCTAGTGTGGGATCAGGACTATGTATGTGACTGTTTGATGTTATGCTATGTTATGTTATGTTATGTTTAGGTCAGAGACCAGCGAGGGTATGGTGCACTGAAAAGAGTTTATTATCTATATTGAAACAACCTATGTGGTGAAAGGATTCAAAGCACCTCACAGAGGCTCCCGTTCATGCTTTTTCTTCATATATAAGAAGAAAATGTGCATTATGTAGGTACATTACCTTTTTAAAACAAAGTCAAGTTGAAAAGTTACAATAAAACAGTAACAAGACCGGATGACGCACCCGGATATAAAAACAACCGGATCGACAGATGTCCGGTGTATTCGGACCGGGTAGCCAGTTTGTTTTTATTGTTTTTAAAAATGGCGGACATTAAATCAGTAATCCATACGAGACATGGACTGATTCAATCAGTATTATTTTGTTTTGTTTTTTACCCGACGGAACGAAGCGGGTATATGCGTTTAGGGTAAGAAATTGTGTGTGTGTGTGTGTGAGTGTGCAAATAAATGTTCCCATTTATCTCAAAAACGGTTTGACCGATTAAAATACGGTTTTCTATTAATATAATAATTTTTTATACTACTTCTAGACTACTACTTCTACTACTACTACTACTACTACTACTAGAAGTACTACCACCACACCTATTTCTGCCGCAAAGCAGTAGTGCTCGTATTGCTTTGTTCCGGTTGCAAAGGTATGGTTGCCGGTGAAATTACAGGCACATGAGACTTTTCATCTTTATGTCTCAGGGTGGCGGGTGCAGTGCAATGCTACATAGGGCGCGTCCTAGGTGGACGTGACCTATGTGATAATGCACTGTTCATAAGCAGAGGTTACCGCTTATCATCAGATGGGCAATCAGCTTGTTCAGTCATTCTTAGAATAAAAAATAAAAATAAATTGCCGGCAAAGCGGAACAATTACTAGTTATTGGATTATTATCTACCTGAATAGAAAGAATAGCTAAAGCCATTGCAGCGGTTGTGTTAGCTATCTGATATATTATCTGAGGATTTGAAACTCCCAATAAAACCTTTGCATTGACGGATTCAATCTCGCTTTGGGAATCGTTTTTATTAATATTTTCTGTACATACACAGATATCCTTTGATACCGTTACGTTGTTTTTTTTTTTATACTACTTGAATGACGGAACAAGCTGATGGCCCACCTGACGTTAAGCGGTAACCTCTGCCCATGAACAGTGCATTACCTCATAGGTCACGTCCACCTAGGACGCGCCCTATGTAGCATTGCACTGCGCCCGCCACCCTGAGACATAAGGATGTAAAGTCTCATGTGCCTGTAATTTCATCATTCCATTCATGTAATTTCCTGTTTTTCCTGTGTATAAAAGCATCTTGAGTGAGGTAAGTTCACTGAGCTATATTAATATGCCTGCTGCGTGTGTGTGTTTGTGTGTATTGATCATCGTGATCCCTGCGTAGAGAAATCGTAGACATGTAGGAGCTTTGCATGGATGCTAACTTTGCTATTAGCAAACATGTTACCCACAGAACAGGAATCTGTTTTGATGTTACTCAAACCCAAATAGGGACCAACAGGAAGTTTAAATAGCAATAGAGACATTAAGTAAGTAGGCATGCTCTGTATTGATTGCGGTTACTAGTCAAATATACCAGTATTAGTATTATTTAGTAGTATGTATAGTATTATTTTATTTGTGGTAGTTTTTAGTAGTAGTAGAGCTTTTTGGTGAAAGAGTTCGTCCGGGGAAGTACTACCACCGTACCTATTTCTGCCGCAAAGCAGTAGTGCTCGCATTGCTGTGTTCCGATTTGAAGGGTATGGTTACCGGTGAAATTACAGATACATGAGACTTTTCATCCATATTTCTCAGGGTGGTGGGGGCAGTGCAATGCCACATAGGATGCGTCTTAGGTGCACGTGACCTATGGGGTAATGCATTGTTAAAGGCAGAGGTTACCGCTTAACATCACGTGGGCCATCTGCTTGTTCCGTCATTAACAAAGTAAAAAAAAAAACTGTTTTGGTTTAAACTAGACTTTCTAATTTTTCTTCATCAGTCCTTACGTCCACTGCTGGCCGAGGCCTCCAACATAGAATAAAAAAAATAAAAAAAATGCTGGACTAGTTCACACAATATTATCTAGCCCCAAGCTAAGCCAGAGCTTGTGTTATGGGTACCAGGTAACTGATATACTTAATACAATACATCACATAGATATATATTTTGTATTATGCATAGAATAGAATAGAATAGAATAGAATAGAATCGGTCCATAATGATGATCGTGATGATGAAGTAAGATAAAAGTAAAGTATGCTTACGTAACTCCAAAACCGCCATGATGCGCAAAAGTATCTTCTGTATGGCTCCTTTTATATTCAATAACTTACCTGAGTCACTGAGACAACTACCCTGTTCGTTGTTTAGGCGAAAGTTAAAAACTATAGTGACAAATAAATGTTATTACACTATAGAGGAATTTATAAGCGACAAACTTTTTACAATTTGTTAATATTAATTATTTAGCTATTTATTTGGATTTTGACATTTTAATAATTAATTAATTATTAAAATGTCCTAATAATGTCTATTAACCTGAATAAGGTAAAGCGTTACTTCACACCAGGACAGCTTCTAAGTCTGTACAAAGCACAAGTCCGGGCTGGTATGGAGTATTGTTGCCACGTTTGGGATGGCTCGGCCAAACACCAGCTTGCTGCCTTGGACTCGATCGAACGCAGAGCTTTTAGGCTTTTAGGTGAGCAACATAATAATATGGCGGAGACTAAGATCCAGAGTCTCGAGCACCGCCGTAAGGTCGCGTGCCTTTCGATCTTCTATAGGTTACATTTCAGGAAATGCTCCCAGGAACTTCATGATCTGATCCCACCATCGCCTTTTCATCATAGGACGAGCAGGCGCACGGCTCGGAACCTCCCTTACCTCATTTGTATACCCTCTATTCGTACTAAACGTTTCAGTTCCACCTTTATAATGCGAACTGCTAAGGAGTGGAATACACTACCGTCGTCTGTCTTTCCTGAAAACTTTAATCTGGGTATCTTCAAGGCTAGAGTGAATAGGTGCCTTCTAGACCTTTGTGCTCCATCTTCGGCCACATCGTCACTTTCCAACAGGTGAGATCGTGGTCAAACAAAGGTCTATCAAAGTTAAAAAAATAAATAAAAAAAACTTCTAAAACCTGCATGAACTGAATGAATGGGTCCAAAGTCGACAGATACCTGTCAAGGGAAGTCCAGGAGAAGAAAGTCCTTGACTCCGCGCCAAGGTCATGCGGTGACCAGACACCACGTAGCAGTATTCGCATTTTTCTTCTTTCTCTTTCTGAATGCACATGCAACTTGTTGCTGAAAATACCAAAATCGCTATATGTGTGTCCATAATATTTGAGGAGTTCCTTCAATTCCTCATGGATCCCATCATCAGAACAGATTTTGGTGAAACTGGGACCAATCTAGAAGAATATCTAGTCAAATAAATAAAAAAAAATCGGTTCATAAATGACGGAGATATGAGGTAACAAAACCTCCTCCTTTTTTTGAAGTCGGTTAAAAAATCCAGACGGCTGGAGAAATACAAAATAGCTTCTGCGGAAACAATCACTAAGAGACCTCTTCCACACAATCTCTGAATGTAGGAGAATTTATATTACCTTAGGTATTGGTGGGGATATAGAAAACGATATTTTTGATATAAAAGAATCGTAGTTTCTTGGGTTCCCATGAATAAATTTCCAACAAAAAACCCTACCGTAACCGCTGCCAAAGCCATTCGGTTTTCAGCCAGCCAACAAAAAGCTTACTAAAACTAATCAGATACAATACCCCTTATCTTTGGCCCATTGCACGAGGGACGGACTGCGGCTATAAAAATGGGGCACTCTGTTCCGGTACGACCCGGAAACCCATGCGAGAGGTGCCAATAAAAACTGATAAAAGGAGAAACGGGTTCAAATGGGCTGGTTGGACCTCAGACATCGTGCGGTCGTTCGGACCAGTAAATGAAAAAAATACTAGAGCGTATTAGCAGCTACCCACGCGCAGGACCATTGAGTAAGCGACTATTTTCTCACTCAATAAAAGGCTTTTCATTAAAGAATAAAAAAAAAGTAGTTCAATTTGGCTCGACAGATGGAGCTTTTTTCTATGATAGACCTTTGTTTGACCACGATCTCACCTGTTGGTAAGTGACGATGTGGCCGAAGATGAAGCACAAAGGTCTAGCACAAATTTTATTATTCACTCTAGCCTTGAAGAGACCCAGATTATAGTTTTCAGGCAAGACAGACGACGGTAGGGCATTCCACTCCTTAGCAGTTCGCATTATAAAGGTAGAACTGAATCGTTTAGTACGAATAGAGGGTATACTAATGAGGTAAGGATGGTACTGAGCCGTGCGTCTGCTCGTCCTATGATGAAAAGGAGATGATGGGATCAGATCGTGAAGTTCCTGGGAGCATTCCCCGAAATGTAACCTATAGACGATGGAAAGGCACGCGGACCTTACGGTGTTGCTCGAGACAGGATCTTAGTCTCCGCCATATGTTGATCACCAATAAGCCTGAAAGCTCTGCGTTCAATCGAGTCCAAGACAGCGAGCTGGCACTTGGCAGAGCCTTCCCAAACATGGCAGCAGTACTCCATACCAGCCCGGACTTGAGCTTTATATAGACTAAGCTGTCCTGGCGTGAAGTAACGCTTTACCTTATTCAGGATGCCTAGCTTCATGGCAGCTGTTTTTGCCTTATACTCGATACCCGATGATTATTTGGTGACTCAAATATACTTGTCAAAATAACAAATGCATTGTCTGTGCTTTTGTGTGATTATCACGAAAATATATCACTACGTTGTTGACGTTGACATTTCACTTTATTTTGACAGAGCTACTTTAGCTTGTACAGAGCTGGCGCCATCTATTTTCAAGGCTATAAACATGATGTGAAACAGCCGTGAAAGCCCCTCAATTAATTCCGAAAAATAACCTAGTAGTTCTACAATTCAAGGAAAAAAAACTAGAGCGCCTATAAAACCTAGCATCGCGCCAAAAGAAAGAGTTGCTAAAATTGAGAAAGGCTCATTGCTGGCGAGTAAGCAACTACCATGGACTTAGTGGAACTACTTTTAACCGACTTCAAAAAAAGGACGAGGTTCTCTAGTCGTGTGTATTTTTTAAATGTTTTTTTTATGTTATCTCATGTCTCCGTCATTTATGAACTGAAGTGTTTTTTTTTTTAGTTTACTGGATATGCTTCCAGATTGGTCCCATTTTTATCAAAATCTGGTTCTGATGATGGGATCCATGAGGAATTGAGGGGACTCCTCAAATACACATATATAGCGATTTCGGTATTTTCAGCAACAAGTCAAGCGTGTGCATTCTGAAAGTTTCATTTGGTGAAGCGAATTCGTTTTATTCTCGAAAAGAATTATCTCGCTCATTAAACGTACCTACATACAATCGATGTATAATTCCGCTTGAATAAACTAGTAGGTAGTTCTACGAATAGTAGACCTCGCGATAACAAACTAGTATAAAACGTTGCATCATTCTGTACAATTATTTATTATGTTGCCATTATGACGATCCATAATTATCAAACAAAGAAACAAAAAAGACTAAAAAAAAGTTGACGTGTAACATCTTTCTTCTCGCTTTCCTGCAATCTTTGGGAGTGGTTTCATGAAAAGGGACGGAAGTGTTAAACCTTAGGCTCTTGTTTTTAGACCGAAACAATAGCGAAAAAGAAAAATATTGATACATTTCTATTGATTATTTCGAGGTCAATCTAGTTCTTCGCAAGGTTCTTCATTTGCTTATCTCTGTGAGATTTCTATAAATCAGTTGTTTGTTCTTGAGATTTTTTGTTCGTATCGTAAAATGCGCTCTAAGTATAGTATTTTAGCTCCGAGTTTAACTCGACCACAAACCGGTCGAGTTTTTTTCTGTACGGAAAATTTCGATGAAAGGGTTATTGTTAATGTGTTCAAGTTTCGTTCGGGGTTTTCGCTTTTTTGAGTGCTGTAGGGTATTTGTTATATAAGAGTGCAAAGTTCCTTTTTAACCGCGTGCTCAATTTTGATGACCGAGCTAGCGATTAGCGAGGGAATCAAAAGAGCTCGAGGTAAAAAATCTTTGCACTCGAGTGCAACACGTAACTTTTCATCCCACCTGTGATCCCACCTCAGCGAGGAAATGACTAAATGCAACAAAAAAAAAGGATTACAAAAAGAAGGTTCCGAGTCTGAGTTTTTAACAAATTAAAAAAGGTTGTATGATAAATTCGGCACCATGGAGGTAGAAGTAAATAGGTTTAATGATCATAGTATATTATTTTATGGAAAAAATTCCAGCGGGACTCGAACCCGCAACCTTGCCTGTGATCGGCAATGCCTTTACCAGTTCGGCCATAGAACTGGCCGGTATTAGGTTTAATGATGTTTTGAATTCACATACTTAGTGCACACGATGTTCTAAATTCAATTTTACTTTATCCTCTAGCGGATAAAAACGGCTTTCACACTCAGATATCGAAGAGCAAAAATACTCTTTCCGTGATGGGGGGATGAATAGTTTTTTTTATTATTTTTTTGTATTTTTACAGTTCTTTAGTGCCAGGACTTTTTGAAGTTTATTCCTTGCTAAGGCAATCGATTTTCATGTAAGTCTCACGGTGTTTAACTTGTTTAACTTCGTGTATGAGGGACCAAGCAGATGGCCCACCTGATGTTAAGCGGTAACCTGTGCCTATGAGGAGTGCATTACCACTTAGGTCACGTCCACCTAGGACGCGCCCTATGTAGCATTGCACTGTGCCCGCCACCCTGAGACATAAAGATGAAAGTCTCATGTGCCTGTAATTTCAGACAGCCTGTAACAGATACCCTTCAAACCGGAACACAAAAATGCAAGCACAGCACAAAAAGCACTGATCAACCCTTTCAGATCATTAACAAATAAATATTAAGCGGCATATTTACACAGCTCTATTCCACATCATTAACCGGTTTGAACCGGTCGCCGGGTATGCCCGGACAGCCACCAACTGAGTATAAATTCAAAATGGCCGTTCAAATTAAACGGCTGAGAAACATGGCAGCGAAACTTTATAATCATAATGAAAACATTAATTGTTTTTTTTTTTTGACGACCTCTGTGGCGCGGCTGGCGAACGTTCGCCTGCGACGCCAGAGGTTGCGGGTTCGATTCCCGCCTCGGAACAAATATTTGTGCAATCTGCAGATATTTGTTCAGGGTGTTCTGGGTATTTTCTATGTATAATAAAAAAATATCTATCTATGTAATATATTGTATTAAGTATAGGTAACTGCTTGGGTATAGATAATGTTGTGTAAACTGTCCAGCATTATTTATTTATTATTTATTTATTTTGTATTAATGGTTATGTCCTAGTTTTCCTCATCTCGGGTAACAGGAGCTTGTATAAAATCGGCTGCTACTGACCTACACCACAGATAAAATAATACTACCTACTTACTTTATTTATTCTGTGCTGCTAGGTACCTACACTAATACCTATACCTACTAGGCAAGGTGAATAATATAATGATTTAATGATAAACAGTAATGATAATTTAGATGCCAATTTATACTAATTAATAAAAAAACATAATAGTAATTTTATAAACATGGCTAAAAAAATACACATAAAAAACATATTCTAATTAGGTACCTAAAAGTCAGGCCACATCTTGGGTATATATATCTTCACCAACGGTTTCCATTTTAGAACCTTTTCAAAATCGGTTCAGCCGATTCATTGCGTTAGGGTTTTATAATTTGTTTTAATTTATTTTTCTTTACGGATCTCCTCTCCTCGGATTCTATGAAGAAGTGAACCTCCGAATATAGCTCTCCCCTAAAGGCCTAACAAGTAACCTATAATAATTTATTTACAATGCACGATAATCTTACCCTCAAGCTTATAACGATAGTCATTACTCTGTAGCGAGCGTAAATCCTTTGGCGCAAATTGATGTACAGGCAATAACCGGCAACGTATAGGGTGTACCAGGAAAGGAGTGTCAAGAGGAATCTAAGAGGTACAGGATCCAACGGGCTTCCCTATTCAATCTATGTTTGTCTTAAAATATCATATTTGAAGGTGAACAACGCACTTGTTTAATTTTGTATCATGTCAAGAAATTGTTAAGTTTTGGAAAATGTTAGTTTTTAACCCCCGACGCAAAAACGACAGGTGTTATATGTTTGACGTGTCAGTGTGTGTGTGTGTGTGTGTGTGTGTGTGTGTGTGTGTGTGTGTGTGTGTATGTGTGTGTATGTATGTATATGTGTGTGTATGTATGTGTGTGTGTGTGTGTGTGTGTGTGTGTGTGTGTGTGTGTGTGTGTGTGTGGTATCGTAGCTCCCGGCCGGATGAACAGATTTCGTTTTTTTTTGTTTGAATGATGAATTTGTCGGGTGTGTTTTAGCTATGTTTGATCAAAATTGGTTCAGCCGTTTCATTGCGTTTCATTTCGTTGCGGGTTTTTTAATTTTTTACAAAATTTATTACTTGTTCAACAAACAAACATTAAACCACAAGTCACATATATTATTGGCCAATATTGTAATGCCACGTGGTTGTTGTAAGGCATTACTAGTTTAAGGTGGTTGCTTTCGCTCGTGGCGCGAAATGCAAGTTTTTTCGTGTTTTTTGCTCATCACAGCTCATCAACACTTCTTCAGATAGCTAAAACTATGTTGCCGCAAATTATGTGACACAAGTTTTAATTTATAGTATCACATAAATATCATTAGTGCTACGATTGTGCTTCTACGATATTTACAGTGTTTTTTAGTTTCAAGCACATTCATAGCCAAACTAATGATATTTATGTGATACTATAAATTAAAACTTGTGTGTTAGGTCACATAATTTGCGGCAACATAGTTTTAGCTATCTAAAGAAGTGTTGATGAGCTGTGATGAGCAAAAACCATGAAAAAAATAGAATTTCGCGCCACGAGCGAAATCAACCACCATAAGTTAATTGTATTGGTTTATATTATGTTGGTGTTCGAATAGATAAATAAATAAGAAATGCCAAAAAACTATTGAATCCTAATTCCACGGTACATTACGGTATTACTTCGTATAACATTAACTATTGTGTGTGTGTGTGTGTGTTTTCTATATATAATAAAAAATATCTATCTATGTAATATATTGTATTAAGTATATCAGTTGTCTAGTACCCATAACCACAAGCTCTGCTTAGCTTGAGGCTAGACAATGTTGTGTGAACTGTCCAGCATTATTATTTATTTATTTATTGTCTATTGATTGTCTTATTGAGTTGGCAATTATTGCCAACACAATAGGTTAGGTTAGGTTCAGGCCTACTACCTATTATATATAGTAGGCCTGAGTTGCCCACAAGTAGACGCAAAAACACGTATCATTCATTGATAACAATTCTATACAACACAATAAGTGACAGTCACTTGTAGTTCGAGTGGCTCAAACTTAATATTTACGTTCTTTTGACGTTTAACTCTACTATGCAATAAATATTAATTCTACTGGTTCCATTTCTTATCTACTTCTCTGGGACACCTTGTACAACCATATACTCTGATTTTCATACTTTTTATGTAATACCCAGTTAATATAAATTGGAAAATGTGGGACGAATGAATTATATTTCTGGAGGCTCTGCGAGAGTACATTCATCAACACAAGCCAGTTTGACTTGGCCGAGAAGTGTCTGATCGCACCTTCAATATAAATATGATTTTTTGTCATAAACTTGATCGAATATTTATTTTTTCTGAAAATATTTACTATCAGTAATGTCAAGTAATAAAGTTATAAGGTTGATTTTTTGTCGAATATTTTTTCTTGATTTTTTTTTATAGAACCTTGGTGTTATATAAAGTTTTTGGATATTCTTTTTATGAGATCACACACACAGAGAGAGGTCTTTATTGCAGTTTTGGGTTCATAATCGCCTCAAATAAAAGATTTTGTAAACAATTATTTTAAAAGACGTTCATGTTCATGTTGTGCTAAGAAATTATTATACTGACTGTACCTTCCCCAGTATACTATAAGTAATAAATATTGCCTATTCTATGTCTGTACTACAAAGTGGGACAAATTGTCAGGACGATTTACATATGGGCCAAAGTGTCGCAACAAGAATTTGGATCTAAAAGTCAATATCCCCAGTATCTTCAGGAACCTTAGCAATTATGTAGATGTGCCAAGTAGATAGGTACTTGCTGATTGGGTACATACAGCATCCAACACGCACGACTTGCATCATTACCTTTATCTCGAAATTTAACAAAACAAACCAGCATCAAGGATTTCCTCTCGAAATTACACAAAGCCGTTTACAGATGTACTTTAGGCTGCGCGAAAATCGACCTTATTAAATGATAACAGAACGTTGGTACTTGATACGTCCCTGTGGGTACGGTTTAGGATAATTAGGTAAGCCAGGGATGGATTAGAGATTAAAACGAATACTGAAAAATTTCTTTGGTTTCTCAGTTAGCTTTATTTTTTACAAGCTTTTATTTAACTTGGTGGAATCCGGGTGGAATATTGCAACTGAATTTTAAAGCAGTTATCCTCAACCGATTGAGCTGAAATTTGGCATACCTTTCAAGTTCCGATGACAATACAATATGATAGTGACAATGAGCAGATCTGATGATGGAGACGGAAGGTGGACAATGGAACTCCGTGATGGATAACAGTAGACTGAGCGTGTTTAGGCTTATTTTGATCAGCACACGGTTACGGTCACTAATTTTATAGAAGCTTCTATTGAATAAAAATATTTTTCACAAAAAACTTATTTTTATTCGTATTGAAGCATACGTTATGCAAAGTTTCAAGTTTGTAAGTTCAAGGAATACAAATTTTCATAAAATGGTTTTCACCACTATTAGGGTTTGAATTTACAAAAAAGACACGTTTTTAGTGGATGACATACATACATACATAGACACACGCCTTTTTCCCCGAAAGTGTAGGCAGAGCCTCAAATGGGCCTCTTTTCACTGTGGGTTCTTTTTGCTATAAAAGGACCTATCCTTTCAAATTTCAGCTTTCTAGGTCCATTAGTTTCAGCTCAGCGATGGTGAATCAATGTATCAGTCACTCAGGTTAAGCTCTTATGTAGGTATAGAATAAACTTACCCATTTTTAGGGTCCCGTAGTCAAAGACAAGGAACCCTTATGGATTCGTCATGTTTGTCTGTCTGTCTGTCTGTCTGTCCGTGTATTTCACAGCCTTTTTTTTCCGAAACTAATAGAGCTATTCTGTTGAAACTTGGTAGGTAGAAGTATTCTGTGAACCACATCAAGATTTTTACACAAAAATTAAAAAAAAAACAATTATTTTTATTTTCCCCATACTTAGTTTAAATGAATTAGTTTAATTACTCAAAAAATTTTTTTTTCATCAAACCTATACGTGTGGGGTATTTATGGATAGGTCTTTAAAAATGATGTTGAGGTTTCTAATATCATTTTTTTCTAAACTGAATAGTTTGCGCGAGAGACACTTCCAAAATGGTAAAAAGTGTGTCCATAACTTCTAAAATAAGAGAATGATAAAACAAAAAAAAATATAATGTACATTACCATGTAAACTTTCACTCAAAATTGGTTTGAACGAGATCTAGTAAGTAGTTTTTTTTAATACGTCATTAATCGTAATCCATCCAAGAACTTTTATATTATGTTACTTGCTGCTACGGAACCCTACATGGGCGAGTCCGACACGCACTTGGCCGCTTTTTTACGAGTATTTATCATGTGAGATTTGTATCATTTATTTAAACTTTTTATCTTTTTACAGGTAAGTCAACATCGTAAAAACTCCACGTCGAATATCGTAAGTTAAGAGTACTGAATACTAACGAAAACCACCGAAGTGCGAGTCGCACGAAGGGTTCCGAACCATTGTCTATAAAAACGGCAAAAAAATCAGTTTTGTTGTTGAGAGCTCCCTTATATATTTATTTTATTCTGTTTTTTAGTATTAGTTGTTATAGCGGCAACAGACATACATCATCTGTGAAAATTTCAACTGTATAACTGTCACGGTTCATGAGATACAGCCTGGTGACAGACGGACAGACAGACGGAAGGACTGCGGAGTCTTATACCCTTTGGTTACGGAAACCTAAAAACTAAATAATATCGAATGATGTTAGTCCTAATGGGGGACGATTGCCCAGCAATTGCCAATTAGAAAAAAAAATGCTATTATTACAGTACTTATAATATGTATTATAATTACTAAAATAATAGCATTATTTTGGGCAGATTTAGCTGTTTTTGTTAACATGGGACGGTTTGGAATTTAAACACAAATAAAAAAAACGTGGCATTTTAATTTGTTCACGTCATTTTCAGTGCATATGTAAAATTAAAACCTTTCATATATATTTCAATGATTGGTATTTTCTATGTATAATAAAAAATATCTATCAATGTCATGTATTGTATTATGTATATCAGTTATCAAGTACCCATAACACAAGCTCTGCTAAGCTTGGGGCTAGATAATGTTGTGTGAACTGTCCAGCATTATTTATTTATTTATTGTAACGTTCTTTAGTTGCAACTGTTTAATTTGTATTTCTTACATTGGTACATACCTACTTGTATTAATAAAATACATTTATTTATAGAAAGAATAATACAAGGTATCTACAAAATACATATGAAACAGTTGTGCTACCTGAAGACCGCTGCAAGCGATCTACAGGTAGCTCAACTGATCCAAATCACTACCAGACGGAAGCGTCCCTAAAATGCTGGCTGCATTGCCACGCTGAATGGCAATACTAATGCGTTGAGCCAGATAAGAGCCAGCCCTCGGGTCACGCGTCGCTTGTATTATTCCTTCTATAACAAAAACAAACACCATCCAATACAAACACTGAACAGCACTTCCTTAGTAACAGAGTGGTCCATAATTGGAATCATCTACCAGAGGATGTTGTTACTGCCACATCAATAAATGCTTTCAAAAACTTATTGGATAACTGGATGAAACGAACAAACTGTTAACAATAAAATATACATTACAATGTAGTTAATACGAGTGAAACTAAGACATTTCAACACTCTGAAATAGACAACATCAGTGAAAGCTGCTCGTCTATACATACATACATACATAAACTCACGCCTGTTTCCCGGAGGGGTAGGCAGAGACCACGGATTTCCACTTGCTACGATCCTGACACACCTCTTTTGCTTCATTCACTCTCATCACATTCTTCATACATGCTCGTCGGTTAAGGGTACTCTTGACCTGGCCTTGCTCGTCTATAATGTTAAATAATAATTTTAAAAAAAATTTTATATTTGTCTACCCTATTTTAACGACAAACATTTTATAACGGATTACTTTAAAAATGTATAAATTATTAAACATTCACTTCATGAACTAATTGTAAACAACGAAAACAGTTTTTAAATAATGAACAAAAACGTAATTAAATTAGTGTTCCTCAGTTAATTTAGGAACCGTGACAGTCGCGACGGCTCACTGCTAATTAGCACTCTACATCAAAACGGTAACGGACAGTGTGTCAGCGGATAACGTGTCAGCGGACATAGTGTCTGACAGGAGAGATCTGTGGGAGTGATTTTGTAAAAAAGTGAAAAAGGTGCCAGTAGGCATCCTTATACACTTTTTCTTTATTTTTTTTAACTGGAAGCTCGCATTTTTCCGAGAAGTTGGTACTAGAGTCTGGCCAACGAAAGCTGTCCACGCATTATTTTCAGAAGTTTTGATATGGCAATAATTTAAGACTGTCAAAATTGACACATTGACGTTTTGTACTTGAGAAAACTAACTTGAACCGTTCATAATACATCTTGGGGACAGTAAATAGTATCAACTCCGTTTAAGTAGTGTATAGCCAGGGTTAACAGCTCTTGATTTTTTAAATTCCCGCCTTTTTTCTTGTACAGTTTTCGTTGGCCAGACTCTATCAGCCAACATTTTTTTTATTTTTTTTTATTTTTTATACTACTGAATGACGGAACAAGCCGATGGCCCACCTGATGTTAAGCGGTAACCTCTGCCTATGAACAGTGCATTACCTCATAGGTCACGTCCACCTAGGACGCGCCCTATGTCGCATTGCACTGCGCCCGCCACCCTGAGACATAAGGATGAAAAGTCTCATGTGCCTGTAATTTCACCGGCACCCTTACCCTTCAAACCGGAACACAGCAACGCGAGCACTACTGCTTTGCGGCAGAAATAGGTATGGTGGTAGTACTTCCCCGGACGAACTCTTTCACAAAAAAGCTCTACTACTACTAATACAACATGGCTAATAACAAGTATAGATAAGATATCAGATACTCATCATAATATGCGACTACTGTAAGGCACGTACGTTTTTGAACCCCCGACGCAAAAACGACGGGGTGTTATAAGTTTGACGTGTCTGTGTGTGTGTGTGTGTGCTTGTCTGTCGCCTTGTAGCTCCCGAACGGATGAACCGATTCCGTTTTTTTGTTGTTTGAAAGGTGAATTTGTCGGGAGTGTTCTTAGCTATGTTTGATCAAAATCGGTTCAGCCGTTTAAAGCGTTGAGGTTTTTTTAAATTTTTACAAAATTAATTACTTATTTTTAGTTTCATGTCTTACGGTCCACGCCTGGTCAGCGTACTTGCAAGCAAATACCTGGTGAAAAAACCTGGTCGCGTAAATACGCACCGTCCCTACATTTGAGTGAAAACTGTTTGCGTTGTATTTTTAGTTATTTTGTGTAACATGTTTGTTTGCCGTCAAAATTAGAGATCGTATCAGCTGGTTTGAACACATTTTAATTTCTTCAGGTTATACAATTTAATTTTCAGCACGACTGATACTTTTTTGTGCAGGCCTAGCACTTAACTGAGTCAGTCCCTGAGGTATGGGAGCGGTACGGGAGGGGTGTTTTCGATTCTCAAATTATCTGATGACATAATTCTATATGGGGTGAGAAGCGTAGCCTTGCCGTAACACAGTTTTTTAACTAGCACGGTTCTCTTAATTTCTTATACTTACGAACATCTTTGAAATTCATGCAAATGTTAATTATGACTTGTTGTACCTATTCTATGTTAATATAAACTTATCTTACAAATGGCATAATGAAAACGACAACACCCCTACCGTACCGCTCCCATACCTCAGGGACTGACTCAGTTAAGCGCTAGATCTGTAGGTAATATGTTTTTCATTTGAGAACAATATTATTTAGTTAATTCATGTAGTGGTGTAACATCCACTGATTATGGTCGTCAAATAATTGATCAGAAGGGCGATTCTCGGATTGTAGAGATTATCTCTAAATTAGAGATAATGTCGAAGCATGAATGTCTACAAAAAATGTCACGAAAATGTCACAATAACCATCAAATCGTATTCGATTTGAATGATTTTGGTCGACTTATGTCTATTTGTGACATCACGAGAATAGCAAATTAAGATTTTATTTGATATTCGCCATCTTTTTTCGACATATGTCGAACTCGACTTAATCTCTACAATCCGAGAATTCCTTGCTAGAAAATAACAAAAAAAATATTTTCAGAAAACATCAGACAACTAAATACGATTTAAAATAATACGATCGAGACTCGTGCCCTGAGGTTAAATTATTTCAAAATCGTCAGAACTCTTTTTCAAGTTTTAGCCACTTTTTCCCACAAACTTCATCAAGAAAAAAAAAAAAACTCAAAAATCATGGTAAATATCCCGTTTCTAGTGAAAATTATGTACATAACCATGATAGTTTCAAAAGTTATAAACTTCATCAAGTTAACTAAGGGATTACCTACCTGTTTTTTGAACAAGTAAATATATTATTATTTATATTTTGTGTTTGATTCACAAGTCGAAATTACTCAATTTTAGACTATTTCCTTAATTTGTATCACAAAACCTCCTAGAATTCCAAATTCCAGAACGTGATGTTGCTGCATACATTTACAAAAACTAGATATTCATTGATATATTTCTATTGCGTTGAATAATAGCTTGATTTTTTAAGGGCACTATAAGCTCACAGACCTGCCCTCCTACTCCCCACACCCCCTCTCTAACCCCTCTTTCACTTTTTGTGAAAGAGTTCATCCGGGGAAGTACACTATACCTATTTCTGCCGCAAAGCAGTAGTGCTCGTATTGCTGTGTCCCGGTTTGACACCACGATACCGAATTATTTCAAAACTACTTAGCTATAATATTAAGAATAAGGCCCTTCTTCCATTACGATACGCACAGGCGATTCAAGTATCCTGAAGGTATCCTGCAAGCCTCGAAGACTAGTCGCCGCCAAGTATCTCACATACATTTGAATGCAGGCTCGCACACTAGTCTCCGAGACTTGCAGGATACCTTCAGGATACTTGAATCACCTGTGCATATCGTAATGTGAGAAGGGCTTTACTTACCAAATATTTTCAAACAATTAGCTTAACCACAAAGTTTTTTTCTGAAATACCTGTATTCAGCACAGGTAGTTAATTATTATAACGTTGTCGCCTAGGGCGGTTACACAGGGCGGCTTCAGTAAATAAATTATAAAAAAAGCTTAAAGATGCGAAACTCCGCTCGCTTCTCTTATCCGCTTTTGTGCTCCCAATTTACCGGTGAGCTCAGATCGGATAAAAATTACCAATTTAAAATTCGGATAAGCCGCCATTAAGTAACACATTAGAAGTAGTGAGTAGTAGAGCATTCATGTGAAACAGTTCGTCCGGGGAAGTACTACCACGATATACCTATTTCAGCCGCAAAGCAGTAGTGCACATATTGCTGTATTCCAATATAAGGGTATGAGTGCCGGAGAAATTACAGGCACATGAGACTTTCCATCTTTTTATCCCAGTGTGGCGGGTGCAATGCAATGCCACATAGGGTGCGTCCTAGGTGGACGGGACCTATGAGGTAATGCATTGTTAAAGGCAGAGGTTGCCGTTTAACTTCAGGTGGGTCATCTGCTTGTTCCGCCAAAACATTTAAATAGTTAAGTAGTTCTTTGTTAAAGTTTTTTTTTATACTGCTTGGAATGACGGGTCAAGCAGATGGCCCACCTGGTGTTAAGTGGTACCCTCTGCCTATGAACAGTGCATTACCTCATAGGTCTCGTCCACCTAGGACGCACCCTATGTGGCATTGCATTGCGCCTGCCACCCTGAGACGAAAAGATGAAAAGTCTCATGTGCCTGTAATTTCACCTAACCCTTACCCTTCAAACTGGAACACAGCAGTGCGAGCACTACTGCTTTGCGGCAGAAATAGGTATGGTGGTAGTACTTCCCCGGACTAACTCTTTCACATAAAAAACCCTACTACTACTAAAACTACTACTATTTTATTGGCAATAATTTTCAATTTCTACTTATGGTAGTTATTATTCATGAAGTTTCACCTCTATACAACCAGTCAGTAGGTATTATTTTATGGTGTTTAGTATTAGGGGGTCCTTAATTAAAAAATGGGATTAGCCGCACGCAGACCAACTGTCGTGCAAATGGGACGGACTCCGAATTTAATTATTAAGGGTGAATTGTGAAAGCCAGGGCATTTATTTTCACTCATACTGTATGTGTTTTTATAACCACGCTTCTTTCAAATAAAAAGTTCAATAAAGATCCCATAGTTTAACAATAGGTACCTAATATTATAACAAATAGTGTTACAATTTCAAGTCTTATAAAAATACTTTAAAATACAAAATACACATATTACGACACTTTTAACAGAATAGCTCACAGAGTTTATGGCGATATATAAGTCAAATCCTGATATGCATACCTACTACAGGCGTATACAGCGATCACCAGATAGTCTGAACATAAATATATAGGTTTGAATGCTGTTTGAATTTAAAATTCGATTTCCTCAGTATATCCGACCCAAGAATATACCCCTCCATCTCCTCCCGTGGATATCGTAAAAGCCAGTCGGCTTTACGGGATTACCCGGACTTGTTATAGATTCGTTGGTATAAGATTTGTCCTGCGGCCGCTAGCTTATTAAGGAATGTATAATATCTATCTATGTAATATATTTTTTTATTAAGTATATCAGGTGTCTAGTACCCTTAACACAAGCTCTGCTTAGCTTGGGGCTAGATAATGTTGTGTGAAAACTGTCCAGCATTATTTATTTATTTAGCATTATTACTGGAAGAAAGCGTTAGCAAAGTCAGTCGTGCGAAGCAATGGTGGCGATGAGCTCACCACTTGTCTCGTCTATATCCCAAGAAGGTGAAAAGAGGCCCATTTGAGGTTCTGCCTACCCTTTCGGGGAAAAAGGCATGTCAATTATTTAAATTTGATAATAGTTACCCTAATTAGATTATGCATAGTATGTGTCCTGCGGAGGGAATCGAACCCGCATCTCTTACATCTCAGACGGAGTAAAACGTAGGTAGGTACTTTAACCATTTAGCGTTACTACCAAGCAAACAAACCAGCGAATACATAAGTACAATCACGCACGAAAGTGCTCATGGAAAATAATAAAAAGGACAGTTCACGACTGCCAACTGCCGTTATGAGGATAATAACAATGACATTCAACAAAAGACGCGACTGCAATATCAGTATAATCGGCTATATTTTCGAGTTGAGTGCCTCGTTAACAGACAGTGGTTCTTAAGAGCTTTTTGTGTGCGATTATACATGATTTTGCCGGCGATTTATTTGTCTTCTTAGAGTTAAAACTGTGTGCCTGATACTATGGCAGAAAGTTTAAAGAAAGAAAAAAAAAAAAGTCCCTTATACACGTACTGCTAAAACAGTACCTACCTTGTTCTAAATCAGTTTTTATGAAGTTTTTCGTTTTAACAATAATACAAGAGTTCAATCGCACTTGTGAAATAAGGAGTTAGAAAAATATTTTGCGATCTAATCAAACTTATTATTTATATTATTCATTATTTGCTCCGAGGCGGGAATCGAACCCGCGCCACCTCCTGCGTCGCAAATTGTCTGGCCTGGGCTCAAATTACTCTCATGCTCATGCTGTCCCAATTTCTGTCACCTACCTACCTACCTACCTTTCTGTCTTTCTTATACCAATATAATAAAATAGAAGAGTCTGTCCGTAATTTCAAAATAAATGAAGAAAAGTGAAAACTGCTATTTATACGATGCCTATATTATAAATAACCGATTTTAGAATCTAATCGTGACACTAATAAACACGAATAGTTGGAATCGTAATTGCCCTGTGTTTTGTCTCATGCGATCTAATTTGAAACTGCCTGTCAATAAAGAAGACAAAACACTGTGTAATGTTCCAAGAATGATTCGCGATTTTAACCGACTTCAAAAAAAGGAGGAGGTTCTAAAGTTTTTTTTATTTATATTTGTTACCTCAGATCTCCGTCATTTATGTACCGATTTGGAAATGTTATTTTTTAGTTGACACGATATTCTTCCAGATTGGTCCCATTTTCACAAAAATCTGGTTGGTGGGATCTATGAGGAATTGAGGGAACTCCTCAAATATTATAGGCACACTAAAGTGATTTCGGTATTTTCAGCAACAAGTCAAGAATGTGCATTCAGATAGTGCCATTTGGTGAAGTGGAACTGAAGAAGAAGACCAGAGATGGCCAAAGGAACTACTCAATGATACCTATTTTATGAATGGCGATAAGGGTGACATTCCGATATCCGATTGAGCTGAAACTTGGCATACCTGTCAACTTGCGATGACAATACAATACGATGGTGACAGCAGAGCTGATCTGATGATAGAGACGGAAGGTGGATAACGGAACTCCTCGATGGATAATAGTAGACTGGCCGTGTTTAGGCTCATTGTGATCAGCACACGGTTTCGATCACTATAATTATAAAATCTTGTACCTATTGGGGAAAAAATCCTAGTTTCTTAGTCTGTTTTTTTTAAAATAATCTAATATATAAAAGGCAATGTCCTGACTGACTGACTGACTGACTGACCGAGGTCCAACGCACAGCCTAAACCGCTGGTCGTAGAGATTTGAAATTTGGAGGGTGTGTTCGTCTCGATGCGTAGGCTTGTACTAAGAAAGGAATTTTGAAAATTCGTATGCTAATGGGTTCAAAATGGGGTTCTAACGTAAAACAAAAATAATCTGTATTTCGGAAATCGTTAGTAGGACAACCTTGAAATTTTACAATGAGATTTCTGAAACAAAATTAACAAACACGTGTTTCAGCGATACCTGAAATTTTCCTGAAAAACGGAAGGGGAACGTTTTCTTTGTAAAAAAATAAAAAAAAGTTTAGTTTTTACAAGGCATAGCCTAAACCGCTGGTCGTAGAGACTTGAAATTTGGAGAGTGTATTTTTTTAGGGTGTAAAGGTGTATTTAGAGAGGAATTTGGAAAATTTGCCCCCTTAGGGGTCCAAAAAGGGCTTTTAATGTATACACTTTGCGATTTGCAACGCACAGCCTAAGCCGCTGGACCTAGATACACGAAATTTGGAGGATGTATTCCTTTTTGGGCGTAGGGGTGTACTATGAAAGGATTTTGGAAAATTCACCCTGTAAGGGGTCCAAAACGGCTTTTAATGTAAAAGGAAAATGCTTCGCATTTCGGAAACCTTTGGTAGTAGATACTTGAAAATTCACAATTCACATTCCTTAAATAAAAGTAGCAAACATATGTTTCGGCAGTACCTGAAATTTTACTGAAATAAGCATGGGAACTTTTTGTTTGTAAATAAATACACTTTTCGTTTCAGCTAGATTTCAGCGTAAGTCGACGATTTAAAAGTTGTAGTTATTGAGATCAAAATATTGTCAGGACCTCAAAGTTAAAATGGGACCCCTGAGTTGAAAAACTTGAGTATGGTGTCGTTTCCGAGGTCGTTTCACAGAGTAGTTATTGAGATTTAAAAAAAACAGGACCTCAAGCTTATAACGACACCTCTAAATTAAAAAAATCTTCAGTATGTTGTCGTTTCAAAGGTCGTTTCACGGTGTCGTTGTTGAGATTACAATATTTTTACGACCTCAAAGTTAAAATGGGACCCCTAAATCGAAAAACTTGAGTATGGTGTCTTTTCAAAGGTAATTTCACGGTGTTGTTGTTGATGTTAAAGTTGTTGTCTGAAGGCCGGGGCAGTTTTCTGAGTACGCGCGGACGAAGTCGCTCGCGGGTCATCTAGTTATATTATATAGTAGCACGGTCTGTTTGTCAGTAGTAAAAGTTTGTCTCGAATAGAGTATGAAACGGCTCAACGGAAATGAAAATTTTAGGAATTACAACTGCGCTCCCCCGCCAGGCAGAAATCTTCATACAAAAAAAAAACGCCACGCACAGCTGGAAAAGGCGGTTTTTATTAAATATCTCGTGAAATATAGGTAATTTTAAAAAACCCCGTGGGTACACCCTCCGTTTTTTTGTATTGATCTTATTTATAAAATTTTTACCCAATAATCTGTACCATATTGACAAACAATCGAATCTAGCCAAAAGTTAGAGGTAACTTTGTGTTTTTTTTTATCGAGAAAATGTTGCCCTATCGTCTTTCTGTCTGGGTGATCCCTCGGTATTATAATGTAGTATCCATGGATATTTTTAATTTGAATATTGTACTTGATTTAGTCAGTTAACAATCTAATCTAAGATTGGTAATTTTGCGTTATACCCCACCTTAAATATTCTAAGCGCGAAGAGTCGGTAGCGAAATGCTAGTCAATATCTAAATAAACGATATCACGTCTAGTGTAGAAGGGAAGGGTTCAAATGATGGCACCAGGTGTGCCGGAAGCTCAGTAACGACGTAATTTAAATACTTACCTATTTAGAAGACCCATATTTTCGAAAGCTGTCACATATAATATTATTATACTAGCATTTAAACCGCAGCTTCCCACGCGTGGTGTAAGGATAAAAATAGTCTCCCCCCTACCTTCTAAAGGGGGGAGAGAGGCCTCCTAACTGCTACCTTCTGACCAGTATCCATCCACAGACGTTGTACTGTCCAATGGCCTTGAGTTCATACATAAATCCCAAAGAGAAAAGCACTTTCAGTTTTTCCCTTGTTATCTATTTTCCGGGCAACATTTCCACTTTTTATTTCCCGTAAAACCTTATTTAGACTACTAAAATCGGTCTTGCCGTTCTCAAGTGATGCGCTAACCAACGAACAGTGTTTCTTTTTTTCTATAGATTTCTGTGTGAATGAGTTTAGGAATGGAAGTTCATATTTAGATCGAAAAGAGCAGCGGTTTCCCATTCAGAAATGACCTTAATAGGGCGTGGGTTTGAAACCATGGTACACCACTGGAAAAACAAATATGGTAGTACAACAAGCTTAACGGTCACGTCCACCTAGGACGCGTCCTAAGTGGCATTAACGCCCGCCACCCTAAGACATAGAGATGAAAAGTCTCATGTGCCTGTAATTTCAACGGCCCCCATGCCCTTCAAACCGAAGCAACGCGAGTAAAAAAGTTTGCGAAAAGTTTATAAGATTAGATATAAAATATAAGAAGCTTTTTTATACGCAGTTAATCAAACACTTCTCTTGAAATAGATAGGAGGGGAACATCTAAAGGTGTCATGTTACTTTGAAAACTGAAACGAATTTCTGTATTACCTCCAAAAAACGGCGAATAACTAGGACTGTATAACAACGAGATAAAACTATCTTAGATGACAGCACAAAAAATCAAATTGATAACTGGTAATTTTGGCCCATATGGGTTGGCCAACGTAGTTGTTTGTGGTAAGTTGGCAGGTCAGGTTAGGTAGTTTTGTAATGGTACTTCGAAAAGGGTAGTAAATAACGGCAAATCAAAAAATCAACTTTTTTTTTAAACTGTGATTATCCTTTGTTTGAACACGATCTCACCTGTTGGTAAGTGAAGATGTGGCCGATGATGAAACACAAAGGTCTAGAAGGCACCTATTCACTCTAGCCTTGAAGATACCCAGATTATAGTTATCAGGAAAGACAGACGCCGGTAGGGTATTCCACTCCCATTATTGTATAACAAAAAATGCCAATTCCCATCAAAAATACTGATTGCACAGCAAAATATCACATCATAATATATTATGATTTTGGGGCTATTTTATTCATAATGTTGTTTTTACATATGCAAACATGTTGAAAAGCCAATTAAAATAAATAAATTTCGTATCCCGTCGCTACACGGTTCAACGCAAACAACTTGTCAAGTAATACGGCTATTATTTATTCTGTGTCGTAAGGGACATCAAGTAGAAAATTAAAAGACGAAATTACTTTTTCATCGGAACAAATCGGACCTGAAAGTTTTATGATAGTATCTAACTTTTCTTTTCGAATACATACGCTTGGATTGATCAAACACGATCTTAAACAAATAAACTCAAAAAAGGCTTGGTTTCTTCGACGAGGTTTAAAGCTTGCGCGGACGATGTCCCGAGGGAGTCCGCTAGTTACTAATAATTGCTTCTAGTTCCCAAAACAAAAAAAAAAAAACTGGCCAAGTGAGAGTCGGACTCACGCACGAAGGGTTCCACCATTATCTATAAAAACGGCAAAAAAATCAAGTTTTATGTATGGGATCCCCTTAAATATTTATTTTATTATGTTTTTTAGTATTTTTTATTATAGCGGCAACATAAATACATCATCTGTGATCCCTTAAATATTTGTTTTATTATAATTTAATTATTTATTTTTAAAGTCACTATACAGATTTGTTAGCCCTTCGTCCTACATTCAGTTACAACTAAATATTCTGTCAATATTTCAAGTGTCTACCTGTTGCCGTTATAAATATCGAGCAACAACGAGAAAAAAAACACGCTTGTTGTATAAATATGCCCCCTTCAATATTTATTTTATTCTGTTTTTTAGTATTTGCTGTTGTAGCGGCAACAGATATACTAATAATTTTATTTTCCATTGTTTCTCATGTAACTTTTAACTAGCACCCTAATTTCCTAACGTACTTGTTTGCCATTTCATAGTTATTTGTACTTCGTGTAAGCAGATTCTTATCAACTGTAAGATAGTAATGAAAAGCGATCACCACTATGTTACAAAATAAGGGTGCAAACGTGCCAATTGGATAGAGACATCATATTTACCTTTATTCCCGTGACAAATGGCAGTCGGCCGGCCATTAGCTGGCATTTGCGATATGAGATATAGCATTTGTCAAGCTATGCCTTCTCAATACGTGTGATAGTAATTCTTAGCAAACTTCCGTGCTTCCAAAAGGTCGTAGGGTAGTGATAGCAAATAGCTTCGCCCTACGTTGTTTTTTTATTTATTTTTTATACTACTTGGATGACGTAACAAGCAAGATGCCCACCTGATGTTAAGCGGTAACCTCTGCCTATGAACAGTGCATTACCTCAAAGGTCACGTCCACCTAGGACGCACCCTACGTGCCCTTATGAAAAAAAAAATGGACAGTTCAATCAACATTATCTAGCCCCAAGCTAAACAGAGCTTGTGTAATGGGTACTAGATAACTGATATACATAATACAAAACATAACATTTATAGATATTTTTATTATACATAGAAAATACCCAGAACACCCTGAACAAATATCTGCAGATCGCTCAAATATTTGTTCGAGGAGGGAATCGAACCCGTAACCTCCTGCGACGTAGGCGAACCTTCGCCTGCCACGCCACAGAGGTTGTCTGAAGGTAGACGTATGTCTGTTCAGCGCCTAAACCATTGAGAAGAACGAAGTAGGTCAACGTCTTCTGTATCTTGGAAACCAATGGCTGTGTAGAGCTCGCCCTAGTCTCAAATTGTAGCAAATTTAGTCTACTTTAAAAGCATGCATAGTGGCTATACCGGTCAGACCCTTTCTTCACTAAGATATTGAGCAAAACAAAACAAAAATAAAATTTCATGTTTTTTTGGGTACACCGCCGCTCACACAGCACTTTGGAAATTGCAAATCTGTTTTTTTAGTATCGGTTTAGGTCCTTGCAAAATTATAAAAAAAAACAGAATGACCGGAACTTTTAAGAATAAGAATAAGAATCATTTATTTGTCTGAAACACAAGTTATAAAATACAGATGTTATAAAAAAGAAAGTATCACCATGTTTCGCCTTGTCAAGGCATACAAATAAAATTAAAAAAAAACAATTAATGCAAGCACGACCCTCATGTTTAACTCAACTAGACTATCATGCAAGTTCCAAAACATATTTAACTACATTATCGCTGAGTACAGGCTACCTTTTGTTACCTTTTGTTACGTGTAACCCTCAACTCCGTAATGCTTTAGCAGATTTGATAATATTTGGGGTGTGGATAGATGCTTCAGGGGAGGACGACGTTTTTTTTTTATCCCTATACGACGCGTGCAAAGCCACCGTCTAAAGGCTTATTTGTTAAAAAATAAATAAATAAATAAATAATGCTGGACAGTACACACAACATTATCTAGCCCCAAGCTAAGCAGAGCTTGTGTTATGGGTACTAGATAACTGATATACTTAATACAATACATTACATGGATAGATATTTTTTATTATGCATAGCAAATACCCAGAACACCCTGAACAAATATCTGCAGATCGCATAAATATTTGTTCCGAGGCGGGAATCGAACCCGCAACCTCCTGCGTCGAAGGGGAAACTTCGCCCGCCGCGCCACAGAGGTCGTCAAAAAAAAAGCGTTCGACGTGTCGGTAGGTACCTAAAAGTCTTTACTTTCCCAAAAAGATTACTATCAGACACGTAATGCGACCGACATCAAGCGATCCTTCTTCCACTTGACATGTCACTTCCCAAACGTATCGGTTTTTCTGTAAAAGAAATTATATTGACTCTCAGATACATCGGGTAAGTGTCCCTTAATAAACTCCTTTTATAGGCTTTTGTAAGGGACACTTTGACACATAGCCTTTGGTATTATTTGATAGGATTTTATTGATAGTTGGCTATATAATATTAAACAAATATTTTTTGTGGAAATCACATTGCCTGATTTTGTACAAAACTGGATTATTATGTAAGAGTTTTTTTTTTAATGAAACCAATAGGCATACTAGCTAACGGGCCTGAGTAAAATAACCAGTGTGGTGAAAGCACTCATACTCCTTGAATGGTTGTAGAGTTGTGAAGTTTTGTTCTGAATGATTTCTGCAAAGAATGTTTTTTTTTTATACCTCTTGGAATGACGGCAGATAGCCCCCACCTGATGTTAAGCGGTACCCTCTGCCTATGAACAGTGCATTATCACATAGGTCACGTCCACCTAAGACGCACCCTATGTGGCGTTGCACCGCGCCCGCCCGCCTGAGACATAAAAATTAAAAGTCTCATGTGCCTGTAATTTCACCGGCAACCATACCTTTCAATCCGGAACACAGAAACGCGAGCAGTAATGCTATGCGGCAGAAATAGGTATGGTGGTAGTACTTCCCCGGACGAACTCTTTCACAAAAAAGCTCTACGACTACTAAATAATATTCTAAATATAAAATCTAAATATATCTAAATATTTCATGTCGTTTTACTTATTTACAGAAAAAATTATACAACTAATACATGAAGGTATGTACGCACACACTCACACACACACACCTAGACACACGCCTTTTTCCCCGAAGGGATCGGCAGAGACTCAATGGGCCTCTTTTGTGTATATATGTACAAAATTTCAAAAATACAAATAAATCAGTTGTGCTACCTGCAGACCGCTGCTAACGATCTAAAGGTAGCTCTACTGACCCGAATCACTCATCCAATCATGTCATTTGCTCTTTCTTGGTCTCATAAAAGTATGCGGCTCTGAAAAGAACCTTTTTGAATTTTGATTCGAATTGTTAACATTGTTTGGAACTGGAACTGACTTTAGAATTCCTGACTTTATAATTGGTTAAAATATTCAGCCAAAGATCTACATAGCGAAGTTTGTTATTAGGTATTTAGATTGAAGTTCGTTTTAGATACTACGACCTTTGTGGCGGGCGTAGTGGGCGAGTAGCCGGCTGAGATTTGAGAGGTTGCGGGTTCGAATCCCGGTGCGGAACTAATGTTTGTATGATCTGCAAGTATTAGTTCCGCGTCTGGTTATTGTACTAGTAGTTCCTGATACCTACGACACAGGGCGACCCTAGCTATAGACAAAGTGAAAGTAAAAAATATGTTATTCATTAAAATCACAAGGATAATTTTGAATCGTCTTATAAACTAAATTGACTCCTGTTCTAACGCGACCAAACCTAGAATAATCAAGCAACAAACACGGCGCGCGCTTTATTTTTTGATCCTTTTTAGGGTTCCGTAGTCAAAGACAAGGAACCGTTTTTTTATTTTTACACAAAAAATTTAAAAAAACAATTATTTTTGGGGTTTCCCATACTTAGAACTGAAACGCAAATTTTTTTTTTTCCGTCAAACCTATACGTGTTGAGTATCTATGGATTGGTCTTCAAAAATGATATTGAGGTTTTTAATATAATTTTTTTCTAAACTGAATATTTTGCGTGAGAGACACTTCCAAAGTGGTAAAAAGTGTGTCCCCCCCCCCCCCCCCCCCATAACTTCTAAAATAAGAGAATTATAAAACTAATAAGAAAATATAATGTTCATTACATGTAAACTTTCACTAAAATTGGTTTGAACGAGATCTAGTAAGTAGTTTTTTTTTAATACGTCATTAATCGTAATCCATCCAAGAACTTTTATATTATGTTACTTGCTGCTACGGAACCCTTCATGGGCGAGTCCGACACGCACTTGGCCGCTTTTTTACTACTAGGTTGGAACTGGGAAGCATCTGTGTGGTATCTAGAGAATAAAGAGAAGCTTTCAAAGAAAAAAAGAACCATCTTAAAAACCAACGAGGTAAGAAATAATACATAATTTTATAAGACAGCACACGCAACGCTTGATATACTTATAAATAACAGTTTCATAATTATGTAGGAGCAGGTATTGCAAATTGCCATGTTAGCTGTCGAGGGGCAGAGCGATATCAGGCCACGAGGAGTGTGGGATAACTGTTTGGTGTTATGTAATGTTATGTTTTGGTATGTTATGCGTTGCACTATCGCAAAAGTATTTATTTCAACAACATATATTGAAGTTCACCGCTCGCCATCGGCAGAGGATTCATCCGCACACCTTGGAGCCAGGGTGGTCCCAGACAGTGCGGTTTCAGAGGAAATTCCTCCCACGAACGCTCATCAAGTTGTGGAATGATCTCTCTGCTGAGATTTTCCCAATCGACTACAGTACGGGGTTCTTCAATAGGGGTGTTTGGAATTTTTTAAAGGGTCGGCAACGCTCGTGTGATGCCTCTGGTATTGCAGGCGTCCATATGCTACGGTAACCGCTTACCAACAGGTGGGCCGTAAGCTTGTTTGCTAACCTTGGTAGTATAAAAAAAAAGTTCACCAGTTAACACGTCCAGTCCATAACATACCTAACGCGTGACACGACATGCGACGCCTTGACCGGCGCAAGCGCGTGCCAACTAGGCGAGGCCAGACAGACATACAAGATATTTGTTTATTTATTTAGACAGAGCGGCCGACATTACAGCCATCTGTTTATTTTTATTTGAGATCTGTAGAGATGGGATGGAAATATAGGAATAATTCAAAATCAAAAAATATTTATTATATAGGATTCTTAAAACCCTCTTCGACACGTCATCTTTTTAGGGTTCCGTACCCAAAGGGGACCCTATTACTAAGACTCCGCTCTCCGTCCGTCTGTCCGTCTGTCACCTGAATGTATCTCATGAACCGTGATAGTTAGACAGTTAAATCACAGATGATGTATTTCTGTTGCCGCTATAACAACGAATACTATAAAACAGAATAAAATATTTAAGTGGGCTTCCATACAACAGAGATGTTTTTTTTTGCTTTTTTAGGGTTCCGTAGTCAAAGACAAGGAACCCTTATGGATGCGTCATGTCTGTCTGTCTGTCCGTGTATGTCACAGCCTTTTTTTTCCGAAAGTATAAGAGCTATATTGTTGAAACTTGGTAGGTAGATGTATTCTGTGAACCGCATTAAGATTTTTACACAACAATTTTAAAAAAACAATTATTTTTGGGGTTCCCTATACATAGAACTGAAACTCAAATTTTTTTTTCATCAAACCCATACGTGTTGGGTATCTATGTATAGGTCTTCAGAAATGATGTTGTGGTTTTAAATATATATTTTTTCTAAACTGCATAGTTTGCGCGAGAGACACTTCCAAAGTGGTAAAAAGTGTCCCCCCCCCCCCCCCCCCATAACTTCTAAAATAAGAGAATGATAAAATTAAAAAAAATATATGATGTACATTACCATATAAACATTCACTCAAAATTGGTTTGAACGAGATCTAGTAACTAGTTTTTTATTTTTGGGGTTCCCCATACTTAGAACTGAAACTCACAACATTTTTTTTCATCAAACCTATACGTGTGGGGTATCTATGGATAGGTCTTCAAAAATGATATTAAGGTTTCTAATATCATTTTTTTCTAAACTGAATAGTTTGCGCGAGAGACACTTCCAAAGTGGTAAAATGTGTGTGTGTGTCCCCCCCCCCCCCCCCCCCCCCCCCATAACTTCTAAAATAAGAGAATGATAAAACTAAAAAAAATATATAATGTACATTACCATGTAAACTTTCACTCAAAATTGGTTTGAACGAGATCTAGTAAGTAGTTTTTTTTTAATACGTCATTAATCGTAATCCATCCAAGAACTTTTATATTATGTTACTTGCTGCTACGGAACCCTTCATGGGCGAGTCCGACACGCACTTGGCCGCTTTTTTTTTTATAGATAATGGTACGGAAACCTTCGTGCGTGAGTCTGACTCGCACTTGGCCGGTTTTTATCCAATAATCACGTTTAAATTTATACAAAAAAAACATACAACTTAAAAGCTTTCCATAAAAAAAATACCCCAATCGCTTTAAGGTTGCGCAGACGATCAGTAAATCTTTTTTTTTTAATCTATGATAGATCTTTGTTTGACCACGATCTCACCTGTTGGTAAGTGACGATGCGGCCGAAGATGGAGCACAAAGGTCTAGAAGGCACCTATTCACTCTAGCCTTGAAGAGACCCAGATTATAGTTTTCAGGAAAGACAGACGACGGTAGTGTATTCCACTCCTTAGCAGTTCGCATTATAAAGGTAGAACTGAAGCGTTTAGTACAAATAGAGCGTGTACTTATGAGGTAAGGATGGTTTTCATAAATTTACTGACATGGAAATAACATTTAATTTATTAATTATCTTGAAGTAATTCTCTGAAAATAGACTTACCCTAAAAATATGGTCAACCAAAGTATGAAATGTCCACTACTTTGTCCGTGTGTAGTTTTTCCGTAGAAACTTCATCCCGCGCCGCTAAGAGGGTGAATTTCGTTACCAGTATAGTATTATTTTGTCTGTGATTTAGATAATTCCTTTCTTAGTGACATGCCTAGATCACAAAAAGAATTTACCCTCTGTAGTGTATCAATGTGAGTATACGATAGTCTTGTACCTAGATAGTAGTAGTATAGCTTTTTTGTGGAAGAGTTCGTCCGGGGAAGTACTACCGCCATAGCTATTTCTGACGCAAAGCAGTAGTGCTCGCATTGCTGTGTTCTGGATTGAAGGGTTATAGTTGCCGGTGAAATTACAGGCACATGAGACATTTCAGCTTTATGTCTCAGGGTGGCGGGCGCAGTGCAATGCCACATAGGGCGTGTCCTAGGAAGACGTGACCTATGTGATAATGCCTTAATCAGATGGTACGGCTTAATATCAGGTGGGCCACCTGTTTGAACCGTCAATCCAAGTTGTTTAAAAAAAAACTGTTGTGCCGTGAGTGATGTCGGCAGACGGTCTGCTCTGTAAACGTGGTGACAACAGTGAGAATTTGCCATGAGCCGCTTACGAGGGTACCAGGAATTACTTACTTACATTGTGGTGTACAACACTACACCCTCCAAATATCAAGTCTCTAGACTTACGGCTTAGGCTGTGTGAGTGTTGATAGTCCGTTAGCCAGTCACGCAACGCTAATATTGATTACTAGTAATTTGACATTTGGCCTGGTACGAGTTACACAAATAAAAACAGATAGATATATGCTTGTCTCATTCTAACACATGAATACATTCATATAAAAGAATGAGACTGGTATAATCGATACCGGTTTGTTTTTAGCCTTAGTTCCATGCTTTAGTTCTTCTTCTGAGGTGTGCGTCTAATTTATATATAGTATGTAGTTTTTTCTCATCGTTTCAGGAACACGATTTGAATTCAAATGTTACAATCTTTTCCCACAGCCATTAAACTTTCCAACTAGTTTAATGAATACCTACAACGAATGTTACTTACGAAGGACTTGAGAGGCAATACGGAACTTGGTAGAACAGAACCTATAAGGAATAAGAAATTCGCGGGATACAAAAGGTGATTTCACATGTCAGAATCAGACTCAACTAATTACAGTATTTTAGGCCCTTCTCCCATTAGGATACGCACAGGCGATTCAAGTATCCTGAAGGTATCCTGCAAGTCTCGGAGACTAGTCGCTGCCAAGTATCTCATATACATTTGAATGCAGGCTCGCACACTAGCCTGCATTCAAATGTATGTGAGATACTTGGCGGCGACTAGTCTCCGAGACTTACAGGATACTTGAATCGCCTGTGCGTATCGTAATGGGAGAAGGGCTTTAGCAGCATTAATGATCCTTGAGCCGTGATGGCTAAAGCGTGAATTACACAGAAAAGGCGTAAGGCACAGGAACGGCGAAGGCGCGGCGCAAGCACGGTACCGCTTCGAAACATATTAATGTAGAATAATAATTAATGCTGGACAGTTCACACCGCATTATCTAGCCCCAATCTCAGCAGAGCTTGTGTTAAGTGTACTAGATAACTGATACACTTAATACAATACATTACATAGATAGTTACAAAACGTTTCGGTTCTACCTTTATAATGCGAACTGCTAAGGAGTGGAATACACTACCGTCGTCTGTCTTTCCTGAAAACTATAATCTGGGTCTCTTCAAGCGTAGAGTGAATAGGTGCCTTCTAGACCTTTGTGCTCCATCTTCGGCCACATCGTCACTTACCAACAGGTGAGACCGTGTTCAACCAAATGTCTATCAATGTTAAAAAAAAATGCTATTTTTTATTATACAAAGAAAATACCCAGAACAGCCTGACAAATTGTACAAATATTTGTTCCGAGGCGTGGATCGAACCCGCAACCTAATGCGTAGCAGGTGAACCTTCTGAAAGCGACTCGTCGTGAATTATACACAAGCGGTGCGTGGAGCGGGCGTGGCGCAGGCGTACCGCCATGCCGCTTTGTAGGCTGCGCCGCGTCGCTACCAATCGCGAGGAACGGCGTGCAAGGGGCACGTCGCTTGATAAACATTACGAGCAGTATTTACCAATATTTACAGAAGAAGAAGACATGCTATCGTCTCGTCACGTCAGACCTTGCCATATCGTCGCCTTTTCTATGTAATTTAATGTCACGTCCATGCCTTATCCGTTCCATGCCTGTGCCTTACGTCTTTTCTATGTAATTCACGCTTTAAAGAGAAGGTATTGACCGAGCAGGCGAAACAAACGAAGACTCCAACTTGCAAAATTTGCTTCCACTGTCTGTCTCGCGTACAGGTCGTATTTTACAACTTATGTTGACGAAACTTGATATTACAGGTTTACCAAATTCATCGTTCTTTTTTTTGTCATCGGCGAGTTTTTTTTTTTTTTTTTTTTTATATTACTTAGATGACGGAACAAGCAAGAGGCCCACCTGATGTTAAGCGGTAACCTCTGCCTATGAACAGTGCATTACCTCATAGGTCACGTCCACCTAGGACGAACCCTATATGGCATTGCACTGCGCCCGCCACCCTGAGACATAAAGATGAAAAGCCTCATGTGCCTGTAATTTCACCGGCACCCTTACCCTTCAAACCGGAACACAGCAATGCAAGCACTACTGCTTTGCGGCAGAAATAGGTATGGTGGTAGTACTTCCCCGGACGAACTCTTTCACAAAAAAGCTCTACTACTACTAAAAACTACTGCGTGTTTTGATTGGATGTGTGAATCCTCAAAAATTGTTTGCTGCGGCGGCATTTACCAGATAATATTTGTCAGAAACATTTGGCCCCCAATTCTAATCAAGAATTTCGAATTTGTGTAAAATCGGGTAAGAGGTTGTCAAGATATAGATTATGGATCGACATGATGCATAGTTTTATACAAGTTTGGGGTCGCGAGGTCTACTGTTCGCAGATCTACTGGTGAATAAAATGTGTGGTTTGAAAATGCATTACGCATTTTAAGGTTGAATCTTTTCAACTTGTCAACGTGACAGATGTCAGCACGTATAAAAAGCGCTCCTAACCGCTATCACCTTCTACCTTGGACGCGTACGTAGCAGGCGGGGTAAGCTTCCTGTTGTCCGCCTGTCGTACCGAAGCTTTGTTTTAATTGGTATGTTATAAAACTCATTATCAAGTAATAAGCTATACACAGAGAAGCTTATCTTATTTAAAAAAACCTCTGACTATTTATTATCAGTGTTCAATTAAACTTGGAAAAAGTTTTTTGTGAAAAAAATATTTTTCATCACAAGCTTTTATAAAATTAGTGACCGTAACCTGATCAAAATGAGCCTAAACTCGGCCAGTCTACTATTATCAATCGAGAAGTTCCGTTGTCTCCATCATCAGATCATCTCGTTGTCACCATAATATTGCATTGTCATCTGAACTTGACAGGTATGCAAAATATCACCTCAATCGGTTGAGTATAACTGCTTTAAAATTCAGTTGCAAGATTCCACCCGGACTTACATTGCAAGTTAAATAAAATCTTGTAAAATATAGGGAAATTCCTTTTTAAATATATAACCCTTAGTACCTGAGTCAATTAAAAACTTTCCGGTAAATAGGTAGGTAACTGACTAAACATCCGGAATTAGGTATAATCCTATCAAAATTACCCGAATACCTCGGACTGAACACTTCGGTCCATTTAAATTTTAATGTCCCAACTTTGTCACAGGTTGGAGTTAACGATTTATGTACCTCCGAAATGCCCTGACCATCTGCTAATTGGAATTCTAATTTATAATTTGCATTAGTAATTCTCCAAAACAATTTAATCTTGAAATTGTGATTCGATTACATAATGACAATTTATGACGGAACTTTCATTGATTGATTTCTTTCATTGAGTTCGTCCGGGGAAGTACTACCACCATACCTATTTCTGCTGCAAAGCAGTAGTGCTCGCATTGCTGTTTTCCGGTTTGAAGGGTAAGGATGCCGGTGAAATTACAGGCACATGAGACTTTTCAACTTTGTGTCTCAGGGTGGCGGGAACAGTGCAATGCCACATAGGGTGCGTCCTAGGTGGGCGTGCCCTGTGAGGTAATGCACTGTTCATAGGCAGAGGGTACCAACATCAGGTGGGCCATCTGCTTATTCCGTCATTAAAATCAAATAAAAATATAAATATATTTTAAAGTAATTTCTTGTAACTAGTCATGGGGTCACATGTGACCCCAAGTTTATTTATCTTAAAAACATGGAGTCACCCAGGACTCTAAATTGTGAGGTCACACGTCATGGCTCCAGATACGATTTCTTCGAATAATAAAGTCTCTATGTCGTGCAAAGTGGATGTTTTTTTTTTTAATGCAATTCCACCTGGGACTCGCCCTATGTGGTAAATCACTACGCCCGCGCCACCCTGAGAAATAAAAATGAAAAGTCTCATGTGCCAGTAATTTCGCCGGCACCCATACCCTGCAAACCGGAACACCGCAATGCTAGCACTACTGCTTTGCGGCAGAAATAAGTATGGTGGTAGTACTTCCCCGGACGAACTCTTTCACAAAAAAGCTCTACTACTAACTACTATATACAAAGATCCAGTTTTAAGACACACGTGTATCTTAAGTAACATTTTATAACCAAGTCGTGTCGCTAGCAAGATACTAAATCTAGTTTTAAAAGAAAGTTACTGACTGACTTTGCAGTCTTTCCGCAAAAATCTTTAATCTCAGCGAGGTCGCGACAAAAATCCAGTCTCTCTGAAGTCTAGTTGAAATGCAATTACTACTCAACTCTAGACCGCTTGATTCGGCGGACTTGCCGAACGAAAAATAACAGTATTTTGTAACCCAAGTCGATAGATTAAATAACAAATAACATAATGATTAAAAAATAATAAGAAGAATTCAGTCGAATTGGTAAAAAAAAAATATGTCTCAGCTCTGACGCACGACTGGAGTTTAATCCAGTTCAGTTCAGTATAAGAAAACAAAAACTTCGGTATTTATTTGTTATCGCTTTATTTTACGATTTTCTACCACGACGGAAATGACGACACTACCGTCGTCTGTCTTTCCTGTAAACTATAATCTGGGTATCTTCAAGGCTAGAGTGAATAGGTGCCTTCTAGACCTTTGTGCTCCATCTTCGGCCACATCGTTACTTACCAACAGGTGAGATCGTGGTCAAACAAAGGTCTATAATAGAAAAAAAAAAAAAGTTTTAAAATTTTTCGCCTAGCGTTGGAAGGTCAGCCGAATCAAGTGGTTCCTAATCTGGATGCTGAAGGGCAGAGTTTCAATTGGAATTGCATTTCTAGCACTCTGCCAATGCAATTCTGAAACCCCTGTTGGTCATTTTGCGCAAACTTTGTTACATTTTTTTTGTAATATAAGCTTCAAGGTATAACAAATCTATAATTTACATAGCTGTACACTAATCGACTGTCGCTGTAGCACATTCATCGTAAAGGACAATTCCATTAATATCATAAACTAGCGACTCGCCCCGGCTTCGCACGGATAGCCCCCGGTGAAACCCCCCCCCTCTCCTACCCTATGTCAATCTCCTGGTTCTAAGCTACCTCCCCACCAATTTTCAGCCAAATAGGTTCACCCGTTCTTGAGTTATAAGTGGTGTAACTAACACGACTTTGTTTTATATACATAGATGTCTGAAGATGTTTGGATTTTGGATGTTTGTTACTCAATCACGCCAAAACGGCTGAACTGATTCTATGAAATTTAGTAGAAAGCTATAGGGTACTTTTTATCTTTATATAATGCGAGCGAAGCCATAGGCGGACACTAGTTAGCAATATTTGGTTTCGCTTACGGCTGGTAATATCGGACGCAGATGGTTTAATGGAAGTGCGATAGATTACACGCTTAAAAACGTGAAGTTCTCTCTTATACAGGTGTAACATAATATCCCTTTAAGCCAGGGGAGGGTGTATTCTACACAACAAGGCGAATAAATTTAGTTCACCGACTTTTTAAATTTCGCAGTTTTTAATTCATGAAATGTCACGTAAACATCCTGAAATTCCCCAAGAAATGTTCCTAAACAGCATGAGGATGTTACGGTACGTTATGGTACCTTAAGTAGGGCTGCCTCACGTTGTGTTAGATACATTTCTGGAGGAGCTTCAGGAATTTATCGCGGAATTTCGGGATTTTTACAAGGCATTTCATGAATTAAAAACTTCGAATTTTAAAAAGTCCTAGAACTAAAGTTATTCGCCATGATGTGTATAATAAAATACCCCCTCCCCGGGCTTATAGGGATATTATGTTACACCCTGTATACACGATGTGCCACGGCAACAGTTAGGAACTGTAATTTATTTTATGTCTCATTATCATAACCCAACCATCGTCCCATCGTTCTCTTTCACAACTTCATCGAAATATTAATAAAACATCGACAAGAGGGAAAAAAGCTCTGCAAATAGGATAGAAAATAAGTTTTTTTCGTCTCGTGAGATTCGAAACTTTTACCATTACGTCCCGACATCATTCGATATATTGAGTCGAAATAAACAACAATGGTATGTATTGGAACAAACAAAATAGATTCGAACGTCTATAGTCGCCGAGAAACAGGTCTATTGGACACAATTTTCTTGAGCTTAGAGACTGTCCGATCTGTCTCACTAAAGCACTGTCAGTTCTTATATCGCTCTTTAAAAATCTGATGACTGACCCCGTTGATATATTCATATGCAATTCCAATAAATTAAGTACATTAAAAATCATTAAATAAGTAAATTATTATAGTGCTGCTTATGAACCCGCAACCTCCTGCGTCGCAGGCGAACCTTGGCCTGCCACGCCACAGAGGTCGTCATCTTTACAATATAGTTGCTAAGTTCATCTATTAGTTTTCTAAGGTAATTTTTGTAGATTTTAATATATGTACCTATTGTTTTGGCTTTCTGCACGCGTTGGTGTAAACTGTAAGTGCAGAAATCAGTTGAATTTAAATAAAAATAGCTCGCGTCTGTGACGGCCTTTATACATGATATGTATTTATTACTAAAACCATGCGCCGTGGTATGTTAGGCCTAAGAATATACCTCTCCGTCTCCTCCCGTGGATGCCATCTAAGTGATTACACCAGGGCATGGACAGCAGCCACGTTTCACGACGCACTGACAAAAGGTAGATTATACAGACTACACGATGGACAGAACCATTTGTCAAAAGGAATATTGGCAGACCGTATAGATGGTGGACTGATGATGTTATCCAAATCACTGGGAAAGACTGGATGATGAAAGCAAATGACAGAGAGTCGTGAAAGAAGATGGAGGAGACCTTTACCCAAGAAGGGATCCATTTTTCGTAAAAAAAACAAATTAAATTGTTACTAAATAGGTACGTAAGAAACGACGATCTCCACCGGGACCTTAATATAGAGTTAGTCAATAAAGTAATTCAAAAATATGTAGAAGTCCACGAACGTAGACTTCATCATCATATTGTGAACGTCGCCGCAATCCAGGTTCTTGACAACACGGACATAGTGATAAGACTCAAAAGAACTAAACCATATGAGTTAGTGTAGTGTAAACTATAGTGAAATGTAGTGCAAACTAGTGCTTGCTAATAAGAACACGAGAACAAAGTGTCCTCCCCTTAAACATACACAGTAAGAAAAGTGTCAATGGATACATTCTTAGGTATAATTTATGTTATAAATCTAGGTCAATGTTAAATTACTTATTAGCCTGCTTTATGGCTAAATTGTATTGATATTGTACATTTATTAATGTACACTAATAAAAAAATAGGTACCTACTAACAACTAGAGATAAGTAAAATTACTAACAATTAATGTATGTAGGTACGTTTTACAGTTTTGGAATAAAAAGGTTTTTATTTTAATTATTTATTTATGGACAGCAGCCTCCACCTCAATACTCAATACCGAATAATGCGATCACCAATCCGCCTGCCAAGCGTGGTGAATGGCCCTCATTTTATTATATGGCCTCTTTCAACAGTGAACGTCTAATGGATGATCACGATGATGATGATTACTAAAACGTGACCTTAAGAGCAGTCAATTCCAGTACTTTCGATAAAAACGCTGGTGCTCAGCTCGTACGTGATTATAAAGTTGTAACAATTTTTTCGTCAGATGTTTTGCACAAATATGTATCTTGAAGAATATATCTACGTACGTGATCTTTTTTTTTTTTTTTGTTTACCTTTAAATTCTGTATAAGCCTTCAAAAATCAGCTTATTTGCACAATTTTACCTGAACTTTGTATGTTCATAATGTTCTTACAAACTGTAAAAGTAAAAAAAAAAGATCAGGTATCTCGTCCATGTTGTGTAGAATCTAAATTACAAACATTTTTTTCACAAACTTGAAAGACTTTTTCAAAAAAACGTACGTGCTGGAACAAGTTTTAGAATATTTTGCGCGTTTATTGCCGTTTCGCAAGTAAGTAGCGGAATTTTCCGAATTCCAACCACAGGATCTGGCACTAGCTCTCATTTTACACAGTGCCTCTCTTTCAAAAATTGAATTGTACAAACATACAAGATTTTCATTCAAATCGAATTGGGGCCCCTTGAGCTCTATTTTTTTTAGTCATATTTGAGGAACCTATAGAACTCGACACTAAGGGCTAAATGTATTGTCTTTTTCAGGTATGTATAGCTGATCGAATCAGGTGGAAATTCGTCTCTGCCTACCTTCCCGATATAAACGCCGTAAGATTTAGTTGTTAAAAGTTTTCTGTTAGTATAAATCGTATTTGATTTTTACAAATTTGGCCACAAATAGTACTATATAATGGTACGTCGCGTCGATGTATTGTCAAATTTTGGAGGATAATTGTTTTTAAAGTTTTTAAATAAAGTACTGGTGTAAATATGAATAAAGTTTTCATAAAACATGGTATGTATGTATATACAATGTATAATTTACTATACAAAAAATTAAAATCATTTCAAAATTTTGAGTAATCAAGGAGTAATCGGTGTACTTACTAAACAAAAAAGTACAATCGCTTATATTTTATATTTATATTATATTTATTTATTATTATTTATTTATAGTATACACCGTTACCAGTAAACCGATACATGATATATACATGATATTTATGTTATGCATGCCAAGTGCTACCACAACTAGAGATGACCGACAACATGCTATTAAATAATGACGAGCGAGAACAGATTAAAAAAAATATATAACATTATCACAAATTAATTAAAATCACAAAAATGTCCTACAAATTGAATTAAATTTTAACAAAACAAACATAATTATTAAAACAAAAAAAAAATATCAAAAAACATAGTCAATTTGTAGGCTTAAAAATTTAGTCAGCTAATAATCTTGGTAAAGATATTCAACACAATACTCTCTTGCCCTCAATGTACAAATCGTATCAACAGCCGAAAGCTGCACCTACAAACATTGGTCGAGTTCCCGCCAATATTTATATACCTACTCTTCTTTTATGACCCTTTACACGCCAAAGGAGCGCACCGTATCTTCCCCTTCCTTGTTCTCAGAAAACATCCTAAACTTTTCACCCCTTAACCCCGTTTGCTACTGACTCACATCTCTAAACCGGAACGAATCTACAGTCATATAGGGATGCTATCCATTACAGGAAATAGATTAATATCGATTAAAATATATTTAATATTTTTATTTATTGAAAAAAACACACACATCATACATATTACACATTTTATTACACATTCAAAAAAATTACAAGGACAAAAATATTTCTGATATGTCCAACAATAATGGTGTTCTATAACATTTACCGCAAACATTGTACACAAAGGGGAAAATAAAATAATAGTAAGAAACACAAAATTAAGAATAAGAACTAAAAACTAAAGCTAAAAATTACAAAAACAAAAAAAATGTAATTACTTTGTAAGATAAGATTAAGATTTTGAGCCAAAGCGGCTCAAAATTTTATTTTTAAAGGTTCGTAGGTGGTCGCAATATATGCCCATGTATGGGTTTTTGTTGTTCAAATCATTGTATTGGTTACACATTCTCGTGGTAGGTACTTTGAATATATTTAATACGCTTATTTATATATATTTAATTATATTTATATAATTAATTAATATATTAAATGTATTGGTTGACTTCCACGTTATATTAAAATGGCTTCAGTAATTCGGTACCTACTAATAAGCGTCTATTCATTGGCAGCGTTCATCTTAAACTATGAAGAATTTAAGAATTTAAAGTTGTGTCCGGCCTAAGAATAGACCCTCCATCTCCTCTCGTGGATGTCGTAAAATCCAACTAAGGGGTAACCTGTCCTGTCTGCTAGCTTATTATGGAATGTGTTCAGTCGTGGGAAGCAATGGCGGCGATGAGCTCATAACTCGTCACGTCTATAGTTCACGATGGTGCAACCCACTGTGAAAAGAGGCCCATTGAGGCTCTGCCTACCCCTTCGGGGAAAAAGGCGTAAATCTATGTATGTACCTAAAGTTAATTCCTGATAGGTTGATAAAAGCAAAAATTGTTAGATTGCAAAATAAAACAGTTTTTTTTTTATTTTTGAAATTATCTTGTTTATTTAATACTTTTCACTAAAAACGGGATATTTACCATGATTTTTGCAACTGTTGCAAAATATCGGGAACAATCAAAACTCAAAATTAATGGTAAATATCCCGTTTCTTGTGAAAAGTAGATTTATATTTATTTAGCTATTATAACTACGTCATGTAGCGTAAAATAAACTTTAACGTTTTATACCTAGGTTAGTCCTCTTGCCATAATAGTTATTAGTTTGATAAAGAAGCATTAAAGCATTTTTAGAGCATTTTTTACACCACTCCGCGTCACAGAATATATGATAGTCCGCATTCAAAAGAAAAACTTCAGGGCAAGTCAAGGTCTTGCGGGTGCGAAGTTCTTGCGAGAGTGGATATTAGATTCCCTGAATAATTAAAAGTTCTTTACATATCAAAGAAGCATTTTAGCATAGGCTTTATAGTAGACTAGAATGTTATATTTTCCAAATCGTATATTTCTTGCACTGAATAAACGTTGTATCAGACCACGCAGTTTTTTTTTTAAGGACGTATAACACAAAACTTTTTCAGGTACCATAATAATGAACCATGAATAACATTGTGATGATGTGATGGTAAAAAGTTATAGATAATATATTCGTCTTTCGAGATAGCTATTAAAAACTAAACAGTTTCCTAAAAAAAACACTTAGATATGCACTTACCATTGCAAGAATCGCTGAAAATTACGAAAAATGGGGTCTGTTTAGGCACTATTATAGCTAAATCCACTGCATATTTGAATATGAAAATAATAAGAAATAGTCGCTTTTATATTCCTCAATTCGTATAACTTATTATCTTATGCCCAAATAAATTACTTTTTCATTTATGAGAATGAATAGACATTATAAAACACACTATAATTTCTCCATACATTTTTCTATGTAAAAGTGACGGGATGCAGGGCTACCTCGGCTCGGCTTGTCATTCCGCGCTCGGACGCGTTCGTGGAAAATGTGTTTGTCGTCAGACGCATTCAAAATGTGACAGCGTCCTTAATTGCGTAAATGACGGAACGCCTCTGCCTTCAATAATGTACTAACTCATAGGTCACGTCCAGCTAGGACGCACCCTATGTGGCATTGCACTGCGCCCGCCACCGTGAGAAATAAATATGAAACGTCTCGTGTGCCTGTAACTTTACCGGCAACTTTCAAACCGGAACACAGCAATGCGAGCACTACTGCTTTGTGGCCGAAATAGGTATGGGACGCAGAACAGAAAGTCGATGGATCTCAAGACTGTTCGTCGTGGCATTCTATGGGGGAGACCTATGACCAGCAGCGGAGATCTACCGGCTTATGTTGATAGTTATGGAAACTAAGCCTTATCTTTACTAGTATTGACTAGTTTTTTGTCAGTAGGTATAGACTAACTTAATAGACGTAAAATTTTGGCACTATCTAACTCATTAAAGTTCAGTTCACGAATAGAGAGCGATGTTTTTTTTTATTTTTTATTTTAAATCCATTTCGAAAGTTATTTTCAAAAATAAAACCAAGTTTCCCTCGGCGTTGTGTTATTTGAATATACCGAAGGCAATTAAAACAGCTAAGGATTGATAGTTTAGGAGGAAAATGGTTGTATCTACGAAAACAGAGGCTAATTTGCAAATTAATTTCTTACATGTTAAGTTATTTTTTCAAATTTTTGAAACCAATATTACATGCTTTATATGATGGAGATTAATATATATATTTCTTTTGTAGATTTTACTATAAAGATTGTGGAGAAAAAAGGTTTTAATACACCACATTTCCACCTTAATAATCAAGTAGGCTCAGAAATTTTGTTTTTGGAATCGTTAACGCATATAGTCTAACTATCGATACTTTCAGTCTATGATACCTAAAGGCTTATCGACTTTTCCCATCACTAGTGAAACGGATACGTGTATTATTGTTATGGAAATGATTATTGCAAAGATTTGTGTTTTGATGTGGAAATAAACATTTTTACTAGTATTTTCTTTGTGGAATTGAATTGTTTATTCGTTATTTGTTTATTTGACGGTAAGGGGTTTTTGGGGGATAAAATACGCTATCACGGGTGATTTTACAACCAGAGATATAAGCCTACATGCTACACCTTATTCTAATTCAGTCTTTAAACTAGTTATAAAAGGGATACAAATTAAAATTAAAATTACCAGTTCAACAACAGAAGCCCAATTCTCTTATTTATTTTATAACCACACTGCAAGTTGACCGAAACGAGATTGTATTGTAAATTGACTGAAAAATTGGTATTCTGCTCCCTCATATTTTATATTATTTTATATTTATTTATTAGAGTCACTAACATAGTATACACCGAAAAAAGTAAATACACACAAGATAGATAAGTTATACATGCCAAGTGCTACCACAATTATAGTTGACTAACAACATGCTATTAATAATAAAGAGCGAGAACAGATTAAAAAATTAAAAATAAAACATTATCACAAATTAATAAAAAAACCCAACATGTCCTACAAATTGAAATTAAATTTTAACAAAACAAACATACATAAAAAACCTAAATTTTAAGTGAAAACATTACTTAGCGAGATTTTTCCTAAAATTGGGTAAGCTTCCGTAGAACAAATCAACGCCTTCGACCTTAGACACGCAGTTATACTGGCGAACCATCCTGTTCAAAGGAGCATTAAGCCCAAGATTGGTCTTGCAACAATCGGCCTGAAAAACCTTAAAGCTAGACGCCCTGGGCAGCCTTGATGGAGCAGAAAAGCGAAGAGAAGCCAGCAACTCCGGGGCTTCCAAGACGTTATTAACAAGCTTAAAGAGGAAAACGTTATCAAGCAAGTGCCTTCGATCCGCTAACGATCTTATCTTGAAATAATCAAGTCGTTATTCGTAGCTCAAGAGGATTTTACCTTTAAAGCAAGAGTATGTAAGATGCCACATAAACCTTTTTTGAACACTTTCAAGCCTTTTCTTATAAACGTCATAGAAAGGATTCCAAGCAGAGCTGCAATATTCTAAGCCGCTTCTTACAAATGAGTTGAAAAGCATTATTTTGATTATTGGTGACTTAAAATAACAACAATATAATCTACTTTCGGTTCTTGCGACCATTAGAGTAGGATAGTGCTATATAATAATTGTAAAGAGTGAAAGAGAGAATTCTCAGAACTTTGAAACATTCAAGTTACAGTCACATTTCGATATAATCACATTCCGCGTTGTATTGTCAGGTGAGCAGAATACCATTTTTGACGTTTGTGACATCGACACTAGATCGTAACATGATCCGATCTTTAATTTGACTATTTTTTATTACGAGAATTGGGCTTCAGACTATTCCCATTTTGAGGTTGCGCCAAAACCAGGCAGAAATCTTCATACAAAAAAAATGCCTGGCGCCGCACGGTAAAGCTGTGTTTATTGAATATCTCGTAAAATATAGATAATTTTACCCCTACAGTAAACCCTTGGCTTTGTTGTATTGATTTTATTTATCGATTTTTTACCCAATAATATGCTCCATTAAACAATCGAAGCTAGACAAAACTTAGAGTTAACTTTGTTTTATTTTAATCGAGAAAATATTGTCCTATCGAGTTTCTGGTACAGTGATCCCTCGCAATTTTAATTTAGTATCCAAGCATATTTGTAATTTGAATATTGTACTTGATTTAGCCTGTTAAAAATCAAATCTAAGATTGGTAATTTTGAGTTCTACCCCACCGTTAATCTATCTTCCAGGAATGGATTTTGGATAAAAAAGATTACCTCCATCCTTAGCTCTCAGTACAGCACATCTCTCCGTACAAAACGCTCGCAGACTCGCCCAGGGGCGCCGTTAGCAGAAATACGCACATAAAGTAGGGTTATGATTTCGGCATGTGGGTCTGATACAGCTCAGCTGAACAGCTAGGTCAGTGAAGAAATTTTGAAGTATGTATGTACACTTTTGTTCTTGGTCGCATACGCGTTAGTAACTAGTAGCATGGTACTCGTTGCTCCCGATAGACACGACCCAGTGATGCTAGTGTGAGTTCAGGACTATATGTTATGTATTTGTGTGACTGTTGGGTGTTATGTTATGTTATGTTATGTGCTTGTAAGTAAGTATTGTAACGAGCTAGGGTTCGGGACAAAATAATCACCAGAAACCCACTTCACGATCTGATCCCACCATCTCCTTTTCATCATAGGATGAGCAGGCATACCGCTCGGTACCATCCTTACCTCATTAGTATATACCGTCTATTCGTACTAAACGTTTCAGTTCTACCTTTATAATGAGAACTGCTAAGGAGCGGAATACACTACCGTCCTTTGTCTTATAACTATACCTCTTCAAGGCCAGAGTAAATAGGTGCCTTCTAGATCTTTGTGCTCCACTTCGGCCACATCGTCAATTACCAGCAGGTGAGACCGTGGTCAAACAAAGGTCTATCAATGTTGAAAAAAAAACACTTATGTTCGGTTTAAAGAAAATTACACTTTAATCAAATTATCCAAAAACATTGACTCACTCTTCACTACGACTGTACTTTACTACGCTGTTCACTATCAATTATCACTCTCGAGTTACGTGACTGATTTGCACTGGAAGCCAGTTTACAACCGACTGCACTTTGAGCGAGCTACGCTTATATGTAAGCATTGTACATACATACATACACACACGCCTTTCTCCCCGAAAGAGTAGGGTAGGCTCAAATGGGGTTTTTTTCACTACGGGTTGCACCATCGTGGGAAAGAGACGTAACAAGTGGTGAATTCATCGCTGCCATTGCTTCCCACATCTGAATCGGCTAACGCTTTCTTCCAGTTTCATAATACCTAAGCTAGCAGCCAAGAAAAATCTTATAACAACGAATCTTATCAATAAGTCTGGTTTATGTGAGCATTAGAAACCCAGAATGTTCTAACACTATCGAGTATTGCGTAGAACTCTTTTGAATCATCCAAAGAGGTACATTGGTACTGCTCTAATCTCAATCTTATCCAGTGTGCCTACTTGACAACCGATGACGTTAGTAACTCTACGTCCACTGGTCAATAGACGGCGCTAATAGTCTCTTAATGCGTTTACGCAACTTTACGCCAATCAGTCGGTGTAACAGTATTAAATGTTTTGTTCTTGGCTATATCAATCGTATAGTCACCCAAGCACAGGTATTCGTTATTTTCAGAATAAATCACATAGAGGTATCCTACAATTCGTAGACAACCTAGGATCAATAGACACCTATACAGTTCGTAGACGCTCTACGGTTCGTAGCTTATAAATACTCGAAGGTTCGTAGCTCAGATAAAATGACGCCAGTTAAGGGTTCGTAGACATTCTACGGTTTGTAGACAATCTACGGTTCACGAACTCTACGATTCGTAGACCCTTTGTTTCGTAGGTAACCTATGTTTCTAAAACGGCAAGGTCATAGTCACCTTTTTTTCTCAAAAGTGAGCTTGCTAAGTTACATATATCTGTGGTCCGTGTTATTTTAAGGGCACATTTTTCGGGACTGTCTCGAGAGGATTGGGAAGGACAAGATAAATAATAGTGAAGTTGTGATGGCGGATGAGGTAGCGAGTGATTTCGGGTCCTTTACCATTTAAATAGAACACAAATCTGGAGGAATAACGTATGAGATTTTTGTTCAGCAATATACTTTCCAAAGCAAATTTTATGTATTACTTTGGTTTTTAACATTGATAGACTTTTGTTTGACCACGATCTCACTTGCTGGTAAATGACGATGTGTCCGAAGATGGAGCACACAGGTCTAGACAGGAAGACTAGAAAGCAGGTCCCTTTCAACTGGATCTCTTCAAGGCTAGAGTGAATACCAGACAGACGAGGCAAACAGTAACAGTAACAGTAATACACTTATATCACGTGTTGACTGTCTTTTCTGTACACCACGCGTTGCCTCAATCGATAGTGGTGTGCAATAAAGTATTTTCATTCATTCATTCATTCATTCGATTTTATAACCAGTTTCAACCACCCGATTTTGCAGCACAAAAGAAACACCATATTACGGGGACAGCGAGCTGATCTGATGATGATAGAAGGTGGACAATGGAACTCGTTGATGAAAAATAGCACACTGTACCCTTAGTACGAGAATTTTACAGTATTCGAAACTATATGAAGTTTCGTTTCCTTCAATACATTTTCTGACAGCGTCCTTAGTTTTCTACTCGTTTTCGCTAGGGGCGCTGCTAGTAAATGTATGGAAGGAAACGAAACTTCCTGTAGTTTCGAATACTGTCAAATTCTCGTACTAACCCCCCAGAAAATGAAACCGAGGTAGTGGTATCCATCGTAATAAAAGAGTGAGAAAGAGGATAGGTCGATATATATCTGTCAATAACATCTACTCGCAAAGCCTTTAGTTAGTTCTCCCGTGATCATGGCGCATGCAACTGTGCCGAAATATTGGGAACAAAAAAAAACTCAATAATAATCGTTAATATCCCGTTTTTAGTGAAAAGTATGGATAGTTTCAAAAGTTATAATAGTAGACTGGTCATGTTTAGGCTCATTTTGATCAGCTCACAGTTCTGACTAAGTACATAATTCACACACAAAGCTAAAAAGCAGATTGTTTTTAAAAACCCACGTTTTTATAACAGAAAGAATGTATAAAATAATTTCTCCAAGATTTAAAAGAAAAATCTTGGGGTGTTTTTAACCAGTTTAAGTTTTCTTAATAATATCTATTTTCTACCACTCTTTACACCTATTGCCTGCACCCCACGTTTTTCGTATTAAGTCTTACAAGGGTCTAGGAGAAACTATGTTATACTTTTTAGTCCGTGGTAAAAAAAAGTGGAAAATAAATAAAATCATTATAACGTTGTTTGGTCTAACAACATACATACATACATAGACACACGCCTTTTTCCCCGAAGGGGTAGGCAGAGCCACAATAGGCCTCTTTTCACAGTGGGTTGCACCATCGTGGAATATAGACGTGACAAGTGGTGAGCTCATCGCCGCCATTGCTTCCCACGACTGACTCAGCTAACGCTTTCTTCCAGTAATAACACATTCCATAATAAGCTACCAGCCAGGACAAATCTTATACCAACGAATCTTATCAACAAGTCCGGGTCAATCCCTTAGTCGGCTTTTACGACATCCACGGGAGGAGACGGAGGGGTCTATTCTTAGGCCGGACACACCACAGCATTTAGTCTTACAAGGGTCTAGGAGAATCTATGTTATACTTTTTAGTCCGTGGTAAAAAAAAGTGGAAAATTAATAAAATCATTATAACGTTGTTTGGTCTAACAAGATGTGAAAAAATATCCTAGCTTAATGCATAGCTATATATATCCTCCTCTGTCATTTATATTCCACTGTCCAGGACTTAGATCATTGCAGGCCTCCCTACATCCAGGATAATTCCTAGCTATGCAGTAGGATGCGTTGGTCTGTCCGGCCTAAGAATAAACTCCTCCGTCTCCTCCCGTGAATATCATTTAAATCGACCAAAGGATGGGCAGCTTCGAACTGAGTACACAACACTAATACTGCGATCACCGATCCGCCTGCCACGGTGATGATGGCAAATCCCCTTCTTGCTTTCTATTGGGGAGGCCTCGTCAAGCAGTGAACGTTTTACTGGCTGATGATGATGATGGAGATTCAGCAGAAACATGTGGTTACTTCTTTTATTAAATTTTACTTCCCAAAACCATTTGGAAATGATTTTAATTCAGTATCTAATGGCCAATCTCATTTTTAAACGACTGTTATCATTATTAATTTAGATAGAACCCCAGCAGAATCTGCTACCCTTTAGGTAATTAAATTCTCTTTTTAATGGATATAATGTAGCCCTTAACGTAGTCCTTTGGCACACAGAACCGAAAATAGAACATTTGACTGCATTGCGTATAAAGGGAGAGAACACACAAATGCCAAAGGCACTTGACAGAAGTACAAACAATTTATATTTGAGAGAGGTTGTACAAATATGTAGTTAAGGGTGGGGTATAACGCAAAATTACCAATCTTAGATTAGATTTTTTACTGACTAAGTCGAGTACAATATTCGAATAAAAATATGCATGGATACTAAATTATAATACCGAAGGATCACTGTACCAGAAACACGAGAAGACAGTATTTTCTTGATAGAAAAAAAAAACCCAAAGTTACCTCTAACTTTTCGCTAGGTTGTTTAATTAAAATGGTGCATGATTTCTTAGGGTAATAAATCAGATAAATAAAATCAATACAACAAAGCCACTGTAACAAAGTTTACTGTAAGTAGGGGTTTTGTAAAACAATCTATATTTTACGAGATATTCTATAAAAACTGCTTTTTCGTGCGGCGCGAGGTGTTTTGTATTTTGTATGAAGATTTCTGCCTGGGGTTGGCGCAGTCTTAAGGGCAATTCGGACTGTTTATACCATTTTGATTTGGAAAGTTAATTTAGAATAATTGTTATTTTTTTAAAAGATTTATTTAACTTGCAATTTTGTGTCCGTCAAATCTTGCAGCTGAATTTTGAACCAGTTATCTTCGATCGATTGAACTGAAATTTTGCATACCTGTCAAGTTTCAATCATTCAATCAATCAATCAAATATCTTTATTTCAGGCTTATTGAAAAATGTACAAAAACCTAAACAATAAGCCCATAGCATCATAAATACCTTAAAAACTAACATACACATAAAAAAACACTTTAGACTTGCACACGTTTAGACGGCGACGTTAATATTCAATGACAATACAATATTACATTTATGTTTTTTTTTTTTTTTTTAATTATATTTTAGTAGTAGTAGAGCTTTTTTGTGAAAGAGTTCGTCCGGGGAAGTACTACCACCATACCTATTTCTGCCGCAAAGCAGTAGTGCTCGCATTGCTGTGTTCCGGTTTGAAGGGTAAGGGTGCCGGTGAAATTACAGGCACATGAGACTTTCATCTTTATGTCTCAGGGTGGCGGGCGCAGGGCAATGCCACATAGGGTGCGTCCTAGGTGGACGTGACCTATGAGGTAATGCACTGTTCATAGGCAGAAGTTACCGCTTAACATCAGGTGGGTCTCTTGCTTGATCCGTCATCCAAGTAGTATAAAAAAAAAAAAAAAAAAAAAAATTACGGTAACAGCGAGCTGATCTCATGATGGAGACGGAAGGTGAACGATGGAACTCCTCGATAGTTAATAGTAGACTAGCCGTGTTTGGGGTCATTTTGACTAGCTCAAGGTTCTAATTTCTACTTTCATCATCATCAGTCAGATGTACATTTTATAAAAGCACCATTTTTCCCAAAAAACTTATTTTGATATTAATTGCGTATTTTTAGTTTTATAATGCTGAATTTAGAAATTACAAGTTAGAATTTAATACTATACATTTATTTACAGAAAGAATAATAAAAGGTATGTACAAAATACATATGAAACAATTGTGCTACCTGAAGACCGCTGCTAGCGATCTAAAGGTAGCTCAACTGATCCAAATCAATACCAGACGGAAACGTCCTTAAGATTCTGGCTGCATAGCCACGCTGAATGGCAATACTATTGCTTTGAGCCAGATAAGAGCCAGTTTTTTTTTTTTTTTTATACTACTTGAATTACGGAACAAGCAAGAGGCCCAGCTGATGTTAAGAAGTAACTTCTGCCTATGAACAGTGCATTACTTCATAGGTCACGTCCACCTAGAACGCACCCTATGTGGCATTGCACTGCGCCCGCCACCCTGAGACATAGATGAAAAGTCTCGTGTGCCTGTAATTTCACAAAAGAAAAAACTAAAGACAAATATGAGCTCAAAATTAAAATTCTAACTTGTAATTTATTATTTTAACGAATGTGTGTTGGATTATTATACCTACAGCATAACAGTGAGTTGGTCTAACATTTATTTACCAATTACTCCACATCTGAGGTACCTACCACACCACTCTATTATATCTACCAAAATTAATCCTTAGATCCAAAATTATAAAGCCTCGTCATCTTCATCATCATCATCATCAGCCTATTGGTGTCCACTGCTGGACGACGCGATGCCTAGGAGGGGGTGCAAAGGGGTTTTTTTTTTTTTTTTTATACTTCTGAAGGACGGAACAAGCAGATGGCCCACCTGGTGTTAAGCGGTAACCTCTGCCTATGAACAGTGCATTACCTCATAGGTCACGTCCACCTAGGACGCACTCTATGTTGCATTGCACTGCGCCCGCCACCCTGAGACATAAAGATGAAAAGTCTCATGTGCCTGTAATTTCACCGGCACCCTTACCCCTCAAACCGGAACACAGCAATGCGAGCACTGCTGCTTTGCGGCAGAAATAGGTATGGTGGTAGTACTTCCCCAGACGAACTCTTTCACTAAAAAGCTCTACTACTACTAAATTGATTTTGATTTTGATTGATTTGCAATACTTACCACGCTTGGCGGCTTTGGAGATCGCAGTTTTCATTAGGACCGTCATTCCACGAATATTTGAGTGCCTCCTTGCGGTGGGTATGAAACTCACACTTGACGAAGTATTTTATTAAACCAGTGAAAAAGCTGTCCCGTAAATTCCTCCATAACTCCAAGGTCCTAAGCACCGGGACTTTAGGACCCTAATGTCCCATCTTATCTCATGTTTAATTTAAAGAACAGTCGGCGACGAAATACGATGCACGAAACTGGCTTCAGAATCTCGAGCAAGGATTCTGCTTTGGTGTCTAAGTTCAAATTAATTTATTTCATAATTTATAACATTTTATAACAGTTTTGTCAGCAAAGCGTTATAAGTAGGGTGACGTTAATAATTAAATAAAAAGCGGCCAAGTGCGAGCAGGACTCGCCCATGAAGGGTTCCGTAGCAGCAAGTAACATAATATAAATCGTTAATGTAAATCGTTATTTTACGTCAGTAGGAAAAGATTTGGCTGACAATATTTTAAGCTCGCTTTCCATGACACAAAAAGAACTCGTGTCTCTTGTTAGTTCATCACTAACAAGTACCCCGGTAAATTCATTTTTTATATCACCAACTGATACTTATGAAATTACTAAAATAATTACTTCACTTAAAGCTGCATCTGCACCTGGTTGGGATAATATCAGTAACAATTTACTTAAACATTGCAAACATGTCCTATCGCCCATTATATCGTTTCTAACAAACTTGAGTATCAGCAGTGGAATTTTGCCAGACTCTCTTAAAATTGCAAACGTTACTCCATTATTTAAAGCTGGTGACCCCCAATTACCTTCTAACTATAGGCCGATATGCTTACTTACATCATTATCAAAGATAATTGAAAAAGTGGTTAACAAACGCCTTATCAGCTATCTTGAAAAACACCGTCTTTTATCGGATAACCAATATGGTTTCCGAAATAACAAGAGCACGGAAGATGCCGTTACCAACTTAACAGATTTTGTTGCAGGTAAATTAGATAGTGGGAAAAGGTGTATTGGCGTTTTTCTTGACCTAGCCAAAGCCTTTGACACCGTATCGAGGCCTATCCTGCTTCGTAAAATGGAAACCATAGGTATCCGTGGGACACCATTATCGTGGTTTAAATCTTACCTGAGTGCGCGAAAACAGAAAGTCAAGCTGAGTAATCATTGTAGTGACATTTTGGAGACAGAATTTGGAGTGCCTCAAGGAAGTGTATTAGGTCCAACACTGTTTTTGATATACATAAACAGCCTTTGCTCGTTAAACCTCCCAAAATCTAGAACCTTTGCTTTCGCAGATGACACCGCAATAGTTTTTTACGGGGATTCATGGAGCGAAGTCTCACAGTCTGCACAATCTGGCTTATCAATGATTTCTGAATGGCTACAGCATAACTTGTTAACCTTGAATACAGAAAAAACCAAATACATACCATTCAGCATCACAAAGAGTACATCACCTGAATCTTCCCTACAGATACAACTGCATAACGGTCATAGTCTATTGAATAATACAAAATGCAACTGTCCTACTTTAGACAAAGTTGACACGATCAAGTATTTAGGCGTACTTATAGACGAACACCTGTCGTGGACAAAACAAATTGCAGCTCTTCGTTCTAGACTAAGGAAGTTGCTATATATTATGAAACAGTTAAGATCCTGTGCTGATTTACTAACAGTAAAACTAGTGTATCAAGCACTATGCCAGTCTGTGTTGACGTACTGCGTGTCTTCTTGGGGCTCAGCCTGCAAAACTCACATGCTACAACTTGAACGAGCCCAGCGTGCAGTTCTAAAAGTCGCATATAAAAAACCCTACCGGTACCCCACGGAAACCTTATACAAAGACGTCAAGCATCTCACGGTTAGACAACTTTACTTAGTAAACACTACATTAAAATTTCACAAGAATGCACTAGAAGCCATAAGCAACACCTATGGCAATCGAAGGTTAGTATGGAAGACCCCCAAAATGCGAACCAGGTTCGGTCAAAGATGTTATAGTTTTTTGGGTCCTTACATTTATTCCAAAATGAACAACGTCCTAAACTTATTAAAATTTCCTAGAAACAAGTGTAGAAAGGTATTGACTGACTGGCTGATGACTCGTACTTACAGCGAAACGGAGGAACTACTATCTTTAAAAACGTAAATGACCCACGTAACCCTAAGTATTTTTTTTTTTTTTTTTTGTTTTTCTAACGCTTTACCTACTCTTATTCACTTACACACATACACACACACACTCCTACACACACACACACACACACACACACACACACACTATCGTATGACGTGATTATCACATCATAACTAATACTCAATCTCGCCGAAATACTTTATTATTTTTTTATTTTTTTATTCACCTACTGGTTATAGTTTCCTTTTATATCATATTTTTTTTTTTAACTATATTTTCTCTAATTTTAATTATTTTATGTTTTTGATAAAATTTCAAACTCAATTTGCTTACCCAATTACTGTTTGTTAGTGTATTCACAAACTTACCATACATTTTAATTTTTATTTTGTTTCACAAATCTGGAATATGTTTTGTTATTTTTTTTTTACTTCGCAACTGTAGCAATATTATTTAGCGTACGTTCTCCTCAGTTACGAACACAATTGTCGCACTACGAAAGAGAACTAGCTACCCACAACACAGGTTTTCCTAAGGTGGGAGCTAGTGCACTTACAAATGTTTGTCAACTTACAACTTACTGTTACAGCTTATTTAGTACGTACATAGTACTTAATTAGTTTTAGACAATATTTGTAAAACACTTGTTTCATATTTTTTTGGACCAATTTAATAAACTTTACTTTACTTTACTTTACTTTAATAAAAGTTCTTGGATGCATTACGATTTATGACGTATTTAAAAAAAACTACTTACTAGATCTCGTTCAAACCAATTTTGAGTGAAAGTTTATATGGTAATGTACATCATATTTTTTTTTAGTTTTATCATTCTCTTATTTTGGAAGTTACGGGGGGGGGACACACTTTTTACCACTTTGGAAGTGTCCCTCGCGCAAACTATTCAGTTTAGAAAAAAATTATATTAGAAACCTCAATATCATTTTTGAAGACCTATCCATAGATACCCCACACGTATGGGTATGATGGAAAAAAGTTTTTTGAGTTTCAGTTCCAAGTATGGGGAACCCCAAAAATAAAAAACTACTTACTAGATCTCGTTCAAACCAATTTTGAGTGAAAGTTTACATGGTAATGTACATCATATATTTTTTTTAGATTTATCATTCTCTTATTTAGAAGTTACGGGGGCGGGACACTTTTTACCACTTTGGAAGTTTCCCACGTGCAAAATATTGAGTTTAGAAAAAAATAATATTAGAAACCTCAATATCATTTTTAAAGACCTATCCATAAACACCCCACACGTACATGAAATATGTGTATGGGTATGATGAAAAAAAGTTTTTTGAGTTTCAGTTCTAAGTATGGGGAACCCCAACAATTTAATGTTTTTTTTCTATTTTTGTTTAATAATCTTTTTGCGGTTCACATAGTACATCTACTTACCAAGTTTCAACAGCATAGCTCTTATAGTTTCGGAAAAAAAGTAGCTGTGACATACTCGGACAGCCAGACAGACATGACGAATCCATAAGGGTTCCGTAATTTTTTTTACGGAACCCTAAAAAACATCATATTTATAACTGTAGTACTGTTACTGTACAAGTGTCGTAAAAGGATTTAGGGTGTGTCAAAAGTCACATGTGTTTGAATTTTTCGTTCTTGAATACGCCGGTTTCCTCCCGATAATTTCCTTTACCGTTTCACTGATGGCCCTTTAAAAAGGTGGAGGCGGCTCAAGACGGTTAATTGTGGAATCAATGAGGGTGGCCTACGCCCAGAAGACGAATTCTACAGGCTATTATGAACGATAATGAATACAAACATGTATTATTTTACTCATTATGTAACTAAGGATTGCAATTCGGACATATTTTCAACCGGATCCCGCCGGAACGATTAAATCCCCTCGTCTCCATTCCACCACCTGACGACCAGACGTGGATAGTAGTTTGACGACCTCTGTGGCGCGGCGGGCGAAGCTTGGCCTGCGACGCAGGAGGTTGCGGGTTCGATTCCCGCCTCGGAACAAATATTTGTGCGATCGCAGATATTTGTTCAGGGTGTTCTGGGTATTTTCTATGTATAATAAAAAATATCTATCTATGTAATATATTGTATTAAGTATATCAGTTATCTAGTACCCATAACACAAGCTCTGCTTAGCTTGGGGCTAGATAATGTTGTGTGAATTGTCCAGCAATATTTATTTATTTATTTATTTATAATGAAGACAAACATGTATTATTTTGCTCATGTTGTTACATCATATGTAACAGGATTGCATTACAGACAGTTTTTCAACCGGATCCCGCCGGAACGATTAAATCCCCTCGTCTCCATTCCACCACCTGATGACCAGACGTGGATAGTTGTTTCACACTTTTGTTGTCGACATACCACAGTCGCGTAAAAACCTTTTCTCGAGCTCTTTCATCATACGGACAGCAAAGGCCTGGAACTCTCTTCCAGCTTCTTTATTCCCTTTATCATACAACTTGGGTATCTTCAAACGAAGAGTGTATAAGTATCTTCTAGGCGAGCGTGCTTAAATCCTACCTGACTTAGAAGTTAGGGCTTGAGCCCTGACTTCTGGCCGAAAGGGGTGAAGTTCCGGCGGTTCAAAGGCCGTCTGTCACGTGATCCCCCGGGCCGCGACGCGTCGGCAATCACACGTGTGTTAGATTAAGTTATAAATATCTTTATATGTATGTTAGTTGTAAGGTATATATTACTATGGGCCTTTTTCTAGGTACAATGTACATTTGTCACTGTTGCCTGAAATAAATGTATTGAATTTAATTTAATTTAATTAAATAGGCCTCATCGTCAATTCCCATCAGGCGAGATGTAGACAAACGCGAGCCTATAATACAATCTAGTTTTCTCTGTAACTCATGTTGAAAAGTATCCCCCGTGTAGCTGACTGTACTTAAATGTTTGAAAATGTTTATTTACCTAAATATATATTTCCTTATGGCGGTAGCCACAATGAGGTAGGAAATAAATGATAATGAAAATAGAGATGGCAATATTTTCAACAGTTTCTAAAACACTTGTACTTGGCAAATATGTAGCCAAACCATTACCACAGCCACATTAACCAAATTATTTATTTAAAATTTACCTATTTAATACGAGTTGGTATTTTAGTAGTAGTAGAGCTTTTTTGTGAAAGAGTTCGTCCGGGGAAGTACTACCACCATACCTATTTCTGCCGCAAAGCAGTAGTGCTCGCATTGCTGTGTTCCGGTTTGAAGGGTAAGGGTGCCGGTGAAATTACAGGCAACAGGCACATGAGACTTTTCATCTTTATGTCTCAGGGTGGCGGGCGCATTGCAATGCCACATAGCGTGCGTCCTAGGTGGGCGTGACCTATGAGGTAATGCACTGTTCATAGGCAGAGGTTACCGCTTAACATCAGGTGGGCCATCTGCTTGTTCCGTCATTCATTAGTATAAAAAAAAAGAAAAAAAAAAGAAAAAAAAAATGGTACTAACCTGTAGCGTTGCAATTTTCCCATAACATAACACACCCAACAGCACATACATTAGTCCTGATCCCACACTAGGATCCCCTGTGTCGCGGGTATCAGGAACTACGAGTACCATGGTATACGGGTGGCCGTGGTATCCGGTGTACATGGTATCCAGAACAAATACTTGAAGATGATACAAATACACTTCTGGACACATCTATTGGCCCACCTTAGAGTTTAGGTTTCTGTGGCCCCTACTTTAATATGATTGCTAGATTGAACAAAAACTATTGATGCAGTTTTAAACCTGATACATTTTACCATCTTTTTCGATCGTATTGTTTTAAATTTTGAATTCAGAATACCACACGACATGGAGCTACGCCTAACAAGTCGGGTATGCGCCTTGATGAAGGCAGTTGAATTTTGATTAAAAAACATGTTTTATCAAATAAAGGATTAATTTAATAACGCGTGTTGCCTCGATGGGCATCTACGACAGCTCTCATACGATTAGGCATAGAGTTTATCAACCGCTGTATGAAATTTTGAGGGATCATCTCCCATTCCTCTTCTATGGCAGTTTTCAACTCCTGCATCGTCTGGGCAACTGGCTGACGAGCCCTAACACGTCTTTTAAGCTCGTCCAACATGTGCTGAATCGGGTTCATGTCTGGGCTTCTGGCTGGCCAGTCCATAACTGTGATGTTCACATCCCGAAGATATTCCCTGACGATGCCGGCCGTATGGGCTCTTGCATTATCATGCATAAAAAGGAAATTTGGGCCCACATGGTCCACGTATGGCATCATGTGAGGTTCTAATCACTCACGAATGTACCTTTCAGCATTTAATGTTGGCAGCCGTGGTCCCGTAATAACCTCAAGTTGAGTTTTGCCGCTCGCGGATATACCGCCCCAGACAGTCCATGAGCCACCGCCATAAGCAACCCTCTCTTCAAAGCAGCATTGTGCAAAACGCCCTCCCTTACGTCGGTAGACCTTCTTCCTTCCATCATTGCCATGTTACGCAATTTTAGACTCATCAGAAAAGAGTACACGGCTCCAATGCTGCTGAGTCCAATTTAAATGAGTGCGCGCGAAATGAAGACGCTCTGTTCGGTGGGCTCGCGTTAGTTTGCGGCCATTCGCTGGCTTGTATGGTACCATATCGTGTTCTTTTAACCTTCTCCGAACAGTTCGAGTGCTCACAGTTACTCCGTGGAAGTCGCGAAGTTGGTTTTGTATCTCAATGGAGGTAAGGTGACGATTTCTCAAGCTGGTCGTCACGATGAATCGATCCTGCCTTTCAGTTGTGACCCGAGGTAGTGGCCTTCCTTGGCGACGAACAAAGCCGCCAGCCTCTAGGTACCGCCGATAAACATTTCGTACCGCAGATCGACTTAAATTAAGACGCCATAGGTTCTCAAATGTCTCTAGAATTTTAAAGTTTTTGATAAGAATTCTTATAGTTTTCTAGGAAGAAAAAAATATATGATATTTTTGATCATTTTATCTAGTGAAATCATTAATTCAATACACTATTTGAATTACTTCACTGAATAAAAAAAAAACACAAAGATACCACCTTTTTAAAATTGAAATCATGTTTTTGACTTACTTCTTTCACGTTTTAACTTATGAAACACTTAGTGTCATGTTAATTTTTATTTAAATTACTGAAGTCATTAACAAAATTTTGCAAAACTAGAAGGGAATTTTTTATATAATTTTTTAAACACAAATATAAGTATCAGAGCGTGCGCTCGCCTTGTTCAGACCGGTCGCAGACCGCATCGAGGTAGGACCTGTGTCAATTTTCCCGCCATCGGTCACGTGACTACGGAGCGTCTCCGCAGTACAAACTAATATTGGTTCTGTGGCACTGCTAGCAAACAAACGCACTATATATCAAGCAACTCACAAATCATAATTATGAAAAAGCCAACAAACGTAAGTAGAAGTAAAACCTAGGTAACAAATATATCCGATTTTTTTTGCGAATAAACTCTGACTTCAAATTGTTACTTTAGATGGGTACCTTGCCTACATACCTAGTAGGAGTAGAGATCATCTTGCCTAAGAAATTACCTTTTTGTCTCCTCCAGTGGATGTGTGCAATGGTGTGTCCGACCAAGAAGTAGACCTTCCGTGTCTTCTCGTGGAAGAGTGCCGTGATGAGTGTCCAACCTTAGAAAATACCTCTCCGTCACCTCAAGTGAAGACCCTGGCCTAAGGGAAGACCCTCCGTGTCTTTCCATGAAAGAGTGCCGTGATGTGTGTCTGGCCTAAGAAAATACCTCTCCGTCTCCTCAAGTGGATGTGTGAAGTGTTATGTGCGGCCTAAGAGTAACCCTCCGTTTTTTCCTATGGAAGAGTGCTGTGGTGTTTGTCCGGCCTAAGAAAATACCTGTCCGTCACCTCACGTGGATGTGTACAGTGGTCTGTCTGGCCTAAGGGAAGACCCTCCGTGTCTTTCCATGAAAGAGTGCCGTGATGTGTGTCTGGCCTAAGAAAATACCTCTCCGTCTCCTCAAGTGGATGTGTGAAGTGGTATGTCGGGCCTAAGAGTAATCCTCCGTTTTTTCCTATGGAAGAGTGCTGTGGTGTCTGTCCGGCCTAAGAAAATACCTGTCCGTCACCTCACGTGGATGTATACAGTGGTCTGTCTGGCCTAAGGGAAGACCCTTCGTGTCTTTCCATGAAAGAGTGCCGTGATGTGTGTCTGGCCTAAGAAAATACCTCTCCGTCTCCTCAAGTGGATGTGTGAAGTGGTATGTCGGGCCAAAGAGTAATCCTCCGTTTTTTCCTATGGAAGAGTGCTGTGGTGTTTGTCCGGCCTAAGAAAATACCTGTCCGTCACCTCACGTGGATGTATACAGTGGTCTGTCTGGCCTAAGGGAAGACCCTCCGTGTCTTTCCATGAAAGAGTGGCGTGATGTGTGTCTGGCCTAAGAAAATACCTCTCCGTCTCCTCAAGTGGATGTGTGAAGTGGTATGTCCGGCCTAAGAGTAATCCTCCGTTTTTTCCTATGGAAGAGTGCTGTGGTGTCTGTCCGGCCTAAGAAAATACCTGTCCGTCACCTCACGTGGATGTATACAGTGGTCTGTCTGGCCTAAGGGAAGACCCTCCGTGTCTTTCCATGAAAGAGTGCCGTGATGTGTGTCTGGCCTAAGAAAATACCTCTCCGTCTCCTCAAGTGGATGTGTGAAGTGGTATGTCGGGCCAAAGAGTAATCCTCCGTTTTTTCCTATGGAAGAGTGCTGTGGTGTTTGTCTGGCCTAAGAAAATACCTGTCCGTCACCTCACGTGGATGTATACAGTGGTCTGTCTGGCCTAAGGGAAGACCCTCCGTGTCTTTCCATGAAAGAGTGCCGTGATGTGTGTCTGGCCTAAGAAAATACCTCTCCGTCTCCTCAAGTGGATGTGTGAAGTGGTATGTCCGGCCTAAGAGTAATCCTCCGTTTTTTCCTATGGAAGAGTGCTGTGGTGTCTGTCCGGCCTAAGAAAATACCTGTCCGTCACCTCACGTGGATGTATACAGTGGTCTGTCTGGCCTAAGGGAAGACCCTCCGTGTCTTTCCATGAAAGAGTGCCGTGATGTGTGTCTGGCCTAAGAAAATACCTCTCCGTCTCCTCAAGTGGATGTGTGAAGTGGTATGTCGGGCCCAAGAGTAATCCTCCGTTTTTTCCTATGGAAGAGTGCTGTGGTGTTTGTCCGGCCTAAGAAAATACCTGTCCGTCACCTCACGTGGATGTATACAGTGGTCTGTCTGGCCTAAGGGAAGACCCTCCGTGTCTTTCCATGAAAGAGTGCCGTGATGTGTGTCTGGCCTAAGAAAATACCTCTCCGTCTCCTCAAGTGGATGTGTGAAGTGGTATGTCCGGCCTAAGAGTAATCCTCCGTTTTTTCCTATGGAAGAGTGCTGTGGTGTCTGTCCGGCCTAAGAAAATACCTGTCCGTCACCTCACGTGGATGTATACAGTGGTCTGTCTGGCCTAAGGGAAGACCCTCCGTGTCTTTCCATGAAAGAGTGCCGTGATGTGTGTCTGGCCTAAGAAAATACCTCTCCGTCTCCTCAAGTGGATGTGTGAAGTGGTATGTCGGGCCAAAGAGTAATCCTCCGTTTTTTCCTATGGAAGAGTGCTGTGGTGTTTGTCCGGCCTAAGAAAATACCTGTCCGTCACCTCACGTGGATGTATACAGTGGTCTGTCTGGCCTAAGGGAAGACCCTCCGTGTCTTTCTATGAAAGAGTGCCGTGATGTGTGTCTGGCCTAAGAAAATACCTCTCCGTCTCCTCAAGTGGATGTGTGAAGTGGTATGTCCGGCCTAAGAGTAATCCTCCGTTTTTTCCTATGGAAGAGTGCTGTGGTGTCTGTCCGGCCTAAGAAAATACCTGTCCGTCACCTCACGTGGATGTATACAGTGGTCTGTCTGGCCTAAGGGAAGACCCTCCGTGTCTTTCCATGAAAGAGTGCCGTGATGTGTGTCTGGCCTAAGAAAATACCTCTCCGTCTCCTCAAGTGGATGTGTGAAGTGGTATGTCCGGCCTAAGAGTAATCCTCCGTTTTTTCCTATGGAAGAGTGCTGTGGTGTCTGTCCGGCCTAAGAAAATACCTGTCCGTCACCTCACGTGGATGTATACAGTGGTCTGTCTGGCCTAAGGGAAGACCCTCCGTGTCTTTCCATGAAAGAGTGCCGTGATGTGTGTCTGGCCTAAGAAAATACCTCTCCGTCTCCTCAAGTGGATGTGTGAAGTGGTATGTCGGGCCTAAGAGTAATCCTCCGTTTTTTCCTATGGAAGAGTGCTGTGGTGTCTGTCCGGCCTAAGAAAATACCTGTCCGTCACCTCACGTGGATGTGTACAGTGGTCTGTCTGGCCTAAGGGAAGACCCTCCGTGTCTTTCCATGAAAGAGTGCCGTGATGTGTGTCTGGCCTAAGAAAATACCTCTCCGTCTCCTCAAGTGGATGTGTGAAGTGGTATGTCCGGCCTAAGAGTAATCCTCCGTTTTTTCCTATGGAAGAGTGCTGTGGTGTCTGTCCGGCCTAAGAAAATACCTGTCCGTCACCTCACGTGGATGTATACAGTGGTCTGTCTGGCCTAAGGGAAGACCCTCCGTGTCTTTCCATGAAAGAGTGCCGTGATGTGTGTCTGGCCTAAGAAAATACCTCTCCGTCTCCTCAAGTGGATGTGTGAAGTGGTATGTCCGGCCTAAGAGTAATCCTCCGTTTTTTCCTATGGAAGAGTGCTGTGGTGTCTGTCCGGCCTAAGAAAATACCTGTCCGTCACCTCACGTGGATGTATACAGTGGTCTGTCTGGCCTAAGGGAAGACCCTCCGTGTCTTTCCATGAAAGAGTGCCGTGATGTGTGTCTGGCCTAAGAAAATACCTCTCCGTCTCCTCAAGTGGATGTGTGAAGTGGTATGTCGGGCCTAAGAGTAATCCTCCGTTTTTTCCTATGGAAGAGTGCTGTGGTGTCTGTCCGGCCTAAAAAAATACCTGTCCGTCACCTCACGTGGATGTGTACAGTGGTCTGTCTGGCCTAAGGGAAGACCCTCCGTGTCTTTCCATGAAAGAGTGCCGTGATGTGTATCCGGCCTAAGAAAATACCTCTCCGTCTCCTCAAGTGGATGTGTGCAGTGGTATGTCGGGCCTAAGAGTAATCCTCCGTTTTTTCGTATGGAAGAGGGCTGTGGTGTTTGTCTGGCCTAAGAAAATACCTCTCTTTCTCCTCAAATGGATTTGTGCAGTGGCCTGTCCGGCCTAACAGTAGACCCTCCGATCTCTTCCCGTGGAAGAGTGCCGTGGTGTGTGTCCGGCCTAAAAAAAACCTCTACGTCTCCTCCCGTGGATGCAATGAGCATCACATCAATGTACCAATTCTACCTATTGCATTAGGATACGATTTTCAATGTTAACTACATTTTGATTACTAGGACAGAAAATGTATGGTAGGTAGTAAATGTCTTACCGGCTACCACCATCCAAAGGGCGTCGACGATTTTGGCATAGTCGTCAGCCGCCATTTAGTATTATTTTCAAGTTAGTGGCGCACTTTGAAAACTGAACATAAATGGCTAGAGGATACGGCTTATTTGCAAAACGTCCACTTTTCATAATGTACACCGCACTTTTCTATCTATATTATATAAAAAAACCTGGATAACGGTGACTGACTCACTGACTCATTGTTCTAGGTTTGTGTTTAGTTTTTTAATCAGACTCGGGGAAAAGTCGCCAAGCTGTTTTGGTCCTGACCAAAACAGTTCTTTGAAACGGTGACCGATCGGATCCGTTCAAACGACGCATCCTACTGTTTTTTGGGAAAGATTAAAGAAAAATGTTACAAACAAAAAAAATAGAAGGCTGCTCTAAAATGTATCTTTTAAACAGACTTGTCTGACTAGACTTCGGTGAATTAAAGCCTTTTACCAAAGTTAACACTCGAAAACTTTGTTTATGCAGAAATGTTGCCAGCATCTCGGTAAATATAGGAAAATCCTAACTTTTTTCAAAACCAAGATGGCGGATGGTGTAGTGGCCATTTTGTAAAATCGTGGAAAATAAAATTTTCCAATTGAAAACAAGAGACTGCGGGCAACACTGAGCTTGATGACTTGTATAGGGCTGTTGTGTGGGAGGACAAGTGGTGTTGCCAGGTGGAAATATTTTCCTCATTTTTAGGGTAATTTCCGAGATTTTCCCCAAATATATATAAAAAAATTAAGTTTTTGATAATAAATTGTATGTGGTATTAACCTTGGTGGTTGGTTTGTTTGTTGTTGAAAATGAAGGAAGTCCTTAAAAATAAACTTTGACTATTTAAGTAGTATATTGTTGGTAACCCTGGGAGAAAACGGTGCTTGTATAATCGAGAGACTGAAAAAAACGATATGGGTGGCGTTTTCGAGAAATTTGGAGGTGCTGATTGCGAATACATCATCAAATTTGCAGTCAGGTACGTATGTAAGTGAGTAGGAAAGTAACCTAGCAACCCTGCGTAAAGGTAATATAAGAAAAAACTAATATGGGTGTCGTTTTTGAGTAATTTGTAGTTGCTGATTACGAATATTACTTAAATTTTTCGGTTAGGTGGGTAAGTTAGTAGGTAAGCTGGTAACCCTATAAAATGGTAAGATCAGAAAAAAACTAATATGGGTGTCGTTTTCAAGTAATTTGTGGGTGCTGATTACGAATATTACGTTAGTTTTCTCTCTTCAAATTAACTTGGCTGTAGCTTCTCGAGCTAACGAGAACGATGGTCGAGTGAGTGTGATAAACGAAGAGATGACATTCGTATTAATTAGTGCAGGAGCATGTACAGGTACAGGTATAATTACAGGTACAGGTACAGGTACAGACACAGGTACAGGTACAGGTACAGGTACAGGTACAGGTACAGGTACAGGTACATGTACAGGTACAGGTCAAGGTCAAGGTTAAGGGTCAATATCAAAGTAGATTTATAGAGGTTCGTAGGCGTTGGAAGGAGTTTGTAGGGTTTGTAGGATTTTGTTGGGGTTTATAGTGTTGGTAGGGTTTGCAGGGGTTTGTAGAGGTTTGTGCATACACGCGAGTAAGCGGCAAAGGAAAACTGTACGCCAGCTGCTCGTACCTCACGCACCACCGACCCACTAGTTATTGTGCTATGGCTAGAGGATACAACTCATTCGCAAAACGTCCACTTCTTGTAATGTACAACCTTACTTATTCTCAATATGACCACTTCGCATAACGTCCACTTCGCAAAATATACACTCAATTTTTTTGCTAAAAATAGACTAAAGGAGATGTCCAAAAAATATATGGAGGCCGGTATAAAAATAACTAGAAATTCTAAGCAACATAATAGTTATTTACGGAGGAAGGGCATTTATTTGGCTATTTTTCAGCTAATGAAAAATAATAAATGTACCTCAATTTTTTGAAACTTGATTCAAATGTTGTGTTTTTCAAAATAAAGTTTAGAGCTTCCAACACTCCCAAAAGGTGAACTTGACGCTCTTTGGCATGCAGACTAAGGAATTTTGATACTCTCTAGCTAGCGAGACAGGCCGCAGACAGACAACCACAAAGAACTTTTCATACGACTATCCTACCTTCGTTCCATGTTGTCGCGTTATTACTAATACTTCACTTATTAGTTTATCCGTTCTGTGTAGGGTCAGGATACATTCTGAGTAGATACCTACCTACACTGTTGGAGAGTTCACTAGTAGATAGGGGCTGCCTGTAGTGATAATAGTACCTTTAGCAATCTAAAGGTACTCAGAATGTATCCTGACCCTAAGGAGGCGAGGAATGTAGGTACCTATGCATATTGATGCATAGGTACCTACATTCCTCGCCTCCTTATAAACATATGTATTTTTCAGGTAGCTCAGGGCACAGATAAATTTATTGTAAATTGTGTGTTAGCACGTATTCCATTCAAGAAGAATATTTTAGTCATCATATCTTTGGGCACAGGCAGAAGAAGACGAAATAGCATATTTTCTTGTTAGAGAATATTTTATTCATCATATCTTTGGGCACAGGCAGAAGAAGACTAAATAGAATAATTTATTTTGTGTGCGATCGCAGATATTTGCTTAGGGTGTTCTGGGTATTTTTATGTATAATAAAAAATATCTATCTATGTAATATATTGTATTAAGTATATCAGTTATCTAGTACACATAACACAAGCTCTGCTCTGCTTTTTTATATTTTAGACTTTTTACTTTTTTCATTTGATTACATTTTTACTTCTTGGTTTTAAAAGTAAAATATAAATACAAGTAAAAAGTAACGAAAAGTAAAAAAGTTGCAATTTCCACCAGGCAACACCACTTGTTCTCCCACACGATATCCCTTTACTAGTCATCAAGCTCCGGTGTTGCCCGCAGTCTCTTTTTTCAATTTGAAAATTGAAAACTTTACGATTCTACAAAATGACCACCAAACAATCCGCCATGCGCCATCATGGTTTTTAAAAAAGTTGTGATTTTGCACTCTATATACACCAAGATGCTTACAACTTTTCTATATAAATCAAATTTTCGAGTGATAACTTTGGTAAAAAACTTTAATTCACCAAAGTCTAGTCGGACAAGTCTGCTTAAAAAACCCATTTTAGAGCAGCAATCTATTTTTTGTATTTTTATTTAATCTATCCCAAAATGCATCCAGTAGGATGCGTCGTTTGAACGGATCCGATCGGTCACCATTTCGAAGAACGGTTTTGGTCAGCTTGGATTTTTTAAATGACAGATTTTTTCCCGAGTCTGATTAAATAACTTAACACTTTCCTAGAACATGACCCATCACTAAAACGACTCCTTCTAGGAGAATAACGATGTCAATGAGTCAGTGAGCCAGTAACCAATACCCAGCTTTTTTGAAAAAAAAAAATAGTTAGAAAAGTGCGGTGTACATTATGAGAAGTGGATGTTTTGCGAATGACCCGTATCCTCTAGCAAAATGTAATTTTTTTAAAGTGCGCCTCTAACTTAAAAATAAAACTAAATGGTGGCTGACGACTATGCCAAAATTGTCGACGCCCTTTGGATGGTGGTATGGTATGTATGTTATGTACGGTAGTAACACATTTACTACCATACATTTTCGGTGCTAGAAATCAAAATGAGTAGTTATTACATTTAAAATTATAGAATGATATAGGTAGAATTTGTAGATTGATGTGATGCTCAATGCATCCACGGAAGGAGACGGACAGGTATTTTCTTAGGCCGGACACACATCACAACACTCTTCCATAGGAAAAAACGGAGGGTTACTCTTAGGCCGGACATACCACTTCACACATCCACTTGAGGAGACGGAGAGGTATTTTCTTAGACCGGACACACATCACGGCACTCTTCCACGGGAACAGACGGAGGTTCTACTCTTAGGCCAGACAGACCACTGCACACATCCACGTGAGGTGACGCACAGGTATTTTCTTAGGTCGGACACACACCACAACACTCTTCCACGGGAAGACACGAAGGGTCTTCCCTTAGGCCAGACAGACCACTGTACACATCCACGTGAGGTGACGGACAGGTATTTTCTTAGGCCGGACACACACCTCGGCACTCTTTCATGGAAATACACGGGGAGTCTTCCCTTAGGCCAGACAGACCACTGTACACATCCACGTGAGGTGACGCACAGGTATTTTCTTAGGCCGGACAAACACCACAGCACTCTTCCATAGGAAAAAACGGAGGGTTACTTTTAGGCCGGAGATACCACTTCACACATCCACTTGAGGAGACGGACAGGTATTTTCTTAGGGCGGACACACATCACGGCACTCTTCCACGGGAACTAATGGAGAGTCTACTCGTAGGCAGACATACCACTGCACACATCCACGTGAGGTGACGCACAGGTATCTTCTTAGGCCCGACAAACACCACAGCACTCAACAGCACAGGAAAAAACGGAGGGTTACTCTTAGGCCAGACATACCACTTCACACATCCACGTGAGGAGATGGAGAAGTATTTTCTGAGGCCGGAAACACATCACGGCATTCTTTCACAGGAAGAGACGTAGGTGCTACTCTTTGTTCGGACAGACCACTGTAAACATCTACTGGAGGAGACGGAGAGTTAATTTTTTAGGCCAGACACACACCACGACACTCTTCCACGGGAAGAGACTGGGGGTATACTGTTAGGTCGGACAGACCACTGCACACATCCACTGGAGGAGACGGAGAGGTAATTTCTTAGGCTGGACACACCACGACACTCTTTCACGGGAAGAGACGGAGGGGCTACTCTTTGTTCGGACAGACCACTGTAAACATCCACTGGAGGAGACGGAGAGGTAATTTTTTAGGCCAGACACACTCCTCTGCACTCTTCCTCAGAAAGAGACGGAGGGCCTACTCTTAGGTCGGACAGACCACTGCACACATCCACTGGAGTAGACGGAGAGGTAATTTCTGAGGCCGGACACACACCTCTGCACTCTTCCTCAGAAAGAGACGGAGGGCCTAGTCTTAGGTCGGACAGACCACTGCACACATCCACTGGAGGAGACGGAGAGGTAATTTCTTAGGATCGAATCATGAGGTACTTATTTTGTTTATGGAACATCTGATTTTCTGCCACAATTAGATACCTTCCTAAGGCTGCGTTTCCATTGACGCGGAGCTGAGCGGAGCGGAGCTTAGCGGTGCATGAATTGACCAATCACTATGGCGAGCGAGCAGCCAGCAGAGATTTCGAGCATAGTGATTGGTCAATTCATGCACCGCTAAGCTCCGCTCCGCCCAGCTCCGCGTCAATGGAAACGCAGCCTAACGATCCATTTTTATGGGTAATGTAATTATCCAAATATCCAACAGAAATAATAAAAAAACTTACGTAAACATTCTTTATTATTTATTTATTACTAGCACTAAAACTTATTATTTTTTGTGCGCATACTGTACTACTTGATGACCGTATGTGCGAAAATAATAGCAAGACGCCTTAGAGCGTTTCCACACTATCCGATGCGATACCGTTATCGGCCGTAATTTTCATACATTTTATCGGTCTCCAATATCAGATACCGACAAAATGTATGGAAATGTCTTCCGATAAGGATATCGGATCGGAAAGTGTGAAAACGCTCTTACCCGCCGATAGAATCCGGGTCATTGAACTCGGCGCATCCTGCGTCACGCTCAGTGGGCGGGGCAACCCCGCGTGCTTCACACCCTGACATAAAAATTTTCGTTGGCCCTATAGCGCCTTAAGTTGAGCACTCACATTTCTTTGGCTATGTCCAGCCTGGATAAGTGCCACAGCTTGGGCGGCGACTTCAGGCGAAGTATCCATAGATTATTGATAGAACCTCACCTTAATGTTAAGAATAAGTAATGTTTGTTGCAAAACCAAAGAGAAAAATCACACTTTCAAGAATTAAATCCAAGTAAACCAATAAAATCAAGTTTTCTTAGTATTCGATTGTTTGATATCAACGAACAGGCTCCAAATTGTCTTTTGTTTCTTTAAATTCTGAGATCGAAATTTCAAAAAAGACCATTGATTAAAATTATGAATGTGCCTGGTTCAAAACTGTATAAAAACTTTTTGCTCGACCTTATATAAATTTTTAGCTAGGACTAAACGAAACTGAAAATGCAAGGTGGGCCAATAGATGTGTCCAGAAGTGTATTAGTCCTGCATCAGGAATCGAACCTGCAACCTCTCGCATCTCAGCCAGCTACTCGCCTACTGCGCCACAGAGGTCGTTCGTTACGTGTTTCTTACAAGCTTTTATTTAACTTGCAATGTATGTTTGTTTGTCCGGGTGGAATCTTGCAACTGAATTTTAAAGCAGTTATCCTTAACCGATTGAGCTGAAATTTGGCATACCTGTCAAGTTCCGATGACAATACAATATGATGGTGACAGCGAGCTGATCTGATGATGGAGACGAAAGGTGGATAACGAAACTCCTCGATGGATAATAGTAGACTGGCCGTGTTTAGTCTCATTTTGATCAGCACACGGTTACAATCACTAATTATATAAAGGCTTGTACTGAAAAAAAAAAAAAACTTAAGAAACTTTTTTACTTTTCAATCAGCGTGGTGATTATGGCAAACCCCCCATTGCATTCTATAGGGGGAGGTCTCATCCAACAGTGGGTGGACGTCTAATGCCTGATGTTGATGATGATGAACAAGCTCGACTATCTAGCTAACTCCTCCGAAAACTTAAATTGATTAACTTGGACGGAATTCGGTCATAATTGCGTTTATGTGGAATCTGCTTCAGACATAGTGAGGTATCTGGTTATGAAAACTTGAAAATGAAGAAAATGTAATATAAAATTTAAATTCTCAACAAATCTACGTAGATAAATATTATCTCATTAACAAGGTAAGTGTTGAAGTAAGACGGGATTTTGAACAGGCTGGTGTTATGTTGACGGCCGTCATATAGCGTAGACGTGACAATAATAGATTGTTGCACTGAGAGGAAAGTGACTTATTGGTGTCGATTCTATGCAGCATACTCTAATTTTAAACTGCATTAAAATTATCGCGGTCTCTTTTATTTCAGTCTATTAGAAAGGGCGCGCGACAACTTTAATGCGGTTTAAAATTAGAGAATGCTGCACAGAATCGACACCATTGTTGCTCTAAAAATACGAGTGTAACAAGACGTCTTTCTGAGCAAGGTTTTCATAGTTTGCTTGTCTTTCAACCACTGTGATAAAAGTTAATAAATAATAAAGAAAATATGAGACAAAATAAAAAACGACTGAAATAACACTTAACAAAAAAAAAAAGAAAAAAAAAAACGATGTGCATAAATAGAAAAGAGAATAGAAATGGTTTTCATACAATACTGCTCATACTTTACTGTTTTTATATTCGAATTAAAAAAATCTCGTTGCGTTTTAGCCAAACAATTATGTTCGCCTAAAATTGTAAGCACTTATGTTCGTATAGTTGTTTTTTAAATTTAATTTAATTACATTTTAAGTGGCTTTTGTTCCACCTGGTGTTAAGAAATAACCCTTCTGCCTAATACAAATGCAATACCTTACGTCACGTCCACCTAGACCGCGCCGTAAGTACCTACGTGGCATTGTACTGCACCACCATCCAGAGACATAAATTGTAAAGTCTCATGTGCCTGTGTTTTCTATTGCACCATTTCAAACCAAAACAAAGTAATGCTCATATTACTGCTTGTTGGTAGAAATAGGTATAGTGGTATTTCCCCGGACGAACTCTTTCACAACGAACTAAGTACCTACCTACTACTATTTTATGTTACAGTTGCAAGATTTGACGCACACATTACATAATATCATTTTACACTTACAAACGTAAACACTTAAAACATTTTACTTACGTGTGTTATGTGATTCAATGTGTATTTTATTTATGTATTTTATTCCTGTATTTTATCTTGTGACTTCGATTTTCGCAAGGTACCACGGCACAAGACGGCATTACGCCGCTGTCCTGAGCAAATCCTGGCAGAAAGTAATTTTTATCTCGTTTTAAGCTGCTTTCTCCTCGTTTTAAAAGAAGCCAAAAAACACATTTTTTTGTGAAAAATATATTTGTAAATACAATCTATACTAATATTATAAAGCTGAAGAGTTTGTTTGTTTGTTTGAACGCGCTAATCTCCGAAACTACTGGTTCGAATTGAGTAATTCTTTTTGTGTTGTATAGTTCTGTTATCGAGGAAGGCTATAGGCTATATAACATCACGCTACGACCAATAGGAGCAAAGATATAGTGGTAAATGTGTAAAAAACGGGAGAAATTATAACTTATAACTCAAGAACGGTGAACCGAATTGGCTGAAAATTGGTGGGGAGGTAGCTTAGAACCAGGAGATTGATATAGGGGGGCCCTCCCCTACCCCTGTAGAAGGGGGGGGGGGGTTCTCCGGGGGCTACCCGTGCGAAGCCGGGGCGAGTCCCTAGTCTTTTATAAAATTAGTGATTGGAACCGTGTGCTGATTGAAATGAGCCTAACCACGGCCATTCGACTAATTATCCAACGAGGAGTTCCGTTGTCTACCTTCTGTCTCCATCATCACATCAGCTTGTTGTCCCCATAATATTGTATTGACATCGGAATTTGACAGGTATGCAAAACTTCATCTCAATCGGTTGAGGATAACTGCTTTAAATTCAGTTGAAAGATTTGAGCCGAACATACGTACTTACATAAAAACGTTGCAAGTTAAATAAAAGCTTGTAATAACTGAAAAGTCAGCACGTATCTTTGACATTTGATCATCAAATTTATGTTTATACAATAAGACCACCGGAGCGCGAGTTAAAGGGTATGAGCAATATGCTCATACTGTGGCATCACGCGCGACGCCTCTTTACCAATTATCCTTAAGTTAGATGTCTATGGATGGCCTTTGATCACGGCCATCATATAATGTTCGCCGTATGTCAGGAAACCGAAAAATTTCCTCAGAAGCGCCAAGTATTTGTTCCAGACAAAATATTATTTGTCTCACTTTATTCAGAGAAATGAATAGACAACTAAGTAGAATTGCTACTTTAAAGTATAAATTGTCTTACATTCAGCGAACGTGACATACGGCTGCATTGTTTGGAAAACATAATCTATAATTTTTTTGTTGGAGACCATTGAGTTAAACTACACTAGCTAAACAAACCTTAAAATCACTTTGTCCAAATGTGTAGTCACTTTACACAATTGACGTCGTGGCTTTAGCCGTGGCCGTAGCCGTAACTGACGTGGCTAGTTTCACTAGCAATAATTTTAAAGTACCAAAACATCTGTTTATCTCTCTTTCTCCTCTTATACTACTGCGCGCATGACATCAATTTGATAGAGGCAGCTATTTTTTTAAAATGTGACATCTTTCCTCTCACTTTCCTACAATCTATAGGAGTGATTCGTGAAAAGGGACGGAAGTATGTAACAGGAAGCGCGCATTTTTCCGTGAAGTTGGTAGCGTAGCGCGCATTTTTCCAAGAGGTTGGTACTATCAGCCACGTTACTTATTACCATGGGTGAGATGTCAGATGTTACACACCATGCGACTACTGAAAGACTCACTCTTTTTTAATAATTGGGGTTACACTGCATTGTCATTTGCCATTTTTAAGTATTTATTTTACGACTATCAACTGCGATAACCGTTCAGCCTACCAAGCGTGGCAATTATGGCAAGTCCCCCTATTGCATTCTAAGGAGGAGGCCTTATCCATCAGTGGACATAAGGCTGTTGATGTTGAACGTAATAGTGAAGCAAACTGTGTCCTAATTCAAATTTAAATTCAAAATCTTGAATTCAGACTTATTGAGAATTGCACTAAACCTAAACAATAAGCCCATAACAACATAAATAAATAAATAAATAAATAATGCTGGACAAGTTTACACAACATTATCTAGCCCCAAGCTGAGCCAGAGCTTGTGTTATGGGTACTAGTTAACTGATATACTTAATACAATATATTACATAAATAGATATTTTTATTACACATAGAAAACACCCAGAACACCCTGAACAAATATCTGCAGATCGCACAAATATTTGTTCCGAGGCGGGAATCGAACCCGCAACCTCCTGCGACGCAGGCGAACCATCGCCAGCCGCGCCACAGAGGTCGTCCTAAAACCTCCTGAGGAGCCCTGAGGAAACCTGGTGAGGAGGTTTTAAATAAAATAAATAAATAAATAATGCTGGACAGTTCACACAACATTATTTTGAACCAAGCTAAGCAGAGCTTGTGTTATGGGTACTAGCCAATTGATATACTTAATACAATATATTACATAGATAGATATTTTTTATTATACATAGAAAATACCCAGAACCAAATATCCAAATATCTGTTATCGCACAAATATTTGTACCGAAGCGGGAATCGAACCCGCAACCTCCTGCGTCGCAGGCCAAGCTTCGCCCGCCGCGCCACAGAGGTCGTCAATAATCTGACACACGTGTGTCCTAATAATGGAACCGTTCCCCTTATGTACTTATCGGGTTTATTTTTCCAAAACTCGCCAGCTAAAGTGCCCCTATGTCACAAATTGACACTTCATTTCACTCTACAAGGCCAGGAAGTTATTTTTAAAGTACCTAACTCCTTTTAGCGTCGTACCAAATAAGGCCACGCTCACGTAGAAATAACATTACCGTGGCGCAGGATAGGTGGCGCAGTAGTGATGTTATTATCCTAAATGTTTTGTTAGTAGTAGAGCTTTTTTGTGAAAGAGTTCGTCCGGGGAAGTACTACCACCTTACCTATTTCTGCCGCAAAGCAGTAGTGCTCGCATTGCTGTGTTCCGGTTTGAAGGGTATGGGTGCCAGTGAAATGACAGACACATAGACTTTTCATCTTTATGTCTCAGGGTGGCGGGCGCAGTGCAATGCCACATAGGGTGCGTCCTAGGTGGACGTGACCTATGAGGTAATGCGTTGTTAAAGGCAGAGGTTACCGCTCCACATCAGGTGGGCCATCTGCTTGTTCTGTCATTCAAATAGTTATTTATATATATATCTAAACTCTTATAATGGCGTACATCACAGAAGTTTTATTCAGACAGACTTACCGGCAAATATGTAGGTATTTACCTAATAGTGCTAATTCTACGCTAAAGACCGGATCTTAAAAAAATAAGCTTTAGTTTTCTAATAAGTGCCCTTATGACGATTCGAAAGTGCCCTTATCGAGTTGCCCACAGGAAAGGCGTTTAGCTGCGCTAGTCGAGCTTGGCGGGGCACTACCGTACACGTAGATACTGAGTCTTTCTCTGAGCATCAAGATGTTAGGTCTGTCTGGCGCACACTGCGTTAAATCACGATTGGCGGCGGTAAATCTCTCCACTAGATAAAGTGGGTACGTGCGTCGCACTCTAACGTCTCGGTTTTAGTATCCTACTTTTATGAAAGTATATTACTAAATATTTTAGGAGACCCAGAAGATAGGACACTCTTATGTATGATTAAACCATACTATGTAGTACCAAGTACTATGTATAACAGTCGTGGGCAGCAATGGCGGCGATGAACTCTCACCGTCCAATAATTCCAGAAGGGATACGTTGATAGGGTTGTATGCGGCCGTGGAGTATCTACCTCGTCTGAATCGCTAATATCTTCGGCCCTGTATGACCGCAGAGGCTCGGCTCCTGAAACAACACGGGAAAATAACCCATGGTCATGTGACGACCTCTAGCGCGTCGGGCGAGTAGCCGGCTGAGACACGAAAGGTTGCGGGTTCGATTCCCGCTGTCAACAAGTCTGTGACCGGGACTTGTTGATAAGATTCGTTGGTATAAGATTTGTCCTGGCTGCTAGATTATTATGGAATGTCTTATTAATGGAAGAAAGCGTTAGCTGAGTCAGTCGTGGGAAGCAATGGTGGCGATGAGCTCACCACCCGTCACGTTTATATTCCACGATGGTGCAACCCACTGTGAAAAGAGGACAATTGAGGCTCTGCCTACCCCTTCGGGGGAAAAGGCGTGGTGTCTATTTGTATTTGTATTTGTATTTATTTATTCAACTAGAACGACACAGGCCAATTACACTAATCAATTAACATACGTATAAAAATTAACATAGGTAGGTAATCATATTAAATATATGTATGTATGTACTATGAAGAGTTGGCATTTTTTAAAATTGGTTAAAGCTGGGTAGCTAATGCAATAAAAAAGCCGAAATCACTTTAATTAACACTTTAAATCATTTGAATGCCTTAAAACGATATTTCGACCCTGATCTTGAATGATTCTTAATATTTATACTCTAATAAGTTTACTGTTTTACTGTTTGAACAAAGGCACTGAAAGGTTATACATAAATCTAAGACGAGCTACTCGTATCTCTTGGTCGACTGATAAAGGCAACGGGACGAGCACGGAACGGCACAGTACTTACAATATTTGTTTTTTTTTTCTTTTGGAGGACAATAAAACTGTCTCATCATCATCATCATCAGCCTATAGAAGTACACTGCTAGACATAGGCTTCCCCATATAATGCTAAGTCAAACAGTCTTGTGCTGCCTCCATTCACCAACTTCCTGCTACCTTTATAAGAATAAGAATATTTTATATGCTCGAATACAGGTAACTTATTTCTAAGAGGTGTTACAATACAATTATGTCCCTTATATTATATATTCTACCATATTTTTTTTTTTCTTTTTTTTAACATTGATAGACCTTTGTTTGTCCACGATCTCACCTGTTGGTAAGTGACGATGTGGCCGAAGATGGAACACAAAGGTCTAGAAGGCACCTATTCACTCTAGACTTGAAGAGACCCAGATTATAGTTCAGGAAAGACAGACGATGGTAGAGTATTCCACTCCTTAGCAGTTCGCATTATAAAGGTAGAACCGAAACGTGCGAATAGAAGGTATACCAATGAGGTAAGGATGGTACAGAGCCGTACGCCTGCTCGTCCTATGATGAAAAGGAGATGGTGGGATCAGATCGTGCAGTCCCTGAGAGCATTCCCCGAAATGTAACCTATAGAAGATTGAAAGGCATGCAACCTTACGGCGGTGCTCGAGACTCTGGATCTTAGTCTCCGCTATAAGTTGCTATCTAGATGGTTTGCAAATGTAATTGAGTTACTGTCACTTTTACTGTCAGCCTGAATCATCCCATTGTTGAGCAAAGGCCTCCCCCCATATCCTCCAGTCACCAAAGGTTTTAAATCTTTGCCAGTCACTACGTAATTGTGATTTCATTAAATATTATACAGTTAAATTGCTCATTAAAATACAAAATGTCATGTCATGGGAAAAGTTCATAAATTCATTAATATTATAAAAACAATGATAGGCTAGCTATTTCGTCAGCTTGCTTTTAAACATAGTAAATGGCAAATCCTTAAATGAATTCGGTAATTTACTATAAACCCGTATGGCATTTACATAAAAAAAAACATACATATATTCATATTTACATATTTTTTTTCTCTCTGTTCATAGGCAGAGGTTTCCGCTTAACATCAAGTGGGCCTCTTGCTTCGTCCGTCATTTAAATAGTATAACAAAAATAAAAAAAATAAAAACATACGTTTCTCTTCTAAATCTGCAGTTTAAGTTGGGTAAATTAAGTTTCAAATATAATAACTTTGGTGCAAAAAAACCTTGGTTAAAAAAACTCTTTGCTGTTTTCAGTGTATTGACACCAGTTTTCGAAAACTTTGGCAGTAGTTAAAAAAAAAAAAAAAAAAGTTACATTTCGCCAATTTTAGGATAGTACTTATGGCCACAAACTTATAACACCCCTCGTATTATTCGGGGGTTAAAAGAACGAAGACGGCACGTAACTACGTGTCGTTCCCGCTCCCGTCGCTTAACAATTAAAAATAACGTCCTTTACAAGTCTTTCTGACTTTTTAACCTCATCAAACATTTATACACGAATTTTCTTTATCTTCTAATTAAAATAGGTTATAATGTGTACACAAATTTAAAGTTTGATTGGTTTTGAATTTTCAATGAATTCTAAATTGCTAATCTGTTATCTGATTCGCAGTCAGTATTTATAACGAGTATAACTCAGAATATTGTTTGTAACAAACGATGTCTGTGGCGCGGCTGAGATAAGACAGGTTGCGGGTTTGATTCCCGCTGCGGGACAAACTGGTGCGCTGGGGTCACCAGGCTGTATCTCATGAATCGTGACAGTTAGACAGTTGACATTTTGAGTGATACTTGTTTCTACCCAATAAGTTTCTACCCATTTTAGTAGTAGTAGAGCTTTTTTGTGAAAGAGTTCGTCCGGGGAAGTACTACCACCGTACCTATTTCTGCCGCAAAGCAGCAGTGCTTGCATTGCTGTGTTCCGGTTTGAAGAGTAAGGGTGCCGGTGATATTACAGGCACATGAGACTTTTTATCTTTATGTCTCAGGGTGGCGGGCGCAGTGTAATGCCACATAGGGTGCGTCCTAGGTGGACGTGACCTATGTGGTAATGCACTGTTCATAGGCAGAGGCTACCGCTTAACATCAAGTGGGCCTCTTGCTTGTTCCGTCATTCAAATAGTATAATAAAAAAAAAATAAAAAAAAAAGGTATTTTATCGTTTCAACCCATTTCACCTACTTTTCTGTTCTTGTTTCATCCGACACCTACTTAGTTCAAGTTTCTTTCACAGATGATGTATTTATGTTGCCGCTATAACAATTAACAAATACTATAAAACAGAACAAAATAAATATTTAAGGGGGCTCCCATACAACAAACATGATTTTTTAGCCGTTTTTATAGATAATGGTACGGAATCCTCCGTGAGCGAGTCCGACTCGCACTTGGCCGGTTTTTATAATAAAAATAAACCCAGTACGACGTTAGTGAAGTCGTGAGCAGCCAATTATAGTGCGCTAGGGTCCATAACCTATTTCAAAAAGTTTATGCACAATTTAAGCAACATCTTTATGCGAATTCACTGCATTTAATTAAATTCCCAGGGAATAATAATATCTCTTTCTAAGTTACGATCTCCCTCAGTTCTGATAAATAGTGCCTTATTAAACTGTCTGCAGTTATCGCTAGGTTTACGTCTGTTACATTTAAAAACTTTAATGGTTTTTGGAAGTTTAAGTTTGGAAGTTGGTTTTGATATTGCTGATGTTGGTTGAAAGTAATCAACGAAGTTTTTTGTAAGAGAAACCAATCTTGCTTTAGTAGATAAGATGTACTGTTTATTATAAATTATGTTCACTTAACAAAAGTTTTATTTTTATTATCCAATTTCCCCCCAAAATCAGTATAAATTAATTTTACGCTCCTCGCCCGTGATTGCGTCACTTAAGGTGGTTGTTTTTCCATACTAACGTATTAAACCAAATATGGACCCTATTAATCCAGTGTTTTCTTTAACCAAATATAATTTGCCGCAAATAATGTTCAATATAAAAGACAACAACAGTAATTTCAGAGTAAAATTATACTTTTTAAAATACTTTAGTATGAAAAAAAAGCGGCCAAGTGTGAGACGGACTCGCCCATGAAGGGTTCCGTAGCAGCAAGTAACATAATATAAAAGTTCTTGGATGGTTTACGATTTATGACGTATTAAAAAACTACTTACTAGATCTCGTTCAAACCAATTTTCGTTGGAAGTTTACATGGTAATGTATATCATATTTTTTTTTTAGTTTTATCATTCTCTTAGTTTAGAAGTTAAGGGGTTTTAACACACATTTTACCACTTTGGAAGTGGATCTCGCGCAAACTATTCAGTTTAAAAAATAATTATACTAGAGACATCAGTATCATTTTTGAAGACCTATCCTTAGATACCCAACAAGTATGGGATTGATGAAAAAAAAAATGAGTTTCATTTCTAAGTATCATATTTTATTTTATTTTTATTTTTGTGTAAAATCTTAATGCGGTTCACAGAATACATCTACTTACCAAGTTTCAACAGCATAGCTCTTACAGTTTCGGAAAAAAGTGGCTGTGACATACGGACGGACAAACAGACAGACAGACAGTCAGACAGACAGACATGACGAATCCATAAGGGTTCCGTTTTTTTCCATTTGGCTACGGAACCCTAAAAACAACCACCAACCACGTATACACGGCGTCCCATCTATGCGACATGAAGGGAAAGTACCTTAAATATTGTAGATAAGATATTTTGCTGAAAAAAGACTTAATTTTATTTTTAAAACTTAGTAAAACTGCATTCAAAGTTTTTTTTTAAATTACTTGCTTGTCCCATGCACGGCCATGGTACATGGAGGACAAGTAGGTACAATAAATAGTTAGGAAATATAACAAAATGGAGGCGTTCCTTAACTAAAAAAAAACACTATGGCCACATAAAGAAAGAAAGAAAGAAAGAAATGGCATTTATTTGTGTCAACAACATGAGTTAACAAACAATATTGCACACTAAAAGACACACACACACACAGAAACAAAGAAAAATAAAACTAATTTGTGCCTAACAAAGCTCAAAGTTGAGTAGCGCGTTAAGGAAAGGGCTATGCTTATAGAGTTTCACTACGTGATAGAATCCGTAATGAGCAGATCCGTAGAAGAACCAAGATCACCGACCTAGCTCTAAGAATTAGTAAGTTGAAGTGGCAATGGGCTGGCTATATAGCTCGCAGAACTGAAAAACCGTTGGAGGAGAAAAGTTTTTGAGTGGTAACCACAAACCACACGATACAAAAGATGGACCCTTTCGATGGACCAAAGCCATTATAGAGGTCGCAGGAAGGCGGTGGATGGAACATAATGCCCACAGAATGCCATTCGTCGTGGCATTCTGTGGGAGAGGACTATCTATGTCAAGCAGTGGACTTCTGTAGGCTGATGATAATGATGATAAAACCAAAATAAATAACCTTTTTTTTTATTAATAGCGCCGCCGGCTGGTCCATTTGCCATTCAAACTATATTTCATTTTCGTTAGTGTATTTTCAATATTATTTGCAACATTAAACTCGTTCTAAGTAGTCAAGTCATGTTTTAGTAAAACGATCACTACATCACACATGTGTTATTTATCCAATTTACACCGGTTAAAATGCCACTAAAATTACATGAGATAACACGAAAAAACACATCAAAATGTAATCTATTAAAAACGACGACATTTCTTTCAAAAATGGGAGATTGAATCCCCGTGACTTGACTGTTTGGTTTTCAAACCTCGTTAAACTAAAACTGTCTACTTTGATGCGTGTCATTGTCAATGTCAATCAACTGTCAGTGTAGCTTGCGCAACAGGCTAGAAATACATAGTGACAAAAATATGCCTAGACAGACAGTAAAATAAAATACAAGTTTGTTAACTAATACCCGACTACGAATAGCTGGAAACAAGTATCAATATGTTTATAAGAAGGCAGTGGCGTAACTAAACCATCTGGGGCCCGTGGCAAATTCGAAAATTTAAAAAAATTTACCTGTCTCATTTTGGATTTTCAGTAGAACTTATAAAAATATACTTTTCAAATAAAATAAAAAAATCAGGTACAACGTTAAAAAATGTTTTTTTAGTTCGCGGCCTCTTGGGCCGGGGCCCTCTTGGGTCGGGGGCCCGTGGCATTTTGCCAGCCCTGCCACCCTATTGTTACGCCACTGTAAGAAGGCCAAATGCCTTCAGCTTATTAAATTGTTCTAGTCTGTGGCCTTAGAACTGATTTTGCGACTGAAAACTGAAACTGAGACCACATTTTCACACATGTTTTCATTGCTAAGATAGATCTACCCACTGAGCAGGTAAACACTACGTTTTAGATGTACTTATATCAAAAATTTATTCTAGTTATTTATTCAAATTAGCTCTAGATGGATTCAATCTGCCATTTTCTAAAGAAACGTCGTCATTTTTATTTAATAACATTTTAATGTGCTTTTTCTAGTTATTTCGTGTAATTTTGTAGGCATTTTAACCAGTGTAACTTGAATAAATAGCACATTGCGTTATGTAGTTAAATTTATCATTGCGTGTTTTTTCTAAACGGTATTTTTCCCTGTAAAAACTTGGTTTCTCTGCCACCATTTAAACTGGATTTAGACTTGAAATTGTTTGGAGCACAGAACAATCCTAAGAAGCCATTATATTGAAGAATTGATAGTGCATCTAGCGTATAGACTGCTTATATCATAACCCTCCTTTTGCTTTGCCGCGTAGTCGCGTAATGGAGGTCGCTTGTCTGGAGCTGTGACTAAAGTATTATAAATAGACAATGGTGATTTTATTACGAGCTCAGAGTAGTGGTATACAGAGTGGTAGAATGGTATGAACGATAGACATAGGTGCGAACAGTTTTTTTTTTTTAAATTATACACCTTTGTTTGACCACGATCTCACCTTTTGGTAAGTGACGATGTGGCCGAAGATGGAGCACAAAGGTTTAGAAGGCACCTATTCACTCTAGCCTTGAAGAGACCCAGATTATAGTTTTCAGGAAAGACAGACTGGTGGAATCATCATCATCATCATCAGCCTACAGAAGTCCACTGCTAGACATAGACTTCCCCCACATAATGCCACGACGTCCGGCATTCTGTGGGCATTCTACCGGTGAAGTTACAGACAAATTGAGACTTTTCATCTTTATGATGAAAATGAAAAATGTGATGATTTACTTGAGCCCTGACTTCTGGCCGAAAGGGGTGAAGTTCCGGCGGTTCAAGGGACGCCTGTCACGTGATCCCCTTGGCCGCGACGCGTCGGCGATCACACGTGTGTTAGATTAAGTAATTAAAGTGGTTTTTTTAATGTTATGTTAGTTTCTAAGGTATTTATATGTTGATATGGGCTTACTGTTTAGGTTTAGTGCATTTCTCAGTAAGCCTGAAATAAAGTTTTTTTTTTAATTTATGTCTCAGGGTGCCGGCGCAGTGCAATGCCACATAAGGTGCGTCCTAGGTGGACGTGATCTATGAGGTAATGCATTGTTAAAGGCAGAGGTTACCGCTTAACATTAGGTGGGCCATCTGTTTGTTCTGTTCTTCATGCAGTTAAATATAAAAAACATCCATTGGCTTCCTACGACCTCATTATTATGTTTTTGGTCTATCGAAAGGAGGCATTCATCTTTTATGACGTCCTGTTTGTGATCGCCACACAAGAACCTTTCTTCCCCAACGTTTATTAGCTCTGCGAGCTATATGGCCTGCCCATTGCCACTTCAACTTCTTTTTAAACTGCTTGAATGACGGAACAAGCAGATGGCCCACCTGAGGTTAAGCGGTAACCTCTGCCTTTAACAATGTAGTACCTTTTGTACAATGTAGTACCAATGTAGTATAAAAACTCGAAAATCATGGTAAATATCCCGTTTCTAGTGAAAATAATGTAGTAACTCATAGGTCACGTCCACCTGGGCCGCGCCCTATGTGGAATTGCACTACGCCTGCCACCCTGAGAAATAAAGATGAAAAGTCTCATCTGCCTGTAATTTCACTGGTACCCATACCCTTCAAACTGGAACGCAGCCATGCCAGCACTACTGCTTTGTGGCAGAAATATATATGGAGGTAGTACTTCCCCGGACGAACTCCTTCACAAAAAAGCTCTACTACTACTACGATGGTATAATATTGTAGTTCATGTTCTACAGCAAGGTAATATGACTCAATGATTCCGATAATAAAAAGTGTTTATTTTATCCGATGATGATTTTAGGAATTTCGTCTCGCACGCCAGACGGCAATTTTTATATTAATGGCGTTTTGTGAATAAGCAAACACTATTTATTTTGATGATAGCCTGAAATAGACGATTGATGTTTGAATTTGGAGCATGGAGGTATAATAGTAATGGAGTGAGTGCTAAAAATAGCATAGAGTGTTCCTTCTTACTCCTATCCTAGAAGATAGCTTGCTATCCTATGTTAGAGAGAAACAAATATATTGTCACACGACAGTCGTCTTTCCGTTCCGTACCCTGAATTTTGGTATCATGCATATACATCTCCCTAGATTGTTACCATGAATGTACTAGTAATTTGACATTTGGTCTGGTACGACCATCGAGCAACACGGAATGGAGACGCCATCAAAGGCATTCCCCGCTGTAGTTCCCCTCTAAATTGAATGCCCTCGAGGGCATACAGCTTATAAAAAACTAGCTGTCGTCGATCGCTCTGTCAGACTGAATCGACTCGCGTGGGAGATAGTGCTCTAAGAAAAATGCCGAATTGTTCAGTTTTATGCTGTAAAAAAATGATTGGATCATCAAATTTACAAAAAGATAGTGTTTCCTTTCACATGTACCTGAATTTCAATTAAATTATTATAACTTATTGCATGAAAATTGACCAAGTAAAATTAAGCCGTATAAAAACAAAAGTGGCCATCTCAGATTTTGTAATTTTTGAGTTCGTGTTCGGGATAAAATAATAAAACTGAACGGTTTAACAAAACAAACCGTGAATATTTTATTCAATAACACTGGTTCACTCTTCACTGCGACTGCACTTCAGTACACTGGTCATTCATTACTCTAAAATCACTGCCAAGTTACGTGATTTATTCGCAATGAAAGCCAATTCCCTTACGACTGCCCTGCTCGCTCGTCAATCGAGCTCCACTTAATCGTGAGACACAGGGGCGAGATAAAAGTGACCAAAAGCGTAGATATAAATGTGTATAATACATCAATGTGCATTTCAGGATTTATTCTGCTGACGTAAACATGTATATAACGTGTAATGTCAGTAAGCCAAGATGTGGATGATTACTTAATATCCTTGATTACTAAATACAATTCATTAAACACGTTCGACAAAATGTGACATGTGGAATAACGTGTATTTGTATTTGATGGCTATGTAACCACTAACTAACCGGTAACTACTAACTACTACTACTTCGTGTCACGGGCTCTTTCTTGGTTCACTAACCAGCTTGAGATATAGTGTCCCTGAAAGGGGCCTAGTGACCAATGGTGAAAGAACCAGTATGGTAAAAGGATTAATTGTGGCTCGCAGAGGTGTATGATGATATGTCAACGTAAATGTCATGTGTAACTATATTTAAAGAAATATAATTAAATCACACTACTATTAACAACAAGTGTAACATGAAAAAGTTTGTACATTTGGGAACTTTGATCACAAGAGATGGCAAGCATGAAGATGATATTTAAATGAGAGTAAATTCTGGAAACCAGGTGAACTTAACGCCTTATTATCAGCCGGAACGTATTCAAAAAGGCACGACTGGATGTGCATAGAGGAGTGTTAGTGCCAAAACTAATGTATGGTGGTTGCGAAAGTTGCTAAGGCAGAATAAACATGAAAGTAAAATAAATGCACTGAAGATGAGAGGTTTGAGAAGTATGTATGGTGGACTTTGAGAGATAGAATAAGAAACTGTGTGTTAAGAAGGCATTGTAAAATGAAAGAGCACGTGTATAGTGACAAGGATTGAGAAAGATATGCTTGGATGGTTTGGGTTATTGGTTAAAGGATGAATGATAGTAGATTGACGAAACTAGTTCATAAGATGAGCATGAATGGGACAGTTGGAAGGGGGAGACCTCGGTGAAGGTATTCAGAATAGATCAGGGTCGATCTGGAGAATGGCCAGGCTAAGAGCGCCCTTAACCAATGAGCATATATGAAGAATGTGATGTGAGTGAATGAAGCGAAACAGGTATGCCAGGATCGTAGCAAGTGGAAATTCATGGTCTCTGCCTACTTCTCTGGGAAACAGGCGTGAGTATGTGTGTATGTTTGTAATATTATAAATGCTAAATTTTCTAAGGATTGGATGAAATTTAGAACGGCGATAGCTGGACCACTGGAATAGTTTTAAATTTTATTTAGATGTTCCCATAGGATCAAAACTTATGCGAGTGAAATCGCGGGTTGCTTCTAGTTTATAATAAGAATAAAACTACGTGGTTAATTTTATCAAAATCGGCAATATTGATCATACTTAAATAACTTTACTCTTTTCAGTTAAAAGTAAATAAAGATGCTTTAAAAAAATCGTTGATCGCCCATTGTGAGGTTACTGTACAATCTTTGCACGTTGTGTTTGCCTATAATGAGGGGTTTTCACGGCCATACCAAATCATCTATAAACCCTTGAAAATAGATGTCGCTGCTGTGTACTTAACTGTAAAAATAAAGTGAAATGTAAAAGTCAACAACGAAGTGATATATTTTCGTGGTATTTTGTTACTATCACACAAAATAACAGAGGTACGATGGATTTGTTGATTTTGACAACCACAGTTGAGTCAGGGCCATCAATTGAGCCAAATTGAATTAAAAAAAAAAACTAAAATGAAAAGCCCCCATTGGTTTCTTCTGTAGCTAAAGATAGGTATATAGTTCATATATGCATGTCGGATCCTCAAGATCCCTCCGAGCGGCAAAAGGCAACTTAGGGGCTTTCCAGTGAGTCTCGTGCAAATGAGGAAAATTCAAAAGAGGTTTCACTAATTTTCACTAGAAACGGGATATTTACCATGATTTTTGAGTTTTATATGTTCCCGATAATGCAACTGTGCCGAAATATCGGGAACATATAAAACTCAAAAATCATGGTAAATATCCCGTTTCTAGTGAAAATTATGTACATAACCATGATAGTTTCAAAAGTTAGGTTTCACTAAGATTTTATTCAAACTGACTTTGAACTTGATTTTGTATTTTTTGATTAAATCGTGTGCACTCTGCCAACGCCGATGTAATAATGAGCTCTGGCGCTTTCGTACGCTCCTTTTATATCCACAAACCACACCACAAACCTCTTCTTCTCAGAGCCTCTTTTCTGAATGTATCTTGCCTTAAATCTCAGTCCTATTTAAAATATTCTTATAACAAAGGTGATTATTTATCTATTAACAACAAGATCGCGAACATGGACTGGAATGCTGAATTTGATTCGCGTTCGCTCGAGGAAGCAGTTGAGTTTTTTTATTCGATTTTAGATCAGCTTAAACACCAATATGTCCCGTCTAGGTTGGTCAGTGACAGCTCTTACCCTAAGTGGTTTAGCCGGGCACACATTAGATTAATTAAGGAAAAATATAGGCATTATAGGAAATATAAAACTTATGGTGGACTTACAGACTTAGCCACTCACAAACTTTTACGTAATCGAATCCAACTCTTGGAAAAGAAATGCTTCGCCGATTATATGTCATCCATTGAGAATAGTATTGAACAAAATCCAAAAAGTTTTGGTCCTACATAAAAAGTCGCTCGAAATCAAATGGTATACCTTCACATCTAAATTATTTAGACGCTTCAGTAGCTACAGGTGAATCTATCTGCGAAGCATTCTCTAAGTATTTTCATTCTACTTTCCTTGTCCCCTCTGGCATCTGTTCTTATAACGTTGACTCATTAGTCCCTTCAGAGGCTGTGAAATGCGATATTGGCAGTATTGAGATCGATCCTGATGAGGTGTTTAAATTGATCTCTAACCTTGATTTATCCAAGTCTGCTGGCCCAGACCACGTTAGCCCTGTCTTCCTCAAGTCGTGTGCTAAGTCAATTTACATTCCTGTTTCATTTTTATTTAAGAAATCAATATCTTTGAGTGCCGTACCTAAGCTCTGGAAAGCAGCATTTGTATCGCCAATTTATAAAAAGGGCTCTAAATGTGAGATTATCAACTATAGGCCCATCTCCAAGCTATGCTTAGTTGCTAAGCTATTTGAAAGGATAGTGTACAATCAGATTTATTCAGCGCTTCATCAGCACTTCTCTCCATTCCAGCATGGGTTCCTTAAAGGGCGGTCGACTGTGTCTAACCTTATTTTTTTCAATGAGTTCTTGAGTGAGTCAATGGATAATGGTCGTCAGGTTGACGTAATCTATACTGATTACAGCAAGGCCTTTGATAGGATTGACCATAGCCTTCTGTTGCTTAAGTTATTTAGTATGGGTATTAGAGGGGATCTGCTCCGTTGGTTCTCGTCGTACATCTGCAATAGGTCGCAGGCTGTTGTTGTTAATAATTATATTTCCAGCTGGGTTCTTATTCCTAGTGGAGTCCCCCAAGGATCACTGCTCGGACCCTTGCTCTTCCTGATATTTATTAATGATATCTCTTCCTGTTTTGTCAACAGTAACCTGCTTTCATTTGCTGATGATATGAAGATTTTTAAGACTATAGTTACTCCTCGGGATGTGCTTGACTTGCAGGCTGATTTATATCGACTTGACACGTACTGTGCTAGTAATAAACTAGATCTCAATCCGTCTAAATGCTTTACTATTACATATACTCGCAAAAAAACTGTAGTCAAATCAGTTTATCTATTAAAAAATCAGAGGTTGCAGGATTGCACGGTTATGAGAGATCTAGGCGTGCTGCATGATTCTAAACTTCTCTTTGACTCTCATATCGATTCCATCATTGCTAAAGCGTCCAAAGCTTTAGGCTTTATAATGAGAAGCTCCGTTAGTTTTAGTAGATGTAAAACATTTAAAATTTTATATTGCACTTACGTGCGCAGCATACTTGAATATGCTTCTCAAATTTGGAGTCCACGTTATGATACCTATATCAACAGAATTGAGTGTATTCAAACCAAATTTATTAAGTTTATTTGCTTTCGCCTTAAGGTTCCGTATAATTCTGCTAACTATGTTGACCTTTGTCGTAAATTCCACCTTCTGCCACTCAAAAAAAGGCGTGAAATTGGTGACCTGCTTTTCTTGCTCAAAATCACTAATAATCATATTAATTGCCCCGAACTTCTTAGTAAAATAACACTTGTTGTTCCCCGTACAATAATTAGATATAACGAGATTATTCATGTACCAATAGTTAGAACGAATTATCGCCAAAACTCCTATTTATGGCGAGTTATTTAATAAATTATCTAAGCAAATAGGTCTAGACCTATTCTACTCCAGTGTCGGTTTCGTGAGGCGGCGGCTCAGTTCTGACTTTTTCTCGCCCTCCGCGGAGGATGATGAAATTTCGTCATGAGATAGGTGTGGTTTACTTTTTTGGTTCTTGTTCTTATTTTTTTTTTGTTTACTATTATTTATATCTGTTTCCTTCATTTATACTGTTTGTTTTACTTTTACTGTTATAGTTATACTGTTGTTTTCTGTTTTGTATGTATTCATCATTTGTATCTCTCATTTTTTATTTTTTATTATATTTTTCTGCTATGTGTTTTGTATACCAGATTGTAGTTTATAGTAGTTTTTAGTCCACTCAGCCTGTTCTCTCTTTTTATGTATCTATTATTATTTCTAAACGTGAAAACCTTTTAATAGCCTTCTGCTTTAACTTCTTCTATTTATTTTGTATGCATGTGCTGCTGGTTTTCCTTATAATAAATATAATATAATATAATATCCGAGCTTCGATCGCTTTGCGTCTTTGCGTAAACAAGACTCGGGCGCATTCGTTTGGGTGGCGCGACACGACAGAATACGATTGTTCGCAGCCGTACACATGGTGTTTATAAGCCTTCAATCTCAGTAGATCTATTCTCCAGATTCATCATATGACTTCTCTCTCCGACATACATGTGTAGACTGTTGGTAAACCTATTTTTTTTTATATTAAATAAGCAACTGTTAACAATAACTGCCTCAATGCACACTGAAACAGCTTTGTGCTCATTTAACAGTTTTTTTTATTTCTCAAAAAATTCTGTATGTGAGTTGCCCGTGTTTTCTTTTATACAACTAAATTAGTGATGTGCCTCAATAATAAAGTAGATTATTTATCGATAAAATAAATGCTCGTTTAATATGTTTTACAAGCTATTGAAATTTGATTTATATTATTCGGGAGCCATAGCCTAGCCTAACCTAACTTTAAAACCGTTAATCCAATCACCATGAAGGTATTGGTATGTAACAAGGTAGGTAACTGTTATGATTTTAATTTGAAATTATTCATTTTATACCATAAGTTGACGACCTCTGTGGCGCGGTGGACGAAGGTTCGCCTGTGACGCAGGAGGTTGCGGGTTTGATTCCCGCCTCAGAACAAATATTTGTACGATCTTCAGATATTTGTTCAGGGTGTTCTGGGTATTTTCTATGTTAATGCAAAATAAATATCTATGTAATGTACTGTACTAGGGATATCAGTTATCTAGTCCATATCACAAGCTGTGCTTGGCTTGGGGCTGGATAATCTTGTGTGAACTGTGTCCAGCATCAAAAAATAAAATAAAAATAAATATACTTATATATATATAATGAAATTCACTTAGGTACAATGTGAAAGAAAACACCATCTTTTCGTAAATTCGATGTTCCAGACCTTGATTTAGAGCTGAAAATGTAACGATTCGACATTTCAGTATTTGTAGCACTGTCACACTGTTTTACTCTATGCGTCACACGATCGGTTCAGTCTGACAGAGCAATCGGCCCATCATGATACAATTTTATTACTAGCAAAAGCAAAACATGCTTGTTGAGGGCTAGCAAGCTTTTTTTCCGTGATTATTTATATTTAAACAAAGACATGAATTTAAATTACTATGCTAAATTACAATGGATAATTTTTTCGTTAAGTGTACCACAAAATTGCATGGGATAGTAGAGGACTCGCTTCGCTCGCCCTAATGATCGGGCGAAAACAGTTTTACTAACGCGTATGCCCAAATGAAATTGTGCATAGCCAGAGGGGAACGACATCTTGACATGAATTTAAATTACTATGTGATATTACAAATCTAGAGGTGTGATAGTTTTTCGTAAAAAGTTGCATGCCTACCTAGGTTGTGGGATACGTGATCACGATAAATTAACAAAAGCATTTCCCAGTTTGAACTCATTTACTCATTTTCAAGAAAAGTCGTGTCGTGGGATTTTCCTATTCAAATCCTATTCTTTGATTGACCAAAGAATTAAAAAAAAAATTGCTAGGTATAATTTTTTCAACGCGATATTCTGTTCACTAGGTAAAGCGCTAAGTATTACTTTACCTACCATTGTTTAACATTAACATAACTTAACACACCCAACACATACCTACATAGTTGTGATCCCACACTAGGATCCCATGTGACGTGGGATAATTATGACTGAAATGTAAAAAAAAAACTATTTTACATTTTAATGACTAATGTAGTTTTTTGGCACTTAGGATCATGATTTTTGGTTTTTGACAATAACAATGACTGACAGATATAATACATCGTATATTTCGTGGCCAGAACCGACGTGGATTATGTAGGTTAGAAGGATGACGGCAGCTAAGTAAAGCGTTTTTTCCTTTCCTTTCCTTTCGTCTCTTTTGACTTGCCGACCCATAGTTTTATGAAATTATTGTATGATTTGAACAAAATTCTAATTAAATTTTCCCAAGAACTAATCATCCCATGAGCTAGTGGTTGTACCTGGGGTACTCAAAACTTTCTTGATTTTTTCTCTATACTCTAAGTTTCCGCGTTTACCCCCTCTCTCTCCAGCCTACTACTACCTTTTACTAATCTAAAATTTCATAGTGATCCACAAAATGATCTGTATGTTATCCTCGATAACAACTCCGGAACTCCTCCTTCACAGAGAGCGTTCAACCCTAGCCGCCCTTAAATCCCTTCAATGACCCTTGATGGTAGCACAGAATATATACAGTAGGCAAAGTAAGTTCCTACCAAAAAGTTATCGATACTATTAATTTATCGACTTGAGTGCTGGAAGTCCCTAGAACGGGTGTTACTGTCAATTTTGTGACATAACATGATGTTTGTACACAGAAAGCATCTATGTGTGTATAAAGATTTTTGATGTGTTGCTGTTTATAGATGTGTGCGTTTATGGCGATAGAACGACTGGTTACAAAAGTGTGCATTAAACTGTAAGTGAGTGCGTGAAGCCCCCCCCAAAAATTTCTGAATAAATATGTATCGGTTGACAGCTCTAAGGCGTCTCCCCTCCGGTACGGAGGCCTGCGTTGCTCGATGGGTACGACTTACACAAATACGAACAGATAGATTTATGCTTGTCTCATTCCAACACATTAATACATTCATATAAAAGAATGAGACTGGTATAATCGCTAACGTTTCGTTTTTAGCCTTAGTTCCATGCCTTTAGTCTATCTTCCTAGATTTGGAGATATCACAGAATAAATAATAGTATTATACAAGGAGATAGATATATAGTTAAACTTTTTGGTTAATTTATAAGAGTCTAGTGTTCGCCCGTGGCTTCGCTCTTGTGAAGTTTATAGCTTAATACAGGGGGCTTAGTACGAGAATTTGATATTATTCGAAACTAGTATGAAATTTCGTTTCCTTCAATACATTTACTGAGAGCGTCCTTAGTTTTCTCCTCATTTCCGCTGGGGAAACGTATGGGAGTAAACGAAACGAAAACTATCAAAACTCGTTCTAAACCCCCTGTCATAATCTGGATGTTGCTGTTATAACTATGGGGGCAAAATACTATTTTAAATAGTCACTATACGACAGGTCTGCGCGACTTCGTCCGCGCATAGTTTAAAAAAATCCCAGGCGCGGCGTGCAGACAACAACTCAAACATCAACAACCACCACGTCAAACAACTTTTGAAACGACACCAAACTCAAGTTTTTCAATTTAGGGGTCCCATTTTAACCGTAAAGTCCTTACAATATTTTAATCTCAACAATGACACCGTGAAACGACCTTTGAAACAACACCAAACTCAAGTTTTTCAATTTAGGGGTCCCATTTTAACCGTAAAGTCCTTACAATATTTTAATCTCAACAATGACACCGTGAAACGACCTTTGAAACAACACCAAACTCAAGTTTTTCAATTTAGGGGTCCCATTTTAACCGTAAAGTCCTTACAATATTTTAATCTCAACAACGACACCGTGAAACGACCTTTGAAACGACACCAAACTCAAGTTTTTCAATTTAGGGGTCCCATTTTAACCTTGAGGTCCTGAAAATATTTTGATCTCAATGAATACACCTTGAAACTAACTTTTAAATCGTCGAAGTACGCTGAAATATGACTAAAATGTTAAATGTATTTATTTACAAAGAAAACGTTCCCATGCCTTTTTTCTTTAAAAATTCAGATACTGCTGAATTTTATGATAGCTATTTTTATTTAAGGAATCTCAATGTGAATTTTCAAGTATCTACTGCCGACGGTTTCCGAAACACGAAGCATTTTAGTTTTACATTAAAAGCCGTTTTGGACACCTTACAGTGTGAATTTTCCAAAATCCATTCTTAGTACACCCGTACACCCAAAAAGGAATACATCCTCCAAATTTCACGTATCTAGGTCCAGCGGTCTAGGCTGTGTGTTGCAAAACGCAAAGTGTACACATTAAAAGACCCTTTTGGACCCCTAAGAAGGTGAATTTTACAAATTCCTTTCTAAGTACACCTTAACACCCTAAAACAAATACACTCTCCAAATTTCAAGTCTCTACGACCAGCGGTGTAGCCTGTACGTTGTAAAAACTAAAGAAATTTGTTTTTTTACAAACAAAACGTTCCCCATCCGTTTTTTAGGAAAATTTCAGGTATCGCTGAAACACATGTTTGTTAATTTTGTTTGAGGAATTTCTTTGTAAAATTTCAAGTTTCTACTACTAACGGTTTCCGAAATACAGAGCATTTTTGTTTTTAGTTAGAACCCCATTTTAAACACCTTAGCATGCGAGTTTTCAAAATTCCTCTCTTAGTACAACCCTACGCATCGAGAAGAACACACCCTCCAAATTTCAAGTCTCTTCGACTAGCGGTTTAGGCTGTGCGTGGGACCTCGGTCAGTCAGTCAGTCAGTCAGTCAGTCAGGACATTGCCTGTTATATATGAGATTTGTAAATGTTACCCTTCAACTTGAGTGGCATCCGTGGGTCACACTTGTTTACAATAAATACAATACATACACGGATTTTATGGACAGTGTTTTAAGCCCATGCCACGCCATTGCAGCTGAAGTGGACGGTTGGCTTGATGGTTCCGCAAATGGAAGACGCAGGACTGGGAGTAGGGTTTGGCCTCAGGCACCCTCAGGGCGTTGACTTCACATTATTTGCCTAGGTCTTCCAAAGCGTGCGTCAGATGTTTTTCAGCTTCATCAAAAGTATCTGTAGCCAAAGTCAGGTCATCCGCATACAACAATCTCTGTGTGTGAGGAGGACCGGGCTTTTTTTTTACATATATATTAAACTAGATGACCCGCTTGCGACTTCGTCCGCGCGTAGTTAGAAAACTTCCCCGGCGCGGCGTGCAGACAACAACCAAGCCATGAAATATTGTAATTTCAGGTATCACTGAAACACGTGTTTGTTAAATTTATTTGAGGAATTTTTAAAAATTTCAAGGTTCTTTTACTAACGGTTTCCGAAAAACAGAGAATTTTTGTTTTAGTTTAGAACCCCATTTTGAACCCTTTATCATGCGAATTTTCTAAATTCCTTTCTTAGTACAACCCTACGCATCTAGACGAACACACGATCCAAATTTCAAGTCTCTACGACCAGTGGCTTAGGCTGTGCGTTGTCACTCGTTGAATCAGTCAGTCAGTCAGTCAGTCAGGTCAGGACATTGCCTTTTAGATATGAGAATAACATAGGAGCTAGTACACTTCCTTGGGGTAGTCCATTTATTTGGCGTCGCCATCTTGGGCGTACAATAAAGTGTTAATTTATCTAATCTATCTATCTTTTGAAGGATCCCACGGGGTCTGGCGAAAAGTGGTCACATTCTATAACGATCTGTTTCAAATGGTTGAAAGTAAGCACTTTAGCGCGATAGAATGTATAAAACGGTTATGAGATCTAACGTCCGCAATCGTCTAGACAGTTTGGAATGTGTTGGCTCCTTGCCCGACGGCTAAGAGCCTTTGAATTTAATTTAGAGTGAATTGAAAAAGGGCATGATGTCATCTGTAAATATTAACGCTTACCTAACGAGAGTTCAATGTGCTGAGTACAGGAGCCAGTGTCGATATCATAAATGTCACAAATGATATTCCGCTCAACTGACGATACTACAACACGGAAATGTAACTAGTATTTGCGCTCTTTAATAAACGCACGGTAGTAAAACGGTGGCTGTTTTTTTTTTTTTTTTTTTTTTTTTCATTTGTTTTTGTCCGTTTAAGGTGGATGCTCACGCTAGCGGCGCGAAATTAAATTGTTTGGTGTTTTTTGCCCGATACAGCTCATCAACACTTCTTCAGATAGCGAAAGTTGATTTCGCGAGAACTATGAAACTTAACACACATGTTTTAATTGATTGTAAGTATCTCATAAATATAAACAGTTTAGCTACGAGACCCCTAAACAAAAAAAACACTGTAAAAATGTGTTTAGTGGTGTTTCACTACACTTGTGCTCTTTAAAAGAGCTACATTGGTTAAAAAGCCACCAAAATAACACAAAATAACTCAAAAGAACACTAACATAATAAATTAAATAAAAGTAGACGACGTCTCTTTTCGAAAATGGCCTAAAGAGCCAATGACGACATTTATTTTCAAAAATGGTGGATTGAGTCCGTTAAATTGAAATTAGAACGTGACAAATAAACTTCCTTCATTTCCTAGCTTTCAAAACGCCGTTAGGGCACTTTTATGGCGTGATCAGCCGTTGCGAACTCCTTACAACTCTACAACTAAAATAATGTTTTTCTTCAACAGTTTCTCAGCCCATTATTTTACCCACTTTACGGAGTGGAGTGACCCACTTGAGAGGAAACTTTGCTCAACTGTATCAAGTATTTTATTACTAGTACAATGTTTATTATAATAATATAACCTTTACAAGGTTTCAAAACTCACAATAATACGTGAGCTGTACAAAAATAGATTAAATAGCAAACAAGTCAATAGGCTATCGTAAACTAGCTTTCAATCAGCTGTTTCGTTAGGGCGCATCCTAGGTGGACTTGACCTATGAGGTAATGCACTGTTCATAGGCAGAGGTTACCGCTTAACATCAGGTGTGCCATCTGCTTGTTCCGTTATTCAAGTAGTATAAAAAAAAGAAGTATAAATGACAGTGCGCGCCCGCAGCGAACGCGCAGCGAGAGGTTTACAAAAAACTATGCATATTATTTGTCACTACCTACCTACATAATTACTAAATAAAAAGTACACATAGGTAGATACCAGGTTGTTAGTATTAGGATAGGCTTCCCGTAGCTTATAATTACAAATTTGATTGAAAACGGAACACACGCGCTTATTGTATTGCCCGCTAAACTAAAAAGGTAAATAAGCACAGCTGCGCCCCCAAATCCCACGACGACGGGTCTCTCTATGAGCAGACTAGTAAAGAAGGTTTTACATTTGGTATTGAACAATCTTTAGCGAGTTTTACATTACTCGACCCAATAGAACCCCTTGACCTAATTTTTATTCAATTCGTCCCTTCGTCATTCCCAATATACCTACTTAGGTACAAATCGAATTCAATAGGTACCTTCTTAAAATTCTGTCACAATAGCCTCAGCCGTCTTTTGGTTATAAAAATATTATCTTTTAAGGCCGTTGTGCGAGCAAATCGAATTTTGGGAACAAGATTGTTCCATTAGAATAATGCGGCCTTTTGTGTGGCATGCAAAGAGGTAAAAGTATCTAATAATACAGTCTTTTCGCGGTAGGTAGCTGCAACACCAAAAACATGACGTCACCGTCTAGGCCCAAAGATGGCTTTTCATTTTCGAATTAAAAAAAAAGTAGTTCGATTTGGCTCGATAGATGGCGCTGACTCAAATGTGATCACAAAGTTAACAAATGCATTGTCTGTGCTTTTGTGTGATAGTAACAAAATACCACGAAAATATATCACTACGTTGTTGACTTTGACATTTCACTTTATTTTGACGGTTAAGTACGGAGCTGGCGCGATTAATTTTCAAGGATTATGTGAAACCATGAATAAAGTACTACATGGATTGAGTGCTAAAATAGCATAGTGTTCCTTCTTACTCCTATCCTAGAAAATAGCTTGCTATCCTATGTTAGAGAGAAACAAATATGACTTTATTTCAGACACACAGATCCATTTTTTTTTTTTTTTTTTTATAACGTTTTTCCGTTCCGTACACTGAATATTGGTAACATGAATGTACATCTTCCTAGATTGGTACCATGAATGTAGTAGTAATTGTGACATTTGGCCTGGTACGAGTTACACAAATAAAAACAGATAGATATATGCTTGTCTCATTCCAACACATGAATACATTCATATAAAAGAATGAGACTGGTATAATCGATACCGGTTTCTTTTTAACCTTACTTCCATGCTTTAGTTCTTCTTCTGAGTGTGAAACAGCCGTAAAAACCCCTCATTCTACTAAACCAATTGTTCTTCTCCATCTCTTCTTATATTGGTTTCTGCATGCTCTATAAAATTTCACCAAGGTCAAGTGATATAATTATACCGCCCCTGGAGTTGAAGCTAGGGTAGAGAAAGATGTTTCAAGGCCCTCTCCTAACGCCCCCAAGGGGGTACAAGAAGATCATTGATGATGTAATAGTCAAGTCGTGAGTCTCCGTCAAGTCATGACCCAGTTTAAATGCGGGCTGGTACGTAGGTACCAGCCATCAAAATAAATAAAAAAAAACTATGAAATTGTAGAACTACATCAAGCTTCGACTTGAAAAATTCGACCTGTACGCGAGCACCAACATACAACCAGACAGATGAAAGGTATATATTGTAGTTTTTGTATGTGAGCAAATTTTGCCAGTTGTTTCAAAGGACGTCGCTCGCTCGGTCAATAATTATAATCCAAACCAATTTTTTATCAGAAATGTGTACCTAATTCACATTCTTTTTGAATATATTTTTTTGTGAGGTGTCTCGGAAATTCAACGATCAGGCACCGCGCTGGTAAGTGTTAAGAAAGTTCTTTCTCGTCAAGCTGTTGAGCCTGGCTTGCGTCTGGCAACCTCTGTATGGGGGCCTCTCCATAATGTTACAGTCAATGTGAATCAGTACAACGATACTTTTAAATATTCGAAGGTATCGTATTTCCTGAAGGCAGCAGGACAAAACGTAATATCTTAAATGATATCTCACAAATCGTCAATTTCCCGAACATTAAAGAACACCAGGCAGATATCTATCTTCATACAATGAAAAGGCATCGCGCCGCTTGAACAAGCGGTTTTTATTAAATATCTCGTAATATATAGATAATTTTACAAAAGCCCTACATTAAACCCTCAGATTTGTTGTATTGATTTTATTTATCTAATTTTGTACCCAATAATATGCATCATAATATGAAACAATTGAATTTAGGCAAAAAATAGACGAAACATAGGTTTTTTTTTTATCGAGATAATATTGTCCTTTCTTATTTCTACTAACCCCCGGAATTATAATTTAGTATCCATGCATATTTTGAATTTAAATATTTTACTTGATTTAGTCTGTTAAAAATTTAATCTAAAATTAGGATTTTTCGGCATACAGGCTTTTGTTGGTTTTCAATTTTTTTTTAATCAGCTTCTCCTTGTTCTCGAAACACCATACAGGCGCTACAAACCTATTACAGATCCACCAACTTATCTGTAAAATGAAATGTATGTGTAGTAGTAGTAGAGCTTTTTTGTTAGTAGTTTTAGAGCTTTTTTGTGAAAGAGCTCGTCCGGGGAAGTACTACCACCATACCTATTTCTGCCGCAAAGCAGTAGTGCTCGCATTGCTGTGTTCCGGTTTGAAGGGTAAGGGTGCTGGTGAAATTACAGGCACATGAGACTTTTCATCTTTATGTCTCAGGGTGGCGGGCGCAGTGCAATGCCACATAGGGTGCGTCCTAGGTGGACGTGACCTTTGAGGTAATGCACTGTTCATAGGCAGAGGTTACCGCTTAACATCAGGTGGGCCTCTAGCTTGTTCCGTCATCCAAGTAGTATAAAAAAAAAAAAAAAAAATGTAGATGATAGAAACATTTCATTCTACAGATAAGTTGGTAGATCTGTAGTTGAAAGGATCATCAAATAAAGCCACAGAATAAATAATAGTGGATAACCAAATAGAATTTGTTGCCTGATTCTTCTAGGTTTAGTCGCGTTTCAGGAGTAAATTAATTTTATAAGTCGATTCAAAATGTTCTTTGTGATTTCAATGAATAAAATACTTATAACTTTGAATTTGAGTAAAGAAACAACATTTTCAAAAGATTTTTACTGGTTTTGACTAAGATGTTGTGTACTTTTGATCAAATATCAAACACACAAAAGTCCTCAAAAACTGAACTAAAACTACCAGACCATGAACCAAGCCGTCACCCGAAGCCGTGCCCAGAATGTTGGCTGCATTGCCACGCTGAATGGCAATACTTATTCGTTGACCGAAATAAAACCCAGCATTCCGGTCACGATTGGCCTCGAAAAGCCGCATCTTTGAATATCTTATGTCCCCACGGACCTATAGAATCTCTAAAAAAAAATCTCCTAAAAAATATCTCCAACACAAATGTCCCAAATATGTACCCTCTGTTGAGGAGTGCATACTTAGCCATTTGAAGGACTCCGCTGATGTTTCTGAAGAGATCAGACGCTGCTCTGATGTAGATGAGACCCCCGGAGACGGTGCCAGGGTATCATGGCAGGTAGCGTCCTAAGCCAGAGAACGTTGGATTATCCATGAAACAAGTGGCATACCGTCGGGACATTTTTTTAACTACGTGAATGACGGAACAGCAGATGGCTCACCTGATGTTAAGCGGTAACCTCTGCCTTTAACAACGCATTACCACATAGGTCACGTCCACCTAGGATGCACCTATGTGGCAATGCACTGCGCCCGCTACCCTGGGATATAAAGACGAAAAGTCTCATGTGCCTGTAATTTCACCGGCACCTACGGAACACAGTAATGCGAGCACTACTGCTTTGCGGGCGGCAGAAATAGGGGTGGAGGTAGTACTTCCTGGACGCTTTCACAAAAAAACTACTACAAAATCTTTGGTCTTTTTCTATCATCAATAATCTTCTTGCACACCCTGGGGCGTTAGGAGAGGGCCTTGCAACACCTTTATTTAACCTGGCTTCAACTCCAGGGGCGGCTGCCCCTGGGTTTCTATTGTCACGTATCAATGTTATTTTTAGATTTCATACTGTACTGACTACACCACACTGTGTCACAAAGTCTAGCACTGCCAGCATGTGTGGAGTGGCCATTACGGTCTTGGCGAACATATTGCGTCTTTGTCTTAACCGGAGCACAGAATATATATAATATTACCGTGTGGGACAGATTAAATAATAGTGGGGCAACAGTTTGTGTTATTTTGATAAACTATCAACGGAGTATTTTAATAGAAGTTTATGAAACTGTTACATACAGCTTATCTGTAGAATGAAATGTATGTAGTTTTCTATCATCTACATACATCTCATTCTACAGATAAGTTGGTGGATATGTAACAGTGGTTATTAAAACACGACTGTGAGTTTAAAAACCGAGGCTTGGCAAAGTTTCGAATAGTTTCACAGGAGTTAAATTAATACCTAGATAAGTGCGTTTACACTGCTTTATGTAAACTCATGTAAGAAGACTTTTGTTTGACCTTCAAAGCACATGAAATAATAACGTATATGGCGTCAAGCGAATAAGCGTAAAAAACAAACGCCATTCTACCGCGCATGCCATGAAGCGCGCCTAGCCATAGACTATAGACTATGTCACGACAACGAGTAAAATAATCCCTCCTTAATCTGGCCGTAGTATATTTAATTGGAAAAGGTTTTTTTTTATAATTGGCGCCGCTCAGCTAGTGAATTTGCCATTTTCAAGTTATTTAGTTATATTAAATTTTTCGTATTTTCAATAATTATAATTTGCAACGTTACACTCCTTCCAATCCAAGTCGTCAAAGACAAGTCATGTTTTAGTAGAAAGGTGGCCGTTTGATTGAGTATATTATTTGTATACTTTTCAGTTGGTAATCACATTACTTGGATTGAAGTTAGTTTAATTTCATATTTGCTACTTTAGAAGCAAAACGAAGTTTTATTATTTGTCGCTTACGTCAGTTACATCCAAGTGGTAGAAATCTATACCTTATCTCTTCCCGGGTTCAACCGAGTTATAGCGCTGTCACTTTCTTGCAGCTATTGTTTTCTTGCTAGACTCCGCCCATTAGATATTTAAACATAGTGGTTGCTTTCGCTTGTGGCGCGAAATTCAAATTTGTTCGTGTTTTTTGCTCATCACAGCTCATCAACACTTCTTCAGATAGCGAAAACCAATTTGCCGGTAATTATATGACCTAACACACAAGTTTTAATTTATAGTATCATATAAAAATCATTAGTTTAGCTACAATTGTGCTTCAATGGTATTTACAGTGTTTTTTTGTTTCAAGCACATTCATAGCTAATTATATTTACGTGATTTTATAAATTTTTACTTGCGTGTTAGGTCATATTATTACCGGCAAATTAGTTTTTGCTATCTGAAGATGTGTTGATGAGATGTGATGAGCAAAAACACGAAAAAAAAAATTCGCTCCATGAGCGAAAGCAACCTTAATATTTATGGATATTATAATAATAATAATAATAATAATGGTGGACAGTTTACACAACATTATCTAGCCCCAAGCTAAGCAGAGCTTATGTTATGGGTACTAGATAACTGATATACTGAATACAATATATTACATAGATAGATATTTTTTATTATACATAGAAAATACCCAGAACACCCTGAACAAATATCTGCGATCGCACAAATATTTGTTCCGAGGCGGGAATCGAACCCGCAACCTCCTGCGTCGCAGGCCAACCGTCGCCCGCTGCGCCACAGGAGGTCGATTATCACGGGTATTTATCGCGTATTCCTTATTATTTATTTTCCCCGACGTTTCGTTTGTGTTGCAACAATCGTGGTCGCGGGCTGACTAGAGTACATGGAGCTACCGTTGAGAAGCGGTGGCAGTCGCAGGATCTACCCTCACTTGGTCTTCAGAATTAGAAATGTCCGCGTTCATACTCCGACACACCACACTAACTGTATGTACACACTGGGATGACAAACCACTACGCGCACACCTACTGATAATGGGATTCCACGACGTAGAAAGTCTAAAACCATCCTCAAGATTGAAATTCGGGTACTTCTTGATCCATAAATAAGAGTTCTGATCGCGAAAGTTTAAAAAATACAACCTCCTTATTGGTCCTTCTTGCACTTACTTGTCTAAGAAGCCCGTTACACGCTTCACTTGATAACACGAATTTTAAGTACTAAAGTATTTTTAAAGAATCCTTCTTGGAGAAAGTATCAATGGATACTCTAAAGTATTTATGTAAAGGAAATAACCGTAAATTGTTTCTTTTGTTCCAGGATCGAAACAGCGTCAAACGGAAACTCTTAACAAAATTCAGCAACTTTTCATTTTGTCGCTAACAAAATAAGTCCGTTGTTTGGCTTAAAACCTCCGGAAAGTATTCAGGAGTCTAATTGAATAAATAAAGTTTTTGTTTTACGCCTCGATTAACAAGAAAGTTTGAACGGTGAAATAATTGATTGTTTGTAACTTGTTTATAAAATCAGTGGTTTAACTTAACTTCAGTAAGATTGATTGAACTAACAGTGAAAAATACTTTATTTTTTTCAATCATCTATGAGACCAAAGAACAGTGATTTGGTAAAAAATACCTGGTATAAAATACCAGAATACTAGTTGCAAAACGTGTGGGGAAAAGTGGAGACTAACTTGACAGTGAGCAAGTGGAAAGTGGCTAACGCGTGGCGATGTGCTAGTGGCAGTTACTTGATGGTCGAGTCACTGGCACGAATGCTGGCAAGCGGGCCATCCGGCCGGCAGGTCAATGATATCGCCGGCACTTCTTGTGCTGTTTTTGGCACACGGTAAGTTACTGTTTATTTCACTATTTTATTATTATGAGCCTGTGGTGTCCCACTGCAGGGCAAAGGCCTCCCTTCCCTCCTTCCATTCGTCTCTATTGTTGACTATTTGGGACTAATCCTTCGAGTAGGAGTCTAGCTCATCCCGCCATCTCCGTCTGTGCCTTCCACGTGGTTATCGTCTGTTTGGGTTCCATTCTGTCATTATTTTACCATATATTTCCTTATTTTTACTAGCTTTTATTTAACTTGCAACGTTTTATGTAAGTACCGCTATTAGGCTTAGAGGCACTAGAAGCTGTGGCAGACCATCAGCCAGGTGGACGGATGATATAGAGGCCGTAGAGGGAAAGACCTGGGGCCCAATTCTCGATTCATGCGATATTTGTAGGATATGATATTATCATATCACTCCTTTTATCTATGATAGATATTGAGCCTGCAACAAAATGCGTATTACATACGATAAATATCGCAGGAATTGACAAAATATCTATTGAATTTAAATATCCGTATTCTCGAGAAGTCACTGTAGATAAATAACGATCGTATATCAGTAGATATGTATCGAGTGGTCAGACGCACTCGATAATGTTATATCTATCGAATTATCAAACACAAAATGAAATTCAACAACAAATATTAAGTCTAGGCTTAAGCTCACCTTTGTGCATATCTTTTGTAATATTTTATTTGTTATTATATCCGTGTACAGTGGCGGAATTAAAACGTTCGTCAGTTTTCAAAGAAATCCCCTTAGTTTGTCACGAGCACATATTACCTTTTCCAGCTATCCTACGAAGCAGACTGCTGTATAGAAAACCATAATTTAAATGTTTATTATAAAGATCAAAATCAGCCCAATCAAACCTTTGATCAGTTGCTTGTTTATGTTTGGAACTATTTTTTTAGGGTCACGTATCCAAAGGGGCCAAATGGTCTGTCTATCACAAGGATCTAGAGTGGCTAAACCATTGAACTATTCATATTTCTACTATGTATGTAAACTGAACCAAACCAAAAAATTATAATTTAACATTATTTTGAAATTGTTATAAGGGTGGCTTCCGTACAAGTAAAGGTGAGGAGGTGGGAAGGGGAAAATACATTTGTCGTACCCCAGCATGTGGAATATAATTTTAGAGCTTATAAGTGCATATTAACACTGTATTTTTATCAACGAAAATAATGGAAAACAAAGGCATGAGGGGCCACTAAAGTCAGTTTTTTTCCAAAATATTGTAAATAAGTTCTTTTTAATTTGTAAATATGCAACTTATTATGAATATTATACCAAAAAAATCTAAGGTTTTAGAAATTAGAAACATTCAAGATATTTCTCATATTTATATTACCAAGTTAAGTATAAAAGAAAATTCTTGGTAATACCAACAGACTTAATTTTGCGTATGGATTAACTAAACGGAACCACAGATTAGGTATATAATAGTTACCACGACCGACGACGGAACCCTGAATGCGCGAGGTCCGATGCGCACTTGGCCAGTTTTTTATTGAGTTAGCCAGAATTTTTGTAATTTTATTCGTAGACTGTGTCTATTCAGTCGCTGTTAATAGGTATCCATTGTCGTGGTAACTGAAGGATAATTTTCGTAATATTGACAACACAACAGTATGCTTTTTGCATTGAACAATCAAAAATAGGCCCTAAGGTGACGAACGTTCTCATTTCACTACTGTACAACAAAGGAATTTCATTCAAAAATCATTTCAATAAACAGATGTACCTAAATGTTTACATGTTACAACCGGATTTTAATAAATTACGAGTACATGCCATCACTCCGGTCTAATTCTGCGATATTTGTTGGTTATGATATTATCATATCACTCCTTTTATCTATGATACATATATCGATCCCGCGACAAAGAGTGTATTCTCGAGGACAATAGATAAAAAAGCTAATAGATATAATCCGACCAGTATAACTTGTCGCGACTTGTAGCTGCCATTGCGTGGCGCTGCTTGATACAGATTATGATTATTATAATTTTAGTTCCTCAAAAGCGCCACATATGTAGTAACTATTATCTAATCTGTGGCACCACCGTCAACTTATACTGGTATCACTGTAACAGTAAATATTATCACTATGTTCATTTAATGCTTTCACAAAAAGAATACAAAGTTTTGTCATTGCCAACTGGCAATAACTACATGTAGGAAGGAAGATGAATGAAAAAATCGTGGGAGCAGTGGCGCAAAGTAAGTAAACATGCTATTAACAAATAAAATATAACAATATACCTATATGTACAAAATAATATCGATTGTTCCTGACCACTCAATGCATATCTAATGATCGATACTTATCTACAATGATATCTCGGGAATACAGAATGTTCAATTCAATAGATATTTTGTCAATTCAATAGATATTTATCGAGTGTGATATTATATCTATTTCCCGAGAATCACCCCCCTGGATGCGAGTCGCACAGAACCGACTGGCGTTTGAGGGAGGAGGCTATATTCAACTTTGGGCTATTATTTAAGCCGCCAATGATGATGATGATGATTCTTTAGATAGATATTATATCGTCTGCATCTATGCACAAGTAAAATTCCTGTTTATAAAAGTGTGAAAGAAAATACACAAAAAGACATCAGCCACATCTGATAAGCCCTACTAAGTGATATTTATGAACGTCGCGGTTAAAGTCTTATTTTTAGTGAAATAATTCCACAAAGCGATGTCTGGTGGAGTAAGACTAATGATTTTTAAGACTGATGGTTTCAACGTCTCTTTGAACTATTAATATAGGTAACTACATATATGAATGTTGTAGACGTGGCATGGTATGGCGTCAGTTTACCTAGATATAAGACGATCAAGAAAGTGAAAGTCAAAGTATATTTTATTGCTGAATTACATGTCAAAAAGATATTATAGATAAAGTTATGGATTTATTTATTTATTTATTTATTCATAAAAGGGAACGCCAACAGCATATATATAAACACATTTACAAAAATCATCCACTTAGTTTCGAGCTGATACATACACCAATTACAGGCGTACACAACATTGACACTTTTATCTTACAAACATGGATTCAATGTAATCTACCCTTTAAGGCTGTGCAATGTCAATTTAAGAATGAGCATTATTCGATGAATAAATAGGTACTATTGATCTTCGACCAAAGTAAAATAAAATTGAATGCAGGTTATTTTTAAAATGTATATACCTACACTGGTTCTGAATCCGCAACCTCGCTTATGTTAGAGACCGCAAAACATGAAATGGATTAATGTTGAAATTACAGGCACATTAGACTTTTCATCTTTATGTCTCAGGGTGCTGGCGGGCGCAGTGCAATGTCACATAGGGGCGTCCTAGGTGGAAGTGACATATGAGGCAATGCATTGTTAAAGGCATAGGAGAATCCTCTCCGCTCGAGTTGGACTCGCACTTGACTAGTTTTTCATAACAACATTTACGACCTAACGCGTGTTTAATCTTATATTTTGTTCAAAAACAGCGGAGGTCGTAAATTTTAGTAAGAGAACCATTTTCTAAATGCCTTTGACTTTGAGGCCAAGAATACGAAATAAATTATTACAATGGAAACAGTTACTGCGTACATATGCCTTGAAAAATGATGTACTCTTCAACCAAAGTACTTTTTACTTTGGTCGAAGTATACATGTAGGTATACAGGCTGGTATATTGCTTCAATCTAGGTCACAGCAGGTAGAGGACTCTAGGTACCTTTATTGTTTTGTTTTCAGACTTATATAAAAACTAGATGACCCGCGCGCGACTACGTCCGCGCGTACTTTGAAAACATCTCCGGCGTGGCGTGCAGACAACAACTTAAACATCAACAACCACCCCGTGAAATGACTTTTGAAACAACACCACACTCAAGTTTTTCAATTTAGGGGTCACATTTTACCCTTTATTTTCTGAAAATATTTTAATCTTAACAACGACACTGTGAAACGACCTTTGAAACGACACTGAACTTAAGTTTTTCAATTTAGGGGTCCCATTTAACCCTGAGATCCTTAAAATATTTAAATCTCAACAATGACACCGTAAAACAACCTTTGAAACCATACTCAAGTTTTTCAATTTAGGGGTCCCATTTAACCCTGAGGTCCTTAAAATATTTCGATCTCAACAATGACACCGTGAAACAACCTTTGAAACCATACTCAAGTTTTTCAATTTAGGGGTCCCATTTTATCACTGAGGTCCTGAAAATATTTTGATTTCAACAACGACACCGTGAAACGACCTTTGAAGCGACACCATATTCAAGTTTTTCAATTTAGGGGTCTCATTTGAACCTTGTATATAAAAATTTCGAGAGCAATAGTTTGCAGAACCATCAACCATTGGGGATAAAGGTTGTCGAGTGGTGACAACGTCTGTAATGACGAGACCCTTTTCTCAGCGCATATATAACGTCGTCAAAAAGAAGTACTAAGTACTAAGCACCTAGCCTAGTATTGACTCTATGGAACACAACTAGAGTGTTGCTGGTGCGTTACGGTCTGTCTGCGTTACCATAAGAGTTTTTTTGACAAATCAAATGTTAAAACGCTATGATTTTGACCCCAGTACACGAGCAATGTAGAGTTGCAACGCAACGCGCTTACACGACGTTCCAGCGTCTCAGTGTTAGGTATCATTCTTTGGACGACAATGAGCTAAACGTGTTCTGTGATGCCGCTCCGTAGTCACAGCGTATCATACCTCCCTGTTTATTCTCTCTGGTCCCCTTGTCCGCTGGGAGTGCGTTGCGCGGCCGGCCTATGTTGCAACGCACCGTTTTGTTTCTAATGAACTTATAATGCAGCTGACCTTTGATGGTCACTACTGCTTTAACGAGCTTTTGGCGAGCGCAGACGACGCTCAGCCGGTTAAAATTAGGTTTGGGCAAGGAGCGCAAAGATACCACTTATGTACGAACCTCGGCTGAGCTCGGAACGGCACTGTAGAGGCTTGTCGACCCACGCGCTGACGGGGTCTTTATATCGGTAGAATGTTCTCTGTCGTGACTAGATGGCATCACTAAGGGCAGTGATAGCATCAGCAGGATCACCAAGAACATGTTTTGGTCTAAGCATGGACTTTGCAACGCATCGTGTGGCATGTCACTGTGATTTATAAGTAGGACGACGCAGGGTCACCGCTCAGGCACTGCAACGCACCGGCAACGCATAATGTGGCTGTCACTGTGATTTATAGGTAGGACGACGCAGGGTCACCGCTCAGGCACTGCAACGCACCGGCAACGCATCGTGTGACTGCCACTGTGATTTATAAGTAGGACGACGCAGGGTCGCCGCTCAGGCACTGCAACGCACCGGCAACGCATCGTGTGACTGTCACTGTGATTTATAAGTAGGACGACGCAGGGTCACCGCTCAGGCACTGCAACGCACCGGCAACGCATCGTGTGACTGCCACTGTGATTTATAAGTAGGACGACGCAGGGTCGCCGCTCAGGCACTGCAACGCACCGGCAACGCATCGTGTGACCTCGCTCTAAGTGCCACCTGTGTCAACCAGAGTAAACATCGCTCTAAGTGCCACCTGTGTCAACCAGAGTAAACATCAGTCTAAGTGCCACCTGTGTCAACAAGAGTAAACATCACTCTAAGTGCCACCTGTGTCAACCAGAGTAAACATCACTCTAAGTGCCACCTGTGTCAACCAGAGTAAACATCACTCTAAGTGCCACCTGTGTCAACCAGAGTAAACATCACTCTAAGTGCCACCTGTGTCAACCAGAGTAAACATCACTCTAAGTGCCACCTGTGTCAACCAGAGTAAACATCACTCTAATTGCCACCTTTGTCAACCAGAGTAAACATAATAGCCCAGTGTTAGTTCAGACCATGACTGAAGTTTGTACGGAGCTACTGTTATTTTACCGAGTGAACACTGGATTATCATGCTCACTCAGTGACGCAAGTGGACCTAAACAGCACAACATATTCTGACTCACGATCCTGTCTCCCAGGCGTTAGTACTCGGTAACCTGTCTCTGCTCTCTGTAAATAAGCGTAAATCAGTTTCGTGGCTTGACGTTGGCGCTGCCCCCTGGTGACGGATTGATAGATAGGTTTATAACCAGCAGTGACCTTCAACCAATATAAAAAAGTATGAACGGGCCTGAGGGAACGATTTTATTCTTTAAACTTATATTTAGGCGCCTTTATAAATTCATAATAAATTCAAAAGCATTCGATTACCAACGGTTTATATAAAACATTGCGAAACAACACAAAGGAAGGCTTCAACACCAGAGCTCTGCGCGAAATTTACGTCTGGATAGAAAAAGAATTATAGAAAACCCATTCTACACTGAAGCAATGGTGGCATTGAGAAACATAACTTAATTTGATAAAAATTTAAAAACTTTGGCCTTATTCAGTGTTATTTTTTTATTATTATTTTTTATATCTGTAATAGACCTGCATTTAGGTAACTACATCTCACCTGATGGGAAGCGACGATGAGGCTATCAGATTATACAGACAAAAATACATATAAGCAGACATACTGACAAGCAAAATACCTGTAGACGACTGAGCTCAATAGCGCTTTAGGAGATGTAATTCTATTTCTATAATTCCCATTGCTGAGAATTGTTTTTTTTTTTCGTTACAAAGCAACTTGACTTGGATACCTTACTTGCCGCCAAAAATTATCCTTCATTTTTTTACGCACGGTTGCGCTCGAATATTATATTTATATTGTATCCGCAAGGGGTTTCAAATCTCTCAAATATAGGGATGTACAAAACGTTGGTACAAAACTTTATTTAAAAAACATTATCTACTCTAATGACTATTGTATATTATACTAGTGTATATCATCATGTATTGTGCATAGCTATAGACTGAAATTACAATGCTCAGTTGAGAAAGAAAGGTAACATATCACGTAAAAGGTTAAACAATTTACACTCTGCACTTTTAGTAAAAGAAGTGTATTTAATTTTAATATGAATATATAATACCTTAAGTTTGACCGCGAGCGGTCTCACCTGTTGGTAAGTGAAGATGCGGCCTACAATGAAGCATGCAGGCCTAGAAGGTACCTATTCACCCTTGCCATAAAGATAACCTGATTATAGTTTTCAGGAAAGACAGACGACAGTAAATCCAGACAAGATGGCGAAAAGAGCGACTTGAATTTAAATAACTTTTATCAATTAATTTTGATAATGTTATAAAAGATAGTGGAAGACGACTACGCAACAGATAGTGGATTTAGTAGTAGTAGAGCTTTTTTGTGAAAGTTTTCGCCCGGGAAAGTGTGTACTACCACCATACTTTTTTCTGCCTCAAATCAGTAGTGCTTGCATTGCTTTGTTCCGGTTTGAAGGGTATGGGTGCCGGTGAAATTACAGGTATATGAAACTATTCATCTTTACGTCGCGCAGGGTGGCGGGTGCGGTGCAATGCCACATAGGGTGCGTCCTAGGTGAACGTGACCTATGAGATAATGTTTTGTTAAAGGCAGAGGTTAACGCTTAATATCAGGTGGGCCATCTACTCGGTCATTAAAAATGAGATTGGTTAAAAAAACACTAGATGTGGAAGTTCATGCCAAAATTCTGAGGGAAGCTAGAGCTAATCACCTACGATCCACGTTGATGGACGATCGGACAGATTACAGCGCTTAGCTTTTCAGTACGGTACTTTACAAGTGATGTTTTAAAGCACCCTGTCTGTCTGTTCTCCATTGGTTCGCCCATGAGATGGACTGAACAAATAAAGACAGCTTTGGACGGTCCACTGCATGAATGCACCAGAAAACGTTAATTGCGAGACGAGTGGCGAAGGATCGTAAAGCGAGCCACAGACCCCAGCCGGCCTAGCCAAATGCCATTCGCTTCGAAGCGATTCCATTTCTACAGACATAATACAGTACAGTTGACCACGTGAAATTTCGAAAGCTAACGTCAATCTCATACATTGTTGGCTTTTCTACTAGCGTCATTGGCAATGCGATTCCATTTCTACAGTCGTAATACAATACAATTGACCACGTGATATTTCGAAAGCTAACGTCAATCTCATACTTTGTTGGCTTTTCTACTAGCGTCATCGGCAATGCGATTCCATTTCTACAGTCGTAATAGAATACAATTGACCACGTGACATTTCGAAAGCTAACGTCAATCTCATACTTTGTTGGCTTTTCTACTAGCGTCATCGGCAATGCGATTCCATTTCTACAGTCGTAATACAATACAATTGACCACGTGACGTTTTGAAAGCTAACGTCAATCTCATACATTGTTGGCTTTTCTACTAGCGTCATCGGTAATGCGATTCCATTTCTACAGTCGTAATACAATACAATTGACCACGTGACATTTCGAAAGTTAACGTCAATCTCATACATTGTTGGCTTTTCTACTAGCGTCATCGGCAATGCGATTCCATTTCTACAGTCGCAATACAATACAATTGACCACGTGACATTTCGAAAGCTAACGTCAACCTCATACATTATTGGCTTTTCTACTAGCGTCATCGGCAATGCGATTCCATTTCTACAGTCGTAATACAATACAATTGACCACGTGACATTTCGAAAGTTAACGTCAATCTCATACATTGTTGGCTTTTCTATTATTTTGTCTAAGGCCGCTGAAGTGACGACCACGACCACTCTGCCAAGATTGTAACGACGAAGAAGAGACTTGTATTGGTTCTATTATTCTTTCTGTAAACAAATTATTTTTACTAGTAATAAAAATCTGTGGCAACCCTAAGCCGGTTTATTTGATTTCTTTATCGTCACGTTTGCATTAGCATGCGACAGATCCAAGCGGCCTCTAGCGGCAATTTTATCTGTAACGAGGAAAATCTACTGCTATAATTGTGCATTCCGAGACTCCGAATCTTTACATAAAGAAAAATTATGCACCAATTATATGTAGGTATTGCTTAGCACGTGTGGATAAGTAACTACAGACCGTTCACTGTAAGCTGGCACCTGCAATGGAGTATTTACAGCTGCCATCTTACGGTGAACGAGCCGGACCTTTCACCGTAAGTTGGCACCTGCCATGGAGTATTTACAGGTGCCATCTTACGGTGAACGAGCCGGACCTTTCACCGTAAGTTGGCACCTGCCTTGGAGTATTTACAGGTGCCATCTTACGGTGAACGAGCCGGACCTCTCACCGTAAATTGGCACCTGTCATGGAGTATTTACAGATGCCATCTTACGGTGAACGAGCCGGTCCGTTCATCGTAGGTAACAGTTGGCACCTATGATGGAGTATTTACAGGTGCCATCTTACGGTGAACGAGCCGGACCTTTCACCGTAAATTGGCACCTGCCATGGAGTATTTACAGATGCCATCTTACGGTGAACGAGCCGGTCCGTTCACCGTAGGTAACAGTTGGCACCTATCATGGAGTATTTACAGGTGCCATCTTACGGTGAACAAGCTGTACCTTCCTAAGGCCCCTAATATCAATAGCAGTTTTATCTCTGATTCTAAAGTTTAAACTATTTCTGTCAATGGACGTATATGGTTTAAACTTCTTTTTCTGGTTTCTTCTCTTTTTCATCCTTTATTTAGTTTTTTTCTCTCATCTTGAGGTCTTAGATGTCTCCCTTACGCCGACTCTCAACTTTGGCTCATATATTACGTGAAAAGCAAATACAGCTGCTATGAAGTTGGACATCCTGAAAAAGGTAAACCGTTACTTCACACCGGGAAAGCTTCTCTGTTTGTACAAAGCTCAAGTCCGGTCTGATATGGAATGCTGCTGCCATGTTTGAGATGGCTCGGCCAAACACCAGCTCGCTGCCTTAGACTCGATCGAACGCAAAGCCACAAATAAAATAATACTATACGCAAAGCTTTCGGGCTTATAGGTGAGCAACATTATGGCGGAGACTAAGATCCAGAGTCTCGAGCACCGCCGTAAAGTTGCATGCCTTGCGATCATCTACAGATTACATTTCGCAGAATGTGCCCAGGAACTACATGATCTGATCCCACCATCACCTTTTCATCATTACGACAAGCAGGCGCACTGCTCTGTACCATCCTTACCTCATCAGTATACCCGCAATTCGCACAAAGCGATTCGATTCCACCTTTGTAATGCGAACTGCTAAGGAATGGAACTCGTTGCCGTCGTCTGTCTTTCCTGAAAACTATAATCTGGGTCTCTTCAAGGCTAGATTGAATAGGTGCCTTCTAGACCTTCGTGCTCTATCGTCGGCCGCATCGTCACTTACCAACAGGTGAGATCGCGGACAAACGAATGTCTATCTTTGTTTTTTTTTTAAACTGCTATTGATATTACGGGCCTTAGTCAGAAATATATATACTTGATTTTCTTTTAAATTTTAGTACGTTAATCTATCACGCTAATATTATAAATGCGAAAGTTTGTGAGTGTGTGTGTTTGTTACTTCTTCACGCTTAAACGGCTGAATGGATTTGGATGTAATTTGGAATGGAGATAACTGGTAACTAATATTGCTTAATGTTTCTCCGAAAACAAGCCGACTAACATGTCAGTCCTCTGTATTGTTTGCGTAAACTATAATTGTAGGGCTAAACCCCACCGATTCAGTGTGAAATTTCAATACACCTTGACTGCCTACCCCAAAAAGGAATTTATGGTAAATTTATTTATTTATTTATTATTACTAACAGTCATCTTTTTTTTTTTTTTTAACTGCGTCAATTATGTAATGGCGCTTTCACGTATAGAACGTCCGTTTTACAGGGCCGTTTAAACGTATTAATAAAAATATATATATAAAAACATTTATTTTCTCCAACAAAAAGGTCTTTTAAACCTTCGACCAAAGTAAAATAAATGGACTGGCCTTATCCATACAAAACGTCCGTGAAAAATAAGACAATTCGGATTTAGGGTACGGTCAACAAATAAACTATCTATCTATCTATCTATCTATCCAGCCACTGCTGAGTAAAGGCCTCTTCTCTATAGCGCCACTCCTGGCGGTCTTGTAAATAAACTAGGTGAAATTAAATTATTGAACTTCTTAAAAACTGTATTTTTTTAATACTTAATACTTTAACAGATGCAATGTGTTTACTAAAGTTATTTCAGTAGGTTTATAGTACAAAAAAACGCCGAAAAAAATGCAATTATTGAATGAAACTTTTACAAAAATACATGGTTCCCTTCTGTTTTATGTAGTTACGTATCTATTTTTCAGCTCTCAAACATACACAATATAAATCAATAGAAAAGCAAGTCCACCTAAGGTCTTCAGCTCAATCAATTTGTGAAAAATATATTTTTCATCACTCAATAAACTAAGAAAATATCATAAAAATCGTACGGAAACATAAATGTATAAAAATTCCAGTATTTAAGAAACTGCAGAGTGCAGTTTTAAGAATTTTGCACAATGAGTTTTTTATACTACTTGGAATGACAGATCAAGAAGATGGCCCACCTGATGTACCCTCTGCCTATGAACAGTGCATTACCTCAGGTCACGTCCACCTAGGACGCGCCCTATGTGACATTCCACTGCGCCCGCCACCCTGAAACATAAAGATGAAAAGTCCCATGTGGCCATAATTTCATCGGCACCCTTACCCTTCAAACCGGAACACAGCAATGCGAGCACTACTGCTTTGCGGCAGAAACAGGTATGGTGGTAGTACTTCCCCGGACCAACTCTTTTACAAAAAAGCTCTACTACTACTAACCGTTTTTTGGCGTATAGAATTCATTGTGTAGAAAATGATCAGAGCAAATACGGGAAAATGTATTCCACTTCCAAAAGTCGTCGGTTCTTGCTCGTCTTATGACTTCTATCCATTTTTGTTTACCTTAGATTTTTTTTGGAAAGCTATAAGGTTAATTAACATGCCATTACATATTATATGCAATTACCTAAAGCGACGTGCTTAGCAATGTTTTGACGTAAATAATGCAAATTACAATTCTAAATCAATTCGATACCCCTCAGGCATCAGATTTTTTTGCAGTCTGTACCGGACCATCCGTCATGCGTGAAGTCTTGTCAAATATTTCGACGCTGTAGTTGGAAAACTAAATAAGTAATATCAACAACAAAACCAACATCGCGAGAAAAACGCGATTTACTGTTTTATTGCGTCAAAAATGGCAATAGCTTTTTTATCGTAACTAATTTTTCAGTCCGTGTTTTGATATGTTATAGATTGGTACTGTATCTATTTTCGAATTTAATGATAATACATTTTAGTTCTTTTGATTAAGAGAAAAAAATAAAAAAACTACTATGTATTTTTCCCTCGCCAAAGTTTTGAATAATTGAAATGATCTATTATTTACTTATTTGAATATGACAATCCTATCCATGGGTATAGATTTATATAATATTAAAATACATTTTAAAATAAAACCAACTTATAATCATTTCTTTTTATCAAGACTGAATATTAGAAAACTACTGAAACACCTACATTATTTTAGCAGACTTATAAATTCAAAGTAAGTGACATAACAAACTTATCATACGACTAATGCTTATAAAATCAACAAAATGAAAAAAAAATTGTGGAACACAATAATTCTAAGTATCAAAAAGAAAAAGGTATGTCGACTAAAATTAAAACTATCTACGAGTATAAACTTGTGTCTGTTAACTTTCATTCAGAGTGGGGAACATTGAGATAATGTCCTGGGGCGTAGTCCTCCTTGTCGCTCGTCCTCTAGTGCAAGACGTGTCCATCGACATGTATGGGCCATCATAACCATGCAATAAAGTCGATTTCGCAAAATGTGTTACTTATGTAGTTTTCCTACCACACGACGATTTATAAGTTTTTTATCAATTGATGAAAATTATATTACAAAACCTTTACTTACGAATGAAATGCGATGCCTGAAGCTTTATTTGTATTTCTTGTGTTGTTTGCACTTGCAGAAAAGCACAGGAAGGCATTGTATTACCAAGGTATCTAATTTTGGTATTTTTCAGCATAGCTGTCACTCGTTGCCGTGACAAAGACTGACTGAAGCGAAGTATACTAGCTAGGTCTGTTTAGAAGCTTCAAAACTATCGTTCCCTAAGGCCCGTCCATTCATTTTATTTACGTCGATGTTTTAAACAATAAATAATAACTCTGTAGGGTAGACAGACTGATATTATTATTATTGTGATATTATGTGATTAGCTTATGTAGTTATATGAGCGAGTTTAGACAGAATAAAGTATTCTGGATCGATTACTGGATCCGAAATACTGTATTCTGTGTGAACTCGCTCATACAACTACATACGCCAATAACAACTGGCGTTTTATGTGAACGCGCCGTCATCTAGCAGATGACCCACCTTATGTTAAGCGGTAACCTCTGCCTTTAACAATGCATTACCACATAGGTCACGTCCACCTAGGACGCGCCCTATGTGGCATTGCTCTGCGCCCGCCACCCTGAGACATAAATATGAAAAGTCTCATGTGCCTGCAACTTTACCGGCACCCATACCCTTCAAACCGGAACACAGTAATGCGAGCACTACTGCTTTGCGGCAGAAATAGGTGTGGTGGTAGTACTTCCCCGGGGGAACTCTTCACAAAAAAGCTCTACTACTAACTAAAAATTCCTACTAAAAAACTCTACTACCAACTCGATGCAGGCAAACCAACACTACTCGATTATAATGGTTGGTTAACTTTATTGATATAGGCCAAATAAAGGTCGGAATAATTACACTTGCAAAGAAAATCAAACCCTGTAATTTCCACGTTCCTGTAATAACACCGGCCTTATTCACGCCGAATTTTGGCCATAAATTACAATTAGAACTGAATTTAAAATGAGTTATTGGTAATTTAAAACCTACAAATTCATTATGTTGCGGGTAAAGTGTCTAAAGGTTACACGAGCGATAAAAGTTGCGCAACACCTGGTGATTTTAATATTACGTGTTGGAAACACTAACAAAAAAGTTTATTTGAGTGGGCAACAATTATCTTCTTTCTCTTTTCATCTGACATTATAGAGTGATAGATGTGTGGAAATTTGAGTTAATTTTAATACAAAAGGTGCATTTATGATTCCAAACCCCAAAGATCAGTAGAACTAGTGAATAGGTACAAAAACAGTCCAATGAACTGTCCGGTGCGGCTATAGGTATGCTGAGAAAGGGACCTTTTAAACTCCACATAACAGGCTAATAGTTACCGTCAACATAGTTTTCGCTATCTGAAGAAGTGTTGACGAGCTGTGATGAGCAAAAAACATGAACAAATTCGAATTTCGCGCCACGAGTGTTAGCAACCACCTTAATGAAAAAAATCTTGTTGCATGATTGTAATTGCTCTAAAATTGTCCGTGTATGACTGTCTCGGCTATTTTCGCGTTAAAATGAACCTCGGGCCAATATCCACAACTGCGGTGCCAAGCGGATGAGTCAGTGCCAAGAATGTCGTCTCCAGTTCAATATTCATTAATATCCGGTTTTCAGTTAACATTCAATTTAATAATGCTAGACCATTTAGTGTATTAATCAGATTTCATGTACCAGAGCTGACTTTAAGACTGCGCCACCGCCAGGCAGAAATCTTCATACAAATAAAACGCCATGCGCCGCTCGAAAAAGCGGTTTCTATTGAGTATTTTATTTTTGGTTTCTTTTATTTTATTGAAGTAAATCAACAGCGAAATCCAATACCAATATCTCGTGAAATATAGATATTTTTAAAAAACCCATGGGTGAACCCTCCGCTTTATTGTATTAATCTTATTTATCCTCGACCTCTGTGACGCGGCGGGCGAACGTTCGCCTGCGACGCAGGAGGTTGCGGGTTCGATTCCCGCCTCGGAACAAATCTTTGTGCGATCTGCAGATATTTGTTCCGGATGTTCTGGGTATTTTCTATATATAATTAAAAAAATCTATCTATGTAATATATTGTATTAAGTATATTAGTTTTCTAGTACCCATAAAACAAGCTCTGCTTAGCTTGGGGCTAGACAATGTTGTGTGAACTGTCCAGCATTATTTATTTATTTATTTATTATCCAATTTTTGACCCAATAATCTATACCAAATTGAGAAACAATCGAATCTAGCCAAAAGTTACAGGTAACTTTGTGTTTTTTTTTAGAGTTATTTTATCCTGTCGTGTTTCTATCTGGGTAATCCCTCGGTATTATAATGTAGTATCCTTGCATATTTTTAATTTGAATATTGTACTTGATTTAGTCAGTTAAAAATCTAATCTAAGATTGGTAGTTTTGCGTTATACCCCACCTTAACACATCAGATGCTACCATAGCGGTGGAAATTGGCAACGTTTTGGGACAAAAATATCAGACCCTGTTATGCCGTTGTGTCCGGTACATGAGTAAACCTCTCCATCTCCTCCCGTGGATGTCGTAAAAGCCGACTAAAGGATTACGTCAGAGGACGGGGTGCGACATCCAACTGAGTACTTAATACAAATACTGCGATCACCAATCCGCCTGCCAAGCGTGGTGATTATGGCAAATCCCCCCCTTGCATTCTATGGGAGAGGCCTCTTCCACCAGTAGACGTCCAAAGGTTGCCAATGATGAGGATGAACCGTGGTATGAATAATGATAATATAAGCCGTTAAAAGTGTTTAATACGACCTCTGTGACGCGTCGGGCGAAGTATGGTCTGCGACCCAAGAGGTTGCGGGTTCGATTCCCGCCTCGGAACAAATATTTGTGCGATCGCAGATATTTGTTCAGGGTGTTCTGGGAATTAACTATGTATAATAAAAAATATCTATCTATGTAATATATTGTACTAAGTATATCAGTTATCTAGTACCTATAAAACAAGCTCTGCTTAGCTTGGGGCTAGATAATGTTGTGTGAACTGTCCAGCTTTATTTATTTATTTATTTAATACTACTTACTTATGATTTCAGCGATAAGGCCGCCCATTGTACTGTAATTTGATTTAGTCTATTCTATTGTGTTTTTTTTTGGTGTACAAAAAAGTGTTATTCTATCAATCTATATACTACATATATAAATTGAGATAAACAAAAAACTTCAATCATAAGTACTTAACAGTTTCATAAACTAAGTACTATTGTTTTACCAGTATTTTAAAAAATAAAGTGGTATGCTGCAAAATATCTTTTTCAAAGCTAGCTTTTATGTAAATATTGGCTGTACCATAAAATAGATAAACTGATTGTATTTTGAAAAGGACCAAAGGTGTGTGCAAAATTTCGGCATGATTGGATATCAGGAAGTGTGTGCAAAATTTCGGCATGATTGGATATCAGGAAGTGTGTGCAAAATTTCGGCATGATTGGATATCAGGAAGTGGACGAAAATTTTGCCAGATTTGTCCCCCGTAGACAGAAAAACATGTTAAATAAAAGCTTGCAAAAATTAACATTTTCTTTGAAAAATCTGATACCAGCGCGTGAGATACCGCATTTATATTTTTATTAGAAACAGGAGTTATTGACAATTGATAATCCCATGATAATTAGGAAAACAACTCTGTTTTACTCCAACAAAGCATACATACATAGACACACACCTTTTTCCCCGAAAGGGTAGGCAGAGCCTCAATGGGCCTCTTTTCAGTGTGGGTTGCAACATCGTGGGAAATAGACGTGACAAGTGGTGAGCTCATTGCCGCCATTGCCGCTCATCCCACGACTGACTCAGCGAACACTTTTCACACATTCCTTAATAAGCTAGCAGCCAGGACAAATCTTATACCAACGAATCCAACAAACAGTCCGGGTAATCCCTAAGTCGGCTTTTACGACATCCACGGGAGGAGACGGAGGGATCTATTCTTAGGCCGGACACACCACGGACTGCAACAAAGCTAATCAATATAAGGATTATTGATAATCGAGTAAAATCCCATGATAATTAGGAAAACAATTATATTGGATACCTCTGTGGCGCGGCTGGCGATGGTTTGCCTGCGACGCAGGAGGTTGCGGGTTCGATTCCCGCCTCGGAACAAATATTTGTGCGTTCTGCAGATATTTGTTCAGGGTATTCTGGGAGTTTTCTATGCATAATAAAAAATATCTATCTACGTAATATATATGCACAGAGAGCCATGGAACGCGCCATGCTCGGCATCAAGCTTATAGACCGTGTTCCCAACATAGAGATACGAAGTCGAACAAAGCTCAAAGATGTTGGGAATCGTATAACGGAACTAAAATGGAGTTGGGCAGGACACCTGGCAAGAAGAGGTGATGATAGGTGGAGTAAGGCGCTAACTGAATGGCGTCCAAGAACTGGGTACAGAAACGTTGGTCGTCCAGCAGCTAGATGGGCAGACGATATCGCATGCGTCGCGGGCCGAACCTGGATGAGACTGGCATGGGACCGTAAGGAATGGCACAGGCAAAGAGAGGCCTATACTCGGCAGTGGGTGAAGTCAGGCTGTGGATGATGACGTAATATATAGTATTAAGTATATCAGTTATCTAGTACCCATAACACAAGCTCTGGCTTAGCTTGGGGCTAGAATAATGTTGTGTGAATTTGTCCAGCATTATTTATTATTTATTATTATTGTTTTATTATTTCTTCATAAACACAAGTAGAATGCGGCATAGATGAATAACTATCACCCCAATATAACTTTTGAAACTATCATGGTTATGTACATAATTTTCACTAGAAACGGGATATTTACTATGATTTTAGAGTTTTATATGTTCCCGATATTTCGGCACAGTTGCATGCGCCATGATCACGGGAGAACTGACTAAAGTCTTTGCGAGTAGATGTTATTGGCAGATATATCGATCTACCCTCTTTCTCACTCTTTTATTACGAACGATACCACTACCATCGGTTTCATTGGTTTTTTATTTAAATCATGGTAAATATCCCGTTTCTAGTGAAAATTATCACCCCAATAACTAGAAGCTTCCTCATTTCGATTGCAAATTTGCAGCGTATGAAGGTACAATGGCATTTCCATATATTTTGGCTCATCAACTCATCAATCATTCAGGTTATGTGCTCAACAGGGGCGGATTAAGGATGGGTGACGATGGGCTAATCAAAATATAGGGACTGGTTTTAAATAAAAAAAGCTCATTAGTTTGAGACATTGTACTTGACAAAAACTTTTTTATTTTACTTTTTGTCCCCAAACTTACCCTCAAAATCAAATTTGGGCCACCAAGATACAGGCTTCGCCTAGTTTGGGACCCGATGGAATTTCATTAGATAGTAGATGTTATTAAACATTAGTTATTGTAAACAGTACTTAGATTTAGGACATGCCTACTCATTGTTATATTTTAACTATGTTTACTGATGTCTTTTATAACCGTGTTTAGTTAAATAATAAATTTATCTTATCTTATGTTTACTGATGTCTTTTATAACCGTGTTTAGTTAAATAATAAATTTATCTTATCTTATCTTAATTCAATTATTTACGCTATATGCCCGTGATTAGGGCACCTAATTATGTATTTTTACCAAATTATAAATATTTTCGTGTAATAGATTCGTACAATATAAACTTTGACAAACAGGCAAGACAGTGATCCCAATATGGTTTCATTTGTACCTTTTGAGGTACGGAATCCTAAAAAGTGGGCATGTAAGGTTTGGATATGTCTCTGAAACTGAAACGTCTTAAGCTAAGGCCAAACTAACGCGTTCAGCCCGCGTCCGCGGTGGCGTGCACGGTGGCGATCCATTGTCTTACCATTGATCGCCACCGTGCTGTGGACGCGGGTGAACGCGTTGGTTGACCTTAGCCACAGAATATATACAGTACCTTAGCCTAAGTTCAATATTGCACTGTTATTGATGATTCAAGGATGATAGCAAGGATGTAACGAGGGATTCAATCAACCGGGCATTTTTTAAAGAAACGTCATCATATTACATTTTAATGTGTTTTTTCGTTATTTCGTGTAATTTTGGTGGCATTTTAACCGGTCTAACTTGGTTATATAGCACATGGTGTAGTTAAATTTAAGTGAATGTATTTAAGTGCGTGTCTTTTCGAAATGGTGGTTTGTTTTCTTGCAAAAACCTGTTTTTCTGCAGCTATTTAAACTGGGTTGTGACTTGACGGAGACTCTTGACGACTTGACTAATTTTATAACAGTTATATCACTTGAGATCGGCGGAATTGTTTGGAGCACACCTCAGAAGCCATTATATATACGTCTTAAGAAACGTAACGATTTTTGAGCTTATAAAATGTAAATCCAGAACACATAAAAAATTACATAAAAGTTAATAGTGATTAAAAAGACCTCTTTTCATAAAATTAAAAGTTAGTAAAAGGCAATGGCCCGTTGCAGCTGCGGAGAGCAGAGTTCAGGCAATGGAAATGCAAATGCATCCCTCGCGAGCCATCGGGACGACTCGGGGATCTTCGGGCACATTTTGTGAAGAAGAAATTGGCTTTTAAGTACGCTTAGACAGTTAGCTACTTGAGACTTAAAGAATTTAATGTAATTTTGTAGTAAAGCGTGGGGAATGCAAAGACATCGAAGCCATTAAGTTTAGTATATTGACGACTGAATGTGATCTTTTATGATTTTTTATAATAATAATGCATTTTACATTTATAAAAAGTAATTAATTTTGTAAAAATCGAAAAAACACTCAACGCAATGAAACAGCTGAACCGATTTTGATCAAACATAGCTAAGAACATACGCGACTAATTCACCTTTCAAACAAAAAAAAACAAAATCAGTTCATCCGTTCGGGAGCTACGGTGCCACAGACAGACACATACACAGACACGTCAAACTTATAACACCACGTCGTTTTTACGTCGGGGGTTAATAAGAATCATAAAAGACAAATACAAAATTTACATATTCTCCGTCCCTAACTCCGAAAACACTAAACCTAATATTTTGAAAACAATACAGAATACTTACAGGGTTTCACTGGATCTGTGGTGTATCCAGCCTAAAAATACACCCCGTCTCCGTAATTAAAGCTGGCTAAAGGAGTACACCAGGGGATGGTCAGCAGCATCCAGTTGAGTACTCAACATCAATACTGCTATCTCCAATCCGCCTGCTAACCGTGGTGACTATGGGAAATTCCCCCATTGCATTCTATGGGGAAGGGGCCGTCAGATTAAGTATTCTGTTTTTTTTGGAAAAAAAATAGTCCCTAATTTCCTGTGGAAACGGAAAATATTCGTGAAGAGAAAAAGCGATTAAGGTTTTGTTGGTTGGCTTAATTTAACCAAGAACTTATATGTTAAATTAGAATAGTGGTTACTATGGTAGCCTACTTTGACGGAACCCCTTCCACGCGTTTTTTTTTTTTTTTTTTTTTTTTTAACATTGATAGACCTTTGTTTTAACACGATCTCACCTGTTGGTAAGTGACGATGTGGCCGAAGATGGAGCACAAAGGTCTAGAAGGCACCTATTCACTCTAGACTTGAAGAGACCCAGATTATAGTTTTCAGGAAAGACAGACGACGGCAGTGTATTCCAGTCCTTAGCAGTTTGACTCGCACTTGACTGGTTTATACATACCTAAACATTGTATGAACATTACATGTACAGTAAAAAGTTACAAGCTTGCCCGTGCACTCTCACGCTCTCTTATTTCTCCACTAGCAGCGTCCCGCAGTTTCACCCGCGTAAGTCTCGATCCCGTGGGAATATCGGGATACAAATGTGCTTATGTGATAATCCAGGAGTCCTGTTATATCCATTCGTAATAACATCCAAATCCGTTTAGCGGGTTCAGCGTGAAGAAGTAACAAATACACACTCACAAACTTTCGCATTTATAATATTAGTGTGATTGTTTTGTTCCAAAAACTTAGAAATGGCGCGGGTGGGGTGTGCCTGTGGCGCGCCATCAGCGCACCTCTTCTACCTGCTTGCAGCACGTGCCACTTCTACATTTTGTATGAAAGAACATTGAAAAGGCGTTGAGACGGCGCGCCTCGGTTGCGCCGCGGGCCACCGGTACACACCGTCCCGTCGAGAGCGTGTCACGGGCGCATCCGATGCGCGCCGGTAGCCCGCCACGCCACCTCTATCTAGCTTACGCCTAATGCGCATAACGTGCCCTAAACGGCAAAGGAAAACGTCGTGAGGAAATCGACATGTCAGAACAGAGAAAATTTGCAGGTGCAAGATTGTAACTTTCACTATACTAAAGAATGCTAACTACTCCTTACTATTTGCGCGTCGGGAGAGTAGCCGGCTGAGATGCGAAAGGTTGCGGGTTCGATTCCCGCTGCAAGACAAATGTTTGTATGATCTGCAAATATTTGTTCCGGGTCTGGGTGTTATGGTAGCATGATACTCGTAGTTTCAGATACCCACGACACAGGGAATCCTGAGGGGTCAGGACTATGTGTGTGACTTTTGGGTGTTGTTTTGGGTGTTATGTACTAGGTATGTACAAACCAGTCAAGTAGGGCGCTTTTCACTAAATGTGCCCCTTTATAACAACCCTGGAGTAAACTCCGGCCCTGTAAATTGTTTCGGGATACGAAATATCCAGCAATTTCGGGTAGTGTTATCACCTCTTACGAGTCATTTATTTTGCGTGGGTTTGGTTTTGACGTTACCTCTCTTCATTCCCGATTCCCGGAATTTGGAGGGTGAATTCCCGATTCTTGGAATTTGATTAGTAAGTTCTGGGACGGGGAAATAACATAAATTAAAAAATAAATAAAATCAGTTTAATTCAGACACTTTACAATGTAATCCCATATCACAAAAAAAAATGAAATAAGGCTAAGGCTTACTCAAGGCAGGCTGATAAAGGTGGTAAGTACATTGATTTAAAGAAGGTTTTCTTTATTGCTATTTCCAATTGTAATTTATTTCCTGATAAGCTTGATTATATATCTAGCCATACCATAAGAGATGAAAAAACTAACGAGCATGACTTAAAAGATTTTCAATTTATCTTTATTGAGCTGCCAAAGTTTCCTAAGAGTAAAGAAGAGCAGCTAGAAAATGTAGTAGATCGTTGGCTATTTTTCTTTAAATATGCAGAAGAAACAACTGATGAAGATTTAAGGAAAATAGCAGAAAAATCACCAATAATAAAGCTAGCATATGATGAGTTAGGTAAGTTCCATTGGAATGAGAAGGACCTATTAGCTTATGAAGAAAGGGTAATGGATCTACAGAAAGAAGCTGCTATCTTGGAACAAAAACTCGATGATGCTACTGAAAAAGGTAGAGAAGAAGGCATCCTTATCGGACATAAAAAAGGCAGAAAAGCAGAGAAAATTGAGGTCGCAAAGAATCTACTAAAAGCAGTTGTTTCCATTGATATTATAGCTCAAACTACTGGTCTTACAGTTAACGAAGTCAAAGACTTAATTTGATTTTATCTTTTGACACCTAGATGAACATCTTTGTACTAGATGAAAACCCAGTAATTGCAGCACGAATGTTATGCGATAAGCATATAGTGAAAATGCCATTAGAAACTGCTCAATTACTCAGTAATGTTTTTTCAACAGCGTTAAAAGCACCAAACCCTTTTGTCAGTATCACAAACCAAAATATAGAAGTTCCATATAAACTTACTCACAAAAACCATCCTTGCTCTTTATGGGCTAGACAGTCAAAAGGGAACTTTTTCTGGTTAATAAAATACGGAAGGGAGCTTTGCAAAGAGTATACTTGGCGATATAAAAGAAAACATAAATCAGAAGAAGTTATAGATTGGTGTGATAGTAATAAGAATTTGCTTGTTTTTCAATCAACCGATATAAAGCCTTTTGTACAGGCGTTACCAGATCAATATAAGTCTAGTCATTCAGTAAAAGCTTACAGAGAGTACTACCTAAAAGAAAAGATGAGGTTTGCTAAGTGGGAAAAGGGTAGAGAAGTACCGGATTGGTTGCTAAGAAGAATAGTACGGCTGAAAAGCCGCAAATAAAAAGAACGCCTTAATTAGTAGAGAGGAAGGTGCATAAAAACTAAAACATCTTCTCACTTTAACTCTCAATTAGATTTGAGGTAAATTATTAAAATCCCCACTCTTTCAACTAAGCTTGATCAAATTTAAAGATGGGAGTTTATTGAATACCTTACATGGCCAAGCCATTTAAAACTCTCCAATTTTACCCAATTGATAGTAATTTCAAGTTTATGTCTGCTGCTCAAATCTAGGCACATGCTGATTGCTCTTTTTTTATCCTAGTCCATAATTCTGGTTATCAGTACTGCGAACCAGAGGTACTCCAACATCACTAACTTCAGAAGAGCAAAGTACTCTGATAATCTGGAACTTCAAAGGAAGGTCTCGATATTACCTCTTTTATAACCTACCGAAAAGCTTAGTTCAGAACATAAACTAATCCCTTGATACGACTACTTTGCTGTTCTCTCACTATCATGCACAAAGAAATCTTGCTAATTTTTCTACTAAATTTGGTCTTTTCTTCATCTATATCTCCTTCTACACCTAGAATTTATTCACTAATCCCCTATTCTCTAGAGAAATAAGTAATGTTCTATATCACCGTCAGAGATTAATCTGCCGCACCGATAACTGATAGACCTTTTTATCTAAAAAAAAAAGAAAAAAAGAAAAAAAAAACTATAAAATAAGAACTGTCTTGTACCTACCAAAAAATTCTGACGAAATAAATATATTTGTATTTGTATTTGTATCTTCCCCCTTATCTCTTTTCTTGAGGTGAGTAAAACAATATATTTTTCCACATAGTTATAAGCTGGGAAACATAAAAACAGCTTCATGATCAGCCATTTTAAAAGTTTGATCAAGTTGAATATTCCTAAGCGTCGTACTTGCCTTATACGAACAATAACATCCCAATGTAAGGAGAGTCAATGCAGTAAAAGCAAGTGTAATAGATACTCCTAAATGAGACGTTGTTAAACTTATACCAACAGCAAACGCTCCAGATAATATAAAAGAAGAAGCAGCATAAATTATTTGCTTTCTACTCTGAGCTCTTGCTTCTGAGAATTGAGATTTTACTGCTGAACTTTGTTCAGAGACTCGAGATAGGTTACTAGTCCTTTTACTATAACCTTGTTTTACATTAACACCCACAGACTCAGTGACAACTTTTGAATCCATCTCATCCCGGATTAATATATCAGGATTTTCCTGCTGTTCATTAGTTAGAATAAGCTCATTATACAAATTTTCTCCAGAGCAAAAATGTGAGGGATCGATACTCAAGCATTCTTCAATGACTTCTAATCGTTCTATATTTCTTCGTAATATACTATTTGCTAATAGCAATCTCTTACATTGTGTCCCTTTTGCATCTATCTCTTGTTGCAGCTTTAATATTTTAATTTCATAGTCTTCACGTAACTCAGCTTTTCCTTCCGGTATATCTGCATTCTCCACTTGTATACACGAATCTTTGGTTTCTCCTTTTGTCTTTTCCGCTCTGAGCACATACTCATAATCATCTTCTAACCCATTTATTTTTTGCCTTAATCGTTGATTGTTCTCATTCAGACCATTTATAACTTCCTGCATCTTTTCTTTTTCATCAAATAGCAATTGCTTTTCTTCTTTTGCTGTATCAAGTTTTTCCTTAAGTTTATCATTTTTGTCTAGAAAACCCTTATTCTCCTCTTCAAGCTCATCTACTTTTTTCTGTAACTCTTGAACCTTTTCATCTAAAGATTCATTCATCTGCTCCAATACCTTCAATCCTGATTCAATAGGCATGTTTTTAGGATAATTTTGTGCTGATCCGTTATTACAATCTCTGAAAACTCCTTCTACAACATCCATCAAAACTCGCATATTTATTTCAAGATCTATTGCTTCTTTACTTAGTGAAGTATTACTCTGCTGTTCTGCGATTTCTTTGATTTTTACCAAATTACTTACTACTACCTCCATAGGCGCAACAATTTTACTCATGCCACTTACGCCAAACTCATTACTCAGATCTGCATTACTAGTATAATCCTCACCAGTGGTAACTAGGTTAGATGGATTGGCAGGGGGTTTAATCGGGGTACTCGTATCAACAGAAGCTCCAAATGGCATGAACAGGCGACTTCGGCTGCTCTCAATCGATCTACCTAGTGAAGGTATATCACTATTATAAAGTGTTCTATCATCACTAGAGGCAACTTGCTCTTGTCTATAATTTGTAGAAGTTTCTGTTGAACTAGTACCATTTTTCTGATCTTTTCTACTGCTTTCATTCATAAAGCGATTCACCTCCATTACTGTTCTAACGTTCTTTCCAAGTTCTTCCCTTTCGGTTATAACATGAGATTCATTTTTTGCATAGTTCGTTTCGTCATATATTTGTTTATATCCTCCGTAAGATAATATCGGTTGTAGCACCTTATTCTCTACTGCCTCATCGTAGAAAATCCTCAGCTTATCACTTGATAGTATTGCCGTAGCTTCTTCTACCCCAGAATGCAATTGAGAACTTTTATTCTTGCATGAATTAACATGGTTCAGTAGAAAAATCTTAACAGAGTTTTGTTTGTATTCACTAAGCTCCTCTAATGTAATCCCCATAACTTCTTCTTTTGATTTTATGTACCCTAGAGCGTTTTCAAAGTCTTGCCTGTTAGAGGTGAGAGGTTGAGCTTTTTTTAACTTTTTAATCTTACTCCATTTTGGATTTATACCATTAACTTCAACAACTGGGGCAACACTTACAGAGTCAATCTCATTAAACACAATACCGTGATTATCTTGATCCTTCAGGAAAGCTTCTAGCTGTTTTTTAAATTCCAGTAAATTACTTAATTTACTTTCAGTAGTTTTAGACTTTGTGATTTGATCATTAACGTTCTTAGCTGCCTGGTTGTTCTTTTCATCAGTCATTATTTTCTTTTTTAATTTACCAAAGAGTTTGTCCCGTAGTTTTTTAAGTTCCTTATTATCATTACTAAATATATTGTTCATCTTGTCTTGAAAATCTCCTTTTCCTTTAAACCCCAAAACAGTATATAGATCTTCTTCACCACTCTGCTGATCGGATTTTGTATTTACAACCATAACCTTACCTAACATTAACGTAACAGAGCAGATACTGCTGAACAGAACTTAAGAGCGAGGTTAAAACCCACTTAGTTAAAGCCACCAGCACTCGTGTAATTTTTAATGTGGTCAGGATTAAAAGCAATCTTGAATCTAAGAACATGTCTGCAAAGGAAGTAGAAAGAAATCAAGAAATAATCTTAGCCAGAAAAAGTGGTAGAGAAGTTAAGAATATTTTTCACAAAAAGGACGATACCAATAAAAAGGATTTCATTCTATTGGGGATAAAAACTGTTATGAATTTTCCTGTTATTTCCGAGTTAGATAATATTAATTTAGCAATATTTTATTAAGATCTTAAGCAATATAACCATGTTTAGCAACCCAAAACAGGTAAGTGTGTTATCTAAGTGGAGAAAGTCACCTCTCCCCACTCGACTTCAAAACCTTACTATTACCCATAAATCTATAAATGATGAAAAGCTGCTATTTTACTAATTTAACTTTCTACTATAAATAGATCTATGGTCTAAAAATGGAATATATCATGAAAGGAAATATAAGTACCTCAACTGGTGAATGGGCAGAAAGTGAATTGGGAATTGTTGATTTTGGTGATATAAGATTAAGTAGGAGGCTTTTAAAAATAGTTAATAGTCTTGCTGAATCGCCTGAACGTTCAATAAATCAAGCTTGTGAAGATTGGCATCAAAGTAAAGCAGCTTATAGATTTTTCCAAAATGATGCCGTTTCTGAAAGAAAGATATTATACAGTCATATAATTAAAACTGTTGAAAGAGATAAAGAATATTCAACTATTTTAGCTATCCAAGATAAGAGTTATATTTCATATAAAAATCATAAAAAGACTAAAGGATTAGGGATTATAGCAGCAAGGTTAAAATCTGAAACAACTAATTTTAAAACCCATGGATTAGTGACGCATACAACATTTGCAGTTACAACAGAAGGACTACCTATAGGGTTATTGGGTCAAAAAATTAGTACTAGACCTCCCTTAGCTGAAGATCTAAAAGAGTTGAAAAAAAGATGCCATAATACCGCTCTTCCCATAGAAGAGAAAGAAAGCATACGGTGGATAGAATCACTTAAAGACTCTACTCACTATCCTGGATTAAAGAATGTTAAGGTAGTTACCGTTTGTGATAGAGAAGCAGATATTTATGATTTATTTGAAGTTGCTTCCACTAATCAATCTCTTTTTGTAGTAAGAGGAAATCAAAACAGAACAGTAAACAAGAAATCGACTTATTCTGAAAAAGGTGGTGAAAGATTGTGGGATTTGATGAATCGCCTGTCTTGTCAAGGAGAAATTCAAGTGAATATTCCTGCTCGCAATGATAAACCTCAAAGAACAGCAGTTTTAGAAGTAAAGTTTAGTAACTTTGTGATGAATGCATCAAAAAATAACGCTAGACGTAAAATCCAAAAACTTCCAAATTTAAATTTACATGCTGTCTATGTTATAGAAAAATACCCACCATTTGGTGAAGAGCCTATGAACTGGGTTTTGTTGACAAATATAAATATTAATAATTTTGAAGAAGCAGTAGAAAAAATACAATGGTATTGCTTAAGATGGAGAATAGAGGTTTTTCATAAAATTTTGAAATCTGGTCTTAAAGTTGAAGAATGCAGGCTCCAAACAGCAGATAGATTGATCCGCTTTCTTACAATTATGAGTATAATTGCATGGAGGATATTTTTTATCACATTGGTGGCTAGAACAAATCCAAATCTTCCTTGCACTACCATACTAACTGATGATGAATGGAAGGTTTTGTATACCAAAATGCTTAAGACAAAAAACTATCCTGAGACACCACCACCTATAAGAGAAATTGTGAGGTGGGTGGCCAAGTTAGGAGGGTTTTTAGCTCGCAAAAATGACTTAGAACCAGGCCCTATAGCTTTGTGGAAGGGATGGAAACGTCTCTTTGATTTAGCAGAAGGATGGAAACTTGCTCATGAATTTTATACTTGTGGGTAATAGTAAGGTTCTGCGAGGGGCCAGGAAGGAAGTTTTCTTGGTCTACTCTCCTTAGTTTTAAGAAAATATTTGGCTCTGAAAAGAATAAAAATATCCTCATTCACTTCCTCAACGATATCTTGGACTTTTCTACTTCTGATCAAATAATAGAAATTGAATTCCTCAGCACTATTATGGACCCTGAAATTGCCTCTGACAAGCAAAGCATTGTTGACGTTCTTTGCAAAGACTCCATTGGTAATAGATTTGTCATCGAAATTCAGCTCGCTCGTGATAAAGGCTTTGAAAAACGTGCTCAACTTTATGCTGCTAAGGCTTACTCACGGCAATTAGATAAATCTGGTAATTATATTGATCTTCAGAAAGTCTTCTTTATTGCTATTTCCAATTGTAACCTTCTGCCTGAAGAAGTTGACTATATTTCTACTCATAATATACGGGATATTAAAACCAACGGACATTACTTAAAAGATCTACAATTTGTCTTTATTGAATTGCCTAAATTTACAAAAAATAGAGTAGAGCAGTTAGAGAATAGGACAGAAAGGTGGTGCTTCTTTTTTAAATATGCAGAAGAAACAACTGAAGAAGATCTGAAAAAGATAGCAGCAGAAGCTCCAGTAATAAAGCTAGCATATGATGAATTAGACAGGTTTCGCTGGAATGAAAAAGATTTGATCGCATATGAAGAAAGAATATTAAGTGTACAGAAAGAAAAGGCTATCCTTGCTCAAAAACTCGATGATGCTTCTTAAAAAGGCATCCTTATCGGCCATGAAAAAGGCAGAAAAGAGAGGAATATTGAAGTCGCAAAAAACCTACTTAAAGCTGGTGTTTCCATTGATATCATCTCACAAACGACCGGTCTCCCTCAAGCTGAAATTGCACAACTCAAGGAAGAAATATCCTGACATTACAGCGATTTTTGTAATTGGTTGTCCACTGTTGGATCATTCAAATGGGTTTCAGGTTTGCTGTCTGTTTTTCCTGGCAACTGACTCTCTAACCGATTAGCGCTAGTGAGAGAAACAGCAGCAAGTATGTAATTAATTGTTCCTTTAGCCAACTCTAATAAAAGCCTGCGTGTTTGTTCTGCTTCTTCAACTTCACGTTTTGAACCTTCAAGAGGGATTAATCTTGTTGCTTGTACCACTTCTTCTACATTATTGCTATTTTTCAAGTGATCAAGATATTCTCTAGCTATCATACTTACTTCTTTTCTATCTAGATAATCTTGGAACTTTTTGCTATTTAACTCCATACTGGCATTAATAAGTAAAGGTACACTACCTTCTACATTAATTTTAGTTCCAAAGTTATATAACTGTACTCTGGATATCTCTTGACTATTGACCTTAATAGAACCAAGCTCCTTATCTTGCTCTACTAGAAGTTGACGTTCTGTTTTAATTTCTTTTGTTAGAACTTGTTTATCTTCATCAGACAGTAGGTCATTAGCTTTATCAACATCAAAGTGCTCAACAAGCAAACCTTCTTTTTTTACTTTATAGCCAGCAGATTTTATTCCTTTTTCTATAACCTTTATAAGCTGATCAACATTTTTTAACCCAGAAACAAATGCTGCATTGCTGTCAAAATAAGCATAGCTACCACAAATCCTATAAACTGCAACAACGTGATTGCTTGTTACTAAATGAATAGCAAAATCACCTTTAACCCTAGCTATGTAACTTGATAAATCGTCAAGTGTCTTGTAGCCCCTATTATGAATTAAGCTTGAAGGTAGACTATTCGTAGTAAAATCTAGCTGTCTTTCAAAATTATTAAGTAATTCACTGGAAGCAAAAACTTCTCCTTCTTCCCTTTTAGATATTTGTTTACCCTGCGCTATACGTTCATAAACTCTAGCTGAAGTTTCTCAATTATTCAAAAATGATTTGTCATTCTGTGATAATAAAGCTTGAGATAAGCTACGTGTAATTGCTACACATTTACCATCAATCTCAACCCCACGTTTTTCACATGAAGGTAAATAAAGTCCTTGTCTTACTGATTCAATAGATGCATTTGAAAAGTAATGCAATATAAATTCTGATAAACGCAAAAAAGCTTCTTGTTGCTTTTTGTCAGAATATCCTGACTGTATTTGTGCTTTCCCTTTTATCCTTTTCTTTAGGTTACGTTTCTGTTGTGAACTATCTATTTCTTCGACTTTTTTTCTTATGGGAACTAGAATTGCTTTGTTGTAGACTAACTTTTTGCTTTTTGCTACTTTTATCCTGACTACCTGAACCCATATACTCTTCTTCATCATCATACTCCATTTCGCTTTCTTCTACTATACTAATATCCTGTTGTTGAAATGGTATATCATTTAAGAAAGTAGAAGAAGCTTTTCTAACTCTTTCATATAATACATCAAGTATTTTATTTGATGGTCTATTTTTGATAAGACTGTCTAAGTAATCTGTTCTGTTTCCTGACTTATCAAAACACAGATCATGCAGTTTTTCAAAGATAGAACAAATATTCATTCCTACTCCACGTAATATCCTAGATAAATCTTTTGGAGTAAAAAATTCTTCCTCAGCTAAGAAATGATCTAAATAATTCTCTTTACTAAAACATAATTTATGAAAATTCCTTAAAATAGAAGCGGCGTTATTTCCTGCCATAGATAATATATTGGATAAATCATCCGATCTAAAACCTGCACTATAGAAATCATCTAAAAGCTGTGTTTTATTTCCTGTCTCGTCAAAACAAACATCATGAAAATCTTTTAAAACAGGACAAATATTAGCTCTTGTTCCATGCAATATATCAGATAAATTACTCAGCGTAAAACCTTCTTTCTCATTTAAGAAATGATTTAAATATTTTTTTGTTTCTCCTGTAAAACAAAAATCATGAAATTCCTTTAAACTATCTGCTGCTGCACTCAATATATTGCACAAATCACCCGGTCTAAAACCTGCATTATAGAAATCATCTAAAAGTCCTGTCCTTTCTCCTTCGTCATCAAAACAAACACTGTGCAATCTCTTTAAAATAAAGGAAGCACGAGTTCCTGCTCCACATAATATGCAGGATAAGTTACTTGGCTCAAAATCTGCATTATAGAAATCATCTAATAGTCGTGTTCTTTTTCCTTTGTTGTTAAAGCAAACACTATGCAATTTTTCAAAAGCATCTTTAACATTAGCTCCTGCCCCATTTAAAATACTGGATAAGTTATGTATCGTAAAACTTTTTTCCTCATTTTTTTTCTTAATAAAGTGCTTTAAATGCTGTTTTTTCTTTCCTTTCGCATTAAACCAAAGATTATATAAGTCTTTAAAAGCTTTTACAGCATTAGCTGCTGCTCCATGCAAAATACTGGATATATTAGTTAGGTTTATTCCTTCCTTCTCTAGAGTTTTTAAATATTGTGTCTTTTCTCCTTCTGCATCAAACAAAAGGTCGTACAAGTCTTTAAAAGCTTTTGCAGCATTAGTTCCTGCTCTACTCAAAATGCTGGACATATTAGATAGATTTACTCCTTCATCTTCTAGAGTTTTTAAATATTGTGTTTTATTTCCTTTCGCATCAAACCACAGATCATATAAATCTTTAAAAGCTTTAGGAGACTTAACTCCTGCTCCACTCAAAATACTGGACATATTAGGTAGATTTACTCCTTCATCTTCTAGAGTTTTTAAATATTGTGTTTTATTTCCTTTCGCATCAAACCACAGATCATATAAGTCTTTAAAAACTTTCGCAGCATTAGTTCCTGCTCCATTCAAAATACTGGACATATTAGGTAGATTTACTCCTTCATCTTCTAGAGTTTTTAAATATTGTGTTTTATTTCCTTTCGCATCAAACCACAGATCATATAAGTCTTTAAAAGCTTCTGCAGCATTAGTTCCTGCTCCATTCAAAATACTGGACATATTAGGTAGATTTACTCCTTCATCTTCTAGAGTTTTTAAATATTGTGTTTTATTTCCTTTCGCATTAAACCACAGATCATATAAGTCTTTAAAAGCTTCTGCAGCATTAGTTCCTGCTCCATTCAAAATACTGGACATATTAGGTAGATTTACTCCTTCATCTTCTAGAGTTTTTAAATATTGCGTTTTATTTCCTTTCGCATCAAACCACAGATCATATAAATCTTTAAAAGCTTTCGCAGCATAAGTTCCTGCTCTATTTAAAATACTGGACATATTAGGTAGATTTATTCCTTTTCCTTTCAGAACTTCTAGATATTTTATTCCTTCTCCTTTAATTAAAAAACCTAAGAACTTATAAAATGCAGGTGTTCCTTCTCTACCAACCACACTTTTAGCAAATTTAATTTCTTCATTAATGTCTTTATTTTGAATTTCCTGATAACTAGATCTATTATTTTTTATATCTCCCAAAAGCTTTTCCATTATTCCTTTTGTAATAGGGCCAAATTCATGAGATTCTGACCAACGTAACGCTATTTCATATAACTCTTCGTAGTTGTATGGAACTTTATTAGACTCATCATTTCTTTCTATCTCATTTTTAATAATACTATTTAATTTTTCCTTATTAGGTTGGTTAACCGCAAATATTAGTTTATCTAAAAATTTCTCTTTTATTTCTTTTTCATTCTCATTAGAAAAGCTTCCTTCTTCTTTTTGCAAGGAAGATGGAAGCTTTAATAGACTTAAAAGCTTTTTTCTTGTTGTTTTTTCTTGCGCAAATTGATAGAGACCATTCTCATTTATACACGAACAATCTCTTAAAATTTTATATTTCTTTTTTTCAATATCTATACTATCAAATTTTAAAGGATAAAAATCTTTGGAGGACCCTTGTTTTAACTTCTTTTCTTCCGTAAGGTCTAGATCTGCATTAGTATAGATAATAAAATATCTCGTATCCTCTTTTAATTCTTCAACAAAAAGAGTAAGATGCTTATTAATAGAAAACGTATGTTTTCTAGAAGGAAATAACTGACTATGACCAATATTACTATCTGCATTATGAGCCTTTATGTAAGTAATCCTATCTTTATAATTGATAGTAATGTCATTAGATATACCATGGCTTTCAGAATTTATGGAAAATATATTTTTATGCAAAAACATGTCATGCACGAAGGACATTAATAAATTGAATTCATATATAATGCCAGGTATATAATTCCCAAGCTTTTTATCCTTTTCTGTGGCTGTTAAATCACGTAATACTCCTTTTTGTAATGCTATATAATCACCTTGAACTTTACTATTTTTTTCTATTTCATTTTTAATAATACTGTTCAGTTCTTCTCTATTAGGCTGATTAACTGCAAATACTAATTTATCTAAAAATGCTTCTTTTATTTCTTCCTGAGAAAGTTTTCTTTCTTTTATTTCTTTTTGCACAGCAGACGAAAATTCTAATCGCTTTAAAAATTCTTCTCTTGTTGTTTTATCTTGCAAAAATCGATAAAAACCACTCCCTTTCGTATTGTCATTTGTAAACAAAAAGTCTTTTAAAATGTCACATTCTTCCATATTTATGCTATCAAATTTAAAAGGATAAAAACTCCAGGACCGCACTTTTTTTAATTTCTTTTCTTCTGTAAGGTCCAATCCTGAATTGGTATAGATAATAAGATATTCTATATTATTTAATGAACCATCTAATTTAGAAATTAGGTGTTTAACAAAACTATCAAAGTAATCATTAATAAAGAAACTTCGTTTTTCTTTTCCTCTAGTAAATAATTTAGCATAACTAATGCAATTATCTATATAATACTTGTCTACATTTTCAATTTGTATATGTATAGACTTCTCTTTATAGCGGAGAACAATATTACTAAATTTATCAGTTTCAGAACTTCCAAACGCTAATGACAATGAAGTATATTTATCTTCATATATAGACTTTCTAAGTGAGCAAAGCACAGACAAGTCTAATTGATACATAAGTCTAATCAGCTGATGAGGAATATATTGCCTAGCTTGACAAATATTATGTAACTCATACTGTCTAGATTCACCTTGTAAAGCACTAGGAAATTCTGAATCCTCATTGCCAGTAACATCTATATCCATGCGCAGCCTCTTTGATACTGTACCATCTTTGTCTGTAACAGAACGCCCATGTTTTCTACTCGTTTTACGATTTCCCTTATCTGGACTCCTTGAATGACTACCTTGTTTATGTGAGGACTTTTCAGTATTTTGCAATGGTATCAATGGCATAGCTTCCGAGACCATTCGACAGAATTGGACAGACTCTTGTAAGAAAGCTACAATACTCTCTTTTTCTTCTAATCTCTTGTAGAGCGCTAGCTCGTTCTCGCATTGTTGCGTGAGGGAGATAGATTCCGTGCGCTCGGGGATTATGAACATGTTGCGGAGTAGGGCAACGAAATATTCAATCTGAAAGAAACATTAACTTCACATTTTATACGACAGTCCGGCGTAGGGAATAAAAAGCTACTCCCGAAACTTGTACGTTGTCTTTTTTTTTTACAGTACGTAAATATAAAAAAACAGATGAAGGATTGAATGAAGGACATGAGTTTTCTGTTAAATATGCGATTCTTTGAGGTCCTTTAATAGATTTATAGTTAATTTAAAGTAATACGTGGTTTCTAGGCTGTATGTAAGAGTAACATAGCAATTTTACTTTTCCATACAGCGAAAGTTACCTGTTCACTCTTCTGCATATCGCATCTCATCAACTTAGCATCTGGATACTGCCGCTCTGTATGTTTCACAACTAAGTAAGCTTTATGATAGTTCTTCTGGCGCAAATGCTTACGAATCGCGTCATATAAGTTATCTAAAGAAGCTTGTGAGAGCTCTGGTTCGTCTTGTGTCGCAGTATCTAAATTATTTTTTATGGAGGTGATGACGTCATTCTTGATTTTATCCCATTTCTTGACTAGTTCCTGATCCGGTCCTGGGTTCAGTTTCTTGTTGAGATCATCAAGTATTGTGTGCTCTTTTTTCAGCTGCTCCTCGAGAATATCAAGTTTCAGTTGTGCAGAGAATTGATTGCATTCCAAAAATACCTAAAGATAATTATGCGTTTAGGTGAGGCTAAAAGACTAACACTTATTTTCAAATAGAATTAGCATCGATGCTATAAGTACTTTCCATAGAATGCTTACCTTTAGAAGCTGTACGGCCGCTTTCCTGACGAGCGCCGCTTTGTCCTTCAAACGCCCGACCGCGCGCTGCATCACATCTCTCTGCCGATTAACTGGCACACAATTCTCGCGTTGCAATCGACTCCAGAATTGTAATACCTGGAAATTTACAAAACCTTTGACTGTGTTGAGCATCTGTCTACAATTAGATATCCGATATCCATGAATTGAAGTTGTAACCACTAGGAACAGGTAGACTACATACAGCCAAAATCAATGGGTGTACTTTGTGGGAGCTCGATTCAAGGACCTTTCCTGTTCCTTGGAAATGGGTGTAAGTCAGGGCTCTATATTTAATTTAGAACCTTTCCTGTTGATCAATTATTTTAGTTTTGTTTATAATCTCACCTTGTGTCGTACATACGCTGACGTATCGTGTATATGCTCGTACAGATCGTCGAGGAAATCATCGCGCAAGGCTCGTTGCTCATCCGCGAGCCCCTCGCCTTTGAGTTCAACATTCAGCGCCTCGCACATCATCCCTAGTATGCTGATCCTAAGTGTGTATGACTGTAAAAAACATCAATTAATGCTTTCTATGCAACTTCAGACAACTTTATGGTGAACCTAAGGTTCAATAAGGTATGTCAGTCTTACGATAACTGTTGAATATTGCTATATCCTGCAATTTCATAATTTTAATTTTGTTAGAAGTGAAATAAGGTCCCTTAAATGTCTGACCTCATCACTCTCCAAGTAAGATTGAAGAGTAGTTATGGCGTTAGTCATCTCTTTAGGCAGTTCTTTGGTCAGCTCCAATAGGAATGCGCCGCAGTTCCTAGCCGCGCCGACTTCGGTAGTTACGCCTGCCGCATTATCTTCGTCACTTGTCGCTAACGCTTCGGCTATTTCTCGTACCTATAAACACAGATTGTTTTAAGGCAAATTTTCATATGGATGTTAATTAAATAATGTAACATCTGTTTCTTTTACAAAACAGAAATTGTTTTCTTCTTGGCTGCACCAACAGAAAAAAAAAAACATAAACACTACTTATAGGTACCTACCATTTAATTTGAGTATATTCTCACGACATGTAAGGCAGCACTGGTTCAACAATGATTTAAACTTACCATTTGTGGTCCAAATGTACCAAGGGCAAATTCTTTTGTAAGCTGCACTACTCCCGCGCATATTGGAGATACAGAATGTTCAACCATTTGCAGAACCTGAAAAATGTTAAGGCGTATACAGCAGCTGATTGGGCTTATTTGGAGGCTTTCTACTCACAGAGGAGTCAATGTTATGTTGTGCTGAAAAAATATGTCATTCATTGATCTTTTATCTGTAAAGTGAACGTACAAAAGAGCTCAACCTAGTTTTATTATTTTTCAAGTGTAAACCACAGTTTATGGATAACATAAAATTAAATTAAACTACATTACAGTTACATTTAAATTTAAATTTAGAGTTCAACCTGGTCATTAACCATGTGGAAAAAAAAGTGCAGCTGTTTTCGACTGAAAATTTGAGTCAACTTCTAAACAACTTAGAATTTTGTACTTTTTCTTTCACCTTAATGTCGGCAAAGAATTTATCTTCAAGTTGAACGTATGATTCTGTGATGCAACAGTTTTTCACGTGGCAAATAAAATACCTTGTTTTTCGTTATTTTCGCTTAATTTTCAGTCCGCTAGCGCTATTCTGTCACTTTCTAACAAATGCAAACCTTCGCGTTTATGATATTAGTAGAATACATACCTGCACCAATTTTATGAGAGAAGTTGTTCCGTGGTTGTACTTCTTTATCAACACTCCTAGAACTTGGAAAACTGTTTCCCTTACTGACTTTGTCTTTATTATATGTTCCTCCAAAGCCTTGTAACATGGCTCGGCTACCATGCTGAAAGAGAGTGAATTAATGAGAAGTAGGTTGGGTACTGATCAGGGTTTGAAATTATCAAGATAAATATGCCCTTTGATATTTATCGCGGTAATTATCTTGATAATTATCCTATAATTATCAAACAGATATTAAGCCTAGGAATCCTTTTTTAACTGATATTACATATCAACATTTATGTTAGGAGCAAGTAGTTTAGTAAATAAATTATACACATTTTACAATCAGTAATCTTTTATAATTTTTTTGTTTATAATTGCGTAATAAAACCTTGCAAACCAAAATACGAGAAGTTAATCAACTACATACTTCTTAATTAAATTGATGTGTGGAATATCATCATATCGTCGTCGTCGTCTGCGCATATGTTCCGAGATATATTCCGCAGTCGTTGAATGCGACATATTAACCAGTGGCACAGAATATACAGTGGTGGCCATATAATTAAGAACGCTGATATAAAGGGAAGATTTTTTCCAACTAAGATGCAAAACTAATTGTATGCATTTGTTTTTATTTCTCTCGGTATCGTAAAACATTTCCATATTACCACTGTATTCATTGATACACATGATTGGCTAAAAATCAATAGGCAAACTTTTTACACTACTTTTAAACAAATTATTCCTTATTACTGGCTGGTCACGTAATTAAGAACGCTAAGTAGTTTATACCTTTATTCAAATTTAAATAGAGAACACTCAGTCGATTTGTTACTGTTTGTATAATTTTGGCGCCATTACGTGCTGTAAAATATTAAAGGTGATTGCTTCTTTAGAAAAAACAATGGGCAAAAATAAAAGTTGTGATAAATCTACAAGGGAAGTAATAATAAAACTTCGCCGGAAGAATTGGTCTTATAAAAAGATAGCCGACCATCTGCAATGTTCAAAAACGATGGTTTTCCACGCTGTAAAGCATTTTGCTACGTATCAAACTACTTCGAATGTTCCACGTGTACCTAAACAGAGAAAAACAACTCCTCGAGATGACCGAAACATCGTTCGTATGGCAAAACAAAATCCTTTTAAAGGGTCCAATGAGCTTAGAAAAGAATATTTTGGTGAAAACAACCCTTCAGCAATCTCAGCACGCACTATTCTAAGACGTTTGGTAGAAGAAAAATTTCACGGTAGGATAGCAAGAAAGGTACCCATGTTAAAACTTTGCCACAGGCAAGCCCGGCTTGCATTTGCGAGAAAGTATGAAAACTGGACTATGCAACAGTGGAAAAATGAACTTTTTTCTGACGAGACGAAAATAAACAGAGTATGTTCTGATGGAAAACGATATGTACGACGTCCCCCGAATACAGAATTCGACCCAAAGTACACGAAAGTTACATTAAAGCACGGTGGTGGAAATGTGAAAATTTGGGGTTGCTTTTCTGGACATGGTGTAGGACCTGTAAAGTTGATAGAAGGTAACATGGATCAGTTCCAATACAAAAATATACTGGAAGAAACAATGTTACCATACGCTGAAGACGTTCTACCGGTCATTTGGACATTCCAGCATGACAATGATCCAAAGCACACTGCACGCACCGTAAAGGAATTTCTTACAGCGCAATTAGTTTCTGTCTTAGACTGGCCTGCTAACAGTACAGATCTAAACCCAATAGAGAATCTGTGGTTTGAAGTAAAGAAAAAGGTTTCAAATACAAAGTGTGGAAATTTAAGAGAGCTGTATGACGTTTTTTTAGAAGAATGGAACTCTATTTCTCTTGCGAAATGTCAAAAATTAATAGAGTCAATGCCTCGCCGGTGTAAAGCTGTAATTAAAAGCCGTGGATGTGCTATTAACTATTAATTTTAGTTAAATATTTATTAAATTTCTTTTTATGTTTCCTGTGCTACATAATATTGTGGTTTTTTAAATCTAAGTGTCATACAAAACAATTCCCGAGCAGTTAAATAAATCGTTCTTAATTATTTGTCCAGTTTCAGTACTATTTGAATGTGTTACTTTGATAAAATCAATAAAATGTGCAAAAAATAGTTAGCGATTTCATACTTTATTCTTAAGTCAGGTTGCTCCATTAATGTGACTATTATATAACATAACTAGTTGCTTCTCAGAAGGTACGTCATCTCTGTGTATGATACGATTTAAATAAAAAACTTCTAGAACTTCAAATCGTTCTTAATTATATGACCACAACTGTATAACAGTGGCAGATATTTTAGATTATACTTATCAAGATAATTATCAACCTATATTTATCTTGATAATTATCCATGATAATTATCACTTCGAACCCCGGTACTGATAAGACTCTGGATAAGGCTCTAGCAGGCCCCTGTGAGCCAGTGAGATGTGGATATGGTACGCAGTTCCAATAGCTATCTGTGGGGCCAGTACCTTAACAGTACCTTGACGACCTCTGTGGCGCGGCGGGCGAAGGTTCGTCTTCGACGCAGGAGGTTGCGGGTTCGATTCCCGCCTCGGAACAAATAAATAATAATAATAAATAAATAAATAATGCTGGACAGTTCACACAACATTCTGTTGTGGGTATTTTTTATACATAGTAAAAATATCTCTTTCTATGTAATATATTGTATTAAGTATACCAGTTGTCTAGTACCCATAACACAAAGTCTGCTTAGCTTGGGGCTAGATAATGTTGTGTGAACTGTCCAGCATTATTATTTATTTATTTATGTGGTTTGGACCCTTTCGAAAGATCAAATAGCCATTTTCTCATGCATGTCCATAAAGTGAATCTAAACTTACGAAACAAAATTATCTTCGGCCAGTGGCGGGTCCCAGAGCCTAGACAAGGGCTGTTGCAGCACTAAGTGCAAAGTAATGAGAGCAGCTTGTTTGTCTGCTTCGGTCCACCCACAGAATTCGTCATTATCAGTCGCTTTAGGCTTTCCTTTCTTTCCTAATGTCAGTTTGGTTGAGTTCTGGAACGTAAATCACATAATATACAGGACAGTACAGGACCCCACAGACTAGGAATTAAATTACTATGCCAACCTGCCTCATTATTATTTTTCAGTTGCCTAATAATATTTTTGTACTTATTTATATGTACTTATTTTTTTAATGTACTTATTTTACACACTAACATATTTATTGATTTATTTATTGCCTCCAATGTGGTTTATTGATGTTCGTGGAATCATTTAATTAGGCCCTGTCTGAAAACCAGCGCTGCACTAAACCTAGGTCTGGTGCAGTATATTCTGAGACAGGGACCTGTTTGACCCCACACAACACACACAACCTATCAACTTTCCTACCAAAATTTATAACAGTTTTTGATTATTTTTATTTTTTGTTTCTCATGATATTGTAATGTCTACCTATGTACTTAGTGGATTTTTGTTTTTGTCTTCTTGTTTTATGTGTGTGTTGTGCGTGTGGAAAAATAAGTAAATTTTCTTTCTTTTTCTTTCTTTAATATTCTTCACAATTTGAAATAATATCTTTTCTTGTATCTTTAATTTCAATTCATCAGAAATTCTGATCAGAAGTCGCATACATAGTCCTGACCCCACACAAGGATTTCCTGTTGGTAACAGAAACAATGAGTACCATGGTAACACAATCAAAATTTTTGCAGATAATTTTGTCCGACAACTGGTAAAAACCCGCATCACTCGCATCTAAGGCACTCGAGGCTACTCAACCACCGCGCCGATGCATATCCAAGTTGATAATTGATCAATGTTAATTTTGTTTTAACAAGTGTTTTTGACTGCAAATTTTGATCAGACTCACTACGAGTCTACATCATTATATTGTGGTGAGTTTGATCGGCTCCATATTATATATGTGCCAGGAAAAAGTTCCTAACCATCCTCCATCAAAGGACTGAGCCCGTACGAGGAGGAAAAGGTAATCTGGCTATTACATAATTATGGTGGGGGCTAGTGGTAAAGCTAAAAGTACCGAACAGTACTTTTTTAAATTAAATTTACATACGTCAGCGGTCAGTTTCACATCCTTGACTTTCATTATTTGAGTAAATAAATACAAAGTCATTTTGACAATGTTCAAGTTTTTATTTCGCAGGTCAGTGTCAATATCATTATCTTGGAAAAGCTGTTCCAAGTGGTTACATAAATGCTCGACAGAGCGGGTGACATGGTCAAATCCTGAAAGTGATAAAGCACATGAGACATTTACTCCAAAAAAGTCTAGAGGTAAGGGAACCTTAGTGGCTGTAGTACCTATTTATACATAATTTTTGAAAAAAAATATATGGGAATGAAGTTGATGAATGAAAATTACCTTTGTTTATCATGTTCCATTCTAGTTTATTGCCATGAACTATAATGGAGAAATATGTGTCAAAGTGCTCCAAAATGAATTCCACCCCCTCTGTATTGTATGCTCTTGCAGCATCTGAAATTGAATATACCATCAACCAATTAAACTATTACATTACATTAGTGAGGTGTTTCAGGCCAGTGCCTTTGTTTTCATTAACACAGCTCTAAGTTACCTTGTAATTTGGACAGCAATACCCGGGGTTGTATAATGTCTTCGACATGATATCGTCCTGCATGGGATTCCAACAATTCATCTTTTTTTAATGGTATTGCAAATTCGAAGTTACTCATTATGCAGAAATTACGATTCCATGTAGGAAATCACACATACAACAGTCCGATTTACGAAATCGTACGAGAAATGTGCAATTATGGCAGTTTAATATTATCAAACAGCAGACAATTAGTATCCAACAGTGTGACCGTTTTCAAAAACCGCTAAACTACTAAACGTAACTTATTTTTCTACTGAAATCTACTAACGTTTTGGAAAAAACCTACTGAAATTCTACCGTACTAGTAAAGGGCCTAAATTGATAATTTTTGGTAAGATATGAAAGACAAGTTTAATATTACGAGGTTTTATTTATACTATTAGGTACATACTTAATTAGATTCATCATTGACATATTTTTATTTTTTTATTAGCTTGACCATATTGTTGTCAGGTTGGAAATTCGTGCAATTACTGCCGTTTTTAATTAAACCTTGTTTTACATGTAAAAGCAATGATATGTGAGTGTTTGGAAACCTATTGCACTGCTCTGTTTTCACCAAATTTAATTGTGAAAATATACGCTCACAAGAGGCGTTTGATACCGGCAAACACATCATCGCTTTTGCAAATTTACATAGATTATCATATTTTATTTTATTGTAATTTATGTACATTTGACTAAAATTTGTCCGTGTCAACCGAAACTGTTGATTGACTGGATGACGCTGATAAATTTTGAACGCTACTATCAAATTTTAACTGACGATACTCTTCGTCAATTAATTGTTGACCATTTTCATTGGTAATCAAATTAGGAAAACGTTCTGTCAAAGAAATCTACTGAAATCCGCTACTTTTTCAAAAAATACTGAAAATCTACTGCACATGGCTGTGAAAGCATCTGATATAGATGCAGTTACATTTGAGCCAACAAAAACCATGTTGGATAGGAAAATAAAATACTTACCAATAATTAAATGTGCTGGGAAATTTATATCTGTTTTTTGCATGTTTTTATTATTGGATTTAAAATGCATGGGCAATTTTTATTTTGAATCTTTTCATGTTCTAGAAAAATGTTTGCGTTGTGTTTTTTTTATTTTTTTATTTTCATTTTTATCTTTTTATTTATATTTTATAATCAGGAAAACAAGATTTAAATTTATTAAAACAAAAAACAAAATTTGTAGGATTATTTATTTATCAACCAAAATGATTATTATTTTTGTATTATAAATTTTCATCTACCAAAATTTAGAGCAGTAGGCAGTACCCAATAGGTATAAATATTTATATAAAATAAAAACGCATATAGGTATACCAGAATCTCATGCCATAAAAAATAAAATACAAATAAAGATTTTCATATGGCAATACCAAACTATCATCTGTCTTGGCAAAGTACGAGTTGTGTCAAATCTCTGAGCTCTCGTGTCGTTTTGTTGAAAATACTTAAAAATTTCGTATAAATGTCGAAAAAACCACTTCGATCTCAAGCAAGAACTATTGTTTACAATGTTTATCAAAAAAATTGTGAAGAAACTGATGAAGATCAACCAGAATCTTCGATTTTAAAGCGCGTGCATATGTTGACTGGTGAGTAGGACAGACTAGTTTTGGTAGTTTATTATGACTACATTTCTTTATAGTGTATGCTTTATTACGCCTTGTTCACAGGGGTTTCTGTTACTACTATACGACGAATTATTGAAGAAAACCGATCTAATGGTGGTGTATTTTGTACGCCCGGGAAGAAGAGGATAGATAACTGTTCTAGCAATAACCTCGTTACCATAACGTACGAGGCACGCACCGCCTTCTCCTAAATCGCCTATAATGCGTTCTAGGAGGCGTTCCTACATAAATCTAGGGGCGATAACAAACGCCTAGCATTATCGCATGTTATTTGCAAAGGTGCAGTTAGGGCGTGACGGTAGACCGTTTGTTCTTGGGATAGAGTTAGTGTCAGAGGCGTTCCTGGGTAGTTTTTTAAGACTTGGTAAGAAAATATTGGAGACAAACGTTTTCAAAATACTATGCTATTAATGCTTTATGAGAAATGTGACAGAGTGACATAGTGTTTTTAACTGAACGATTTTAAAACTGCTTGTCTTTGCCAGAGTCAAAACACTGTGTATTAAATCCTGATTCCCCACCTGATGTTAAGCGGTAACCATTGCATTACCTCACAGATCACGTCCACCTAGGACGCACCCTATGTGGCATTGCACTGCGCCCGCCACCCTGAGACAAAGATGAAAAAGTCTCATTTGCCTGTAATTTCACCGGCAGCCATACCCTTCAAACCGGAACACAGCAATGCGCACGCTACTGCTTTGCGGTAGAAATAGGTATAGTAGTAGTACTTCCCCGGATGAACTCTTACAATAAAGCTGTCCTACTACTAATTATTATTATTATTATTATTAATTTATAGACGAGCAGCTTTCGCTGATGTGTCTACGTCACAATTACTTAAATGATTGGAGCCTTTGTAACACATATACAGGGTACAGTCGAAACAATAAGTATTGGGGAGTTTTCACTTTTCTTCCTCACGGAATCCTAGGGTGCGTCCTAGGTGGACGTGACCTATGTGGTAATGCACTGTTCATACGCAGAGGTTACCGCTTAACATCAGGTGGGCCTCTTGCTTGTTCCGTCATTCAAGTAGTATAAAAAAAAATAAAAAATAAAAACCTCAAACTATGATTATATCTCGCACTTTTTCGTATTTAAGGCGGTTGCTTTTTCATACAAACGTATTTGTACAAATATGTGCGAACAGAGTATAATTTTACACTGAAATTACTGTTGTTGGTTTTTGTATTGGTCATTATTTGCGGCAAATCATATTTGGTTGAAGAAAACAGTAAACTAATAGCGAAAATAACATCGAAATTACTTGTACGTACTAAAATTTCGATGTTATTTTCGCTATTAATTCACGGTTTTCTTCAACCAAATATGATTTGCCGCAAATAATGACTAATATAAAAGCCAACAACAGTCATTCCAGTGTAAAATTATACTCTGTTCGCATATTTGTGCGAATACGTTTGTATGGAAAAGCAACCACCTTAATTCCTAATTATTCCGAATCCTGCAACGAGTGCCGACAGCAAAGTTGAACAAAAGAAAACCAGGAAAGTGGCATTTTCACAAAACATTACCGTAATGAACATGAAACAACATGTTTTTACACAAAAGCCTTTACAAACCGTAGCATTTTTAAAAACTGCATAGTTTTACGAAATTAATTAGAGAAGGACACGAGACTTCACAAAATAAAAACAGCAGTTTTAAGCTGAAAATATTTTTATTAAAGCTTTTTGCTCAACATTTTTGAAGAGGGCAGGCTTACAAAAAGTGGTGTTATTGTAAACAATCTGGGTGAATACTTGTTACCCGACTACTACAAAGCAAAACGGAGGTTTTGATTTTAGCAAAAAAAAAACTTTCTTTTTTTTACTTTGTGAATGATGGGACAAGTAGCCCACCTGATGTTAAGCGGTAACCTCTGCCTTTAACAATGCATTACCACATAGGTCACGTCCACCTAGGTAAGACGCACTCTATGTGGCATTGCAATGCGCCCGCCACCCTGAGACATAAAAATAAAAAGTCTCATGTGCCTGTAATTTCACCGGTACCCATACCCTTTAAACCGGAACACAGCAATGCGATCACTACTGCTTTGCGGCAGAAATAGCTATGGTGGTAGTACTTCCCCGGATGAACTCTTTCCCAAAAAAGCTCTACTACTAATAACTCGATGTAAGTATGTTTGTCTGTTCTCTCGGAGCTCCGAATGATCTTATGTTTTGACAAATGAGATATCGTTTGATGCAACGAAACGATACGACGTGAAACACTCAGTAAAATGAAAATAAATTGCTTACAAGTGCGGTTTTTAATTTATTTCTATGAGTTTTTTAGGTAAAAAGATATATAGGTGTTCTAGATGAGATACATTGGTTAAAATGCCACCAAAATCACACAAAACAATTCAAAAAACACTATGAAATAAAATAAAATAAAAGTAGACGATTTGTTTTTTCGAAAAAGGCTGTAAGAGTCTACCATAGATATATTACAATCACTCAGTTTTGACATTGACGTCAATGTTTCGGCAGGTGACGTAGAAGGGTTGTGTTTACTTTTCAACAATAGTAGATTATGCACTATGGGAATAAAGCAGTCTGTTACGTCACGGGCGGTATATTGAACCCTGAGCGTTACGAGGGACACTAGCGAGCGAGGGAGTTATATAGAGTCCTGAGTGAAACGAGGGGTTCAAGCTGCCCAAGACGAAGACAGGCTTTATTCCATAGGAGCATACTCTACCTTTCACACCTTTTGCGAGACAATTAAAATTAACTGAAAATCACAGCACCAAACACCGTCTTTTGTATAACATACAACACACACATAACTCATATAACAGGTAAGATCGTGGACAAACAAAGGTCTATCAAAGTTTTAAAAAAAAAAAAAAAAAACATTCTTTGTTAACGCACCTTTTTGTTTGTATGTTCTGGTTATGGTGGCCAGTTCGATTTTCGAACAAACCTCTTTACAATGCCATATGAGCATTTTTTTACTTAGAGTTTTCCCCGAGTTTCCACACGAATATGACGTTCCAAATTCAAATCACTTTTTTCCCTAGGGAGTTTCATACAACTTTATATCCCTAAAAAGATATGCTTTACTTTTACGTTGAAGTTGCATGATATGTAACTGTACTTTGTCAAGCAGGTGGTGTGAACAAATTATTACCTACTAGTAGTGCCCCGCGGTTTCACCCGCGTTAGTCTCGATCCCGTGGGAATATCGGGATAAAAATGTGCCTATGTGTTATTCCGGGAGTCCAGTTATCTCCATTCCAAATTTCATGCAAATCTGTCCAGCCATTTCAGCGTGAAGAAGTAACAAACACACTACACACACACACACACACACAAACTTTCGCCTTTATAATATTAGTGTGATATCACCTGACATTGGCACTCCTCAGAAGCCGTTCTATGAAGAGAAGAAGAAAAATGTCACTAGTAGTGGAAACTCACTAATGATAGCGAAAACTTTAGATTAAAGAAGTATATATAAATAATAAATAAATAATGCTGGACAGTTCACACGACGTTGTCTAGCCCCAAGCTAAGCAGAGCTTGTGTTATGGGTACTAGACAACTGATTTACTTAATACAATATATTACATAGATAGATATTTTTTATTATATTTTAAAATATCCAGAACACCCTGAACAAATATCTGCAGATCGCACAAATATTTGTTCCGAGGCGGAAATCGGACCCGCAACCTCCTGCGTCGCAGGCGAACGTTCGCCCGCCGCGTCACAGAGGTCGTCTATCACATAATTATAATTATTATAAGGCGAAAACATGTTATACTCTTGTTATACCTACCAAGTAAATTGTTCACTTCCAATTTCCCCTCTCGATGCTCATCCCCCCCACAATGATTACGAAAGTGGGATGACCAAGACAAAGCATACAAAAGGACCTCATTAACTGTCAACAAAACATGTTCGCTGGTGTGCGAAACTCGTCAACCGCATTTATACAGGCAGCAGGATGGCCTTCTGTTACTTATTCCCACAATAAATTTGAATGAATCGAGACTGTATTATTTCCATAAAAAGAAAGAATTCTGTCAAGTTTTATCCGCCCATTGCTGCTTGATTATTCAACGCATTTGAAGGACCAGGGGGGGTTCTCAAACTTATTTTGACTACTGCCCACTTTGTGAATAAATTATTTTTAGCGCGCCAATATTTTTTTTTAGCTCCCCCATTTTTTCACCTACCATCTTAAAAACCAATATAACTTCAAATTAAACATGCATAAATCGGGTTATTTACCCGCGGTCTATTAACTACGAAAATAACCTATCTAGGAATACTAATAACTATTAAAATGCGAAAGTGTGTCTGATTTGACGCCCCTATTTTTTTTGTCTGGGTCCCTTATCGCCCGTCTTTAGGCCTGCAGTGCCCACAAGGGGGCGTTATCGCCCACTTTGGGAACCCCTGCTAGATGAACCGGCAGTGTATCGAACTTATTTGTCATCGTTCGAATTTTCAATGGTGGCGTTGTTATCGTATGGAATGCTAAGTCGTCCCTCCTCCGTGCGTCGGTAACCTGACTGCCGAGGGTCGTGACCTTTATGCAGGACCTTGGTTTTGATGATCTGTCTCCACTGGCTTCTATCCTCATGGCATCGCTCATGCTGGAATCGAGCGCTGAGCGAATTTGTTCCCTCCAGCGCATAGGGCTCCGTTCCCGCGGTTATTTCCTTCCAATTTACCAGTGACCACCAGCTTTTCAAGATTGCCACCTTCCTTCCTGGCAATGTGGCCAAAAAACACGAGGACCCTGCGGAGACATATGGAGGAAAGTCTGGTCTTATTGAGATCACACGTGTGTTAGATTAAGTTATAAATATCTTTATATGTATGTTAGTTGTAAGGTATACATTACTATGGGCCTTTGTCTAGGTACAATGTACATTTTTCACTGTTGCCTGAAATAAATGTATTGAATTGAATTGAATTGATGAGCCGTCCATGGGATTCGGAACATTTTCCGCCAGCACCACATTTCAAATGCATCTATACGCAATCGGTCCGCCTTCTTCAACGTCCAAGTCTCCGCCCCGTATTGAAAGATGGAGAAAATTACCTTAATCAGTTTACGTTAAGTTTTGGTGGATATGCTCCTATCTGACCAAATCTTATGCAGCTGCGACATGGCAGCTAAGTCCATCGTAGATTTATTAAAAATTACTTGGGTGACAGCAGCCCGAGTCCTGCCGCAAACGGTTTTCAGCTGCATCCATCAACCGACTTCCAGCGATCGTTAACTTAGGTACTGACAGGCGTGCTCAAAAAAAAGCATGCTTTCGTGCTAGTAATGAGCACGTCTGTCCGTACCTTTACAGTACTCAGAAATGGACGTCAGCATATGACGTGGATGGTAACCTGCTTTCACATGAAAGCTGACAAAAGAAGACCCACAAATTGACGAAATTGGATCTCACAGCGCCTCCCAGAGCATGATGCTGTTGTTCGGATGCTATTTCCGAAATAAAAGGGAGACACAAATAAGAAAAAACTTTAATTTTCTGTTAAGATAAGATAATTTTTAGATAAGATAAGATAATACTATTAAAACTTCCGTGAGTAATATTCATAATTGAAAAAAAAAAAAAAAAAAAACCGGTAATAACTCACGTAGGTACTTGTTCCGAGTCAAACACCCGTTTTTTTTTTCCAATGAAGATAAGATAATTTATTTATTTCCAAAAAACAAAACAAACTGAATATGACATGACATTTAGAAATATTCAAGGTAAGATATAGTACTAATTACTAGATGTTTTAAGTGGTATGTGTAGTAAATAAATGTTAGAGTAGGTATTAAGCATGGTCAAGTGACTAACTAGTTCGCACTGTATGACGACGTTAACATTTATAGACCTTTGTTTGACCACGATCTCACCTGTTGGTAAGTAACGAGTGGCCGAAGCTGGAGCACAAAGGTCTAGACTAGAAGGCACCTATTCACCTTGAAGAGACCCAGATTATAGTATTCAGGAAAGACAGACGACGATAGTGTATTCCACTCCTTAGCAGTTCGCATTATAAAGGTAGGACTGAAACGTTTAGTACGAATAGAGGGTATACTAATGAGGTAAGGATGGAACAGAGCCGTGCGTCTGCTCGTCCTATTATGAAAAAGAGATGGTGGGATCAGATCGTGAAGTCAAAAAACTCGAAAGTTCGAAAAATAATGCAGTTTTACAAACTAGTAATTAACTTGCAATGTTTTTTGTTTCTTATAGATATATAGATAGATATAGATAGATAAACTCTTTATTGTACACCTAAGAAAAATAAAACAAAACAAAGTGATAAACAACAAACTAATTAGCAACGTACAATTAGACTAGTATCCGCCCGCGGCTTCGCTTGCGTTTTATCGGGATAAAAAGTAGCCTACAGCTCAATCCAGGTCATAATCTATGTGTATACTAAATTTTACCGACATCAGCTTAGCCGTTTCGGCGTCATTGAGTAACAAACATCCAAACATCCTATAATCCAAACATCGTACGTAACTTTCGACCAAAGTCAACTTTGGTCGAAGTAGTTACGTAACTCTGACTTTTATGATATTAGTGAGAGTAGTGAACCCAAACCCAAATCGTAACTATATACCAATTCCTCACATACGACTGAGTTATTAGAAAGTATTTGCGTACGATGATATTCTCCAAACAGTCGACATGCTACCCTAAAATATATTACTTCCGTAGAACTTCCGTATATTAAAATAACAGATATTGTTGTGAGAGAATACGGTTTTTGTCGTCGAAAACGCGTGGAGGGAAACACGCTGAGTGGGAGAGGAAAGGTAGATTTTCACGCGCATTTAGTTTACTACACTCTCCAAATATTTCATTAGTTTTTGTTTTGTGTGATTTCTGATTTATTGACTAAAGGCCATCGTATTAATCTAGTCAAATTGTACTCAAAAGGGTGCCTCGGAATTTCAATTCTGGAGTAGATTTGATTGCTTTCATTCTATAGTAGTAGTAGAGCTTCTTTGTGAAAGAGTTCGTCCGGGGAAGTACCACCATACCTATTTCTGCCGCAAAGCAGTAGTGCTCGCATTGCTGTGTTCCGGTTTGAGGGGTAAGGGTGCCGGTGAAATAACAGGCACATGAGACTTTTCATCTTTATGTCTCAGGGTGGCGGGCGCAGTGCAATGCCACATAGGGTGCGTCTGTTATGCACTATGCGTAATGCACTGTCCATAAGCAGAGGGTATCACTTAACATCAGGTGGGCCATCTGCTTGAACCGTCATTCAAAGTAGTATAAAAAATTTTTTTTTTGTGGTGAATCCGAACCTGAAGTTAGCTAACTTTCGTTCTTGAGTTCTTTGGGGAAACACGATTTTAAACCAAAAAACGCTGAATGAAAATCGGTCGCCCAGCTTTTAAATGGGCAATCAGCAAAGTAGATAATCATTATAACTTACGAACGAATTAAAAAAAAACCTTTTAAAAAGCCTGTAAAATGTCAACTGCTGGACATGGGCCTACCCTATAGAATGCTACGATGACATCTTGAGCCGCCTTCACCCACCGACTTCCTGCATCCTTCAATATAATGTTGGTCCATCGAGACGGAGGCCTTCCTTCGCTGCGTCGTCCGGTTTGTGGTTGCCATTCTAGAACCTTTATTCCCCAACGGTTATCAGTTTTGCATGTTATATGGCTTGTCCATTGCCATTTCAACTAGCAAATTCTGAGAGCTATTGGTAATCTTGATTCTTCTACAGATCTCCTCACGTTAGTTTCTATCACGTCGTGAAACTCTAAGCATAGCTCTCACCATAACTCGCTGCGCAACTTATAGCTTTTTATGCAGCCAATAGTTAGCGGCCACGTCTCAATGCCGTAAGCCATCACTGGCAACAAGCACTGATTATAGATCTTTCGTCTTGAGATTGTGAGAGCTATAAATCTACTAAATGTAATATAATGTCGTTGAGAGGGCATAGTTGTAAAATATCCCGTGGACCGTCCAATTAAATTAAATTCAATTCAAACTTAATTTATTCAATAGGATTTTTAAAAAAATCTCATTGACACGTCACTTATTTTAAAATAATTATAGTTTGCAATCTTATTATTAGATAAACATTTGTTTTGGCTGTGTTTGAGCAAGTTCATTCCCAAGTTTTATTTATCATCTAAATAATCTGAGATTTTATAGTACGCTTTTTAAGAAAGTTTATCCAATACAAACACTGCACAGCACTTCCTTAGTAACAGAGTGGTCCATAATTGGAATCATTGACCAGAAGATATTATTACTGCCACATCAATAAATGCTTTCAAAAACAAATTAGATAACTGGTTGCGAACGAACAAACTGCTAACTTGGCCTGCGCCAACACCAGGCAGAAATCTTCATACAAAAAAACGCCTCGCGCCGCTTGACAAAGACGATTTTATTGAATATCTCGTAATATATACATAATTTCAAAAAAACCCTATAGTAAACCCTCGGCTTTGCTTTATTGATTTTATTTATCAAATTTTATACCCAATAATATGCGCACCATCTTAATAAACAATCGAATTTGGAGTTTTTTCTGTCGAGAAAATATTGTCCTATCGTGTTTCTGGTACAGTGATCCCTCGGAATAATAATGTAGTATCCATGCAAATTTTTAGTTTCGATATTGTATTTGACTTAGGCTCATGTTCACGAACAAATAAATCGGTGGTTACCGTAACCAATCGTCAAAGTGACAGATAACGTATGAAAACATCTGTCAAAAAGAGTTGTTTAAACTAAACAGACGTTTAAAGGTCCGTTAATGTGTTGGTGAAACTGCGTCTTAGTCAGTTAAATATCAAATCTACGATTAAAAGACATTAAAGTGTAATCAGTGCAGCAAGTGAAACTAAGACATTTTAACACTCTGATGCATGTCTATAATTTTCATAAACGTAAAATCTACAAAAATCCTTACGAAATCTACCCGAACTTTTAAGGAAAAACCTATTCAAACGTTGTAAGTTTTCCGGAAGATACTCCGGATGAATAAAGCTTTTGTCACCATTCTTTACCTGATCGATGAGTATGGATTGAAGTAAACTCGACGAGCGGTAGGAAGTTACTGGGTACTTAAAGGATAATTGTGTTTGACAAAGAGTTGACTTGAGGCTAGATTTATACTAAACTCTACCTTCAGTAGGTGCCTTCTTTCCTTTGTAACATTGTCTGACATTGGGTGGAGCTACGGGGATACCTGCTAGAGGGTTCAGCATCTTCAGGGGCGTGGGTTTTAAGCCGAACGTCCACCGCCGGCTAAACTAAGTTAGTTTAGCTTAGCTCGCATAGGTGCGCCAGTTTTTCATACATGTGCATCCACCGCAAACTATGCTAGCTAAACTAACTAAAATAGCCCAACTAAACCAAACTAACTTAGCCGTGTAGGCCGATCCGAAGCTACGCGAACTAAGCTAAGCCCCTCTCACCCTGTTACTTTACTAAGCACCTCTCACCCTCATACTTTACTCCTCTGATGCCTTTCGCTAGTGTTGTTTTGTGGTGTGTGATCGTGCGCAGGCAGTGAAAATTATTTTTCAGTGGACGGACATTATATTCCCAGGTTAGTTTAACTTAGTTCACTGAGGTTAGTGCTTAATTAGTTTACGGCTCAAGCAGATGGCCCTCCTGATGTTAGGCGGTAACCTCTGCCTTTAGCAATGCATTACCTCATAGGTCACGTCCACCTAGGACGCATCTTATGTGGCATTGCACTGCGCCCGCCACCCTGAGACATAAAGATGAAAAGTCTCATGTGCCTATAATTTCACCGGCAACCATACCCTTCAAACCGGAACACAGCAATGCGAGCACTACTGCTTTGTGGCAGAAATAGGTATGGTGGTATTACTTCCCCGGATGAACTCTTTCACAAAAAAGATCTACTACTACTACTAGTTTAGCTGGCGGTGGACGATCGGCTAGCACTGTAACGATGCGGCCGGTATTGTTCAGCGCTACATCGAACCCTTGGCGTGAGCAGACCGATGCCACACAGGACCATAGACTTAGTAACCTAAGTCCATGCACAGGACATGCAAATTCGCCGGATAAAAAGGAGAGAGCCAGGCCAGGAGGATAGGCCAGTTGTGCGTAGTACATGACATTTAGACGTCATCATCATCAGCCTGTATCAGTCCACTGCTGGACATAGGCCTCTCCCAATGCTCGCCATTTAGACCGATTTCCAACTCTTCCCATCCACTTTCTACCTGCCACCTTACACGTTGACATTTAGACATGACATTTATTTATTAAAATTTACAGGTACCTAGCTCCATGGACTTAGGTTTGTATGCTAAGTCCATGCCTAGCTCACATATATGACACCAAAACGCTAACTAGAGTCCGCGCCACGACTGAAGTCTGGCGGCCTTTTGAAGAACTAACGGATAACAGAGGTAGATTTTCGCTTTTGCACTTTTGCGCATAGAAACTAGCGCTCCAGTCACCGGACTTCAGTCGTGGCGCGGACTCTTATGAGGTGTTTTAGCTCCCTAACTGGTAGACGTAATGCTAGTAGAGCTTTCAGGCTTATTACGAGAGCAACATATTGCGGAGACTAAGATCCAGAGTCTCGAGCACCGCCGTAAAGTCGCATGCCTTTCGATCTTCTATTATAGTACAGGCAAATTAGCAAAAAGTGTTGCCCTAAGTCGAGTAGTCGTGGATTCTTATGGAATCGATAGATGACACGAAAAGAAGCTTATCCCAAGTTTGCACCGTTTCTGGCGCATACGGAAGGCTTTTAAATATTAGGTACAAACTTTGAAAAATTGTAACTTTTGAAAAAACAAAAAAGTGTTAAGTGCAAGTTCAATTACTTATAGAGACAGTCTTAGTGCGTTATGGATTTTAATTTAAACTACGTGCATAGTGGGAAACACTGTGAATTTGTTTTTTTTAGTTTGTGGCTCGGGGGAAATTTATGTACTCGGTGCAAACTTACATAAGGTTTCTATAAGTATTATAAACACTATATTAGTTTTGCACACCTCAGCGATTTACGGAACATAGTTTTTTTTCTTTTTTTGTAAATAGTACTTCGGGGGAAACTTATGTAGTCGTGCAAATTTTATTATGGTATATACTATCAGTTTACCACATTCGCACGTAAAAAAAAACACAAATTTCGTACCGGAAGTACTTCTTAATAATATATCTTAATAAGAAATCAACGGCGTGGGTGGGGTGCAGATTCATACCAAAATGTAGCCCGTATTCATCCCACGAATAATAAAATTGTATATTTGTCCATATTAATCGCAAAATGTAGTCCGGATTCATACCAAGCCACGACCTTTAACAATGGATATTAGTACGGTCAGACACAAAAATGCCTTCCTATCATTTTCATATATTTTTGTTGGATGCAAATTATTAATAATTGGCGTTCGTATGTTTGTATGTTTGTCTGAAAATAACTTGCGAACTGTTGATATATTCTTTATAAAACTAGTATTCTTTATAAAATTTGGTAGATGGGTATACAGTATTAGTACAATTTGTGTAAGGTAATGAGCTAAATTAGTTCGGGGGTTGTAGAAGATATTGGGGCCAAAGAAATGGTAAAAAAGTGAAACAATCATAGACGTTTCAAAACTAGTTTTAATTTTATTTTAGACTGTGTAACTTTTGGGATATAAGCAAAGAAGTCAAAATAAATAACCTCTACAGTTTTTCCAGTGATCTACTATCATCCATCGAGGAGTTCCGTTGTCCACCTTCCGTCTCCATCATCAGATCAGCTCGCTGTCACCATCATAAATAAATATTTAATAAATAAATAATGCTGGACAGTTCACACAACATTATCTAGCCCCAAGCTAAGCAGAGCTTGTGTTATTATTGGTTCTAGATAACTGATATACTTTAATACAATACATTACATAGATAGATATTTTTTTATTATACATAGAAAATAACCAACGAAAACATATAACATAACATTAATAACATCCTGAACAAATATTTGCAGATAGTACAAATATTTATAAATTATACAATATGGGTAAATTCAAGAGAAATATCAATAGGGCTCTTAATGGTAGGTAGCGCGTTTGCAATACCGTGGGTGTTGTCCATAGGCGGCGGTGACTGCTTTACATCAGGCGGGCCGTCTGCTTGTTTGTCACGTTTAGGGCATGTAATATCGGAAGGTTTTCAATTCCTATACTGATTTCCGATATTCAATCTCAATATTGGCATTCCGATATTAATATCGGAATTTCGTTATTTATTTAGAAATTGCACATTTTATTTATAAATTGCACAAATTCGGTATTAGGTTGGATTAAGTGCAATAAAAACTATTTTTAAATCATATTCTAATCGTATTTGATCACGGGAGAACTAACTAATGTCTTTGCGAGTAGATGTTACTGGCAGATATATCAATCTACCCTCTTTCTCACTCTTTTATTATGAACGATACCACTACCATCGGTTTCATTGTCACACTTCACACCAACTCGACACACAACACTATCGGTATCCGGTCGCGTAGCAGGTACCACACTTTTTTGATTTTTACACATTCTCACCACAGTCTTCCATACTCCAGATAATTGAAAACCATCTTCTCTATTGAAATTTCTGTATATAGTAATCTCAATTGCCTCTCGTGCCATTACAAATATTTATATAATATACGAATCTTTGCTCGTTGTATAGGATATTGATGTTATCTAAAAGCTTATGTTATAAATAATGTTATAATTCTGATTCTCTGAAACGATTTCTACACTAGTCCGTGATTTTCCTGAAAAAATATTTTAAAAATGGCTTCCACTTTTTTTAAATGTTTTATACTTATTTTTGTTTGTGATGACAGTAAACCTCAGATATCTGTTTTAAAAGTAATCGAAACAGTAACAAAAAAAAGCATTTACATCCACAGCACGAACCATTGCATTGAAATAAAATTAAAAATATGGAAAAATTAAAAATTCTGTTTAGTCCCTTACATTCCAAGGACATTTTAAAAGTAAAGTCACATAAACTTTTTGTTCCAAACCTATCTTAAAAACTTGGTCATTATGTCAGCTATTTATCATGTAAATTTGATTGAGATTATTTTACGGGATCATTCATGATATTCAATTTAAACAGTTGAATGCGAAATTCTGGTTTTTAAGATTAAGTTAAATCTTAAATAAAACTAAATAATAACTTTCAGCATTGCATGTATTCAGTGAATCATCACAGTAAATTTTCGAAATGGCGACCTTCTTGCACAATATATAATCAGCATCGTCTAAAAAAATTATCTTTAAAGCGTAGAAAAGCGATTCTGTTGCTTTTGAATTGTTGCTTCTGCCTGGGTCAACCTTTTTCGCAATTCTTCCACATTTCGGCACTCTCGAGAGTAAACAATCTCTTTATAATATCCCCAAACAAAAAAGTCAATGGGGTTTAAGTCGAGAGATCGTGGGGGCCATGCGATATGCCCGCCTCGGCCAATCCATTTATCACCAAGTATCGCATTTTGTTAGTAGTAGCAGAGCTTTTTTGTGAAATACTTCGTCCGGGATAGTACTACCACCATACCTATTTCTGCCGCAAAGCAGTAGTGCTCGCATTGCTGTGTTCCGGTTTGAAGGGTATGGGTGCGTGCCGGTGAAGTTACAGTCACATGAGACTTTTCATCTTTATGTCTCAGGGTGGCGGGCGCAGTGCAATGTCACATAGGGCGCGTCCTAGGAGGGCGTGACCTATGAGATAATGCACTGTTCATAGGAAGAGAGTACCGCTTATCATCAGGTGGACCATCTGCTTGTTCAGTCATTCTTAGTAGTATTAAAAAAAACCTGTCATTAAGATATTGTCTAAATTTTGACGCAAAGTGTCATGGTGCGCCGTCGTTTTAAAAAGTCATGTTTCGGCGTGTTTGTAAAATGATGTCTGTGGATTATCCATTTAAATCATCTCTTAAAAAGTTCAAGTATGACTCTCCATTTAGGCGATCTGGCAGTTGGAATGGGCCCACCATCTGTCGCAGGTTTCTGCATCGTATGTAGAAAATAATGTCCTTGAACAACAAAGATGGGTTGTTTTACTATTGCTTATGTGCAATACAATCTTCAGACTGTCACATTTCTTTTTAATTCCAACTTGCAGGACATTTTCTTAAATTGAACTAACTTTTATTAAATTGAGTGTTTTTATGATCCTGTGCAAGAATCTGGAACAAGGTTACATGACTAATAGCTGTCACATCAGCCATGTTTTTAAGATAGGTTTGGATGAAAAAGAATATGTGACTTTTTTTTTAAACGTTCATTGAAAGTAAGAGTTTAGGCAAAAAAAAAATATATCTTCATATTATTATTTTTATTTTAATGCAATAGTAGGTGCTATTGATGTAAATGCTATCAGACAAGGTAGCCCTAGTATTTAGCTTATTTACAACAAAAAAACAGGCCTCTACCTCAGCGAATCGAGTCCCAATGGCCAAAAAAGTGTAAGAGCTCCGATTGTCTTGAAAACACATAACTCGAAAACTACTAAAAATCGCGAAATGGGGGTGATTCGGGTATCTCTGGACTTTCTTTGGACTTCGGCTTGACACTACTTTTTGGGACACACGGTATATATTATTACTTTGTTGATTATTTTATACCAACAATTTTATGAAATAAATAGATGTTCCATAATAACATATATTTTTGCTGACGTTACTTTCACTCGTTTTAGGTGTAGGTGTTTGTAGGTGGGATAAATACGGACTCTAAAAATGAAATGAATATTAATTGTATGAATCCGGAATAATTATTATTACTTTCAGCTCGTGGGATGATTTTCTGGGATCAATACGGATGCACCCCGCGGTCGGGGGACAGTGTTAGCAGTGTAGCGCCACAGTATATATATTAGTTTCTTAGCACCGCACTGAACCTACATATATAATACTTAAAAAATGCATGTTCCGTATATAAATTCCAGTATTAAATGGCTGGCGAATGTAGTACTAATCAAATGAATAAGTTTAAGTGAAATTCCAGAATTGCCTGAAATTTCCCCGAAGTAGAGCGACAATAAAATATGGAAAAAGTGACTTCCGTGTGAGATACCCAGGTGCAAACCTGGTAATTTATTCGGCCCATTTTTCTGGTAATTCTGTCAATTTGCACCGACTACTTCAATCTCCCCCGAGCCGCAATACAGAAAAAAAGATTTTTTTAGAAATGTTTTTTTTTTCGTATGTTCCGTAAGTCAGTTTAAAAAAATACTTGGTGCAAATGTAGATCATAACGGTCTTAAGTGTATGCCAAATTGCACCGACTGCATCTATTTTCCCCATTAAGTTACGGGTATTATAAGGTTTTCACCCTATTTCACCCTGTTCCGGGGGGGTGAATTTGCTGAAAGTTATATTAGAGGTGATTTTCAAGCCAAACAAAACAATTAGAAAAGGTTTTGTGACTACATCTAATTACTTCCACACTTTTGCTAAAAATCACCTAATTTGCCTGTACTATTAGGTTAAACTTCGGGAAATGCTCCCAGGAACTTCACAATCTGATCCCACGGACGTAACGTATGAGGTAATGCTTTGTTAAAGGCAGAGGTTACCGCAGGATCACAGCATGTCTATAATGAGCTCAAGAATGTTTAAGTTTTTGATAAGAGTTCTTACAGTTTTCAAGAAGAAAAAAATCTATCGTGCTTTTTATCTAGTGAAATCATAAATTCAATAAACTATTTGAATTACTTTAATTGTTTTTTTTATTATTAAAGATACCACCTTTTTAAAATTGAAATACTATTTTAGACTTACTTCTTACAAGTTTTCATTTTTAAAACATTCGGAACTTATTAATTATTATTTGAGTTAGTGAAGTCATCAAAAAAAATTACAAAACTCTAAATGGCATACTTAAATTAAAAACATATACGCAAAAACACGGTATCAGAGCTTACGCTCGCCTTCTTTGCCTCGTACAAAAATGATCGTTGAAACTGGTTGAACCTATAGCGCCTTAACATCAGATGGGCCATCAGTATGTTCCGTCATTCAAGCAGTAAAAAAAGGAATGTTATAGATTTTTCACACCACCTGCTCGACAATTTCCAATAACATATCCGCATGGATATGTTATTGGAAATTAACCTCAACAAAAACCAACCAACCAACGTAAAGTAATGCACTATCTAAAGTAATGACGACCTCTATGGCGCGGCGAGCGAAGGATGGCCTGCGACGCAGGAGGTTGCGGGTTCGATTCTCGCCTCGGAATAAATATTTATGCGATCGCAGATATTTGTTCCGGGTGTTCTGGGTATTTTCTAAGCATAATAAAAATATCTATCTATGTAATATATTGTATTAAGTATATCAGTTATCTAGTACCCATAACACAAGCTCTGCTTAGCTTGGGGCTAGATAATGTTGTGTGAACTGTCCAGCATTATTTATTTATTTATCTCTTAAGGGATATAATGTTGTATGAAACTCCCTAGGGAATAAAGTGATTTGAATTTGGAACGTCAAATTGATGTGGAAAATCCTGGAAAACTGTAAATAAAAAAATGCCAATATGGCAATGTTAAGAGGTTTGTTCGAAAATCGAACTGGCCACCATAAGCAGAACTCAAAAACAAATAAGGACGGTGCGTTTACTAGGAATGTGAAACAAAAGACGGTTTTTGGTGCTGTGATTTTCAGTGATTTTTTATTGTCTCGCAGAAGGTGTGAGAAGTAGAGTATGCTCCTCTGGAATAAAGCCTGTCTTCGTCTTGGGCAGCTTGAACCCCTCGTTACGCTTAGGGGGTTCAATATAAATAAATAAATAAATAAATAATACTACTGGACAGTTCACACAACAGTATCTAGCCCCAAGCTAAGCAGAGCTTGTGTTATGGGTACTAGATAACTGATATACTTAATACAATATATTACATAGATAGATATTTTTTATTATACATAGAAAATACCCAGAACACCCTGAACAAATATCTGCGATCGCACAAATATTTGTTCCGAGGCGGGAATCGAACGTATGCCGCCCGCAACGTAAGACACTGCTTTATTCCCATAGTGCATAATCTACTATTATTATTCATTATAAGATAAAGACCGTTCAAGCATTTTAAAAAACAGGTAGGTGAGGTCTTATCCCAGCAGTATCTTGTCTACACGAGCGCGGCTGATCTACGGGTAACCCGCAGCTCAGATATCAATTTAATATACTCCAAGCAGATTTTAATAAAATGGTTTTGGACTGAAGCCAGCGGCAGCTGCCGACTAATGCATAATAAAAAACATAGTCGAGGTGGCTAGACGTACTTTATTGTTTTCAGGGAATGTCTGATAGGTTTAATAGAAAATACCAGTGTGGTGAAGGGTTATTGTGGCTCCCGTGAAGAGCTTTTTATATTTCTACATAAGAAAACGAAATCTATCTATCTATACTATAATGCGAACGGGATATTTTGTACCGAAAAATAATTCAAAGCCGTTTTCATTTTTACCCTAAATACCTAAGTATTTAGATGCTATCGCTCGTAAGTGCCTTTCCATCTCCGCTTTCCCACACATTACATCCCAACACACACATAACAATACTTCAATGTACAACATAATCATTATTTTAATCGTAAGCGACTATAAGGACTAAAACGCAATATTTTGGGGTGTTTTAGGTTATTTTCGACATTATAGCTCGTTACTTTTTAGGGTAGCGTGTGAAAAAGGGCAGAGAGACACTAATGGTGTGTATGTAGTCGTTATGTACGGTTTATATCCGTATTACTGAGTTGAGACAAATACATTTGAATTCTGAGCTACATACATGGTGTCTCAGAGATACACTCATTTTAATATTTGATCCAACCATATTCATCCTAGATCAATCCAGGTAACCTTGTCATTTTTACGTGACTACGGCTAAGTAAAAGGAAGATTATGATAATAAAGTAAACGGTTTTTTTTTTAATTTTGAGTTACGGGCATTATTTAGTGAAGCGGTAACCACTGCCTTTAACAATTTGTCTTCAGCCTTTGCCTCAACATGCGCATGTTACTTGCGCCGTGTACTACCATAAGTTTGTTTACATGTTCCCTCGTTGCCCCGAAACTACTTGATAGATTTTGACCACAGGCCATAATCAATATAAACACCGCAAACACGTAAATTTGTATGAAACCAAGCGTGCCATTTTATTTTGTACCTACTATGCTACGAAATATCTCCATTCGCACGGCTAGCTGATTTCGAAGAATTTTTACAGTTCACTATGGTGCAATTAGGATTTTTTCTATTAACATCCGACGTGCTATCGCGAAGACGGCCGATAGCGAACTGATTTGAGGGTTGGTATAGGTGCATTGCACCTACTTCAGACAGACAAAGTGTCACGCAAAGTACGATAAAGCACTTGCTTTATCTAGTGTAATTATAGGTCTGTGATTTTGACAAATTCTTACAAAGTTACGTTCGGCATGCCATACACTCACGGAACAATAAATACCCACACAATAGATGAACGTGACCTATGAGGTAATGCACTGTTCTTAGGCAGAGGTTACCGCTTAACATCAGGTGGGCCATCTGCTTGTTCCGTCATACAAGTAGTATTAAAAAAAAGGAAGTCAGTGTGACGACCTATTGTGTATACATTTAATATAGCGGAAATTAAACGTTATTTTCCGACTTCGAAAATTATATGGTTTGGTAAGGAATTAAAGAGCTTGAAAAGTATATCCAAAAAACATATCATACCTATTAACTAAAAGGTTTAACGTAATAACTCGCAGGTACTACTAAAAAGTTGAAAATTAAAAACAGACTATTCAAAAGCTGAAAACAAGTATCAACATGTTGTAGAGAAAGGCCTTCGTTTTAATTAGTGTAAGTCGGTCGGAGGTTAAATCCAAGCGTTTTATTTAGAAAAATACCCCAACTACAGCTGTTTATTGAGTCGACAGCCTTTTAAACCTAATGATCGTGGATTTTTATATTGTTAAACATATTGTTAGCTGTTTTAAACTATCTTTATATATAAAACAAAGTCGTGTTAGTTACACCACTTATAACTCAAGAACGGGTGAACCAATTTGGCTGAAAATTGGTGGGGAGGTAGCTTAGAACCAGGAAAAGCACTAGCGGGGGGGGGGGGGGGGGTTACCGGGGGCTAGCCGTGCGAAGCGGGGGCGAGTAGCTAGTTATTTTATATATTAGAAATGGACCATAGATGGCTAGATTCTGACATGTTAGATATTTGTTATGGGAATTGTAGAACCGACAACCGTGGTTTCAATTTGAGCTGAACGCCATTTTAGCACACAGACACAATAGCCGATTTATTATAACTGCCTACTTTAGGTACTAGGTTTTAGGTGAATGTTTTCATTTTTTAATTGTTTCCTTCTTTTGTATTATCAGCTTTGTATTTTTGTATATACGTGTTGTTTTATGTCAAATAAGCGTTTTTATATTTCTATTTTTATACATACATCAGGTAAGTAGTAGAGCTTTTTTGTGAAAGAGTTCGTCCGGGGAAGTACTACCACCATACCTATTTCTGCCGCAAAGCAGTAGTGCTCGCATTGCTGTGTTCCGGTTTGAAGGGTAAGGGTGCCGGTGAAATTAATGGCACATGAGACTTTTCATCTTTATGTCTCAGGGTGGCGGGCGCAGTGCAATGCCACATAGGTTGCGTCCTAGGTGGACGTGATCTATGAGGTAATGCACTGTTCATAGGCAGAGGTTACCGCTTAACATCAGGTGGGCCTCTTGCTTGATCCGTCATCCAAGTAGTATAAAAAAAAAAAAAACATAGACACACGCCTTTTTCCCCGCAAGGGTGGGCAGCGCCTATTTTTACCTTGGGGTACACCATCGTAGGAAATAGACGTGACAAATGGTGAACTTATCGCCGCCATTGCTTCCCACGACTGGCTCTGCTGGCGCTTTCTTCCAGTAATAATACATTCCTTAAATAAGCCATCAGCCAGGACAAATCTTATACCAACGTATCTTATCAACAAGTCCGGGTATTTTCAATCTCTAATTTTCGGTCTATTTTCCATGGATTTATAATGTAACAATCGTAAAAAAGAACACGCAGGGTACGACACCACTGTATTTTATGGTGTGTTGTGGCTTCGCACTTGCTGCGCCAGCGGCTTGTTCTGACAAAACAATTCAACAGTCCTCAAAACAACGGGACACCCTGTATCCTGTATTCTAGTGTTAACCGTTTCAGTATTAGGGTATAGTTTTGAAATGTCTGTTAAGAGCTTTAATTGCAAGGGATACAATTTCTTGAGTGAAGGGCGCCGAGTGCTCACCCTGAAAGGCCCCTGAGTGTTGCGATTCTTAGAGCAATATTTTTTGTTGGTTATGTTTATAAAAATGATTTGTACGTGTTTACTCTATAATTATATTACAAGTGCTCTATATCATTGTTTTGGTATTGAGTTTTTCTACCTACTAACAATAGTTAGATCATTTGAAATACTTACATGGCCCCGTAGTAAATTATTATATTCGAAGTTGTTGATTTCACACACATTTACTCATACATTTTCCGTCATTACACTCATTTACCTATAGCTTTCACCAAAATAACACCCATTAGTATGTAGCATACATATTTACGTAAACATTTCATGAATGTTATCACTTTGAAACACTTTCATAACACTAGAAAACGATAACTTACAACTCCGCGCAATAAATTCCGCGGCACAAATATGGCGCCGTCATGCATTACACAGCAAGTGCAGAGCCCGAATGGCCGACCGACCGAACAAATAAATTCATTTCTTCGAGTGAGTTCAGTTGTCATACAATGTGAAGGCAGGAATGAAATGGGATTTAATGAACCTTCCAATCTGTGCAGCCAATAGGAACTCCGAATACGAGCATAGACATAGAAATAGTAGAATATGGTAGAATTCTTCTCGTTCAAACCGTTGCACGAGAGCATTTGGCGCGCACTTTTTTCTCGTTCAAACCGTTGCACGAGAACATTTTAAGGGATAAGCCATCAGCCAGGACAAATCTTATACCAACGTATCTTATCAACAAGTCCGGGTATTTTCAATCTCTAATTTTCGGTCTATTTTCCATGGATTTATAATGTAGCAATCGCAAAAAAGAACACGCAGGGTACGACACCACTGTATTTTATGGAGTGTTGTGGCTTCGCACTTGCTGTGCCTGCGGCTTGTTCTGACAAAACAATTCAACAGTCCTCAAAACAACGGGACACCCTGTATCCTGTATTCTAATGTTAACCATTTCAGAATTAGGGTATCGTTTTGAAATGTCTGTTAAGAGCTTTAATTGCAAGGGATACAATTTCTTGAGTAAATTTAGTAACGATAGTTCTTAGAACGGAAGAAATACAAGAAATTAATTTTGTAAAAATTAAATAACTCCTCAACGCAATGAAACGGCTGAACCGATTTTGATCAAACATAGCTAAGAACACTCCCGACTAATTCACCTCTCAAACAAAAAAAATACGATATCGGTTCATCCGTTCGGGAGCTACGATGCCACAGACAGAGACACACACAGACACGTCAAACTTATAACACCCCGTCGTGTTTTCGTCGGGGGTTAAAAATAAACTGTTTGCAACAACACAAAATGCTTCTAAGATAAATTGTAATAATAAGGTAGTACCTAAAGATAGTGCGTAATAATTATTTATCTTAAACCGCTAGGTACCGTCTACCAATACGACGAAACTCTAGTATCAACCAATACGGTGAATGAAAAACGTGTACCAACCAATACGGTGAAATTCTAGTATCAACCAATACGGTGAAATTCTAGTACCAACCAATACGGTGAAACTCTAGTTTTAACTAATACGGTGAAACTCTAGTATCAACACAGTGAGACGCAAGTATCAACCAATTCGGTGAAACTCTAGTTTCAACCAATACGGTGCCACTCTAGTTTCAACCAATACGGTAAAACTCTAGTTTCAACCAATACGGTAAAAGTCTAGTTTCAACCTATATGGTGACACTCTAGATTCAACCAATACGGTGAAACTCTAGTTTCAACCAATATGGTGACACTCTAGTTTCAACCAATACGGTGAAACTCTAGTATCAACCAATATGGTGAAACTCTAGTTTCAACCAATACGGTGACACTCTAGTTTCAACCAATACGGTGAAACTCTAGTATCAACCAAGACGGTGAAACTCTAGTTTCAACCAATACGTTGACACTCTAGTTTCAACCAATACGGTGAAAATCTAGTATCAACCAATACGGTGAAACTCTAGTTTCAACCAATACGGTGAAAATCTAGTTTCAACCAATACGGTTAAACTCTAGTATCAACACAGTGAAACGCTAGTATCAACTAATACCAATCAAACCGTAATCAGTCGTTACTACGACTACGTTATCAATTACGGCGTGATTGATTTCAAATTCCAACTCAAAATTATTTATTCCATCTTGATACCAATTATTGTACATTAGGAATAGTCATAATTTACATAAGTGTTACATAATACTCTAAGAATAACAATAAGAATATTCTATCTATCTTTATATAGTAAGATTAGAAAAATAAAAAAATAAAAAAAAAAAAAAAATTTAAATTTCTAATGCCCAAAGGCGATTTATTAAAATGGTTTACTTACATGCTTAAGCATAAAAAGCTATTAACTACTTTAGCTAGTCTGTGTCCAAACATACATCCAATCGTTCGCATTTATAGTAGTAGTATCCCACAGGTAGGTGTTACACTGGGTGAACATCACGTGCTTTCAGAACTACTCTTAGTAGTAGTACAAAATGAAAGATGAATAAATAAGTGTGACCTGGAGGCTTGCCTCCGGGGACAAGTTTCAGACGCGTAATGATGTGCCGCATCTGCGTTTAGAGTATCGATGAGACAAAAACTTAATTCCATACATATGTCTACATACTACCCCAAAAATACGTATTGTTTTCACAGTTCAAGTATGTATCTTTCTTTATTACACCATATCTTCTTAACGCTATAGCTGATAGGGCCGCCTCCATATAACCATGGAATCGAGACATTTGCACCCTGTGGTTTTTTGACTTTGACAGATACTCCCTCTGTGAGTTTTGGTAATAAAAAAAGGACACATTCGTTTTTTTTTACCAAAACTCACAGAAGGTGTATCTGTCAAAGTCAAAAACCACAGGGTGCAAATGTCCCGATTCCATGGTTATATGGAGGCGGCCCTATGGAACTTGACCCGAAATCAAACAAGATGTTTGAGGTACCATTAGAATCTGCAAGTTATTCCGATAAGCGTAGGTTTTTTGAAAATAACTATGTTCACTATTGTATCTAAATTAAAAAGAGCAAAGTTTAAAATATATCGGAAGTTTATCGTGTTTATAATCAATGAGTAGAAATTCGAGTAGGTTCTTAAAAATATACAACACTTAAATTTTACACGCAGTTAAATCACTTCGAGTTTTTTTATCAGTTTTTAGTTGACTTTAAAATCATGGCTGTCGAGTCTTTTATATTTTTGATATAAGTACCACTTTTACCAACAAGTGGTACTTATTATTATTCTACTTTGGTATTGGTACTTTAATTATTTAATTACTATAATAATTTAAAACCGACATATTTCTAATGACTATTTATTTATTCATTTCAATTCAATACATTTATTTCAGGCAACAGTGAAAAATTTACATTGTACCTAGACAAAGGCCCATAGTAATACATACCTTACAACTAACATACATATAAAGATATTTATAACTTAATCTAACACACGTGTGATCGCCGACGCGTCGTGGCCCGGGGGATCACGTGACAGACGGCCTTTGAACCGCCGGAACTTCACCCCTTTCGGCCAGAAGTGGCTCAAGTAGATCTTCAGATCCTCCGTAGGGACCCTCACCATAAATGAGCTAAAGCCCACATTATGACGAGAGTCCAACTTCACGACCCTCAATCCCACTCCGACTTTCCTCTTGACGTACTCCACCACTTCTGCGGCCTTCACGTCGAAGAAGACGCGGGACACGTAGATCTGCGTAGTGGGTACCTCCACCCACTCCAGTTTATGAACTGTTCGGTCAAATTATGGGATAATACGCAACGGATGGTGTTATATTGGTTTATCATTGGGTAAGCAAAACACGAAATTTTTCAGATTGGACTTTGCCCTCTATTTGTGTCTTAAAAGGTTAACTATCACAGCATGGTAAACTTTAGCATTTTGAAGAATTCCTGTGCTGTGGTGCGTCCGGCCCAAGAATCGACCCCTCCATCTCCTCCCGTGGATATCGTAAAAGCCGACTAAGGGATTACCCAGGCTTGTTGATAAGATTCGTTGCAATTTTGAAAACGTAAAAAAATCCGTTACACTTACGTTATACTTCCGGTGATTACCGGAAGTACGCTTATTTTTTTACGTTTTCATGTTCATCCGAGTAACCCAGGTTTATAAGACGTGCACTTTAACTGATACCTATCGATAACATGTTCGCCTGCCACAGCCCATCACTAGCGCCACGTCAAACGCCGCCCGCCCTTTCAACCGACATCACTAAACGGCGGGAAACATCGTTACTTACTCTGTTCAACTATCGCGACTTATATACTTGTTTAGACTTCGACATACGTGTCTTAAGGTGGGGTATAACGCAAAATTACCAATCATCAATTTGATTATTAACTGACTAAATCAATTATAATATTCAAATTATAACACAAGCTCTGGCTTAGCTTGGGGCTAGATAATGTTGTGTGAACTTGTCCAGCATTATTTATTTATTTATTTATTTATATATATATATATATATATATCCACTACAGAGAAGAGCCATTAGAATCATCGGCGACCCAAAACTCTCTGAAACTCTAGAACCGCTTAGCCAACGCAGAGCCATCGGATCTCTTTGCGTGTTCTACCGCCTGTACAACGGGGAATGTTCCGACGAGCTTTTCGATCTCATCCCGACGTAGAGATTTCACCATCGCTCTTCCCGGCACCGTGACAAAGCTCATCCACACATCATAGATCCCTGGGTTTCTCGAACGACTCGTTTCTCGAGATCATTTCTTCCCCATACCTACAAACTATGGAATGAGCTTCCATCTGAGGTTTTCCCGCTTGGTTACGACATGTGTCGCTTCAAGATTTTTTTTCATAAATTCCTTCAGGGTAGGCAGCGCATCGACAATACCCCCGGTGTTGCCGGTGTCTATAAGCGACGGTGACCACTTCACATCAGGTGGGCCGTATGCTAGTTTGCCTGTTTATTTCTATATATATATATATATATATATATATGCATGGACTACATTACAATTCGGAGGGATCACTGTACTAGAAACAAGATAGGACAATATGTTATAAAAAAACTACCTCTAATTTTTGGTTAGATACGATTGTTCATTGAAATAGTGAATATTATTGGGCAAGAAATTAGATAAATATAATCAACACAACATAGCAGAGGGTTTACTGTAGGGGTTTTAGAAAATTATATATATTTTAGATAGATAGATAGAAAATACTTTATTGTACACCTTAATAGCTAATAATATGAACAAAAAGAAACAAACTTAACTATATAATTAAAAGTACAATGGGCGGTCTTATCGCTTAGCAGCGATTTCTTCCAGAAAACCTTTTTTTTTTTTTTTTTTTTTACGAGATATTCAATTTAAACAGCGTGTTCGTGCAGGGCACTCATCCGCTATGACCATAGGAGATTCCAATAACGTGTAACGAGACAATGTATTCCATAAGATGATTCCACGCAGATATCGTAACGAGCCCGCGTTATGTCACGTTTGGTCATAGCGAATTTTGGGGGCTGCATAAGGCGTTTTTAGGGTTCCGTAAAAAAAATACGGAACCCTTATGGATTCGTATGTCTGTCTGTCTGTCTGTCCGAGTATGTCACAGCCACTTTTTTCCGAAACTATAAGAGCTATGCTGTTGAAACTTGGTAAGTAGATGTACTCTGTGAACCGCAATAAGCTTTTCAAACAAAAATAGAAAAAAAACAAGAAATTTTTGGGGTTCCCCATACTTAGAACTGAAACTCAAAAAACTTTTTTTCATCATACCCATACGTGTATGGATAGGTCTTCAAAAATGATATTGAGGTTTCTAATATAATTTTTTTCTAAACTGAATAGTTTGCGCGAGAGACACTTCCAAAGTGGTAAAAAGTGTGTCCCCCCCCCCCCCCCCCATAACTTCTAAAATAAGAGAATTATAAAACTAAAAAAAAAATATGATGTACATAACCATGTAAACTTTCAACCAAAATTAGTTTGAACGAGATCTAGTAAGTAGTTTTTTTTAATACGTCATAAATCGTAATCCATCCAAGAACTTTTATATTATGTTACTTGCTGCTACGGAACCCTTCATGGGCGAGTCCGACTCGCACTTGGCCACTTTTTTTTATGAAGATTTCTGCCTGGGCAACCATACGTTAGTTTTTAATGGCCTTTATAGATGGTCCCTTCGTAAAGACTATTCGGATGTCAGCATTTAGCTACTAATAAAAAACTCATAGCAAATTCTCTGATAAAGAATTTAATTTTACATTTACTGTTTTTTTTTTATATCTAGAATACCCAATAAATGGGTCTGGAACGTTAAATAATAGGACAATGAGAGGCACTATCATACGAGTACAATCCGATAAGCCCACAGGTATTGGGACGTGACGTGTAGTGGACGTACGTACAGTCAGCAACGTAGTAGGAGTAGAGCTTTTTTGTGAAAGAGTTCGTCCGGGGAATTACTACCATTATACTTATTTCTGCCGCAAAGCAGTAGTGCTCGCATTGCTGTGTTCCGGATTGAAGGGAATGGTTGCCGGTGAAATTACAGGCACATGATACTTTTCATCTTTATCTCTCAGGGTGGCGGGCGCAGTGCAATGCCACATATATACCTAGGGTGCGTCCTAGGTGGACGTGACCTATGTGATAATGCACTATTCATAGGCAGAGGCAAATTTGAATTTTATACGACTGTGACTATGTAATATATCACTATTACTTTTAAATGTAGGTTAATTTAATCTTGTTCCTTTGATAGTCAAGTACTTTCACCTGTTATGCAGCATTCCAATGCCACTTGACCAAAGCACATATGCGATAGCTATTACAAATCGCGTGTTTTTTTTTTTTTTTTTTTAACATTGATAGACCTTTGTTTGGCCACGATCTCACCTGCAGTTTTTAGTAGTAACCACAATTTTATATTTTGTTTTGAATGTCTGGTTACTGGCTAGGTCAGTAGCCATGACAACATTGTTATTTCCTATATAAAATGATAAATATATATGTATAATAAAAAATATCTATTTATGTAATATATTGTATTAAGTATATCAGTTGTCTAGTACCCATAACACAAGCTCTGGCTTACCTTGGGGCTAGATAATGTTGTGTGAACTTTGTCCAGCATTATTTGTCCAGCATTATTTATTTATTTATTTATAAAGTTTCTATTGTAACTGATCTAGGATCAAACATGGATATTGATTGAAAATGGCTCTCCTTAGCTCTGTTGGAGGGAGGGAATTGGTACACCTGATCCCCTTAATGCCCGTTACAACTGCAAAGTGGGGTCACGTCCACCCCACGTAGCATACACTGCACTCGGCGTGGATATATGTGAAATGTAGTAAATTAAAACCTCTTTTCTCCACAATCTTTATAGAAAAATCTACTCTAAATCTAATCTAGGTCTGGTTGCGTTGGAACATGAGTAAATGTAAATTTATTTTTTAAGACGATTCAAAATGATCCTTGTGATTTCAATGAATAAAATACTTTTGAATTTGACTTTGACTTTGACTACAAATATCTATATATACTAATAAACATTTGAAAAAACATCTTAAAATCTAAGAAATAAATTTGCAAAATAGCCTCTGTTTTCATAGTAACAATAATGTTTCTCCTAAACTATCAATCATAAGATGTTTTGTTTGCCTTCAGTATCTTTAATAATACAACACCGAGAGGACCTTGTTTTTGGTTTTGAAAATTACTTTCCTGATGTGTTTTTTTTAAACGTGATTTTCTGTCGCTTTTCGTTCGCGAGCGGTATTCTGACACTTTCTAACTTACCTCAACTTAGATAAATGAACTTTATGGCAGAATTTGGCGTCCATCAACGCCTTAGATAAAAAAGTATCATATGCTTGTAATTTCACCGGCACTCATATCCATCAAAACGGAACACAGAAAAGTGAATACTCGTAGCAAGATAGGCATAATAGTTGATTTTACAAGCTTTTATTTATCTTGCAATGTATGTCTAAATGGAATCTTGCAACTGAATTTGAAAGCAGTTTAACTCAACTGATTGACCTGAAATTTGGCATAGGTACCTGTCAAGTTCTGATGACAATACAATATGATGGTGACAACGAGCTGATCTGATGATGGTCAATGGAACTACTCGAGGGATTGTAGTAGACTGGCCGTGTTTAGGCTCATTTTGATTAGCACACGGTTACGATCACTAGTTTTATAAAAGATTGTATTACAAAATATATTTTTCACTAAAAACTTAAATGAACACTTAAAAAACCAAATATAAAAGCTTTTCTCACTGAGTAGATGTGTGTGATGTAACGCAAAACACACAACTGTATTCAATATGGGACTGGTTCTTTGAAAATAATTGTGTGATACCTTTTTCGTGACAGAAGGTCGACATCCTTTATAAGGTTTCGGGGCATTGTAAGGATTTGTAAATATTCTTTTGTTTTATTTAGATCAGGATATCGTAATAATTTTGTCTACAGGGACTTATCCTTTTTTGGGACATAATCCTTTTGACAACTTGAATCGATTCCCTCTGTTTCTTTGCTTATTTAAAGCTTTACCTGCTACGACAGACCGTTCACCGTAAGTTGGCACCTGCCATGGAGTATTTACAGGTGCCATCTTACGGTGAACGTGCTGTAATTAAACGAAGAACATCCTTCGCGTAGGTACACCGTGTTTTGTCTCTTCCAATCGAATTAGAATTGTATAGTAACACCATTAGGGGCATATTCTTTTGTGTAAAATCGCGTTTTACCGGAGATGAGACCTAGCTAGATTGATCTATCAACCCGCCCCCCCCCCCCCTCCCGCATAGCTCCCAAATTTCATCGAAATCGTCACAGCCGTTTACGAGATCACAATATATATATTTGACCGAGTGAGCAAGTCTTTTGCAGCAAGTGGCAAAATTTGCTTTAATTTGTCCGGATGTATGTATGTGTGTATCTATGTTGGTGCTCGCGTACAGGTCGTATTTTTCAACTTAACTATAACTTAACTTTGATATGATTCACGAAAGTTTTTATAGTAAAATTAACTAAACTTGATACACAGGTTCTAAAATTTCATAGATTTCTTTGTCGTCGGCCATTTTTGATTGGAGGGGTATTTACCCCAAAATGGCGGGAAATTTATGAGGGTGCAATTTACCGACAGATTTTTATAATATTTCGAATACGAATATGAGCATAACCGGTCAAAAGGTTGTCAAGATACAGGGTAATTTTGTAAACAGCGCTAATTATACAGGGTAATTTTGTAATACAGCGCTAATTATACAGGGTAATTTTGTAAACAGCGCTAATTATACAGGGTAATTTTGTAATACAGCGCTAATTATACAGGGTAATTTTGTAATACAGCGCTAATTATGCGAAGTCTGAAACCGTGAGAGATATCAAAAAGTGATGCTAGGAGTTACAGACTCTATTTTAAAAATAATAAGTTCCACATTATAAGTTTTTTGTTAAAAAAATATTTTTCAATACAAGCTTTTATAAAATTAGTGATCCTAACCGTGTGCTGATCAAAATGAGCCTAAACGCGGCCAGTCTACTATTATCCCCCGAGGAGTTCCGTTGTCCACATTCCGTCTCCATCATCATCAGATCAGCTCGCTGTCACCATCATTTGTATTCTTATTGGAACTTGACAGGTATGCAAAATTTTAGCTTTAAAATTCAGTTGGAAGATTCCACCTGGATTCCAAACAGACAAACATACATTGTAAGTTAAATAAAAGCTTGTAAAAAGGTCTAAATTTTTTTATAGTAAGTTTAGTAAGTAAGTTTTTATAAAAAATAATGGCTTTTTTGGTTATTTGTTTGATCCCCTGGGAACACAAAAAATAACATCAAAATAAATTTGACTTGGACCTCGATTTAGTTTTTTCGTTCTATATTTGTTTTGTCCATGTTTTCATTGTCTTTTGTAAAATGTCATATTTTATATTTAATTAGGTACGCAAACGCTACTATACATCTTTTCTACCTTTCATAAGCTTAGTTATGAACAAAAGAAGAAGTAGAAGTAGAGCTTTTTTGTGAAAGAGTTCGTCCGGGGAAGTACTACCATCATACCTATTTCTGCCGCAAAGCAGTAGTGCTCGCATTGCTGTGTTCCGGTTTGAAGGGTAAGGGTGCCGGTGAAATTACAGGCACATGAGACTTTTCATCTTTATGTCTCAGGGTGGCGGGCGCAGTGCAATGTCACATAGGGCGCGCCCTACGTGGACGTGACCTGTGTGGTAATGCACTGTTCATAGGTGGTAATGTTCTGTTTTACCGCTTAATATCAGGTGGACCAACAGCTTGTTCCGTCATTCAAGCAGCATAAAAAAAAATACAAAGTTTTCTCCTGGTTAGGTACTCGATTCGGGCCATTATGTATTTATTATGTAATTTTATTACTGACTGGTAGGGATTTAATATCTCCCCCCCCCCCCCCCCCCCCCTTAATATCTTCAATAGTTTTTTCCATTATTCTCTATCTTTTATTTTCTTTATTTTCTTTTTTGTCTCTCTTGTTTTCTTTGGTTCATTTATAAGGTCTAATTAATATATTTTCTGTGAAACATGTTAATTTGGTTTACCTAGGGGGTTTTTGGCTTCCTCCTTCAAGATGTCTGGCCGATTTGGAGGATATACGTAACGAAAATAAGTAATTAATTGTGTAGAAATTAAAAAACCCTCAACGCAATGAAACGGCTGAACCGATTTCGATCAAACATAGCTACGAACACACCCGACTAATTCACCTTTCAAACAAAAAAAAGACGGTTCTTCCGTTCAGGAGCTACGATGCCACAGACAGACACACACACAGACAGACACGTCAACCTTATAACACCCCGTCGTTTTGGCGTCGGGGGTTGAAAAGCATTTTACTGATTTCCTAAAAACTTTAAAGATTCGTTGGTATAACATTTTTCCTGGCAGGAATATGTTATTAATGGAAGAAAGCATTAGCAGAGTCAGTCGTGGAAAGCAGTGGCGGCAATGAGCTAACCAGTTTTCACGTCTATTTCCCACGATGGTGCAACCCACAGTGAAAAGAGGCCCATTTGAGGCACTGCCTACCCTTTTGGGGGAAAAGGCGTGCGTCTATGTATGTATGTATGTATTTGGACCAAATTACTTGCAAAGACTGGCAATGTCCTTTATTTGAATATTTCTTGACTAATTTGATGAAAACATCTTATTCATCACCCGAAATGTTACTGAGGGAAGTTTTATAAATTCTAAAGTCGACTTACTACGTTAGTGTGCACTTGAGCCGCCGCGCTGCATACTTAATGAGCCCTCATCTTGCTTCTCAAGTCCGTTTACACCGGACAGTGCAAGTGTCAAGCTGATAAAGCAGTTCTTTCTTGGCAGTTGAAGTTTATTTAAACTTGCGTGAATCACGGAACATGCAGATGTTATACCTAATGTTAAGTGGAAACCTGTACCTTTAACAATACATTACCTTAAAGGTCACTTCCACCTAGGACGCAGCCTTTGTTAGATTTCGGGGAATGCTCCCAGGAATTTCACGATGTGATCCCACCATCTCCATTTCATTAAAGAACGAGCAGGCGCACGGCTCAGTGCCATCCTTACCTCATTAGTATACACTCTATTCGTACACGTTTCAGTTCTAGCTTTATAATGCTAAGAAGTGGAATACACTACCGTCGTCTGTCTTTCCTGAAAACTAGTACTAGTAGACCTTTGTGCTCCATCTTCGGCCACATCGTCACTTACGATGAGATCGCGGTCAAAAAAAGGTATATCAATGTTATAAAGAAAATGCACTGCGCCCGCCATAATAACATGAAGATGAAAAGTCTCATGCGCTTGTAATTTCACCGCTGTTCCGAAGCTGTCTTCAATCACATAGCTGGTTTGAACCCAATCTATTATATAAACCATTCACACGAGGACAGTGTTAGCAGGTTTTAGAATAGCTTTTTGGCTTAGGAACTAGCAAAAATTTTAAATACTAAGATGGGTTTTTTTTTCAATTTGAACAATTCGGTCAGATCACAGACATACGAAATAACAACCTGCTTGAAAAAAGCAGCAAAATCACATGATTGTGATCATGAAAATACAAGGTGGATACTAGTAGTTGTAGTGTACTAGAGTGATCCTGGTCTGCTAACATGAGACGGTGTGATAGTTGTAGGATCTCCTCTGTGAAAATTGTCTGGAGTAAGCCACAGAGTTTTACAGGCGAAGTTTCAAGGCCGGTTACTATTAAAAATAACAAGCTACATAGGAAACGAACAATAAAACAATATGACCCTATAGTGGCCCTATTAGTCTAAAGCCGCTGGAGAGACGGTCGAATCACCCCTCACCTCTCGCTCACGAAACGAAGGACACGTCTGCTGTGTTTACTAGAACGCTAGTTCATTAGTTGACTGTGTATGTCTAAACGGGACATCAACACAGGTCTGTAGGTGGCCGAAGGACGGTGTGTTTTTAAAGATTTATTTATGCAAGTGCATGAAATTCTGCTAAAATAAACCTACTTCATTTTCTTCATAGATACAAGAGACAAGGTAAGTAGGTATAATATATTCTTGGTTGAAAACCATTTTATACAAGTAAAGTTAGTAATACTAGCTTTAAAAACCCATCCTCTCAGTATTTTAGCGCACTCAACCGTCAACTTAATACACACGAAGGTTTTCTCATTTTTCAAAAGCCTACCCATCTGTCCCCGTCGCTAAGACCGTTATAAAAATATAGCCTATGACCCTTGAGAGATTGCTTCGATGACGTCCATTTTTAAGGGCTATCGCAGCGCCACCTACTGATTTATTGTCCAAAAAGGTTGATGAAATAAATTGTTACGCAACGTGGAGTGTTCGGTCATTTATAAGAAAATTCTGTGCTGTTTTCAGTTAAGTTCGGATTTATAGCTACTCCTGAATCATATAATTTATTATTTCATCATTAGTGGTCTTTATGACATCGACGTGAGGAGATCATTCAACAAGAGTCTATTCTTAGGCTTACCACATATATATGCTTAACAAATATAGGTAACTAGGAATCTCCCACGGTTTTACCCGCGTTATAGTTATTGTTTTGTAAGACAAAAGGTGTGTGAATCCCAAAGAGCCAACAATAGAGACGAATGGAAGGAAGGAAGGGAGGCCTTTGCCCTGCAATGGGACACCACAGGCTCAGAATAATAAATAAATAAAATAATAAGACAAAAGGTAGCCTTTTTCTTTCATCAGGATGCAATCTATCTTCTTGGAATTTTTTATAGAAATCGGTTCGCGGTTTTCCAACTATTTATTATTCGGTGCTTAGGCGTGAACTTAACAACGAGAATTAACTTTTGTAGTAGTAGAGCTTTTTTCTGAAAGAGTTCGTCCGGGGAAGTACTACCACCATACCTATTTCTGCCACGAAGCAGTAGTGCTCGCATTGCTGTGTTCCGGTTTGAAGGGTAAGGGTGCCGGTGAAATTACAGGCACATGAGACTTTTCATCTTTATGTTTTAGGGAGGCGGGCGCAGTGCAATGCCACATAGGGCGCGTCCTAGGTGGACGTGACCTATGAGGTAATGTACTGTTCATAGGCAGAGGTTACCGCTTAACATCTGGGGAGCCATTTGCTTGTTCCGTCATTAAAGGAGTATAAAAAAAGGTATTTTTATAAAATACGAGTATATTTGGTTTTAACCTGATTGATACATTCTCTCGGCAAGATCTTTGTACTAGCTGATCACCCGTGCTTCGAGACGGTGTGAAGTTAAGGCTATGTAACTTCTAACAGTCGGAAAGTATACTAGTGGTTCGCACCGAACTGAAACCTCGCCAATACACGGGATTTAGGTAGGTTACCTTATTTCTTTCAAAAAAATATACGTACGTGTGGTTCAAAAAGTTAGACCTACAACGTCTTTCAAATTCCTAGAAACGGGAGGTCAACAATGGATTTTATCTCTTCTCAGTCGTTGCACTCTTGACAGAGTGGTCGTGGTCGTCATGTTGTACTATTATTAGGGGCTGATGTTGCTTGCCTCACGATATCTCGCCATTTATGCCTATTCGTGGACATCCTTGTGCATTCATACAGGTTGCCACCCACAGCAGACTTGATCTGGTCGGTCCAACGCATGGGCGACCTTCCGCGCGGTCTGGTGCCCTCTACTCGTCCTTGTACGACAAGACGCTCAATGGAGTCAGTGTTTCCGTCTCGAGACGTGTCCGAAAAACTTAAGGATGCAAGTTTGAACCAGATCGGATAGACGCTGCTTAATGCCAAGATGGATGGATGGATGGATGGATGTTATACTGGTTATCAATTATAGAGTACATGTTTCGAAATTCTTCAATTTTAGACTTTTCCCAGTATTAAAAGCCAAAAAAGCTACAAACATACCAAACAGCGTTGTAGGATTAGTGGAAGTGGCTTTCATATGGCACCCCATTTGATCTGCTATTCTCCCTTTTTGGACTCCAGTATCTCAACAACCCCCTGTTCCGTTCCCAAAAGGTAAAACGGGACCCTATTACTTAGGCTCGGCTGTCCGCCTGTCACCAGGCTGTATCTCATGAACCGTGATAGTTAGACAGTGTTTTTTTTTACAGATGATGTATTTCTGTTGCCGCTCTAACAACATATATACTAAAAAACAGAATTAAATAAATATTTAAGGAGCCCTTTTAAATATTTATTTAATTTTTTTACAGATGATGTATTTCTGTTGCCGCTCTAACAACATATATACTAAAAAACAGAATTAAATAAATATTTAAGGAGCCCCTTTAAATATTTATTTAATTCTGTTTTTTAGTATATATGTTGTTATAGCGGCAACAGAAATAAATCATCTGTAAAAAAATTCACTGTCTTGAAATACAACAAACGTGTTTTTTTGCCGATTTTATAGATAATGGTGCGGAACCCTTCATGCACGATTCCGACTCGCACTTGGCCGGTTTTTTTATAGTGGTGGTTTTGCCTCACATATCTTAAATTTTGAACTAAGTCCTAATCTTTGGTCCTTACCTCAAATTAAACGGATGTTTTCTTATTGTTTCAGCTTGTTCAATCACCAGCACAGCATCAGAACACGGAGCTGATCATGAGCGCATAGACACAAACATGCAAACGCACAAACCTATTCAATGGACCAATAGCTATAAGAATTTAGAAGAAACCAATAGTAAAATAAATAGGCAAGTAGTTCATGATGAAATTTATACAGAGGACCATGATTTAAGAAACATGAATTTACACTCAATAGATCCCATACAGTTTAGACACTTTGAAGAGAATATGGTGATGAAGAACAGAGTGAAGAGAGACACTGGTGATCCAAGATGTAAAGCATTTGAATATGATAATAACAAGGATTATATTATGCACCCGCATAATGAGAAGGAAATGGAAGGATTGTACTACAATAATACGGATTGTACCACTGTTATCACAGGTAAGGGTTTAAGTAGTTTATGAAACTACTATTACATGACAGGTGTTGTTAAACACGAGTTTGAGTTTAAAAACCAAGCCTTGGCGATGTTTTTATGGCGTAGCCAACTTCCGTCACTTTCTAACTCATTAAAGTTCAGGTAAGTTAGAAAGATACAGAATAGCGCTCGCGAAACGAAAAATAAATGTAAATCTCGAAAAAATAATATTTGCCACGCGAAAAACCATCGCATCTCAGACCATCGTAGCAAGCATTACGACTTCTAACTTACGCGCGTCACTTTCTAACTTACCTGAACTTTAATGAATTAGAAAATTACGTAATTTGGCTGTTGTATGCGCCTTAATAATACCTAATATAAAACTTAATAATAATACTTAATGTGCCTTTATTTCTACTAATTCATAATATACACTGAAAATTCAAATTCAAATTCAAATTTTTTATTTCATTTAATAGGTACATTACTGAGTTAACTAGCCCTACCAACCAAATTAAGTTAAGAAAACTTGTGTCTTGGTTAGTAGATAGTAGTAAATACATAAATTTTAAAATTAACTAAGTACTAGCTATACGCTTTTCTCTTTCTGTTACAGGTTTTCCATGTTTCCATTTTGTTTTATTATATGTAACAGCTTCCTATTTCGTTAACTATTAGACAGGTAGGTACAATGCCTAGGTAGGTTATGTTTCGCTGACTGTTAGTACGGGTAGGCCTCCCCCAAGTATCTTATTTGTTTTTGCCATATTCTTATTTGTTGTTACGGCCTTATTTTTATCTTGTTACTCTAATTCTGGTTAGATCTGCTGCATCACCTCTGTTCGATGTTTCAAAAACCGAAACTTACTTTCAGCTCCGGAAGGTTATGTAATAGTGCTGACTTTCGTGGATAAGTTTCGCATCGAATACCATTCGGACTGCTCGTATGACTACTTAGAGGTAAGCAACACTAATGTTATAGACCGTGCACCTAACTTAACCACATAACACCCAACAGTCACATACATAGTCCTGATCCCACACTAGGATTCCCTGTGACGTGGGTATCAGCTACTACGAGTACCATGCTACCAAAGTCGAAGTCAAAAGTATTTTATTCATTGAAATCACAAGGATCAATTTGTATCGTCTTATTGAATAAATTTACCTACTCCTGTTCCAACGTGACCAAACCAAGAAGAATCAGGCCCGTTACATTTTTTTACACCTTGGGTTACATTATTGGAGTTTTAGGAAGGATTTTTTAAAATATAATGTAGCTTATGTCACCCAGGGCTAGTGTAGCTTCCCAACAGTGTTTTTTTTTCAAATCGTTGCAGTAGTTTCGGAGCCTATTCAATGCAAACAAACAATCAAATCTTTCCTCTTTATTATTAGTAAGATAAGATAGATTAAACATATAAGTCACTTATAAGTATGTTCCGAGTGGCATAGACTTCATTTTGTATGACACAGTCAATATGAATGATGTTATATCCAAAGGATTGGGGTCTCTGTTTTTTTTTTGCCTGACATGTTCTTATACAGGATTAACTTTTGAAACTATCATGGTTATGTACATAATTTTCACTAGAAACTAATTAACTAGTGTGTTACTTTTTAACTAGTGGTATCGTTCGTAATAAAAGAGTGAGAAAGAGGGTAGATCGATATATCTGCCAATAACATCTACTCGCAAAGACTTTAGTCAGTTCTCCCGTGATCATGGCACATGCAACTGTGCCGAAATATCGGGAACATATAAAACTCTAAAATCATGGTAAATATCCCGTTTCTAGTGAAAATTAACCTTCTTATCCCACAGATTCGGGACGGCGAAAAAGGCTACGCAACCCTGCTCGGAAGAGTCTGTGGACAGGCCTTTCCTCGCGTGATGACGACTAGGGGGCCTAACGCCTGGCTGAAGTTCCACTCCGACGACACCATAGAGTACGAAGGCTTCAAAATAATCGTGGAGAAGAAAAAGGATATTAATAGTTGTACGAATAATTTATTTTACACATCTATGTGGCATTCTGGACTTAGAAAACCATGGACCGTAAAACCCATATATTGTTTTTTTTTTACTGCGAGAATAACGGAACAAGCAGATGGCCCATCTGATGTTAAGCGATAACCTCTGCCTTTAACAATGCCTTAATACCACATAGGTCACGCGCCCTATGTGGCATTGCACTACGCCCGCTACCCTGATACATAAAGATGAAGAGTCACATGTGCCTGTAATTTCACCGGCACCCATACCCTTCTAACCGGAACACAGCAATGCGAGTACTACTGCTTTGCGGCTGAAATAGGTTCGGTGGTAGTACTTCCCAGGAAGAATTCTTTTACAAAAAAGCTCTACTACTATTAAACCACAGACCAAACACATTATTATGACACCACACCATTTCCACGAACTCTGTGGCGCAGCGGGAAAAGGTTCACTTGCGACGCAGGATGTTGCGGGTTCGATTCCCGCCTCGGAACAAATATTTGTACGATCTGCAGATATGTGTTCAGGGTGTTCTGGGTATTTTCTATTTATAATAAAAAATATCTATCTATGTAATGTATTGTATAAATTACCTATATCTATATATATTCAAGATTCAAGATCCAGAACACAAGCTCTGCTTAGGTTGGGGCTAGATAATGTTGTGTGAACTGTCAGCATTATACAAAACAAGTCGTTTGACAACCGTTTTTCCTCTCAATGCTTTCTCAATATGTTATTACTTCCAGACAGCATAGCGCCAGAGTGCTTTGAAAATCTGACGGTAGCCACATCTGGGACCATCAACTCCAAAGAAATTAAAGGAAAATGTAGGGATTCGAGCGTGAACCACGGTCTCGATGTACTATGGAAGATCAGCACGCCTCCCTATGCAAAGGTGGGTATTATGCTATAAATGTAGGGAAGCGAGCGTGAACCACGTTCTCGATGTACTATGGAAGATCAGCACGGCTCCCTATGCAAAGGTGGGTATTATGCTATAAATGTAGGGATGCGAGCGTGAACCACGGTCTCGATGTACTATGGAAGATCAGCACGGCTCCCTATGCAAAGGTGTGTATTATGCTATAAATGTAGGGATGCGAGCGTGAACCACGGTCTTGATGTACTATGGAAGATCAGCACGGCTCCCTATGCAAAGGTGTGTATAATGCTATATATGTAGGGATGCGAGCGTGAACCCCGGTCTCGATGTACTATGGAAGATCAGCACGCCTCCCTATGCAAAGGTGTGCATTATGCTATTAATGTAGGGATGCGAGCGTGAACCACGGTCTTGATGTACTATGGAAGATCAGCACGCCGCCCTATGCAAAGGTGGGTATTATGCTATAAATGTAGGGATGCGAGCGTGAACCACGGTCTTGATGTATTATGGATGATCAGCACGCCGCCCTATGCAAAGGTGGGTATTATGCTATAAATGTAGGGATGCGAGCGTGAACCACGGTATTTGAATACTGAAAATGAGACATCGAAATAAGCTTCATTTAGCGTGTCTGCTTTTCGGTGTTTTGAAGCACAACGCACCTGCGTATCTAAACGAGAGGTTGAAGAGTGCGTCAAGCTCTAGGCCCTACGGGCCCCGACAGTGCTCGGTGCAGCTATCGACTCAGCAACACAGATCAGCAGCCTTTAGAGGCAGTTTCCGTTACGCTGCATCGAAGTGTTGGAATAACATCCCTCCGCCGATAAGGAACCTGCATAGTGTTCAAGGGTTTCGTATAAAGCTTAGGAAATACCTAATCGATTGGCAGAAGATGCAGGAATGTCTCAAACACGATACAAGTGCTATATAATTATATAATTATTATCATTATTAATACTTATATTTCTTATTATTATACCTATTTATATAATTATTATTTTATTATAACACCTACGTTAATTGTTAATTATTTTCTTGTAATTCTTATCCTATTAGTTTTGTTTTTCTTCATTACCATTTTTTGCCAATAGTTACTATTTTTTATATTGTATATTTTTATTTTTTTTATTTTTGTTCAAACTTCTGCTAAATAACTATATTTTTATTGTTAATTGTTATTGTTTGTATCATTCATCGTATCATGTACACGTCTGCTATTTTATATGTTTCTCTTGGTTAGAAAAAGGCTCTAACGGAAGACCAGCGCAGGTTGTTTACAACCTGCATATGCTGAGTTAGAGATCTTTTTGTAACAGCAAATGTAACTATAATTTTGTGTATTTTTATTTTGTTTATATCTGTGTTGTTACAAATAAAAAAAATATTCTATTCTATTCTATATTCTATTCTATCGATGTACTATGGAAGATCAGCACGCCTCCCTGTGCAAAGGTGGGTATTATGCTATAAATGTAGGGATGCGAGCGTGAACCACGGTCTCGATGTACTATGGAAGATCAGCACGCCTCCCTATGCAAAGGTGGGTATTATGCTATAAATGTAGGGATGCGAGCGTGAACCACGGTCTCGATGTACTATGGAAGATCAGCACGCCTCCCTATGCAAAGGTGGGTATTATGCTATAAATGTAAGGATGTAAGCGTGAACCACGGTCTCGATGTACTATGGAAGATCAGCACGCCTCCCTATGCAAAGGTGGGTATTATGCTATAAATGTAGGGATGCGAGCGTGAACCACGGTCTCGATGTACTATGGAAGATCAGCACGCCTCCCTATGCAAAGGTGGGTATTATGCTGTAAATGTAGGGATGTGAGCGTGAACCACGGTCTCGATGTACTATGGAAGATCAGCACGCCTCCCTATGCAAAGGTGTGTATTAGGCTAGAAACATAGAGTTTAGAAGATTCAAGATTCAAGATTTTGAAAATTTGATTTTTTGAAAGATTCAAGAATTTGCATTAATAAGTGTAACAATTTGGTCTTATAAAATAGTGAGCACTTATCACTTATTTGCCCTCTGCAGGCATCGCAAATTTTTTTGAGGGCGTTATTGCATTTTAGTTTCTTACATAAGTTATCTATATATATATATATATAAAAGAAAATCGTGTTAGTTACACTATTTATAACTCAAGAACGGCTGAACCGTTACTACGTTACAAAGTTACTAGGTACATTCATCAAGTTGGAAATTGAAGCATAGGTGGGTCTAAATCACCAAGGTGGCAAGAATGAACCAGAACCCGTGTCACCCGTAAAAACTGTCACCACGCAATCTAGTCTCAATGAGAATAGTTTCACCCAGTCTGTGGTTGGCCGTGGGGCTAGTCGTGTCGAACTCGAAAGATTTTCTTGTGGTTTCAATGTACGATCTGCAGATCAGGGTGTTCTGGGTATTTTCTATGTATAAAAAAAAAGATCTACTTTTGTAATGTATTGTTTTATCCAGTACTCATAACACAAGCTCTGCTTAGCTTGGGGCTAGATAATGTGTGTGAACTGTCCAGAGTTATTTATTATTATTTAATTGTAATTTTTCAGATTTTCCTCAACTTCACGGAATACCACTTACAGAAACCAAATGAATGTGATGAGAATGGTATTCAAGTGTTTGGATCAGTTTTGGAGTTGAGTTCCAAGTAAGTGATTATATTATTATTTAATCCGATATCGACCACTGAGAAGCTGAGTATAGCCACAGATAAAATAATACGTATAGCAAATATCCCACTAATGCAACATCAAAATATAATTTAAAAGTGACACAAAATCAGGCCTAAAATGACGATTAAAATTTTCAACAATCTGTCAGAAGATCTTACAAATCTATCTGGAAATTTGTTTAAAATTAAATTTAAAAAATTGCTGATTATTCTTTAAATGAATACGTTTCAATTATAATATTTATTGATTAAGCAAATTATAAAAAAAAAGACATTTCGTTATTCGATCTCAATTATTTTAAAAGGTTTTTATTTTTATAATTTTATGCTCTGCTAGCTTGGGCCTAGATAATGTTGTGTGAACTTGTCCATTATTATTCATAATTATTATTTATTTATTATATTGTTAATCAGCTTTGTAATCTGTTTTGTTTGTAAAAATATATTTAATTCCTGTTTTTTAATCCATTGGTCGTTGTCAGGTTAGAGCACTACTGCGGTTCGGTTGCTAATCCCGTGACGACTAAAGCCGATAAGCCAGGAGAAAAGGGGAATGTTATGTACATTAGGTTATACACTTCCCAATCAACAATGAACGAAAACTTAACCAGATTTGAGGCAACATACACTGCGTTTCGGACCACGGATCCCGCTAAAAACGGTAAGAAACTTTGGCCACGCCCTTATTGAAAGCTGATGACAAGTCAAGATTCGGTGAATCTCTTTAAAAAAATAGGATGCAGAGTTAAGAATATGGTATATTAACAACTAAACGAGATCTGTGGGTATCCTACTTCGAGCCCATGAAAGTATGTATTATATGTTGCAGGGATATGATAATAATATAAATTTAATCATAAGAGAATTCATATATTTACAGGAGATGTTAAAATGACAACTCAAAGGTAGTTTTCCATTATAGGATTTCTCGGATTTGATAAAATCCCAATTTGTATAATATCCCTGCGCATCTAAACATTTTTGTCACAATTTGTATCATATCCCTGCGCATCTAATAAACATTTATGTCACAATTTGTATCATATCCCTGCGCATCTAATAAACATTTATGTCACAATTTGTATCGTATCCCTAAGCATCTAAATATTTATGTTACAAATTGTATCATATCCCTGCGCATCTAAACATTTATGTCACAATTTGTATCATATCCTTGCGCATTTAAACACGAGTCACACCTTGATGAGTTCACAATTTTTTTAACAGATGAATGCAATGAGAAGGAATTTGACTGCGCAGACAACACATGTATTGACGTCGGCCTCAAGTGTAATGGTGTCGCAAACTGCAGGCTGAAGACTGACGAAGACACTGATGTTTGTAAGGTGAATATTAAGAACTACAGACCTGTCGCTTAGGAGTAAGTTGCTGACCGGTGCGAGGGGTTATGAAGATTAAATAAGACAATAGTGAAAGCGATGCCAACGCTCAACTGAAGTCCCGCGTCAGTGAAAATATACCATTTTTTTTTTTACACTACTTGTATGACGGATGAAGCAGACCTGACGTTAAGCCGTATCCTCTGCCTATGAACAGTGTATTCTCACATAGGTCACGTCCACCTAGGACGCGCCCTATGTGGCATTTCACTACGCCCGCCACCCTGAGACATAAAGATGATAAGTCTCATGTGCCTGTAATTTCACCGGCACCCATACCTTTCAAACCGGAACACAGCAATGCAAGCACTACTGCTTTGCGGCAGAAATAGGCATGGTGGTAGAACTTCCCCGGAAAAACCCTTTCACAAAAAATCTATACTACTACTAAAACATCACATCTACAGCTCGTTCATCGTAAGATGGCACCTGCCTTGGTTGGCACGCCAACCTCTTACGGTGAACGAGCTGTATTTGCGTACCTACCGTGGGCCTTGTATTAAAACGACTGCACCAACACCAAGGCGAAATCTTAACACAAAAAACCGACACGCGCCGCTGAAAAAGCGGTTTTTATTGAATATCTCGTAAAACATATTATAATTTTACAAAACACCTACTTACTGTAAACCCTCGGCTTTTTTGTATTGATTTTATTGATCTAATTGTTTACCCAATAATATGCACCCCTATACCAATGCAATACTATACATACCTATTTCTGCCGCATAGCAGTAGTGTTCGCATTGCTGTGTTCCGGTTTGAAGGGTAAGGGTGCCGGTGAAATTACAGGCACATGAGACTTTTCATCTTTATGTCTCAGGGTGGTGGGCGAAGTGCAATGCCACATAGGGTGCGTCCTAGGTGGACGTGACGTGACCTATGAGGTAATGCACAGAGGGGCAAGTCCGAGTTTGCACACACCATCGTAACGATGAACGTGACTACGATCTTACGTGTATAACATAATAACTAGCTATTAATCTGTGCCAAAAACGTCACAGATTAATGGCTAGTTACTAAGCAATACACGTATGATCGTCGTCACGTTCATCGTTACGATGGTGTGTGCAAACTCGGACTTGCCCCTCTGTTCATAGGCAGAGGTTACCGCTTAACATCAGGTGGGCCATCTGCTTATTCCTTCATTCAAGCAGTATAAAAAAAAAATTTTTTTAAACAATCGAATCAATGCAAAAAATAGACGTAACTTTGGTTTTATTTTAATTTTATTTCTACAAGCTGTCGACAATGAACATGACTGTCAAATAGCATGTGCGTTTGACAGTAGTATATGTATTATGCTCTGCTTAGCTTGGGGCTAGATAATGCTGTGTGAACTGTCCAGCATTATTTATTTATTTATTTATTATTATTATTTGTTCACCGTAAGATATCCCCTGCCAACCAAGGCAGTGGATATCTTACAGTGGACGGTCTGTAGACATAATAAATGCAAAACAACCAGTGTAACAGTATTTCATTGCTAAGTTTTCCACAATTTTTTGTTTATTTATTAGGCCCTTCTCCCATTAGTAATAGTAATTTTATAGTAATTGTTTTATTCAGTAAAAAACGTCACAAATGCATAATAGTGTACATCAAATTTTGTGATCTAAGAATCAATATTCCTGGGTGGGACAACATAGGTATCCAAACTATGAAAAATCCTGTGATATGGCATACCTATATACCATACCATACGATACGCACAGGCGATTCAAGTATCCTGAAGGTATCCTGCGTCTCGGAGACTAGTCGCCGCCAAGTAACTCACATACACGACTAGTCTCCGTGACTTGCAGGATACTTGAATCACCCATGCGTATCGTAATGGGAGAAGGGCTTTACTCTACTGCCAAGAAAGAGATTCATATATATTTACGAATATTTTGTGAATATTTTAGGAAGAAGCTGGCTCTCCCATCAAGGAGCTGCACATCCTGGTGATCCTGATCATTTTCTCCCTGATCCTGTCGACCATGATGTTTGTGTTCCTTTTCAAATGCATCAGAAAGCTCTATCAGGACCATAAGATCATCAAGGTGAGACATCGTGGGGGACAACGGGATAATAGGGTCCTGTGAGGCTCCACTGAAGGACAGTGAGAATTGTTTATCCCGTTATATCCCATTATACAGTCCACTAGGGGCAATGATCAATTGTATCCCCTACGTTTTCAGGGTTCCGTAGCTAAATGGCAAAAAACTGAACCCTCATGGATTCGTCATGTCTGTCTGTCTGTCTGTCCGTCCGTATGTCCCAGCCAGTTTTTTCCGAAACTATAAGAACTATGCTGTTGAAACTTGGTAAGTAGATGTATTATGTGGACCGCATATAGATTTTCACAAAAAATAGAAAAAAAAAACATTTTGGCGGTTCTCCATACATAGAACTGAAACTCTTTTCTTTTTTTTCATCAAACCCATACTTGTGAGTATCTATGGACAGATCTTCAAAAATGATATTGAGGTTTGTAAAATATTTTTTTTTTAAACGGAATAGTTTGCATGTGAGACACTTCCAAAGTTGTAAAATGTGTGTACCTCCCCCTGTAACTTCTACAATAAGAGAATAATAAAACTAAAAAAAATATATGATGTACAATGTAAACTTCTACCAAAAATTGGTTTGAACGAGATCTAGTAAATAGTTTTTTTTAATACGTCATAAATCGTAAACCGCTATTATATATTATGTTACTTGCTGCTACGGAACCCTTCTTGGGCGAGTCCGACTTGCACTTGGCCGCTTTTTTTTATAATCATCCAAGGCTAAAAGTCTCAAGCCGCTTTCAACTTCCAACGACTTCAGCGAACCTTGCACTATCACCGGTCCCTCGAGTGGTGGGAATCTATGATGACCACGTGTCGTGGCGGGCTTTAAGATGGCTGAGACATGAAAGATGCTGGTTTGATTCCCGCTGTGGTACAAATATTTGCATGTACTTCTCTCTGATTTTTTTTTCTTTGCGTAAGGTTCTGATAATATTTGTTCTAGGTCTGGGTGTTGTTTTACTATGACACTCGTAATTACGGATTCCCATGACACAGTGAATCTTAGTGTAGCATCAGGACAATGCATGTGACTGTTGGGTGCAATTTATTATTACATTTTAACAAGCTTTTATTTAACTTGCAATGTATGTATGGTTTGGAATCCGGGTGGAATCTTGCAACTGAATTTTAAAGCATTTATCCTCAACCGATTGAGCTGTTTGGCATACCTGCAATTTCCGATGACAATACAATATGATGGTGACAGCGAGCTGATCTGATGATGGACACGGAAGGTGGACAACGGAACTCCTCGATGGGTAATAGTAGACTGGCCGTGTTTAGGCTCATTTTGATCAGCACACGGTTACGATCAATAATGTTATAAAAGCTAGTATTGAAAAATAGGTATATTTAAAAAAAAAAAAAAAAAGAGAAATGTTATTATGAGCGAATGAAGCAAAAGAGGTGTGTCAAGATCGCAGCAAGTGGAAATCCGGGGTCTCTGCCTACCCCTCCGGGAAACAGGCGTGAGTTTATGTATGTATGGAAAAAAATATTATTTCTCAGGAGCACATAAGGCAGTCCTGCGAAGACCGACTAGACCGACTAGACAGTCTCGTCGAGAACCGACTCACGCTTGACGCTCAACGGCTGCAACGCGACAGTGAACCACGAGCCTCGCTAGAGAGGGAGAACCATACTAATGAAATGTTCAAGAGGAAAAGAGAAAGCTTCTCAAAGCGCAAAGTAAGTTAATGTTGATCGTGTCGTGCTGTGTCCGGCCTAAGAATAGACCCCTCCGTCTCCTCCCGTGGATTTCGTAAAAGCTGACTAAGGGATTACCCGGACTTGTTAGTAAGATTCGTTTGTATAAAATTTGTCCTGGCTGCTAGCTTATTATGGAATGTGTTATTACTGGAAGAAAGCGTTAGCAGAGTCAGTCGTGGGAAGCAATTACGGCGATGAGCTTACCACTTGTCACGTCTATTTCCCACGATGGTGCAACGCACAGTGAAAAGAGGCCCATTTGAGGCTCTGCTTACCCTTTCGGGGAAAAAGGCGTGTATCTATTTATGTATGTACCTATATATTTTGGTCCTTATCGTCAATCATAAAATATCCTTATCAATATCACCAAACTCCTTTTATAATCTTCTGCAGCCAACAAGCATAGACTCAGACTTTCAAGAGACCCACATAGACCTTGAAGAGGAGGTCTGGAGACGTGAAGTGGACACTCAGATCCAGCCCGAAGACATACTAATAGAACGCAACGGCAGGACGAGACGGCGCGATATGAGTAAAAAGGAGGAGAGCATACGGAGTAAGAGGGAGAGCGAAGAACGGAAAGATATAAGAGATGTTTCGGTCGGTGCGCCTGATACGAAAGAGTCTGGCTGTCAGACGAGAGAGAGTTTATTCCAAACTGATCCACCGCCGAGTTCCGATGGAAAAAGTAAGTATATCCCATACACGTTCTCTATATACGTTTTGTGCACCACCTACATAAATGTATCCACAAAGGTTAGCTGGTAGAGAATGCTTCTTAGCATTAAGATCGCCTATGTACATTGTTTGTTTTGTGCAATAAAGAATATATTCTATTCTATATCCAAAAATGTCTAAAAAACACTGACCACGAAAAAGATATAACTAGGTTTATCTATTTATTACGAGCTGTTCTCCTTAAAATACTGACTAATAAAGTATGCTGAATACACTTGGCAATAGTCGGGGAAAGGCAGCACGATATGTCTATTTTGATTATTTTCACTCGCTCATGACATATGGTGTATTGCTTTGGGTGATTGCAACAGATGCTGGTAAGATTTTTGTTTTACAGAAGCGAGAAATACATTATATTATTAGGAATGAGTTATCGTCTACGCATGTCCGCCCGGGCCCGGGCCGAACCCGTTAACAGTCCAGCTTATCTACGTAGCTACGCGTATTTATAAATCGTCTTATTTAGGATGTTGGACTGTTAGAGGATCAATAAAAATAGTCCTAAAAAAGTATTTGGACAGTTGAGACGTTATTTGTTTTAAAACATTGATACGGCAACAAAAACAGTGTTTTTACCGATTTATTTAGTAGCTAAAGCCTTGTTACTGGTTTCGTTTCTCTATAATCTCTCGTTTAATACATGCCGGACAGTGAATTATTTCATGTATTAGCTATAATTACGAGCAGTAATTGCACACGGAGCTCACAATTTTAAACCCCAATAGTGGCTGAGTTAATATAGCCAAATCAAAATGTGCCTGTCTGGAAGTGACTAGCGATACCCCGAATAGAAATACGAAGTGAGAAGAAGTATTATATTATATATAAGTAATATAGTATTATCCGGGCTGTTTTTAATGAAACCAGTGTTGCCCGTTTTTGCTCCACTACTTTTTACATTTACAAACTTTAAATTTAAATGTAACCCTAAAATTCCGTTCCAGCGGGACTCGAACCCGCAACCTTGCCTGTGATCGGCAATGCCTTTACCAGTTCGGCCATAGAACACTAAGACGCTGAAGACGATATATGTGGGCACTATCAACTCGGCTATAGCGCCGATGGGAATTTAATGTTATCCATAAAGTGTGGTTTACACTTTAAAAAAAAACTATTTACAAACTTACCACTTCAATTCTTTTACTTACGTGATTCAGTGTGTCCTGTATTTTATCTTTTGACTTCGATATTTGCAAGGCATGGCGGCACAAGACGGCATTAAGCCGCTTATGGGAGAAATCGCAGCGACAAGCTGTTTTTTCCCGTTTTAAGCTGCTTTCTTCACACTTTCCCTGTGACTTTTATTTATAGTATGCAAAAAACGCATTGTATTTTCCGCACTCAAGTAGTTTAAAGGAAGAGGAAAATAACTGAAAAGTCACCATGTATTTGATGTTTTACCATATATTTCTGTGTTTGATACGCATTGGCAATTTTGGTGGCAGGGATCTAGATTTTTCTCAGCAATTACAAAACATATGAAACTGATATTTGGTGACCTGATTTTTCATATCATTGTCTTCATTTTTAAGCCACGACGCAAAAACGACGGAGTGTTATAAGTTTGACGTGTCTGTGTGTGTGTGTGTCTGTCTGTGGCATCGTAGCTCCCGAACAATTGAACCGTTTTTTTTTCTTGTTTGAAAGGTGAATTGGTATGGAGTGTTCTTAGCTATATTTGACCAAAATCAGTTCAGCCTTTTCATTGAGTTGAGGGTTTTTTAATTTTTACTAAATTAATTACTTGTTGTAGTAGCATTACATGATTTTTTTCAATTTTTATTTCTTTTAAACATAGATTTGCATTTTACAGGAAAGCGGTGCCGATATAAGCCTCTTAATTTATTAGGTAGATTCATCCAAATACCTACACACATCAATATTGTAGTAGAATTTGTCACGTCACGTTTTTAACGAATACGACAAAGTTAAACCCAAAAGTATTTTATTCATTGAAATCACAAGGATCATTTTGAATCAACCTTATACCAAATCCTATAGGAAATAATAGTATATCTGTGCCTCGCCCACTATTAGAGCGCGAGTGAAAGAGTGAGCAATTTGCTCAAACTCCGGTGACACGCACCACGCCTCTACCAATTCTCCTTACTTTAGATGTCTATGGACACACCCAAGGTTTTTTTACTCAATTCTTGTATCGTTTTAGGTTCAAGCAGTAACAGCCGCGGCTTCTCTACCTTCGGTTACTCTGGTGCGACGATCATTAGGCCTTCTACTCCTACCAACACATCGGAGATTACGATAGAGCTGCTGAAGCAAGTTCCGAGGCAGGAGCCTGTCAAGCCACGTAAGTTTTTTTAGGACAAGTTAGTTTTATACAAAGGAGGAGGGCAAACGCTGACCAGGTCCCCAGGTCCCTTCATGGAAATAGTTAGTGCGGTTCTAAATGTTGTTATTTTGTCCAATTTTTCTAAAGAATTTGTATATTTTAGAAGTTGTATTTCAAAATAAAAAGTTGTTGCTTCATTGACTCATTGCATTTGCGTGAAACAAAACCCAACAAGCTTCATTACATTTCCACAACTTCTACGCAAGAAATTAAATTAGCCTTTTCATTATCTTAACTTAAAATAACAATAACCAAAAGTACGTTACGTTAGCCAAAAAAGTTGGGTCAAACAATGCATGGGGAGTTGCCCATGTTCTTAAAAAAACCCTATTTTATACTGTATTAGTGGAATGCCCGCGACTTCGTCCGCATGTACTTTTCCATACAAATTTCAACACCCCGCAGCACCCCCTTAGGGGTTGAATTTCTGGAATTCCTTTCTTAGAACACCCCTACACCAAAAAAGGAACGTCCTCTCCAAATTTCAGGTCTCTTGGGCTAACTGTTTAGGCTGTGCGTTGATAGAGTCAGTCACGCAACGATTTTAAATATACTGATTCCAAATTCCAACATTATTTTTCATACAAATAAAACAGCATTGAAATCGAAGACCGTGGTGTGTCCGGCCTAAGAATAGACCCCTCCATCTCCTCCTGTGGATGTCATAAAAGCCGACTAAGGGATTACCCGGACTTGTTAGTAAGATTCGTTGGTATAAGATTTGTCCTGGCTGCTAGCTTATTATGTTATGTGTTATTACTGGAGGAAAGCGTTAGCTGAGTCAGTCGTTGAAGCAATGGTAGCGATGAGCTCACCCCTTGTCACGTCTATAATCCACGATGGTGCAACCCACAGTGAAAGGAGGCCCATTGAGGTACTGCCTACCCTTTCGGAGAAAAGGCGTGTGTGTATGAGCTCAAAGGTTCTGGCAGGAAATATGCACGAGTTCCATGCAAAAAAAACTAGTTTCAATAAGCACTAACTACTCTAATCCACTACTGGTCTATTAATTCGGAAACCTAGCTTCTATTACAATTACTAAAGCAACTATTGTTTCGCAGACGTCCCAGGGAGGAATGCCAGTCTAGATTTACGGCCCAAATACCGATACGGCCCGCCGTTTGGTTGTGGATATTTATGGCCTGAACTGTGTCTACTGTGGTATAGTAATGGAATTAATGGAACAGGATTCAGGTTGATTCACTCTCGCTGGACGAGAGTAGGCTGCACTAGTTGTAGCTAAAGCTGTGGATGATGATAATGATGATATTTTAGTTCAATGCGTCAGCATGGATTCGCACATTGTTGAATTGTATAGGTGCGTGTTAGGTGGACGTGACCTATGAGGTAATGCACTGTTCATAGGCAGAGGGTACCACTTAACATCAGGTGGGCCATCTGATTGACCGTCATTCCAAGTAGTATAAAAAAAAACAAGTACTTACTTACATTTTTATAACATGTAATTCAAATAATGTGTTTATTTATCACGGTTAGGCTATTTTCCTCACACTAGGTTTTAAAGCCTGTAGGTACAGCAAGGGCATAGTGATTCGCCATGGTCTATCTTTAGGTATTATTGGTTGCAGTCTTACATTGCTTCTGAAAAGGTATATAAGATACATTCATTATCAACATAAATAGGACATTATTTTGGCCCAAAATTAAGTCCTTTATCCTATCCTGTTCATCGCATTCTGGTCAACATCAGACCCTGAGTCTGAAGTTTATCCTAATGCCATCGAAAATTAACATTATGGGCTCAAACTGAAGGCAAAAATTCCTGAGTTTCCTTGCTGTTGCCAGGATGAACTTGGAATCGGCTGCACCAATTTCCATAAAAATAGCTAAAAACAGTCACACAAACATCATCTTCTATACGAAAAAAACATTAAGATCAGAGCAGGATATCAGAGCTATGAGACCACCTACAAACAGACATACATACAAACAAGCATAAAGCCAACACGTTATGGCATTGAAAGTTATAACCGCCCTCTTTTTAGTCGGGGGTTAAAAGTTTTCCATAATATGAAAAGACATACAGCTTTCTCTAGATATGAACATCTGTTTTTATTTTTGAATGTGATTTACTTTATTTTTTTGTGATAAAACTTTGACATGCTTTTTATTTTAATCTTTGTTTACTTATATTTTTTTAAATTGTTATTGTTTATTTAATATGATTACCCAATAATTGGTTATATTTTAAAATTCTTATTGTTTAATTTTAATATGTTTACCAAATCATTGTTTATATTTTTTAATTTCTTATTTTTAATTTAATATGATTGCCTACCTATGTTAATTTTTATACCTATGTAAATTCATTAGTGTAATTGGCCTGTGCCGTTCTAGTTGAATAAATAAATATAAATATAATAATAAATATATGAACCGACACGTAAACTAAGGTTCCGTTTCTTTACAGAAAAGAAAATCGACCGCCGACCGATGAGCACCGAAACCACCCGATCCGCTCCTGACGTCATCATAGTCTCCAAGCCGATTCGCTGATTGTGACCCCTGGGGCCCCCACCGTGGGCCCCAACACCCCCCGTGTGGCCCCTAGAGCCCAGACTGCGTCCGGAGGGGTCCCATAGTCACTTAGACACTAGTAGCATAAACTTTGACTCGTGTGAAGGGTACTACAGCCAATACTTCGATCAGAAAGTGACGTATGATTACTGCTTGAAGAGTGATTTTTATAAAAGCAAAACACTGCCTAGAAATTTAGGTACCTCAGATTGTAAGTTAGTTCCTCAAAGAAGTGTGTGTTTTTATGGTGTTGATGATGAGAGCGACAGGAACACTTTTGTGGTTAAGGCCGATATTGAAGCCCCTAGATAACGAATGCTTTAGTTATGACTAGGTTAATGAAATAATTATTAATGTACAGTTCAGAAAAAGTTAACTAATTAATTGGTTAACATATATATCTTTTCTTAGGATGGGTTGATTTATTTGTTTGCGAATGTTCTATTTATAATTTTAACTAGTATCCGCCCACGGCTTCACTAGCAATATACCGGGATAAAATGTAGCCTATAGCCCAATACAGGTCATAATCTAATTGTATACAAAGTTCAACCGAAATCGCTTCAGCCGTTTTGACTTGATTGAGCAATAAACATGCAAACTTTCGCATTTATGATGTTAGGTGTATTAGTCCGAAATTGATATGTATCTAAATGATACATAGTTGTTGAGTTGATATGTATCCAATCCATATTTTAATTATGATTCGGATAACCAATTAATTGGTTAGCTATAGTTATATGTGTGACTCGGTTAAAGGTTCGTCAAATAACTAGTCAGATAAGTAGCTAACTAAACGGTTACTTGCCCGGTTTAACGGTTTAATACCTAGACGTGAATATGTTAACCAATTAATTGGTTAACGACTGTTTTAATAATGAATTAGTTATGTTCGTATTAATGATACTTTTCGAATTCTTATTCAATAAAGGGTGTCGATAAATGAATGAATGGATTATTAAAATAATAAAAAGTGTGACAAGGCCAGGAGCCAATTTAGCGATCTCTCGCCCAAGCCGACTAGTAGACAGGCGCGCCCTGGGCCCGTGCCCAGGGCCCTCGACCTCACGGGGGCCTGGAAGGCCGATACAATGCTTGCAATCAATAGCAAATTTTTTTCAAGGCGAAGTCTCATTATTTTTTTCGGCTCGCTCCGCTCGTTGTATATCACCGTCCTTAATTATTCTTATTATTATTTTGAAGTAGTAATATTAGTTTTGCTTATAACACAGTTTATGTTTGCGGCTTGCTCCGTTCGCCTTTATAATTACAGATTTAAGAAAACAAAATGCTGTACCCCATTTACGAGCTAAAAACACTGAATTCTAAGCGGTTCGCTCCGCTTGCTGTTATATATTGGGAAATTAAATATCATTTTTGCTGCACTCTTTTCGACCTAATAACCTGAAAATTGAACATCAAAACTTTGCTACGCCAATGCATATCACAGTCATAGGGGACCCATTATCATAAAGGGCTCAGGGCCACCGATAAGATGGTTCTGCTGACGAGTACCTAGTATACGGTTCAGACTCGAGGAAAACGTGAGAGCACTATAGCGCGGTGTGATTAAGGTGGTTGCTTTCGCTTGTGGCGCAAAATTCAAATTTGTTCGTGTTTTTTGCTCATCACAGCTCATCAACACTTCTTCAGATAGCGAAAACTATGTTGCCGGTAATTATATGAGCTAACACACTAGTTTTAATTTATAGTATCACATAAATATAATTAGTTTGGCTATGAATGTGCCTGAAACAATAAAACACTGTAAATACCATTGAAGCATACAATCGTAGCTAAACTAATGATATTTATGTGATACTATAAATTAAAACTTGTGTGTTAGGTCATATAATTACCGGCAAATTTGTTTTAGCTTCTGAAGAAGTGTTGATGAGCTGTGATGAGCAAAAAACTCGAACAAGTTTGAATTTCGCGCCCCTAGTGAAAGCAACAACCTTAAGCCATGCTTAAGCATGCTTTACCATGCCATCCTCTCCATTTGCACGCCGGCAGCGGCCAAACATATTGTGTCCTACTAATATTTATACCATCAATTTGTACATATGTTTAAGCAAATAAATTTTCTTTATCTTTAAGCATTATTCAACAATCTAACACCCTAGGTGACAAGCCACCCAAGCGAGCCCTCTAGTGTTAAAAATATGAGTATTTTTCTTTTATTCATCGTGTTTAGTCATGTGTAAGTTATCTATGCACCGACTTATTTTCATGGTGTTTTTGAATTGTGTGTAGTTGTGTTGGAAAACAAGCCATTATTGTTTTCACTTGAATGCGTTTTTGCGCATTTGAAAGTGCTTGATTAAGGTATCGGCTATTGTTTGGAAGTAAATTTTAAAATTGTTACAAATTTTTCAGATATTTATTTGTCAAGAAATAATGCATTAATGAAACATTTTTTGTATTTAGGTTCAGAATTTAAATTATTCAATAAAAATGTCTTCCAACGTATTATAAAGTAATTTGTTTTAACTAGTATAATTCAGAAAAATTATAAGGAAATCTCTATGTAATGTTATAGAAATTAAATTTAGACCAAAGTTGTATTGTGTTGTAGATATTAACCAACTTAGAAAATGTGTTAAATCAAGAGGTTGTACAATTTGTAAATAAAAATAATATTTAACATATATTTGGATAATACACCACGTACTTTACTATTCTCCACCACAGTTTACTATTGAGAGGTCGCGATCTATACTCATGGAAAAGAATGAATGATCAAGGAAACCTAAATAGGAGAATAATAAGGTACGAGGCGTGTATTTCATTTTACGTATCTATTCTAAAATGATACCATGCGACGATAGTTTAAATTCTAAGCATATACGTTTTTCTAGCTTTGCGGTTAATTAAAAAATATCAATAAGTTTAACATTACATAGGTACCTTGAAGGGATCTAACGCCGTCAATTGTTTTGTTACGGGACGGTGTTTTCGCTCAGAGGGAAAGACCTTTTATTAATTTAAAAAAAAAACCTTGAAGGTACAAAAACCACAAATTCTATTCAAAAAACTCTTCCTGAAATAAATTGATAATTAGATAATTCTCTGAGAGATAAAATTGTTATTGATGATTAATTTGATTAAAATCTAATATCGTTACCTGCGATCAGCACTATCCCAAATATACCATAGAAAAAACCTGGATAATCAGTTTTCGATAAAGATTTAATCAATCTACGCAAAAAAAGTAACCAAATAACAATTTCTAGGAATATCCATAAAAATGGGAACAATTGGTCAAAACTATATAATAGAGCATGCGCCATAGATTACTAACAAGTTATTATTACACCGCTCTGACACACGATTGTCAGAGCGGTGCGTATATATCTAGGATGATGGACTAAAGGCATGGAACTAAGGCTAAAAACGAAACGTTAGCGATTATACCAGTCTCATTCTTTTATATGAATGTATTCATGTGTTGGAATGAGACAAGCATAAATCTATCTGTTCTTATTTGTGTTACTCATACCAGGCCAAATGTCAAATTACTAGTACAATCATGGTAACAATCTAGAAAGATGTATACGCATGGTGCCAATATTCAGGGTACGGAACGGAAAGACGACTGTCGTGTGACAATGTATTTGTTGCTATCTTCTAGGATAGGAGTAAGGAGGAACACTCTATGCTATTTTTAGCACTCACTCCATACTATTATACCTCCATGGTATATATCCACCAACTTATCTGTAGAATTAAATGTACCTATGTAGTTTTCTATCATCTGCATACATTTCATTCTACAGATAATTGGTGGATCTGTTACTCAAGCACGAGTATTATGTACCATAAATTTATTCGAATTTTGTCAAGAAATCAAATGGTAACTTTTTTAATTCCATTCGAAAAAAAACAAAAATGACACAGATTGAATTTGTACCGAATACTTAACATCCAGTTTTTTTAAGGTATATTTGGATTAGTGGTGTTTTGCATAACATAACAACCAACCATCGAGCAACACGAGACCTGCAATGCTCTGAGCAACCAACAGTGTGTTACTAGACGGAAGACAGTAGAGCTGCTTCTGAAAGAGTTTGTTCAGGGAAGTAATATCACCATGCCTATGTACTACTGCACAGTTAGGTTCCAATTTGATTGCCTTTGAAATTACAGGCACATGAACTTGCGGGAAATTCAAATTTAATTGCAATTTTTCCTCATCACTGGTTCTACGCTTCTTAAGATAGCGATAACAGATTTTGCAGAAATTAGGAGACCTAACACACATGTTTTGATTGATAGTGTCTCACCAATATCATTATTTTAGCTACAAATTATTTTTACATTGTTTCTTTGTTAATTGACATCATAGCTAAACCAGTGTACCGAGATATAACTTTTGATACCATCATGGTTATGTACATACTTTTCACTCTATTTCAATAGAGATGATGGAATATGGAAGTATGTGGTGAGAATGTGTAAGAATCAAAAAAGAGTGGTACCTGCTACGCGTCCGGATACTGTTAGTGTTGTGTGTCGAGTTGCAGTGAAGTGTAACAATGCAACCGATGGGTTCATTCAAAATAAAAGAGTGAGAAAGAGGGTAGATCGATATATCCATCTATTCCCACCTATTCTGTTGAGTAGTTCTGTCGGTAGAACAACTGTGATTTTTTTCTCATTAGTTTTGTTCACAGAACAAATGGGAAATGAATTCCCAGTTCACGAGTCTTGTGATTCAAAACTACATCTTCACCATGCATTTTGCTATCAATTATTACCAAGACTGGCCACTTGAGGTATCTATTCTTAATTTATGATTCCTGAAGACAACGTCATGAAATTCATGTTTCAAGGGTGTCAAGCGTACAATACTATCTGACCTTTATCTGACAACAACATCTACTCACAAAGATTTTAGTTAGTTCTCCCGTGATCATGGCGCATGCAACTGTGCCGAAATATCGGGAACAAACAAAACTCAATACTCATGGTAAATATCCCGTTTCCAGTGAAAATTAATGTACCTACAGAGACTCCGGGTTTTACTCTTTTATTAAATGTAGGTATAATCACGGCTTCACAGTCACATTCTGTCAGTTTTATTACTTTCTCAATAAAGTGCGTCTTGTTTTGAAACGCTCGAACCCAATATAAATTCCGGCTAAGACCTTATAGGAATTCAATACATTTTTAATCAAGGCCTAAGAAGTCAATTCCTACAAAGTTATGTCCCAACAAGGCCAACTGTTTGCGGAATCTGAGTATAAGGTTAGTCAGCGTATCTGGAAGTTTTCTTGCTAGGAACTTCTACAAGAGCTACACAGAAACATATCATAAACTTAAATGGCTAAGAGAAAACAGATTTGAAGGAACGAAATGTAACTCTAGTAACAAAATGGCTCTGCCTCAGTATGAGTTGGCAACCAACAACCAACGCTGGTCTTCCGTCAGATTCACTTGTTGGCGTTACATCATGATTTCCACTTTCCAATCGGCTTCCCCATAGAATGCCATGGCGAATGATCCATAGCCTCCACCTACCGTCTTCCCTAAACCATTAGATCATGTTTACCTACACTATATAACTTTTGAAACTATCATGGATAAGAACTAAAAAGAGGATATTTACTGTGATTTAGTTGATGTTTTCTCGATGTTTTGGTACAGTTCCATGCATGATCACGGGAGAAAGAGAGAGTCTGCGATCTTGGTCAGTCGGTCTGCCAATTATAAAAGACTAGTAACGGCTTCAGTTTATCACGTGATTGGTGCATGCAACTGCGCCGAAATATCGGAAAAGCGACACAAGGTTAAGGCTGCAGGCTACAGGTTAATTCACTAACTTGTAAACTAAACTAATTCTTACTTCTTCAGACGACGTGCGCTCGAAAGATACCAATTAGTTTGAGCTGCTAAACTCTGAACTTTCAAAGTGCGAAGTAACAAGAGCTTTTAATCTTAATTTCTAGTAACACTGCAGGTGCAAAGTTTGTGTTGAAAGGCGTAGAGACGAACGTGTGTATGTATGTGTGTGTCTATGCTTAATTGAGGGCAATGCTTTTATATAACTTTTCTCAAACTCTGCCCGGATATTCATTGACTTTTTTTTTATTTATTTATTAATAACAATAATTAGAGACAGGTCAAAATAAACAATAATAAAAAGAAAGAACATAATTCGTACGTAAATCAATTATAAAAGTCAATAAAATGAATAAGTGAAATGATAGTTACAATAATAAATGATTATTTTATCGACTATAAGTTGCATGATAAGCCAGTTCACATAACATTGGCAACAAGTAATTAATTAAAAAAAAAAAAACCCTCAACGTAATGAAACGGCTGAACTGAACGAAATCGGTTCATCCGTTCGGGAGCTACGATGCCACAGACAGACACACACACACACACACAGAGAGAGAGAGAGAGACACGTTAAACTTATAACACCCCGTCGTTTTTTCGTCAGGGGTTAAAAACAGAAAAAAACGTAAAACATCATAATAGTTTGAGATTTGAGATGCTACATGATATAATTTTGATAATTTGCATAGTGAGAGTTCCTTTCTGATTAATATAAAAGAAGATATCCAAATAACTTCAACCTTCGCCAAATTTCATAGAAATAAGTATTCCTTCAGTAATTTGTGAACTGAATGAACTGAATCACAAATTGCTAAAGAGTACTTTATACCTCGAAATTCGAGGCGTGAATTTAAGATGCCTCTCAACTTTTAAACAGAAATTAAAACTTAGGTATCGCCACTGTTAAAAAGGACGGTTGGGTCATTTTAAACCACAATTTTTCTCTCGGACTTATGATGTTATGTGAACCCAGTACGCCTTAAAACATACATCATCATTGGCAGCTAATAGCCCACAGCTGGATATAAGCCTCCTCCCTCAAACGCCACCCCAATCGGTTCTCTGCGACTCGCATCCAGGTCTTTCCCTCTACGGCCTCTATATCATCCGCCCGCCTGGCTGATGGTCTGCCAGGGCCTCTAGTGCTCCCTCGCTTAAAAAAAGTCTAGTCTAAAAAGATTAAATAAAGAAATACAGCTTTAAACTTGAAAATACGTAAATTAACCATTCAAAGTTTTTTTTTAAGTTGTATGTATACAACTTGAAATGACTGATCAAGCAGTTGACCCAAATGACGGATCAAGCAGTTAAGTGGTACCCTCTGCCTATGAACAGTGCATTACCTCATAGGTCGCGTCCACCTAGGACGCACCCTATGCGGCATTGCACTGCGCCCGCCCCCCTGAATCACAAAGATGAAAGTCTCATGTGCCTGTAATTTCACCGCCACGACTATTCATGCCGGAACACAGTAATATAAGCACTACTGCTTTACAAAATAAATAGGTATGGTGGTAATAATTCACTGGAAAAACTCTTTCACAAAAAAATTGTGGCTTTTGCCTACCGTTTCGGGAAATAAGACGTTTGTATCTAAAATTATGTATAAACACCGAATTAACTTACATACCTAACTCCTGACTCTAACTCTAACTCTAGTATCACTTAACTCTAGTATTCACTCAGCGAGTTAACTACTTAGAGGTTAAATCCTTTCCTTAACTTTTAACTTACTGAGCAGATAAAGTGGTGATTAACACTACTGAGGGATTGTGAAATGCAAATACCTTGTTTACTGAGCAGTTATATTTGAAGTAGCTTACTTAGAACTTTACTTATTAATTGTGAAACAAATCATTACTCTACTTGAGAATATACGTAATGAAACCGGTGTTTGTACATTATACTTAGTTTTAAGGCTTGTTCGATCAACAATCGAAACATCTCTCACAGTTTGTAGTGCAAAAAATAATTTGGCTGAGCATGGATCAAAAAATCTGGGGTCGTAATTCATTAATTACAGTGTGAATTACAAGGTGAACGCCCATAGAAAACTTGGACGCGAGCACTACTATTTTTTACGCAGTGAACCAGCTGTTTTATTCGTCGTCTGTGGCACCTGCTCCTTTTCATGAGTTTAAGAAGGGATTTTCTCTTTAACTCAATAAAAAATATTTGTTTGATAGAAATTAACAAGTGAAAATAGGGAGTGAGATGTTTTGCGATTTTAGATTCTGGGAAGGCTTGAAAACATTCAATAATAAATAGGAATTTATTATTTTCACGTCACCTAAAAGACCTTAGAGAATTTTTGATCGAGTAATTTTTGGACATCAAAGAATGGGAAACCTTTTTTACTTAGAATTTAAAATATAAAGGATTATTTATAATGCGCATGAATTTAAATTATTTTGATGGTTTAACAGAATTATAAGAATTTGGACTGTTTTTTTATCAAGTAAATGAAACCAGTATAAGTTGATTGTTAGAAGTATTTGAACTAACATAAAGTCGTAAATTTCTTAGTGTAAATAGTTTGAACAATGTACAGAATAATTAATAAATTGTTAAATTTGTAAGTAAATAATAAATTTTAAGTGATTTTTCTAAACAAATTGTTTTATTTTATTCCTTCAAAATAACGCCAAATAACTTTAGAGTCAGTATTGCTCGAATTGCTGTGTTCCGGTCTGAAGGGTAAGGGTGCCGGTGAAATTACAGGCACATGAGACTTTTCATCTTTATGTCTCAGGGTGGCGGCACAGTGCAATGCCACATAGGGCACGTCCTAGGTCGACGTGAACTATGAGGTAATGCACTGTTCATAGGCAGAGGTTACCGCTTAAAATCAGGTGGGCCATTTGCTTGTTCCGTCATTCTAGGTAGTATGAAAAAAAAGAGTCATCTTATGTTACAATGAGTTATTCAAGCGACGACACCTTCCTAGTTCGCTAAAGCCTGTGTAGCGATTAGCTATCTTTTGTTGCCATCAGCCTTGCGCTATTTCAATGCTGTTTCTATTGTAAATGACGTTTTTACAAGCTTTTATTTAACTTGCAATGTATGTGTGTTTGCTTTGTGGAATCCGGGTGGAATCTTGCAACTGAATTTTAAAGCAGTTTATCCTCAACCGATTGATCTGAAATTTAGCACACCCGTCAAGTTCCGATGACAATACAATATGATGGTGACAGTGAGCTGATCTGATGATGAAGGTGGACAACGGAACTCCTCGATGGATAATAGTAGACTGGCCGTGTTTAGGCTCATTTTGATCAGCACACGGTTACGATCACTAATTTTATAAACGTATGTAGGTATTGAAAAATATATTTTTCATAATAAACTTATTGTGATCATGTAACTCACCCTAACAAAACTTGATTGCAACAAAAAGCCTATTGACATGAATATTCTAACGATAGTATGATGCACGAAAGTAATCGTTTGAAACGTACATACATACATACATAGACACACGCCTTTTCCCCCGAAGGGGTAGGCAGAGCCACAATAGGCCTCTTTTCACAGTGGGTTGCACCATTGTGGAATATAGACGTGACAAGTGGTGAGCTCATCGCCGCCATTGCTTCCCACGACTGACTCAGCTAACGCTTTCTTCCAGTAATAACACATTCCATAATAAGCTACCAGCCAGGACAAATCTTATACCAACGAATCTTATCAACAAGTCCGGGTAATCCCTTAGTCGGCTTTTATGACATCCACGGGAGGAGACGGAGGGGTCAATTCTTAGGCCTGACACACCACAGATTTACGGTTTGTTTGTAAACTAATACATTGAAATAACTTGTTTAATATACTCGAAACCCAATAGGGCCAACCAGACAGGTTATGGGACCAGTTAATAAAAGCAATAAAAACCAGTGATAAAAGGTAAAAATTACTTCATAAGTTGAAAACGAGGTTGAAAAACTAACTTCTTCGAATAACTAACCACACATGGAGTTCTAATTAGGAACTTACCTCAAAGCAACTTACTTACCTCAAACAAATTATTTAGATAATCCGGTACCTACTGTTTTCGGTGCGGCCGGCGCGCGTCCTTCACTGTCGATTTGATTTGAGCCAAGCAGTCACACGCAAAGTCCACGTATCGAGTATAGCATTGATTACACCTAACGAGTACAGTGGCGAGTGGCGAACAGCGGGTACTCGGCCTAGTAAACAGATTGGGATTCTGGACACTGACTCGCCACTGTACTCGTTAGGTGTGCGCGCGCCATAACTAACACGGAACTGCCGAGTGGATGCAGAGTGAATACTGTGCCAAACCCAGGCAGAAATATTCATACAAAAAAAAAGTTTCTGCCGCAGTTTTTATAGAATATCTCGTAAAAACTTTGGAATGAGCTTCCATCTGAGGTTTTCCCGCTTGGTTACGACGTGTGTCGCTTCAAGAAAAATGTTCATAAATTCCTTCAGGGTAGGCAGCGCATCGACAATACCCCCGGTGTTGCCGGTGTCTATAAGCGACGGTGACCACTTTACATCAGGTGGGCCGTAAGCTAGTTTAGCTATTAGTTTCATTAAAAAAAAAAAAAAAAAAAAACAGATCATTTTACAAAACCCTTGCAGTGAACCCTCTGTGTATTGTATTGATTGTGTTTATTTAATTTTTTATCTATTTAATTTTTTATGTTCTAATTTAACAAACAATCGAATCTAGCCTAAAGTTAGAGGCAACTTTGGGTTTTTTTTTCTATAGAGAAAACATTGTCCAATCGTTTTTCTGGTACAGCGATCCCTCGGAATTATATAGTACAATGATGTAGTACCCATACATATTTGTAATTTTAATAGGCTTATTATTTTCGCGGCGACAGAAAAATTAAAGAGCAGCAAACTATTTGCAACTAAAATAATAACTTGTCAGCGATTAAATATTTTGGCAATCATTTATATTAAATGAGCTTTAGTCTAACGATATTTTAAAATTCAAATAATGGCAGCAACTTTAAGGTAGCAGAAATAATAAACAAGATTACTGAAATCATAGGCGAGGTACAATAAATAATGACTTGGCGACTAATATTAGCAGAAGGATAACAAACTTTATATTAGTGGCAACTACAGGTCTCCATCTTTAGGTTAGGTTAGGTTAGGTTAGGTTAGTTTTTTTTTATGACCTTGATTTATTTTATATGCAATCTCCAATGAACAATTAGAGTAGGCCATTTTCAACTTTTTATCCGCTGTCATGGTTCCGCTTAATTAGTTAATTCAGTCGCCAAAACAATAACTCGATGCTAGTTTATATTGAAACAAAGCCGAAAATTAATTATTTAGCTGCTACTTTTTACTTTATACTAGTCTCCGCAATTAGTCGCCAACTTATTATTTTTGCTACCCCCTTTAATTTTTTATAAATCCCTAAATCAGATTAATTTGTCACCGCGTTAAATACATGCCATTTTAATATTGTACTTGATTTAGTCATATAACTTTTGAAACTATCATGGTTATGTACATACTGTTATGTGATTATAAGACTAAAATGATTTAATGTGATGATTTGTGTGACTTTGTAACGACCTCTGTGGCGCGGCGGGCGAAGGTTCGCCTGCGACGCAGGAGGTTGCGGGTTCGATTCCCGCCTCGGAACAAATATTTGTTCGATCGTAGATATTTGTTCAGGGTCTTCTGGGTATTTTTTATGTTTAATAAAAAATATCTATCTTTGTAATATATTGTATTAAGTATATTAGTTATTTAGTACCCATAACACAAGCTCTGCTTAGCTTGGGGCTAGATAATGTTGTGTGAACTGACCAGCATTATTTATTTATTTATTTGTTTATTATATACTATGTGATTTAGTGTGTTAAAAATCAAATCTAAAATTGGTAATTTTGCGATATGCCCCCAAAATCGTTGTAACATCTTTCTGATACTTATCATCCTGCCACATATCAGATGATGAACTAAGCATGTCGTGTAACATCAGGCTGATACAATATCGGATCCAGGATGCTGAACTCAATTTTTTGGCAACCTAATTCATCTCCTCGGTACACTAGGTATCTAGTGAGTTTCACGCTCCAATTGCTGCCAACGTTTCGTATCTCAATATTTCCTAGATACTTAGAAAAGCTACTGATTTTGTAGCTCCAGGAAAAGCTTTATAGATTGTGATTATTTGAAGCAGTGCGAATAATGATCGCTTTCCCATTGGACGATAACGTCACTACACGATATCGTGTTACGATATCGTGTCGTGTAGTTATCGTCTAATGTGAAAGTCAGTCAGTGAGTCAGTCCGTCCGTCAAGCAATGATTTTATAAATATTCAGACAAAATAAAAGTTTAAAAAACTAAAACTATGATTTTTAGGGTTCACGAAATGTCTATAATGAGTTTTTTTTAATACAACTTGGTATGACGGATCAAGCAGATGGCCCAGCTGATGTTAAGCGGTACCCTCTGCCTGTGAACAGTGCATTATCACATAGGTCACGTCCACCTAGGACGCACCCTATATGGCATTGCACTGCGACCGCCATCCTGAGACATAAAGATGAAAAGTCTCATGTGCCTGTAATTTCACCGACAACCATACCCTTCAAACCGGAAAACAGCAATGCGACCACTACGGCTTTGCGGCAGAAATAGGTATGGAGGTAGTATATCCCCGGACGAACTCTTTCACATAGAAGCTCTACTACTACTAAACTTTTTATCTAGACTTTTAAGTTTCTGATAAGAGTTCTTATAGTTTCTAAGATGAAAAAAATAAATGGTATTCTCTAGTGAAATCATAAATTCAATACACTATTTGAATTACTTCACACTACTTCGTTACTTTTTGAAAAAAAAAAAAATATATACCACGTTTTTAAAATTTAAAATTGAATTTTAGACTTAATTCTAAAGTTTAAATTTGCAAAAAGAAAAAAAAAAAAAAACAAGAAGAAAAAGATTAAACAAAACTGTAAAGGGCATTTTTATATACATTTTGTATACACAAAAACAAATTATCACAGCGTGCACTTGCCTTCTTCGCCTCATACAAAAAACAAGTATCTCTCATACTTATTCAACAAGTCTGAAAATGCAAGTGAAATGATGCAAGACGTTCAAAAAATTCAACACAGGCCAACTTAAAGTATACAAAATTCCGTGAGATCCTTCGAAAATATGTTTTGAAACTCGCAACGAGAAAGGTCCCTTGGCATTTGAAACCTCTACCACGTGTTTCACGGTAAATGATGAACGACTCATAACTAAATAATCCCACTAACGATTTATATATAGAGGATAGATATATAGATAAAAAAAAAAAACAAAAAAATGCTGGACAGTTCACACAACATTGTCTAGCCCCAAGCTAAGCAGAGCTTGTGTTATGGGTACTAGACAACTGATATACTTAATACAATATATTACATAGATAGATATTTTTTATTATATATAGAAAATACCAGATATAGATTATGGTAGATAGATTTGTCCTGGCTGCTAGCTTAAAGCAGCTTAGCTTAGCTGCTTTTCCCTAAAGGGAATGTGTTATTACTGGAAGAAAGCGTTAGCAGAGTCAGTCGTGGGCAGGAATGGTGGCGATGAGCTCACCACTTGTCACGTCTATTCCCAACGATGGTGCAACCCACAGTGAAAAGAGGTGCATTTGAGACTCTGCCTACCCTTTCGAGAAAAAAGGTGTGTGTTTACGAAATTTACGATGTTTGTATGTTTGTTACTCAATCACGCCGAAACTACTGAACCGATTTTGGTGAAATTTGGTATATACATAGATTATGTCCTGGATTAAGCTATATGCTACTTTTTATCCCGGTAAAATACGAGCGAAGCCGTGGTTGGAAACTAGTGAGAAATTAATCCTATTTTGGTTTCGTGTAAGAAACCCGATACTAGAAACAATATTAGTTTAAATAAATAATAAGCAGGACCATGGTATGTCATGAATAATAATATACTCCTCCGTCTCCTCCAATGGATGTAGTAAAAGCTGTACTAAGGGAGTAAGGTACTAACTAAGGCTGCGTTTCCATTGACGCGGAGCTGGGCGGAGCGGAGCTTAGCGGTGCATGAATTGACCAATCACTATGCTCGAAATCTCTGCTGGCTGCTCGCTCGCCATTGTGATTGGTCAATTCATGCACCGCTAAGCTCCGCTCCGCCCAGCTCCGCGTCAATGGAAACGCAGCCTAAGAGGCGCCTCAGGGAGGGGCTGCGTTAAGGCTCAATTAACGCAGGCAAAGGCACACTACAAGTTGACTGATACGCGACTGTATTGTGAATTGACTGAAAAATTGTATTATTAGAGTAGGATAGTGCTATATAATAATTGTAAAGAGTGAAAGAGAGAATTCTTAGAACTTTGAAACATTCAAGTTACACACATTTCGATATAATTACATTCCGAATTGTATTGGCAAGTGAGCAGAATACAATTTTTTACGTTTGTGACATCAACTAGATCGTAACATAATCCGAACTTTAATTTGTCTAGTTTTTATTACGTGAATTGAGCTTCTGGTCATAATCTATCTGGGTGACAAATTGCATCGAAATCGGTTTAGCCGTTTCGGCGTGATTGAGTAACAAACATCAAAACATACTTTTCACTAGAAACGGGATATTTACCATGATTTTTGAGTTTTATTTGTTCCCGATATCAAATGATGGTAAATATTCCGTTTCTAGTGAAAAGTATTACAGAACCATGATAGTTTCAAATGTTAAATATCAAACCGTCCAAACATCGTACCTTTGATATTTATGATATTAGTGGGATAAGGATTTCTAAGAAAACATATTAAACTAATCGGACTCGCTATCGACTTCACACCTTGTGGAAAAAGACTCCAAACTACAAGTAGGGGTATATAAGCTTATAAATAATGGTTGCAATTTGAAGTACCTAGCTAAGAGGCAAATACGATGTGAATTTTTAAGTTTATAATGACTGAGCAACTTACTGGAATTTAAGTAAAGGCTGATGTAAACTGAAGCAAGAGACGAAGAATTATAAGTACTTATACTCTACTCACGCAGACAACACGTAAACAAACCCCCCTACTTAACCTAAAAATAAAAGTACAAAGCTATACCTATTCATTTTTTGTCTCTAACTTGTGTATATATAAATCAATATTAATATATAAAAACGGATAAATAAATAAATAATGCTGGACAGTTACACCATTATCTAGCCCCAAGCTAAGCAGAGCTTGTGTTATGGATACTAGATAACTGATATACTATATAACAGATAGATATTTTTTATTATACATATAAAATATCCAGAACACCCTGAACAAATATATCTGCAGATCGTACAAATATTTGTTCCGGGGCGGGAATCGAACCCGCAATCCCCTGCGTTCTGCGACCCTTTTTTTTTTATACTACTTTGATGATGGAACAAACAAGAGGCCCACCTGATGTTAAGCGGTAACCTCAGGCCTATGAACGGTGCATTACCTCATAGGTCACGTCCACCTAGGACGCATCCTATGTGGCATTGCACTGCGCCCGCCACCCTGAGACATAAAGATGAAAAGTCTCATGTGCCTGTAATTTCACCGGCACCCTTACCCTTCAAACCGGAACACAGCAATGCGAGCACTACTGCTTTGCGGCAGAAATAGGTATTGTGGTAGTACTTCCCCGGACGAACTCTTTCACAAAAAAGCTCTACTACTACTAAACTACTTCGCCCCCCGCGCCACAGAGGTCACAATAATTTAGAATGCGTAATGGTTTGTTTACATTTGGCTACATCGAGTTTAACTAGAGTTGTTTTAAATAATGGAGACTTTCCATTATTTTTAAAGTTATTAACACTGATTACAAGGTTATTAATAAAGTCACTTGCTTAAGCCGGGTCTAGAACATACCATAAGTACTGTATTATTTAATTTTTCTATTGATTATAATGGTTTAATATAAATGGAAATAATTTTCACTAGAAACGGGATATTTACAATGATTTACTTTCATGTTTTTTTTTTTAAATATTTTTTTACTTTTTCCTATTTTTTTGTATACTCAAAAATCATGTTAAATATTCCGTTTCTAGTGAAAATTATGTACATAACCATGATAGTTTCAAAGTTTTCATGGAAATAGTCTTAAGACGTATACAGCATCTGATAGATCGTATTTGGAGCTTTCTTCTCATAGAGGAGTCAATGTTATGTGCTGAAAAAATATATCTCATTCATTTACCTTTAATCTGTAAAGTGAATGTACAAAAACGATCTACCTGTTCATTACCATGTGAAAAAAAACCTGTTTTCGACTGAACAACATAGAATTTTTTACTTTTTCTTTCACCTAGATGTCGGCAAAGACTTTACCTTCAAGTTGAACGTATGATTCTGTGATGCGACGGTTTTTCACGTGTCATGTAATTGATTATCGTGATTTTCGCTTACTTTTTGTTCCTCCAGCGCTATTCTGTCACTTTCTAACTTACTGACTAACTTAACTTTTTGTAGTAGTAGAGCTTTTTTGTGAAAAATTTCGTCCTGGGAAGTACTACCACCATATTACTGCTGCAAAGCAGTAGTGCTCGCATTGCTGTGTTCCGGTTTGAAGGGTAAGGGTGCCGGTGAAATTACAGGCACATGAGACTTTTCATCTATGTCTCAGGGCGCAGTGCAATCCCACATAGGGTGCGTCCTAGATGGACGTGACCTATGAGGTAATGCACTGTTCATAGGCAGAGGTTACCGCTTAACATCAGGTGGGACTCTTGCTTGTTCCGTCATCCAAGTAGTATAAAAAAAAATAAAAAAAACCTGAACTCTTATGAGTTGGCAGTGACGGAATTTGGCTCTAGTATGCGCCTTAATGCATCCTATAAAACATATTAGCTATATAGGGTGGCTTATAATATCTTTTCAGCGGGGGCTTTTCTTTTGGGCGGACGACATCGTAAAAGCGGCTGGTCCAAGCTGGATGCAATCAGCCCAGGATAGAGAAAGCTGGGTTTCTTTGGAGGAGGCCTTCACCCGCGGAGGGGTTCTTGCTAACTCATCAATTCATTTTATTTCATAATATTCATTAAAATTAGTTCTCACACTTTGTATATTGCAATAGGATTAAGAATAGGTTACTTACTTAGATTAAGGTTGCAAGAAATAAAAGGCTTTTTATTTTATTTTATTTTTATAATATCTTTTATAGGGTTTAACGGTGTTGTTTAGCTAAGTTTTCCTCCCGTTCACTAAATCAATTCCTTCCCACCGTGTTGCACAAACCGTCGTAACATTCACGAATTTATAGTGCCTCTGTGACCTATTTCCTCGAAAGCCTTCGCTAAACAAAAGCGGGAAGTCCTATACAAAATATGGAATTCAATTTACATTGGGTTTCCCTGATTGGAATACTGGAATTAACTTAGTTTATGGGATATGAATAATGAGCGGGCGTGGAAAGTAATGGTAGCTTGAGATTTAGGCTTCTCTCCTGACACTTGTGGCAATAGGGTGTGATATAAGTGCTTTTTACCTGACTGTGCCAGGAGGGTTATGTGTTTCGAGTGTATGGTAAAAATTTAAGGTGGATGCTCACGATAGCGGCGCGAAATTCTTCTTTTTTTTTGGGGTTTTTTGTCCATTACAGCTCATCAACACTTGTTAGCAAAAGCGAAAGTTGATTGCACGAGAACTAGGAGACTTAACACACATGTTTTAATTGGTAGTATCTCATAAATATCACCAGTTTTAGCTACGATACCCCTAAACAAAACAAAACACTGTAAAAATGTGTTTCGTAACTAAACTGATGATATTTATAAGATACTATCAATTAAAACATGTGTGTTAAGACTCCTAGCTCTCGCGAAATTACCTTTCGCCATCTGAAGAAGTGTTGAGGAGCTGTAATGGACATAAAACACCAAAAAGTTTGAATGCTGTAACCTTAATAAATACAAATAAAATGTAAAGGACATTGCCAGTCTTTGCAAGGAATTTGGTCCAAATTCTGCTCGGCAATCCTTCCGGCGGCCTATAAACTCTGATATTTACCAGAGTTTGCCATTAGCTCATACAAATGCATTTACTTTTAGCTGATAATGCTGAAGATTAATCCCATTAGAGTAGAATCCAAAACCATGTTAGGCTTAAGCGTGGCTGGTACTAAGAGGCACAACTTAGTTTTATTTTTCTTTGTTTCTGTGTGTGTGTCATTTTGTGTGAATTTTTGTTTGTTGGCACTAATAAATCTTTATTCTTTCTTTCGTTCAAAATTATTCAAGCAGATGGTTTTTTTTTTCAATAACTGTACTTTTTACAAGCTTTTATTTGACCTGTTAGTACACTGTACTTAGCGCTTCGGTTGTAGAACCGAACGGTAGCGTTATAATGCAAACTGCTAAGGAGTAGAACAATCTACCGTCATTCCTGAAAACTATAATCTGAAATCTGGAATCTGGGTCTCTTTGGCAAGAGAGAATAGGCGCCTTCTAGACCTTTGTGCTCCATTGTCGGCCACATCGTCACTTACCAACAGGTGAGATCACGGTCAAACGAAGGTTATTAAAAAAACTTAATTAAATAAATAAATAAATAAATAATGCTGGACAGTTCACACAACATTATCTAACCCCAAGCTAAGCAGAATTGATATTTTATAGTAAAATATAAATATTTTTTTTTTTTTTTTCAAAATATAAATTTTGAAACTATCGTGGTTATGGACATACTTTTAACTAGAAATGGGATATTTATTATGATTTTTGAGTTTTGATTGTTGAACTGTGCCGAAATATCGGGAACAATAAAACTCAAAAATCATGATAAATATCCCGTTTCTAATGAGAAATATAAGTTGTTTATGCTGTATAGAAGCTACATAGCTTGGGTAGACTGTAATACCAGAATTACACAGATCCTGCTCCTACTAATATTATAAACGCGAAAGTTTGTAAGTATGGATGGACGGATGGATGGATGGATGGATGTTTGTTACTCTTTCACGTAAAAACTACTGGATGGATTTGGATGAAATTTGAAATGGAGATAACTGAACATAAGCACATTTTTATCCCGATATTCCCACGGGATCGAGACTTACGCGGGTGAAACCGCGGGGCGCTACTTGTACATTATCATATCTTATACCGTCTTTAACTGTGCCCAACAGCTCGCCACTCGCAAGCCTATGATTTCAATGTTGGACAGCATTAAGGCGCTATAGGGCCAACGAAAATTTTTATGTCAGGGTGTGAAGCACGCGGGGTCGCCCCGCCCACTGAGCGGGACGCAGGATGCGCCGAGTTCAATGACCCGAATTCTATCGGCGGGTAAGAGCGTTTTCACACTTTCCGATCCGATATCCTTATCGGAACACGTTTCCATACATTTTGTCGGTATCTGATATTGGAGACCGATAAAATGTATGAAAATTACGGCCGATAACGGTATCGCATCGGATAGTGTGGAAACTCTCTAAGGCGCCTTGCTATTATTTTCGCACATACGGTCATAAAGTAGTACAATATGCGCACAAAAAATAATAAGTTTTAGTGCTAGTAATAAATAAATAATAAAGAATTTTTACGTAAGTTTTTTTATTATTTCTGTTGGATATTTGGATAATCACATTACCTATAAAAATGGATCGTAAGGAAGGTATCTAATTGTGGCAGAAAATCAGATGTTCCATAAACAAAATAAGTACCTCATGATTCGATCCTAAGAAATTACCTCTCCGTCTCCTCCAGTGGATGTGTGCAGTGGTCTGTCCGACCTAAGACTAGGCCCTCCGACTCTTTCTGAGGAAGAGTGCAGAGGTATGTGTCCGGCCTAAGAAATTACCTCTCCGTCTACTCCAGTGGATGTGTGCAGTGGTCTGTCCGACCTAAGAGTAGGCCCTCCGTCTCTTTCTGAGGAAGAGTGCAGAGGTGTGTGTCCAGCCTAAGAAATTACCTCTCCGTCTGCTCCAGTGGATGTGTGCAGTGGTCTGTCCGACCTAAGAGTAGGCCCTCCGTCTCTTTCTGAGGAAGAGTGCAGAGGTGTGTGTCCGGCCTAAGAAATTACCTCTACGTCTACTCCAGTGGATGTGTGCAGTGGTCTGTCCGACCTAACAGTATACCCTCCGTCTCTTCCCGTGGAAGAGTGTCGTGGTGTGTGTCTAGCTTAAAAAATTACCTCTCCGTCTCCTCCAGTGGATGTTTACAGTGGTCTGTCCGAACAAAGAGTAGCCCCTCCGTCTCTTCCCGTGGAAGAGTGTCGTGGTGTGTCTGGCCTAAAAAATTACCTCTCCGTCTCCTCCAGTGGATGTTTACAGTGGTCTGTCCGACCTAACAGTATACCCTCTATCTCTTCCCGTGGAAGAGTGTCGTGGTGTCTGGCCTAAAAAATTACCTCTCCGTCTCCTCCAGTGGATGTTTACAGTGGTCTGTCCGAACAAAGAGTAGCACCTACGTCTCTTCCTGTGAAAGAATGCCGTGATGTGTTTCCGGCCTCAGAAAATACTTCTCCGTCTCCTCACGTGGATGTGTGAAGTGGTATGTCCGGCCTAAGAGTTACCCTCCGGTTTTTCCTATGGAAGAGTGCTGTGGTGTTTGTCGGGCCTAAGAAGATACCTGTGCGTCACCTCACGTGGATGTGTGCAATGGTCTGTCTGGCCTAAGAGTGGACCCTCCATTAGTTCCCGTGGAAGAGTGCCGTGATGTGTGTCCGCCCTAAGAAAATACCTGTCCGTCTCCTCAAGTGGATGTGTGAAATGGTATGTCCGGCCTAAGAGTAACCCTCCGTTTTTTCCTATGGAAGAGTGCTGTGGTGTTTGTCCGGCCTAAGAAAATACCTGTGCGTCACCTCACGTGGATGTGTGCAGTGGTTTGTCTGGCCTAAGGGAAGACTCTCCGTGTCTTTCCATGAAAGTGTGCCGAGGTGTGTGTCCGGCCTAAGAAAATACCTGTCCGTCACCTCACGTGGATGTGTACAGTGGTCTGTCTGGCCTAAGGGAAGACCCTTCGTGTCTTCCCGTGGAAGAGTGTCGTGGTGTGTGTCCGACCTAAGAAAATACCTGTGCGTCACCTCACGTGGATGTGTGCAGTGGTCTGTCTTGCCTAAGAGTAGACCCTCCGTCTGTTCCCGTGGAATAGTGCCGTGATGTGTGTCCGGCCTAAGAAAATACCTGTCCGTCTCCTTCCGTGGATGCATTGAGCATCACATCAATCTACAAATTCTACCTATATCATTCTACAATTTTCAATGTAATAACTAATCATTTTGATTTCTAGCACAGATAATGTATGGTAGTAAATGTGTTACTACCATACATAACATACATACCATACCACCATCCAAAGGGCGTCGACGATTTTGGCATAGTCGTCAGCCGCCATTTACTTTTATTTTTAAGTTAGAGGCGCACTTTAAAAAAATTACATTTTCTAGAGGGTACGGGTCATTCGCAAAACATCCACTTCTCATAATGTACACCGCACTTTTCAAACTATTTTTTTTTTCAATAAAGCTGGATATGGGTTACTGGCTCACTGACTCATTGACATCGTTATTCTCCTAGAAGGAGTCGTTTTAGTGATGGGTCATGTTCTAGGAAAGTGTTTAGTCCGTCTGTAAAATCTGTCATTTCAAAAATCCAAGCTGACCAAAACCTTTCTTCGAAATGGTGACCGATCGGATCCGTTCAAACGACGCATCCTACTGTTTTTTGGGAAAGATAGAAGAAAAAAACAAAAAAAATAAAAAAATAGATTACTGCTCTAAAATGGGTTTTTTAAACAGACTTGTCCGACTAGACTTTGGTGAATTAAAGTTTTTTACTAAAGTTAACACTCGAAAATTTGGTTTATATTGAAATGTTGTAAGCATCTTGGTGTATATAGGGTGCAAAATCACAACTTTTTTAAAAACCATGATGGCGCATGGCGGATTGTTTGGTGGTCATTTTGTAGAATCGTAAAGTTTTCAATTTTCAAATTGAAAAAAGAGACTGTGGGCAACACCGGAGCTTGATGACTAGTAAAGGGCTATCGTGTGGGAGAACAAGTGGTGTTGCCTGGTGGAAATTGCAACTTTTTTACTTTTCGTTACATTTTACTTGTATTTATATTTTACTTTTAAAACCAAGAAGTAAAAATGTAATCATATGAAAAAAGTAAAAAGTCTAAAATAAAAAAACTCAAAAAAAATAAAATTGAAGTCATTTTATGAAAAGTCCAGTGTACATATTGCGAATAAAGGAGATGTCCAGAAGTGGTATAATATTCTGAGAAAATTTCAGAAGTTATGAAATATATCTAAAAAAAGCTTATTTATTGGGCTACTCGATTATATAAATTTTATATATTATAAAACCTCCGTTTCCGAGAAAATAATAAAATTGTTCTTGAAGGGAAAACATAATGAAACAAACATGCCAAAACCACACGTGTGTAATAAATAAATAAATAAATAATGCTGGACAGTTCACATAACACATTTCACATTTTTTATCTAGCCCCAAGCTAAGCAGAGCTTGTGTTATGTGTACTAGATAACTGATATACTTAATACAATATATTACATAGATAGATATTTTTTATTATACATAAAAATACCCAGAACACCCTAAACAAATATCTGCGATCGCACATAAAATAAATATGCTATTTCGTCTTCTTCTGCCTGTGCCCAAAGATATGATGACTAAAATATTCTTCTTGAATGGAATACGTGCTAACACACAATTTACAATAAATTTATCTGTGCCCTGAGCTACCTGAAAAATACATATGTTTATAAGGAGGCGAGGAATGTAGGTACCTATGCATATTGCTAAAGGTACTATTATCATTACAGGCAGCTCCTATCTATTAGTGAACTCTGCAACAGTGTAGGTAGGTATCTACTTAGAATGTATCCTGAACCTACACAGAACAGATAAACTAATAAGTGAAGTATTAGTAATAACGTGACAACATGGAACGAAGGTAGGATAGTCGTATGAAAAGTTCTTTGTGGTTGTCTGTCTGCGGCCTGTCTCGCTAGCTAGAGAGTATCAAAATTCCTTAGTCTGCCTGCCAAAGAGCGTCAAGTTCACCTTTTGGGAGTGTTACAAGTTCTAACTTTATTTTGAAAAAAAAACAACATTTGAATCAAGTTTAAAAAAACTGAGGTACATTTATTATTTTTCATTAGCTGCAAAATAGCCAAATAATTAATGCCCTTTCTCCGTAAATAACTATTATGTTGCTTAGAATTTCTAGTTATTTTTATACCGGCCTTCATATATATTTTTTGGACATCTCCTTTAGTCTATTTGAGCAAAAAAATTGAGTGTATATTTTGCGAAGTGGACGTTATGCGAAGTGGTCATATTGAGAATAAGTGCGATGTACATTACAAGAAGTGGACGTTTTGCGAATGAGTTGTATCCTCTAGCCATAGCACAATAACTAGTGGGTCGATGGTGCGTGAGGTGCTGCAGCTGGCGTACAGTTTTCCTTTGCCGCTTACTCGCGTGTATGCACAAACCTCTACAAACCCCTGCAAACCCTACCAACTCTACAAACCCCAACAAAATCCTACAAACCCTACAAACTCCGTCCAACGCCTACGAACCTCTATAAATCTACTTTGATTTTGACCATTAACCTTGACCTTGACCTGTACCTGTACCTGTACCTGTACCTGTACCTGTACCTGTACCTGTACCTGTAATTATACCTGTACCTGTACATGCTCCTGCACTAATTAATACGAATGTCGCCTCTTCGTTTATCTCACTCACTCGACCATCGTTCCACTCAGTGGAATCGTTCCACTTCGTGTCACGCTGGTCTCGTTAGCTCGATAAGCTACAGCAAAGTTAATTTGAAGAGAGAAAACTAACGTAATATTCGTAATCAGCACCCACAAATTACTTGAAAACGACACCCATATTAGTTTTTTCTGATCTTACCATTTTATAGGGTTACCAGCTTACCTACTAACTTACCCACGTAACCAAAAAATTTAAGTAATATTCGTAATCAGCAACTACAAATTACTCAAAAACGACACCCATATTAGTTTTTTCTTATATTACCTTTACGCAGGGTTGCCAGGTTACCTTCCTACTCACTTACATACGTACCTGACTGCAAATTTGATGATTTATTCGCAATCGAACGTTACTATCGTTTTTTTCAGTCTCTCGATTATACAAGCACCGTTTCCTCCCAGGGTTACCAACAATATACAAATTTATATAGTCAAAGGTTATTTTTAAGGGCTTCCTTCATAATACCACATACATTTTATTATCAAAAACTTAATTATTTATATATATTTGGAGAAAATCTAAGAAATTGCCCTAAAAACGGGGAAAATATTTCCACCTGGCAACACCACTTGTCCTCCCACACAACAGCCCTATACAAGTCATCAAGCTAAGTGTTGCACACAGTCTCTTTTTTTCAATTTGTAAATTTTATATTCCACCATTTAACAAAATGGCCGCCACACCATCTGCCATCTTGGTTTTGAAAAAAGTTAGGATTTTCGTATATTCACCGAGATGCTGGCAACATTTCTGCATAAACAAAATGTTCGAGAGTTAACTTTGGTAAAAGACTTTTATTAACCAAAGTCTAGTCGGACAAGTCTGTTTAAAAAAGCCATTATAGAGCAGCCTTCTATTTTTTTTTGTTTGTAACATTTTTCTTTAATCTTTCCCATAAAACAGTTGGACGCGTCGTTTGAACGGATCCGATCGGTCACTGTTTCAAAGAACTGTTTTGGTCAGGACCAAAAGTGCGGTGTACATTATGAAAAGTGGACGTTTTGCGAATAAGCCGTATCCTCTAGCCATTTATGTACAGTTTTCAAAGTGCGCCACTAACTTGAAAATAAAACTAAATGGTGGCTGACGACTATGCCAAAATCGTCGACGCCCTTTGGATGGTGGTAGCCGGTAACACATTTACTACCATACATTTTCTGTCCTAGTAATCAAAATGTCGTTAACATTGAAAATCGTATCCTAATGCAATAGGTGGAATTAGTACATTGATGTGATGCTCATTGCATCCACGGGAGGAGACGTAGAGGTTTTTTTTTGGCTGGACACACACCACAGCCCTCTTCCATGGGAAAAAACGGAGGGTTAATCTTAGGCTGGACATACCACTTCACACATCCACTTGAGGAGACGGAGAGGTTATTTCTTAGGCCAGACAAACACCACAGCACTCTTCCATAGGAAAAAACGGAGGGTTACTCTTAGGCCGGACATACCACATCACACATCCACTTGAGGAGACGGAGAGGTATTTTCTTTGGCCAGACAAACACCACAGCACTCTTCCATAGGAAAAAACGGAGGGTTACTCTTAGGCCAGACATACCACTTCACACATCCACTTGAGGAGACGGAGAGGTATTTTCTTAGGCCAGACAAACACCACAACACTCTTCCATAGGAACAGACGGAGGGTCTACTCCTAGGCCAGATAGACCATTGCACACATCCACGTGAGGTGACGCACAGGTATTTTCTTAGGCTGGACAAACAACACAGCACTCTTCCATAGGAAAAAACGGAGGGTTACTCTTAGGCCGGACATACTACTTCACACATCCACTTGAGGAGACGGAGAGGTATTTTCTTAGGCCAGACAAACACCACAATACTCTTCCATAGGAAAAAACGGAGGGTTACTCTTAGTCCGGACATACCACTTCACACATCCACTTGAGGAGACGGAGAGGTATTTTCTTTGGCCAGACAAACACCACAGCACTCTTCCATAGGAAAAAACGGAGGGTTACTCTTAGGCCGGACATACCACTTCACACATCCACTTGAGGAGACGGAGAGGTATTTTCTTTGGCCAGACAAACACCACAGCACTCTTCCATAGGAAAAAACGGAGGGTTACTCTTAGGCCAGACATACCACTTCACACATCCACTTGAGGAGACGGAGAGGTATTTTCTTAGGCCAGACAAACACCACAACACTCTTCCATAGGAAAAAACGGAGGGTTACTCTTAGGCCAGACATACCACTTCACACATCCACTTGAGGAGACGGAGAGGTATTTTCTTAGGCCGGACACACATCACGGCACTCTTCCACGGGGACAGACGGAGGGTCTACTCCTAGGCCAGATAGACCACTTCACACATCCACGTGAGGTGACGCACAGGTATTTTCTTAGGCTGGACAAACAACACAGCACTCTTCCATAGGAAAAAACGGAGGGTTACTCTTAGGCCGGACATACCACTTCACACATCCACTTGAGGAGACGGAGAGGTATTTTCTTAGGCCAGACAAACACCACAATACTCTTCCATAGGAAAAAACGGAGGGTTACTCTTAGGCCGGACATACCACTTCACACATCCACTTGAGGAGACGGAGAGGTATTTTCTTTGGCCAGACAAACACCACAGCACTCTTCCATAGGAGAAAACGGAGGGTTACTCTTAGGCCAGACATACCACTTCACACATCCACTTGAGGAGACGGAGAGGTATTTTCTTAGGCCAGACAAACACCACAACACTCTTCCATAGGAAAAAACGGAGGGTTACTCTTAGGCCAGACATACCACTTCACACATCCACTTGAGGAGACGGAGAGGTATTTTCTTAGGCCAGACAAACACCACAACACTCTTCCATAGGAAAAAACGGAGGGTTACTCTTAGGCCAGACATACCACTTCACACATCCACTTGAGGAGACGGAGAGGTATTTTCTTAGGCCGGACACACATCACGGCACTCTTCCACGGGAACAGACGGAGGGTCTACTCCTAGGCCAGATAGACCACTTCACACATCCACGTGAGGTGACGCACAGGTATTTTCTTAGGCTGGACAAACAACACAGCACTCTTCCATAGGAAAAAACGGAGGGTTACTCTTAGGCCGGACATACCACGTTACATATCCACGTGAGGTGACGGACAGGTATTTTCTTAGGCCGGACAAACACCACAATACTCTTCCATAGGAAAAAACGGAGGGTTACTCTTAGGCCGGACATACCACTTCACACATCCACTTGAGGAGACGGAGAGGTATTTTCTTTGGCCAGACAAACACCACAGCACTCTTCCATAGGAAAAAACGGAGGGTTACTCTTAGGCCGGACATACCACTTCACACATCCACTTGAGGAGACGGAGAGGTATTTTCTTAGGCCAGAAAAACACCACAACACTCTTCCATTGGAAAAAACGGAGGGTTACTCTTAGGCCAGACATACCACTTCACACATCCACTTGAGGAGACGGAGAGGTATTTTCTTAGGCCAGACAAACACCACAGCTCTCTTCCACGGGAAGAAACGGAGGGTCAACTCTTTGGTCAGACAGACCACAGCACATCCCACATCCACTAGAGGGGACGGAGAGGTAATTTCTTTGGCCAGATCTCTACTCCTACTAGGTATGTAGCTATCTAAAGTAACAGTATGAAGTCAGAGTTTATTTGCAAAACAAATCGGATAATGTATTTGTTTACCTAGGTTTACTTTTACTTACCTTTGTCACAGAATAAATAATAGTACAAGTACCTATGTTGGCTCTTTTCATAATTATGATTTGCGAGTAGCCTGACTTGATAGTTTCCATTTCATCCGTAGTCACGTGACCGATGGCGGGAAAATTGACACAGATCCTGCCTCGATGCGGTCTGCGACCGGTCTGAGCAAGCCGAGCGCACGCTCTGGTACTTATATTTGTGTTTAAAAAATTATATAAAAAAATCCCTTTTAGTTTTGCTAAATTTTGTTATTGACTTCACTAATTTAAATAAAAATGAACATGACACCAAGTGTTTCATAAGTTAAAACGTGAAAGAAGTAAGTCAAAAACATGATTTCAATTTTAAAAAGGTGGTATCTTTGTGTTTTTTTTTTATTGAGTGAAGTAATTCAAATAGTGTATTGAATTAATGATTTCACTAGATAAAATGATCAAGAATATCATATATTTTTTTCTTCATAGAAAACTATAAGAATTCTTATCAAAAACTTTAAAATTCTAGACACATTTGAGAACCTATGGCGTCTTAATTCGTCGTCGGACAACAGTTTAAGTTTGGAGAACTCTTGTCAAACACAACTAGGAAATTGTAGTTAGAATTGTACGGAATATAGTTTGGGCACAGATAAAATTAATAATATTGTTTGTGTCATGATTTATGGCTGTTTCAGTTTGCAGCTTATTTTGCGAAGATTGTGAAACAAATATCCGAATACCATCAATTACCTTCTACGCAGGACCTTTGTAAATCCATCGATATTTTAAGGTGGTTGCTTTTTCATACAAACTTATTTGCACAAATATGGGCGAACAGAGTATAATTTTACACTAAAATGACTGTTGTTGGCTTTTATATTGGTCATTATTTGCGGCAAATAATACATGGTTGAAGAAAACAGTGGATTAATAGCGAAAATAACACCGAAGTTTTAGTCCATACGAGTAATTTCGATGTTATTTTCACTATTAGTCCACTGTTTAGTTTAATTCGACGACCTCTATGGGGCGGCGGGCGAACGTTCGCCTGCGACGCAGGAGGTTGCGGGTTCGATTCCCGCCTCGGAACAAATATTTGTGCGATCTGCAGATATTTGTTCCGGGTGTTCTGGGTATTTTCTATACATAATAAAAAATATCTATCTATGTAATATATTGAATAAGTAGGTATATCAGTTGTCTAGTACCCATAACACAAGCTCTGCTTAGCTTGGGGCTAGACAATAATGTGTGAACTGTCAAAAAAAAAAATAGAAAAAAAAAAGTTTAAATTATGTAGTTGATTTATATTATGATTAGTTTTATTTATTTATAATTATTTAACCAAATATGTCTGCTGCCTATGACGTATATGTAATATACGTAATATGACGTTCCTTGTATAATCCGCGGAGTGGGGCACTGGTGACCTGTAATACGGGTTTTTTTTCTAAAACCTATCTCAGGCGCCAGGCTCTCGCAAAACAGGTTTTCTTGGTTCATCACGCTTACCTTACAATGTAATATTATGCACGGAGTTATGTTAATTGATGTCAATGAAACCTTTTGTGAAGAGCTTAATAAACTTTATACTTTATACTGTTTTCTTCAACCAAATATGATTCGCAGCAAATAATGACAATATAAAAGCCAACAACCTTCGATAAAGGAACTACAATTTATCGAAGCCCAGTATCGAACAACAGTCATTTCAGTGTAAAATTATACTCTGTTCGCCCATATTTATGCAAATACGTTTGTATGAAAAAGCAACTTAAGTGGATTTGTTTTTTTTTAACTTTGATAGGTATACCTTTGTTTGACATGAGACTTTTTTTCATCTTTTTGTCTCAGGGTGGCGGGCGCAGTGCATTGCCACATAGCGTGCGTCCTAGGTGGCCGTGACCGATATGATAATGCACTGTTCATAGGCAGAGGGTACCGCTTAACATCAGGTGGGTCATCTGCTTGATTCGTCGTTCAGACTAGGTAGTACTTATATTAAAAAAAACACTCAATCTCACCTTTTGTTAAGTGAAGATGTGGGCGAAGATGGAGCACAAAGGTCTAGAAGGCACCTATTCACCTAGAGACCCAAATTATAGCTCAACCTGTATATCTTGACGACCTATGTAGCGCGTCGGGCGAGAAGCCGGCTGAGATGTGAGAGGTTCTTACACCCAGACCCGGAAAAAAAAAATGCAGATCATACAAACATCTGTTCTGCAGCGGGAATCGAACTCTAAAATAGTGTTTAGTCCCACCTTTATTTATCGCTTACAAGATACAAGATACAAGATATTTATTTGCATAAATAAGTGTTACTTACCTCTACAGATACGTTGCAGGATAGTCGACTGCGTTGCTGCAAATTGTGTCCTCCCGGCTAAGCTATTTTGATCGGCTGTTTGCAGTGACCAACATTTTGAAGTCGGATAGACATTTTCGGTAAGATAGATAGATTAACTATTGAATACCACACAGAAATAATACAAACATAATAATAACATATTCAAAAACAGGCAAAACAATGGGCGGCCTTATCGCTGAAAGCGATCTCTTCCAGGCAACCTTTAGATGGAACGAAATATAATGGACGGCGTTGTATCTACAAAGCAAATTTATTCAAAAGTAATAAAAGATAAAAGGTCTAATAAACTAAAACTTACATATTATGTATAATTCGAATACTTGTATAGTTATAAAATAAACTAATTACCTATTTGAGCTGGACAAGCTCCACTACCTACTTGTAGTCGACTACTATTCAAAGTACGTGGAGGTTGTATATATACCTAACTTGAGAAGCGACACGGTTATTGCTAAAATGAAAGGTATGTTTTCTCGTTTTGGTATTCCAAAAAAATTAGTAACGCATAACGGAACGCAATTTACATCGGCAGAATTTATAGAGTTTTCTAAAAAATGGGAGTTTAACCACGTGACCAGTTCCCCTCTGTACCCGCGATCAAACGGGCTAGCTGAACGAAATGTACAAACAATTAAACGCTTATTAAAAAAAGCCACCGAAGATAAGACGGAGTGGCAACTGGCATTGCTCAACTTTAGAAATACACCTGTTACTGGTGAAGAGTATTCTCCTGCGCAGTTGTTAATGGGCAGGTCACTTAATACTAGGCTACCGGTCGCTCCTCAAACTTTAATACCTAAACTTATAAAGCCGGAACAAGTTCGCGAAGTAAGACAAGGAATGCTAAATAAAATGAAACAGCACTATGACAAAGGGACAAGACCTTTAGCCCATCGAGCAACGCAGGCCTCCTTACCGGAGGGGAGACGCCATAGAGCTGTCAACCGATACATATTTATTCGGAAATATTTGGGGGGGGCTTCACGCACTCACTTACACTTTAATGCACACTTTTGTAACCAGTCGTTCTATCGCTATAATCGCACACATCTATAAACAGCAACACATCAAAAATCTTTATACACACATAGATGCTTTCTGTGTACAAACATCATGTTATGTCACAAAATTGACAGTAACATCCGTTCTAGGGACTTCCAGCACTCAAGTCGATAAATGAATAGTATCGATTACATTTTGGTAAGAACTTACTTTGCCTACCACCAAGGGTCATTTAAAGGATTTAAGGGCGGCTAGGGATGAGGGGAGGGGTTGAACGCTCTCTGTGAAGGGGGAGTTGCGGAACCGCCCCACTTTTCGAGGATAGCATAGAGATCATTTTGTGGATAACTATGATATTTTAGATTAGTAAAAGGTAGTAGTAGGCTGGAGAGAGAGAGGGGGTAAACGCGGAAACTTAGAGTATAGAGAAAAATCAAGAAAATTTTGAGTACCCCAGGTACAACCTTACTTTACAACAACTCATGACATGATTAGTTCTTGGGAAAATTGAATTAGAATTTTGTTCAAAGCTTACAATAATTTCATAAAACTATGGGCTGGCAAGTCAAAAGAGACGAAAGGAAAGAAAAGGAAAAAACGCTTTACTTAGCTCCCGTCTTCCTACTAACCTACATAATCCATGACGGTTCTGGCCTCGAAATATACAATGTATTATATATATCTGTCAGTCACTGTTATTGTCAAAAACCAAAAATCATGATAATAAGTGCCAAAAAACTAGATTATTCATTAAAATGTATAAATAGTTTTTTTTTTATTTCAGGCATGATTATCCCACGACACAGGGGATCCTAGTGTGGGATCAGAACTATGTAGGTATGTGTTGGGTGTGTTAAGTTATGTTGATGCTAAACGATGGTAGGTAAAGTAATACTTAGCGCTATATATAGTGAACAGAATATCGCGTTGAAAAAATTATACCTAGTTATATTTTTTTTTTCATTCTTTTGTCAATCAAATAGGATTTGAATAGGAAAACGACGAAATAGGACGATTTAGACAACCTTGATGAATATTATAAAATGAATAGGATCAGTGTTAACACTGCGAAGTGTATGCAAATTTCATTTACGCGTAAAAACAAACCAATAAATTTCACATACAATATTAACAATACTGTAATAAAAAAGTTGATTCTATACGAGATCTTGGCGTGAGACTAGATGCAAAAATGACAATGACAGAGCATATCGATATCATCATTGATAAAGCCTATAAACAGCTAGGATTCATTAAGCGAGTCTGTAAACCTTTTAGGAGTATTGAATGTATAAAAGTTCTATACTTTGCCTATGTTCGGAGCATTCTTGAGTATGCCTGCAGTATCTGGTCACCATGTTATATTGTACACATCCAGAGGTTGGAGTCCATCCAAAGAAAGTTTATAAAATATCTCAGTTTCAAAGACCACAGAACATTTGATTCTTACTCGGAAGCATGTAATTATTACAGTGTTGATTCTTTAGTGCAAAGACGCAAGCAATATGATGTCGTGTTGCTGTATGATATATTATCTGGTCGTTTGGATTGCCCTGAACTCCTTGGTAGTGTGTCGCTGGGGGCGCCATTATGTCGCACAAGGCATACTGAGCTCTTTCATGTCCCTCGTGTGAACACCAACTATGCACAAAACTCGGTCCTGTGTCGAGCTGCTAATACTTACAATAAATCATATTCTAGCATTGACATCTTTAGGCACTCGAAGGATACCCTTAAATGGGAAATTAAAAAACTGCATCGCTCATATGTATGAGTTTTATTTCCATGCATAGATCATCACAAGAATAAAACAAAAATGTCTAAAAACAATACCTAATACTATACTCTACTATACTTACACATACCTACATTTATAACACTCCACACTGCACCCACACCCACACGTACATCCACACACCCACGAACATACACATAGATTCATACACACATACACATACATACTCATGCACCCGCACACTTTTATCATCGTGATCAATTTGTTTGTAGCAACTAGTAAGTTTTGTTTGATATATCGTACTGAGTAGAATCATTTGTTAATTTTAAGCTGTGTAGACCTTTTTTTGGCCATAATTTTGTTAATGTTAAACATAAAGTAATATTGTATAAATCGCTGTTGGTTTACCAAAATAAATAAAATAAAAAATAAAAATAAAATAAAATCCCACGACACAGGACGGACACTCATGACACGACTTTTCTTGAAAGCATTTTACGCTTGATTTTATAGTATCCTGCTGCGCCTTTTACTTTATTTTCATATGTATTAGACGCCTTTTTCCCCAAAGGAGGGTAGGCAGAGCCTCAATGAGCCTCTTTTTACAGTGGGTTGCACCATCGTGGAATATAGACGTGACAAGCGCTGATCTTATCGCCGCCATTGCTTCCCATGATTGACTCGGCTAACGGTTTCTTCCAGTAATAAGACATTCCATATTAAGCTAGCAGCCAGGACAAATCTTATACCAACTAATCTTATCAACAAGTCCGGGTAATCCCTTAGTCGACTTTTACGACATCTTAGGCCGGACACACCACAGCATTTTTTTTGTTGTATACTACTTGGAATGAATTACTGGTCAAGCTATTTGTCCACCTGATGTTAAGCGGTACCCTATGAACAGTGCATTATCACATAGGTCACGTCCACCTAGGACGCATCCTATGTGGCATTGCACTGCGCCCATCACCCTGAGACATAAAGATGAAAAGTATCATGTGCCTGTAATTACACCGGCACCCATACCCTTCTAACCGGAACACAGTAATGAGAGCACTACTTTGTACAGAGCTTTGCAGCAGAAATAGGTATGGAGGTAGTACTTTCTCGGATGAACTCTTTCACAAAAAAGCTCTACTACTAACATACTTCAAGTGGCAATGGGCAGGCCATATAGCTCGCAGGACTGATAACCATTATAGCAATTACAAGTCGGACGACGCAAAAAAGGAAGGCTCTCGATAGATCAAAGACATAAAGGTCGCAGGATGGAGGTGGATGGAGGTGGCTCATCACTGTTTGTCGTGGCATTCTATAGGCCTATGTCCAGCAGTGGACTTCTGTGGGCTTATGATGATAATGATCAAAACTAAAGGCTTTACCTTATTAAAGTTTATTATTTTTCAAATGTAAACCACACTTTATGGATAACATTAAATTTAAATATGACCCAAAAATTCCGTTCCAGCGGGACTCGAACCCGCATCTTCGCCTGTGATCAGCGATGCCTTCACCAGTTCGGCCACAGAACGAGCTATGACCCTGGAGACGAGAAGCAAAAGTTGTATTTCTAAATAATTAGATAAATTAACTCATTGCAAATGCGTGAAACAAAACGCAACAGGCTTCATTGCTTTCCCACAACTTCTACGCAAGAAATTAAGCAAGCAAGCTTTGCTTAGCTTGGGGCTAGATAATGTTGTGTGAACTGTCCAGCATTGTTTATTTAATTTTTATTTTTATTTTTAATTGGATTTTTCGTTATCATAACATATGATATGATAATGAAAAACATAACATATCTAATGTGGGGCGGCAGGGTAGCGCCGAGCTACGATACCTATATTGCTTGCCGTAGGTACGTGCTCCAGGCGTAGATGGTGATGGCGCCTGCCTAGTTTTGGCTGGTCCCGTTCCGCTGTCCGGAGTAGATGATGGGAGACAGGAAGGTAGATGACCTTCAGGGAGCCTGTATCGCCCCGAGCCGTGATGCCTCGTCCTGCCTACAGTCGATTGGGGTGTGGGATTCTTCAGAAATGAAACGATACTTCCGTTGGTTGAATGGTGCTTAGCGAGGCTGGCAGACCGTGCATTCGTCGGGTCCGTTCCTGTTCGTAGTACTGGATGACTTGTGGAAGTGTTCAATGGGCTGCACCTCATACTGTTTCGCTCTTCCAGACTATTTCTTTCTTCTTCTCGCATATAGGAAAACACTCATTGATACTTCCACAAGCCAATTTGCTTAGGAACCCCTGGGCGTTACCGCAACGAGAGCGGTGAAAGCTGAACGTAAACAGCCCTATTTTTGCTGTCCCTTGGACCTCAGTATGCCAACCTTTCTGCCCATATCTCTTTATTTTCTTACATCTAAGTACATTGGTTACTATTTCTACGTACCTATTAGGTATAGCTACCTACCATATGTTTAAGCTTTGTACATAGGTCCCTCGTTAGGTGGCTATATCGATTCTTATCCGCTAGTTTTACATTGTTACATAGTCAATGTACTTAGAAAGTCTTATATTTCTTGTTGGCCGGACTTGCCTTTCGGTTTGTCCGGTCAACAAGACGCTGCCTACTCTTGCGCATGCGTCGACACTAGCGTGACGCTGTCTCGACGATAATTGGCCTTGGTAGAAGGATTTCAACGATGCGACCTTAGTACAGTGGGCGCGCCGGACCGAGTTTATAAATATTAGCAGCGGTCCGCCGTGTCTCCGCTCAGTATGCGCTAGACCTTTGCGCGTGCCACTACTGACGGAGACCAGCTATCCTGGGCTTAGCAGCTCACCAGGTCTTTACCCTTGACGTGCCCACGTACCACCAGCTGAGAATCCTTTACCAAGTCTGTGCCAATTACCTTTAGTTACCTAAGTACCTACTTTACCTTTTACCTGCTGGTACCTGTGTACCAGTAGGTACTACCTGTGGTACTCTGGCACCTTGACCAGAACCTCGCCCCCAGACTTACCTCCAGACCTTCGCGTCTGGTTACCTGTCTGGTATACCGGGCGGTTCATACCCCTACAGGAAGGTGAGGTTAAAGAAACGCATCTACCTGCCTACCCCTAACCTATGGTGGCACCAACGTCCTTTATTCACAATGTTCTAAGTAACTAAAGCCTGCCTATTGCTAATAATAAAGAGAATCGTTTATTTCAGCCAACTATTTTTAAGTTATGATACCTATTCATGATTTTCTTAAAATTACTTCTTAAGATCATCTAATCATCATCGCGAGTCGCGGACATCCTCCCCCCGATGCGCGGCATTGTCCTCTGGCCGCTTACTCGCTGCTCGGTAGAGTCGTGGTGGGATGACCGTCGCTCTGGCTCTCGATATGTAGAGGCGTCGTTGTAGTGGGAAGACCGTCGCTCAGCCCCCGGAGTGAAGTGAAGTCCTAGCTCGGAGTACACGATGACCGGTGTCTGCTGTCTCACTGGCTCCCTGAGAGACATGAGGGTTGTCTCCAGGGACCAGGAGTATCGCCTTGGAGCAGGGTCGCTTGAACGTCCCATGCGACGTGCGTGCCTCGATGTTCCTCGTTCGGCCATCGGGTCCAGGGTAGGTACGGACCACGATGCCTCGAGGCCAGGTGTTTCTTGGGAGTGTGGGGTCCACTATGAGGATCGTGTCCCCACACTGCAAGTCTCGTTCAGTGATGTTGTGGTTGTTACGTCTAGGTACGAGAGTTGGTAGGTACTCTCGCACCCATCTAGCCCAAAAGTGGTCGGCTAGTCTCTGCGCTGTCCGCCATGAGCGCCGGCCGCTGAGGTCCGCTTCGGTGTAAGCCCCCATCTCTAGGGCTCCGCAGGATTTCCCCATGAGGAAGTGATTTGGTGTAAGCGCCTCCTCTTCTGTGTCATCAGTGGTGATGAGTGGTCGCGAATTGATCACGTGCTCGGCCTCTAGCAGTAGCGTATGTAAGACCTCTTCCTTGGGGTGACGCTCTCTCAGTGTCACCGCTAGAGCCGTCTTGACTGATCGAACAAGACGCTCCCATGCTCCCCCTTGATTCGGGGCCCCCGGGCTGATGTACTTCCAGCGCAGGCCCATGGTTTTGGCCTCTCCCGCGAGGCCGCTGTCGGAATTGAGTTCTTCGACAGCCCCCCGTAGCTCCCTGTCAGCGCCGACGAAGTTCGTCCCGTTGTCGCTGAACATGGTACGCGGCATCCCCCGTCTGGCCGCCATCCTTCGTAGTGCTAATAACATTGAGTCTGTGGACAGAGAAGCAGCCAGCTCCAAGTGCACTGCCCTTGTAGCTAAGCAGGTAAACAAGGCCCCCCATCTCTTCTCGTGGCGGCGTCCCACCGTCACTGTCATGGGGCCGAAGTAGTCCACACCCGTATTAGTGAAGGGCGGCTCTCCCACCTTGAGTCGCTCTCTAGGCAAGTCCCCCGTCGGAAGTCGTTGAGGCCCCTCTCTATGGACTCGACACCATTGGCAGCCATGTCTCGTTGCTCTCACCGCCGACCGAAGCCCCAGCACCCAGTACCTTTGACGTACCTCGTTTATTACTGTGGCGTGATTTCCATGATTGAATTTTTCATGAAAATGAGTGATGAGCAATCGAGTCAAGTAGTTCTTACTATCCAGTATGATAGGTCGCTTGTAGTCGCGATCTAATCCCACCGCTGCGTCGATCCTCCCCCGTATTCGCAGAAGTCCCCCTTCCTTGACGATATCCAATTTCTTTAACTTGCCTGAGTCCTCAAGGCAGCTCTCTCGTTGACTTCTCATTAGAAGTTCCCGTTCGGCTCTCTCTACGTAGGTAGCGTCTAGAGACAGAAACTTCTTACCAGTTTTCTTTTCTGTAGGCCTCTTGTAGAGCTGCTCTCTCTTTTTCTTAGAGACCCTTTTCCAAGTAGGGTCCTGCTCCTTTGCAGCTTGCACGAGCTCTACCTTACAGCGGCATAAGTCGATAAACTGGTATATCCGGGCAGTCGCTCTCAGGAGTCTCGTCCACCTCGAGAATCTAGTAGGGTCAGGGGTAGAGTACTCACAGACCCGAGCTGCCGCAGTGATGTGCAGCTCTCTTTCCTCTCCTGATTGCTCTCGCTTGAACGAGCGTACTGCCGGCCATTCCTCTTCTTCCTTTCCTAAGAACTCCGGGCCAATGAACCATCGATGCCCCCCGTTGAAGTCCTTAGGGATGTCTCTAGTAGAGTCATCCGCTGGGTTCTGACCTGTAGGTACCCAGCGCCATTGTTGAGGTCTTGTCGTATCTTCGATTTCCGCCAGACGATGTGCCACGAAAGACTTGAAGGTTCTTGGATCCGTTTTGATCCAAGAGAGCACCGTGCTAGAGTCTGTCCAATAAGTCTTACTTGTCGCCTTTAAGTCCATTTCCCGGTCGATAGAGTGCGCTAACCTCGCTCCCAACAGTGCAGCCTGCAGCTCTAGTCGTGGTATAGAGACTGGTTTCAACGGAGTGACTCTAGCCTTCCCGGCTAGTAGAGTCACCGTATACTGACCTTCTTGGTTTCTCTGTCTCCAATAGACTGCACACGCGTAAGCTATCTCACTAGCGTCTGTGAAGACATGTAGCTCTCCCTCCGTTTGGTAAGGCGAGACGCATCTAGGGACTCGTAGATCGTCGAGTAGGTGTAAATTCTGAAGATACGTTTGCCATGAAGACTCGTCCGTCTGCTTTACCTTTTCGTCCCAACCGACGCCGCTCCTCCAGATGTCTTGTAGCAGTCTCTTCCCTTGGATTAGCACAGGCGACGCTAAGCCCAAGGGATCGAAGGTTGACATTACGGCGCTCGCGACTTGACGCTTCGTCGGAGTCTCCATTTGATCGACGACCTCTCTTACGTTTCTTAGATGGGTCCTGAATCCCATCTCGACCTTTTCTGTGAACCAACGCAGCCCGAGGGTTCTTTCCTCTTTCGACCCGAGCTCTACCTGCGTGGTTACCTCTGTGGTGAGTCCTTTCTGGACTCTCTCTCTGTTCGATGCCCATCCCCTCAGCTGGAACCCGGCCTTTTGGTGGATGGTCTCTACCTCTTTCGATACTCGAAGCGCCTCTACCTCCGTTTCAAAGCAGTGAAGATAATCGTCCATGTAATGGTTTCTTACCACTGCTCTACCTGCTTCGGGGTATCTCTCCTGGAACTCTCGGGCGTTCAGGTTCTTCACGTAGATAGCTAGACTCGGTGAACAAGCGGCGCCGAAGATGACTGACGTCATACGATACTCTTTCGGCGCTCCGGTTCGCTCCGCTCCTCTCCAGAGGAAACGCAAGCTGTCTCTATCTTCATACCTGATTTTGACTTGAAGGAACATTTCTTTAATATCGGATACCACGGCGACCGGTCTCTGCCTGAAGCGAAGAAGCACTCCAAACAGTGACTGAAGCAAGTCCGGTCCCGCTAGTAGAGCGTCGTTGAGACTCTTCCCTTTGAACTTAGCCGCCGCATCAAAGACTAACCTTTTCTTTTTCTTAGTGGGATGCGTCACGGCGAAGTGAGGTAGGTACCATTTCCTCGTTGACGACGACTCGTGAGTCACCTCCTCGGCATATCCGCTGTTGAAGAGGTTCTCTACCTGCCTTTGGTACTCCGATTTCAGCTCTAGATCCTTGTCAAGTTTCCGCTCTATGTTCCGAAGTCTGCTGAGCGCGGACTCGTAGTTGTCCGGCATCGACTCTAGATCGCTCTTCCAGAGCAAACCTGTTTCGAAGCGTCCGTTCTCTAACCTTCGAGTATTCTTCAGTAGTATCTGCACGGCTCGTTCTTCAGAAACCGTGCTCGGTCGACGCGGTTGAACCCCCAATGATTCAATCGCGAAGTGTTCCTTGATGAGCTGGTCCAGCTCATCATCACGAGTAGAGACGTGTGCGCAGGTAAGGTAGTTCATCTTCTGAGCCGCTCCTCCATCCAGACCGTGAAGCACCCATCCTAGGTGCGTCAGTGAGGCAGCTGGCTGATTACGTTTACCTTTACGTGTCGCTCGTGATACTATCAGCTCCCAGTTGTCCTGCCCGATGAGCAGTCTCGGAGCTTCCTCTGCGTAGTGTAGCCTGCTTACCAGTTTCTGCAGATGCATACACTCTTCTAACCTTGACTTGTCGATCCGTTGAGGCGTCAGTCGCAACCGATCTATAGTGCGAGCCCCGCAGATCTTACGCCGTTGACTCTGGTGGAGGCCTCTAAGCTTCAAGTTCACCCGCATAGAGTCGTCCTTCTTGATGACTCTACCGCCGACTGTCTCTATGGAGAGAGCTTCCTTGGGTCCATGAAGTCCAATTTCCTCTGCCACCGCCGAGTCGAGAAGGGTCACTGTTGAACCCTCGTCCAAAAGGGCCATTACCTTGGCCGTCCCCCTGGGCCCGTATATCTCTACAGGCACCATCTTTAAATACGCTCTCGCGCCCTTCGTAGCGTTCACCTGGCTTAGATGAACGTTGTTGGCCACTTCCTTGGCCCCTTCCTTGCTATTATCTGAACTGCTCTGATCCTTGGGCCCATGGTCTGGCTGCTTACCCTCTTCGTGCAGTAGGTGATGATGCCATCTTCTACATTGCTTACACGGTGGCCTTCGACAGCTCTCCTTCCTGTGTCTGGTTCTCAGACACTTAAAGCACAGACTAGCTTTCTTCACTATGACCCACCTGTCATTCACGCTAGCTTGCCGGAACTTCTTACACTCCTCTAGTGAGTGACTTCCTTCGCAATGCGGGCACGTATGTAGCTGCGTCTCTCTCTCCTTAGCGGCATGTGCGCTTTGACGCTGAGGGTGTATTACCTTCTTAGCTGTGGCCTCCTGGGAGGCATACGGGCCGCATCTCTCAGCTTCCCTGTTCAGGAACTGTGATATCAGCGATAAGTCCGGGTCCTCGTGCTCTGCTGCGAAGTCGTACCACCGGTACTTCAGTACCATGGGTAATTTATCAATTATTACCTTGATCATTTCCGGTGATTTCAGATAATGCGGTTTCTTTAGCCCATTGATCGTCGCGACGGTGTTGTTGATCACGCTGGCAAACACACACACATCTCGCGCGTTCTCCGTTGTTCTTGGCAGGTTCTTTACCTTTTCCAATTCTGCTAGAACTAGGGCGTCCAGCCTCCCATACCTGCGGCGTAGTGACTCTAGCACCTCACTAGGTGCGCACTCAGAATATAAAATACTCCTTACCGCTTCTTTGGCCGGTCCTCTGATCGCCTTCCTCAGCCGTGCCATATTCTGCACGGAACTGAATAGCGGCGCGGTGTCTTCGTACACCGTTCTGAAGGCCAACCATTCCCCACAGCTGCCGTCAAAGACTGGAAGTTCATGCATGTACACCGGTTGATGAGCAGTCCCCGATCTCGGCGCGGATGTGATGGCCCTCACGATCGCTTCGGCTAGAGCATCAGTGCCACTAGCCTCCATACCTTTAGGTGCTGTGTCCTCTGGCTTCACGCCGGCGGTGGCAGTTGGATCCTGAAGTTTTATGGCGCACTCCTTCGCGAGTACGTCACCTGGTCGCCCCTCCGCGGACGTCCCTTCTTCCCCTAGATGTCCTCCACCAGACATCCTGCCTACCGTAGCTTCCACCCAATCTCGGACACCTTCAGATCTACCTTCAGGTTCGTCCACAGCAGAGTCCAAGTCTGCCGCGTCCTCCTCGTCCAATCTCAACAGCTCCATGTCCATCCTCGCTAGGTCGGCGGCGGCCTGGGCTTGTCTAAGCACCTGGCGGTTGAGTTCTGCTCGCAGCTCTACCTCACGTCTCTTCCTCGCCTTCTCCGCCAGCGAGGCACTCTTTGAGGCAGGGCGGGCCTTGGACTTACCAACTGTTCTCGTTCTCCTCTCACTTGGCTGCGCTTCCATGGTGTTATCAGTAGTACCTGTCGTTTTTGTCATCGTACCTTTAGTAGTATCCGAGCTACTGGCTACCCCTGAGATTCTGAAGTCCGAGTCCTCGGACATCAGTCCCTGACCCACAGCTGGTCGGACCGGAACCTCCGGTCGGGCTGGTGTAGGCCTCGACGCCTCCGTCGGGGTTGGCTGGGGTACCACTGGCTCCTCCATCGGTGGTCGACGTGATGTTCCTGCTTGGCTCCTGGTTACTGGCATCCCGTGACTGGTGTGTCTGTATCAGCAACGACTTACATAAACGCCAACACGCCAGTACGTCAGTCCAGGTCCGATGTTCCGATGGCCCAGGTCGATGATCCGGTTCGGTCCGCTTTGATCCGGTTCGGTTCGATCCGCTTTGGCTTGATCCGCTTTGACTTGATCCGCTTTGGCTCGATCCGCTTTGGCTCGATCCGCTTCAGGCTTGATCCGCTTCAGGCTTGATCCGCTTCAGTCCGATCCGCTTCGGTCCGATCCGGTTTGCTCCGTTGGTCCAGTGGTCCAGTGGTCCAGTGGTCCGCTATCAGGGAGCACCCGTAGGTAACTGAAATTGAACAGTAATCGAATGAGTTTCGATTAGATACGCAGCGCCAGTACTTCGGTCGTGGTATGATCCACTTGGACAGTACTGGCTGGTCAGAAGATCCGCTTCCCCTCGATGTGGTTGTCACAGCAGCTCCTGGTTTCGCTCTGGTTTCCAGCAGTACGGTATCCGGCGCTCGAAGGACCAGATAATGTGGGGCGGCAGGGTAGCGCCGAGCTACGATACCTATATTGCTTGCCGTAGGTACGTGCTCCAGGCGTAGATGGTGATGGCGCCTGCCTAGTTTTGGCTGGTCCCGTTCCGCTGTCCGGAGTAGATGATGGGAGACAGGAAGGTAGATGACCTTCAGGGAGCCTGTATCGCCCCGAGCCGTGATGCCTCGTCCTGCCTACAGTCGATTGGGGTATGGGATTCTTCAGAAATGAAACGATACTTCCGTTGGTTGAATGGTGCTTAGCGAGGCTGGCAGACCGTGCATTCGTCGGGTCCGTTCCTGTTCGTAGTACTGGATGACTTGTGGAAGTGTTCAATGGGCTGCACCTCATACTGTTTCGCTCTTCCAGACTATTTCTTTCTTCTTCTCGCATATAGGAAAACACTCATTGATACTTCCACAAGCCAATTTGCTTAGGAACCCCTGGGCGTTACCGCAACGAGAGCGGTGAAAGTTGAACGTAAACAGCCCTATTTTTGCTGTCCCTTGGACCTCAGTATGCCAACCTTTCTGCCCATATCTCTTTATTTTCTTACATCTAAGTACATTGGTTACTATTTCTACGTACCTATTAGGTATAGCTACCTACCATATGTTTAAGCTTTGTACATAGGTCCCTCGTTAGGTGGCTATATCGATTCTTATCCGCTAGTTTTACATTGTTACATAGTCAATGTACTTAGAAAGTCTTATATTTCTTGTTGGCCGGACTTGCCTTTCGGTTTGTCCGGTCAACAAGACGCTGCCTACTCTTGCGCATGCGTCGACACTAGCGTGACGCTGTCTCGACGATAATTGGCCTTGGTAGAAGGATTTCAACGATGCGACCTTAGTACAGTGGGCGCGCCGGACCGAGTTTATAAATATTAGCAGCGGTCCGCCGTGTCTCCGCTCAGTATGCGCTAGACCTTTGCGCGTGCCACTACTGACGGAGACCAGCTATCCTGGGCTTAGCAGCTCACCAGGTCTTTACCCTTGACGTGCCCACGTACCACCAGCTGAGAATCCTTTACCAAGTCTGTGCCAATTACCTTTAGTTACCTAAGTACCTACTTTACCTTTTACCTGCTGGTACCTGTGTACCAGTAGGTACTACCTGTGGTACTCTGGCACCTTGACCAGAACCTCGCCCCCAGACTTACCTCCAGACCTTCGCGTCTGGTTACCTGTCTGGTATACCGGGCGGTTCATACCCCTACAGGAAGGTGAGGTTAAAGAAACGCATCTACCTGCCTACCCCTAACCTATGGTGGCACCAACGTCCTTTATTCACAATGTTCTAAGTAACTAAAGCCTGCCTATTGCTAATAATAAAGAGAATCGTTTATTTCAGCCAACTATTTTTAAGTTATGATACCTATTCATGATTTTCTTAAAATTACTTCTTAAGATCATCTAATCATCATCGCGAGTCGCGGACAATATCAATAACCAAAAGTACCTCAACTGTACGCTACCTTAGCCAAAAGTACCTCAACTGTACGCTACCTTAGCCAAAAGTACCTCAACTGTACGCTACCTTAGCCAAAAAAGTTGGGTCAAACAATGTATGGGGAGTTGCCCATGTTCTTTGTGGGCACTATCAACTAAGCGCCGATGGGAGCCATCTACAGGAGTCTCATTTGGAAACCTTCACCAATGCATCGCCGATTACAGACGAAGATGCGGGTTCGAGTCCTGCTGGAACGGATTTTTTGGGTCACATTAAAATTGTTCCTTATCCGTCCATTACTCGTGGTATCTATAGTCAGTCAGCATAGTTTAGCCTCTGCTCGTCTAATTAGACGCTCTCGTCAGTGCAGGGTCGCCGAGAGCCGCTCTGACGTCACTAATTGCACGAGCGCACGATGACGACCTAAAATGCTTTGTACGAACCATTCATTCACGCGATGTACACTATTTGACGGTATTTTACAAGGTTTAATTTAACTAGCTTTCCTGTCTTTGGAGGATAAATATACTGGCTTATTTTTCTTCATATAACGGCTTCCGAGTGATCCAAACGATTTCGCCAATGTTATATTAATTGTTATAAAATTAATCAAGTCGTCACCCAGTTTAAATGGAGGCAGAACAAGTAATACATTTTGTAAAAATTAAAAAACCCTCAACGCTATGAAACGGCTGAACCGATTTTGATCAAACATAGCTAAGAACACTCCCGACAAATTCACCTTCCAGATAAAAAAAAGAAGCTAAATCGGTTCATCCGTTCGGGAGCTACGATGCCACAGACAGACACACACACAGAGACACACACAAACACACACACACACACAACAAAAGACACGTCAAACTTATAACATCCCGTCGTTTTTGCGTCGGGGTTAAATTAAGAAGTATTAGGGTCTTGTTTTGACTACATACTACAGGCCTAGCACCCTCATGAGGTATGGGAGCGGCACGGGAGGGGTGACATGTGACGTAAAGAACTGTCGGGCTACACACGTGATGAAAATTAGTGAAGATAGATCTTACGATATTTACAAATAGTACCTAAGTCATTGCGAAAGAGAATAAAATACTTGTTCAAATAATTATTATATTTAATACTTATATCAATATTTTCAAATGAACTTTCAATTTATTAGTTTATGTCCATATCGCTACTCGAATCACTGTCAGTATGACTGGAATCACTTTCGTTATCAGAGTCGTCGTATATCGTTTTCATGCTCGGTTGAATTTGGATCAGATTTCCTAACCTTGAAAGAATTATATACATTATAAACAACATCTTTAGTTTGAGCTCTAATCCGAGGATCCATCTTTGGTTGCTAATCTCGTGTGCGTATTGTCTAAACATTTGACATATGAAAATCACCACCCTCCCGTGCCGCTACCATACCTCAGGAGGTTACTTAGTTAACGTTACCTATACTTATAGGTATTAGTAGAAGAACGCTAGAATAGGATAGAGTTAGGTAGACGATGAATTTACACACTTAGGATTCGATTAATGAAAGAAAACTTCTTTTTTTTTTCAATGATAGACCTTTGTTTGGCCACGATCTTACATGTAAAAGAGCATTTGATTTTTAAAAAAAACGGGCATGCAAAAAATATTAAATGGGAACTCATTTTCTTACATAGATAGTGGTGCATAATATAGATAGATAGATAGATAGATAGATAGAAAATACTTTATTGCACACCTTAATAAATAAAAATAAGAATAAAAGAAACAAAACTTAACTATACTTACAATTAAAAGTACAATGGGCGGTAATATACTGTAGCATTATAGCGTGCGGTAGTAGATGTGTGTTTATCTCCAAACGCAATCAGATCTGAGACTGGCGGCCATACTAAATATTATTCGTCTTGGTAAGACCTTTTAAACGACACTACAATCATATCTATTGGAACTGGGTACCATTTTCCCCATTGTCCTTTTAATATTTCTTTATACAATAAAGAATAAACGTAAATGTTTCAAGCCATAACAACATAAACAAGGAAATCTAGACTCTTGGCTATCACCGAACAGAATAAGACTTTAATGGTGATATAAATTCCTAGAATCAGCTTAAAAGAAACCGGGTTTACTCAATATTCAACGCTTTAAAATCGCATAAATATAGAATCGCATAAAATAGTTCGGCTCGCATAAAACGGAGGGATTCGCATAAAATAAAGCGCAGCCATATCTCAAGTTTCCGGAACGATTTAGCAACGGAATAAGTGCATCCGAATCTGGATTAGGGTTGCTAAGTAATCCAAAAATAATCTAAATTATATTAATTAAACAAAAACCAATGGACAAGACTCGCGATCGACCAAAATAATGGAATATTAAAAAGCAGACAACAGCTAAATTCCGTCACTACTAAATAACTCAGTAAAGTTCAAGTAAAACAAACAAAACAAAAAAAAAAGCAAAAGAGGTAAAGTATAGCACTCGTGCAACGGAAAGTGAATGAAAATCACGAAAAACAGTATTTAAACAAATATTACCCGGATCGTTCGTAAGATTCATTTATAGTTATAACTAGACATCGGATTTTATGAATTTGCATGTTTGCATATGCAAATGCATATAATGCTATTTTTATAGCGTTATTGCATATTTTGGTACTTTTTCATTGATAGTGCTTATTTCAGTAGTTATGCGAGCACGTTGGCAGAGTAAGGCATGTTGTATTACGCCGTCAACACATCCGACTCGCGCACACTCGGCGAGCGCACTGAATCCGACCGAATGGGTCGCATAGTGGTCGGCCGGCGCTCGGTATACGTAAGCGGGTTGCGCCGTGCATGCGGGAGGGGGCATGCCTGCTGCACTCGCTGCTTCACTCACGCGCCTAACGCAATTCAATTGTTTGTGTCTCGCTGTGTTTGTTTATTTTTGATGAAATTATGCCGCCAATGAAAAAAAATACCCAGATTTTAATAGAATCCTAGATAAAAATATACCCAGGTCAATTAACGACTGATAGCACTGTGATTTTTTGAGAAGTATGTGAAAAGTGAATACCTTCTTCAAAAAAATATCAAATAAACGTAAGTTCTTATTATAATTGTATTTTTGATTGTGCATATTTTATGCATATTTCGCCCTTTTTTTGTGCATATTTGCATGCATATTTTGGCATTTTGATAGTGCATATAATCTGATGTCTAGTTATAACAAATACAAATACAAATAAGTTCATAGTTTATTATTTTTCAAGTATAAACCACACTTTATGGATAACATTAAATTTAAATGTAACCCAAAAATTCCGTTCCAGCGGGACTCGAACCCGCCTGTGATCGGCGATGCCTTTATCAATTCGGCCATAGAACGAGCTATGACGCTGAAGACGAAATTTGTGGACAAATAAATCAAATCAATAAGTGTGAAGACAAATAAGTTCATTTCTAAAAACAGATTATACACAATTTGGTTATACACAATGGATTCCGCACTAGGGCTAGCCTGTATCGCGGGTATCTGGAAATAGTTTAATAAATACGATTAAATATTGATAAACAATGCGAGACAATAAAAATAAATAGAAAGCATTCTTACAAACTTTACAAAAAACATTTAAATTACATTTTAAAATAAAATCAAACAACCAATTAGGGAGATACTAATGTAGGTACTAACTATTGCTATCAACGGATGAAAAGCTCAAAGATGAAATTCCTAAAAAAGGTAAGGTATAATATAATATTTGTCCTGGCTGCTAGCTTATTTAGGAATGTGTTACGAGCATTACTGCAAAAGTATGTTTACCTCGGGCAGATCATACAGCTAGGTAAACATAACTTCGAGAAAGAATTAAGTAGGAGAATTCAGCTTGGCTGGGCAGCATTTGGAAAACTTCGTCAAGTTTCTCGTCGCCCATCCCACAATGCCTAAAGACAAAAGTCTTTAACCAGTGCGTCCTACCAGTTATGACTTACGGAGCTGAAACGTGGACACTCACTGTAGGACAGGTCCATAAACTTAAAGTCGCTCAGCGAGCTATGGAGAGGGCTATGCTTGGAGTCTCCCTGAGGGATAAGATCCGAAACGAGGTTATCCGACAGAGAACCAAAGTTCTAGACAAAGCCCAGAGGATTAGCAAGCTGAAGTGGCAGTGGGCCGGTCATGTCTGCAGAAGAACCGATAATCGGTGGAGTAAACGAGTTCTTGAGTGGAGACCGCGTCTGGGCAAACGTAGTGTAGGACACCCTCTGGCTAGGTGGAGCGACGACTTGCGCGGGGTGGCTGGCAGAAACTGGATGAGGAGAGCCGAAAACCGGGCTCAGTGGCGTGCCATGGGAGAGACCTATGTCCAGCAGTGGACTGCAGTAGGTTGATGATGACGAGCATTACTGGAAGAAAGCGTTAGCAGAGTCAATCGTGTGAAGCAATGGTGCAAACCCACGGTGAAAAGAGGCCCATTTGAGGCTCTGCCTACCCTTTCGGGGAATAAGGCATGTGCCTATGTATGTACGAATTTATTGCGTAATCGAAAATCTAAATCTAATATGCCTTCTAAAATTTATTAACTTTTATCAGTGGATAGCTAATAGAGATATTTACGTTATAAGCGCATTCCTGCCCTGGATACATACGTGGAAATAGATATACGCGTGGTATAGATACGTGGTCTACTTTTTATCCCGGTACCTACGTGAAATCGTGGGCAGACGCTTGCAAGTTACATAACGTCAACGCCAAGAATCTAAGATATCGTATCTCTAAGTATTCTACCATCTCTGCAACGACAATGCTCCGACGAGCTTTTCGATCTAATCCCGCCATCGAGATTTTAAGATGTCGTAGGAAAATGAGGGTACCAGGGATTTCACAAAATCCCTAGGGATACCACGAAGTCAAGATGTTGAATATTCTTGGTTATTAGGTAAGACATCTCACTAAATATTTGTGGTGATATGTCGTCTCACTAAACGAAATCTTGTAAAACGAGAAAAGTGTTGATACCACGTTAGCTGCAAGCGAGACGAAGGCGAGAGTGGCCCGGTAGAGCCCGCAGTGAACCAAAACTGACACCTGCACGCAAATACAATAAAAACACTGTAAAAATGTGTTTAGTTCATCGTAAACTGATGATATTTATGATATACTATCAATTAAAACATGTGTGTTAAGTCTCCTAATTCCCGCGAAATCAACTTTCGCTATCTGAAGAAGTGTTGATGAGCAATGGGCAAAAAACACCAAAATATAATAATTTCGCGCCTCAAGTGTGAGCTTCCACCTAAACTTTAAACTTATTATAGCATCACATCGCGCGAGCTCGTGGTAATAATCTCAGGGCATTTTATAGAAATCAGGGGCTCAATTCTACTAAACCAATCGTATTAAAATAGTAAATGAACCGTCTCATACTTGTCACTTTTGAGACTTTTGGTACTCTACTAGCTTCAATGGTTTTTCAATTGCATTATAATTGTGACCATTTAGAAACAATCGTAAAATCTTTCTGCATAAAAATTCGTAAAATCATAATATTAAATTAAATTGTAATTCGTTTCGTATCAGGTTTTATTGTAATTGCATAATACAATAATGGTTTTTCTTTAGAAAATAGTACAATTGGACCCCAGGCTTTATGTCAGGATTGTCCAGTGAGGCATCTGGTAACTCTTGCTGTAGCAACCCTATAGGTTGGGTTTTACTCCGCTGTTTTCGATATCGTTCTTCGCGCATCAGCGCTTCAACAAATGTTAGTTGACAGCTCACATGAAACAGAACTTTGAGTTCGCTATCCGTTTTTGAACGGAATTACTGGAAAGCAGCAATACAAAGTAGATACAAATTTGAGAACTAAATTGGTAGCAAAGGAAAATGTATTTTGCTTTATTTTTTGAAACGGTTTGTAAATATATTTCTCCTTCTTTTTATTTTTTTATTTTAGTTGTATGGTACATGGGTAAGGTAAATGCTTTCGCATGTCGCGCGAAATTCAAATTTTTTGGTGTTTTTTGCCCATTACAGCTCATCAACACTTCTTCAGATAGCAAAAGTTGATTTCGCGGGAACTAGGAGACTGATACAAAGACTTCCTGTCCATCCAAAGGTTGTCTGGAAGAGATCGCTTTTAGCGATAAAACCGCCCATTGTACATTACTGTTATTGTTTTTGTTATTTTATCTTTGTATTTTTTATATTTGTGCAATAAAGTGTTAATCTATCTATCTATACACATGTTTTAATAATTCTATAGTATCTCATAAATATCACCAGTTACGATACCCCTAAACCAACAAAAACACTGTAAAAATGTGTGTATCTTGGCATAACTGATGATATTTATGAGATAAGTACTATCAATTAAAACATGTGTGTTAAGTTTTATAGTTTTCGCGAAATCAACTTTCGCTATCTGAAGAAGTGTTCTTGAGCTGTAATGAGCAAAAAACACCGAAAAATAAAAATTTCGTGTAACAGGTGAGAGCGTCCACCTTAACATGCAATGTATGTGTGTTAGTCCGGGTGGAATGTTGCAACTGAATTTTAAAGCAGTTATCCTCAACTGATTGAGATGATATTTAACAATGCAATATTATGGTGACAGCGAGCTGATCTGATGATGGAGACGCCATAGGACGGTAATCATCAATACACACGTGTATCAACGACGTTTTGCGACACACTTGTAAAGAAAATAATAATAAAACAGAATACACACTCTGTGTTAATGTTCACAGTTTTTATTTTTTATCTTTACATTGATAGACCTTTGTTTGACAACGCTCTCACCTGTTGGTAAGTGACGATGTGGCCGAAGATGGATTACAGGTGGGTTACTATGAGCTCTTATTGCCATGCAGTTGATAAACTATTCAGCACAAAATATTGGTTCCGTGATGTCCGCAACTATATTTAAAGGCACAATCGCAGAGGGTCTACAGACTTCTGCGATTAAAGTTATTCAACGATGAAAAATGTCAACGATGAACCGATATTTTGTACTGAATAGTTTTTGAACTGTATGGATATAAGAGCTCATAGTAACATGTCATAGTCATTATGGGCCTATGCGGTGAAATTAGAGCCACTTTATGAGCAAGTGTGTTGAAAATAATATTACAGTCTATTCTACTTTTCCTTATTTATACCGCACTGGGTAGGTAAGGTACACTGTGCTAAGTCTGATACTACACCTCAATGTATCTAACAGAGAACTGAAGGGGAAGATCGCGGATCTAGGTTGATTTTGAAGTGACATCCAAGATGTGCTCATTGGTTTAAAAATGTATGGGAAAATATTCAGATTTTATCCTAAAAAAAAAGCTAAATAAATAAATTTAAAAAATGCGGGTCAGTTCACACAACATTATAACATTATGTAGCCCCAAGCTAAGCAGGGCTTGTGTTATGGGTACTAGATAACTGATATACAATACATTACATTATTTGAGCTACCTTTAGATCGCTAGCAGTGGTCTTCAGGTAGCACAACTGTTTCATATGTATTTTGTACATACCTTGTATTAGTAGTATTATTATTTCTGTATATAAATAAATGTATACATTACATAGATAGATATTTTGTATTATAGTAGTACCTATCACCCAACAGTCACATACATAATCCTGACACTATCCCTGTGTCGTGGGTACCAGGAATTAAGAGTACCATTTTTGACCTATTAGTTATATGTTAGTTAGTATGGGACAAATCTTGTAACTGATTTTTTAAGCACTTTAATACGACCGATTGAACTGAAATTTCGCAATGCACACGAAGGTTAGATGGTAAACTTGTTGCTTGTGATGGTTAACAATAATGCAACAACACAATGCACAATGCAATGCAATAACAACAAATATCTGCAGATCGTACAAATATTTGTTCCAAGGCGCAATTTGAACCCGCAACCTCCTGCGTCGCAGGCGAATGTGATAAAGGGTTTTTGGTAATGATAATTTAATAACGAGTGATATAGACACTTTTTTAGGTCGAAATTGAATGGAATAAAGAAATTTCTCTGCTTCGGTGTCCTTTCCAGTTAGCTATAGATCCTCGTTCGTCTATGTTTACAGTGCAAGTGGAGTGGATTCTATTGTCTTGCTGCGGCGAGGTTTCTTTGCTTTCGTGGGTTCAATTCTCACTTTATTTTCTGCAAACTTGAGGATTCAAAGTTCAGTGACAGTGGCGGACAGTAGAAGGAAAATACAAAGGTTTCACTGCAACTTTTAATACCCTAGCAACATGATCTTCATCACACATTAGTCCACTGCTGGACCTCGCCCATAATGTGCCAAAGGGTCTGGTGGTCGGGTCTTCACATCCGTGTCTATTTTTGGGAGTTTTTTTTTTCTTCTCTTCAGTTTCGGCGGTGTACAATCGATGTAAGAAATGGTGTTCAATGACGGGTTTTTACGGCCGTTTCACATCATGTTTATAGTCTTGAAAATAGATGGCGCCAGCTCTGTACAAGCTAAAGTAGCTCTGTCAAAATAAAGTCAAATGTCAATGTCAACAACGTAGTGATATATTTTCGTGATATTCACACAAAAGCACAGACAATGCATTTGTTATTTTGACAAGTTGGCTCGATAGATGGCGCTGACTCACAGCGCCATCTATCGAGCCAAATTGAACAACTTTTTTTTAAGCCATCAGGGCTTCCACAATGCTTACACAAATTGTTCCCCCTGAATACACATCCTATTCCCAAACTGCACCAACATGAATTGTGATATAGGAAGTGCAGTAGGAAATATTTGCGAGTCTCGGAAGTATATTTCAGTACACTGACGGCGCAATATACCGGGTATTGTGTACCTACAATTTTGAATTGTGCTCTAAATTCAGTGCGGGACAGATAGTTCTCAAAACGGGGTGTGGAACATTCTGGATTTTAAATGAGATTTTATATATTTTGTATTCTACTACTACTAACAATAATCAAAGTTTTTCAGGTACCATAATAATGAACCAGGAACCACATTTTGATGTTGTTATCATACAAAATTATAGATAATAAATTCGTCTTTCCAGCTAACTAATAAAAACTAAGCAGTTTCATACAAAATTTTCACATAAATACGTTTTAACCATCGCAAGAATCGCTGAAAATGACGAAAAATGGGGTCTGTATAGGTACCAGTAGGTATAGCTAAATGGGGTCTGTATAGGTACCAGTAGGTATAGCTAAATGGGGTCTGTATACGTACCAGTAGGTATAGCTAAATCTACTGCAAATTTTAATGTGAAAATAATAAGAAATAGTCGCTTTTATATTCCTTTATACGTCTAGCTTATTATCTTGTGCCCAAATAAATTACTTTTTCGTTTATGATTATTTATAATTACCGGCAAATTGGTTTTCGCTATCTGAAGAAGAGTAGATAAGCAAAAAAACACGAAAAAATAATAATTACTCGGCACAAGCGAAAGCAACCACCTTAAGCCACTATATTACAGCATAGTAGTAGTAGAGCTTTTTTGTGAAAGAGTTCGTCCGGGGAAGTACTACCACCATAGCTTTTTCTGCCGCAAAGCAGTAGTGCTCGCATTGCTGTGTTCCGGTTTGGGGGGTATGGGTGCCGGTGAAATTACTGGCACATGAGACTTTTCATCTTCATGTCTCAGGGTGGCGGGCGCAGTGCAATGCCGCATAGGGTGCGTCCTAGGGGACGTGACCTATGTGGTAATGCACTGTTCAAAGGCAGAGGTTTCCGCTTAACATCAGGTGGGCCATCAGCTTGTTCCGTCACTAAACAACTTGAAAAAAAAAAAAAAAAAAACTTCGGAATCACAAGATCAATTCCAGACTTATAGTCTTTATATGGCCGTTAAATGAATTAACTCGTTAGACTTATCTGAGGGACAAAACAGCATCTAGAGGTAATTATTTAAACAAATCACCCTAACCAGTGTCGTGAGGGGATTTCGTGCTCTATCTGTGAGCGCGGGAGTGTAACATGGTAACTTTATGCCTACTTTTGGGAAAAATGGGATGTTTTATTAGAGTTTTATGGATAGCAAAGGCTTTATAGGGCTTTTATGAGGTAAAAAATGTAACTCTTCCTTCAGGGCAGGTAACGCATTGGCAATACCTCTGGTCTTGCAGATGTCAATAGGCGACGGTAACCGCTTACCATCAGGCTGGCCGTATGCCAGTTTGTCGAGCCATTACATAAAAAATAAATAAAAAAAAACTTGAAATACAGTGTATGTTTGGTGAAAGAGGGTTCTTCCACTCTGCCCTACCAGGGCGCCCCACGTGGGTTATACCTTCTTCTTTTTAGGGTTCCGTACCCAAAGGGTAAAACGGGACCCTATTACTAAGACTACGCTGTCCGTCTGTTCGTCTGTCACCAGGCGGTATCTCATGAACCGTGATAGTTAGACAGTAGAAATGTTCACAGATGATGTTGGTATTTCTGTTGCCGCTATAACAACAAATACTAAAAACCCGAATAACATAAATACATAAGGGGGCTTCCATACAACAAACGTGATTTTTTTGCCGTTTTTATAGATAATGGTACGGAACCCTTCGTGCGCGAGTCCGACTCGCACTTGGCCGGTTTTTATATACTTATTTGTTAAATATAAAAAAATTACATGAAAATTGTTTTATATAGGTTCTCAAAAAGCCCTTATAGGTGTTTTCAATGTGTACCTATACCTACTTCAGTATGATAAATATATTCATCTTTTGAGAATAAATATTTTTAAGCTAGAATGCAAATCTCGAATTCTTTAGAGCACAAGTACCAAAAAATCACAAGCATAAGTACAAGTGAGCACAAGTGTAGTGAAATGAAATGGAAGTGTATTGCGTGACTTTTCAAATTGGAGGAAAATGTGTCCCAAAGTTTTTGTAAAACGGCCACCGTTTTACTAAGACATGACATGACTGTGACTTTAACGATAGGAAGGACTGTAACTTTGCAAATTATATTGAAGACATAATAATTATTATACTTCAACATGGCAAATGTACCTACAAGCCGTGCGACGCCAATTATACTTAGTCAGTACCATTTTCTTATAGGTACCTATACCAGCAGTAACTATCTTCCCAGTTTAATACAATTCTCCAACGAACGACGCTTCTTGAGTAAGCGGTAAAATATAATTCTACAAGTTTAAGCCACCTGAAGTAAATTCCTACAAATTCAGGACCAAAATCGCTTAGTCAGGGAACTTGCATTTCAACTACAAAGTAGAGGAGCTTAGAAAAAGAAAAAGAGAGATACGATCAGTTACACGATAGCCTGTGGATAGAGAATATTGGGCTTCGTACAAATGGATCCATTGGATGGCTCCTTTGAAAAAAAAGTCCTCCACGGAATCCATCATGTAATGGAACTAAGATAGTCAAAAATGGACTTGTATACTTTAATTTTTGACCGAGCAATCGAAGTTGAATCGAGTCCATAAGGGCTTTATATAGATACACAAAAATACAAATCTTTCCTCTTTATAATATTAGTGTAGAAGTGTAGATGTAGATTAGTGTAGATCTTTGAGCATTGCAGGCCTCCGTATGCTCGATGGTGTAGATGTCGATGTAGATAGTGTAGAAGTGTAGATGTAGATAATATTAGTGTAGATAGTATAGATGTAGATAGTGTAGAAGTGTAGATGTAGATAATATTAGTGTAGATAATATAGATGTAGATAGTGTAGATTAGTGTAGATTTTTGAGTTTGTTCATTACAAACATACACACACACAAAAATACAAATCTTTCCTCTTTATAATATTAAACTCAAAAACTACAGTGCCGATTTCAAAAATTATTTCACCATTGGAAAGCTACATTCACCCTGAGTGACAATAGACTACCAGGCGGGGGGATAGGAGGAGGGGCTGTTTTTCATCCTGAAACTACCCGTGCGAAGCCGGGACGAGTCGCTTGTAATATTATAAAGAGGAAAGATTTAATTGTTTGTTTGCATTGAATAAGCTCCGAAACTACTGAACCGATATAAAATAATATTTCACTGTTGGGAAGCTACACTATCCCCGGTTTACATAGGCTAAATTATATTTCAAAAAAAAAAATGGATCCTTACTAAAACTCCAATAATGTAACCCAAGCTGTAATCTACACTAATATTATAAAGAGATACAAATTTATAGAATTGAAACTATCGTGGTTGGGAATCATATTAAAAGATAAACGGCTAATTAGGTACCACTATTACAAATACAAATTTGTTAGTTTATTTTTAATGAATAAACTAAAAAACTAGTGAACCTATTTTAAAATTTATTTCACGTATAGATAACTAAATTATCAGCGAGTAACATAGGGGTTTTGGTGTTAGGGAAGAAACTGCTCTAGCATATTTTGATGGTATTTGGTGTGTGGATAGATGGGGGTTTGGGAAGGGGGAGGGAGAGGGGGATCCCCACACTACCCGTGCGAAGCCGGGGCGAGTTGCTAGTATGTGTATAAAACCATTTTAGTGTTCATTTTAAAGATTATAAAAAAAAACTCGCCAATAACTGGCAAAGTTTGCTTTCATCCGTCCGGATATATGTTGGTACTCGCGTACAGCTCATATTATTTAAACTCTGATAAAATATTGGGCTCATATTTGGGCTCTCTCCATAGCCCGTTTTGCAATTTGCCGACATGTATAAACTAAAATCACAAAACAGAGTTCAGTAATATTTTTTGATGAGACTTGATATGAATATTGCTTAATGCCACTTTCGTTCAAAGAAAAGTCTATTCAATAAAACCGAACATATCTCCTTCCTCAATGAATATAAGCGTGGGACATTAAAAGTAAAATAAAGACGTATCTTCTATACGAGGGACTAATGAAAAACCCGCTCTAATCAGGCTGGGTCATAAAGTAAGCCGTAAATTGAGCAGAATGCGTTAGTAACATCTAATTGTGGCTACGCGTAGTACTAATTGCGTTGTAGTGGCTTCGTAGCATGCGATTAGTGGCTATGTAGAGGCTTCGTAGCGATTTTTTAGAAGCTTCGCAGTAATTGCGCAAAGGCTTCCTAAGTATTTTTGTAGATTGGTGTGAATCGGGACCCTCATGGGGATTGCAAAGCCTTGTAGGGGTCGCGATTGAACCTTCATCAACCTGCGAGTCATTGAACCTTCTTCTCAATGTATGTATCAATCAATGTATGTCTAGATTCAAATTCGAAAGTATTTTATTAATTGAAATCACAAGGATCATCTTGAATCGTCTTATAAACTAAATTGACTCCTGTTCCAACGCGACTAAACAAGAACCAGGCACCAAACACGGCTCGGCATTATTTGACGATCCTTCTTACTACTACAGACCGCTCAACGTAAGTTGGCACCTGCCATGGAGTATTTACAGGTGCCATCTTACGGTAAACGAGCTGTATCTAGGAAAGCGCCTGTATTAAATAGTTGCCAATACCACTTTATAAATTAAAGTTTCACTATGCCTATTCAAACATAACCAATTTTAAATGCCTTTTTGCAACAAAGCTCGTTACGCGATTTTAAATTTAAACTAGTGTCACAATCAGAGAACATAATTTATCCACGAGCTTAATAATATAATGAGGGCATCGTTTATAATATGCAATATGGATATTCGAGTTGGTCAGGCAAATATCCATTAACATATTTGTAAAAATAAAGTAAAGTGAACGAGTAATTCAAAACCTATATTTTATTAAAAAATAAACATGTATTTGAACCTTTTTATTAATAAACGTATCTATCTATCTATCTATCTATCTATTTGTTCCTATCTGTTGAATAGTTTTTTTTTTTTAACTTTGATAGACCTTTGTTCGACTACGATCTCACCTGTTGGTAAGTGACGATGTGGCCGAAGATGGAGCACAAGAGTCTAGAAGGCACCTATTCAATTCACTCTAGACTTGAAGATACCCATATTGTAGTTTTCAGGAAAGACAGACGACGGTAGTGTATTCCACTCCTTAGCAGTTCGCATTATAAAGGTAGAACCGAAACGTTTTGTGCGAATAGAAAGTATACTAATGAGGTAAGGATGGTACTGAGCCGTACGCCTGCTCGTCCTATGATGAAAAGGAGATGGTGGGATCAGATCGTGCAGTTCCTGGGAGCACTCCCCGAAATGTAACCTATAGAAGATCGAAGGGCATGCAACCTTACGGCGGTGCTCGAGACTCTGGATCTTAGTCTCCGCCATATGTTGCTCACCTATAAGCCTGAAAGCTCTACGTTCGATCGAGTCCAAGGCAGCAAGCTGGGTAGTAGACTAGTACTAGTAGATCGCCCATGAATTCGTTGATGTCAGTCAGTCAATCAGTAAGATAAGATAAGATATATACAAGATAATTTTATTTGCCAGAACATTGTATCAAGGTCTTAAACTAGATGAAGTCCACTTATCATGCAAATTTTCACATAATAATAAAATAATATGACAATAATTTGTTTAGTCTATAAAAATTATAATTGAAAATCCTTGTAATGTCCTGTAATTCATTTAAAGAATAAAAGCATCTACCCATCAGCCATTTTTTTAATTGTTTTTTTATCTGCCAGTATCCAGATAGATTTGTAAGATCGGTCAGTCAGTCAGTCAGTCAGGCAGTCAGTCAGTCAGTCAGTCAGTCAGTCAGTCAGTCAGTCAGTCAGTCAGTCAGTCAGTCAGTCAGTCAGTCACGCAACGATTTTATCTATGTAACGGTTGCTATTTTCAACACAACATTATTATGGAAAATTGAATAAAATAAATTCAGGAAAAATAACAGATTTTACTGACAAACCTCGTTCCACGATGATTCGTGCCCTCAAAGTTAAATTAAAAAAGTTTCAGAAAAACTCATGTCAAAAACATTACTGTAGCATTCTGTGTGTTTTTGTTTTTATATCATTACGAAGAACCTGGTTTTTAGGGTTCCGTACACAAAGGGTAAAACGGAACCCTATTACTAAGACTTCGCTGTCCGTCCGTCTGTCATCAGGCTGTATGTATCTCATGAACCGTGATAGTTAGACAGTTGAAATTTTCACAGATGATGTATTTCTGTTGCCGCTATATTAGCAAATACTAAAAAATATAATTAACTAAATATTTAAGGGGGCTCCCATACAACAACCGTGATTTTTTTAACCGTTTTATTCTGTCACCAGGCTTGTAGTATCTCATGAACCGTGATAGTTAGACAGTTGAAATTTTCACAGATGATGTATTTATGTTGCCGCTATAATAAAAAATACTAAATGATTAAATGAAAAAAATATTAAATGATAACAAACTACTAATGAGTTACACAATATGAAGGTATTTTACAAGGGTTACTAGTAGTAGACCTTTTTTGTGTTTTTTTTTGTTTGGGGAAGTACTATCACCATACCTTTTTCTGTCGCAAAGCAGTAGTGCTCGCATTGCGGTGTTCCGGTTTGAAGGGTATGTGCCGGTGAAATTACAGGCACATGAGACTTTTCATTTTTATGTCTCAGGGTGGCGGGCGCAGTGCAATACCATATGTGCGTCATAGGTGGACGTGACCTATGTGGTAATGCACTGTTCATAGGCAGAGGGTACCGCTTAACATGAGGTGGGCCATCTGCTTGATCCGCAATGAGAGTAGTATTAAAAAAAAATGAGTTGCTTGACAGCAAGCTAGCAACCAACGCTGGTCTTCCGGCAGAACCACTTGTTAGACATAGTATGTGTATTATTAGGTGTTTTGTGTGTCTTGGTGTTCTACTGACTCCTGAATTGCGGTCAAGCCCTCATTGAAACACAAAACAGCATGGAACACTCGATGCGAGTGCACACTACACAACAAAGTGCATAACCAATTGGGATCGCGCCAAATGCGTGAATTTTTACGACTGCATTCGAAACTCTGGGAAAATCAGAGATCCGTGAGGATTTATCGTCTTGTTTGTAAATGTTTGCGATAAGTGATATATTTATGTGTATTTATTTCTAAGAGTGTCCTGTTATGTCCGGCTTAAGGCTAGACCCTCTGTCTCCTCCCGTGGATGTCGTAAAAGCCATTAATTTTAGAGAAGATTGTAATTAAATTTGATCTAATTTTAGATTTGTAGAGCATTTTTGTTAAAGAGTTCGTCCGGGGAAGTACTACTACCACACATATTTCTGCCGCAAAGCAGTAGTGCTCGCATTGCTGTGTTCCGGTTTGAAGGGTAAGGGTGCTGGTGAAATTACATGCACATGAGACTTTTCATCTTTATGTCTCAGGGTGGCGGGCGCAGTGCAATGCCACATAGGGCTCGTCCTAGGTGGAAATGACCTATGTGATAATGCACTGTTCATAGGCAGAGGGTACCGCTTAACATCAGGTGGGCCATCTGCTTGATCCGTAATCCCAAGTTGTATAAAAAAAAGACGTCTAATGATAAGTTGAAATAAATAAATTACCATAAATTAATTATTTGCCGTAGTGTGTCCGGCCTAAGAATAGACCCCTCCATCTCCTCCCATGGATGTCGTAAAAGCCGACTAAGGGATTACCCGGACTTGTTAGTATGATTTGTTGGTATAAGATTTGTCCTGGCTGCTATGCTTATTATGGAATGTGTTAATACTGGAGGAAAGCGTTAGTTGAGTCAGTCGTGGGAAGCAATGACGGCGATGAGCTCACCACTTGTCACGTCTATATTCCACGATGGTGCAACCCACTGTGAAAAGCGGCCCATTGAGGCTCTGCCTACCCCTTCAGGAAAAAGGCGTGTGTCTATGTATGTATGTATGTAAATTACTACAAATGCATCCACCTGGGTACTCAACACTGAACATAAATATGAAACCAAACCTATGATCACCAATCCGTTCGCCTGCTAACCGTGGTGATTATGATCACCAATCCGTCCGCCTGCTAAGCGTGGTGATTATGATCACCAATCCATCCGCCTGCTAAGCGTGGTGGTTATGGCAAAACCCCCCATCGCATTCAATAGGACAATACGATATACACGGGAGGTGACGGAGGGGTCTATTCTTAGGCCAGCCACACAACAGCACGGGTTTTATTAATAAACAATACAGAGTGTTTTTTATAACTTGTACAGTTAGGCATATCCAAATTCCGAATCCTTAAGGGATAAAAGAAAACTGGAACCTTTTACTAATTTTGTATGAAAACGATTTTGTTTTTTTTTTCTTTTTGCGTCGAGGGTTAAAAATTTGATCAAATCAATAATTTATTTGGAGAACTCACGCTTGACCAAAAAAAATAACTACGCCAAAATCGTTTTCATAATGAGTAAATGGTTCAAAAGACGATTTTCCCGTATCTCTTAAGAATTCAGATATGCCCATTATGTTCAAGTTAAAAAAAACTCTGTTCTGTAATATAAATAGTAGAAAAGTAGAATAGAAGTAGTAGTGGGTTGTAGTAGTAGAGCTTTTTTGTGAATGAGTTCGTCCGGGGAAGTACTACCGCCATACCTATTTCTGCCACAAAGCAGTAGTGCTCGCATTGCTGTGTTCCGGTTTGAAGGGTAAGGGTGCCGGTGAAATTACAGGCACTTTTCATCTTTATGTCTCAGGGTGGCGGGCGCAGTGCAATGCCACATAGGGCGCGTCCTAGGTGGACGTGACCTATGAGGTAATGCACTGTTCATAGGCAGAGGTTACCGCTTAACATCAGGTGGGCCTCTTGCTTGTACCGCCATCCAAGTAGCATAAAAAAAAAAAAAAAAAAAAAACTGCGGAATTCTCCCAATCATCACCACAAAAATTGCGATGAAACCCGATAGGCCGTTTACATAGCGGATAGAATGCATGATTGACAATTCTACATTTCAATTTTTCAACGATTCTATTTTTATTATTCTATTCTATTATTTACTATTGTAGATGTTTTATTTTTATTATTTATTAAAAATTTGGCGTTTGATCTATAAATTCTAGCGGTCGGAACTCGTATATCTTGTTATCATGGCTAAAAAAATTGATAATAAATAGACATAAATAAAACATAACTTCACTAGTATTTTGATGCAACCTCAATTTATTTTTATGTTTAAAGCTATTTTCTATGTACCTAATATATTTGGTTTTATATTATATTCTTGTTAAATAAGTACTTAAAAATATGTAACAGACGTGTGGTGTGAATATAAATATTCTATTCTAATATTCTATTCTATAGTATTGGTCCGTGGCTTTGGTCATGTTATACCGGGACAAAAAGTATGCTATAAATTAATCTAGGTCAACAAAGCTTCTTGGAAATCGATTCAACCATTACCGCGTGATTGAGTAACGACCAACCATCCAAACCTCTCATCATCAGCCCACACTAGTCCACTGCTGGACATAGGCTTCTCCCAATACGCGCCACTGAGCCCGTTGTTCGGCTCTTCTCATACACTTCCGGCCGCCTCTCGTAGGTCATCGCTCCAACTAGCCAGAGGGCGCCCCACGCTACGTTTGCCAAGACGTGGTCTCCACTCAAGAACTCACTTACCCCACGGTTGTCAGTTCTTCGGCGTATATGACCAGCCCATTGCCACTTCAGCCTACTAATCCGGTTTGGCTATGTCAATAATAGTTCTCTGACGGATAATCTCATTTCGGATTTTATCTTTCAGAGATACTCCGAGCATAGCCCGTTCCATAGCTCGCTGTGCAACCTTGAACTGGTGGGTTAGCCCTACCGTGAGTGTCCACGTCACGGCACCATAGGTCATTAGTGGTAGGACACACTGATTGAAGAATTTAGATTGTAGCATTGTTTTTTTTTTTAATGTGTATGTATGTCCGCTTCTTTTTGCTATTGGTGATTTATTGGTGATTCTGAGAGCTTTGTCGGTGATATTGGTGTTTCCATAGAGATCTCCTAATTTACGATAAGGAAATAAGGAGTGTTTCAAGTAGTGAAACTCCGAACAAAGCTATCCGAACATCTAAACATACAAAAATCCAAACTTTCACGTTAATTTATTACTATATAGCACCGTAGTTTTCCAAACCCAGCAATCATGCCCCGTTCACTTTATTCCAGTGCAGTAATCCAGCGAGTTAATCCAGTACAGCGCTGGACTGGATCATATCGTCCAAATTATTCCAGTCATTCAAAAGCTGTCCGGCCTAAGAATAGACCCCTCCGTCTCCTCCAGTGGATGTCGTAACATCCGACTAAGGGATGACACTGGCTTGTTTTTTTTTTTATACTACTGGATGACGGAACAAGCAGATGTTAAGCCTGTTATGTGCAGATGTTATGCTATAACCTGATGTTAAGCGGTAACCTCTGCCTATGAACAGTGCATTACCTCACAGGTCACGGCCACCTAGGACGCACCCTATGTTGCATTGCACTGCGCCCGCCACCCTGAGACATAAAGATGAAAAGTCTCATGTGCCTGTAATTTCACCGGCACCCTTATCCTTCAAACCCGAACACAGCAATGCGAGCACTACTGCTTTGCGGCAGAAATAGGTATGGTGGTAGTACTTCCCCGGACGAACTCTTTCACAAAAAAGCTCAACTACTTGTTGATACGATTCGTCGGTATAAGATTTGTCCTGGCTGCTAGCTTATTATGGAATGTGTTATTACTGGAAGAAAGCATTAGCCGAGTCTGTCGTGGGAAGCAATGGTGGCGATGAGCTCACCACTTGTCACGTCTATATTCCACGATGGTGCAACCCACTGTGAAAAAAGGCTCATTGAGGCTTTGCCTACCCCCCTTCGGAGAAAAGGGCGTGTGTCTGTGTATGTATTCAAAAGCTTTTGGTTTTCTGTTAACTTCATTGTTAAGAATTACCTACAGAATTCCACAAAAAAACAATGCGTGTTCACTGTTCAACGTGTAATCAAGCACTGGATTGGCCGTTCACACTATTCCAGTGGCGCTGGAATGGGCGAGCTGGAATGAAAAATAGACCGTCATTCCAGTCACTGGACTGGATTGATCACTGGAATGGGTACATTCCAGTGCAGGTTCACGTTATTCCAGTGGCATTCCAGCGCTGGACTGGAATGCTGGACTGGCATGCTACTGGAATAATGTGAACCGGGCATAAGCATCCAAAATTTTACAAAAATGTGAGTATATTAAAACTAAATAAATTATCTATAATGAAAGAATCAAAGTGTATAGTAATTTCCACTTTTATAGTCAAATAGTGACCAGAATTCAAGGAAAAACATTATTACCTCACTGAAAGTATTTTTTTTTCCATTACGACCCATATCAGAAGATAAGTTAGCTGGCTAAGAGTAATAGTGTGTCAGGTATTGGGAGACCTAAACGACTATATAACGGCCTACGGTTCTTACTATGAACAAGTAATTAATTTTGTAAAAATTAAAAAAACCCTCAACGCAATGAAACGGCTACACCGATTTTGATCAAACATAGCTAAGAACACTCCAGACAAATTCACCTTTCAAACAAAAAAAATAAGAAATCGGTTCATCCGTTCGAGAGCTACGAGGCGACAGACAGACACACACAGACACGTCAAACTTATAATGGTAATAATGTTAGCTGTAATGCGCAACAAGATTGCGTCGGTCAAAAGCAGAATGGTGGGTAGCCCCAACAGTATACTCGGGGCACTGGCAGGCAGGTACGACAGTCCTCTGCAGAGGTACTGGGTGTCAGCCCGTTACTCGGGGCACTGGCAGGCAGGTACGACAGTCCTCAACAGAGGTACTGGGTGTCAGCCCGTTACTCGGGGCACTGGCAGGCAGGTACGACAGTCCTCTGCAGAGGTACTGGGTGTCAGCCCGTTACTCGGGGCACTGGCAGGCAGGTACCACAGTCCTCTGCAGAGGTACTGGGTGTCAGCCCTTATAAACCCCAACTCTGAACAGGTATATTGTACTAATTAGTTAATATATAAATAATTAATACAATATACTAGAATATAATATATTATATAATAATAGTATTAATGATATAATGATAATAATTAATATATGTATGTGGGTATTTAGTTTTAAGTATTGTTTATTAACTATAAATTGGATCATGTTGTCTGAATAAATGAATTATAATAATAATAATAATAATTATTATATTTATATTTTTTACTATAATGTTTTTTATACTATTTATTTTTTGTAGATAGTATTCCTTTATAGTAAAAAATATATATTTTTTTACGAGATTTAGAATAAATAAGTGAGATAATAATAATAACACCCCGTCGTTTTTGCGTCGGGGGTAAAAATGATTTTGACCAAAAACGTTGCATACATTTCTTGTTTATGTTGAATATCGAAATCTTCTGGCTTTCCTACTGCAAACCTGTTGGCTTGTTATTATTCATTTTATTTATAATCCGGAAGTTTCCACCTCCAAAGGCCTCCCTTACCTCTTTCCAATTATTTCTGTCCTGAGCTATTTATGGCCAGTCCTTGTTGCGGGAGTCAAGCTCGGGCATGCGGTTAACGTTTCCAGCCCACTCCCACTTTAGATTTCCAGCTTTCAGAGCTCCATCTGCTATTTGTGTTTGGAGCGCAGTATGTATTTCTAACGCGGTCTATAAGTTTGACTCCTAAGATACTGCGCTCCATAGCCCGCTGGCTCACGCCGGCTGAACTCCTGGCTGTTGGTAAGTGGCCAGGTCTGCGCACCGCGTGTGAGGTTGGCTTGTGGTTGAGATTATTTTTTGGGACGCTCCGTATGACACATTCACATTCAAACATCAATATAGCAATGAGAGTATAAAAGCACTAGCAACTCGTCCCGGCTTCGCACGGACACTAATGCATCATTTCATGAAAAACAACCCCCCCCCCCATGCCCCCCCCCCCCTGGTAGCCTATGTCACTCAGGATGAATGTAGCTTTCCAATGGTGAAAGAATTATTGAAATCGGCACAGTAGTTTTTGAGTTTATTCATTACAAACATACACACACACAAAAATACAAATCTTTCCTCTTTATAATATTAGTAAAGAGGAGAGCCCCTCAAGACCTCGTCTAGTATCTAAAAGTAAATGTACTGAATTAGAGTCGTGGATATGCCACTGGGCGTATACTATTCATGTCAAGCACGAAAGAAGCACAAAACTCTTGCCCAATGCCCGGAAAGGCAGATAACAAGAAACAAAGGAGACCTAAAACAAAAACAAAAAAAAAAATAGTGTAGATAGTGTAGATGTAGATGTAGATGTAGATTACCTAGTGTAGATTATAGTGTAGATGTGCATGAGCATGCTTTGCGGCAGAAATAGGTATGCTGGTAGTACTTCCCCGGACGAACACAGTCACAGGAAGGTCTACTAACTTCAGGCAAGGCTTCCTAGATACTACTCTGTGAGGCCTACCTAACAAACGAGTTCACACTTGGCCTTCTTTGGCGGGAGGCCAAATAACGGTCATGCATCAAACGAGGCCTCAGCTCCTCCATTACGACCCGAAATAAATTTCCTTTAATGCTATGAGACCTAGGAATTGTTTTATGTAGGTTTTCCGTTACTTTGTTATCTTATTATTGTCCAGATTGTTTATTAGTTACCCCAATAGCAGAAAAGGTCGTTGATCTCTTTGGATTTGGCTGAGTAACACAAGTATTTTGTTTTATTTACTAGCACATATACACCACTATTCCAAAAAACTATTTAAAAAAACTGGATAATCAGTATTCGATAAAGATTGAATCTACGTAAAAAAAGTTACCAAATAACAATTTCCAGGAATATCCATAACAAATGGGAACAATTGATCAAAACTATTTAATAGTTTATGTATATGACACACATACACACACACACACACATACATACTCATGCACCCGTACCCTTTTATCATCGTGATCAATCTGTTTGTAGCAACTAGTAAGTTTTGTTTGATATATCGTGCTAAGTAGAATCTTTTGTTAATTTTAAGCTGTGTAGTCCTTTTTGGCCATAATTTTGTTAATGTTAAACATAAATAATATTGTATAAATCGCTGTTGGTTTACCAAAATAAATAAAATAAAATAGTGCATACGCCATAGATTACTACCAAGTTATTATTTCGACGTTTCACCCACGAGTCAACGCTGAAACTCAAGCACGAGTAATTATGTCTGTATTCGGATATTGCATTATAATATTATATCGATGGGATGGGATTTTGTCAAGAAAACAAATGTAAATATCTTTTTTAATTCCATTCGATAAAAAACATTACTCAGATTAAATTTATACCGAAAACCTAATACCCTATTTTTTTTAATAGTATATTTGGAATAGTGGTCACACAAACCTTTTTCCCCGAAAGGTTAGGCAGTGCCTCAATAGGCCTCTTTTCATAGTAATACCGGACCTGTTTGTAAGATTCGTTGGTATAAGATTTGTCCTGGCTACTAGCTTATTTTAGGAATCTGTTATTACTGGAAGAAAGCGTTAGTCGGTCATGAGACGCAATGGCAGCAATGAGCTAACCACTTGTCACGACTATTTCCCACTATGGTGCAACCCACGGTGAAAAGAGGTCCATTTGAGACTCTGCCTACCCTTTCGGGAAATAAGGCATGTGTCTATAATGTATGTACCGTAATATTAATTACGAGATCAATAGGGTTTTTTTCGATTTTGACGTATCGGTTTATCTTAGCCATATCACGCGGTCCTGAATCGGGGCAGGTAGGTACCTATATATTTTCTATAGGGTAATGTGTAGTATCCAACAATTAATTCGTTCGTTTCGTTTCGTATGAGGTAGTGCTGGCCTCTGGTGTCAGAGTTTGTCAAGCCGCCCGAGGGCCTCTGACATGGCTTATCGACTGCTATTAATCAATAACAGCCGGGACCGATAGCTAAACGTGCCCTCCGAAGCACAGAGCGATGGAAATCCACACATAACTTAGAAAAGTCATTGGTGCGGAGCCTAGGATCGAACCCGGTATCGTTGGATTCTGAGTTGCACTATTGAATTGAAAAGATCTGTGTTACAGCTCCGACGCCCGACTGGAGTTTAATCCAGTCCAGCTCAGTATAAGATGCGCGAATATGTAGCGCAGAGAGAAAACATAACGGGCTTCACTTTTTGCTAACTTTCGATTTAATTATTTTGCTAAACTTAGTTTTTAGGACGATTCAAAATGATTCTAGTAATTTAACGAATAATATACTTTTAAATTTAAATTTGAATGAAGGGTGACCAAAAAGTAACCAGCTATAAAAACCATAACATAACCAGAAATGAAGAAAATAATAAGTATACTTGCAGTTTTTTTTTTACAAACACTTAGAGCTATCATTTGGTGTTTGCACTAGGCAAGCCTGTATCGCGAACACCAACCCAGTGATAACACACAGAAAAACCAGAGATTTATTTTCATTTTGGAAAATGCGCGAAATATTCCCGCTAAATTGCCACAAAACATTATTGTTACCCCCCCTTGTGAAATTGTCTGAAAATAGCAAACAATAGGCGGTAAATTGTACAGCACAAATCAGGTTTCGTGTTAAAATGATAAAAGGCCCTCACGCGCCATCAATCTGACAGGGTGGCCATTTTGTTGGGAATTTTTCGATATAATTGGGGAAAAGGTTGTGAACTCCTGTCAAAATAAAGCTATCAGTTTGATGGACTGTTCAATGTATTTTGTTATTTTTATTGTTTCGTCTTATGTATAATAAATAATAATAATAAATAAATATTGCTTAATATGCTGTGGTGTGTCCGGCCTAAGAATAGACCCCTCCGTCTCCTCCCGTGGATGTCGTAAAAGCCGACTAAGGGATTACCCGGACTTGCTGATAAGATTCGTTGGTATAAGATTTGTCCTGGCTGCTAGCTTATTATGGAATGTGTTATTACTGGAAGAAAGCGTTAGCCGAGTCAGTCGTGGAAAGCAATGGCGGCGATGAGCTCACCACTTGTCACGTCTATATTCCACGATGGTGCAACCCACTGTGGAAAGAGGCCCATTGAGGCTCTGCCTACCCCCCTTCGGGGAAAAAGGCGTGTGTCTATGTATATATGTAAATATTGCTGGACACAGTTCACACAACATTATCTAGCCCCAAGCTAAGCAGAGCTTGTGTTATGGATACTAGATAACTGATATACTTAATACAATATATTACATAGATAGATATTTTTTATTATACATAGATAATACCCAGAACACCCTGAACAAATATCTGCGATCGCACAAATATTTGTTCCGAGGCGGGAATCGAATCCGCAACCTCCTGCGTCGCAGGCCAACCTTTTCCCGCCGCGCCACAGAGGTCGATAATAGTGTTAATCAATCAATCAATCAATGTTTGGGTCAAATCTTGGAAACCTTTTTAGAACAAAATACATATTACAGAAGGTTAGTCCTTGGCGTCTTTTTATTTTTGTGTTTTTATACTTCTTGGATTGGCGGATCAAGCAGATGGCCCACATGTTGTTAAGGGGTAACCTATGCCTATAAACAGTGCATTACCTCATAGGTCACGTCCACCTAGGACGAACCATTTTTGGCAAGCACTACTGCTTTGCGGCAGAAATAGGTGTCGTGGTACTAGTTCCCCGGACGAAATATTTCACAAAAAAGCTCTACTACTACTGAAAGTATTAAAGGTTTTTTTTTATATAAAATTAATAATGGTGTGTCCGGCGTAAGATTAGACCCCTCCGTCTCCTCCCGTGGAAGCCGACTACCCAGACTTGTGGATAAGATTCGTTGGTATAAGATTTGTCCTGGCTGCTAGCTTATTATGGAATGTGTTATTACTGGAGGAAAGCGTTAACCGAGTCAGTCGTGGAAACCAATGACGGCGATGAGCTCACCACTTGTTACGTCTATATTCCCACGGTGGTGCAGCCCACTGTGAAAAGAGGCTCATTGTGGCTCTGCATACCCCTTCCGGGAAGAGCGTGTGTCTATGTATGTAATTTTTTTTTTACTTTAAAACAAACAAGCTTACGGCCCACCTGTAGGTAATCGGTTACCGTAGCCTATGGACGCCTGCAATACCAGAGTCATCACATACGCGTTGCTGACCCTATTGACCTGAAATTGTATTTTGAAACCTATATTACATCAAAGAACCTAGTACACAGATGGAATTACCTCTTTTATACAATTAACTGTACACAAAGTTTACAAAAAGTATAACGATGTTAATGAGCTCTGAGACTAATTAGCTTCATTCATCCCTCAGTCCCGCCGAGACTCAATATAGGTACTTACTAATATAATTAGCTGGTAAGGTACTTACTAATATAATTAGCTGGTAATTACATAAATAACTTTTTCACTTCTCATGAATTAGTGTGTCATTTAGCTAAGCGTAGGCAAACAAAATGTTATTAGTTAGCCTCTAGGGACTAAATCATTTTTTGTTTAAGTTTTGCCAGAAGAGAAAAATCAGGTGAAGACAAGTTATAAATATTGTAAGAATTAAATAAACCCTCATTGCAATGAAACGGCTGAACCGATTTTGATCAAACATAGCTAAGAACACTACCGACAAATTCACCTTTTAACAAAAAAAAAAACGATATCGCTTCATCCGTTCGGGAGCTACGATACTACAGACAAACACACACACACCACAACACACACACAAAGACACGTCAAACTTATAACACACCGTCGTTTTTGCGTCGGGGGTTAAAAAATAAATATCTAGATAGGTATTTGGCGGCTTCAAACATTATTTAACTGTCTTTTTACCACTTTATTGAACAACGTCGCATAATACACGGACTTAAAGGTTATTCAAAACTCGTGACGACGGTAAACCCTCGCCGTGACTCGTTTGTAATAATCTATTTACAACCCTTGTATTACAATGTCTTTTTTTAAACGGTATCCAACACTTGTATCCAAGTTAAAGCCGTTGCCACTGGCTACCCATACAGAAAACACGCGTGAACAGGTAAGAATTGAACCCGTTTGAACTCAATCTGTAAAACCCCGGTGAAATATAAAACTAAGCACGTCCATTTTATTTATGAGCACTATAAAAAATCATGACTTACCTATCTCTAACCAAGGGCTGTTATAGGCAGTGGCGTAACTAAACCATCTGGGGCCCGTGACAAATTCGAAAATTTAAAAAAATTTAGGTGTGGGTCTCGTGGCAAATTCGAAAATTTTAAATAATTTAGGCTTGGGGCCCGTGGCAAATTCGAAAATTTTATAAATTTAGTTGTGGGCCCGTGGCAAATACGAAAATGTCATAAATTAAGTTGTGGGCCCGTGGCAAATTCGAAAATTTCAAATTTGTTTGTTGTCAAATAAAATAAAACACTCAGGTACAATGTAAAAAAATATTTTTGAGCTCGCGGCCTCTTGGTTCGGGGCCCTCTTGGGTCGGGGGCCCGTGGCATTTTGCCAGCCCTGCCACCCTATTGTTACGCCACTGGTTATAGGGATGAAAATATATCAGATGTAAGCGGAAGGTGCTTTTTGTTATTTCAGGATCCATTTTGTAAAACTTATACTAATAAACGAGCAATATTTGTGTGTCACACTATAATTATTATAAATGCGAAAGTTTGTGTGTGTGTAGTGTGTTTGTAAGAACACACTGAAACGGCTGGACGGATTTGGATGAAATTTGTAATGGAGATAACTGGACTCCCGGAATAACACAGGCAGATATCTATCCCGATATTCCTATTGGATCGAGATTTAGGGCGCAGCTAGTATTTATATATAATTATTTGTAATCTCTGGGAAAAATAGTTTTTCAACAAAAAACATTTTTTCCCTACTCGCAGGCATTCCTCTAGTTATCTATATTTAACGAGATATTCTATAAAAACTACTTTTTTGTGCGGGGCGATGCGTTTTTTAGGGTTCCGTAGTCAAAGACAAGGAACCCTTATGGATTCGTCATGTCTGTCTGTCTGTCTGTCTGTCTGTCTGTCCGTGTATGTCACAGCCTTTTTTTCCGAAACTATAAGAGCTATACTGTTGAAACTTGGTAGGTAGATGTATTCTGTAAACCGCATTAAGATTTTTACACAATTTTTTTAAAAAAACAATTATTTTTGGGATTACCCATACTTAGAACAGAAACTCAATTTTTTTTTTTTTCATCAAACCTGAAAAACCTGATTTTCATGTGGGGGATCTATGGTCTTTAAAAATGATGTTGAGGTTTCTAATATATTTTTTTTCTAAACTGAATAGTTTGCGCGAGAGACACTTCCAAAGTGGTAAAAAGTGTCCCCCCCCCCCCCCCCCCATAACATAAAACTTATAAAACTAAAAAAAATATATGATGTACATTACCATGTAAACTTCCAACCAAAATTGGTTTGAACGAGATCTAGTATGTAGTTTTTTTTTAATACGTCATAATTCGTAATCCATCTAAGAACTTTTATATTATGTTACTTGCTGCTACGGAACCCTTCATGGGCGAGTCCGACTCGCACTTGGCCGCTTTTTTAATGAAGATTTCTGCATGGGTTTGGCGCAACCTCAATGCTGACTCCTCACTATCGTCCAACACTCGAAACTCCAAATATCCTCCTATCCCGGGCAAACCCCAGATCTACCTCCAAATTGGCCGCTACACATCGAGACTGAACTCCGAACTTTCATAATCATGGCAGACGTCGAAACGATAGCAGCAGCTTCACTGTATCTCATTAGCGCTGACAGCCATGCGTGTTCTTTTGTGTGTCTTTAAAAATGATGTTGAGGTTTCTAATATATTTTTTTTCTAAACTGAATAGTTTGCGCGAGAGACACTTCCAAAGTGGTAAAAAGTGTCCCCCCCCCCCCCCCCCCCATAACATAAAACTTATAAAACTGGTGGATATTCATCCATTAGTTACCAACAAATGCAGTTGTAACGGCCAATCCTCTTCCTTTCTCCTTTCCGCATGCACGCACGCATATAGCCGTCTCAGTTTGACGGCCGAGACACACCGCATCACACCGAAGACATCTTCGGGCCCCGCCATTTCAAAATCAGAAGCAAATTGACTCTCGTGTGAATCGGATCGTGCGAGCGAACTTCCCTTGAATCAACGCTATTTTGTGTACCTTTCTCTAATACGTGTGTGACCCAAGAAGAGACTAGACCAGGTGTTAGTGTCATCACCAAATTGAACATTACTGTGTACGTGGTGCCAGGTTAACGCCTGATCTTGGCGTGGAGTGTTCCCCAGGACCTTCGGAGACAACAGGTACGTCGTGCATGCTCCTTCCTTTGTAGCTGCTGTACTTATGTCCTGTGCCTTACCACCTGCAGCAGTGAGTTCTCCCTACCGAAGACCTGTGCAACTGCATAGGTATTCAAACCGCAAACCTATTCTACAGTCCATTAAATCGAATAAAAGAACCATCTAGTATTTCCCACCATAAAGTGGTCAATCGAGACGGATTTTCTAAAAAATATTGCATTTCTACTTAGTTATCCGTAGGTATAGTTCATCGCTAATACCTATTTACCGCTGGGCATTTGAGCTTCATCTCTGTCCGTTTAATGACACTAGCCTATATCTACTTATATTCACTATTTCTTTATCCCCGCTAATATAATACGTCAAATCCTGCTGATAAATTGAATAAGTTGTTTCAATTCTTTTGTTATTTCGCAACAATCAGTATAGGAACTGCGTAAACTTGCCGCATACCGCTATCACACGTTTTACAAACTTACGCATCTATTTATAACCGCACCGCTAATAGGTAATTCATTTTACCATAATACGAGTCAAATTATCGAAGTATTCATTCGCCGTATATTCGACTACCCGCTATTCTTCATTATTTGAACATTCTCCGCTCGCTCGATTCGTATTCTGTTTTCGCTAGGCCACACGCCGTACTAACTATTACTACCTGTGACTAACGCAGAATAATCATAGTTTCTATTCAACCGCAAAACTCACGACTACTAGTTGCTAATCTGTGTCACTGTCAGTCAACAGAATAGTTAATTGTTTGTACAGTCTCAGTTGGTTCATAGTAACTACTTTGCGGCCGCTGCTATTCTGTGGTAGGCTTTTAATAACTTACTCGACACCGCACCGCTACGAAGATAGGTTTTGATTTTATCTAACTTTGTTCAATAGTTAGGGAAGTTTTTTCTTTTTGCATTCGCTTCTATTTTTACTACTGTTTATAATTAATTCACAATGAGTAAAAAGCAGGAAGATGATTTGGATGAAAGTTATGATGAGGAGAAAGGTCAGCAAGCCATGTTCGAATCTAAACGCGAAATGATATTTGCGCGTATGCAAGGAATTTATGACCTCGCTAAAAAGGTGGAAGCCGATTCTACCAAATTTAAGTCTTTGCAACACAGCGCGTTTAATATCGACAACTTGCACAAAGACTTCGAAAGGGTATTAGATTCATATAACGCTATTTCGCTAAAACTAGACCCTAAGCACACCATAAGGTACCAAGAATGGATGAATTTTGATATCATGTACTGTTTAATTAAGCAGGTAATTCAGACACATTCGCCATCTAATAAACATGAATCGCCCCCGCAACAAGAAACATCGAAACCTAAACTTCCCCGCATAGAACTGATGTCCTTTAATGGTGATGTTCGTTCGTGGCCGCTATTTTACCAACAGTTTAGGTGCACTGTTCACGAAAATACATCTCTGTCAAATAGTGACAAGGTGTATTATTTGGTTGGTAAGCTGTCTGGTACCGCTGCGTCCGTTTGCGCGCGCCTGCCCCCCACCGCTGAGAATTATCCTATTATTTGGGAGGCACTAGTGCAAAAATATGACGACCCCAGACTACTCGCTAGCTCATACCTTAATCAGTTGTTAAGTTTTAAACCGCTAACCGCTAATAGTGCAACTGGTCTTGAATCATTTTTAAATAATTTCGATACGTCTGTAGAAGCCCTTAGACAACTGAGTCTTGGCGACTTGACTGATTTCATGCTGCTACATCTCGCTCTCCAGAGGCTAGACTCTGAGACTGTCAAGTTATTTGAAATTACGCATCGCAAAGATAAAATACCTACTTACTCAAATCTAATTGAATTTGTAAATGAACAGAGTAAAGTGTTATCGAGATCAGCTGTCCCGATCATCAGTGCACAAGCGCAGCACAAAGCTCGCGGCGCGCGCGCACCCGCGCCCAGCACTCGGCCCGCGCAGACCAAGTCATTTGTAAACACGGACCGGGCGTGTGGTGCAAGCGATCAGAACAAATGCGTTTTGTGTCATCGCGATCAACACGATCATCTGTATCGCTGTTCTCATTTTATGAAAATGACGCCATCTGATAGATATAAATTCATAAAAAATAATTTATATTGCAACAACTGTTTAAGTGTGAGACATAAAACGATGGATTGTATTTCCAAGCACACATGTTCTCATTGTTCGGCCAGACATCATTCACTACTCCATTTTAATCCGCCCGCTAATAACAACAAAAATGTTGAAATAAAACCCGCTCATAAATATTCGCCCGCTAACGCGCCCGCTACCGCTGAAGACCCACGCCACACTGCGCATGGGCATCCATATAATTCTGAGTCTCATACTCGTTCGCCCGCTAAAGACCTTGCGCCCCATTCGAATAAGGTCGAATCTTCTTTAGTCGCTCCCGCTATTGATCCGAATAGTAACGCATCAGTCTGTACTGTTTCATATGATCACGATTCGCACACGATAACAACTGCGTTATTGGCCACCGCTAAAATAAAGGTTCTTGATGCCTTAAACCGCCCCCACTTTGTGAGATGCCTGATTGATCCCGGCTCCCAAAGTGAGTATATCTCCGCTGCGTGTAGTAAGCGCCTATCGCTTCCTATTTCAACTCAGAGCCGCTATTCTAAAGTCCAAGGTATAGGAGGGGCCTCTCAGAAAATTCTGGGAGTGACCTCACTTAGGTTCACTTCCCGCTTCGAGGACGGTCATGAGTACCACATCCAGCCCATGGTAGTAGAGAGTATTACGTCACAACTACCTGACTCGCGCGTCGACGTCAGCGCTCTTCGACACATACGCAACCTACCCATGGCTGACGATGAGTTTTCTAAGCCCGGACCTATTGATCTCCTGCTAGGGGTGAATTTGTATTGCCAAATTCTCCTATCCACTAAGATTGCCGCTAATAATAATTTACCCGCTGCCTTGGAAACTACTTTAGGTTACATCGTTATGGGAAATGCGCCCATTATATCGCCGCGCTCATTGTCGCATACCTTTTGTGCATTCACTAATGACCCGCTACACCAACTCGTGGAAAAGTTCTGGTCCATTGAGGAACCACCTTCCCAGTTGTTCTTAAGTCCTGACGAACAACGCTGTGAAGATATTTATGCTTCCACTACTACTCGAAATAAAGATGGCAGTTATGTAGTGAAGCTTCCATTTAAGGATGACCCACAAAAGCTAGGTAACTCCTACATAACCGCGAAGAAAAGGTTTTCATGCCTTGAGAGGAAGTTTTTACGATCACCAGACTTACATAAAAAATATAATGAAATAATTTCTGATTATCTCGACAAAGGTATTTTAACGCGCGTTTCTGCTAACGATTGTATTTCGCCGGGTTACTATCTGCCGCACCAACCCGTAGTTCGGGACGATAAGTCCACGACTAAGGTCCGCATTGTTTTAGATGGCAGCGCTTCGACTGATTCAGGACTGTCTCTAAACGATATTTTGTACAAGGGCTGCAATTTGCAAGCTAACATATTCAACATTTTGTTAAATGTTCGCATACATCGAATCGCCTTTTTTGCTGATGTTAGGATGATGTACTTATGTATATATACGCACCCTGCGCACCGTTGTTACCAACGGATCCTATATCGGTTCTCACCGCACGATTTATTGGAAACCTTTCAGTTTGAGCGTGTCAGCTTTGGTCTCCGGTCTTCACCTATGTTGGCGCTGCGTACTTTACGTCAACTAGCGCAAGATGAGAGACAAAGATGGCCTATAGCTGCTGACGTCATCACTAGAGACGTATATATGGATGACCTGGCGTCTTCTGCTTCTTCTGTAGATCAAGCAGTCAAGACTGCACAGGAATTGATTCAGATGTTAAAGGCTGGTGGGTTTGACTTAGTCAAATGGACTAGCAACTCTTCCGAGCTGCTGGAACACATACCCGTTTCGCATAGGCAGTCTGAATCAATTTCATTCGATGACGATGACACGTTCAAGATATTAGGGCTACGCTGGCTCCCCGCATCCGATAATTTTACATTTTTAACTTCAGTCCCGCCATCCGCTGTTACTAAACGCTCTATCTTATCCATGACCGCTCGTCTGTACGATGTCTTAGGACTAGTCGGACCCGTCATTCTATACGCAAAACTGATAATCAGGGAACTGTGGCTTTTGCACATCAATTGGGATGACCAGCTACCCTGTGATATCACCAACTTATGGCAAAGATATCTATCTGAGCTACCGCTAATTTCGCAACTCAAGTTTTCTCGTCATGTGGGTATTGAGGAAAACGATTCAAATATCTCGTTAATCGCATTTTCGGACGCAAGCGAAAAGGCATATGGCTGTGTTATTTACCTACACGTGTCTAATGGTGACCAGCCACCTTTAATATCGCTCCTATGCTCCAAGTCCCGCGTCGCATCAGCTAAACCAACCATCACGTTGGCTCGGCTTGAGTTAAACGGCCTAGTGCTTCTCGCTAAGCTAGTGCGCGCCGTTTATGATTCGCTAACCGGACGCTGTCACATTGATAACGTTTTCATATTTTCTGACTCGACCGTAGCCCTATGTTGGGTAACTTCTTCTCCGCATAAGTTTCATACTTACGTCGCAAACCGCATATCAGACTTTCAGTCTACGTCGACATCGCAAAACGTATATCACGTCGCAGGAGTTGAGAACCCTGCTGACTTAGTATCCCGCGGGTTATTGCCCTCACAGATATTAAATAATAAATTGTGGCTCCAGGGACCCCCTTGGATGTCCTCGCCGCTGGTAGATTGGCCAGTTGAGATGTTCTCTCCCTCTCAAAATCTATTACCTGAAGAGAAAACTGTGTCTCATGTCACGGTGGTGAAGGAACAGAATCTACTACTAACTTTAGGTTCCAAGTTTTCATCTTGGCTAAAGTTTCAAAGATCCACAGTTTTCGTACTTCGCTTTTTGAAAGTGCTTCCTCGCAATGACGTTATCACTGCTGAGGATCTAGACACCGCTGAGACCAAAATTATTCAAGCTGTTCAGCAAAGTCGTTTCGCTAGTGACATACGGAATATTCAGAAGAACAAGCCGTGTTCTACCGCTTTAAGGAAGCTATCTCCATTCATCTCCAATGAAATCGCACGAGTCGGAGGGCGACTCGCATACTCTAGTCTGGATTATAATCAGAAACACCCCGCTCTAATGCCTAAAAACGGGCACATCGCTGAACTAATTGTAGATTGGTACCACCGTGAAAATAGTCACGCTGGCCCGCAATTACTAATGTCAATATTGCGCCAAAAATATTGGTTCCTATCTGCTAGGCGCCTAGTGCGCAACCGCATTCACAAATGCGTTCGTTGTTTTAGGCTCAACCCTAAACCTACGTTCCCCGCTATGTCAGATTTACCCCGCTGTCGCGTAGAACCTTGCAAAGCTTTTACACACACAGGTGTCGATTACGCTGGCCCGCTATATATCACAACGACTAGAAAGCGAGGTGTACGTAGCCAAAAGGCTTATCTCTGTGTCTTTGTGTGTCTAGTTACCAAAGCTGTTCACATAGAACTAGCATCGGATCTCAGTTCCGCTACCTTCTTGGACGCGTTCAAACGCTTCTTATCTAGGCGTGGTCCATGCTACTTTGTATACAGCGACAACGGCACCAATTTTATCGCATCGCAATCTTACTTAAAGGAATTATTTGAATTCTTAAAATCTGACGAATACTATCAAACGTTTAATAACGAACTCGCTAAACACGAGATCACCTGGAAGAGATCGCCACCCCTAGGAAGTCACTTCGGCGGAATTTGGGAAGCAAACATAAAGAGTATCAAGTCTCTTCTCTTCCGCGTGATCGGAAAGCAGATCCTCACCTATGAGGAGATGCTTACGGTGCTTAACCAGATCGAAGCTGTACTGAACAGCCGACCTCTGTACGTTCTGAGCTCTGACCCTTCGGAGCCGAGCGCCTTGACACCGTCGCACTTTCTTTCAGCTAAACCGCTACCTTTCTTACCCTCAGCTGATGTGAGTGGAGAACGATCAAATCTTTTATCTCGTCATTCTTTGATGGACTCTCTAGTCCAAACATTCTGGAAGCGATTCAAGAATGAATACCTCCATAATTTGCAAATGCGTGAAATGTGGAACACCGCTAGTAATCCACTCACAGTAGGCACTATCGTTCTTTTGAACAACGAAAACGCACCTCCACTGTCTTGGAAAATCGGGAAAATTTCCGAGGTTTTCCCCGGTAAAGATGGTAGAGTTCGTTGTGCGCGAGTAGAAACCTGTGATAGTTCGTATGTCAGGCCGACGACAAAGTTGTCGCCTCTCCCTATACAATAGGGTGACCATACCGCTATGTATTTTTTCGGATATTTTTATCCAACTCCGCTATTTTTTATTTTTCCGCAATATTACTTGTTTATCATTCGCTAACCGCTATTATTATTAATTTTAACCGCTATGATATTCTTATTCCTTTCGCTTTGAAGGAGTACTTCAAGGGGGGGAAGATGGTGGATATTCATCCATTAGTTACCAACAAATGCAGTTGTAACGGCCAATCCTCTTCCTTTCTCCTTTCCGCATGCACGCACGCATATAGCCGTCTCAGTTTGACGGCCGAGACACACCGCATCACACCGAAGACATCTTCGGGCCCCGCCATTTCAAAATCAGAAGCAAATTGACTCTCGTGTGAATCGGATCGTGCGAGCGAACTTCCCTTGAATCAACGCTATTTTGTGTACCTTTCTCTAATACGTGTGTGACCCAAGAAGAGACTAGACCAGGTGTTAGTGTCATCACCAAATTGAACATTACTGTGTACGTGGTGCCAGGTTAACGCCTGATCTTGGCGTGGAGTGTTCCCCAGGACCTTCGGAGACAACAGGTACGTCGTGCATGCTCCTTCCTTTGTAGCTGCTGTACTTATGTCCTGTGCCTTACCACCTGCAGCAGTGAGTTCTCCCTACCGAAGACCTGTGCAACTGCATAGGTATTCAAACCGCAAACCTATTCTACAGTCCATTAAATCGAATAAAAGAACCATCTAGTATTTCCCACCAAAAACTAAAAAAAATATATGATGTACATTACCATGTAAACTTCCAACCAAAATTGGTTTGAACGAGATCTAGTATGTAGTTTTTTTTTAATACGTCATAATTCGTAATCCATCTAAGAACTTTTATATTATGTTACTTGCTGCTACGGAACCCTTCATGGGCGAGTCCGACTCGCACTTGGCCGCTTTTTTTTTTTTTTTTTTTTTTTTTTTTTTTTTTTTTTTTTTTTTTTTTTTTTGAAGATTTCTGCATGGGTTTGGCGCAACCTCAATGCTGACTCCTCACTATCGTCCAACACTCGAAACTCCAAATATCCTCCTATCCCGGGCAAACCCCAGATCTACCTCCAAATTGGCCGCTACACATCGAGACTGAACTCCGAACTTTCATAATCATGGCAGACGTCGAAACGATAGCAGCAGCTTCACTGTATCTCATTAGCGCTGACAGCCATGCGTGTTCTTTTGTGTGGATGGCAGGTTTGTGCGAGTTCGCCAACTGATCCGAACTCCTTTGATTTGGGCAGAAATTACCGCTCCCGGAGCGATCTCGAACCAACTCGATCGAGCACGACCGAACTCACCCGAACCACCCCTACACACATCGACGGTTGGACGATCAGTTCGGATGTTGGACGATCAGTTCGGATTTTAGACGATAGTGTGGAGCCAGCATAACAGTACCTAGTGTAGTATTATATCATCTGTGACAGTACGAAAAATATGAAGTTATAGGTAAATCTTCATGACGAAAAAGCCGTAGCCCATTATCTTGACAGTGACATTTTGTGACGTCTGTTTTTAGGGTTCCCTCGCGGACAGTTATAACTGTCCTGATTCATTATTCACCGGGTTCCGACCGTGACTTTGTAAACTGAAGTAATTTTAAAGCTTTTAATATAATATTTGGAGCATCGAGTTTGGTTTCAAGGGCAATGTAATTAAAATATATGCCACTGACAGACGTGCTTACATTATTAAATTAAATCTAGACATGATACAACAAGATACAAGATACCCGAAGGTTGCTCGAGTGCGCCAGAAGGAGGGTTATGTTATTCGACTCTATATACTGTGTATGTACATACTTTACGTACAATACTTTTTGTTAGCAGTAGAGCTTTTTTGTGAAAGAGTTCGCCCGGGGAAGATTAAAAGAACTTTTTAAAATTTAATTTTAGAGAGAAGTGTCTACATATACATAGTTAAGGCGATGATACAATTTTGGGGTCACTGCGTTACATGCTCACTCACTAACGGTAAAGATTACAAACTTGATGTTATTACAGCGGTTACTTGAGTTTGTAATCTAACTAAATCAAAAACACGATGGTGTAACTTTTCTTGATAGATTTATTTTTTAAATCGGCCTTCGTAGTACCCGTTTTAGGTCCCTCTTTCGAATAGAGGAAATATTGTCTGTTTTTTTAATACTATTCAGTAGATATTCAAAGTTCTTAGATTAATAGAAATGGATTTATTTTTAACCCCCGTCGCAAAAACGACGAGTGTTATAAGATTTACGTGTCTGTGTGTGTGTGTGTCTGTGTATGTGTATGTGTGTGTCTGTGCGTGTGTCTGGGTGTGTATCTGCGTGTGTCTGTGTATGTGCCTTTGTGTGTGTATGTCTGTGGCATCGTAGCTCCCGAACGGATAAACTGTTTTTTTTTGTTGGGAGGTTAATTAGTCTGGAGTGTTCTTAGCTATGTTTGATCAAAGTTGGTTCAGCCGTTTCATTGCGTTGAGGTTTTTTTTATTTTTACAAAATTAATTTATTGTTATATTTGCAAAACGATGTTTTATAAGTTATCGCTTACGTCAGTTACTTCTGAGCGGCAGAAATCTATACTTCATCTCTTACCGGGGTTAAGTGACTAATAGCACTATCACTTTCTTGCAGATATTGTTTTCTTGCTAGACTCCGCCCATTCGAAATTTTAAAAAACCGGCCAAGTGCGAGTCGGACTCGCGCACAAAGGGTTCCATACCATTATATATAAAAACGGCAACAAAAAAACACGTTTGTTGTATGGGAGCCCCCTTAAATATTTATTTACTCTGTTTTTTTAGTATTTTTGTTATAGCGGCAACAGAAATACATCATCCGTAAAAATTTCAACTGTCTAACTATCACGGTTCATGAGATACAGCCTGATGACAGGCGGACAGTGACGGACCCCGAGTGAGGGTCCCGTTTTACCCTTTGGGTACGGAACCCTAAGGGTAATAGGGTCCCGTTTTACCCTTTGGGTACGGAACCCTAAGGGTAATAGGGTCCCGTTTTACCCTTTGGGTACGGAACCCTAAAAAATCTGTGTTTTGTGATCTATAAAATTTCTAATTCATAAAAAGAATTTTTATGTTTTTTTTTGCTAGCTTTTACAATTCAAAAATCGCAAGTTTCGTCAATATTCTATATTTCGCTCCTTTGTCCTTTCATGTATCAAATTATAACGATGTGTGTTGCCAACCAAATCAAGATTTGCTGTTGGTTACAGCGAATAAAACGAAGCCTCAAATTTTATTCTCACTCCAACGCGAAAGTCGCGTTTGGATAAGGTATCTTTTACTGTCTAGAATTAACTTACATTCAGCTTCGAGTGGCTTCGGCTTTAACTATTTTAGGGTTCCGTACCCAAAGGGTAAAACGGGACCCTATTACTAAGGTTCCGCTTTCCGTCCGTCTGTCCGTATGTCACCAGGCTGTATATCATGAACCGTGATAGACAGTTGAAATTCTCACAGATGATGTATTTCTGTTGCCACTATATAACAACAAATACTATAAAATAGAATAAAATAAATATTTAAGGCGGCTCCCATACAACAAACGTGTTTTTTTGCCGTTTTTATAGATAATGGTACGAACCCTTCGTGCGCGAGTCTGACTCGCACTTGGCCAGTTTTTTTATATCCTGGCTTTTGATTAAGGCTATGTTCACTAGATCAGCCCCCTATTCCCTAACTGAAAGTCACTCGGTGACTAACGTTTGACAAGAAGAATGATCATCAATTAAAATAAAATACCATTAAGAATTGTCAATTGATGGTAATTTTACTTGTGTAACAGGGGCTTAAGAAGTGTTCGAACGTGTCCTTAACGCATCCTTATTGGTTAGCTTACATCCCCCTCACCCCGCCAACAGACAGGGGCAATCAGTCGAGGCCTCCCCGTTCGCCGGCCGCTAGCACGCGCCGATAATAGTATTTTGTTTTAACGTTTTCTTGAATAAAACTTCATTGTTTGTAATCGTGAGTCGAATCATTAAATCCCCTGAGAGATAGTTCCATTACAGTGACGCCCAACTAGTGGCCACGATTAATACAGTGAGAAACAAACGACGAACGTGAGCGCCGCGCGCGGATGAGTCCATTTTACCAACGGGCGGGCGAGTCCATTACACAGTGCACGCAGCAACAAAAAAAACGCGTTTTCACTGTTGTGCGCGCAGCTACCATCGGCCGAGGAAACGGAGTCATCGTGTGACTAGAGGTAGATCACCATCCACAATCATCACCCGCGTTGATCGAGCGAGGAGCAGCGGAAATACCCTGTTACTATGCCACGTAGAAAACGTAACGGACTAGATGACGGATCGGAAGATGACGCCGACGCCGAGACACAACGGGACAGAACGGTAAAATCATCATCACCGAACATCGCGATGACAGAAGACATGCTCCAGACCCTTGTCTCCACCATCACCCGGAGTCAAGCGGAATCAAACCGAGTCCTGATAGAGAGCATACTGGCTGGTAACAGAGATCAGTTACCAAGTACACCATCACCGAGACCCGACACGCAAGGACACTCACTGCGATCGGGTAACTTCTCAAAGTGTACAACACGCTTCGACGGGTCGTCGAAGAACGCGGACGAGCTCGAGGCATTTATCGACTCCATCGAGGTATATCGAGACTGCACGAACGTCAGCGACGAGCACGCTCTGCGGGGGCTGCCCATGTTGCTGACCGGCGAGGCCGCCGTCTGGTGGCAAGGCGTCAAGTCGTCGGTTACGTCGTGGACCGACGCCCTGCAACGACTTCGAGGAATGTACGGAGTGCCACGTCCCGCGTATAAAATCTTTCGTGACATTTTCGCCACGGAACAAAGTAGTGAACGTGCCGATGTGTTTATCAGTAAAGTGCGCGCTTTGTTAGCGAAATTGCCGTATATTGTGCCGGAAGTTATGAAATTAGATATAGTGTACGGATTGTTGGACCGTAGGATAAGAAAGCGTGTGTCTCGCGACGCGGTGGACGGGCTGGAACAGCTGATAACGAAGGTCAGGTTAGTCGAGGAGTCTTTGGCGGAGGTGAGTTCATCCCATCTTTCTAATAACAATGTAAGCTCCGTTATTAACCCTTTCGCTGCCGCGCGGGACCGTTCGAACACAAATCTAAGCGTTAACCCTGCGAATGCCGTAGGAGACCCCCTAAGCATAGCGAAACCTACTGTAACGTCATCAACTGACTTGCGCACTCCGAGTGCGAAACGTAGTGATAGTGAGGGGCAACTAAAACGTGTCCGACCAAAGTGCATATATTGCAAACTGTTCGGACACACTGTAGATAACTGTCGCAATAAAGAAAAAAAAGATTCGAGTAAAGTAGATGATAGCGCTAATAGATCAAGTAATAGTACCCAGTTAAGTTGCTATGGATGCGGTCAGCTGGGAGTAATTCGTTCAAAATGTGAAAATTGTAAGAGCGCGCCAACCACTAGTAAATCGGATTTTTGCAGTGCCTATGTATACGATAGGGATGAATCACGCCCCCTAGTGGAAGTTCAAGTAGTAAACCGAACGGGCGTGGCTATCTTGGACACTGGGGCCACTCATTCTATTGCAGGCCCAATGCTATACGGTTTACTTGTAGATGCTGGCGTAGAGTTTAGGAAAACATCACGCACAATAGGTCTTGCTGACGGTTCACAGCAAGTGTGCGCCGCACTTGAGTGCGATACTGACGTCACCTTGGAAGGTCACGTGATACCTACCACGTTCTTGGTATTACCGAACGCGCCAACACGAACATTGTTAGGTAGGGATTTTATTATGAAAGCTTTGATCCTGTTGGACTTACCACAGAGCAGCTGGTGTTTTAACGATGAGCCGCGGTGCTGGTATCCGTTTATCACCAGTTTCGACTTACCTACCACCGGCGAGATGGAGCTGATGAAGGTAGAAGCATCAAACCTTGTGCTGAGGGATGAAGAGGGTGCCAAGTTAACGGCAGACCAGAGGACTGAGCTGAATGCTTTACTGGTGAAGAGAGCCGACCGCTTTGCGAAGGAGGGGCCCCCGACTGAATATGCCACCCATCGTTTGAAGATCGATGCGCACCAAGAACCCATCGCTTCACCGCCTTACCGGATGTCTCCTGGCAAGAAGGCGATGCTGGAACAGGAGTTGCAGAAGCTCCTGGAGGCTGATGTGATTGAAGAATGCGAATCTCCATGGGCAGCCAACGTGGTCCTCGTTACAAAGAAGGATGGAGGAGTCCGACTTTGTGTGGATTATAGGAAGTTGAACGCGGTCACTGAACTCGACCGTTACCCGCTCCCACGGATTGAAGATGTCCTCCACGCTGCCAAGAACACTAGCTTCATGACAACATGCGACCTCCGTTCAGGATATTTCCAGATAGGTGTTGAACCCGATGACCGGGACAAGACAACTTTTGTAAGTCCACTGGGCTGTTTCCGGTTTAAGCGGATGCCAATGGGTTTACGGAATTCTGGAGCCACCTTCCAGAGGCTTATGGACAGATTCAAGTCCGGTAAAGAACTGGCCGATGTTTGCGTACTTACATATCTTGATGATATTATAATTCTCTCAGAAACGTTCCCAAAACATTTAGAAGACCTGAATGCCGTGTTCGATAGACTCGAGATGTATAATCTGCGAGTTAACCGCGATAAAAGTTGTTTTGCTCGTGAATCGGTAAAATTTCTAGGCCACGTGATAGTACCGGGCGGGATAACGGCAGACCCGGATAAGACTGCGGCTATCGCTAACATGTCCCCACCGATGAACATCAAACACGTGAAGACTTTTTTGCAAACATCCAGCTGGTTCCGGCGATTCATACCCAACTACGCTGATGTTGCCAGGCCTTTGACGGATCTTCTCAAAAAAGACAGCAAATGGACATGGACCTCAAAGCAACAAGACGCCTTCGACAGCATCAAACATCTTCTCGTCACAGCTCCGATATTGCGTCAGGCCGATGAATCGAAGCCATTTATACTGAGGACCGATAGTAGCGGCTATTGCCTCGGAGCAGTGCTGATGCAGGGGGAGGGCCCCGAGGAACGACCTGTTGAATACGCAAGCCGTTTGTTGAATAGCGCAGAGAGAAACTATAACACAACGGAAAGAGAGGCACTGGCAGTAGTATGGGCAACTACCAAGTACCGTGGGTACATCGAGGGATCAGAGGTTGTGATAAAAAGTGACCACCAACCTCTGCGATGGCTCATGAACGTTAAGTCACCTAGCGGCCGCTTAGCGAGGTGGGCCCTTACGCTCCAAGAGTATAACCTCCGTATCGAGTACATACCCGGCAAATCAAACGCTATCGCCGATACGCTCTCGCGTCCACCCTGCGCCGACGAGGCAGATTGTGACATCTGCTACGCTGAAGTCGATCTTCCGTCGAGAAGCCCTAAAGATATTCGCGAGAACCAACTCAAGGATCCTGATGTGCGTAAGATCGTTGAAGATCTTGAGTCAACCGACGACCCATTTAGGGGGAGGAGTTGGTCCAACCGGGGGTTCACTTTATCCGACGGTATCCTGTACAGGTACGGACCAGAAGAGTGCGAGGAAGAGACCGCATGTCTGGTTGTACCTGAGCACGAGCGTGAGAAGGTCCTAGTGGAGTACCACAACGCACCGACAGCTGGACATTTTGGAGTAGAGCGCACTTTAGATAGATTGAAAACAACGTACTACTGGCCTGGGATGAGACAGACTATTATCGCGTATTTGAAGAAATGTATTGACTGCCAAAGATATAAAGCCGATAATAGGAAACCAGCTGGGTTACTGCAGACCCCCGCAACCAACCGCCGTTTTGAAGTTGTTGCCATAGATCTATTCGGCCCATTACCAGAGACCGCAAGCAACAACAAGTGGATACTGATCCTAGAAGACACGTGTTCGCGATGGGTAGAGTTGTTTTCACTACAGAATGCTACCAGTGTAGATTGTGCTAAAGTCCTGATTGCGGAAGTATTTCTGAGATATGGAGTACCTAGACGAGTCTTGAGCGACAACGGAGTTCAATTCGTCAGTGAGGTAATGCAACAGGCGTGTCATTCGCTCGGCATTACCCAATCACTTTCACCTGTGTATCATCCCCAAGCGAACCCGGTTGAAAGGAAGAACCGAGATTTAAAACCCCAGCTCGCCATTCTGGTTGGAAAAGATCATAACACCTGGGACATTCACTTACCCGCGATACGCTTCGCGATGAACTCTGCTGTGACCAGCAGCACTGGATACTCGCCAGCGTACCTAACATTCGGTCGCGAGATGAGAGCACCAGCTGACGTGATCACGGATATGCGCGCTATTATCGAAAGCGATAATGTAGTGACGAGCCTCACCCCTTATCTTCAGCGGATTTCAAACGTGCTATACGAAGCAAGGGAAGTACACGAGAAGGCTCAGGCGAACCAGAAGCGATTCGCCGATGAAGGACGACGCCCTGCCCCGGATTACTCTACCGGTGATCTCGTCCTTCTGAAAACCCAAGGGAGTAACGACACGACTCGCGGACAAACACCTAAGTTCATACCGCGCCGAGACGGACCTTATCGTGTTAAGGAAGCAGTGAGCTCAACCACTTACATCTTAGAAAGAATGAGCAATTGCGAGACTCTAGGTAGGTACCACGTATCCCAGCTGACTCCATTCGTAGGCGATGTACAACTGCCGGTTAATGAAAAGAGGAAGCGTGGAAGACCAAAACGTTTTCTTGACTGACCCAGACGCGAGGGCGCGTAGTCTAGGTCAGAGGGGGAGCATGTAACAGGGGCTTAAGAAGTGTTCGAACGTGTCCTTAACGCATCCTTATTGGTTAGCTTACATCCCCCTCACCCCGCCAACAGACAGGGGCAATCAGTCGAGGCCTCCCCGTTCGCCGGCCGCTAGCACGCGCCGATAATAGTATTTTGTTTTAACGTTTTCTTGAATAAAACTTCATTGTTTGTAATCGTGAGTCGAATCATTAAATCCCCTGAGAGATAGTTCCATTACACTTGTCAAACGTTGGTCACTGAGTGACTTTCAAGATAGGGAATAGGGGGGCAGATAAACATTATGGAAAGACACCTCCCAATAACATGAACGGTTAATTCAACTTTTGTCCATCGATTAACACTTAGAGACACGAAAGATGTATTTACAAAATTAAAACTTTGTAATACTACTGAGTGAATTTTCAGCTCAATTCAAGATTAATAATATTATAGAGGTGATTATTACTGCCTTTACACGGAGGCCTGCAATGTTCAAAGCCATTTACCGAATCCAAACGGGGAACACTTTCCCATTTTCAATTTTCAAAACTTTTGGACAGCGTTAAGACTGTAAAAATGATCAAACTAACACCTGTCACCTTAGAGCATTGCAAGCCTCGTGTTGCTCGATGACTGTCACATGACTCATGCTATAATACAGAGGTACTAGTATAATATTCTTTTATCTGTGACAGAGGTAACATAATATCCTTATAAGCCCAGGGAGGGGTTTTTCATTCATGAAATACCTTGTAAAAATCCTGAAATTTCTGGAGAAATTCCTTAAATTCCTCCGGAAATGTACCTAACACAACATGAGGCAGCCCTTTTTTTTTGTTGACGTGGAGAAACGCGCACGCATACCTTGTTGCCACGAGGAGACGACAAGGTTATGTGGGACTCAAACCCACTAAAACTCCACGGGTTCCACCACTGCGGCTTGTGGCGGGAACACGGGGACGCTTTCGCATTCTTCCGCGAACCCGCCGCGGCTGTCCGTTTCCGGACCCCTCTCTGGGGACATCCTGGGAATGACACCCACAGTCCCGACCGGGACACCCCCCGTTACGGTTAGCTACATAGCATGCCGCAACCACCACGGGACCAAGCCAATGAGCGCCAGACGACCCCGTGTCTGGACGCTCGAGGTCCCTATGCGACGGGTCAGGTCAGTGGCCCCATCGCTTGCCACTTCAGCCGCAGAGGTTAGGGAGAGCGGCGTACCTCAATACCGACACTCCTCTTCCACTATGGCCCCACCGCGTCCGCCATCAAACGGTGGCGACCCCGCCAAGGCCGCGGAAGGTAGCGAGAGCGGCTCACCGTAATACCGGCACTCCTCTCCCACCGCGACCTCAATCCCTCAGCCGCGATGCCATACAACACCGCAGCCCACCTCAGTTGCGCTGCTTCCCACATAGCACCGCAACCTACTGGTACCGCTCCATTCAGGGCTTGTGGCCAAAGCCCAGAGGAGCGGTCCACCACGGGCCCCTCTTAGCTTCACCGCGGGTGACCAAGCCACGGTTACTAAGCCCCCCCCGCCACGGCAAGGCGGGAACCCTCGGGGGGAACATGAGGCAGCCCTACGTAAGGTACCTTAACGTACCGTAACAGCCTCATGTTGTATTAGGAACAGTTTTTGTAGAATTTCAGGATTTTTACTAGGCATTTCATGAATTAATTAATTCCATATTTAAAAAGTCGTAGAATTAAAGTTATTCCCCTTGATGTGTAGAATAGGGATTATATGGATATTATGTTACACCCTGTATTTTAAACTATAGAATTCTGGGCGATTATTGTTAATTTGTAAACTGATCATATTCGTTTTTATTTTTGAAGAAGTTCAATAATGTCATGAAACAATCATGACACGGACATTTTGCTGGCCACAGATGCCATAAACTAAGAAGAGAGTGAAGTCTACAAATGTCATATAAACATTACAAAAGATACCTAATCCGTTATATTCGTAGATTTGTGGTAAAACGACGAATATCAAATCGTACAAATGACCCGATATCGTAAGCTTCACGCCTCATCTGATATTGGATCCTTTGCTTGTGCGAGAATAACCCAAAAATTAGAACAATAAAAGAAATCCCGCACAAATGCTATCTCCAGACAGAATCTGGCTCGCTTTTATAAACAAAAATTCGTAAAATAATGAAATTGTGTGTTTGTTTCGTGTCACAGATTGTCATAAAAAGCTTTAACAAAGAGTTTGTCATAGTAGGTACTCATTATCTCCTCTATAACAAATATTAAAATCTCTATAACCCCTTTTTGGGATTTAAATCTGGCATTTTTTAAAGAAACGTCTTTAATTTTATTTAATTGCATTTTAATTTGTTTTTTCAAGTTATTTCGTGTAATTTTGGTGGAATTTTATCCGGCGTATTTTAGATAAATAATTCATAGTTAGTTACATTTAACTGTAGGTATATTGTGTGCCTTTTCGAAATGGTCGATGTTTTCCTGTAAAAACTCTGTTCTCTGCCACTATTTAAACTGGTTTTTGACTTGGGCGACTTGACTATAAATATATAATTATATCGCTTGCAATGAGGGTTTTTCGTTACCGATTAAAATAAAAGTAGTTCGATTTGGCTCGATAGATGGCGCTGACTCAAATATAGTTGTCAAAATAACAATTGCATTGTCTGTGCTTTTGTGTGAATATCACGAAAATATATCACTACGTTGTTGACGTTGACATTTCACTTTATTTTGACAAAGCTACTTTAGCTTGTACAGAGCTGACGCCGTCTATTTTCAAGGCTATAAACATGATGTGAAACGGCCGTGAAAACCCCTCATTGGAGAAATTGCTAGGAGCACTCCTCAGAAACCATTATATGAAGAAGAAGAAGAAGAAGAAGAACCCCTTTTTGTGAAGAAAATAAACAAAATCCCCTTTTGGGAGAAAACGTATGTTTTACGTAGTTAACTATTCAACTACAAATCAAACCATCGCAACTTGTAAGTACCTATTTCAAAACTACAATTCAATAGTACAAGAACTTCGAAAATAAGTACATACAGTGGTTAGAACAAGTTGAACCGACACGAATCCAAAGTTGGTATCATGTTTGTATCGAAGAGATCGCAGTAACCAACATGCAGGCAGGGGCGTAGCTAGGGTCATTATCTGCCGGGGTAGGACGGCGCGATTTCACGCATTCGAGCAGACTTTCTAATAACTCTACGATTGAAGCATTCAATACACTTCTTCTAAAAACTCTTCTTCTTCTTCTTCTTCTTTTGTGTAAAATTAGCATTTTCTTGCTGACAGTATTTTTTTCCCAAAATCTGTGAATGCTAATCAAAATATCTCAAAAAGTTATGGAAGGTCTCCTAGGAAAGTTTTCCTGTAACTATAACGGTTAAGGTTAAGCCCTTACTGTCCCGTCTCAAAAATCCACCCTGTATATTGGAATCACGGATCAAGCAGATGGTCAACCTGATGTTAAGCGGTACCCTCTGCCTATGAACAGTGCATTATCATTAAGGTCACGTCCACCTAGGACGCATCCTATGTGAGACATAAAGATGAAAAGTCTCATGTGCCTATAATTTCACCAGCAACCATACCCTTCAATCCGGAACACAGCAATGCGAGCACTACTACTTTGCGACAGAAATTGGTATGGTGGTAGTACTTCCCTGGACGAACTCTTTCACAAAAAAGCTCTACTACTACTAAAACAACATTACTAAACACAAGGGTTTGTAATTGTAAGCTTAGAGTTTTTTTTTAAATGAATAAGTTACCCCTGTATTTCTTCGCTTTAGTAGTAATTAGCCGTTATTCATCCAACCACGACAGTTTCGAGAAATATGCCGGGCATGGATGCTGCACTAATACTTTCCCCTAGCCAATCCCTGAAGCCAGCCCTTTGTAAACCCCTAACTGGGACGTTTCGTACAGATTGGAACTTCGCGAACGTACGGACACGTACACAAGTGGTATTATTTCCACAGCATTTAACTAGACAGGGGTGTATTTTGATGTATATTAATCAGTTTTGGGGCTTGTTCCCTTGTCTCTGTTGAATTTACAACTTTCTACAACTTATATTGTACTTATGTCCTCTCACGGTTTCGCTCGCGTTTATCAGAGATAAAAAGTTAACTATAGCTTAGAGGTTCTTTTCTCGATGGACAGACGACATTTAAAGGTCGTAGGAAGTCTGTGGAAAGAGACAGCTCAAGGTATCGTTTTTTTTTTGACAAGGTCCTTGGTAGGTCCTTGTCTTTGACCTTTTTTTGTATTCTACTTGAATGACGGAACAAGCAGTTGGCCCACCTGATGTTAAGCGGTAACCTCTGCCTATGAACAGTGCATTACCTGATAGGTCACGTCCACCTAGGACGCACCCTATGTGGCATTTCACTGCGCCCGCCACCGTGAGACATAAAGATGAAAAACGACGTGGTATTGGAGAGGCTCTTCTTCCTGCTGAGGTTTTCCCGAGCGACTACAGTATGGGGTTCTTCAAAAGGGGTGTTTGGAATTTTTTAAAGGGTCGGCAACGCGCGTGTGATGCCTCTGGTATTGCAGGCGTTCATAGGCTACGGTAACCGCTTACCAACAGGTGGGCCGTAAGCTTGTTAGATACCTTGGTAGTAAAAAAAAAAAAATAACACAATACCTCTTTTATTCCTAAATGACAAATTTTAGATTAAATTAATTATTTGAACACTAATTATGTTAAAATGTATTTCTTTATTGTAAATGAAGTAATTTCACATTCTCGAATGGTCGTAGCCACTAATATTGTGTAATGGTTCACGAGGTTGCGAGCTAAGTGCCACAAATAATTTAATTAAACACTGATATGGGTGCGCACTGCGCATCGATTAGGGTTGGACCACACATGTAATCACGCATCAGCACAGCACTACTGTGCCATCTTATACGGGATAACATCCGGATGATTTGTTAATAAGTTCATCCGGGGAAGTACTACCACCATACCTATTTCTGCCGCAAAGCAGTAGTGCTAGCATTACTGTGTTCCGGTTTGAAGGGTATGGATGCCGGTGAAATTACAGGCGCTTGAGACTTTCCATCTTTATGTCTCAGGGTGGCGGGCGCAGTGCAATGCCACATAGGGCGCGTACTTGGTGGACGTGACCAATGAGATAATGTACTGTTCATAGGCTGAGGGTACCGCTTAATATCAGATGGCCTCTGCTTGTTTCGTCATCTAAAGTTGACAAAAAATAAAAATAAAAGATTTGCACGCTTCTTTTGACATTCCATACAGAACACGCTATCAGCATAGTTTCAGTGCTCTGATTCATGCTTAAAGATGTGGTCCAACCCTAAGTTTGATTAATTAAATTAATAATGAATGATATAAGTTCATGGGCTCGTCATTATACCCGAACGTGTTCCGGTGGCTACGTTTAACCATAGAAACCCTAATATCACTAGAAGTGACACTGGCGCTAGAAATACCTGGACTTGTTTGTATGATTCGATGGTATAAGATTTGTCCTGGCTGCTAGCTTACTTAAGGAATGTATTATTACTGGAAGGAAGCGTATTAGTCCAGTCGGCAGGTGGTTTCAGATGGAAAAAGGTCTAAAGTTAATAAAACTTTGGGAGGTTGTTCAGGGATAGTTAATTAACATTTTCCCAAGTTTTGGACCTCGACGACTCTGTGCAAATGTGGAGGGGGGGGGGGGGGGGAACTGCACCTTCCTCCGGTGTTTTCTCAATAACTTTTTTCCCTTACATCCTACGGCAAAAGTACCAATTACTTTTTTGTAGAACGTTAAATTTACGATAACTTTGACTATTCAAAAAAATTTCTATGTCGATAGGTTATCGAGATATGGTGATTTGTGTTTTTTTCTATATACATAAACTACGTGCAGAGACACTTTGGTAGCAATGTGATTGTTGTCTTTGATGGATACCCCACTAACGCCGGCTATCAAAGCACCAAAGCAGCAGAACGAGCTCGCCGGTCTGCATTACAAGCACCAACCAAAGTCGTGTTCTCCTCATCTACTATGGTGACAATAGCATTAAGAAAAGTTCTTGGCAAAAGATCACAATATGAGAGCATTCATTTCGATGTTGATGACACAAATGGTGGATGCTAGCATCGAAGTGAAGCAGGCATATGAGGACGCCGTGATCATGGTGGATCCATGGTGGTGGGGATGGGGTTGAGAAGAGAAGACTGCGTCCCTGAGAAGACTGCTTCCACCCCCAATTAGTGGGATACAAGTTGACTGCCCGCGACTTTTCCGCCTCTCTTTGAAAACTGGTGTAGTCCCCAAGTCTTGGAAGCTCGCTAACGTGCAACCTGTGCCCAAGAAAGGCAGTCGTGCTGACCCTTCGAACTACCGCCCTATCTCGGTCACCTCCCTACTATGTAAATGTATGGAGCGTGTACTGAATAGGAAACTCCTTGCATACCTCGAAGGTAACGATCTCCTCAGTGATCGTCAATACGGATTTCGCCGTAATCGGTCTACTGGGGACCTTCTTGTGTATGCCACGCACATTTGGAGTGAGGCCATCGAGAAATATGGTGAAGCGCTGGCTGTTTCATTAGACGTCTCGAAGGCCTTTGACAGGGTTTGGCACGCTAGCCTTATTGGCAAGCTTCCTGCTTACGGACTGCCAGTTCAATTCTGTTCCTGGCTCGCAGACTTTCTGAGGGAAAGATCCATTCGAGTAGTTGTTGATGGCTGCTCGTCGGATCAAATGGCTATAAATGCCGGGGTACCTCAGGGGTCAGTGCTATCTGCCACACTGTTTCTGCTGCATATTAATGATCTGCTAATGCCCGGTATCATTGGGTACGCAGACGACAGCACAGTTGTGGAGAGATACGTTTCCACTGCGCGTGCTAGGCAGAATGAAATTCTGGAGTTAAGAGATGAGATGCTGCAGCGTCTGAATTTGACTCTAAAGGCTGTATCCGATTGGGGCGATGCCAACCTAGTCAAGTTCAACGCCTCGAAAACGCAGGCTTGTCTCTTCTCGGCGAAAAAAAGTCAGTTTCTCCAATTTCCTGTCTTTCGGGATGTACCTGTAGCTATAGGAGATCACCTCGAGCTCTTAGGCGTTTCACTCACGCCTACTCTCAACTTTGGCTCCTACATCGAGTCTAAGGCAAAAACTGCTTCCATGAAGCTGGGTATCCTGAATAAGGTAAAGCGTTACTTCACACCAGGACAGCTTTTAAGTCTGTACAAAGCACAAGTCCGGGCTGGTATGGAGTACTGCTGCCACGTTTGGGATGGCTCGGCCAAACACCAGCTTGCTGCCTTGGACTCGATCGAACGCAGAGCTTTCAGGCTTATTGGTGAGCAGCATATGGCGGAGACTAAGATCCAGAGTCTCGAGCACCGCCGTAAGGTAGCGTGCCTTTCGATCTTCTATAGGTTACATTTCGGGGAATGCTCCCAGGAACTTCATGATCTGATCCCACCATCTCCTTTTCATCATAGGACGAGCAGGCGCACGGCTCGGTACCACCCTTACCTCATTAGTATACCCTCTATTCGTACTAAACGTTTCAGTTCTACCTTTATAATGAGAACTGCTAAGGAGTGGAATACACTACCGTCGTCTGTCTTTCCTGAAAACTATAATCTGGGTCTCTTCAAGGCTAGAGTGAATAGGTGCCTTCTAGACCTTTGTGCTCCATCTTCGGCCGCATCGTCACTTACCAACAGGTGAGATCGTGGTCAAACAAAGGTCTATCATTGTTAAAAAAAAAAAAAAAAAAAAAAAAAAAAGTTCTGCAATTGCTTGGAGGTAGCATCTTGCTGCATGATGGCCTGTGCCATCTTCCTTCGGTGGCAAAAGGGCGAGGTTCGTTGAAGTGACAAACGACTTACACTTGAGAAAATCCGCACCCAGTCACGCGGTAAAATCCACTTATGACTGGTTTTGATTATCTGTCGTTTTTGAGAGAACCGCCAGGCCTATAGGTACCAATTTGGTTTCAAATAAAAGCTTATTTAATTTACTACAACTTCATTGCAGATAATATTTGAAGTGGGATGCATATTTTAGAAGATATTTCACAAAATAAGTAATTTTTTCTAAAAAAAACACTTATGAGAAAAATTGCCTATTTTCGAAGAACGTTATCTTGGGAACCAATGGCTGTACAGAGCTCGCCATAGTGTCAAATTGTAGAAAATTTAGTCTACTTTAAAAGTACCTATGCATGGTGACTATACCGGTCAGACCCTTCCTTCACTAAGATATTGAGCAAAAACTGAAAAAAAAACTAAAATTTCATGGTTTTTTGAGCCGCTCGCAAAGCACTTGGAAGATCTGGTTTTTTAATAGTGGTTAAGGTCTTAACAACATATAAAAAAATCACCGTGACCGGAACTTTTGTAAGCACGGCCCCTTTTTCATGTTTAACTTGACTGGACTATAATATGAATACCAACATGATGATGTGAATATGGTTGGTTTTCATCAGAGAAGAAAATCAGCTTTTGAAATCTGTTTTGGGTGGAGGGGAGTGGGGATTTCCAAAGTAGGTGATTATAACCAGGAACCATAATTATAACAACATTCCATCATTATTCGGGTATAACAGAAGAAATAAACTCGAATTTAGCATTTTTAAGCACATTTAACCAAATTTAAAAAAAGATTTTTTTCGAAACGCCATATCTCAGTAACTTATCAACATACAATCAAGTTTGATTAATCAAAATTATAGTAAATTTAACGTTCTACGGAAAAGTACTTAGTACTTTTGCCGTAGGATGTAAGGAAAAAAAGTTATTGAGAAATAACCGGCGGAAGGTGCAGTTTCCCGCCCCCTCCTCTTTTCACACATGGTCCTCGAGGGCCAAAATTTTAAAAAATGTTAATTAACCATCCCTGAACAACATCCCAAAGTTTCATGAACTTTTGACCTTTTTCCACTTTTCCCCACTTTTTGCGACCTGCCGACTGGACCATATGCAGAGTCAGTCGTGGGAAGCAATGGTGGCGATGAGCTCACTACTTGTCACATCTACATCTACTTGGTTGCACCATCGTGGGATATATCCCACAAATGTGCAACCCACGGTGAAAAGAGGCCTAAAATAAAATCCAAACGAAAGTCCTAATATGAAAACCTTAATTAAACAAGAAAAATTCCGTCACTTTCTAACCCAGTAAAGTTCAGGTTAGTTAGAAAGTGACAGCACTAGCGCTACGAAAAGTAAACGAAATTATTTAAGCCTATTGAAGCCTATTTGCCTCTTGACAGCCTCTTAATTAAATAAGCAAGATTATGTACCTACAGTAGAAGGAAATGGGAAAGTTAATAGAAACCGCAAGATAACAGGAAAATAATAATCGTGGGAAGATCAAGTTTTACAGAAATGGGCAATACCTATTATTTAAATTACATTTGAAAAAAATATGGTTTTATTTGCGCATTTAGAAACAAAAGAAATAAATAACAGAGTCAACAACATCCAAGGCTTTTTTATACAAAGAACAACTTCCGTCTTGGGCCAAATTACCACAGCATTTCACAATTAATTTTCTACGAAGCGCTGGTAAATAAATTAATTATAAATCCGTCTCGCATACAAGAGTATTTAATCAGACTAATGTGGATTTTAGAACATAATTAGAGAACTCCAGTGAACCTGACGTAGTGAACGAAGGAACTGTTTGGGAACGAATGAAAAAAAGAAAGTATTCTGTTAAACGAGCAATATGTATATTAAGTATACAGGGCTCAGAAGAAGAACTAAAGCATGGAAGTAAGGCTAAAAACAAACCGGTATCGATTATACCAGTCTCATTCTTTTATATGAATGTATTCATGTGTTGGAATGAGACAAGCATATATCTATCTGTTCTTTTTTTGTGTAACTTGTACCAGGCCAAATGTCAAACTACTACTACATTAATGGTACCAATCTAGGAAGATGTATGTATGTTTTAGTAGTAGTAGAGCTTTTTTGTGAAAGAGTTCGTCCGGGTAAGTACTACCACCATACCTATTTCTGCCGCAAAGCAGTAGTGCTCGCATTGCTGTGTTCCGGTTTGAAGGGTAAGGGTGCCGGTGAAATTACAGGCACATGAGACTTTTCATCTATGTCTCAGGGTGGCGGGCGCAGTGCAATGCCACATAGGGTGCATCCTAGGTGGACGTGACCTATGAGGTAATGCACTGTTCATAGGCAGAGGTTACCGCTTAACATCAAGCGGGCCTCTTGCTTGTTCCGTCATGCAAACAGTATAAAAAAAAAAAAAAAAAAAAAAAAAAAAAAAAAAATGCATGGTGCCAATATTCAGGGTACGGAACGGAAAAACGACTTTCGTGTTACAATATATTTGTTTCTCCCTAACATAGGATAACAAGCTATCTTCTAGGATAGGAGTAAGAAGGAACACTCTATGCTATTTTAGCACTCTATCCATGTACTACTTCATGTGTGATACAGGGCGTCCCAAGACGCGAAGAGGTGTCTTGGGACGCCCTGTATAAATATTTATAATCACATTCTCAAAAACGGCCCTTTCGATTTCGATAAAATGTGTTATATTGGGGCTTAGTGGGCGAAAGATCGAAAACGCGTATTTCCAAAATTAGGTTAAGCAATGATCTGCGAAGTCAGTTTTTGGATGGGTGGCCGCTTTATGCCTGTTTTTTTCCAAAACCCGAGTTAACCTCGTTCGCACCAGATATTCATATTTTAATCCACAAATAAAATAATTATTTTATTATCAGTGGGACTTTAGGAAATGGCCAATTGGCAAATGCAAATACGCCAGAAATTTTAGCCCAAACCTTAGAATATAGGCCGATAGGCCCAAACAAATTAATAAAACATTGTATGTAGATTAAGTTGTATAATAATACCGTTACAAGCTAGGGGTTGGGATAAGATAATCACACCCGTTACCAAAATTACAGTTTTGATAATGTTATCCAAAAATTACTCTTTACTTTAAATGTACTTCACTGCACTGTTCACAAATTATCAGTCTCAAGTCACTTAACTTATTCGCACTTTAAGCCAATTTGCCTCTGACTTCCTTGTAACGAAATTTGCTTTTATATTTATAAATCAAATTCGTGTGGAAGCTCCACGAGAAACTCGTGAAAAAGTCTAAGTAAAAAAATTACCATAAATGTCATTGTAAAGAGGTTTGTTCGAAAATCGAACTGGCCACCATAAGGAGAACTCAATTTCACAGAATGTGAAATAAAAGACGGTGTTTGGTGCTGTGATTTTTAGAGTTTTTTTTTTTATCTCGCTCACAGATTTATAAGTATAGTACAGTGGTGGAATGAAAACGTTCGTCACCTTAGGGCCTATTTTTGATTGTTCAATGCAAAAAGCATAAGTACTGTTTTACCGACATAGTATTGCATAGGTACTGTTTTACCGACATAGTATTGTATCGGAACTGCAATGTGTCAATATTACGAAAATAACCTTCAGTTACCATGACAACGGATATTAGCAGCGATTGAATGACAGACACTGTCTACGAATAAAATGACAAAACTTCTGCCTAACTCAATAAAAAACTGGTCAAGTGCGCATCGGACATCGCGCATTCAGGGTTCCGTCGTAGTAACTATTATATTATCTGTGGAACCGTAACAAATGTAGAAATTATAAATTGCATAAGTTTAGTTAATCCATACGCAAAATTAAATCAAAAATATTATAATTTTTAGTAAAATATTCATAATAAGTAGCATATTTACAAATTTTCTAGTTCCTGGGTTAAATAAATTGAACTTAGTAACAAAAATACAGTCTTATTCTACTTAATAATCTGTTAAATGTCACATGCTATTTTTTTTACAGATTTTGACCGATTTATTTTTCTCTCCCCACTTTAACTTGTACGGGAGCCACCCTTCAAAATAATTTTTGGTTATTATTTTTGGGTTTGTGTCAGTAAGATACATAAATATTACAAAAATACGAAGACTTAAATGGTTTAGCCGCTATAGACCCGTGTGATAGAGAGACGGACGGGCGGATGAGCGAGACCAATAGGGCTCCGCTTGGCCCTTTTGGGTACGGGACCCTAAAAAAGTAGTTCCAAACTTGAAAAAGCAACTGATCAAAGGTTTACGATTTTGATCTTTATAATAAACATTTAAATTATGGTTTTCTTTACAGCAGTCTGCTCCGTAGGATAGTTGGAAAAGGTAATATGTGCTCGCAACAAGCTAAGGGGATTTCTTTGAAAACTGACGAACCTTTTCATTCCGCCACTGTACATCTCGCAGTAGTATGCTTCTCTGGAATAAAGCCTGTCTTCGTCTTCGGCAGCTTGAACCCCTCACTGCTGCCGAAGACGAAAAAAAAAGATAAAAAATAAACTCTAAAAATCACAGCACCAAACACCGTCTTTTAGGCTTCGTCTTGCCGTCGTGGGCGGCAAATAGAGTCCTGAGTGAAGACTCAGGACTCTATTTGCCGCCCACGACGTATAAGACACTGCTGTATCCCCTCAGTGCATAATCTACTTTTACGCCAGTCAGCCGGCGTAACAACACCTTATGAGGTGGAGGATAACAAGCATGAAGAAATTAAAAAGTATTCTAAATGAGTATGTTTACTTTGAGTTCAATGGATTTTACTGATTGTTCAAAAGAAAGAAAATGTAATTATTTTTCCCCAAGAGGGCACAACACACATAAACATAACACAAGAAAACAAAACATAAAATGAAATGAAAATAAAAACTGGTGGGTTACTATGAGCTCTTATTGCCATGCAGTTGATAAACTATTCAGTACAAAATATTGGTTCCGTAATGTCCGCAACTATATTTAAAGGCACAATCGCAGAGGGTCTACAGACTTCTGCGATTAAAGTTATTCAACGATGAAAAATGTCAACAATGAACCGATATTTTGTACTGAATAGTTTTTGAACTGAATGGATCTAAGAGCTCATAGTAACCCCCATAACATAGTAACTCATAGTAACTGGTAGTAGAAAGTAGATTGTTAAGTAGGAAAGCATATTAACACGTCGAAAGCATAAAGCAACACAGAGGCCGCAATGCAAAAAAAAAGAGGCACAGATTAGGTAGGTATTGTTATTTTGCTAGGGGTCTTGAAATCTTCTTCGAACTTCTTTTTCTGTAAAATGTTTACTATTTTATTCAGCCAGTTCTAAGTATAATGAAACTTGAATAGATTGTTTTTCTTTTGGTGGCTTTACATTGATCTAGCAGCTAGACTAACTGCTGGAATAACGTGGCATTGGACATAATTATTTAGTAGTCTTTTGCTTCCTCCTTAGACATGTTGCATGCACTTAGATATATCAGTTACACATGGGTACATTTCAGTATTTAAAATTATAAATATAACAATATAAGTAAAAATACTGAGGACATGTCAATAGAATTCTAATATAATTCAAACCATACCTTTTTCCAGCCGTGGTCGTCTTTTAGCTGATGACCATGATGAGTAAGTTAAAGGCAATTTACTTGTTTTGAAAATATAAAATACATACATAACATACACTAGCTAAAAGCGTAGCTGAACTAACGATAATTATGAAACACTTTCAATCAATATATGCGTGTTAGGTCTCCTAGTTTCCGCAAAATCAGGTTTCGCTGACTCAAAATGTGGTGACGAGCTGTGATGAGCACAACACACAATAGGCCTTATTACAAAAAACTAAATTAGTCCTGGTTTAAACCTGAACTACGTAGTCTAGGTTTGTCACGGTATTAAAGTTACAGATTTTACTACAGTTACAAAAGCAGATGGTTTGTTTTCTAAACTACACATAAATCAGACGTGTCAAACTGACGGATGTTGTATCAGAGTGTCACACCACAATCGAGATGACGAACTTCCTTCTTCTTCCAACAAGCAATGAACTGTAAATTTTTAGACCATTGTTAAACTAGGAGGCTGCCTGGTTTAAGAAAAACCAGAGGTTTTGTAATTTTTGACATGAAATCGAACTATCTAACTCTAGAGTTGACTTCGGAAAAAAACCATCTGCCTTTGTATTAAAGTTTAATATAACTTAAATATTGCTACAAATCTAGACTACGTAGTTCAGGTTTAAACCAGGACTAATTCAGTTTTTTGTTATAAGGCCCAATACAATTTTAATTTCGCGCCTCAAGTGAAACGGGGCTGTTACTAGACCAAGCGATCTCGCAGATACTAGGTACTCCAGTTGATAGCCCAGCTATCTGTGCTTGGCCGGTGTAAACAGGGCAACTGTAAGAAACTGTCAAACCATTGTCATTCATTCCACATTTTACAACAAAAACGTAAAAACCCAAAAAAAAACAATACAAAAGTGAAAATCTATAAAAATCTCAAAATACGAGTATTATAAACAAATAAAAATTACAAAATGCCTGTTCAAGACGGATGCTACCGGGACTTCAATATTGGCACGTTTGCAAGATGTCCTGGAGGCTGCGACAGACCCATGCCATGCTGTATGCCATGCCAAGGCTGCTGCTTTCCCCCCTTCGGACCTTGCTATAACTACAACTAAGGCTACTAGACCTCTGGTTGCTGATGAAGAATATCCAGTTATCGTAGAAGTGTGTTTATGTCCAAGCATTAAAAACGATGAAGTTCCTTAACATATGCCTTTTCATTACTATAACCCATTTACTAGACACAGTCCAACCACGCGGCCAAAATATTATCTATTTTTTTTTACTTCTTGATTGATGGAACAAGCTGGTGGCCCACCTGATGTTAAGCGGTAACCTCTGCCTGCGATAGCTTATAAGGACTTCAATGGGGAAGTACTAGCATAACATAGCATACTAAGTACCCACAACACAGGTTTTCCAATGGTGGGAGCTAGTGCACTTACAAATGTTTGTCATCTTACAACTTACTGTTACAGCTTATTTAGTACGTACATAGAACTTAATTAGTTTTAGACAATATTTGTAAAACACTAATTTCATATTTTTTGTACCAATTTTAATAATAAACTTTACTTTACTTTACCTATTTCTGCCGCAAAACAGTAGTGCCCGCTTTGCTGTGTTCCGGTTTGAGTAGTATGGGTGCCGGTGAAATTACAGGCACATGAGAATTTTCATCTTTGTCTCAGGGTGGCGGCGCAGTGCAATGCCACATAGAATAGAATATAAATAATATATTTTGAACAGCAAATACACAATCAAAAAAAAAAAGTTGTTGCTGTGTGTATAGTGCCGTCAAAACAGGTCCGCGCATAGAGTGCGTCCTAGGTGGATGTGACCTATGAGGAAACTTTTACATAATTAAGTATTTTGTCTCAGGTTACAAATAAATTTTTGATATTTGAATTTTTACCTATTTTTGCCGCAAAGCAATAGTGCTCGCATTGCTGTGTTCCGGTTTGAAAGGTAGTGCCTGTGATCCCCTGGGCCGCGACGCGTCGGCGATCACACGTGTGTTAGATTAAGTAATAAATAAAGTGTTTTTTTTATGTGTATGTTAGTTTCTAAGGTATTTATGTTGATATGGGCTTACTGTTTAGTTTTAGTGCATTTCTCAGTAAGCCTGAAATAAAGATTTTGAATTTGAATTTGAATTACAGGCACATGAGACTTTTCATCTTTGCCTCCGGGTGGCGGGCGCAATGCAATGCCGAATAGGGCGCGTCCTAGTCGGACGTGACCTATGCGGTAATATATTGAAATAAGCAAGTTTGCCAACTGCATGTTCAGTCATCCATCACACTAATTTTATAAATGCGATAGTTTGTGAGTGTGTTTGTTACTTCTTCGCGCTGAAACGGCGGGACGGATTTGGATGAAATTTGTAATAAAGATAGCTGGACTTCTGGAATAACTGGTAGGCTATTTTTTATCCCGATATTCCCACGGGTTCGTGACTTACGGGTAACACCGCGGGGCGCAGCTAGTACAAATATAAATGTTCAAACACGCACAATATTTGACTTCATTCGTGGTCTAAGCGTCGTGAAAGTATACCGAGGTTGAGCCTTGCCACCAGTTACGTCTGCACCATAAATGGGGCAAATCAATGGTGCAAACGTAACCGCGGGGCTAGGTCAACACATCACTAGGGTCACTTACTCGGTGGTACCGTTTAACTTTAAAAGACCTACGGTACCGCCAGGGGTATGGCCAGGGGGTACCGTGGGTCTGAAATGCCCTTAACGCATATCTCCTTTCTCTCGTGGGTAAAAGAGAGTTATAACACTACGCTAACTTTATAAACTTTAATCACGAGCTAGTACGTAAGTAACATACAAATTGCTGAGCATACCTACCTACCCAAGTTTCGCCATAACCTTGAATAATTAAAACGAGCATAGCACTGCCTCCGATACGACCAAAATAATAAGATCAAGTAATTCAAAAAGTTCATACGCTTTGAAATTTTTGGGTAATTTTCGTTCGTATTACATTTGTCCTAAAAAATTTATTTATGTTTCGGGTTTGCCGAGAAAGCGTTGGCGGGGCGATCTTGTTTATTTTGAGAAGGAGTGGTGGGCGACTACCATGGACAGGGACAAGTGGAAGAATTTGGGAGAGACCTTGCCCAGCAGTGAGTCAATATAGGACAAGGAAAAAAAAATATAAATTAATGTATTTATATTCATACTAGCAGTACCCCGCGGTGTTACCCGCATAGATCTCGATCCCGTGGGTATATCGGGATAAAAATGTGACTTTGTGTTATTCCGACAGTCAAGCTATCTCCATTTAAAATTTCATCCAAATTCGTCGAGCCATTTCAGCGTGTAGAAGTAACAAACACACGCACACACTCACTCACAAACTTCCGCATTTATAATATTAGTAGGATTTGGGAGTGTGTTATTACTGGAAGAGATCGTTAGCAGAGTCAATCGTGTGTGAGGAATGGCGCCGCTGAGCACACCACTGGTCACGGAAAAATTCCGGTGAAATAAGGCCCTTTGTGGCTCGGCCTAGCCCCTTGCGGAAAAATACGTGTTTTTTTTGACTGCGTGTGTAACCGAACAATAGATGACCCTCCTGATGTTAAGCGGTAACCTCTGCCTTTAACATTACCACGTAGGTCACGTCCAACTAAGACGCACCCTATATAAATAATAAATAAATAAATAATAAATAATACTGGACAGTTCACACAACATTATTTAGCCCCAAGCTAAGCAGAGCTTGTGTTATGGGTACTAGATAACTGATATACTTAATACAATATATTACATAGATAGATATTTTTTATTATACATAGAAAATACCCATATGACATTGCACTGCGCCCGCCACACTGAGAAAAAAAGTGAAATGAAAAGTCTCATGTGTCCGTAATTTCATCGGCACCCATTCCCTACAAACCGGAACACAGCAACGCGAGCACTACTGCTTTGCAGCAGAAATAGTATTAATATTAGTAATAGAGTCCACGACATGACTGAAGTCCTGTGACTGGAGCGCTAGTTTCTATGCGCAAAAGTGCAAAAGTGAAAATGTACCTCTGTTATCCGTTAGTTCCTCAAAAGGCCGTCGGACTTCAGCCGTGCGGACTCTAGTAATGGTGGTTTTTTTATTTTTTTCATACTTGAACAGCTAGTGTTTGAGCCGTCAGTGTATCGAACTCATTTGTCAGCGTACGAATTTTGAAATGGGCCATATTTATGGCGTTCTTTAGTGAATGGAATGCTAAGAAAGAAAAAAGAAAGAAATAATCTTTAAAGTAACCAATTACAAGCCTATTGCCGCTCATTGGAATAGATTAGCTTTAAACTCATTTAAAGTCTGTTCAGAAAGAGACCCGTCGTGGGCTGCGCAGTTGTACTTAGCTTGTTAGCTTAACGGGCAATGCAATAGCGCGTCTGTTCCGTTTTAATCCTTTTACATTTTTAACCCCCGACGTAATAACGAAGGGGTGTTATAAGTTTGACCTGTCTGTGTGTATGTGTGTGTGTGTGTCTGTCTGTCCCATCGTAGCTCCCGAACGAATGAACTGATTTCGTTATTTTTTTGTTTGAAAGTTAAATTTGTCGGGAGTGTTCTTAGCTATGTTTGATCAATATCGGTTGAGCCGTTTCATTGCGTTGGGGGATTTTTAATTTTAACAAAATGAATTACTTGTGTATCAAAAAAGGAAGAAAAAGTCTTCAGTTTATGATTCAAAATGCCAACTATACATACCATTTGAACCATAAACTGTAGAAATAGCTATAAAAATTAAAGAAAACGCTAGTTCATAATTTGTCCACGACGGCTCTCTTTCTGAACAGACTCTACCTAAACGAATTGTCGAATCGGACACTGTAATAAGCCAACAGGACTGGGGACTTGTTAAAATATTCAGGCATTTTTATATTCCCGAGATGTACCAGAAAATATTTTGGTCAAAATCTTACTATCTCAGATGTTAGTAGTGAAATGCGGGATAAGAAGTTAATTTTATTAAAAAAACACGACCATATTAAATCAACTTGTTGATATTATTATCAACTAATGATATTTATGTGATACTATAAATTAAAACTTGTGTGTTATGTCATATAATTACCGTCAACATAGTTTTCGCTATCTGAAAAAGTGTTTATGAGCCGCCTGTGATGAGAAAAAAACACGAAAATTTTGAATTTCGCGCCACAAGCGAAAGCGACCACCACCATTTTGGATAAATTAGAGCATTCCTTTGCATATATACCATGCGTCTCGGGGTCTGGTACGGAGGCCAGCAATGCTCTAAGATAACAAACACACAAACAACCTAATTCGTTCCTACGTCTTTAACAAGTAATTAATTTTATAAAAATTAAAAAAAAACCCCAAAACTTAACAGCTGAACCGATTTTGATCAAACAAAGCTAAGAATACTCCCGACAAATAAACCTTTCAAACAAAAAAAAACTAAATCGGTTCATCCATTCGGGAGTTACGATGGGACAGACAGACACACAGACACACACAGACACGTCAAACTTATAACACCCCTTCGTTTTTTTTCGGGGGTTAAAAAGTGACAGTAATTAATGTAAATTAAATACCATAAATAAATAAATAATGCTGGACAGTTCAGACAACATTATCTAGCCCCAAGCTAAGCAGAGCTAGTGTTACGGGTATACATATACATAATACAATATACATTAGATACATAGTCATTTTTGATTATACATAGAAAATACCCAGAACACCCTGAACAAATATCTGCAGCTCGTACAAATATTTGTTCCGAGGCGGGAATCGAACCCGCAACCTGCTGCGTCGCAGGCGAACCTTCGAGGTCGTCAAATGATACAACACAATGATATATGTACATTAGATAGGTTTTTTTTATTTTTATTTTTTATACTACTGAATGACGGAACAAGCAAATGGCCCAAATGATGATAAGCGGTAACCTCTGCCTATGAACAGTGCATTACCTCATAGGTCACGTCCACCTAGGACGCACCCTATGTGGCATTGCCCTGCGCCCGCCACCCTGAGACATAAAGATGAATAGTCACATGTGCCTGTAATTTCACCGGCACCCTTACCCTTCAAACCGGAACACAGCAATGCGAACACTACTGCTTTGCGGCAGAAATAGGTATGGTGGTAGTACTTCCCCGTACGAACTCTTTCACAAAAAAGCTCTACTACTACTAGGTACATGCCTATTTAAACCAAACTACGACTACACTGAACATTGAGATCGCAGTGAGAACAGAATGCACAGCTTCTCGTGCGGCTTAATTATCTACTTAGTCCAAGTTATTTCGTGTTAAGGTGCTTGCTTGCGCTTGTGGCGCGAAATTCCACTTTTTCGTGTTTTTTGCTCATCACAGGTCAACAACACTTCTTCAGATAGCGAAAACTATGTTGACGGTAATTATAAGACCTAACAGACAAGTTTCAATTTATAGTAGTCTTTCAAGATTCTAGAGCAGTGTTGTCCAAAAGTATGTTTGCAATTACAAAATAAAATAAATTCAGTAGTAGTAGAGCTTTTTTTGTAAAAGAGTTCATCCGGGTACAGTCATTCAGTAGTATAAAAAAAAAAAAAAAAAAACATAACAATTATTTTCCTATAAGTCGCAACATTTCGCTAGAGGCGCGAAATGCAAATTTTATTGTGTTTTTTTGCAAATCACAGCTCATCAACACATCTTGAGATACCGAAACCTAATTTTGCGGAAATTAAGAAAACTACATTCAACTATCATTCAATCATTTTTATAGTGATTTTTCTGTTCATTGACATTCGTAGTAATATTTATGTGACAGTATCAAACTTAAAACATGCGTTTTACGCCTCATAGTTTCCGCAAAATCAGGTTTCGCTATCTAAAGATGCGTTGATGAGATATGATTAGCAAAAAACACAATACAATTTGAATTTCGCGCCTTAAGCGAAATCTTCCACCTTAGTAAACGGTTAGTAGTATATACTGGTTATATGTACTATCATATCTATATATATATATATATGTAGTATGTAATAATACTTATATGTACTATCCTATCTATATATGTAGTATGTAGGTACTAGTTTCAGCTTTTATTTTGTACTAGCCTTTTCAACATTATAGGTACTTAAAATAACTATGTCATATTGCTTCAACTAGGTAAAGTGTACTCCTTAGTAAGTTACTATTAAGTTCTTGCGCCAGTAAGTAGCATTCCATTTAACTTTACCGCGCCATTATTGCTACGGTGCAGTGGCTTGTAGCATACAGGGTATACAAAACGTAAACGGGAGATTGTCGACAATTATCACCAACTAAATGAACATTATCAGTTATTCCTTAATCTCCATTTGTGTACTTCTGTTGAATCTCTGTTTATTTGTGTATATTATAGAAACAGGTTTTTCTAAAATAACCCATTTAGTACATACAATAAAACGCATTATCATCATCATAGTAGTAGTAGAGCTTTTTTGTGAAAGAGTTCGTCCGGGGAAGTACTACCACCATACCTATTTCTGCCACAAAACAGTAGTGCTCGCATTGCTGTGTTCCGGTTTGAAGGGTATGGTTACCGGTGAAATTAGAGGCTCATGAGACTTTTCATCTTTATGTCTCAGGGTGGCAGGCGCAGTGCAATGCCACATAGGGCGCAACCTAGGTGGACGTGACCTATGTGATAATGCACTGTTCATAGGCAGAGGGTACCGCTTAACATCAAGTGTGTCATGAGCATGACCTGTCATAACAAGTTGTATAAAAAAAAAAGACATCATTATTCACATCATCGTAACTCTATACCACATATCAAATTCACCACAAAAATTATGTTGCAAGAAAAATGGTTTCATAGAGTATGCAAATAACTGTCAAAAAAAAGTTATATTTTTTGATGATTGTGTATTGTATGAGTTTTGTATAATTTAATATTATAATGAAGTTTGCTGTATTTATAATTCTCCTAAAATACCTTACCTACTTAATTATACATTTTTGTTGTTAGTAAGATCAGTGTGTATGTCTGCCTATTTTTTGACGATTGTGAGTACCTAATCAAACCTTGGAGGTTTTTAAGGTACAATATTATAAATAATTTTGTAAGGTATACGAGTATTGTGTATGAAATAAATAAAGAATTGAAATATTAAAAAAATGTATACCCATTCAAGTTATTTAACTCCCACGGTAACCAGTCGGATGGGGGATTTACAAGTATTAATTTATTATTAGTTTTTTTGTTATTTCGTTTTATTTCTAGTTGCTAATGCCTTTTAGAAAAAACTTCACGCGGACGAAGTCGCGGGCGTTCAATACAACTGATATACAACCTACAAATCAATCTAGAGAGCAACCAAAAATTGCAACCAACTTAGCGAGGATATATGTAGATATTAAGATTTATTTTTACACCCTATATACACAGGCACACATACACTACAGTCTATGCAGCCTGAATTGCTCCATAATTTCTGTCTCGGTAGCTTATTTGATAGGACGGTTTAGTTGTAACACTGGCTCAAATACGAATTGACTATGTTATAACAAGTATATAATGTACTAGCGACTCACCCCGGCTTCGCACGGGAAGCCCCCGATGAACTCCCCCTCCTCCAACCCCTCCCCCTATGTTATCTCCTGATTCTAAGCTACCTTCCCACCAATTTTCAGCCAAATCGGGGCACCCGTTGTTCAGTTATAAGTGGTGTAACTAACACGACTTTGTTTTATATTATAGACAACCTCCCCCCCCTCCTACCCCCCCCCCCCCCCCCTGGTAGCCTGTGTCACTCAGGGTGAATGTAGCTTTCTAATGGTGAAATAATTTTTCAAATCGGCACAGTAGTTTTTGAGTTTATTCATTACAAACATATAAACATACAAAAATAGGTACAAATCTTTCCTCTTTATAATATTAGTGTAGATAGTGTAGATTTAATCATCTTAGTGACGCTTCCGTCTGGTAGTGATTTGGATCGGTTGAGCTACCTTTAGATCGTTAGCAGCGGTCTTCAGGTAGCACAAAAGCACAACTTTTTCATTTTAAATTATTGTTTGTAATATTCTTTCCGTAACTAAATGCATTACTAATTTGTTAGTGAGGGTCATATTCAATTTATACTATTACTTTTTTTTATTTTATTAATTTTTGTACTGTTACTATTATTATGGTGTTAATTTTATTTAAGTGATTAGTCACCCCAAATTCAGTCACTATCTAACTCAGTAAAGTACAGGTAAGTAAGAATGGGACAGAATAGAGCACGCGATACAAAATATTAGCGAAAATCACGATAAACCGCAACAGTCTCAACTAAATTATTATTTCCAAAAATCTAAACATTAGTTTTTATAAACCTATAAATTCCCTTTAATACTGACAAAGAATCATTAAAAACGCTTCAGGCATTTGGAAGCAGTAGGATTCTTTCTTATATTTTGCGTACTTTGTATTTTTTTCCTGTCAAAAGTACAAACAATTACTTAAAATAAGACGAGAGGTTGAATGTTTCGCCTTTCTTCGGCTACACAATATTTACCCAATATTGAAGCTACGACGCTACGAAGTGGCTACAAAATCTACAAGTCGCTACGATCCTCTACGGCGTAGCAAAGCTTAACGTACTTTGTTCACTCGAGTGCCAAAATTCGCGCATTGTCTAGTCTAGTATGTGCTTTGGAACAATTAAGGTCATAAACCGTGTTGGAACGTCGAACTGCAATATTCCAGCCGTTTTTAAAAGTTTTGAAACTCATCGTTAGGTACTTTGTGACCTATTTTTAGTTTTGAAAAGACAGGCGATATGCTAAAATATCGAAAGGGTGGAGTCTATCAGGAAAACAATAACTGTAAGACAGTGACAGCGTTATTACTCACTTGAACCCGGGAAGACTTTAAAAACTGCTTGGGCTCTTTAACGTTTGACGAAGTTTATAATACTGACTGCCCAAATCTAGCGTTTAATTTATTTCATGACCAATTTACACTGTTTTATAAACTTTGCTTTCCTGTTATCATGATTAAAATGAGTACTCACAATAAACCTAAGTGGATAACCAAAGGTATTAAAGTATGCTCAAGGCGTAAACGTGAATTATTGTGGCAATACAGGAAAAATCGCAATAACACAACAAAATCCACTTTTAAAACTTACTCTAATCGTCTAAACCGAATAATAAAATTAACGCAGAAATCGCAAAATGATTATTTTATCAAATCAGCTACTAACAAATCGAAAGCTACTTGGTCTGTGATTAATAAAAGTAAAAACAATGTTTCTAAAATTGACATTAATAAATTAAATATTGAGGGTAACATTGTTGATGGTCCTTCTGATATTGCTCAATCATTTAATGACTATTTTATTGACATAATTGCACCACAGTCTAATCCTCAAGTAATTAATATGGCATCTAGTATATCTCAATCATTGTTTATGACCCCAACAACTCCATTTGACATTAATCGCATTATTGTTTCACTCAAGAACTGTAGTAGCACAGGTTATGATGAAGTGTGTACCAAAGTATTAAAAGAAACAGCGGAATACATTTCACCAATTTTAAGTCACATTATCAACATTACTATTGTGTCAGGTATTTTCCCTGATAAATTGAAAATAACAATCATCAAACCTTTATTTAAAAAAAATGACAGACATGATATGAATTGTTATAGGCCTATTGCTCTCATACCGATATTTTCAAAGATATTTGAGAAGGTCATTAACAACTGTCTTTATGATTTTTTTGAGCGTAATAATTTATTTGCTGAAGAACAGGTAGGGTTCCGGAAACAAAGATCAATCAATTTGGCCATCTATAAGTTTATACAATCTATTATGAGTGACCTTGACAAAAAGAAACTAGTTTGTGCTCTTTATATGGATCTTACTAAAGCCTTTGATTATGTTGACCATTGCATTCTATTGTCTAAGCTTGAATCGTATGGCGTTAGAGGTAATATTCTAGAACTTATTAAATCCTACTTGAGCAATAGAAAACAAGCCACTCAAATAACACGTATCTGTCCTGTATCAAAGAAAGAAATCATCTATAATTCGGAATATCGTTCAACTATTTGTGGAGTGCCTCAAGGGAGTGTTTTAGGGCCACTTCTATTTATTATTTATATAAATGATCTCCCTAAAGTTATTTCTGATCAAATGGTGTTATTTGCAGATGACAGTACAGTAATGTTTACCGACACATGTGTTTCTCAGTTGGAAGCTACGATTAACATTACTTTAGTAAAAGTGATTGGATGGTTAAAACAAAATAATTTACTCATAAATCTTGACAAAACTCATATCATGGCATTCTCCAATAATAATTTAAAAACTGAATCTGACATTAATATTAATTATTTAGGACATAAGGTCAATCGTGTTGACATTACAAAATTCCTGGGATTAAACCTTGACCATAAACTGAATTGGAAAGCACATGCGGACACTATATGTAAGAAAGTTAATCAGTTTTCATATGCGTTGTACATGCTTCGTAAAACTGTTAATATTTCTGCCGTGACCACTGCCTATCACGGATATGCTGAGTCTGTTTTGAGGTATGGAATTATATTCTGGGGCAATTCCACTTTAAAAGAGCGAGTATTTATAAGCCAAAAGAAGTGTATAAGAGCCATATGTAAAATTAAGAAAACTGATAGCTGTAGGCCATACTTCACTGAACTTAAAATACTTACATTACCCTGTCTTTACATCTATGAAATTTCGACATTTGTAAAAAATAATATGGACCTTTTTATAAAGCGTAAAAGTAAACGGCACATCAATCAAATATGTTTTCCTTTAAGCAAAACATCTCTGTATAGCAAGAGTGTAGTTTGTATGGCTGTGCGTGTTTATAATCATCTTCCTAAATCTGTACTAGATGCTCCCAGTCTTAATGTGTTCAAGGGAAGACTGAAAAAGATGCTAACAGGAAAAGCTTACTATAGTACACAAGAATTCCTTGGTGATAAAAATGTTAATGACTAGGAATAGGTGACTAAATAGGACTAATTATGTGATTTTTAATTTTTAATCTAGTTATTTTTACTGATTTATGTATATTTTGCATGCGTTAAACGCCGATTATGGCTGCACATTTAATTGTAGCACTAACCACCAGTTACTAACCCATATATCGCAATAAATTAATTTGAATTTGAATTTGAATTTGAAGAGATGGGTATAGATTTCTGCCGCTCGGAAGTAACTGACGTAAGCGACAAATGACAAAACTTCGTTATGCTTCATAAATATAAAATATAAAATAAATTATCTATAATTAATCTAAGTAATGTGATTACCAAAAAATTACGCTTAATATTTTCTCTAGTCGAAGGAGGGACCTAAAACGGGTTTTAGGAAGGCCAGTTTCAAAAAATAAAGCTATGGAGAAAAGTTTCATCAAGTGCTTCTTTTCTATGATTTATTTAGATTACATCCTCAAGTAATTACTGTATTTACATCACGTTTGTACTGTTTACTGTTACTGAGTGAGCATGTAACGCAACGACTCTAAAATGTTAACATAGCGTTTAAGCCTCGACAGAGCTATTTGAGCCATTCGGGGTCAAGACTCTGGGTTTGTGGGGTACTGGGACCCTTCGCGTTTTGAAAATGATTTCAGGGCGTCTGGTCAAAACAACTCGTGACCCGAGAGCTGGCTCTTATCTGGCTCAACGCATTAGTATTGCCATCCAGCGTGGTAATGCAGCCAGCATCTTAGGGACGCTTCCGTCTGTTAGTGACTTGGATCAGTTGAGCTTTAGATCGTTAGCAGGATCTAAGGAGTGGAATACACTACCGTTATCTGTCTTTCCTGAAAACTATAATCTGGGTATCTTCAAGGCTAGAGTAAATAGGTGCCTTTTTACCTTTGTGCTCCATCTTCGGCCACATCGTCACTTACCAACAGGTGAGATCGTGGTCTAACAAATGTCTATAAACGATTGAAAAAACAGCGGTATTCAGGAAGCACAAAAATTAAAAAATACAAACGAAACACGTACTGTTGTTTTTTTTTTTTAACTGACTTCAAAAAAAGGAGGAGTTTCTCAAGTCGGGTGTATACTTTTTTTTATGTTTGTTACCTCAGATCTCCGTCATTTATGAAACAATTTGTAATTTTTTTAGTAGACAAGACAACTTCCAGATTGGTCCCATTTTCATCAAAAACAGGGTCTGATGATAGGTCCATGAGGAATTGAGGGAACTCCTCAAATTTTATAGGCACACATATAGCGATTTTGGTATATTCAGCAACAAATCAAGCATGTGCATTCGGAAAGTGCCATTTGGTGAAGTGGAACTGATAAAGAAGACCAAAGATGGCCATTGGAACTACTCAATGATAAGTATTTCATGGATGGTGATAAGGGTGACTTTCCGATATCCGATTGAGGTGAAACTTGGCATACCTGACAAGTTCCGATGACAATACATTATGATGGTGACAGCGAGCTGAACTAATGATAGAGACGGTGAGAAGTTGGATAACGGAACTCCTTGAACGATAATAGTAGACTGGCCGTGTTTAGGCTCATTGTGATCAGCACACGGTTACGATCACAAATATTATAAAATCTTGTATTGGGGAAAAAATCCAAGCTTTCAAGTCGGTTTTTTTAGGGTTCCGTAAAAAAACTACGGAACCCTTATAGATTCGTTATGTCTGTCTGTCTGTCTGTCTGTCCGTGTATGTCACAGCCACTTTTTTCCTTTTTTCCGTTTCTGTTGAAACTTGGTAAGTAGATGTATTCTGTAAACCGCTATAAAATTTTCAAACAAAAATAGAAAAAAAACAATAAATTTTTGGGGTTAAATACTTAGAACTGAAACTCAAAAAACTTTTTTTCATGATACCCATACGTGAGAGGTATCTATGGATAGGTCTTCAAAAATGATATTGAGGTTTCATATTTATTTATTTTCTAAACTGAATAGTTTGCGCGAGAGACACTTCCAAAGTGGTAAAAAGTGTGTGTGTGTGTGTGTGTCCCCCACCCCCATAACTTCTAAAATAAGAGAATGATAAAACTAAAAAAACAAAAAATGTACATTACCATGTAATCTTCCAACGAAAATTTGTTTGAACGAGATCTAGTAGGTAGTTTTTTTTTATACGTCATAAATCATAATCCATCCATGAACTTTTATATTATGTTACTTGCTGCTACGGAACCCTTCATGGGCGAGTCCGACTCGCACTTGGCCGCTTTTTTAAATATATTATTACCGCCTTGGTGGAATGACTCTGAGGACATTGTGATTATTCTAAACAGGAACTTAGATATTTAACTGGAGCATCTAGCGTTCAATCAAGTATTAACAATAAAAGCATCCACGCGGAAATCGCTTTAGTAATCTAATATTTCATCCAATCGCTACAATTTAATCTCAACTCAAACTCGATTCTTCAAACGAGATTATTGCGCCTTGTCATTGTATCAATGAGCTCTAGAAAATTAATAACTTTGGTACAGTCGGCATAGCTACTAATTAGATGTAAATAAAGATACATGTAGAGTACGCGTCATGTAAAAAGAACGCTGGAACGTATGAAGAAGTATGACCGCCAGCGTTCTTTTTACATGACGCGCATTATATTAAAAGATTACAGTGAATGTATGTAGAGAAGTATATTGAAGTGAGTGCACGCTGTCCTATATTTCATATATGTAATTGTGCTATATTTATGTAATTGTAGTTTTTTTTTATTTATACTACTTGAATGATGGAACAAGCAGATGGCCCACCTGATGTTAAGCGGTAACCTCTGCCTATGAACAGTGCATTACCTCATAGGTCACGTCCACCTAGGACGCACCCTATGTGGCATTGCACTGCGCCCACCACCCTGAGACATAAAGATTAAAAGTCTCATGTGCATGTAATTTCAGCGGCACCCTTACCCTTCAAACCGGAACACAGCAATGCGAGCACTACTGCTTCGCGTCAGTAATAGGTATGGTGGTAATAGTGTTCGCCCACAACTTCGCTCGCGTTGTACGTTAAAAAGTACCATTAATCTGTGCATCCAATTTCATCGAATTTAGTTAAACCGTTTTGGTGTGATTGAGTAACAAACTTTGACATAATTTCCACTAGAAACGGGATATTTACCATGATTTTTGAGTTTTATATCGTTCGTTCGTAATAAAAGAGTGAGAAAGAGGGTAGATCGATATATCTGCCAATAACATCTACTCGCAAAGACTTTAGTCAGTTCTCCCGTGATCATGGCGCATGCAACTGTGCCGAAATATCGGGAACATATAAAACTCAAAAATCATGGTAAATATCCCGTTTCTAGTGAAAATTATGTACATAACCATGATAGTTTCAAAAGTTAAACTTTGACATTTATAACATTAGTAGGATAATGTTTTTTTATTATATACCAATTTCGCGTATGTGTAATTTTGCGGAAGGTATTTTCTTTAAATATTATTTTAACATTGATAGACCTTTGTTTGACCGCGATCTCACCTGTTGGTAAGTGACGATGTGGCTGAAGATGGAGCACAAAGGTCTAAAAGGCACCTATTCTCTCTAGCCTTGAAGAGACCCCGATTATAGTTTCCAGGAAAGACAGACGACGGTAGTTTGTTCCACTCCTTAGCAGTTCGCATTATAAACGTAGAACTGAAACGTTTAGTACGAATAGAGGGTATACTAATGAGGCATAGGGTATAGGGTGCGTCCTAGGTGGACGTGACCTATGGGGCAATGCACTGTTCATAGGCAGAGGGTACCGCTTAACATCAGGTGGGCCATCTGCTTGTTCCGTCATTCAAGTAGTATAAAAAAAAATAAAAAAAAAAGGCATCTAAGTCATTTGGCGTAACAAAAATGTGTCATTACAAAAATGTTGAATTTAATACCCAATTTGTAATGTAACGAAATGAATAATCTGAAGTAGAAACGAAATTATTCATATTTTTCTGTATTTTTAGTAAAATGTGTTGTGTACAGCTATTATATAAAAATATTAGAAAAATTTATAAAAATACACTTTTTTGGCAAGTAGTTACTAAAATTAAATCTGGGCCGCGAGGGTTACCTTTAAGATTTGCCGTCTGTACATCTTTAATCACTAACTAACTAAGTGGGAGTGAAATTAGCTGCAAGCACCTCTCAAAGACTCCTTTCCTACCCCACCTAACTCTTCAATGAATTGTATAAAATCATTGCGTAACTGACTGACCAACTGATTGGCTGAGAGACTGGCTTACTGTCTAACGACTTCTTCACACCTTGTGCTCAAAAAGTCCGTGATTGTAGCGTACCAGAGCGTGGATAAAATAGCATATTTTCCACTAGGGGAAAACGTTTTTTTTTCTTTGTCGTTATTATCATCAAAGTTAATGAATTGCCGCGACTTTTCGATGTTCCATTTTTGAAATATTTTTAATTTGAATTTGTTTTTGAATATGGAACTGAAAGTGGCCTGCACTGGCCATACACGGCTTGTGTATTTGCCATTTTCAAGTTTTTTTTCTTTTTTATTGGTGTATTTTCAATATAATTTACAACGTTACACTCCTTCCAAGTCGTCAAAGTAAAATAAAAGTCACGTAATAAGCACTATTTTGTAGTTTGAATTTAGAACACACCAATAATTATATTCAACCTCCATCTCAATGCTATACAACCTCCTTGTGCAAAAAATATTAGATACAACTCCTTGTGCAAAGAATACTCGGTATACAAACTCCTTGTGAAAATAACTCCTCGAGATTTGATTGGTCAACTTTTTGACAAGGAGTTTAGCATTAGAATAAAAACTGTTTTGTGTTCTTTGCTGTCATTGGTAAATTGGCGCTATTTTGAATACTGTGGGTTGTACGAACACAAAGTTTAGTGTAACTTAATAATACATCGATTGAAAATGCATTCAAGTAATGCAGAAGATGTCTATTAATCTTTATTTTTCTCGTAGTCATGGTACAAACTATAGTATGCAACTCTTGAATAAAACGGTTTTATATCGAGGGCCATAGATTACTCGCGTCGCTCAGAATTCTAACACTTGAATCTGACATGAATCCCTAAGGTCGTGATTCAGTCGTTAGAATCCTTCACTTGCTCCAGATTAATCTATGGCCCTCGCTTTAAATCCGTCCTTTATTCACTAATTGCATAATATACTATTTATCTTTATCTTTATCAACTACGTTCAAAGATTTAAATCGTAGATACGCCCAGACACCGAAATTGTTGCATTGTATTTGAATCAAAGGTCTGACGCACGGCCACTAGTGAATAGTTAAAAATCGTGATTTTGTCTATAAATTTAACTGTTGATATTACCATTTATTGTGCGATCATATTGTACGAACTTTCGTGAAAAAATAAACGACTAGCTGACCCTGTGTCTAGATGTGCACTGAGACCAAATCGTCGCTAATCTGACTAAGCGACGTAACCGACATTTTGGCGTAACTGACATTTTTGATGTTGGTTTTATCTACTTTTGAAGACGCACCGATCTGTCTAATCGCCGTTGCTGTATCTCCTACCAGTGTCTAGAAGTATGGTTGACGTATCTAAAGTTCTTAAAAATTATATTTATTCTAAGTGCCCTAAGTTACACTTACGACTTTTAGTAAGATTTTTACCCACGCAAAATGTACTCAAACAAGTCGTAAGTGTGAAATTTCCTGTTACGACAGACATCAAGAAAAAATTATCTGTTACCGGCGAAAAGAGCCGAGTGTAAGCAGCAGTCAAAAATAACTCCGGAAAATGAACAGTGTGCAACTTTCGATCTACAACAGGTAATAAACTTGCTGCAGGGGACAGAATCGTTATTCGATTCTAGCTTCAACTTCGATGTATTTAATATTTAAATTGCCTAGAAGAAGCAAACCATATCAAGTCATCGTCCTCGAACACATATCATTGTCTTACCCTTTTCCCAATTGATTTGTGGTCGCCGCAGTACGTCTATTTCTTCCACTCTGCCCTATCAGCCGTCACTTCATCATTCACTCCCTTCTCATTCATATCATCTCTCATGCAATCCATCCATCTTTTCTAAGGTTTTCATCTTCTCTTCCATCCACTAACATTAATATTCATAACTTTCTTAGTTACATGCGTTTTATCCCTCCTCATAACATGCTCATACCAAGCTTAACGATTTCCTTTCAACTTTTCTGTCTCTGGTGAAATTTTGAAACTTCCTCTTATACTTATTCCCTTTTTTAACCATTCTTGTCACTCCACACTTTCATCTCAACATTCTCATCTCTGCTGCATGCAATCTTCTTTCATTCTTCTTCTTCATGACCCAGCATTCCGATCCTTACTTACATAACGACCGGTCATATTACGGATTTGTAAATGTTACCCTTAAACTTGAGTGGCATCCGTGGGTCACACGTTGTTGCTGTGACCTTTCGCCATTTCATCCACCCTGAGTTGATCCAATGCGTTATGTCCCGTTCAATCTCACTATCCCCCTGTAAGAGTGACCCTGTAAGGTAACGAAAACCGAAAGAGACCGGTAAGGACATCTCGGCAAGTGTTAATGTCACAGGATTGGAGAGACCGCCAAAATAGCAGAACACGTACTCGGTTTTGGTTCTGATGATTTTCAGGCCATCACTCTCCAGTCTTTGCCGCCATTCCTTCAGTCTACTCTGGACCTCGAGGCCATTCTCGGCAACCAGCACAATGTCATCGTCATCGGCAAACAGCAGGTACCAGGGAGCCTCCTCCTGGATGTCCGACGTAAGAGCGTCCATTATCACCAGGTAATAGCAAAGAGCTGACCCTTGGTGCAAACTTACAGCTACATTGTAACTGTAGTGCCAACTATCGGACGTGGATACTGCATCGAATGTACATTGCTCGGATCAACTCCATGTATACTTCATAGGCACACCTTTCTTCTTTAGGACCCACCACTAAACCTCTTGGGGTACCTGGTCGTATGCCTTCTCAAGATCAATGAAGACAATGTGCAAGTTTTTATGTACACCTCTGTATTTATCGCATAGTTAACGCATTGCGAAAATGTTTGTACGGATATTTTGTTAGTATGGAGTTAAATGTTGATATTCTATTCTTCCTACGATAATCAATTAAGTACCTACTCAAAGATTACATATCTTAAATAGATCTTATTTCGATTTATGTTAAAAATTGTTCCAATAATAATATTACTAATTAGGTTATAACGTATCAAGTAGGTACGACATTGTGATTAATTAACCTACCTTTAATGTTCGAGACAGATAGTTTAACAAATAAAAAAGTAAGCTAAGCGTTTTTTAAATATTAAACTGTAATTGATTTAAAATTAACGAATTTAACTTCAAAAATACCCAGACCTATCTGAAATTTGAAGCCAAACATTTCAAAATAAAGTTCTAACGAGGTGTCGTATCTGCTTTAAATTGATTTATTGAATTAACTAATTATTCAAATAATATCAAAAGTACGTTATCAGGAAGGCCTTAGTTTGAAGTATATTGGTGTGCATTTTCATTTTAATCGATTCATATTTAAGTGTGTTGCAGTCACAAATCAGTCACAATTGTACGCGACGCCAACAAAAAAGCTTGTCCTGTATAATTACCAAAATGTCGGTTACGTCACTTAGTAAAATTAGCGACGAAATGAGCGAGCTATCTTATTTCACGTGGAAACATTACGGCGCGGTCACTCAACGGTAAGGGCACATCTAGTTTTTCTTGGTGAGCCCTATGCTTGTTAGCTTAACCAGAAGCATAACAAAAAAATGGTAAAAGTACAAAAGTAAGACATTATCGAGTAAATAATCCACTTTTGGAAGACGGTAACAACTTGAGCAAGGCCCTAATCAGACCCTTGCGCAAGTTAAGGACAGTTAAGATCAGAGATAAGTTGGTCAAGAACACTCATACAGCGCTCGAGGTACTTGAGTTAGGGTAAGGTAATTATGGGTACAAGTGGCTCTTAGTTGTGGCTGGTTTCATAATCATTTATTAAAAGCTTTTATTGAACTTGCAATGTACCTTTGTCTGGGTGGAATCAGGGTGGAATCTTGCAACTGAATTTTAGTTATCAAGCAGTTATCCTCGACCGATTGAGCTGAAACTTGCTATATCTGTCAAGTTCCGATGACAATAAAATATGATGTTGACAACGAGCTGATTTGATAATGGAGACGGAACTCCTCGATGGATAATAGTAGACTGGCCGTGTTTAGGCTCATTTTGATCAGCACACGGTTACGACCAATAATTTTATAAAAGCTTGTGTTGAAAAATATATTTCTCACTTACCCTTACTAATTTCACTCGAGACGTATTAAGTTTGGCGCAAACTGTACCTATCAGTTTAACTAGATTTGAAGCGTATTCACGGGCAATAGAACCTTCAAATGAAACGTCGTACCTACAGCTCGTTCACCGTAAGATGGCACCTTTAAATACTCCATGGCAGGTGCCAACTTACAGTGAACGGTCCGGCTCGATCACCGTAAGATGGCACCTGTAAATACTCCATGGCAGGTGCCAACTTACAGTGAACGGTCCGGCTCGATCACCGTAAGATGGCACCTGTAAATACTCCGTGGCAGGTGCCAACTTAGGGTGAACAGTCTGTACCTACAGCGGTGTAGCTTAATAACAGCTATTTGTAAAGCTACCTCCAGCATAACTTGCGCCGAGGATGTATAAAAATAAGGAAAATGGATGTGGCTTATGAAAACTTGCGAATCTGGTATTTTGCTCCAGAAGGAAGAAAATCTTTTAGATCAATGTCAAGCGGAGGCCTAGTTAAAATAGACGTAACTTTGGATTTATTTTCTATCGAGAAAATATTGTCCTATCATGTTTCTGGTGCAGTGATCCCTCGGAATTACAATTTAGTATCTATGCATAATATTGTAATACATGATTTAGTCACAGTTAAAAATCCAATCGAAGATTAGGAATTTTGCGGCATACCGCACCCCACCTTAAGCAGTACACGTCTAAAGGCTGATGATGATAGTGATGATGAACTTGACCTTTCTTCAGAAAGTCAAGTTTTTTCAATAATTTCAGTACTTTGTTGCGAAAATATAGCACGTCTATTCAGTATTCATATCTGTACATCCACAACCGTTTTAAGTGATAAATTCTCCTGTTGTTGAGCGCAGTCCGTGGAACCTGCCAAGTCTACCTACCTATGCGAGTGCACGAAAGTATTCCAGAAAGAGCTTTTAACTCCTTTTCCTATTCGTAATTTGCAGATTTCAAGAAAAATACGAATAGGTTGATACTTTTGTTGCTACTTGAAATGCAAACATTAGACATTAGATTAAAAAAATAGGTATATAAGCGTTTGAAAGCAGTACCTATAATAGGCTTTTTTCTGTAAACCTTAGGAAACCTTAGTTTTTTCCTGTCAAAAGCCACAACAAATTTAAAAAGTAAACTTATTTTCTATTCTTGACTATATTATATACCATTTATATATATATTTTAAATTATTTTGGCCTTCCGTTTAGAGAAGTAGGCTTTCTAAGATAGGTCTTACGAGTATTGCAGTTTTGGGTCTATTATCGCTTTAAATTGAAGCGGTTTAATTTGAAGATCAACTTGTGCTTCAGCAAAACAATTTCTACTCGTATTCCGCGACCTTATCAGGTTGTGAGAAAACGGAGGAGGGAGAGGTTAAATCAGTTTCGGGATTGCCCGTAGGGGACGCTGTGTTTGTGCGTGGCCGTTGCGTTCTCTTGATTGCCAAACGTTAGAACAATGCGTTTGCATTGTCTGTGCTTTTGTGTGAATATCACGAAAATATATCACTACGTTGTTGACGTTGACATTTCACTTTATTTTGACAAAGCTACTTTAGCTTGTACAGAGCTGACGCCGTCTATTTTCAAGGCTATAAACATGATGTGAAACGGCCGTGAAAACCCCTCATTGGAGAAATTGCTTGGAGCACTCCTCAGAAACCATTATATGAAGAAGAAGAAGAAGAAGAAGAACCCCTTTTTGTGAAGAAAATAAACAAAATCCCCTTTTGGGAGAAAACGTATGTTTTACGTAGTTAACTTCAACTACAAATCAAACCATCGCAACTTGTAAGTACCTATTTCAAAACTACAATTCAATAGTACAAGAACTTCGAAAATAAGTACATACAGTGGTTAGAACAAGTTGAACCGACACGAATCCAAAGTTGGTATCATGTTTGTATCGAAGAGATCGCAGTAACCAACATGGAGGCAGGGGCGTAGCTAGGGTCATTATCTGCCGGGGTAGGACGGCGCGATTTCACGCATTCGAGCAGACTTTCTAATAACTCTACGATTGAAGCATTCAATACACTTCTTCTAAAAACTCTTCTTCTTCTTCTTCTTTTGTGTAAAATTAGCATTTTCTTGCTGACAGTATTTTTTTCCCAAAATCTGTGAATGCTAATCAAAATATCTCAAAAAGTTATGGAAGGTCTCCTAGGAAAGTTTTCCTGTAACTATAACGGTTAAGGTTAAGCCCTTACTGTCCCGTCTCAAAAATCCACCCTGTATATTGGAATCACGGATCAAGCAGATGGTCAACCTGATGTTAAGCGGTACCCTCTGCCTATGAACAGTGCATTATCATTAAGGTCACGTCCACCTAGGACGCCTCCTATGTGAGACATAAAGATGAAAAGTCTCATGTGCCTATAATTTCACCAGCAACCATACCCTTCAATCCGGAACACAGCAATGCCAACACTACTACTTTTCGACAGAAATAGGTATGGTGGTAGTACTACCCTGGACGAACTCTTTTACAAAAAAGCTCTACTACTACTAAAACAACATTACTAAACACAAGGGTTTTGTAATTGTAAGCTTAGAGTTTTTTTTAAGCGAATAAGTTAATAAAAATAAAAAATAAATCGCTGGACAGTTCACACAACATTATCTAGCCCCAAGCTAAGCAGAGCTTGTGTTATGGGTACTAGATAACTGATATACTTAATACAACATATTACATAGATAGATATTTTTTATTATACATAGAAAATACCCAGAACACACTGAACAAATATCTGCGTTCGCACAAATATTTGTTCCGAGGCGGGAATCGAACCCGCAACCTCCAGCGTCACAGGCCAAGCTTCGCCCGCCGCGCCACAGAGGTCGTCAAGTTACCTCTGTATTTCTTCGCTTTAGTAGTAATTAGCCGTTATTCATCCAACCACGACAGTTTCGAGAAATATGCCGGGCATGGATGCTGCACTAATGCTTTCCCCTAGCCAATCCCTGAAGCCAGCCCTTTGTAAACCCCTAACTGGGACGTTTCGTACAGATTGGAACTTCGCGAACGTACGGACACGTACACAAGTGGTATTATTTCCACAGCATTTAACTAGACAGGGGTGTATTTTGATGTAAATATATTAATCAGTTTTGGGGCTCCATCCCTTGTCTCTGTTGAATTTACAACTTTCTACAACTTATATTGTACTTATGTCCTCTCACGGTTTCGCTCGCGTTTATCAGAGATAAAAAGTTAACTATAGCTTAGAGGTTCTTTTCTCGATGGACAGACTACATTTAAAGGTCGTAGGAAGTCTGTGGAAAGAGACAGCTCAAGGTATCGTTTTTTTTTTTTGACAAGGTCCATGGTTGGTCCTGGTCTTTGACCTTTTTTTGTATTCTACTTGAATGACGGAACAAGCAGTTGGCCCACCTGATGTTAAGCGGTAACCTCTGCCTATGAACAGTGCATTACCTTATAGATCACGTCCACCTAGGACGCACCCTATGTGGCATTTCACTGCGCCCGCCACCCTGAGACATAAAGGTGAAAAGCGACGTGGTATTGGAGGAGGCTCTTTTTCCTGCTGAGGTTTTCCCGAGCGACTACAGTATGGGGTTCTTCAAAAGGGGTGTTTGGAATTTTTTAAAGGGTCGGCAACGCGCGTGTGATGCCTCTGGTATTGCAGGCGTTCATAGGCTACGGTAACCGCTTACCAACAGGTGGGCCGTAAGCTTGTTAGATACCTTGGTAGTAAAAAAAAAAAAATAACACAATACCTCTTTTATTCCTAAATGACAAATTTTAGATTAAATTAATTATTTGAACACTAATTATGTTAAAATGTATTTCTTTATTGTAAATGAAGTAATTTCACATTCTCGAATGGTCGTAGCCACTAATATTGTGTAATGGTTCACGAGGTTGCGAGCTAAGTGCCACAAATAATTTAATTAAACACTGATATGGGTGCGCACTGCGCATCGATTAGGGTTGTACCACACATGTAATCACGCATCAGCACAGCACTACTGTGCCATCTTATACGGGATAACATCCGGATGATTTGTTAATAAGTTCATCCGGGGAAGTACTACCACCATACCTATTTCTGCCGCAAAGCAGTAGTGCTAGCATTACTGTGTTCCGGTTTGAAGGGTATGGATGCCGGTGAAATTACAGGCGCTTGAGACTTTCCATCTTTATGTCTCAGGGTGGCGGGCGCAGTGCAATGCCACATAGGGCGCGTACTTGGTGGACGTGACCAATGAGATAATGTACTGTTCATAGGCTGAGGGTACCGCTTAATATCAGATGGCCTCTGCTTGTTTCGTCATCTAAAGTTGACAAAAAATAAAAATAAAAGATTTGCACGCTTCTTTTGACATTCCATACAGAACACGCTATCAGCATAGTTTCAGTGCTCTGATTCATGCTTAAAGATGTGGTCCAACCCTAAGTTTGATTAATTAAATTAATAATGAATGACATAAGTTCATGGGCTCGTCATTATACCCGAACGTGTTCCGGTGGCTACGTTTAACCATAGAAACCCTAATATCACTAGAAGTGACACTGGCGCTAGAAATACCTGGACTTGTTTGTAAGATTCGATGGTATAAGATTTGTCCTGGCTGCTAGCTTACTTAAGGAATGTATTATTACTGGAAGAAAGCGTATTAAGTCCAGTCGGCAGGTGGTTTCAGATGGAATAAGGTCTAAAGTTAATAAAACTTTGGGAGGTTATTCAGGGATAGTTAATTAACATTTTCCCAAGTTTTGGACCTCGACGACTCTGTGCAAATGTGGAGGGGGGGGGGGGGGGGGGGGCACCTTCCTCCGGTGTTTTCTCAATAACTTTTTTCCCTTACATCCTACGGCAAAAGTACCAATTACTTTTTTGTAGAACGTTAAATTTACGATAACTTTGACTATTCAAAAAAATTTCTATGTCGATAGGTTATCGAGATATGGTGATTTGTGTTTTTTTCTATATACATAAACTACGTGCAGAGACACTTTGGTAGCAATGTGATTGTTGTCTTTGATGGATACCCCACTAACGCCGGCTATCAAAGCACCAAAGCAGCAGAACGAGCTCGCCGGTCTGCATTACAAGCACCAACCAAAGTCGTGTTCTCCTCATCTACTATGGTGACAATAGCATTAAGAAAAGTTCTTGGCAAAAGATCACAATATGAGAGCATTCATTTCGATGTTGATGACACAAATGGTGGATGCTAGCATCGAAGTGAAGCAGGCATATGAGGACGCCGTGATCATGGTGGATCCATGGTGGTGGGGATGGGGTTGAGAAGAGAAGACTGCGTCCCTGAGAAGACTGCTTCCACCCCCAATTAGTGGGATACAAGTTGACTGCCCGCCAGTTCTGCAATTGCTTGGAGGTAGCATCTTGCTGCATGATGGCCTGTGCCATCTTCCTTCGGTGGCAAAAGGGCGAGGTTCGTTGAAGTGACAAACGACTTACACTTGAGAAAATCCGCACCCAGTCACGCGGTAAAATCCACTTATGACTGGTTTTGATTATCTGTCGTTTTTGAGAGAACCGCCAGGCCTATAGGTACCAATTTGGTTTCAAATAAAAGCTTATTTAATTTACTACAACTTCATTGCATATAATATTTGAAGTGGGATGCATATTTTAGAAGATATTTCACAAAATAAGTAATTTTTTCTAAAAAAAACACTTATGAGAAAAATTGCCTATTTTCGAAGAACGTTATCTTGGGAACCAATGGCTGTACAGAGCTCGCCATAGTGTCAAATTGTAGAAAATTTAGTCTACTTTAAAAGTACCTATGCATGGTGACTATACCGGTCAGACCCTTCCTTCACTAAGATATTGAGCAAAAACTGAAAAAAAAAACTAAAATTTCATGGTTTTTTGAGCCGCTCGCAAAGCACTTGGAAGATCTGGTTTTTTAATAGTGGTTAAGGTCTTAACAACATATAAAAAAATCACCGTGACCGGAACTTTTGTAAGCACGGCCCCTTTTTCATGTTTAACTTGACTGGACTATAATATGAATACCAACATGATGATGTGAATATGGTTGGTTTTCCTCAGAGAAGAAAATCAGCTTTTGAAATCTGTTTTGGGTGGAGGGGAGTGGGGATTTCCAAAGTAGGTGATTATAACCAGGAACCATAATTATAACAACATTTCATCATTATTCGGGTATAACAGAAGAAATAAGTTCGAATTTAGCATTTTTAAGCACATTTAACCAAATTTAAAAAAAGATTTTTTTCGAAACGCCATATCTCAGTAACTTATCAACATACAATCAAGTTTGAATAATTAAAATTATAGTAAATTTAACGTTCTACGGAAAAGTACTTAGTACTTTTGCCGTAGGATGTAAGGAAAAAAAGTTATTGAGAAATAACCGGCGGAAGGTGCAGTTTCCCGCCCCCTCCTCTTTTCACACATGGTCCTCGAGGGCCAAAATTTTAAAAAATGTTAATTAACCATCCCTGAACAACATCCCAAAGTTTCATGAACTTTTGACCTTTTTCCACTTTTCCCCACTTTTTGCGACCTGCCGACTGGACCATATGCAGAGTCAGTCGTGGGAAGCAATGGTGGCGATGAGCTCACTACTTGTCACGTCTATATCCCACGATGGTGCAACCCACGGTGAAAAGAGGCCTAAAATAAAATCCAAACGAAAGTCCTAATATGAAAACCTTAATTAAACTAGAAAAATTCCGTCACTTTCTAACCCAGTAAAGTTCAGGTTAGTTAGAAAGTGACAGCACTAGCGCTACGAAAAGTAAACGAAAATATTTAAGCCTATTGAAGCCTATTTGCCTCTTGACAGCCTCTTAATTAAATAAGCAAGATTATGTACCTACAGTAGAAGGAAATGGGAAAGTTAATAGAAACCGCAAGATAACAGGAAAATAATAATCGTGGGAAGATCAAGTTTTACAGAAATGGGCAATACCTATTATTTAAATTACATTTGAAAAAAATATGGTCTTATTTGCGCATTTAGAAACAAAAGAAATAAATAACAAAGTCAACAACATCCAAGGCTTTTTTATACAAAGAACAACTTCCGTCTTGGGCCAAATTACCACAGCATTTCACAATTAATTTTCTACGAAGCGCTGGTAAATAAATTAATTATAAATCCGTCTCGCATACAAGAGTATTTAATCAGACTAATGTGGATTTTAGAACATAATTAGAGAACTCCAGTGAACCTGACGTAGTGAACGAAGGAACTGTTTGGGAACGAATGAAAAAAAGAAAGTATTCTGTTAAACGAGCAATAGGTATATTAAGTATACAGGGCTCAGAAGAAGAACTAAAGCATGGAAGTAAGGCTAAAAACAAACCGGTATCGATTATACCAGTCTCATTCTTTTATATGAATGTATTCATGTGTTGGAATGAGACAAGCATATATCTATCTGTTCTTTTTTTGTGTAACTTGTACCAGGCCAAATGTCAAACTACTACTACATTAATGGTACCAATCTAGGAAGATGTATGTATGTTTTAGTAGTAGTAGAGCTTTTTTGTGAAAGAGTTCGTCCGGGTAAGTACTACCACCATACCTATTTCTGCCGCAAAGCAGTAGTGCTCGCATTGCTGTGTTCCGGTTTGAAGGGTAAGGGTGCCGGTGAAATTACAGGCACATGAGACTTTTCATCTATGTCTCAGGGTGGCGGGCGCAGTGCAATGCCACATAGGGTGCATCCTAGGTGGACGTGACCTATGAGGTAATGCACTGTTCATAGGCAGAGGTTACCGCTTAACATCAAGCGGGCCTCTTGCTTGTTCCGTCATCCAAATAGTATAAAAAAAAAAAAAAAAAAAAAATGCATGGTGCCAATATTCAGGGCACGGAACGGAAAAACGACTGTCGTGTGACACTATATTTGTTTCTCTCTAACATAGGATAGCAAGCTATCTTCTAGGATAGGAGTAAGAAGGAACACTCTATGCTATTTTAGCACTCTATCCATGTACTACTTCATGTGTGATACAGGGCGTCCCAAGACGCGAAGAGGTGTCTTGGGACGCCCTGTATAAATATTTATAATCACATTCTCAAAAACGGCCCTTTCGATTTCGATAAAATGTGTTATATTGGGGCTTAGTGGGCGAAAGATCGAAAACGCGTATTTCCAAAATTAGGTTAAGCAATGATCTGCTAAGTCAGTTTTTGGATGGGTGGCCGCTTTTTGCCTGTTTTTTTCCAAAAACCGAGTTAACCTCGTTCGCACCAGATATTCATATTTCAATCCACAAATAAAATAATTATTTTATTATCAGTGGGACTTTAGGAAATGGCCAATTGGCAAATGCAAATACGCCAGAAATTTTAGCCCAAACCTTAGAATATAGGCCGATAGGCCCAAACAAATTAATAAAACATTGTATGTAGATTAAGTTGTATAATACCGTTACAAGCTAGGGGTTGGGATAAGATAATCACACCCGTTACCAAAATTACAGTTTTGATAATGTTATCCAAAAACTACTCCTTACTTTAAATGTAATTCACTGCACTGTTCACAAATTATCACTCTCAAGTCACTTAACTTATTCGCACTTTAAGCCAATTTGCCTCTGACTTCCTTGTAACGAAATTTGCTTTTATATTTATAAATCAAATTCGTGTGGAAGCTCCACGAGAAACTCGTGAAAAAGTCTAAGTAAAAAAAATACCATAAATGTCATTGTAAAGAGGTTTGTTCGAAAATCGAACTGGCCACCATAAGGAGAACTTAATTTCACAGAATGTGAAATAAAAGACGGTGTTTGGTGCTGTGATTTTTAGAGTTTTTTTTTTATCTCGCTCACAGATTTATAAGTATAGTACATCTCGCAGTAGTATGCTTCTCTGGAATAAAGCCTGTCTTCGTCTTCGGCAGCTTGAACCCCTCACTGCTGCCGAAGACGAAAAAAAAAGATAAAAAATAAACTCTAAAAATCACAGCACCAAACACCGTCTTTAAGGCTTCGTCTTGCCGTCGTGGGCGGCAAATAGAGTCCTGAGTGAAGAGTGAGTATTTGCCGCCCACGACACTGCTGTATCCCCTCAGTGCATAATCTACTTTTACGCCAGTCAGCCGGCGTAACAACACCTTATGAGGTGGAGGATAACAAGCATGAAGAAATTAAAAAGTATTCTAAATGAGTATGTTTACTTTGAGTTCAATGGATTTTACTGATTGTTCAAAAGAAAGAAAGAAAATGTAATTATTTTTCCCCAAGAGGGCACAACACACATAAACATAACACAAGAAAACAAAACATAAAATGAAATGAAAATAAAAACTGGTGGGTTACTATGAGCTCTTATTGCCATGCAGTTGATAAACTATTCAGTACAAAATATTGGTTCCGTGATGTCCGCAACTATATTTAAAGGCACAATCGCAGAGGGTCTACAGACTTCTGCGATTAAAGTTATTCAACGATGAAAAATGTCAACAATGAACCGATATTTTGTACTGAATAGTTTTTGAACTGAATGGATCTAAGAGCTCATAGTAACCCCCATAACATAGTAACTCATAGTAACTGGTAGTAGAAAGTAGATTGTTAAGTAGGAAAGCATATTAACACGTCGAAAGCATAAAGCAACACAGAGGCCGCAATGCAAAAAAAAGAGGCACAGATTAGGTAGGTATTGTTATTTTGCTAGGGGTCTTGAAATCTTCTTCGAACTTCTTTTTCTGTAAAATGTTTACTATTTTATTCAGCCAGTTCTAAGTATAATGAAACTTGAATAGATTGTTTTTCTTTTGGTGGCTTTACATTGATCTAGCAGCTAGACTAACTGCTGGAATAACGTGGCATTGGACATAATTATTTAGTAGTCTTTTGCTTCCTCCTTAGACATGTTGCATGCACTTAGATATGTCAGTTTCACATGGGTACATTTCACTATTTAAAATTATAAATATAACAATATAAGTAAAAATACTGAGGACATGTCAATAGAATTCTAATATAATTCAAACCATACCTTTTTCCAGCCGTGGTCGTCTTTTAGCTGATGACAATGATGAGTAAGTTAGAGGCAATTTTCTTGTTTTGAAAATATAAAATACATACATAACATACACTAGCTAAAAGCGTAGCTGAACTAACGATAATTATGAAACACTTTCAATCAATATATGCGTGTTAGGTCTCCTAGTAGTGGTTTAGTAGTAGTAGAGCTTTTTTGTGAAAGAGTTCGTCCGGGGAAGTACTACCACCATACCTATTTCTGCCGCAAAGCAGTAGTGCTCGCATTGCTGTGTTCCGGTTTGAAGGGTAAGGGTGCCGGTGAAATTACAGGCACATGAGACTTTAAATCTTTATGTCTCAGGGTGGCGGGCGCAGTGCAATGCCACATAGGGTGCGTCCTAGGTGGACGTGACCTATGAGGTAATGCACTGTTCATAGGCAGAGGTTACCGCTTAACATCAGGTGGGCCATCTGCTTGTTCCGTCATTCAGTAGTATAAAAAAAAAAAAAAAAAAAAAAGTTTCCGCAAAATCAGGTTTCGCTGACTCAAAATGTGGTGACGAGCTGTGATGAGCACAACACACAATAGGCCTTATTACAAAAAACTAAATTAGTCCTGGTTTAAACCTGAACTACGTAGTCTAGGTTTGTCACGGTATTAAAGTTATATACAACTTCAACACAAAAGCAGATGGTTTGTTTTCTAAACTACACATAAATCAGACGTGTCAAACTGACGGATGTTGTATCAGAGTGTCACACCACAATCGAGATGACGAACTTCCTTCTTCTTCCAACAAGCAATGAACTGTAAATTTTTAGACCATTGTTAAACTAGGAGGCTGCCTGGTTTAAGAAAAACCAGAGATTTTGTAATTTTTGACATGAAATCGAACTATCTAACTCTAGAGTTGACTTCGGAAAAAAACCATCTGCCTTTGTATTAAAGTTTAATATAACTTAAATATTGCTACAAATCTAGACTACGTAGTTCAGGTTTAAACCAGGACTAATTCAGTTTTTTGTTATAAGGCCCAATACAATTTTAATTTCGCGCCTCAAGTGAAACGGGGCTGTTACTAGACCAAGCGATCTCGCAGATACTAGGTACTCCAGGTGATAGCCCAGCTATCTGTGCTTGGCCGGTGTAAACAGGGCAACTGTAAGAAACTGTCAAACCATTGTCATTCATTCCACATTTTACAACAAAAACGTAAAAACCCAAAAAAAAACAATACAAAAGTGAAAATCTATAAAAATCTCAAAATACGAGTATTATAAACAAATAAAAATTACAAAATGCCTGTTCAAGACGGATGCTACCGGGACTTCAATATTGGCACGTTTGCAAGATGTCCTGGAGGCTGCGACAGACCCATGCCATGCTGTATGCCATGCCAAGGCTGCTGCTTTCCCCCCTTCGGACCTTGCTATAACTACAACTAAGGCTACTAGACCTCTGGTTGCTGATGAAGAATATCCAGTTATCGTAGAAGTGTGTTTATGTCCAAGCATTAAAAACGATGAAGTTCCTTAACATATGCCTTTTCATTACTATAACCCATTTACTAGACACAGTCCAACCACGCGGCCAAAATATTATCTATTTTTTTTTACTTCTTGATTGATGGTACAAGCTGGTGGCCCACCTGATGTTAAGCGGTAACCTCTGCCTGAGATAGGTTATAAGGACTTCAATGGGGAAGTACTAGCATAACATAGCATACTAAGTACCCACAACACAGGTTTTCCAATGGTGGGAGCTAGTGCACTTACAAATGTTTGTCATCTTACAACTTACTGTTACAGCTTATTTAGTACGTACATAGAACTTAATTAGTTTTAGACAATATTTGTAAAACACTAATTTCATATTTTTTGTACCAATTTTAATAATAAACTTTACTTTACTTTACCTATTTCTGCCGCAAAACAGTAGTGCCCGCTTTGCTGTGTTCCGGTTTGAGTAGTATGGGTGCCGGTGAAATTACAGGCACATGAGAATTTTCATCTTTGTCTCAGGGTGGCGGCGCAGTGCAATGCCACATAGAATAGAATAGAAATAATTTATTTTGAACAGCAAATACACAGTCAAAAAAATAAAATATTTGTTGCTGTGTATATAGTGCCGTCAAAAAAGGTCCGCACATAGAGTGCGTCCTAGGTGGATGTGACCTATGAGGTATTGCATTGATCAAAATATTGTTTAGGAAACTTTTACATAATTAAGTATTTTGTCTCAGTGTTATTGGTTACAAATAAATTTTGGATTTTTGAATTTTTGCCTATTTCTGCCGCAAAGCAATAGTGCTCGCATTGCTGTGTTCCTGTTTGAAAGGTAGTGCCGGTGGAATTACAGGCAATTACATCTTTGCCTCAGGGTGGCGGGCGCAATGCAATGCCGAATAGGGCGCGTCCTAGTCGGACGTGACCTATGCGGTAAAATATTGTTATAAGCAAATTGGCCAACTGTATGTTCACTTCAGTCATCCATCACACTATTATAAATGCGAAAGTGTGTATGTTTGTTACTTTTTCACGCTGAAACGGCTAGACGGATTTGGATGAAATTTGGAATGGAGATAGCTGGATTTCTAGAATAACACAAGCTATTTTTTATCCCGATATTCCCACGGGGTTGTGACTGTGGAGTGGACCGTGGAGCGCAGCTAGTACAAATATAAATGTTCAAACACATACAGTATTTGACTTCATTCGTGGTCTAAGCGTCGTGAAAGTATACCGAGGTTGAGCCTTACCCTTAACGCATATCTCCTTTCTCTCGTGGGTAAAAGAGAGTTAACACTACGCTAACTTTATAAACTTTAATCACGAGCTAGTACGTAAGTAACATACAAATTGCTAAGCATACCAACCTACCCAAGTTTCGCCATAACCTTGAATAATTAAAACGAGCATAGCACTGCCTCCGATACGACCAAAATAATAAGATCAAATAATCAAAAAGTTCATACGCTTTGAAATTTTAGGGTAATTTTCGTTCGTATTACATTGGTCCTGGCTGGGGGTATTTAATTAAAATTAATTTATATTTCGGGTTTGCCGAGAAAGCGTTGGCGGGACGATCTTGTTAATTTTGAAAAGGAGTGGTGGGAGACTACCATGGACAGGGACAAGTGGAAGAATTTTGGGGAGACCTTTGCCGAGCAGTGGGAAAAAAAAAGTATTTATGTTGATACTAGCAGCGCACCGCGGTGTTACCCGCATAGGTCTCGATCCCGTGGGTATATCGGGATAAAAATGTGCCTATGTGTTATTCCGAGAGTCAAGCTATCTCCATTCAAAATTTCATCCAAATTCGTCGAGCCGTTTCAGCGTGTAGAAGTAACAAACACACGCACACACCCACTCACAAACTTCCGCATTTATAATATTAGTAGGATTTAGGAGTGTGTTATTACTGGAAGAGAGCGTTAGCAGAGTCAATCGTGTGTGAGGAATGGCGCCGCTGAGCACACCACTGGTCACGGAAAAATTCCGGTGAAATAAGGCCCTTTGTGGCTCGGCCTAGCCCCTTGCGGAAAAATACGTGTTTTTTTTGTCTGCGTGTGTAACCAAACATAGATGGCCCTCCTGATGTTAAGCGGTAACCTCTGCCTTTAACATTACCACGTAGGTCACGTCCAACTAGGACGCACCCTATATAAATAATAAATAAATAAATAATAAATAATACTGGACAGTTCACACAACATTATCTAGCCCCAAGCTAAGCAGAGCTTGTGTTATGGGTACTAGATAACTGATATACTTAATACAATATATTACATAGATAGATATTTTTTATTATACATCGAAAATACCCATATGACATTGCACTGCGCCCCAACCCTGAGAAATAAAGATGAAAAGTCTCATGTGTCCGTAATTTCACTGGCACCTATTCCCTACAAACCGGAACACAGCAACGCGAGCTCTACTGCTTTGCAGCAGAAATAGTATTAATATTAGTAATAGAGTCCACGACATGACTGAAGTCCTGTGACTGGAGCGCTAGTTTCTATGCGCAAAAGTGCAAAAGTGAAAATGTACCTCTGTTATCCGTTAGTTCCTCAAAAGGCCGTCGGACTTCAGCCGTGCGGACTCTAGTAATGGTGGTTTTTTTATTTTTTTCATACTTGAACAGCTAGTGTTTGAGCCGGCAGTGTATCGAACTCATTTGTCAGCGTACGAATTTTGAAATGGGCCATATTTTGGCGTTCTTTAGTGAATGGAATGCTAAGAAAGAAAAAAGAAAGAAAGAATCTTTAAAGTAACCAATTACAAGCATATTGCCGCTCATTGGAATAGATTAGCTTTAAACTCATTTAAAGTCTGTTCAGAAAGAGACCCGTCGTGGGATTTGAGGGCGCAGTTGTACTTAGCTTGTTTGTTTAGCGGGCAATGCAAAAGCGCGTCTGTTCCGTTTTAATCCTTTTAAATTTTTTGTGTTTTACATTTTTAACCCCTGACTTAATAACGAAGGGGTCTTATAAGTTTGACGTGTCTGTGTGTATGTGTGCGTGTGTGTCTGTCTGTCCCGTCGTAGCTCCCGAACGAATAAACTGATTTCGTTTTTTTTTTGTTTGTAAGTTGAATTTGTCGGGAGTGTTCTTAGCTATGTTTGATCAATATCGGTTGAGCCGTTTCATTGCGTTGGGGGATTTTTAATTTTTACAAAATGAATTACTTGTGAATCATAAAATGAAGAACAAATCTTCAGTTTATGATTCAAAAACCATACATACCATTTGAACCATAAACTTTTTTTTTTTTTTATACTACCTGGATAACGGATCAAGCAAGAGGCCCACCTGATGTTAAGCGGTAACCTCTGCCTATGAACAGTGCATAACCTCATAGATCACGTCCACCTAGGACGTGCCCTATGTGGCATTGCACTGCGTCTGCCACCCTGAGACATAAAGATGAAAAGTCTCATGCCTGTTATTTCACCGGCACCCTTACCCTTCAAACCGGAACACAGCAATGCGAGCACTACTGCTTTGCGGCAGAAATAGGTATAGTGGTAGTACTTCCCCGGACGAACTCTTTCACAAAAAAGCTCTACTACTACTAAACTGTAGAAATAGTTATAAAAACGAAAGAAAACGCTAGTTCATAATTTGGCCACGACGGCTCTCTTTCTGAACAGACTCTACCTAAACGAATTGTCGAATCGGACACTGTAATAAGCCAACAGGACTGGGGACTTGTTAAAATATTCAGGCATTTTTATATTCCCGAGATGTACCAGAAAATATTTTGGTCAAAATCTTACTATCTCAGATGTTAGTAGTGAAATGCGGGATAAGAAGTTAATTTTATTAAAAAAACACGACCATATTAAATCAACTTGTTGATATTATTATCAACTAATGATATTTATGTGATACTATAAATTAAAACTTGTGTTAGGTCATATAATTACCGTCAACATAGTTTTCGCTATCTGAAAAAGTGTTGATGTGCCGCCTGTGATGAGAAAAAAACACAAAAATGTTGAATTTCGCGCCACAAGCGAATGCAACCACCACCATTTTGGATAAATTAGAGCATTCCTTTGCATATATACCATGCGTCTCCCCTCCGGTACGGAGGCCTGCAATGCCCTAAGATATATACAAACACACAAACAACCTCCTTCGTTCCGTTGTCTATAACAAGTAATTTTTTTAATAAAAATTTAAAAAAAAACTGAACGGCTGCACCGATTTTGATCAAACAAAGCTAAGAATAACCTTTCAAACAAAAAAAAAAACCAAATCGGTTCATCCATTCGGGAGTTACGATGGGACAGACAGACACACAGACACACACAGACACGTCAAACTTATAACACCCCTTCGTTTTTCATCGGGGGTTAAAAAGTGACAGTAATTAATGTAAATTAAATACAATAAATAAATTAATAATGGTGGACAGTTCACACAACATTATCTAGCCCCAAGCTAAGCAGAGCTACTGTTACGGGTACATATACATAATACAATACATTACATACATAGACATTTTTGATTAAACGTAGAAAATACCCAGAACACCCTGAACAAATATCTGCAGCTCGTACAAATATTTGTTCCGAGGCGGGAATCGAACCCGCAACCTGCTGCGTCGCAGGCGAACCTTCGAGGTCGTCAAATGATACAACACAATGATATATGTACATATGATAGGTTTTTTTTTTTTTTTTTATACTACTGAATGACGGAACTAGCAGATGGCCCACCTGATGATAAGCGGTAACCTCTGCCTATGAACAGTGCATTACCTCATAGGTCACGTCCACCTAGGACGCACCCTATGTGGCATTGCACTGCGCCCGCCACCCTGAGACATAAAGATGAATAGTCACTACCTGCAAAAAACCTGCAAATTACTAGCCTGTAATTTCACCGGCACCCTTACCCTTCAAACCGGAACACAGCAATGCGAACACTACTGCTTTGCGGCAGAAATAGGTATGGTGGTAGTACTTCCCCGGACGAACTCTTTCACAAAAAAGCTCTACTACTACTAGGTACATGCCTATTTAAACCAAACTACGACTACACTGAACAATCAGATCGCTGTGAGAACAGAATGCACAGCTTCTCGTGCGGCTTAATTATCTACTTAGTCCAAGTTATTTCGTGTTAAGGTGCTTGCTTGCGCTTGTGGCGCGAAATTCAATTTTTTCGTGTTTTTTGCTCATCACAGGTCAACAACACTTCTTCAGATAGCGAAAACTATGTTGACGGTAATTATAAGACCTGACAGACAAGTTTCAATTAATAGTAGTCTTTCAAGATTCTAGAGCAGTGTTGTTGTCCAAAAGTATGTTTGCAATTACAAAATAAAATAAATTTAGTAGTAGTAGAGCTTTTTTTGTGAAAGAGTTCGTCCGGGGAAGTACTACCACCATACCTATTTCTACCGCAAAGCAGTAGTGCTCGCATTGCTGTGTTCCGGTTCGAAGGGTAAGGGTGCCGGTGAAATTACAGGCACATGAGACTTTTCATCTTTATGTCTCAGGGTGGCGGGCGCAGTGCAATGCCACATAGGGTGCGTCCTAGGTGGACGTGACCTATGAGGTAATGCACTGTTCATAGGCAGAGGTTACCGCTTATCATCAGGTGGGCCATCTGCTTGTACCGTCATTCAGTAATATAAAAAAAAAAAAAAAAAAAAAAAAAACAATTATTATCCTATAAGTCGCAACGTTTCGCTAGAGGCGCGAAATGCAAATTTTGTTGTGTTTTTTTGCAAATCACAGCTCATCAACACATCTTGAGATACCGAAACCTAATTTTGCGGAAATTAATAAAACTACATTCAACCATTCAATCATTTTTAGTGATTTTTTTGTACATTGACATTCGTAGTAATATTTATGAGACAGTATCAAATTCAAAACATGCCTCATACATACATACATACATAGACACACGCCTTTTTCCCCGAAGGGGTAGGCAGAGCCACAATAGGCCTCTTTTCACAGTGGGTTGCACCATCGTGGAATATAGACGTGACACCTCATAGTTTCCGCGAAATCAGGTTTCGCTATCTAAAGATGCATTGATGAGATATGATTAGCAAAAAACACAATAAAATTTGAATTTCGCGCCTTAAGCGAAATCTTCCACCTTAGTAAACGGTTAGTAGTATATGCTGGTTATATGTATTATCATATCCATATATATATATATATATATGTAGTATGATATAATAGTTATATGTAATATCCTATCTATATATGTAGTATGTAGGTACTAATTTTAGCTTTTATTTTGTACTAGCCTTTTCAACATTTCAGGTTCTTAAAATAACTATGTCATATTGCTTCAACTAGGTAAAGTGTACTCCTTAGTAAGTTACTATTAAGTTCTTGCGCCAGTAAGTAGCATTCCATTTAACTTTACCGCGCCATTATTGCTACGGTGCAGTGGCTTGTAGCATACAGGGTGTACAAAACGTAAACGGGACGTTCAGATCAAGATTGTCACAATAAAATTACCACCAAAGAAACAAACAATTTTAGTTATTCCTTCATCTCCATTTGTGAATTGAAGACTTCAGCTGATTTTGTGTTTATTTGTGTTTATCTAGAAACAAGGGTTTCATAAAATAACCCATTTTGTACAATAACTCACTATCATTATTCACATCATCATAACTCTATACCACAAATCAAATTCACCACAAAAATGAAGTTGCAAGAAAAATGGTTACAAATAAATAAATAAATAACAAATAAAAACAACAAAAACAAATAATAAAAAATGCAAATAACTGTAAAAAAAAAAAGTTTAATGATTGTTTATTGTATGAGTACTGACGTAAGGTATATTGTGTATGAATAAATAAAAAAAAAAAAAATACCTATTAAAGTTATTTAACTCTCACGTTAACCAGCCGGATGGGGTATTTACAAGTTTTAATTTATTATTTGTTTTTTAGTTATTTAGTTTGATTTTCAGTTGCTAATGCCTTTTAGAAAAAACTTCACGCGGACGAAGTCGCGGGCGTTCAATACAACTGATATACAACCCACAAATCAATCTAGAGAGCAACCAAAAATTGCAACCAACTTAGCGAGGATATATGTAGATATTAAGATTTATTTTTACACCCTATATACACAGGCACATACACTACAGTCTATGCAGCCTGAATTGCTCCATAATTTCTGTCTCGGTAGCTTATTTGATAGGACGGTTTAGTTGTAACACTGGCTCAAATACGAATTAACTATGTTATAACAAGTATCTAATGTATTTAATCATCTTAGGGACCATAGTTTATTATTTTTCAAGTGTAAACCACACTTTATGGATAACATTAAATTTTAATGTGTATGTGTGTTTGTGTGTGTTTGTGTTTTTTGGGTTACATTTAAATTCATCTTAGAGACGCTTCCGTCTGGTAGTGATTTGGATCGGTTGAGCTACCTTTAGATAGTTAACAGCGGTCTTCAGGTGGCACAACTGTTTAATAATAATTTTGTATATCCTACTTGTATTCGTTGTATTATTCTTACTGTAAATAAATGTATTACGTATTTAATAGGGAGGGGTATATTCAATTTAGACCTTAAGGTGATTAGTTACCCCAAATTATGTTACTATCTAACTCGGTAAAGTTCAAGTAAGTAAGAAAGGGACAAAATAGAGCACAGGAAATAAAATGGGAGCTAAAATTACGATAATCGGCAACTGATTATTATTGCGCAAGTAAATTATTATTTCCAAAAAATGTAACATATGTTTTCATAAACCTATAAATTGCATTTAATTTTGACAAAGAAACATTAAAATCGCTTCAGGCGTTTGGAAGCAGTAGGATTCTTTCTTATATTTTGCGTATATCATAGGAAACTTTGTATTTTTTCCTGTCAAAAGTACAAACAATCACTTAAAATAAGACGAGAGGTTCAATGTTTCACCTTTCTTCGGGTACACAATATTTAACCAATATTGAAGCTACGACGCTACGAAGTGGCTACAAAATCTACAAGTCGCTACGATCCTCTACGGCGTAGCAAGCTTACGTACTTTGTTCACTCGACTGCCAAAATTCGCGCATTGTCTAGTCTAGTATGTGCTTTGGAACAATTAAGGTCATAAACCGTGTTGGAACATCGAACTGCAATATTCCAGCCGTTTTTAAAAGTTTTGAAACTCATCGTTAGGTACTTTCTGACCTATTTTTAGTTTTAAAAAGACAAGTATCTTAAGGCGATATGCTAAAATATCGAAAGGGCGGAGTCTATCAGGAAAACAATAACTGTAAGACAGTGACAGCGTTATTACTCACTTGAACCCGGGAAGAGTTGGGTATAGATTTCTGCCGCTCGGATATAACTGACGTAAGCGACAAATGACAAAACTTCGGTTTGCTTCGAAAATAGCAAATATAAAATAAATTGTCTATAATGTGATTACCTAAAAAATACGCTTAATATTTTCTCTAGTCGAAGGAGGAACCTAAAACGGATTTTAGGAGGGCCAATTTCAAAAATAAATAAATAAATAAATATATAAATAAATAATGCTGGACAGTTCACACAACATTGTCTAGCCCCAAGCTAAGCAGAGCTTGTGTTATGGGTACTAGGCAACTGATATACTTAATACAATATATTACATAGATAGATATTTTTTATTATATATAGAAAATACCCAGAACACCCGGAACAAATATCTGCAGATCGCACAAATATTTGTTCCGAGGCGGGAATCGAACAACCTCCTTCGCAACCTCCTGCGTCGCAGGCGAACGTTCGCCCGCCGCGTCACAGAGGTCGTCAAAAAATAAAGCTATGGAGAAAAGTTTCACCAAGTGTTTCTTTTCTATGATTTATTTAGATTACATCCTCAAGTAGTTACTGTACACACATCAAATTTGTACTGTTTACTGTTACTGAGTGACCATGTAACGCAACGACTGCAAAATTTTAACATAGCGTTTAAGTCTCGACAGAGCTTACCTATTTGAGCCATTCGGGGTAAAGACTCTGGGTTTGTGTGATACCGGGACCCTACGCGTTTTCAAAATGATTTCAGTGCATCTGGTCGAAACAACGCGTGACCCGAGAACTGGCTCTTATCTGGCTCAACGCATTAGTCTTGCCATCCAGCGTGGTAATGCAGCTAGCATCTTTGGGACGCTTCCGTCTGTTAGTGATTTGGATCAGTTGAGCTTTAGATCGTTAGCAGGAGCTAAGGAGTGGAATACACTACCGTTATCTGTCTTTCCTGAAAACTATAATCTGGGTCTCTTCAAGGCTAGAGTGAATAGGTGCCTTCTAGATCTTTGTGCTCAATCTTCTGCCAAATCGTCACTTACCAACAGGTGAGATCGTGGTCTAACAAATGTCTATAAACGTTTAAAAAAATAGCGGTATTCAGGTAGCACAAAAATTAAAAATACAAACGAAACACGTACTGTTGTTTTTTTTAACTGACTTCAAAAAAAGGAGGAGTTTCTCAAGTCGGGTGTATACTTTTTTTTATGTTTGTTACCTCAGATCTCCGTCATTTATGAAACAATTTGGTTTTTTTTTAGTTGACAAGACAACTTCCAGATTGGTCCCATTTTCATCAAAATCAGGTTCTGATGATGGGATCCATGAGAAATTGAGGGAACTCCTCAAATATAATAGGCACACTTAAAGCGATTTTGGTATTTTTAGCAACAAATCAAGCATGTGCATTCATAAAGTGCCATTTGGTGAAGTGGAACTGATGAAGAAGACCAGAGATGGCCATTCGAACTACTCAATGATAAGTATTTCATGGATGGCGATGAGGGTGACTTTCCGATATCCGATTGAGGTGAAACTTGGCATACCTGACAAGTTCCGATGACAATACATTATGATGGTGACAGCGAGCTGATCTGATGATATAGACGGTGAGAAGTTGGATAACGGAACTCCTCGAACGATAATAGGAGACTGGCCGTGTTATAGTTATAGTTATAGTTTATTTATTTATAACGGATTATTGTTACAAGTCAAGTTGGTTTATAAAGCATTTAGGTCATAGGTATAGGTGCATACTGACAAATTAATACAAATAAATACCAGAAATTTAGTACTTAGCTCACAAGTAAGTGAGCTAAGTCACTTAGTGTTTAGGCTCATTGTGATCAGCACACGGTTCCGATCACAAATATTATAAAATCTTATATTGGGGTAAAAATCCAAGCTTTGAAGTCGTTTTTTTTAAGGTTCCGTAAAAAAACTACGGAACCCTTATAGATTCGTCATGTCTGTCTGTCTGTCTGTCCGTGTGACATACACGGACAGACAGCCACTTTTTTCCGAAACTATAAGAGCTATGCTGTTGAAACTTGGTAAGTAGATGTATTCTGTAAACCGATATAAGATTTTCAAACAAAAATAGAAAAAAACAATAAATTTTTGGGGTTCCCCATACTTAGAACTGAAACTCAAAAAACTTTTTTTCATGAGAGTTACCCATACGTGTGAGGTATCTATGGATAGGTCTTCAAAAATGATATTGAGGTTTGTAATTTATTTTTTTTCTAAACTGAATAGTTTGCGCGAGAGACACTTCTAAAGTGGTAAAAAGTGTGCCCCCCCCCCCCCCCCCCGTAACTTCTAAAGTAAGAGAATGATAAAACTAAAAAAATATATATGATGTACATTACCATGTAAACTTCCACTGAAAATTGGTTTGAACGAGATCTAGTAAGTTTTACGGGGTCACCCATACTAAGAACTGAAACTCAAAAAAAAAAAAACATCAAACCCATACGTGTGGGGTATCTATGGATAGGTCTTCAAAAATGATATTGAGGTTTCTTATATATTTTTTTTCTAAACTGAATAGTTTGCGCGAGAGACACTTCCAAAGTGGTAAAAAGTGTGCGTGTGTGTCCCCCCCATAACTTCTAAAATAAGAGAATGATAAAACTATAAAAAAAAAATGTACATTACCATGTAATCTTCCAACGAAAATTTGTTTGAACGAGATCTAGTAAGTAGTTTTTTTTTTATACGTCATAAATCATAATCCATCCATGAACTTTTATATTATGTTTCTTGCTGCTACGGAACCCTTCATGGGCGAGTCCGACTCGCACTTGGCCGCTTTTTTAAATATATTATTACCGCCTTGGTGGAATGACTCTGTGGACATTGTGATTATTCTAAACAGGAACTTCTATATTTAACTGGAGCATGTAGCGTTCAATCAAGTATTAACAATAAAAGCATCCACACAGAAATCGCTTTAGTAATCTAATATTTCATCCAATCGCTACAATTTAATCTCAACTCAAACTCGATACTTCAAACGAGATTATTGCGCCTTGTCATTGTATCAATGAGCTCTAGAAAATAAATAACTTTGGTACAGTCGGCATAGCTCCTAATTAGATGTAAATAAAGATATAATACATTTATTTACAGAAATAATAATACAAGGTATGTACAAAACAATGGATCCAAATAGCTCAGGATAGAGAAAAGTGGCAACCCTTGGAGGAGGCCTTCACCTGAGAGGGGTTCCTGTTTACATACTAATATCAAATATTCGAAACGATGTGTGGACGACATAAAAGGATACGCAGGCTATCACTGGATGGCGAAGGCAACTGATCGACTCGAGTGGAAGAGATTGGGAGAGGCCTACGTCCAAAAATGGACATTTAATGGCTCCTGATGATGATGATGATGATGATCAAATATTATATAGTATAACGCGTAAAGTTATTTATGATTAGTGATTAGTTAAAGTGTATTAAGTGTATTATGTAACAGGAAATAAAAAGGCTAAAATATAAAAAAAAAAAAAAATATGTACAAAATACATATGAAACAGTTGTGCTACCTGAAGACCGCTGCAAGCGATCTAAAGTTAGCTCAACTGATCCAGATTACTACCAGACGGAAGCGTCGCGTCCCTAAGATGCTGGCTGCATTGCCACGCTGAATGGCAATACTAATGCGTTGAGCCAGATAAGAGCAAGCTCTCGGGTCACGCGTCGCTTCGACCAGATGCCCTGAAATAATTTTGAAAACGCGAAGGGCCCCGGAACCCCACGGACCCAGAGTCTCGACCCCGAAAGGCTCAAATAAGTAAGCTCTGTCGAGACTTGCATATTTGCGTCTTTTGAGGTCCTCAGCGGAATCTGCCGCCGCACCGGCCCTTACTGATGTCCCGGACAGGTGAGATGGCGCAAGGGTATCAACGCATGTAGCGTCCCACACCAAAGGCCTACCCTTCTCCCACGGAACAAGAGTCATGCCGTCAGGCCGCTTACCATCGTCACGTAGCAGACCATTCGGTTCTAGAATGGCTGGAATGTTAACGCTGGTAAGGGCCCGGCGAATGATATCATTAAAGCTAGCGTGGCGGGAAATCCTACCGGCAACCCTGGTGCACGATAATCCGTGGTGACCAAGCTGATCAACAGCAGTACCGCACTGGCATTGATGAGGGGCACAGCACCCTGCACCCAACCGTAAAGAAGTTGCAATACGGAAAGAAACTGGATCTATTAAAGTACCAGTATTAAAAATACTGTTATAAAGATACATGTATTTAAAGATTACAGTGAATGTGTTTAGAGAAGTGAATTGAAGTGAGAGCATGCTGTCCTATATTTCATGTATGTAATTGTGCTATATTTATGTACTTGTAGTAATAGTGTTCGCCCACAACTTCGCTCGCGTTGTACGGTAAAAAGTACCATTAATCTATCTGTGCACCCAATTTCATTCAATTTAGTAAAACTGTTTTGGTGTGATTGAGTAACAAACTCTGACATTTATAACATTAGTGGGATAATGTTTTTTTTATTATGTACCAATTTTGCGTATGTGTCATTTTGCGGAAGAGTATTTTTTTTTAACATTGATAGACCTTTGTTTGACCACGATCTCACCTGTTGGTAAGTGACGATGTGGCTGAAGATGGAGCACAAAGGTCTAGAAGGCACCTATTCTCTCTAGCCTTGAAGAGACCCATATTATAGTTTTCAGGTAAGACAGACGACGGTAGTTCGTTCCACTCCTTAGCAGTTCGCATTATAAAGGTAGAACTGGAACGTTTAGTACGAAAAGAGGGTATACTAATGAGGCATATATCTCATTTCGCGTAACAAAAATGTGTCATTACAAAAAAATTCAGTTTAATACCCAATTTGTAATGTAACGAAATGAATAATCTGAAGTAGAAACGAAATTATTCATATTTTTATGTATTTTTAATAAAATGTGTTGTGTACAGCTATTAAATAAAAATATTAGAAAAATTAATAAAAATACACTTTTTTGGCACGTAGTTACTAAAATTAAATCTGGGCCGCGAGGGTTACCTTTAAGATTTGCCGTCTGTACATCTTTAATCACCAAATAACTAAGTGGGAGTGAAATTAGCTGCAAGCACCTCTCAAAGACTCCTTTCCTACCCCACCTAACTCTTCAATGAATTGTATAAAATCATTGCGTAACTGACTGACCAACTGATTGGCTGAGAGACTGGCTTACTGTCTAAGGACTTTTTCACACCTTGTGCTCAAAAAGTCCGTGATTGTAGCGTACCAGAGCGTGGATAAAATAGCATATTTTCCACTAGGGGAAAACGTTTTTTTTTCTTTGTCGTTATTATCATCAAAGTTAATGAATTGCCGCGACTTTTCGATGTTCCATTTTTGAAATATTTTTAATTTGAATTTGTTTTTGAATATGGAACTGAAAGTGGCCTGCACTGGCCATACACGGCTTGTGTATTTGCCATTTTCAAGTTATTTTTCTTTTTTATTGGTGTATTTTCAATATAATTTACAACGTTACACTCCTTCCAAGTCGTCAAAGTAAAATACAAGTCACGTAATAAGCACTATTTTGTAGTTTGAATTTAGAACACACCAATAATTATATTCTACCTCCATCTCAATGCTATACAACCTCCTTGTGCAAAAAATATTAGATACAACTCCTTGTGCAAAGAATACTCCGTATACAAACTCCTTGTGAAAATAACTCCTCGAGATTTGATTGGTCAATTTTTTGACAAGGAGTTTAGCATTAGAATAAAAACTGTTTTGTGTTCTTTGCTGTCATTGGTAAATTGGCGCTATTTTTAATACTGTGGGTTGTACGAACACAAAGTTTAGTGTAACTTAATAATACATCGATTGAAAATGCATTCAAGTAATGCAGAAGATGCCTATTAATCTTTATTTTTCTCGTAGTCATGGTATAAACTATAGTATGCAACTCTTGAATAAAACGGTTTTATATCGAGGGCCATAGATTACTCGCGTCGCTCAGAATTCTAACACTTGAATCTGACATGAATCCCTAAGGTCGTGATTCAGTCGTTAGAATTCTTCACTTGCTCCAGATTAATCTATGGCCCTCGCTTTAAATCCGTCCTTTATTCACTAATTGCATAATATACTATTTATCTTTATCTTTATCAACTACGTTCAAAGATTTAAATCGTAGATACGCCCAGACACCGAAAACTGTTGCATTGTATTTGAATCAAAGGTCTGACGCACGGCCACTAGTGAATAGTTAAAAATCGTGATTTTGTCTATAAATTTAACTGTTGATATTACCATTTATTGTGCGATCATATTGTACGAACTTTCGTGAAAAAATAAACGACTAGCTGACCCTGTGTCTAGATGTGCACTGAGACCAAATGAGCGAGCTATCTTATTTCACGTGGAAACATTACGGCGCGGTCACTCAACGGTAAGGGCACATCTAGTTTTTCTTGGTGAGCCCTATGCTTGTTAGCTTAACCAGAAGCATAACAAAAAAATCGTAAAAGTACAAAAGTAAGACATTATCGAGTAAATAATCCACTTTTGGAAGACGGTAACAACTTGAGCAAGGCCCTAATCAGACCCTTGCGCAAGTTAAGGACAGTTAAGATCAGATATAAGTTGGTCAAGAACACTCATACAGCGCTCGAGGTACTTGAGTTAGGGTAAGGTAATTATGGGTACAAGTGGCTCTTAGTTGTGGCTGGTTTCATAATCATTTATTAAAAGCTTTTATTGAACTTGCAATGTACCTTTGTCTGGGTGGAATCAGGGTGGAATCATGCAACTGAATTCTAGTTATCAAGCAGTTATCCTCAACCGATTGAGCTGAAATTTGGCATACCTGTCAAGTTCCGATGACAATAAAATATGACGTTGACAACGAGCTGATTTGATAATGGAGACGGAACTCCTCGATGGATAATAGTAGACTGGCCGTGTTTAGGCTCATTTTGATCAGCACACGGTTACGAACAATAATTTTATAAAAGCTTGTATTGTAAAATATATTTCTCACTTACCCTTACTAATTTCACTCGAGACGTATTCAAGTTTGGCGCGAACTGTACCTATCAGTTTAACTAGATTTGAAGCGTATTCACGGGCAATAGAACCTTCAAATGAAACGTCGTACCTACAGCTCGTTCACCGTAAGATGGCACCTGTAAATACTCCATGGCAGGTGCCAACTTACGGTGAACGGTCCGGCTCGATCCCCGTAAGATGGCACCTGTAAATACTCCATGGCAGGTGCCAACTTAGGGTGAACAGTCTGTACCTACAGCGGTGTAGCTTAATAACAGCTATTTGTAAAGCTACCTCCAGCATAACTTGCGCCGAGGATGTATAAAAATAAGGAAAATGGATGTGGCTTATGAAAACTTGCGAATCTGGTATTTTGCTCCAGAAGGAAGAAAATCTTTTAGATCAATGTCAGGCGGAGGCCTAGTTAAAATAGACGTAACTTTGGATTTATTTTCTATCGAGAAAATATTGTCCTATCATGTTTCTGGTACAGTGATCCCTCGGAATTATAATGTAGTATCATCATATTTATAATTTGAATATTGTACTTGATTTAGTCAGTTACAAATTAAATCAAATTAGGAATTTTGCTGCATACCCCACCTTAAACTGCTAAGCACCCTATGCAGTACACGTCTACAAGGCTGATGATGAAATTGACCTTTTTTTTTATACTACTTGGATGACGGAACATGCAGATGGCCCACCTGATGTTAAGCGGTAACCTATGCCTATGAACAGTGCATTACCTCATAGGTCACGTCCACCTAGGACGCACCCTATGTGGCATTGCACTGCGCCCGCCACCCTGAGACATAAAGATGAAAAGTCTCATGTGCCTGTAATTTCACCGGCACCCTTACCCTTCAAACCGGAACACAGAAATGCGAGCACTACTGGTTTGCGGCAGAAATAGGTATGGTGGCCTTTCTTCAGAAAGTCAAATTTTTCAATAATTTCAGTACAAATATTTTTTTTTGCGAAAATATAGCACGTCTATTCTGTATTCATATCTGTACATCCAGAACCGTTTTAAGTGATAAATTCTGGTGTTGTTGAGCGCAGTCCGTGGAACCTGCCAAGTCTACCTACCTATGCGAGTGCACGAAAGTATTCCAGAAAGAGCTTTTAACTCCTTTTCCTATTCGTAATTTGCAGATTTCAAGAAAATTGCGAATAGGTTGACGTTTTTGTTGCTACTTCAAATGCAAACATTTGACTGTGCATATCTATACTAATCTATACTAATATTATAAAGCTGAAGAGTTTGTTTGTTTGTTTGTTTGAACGCGCTAATCTCCGAAACTACTGGTTCGAATTGAATAATTCTTTTTGTGTTGGATAGTCCAGTTATCGAGGAAGGCTATAGGCTATATAACATCACGCTACGACCAATAGGAGCAAAGATATAGTGGTAAATGTGTAAAAAACGGGAGAAATTATAAGTAATAAAATATCGCGGGCGGGCGGTTTTTCACCGGGGGCTACCCGTGCGAAGCCGGGGCGAGCCGCTAGTAAACAATATATAAAAAAAAACATATGGGCGTTTGGAAGCAGTAGGCTTTTTTCTGTAAACCTTAGGAAACTTTGGTTTTAGTTCCTGTCAAAAGCAACAACAAATTAAAAAACCAGCCAAATGCGAGTCGTACTCGCGCATGGAGGGTTCCAAAACAAAGCACGTTTTTTGTATGAGAGCCCCCTTAATATATGTATTTTATTCTGTTTTTTAGTATTTGTTGTTATAGCGGCAACAGAAATACATCATCTGTGAAAATTTCAACTGTCTAACTATCACGGTTCATGAGATACAACCTGGTGACAGATGGATGGACAGAGAGACAGATAGACAGACAGACGGACAGCCAAGCCTTAGTAATAGGGTCCCGTTTTACCCTTTGGATACGGAACCCTAAAAATCGTTGATTAATTTATGTAAATTAAATAAATTATTTAGGTAAATTTATGTTTCTTTTCTTGACTATATTAAACCATTTTTTTTTTAATTATTTTAGCCCTCCGTTTTGGAGAACTAGGCTTTCTAAGATAGCTCTTATATTGCAGTTTTGGGTCTATTATCGCTTTAAATTGAAGAGGTTTAATTTGAAGATCAACTTGTGCTTCAGGAAAACAATTTCCACTCGTATTCCGCGACCTTATCAGGTTGTGAGAAAACGGAGGAGGGAGAGGTTAAATCAGTTTCGGGATTGCCCGTAGGGGACGCTGTGTTTGTGCGTGGCCGTTGCGTTCTCTTGATTGCCAAACGTAAGTACAATGCGTTTGTTTTGTCGTGTGGATCGGTAATTTATTAGTCGACAACCAGGGTTAGATTATTTATCAAGTATGTCAAGCTTGGGGGACTTAAAATAATATTCTTTGATAGTGTCATTATTTAAGATAATTACATACATACATAGACACACGCCTTTTTCCCTGAAAGGGTAAGCAGAGCCTCAAATGGGCCTCTTTTTACCGTGGGTTACTCCGTCGTAGGAAATAGAAGAGTTTAGTAGTAGTAGAGCTTTTTTGTGAAAGAGTTCGTCCAGGGAAGTACTACCACCATACCTATTTCTGCCGCAAAGCAGTAGTGCTCGCATTGCTGTGTTCCGGTTTGAAGGGTAAGGGTGCCGGTGAAATTACAGGCACACGAGACTTTTCATCTTTATGTCTCAGGGTGGCGGGCGCAGTGCAATGCCACATAGGGCGCGTCCTAGGTGGACGTGACCTATGAGGTAATGCACTGTTCATAGGCAGAGGTTACCGCTTAACATCAGGTGGGCCTCTTGCTTGAACCGTCATCCAAGTAGTATAAAAAAAAAAAAAAAAAAAAAAATAGACGTGATAAGCGCAATTCCTTCCCACGACTGACTTTGCTAACGTATTCTTCCAGTAATCATAATTAATAATAATTTATATCCAATACAAGATTTTATAATATTAGTGATCGGTACCGTGTGCTGATCACAATGAGCCTAAACACGGCCAGTCTTCTATATCCATCGAGGTTCCGTTGTCAACCATACGTCTCCATCATCAGATCACCTCGCTGTTACCATCATATTGTATTGTCATCGGAACTAGGCAGGTATGACAAGTTTCAGCTTAATCGGATATCGGAAAGTCACCCTTATCGTGAAAATTCGTGAAATACTTATCATTGAGGTGTTCCAATGGTCATCTCGGGTCTTCTTCATCAGTTCCACTTCACCAAATGGCACTTTTTGAAAGCATATGCTTGAGTTTTTTTACTTCTTTATTATTGGCGTCGCACGGCTTCTGCATTTACCATTTTCAAGTAGCTATAATTTGTTATTGTAAATTTTAGTGTATTTTCGATATAATTTGCAACGTTACAATCGTTCCAAGTCGTTAAAGTCATAGTCAAGTCATGTTTTAGTAAACTGGTGGCCGTTTTACAAAGAACTTTGATTTTAAAAGTCACGCATTTCACTTGTGTTTTATAGACGAGCTACATTGGTTAAAATGCCACAAAAATTAACACAAAATAACTCAAAAAAAAACACTTGGAAATTAAATAAAATAAAAGTAGAAGATGTCTCTTTTCGAAAACGGCAGGAAGAGCCCATGCTTGAGTTGTTGCTGAAAATACCGAAATCAGAATCTCTTCTCAGTCGTTGCACTCTTGACAGAGCGGTCGTGGTCGTCAGTTGTACTGTTATTAGGGACTGATGTTGCCCGCCTCACGATTCTCGCCATTTATGCCTATTCGTGGACATCCTAGTACATTCATACAGGTTACCACCCACTGCAGACTTGATCTGGTCGGTCCAACGCATGGGCGACCTTCCGCGCGGTATGGTGCCTTCTACTCATCCTTCAATCAGTATATGGGCGTTTGTGCACTACAAGGAAGTTTACTGTCCGGCTGTCCGATTTTTCACGTTCCGATGTGGCATGATGAAAACGGATGATTGGCTTGTGCACTTATCCGTCTTTACTCGGATCGGTGCGGCGCAGTTTAGAGTTGGCTCTCTCTGACACTACACGTTACGCACGCGTAATTACGCTAGGAACGATGAGTTTCTAGAAACATCGGCAGTTGCTTGCTTTATTAATCTACGTGCGAAGACGTAGAAGACAAAAATACTTTTGGGTTCATCCCCTTATACGTGAAAGGTACCTGACAGGGTCATTTTACATAAACCACCATAAATTGAGGCAGGACGTTTTTTTTTTAACTACTATTGGATGTCTACATCTACTTTTGATTTTTTGCTATACCGCTTAAGCGCGTGGATCAAGAGGCAAATACAAATTTAAGAATTTAATAAAATTTAAAAACGGCCCGGAATGGGGAAAAGCAAAATGTCGGAAGGTAAAATTACTTATAGTGCACAAACAAAGTACTCAAATATATGACATGCCACATCGGAACGTGAAAAATCGGACTGCCGGACAGTAAAATTCCTTGTAGTGCACAAACGCCCTATGTGTGCCTATAATATTTGAGGAGTTCCTTCAATTCCTCTTAGATCCCATCATCCATCATATGAATGTACCGCGCGAACAAAGTCGGGTCTTTTATAAATATTAAAGTAGCAGAAACAAACAGTATATTTACATACATACATACATAGACACACGCCTTTTTCCCCGAAGGGGCAGGCAGAGCCTCAATAGGCCACTTTTCACAGTGGGTTGCACCATCGTGGAATATAGACGTGACAAGTGGTGAGCTCATCGCCGCCACTGCCTCCCACGACCGACTCAACTAACGCTTTCCTCCAGCATTAACACATTCCATAACAAGCCAGCAGCCAGGACAAATCTTATACCAACTAATCATACTAACAAGTCCGGGTAATCCCTTAGTCGGCTTTTACGACATCCATGGGAGGAGATGGAGGGGTCTATTCTTAGGCCGGACACAGTATATTTTTATTGTTAAAAATACGCTCAGAAGCTTAAACCTCGTAATTAAAATACCTTTTGTTTTGTTTCATATTTTCCATTTATTTTCTCATTATAACGTTCAAATACTCCATAATGAAAGCTGCGTCGAATAAAAATGTACACAAACAAAGGAGCACCCTCTACCTACTGTACCACACGAGTATTTAGGATGCAAAGACACAGCTACATGCAGCTTCCCCAAATCCTTTGCTAAAGGAAATAACACAAATATAACGAGCAGCTATGGTATTCGGGGTACATTGGTATTGTACCGTGAGTTGAGCCAATTCACTTCATATTTTGTGTCATCTAATTCACGCGTTGCGCGATACGCGTTACACACCGAACTTTACCGAGTCACACCGAGTGCAGATTTCTTACTGCGCAAATCGTGAATATTCACGGTGAGGCTTCACGCGGCCCCGAATACCACGGCAGTATATCTGTATGATCTTGGCATAAAAATATATTCATGACTTGTACAATTTGAAATTGTTGACATTTGTAATTTATTAAGTATCTTTTTTTTATTATATGTTGAAGTAGCAACTAATGCATGAAGTTTTTTTTTTATCTGATTATTTTTCATAATATTTGTATCCATGGTAATATGAGCCATCCTAATCTCGTGAACTATAAGAACTTGTATACCACATTTAAACAAATAAATGATTTATGATTTATAACTAATATAAGTTAGTATGCCCAAATTGAATAAAACCGGCCAAGTGCGAGTCGGACTCGCACACGAAGGGCTCCGTACCATTATCTATACAAACGGCAAAAAAAACACGTTTATTGTATGGGAGCCCCCTTAAATATTTATTTAATTATATTTTTTTAGTATTTGTTGTTATAGCGGCAACAGAAATACATCATCTGTGAAAATTTCAACTGTCTAAATATCACGGTTCTTGAGATACAGCCTGGTGACAGACGGACAGACAAAACATAAATATGAAACAGCTGTGCTACCTGAAGACCGCTGCTAACGATCTAAAGGTAGCTCAACTGATTCAAATCACTACCAGATGGAAGCTTCCCTAAGATGCTGGCTGCATTGCCACGCTGAATGGCAATACTAATGCGTTGAGCCAATTAAGAGCCAGCTCTCGGGTCATGCGTCGCTTCGACCAGTCGTCCTGAAAGAATTTTGAAAACGCGTAGGGCCCCGGTAGCCCACGGACCCAGAGTTACGAAGTAACTATTAAGTAATCTGTGCCCAGAGTCTCGACCCCGCAAGGCTCAAATAAGTAAGCCCTGTTGAGACTTGCATATTTGCGACTTTTGAGGTCCTCAGCAAAAGTAGTTTATTATAGTTGTTCTACTTGACTCCTCAAAATAGTTAACCAATGATACTGGTGAATCGACCTTAAAATCAGCGTTTAGGCAAGTAATTGAGAAATTGATTCAAACTTACCGATTCAATGTATTTATTTTATCTCCGAATCGTGACTTTGGACTTACGTTTTGCCAAAGGTCAGGTTGTCTTATTACGGTTTAATCATTTATTTCCTCAAAAGAATTTAAAAATTCACTTACAGAGAAAATACAATTTAGTAAAATAAAGTAAAGTAAAGTAGGTCCGATCTGGCCAAATGGCATTCGCTTCGAAGCGATTCCATGTCGTATTATAATACAATTGACCACGTGACATTTCAATCACGTCAATCTCATACATTGTTGACTTTTCTCACAGACCATACATCAAGATAGACACCGCAAACACGTAAATTTGTATGAAACCAAGCGTGCTGTTTTATTTTATTTGGACAGACAGAGGCCTCCCCCATGACATGACGAAAGATCTTGAGCCACCTCCATCCGCCGATCCTGCGACCATTATAATGTCCTTGGTCTATCAAGAGGCTCTCTCTACTGCGTCATCCGGTTTCTGGTTGCGTAAAAACTGATCGGCTTCCACAGACCATTGTTTGCGGTGTATATCTTGATATATATCGCAAGGGAGGTTGGAAACCACTTATCTACTTCATTCAATTCCCTTGAATATCTTATTTTTGGTTATTCGAGTGATTTGATCTACCTTCCTATCAATTGTCCCTATGTACCTAATGTTGTTTGTTTTTATCCCCCGACGCAAAAACTACGGGGTGTTATATGTTTGACGTGTCTCTGTGTGTGTGTGTGTATGTGTCTGTCTGTCGCATCGTAGCTCCCGAACGGATGAACCGATCGTGTTTTTTTGTTTTGTTTGAAAGGTGATTTTGTCGGGAGTGTTCTCACCTATGTTTGATCATAATCGGTTTAGCCGTTTCATTGCGTTGAGTGTTTTTTTTATTTTTACAAAATTAATTACTTGTTGTTTAAGTATTACATAAGTAAATTCTAAAAAAAAAAAAAAAGTAAGAAAAAAAAAGTTAAGTAGGTAAGTTAAGTTAAATTATAAGTAAGTAATAAAGCTTACTCTCTGTTCAATTTACTAAAATGTGGTCTAACATTGCCCGGAATTTAAAGTCAGGCACGATCATTATTGGATTTTCAACCTTAGCCTTTTAAAATAAAGGTACAATTTGTAATGTGATTGTAATGTTCAAGTACATTGCAAATTGCAATGTCTTCCAATGCTGATGAATTCGATTTGAATTTATTTATTCGAAGCGCTCTCGTAGAGTTCGACTAGGTAAGTGCACTTTGTTATAACTTAGCATTTTGGGTTCTGTACCCAAAGGAAGCCAAACGGAACCCTATTTCCAATTTCCATAATTTCCCTATTCTTTTTTTTCGATTTGACAACGTCTGTGACGTGGCGGGCGAAGGTTCGCTTGCGACGCAGGAGGTTGCGGGTTCGATTCCCGCCTCGGAACAAATATTTGTACGATCTGCAGATATATGTTCAGAGTGTTCTGGGTATTTTCTATGCATAATAAAAAATATCGATATCTATGTAATGTATCGTATTAAGTACCTATATCAGTTATCTAGTACCCATGACACAAGCTCTGCTTAGATTGGGGCTATAGATAATGAAAGAATAAATAAATAAAGAAGATATATTTACTTATTTGTATACATGAGCTACACATAAACACGTATTAAACTAAGAAGAAACAGATTTGAAGGTACGAGGTGTAACTCAAGTAACAAAATGGCTCTGCCTCAGCATGAGTTGGTTGACAGCAAGCTAGCAACCAACGCTGGTCTTACGGCAGAACCACTTGTTGGCGTTACGGCTAACCACTCGCAACGACATTATTTTTAATGCATTATTTATTTTATTTATTTATTTTTATTTGTTTTCATTTACGGCTGACTCCTCAGCGAGCAAGTCGAAGAATAGATAGGTACCGAGAACTAACGAGCATTTTTTTTTGTTTGACCACGACTTAACCTGTTGGTAAGTGACTATGTGGCCTAAGATGGAGCACAAAGGTCTAGAAGGCACCAATTCACTATAGACTTGAAGAGACCCAGATGCATGCAGCAGAAATGTCTCGAATCATTCAAAGAGTATAGATATGATACATCCATCCCGCTCTAACAGATAGAGATAGCAATCATACGCTACTCGTCAGTAGATGGCGCTTGTAACTTTACATTTTCGTCTAGGTATAGAACGTCTACACGTCAACAGATGGCACTACAAGACTAAATGCGTTTTCGCTAGTCAGCCGACGTAACAATACTGATCTAATCTAGACTCTTCCCGCCATTTTTGAAAAGAGACGTCGTCTACTTTTATTTTATTTCATTTTCTAGTGTTTTTTGAGTTATTTTATGTTATGTTGGTGGCATTTTTAACCCCCGACTAAAAACGAAGGGGTGTTATAAGTTTGACGTGTCTGTGTGTGTGTGTGTCTGTCTTTCCCATCGTAGCTCCCAAACGGATGAACCGATTTTATTTATTTTTGTTTGAAAGTTGAATTAGTCGGGTGTGTTCTTAGCTATGTTTGATCAAAATCGGTTCAGCAATTTCATTGCGTTGAGGGTTTTTTTAATTTTTACAAAATTAAATACTCGTTTGAGTTATTTTGTGTTATTTTGGTGGCATTTTAACCAATGTAGCTCGTTTTAAGGAGCACAAGTGTTGTGAAATTAAATAGAAGTGATTGGCGTGGCTTTTCAAGTTGGAGGAAATTGTCAAACGGTCACCGTTTTACTAAAACATGACTTGACTGTGACTTTGACGACTTGGAAGGAGTGTAACGTTGCAAATTATATCGAAAATACAATAAAAAGAAGGGTATAATGTTATAGGTCGAATGGATAGTAACGAAAGCCTACTGCAGCTATTCACCAATAATTACCGCGCCCAAGTACATGATAATAAGATTTGATCAATTTCCGGTTCCTAGAACATCGACTTTCGGTATCCGACACAATAAAGCCGCAACTTTGAATCCATTAAGTCTTTTAATTTAGTGATTGGATTACCAGCGCCCTTGCACAGGGGCGGACTCGGAGGGTGGATGATCTCGCTTGAGGCACGTAATTCTCTTTTTTTGTGTCTTTTGCCCATTACAGCTCATCAACACTTCTTCAGATAGCGAAAGTTGATTTCGCGAGAACAGATTTTTAGTGTTTTTTTTTTTGTTTTGGGATGTCGTGGCAAACTGATGATATTTATGAGATATTATCAATTCAAAGTGTGTTAAGTCTCCTAGTTCTCGCGGAATCAACTTTCACTATCTGAAGAAATGTTCATCAGCGTAATGAGCAAAAAACACCAAAAAAAAATTACTTCGCGCCACAATCGAATGCAACCACCTTCACGTTATCGGCTCAGTACAATCCTCGTCAGATAACTTTGCGCCTACCACATTAGTAAATATAGCTGGGTCTTATCTGACTCAACGCAATGGGTATTGCTATTCAGCGTGGCAATGCAGACAGGATGTTAGGGACGCTTCCGTCTGGTAGTAATTAGGATCAGTTGAGCAACCTTTAGATTGTTTGCCATGGTCTTAATATATCTCAACAATTTCAAACTTCAGAAAAACAAGCGTACACTTATTTACAGAAAGAATAATACAACTGATACAAGTACCTACTCGTATATACAACATTTAAAAGTTGCAAACTATCTAAACGTAGCTCAACTGATCTAAATCACTACCAGACGGAAGCGTCCCTAAGATTCTGGCTGCATTGCCACGCTGAATGGCATTACTAATGCGTTGAAACAGATATTCCATATCAAAGTCAAAGATTTATTGAAATCACAAGGATCATTTTGGTCATTTCCATACACTATGAACGCCAAAATATAGCAACTTTGAAAATTCAAACGATGACAAATGAGTTCGATACACTGCCGGTTCACACTCAAGTCCTTCAAATGTGTTCAACAACCAAGCAGCAATGGACGGATAAAACTTGTCAGAATTGTCCCTCTTTATGCGTTTTGTCTCTCTTTTACATCATGAAGTCCATAGTTTGAGGTCAATGTTCTAAAGTGCGCGTGTCGTTTTCTTGGCGAACTTTCTACCATCCATTCTCTACATTTTAATAGTTGGTAACATTGATCATAAAAACAATAAATTGAAGTCTCCATCCGATGCCAAGTGTTCCTCTTGCCAAGCTTCAATTCATATCAACGGAGACTCGATGGAAGAACTTGACACGGCCAATTATTTTTTAAGAAAGAAAGAAAGAAAATTTATTTATTTTACCACACGCACAACACACACATAAAACAAGAAGACAAACACAAAAATCTACTATGTATAGGTATAGGTAGGTACTACCAGTAAGATGATAGGTTGTGTGTGTTGTGTGGGGTCAAACAGGTCCCTGTCTCAGAAAATGCTGCACCAGACCTAGGTTTAGTGCAGCGCTGGTTTTCAGACAGGGCCTAATTAAATGACATATTACTGCTATTATTTATTATTTTTCATTATTTTTTTACTAGCAGCGCCCCGCTGTGTTACCCGCATAGGTCTCGATCCCGTGGTAATACCGGGATATAATTGTACCTATGTATTATTCCGGGAGTCGAGCAATCTCCACTCCAATTTTCATTTAAATCTGACGAGCCGTTTCACTATGAAGAAATAACAAACACACTCACAAAACGGCAAAAAAAACATGTTTTTTCGTAAATATTTATTTTATTCTGTTTTTTAGTATTTTTTATTAACAAAAATTACTTCAACAGAAATACAACGTCTGTAATTTCAGCTGTCTAACTATCACGGTTCATGAGATACAGCTTGGTGACAGACGGACGGACAGCGAAGTCTTAGTAAGAGGGTCCCGTTTTACCCTTTGGCTACGGAACCCTAAAAACCACTCGTTATCTATCTAAATGCGTCTGCTTCTTGAGGTATTCTCTACCTAGTAGAGATATTTCGTTTTCTTGACGAACATCTCAAATAATGAATGCTTGCAAACAAAAAAAAACAGCGATGTCAAATCCGTCCCTCGCCAAACTCCAGCTCATCAACGGAACTCTAACCGATGCTTGGAAACTTGACACGGCAAATTATTTTTTTTATTCAAAAAACAAGCTTATCTATGTTTGACTGTTTGTTACTAATAATAATACTGGTACTTCAAATTTTGATATCGAAACAATAAATAAATAAATAATGCTGGACAGTTCGCACAACATTATCTAGCCCCAAGCTAAGCAGAGCTTGTGTTATGGGTACTAGATAACTGATATACTAAATACAATATATTACATAGATAGATACTTTGCTGATACAATGCTGCTATTCAAAAAATCTCCATTAAAGTCCATGCTTTATTGGAGGCGGAAGATGAATAAACTGGTCAAGTGCGAGTCGGACTCGCGTGTAGAGTGCTCCGTACAAGTATGCTACCATATAAATAACTCTGTCAACATAGTAACAACTAGACCAATGGAACTTAGTATAGTCCTAGATAAGTCCTCGGTGAAACGTAGCCACACATTTTGTACATATTTTCTCTTCACGAATATTTTCGTTTCCCGTCGGAATTTAAAAACGTATAGCACAAAGTAATTAATTTTGTAAAAATTTAAATAACCTCCAACGTTGAACGGCTGGACTGATTTTGATCAAACAAAGCTAAGAAAAATCCCCAAAAAAACAATTAAAAAAAAAAAAAACCGGTTGATCCTTTCGGGAGCTACGATGGGACAGACACACAGACACGCCAAACTTATAACACACTCTTCGTTTTTCGTCAGGGGTTAAAAATAAACGAATTCAGATTTTGGGTACCTACTAATTTTGGACGAAATTTATAATATAAAATACAAGCTAGGTATAGGTACCTACTGTCACCCGCGACTTAATTTGGACGCGTTATATTATTTGTAGTAGGTACAACTATAATAACTGGGTTATCTGTGACATACTAGTTCCTCATAGATAATCCAGTTGATCAATATTAATTTTATTGTAAGGTAGGTATGAGGTATGAGGTTGACGTGTTTGTATGAGCTTGATCATGTAACAAAAATGTATCCTAAATATAATCACCGTAACATATTATACGGTGGATATCTGAACAATTTTTTTTTATTATGTGTATGTGGTACTAAATACTACACATATGAATAGTAACATCATACATTACATATACGGTGCTTAAGACTAGTGTTGATATTCTTTATTGCACTTAACTACTTCTGAAAACAAAGGAATCGAATCTTATCATCGTCGCTTCTTATCGTCGTGCTTGTACTATTATTTATTCTGTGTCATCGTCTTGCTTAGTAAACGAAAACTGTACGAAAAAGTAATCGTAGACATTACAATCGCATTATATCGTAGTTTAGTAGTAGTAGAGTTTTTTTTTGTGAAAGAGTTCGTTCGGGAATGTACTTCCAACCACAACTACTACCAGTAGTATTTCTGCCGCAAAGCACTAGTGCTTGTATTACTGTGTTTTAGTATGAAAGGTATAGTTGCCGGTGAATGCAGTGCAATGCCACAAGGGGTGGACGTGACATATGAGGTAATGGATTATTAAAGGCAGACGTTACCGCTCAAGATCAGGTGGGCCATCTGATTGTTCCACGTCATTCACGAAGATAAAAAGTGGGGGATTGGTGCCAGTCAGTCAGTGGGAGCTCAACAAACAGAGACTCACCAAAGCTGAAAAGTGGGTAGGTCGTGTGTGGCGAGTTATGCAAAGGCGATACTCGCGACGAAAAGTACGCATGTGAACGCTCTAGAAAATGCAAAATGGCTAATACAAAGTAAATAAGTACCCAAAAGAAAAGTTTCTTCCAACTACTTAGTTATAACTAGTAATTTTGAACAAACTGAGGTGTGTATAACCTTTTTCCTTACAAATATTAGCTGTTAACCTACAAACGACACATAGGCCAGTCATCTTAAACATTCCAGGTCGTAAAAAAATTGCAAAGTTCGCACAGCTCTATCGAAGTTGCAAACTTGGTTTTACACAATTGGTATTTATCCTAACAACACCCCAAAAAAACAGAACCTTGCAACTTTTTGCGATCTTACACGATTTTAGTGTCTACGGTGACTGGCCTAACAAGACTGAAGGGGTTTCTGAAAAAAAGGACTGGTTGCCTACAAGATAACAAAATCAGCAAATCAAATCTATGATTTTCAGGATTTTATAAATTGTGTCAATTCAAACAATACCTGTGTAAAGGTTCTGGAAACATGGGATTTTTATAATTATCGAGATCACGAATCACACACATGCTCCAGTTGTTTTACATCAAACGTACCTGAGAGAGATTTTGCTGTAAAAGTAGATAGGGAGGATTGAACCCCAAAATATAAACTAGTCACGGTGTTGAGTTAAAATCACAATATATTAACTATTATAGTTTTTTTTAACACATTGTTTTCTAGAAGCCGTACCAAAAGTTATGGCAAGATGTATAACTGCAGAAATAAAAGAAGAAATCATAATTAGTGCTATTTATACCAGAAAGTAGTAGTAGTAGAGCTTTTTTGTGAAAGAGTTCGTCCGGGGAAGTACTACCACCATACCTATTTCTGCCGCAAAGTAGTAGTGCTCGCATTGCTGTGTTCCGGTTTGAAGGTGCCGGTGAAATTACAGGCACATGAGACTTTTCATCTTTATGTCGCAGGGTGGCGGGCGCATTGCAATGCCACATAGGGTGCGTCCTAGGTGAACGTGTCCTATGAGGTAATGCACTGTTCATAGGCAGAGGTTACCGCTTAACATCAGGTGGGCTATCTGCTTGTTCCGTCATTCATTAGTATAAAAAAAAAAAAAAAAAAAAATATGAGATACTTGTAGCAATATTTACCAACTTATAACTTCATCGTTAGGATGATTTAACTGACTGGTATAAAATAAGGTATACACCACTATTCCAAATACAACAAAAAAAACATGGATAGTCAGTTTTCTATAAAGATTAACTCTATGCAAAAAAAAGGTACAAAATAACAATTTCCAAAAATAACCATAAAAAAAGCGGCCAAGTGCGAGTCGGACTCGCCCATGAAGGGTTCCGTAGCAGCAAGTAACATAATATAAAAGTTCTTGGATGGATTACGATTAATGACGTATTAAAAAAAAACTACTTACTAGATCTCATTCAAACCAATTTTGAGTGAATGTTTACATGGTAATGTACATCATATATTTTCTTTAGTTTTATAATTCTCTTATTTTAGAAGTTATGGGGGGGGGGGGCACACATTTTACCACTTTGGAAGTGTCTCTCGCGCAAACTATTCAGTTTAGAAAAAAAATATATTAGAAACCTCAACATCATTTTTGAAGACCTATCCACAGATAACCCACATTGATGAAAAAATAAATTTGAGTTTCAGTTCTAAGTATGGGGAACCCCAAAAATAATTGTTTTTTTTAAATTTTTGTGTAAAATTCTAAATGCGGTTTACAGAATACATCTACCTACCAAGTTTCAACAGTATAGCTCTTATAGTTTCGGAAAAAAAAGGCTGTGACATACACGGACAGACAGACAGACAGACAGACATGACGAAAGATAAAAGATAAAGATAATTTATTTGCTTAAACATATGTACAAATTGATGGTATAAATATTAGTAGGACACAATATGAAAATCCAAAGGGAATCCATAAGGGTTCCTTGTCTTTGAGTATGGAATCCTAAAAATGGGAACATTTGGTCAAAACAATTTAATAGTGCATGCGCCATGGAAAGCTACCAAGTTATTATTTCGACGCGTCACGTGTCATCGTACAAAGTCAAAAACAAGTATTATATCCATAAGTTTATTCGGATTTTGTCAAGAAAACAAAAGTTTAAATCTTTTTAATTCCATTCGAAAAAAAAACACTACGCAGATTAAATTTGTACCGCATATACTTGGAATAGTCATTTAATTTAAATTTAATTTTTGTTTAAAATTCAAAATACAAAGAATGTAAAAAGGTATCTTACTAATATTATAAACGTGAAAGTTTGTAAGTATGGATGGATGGAAGGATGGATGGATGGATGGATGTATCTTTGTTACTCTTTCACGTGAAAATTGCTTGATGGATTTGGATGAATCTTGGAACGGAGATAACTGGACTCCCGGAATAACATATAGGCACATTTTTATCCCGATATTCCCACGGAATCGAGACCTATGCGGAAAACACCGCAGGGCGCAGCAGCAATGCGAATACTTTTCATCCAATGTTTTATTTATCTTTGTTTCTGTGTGTGTGTGTGTGTGTGTGTGTGTGTGAGTGTGTGTATTTTTGTGTGGAATATTGTTTGTTGACTGTTACTACTACATCCATGTTGGTGACACAAATAAATGTTTTTCTTTCTTTCTTTCTATCTTTTCAATGTACCAGGCGAGCAGCAGAATGCAGGAGTAATTTGGTAACCGAATATCCTATCCTAATTACTCTTTCACGTAAAAACTACGGGATGGATTTGGATGAAATTTGGAATAAAGATAACTAGACTCGCGGAATAACACAGGCACATTTTTATCCCGATATTCCCACGGGATCGAGACTTATGCGGGTGAAACTTACTTCACCAGCGTAAGTCTAATAATACTAGCTTTATAATACTCCGCTACTTAATAATCCTGCGCAGACGAAGTCGCAGGTTACAGCTAGTAAAATTATAAATTGAGTACTTAACAAAAATATAATACACAAATAAAAAGATTCAAACATTTACAAGAGAGCGCCAATGTTTAGGTGAATAAGGGTGGTGGGTGTTTAGGGTGTTAAGGTGGTTTTGGCGCTAGGCACTAAGCACTTATGCGAACTGAAATGCACTTTGTTGCGTCCCAGCAAGGTTCGTTATTTTTTTTTCACGATGTGAGCCTTTTGTTCTTGCTATTATTTATTCTGTGGTCTTACTTACAGTATTTTTTTTCTCCCAGCTCAATAAAGTGTATAACTGAGTTAGTAGTTATGTTACCGCACATAAGATTAGTAAATCTTGAGCATATTCCGTTTGTTGAACACCATAACAAAATCCCTAGACATGCGAACAGTAACTATGTTACATACGGCGCACATGCTTAGGTAAAGCACGTTCTAAAATAATGTTACACTAAACAAGTATTATTTACTAAATAATAAAAAAGCATTAATGTTATCACGATATAATAAACACAGTTTTAAAGGGAATGATCGTAGCGATCGTACAGATCAAAATCATAACAGATAAATATTTACAAAGACATTGATCACTAATATAAGATAAAAAACTTTAGGCGCGAATATCTCGTAACAATATTTCTTGTAGTTACGGTTGTCGCAGACTACGTATTTGTACACTGATGGTAATAGCATAGCTCTCTCCATGCATAGCCCGCTGTGATACTTTGAGCTTTTGTGTGTGTGATAGTTAGCGATCACGTCTCAGTCACGTAAGTCATCTCTGGCAACACGCACTTATTAAGATGACTGAAATAAAGTCCTCGAGTGGCGACCAACAACCGGACGACGCAGTGTGGGAGGGGAACTTCCAATGTACCAAACTTTATAAAGGTCGCGGGAAGTCTGTGGACGGAGGCGGCTCAAGACCAGTCGTCGTGGCATTCTATGGAAATGTTATATTTCCAGCTGGGCGGATGATGATAATTAATAAAAATAAGGCAAGTAAATATAAACATGTTTGTTTTCCCCTAGGTAGGTACATACCTACTTATAACTCACTTTTTTTATTTTTTGTTGTGTCTAGCTATTGCGGATCAAGAGATACAGCGTTTGTCAAAATCACTTTTTTTGTATGGGGGCCCGCTTTAATTTTTAATATTAATAGAATAACAAACAATACTTCCAAACTTTATGACCCTAATTAATAATAAATAATAATAATAACGTTGGACATTTCATTATCTAGCCCCAAGCTAAGCAGAGCTTGTGTTATGGGTACTAGATAATTGATATACTTAATACAATATAATACATAGATAGATATTTTTTATTATACACAGAAAATACCCAGAACACCTGAACAAATATCTGCGATCGCACAAATATTTGTTCCGAGGCGGGAATCGAACCCGCAACCTCCTGCGTCGCAGGCCAACCTTCGCCCGCCGCGCTACAGAGGTCTTCAACACAATTGATTTTAGGGTTTGAATTTCCTATAATCCTTTCATAAAGACGCCAAACCAATTCATGGCATGTTTCAAGAAGTAGGTACTATTATTTATTCTGTGGTTGTACATGGAAATTAGAATTTAGAAGCCGATAAATGTTTGAAAATGTCTTACTAGTCATGTCAAATGCAACGTCCTCGCCGCGCCGTTTTTTTATGCCAATTTGTGGTCAGTATGTTTCAATTACGTGAATTTCTTCCAACATAGTTTGTAGGTACCTATATAATTTATTTGTTTCTTTATCCGTCTTTCTGTACAAAATAACACGAAAAACTGTTACTATTTTGACGAAATAGGATTAAATTAATAGTTTTAAATAATAAAATCACTGTATGAGCGTTTTTTTAAACAGCCCTACACGTGTAGGTTTTTTTTGTTTTTTATTTATTTCATACACAATATATTTTACACATTTAATTAGGTATAATATTGTACCTTAAAAACCTCCAAAGGTTGACTAGGTACAATCGCCAAAAAGTAGGCGCACATACACATTCAAATTAATATAAACAAACAAGGTAGGTAGGTATATTAGTGGATGAAAGTTAATGGAAAAAAAAACATCAGCAGGAAGTTTGGCAGAATAGTGAGTTTTGAGGCGGAGAAAATGATCTAATTTGGGCCCTGCTGGGAAAAATCCTGATTCCCAAGATATTTTTCTGAGCAAGGTCCGTCTTTCAATACCGGTTTAAATTGGGTTGTATGGGTTTGTACGAGGTTTTAATTGATTCTTAAAGTTTAAGACTTGTATGAACTCTAGGGAGGTAGGGTAGGCTAAACCCTCTGTTTTTAGGAGTTGGAAGGGTTTTTTTAAAGGTTTGTAGGGCTTCTTAGGTTATGAGAGTTTTTAGGGCGTTTTTGATTTAATTTTGTTTTTTTTGGTCCTGTATTTTTTGGTTATTTTTGTGGGTTTGTTCATTTCTTGCCCATGTTCATTTGCGATTCGGTTATGATGGTTTTTATTTACTAACTTTGCACCCATATTGGTACAGTTATTGAAGTTGTTGACCACTTTGTCTATTTGGGGTAAAATAAAACGAATAAAACTGTTATAAAATATAACGAAACCTGAAGCACACAGCATAATATGTAAAACACAACATGTGCACAGAGATTTCTCAAGTATCCAGTAGTGGAACGCCTGGGACTTCGCCCGCGTGCAGTTTTTGCTATACAAACTTCAACATCCCGCTGCACCACTTTAGGGTGTGTATTTAGGAAATTCCTTTCTTAGTGCACCGCTATACCACAAAAGAAATGTACCTATGTGAATTTCAGGTCCTATGACCTAGGGTTTAGACTTCGCGTTGATAGTCAGTGACTGAGTCAGTCAGTCACGCAACGATTGTATAGGTGGTATACATTGATTTTATTTTCACATTTATCTGATTACGTACAGAACAAAAATTCAATGAAGTAATTGACAAAACAAGTAATGTGTTTTCTACACAATTGTACGGTTGAGAGGTTTGTTTACCTAATTAGTTCCAAATCCCACCGCAAGGTGGAGGTCACAGGTAATGGAATAGTGTCAAAATTCGATGTGTCATTTTCACAGACCACTCTCTTAAGAATGTAAATAAGCCAGACATGCGTAACTCGGCTCGAACCACGCAAGGCTTCCAATGTTTACTTTAGTATTACTTACTTACTAGAGTTCGGCTAGATTATAGTTTTGACTTTAGTCAGAACTAAATACTAAAATAAAAACTATACTAAAACTAATAAAATAACAAGTAATAATTTTTGTAAAAATAAAAAACCCCCAACGCTGAACCGATTTTGATCAAACAAAGCTAAGAACACTCCCGACAAATACACCTTTCAAACAAAAACAAAAAAAGAATTGGTTCATCCGTTCGGGAGCTGCGATGGGACAGACACACACACACACACACACACACATACACAGACACGTCAAACATATAACACCCCGTCGTTTTTGCGTTGGGGGTTAAAAATACAGATTTTGGATGACACATACATACATAAACTCACGCCCGTTTCCCGGAGGAGTAGGCAGAGACCACGGATTTCCACTTGCTACGATCCTGACACACCTCTTTTGCTTCATTCAGTCTCATCACATTCTTCATACATGCTCGTTGGTTAAGCGTAGTACTTTTGACCTGGCATTTTTCCAGAACGTCTCCGATCTGGTCTGAATACGTTCGCCGAAGTCTTCCTCTTCCCACTATCCCATTCGCGCTCGTATTATGTATACCCGTTTCGTCAATCTACTATCGTCCATCCCTTCTAAATGCCCAAACCCTCTAAAAATACCTTTCTCAAATAATCTCGTCTTCTTTAATTTCACAACGCTCTCTTATCACACTATTGCTACACAACCAAACCAAACTAACAGTAACTTCCAAAACTCTAAATTACTTTCACTTTTCTAGTGGATAGGCTAGGTTTTTTTTTTTTTTTTTATACTACTGGAATGGCGGAGCATGCAGATGGCCCACCTGATGTTAAGCGGTAACCTCTGCCTATGAACAGTGCATTACCTCATAGGTCACGTCCACCTAGAACGCGCCCTATGTGGCATTGCACTGCGCCCGCCACCCTGAGACATAAAGATGAAAAGTCTCATGTGCCTGTAATTTCACCGGCACCCTTACCCTTCAAACCGGAACACAGCAATGCGAGCACTACTGCTTTGCGGCAGAAATAGGTATGGTGGTAGTACTTCCCCGGACGAACTCTTTCACAAAAAAGCTCTACTACTACTAGGAACTAGGTAGGTACTAGGTAGGTCTAGTCTAGACATTGCCGGTATTTCTTGTGTGCCGTCTTAGCGGTAGGTATTTTAATATGATGAAGCATGTGGAAATAATTTATTTGTCATCCCTCTTTAAGGTGGCAGGCAACGACAAATTAAATGTTTTATTCAATAACTTGGATTTTCGGCTAAAAGCAACGCCGACCACCGAAATAAAAGGGTAGAACATTGAATCGAGCTCTGCTCAATATTGTCACTTGACTTTGGTTTCAACACGTTTTTTCTTTATTTTCAGCTGAAGCTTTGACTTTTTATAGGCTAGATACCTACCTGAATTGAGTTTAACTTCAGTAATATAGTCACTAATCACTAAGTTACTCGTAGTTCCTGATACACACGACATCTTAGTGTGGAATGTGACTGTTGGGTGTTATTTTATACAGCCAGGTATAATATATCATCATCATAGGCTGCTGCTATAAGCCCACTGCTCTCCCAAACGCAAAGGCCTAAAACCAGCCTGGAGTGACAGTGGTTTTAGGCATTTGATTTCAGCCACAAAGCAATGCTGTGTTCCGGTTTGAAGGATATTAGGTGCCAATGAAATTTCAGGCACATGAGACTTTTAATCCTTATGTTTCAGGGTGGCCAGCGCAGTGCAATGCTGTATAGTGCGCGTCCTAGGTGGACATGACTTATGAGATAATGCACTGTCATAGGCAGAAGGTGGGGTCATCTGCTTGTTTCTTAATTAAAATCTGTGCATAAAAGTGTCTTATTCCAATAGATAAGTAGGTGTCTTCTTGACTGGTTTTGTGCTGAAACAATAAACATAATTTTGTCATTCAACATTATTCAGTCAAAACAAAATATAAGGCAGTATTTTAAAGCTAGGCTTTTTGAACCAATTACTGGGCCGAGTTACGACCAAGCCAGAAATATCTTAGCGACCGAAGCTCGTGAAATATCTTTGAGAGACCAAGTAATAGCTATTTTATTTTCGTTATAAGCTGAGTAGTCTTAAATTATCGTAAAAACTGAGAATTTTTCATAAATTTTTAACGAAATTACGAAAATTATGAGTGTTTTTGAAAAGGTAATGTTAAAGGAGTCACGAGAAATCACTTTTAAAAATAATTGAGGAAAGTCTCTTTTTATTTAATATTTTGATGAAAAATCCTTTAATTTATAACAGAGTTTAATATATTTAAAGAACAAGTTTCTAAGTTGCGGAGAGGCCTAACGTAGACTGGCTTCCTGCATACTTACTACTAAATTTTTTTATACTAGGTTCTTGGAATGACGGATCAAGCAGATGGCCCACCCGATGTTAAGTGGAGTGTGTGTGTGTGTGAGTGGTGTGTTGTGTGGTGGTGTGTGTGGTGGTTCTCTGCCTATGAACAGTGCTTTACCTCACAGGTTCTGTCCACCTAGGACGCACCCTATGTGGCATTGAACTGCGCCTGCCACCCTGAGACATAAAGATGAAAAGTCTCATGTGCCTGTAATTTCACCGGCACCCTTACCCTTCAAACCGGAACACAGCAATGCGAGCACTACTGCTTTGCGGCAGAAATAGTTATGGTAGTAGTACTTCCCTGGACGAACTCTTTCACAAAAAAGCTCTACTAAAGGCGGCAGTATATAATGGTGAGGGTACTGTTGGTTGGTATAACTGTTGGTATAATGGTCATTTATAGTCATTTATAGTCATTTATTGATAAATTATCATTATACGTCAAAACATAGTGTAAAACAATAAAAAGTCGATAATAACATTTAAAGGTCAATAGGCACCTAAATAAGTACAAACATACCTACAGCAAAAAGTAGGTAAAAATAGTAATACCATTAATACTAATAACAAATTGAAATACATTATTTTACGACTGTATGAAGTCATCATATCTGTGAAAAGTGTTGTCGATAAGCCAGCGATTTAGTCTGGTGTAGATCAGTGGTTACTGTTGTCACTGTCTATTGTATATTATTTTTGTTTTATTTAGTTTTGACAAGGCCCCTTTACAGCCGATATTTTATCTTTTATTTTAGCTTGGCTAATTAATTTACTCCTTGTTTAGACTAGGTTTAGACTGATTGTTTCTTTTGTTATTTTGATTGTTTATGTACGTGATATTATTATAAAATTGTGAGGACTTATTAAATGTACTAACAAACTGACAAGGCCTATGTACAGCCGCTAATGTGATGTTCTAAATGACTTAACTTATAATTTGACAAAGCCTCTATACAACTGCATCTTTCTAGTATACCAAACTGTTTATTTTTTAATTGAATGCTTGTAAATTGACGTGACCAAGTGTTCCCTGTGACACAGATAAAATAATACTAGACTAGTATTAAGTAATATAACGGAAATACTAGTTTTCTCTTTCATTTCGGGCATGACGTCATTGGCGGGTCGTCTGTTTTTTTTTTTCAATAACGCCATCTATCTAGTTACTACTACCTGTGGTACTACAAACAATCTGTGTCAAACCTCAACCTAGTTCAAATGATTACCACCAGGAAAACGACGTCATTAGATTTTTCTAAAAAATAATTAAAGTTGATTGAAGAGGCATTTATTTAATTTGCCCGTGTTATGGGTTTTTTTTGATATTAGTTAATATTTTTTTCAGGTCCTAATATTCATTTTTCACATACTTCAATAACAAATCTAAACCTGTTACGCCATCTATTGAATGTCAATAGAACAATATATTTTTTCTATGGGATGAGACCCCGTGCCTGTGATCTTATGGTATAAATAAATATATGAACTATGAACTAGGGTTTTCTAAAATTATCTATAGTTTAAGAGATATTTAATTAAAATGGGTCTTTTGGGTGGTGCAGCCCATAGAGCAACGCGGCCTCCGATGCAGCCATGTGTAATCAGTTATATTGCATTAGCGCCTGCCTGGATATAAGTTAGCAAAGTTCGCAGGTGTCTGCACTCACAAGTTGCTTAGCAGTTTGCATGTTTGTTAAGTGGCGACGTCGTAGTCCTTGCACAGTGCTTCACTGCCATGGTCCACCTGGAAATCTCTGAACCGACTCCGGAGTCAGGTGGGCCGCTGCAGGTATATCTTGGTTAAATAGGGGTATTCCGACGAGGCACAATAGATAGATAGACAACACTTCATTCCACACAACAACAAAAAATAACACTTTAAAAATAAACAGAAAAATTAGTATCGAAGTACAATGGGCGGTCTTATCGCTGAGATCTCTTCCAGACAACCTTGGGATGGACTGGAATTGACGAGAACGATAAAGGACGGTGGTGTAGATCAAATAAATAAATAAATAAAAGCATACGTATACATACAATAATAATATATAAACTTATAATACATAAATATATAAAATAACTACACAAAATATACTGAATAAATAAAACATCTAAACATATATTACTAGAATTAACAGCTTTACGAGATGGACAAAAAAGATTGAACAATAGCTTTTTGTAGATAGGAAGAGATTTAGAGGTTCTGATAACCAGAGGAAGATCATTCCATACACACAATGTGACTGTAGGTTCACTCCTCAGAAGATGCCTCACTTGCTGTCCTGTCCATTGTGCACCGACACCTGCACCCTAAATGACCTGTGCGAAGCCACTGAAAATGCTGTCGACGTGGCTAAATTTTGGTCTAAAACAATTTAATTATCTATGGGAACCAACGACACGAAGAAGAAGAAGAAGAAGTGTTTCATTTACACTACCACGACATACCTGGATTATGACAAGACATATGGCAATACAATACTATGGTGATAGCGAGCATCTGATGATGGAGACGGAAGGTGGACAACGGAATTCCTCGATGATTAATAGTAGCCTGGCAGTGTTTGGGCTCAGATCACGTTCCGATTACTAATTTTAACGCAGGAGGTTGCTGGTTCGATTCCCGCCTTGGAACATTTGTTCGATCTGCAGATATTTGTTCAAGGTGTTCTGGGTATTTTCTATGTATAATAAAAAAACTATGTTATGTGTTGTATTAAGTATATCAGTTATCCGTACCCATAACACAAGCTCTGCTTAGCTTGGGGCTGGATAATGTTGTGTGAACTGTCCAGCATTATTTAATTATTTACTTTAGAAAAATATTTTAATCAACAAAAAAAAAACACTTTTGAGTCCTCTTTCTTGAAGCTTGTTAAGCTAAGGCCAAACCAACGCGTTCAGCCCACGTCCTCGGCGTGCACGGTGGCGATCAAGTACATCGCCGCCGTTCACGCCACCGCGGACGCGGTCTGAACGCGTTAGTTCTCTTTTCCATTGAAGCATCTTTATTTCCGCTACCTGAATGGTCATTTGTCTAAGAGAACAACAAGTTTTAGTTGAACAATTATTTTTGTCCACGCCTACTCAGGAGTACAAATGTAACAACTACTGGTACTGTAGTAACAACTAGTCAGGACTAGTTGTTACAACAATACCAGAGTTATGGCACTAGATGTTATTTTTACTGCGTTACAAACAAGATGTCTAGACTAACCCGTGATTTTATTAGTTAAACACATTAGGCGGTTGGAACTTTTGATTAATTTAATGATAAGAGTTGTTTGTTAACTTCTTGAAAACAACCAACCTTAATATATTTAAGGTTTTAGAGGGCGTTTCAATTAGACCTTCTTACGAGACGGACAAAGGCGAAATTCTGTCACGATATATCTCAGTCAACTTCAGGTATGTTAGAAAGTAACAGAAAAAAAAAAGAAAAGCGCTCGCACTACGAAAAGTGAACGAAAATCACGAAAAACAGTATTTAAGTACGCAAAATTACAAATCTTAGATTCAGTTTTTAACTGACTATATCAAGTACAATATTCAAATAATAAATGTGCATAGTTACTACATTATTATTCCAAGGGATCACTCTACCAGAAACACACTAGGACAATATACTATCGATAGAAAAAAATAAAAAAATACGGCTATTTGTTTGCCTAGATTCGATTGTTTATTAAAATGTTGCATAGTATTGGGTTAAAAGTAAGATAATTTAAACCAATACAACAAAGCCGAGGGTTTACTGTAGGGGTTTTGTGAAATTATCTATATTTTACGAGATATCCAATAAAAACCGGTTTTTCGAGCGGCGCCGCGGCGCGAGGCGTTTTTTTGTATGAAGATTTCTGCCTGGCGTTGGCGCAGTCTTAAACAAATATTTGCTAGTGGGATACACCCATATTTGCTGCGTAATTGAATATATAAATCTACTATGCCCTCTAGAATAATATTATTTGTTACTCTTATTCATTTTATCAATGTAGTACGTTCATAGTTACGTTATAGGCACATTGTAGAGGTTAGTGCGCGTTTTTTTTAAATCGAGATGAATCATCGAAATTATGTATTTGGCTTTATTTTTTTTATTTTTTTTTGTTTATTGAAAAGACCAACAGCTACAATAATAAAACAAAATCACTTAATTATATAAGTTATACAGCCAATTATAGGTCTCTCTAAATATTAAACTAAAACTATGATAATTTCCTACGATAATTATAATAAAATACATATATAGATAAACACATAAAAACAAAAAAATAAGGTTCACTACATTAAATTATTATATAAGAATATCTAATAAGTACATAAAAACAAATAGTTAAGGTTCACTACATTCAATTAATAAATAAGAATATCTAAAAAGTACAAAGAAACAAATATTTGGTTTCACATTACTAGGGCGTGTTTAAGGGTTTATCCACTACAACTGAAAATTATTGTTCTGGATTATAAAGTAAGTTTATTATCGCTTTTTTGAAGGAATTTTTACTGGTGTTGAACATGTCAACACCCGAGAAGCGCTTGTTATAATTGGAACAAATTCGATTGATTGGTGCATTCTTGGCATAATTAGTGCTATGATAAGGGAGTGAAAAAAGCTTCGTATGACGCGTCCGCGTTGAAGGCACATTTAAATTGATACAGGCGAGTAACGTCGGGGAATCCAAATTGCAATTTAATAAATTGTACAATAGCATATTGTCTAATAAGGTACGTCTATCTTCTAAAGACATTAAATTGTGACATGTGCAACCATCATTGTAATTGTAGAATACTCGTTTGCGGTAATTTAGATGTTTTATAAATTTCTTTTGAATTCTCTCAATTTTATGATTGTAAATAATATACTGAGGAGCCCAGATACTGCTAGCGTATTCCAAGACACTGCGGACATAAGCGTAATAAACTGTTTTAATGCAGGTAAGATCAGAGAAAGGTTTACAGGTACGGATAACGAAGCCAAGGTTCCTATAAGCTTTATCTGTAATATAGTCTACGTGTTCAGCCATGGTAAGTTTACAGTCTAGGATTACCCCAAGATCTCTTATAACACTGACTTTTTCAATAGGGATATTGTTTAATGTATATGTGAATGTTAACGGTTTGAGCTTGCGAGTAAACGAAATTTGCTGACATTTAGGTACGTTTACAGTAATTTTGTTGTTAGCATAGTAATTTGACAGAACATTGAGAGTATTCTGAAGATTGGCACAGTCTTGAACACTTTTAATTTTACAAAAAATCTTTTTATCATCTGCATATAACAGGTGATTACTAGAAGTGAAGCATTTATATATGTCAAATATGTAAGCATTATATAAAAGAGGCCCCAAATGGGATCCTTGAGGAATTCCTGAGGGAATGTCCACGAAGTCCGACCTAAATCCACCAATTACAACCGCTTGAGCCCTATTAGTAAGGTAAGATTTAACCCACCGCAAGAGATCGCCATGGATGCCAAGTCTATCAAGTTTAGCAAGAAGGATGATATGGTCTACACGATCAAAAGCTTTTTCAAAGTCTGTGTACACCACATCAACCTGTCCTCCACCCTCCATACTTTCTAGGACGAACTGCATGAACTCGGCAAGATTAGTAATGGTAGACCTTCGTCTCAAGAAACCGTGCTGAGTATGACTGACCCCATTCACAATAGTGCTATAGATTTGGTCATAAACAATTTTTTCAAAAATCTTACTGAATATATTTAGAATCGATATGGGTCTATAATTTTCAATCTTTGATTTCGACGACTTTTTATGAATTGGTATAACATTAGCCTCTTTCCATTTTGAAGGGAATGTTCCCTCTGATAAAGATCTATTAAATATAATTTTTAGAGGCTCCACAAGAGATTCAGCACAGTTGTGAATGAAGATAGGGGGAATGTTATCAGTTCCGGCTGATTTATTAATGTCAATTTCCTTAAGCAACTTTAGTAATTGTTTTTCACAGACAACAACTTTACCAATGACATTGGACTCACTACAAGCTGGCAAGTCGAGATCTAATAAGTTATAGCTAGTTGAGGGTTTCATAAATACACTCTCGAAAAACTTATTAAAACCATTACAAATGTCTGGGCCGGTGTCGTAAGTATCAGAGCCCAATGATAAACATTTAGGATAATTAGATTTCCCTCTCATTAATTTTACATAAGTCCACATTTTTTTAGGACAAATTTTAATATCTTCCTGAATATGTGTAATGAAACTATTGTACAGTTCACCTTCTAACTTTTTAGCCCTTGCTCGTAATATAGAGAATTCTTTATAATCTAAGTAATTTTTAAACAGTTTCCATTTAGCATGTGCTTTTAATTTATCACGAATTATATTGTTAAGAGTTTTATTGTACCATAGCGGAAAGTATTTACCATTTTTAATTTTGCATTTAGGCACAAACAAATCAATACATATTTGTAGTTCATTATTAAAACAATTAACTGCACAATTTACAGAATCACACGACTCAAATGTTGTTTTCCAATCAAATTTATTTAGATACTCAGTAATTTTATCATACCTACAACTTCTAAAATTGTATTTTGTTCGAGGGCATTCTTCAAATGGAACAAGGGAAATATTGGTTTATTCAATTAAATTCAATATATTTATTTCAGACATTGCCCATATTTTGTTAGTTGCACTTAAAAATAATGTTAGTAGGGAGGGACATTTACAATTAAATAATTAAATAAATACATTTTTAGCAAATCCAACGTGCAGGCGCATTCAATGGTTTGCTAGTCCCACCTAGCGATGCGCGACTATGAATAAAAGTATTCGACTTATTCGACTAACAAAAACATTCAACTAGTGCGACTGAAGTCGGTAAACACTGAATGAATTCATTCATCCAATGCAGTACCACTATTTTTATTCGTTACCTAGCCGACTCGCGGTTTTCCGTCGCGAATCGGGTGCCTCCGCCTAGTCCGCCTGTTCTTCCACTATTTCATTATTCGATACTAACCGACTCGTGGTTTTCCGTTGCGAATCGGGTGCCTCCGCCTGTTCTTCCACTATTTATTTCGGTACTTAACCGACTCGCAGTTTTCCGTCGCGAATCGGCTGCCTTCGCCGGCTCAGTGCTAGGCCCTTCATGTTGCGTGAAAGGAACGCTACCTAGATACTATCACCTGCGCTCGTTACACATGCATAAAAATCTATCTGGACTCTGGAGTTGTGTTTTTAATTTAAACTAAGTACCTACCTACTATACGTAACTCATACAGTCGACCACCTAAGCAAACCTATATTCATTAAAATATTCCTTGTTCCGTATACACAAGGATCATTTTGAAACGCCGCGGTTCGTCTTCGTACTATTATTACCTACTGAATCAAAATAGTATTCGTTTCTCAAACCATTCGGTGTTTGCCGCTGCGGATAAAACAAGTATAACTAAAAATAGTATTCGTTTATTCGACTAACTTTTTTAGTATAGCACTATTTTTTAAGTCGACTTAAAAAATAAATAGTGGCTAGTAATTCGACTGTTCAATTTAGTTAAAGTCGCGCATCGCTAAGTCCCCACCTGTCCGTCAACGCGTTCACGTTGCTGTTCGGGCTTCCACGGACCCTTCCCCTCATTGACGCACACCTCTTGCGCATGATGCTATGGAAGCCATCAACTCTGCTTTCCGCAAACATGCTAGAGGCGCTGCAGAAACGAGGCAGCCCCACCAACACCCTGAATGCGTTGATGAAAATAAAATGAAGATTTAAATTATGTTTTTTTTTTATTTTGCTAAAAATTATTTGACTCTTGCCAGCCTCTTAATGCCAACTTTACAGTATATAATGATGATCTAGAGGCGTTTTTATTCGTGATATGTATTAGGGCAATAAATACGTATCTTCCCAATAACGGTCGCTCAGTTATGGCTCCGGAAATAATATTAATTCAATAAAGACATAAATTTTAAAAGGGTCAGTTACGACACAGGTGTAAGATATAAAAATCGTTCGTGTATTCTGTGTACGGGCCATGAGTTGTGAAAAATAGGGACAGTCTTTTAACTGTGTTTATTATTATATCTTGGTGTTTTTATGTTATATTTTTATTAATTAGTTCTCGAACATAATAACGCGTCCAGTAACCACTTGCTGGTTACTAATTTTAGCTATGTGCATAAATGTTTATGTTGCAATCCAGGTCAAATCTGTAATATTTAAGTTCTTATTTCTCGTGTAGTTGTAATTGTTTTGTGCGTGTAAATAAATAAAATAAAATAAAAACTGTTGTAGTGTTAGTAGTAGAGCTTTTTTGTGAGTGTTCGTTCATCCGGGGAAGTACTAACACCATACATACCTATTTCTGCCGCAAAGCAGTAGTGCTCGCATAACTGTGTTCCAGTTTGAAGGGTATGGGTGTCGGTGAAACTACAGACACATGTGACTTTCCATCTTTATGTCTCAGGGTGGCGGGCGCAGTGCAATACCACATAGGGCGCGTACATAGAGGACGTGATCTGCTGCGAGCTACGAATGAATACATGATATAATATATTTATAAACAGTTCGTATACGAACACAGTGAAACCATGGTCACTGCATTGGCTTGAACAGACGCGTCTTGGTACTTTGACTATGTACCTGTCTAGAGCCTGCTCTGTCACTAGAAAACGTCGAAATAAATGGATTATTTTTGTCTCTCTCTCTCTCTTCTCTTCTATAATGGCTTCTGATGAGTGCTTCAAACAATTTCACCAATGTCAAGTGATATAGTTAAATTTTTTATAGTCAAGTCGTCAATAGTCTCTTCATAGAGCATTGCAGGCCTTCCGTGTTGCTCGATCGTCATAACCGACGGTCGTCGTGACTTGACGGAGAATCTTGACGACTTGACTATTAAAAATATAATTATATCACTTGAAATTGGTGAAATTGTTTGGAGCACTCTTCAGAAGCCATTATAGAAGAGAAGAGAGAGAGAGAGAGAGACAAAAAATTATTGAATTATTTCGACGTTTTCTAGTTACAGAGCACTCTAGACAGGTGCATAGTCAAAGTTGTACTTAAGTATACAACTTAAAAAACTCTCAAGATTTAACTGTTTCCTTATCATTTTTGATAGAGTGAAGTTGTACGTATTGTGTTTTGAACCGTAGAATAATCTAGAATGGTTTTCAAACTACAACATAATATTTTATGCAATTAAAACAAATAATATTTTTTCCGATCAAAATATAATATTTAATGGTTTAAAGTTGAGTCAAAAAAGAGGTTAATTTCAGATAACCTGGCCGAGGCTGAAACTACGTTTTATATGGCCAGCGGTACTTCCACACGTCTATATAAAAATTGGCACAATATTGTTATTTGTTGCGCGATGCTACTTCTAGAAAATTGTATAATCTAAGGGTAAGTATATTTTACGGTGACCGGCGCACGTTGGGGATTCGATTTATGGCGGATAGATGCTTACTGCTTATTGTATCTTCCGTGTAATTACTTGTATTTTGTGAGCGTTTTTTTCTTGAATAGGCTATGTGGCTTTTGCGTAGTAGACAATGTCACCTAGGAAGCAAGTTCGGCATACGAAGGAGGTTCCGGTTTATGGGGATGGTGGAACAATATTAAAACCAAGCATATATATCATACTAAAATAATTCTCTTCGAAAAAAAACTGACTTCGAAGCTAGGAATTTGTCCCCAATACATTTTTATATAATATTAGTGATCGGAACCGTGTGCTGATCACAATGAGCCTAAACACGGCCAGTCTACTATTATCCATCGAGGAGTTCCGTTATCCACCTTCCGTCTCCATCATCAGATCAGCTCGTTGTCACCATCATATTGTATTGTCATCGGAACTTGACAGGTATGTCAAATTTCAGCTCAATCAAATATCGGAAAGTGACCCTTATCGCCACCCGTGAAATACTTATCACTGAGGAGTTCCAATGGCCATCTCTGGTCTTCTTCATCAGTTCAACTTCACCAAATGGTATTTTCTGAATGCACACGCTGGACTTGTTGCTGAAAATACCAAAATCGCTATATGTGTGTATATTTGAGGAGTTCCCTCAATTCCTCATGGATCCCATCATTAGAACCAGATTTTGGTGAAAATGCGACCATTCTGGAAATACATAGTGTCAGCTAAAAATACATAGTGTCAGCTAAAAATACATAGTGTCAGATAAAAATACATAGTGTCAGCTAAAATTTTTTTTCCCAAAACGGTTCATGAATGACGGCGATAACATGAGGTAATAAACATCAAAAAAGGATTAAAAAAAACACACGACTTGAGAACCTTCTCCTTTTTTGGAGTCGTTTAAAAAGAGGAGAATGGACATATTTTTTTTATACTACTTGGATGACGGATCAAGCAAGAGGCCCACCTGATGTTAAGCGGTAACCTCTGCCTATGAACAGTGCATTACCTCATAGATCACGTCCACCTAGGACACAACCTATGTGGCATTGCACTGCGCCCGCCACCCTGAGACATAAAGATGAAAAGTCTCATGTGCCTGTAATTTCACCGGCACCCTTACCCTTCAAACCGGAACACAGCAATGCGAGCACTACTGCTTTGCGGCAGAAATAGGTATGGTGGTAGTACTTCTCCGGACGAACTCTTTCACAAAAAAGCTCTACTATTACTACTACCCATACCCACACACCCATACCCACACCCACCCATAAAATACCCATTCTATCCAAATATAGGTCTCATATACATCGCTCCGGTACGGAGGCCTGCAATGCTCTAAGTCCACATAGACCTAAGTACACAAAAATGCATTTCTATGATAAGTAAATTATGACTAGAACTCCAGACCCACGTGACCGAAGCCGCGGGTGAATGATAGTCAACTAATATCATAAAGGCAGCTGATGTATGTTAAGTTCAGACGCCTAAGTTTAAGCCTATGTTAGTAAGCCAGTACCGACAGTAGAAAACTACTTACCTACATTACCTAATTTATCACCAGACTTTTACCCGGTGGAACGGATCGGGTATATGCGTTTAAAAAAAAAAAAAAAAAAAAAAAGACTTTATTTCAGACACACAGATCCATAATTTGGTTAATACACAAAAATACAGCACTTATGAAAAAAAAATATTAATTCCTACAGTAACACAGTTATATATTTATTCTAACAACTGGGAAAAAATGCACTCAGTTATATGTGTAATTGGCCATAACTGAATGCATCTTAGTCCAGTGCTGAGTGAGGTGGGAATCTGGCCTATCAGCTACCACAGCCAGGAGGCTGTTGTGGCTGACGCGCACTCTGTGCAGCGCGGCGGCAGCGCGCACGCGCAGGATCGCCGGGAAGCTGGCGGGTTTAAAGTGGTTGCATTTTCATACTAACGTATTTTACCAAATAAGGCAAACAAAGTATTATTTTAAACTGAAATGACTATATCGGTCATTATTTGCGGCAAATCATATTTGGTTGAAGAAAACACTGGATCGATAGCGAAAATAACGCATCAACAATATTTGATGTTAAATTTTGACGATTTCCAAGGAGTTTAAAGTTGCAAATTATATTGAAAATACAAATTATACTTGAAAATGGGAAATGCACAAGCCGTGCGACGCCAATAATAATAAAAAAACCTCGTATCTAGGGTCGTATGAATTACCTTCAAGCCGATACACCGCTTATCGGTTGCACATGCACTTACGCCCGTTTGCACTAAACACAAGTTAGGCTTGTCCTAGTTATGATACACCTAAGCATAGGAACAGCCTAGCTAAAAAAATTGTTTGCACTAACAGACTTCTCATAACTACGTCGTAACTTGGGCATTGCCTAGCTAAGAGAATGATTGAATGAATGTAACGATTGTTTTTTTAAACCGGCCAAGTAATGTAGACCACGGAATATATTTTATCATTATCTTCACATTAGTTTAGTGATAAGTTAAAAGGAGACAAAAGATGTGGCCTTGGTTTATTTTGTTTGGTTAGGTAATTATAGGAAAATCAATGTCAAATACGAGTATATGACAATTCATAGAAAAAAACTCAGATTGTGATTGTAAACAAACAAATACTCGGAGTATTGTTCTCACATCTGGAATGGTGCACCGAAGTACCTACCAACTGCAACCTCTGGACTCCCTACAACGCAGAGCTGTTAGGATTGTCGACGCACCCAAAGTTACCAGGGGTCTAGAACCGTTGAGCGTGCGCCGAGATATTGGCGCGCTTAGCGTCTTTTATAAGATTTTTAACGGGGAATGCTCAGCGGAGCTGTTTGAACGAACCCCAGATCCGCACTTTTGTAACCGCACATCCCGCCAACGTGAGCGAGCTCACCCGCACATTTTGGATGCGTGGAGGTCACGCACATTGCGTTTCACGCGATCGTTTCTCCCGCGTACCTGCAGGGCGTAGAATGAGCTCCCGTTGGATGTCTTCCCACAGGGCTACAATATGGGTAAATTCAAGAGAAATATCAATAGGGCTCTTAATGGTAGGCAGCGCGTTTGCAATACCGTGGGTGTTGCAAATGTCCATAGGCGGTGGCGACTGCTTTACATCAGGCGGGCCGTCTGCTTGTTTGTCACCTTATAATATTAAAAAAAAAAAAACTTGGATTCTTATCGTATAATCTATTAATTTGTCTGTTATAAGTTAACATGGAAAATAAGCTAAAACGAAAAAGAAACTTTACGGCGGAGGAGAAATTGAGGTTTTTTAACAATTTAAATTTCATTGAAAAAATAATCACTACGTTTATTGACAAACAAATGATCCAAAGATTACAAAAAATACAACTTAGGTATTGCCTACGCTCTAGTCGCTTCATAATCGGGCTCATAAAGTTAAGAATCTCCTAAGCGGACTAAGGAAAGGCTTAGGGTTAGTGCAAGCAAATTTATCGTTAGGAGTAGACTAAAAAAGTTAGGAAAGAACTTAGGCGATTCTTATGTTTAGTGCAAACGGGTGTTAGTCCTGCTTATATCACACTTAATATTATAAATGCGAATGTTTGTGAGTGTGTGTGTTTGACTTCTTCACGCTAAAACGGCTGGACGGATTTTAATGAAATTTGGAATGAAGATAACTGGATTCCCAGAATAACACATAGGCATTTTTCTATCCCGATATACCCACGGGATGGAGACCCATGCGTGTAACACCGCGGGGCACAGCTAGTTGGTAATATAATGAATATGGATACCTCCAGTTTTGGGTCTAGAAATTATATGTCCATACATTTACAAACGGCAGTGATATCCTCATAGCGAAGCTAGTTCTCTGAGTCAACTTGGAAGAATCGGCATTTGAATGTATGTATATATGTTTGTCCGATTAAAACTTCCGTACCGTTAACCCGATCTTCATGAAATTTGGCAGGGTGGTAGTTAGTATTGGTACAATTTATATGTAAGGCTATGAGCTATAGCGGTCAGTGTTGTTGAGGTATCAAGTTCCAAGTGGGGATAAAAAAACAGTCTTATCAAGTGGGGTATCATGTGAAAGCGCTATGCTTGGACATTTCAAAGCTATTTTTAATTATTTTTTAGACTAGGTATGTAGTTTTTGAGATATTAGGGAAAATGGAAAATGTAAAAAACCAAATAAATAAATAAATAATGCTCGACAGTCCACACAACATTATCCCAAGCTAAGCAGAGCTTGTGTTAGGGGTACTAGATAACTGGTATAATTATATATATATATATATATATATAATACTTATATACATTAGATAGATAGATATATTTTATTATGCATACAAAATACCCAGAATACCTCAGAAAACCTCTAGGGTACCTCCAGCAATCCCATTATGCTGAAATTTGGTATACTTGTAGCGAGATGTGACATAAATACAGGGAAAAGTAAGGATTAAAATTGAAGAATTTAGAAACTTGTACCATATAAAACGTTAACCAATATAAGATCCATATTTGACCTCCCATTTCAAGGAATTTGAACGACGGTGTATGTCTAATTTTTGATACTCGAAAGTTTACAGCGATGCATTTACAGTGATGATTTTCTTGCAATACTGCCATCATGACACACATGCTAGTTTATTTTGAGATGATAACTGACTTCACAAAAGGAGGTTATCAATTAATTCGTCAGCTACTTATACCTCAATAGGTATGTTTACGCCTCGTTGGTTATATTTAAAGGGTCTTTCGATGATGTGTAGGAAATTATCTCGAGGTGGACCTGGGAAATTTTAATCTCAGTAAATATTTTTAGAATTTGGTTAGAAAGGTAAATGAAGTGGGTAACCTACCTACATCGCTTGTAAATTCGCGAGGTCTCAGTTCGGGGCGAACCACTAGTGTTAGAATGAGTATCGTCTTTTCCATACGATGTCTCAGAGCGAACGTATATATGATATTGTAGTTTTTGGAGCGAACTAATTTAGCGTCGTCAATTGTGACGCAACATCAACGCTATTTTGATGATTTTTTCACTTCTGACATGTGTTTTTGATTCTATTGTTTAGTTTTTATTTTTAATTGTGTTTTTCTCTGTAAATGCAATTCAAACTATCAATTTATAATGTATTCCGTTCAAATAAGTGTGTATAAACTATTTTATACCTAGTTTCACAATCAGTAAATATTTTATTTCATTTCATATTTCATTTAATTTCATATATTAGTGTAACAGGCCCAGGCCGTACAAGTTGTATAAATAAACCAAATGTACATAATATATATTTTAAAAATTGAATGAAAGGTAAATTGCGGTTTACGATTTATGACGTATTAAAAAAAACTACTTGCTAGATCTCGTTCAAACCAATTTTCGGTGGAAGTTTACATGGTAATGTACATCTCTTTTTTTTTTAGTTTTATCATTCTCTTATTTTCGAAGTTACAGGTTACACACATTTTACCACTTTGGAAGTGTCTCTCGCGCAAACTATTCAGTTTAGAAAAAAAATATATTAGGAACCTCGGTATCATTTTTGAATACCTAGCCATAGACACCCCAAACGTAGGGGTTTTAATGGAAAAAAAAATTAGTTTCAGTTTTAATTATGGGGAACCCCAGAAATTTATTGGTTTTTTTTTCTATTTTTGTGTGAAAATCTTAATGCTGTTCACAGAATACATCTACTTACCAAGTATCAACAGCATAGTTCTTATAGTTTCGGAAAAAAGTGGGTGTGACATACGCACAGACAGACAGACATGACAGATCCATAAGGGTTCCGTTTTTTTGCCATTTGGCTACGTAACCCTAAAAACAATGCAAATCGTAAGTTTATGCAATGCATCGTATGAGCACGCAGTTTCTGCGACGCGACGTCACATCACAGTTTTGTAAGAGCCCTTAGCCCAAACCGGGATTATTGGCTAGCCAGAGTACAGAGCCAGACCTTATGAGGATACGCTTTCCTTGTATATCGTGTGTTTACACAATATTTTATTTATTTTCCTTGGCCCATCGATCAATGCTGCGTAATCTGCTCACTTCTGTGTCAATACCAAAAGGTTATCAAAATCAGTACAGCTAGTTCAAATGGGTGAAGATGGTTTAAACGGACATACGTCGAGACTTTACTTTTTCGAATCAAAAATTTTTAACTTGAAATCAAAGTTGATCCTAAAAAAAAAATTGTTATTTTGAAGGTTCCAGGAACACGAAAAAAAGATACCCACTTTGTTTAAACGGACATACGTCGAGACTTTAGAAAGAAAGAAATAAACGTTTATTTATGACTATACAAACACACACCAAGAAGAAAGCAAACAAGATATGAACTATATAAAAACTAAAACAAAAACAAATAACACAGATATAATAAAGGCAATTTGTGTGTGTGCCTGACGCAAGCCACAAAAGGGTCCTCAACTCAGCGTTTGCTAGGCCACGTTGGCAACCCAGCGCTGATCTTCCGTTGAGGCCCTGAGTGAACCACGGATATCCGCCTAGGTTCCGATTGAGTGTCGTGTATGCAGATACAGGCAGTTTTTTGAATCACAGATTTTTACTATCAACTCCAAGTTGTTCCAAAAATATTCCAAAATGTTGTTTTTGGGGTAACTAAAACAGGAAAAAACGAGACCCGCTTTGTTTTTCGTTATCTGTCTGTATATCTAGTTTTTTTTTCACAGGAACGGTTAAAGGTATAATCTTGAATTGTAAACTAAATAATTATTTGTCAGTAAGCTTACAGTGCCGTAAAACACGGTGCTTGTTCCAACCGACTCTGATACAGGGGTCGATTGTAACAAAGACAGACATGTTTTGTAATTGCTTGTTTGATAACTATTGCTCCAGGAATTAAAAAAGTACCCATTGTAAGGTAGAAACCCGCTTTCGTTAGATATAATTTATTTCTGAGCTAGGTCATGGTCATGCTGCTAGCGGCGATGTTATCGACAATAAAATAAAAATTGTTACATCCGTACCCAGTCTCCCCTACTTAAGAAACTTTCTTCCATCGTTTATTCACATATACTTTCTCACCAGTGAGAGAACAAATTCACAGAAGTGATCATTATTTGTGACTAATAATATGAAAACTATACTCATTTTGTCTATTTTTATTATTGGAACTGAATGTGGACTTTTAAACGAAGAAAGAAACAAAACAAACTTTCTTGAAAGTCAGAAAAATAACAATGAAATAATTACTTTCAAATTCACTGATGCTAATCGAGAAGTAAAAGAGAAAACCATACAAACTGTTAATAAAGATAAAGCCGTTTATAATATTCTCAATAATGAAGAAGCTAAGAATGGATCTTCCACAGAGAATATCGTGATTGAAGGGGACAAAGAACCAAGCAAGAACCAAGCAGAAGCTAAAAATATAACTGGTATAGAGAACGTAGCAGTGGATTCTCCGAAAGGCACAGGTGTTGGTGCAATAGGGGCCTGCGAAGTTATAACTGGCAATAATCCCACAGTGGTACCATCAGGTCACAGGATGCTGTTCCATGTTGAAGGTTGCCCTACAGGATATGACAGGGCTGAAGGCATGTGTGTGAAGATTGAAGATTAATTATAAACCAAGGTATATTTGTAGAATACACAATCAAAACTAAACAAAACAAAACAACTATTTCAATGAAAGCATGGCCCGTTTCAGATATAAAGGTAGGTCGGTATATTAATATTATTAAATCAAAATTTGACAGTCGTGGGAAGCAATGGCGGTGATGAGCTCACCACTCTACGTCCATATTAGTTAGTCTTTATTAGTATAGTTTATTTCATAAATTGTGACCATTAATGGGAGAAGACACTGACTTCTGTAACACAGGTCATTGAACCTAGCTCAGAAGTCAGGGAATCCATTAAATGTCTGTGACATTATTTTTATGTCAATAAACAATTTTTTTATTATTATTATTTTATTATATTTCCACGATGGTGCAACCCACAGTGAAAAGGCCATTGAGGCTCTGCCTACACATTCGGGGAAAAAGGCGTGTGTCTTTACTTTTAATGTTATCTATAAAGTGTGGTTTACACTTGAAAATTTTTTAAACTTATATTTATGTCCCTTGACAGACGTGGTTTATTTATTTTTTAAAGTTCCAATCCTTTGCGGAATTGATATTACTGGGTTCAATTCGATCTGAGTAATGAGACAAATCGGCTCTCACCTTCACATCTTATACGACCTCTGTGGCAGGCAAAACTAATCTCAGATGGCGCGAAACTCGCTGGTGATTTTTCTCATACTAAAATTATCCATTTTTGACATAACTAAAACTGTCCACTTTTGACAGTTTTTTTTTAACATTGATGGACCTTAGTTTGTCTACGAAACAACACCAGCGATTATGCGCCACCTAGCGTGATAAATAAGCAGTGTGTCTCCCCATTCCTAGTAGTCCTGTGAGTTTATCTATCATCAGTTTCGATTGTTTGTCCAAAGCAAGTATACCATTATTTTGACGACCTCTGTAGCGCAGCGGGCGTAAGTTCGCCTGCGACGCAGGAGCTTGCGGGTTCGATTCCCGCCTCGGAACAAATATTTGTACGATCCGCAGATATTTGTTCAGGGTGTTTTGAGTATTTTCTATATATAATAAAAAATATCTATCTGTGTAATGTATTGTATTAATGTACACAGGCTATGTTATGTAAATCAAAACTAAACACTCACTTTTTGTCACCATATTTCTTGATCAAAATCGTATGCACAATCTTCAGGTAAATATTTTTTATGTTGAGGATGCCTACAGCTGAAATTAGTGTTTTGACTTTTTTTAATAAAAAAATAAGTGTTTTTTTTTACTAGTACCTATGTCATTCTTCTTTATGTGCAGTATTGGTCATCTATCAGTTGATAGATTATTATTGTTATAATATTTAGGTATCCTTTTAGTTTAATATTTTAACTTGTATTGTTATTATTATTTTCTGTGGTACTTGTTTGTAAGGCACGCCTCACCATCTTTCTGCACGTCCAGGATGACTGGCAGATAATGCTGTTAGAATTAAGTCCTCCTTGCACTATTGTCTTGTACGAAAGTTTTTAAATAAATAAATAGATAACCAATAGATAGATGGCCAATACTGCACAATCATAAAGAAGAATTACTTATACTAGTAAAAAAACAAGCAAATATTTTTTTGTAAAAAAAAAGTCAATACACTAATCTCAGCTGTATCCTGAACATACAAATTATTTACCTGAACATTAGTAGGTACTGCAACTTGCAACTATTTTAGTGGGTGTTTTACTGGGTAGTCAGGGTTTGTTTTATTTTATAGTGTAATTTTCGCTTAGAATTGTTTTCCTTTGGGTAGAGAGGAATCTATAAGATCGGAAGAATGGCCGTACGTAAATTTTAATAGCTTTTATGTTACACAGTAGTTTTTCCCCTTAATCACTTGAACTCTGACCTAACGATAAAAGTAGATAACACAAATTAAAATTCTCTAAACTGATGTCATTTGACGAATACGATCACAACGTAACAGTCCACAAAGGAAGTGCCGGTACTAAACACAATGAAAGTGACAGTCATTCTTGTATTGACTTGCATCGTTTGTGTTAGAAATAATCCAGTTACATCTAGAAACTCATTAAACAACACAGAAGAAGTACCTGTTTCAAAGAAGGTAGATTTTCCGAAAATGACAGAAGATTTAACAGTCTTAGATCTGAATACATCACACACAATAAAAGATCCAATAAACGAGAAAATAAATTTTCAATATCAATTAGAAGAAGATATCATTAAAGTGAGTAATATTCCAGAATTGGAACCAAAAGTGATAGACAAGGTTAAAATCGCAAACATATCTGTCATTCTAAATGTACCGGCAGGTCAACACTTGAAGAAACCTACATCATTTAGTAGAGGTCGCACTATTCTGTATAATGTCAACAATTCTAGAAAAATGTTTAATATCAAAGAGTGTGCTACAGGGTACGACCGGTCAGACAGTGGAAAATGTGTTCCAATTGAAGTATAGTTCTAACTTGGAGCTGTGTAAAACGCGTGTCGCAGTACTACTACTTGACACACTGGTGTCACATAAAACCAGCGCTGCAGCAGCGTTCGCGTTCTCGCAGTAGTTGTCAGAGTGGCGACCCTTTTTGCTGTTATTAATTGGATGTATTTAAATTGTAAGTGTGTTGTGTTGGAAAAATAAATATTTTTGTATTTGTATTTGTATTTGTAATAGTCATATTAGTTTATTTCTTTGTTATAAGATGGAGAAATAAGTTTTTATTGAAACATACATTTTACAAACAAGCTCTTATATCAAAATAGTTTCAATAGTCAAAATGCTTTAATTATTAGTTTCTAACTGCTGATGATAGCGTCCCTAAGATGCTGGCTGCATTGCCACGCTGAATGGCAATACTAATGCGTTGAACCAGATTTTTTGTATGAAGATTACTGTCTGGTGTTGCCGCAGTCTAATGAAGATTATTGCATAAATAAGCTACAAAACTGCACAGGTTGATACTTGTAGAACTTTGCTAATTATTCGTTTACATAGCTTGATATATCCCCATCACACTCTTATTCTTGACACAGTTCTACTGATAACAACTTACTATATTAGACTCCACTGATATATTCTCGCAAGCACTAGACAAGCATTCAATTTACAATCTTGAGTTTATCAAGACACATCAGAAAATGTCTAAGCTCATTTTACTCCTAAATATCTTCTTCATCATCAATGTACACTGTGGTCTCCTGAACAGTGTACTCGAAGACAAGAAAGGATTTGATAACAAAGTGAATAATGGAATACTTTCGTTGGACAAACAATCTCAACCGATGGTAGATAAACTCACAGGACTACTAGGTATTAAAGGTGATAAGTCTGATAATGATGTAACTAACAAAGATGACACGAAAAAGGAAGAACTAGATAAAACAGATGAAGTAACTACAACAAAAGCAACAATGCCTGAGGTTACTACTACTCCAAAAGTTGCAGAACCTGTCAAGACTGACGAAAAGGAAGAAACAGCTCCAGCGAAAACCACTTAAGGTTGCGCAAGCTCCGGCAGAAATCTTCATAGAAAAAAAAAACCTTGCACCGCTCGAAAAAAACGTTTTTATTGAATTTCTTGTAAATATAGATAATTTTATAAAACTCCTAACAGTAAACCTTCGTTTTTGTTGTATTGATATTTAAATTTTTTTTATATTTATAAAAAAAAATACCCAATAATATGCTCCATTTTAATAAACAATTGAATCTAGGCAAAAAATAGTGGTGACTTTGGGTTTTTTTCTATCGAGAAAATATTGTCCTATCGTGTTTTTGGTACAGTGATCCCTCGAATTTTGAATATGAGCAAAATTGGTCAAGAGGTTGTCAAGATTTAGATTAAGGATAGAAATAAAAAAATTGAAAAATTCTGGATAGTTCACACAACATTATCTAGCTAAGCATGAGCTTGTGTTATGGGTATGTACTTGACAACTGATATAACTGATACATTACATACATACAATACATTACATACATAGTTTTTTTAACCCCTGACGAAAAACGAAGGGGTGTTATAAGTTTGACGTGTCTGTGTGTGTGTGTGTGTAGCACCCGAACGGATGAACCGTTTCTTTTTTTTTTGTTTGATAAGTTTTATTTGTCGGGAGTGTTCTTAGCTTTGTTTGATCAAAATCGGTTCAGCCGTTTCATTGCGTTGGGTTTATTTTTTATTTTTACAAAATTAATTACTTGTTTTAATTATTATTATGCTTAGAAAATACCCAGAACACCCTGAACAAATATCTGCAGATCGTACAAATATTTGTTCCGAGGCGGGAATCGAACCCGCAACCTCCTGCGTCGCAGGCAAACCTTCGCTCGCCACGCCACAGAGGTTGTCATACAAAAGTTTTATACAAGTTTGTGCTCGCGAGAACATCTGTTCGCAGAACTACTACTACTTACCAAAATCATGGTGACCAAGAAAGATCCAGTGATAAGACGAACAAGTACAACCAGAAGCATATTTAATCTTCTATGGTAAAAGCATAATATGCTATTTCAACAGTGTGAAAGGAAAACAATTCTAAGCGAAAATTACACATTCAAATAAAACAAACCCTGACTACCCAGTAAAACACCCACTAAAATAGTTGCAAGTTGCAGTACCTGCTAATGTTCAGGTAAATAATTTGTATGTTCAGGATACAGCTGAAATTAGTGTATTGTCTTTTTTTTTATAAACAAAATAAGTGCTTGTTTTTACTAGTATGTCATTCTTCTTTATGTGCAGTATTGGTCATCTATCAGTTGATAGATAACCAATAGATAGATGACCAATACTGCACAATAATCAAAGACTGCACATAAAGAAGAACGACTTACTAGTAAAAAAAACAAGCATATATTTTTTTGTAAAAAAAAAGTCAATACACTAATTTCAGCTGAATCCTGAACATACAAATTATTTACCTGAACATTAGTAGGTAGTGCAACATGCAACTGTTTTAGTGGGTATTACTGGGTAGTCAGGGTTTGTTTTATTTGAAAGTGTAATTTTCGCTTAGAATTGTTTTCCTTGGGGTAGAGAGAAATCTATAAGATCGGAAGAATGGCCGTACTTAAATTTTAATAGCTTTTATGTTACACAGTAGTTTTTTCCCCTTAATCACTTGAACTCTGACCTAACGATAAAAGTAGATAACACGAATTAAAATTCTCTAAACTGATGTCATTTGACGAATACGATCACAACGTAACAGTCCACAAAGGAAGTGCCGGTACTAAACACAATGAAAGTGACAGTCATTCTTGTATTGACTTGCATCGTTTGTGTTAGAAATAATCCAGTTACATCTAGAAACTCATTAAACAACACAGAAGAAGTTGCTGTTTCAAAGAAGGTAGATTTTCCGAAAATGACAGAAGATTTAACAGTCTTAGATCCGAATACATCCATTACAATAAACGAGAAAATAAATTTTCAATATCAATTAGAAGAAGATATCATTAAAGTGAGTGATATTCCAGAATTAAAACCAAAAGTGATAGACAAGATTAAAATCGCAAACATATCTGTCATTCTAAATGTACCGGCAGGTCAACACTTGAAGAAACCTACATCATTCAGTAGACATCGCACTTTTCACAAAGGTAATGTTAACAGATATGCATTAAACGGTTCTAGAAACTTGTTTGATGTAAAAGACAGATGTGCTACAGGGTATGACCGGTCTGACAGTGGAGAATGTGTTTCAATTGAAGAATAGTTCTAACTTGTAGCTGTGTAAAACGCGTGTCGCAGTGCTACTACTTGACACACTGGTGTCACATAAAACCAGCGCTGCAGCAGCGTTCGCGTTGTCGCAGTAGTTGTCAGAGTGGCGACCCTTTTTGCTGTTAATAATTGGGTGTATTTTAATTGTAAGTGTGTTGTGTTGTAAAAATAAATATTTTTGTATTTGTATTTGTACTTGTAATAGTCATTCTTTGTTATAAGAAGGAGAAATAAGATTTTGTTGAAACATACATTTTACAAATAAGCTCTTAGGTACATCAAAATAATAATAAATAACACGCATGTGGAAACTGCAAAAAGTAACTATCATACCCATAGTATTGTCTACAACGGGAGTCATACCCAAGCAACTTCACCAGTCTCTTCGAACCCTAAACTTCCCAAGACTTACCTACTATAGCCTACAAAAAGCAGTCATTTTAAATACATGCCGTATAACTAGGAGATTCTTGCAAACCGACCAACTTTACGCACCGTCACAACAGGAACGACAACAAACAACTCATAACCATGACACTCACATGGCCTAGGCCCGTAAGTGCTCATTATTACCGGCTTCTTGAAGCCGAGATGAAATTAACCTTAAACAGAAAAATAATAATAATACTTTATAGTTCACATAACATTATCTAGCTCCAAGCTAAGCAGAGCTTGTGTTATGGGTACTAGATAACTGATATACTTAATACAATATTATTACATAGATAGATATTTTTTATTATATATAGAAAATACTCAGAACACCCTGAACAAATATCTGCAAATCGCACAAATATTTGTTCCGAGGCGGGAATCGAACCCGCAACCTCCAGCGTCGCAGGCGAACTTACGCCCGCCGCGCTACAGAGGTCGTCAAAATAATGGTATACTTGCTTTGGACAAACAATCGCAACCAATGATAGATAAACTCACAGGACTACTAGGAATGGGGAGACACACTGCTTATTTATCACGCTAGGTCGCGCATAATCGCTGGTGTTGTTTCGTAGCCAAATTAAGGTCCATCAATGTTAAAAAAAAAACTGTCAAAAGTGGACAGTTTTGGTTATGTCAAAAATGGATAATTTTAGTATGAGAAAAATCACCAGCGATGGTGGCGCCATCTGAGATTAGTTTTGCCTGTGGCTCCCCATTAAAGGTGATAAGTCTGATAATGTTTGTTCTGCTGGTAGAGAATGCTTCTTAGCATTAAGTTCGCCTATGTACATTGTTTGTTTTGTGCAATAAAGAATATTCTATTCTATTCTATTCTAATGTTTTTTTTGTATGGAGATTTCTGCCAGGATTTGGCACAGTCTTATGTTGATTATTGTATAAATAAATAAGCTATATAACTTCTCATGTTGATACTTGTAGTATTTTGCTAATTTATTCGTATACATAGTTTGATAAATCCCCATCACACTCTTGCTCTTGACACAGTTCTACTGATAACAATTACTATATTAGACTCCACTGATATATTCTCGCAAGCACTAGACAATCATTCAATTTACAATCTTGAGTTTATCAAGACACATCAGAAAATGTCTAAGCTCATTTTACTCCTAAATATCTTCTTCATCATCAATGTACACTGTGGTCTCCTGAACAGTGTACTCGAAGACAAGAAAGAATTTGATAACAAAGTGAATAATGGAATACTTGCGTTGGACAAACAATCTCAACCGATGGTAGATAAACTCACAGGACTACTAGGTATTAAAGGTGATAAGTCTGATAATGATGTCACAATCAAAGATGACACGAAAAAGGAAGAACTAGATAAAACAGATGAAGTAACTACAACAAAAGCACCAATTCCTGAGGTTACTACTACTCCAAAAGTTGCAGAACCTGTCAAGACTGATGAAAAGGAAGAAACAGCTCCAGCGAAAACCACTTAAGGTTGCGCCAGCCCCGGCAGAAATCTTCATAGAAAAAAAACACCTTGCGCCGCTCGAAAAAAACGTTTTTATTGAATTTCTTGTAAAATATAGATAATTTTATAAAACTCCTAACAGTAAACCTTCGTTTTTGTTGTATTGATATTTACGTTTTTTTTTATATTTAATAAAAAAATACCCAATAATATGCTCCATTTTAATAAACAATTGAGTCTAGGCAAAAAATAGTGGTGACTTTGGGTTTTTTTCTATCGAGAAAATATTGTCCTATCGTGTCTTTGGTACAGTGATCCCTCGAATTTTGAATATGAGCAAAATTGGTCAAGAGGTTGTCAAGATTTAGATTAAGGATAGAAATAAAAAAAAATAAAAAACTAGACAGTTCACACAACATTATCTAGCTAAGCATGAGCTTGTGTTATGGGTATGTACTTGACAACTGATATAACTGATACATTACATACATACAATACATTACATAGATAGTTTTTTTAACCCCCGACCAAAAACGAAGGGGTGTTATAAGTTTGACATGTCTGTGTGTGTGTGTAGCTCCCGAACGGATGAACCGATTTCTTTTTTTTTTTTTGAAAAGTTTTATTTGTCGGAAGTGTTCTTAGCTTTGTTTGATCAAAAGCGGTTCAGCCGTTTCATTGCGCTGGGTTTTTTTTTCATTTTTACAAAATTAGTTACTTGTTTTAATTATTATTATACTTAGAAAATACCCAGAACACCCTGAACAAATATGTACAAATATTTGTTCCGAGGCGGGAATCGAACCCGCAACCTCCTGCGTCGCAGGCAAACCTTCGCTCGCCACGCCACAGAGGTCGTTATACAATAGTTTTATACAAGTTTGTGCTCGCGAGAACTTCTGTTCGCAGAACTACTACTGACCAAAAGCATGGTGACCAAGAAAGATCCAGTGATAAGACGAACAAGTACAACCAGAAGCATATTTAATCTTCTATGGTAAAAGCATAATAAGCTATTTCAACAGTGTGAAAGGAAAACAATTCTAAGCGAAAATTACACATTCAAATAAAACAAACCCTGACTACCCAGTAAAACACCCACTAAAATAGTTGCAAGTTGCAGTACCTACTAATGTTCAGGTAAATAATTTGTATGTTCAGGATACTGCTGAAACTAGTGTATTGTCTTTTTTTTATAAAAAAAGAAGTGTTTGTTTTTTAACTATTATGTCATTCTTTTTTATGTGCAGTCTTTGATTATTGTGCAGTATTACTACTAGGTATTAAAGGTGATAAATCTGATAATGATGTAACAAACAAAGATGACACGAAAAAGGAAGAACTAGATAAAACCGATGAAGTAACTACAACAAAAGCAACAATACCTGAGGTTACTACTACTCCAAAAGTTGCAGAACCTGTCAAGACTGATGATAAGGAAGAAACAGCTCCAGCGAAAACCACTTAAGGTTGCGCCAGCCCCGGCAGAAATCTTCATAGAAAAAAAACACCTTGCGCCGCTCGAAAAAAACGTTTTTATTGAATTTCTTGTAAAATATAGATAACTAGCAGCGCCCCGCGGTTTCACCCGCGTAAGTCTCGATCCCTTGTGAATACCGGGATAAAAATGTGCCTATGTGTTATTCCGGGAGTCCAGTTATCTCCGTTCCAAATTTCATTCAAATCCGTCCAGCCGTTTCAGCGTGAAGAAGTAACAAACACACTACACACACACACACACAAACTTTCGCCTTTATAATATTAAGTGTGATTTTACAAAACCCCTAACAGTAAACCCTCGGCTTTGTTGTATAGAAGTTATTTATCTAAGTTTTTAACCAATAATATGCACCATTTTAATAAACAATCGATTCTAGCCAAAAAATAGAGGTAACTTTGGGTTTTTTTTCTATCGAGAAAATATTGTCCTATCGTGTTTCTGGTACAGTGATCCCTCGAATTTCGAATATGAGCAAAATCAGTCAAGAAGTTGTCAAGATTTAGATTAAGGATAGAAATAAAAAAAAAACTTGACAGTTCACACAACATTATCTAGCCCCAAGCTAAGCATGAGCTTGTGTTATGGGTATACTATGTAGATAACTGATATAGGTACTTAATACAACACACTACATAGTTTTTTTAAAAATTATACTTAGAAAATACCCAGATCACCCTGAACAAATATCTGCAGATCGTACAAATATTTGTTCCGAGGCGGGAATCGAACCCACAACCTCCTGCGTCGCAGGCGAATCTTCGCTCGCCACGCCACAGAGGTCGGCATACAATAGTTTTATACAAGTTTGTGCTCGCGAGGACTACTGTTCGCAGAACTACTACTGACCAAAAGCATGGTGACCAAGAAAGATCCAGTGATAAGACGAACAAGTACAAATAGAAGCATATTTAATCTTCTGTCATAAAAGCATAATATGCTATTTCACCAGTGTGAATGCTCCCCCGCCATAAAAATACCTTATGAAATGTTTCATTTTGTCCCGATATATCGTAAAGTGAGCTCATAACCCCGGGTGCAGTGAGTAACGGTGGGCTTCCGGGGACATGTATAACACGGGGACGTACTAAGGCCTGAGGGTTGGGGGCAGTGTTCATTGAGGGGGTGTCATAAAACCTTGCGCTGTGAGTAACGGTGGACGTCATCGGAGATGTTTATACCCACGGGGACGTACTAAGAACTGAGAGTTGGGGGGCAGAGTACCATCGGGGGGTCATAAAACCTTGTGCTGTGAGTAGCGATGGGCTTCATAGGAGACGTGTACAACACGGGGACGTACTAAGAACTGAGAGTTGGGGGGCAGAGTACCATCGGGGGGTCATAAAACCTTGTGTTGTGAGTAACGGTGGTCTTCATCAGGGACGAGTTTTAAACGAAGACGTGCTAAAAAATGTGTTAAGAACCGAGTTGTGGGGGACAGTTTGAACTGAGGTGGAGGTGAGGGCATAAAATGCAGTGAGTGACTATGAGCTTCATCGGGGACGTGTATAAATAACACGTGGACATACTAATAACTGAGGAGTTTGGGGCAGGTTGCATTGAGGAAGAGAGATGGGTTTATAAAACCATGTGCTGTAAGTAACGGAGGGCTTCATTGGGGACGAGTATTCCACGGTGAACTGAGGAGTGGGGGGCTGTTTGTTTGGAACGGGTGAGCCTAAGCCCAATTGCAGTGAGTAACGTTGGGTTTGATGGGAAAAATCCTGGGGAAAGGATCGGTGATTAATACTGCGCAGCAAATATGATGTCTACATTTATGGAATGACAAGTTCCTTACTTTTAAACAGTAATTATTTTTACCTGTTACAACCCCTGAAAATAATTATAATAATTATTTATAAAAATAATTACTGTTGTGAATGTGAAGTTAATCCACATTTTTTAAATAAGCACTAGAATTAGGTGCCATAACTGAATTCCTTTCTTTTATAATATTCGATGATCTACGCCTATCATCTAGCGATTTCATATTTTTACTAAGAAATTGACTGATTCTGTTTACACTAACTTCTTTCAACATAGGTTTTATTTTAAATTAGCTCATTTTTGTGAAAATTAAATGTGGCCTTGCGTGTTTCACTTAGTCCGTCCCTGCACGACCGACAAATCAAGCATCTCCCCACCTGATTATTACGTTCATACGGAAGTTCATGCAATATTTTGAGTGAAATCATAAAATATTTGATATGAAAGCTGTTTCGAAAAGCTGCTCTGCAATTCGTACTTTATGCCGCATTCACATGTAAAGCTTTGGTCAAAATTACTGCAAAGCGGGTCTGTCAGGGTTAAGCTACACATCATAATGCTTCTGCATCGCGTCCATATTAGGAGGACTGTATCGCTCCGTACCAAACCAACTTTGCACCTAATTTCGCCAAATCCCAGTAGTCTTACCGAGTAGTGTTACCAGTTGAACTACTGGGTATTTCCTTCCCAATAGGCTTACTAGTAAGACCACTGGGAACTTTGTACCCAGTTGACTTACCAGTCAAACGAAACTCCCAATAGTCCTACTCTTATGTAGAACTATGTGATATAATAGACAACCAACATAGTGAACTTGAATCTATGACCCAAGATAAAACATTTATGCTTGAATGACATCTTGTCACATCAATTTTATCAAATCACAAATGAATAAGTAATGACTAATACTTGTAATTTGTAAAACAATTATTTATATATTTGTTTTTTTCCCTTATAGACTTAATAAAGCTACTGTCTATCAATTACGAGGTGTTTTTTTTTATAAATTTTGATAAAGTAAAACTAATGGGAAATAAATAACTACAACGAAGTCTTACTATCAGTAAGTTTATTGTGAAGGAAATACCCAGTAATTCAACTGGTAAGACTACTCAGTAAGACTACTGGGATTTGGCTCCTAATTTGGATGTTTGTTAATTCAAGTAAATTAACATTTTTAGACACAATGTAGAGACTTATATCTAGGCCCATAGTTTGTCAGTTTCACATTATATTGGACAGTTTCAAAATGTCATGGGTTTTAAGATTTTCATATTTTTTATGAGAAACTGACAAATCTAAGTCCTAGAGTACAAAATTTAATGGAGATTATTTATATAGATATATTTAGACATGTAATTGAGTGCCGTTGTTCAATGAACAAGCTAGCCGTCCGATTAAACGGCTGATTCAACCAGTTGGATGCGACATCTATACGTCTAGCTAGTCGTAACAAAAAGACCGTGCAAAAGTTCTAAAATGTAGCCTGACCCTGTCTCTGTGGCACGAAGGCTTAGGTAGAGATCCACCAACTTATCTGTAGAATGAAATGTATGTAGAAGATAAAACAAGTAATTAATTTTGTTAAAATTAAAAACCCTCAACGCAATGAAACGGCTGAACCGATTTTGATCAAACATAGCTAAGAACACTGCCGACAAATTCACATTTCCAACAAAAAAAAACGAAATCGGTTCATCCGTTCGGGAGCGAAATACGGTGCGACAGACAGACACACACACACACACACACACACACACACACACAAACACACACACAAACACACACACAAACACACACACAGACACGTCAAACTTAAAACACCCCGTCGTTTTTGCGTCGGGGGTTAAAAAGACCGTGCAAAAGTCCTAAAATGTAGATTGACCCTATTAAAAGATAAACGGCTAATTACCACTATTATTCGTCACTATGCTGACGTTTCGAGACTGAGTTCAGAAGCCTCTTCATCAAGAGCACCGCCCGCGACCGCGTTCGACGGTGGACCAGCGAATACTGCGTGCAACCGCGCGCTCAGCTCGCTGGCACAGCGGCGGCGGCGGCGGCGGCGGTAGGTTCGTTGCGCGCGCGTCGAGAATTAGTAATTCAAACCGGTCTTCCGACCGCCAGGTCAGCTGAGACAATTTCTGCGCTCGCCAAAAGACAGGGATCCTCTGGGTATGCCCGGTGTATACAGTATACCATGTGACTGTGGCAAGAGTTACATAGGTGAAACCCGGCGTAACATATCGGCTAGATTGACGGAACACATCAGGAGTGTTAGAAATCTGGACGTAGAAAAGTCGGCGGTTGCAGAGCATGCAATGATCTCGGAATCGTCCCACTACCTACGGTTTGACAAAATTTCAGTTCTTGCGAAAGAGAAGTTTTTTGTTCCTCGCAAGATACGGGAAGCAATTGAGATTAGCCGACATCCAAATTTCAATCGCGATCGGGGATGGGGTATTTCGCCGGCATGGCAACCTTTACTCCACTCCGCCACTACTGTTTGTAGTACTGTAATCGGTCTGGAGAGTGATACCGTGAGTGCAGTGTGTACGCAGCCTTATACCGACGACGTAGGTAGTGCTAGTGACGTAGATGAACTAATTCTCGACGCGCGCGCAACGAACCTACCGCCGCCGCCGCCGCCGCCGCTGTCCCAGCGAGCTGAGCGCGCGGTTGCACGCAGTATTCGCTGGTCCACCGTCGAACGCGGTCGCGGGCGGTGCTCATGATGAAGAGGCTTCTGAACTCAGTCTCGAAACGTCAGCAAAGTGACGAATAATAGTGGTAATTAGCCGTTTATCTTTTAATATGATTCCCAACCACGATAGTTTCAATTCTATAGATTGACCCTGTCTCTGTGGCACGAAGGCATAGATAGAGACCCACCAACTTATCTGTAGAATGAAATGTATGTAGGTAGATGATAGACAAATGTAGGTAAATGGTTCTACAGATAAGTTGGTGGATCTATACCTACTAACTTTGACATTGCCAACGCAGCTTTGTGCCGGTAAGCGCTGGCTGGAGCCGGTAATCTGCTTTGTCTAAGAACGCCCTTTCTGTGGCCGTACGTGTAATAAAATCCAGTGGCTTTACTTCAAGTGTCTCAAGCATTTATGCTCGACTGCGTAGGGGAGAAAATAGAGGGTTATGGTGGAGCTGTCGTCTGATAGGATGACGGGTTTTCATGGGGCATGGTTTCTTGGTGGTAAATCTTTTTTTTTCTTTTAACGTTGATAGTCCTTTGTTTGACCACGATCTTACCTGTTGGTAAGTGAAGATGTGGCCGAAGATGGAGCACAAAGGTCTAGAAGGCACCTATTCACTCTAGCCTTGAAGATACCCAGATTATAGTTTTCAGGAAAGACAGATGACGGTAGTGTATTTCACTGCTTAGCAGTTAGTCCTTAGTTTATTGACTAGTTTATTGTCATTGATGATGTTTGGGCGCTAATACGGTTAAGGTCCATCTTGAGGAAACCGACGTGTGCTCGAACCGAAAACAATGAAGACTGAGACATTTGCATCTGCGAGGCTCATTATATCCTTTCCCCTCACTGGTGCTTTTACCAAACTACATAAAAAAGCCAAAACGTGTGTGTTGCCTGATTTTTCTTGGTTTGGTCGCGTTGGAACAGGAATAATTTTATCAGACGATTCAAAATGATCCTTGTGATTTCAATGAATAAAATCATTTATCTTAGGGACGCTTCCATCTGGTAGTGATTTGGATCAGTTGAGCTACCTTTAGATCGTTAGCAGCGGTCTTCAGGTAGCACAACTCTTTCATTTGTACATTCCTACTTGTATTATTCTTTCTGTAAAAAAATATATATTTTATTGAATTAAATAGATACTCTTCAATTTGAATTTGAATTAACTTCAGTTACAAGGCCTTTTAGGGCCACCATACCCTGGAATCCGAAATGAGGAGATAGCTCTCAGAATATGTCAGATACCCACACATAGCTTACAGAACAGCAAGTTGAAGCGACAATAGGCAGACCCTCGGATTAAGGCTCACAGAACTGACAGCAGTTGTGGAATAAAGTTCTTTGTGTGGCGAATGACCACGAACTAACAATACAGAGACTCACATGAGGTGGCGGGCGCAGTGCAATGCCACATAGGGCGCGTCCTAGGTATACGTGGCATAATGTGATAATGCACTGTTCATAGGCAGAGGGTACCACTTAATTATTGCTGGACCGATGAGGAAGTCTTTGCTGCGGCAGATAGTCAGCTAATCATTTATTCATACAAATACACGTAAAAAAACACAAAATGACTCAAAAGGTAGGTACTGTATTCACGATGTAATAGTATGACGACGGTAGTGTATTCCACTCCTTAGGAGGTTTTTTTTTTTATACTACTTGAATGACGGTACAAGCAGATGGCCACCTGATGTTATGCGGTAACCTCTGCCTAAGAACAGTGCATTACCTCATAGGTCACGTCCACCTAGGACGTGTGGCATTGCACTGCGCCCGCCACCCTGAGACATAAAGATGAAAAGTCTCATATGCCTGTAATTTCACCGGCACCCTTACCCTTCAAACCGGAACACAGCAATCCGAGCACTACTGCTTTGCGGCAGAAATAGGTATGGTGGTAGTACTTCCCCGGACGAACTCTTTCACAAAAAAGCTCTACTACTACTATGCTGCAGTTCAGCATTTCACAAAATGCCACCATTAAAAGGCCTTTTCATAGAAGTTAGCGAAGTGCTTGGCACGAACGCACAGTTATGGTTGTTTTTTACTGCTCTTTGGGGCGGCGTGACTTGAATTTTGATAGGAATTTCGGAAGCTTACAATCCTTGATAGATCTACGAACACCTATACAAGCTGTCCCAGAATGTTTATTTTATGCTATCCCAAAAGAGATTCAACACATAACAGGAAACTAAATACAAAATGAGTATTATGTTAGTATAGACGTACCTAGTTTTTTTTTAATGCTGGATTGTTCGCACAACGTTATCTGGTGGGTTACTATGAGCTCTTATTGCCATGCAGTTGATAAACTATTCAGTACAAAATATTGGTTCCGTGATGTCCGCAACTATATTTAAAGGCACAATCGCAGAGTGTCTACAGACTTCTGCGATTAAAGTTATTCAACGATGAAAAATGTCAACGATGAACCGATATTTAGTACTGAATATTTTTTGAACTGAATGGATATAAGAGCTCATAGTAACCCCCCTGGTCCCAAGCTAAGCAGAGCTTGTGTTATGGGATTTTACGTCGATGGTTATGGTACTAGATAACAGATATACTTAATACAATACATTACACAGATAGATATTTTTTACTATACATAAAAAATAAACCCATACTCAATATTATGTATTCACCCCGTAACTTATTTATTAACTACTTGAGTGACGGAACAAGCAGATGGCCCACCTAATGTTAAGCGGTAACCTCTGCCTTTAACAATGCATTACCTCATAGGACACATCAACCTAGCACGCGCCCTATGTGGCATTGCACTGCGCCCGCCACCCTGAGACATACAAATTATCAGTCTCATGTGCCTGTTATTTCTCCGGCACCCATACCCTTCAAACCGGAACACAGCAATGCGAGCAATACGGCTTTGCGGCAGAAATAGGTATGGTGGTAGTACTTCCCCGGACAAACTCTTTCACAAAAAAGCTCTACTACTAGTAAATAGTTAACTAAAGTTATAATTATTACGTTTTGCATGCTATCCTACTATTCCGCTAAATAGTAGGATATATATATAGTAGGATATATATATAGTAGGATATATATATAGTAGGATATATATATATAGTAGGATAGCATGCAAAACGGACATGGATCAATTTTTTTTTAATTTGAACAGTCTTTTCGTACCTGTTTCATGCTAATAAACAAATTCTAATTCTAATTCCGCTATCCGTCCGTCCGTCTGTCTCGTCTGTCAGCGGGCTGTGTCTCATGAACAGTAATAGGTAGACTGTTGAAATTTTCACAGTGTGTTGTTATTTTGCCCTGTAACAAATAATTTAAACGTAGGTTAATAGTTTTATTTAGGTTAAAACCATTTTAATAGTTGTGAATATATAGAAATTCGTAAAATAATAGTTTTATAGAAATAAATCTCTTATGAATGTTTTTTAATGATTTGCATGTCATGTCTTATCCACAAGTTATTTGACGACCTCTGTGGCGCGGCGGGCGAAGGTTCGCCTGCGACGCAGGAGGTAGCAGGTTTGATTCCCGCCTCGGAACAAATATTTGAACGATCTGCAGATATTTGTAAAATATCTATCTATGTAATGTATATAAGTTATCTAGTACCCATAACACAAGCTCTGCTTAGCTTGGAGCTAGATAATGTTGTGTGAACTGTCCAGCATTATTTATTTATTTTATTTATTTATTTGCTTGGTTATTCTACCATGCATAAAATAATGCATGGTAGAATATAGTAACTATTATTAAAAAAACGCATTGAAATCAGTGGGGCAAGCACAAATAATTAATGCTAGCGAGACGATAGTCAATGTCAAATATTAGCCAATGACATCTGCGTGACTAGAAATCATTAATTTGATTGGTTAATATTTATCATATTAACCAATAATATATTACATTTATTTACAGAAAGAATAATACAAGGTATGTACAAAATACATATGAAACAGCTGTGCCACCTGAAGACCGCTGCAAGCGATCTAAAGGTAGCTCAACTGATCCAAATCACTACCAGACGGAAGCGTCCCTAAGATGCTGGCTGCATTGCCACGCTGAATGGCAATACTAATGCGTTGAGCCAGATAAGAGCCAGCTCTCGGGTCACGCGTCGCTTCGACCAGATGCCCTGAAAGAATATTGAAAAACCAATAATTATTATTCAAAAATAATATTATAATTAATTATATTATAATTTGGTTTTTAATTATTCGTGCTTCCACGCACGCGCACCCAAACACTTATGCACTTAAACACTCGTTCTGTAGTATAATAAAGGAACTTGCATACAAACATACAGACACACTATAGCCTCAAACTTATAAAACCCCCCTTTTTAGTCGGAGGTTAAAAAATTCTTTAGTTAACTGCTTGTTCCTGGAGTGTCCACGTCCAAATTCGACGAGCTACGTTCTCTGTCGTGATTGCATCTACTTTATTCCCAGTTCGTTGTTTATCGAGGGGTATCTCTTAGAGTCCCGTTTATCCCCAGGGAAGATCATCACTCTTGATCAGGAAGTAAGCTTTTTATTCCCTAAAAGTGTGTTAACTGAGATGTGATTTTTATTCGTCTGTTCGCGAAAAAGAAAGGATTTTTCAAACATTTTATTGGTTGTAAGTATATAACGGGCCCGTTTCATCCGAATTCGATGTTAGTAGAACAGCCCAGATGAAGTCGAGAATAACAGACAAAATACTTATACCTAAACCTTATTAATTCATTATTAAAACTAAGACACTAAAGCAAAACTAAAATAAAATAAAAACCTACCTATCAGATCAGCAAGCCGTCACCCGATGGCAGCGTGCCAAGAATGCTGGCTGCATTGCCACGCCGAATGGCAATGCTTGTTCGTTGACCAAAATAAAAGCCAGCATTCCGGTCACGCGTGGACTCAAAAAGACGCTCCGCAATTACGTTTAATGTCTCCTTATAAAATTAAATTCTTTATTAATGCATTAGTATTAAGATTATGAATTGTATTTCCCTGTGCATCCATGCACGAAACGCTTAGTATTTTTTTATATAAGTTTTATTTTTATTTTTATATCCAAGTTTTCTTTTGTGAAACAGAAAATATTGAATTAAATTAAGAAATATATTTATTTACAGAAATAATAATACAACTAATACAAGTAGGTACTTACTTTTTTTCAAATACTTTTTGTAACAGTTGTGCTACCTGAAGACCGCTGCGAAAGATCTAAAGGTAGCGCAACTGATCCAAATCACTACCAGACGGAAGCGTCCCTAAGATGCTGGCTGCATTGCCACGCTGAGCGGCAATACTAATGCGTTGAGCCAGATAAGAGCCAGCACTTGGGTCACGCGTCGCTTCGACTCCAGAACCCTTTACATCTTGGGTGCCACTGTGTGTGCCCAGCCTCCTTTACTGTAGAAATAACTTTATAAATCATTCGAAAACTGTGGTGTGTCCGGCCTAAGAATAGACCCCTCCGTCTCCTCCCGTGGATGTCGTAAAAGCCGACTAAGGGATTACCCGGACTTGTTGATAAGATTCGTTGGTATAACATTTGTCCTGGCTGGTAGCTTATTATGGAATGTGCAATGTTATTACTGGAAGAAAGCGTTAGCCGAGTCAGTCGTGGGAAGCAATGGCGGCGATGAGCTCACCACTTGTCACGTCTATATTCCACGATGGTGCAACCCACTGTGAAAAGAGGCCTATTGTGGCTCTGCCTACCCCTTCGGGGAAAAAGGCGTGTGTCTATGTATGTATGTATGTATCATTCAAAAATAAACAAAAGCGAATGGTAAACAGAATTTGGCACAATTATTTCAATTTATATTGTGGTGGCAGCGATTTTAAACGCGAAATGAATAATGGACACGTTGCAGTCATCGTGAGCTGAGCTACGAATGTGAGCTACGAGATATCATCATTATCATCTTTTGTTGAAAAATATTATTTTCAAAACAAGATAGATAGATAGATATATAGTTAGAAAACACTTTAATGCACAACACAGAAAGTAAGCTATTTAAAAGTTAATATACAAACTAAACACGGCAGTACAATGGGCGGTGTTATCGCTATAAGCGATCTCAGCCAGACAACCTTGGGATGGTCTGAAATTATTTGTACGACATAGAACGGTGGCTCAATATCTGTGTATACAATCACTTCATATAAAAAAATTACCAAAAAAAAATTAAGCCCAAACACGGCCAGTCTACTATTATCCATCAAGGAGTTCCGTTGCCCCCTTCCGTCTCCATCATCAGATAGCTCGCTGTCTCGATAATATTGTATTGTCATCGGAACTTACCTGGATAGTAAGTAGAGACATAAGCTGGCATGAATCCGGCCACCCAGCTGCAGGACCTGGGTAGGCACATGTATGTGTGTCGAGGAGTGAGCGCGCTTTATAGCTCCGGTACCATTCTGGAGAAGTGGGAATTAGTTTCTCTAACGCCCCTACCTGGGGTTGAAGCTAGCACCTTTGCGGGTTCGGGTGGTGAGCCACCACGACTGCCCCGATACCATTTTGGACACATGGTAGTGTTCTGCAAAGTTCACGAGCAACTCGCATGAGTACCTGGACTGTAAGCATGACGGGCGGCACGACCTACCGCAAGTCTCGGCCAAGTAAAGTGCGCTACCGCGTATAACCGAAAGGTTGGTCGGGCAGACACTTTAAACACGTATCAGGGTTTGTCATCGGAACTTAGCAGGTATGAACAATTTTAACTGATTAACTGGTTCAAAGCAGTCAAGATTGTCCCACACTAACTGACATAATAACAGGTCAAATTAAATAAGAGCATGTAATAAATGGGTAGGCATCTTTTGATGGGACTTTGTACGACGTTAACTTTAGAACCGTGTTGATTCTAAACCCTTGTACTATTATTTGTTCTGTGCTAAGGCTGAGATAAATAGACTTACCTTAGCACGTAGTAATGCTTAGCATTGTCTTTGTCCCGCTCTAGCACGAGTGATGTGAAATGTGTGTGAAAGTGACAGGGATAATGCTAAGCATTAGTACGTGCTAAGTAACATCTATTTATCTCGGCCAGTCTCAAAGAGCGGTATTAAGTAGTTTATTTTTTTTATTTTAACATAATCTTTAATTTTTGTCATCGCAAAATTAAATAATTAATCTGAGTAAAAAAATGGAAAGGCCTCTTCTCTATAACGCCACTCCTGGCGGTCTTGTGCCAGCCGGATCCACCACTCTCCTACTGCCTGCACAATATCGTCTGACCATCGGGCAGGTGGTCTGCCTCGAGGCCGCCGCATATCTCTCGGCCTCCATTCGGTGACTGCTTTGGTCCATCGGTAATCCTCTCGCCTTGCCAAGTGTCCCGCCCATCTCCACTTGAGCCTCGCAATCCGTATACCTACATCCTCGACCTTAGTTCGAATCTTTTTAATCTTTTTTTTATTTTTTTAACTGTTGGAATCTTGCAACTGAATTTTAAAGCAGTTTCCTCAACTGATTGACCTGAAATTTGGCATACCTGTCAAGTTCCGATGACAATACAATATGATGGTGACAGGGAGCTGATCTGATGATGGAGACGGAAGGTGGACAACGGAACTCCTCGGTGGATAATAGTAGACTGGCCGTGTTTAGGCACATTTTGATTAGCACACGGTTACGATCACTAATTTTAAAGCTCGTATTGAAAAAATATTTTTTTCACAAAAACTTATTTTTTATAATAGGTGGGGTTAGCTGAGTGATTCTTAGCTGTGTTTGGTAGAAATTGGTGCAGCCTTTACAAGGATTATCCGTACGCAATTTGTTTTTGTTGGACAACGGAGTGTATGGTTGTCCGGGTGGAATCTTGCAACTGAATTTTAAAGGAGCAGTTATCCTCAACCGATTGAGATGATATTTTGCATAGTCTACCTGTCAAGTTCCGATGACAATGCAATATTATGGTGACAGCGAGCTGATCTGATGATGGAGACGGAAGGTGGACAAGGGAACTCCTCGAGTGATAAATAGTAGACTGGCCGTGGTTAGGCTCATTTTGATCAGCACAGGGTTACAATCACTAATTTTATAAAAGCTTGTATTGAAAATATATTTTTCACAAAAAACTTATTACGATAATAAAAACAGTTGCATGGCATATCCATAGTTTTGTATCGTTCATTCAATTATAACTTATATAAGCGTCAGTGCACTGCACAATCTCATTGGGATATTATATGCAATCAATCGAACAAAAACTCGTTAAGTTTTTTATTTTTTTATTTTTTATACTACTTGAATGACGGAACAAGCAGATGGCCCATCTGATGTTAAGCGGTAACCCCTGCCTATGAACAGTGCATTACACCACATAGGTCACGTCCACCTAGGACGCGCCCTATGTGGCATTGCACTGCGCCCGCCACCCTGAGACATAAAGATGAAAAGTCTCATGTGCCTGTAATTTCACCGGCACCCTTACCCTTCAAACCGGAACACAGCAATGCGAGCACTACTGCTTTGCGGCAGAAATAGGTATGGTGTATACTTCCCCGGACGAACTCTTTCACAAAAAAGCTCTACTACTACTAAATTATTTCTGGCTGTTCTAACGGTGACCTTATAAACAGTAAACAATCTAAAAAACAGATGGCATAACACCCAACTGTAACATACATAGTCCTGATCATGTATTTTGTTAGTTTTTTTATGTTTTTTCGTAGTCCCTGATCCTACACTAGGATCCCCTGTGCCGTGTGTATTAGGAACTACGAGTAAGTACTATGGTACCACAACACCCAGACCCGAAATAAGTATTAGCAGATACAAACATTTGTCCTGCAGCGGGAATCGAACCCGCAACCTCTTGCGGATACTTATTTCCTGATCCAACGCGACGCGTAGGTCGATAAATCCTTAGTAGTACAACGTAAGTTGCTTTGGAAGTTCTGAAACATATGGAAATTAAATTAAAAAACCAATCAGTATAGATTTCGTTAAGTAGATTTCTACAGCGTAATATCACGGTAGACTAACTCTAGTAATAGAAAATAACCGTTCAAACGTTTTATACCAATCATTCTCAATGTCTTCAAAGCTAGGACTATTCAAATGTGTAGTTCTACTAAACCTGGTATTAATTCACAGTTTTGAGCTCTTTGTACTTAAAAACAAGAACGAAAATCAACTGAAGGCAAAACTGTTGAAGATTTTGGATCAAGATGACGATCGAAGTGAAGAAATTGAGAACCATATCGCTGGAAGAAGCAATGAAGATCACCACTCTCATAGCTTTGAGCGGAAACGACTAATAAAAACGATTGTACCACACGGACAAGAAGTTAACTTTCATACTGACGGCGATGCTAATTATAAACCACTAATAAGGATCCATAAAAAAAATAAACCAAATATCAAAGAAAATCATCAATATAAAATACATTTCGGTGTCGGTGATGCTACTAGACACGACGTCAAACATGCAGGCGATGTCTCTAGATTTTGGCAAAATTTAAAAGATTTGAAAAACAAACATAAAGAAAAAGAAACTAGTATGGAACATCTGAAAGGTAATAAGTTATTGTGAAAATACATAGAATTTAACATGTATGAATACGTAATGTATTCACTGCACATCGAAAAGATCCTTCGGCAATTCCTCGAGATGGTAGTCTGACATGAATACTGGTTATTTTATAAAAACGGGAAATTTTCACGTACCGTTAAATCGATGTAAGCACCGACATTGTTTCGACCCGTTTCGAGAGCCTTTTTCAAGGTGAGTGAACGCGACGCACTACCCCAGCGTCTCGCTTAGCTTAGCTTAGCCGTTTTTATAAAATAATTGATATGATTCACGAAAGTTTTTATAGTAAAAATGGATACTGGTGTTCGATTAGAGTACTCTGACAGTAGGTTTGGAATTACGCAATAAAGGGGCAGGACTTGTTGATCAGAATCGAACCCCGCAACCTTTCGCGTCTCAGCCGGCTACTCGCCCGACGCGCTAGAGGTCGTCTATTGACCATGGGTTATTTTCCCGTGTTGTTTCAGGAGCCGAGCCCCTGCGGTCAAACAGGGCCGAAGATATTAGCGATTCAGACGAGGTAGTTACTCCACGGCCGCATACAACCCTATCAGCGTATCCATTCTGGAATTATTGGACGGTAAGCTCTTGTTTTTTAGGGTTCCGTAGCCAAATGGAAAAATACGGAACCCTTATGGATTCGTCATGTCTGTCTGTCTGTCTGTCCGTGTATGTCACAGCCACTTTTTTCCGAAATTATAAGAGCTAAGCTGTTGAAACTTGGTAAGTAGATGTATTCTGTGAACCGCATTAAGATTTTCACACAAAAATAGAAAAAAAAAAAAAAATTGGGTGTTCCCCATACTTGGAACTGAATCATGTAAACTTCCACCGTAGTTTAAGTAGTTTTTTGAATACACTATTATTAAAACATCGATCAAATTTACAACGTACTGCAAGAACTTTTATAGTATGTTACTTGCTGCTACGGAACCCTTCATGGGCGAGTCCGACTCGCACTTGGCTGCTTTTTTTTCTTTTTTTTCTTCAGGTCAGCCGGTAGTAATCCACTTCTGGACATAGGCCTTCTCAAATAATGCTACGCCGAAAGTGTACTGGTATTACGCTCCATACAAAACGAACTTTGTTCCTTGGTTTTGACGACCTCTGTGGCGCGGCGGGCGAAGGTTGGCCAGCGACGCAGGAGGTTGCGGGTTCGATTCCCGCCTCGGAACAAATATTTGTGCGATCGGCAGATATTTGTTCAGGGTGTTCTGAGTATTTTCTATGTATAATAAAAAAATATCTACCTATGTAATGTATTGTATTAAGTATATCAGTTGCCTAGTACCCATAACACAAGCTCTGCTTAGCTTGGGGCTAGATAATGTTGTGTGAACTGTCCAGCACTATTTTTATATTTTATTAATTTATTTGCTTGGACATTTCAAAGATATTTTTCATTATGTTTTAGACTTTGCAGTTTTTAAGATAATAGGGAATATATAAAATGTATAAAAACTAAACCTCTAGGGTACTTCCAGCAATCCCACAATGCTGAAATTTGGTAGGTATGCTTGTTGAGAGCGGGAATCGAACCCGCAACCTCCTACGTCGCAGGCGAACTTTCACTTTCGCGCTACGGAGGTCGTCAAATAAATAAAGTAAGTAGGTAACCTACCTACATTGCGTGTATTCGCGAGGTCTCAGTTCGGGGCGAACCACTAGTTTATAATCTTAAAAAAGCGGCCAAGTGCGAGTCGGACTCGCACTTGGCCTCCGAAGGGCATGAAGGGTTCCGTAGCAGCAAGTAACATAATGTAAAAGTTCTTGGATGGTTTACGATTTATAACGTATTAAAAAAAACTACTAACTAGATCTTGTTCAAACCAATTTTCGGTGTATTAAAAATTGTAAACCAATGTACATGGTAATGTACATCATATTTTTTTTTTTTAGTTTTTTCATTCTCTAATTTTAGAAGTTACACACATTTTACCACTTTGGAAGTGTCTCTCGCGAAAACTATTCAGTTTCGAAAAAAATTATATTAGAAACCTCAATATCATTTTTGAAGACCTTCCATAGATACAACACACGTATGGGTTTAACGACAAAAAAAAAAGAATTTCAGTTCTAAGTATGGGGAACACCAAAATTTATTGTTTTTTTCTATTTTTGTGTGAAAATCTTAATGCGGTTCACAGAATACATCTACTTACCAAGTTTCAACAGCATAGCTCTTATAGTTTCGGAAAAAAGTTTCTGTGACATACGGACGGACAGACAGACAGACAGACATGACGAATCCATAAGGGTTTAGTTTTTTGCCATTTGGCTGCGGAACCCTAAAAATAAAATCCTAATCTTACCATTTTTTTTTCTTTTATTTCCCATAAAGTTTTTTGTATTTGTATTTGTATTTGTATTTTTGTTGTTTCAGTACGATAAAACATTACCTGAACAAACGTGTAATGGATCCCTCATCAGATACGGAGATAAGTGCATCGGCAATTACTAGCAAAATACAACAATACATTGTGATACAAGGGTCGTAAATAGCTTATTACGAGCGAGCTTGTATTTACCTTTACCTCCGTGTAACATACGACGTTTTCAATACAGTTGTGAGAAAACAGATAACTAATAACTTGATTTTCACCGCTAAATACACTTGTTATACTGTGTACCCTTGGCCGTGAAACCAAACCAAATACACTTGTTATCCTGTGCACCCTTGGCCGTGAAACCCAACCAAATACACTTGTTATCCTGTGTACCCTTGGCCGTGAAACCCAACCAAATACACTTGTTATCCTGTGTACCTTTGGCCGTCCGTGAAACCCAACCAAATACACTTGTTATCCTGTGTACCCTTGGCCGTGAAACCCAACCAAATACACTTGTTATCCTGTGTAACCTTGGCCTTGAAACCCAACCAAATACACTTGTTATCCTGTGTACCCTTGGCCTTGAAACCCAACCAAATACACTTGTTATCCTGTGTACCGTTGGCCGTGAAACCCAACCAAATACACTTATTATCCTGTGTACCCTTGGCCGTGAAACCCAACTAAATACACTTGTTATCCTGTGTACCCTTGGCCGTGAAACCCAACCAAATACACTTGTTATCCTGTGTACTCTTGGCCGTGAAACCCAACCAAATACACTTGTTATCCTGTGTACCTTTGGTCGTGAAACCCAACCAAATACACTTATTATCCTGTGTACCCTTGGCCGTGAAACCCAACCAAATACACTTGTTATCCTGTGTACCCTTGGCCGTGAAACCCAACCAAATACACTTGTTATCCTGTGTACCTTTGGCCGTGAAACCCAACCAAATACACTTATTATCCTGTGTACCCTTGGCCGTGAAACCCAACCAAATACACTTGTTATTCTGTGTACCCTTAGCCGTGAAACCCAACCAAATACACTTGTTATCCTGTGTACCCTTGGCCGTGAAACCCAACCAAATAAAACGAACAGTTTAAAGTGCGACGCATACATGCACGCGTAATAGTACATGACGCGTACTCGGAGGCCGCATTGCTTTATAGGTGCCTTCTAGACCTTCGTGCTCCAACGCCGGCCGCAGCGTCACTTACCAACAGACCGCGGTCAATCGAGGGTCTATTATAGTTTAAAAAATAAAAAGCGATCTCTACCGGATCTATCTTTACTATTCAGCGTTAGGATCAACGGCGATGTTCGGTTTTATATTTTTTTCAGTTATCTCCGCGCGGATATCATCATCAGCCCACACTATTCCACTGCTGGACATAGGCCTCTCCCAATACGCGCCACTGAGCCCGGTGTTCGGCTCTTCTCATCCACTTCCTGCCGTCGCCTCTCGTAGGTCATCGCTCCACCTAGCCAGAGGGCGCCCCACGCTACGTTTACCAAGACGCGGTCTCCACTCACAACTCGCTTACCTCAACGGTTGTCGGTTCCGCGCGGATATCGCCTGTCAGTTTCCCGACAGTGTTCGCCTTTTACGACATCCACGGGAGATGTTCGAGTCCTACTGTTAGGCCGAAACCACCTAGGCCACTTGCATCTTCTTGTAATAATCGTATTAACAAGTATAGTCCGCAACAAAAACTGACAAATCTAGATGCTTGTACGTCATTATCAGCCAGTTGGAATCAATGACTAAAGAGACCTACCAGAAAATGTGCCACATTTTACACGTTACACACTTTTTACGAGGTGGTTCCTTTCGCTTGTGGCGCGAAATTCAATTATTTTAATGTTTTTTGCTCATCACAGCTCATCAACACTTCTTCAGATAGCGAAAACTATGTTGCCGGTAATTATATGAGCTAACACACAAGTTTTAATTTATAGTATCACATAAATATCATTAGTTTAGCTACGATTGTGCTTCAATGGTATTTACAGTGTTTTTTTCTTTCAAGCACATTCATAGCCAAACTAATGATATTTATGTGATACTATAAATAAAAACTTGTGTGTCAGGTCATATAATTACCGGCAACATAGTTTTCGCTATCTGAAGAAGTGTTGATGAGCTGTGATGAGCAAAAAACACAAAAAAAAATGAATTTCAAGCCACATGTGAAAGCAACCACCTTAAGGCACGTTAAGGCATACACAGCTGTGTACAGATAATAAAAAACCAATGTATAACTTGGTTGGCATTTACAGCTAGACGTAATATAATGCCACAACTAACGGTCTTGAGCCGCCTCCATCCACAGACTTCATACAACCATTACTGTGTATCTAAATAAAAACCATTAATTTACAAAACCATTTTATTACAAACTATGCAAAGCTTCCACGTTGTCAGAGAGTCTAGTTCTTACACAGCCTTATACATAATATCTAAATCACCGAATTCCGTGACAGATATTATTATATGATAACTTTTACTTAAAAACTAGATGATTTATGACAAAACTAGATACCTAATGACAAAACTAAATAGTTAATGACAAAACTAGATAGTTAATGACAAAATTAGATGATTAACGACAAAATTAGATTGTTAATTAAGATACTAGATGGGTAATGACAAAACTAGATAGTTAACGACAAAACTAGATAGTTAACGACAAAACTAGATAGTTAACGACAAAACTAGATAGTTAACGACAAAACTAGATAGTTAACGACAAAACTAGATAGTTAACGACAAAACTAGATAGTTAACGACAAAACTAGATAGTTAACGACAAAACTAGATAGTTAACGACAAAACTAGATAGTTAACGACAAAACTAGATAGTTAACGACAAAACTAGATAGTTAACGACAAAACTAGATAGTTAACGACAAAACTAGATAGTTAACGACAAAACTAGATAGTTAACGACAAAACTAGATAGTTAACGACAAAACTAGATAGTTAACGACAAAACTAGATAGTTAACGACAAAACTAGATAGTTAACGACAAAACTAGATAGTTAACGACAAAACTAGATAGTTAACGACAAAACTAGATAGTTAACGACAAAACTAGATAGTTAACGACAAAACTAGATAGTTAACGACAAAACTAGATGGTTATTGACCAAAACTAAATGGTTAAAAAAATAACTTTAGAGATGATGATGATGATGTTGTTCACATGTTTTGAGAGTTTTAGTTAAAATATCGGTAAAAAATAGAGTGACGAGTTGGGGTTAGGTTAATGAGTAAAATGACCCGTATTGAGTAAAATGTGGTCTAATAACACTCTACAGCGTGGACTCACTATGAACACACGGGTAGGGCTACTTGTCAGCAATCATAAAAATAATGAAATAATAAAGACCAAATTTAAATTTCTTAATATTTTCATACACACTAAATTACATACACACATACATAGATACACGCCTTTTTACCCGAAAGGGTAGGCAGAGCCTTAATTTCACAGTGGAATGCACCATCGTGAAATATAGACGTGACAAGTGGTGAGCTCATCACCGCCAATGCTTCCCACGACTGACCCTGCTAACGCTTTCCTCCAGTATAATAAGCTAGCAGCCAGGATAAATCTTATACCAACGAATCTTACTAACAGTCCTGGTAATGCCTTAGTTGGCTTTTACGATATCCACGGGAGGAGACGGAGGGGTATATTTTTAGGCCAGACAAGATATACGCCTTTTTCCCTGAATGAGTAGGCAGAGCCTTAATTTCACAGTGGAATGCACCATCGTGAAATTTTGACGTGACAAGTGGTGAGCTCATCGCCGCCATTGCTTCCCACGACTGACCCTGCTAACGTTTTCCTCCAGTATAATAAGCTAGCAGACAGAATAAATCTTATACCAACGAATCTTACTAACAGTCCCGGTAATGCCTTAGTTGGCTTTTACGATATCCACGGGAGGAGACGAAGGGGTATATTTTTAGGCCAGACAAGATATACGCCTTTTTCCCTGAATGGGTAGGCAGAGCCTCAATTTCACACTGGAATGCACCATCGTGAAATGTAGACGTGACAAGTGGTAAGCTCATCGCCGCCATTGCTTCCCTCGCCATAGTTTATTATATTTTATGATTATTGACAAGTGGCTCTACCCGTGTATTCATTTTGTTCTCCACGCTCTATATGGGGGGGGGGGGGGTACATAAGAGGGGGAGGGTCTAAATGAGTACATAAGTGGGTGCCGCTTCCACGCCACAGTTGTTATCCCTCATAGACATGAGTACGTATCCATCGTTGCCCCATAGATTAGACCATGAGTTTTTGACCAGCCAATACTTGGCCCCGTTAAGGATACCATACCCGACGGCTAGGACCGCGTGGTCTAACTCTTCCACTTTATTTTTGCTGAAAAGAAAGATAGTCATATTAATTTTGAAACTATCATGGTTATGAACATACTTTTCACTAGAAACGGGATATTTGACGACCTCTGTGGCGCGGCGACCGAAGGTTCGCTTGCAACACAGGAGGTTGCGGGTTCGATTCCCGCCTCGGAACAAATATTAGTGCGATTTAAAGATATATGTTCAGGGTGTTCTGGGTATTTTCTTTGTATAATAAAAAGTATCTATCTATGTAATATATTGTATTAAGTATATCAATTGTCTAGTACTTAGCTCTGCTTAGCTTGGGGCTAGATAATGTTGTGTAAACTGTCCAGAATTATTTTTTATTATTTATTTTATTTACCATGATTTTCGAGTTTTGTTTGTGCCCGATATTTCGGCACAGTTGCATGCGCCATGATCACGGGAGAACTAACTGAAGTCTTTGCGAGTAGATGTTATTGGCAGATATATCGATCTACCCTCTTTCTCACTCTTTTATTACGAACGACACCACTACCATCGGTTTCACTGTCACACTTCACTCCACCTCGACACACAACAATCAAAACACACGACACTTGAAAATCATGGTAAATATCGCGTTTCTAGTGAAAAGTACGGTTACATTACTTTCGAAACTATCATGGTTATGTACATACTTTTCACTAGAAACGGGATATTTACCATGATTATCTAGTTTTATTTGTTCCCGATATTTCGGCACAGTTGCATGCGCCATGATCACGGGAGAATATTGATATCGGGAACAATCAAAACTCAAAAATCATTGTAAATATCCCGTTTCTAGTGAAAAGTAGGTAGTTATACTTTTTGTAGTAGAGTTTGTTTGTGTATGAGTTCGTCCGAGGAAGTACTAGTACCACCATACTTATTTCTGTCTTAAAGCAATAGTGCTCGCATTACTTTGTCCCGGTTTGAAAGGTATGGGTGCCGGTGAAATTACAGGCACATGAGACTTTCATCTCTATGGGTAGCGGTTTATGCCGTCTTGTGCCGTGATAACTTACAAAAATCGAGTAATGCTCGCATTGCGGTTCCGGTTTGAAAGGTACGGGTGCCGGTGAAATTACAGGCAAACGAGATCTTTATGTCTCAGGGTGGCGGACGCAGTGCAATGCCACATAGGGTGCGTCCTAGGTGAACGTGACCTATGAGCTAATGCATTGTTAAAGGCAGAGGTTACCGCTTAACATCAGGTTAAGCGGGTCGTAAGCTTGTACCGTCATTCACGTAAATAAAAATAATAATTCAAGCAGGTATTTAAGCTTTTAAGTGTAAAAAGTAGTGCGTCAAAAGATGGCGACATCGGTTTCAATACAAAACCAGGATAACTCTTTTCTTACAGATTTCTATGGGCAACAGGCACTGATGGTGCAAGAGAGAGCGCCCTATATTAGTCTTTCTCCGCGAACGAGTACTGTTGAACGTTTTGCTTACCATTTAGGCTCGTAGTAAACGCCGTGAGAGTAGAAACTGAAGCTCTTGTGCGACGCGTCGATAGCGACCGAGATCGGACCGTGCTTGAATATCGCCAGCTGAAAACCAATACGTTATTAGTGAAAAATATATATTACCCAAAATAAGTCCGATCGACTGTTTTCGTTTGCGCAGAAAAGCGCAGACTAATATCCGACTGTAGCCGAACTTATAGTATTATAGCTTTGTCCCGCTGTATAGCTCTTTTCCACTCACATCTAAGAGTATATAGACTGGATAAATAAAATGCCACGATTTTGCCGTGAAATCGACTAACCAATAACAGCGCAAGATTTTAGCGCACGATTGCTATTCGTAGAAAGAAGGTTCCCGTGCTATAGAAATTGGTCTACGGCGCAGGTACATCGGGGCGACTTATATATTGGGTAAAACAGTACATACATAGATACAAATTAATACATAGAAATTACAGGCACATGAGACTTTTCATCTTTATGTCTCAGGTTGGCGGGCGCAGTGCAGAGCCACATAGGTTGCGTCCTAGGTGGACGTGACCTATGAGTTAATGCACTGTTCATAGGCAGAGGTTACCGCTTAACATCAGGTGGGCCTCTTGCTTGATCCGTTTTCCCCGATAGGGGGGTAGGCAAAGCCTCCACGGGCCTCTTTTCACAGTGGGTAGCACCATCGTGGAATATATACGTAACAAGTGGTGAGTTCATCACCGCCACTGCTTCCTACGACTGACTCGGATAACGCTTTCTTCCAGTAATAACACATTCTATAATAAGCTAGCAGCCAGGACAAATCTTATACCAACAAATCTTATCAACAAGTGCGGGTAATCCCTTAGTCGGCTTTTACGACTTCCATGGGAGGAGACAGTCTATTCTTAGGCCGGACACACCACTGCTGTTCACAGTTTTTCAATACAAGCTTTAATAAAATTAGTGATCGGAACCGTGTGCTGATCAAAATGAGCCTAAACACGTCCAGACTACTATTATCCCTCGAGGAGTTCCGTTGTCTACCTTCCGTCTCCATCATCAGATCAGCTCACCATAATATTGTATCGCGAGCAGACGCAGGCTCGCCACCATCCTTACCTCATTAGTATATCCTCTATTCGTACTAAACGTGTCAGTTCTACCTTTATAATGCGAACTGCTAAGGAGTGGAATAAACTACCGTCATCTGTCTTTCCTGAAAACTATAATCTGGTTCTCTGAATAGGTGCCTTCTAGACCTTTGTGCTCCATCGTCGGCTACATCGTCACTTACCAACAGGTGAAACGAAGCCCTAAGCATTAAGTCTTAAAGTTTGCAGTCGGTTAACTTACTTTGAGTGCGCTTTCATTGTTGACAGTGACGTTGACCCAGCCCTTCACTGACGTCACAGCTGTCACGTTGTCGATGTGACAGTACCCATCCTGTAATCAAGTGTGACAAAGTTAAAAGTATTTAATTGAAAGAGACAATTGACGACTTGGCTAATTTTATAACGAATTAATATCACTTGAAATTGCCGAAATTGTTTGGAGCACTCCTCAGAAGCCAATATATGAAGTAGAAGAAAAAGAGGAATGCTCTAAGCATTGAAATCTCAAGGATCATTTTGACAAACAACATTTATGGATTCACTCTGCCATTTTTGAAAGAGACGTCGTCATTTTTATTTAATTGGGCAGACCGTGCTTCATGATCCACTGGTACGCTCTGTAGTATCGTGCGGGTAACACCGCGATGCGCAGCTAGTACAGTGGCTAGTCGCACTATAAGTGAGCTCACCTGTCCCAGATAGCCTCCATAGTCCTCCTCGGTGGGCAGACCGTGCTTCATGATCCACTGGTACGCTCTGTAGTCTTCACCGCCGTCGCAGCCGTTGTTGCCGAAACTAAGACAGAACGAACATTACGCTAAAGAATCATGGCGAAACTGAGGACATTGGTACACCCAAAATTCTAAATATAAAAATAATCACCACCAGGTAAATAAAAAATCAGGTACTTCATAAGTACTTTGAATATCTTAATAGTTCTCCATCGTCAGTTTTTGTATAAAACTATGAGACATAATCAAATTAGTTTTTGAAATAGCTGCACGCGTTTGGGAGGAGTAGGAATTCTTGCGTAAATTATAGGGAACATTGTTTTATTTTTTTCCTGTCAAAAGCAACAACAATTTAAAAAATGTTATCTTATTTTTAATTTTTTGACTATATTATAGCCTCCATAGTCCTATATTATGACTATATTATGTTTTTTTTTTATTATTTTGGACATTTTTTTTAGTAGGAATATGCTTTCTAATATAGGTGTATATTGCAGTACGGGGAAACTAATCGCCATAATAATGCCATTGACGGGTTTTTTTTTACAAACACGCTCTATATTTAAAAAAAAACACTTAATTTTGCAGAAAATGTAAGAATGCAAATTTATTAAGCTATTCCCGTACTATTCAATGATATTAGTTTTATGTAGTTCCGCAAGCGCGGGTACGCTTTCGCCATGACTCTTTAAATGTGACCCAAAAATTCACTCCCAGCGGGACTCGAACCCGCATCTTCGCCTATAATCGTCTATAAATAGCAGTGGTGGCATCTCTTGTCAATCGTTCGAAATAAATCTCGGACATTGGAGAGAAGGTTTTCAAATGAAACATCTGTAGATGGCTTCCATCGGCGCTGTAGCAGAGTTGATAGTGCCCACAAATTTCGTACACTCAATAGCACAAATTTCACATAAGTTTTCAAAGCTAGCTTTTACGCTAGAACGCTAACAAAACATTAGATACGTCGCACGTTCATAGCGCTAGGGCTGAGCTACCGCATAATACCTAAAGATCTTGGATAGGAGCGCCTTAAGGTTGGTGCTCACGCTAGTGGCGCGTTTTTTTTTGTGTTTTTTACCTATTACAGCTCATCAACACTTCTTCAGATAGCGAAAGTTGATTTCTCGAGAACTAAGAGACTTAACACACATGTTTTAATTGATAGTATCTCATAAATATAATCAGTTTAGCTACGATCCCCCTAAACAAAAAAAAACACTGTATTAATGTGTTTTAGGGTATCGTAGTTAAACTGATGATATTTATGAGATACTTTCAATTAAAACATATGTGTTAAGTCTCCTAGTTCTCGAGAAATCAACTTTCGCAATCTCAAGAAGTGTTCATGAGCTGAAATGAGCAAAAAACACCAAAAAATAATAATTTCGTACCTCGAGCGAGAGCAGCCACCTTAATTTGAATACAAAATAAATAAAATATTTACCCCCAAGAACAGTCGACGAGTGCCTGTTGGCTAAGCCTGACCAAATGTCCTCCATTATGCAAGAATAACGCTCCTTCTACCGCGCCGACTGTACCGAACGACCAGCACGAACCACAGACTGACTGATCTGTGGAACAAATAGCACAAGCAATTAGTTTTGTAAATATTTAAAAAACCCTCAACGCAATGGAACGGCTGAACCAATTTTGATCAAACATAGCAAAGAACATTCACGACAAATTCATCATTCAAAAATAGAAAAAAAAAAAAAAAAAAACGGTTTATCCGTTCGGGAGCTACGAGGCGACAGACAGACACACATACACACACACACACACACACAGACAGACAGACAATAAGACTCAGGGTCAATAAGGTTCAGTAAGACTCGCTTATAGCATTATTTGTTTGCAAACCTTTGTGGTTTTTAAAGTGCTATATCTATGTGTTAGATAACTGAAATATATTGTAAACATTGTAAGGTAATAAAATATATATGACTGGTGTTTCTTCGGCTTGCTAACGAACCTCCTTAGATAATCTATAAATTATCTAAGCGAACCTCATTAGTCACCAGCCGCTTTGATTAAAATGTAAAAAAAGGAACTGTCAATTGTGGAGGATTATCGAATGGGATTTTTCTAGAGGTATTGTGAATTTAATATATATAAATCTACAAGGCCTTGTTTTAAAATCACTGAGTCTATGTAAAGAGAAATACGGTTGAAAATAACTAATAAACAGTATAGCCGTCTTGAAGAGTTTCCTTTGGAGTAAGACTGTAACAACTTCAGAAGCGAGATGAATTCATGCCCTGGATCGGTAATAGGTTTGTTGTTTAGAAGCAAGTAAAGGTGAGTTCGACATATATTTAGCTTGTACTTATATTTAGGTACTTATATCACAGATAACATAATACTATACTAGTACTTAGCAAACATTTTGCTAGAAGTAAAGAAAATGTAGTACCTACCTTAAGATCAAGTTGGTTTGGTATAGGTACCTATCTCTAAATTAACAACATAATGCTATTTTTTTTCTGTACTTACCTATAAGTTAGATACTTAGTTATCTGACTAGCTAGTTGAGGTGATCAGCAAAGTAGGTATTGCAATTTTATATTTATTTTGTTGGTAGATATTGTTTACTGGGTAGTCATTCGTGGTTAACAAACAATATACCTGGAAGAAAATGCTAATTAGCATTAAGTTCGCCTATGTACTGCTTTTTGTATTGTGCAATAAGAATTATCTATCTATACCTACCTAGGTATCTCTACTCATAGTGTTTACATTGGGTACCTACTGTGATAAACCTTAAGTTCTAGTTTCCAGATGCATTGGATGGGTATGCTCAATCTATTTACACTACCTACTTTTATATGTTAAATATAAAATTCATGTGACATCTGTCTTTTGAGATTAAATATCTTTAAACCATGGTTCTCGTAGTAAGAGCCCACAAACTACAGACTTTTAATTCGCCGATAGTTCAGTTTGAAGGCATTATCGACTGATACCGAATCGTTATAATGTGCGCACTGCATTCATTTTCATACGTTACAAGTTGTAGAAAATTTACCTGAGGTAAGTTTACCATAAGTACAATTACCTATTTAGATTTATTTTTAATCCTAGGTTGAAATTGCTTGAATACAATGGCGAGAAAGACGAAATAAGGGAGTCGGTACTGGCGGTCGCGTTCTGCCACGAGACATGGGTACCTGGTACGAGACTAGGCGTTTCCGGTCCCGAAGCAGAAGGCCACGCCTGGTACGAGACCGGCGTTTCCGGTCCCGAAGCAGAGGGCCACGCCTGGTACGAGACAGGCGTTTCCGGTCCCGAAGCAGAAGGCGACGCCTGGTACGAGACAGGCGTTTCCAGTCCCGAAGCAGAGGGCCACGCCTGGTAGGAGACAGGCGTTTCCGGTCCCAAAGCAGAAGGCGACGCCTGGTACGAGACAGGCGTTTCCAGTCCCGAAGCAGAAGGCCACGCCTGGTACGAGACAGGCGTTCCCAGTCCCGCAGCGGAGGACGACCCCTGACGGTGACTCCGAGATATTCTCATGAGCGGCGGTCACTTTGAGGTCGGACTCCCTTGTTCATACATGATAGAAGACTTCGGCGACGTAATGGGTCTCGATTGTGTAGTGCGCAACGTACCTACATGAACTGATGTTTACTCTAACTCTGTCTAAGCAGACATCAGTTTATCCAAAGTAGGCGTTCTAGTCACTCAGGTGATAACTGTTCACCTCGTAATAACTCTCGTGATGTAGGAAACGATAACTTCATTCGTATAATTTCAACATCCAAATTAAAAATACCCTGTAGCAGGATAATGTTACTTAGATAGAAATAATTGCATTATACCTAATATAGATAGATAGATAGATAGAAAATTCTTTATTGCACAAGACAAAAAGCAGTACATAGGCGAACTTAATGCTAATTAGCATTTTCTTCCAGCTAACCTTTGTGTAATGTAGAGTGGGTGGTAGTGCTATTAAAATTAATTATAGGTTGAGATTAAATGATAAACATAACTAAATACCTACTCTAAATAACTAGCTACATAAATACCTAACATAATATAATATATATAAATAATTCAACAAATAACATAAGCTCAATTTTGTTGGACATTTTGCAATGACAAAAAGTATTGGTACAGTTTGGACTTGAAGACTCCCATGGAAGCGGCTTTCCTAACTTCTACTGGAAGAGAGTTCCACAAGCGGATCGAAGTGACAGTAAAAGAGTATGAGTAAAAAGAGGTCCTATGGGCAGGGGTCATGAGTAGAAGATGTTGAGAGGATCGAGATAGATGGTCAGGAGAAAAAAGGGGAGGGAAACGTTCTTTTAAATAGTTTGGTGAAAGAGGATTGTGGAGGATGTTGTAACAGAGACAGAGTAAGTGTGTATCCCGACGATATCGAATTTTGAGCCATTTTAACTGTGAGCGGTAGTGTGAAATGTGGTCGTACTTACGTAGACCATAAATGTACCTAATGCAGAGATTCAACAACCGCTCAAGTTTGTTAAGCTGTTCTTCGGTAGCATCGGGATAACACACGTCTGCATAATCTAGGATAGGAAGTAGGATAGAGTTTACAAGAGTTACTTTAGCGGAAAAAGGTAGAAAATTTTGCATGCGCTTCAGAGCATGCATTGAACCATACATTTTCCTGCTGACTTCAGTGATATGCTGCTCCCAGGATAGGTTTTCAGAAAGGATAAGACCAAGATTCTTTACCTCAGAGCAATAGACCAAAGGAATGTCATTATATTTGACGGAAGGGAGAGAGTTTTTGTCAAGTCTAGAAATAAAAGCCCTACTACCGGTGATCATCACTTGGGTCTTACTGGTGTTAATATGAAGACCAAACTTCTGTGACCATGAAGAAACAGCACGTAAATCTTCAGTCAGCAGGTTTACCGCATCAAGAATGTCATCAGGTCGGAAAGAAAGATATAATTGTACGTCATCAGCATACAAGTGAAAAGAAGCAAAACGTAGACCAGAAACTAGAGTATTTATGAAGATAGAGAAAAGAAGAGGAGAGAGTACTCCGCCCTGCGGAACGCCGGCAACTACGTTACACCAATCCGAGTGAGCATCATCGACTTGCACCCGCTGTTGGCGTCCGCAAAGGTAAGATCGAAACCATTCACAGGTAGATAGGGAAATGTTTAAGGATCGTAGTATGGCTAGGAGTATGGAGTGATCAACACAGTTGAAAGCGTTACTGAAGTCAAGAAGAGTTATAAGGGTGAGCTGTCTATCGTCCATAGCAAATCTGATGTCATCAGTGATTTTGATGAGAGCTGTGCTAGTACTATGTGCAGCGCGGAAGCCCGACTGGAAAGGATTTAAGAGAGAATGAGATTGAAGGAAATTGGAGAGTTGATGGTAAACAATACGTTCCAGAACCTTAGATAAAAAGGGAAGAATGGAGATAGGGCGAAAATCTTTAAGTTCAAAGGTAGCAGATTTTTTTGGTATAGGAATAATATATGCTTTCTTCCAGATGGAAGGGAAACAACCAGAGGAAAGAGAGAAGTTTATGATATGAGAAATGCAAGGAAGGAGATGTTTGAGGATCGGATCTATAAGGTCACGGCCGAGTCCGTCCTGTCCCACTGCTTTACTAGTGATACTAGATATAACACGTTGTATTTCGTCCTCACCCACAGAGCAGAAAGAAAAAGGTGTAAAACTGAGTTGTGTTAATGTACCTAGTTCAGCTATGGTACTCTCCCTCACGACATCACTAATACAGTGGGTGACAGTAGAAAAATGTTTATTCAATGCATTTACATCCACCGAGGAAGAAGCAGAATTTTTACATCTACCAAAACCAAGGCTATGCAGGAGCTTCCACATATTGTTTGGAGTACCGGAGTTGATTTTACCGAATATGAAGCGTCGTTTGGCATTACGAATCATCTGATTACATCTATTACGGGCTTTTTTATATAAAGAGAGATGCTCCTCAGTTGGGTGCTTCCTATTCCTACGATAGAAGTAGTCACGCCTAGCCATACATTTCCGTATTTCATCGGTAAGCCAGGGCGCTGGCTGCCGCTTCATACGGACCGGGTGTAGGGGTGCATGTATATTGTAGACATTGGTAATAGAGGCATTCAGAAAATCCACTTTCTCATCAATGCTAGGAAGACAATACAGTTGAGACCAGTCAATACTAGCAACATCAGCACATAAGCTTTCCCTGCACATACCGGCTAAGTTACGCTGAATTATAACCTTGGGCTTGGATTTGGGAACCCTAACTTTGTAAGAAGCATAGAGGAGGTCATGATGAGAGAAACCCGGGGCAGGATATTGTCCATGACAAGTGATACGGTCTGCATCACCTGTCATTACATGATCAAGCCAGGTATGTGAATTGTTGACATGATAGGTAGGCTCTAAGTCTAGGAGAGAAATGTTAAGAGAAGAGGTGAGATTAGTAAACTTCTTGGCTCTAGAATCTTGCTTCAGCAGACATGTGTTAAAATCACCCATGATCAGGGAGTGATCGTATTGGGGCAGGTAAGTTTCAAGAATTTGTTCAAGAGTTCTAAAATAATCAATATTAGGGGGAGCATATACTACCCCGAGAAGTAATCGAACAATGGGATTGACAATCACCTCGATAAATATGTGCTCCATTGAGGCAGAGTATGCAGATGGTAATGCTAATATAAAAGCTAACACGGATGATTCGACGAATGGTTTTGAGGTGATCCAACCTGAACCTACAGTTTTTATTACGAGGTCAATAAAGCAACTTGACACTAATCAATCGTTCGTAAATATAGACTTGGCTAGTAGTTACTAAGTAAGGCTTTACAAGCTATCACAACCGTAAATCCACAGAGTTAATCAAGATGTGCCATGTGTTCGACCCTAAAGTATTGTTACATGATTGAATAAAATTAATGGATAATAAGTACGCGGAAATTTACGGTTGGGATAGCAATCAAACTGCTCACTATGCATTGCTGAAACTTACGTGAACTGCTAAACGGTGGTAGGAGGGAAAACCGTGAGTTATGCGCACATGAAAGTCTGCATTTCCTATTTATGTAAATTACGGCCATCTGTTCTCGGAAATTCGGTGATGATTTAGAAGAATATTATTGTGCATAGTAAATATATCTGTTTGCACATGCTACTGTGCCGAAATATCGGGAACAATTAAAACTCAAAAATCATGGTAAATATCCCGTTTCAGTGAAAAGTAAGAATAGGTATTATTAATTTGAAAAACGAATTGCGTTAAATCGTTGTAGTATTAATACCGTCGTACCGTTATCATCGTTTGTACTGGGAGAAATGCTATACATGGCATTGCGATAGGTTGAGCCGCTACGTTGAAGAATCTGTAGGATTCAAGGATGCAGACATGTTGTTGGGATATCAAAAAAAAAATACAAATATGAGAGGGTTGATGAAACAATAAGAAAATAGTACGAACAAATTCCGCAAACCACAACAAAATATTCTCATAGACAAATAGCGTGTTTTAAAGCTGCCATGAAACTGAAAATGTAGACAATAATTAAAAAAAAAAACAAAAACCTTGGTTCAATGCCATAATGTAAAATTGGTCACGATCATCCAAACTAAGATCATCAAGATAAGTTCGCAGGGACAAAATAGAAGTGAAAACATGACTAAGGCCCTATTACGTAGTAACTAATACACAATCCTGTGCTCTAGCATTGTAGTTGACTTTAAAAAGGGTGTGTGGTAATCATTGTTTCGGAGATAAGCGGCTATGAAGATTTTGGTAGTCAGTGCTCATTGATTCAAGCGTTAGTTGCCAGAAAATTAATTGATGTTTGTGAGACTTACCAAATTTACGAGGTAACGGTAACTCGGTCATACGTTGTCATTGGGTACGTGCACAGTTGGTTTGATGCTTGATGATATAAGGGTGGAAAATGAAAAATAATAAACGATATTGGTTATGTTTTCTGCAGTTACAAAAGATGAAATAATATCCCGGGAGTTTTGACAAAATTATCATATTATTTTGCGAGTGTAGATTAAAAGGTTTAAACGTCGGTAAAATAGGTATGTTCTGTCCCAAAACACAATTAACATGGTTTTAGGTAACGCCCGATTTGATAGGTATAGCTCTTGTTTCATCTAATAGTTTTGAACAGGGAATGGTGAGACTTCGAATGGTATTCGAAAAGTTGCGACTTGTTTCCCTAATCATCCTAAAACCACAGAAATATTGTTATTTCAAACAGCAAATAGATTATTTGGAACTGGCTCGCGAAAGATAGAAAGGTAATAAGGTTAGTAATTTACCTACTCCAAAAGATGATTATAACGTGATGCAAATACTAGGATTTGCTAGTTATTTTTTAGACGTTTAACTAAGGGATTTACTTAAATTGATAGGCCTCTAACCCAACTAATAAAGAAGGACACCAAATGGGTCTAGGGTGAAGAGCCAGAAGGCGCTTTAAATAGAAATCAAAATGGTTTTATCATCTAGGCCAATTTTGTTTTTACATACTCCAAAACTGTCGAAGCCCAGATTCATACAAACGCGAGTAAGCCCTACGTAGGGGTTTACTTAAGTGATGCGAGCTTTAAACTTATTTTTGCTTATTACAGTCTGCAAGCGTCGACCAAAAGAGTCTCACTTTTCCTTCTATGAATTGGAGACACTTGCCATGATAGCATCTTTAACAAAATTTAGGCGTTTATTCTGGGATTGAACTTGACCGCCCTTAGAGATTTATATACACATTTGGGTTACCCGTTCATTTACATAGTGTTACTTCATTTACAAGCTCCAAAACCAGAGCCTTTATACAAGAAAACTTGGCGTTGCCTCTGTACGGGCAAATGGTTAAATGGAGTCGTACAATCGTACAATATTGGACTCCATAGCTGCCCAAAATCATGGCCAATATGTGAGATTGTGGGTCGTTGTAGGTACAACGGGAATAAAATAATACTGAGGGTACAGGAAGATTCCCATCAGAAGTGCAGTTTGAATCCAGATTTACTAATACAAATGAAGGGCGCATTATAGCAGAGATTCAGTCCGACATAATACCTAACTAATAGACTAACGTTCGTCTTAGTCCTTTGAACGATGCGGTTGAAGGGCAGTCTATCCTTGTAAACGATACTCGTTTTCAATGCGCAGGTCAAACTATCGAAAATTAAATAAGTAGGTATATCAACTTGATAAAAGTGATGATGTAAGCGTGGCTAAGAATTTATTTCAGATAAGGTCAGAAGCAGACCGATTTAAAAAAAAAAAAAAAAAAAGAAGAGGCTACTTAAATGTAATGCGGGAGGTTTAGTTAAAATAGAGAGAACAACACGTACAGTGCGAAAAAAACAGAAATTTGTTACCACAGTTGTTAAGAAACAAAAGATGAACGTATGAAATTACTAAAAACTGTTACTGAACTTTCCGTAGATAAAATATTTCCCTAGATGTGTTTTGATGTAAAAGAAAATAACGTCACCTCGATAGTACTGATGGCGAGGAAAGCATTAATGAGCAGTTGAATAGTAATTTATAAACCTAATTTAACCGACACAGTTGATTTTATTGACCATTATGTGGTGTGTAAAACGGTTATGAAGGTTATTACGAATATTAAACTGAAAATGTATTGTTGAAAGTTGTATGAATCGTTTTGTTCGTATTTTAAAATCCGCTGATATGAAACCTAAATATACCGTACAAAGGGTCCCAAGCGCAAAGTGCGCTGTCGAATTTTCGAGTGCATAGTATGCAATTCAATGATTCGAGTGTAGAATTAGTCGTCTAATTGTTGTATAAACAAAATTTGGGAAAAGAAATACGAATGGAACAGTTGAACTTTTGTGCATAGGTACCTGTTTGTATTAGTTGCGTATTCTTTTATTGTTATACTTATAGTAGGCTCAAAGTGCGCCATCATGTAAAATGAGCACAAAGTGTGCTAAGCGCAAAGTGCGTCATCATGTAAAATAAGCACAAAGTGTGCTAAGCGCAAGGTGCGCGATCATGTAAGGTAGGCACAAGATGTGCTAAGCGCAAAGTGCGCAGTAATGTAAAATGAGCACAAAGTGTGCTAAGCGCAAAGTGCGCTAAGCGCAAAGTGCGCCATCATGTAAAATGAGCACAAAGAGTGCTAAGGGCAAAGTGCGTCATCATGTAAAATAAGCACAAAGTGTGCTAAGCGCAAGGTGCGCGATCATGTAAGGTAGGCACAAGGTGTGCTAAGCGCAAAGTGCGCAGTAATGTAAAATGAGCACAAAGTGTGCTAAGCGCGAAGTGCGCCATCATGTAAAATGAGCACAAAGTGTGCTAAGCGCAAAGTGCGTCATCATGTAAAATAAGCACAAAGTGTGCTAAGCGCAAGGTGCGCGATCATGTAAGGTAGTCACAAGGTGTGGTAAGCGCAAAGTGCGCAATAATGTAAAATGAGCACAAACTGTGCTAAGCGCAAAGTGCGCCATCATGTAAAGTGGGCACAAAGTGTGCTAAGCGCAAGGTGCGCAATGGTTCGAAAAATTCAGCTTAACATTCCTTACAAACCTATCAGGTTTAACCCCCCCTATTTATGTTCCTCTTGTTGGCACTAACTACAGACAAAATTCATTCTTGTGGCGAGCGAGTAACAATTTTAACAAATTAAGTAAGTGGTTTGACTTTGATTTACTCTGCACGAGTGTCGGCTCAGCTAGGCGGCTGCTCAGCGGTGAGTTTTTTGGCGCCGATGGTGGTAATGTTGATGACAATTGTTTAGTTTAAAACATTGTAACTTTAAATATTTAAATAACTATATTGTATAGATGATGCATGTTGATTAGTCACATTATGTTCATAGTCTTTTTTTTTGTTGTACTATTCCGCTACCTATCGGTGAAAACCTGCAATAAGCTTTCTGATATTTATTAATTTGTAAATCTGTTAATCTGCCTTTGGTTTTCCTTCAAATAAATATAAATATAAATGTAAACAGTGTTAAATGAGCACAAAATGTGCTAAGCGCAAGGTGCGCCATCATGTGGAATGAGCACAAAGTGTGCTAAGGGCAAGGTGCGCCATCATGTGGAATGAGCACAAAGTGTGCTAAGCGCAAGGTGCGCCATCATGTGGAATGAGCACAAGGTGTGCTAAGCGCAAAGTGCGCTATCATGTAAAATGAGCACAAAGTGTGCTAAGCGCAAGGTGCGCCATCATGAGGAATGAGCACAAGGTGTGCTAAGCGCAAAGTGCGCCATCATGTAAAATAGGCGCAAGGTGTGCTAAGCGCAAGGTTCGCAATGGTGTAAAATGAGCACAAAGTGTGCTAAGCGCAAAAGTGCGCCATTATGTTAAATAAGCACAAAGTGTGCTAAGCGCAAAGTGCGCGATCATGTAAAATAAGCATGAAGTGAGCTAAGCGCAAAGTGCGCCATTATTAATTGTCTCTCTAATGCTAGCATAATGTGTGTAATCAAAAATATATATTATAAGCTGTTAGTTCTCCTTTAAATAAATAAAATAAATCATGTAAAATGAGCACGTAGTGTGCTAAGCGCAAAGTGCGCCATCAACGTAAATGAGCGCAACGTGTGCTAAGCTCAAAGTGCGCACTCAAGTTAAATGAGAACAGGGTCTAAGCTCAAAATGCGCTATCAAAAATAGCTCAGCGCATAGTGAGTGTACGTATTAATTACTTGTTTTATTTGTGTTTCCTTATTAATTTGTGACGGTTATGTTTAATTTAATTTTATACTTTGGCAGGGATGTAATTATAAAATATTTTCAATTAATAGTTCTGTAAATTGTTTAAGTTATTAACATAATTTAAAATTAAACAACTAAATAGATGTATATTAGGTGTATATGTATGTATGTAAATAGTAATATTAAATAGTACTAGCAATTACCAATTAACTAGTAGGATGTGTGTTCACGAGGACGTGAACTTGTATCAGGATGGACGAGCTGTTAGATAACTGAAATATATTGTAAACATTGTAAGGTAATAAAATATATATGACTGGTGTTTCTTCGGCTTGCTAACGAACCTCCTTAGATAATCTATAAATTATCTAAGCGAACCTCATTAGTCACCAGCCGCTTTGATTAAAATGTAAAAAAAGGAACTGTCAATTGTGGAGGATTATCGAATGGGATTTTTCTAGAGGTATTGTGAATTTAATATATATAAATCTACAAGGCCTTGTTTTAAAATCACTGAGTCTATGTAAAGAGAAATACGGTTGAAAATAACTAATAAACAGTATAGCCGTCTTGAAGAGTTTCCTTTGGAGTAAGACTGTAACATATGTAATATGTTGTAATAGTAAGTTTAAATGATAAATAAATTAAAAAAAAAAAAAAAAAAAGATACGTTTAACTCATAACAACCCGTCGTTCTTGCGTCGGGGGTTAAAAATAATAAAGTAAACATCAAGTGAAATGAGAGATCATTAAAATTACCAATTGAGCAATAGACTATTCACATTTTGAGCGTTAAGATGAAACATGACAAGTTTGCTAAATACATACATACATAGACACACGCCTTTTTCCCCGAAGGGGTAGGCAGAGCCTCAAATGGGCCTCTTTTCATCGTGGGTTGCACCATCGTGGGATATAGAGAGCTCATCACCGTCATTGCTTCCCACGACTGACTCTGCTAACGCTTTCTTGCAGCAGCAAATAACTCATTCCATAATAAGCTAGCAGCCAGGACAAATCTTATACCAACGAATCTTATCAACAAGTCCGGGTAATCCTTTAGTCGCCTTTTACGACATCCACGGGAGGAGACGGAGGGGTCTATTCTTAGGCTGGACGCACCACGGCTTTTATACTATAATTTTTCACTGCAACCCTCCAATAAGTGACTATTCCTAGTGCTAACTTGGTTGGTGCATTTGATACCGGCTTATATCATGGACTTTGTGTGCCTTCTGCTTGGGCACGCAGGTAAACTATTAGACCTGACATCTTACCTACATATAAAAGTATCGGCAGGTTTGCATGTTTCGAAGCTGTACTCAAATACAACATCAGTAGTGATACTAGATAACTGATATTTATTTATTTTATTTATTTCTCTTAAGGTGGATGCTCACACTTGCGGCGCGAAATTCAAATTTTTTGGTGTTTTTTGCCCATTACAGCTAATCAACACTTCTTCAGATAGCGAAAGTTGATTTCGCGAGAACTAGGAGACTTGAATCACATGTTTTAATTGATAGTATCTCATAAATATCATCAGTTTAGCTAAGATATCCCTAAACAACAAAAAAAAACACTGTAAAAATGTGTGTAGGGATATCGTAGCTAAACTGATGATATTTATGAGATACTATCAATTAAAACATGTGATTCAAGTCCCTAGTTCTCGCGAAACCAACTTTTTTTTTCTTTTTTTTTAAATTGAATTTCGCGCCGCATGCTTGAGCATTCACCTTAACAACTATCATTACAGGATATACTTAATGCAATACATTATATAGATAAATATATTTTATTATACATAGAAAACACCCCCAGAACACCCTGTACAACTATCTGCAGATCGTACAAATATTTGTTCCGAGGCGGGAATCGAACCCGCAACCTCCTGCGACGCAGGCGAACCTTCGCCCGCCGCGCCACAGAGGTCGTCTATTGTAGGGGTAGTTACCTTTAACGGGGGTAACAGCGCCGAACAGCCTCCAGTCGTGTTCCGAGGGTAGTTTGGGACTCAGCTCTTCAACCATGGACGCGCTATACGGGAACGGCAGACCTGAAGATAATGGACAGATTAATAAGATTTTTGTGAAAAATTTATTTTTTAACTCCCGACGAAAAACGAAGGGGTGTTATAAGTTTGACGTGTCTGTGTGTGTGTGTGTGTGTGTGTGTATGTGTGTCTGTAAGTCCCTTTTTTTTTATACTACTAGAATGACGGTACAAGCAGATGGCCCACCTGATGTTAAGCGGTAACCTCTGCCTATGAACAGTGCATTACCTCATAGGTCACTTCGACCTAGGACGAGCGCTATGTGGCATTGCACTGCGCCCGCCACCCTGGAGACATAAAGATGAAAAGTCTCATGTGCCTGTAATTTCACCGGCACCCTTACCCTTCAAACCGGAACACTGCAATGCGAGCACTACTGCTTTGCGGCAGAAATAGGTATGGTGGTAGTACTTCCCCGGACGAACTCTTTCACAAAAAAGCTCTACTACTACTACCCATCGTAGCTCAGGAACGGATGAACCAATTTCGTATTTTTTTTTTAATTGATAGGTGTATTTGTCGGGAGTGTTCTTAGCTTTGTTTGATCAAAATCGGTTCAGCAGTTACATTGAGTTGGGGTTTTTTTAAATGTTTACAAAATTAATTACTTGTTGAATAAGACCTTATAAAATGTACAACAGAACTGATGATGATGATGATAAAATTAGTAAGGTTCTGCTCACTTTGATCAGCTATTTTTTTATATTAAAAAAAAAAAAAAAAAAAAGCTAACGCTTCTCCGTGAGCTGATCAAAATGAGCCCAAACACGGCTAGTCTATATTAACTATCGAGGAGTTCCGTTGTCCACCTTCCGTCTCCATCATCAGATCAGCTCGCTGTCACCATAACTGTATTGCCATCGGAACTTGCATAGGTATGCAAAATTTCATCTCAATCGGTTGAGGATAACTGCTTTAAAGTTCAGTTGCAAGATTCCACCCGGACATAATTACATTTCAAGTTAAATAAAAGCTTTTAAAAGTTTAAAAAAAACAGCAAATAACGTGTTGGGCCACACGCATTGTAGGGCTCCGTAGTCACAATATGTGGACTTAGAAAGGGGCTTGTCTGTTTAAGGTTGTTCCTCGTGGTCAGCTAGGCACGACAGCGTCAATAGATGGCGCTGTTGCCAAATTTTGAAGTATTTTATGTATTTATGAATTAAAATGTGCATATTATGTCATAACACTAACGTTCACGCAAATGGTGGTTTATTTGCTATGTACCTAGCTATATTTCAGGTTATTTTAGTCTCTAGTTTTAACATACTTGTGCCGAGCAAATTCCGAGCAATATGAAAGCCTACTCACGCACACAGTCAAGGATATTATTGTATTAGAACTATAAGCTAATTTCGGCGCGCGAATTTCAAAATAGTTGGACTAGCGGCTTGGACTGTCGACTCAGAACTTCTGAACCCACGTTACTGCGTTCGATTCTATACTGCCTATATTTTTTGTATTTTTTTTTTACTTTTTTTTGTGAACCAGTGACTAGATCTCTCGACACTAAAACCACAGTACTGGGTTCGATACCAGACTATTTTTTTTTTATAAATGTTTTTGTAATGATCTACAAAATACACTGATTCTGCTTCAGCCAATATTATGTTTGTGAAGTGAGTGTTGTGGTGTGTCCTTATTTCAAATCAAAAAGTAGGTACTCGATTCTTAACCGACCTCAAAAAATGGAGGAGGTTATCAATTCCAGAGTTTTTTATTATGTTTGTTACCTCATACCATTTACGTAACGATTAGGAAAAAAAATTACATGATATACTTCCAGATTGGTGCCATTTTCATTAAAATGTTTTTCTGATGATGGAATCCATGAAGATTGAGGGAACTCCTCAAATATTATAGGCACACATATATCAATTTCGGTATTTTCAGCAACAAGTCAAGCATTGCATTCAGAATGTTTTTTGTTTTTTATACTACTAGAATGACGGAACATGCTGATGGCCCACCTGATGTTAAGCGGTAACCTCTGCCTATGAACAGTGCATTACCTCATAGGTCACGTCCACCTAGGACGCGCCCTATGTGGCATTGCACTGCGCCCGCCACCCTGAGACATAAAGGTGAAACGTCTCATGTGCCTGTAATTTCACCGGCACCCTTACCCTTCAAACCGGAACACAGCAATGCGAGGACTACTGCTTTGCGGCAGAAATAGGTATGGTGGTAGTACTTCCCCGGACGAACTCTTACACAAAAAAGCTCTACTACTACTATATTTCACGGGTGGCAACAATGGTGTCTCCTGCGATATCCGATTGAGCTGAAATTTGGCATACTCGTACCTATCTAGTTCCGATGACAGTACAATACTATGGTGAAAGCGAGCTGATCTGATGATGGAGACGGAACGTGGACAGCGGAACTCCTCGATGGATAATAGTAAACTGGCCGTGCTTAGGCTCATTTTCATCAGCACACTAATTTTATTAAGTCTTATACCTGGACTTGTAGTTAGCTTGTAGTTCCTGACTGCTAGCTTATTTCAGGAATGTATTATACTGGAAGAAAGCATTAGCAGAGTCAGTCGTGGGAAGCAATGGCGGCGATGAGCTCACCACTTGTCACGTGTATTTCCCACGATGGTGCAACCCACAGTGAAAAGAGGCACATGAGAGGCTCTGCTTACTCTTTCGGGGAAAAAGGCGTGTGTCTATGTATGTATTTATGTTGTATTGGGTATAAATTCCTAGCTATGAAGTAGTTTTTCAGGGTTCCGAAAAAAAAAAATACGGAACCCTTATGGATTCGTCATGTATGTCTGTCTGTCCGTGTATGTCACAGCCACTTTTTTCCGAAACTAATTTTCACACAAAAATAGAAAAAAACAATAAGTTTTTGGGGTTCCCCATACTTAAAACTGAAACACATTTTTTTTTCATCAAACCTGTGTGGGGTATCAATGGATAGGTCTTCGAAAATGATATTGAGGTTTCTAATATCATTTTTTTCTAAACTGAATAGTTTGCGAGAGAGAGAATGATAAAACTAAACAAAAAAAAATGGTGAACATTACCATGTAAACTTCCAACGAAAATTGTTTTGAAAGAGATCTAGTACGTAGTTTTTTTTAATATATCATAAGTTGTAAACCATCCAAGAACTTTTATGTTATGTTACTTGCTGCTACGGAACTCTTCATGGGCGAGTCCGACTCGCACTTGGCCGCTTTTTTTTCTAAAGATTTATTTACTTTCAGCTTTTATTGATAGATCATTCAGTTTAGATCAACTGAAGTCCACGGCTGGGCATAGGCCTCCCCCATAATATAATGCACATAGAAACTTTATTTTACGCCGCATAAATGGCTATTGCTTTACAAAGCACAAGTAAGGCCGCACGTAGAAACTGTTCCCATCTATGGCACGGGGCACCCAAGTACCAGCTGCTTCGTTTTGACTCCTTACAGAGAAGAGCCATTAGCATCATCGGTGACCCCAAGCTCTCCGATACTCTAGAACCGCTTAGCCAACGCAGAGCTATCGGATCTCTTTGCGTGATCTACCGCCTCTACAACGGGGAATGTTCTGACGAGCTTTCCGATCTCATCCTCGCATCGAGATTTTACCATCGCTCTTCCCGGCACCGTGACAAAGCTCATCCGCACATCATAGAACCCTGGGTTTCTCGAACGACTCGTTTCTCGAGATCATTTCTTCCCCATAAAGTACTATTATTTATTCTGTGCCTATAAACTATGGAATGAGCTTCCATCTGAGGTTTTCCCGTGTCGTACATGTCGTACGTAACCATGTTTTATTTCATGAAAAATGGTCATAAATTCCTTCAGGGTAGGCAGCGCATCGACAATTACCCCCAGTGTTGCCGGTGTCTATAAGCGACGGTGACCACTTCACATCAGGCCGTATGCTAGTTTGCCAATTTGTATCATAAAAAATAAAAAAAAAACTGCCAAGTGCTAGTCGGACTCTAGCACGAAGGGTTCCATACAATAATCTAAAATTAAAATTAAAATTACACGCAAATGTACCAGCCATCACCCAATCACGCAACAGGGGGACAGATCCAACTTTTTTGTTCTAACTGTCACCTTAGGGGGGACAGATCAGTGTGACAAATGGGAATAATTCGTCGCGCTCCATTTCCATTATTGTGATGTCTTGAGTTTGAGAAATAAAGCCGACGAAGTAACAATTCTTCATTGAGGAAATCCGCAGTTGACCCTATTTTCAACAAGTTTTTTTTTTTTTTTTTTTAACATTGATAGACCTTTGTTTGTGCACGATCTCACCTGTTGGTAAGTGACGATGCGGCCGAAGATGGAGCACAAAGGTCTAGAAGGCACCTATTCACTCTAGCCTTGAAGAGGTCCAGATTATAGTTGAGTTAGTAATTAATTTTGTAAAAATTAAAAAAAAAACCCCAAAGCTGAACGGCTGAACCGATTTTGATCAAACAAAGCTAAGAACACTCCCGAAAAATATACCTTTCAAACAAAAAAAAAACGATTTCGGTTCATCCGTTTGGGAGCTACGATGGGACAGACAGACACACACACACACAGACACGTCAAACTTATAATACCCCTTCGTTTTTCGTCGGGGGTTAAAAGAGAGGATAACCCATTCAATAAGAATTAATTATATTATTTTTAATTTCGAGGCCTTTGCGACTTGCGAGACAATGAGGGAAAGGATTGCATTTCAAAAAGGCTAATTCTCCTTAAAAAAAAAGATTGTTAATTTGTATTACACTATGTATAAAATATTTATCTTTTTTATGTTTTTTTATTTATCTTCACTATTATTTTGTATTTTTTAACCCCCGACGAAAAACGAAGGGGTGTTATAAGTTAGACGTGTCTGTGTGTGTGTGTGTGTGTCTGTATGTCCCAACGTGGCTCCCGAACGGATGAACCGAAATCGTTTTTTGTTTTTGTTTGATAGGTGTATTTGTCGGGAGTGTTCTTAGCTTTGTTGGATCAAAATCGGTTCAGCCGTTTTATTTCGTTCGGTTTTTTTTTAAGTTTTACAAAATTAATTCCCTGTAAATATGTAAACTTTGTTGTTTTGTTTGTTTGTTTGTTTGCCAAGCTGCGGTGAAATGGCTAGTACAGTATAAACACAATTACCTACTAGTAATAAATTAGTGCTTAGGAACGTACCATCTGGACTAGCGCCTAGAAAGGAATGGAATCGCTTCGAAGCGAATGTCTTTTGGCTAGGCCGGCTGATATGCATTGCATGCAAATAATATTATGGAAATTAAAAAAAAAAGTGGCCAAGTGCGAGTCGGAGTCGCCCATGAAGGGTCCCGTAGCAGCAAGTAACATAATATCAAAGTTCTTGGATGGTTTACGATTTATGACGTATTAAAAAAAAACTACTAACTAGATCTCGTTCAAACCAATTTTCGTTGGAAGTTTACATGGTAATGTACATTTTTTTTTTAGTTTTATCATTCTCTTATTTTAGAAGTTACGGGGTTGGGGGGGGGGGGACTTTTTACCACTTTGGAAGTGTCTGTCGTGCAAACTATTCAGTTTAGAAAAAAGTTATATTATAAACCTCAATATCATTTTTGAAGACCTATACATAGATACCCCACACCAACGGGTTTGATGAAAAAAAAAATTGAGTTTCAGTTCTAAGTACTAATACTTAGAACTGAACCCCCATTTTTTTTTTGTTTTTTTCTATTTTTTTGTGAAAATCTGAATGCGGTTCACAGAATACACCTACTTACCAAGTTTCAACAGCATAGATCCTATAGTTTCGGAAAAAAGTGGCTGTGACATACACGAACAGACATAACATGTCATAGTAAGATGAACTCTTGTCTTCTAAGCAGGAGGCAAAATGTTCAATACCCACCCTGGGCCTGCATATCTGAATCTTCCGAAGACCCTAACTGGCAATTATAATGAATAAGACCCCTAGGAATCATTTCAACGAATTTGTTTGAAGATTGTAGTTTCACCTACCTACACAGAACTGACTTCGACTGAAACAAGGCAATACTATGTTTTTTTTTTTTAATATTGAATGAGCGAAGCGAGTTCTCTGATTCAACTTGGAAGAATTGGCATTTGTATGTATGTATGTATGTATGTTTGTCCGAGCATAACTTCCGAACCGTTAATCCGATCTTCATGAAATTTGATTGGGAGGTGATAGTATTGGTACAATTTGTTGGTAAGGTTATGAGCTATATCGGTCGGGGGGTTGTTGAGATATTGGGGTCCAAGAGGAGGTAAAAAAAAGTGAGAATATCAGATCAAATGTGGTGTCATATGAAAGTTCCTCGCTTCGACATTTCAAAACTATTTTAGTTTCTGAGATGTTAGGGTAAATCAAAAATGTAAAAAAACAAAACCTCTAGGGTACTTCCACTAATCCTACAACGCTGTTTTTTTTACGTTTGTAGCTTTTATGATACAAATACTGGGAAAAGTCTAAAATTTATGAATCTTGAAACTTGTAGGTACCTACTCTATAAAATAACAACCAGTGTATAACATTCTTTGTTGACCTCCCGTTTCTAGGAATTTTAACGACGTTGAAGGTCTAACTTTTCGAACCACATGTGGATGTACATAGATATTTTTTCGAAATAAATAAGGTAACCTACCTAAACCGTGTGTATTCGTGAGGTCTCAGTTCAAAAAACCTTGTGCGTAAATATATAGGTAATTATGATCAGCTAGTAGTATTTAATTTAATTTTTACGTAATTAAGATAATATTATATTTGTCTGTAATTTCTGTCTAGTTGTTTGTAATTTAATTTTCTCCCATTATTTATACAAAGTTCATATGTAGAGACCTTGCAATGCATTGCGGCCTCCGGCTGTCTGGCTGATTCGCATACACATGTCCAATCCTAAATGTTTGTTTTTCTAATATTTTCTATCCGAGCTAATTATGATATGACAGATCGAAGCGGCAACAGCGCTTAGCCGGCGTAAGTCACGAGCTGACAACGTCGCGTGTAAGTGACATGTTACTGTTATCTAATCTGCGGCTATGTGTGTGACACTGTCAGTGTACACTCACACACTGACATAAATGAACTAAAATTTCGATGTTATTTTCGCTATTAATCCACTGTTTTCTTCAACCAAATATGTGTTGACGCAAATAATGACCAATATAAAAGCCAACAACAGTCATTTCAGTGTAAAATTATACTCTGTTTGCCCATATTTGTGCTAATACGTTTGTATGGAAAAGCGACCACCTTAACACAACTAACAGCTTCATCTTTTTTTTTTTTTTTTTTTCTATACTACTTGGATGACGGAACAAACAAGAGGCCCACCTGATGTTAAGCGGTAACCTCTGCCTATGAACAATGCATTACCTCATAGGTCACGTCCACTAAGGACGCACCCTATATGGCATTGCACTGCGCCCGCCACCCTGAGACATAAAGATGAAAAGTCTCATGTGCCTGTAATTTCACCGGCACCCTTACCCTTCAAACCGGAACACAGCAATGCGAGCACTACTGCTTTGCGGCAGAAATAGGTATGGTGGTAGTACTTCCCCGGACGAACTCTTTCACAAAAAAGCTCTACTACTACTAAACACTACGTAATCATACCACATCATCCACCACTTCATCTTAGTAATTATCTATGGAATTGGTACAAAATATTCCTGTTCGCTTCTCAGAGTACATTTTATAACTTGTTTGACGATTACTCGTTAACTTGTAAAGGCTAATTAGCTGTGATAGTTTTTTTTTAACTTCGTTACATATACTACTGTCAAATTTAACTAGAAAAAGTTAATTTTCATCATACTAGAATCGACATTTACCTCTACCGCCCTCAGTCCTAGACTCGACCGGGGTGTGGACCCTGCCCCTCAGCGCTGCTAGTTCATCATCAGTGCGGTCTGCCAGGTGGGTCACCGCCATCGAGAACCCAAGGTGCGCACGGTTCTTGGAGTGGATCATACTAGACTCGACACTTACCTCTACCGCCCTCAGTCCTAGACTCGACCGGGGTGTGGACCCTGCCCCTCAGCGCTGCTAGTTCATCATCAGTGCGGTCTGCCAGGTGGTTCACCGCCATCGAGAACCCAAGGTGCGCACGGTTCTTGGAGTGGATCATACTAGACTCGACACTTACCTCTACCGCCCTCAGTCCTAGACTCGACCGGGGTGTGGACCCTGCCCCTCAGCGCTGCTAGTTCATCATCAGTGCGGTCTGCCAGGTGGTTCACCGCCATCGAGAACCCAAGGTGCGCACGGTTCTTGGAGTGGATCATACTAGACTCGACACTTACCTCTACCGCCCTCAGTCCTAGACTCGACCGGGGTGTGGACCCTGCCCCTCAGCGCTGCTAGTTCATCATCAGTGCGGTCTGCCAGGTGGGTCACCGCCATCGAGAACCCAAGGTGCGCACGGTTCTTGGAGTGGATCATACTAGACTCGACACTTACCTCTACCGCCCTCAGTCCTAGACTCGACCGGGGTGTGGACCCTGCCCCTCAGCGCTGCTAGTTCATCATCAGTGCGGTCTGCCAGGTGGTTCACCGCCATCGAGAACCCAAGGTGCGCACGGTTCTTGGAGTGGATCATACTAGACTCGACACTTACCTCTACCGCCCTCAGTCCTAGACTCGACCGGGGTGTGGACCCTGCCCCTCAGCGCTGCTAGTTCATCATCAGTGCGGTCTGCCAGGTGGGTCACCGCCATCGAGAACCCAAGGTGCGCACGGTTCTTGGAGTGGATCATACTAGACTCGACACTTACCTCTACCGCCCTCAGTCCTAGACTCGACCGGGGTGTGGACCCTGCCCCTCAGCGCTGCTAGTTCATCATCAGTGCGGTCTGCCAGGTGGTTCACCGCCATCGAGAACCCAAGGTGCGCACGGTTCTTGGAGTGGATCATACTAGACTCGACACTTACCTCTACCGCCCTCAGTCCTAGACTCGACCGGGGTGTGGACCCTGCCCCTCAGCGCTGCCAGTTCATCATCAGTGCGGTCTGCCAGGTGGGTCACCGCCATCGAGAACCCAAGGTGCGCACGGTTCTTGGAGTGGATCATACTAGACTCGACACTTACCTCTACCGCCCACAGTCCTAGACTCGACCGGGGTGTGGACCCTGCCCCTCAGCGCTGCCAGTTCATCATCAGTGCGGTCTGCCAGGTGGGTCACCGCCATCGAGAACCCAAGGTGCGCTCGGTTCTTGGAGTGGATCATACTAGACTCGACACTTACCTCTACCGCCCTCAGTCCTAGACTCGACCGGGGTGTGGACCCTGCCCCTCAGCGCTGCCAGTTCATCATCAGTGCGGTCTGCCAGGTGGGTCACCGCCATCGAGAACCCAAGGTGCGCACGGTTCTTGGAGTGGATCATACTAGACTCGACACTTACCTCTACCGCCCTCAGTCCTAGACTCGACCGGGGTGTGGACCCTGCCCCTCAGCGCTGCCAGTTCATCATCAGTGCGGTCTGCCAGGTGGGTCACCGCCATCGAGAACCCAAGGTGCGCTCGGTTCTTGGAGTGGATCATACTAGACTCGACACTTACCTCTACCGCCCTCAGTCCTAGACTCGACCGGGGTGTGGACCCTGCCCCTCAGCGCTGCTAGTTCATCATCAGTGCGGTCTGCCAGGTGGTTCACCGCCATCGAGAACCCAAGGTGTGCACGGTTCTTGGAGTGGATCATACTGTGGGTAGAAATCATTTTTATGGTGGATGCTCTAGCATGCGGCGCGAAATTCTGTTTTTTTTTTGTTTTTTGCCCATAACAGCTCATCAACACTTCTTCAGACAGCGGAAATTGATTTCGCGAGAACTAGAAGACTTGACACACATGTTTTAATTGATAGTATATCTCATAAATATCATCAATTGAGCTGCAATCTCCTTAAACATATTTTTACATATATATTTTTTGTTTAGGAGGATCGTAGCTAAACTGATGGTATTTATGAGATAATATCAATTAAAACATGTGTGTTAAGTCTCCTAGTTCTCGCGAAATCAACTTCCGCTATCAGAAGAAGTGTTGATGAGCTGTGATGAGAAAAAAAGACCAAAAAAAATGAATTTCACGCCGCCAGCGAGTGCATTCACCTTAACCGAGTTCAGAAAAGGAGGTTATGTAAATGAATAAATAATGCTGGACAGTTCACACAACATTATCCAGCCCCAAGCTAAGCAGATCTTGTATTATGGGTACTAGACAACTGATATACTTAATACAATACATTACATAGATAGATATTTCGTATTATACATAGAAAATAACCAGAACACCCTGAACAAATATCTGCATATCGGACAAATATTTGTTCCGAGGCGGTAATCGAACCCGCAACCTCTTGCGAACCTTCGCCCGCCGCGCCACAGAGGTCGTCAATGACTTGGTTGATGGCCCACATACGGGGGCTTGTGGCCGATCGTGAAAGAACAGTCCGGAGAGTTCGTCCGGGGAAGTACTACCACCATACCTATTTCTGCCGCAAAGCAGTAGTGCTCGCATTGCTGTGTTCCGGTTTGAAGGGTAAAGGTGCCAGTGAAATTACAGGCACATGAGACTTTTCATCTTTATATCTCAGTGTGGCGGACGCAGTGCAATGCCACATAGGGTGCGTCCTAGGTGGGCGTGACCTATGAGGTAATGCACTGTTCATAGGCAGAGGTTACCACTTAACGTCAGGTGGGCCATCTGCTTGACCCGTGATTGCAAGTAGTATAAAAATAAACTATGCAAGAAGTGAGCCCTGACGCGCTGAACCCTTTCAGCACACTGGTTCCTGTAACTGTCCTCACCGTAAGTTCTGCCTGAAGATACCGAGTCGTTGCGCGTGCTCCACTGCGGTGCCGTACTTCTTGTTATGTTTTGTTTTGAACCTGTTAACACAATGTATCTTAAGATATTAAATAGTAGATTATGCTCTAAGGCAGCGGTTCCCAAACTTATTTTGTCTACTGCCCACTTTGAGAATAAACTATTGTACAGCGCCCCCATAATTATTTTTCAGTGCACCCATTTTTTCACCTACTTAAAAACCACTATCATAGTTAACTTCAAATTAAAACAATTACTAAGTATTGTGAGCTAAAATATTATTGCCCGCAGTCTATTATTTAAGGATATTACATAACCAGGAATATTTATAACTATTAAAATGCGAAAGTGTGTCTGATTTGACGCTACCATTTCTTTTTCTGTGTCTCTTACCGCCCCCCTTTACGCTTGCAGCGCCCACAAGGGTGCGTTATCGCCCACTTTGGGAACCACTGCCCTAAGGAAATAAAGCAGTGCTACGTCTTAAGGTGGGTTTAGACCAAACAAACAAAGATCTAGAGCTAGAACAAGAGCATTCTTTCTTGTTTTTTTAGTGTAAACGAAAGTTTATGATTCAAACTGTCGACATTTTTAAACTAAAGAAATAGTTACAGTTGTAAAAGGATCAAAACCTCCTCTCATCAGGACGACCTCTGTGGCGGGGCGGGCGAACGTTCGCCTGCGACGCCGGAGGTTGCGGGTTCGATTCCCGCCTCGGAACAAATATTTGTGCGATATGCAGATATTTGTTCAGGGTGTTCTGGGTATTTTCTATGTATAATAAAAAATATCTATCTATGTTATATATTGTGTATTAAGTATATCAGTTATCTAGTACCCATAACACAAGCTCTGCTTAGCTTGGGGCTAGATAATGTTGTGCTGTCCAGCATTATTATTTATTTTATTTATTTATTTATTTAAAACGGATCAGACGCGCTATTGTATTGCAATCTAAACAAAAAAGGTAAATAAGTATAACCGCGCCCTTAAATCCCACGCTGGGTCTCTTTCTGAACAGACTACCAAAGGAAGTAGGCAACCGCTGACCCAGGTCAAAAATAAATGAACCACCTTCATGAAAGTAATTAGTACCGTTCTAAATGTTGTTTTTTGTCCAAATTTTCTAAATAACTTTTTGAAGTTGCGAAGCAAAAGTTGTATTTCTAAATAATTAGATCAACTTATTGCATTTGCGTGAAACAAAACGTAACAAACTTCATTACTTTCCCACAAATTCTACGCAAGAAATTATATTAGCTTTTTCATTATCTTAACATTATGTTATCAATAACCAAAAGTATCCCAACTGTACGTTACGTTAGTCAAAAAAGTTGGGTCAAACAATGTATTGGGAGTTGCCCGTGTTCTTTGGAATAGAGATAGCTGGACTCCTGGAATAACACATAGGCTATTTTTATCTCGATATTCCCACGGGTTCGAGACTTACACGGGTAACACCGCGGGGCGCAGCTAGTAAGTAATACTACATACATTCATAGACACACGCCTTTTTCCCCGAAAGGGTAGGCAGAGCCTCAAATAGGCCTCTTTTCACCGTGGCTTGCACCATCGTGCGATACAGACGTGACAAGTGGTGAGCTCATCGCCACCATTGCTTCCCACGACTAACTCTGATAACGCTTTCTTCATGTAATAGCACATTCCTTAAATAAGCTTGCAGCCAGGACAAATCTTTTCGACAAGTCCGTGTAATCCCTTAGTCGGGTTTTACGACATTCACGGGAGGAGACGGAGGGGTCTAACGACATGATAAGTAATACTAGTACCTTGAAAACTCCATATCAATATGTGCATCGTGTACTGGGTGTACAAACTCCTTCATGGGGTTGAATGTAGCCTGGTGCTGCTTCCCGGGCCCCGGGAACGAACCGCATTGGAGCGCTGCAATACATAACATAACTCTTCAGACAAGACACAACAGTCTTCAGACACAAGTCTTCTCTTAACAGTCTCTTAAGAGACTGGTGGTAGCAGGAGTGCCCGCTCACTCACTCACCCACACACCCGCACACCCACTTATTCACCTCATCAAAGCCATGCAAGCGAAATTTATATTCTTATATTTTTATTATTTACTTTCACTTAGGGTAGATTCGACCAATTGCCGCCTTATACCAGTATAACTATACATGGTATTATCTTACTCTTTCGATTTACTCTCCGATAACTTCATTAGCGTTTTACCAACCCAAACGAAGAGTAGACAATACTGGGTATTGTTATCTAATTGTTATCTAAAGGTATAGGAATGAATGAATGAACCAATATGTAAGCCTACTAGAATCAAAATTCAGTTGTTGTTAAGAGTGCAGTGTGAAATTGTATGGCTACTCAATTGTGCCGCATTATAACTGGCTTCCTGCTACCTAAGACAGCCCAAACTCTCTTGGGTAGGGTAGGGTAAAAAAAAGGTAGGTAGGTACATACCGGTATGATGACCTATATTCCAAAAGAAGATGCTCTTTTTAGCTAGCAAACATAAAGTAGCTTCTTTGGACAATCGATACATCACGGCAAAGTCATGGCCATTATAATTTTATCGAAGTGATTATTATTTTCCCACCGCGAACGCCTCGGTACCTATGTATTCTTCGACATCGCTGTCGGAATCTTCTATCATAGTTATAAGCGCTCTATTATTACAAATCAAACGAAAAACACTGAAAAATAATTAATTTCTAACTCACAAAAATGCACTGGATGCAATTAGAATGCACAGATGGATGCTTGACTTGCGAAACAGCTGGCAAATGTGGCGGCCGCCATTAAAATACTCTCCGATAACTAGTTTACTCCGTAAATTTTGGCGGTATAGTGATTTACTCTCAGATAGGCTGGCTATACTTTGTATAAGACTTGGTAGAACCACAGAGTAGAACGCAAATATCACTTACTCTAGAGTAAGTAGTGATTTTACTCTTAGTATAAGACTTATACTTGTTTGGTCGAATCTACCCTTAGTCATATATTTCCTTTCTTTAAAATTAGTATAAGTATTTTTGTTAGTATCCATATTTTTTTGTAATATTAGTATAACCCTTTTTTGGCCTTATTGTTGTGTATTTAGTTATTTGGACTTTATATATTGTAATGCTGTTGGTTTACCTCAATAAAATAAAATTAAAATAACATAACATAACATAACACCCAAGAGTCACATACAGATCCCACACTAGGATTCCCTGTGTCGTGGGTATCAGAAACTACGAGTACCATAACACACAGACCTGGAACATATATTTGCAGATCATACAAAAATTTTTCCCGCAGCGGGAATCGAACCTGCAACCTTTCACCCAGCTTTCGTCTCAGCCGGATACTTACCCGACGCGCTACAGAGGTCGTCATATACATACAAAGGACGTTATGGAGGGCAGCATATTTTGATTGACTGTGTGTGCAGTTTAATCAAAATAAATTTTATTTCTTTCTTTCTTCCTTTCAGAATACAGCAGAAGTAGAATTAAAAAAAAATGCTGGCCAGTTCACACAACATTATCCAGCCCCGAGCTAAGCAGAGCTTGTGTTATGGGTACTAGATAACTGATATACTTAATACAATACATAACATAGATAGATATTTTTTATTATACATAGAAAATACCCAGAACACCCTGAACAAATATCTGCAGATCGTACAAATATTTGTTCCGAGGCGGGAATCGAACCCGCAACCTCCTGCATCGGAGGCGAACCTTCACCCGCCGCGCCCCAGAGGTTGACAAAAGTTAAATAAAATCTTGTAAAGACATAACTCTTCTCTTTGGCAGTCGGGGAAAAGGGCTGGATTTTGTACAGGTGTTTTCGGTTAGGCTAAACCGATTCGGACGGTAGCGTCCCGTGCACAAAATGTCCCTTTCGCGAAAAGAACATAATCAATCGTCGATTCTTAAATATCCGTTTATGAGTTGGTGAACTCGGGTCTTACTGTTAACTTTGAAGACGTCAGGATCGATGCTGTCCACGTTGTAATCGCTGTAGTCCAGATAGTAGTGGTCGAAGTGAGAGCCGAGCAGCGAGTTGAACCCTTTCATCTCATACCTGAAAGGACACACAGTCACAAGTGACCACCATACCTATTTCTGCCGCAAAGCAGTAGTGCTCGCATTGCTGTGTTCCGGTTTGAAGGGTAAGAAGGGTGTCGGTGAAATTACAGGCACATGAGACCTTTTATTTTTATGTCTCAGGGTGGCGGACGCAGTGCAATACCACATAGGGCGCGTCCTAGGTGGACGTGACCTGTGAGGTAATGCACTGTTCATAGGCAGAGGTAACCGCTTAACATCAGGTGGACCATCTGCTTGTTCCGTCATTCAAGTAGTATACAAAAAGTGCAATCAGCTTGTATAACTCACATGGATGGGCGGCGTTCAGCAAACTGGACGACATTCTTAAGTCCGCTGAAATTCCATAATGTCTGAAGACTCGACTTAATAACCTGTGTGTTCTGCCTTTTTTTTATACTACTTGGAAGACGGAACAAGCATGAGGCCCACCTGATGTTAAGCGGTAACCTCTGCCTATGAACAGTGCATTACCTCACAGGTCACGTCCACCTACGACGCACCCTATGTGGCATTGCACTGCACCCGCCACCTTGAGACATAAAGATGAAAAGTCTCATGTGCCTGTAATTTCACCGGCACCCTTACCCTTCAAACCGAAACACAGCAATGCGAGCACTACTGCTTTGCGGCAGAAATAGGTATGGTACATAGGCGAACTTAATGCTAAAAAGCATTCTCTACCATCTAACCTTTGTGTATTGCGAATACATTTATGTAGGTCATTGGCCAATATTTGACGATGACTGATCTTTCGCTAACGTCATGGTTATGTACATTTTCTTAAAAATGTATGTATTTTGATTATTTTCGATATTTTGGCACAGTTCCATGCGCCATGATCACGGGAGAACACATGATCATGGGAGTTCTCCCGTGATCATGGCGAATGCAACTGTGCCCAATATTATAATTATATAATGCCTTATAATTAATTATAATTATATAATATGATACCCCCTAAACACATTTTTACAGTGTTTTATGTTTTGTTTATGGGTATCGTAGCTAAACTGATGATATTTATGAGATACAATCAATTAAAACATGTGTGTTAAGTCTCCTAGTTCTCGCGAACTCAACTTTCGCTATCTAAAGAAGTGTTGATGAGCTGTAATGCGCAAAAAACACCAAAAAAAATTAATCTCGCGCCGCTAACGTGAGCATTCACCTTAAATAAAAGCTTGTAAAATCATGTAAAATATCCCGTTTCTAGTGAAAATTATACCTAGGGATGTCCATAAAAGAGCCAGTGATATATAGTTACCTGACTGGTATAGGCAAGGAGTCCCCTCGGAGACTCTTCCTGTACTTGACCCACATGGTGTACTTGTTGATCTTGTCGCCGATGGTTTCCACCATCTGCCATTTAGACGTGTCAGAGTCTTGCATCATCTCTGTTCCTGGAATACGCAATGTTCTTAATTAGTTTCCCGTCTGTTGATGACGAAGATGATGGTTCTTTGACTCAGCTTCTCCTTGTTCTCGAGGCACCACACAGGCGCTTCCCACCTTTTTTTTAAACTATGATAGACCCTCATTTGACCGCTATCTCACCTGTTGGTAAATGACGATGCGGCCGACGTTGGAGCACGAAGGTCCAGAAGGCACCTATTCACTCTTGCCTTAAAGAGACCCATATTATAGTTTTCAGGAAAGACAGACGACGGCAACTTGTTCCATTCCTTAGCAGTTCGCATTACAAAGGTGGAACCGAAACGCTTAGTGCGAATTGCGGGTATACTGATGAGGTAAGGATGGTACTGAGCCGTGCGCCTGCTTGGAGTATGATGAAAAGGTGATGGTGGGATCAGATCATGAAGCTCCTGGGCTCATTCCCCGAAATGTAACCTATAGAAGATCGAAAGGCATGCGACTTTACGGCGGTGCTCGAGACTCTGGATCCTAGTCTCTATGGAAATAGGGAAATCAGCAACTGCACGTGATTGGTCGCAGAAAACGAACATAGGGCGTGTCCACGATGCGACCAAATATCAGTCTTATCTTTCTCTTGTGCAGTGCGGACGTGTCGTTTGGTGTCACGTGTAGTATTATTTTATCTGTCGTGCTACTAACAAGGAAAGGTACGCAACTGTCCGGCTCCGATTTGATTTATTTTGATATATGTTAGAGAGTCGTTTAAAATAACAGACACTTATTTTTTTAGCTGCCCATTAAATAAAAAATAATGCTGGACAGTACACACAAAATTAACTAGCCCCAAACTAAGCAGAGCTTGTGTTATGGGTACTAGATAACTGATATACTTAATACAATACATTACATGGATAGATATTTTTTATTATACATAGGAAATACCTAGAACACCTTGAACAAATATGTGCAGATCACACAAATATTTGTTCCGAGGCGGGAATCGAACCCGCAACCACCTGCGTCGCAGGTGAACCTACGCCCGCCGCGCTACACAGAGGTCGTCAAACCTATCGTCTGTCATCCTCAACCTATTGTGAGAAATTATCCTCCAAAGTACTGAAAAGTGACTAAACCCTCTAACTTCTGTAGAGAGTTTTGTTCAAGCAAAGCCCGCGGCTTCGCACGCTTAGTGTCAGTGACAATTAAATGTAACCAAGAAATAAACAGTGACACGGAGGAGACAAAATATGTTTTTCGAACTCACCCATGTACCTGAAGTCAGTCATATCGGGTAACACGGACTGGACTTCCTGCTGGGTGTCCGAAGTTCCGTTTACTTGCAGGCATGTCTCTTTATTCAGTTCTGTTTCCGTGGTCACGGGCGCAATCTGAAATAACATACCAATCTATGAGAAAAAACACAAAAAAACAATGTAAAGTTCCCGCCACGAGAAGCTATAAAGGAGGTACATTTAGTAGTAGTAGAGATTTTTTGTGAAAGAGTTCGTCCGGGGAAGTATTACCACCGTACCTATTTCTGCCGCAAGCAAGCTCGCATTGCTGTGTTCCGGTTTGAAGGGTAAGGGTGCCGATGAAATTACAGGCACATGAGACTTTTCACCTTTATGTCTCAGGGTGGCGGGCGCAGTGCAATGCCACATAGGGCGCGTCCTAGGTGGACGTGACCTACAGTGTAATGCACTGTTCATAGGCAGAGGTTACCGCTTAACATCAGGTGGGCCACATGCTTGTTCCGTCATTTAGTAGTATAAAAAAAAAAAAAAAAAAAAAAAAAAAAAACTAAATACAGAACAGTAAGGCCAAAAAAGGGTTATACTAATATTACAAAAAAATATGGATACTAACAAAAATACTTATGCTAATTTTAAAGAAAGGAAATATATGACTAAGTGATAATAAATAATATAAATATAAGAATATAAATTTCGCTTGCATGGCTTCGATGAGGTGAATAAGTGGGTGTGCGGGTGTGTGGGTGAGTGAGTGAGCGGGCACTCCTGCTACCACCAGTCTCTTAAGAGACTGTTAAGAGAAGACTTGTGTCTGAAGACTGTTGTGTCTTGTCTGAAGAGTTATGTATTATATGTATGTACCTATGAGGTAATGCACTGTTCATAAGCAGAGGTAACCGCTTAACATCAGGAGGGCCATCTGCTTGTTCCGTCATTCAAGTAAAATAAAAATAAATTAAAAAAATGGTGGGCAACCGCTTACCCAGGTCAAAAATAAATGAACCAAAATGTCATGGACATAATTACTACGGTTATTTTAACTTGTATATTTTTAGAAGTTGGGAAGCAAACATTGTATTTCTAAATAATTAGATAAATCAACTCATTGCATTTGCGTGAAACAAAACGCAACAAGCTTCATGACTTTCCCATACGACGACTACCTCACTACCACTACTACTTACTGTTTACTTTTTGACGACCTCTTTGGTGCGGCTGGCGATGGTTCGCCTGCGTCGCAGGAGGTTGCGGGTTCGATTCCCGCCTCGGAACAAATAATTTGTGCGATCTGCAGATATTTGTTCCGGGTGTTCTGGGTGTTTTCTATGTATAATAAAAAATATCTATCTATGTAATGTATTGTATTATGTATATCAGTTACCTAGTACCCATAACACAAGCTCTGGCTTAGCTTGGGGCTAGATAATGTTGTGTGAACTTGTCCAGCATTATTTATTATTTATTATTATTTATACCCATGTATTAATGTACCTACTTATGCAATTAATTGTAAATTATATTTAAGAACCGCTGACATGTAACCTTACAACGTTATTAATAAATAAACATAAACATAAACAACTTCAACGAAAGAAATTAAATTAGCTTTTTAATTATCTTAACATATATTATCAATAACCAAAAGTATCTCAACTATACGTTATATTAGTCAAAAAAGTTGGGTCAAACAATGTATGGGGAGTTGCCCATGTTCTTTTGTAAACACTAAAACATAACCCGACGAAGTGAAATTGCTCCTTAGTTTCGGATAGATAGATAGATAGAAAATTCTTTATTGCACAAGACAAAAAGGTATGGTACAGTTTGGACTTGAAGACTCCCATGGAAGCGTGATAGCGTGGTATGATAGAGTGTGGGGACGCAGAATACGCGGGGCGGAGAGTGGCTGTTTTGTATGCAGGACTAGAAGTAGGTACAATATTTTCCTAACACCAACTTCCCAGGTGGTCCCATGGTCATCAGGTCAAGATCTGATGATGGGATCCTGGAGAAATCAAGGAAACTCTTCAAACTTTAGAGACACACTTGAAGAGTTTTTTTTTTCATATCTTATTCAGGTGTGTGCATCATCATGATTGGGAATCATCATCTCATGCTCGTGAGCTGATGGTGTAAGCAACAGCACCCTTTATCGATTAGGATATCTCCTTCTTCGAATCTACATACACAACACATCTACATAAAACCACCGATTGTAAATTTAGTTTTTGTTTAATGTTTGTGTGTAATTTTATTTTAACAGTTTGTAAGGTGTGCAATAATGTATTTTCATTCATTCATTCATTCATTCATAAACCTGTAAATGACGAATACATAACATAACATAACATAACACCTAACAGTCACATACATAGTCCTGTGTGCTGAGTCTGGCTTTTTACCAACCATTTGGCACGGGTGTATGGTGTGGTGTAACACGCATTTTTGTATGGGAATATGATAAGCGCCCCTAGCGTACACTTTGAGAACTTATATTCTGAGTCCCAGCTGCCATGCTTACGATCATCGTCGTTACACTATACACCGATCGTATAAGCCGAGCCACGGCCGTCGTATCGCAAGCACTTACGTGCCGTTTTTAACGGTTTTTCATTTATTTCTGAGTCCGAGTGCCAAATTTGACAGCTTCACGCTTGGAATACGATGACACGACGGCGACGATGAGCGTTACGCTCAACACTTGTGTTTTTGGCGGTGAGAGGTGAGCGCTACACGGTAGTGTTTATTTTTCTGTGTAATTGTGGACTTTGATGGGGTTCTTTGTTATTGAGAATGTCTGCGAGATATTTTCTTGCATAGATGTTGATGAAGAAGAACGGGCTCGTGAGCTACGGGAAATGCGAGACAGTCTTCGGGCATCCTTTGATCCTGTCGAAGATCTCCCGGAGACCGAATTTAGGAATACCGGCTGTCGAAAGAAGCCTTCGTATTCCTATGCGAAGACACCGAGCGTACCGACCGACCGACCAAAGGCCTAAGCAGCGTGTGAGCCTTGAAGTAAAAGTGAGTACCTATATTACTTTTGTCAATAATTTACCTCGTAGACAGAGTATAGAGGTACGCTCTACGATTTAACTGCTCTAGGCCTTATTTTGCTTGTAGATTGTGGTTTCTTTCTTTACCCCTGTCTCTGGTTCGTTTCAAAGACCTAGCGTGGTGAAAGATTCTTCTTTGATGATACAAATTACCTACTTAGGTACTTAATGCTCAAAAAACTAACTATATGTGCTATACAATATATAATAGAACCCAACCTGGAAGGGATTTCAACATACGGATACATAATTATGAAAACATACATGACGACCAGTGTAACTGTCTCATAATTAACAAAGTCTCCTCAACTAAGTACTTGGGAGTCATGTTAGATCAAAAAATCAAAAATCATTCCTAGAAAATTTTACTTTAGCAATGTTTATAACTTAGGTATGTATTTCTTGTTTCAGAAAATCACGAAGGACTCCGGAGAAAAGGTGGCCGTAAGCCTCACATCAGTCATCAAACCCTACGGATACAACTAGTAGAGGATAAGATATCATACAAATTCTAAATTCTTTGCATAAAAATAAACATCTGGTTGTCCAAAACGTGGTTTCATTGCGGATAGGTAGATACATAACTAAATCAAGAGAATATAGGACTACAATTATCTTACCCTTGGCTTGCATGTACCTGTACATAAGAGAATTGTGTATTCTTGTGAAACAACACCCAGAATACTTTATCTGATTGCTTCATAGCAATCAGATATACCTACCTAGTTGTAAAAAATGTTGAGCCTAGAAATCCATTTATACTTTATTTACCCAAACTTAAACTGCAGACTTATAAGAGAAATATATATAATAAATGTAAATGCCATACGGGTCTATAATAAAATACCAAATTCATGGATTTGCCATTAAGTATATCAGTTATCTAGTACCCATAACACAAGCTCTGCTTAGCTTGGCGCTAGATAATGTTGTGTGAACTGTCCAGCATTATTTATTTATTTATGTTCTTATGTTTAAAAGCAAGCTAGCGAAAGAGGTGTTATAATTGTATTGTAACACCTCTTAGAAATAAGTTACCTGTATTCGAGCTAGTAAAATATTTTTATTCTTAGGTACCGGATGAAAAAAGTTAATGATCTCAGTAAGGTTAATGTAAGGTTTAAGGTATCTGCGATTATGATCATAGTGAAATAATATAGACAACTTACCTGTCCTGTTACCCTGTGTAAATAAACAAGATCTAATTTCTTGGACTTGTCAGTTAGGTCGCTGCTACCATGACTTTACTAGATCTATATATATATATATCTATATTTATATTTTATAGATTTATCTAGATGATTTTTGGTTTCGGGCCTTATATGAATGTATTTACCAAAAATATTCTTAAAAAACAACACTTCTCCCAATGGCCTAAACTAGGGGGGAAATCATAAGTGATACTAGAAAGTTATGCGCTCCTGCCCAATACGAAAAATTCAGTCATTGAAATTACCACCAAAGTAAGTCAAAAGTATTTTATTCATTGAAATCACAAGGTAGGTACAATCACTCCACAAGCACAGAAGTTTACTGGGGTCTTCGCAGGCTTCTCGGGTTGTTGAGGATTTGTTTACGTTGAGCTGCTATTTCCACACATTCCAGGATTAAGTGGGCAGCCGATTCTTCTTCGGTCAGACACCCTCTGCAGAGTGGGCTGTATGTGGCTCCGATGTTGAAGAGGCGTTGAGACTGTGTCCTATGAGTGTCCCCACGAACCCACGATGGTGCGAAGGGTTATTCTTTGAAAGTTGAGCAGGCGACGTATCAGTTGTTGTAGGTAAGCCAAGCCAGCCGGTAGGGCAGCTCTTGACTGTATGCAGCCCGTGGTCCGTGCCCAGCGTTCATTGTGTTTATTAGTGCTGCGGAGCTGCATCCATGTTTGCACGAAGACGTTTGTTACTTATAAATATTTGAATACTTTCTTTGTTTGGAAATTAATGAAAATACTTGAATTTGACTACTACACCTTCTTCTTCTTCATAATGGCGAAAACCAACTTCAACTTCAACTTCAAAAATCAAAATACAATTTGACTTTGACATCTTTACAGTGACAACTGACACATTCAACAATCAAATTCCATAGACAAATACCTTTTTATCAGTTTTAAATTCATTTCGACAACATATCATAGCCAATTTTGGCGTCTTCCGGTGTTATACGATCGTGTCCCTACGATGGGTGGTATACGACGGTGTTGAACCACTAAGACTCACTTATGTCCCACACACACCGGTGTATGGTGTAAGCGTAGTGTAAGTACGACGGACGATTGGTGTCATCGTGTGCAAAACTGCGACTCACCACTCTGATCCTACACTAGGCTCTCCTGTGTCGTGGGTATCAGGAACTACGAGTACCATGGTACCACAACACGGAACTAATATTTGCAGATCATACAAACATTTTGTCCCGCAGCGGGATTCGAACCCGCAACCTTTCGCATCTCAGCCGGCATCTCGCCCGACGCGCTACAACGGTCGTCAACCTCTTTTTTTTTGTATACAACTTGGTATGACGGATCAAGCAGATGGGCCCACCTGCAGTGCATTATCACATAGGTCACGTCCACCTAGGACGCACCCTATGTGGCATTTCACCGCGCCCGCCACTCTGAGACAAAGATGAAAAGTATCATGTGCCTGTAATTTCACCGGCAACCATACCCTTCGAACCGGAACACAGCAATGCGAGCACTACTGCTTTGCGGTAGAAATAGGTATGGTAGAGGTACTTCCCCGGACAAACTCTTTCACAAAAAAGCTCTACTATTTCTCTAGTAGTCCTACGAGTAGTAGCCCTACGAGTAGTAGTCCTACGAGTAGTAGTCCTACGAGTAGTAGTCCTACGAGTAGTAGTCCTACGAGTAGTAGTCCTACGAGTAGTAGTACCGTAGTACCTTTATCGATGTCCCGAACGGTGTGTACACGGCAGCAGTTAGCTGATACGTTTTCACCATTCCTCCGTAGTAGTCAATGCGGGATTTGCCATTCTGGGAATCGAACCTGCAAAAAGATACAAGAACCTTTGAAATATCAGTCACAACTAGCGTACTAGTGGTGTGGGAGCTGTCTTTATCAGGGGTGTCGCAGGTTCGGACCCAAATACGTAAAGCCAATCTGTGTAAGTGAGTACTGGCGTTTAAGGCTGCGCCAACCCCAAGCAGAAACTGACTGAGTTTAAAAAAACCTGTCGACATGTCCCGTAGGCTTGTGAAGTTCACGTACGAAGAATGATTAGGTTTTTTTTTCATACTACTTGGAATGACGGGTCAAGCAGATGGCCCAACAGATGTTAAGCGGTACCCCTCTGCCTATACAATGCACTATCACAGGTCACGTCCGCCTAGGACGCACCCTACGTGGCATTGCACTGCGCCCGCCACCCTGAGACATAAAGATGAAAAGTCTCATGTGCCTGTAATTTCACCGGCACCCTTACCCTTCAAACCGGAACACAGCAATGCGAGCACTGCTGCTTTGCGGCAGAAATAGGTATGGTGGCAGTAATTCCCCGGACGAACTCTTTCACAAAAAAGCTCTACTACTACTAATACTAATACTACTACTAAAGCTGTGCCAACGCCAGGAAGAAACTGACTAAGTTTCAAAAAAACCTGTTGACATGTCCCGTAGGCCACTTACGAAGAATGATTAGGAATTATTTCCCACTATTGAACGAGAACGAACTATTCCCCGAGATAGTAAATTCGAATAGTTCAATAGTAAATCAAAAAATACATTTATTTGTATCCAAAACACTGAAACTAAATACTTAATTTTGTAAAGGTTTCCTTAACAATATTTCCATTTAAACAACATAAGTACATGTTTATACACAGGTTATTTACTAACCCCCACACTAGGATTCCCTGTGTTGTGGGTAAAGTTAGTACGTACTATTCGTTCCTTTCGCAAAAGAGTGAGCGCGCGAGCACGCACACCGTCCGACCGATCACTCGATGGATGCGTTTCCAACATTAGGAGTACGAACGAACGAACGAACACGAACCAACACTCTTTTACAAGCAATGTATGTTTGTTTGTCCGGGTGGAATCTTGCTGAATTTTAAAGCAGTTATCCTCAACCGATTGAGATGATATTTTGCATACCTGTCAAGTTCCGATGACAATGCAATATTATAATGACACCGAGCTGATCTGATGATGGAGACAGAAGGTGGACAACGGAACTCCTCGAGGGATAATAGTAGACACGGCTAGTGTTTAGGCTCATTTTGATCAGCACACGGTTACGATCACTAATTTTATAAAAACTTGTGTTGACAAGTAATTAATTTTGTAAAAATTCAAAAAGCCCCCAACGCTGAACGGCTCAACCGATTTTGATCAAACAAAGCTAAGAACACTCCCGAAAAATACACCTTTCAAACAAAAGAAAAAAAAACTAAATCGGTTCATCTGTTCAGGAGCTACGATGGGACAGACAGACACACACACACACACACACACACACACACACGTCAAACTTATAACAACCCTTAATTTTTCATCGGGGGTTAAAAAAAATATTACCACAAAAACTTACTACCACTGAACTAACAGTACTAATAGAACTATAAGACTGAACTAGAACATTTGATTGATTGTACTAGTACGGAGCACAAGATAGATAGATAGATAGATAGATAACACTTTAACACAAGCTTATTGTCCAGGTTCTGGGCTCCAAAATCCGGGGTTTTCAAGCGTCTTATCCGGTTTGTCAAATTTTAGAGATGGCCCTATCTAAGGATATCCCTAGGATTATAGCCCCCCCCCCAACTATAATCCCCAGGATTATATTCAATGTTATTCTATGATGATAACATTAACAATGTCAAATAATACTGTAGATGCGCTATCTGTGCGTGTCTGTTGCTTATCGACTGACCCGCACGACCCTCAGATAAAGTTCAACAAATAAAAACACGCGTCTCAGTCTGTTTTCTAGTTCAGACAGAAAGGAGACAAGTCTTTTTGGGCCCACTGTATTTCGGGAATGTAATTTAGTCGAAATCAGACGGGCACCTTCCTTTATTAGGTACCTTATTTCAGGCATTATTTTTTTAACGTAATGGCTCGACAAACTGGCTTACGGCCCGCCTGATGGTAAGCTGTTACCGTCGCCTATTGACATCTGCAACACCAGAGGTATTGCCAATGCGTTGCCTGCCCTGAAGGACACTTTTTATATTTAAAAAATGCAAAAAAAAAAATTTTATTTTCGTCTAATTTGTTATGTCTACTTAGATTTATTTGTTTAGCATTTTCGATAATAGTATTAGGTATATTGATATTTTATGTTTATTTTTAAATTATCAGGTACATACATATGTATTCGGATTAACATAATCGGTTCAATTAATTAGTTTTGTTTGTTAAGAACTCTGTGCACTGGCTTCTGTTCCTGCTTAGCTAATTTCTGCCCTTCCAAACGTGCTGCCTGGGAGAAATCGCTCTCAGCGATAAGGCCGCCAAATGTACTGTACAATTGTTTCTGTTTATTTTGTTATGATTTCGTTTTATATGAACCGTTATGAACAATAAAGTGTTCCTCTATCATATCTATCTTTAGTGTAGTTAAAACACTGGATACCCTGAGTCGTGTTTTTTTTTTACTTTGATAGCCCTTTGTTTGGCCACGATCTCACCTGTTCGTAAGTGACGATGTAGTCGAAGATGTACGAATGTGTGTAGTTGAGATCGTGGTCAAACAAATGCATATCAAAGTTAATAAAAAAAAAAAAAAAAAAAAACGATCTTCTACCTGTTTTGAAATTCTTTATAATCACTTGACCCCTTATTAATCACATATTGAAACACAGCTGGTATCACGTTGCTGACTCAATACCAAATGTGTGCAGTATCGAGTTCAGCTGAACAATGCTTTGTATGAACTCTTAACTAGGTGAGTATGTTGTGTTGATTCAGTAAAAACGGTCTGTTATTTCGAAATAAGTGTTTTTTGTACCTGCAGCCATGACTATCTGCAATGTGTACTTAATTGGTTTATATTTACAATTTGAAATAATAACTACGTTTAGATATGTGCGCCCATATGTATTTTTATCTCTTTTTTTTTTAACGTTGATAGACCTTTGTTTGGCCACGATCTCACCTGTTGGTAAGTGACGATGCGGCCGAAGATGGAGCACAAAGGTCTAGAAGGCACCTATTCACTCAAGCCTTGAAGAGACCCAGATTATAGTTTTCAGGAAAGACAGACAACGTTAGTGTATTCCACTCCTTAGCAGTTCGCATTATAAAGGTAGTAACGTTTAGTACGAATAGAGGGTATACTAATGAGGTAAAGGTGGTACCGAGCCGTGCGCCTGCTCTAATATTCCGATAGGATAGAGACTTATGCGGGTGAAACCGGGACGCTGCTAGTAATTATAATTAACTGTAAGAAGTTATCTGAGTATAACACTTACCAAGCATAGAAGGGCTCATGTAGTTCTGCGTAGGGGATGTTTAGAACCCCCTTTACACTGTATACAGGGTTCCATTGTGGTGGGGCATCTGAAACATACAACAAAAATTATGAATTTCTACTATTCTTCACCATTCCAAATATACCATAAAAACAAACATGGATAATCAGTATTCGATAAAAATTCAATCTACGCAAAAAAAAGCGGCCAAGTGCGAGTCGGACTCGCCTATGAAGGGTTCCCGTAGCAGCAAATAACATAATATAGAAGTTCTTGGATGGTTTACGATATAGGACGTATTAAAAAAAACTACTTACTAGATCTCGTTTAAACCAATTTAACGTACATGGTAATGTACATCATATTTTTTTTTTAGTTTTATCATTCTCTTATTTTGGAAGTTACGGGGGGGGGGACACATTTTACCAATTTGGAAGTGTCTCTCGCGTAAACTATTCAGTTTAGAAAAAAAATATAGAAACCTCAATATCATTTTTGAAGACCTATCCATAGATACCCCACACAAATTGGTTTGATGAAAAATAAATTTTTGTTTCAGTTCTAAGTATGGAGAATCCCAAAAATTTATTGTTTTTTTTTTATTTTTGTGTAAAAATCTTAATGCGGTTCACAGAATACATCTACTTACCAATAGCATAGCTCTTATAGTTTCGGAAAAAAGTGGCTATGACATACGGACGGACGGACAGACAGACAGACATGACGAATCCATAAGGGTTCCGTTTTTTGCCATTTGGCTACAGAACCCTAAAAGACACCTGTTAATAACTTTTTAATTACATTCGAAATAAAAATCACACAGATTGAATTTGTATCGTATATTTAACATCCAGTTTTTTTATGGTATATTTGGAATAGTTCTGTATAATTTGCAATATGCGGAAACATCTTAATTGTCACTTGTTTAATTTTTAGATAAGTAATTAGTTATAACTTTTGAAACTATCATGGTTATGTACATAATTTTATGAGACGGTTCTCCCGTGATCATGGCGCATGCAACTGTGCCGAAATATCGGGAACATATAAAACTCAAAAATCATGGTAAATATCCCGTTTCTAGTGAAAATTAAGTAATTAGTTTTTCAGTACTGTTTGTTTTCCTCAGAAAATAAGTAAATAAAATGGTGATGATCATGTGTTTTACAGGTCACAGGAAGTCGGTGGACGGAGACGGATCAAGACCGTTCCTCGGGTGGATTTTTAACTGACTTAATCAAGTACAATACTCAAATTATAAATATGCATGGGTACTACATTACAATTCTAAGAGATCTCTGTACCAGAAACACGATGGGACAATATTTTCTCTATAGAAAAAAACCCCAAGATACTCGTACATCTAACTTTTGTCTAGATTCGATTGTTTATAAAAATGGTGCATGTTATTGGTTAAAAAATTAAATTAAAAAAACAATACAACAAAGCCGAATGTTTACAACAAAATTATTAATATTTTATGAGATATTTAATAATAACGGCTCGAGGCGATTTCAATGGAAAAAGATTTCTGCCTTGGTTTTGCACAGCCCTAATCATGATAATTATTGTTGATGTTTAACCTATAGGATAGACATGATACCTAATTGAATTTTCAGTCCATAATTTCTCTCAATTTTTGTACTGAGACGAAATCGGTGGATGGAGGTGGCACAATACGCTTTGTCGTGGCATTCTATATAACCAGGCCTGTCCTTCCACTCCGACCAACTGAACCGACCAACTGGTTGTGCAGAATGGAACCTGATGAGGGTTTTTATTCCAATCTAACCAACTAGTTGATCATTTATTTTATTTTGAGAAATATTATTCCAAAGGGACCAACTGAACCAACCAATTAAAACAGACCAACTATTTTCTTTCTCAACCATACAACTTTTTAGTTTATCTGATAGGACAAATTATGAATTCAAATTTATCCCCATCCACACAAGTTTGGTATGAAACCTTTTTAATGAACTGGCCAGTTATAATACATAATGAATTAATCTTTTATGACTAATTGACTGAAGTATTGAGTCATTGTTGGGTAGACTTGTTGGTAATACAATTAATTTTTATTGTGTTTGAAAATGTTTGAGGAGTGTGAAAAAAACGGCGGCAAAGTTTTTCTATATGAACATTTTCAATATACAAAAGTCACACACAATATATACAATATACGCCTGAAAGGGATACCTACCAACGGCACCATATTCCCTATCAGACCAACTAAAAAGTTGTACCATTAAGAAAAACAAATAGGTGATCCGTTTTAAATTGTGTGGATGGGGATAAATTTGAATTAAAAAAATATTCCTATCAGACCAACCAAAAAGTTGTATCGTTGAGAAAGAAAAATAGTTGATCCGTTTCAGTTGGTCAGTTTAGTTGGTCAGAGTGGAAGAACAGAACCAGGCCTATGTCCAGCAGAGGACAGGCTTTTTTTATTTATATAAATTCAATGTGAATGACTGACGAATTAAGCAAATAGCCCAACTGATGTTAAGCGGTAACCTCTGCCTATAACAATGCATTACTTCACAGGTCACGTCCATCTAGGACGCGTCTTACGTGGCATTACATTGCACCCGACCCTGAGACACAAAGATGAAATGTCTCTTGGGCCTGTAATTTCACCGGCACCCATACCCTTCAAACTGAACATTGCAATGCGGGGCACTAATACTTTGTGGCGGATAAGTGGTAGAACTTCCCCGAACCAACTCTCACAAAAAAGATCTATTACTAACAAAATCATGATGATTTATCTTTGAATGTACAAAAAAAATACATTGTTTAAGTATGAAAACATTCATCAAAACAACTGCATGACCTACTCTAGGTTAAAAGCTAGTTTTCCTCATACCTTTTCTGTCGGTAATGTGTCCGACCGCCAATCCTATCAGAGCACAGAACACGATAGTCTTCATGATGCACGACCGCCGGCGAGCGCGGTTCAGCGACGAATGGCAGCCGAGTGAGGAGTTGTTATTTAATTGTTCGCCAGCCACATACCTACGTAAAACATCAACGATAAACAGTTTAGGTACTTACATTGCCGGTTACTGGGAATAGGAGTGTAACTCGGTTTTTTAATAAATACGTACATACACACGCGGCTTTTTAAGCAGAGCCTCAATGGGCCTCTTTTCATTGTGGGTCGCACCATCGTGGGAATATAGACGTGACAAGTGATGCTTCCCACGACTGACTCTGCTAACGCTTTCTTCCAGTAATAACACATTTCGCAGTCAGGACAAATCGTATACCAACGAATCTTACAAACAAGCCCGGGGAAATCTTGGTTAAGTCTGGGTAATCCCTTAGTCGGTTTTTACGGCATCCACGGGAGGAGACGGAGGGGGTAGGCCAGACAACACGGCTGTTGCAGTTTATGGCCATATTAGAGAATGGCATGGATATGAGCTTTTACCCAGTATGATAATCATGAACATTGTGTTTTCGACATCTGTGGCGCGGCCGGCGAGTAGCCGGCTGAGATGCAAGAGGTTGCGGGTTCAATTCCCGCTGCTGGACAAATGTTTGAATGATCTGCAATTATTTGTGCTAGTGTTGTGGTAGCATAATACACTTAGTTCCTGATACCCACGACACAGGGGATTCTAGTGTGGGCTCACGACTATGTAAGTTAAATAAATAAATAAATAATGCTGGACAGTTCACACAACATTATCTAGCCCCAAGCTAAGCAGAGCTTGTGTTATGGGTACTAGATAACTGATATACTTAATACAATATAATACATAGATAGATATTTTTTATTATACATAGAAAATACCCAGAACACCCTGAACAAATATCTGTGATCGCACAAATATTTGTTCTGAGGCGGGAATCGAACCCGCAACCTCCTCCGTCGCAGACGAACCTACGCCCGTCGCGCTACAGAGGTCGTCAAAACATGTCATAAGTTGGGTGTTATGATATGTTGATTTTAATGATATGTATTTCCCTAGGAAGATGGCCATTTCACTAGACTTGTGCAGGGAAATATAGTTTTAGTCAACACAATTCAAGTGATTTACAAATACGATTCAATTATGAATGATGGAAGGTGAAGGGGCGGTGACGGGAGTTTGGGCGGAAAATGGGGATGAGTATGCATGAGAGAGGGGGTGAATGTGGGTGAGAGTATAGGTAAGAGAGAGGGTGTGGGTGAGAGAGGGGGTAAAAGGGGAAGATAGTACGTGAAAGGCAGTGAAAGGGGTGAAAGGGGTTGAAAGGAGGTGAAAGCATTCTCATCCCCAGTCACATAGTGTCCATAATTAGTCAGTACCTATTTCAGATGTAAGTTCTTTATTTACTATAAAATAAACCTAACAATCTACCTCACTCCCCTCACTTGACCCCCTCATCTCACTTTCATCATATTTGTAAATCGCTCAATTAAATTTACTGAAACTATGTCACTTGTCTTCCTAGGAAAATATAATCCGAATTGAAAACACGTTTGTGACTACTGTCCTAGGGAAATGGCCATTTCCTTAATGAGACATATGAACTCACATTAAAGAAAAACAGCATAGTACCGACCGATCATGAATATAATTGTATAATATTTGTATTTGTATAATGCTATTTTTTTTATATATATCTATCTGCGGAAACTTTTAATTAGCCGTCAATAAACATGCACTTGTCCATCCAGGCATGTTCTTTATATTTTATCTGAATTTTTGTAAACCTAGCTGTAAGTTTCTCCAAAATTTTGAAAATAAAATAAAATAAAAATTAAAATATTGGTTGTGATGGATAAATACGAACGAAATGTGTTATTACAGAAAGACAACTGGAAAGTTCATGCATGCTCTTTCTGAATCACACTTTTAAGGATCTACCTGATACTATTAACGTAAGTGTACCATATGCAAAGGGTGCCAACGCTAACGGGATGCTAATACATACATACATACATACATAGACACACGCCTTTTTCCCCGAAGGGGTAGGCAGAGCCTCAATAGGCCACTTTTCACAGTGGGTTACACCATCGTGGAATATAGATGTGACAAGTGGTGAGCTCATCGCCGCCATTGCTTCCCACGACTGACTCGGCTAACGCTTTCTTCCAGTAATAACACATTCCTCATAAGCTAGCAGCCAGGACAAATCTTATACCAACGAATCTTACAAACAAGTCCGGGTAAAACTGTGTATGTATGTTGCTGTGTACGGCAGCTGTAGGAGATAGTCAGTTGACATTTTCACAGATTGAGTAGTGTTGTAGTGGCATGAATTTATGCAACTAAAAATTGTATTAAAAATCTCAAGGGTCGATTTTGCTATTTTTCAACATAATATAAACATATGACCTTCAAATTTGGATTTCAAACATGCATATTTCAATCATGATTAAATAATATATAAAAAAAGAATAAAAAAGTTTTTTTTTCCCTTCACCTTCCCAGATTGTCCCACTGCTGGGCAAAAGTGTCCGAATAAACTAAAAAAAAAAAAAAAAATACCTAGCTACTTTATTTCAGACCGAGATACATACAATTACCTTCATGATTTTAATAACTAATAAACTAACTCTAAAAAAACAATTATTTTCGTTTTTTTTTATCTTACATAGCTTTTCTTTCTGGCGGCCAAACTGAATAACAAAAAACAAAGAAAGAAACCCCTTCTTTTTTTATACCTACATAAGACAAATCTAAATCACAAAAAAAAACAGAAATTCTTAACTGGAAAATGCTATTGCTATGGACATAAATTGGAATATGCATAAAATAAATATTTTAGTTAGGTATCGAGATAGCTACGAAAATGAAATTGCAGGTTTCACATGTTTTCAAAATAACTAACAGAAATTGAGAGAATACATTACCTTAAATTATCGCCCGATAAAATAAATATCTATCTACCTTTTGAACAGAACAAACTAAATTACTTTATGAAATTAACCACCAAACCTATCTTTAGCTTAGATTCTCTGTAATCAAACAAACAAAAGATAGATTCAAAGCACGGATTTTTAACAGCTGACTGATTGGTTTGACAGTTTTGAATTGATTGACACAGACTGGCAGACACAGATGACAAAAGACGTCAGAAAATACTTCTAATATCGACAAATAATAGCATAACGAACGAATTTCTAATTCTTCGTGTAGGTTAATACGTTATAATACGTGTTAGAAAAGGAAAAAGAAACTATTTAGGCTCAAAAATATATATGCCAAAATGTCTATTTGTCAAAGTTTTGACATTACCTTAGTGAGATCGGTCGCGAGTTTTTTAAAATAAATATTTTAAAAAAAAAAATAACCTCAAAATTCGTTGAGACGGTACGAGGAGGATAGGTAAACACATGAAAAAGTTTTAAAAATTACCTAGAACTCATAGATCTGTATCAAAATGAAGCGCCACGTTACAAGCTTTTCGAGGAAGCTTTCTCATAGAAATTACTCTTCAATTTCACCACAAAGTAAGTTTATACACTTGTGTTATGTTTTCTAGGAATCATTTTCCGAACCTATTTTCAACGTAATGTCTAATTTGTCAGGGTCTGTGAGCACCAAAGAAGCAATAGAGCGAAGAAATCATCTATTTTCACTGGAGAAGAAGCGCCAAGTGGAGAATGTGGGTAGAATTGAGAAGATTGAGGTACAATACCAGGGGGTCCCAAAGAATGTTTCACTGATCATGAATAAAGACCTTTCGACGCCTTACGATTGTGCTAGACGTAAGTATCTTACATTAATGCGTAAAGTGCGTACACCACAACTTGGCCCATATGGGTTTGACGACCTCTGTACCGCGTCGGGCGAGCCGGCTTAGATGCGAAAGGTTGCGGGTTCGATTCCCGCTGCGGGACAAATGTTTGTATAATCTGCAAATATTTGTTCCGGGTCTGGGTGTTATGGTACCATGGTACTCGTAGTTTCTGATACCCATGACACTGGGAATCCTAGAGTGGGGTCAGGACTATGTGTGTCACTGTTGGGTGCTATGTTATGTTACAGGGCCATCATCAATCCACAATGGAATGAAACAAACTATACTAGCAGTTCAACCTCGCCCATCACAGGGAATCCTTTACTATGCTCATACACAAACTCCATTTGTATTAGCAACACCAACCTACCTACAAAATTTCATGGTGTTTGGATCAACGGGTCAAAAGTTATCATCGAGTAAACTCTCATAGATACTCACATACGAAAGCTGACCCCCTTGAGTTATCACAGACGTCGCTTCGCTAGGTCAATAAAGCCACTTTAAATCACCTCATTCGTGGTTTCAGCTAAATTCGTCTAGTTTATAAGATAATTTAGAAGGATCCATCTAAACAAAGACTTTTTAATAACTCGACGATGCATTCCATACACTACCAATGCCAAAATATGGCACCATTGAAAAATTCAAATGATTACAAATGAGTTTGATAAACTGCTGGTTCATGCTCTGGTCCTTCAGATGTGTTCAATAATCAAGCAGCAATGGATGGATCAAACTTGACAGAATTGTTTAGTTTTATTTGTTTTGTTTCTGTTTTGGTTCCCTTTTTTTATCATTGATAGACGTTTGTTGGACCACGATCTCACCTGTTTGTAAGTGATGATGTGGCTGAAGATAGAGCACAAAGGTCTAGATAGAAGGCACCTATTCACTCTAAATTTAAATATGACCCAAAAATTCCGGTCAAATTTAATCCATAAAGTGTGGTTTACACTTGAACAATACCAAACCCAGGTTCGGACACATTTAGAGCGCTTACCAAAAGTCAATTTTCTTTGAGATAAGTGCTTGTAAATAAAACGTTTGGGCTTAGAAGACTTTTATATTTTCAGATTTGACAGAATGGCATGTAGAGACAAGTGCATTGGCGTTACTAGACGGCACAGTGTACTGGGACATGCACAGACCTCTGAGTGAAAGCTGCACATTAGAAGTAAGTCCTACCAAGTTAAGAGGCTGTTAAGAGGCTGTTAAGAGGCTGTTAAGAGGCTGTCAAGAGTCAAATAGGTTTTTAAACGTATTTTTGGCAAAATCTACACAGTTTATAAATAAATAAAATAAAATAAACAAAGGAAGTGGGAAATAACAGAAAAGTCGCGTATTTTCGACATTTTATCATCTTCTGTGTTTGATTTGATGATTTTAACTTTGTAAATACTTGACATTAAACCCACTAGACTCTTTGTATGAGCGATTTGCTCATACCGCCACGCCTCTTACCAATTCTCTTTACTTCCGATTTCTATGGCGTCACCAGTTATAACGTAATATGCTGCTATCCATAGAGATGAACAATGTTTGACATGATGCCTACAGCAACCTTGTTTCACCGCACCGCTCGCTATCGGCAGGGGATTCATCCGCACAGCCAGGTTGGTCCCGGACTGTGCGGTTTCAGAGGAACGTCCTCCCGCGAACACCCAGTTTGTGGAATGATCTCCCTGCAGAGGTTTTTTCGAAGTTACTACAGTATAGGGTTCTTCAAAAGGGGTGTATGGAAAAATTTCAAGGGTCGGCAACGCGCGTATGATGCCTCTGATATTGCAGGCGTCCATAGGCTACGGTAACCGCTTACCAACAGGTGGGCCGTATGCTTGTTTGCTAACTTGGTAGGATAACAAAAAAAAGAAAGAAAGATGGTGCATTTGAAGGCCTTCGTCCACAGCTCTTGAACTTCCAATCACCGGAGCCCCAGCAAGTCAACAAGGCCTTCTGGAGGACCTGTTCTATGATGCTGGGAGCCTGCGCCACCGTGGCCTTCAAGGACACCGTCGCCGTGAAGCTACACAGCTTCCCTGGACCTGACAGTAAGGGGATGGAGTTTTTCATGCTTTTGTTGTAGCTTTTTCATAGATATGGTATGCTTGTGTTGTGAGACAAATATACCATAAAAAAAAACACTGGATATTAAGTATTCGGTAAAAATTTAATCTGCGTAATGTTTATTTTTAACGAATGGAATTAAAAAAGATATTAACATTTGTTTTCTTGACAAAATCCGAATAAAATTATGGGCACACTCGTGCTTGAGTTTGTGCGGTGACGCGTGACGTGACGCGTCGAAATAAAAACTTGGTAGTAATCTATGGCGCATGTACTATTAAATAGTTTTGACCCATTTTTTATGGATATTCCTAGAAATTGTTATTTGGTTACTTTTTTTGCGTAGATTGAATCTGAATACTGATTATCCAGGTGTTTTATGGTATATTTGGAAAAGTGGTGTATGTTTGGGAAACGTCCATTTCAAAAGCTTTCATTATGGTTTCATGAGCTGTAATGGCCAAAAAACACTAAAAAAAAAGAATTTCGCGCCTTTAGCGTGAGCATTCACCAGCAGTGGTTGCTTTTTCATATTAATGTATTTTTCCATAATGGGCGAAGAGAGTATAATTTTACACTGAAATTACTGTTGTTTGTTGTCTTTTATGTTGGTCTTTATTTGCGGTTAATCATATTTAGGTAGTTGAAGAAAACAGTGGATTAATAACAAAAATAACATCGAAATTGTAGTTCATACTTGTAATTTTGATGTTATTTTCGTTATTAATCCACTGTTTTCTTCAACTAAATACAATTTACCGCAAATAAAGGCCAAGAACAGTAATATCAGTGTAAAACTATACTCTCGTCGCCCATATATAGCAAAATACATCCATAAAAATAATGTAATCTCTCTATCAAATTGTTATGTTGATCAATTTCCGAGAAAATCGCACAGTTTGACAAAAAATTGAATCCTTAAGGTGGATGCGCACGCTTGCGGCGCCAAATTCAAATTTTTTGGTGGTTTTTGCCCATTACAGCTCATCAACACTTCTTCAGATTGCGAAAGTTGAGTTCGCGAGAACTAGGAGACTAAACACACATTTTTACAGTGTTTTTTTTTTGTGATACTACTATACTACCAATACTATATACTATGTTATACTATCAATAAAAACATGTGTGTTAAGTCTCCTAGTTCTCGCGAACTCAACTTTCGCTATCTGAAGAAGTGTTGATGAGCTGTAATCGGCAAAAAAACACTAAAAAAATTGAATCTCGCGCCGCAAGCGTCAGCATTCGGCTGAAGTGTTTCTGTATTCCAATTTTGTCCAGAACACTAAACATTTACCTGGTACCGTTCTCAGTTCGCAGTGGCTCATTCATCTACGACATCGACCTCCCCTCCCTGCCTGACTGGAAGCCCTCCACACAGGAGCTGCAGACCCTAAGTGCTGAGTGCGTCAAGCTGGCTCGAGCCGGCTTGGCTCTAGAGAGGTTGGAAGTCAGCGAAGAACTGGCCCAGGAGATATTCGTCGGGGACGAGCATAAGAGTCAACAAGTGCCTAGCATCGCGCGTCATGCTGATGGTAAGAACAGGTGCCCAGCATTGCGCATCATGCTGACGGAAAGAGCTCGGTCTGTATAGGTTTAGACATATTTAATCGGCCCGCGCTCCTAAAATTAATAATTTATTCCAGCGTTGGTTGCTAGTTTGCTAGTCAACCAATCATGCTGAGGCAGAGCCATTTTGTTTACTTGAGTTACACCTCGTACCTTCATATCTGTTTCTTCTTAGTTTAATACGTGTTTCTGTGTAGCTCATGTATACAAATAAATATATATATTTTTTTTTTTTTCTTTTTTTTTTTTTTTTTTTTTGTACAATAAATACCAAGACCAATATTTTTATTTTATTTATATCCGCCATCAGTTGGTGGAAGGCGGATGTGTGGAGTGGTATAGGTATGGCGTTTGGGATCCAGACTCATTCGTCCTTCCCTCGTTATAACAGGTTATCCAGGACATGGGTTCTCTTCAGCCGCTTTGTGTCACATTGATTTACAATAAGCGCTCTTGCTAGCGGATGGCGTGACATTTATGGTGGATACTGTCGCTTGAGGCGCGAAATTCAAATTTGTTTGGTATTTTTTGCTCATTACACTGATGAACATTTCTTCGGATAGCAAAAGTTGATTTCGCGAGAACTAGGAGACTTAACACACGTGTTTTAATTGATAGTATCTCATAAATATCGGCAGTTTAACTACGATACCCCTAAACACATTTTTTTTTTGTTTAAAGTCAAAGTCAAAGTAAGTTTGGTATCGTAGCTAAACTGATGATATTTATGAGATACTATCAATTCAAACATGTGTGTTAAGTCTCCTAGTTCTCGCGAAATCAACTGTTACTATCTGAAGAAGTGTTGATGAGCCGTAATCGGCAAAAACACAAAAAAAAAAAAGTGCCTCTAGGGAGATCATCCAACTTAAGGCGGTCCAAGTAACGTTATCCTCTTTGTTTTATTTCTTAACATCAACCTATATTTGTAAATGTTTGTTTGTTGCAGGCAAAGTGACGTTGTACAGAATGGACAAGCACATAGACATCTCCAAGGGTCCAATGATCAGCAACACTTCGCAGATTGGAGTCGTCACCGTCGCGTCCGTACATAAACTGCAAGGTAACATGTTTTCACTGTCGCATTATAGACGACGGAACTTTCTGCCATTTTTGAAAGAAACATCGTAATTTTTATTACAAGCTTTATATTATTTGCAATGTATGTCCGGGAGGAATCTTGCAATTAAATTTTAAAGCAGTTATCCTCAACCGATTGGGATGATATTTTGCATGACTGTCAAGTTCCGATGACAATGCAATATTATGGTAACAGCGAGCTGATCTGATGATGGAGACGGAAGGTGGACACCGGAACTCCTCGAGGGATAATAGTAGACTGACCGTGTTTAGGCTCATTTTGATCAGCACACGGTTACGAGCACTAATTTTGTAAAAGCTTGTATTGAAAAATATATTTTTCACAAAAAACTTATATATAATTACACTTTCATGTGTTTTTTCGAGTTATTTCGTGTAATTTTGCTGGCATTTTAACCGGTGTAACTTAGATAAATAGCACATGAGTGGTGTAGTAAGGGTATTGCGTGTCTTTTAGAAATGGTGTTTTTTTTCCAGCGGAAACTCTTTTTTAATGCCACTTTTTAATCTGGGTTATGACTTGAAAGAAAGAAAGAATAACATTTATTTGTGTCAACAAAATGGATGTGGTAGTAACAGTCAACAAACAATATTCCACACAAAAAGACACACACACACACAGAAACAAAGATAAATAAAACTAATTTGTGCCTCTTAGTACCAGCCACTTGACAGAGACTCTTGACGACTTGACTATAAAAACCTTTTTTTTTTTTTTTTTTATACTACTTGGTTGACGGATCAAGCAAGAGGCCCACCTGATGTGAAGCGGTAACCTCTGCCTATGAACAGTGCATTACCTCATAGATCACGTCCACCTAGGACGCAATCTATGTGGCATTGCACTGCGCCCACCACCCTGAGACATAAAGATGAAAAGTCTCATGTGCCTGTAATTTCACCGGCACCCTTACCCTTCAAACCGGAACACAGCAATGCGAGCACTACTGCTTTGCGGCAGAAATAGGTATGGTGGTAGTACTTCCCCGGACGAACTCTTTCACAAAAAAGCTCTACTACTACAAAACAAATAGTATAGTTATATCACTTGTAATTGGCTAAAATGTTTGGAGCAATCCTCAGAAGCCATTATAAGAAGAGAAGGGAGATAGATAGAGGTCACAAGGTGGTGGATGGAGGCTCAGGACCATTCGTCGAGGCATACTATTGGGTAGGGGTCCGGCTGTGGACTTCTGTTCTTTAATTTTAATGATTCTCAACCACGATAGTTTAAAGTCTGTATTGATTCCGATGATGGTGTTTTTTTTTTATGCAACTTTAGATGACGTTACGAGTACATGGCCCACCTGATGTTAAGCGGTACCCTCGGCCTGTGAACAGTGCATAGGTCACGTCCACCTAGTACGCGCCCTACGTGGCGTTGCACTGCCCCCGTTACCCTGAGACAGAAATATGGAAAGTCTCATGTGCCTGTAATTTCACCGGCACCCTTCAAACCGGAACACAGTAATGCGAGCACTACTGTTTTGCGGCCGAAATAGGTATGGTGGTAGTACTTCCCCGGACGAACTCTTTCACAAAAAAGCTCTAGTACTAACTACTACTACTTGTGTTCCAGGTTCATCAGCCAGTGCACTGAAACAGCTGTACAGGTTCCAGGGCGTGGCGCTGCCCAGGGGGAGCACCCTCAACCACTTCGCCTTGTCCATACTCGCCGATAGGGCAAAGAAACTGGTATGTTTACATCCCACTTGCTTACCTGGTCCGCACTTTAAGGCGTGTCCGCTGCGTCTGCGCCATGTTTTGAACAAACATTTTTCTAGAACATTGTTTGTTCAAAACATTTCCCGTCCGCTGCGACTTTAGCAATGTTCAGTAAACAAAGTTCAAAACGTCTTCCTTTGTCAAAATCTACATAAAATGAACGATTCCCCGCCCGCAGACGAACGCGGGGGATGTTTTCCACAAACTCTGGCAAACACGCTCAAGTGTATTTGCTGGACAAAACATTTAGGCCACGCCCTATTAAATGTTTTGAACAAACATTGTTCTTGAACATTGTTTGTTCAAATCATTTTCGCTGCGACTTTAGCAACGTTCAGTAAACAAGCGGGGAGCCGAGTGGGGAGTCAAGCGGGACCACCCGCTTGACTCCCCGCTTGACTCCCCACTCGACGATAATAGAAATAGGTATGGTGGTAGTAGGTCCTTTCCCGGGCGAACTTTTTCACAAAAAAGCTCTACTACATCTATGCATACATGACCGAAGAAACTCATTTTACATTGAAATTACTGTTGATGGCTTTATGTTCGTCTCTATTCGCGATAAATCATATTTGATTGAAGAAAACCAATCATTTGTTCTGTGAGAACACAGTGGATTAATAGCGAAAATAACATTGAAATTACTTGTATGAACTATGGTTTTGATGTTATTTTCGGTATTAATCGTGTTTTCTCGAACCAAATGTGATTTACCGCAAATAAAGACCAATATAAAAGCCAAAAACAGTAATTTCATAGGTTACGTCCACCTAGGACGCGCCCTATGTGGCATTGCACTGCGCCCGCCACCCCCATATAATGATGAAGGAAGTAAGTTTCATGTGCCTGTAATTTCACCGGCACCCTTCAAACAGGAACACCGCAATGCGAGCACTACTGTTTTGCTGTAGAGAACTCTTTCACAAAAAAGCTCTACTATTACTAAAATATTATATTTTATATATTACTAGCGACTCGCCCCGGCTTCGCACGGGTAGCCACCGGTGAAAAACAGCCCTCCCCCCCCCGATATTTTATTACTTATTCTGCTATTCGGAGCGAAGAATAATCCACTAAAAAAGAGATAACTAACATCGGTCCAGCCGATCTTGAGTAATAAGTGGTGTAACTAACACGACTTTGTTTGATATATTATATTTTATATATTATATTTCCTTTACAGAACCCAGCTCGGTCGCCGCTTGACTCATCACCCTCAGCCTTAGAGCAACACGGTCACCGCCGACACGGAGAGGAGACGACATAGCGCTCTAACCTACACTACACCATCTTTGCGGCAGGAACCACAGATACACTTTTTTTTTGACACCTTTGATTCAATCACTATAAACGCACTATAACATAAGACCCTGTATAGATTTGTTCATTCTATACAGGGTCTTATGTTATATACTGACTATAACCGTATGGTGGTTTCTCTAAACAAAAAAGATACTTATAAAATTAGTGATTGTAACCGTGTGCTGATCAAAATGAGCCTAAACACGGCCAGTCTACTATTATCCCTCGAGGAGTTCCGTTGTCCACCTTCCGTCTCCATCATCAGATCAGCTCGCTGTCACCATTTTATTGTATTGTCATCGGAAAATTCAGTTAACATAACACAACGCCCAACAGTTACATACATAGCCTGATCCCACACTAGGATTCCCTTTGTCGTGGGTATCAGAAACTACTATTACCATTATACCATAACACCCAGATCCGGAACAAATAAATGCAGATCATACAAACATTTGTCCTGCAGCGGGAATCGAACCCACAACCTTTCGCATTTCAGCCGGCTACTCGCCCGACGCGCTACAGAGTTCATCGAGTTAGAAAGTATGTTAGTTGCAAGTTTTGAGCTGAGCATTCATATTTAAATACAAACTATACAAGTTCAATCAAAATTTGTAAAAAAGCAGTTCCCTTCTGCCTCCCTCCACCATCCACACGCTAAACATCATCAAAATCAGCTCAACCGTTTCGGTCTCAAATAATAAAACACAGCCATAGCATGAAAGTAGAATAAATGCAGTGGAGATGAGAGCTTTGAAAAGTATGTATGGTGTGACTTTGAGAGCAATGAGGAATAGTGTGATAAGAGAGCGTTGTGAAATTAAAGAAGACGTAGTGACTAGGATTGAGAAAGGTATGCTTAGATGGTTTGGGCATTTACAAAGGATGGATGATATTAGATTGACGAAACGGGTACATAAGACGAGCGTGAATGGGACAGTGGGAAGGGGGAGACCTCGGCGAACGTATTCAAACCAGATCGGAGATGTTCTGGAAAAAGGCCAGGTCAAGAGTACCCTTAACTGACGAGCATGTATGAAGAATGTGATGAGAGTGAATGAAGCAAAAGAGGTGTGTCGAGATTGTAGCAAGTGGACATCTGTGGCCTCTGCCTACCCCTTTCGGGAAACAGGCGTGAGTTTATGCATGTAGCCATAGCACTCGGGAATAATGTAGCTTCCAGTTAGTGAAAGAGTTTTCAGAATCGGCTCAGTCGTTCCGGAGATTACCTCCTACAAATTACAAACAAACATACAAACTTTACCTCGTTTTAATAATAGCATAGTAGTAGTTTAGAGATATATTTGTAAGTTAATAAAAATGTATGATGTAACGTAGCATTCATTATTTCAAACTCCCGGTCGACCGCAGTTCTGAGGGAATTTCAGTCAATCTTGGAGGTGACGATCTTCCTCATAAGGATTCGGTCAAATACCTAGGCTTCACACTGGATAGACGCTTAACCTGGAAGGACCATATTAGAGCTAAACGAGATGAACTCGACATTCGGTTCAAGAGCTTGCACTGGTTACTTGGGCGACACTCCCGATTGTCTCTACTCAACAAGCTACTAGTTTACAGGGTGTAACATAATATCCCTATAAGCCCGGGAAGGGGGTATTCTACATATCATGGCGAATAACTTTAGTTCTAGGACTTTTTAAAATTCGAAGTTTTTAATGAAATGTCTTGTACAAATCCTGAAATTCCGCAATAAATTCCTGAAACTCCTCCAGAAATGTTCCTAACACAACGTGAGGCAGCTCTACGTAAGGTACCATAACGTACCGTAACATCCTCATGCTGTGTTAGGAACATTTCTTGAGGAATTTCAGGATGTTTACGTGACATTTCATGAATTAAAAACTGCGAAATTTAAAAAGTCGTAGAACTAAAGTTATTCGCCTTGATGTGTAGAATACCCCCTCCATGGGCTTATAGGGATATTATGTTACACCCTGTATAATAGCATCCTCAAACCTTTTGGGACATATGGAATACAAATTTGGAGTACAACCAGTAAATCCAACCGTGCTATCATCCAACGATGCCAAAACAAGATATTGCGCTCTCTGGCTAATACTCCTTGGTTCACAACCACCAATGAACTCCACGAATACCTAGAGGTCCCTACAGTTGATGAAGAAATAAAGCAAACAGGAAAACGTTACTTGGACCGTCTTAAATATCACGCCAATCCGCTAGCGAGAGCGCTTATTGAAAATCCATGTGACACAAAGCGGCTGAAGAGAACCCATGTCCTGAATAACCTGCTATAACGAGGGAAGAAGGACGAATGAGTCTGGATCCCAAACGCCAAATACCACTCCACGCATCCGCCTATAGTACACTAACTGATTGCAGATATATATTTAAAAAAGTTTTCCTCGTTTTAATAATAGCATAGTAGTTTAGAGATATTTTATTTTTATTAAAAGGAAAACCAGCTACCATAACGAATGGTCTTGAGCGGCCTCTATCCACAGATGAAAAGTAGTTAGCAAGCCAAATGCATACTCGTATTTCTTTGGGCAATATTTACCTTACCTTTACCTTTTTTGACGACCTCTGTGTCGCGGCGGGTGAAGCTTGGCCTGTGACGCAGCAGGTTGCGGGTTCGATTCCCGCCTCGCAACAAACATTTGTGCGATCGCAGATATTTGTTCAGGGTGTTCTGGGTATTTTCTGGTATTTTTTCCCTTCAAACCGGAACACAGCAATGCGAGCACTACTGCTTTGCGGCAGAAAGAAATAGGAATGGAGGTAGCACTTCCCCGGACGAACTCTTTCACAAAAAAGCTCTACTACTTCTAAAGAGGTGTTTTTGTCTCTCAAATTATCAGATGACATGTGACAAAATGTGAACAAAAAACCCCTTTCAACTTGTATAGATCCACCAACTTATCTGTTGAATTAAATGTATGTAGATGATAGAAAAAGTAATTAATTTTGTAAAAAAAAATAAAAAACCCTCAAAGCAATGAAACGGCTGAACCGATTTTGATCAAACATAGCTAAGAACACTCCCAAATTCACCTTTCAAACTAAAAAAATAATCGAAATCGGTTCATCCGTTCGGGAGCTACGATGCCACAGACAGACACACACACAGACACGTCAAACTTATAACACACCGTCGTTTTTGCATCGGGTATTAAAAAACCATCAACGCAGTTCACGGCTGAACCGATTTTGATCAAACATAGTTTTTTTTTGATCAAAATAGTTTTTTTTTATTTTGAACACTCACGACTAATTCAACTTTCAAAAAAAAAGGGAAAATAAAAGGTTCATCTGTTCGGGAGCTACGATGCCACAGACAGACACACACACACACACACACACACACACACAGGAAGGTAAGTAAATAGTTTACAGATAAGTTGGTGGATCTATAATAATGGTTTAGTACTGTCAATAAAACCACCACTTCTCATAATTTCATATATTTATACATTAATATGTACTTAAAATTACGCCGCTTCCCAATGGGGTAGGCAGACAACAGGTTTTATCTTGCTATGATTCCGACAGTCATTAATAGATTCCTTATTTACAAAACAACTATTTGTCATTCATTCTATGACGTAACAGTCCTATAGAACAAATGGGAGTTACCGATGAAACCCCATTATAGATGTCCACTGCTGGATGAGAACCCCCCAAACCCCCCATTTAATATAATGGAAGGTTTGGGGGGGGGGATTCGCTTTAATAACACATTCGGTAGCCGGGCTGGTGTTAACTCATCCCCTGGTGTGTTCTCTTAGTGCGGCTTTTACTACATCCATGAGAGGAGACGGAGGGGTATATTCTTAGGCCGGAAAAACCACAACCATAGGTGCTTCATAATTAACTAACAGCCAGTCTCTCGAATGCTGGATCAACGAGATATTTACTAATAGATACTCCAATCTGTGGTCTGTTAAAATAATAAGAAGTAATTAATTTCGTAAAAATTAAAAAAACCCTCAACGCCATGAAACGGCTGAACCGATTTTGATCAAACATAGCTAAGAACACTCCAGACAAATTCACATTTAAAAAAAAAAAAAACGAAAATCGGTTCATCCGTTCGGGAGCTACGATGGGACAGACAGACAACACACACACACACAGACACGTCAAACTTATAACACCCCGTCGTTTTTGCGTCGGGGGTTAAAAACAGTTTGAGGTAAGATTATCGTCATCACTGTTAAAAAAGGTCTCTCCTTCGAACGATAAACTGACTTCCTGCGACCGCTCCAATGTCATCAGTCCATCTTCAACAGTGTCTGGTTTGTGGTCGCCACTCGAAAACATAACACCCAACAGTCACTTACATAGTCCAGCCGGCCTAGCCAAGTGGCATTCGCTTCGAAGCGATTCCATTTCTACAGTCGTAATGCAATACAATAGACCACGTGATATTTCGATAGCTTACGTCAATCTCATAAATTGTTGGCTTTTCTACTAGCGACATCGCTAATAGAATGTTACTTTGTCTACGGCCTCTGATCACTAGGATATAAAATAAAAAATGCTGGACAGTTCACACAACATTATCTAGCCCCAAGCTAAGCAGAGCTTGTGTTAAAGGTACTAGATAACTGATATACTTAATACAATATATAACATAGATAGATATTTTGTATTATTAGTTTTTTTTTTATATAGGCTGATGATAATACAAACATTTGTCCCACAGCAGGAATCGAACCCGTAACCTCTCTCATCTCAGCTCAGCTCTCTCTTCGACGCCTGTGGCACGGCGGGCGAGTAACCGTACTCGCCCGCCGTGCCACAGGCGTCGAAGCTACTCGGTCATAGAACCTCAATCTTTTGAGCCTCTGTGAGGTGCATTGAACCCTTCCACCATACTGGTTCCTTCATCATTGGTCTTGAAGTCCCTTTTCAGGGACACCAAACCTCAAGTTGGTCACTCTCTCTCAAGCTCTCTTACCACGGCGTCAGCACATGGTTTAATTAGCAAAATACAAAGTCAATTTGAGGTCAAGTAATAAAATATTTTGTGTTTCCACATTTTGCACGAGACCCACTAGGAAGCCCACAAGTTCCCTTTAGCCGGTCTAAGATATCCTGATGACCCAACCTCTCTCGAGACGAAGTAGTGCATTGCTATGCTACTATATCTAATTAACTTAATCAGACTTAGGTTTCTTTGGGTCTGAAGGTCCTTCCTCCTCGGTCTGGAATATAGTTTTCGGCTGAGTCTTCTTGTAAGCCGGTGCAACCCAGAACGGGTTCTCCTCAGCATCTTTAGCGTACTTCAGAATTGCTTCCCTCGGATCCTGTTCGTCATCAACTCTCTTGCTCAGACCCAGGTTCCTTATTACAAAGGAGCTCAGGGTACTGCCTGATGCCGCTACCCTTCCACCCTGTCCTGAGGTTATAGGGAGGTCTGGGCGTTTGGATTTAACTGGGTCCAGTCTATCTTTTTCCATCTTCTTCTTGTTTGTCCTCAGTTTCTCCTGTCTGAAGAGTGGTAATGCGTGAGGGGTTATAATTTGCTGTGAGCTGACTATCTCTGAAGATTGCTTCTTGCGGTGAGCCTTCACGACGCATAGTTTCGCGCCCCGGAGCGATCGTTTCTCGTCAAAGTAACATTTGACGATACCGTTCCCACAACCCACGAATATTTGGTTCAACTTAGCGTGCCACACAGCCTTTATCACATGAGATTTGGTAACATCTATATGCGTTACAGTCTCAAAAGTCTTAGTGTTGTAGAATATCAGTTGACCGACATCCTGCCCTCGCTCCAACGACACTCCAGTGAAAACCATCGAATCGTCCGGACTGAAACCGCAGTCTGTCTGCTCGTATCTAGAAAACAGATCCTTGAACGTGTTGAGTGGTTTCTTGAAGCTTCTGAGGTCCCAGATCTTGAGTGTCTCGTCGTTGCTTCGACTGCACAAGTAATTGCTGAGGTAGGAGTACGAAATGCTGGATATCTCCGACTGTTTCTGATGCGCGTCGCGGAGTAGCATGGTGGTGTTCACGAAGTTGCGTCTGGAGTCCCACATTTGTATGGAGCCGTCGTAGCAGCCGCACGCGATGGTGTTGCTGTCTCTGGAGTATGCGCAGGAGGTGGGGTTGGTCTTGAGGCCGCCTCGCTGTCGCGGCTTGATGATGGCCTTGTGTTGCTTGGGGTTGTCGGTGTGCCAGACGCGCAGAGTGCCGTCCTGCGAGCTGGTGAGGAACTCCTGCCGCGTCTGAGGGTGCCAACAGCCACTGTTCAGCGAAGCCGTGTGACCTTTAGTTCTGAAAGTAAAAAAACATTGTGTTTTTACAAGCTTTTATTTAACATGCAATGTATGTATGTTTGTCTCAGTATGTCTCGCGCCCCACCGTCTCAGTATGTCTCGCGCCCCGCCGTCTCAGTATGTCTCGCGCCCCGCCGTCTCAGTTATGTCACGCGCCCCGCCGTCTCAGTATGTCTCGCGCCCCGCCGTCTCAGTATGTCTCGCTCCCCGTCGTCTCAGTATGTCTCGCGCCCCACCTCTTCTATACATTTTGTATGAAATATCAAAGTGGCGCCGCGCCCGCGCCCCACCTCCGCCCGACACCTCTTGTATTTGTCCCGCGCCTCACCTAACCTCTGTTTTTTGTTTGGCATTAATATAATAAATGTCAAAGTCGTCGATGTTTGGATGTTTGTTACTCAATCAAGCCGAAACGGCTATACCGATTTCGATGAAACTTGGTACACAGATAGATAATAACCTGGATTAAAGTTACTTTTTAACCAGGTATAACGCGAGCGAAGCCGCTGGCGGGCACAATTAAGTTATAAAGCGATGGGAGGGCGTTTCCTGAGTAACACAAAAAAAATGTAATAGGTAACAGTGAGAGTAAATTACTCTCACTGTTACCTATTACATTTTTTTTTTTTTTTTAGTTGTATTAGAGTGTCTTTGTGAAAGAGTTCGTCCGGGGAAGTACTAGCACCATACCTATTTGTGCCGCAAAGCAGTAGTGCTTGCAGTGCTGTGTTCCGGTTTGAAGGGTAAGAGTGCCAGTGAAATTACAGGCACATGAGACTTTTCATCTTTATGTCTCAGGGTGGCGGGCGCAGTGCAATGCCACATAGGGTGCGTCCTAGGTGGGCGTGACACTGTTTTAAGGTTTGGTACCTTACTATAATTGTAGGTACATGTTTCTCTAGGCCAGTTTTACTGTCTGTAACATTGTTTACAATAAAGAATAAGAAAGCTGTTAGTTTCACAGAGATAATATGGATTGCAGATCTTATCTCCCCAACTTACCAAGCAATCCATTACTATGGATTGCTTGGTGAAAATAAGTAAGTGTCCTCTATTCGTACTAAACGTTTCAGTTCTACCTTTATAATGAGAACTGCTAAGGAGTGGAATACACTACCGTCGTCTGTCTTTCCTGAAAACTATAATATGTGTCTCTTCAAGGCTAGATTGAATAGGTGCCTTCTAGACCTTTGTGCTCCATCTTCGGCCGCATCGTCACTTACCAACAGGTGAGATAGTGGTCAAACAAAGGTCTATCATTGTCAAAAAATAAAATAATAAAATGTGTTGTTACCTAGCCATATCAGCAATGTACTGGTCTCCCTTCACACACTCGAGGACTTCGAAACCGTCACGATCGAGGACCTTGGCCTGCGCGTTGCCGCTGACCACCAGGATGGAGTCCCCGGTGGCCGAGTACTGCAGACAGCGGATGGGGTGGTTCTCACACGGCTGGAGGGTCCGGAACGAGCGGAGAGAGGAATCCATCCCTGAAAAAGCCAAATAAATTATGATAAAATTCCAAATCAGGAAATCCGTTCTGTCACACTGGTGTGATGGTGAGGAAGGAATTTTCTTCTACGTAACATTAGTTTTAAGGAACCAAGGTCATGGCAGTTGAAGTATGAAATACCAAAGCATTTTATAGTAAAATATTTTTTCAGAAAACGCTTTTCGAAAATTAGTAATCAGATACGTGAGCTGAACTAAATGAGCCCAAACACTGCTAGGCTACTATTAATCATCGAGGAGTTTGGTTGTCCACCTTCCATCTCCATCATCAGATCAGCTCGCTGTCACCATAATATTATTGTCAAAACATAATACTTTCAATACAATATTATGATGACAATTCATCGGAACATGACTGGTATGCCAAATTTCGGTTCAATCGGATATCAGGAAATTGACGATAATTCGATTCCAATATTTGATTACAGTGTTTGCTAGTAATTTTAGAAAATAGTTACAAGTTACTACCCCTGTTTACAATGGGATTAAAATAAGAATAGGACTGAAAAGACGCCATTTTGTGTCGTCTTCTCTTTCTAACTTTAAACAACGTGAGAGAGGGCGATACAAAATGGCGTCTTTTCAGTCCTACTCTTATTGGAATGGCATTCTGAACGTAGGTCACCTGTTAGAGCTTAACCCATAAGACTCATGTATCGAATGGCCGACTAGAGCCACAGCCCTATGGGCAGGACGATAACGACAGCGATATCGTCTACGATATTTGCGATAACACAACCGCACGACGCACCACACACACGCGTCGGGTGATTACAGCAAACAAGTGCAGTGAGGCGCACAGACATAGTTGTCTGTGGTGCATCGCGTCACCCGCCCGCTACTCTCCTTAACCCAGCACTGTATCGTTAAAGATATGAAGATAGCTGTGTCGTTAGCTGTAAACGACGTTCACAATGTAAAAGCATTTAGTAGTACAGTACTACTACCCATCTAATAGGGTTCACCGATTTACCTGCACAGAAGATGAATTTTTAAAGCGCGGGAAAATTGGCTATTGGCGCTCGCCGAACTGTATTATTAACTTTATAATAGGTGACCTAAGGTTGATTGTAAGTTTAGCATTCTTTCGTTAATCTTCGGAGCCATACTTTCTTTTCTGCGCGAACGAAGATTCACGACGCGCCATATCAGTTGGGTACACCTGTATATATGTCCACCAATAATGTGTCGTGTCGTTATCGTCCAACGTGAAAGTGACCAATGGGTTAGGTAAAGATACACAGCATGCTCATTTAATAGTTTCGTTTGGATTCTCATTTCTTACCTGCAAAGTCCCAGAATGAAACATCATAGTCGACGGAGCCAGTAGCCAGTCGAGCACCTGAAGGGTCCACGGCTAAAGCCACAACTGCTTTGGAGCCGTGGAGCATCTCAACCTGAGCATAAGACAAATCAATAATGACAAATTCTAGGATAGGAATGGATGGAAGAATTTGGGGGCAGCCTTGTCATAGGTTAAAAAAATCTCAAGCAAGATTATAATATCCACTAATTTCAAAAAGTTATGTGTTTTTTTTTTCATTGCTTTTATAAAATATGTGATCAGAACCTGTGCTGTTCAAAATGAGCCTGAGCACGGCCAGTCTACTATTATCCAGTTTTGACCAAAACTAACAATATAGCTTACGAGTACAAGAAAAAAAACATTACATACATATTGAATGAAAAACGGCTAATTACCACTATTTTTCATTTATTGACCATAAATTACCATTCATTTATTTATTTGTTAGAAGTTATAAATTTAAAATGTGTCCCAACCACAATAGTTTAAATTCTATTACATACATACATAAATAAATACACGCCTTTTTTCCCGAAAGGGTAGGCAGAGCCTAAATGTGACTCTTTTCACCATGGGTCACACCATCGTGGGAGTTTAGATAAAAGTTAATTAAAAGCTTGTAAAAACATGGGTATTCCCCTACCAAGTGTTTTTATTTTTATTGAATGAGGAAACAAGCAGATGGATCATGGCCCACCTGATATTAATCAGTAACCTCTGTCTATAACAATGAATTACCTCATGTCACATGTACCTAGGACGCGCCCTACGTGGCACTGCACTGCACCCACCACCCTGAGACATAAAGATGGAAGTCTCATGTTCCTGTAATTTCACCGACACCCATACCCTTCAAACCTTGACTTGTCCAGCTCCTTGAGTATAATTTTTGACCAAGTTTATGACTACGCAGTCCAGCTTCCTGTTTTAGAAATGGTGTATAAAGAAGGTCCAATACTAATTGTAATTGTTCCGTGCTGGCTATTCTGGGTCTGTGTTGCAATACCATGTCACTCGTAGTCCCTCATACCCATAATACCTCTGTTAGTTGAAACCCTAGTGACAGATCAGGCAGGACCATATATAGATAAATAAATAAGTAAAATAAATAAATAATGCTGGACAAGTTCACACAACATTATCTAGCCCCAAGCTAAGCCAGAGCTTGTGTTATGGGTACTAGATAACTGATACTTAATATAATACAATACATAGATAGATATTTTTTATTATACATAGAAAACACCCAGAACACCCTGAACAAATATCTGCAGAACGCACAAATATTTGATCCGAGGCGGGAATCGAACCCGCAACCTCCTGCGTCGCAGGCGAACCATCGCCAGCCGTGCGACAGAGGTTGTCAATATGTGACAATAAGGGTGTTATGTCACGCATAATGAACCCACAGAGTTTGAATGTGGAAAAGGGAGTTATTTAACATTAACAAGGGTGTTATGTTATTTACTTGTTAACTAGGTACCTTGCTCCGAATTTTCAGGAACCTAACCCTCCCATATTTATATAAATTAACAGAAATCTCCCAATTGTATGTAAGATATCAAAATACATACCTCATGGGACTGAGGAATCCTCTTTACATAGCTTAAATCCTCATCATCAGATCCGCTGAGTTCATCATAGCTATCTGACCCTTCATCATCTGATTTACTACCAGCATTCTTAGTAGGAAGCAGCTGCATAGGTTTCGGTGGACCAATCAATTCTTCATCATCTTTAGCCAAATTTGGCGGCAACGGCGGACCAATAAGGTCGTCATCGTCTTCGGTATTATCTGTGGCCTCTGCTGCAGCAAGGAGCTTCTTCTTGGTGGATTCCTCAGCAACTTTCTTGGCGTGCATTACCATTTCATCTATGTCAACATTTTTAGCTTTTTTGCCGAAGTTTTTGAATCCAATTGCTTGCTGTATCTGCTGGCTCTCCAGATCATCAGCTAGTTCTTCGATTTCCTTCGGTTCCTGGATGGGAATGCGACCGAAAGTGCCGAATCCAGTCGTCAACGCATCGTCAGTGGTTTTGGGAATTTCTGGTACGGTTTTCGCTTTGAAACTGATCTTACCGAAGGATATCCCTTTTTTATTCATTTTTAACACTTCTACTATGTTTAAACTAGCCTTGCCTGGGTTTCAGAGGATTAGTACGGACGAGTTAATCATCATAGGACTCATAAAGGTTTGTTGTTCACTCACAACATATATTGTAGTTTTTGCTCACAACTGTTGGATTCTTTTCTTCTTATAGGTATTTGATAGAGGATCTACAGGAAACCGAGAAAACACTATCTTCTATCTTCGATTTTTGCACTATTACTAAATAAAATAATACTATAACACAAGTTCAAGTTTGTTATTTATTTTATAATAAAATAGGTATTAGATAGAATACTTCAGAATCTTCAGATCGGCACCTATACCACAGAATATATAATAGTACAACCTATATACTTATAAATCTTTGATCGGCACAGACTTGTAAAATTCTATTACTGCTTTAGTTCTTATTCCGAGACTATTACTGATGTATTTATTCTGTCTGCCCAAGAAGAGGTTTAGTGGCTTGAGCAAAAAATTTCTGATGGGTCATATTTTTCTTTGCACTACACCGTAGACAGAGTATTTTAACTCCTATTATATATTCTGTGACAACACACTGTATAATATTTCTTCTTCCAAAGTCCATGGAAAGAAGTACCAACCAAAGTTATAGGTACAAATTGTAAATCCCAAATTCAAGCTTCTTAATACCAAAGACTACAATATATGGAGAAGTATGTTCTTTGATATGTAGTACAGTGCTACAAGGATCATTTGAAACGTGGCCTAAATCAGAACTAGAACAACCATCTTGTAACGCCACAACAACGGCGCTACCCCGCGCCGGCGGCGCCGCGCTGGTAGGAGAACTATAATTTCTAAAATGCAAAAATTCCATAATCATTCACACGCCGAACTACTATTATGACTACGACTAAGTAAAAACTGCTGAAAATGCTAACGCAGTGCTAAAGTCTATCAATGGCAGAAAGCAATTGATTTTAGGGATCATTCCCAAAAACGCTAGGTGCCAAGAAAATCCCAGGTGGGAATTTTGAGTAGTTCCTATTTGTCCCGTTTCGGGTACTGACAGGAATTGACGATTGGGAAAATTCTTTAACAATACCTATTTTGAATATAATTTTAGGTAGTAGGGCTTGGCGGGTCCTTTGGCAAAAACCTATCATGTTGACTCTTTCATCATAGTAGCACGCGGCCACACTCGTGACTCAAAATGTATGAACCAAAACACAATTTTTAAAAATAAATTTAGTATGTAAATGCTTACCTAACTACAAAGCTTTTTATTATTTTTCCATGCACATAAATTTTTCATTATTAAGTATAAGAAATATCAGTTTCTATCAATTTGCTATAACATTGACTTATAATGGTTTAAGACATGGTAAGCGGTAAAATTAAGTGTAAGCGGTAAAGTTACTCAGCCTTACCCATTAAGTCTTTAGGTAATATAGGTACCTGTCTTTAACAGGGCTGTAAATGATTTAAACACAACATTAATTTACAAAGTTTTATTTCTTAATATCTATCCCACCATAGTCCTCTTCCTTCCCCGCGCTCTAACATCTTCATATTTACTTATAATTTCTTTGATATTATTCTTGCTGTAACTTTTATAAGCATTAAATATCTTGTCAAATAAATCAGGGAAGTCATTATGTGTACTTATCAGGGCCCTTTCTAATACATACAAATCCACGCCCTTATCCTCAGTGCTATTATCTATAAACGATAGACCAAAATCAATAATTGCCAGTTCAAAATCATTCATACAATTAATTCCATCGTTTTTATATACTATCAACATGTTAGAGGTAGTCAAATCTCCGTGGATGATATTATTTTCATGCAGTTTTCTGACCGTTTCCCCGATCATCTTAGCTAAGTTGTCGAGACTAGCAGCCGTTGGTCTGGTCATTATGATAAAGTCCTTGACTGTTATGCTCTGCTCAAAATGCTCCATGTAGATACTTCTGCGCTCGAAGTCAACCAAGTATAATGCAGGAGTTTTTACTCCAATGGTTTTGCATCTGACGATAGACCTGGCTTCATTCCGGATGCGGTCTTTTGTGATTGTAGTGTCGAGATCTGGATGACGATAGTTCTTCTTGAATCTCTCCTTGATAAGGGTTGGTCTGCCGAGGTACTTGCAAATAAAGAGCTTCGCTTCAGCACCCTGTTTTAGTATCTTTAGGTTTTCACACATCTTGCTATTGTAACCTCAACGCATGCAATAAAGATTGTATTCAACTGGTACTGATTGTGATAATCACTTTTGTTAGGTAATTAATTAGAAGTTCCTCGAAATAAAACACGATACTTTAATTTACAGTTCAGTAGCACATAACACACTTAGCACACAAAATTATCGACAAAAACACAAAACAAATCTTTCTTCTTCTTTTTTTGGTTGTGGCTCCTGTGGCTTTAGTTTCCACAATTTGTCAATGTCAAAGTCGACAAGATATAAAGCGCCATATTACTTGACATTGGCGTAGTTGTTTGGGGTACTCCTCAGAAGCCATTATAAGAAGAGAAGAAGAAAAAAGAGATCCGAGTATGAAAAGTCAACCAACAGTGACATTGATTTGATTGTATTAGGCTATATTCAGATGGCTGAATTGTGACGCGCGTTTTCAAATCGCGCGCTTAGACATCCTAATATATACCTAGCAACCGTTCACATGCGCGCGCGTTAACGCGCGTCAGCGAGCGTCAACGCGGCGCTCAGAGAAAAAGTTTCTAGACGCAGACAATCGCGCGTTAGTTCTACCGAACTAGACTGACGAGTACTCTCGCAACGCGCATTAGCGCTCATCATCTGAACTCTCTTCAAATTAGATCGCGCGATTAACGCGAATTAACGCGCGTTACATGTGAACATAGCCTTAAAATTCCTCCAAGCTTGTTTCACAAAATTATAGATGTTGTAATTTTTTCCTTAGAACGGAACGTACAAATTCATGTTCAGCGTAGGAAAACCGCACCGCTCGGCGCGGCTAGTAGCGGCACGTAGCGGTGGTAGCAGACAACGTGTTTTTTTTTACATACGTATCTAATAGTAAATATGTGACACGGCATGGAGATGTCTTGCTTGCGTCAGGCCTGCCGTAGGTAGGTAGCTATAGCAATATGCAACGCACTCCGTGAGGTGCTGGCTGGAGAGCGAGCAGCGCTGCCAGATACACCGCTTTTCCGCGTTTTACACCGCTTTTTTGCCAATGGATCCGCGTTCCGCTTATAACCTACGCGGATCCGCTTTTCTGAAATCTGCTAAAACCTTAGGCATAGAATCTAGATCTATTATGAAAACATATATTATGGCTAAACAGCCGATTGCAGATGAAAAGGAACATAAACAAAAAAAAGTTCTTTTTTATAAGTTTTTACATATTCAGCATCTTATTTGGATAAGGTGCCCGCTGGTACTTTATTGTAATTAAAGCCTAATAAAATTCCTAACTTGTGTGTTTTTGTTATTATATAATTTGTAAATTCCCTTAACTTTGTGTGAATAAGCAATTAAAAATATAAAACAAAGCGATTGAGAGATTTAAGAAGTAAAAGTTAAAACAACATGCTCCGCTTTTTTTAACGAAAATCCGCGTTTTGGAAGCACCGTTCCCGCCTTTTAAACATTCTCATCTGGCAACACTGAGAGCGAGGGAGGCTGTGGCCGGTGGGCGTATTCGCTTCGCTCGCTCGCTCTCTTTCACAGAACCGCTCTACGTATTATACCTACTATAGATAGCTCTCTTTACATTACAATACAACCGGTGCCGGCCGCCCGGCGCGACGTCTCTCATTCAAACATAATTTTCCCACCAAATTATCTAATGAAGACTGTGATTATACCAGATAAAACATAACTGTTTACACTTTTGTGCCACATTTACACGAGAACGCTCGCTACCTAGCTCTCAACGAGAATCAAGTGCATATCAAGTGTGTTCAAGTAAATACCTATAACAAAAAACATTTATTTTTTATTTTGTAGTGCTGTGAGTTGACTCTATAAGTGACTTGTTTTTTTTAAATTGTGATAACATGTCGGAGGGTTTGGAATACGAGACGATTGTGCAGAATGGACCAAAAAAAGTAAGACTGAATTGCTAAGAAAATTTAACATAAATATTTTTCCTGAATTCTTCCTTGCTATGACAAAAAAAAGTCTGCTCTTCTTGAGCTTTGTAGGTAGTAGGTATTTAGATGGTATTTAAGTAGGTAGGTAGGTAGTACCTACACACACACTCTTGAAATGTGAAAAATCCCTTCACGAATTTACCTACTATTATTTATTATGTGCTACACAGTACATGAAGAACCTAGGTGATACGTACTTACAAAGTCATTTATATGTACCTACCTCTATCTTACCTACCGTAGGTGATACATACTTACAATGTCATTTATATGTAGGTACCTATACCTACCTATCCTAACTGTTACTAACTACCTACGTCTGGATACATTTAGATATTGCATTCATCTCGTAATGCAGCGCCTCGCGCCGGCCGGCTTGAGAATTTCCTGCGTTTTAGAGGATTAAGTTGGCGGGAAATCACGTAGGATTTAATTGGATTGAAGGAATAACGTCATCTCACTTCAGGCAACGAACGAATACAACGATAGTTTTTTGTTTTACGAATCTAAATGTTTACTTTTTAATTGATGGGATATGTAGCGTTTAGGTAGCCATCTCTGTCCACCTAGCACCTAGTCTGATTATGGGAAATTCAAATGTTATTGAGTTTTTTGGAATGTCATCCAACGATTTTTACTGTGATTTTTTTGTTCATTGTCATTCGTAGAGCTGTACAATAGCATTTAGCAGTAACTCTTATACCTAGTTCCTGTTCGATCCCTTATACCTATAATATTGTTCCTATTCAATCCTTTCTGCAAGGCATCATTTTAAAATGATTATTTTAATTAGTTTTTTGCTCCTGATGGATCCCGTAAGGATTTTCAAAGAAGTTTTCGGTATCCCGACTATCGAATTTTGGTCGATATTTACTAGCATAGTATTATTTTATCTGTGGTTTAGGTATGGTCTTAATAAGTTTCTGGCGCTTATCATTTTCTGCATACAAAGACGACATTTCGACTCGTAATTCTGTTTTCGTTATTCAGAGTGGTTACAAATTACCCTCTGATATTTTTTTAGCGTAGATCATATTTTACTATTTCACACCCTGGCTTCAATTGGCCACTAGGAAACCCAGCCTAGATCCGCGCCGGCCGCCTTGCTACGGAAATTGCCAATGTAGGAAATCAAAGCTGAATACGATTTCGAATCTCATGTTGTTTTAGATTAATATTTATTACTAGCGACTCGTCCCGGCTTCACACGGGTAGTTTCAGGATGAAAAACAGCCCCCGCCCCCCTGGTAGCCTATGTCACTCAGGGTGAATGTAGCTTTCTAATGGTGAAAGAATTTTTGAAATCGGCTCTGTAGTTTTTGAGTTTATTCATTACAAACATAAACACACACAAAAATACAATTAAATAAATAAAAAAAAAAAAAAAAAATGCTGGACAGTTCACACAACATTATCTAGCCCCAAGCTAAGCAGAGCTTGTGTTATGGGTACTAGATAACTGATATACTTAATACAATATATTACATGGATAGATATTTTTTATTATACATAGAAAATACCCGGAACACCCTGAACAAATATCTGCGATCGCACAAATATTTGTTCCGAGGCGGGAATCGAACCCGCAACCTCCTGCGTCGCAGCCCAAGCTTCGCCCGCCGCGCCACAGAGGTCGTCAAAATTATTTCCTCTTTATAATATTATTGTAGACTAGGCTGCCCGTCCCGGATTCGCACGGGTATAGCAAAAGTATCCCTCCATACCTAAAACCTAAAGCTAAAAACTATATAATCTGACCTTAGATATAGGTAGGTATTCAAAGAGTCTGACTGACCCAAATAATGCCAGTAACAAATAAATGGCTGCGTGCGAAATTAACCGTGAGATCAAAAGCTGACATTACATTAGTGAAAGTCTAGACTTTCACATTAACTAGGTACCTACAAACGAACGATTCATCATGAGAGGGCTCTGCTGCTCAAACTGCTCAATATTGATAATCACGATCACCTTTTTTAGGGTTCCGTACCTAGTCAACAAGACAAGGAACCCTTATGGATTCGTCATGTCTGTCCGTGTATGTCACAGCCACTTTTTTCCGAAACTATAAGAGCTATGCTGTTAAAACTTGGTAAGTAGATGTATTCTGTGAACCGCATTAAGATTTTCACACAAAAATAGAAAAAAACAAGAAATTTTTGGTGTTCCCCATACTTAGAACTGAATCTCATTTTTTTTTATCAAACCCATACTTGTTGGTTCTTTGTATAGATCTTCAAAAAATATATTGAGGTTTCTAATATCATTTTTTCCTAAAATGAATATTTTGCGCGAGAGACACTTCCAAAGTGGTAAAACGTGTCCCCCCCGTAACTTTTAAAATAAGAGAATGATAAAACTAAAAAAATATATGATGTACCTACATTACCATGTAAACTTCCAACGAAAATTGGTTTGAACGAGATCTAGTAAGTAGTTTTTTTTGAATACGTCATAAATCGTAAACCATCCAAGAACTTTTATATTATGTTACTTGCTGCTACGGAACTACGGAACCCTTCATGGGCTAGTCCGACACGCACTTGGCCGCTTTTTTTTTTCTTTATAATTTGCGTCGCACGGCTTGTATAAGGCCTATGTAGTTGGTATCTAGGTACACACACACACACACAACATACCCACCCACATACACATGGTGGCTACTCCTGTGATACCCAGACTCTTATGAGACTGTTGGTAGTAGCAGGAGAGCCTCATATACAAACACTCATCCACCCACACACACACTCACACATCCACACACAAATTAAGTAAGAGATCTGTTTCATAATTTTATTACAGGATAACTTTTTATTAATTATGTTTTCTACTTATACCTACTTTAAGTAACTATTAGTGTGATGTTTAGTGCTCCTAGTCCTAAGGTCAGGCGCTGGAAATTGCGACATAGTTTATACCTACTTTTGCAATTTTCAGCGTACATTTTTGTATACTGCTCTCGTGACTCTAGTGTAACTATTTGTTCTAAATAATTAAATCAATTTTCAAATTTCGTTGGACGGTTCCAATCCGAAGGTTGAGTTCGAATAGGCGAGAGCAAATAGAGTTTTCCACTCATGATGAACTCAAATCGGAACCTGAAAGCTTTCACTGGGGGTTTGCAACATCATGGGAATATAAACGTGACAAATGGTGAGCTCATCGCCGCCATTGCTACCCACGACGAGTCGGCTAACGCTTTCTTCCAGTAATAACACATTCCAGCAGCCATGTATGTACCTACTAGTGTGTGTAGGGAGTAATCTTGTCTTATCAAACCCATATCTGCCAAAGCTGCACTTGTATGAAGGGCAGACTGATAAGACTGTACCTGTGCCTTAGTAAGGTAGGTTTATATAGGAATCAACTTTATAGGTAGGTACCTAGTTCGGGATGATATTGCCAACTTAGGTTTCTGGTTTTTCTGGCCTATCCTAGCATCTTCGATAGACGATCGTCGACGATCTTGTGAACTTTGAGAAGGAGTGGTGGGAGACTGCCAAAGACAGGGACAAGTGGAAGAATTTGGGAGAGACCTTTGCCCAGCAGTGGGACAATATAGGTTAAGGAAAAAAAACAGATCCTAGCATAAAAAGGCACCCCAAGCGCGTGTCGGACCAGTTGAACAAACACAGTGAATAAATAAATTTTCCATTTTCATAAACTACCTATTTTTTGGTAGAAGTGATAGGTTTCGAAACGAAGCCTTAGTTATATCGCCTTTAAATAAATAAATAAGTAAATAATGCTGTACACAGTTCACACGACATTATCTAGCCCCAAGCTAAGCAGAGCTTGTATTATGGTACATAACTGATATATACGTAATACATTACATAGATAGATATTTTTATTATACATAGAAAATACCCAGAACACCCTGAACAATTATCTGCAGATCGCACAAATATTTGTTTCGAGACAGGAATCGAACCCGCAACCTTCTGCGTCGCAGGCGAACCATCGTCCGCCACGCTACAGAGATCGTCAGTCTTTAACGCTTTTTTTGGAGGACAATCTTATACCAAGTCCGGCAAATGGTACCTATTAGTAGTAGTAGAGCTTTTTTGTGAAAGAGTTCATCCGGGGAAGTACTACCACCATTTCTACTACTACTATTTCTGCCGCAAATCAGTAGTGCTCGCATTGCTGTGTTCCGGTTTGAAGGGTAAGGGTGCCGGTGAAATTACATGCACATGAGACTTTTCATCTTTATGCCTCAGGGTGGCGGCGCAGTGCAATGCCACATAGGGCGCGTCCTAGGTGAACGTGACCTAAAAGGTAATGCACTGTTCATAGGCAGAGGTTACCGCTTAACATCAGGTGGGCCATCAGCTTGTTCCGTCATACAAGTAGTATAAAAAAAAAAAAACAGCCGATTTTATATTGCTTGAAATTCGGTAAAGTTTCATATGAGACGGAATAGCACGGCTCCTGAGAATGAAATCACTGTTCCAGCCAGTGCATCTGGCGAGATGCCAGACAAGTCATCATTTATTTTAAGTGCATGCTGTGGGGTCAGGGTGATCGTCAACAGAATAACCGCATAGTGCCGGCCGAGAAATGCCTCTCGTTTCGGCTAGGAAGAGCTATTACGGGCAGATGACGACCTCTGTGGCGCGTCGGGTGAAGGTTGGCCTGCGACCCAGGAGGTTGTGGGTTCGATTCCTGCCTCGGAACAAATATTTGTTCGATCGCAGATATTTGTTCAGGGTGTTCTGGGTATTTTCTATGTATAATAAAAAATATCTATGCTAGATAATGTTGTGTAGTTCACACAACACACAACATTATCTAGCCCCAAGCTAAGCAGAGCTTGTGTTATGGGTACTAGATAACTGTTATTACTAATACAATATATTACATTCCAACATTATTTATTTATTTTATTTTACACTAGGCAAATCACGTTTATTTTCATAAAATACAAAAACCGTTAAATAAAATAAAATTGAAATAAAATTTACGATATAAAACAATTAAAATTTAAAAAATCAATCCATTAAATTTTCGGTTCGTTACCCAGACGTATATAGTACCTATTATTTTATCTGTGCCCAAACGAAGCACGTAATTTTAAAAAAAGCGGCAAAGTGCGTGTCGGACTCGCCCATGAAGGTTTCCGTAGCAGCAAGTAACATAATACTACAAAAGTTCTTGTAGTTCGTTGTAACTTTGATCAATGTTTTAATAATAGTGTATTAAAAAAAACTACTTTCTAGATATCGTTCAAACCAATTTTCGGTGGAAGTTTACATGGTAATGTACATAATTTTTTATTTTAGAAGTTTAAGGGGGGGTGGACACATTTTACCACTTTGGAAGTGTCTCTCGCGCAAACTATTCAGTTTAGAAAAAATATATATTAGTAACCTCAACATCATTTTTGAAGACCTTTTCATAGATTTGATTTTTGATTTGGGGTTTGATGAAAAAAAATTGTGTTTCATTTCTAAGTATGGGGAAGCCCCAAAATTTATTGTTTTTTTTTTCCATTTTTGTGTGAAATGCTTAATGCGGTACACATAATACATCTACTTACCAAGTTTCAAGAGCATAGTTCTTATAGTTTCAGAAAAAAGTGGCTGTGTCATACGGACGGACAGATAGACAGACAGACAGACATGACGAGTCCATAAGGGTTCCGTTTGTTGCCTTTTGGCTACGGAACTTTAAAAATCGTTGAATGCTATATTACTAAATTTGAAAAATAAAATAAAGTCTCGTTTCAACAAAATATCCTATCTACAATATTTAAGGTACTTTCCCCTCATGTCGCATAGTCTTGGGACAAGTTATATATTAGTTGTATAATACAAGTTGGTAGTTTTACGATGAAAGTTCATGATTCAGCATCAGTCATGCGATTAGTCGTAAAATCTTAGTTATAAATAAACATTATGCGTTCAGCCTCTTCCATTGCTCTACAATCTACATGAATAAGCGATTTCCAATACTTTTAAATACTAGCGTATACTGTGCGTGGTAATTCTTAATCCGTATCTGACTGAACCTTGGCATTACCATAGTAGGTCTGGTATGCTACACGTGAAAAGGCCACATCCAAAGCAGGCTAAGCATGAGTAAGTTGGTACACAAAACAACGGTCGATGGGAGAAAAAAAAAGCGGCCAAGTGCGAGTCGGACTTGCCCATGAAGGGTTCCGTAGCAGCAAGTAACTCAATATAAAAGTTCTTGCATGGTTTAAAATTAACGACGTATTTAAAAAAAAATACTTACTCTCGTATTTTTTAGATCTGACAGACAGACTTACCTTGGACAAACCTGAACTAGGCCACAGAATAAATAATAGTAGGTACTGATGGTTGCGTCCGATCAGTAAATTATTTCAAAATCGTCAGAGGCCTTTTCGAGTTACAGCCACTTTATCCTAAAAACTTCAGCAAGATATTTTTGGAGTTTTTCTTTATTTGTGTCACTCCTAGCATTCTAAAGAGTCATGGCGAAAGCGTACCCGCGCTTGCGAAACTACATAAACCCAATATCCTTGGATAGTACGAGAATCTATATGTATAAAACAAAGTCGTGTTAGTTACACCACTTATAACTTAAGATCGGCTGGACCGATGTTAGTTATCTCTTTTTTGGTGGATTCTTCTCCGCTCCGTATAGCAGATAAGTAATAAAAACAAAAAAACAGCTCGCCAATAGCATAAAAACAGCCCATGAATAGCATAAAAACAGCGCGCCAATAGCATAAAAACAACCCGTGAATAGCATAAAAACAGCGCGCCAATAGCATAAAAACAGCCCGTGAATAGCATAAAAACAGCGCGCCAATAGCATAAAAACAGCCCGTGAATAGCATAAAAACAGCACGCCAATAGCATAAAAACAGCCCGTGAATAGCATAAAAACAGCGCGCCAATAGCATAAAAACAGCCCGTGAATAGCATAAAAACAGCGCGCCAATAGCATAAAAACAGCCCGTGAATAGCATAAAAACAGCCCGCCAATAGCATAAAAACAGCCCGTGAATAGCATAAAAACAGCCCGCCAATAGCATAAAAACAGCCCGTGAATAGCATAAAAACAGCCCGTCAATAGTATAAAAACAGCCCGCCAATAGCATAAAAACAGCCCGTGAATAGCATAAAAACAGCCCGTCAATAGTATAAAAACAGCCCGCCAATAGCATAAAAACAGCCCGTGAATAGCATAATAACAGCCCGTCAATAGCATAAAAACAGCCCGTGAATAGCATAATAACAGCCCGCCAATAGCATAAAAACAGCCCGTGAATAGCATAATAACAGCCCGCCAATAGCATAAAAACAGCCCGCCAATAGCATAAAAACAGCCCGTGAATAGCATAATAACAGCCCGCCAATAGCATAAAAACAGCCCGTGAATAGCATAATAACAGCCCGTCAATAGTATAAAAACAGCCCGTCAATAGCATAAAAACAGCCCGTCAATAGCATAAATAAAAACGTAGTTTTGTACAAAATCTGATGATGGACAACCATTAAGATAATCTACTGCTACTACTACTTCGTATCACCGTGTATTTCTTGGTCACCATGCGGTAGGTCAGTGTCCTTGAGGTATTGCGACCAATGGTGAAAGAACCAATGTGAGATAATCTAAAAGTATGATAACCAGTGGTATACTATTTGTATGTTGAATTTTGGGTACACCAATGTTTCAGTTTTGCCATGATTCTTTCAGTTACAGGGAGCAAAAAAAACCTTTTTTTTTTATTTATTTCCTTACAAAAATGAGACATTAATCGGAAGAGAAATCTTGCAAATAGTCATGCTAAGCCTACAGAATCACTGTGTGATCTCGATCAATGCCGTAAAAGGGACACAATGACACAATACTAGTATATATATATATTTACGTTTTATAACGCTACGTATCACACATGTTCATATTTTATAACAATTCATGAGATGATATCAGCAATTTGTCAAGGAATGTTATTAATGTGTTATAGGCCTATCATGGGATTCATCATCGACATCATCACTACCTTCAGCCTACAGAAAGTCCACTGCTGGACATATGCCTCCTCCATAGAATGCCACGAGGAACGGTCCTGAGCCACCTCCATCCACCATCTTCCTGCGACCTCTTAATGTTTATGGTTTTAATTTTGAAATTTATTTAATACCTAAACACTAAAAATATTACTTTACTGTGAGCGTAAATTACTGTAAGCGATCTAAAGGTAGCTCAGCTGATCCAAATCACTACCAGACGGAAGCGTCCCTAAGATGCTGGCTGCATTGCCGCGCTGAATGGCAATACTATTGCGTTGAGCCAGCTCTCGGGTCACGAGTCGCTTCGCCCAGACGCCCAGTTTTTTTTTTAAATTGTATCGGAACCCGATCTATTCCCGATGTCCACGGAACCCTAGCTTCGGGCTACATAAGTCCTAAAAACTGTATACCGTAATATACCTAAAATATTCCATGTCATTTGTTGTGTTGTATTGTAAGAGAACCAAGTATAATGGGCAAACCTAACATAGGTTCTAAGATACAACTTTTCAAAATATATGTAGATCAGTTTGCATGATAAATAAATAAAAAAACACAAACTTAGCATACATACATACATAGACACACGTTTCTCCTCGAAAGAGTAGGCAGAGCCTCAATGACTTTTCACTGTGGTTTGCACCATCGTGGGAAATAGACATGACAAGTGGTGAGCTCATCACCGCCATTGCTTCCCACGGCTGACTCAGCTAACACTTTCTTCCAGTAACAACACATTCCTATAAGCTAGCAGCCTGCAGCTTATACCAACGAATCTTACTAACAGTCCGGGTAATCCCTTAGTCAGCTTTTACGACATCCACGGGAGGAGACGGAGAGGTAAATTCATAGGCCGGACACACCACGGCATAGAATAACGAAAATAACTATCTTCCTAAAAGCTCAATGGGCATTCTAACCCGGAAACATTTCTCCATATGTCCGCTACATTGAGTGTCCTTTGTGCGCCGTACAACGGCCCGTTTGTACAAAAATATGAACAAGTGCATTGACCTGCCCGATGGACCAATGTTTGATTTGATCAATGCCAGCTGCTTTGCTTCAAACCACCTCATCACTATCATCAGCCTGTAGAAGTACACTGTACACAGTCCTCCTCCACGACGGACGGTCTTGAGCCGCCTTCATGCACCAATTTCTATGACCCATCGAAAGGGACCTATGACGTAGGTAATGGTTACCGCTTAACATCAAATGGACTTTTGCAGAAAAAACAAAAAGTGGGTATCTAGACAGAGCTGTATTCAAGGGAGGTGTGGTATAGTGCGCGTCATGTAAAAAGAACGCTGGCTGTCAAGCTTCTACAGGCGTTCCAGCGTTCTTTTTACATGACGCGTACTATAATTGTACATTATTTGTAGTAAACTAGGTAGGCACTCATTCAATGCATAGGCATACATCTCTTAAATAAGTAGAAAAGTAAGTAATCACTTAAAAAGAACGCTGGAACGCCTGAAGAAGCTTGACCGCCAGCGTTCTTTTTACATGACGCGCATTATAGTTTTTAGAAACAGTCTTTGAAGCAACTTCAACCAATTGTTTTTTTTTAATACAACTTTAGATGTCGGAACTAGCAGATGGCCCACCTGATGTTAAGCGGTATACTTTCTGCCTGTGAACAGTGCATTATCACATAGGTCACGTCCACCAAGTACCTACGCGCTATTATGTGGCAATGAAACATAGACACGCTTTTTCCTTGAAAGAGTAGGCAGAGCCTCAAATGGGCCTCTTTTCGCCATGGGTTGCACCATCGTGGGAAATAGACGTGACAAGAGGTGAGCTCATCGTTGCCATTGCGTCCCACGACTGGCTCTGTTAACGCTTTCTTCCAGTAATAACACATTCCTTAATAAGCTAGCAGCCAGGACAAATCTTATACCAACGAATCATACAAACAAGTCCGAGTAAACCATTTTCAATACCTACTTCAATTATACAATGACCTTATTAATTACCCACTCTGTGTTTCCAACAACATGCAATCTTATCTATCACATTTGAGTTGGCACTATAAACCTTAAATGATTTATTTTATCTTTCTCAGAAATAACACCTCTATGCAGTAATTTTAAAGGAAATTCTTAATAATCATCGGAAATGTCTAATCGCATTCTTAGTACCTACTCGAAAATTGACATAATAAATTATATTGAACTAGCTGAATACCCGTGCATCACATCACAACGAAACTAAAACTTTGTCACCCCTTTCTGAGGGTTATTTTGAAAATCCTGAAATATGTGTTCAATTATCATACCAAGTTTCAAGCAAAAGGCACCACACTATAAAAAGTTCCCATACAAACTGTAACACCCCATTGCACCCGCTGTTGGGGGTAGTTTGAGTTTTTTTTTTTTATCCTTTTATGATTTGTATTGAAGCATACCTTATGCAAAGTTTCAATTTTGTAAGTTCAAGAAATACTATTTTCCATACAATGGTTTTCACCCCTTTTCACCCCCTTAGGGGTTGAATTTACAAAAATCCCTTCTTAGTGGGTGGTTTTGCTATAAAAGGAACCTACGCTCCAAGTTTCAGCTTTCTATAGGTCCAGCGGTTTCGGCTCGGCGATGATGAACCAATCAGTCAGTCAGTCAGTCAGTCAGGTTAAGCTATTATATAGGTACCTATAAATAGATATGTGACTCAAGTTATCAAAAAAGGCTAATAAAAAACTAGTCCTTCACCCTGCTGCTTGCCTGGTGTTGGCATTGTATAAATTCCAGTATACCGGATATCCAGTAACCGAACTACTCTTGCAGCTTTCTACTCGCCTGGTATACGAGAAATTAATTGTAATAATGTATTTGTAATCACGTTCTCAAAAACGCCAAAAACGATTTCGATAAAATTTGATATGGAGGGTTTTAGGGGGCTAAAAGTCGATCTAGCTCAGCTATTTTCTCATCTTTGAGAAAACACGTCTTTCCAAATTTAGGTTTAGCAATGATATAAGCGATGTCAGTTTTTTGCGAGTATTTTTTGTTTTTATTTCGAGAAACCGAGTATATACCTACTATTTAAATTCCGGATATCTGGATAATTAATTTGACCTGATTAATTTTAGTAATACTTAGTTAGGTAGAGCTTTTTTGTGAAAGAGTTCGAAGTAGTAGTTTACTTTCTCGGACGAACTATTATATTGTTATATTAACACCATATCTATTTCTGCCGTAAAGCAGTAGTGCTCGCATTGCTGGGTTCCGGTTTGAAAACAGTACATTCAAACAATCCATCCAAGTTTTTTTTTATCTTTGGTTCCGTCATCTGGGGGCCTGCAATGGTCTAAGGGTGCCGCTGTAACTATACCTCATTGGTATAGTTACCCTCTATTCGTAGTTCGTACTAAACGTTTCAGTTCTATATTTATTTCTGTGATCGAAGATATTTATAAGTAATGCGAACTGCTAAAGAGGAATACACTACCGTCGTCTGTCTTTCCTGAAAACTATAATCTCTCCAGAAAACTAGTCTCTTCAAGGCTTTAGAGTGAAGGTGCCTTCTAGACCTTTGTGCTCCATCTTCGGCCACATCGACATTTACCAACAGGTGAGGTCGTGGTCAAACAAAGGACAATCAATGTTAAAAAAAACCTTCCAAGTACTCAAGCACCGATCCGCCTGCCAAGCGTGCTGAGGTAACCCCGGGCCTCGTCCAGCAATGGCCGTTTACGGCTGATGATACTGACGATGCTAGGGGCCAAGTTTATCTCCCGATTCAATACCCGTTTCGCCACTGAGTACTGACTAAATACTGTTGTAGCGTGATGAGATGTGATGATGACGCATGGTTCAACGACCGCGACTGTTGCCAACTTAGAGCCATGTCCAGGAAAAAAACATTGATGGGTAATTGCTATTTTTAACCGGATTTATAATTATACTAGGTCATACGTTTTCCTTCGAAGTTGAAACAGAAGCTCAATTCTCTTATTTACTTTAAAGGCACACTGAAAGTTGACCGAATCTAGACTATAATATTGTGAATTGACTGAAAAATTATTACTATCAAAGTCAAAGTATTTTTAACCCCCGACGCAAAAACGACGGAGTGTTATAAGTTTGACGTGTCTCTGTGTGTGTGTGTGTGTGTCTGTCTGTCCCATCGTAGCTCCCGAACGGATGAACCGTTTTTTTATTTATTTTTTGTTTGAAAGGTGAATTAGTCGGGAGTGTTCTTAGCTATAATCGGTTCAGCCGTTTCATTGAGTTGAGGGGTTTTTTAATTTTTACAAAATTAATTACTTGTTATTGCTTGAAATCGGTACGGAGGCCTGCGAGCAATGCTCTAAGCTTGAAATACTAATTGTATATTGAATATATTGAAGAACTATTCAAACATACTCGGTTTTTCAAATTAAAAAAGAAGTCTCTTCCCGTGGATGTCGTAAGAGCCGACTAAGGGATTAACCGGACTTGTTGATAAGATTCGTTGGTATAAGATTTGTCCTGGCTGCTAGCTTATTATAGAATGTGTTATTACTGGAAGAAAGCGTTAGCCGAGTCAGTCGTGGGAGGCAATGGCGGCGATGAGCTCACTACTTGTCACGTCTATATTCCACGGTGCAACCCACTGTGAAAAGAGGCCTATTGAGGCTCTGTCTACCGTTTTGGGGAAAAAGGCGTGTGGCTATGTAGGTACGTACGTATGTTTTTTTTTTTTTAACAATGATAGACCTTTGTTTGACCATGATCTCACCTGTTGTTAAGTGACGATGTGGCCGAAGATGGAGCACAAAGGTCTAGAAGGCACCTATTCACTCTAGCCTTGAAGAGACCCAGATTATAGTTTTCAGGAAAGACAGACGACGGTAGTGTATTCCACTCCTTAGCAGTTCTCATTATAAAGGTAGAACTGAAACGTTTAGTACGAATAGAGGGTATACAAATGAGGTAAGGGTGGTACCGAGCCGTGCGCCTGCTCGTCCTATGATGAAAAGGAGATGGTGGGATCAGATCAGATATTATTTGACCGCGGACAAAACTACGCAGACGACGTCACGGGCGTTCCACTGGTCTACTTTACAATGTTAGATACATGCCCCTTTCATGCTGTATTATATAATAACATCAAAACACAACACATAGCTTTCTTTTTGTAACATTATTGGAGGTGAGGTGATGCTTTACTAAGCGTGACATAAATAAGATACAAAAATGTAATTTACGAGTATCTAGATGCTTCCATATCTAATGAGTGGCTGGCGATCCAAGTCTAACGCGAATCGCACATACGTATGTAGCTCATGCCTATATTTTTTTTTTTCGGTGTTGAAAATCCTCATGGATTCCCTCACTAGCGGGGGCTAGTATCGACATAGACTAAAATAAACTCAAAATAATGGACTGACAGTTTTAATAATTTGTTTTATTTATTGAAGCAACAAACAGCTACATTATAAAATCACATCACACTAATATTGTAAAAAAAAAAAAAAAGACTTTATTTCATATTTTGGTTAGTACACAAAAATACAGCACTTATGAAAAAATATTATTAATTCCTACAGTAACACAGTTATATATTTATTCTAACAACTGGGAAAAAATGCACTCAGTTATATGTGTAATTGGCCATAACTGAATGCATCTTAGTCCAGTGCTGAGTGAGGTGGGAATCTGGCCTATCGGCTACCACAGCCAGGAGGCTGTTGTGGCTGACGCGCACTCTGCGCAGCGCGGCGGCAGCGCGCACGCGCAGGATCGCCGGGAAGCTGTCTACGTGTGCGTCAGCGAACATGCCCGACGCACTGCACCAGCGCGGCAGCCGGCAGCCACAACAGCGCCCTGAACGCGTTGTTGAATTGAACCCGTAGAGCGCTCACAGATGTTTTCCTATATCTGGTCCAGAGGCTACAAGTGTATAAGGAGGTACAAAATGCACGGAAACAGTGTAATTTTAACCGGAACTGTACACTTCCTAAACCTATGAGCTATCATATTCGCTCTGGTCGCGAGAGCTCTACGTTCTCTCTCAATGTCCTCATCATCACTCAAGTTCTCAGTTACCCAGTGTCCGAGGTACTTGAATGCAGAAACTCTCTTCAGTGGAGAACCGTTCAGCAACACAGGTGGAACAGACGACGGACACTTGGTACCTGACTTAAAAACCATAAATTAGCTTTTCGTTACATTGTATCTTAGGCCATGACTAGTAGCATACTGCTCACAAACATTTACTAGTTTTCTGAGGCCACCAACTGAAGGGCTCAGCAGCACCATGTCATCAGCGTAGCTTATGTTGTAAAGGCGAAAGTTTGTGTGTGTGTGTGTGTGTGTGTGTGTGTGTGTGTGTGTGTGTGTGTGTGTGTAGTGTGTTTGTTACTTCTTCACGCTGAAACGGCTGGACGGATTTGCATGAAATTTGGAATGGAGATAACTGGACTCCCGGAATAACACATAGGCGAATTATTATCCCGATATTCCCACGGGATCGAGACCGAAAACCGAATGAAACCGGGATGAAACCGCGGGGCGCTGCTAGTAACCTAATCAAGTAAGTAGTTAGTACAAAAAAAACTTTTCCTTTTATGGAGAATGCACCAGCTTGGTCCTAGTCCTAACTTGCTAGGTACACAAGTAGTAACTTTGGGAATTAATCGTAATAATCTCTTTCTCTCATGCCTTAAACCCCAGTGGCCCACTTAACTCTTTTCACTAACGAAAGTGACGTCGATGGCCACGCTCCGATGCGAAGAAAAACAAGAAAATACTTTGTTTTTAATACCGATAATTGGACAAAATATTTTGCTTTTAGATCGATGTGTGTTGGATGTTGTTTGAAGAAAAAAGATTTAGTTATTTTTCGTGTTTACTGAGGGAATCGATTTTTATATAAGGTTCACGATACGGTACCTTAGATGGAGTGTAAAATCGTAAAATCGTGCGTTAGCAAAAAGTGAAGTACGATACGTTTTTCCTCTGCGCTACAATTAGCGCATCTTAAACTAAACTAGGCTGAAATACTTATACTCAAGCAAGTCTATTGTAGTTTTTGCTCAAGTCCATGCTTATACTACAGTCGCGTGTCGGAGATGACTGACACACGTTTTTTTTTAAATATTTTTTGCCGTCTTTAAAAAAAAGGAAGGTTCATTGTTCATTCATGTGTTTTTTTTGTATTTAGAATAGAATAGAATAGAAATAGTTTATTTTGAATAGTAAATACACACACAATAATGGAATACAATACAATAATAACACAAACAGAACACGTTTTATGCTGCGTGTCTAGTGCCGTCAAAAAAGGTCCGTGCTCAGCATAATGCTGCAGTAAACTGCAGCGCTGATTTTCAGCACGGACCTCGGTTGACGCACGGACACGGCACACACACTGTAAAATACATCAATAGGTAATAGGTTGATATAAAAATTATACAATGTAAGACGCAACTATACTCGTTTACTCGTTACAATTTTAAAACTACATATTATATCCTACCAACTCGCTGGCTAGGGGAACAATCAAAAATCATGGTAAAATCCCTTTTCCAGTGAAAAGTAATTGGCACATACTTGTACAACAATAAATAAAAAAAAAAGGAAGTTTGTTACCTCATATCTCCGTCATTTAAGAAACCGATTTGTTTTTATTTTGTAGACACGGTATACTTCCAGATTGGTCCCATTTTCATCAAAATCTGGTTCTGATGATGGGATCTATGAGGAATTGCGGGAACTCCTAAAATACTATAGGCACACATACAGCGATTTCAGTATTTTCAGCAACAAGTCAAGCATGTGCATTCAGAAACTGCCATTTGGTGAAGTGGAACTGATGAAGAAGACCAGAGATGGAAACTACTCGATAATAAGTATTTCACGGGTGGCGATAAGGGTGACTTACCGATATCCGATTGAGCTAAAAGATTGAAGTTCCGATGACAATACAATATGATGGTGATAGCCTTGTGATAGCGAGCTGATTTAATGATGGAGATGGAAGTTGGACAACGGAACTTTTCGATGGATAATAGTAGACAGGCCGTGTTTTGGCTCATTGTTATCAGCACACGGTTACGATCATTAATATTATAAAATCTTGCATTGGGGATACTCATAAATTCCTAGGTTTGCAGTTGTTTTTTTCTTTTTCGAAAAGTGTTATTGTAGATTAGCTGATACATATAGGTACACCTTAGCACACAAACACACACACACAGAGAAACACCTGGCTATATGGGTATCAGCTAATCTAAAAAATAAAAAATAAATGGTGTGTGGTATTCGACACGCGACTGAACCTTGTACTATTATTTATTCTGTGGAATAACGCAGTCCATGCAACTAGCTTGTGTATGGCCGCATGAGCCCCATTTTATTTAACCCTCGAAATAGCAGAGATATTTCCCCAGAACACACTCCTGACTACGGCCCTGTCTTCACCTATTGTGTATATACTAAGAGCATTGCAGCTTTCGTACCGCGATGGTATTAATAGGTAAAATAAATAAATAATGCTGGGCAGTTCACACAACATTATCTAGCCCCAAGCTAAGCAGAAATTGTGTTATGGGTACTAGATAACTATATTATACATTACATTATTTTTTATTAACCCCCGACGCAAAATAGGCGGGGTTTTATAAGTTTGACGTGTCTGTGTGTGTGTGTGTGTGTGTGTCTGTCTGGCTGTGGCATCGTAGCTCCGAAACGATGAAACGACGTCGTTTTTTTTTGAAATTTTAGTTTGACGGGAGTGTTCTTAGCTATGTTTTATCAAAATCGGTTCAGCCGTTTCATTGCGTTGAGGGTTTTTTTTAATTTTTTCAAAGTAAATTACTTGTTATTATAGGAAATACCCAGAACAACCTGATCAAATATCTGCAGATCGTACAAATATTTGTTCGAACCCGCAACCTCCTGCGTCGTAGGCGAACCTTCGCCCGCCGCGCCACATAGGAACGTTTGATGAATCCTCTTTCGCCAAAAATAAAAAGATTTCCTTGTCAAATTAAAAAACATCAACGTCAAAATTGACACCACCTGTCTCAATGAAAAATCAACAAAACAAAATTCGTGAAATCGATTAATATATAAAAATATTTATTTAAAATTCGTTATTACGAAATTAAATTCTCCAATCACCGACACATATCATGATACTTTGACTTACACGACCCCGAAAACATTGTCAAAATGGACAACGCATCTACTATTGAGGGGAGTTACCTGACTCTACAAGCCACTGTCAATAAGCTGACGGAAAACCAATGCAGCTTGATAGCACAGTTCGACTTTCTGACCAAAAATTTGGAGGAATTGCGCAAGATTATGGCTCAATTCTCTGTGAAGCTGGTGGATGTGGAAGACTTGGCTACCGACAGGAAACGATTGAAGGCGGAAATAAAGATCTTGAAGATCAGGATAGACGAGCTGTACGGGATCGTGAAGGAGGGCAAAGAGGAGAAGGAAGATTCGAGTCGTAGCGACGTCCAGGATGTAGAGTCTTGTCATTCTGGGCTCTCCAATTCTTCCAAGGTAACCTACCAACTAGCACCGGCGCCGGCGTGGTGCGTGGTGTGCAAAAGCCTAATAAGGAACTGCGTCAACTCTCTTTCTCTAAGCTATCGTCAAGCTCTAATAATGAACTGCGTCAACTCTCTTTCTCTAAGCTATCGCCAAGCCTCTAATAAGGAACTGCGTCAACTCTCTTTCTCTAAGCAATCGTCAAGCTGTAATAAGGAACTGCGTCAACTCTCTTTCTCGAAGCTATCGTCAAGCTCTAATAAGGAACTGCGTCAACTCTCTTTCTCTAAGCTATCGTCAAGCTCTAATAAGGAACTGCGTCAACTCTCTTTCTCTAAGCTATCGTCAAGCTCTAATTTTAATGCTGTTTTTTTGTATGACTGATGTAGGTATGTATGATGATGTATGCTATTTTGAGTTTTTGTTTGGTTCTTGTTTTGTAGAAAATGGATCAGCCGTTTCTAGGATCATCAGCTCGCAATATTTCTAGGGTAGGTACTTCTAAAGCTTAATATTCAAGTTTGAGTTTGAGCCTCAAATGAATATGCCATGACATGTCTTCCTCACACAGATCCCAGGGTCTGATGATGAGCAGCACACGATGCGAGGAGTTACGTGGCAACAAATAGACATGCATACAGACAAGACATGCTTACATACACACAGACAGGCACACTAAGGCCTCTTTTTAAGGAGTATACAGCAGCGATTGGTCTTATTGTTGGTGTGTTGTTGTATAGTCGTTAGCCGTAACGCCAACAAGTGGTTCTGCCGGAAGACCAGCGTTGGTTGCTAGCTTGCTGTCAACCAACTCATGCTGAGGCCTTAGATAAATGATTATCTAAGGCTGAGGCAGAGCCATTTTGTTAATTGAGTTACACCTCGTACCATCATATCTGTTTCTTCCTAGTTTAATACGTGTTTCTGTGTAGCTCATGTATACAAATAAATATATATTCTTTCTTTCTTTTTCTTTATTTGGAGGCTTTCTCATCATAGAGGAGTCAATGTGCTGAAAAAAATATATGTAATTCCTTGATCTGTTATATGTAAAGTGACGTACAAAAATGTTCTACCTGTTCATTAAACATGTGAAAAAAAATAACAAAGTGCCGATGTTTTCGACTGAAAATTTGATTCAACTTCTAAACGACTTAGAATTTAGTATTTTTTCTTTCAGCTAAATCTCGGCAAAGACATTATCTTCAAGATGAACGTGAATGACTCTGTTATGCGACGGTTTTTCACGTGGAAAGTAATTGTTATTCGTGATTTTCACTTTTCGTTTGCGAACGCTATTCTGTCACTTACTCACTTACCTGAACTTCAATGAGTTAGAAAGTTTCGGAATTTGGCTGTTTTACCTATGCGATGCGCCCTATAATAAACATTTGACGCGGACGTATGTTGTAGTGTAACACGGGGTTTTTTTATGGAGACACTGCTTGTACTAATATTTATTCTGTGACACTGATGAGAACCCCTAGCGCAGGGGTTCGCAATAACGCTCCCGTGTGGGCGCTGCAGGCCTAAAGTGGGGCGATAAGAGACCCAAAAAAAATGGGGGCGTCAAATCAGACACACTTTAGTATTCCTTGATAGGTAATTTTCGTAGATAATAGACCGCGGGCAATCATGTTTTAACAAGTTTTTGTTAAATAACTAAATTTGTGCAAATTTAATCTCCGCTGATATACAAAAAAATGGGGCCGCTAAAAAATAATTACGGGGGCGCTAAAAAATAAGTTATTCTCAAAGTGGGCAGTAGACAAAATAAGTTTGGGAACTCCTGCCCCAGCGTACACTTTGGGATCCTCAATTCAGGGGCGGCTTTACCTATAGTGCAGTGCAGGGTGTGCGGTGCACACGGGCGCAGAGTCTCAGGGGGCGCCTCCAAAGACCCTGCGCCTTTATGGCCAGCGCCGGCGGTAGCAAGGCGCGAGGTATCTCTCCTCGAGCCAAAAACACAGTTTTTTCTCGAGTCTCGCTCCCCTCGCCTTTTTACGAGTACTTTAAATTTTTGCTGCACCCTCATAACACCGTTTTTTTTTCAAGACCTTCCACTTTCTAATCAATGCTTTTGGTATTGGGGGGGTACAAGATAAGTTAGAGATGGCTCTGCCTTAATTTCTATTCAAAAATCCTTATTGCACTATATACACGTAAAAACTTACATCGGCAGTCTGGCCTCATAATCCTCGTATTTTGACCCTGTATTATTTTAGACTAGCTAAATATAGGAATGCACCAATAGGTACCTACGTCGTGGTGTAATGGAAAATACATGAAATAAAAAACTTTTATTTGGCACGAAAATACGAAACAGACAGAAGATCCTGTTTTCGAAGGATGCTAACTGGCCCAAGTATAATGTATTCATCGACATAGTGTAGAACTCATCTACCTCAACCCTACGCTTCGTGCTGTCATAATTTGCGTCTTCGACCCGTTCATATGAAGCCCAACCTTAAGACTCGCCAAGCTCAGATCTTAGATCATCTGTTGTAGTTCCTGTGGTGTTGGGGCAAAAAGTACAATGTCATCCGCAAATCCAAAATTTGTCAGTCGTTTACCTCCTACGGCAATGCCTTTTGTGGCCCACGAATCAGCCAGTGTTTAGAAGACTTCCTCCAACGCGCTTGTAAATAGTAAAGGGGAGAGCGGATGACCTTGCTTCACACCCTTTTGAATTGTGAATGACGCTTTAGTGTAAGTGGAAGGTCACCTTTCATGTGTTCTAATCGTTTTTTTTTTTTATTTCCAGGTGGCAATGACGACCGGGATCGATCGGGACACGATACGATCCGCGTACGATGACGTGAGAGCCGATACCACACCCACAGAATGGTGAGATGATAAAATACTTTACATTGACCTTATCACATTCACCTTAATGTGCATCCCCGGATTGCTGCTACTTGGCCCGCGTTGCAGCTTTAGCGAGTGTCCTCTGAGCCCTATATTATGCTCTAACGATGTTGGTGTGGTCACAGGGCGGTGTTCAAGTTCGAAGGTGCTCGGATCGTGTGCACGGCGCGAGGCTCCGACTTCACAGAGTTCCGGACCCAGTTCTCCGATGACGAGCGCGCGTTTGGATACCTCAGGTGAGAGGAACTATTAGCTGACACATGCTCTTTGGGAGTTGATCTCGACAGGGGCTACTGTTTCTGAGACGTCTGATTCTAACATCCGGGGCTTCGTACCTCAAAAGTTACCAACGGAACTATTTTAAGGTGGATGCTCGCATGAGGGGCGAAATTAAGTTTTTTTGGTGTTTTTTGCCAATACAGCTCATGAACACTTCTTCAGATAGCAATAGTTGATTTCGCGAAAACTAGGAGACTTAACACACATGTTTTAATTGATAGTACCTTATAAATATCATCAGTTAAGCTACGATACCCCAAAACAAAACAAACACACTGTAAAAATGTGTTTAGGGCTATCGTAGCTTAACTGATGATGTTTATGAGATACTATCAATTAAAACATGTGTGTTTTAAGTCTCCTAGTTCTCGCGAAATCAACTTTCGCTATCTGAAAAAGTGTTGACGAGCTTTAATGGGCAAAAAACACCTAAAAAAAAAACGCGCCATAAGCGAGAGTATCTACCTTGCTGTTTTTCGTCTTGCTTCTGGGGTACTGTGATCTAAACTAAAATGATGTGAAAGTTAAAAGAAATAAATAAACTATTTTCAGAGAATTCTTTCTCGAACTCTAGAAAATAGGGCCCATGAGTCAAAGGCCATGACCCCAAGCCTTGTCTGAAATTGGAAATGTCTGAAGTGATGTTATCTTTTCAACGGTCTACCCACCTGCCTGGCAGATCTCCATGCGAGATTGCAACATTGTTTTTAGATCCTGACTCAGCGGCTATGGATTTTTACCTTCAATTTATTATTTTTCTAGTTAATTTATGCGAAGAAATTTGAAGATTACTTTCGAAATGCGGTGGGCTTATTGAATATCTCGTAAAATATACATAATTTTACAAAACCCCTACAGTAAGCAAGCCCTCGGCTTTGTTGTATTGTTTTTTTTTTAATCTAACTTTTAATCCCATTGTAAGCACCATTTTAATAAACAATTGAACGACGAATCGACGCGTGACCTGGCTCTTATCTGGCTCATTAGTATTGCCATTCAGCATCTTAGGGACGCTAGTCTGGTAGTGATTTGGATCAGTTGACCTACCTTTAGATCGTTACCAGCGGTCTTCTGCAAGCACAACTGTTTCATATGTATTTTGTACATATCTCGTATTAGTTGTATTATTATTTCTGTAAATAAATGTATCCAGTCATAAACAATCGAATCTACCCAAAAATTGGAGATAACTTTGGGTTTTTTTTTCTATCAAGAAAATATTTTCCTATTGTGTTTCTCGTACAGTGATATTAATATCATATTAATATTTTGATATTAATATATGTCTATAACTGTCGAAATGTCTGTCCGTCTGTCACCAGGCTGTATCTCATGAACCGTGATAGTTAGACAGTGACGCGCACTTGGCAGGTTTTTCCTATAAACTTCACCATCCCATTCTAGGGATAATATTTTTTATTTGGATATTGTATTTCATTTAGTCAGTTAAAATTATGAATATCATATTATTCCATTGTTTTCAGTGAATAAAATAATCTTTATAGGGCGGGAATGGTATAAAATAATGATTTATATATTGTATTGTACAGTTTGTTGCCTGCAGGTTGCAGATGGGTGACGAGATGTCTAAACGCAAGAAGTTCCTGTTCGTGACGTGGGTGGGGCCGAACGTGTCCGTCATCAACCGCGCCAAGATGTCCACTGACAAGGCCATCATCAAGGAAGTTATCTCGGTGAGTACAGATCAGATACACAATCTCGTATTATCTAATCTACGTCTCCGCGTGATGCAGAGTATGGAGTAGAGATGATCACATGGCGCGACGTATGCCAGAAACTTCTTTAATCTTAGATTTGTTTTTTTACTGAATAAATCAAATTAAACATATGCATTGATACTACTTTGGATAGGTACATACATATGGAGCGTATTATCTTAGGAGTGAAACTCACGGTCCGAATAAGGAACTCGAGATTACGCTCCCAAAGTCAGATAGCTGACGTCGCATAAAAAGCTGCTAAACTTAAGTGGGACTGGGGACATGTGTGATGTGTGCCGTATGTCAGAAGAACTATGGGCGAAGACCACGACAGATTGGATCCCAAACAGACTACGTCCACGTGGAAGGCCCAGACGGAGATGGCGGGATGAGCTAGACTCCTACTTGAAGGATTGGTCCCAAATAGCCAACAATAAAGACGAATGGAAGGAGGGAAGGTAGGCCTTTGCCCTGCAGTGGCACACCGCAGGCATTATTATTCCGAGGGATCGCTGTACCAGAAACACGATAGGACAATATTTTCTCGTTTGAAAAAAAACCCAAAGCTGTACTTCTAATTTTGGTCTAGATTCGATTGACTATTAAAATGGTTAAAAATTAAATATATAAAATTAATACACCAAAGCCGAGGGTTCACTGTAGGGGTTTTGATAAATTATTTATATTTAATAAATAAATAAATAATGCTGGACAGTTTGCACAACATTATCTAGTCCCAAGCTCAGCAGAGCTTGTGTTATGGGTACTAGATAACTGACATAGGTACATTACAAAGTTTTTTTTTATGTACATTGAAAATACCTTGAACAAATATCTGCAGATCATACAAATATTTGTTCCGTGGCGGGAATCGAACCCACAACCTCCTGCGTCGCAGGCGAACCTTCGCCCGCCGCGCCGTTGAGGTCTATATTCACAGAGTAACTATATTAGTTCATGTGATAAATAAATAAAGTAGGTATCTGTATTTATTTTTACAAAATGCAAATTATCTCGAGGCTTTAACTTCATATAGTTGCATCAAAGACGCCGTTATCGGCGCATTTTGTCAAAACATGAGTAATCTTATCACTAGCCGTCGGAACATTTCAAGGATTATTGTAAAAAAGCAATAACTTGTAATAAAAGGTTTAGTATGTAAGTACCTAACTATTTATGTAGATACCTATTTGCCCACAGAAGATTAAAAATACGGGCAAGTGCAAGTAGGACTAGCGCCCCGAGGGTTCCGTACCGTTATGTTGGCATAACATTTCCTACCATGCACACCTATAGCGATTTAATAGTGCTTTTTAGGGTTCCGTACCCAATGAGTAAAAATGGGACCCTATTACTAAGACTCCGCTGTTCGTCCGTCTGTCTGTCCGTCTGTATCTCATGAACCGTGATAGTTAGACAGTTGAAATATTCACAAGTGATGTATTTCTGTTGCCGCTATAACAACAAATACTAAAAAACAGAATAAAATAAATGTTTAAGGGCATACAATTACATAAAACAAACGTGTTTTTTTTGCTGTTTTTATAGATAATGGTGCGGAACCCTTCGTGCGCGAGTCAGACTCGCACTTGGCAGGTTTTTTCTATAAATTTCACCATCCCATTCTAGGGACAAAATCTCTATTTTTTTTTTAATTCTTTTTGGAATGACTGTACAAGCAGTTGGCCCACCTGATGTTAAGCGGTACCCTCTGCCGATGAACAGTGCTTTTTTTTTCTTTTTTCTCTTTTCTCTCTCTCTCTCTCTTTTTTTACTTAGGACGCAACCTTTGTGGCATTGCATTGCGCCCGCCACCCTGAGACATAAACATAAACAATCTCATGTGCCTGTCACTTCACAGGCACTCATACGCTTCAAACCGAAACACAGCAATGCGAGCACTACTGCTTAGCAGCACAAATAATACAAATAAAAATAATACAATAATATAATAATACAGTACAGTACTTCCCCGGACAACCTATTTCACAATAAAACTACAATTGCTTAAACAACTACAAAATAACTTATTTTATAATTAAGACTAGCAACTAAAGCGCTGGCTGCTAGTTTGACTTGACTTGTTGTAAATTGTAAATGTTGTAAGTGTTGAAGAGAACCCATGTCTTGGCCACCTATAATGAGGGAAGAAGGATAGTTGAGTCTGGAGCCCATATCATAGATAGAACTGTATAAATTACTCTTTTATTTGTGTTGCCAGTCACTAGACAGTCTCATGTGGCCTACACATTTGTTAGGTAACTTGTTACTTAACTAATTAAATTAAAACACAAATGACATTCCACAGTATAATAAAATCCAATAAATAACCCAAACAAACATCAAATGAAGTCATACAAGTACTTTCTGACATTGAATCCGACAGTCTGAGCCACGGCAGCTATGAAATCGTAGCCGACTATGCATTTATATTTAGCTATGTCTAGATCAATCTCTTTGCTGCCTGCAATCAACTTCAGCTCAACTAAAGTGGCAATTTGGGCGAGTAAGTTACTTGTCAGACCGATTTTCTCTTCCAAGATTGCATAGAATATAGCCAGCAGTCTGTCCAAAGTGAACACTTTTGGACCGAGTTGTGTGTTCAACTTTTCAGTGATTTTCGCTTTAGCTCTTACATCTTGTAATCTTTTACGTTTCTTCCCGTGATATTTCATGAACAGTCGTTTGTCTTCTTTAGGTGGGTTGTAACTAGCTAAGTAAGACGCTATGAGAAGATATTTTGCATAGTATGGCAGTTCAAAGCTCTGAGCGAACGTCTTTGTAGATGTAAGTTCTTCTTTGAGTGTGTTCTCGAAGTTGTAGTTTTGTGTGTTTGTAGAATCGTTGTTCTCTTTGCCGGGAGATGGTTGAGAATGCTTTGAGTTGCTGATTCGTAGATACAGTAGCTCCAAGCTTGTTTTGAGTATCGGCGAGATGTGGCGCCATAGTTTTGTCAAATCAGTAGCTGCAATTTCATTCTTCATTATCGGTTCACAGTATTTGACGAAGTTTACGCGCGCCATGTGTTGTAACTCAATTAGATCCCGGCACGGTCGGTAGAACACGCTAAGAAATGCGTTAAGAAAGTTAGCAAATAACTCTGGTTTTTCAAGTTCCAATTTTACGCTGTCATCAACTTCATAGTTGTTGAATAGATACTGTGTGAAACTCTTTTGGCGCAAGAATATGATTTTGAACAGTTCTTCTTTGTTGTAGTTCGGGAAATACAGTTTTATAGGCTCTTTTACACCCATTTTGAAAAAGAAGTTTTCGTAAACTAGATGAGTGACGAATATCGTGCAAATATTGAGGTTACAATGTTCTCTGAGGCTCAAAAACGCAGACATCACAGAGTGATCCATACTTCGAAGCCTTTCCGCTCTATCGAAAACCAATACAATAGGTTCATAATCCGGTTTGTCGATCTGCAGTCGATTGAAATTATTGACGAGATCTAGCAGAGATTCGCATTTTATATCCACATCCTCGTCTTCTAAACCAGACAGAATACTCTCAAACATTATTTTAGGCGTGTAGCATTCAATGCAGTCGATTAAAACGTGTTTATATCTCAAATAATGAAGTACCGAGCCGACGCATAAACTTTTCCCTGTGGCCATATTTCCACTTACAAAAATAGAACAGGGCAGCGGCTCATCGCTGGTACCGAGGAGATCAAATAAGTCGTTTAACTGGTTCTCCCTGCAGGGCACTTTGTTCAATAAATCTTCCATTTTCTTAAACTATTTTTTGATTTTTGCATTGCACGACTCATCCAACAAACTTTTTTGACAGATTAATAAAATTAAAAACAAACAATAAAAATGAAATTGACTGACATTTGTTTTAGTATTATTTCCCGCGCTTCGCTTCGCTCTTGTCAGTTGTCATTTCTAGGCTGCATGCATGCGGGTTTCCTACGTCGAACCGATCCCGATCTCTGCGTAAAAATGGGTGGGAGAGCCCGCCCACTTGTGTTGAATAGTGTATTTAGTGTTTCGATCATCAGCATTTAGATTTCCACAGCTGTACGAAGACTCCCCATAGATATAATGCAATAGGGGGATAATTCCAAGCTTGGCAAGCGGAATAGTGATTGCTATTGTTGTACCTTACTCTTGCGGATGCTGCTGCCCATCTCCTTGTTAGCTTATTCCTCTTAAGATAAGACATCCACGGGTGGAGACTGAGGCCCGAAAGGTCTCTACGGGGTACGGGAGGTTCGTAGGCTAGGCACACCAAGATTTAATCCTTTCAACTAATAATAGAGTAACTAATTATTTTGTTCCAGAATTTTGCGGTGGAGCTTCAGCTGGAAAATCAATCTGAAATAGACATTGACCAATTCAAAGACGCCTTGAACAGGGCAGGTGGAGCGAACTACGGGACGGGCATCAGGGAATAAAATACTCGCCTGGCTTTCGATTGCATAGCATATCAAATACAATTTTCATAATTTAAATTATATTCTTGTATCCTAATTAACATTCTTTTAGTAAATCAAGGCGAATTGTGCGCATTATATAATTAAAAATTGTTTTCTCGTAAAATGCATCTACGCTGAATTTACGTAAAACGAAACGTATATTTTATAATATGAGATTAGAAGGTTGTTTTATTTTATATTTTTATTCTAATTTTCAAACTCTTGTCAAGTAATATAATCTAATGTCTGATTAAATACTGCAATATTTGTGCAATTATTATTATTATCTAGCTGTATTTTCTTAAGGATTTTGCCAAAAACTTAGCGAATGTTGCCATCTAGAAGGCACGGTAAGTGCATTTATTTTTAACTATGTACCGTTCGTACTCGTATTTAAGAAAGAAGTCAAAAATTTACAATGTTATATACACAAATTTGGCTTTTTTATACATTGACTAGTGTTATATTAACCAGCATTATTTATTGGTACCTATACTTAAAGTGAATACAGTTAACCCAGCAATACATTTTGTTTTATTTGAACACTTTCCTTGTTTTCTTTCGACACCACGACTAGGATAGGTATATAAAATGGATTCACTGTAGGCTAGGTACTACTACCTATCTCTTCTTCCAGACCAATTTTGCTTGCATATGAATTTTACGGCTAATGTATCGGAAGCAGTGCGCGTGCATTTAAATAACTAGTGGTTCACCCCGAACCAAGAGCTCGAGAATAAACGCGATGTACCTATTAGCACAGAATAAATATTAGTACAAGTACAGAAGACGCACTTAGCGAAAAAATTTATATAAATAGCGACTCTTGCTGGGACGCAACAAAGTGCAATTCAGCTCGCATTGGCGCTCAATGCCTATCGCGATATTCACCTAAACATTTGCTCTCTCTTCTAACGCGTAACTCTGTCGCTGTCTGGCGCGGAGTGATGCGCATCAAAAGGGTTGTCGACATTTCTAATAAAAAAATAAATTAACCTTCCGTTATGTAGGTCGTTTGTTTGTTTGAAAGGTGAATTTTTCGGGAGTGTTCTTAGCTATGTTTGATCAAAATCGGTTTAGCCGTTTCATTACGTTGCGGGTTTTTTTTTATTTTTACAAAATTAATTACCTGTAACTAAATGAAATAGTTACAAAGTTATATGGATATTATAACGATGAGATATTAAGTTGGTAGGTAAGTATAGTTTTTCTCTGCTTATGAAGTTAACAAGCTACGATTTAATTTAAAAACATCAGTAGGTTTACCAAAACCATCGATGACCAAAACATATTATTATTATGAACTGAATTCGCTCTAAATTACCTAACCTACAAAAAAAAGCCTTAAAGTACCTCGCGAGTACCTATTTTCAAATAGTTACATATTAGGTACATATTATGTACCTACGAATTACGTAAGTACCACATGTTATTATCAATATTGTTATTATGTAGAAATAAAGACTTATTTATGTTTATTTTTATTTTTATAAGTACTAAGAATGACGGCAACAAGCAGGTAGCCCACCTGATGATAAGCGGTAACCTCTGCCTATGAACAGTGCATTATCACATAGGTCACGTCCACCTAGGACGCGCCCTATGTGGCATTGCACTGCACCCGCCACCCTGAGACATAAAGATGAAAAGTCTATGTGCCTGTAATTTGACCGGCAACCATGCACTTCCAACCGAAACACAGCAATGCGAGCACTACTGCTTTGCGGCAGAAATAGGTATGGTGGTAGTAGGTACTTCCCCGGACGAACTCTTTCACAAAAAAGCTCTTCTACTGCTAATTTAGAGCGATTCAGAAGTAAAGTCTAATTAAGCACGTAAGTAGATCGGTAAGTAAGTAGGTACCTAAATTCAAGTGATTACTTATATATTCCAACCTAGATCTTTGAAATCTATGCTGTATGCACATGCAATCACACCTATAGAAGGCATTACTTCGATATGTACCTACAGAAAATAACTAATGTACTATATATCAATCAAATAACTTATCTTTGTTCGTCCTTCGGCAATGCAAAAAATGATAATTCTTTATTTGTTTTTTGACTACTGCATCCATAAACAGCTCAATATGCACGCGACGGAATATTTGCGCGGGAAATGTGTTGCGCGAGCGCTCAGGCGTGCGTCCGCGTCCGACAACCGACTGTCACTTGTCCCGAATGAGGGACGGCCGGGCTGTAGGTATATATCGCGCGACCTTGAGCGAGTGGTGATGCCCTGCTATTAGTACGAGCGGCGACCGTATGGTCATCTTCGTCATCTGATACAATGATAAGACACATGGCACACGATTATAAAAGTGATGCTTAGTTTATAAATATATGTGACAAAAATTAGAATTGGCCGAAAGTACAAAAAAAGCTATCACTTCCGGTGAATTTTTTGAATGGTATTTACGTCATTTGATACCGAGATGATACTTGTAGCATCAAATAGCATTATATTAGTAGTTACAGAAAAATATTATCTGCCAGTTCCTGTATGGCCGAAAGAGCTCGGCAGACAGTTTCAAAGGTCCGACCCCGAACTTACGTCATTTGATACAAAGATGAAGGGAGTCGCAAAGTTTTGATAGTAATCCTAAATTTAATTATGCACCAGTCTGGCGGAGGTATTCTGGCAGGCCCGGATTAGCCCCTAGGCCCACAAGGCCCGGGCCTAGGGGCCCTGCGAGTCTAGGGGCCCTCACGGCGGAACATTCATACCCCTAAGTCTGGCTTGCCCGAAAAATTCACATTTATTTTTCCAAATAGGTAATAATAGGTAGGCTAGTAAATAAAAACCTACCTGCGAGCTCATTTAGTGTCGAAGGAGTTATCGTCGCTGAAACTTTACAAATATTTATCGGAGAAAGGATTTTTGGACATTTATCCAAACGTGGGAATTGCGCTCCGAATTCATTTATGTACTACACCAGCGTCAAATTGCTCAGCAGAAAGGTAATTTTCAGCGCTTAAGTGAGTAAAGAACTACATGAGATCTACGATAGAAAATTACAGACTTAATTCACTATGACCCACCCAAAAGCATACACGACAACTTGAAAGACCTCCTAAAACTTGACGGTTGCGAACATTTCAAAAGGAGGCCTGCAAATGCTCTAAGTTTCAAAAAAAAATACGCTCTACCTACTAAAGTCTGAGTCCAAAATATTCAAAATAACGTTATAAAAAGTAGGTAATCCAACATTTATAAAAATGCTATGGAGGACCAAAATTTAAATATGCGAAATCGGGCGGCCGCCGACGACCTGCTACTTAGCTTAGGCAAAGCAAAGCTATGCCTCGTTTCAGTGAGGATGGGTATGATATAAGCGCCTATGTATGTTTGTATGGATGAACCTTCAGAACTCTTCTTCTTCTTCTCTTCTTGCAATACGCAATTTCGCCAGTGTCAGTAATATTATTATTATTCTTTTCGAAAAAAAAACCGGCTTCATAGCTTGGAACTTATCCCCAATACAAGATGTTATATGTTCTGATAATGGATATCTTTATTACTGCACTCTCCTCGGGCTAAATAAACAGAATTTTTCGCGGCTCGCTCCGCTCGCCGTTATATGTTATAGTAATAGCTGTCTTTATAACTGCACTCTCCTCGAGCTAATAAAACAGAATGTTTCGCGGCTCGCTCCGCTCGCCTTTATATGTTGTAGTAATAGCTATTTTTATAACTGCACTCTCCTCGAGCTAAATAATACAGAATTTTTAGCGGCTCGCTCCGCTCGCCGTTATATATTGTAGTAATAGCTGTCTTTACTACTGCACTCTCCTAGAGCTAAAAAAACAGAATTTTACGTGGCTCGCTCCGCGCGCCGTTATATGTAGAAATAATTGATATCTTTATTACTGCATTCTCCTCTAGCTAAAAACAGTTTTTTTTTACTGCACTCTCCTCGAGCTCTACGGGAGCAGGGGGGGGGGGGGGGGGGGGGGTTGTTGGTGCATATAGAAATATAGTAAGGCAGGGGGCACTCAAATACCAAGTGCCTAGGGGACCTGGATCCCTTAATCCGGGCCTGTATTCTGGCCGAAACCCTACCCCCGTATATTAATAAAAATACATTTGAGTGCAGTGCAATCGAGATACCGAATCATAAGATGATAGTAATTTGTGTTTACAGACCACCTAGAACCAGCCTTAAAGACTTGGATAAATATTTCATTGCTTTAGATTCCATACTAAGCGATCTCTGTTTTACTAAGAAGTCGGTAATTATATGTGGCGATTTCAATCTGAATTTACTTAAATCTTATAAAAATACAGAAACTTTCACTGAATTGCTACTGAGCTATAACTTAAAACTTACTATCTTCGAACCAACTAGATTAAGAAGTGGTACGTGCATTGATCATTTTGCGCATATTTTAAAGGGCTGCAAAGTAATTAGGCCCTGTCTGAAAACCAGCGCTGCACTAAACCTAGGTCTGGTGCAGCATATTCTGAGTCAGGGACCTGTTTTTGTTTTTTTGAGGGGTTCCGGCGGATTATAGCGGATCTACCGAGGACAAAAAGTTTGGCCAATGTAGAAGTTTGACTCTCTTACCGAAATGTATGGAAAAACTTTTTCGCGATTTCTGAAATTTCTAGTACTCAAACCTCAGTCGGTCCAATAGAGACTTTGATACTTATAAAAAACAGGATCGATTAGCATTCAAAAAGTTTTTGTGTAAAATTACCATTTTCTTGCTGACTGTACATGTTTTGCAAAATCTGTGATTGCAGACCAAAATATCTCAAAAAGTTATGGATAGTCTCATAAGAACGTTTTCCTGTACCTAACTATAACGGTTAAGGTACCTGCCCTTACTGTCCCGTCTCACAAATCCACCAAATGGGGGCAGGGGTTTCGGCCAGAATACCTTTGGCGGACTGATGCATAACGAAATGTAGGATTAATATCTAACATTTTTTGCGACTAACTTCATCTTTGTATCAGATCACGTAAATTTGGGGTCCGGACCGTTACCTTTGAAACCGTCTGCCGAGCACTTCCGGCCACACAGGAACTAGCAGACTAGATTTTTCTGTAACTACCAATATATTGCTATTTGATGCCACAAGTCTCATTTCTGTATCAAATGACGTAAATACCATTCAAAAAATGCACCGGAAGTGATAGCTTTTTTTGTACTTTCGGCCAATTCTAATTTTTGTCACATATATTTCTAAACTAAGGATCACTTTTATAATCGTGTGCCATGTGTCTTATCTTTCTATCAGATGACGAAAATGATCATACGGTCGCCGCTCGTACTATATGTAGGTTACGTAGATTCTAATATCAAGATGCCTTCGTTCTACAAAATTTGCATTTTGTTATAGCACCAAAGACGACCGCTCGCGTGCGAACCATCTCAAGTCATCAGTACCATCTCAGTACCCGGTGATTTTCCGAATCATCACAGGTTGTCTAAAATCCTATTTTGACGCTGAAAAACCTACTAGCCGTCATTTAACATATGTTTTACACTTCTTGGCACCCTGACCGTTAGCTACCTAGTATTTTCTATATTTTAGGTAGGTACCTACCCACTTTTTTAGTGTTAGGACCCCTTTAATTTTTAACTGTATAAGGTGGAAGGTCTATCAGGACACCCTCGTCATCAGTGGGGTGCTCTTTCTACTCTCAATATCTTTACTACTTTCGGAATCATTATTAATGCTATTCGGTATTCATAGCATCAATATTTTCTACTGAACCAGTAGGTACTTAAAAACCTCCTTTTGTAATATGTCACATTCCCAGTTGATCCCAATGGGGTCTCATTCTCTTCGGGTCAAGATAGGTTAGGTTAGGACCTTAGATAATCGTCTATAAATTATCTAAGGTTAGGACGTCTGGAATATTCCATAACCTTGTATGGTCTCTAACTCAGCATATAATATGCAAGTTCAGTTCAGTTCTTGAAGAAGTGGCCCTTGCGGAATAGACCACAATTTCGCCAATGTCACGTTTTAAAACAAGTTCAGCTTTTGCACGAAGGTTGAAAACAACCTGCGCTGGTTTGCGTAAGTGCCTTTTTCTAACCTAGAGCTCGAGAACAGCAGATCAGCAGTAGTACAAAAAAATAGTACTACCCATGGGTAAAATAGGGTAAAATGGATTTCCCTATAACTTCATGCATTTTTACCTATAACTTCATGGTAAAATGGTACTGAAGTACAAAACTTCTAGGTAAAAATAACAAAGTATACTAAATGTAGGTGTTATAATATAAATTATATGACGACTAACCTGCTTTTGTTCTCGCATATTTTTTAAACTACGCTCCAACCATGGACTTTAGGTGAGCGTCCACAGGCCCGCATCGCACGTATCGGACGCATCGCACGTAACAGCCATTTGTATTTGACGATCGTCCTGTCAACACGCGTTGTGTTTGCAGCACTACATACATGTATACGATCACTACAAAAATCCGAATGAAGGTGGCATCGGCAATCCGATCGCTGCCGATACAGTGAACGTAGTTTAATTAATCCGTTTGATGCGATGCGTCCGATACGTGCGATGCGGGCCTGTGGACGCTTACCTTTTGGCTCCAACAAGCTCACTTATTCCAAATTCCTCTATATTAATAATAACATAACACAGCCTGTGACATTCCAACCGTAGTCTGTGGGCTTGGGCCTCCATGGCTTGGGCTTTGATAGTATTTTCTCCTCTATGGTTGATCGAAGAATGTTATAATATAATAAAACGAATAAAACCTTGGACGATGGCACAGAATAAATATTAGTAATGCTTGACTAATGCGGACTTGTGCGGACTAATGAATAAAACGTAGTATTTTTCCTCTATTTTTCCCTCTATAGAGTATTAGTGTTCTGTGAACTTCTGTGATATTTCCTCTATCATCTATGGTTGGAATGGAAGGAATGATTTGGCAAGCGTGATTTGCGAATTATTATTATTTTGTTAGAGTCAATTAAACAAAGTTATTTATTGGTTTATTAGACAACTTTCATCTTTAGGAAGATTCAGAACTGATACTCATGCATTCACTAAAGCTGTGAACTTTCAAGTGCAAACGTAAAAAAACGGTAAGTAAAGTTAATTTTGAAAGTTAGCGGTCGCCCTTTGGTTGCTCAGATTTCACGAAAAACACGGTTATTTTGTGTATTGTCAAGCATTTAGTGTTAGTTATGCAATCATGTTGATACTAAGGACATTTTCTGCGTATATAAGTGTAATAAAACGGCCAACCTATGAAACAGGTGAATGACTTATTTATATAAACAAAGGCTTTTCAGATTGTTTAAGTCATCTTTAAATAGGTAGTTATACATAATTATAGATAAAACTAATGTAACCTAATCATAGCTTTGCAGCGTCATATTAATATCATTAAGTATCTATATAGGTAGCATATGATTTTAAAGTGCATTTATTTACAGAAAAATACATTTAAGACTAAGACAATAAACCAAAACTAAAATAAAAACCTACTTATCAGATCAGCAAGCCGTCACTCGACGGCAGCGTGCCCAGAATGCTGGCTGCATTGCCACCCTGAATGGCAATGCTTATTCGTTGACCAAAATAAAAGCCAGCATTCTGGTCACACGTGGACTCAAAAAGACGCTACGCAAGTAAAATATTTTTCTTTCAGATAGGTATTTAGGTGCCTAATCTTATTCTTTTTAGGTCTCCGTGCCCTTTAAAGGATCACTTTCTTTAGTGATTAGCATTTCTCATCATTATAGGGTTCCGTAGGTAGATACCCAACCTACTAGTATAGTATTCTTTTATCTGTGCCCAACCTGAAGGATGGCAATGGGGTCAGAAAGGTTAACATACAAATTCCATGAAGGAATTCGGATAAGAGGGACGTGGTTTAGTGCTCCCCTGACTTATCAATCCCATAGAAGAAAATACATAATCTTTATTTTGTAATACTTATAGTAGTAATTTGTAACTCATATTGTTCCACAGTACAGAAGAGAGTGAGTTCAAATTCAAATGTATTCTATACATTGAAATTACAAGGATCATTTTGAAACATCTTTTAAGGTGGAATGTTTTGCTTGAGGTGCGAAAATCATATTTTATTGCGTTTTTCGTTCATAACAGCTCATCAACACTTCTTGAGATAGCAAAACCTGATTTTGCGAAAACTATGACATGCTTGATGCACATGTTTTGATTGGTAGTGTCTCAAAAATATCATTAGTTTAGCTACGAATGTCAATGACCAAAAAATCACAGTAAACAAAAAACTTGTTAAAACCGGCCAAGTGCGAGTCAGACTCGCGCACAAAGGGTACCGTACCATTTTCTATAAAAACGGCAAAAAAACATGTTTGTCGTATGGGAGCCCCCTTAAATATTTATTTTATTCTGTGTTATAGACAACATAAATATATCATCTGTGACAATTTAAACTGTCTTACTATGACATACAGCCTGGTGACGGACGGACAGGCTGAGTCTTAGTAATAGGATCCCGTTGAATTACAATGATTTTTAGGGTTCATTCACGCAAAGGGCAAAACGGGGTCCATTGAATTTGGCGCCACAAGCGAAACGTTCCACCTTAATCTAGTTGTATTCACTCCTGTGACTTACATTTGAATAATTATTTCTGTTGTCACTAATTAACAAAAGCCAATTAAATCACAAAATTCATACTTTCAAGGATTGTAGACCTATTAATAACAACCTATTGTTTCTAAGAACCATAGAACCTAAGGAAAATGAGAATTTGTACAAAGGATCATAAAATCATAATGTCTGTTTGTTCCGTGCTAATTAGCATGTCTGTCAATCTGCAATCTATTCAGACTCTAAGGCTCTGATTGTATGATCAATATGTATTGTCAATATGATCAAAATGTATGTCAATATTTACTGATGATATTAATGAAAAAAAGTCAAAGTCAAAAGTATTTAATTCATTGAAATCACGAGGATTATTTTGGGCAAAAGGGCACTGATAATAATATGTTAAAACTTAAGAATACAAGTATTTTATTAACAAAATTACATGTAAACACATTACATGTAAATTACATTGCAATGGGCTTCGCACTAGGTCAAGTCTGTATCGCGGATACCCAAACGGAGATCAGTGGCGTAACAATAGGGTGGCAGGGCTGGCAAAATGCCACGGGCCCCCGACCCAAGAGGGCCCCGGCCCAAGAGGCCGCGAGCTCAAAAATATTTTTTTTACATTGTACCCGAGTATTTTATTTTATTTGAAAAGTATATTTTTATAAGTTCTGCTTAAAATCCAAAGTGAGACAACAATTTTTTTTTAAATTTTCGATGTTGTTCCGGCCCCAGATGGTATAGTTACGCCACTGAAGGAGATTGATGAAAAAGTTTGAATTTGCGAGAAACAATATGCGAGGCAAACATTAGATGTACTACTTTAACCAAAACTAATCAAATTAAATTTAAAAAGTACGTAAACAAAAAGACTAGGTATTAATATTGACAGTAATATTGATAATTTACAATATTGATTAGATAGATAGATAGATTAGATAATGTTATTGTACCTACACCAAAAAAATAAACACAATAGGATTAACAAATTACAGTACAATGCCTAATCGCTGAAAGCGATTTCTTCAAGGCAACCTTTGAATGGACAGTAAAGAGCAAAGCAATAACGAACGGCGGCGATTGATTGTACAAACGGAGCCTAAATACCTATTTAGAAAGTGTTTGTTCTACGAAAGAACTTTGTGTTTAACAAACACTTAGGAGATTCATACACAAAATTAGGTGTCTTAGAGACATATTTGTATCTCGGATTGAAAAATATCTCAATAACCAACAACGGTATGTTCCACAAATCAATGGCATCAGATTTGAGGCTATCATTCCTAAGAGCTTATTTTCGTACTCGATAATCTCTGTGACTAGAATTTTTGTGAAGGAGTTCGTCCGCGGAAGTACTACCACCATTTCTATTTCTGCCGCAAAGCAGTAGTGCTCGCATTGCTGTATTCCGGATCTAAGGGTATGGTTGCCGGTGAAATTATAGGCACATGAGACTTTTCATCTTTATGTCAAATGGTGGCGGGCGCAGTGCAATGCCACAGGGTGCGTCCTAGGTAGACGTGACCTATGTAATAATGCACTGTTCATAGGCAGAGGGTAGCTTAACATCAGGTGGGCCATCTGTTTGATCCGCATTCCAAGTTGTATGATTGTTGTATTGAATTGTGTTAATAATTGGTATTTATATATCTAGTTATTTAGACGCATTTTCATTAATCGTTAATTAATTGAATTGAATTGAGGTAATTAAAGTGGATTGCGTTTTCTGTCATTTTCTGATGTCTCGTATTAACTGTTTGAATTGAATAATTGTGTACCTAACCTACTTATGTGAATTTCGTATGCCTGTATTGGTAGAATTTTAGTGTTACGCCTATCTTAACACAAGACCCGTACCCACCTAAAATCTGACGTTTTTTTTTTTTTTTATTATACTTCTGATTGACCTAACAAGCAGATTGCCCACCAGATGTTAAGCGGTAACCTATGAACAGTGTATTTGTATTTGTATAAAAAAAGACAGTTTTAAGCAAAAAAAAACTAAATACTCAAATCTTGATTTAAGTTATATTTAGTAAAACAAACCTAGTTAGTCAGTAATGTGTAATCTTGTAATGTAGTTCGCAGGATGTCCAACGGACACGTGAACATCAAGTTCGCATGGGGCCTGTCCAAGTCAGACCCCGACACGAGGCCCGTCCTGTTCGTGGGGCAGGCGAACCATCTGAGCGCGCTCCAGTGGGACCACGTCAAATGCAAGCTCGAGCCCAGAGTCTCCGAAGAGGTGAGGACTTAGACCTTCCTACTACACATCCCCATCATCAGCCTTTAAACATATACACGTGAACATCAAGTTCGCATGGGGCCTGTCCAAGTCAGACCCCGACACGAGACCCGTCCTGTTCGTGGGGCAGGCGAACCATCTGAGCGCGCTCCAGTGGGACCACGTCAAATGCAAGCTCGAGCCCAGAGTCTCCGAAGAGGTAAGGTCTTAGACCTTCCTACTACTCATCACCATCATCAGGATTTTTATCTTTATTGATTTAAATGAAATGAAATGAAAATAAATGAAATAATAATTTATTGCATGAAATATGGTACAAGAGGATGAAAAAATATATATATAAGATTATTTAATCTTAGGACCAGCATATTTCGCCATTAGTTAGCATGCAATTTTAATAATAATGTTAGTCTCTAACCTACGGTTTAATAGTATTTATTGATTTAAGGGGGGTTTAACCTCCTTACAATGCGTGCCGAGTCCAGTAGTACCGCCTTCTGAACCTGACCCTTGATCCAACCATTTGGCGATTTTATTTATCGAAAAATCTACAAAAAATATGTTAATCTACATCCTACAAAGCATGATTTATTGTTTTCAAAAAATATAAAAAAAGACCTAATATTTAAGAAATGTTTTCGTAGTTACAACCATTTTTAGGGTTCCGTAAAAAAACTACGGAACCCTTATAGATTCTTCATGTCTGTCTGTCTGTCCGTGTATGTCACAGCCTTTTTTTTCCGAAACTATAAGAGCTATATTGTTGAAACTTGGTAGGTAGATGTATTCTGTGAACCGCATTAAGATTTTTACACAAAAATTAAAAAAAAACAATTATTTTTGGGGTTCGCCATACTTAGAACTGATCCTCAAAATTTTTTTTTTCATCAAACCTATATGTGTGGGGTATCTATGGATAGGTCTTCAAAAATGATGTTGAGGTTTCTAATATCATTTTTTTCTAAACTGAATAGTTTGTGCGAGAGACACTTCCAAAGTGGTAAAAAGTGTGTCCCCCCCCCCCCCCCGTAACTTCTAAAATAAGAGAATGATAAAACTAAAAAAAATATATGATGTACATTACCATGTAAACTTTCACTCAAAATTGGTTTGAACGAGATCTAGTTAGTAGTTTTTTATTTTTGGGGTTCCCCATACTTAGAACTGAAACTCAAAAAATTTTTTTTCATCAAACCTTTATGTGTGGGGTATCTATGGATAGGTCTTCAAAAATGATATTGAGGTATCTAATATCATTTTTTTCTAAACTGAATAGTTTGCGCGAGAGACGCTTCCAAAGTGGTAAAAAGTGTGTAACCCCCCCCCATAACTTCTAAAATAAGAGAATGATAAAACTAAAAAAAAATATAATGTACATTACCATGTAAACTTTCACTCAAAATTGGTTTGAACGAGATCTAGCAAGTAGTTTTTTTTTAATACGTCATTAATCGTAATCCATCCAAGAACTTTTATATTATGTTACTTGCTGCTACGGTACCCTTCATGTGCGAGTCCGACACGCACTTGGCTGCTTTTTTCTCTTATACTATCAATCATACAAAGTTTTTATTGTCTTCAGTTTATTAAATAACACAACGCCGACTGGACCTTGTTTTTATTTTTATCCTAATCACAGAATAGATAATAGAACTTCATAATGGTTTTTAAATTAAAAAGAAAAAAATGGATTTTCTCTCACTTTTCCTTTCGCGAGTACTATTCTGTCACTTTGTAACTTACCTGTACCCTTAGTACGAGAATTTGTCAGTATTCGAAACTATATGAAGTTTCGTTTCCTTCAATACATTTTCTGACAGCGTCCTTAGTTTTCTCCTCGTTTCCGCTAGGGGCGCTGCTAGTAAATGTATGGAAGGAAACGAAACTTCATGTAGTTTCGAATACTGTCAAATTCTCGTACTATCCCCCCTGAACTTTATTGAGTTAGGTAGTGACAGAATCAGGCGTCTGTCGGCGCCTTAGCTAAGAGCGAGTACACATTAGGCGTTTTCAAGCGCACGCTTTCGTAACGCGCGTTTTAAGAATAACGAGGTCTGTCGAAGGTGTACACATGCAAGCGCGCGCTTCTGATCAAGCGCGCGCTGTCAGAATTTCGTTCGTACGCACGTTACGCGGGCGTCAGCTGCGCGCTTCTAGATACAAGCGCCGCCATTGGCTGTACATTTGATCGCGCGCTTTTGTATAGAGTGGTTGCTTTCTTCGACGTCAGTTTTCGAACCAGACTATAATAACGCTCGTCGAACGCCTTGCTTAGCGCGCTGTGTGTACGCTACCAATGCGCGACGAACGCAACGCCCAAGCGCCCAGTGTGTACTAGCTCTAAGGCCAAATCAACGCGTTCAGCGCACGCCACTGAGGACGCGGGCTGAACGCGTTGGTTTGGCTTTAGCTTTTAGGTATTGGTCGAGGCAATTCACTATCATTATTATTATTATATCAGGTGTGGCGTCGCGGCGTCCAATGCGTGGCAGCGGCGCCAGGCGACGTGGTGGAGATGTGGCCTCGCGGAGCCTCCGTGGCCAGCCTGGGCGGCGCGCGCGCCAGCCGGCACGCCGCGCCCTCCCGCAGCCACATCCTGGCGAAGGTGCTGCGGCAGACTAGGGCTACAGAGTTCATTGTGGTGAGTGTATACGTTTAGACACACAACATCATGAGCGACAAAGTCAAAAATATTTTACAGACAACACACGCCTTTTCCCCCGAAAGGGTATTTTCCACAAATGGGCCTGTTTTCACTGTGGGTTGCATCGTGGGAAATAGACGTGACAAGTGGTGAGCTCATCGCCGCCATTTCTTCCCACGGCTGACTCTGCTAACGCTTTCTTCCAGTAATAACACATTCCTTAAATAAGCTAGCAGCCAGGACAAATCTTATACCAACGAATCTTACAAACAAGTCGGGGTAATCCCTTAGTCGGCTTTTACGACATCCACGGGAGGAGATGGAGCGGTCTATTCTTGGGCCGGACACACCACGGAACTATTAAATGATTATTTATTATTGACACGTATGTTCCAGCTGGTGTGCCGTAAGCGCGACGTGTACGCGAGCGCGGCGTGCATTGCGCGCTCCTTCCCGCTGTTCAACGCGCGCTCGTCGCCCGGCGGCGCGCCCTTCTACGGTGCGGGCGCGCCCGACCCGGCGCCCGCGCCCGCGCCCGCGCCCCCGAAGACCATCTCCGTAGAGATACTGCTCGTCGAGTACAACCAAACAGGTAACATATACAATCTAACCGTCACATCCAGTTAATTTTTTTTCCCCTAACCTATATTCTAACCTATATTGTAGTGCTGGGTGAATGTCTCCCCCAAATTCCTCCACTTGTCCCTGTCTTTGGCAGTCTCCCACCACTACTTCTTAAGTTCTAATTCTCTTCCAGTTCTAATATTATCTAAAATTTAATTCAATTTTTAACCCCCGACACATAAACGACAGGCTGTTATGAGTTTGACTTGTCTGTGTAGTGTCTGTGTGTGTGTGTGTCTGTCTGTCGCATCGTAGTTTCCGAACGGATGAACCGATTTTGATTTTGTTTTTTTGGTTTGAAAGGTGAATTAGTCGGGCGTGTCCTTCGTTTCGTTTCGTTTCGTATGAGGTAGTGCTGGCCTCTGGGGTCGGAGTTTGTCAAGCCGCCCAAGGGCGTGTTCAAAATCGGTTCAGTCGTTTCATTGCGTTGAGGGTTTTTTTAATTTTTACAAGTCTAATTACTTGGAGTGTTGTTGCCACTAGTTCGCCAATGTCACGTATTAAGGTGGATGCGCACGCTTGCGGCGCGAAATTCAAATTTTTTGGTGTTTTTTGCCCATTACAGCTCATCAACACTTCTTCAGATAACTAAAGTTGAGTTCGCGACAACTAGGAGACTTAACACACATGTTTTTATTGATAGTATCTCATAAATATCATCAGTTTAGCTATGATACCCCTAACACATTTTTACAGTGTTTTTGTTTGTTTAGGGGTATCGTAGCTAAACTGATGATATTTATGAGATACAATCAATTAAAACAGTGAATACACTAACGTCGTCTGTCTTTCCTGAAAACGATAATCTGGGTCTCTTCAAGGCTAGAGTGAATAGGTGCCTTCTAGACCTTTGTGCTCCATCTTCGGCCGCATCGTCACTTGCCAACAGGTGAGATCGTAGTCAAACAAAGGTCTATCGTTGTTAAAAAAAAAAAAAAAAAAGTGTAGCGAGGCTGTGGAACGATGTGAGTGTTTCCACCAGAGATGTGCTAGGCAGCTGAGCGGTGCGAAGATACGTAGCGAGGCTGTGGAACGATGTGAGTGTTTCCACCAGAGATGTGCTAGGCAGCTGAGCGGTGCGAAGATACGTAGCGAGGCTGTGGAACGATGTGAGTGTTTCCACCAGAGATGTGCTAGGCAGCTGAGCGGTGCGAAGATACGTAGCGAGGCTGTGGAACGATGTGAGTGTTTCCACCAGAGATGTGCTAGGCAGCTGAGCGGTGCGAAGATACGTAGCGAGGCTGTGGAACGATGTGAGTGTTTCCACCAGAGATGTGCTAGGCAGCTGAGCGGTGCGAAGATACGTAGCGAGGCTGTGGAACGATGTGAGTGTTTCCACCAGAGATGTGCTAGGCAGCTGAGCGGTGCGAAGATGCGTAGCGAGGCTGTGGAACGATGTGAGTGTTTCCACCAGAGATGTGCTGGGCAGCTGAGCGGTGCGAGGATGCGTAGCGAGGCTGTGGAACGATGTGAGTGTTTCCACCAGAGATGTGCTAGGCAGCTGAGCGGTGCGAGGATGCGTAGCGAGGCTGTGGAACGATGTGAGTGTTTCCACCAGAGATGTGCTAGGCAGCTGAGCGGTGCGAGGATGCGTAGCGAGGCTGTGGAACGATGTGAGTGTTTCCACCAGAGATGTGCTAGGCAGCTGAGCGGTGCGAGGATGCGTAGCGAGGCTGTGGAACGATGTGAGTGTTTCCACCAGAGATGTGCTAGGCAGCTGAGCGGTGCGAGGATGCGTAGCGAGGCTGTGGAACGATGTGAGTGTTTCCACCAGAGATGTGCTAGGCAGCTGAGCGGTGCGAGGATGCGTAGCGAGGCTGTGGAACGATGTGAGTGTTTCCACCAGAGATGTGCTAGGCAGCTGAGCGGTGCGAGGATGCGTAGCGAGGCTGTGGAACGATGTGAGTGTTTCCACCAGAGATGTGCTAGGCAGCTGAGCGGTGCGAGGATGCGTAGCGAGGCTGTGGAACGATGTGAGTGTTTCCACCAGAGATGTGCTAGGCAGCTGAGCGGTGCGAGGATGCGTAGCGAGGCTGTGGAACGATGTGAGTGTTTCCACCAGAGATGTGCTAGGCAGCTGAGCGGTGCGAGGATGCGTAGCGAGGCTGTGAAACGGTGCGCTGATGAGCGGTGCGAGGGTGTGTAGCGGGCATTTTTCAGATGCGAGCGAGTAGTTTCTCGCTCATCTCTGGTGGAAACGCAGTCTTAAACGACTTGGCTAATGTTTATAAAATTAGATAGGTATAAGATAGATCAAAACCTGCTCCACAAGGCGAATAACGCGGGTGAAACCACGGGCAACAGCTGGTATAATAATAAAGTATAATTATGTACATATTTCAGATGGCGAAGAGAAGGACATCCCGTTAGATTCTGTGCTGGCGCAGGGCGCGCTGAGCACGGAGGAGCTGCAGTGTCTGGCCGCGCTGGCGGACAGCACTCGGCTCGCGGCGCGCATCACGGACACGCCGCCCAATATCATGGACGTGGATAAATTCATTGAAGTAAGATATTAGATTGTGTGCTGGCGCAGGGCGCGCTCAGCACGGAGGAGCTGCAGTGTCTGGCCGCGCTGGCGGACAACACTCGGGTCGCGGCGCGCATCACGGACACGCCACACAACATCATGGACGTGGATAAATTCATTGAAGTAAGATATTAGATTGTGTGCTGGCGCAGGGCGCGCTGAGCGCGGAGGAGCTGCAGTGTCTGGCCGCGCTGGCGGACAGCACTCGGCTCGCGGCGCGCATCACGGACACGCCGCCCAACATCATGGACGTGGATAAATTCATTGAAGTAAGATATTAGATTGTGTGCTGGCGCAGGGCGCGCTGAGCACGGAGGAGCTGCAGTGTCTGGCCGCGCTGGCGGACAGCACGCGGCTCGCGGCGCGCATCACGGACACGCCGCCCAACATCATGGACGTGGATAAATTCATTGAAATACAAAAGAAAAAACTATGTCACCCCTTTTCACCCTATTTAAGTTTTTTTTTAAAAATCCTGAAATATTGTTCAATTTATTCTGTACTGTAAGTACCCATACCAAGTTTCAAGCAAAAGGCACCACGCGATAAAAAGTTTTCATACAAACTTTAACACCCCATTGCACCCGCATTGTACCCATGTTTCGCAAAATAAATGACTGATTGATTGATTTAAATAATTGTATCCTTCGATAGCGCTGGGTGTAATTCTCCCCCTTTCATATGTGCACTTAATAAAGACTCACTGTGATGTTTGCAGGAAGCGTTCACGATAGCCGCAGAGCTGGATCTCCCGGAGCCGACTGTGATACGGGGCGAGGAGCTGCGCGAGCGCGGCATGGGCGGGCTGTACGGCGTGGGCGCCGCCGCGGAGCGCCCGCCCGCCCTCGTGGCGCTCAGCCACCGCCCGCCCGGCGCCACCGCCAGCGTCGCCTGGGTCGGCAAGGGCATCGTGTACGACACCGGCGGACTCAGCCTCAAGGCCAGGGTCAGTTTTACATACACCTCCGCCCGCCCTCGTGGCGTTCAGCCACCGCCCGCCCGGCGCCACCGCCAGCGTCGCCTGGGTCGGCAAGGGCATCGTGTACGACACCGGCGGACTCAGCCTCAAGGCCAGGGTCAGTTTTACATACACCTCCGCCCGCCCTCGTGGCGTTCAGCCACCGCCCGCCCGGCGCCACCACCAGCGTCGCCTGGGTCGGCAAGGGCATCGTGTACGACACCGGCGGACTCAGCCTCAAGGCGAGGGTCAGTTTTACATACACCTCCGCCCGCCCTCGTGGCGTTCAGTCACCGACAGCCCGGCGCCACAGCCAGCGTCGCCTGGGTCGGCAAGGGCATCGTGTACGACACCGGCGGACTCAGCCTCAAGGCGAGGGTCAGTTTTACATACACCTCCGCCCGCCCTCGTGGCGCTTAGCCACCGCCCGCTCGGCGCCACCGCCAGCGTCGCCTGGGTCGGCAAGGGCATCGTCTACGACACCGGCGGACTCAGCCTCAAGGCCAGGGTCAGTTTTACATACACCTCCGCCCGCCCTCGTGGCGCTCAACCACCGCCCGCCCGGCGCCACCGCCAGCGTCGCCTGGGTCGGCAAGGGCATCGTCTATGACACCGGCGGACTCAGCCTCAAGGCCAGGGTCAGTTTTACATACACCTCCGCCCGCCCTCGTGGCGCTCAACCACCGCCCGCCCGGCGCCACCGCCCGCCCGGCGCCACCGCCAGCGTCGCCTGGGTCGGCAAGGGCATCGTCTACGACACCGGCGGACTCAGCCTCAAGGCCAGGGTCAGTTTTACATACACCTCCGCCCGCCCTCGTGGCGCTCAACCACCGCCCGTCCGGCGCCACCGCCCGCCCGGCGCCACCGCCAGCGTCGCCTGGGTCGGCAAGGGCATCGTCTACGACACCGGCGGACTCAGCCTCAAGGCCAGGGTCAGTTTTACATACACCTCCGCCCGCCCTCGTGGCGCTCAACCACCGCCCGCCCGGAGCCACCGCCAGCGTCGCCTGGGTCGGCAAGGGCATCGTGTACGACACCGGCGGACTCAGCCTCAAGGCCAGGGTCAGTTTTCCATACACCTCCGCCCGCCCTCGTGGCGTTCAGCCACCGCCCGCCCGGCGCCACCGCCAGCGTCGCCTGGGTCGGCAAGGGCATCGTGTACGACACCGGCGGACTCAGCCTCAAGGCCAGGGTCAGTTTTACATACACCTCCGCCCGCCCTCGTGGCGTTCAGCCACCGCCCGCCCGGCGCCACCACCGGCGTCGCCTGGGTCGGCAAGGGCATCGTGTACGACACCGGCGGACTCAGCCTCAAGGCCAGGGTCAGTTTTACATACACCTCCGCCCGCCCTCGTGGCACTCAGCCACCGCCCGCCCGGCGCCACCGCCAGCGTCGCCTGGGTCGGCAAGGGCATCGTCTACGACACCGGCGGACTCAGCCTCAAGGCCAGGGTCAGTTTTACATACACCTTACAAACAACCAACCATAGTATACAGGCTGTGGCAAGATAATGGGGCTCTCAGGATGGCAATCATTATCCAATAGCACAACAGCGCTGGTATTCGACGCTGGTATTTGACGACCTCTATGGCGCTACGGGTGAAGGTTCGCCTGCGACGCGGGAGGTTGCGGGTTCGATTCCCGCCTCGGAACAAATATTTGTACGAACTGCAGATATTTGTTCAGGGTGTTCTGGGTATTTTATATGTATCATAAAAAATATCTATCTATGTAATGTATTGTATTAAGTATATCAGTTATCTAGTACCCATAACACAAGCTCTGCTTAGCTTGGGGCTATATAATGTTGTGTGAACTTGAACTGTCCAGCATTATTTATTTTGTTTATTAACATCTATTGTACCTACATTCTCGCGAATAGATGATTGTGATTATGTATGTGACTTTTGGATGTTATTTGGTTGTTATTCTATTTCAGGCCTCCATGGTGGGCATGAAGGGAGACTGCGGCGGCGCAGCGGCCGTGCTGGCGGCCTTCGCGGCCTTCGTGAAGGCCAAGCCCACCATCAACGTGCACGCCGTGCTGTGTCTCGCTGAGAACGCCGTCGGACCGAAGGCCACCAGGTGAGACACGCTTTAATCCGTTCATCACACTGGGTCTCGTACATCAAAAGGTCACGCAATCACTATAGCATCACTTTGTTGTCTGTCTGTAGTCTCCGCTGTTCGTCCGTCTGTCTGTCTGTATGTCTGTCTGTCCGTCTGACACCAGGCTGTATCGCATGAACCGTGATAGTTAAGGCAGTTGAAATTTTCACAGATGATGTGTTTCTGTGGCCGCTATAACAACAAATACTAAAAAACAGAACTGCCGTTTTTATAGATAATGGTACGGAACCCTTCGTGCGCGAGTCTGACTCGGACTTGGCCGGTTTTCATTTAAATTAAAAAAGATGAGTAATATAAAAAAAACCTACCTACTAAAAACCAATATTGCAACCTACTGCAATATTGAAATGCGCGTTTAGAACTTTAGATGAATCTACCTAGAAAATATAGTGGTTTAAATCATCTAAAATTTAGAGGCTTTACCCACTGTTTTATAAGAGGTGTCAAACAAACAAATAATTGATTTAAGTGATTTTTACTTACTAATCGTTCCGCGAATGGTTTCTGTCACCTTCTAGCTTACCTGAACGTTAATGAGTTAGAAAGTGATGGCATTTGACTGTTGCATACTCCTTAAATATGTTGTTATTGTTCAACAGGCCCGATGACATCCATAAACTGTACTCGGGGCGATCAGTCGAGATCAATAACACTGATGCCGAAGGTAAGTCCGGAGCTCACCAACACGTAAGGTTGGTACTTGGTTCCGCTCGCTCCGAGCTTTATAACCATGAATGTGGTAGTACATGGATTGAGTGCTAAAATAGCATAGAGTGTTCCTTCTTACTCCTATCCTAGAAGATAGCTTGCTATCCTATGTTAGAGAGAAACAAATATATTGTCACACGACAGTCGTTTTTCCGTTCCGTACCCTGAATATTGGCACCATGCATATACATCTTCCTAGATTGTTACCATGAATGTAGTAGTAATTTGACATTTGGCCTGGTACGAGTTACAGAAATAAGAACAGATAGATATATGCTTGTCTCATTCCAACACATGAATACATTCATATAAAAGAATGAGACTGGTACAATCGATACCGTTTCGTTTTTAGCTTTAGTTCCATGCCTTTAGTCCATCTTCCCCTATTTTTCCTTCTTCCTTTTTTCCATTCATTGGTAATTTTGCGTTATACCCTAGTATAACGCAAAATTACCAATGAATGGATGAATGAATGAATGAAAATACTTTATTGCACGCGAGGGGTTTTTTTTGTATGTTGATTTCTGCCTGGTGCTGGCGCAGCCTTAACGAAGGAAGGAACGAAGGTCAATAGGGGCTGTTAATAGTGGGCAACACTTTTTTTTTTTATATACTACTTGTAATGACGCACGTCATACCCCTCTGCGCATCCCAGATCGCTGCAGCACATTGGTTTTAGCCCCGCGTTGCAATACAGCATTCACAATATACTAGCCTTTTGCTATTAATGACGGAACAAGCAGATGGCCCACCTGAGGTTAAGCGGAAACCTCTGCCTATGAACAGTGCATTATCACATAGGTCACGTTCACCTAGGACGCACCCTATGTGGCATTGCACTGCGCCCGCCACCCTGAGATATAAAGATGAAAAGTCTCATGTGCCTGTAATTTCATCGGCAACCATACCCTTCAAACCGGAAGCGGAACACAGCAATGCGAGCACTACTGCTTTGCGGCAGAAATAAGTATGGCGAAATACTTCCCGGACTAAATTTTTCACGAAAAAGCTCTACTGCTACTTAAAACTTGCAACAACTGGCAAAATTTGCTTTCATCTGTCTGTATGTTGGTACTCGCGTACAGGTCATGTTTTACAACTAATCTTGACGAAACTTGATATAAGTGTAGCGCCACACCTGCTGAAGGTACGGCTCCGACACTTCGGCGACTGAATTATCGGTCGTAGTATTCGGTCGGCATGACACACCAAGCGCGCCGAACAGTCGGAAATAAAAAAGTTTTAACAGTTCTATGACGTAACAGTCCTATAGAACAAATGGGAGTTACTGGGAATTACGCGGTGTCTAGTTCGAACTTTCAGTCGCGTAACGCGTCGCATGATGTGTCGCTTGCTATGCAAAATACATTGAATGCGTTTTGGCTGAAATAATCGCTCGAAACGAGGTTCGGCGCTACGCTGAACGCGATGTAATTTCATCACAGGGAACTTGAAAAACACTGCGAGCGTATTGAAGCGAACGATCGGCGTCGTACGTTCCGCAGATGTGTCGCAACACTAAAGGTTTTGCGATTTCATAGTTTGCAACTCCGTATAACGTTGTTTGTCAAGTATTGACAACTGTATTTATATTAATATTTTATTATTGGTATTTAGTAAAAGTTTGTCTTTTATGTATGCCAGGTCGGCTGGTGCTGAGCGACGGTGTGGTGTACGCCTCGAGGGACCTCAAGGCCGACACTATCGTGGACGTCGCCACCCTCACCGGCGCACAGGTAACATATTATAGCTTCCACCTGTAATTGTAAACAGGAGACAAAACGGCCATTTTACAAGCTTTTATTTAACTTGCAATGTATGTATGGGCCGGGTGGAATCTTGCAACTGAATTTTAATGCAGTTATCCTCAACCGATTGAGATGATACCTGTCAAGTTCTGATGACAATGCAATATTATGGTGACAGCGAGCTGATCTGATGATGGAGACAGAAGGGGACAACGGAACTCCTCGCGAGATAATAGTAGACTGGCCGTGTAAAGGCACATTTTGATATGCACACCGTTAAGATAACTAATTTTATAAAAGCTTGTATTGAAAAATATAGTCGAAGAAAGTATTTTTTAGAAGATCTTTATTATGTGGTATTACTAACTTTTAAAAATGAAAGAAAGTGTCCTTGCCGCAAAATATCCTATCTAAAATATATAAGGTACTTTCCCTTCATTTCGCATAGTCTTTGGGCGACTGGCTGGTGTTTTGATGCTAAACATTGATGTAATTTTTGTACAGGGCACTGCAACGGGGAAGTACCACGCGGCTATCCTGTCGAACTCGACTCGTATGGAAAGTCTGTGCGTGCGCGCCGGCTACATGTCGGGCGACCTCACGCACCCGCTGCCCTTCGCGCCGGAGCTGCACTTCGTGGAGTTCACCAGCTCCGTCGCCGACATGAAGAACAGCGTCGCCGTGAGTACACACTAGTGCAAGTACTCGTAAAAGTTGTAGAAAGGAGGTAGGCAACCGCTGACCCAGGTCAAAAATACATGAACCATCATGCCCCCTTCACGGAAATAAAGCTAGGGCCAAACCGGCGCGTTCAGCCTGCGTCCGCGGTGGCGTGCACGGTGGCGACCAATGGCAAGACAATGGATCGCCACCGTGTACGCCGCAGCAAAAGTACTTACGGGTAAGTATCTCAACTGTACGTTACGTTATTCAAAAAAGTTGGGTCACACAATGTATGGGGAGTTGCCCATGTTCTTTCTGACAAACAAACTACAGCTTGTTCACTGTAAGATTTCTTGCCCTGCCTTAGTTGGTTCACCGTAAGATGACATCCGGTGAACGAGCTGTACCCAAATCCGTTTGCCTCATAGACATAATACAGACAGAATATAGAAGAAAAGTAGATAACGTCCCGTTTAAAAAATTGCGTGTGAGTCTTTTCTATTCCTTTTTCTTTCTAAATGATGTGGTGTTATTTTGGTGTTTTTAAGACTAGAGTCAAGAATTTTTACTCATCTGTATTATTCTGTATTTTTTTTTAAATTTCTTTTACATTTAAATACGGGTACACCCCAACCAATCTTCCATATCAGTTTAGCTCCTCTCCATCCAAAGGTTGTATGGAAGAGATCGCTTTTTAGCGATAAGACTGCCCATTGTACATTTAGTTTTTTGTTTAGTTGTTATGTGTTTATTTTAACTAGTTTGTAAGGTGTGCAATAAAGTATTTTCATTCATTCATTCATTCAGGACCGTGGCAATGCTCAGCCGTCGTGCGCCGGCTTGTTCGTGCTAGCTCACCTCGGGTTCGACTTCCCAGGCAGCTGGCTGCACGTGGACATGGCGGCGCCGGCGCACTGCGTAAGTACCAACTTTTTTAATTTTTTTAACTATGATAGACCTTTTTTAACCACGTTCTCACCTGTTGGTACGTGAGTACGCCGTCACGTGGCCGGCTGACAAGCACAGTTCGAGTCTCGTCCCGGGACAAATAGATGCATATATTGTCAGCCGTTGGACGTCCACTGCAGCACAGCAGTTATCCTCAACCGATTGACATGAAATTCTGCATACCTGTCAAGTTCCGATGACAATACAATATTATGGTGACAGCGAGCTGATCTCATGATGGAGACCTGAGGTGGGCAACGGAACTCCTCGATGTATAATAGTGAACTGGCCGTGTTTGGCTCATTGTGATCAGCTCACGGTTCCGACCACTAATTTTATAAAAGTTTGCATTGGAAAATTTATTTTTTATTTATTTTATTTTATTTTATTTATTGGATTTACCAAACAGATTACAATCACCTTAGCTTACACTTACATGCATATTTAGTTCTATTCTAGATTCGTAATCAAATATGTAAACACGACTAAGTCACAGTGTTGCATAGTTATAAATTAAACTACCCTAAAAACCGGGAACGAAAAAAAGAAAAAGACTTATTTCCTGTGATATCTATAATGTCTTTGGTCCACCGAGAGGGCGGCCTTTCCTGGGTCGTCTGGTTCATGGTCACCACTCGAGAACCTTTATTCTCTAAAGGAATAAAGCAAGCTATATGGCCTGCATATAGCCACTTCAACTAGCTAATACTGAGAGTTATCTTGGTGATCTTAGTTCTTCTACAGATCTCCTCACTTGAGATTCTGTCATGCAGTGAAAAGGCTATGTAGGTATCGGTACAAAGATATTCAAGTATTTTTTTTTACTAAATCAATAAAATTGCTCTTTAATAGTGGTGTGTCCGGACTAAGAATAGACCTCTGTCTCCTCCCGTGGATGTCGTTAAAGCCGACTAAGGGATTACCTACCCGGACTGTTAGTAAGATTCGTTGGTATAAGATTTGTCCTGGCTGCTAGCTTATTTAGGAATGCGCTTTACTGGAGGAAAGCGTTAGCAGAGTCAGTTGTGGGAAACAATGGCGACGATGAACTCACCACTCGTCACGTCTATATTCCACGATGGTGCAACACACTGTGAATTCCCTTTGAGGCAGCCTACCCCTTCGGGGAAAAAGGCGTGTGTCTATGTATGTATGTAAAATCGTTTTATTGACAACTATTTTTCGCCTTACAGGGTGAACGCGCGACAGGCTATGGCGTGGCCTTGCTGACCGTGTTGTTCGGGCATCACACTCAGAGCAAGCTACTGCAGGCGCTCAGCCCGGGGCCCGCTGCCAACGCACCATCATCCTGAGTGGAAGGAGGGGGGCGGGACTTGTGCTGAGATCTCGGGGGGGGGGGAGTGTATTGAGCATCGTCCCCACTTATTCCAGCGGCTTAATAACAGAGCAGCAGGCTTAGCATGACGGTTTATAAGTCTTCCCTTCCGAGGATAGATAAAGCTCGAAAAATATTTCTAGCCCTGTATCAAAGATATCTTTGTCTCGCTCGAACATATTAATTTCTCTTTCACTCTTTACTTGAGATTGACTACCTCTGTGGCGTGGCGGGCGAGTAACCGGCTGAGACGCGAGAGGTTGTGGTTTTTATTTCCCGGCGCGGGACACATGTTTGTTATGATCTGCAAATATTTGTTCCGGGTATGTGTGATGTGGTCACATACATAGTCCTGATCCCACACTAGGACCCGCTGTGTCGTGGGTATCAGGAACTACGAGTACCATGGTACCATAACACACAGACACGAAACTAATATTTGCATATCATACAAACATTTGTCCCGCAGCGGGAATCAAACCCGTACCTCTCGCGTCTCAGCTGGCTACTCGCCCGCCGCGCCACAGAGGTCATCAATGTCGATTGTCATGCCCGAGACGAGATAAGATAAGATAAGATCATTTATTTGTCCGAAACACAGGTTTAAATACAGATGTTATCAAAGAGAAAGTATCACCATGTTTCGCCTCGTCAAGGAATACAAATTTAAAAAAATAAAAAACACTAAATTAATTTTAAAATAATGAGTAGGTCAGGTAGTAATTAACGATATAAATATTGATAAAACAAATGTAATTTTTGTATTTTCCGTTGACAAAATACTCTTTGTCGGTATTCTCTGTTCACGCTAAGCCCGTTAGACTGTGTTGATGTAGCTTAAGAGCGCCCTCTTCTGCATCGTCAGATTAGTGGTCGCCACTCGACACTCTTTATTCCTTAACCACCTATGGCCTGCCCATTGCCACTTAACTTACGAGTATACCGTTTCTTATATCAGCTACTAATAACTAAGCATAATATTTTTATACTTATTTACTTGAAAAATCTCTGTTCGAGATCTATGATTTAGGATTAATTATATATTTTTTGTCAATTTTCTTGCAATCTCGAGTTCATAATTTTATTTTTGAGTTTGAATTCAATTAATTGTTAGCTTAGCATTCATATATTGGCTCAAATTTTGTATCCTCATAGAAAACATCCTGAGATCCGTGAGGATATCTTGCTAGGGGGTAGTTTTGCTTTTAGTTGGTGTTAAAATAACGGAATAGTAAACAATTAGAACATTATTATTGTATGTTAATATAATATCAAATATATAATTATATAGTTTTAGATATGTAAAACATACAGTTACCAAATGGCACGTTGCAGTTGGCCGTTTTAGATGATTTCTACAAGACCATACAGGGTGTTCATAAAATAGTCAATATCTAGCTGATCGGATTGGAATCACACCAATAATACGTTTTTATAAGATTTATGATAACGTGATTTTCTGATAATTTAAACCACCATTATTTGGATATTTGGCATAACGCAGGGTTAAGTGTTTATTATTTATACCTAAACCTAATTTCAGTTTGTTGCCAAAAGTAAGAGTGGAGTTTGCTTAAGACTACTTTTGGTACACCCTGTATACAATCTTAGTCTATAAGTATAAATGTGTTCGTTACGTCCAAACTGTTATGCCATACTGTCAATTTTGCTACGATTATTAACTGATGCATTTCCAATGGATTTATTGCATACAAATAGTTTGTATTAAATATTCCTAAATAAAAGTATAAAAAAAGATGATGTTTTATTAACCTTATATAAATAATAGACAGGATAGTAAAATCAAAATAGTAATAGCATAGTAATAGAGCTTTTTTGTGAAAGAGTTGGTCCGGGGAAGTATTACTTCCATACCTATTTCTGCCGCAAAGCAGTTGTGCTTGCATTGGTGTGTTCCGGTTAGAAGGGTATGGGTGCCTTTGAAATTACAGGCACATGAGACTTTTCATCTTTGTCTCAGGGTGGCGGGCGCAGTGCAATGCCACATAGGGTGCGTCCTAGGTGGACGTGACCTGTGAGGTAACGTATTGTTAAAGGCAGAGGTTACCGCTTAACTTCAGGTGGCCATCTGTTTCTCCCGTCATTCAAAAAGTAAAAAAAAAAACAGGTATAGTGAGTATTGGCTAATATTAGGGTTATACCATAAAGTATAGTATTATTTAATCTGTGACCATGTGAATAAACTATGAACATGCTTCGGTTCATAATGAAGCCAATACATTTATCAATGTTGTGTTTCCTGAATTTGTTACAGTGGCGTAACTAAACCATCTGGGGCCCAAGACAAATACGAAAATTTAAAAAAATTTCGTTGTAGGAACATGGAACATTTAAATTTTTAAAAAAAATTAGTTGTGAGGCCCATGGCAAATTCAAAAATTTAAAAAAATTTAATTGTCTCAATTTGGATTTTAAGCAGAACTTATAAAAATATACTTTTCAAATAAAATAAAACACTCAGGTACAATACAAAAATAAAAAATTGAGCTCGCGGCTTCTTGGGTCGGGGGCCCGTGGTATTTTGCCAGCCCTGCCACTGCTTAACATAACACCCAACAGTCACATACATAGTACATTCCCTTTGTCGTGCGTATCATAAACTACGAGTACCATGGTACCCATAACACCCAGACCTGGAACAAATATTTGCAAATCTTACCAACATTTGCCCAGCAGCGGGAATCGAACGCGACGCGCTACAATGGTCGTCAGTTTCCCGTATTTGAATGTACTTATACACACTAGAATCCACTGTCGTGGGTATCAGGAACTACTACCATAGTAGCATAAAATACAGACCCGGAACAAATAAAATTTGCATTCAATAAATCAACCCAAAACTGTGTTACGTGAGTTATCCTTGGAACAGAGTTGCACACTGTGTTTTGTCTTTTGCATTGAAAAGTGTTTGTGTTTAGAAATTTATTCAAAAAATTTGATAAATTTATTAAAGCAGTTTCATATTCGATAGAAAGAGACAACATGATGTAACTACTGATGGATGTTCCGTGGTACTAACCTGACTGTTCAAAAAAAGGTCCACAAAGTCTAGCTTGTTCTGCTTGTTTGTGATTTGACTTTATACAGGAGGCCACTCATGAATGTAGTAGTCCATCTTCCTAGAGGCCACTCAACTGGAGTATGAATGTCAGGACATGCATATCCCGACCATGGACTTAGTATACAAGTCCATGATCCCGGCGTAGCGAAAATTGTACGTCTATGATCCCGACAGTCATACTACTTGTACTAATATTTATTCTGTGGTCATACTGACAAAATACTATCACACAGGAATAACCCGTTTATTTTAGTAGGCAGCACAGAGTGTTTAACAGATGAAGAGGTCGAATGCATCTTAGCCGCGCATCGAGTGAGCCACGGCATAATGTAGTTCTCGCTTTATCCACAATAAAATAAAACAAAACATTGAATTAAAACGTTTTATAATTTCATAAAATCATTACAGAACACAATCCAAACCAAAAATAATGGTAACTTTGCTGCCGCTTAACGTCACGAACATATTTTAAGTTTCACAAAAACGGCATTAGCTTACCTATCATTAAGGTAGCACCTGGCGTAGCTGCACAAAACAGAATTTTTATCTATTCCTATCCCTTTCTATTGCTGAGAAAAAACTTTACCTAGAGCGAGAAAGATTACTGCCCCGAATTGGACCGCAGTTGCCGAAAATTTGCGCTTTGCAAGTCAAGGATATTTGAAACTATGGTGCACTCGCGGACTGGGTTGGTGTGTAATTAGTGTCTTCTATCTAATAGGGTAAATTAGAACGACCGAATCTGTAATTAGAAATGCCCCTTACATACCGCGAGTTAATGTTAATTCTGTAGCCAGTGACCAATGTACAAACATCGTTGCGTGACTGGCCAACCTTACTGACTATTATCGTATCTCGCAAAATGACAAAGATACCTCCAATTTGGAAGGTATGTTCCTTTTGTGGTCTAGGGGTGCACTAAGAAACCAAATTCACATTATAATCGATTATAAAACCTCGATTATATACCTCGAGGTGGCGTTTGCCAGCAGGGCCCAGCCTGCGCAGGCCTCACGGGCTCTATTTTGACGTGTACCATAATACCTTAAAATATAGAGTATACCATAAAACACGTCATTTGACTGAGTTTAAGAGATATTAAAAAAAAAAAACTTGATAGATTCCTTTCCGAATTGGTAATCATTAATTTCATCATTTTCTGTTTTTATCCCATATACCACTATCCTATCCCGGGCCTGGGTTTCTGGGAGCCACCCAGGGCCCTTCCGGCCCAGTCCGACCCTGAATCGGGGTGTTGAAGTAAAATAACTCCACGCTGACATTCGCCGATATTCGTATGATAGATTAATGTATCCAAGCAATCTCTCTCGCTCTAGCAAAAGCTGTTTCTGAGCAACAATGGGATACGGGAAAATGTTGTTCTGTGTAAGTCAGGTACCTAAGATATTAGATTTAGATATTATATATTATAAGCCATTGGCTTTAGGCCATATTGGAATCATTGACAGAATACGTAACATTAAAATGGCGTGGAATAACAAACGATGGAAACCTTAATATTATAAAAAGGTAAGCTATAAGTGACGGCAAGTAATTTTCAATCTTTTATTCGGGTACAATTTGTACTGATATCTACGGAAGCACTTTGAAATAAATTATTTAGATATCAAGAATTACATAAATTCAAATTAACGAAGTAATGGTAGACGTTATGAGATACCAAAGTCGTTGTTTCTTGATTATTGGTTAAGTCATCAAAATAATATCAGATTTAGATTCTTTCGATGAAATATTTAAAATTATATTATCATAGTCAAATCAAAGTTGGCGTAGCCGGTTGGGATGGCAACCTCATCAAGGCTACAATCCCTGCCGGCTACGGCAACTTTTAACATCAACTTTGTTAATTACTCTGAGGTGCAGGCCAAATGCCTAGGGTTGCCACCCACGCCCCGCCCGTACGCCCCGTCTCATGTTCTATAGATTTTGTATGAGAGTACAATAAACGGGCCCACTTTTATACTTCTTAAAAACATGTTAATAATCATACTATTTTGTGAATTTAAACAAGATTCAAATACGCATGAAGCTTAGTAGATACCTAATGTAAGTACGTAAAATAATCAAAGTTAATCCAGTTAGTGAAATAAAAAAAAATACAAGTTGGCACTATAAATACGGAAAAGAGATACCTTTTTGGAACTCAAAGTTGTACTTATACAATATATCTTGAACCTAAAGTTAGGACCTATGAGCGTCGTCATAGATTTTCTAACAAAACGAGACCGTTACTCAGAGCAGTAAAGATCCATAGTGCGTGTTTCGAAACCAGTACCAATTTTTTGAAATACTTGCTAAATAAATACCATCCAATAGTCACACAGTCGTGATCCCACACTAGGATCCTGTGTCGTGTGTATCAGGAACTACGTACTCGTAGTTCATGGTATCACAACACCGATACGGGTTTTCCTGATACACACGACACAGGGGATCCTAGTGTGGGATCAGGACTATGCGACTGTTGGGTGTTATGCTATAGTGCCAACTAATAATTCATAGAATATGTCCGGCCGCAGTTAAAACCCAGTATAATTATAACTATTAAACATTTTATATCCACCTTATACCGCTATTTTTGTCACTAGCCACGTTCTTATAATTAAAAAATACTAATAAAGGGAATTCCTTATAATAAAGTCCGATTTATCTGATAATGTGACCATAATGCGCATCAAAAATTAATCAAATTGTGTCTTAAATATCTGACCAACTTTTCATAATCATCAGCCTTTAAGCGTCCATTGTTGGACGAGGCCTCCCCCATAAAAGCAATGTGTGTATGCCATAATCACCACACTTGGCAGGTGGATTCCAATAGAAGAAGAAGAAATAAAATAAGATAGAAGTTCCAATAGAACTTGGTAGATGCCCGTCCCCTGGTGTAGCACTTAGTCAGCGTTAACGACATCCACGGGAGGAGACGAAGACTATTCTAAGGTCAGATACCACGGCTGAACATACCAGTCACGTGATGAAGAGAGTTTAGTGCAAGTTGAAGAGATAAATCCCCCTTTCTGTCTTTCTGAACTAACTAGTTTCTGGACTAGACATTTTGAAGGTTGCAGGTAGTCAGTGGATGGAGGTGGCTTAATACCGTTCGTCGTGGCATTATATAGGAGAGACCTATGTCCAGCAGTGGACCTCTATAAGCTGATGATAATTCATAATTACTGTCAAGTTGACTTTGTCTCAATAATAATACCCAATTGTTTGTTATTCAGAATTTCATTTTATAACAACAGATTTTACAACTATTATTACATAAAACAATGTTTATTGTCAATTATTAAAAGACAAACTCCAAAGCCATCTACAAAGCTGAACAAGATTTTAGAGCTGCGGGAAGATAATGTTTTCTGTTGTTTTATTTTCTTTAAACAGAGCTTTTATGAAATTAGTGATCGGAACCGTGAGCTGATCAAAATGAGCCTAAACACGGCCAGTCTACTATTATCCCTCGAGGAGTTCCGTTGTCCAATAGAGGGATGAAGCGTGTGATTAAGACGCTATGTTAAAATTTTGGAGTCGTTTCGTTACATGCTCACTCACTATCAGTAAAGGTTACAAACTTGATGTTAGTACAGTAATTACTTAAGGATGTAATCTAAATAAATTATAGACTAGAAACACGATTCGTGAAACTTTTCTCGATATCTTTATTTTTGAAATTGGCTAAAGCCCATTTTAGGTCCCTCCTTCGACTAGATAAAATATTAAGTATATTTTTTTAGACTATTCAGTAGGTAATCTCATTACTTAGATTAATTATAGATCATTTAATTTTTATATTTGCTACTTTAGAAGCAAAACGAAGTTTTATCATTTGTCGCTTACGTCAGTTACTTCCGAGCGGCAAAAATCTATACCTCACCTCTTCCCGGGTTCAAGTGAGCAATAGCGCTATCACTGTCTTACAGCTATTGTTTTCTTGCTAGACTCCGCCCATTCGTTATTTTGACATATAGCCTTAAAGAAAGTTTTTTGAAAGTTTTTGGTTAAAAAAAATATAAGTAGCCTGGCCGTGTTTAAGCTCATTTTGATCAGCTCACGGTTCCGATCACTAATTTCATAAAAACTTGTTTTGAAAAAGTAACGGGTCCACTATATATTGCGGCTAAATCAATCAGCGCTGGCTCTTAAAGATACTTTGGATAACGCGTTTCGGGTGTCAGTTTAACCCATTGAACTATTATCACTTATATTGTGACTACTTCTTCACTTTGTAAGTTACACATCTCATTTTAGATCAATAATGTACACAAAAGCATTCGTTATCGCCTATAACAATCAGAATCAAAACAAACCCACTATATACAAATACCTAATTAATCTAGCAACACCGATAGCCTATATAACGTACAATTACAAGCAGAAAAACTTTAGAGTTTGAAGCATAGAGTTCCATTTAGTTTGGCTTGAGTTGAACCTTGTTTAATAGTTTTACGAAGCTATCTGTTAGACCGTTTGTTTCGTCTTTCAAGGGACATTTAAGCTCTTTGTAGTTGATAGTTTCGCTAGGGGCGCGAAATTAAAATTTTATTGTGTTTTTTGCTGATAAGAGCGACCGAGTACTACTCATCAACACATCTTGAGATAGCGAAACCTGATTTTGCGGAATCTAGGAGACCTAACACACATGTTTTGGTTGAGTGTCTCATAAATATCATAAATTTAGCAACGAATATCTATGAACAAAAAAAACACTAAAAATCATTGAACGACAGATTCGCAACTAAACTAAAGCTAAGGCCAAACCGACGCGATCAGCCCGCGTCCGCATTGGCGTGCACGGTGGCTATCAATGGTAAGACAATGGATCGCCACCGTGCACGCCACTGTGGACACGGCCTGAACGCGTTGGTTTGGCCTTAACATAATGATATTTATTTATGAGACAGTGGTGTCGATTCTGTGCAGCATTCTCTAATTTTAAACAACATTAAAATTATCGCGGTTTCTTTTATTTCAGTCTATTAGAAAGGGCGCGCGACAACTTTAACGCGGTTTAATTTTATAGAATACTGCACAGAATCGCAACCACTATCAATCTAAACATGTATGTTATAGTTCTCATAGTTTCCGCAAAATCAGGTTTCGCTATCTAAAGATGTGTTGATGAGCTGTGATTAGCAAAAAACAATAAAATTTGAGTTTCGCGCCAAAACCGAAACGTTGCACCTTAAATTTAAATAAGACTTGAGTTTTGTCACTCAAATAAGCATTGAAAGAACCTCCAAAGAAATTAAATTGTCCGTTATTAAGAACCAATGTATGAAATCGATTGATTGATCCTAAATTCACCGACCACTATTCAGCACCAAAATTTAATACCACGCTTAATTAAATTCGTAAATCAACAAAAATATGTATAAAAATAACCGCAATTTACCACGAGTTTAATTCATGGCGTTATTTATTCGTACGAAAACACGGTCAGCGCCAGTTGTTACAGACCACGACCTATGAGGGGTCTTCCACGAACCCGTAAGGGGTCCCCGCGACCCCACGAGGTACTGCGACAGGTCAGGGGGGTCAAAATATCAGAGTCATCCCGAGTCGACAATAACAACATTATTTTTTTCGTCTTTTGAAAATCCCGTTTTGGGGATAATTTACATTTCTGTTAGGCTAGCTACCCACAACACAGGTTTTCCTAGGGTGGGAGCTAGCGCACTTACAAATTAATTTTTGATTCATGTTTTTGTTTACACTTTGCAACATTATCAATAATTTGTAAAGATTGTATTATTATTAAGACTGTAACACCTAAATAAACTTTTTATACTTTATACTTATTCTCATAATAGGGTAGCAGTTGACCCCTAACGGGGGTCGCGAAATACACCTTATACAGTCGCAGAATGCCCCTCAAGGGGTCGTGGTTCTTTCATAGTTTACTACTGAAGTAAATCATAAAAAGATACTTTATAGTATTTCAAATTTATATTGTCTTTATATTCAAACGAAGTCATTTAACGTGCACTCTTCTATGCCTCGTTCTACATATACATACATTATTTTTGTATTAATCACACTTATTAAATAATTATATAAATTTAATATTTAATTGACAGCTGCTATGGTAAAAATATATTTATTGTTTCCATAAGCAACAGTTTTTATAAGACATGATCATTTCGCGACCACGAACACTGATGCATTTATACAATGGTCACAGGAAATCGGTGGATGAAGGCGGCTTAAACTGCTCATCGTGGCATTATATGGAGGAATAGGATTTCTTTAGTCTAGGTTAGTAATTAGGCTTCTAAACACAAGGCCTGCTATTTTCACACGAAAAACTAAGAATGTTTTTTTTTTTTTTAACAAGCTGTCTTGCATTAAAAGTACAAGCGTTGGCCCGCGGATTCAACTGCGTTTTTGTTTCGAGAAACAGAATTTCAGAATAAAAAAAAACGCAAGTTTTAGTCCAGATTTTAATCTATCTACGTACCTACCAAAAAGCATAAAATTTTTAGCAAATTGCATGATAGCACGACAAAGATACAAACAAAAAAGCAAAAAAAACCGCTGAATTTTGTATTTGTTGGTTTGACAAAAAATACTTTGTTCTAATTAGGACGATTTTTTATAACAGATTTTGAAATTATAATATAGTTTGCGATTTTAAAAATGTTTTATTAATTTAATTATTTTTGCAAACACTTCACAGCCACAATACACTAGACAACAATTTAGAAGAATTGTATTTCGTATCTTAGATACTACCTTAACAGAAAACGTAACAAAAAGGTTTAAAACTCATTCAAATACTGAACCAAAATACCTATAGGTAACTTAGTTTAAAAAATATGTGAACAACACATAAAATACCTACTAAATAACATCACTCAAAAACAAAAAATATATGCAGAGTAAAAATATAATGATTTAAATCCATAAATAGATTTCAGTTCAATATACATAATAATTGTTTTAAACCCAAGTGCTATAATGAGTAAGCTATAGGTTGCGAACGCGAATCTTTAGGCCTATTAAGGAGGATGCGCACGCTTGCGGCGCGAAATACAAATTTTTTGGTGTTTTTTGCCCATTACAGCTCATCAACACTTCTTCAGATAACGAAAGTTGAGTTCGCGACAACTAGGAGACTTAACACACATGTTTTAATTGATAGTATCTCATAAATATCATCAGTTTAGCTATGATACATTTTTACAGTGTTTTTGTTTGTTTAGGGGTATCATAGCTGTATATTTTAATTATTACTCAGCATCAATATTAATATTAATTTATCTAAGTCCTGTACTGTGTCGATATATTTAAAATTATTATAATTATTTTCTTTGATTTTGTTTTGTTAATAATTGTGATTTATCTACAGTCCCGATAATCTTCTTCTCTTAGTCAATGTATAATCTTCTGGTGTACTTTTTCAAAATGTTGTTAATATGCACTTACTCTTTGTTTATTATACCTGCGTTAGCTGTGGTTTCCTTTACAGAGTGAGCACAGGGAACGCATCCATTAGTTTATTATATTTTTAAGTGATGTGTATTACTCATTGGAAATCCTAATAAATAAAATAAAAATAAATAAAATAGCTAAACTGATGATATTTATGAGATACAATCAATTAAAACATGTGTGTTAGGTCTCCTAGTTGTCGCGAACTCATTTTTCGTCATCTGAAGAAGTGTTGATGACCTTTAAAGGGCAAAAAACACCAAAAAATTTGAATCTCGCGCCGCAAACGTGAGCTTAAGAACTCTTATTCAGTTCAAAAACTATTTGGTACAAAATATTGGTTCCGTGCCGTGATGTTCGCAAATATATGTAAGGTAACGCAAAATTACCAAATTTGATTTGATTTTTAACTGACTAAATCAAGCACAATATTCAAATTGAAATATGCATTATAATTCCGAGCGATCACTGTACCAGAAACACGATAGGACAATATTATCTTGATAGAAAAAAAAAACAAAGTTACCTCTAACTTTTGGCCAGATTCGATTGTTTATTAAAAATGGAACATATTATTGGGTAAAAAATAGATAAATAAAATCAATACAACAAAGCCGAGGGTTTGCTGTAGGGGTTTTGTAAAATTATCTATATTTTACGAGATATTCAATAAAAAAACTGCTTTTTCGAGCGACGCGAGGCGTTTTTTTTTGTATGTAGATTTATAAGGCACAGTCGCAGAGGGTCTATAGACTTCTGCGATAAAAGTCATAGTCAACGATGGGGAATGTTAACGACGGACTTATATTTTGTACTGAATAGTCCATTCAACTGTCATAGTCAGTTCAACTGAATGGAAATAAGAGCTTTTAATAGGCCTGCTGGTTGCCCTACGTTACAGTACAAGCAAATTAATAACTCTATTTTGACAGGTTCCATTAACCAAGAACTGAGCATAAGAATATAGAATTACCGTGATTAAAAACAAAATAGATAACACCACAGAAATCTGAGGAGAATTGGTTAGAAGGCGCGTGTTGAATCTGAGCAAAATGCTCATACTTAACACATTTCCACATTCTGTATCTTAAGTTAATTAATTATCTAATAAAATTATATAATAAACAATTTAAAACGGATTTATAGTTTTTTATTTCTGAGGTTTCGAATGCTTTACCTCTTCAGTCGCAAGTAGATTAACGGTGACAGATATCTGAACAGTTTGAATTTTTATTATAGTGAATGACGGAACAAGCATATGGCCCACCTGATGTTAAGGGGTAACAGTTTAGTAGAAGTACAGCTTTTTTGTGAAAGAGTTCGTCCGGGGAAGTACTACTACCATACCTATTTCTGCCGCAAAGCAATAGTGCTTGCATTGCTGTGTTCCGGTTTCAAGGGTAAGGGTGTCGGTGAAATTAAAGGCACATGAGACTTTCCATCTTTATGGTCTCAGGGTGGCGGGCGCAGTGCAATGCCACATAGGGCGCGTCATAGGTGGATGTGACCTATGAGGTAATGCGCTGTTAAAGGCAGAGGTTACCGCTAACATCAGGTGGGCCATCTGCTTGTTCCGTCATTCAAGTAGCTAAAAAAAAAACTTTTTTTGTAACAATTCAGTACCTCATAGGTCACGTCCACCTAGGACGCGCCCTATGCAGCCTATGCTACGCCCTGAGAAATCTTAAAAACCTGGTATTACATTTTTTTATCACAGTAGCTGCAAAGTTTGTATTATTTGAAAGCATTCGAAATATCTGGAATAAAAATAACTTAATCCATTCGCTAAAAACTAAATATTTCATGTTAGCAATCGCAAAAACCTAAGTCATTAATAAAACTATGTATTTATGCCCTAAAACCATTATTAATGGAACAAATGTAACCTTTACCGATTAAACTTCATAATACAAGCGAAATTCGACCTTAATTATTCTAATCACAAGACGGTCGCGTATTTTTATACGTGGAGTTAATAACTTGGCAAAACCAAATTCTAGCTAACCTCATCATCATCATCAGCCTACAGAAGTCCAATGCTGGATATAGGCCGCAGGCTTGTCTCTTCTCGGCGAAAAAAAGTCCGTTTCTCCAAGTTCCTGTATTCCGAGATGTACCTGTAGCTATAGGAGATCACCTCGAGCTCTTAGGTGTTTCGCTCACGCCTACTCTCAACTTTGGCTCCTACATCGAGTCTAAGGCAAAAACAGCTGCCATGAAGCTAGGCATCCTGAATAAGGTAAAGCGTTACTTCACACCAGGACAGCTTCTCAGTTTATATAAAGCACAAGTCCGGGCTGGTATGGAGTACTGCTGCCATGTTTGGGATGGCTCGGCCAAACACCAGCTTGCTGCCTTGGGCTCGATTGAACGTAGAGCTTTCAGGCTTATAGGTGAGCAACATATGGCGGAGACTAAGATCCAGAGTCTCGAGCACCGCCGTAAGGTTGCATGCCTTGCGATCTTCTATAGGTTACATTTCGGTGAATGTTCCCAGGAACTGCACGATCTGATCCCACCATCTCCTTTTCATCATAGGACGAGCAGGCGTACGGCTCAGTACCATCCTTACCTCATTGGTATACCTTCTATTCGCACAAAACGTTTCAGTTCTACCTTTATAATGCGAACTGCTAAGGAGTGGAATACACTACCGTCGTCTGTCTTTCCTGGAAACTATAATCTGGGTCTCTTCAAGTCAAGAGTGAATAGGTGCCTTCTAGACCTTTGTGCTTCATCTTCGACCACATCGTCACTTACCAACAGGTGAGATCGTGGTCAAACAAAGGTCTATCAATGTTAAAAAAAAAAAAAAAAAAAAAAAGGCCAATTCAATTCAATTATTTCCAGTAAAACAAAAAACATTGTAATAAAAAAAAAGGTTCCCTAATTAGTAATATTTATAAAAACATAATGTCAATAATAATTAATAATTAGTGGCCTTCATTGAAAGCCACGAAAAACGGCTTGAGCCGCCTCCACCCACCGAATTTCTGTTAAATGACGTCATTCTATCGAGCATGGCTCACTTCCACCAACAGATTAATTTCGAACCGCCATCAATACTGGAGGAAAGCGTTGACAGAGTCAGTCGCGGGAATAATGGCGGCGATGAGCTCTCCAATTGTCACGTCTATTTCCCACGATGCAACCCACAGTGCAAATAAGTCCATTTGAGGCTCTGCCTACCCTTTCGAGAAAAAAGGCGTGGGGTCTATGTGTGTATGTATCAACGTTGATTTTCTGTACGATTTAACATTATAATTAAATTAGTAATTCATTTAATCAAAAATATGATGTTACTGCCCGTGCGAAGCCGGGGCGTGTCGCTAGTTATATATAAATCTTCCGTGAAAAAACATCTAACTGATGAAGAGAACCACATCAAAATCCGTTGCGTGGTTTAGGAGTTAGCGGGTATACAGACAGACGCGAATTTATTTTATACTATGTATTGATATTAGAATGAATTAATCTCGAATTAACTAAAAAAAAAACATTTTGGAATATCTGTGGAAGTGGAAATGGCAATAGGCAGGCCATATACCTCGCAGAACCGACCACCGTTGCAGGAATTAAGGTTCTCTAGTGACCACCCGAACAATGCAATGTTCAACAGCTCTACGGATGGAAGATATTTAAAAGATCACATGAAGACGGTGGATGGAGGCGGCTCATGACCATTCATCGTGGCTATTCATGGGCCTATGACCAGCAGTGGACTTCTATCGGCTGATGATCGAATCGAGTGGTCTCGAATCTAGGTACAACATTCTAAATTAAAAATTACCGTTGAACAGTCATTATTGTAATATGGTGTTCATTTCTTGCTTCGAACCTACAAACAATTTCTACGCCTTAACACCACACGTAATGTAAGCGCAAAGTTCACCAACACAGGCGGAATAAAAATATGGACGCCATTTTGAACTTTGTTCTTACTTTTCACTAGAAACGGGATATTTACCATGAATTTCGAGTTTTGTTTGTTCCCGATATTTCGGCACAGTTGCATGCGCCATGATCACGGGAGAACTAACTGAAGTCTTTGCGAGTAGGTGTTATTGGCAGATATATCGATCTACCCTCTTTTTCTTTTTTATTACGAATGATACCACTACCAAAACTAGAAAATCATGGTAAATATCCCGTTTCTAGTGAAAAGTATGTGCATAACCATTATATTTTCAAAAGCTATGTTTTGTTACTGTCACCGATTGCTTTCAAAATCGATATGAGGTAACCTGTGAGCCTCCTCGCGTCGTATTCCTCAATGCTGAGGGTCGTCACCCCTTCATGGATCACTTCTGCCGGACGATGTTGCGCCAATGAGATCTGTTGCCAGCGAGCTGCACGGCTTGGTGGAGTTTTGAGTCGAGAGTGGTGCGGATCTGGTCTGACCAACGTAACGGGCTACGGCCTAGTGGCCTCTTTCTCTCAATTTTTCCAGTGATAATCAGCTTCTCTAAGTTGTCACTGCCTTTCCGTGCTATATGACCAAAATACTCAAGGACTCGCTAGAGGCAGATAGAGGAAAGCCTAGTAGTTATCTTGAGTTCCTTGAGTATTGACACGTTCATCCTACGGGCAGTCCAGAGGATTTGCAGCATGCGTCTCCAACACCACATCTCGACAGCGCCCTGTGAGCGAGCACCGAACCCGAATCTGGCGGTTTAACCAAGTCAATACTATATTGACCTTCTTCTTCGTATTATTCATTACTGATGGTCGTGCCCGTCTTTAAAGGATTTATTAGAGATGCAGACGAGCTTCTTCCACGCTGTTCTATCCTCGGCTTGTCTCAGGGCAGCGGTGATAGGGAGACCAGTGAGTCATTATACCAGCGACTAGTTGATCGGCCGCGCGGTCTTTTTCCATCCACTTTTCACACTACAACCAGTTTTTCAAGATCATCTGGCTGTCTTCGGGCTATGCGTCTTAAATAACTGAGAACTCGCTGGTAGCAGATGCTGGAGAGTCTGGTCTTGATGGCCAGCTGGTCAAGCATGAACGATATTGATAGCTGCTTTAATATACTGTCATATTAACCGTAGGTTATAACTGACAGCGGCGTTGGTGAACTTTAGATTTATTCTCAGGGGCCAATTTTCGAATTTTAGACGTGTCATTTTCGACATTTCGTACTAGATCTGTCAGTTTTGATACTTTTATGAAAATGTCTACTATCCAAGAATTGGCCAGAGCTTCAGATTGAAGACACCCCCCTAGGGGTAGTCAGCGGCAAGTCTGAAGTAGTAATATAAGATAAAGGCTATAATCGTAAAGCTGTCAAGCAGGAAGCGGCGTACAGCTAACACAGCACCTCGCGCTGCGGTATGCGCTGGAACAAACAAAAGTAATTCTTATTAACATTATGAATAAGGGTTATTAAGGAATGTGTTATTTATCGGAAGAAAGTGTTAGCCTAGTCAATCATGGGAAGCAATGCGGTGATCACTTGTCACTTCTATTGACGACCTGTGCGGCGGACGAAGGTTCGACTGCGACGCAGGAGGTTGCGGGTTCGATTCCCGCCTCGGAATAAATATTTGTACGATCTGCAGATATTTGCTCAGAATTTTCTGGGTATTTTATATGTATAATAAAAAATATCTATCTATGTAATTTATTGTATTAAGTATATCAGTTATCTAGTACCCATTACACAAGCTCTGCTTAGCTCGGGGATAGATAATGTTGTGTGAACTGTAAAACATCTTTTATTTTATGAAACACTTCTTTATTATTATTATTTGTTCATTAATTATGTATAATTATTTATTGTGAAGCAGACATCCGTTTTTTTCACTTACATGGTTCCAGCGGAAGATCAGCGTTTCGTTGCTACAACACAACAAATGCTGAGCTGGACGCCAATTTGTGTCAGTGATGCGTGACTGGTACTAAGAGGCACAACTATGTTATGTTGAACATGAATTATGTTAAATCTGTGACTTATCTTTTAACTTGTAACAATGTACTTATTTTTTAACCATGCATTCTGTAAAGCTGATCATGGCCTGTACCTTTTTATCTTTAATATCATCTTATATAACCATGTTTCGCAAAATAAATGATTGATTGGACTTAGTTTTATCTTTCTTTGTTTGTCTGTGTGTGTGTGTCATTTTCTGTGGAATATTGTTTGTTGACAAATATAAATAAATAAAAAATAAATAATGCTGGACAGTTCACACAACATTATCTAGCCCCAAGCAAAGCAGAGCTTGTGTTATGGGTACTAGATAACTGATATGCTTAATACAATACATTACATAGATAGATATTTTTTATTATACATAGAAAATACCCAGAACACCCTGAACAAATATCTGCGATCGCACAAATATTTCGTTCCGAGGCGGGAATCGAACCCGCAACCTTCTGCGTCACAGGCCAAGCTTCGCCCGCTGCGCCACAGAGGTCGTCAAATGTTTTTTTCTTTTTTCTTTGTATTTCTAAAGCATTATAAAAAAATGCTATGCGTCCATTGTTGGACGAGGCTCCCCTATACAACACAATTAGACATAATGAGCACGCTTGGGAGGCGGGTTGGCTAGTACTCGGTGGATGCCGGGTACATACATGGATCTGCAGACGCGGTTACCAGATCCTCTGCGCGCCGTCCGAGAAGCCACCCTCGCGCGCCTTCCAGTACATAATGAGCACGCTTGGGAGGCGGGTTGGCTAGTACTCGGTGGATGCCGGGTACATACATGGATCTGCAGACGCAGTTACCAGATCCTCTGCGCGCCGTCCGAGAAGCCACCCTCGCGCGCCTTTCAGTACATAATGAGCACGCTTGGCAGGCGGGTTGGTGTTAGTACTCGGTGGATGCTGGTACATACATGGATCTGCAGACGCGGTTACCAGATCCTCTGCGCGCCGTCCGAGAAGCCACCCTCGCGCGCCTTCCAGTACATAATGAGCACGCTTGGCAGGCGGGTTGGTGTTAGTACTCGGTGGATGCCGGGTACATACATGGATCTGCAGACGCGGTTACCAGATCCTCTGCGCGCCGTCCGAGAAGCCACCCTCGCGCGCCTTCCAGTACATAATGAGCACGCTTGGCAGGCGGGTTGGTGTTAGTACTCGGTGGATGCCGGGTACATACATGGATCTGCAGACGCGGTTACCAGATCCTCTGCGCGCCGTCCGAGAAGCCACCCTAGCGCGCCTTCCAGTACATAATGAGCACGCTTGGCAGGCGGGTTGGTGTTAGTACTCGGTGGATGCTGGTACATACATGGATCTGCAGACGCGGTCACCAGATCCTCTGCGCGCCATCCGAGAAGCCACCCTCGCGCGCCTTCCAGTACATAATGAGCGCGCTTGGCAGGCGGGTTGGTGTTATTACTCGGTGGATGCTGGTACATACATGGATCTGCAGACGCGGTCACCAGATCCACTGCGCGCCGTCCGAGAAGCCGGTCTCGCGCGCCTTCCAGTACATAATGAGCACGCTTGGCAGGCGGGTTGGTGTTAGTACTCGGTGGATGCTGGTACATACATGGATCTGCAGACGCGGTCACCAGATCCTCTGCGCGCCGTCCGAGAAGCCACCCTCGCGCGCCTTCCAGTACATAATGAGCGCGCTTGGCAGGCGGGTTGGTGTTATTACTCGGTGGATGCTGGTACATACATGGATCTGCAGACGCGGTCACCAGATCCTCTGCGCGCCGTCCGAGAAGCCGGCCTCGCGCGCCTTCCAGTACTCGCCGCTGAACACCCACGTCTCCTCGCCCTCCTCCGTCGCTTTACTGTTAACAAAGATAAGATAAGATAATTTTTATTCGTTCCTTCAAAATAAATAAATTAATAAATAAATAATGCTGCCCAGTTCACACAACATTATCTAGCCCCAAGCTAAGCAGAGCTTGTGTTATGGGTACTAGATAACTGATATACTTTATACAATATATTACATAGATAGATTTTTTGTACTATAAGTATAGAACAATTTAGTATTATTTCGAGTAATTACTTAAACAATATTATAATGCACGCGAGGAGCGCTGTTCCCTGCACTAGGTCTCAAAGAGCCTGTGTTGCAAGGTCACAGTGACTCACTCCGGACTCTCCATCGTTAGCCTCAGATTGTAGGTAGGTACTTATACTTAGTAAAACACAAAGACTTGGAAGTTGTTGTCCATAGCCATGAGTGCATACACTCATCTAACTGAGTGTAAAATCAGTTGCTTAAAGCTGCGCCAACCCCAGGCAGAAATCTTCATACAAAATACTAAGCTTTTTGAGAAAAATATATTTTTCAATACAAGATTATATAAAATTAGTGATCACCGTGTGCTGATCAAAATGAGCCAGTCTACTATTAGCCATCGAGGAGTTCCGTTGTCCACCATCCGTCTCCATCATCAGATCAGCTCGCTGTCGGGCGCAGTGCAATGCCACATAGGGCGCGTCCTAGGTGGACCTGACCTATGAGGTAATGCACTGTTCATAGGCAGAGGTTACCGCTTAACATCAGGTGGGCCATCTGCTTGTTCCGTCATTCAGTAGTAATAAAAAAAAAAAAAAAAAAAAACATCATATTGTATTGTCATCGGAACTAGACAAGTATGCCAAATTTCAGCTCAATCAGTTGAGGATAACTGCTTTAAAATTCAGTTGCAAGATTCCACCCAGACGCCCGGACAAACATTTGCAAGATTCCATCCGGACAAACATTGCAAGTTAAATAAAAGCTATTAAAAAACGCTTTACGCTGCACGAAAAAGCAATATTTATTGAATATCTCGTAAAATATATATAATTTTACAAAACCCCTACAGCAAACCCTCGGCTTTGTTGTATTGATTTTATTTATCTCATTTTTAACCCAATAATATGCACCATTTTAATAAACAATCGAATCTAGCCAAAAGTTAGAGGTAACTTTGGGTTTTTCTATCGAAAAAATATTGTTCTATCGTGTTTCTGGTGTAGATTTTACGAGATATTCAATAAAAACGTCCTTTTCGAGCGGCGCGAAGCGTTTTTTTAAATTTAGTATAAGCAAGTGATCGAGCACACATATTTCGGCTTAGTCTATAATTTACTGTTTACACATGTGTCTGGTTTTAAGACATCCACGGGAGGAGATGGAGGGGTTTATTCTTGGTCCGGGAACACCACGGCCAACGTAAATAGTGGTATAGTTTTTTTAATCATTGATAGACCTTTGTTTGACCACGATCTCGCCTGTTGGTAAGTGACGATGTGGCCGACGATGAAGCACAAAAGTCTAGAAGGCACCTATTCACTCTAGCCTTGAAGAGACCCAGATTATAGTTTTCAGGAAAGACAGACGACGGTAGTGTATTCCACTCCTTAGCAGTTCGCATTATAAAGATAGAACTGGGGGCTTAGTACGAGAATTTGATAGTACGTACATACATACATTTCCCCCGAAAGGGTAGGCAGAGCCTCAATGAGCCTCTTTTAGCAGTAGAATAGAGACGTGACAAGTGGTGAGCTCATCGATAAATTTGATAGTTTTCTAAACTATATGAAGTTTCGTTTCCTTCAATACATTTACTGACAGCGTCCTTAGTTTCCTCCTCGTTTCCGCTAAGGGCGCTGCAAGTAAATGTAAGGGAGGAAACGGAACTTCATATAGTTTCCAAAACTATCAAAACTCGTACTACCCTTCTTCTTCTTCGTGTCGCTGCTTTCCATAGATAATTAAACTGTTTTAGACCATAATTTAGCCACGTTGATAGCATTTTCAGTGGCTTTGCACAGGTCATTTAGGGTGCAGGTGTTGGTGCACAATGGACAGGACAGCAAGTGAGGCATCTTCTGAGTAGTGAACCTACAGTCACATTGTGCCTCACAAGTCAATTCTCCCATTGCGATACCCATAGGCGATTCAAGTATCCTGCAAGTCTCGGAGACTAGTCGCCGCCAAGTATCTCACATACATTTGATTGCAGGCTAGTGTGCGAGACTGCATGTGTCTAATGTATGTGACATACTTGGCGCGACTAGCATCCTGCAAGTCTCAGAGACTTGCAGGATACTTGAATCGCCTGTGCGTATCGTAATGGGAGAAGGGCCTAAACCCCCTGAAACGTCAGAAGTATAGTTACCGGAACCAGGCGGAGGTGTGCTGCGTGCTGTCGCGCCGTCGCTCGCGCTGCGACTGCTCCAACTCGTGCTTCAGCTGCTCTGCCGAGTCCACCAGCCCTTCTTCCAGCGCTCGCTGGTCGGGCCTGCGCAGACAACACAGGCTAGTAGACCCACGACTACATACACGGAGTATACTACAAAACTACAAGTACATATCAAAATGCACCTAAAAAGTATTAACCTGGGTCTAGTATCAGTATAAAGCTGGGTCTAGTATCAGTATTAAGCTGGGTCTAGTATCAGTATTAAGATGGGTCTAGTATCAGTATTTACCTGAGTCTAGTATCCGTGTGGGGCAGTGCGTCCCTCATCCCGGGCTCCATTTCGTTGAGCTCCATCGCGAACCGTGTGAACCCGTAGTATAACTCGTGCTCGGGGGGCATCGCACCTAGCGTAATCAAATTTTTGGTTAGCTTTCAGGAAATACGAGTTATCCGTTAGCCGAGTTAGTCGTGGGAAAGCAATGGCGGTGAAGAGCTCTTCACTGGTCATGATTGTGCGACCTACAGTGAAGAGACCTATTAATGCTCTGCCTACCCTTTCCGGAAAAAAGCGTGTGTCTATGTGTGTATGTATCTCAGGCACCAGGCTCTCGCAAAACAGGTTTACTTGGTTCATCACATTGGTTTTGTTCTGGGTTATATAACTAATTTATTTATTATTATTAATACTATAAGTAAGCAGGGTTAATTGTAAAAAGGGGTAATTGTAAACAGGGGTAATAGTAATCAGAGGTATTGTCAACAGGGGTAATAGTAATCAGAGGTATTGTAAACAGGGCTAATAGTAAGCAGAGGTATTGTAATCAGGGATAATGTGTTTAGTTTTTCAATCGGACCCGGGTAAAAGTCAGATATTTTGAAAAATCCAAGATGGCGGCCTTGACGAAACCCGTTCTTCAAAACCTCGGAAGAAGAACTAAAGCATGGAACTAAGGCTAAAAACGAAACGGTATCGATTATACCAGTCTCATTCTTTTATTTGAATGTATTAATGTGTGTATTTATGTTCAGGTCTAGAATCTATAATCATTTCCTCAGTAAGATCGATTAATGAGCAATTTTATTTATACATTTCATTTTAAAATTATATTAATGATATGTATTAGTTTATTTTATATTTTAGGTAGTAATTTAAGTACTTATTTATTAATTTTCACTAGAAACGGGATATTTACCATGATTTTTGAGTTTTATACTTTTTTTTTTTTTTTTTAATTTTCTTAGACTTATCCAATATTTCCCTCCTTGTGCACTACCGATACATATTTTTTCCGCAATACACCAAGGTTATCTGGAAGAGAATGCGTTCTAGCATTAAGTTCGCCTTTGTACTTCTTTGTTTTATGTGCAATAAAGAATTTTCTATCTATCTATCTATCTATGTGTTGGAATGAGGCAAGCATATATCTATCTGTTTTTATTTGTGTAACTCGTACCAGGCCAAATGTCAAATTACTACTACATTCATGGTAACAATCTAGGAAGATGTATATGCATGGCACCATATTCAGGGTACGGAACGGCAAAACGACGGTCGTGTGACAATATATTTGTTTCTCTCTAACATAGGATACCAAGCTATCTTCTAGGATAGGAGTAAGAAGGAACACTATGCTATTTTAGCACTCACTCCATACTATTATACCTTCATGTTCGAAACGGTGACCGGTCGGTACCCTTAACACAAGTTTCTGACGTTATCGAATTGCTAGCGAGACGATAGTCAATGTCAAATATTAACCAATCAAGTTATTAAGATTTCTAGTCACCCCGATGTCATTGGCCAATATTTGACACTGACTATTGTTTCGCTAGCGATTCGATAACGTCAGAAACTTGGGGTAAGGGTACGGATCCGTTCAAACGGAGCATCCTATTGGTTTATTGAACAGATTAACGAACAAAGTAAAAAAAAAACAAGATGGCTGTTCCGAAAAAGGCCATTTTTTTATTATGACTTTAATTATTTGCGTTTTTTGCATTGTGTTTGACTTAGACTTTGGTGAATTAATGTCTTCTACCAAAGTTAAAACTCGAAAAATATGTTTATGCAGAAATGTTGCTAGCATCCTGGTGTATATCGTAAAATCCGAACTTTTTTTAAAAACTCAGATTGCGGAGGTTTTTGGCTATTTTGTAAAAACGAGAATTTTTACAATTTTCCTTCCTGGAAACCTTTTTCAATGGATTAACTACAGCAAAAAAACCGTCACGCGAGCTGCGCTCAGTTCGCGCACCGTCGACCAAAACTACCGTCAACTATCAAATTTATCGATGAGCTCAGCACTTGTCACGTCTCTATTCCACTGCGAAAAGAGGCCCATTGAGGCTCAGCCTACCCTTTCTTGTCTTTAATATTAGTTTACTTTTATGTTTCCAATTACCAAGGTTGACCTAGAACCTTATAGATGTTGTAAGTATTGTGGTACTTAGTTACCGGGCCTCCACAGACAGCGCGCGGCCGGCGGGTCCCCGGCGTACAGCGCTTCGGACCAGCGTCCTTGGAGCCGCAGCCTCACGCCGCGCCCCGTCACCGCGCCGCGCACCTCGTGTCTACTCTGAGACCACGAGCTAGCCTGCAATACACAACCAACTCATTACAGATTGTACACTTTGTACAAAGAATAAAGTCTCGAAACCAGCCATATAAGACTGCAAGTGGCCTGTAATGTTAAACTCTAAGTAAAAAAATGCCCATATGGCATTGTAAAGAGGTTTGTTCGAAAATAGAACAGGCCACCATAAGAAAAACAAAAAAAAAGTGCGTTTACAAAGAACGTGAAACAAAAGACGGTGTTTGGTGCTGTGATTTTCAGTGAATTTTTATTGTCTCGCAGAAGGTGTGAAAAGTAGAGTATGTACCTCTGGAATAAAGCCTGTATTCGTCTTGGGCAGCTTGAACTCACTCGCTTCATTTAGGACTCTATATAACTCCCTCGCTACTCAGAGTTCAATATGCCGCCCGCGACGTAACACACTGCTTTATTCCCATAGTGCATAATCTACTATTATGTTTTTTTGTTGGTATAATAATTACCTTGATAAAGTTGAGTTTGCATGCGATGTCGGTCCCCACACAGGTTATGTGCATGTCCCCGTACTGATCCACCCAGCGCTGCCCACCGAACAAGTTGTGGACGCACGTCGTCACCTGAACGGACAATTCATATTAAGAGGAGTCTACCGCTAGGGAGAACTCAAGATAACTACTAGGCTTTCCTCCATCTGCCTCCAGCGAGTCCAAGAGTATTTTGGTCATATAGCACGGAAAGGCAGTGACAACTTAGAGAAGCTGATTATCACTGGAAAAATCGAGGGTAAGAGGCCACGAGGCCGTAGCCCGTTACGTTGGTCAGACCAGATCCGCACCACTCTCGACTCAATCTCCACGAAGCCGTGCAGCTCGCTGGCAACAGATCTCACTGGCGCAACATCGTCCGGCAGAAGTGATCCATGCAGGGGACACGACCCTCAGCATTGAGGAATACGACGCGAGGAACATTATACATATTTATTCATCTGCATACAAACGAAGTTAGCTTCTATTTTGGCTTATTACCTCATTAAACTAGCATCAAATTATGTACAAATGATCAGTATATTAATATCTAAGCACGTGGTTTGACATTTTCTTATAAAATGATCATCATCATCAGCATACTTTGCAACACCCCCATAAAATACAATGTGGGGGATTTCCCTTAATCACCACGCTTGGCAGGCGGCTGCCCACATTTCTCAAGTAGGTCTTCACACTTTCCGTGGGGACCCTCACCATAAATGAGCTAAAGCTCGCATTATGACAAGAGTCCAATAAATAAATAAATAAATAAATAAATAATAAATAAATAACGCTGGACAGTTCACACAACATTATCTAGCCCCAAGCTAAGCAGAGCTTGTGTTATGGGTACTAGATAACTGATATACTTAATACAATATATTACATTCATAGATATTTTTTATTATACTTAGAAAATACCCAGAACACCCTGAACAAATAAAATAATAACAAATAAATCATAAAATAATATAAATGCAATAGAGTCAATATGCGTACCTTGTTCCAAGTGTAGTGGTCTCCCGTGGTGTTGAGCCTCACATGGACCCTGCCAGTCGGCTGGAACTCCATGGACTTGCCCCAGAACTTGGTCTTGATCCTGGCCTCCTGCCAGAAGCACCAGCGCGGGGACTCCGCGTGGCACGCCGAGATGGGCGGGTGGTGCGATACCTGACGACCAGTAGTAGAGCGTTTTAGTAGTAGTAGTAGAGCTTTTTTGTGAAAAGAGTTCGTCCGGGAAGTATTTTTTTTTATATCTGCAACCAGTTGGTGGGCTATAGGCGGATGTGTGGAGTGGTACAGTTTTACCCATAATATAAGTCCGAGCGACTGTTTTCGTTTGCGCAGAAAAGCGCAGACTGATATCCGACAGTAGCCGAACGTATAGTATAGCTCTGGCCCGTTGTATAGCTCTGTCAGAAAAAAGTCGATCGGACTTATATTTTGGGTAAAACATCAGTTCTATGGGTATCATTGCTATGGGTATCGGTGCTGTGAGTGTACGAGCCAGTAGTCCGTACACTGACCTACTAAAATTGTGCATCCTAAGCTCTTTACGCCACACGTGCAATCAGTTCGCGTTTGGCTATTAACCCAGTCAGGCGGCTCATATCATCTCATCAATATCAATATATATCAGTCCAAATTTACAACATAGTTTTACTGATATTAACTAACTTCATCTACCAAGGTGTGCGGACCGTACAGTGAGTATCAGATTAGCTTCTATACCTTTGTGCTTCATCTTCGGCCACATTGTCACTTACCAGCAGGTGAGATCGTGGTCAAACAAAGGTCTATCAACGCTGAAAATAAAAATCCATCCACGAATTCCTGTTACCCTTAAAATGTCTTCCATGGTGTCCATCAGCCTTGCCTACACTCCGTTGTTCGGCTTGAGGTCGCCACTCGAGGATCTTTAATCCCCAACGGTTTAAAAAAAAATGTGAGCATCGGTTCTATGAGTTTCAATGCTGTTAGTCAATATGTTGCAGCGGTGGGAGGGTTACCTGCTCTGCGAGGAATCTGAAGCCCCTATCGTCGCGCACGCACTCGTAGGTCTCTGCCAGAAGGGGGTTGAAGGGCTTGGAGGCGGCGCGGTGCGCGGAGCCCGCGTACGCGCTGACGGCGAAGGCGGCTATGAGCGCCATGCGCTCCACGCTGGACTTGCACTCCGCCGCAGAGTCCAGCAGCTCGGAGTACTCCAACTCCTCGCAGAGACGCTGGAACAGACGGTCATCATCAGTGTGATGTATGGATATGCGTGATCTATGCCAACGCGTAATAATCTATCTGTGTACCAAATAAATAAATAAATGTATTAACAGAAAGAATACAACTAATACAAGTAAGTACTTGTATGTACAAAAATCAAAAATAAATATTTATGGAACAGTTGTGCTACCTGAAGAACGCTGCTAACGATCTAAAGATAGCTCTGATCCAAATCACTACCAGACCTAAGATACTGGCTGCATTGCCAGACTGAACGGCAATTCTAATGCGTTGAGCCAGATAAGAACCAGCTCTCGGGTCACATAATGAAATATGTACACATGTGAAAAAATAATTAATTCAATAGTCTTTTGTTTCAGTTTCATTTGTTTTTTTTTCGTTTTTTATCTCAAGTGAAAATAAAAAAATTCACTAGTCTATAGGAATAACTTTGTTGGGTATGCGTATTAATTTTAAAAAAAATCTGTCTTATCCCATTTTTTTTCTCACAAAAACATCTATAGTGGTATAGTGGTGTTTACACATCAATAAATAATGAATGGACAACGCCGGATTTTAGCGTAGATCAGAATGCCAAAGCTGTTACGTTAATTGAAAATGGTCACAGTTATAAAGAAGTGGCTCAGACATTGCGAGTTTCCAAATGAAAAACTGCAAAAAATAAAACTGTTTCAGTTCCGATCTGTTTAATTTTTACACGTTCCTCTAATTATGGCTACGAGTGTATTAGTGGGGTATTAAAGCCTGCCTTCTTCAGTAACTTCAAATTGTTGTTCTGAATTACTCCCGTACGAAGCCGGGCGTGTCAACTTGCTACTTCAACTGCTAATTATTAGAGCCGACGTGACCCGTGGTGTCCGGCCTAGGACAGACCTCCCCCACTCTTCCCGTGGATGTAGTAAAAGCTGACTAAGCTACTACGCCATCGGTGGGGCAGCAGCATCCGTCTGAGTACTTAACACCAATACTGCAATCACCAATCCGTCTGCGTGGTGATTATGGCTATTGCATTCTATGGTGGAGGCATCGTCCAGCAGAGAAGGCCTTGTCCAGCAGGTCAAGCCTCGTCAAGCAGGATAGGCCACGTCGAGCAGGACAGGCCACGTCGAGTATGGGAGGCCTCATCTAGAAGGAGAGTCCTCGTCCATCAGGGGACGCCTCGTCAAGCAGGACAGCCCTCGTCCATCAGGGGAGGCCTCGTCGAGCAGGGGAGGCCTCGTCCAGCAGGAGAGTCCTCGTCCAGGAGGAGAGGCCTCGTCCAGCAGTGGACGTCTAAAGGCTGAATCTTCTAGGCCTTTCCGATTGTAATTACCTGCAGCATATTGAGAGGCTCGTTGATAGTGACCGGCATGGAGATCTGTGACAAGTCCTTGCCGATGTTCTTGTACAGCAAGTTCCAGAGCGACGGGCCTCCGGGCGCCGGCCGAGGGGTAGGCAGGCGCGTGCGGCGCGTCCACGACACCGCCTCGTCCGTGTCGGTGTCGTGCCGGAGCGTCACGGCCTCGGCTGACAGCACTGTAAGGCATACACACGGTCAATACATACAAATAATATAGTAGTAGGAATCTTACCGCCATTTTCGAAAAGAAACGTCGCCTATTTTTTTTTTCTAGTGTTTTTTTGAATTATTTTTTATTATTTTGGTGGCATTTTAACCAATGTAGCTCGTTTAAAGAGCACATGTGTAGTGAAATGAAATGGAAGAGAATTGCGTGACTCCAATCTGACTTACCTATCTGATGAGCATGTTTTCAGGGTACTAATGTTTGTACGCTGAAAAGCAGAATCTAGCGATCTTAACAACCAATCATCTAATGCAATAGTATTTTACCTAGCTTCTTCAGCAATAAATTATTTATGATTTATGATTTTTACCACAGCTAAACAGTCATCGTTTTACTAAAACATGACTCGAATTGGAATTTGACGTCTTGGAAGGAGTGTTTCACTGCGGTAGAGTACGCGTCATGTAAAAAGAACGCTGGAACGTATGAAGAAGTATGACCGCCAGCGTTCTTTTTACATGACGCGCATTATACGCGGTGCGGTGTCGGACACATAATTGTATTAAAAACGTCTAGAATGATCTCTTGCTCCGTCGCAGTATGCGTCAGCGGTGAGGAGTAAGTCGTGACGCTGCGGTGGAGCCGCGTACCGCAGCGTTGTGCGATATGATCGCGAGATCGAAATTATATTGAAAATCCACAAATGAAAATGGCAAATGCACAAGCAGTGCGGCGCCAATTATAAAGAAAAAGAAAATATAGTAGTAGAAGAGCTTTTTTCCCCGTCACATTAAAAGCGGCACGCGTCACATGGCGAAGCTTAACGAACTCACTCGCACCCTCAGAGTTGTCGGAGCTGGCGGACCCCTCCTCGCTGCTGAGAGACCCCGCTTCCGATGACGAGTCACCGTCCAGCTCTATCACTCCAGCCTGTTGAGGAAACAACAACTGTTAACAACAACAAAGTTGTAGTAGAGCTTTTTTGTGAAAGAGTTCGTCCGGGGAAGTACTACCACCATACCTATTTCTGTTGCAAACCAGTAGTGCTCGCATTGCTGTGTTCCGGTTTGAAGGGTAAGGGTGCCGGTGAAATTACAGGCACATGAGACTTTTCATCTTTATGTCTCAGGGTGGCGGGCGCGGTGCAATGCCACCTAGGGTGCGTCCTAGGTGGACGTGTCCTATGAGATAATGCACTGTTTAGGCAGATGTTACCGCTTAACATCAGGTGGGCCATCTGCTTGTTCCGTCATTAAGTAGTATAAAAAAAAAAAAAAAAAAACTGTTAGAACCGACATCATCAGCCAGGGCTTAGTACTATAAGGTGGAAGAAATGAAATCAGTTTATTTGCTAGAACATGGTAGGATACATGGAAGGCCCTATGTTGTAGTGAGGAGCACATGTTCTTGCTTCACAAGCATGCTAATGTTTTAAAATAGGTACGTCTCTATTACATACATTGGATAAAATAAATACTTAATCAATTCATTAATACTACTAATCAATTACAAAATTGTGGTATCTGTAAGTACAAACAAAAATAACTTCGTACAAATTATATTTAAAAAAAAAACATTAAATTCACAAATAACAATATAAGTATTAATTAATCATTATTTTAATTTAAATTACAATAGTCAAGTAATTTTTCAAATTCAAAAATGCTCTCGCTTGAGGAGCTAAATTATAATTTTTTGGTGTTTTTTGCCCATTACAGCTCATGAACACTTCTTCAGATAGCGAAAGTTGATTTCGCGAGAACTAGGAGACTTAACACACATGTTTTAATTGATAGTCCTACTAATATTATATACACGAAAGTTTGTGTGTGTGTGAGTGTGTTTGTTACTTCTTAGCGCTGAAACGGCTGGAATAACACTCCCGGAATAACACATGGGCACATTATTTTTCCGATATTCCCACGGGATCGAGACTTACACGGGTGAAACCGCGGGGCGCTGCTAGTATCTCATTAATATCATCAGTTTAGCTACGATAACCCTAAACAAAAAAACAAAATGTATTTAGGGGGATCGTAGCAATCTTTAACTTCAATTAGTCAATTTTTACTTGGACCAAACAAACATTATGAACATCTATCCATTGAATCATAAAAATAAGTCCTACTTTAATTTAATTTTTGTTCGTAATTTGTTTATATTTTTCTTCTCAATGTTTTTGTATTTAAATGTTAAGCCTAAAATTGTATACTTAGAGATGTGGAAGAGCGAAAACGCCTATCACAAGTATTCCTTTATACTTAAAAGGTGTTTTCAACTATAGTTTAAAATTAAGTATCTTTTATTACCGAATAAAAACATTTGTATTTGTATTTGTATTGTAGCTTAACTGATGATATTTATGAGGTACTGGTAGCGATTTGAGATTGTATTCTCTAAAGTTAAAACTAAAAATAGACTCCCTGTCCTTAGCTTTTTATATACAAAAGAAAAGGATGGCGATACGTTTAGTTAGCTTTAGCTTTAGATAATGCAACTTTAAATCGCTATCACTATTAATTAAAACATGGGTGTTAAGTCTCTTAGTTCTCACGAAATCAACTTTCGCTATCTGAAGAAGTGTTCATGAGCTGTAATGGGCAAAAATCACCAAAAAAAATAAAATTTGCGACTCACCCGAGAGCATCTACTTTATTGTAGGAAGGTATATTAAAGTTACCTCATCAGCAGCGATGACGTCGGGCTTCAGGTCATCGTCATCATCATCGTCATGCTCCTCGGCGTCGAAGAACTCGGAGGCCGACACGCAGGACGAGCTGTAGCTCAGTGACTGCTGGAACGCGCGCTGGGACTGTCCACAGAACGAAGATAATTAATACTGCGCCAACGCCAGGCATAAATCTTTATACAGTAAGTTTTGTGTAATAATAGTACATTATGGTACTAGTGTGTAATGTTGGTGTTTACCGCTGATGCGCCATTTAAGTGAGGGTCTTAAGAGAGCCGAGGACGGTAATCATCAATACACACGTGTATCATACGACGTTTTTCAACACACTTTTGAAGAAAATAATAATAAATAAATAAAAATAAATAATTAGGAATTTTGCGGCATACCTCACCTTAATAAGAAAATCAGACTGACTGAACTAAAACTATATTTATTCGTCTGTACCTTCAAAATGGCTCAACCAATCTTGATTATGTGTTTTTTGGTATTTATCTCTAAATGCTCAACCAATTAGGATGCAGTTTTTTGTAAACCGAATTTTGAATGAATGAACATTTTCTTGAATGTGTTATATATATGTGTGTTTTTTAAATAATTAAATAAATAAACCATTAAAACCTCAAAGAAGGTTCTTAGATATATTATAACAGTCATATATTGGTCAGGAAACAGAAAATGATTTTTCATTGATTCAAAATAAACCCACAGGGTGTGGCAAGATAATACATATTCTTTCTGATTATTTAATTTTACTAAAACTATTTAAACATTTTTTTCCTTGTGGCGGAGGCCCATACAGGCGCTCCTCACCTAGTAGTAAGAGAACCATCAAATAAAGCCGAGCTGTGTTTGTTGCTTGATTCTTATAAGTTTGCTCGCGTAGGAACAGAAGTAAGAAATTTTTTTTTGCTTTTTTTTTACATTTTTGGACCCTTTGTTTGGCCACTATCTCACCTGTTGGTAAGTGACGATGTGGCGATGTGGCGATGTGTGTGTGTGAGAGACTATTCAAAATAATCCTTGATTTCAATGAATAAAATACTTAGACTTTCATCGCTAAGGCGAGGAACAATCCTCTAACATTCCGAAATTATAACACTGACTAACTTCTCAATATTTTAAGCTTTGAGCACACATGATTTTTAAGCTGGTCCTCAGTCTAATATGTACTCACCGGGTCGGAGTTGTTGACGGAGAGTATCTCCGCGATGTCTGAAGTGTCGTGGATCCGGGAGAGGCGCGTGCGCAACTCTGTGTACGTAACTTAACTCGTCATTATTTACATACTTATATTATGGCATTGGTTTTTTTTAATATACAACTTGGAATGACGGATCAAGCAGATGGCCCACCTGATGTTAAGCGGTACCCTCTGCCTATGAACAAAGTATTACCACAAGGGTCACGTCCACCTAAGACGCGCCCTATGTGGCATTGCACCGCGCTCACCACCTTGAGACATAAAGGTGAAAAGTCTCATGTGCCTGTAATTCTACCGACAACCATACCCTTCAAACCGGAACACAGCAATGCGAGCACTACTGCTTTGCGGCAGAAATAGGTATGGTGGTAGTACTTCCCCGGACGAACACTTTCACAAATAAGCTCTACTACTACTAAAACTGGTTAAGGTGGATGCTCACGCTTGTGGCGCGAAATTCAAACTTTTTGGTGTTTTTGCTCATTACAGCTCATTTACACTTCTTCAGAAAGCGAATGTTGATTTCACGAGAACTAGGAGACTTAACACACATGTTTTAATAGATAGTATCTCATAAATATCATCAGTTTAGCTACCCCTAAACAAAAAAAAAACACTAGTCAAAATGTGTTTAGGAGTATCGTAGGTAAACTGGTGATATTTATGAGATACTATCAATTAAAACATGTGTGTTAAGTCTCCTATTTCTCGCGAAATCAACTTTCCCTATCTGAAGAAGTGTTCATGAGCTGTAATTGGCAAACAACACCAAAAAGTTTGAATTTCGCGCAACAAGCGTGAGCATCCACCTTAAATTGGTTCACCCGTTCAAGAGCTACGGTGCCACAGACAGACACACATAGCGGTTTTCACCCCTCTTTTTGCGTCGGGGGTTAAAAAGGAACTAAAACTGATCAAAGTTGGTTCTCACCCGAATTCTGCTGTAATGCTGAAGACAGGTTCGTGCGAAGCGCCGCCATTGACGCGTTGCCCGGGATCGAGGGAGACTCCGCCGCGTCCATAGCAGCGCGCAGCCGACTGCGCTCGCACACCTGAAAATCATTAATAATGTCATTAAATAATGCTGGACATTTCACACGACATTATCTAGCCCCAAGCTAAGCAGAGCTTGTATTATGGGTACTAGATAACGATATACTTAATACAATATATTACATAGATAGATATTTTTTATTATACATAGAAAATACCCAGAACACCCTGAAAAAATATCTGAAGATCGTACAAATATTTGTTCCAAGGCGGGATTCGAACCCGCGCGTATGTGACTGTTGGGTGTAATTTAATCAGGCCCTTATTCACTATGGCCAAAGGAGGTTACTTGCCAATAACGTGTGACGTCACAATGTATTCTGAACGATGATTCCACGCAGATATCGTAACGAGTATAAGGGCCCAGCGGGTTGTTTTATAACGCTTGTCTACAGCACCTCTTATCATGGCGGTTACGACGCTCTTGAGGCTAGCTACTAGATCCTTGGCGAGGATGGTGAAGTCCTCCCTGAGCTGATGGTCGGGCGTGAGGCTGGTGAGTGACGCAGGCCCCTGGATGGTGACCATATACTTTATAACGCTCCGATAGCTACTCGTCTAGAGCCCCTCTTACCATGGCGGTTACGACGCTCTTGAGGCTAGCTACTAGATCCTTGGCGAGGATGGTGAAGTCCTGTCTGAGCTGATGGTCGGGCGTGAGGCTGGTGAGTGACGCAGGCCCCTGGATGGTGACCATAGACTTTATAACGCTCCGATAGCTACTCGTCTAGAGCCCCTCTTACCATGGCGGTTACGACGCTCTTGAGGCTAGCTACTAGATCCTTGGCGAGGATGGTGAAGTCCTCTCTGAGCTGATGGTCGGGCGTCAGGCTGGTGAGCGACGCAGGGCCCTGGATGGTGACCATAGACTTTATAACGCTCCGATAGCTACTCGTCTAGAGCCCCTCTTACCATGGCGGTTACGACGCTCTTGAGGCTAGCTACTAGATCCTTGGCGAGGATGGTGAAGTCCTCTCTGAGCTGATGGTCGGGCGTGAGGCTGGTGAGCGACGCAGGGCCCTGGATGGTGACCATAGACTTTATAACGCTCCGATAGCTACTCGTCTAGAGCCCCTCTTACCATGGCAGTTACGACGCTCTTGAGGCTAGCTACTAGATCCTTGGCGAGGATGGTGAAGTCCTCTCTGAGCTGATGGTCGGGCGTCAGGCTGGTGAGCGACGCAGGGCCCTGGATGGTGACCATAGACTTTATAACGCTCCGATAGCTACTCGTCTAGAGCCCCTCTTACCATGGCAGTTACGACGCTCTTGAGGCTAGCTACTAGATCCTTGGCGAGGATGGTGAAGTCCTCTCTGAGCTGATGGTCGGGCGTGAGGCTGGTGAGCGACGCAGGGCCCTGGATGGTGACCATAGACTTTATAACGCTCCGATAGCTACTCGTCTAGAGCCCCTCTTACCATGGCAGTTACGACGCTCTTGAGGCTAGCTACTAGATCCTTGGCGAGGATGGTGAAGTCCTCTCTGAGCTGATGGTCGGGCGTGAGGCTGGTGAGCGACGCAGGGCCCTGGATGGTGACCATAGACTTTATAACGCTCCGATAGCTACTCGTCTAGAGCCCCTCTTACCATGGCAGTTACGACGCTCTTGAGGCTAGCTACTAGATCCTTGGCGAGGATGGTGAAGTCCTCTCTGAGCTGATGGTCGGGCGTGAGGCTGGTGAGCGACGCGGGCCCTTGGATGGTGACCATAGACTTTATAACGCTCCGATAGCTACTCGTCTAGAGCCCCTCTTACCATGGCGGTTACGACGCTCTTGAGGCTAGCTACTAGATCCTTGGCGAGGATGGTGAAGTCCTCTCTGAGCTGATGGTCGGGCGTGAGGCTGGTAAGTGACGCAGGCCCCTGGATGGTGACCATGGACTCGGCGCTCGGCAGCGACTGGGGACGCGCGGCCGCGCATGCTGGAATAACACAACACATTTTATTAGTTATTTATTAGTACTGTGGATAAATTAATGATTTCTAACATCCGATTCGAGACCACTCGATTCGTCTGGATTGAGAAATCAAAACGGTGAAATCGGAAATGTTTTTGAAACCCTCGTTATTTCGATTGAGGGTAATGAAGTTATTTGATATGTCAGCCAAATCAAGCGGTCACGAATCGGGGGCTGGTCTATCTGGGCTAACAGTAGGTACACTATCTATACTATATTCGTATTATGGAACGCAAACCATTTATTACAATGTTGCTAAAATTTCATGTTTCACATAGGAGACATGATCAAATGTCATGAAAAGCATGTTCAAATATCATGGTTCGTATAAGAGGCTAGTTCTAATGTCATTAGTTCACACATGAGACATATTTTAATGTCAAGTTTCACATATGAAACATGTTTTAATGTCATCGTTCACATTTGAGACATGTTTTAATGTCATCGTTCACACATGACACATGATTTAATGTCAAGGTTCACATATGAGACATGTTCAAATGATGGAAGACCAGAAAAACCTTGAGCAATCGAAAGTTTGTATAATACGTTCATAAAAAAAAGAAAACAACATGCAAAAGGTATTGAAATGAAGCGATATAAATGAACATATTTTTCGGTATTAATGATTTCCAATGCTTGTATAGTGTAAATATTTGACCCAAAATAGTACGAACTACACAACATAATGAACCAATTTATACTATACACCTCAGGATTTTTACACTTACATCACGACTGAGACATAAAACTTTCTACTAAACTTATATTTTACTTTTCACTGGAAACGGGATATTTACCATGATTTTTGAGTTTTAGTTGTTCCCGATATTGTGCCGAAATATCGGAAACAATTAAAACAAAATCTTTTTTTTTTTAAAAATTGCTTGACCTTTGTTTGACCACGTCCTTACTTGTTGGTAAGTGGCAATGTGGCCGAAGATGGAGCACAAAGGTCTAGAAGGCACCTATTCACTCTAGCCTTGAAGAGACCCAGATTATAGTTTTCAGGAAAGACAGACGACGGTAGTGTATTCCACCCCTTAGCAGTTCCCGCTTTACAGTTGTAGCAGTAAATATCCCGTTTCTAGTGAAAAGTACGTACATAACCATGATAGTTTCAAAAGTTATATTTTACTGTAATAGAGTCTCAAAAATATGGCAACAATACTGCTAGTGTTACGTTTAAACTGCAGTTATAATACATTAGTTATAATTATAGTGTGTATTACATATTTCTACGGTAACATATAAAAAAATAAAAGGGTTAAACAACTCACATGATTTCTCATCAAATTCCCTCATAACTTGTACAATGTACTGGCATATGATTCTTGCTGCCGGCAAGAATATTCCACCACTATCATTTGACATATTTGTAAATTTTTAAGAAATAAATGTAACAGACCATTCACTAATTTTTTAAGGAGATTTAGTTTTATCTAATAATTTGTAGCACACTTGATGTCATGGTTTTATAATATTTAATAGCTTCGTTTTGTACTGTCACTTTGTTGTATAATACTGATCACAGTTTCTAAAAGATAGCATCCTTATCTCGCATCTCTTTCTGATGACGTAAGTTGGAGCAAGATAGATTATAGTCGTTTATTTTCGTCTTGTGGAATGCCCATAGCTTCTTCCGAGTTTTTCCATAGAAACTTCAACACTAAGGGTGAATTCCTAGATCCCTTAGACAACATAGGAACCCGCAAAAAGGACTAGGATTTGCGGTTTAGGCTATGATAGTCAGTCAGTCAGTCAGTCACGCAACCTTTCAAATATTAAGGGTGCGCCAACTTCAGTCAAAAATCTTCATACAAAAAAAAGCCTCGCGCCGCTCGTTAAAGCAGTTTTTACTTATATACAAAATTAATGATAATTTTTCAAAACCCATGTCTTTGTTGTATTGATTTTATATATCTAATTTTTAATCCAATAATATACACCAATAAACAATCGAATCTATCCAAAAGATAGAAGTAACTTTGTTTTTTTTTTCTATAGAGAAAATATTGTACTATCGCGTTTCTGGTACAGTGATCCCTCGGACCTATGTATATTTATAACAAGCAGCGCCCCGCGGTATCACCCGCTTAAGTCTCGATCCCGTGGGAATATCGGGATATAAATGTGTCTATGTGTTATTCCGGGACTCCAGTTATCTCCATTCCAAATTTCATCCAAATCCATCCAGTAGTTTTTACGTGAAAGAATAACAAACATCCATCCATCCATCCATCCATACTTACAAACTTTCGCGTTTATACTATTTGTAGGAAGGATAGGATAGGATTTGAATATTGTACTTGATTAAAAATCAAATTGGTAATTTTGCGGCATACCCCACCTTAAGAACCTTTTTAGAATTTAATTAAATTTTTAACTTAAAAATTGTATACGCAAGGATCAATATTGCTTGCACTTATGGAATGTGTCAGACCATGAGATAATTTCAAACTAAAGATATCGTATCTCAGATAATACGGAAGTATATTCTTATCAAGGTGAGACAACCTTTGTTTTCCATAAAATATCAGTAACCTATTTTAAGCGTTATCAGATAAGGTATAGGGCTTTAAATTGTGTATTTACAAAATAAATTATTACACGAATAAAAAATCCATAGCCTGAATTTGCAAAGTTTTAAAAGACTGCAGTTTACTTGGATGTAGATCACTATTAATTAGGCCATGACCTCCTCAGCGACGCGGACAAGTAGGTAGCTGGAAACGAGAGGTGCCAATTCGATCCACGCTAGGGGATAGTGGGGGGGGGGACCGAACAATCACCGACAGGGCCGCGGTAGAATACAATCGGCACCCCGTGACCCCGTCAAGTGTTAGTGCATCTCTAAACCACTCGTCAGATGGTGCGAGTGGTTTGATGATGCACTAGCATTAAGGTGAAGGAAGGAATATCGATGGGTTTTTAGTCGGTATGCCGTTGGGTGCTAGCCAACGGAGAGCCCGACAGACCCCCTCAGCTCTCCCCGAGCTGATGGACATGCGTAATTCATTTTCCAATCTTAAAAAGAAAAAGAAAACAGGGGGACAAATATTTGCATGATGTGCAAGTACTTGCTCCAAGTCTAGGACTAAAGACTTAAGACCTACTACTACATATATCTTAATATACCTTCTAAAGTGATCTAAACGCATTAGTATTGCCATTCTGCGTGGCAATTCCGCCAGCATCTTAGGGACGCTTCCGTCTGGTGTGATTTGGATTAGTTCTTGGAAGGACGTCTTAGTTGAGCTATCTTTAGATAGTTCGTTCTTTAGCTAGCACAACTGTTAAATTGGTATTTTTTGCTATTTATTTATTTTATGTAAGTATGACTTTTCCTGTATTTTTTTGATCTAAACAAAATTTCATGCATTTCTAACTAGGCGTTGCAGCTTTTATATATGTACAGAGTGAGAGAGAGAAAGTGGTTTGTGAGAGGGAGATAGGGGTAAATTAAATAACATAAAGGCTTACGAACTAAAGTTGAGGCCAGAAAGGCTGAGAGAAAAGCTAGAAGGAAAATGAGCAATAATTAGGTAGAATACTTTCTGAAACTAGCGATTTAAGAGGCGATTCATATTTTCCTGAGTAAGATTTTAAGCGTCTAAATTTAAGCGTCTAAATTTAAGCGTCTAAATTTAACATCATAGGAAATACTTTTATACTGTTGAATAAGTGCAAAAAACTTTAAATCTATTATATTGACACATTGTTTAGTACATTTGCAAATACTACTACTATTTGTTTATTGACACATTGTTTAGTACATTTGCAAATACTACTACTATTTGTTTATTGACACATTGTTTAGTACATTTGCAAATACTACTACTATTTGTTAGGTAATGATCAATCTCCCGCACCTAGTTTTATTGAAAAACTAGTATACTTCAGAGTCCTATTTCTTCCACTAAAATTCATCGAATTGCCTGATATAAAAATCCTATAAATCAGGCATATATCCTTGTTGACACACAATTTACTAGAACGTCGATTGAGAAAAACTTTGACGACCTCTGTGGTGCGGCGAGCGAACGTTCGCTTGCGACGCATGAGTTTGCGGGTTCGATTCCCGCCTCGGAACAAATATTTGTGCGATCTGCAGATATTTGTTCCGGGTGTTCTGGGTATTTTCTATATATAATATCTATCTATGTAATATATTGTATTAAGTATATCAGTTATCTAGTACCCATAACACAAGCTCTGGCTTAGCTTGGGGCTAGATAATGTTGTGTGAACTGTCCAGCATTATTTATTTATTTATTTATCTTATTTTATTTATCTGCCTACACGAATTACACCAGCAGTTTTATTTTGAAAAAAAAAAAAAAAATGAAGCTTTAAAAAAGCGTAATTAATTCTAAACAAAACATTATAACATTGTTATAGTTGAAAAAATAATCCCTTTATTAAATTGGACACAAAAAATATACTTAGCATTGCTCTAAACTACCATAAATTGCGATGACAAGCGCGTCCGAACAGAAACTCGACTCGAAAACGTAAACTGGCTTCAACAAAAACCGTCACCTTATTTCGTACGTCTGGGTCATATGCAGAGTACCCCTAAAAGCGTGTGTACCCTGTACCTGTGTACCTCTTAGCGCTTTAGCATGAAGTGTAGCCATAGCAATAAATACTTTAGCCCGACAAACATGCCTTTAGCTTTACCGTGCTCTTGACAGAAGTTTGACAGGTAGGACGCCATTTTGAATTTAGCGTCAACGAGACTGCCATGCTGTGTCGGATACTTACCCACCTCGTAGAGTCCTTACGTAAAGACATATTCGTAAAATATTATTTATTGTAAACAGAAATACAAGGACGTGGTTCACAATTTTTTTTCACAAAACATCTACAATAATCTTGACGTGTTTCTGGGAGCGCTTGGTTTTTGAGAGTTCCTAAAAATAATATAGTTGTTTAGTTTGCTTGAGCGTTAGTCGCTGACTACCCGTTTACTATTGAGACTAAGTTTGCGTTTCCACCAAAGATGTGCGAGGTAGATGAGCGGTGCGAGGATGCGTAGCATAGCAAGGCTGTGCAACGGTGCGCAGATGAGCGATGCGAGGATGTGTGGCGGGCTCTTTTCAGATGCGAGCGAGTAGTTTCTCGCTTGCGTCCATCCCTCGCACTCATCCCTCGCGCACATCTCTCGTACACTTCCCTCGCTTGTTTTGTACTTATAAAAACCTCGCTCTGCTAAGCCGTTTCCACCAGAGCTGCGCTGAGCGAGGCTAAGTAAATAAAGTGATTCTATTGGTTCTTAACACACACATCCCTCGCTACGCATTCTCGCTCATCTCTGGTGGAAACGTTACATAGCATAAACTAATGCTTAGCATTGTCTCTGTCTCTCTCTAGCACGCGTGATTTGACATGTGTGTGAAAGTGACAGAGATATAGCATTAGTACTTGCTAAGTAAGATCTATTTATCTCAGCCTAATGCGTACTTTACTACAGGGACTTAAAAAAAACTGGAAATTCGAAAAAAATAGGAGTCATCTTTTTTCACTATGCGCGTACACACGCCACGTAAGTTTTCGGCTGTGATATAAGCTATACGGGGAGGTAAAGTAGCCTCTAAAATGTACACCGCGAAACTATATTCACATACGTAAAGTTACGTAACGCGAACGCAAGTTTAGCAAAAGCGTCTAACACGTCACGACTATATCAAGCGACTAGTACTGCTGATGTATCTTGGCCACTCTGAAGTCAGCTGTTTGTCGTCGCAATAGATTTTAGGAACTAAACTGTCTAATACACCGGCATATAGCACTCGGAATTAGCCAGTTGAAGTGGCAATGGCAAAGGCTCGCAGCACTGATAACCGTTGGGGAATAAAGATCCTCGAGTGGCGACCACAAACCGGACATCGGAGTGTAGGCAAGGCTGATGGACAATATGGAAGACTTTTTTTTTTTTTTTTTTTTTATACTACTTGGATGACGGAACAAGCAAGAGGCCCACCTGATGTTAAGCGGTAACCTCTGCCTATAAACAGTGCATTACCTCAAAGGTCACGTCCACCTAGGACGCACCCTATGTGGCATTGCACTGCGCCCGCCACCCTGAGACATAAAGATGAAAAGTCTCATGTGCCTGTAATTTCACATTTTAAGGGTAGTAGGAATTCGTGGATGGATTTTTATTTTCTACATTGATAGACCTTTGTTAGACCACGATCTCACCTGCTGGTAAGTGACGATGTGGCCGAAGATGAAGCACAAAAGTCTAGAAGGCACCTATTCACTCTAGCCTTGAAGAGACCCGGATTATAGTTTTCAGGAAAGACTGACGACGGTAGTGTATTCCACTCCTTAGCAGTTCGCGTTATATAGGTAGAACTGAAACGTTTAGTACGAATAGAGGGTATACTAATGAGGTAAGGATGGTACCGAGCCGTGCGTCTGCTCGTCCTATGATGAAAAGGAGATGGTGGGATCAGATCGTGAAGTTCCTGAGAGCATTCCCCAAAATGTAACCTATAGAAGATCGAAAGGTATGCGACTTAACGGCTCGAGACTCTGGATCTTAGTCTCCGCCATATGTAGCTGACCAATAAGCTTGAAAGCTCTGCGTTCGATCGAGTCCAAGGCAGCAAGCTGGTGTTTGGCCGAGCCATCCCAAACGTGGCAGCAGTACTCCATACCGGCCCGGACTTGTGCTTTATAGCCTCAGAAGCTGTCCTGGCGTTAGGCGGCTCAAGACCGATCATCGTAGCATTATAAGGGGGATATTTATCAAGCAGTAGAATTCCACAGGCTTAAAATAGTCTGTAGCGCGACCAAACGGCTAAATTCAGGGTGACTTAGTTATATCAACCGACTGCAGTGTTTGATGAAACTCTTACCTATTGGTAGGGAGGCTGCCGAGTTGGGGACGGAAGAGGCACCACCCCCGGGGGATGGAGGCGCTGTTAAAGCTGACAGAGCCTGGAAAAATATGACAGTAGATTGAGTCACAGGCCGCGGAATGACGGAACAAGCAGATGTCCCACCTGTTTAACAAGGCATTACCACATAGGTCACGTTCATCTAGGACGCGCCCTATGTGGCATTGCACTGCGCCCGCTACCCTTAGACATAATCATCATCATCATCATCATCATTGATAGCCTCAATAATATCCCACGGCTCGATATAAGCCTCCTCCCTCAAACGCTACTCCAATCGGTTCTGTGCGATTCGCATCCAGGTCTTTCCCTCTACGGCCTCGTATCACCCGCCCACCTGGCTGATGGTCTGCCACGGCCTCTAGAGCCTCTCACCATTGCATTACCTCATAGGTCACGTCCACCTAGGACGCACCCTATGTGGCATTGCATTGCGCCCATCACCCTGAGACATAAAGATGAAAAGCCTCATGTGCCTATAATTTCACCGACACCCTTACCCTTCAAATCGGAACACAGCAATGCGAGCACTACTGCTTTGCGGCAGAAATAGGTATGGTGGTAGTACTTCCCCGGTCGAACTCTTTCACAAAAAAGCTCTGCTACTACTAAAATAATTTGAGCTAGGGTTTACATCGTACCGTATGCGAGCTAGAAGAGTCTATATAAGGCGGAGCTAGATCCACGGAAGCACATTTACTGTTCGATTTCTTCTTTCTGAGGCCAAATTTGCGACGATCTTTCTTTACGTTGGGAGAGGCGCCCTCTATTGATACCTGCAAGAAATACAAAATTAATGCTACCCACACCTAACTTTAGGGGACCACTTCACACTTCATCAAAGCCGTTAGAGACTCTTTCCGATATTTTCAACCCCCGACGCAAAAACGAAGGGGTGTTATAAGTTTGACGTGTCTGTATGTGTGTGTGTGTATGTGTGTGTGTGTGTGTGTGTGTGTGTGTGTGTGTGTGTGTGTGTCTGTCTGTCTGTCATCGTAGCTCCCGAACGGATGAAACGATTTCGTTTTTTGTTGTTGTTTGAAAGTTGAATTTGTCGGGAGTGTTCTTAGCTATGTTTGATCAAAATCAGTTCAGCCGTTTCATTGCGTAGAGGGTTTCAAATTTTTTAAAATTAATTAATTATTAATTAAATTAACTAATTCAAGGCTTGGTCTACAGTGGCCCAAAATAGAGAGGACTGGAGAGAAGGGAGGCCTTTGCCCTGCAGTGGGACACCACAGGCTCTTAATAATAATAATAATAATTACTTGTTGAAAAGAGCCGTCATCTATTTTTATTTTAAAAAAAGCCTCGGTTATTTTTTAGTTATTTTAAGTATTTTTTTTGTCATTTTAACCAATGTAGCTCGTTTAAAGAGCACAAGTGTAGTGAAATGAAATGGAAGTGTATTGCGTGACTTTTCAAATTGGTGGAAATTGTCTACCAAAGTTTTAGTTAAACGGCCACCGTTTTACTTTAATAATTACTTTCGACTAATAACATGTGTGCATTATTAATCTACATTGTTACATTAAAATTTACTAAAATGTAAAAAGTAGAAACCTTGAACATTTTGTCATTTTGAAATTAAATGGATTCCAATTCACAAAACATTGACTTCCAATTTCGATATAAATGGTATCTGTAAAATTAAACACATTAAAATATAAGTGAAATAATAATGTCCAAATCTGGCATCACCGGTTACAGGCGAAGATGCGGGCTCGGGTCCCACTGGAACGGATTTTTTGGGTCACATTAAAATTTAGAGAAGTTTACCGAGTAATAAAGGGCAACCATTTCACCGGGGCACCATGGCGGCGCAACCAGTCGTCGCCACCAACAAAATGTATACAGCTCTACAAAATAAATAAATAATGCTGGACAGTTCACAAAACATTATCTAGCCCCAAGCTAAGCAGAGCGAGATACCCAGAACACCCTGAACAAATATCTGCGATCGCACAAATATTTGTTCCGAGGCGGGAATCGAACCCGCAACCTCCTGCGTCGCAGGCCAACCTTCGCCCGCCGCGCCACAGAGGTCGTCAAATAAAGTTACTCACCTGCCCCTTTATTCACTATGACCAAAAGTGACATAACGCGGGCTTGTTACGATATCTGCGTGGAATCATCGTTCAGAATACATTGTGACGTGACACTTTATTGTCAAGTAATCTCCTATGATCATAGCGAATAACAGCCCTGGTGTCCGTTTGGTTCTGCTACCAATTCGGCGGCGCGACCAGCTCGGACGCGTGCACAGCATGTTACCGGTCGCGCGACCACTAACTACTATAGCGCGATGTGGTGCCCCCCCCCCCCCCCCCCCACTCACTCGGCCGTCATAGACGAAAAATTAAAATTTAAAATATTTATCGAACACTGGTCAAGAGAGCACAATATACGCTCTTGTCCAGTGTTCCATAAATAGACAGTCAGTGTCCAGCCTCTGTTCAATCAGGTGTAGGTAGCTGTTGGAGCTGTCGCGCACCCGGCACATCAGGGACGCAGATCTTTTGCGCATTATACAGAAAAGTTCGACTCTGGTGTCTAGTTTGTTAGCTTACGGACACCACGGTGGCGCGACTGGTTGCGCCATGGTGTCCCGGTGAAATATAGCCCTAACACTCACATCAGTGTCGTGGTGTACTTGTTGGTGCAGCTCGAGCGCGTCTAACAGCCTCTGCAGCTGTTGCACTGATAGTTGCGCCTGCCCGAGCTCGCGCGTCGCGTTCTCCAGGGGACCTCCCGATTCTGTGCAAACACATTCATTTTAGGGTTTCGCATCTAAAGATGTGGCAACACCGTACCTAGAACGCCATTGAACAAACTGTAGCCTGTATCTCCAGAGGCCTTAGTACAAGTTCTGATAGGTTTCGAAACTGTATGAAGTTTCGTTTCCTTCCATTCATTACCTTGTAGCGCCCATTAGTTTCTCGAAGTTTCCGCTAGGGGCGCTGCAAGTAAATGTATGGAAGGAAACGAAACTTCGTAACTTTCAACTAGCTGTTTCACGTACAGTTTTACACAAAATATAAGTCCGATCAACTGTTTTCGTTTGCGCAGAAAAGCGCAGACCGATATCCGAGAGTAGCCGAACGTATAGTATGCTCTGTGTCCCGCTGACATCTAAAACTCGACTGGATGAACAGGATGCCGCGATTTTGCCGCGAACTCGATTAACCAATAACAGCACAAGATTTTAGCGCGCGATGGCTATTGGTACAAAGAAGGTTCCCGCGCTATAGAAATTGGTTTACGGCACAGGTAAATCGGGGCGACTTATATTTAGGGTAAAACTGTATTTGCAGCGCCCCTACGTTGCTCGAAGTTTGCGCTAGGGGCGGCGCTGCAAGTAAATGTATGGAAGAAACGAAACTCGTACCTTAGTTGATTCAATGCTCATTATAGGTACTTCCTCCGATTAAAAAGAGGCCAAGGTGTGCCTGTTTGTGTTTGTATGTATGTCTTGTCTGTAAGCATGTTTGTTGTTACGTAGCTCCTCGCATCTTGTGCTGCTCATCATCAGACCCTGGGATCTGCGTGAGGAAGCCATGTCATGGCATCTTCATTTGAGGTTCAAACTCAAACTTGAAGATTCAGCTTTAGAAGTACCCTAGAAATATTGCGAGCTGATGATGAGATCATGATATGTAATATCAGATGTATGAGCAGATGATATGTAGATGAACCTGGAAACGGCTGCACCAGTTTCAACCAAACATAGCCAAGAAACAATGCATGGTCAAACAAAAACACAAAATAACATACATCATCATACACACATCTTTCATACACAAAAACAGCATTAAAATCAGAGCTCCCATTCGCTACGGTGCCAAAGAAAGACATACACAGATACACACGATAAACATATCACACCCATCTGTTCTTGTCACGGGTTTTTTAAAATTTATCTTTTACAAGCCATTTTCCAAGCTAGCTTCCAATAAATTTACATAGATTTAATTTCAATTTAATTTTAGATTAATTTCGAAATTTATAATTTTATCTCAATTATAATTAATTCTTCAATGTTAATAAAAATAGGATGCGCCCCATTCCATTTTGGCGCTTTCCTAACAACCTAAAAATTTGAATTATTTGATATGAATATATGATTGACAGCCAGAGGAAATCAAATCAAACAAAGTTTATTTTCGTTTGGAAATTCGAAGATGCACATGCAACAAAAAAAATCTTTAATTTGTAGGTCGTTAGGACAGAGCCATCTATGTTAATGAGTACCAATATGTAAATAGAACATGCAACAAATGCCATGCTATATCATACAGACACACAGACTAATTATAACCACAAAAACCTTTTATCTCATGTCCCCGTATCTCTCTATCATGCGAGTTTTTTACATAAGTGTGACAGAGACAGTATCTATCACTGTCACCATAGACGTATAATTTTTTCGCTACGCTCTAGATCTATGACTGTCACAAAAATGAAGAAGACTTATCTCGGCCTAAAGACATTGAAAAGAGAGCCTTGCGCCTAATAGAATAGAGCTTTTTAGGATTTCAATATAACGTCAGAATCTGTGGTTTTAATACATACCTATGATCCATCCGGCCAGTCGTCCGCCCGGTGTTCCGGACACGAACCCGGCTTGTGGGCCGCGGATGGGGGGTGAAGTGGGGCTAATTAGCCCTATGGAAACAGATACAGGCAGGTGAGGGGGGCACATGCTACAGGGGGTGTAATAATACAGCTTTATGAAAACCTTATGTGTCGCAACTTGAAGAATTAAAATCAATTGACCACTAATTGCTTACAGCATACATAAACTATACTAATAGTAGTAACAACTATATTACTAGTAGTAACAACTATATCACTAGTAGTTACAACTATATCACTAGTAGTAACAACTATATTACTAGTAGTAACATCTATATCACTAGTAGTAACAACTATATCACTAGTAGTAACAACTATATTACTAGTAGTAACAACTATATCACTAGTAGTAACAACTATATCACTAGTAGTAACAACTATATCACTAGTAGTAACAAACTATATCACTAGTAGTAACAACTATATCACTAGTAGTTACAACTATATTACTAAATAGCAAAATAGTTTATATATGCTTTAAGCATGACGGCCGCGCTGAATTCAGCCGGTTGGTGTAGAGCATTTATTCCCTAAATTGATTAGCACGGACTACAGCTAACTTCAGAGCGGCCAAGATCATTCGTGCGTAATTTAACATTGCGTTTGCTGCCATAGGATATTCATAGAACTAGAATTGCATACAATTGGAAAGGGTGCATGAGTTATCAAGATTTGATAGAATAGATCATTCATTGCATACAAAAAAACAAGATACATACATAATTAATATGACTACATTTTATTTTGTAATATTGGTGTGACCACGAACGAGCTACTTGTATAATATGATCACTAAATTTTCTTTGTTTTAAATGCAAATACATATTTTTGATGGTAAGATAGACGACGAGTGATATTTTAAAGTAATGTTACCACATACATAAAAAAAAATTACTATTGCCAGTTTATATTCAAAGTAACTATCAATAATAAACTTATTATGTTTGATGTCTGTAGCAAATATACTAGTGACATCATGCTAAAACAAAAAGAAATGGGTTCCGTACCACAAAACTTATTTAAACTTAGAAATCGTTTTTTTTTAGTTTATCCGTTACAAACGAACGCACAGATACGCGAGCGTAGCCGAGGTAGGAAGCTAGCAAACCATACTCTATGTTATTCGCTAATTATGTAGCTTACAAGAGATGAAATAATTTTTTAAATCGGCTAAGCAGTTTTTGATTTTATCCATTACAAACAAACAAAGTTTACCTCTTTATAATATTCTGGTTCTGGTTTAATATTAGTATAGATAGTGGTAGCGATTTGAGATTGTAATCTTTAAAGTTAAAAGTAAAAATAGACTCCCTGTCCTTTGCTTTTTATATACAAAAGAAAAGGATAGCGATACGTTTAGTTAGCTTTAGCTTTAGATAGTGCAACTTCAAATCGCTACCAATATATAATATAAGATCCCTAACTAAACTAGCAATGAAAAAGAAAACGAAAGATTGTGGCTGGGATTGGTTTGTCACGTGTAAATCGAAATCTATCTTTCTTTAAACTTAATTTTATTTCAAGGGGATTCTGGTGAACCGATGAGTTCACTGGCATCCCCTGGGGGATCAGGTTAGGGGATCCTGGTGGCTTCACTCGTCTTTTTGCTAATACTGGTTTACGCCACGGCTATTTCCTTTAGATGCCCGTCAAAAATAAGATGGAACAACAACAAAGGTGAAATGAAATAAGATGTAACTAAATCTAACCGGAAACATTTGCAGGACCACTAGAACATCTATACAGAGTGTACATATCATCACTGTTCTGCTCATCCAGATTCGCCACGGTCATGGAACTGGACCCTTTCAATCCGTACTTATGACTACAGTACAACTGATACACATTGAAATCTTTTTCAAACTTCTTAATTCCACAACGGATGTTCTGCTTATGCGTTTGCGATTGAGTTGAGACTTTAAAGGAAGGTGATAGGCGAGATATTTCATTGATCAGATCCTGTCTCATTTTTGGCGAATGTTTTTTCTTCCTCAGCGATTCTCTTTCGGTTTTTATCGGCATAGCAGTAGACAAGTTTTGCGAGCTTTCATTGTCGAATACGTATTTGACAGTGGTTTTTATTGCACGGTCTTTAGTCATGTTGCTAAAACAATTGGGGATAGATGTCGAGTGATCTAAGGAATCTATATCGACGCTCTCTGTCTGTGTCACTGTCATTCTTTGTTTGTTAAACGAAGAAGCTTTTGGTTGTTCAAAATCATTATCAATGTTTTCTACTTTCGTCATTTTTATATCGTCTTTATTGATTTTTGACAGTAAGTCTAAATTATTTAATTCTTTTACCAAAGAACAAGTAGCCACTTCTTTATCAGTAACATTATTCATAGTATTCGTGCCACAGCTCTTTTTATCTTTAAACTTTTTGTTCACTTCAATATCTTTATCTAAATCAATTTGTGTAGTTTTGTCGTTAGAACCATTGACATACGATTCGTCATTGTAGATTTTACCCAAAAGACTAAGGCCTTGTATATTGCTACAGTTTTTAACGACTTTCTCGTGTTTTTTTCTCAGTTTCATAAATAAACTATTAATGTCTTTGTATAAAGTGGGCACATTTTTTGAAAGAAGCATCAGATTTTCTAAAAGTAACAAAATGAATTTCTCGTCTATAACTCTTGGTGTAGGTTTTTCAAATATGGTTAGTTCTTTTGGGCTTCTTTTAGTCGAGGAACTACATGGTGATTCCTCTTTTGAGCTTAAAACTATGCCATGACTTTCTTCGACTTTTATTTTCTTTTTGGATTGAAATTTCGTAGCTAATGTACCTTTTTTAATTGACATGAGATAACATGACCGAGGATCTTCATTTTCTATCCTGTCTTCTGTTATATCTTTCATAGAGTCGCTGCTCTTTAGAGAAGCGTCTAAAGAATTATCGCTTTCATGTAGAAACCTTTGTAATTTGGATGTAGCGTCGCTTGTGCTTAAATATGGTTTTAGATCTATCAATTTGACACTGGCATCAAAATCGATGCATGGCAGAATAAAATTTCTTGACGATTTCTTGAAAATATCATGTGATGCACCATCATCGACGAGGGACATCCAGTTATCAGAGTCATTCACTGGAGTCACTATGGGTTTAACTTCATCTGCGAATTTCATGTTCAGCTGAGGTCGTTGGGATTCACCACTATCGGGAATTTTTTCTTTGAGTTTAATTGTTATACATATCACGTTTTTTATAGCTGGATCGTTGTACATCGAAATATGCTCAAGATCGTACTTAGAAAGATCTACAACTAAAGATTTTTCGTCAATGTTTTCATAAATAACATTTTTAGAGCATATTTTCACAGGCCTTCCCAATTCATCTTTTGTTGCATTTTCAACTTTATCTACAACTGGTTTAGGCTTGTTTTTCTCCCAGATGCCGTGTTCATTTTTGTTTACTTTGGAAAATATGCTAGTTATTTTACCTAATAAGTCTTTTAAATAAACATGTGCAGGGTCTATTTGTTTTCCTCTGTCCAAAGGCTTGTCATTATCAATAGGAGACTTTACGGGTACTCCTACGTTCGTGACGCTTCTAGAAACTTTTTTCGCGACAGATTCAGCTTGAACTTGGCATACTGAACTTTCTCTAATCTCTGACCAAACACTTGACTGTGAAGTAGTAGTACTCTTACTTCCATCGTGTAAAAGTACATCTAAATATGCTCCTAGAAATTCTTTAGCAAAGTCTGGGGGTATAGCAGTGTCACTTATAAGATGGTTTATCGTTTCTTGCATCTGTGGTAGCTCTGTGGAGGACCCCGATTTATCGATGATAGGTTTTTCAGAGTTTTCAATATCTGATTTTTTTGATGGTCTTCCCAAATTGTCTATTAGTTTCTTAGTTATTTTTATATCTTTATCTCTACATTTATTATTAAACTGTGTTTCACAAACATAAACAGTGTTTTTAAGTAATTTTTCTAGCTCTTGTATTCGCTTTTCTTTTTCAAAGCTTGCGGTGTCTCGTTTTGGACTTTGACATTGTGCTGAATTATTTTTCTCACTTTTACCGAAATGTCTAATATTTACTTTATTTTTGACAACATCACTTACTCCGTGGACCTGAGTTTCTTTTGATATCATATGACCGAACACACTGGATAGATTTTCATCTCTAGTAAAGTACTTATTAGATTGTCTTTCTATTGACTTCGCACTCATCATAGCTTCTTTGAATCGAGAAAAAGAAGTATTCTTCAGCCAATACTCTAATAAACACCTGAAGAGGGTTTTTACAGGGTTCACATCTTGCTCCAGTTTTGTATCGTAAAGATCTCTGACGATACTATCTATATAGCGCCTTATTTCATAGATATTTTCTCCGCCTGTCTGTTGTCGGAATATAGAAACCATGAGCTTGTCTGTGATTCTGTCATAGTCTGTCGGAGTGTTAGCAATTTGAGATGATTTATTTTCTTGATCTATTTTGGTTTGAGCTTCGTCACTTTCTTTAGGAATCGATTCACAAGCTATACCTTTGTTTTGCTTTTTCACTGAATGTTTGCACGCCTTGAGGTTATTCTTTCCGAGTAACATGCACCTGCTTGCAGGCAGTTTCAAAGCTGGTTCGTCGAACACATTTTTGTACTTTACAAGATTAGTGCATTTTTTACTTTTTTTCATGAGTGACTCTTTATTTTCAACTTTATGCTTTTTACGAGAGAAGAAGTAACAATCCGTAGCGTTAGGGAATGTGTTTAGGTATAAGGAACGTTTTTGATTGCCATACTGCATAAATTTTACAGTTTTTGGATTAGAACTATCTCCAATATTTAGTACATTATCGTTAGAGATCAAAGACAATTTATCAAGGAAAGACGAGTCAAGACCGGTGCTTCTCAAAGAGTTCAAATCCAGATCGGTTCCAATTTGCTTCTCAGCATCAGAACTATACATAGACAATAATGGAGACCTTTTATTTAATTTTAAATTCATAATTTGCCTTGCTATGCAATTCATAGAGCATAGACTACGGTTCTTGTGAACCGCATTATCCAATTTAAAAATTGTTTTTTCTCGTTGCCTTTTGTACATTGGATTCTTAGCCTTGTGGCGGTTGATTGAAGAGTTATTATTTAGTGGAGGAGTGGATAAATCGGGAGTTGGTTGGTCGGTTGAGGCTTCAGAGGTTGTAAGGGATGTATCTATAGGAATAAACAGGAAAAGTAGATTAAGCACCTGCAACTATCAAAATTCTAAGCAAATCATTCTCTACTAATTTACTATTGCACACTCTACAAATCCAAATATGAAGGTCGATAAACAAGAGAATATAACAATAAGTTATAACAATAAAATGTTACAAACATTCCATATTTATTCCAAAATACTATTGAAGATAACTCATGGCGTAACAAGTTTTCTACGTAATCTAACCACACTCAAACACATGCACAATATCTGACCTATAAAGCTCCGGTTCTACAATTTCCCTAAAAAACAGACTAGAATAATAAAATAAAAAAAATACAATTTGCAATATATGAGAAATCGGAACTAAACAGGAAAGAAAGCTCCCTGAGTATGTGTAAATATATGGAGGACGTAACGTAAGTATTAACACTTACGTGATGATGTGTCAGTGGGTAGATCATCACAAGGCGCGTGGATCTTGGGGACGGATTCTCTCGCGCCGAATGTGAGTAGATGCTGTCGGTATAACCTACAAATAAACACAACTCATTATTAATACAACGGACATAACGGAGGCCTGCAATGCTCTAAAGGACATAAGTACCTCCTATCGAACCACGCATTAAGGAGGGTTCCGAAGTTTACTCAAGTCAAAACTGCAGACGCGTAATGCATTTTTTTTTTGGTGTTCTTTGCTCATTTACAGCTCATGAACACTTCTTCAGATAGCGAAAGTTGATTTCGCGAGAACTAGGAGACTTAACACACATGTTTTTTTATTTATGTCTCATAAATATCATCAGTTAAGCTAAGATAATCTCGCTCTTCTGCCCCTCGCTACGCCCTTGGCGCCAGACCTGCTACTACTAACAAAGCTGGCTGTCTCGCTTTAGCATTAACATAAATACTTGTACATTAGTAGTTGTTGTATATTGTATAAATACTTAGTTATATGTAGTGTAGCAATAGTTTAAATTTATGAAGTTATTATTAAATTAAGAGATTACTTATACAGATTATAAGCCACCGTTCTATGTCATACAAATAATTCCAGTCCATCTTTAGGTTGTCGGCAGAGATCGCTTATAGTGATAAGACCGCCCATTGTACTTCCATCTTTAGTTTTTAAATAGCTTATTTTCAGTGTTGTACAATAAAGTGTTTTCTATCTATCTATCTATCTATCATAGCCTGACCTGTGAGCCTTCAGCACATTCAGCCAGGTGCGGAAGAGGTCGGGTGTCTTCGCCCGCAGGTGGTAGATGAACTCGTCTGCGTCGATGTCGATGCGGCGCCGGCGCGCCTTCGCAGAGATCACGGGGAGCCCCACGTCCACGGAGCCGTGCAGCCGGCCGCGCGCCACGTCCGTCCACCACTAAGAACTGACCTGTGAGCCTTCAGCACATTCATCCAGGTGCGGAAGAGGTCGGGGGCTTCGCTCTGAGATGGTAGATGAACTCGTCTGCGTCGATGTCGATGCGGCGCCGGCACGCCTTCGTAGAGATCACGGAGAGCCCCACGTCCACGGAGCCGTGCAGCCGGCCGCGCGCCACGTCCGTCCACCACTAAGAACTGACCTGTGAGCCTTCAGCACATTCAGCCAGGTGCGGAAGAGGTCGGGGGTCTTCGCTCTGAGATGGTAGATGAACTCGTCTGCGTCGATGTCGATGCGGCGCCGGCGCGCCTTCGCAGAGATCACGGAGAGCCCCACGTCCACGGAGCCGTGCAGCCGGCCGCGCGCCACGTCCGCGGGGGACCGCGCGTACACCAGGATACCGCCATCCACCACGAAGAACCTCTGCAATGTACAAGTTGACCTTATGGTTGCTTTTTCATACAAACGTATTTGACTAAATATGGCGAACAGAGTATAATTTTACATTGAAATGAATGTTGTTGGCTTTTATATTGGTCACTAGCAGCGCCCCGCGGTTTCACCCGCTTAAGTCTCGATCCCGTGGGAATATCGGGATACAAATGTGCCTATGTGTTAATCCGGGAGTCCATTTATCTCTATTCCAAATTTCATGCAAATCCGTCCAGCCGTTTCAGCGTGAAGAAGTAACAAACACACACACAAACTTTCGCATTTATAATATTAGTGGGATTATTTCAGGCAAATCATATTTGGTTGAAGAAAACACTGGATTAATAGCGAAAATAACATCGAAATTTTAGTCCATACAAGTCATTTTGTTCAATACAAGTCTCTGACGACTTCTGTGGCGCGGCGGGCGAAATTTCGTCTGCGATGCAGGAGGTTTGGGGTTCGATTCCTGCCTCGGAACAAATATTTGAGGGCCTCTTTTCACAGTGGGTTGCACCATAGACGTGACAAGTGTTGAGCTCATCGCCGCCATTGCTTCCCACGACTGACTCGGCTAACGCTTTCTTCCAGTAATAACACATTCCATAATACGCTAGCAGCCAGGGTAAATCTTATACAACGAATCTTATCACCAAGTCCGGGTAATCCCTTAGTCGGCTTTTAAGGCATACTCGTACACGGGAGGAGACGGAGGGGTCTATTCTTAAGCCGGACACACCACTGCTTACACATTTCTGAAATAATGGCAGAAACCCTGGTCACCTTATGCCACCCCTTGAGAGGCCACTTCCTCTTCTTATGCAGATATCCGTTGAAGACATCAGGTCGCTTCTCAAACCTCTGCCCGTCCTTCAGACCCTCGAGGACTTCCCACTCGCTGCCTCGCCGGCGACTGTTGACCGAAATATGCAATCTATGAATGGGAACAATTATGGCATTACTTTATGATAAACTAGCAGACATTACATGGAAGATTGATACTCTAAACTCTAAGGTTTACCCCGAAGGTTTAAGAGTCTTAAACTAAAGGGAAAAAATACACAACATCTATGAATGGAAATGCAATCGTTGAATAGGTTAAGGTATTACTTTATGATCAACTAGCAGACATTACATGGAAGATTGATACTCTAAGGTTTACCCCGAAAGTTTTAGAGTCTAAAACCTTAGGGAAAAAGGACACAACATCTATACATGGAAATGCAACCGCTGAAAAGGTAAAATGATGTGTATTAGGTATTACTTTAGGGCCAAATAACAGACATTACATGGAAGGTTGATATTCTAAACTCTAAGGTTTACCCCGAAGGTTTAGAGTCTTAAACTAAAGGGAAAAAATACACGACATCTATGAATGGAAATGCAATCGTTAAATAGTTAAAGTTGTGTATTAGGTACTTATTACTTTAAGGCCAAATAACATACATTACATGGAAAGTTGATACTCTAAATTCTATGGTTTACCCCGAAGGTTTAGAGTCTTAAACTAAAGGGAAAAAATACACGACATCTATGAATGGAAATGCAATCGTTAAATAGTTAAAGTTGTGTATTAGGTACTTATTACTTTAAGGCCAAATAACATACATTACATGGAAAGTTGATACTCTAAATTCTATGGTTTACCCCGAAGGTTTTAGAGTCTAAACCTCAGGGGACAAATGTGAATGCAATCTTTGAAGAGGTCTCTTTCGCTCTTTACCATTATTATATAACACTATCCTACTCCGAGATGGTGGGATCAGATCGTGAAGTTCCTGGGAGCATTCCCCGAAATGTAACCTATAGAAGATCGAAAGGCATGCGACTCTAGTGTCTGGTGTTTACCAGACTCTTTAGCGTTATTGAAACAAGCTCCTATAGCGAGCGAAGAGTTCAGTTACCTTCTGGACTTAGCGGCGCGCGGAGGCGGGGGCGCAGGCCTGACAGCCCTGTCCCCACTGTCAGCAGAGAGGGAAGCTGTCTCGCCCGAGCAGTCCGAGTCCGACGGAGCCCTGCGGAGCACCGCAGCCCTGCCCGTGGCAACGCGGCGCCTCTCACCTGAAACATCTATTAAATATAATAACTTAACAATCAAAAACACAAAAAAAAACTATTAATATAAAACACATGGATCATTTTGAATCGTCTTATGAACTAAATTGACGCCTGTTCCAACGCGACCAAACCTAGAAGAGTCAGGCAACAAACACGGCGTGCACTTTATTTGATTGATATGCCCTTACGCCCACCACTTATTGATGGAGTGACTGCGCCAACCCCGGGCAGAAATCTTCATACAAAAATAAAGCCTCGCGCCGCTTGTAAAAGAGGTTTTTGTTGAATATCTAGTAAAATATAGATAATTTTACAAAACCCCTACAGTAAACGCTCGGCTCAGTTATATTGATTTTATTTATCGAATTTTTTACCCAATCATATGCACCATTTTAATAAACAATAGAATCTAGGCAAAAAATAGACATACTTTGTTTTTTTTTCCTATCGAGAAAATATTGTCCTATCGTGTTTCTGGTACAGTGATCCCTCCGAATTATAATGTAGTATCCATGCATACTTATAATTTGAATATTGTACCTACTTGATTTAGTCAGTTGAAAATCAAATCTAAGATTAGGAATTTTGCGGCATGACCCACCGCTACACGGACACGGACACCAGCACACGGTATTGGACTATGGTTTGTTTCTTGTAAAGATTTATAGCATATTTTTTTTTCAAGTTACTTGGTCTACACTTTACATGACCGGTATTTAATGTAAGTAAATTATAAAGGTCCTAAAATAAATACGAATAAAAAAAACACCCAATACTCTTATACATAATCCTGGGCCTTAATCGCGCTAATTTTGGACGGTATTTATTACAAAAACAAAACCAGCACCGTTCACGTTAATTCTTAATTGGCCTGAAACTTTAGTAGTAGTAGAGCTTTTTTGTGAAAGAGTTCGTCCGGGGAAGTACTTCCACCATACCTATTTCTGCCGCAAAGCAGTAGTGCTCGCATTGTTGTGTTCCGGTTTGAAGGGTAAGGGTGCCGGTGAAATTACAGGCACATGAGACTTTTCATCTTTATGTCTCAGGGTGGCGGGCGCAGGGCAATGCCACATAGGGTGCGTCCTAGGGGGACGTGACCTATGAGGTAATGCACTGTTCATAGGCAGAGGTTACCGCTTAACATCAGGTGGCGCATATCCAGAGACGTACGAAATAACGTGATCGGTTCTGATTTTGACTAGGTGATAATATTCAAAGTTACTCGGACTTGTTAGTAAGATTCGTTGGTATAAGATTTGTCCTGGCTGCTAGCTTATTAAGGAATGTGTGAATGTGACTGGAAGAAAGCGGTAGATTCAGCCGTGGGACGCAATGGCGGCGGTGAGCTCACCACTTGAAATGTCTATTGCCCACGTAAGGCGCAAACCAAGGTGAAATGAGGCCCATTTGAGGCTCTGCCTGCTGAGACCTATCGGGGAAAAAGGCGTGTCTATGTGTTATGTATGTCAGCGCGATATGGGATCTGATCCCACACTATGAGCTGTGTCGTGTTTCAGGAACTACGAGTACTATGCTACCACAATATACAGATCAACAAACATTTGATCCGCAGCGGGAATCGAACCCGCAACCTCTGGCCCGCCGCGCCCCCGAGGTCGTCAACTACTAATCAACAACCACGTAAGTGTAGATAGTTAAGATGGATGCTCAAGCTTGCGGGACGAAATTCATTTTTTTTGGTATTTTTTGCCCATTACAGCTCATCAACACTTATTCAGATAACAAAAGTTGTGTTCGCGAGAACTAGGATACGTACACACATGTTTTAATTGATAGTATCTCATAAATATCATCAGTTTAGCAATGAAACACATTTTTGGGGTATCGTAGCTAAACCGATGATATTTATGAGATACTATCAATTAAAACATGTGTGTTAAGTGTCCTAGTTCTCGCGAACTCAACTTTCGCTATCTGAAGAAGTTTTGATGAGCTGTAACGGGCAAAAAACAAAAAAAAAAAAAAAAAACGCGCCGCAAGCGTGAGCATTCACCTTAAGAAAAGCTGTCAAACTCGTTGAATACATCATGTTGCAACAATGCTTACAAGCAGAAACACAACTAAATCATTTCGGGTTCTCTTAATATTCAAGGCCTCAAAGTATTTTCAATTCGAACATTTCGTACACAAATTGTATTAAGACATAAATATTCATATGCGGGACTCATTGTTTCACTCGTTAATTGTCTTTCGAGTAATTTAATACGCGTAGTGAAGCGACACAGCTTGATAGGAAAACAGCTTCGATTCTCAACAATGGAAAATTTACACCAGATCCTCAACTCTGACGACCTCTGTGGCGCGACGGGCGAACGTTCGCCTGCAACGCAGGAGGTTGCGGGTTCGATTACCGCCTCGGAACAAATATTTGTACGATCTGCAGGTATTTGTTCAGGGTGTTCTGGGTATTTTCTATGTAAAATAAAAAATATCTATCTATTGTACTAGTATATCAGTTGTCTAGTACTCATAACACAAGGTCTGCTTAGCTTGGGGCTAGATAATGTTGTGTAAACTGTCTAGCATAATTTATTTTATTTATTTAACTCTGACAACACTACCTCATACGAAAAGCAAAGCAATGTAAAATTGCAGTCGTATCCAGGAAAACTGTTTAGTCCTCGGCTCGTGATAATTATAGTTGTACCACAGAATACATAATACAGCTTGGTTTCTCAGCACTGAAAAACTATAGTCGTATCTTATCATGGATGTATAATAGTATGGATTGAGTGCTAAAATAGCATAGAGTGTTCCTTCTTACTCCTATCCTAGAAGATAGCTTGCTATCCTATGTTAGAGAGAAACAAATATATTGTCACACGACAGTCGTTTTTCCGTTCCGTACCCTGAATATTGGTAACATGAATGTACATCTCCCTAGATTGGTACCATGAATGTAGTAGTAATTGGTACCTAGTTTGACATTTGGCCTGGTACGAGTTACACAAATAAAAACAGATAGATATATGCTTGTCTCATTCCAACACATGAATACATTCATATAAAAGAATGAGACTGGTATAATCGATACCGGTTTGTTTTTAGCCTTACTTCCATGCTTTAGTTCTTCTTCCGAGTATCTTATGCAGGAAAACACCTTTTTTTTAGTTCTGCTTATGGTAGAGCATTGCAGGCCTCCGTACCGGCTTATGGTGGCCAGTTTGATTTTCGAACAAACCTCTTTACAATGCCATATGGGCATACTTTATAAAAAAATATGATCCGTCGTGTCTAATTTTTTTCTTAGAGTTTTCCACGAGTTTCCACACGAATTTGACGTTTCAAATCGAACTCGATTCCACGCGAAGTTGATGAGTAACCGAGCTGTTCTCCCTATACGCTGTAAAGTTTTAGTACGTATAACAATCAATTTCATTACACGCATTAGCAATTTAAATCACTAGGTACAAATGTGTGTAATAAATTATTGTGATTGCGCGTTTCGAGGTTAGGACTATGTCTCATTGCGATCGCTATCGCTGTTATCGCCTTTATTTTATAACCCTCGACGCAAATCGAGGGCTGTTATAAGTTTGACGTATCATCGTAGCTCCCAAGCCAATGAACCAATTAAAATTTAGTTTTTTTTGTTTGAAAGGTTACTCGATCGAGAGTGTTGGAGCTATGTTTGGTGGAAATCGGTGTAGCCATTTTCAGGATAATCAGATCGCAATCATACAAATTTTTTAAAGGGAACTCAAACGTTTTTGCTGAACCTACGTTTCAGCTCCTTTTCAACGACATCAGGATGCAGAGTCTGATGATGTCCAGCATAGGATAAACGGGATCAAGGATGCTCCGATTTCAATGAGGTTTTGTGTGAAAAATGGAGGCAGGCTTTTTTAAATTTTGATAAAATTTACTGAATTTTGAGGTTGCATTGTTGCATTGTGGCAGAGTCACAGATTATATATTAGTTTGGCAGAGGTTACCGCTTAACATCAGGTGGGGCATCTGCTTGTTCCGTCATACACGCAGTTAAAAAAAACGTATCAAACGTTGTACGTAAAGGTTTTGAACTCCTCAAATATTATGGGCACACGTATAGTGTTTTCGGTATTTTCAGCAACAAGTCAAACATGTGCATTCGGAAAGTGCCATTTGGTGAAGTGGTACTGATGAAGAAGACCAGAGATGGCCAAAGGAACTACTCAATGATAAGTATTTCACGGGTGGCGATAAGTGTGACTTTCTGATATCCAATTGAGCTAAAATTTGGCATACCTGTCATGTTCCGATGACAATACAATATGATGGTGACAGTGAGCTGATCTGATGATGGAGACGGAAGGTGGACAATGGAACTCCTCGAAGGATAATAGTAGACTGGACGTGGTTAGGCTCATTGCGATCAGCACACGGTTCCGATCACTAATATTATAAAATCTTGTAATGGGGACTTCGATAAATAATTGGGGATAAAGTCCTAGCTTCGAAGTAGTTTTTTTTTCGAATAGAATTATTTAGTAAGACCACAAGGTTTTATCGGATCGGACAGATTATATGGGGATCAGTAGTTAGATTACACTCTACTGGTATTAAATAGAGGGGTTCTCTGAATTCTCATTGTAGATGACGTAGGCTGGTGTTTCCCACGTGACCATCATTTCTCGGAATAGCAAACCTGGCGAAGTATATAATTGTACCATGTACTGATGTATGCTTACGTTTATTCTCCGCCCGCGCTGCGTCCACATTATTGTTCTTCGCCTGATTCATCTCTTTTCCGTTACAAGATTCGAACAGCAACCATCTTATTTCACCTGCAACAAGAACATTACAATTCACAAATCGTATTGCCGCTGCTTCTTATAGTGAGCTTGAGTCTAAATATTTAGCGATATAGATTAAGAAGAGGTTTGGCCCGAGAATACTGCCCTGTGGGACACCAAAGCACACGAGAAATCAGTATTTGTGGTTTTTAAAGTGCTATATCTATGTTATATGTTGTAATAGTAAGTTTAAATGATAAATAAATAATAAAAAAAAAAAAAAAAAACTACTAGTATAGTATTATTTTATCTGTGGTATAACATAGTTTATTATTTAGGTTTCTTGCATCCTTTTTTAGGCAAGTCTTTGACAGACATGAGACTATCCACACATAACACATAACAATAATCTAATAGTGATTTGGATCAGTGGAGCTAACTTAAGATCGTTTTTTTTAACTATGTGCATTTTGGAAGAATCTGCTGGCCCACTATTGACACCAGCTTAACACCTGATGTTAAGCGGTAACCTCTGCCTTTAACAATGCATTACCTCATAGGTCACGTCCACCTAGGACGCGCCCTATGTGGCATTGTACTGCGCCCGCCACCCTAAGACAAAGATTAAAAGTCTCAACTCAAAGGTATGGAGGTAGAACTACCCCGAATGAACTCATTCACAAAAAAGCTCTACTACTACGAAACGTGTCTTCGTTTGCGACGGTCTTCGGATAGCTCAACTGATTCATTGGTATTTTTAATTTTATTTGCATTGTTACTTGTATTAGTTATTATTCTTACTGTAAATAAATATAATTCATATTCTAAACTTGTTGAATCAAGCAAGAATCAAGATATAGGGATAAAAGCTTTGGCTAGACCGTGGAGTGTACGTACACATTTTATTTTTGTTTAGTCTAAATGAAGGTTTTTATTTTAGGGGTCCGTTGCATAATGGAAAAACTGGAACCTTTATAATTTCGTCCGTTTGTCCGTCCGTCCGTCTATTCGTATATAACAGCCATTATCAAGACGCAATAATTGGCAGTAGATGAAACGTAGGTGAAATTTGTAAGGTAGGTGTTTTCTATGAACGTACGAACCGTACTAGCCAAATTACAAAAAAAGTTGTAAAATTAGATGTAGAGACTTCAAACCAACTGTTCAATGTTGTGTGATATGAAAGAAATAAATAAAGAAAGAAAAAAACACTTATTTGTGACAAAAGAGACCAACATAAAAGCAAACAAGGCAAGACCTAAATAAAAACTAAAACAAAAAACAATTACACATGAACTATGGCAATTTGTGTGTGTGTGCCTGACGTAAGCCACAAAAGTCCTCAACTCAGCGGATATGGAATATTTTCGGTTGGAACCCTACACTGTGAGTGGTTCGATAGGAGATTCATGGCTGGTTTTATTTGTTTTGCTTTTTAATTATTAAGCTGTGTAGACCTTTTTTGGCCATACCTAATTTTGTAAATGTTAAACATCATTTATTTACGCTGTTGGTTTACCAAAATAAATAAAATAAAATAAATAATTATTATTTTTGAATAAACAAACTACTTCGAAGCTAGGAATTTATCCCCAATACAAGAGAGTAGTAATAGTAATAGAGTTAGTAGTAGTAGAGCTTTTTTGTGAAAGACTTCGTCCGGGGAAGTACCTATTCCTACAATTACCATACCTATTTCTGCCGCAAAGCAATAGTGCTCGCATTGCTGTGTTCCGGTTTAAATAAATAAATAAATAATGCTGGACAGTTCACACAACATTGTATAGCCCCAAGCTAAGCAGAGCTTGTGTTATGGGTACTAGACAACTGATATACTTAATACAATATATTAAATAGATAGATATAATTATTATATATAGAAAATACCCAGAACACCCTGAACAAATATCTGCGGTTTGAAGGGTAAGGGTGCCGGTGAAATTACAGGCACATGAGACTTTTCATCTTTATGTCTCAGGGTGGCGGGCGCAGTGCATCGCCACATAGGGTGCATCCTAGGTGGACGTGACCTATGAGGTCATAGGCAGAGGGTACCACTTAACATCAGGTGGGCCATCTGGTCGACCCGTCATTCCAAGTAGTATACAAAAAAAATTGTGATCGGATCCGTGTGTTGATCTCAATGAGAATAAATACGGCCAGTCTAATATTATCCATCGAAGAGTTCCGTTGTCCACCTTCCGTCTCCATCATCAGATCAGCTCGCTGTCAACATCATATTGTATTGTCATCGGGACTTGACAGGTATGCCAAATTTCCGCTTAATCGGTTGAGGGTAACTGCTTTAAAATTCAGTTGCAAGATTCCACCCGGATTCCACCCAGACAAACATACATTGCAAGTTAAATAAAAGCTTGTAATAATAAATAATATTCTATTTTCTATGGCAATAAAGAAATGTTTAAAAATTACCTCCCAGTTTTATCACCGAAAACGGACTTTTAATTTTCATTCTTGAAAACAGCTATGTAACTATACTACCTACCTAGGTATATGTCTTAGTCCAATCAGACCTTTATCAATGTTATCATTATTATTGCACTGTATCAATATGTGAGTTTATATCACAAATACAAATATAACTCTTTACGTCGTCATCTTTTCTGAATAAACACTTCGATCAAAGAAAACGCAACTATATTTCAAGAGTTTTATCATTCAACTTCACATCTCTATACCTTTGTTTTAATTGGAACGAGCAAACTAAATGATTCCAGACGAGCTTCATTCTACGGGAGAGCCAATTTAATTGAACGATAATATTAAATAGTAAGTAATATGATTAAAAAAAAAAAAAAACTTTATCTTCTTCATTCCCGAAATCCCCTTTAAAGTTGCAAGTTTTGAATCAAGGGGATTTTTAAAGGGGATTTCGGTAATAACCCAATTTACGCCAAGACTTCATACAGTCAAGACGCAAGAACGACCGTAATAAGTTTCGGAAGTAAATATTCCGAACCCAGCTCAAAAACAAACAAAGGCCAACTCTCTTACTTTTCTAAACTACACTGAACATTTACCAAATCGAGACTGTATTGTGAATCGACTGAAAATTTGTAGTGCTATATACAGGGTGTGAAATAATATCCATATAGGCCCGGGGAGGGGGTATTCTACACATCATGGAGAATAACTATTGTTCTACGACATTTTAAATTTGAACGTCTTTCGTTCATTTAATGCCTCATGAAAATCCTCGAGATATGTACCTAACACAACATGAGGACGTTATGGTGGTTGCCTTACGTAGGGCTACCTCATGTTGTAACTCAGGTACTTTTTTTATATTATAAGGTGACAAACAAGCAGACGGCCCGTCTGATGTAAAGCAGTGACCGCCGCCTATGGACATCTGCAACACCCACGGTATTGCAAACGCACTGCCTACCATTAAGAGCCCTATTGATATTTCTCTTGAAGTTACCCATGTAGTAGCCCTGTGGAAAGACATCCAACGGGAGCTCAACCCACGCCTTGCATGTGGAATTTATACCAGACATTACATAAATGAAAAACGAAAAAGTCGTAGAACAATAGTTAGTCGCCATAATGAATAGTATGGGCTTATAGGGATATTATGATACACCCTATATAATTGGGAAAGAGTGCGTTAGAGACGCCTAAATCTCACAAAACTTTGAAACGTTTCGGTCACATTTCGATAATAATCACACCCTTTATAATTGGAAAGAGTGCGATAGAGACGCCTAAATCTCACAAAACTTTGAAACGTTTCGGTCACATTTCGATAATAAATACACCCTTTATAATTGGAAAGAGTGCGATAGAGACGCCTAAATCTCACAAAACTTTGAAACGTTTCGGTCACATTTCGATAATAATCACAGTCACAGTCAGCTGAGTAGAATCCCAATTGTGTCATTTATTTATACACTAGATCCGAGCATGATTTATTTATTGTATCGCATGATCCGAACACATCATCATTGTCTTGCCCTTATCCCAATTCTTCCACTCTCCCCTGTCAGCCGTCGCCTCATCATTCACTTTAGCATGATCCGATTGTGAACTATATATTTTTTTTACGGGAATTGGTCTTCTGCGTTTACTTCGGGTCTCATCTGCCGAGGACTTCCGCAGTCTACTGGCTCCCTGAGATTGCATGCTCACTAAACTTTATTCGTCTGCAAATCTTGCCTAAAATGATTGAGAACTGTTCCAAAATCGATATGCAAAAATGACCTTGAGGCTCGTCAGTCGTCATAGACAAAGGATTGGTCGTCAATTTTGACTAGAGATGAAGAAAAACTACCCGTGGTACTACTGGATCGCTTGGTAGTTCTACGGGAGTTTTTTACCCGTGTTACTACTGGTAGTAATACTGGTACCAAGGAAAACAAACGGAATCGCCTTGTCTACGCTACGACGACAAAGAATTTAGTCAAGCTACGTCGTAAGATAGAGACGTGAAGCAAATAATACCTGGCAAAATATACTAATATGAGGAAAACTGTCTGTCACAGTGACCATGAATTATCAGTGATGTTGATCAAATGAATCTAGACGTGTTTGAACTGGATGTAAATCCCACACACTAATTGCACCGATATCTTATTTAGGGCGCACTTCACGCCCAAATTCACACTCTGTTTGTATTAAACCTTCAATTTGCACAGACGATCAGTTTCCACGGTAAAACTCGGCAAACTGGATTTTTATCAGAATACAGATAGTGGCTCAATTGATAATTTATCAATGATAATAATATACGCGCCAGGGATGTGTCAGCTTCTATAATGTGAAGGGATTTCCTCCAGATAACGGAATAAAGAATTAAGGAATACAAGCGCGATAGATTACGAGCTAAACTCTAGATTGAGACATAAATATTATTTATTGGCCAGGCTCATCACGCTATCGGTTGGGACTGTTTTGTGTGATTAGATGGGAAACAAAAAAAAGGATAAAAATCCATTTATTCCTAAGATCTTGTAACAACTTTAACATTTACAGAGTTAGGTATTCAAACTAATTAACATGCATAGTTAGGTATTTATTTTGTGTAAGGTTTATCTTATTATTATTGTATGTTTCATGCTCAATTTATTACTTATTTATTTTGAACTAGCAGCGCCCCGCGGTTTCACCCGCGTAAGTCTCGATCCCGTGGGAATATGGGGATAAAAATTATGCCTATGTGTTATTGCGGGAGTACATTTATCTCCATTGACAGATTGGTTGCGTGGGACATTTATTTATTTATTTTCAACTAATAAACATTGTTATTCATTCTTTTTTTTTTAATTTTTTGATTTGATTTTATTTGTAACTTATGTTTTCGGTTGTTATTTTTTATTTATTTTTCTGTTTTTTGTCCTACTGTTTCCTAGTTTTCTGTTTGTTTTTTGTTTTTTTGTTTGTGCCAAATAAACGTTTTTCATTTCATTTCCATTACAAATTTTATGCAAATCCGTCCAGCCGTTTCAGCGTGAAGAAGTAACAAACACTCACACAAACTTTCGCCTTTATATTATTAGTGTGATATGATCAAATGTTTTTGCACAACGCTGTATGCTGGATTGCAGCATTTTACTATGTGAGGTGCGGGCGCGCAGGGGAGACATGCGCGACTTGTATTATGGTAAAACAAAGCAAACTTAGTTGCCGCGTTTTTTCAATAAGTTTTTTTTTTATTTTATTTTTTATAAAACTTGAATGACGGAACAAGCAGATGTCCCACCTGATGTTAAGCGGTAACCTCTGCCTATGAACAGTGCATTACCTCATAGGTCACGTGCACCTAGGACGCGCCCTATGTGGCATTGCACTGCGCCCGCCACCCTGAGACAAAGATGAAAAGTCTCATGTGCCTATAATTTCACCGGACCCTTACCCTTCAAACCGGAACACAGCAATGCGAGCACTACTGCTTTGCGGCAGAAATAGGTAAGGTGGTAGTACTTCCCCGGACGAACTCTTTCACAAAAAAGCTCTACTACTACTACTACTATATGTTTATCAATACAAGCTTTTATAAAATTAGTGATCGTAACCGTGTGGATCAAAATGAGCCTAAACAGCTACTCCGCACTATGCTGAGCAAAGAAACTGTTTTCTTGCAGATTATGGCATGAATACCATCGACCTGCGCCAAAACCATCCCTCCCACTGGCACTCCCTGCTGAGGTTTTCCCAAGTGATTACAGTATGGGGTTTTTCAAAAGGGATGTTTGGAAAATTTTAAAGGGTCGGCAACGCGCTTATTATTCATCTGGTACTCGTATTGCAGGCGTCCATAGGCTACGGTAGCCGCTTACCAACAGATGGGGCCGTACCTATGCTTGTTTGCTACCAGAATAGTAAAAAAAAAAGCTGTAATACTACTAGAAACTATTAGATGTAAGCGGCAAATAACCTCTCAAGTCTCAACCAGGCTTTATAATATCTCGCATATAATAATTCTACTAGACTCCGAGGCTCCCATGTCAATCCTGCTAATTGAGAGTAGGCTTGGCCTGACTCCCAATGGGAAAATAATGTAATGTAATGCTTAGGTTGGAGGCTCCCACGATTCAAGAAGCGGCAAAAAAGCTACTGGTAGAAAAATATGGGATGAATCTTGAACATGATCACTGATAAAGGCTGCTTTTCGAAGGTTCGCCTGCGACGCAGGAGGTTGCAGGTTCGATTCCCGCCTCGAAACAAATATTTGTACGATCTGCAGATATTTGTTCAGGGTGTTCTGGGTATTTTCTATGTATAATAAAAAATATCTATCTATGTAATGTATTGTATTAAGTAGCATATCAGTTATCTAGTACCCATAACAGAAGCTCTGCTTTGCTTGGGGCTAGATAATGTTGTGTGAACTGTCCAGCATTATTTATTATGCCTTACTTGCTCAATAGGTTCTTTTGCCGTATTCTTGAACCTAAGTAACCTCTCTGAGGGTTTCTCTTCCAGGTATTATTTATAAGTATTATTTATAATTTATAATGATAAATGATTTATTGCTGTAGGATCTAGCTGTGGTGTCTATCTCTAGTCTGCCATGCCAGGCCTACAACATTTTAAACAACAAGTAAAAAAAAAAAAAACGTGTACTTAAAGGCAAAACAATTACATAAATAAAAAAAATAAAAAAAACTATAACAAGTTATAAAAACTATAACCCGACTACGGTGGACACAACATTAGGTTGAACCGATTTTGATAAAACATGTCTAAGAACCATCGTTAGAAAACATGCTTTCAAATAAATAAAACCGCATTCGAATCTGTTTACCCGTTTAAGAGCTACGGTGCCACATACACACACACTAGCAATCAAACTTATAACATCCCTCTTATTGCGTCGGGGGGTTTTTTGTGAAAAATATATTTTTCAATACAAGCTTTTACAAAATTAGTGATCAACCGTGTGCTGATCAAAATGAGCCTAAACACGGCCAGTCTACTACTATCCATCGAGGAGTTCCGTTGTCCACCTTCCGTCTCCATCATCAGATCAGCTCGCTGCCACCATAATATTGCATTGTCATCGGAACTTGACAGGTATGTATAATCTCGATCTACGGTTGAGGATAACTGCTTTAAAATTCAGTTGCAAGATTCCACCCGGACATACATTACAAGTTAAATAAAAGCTTGTAATAATTAAACTGTTGAGCTAATCTCGTGACCGTTGCAAACGATCAGGAGGGCAATTCACGGATTGTAGAGATTATCTCTAAATTAGAGATAAAGTCAAAGCATGAATGTCTACAAAAAATGTCACGAAACTGTCACAATAACCATCAAATCGTATACGATTTCAATGATTTTGGTCGACTGATGTCTATTTGTGACATTACGAGAATAGCAAATTAAGATTTTATTCGACATTCGCCATCTTTTTTCGACATATGTCGAATTCGACTTTATCTCTAAAGCACGAGAATTGCCCTCGATTTAACAGTTACTAGACTTTACAAGAAATGGTCAAGTTACTTGAGTCAAATAAGGTTCTAGAGTCAGGCTGTGTAGGATCATTAATTTGTCGGCGTCTCAGAGATGTATGGAATGTGTTGGCCACGCAGACGTCATTGAAACACCGATTCTAGGTCATTGTCGGTTTCCTCGCAATGTTTTCCTTTTACTAACACAGCTACATATCGATAACGTAAGGCCATTATTTAGCTTGTCCTGCATTTTTTGGTATATTTGGTAAAATCAAAATCGATCTTAGGGCGAAAGCAAACTATGTGCAACGTTTTGCTTGAGGCGCGAAATTCAATTTTTTTGCTCATCACAGCTCATCAACACATCTTGAGATAGTTAAACCTAATTTTGCGGAAATTAAGATAAACACACATGTTTTGGTTGATAGTGTCTCATAAGTACCTACCATTGGTTCAGCTGCGAATGTAATTCAATGATTTTTTGTTTTTTTTTTGTTTATTGACATTCGTAACTAAACTAATGATATTTATGAGATACTTTCAATCAAAATATGCGAATTAGGTCTCCTAGATTCCGCAAAACTAGGTTTCGCTATCTCAAGATGCGTTTATGAGCTGTGATCAGCAAAAAACACAATACAGTTTTAAATTCGCGACACAAGCGTAATGTTCGAAACCTTAAGCATCGGCAATCGTCAATTGAGTTGCTTTTCGGAAGCTTGATGCCGCGTTTCAATGCTCCTACCCACAGCACACTACAAATGACAGTCGCGGCGTTCGAGTCTCTTTCCGGACGCCACGACCAAACGCGGCAAGTCAAAAACGCGATCCTCTACCGCTAAAACGCGTGATTTCGATATAGCAATCGAACGCAAACGCGCTAAAACGCGATGCAGTATTGATGCAGTCGCAATAAGTAGCTAGGTATTGTGCTCTGGTCCTATAGTTGCTTTTCTGAAGCTTGGTGTCGCGTCCGACCGTTCCTATTCAACTTTGTGAACGACGTAACAAGCAGATGGTCCACCTGATGTTAAACGGTAACCTCTGCCTTTAACAATGCATTACCTCATAGGTCACGTCCACCTAGGACGTACCCTATGTGGCATTGCACTGCGCCCGCCACCCTCAGACAAAATGAACGCCAAAAAATACAAACGCCAGACGCGGCAAAAGCGATAACGCAGCTAACGCGATGCATCGACGCTCCCCGCTAGCTTATTACGTATCTTGCAATAGCAATGCGATAGCAATATTTGCGCGATTATCGCATCCAAATCGCAAATTCGTATTACGTATCAGCGATCCGTAATACGAATTTGCAATTAGGATGCGATGATCGCGCAATTCTCGCGCGATTCTTGCTATCGCATTGCTATTGCAAGATACGTAATAAGCTAGCCGCTTCCTTCGCATATTTTGACGCCACGATGAAACGCGGCAAGTCGCCAAAACGCATTGCAGCATCAAAACAATCGCTAAAACATCCATCAATTCAACGCAGATAGTCGCCAAAACGGAAGGAATGACGGAAGATGGACCACGGCTATCACGGAATGGTGGCCAAGAGATGCTCGGCGACCAAGAGGCAGACCCGATGGTCGGATTACATCGTTAAAGTAGTTGGACGAGAATGGATAAGAACAACATAGGACCGGAGAGAGTGGCGTATTAGAGAGGAGGCCTGCAGTGGGTGCATATCCCGGCATCGAGATTTTACCATCGCTCTTCCCGGCACCGTGACAAAGCTACTCCACATATCATAGAATCCTGGGTTTCTCGTACGACTCGTTTCTCGAGATCATTATACCTAAAAACTATAGAATGACCTTCCATCTGAGGTATTCCCGCTTGGTAACGACATGTGTCGCTTCAAGAAAAATGCTCATAAATTCCTTCAGGGTAGGCAGCGCGTCGACAATACCCTAGGTGTTGCCGGTGTCGGTGACCACTTTACATCAGGTGGGCCGTATGCTAGTTTGCATATTTGTTTCATAAAAAAAAAAACTGGCTAAATAGATTGATAGTCGCCAAAACGCGATGCAGCATCGATTCGCGCTTTATATTATACTGACCCGCTCGCAACTTCGTCGACGCGTAGACTTTCATAAAAACTTTAACACCCTTTTTCAACCCCTTAGGGTTCGAATTTTCAAAAACTGTTTCTTAGTGCGCGCCTACACCCCTTAATAAATACTTGTGCCAAATTTCAGCCCTCTCGGCCCAGTAGTTTCCGAGATTTCGTGATGAGTGGTCAGTGATGAGTGAGTGGACTTCTCTTTTATATATATAGATTTCCGTCACAAAGCGTGCACACCTTTGACCGGTTCTTTTCTCACCGCTCTAATAATACCTACCTAATACCAAAGTGAAGACATTGCACCAAACTGAGCCATAATCGCAGTCGTAGCTATTATATTTTCTGTTCAATAACAAACTAGCCGCATGAAATAGTGACCCACTATTAGTAACCCTGACCTAGATAAGTTTGAAGAGTAGTTACAAGTTTCGTAGTTTCCGGAACTACTTATAAGCGTTCTGTCTACTCATATTGTAGTCCAGTCAATAAAGGAGGTTTAGAGTGCATTAGCAGGAACTAAGATTGCGCCAACACCGGGCAGAAATCTTCACACAAAAGAAACTCCTCGCGCCGCTCGAAACAGCAGTTATTATTGAATATCTCGTAAAATAAAGATAATTTTACGAAACCCCTAAAGTAACCTTGTCGCTTTGTTATTTTTATTTTATTTACCGAAATTTTTACCCAATATTATGCTCCATTTTAATAAACAATCGAATCTAGCCAAAAAATAGAGGTAACTTTGGTTTTTTTTTCTATTGAGAAAATATTGTCCTATCGTGTTTCTGGTACAGTGATCCCTCGGAATTATAATGTAGTATCCATGCATATTTATAATTTGAATATTGTACATGAAAGTCAGTTAAAAAACAAATATTGGTAATTTTATGATGTACCCAACCTTAGAGAGTCCTTCAGAAACTTGTTCAAGGTGCTAAGGGAGTGAACAAATGTATGTGCTTTAATTTAGTAATGTAAAGTTTGTCCCTATACGCATTGTTTTCGACATATAAGTGAAAAACCCAAGAGTGGGAGACCTTTTTTGTCCCCCCCCTCCCTCAGGCCCAACTTTTATTTTATTTTTACTTAGATAGACCCTTGCGTGACTGCGATCTCACCTGTTGGTAAGCGACGATGCGGCCGACGTTGGAGCACGAAGGTCTAGAAGGCTTCTATTCACTTTTGCCTTAAAGAGCTCCATACCTTAGCAGTTCGCATTACAAAGCGCTTCATTTTGACGTAACGAAAACACCCCTCCCGTACCGCTCCCATACCTCAGGGACTGACTCAGTTAAGCGCTAGACCTGTAGCAAGTTGAAGTGGCAATGGGCAGGCCATATAGCTAGCAGATCTGATAACCGTTGGGGAATAATGGTTCTCGCGGGGCGACCATGAACCGAATGACGCAGAAGAGGAAGGCCACCCTCTTGATGGCCCAACTACATTATTGAGGCTTTTTCGAGCCCTTCAAGAGAAACTATGTATTTTATCAATGAAGATAAAGTTTAAAATGCTGTGCGGCCTGCTTCCCTGCGCCACTGCTGATGTGAATTGAGCATACATCTATCTAGACAGGTAAGGAATATTATCAAGTTCACAGAGTAACTATACATTATATACATAAATGGACGCCTCTTTCCCCGAAGCCGTAGGCAGAGCCTCAATGGGCCTCTTTTCACCGAGGATTGCACCATCGTGGAATATAGACGCGACAAGTGGTGAGCTCATCGCCGCCATTGCTACCCAAGACTAGAGTTGGCTAACGTAATAACACATTCCTTAATAAGCTAGCAGCCAGGACAACTCTTATAGTATTTAAGTCCGGGTAATCCCTTAGTCGGCTTTTACGACATCCACGGGAGGACACGTAGGGTCTTAGGCCGGACACACCACAGCCGAATACTAATAATAATCAACAAAAAGAGTACCTAACCAATTACTAATAATCTTAAAGTACACTCAACTAAGACAATTTCCTCAACTGATAACCAAAGTTAACTATTATTTATTCCGTGACAAAAGAGTCGATACCTACAAAATCCCCGTTGGCTCAAGGATCAGATGACTACCACTATTACTTATTCTGTACATGAGTGAGGTAACCAATTATGCAGTGACGTCATTCTTAGATCATTTATTTGTAAGCTCCAATAGTTTTAACTACAGGCACAGTGGAGTTTTGACGCAGTGAGTTAACTAGTAACTAGATAGAAGCGTACCTATTCGAATTACTGTGTCGTCGTACCGTAGGTGTCCTCAGCATAAAACACGTGCTGGTACTGGCAATAGTGTTTTTTTTTATGAAACTAATAGGCAAACTAGCTTACGGCCCTTTGATGTAAAGTGTTCACCGTCGCTTATAGACACCGGCAACACCGTGGGTATTGTCGATGCGCTGCCAACCCTGAAGGAATTTATGACCACTTTTCTTGAAGCGACACATGTCGTAACCAAGCGGGAAAACCTCAGATTGAAGCTCATTCCATAGTTTTTCCGTTCGTCCAAAGACCCAGGGTACTCCAGAAATTCTAGGCACCGACTTTCCTATAGGAGCGAAATTGAAGTGGTTGGTAAAAAGGCACGGTCTGTTTTTTTTTAACGAACGAGGTTTTTGTTCCCGTCTCGGGCTGTCCCTGCAATTTGACGCGCCGTAGTAAATAATAATAATAATATACGTACCTAGATATGCCACTGCTAGTACATAGCGTTGTCATTGTCTCTCTCTAGATACCATGAGTTTTTAACACCCGACGCAAAAACGACGGGGTGTTATAAGTTACACGTTATGACGGTATGTTATTATGACGTGTGTGTGTGTTGTGTGTGTGTGTGTGTGTGTGTGTGTGTGTGTGTGTGTGTGTGTGTGTGTGTGTGTGTGTGTGTGTGTCTGTCTGTGGTATCGTAGCTCCCGAACGGATGAACCGATTTAGTTTTTTGTTTGTTTGAAAGGTTTGTTTGTCGGGAGTGTTCTTAGCTATGTTTGATCAAACTCGGTTCAGCCGTTTCATTGCATTGAGGGTTTTTTTATTTTTTACAAAATTAATTACTTGTTTAAGGTGGGGTATGCTGCGAAATTGCTAATCGTAGATTTAATTTTTATGACTAAATCAAGTACAATATTCAAATAAAAATATACATGGATACTACATTATAATTCCGAGGGATCACTGTACCAGAAACACGATAACACAATAATTTCTCGATAGAATAAAAATCCAAAGTTACCTCTAACTTTTGCCTAGATTCGAATGTTGAAAAATGGTGCATGTTAATGGGTAGGTATTTAAAAAAAAATAGATAAATAAAATCAATACAACAAAGCCGAGGGTTTACTGTAGGAGTTTTGTAAAATATATACATACATACACACATAGACACACGCCTCTTTCCCCGAAGGGGTAGGCAGATGGTCCTCTTTTCACAGTGGGTTGCACCATCGTGGAATATAGACGTGACAAGTGGTAAGCTCATTGCTGCCATTTCTTCACACGACTGACTCAGCTAACGCTTTCTAGCTAACCACGCTTTCCAACGGTTTAGCGTTAGCGTTAGCTGACAAATCCAAATACAAATCGTGAGCCAGGACAAATTTTATTCCAACGAATCTTATCAAAAAGCCCAGGTAATCCCTTAGTCGGCTTTTACGACATCCACGGGAGGAGACGGAGGGGTCGTAAAAACGGCTTGATCAAGCAGCGCGATGCGTTTTTATTGTATGAAGATTTCTGCCTGGTGTAGGCGCAGCCTTCTGGGTAAGTAACATAGACCTCAGCCTCAGCGTCACAGTTGAGCCACTGTCTTATTTACACTGTGACATGTGATGTAGGCTATGACTATCTGGCAAGGTGTTTAGCAAACAATAAGCAGATCAAAGCAAATCTTGTTTATTTATTGATTCATCATAATCATTATAAGCCGTTAGATGTCCACTGCTGGACGAGGACTCACCCAAATAATGCAATTCAATGGGGGTAATGGGGATTTGCCATAATCACCACCCTTGGCATGGGGATTGGTGATTGCAGTATAGGTACAGTATACTACCCATCCCTAGAGTAAATGGTGGGGTCTATTCTTAGTCGGCCACACAACTGCATTTTTTGCTTACCTTTAACCTTAACATAGAGTTTTTTTTTTTTTTTTTTATAGTTTTTAGGGTTTCTGACCCAGCATTTAAATTATTGTGCATTGCCTGAGGTCGCCAACAGGACTGACAATGTAGTTTACTGCACAAGAATGATAAATTAAGAAAAATTGCACCAAAATCACCACAGATAAAATGGGTTTCTTTCTAATTGACCACTGTTTGTGGCTGGTGTTAGTCTGATGGTCCGAAGGGGGAAAGCAAAGGTTAATTTCCTGTGAGCAGATTATGCAAGTCTCTTATTATTACTGTTGATTCAGCGTTCGGATTTGGTCTGTTTTGTTAGTGTATCATTAGTCATTAATAACACAGCTGAACTATTAATATTGTACAAGCAATATACGAGGTATTTTTGGTTAATTACTGAAGAGACAATAACTTTTTAAATTAACACATTCCTCGCCTAGAACTGCTCGAAAAAGTCACTATACAATAAGCACAGATAAGTTAATAGTTACTACGTAACAATAAGGTTGATTTTGGTTAAGTTTCACAGCTGGGTAAAATCTTCTTATGTTGTTTAGACACAAAATTCTCGAGCAAAGTTGTGCAGTAAGTTACTTTAGTTTATCTATATGCCCAATCACGCAAAGACCTACGGATGATGGTGGGCATTGTCATAGGACACGGTGATCTCAATCACCACCTACTGATGACAGGGGTCACGGACAGTGGACTGTGTCGCAGCTGTCTTAAAGGCTGACAGTGATCATGTGATATTACACTGCCATAAACAAAGCAGGGAAAAAAACGTGACTCCAGAAGTCTGACCTTCATTTATAAACCCTGAGGGATACTGGAACCATAACAGCCATCAACACAGAGTTCTCCGTTATTTGATGGATTTGGGCTGGCTGGGGTCACGTAAGCAGGGGGACGATGCACAGATACCGGTAAAGATCTAATCTATTTTGAATTATATGTCCAAGGTCTCCTAATAATGTTATTGGTATTCTAAACCACTGGGCATTATTATGATGGAAGTAAAGTACCAAACCAAAATAATATTGTGTATAATGACAACATAATATTGTAGCGAGCAAGTACAATATGACTGGCATAATGTACAACCAATTTCAATTATATCAACAACTGTTTGCTTCCTGGCAATAAAGCAGAGAGCATCACCACAACCAATTACACTGCGAATCAAGAAATCGATCACTGCCAAGTTTTAGTTGAGGAAAAAATAGATTACTGCTCTATCATTCATTATTCGGAGTAGGTACATACGACCTTGAACAATATAAAAACTAGTTTTTAATGATAGCGTGACAACACTGGCTAAAAAAACATACTTATTGCACGCAGCGCAAGTTATTAAAAGGGGGTGTATCTGCAGTAATAATATTTTTATAAATATAATATTTCGTTCGGCCGAGGCCTCGCTGTGTTTAACAACATAAAAAGTAGTTTACTTACGTAAGTCGTCCCAAATAAAAATACAAACATTACACAAGGAATTGATTTTGTTGAACGCACAACCACAATTTTTTAAACTGATTTTACACTATAATTTTTCTTTTACAAATAATTTTGCAAGCATTGACAATTGCGTCCGCTTGTTAGGTGTGTTAATTACAGTTCATTTTAATAATAAAAGCGAAAAATTGGAAGGAAAGCCGCGAGAACGAAACACCATTTTGAAGATTGAAGAAAAGATCGTCGAAGTAATTTTTATTGCGAACTGACATGACAGCTTGCGTCAGCGTCAATACGACAAATAGTTTGACAGCGCGTGTCAAAGTTTCCAGCTAAAGTTTACCATTTTGCCTAAAAAATATCGACGAGGCACGGGTTTATATCACGATTCCCTATCGAATAGACTGAAACAGAACAAATCAAATAAAAAAATCATAAGTACCTTATTGCGGGGAGGCTGGATGTTGAATATATCTGCTAAAACTATAGACTATGTTTTTAGGTACGTAGGTTTTTTGTTGTGTGTGTACTGTGTACAAATAGTCTGAAACAATAGTAGATTGTTCAACAAGGGACTAAAACGAGCCATCCATTAGCAGGCTGTTGACATAAAAAAAAACCTTTAGCCCCTAGATACTAGCTAGTATACTTTAGTTCGCGGTTCGCCTACACTACACTTAGCTAAAATGACACGCTTTTAGGTATATATCATGAAAAATTATTGAATTGAATTTCTTGTTTCCTTTGAACTAAGGTAACGTCCATCGTTATGGTAACATCTTTTGACATAATATTATTGCTGCTATCGGAAAAAAAATTGAATCTCTTACCGCCTTTTTCGAAAAGACACGTCTACTTTTATTTAATTTTATTTCCTAGTGTTTTTAGTTATTTTATGTAATTTTGGTGGCATTTTAGCCAATGTAGCTCGTCGATAGATCACAAGTGTAGTGAAATAATACAAACGAATACAAGAAGATTAGTTTTAGAACATTGCAAGCCTCCGTATCGAAGGGGCTTAGAGCATTTAGTATAGGCACAGAATAAAATTAATAGTACTAGCCAATGGTATAGGTAGTCATCGAGCAACACGGAGGCCTGCAAATCCTGCAGTGCTCTAAGTAGGTAGTAGTTAAAAATGTAGATTGCGTGTGACATGTATATTTCTGGCCCCATCCCCTCCATCCCCCCAAATAACCCGCTTCTGTGGTGGCATGGGCACGTGAGTACTGACGAGTCAAAGATAGTTGCACTGATCTTAGTACCTACTGGTAACCTCACTTCAATGTATGAGTCTATTGTTAGTGTCATCATCTTTAATAATAAATATTCTGATTCTGATTCTGAAATAAAACGGAAGTGAATCGCGTGACTTTTTAAATTTTTGGAAATTGTCTATAAAAGTTTTTGTAAAACGGCCACCGTTTTACCAAAACATGACTTGACTGTGACTTAGACGACTTATGACAGTTTTTTTTATACTTCTTGGAATGACGGGTCAAGCAGATGGCCCACCTGAGGGGTTAGTCTGCAAAATTGACAAGCATCTTACACGGCCGTGTGGTGTACACGTCGAGCAACGCAGGCCTTCGTACCGGGTGTACACTACACGGTTTTTTGTATGGGATTTGAGGTTCTCAAGGTGCCCGCTAGGGGCGCTCTTCGATTTCTCCATGCTAAAATCCGTGTAGTGTACACCACACGGCCGTGTAAGTTGCTTGTCAAATTTGCAGATGATTTGCGGCCCCTCAGATGTTAAGCGGAACCCTCTGCCTATGAACAGTGCATTACCTCATAGGTCACGCCCACATAGGTCGCACCCTATGCGGCGTTGCACTGCGCCCGCCACCCTGAGACATACTTAAACATGAAAAGTCTCATGTGCCTGTAATTTCACCGGCACCCATACCCTTCATCATTTAATTAGGCCCTGTCTAAAACCAGCGCTGCACTAAACCTTGGTCTGGTGCAGCATATTCTGAGACAGGGACCTGTTTGACCCCACACAACACACACAACCTATCACACAACCTATCAACTTACCAAAGTTTATATTTTTTTTTATTTATTTTTATTTTTGTTTTTGTTTTTCTACTAGATCTATCTTAATGATCTTGTAGTAGGTACCTACTTAGTAGATTTTTGTTTTTGTTTTCATGGTTTATGTGTGTGTTTTGTTGTGGGGAAAAATAAATAATTTTTCTTTCTTTCTTTCTTCAAACCGGAACACAGCAATGCGAGCACTACTGCTTTGCGGCAGAAATAGGTATGGTGGTATTACTTCCCTGGACGAACTCTTTCACAAAAAAGGTCTACTACTACTACTATTTATACTATTATTTATTCTGTGGTACTACTAAGTAGGTAGCTACTTTTTCTCCGATGGTAACCACTAACCAGAGTGAGCTACGTTTTTAACCCCCGATTAACAAGAGGTTTGTTTTACTACGAGTATGTACCATTGGTACCTACCAAACTACAGAATAAATATTAGCCATAACACCCAGACCTGGACCAAATATTTGTCGTAAAGTACTTACTTTCTACCTATCTGGTATAAACAAAACAGGTAGGTATCGGGAACAAACAAAACTCGATAATCTTGGTAAATATCCCTATTTTAGTGAAAAGTAGGTACCTATTCTAGATTCTAGAAGGCTACAAAAAATCGCCTGAAAAAATATAACACCTCTACCACTAGAAGTGTAGGTACCTACTGGTACCTATGCATCTGTAGTTTGTACATTTTACTTATTTTGATTTAAACTACATACTTAAGGCAAAAAAAACACACACAACTCAAGTAATAAATATTATTTTTTAAACTTTCGCGATCAGAACTCATATTTATGGATATTATCACGGGTATTTATCGCGTATTACCTTATTATTTATTTTCCCCGGCGCGTCGGGAAAAATATTTTTATTACTATTATTTATTCTGTGGTATTACTAAGTAGGTACTTATACTCCGATGGTAACCACTAACCAGAGAGAGCTACGTTTTTAACCCCCGAAGAGGTTTGATACCTATTAAGGCAATTATTATTGCCTATATATTATTAAGGCCTATTTGAGGCGTATTACCTCATTTTTTATTTTCCCCGACGCGTCGGGAAAAATAAATAATAAGGTAATACGCGATAAATACCCGTGATAATATCCATTAATATAATAAATATAACTGTGCCAATTGTACATCAAGTAAGTTGGTACGTATATACTTACCTTTCGTTAGGACCTATCTACATATAGGTACCAGCGATAAACACCTGCCAAGGATAGGGTAGGTAGGTACGCACGTATCTACTTAGTACAGCCGGGAAATCTGAATCCAATACCACCTCGACAGTATTCGACAACTCATTTATTACGAAACACATAGCAAACCACAAGTAAAATAAAGGTAGATCGACTACGGTGAACCACAACATAGGTACAACTACAACCCACATAAGTAAGGACAATAGGTATTTATATAAAGTGCAAAATATAAATAAAAATCTCAACTCTGAATGTTCCACTCTTTCATTAGAAACCCCACTCGACACGAAAGCAAAAATAAAATAAGTGACTTCCCCTTTTTGGCTTTAAAATCCGTCGTTTTAGTACCGACACTAATGTATGGTATCGAAAGTTGGGTATGGTAGAAGAAACATGAAAGTAGAATAAATGCAGTGGAGATGAGAGCTTTGAGAAGTATGTGTGGTGTGACATTGATAGATAGAATGAGGAATAGTGTGATAAGAGAGCGTTGTGAAATTAAAGAAGACGTAGTGACTAGGATTGAGAAAGGAATGCTTAGATGGTTTGGGCATTTAGAAAGGATGGACGATAGTAGATTGTCGAAACGGGTACATAAGACGAGCGTGAACGGGACACTGGGAAGGGGAAGACCTCGGCGAACGTATTCAGACCAGATCGGAGACGTTCTGGAAAAGGCCAGGTCAAGAGTACCCCCGACGAGAATGTGTGAAGAATGTGATGAGAGTGAATGAAGCAAAAGAGGTGTGTCAGGATCGTAGCAATTGGAAATCTGTGGTCTCTGCCTACCCCTCCGGGAAACAGGCGTGAGTTTATTTATGTATGTATGTAAATTGATTCGTCATAATAAATAATCGATTGACAACTCATTCATCAAAATAGGATGAGTAGTTTAGGCACTTCGATGCAACATACGTAAATAAAAACATACATAGACTGCTAAAAACATAACCCTAGCTTTGCCGTACTCGAGTAAAAAAATACACCACAGCCTACGTATAAACTTCAGTCTCATTACCTTCATTCACATCAGAAATTATTCTCCAATACGCGAAATCCTCCCTCAACCCTTTACTACCCAAATAGTACGGGTACCCCTTACCCGTAGCTAGATAAAAAATACCCTGCCTACTTCTATTTGTCCCCAGCCCCATTTCATTCACCACCTGAGGATTATTTTTGTAGCAATTTGCGTCTCTGGCTTGCTGCAAATTCTCACATCGAATTGCTAAGAACTTTTTTGGGTTCCTCAATGCTGCTAACCAGAGGGTTAGGACACGAAAATGACTACAAGTGGATGTGCACGGGTACAAGTCCAGTTCAGAAGGCTGGAACTCTCCACCGTTAACGTATATATCCACATGCCCCATGGGAGTAGCCATCCCAAATCCGTCAATATTCGTATGGATCACTTGGACAAAGTCTGCATTCGATGCGTCCAGCCTATCGGTCGCGCCCAGTGTCCTGAAACACGGTCCAGATGGCTCCAAAGAGACGATAGAAGAGATGTTCCTTCCAGTCATCTGTTGAAAGTTTCTGGCAATGTAGCTGACGGTTTGGCCTCCAAGGCTGAAGCCGACCAGCTCCAACAGACGAGGGTCGAGGCCAGATTCTGTGAGCTGAACCAGGACTTCAGCAACGTGCTTCCCGACCGGTCGCATCATTCTGCTGGCTCTGGAAAAGGAGAAGAAATCAATTAGATTGGGGCTTCTAGTCTGGTTGAAGCGACGCGTGACCTGGCGGTTCTTATTCAACGTATGCCGTTCAGCCTGGCAATGCAGCCAGCATCTACATCAGAGATGCTTCCGTCTGGTAATGATTGGGATCAGTTGAGGTATCTTTAGATTGTTTGCAACGGTCACTAGATAGCTAAACAGTTTGATTATGAATTTTAACCCCCCACGCAAAAAGAGGGGTGTAATAAGTTAGACCACTATGTGCGTGTGTCTATCTGTGGCACCGTAGCTCTTAAACGGGTGAATCTATTTGAATGCGTTTTTTTATATTTGAAAGTAGGTTTTCTAGCGATGGTTATTAGACATTTTTCATAAAAATCGGTTCAGTCGTTTCATCGAGAAGGGGGTTATTTAAATTTTCAAAACGTCTTTTTAAATTGTGTTTATACCTACTTGTATTATTCCTTCTTTCTGGAAATAAAGATATAGGTACCTACAGTAGGTGTCTATAGATAAGTGGATTTGAAAAAAAAAAAAAAAAAAAAAACGTCAACATCAACATCAACATCAACATGTAAGCTCTACCTTCCAGTTATAGTCTGCTAGCTAGTGGATACATATGACACACCCTGGAATTCCTCGGATCAACCTTTCTTTCTTCCACAAACTGTTGACTCCAGAAATACTAAGTTATCATTGCATATTTCCTGAAGAAACAATTTAGGAGTAGGTACATAAAGTACCAGTACAAATAGGCTGTATGGATGCTGCTGCCCATCTTATGACGTAATCAGCCGCTTATTCCACAGGACGATTTTGAGGAGTCCTCTCAGAGGAGACCACCGGTACCTACGTAGGTATTTCTGTAGGACAAAAGTTCTAAGGTTTGGATTGTACTTACAAGTAATAATGCACCGTGTTGAACCTCTGATTGTCCACCAGAATGACATTGTATCCTTTGGCTTCATATTCGTTTGCCATCATGTTCGCAATGGGAAAATATGGACCGTCGAGGTACCCCACTGCTAACAGGAGGGTTTTTCTGGAATGAGAAAACATAGGACTAAGTTACACAACCAACCTATACGTCAAAGCTTCGTATAACAACTGTGACATACCTACCTACATGACCCGAGAACGTAATTGCATAGGCCCATTCAGTTAAACTATAGCCCAACCTGATGTAAGGTTGGTAAAGTGGTCACCGTCGCTTATAGACACCATCGACACCCGGGTGCATTGTCGATTGCCTACCCTGAAGACATTTTTTTACATTCTTGAAGCGACACATTTCGTAACCAAGACGGGAAACCCTCAGATGGTAGCTCATTCCACACCTTGTAGGTATGAGGAAGAAATGATCTCGAGAAACGAGTCGTTTGAGAAACCCAGAGTTCTATGATGTGTGGATGAGCTTTGTCACGGTGCGTGCCGGGAAGAGCGATGGTAAAATCTCGATGCCACCGGGATGAGATTGAAAATTGATTCACTAATGGCCTTACCAGCTATAGTGAGCCCTTATGACTTATCTTACCTATACCATAATCGGATAGATCAATGCCTGATCAGACACGAGGATTCCCTGTATCGTGGTATCAGGAAGTACCACCTACCATGGTACCAGACATAAAACTTTTGTCCCAAGGCAGGGCGAGCCACTAGTTAATAGTGTATCTTGGCTCGCTTCCTTCAATCTCTACTAGGGTATGAAGGTGAGCCTCTGCCAGTCTGTACCGATTACTCTTATGTAAGTCTAGTAGTACGTGGAGAAATCCGACATGGATACCTGTCTACCACGGAGGTGACGGGTGGGTTATGCCGGACTCGTCCCGGCTAAAACCATCACTGTGTTCGTCCGGTCGCCTTTAAATTAGTCGGGACAACGGGAACGTTTTCGCACTCTTCCGCGGCCTAAGCCAAGGGTTTATAACGGTCTCTATCAAGGGCATTATCAGCCCGACATCAGCCCATTATCAGGCATCTTTTAAGGCGATATGTTAAAATACCGAATGGGCAGAGTCTAGCAAGAAAACAATAGCTGCAAGAAAGTGACAGCGCTATTACTCACATGCACGCGGGAAGAGATGAGGTATAGATTTCTGCCGCTAGGAAGTAACTGACGTAAGCGACAAATGATTAAACTTCGTCTTTCTTCAAAAGTAGCAAATATAAAAAAAACTCTACTACGAGTATCATCTAAACTTACTGAATAGTAAGCTTAATATTTTCTCTAATCAAAGGAGATACCTAAAACGGGTTTCAGGAGTGCCAATTTCAAAAAATAAACTATCGTGAAAAGTTTTACCAATGGTGTTTCTTGTCTATGATTTATTTAGATTACATCCTTAAGTAATTAGGTACTGTATTAACATCAAGTCTGTAACCTTTACTGTTACTGAGTGAGCATGTAACGCAACGAATCCAAAATTTTAACATATTGTCTCAAGTCTCTTAATTTATCGAAGGCTCTATCAGAGTAGTTTCCACCTCAGCGAAGGCTCTATAACAGTCCGTACTTACAGCCTCTGGCAGTTCCTCTGGCTCTTTCAGTCTCGAAGGTCTTTGGTAGCCAATCATGAACATGTCACAAATGAAAACCTTCAGCAGTAGTGTAATTTTTTTCCTTTTGAGACTTGCTGTTTGATGTACACGGAGATACAAACCTTTTAAAGTTAATCCTGGGGTCCTTCGCCATATTTCTGGCGTTCCAGTAGGTGTATTTCACCCGGCTTCTTCCGTTCCCTTGCACCACGAAGGCGAGGTACTTCAGCTGACTCTTTGGGATGTCTGCTGGCTTGGTGGAGCCTAGGCCTGGAAGTGAATTAACCAAATACATACTAGTTTACAGGGCTGTAGTGTAGTGCTAAATTAGGAAGGTATTTTTGTGAATAAAGTCCATGTATATGATTCATTTGGAAAACGCAAATTTTTTACGTCTGTCCACTGAACGACATCTGAACCATATATGGTTTAAACAGAAATTTGAAAGATGCATAAAAATGTTAATGGATCAAACAGGACGATCAAAGTCCAATGGATCATTCTCAATGGATCAAACAGGAACTAGTCTAGACAACGTGCACTTGGAGTCTCCGACGTCATAGCCTTTCGTACGACGACGGATCTGTGTTGCGCACTCAGTCGAAAAGTGTAATGCCAAGCATAGCTCGATCCATGGCCCGTTGTGCAACCCGTACTCGGTGCACAGTCTCCTAGTAAGCGTCCATGTCTCGGCACCGTAAGTCATAGTTGGCAGAACACACTGATTATAGAGACGGGTCTTCAGGCACCGCCTGTTTTAGAAGCCACAATTTGGCAGACTGCCCACTTGCTTATGCAGGTAAATGACGGCTCACCATCATAATTATCTGCAGTGCTGGTGAATGATAGACACACGGATGGATGAGCTACAGTAACAAATCTCCGTTTGGACCCTTTGAGTACCCTAAAAACGAAGACACCCAAAATGTAGAGCATTTTTTTTTAACTTCTTGATTGACAGAACAAGCTGATGGCCCACCTAATGTTAAGCGGTAACCTCTGCCTTTAACAATGCATTACCACATAAGTCACGTCCACCCAGGACGCACCCTATGTTGCATTGCACTGCGCCCGCCACCCTGAGACATAAAGATGAAAGTCTTATGTGCCTGTAATTTCACCTGCAACCATACCCTTCAACCCGGAACACAGGAATTCGAGCACTACTGCTATGTGGCAGAAATAGGTATGGGTAGTACTTCCCCATACGAACTCTCTCACAAAAACGCTCTACTACTACTAAATATACTAACGTTGTCGCCATTCCCGAAACTATTGTTGGTGTAGTCTGCGGAATTTTGCCCACAACTACTTATAAAGACTTTTGTGGTGTGATAGGGAAAGCCGTGCCAAACTGTGCCAAGGACGGGACCTCGGCAAACGTGATTTATTTAGCTTGTATAACACTTTTACATTTGGGTCTTATGTAGATAAATGGACGATCTAGAGCAAGGAAACATATTGATAACTTGTGTTATGGATTACTAGATAACTTATATACTTAATACAATATCACAATATTACACAATACAATCACAATTTTCGCAATATTATATATATACAATATTTTCCCGTTTATATAAAATAATGGATATGATTCACGAAAGTTTTTATAGTGAAAATTCATACAATACATCACATAGATAGATATATTTTTTTAAACATAGAAAATACCCAGAACACCCTGAACAATTAACTGCAGATCATACAAATATTTGTTCCGAGGCGGGAATCGAAGCCACAACCTCCTGTGTCACAGGCGAACCTTCGCCCGCCGCGCCACAGAGGTCGTCGTAAGATGACCAACCATTTTTCCTCTCCTTTTTAGGGTTCCGTAAAAAAAATACGGAACCCTTATGGATTCGTCATGTCTGTCTGTCTGTCTGTGCGAGTATGTCACAGCCACTTTTTGCCGAAACTATAAGAGCTATGCTGTTGAAACTTGATAAATAGATGTACTCTGAGAACCGCAATAAGATTTTCAAACAAAAATAGAAAAAAAACAATAAATTTTTGGGGTTCCCCATACTTAGAACTGAAACTCAAAAAACTTTTTTTCATCATAACCATACATGTGGGGTATCTATGGATAGGTCTTTAAAAATGATATTGAGGTTTCTAATATAATTTTTTTCTAAACTGAATAGTTTGCGCGAGGGACACTTCCAAAGTGGTAAAAAGTGTGTCCCCCCCCCCGTAACTTCTAAAATAAGAGAATGATAAAACTAAAAAAAATATATGATGTACATTACCATGTAAACTTTTACTCAAAATTGGTTTGAACGAGATCTAGTAAGTAGTTTTTTTTTAATACGTCATAAATCGTAATCCATCCAAGAACTTTTATATTATGTTACTTGCTGCTACGGAACCCTTCATGGGCGAGTCCTACTCGCACTTGACCGCTTTTTTTTAAACATTGTTAGACTATACGATCTCACCTGTTGGTAAGTGACGATTTGGCCGAAGATGGAGCACAAAGGTCTAGAAGGCACCTATTCACTCTAGCCTTAAAGAGATCCAGATTATAGTTTTCAGGAAAGACAGACGACGGTATTGTATTCCACTCCTTAGCAGTTCGCATTATAAAGGTAGAACTGAAACGTTTAGTACGAATAGAGGGTATAGTAATGAGGTAAGGATGGTATACTGAGCCGTGCGTCTGTTCGTCCTATGGTGAAAAGGAGATGGTGGGATCAGATCGTGGAGTCCTGAGTTTTCTCTACTTCGATTAAAAGCAGATTACACAGCCATTGGATTAGGTTCGTCACATCCCACAAGGGTCAAAAGCGACTGTGCTGCCTATACGTTTAGAGGAAAAGCCGTGAATGTATATAGCATCCACGCACGTGAATGTTTTTGTCATGTTATATCGTATAGTTTGAATCATACATTTTATATTAGTTTATCCAAGGCCGTTTTTTGTTTACTTCTCGATCGGTAGTTAATTTGTATTCCATCGACACATCATTTGCTTGCCTATTGTTCTTGACATAGGTTCCCAAATCTGCAGGAGTTGAGAGGTCATTGTTAGTTCCTGATGGCTTGACGGGTTTTGACGTGGATTGACGTCAGAGGCTTAAGTTTTAATATTTCTTTATTTTTTTAACAATGACAGTCCTTCATTTGACCTATACGATGTGGCCGACGATGAAGCACAAAGGTTTAGAAGGCACCTAATTCCATCTTGTCTTAAAGAACATGACGAAGGTAGTAATTAATGTTGAAGTATACAAGCTTCTGACGCAGGTGTTAGGACTTCCCAAATCTGTTTTAAATTGAGATGGGTAGACTTTTATGTGGTAAAATCATTGGCTTAATTTTAAGTTAAGTTGATGGGTAAGTAAGTACTTATTTCCGGGTTTTTCTGCAATCAAAAGATTAATGATGTTTTTTGTTGGAAAAAAGCATTTTTCAAAACAAGGGTCATACGTGTACACAAACATTGCCAAATCTTGCAACTGAATTTTAAACTAGTTCTACCAGTTCTGCAGTTTTAAACCGATTGAGCTGAAGATTTGCCTATGTAGGCATGTTCCGATGACAATACAATATGATGGTGACAGCGAGCTGATCTGATGATGGAGACGGAAGTTGGACAACGGAACTCCTCGATGGATAATAGTAGACTGGCCGTGTTTAGGCTCATTTTGATCAGCACACGGTTACGATCACTAATTTTATAAAAGCTTGTATTGAAAAATATATTTTTCACAAAAATCTTATTATTTTGTATGAATATTTCTAAAGTTTATTTGCCGAAAACAGATTTACAAATACTTACAAAAGCACTCCTGACGAAAAACGAAGGGGTGTTATAAGTTTGACGTGTCTGTGTGTGTGTGTGTGTGTGTGTCTATCTGTCCCATCGTAGTTCCCGAACGGATAAACAGATTGAGTTTTTTTTTGTTTGAAAGGTGTATTTGTCGGGAGTGTTCTTAGCGTTGTTTGATGAAAATCGGTTCAGCCGTTCAGAGTTAAGGGTTTTTTTTAATTTTTACAAAATTAATTACTTGTTCAGAACCTACACATTCACTTTCACGTCTATTTGCTAGTTCATTGTCTTCAATCAAATCTGAGAACCTCAATTTGAGACTCTTTTTATCGATGAAAAATTCTGAAACTTTGTATAGACCTATGGTATTGGATGACAATACAATATTATGGTAACAGCGAGCTGATCTGGTAATGGAGACGGTGGGTGCACAACGGAACTGGGTTTGGGCTCATTTTGATCGGCTCACGCTTCTGCTTACTAATATTTTTAGTGCATTTTTATAAATGTCCGTGGTGTGTCCTGCCTTAGAATTTACCCCACCGTCTCCTCCCGTGGATGTCGTAAAAGCCGACTAAGGGATTACCCGGTCTGTTAGTTAGATTCGTTGGTGTAAGATTTGTCCTGGCTACTAGGAATGTGTTGTTACTGGAAGAATGTGATAGCTGAGTCATTCGTGGGACGCAATGGCGGCGATGAGCTCACCCCTTGTCACGTCTATTTCCCACGATGGAAAAGAGGCCCATTAAGGTTCTGCCTACCATTTCGGGGAAAAAGGAGTGTGTCCATTGTATGTATGTTTTATAATTGTAATATATTTACATACTAACTACCGAAGTTAAATATAAGCTTTTAAAAAGATAGGTATGTTAAGTACCTACGTATTGACCTTGGTAATGCGTGACTCTTTCAATGCAACTTAGCCCTTTGTTCAGAGATTTTGATCTCATATGGTGACGCACTTAGGTAAAGGGTTACCTAAATTCACGGGAAATGTACCTATTTCTTAATAATTAATTAAAAAGCGATGGTAGCCTAACGGTTCAATAGTGCAACTCAGAATCCAACGATACCGGGTTCGATCCTAGCCTCCGCAACAATGACTTTTCTAAGTTATGTGCGGATTTCCATCGCTCTGTGCTTCGGAGGGCACGTTAAGGGTAGCAGTCGATAAGCCATGTCAGAGGCCATCGGGCGGCTTGACAAACTCCGACACCAGAGGCCAGCACTACCTCATACGAAACGAAACGAAACGAATAATTAATTTTATGATTGAAGTTTTAAAACTGACAAAAGGTGAGTCAGCCATGTTTGGATTAAACTCATTCGTAATTAAAGTCCCAGGTACCTATATTAAAATCCCAGGTACCTATATTAAAGTCCCAGGTACCTATATTAAAGTCCCAGATACCTATATTAAAGTCCCATGTACCTATATTAAAGTCCCAGGTACCTATATTAAAGTTCCAAGTACCTATATTAAAGTCCCAGGTACCTATATTAAAATCCCAGGTACGTATATTAAAGTCCCAGGTACCTATATTAAAGTCCCAGGTTCCTATATTAAAGTCCCAGGTACCTATATTAAAGTCCCAGGTACCTATATTAAAGTCCCAGGTACCTATATTAAAGTCCCAGGTACCTATATTAAAGCCCCAGGTACCTATATTAAAGTCCCAGGTACTTACATTAAAGTCTCTGGTACCTATATTAAAGTCCCAGATTCCTATATTAAATTCCCAGGTTCCTATATTAAAGTCCCAGGTACCTATATTTTCAATGATTTGTTATTTTCTAGATACTATGTGATTTTTGATGTGGAACATCTTTCCTCTCGCTTTCCTGCAGTCTGTGGCAGAAATTTCGTGAAAAGGGACGGAAGTGTGTAGGAAGCGCGCATTTTCACGGAGAGGTTGGAAGTATCAGCCATGTTTAGTAGTAGTAGAGCTTTTTTGTGAAAGAGTTCGTCCGGGGAAGTACTACCACCATACCTATTTCTGCCGCAAAGCAGTAGTGCTCGCATTGCGGTGTTCTGGTTTGAAGGGTAAGGGTGCCGGTGAAATTACAGGCACATGAGACTTTTAATCTTATATCTCAGTGTGGCGGACGCAGTGCAATGCCACATACGGTGCGTCCTAGGTGGACGTGACCTATGAGGTAATGCACGGTTCATAGGCAGAGGGTACCACTTAACATCAGGTGGGCCATATGATTGACACGTCATTCCAACTAGTATAAAAAAAAATGGTGCTTATTACCTACCAAGGAGGTGAGATGTCATAGATGTTACTTTTTTTTCTCTTTAATTGGCGTCGCACGACTTGTGCATTTGCCATTTTCAAGTATAATTATTGTATTTTCAATATAATTTGCAACTACAATACTTCCATTCACCAAAGTCACAGTCAAGGCATGTTTTAGTAAAACGGTGGCCGTTTTACTAGATAGGTGTTATGGTGGTAACTCACCAAGGGCGCAGTATAATCATTTTTCGCTTCTTGAAATGACTTTTGGCGCATTTCGGTTTTGGTTTATCGTTTGGCTTGATGTTGAACGGAATCACAAGAACTTGAAACGTAAGTAAGTAAGTAAGTAAGCTTCATATCTCGAGTTGATGGCCTCCTATTTTGTAGGTGGTTATCAATATAATCATGGTGCAATCCATCGATCCTAAAGTGAAGGCAACTGTATCTAGAATAGCTTTGCGACACATACCGGATGGAATTACAGTACTTAACCTAGCTCTAGATGTTTAGGTACATTTATCGTCTTTCTAACTAAAACAACACGATTATTTTACACATACATACATAGACACGCGCCTTTTTTCCCCGAAAGGGTAGGCAGAGCCTCAAATTAATTAATGACGAGGCACTGGGTGCGAAAAAGTTACAAAGCTCAGAACATCGTCGAAGAGTTGCGTGTTTGTGTATTCTACCGCATACATTTCGGCGAGTGTGCTCAGGAGCTGCACGATTTGATCCCCTTGTCTCCATTCCTCGTGACGACCTCTGTGGCGGGGCGGGCGAACGTTCGCCTGGGATGCCGGAGGTTGCGGGTTCGATTCCCGCCTCGGAACAAATATTTGTGCGATCTGCAGATATTTGTTCAGGGTATTCTGGGTATTTTCTATGTATAATAAAAAAATATCTATCTATGTTATATATTGTATTAAGTATATCAGTTATCTAGTACCCATAACACAAGCTCTGCTTAGCTTGGGGCTAGATAATGTTGTGTAAACTGTCCAGCATTATTTATTTATTTATTTATTTATTATTCCGCCACCTGACTACCAGGTCTTCAAAAATGATATTGAGGTTTCTAATATATTTTTTTTCTAAACTGAATAGTTTGCGCGAGAGACACTTCCAAAGTGGTAAAAAGTGTCCCCCCCATAACTTCTAAAATAAGAAAATGATAAAACTAAAAAAAAAAATTATGTACATTACCATGTAAACTTCCAACGAAAATTGGTTTGAACGAGATCTAGTAAGTAGTTTTTTTTGAATACGTCATAAATCGTAATCCATCCAAGAACTTTTATATTATGTTACTTGCTGCTACGGAACCTTTCATGGGCGAGTCCGACTCGCACTTGGCCGCTTTTTTTGTGATAGCGGCAACAGAAATACTTCATCTCAGAAAAATTCAACTGTCTAACTATCACGGTTCATGAGATACAGCCTAGTGACAGACGGACAAACGGACAGCGGAGTCTTAGTAATAGGGTCCCGTTTTACCCTTTGGGTACGGAACCCTAAAAATGGTCAAAGTAGCACGGAAGAACTGGAAGCGAAAAGCTGAAAACCGAGATGAATACAATTCATACAAAAAACATATTTAAATCGGAGCACCCGTTCCGCAGCATCCTGGAAACGGCTGCACCAATTAACACCAAACATATCTAGTAACCATCTCGCAAACACCATCTTTCATACAAAAAAAACCTCATTGAAATCAGAGCACCCGTTTCATAGTTACAGGGAACAAAGAAAGACCTGCATACAGACATACAGACTGATGTACAAACACACTTAAAAAACAAGCAAAAAGATAAAGTGTTATAAGTTTGACCGCTATGTGTGTCTGGTCTGTCTGTCTGTCTGTCTGTCTGTCTGTCTGTGGCACCGTAGCTCTTAAACGGGTGAACCGATTTTAATGCGTTTTTTTTATTTGAAAGCAGGTTTTCAGCGATGGTTCATGTATGTAGGTATGTTTGTCTGGGTGGATTCCGGGTGGAATCTTGCAACTGAATTTTAAAGCATTTATTCTCAACCGATTGAGCTGAAATTTGGCATACCTGTCAAGTTCAGATGTCAATACAATATTATGGTGACAGCGAACTGATCTGATGGTGAAGACGGAAGGTGGACAACGGAAGTGCTCGATGGATAATATTAGACTGGCCGTGTTTAGGCTCATTTTGATCAGCACACGGTTACGATCACTAATTGTATAAAAGCTTGTATCGTTTTTTTTTTTTCAAAAAACTTGTTTCAAAATCGGTTCAGCCGTGTCATAGCGTTGGGGTTTTTTAAATTTTTAAATTTATTTTTGTTGTCTGGCTTTAGAAAATCCTTCCTATAGTGTCTTAGACTCTATCCAAGAAAATTGTAATACCAGTTAGAGTCCAATCTTGAACTTGGCCTACATACTGCGTCTGTTATTGCATTACCTAGGTAAGTGGTCTCACGATTGTGTTTGTACTTTTACCAGAAATCTTGATTGTCACTTACTAACTTGGCTTATGAAATTCAGCATCTTCATCAGCGGTAGACGTCCACTCCGACGGCCCCGAGGCCATTGGGGAGACTCCCCCATAGTATAGGGAGATTTGTCATAATATCGGGTATTTTTTTAAATTAAAATCAATACAGTAAATTCGAGGGTTTACTGTAGGGGTTTTGTAAAATTATCTATATTTTACGAGATATTCAATGAAAACTGCTGTTTCGGGCGGCGCGTGTTTTTTAACCCCCGACGCAAAAACGACGGGGTGATATAAGTTTGACGTGTCTGTGTGTGTGTATGGGTGTGTGTATGTGTGTGTGTGTGTGTGTGTGTGTCTGTCTGTCGCCTCGTAGCTCCCAAACGGATGAACAGATTTAGTTTTTTTGTTTGTTTGAGAGGTGAATTTGTCTGGAGTTTTCTTAAGCTATGTTTGATCAAAATCGGTTCAGCTGTTTCATGGCGTAAGAGGGTTTTTTTAATTTTTACAAAAATAATTACTTGTTTTGTATGAAGATTTCTCTGTGGGGTTGGCGCAGTCGTTTATTGTCTCATACGTGGAAATGTAGTTTTCTTAGTGTTGTAAGAAAAATAATTACACCGTAGTCTTTGGTACAGTAGTTTGATTATAATGATAACATTCCTATGAAGACAGTCATTTAATTTTAGTCATATGTTTGTGGAAATAAATAGAATGAAACATCTGAGAACCTTCGTCCATTCCACTCTATGGAATGCAACGATGAACAGTCTTGAGACACCTCCATCCACCGCTTTCCTGTGACCTCTACAATGTCTTTGGTCCACCGAAAAGGGGTTATTCCTCTTCATGCGTGATCCGGGTATTCAAGTATCTGCTGTAATGTTGCCTGATTCTTCTAGGTTTGGTCGCGTTAGGAGTAAATTTAGTGTAAAAGACGATTCAAAATGATCCTTGTGATTTCGATGAATAAAATACTTTCGACTTTGGTGAGTTTGTTTTTAAACTGATGCGTTAATGACGGAAGAAGCAGATGGCCCAGCTGATGTTAAGCGGAAACCTCTGCCTTTTACAATGTAGCTACTACCTCATAGGTCACGTCCACCTAGGACGCGCCCTACGTGGCATTGTACTGCGCCCGCCACCCTGAGACAAAGATTAAAGTCTCATGTGTATGTAAATTCACCGGCGCCCATACCCTTCAAACCGGAACACATCAATGCGAGCACTAATGCTTTGCGGCTGAAATAGATATGAAGGTACTTCCCCGGACTAACTCTTTTACAAATAACTCTACACCTACTAAAAATTAAAACATTTAGGAAGTACATACAAACTGACATAAATCCTGCAGGGAATCCAAGCTCCATTCTCGACTCAAGGCGACTCGATCCAGCCATCACCAATACGAAACACAAAATATAACACAAATTCGCCATTTTACATTATAAAAACTAACTTTTAAAATTAGAATTACGAGTTTAAAGAGATCATAATTTTTGGTGCGTATCCGAATATTTTTTATCTGTGCATGATAAAAGCGCGGGAACAGATCGTTTTGTTTTTTAAAGGCAGCGAGCGCGCACGCATTCCTCTTACAACTGACTCATTGACTTACGACAACGTAAACTTAGACCACAGACGAGGTTATGCGCCGGTTGATGAGGTATTTTGCTCATTATAATGTTTTGAAACTGTGTTTGACGTACTGTATATATTCTGTGACGGCGTCTGTGGCGTGAAGGCGTACCCGGGTGAGATGCGAGAGATTGTGGTTTAAGATACATCAGGAACAAAAAACTAATTGAAATAATCATTTTAAAATGATCCATTGGAGATAGGATCGATCAGGAACAAAATTATAGGTATAATGGATAGAACAGGACAAGGGATCGATCTCAATGTATCGAACAGGAACTACTCTAAATTCTCGCTGCGGGAAAAATAAGTAAACAAATAATGCTGGATAGTTCACGCAACAGTATCTAGCCCGGAGCTAAGCAGAGTTTGTGTTATGGCACAGAATATGGGTAATAGATAACTGATATACTTAATACAATACATTACATACATAGATATTTTTGATTATACATAAAAAATACCCAGAACACCCTGAACAAATATTTGTTCTGAGGCGGGAATCAAACCCACAAACTCGTGCGTCGCAGGCGAACCATTGCCCGCCGCGCCACAGAGGTCGTCAAAAATGTTTATGTTATCTGTATATATTTGTTCCGGGTCTGTGTGTTATGGTAGCATGGTACTCGTAGTTCCTGATACTCATGACAGGGAATCCTGGTGTGGGATGGGATCGGGGAAAAACGGTAAAACGGTGGCCGTTTTACCCAAACTTTGGTGGACAATTTCCACCAATTTTAAAAGTCACGCAATTCACTTCCATTTTATTTCACTACACCTGTGCTCTTTACGAGCTAATGCCACCAACATAACACAAAATAACTCAAAAAAACACAAGGAAAAGGAATAAAATAGAAGTAGCAAACGTCTCTTTTCGAAAATGGCGGGAAGAGTCTATACCTATATCTATCTACTAGTGAAATGCCCGCGACTTCGTCCGCGTGTACTTTTCCATACAAACTTAAACACACCGCTGCACCCCCTTAGGAGTTGAATTTCTGGAATTCCTTTCTTATTGCACCCATAGACCATAAAAAGAACGTAGGTACCCTCCAAATTTCAGGTATCTAGGACTTATGGTTTAGTCTGTGCGTTGATAGTCAGTCAGTCAGTCAGTCACGCAACGATTTTATAATTATGTATACTAGCAAACCCGGCGAACTCCTGATGGCTTCGTTTTATGTAACATTTCGTTTGGTGATTATATTTAACACAATACCGGTTTGTCACATGAAATTAACTGAGCAGAGAACAATGAGTAGCTGTCAAACAATGTATCACGCACCGGCGCCATCTACTTAAAATATTGGTTTGTAGTACATGCTACGTATCAGAGATGGCGCTGTATGTGAAAAAAGATTTTCCCGCTTTTCTGTTGAAATTTTTCCTGAATTTTCTTTGCTATAAACCTCACGGAGCCCGAGACCTTTCCAACGAATGCAAAACCGTGGAAATCGGTTCGTGCGTTCTGGAGTTATAGCGTCAGGAAGGAAAACCCGACTTATTTTTATATAGTAGATTGATGATTTATATTTTAGCCTGTATGCACTGCCTCCTCTCTAATACCATAGAATAAATAATAGTACATAACTAATACATCTTATCAGTTCTTATCCATTCTCGTCCAACTAAAAGATGTCATCCTATATAGGTACAATACCTACATAATACAAAATATTATATTTCTCGGTTGACATAGTCAACATCTATAAAATAAAAAACCTTTTTGTAGTTAACTCTATTAAAAATCTAATGGCTTAGCATACTGGCAGTCTTCGCAACCCTTCTTCGGTTTACAAATCCCCCCTTTACAATTCGTCTCCCCCTTTCTCGGGTGTTCTGGTAATTTCTCCGGCTTGAACCAAGGTTGGTGTAATTTATCCAGCATGGCTTGTTCAAATGACTGTAATCTCTTGACTGGTGAGGGTGCTGATGTGATGAGATGGAGCGAAGACACGAACAGGAGAATTATCTGAAAAATAAATATTTATATTTATTGGTTTGGCAAGTACATTTTGCATTTTAAATAAATAAGGGAAACTGGGGCTTTCCTCCATTTTTGAAAAGAAACATCATCTACTGATCATCATCTGTGATTTTGTGTAATTTTCTCGTCTATAGAACACAGGGTAGAGAAATTAAATGGAAGTGAATTGCGTGAATTTTCAAATTGGTGGAAATTGTCAAACTAAGTTTTAGAGTAAAACGGTGGCCGTTTTAAGGCGACTTTAACTGTGAAGACTTGGAAGGAGTGTTACCATACATTAACATACATTATTAAATTATTCTTGAAAATGGCAAATGCACAAGCCATGCGATAATAAAGAAAAAAAAATGTCGTGTAGGGCTCGCGTCTTTAGGCTTCCCTCACAGAATAAATAATGCATCCGTACCGTTGTTTTGGCTAACTTTTGAATAACTTAGGTACTAGAGTCCGCGCCACGACTGTAGTAGTCCGGTGACTGGAGCGCTAGTTTCTATGCGCACAAGTTCAAAAGCAAAAATCTACCTCTGTTATCCGTTAGTTCCTCAAAGGGCCATTGGACTACTTGTACTAATATTTATTCTGTGGTTGGACTTCAGTCGTGGTGCGGACTCTACCATGAAAGTATGGACGGGCCTTACCCATACAAAACGTCTGTGAAAAATAAGTACCGTAGGTACGTTACGTCACTCGTTGCCGTCACAAAGACCGACTGAAGCGAAGTGAGTTACGCAAAAAGAGATGTGTTATAAGTTTGTCCGCTATGTGTGTCTGTCTGTCTGTGGCACCGTAGCTCTGTTAGTACGTTATGTGTAGAAGAAATCTTGAAGATGAATTTTGAACTAGTTAACCTGCACCCGATTGACCTGAAATTTGGAATACCTGTCAAGTTCCGATGACAATACAATATGATGGTGACAGCGAGCTGATCTGATTATCCTTCAGACCAGAACACAGCAATGCGAGCACTACTGCTTTGTGACAGAAATAGGTATGGTAGCTCTTCCCCGGACGAACTCTTTCACAAAAAAGCTCTACTACTACTATGTATCTGATCCTTCTAGTTGTAAAGCCAATTCTGCGGAAGGAAAAATAACTTGAAAATGAATACTCGCTTAATACGCAAGTAACACTTTGACTCATTCATTTATTATTCATTTGTTATTCTTAACAATATTTTTTACGTAGGTATGTAGGTACGCAACTATCGTCACGTACCTATTTGTATTTTTAAACCCCGACGAAAAACGAAGGGGTGTTATAAGTTTGACGTGTCTATGTGTGTGTGTATGTGTGTGTGCGTCTGTCTGTCCCATCGTAGCTCCGGAACGGATGAACCGATTTAGTTTTTTTTTTGTTTGGAAGGTGTATTTGTCGGCAGTGTTCTTAGCTTTGTTTGATCAAAATCGGTTCAGCCGTTTCATTGCGTTGGGGGTTTCTTATTTTTTACAAATTTAACTACTTGTCTTTGGAGTATTTGTATTTTTATACGTCTTTGGAGGTGGGCAACCGCTGACCGCTGACCCAAGTCAAAAATAAATGAACCAAGGACCCTTCATGGAAGTGATTAGTACGGTTCTAAATGCTGTTTTTTGTCCATTTTTTCTAAAGAACTTGTATATATTTAGAAGTTGGGAAGCAAAAGTTGTATTTCTAAATAATTCAATAAATCAACTCCTTGCATTTGCGTGAAACAAAATGCAACAAGCTTCATTACTTTCCCACAAGTTATACGAAAGAAATTAAATAAGCATATTCATTATCTTAACATATATTATCAATAACCAAAAGTATGTCAACTGTACGTTACGTTAGTTAAAAAAATTGGGTCAAACAATGTGTGCTGGGGAGTTGCCTATGTTCTTTCCTACTACTACTAATGCTACTAAGCCGTGGTGAGTCCGGCCTAAGAATAGACCCATCCGTCTCTTCCCGTGGATGTCGTAAAAGACGACTAAGGGATTACCCGGACTTGTTGATAAGATTTGTTGGTATAAGATTTGTCCTGGCTGCTAAGCTTATTATAGAATGTGTTATTACTGGAAGAAAGCATTAGCTGAGTCAGTCGTGGGAAGCAATGGTGGCGATGAGCTCACCACTTGTCACGTCTATATTCCACAATGGTGCAACCGACTGTGAAAAGAGGCCCATTGAGGCTCTGCCAACCCCTTCGGGGAAAGAGGCGTGTGTCTATGTATGTATGTATGTATGTATGTATGTATGTATACTAATGAACGCGGAACATCCGTTTAATACCGTGTCTCATTCGATTCGATCCAGTTTCAAAATCCATCGAAAGAGACAAACCAGTTTCAAAATACATTGAAAGAGACAAACCAGTTTCAAAACCCATCGAAAGAGACAAACCAGTTTCAAAATCCATTGAAAGAAACAAACCAGTTTCAAAATCCATTGAAAGAGACAAACCAGTTTCAAAACCCATCGAAAGAGACAAACCAGTTTCAAAATCCATCGAAAGAGACAAACCAGATTCAAAACCCGTCGAAAGAGACAAACCAGTTTCAAAATCCATTGAAAGAGACAAACCAGTTTCAAAACCCATCGAAAGAGACAAACCAGTTTCAAAATCCATCGAAAGAGACAAACCAGATTCAAAACCCGTCGAAAGAGACAAACCAGTTTCAAAATCCATTGACAGAGACAAACCAGTTTCAAAATCCATTGAAAGAGATAAACCAGTTTCAAAACCCATCGAAAGAGATAAAACACGGTGTAACTATTCCATGGATATTACGAGTTGGTCTCAACTCGTCTGAGGTGGTTATAAGTAAGTACATTTATGTTTTTATTACCGTATCCTATCCCACCAGTAGGACAACGACAGCTGGTGGAACAAACGCCAGTTAGCAGGAAGTTGCCTATTTTGGGAGGAATCCCTCTTTTATTTAAATTCTACGTAAAGAAGAAAGCATTCTACACGTAGATAGATAGATAGATAGATAGATAGAAAATTATTTATTGACGACCTCTGTGGCGCGGCGGGCGAAGCTTGGCCTGCGATGCAGGAGGTTGCGGGTTCGATTCCCGCCTCGGAACAAATATTTGTGCGATCGCAGATATTTGTTCAGGGTGTTCTGGATATTGTCTATGTATAATAAAAAATATCTATCTATGTAATGTATAGTATTATTTATATCAGTTATCTAGTACCCATAACACAAGCTCTGCTTAGCTTGGGGCTGGATAATGTTGTGTGACTGTCCAGCATTATTTATTTATTTTTTATTGCACATAAAACAAAGAAGTACAAAGGCGAACTTAACGCTAGAAAGCAGTCTCTTCCAGATAACCTTGGTGTATTGCGGAAAAAATATGTATCGGTAGTGCACAAGAAGGGAAATATTGGATAAGTCTAAGAAAATTAAAAAATAATAATAATAAATAGGTACTTAAATTACTGCCTAAAATATAAAATAAACTAATACATATCATGACATACACGTAGATGACTACGTTAATGAAAAGCCGAGTGGCCTGATGGCGCTCTGCCCCTCGACAGGTAATATGACAATATGCTATGTCTTTGGTCATATTATTTATTATTGGTCTCTTGTTGATTCTGTCTACATCCCACTTTTGATTGCCTACCTAAGGCGTTTATTTTTATTTTTAGGGTTCCGTACCCAATAGATAAAACGCGACCCTATTACTAAGACTCCGCTGTCCGTCCGTCTGTCCGTCTGTCACCAAGCTGTATCTCATGAACCGTGGTAGTTAGACAGTTGAAATTTTCATAGATGATGTATTTCTGTTGCTGCTATAACAAAAATACTAAAAAAACAGAATAAAATAAGTATTTAAGGGAGCTCCCATAAAACAAACGTGTTTTTTTTGCCGTTTTTATTGATGTTGGTACGGAACCCTTCGTGCGCGAGTCTGACTCGCACTTGGCCGGTTTTTTTCCTTTGAACCAGCTTCTCCTTGTTCTCGAGGTACCACACAGGCGCTCCCCACTTATTAGTAAGAAGGATTATCGAATAAAGCCGAGCCGTGTTTGTTGCCTGATTTTTCTAGGTTTGGTCGCGTTGGAACTGCAGTTGTGTACAATTTTTATCTTTATGTATGTTGCCTTATTCTTGCGTCGCATTGTAGGTATCTGCAGTTGTGTACGATTTTTATCTGCGTGTTTGTTGCCTGATTCTTCTAGGTTTGGTCGCGTTGGAACTGCACTTGTGTACAATTTTTATCTGCATGTATGTTGCCTTATTCTTCTAGATTTAGTCGCGTTGTAGGTATCTGCAGTTGTGTACGATTTTTATCTGCGTGTTTGTTGCCTGATTCTTCTAGGTTTGGTCGCGTTGGAACTGCACTTGTGTACAATTTCTATCTGCATGTATGTTGCCTTATTCTTCTAGATTTAGTCGCGTTGTAGGTATCTGCAGTTGTGTACGATTTTTATCTGCGTGTTTGTTGCCTGATTCTTCTAGGTTTGGTCGCGTTGGAACTGCACTTGTGTACAATTTCTATCTGCATGTATGTTGCCTTATTCTTCTAGATTTAGTCGCGTTGTAGGTATCTGCAGTTGTGTACGATTTTTATCTGTGTGTTTGTTGCCTGATTCTTCTAGGTTTGGTCGCGTTGGAACTGCACTTGTGTACAATTTTTATCTTTATGTATGTTGCCTTATTCTTCTAGATTTAGTCGCGTTGTAGGTATCTGCAGTTGTGTACGATTTTTATCTGTGTGTTTGTTGCCTGATTCTTCTAGGTTTGGTCGCGTTGGAACTGCAGTTGTGTACAATTTTTATCTGCGTGTATGTTGCCTTATTCTTCTAGATTTGATCACGTTGTAGGTACCTGCAGTTGTGTACGATTTCTATCTGTAGAAAATGATTCTGACTTTTCTAATGGCTTTTCTACGAATGGCAAAACTGTGCCAAAACACAGTCAACCTCGTTCAATCTGTACAATCTGGCTTCCATCCAAGCAAAAAACTTTAGGATTTCACTTTCTGTTTTGCTTTTTCTTTAAGGTCAAAATTAAAAGGTATTTTATTCATTGAAATCACAAGGATCGTTTTGAATCGTCTAAACTAGGTAGGTACCTACATACATAGGTAAGGTACATACATAGACACACGCCTTTTTCCCCAAAAGGGTAGGCAGAGCCTCAAATGGGCCTCTTTTCACTGGTTGCACCATCGTGAGAAATAGACGTTACAAGTGGTGAGCTCATCGCCGCCATTGCTTCCCACGACTGACTCAGCACTCGGCTAACGCTTTCTTCCAGTAATAACACATTCCATAATAAGCCATGCATGACAAATCTTATACCAACGAATCTTAAAAAGAAGTCCGGTTAATAGATATGTTCGGTGTTAATTGGTGCAGCAATTATCATCCAGTTCTGGTATATCCGGAAGTTCGTTTAAAATCGATCGCAAAATTTGTACCGAACCCACAAACAAAGAGAAGAAAGCTGGTAAATAAAAATCTAGTAATAAAATAACTGCTTTTTCAAACCTTGAAGCCATTTGGAAAATACTAAAATGATATGAATATACACCTACTTAGGAGACGCGAAACAAAAGAACTAAGAACCGGTCGAAACTAAACTAAGTAAATCTATAAAGGTAATATATTAAAATATTAATTTATGAAACAAGGATTATTAAAACACAACGGCGAGGTTTTTAATAGTATCACAGGAGTGTTATAATACCCAGTTATGTGCAGATTCATACAATACTTTATCTACGCCCATGCAATAAAACTGTTAGGTACTTGACCAACTAATGTAAATAAAAAGCATCAAATGAAAAAGCAAAAGAAAAGCCACGATTCGACCGGTCTGCGCATTACCATGCATTATAGACACAGAACAGCTCTACCTATATACATGGAATTATAGAGCACGTAACCACAGACTATTTCAAACAAATATTCAGAAAAGAGTATATGAATCCTCCTTGGTATGGCAGAATAATGTTTTTTTTTTTAACATTATTTAGTTAGAGAAAATGTGTATTAAATTCTATTTTTAAATTTCGGTATAGTGTATATAAAGTAAGTATGTCAGTACAAACTCGTTTTGAAGTTTATAATTCGAATTTTACGTTAAGATATTAGATCAAAACTTTTACTCACCAGTACCTTCATGATGACCACCAGATTACACCTTGAAGTTTCTATTTTCTACGTCTTAAATACTGCAGCAATGATGCTAATATACCGTAATGCTCCCAAAACCGACTAGCTGTTTTAGCAAAACAGATATGTGACCGTTATGTAGATGAGTCAATGTTTATCGAATGGGGATACCTATACAAAACTGACGTGGCTTTGTTTTCGTTGGATCAATCATCAAACGATTTTAGTAACTACACTCCTCGCCATGCAACTTTGCGTCTTTAACTCAAACCTGAGAACCGTTCTCGGGAGCTCTCCAATTTCAAAATTCCCTGTTTGATGCGCTCAAAGATTACTCTGAGTTTATTGGGCCCTCAAACACCTCACACGGCGATACTCCTGAAATTGACACTTGTCACATAACCAAAGTTAATTGGCGAGTATTAAGAACAAATATCAAGCGACACACCAAAAAAATGTTTGACCACAACATAAATTAAAAGAATAGAACTTTGGTACGACCTCAGTGATCGACTGACCCACAGTGAAATGAGAAGATTCTCGCGACGAGAACAATGGTATTACCCCCTTAAGGAAAAGAGGCTGAGTATTCATCAGTCCCTTTTCCTTTAAACGTTTGAGTCATCATCGAAAGTCATCGAACAGCCTGTTTAGGTGTCTGTGTAGGTAGCTCGTTGAGGTTGATAATATTTATTTTTAGGTATAAACATGAGTTCATGGTTTTCAAGGCTGGTGCCAAGTGTCCTGCATTTATTCCACCTGTGACACTCTTAAAAGAGTGCACTAATTTAAATTCCCTGGGACACTTGTTAACTGAAGATCTTAAGGACGATGCTGATATGGAACGGGAACGCAGAGCATTGTCAGTCAGGGCGAATATGCTGGCCCGCAGATTTGCTCTATGTTGTACAGACGCAGTGAAAGTTACTTTATTCAAGGCGTACCTACATACTGTCCCATTGTTGGGCAAAAACAGTAATTTCCGCCCGTCGCTACGGTTTTGTGCAACCGTTTTCCATTCCCTCTCAAGGCGTCCAGTTCATCCCGCCACCTCATGCGTGTCTGCCGGGACGCCGCATGGCTGTATCATGGCTCCATTTTGTGGTAATTTTGGCCCACAGTTCGTCAAGCATACAGCAAACGTGGCCGGCCCAATTCCACTACAGTCTTGCGGCTTTCACTCCCAGTCTCCCACATCGGTAATTTTGGTCTAAAATGTTTCGGATGCGGTCAGTTAATACTACGCTCCATCACCCTTTGGCAATCCTTGAGTTTGGACGTCAAAGACCAAGTTTGTGAGCCGTAAGTCATGACGGGAAGGATGCACATGTCCATGCTTTGTAGTTATTATAATACGGTAAGCCCTACGGAAGCACCTTTTATGCTAAGTGTTGGGCGTAGCTCGTAGCCCGTCCTACATTACATTATGTTGACGATTGTAAAGAGTTGCTGCAAGTGTTTCGTCATAATACCGTCACGTTCCAAGCCTTGATTCAGCGTGTGATATTAAAGTTATTACAGCTTGTGACCGATTACCATCAACCTCTGCCAAGACGACGGAGCAACGATAAACGAAAACAGAAACACTTATTTTGGAGGTCATTGATGGACCCTCGTTTGACCACGATCTCTGTTGGTGACAATGTGGCCGACGTTGGAGCACGAAGGTCTAAAAGGTCTAAGTCACTCCCATGTTATAGTTTACAGGAAAGACAGACGGTAACGAGTTCCATTCCTTAGTAGTTCGCATTCAATATTAGAATTTATTGCATTCATTAATATCTTAAATTATTATTTGTAGCCTGAGAACAGACCCCTTTATCTCCTCCCGTGGATGTCGTTAAAGGCGACTAAGGGATTACTCCAGGGAATTTGCAACAGCATCCACCTGAGTACTCAACACCAATACTTCGATCACCAATCTGCCAGCCAAGCGTGGTGATTATGGTAAATATCCTCATTGCTTTCTTGGGTTAGGCCTCGTCCAGCAGTGGTCATCTAAATGGCGGTATTGATAATGATGTTGGCAGGCTAGCCATGGAAACACGGCACCCATGATACTCAGGTAATGAAACCCAGCCCTAGATTCTTGCGGCCAGTGCTTAGGCAGAAATCTTCATACAAAAAAAACACCTCGCGCGCCCGAAAGAGCAGTTTTTTTGTAATATCTCGTACAATATAGATAATTTTCCAAAACCCCTACAGTAAACCCTAGGTTTTGTTGTATTGATTTTATTTATCTAATTTTTTACCCAATAATATACATACTTACATACATAATAGACACATGCTTTTTTCCCCGATAGGGGTAGGCAGAGGCTCAATGGGTCTCTTTTCATTGTGGGTTGCACCATCGTGGGAAATAGACGTATTTGTATTTGTATTTATTTTAAAACATTACATCCATTCTTACAGGTATAACCAAGGGGTGACAAGGGGTGAGCTCATCGCCGCCATTACTTCCCACGACTGACTCAGCTAACACTTTCTTCCAGTAATAACACATAAGTACCAGCCAGGACAATTTTTTTACCAACGTATCTAACTGTCAATCCGGGTAATCCCTTAGTCGGCTTTTACGACATCCACGGGAGGAGACGGAGGGGTCTATCCTTAATTAACAATCGAATCTAGCCAAAATTTAGAGGTAACTTTGGTTTTTTTTTCTATCAAGAAAAAAATTTCCTATCCTTTTTCTGGTACAGTGATCCTTCGGAATTATAATGTAGTATCCATTCATATTTATAATTTGAATATTGTACCTGATTTAGTCAGTTAAAAATCAAATCTAAGACTGGTAATTTTGTGGCATCTTAACGAGCTTGCTTGGATTGCAAAGGTTATTATTTTCACAAATAAAGGTTACGTGAATAGTCTCATTATAGTACTTATCGAAATTATAAGTCAGCAACACGCCAAAAACAAAACCAAGGACAAAACGTCGCTAGCTAAAAATATTTATAATTTCAAAATCATAAAGTAAGCATCAAGTATTATGATTGGGCGTTTAAATTAGCAGTAGAGTAATTCGAGTAGTAGTAGAGCTTTTTGTGAAAGATTTCGTCCGTTGAAGTACTACCTCCAAACCTATTTCCGCTGCAAAGAAGAACTGCTCGCATTGCTGTGTTCCAGTTTCCAGTCATGGAGCAAATACCTCGATGGTTCCGGTTGGAAGGTCATGGGTGCCGGTGATGAAAATACAGGCAAATGAGGCTTTTCATATTTATGTCTCAGGGTGGCGGGCGCTGTCCAATGCCACTAGGGTGCGGCCTAGGTGGACGTGACCTACGAATATCCTAACCTTGATACTATAAAACGCGAATTATCCTTCGATTAGCTACACAGTGTTTTGTCTTTTGTATTGACAAGCAGTTTCAAATTCGATCGAATGAGAAAAAAGCGGCCAAGTGCGTGTCGGACTCGCCCATGAAGGGTTCCGTAGCAGCAAGTAACATAATATAAAAGTTCTTGGATGGATTACGATTAATGACGTATTAAAAAAAAACTACTTGCTAGATCTCGTTCAAACCAATTTTGAGTGAAAGTTTACATGGTAATGTACATTATATTTTTTTTTTAGTTTTATCGTTCTCTTATTTTAGAAGTTATGGGGGGGGGGGGGGGGACACACACACACACACACTTTCTACCACTTTGGAAGTGTCTCTCGCGCAAACTATTCAGTTTAGAAAAAAATGATACTAGAAACCTCAATATCATACAGACAGACAGACATAACGAATCCATAAGGGTTACGTATTTTTTTTTACGGAACCCTAAAAACACGTTGTAACTATTCAAAGGATATCCCGTGTTTATTAGGCTAGGCTTTAAATTAATTCATACGGAAAACATTTTTATAACTTTTTATTCCTAAAAACCTTTATTTTATAATAAACAATTATTTTCTCAAAGCTTACTGCTCAGTTAGTTATTGGCTTCATAAAATCGACTCAACCAATAAATGACAACCCAAGTAAGGCTCGAGTAAATATGTGGCTGTAACATTTTCCCCCAGTTGACTTCATTGTGCCTGCTGAACAGCTCCCAGAGGGTCATGAATAACCTTGGCCCACCTAGAGATCCTTTAACCGATTTCGATGCCAGGTGGGCCACTGCAGTTATTTTCTTGCTCGCGATGCCCAAACACATGCACAATTAAGATCTGCGCGATGCCAATAACAAGCTATTGACGTGGTAAATCTGGGCTAGATTAATTTAAAATATCATTTGTTGAACTATCGACACGATAAAGAAGAAGAAGAGTTGGTTATTAGAGTACATCCTCCTCCTCCTCGGAACAAATATTTGTGCGATCTGCAGATATTTGTTCAGGGTGTTCTGGTTATTTTCTATATATAATAAAAAAATATTTATCTATGTAATATTTTTTTTTAAGTATATTAGTTGTTTAATACCCATAACACAAGCTCTGCTTAGCTTGGGACTAGAAATGTTGTGTGAACTGTCCAGCAATATTGATATTGATTGATATTACCAATAGTTTTTTGCCGCTCAATTAATATTTAACTGCCGCTCAGTTAAATAGTACCCGTTACCATTAATGGGTTACAAAACACGGCTGTTTATTTATTTTGTAATCGCACTATTACTTACTAAAATTGTACCTCTCATTGCGGTTCTCACACCTCTACGTTTATGAGTTTTAGTAACTGCTATAAGCATTCATCTCCTTTTCATCATAGGACGAGCAGGCGCACGGCTCGGTACCATTCTTACCTCATATTAGTATACCCTCTATTCGTACTAAACTTTTCAGTTCTACCTTTATAATGCGAACTGCTAAGAAGTGGAATACACTACCGTCCTCTGTCTTTCCTGAAAACTATACTCTGGGTCTCTTCAAGGCTAGAGTGAATAGGTGCCTTCTAGACCTTTGTGCTCCATCTTCGGCCACATCGTCACTTACCAACAGGTGAGATCGTGGCCAAACAAATCTATGTAATTAGGTACCTAAGAGTGCAAAGACCTTATTTTATTGATTTATGTATTAGGTAGGGCGAACGTTGTAACTCCTTGGGTGCCTGAAGACGGAAGGCGACGACGGGGCCGGCCGAGAAGGCGTTGGCGGGACGATCTCGAGGCTTACGAGAAGGAGTGGTGGGAAACTGCCAAAGGCCGGCATGACTGGAAAATTTTGGGGGAGACCTTCGCCCAGCAGTGAAACACAATAGGTTAACAAAAAAAAAAGTATTAGGTAGTAAGATTCGTTGGTATAAGATTTGTCCTGGCTGCTAGCTTATTTAAGGAATGTGTTATTATTTGAAGAAAGCGTTAACAGAGTCAATCGTGGGAAGCAATGGTGGCGATGAGCTCACCACTTGCCGCGTCTATTTACCACGATGGTGCAACCCACAATGAAAAGTGGCCCATTTGAAGCTCTGCCTACCCTTTCGGGGAAAAAAGAGTGTCCGTGTGACTATGTATGTATGTATCTGATCGCGGGTACGTACATTCACATCTTCTGAATCCTGCAAGATATCGAACAGAGATTTTTAGAAATACACGATTTTTTGTTAAAATTCCCGTTTTATCCGTTTTTATTTTCATTAAAACCCGTTGAGCCGTTTTGCATGTCTATTAATAGAGTTAAACTTTTTTTTCCTTTTTCATGTAACTTCGAAAATGACGGAACAAGCAGATGGCCCACCTGATATTAAGCGGTAACCTCTGCCTTTAACAATGCATTACCTAACTGCTCACGTCCATCTAGGACGCGCCTTATGTGGCATTGCAATGCGCCCGCCACCCTGAGATCTATAAAGATGAAAAGTCTCATGTACCTGTAATCGTTTATTTTTTGGCCACCCAGCGTCAGGTGATACGAGGGAAAAAATAATACTATACTAGGTAGGTGAACTCGGTGAACACTATATAATCGAGATTGAGTTTTTTTTTATTTATTTTATACACAGTATATTTTACACAGTTAATTATAATATTGTACCTTAAAAATCTCCAAAGCTTTGACTAGTATGTACACTATTTCAATCTATGGCTAATAGTTACCTAGTACTAGCGTCATCTGGTTAATTTTTCGTTAACTATTGTTTAAGCTCAGTGCCATCTAACGGAATTTCCCATAAGTTGCAAACACGCGAAATTTTTCACAACCATTGTCTTGCGCCGAACCATAGTATAGTTCAGTGCCATCTAGTGCAATTTAGCGGAAGCTGCAACGTAAAACAACTCTAGTAACGTTATGCAGAGAAGCAAGAAAATATATTGAGGGGCTCTTTCCGCAATTTTATAAAAGAGACCTCGTTTACTTTAATTTTATTTCATTTCCTAGTGTTTTTTTGAGTTATTTTGTGTAATTTATGTATCATTTTAACTAATGTAGCTCGTATATAGAGCACAAGTGTAGATAAATGAAATGGAAGTGTCTTGCGTGACTTTTCAAGTTGGTGGAAATTGTCTAGCGAAGTTTTTGTAAAACGGCCACCGTTTTAATAAACTGCCCCTGCCGCCTGCTGAGACTGCCGCCGTGAAACTTACAGCATACTTACTTACGGTATACTTACAGCATACTTACTTTTAACAACTTACTTACGGAATGAGAGATTTTCCCATAATACAGAAATGTACATTAATTAACTTTTGAAACTAGGTATCATGGTTATGTAACATACTTTTCATTAGAAACGGGATATTTAGGTACTATGATTTTATCGGGACCAATTAAAACTAAAAAATCATGTAAATATCTCGTATCTAGTGAAAAGTATATACATTAATTATTGAAACACCAAGAATATATCAGTCCGAAGGGCAGGTTCGGAACATACAACATGCACATGAGACTATCCATCCTAGTGACAAATGCAGGCAACATCGTAGTGGAATATTTATGACCTAGGCCGTATTGTAATTGCTTTTAGGCCATTTGCTCTTGGATTAGAGCCCGGTCGATTGATTCATTACCATGCAGCTACTCGTAATCTCTGGAACTCAAATGGATGTCCGGATGTCTTTCATTTGTCCGGATGTATGTATGTATGTATGTATGTATGTATGTATGTATGTATGAGTGTTACGTGACTGGTACTAGGAGGCACAATTTAGTTTTATACTAGCGACTCGCCCCAGCTTCGCACGGGTAGCCCCCAGTGGACCCCCCCTCCTACCCCTCCCGCCTATGTCAATCTCCTGGTTCTAAGCTACCTCTCCACCAATTTTCAGCCAAATCGGTTAACCCATTCTTGAGTTATAATTGGTGTAACTTTCTTTTTTCTTTCTTTTTTTTCTTCCTCTACAGGTCGTATTTTACAACCGAAGACGAAATGTGGTATACAGATTCTAAAATGTCCTAGTTTTTAGGGTTCCGTACCCAAAGGATAAAACGGGACCCTAATACTAAGGCTCCGCTGTCTGTCTGTCTGTCCGCCTGTCACCAGGCTGTATCTCATGAACCGTGATAGTTAGGCAGTTGAACTTTTCACAGATGATATTTGGAAGAAACATTTGGTAGGTAGTCAATTTTAAACAAGAATATCGAATACTAGATTATAATCAGTCAAGAGGTTGTCTAGATATACAGGCTAAGTTTTTTTCAGGGCGCTAAGACGAAGTCTGAAACCGTGATGCTCGATTTTGAAAGTAAGAAGCTTTGCATTAAAAAAAACTAGAAATTTATTTTTAGTTGCCATAATCACCACGCTCGGCAGGCGGATTGGTGATCGAAGTTGGTGATGAGTATCTTGGTTGAATGATAACTCTACTCTGGTGTAAGCCAAGTATAGTAAGGATTTTACGAAATCCACGGGAGTAGACGGAGGGGTCTGTTCTGAGGCTGGATGTGTCCACGGCACGGTTTATATGAATGAATGATGCTGGACAGTTCGAACAACATAATCTAGCCCCAAGCTAAGCAGAGCTTATGTGTTATGGTTGTACTATTATTTATTCTGTGGTTATGGCCGTATGGGTACTAGATAACCATTATATTGTTTTTTTTATTATACATAGTGAAAACCCTGAACAAATCTGCATAGATCGTACAAATATTTGTTCCGAGGCGGGAATTTAACCCGCAACCTCTTGCGTCGCAGGCGAACCTTCGCCCGCCGCGCCACAGAGGTCGTTACGGATATGTTAACTCGGTTATGTAAATGTCACAAAATCCATTAGGAGAACAATATGCATACATACACACGCGAGCCAACAGCCCTACTAAACATATCAAGCATAGAAGACATCCGGTTGATCTACTTTAACTTACTTCAGAGTAAAATCATTACTAGGACATCTATTAAGAAGTGAGACAGAAAAGTGAAATGAAATGAAATGAAATGAAATGAAATGAAATGAAATGAAATGAAATGAAATGAAATGATTTATTTGCGTGAATACAGGTAGTTTGGTTCATAATCTATTTGAACAAAGGGCAAAGGAAGTGACAGAATGGTGCCCTAGATAAAAAAGCGCCTAAGTGCGAGTCGGACTCGCCCATGAAGGGTTCCGTAGCAGCAAGTAACATAATATAAAAGTTCTTGGATGGATTACGATTTATGACGTTTTAAAAAAAAACTACTTACTCGATCTCGTTCAAACCAATTTTCGTTGGAAGTTTACATAACAATAATGGAACATAACATTATTTTTTAATGTACATCATATTTTTTTTTTGTTTTATCATTCTCTTATTTTAGAAGTTATGGGGGGGGGGGGGGGACACTTTTTACCACTTTGGAAGTGTCTCTCGCGCAAACTATTCAGTTTAGAAAAAAATTATATAAGAAACCTCAATATCATTTTTGAAGACCTATCCATAAATACCCCACACGTATGGGTTTGATGTTTTTTTTTTTAGTTTCAGTTCTAAGTAAGGGGAACCCCAAAAATTTACTGGTTTTTATTCTATTTTTTTGTAAAATTCTTAATGCGGTTCACAGAATACATCTACTTACCAAGTCTCAACAGCCTAGCTCTTATAGTTTCGGAAAAAAGTGGCTCTGACATACACGGACATACAGACAGACAGACATGACGAATCTATAAGGGTTCCGTAATTTTTGGTTACGGAACCCTAAAAAGAGAAGTAAAGGCAGACAGTATCGAAGATGGGAGGATGATATAAGGTGGTAGGAACATGTTGGACGAGGGAAGCAATGCATAGATCTTAGTGGAGATCACTTGGGGAAGACTATGCTGGAGAGCAAGACAATCAAGAAACCGGTGTCTAATTTGAACATTTTTATTAACATTAACTTTTTAGAAACAAAAATTCCTTTATATTACGTACCTAGTAGTAATAAGATGAAATGTAGATTTATAAGATTGTTAATAAAGGCTAATAATCATAAAAATCGTTTGGGTTTTTCTAGGCTACATTCAATTGCCATACATTTTCATGAATGCTGTTCCGCCATTTCCCGCCTACTTCATACAACTCTCCCCAACAAGAGGTATGACGGATGGAGGGGCGCGGGAAAGCCACCCCGTCCGTCCATTCAGATCAGACCGCGCTCAGCGCCCGTGGAGGCTGCCCGTCTCGCCAGAAATGACATTTTGAAAAAGACAGTGCTCCGTGATTGGCCGGAAAAATGACAAAATACAACTTGATTTTTGCGGTTTTGCTCGCAGTGTCGCTGGCTGTCGGTAAGTGAATGACTATTGCTGAATTTAAAATGATAGTGTTTGTTGTAAATATGTAGAACCCGATTGAATGAAGAGGCTCGATTGTTTTGTTTATGAAGGGCGGTTTATATTGATTTTGTTGTTGATTTTCATTTAATTGTTTGAGATTCTGATAAAATTATAGAAGGTCATGAAATTTAATACCAGTATAAAAAAATGGTTTTTAATACCTAGGTAGGTACATAAAGTTGATTCTAGATTAATTTTAAATATGTACCTATGCCGGTTTAGATCGTTTTCGTATATTTACGTACCTACGTGGTAATTTATTTTAAAAATCGCTATTTTAGCATTAATCCTACCAATTTATAAAAGAATAAAGTGAAGAATTATTTTTATTTGTATTTTATTGTACAATTAATTTTTTGTTTATAATTGGCGCCGCATGGCTTGTGCATTTGCAATTTTCAAGTTATTTTAAATTTTTCGTATTTGTAATGCAACGTTACACTACTTCAAAGTCGTCAAAGTCAAGTCTGTTTTACTATAACTTCGGTAGACAATTTCCACCAATTTGAAAAGTCAGGCAATTCACTTCTTTTTGATTTCCTACACTTTTGCTCTGTAAACGAGCTACATTGGTTAAACTGCCACCAAAATAACACTAAATACTCAAATAAACTCTAGGAAAAGAAATAAAATAAAAGTAAACGACGTCTCTTTTCGAAATTGCGGAAAGAGTCAAGCCAAAGTTTAGCAACTCATCAATTGATTGATTTTTCAGGGCATTTAATTTTTGCAGATTTAACGGGTTTTTTTTTGAGAAATTACACTCTCAGCCTTTCATACTTCTCTACAAGCCTAGCGGTACCTACAGGGTGTCCCGAAGCCCAGAATGCTATATCTGATATTCCAAAAACGGAACACATCCATAACCTTTTGATACGACAATCAGAAATTCGGCTCTTCTTACCATCTGTAGATAGATAGATAGAAAATACTTTATTGTACACCTTATTCAATAAAAATACGAAAAAAAGCAAACAAAACTTAACTACGTAAATAAAAGTACAATGGGCGATCTTATAGCTTAGAAACGATTTCTTCCAGACAACCTACCTTATCTGTACCTACAAAATTATTATTATCGGCTAGGTATTTGACATAGATTATTAGGTCAAATTGGGTCGTTTCATTACAAGTCAAAGGTACAAGATTTCAGGTACCTATTTAAGCAAGATTTTTTCATTTTTTTTTTTTTTGTGTTATAGGAAGGTATCTATTCCTTTTCATGGTTTGAACTATCCCCTTTCGGGTTAGGTACCATATCATATTTTATGGTTCACCTTGTACACTGTACCTATAACTACTTGTACTATCATTTATTCTGTGCTATAGCCAAAGCATATCATATTTTGGTAAGTACACCTTGTAGGTACCTACTCTACCTAAACAAAGTTCGTAAAACTCGTCTCTAAAATAATTAAATCAAATTAAAATAATTAAAACGACAAGGTTTTTACATTGTCGTTCCTTTGATTAATCTAACTTGCCTCAATCTCTTATATTAATGAATTCCCACTTAATTAAGTTTTATAACTCGTGTAACGATCTGCCGTTGATTAATACAAAGCTTTGTTGTCGGAAACTGTAGGTATTTAACTTTGTATCTCAACCTCTGTGGCGCGGCGGGCGAAGGTTCGCCTGCGACGCAGGAGGTTGCGGGTTCAATTCCCGCCATAATCTAGCCCCAAGATAAGTAGAGCTTGTGTTATAGGTACTAGATAACTGATATAGGTACTTAATATAATACATTATATAGATAGATATTTTTACTATGCATAGAAAATACTCAGAACACCCTGAACAAATATCTGCAGATCGTTCAAATAATTTTTCCAAAGCGGGAATCGAACCCGAAACCTCTGCGTCCTCAAGTGAACCTTCGCTCGCCGAGCCACAAGCGTCGATAATGGTTCCGTTGCTACCTCTTGAGGTACAAAAAAACATGAAAATCAAACTGAAACACGGATAATTTTCGCAGGTCTAAACTCAAATTTTCTCCCAACAGAGCTCAACATAGGTCATTATAGTATCTATAGCTATATTCCAATATATCATTGTATCGTTTTCTACATAATACGCCTATAGGTACGTTCATAAATAGGGCGTGTCACAGAATAAATATTGGTGTATCGCAAGGCGAAGGGCTCTCAGCGAGCGCAAGGTCGCATGGCATTGTGTCAATAAGGCTGTACACATGCAAATAGGGCTAGACAAGACCCAAGCGGACACTTCACGTTATAGCGTCTATTTCTCCTGTGAAACCCAGTCTTTTAAGAGACTGGTGTTATCAGGAGCAAGACCCAAGCGGATACTTCACGTTATAGCGTCTATTTCTCCTGAGAAACTCAGACTTTTAAGAGACTGGTGTTATCAGGAGCAAGACCCAAGCGGATACTTCACGTTATAGCGTCTATTTCTCCCGTGAAACCCAGACTTATAAGAGACTGGTGGGGTTATCAGGAGCAAGACCCAAGCGGATACTTCACGTTATAGCGTCTATTTCTCCTATGAAACCCAGACTTTTAAGAGACTGATGTTATGAGGAGAACCCGCATACACAGTAAAACACACACTCATACACACTTTTACCTAATCTTATTTTTTGTTTTATTATTCTTATACCCTGTCTTTTGTAAAGTAATTTTTGTTTTATTATAGAAAACGGGACGGAACTGAGTCCTGACACACAGCTAACGCTAGTTCAGGAGCCAGGGTTCATCCTGAACTGTACTAAGTGAATAATTACAATAAAAACATAAATTTATGGTTATGATTAAGATTATTCTTGAGATTGGTTTATAGCTTCGACCAGCTTGGCTTAGCTTTTAGTTTATGGGGCAAATAAATTCTAATAACTCTACGATGGACTTAGCATTCCATACACTATGAATTAGAACGATGACAAATGAGTTCGATACACTGCCGGTTCACACTCTAGTCCTTCAAATGTTTTCAATAACCAAGCAGCAATGGACGGATAAAACTTGTCAGAATTGTCGTTGCGTTTGCGTTTTGGCTCTCTTTAGGTTCGAAAAGAGAAAAGAGAGTTTTGAGCGCTGACCATAGAACTCCATTTACCTACTTTGAGGTCTTTGTAAATGTGCGATGCCTGCAGAAGGCAAACAAGTCATAAGTGTTCACTAGTTTATAATACCAAATTGTTACACTTATTTATGCAAATAAATATCTTGAATCTTAAGTGGTAATTAAAACATCTATAGGTACATTTTACTTGAGGTAAAAGATTTGTTACCTACAATTTATCTCCAAAACGGCTTATTCGATTGTAATGCGTAGGTAATTGTAAACTTTTTCATACATAATCACTTCAAAAACGGTTCTCCTAAAAATCCATTTGTAAGAAAACCTAAGAAAACACAATTTTCCTGTGAAACACCTGCTATTGTAAAGCTCATACTAGATCAGACATTATATAAAGCGTTATACAATGGCACCCGAGTTCCCAGCGAACAAAGGCACTTAGAAGGTATGTAGGTACCTAGGTACATTCAATTTTGTGCGAAAACGTTGCAGATTGGAGATAAAATATTACTAAATATTACTGCCGTAGTGTATCCCACCAGACTGGTTTCCACCAAAGCGGAGACGTGAAAGAAAGAAAGAAAAATTGGTACAACATGGATAGGAGAAATGACACTCGACAAATATAATAAAAAAGATAAAACATGATAGGTAATACCTACAAAAGGCATAAACGAAGTACCTACTTATATCTAACTTAACTACAATTACTGAGTGTCTCTCAGTGCCATCCACGCAGCGACATCACAAATTGTTACGAAGATGGAGAGACGTGCTACGAAGCTGGCAGGTTATTTCCACCAAAGCGGAGAGGAAATGCGTAGCGGAGAGGAGATGGGAGCTCAGAGAGCTCGAAATCAGTCAATCGAATGAACGCTTTCGGGTGTGCGAGGGGGGGGGGGGGGGGGGGGTGAAGGCAGCGGGGAAAGGGCCCGACCCCCCCTACTACACACATCTCCGCTCATCTAGCTCGCTAGCGGCACACAGTTCTACAATAGAAAAAGTGACATCTCCTATCCTCTCCGCTTGATCCATTTCCACCGAAGCTAAGCGGAGAGATGTGGAAATAACGAAATCTGATTGGTTATTCAAAACACATCTCCTCTCGCCTCATCTCCGCTTTGGTGGAAACCGGGCCTTATATACCCCTCCATCTCCTCCCGTGGATATCGTGAAAACATGCTACATAGAACCTTGCCGCCATATACCGATTTGATTATTTTTGGCAGAAACATTTGGTATTAAATTCTAAGCAATATAATAATATGAGCAAAATCAGTCAAGAGGTTTTTTTTTTTTTTTTTTTTTAACATTGGTAGACCTTTGTTTTACCACGACCTCACCTGTTGGTAAGTGATGATGTGGCCGAAGATGGAGCACAAAGGTCTAGAAGGCACCTATTCACTCTAGACTTGAAGAAACCCAGATTATAGTTTTCAGGAAAGACAGACGACGGTAGTTTATTCCACTCCTTAGCAGTTCGCATTATAAAGGTAGAACCGAAACGTTTTGTGCGAATAGAAGGTATACCAATGTGGTAAGGATGGTACTGAGCCGTACGCCTGCTCGTCCTATGATGAAAAGGAGATGGTGGGATCAGTTCGTGCAGTTCCTGGGAGCATTCCCCGAAATGTAACCTATAGAAGATCGAAAGGCATGCAACCTTACGGCGGTGCTCGAGACTCTGGATCTTAGTCTCCGCCATATGTTGCTCATCTATAAGCCTGAAAGCTCTACGTTCGATCGAGTCCAAGGCAGCAACTGGTATTTGGCCGAACCATCCCAAATATGGCAGCAGTACTCCATACCAGCCCGGACTTGTGCTTTATATAAACTGAGAAGAAGCTGTCCTGATGTGAAGTAACGCTTTACCTTATGATATCGTTGTCAAGATATCGATTATTCAAGTAGACACCCGCTTGACTAAGGCACTTTGTTAATTAGGTGTTTCTTTGTACTCAGGAGAATATTATATTGACAATTTGTACAATTTTAAATAACTTTTTTCTAATTAAAAACACAAGATGATGTTTGGATGTAAACAGATATACAGACAGAACTAAATTTTTTCACAAAAAGTTTGTGCTATTCGCAAAACCAAGTTTAAGACCGTCTTACAGGAATTGGGACTATGAAGCTCTTGTTCTTGCGAGTAGAGGAGGAACTGAGACTGAATCGATTAGCGACTAAAGGGAGCCGTCAACAGAATAATGACCTCTGTGGCGCAGCGGGCGAAGCTTGGCTTGCGACGCAGGAGGTTGCGGGTTCGATTCCTGCCTCGGAACAAATATTTATGCGATCAGATATTTTTTCAGGGTGTTCTGGGTATTTTCTATGTATAATAAAAAATATCTATGTAATATATTGTAATAAATATATCAGTTATCTAGTACTATGGGTACTAGATAACACAACACACACAAGCTCTGCTTAGCTTGGGGCTAGATAATGTTGTGTGAACTGTCCAGCATTATTTATTATTTATTATTATTAACTAAGTACTGTGGAGGTTGTACTAAACATCCCTATGAGCCCGGGGGGAGTATTCTACATGTCATGGTGAATTAGGTAGGTACTTTAGTTCTACGAGTTTTAAACGAAGTTTTTTTCTTGAAATGCCTTGTAAAAATCCTGAATTTCTTCCAGATATGTACCTAACGCATGAGAACGTTACGTTACGGTACGCCATGGAGTTACCCATACGTTAAGATACCTAGGTAGGTACTACCTTACGTAGGGCTGGTTGCAGGCTGTTGTTAGTACATTTCTGGAGGGATTTCATGAATAAAAAACTTGGATGTTTAAAAAGTCGTAGAACTAAAGTTATTCGCCATGATGTGTAAAATATCCCGAGCTTAATATTACAACACCCTTATTAGGACACCCTACATCTGTGTAATATTCAGGGTGGTATAACCTTCGACCAAAGTAAAATAAATGGACTGGCCTTACCCATAGAAAACGTCCGTGAAAAATAAGACAATTCGGATTTAGGGTACGGTCAACAAATAAACTATCTATCTATCTATCTATCTATCCAGCCACTGCTGAGTAAAGGCCTCTTCTCTATAGCGCCACTCCTGGCGGTCTTGTAAATAAACTAGGTGAAATTAAATTATTGAACTTCTTAAAAACTGTATTTTTTTAATACTTAATACTTTAACAGATGCAATGTGTTTACTAAAGTTATTTCAGTAGGTTTATAGTACAAAAAATCGCCGAAAAAAATGCAATTATTGTATGAAACTTTTACAAAAATACATGGTTCCCTTCTGTTTTATGTAGTTACGTATCTATTTTTCAGCTCTCAAACATACACAATATAAATCAATAGAAAAGTAAGTCCACCTAAGGTCTTCAGCTCAATCAATTTGTGAAAAATATATTTTTCATCACTCAATAAACTAAGAAAATATCATAAAAATCGTACGGAAACATAAATGTATAAAAATTCCAGTATTTAAGAAACTGCAGAGTGCAGTTTTAAGAATTTTGCACAATGAGTTTTTTTATACTACTTGGAATGACAGATCAAGAAGATGGCCCACCTGATGTTAAGTGGTACCCTCTGCCTATGAACAGTGCATTACCTCAGGTCACGTCCACCTAGGACGCGCCCTATGTGGCATTCCACTGCGCCCGCCACCCTGAAACATAAAGATGAAAAGTCTCATGTGGCCGTAATTTCATCGGCACCCTTACCCTTCAAACCGGAACACAGCAATGCGAGCACTACTGCTTTGCGGCAGAAACAGGTATGGTGGTAGTACTTCCCCGAACGAACTCTTTTACAAAAAAGCTCTACTACTACTAACCGTTTTTTGGCGTATAGAATTCATTGTGTAGAAAATGATCAGAGCAAATACGGGAAAATGTATTCCACTTCCAAAAGTCGTCTGTTCTTGCTCGTCTTATGACTTCTATCCATTTTTGTTTACCTTAGATTTTTTTTGGAAAGCTATAAGGTTAATTAACATGCCATTACATATTATATGCAATTACCTAAAGCGACGTGCTTAGCAATGTTTTGACGTAAATAATGCAAATTACAATTCTAAATCAATACGATACCCCTTAGGCATCAGATTTTTTTGCAGTCTGTACCGGACCATCCGTCATGCGTGAAGTCTTGTCAAATATTTCGTCGCTGTAGTTGGAAAACTAAATAAGTAATAACAACAACAAAACCAACATCGCGAGAAAAACGCGATTTACTGTTTTATTGCGTCAAAAATGGCAATAGCTTTTTTATCGTAACTAATTTTTCAGTCCGTGTTTTGATATGTCATAGATTGGTACTGTATCTATTTTCGAATTTAATGATAATATATTTTAGTTCTTTTGATTAAGAGAAAAAAATAAAAAAACGACTATGTATTTTTCCCTCGCCAAAGTTTTGAATAATTGAAATGATCTATTATTTACTTATTTGAATATGACAATCCTATCCATGGGTATAGATTTATATAATATTAAAATACATTTTAAAATAAAACCAACTTATAATCATTTCTTTTTATCAAGACTGAATATTAGAAAACTACTGAAACACCTACATTATTTTAGCAGACTTATAAATTCAAAGTAAGTGACATAACAAACTTATCATACGACTAATGCTTATAAAATCAACAAAATGAAAAAAAATTGTGGAACACAATAATTCTAAGTATCAAAAAGAAAAAGGTATGTCGACTAAAATTAAAACTATCTACGAGTATAAACTTGTGTCTGTTAACTTTCATTCAGAGTGGGGAACATTGAGATAATGTCCTGGGGCGTAGTCCTCCTTGTCGCTCGTCCTCTAGTGCAAGACGTGTCCATCGACATGTATGGGCCATCATAACCATGCAATAAAGTCGATTTCGCAAAATGTGTTACTTATGTAGTTTTCCTACCATTCGACGATTTATAAGTTTTTTATCAATTGATGAAAATTATATTACAAAACCTTTACTTACGAATGAAATGCGATGCCTGAAGCTTTATTTGTATTTCTTGTGTTGTTTGCACTTGCAGAAAAGCACAGGAAGGCATTGTATTACCAAGGTATCTAATTTTGGTATTTTTCAGCATAGCTGTCACTCGTTGCCGTGACAAAGACTGACTAAAGCGAAGTATACTAGCTAGGTCTGTTTAGAAGCTTCAAAACTATCGTTTTTAAGGCCCGTCCATTCATTTTATTTACGTCGATGGGTATAACTGGCTTTAATATATATCATACATTTATTTACAGAAAGAATAATACAACTAATACAAGGTATATACAAAATACATATGACTACCAGACGGAAGCGTCGCTGTAATAATATTAGGTACAAAGAACTGTCTATATGCCACATACATAGACACACGCCTTTTTCCCCGAAGGGGGGTAGGCAGAGCCTCAATGGGCTTCTTTTCACAGTGGGTTGCACCATCGTGGAATATAGACGTGACAAGTGGGGTGAGCTAAAATAGCTATCGCTATATGTCAAATGTCGTGTAGGTATTATCGGTACGGAGGCCTGCAATGCTCTAAGTGTATTGTGGTCTACTCTTTATTCTAAGGTCTTTATATACAGGGTGTAACATAATATTCCTATAAGCCCGGGGAGGAGGTATTCTACACATCATGGCGAATAACTTTAATTCTACGACTTTTTAAATCTCGAAGTTTTTCATTCTTGAAACGCCTCGTAAGAATCGAGGAATTTCAGGATTTTTACGAGGCACTACATAAATGAAAAACTTCGAAATTTAAAAAGTCGTAGAACTAAAGTTATTCACCATTATGTGTAGAATACCCACTCCCCGGGCTTATAGGGATATTATGTTACACCCTGTATATATATATATATATATTCACTTAATTTATTCAGACATCACAAGGTCCATTTGTTAGTAAGACTTAAGAACTTTATTGTTTACACAGTTATATAATTATTTAAGTAGACCTTCACTCTTGCTCTGATCCGATAGACTCCAATGAGACTATCTGATCAGGACCCGAATGAAGGACTTCATCACAGGCAGTTCAAATCTGCAAGGTATGACCTGTAGAATGCTGTTGGTGCTACTCCGCACTCTGCTGAGCAAAGAAGCTGTTTTCTTGCGGATTATGGCATGAAAACCATCGACCCGCGCTTCTGCAAACATAGTAGATGCACTGCAGAAGCGAGGCAGCCCCAACAGCATCCTAAACCCATTATTATATTGGATGCGAAGGGCACTTAACGATTTTTGAGTATAGCTGAACCACAGGCTGCTCGTGTAGCACGATTGGCAGTAGGCTTTGAACAGACTCTGTTCAAAGCCTTGCCTGCTGCAACGAGCAAACCTGCACACATCAAAATCGAGTCAGTGGGGCCCCCACAGGCTAGGGCCCGCCTGGCAGACGCCACCTCGACTAATCATTGCCAGACCGACGCTGGGTGTAGGTACCAGGCCGAATTCTAATTCCTGGCTTTACTCGTGTTTTCCTCTGACATTTTAGGATCCTCCGTAGGCCGCTTACCTATCAATAAACCACGGAATCATGAACCGTACGAAACTAAATCTACAAAACCGGGTAACAAAGCCGAATTCATTTCCTGCAAGAACAAAATGTATTACCGAAGCACGGTTGAACGGTCACTTCCAATTGTCCCAAACCGTTGGACCCGGGTAGAGTTTCCGGATAAAAACTATAAAGCCGGCATAAAAATAATAAATTTAGAAAAACTACATGATCGAATAGGAACAAAATTATAGGTATAAGGGATTGAACTGGACAATCGAACGCAAGGGATGGAACAGGAACTACTCCATTAAGATTAAGATTTAAGCACAGTGTTAAAAGCATATAATAATTATTACTATATAGGCTGTGGTTAAGGTGCATGCTCTCGGTTGAGGCGCGAAATTTAAATTAGTGTTTCGTGTTATTTGCCTGTTACTGCTCATCAACACTTCTTCAGAAGTTGATTTCGAGAGAATTAGGAGACTTAACGCACATGTTTTAATTGATAGGTAATCTCATAAATATCATCAGTTGAGCTGTGATGAGCAAAAACCACGAAACGTCACAAGCGAAATCAACCACCTTAAGCTACGATACCCCTAAAAAAGCAGCCAAGTGCAAGTCGGACTCGCCCATGAAGGGTTCCGTAGCAGCAAGTAACATAATATAAAAGTTCTTGGATGGTTTACAATTTATGACTTATTCAAAAAAAAACTACGTACTAGATTTCGTTCAAACCAAGTTTTGGTGGAAGTTTACATGGTAATGTAGGTACATCATATATTTTGTTTAGTTTTATCATTCTCTTATTTTAGAATTTACGGGGGTGAGGGGGGGGGGGGGGCACATTTTACCACTTTGGAAGTGTCTCCCGCGCAAAATAAATAAATATTAGAAAAAAAAAAAAAAAAACCTCAATATTTTTTTTGAAGACCTTTCCAAAGATACCCACACGTATAGATATGATGAAAAAAACAATTTTGAGTTTCAGTTCTAAGTATGGGGAACCCCAAAAATTTTAGCTCTTAAAGTTTCGGAAAAAAGTGGCTGTGACATACACGGACAGACAGACATGACGAATCCATAAGGGTTCCGTTTTTGCCATTTGGCTACGGAACCCTAAAAAAACACTGTAAAAATGTGTTTAGGGGTATCGTAGCTTACTTAATTGATGATATTTGTGAGATAAAAACATGTGAGTTAAGGTCTCCTAGTTCTCGCGAAATCAACTTTCGCTATCTGAAGAAGTGTTCATGAGCTGTAATGAGCAAAAAACACCAAACAAATTTAATTTCACGCCACAAGCGAGAGTATCCACCTCAGAAAGAAATGCCGGACGAGTATTTCTTTACCCGGATCGATCTCTGAAAGCCGGTTCTGTACCAAATCTAGCCCCAAATGATGCAGAACCGGATTAATCGTCCGGAGCTACACCGGATCTAACTTGTTCTATTTGAACTCGATTAGTTTCACGAAGTTTGAGTAACATTGGGTACATGTCGGGTCCATGTTCAGGCTTGAAGTTGAATGGGGTTTAGAGAGGTACCTACATCTATCATTGATTATTATAGAAGCATTATTAATAATAATAATGCTGGACAGTTCACACAGCATTCTGGTCATCATCAGACCCTGGGGCGTGATGTCATCGAAAATGTTAAGTTTGCCCATAGTGAAGGGCAACCTTAATACTTTTGTTAGTAGTAGAACTTTTTTGTGAAAGAGTTCGTCAGGGGAAGTACTTCCACCATACCTATTTCTGCCGCAAAGCTGTGTTCCGGTTTGAAGGGTGTTGCCGGTGAAATTACAGGCACATAAGAATTAACACACAGACAAAACACACAGCACAGGCACAGCTAAGCAGAGCTTGTGTCATGGGTACTAGGTAACTGATATACTTAATTCAATACATTACATAGATAGATAATTTTTATTTTAAAAAGAAAATACCTAGAACACCCTTAACAAATATCTGCAGATCAAACAAATATTTCTAATGTTTTTGGATGTCGTAAAAGCCGGCTAAGGGATTACCCGGACTTGTTTGTAAGATTCGTTGGTATAAGATTTGTCCTGGCTGATAGCTTATTATGGAATGTGTTATTACTGGAAGAAGTCAGTCGTGGGAAGCAATAGCGGCGATTAGCTCACCACTTGTCACGTCTAATACCCACGATGGTGCAACCCACAGTTAAAAGAGGCCCATTTGAGGCTCTGCCTTTTCGGAGAAAAAGGTGCGTGTTTATGTATGTATTGACAACAGTCGAGATTTTAAAAACTATATTATCTGAAAAGTGTGCGAACCATCGGCTCAAACAATTTTGGAAGAAAATTATCCCTCAAAGGACTATGTAGGTACAAGAGTTATCATAAGAACAGTGTTAGCAAGAAGTTACACATAAACTTATCCAACTATCGGCCTCTGTCCCCCACAGGGACCAGGAATAGATAGTTCTTTGTCGAGACTTTCATAGCACTGTAAGATATTTAGCAAGCAGTATCAAAACTACCGCATTTCTCCTGAAATTTATAAACTACAGCTAGCAGCGTTTTCACCCGCGTTAGTCTCGTTCCCGTGGGAATATCGGGATAAAGTTGTGCCTATGTGTTATTCCCGGAGTCCAGTTATCTTCATTCCAAATTTCATCCAAATCCATCTCGTAGTTTTTACGTGAAAGAGTAACAAAGATACATCCATACAAACTTTCGCGTTTATAATATTAGTAGGATTATATCAAATGGTTTCGTATAGGATTTAATATAAGGTCGTATACGCTAAAACCTTTATTAACAACAACGATTAATTTAAAAATCCTACTACAATATTCAAGTGTGTTTGGATGACTCTACCTAGAAAATTTGGAGGCCTAAATCGGTCCCGTTTGCCTGTAAAATGCAAATTTAGAGGCTAACATCGGTCCCGTTTGCCTGTAAAATGCAAATTGCTGTTTTCTCCGAGAATTTTCTCAGATAAAAAAAACAATCGTGAAATGCTACAAAAAAAAAAAACAGTGATATGAAGAATCAGGTACCTAACCTAATATCACTTTCATATGTTTATTTGTGAGAAAAATCTAGATCCCTGCCGCAAAATTCCTAATCTTAGAATCAAGCAGGTACAATATTCAAATTATAATTATGCATCGATACTACATTATAATTCCGAGGGATCACTGTAGGTACCAGAAACACGATCGGAAAATATTTTCTCGATAAAAAAAAACTAATTTTTTGCCATACTTTACTGAAATGGTCCATATTATTCGGTAAAAAATTAGATAAAAAAAAACAATACAACAAAGCCGAGCATTTTAGGGGTTTTGTAAAATTATCTATATTTTACGAAATATTCAATAAAAACCGCTTTTTCGAGCGGCGAGATGTTTTTTTTTGTATGAAGATTCCTGCCTAGGGACATGACATGTCTTCCTCCCGCAGTCTCCAGGGTCTGATGATGACCAGAACACGATGAATAGGATCTAGAGTGCAACAGGTGCTCCGATTTCAATGCGGTTTTTATATTATGTATATCAAAACTGGTGTTGGAACACTCAAAATAGTAGTAGTAGGTAGAGCTTCTTTGTGAAAGAGTTCGTACGGGGAAGTACTACCACCATATATATTTCTGCCGCAAAGCAGTAGTGCTCGCATTGCTGTGTTCCGGTTTGAAGGGTAAGGGTGCCGGTGAAATTACAGGCACATGAGACTTTTCATCTTTATGTCTCAGGGTGGCGGGCGCAGTGCAATGCCACATAGGGTGCGTCCTAGGTGGACGTGACCTATGAGGTAATGCACTGTTCATAGGCAGAGGGCTATCTGCTTGTTCTATCATAGCAGCAGTACAAAAAAAAAATTTTTTTTTTAAAATTATTTTGTTCTAATAATAATTTCTAATAATGTGCGTCTGTGGTTTTCAGAACTAGTAGTACTGCTTGTAAATTATATAGTCTGTGCTTCTCGTAGTTAGTCACGCCCTGGGGGCTACTTAGATAAACTTGTTCTATTTCAATAACCTACTTTTGTTACTTACCAAGTAAGCTTAAGAGCTTTGTTCCTATTAGGTGTCTACCTATAAACGCTTTGGGAATAGTAGTATTTTAATTATATTGTACGCAAAAAGATGAGCTCACCACTTGTCACGTCTATATCCCACGGTGGTGCAACCCACGGTGAAAAGAGGCTCATTTGAGGCTCTGTCTACCCTTTCGGGGAAAAAGGCGTGTGTTTGTACGCAAAAAGGGGGGTATTATAAGTTTGACCCGCCATGTGACAGCTCCCATTTTAATGTTTTTTTTAATTTTAAAGCGAGAAACTTTTAATTTTTAATGTTTTTTAATTATTTTTTTATTTTTTTTTTATTTTTTTTTAATGTTTTTTAATTTTTTAGTTTTTAGTTTTTAGTTAGTTTTAGTTTTTAGTTTTAGTTTTTAGTTTTTTGGTTTTAGTTTTTTTTTTTTTTTTTTTTTTTTAGTTTTTTAATTTTTTAATTTTTTTTTTAATGTTTTTTTTATTTTATTTTTTTAATTTTAAAGGTATCTAACGATGGTTAGTAGAAATGTTTTTTATTATGTTTTTTTTTTGTTTTCTTTTTTTTTTTTTCATTTTCATTTCTAATTTTTATCTTACTTCAGCCATTATATTGAGTTTGAGGTTTTTAATATTTAAAACTTTTCCTCGGTTAAATTTAGCTGTGGATGTCGTAAAAGCCGACTAAGGCCCCCAAGTTCACGAACAAATAAATCTGTGGTTACCGTAACCACTCGTCAAAGTGACACATTACGCATGAAAACATCTGTCAAGAAGAGTTGTTTAAGCTAAACCACAGATAAAATAATACTACAGGCTAAACAGTCGTTTAAACGTCCGTTAATGTGGAGAAAACCTACCTAAGGGATTAACCGGATATGTTGATAAGATTCGTTGGTATAAGATTTGTCCTGGCTGCTAGCTTATTAAGGAATGTGTTATGACTGGAAGAAAGCGTTAGCTGAGTCAGTTGTGTGTGGGAAGCAATGGCGGCGATGAGCTTACCACGTATCAGGTCTATTTCCCATGACAACCCACAGTGCTACCCTTTCGGGGAAAAAGGCGTGTATCTATGTATGTACGGACGGTTTTTTTTTTAACGTTGATAGACCTTTGTTTGACCATGATCTCACATGTTGGTAAGTGACGATATAGCCGAAGATGAAGCACAAAGGTCTAGAAGGCACCTATTCACTCTAGCCTTGAAGAGACACAGATTATAGTTTTCAGGAAAGACAGACGACGGTAGTGTATTCCACTTCTTAGCAGTTCGCATTATAAAGGTAGAACTGAAACGTTTAGTACGAATAGAGGGTATATTAATGAGGTAAGGGTGGTACTGTGCCGTGCGTCTGCTCGTCCTATGATGAACGGTCAGATGATTCTACAGGCTCTTCTTGTCGTGCAGAATATGGTGATCGAACACTTATGTTATACAGTCCATCAAATAACAATAACAGGGTCGTAAATAAAGATGGATGTTGTATCAGCGCGTGCTGGCGCGCTTCCAAGCATCGATCATCTGCTGCGGATGCTGCTGACACACTGCCGGCCGCTGTGCTGTCTCGACATGATGCCGACCAATAATATCATTTTATATCAGATGCAATATTTATATTGAAGTACTAGCTGTTACCCGCGACTTCGTACGCGTTATATTATTTTATCCATAGTAAATAATAATAACTATAACTGGTTTTTTGCTTGACTTAAGTGTGTGTGTAATCTTAGTAGAAAATACGCTGAAAATTTACTGCGCGCACCGCTAATGTAAACTCGGTAACTATTACTTAATATGTGGTATGTATGTAATTTATTCTCCCGCGCGCAGTTTTTTCTCGCAAATCTCACAATCTGTAATATTATAAAGAGGAAAGATTTGATTGTTTGTTCGCATTGAATAGGCTACGAAACTACTGAACCGATTTGAAAAAATATTTCACTGTTGGGTAGCTAACACTATCCCCGGGTACCATAGGCTATATAATATTTCCAAAAAATAAGGGATCCTTACTAAAACTCAAATAATGTAACCCAAGGTGTAAAATAATTTTGTTTGTATTGGATAAACTAAAAACCGTTTTAACCGATTTTAAAAATTCTTTCACCTGTAGAAAGCTACATTATCAGCAAGTAACATAGGCTATGGTTTATTAACTTTTACCCGCGGCTTCACTCGCGTATTTGTATGTTTGTTTGTAATGGATAAACTCAAAAAAGACTTGACCAATTTTAAAAGTTATTTAACCCATAGAAAGCTACATTATGGCTATAGGATTAAGGGGCGGGAGGGGAGGGGGGGGGGGGGGGGTAGAGGAACTGTTTTAACTGTTTTTTCCTTGACTATGTCTCTTATATTTTGTAAGATACCGTCAAACTACCTTTGAAATTACACCATACTTAAGTTTTTAAATTTAGGGATCCCATTTTAACTTTGAGGGCCTGAAAATGTTTTAATCTCAACAACGACACCGTAACATGACCTATGAAACGACATCATACTCATATTTTTCAATTTAGGGGTCCCATTTTAACCATGAGGTCCTGAAAATATTTTGATCGTAATGACTTCACCGTGAAACTAACTTTGAAATTGTCTAAATACGCTGAAATTTGGCTAAAACCTAAAGTGTATTTATTTACAAAGAAAATGTTCCCATTCCTTTTTTCAGCTAAATTTCAGGTACTGCTGAAACTTATGTTGAGCATATTTTTTTTTTAAATTAACCTGTGAATTTTCATGTTTCTACTACTAACGGTTTCCGAATTACGAATCATTTTAGTTTTTGCATTAAAAGCCATTTTGGACCACTTCCAAAGTGATTTTTCAAAAACCCTTTCTTAGTACACCCTTACACCCAAAAAACAATACATCCTCCAAGTTTCATGTGCCTAGGTCCAGCGGTTTATACTGTGCGTTGCAAAACGCAAAGTGTATACGTTAAAAGCCCATTTTGGACCCCTAAGACGGCGAATTTTCCAAATTCCTTTCTAAGTACACCTTTACACCCTAAAAGGAATACACTCTCCAAATTTTAAGTCTCTACGACCAGCTGTTTGTAAAAACTAAAGTTTATTTATTTTTTTACAAAAAAACGTTCCCTTTTCGTTTTTCAAGAAAAATTCAGGAATCGCTGAAACATGTGTTTATTAATTTTACTTGAGGAATCTCCATGTAAAATTTCAAGGTTCTACTACCAACGGTTTCCGAATTACGAACCATTTTAGTTTTACATTAAAAGCCATTTTGGACCCCTTCCAAGGTGATTTTTCAAAAACCCTTTCTAAGTACACCCCTACACCCAAAAAAGAATACATCCTCCAAATTTCATGTGCCTTGGTCCAGCGGTTTAGAATGTGCGTTGCAAAACGCAAAGTGTATACGTTAAAAGCCCTTTTTGAACCCCTAAGAGGGTGAATTTTCCAAATTCCTTTCTAAGTACACCTTTACACCCTAAAAGGAATACAATGTCCAAATTTCATGTCTCTACGATCAGCGGTTTAGGCTGTGCGTTGTAAAAACTAAAGTTTTTTTATTTTTTTACATAGAAAACGATCCCTTTCCATTTTTCAGGAAAATTTCAGGAATCGCTGAAACACGTGTTTATTTATTTTATTTGAGGAATCTCCATGTAAAATTTCAAGGTTCTACTGCTAACGGTTTCTGAAATACAGAGCTTTTTTGTTGTATATTAAAAGCCCATTTTGGACCCCTTAGAGCGGGAGTATCGGAAATTCCTTTCTTAGTGCACCCCTAGACCACAAAAGGAACGTACTCTCCAAATTTCAGATCTCTAGGACTTACGGTTTAGGCTGTGCGTTGATTGTCAGTCAGTCAGTCAGTCAGTGAGTCAGTCAGTCACGCAACGATTTTATATATTTTGATGATGATATTGAAGCAGGAAGGCTTCTTACATGGTAGTGGTAGTGAGTGGGAGGAACACAGCAGGGTTATGACCAAAATATACAGGCCGTCCTAAGACTAGGGTCGATTCCAAGTCGAAGCAAGTAATTTTTAGTTTTTTTTTGGTTTCTTTCTGATTTTGCAACAAGTAATTAATTTTGTAAAAATTAAAAACCCACAACGGCTGAACCGCTTTTAATTAAACATAGCTAAGAACACACACAACAAATTCACCATTCAAAAAAAAAAACGGTTCATCCGATCCGGTTTCATTCGGGAGCTACGTTGGGACAGACAGACAGACAACACACACACACACACAGACACGTCAAACATATAACTCCCCTTCGTTTTTGCGTCGGGGGTTAAAAAGTAAAAAAAACCTCAACGCAATGAAACGGCTGACCCGATTTTGATCAAATATAGCTAAGAAAAATCCCGACAAATTCACCACTCAATAAAAAAAAACTAAATCAGTTCTTCCGTTCGGGAGCTACGATGCCACAGACAGACACACACACACACACACAGACACACACAGACACGTCAAACTTATAACAGCCCGTCGTTTTTGCGTCGGGGGTTAAACATATATACAGGCCGTCCCAAGACTAGGTTCGATTCCAAGACAAAGCAAGTAATTTTTAGAAAATCTTTGTATGCAATATTACTAAGTTTAAAAAATAAAATAAAGTAAAGTTTCAGCAAAATGTCCTATCTACAATATTTAAGGTAATTTCCCTTCATGTCGCATAGCCTTGGGACGCCCTAAATATGGTATTTGTGCGGTAATAAACCGTTTATTTATACATACATATATAGACATACGCCATTTTCCCCGAAAGAGGCAGATCCTCATATGGGCCTCTTTTCACAGTGGATTGCACCATCGGGGGAAATAGACGTGACAAGTGATGAGCTCATAGCCACCATTGCTTCCCTCAGCTGACTCGGCTAACGCTTTCTTCCAGTAATAACAAATTACATAGTAAGCTAGAAGCCCGGACAAATCTTAATAACAACGAATTTTACAAACAAGTCCGCGTAATCCCTTAGTCGGCCTTTACGACATCCACGGGAGGAGATAGAGGGGTCTCAAGGCTCATAATCCAGTAATGACACATTCCATAATAAGCTAGCAGCCAGGACAAATCTTATACCAACGAATCTTATCAACAAGTCCGGGTAATCCCTTAGTCGGCTTTTACAACATCCATGGGAGGTGACGGAGGGGTATATTCTTAGGCCGGACACACCGCAAATATACTCATATGGAGTTCGACTCCCGAGCGTGCAACAAAGTTAAACATTACTAATAGTATGGTATTATTTAATCTTTTTTTTTTTTTTTTTTTTTTTTATACTACTTGGATGACGGATCAAGCAAGAGGCCCACCTGATGTTAAGCGGTAACCTCTGCCTATGAACAGTGCATTACCTCATAGGTCACGTCCACCTAGGACGCACCCTATGTGGCATTGCACTGCGCCCGCCACCCTGAGACATAAAGTTGAAAAGTCTCATGTGCCTGTAATTTCACCGGCACCCTTACCCTTCAAACCGGAACACAGCAATCCGAGCACTACTGCTTTGCGGCAGAAATATGTATGGTGGTAGTACTTCCCCGGACGAACTCTTTCACAAAAAAGCTCTACTACTACTAACCTGTGATATTCTGACTGTGATTGACCTGTGTTAATCTGTGACATTACTAACCTTTCATTTAAAAGAATTTCCTTTTACAAAAAAGTATACGACCTTTTTCACCATTAAAATACCAACCCGCATTTATTTAGGAGATAAACAAAGTAGCCTCAAGTCTTTAGAGGTAAATGTGCAAATAGCCACAACCCTCTGATACAGTCAAGATAAACAGACCCTCGGAACCCTTCCACGCAAATTACTGAAGTTGGCAGCGATTCTGGAAGTTATGAGATTTCGGTGAGTTGGATATGTGATTGAAACGTGATTTCATACAGATAACCCACAACAATCTGAGACTTGATAACGGTGGCGGTATGACGGTGGATGGAGGCGGCTCAAGACCATTCATAGTGGTATTCTATGAAGATGGTTTTTAGCTATGTTTGGTGGAAATTGATGCAGCCGTTTCCAGGATTACATTTTTTACAAGCTTTTATTTAACTTGCAATGTACGTTTGTCTGGGTGGAATCCGGGTGGAATCTTGCAACTGAATTTTAAAGCAGTTATCCTCAACCGATTGAGCTGAAATTTGGCATACCTGTCAAGTTCCGATAACAATACAATTTTATGATAGCGAGCTGATCTGATGACGGAGACGGAAGGTGGACAACGGAACTCCTCGATGGATAATAGTAGACTGGCCATGTGCAGGCTCATTTTGATCAGCACACGGTTACGATGAGTAGTTTTATAAAAGCTGGTATTGAAAAATATATTTTTCAAAAAAAAAAAATTTAAGGGAACTTTTGGAATGGATAGGCTCCCAAACTAGTTAAAAGCTGTATTTTAGGAGCCAAAACTCGATATTCTTCCAGATTGGTCCCATTTTCATCAAAATCTGGTTCTGATGATGGGATCCATTAGCAATTGAGGGAACTCCTCAAATATTATAGGCACACATACGTATAGTGATTTTGGTATTTTCAGCAACAAGTCAAGCATGTGCATTCAGAAAGTGGCATTTGGTGAAGTGGAACTGAAGAAGTCGGTTTTTAAAATATTATGAAAATAATTATATTTGTATGAAAACTGTGTAAAATTATTTTGCTTTATTTCCCATTTGCACCAATTCTAACTAGCAGGCAAACTAACAACAAAATACATATGTCAAACATTATATATTCTGTGGTCAAACGCCAAAAAGTGGCAGCAGTACAGCACAATCCATCTGCAAAACCTTTTACAGAATATTCACAACGAATCTGAATTTAAATCCAAACTGCGAGCACAACTTCGCGTCCCAAATAGGTTTACACAGTGAGTATTTTTTTATCCGGACCTAGGGTTCCCAAGTGCACCGCATTGTACGCGTCACCCGGTTTTTGGATGATACTCATATGGAAAATTAATAAATTAAGGTGATAATAGACCCAAAACTGCAATATAGACCTATCTTAGAAATAATACTTCTCCTAAAAAGATGGCCCAAATAATTAAAAAAATACATATAATAGGTGTATATAGTGAAGAATAGAAAAATAAGTTTACTTTTTAGGGTTCCTTACCCAAAGGATAAAACGAGACCCTATTACTAAGACTTCGCTGTCCGTTCGTCTGTCTCATGAACCGTGATAGTAAGACAGTTGCAATTTTCACAGATGGTGTATTTCTGTTGCCGCTAAATAACAAATAATAAAAAACAGAATAAAATAAATTATCTACGGTCCGACTCGCACTTAGCTGGTTTTTATTTTTTTATTTAACATACATTCTGATCTAAATATGTTTTGGTTATAGTAATGTTAGGTTTGTCTAAATAGTAGGTTCTTTTACAATACAACACACGAGCGATAACAAATGACATGGAATATTTTACAACTACTACGGTGAGCAAGCGCCCGACATAAAGGTAGTGAATAGGTTCTAAAAAATCTATAAAAAAAAACTGTAAGAACAGGAGTTTGACCGGTCTGATCTCGCGAAACCTATCACTTCAGTTCTGATCACACGAACCAGTCCGGTTCGAATGTCCCACCGTTGCAAAATGGGGTACAAATCGAAATATTTTGTCCTAACTGTCCCCGTACAGGGGGACAAGTGGGAATAATTCGGCCTGATCGCGTGATCCATTAAGACTAACATCGCGAGCCACTTCCAATTCGTTACAATGTTTGAATGTTCGTAAGTTTGTTACATAATCACATCAAAAAGGCTTAACCGATTTCAAATAAATTTGGTACACTTGGATTGAGCTTTAAGCTACGTTTTATCCTGTCAAAACAAGAGCGAAGTCAATAATGGCCACAAGTAAATACATAAACTAGTAAATAAATAATTTTGACTGTTGAACCCGTAAAATAAAAAGTAATGTCAACCCTACCCTGTTCGTGAAATACTGCTCAATAAAATGGACCGGTTTTTAAATGAAATTGCCCGGATTATGCCGGACGACGCTTGCAATCACCGTAAATATATCGACTGTAGGCTCAGCTAGGTACGACCAAACTCAGAGTTGCCAATCACATTTAATATTCTGTTTCCCTCACATTGCTCAGCATAATCCTCTGTTACATCAACAATACTGCAGTATTCACTTTGTAATAAGTATATGATAAAATCGAGTACTTACATTAATTCTAACCATTAGGTGAACAAAACAAAATCCTTCCTCAATATTTTCTCAATACAGTAATACAGTCAGTTTTCTTTACGCGAGGGATGCGTTCCAGGGAAAATCGCGTAAAGCGAATTTGCGTATAACGAGGTCTGTTAAGTCTGTTTTAATAAAACATGAAATTCTGAATCAAATCACTTTTATTAGAAGAAAACCACTTGTACAAAGAAATATTACCATTTTACTAAACAATAATAAATGTATACAAATCTCAAAGTTGCCTCCTTATTGTACAATAAACCGACAATAATTGAACTCGATATAAAGAACGCATTAGGTTTATATTAATTAAATAAGTCATTACTTTTACCTTAAGAAAAAGAAAAAAAAAATGCGATGCCGCCCGCTCTCGCGAATTAGATGTCACGCTAGTTATCACGTGCGTTGAAGAGGAAACCTAGATCGACATTCTACGTAAATCAATTCCTTTTTGACAGATGAAACTCAGTAAAAAGTTTTATAAATATTAAGAACCATTTGAAAATTACAAAATATAGGAAGTAAGGAAGTAAGTACTCACAAATTACTAATTGATCGTTGTGGGCTCACAACCATGAAGCATTTATTTTATTTGAATGTGGAACTATAATTTTTAATTGACAACTCTGGGTGCGTCCGTAAGTGATGGATTTAGATAGATAGGGCCATTTAATGACATAATTTTTGTAGGTAAAATTGGCAATTGGGTAAGGGATGAAAGGTATTTTTACGAACACTTGGCATCTGAGAGATGGTCCACATAATGCTAGTAGGTCGAGAATAATTTTGATAATAAAATATCACGAGGAGGCCTCGTCCAGCAATGGACGTCTTCTGACTGATGATGATGAGGATGATGATGATAGAAATATATACGTCTTTGTTCAGTCGTAAGCTAAGCGATTATCTCAGACTGTGACAATCACGCCATTTTTATACTTTCACTTCATGTAACAAGTAGATCTTACGGAAGGAAATCGTTTCTAAATACACATTATAAACCTACAATTATGGTGAGTTAATAACAAGAAAACCGTACAAAAATATATCCGGGTCATGGTTGGACCCGGGTAAAATCCGTAGCATCCTCACTTATTTGGTTGTGTTTAATGTTAACTGGACTGTGAAACTGATTTTTCGAGTGAAAAAAGTATATGCTTACCAATGCACAAAGTTATGCATTTTTAGGGTTCCGTACCCAAAGGGTAAACGGGACCCTATTACTAAGACTTCGCTGTCCGTCTGTCCGTCTGTCACCAGGCTGTACCTCATGAACCGTGATAGTTAGATAATTGAAATTTTCACAGATGATGTATTTCTGTTGCCTCTATATCAACAAATAATAAAAAACAATAAAGTAAATATTTAAGGGGGCTCTCATACAACAAACGTGTTTTTTTTGCCGTTATTATAGATAATGGTAAGGAACCCTTCGTGCGCGATTCCGACTCGCACTTGGCCGGTTTTATTAAATGTAGTTCTCCTCTTTCCCTTTGGAAAGGATGGAAGATAGTAGATTGACGAAACGGGTACATAAGACGAGCGTGAATGGGACAGTGGGAAGGGGAAGACCTCGGTGAACGTATGCAGACCAGATCGGAGACTTTCTGGAAAAGGCCAGGTCAAGAGTACCCTTAACCGACGAGCATGTATGAAGAATGTGATGAGAGTGAATGAGGTAAAAGAGGTAGTAAGTATGTCAGGATCGTAGCAAGTCAAAATCCGTGGCCTCTGCCTACCCCTCCGGGAAATAGGCGTAAGTTTATGTATGTAAATATGTTCTCAACTCTTTCAATGTAGATTTGATTCGAGCAGTTTGCACGCGACAAAACTATATCCGGCTCACGATGTCCGGGTACACAAAGATAAATCCCAGACATGCATTCCGGGTAAGCTGGCTGTAGCCGTTTGAAAGCTACATCAATCACGGAGCGTATGCGTCGCGACCCGGATAACCGAGTTTTTCGATTTACGAACTAGGGTTGTCAGGTGCAAGATTATGATGTAGTGCACTATGCAATGTCTCAATGCCGGAAATGGAAACATTGTTTGAAAAATATTTTGTATTATCAACCCCCGAATGAACAGTTCATAGTAGTTCATAGTTTTATATAGTTTTCTCTGTGGCGCGGCGGGCAAAGCTAGGCCTGCGACGCAGGAGGTTGCGGGTTCGATTCCCGCCTCGGAACAAATATTTGTGCGATCGCAGATATTTGTTCAGGGTGTTCTGGGTATTTTCTATGTATAATAAAAAATGTCTATCTATGTAATATATTGAAAGAAAGAAAGAAAGAAAGAAACGTTTATTTATGACTAAACAATCAAAGACACACACATGCAACACGCAAAAGCAAACATGATAAAAAAAAAGTAAGTATTAAGTATATCAGTTATCTAGTACCCATAACACAAGCTCTGCTTAGCTTGGGGCTAGATAATGTTGTGTGAACTGTCCAGCATTATTTATTTATTTATTTTTATTTTTTATTTATCGGTAACATAAATAGTTTTAATTTCATAACAATAAATATAAATTGTACATACACTACACAGATTAAAATAAAATAAAACTGTTCTAACAAACAAATTAAATTCAAATTATGTCATCAGTGTCAATTAATAATCAATCATTAATAATTAAATAAATTCAAATAAAAAATAAAAAATGTCATCTGGTCAAATATTCTTCAACCCCATGGAAATGCTCAAATAGAGGGTTGTTCTAAGTTTGCGGCCATAGTGTGTTTACACGTGGCCGGAAATAGTGGAAAAAAAAACTCAAGAACCGGAGTTTCGATTTCGATGCAATTTTTTCTGTATGGAAGATGTTGTTGCGAGATGGTTTTTATCTACGTTTGGTGGAAATTGGTGCAGCCGTTTCGAGGATCAGCTAGCAACACTTGTTTTGAAAAAACTCAGGCATGTTTGAAGGTAGAACCTTTAGTTTCTTCAAATCAGGATAGACTTCAAGCTCCAGGGTCTGGTGATGACCAGCATAGGATGACCAGGATCTAGGGTACTATTGAAGCCAAACCTTTAAAATTGTTTTTGAAAATAAATACAACGTAGATGACACCAATGTGTTTCCATAAGTGTTAAAATTTTCAGATTTTAGTGGACACTGAAATAAGGCAGGCGTTTTTAGATTTTATAAAATTTATTTTTGGTTCACAACTTGAAGTTACGATGTTAATTTTAAATCTAGTAACACTTTCTTAGAACATCAAATTAATACAGGATATTCAGGTTGTAGTAATACTCGAATCCTCCCAAAACTGCTATGAGCTTGTCCAGACGAGGCGATTTACGCGCGATTGTGGGATACTAGAGCCATACATTCCGTCCACATGCAGTCGCGCGTATTGCCGCTCGCGTGTAAATCGCGTGCAATAAGCGAGACTCGACTCGCGCGTCTGAAGCGCGTTCGAGGCGCGATTCGACATACTAGGAAAGATTAAAATCAAGATTTGATTAGGATTTAGATTGTGTGAAACTGTTTTATCTCCAGCAGTCTTCTTCGACCTGTTGAGTTTTTATTATTCTGGTCTGTTATGATGTTTTTATATTTATATTTATCTAGTGTCGTATACGATGAATGCTATAATAAGAGGTATGTATTGTTATATTATTATGTATTTATCTAATGATATGTGTATTTGTCAAGGTGATAACACCACTGTCCCCATTCTTCCATATAGTCCTCTCAATCCTAAGGTTGTCTGGAAGAAATCGCTTTAATAATCACGATAAGACCGCCCATTGTGCATTTCTGTTATTTTTGTTATTTAGTTAAGTATTGTATTTCTGTGTGTTATTTTGTCGTAAATGTACAATAAAGAGTAAATTTTTTTTTTTTTTTTTATACTACTTGAATGACGGAACAAGCTGATGTCCCACCTCATGTTAAGCGGTAACCTCTGCCTATGAACAGTGCATTACCTCATAGGTCACGTCCACCCAGGAGCCGCCCTATGTGGCATTGCACTGCGCCCGCCACCCTGAGACATAAAGATGTAAAGTCTCATGTGCCTGTTAAATCATCTATCTATCTAGGGACCCCATTGCTCCGTCCAGTACGCGCGCGATTATTTATTCTGTGGCGATAGTTGCCACGAGTGGACGTACGCAATGTGTAGAACGCTCGCGAGTAACTCGCACAAAAAACGCGTCATCTGGGGGCAACATAAATTCACACGCGCGAGTCGAATTGCGCGTAAATCGCCCTGTCTGGACAAGCTCTATGGGGTGATTCGCACGTGTCATGAAGAGATACACATACTATGTGTATCACATAGGTTATCATTACATTTTCATTATCATTACATTACTTCGTGAAATAATCTAATTATTTTTCCGCCGCAGTAAATCAACCGGTCAATGGCATGATTCCGTTTTTTAATAAAACAACTTGTTTTTTTCTCGTACTTTTGTACAAAAATTTATCATGGACAACTATTAAGTTTAAGATAATCTAAAAGTACCTGATGACCAGTGGTGTACTCCATTAAAGAAAGAAAGAAAGAAAGAAATAAAAGTTTATTTATGACTATACAAACACACACCAAGGAAAAAACAAACAGACAAGATATGGACTATATAAAAACTAAAACAAAAACAAATAACACAGATATAATAAAGGCAATTTGTGTGTGTGCCTGACGCAAGCCACAAAAGGGTCCTCAACTCAGCGTTTGCTAGGCCACGTTGGCAACCCAGCGCTGATCTTCCGTTGAGGCCCTGGGTGAACCACGGATATCCGCCTAGGTTCCGACTGAGTGTTGTGTATGCAGATACAGGCAATTAAAAATTAAATACATTTTAACATACTTATAACAACTAACTAACAAGATTAGATTAAGCCCCAAGTTTGTACAAAAACGGTTTATATAAAAAATAAAATAACAAAAGAGTCACTAAAAATAATGCAGGCAGCCATGACACCACAAAACTACCTTTGCCATTACGAATATTGGGTACACAAATGTTCTCAATTTCGCCATTCTTATTTTATTAAGTACCTTCTTCTTGTTTTTTTTAAATTTAACGAGATAGTCTTCATTGTAGACTCTAAATACGTTTTAACGAGATAGTCTTCATTGTAGACTCTAAATACGTTTTAACGAGATAGTCTTCATTGTAGACTCTAAATACGTTTTAAATTTAACGAGATAGTCTTCATTGTAGACTCTAAATACGTTTTAAATTTAACGAGATAGTCTTCATTGTAGACTCTAAATACGTTTTATTCAGCCTCTTCATGTTTTTATCTTAGTACACCCTAAGGAAAGCTTTTTGTGATATTGTTCCGATACTTATTCTCAATTTCAAACACGTATCTCCGTGATATAACTGCAGATTGCGGCTGCAATACAGAATACAGGCTACAAAGTTACAATGGCTTTTATAGCTTTTACCTTGCTATGAAATTCAATATGTTCAATTTGATATTACAGGTATGGTTTTAGAGAACTCGTGAGTAGATAGATAGACAAATACATTTATTTACAGAAATAATAATACAAGGTATGTACAAAATACATATGAAACAGTTGTGGTACCTGAAGAAAAAATCTTATCTGGCTCAACGCATTAGTATTGCCATTCAGCGTGGCAATGCAGCCAGCATCTTAGGGACGCTTCCGTCTGGTAGTGTTCTGGATCAGTTGAGCTACCGATAGATAGATAAAACGTTTATATGTATCTCCAATCACACACGTACATTCAAAACAAATAAACGACAGTGCACTAAAAACTAGATAATTATCTATCAATAACCTTAAAACAAACCTAATAATAGTAGTAGTAGAGCTTGTGAAAGAGTTCGTCCGGGGAAGTACTACCACCATACCTATTTCTGCCGCAAAGCACTAGTGCTCCCATTGCTGTGTTCCTGTTTGAAGGGTAAGGGTGCCGCTGAAAATACAGGCACATGAGACTTTCATCTTTATGTCTGAGGGTGGCGGGTGCAGTGCAATGCCACATAGGGCGCGTCCTAGGTGGACGTGACCTATGTGAGAATGCACTGTTCATAGGTCGAGGTAACCGCTTAACATCAGGTGGGCCATCTGCTTGATCCGTCATTCAAGTAGTATAAAAAAAAAACCTAGAAAACCTTAGAGTAAACCTTTAAGAACACTTTTAGTAATGATCAGATTTTTTTTTAATAAGTTTATTGTACACGCATTTTTGAGTAATTGGTATATATTTCCGAATAATTTCAGCGTTTAGTGTAACTAAACATCGTTACTGCGTTTAGTGCAGTAGTAGTAGAGATTTTTTGTGAAAGAGTTCGTCCGGGGAAGTATTACCACCATACCTATTTCTGCCGCAAAGCAGTAGTGCTCCCATTGCTGTGTTCCGGTTTGAAGGGTAAGGGTGCCGGTGAAATTACAGGCACATGAGATTTTTCATCTTTATGTCTCAGGGTGGCGGGTGCAGTGCAATGCCACATAGGTTGCGTCGTAGGTGGACGTGATCTATGAGGTAATGCACTGTTCATAGGCAGAGGTTACCGCTTAACATCAGGCGGGCCTCTTGCTTGATCCGTCATCCAAGTAGTATTAAAAAAAAAACAAAAAAAAAAACAATTTTAGCTACTTGAGCGGTAGTGTTTTTTTTTGGTGATTTGAAATCAAAATCATCAAAATCGGGGACGACAACGATATATGATTCAATCAGGAGTTTTAAATCAGGGGCCTCACTAATCCTCACTTAGTCTTGAAATCAAAGGAGTTAATTCAAATTCAAAATTCAAATGAATTTATTTCAAGCTGAGCTTATAGTAAGCTTTATTTTAAGCTCATAAAAGTAGACATTAATACATTTTCAATAGAGTAGGCACATGATAATACTAATGTGTCCGGCCTAAGAATAGACCCCTCCGTCTCCTCCCGTGGATGTCGTAAAAGCCGACTAAGGGATTACCCGGACTTGCTGATAAGATTCGTTGGTATGAGATTTGTCCTGGCTGTTAGCTTATTATGGAATGTGTTATTACTGGAAGAAAGCGTTAGCCGAGTCAGTCGTGGAAAGCAATGGCGGCGATGAGCTCACCACTTGTCACGTCTATATTCCACGATGGTGCAACCCACTGTGAAAAGAGGCCTATTGAGGCTCTGCCTACCCCCCTTCGGGGAAAAAGGCGTGTGTCTATGTATGTATGTATGTATAATACTAATAAGATAATTCAAAAAAGATAAATATATAATAGAAGATATAATTAAGCATGCAAATAAGAAGGAGAGTAATTTCAATCAAATTATTATTATTAATTATTAATAAAATTAAAACAATAAATTTTAAATTTAAACAATACAACAATTTTGATATAGTTGATAATATTTTAAAGTTTTTGAATAAGAGTTGAAGTTTTAAGTTTTAATACTTTAGATTTATACATGTGACGTCACTAAGCTGTCTTGTTTCCGCCCCTTGCCATACAAACTCACACTTTGTTGACCCCCTCCGTGCCCCTTAACGTGTGACGTAATCCTCACAATGCTGCTGTTGCATATTATACGGGATTCAAATATACAATACGTCTGTCTGGCCTGTCAACAGATCCTCACAAATTGATTGATTGGAAGAAAGCATTAAAGTCAGTCGTGGCAAGCAGTGGCAGCGAAGAGTTCACCACTTGTCACGTCTATATTTCGACAAAAGTGCAATATTTCGTTTTATTGTGAAGCAGAAATCCGTGTTTTTCACTTACATTGTTTCAGCGGAAGATCAGCGTTGTGTTGCTACAACACAACAAATGCTGAGCTGGACGCCAATTTGTGTCAGTGATGCGTGACTGGTACTGAGAGGGACAAATTAGATAATTAGATTCTTTGTTAATCTTTGTTTATGTGTGTGTGTTTTTCTATTACTATGATAGACCCTCGTTTGACCGCGGTCTCACCTGTTTAAGTGACGATGCGGCCGACGTTGGAGCACGAAGGTCTAGAAGGCACCTATTCACTCTTGCCTTAAAGAGACCCATATTATAGTTTTCAGGAAAGACAGACGACGGCAACTTGTTCCATTCCTTAGCTGTTCACATTACAAATGTGGAACCGAAACACTTAGTGCGAATTGCGGGTATACTGATGAGGTAAGGATGGTACTGAGCCGTACGCCTGCTTGGAGTATGATGAAAGGAGATGGTGGGATCAGATCATGTAGCTTATGGGCACGTTCCCCGAAATGTAACCTATAGAAGATCGAAAGGCATACGACATTACGGCGGTGCTCGAGACTCTGGATCCTAGTCTCCGCCATTATGTTGCTCACCTATAAGCCTGAGAGCTCTGCGTTCGATCGAGTCCAAGGCAGCGAGCTGGTGTTTTCTGGTGGGGCTGGTGTCGTTTTGTGTCTGTGTTTATTGACACCAATAAATGTTTTTCTTTATTTCTTTCATTTCGTGAAAAAAGGCGTTTTTGTATCTCTGTGTTTGTAAATGGGTCATGTATTGTGCAGACACGAACAATAGAAATGCCATAAAAATAAAATATTCTTCGTTTTGATTCACCCTCATCAGCCTATTGAAGTATACATCAATCTCACAAAGCACAGTACAAGTGTTCTGTATTCTGGGCCTAAAGACCGCCATTACGGCCCGCTTTGAATCCATTTAGTGCCAACCGCCTTTGGCAATCGGCCCACCTGCTATTCCAATCCCCTTTCAATTAGAGGGATAAGTTTATTTGTAGTATTGCTTTTGAGTTATAAATTGTATAAGTTCAGTTAATCCATATGCAAAATTAAGTTTGTTGGTAATTGAAAAATGAGAAAATTATCGAAATGTTTCATGATTTCTAAAATATTATTATTTGTTATTAAAAAATCTGATTCCTGTAGGTCAAATGGAAGTTAAAAATCTTGTTTTTGTTTTAAATAACTATCTTTAACGGCCTGTCGTGGCTTTGTTTACAATTACTATTGAAAAAAAAACTAAAGCCTGGAAAAAACAATACCTCACTTGCTGGGGTAGGTCGAAAAAATTAATAATTTGTTCGTTATATTGTCAGACTTTGGTTTATATTGTCAGTGTTGTGTCTGTGGGTCACTATGATACATTAATAGTGCAAATATGAAGACTTAGCTTCAACGGTTTGACCGCTAGACCCATTGTGACTATTTGTGACAGAGGGACGGACGGACGGATGAGCGAGAGTAATAGGGTTCCTTTTGGACCCTTTGGGTCCGAAACCCTAAAAAAAGGATAATGACTATTTTGAATTCGAAGACATGACGTTTGCCTTTATGTGAGGCGCCCTGAATCCTTTCATCATACTGGTCTTCTGTACCAATGGCTAGAATCAAAGCCTCTATTCACTGCTACTTCAGGGAGACAAGGAAAGAACCAGTAACGAAGCAGTATCAACATAGTTGTTTTTCTAGTCTATTCCCACCTGTTCTGATGAGTAATTCTGTTGGCAGAACTACCGCGGGTTTTTTTTCCATACTAATGAGAAACATGACAACTAATTTCTTTAGAAGTCATATTAAAAAAATAGCCAACCCTAGACACATTTTTTAAACGCCACTCGCCCGGTCCGGGGCGGATATCCGGACGCACTGACCCGGGTAATAAGCTCAGTGCATTGGATTACGATGAAGACTGGCACGCGGCCAATCCAGGGGAGCTACATCCAGGGTGCTATAGGCACTTTCAGAAAACTAACAGGTAAAGTTATAGGAATAATATCGTGCATTTGTATTGAGTTCAACCACAGAATTTTGGTTCAACGCGCGTTTGTGTCATTTTTAAAATAATTACTACAGCCGTGGTATTCGGGGCTTAGTGAACTCGCTGAGCGAGTCACGGGGTGAAGTCACGCGTTGCGCAATAAGATAATATTTGACTGCGGTAAAATTCGGTGTGTCCAAAATTCATGCTCTCTCATGGCTGTTTCGATGACAGCATTATCTATGGATGACACTTCACTTCACTTAAACACCTCACTTGTACCCCGAATACCTAGGCTGTACTCGGTTACACCTTGTTCAAGTAGCAATGCGCAGGGGGGGCGACTCTTGGATTGTAGTTAATTAAATAAATAAAATAAATAATGCTGGACAGTTCACACAATATTATCTAGCCCCAAGCTAAGCATAGCTTGTGTTATGGTTACTAGGTAACTGATGTACTTAATGCAATACATTACATAGAAAGATATTTTTTATTATACAATAGAAAATACCATGAACAAATATCTGCAGATCGTACAAATATTTGTTCCGAGGCGGGAATCGAACCAGCAACCTCCTGCGTCGCACGCGAACTTTCGCCCGCTGCGCCACAGAGGTCGTCAAGATGAGATATAGGTTCAAAAAATTATTCGAAAATTAGGAGGTACAGTCAAACATATTATTATCTTATATTATTATTTTTCGTTGTTTTTTTCCGTTTGAGATTTTTCATGAATTAATAAGTCGCCTCAAATTCTGTCTCACTATCTAACTTAGTAAAGTTCAGGTAAGTAAGAATGGGGCAGAAAGGAGCACGCGTAAAAAATAGTAAAATCACGATTAACGGCAACTGTCTTAAGTAAATGATTATTTCTAAAAATCTGAACAAATGTTTTTATTAACCTATACATTTCCTTTAATATTGTGAAATAATCGTTAAAATAGCTTCAGGCGTTTTTTCACTTAATTCTGTTTAACAAAATAAATTTTCCCTTTAAATTGAAGCTCCATTCCGATCTAAATTGCATGGAAATTGATAGAGCATAGTACATTATCCGAACTTAATGTAAACTTTCTCACCAGTTCTAAGATTCACATAATATCTCAATTGGAACAGTAAATCTGAAGTTAAAGCCACAGTCCAGAAGGAAATAGCTGACTCATTTTTGCAGTGATTAGGAAGAGTACTAATAGATCCCTGTGCTATGATTCTGTGGACTTTGGTCTTATTCCATTTCATTTAATTTATTCATAAAGAACTAAAAATCGTTTCGGAAGTTAGGACCAATTTAAAAAAAAACCTAAGAACACACGTTTACAAAAATTCATAATGTCATGAAAAAAACCCTATTTAAAATTATCACATGTCAAGAATTCATCAACTGAGTAGAAACACCCTTTCAACAGTAGCTTTGTAAGACTTACTTTAAACACGTTAACACTATCAATAACTTTCAGCTCTGTAGGAAGTATGTTAAAAAGTTTTACAGCTTGATACCCGGGAGCCATGCTTTACAACATTCAACCTCGGCTGCAAAGGTGCCTCAAGATCTTTACGTCTTGTAATTAACCTATTTTTCCTTTGTTCCATCGTTTCATATTTGAAGGGATTTTTTACTATGTCCATGGGAAGTACCAAAATGTACAGACATGGAACGGTCAAAATGTTAAGATTCTGGAAGTATTCCACTATGGTACAAATGGCTCTTTTTTGCATAACAAACGCCTTGTGCATATTATATTCATAACTCCTTCCCCAAAACTTCACACAATATCTTATTTTAGATTCTACAAGAGCATAGTGAACCATTTTAAGCTGTGAGATAGTCACCTCTTCTCTAAGACTTCTAATCGCGTAACAAGTTAAACTTATATGATTTTCAATCGACTCCAACTCATTTTTCCAGTTCAAAAACTGGTCGATAAGAACTCCAAGAAATTTTACACTCCCGGCTAAATCAATCCTCACACCATCACGTAGATTCTCAACTGGTTCATACGTATACGCTGTCGATCTGAAGAGAACAACTTGTGTATTCTTTACGTTTAGCTTTAAATTATTTACCTCAAACCATTGATTGAAAACATCAAGAGCATTCTCAGTTTTAATTTTGAGATCGTATAAGGACGATGCCGGGATGACCGCATTAGTATCGTCTGCATATACTACTAATTTTATATCAAGAATGGAGGTGCTTACAAAATTAATAAGGTCATTAAGGAAAATAACAAAAAATATGGGCCCAAGAATGGAGCCTTGAGGAACTCCTCGTCTAACGTTGATTACTTTAGACTTCGCTACCGCTACGGTGTTTTTTTGGCCTTTTACAATAATTGTAACTTCCACGAATTTTTTTCTATTACTAAGGTCTCACTCCATAATGTTCAAGCTTGGCAAGAAGAATGCTATGGTCAATAGTATCAGAAGCAGAGGAAAGGTCCAAGGACAGACCTGCTACTTTCTTTTTTTTATTAAGATTGCTAATCACATCATTCAATAACAGATCAATTGCATCAATAGTTCCGACGCGCAATTGATACCCAAATTGCTTACTGATAGAACCATTCAATTTGTAGGCCACTTTATTACTAATAGATCCTTTGACGATTTTGTTAGTGAAGTACTGTGAATTCCGGGTAAAAAAGCGTTACGAATTGAAACTCAGCCCGGTTTTAAACTTACAAATGTTCCTGAATGTTAGAAAATTCAACAATATAGACTATGGACGTGGGAATATAAACGTGACAAGTGGAGAGCTCATCATCGTCATTGCTTCCCATGACTGACTCGGCTAACGCTTTCTTGCTGTAATAACACATTTCTTAATAAGCAGCGCCCGCCATTTTCGAAAAGTGACGTCTACTTTTATTTTACTTCATTTCCTAGTATTTTTTTTAGTTATTCTGTGTAATTTTGGTGGCATTTTAACTAATGTAGCTCGTCTATAGAGCACAAGTGTAGTGAAATGAAATGGAAGAGTAGAGCGTGACTTTTAAAATTGGTGTAAATTGTCTACCAAAGTTTTAGTAAACCGGCCACCGTTTTACTAAAACATGACTTGACTGTGACTTTAACGACTTGGAAGGATTGTAACGTTACAAGTTATATTGAAAATACAATAATAAATTATACTTCAAAATGGCAAATGCACAAGCCGCCAATTATAAAGAAAAAAAAAGTAACGCAGCTGCTTGTCTTCTTATTCACTTTGAAACTAACCAGACATTTTGCTCCGTTAACGGCTCGGAGTCTGCCAACTCCGTTCCGTTACAATTGTTCACGAATTGCTCAGGACTAGGAGGCTAGCGGAATTGAAATTATATTTTATTACGCGCTGCCCGCTTTGGAGGTGCATCCGTTTTGATCCCAGAAATTCATCCCACGAGCTAAAAGTAATAATAATTATTCCGGATTCATACCATTCATATTCATTTCATTTTGAGAGTCCGTATTAATCCCACCTAGAAGTACTTACATGTAAAACGAGTGGAAGTAACGTCAGCAAAAAAATATGTTATTAAGGAACATCTATTTATTTCATAAAATTGACGGTATAAAATAATCAACAAAGTAATCATATAATATAAACTAAGGAATTAAACTCGAAAAATCACATTGGTTGCATTATTTCAGACTTATTAATTAACCTTTTTATTCTAGTCTTATTAATGCTTTTTACCTAACAAACACTAAATTTAAATTATTTTTAATAATAGCAGTTTTTTTTGTTACTGTATCGATTACTTTAAAAAACGATACCTGCGGTTTACTGTCATCACAGAACAAAAATATGTTTACAAAATTCAAAAAAAGGGGAAGACATATTTTTTTTTCGGAAAATCACGGATAAGTGTAGAAATCGTTTCAGAGAATCAGAATTTTACAATTATTTATAACATCAGCTTTTAGATAACATCAATATCTGTCATTCAACGTCATTCTGTTTTATTATCGATAACCCTTTATTTTTGTCTCTCCCAACACTATAAAAAAGTACTTTCTAGTGCGGTAGTGGTCGTTATCGGCCTGGCATATTCCTTGGTTGATTTCTATTTTTTTTTTTTTTTTTAACATTGATATACCTTTGTTTGACCACGGTCAAACACTGTTGGACCTGCTGATTTCCTATTAGGCAGATCCAGGGGCGAAACGAACTAAAAGAAATAGGATTAGGGTTCATTTTAACAGTATAGGAAAAGCAGTGTAAACGATGTATTCGCAAAGTTTTAGTGCATTAATCTTTCCTTGTGGTGGCAGGTCAAAAACGACTGCTACGCACTGTCGTTAAGGTAGATATATGGATGCGCATTTCGACCGCCACCGCACCAGATGAAAGTATGTGATTTTTTTGCCACAGCTAGCGTGTAAAAGCCCTTTTTGGACCATTTAGAGAACGATTTTTTCAAATTCCTTTCTTAGTGCGTCCCTAAACCCTAAAAAGAATAAACCCTGCAAGTATCAAGTCTTTACGTCCAGCTAAATGGCCTCGGAGATGGTAATAAAAAAAAATGCTAGACAGTTTACACAGCATTATCTAGCACCAAGCTAAGCAGAGCTTCTGTTATGGGTACTAGATAACTGATATACTTAATACAATATAATAATAGATAGATATTTTTTATTATACATAGAAAATATCCAGACTGACTGACTGACTGACTGACTGATTCAACATCATTTGACGACCTCTGTGGCGCGGCGGATGAAAGTTCGCCTGCGACACAGGAGGTCACACGGGTTCGATTCCTGCCTCGGAATAAATATTTATACCATCTGCAGATATTTGTTAAGGATGTTCTGGGTATTTTCTAGTATGTAAAATAAAAAATATCTATCTATTGTATTAAAGTATATCAGTTATCTAGTAGATAGATAGAAGATAGATAGAAAATACTTTAGTACCCATAACACAAGCTCTGCTTAGCTTGGGGCTATATAATGTTGTGTGAGCTGTCCAGCATTATTTTTTTATTAAATATTTATTTATGATGGTGACAGCGAGCTGATCTGATGATGGAGACGGAAGGTGGACAACGGAACTCCTTGACGGATAATAGTAGACTGGCCGTGTTTATGCTCATTTTGATCAGCATACGGTTCCGATCACTAATTTTACATCGAGCTGATCTGATGATGGAGACGGAAGATGGACAACTGAACTCCTCGATGGATAATAGTAGATTACTGGAAGAACTATAGAGGTTATTTATTTTTACTTCTTTGCTTATATCCCAAAAGTCACACAGTTTAAAATAAAGTTACAACTAGTTTTGAAACGTCTATGATTGTTTCACTTTAACCCCCGAACCAATTTAGCTCATAACCTTACACAAATTGTATACCCATCTACCAAATTTTTATAAAGAATATTAGTTTTATAAAGAATATATCAACAGTTTGCAAGTTATCCTCGGACAAACATACATACATACAAACGTCAATTATAAATAATTTGCATCCAACAAAAAGATATGAAAATGATAGCAAGGATCTTGCATTTTTCTGTCTGATCGCATTGATCAATACGTAGTATCAATACGTACCAATATCCATTGTTATAGGCCGTGGTATGAATCCGGACTACATTTTGGGATTAATACGGACAAAAATTAAATTTTATTATTTTTGGGATGAATACGGCCTACATTTTGGTATGAATCCGGAAAAAAATATTCGTGGGATGAATCCATGGGATCAATACGGCTGCACCCCGCTTTGGGGCACTTTGGGTAAGGAATTCCATGAAGGCAGTTAAGTTGTGGCTTGAGCTCTGTCGGGATTTGAACCTCTTAAGAGGCTCGATTATGAACAAAATGTTCCACAGCTTGCTAAAGTTGGCGAAATTGAATCATTTTATTGCGGTCTTACGGCGAGAGTCGGAGGGTGTCCTAGATGGCAGTTATGGACAAGTGCAAGCGAGGGTTCCGATCGGTAAATTGTTTTGTAATCGTCAGAGCCCTTTTCGAGTTTCAACCACTTTTTTTCTATAAACTTCACCAAGCCATTTTACGGGCCAAAAGTTAAAACTCCTTAATTTTAGATTTGTGTCCTAGTATATCAAATTTCAGAATCGTTTTTTTTTTTTTTAACATTGATATACCTTTGTTTGACCACGATCTCACCTGTTGGTAAGTGACGATGTGGCCGAAGATGGAGCACAAAGGTCTAGAAGTACCTTAAGGTGGTTTACTTGAAGTACATAGAGGTATGTAATTTACGCGATTTTCATACTAATATTAGATACTAATATTACTAACTATAAAATCTCAGATTATATACAGATGATATTACAGCTTGGGATTGAATTAGCTTCAACACGCTCCAAATAAATGTAAAATTAATATTAAAAGTTTTTTTTTTGTACTACTTGTAGTGACGGATCAGGCAGATGGCCCACCTAATGTTAAGCGGTACCCTCTGCCTATGAATAGCGCATTACCACATAGGTCACGTCCATCTAGGACGCGACCTATGCGGCATTGCACAGCGTCCGCCACCCTTAGACATAAAGATGAAAGTCTCATGTGCCTGTAATTACACCGGCACCCATACCCATCAAACCGGAACACAGCAAAACGAGCACTACTGCTTTGCGATAGAAATAGGTATGGACGTAGTACTTCCCCGGATGAACTCTTTCACAAAAAAGCTGTACTACTACTAAACTCTTACTTACTCTACTCTAGTCTAGTGCAGTGTATTTTACTATATAAAAAACACCGTATTAGGTATGGTGTTTTTTATATAGTAAAATACATTGCACTAAACACGTTAAAACGTCACAAAACGTCATAAACGTCGTTAGGTCACGTAAACACCATAAAGACCTCTGATTGAGAATAGTACTGGTACAAGATGGAATTTCAAGCTGTCATGGCTATATTGCTGGCCTATTTTCAGTCCTGTTGGGAATGCAGCCTCTCCGAAATATTGTGTTTGTAGTGCAGTGTCTGTTCGCTTCGTTGTGCTTTGGAATGATAGACATCATTGAATATTCGTAGATACGAGAGACGACGTTTATTATTGGGCGTGGACCCGTCTCTATAATCAGTGTGTTCTGCCAACTATGACTTACGGTGCCGAGACATGGAATTCTCACTAAGGAGATGGTGCACCGAGTACGTGTTGCACAACGGGCCATAGAGCGAGCTATGCTTGGCATTACACTTTTAGACCGAGTCCGCAACACTGAGATCCGTCGTCGGACGAAAGTCTATGACGTCGGAGACAGAGCGATAAACCTCAAGTGGAGCTGGGCAGGGCACCTGGCTAGACGTGGTGACGGCCGGTGGAGTAAAGCCTCAACGGAGTGGTGGCCGAAGTCGGGCCGAAGAAATCCGGGTCGTCCGAAAGCGCGATGGTCGACGACATTGTATCCGTCGCGGGAAATACCTGGTTGAGAGACGCACAGGACAGAGGAGGCTGGCTAAAGAGAAAGGAGGCCTATACCCAGCAGTGGGTGATTCCGGGCTGAGATGATGATGATGAAGGCGTGGATGTATGGGAAATGTGGTGCATTAAAACCTTTTTTCTCCACGATCTTAATTAAAAAATCGCTCGTATTGATGTGTTCCGGTTTGAAGAGTTTTATGGTGTCGGTGAAATTATAGGTACATGAGACTTTAATCTTTAGGTCTCTGGATGACGGGCGCAGTGCAATGCCATATTAGGGCGCGTCCTAGATGGATGTGACATGTGCGTGGTATTTATACATTGTTGTAGGGAGAGGTTACCGCGCCATCGAAATGTTCCGTCACAAGGTAACACATATGTCTGTCAATACCATGTCAATACTGACTATAATATGTGTCAATAGAATTTTCGCTACGCTGAATAGATCTATGGTCAATACTGATACATTTATGCCTGGCAATATTGATATAATGTGTGTTAATACCATGAATGTAGTAGTACATGGATTGAGTTCTAAAATAGCACAGAGTGTTCCTTCTTACTCCTATCCTAGAAGATAGCTTGCTATCCTATGTTAGCGAGAAACAAATATATTGTCACACGACAGTCGTTTTTCCGTTCCGTACCCTGAATATTGGCACCATGCATATACATCTTCCTAGATTGTTACCATGAATGTAGTAGTAATTTGACATTTGGCCTGGTACGAGTTACACAAATAAGAACAGATAGATTTATGCTTGTCTCATTCCAACACATGAATACATTCATATAAAAGAATGAGACTAGTGTAATCGATACCGATTCGTTTTTAGCCTTAGTTCCATGCTTAGTTCTTATTCCGAGGTTAACACTGACACGTTTATGTCTGTCGATACAAATTACTTTTCGTTCAGGCATGCCTCTCCCAGCGGTTAAAAGAACAAATATCAAATACACGTAAAATTAACTCCCAACAAAAAACCCAAAACGAAAAGGTCAACAAAGAAACCAATCATCTGGAATTGGCTTGTACGGTCAGCACATAAACAACGGTAAGTAAGTACCGCCAGCATGGTCAGCATATTATCGGCCGGACATTATCGGCGATTTCCATGAAAATGGACGCAACACCCGGTGATATTAAGTTAGGTTAGGCTGCCGTTACACCGGAGTGAACATTACATACATACATACATAGGCACACGCCTTTTTCCCCGAAAGGGTAGGCAGAGCCTCAATGGGCCTCTTTTTACAGTGGGTTGCACCATCGTGGAATATAGATATGACGAGTGGTGAGCTCATCGCCGCCATTGCTTCCCACGACTGCCTCAGCTAACGCTTTCTTCCAGTATTATCACATTCCATATAAATAAGCTAGCAGCCAGGACAAATCTTATACAAACGAATCTTACAAACAAGTCCGGGTAATCCCTAACTCGGCTTTTACACCATCCATGGGAGGAGATTGAAAGGTATATTCTTGAGCCGGACACACCACGGTAAAGTGTGTGAAAAAACGGAGTGAACATTGCCATTTATAAAACAACTAGCTGATCACCCGAGCTTCGCTACGGTGTGAAGTTATTGCTATGTAACTTCTAACTTCTAGCAGCAGAAAAGTAAAATAAATGACGATATTTTTTTTCCAACATCCTATTAAAAAGAAACAAAGTTAAGCACAAATTTAAGCTCTGTTACTAGTATAGCATTATTTTATCTGTGGCTCTGTCCAATTGTGAAAACTACTATATATGAAAATCCGCTTCAGTTGTTTCGGAGATGTGCGCGAACGAACAGACAGACAGACAGAAAATAATTAGCCGTTTAGATAATTTAGTTCCTAGAAATTCTGCAGCCAAACAGCTAGAAGGGCTGTGGCGGTGCGTGGAAAGCTCTTTCTCTCTCTCTCTCTCTCTCTTGTTTCTTTTTTTCTCTCTCTTGTTGTCCGAAAAAGGGAAAACTGTTGCAACTTACAAAATAGTCTACGTACCACCTTTATGTACACAGTTTTAATAATAAATAATTACTTTACATAATTCCTAAAAAAAAACAAGAACGGAAAGAGAGATCTGTGGGAAAAATTAGTACAGAAAGAGAGGTTTGAACTGTTCTTCCAGCGAAGTTAGCCGTTTAGACAAATTAGTTCCTAGAAATTATAATGAGCAGCGTAACGGCTATCTAGGACGGCCTAGATATAATATATCGGCCACACTGTTACACTTCGGTGTGACATTCGCCACCGCACAATAACCCGACCACACAATATAGTCCAGTCAAACGACTTTATTACTGCGAAAATAGAGAATTTTCTGGACACTGTATTGGGTCATTTTGGACACACTTGGGTCGTTTTGGACCCCATATTGGCTCGTGAGAAACAATCGACTCTATGTTTGAGGGTCATGAATTGCAACTTTGCTAAGGGTCTTGGGATATTTTTTGTGGACCTACCCGTGTGAGGGAGATTAATTTACCTGGGAAAGTACCCAAATTGCTTCTTATCTTATCTGACCTTTCTTTCTATCTCATCGTAATCGAGTTGGGGATCCGTTTAGGTATGTGAAAAAAACACAACAGTAGTATATAATTATAACTAAGTTAAAAGGAAAACTGTCACAGCTACTAGGAAAGTGTCAGCCTAATTCTCCAAGTACAATTTATAATATAAATTTCATACAAATTCCATTGTTTTTTACAAGCTTTTATTTAACTTGCAATGTTATGTATGTTCGGGTGGAATCTTGCAACTGAATGTTAAAGCAGTTATCCTTACCCGATTGAGATGATATTTTGCATACCTGTCAAGTTCCGATGACAATGCAATATTATGTTGACAGCGAACTGATCTGTTGATGGAGACGGAAGGTGGAAAACGGAACTCCTCGAGGGATAGTCGTAGACTGGCCGTGCTAAGGCTCATTTTGATCAGCACACGGTTACGATCACTAATTTTATAACAGCTTGTATTGAAAAATATATATTTTTCACAAAAAAAATATTTTACTTTAAATAGACTATAGTCTATAGACTATAGACTATAGACTATAGACTATAGACTATAGACTATAGAATATAGACTATAGACTTAATAGAATATTTAACCTCAAATTGACCGCGATCTCACCTCATCTCACGATCTGCCTTCTAGACCTTCGTAGAAGGCACCTATTCACTCTTGCCTTAAAGATACCCATATTATAGTTTTCAGGAAAGACAGACGACGGCAACTAGTTCCATTAGCTAGCTTAGCTGTAAAATAACTTCACTTGAAACTTACTAAGAGGAAATTGTTAGTTGTGTAAAACATGAAAACTTCTAAGTCCGTTTATTGTGACGTGCGACTACGGAACCCTACAATGCGCATGGCCCGACACGCATTTAGCCACTTTTATCACAGAATAAATATTAGTACAAGTACTTTTTTTTTTTTTTTTTTTTTTTTTTCATTCTGTTTTACTATACACGAACAAGAGAAGTTAAATATAACCTTTGAATTGAAAGAAAAACTTTAGAAAAATCTTTTTCTAATACAACGCCAGCTTTGTCCGAAAAAAGGCCCTCTACTAAAAGCTTTGATTATGTTATAAATTCTCTAAAAGAGATAATTATAATAAATTTAGTTTTATTTTGATACGATAATACTAGGAATACACTACCGTCGTCTGTCTTTCCTGGAAACTATAATCTTTTTTTTTCTTTATTATTTTAAAGGAAACTATAATCTGGGTGTATTCTAGGCTAGAAAGAATAGGTGCCTTCTAGACCTTTGTGTTTCATCTTCGGCCACATCGTCACTTACCAACAGGTGAGATTATGGTCAAACAAAGGCCTATAAAAGTAAAAATTAAAAAAAAATGGTTTGAATACGTACCTTTTGGGAAATTAGCGACTACACTGTGTAATGAGGCCGTTTACATGGCGTCGTCTCTTCTTTAACTAACTTTAAACCTAAACAAAAACAGTAGTAGGTAAACTTGCACTGTGTTTTTATTCCCAGTGTCCCACAGCCTGGTGGGTTCCAGCCAGATAGTGCGGGCTGCTTAGACCGCACAAAAATACTGGCTTTATTTTATTACGAGAGGCGCTTGTGGTCGGTCGCTCTCTGCAGCAACTAACTAGACAAAAGAATTATATAAAAATGTACTTACTCTACATTTTTCTCTTTAATTAATCTTCTCAAGTCTTTTCAGTTCTCCTTTTTGTGGTGGATATTTGGAACTTTGCCAGAGAATTACTGAGACTGGTATTTTTTCCAATTATTACTAAGCGACCACACACGCCCCTAAAACCAGAGGCGATGACGCGTCAAATTTAAGATGGCGGTCTAAGTAGGTACTACAGCTGTAGGAATTATATACTGAATTTTTTTGTTTTGTTATTTTATCTGATGCGTTGAAAAAACGAGTACGATAATTTGTAAAAACGATCAAGCTATTTAACGATAGCATTTTAAGCATAATTTAATTTTCAATTTAATTTGCAATGTTACACTCCTTCCAAGTGGTTAAAGTCATAGTCAAGTCATGTTTTAGTAAAACGGTGGCCGTCTTACAAAAACTTTGGTAAACAATTTCGACCAATTTGAAAAATCACGCAATACACTACCATTTCATTTCACTACACTTGTGCTCTATAGGCGAGCTACATTGGTTAAAATGCCACCAAAATCACACAAAATAACTCAAAAAAAACACTAGGAAATGTAATAAAACAGAATTAGACGACGTCTCTTTTCGAAAATGGCGAGTCTTCGTCCCGAAAATGGATTGTCCCTATCGATTGATTCCATAAAAGTACAGTCTGTTATTTTAACATATTTTAGCTGTACCTATTTACTCCCGGGAGTGGTATTTTCAACATTATCCGAACGCATTTTACCTTCTTTTTAAAAATAAAGAAATGTTTTCATTGAGCAAAATTGGTTATCTCCAGTATTCAGAGTACTGATGAAAAAATTAGATCAGGATAAAAAAAAAAACTATATATGTCTATGCAGCTGTGCGTTATTTAGAAGGATATTTTTTACGCTTTGGCCAATGAGGAATAAAATCGGTGAACTAACCCAAAGTTGGCGAACTGTAAATGCAGAATGTACGTAGCATAAGGTTTTTTTATTATTATTACAAATGGATTTCCCCTTTCCCATAAAAATAGAGACGTGATTAGTGGTGAGCTCATCGCCGCCATTGCCTGCTTGCGACGAACCCGGGTAACGCCTTTTTCCTGTAATAACATATTGCTAAATAAGCCAGTAGCTGGAAGAATATGATACCAACGTTATTTGCGAAAGTCCGGGCTTACTGGGATCACGCGCTGCATAGAACAGAAGCCCAATTCTCTTAATTATTTTATAACCACACTGCAAGTTGACTGAAACGAGATTGTATTGTAAATTGACTGAAAAATTGGTATTCTGCTCCCTCATAACAACAACATAATCTACTTTCGGTTCTGGCGACCATATATTAGAGTAGGATAGTGCTATATAATAATTGTAAAGAGTGAAAGAGAGAATTCTCAGAACTTTGAAACATTAAAGTTACAGTCACATTTCGATATAATCACATTCCGCGTTGTATTGTGAGGTGAGCAGAATACAATTTTTGACGTTTGTGACATCGACACTAGATCGTAACATGATCCGAACTATAATATGACTATTTTTTATTACGAGAATTGGGCTTCAGAGTATATGAACTAAACTTGTCTTATGAACTTTTGGTGATTCTCTCTAGCATTTTCATATTTACTTTTGAATGCCTACCTAAGGCTTTTAAGTTGTTTTTTAGGGTTCCGTACCCAAAGGGTAAAACGGGACCCTATTACTAAGGCTCGGCTGTCCGTTTGTCTGTCGGTCTGTCACCAGACTGTATCTGATGAACCGTGGTATTTAGACAGTTGAAATTTTCACAGGTGATGTATTTCTGTTGCGACTATAACAACAATTACTAAAAAATAGAATAAAATAATTATTTGAGGGGACTCCCATGCAACAAGCATGTTTTTTTTGCCGTTTTTATAGAATGGTACGGAACCCTTCGTGCGCGAGTCCAACTCGCTTTGGCCGGTTTTTCTTTGAATCAGCTTCTACTTGTTCTCGAGGTACCACAGAGGTGCTCCCCCCTTGTAGTAAGAAGGATCATCAAATAAAGCCGAGCCGTGTTTGTTGCCTCATTCAAAATTTATTTTATAAGACGATTCAAAATGATCCTTGTGATTTCAATGAATAAAATACTTTTAACTTTGACTTTATCTATCTATCTATCTATATATATATAAAAGAGAAGTCCACTCACTGACCACTCATCACGAAAGCTCGGAAACTACTGGGCCAAGAGGTCTGAAATTTGGCACAAGCATTTATTAAGGGGTGTAGGCGCGCACTAAGAAACGATTTTTGAAAATTCGCACCCTAAGGGGTTGAATAAGGGTGTTAAAGTTTGTATGAAAGTCTACGCGTCGACGAAGTCACGAGCGGGTCAGCTAGTATTTCTATACGTGTGGTTACTATGTAGGTACTAAGGTTTTGTGCAAGCTTTTATTTAACTTGACCTGTTAGTGTTATGTTAGTGTGGGACAAATCTTAAAACTGAATTTTGAATCAGTTAACCTTGACCGATTGAGCTGAAATTTTGCATACCTGTCATGTTCTGATGACAATGCAATATGATGGTGACAGCGAGCTGATCTGATGATGGAGACGGAAGGTGGACAACGGAACTCCTCGATGGATAATAGTAGACTAGCCGTGTACCATTCTGATCAGCAAGCAGCTCCGATCACTAATTTAATAAAAGCTTGTATTGAAAAAAACAAGACTAATCTTACTCATTCACCAACTCATCTGAATGCCATGGTTAATTAAGGATTACCTACACTTTCAGATTATATATATATATATATATATCTAATATATAAAAATAAGTCGGGATTTCCTTCCTGACGCTATAACTCCAGAGCACGAACCGATTTCCACGGTTTTGCATTCGTTGGAAAGGTCTCGGGCTCCGTGAGGTTTATAAGTTTTTTTTTTTTTTCAGGTCGTGTTAGTTACAACTCCACTTATAACTCAAGAATGGGTGAACCGATTTGGCTGAAAATTGGTAGGGAGGTAGCTTAGAACCAGGAGATAGGACATAGTGGGAGGGGTAGGACGGGGGGAGGGTTCACCGGGGGATACCCGTGCGAAGCCGGGGCGAGTCGCTAGTATATATATAAAAAATGTTGAAGGTTTTTTACTATTATTACACTACGCTGGTTATAGTAAATTCACTTCGATCAATTTCCGGGCCTGCAAGATGGACTACTGAATTTATTCTACACTATGTCCCTTCAGTACATAACCAACGCACAGTCATTTCATTAGCGCTACGTCGGCATAGAGCGGATTTCCCGTAATTTAATTATCTGCGTTTGAAGCATATTTAATATTCATATTTCAACGTTAAGACGCCATAGGTTCTCAAATGTGTCTAGAATTTTAAAGTTTTTGATAAGAATTCTTATAGTTTTCTATGAAGAAAAAAATATATGATATTCTTGATCATTTTATCTAGTGAAATCATTAATTTAATACACTATTTGAATTACTTCACTCAATAAAAAAAAAACACAAAGATACCACCTTTTTAAAATTGAAATCATGTTTTTGACTTACTTCTTTCACGTTTTAACTTATGAAACACTTGGTGTCATGTTCATTTTTATTTAAATTAGTGAAGTCAATAACAAAATTTAGCAAAACTAAAAGGGATTTTTTTATATAATTTTTTAAACACAAATATAAGTACCAGAGCGTGCGCTCGGCTTGCTCAGACCGGTCGCAGACCGCATCGAGGCAGGATCTGTGTCAATTTTCCCGCCATCGGTCACGTGACTACGGATGAAATGGAAACTATCAAGTCAGGCTACTCGCAAATCATAATTATGAAAAGAGCCAACATAGGTACTTGTACTATTATTTATTCTGTGACAAAGGTAAGTAAAAGTAAACCTAGGTAAACAAATACATTATCCGATTTGTTTTGCAAATAAACTCTGACTTCATACTGTTACTTTAGATAGCTACATACCTAGTAGGAGTAGAGATCTGGCCAAATAAATTACCTCTCCGTCCCCTCTAGTGGATGTGGGATGTGCTGTGGTCTGTCTGACCAAAGAGTTGACCCTCCGTTTCTTCCCGTGGAAGAGAGCTGTGGTGTTTGTCTGGCCTAAGAAAATACCTCTCCGTCTCCTCAAGTGGATGTGTGAAGTGGTATGTCTGGCCTAAGAGTAACCCTCCGTTTTTTCCAATGGAAGAGTGTTGTGGTGTTTTTCTGGCCTAAGAAAATACCTCTCCGTCTCCTCAAGTGGATGTGTGAAGTGGTATGTCCGGCCTAAGAGTAACCCTCCGTTTTTTCCTATGGAAGAGTGCTGTGGTGTTTGTCTGGCCAAAGAAAATACCTCTCCGTCTCCTCAAGTGGATGTGTGAAGTGGTATGTCCGGCCTAAGAGTAACCCTCCGTTTTTTCCTATGGAAGAGTATTGTGGTGTTTGTCCGGCCTAAGAAAATACCTGTCCGTCACCTCACGTGGATATGTAACGTGGTATGTCCGGCCTAAGAGTAACCCTCCGTTTTTTCCTATGGAAGAGTGCTGTGTTGTTTGTCCAGCCTAAGAAAATACCTGTGCGTCACCTCACGTGGATGTGTGAAGTGGTCTATCTGGCCTAGGAGTAGACCCTCCGTCTGTTCCCGTGGAAGAGTGCCGTGATGTGTGTCCAGCCTAAGAAAATACCTCTCCGTCTCCTCAAGTGGATGTGTGAAGTGGTATGTCTGGCCTAAGAGTAACCCTCCGTTTTTTCCTATGGAAGAGTGTTGTGGTGTTTGTCTGGCCTAAGAAAATACCTCTCCGTCTCCTCAAGTGGATGTGTGAAGTGGTATGTCTGGCCTAAGAGTAACCCTCCGTTTTTTCCTATGGAAGAGTGCTGTGGTGTTTGTCTGGCCAAAGAAAATACCTCTCCGTCTCCTCAAGTGGATGTGTGAAGTGGTATGTCCGGCCTAAGAGTAACCCTCCGTTTTTTCCTATGGAAGAGTATTGTGGTGTTTGTCTGGCCTAAGAAAATACCTCTCCGTCTCCTCAAGTGGATGTGTGAAGTGGTATGTCCGGCCTAAGAGTAACCCTCCGTTTTTTCCTATGGAAGAGTGCTGTGTTGTTTGTCCAGCCTAAGAAAATACCTGTGCGTCACCTCACGTGGATGTGTGAAGTGGTCTATCTGGCCTAGGAGTAGACCCTCCGTCTGTTCCCGTGGAAGAGTGCCGTGATGTGTGTCCGGCCTAAGAAAATACCTCTCCGTCTCCTCAAGTGGATGTGTGAAGTGGTATGTCTGGCCTAAGAGTAACCCTCCGTTTTTTCCTATGGAAGAGTGTTGTGGTGTTTGTCTGGCCTAAGAAAATACCTCTCCGTCTCCTCAAGTGGATGTGTGAAGTGGTATGTCTGGCCTAAGAGTAACCCTCCGTTATTTCCTATGGAAGAGTGCTGTGGTGTTTGTCTGGCCAAAGAAAATACCTCTCCGTCTCCTCAAGTGGATGTGTGAAGTGGTATGTCCGGACTAAGAGTAACCCTCCGTTTTTTCCTATGGAAGAGTATTGTGGTGTTTGTCTGGCCTAAGAAAATACCTCTCCGTCTCCTCAAGTGGATGTGTGAAGTGGTATGTCCGGCCTAAGAGTAACCCTCCGTTTTTTCCTATGGAAGAGTGTTGTGGTGTTTGTCTGGCCTAAGAAATAACCTCTCCGTCTCCTCAAGTGGATGTGTGAAGTGGTATGTCCAGCCTAAGATTAACCCTCCGTTTTTTCCCATGGAAGAGGGCTGTGGTGTGTGTCCAGCCAAAAAAAAACCTCTACGTCTCCTCCCGTGGATGCAATGAGCATCACATCAATGTACTAATTCCACCTATTGCATTAGGATACGATTTTCAATGTTAACTACATTTTGATTACTAGGACAGAAAATGTATGGTAGTAAATGTGTTACCGGCTACCACCATCCAAAGGGCGTCGACGATTTTGGCATAGTCGTCAGCCACCATTTAGTTTTATTTTCAAGTTAGTGGCGCACTTTGAAAACTGTACATAAATGGCTAGAGGATACGGCTTATTCGCAAAACGTCCACTTTTCATAATGTACACCGCACTTTTGGTCCTGACCAAAACAGTTCTTTGAAACGGTGAACGATCGGATCCGTTCAAACGACGCGTCCAACTGTTTTATGGGAAAGATTAAAGAAAAATGTTACAAACAAAAAAAAATAGAAGGCTGCTCTATAATGGCTTTTTTAAACAGACTTGTCTGACTAGACTTTGGTTAATTAAAGTCTTTTACCAAAGTTAACACTCGAAAATTTTGTTTATGCAGAAATGTTGCCAGCATCTCGGTGAATATACGAAAATCCTAACTTTTTTCAAAACCAAGATGGCAGATGGTGTGGCGGCCATTTTGTTAAATGGTGGAATATAAAATTTACAAATTGAAAAAAAGAGACTGTGTGCAACACTTAGCTTGATGACTTGTATAGGGCTGTTGTGTGGGAGGACAAGTGGTGTTGCCAGGTGGAAATATTTTCCCCGTTTTTAGGGCAATTTCTTAGATTTTCTCCAAATATATATAAATAATTAAGTTTTTGATATTAAAATGTATGTGGTATTATGAAGGAAGCCCTTAAAAATAACCTTTGACTATATAAATTTGTATATTGTTGGTAACCCTGGGAGGAAACGGTGCTTGTATAATCGAGAGACTGAAAAAAACGATAGTAACGTTCGATTGCGAATAAATCATCAAATTTGCAGTCAGGTACGTATGTAAGTGAGTAGGAAGGTAACCTGGCAACCCTGCGTAAAGGTAATATAAGAAAAAACTAATATGGGTGTCGTTTTTGAGTAATTTGTAGTTGCTGATTACGAATATTACTTAATTTTTTTGGTTACGTGGGTAAGTTAGTAGGTAAGCTGGTAACCCTATAAAATGGTAAGATCAGAAAAAACTAATATGGGTGTCGTTTTCAAGTAATTTGTGGGTGCTGATTACGAATATTACGTTAGTTTTCTCTCTTCAAATTAACTTTGCTGTAGCTTATCGAGCTAACGAGACCAGCGTGACACGAAGTGGAACGATTCCACTGAGTGGAACGATGGTCGAGTGAGTGAGATAAACGAAGAGGCGACATTCGTATTAATTAGTGCAGGAGCATGTACAGGTACAGGTATAATTACAGGTACAGGTACAGGTACAGGTACAGGTACAGGTACAGGTACAGGTCAAGGTCAAGGTTAAGGGTCAAAATCAAAGTAGATTTATAGAGGGTCGTAGGCGTTGGAAGGAGTTTGTAGGGTTTGTAGGATTTTGTAGGGGTTTGTAGTGTTGGTAGGGTTTGCAGGGGTTTGTAGAGGTTTGTGCATACACGCGAGTAAGCGGCAAAGGAAAACTGTACGCCAGCTGCAGCACCTCACGCACCACCGACCCACTAGTTATTGTGCTATGGCTAGAGGATACAACTCATTCGCAAAACGTCCACTTCTTGTAATGTACATCGCACTTATTCTCAATATGACCACTTCGCATAACCTCCACTTCGCAAAATATACACTCAATTTTTTTGCTCAAATAGACTAAAGGAGATGTCCAAAAAATATATATGAAGGCCGGTATAAAAATAACTAGAAATTCTAAGCAACATAATAGTTATTTACGGAGAAAGGGCATTAATTATTTGGCTATTTTGCAGCTAATGAAAAATAATAAATGTACCTCAGTTTTTTTAAACTTGATTAAAATGTTGTTTTTTTTTCAAAATAAAACACTCCCAAAAGGTGAACTTGACGCTCTTTGGCAGGCAGACTAAGGAATTTTGATACTCTCTAGCTAGCGAGACAGGCCGCAGACAGACAACCACAAAGAACTTTTCATACGACTATCCTACCTTCGTTCCATGTTGTCGCGTTATTACTAATACTTCACTTATTAGTTTATCTGTTCTGTGTAGGTTCAGGATACATTCTAAGTAGATACCTACCTACACTGTTGTAGAGTTCACTAATAGATAGGAGCTGCCTGTAATGATAATAGTACCTTTAGCAATATGCATAGGTACCTACATTCCTCGCCTCCTTATAAACATATGTATTTTTCAGGTAGCTCAGGGCACAGATAAATTTATTGTAAATTGTGTGTTAGCAAGTATTCCATTCAAGAAGAATATTTTAGTCATCATATCTTTGGGCACAGGCAGAAGAAGACGAAATAGCATATTTATTTTATGTGCGATCGCAGATATTTGTTTAGGGTGTTCTGGGTATTTTAATGTATAATAAAAAATATCTATCTATGTAATATATTGTATTAAGTATATCAGTTATCTAGTACACATAACACAAGCTCTGCTTAGCTTGGGGCTAGATAAAAAATGTGAAATGTGTTATGTGAACTGTCCAGCATTATTTATTTATTTATTTATTACACACGTGTGGTTTTGGCATGTTTGTTTCATTATGTTTTCCCTTCAAGAACAATTTTATTATTTTCTCGGAAACGGAGGTTTTATAATATATAAAATTTATATAATCGAGTAGCCCAATAAATAAGCTTTTTTTAGATATATTTCATAACTTCTGAAATTTTCTCAGAATATTATACCACTTCTGGACATCTCCTTTATTCGCAATATGTACACTGGACTTTTCATAAAATGACTTCAATTTTATTTTTTTTGAGTTTTTTTATTTTAGACTTTTTACTTTTTTCATATGATTACATTTTTACTTCTTGGTTTTAAAAGTAAAATATAAATACAAGTAAAATGTAACGAAAAGTAAAAAAGTTGCAATTTCCACCAGGCAACACCACTTGTTCTCCCACACGATAGCCCTTTACTAGTCATCAAGCTCCGGTGTTGCCCGCAGTCTCTTTTTTCAATTTGAAAATTGAAAACTTTACGATTCTACAAAATGACCACCAAACAATCCGCCATGCGCCATCATGGTTTTTAAAAAAGTTGTGATTTTGCCCCCTATATACACCAAGATGCTTACAACATTTCAATATAAACCAAATTTTCGAGTGTTAACTTTAGTAAAAAACTTTAATTCACCAAAGTCTAGTCGGACAAGTCTGTTGAAAAACCCATTTTAGAGCAGTAATCTATTTTTTTATTTTTTTTATTTTTTTCTTCTATCTTAGATCAGTAGGATGCGTCGTTTGAACGGATCCGATCGGTCACCATTTCGAAGAAAGGTTTTGGTCAGCTTGGATTTTTGAAATGACAGATTTTACAGACGGACTAAACACTTTCCTAGAATATGACCCATCACTAAAACGACTCCTTCTAGGAGAATAACGATGTCAATGAGTCAGTGAGCCAGTAACCCATATCCAGCTTTTTAAAAAAAAAAAAAAGTTTGAAAAGTGCGGTGTACATTATGAGAAGTGGATGTTTTGCGAATGACCCGTACCCTCTAGAAAATGTAATTTTTTTAAAGTGCGCCTCTAACTTAAAAATAAAAGTAAATGGCGGCTGACGACTATGCCAAAATCGTCGACGCCCTTTGGATGGTGGTATGGTATGTATGTTATGTATGGTAGTAACACATTTACTACCATACATTATCTGTGCTAGAAATCAAAATGAGTAGTTATTACATTGAAAATTGTAGAATGATATAGGTAGAATTTGTAGATTGATGTGATGCTCAATGCATCCACGGAAGGAGACGGACAGGTATTTTCTTAGGCCGGACACACATCACGGCACTATTCCACGGGAACAGACGGAGGGTCTACTCTTAGGCAAGACAGACCACTGCACACATCCACGTGAGGTGACGCACAGGTATTTTCTTAGGTCGGACACACACCACGACACTCTTCCACGGGAAGACACGAAGGGTCTTCCCTTAGGCCAGACAGACCACTGTACACATCCACGTGAGGTGACGGACAGGTATTTTCTTAGGCCGGACACACACCTCGGCACACTTTCATGGAAAGACACGGAGAGTCTTCCCTTAGGCCAGACAGACCACTGCACACATCCACGTGAGGTGACGCACAGGTATTTTCTTAGGCCGGACAAACACCACAGCACTCTTCCATAGGAAAAAACGGAGGGTTACTCTTAGGCCGGACATACCACTTCACACATCCACTTGAGGAGACGGACAGGTATTTTCTTAGGGCGGACACACATCACGGCACTCTTCCACGGGAACTAATGGAGGGTCTACTCTTAGGCCAGACAGACCATTGCACACATCCACGTGAGGTGACGCACAGGTATCTTCTTAGGCCCGACAAACACCACAGCACTCTTCCATAGGAAAAACCGGAGGGTAACTCTTAGGCCGGACATACCACTTCACACATCCACGTGAGGAGACGGAGAAGTATTTTCTGAGGCCGGAAACACATCACGGCATTCTTTCATAGGAAGAGACGTAGGTGCTACTCTTTTTTCGGACAGACCACTGTAAACATCCACTGGAGGAGACGGAGAGGTAATTTTTTAGGCCAGACACCACGACACTCTTCCACGGGAAGAGATAGAGGGTATACTGTTAGGTCGGACAGACCACTGTAAACATCCACTGGAGGAGACGGAGAGGTAATTTTTTAGGCCAGACACACCACGACACTCTTCCACTGGAAGAGACGGAGGGGCTACTCTTTGTTCGGACAGACCACTGTAAACATCCACTGGAGGAGACGGAGAGGTAATTTTTTAAGCTAGACACACACCACGACACTCTTCCACGGGAAGAGACGGAGGGTATACTGTTAGGTCGGACAGACCACTGCACACATCCACTGGAGGAGACGGAGAGGTAATTTCTTAGGCTGGACACACACCTCTGCACTCTTCCTCAGAAAGAGACGGAGGGCCTACTCTTAGGTCGGACAGACCACTGCACACATCCACTGGAGTAGACGTAGAGGTAATTTCTTAGGCCGGACACACACCTCTGCACTCTTCCTCAGAAAGAGACGGAGGGCCTACTCTTAGGTCGGACAGACCACTGCACACATCCACTGGAGGAGACGGAGAGGTAATTTCTTAGGCTGGACACACACCTCTGCACTCTTCCTCAGAAAGAGACGGAGGGCCTACTCTTAGGTCGGACAGACCACTGCACACATCCACTGGAGTAGACGGAGAGGTAATTTCTTAGGCCGGACACACACCTCTGCACTCTTCCTCAGAAAGAGTCGGAGGGCCTAGTCTTAGGTCGGACAGACCACTGCACACATCCACTGGAGGAGACGGAGAGGTAATTTCTTAGGATCGAATCATGAGGTACTTATTTTGTTTATGGAACATCTGATTTTCTGCCACAATTAGATACCTTCCTTACGATCCATTTTTATAGGTAATGTGATTATCCAAATATCCAACAGAAATAATAAAAAAACTTACGTAAAAATTCTTTATTATTTATTTATTACTAGCACTAAAACTTATTATTTTTTGTGCGCATATTGTACTACTTTATGACCGTATGTGCGAAAATAATAGCAAGGCGCCTTAGAGAGTTTCCACACTATCCGATGCGATACCGTTATGGGCCGTAATTTTCATACATTTTATCGGTCTCCAATATCAGATACCGACAAAATGTATGGAAACGTGTTCCGATAAGGATATCGGATCGGAAAGTGTGAAAACGCTCTTACCCGCCGATAGAATTCGGGTCATTGAACTCGGCGCATCCTGCGTCCCGCTCAGTGGGCGGGGCGACCCCGCGTGCTTCACACCCTGACATACAAATTTTCGTTGGCCCTATAGCGCCTTAAAGCGTATTTGAATATAAATAATGCAAATTAATAATGCTGAACAGTTCGCACAACATTATCTAGCCCCAAGCTAAGCCAGAGCTTGTGTTATGGGTACTAGATAACTGATATACTTAATACAATATAATACATAGATAGATATTTTTATTATATATAGAAAATACCCAGAACACCCGGAACAAATATCTGCAGATCGCACAAATATTTGTTCCGAGGCGGAACAAATAAAATATGAATATTTTATGTATAGTGTGGCTGTGGAAGCGTTCGTCTGTAGGCGGCATACACTGTTTTCTAAAATGAAATACTAGAAACTCGCCCCGGCTTCGCACGGGTAGTTTCGGGATCCCCCCTTCCTCCCGTCCCCCCTAACCCTCCCCCCTTCCCAACCCCCCATCTATCCACACATCAGATACAACAATTTTAGGTATTTTTTTTACACCTTGGGTTACATTATTGGAGTTTTCGTAAGGATCCCTATTTTTTTTGAAAATATTATATATTCTATATTAGCCGGGGATAGTGTAGCTTTCCAACAGTGAAATAATTTTTCAAATAGGTTCAGTAGTTTCGGAGTGTAAATGCAAACAAATGCGACATTGACGCTTCAAGAAAAATGTTCATAAATTCCTTCAGAGTAGGCAGCGCATCGACAATACCCCCGGTTAGGTGTCTATAAACGACGGTGACCACTTTACATCAGGTGGGCCGTAAGCTAGTTTGCCTATTAGTTTCATAAAAAAAAACTTTTCTGTTTTTAATTAGTATAGAAGATAGATAAATAATGGCCGCGCCCATAGTCGTCAATAAACATAAACCGGTCATTAAAAGATTCTAATTAAATAAGCTCAATAAAAAATAAAACACTTCATACAAACTTTTAAGATGTGTAACATCCGACTGATAATGATGATGATGATTAAATCAGTACCTAATCAAAACCGATCTGATCAAAATGAGTCCAAACACGGCCAGTCTATTATTAACCGTCGAGGAGTTCCGTTGTCCACCTTCCGTCTCCATCATCAGATCAGCTCGCTGTCACCATTATATAGACGACCTCTGTAGCGCATCTGACGAGTAGCCGGTTGAGATGCGAAAGGTTGCGGGTTCGATTCCCGCTGCGGGACAAATGTTTGTATGATCTGCAAATATTTGTTCTGGGTCTGTGTGTTGTTGTGGTAGCATGGTACTCGTAGTTTCTACTAAACTAACTAACAAACATACTTAAAGAAAGAAAAAAAGAAAGAAAGAAAGAAAGAAATAAAACATATTTATATGGAATGGCACACTAGGATAGATTAAAGAAACTCTACAAATAAAAATGAAAATAAATCACCGGTCAAGTGCGACTCAGACTCGCGCACGAAGGGTTCCGTACCGTTATATATAAAAACGGCAAAAAAAACACTTTTGTTGTTGTAACACTTTGTACAATTTTTTTTTATTTTAATCTGTTTTTAATATTTGTTGTTATAGCGGCAACATAAATACATCATCTGTGAAAATTTCAACTGTCTAACTATCACGGTTCATGAGATACAGCAGACAGACAGATGGACAGTCGAGCCTTATTAAGAGCACAGATAAAATGGTAATAGGGTCCCTTTACCCTTTGGGTACGGATCCTTAAAAGACCTAACTAAAACCTAAAAAATATTTATCAGGCCTAGATTTGAAAATTGGCATTCGTATAGTATTATTTTATGTGTGGTAATACCTTTTTACTAAGACGTGACAAAATGGCGGCGATAATGGCGGTGTACCTAAAGGTATTAGAATCATTATCGCCCTCCCTTAAACGCAAAGGCTGCTCATTTTAAACCTCATTACAAAGGAAAGCCTTGACAATTTAAGTGTGGTTTAAGCACTAGTCCATGCTCAGACATGGCAGTTCATTTTAATGGCATTAAAAAGTTATTATTTCGTATGCTTTTTATGGTTCTGTACCCAAACGGGGGCCCTATTACGAAGCCTCCGCTGTCCGTCCGTCCGTCCGTCTGTCAGCGGGCTGTATCTCATGAACCGTAGTAGGTCGTACCTATGTATGATCGGACAAACTGAAAATTTCAACTGTCTAGGGGCAGTTGAATGTTTCAGTTTGTCCGACCATACATAGATACATAGACACACGCCTTTTACCCCGAAGGGGTAGGCAGAGCCTGAATGGGACTCTTTTCACAGTGGGTTGCACCATCGTGGAATATAGACGTGACAAGTGGTGAGCTCATCGCCGCCATTGCTTCCCATGACTGACTCGGCTAACGCTTTCTTCCAGTAAACACATTCTTTAATAAGCTAGCAGCCAGGACAAATCTTATACCAACGAATCTTATCAACAAGTCCGGGTAAGTTTGTCCGACCATTCATTTTATAAAAGTGTTTTCAACACACTTGCTTATAAAGTGGCTCTAATTTCACCGCAATTAGGCACATAATGACACCTGTAATCAAACTGTGACTTTTTCATTGCTATTATTCACACGTGAGTTATAGAATATATCGTTTTTATCGTTTTTCTGTTTTATTATTATTTTCTTCATAAGTGTCTTGAAAAACGTCGTATGATACACGTGTATCATACGACGGTATTCAATTGGTATTAGTATTGTAATCACCAACATTACACACTAGTACCATAATGTACTATTATATTGAAAAATATATTTTTATCAAATTTTTTTTTTTTTTTTTTTACTTCTTGAATGACGGAACAAGCAGATGGACCACCTGATGTTAAGCGGTAACCTCTGCCTATGAACAGTGCATGTGTCATAGGTCACGTCCACCTAGGACGCACCCTATGTGGCATTGCACTGCGCCCGCCACCCTGAGACATATAGATGACAAGTCTCATGTGCCTGTAATTTCACCGGCACCCTTACCCTTCAAACCGGAACACAGCAATGCGAGCGCTACTGCTTTGCGGCAGAAATAGGTATGGTGGTAGTACTTCCCCGGACGAACTCTTTCACAAAAAAGCTCTACTTCTACTAATACTTATTTATTCCCTTTCCCTGCAAGTAGTTTTCAATAGACCGCACATAGCTGCTCCCACGGGCTGCTATCTTGAACGAAGTTTAGCTTCATTGTTTCGTTTTTGCAGCTTCCGCAGCCATAGATTGCATTCAGGAACTGCATTGTTCTACTCAGTAATGGGTTTAGACACAGATTATAGTGTATATAGTGCCATAAGAATAAATAATAACTTAACTTTACAAGTAGAAGTGACACTCAAAGCTGCACTGAATTACGTAGTTACTAGTAACTAGCAATGAATCTGTGCCGTTTATATCGAGCAAGCTCACAGATTCGTTGATAGTTACTACGTTAGATATGTATGTCATCGTTACGAATCGTATCTTACGATGGTTACTGCAAAACTTAGGCTAAGGTCAGACCAACGCGTTCAGCCCGAGCACGCTGTGGCGGGCACGGTGGCGATCCATTGTCTTACGATTGATCACCAACGCGTAATTTATTATTATTATAATATTTTGTTAAATTTCTTAGACTTATCCAATATTTCGCTTCTTGTGCACTACCGATACATATTTTTTCCGCAATACACCAAGGTTATCTGGAAGAGAATGCTTTCTAGCATTAAGTTTGCCTTTGGACTTCTTTGTTTTATGTGCAATAAAGAATTTGCTATCTATCTACCGCGCACGCCACTGAGGACGCGGGCTGAACGCGTTAGTCTGGCCTTGGCTTTAGACTAGGCCCGAGGGCCTACGAATAGTAAGCGTGAGCTGGCCAGCAGCGCGCAGGGACTCACGTCTCGTGATGATACCTTTGACTCAAACGTGCTTCGACCCTACCATGGGTCAATTTTCTGCTCATCAAAAAGGGTGCCTCCAAATAGACACTCGAGGAAGTGCTGCTGTGTTATCGCCATGGCTTGACGCGGCGCCGCGGAGGGCGGCGCGACCACAGCGCCATTTAAAATTTTCGTACGTAGCGGGGTGCCGCCGCACTGCTGAGACTTTGCTAAAGGCCGACTCACACTTTGATTAGAGCGATTGCGAGTGGTTAGTGCAGGTGTTAAGTGATTTATTTATTAATTTAAAACTTTGGCACAAAAACAATAGTGCTAGGAGGACTTAATGCTAACAGCATTATCTGCTAGTCATCCTGGATGTGCAAAAAGATGGTGAGGCGTGCCTTACAAACAAGGGAGTGATTAGTACCAAACAGTATTGTATACCAGTCGAAATACACGTTTTATATACCTACACTTTATCACTAAACATTACGCCACAGCGCATTGCAGAGCTTCGTCGAGCATCTAATTTGAACCGCCCTAACTAAGTGTCACATCTACTTCTTTATAAATCTTATGGTAATACTTAGGTTAAGTGAGTCTTTGTGTCGTATTTCAAGACACGGAAATGGTAGAAACTCTCACTTTATTAAGTATATAACATAACGGACGGCAGAAGGAGGGGAAGGGGTAGAGGACGAGGAAGGGGAAGGGTGGGGTTGGGGCTTAGCAAAGTTACTTTAATGCTCTATCAAAAACATTAAAAGTATCACCTTTATATGCATACAAAAATAATTGAGATCCCAACAAAAACACTTTCCATGAAAAAATTATGCCAAGCCGCATGGTTTAGCAAGGTAGTAGTAATCTACCGCACAAAAAGTTCTAAAAACTTAATATATATGTATTCGGCAATTCCAAGGAAGACGTTCTCAAAGAACCTCATCATACTCACCCTCATACTTACCCTATTATTACTTTTAGCTTGTAGGATGAATTCCTGGGATTAATACGGATGGATCCATATTGAATCATCTTGAATTAATTATACCATTACCAACTTTTACTACTTGGCTATTAGAACGGCAACCATTTTACATCCAAAATTCAATAAGCCTCATCACAGCCATACTGAGTGATAGCCAGGTAATAAAAGTTGATATGGTTTAATTGATTCAAGATAACTAAATATGGAATGTGCATATTACGACCATACTACGATCATATTACGATCACATATTAAGATCTCAGATCTATTTGTACGGTAGGTAGTAGCAAGACTAGGCAACATTTCTACTTTGAATATGTTTTTGTTGAGATATATTTTAGTCCAAAAGACAGTTTTCCACTTGAAAAACCAGGGGTGTATAAAATTTATTGTAGCTGTGGGAGTTCGTACATTGGCCAAACGAAACGTACGATAGCGTGTCGGGTTAAGGAGCACATACGAGCGGTCAAGAACAGGGACATACATAAGTCAGCCATAGCAGAACACCTTTTGGAATCTGGCTCAAATCATTGGATCGAGCTACACAGTCCGCAGGTAATCTCGACAGAGCGACATTACATACCAAGAATGGTACAAGAGGCAATTGAGATTACTAAGTACAGAAACTTCAATAGAGAAGATGGTTTTCAATTATCTGGAGTATGGAAGCCTGTGGAGAGAATGTGTTAGAATCAAAAAAGGGTGGTACCTGCTACGCGTCCGGATTCCGTTAGTGTTGTGTGTCGAGTTGGTGTGAATTGTGACAATGAAACCGATGGTAGTGGTTCCGTTCGTAATAAAAGAGTGAGAAAGAGGGTAGATCGATATATCTGCCAATAACATCTACTCGCAAAGACTTTTAGTTAGTTCTCCCGTGATCATGGCACATGCAACTGTGCCGAAATATCGGGAACATTGCAAACTCAAAAATCATGGTAAATATCCCGTTTCTAGTGAAAATTATAAATTTTAGTGTCCTCCGTCTCCTCTTGTGGATGTGGTAAAATCCGACTAAAGGAATTACCTGGACTTGTTTGTAAGATTCGTTGATATAAGATTTGTCCTGGCTGCTAGCTTAGTTATTACTGGAAGAAAGCGTTAGCAGAGTCAGTCGTGGGAAGCAATGGCGGCGATGAGTTCACCACTTGTCACGTCTATTTCCCACGAAGGCGCAATCCACTGTGAAAAGAGGCCCATTTGAGGCTCTGTCTACCCTTTCGGGGATAAAGGCGTGTGTATGTATGTACTTTTTACTTTGGTCGAAGTATGTCGACCTCTGGTGGCGCGGCAGGCGAACGTGTGCCTGCGACCCAGGAGGTTGCGGGTTCGATTCCCGCCTCGGAACAAATATTAGTGCGATCCGCAGATATTTGTTCAGGGTGTTCTGGGTATTTTCTATATATATGTAATAAAAAAATATCTATCTATGTTATATATTGTATTAAGTATATCATTTGTCTAGTACCCATTACACAAGCTCTGCTTAGCTTATGGCTAGATAATGCTGTGTGAACTGTCCAGAAATATTTATTTTTATTTATTTATTTATTTATGTATGTATATTTTAGTTGTACGCCAATTCTGTCATCTAAAATTCCCATCGCAAAGCAAACTAACATCAAACATATAATAGCAAGCGGAACTTCTCCACGACATTTCCCAGGAGATGTGCCACTAGTTACATCCACCCATCCAGCAGGTAGAGTTGAGATAGGTCCGGCTATCGTCGGATAGCCGGACCTATCCTATGTGCTACCTAGCACATGACATTTTTATAAAACAAAATAAATTGATTTGCCCCAAATACCTATTTGGGGCAAATAAATTTATTATATTTCTTTCTTTCTGACGGAACCCTCTCCACGCGGGTCCCATTTGTACATAACCGGTTTTTTCCTAAATTGACCGGCTTTCCTCAGACAACTCTACCTCCGGTAATAATTTATTAAACTGTAGGTCGGCTACCCTGGGAGTGGAACTACCTATTTGTCACTGGGGATGAATCTGTTAATCTTGTACACGGGGTAGCTAGGGGATACCTAAGCTAAAGTAGTCTCTAAGATAGGTTACCGGGATGAAGGGATCAACGTTGTATTGAGGTAGTTAGAATACCGTGGAACTAAGCCTGGCTGAGCGAAATACAGGGCGTCCTAAGACTATGCGACATGAAGGGAAAGCACCTTAAATATTGTAGATAGGATATTTTGCTGAAAGGAGACTTTATGTTATTTTTAAAACTCAGTAATACTGCATGCAAATATTTTCTAAAAGTCAAATATTTTCAAATATTTTGCTGCGTCTGGGAATCGAACCCAACATTTAATGGAATCAAAGATTTTACGTTATATTTTATTATAGGATACTATGTTACTATTATGTTTATCCATTCTTTCGATTGGCATCATTTATACGGTTTTTTTTTTTTTTTTTTTTTTTTTTTTATACGGGGTTTTTATTAAGTCGGTTTTACTCGCAGACGAAGCTAGTAATTTCTAGAAAGTCTTTGAATGTATTATTACAGTATAGTATTATTTTAACTGTGGAATTACTACGTTTTAAAAATAAAATAAAGTCTCCATTGCGCAAAATATCCTATCTACAATATTTAAGGTACTTTCACGCGAGACGGATTGAAGTTTGGCAACTCACAAATATACTCGTAGTATGTCAAACGATGTTTGGATGTTTAGATGTTTTTTACTATATCACGCCGAAAAGGCTGAACCGATTTCGGTGAAATTTGATATACAAATAGATCATGACCTGGATTGAGCTATAAGTTACTTTTTATCCTGGTAAAACGCGAGAGATGCCGTTGGCGGACACTAGTTTAAAATAAATGATTATGTATGTATCTACTTGTGGTGGACTTCTACATGGTTTCAAATAGTTTAATATGTCCACATATTTGAAACCATCAAACAATACGCAAAAGATAATCTCAAAGCGGCCAAGTGCGAGTCGGACTCACCCATGAGGGGTTCCGTAGCAGCAAGTAACATAACATAACATTTCTTGGATAGATTACGATTAATGACGTATTAAAAAAAAACTACTTACTAGATCTCGTTCAAACTAATTTTGAGTGAAAGTTTACATGGTAATGTACATCATATATATTTTTTTAGTTTTATCATTCTCTTATTTTAGAAGTTATGGGGGGGGGGGGGGGGGGGGGGACACTTTTTACCACTTTGGATATGTCTCTCGCGCAAACTATTCAGTTTAGAAAAAAATGATATTAGAAACCTCAAAATCATTTTTGAAAACCTATCCATAGATACCCCACACGTATAGGTTTGAGGTTTTTTTTTTTGAGTTTCAGTTCTAAGCATGGGGTTTCCTTAAAATAATTGTTTTTTTTCAATTTTTGTGTAAAAATCTTAATGCGGTTCACAGAATACATCTACCTACCAAGTTTAAACAGTATAGCTCTTATAGTTTCGGGAAAAAAAGGCTGTGACATACACGAACAGACAGACAGACAGACAGACAGACATGACGAATCCATAAGGGTTCCTTGTCTTTGACTACGGAACCCTAAAAATTGACTTTTTATAGTCTAAATTTTAAATCATCGTATTTAAATCGTCGTTTTTTAATTTTTCATCGTCTTTATGGTTATTGTCGATTACATCTAGCTTTGTTAGCTTTTGTTAAGTTGTAGAGCTTTTATTTGAAAGTGTTTTTCCGGGGAAGTACGGTATCTCTATGTCTCAGGGTGGCCCCTGGGACATAAAGATGGAAAGTCGCATGTGCCTGTAATTTCACCGGCAACTATTCCCTTCAAACCGGAACACAGCAATGCGAGCACTACTGCGTTGCGGCAGAAATAGGTATGGTGGTAGTACTTCCTCGGACGAACTCTTTCACAAAAAAGCTCTACTACTACTTCGCCGAGTGCAGATATCTAAAAGCGCAAATCGTGAATACCCACGGTGAGGCATCCCACTCCCGAATACCACGGTGCTCTGGTGGGTACCGGCCCTTATGGCACTTTAGATGCTATCTACAAATCCAATTAATCAGTCAAAAGCGAAGAAAACAAATCGTAGAATAACACGAGTGATTGTTCGATTCAGTTCAGCGGTGATGTCGTTTAGTCACGCTCCGTGAGTCTCACGATACGCGGTGAGGACAGACGTGAGCGTAGCGGGAGTAATGAGCGATTTGAAAACGACAAAAATCTAACAAGTACTTAAATTACCAATCGTAGTGTGGTTGTTTAGTGACGCTTTTTAGTTACATTGATAACTATGTAACGGTACAAGATACGCAAAGCTCGTGGCCCGCGACGCGTACCAACCGCGCTGGCTAAAAGCGTCACTGTAAAACCACACTTACCTACATTTTATTTTAAATCAAATAGAATTGCTGTGGTGTGTCCGGCCTAAGAATAGACCCCTCCGTCTCCTCCCGTGGATGTCGTTAAAGCCGACTAAGACATGTTTGTAAGATTCGTTGGTATAAGATTTGTCCTGGTTGCTGGCTTATTGTAGAATGTGTTATTACTGGAAGAAAGTGTTAGGTGAGTCAGTCGTGGGAAGCAATGGCGGCGATGAGCTCACCACTTGTCACGTCTATATCCCACGATGGTGCAACCCACTGTGAAAAGAGGCCCATTGAGGCTCTGCCTACCCCTTCGGGGAAAAGAGGCGTGTGTCTATGTATGTATGTATGTAGAATGTTCAAATTACAAATATGCATGGATACTACATTATAATTCCGATGGATCACTTGGACCAGAAACACGATAGGACAATATCTTCTCGATACCTACAAAAAAAAAACCAAAGTTACCTCTAACTTTTGGCTAGTTAGGGTTTCGTAGCCAAAGGGTAAAACGGGACCCTATTACTAAGACTCTGCTGTCCGTCCGTCTATCTGTCTGTCTGTCTGTCTGTCCGTTTGTCACCAATGCTGTATCTCATGAACCGTGATAGTTAGACAGTAGTAATTTTCACAGATAATGCCGTTTCTGTTGCCGTTATAACAACAAACACTAAAAAAAACAGAATAAAATGAATATTTAAGGGGGCTCCCATACAGCAAACGTGTTTTTTTTGCTAGAATTTGGAACGACTCACGACGGTATATTCACAAGAAAATCTTTCGAGTTTGACACGACTAGCCGCACGGCCAACCACAAACAGACTGGGTGAAAATATTCTCATTGAGACTGGTTTGTGTGGTGTCAGTTTTTACGCGTGACACGATTTCTGGTTTATTCTATGTTCCAAGGTTAAAATGCCATCAAAATAACACAAAATAACTCAAAAAAACACTAGGAAAAGAAATACAAAATGGCTCGAAAATGAAATAAAAATGAAATGAAATGAAATATATTTATTCAAAAAACACAGAACAGACAGAATATAAAACGATAGCGTAGATACAACTAAAACATATGAAAGCAAAACAAAAGAACATAAAACATTTATAATATCTACAGACTTAATTTAAAATTATAAACAAAACAATATGGAGCAGCGCTAGTTTTTTTTTTTTTTTAATATACTGGAATGGCTGAGCAAGCAGATGGCCCACCTGATGTTAAGCGGTAACCTCTGCCTATGAACAGTGCATTACCTCATAGGTCACGTCCACCTAGGACGAGCCCTATGTGGCATTGCCCTGCGCCCACCACCTTGAGACATGAAGATGAAAAGCCTCATATGCCTGTAATTTCAGTTCTTGGTTTGCAGCGGTGGTTTTCAAAATGGTGGAAAGAGTCTTTCTTTATCACTTTAATTGCCCGCTCTGCTCGTTACAGCACACGTCCTAATTATTGCTCCATTACGTATTCTCTTCCATTACATGAATACACTTTTACCGGAAGAGCACTCGATACCTACCTAGTGTGTTGGTGTAGGTTCTCATGTGAAATGCATACAAATATTGTTTTTATGACTGAAAAACTGAAGACCTATTCATACGAGTAGGTATACATACATACATAACAACAACAAACAATAACAACTTTAGTAGTAGTATAGCTTTTTTGTGAAAGAGTTCGTCCGGGGAAGTACTACCACCATACCTATTTCAGCCGCAAAGCAGTAGTGCTCGCATTGCTGTGTTCCGGTTTGAAGGGTGGTGCCGGTGAAATTACAGGCACATGAGACTTTTCATCTTTATGTCTCAGGGTGGCGGGCGCAGTGCAGTGCCACATAGGGCGCGTCCTAGGTGGACGAAACCTATGTGGTAATGCACTGTTCATAGGCAGAGGTTACTGCTTAACATTAGGTGGGCCATCTGCTTGTTCCGTGATTCAAGTAGTATAAAAAAAAAAAAACAGCCACACGCCCCTTTCCCCGAAGGAGTAGGCAGAGACTTAATGGGCCTCTTTTCACAGTGGGTTGCACCATCGTGGAATATAGACGTGACAAGTGGTGAGATCATCGATACCATTGCTTCCCACGACTGACTCAGCTAACGCTTTCTTCCAGGAATAACACATTCCATAATAAGCTAGCAGCCAGGAAAAATCTTAAACCAACGAATCTTATCAACATACATACATACATACATAGACACACGCCTTTTTCCCCGAAGGGGTAGGCAGAGCCACAATAGGCCTCTTTTCACAGTGGGTTGCACCATCGTGGAATATAGACGTGACAAGTGGTGAGCTCATCGCCGCCAGTGCTTCCCATGACTGACTCAGCTAACGCTTTCTTCCAGTAATAACACATTCTATAATAAGCTACCAGCCAGGACAAATCTTATACCAACGAATCTTATCAACAAGTCCGGGTAATCCCTTAGTCGGCTTTTACGACATCCACGGGAGGAGACGGAGGGGTCTATTCTTAGGCCGGACACACCACAGTCATCTTAGGCTGGACACACCACAGTCATCTTAGGCCGGACACACCACAGTAAGTCCGGGTAATCCCTTAGTCGGTTTTTACGAAATCCACGGGAGGAGACAGTGGGTATGTATGAGGAGCTTTTTTTTCTTTCTTTTTTTTAAGTATATCTTTATCTTTATATGTATGTTAGTTGTAAGGTATATATTACTATGGGCCTTTGTCTAGGTACAATATAACTTTTTCACTGTTGCCTGAAATAAATAAATAAATGAATTGAATTGAATTATGTATGCACGTATAAGTACAAATATCGAATTGGCGGAGTCGTATATCTTAACATGGAATGCGCTTTGAAATCGAAAAGATACTGATGTTTAATTAACTGTCCAGCACCTAAAAGCGTTCACAAGAGTTTCAGATACAAACTACCAAAAAATACACAATAGCATGCTAAAAGTCCCGAGGGAGCGTTTTGCAGGAGAACAGCAAAAAAATCATGAACCAAGTGCGCTCCGACTAGTAACAGAAGCACAATTCACGTAATAAAAAATTGACAAATTAAAGTTCGGATCATGTTACGATCTAGTGTCGATGTCACAAACGTCAAAAATTGTATTCAGCTCATGAATGTAGTACTACATGGATTGAGTGCTAAAATAGCATAGAGTGTTCCTTCTTACTCCTATCCCAGAAGATAGCTTGCTATCCTATGTTAGAGAGAGACAAATATATTGTCATACGACAGTCGGTTTTCCGTTCCGTACCCTGAATATTTGCACCATGCATATACATCTTCCTAGATTGTTACCATGAATGTAGTAGTAATTTGACATTTGGCCTGGTACGACTTACACAAATAAGAACAGATAGATCTATGCTTGTCTCATTCCAACACATTAATACATTCATATAAAAGAATGAGACTGGTATAATCGATACCGTTTCGTTTTTAGCCTTAGTTCCATGCCTTTAGTCCATCTTCCTAGATTCAGCTCTCCTGACAGTACAACGCGGGATGTGATTATATCGAAATGTGACTGTAACTTGAATGTTTCAAAGTTCTGAGAATTCTCTCTAATTGTTATACGGTATTATATAGTAGCAGTAGAGCTTTTTTGTGAAACAATTCGTCCAGGGAAGTATTACCACCATACCTATTTATGCCGCAAAGCAGTAGTGCTCGCATTGCTGCGTTTCAGTTTGAAGGTTATGATTGCCAGTGAAATTACACGAACATGAGACTTTTCATCTTTATGTCACTTTATTTCACACTATAGCGACTCGTCCTGGCTTCGCACGGGTAGTTTCAGGATGAAAAACACCCCCCCCCCCCTCCTACTCCCCCCCACCCCCCTATCCCCCCACCCCTTGGTAGCCTACGTCACTCAGGGTTCCGATGGTGAAAGAATTTTTGAATTCATCGCAGTAGTTTTTGAGTTTATTTATTACAAACATACACACACAAATCTTTCCTCTTTATAATATTAGATTAAAAGATTAGATTAGATTAGAAAATTATATAGATGGACATGCTGTTTTACAAACTACTAGATATGCAATTTTCACTCACGGCTTGAAAATACAAAGAATAAGCGTTACCCAAACAATGGCAAGCTCCCACCAGCGTGATGACTGTATAGTATTTGCGTGTTTCATTTAGATTATTTAATTTTTATTGCAATTTTTTGTTTTTTTTAACCCCCGACGCTAAAACGACGGTGTGTTATAAGTTGGACGTGTGTGTTTGTGTGTGTATGTGTGTCTGTCTGTGGCATCGTAGCTCCCGAACGGATGAAACTATTTCGATTATTTTTTTGTTTGAAAGGTGAATTTGTCGGGAGTTTTCTTAGCTATGTTTGATCAAAATCGGTTCAGCCGTTTCATTGCGGTGAGGTTTTTTTGAACTTTTACAATATTCATTACTTGTATATTATTACTATTACTATTAACCCATACTGACCCATTGTTGGGCAAAGGCCTCCCCCCATTTCCGCCAGTCACCACGGTCCTGTGCAACCGTTTCCCATTCCCTCCCAGAGGCGTCCAGTTCATCCCGCCACCTCATGCGTGGTCTGCCGCGACACCGCCTGGCAGTATCTTTGTTTTATCCGCTCACGCGCTGGGCAGGGGTGGGGCGCCTGTGACGTCGTGTGTTTTGAACAAGCGAAAAACGACCTTGGTAATGCACAAGTTTTTTTTGGCGCGCGCGCCGGGAGCTGCGGCGCGCCCGAACAAAGGATTTGATTTATTACGGTTCAAGTATCGAGTGTTTATCTAAGCAAATGGTTGTTTTGCCTAGCTAAAAGGTTGTCGGTACTATTACTTTTGTTTAGAACACCGGGCCACTTTTAAATAATATAAAAAATGATCTTGAAGTTGAGTGACTGGTTATACTAGGGACTTGTTTGGTTAAATATATTTTTTCGGTGAATTTTGAGTGATACTTATAGTTTTTGTTACTTTATTTAAGAGTTAATAAGTTTGTTATGATGTATAAATGAAAATATCAATTTATTATCCAGAAAAAGATACTTAAAAAAAAACTGAAACATCGACGCAGTCATAGGCGCGTCTTAGGCGCGCGCGCCGCTAAATCATGCTGCGTATCTAAACTCATTTTACACAAAATCCTTTGGGCACTGGACAATAACATTGCTATTAGGAGAAAGATTATTCTAATAACTTACCGTAACGATATCCATGAATACAAATTGCCATCACACTATTTAGGAAACTTCAGCTAATTGAAACCTTACACATAAACTCACTAAAAGATCAGGTGGTCACGTTAAGATCATATTTTGAAAAAGTTTATCGGTTTTCACCTATGATCATGCTCTGGTATGAAAGAACTTAAAACGTAGATTAAATTGGTATATAAAACTCATGGAAATCAACTAAAACGACAGGTACAAGATTTTTGTAAACATGACGCAGTTTCTGCACAGTCAAACCTAGAGACAAACTTTGCCAAAGGCTATTTTCACTGCAGTCCAAACAGAGTATAGGTTCCGATTAATTTAGAGGGTTGCCTATGATTTTTTCCATAGAGAGAAACTATCGCACGCGTAAAAACCGTCCTTAGAGAGAGTAAATCGGTTAAAATTGTACCAAAGTGCCTTGGTTTGTCCTTGGTAACTCTAGTTACCAACCACATTTTTTCTTCAAACGACCCTGGTAACTATAGTTACCAAAAAACAATGGACTATGTAAACCAACCTGGCAACCAAAGTTACCACCAACACTTGAGCGGTTATACTGTACTTTTCATTTTATCTATTTTTATTTGACATTATATCTATGTGTTTTCTCATTTTCTGTGTAACTGACATTTTGACTGTAATTTAATTTATTTTTATTGTTATAATTATCTTTAATTAATCTTTTTTTTTTTTTTTTTTTTTAACATTGATAGACCTTTGTTTGACCACGATCTCACCTGTTGGTATGTGACGATGTGGCCGAAGATGGAGCACAAAGGTCTAGAAGGCACCTATTCACTCTAGCCTTGAAGAGACCCAGATTATAGTTTTCAGGAAAGACAGACGACGGCAGTGTATTCCACTCCTTAGCAGTTCGCATTATAAATCATATGTATTATAATCTTATTGGTATGCCGTTTTAATTAAATAAATATATATATTAATATAAATACGGCGACTCTTTTTTTTTTTAAATAGCTCATTGTAACCTTGTACTGTTGACAGCTGAAATTGGTTATAAATGATATTATAGCCCCTTCAGCCTGTCAGAACTCAGAATCAATTTTTCCTGGATAAATAAGGAGGCACTTTGTGGAATTCTATTATGTTATTCTCGAATCTGTGGGGATTTCAAAAGAGTAAATTGATTTGTGAGTTTGGATGCCATTACGTAGCTTATTGTTTGGCTGTTGTTGACTCGGTCTGAGATTAGGACCCCTTCGTCTCCTCCCGTGGATGTCGTAAAAGCTGACTAATGGATTACTCCAGGGGATGGTCAGCAGCATCCACCTGAGTACATCTGAGAACGCCAATACTGCGACCACCAATCAACCTGCCAATACAATTGTGGTGATTATGAGTGATCCCTCCTATACAGTTCGTTCACCGTAAGATATCACCTGCCTTGTATGGCGTGCCAACCAAGGTAGGCGCCATCTTACGGTGAACGGTCTGTACCTTGTTGTGTTTTTGGGTTCCGTAGTCAAAGACAAGGAACCCTTACGGCTTCGTCATGTCTGTCTGTCTGTCTGTCTGTCTGTCTGTCTGTCTGTCCGTGTATGTCACAGCCTTTTTTTTCCGAAACTATAAGAGCTATACTGTTGAAACTTGGTAAGTAGATGTATTCTGTGAACCGCATTAAGATTTTTACACAAAAATAAAAAAAAAAACAATTATTTTTGGGGTTCCCCATACTTAGAACTGAAACCCAATTTTTTTTTTTCATCATATTTGTACGTGTAACGTGTAACGTCTATCTATGGATAGGTCTTCAAAAATGATGTTGAGGTTTCTAATATCATTTTTTTCTAAACTGAATAGTTTGCGCGAGAGACACTTCCAAAGTGGTAAAAAGTGTCCCCTTCCCCCCCCCCGTAACTTCTAAAATAAGAGAATAATAAAACTAAAAAAAATATATGATGTACATTACTATGTAAACTTTCACTCAAAATTGGTTTGAACGAGATCTAGCAAGTAGTTTTTTTTAATACGTCATTAATCGTAATCCATCCAAGAACTTTTATACTATGATACTTGCTGCTACGGAACCCTTCATGGGCGAGTCCGACACGCACTTGGCCGCTTTTTTTTTTGTTAGTTTGGCGTATTTCTTGGACCCCCGTATCTTTAAACTTAAAACCCCTGTTAAACTCATGACTGTTGGGTATTTCTGTATTATCTGTATTATCTGTATTTCTTTTGTCGTTGAAACGTGTTTTTTTCTATAAGGAAGATTATTTCACCTACATTAATACTTAATTTCATTTTTCCTGTTATTGTTTGTGGAAGACCCGTAAAATCATACAAAAATAAATAACTTGACTCTATACAACTGAAAACAGTGAAATCGACCTTTATTATAGAGCTAATGGAAGTATTTTAGCTTTATCCTTGGTAATGGTGACACAGCTGTGTCCGGCCTAAGAATAGACTCCCCATCCCCTCCCGTGGATGTCGTAAAAGCCGACTAAGGGATTACCCGGACTTGTTTGTAAGATTCGATGGTATAAGATTTGTCCTGGCTATTATTTCTGGAAGAAAGCGTTAGCAGAGGCAGTCGTGGGAAGCAATAGCAGCGATGAGCTCACCACTTGTCACGTCTATATCCCACGATGGTGCAACCCACGGTGAAAAGAGGCCTATTTTTCCCTTTCAGTGAAAAAGGCATGTGTCTATGTTTACATATATGTATGTATGTAAGGTGACGCAGCTAAGAAATCCTTAAATTTAAAATTATTTTTGATTGAATTACCTATTCATCAGAAAAGATGGAACGCCGTCTCGTTTACCTCAAAATTTATGAAAAATTTGCCTTATCGCCATCGTCCATCAATATTCGCCCTCAAAATTTCCAATACCTCCTCCAAAAATATACCTAATTTATAAGAGCTTAAGGTCGTTTTCAAGGACACGAGGGTGCGGAGGCAATTTATCATTTGAAGCACATAATTCAGCGGTTTCCAAATCATTCCTGACGCCAGATAAGCCCTTTAAGGGAAAGAGTCGAAGAAGTACCGCAAAGCTCAGCGAAATTCGACTCTGTGTCCAGGGTGTAGAGATTAGAATACAGATAGGTTGGATATTGACGTTTTAATGACTGTGCACAAAAGCAGGATTTTCAGTGAAATTACCTAGAGAAGGCTTACCTACTTTATTTTATGGCGAGCGCATTACTATGACACTGAAATTTCTACATTATTTTTACAAAAATTGCCTTACCTTGGAACCAAGAATTAAAAATTCAACCTAATTTTCACAGCGTCAATTTTTTTATCAGTTTCATATTAACTTGCATTGTATGTCCGGGTGGAATATGTTTGTCCGGGTTGAATCTTGCAACCGAATTTTAAAGCAGTTATCCTCAACCGATTGAGATGAAATTTGGCATACCTGTCAAGTTCCGATGGCAATACAATATGATGATGACAGCGAGCTGATCTGATGATGGAGGCGGAAGGTGGACAACGGAACTCCTCGAGGGATAATAGTAGACTTGCCGTGTTTAGGCTCATTTTGATCAGCACACGGTTACGATCACTAATTTTATAAAAGCATGTATTGAAAAGTATATATACCGCAAAAAACTTACTTGTTTTTTTTTTCGAATGGAATAATAAAAGTTAACATTTTATTTCTTGACAAAATCCAAATGGACATAACTAGTGGTTCGCCCCGAACCGAGACCCCGCGAACACACGCCATTTAGGTAGGTTGTATCGAAAAAATATACGTACATGTGGTTCGAAAAGTTAAAAAACATAAAAAAAAACATAAATCATTTATTTGTATAAATGTGGTAGTATAAAAGTTCTTAAAATTAATTAGGATGTCTCACATTTCCCATGTCTGGGATACAAATATTACTTCATGCATGAGCTAAATAAATGCTAAATTTCAACATGCATATAATAAAATTAAAAAAAATTAAAACCTAATAAATTACAAATGTCAACAGTTAGACCTACAACGTCGTTCAAATTCCTAGAAACGGGAGGTCAACAATAATGGTTAAAGTTTTATAGAGTACAAGTTTCGAAATTCTTCAATTTTAGACTTTTCCCAGTATTTGTGTCATAAAAGCTACTAACTTACCAAATTTCAGCATTGTAGGATTAGTGGAGGTTTTGGTTTTTTACATTTTCGATTTACCCTAATATCTCAAAAACTATACACATAAGTTTAAAAATTATAAAAAATCGTTTTGAAATGTCGAAGCATGGGGCTGTCATATGGCAAACCAATTTGATCCGATATTCTCTCTTTTTTTTTTACCTCAATATGTCAGCAACCGATATAGCTCATAAAAACAAAAAACAAAAAAAACACAAAACAAATTGTACCAGTACTATCTACCCCCCCCCCCCCCCAATCAATTTTCATGAAGATCGGATTAACGGTTCGGAAGTTATGCTCGTACATACATACATACAAACGCCGATTCTTCCAAGTTGACTCAGAGTACTCGCTTCGCTCGTTCAAACACTCGTGCTTTAGTTACTCGTGCTGTCGTGCAAATGTCAGAGCGGTGTTATAATAACTTAGTAGTAATCTATGGCGCATGCACTATTAAATAGTTTTTGACCAATTTGGTTACTTTTTTTGCGTAGATTGAATCTTTGTCGAATACTGATTATCCAGGTTTTGTATGGTATTACAAACTGTTGCCTTGCACCTTTTAGGTACAAGTAATAGTTAGGTATTTTATTTATTTTATTCTCTTAGGTAAACTAACAGCTAGTTACATAAAAAACAGAGATAAAAGGTATCGAAGGCCAATTAAAAGTTTTCACAAATATTTTACAAATAGGGTAATAAAGAAGAAGTAGTAGACGAAGCACACAAGCCGCCCAGCTGAAGTGGAATTGGGCTGGACATGTCTGTCGTATGCCTGATGAGCTGTGGGCCAAAATAACCACTATGTGGAGCCCTGACACAGCGAGACGGCGTCGCGGCAGACCACGCAGGAGATGGCGCGATGAAATAGATGCCTTTAACACAGATTGGCAAACAATAGCACAGGATCGTAGTGACTGGAGGATATGGGGGGAGGCCTTTGCTCAACAATGGGATGATTCAGGCTAACAGTAACAGTAACAGTAACAGTAGACGAAGAAACAAATTATGACAATTAGAGATATGAACTAGAAAATAAAAGATCATTTAAAACACACGTTTTAAACGCTCGGTGGAGGTATTGAATAAATCAATATCAACCACTTTCGCTATTTCGTTAAAGCATCTGCACGCTCGTAAGTAGGTAGGTACCCTAAAATGAGTAATGAAGGGTACAACCCTCATCTCACAGTAAATAAATCACACTCTTATCACAATATAAATGAGAAAATCACTCAGAATCGTCGCAAACACCTAAACAATCCAATTCACAAGATGACAAGGGGTGTCACAAAGAGCCGTTAATTAGATACGCGAACAAGATGGAGCACAGCTCGTAATTAGAGCGGCGCGCCGCCGTAATGAAGTTGGTACTATTGGGAGGAAATAACGCTAGAATGCAGAAATATTCATACAAAAAGTAATTAATTTTGTAAAATTAAAAAAAAAACCCTCATCGCAATGAGAACCGATTTTGATCAAACATAGCTAAGAACACTCCCGACAAATTCACCTTTCAAACAAATAAAAAAATCTAAATCGGTTCATCCGTTCGGAGCTACGAGGTGACAGACACACACACACACACACAGACACGTAAAACTTATAACACCCCGTCGTTTTTGCGTCGAGGCACAGAATATATACAGTAGTCGAGGGTTAAAAACTCCTCGCGCCGGAAACGAAAAAGCAGTTTTTATTGAATAACTCGTAAAATACAGATAATTTTACAAAACCTTTGCAGTAAACATGGGCTTTGTTGTATTGATTTTATTTATTAAATTTTTTACCCAATTATATGCTCCATTTTAATAAACGATCAGAGGTAGCTTTGGGTTTTTTTTCTATCGAGAAAATATTGTCCTATCGTGTTTCTGGTACAGTGATCCCTCGGAATTATAATGTAGTATCCATGCATATTTATAATTTGAATATTGTACCTATACTTGATTTAGTCAGTTAAAAATCAAATCTAAGATTGGTAACTTTGCGATATACCCCACCTTACTGAAAATATTACCAAAAAAACCGACTTCGAAGTTAGGAATTTATCCCCAATACAAGAGATTTTATAAATCGGAACCGTGTGCTGATCACAATGAGCCTAAACACGGCCAATCTACTATTTTCCATCGAGGCGATAAATCAATAAATAATGCAGAACAGTTCACACAACATTTACTAGCCCCAAGCTAAGCAGAGCTTGTGTTATGGGTACTAGATAACTGATATAGATAGATAGAATATTCTTTATTGCACAAAACAAACAATGTACATAGGCGAACTTAATGCTAAGAAGCATTCTCTACCAGCTAACCTTTGTGTATTGTGGATACATTTATGTAGGTTGATATAATTATACAATACATTACATAGATAGATAATTTTACAAGCTTTTATATGTAGTATGTTTGTCCGGGTGGAATCTTGCAACTGAACTTTTAAGTAGTTATCATCAACCGATTGAGATGATATTTTGCATATCTGTCAAGTTCCAATGACTTTGCAATATGATGGTGACAGCGAGCTGATCTGATGATGGAGACGGAAGGTGGACAACGGAACTCCTCGATGGATAATAGTAGACTGGCCGTGTTTAGGCTCATTGTGATGGAGGCTTTGTTGGTTTTGACGGCACGGCACACGGTTACGATCACTAATTTAGTAAAAGCTTGTATTGAAAAAAATATTTTGCACAAAAAACTCATTTTATATACAAATAACGCTTTTTGCTAACGCTTGATTTCACGATTTTACCTACACGTAACGGGCTTCGTCCTTCGGCCTCGTGGCCTCTTTCCCGTGACTTTGCCAGTGATAATCAGTTTCTCTAAGTTGTCACTGCCTTTCCGTGCTATATGACCGTCAAGGACTCGCTGGAGGCAGATGGAGGAAAGCCTAGTAGTTATCTTGAGTTCCTTGAGTATTGACACGTTCTTTTGGATAACAGATCCCTAAAAACATGCAATATCCTTGTTCTCAGTGTCATCCCTCCCCAACCCGACGGCTGCCGACGATGATGATGATGACGACGAGCCGACCGCGCAGAGCCACCCTGAGGCTGATGATGACGGCCGCATCTACAAGAACCCTCGGAACTCGCCGTCAGCACAGTGTCCAAGGGACGAGGAGCAGGCTACGCTACTGGTAAGGATCTAGAATGAAGGGCAGCTCATAGCCCCATAGCTCATTATGGCGGCGGACCTTTGTAGACGATTTAGGTGGTGCTTTTTTGTATAACAGATAGACCCTCGTTTGAACGCGATCTCACCTGGTGGTAAGTGACGATGTGGCCGACGATGGAGCACGAAGGTCTAGAAGGCACCTATTCACTCTTGCATTAAGTCGATAATAGCCCCAAAACTGCAATATAGACCTATCTTAGAAAGCTTACTTCTCCTAAACGGATTTAGAAACTGATTTAAAAAAAACATATTATAATGGGTATAATATAGTCAAAGAATAGAATAATGTTTGCTTTTTAGGGTTCCGTAGTCAAAGACAAGGAACCCTTATAGATTCGTCATGTCTGTCTGTCTGTCTGTCTGTCTGTCCGTGTATGTCACAGCCTTTTTTTTCCGAAACTATAAGAGCTATACTGTTGAAACTTGGTAGGTAGATGTATTCTGTGAACCGAATTAGGATTTTTACACAAAAATTTAAAAAAAAACCATTATTTTTGGGGTTCCCCATACTTAGAAATGAAACCCAAAAATTTTTTTTTCTTTAAACCTATACGTGTGGCGTGTCTATGGATAGGTCTTTAAAAATGATGTTGAGGTTTCTAATATCATTTTTTTCTAAACTTAATAGTTTGCGCGAGAGACACTTCCAAAGTGGAAAAAAGTGTCCCCCCCCCCCCCCCCCCCCCTAACTTCTAAAATAAGAGAATGATAAAACTTAAAAAAATATATGATGTACATTACCATGTAAACTTTCACTCAAAATTGGTTTGAACGAGATCTAGTTAGTAGTTTTTTTTAAATACGTCATTAATCGTAATCCATCTAAGAACGCTTATGTTATATGTATATTATGTTACTTCCTGCTACGGAACCCTTCATGGGCGAGTCCGACTCGCACTTGGCCGCTATTTTTAATTTGCAGTTGCTTGTAACAGGAATAAGTTTTTTGTGAAAAATATATTTTTCGGTACAAGCTTTTATAAAATTAGTGATCGTAATCGTGTGCTGATTAAAATGAGCCTAAACACGGCCAGTCTAATATTATCCCTCGAGGAGTTCCGTTGTCCACCTTCCGTCTCAATCATCAGATCAGCTCGCTGTCACCATAATATTGCATTGTCATTGGAACTTGACAGGTTTGCAAAATATCATCTCAATCGGTTGAGGATAACTGCTTTAAAATTCAGTTGCAAGATTCCACCCAAGATACATTGCAAGTTAATATAAAGTTTGTAAAAAAAAAAACAGTTGTCTATGGTTTACACAAAAAAAGCCTACTGCTTCCAAACGCCTGAAGCGATTTTAATGATTCTTTCACAATATTAAAGGAAATTTATAGGTTTAATAAAACAGCAGATTTTTCAAAATAGTAATTTTCTTGAGGCAGTTGCGGTTTTTCATGATTTTCGCTCCCTGTTTGTTTCGCGTGCTCTGTTCTGCTCCTTTCTTACTTACCTGGACTTTGCTGAGTTAGATAGTGACAGAATTTGAGGTGACTTATCTTATCTTATCTTATCTTGAAGAGACCCATATTATAGTTTTCAGGAAAGACAGACGACGGTAACGAGTTCCATTCCTTAGCAGTACGCATTAGTCCTTAGTCTCGGAAATTGAAAAAAATATCGTATAACTATGTGAAGGCTTTTGTCTCCAGGGTCAAAAATGTCTCCGAAAATGCTCTTCCGACGAAGACTGCAAGAGTAAAAAGAAGAAGTGCCTCTGCGACGGAGCCTGCGGGATGTCCTGCATCAAACCAGGTCAGTGGCTTCACTGTTGGGGCTTCTTGTATATTATGGTTATAAAAAAGTGTTTTAAAATTTCCATGAATCATCTTCCCCTATGACCTATATCGGTGTTTTTCAACCTTTTTCATGATGCGACCCCCTTGGTATGTAAAAATATTTCGCGACCCCTCAACCCTTAGCTTTTTTTATTATGTATACGCACATAGGTATACGTACGACCATGAAGCCATCGAAGTTAACACGCCAACCTCAACACAAAACATCCAATGAAAAAAATAAGTTTTCTCGACCTCTGGCGACCCCCTGCAGAAGCTTCGCGACCCCCCAGGGGGTCGCGACCCACAGGTTGAAAAACACTGACCTATATCACCCTGGATGGTGGTTTACACTTAAAGGGGAAACAAATATATACCTAGATAGTTTTAGCTATAAGTATACATGGTATACGTAAAACTTCGAGCTCTCTTAGACCAAATCATAGACTAGACTCGTCTTTTAAAACTTATCAGGAATTTTACAGTTTATTTTTATGAATATTACATACATCAATAAAAACAAATTGAACGAGCAAAGTGAGTTCTCAGTGTTAACTAGAGGGGCCGGCTATCGTATGTATATGAGTTGGTTTGTTAGTTTGTTTGACGGTAACTTTAGAATCGTTGATCAAATCACCATGTTTGGTATGTAGGATGGTGGTAGCAATACAATTAGCAAGTTGAATTATGAGCCTAGTCGGTAAAGGATTAACGAGGTCTAATTTCGGGGCGAACTACTAAAAAATACAAAATGCTTTATTTTGAATAAAAACATGGGTGCAGCAGTGTATTGAGTCCGATAATAAACGCAGAAGTTTTTAAATAAAACTTGCTTCGATAAAAGATACACTTTTATCGAAGTAAAACTGTGTCGCGAATATTATAACGCCCTCCTCCGAATTTAAAATAACAGAGTTCTAATAGTGTGAGGTAAGGAAAACAAAACGAATACAAAAATAATAAAGAAACATAAAAAAATCAAATAACACAACGGATAAATAACAGAACTTCATTATTTATTTCGAACTATTAGTTAGGTATGTCACAAACTAAGTAACTATTCAGTTATGATGTACCTATTTTAGAAAACAATATAAAAATGCAATAAAGAGATCCCAGTTTCATTCTTACAATGTTATTTGGTTGCCGGAATGACTGGCAGTCAGGGTCCGATTCAGGGCTCGGGTATAGTGGGCCAATCCTTCAGGCACATACAGCAGCAGATTGGTCTTATTTGGAGGCTTTCTCCTCATAGAGGAGTCAAAATAAGGGTTAAAAAAAACACATTTTATCTGAAAAATTAACGTACAAAAATGTTCTACCAGTTTATTAACCATGTGAAAATAATAACAACTTGCGTCTGTTTTCGATTGAAAATTTGGTACTACTACTTAAGACTTTATTTTGTACTTTTTATTTCATGTAAAGGTCAGCAAAGACTATCTTCAAGTTGAACGTATGATTCTGAGATGCGACGGTTTTCACGTGGGAAATAATTGTTTTTCGTGATGTTCACTTATTTTTCGTTCCGCGTGGGCGATTCTGTCACTTTCTAACTTACTTACTTTAATGACCCGTGAGTTCATTTAAGGTGGGGGGGGGGATGCGCAAAATTCATAATCTTAGATTTGATTTTTAACTGTTTAAATCAAGTACAATATTCATGTTAAATATATGAATTGATACTACGTTATAATTCCGAGGGATCACTGTACCAGAAACACGATAGGACAGTATTTTCTTAACAGAAAAAAAAACAAAAGCATCTCCATTTTCTGGAACTCAAAGTTACCTCTATTTTTTGGTTAGATTCGATTGTTTATAATGGTGCATATTATTGGGCTACAAATTAGATAAATATAATTAATACAACAAAGCCGAGGGTTTACTGGGGTTTTGTAAAATTATATATATTTTACGAGATATTCAATAAAAACTACTTATTCGCGCGGCGCGAGGCGTTTTTGTATGAAGATTTCTGCCTGGGGGCAGTCCTGTGACTCCACGCTGTATAAATCCTGGCTACGGCCCTGTGTACATTCTTTCCACAGCGGCCCGGATAGGACTAACTCTCTAGAATGTTAGTTGAATTCGTGTTTATTTGTTTCCGTATTGTGTTCCGGTTGTGTCGGTGAAACTAGTTGTTCGTGAGTACAGACTATGTATCCGCTAATACAAATATTATTACGTTCCTTTTTAACCCCCGACGCAAAATCGACGTGGTGTTATAAGTTTGACGTGTCTGTGTGCGTGTGTGTGTGTGTGTCTGTCTGTGGCATCGTAGCTCCCGAACGGATTAACCGATTTCGTTTTTTTTTGTTGGAAAGGTGAATTTGTCGGGAGTGTTCTTAGCTATGTTTGATCAAAATCGGTTCAGCCGTTTCATGGAGTTGAGGTTTTTTTAATTTTTACAAAATTATTTGCTTGATAAATAAATTATAAAATTTATTATTATTAAATTAATCTTTATGTCTCAGGGTGGCGGGCGCAGTGCAATGCCACATAAGGCGCGTCCTAGGTGGACGTGACCTATGTATGAGGTAATGCACTGTTCATAGGCAGAGGTTACCGCTTAACATCAGGTGGGCCATCTGCTAGTTCCGTCACCAAGTAGTATAAAAAAAAAAAACACTAATATTATAAATGTGAAAGTTTGTGAGTGTGTGTGTTTGTTACTTCTTCATGCTGAAACGGCTGGACGGATGAAATTTGGAATGGAGATAACTGGTCTCCCGGAATAACACAGGCTCATTTTTATCCCGATATTCCCACGGGATCGAGACTTACGCGGTTGAAACCGCGGGGCGTTGCTAGTAAAACATATAATGTAACATCAGTGTTGAGGTAGGGAAATGTTAAGGTGGTTGCATTTTCATACTCACGTATTTTACCAAATATGGGCAAACAGAGTATATTGGTCATTATTAGAGGCAAATCATATTTGGTTGAAGACTGGATTAAAAGCGAAAATAACATTGAAATGACTTGTATGGCCTAAATTTCGATGTTATTTTACTGTTTTCTTCAACCAAATATGATTTGCAGCAAATAATGACCAATATAAAATCCAAAAACAGTCATTTCAGTGTAAAATTATACTCTGTTCGTACTTATTTGGTAAAATACCTAAGTATAAAAATGCAACCTCCATTATTATTATATGGGGGTGCCATTATGTCCAGCAGTGGATTTCTGTGGGCTGATGATGATTAATATTATCGTTAAGGCGCTATAGGTTCAACGAGCATTTTTGTATGAGGCGAAGAAGGCGAGCGCACGCTCTGATACCGTGTTTTTATGTATAAAAAAATTATATAAAAATGTCGTTCAAAGTTTTGTTTAATTTTGTTGATGAATTCACTAACTCAAATAATAACTAACATGTAACCAAATGTTTCAAAAATTAAAACGTGAGAGAAGTGAGTGAATAATAGCATTTAAATTTTAAAAAGGAGGTATCTTTGTTATTTTTTTTTATCGAGTGAAGTAATTCAAATATTGTATTGAGTTATTGATTTCACAAGATAACAAGCTCAAGAATATCATATATTTTTTTCTTCATAGAAAACTATGAGAATTCTTATCAAAAAAATTAAAATTCTGGAGACATTTGAGAACCTATCGCGCCTTAACCAACTTTTTAACAAAATCCTACTAATCCTGCTTATGTTATAAATATGCGAAAGTTTGTGAGTGTGTGCGTGTGTATGTTACTTCTACTGTGTTTGTTTTTTTTGAAACGGCTTGACAGATTTGGATGAAATTTGGAATGGAGATAGCTTGACTCCCGGAATAACACATAGGCACATATATTTTTATCCCGATATTCTCACGGGATCGAGACCTATGCGGGTGAAACCGCGAGCTTTGATTTTTCCCGATATTTCGGCACAGTTACGAGTTTTGTTTGTTCCCGATATATCGGCACAGTTGCATGCGCCATGATCACGGAAGAACTAACACAGCATGCAAATGTGCCGAAATATCGGGAACAACCAAAACTCAAAAACCATGGTAAATATCCCGTTTCTGAAAAGTATTATCTCATTTAACTTCCGATAAGTTAAGTTCCGTTAAGTAACTCACAATTTATTTAAGTACGAAAGTGAGTACGTTTCGAAGTAACTTTAAAGTAAAATGATGAGTAATCTTAATGGAAATCTTAAGATAAGTAGAAAGTTTTCAACTCGAGATGCTCATTTCAGTTCAGCGCTAAAGATGGTAGGTACTTACTTTTATGGCTATATTTGTAATTTAAGGAACCATACATACATACACACACGCCTTTTCCCCGAAAGGGTAGGCAATGCCTCAATGGGCCTCTTTTCACTGTGGGTTGGACCATCGTGGAATATAGACGTGACAAGTGGTGAGCTCATCGCCACTATAGCGTCCCACGACTGACTCTGCTAACGCTTTCTTCCAGTAATAACACATTCCTTAATAAGCAAGCAGCTAGGACAAATCTTATACCAACAAATCTTACTAACAAGTCCGGGTAATCCCCTTAGTCAGCTTTTACGACATCCATGGGAGGAGACGGAGGGGTTCTATTCTTAGGCCACTCCACTATTAATCGCTATTAATCTTCTTTTTTCAACCAAATATGATTTACTGCTAGTAAAGACCATAAAAACCAACAACAGTCAGTTGTTGTCAGCCAACAACAGTCAGTTGTTGTCAGCCAACAACAACAACAACATTTCAGTGTAAAATTATGCTCTCTTCGCCCATATATGGAAAAATAAATTAGTATGGAAATGTGAGAACTTTAAAAAAAATAGACGGGTAGTTCTCCCTTGGCCATGACGCATGCAACTGTGTCGAAGTATCAGGAACAATCAAAACTCAATCATTATAGTAAATATCCCGTTTTTAGTGAAAAGTATGTGATAGTTTCACAACCATGATAGTTTAAAAAGTTATATCCTTGATTTTCGTTATGCATCCGCAAAAAGAGTACCTACTTATGGTAAAGTACCTACGCTACAAGAAAATAAGCTTACAAAATGAACTGAAAGTCCCTCGCGAATGAAATATTTTCACTTCGTCATAAACAGGCGGGAAACTGGCTTTATGAATGAAATTATGTACAGGTAGTCAGGTACTAACGAGTGGAGTACCACAGAGTATATAATAGTACAAGAGTACTCCGACCTTTTCACGTCTGATTTGTAAGACGTATTCACGTCAGAAAGTCAAGTTTTTATGAAATTATTCTCTGGGGTTGCTTAGTATGCCTAGGTCAGCCCAGGCACAGATTTTGTGGCTAAGGTACGTGTGGGGTTCTACAGACTCCTAGGAGCTAAGGACTAGTAAGGATCTCAATATAAACACACGTATCGTAAATAACCACAATCGACACGCCCGCACGGTATCCACGTCGGCCCAGCAGTGCACGTCACCTACGAGCGCCTCGATCGCAATTCCTTTAATCCACAGATAGAATATTATTCCACAGATAGAATATCACAGTACGGTCACTAATACCAGTGACCAATTATATCCCAACGGAACAGAGTGGGTTATGCGTTAGAAACCTAAAAGAGGTCCAATTAAATTAAAACATAAGAATAACTAATATCCAAATAGAATGGCCACTAGGTACTTCTATGGCCGCTCCCGACGCGGCGACCCACAGCGACCGATAAGGCTGTCGTCCGTCATATTATCTACCAACTTACAATAATTCTTAGAACTAACTACCTAAGTTAGTACATACAAACGCCAAAAAAAAAACAAACGCAAGCCTATTTTAGGTAAAAAAAAAAAATACAGAAATATAATTTAACCCCAATACAAGATTTTATAATAATAGTGATCGGAACCGTGTGCTAATCAAAATGAGCCTATAAACACGGCCAGTCTACTATTATCTATCGAGGAATTCCGTTGTTCCGTTGTCTCCATCATCAGATCAGCTCGCTGTCACCATCATTTGTATTGTCATCAGACTAGACAGGTACTCGTATGCCAAATTTCAGCTCAATCTGATATCGGAAAGTCACCCTTATCGCCACCCGTGAAATACTTATCATTGAGGAGTTTCAATGGCCATCTCTGGTCTTCTTCATCATTTCCACTTCACCAAATGTTTTATTTTAATGAGAACTAGATTTTGATGAAAATTGGACTAATCTGGAATTATATTGTGTCAAATAAAATAATTTTCCAAATCGGTTCATAAATGATGGAGATACGAGGAAACAAACGTAAAAAAACACACGAATTGAGAACCTCCTCCTTTTTTTTAAGTTGGAGGAATACCATATGTAGGTACCATGGTAGCAGAGTGCAATGCCGCGTAAGGCGCGTCCTAGGTCGACGTGACCTAGGAGGTCGCGCAACGAGTAATGAGCGCTGACCTACAATGCGCAGTAGTCATTTTTTGGGTCTGTATAGCGAATGCGCTAATGTAAACATGCGCTGTCAACCCCACCACTTTCGCCGAGCGCTCATTACTCGTTGCGCGACCTATATTCAATGTTATAAGGAGAGGGTTACCGTTTTACATCAGGTCACTCTAGACCTCTATTACTCTTGGATCCCTCTTGATTGGTGGAAGTTTTTATGATTGTAAGAGGAGTTCCGGTTAGTTTTTACAGCGCTCTACATATTTCAAGTAGTTTGGAGAAACTTTCAATGAAAGTAGGCCAAAGCGCTTGAATTTTGCTCAGTGGAGCAGCTCCATTAAAGAAAGCCTAGTATATTTAATAATGTAATTTGCCTAATGTATATTTTACTAAAAACGGGATTTTTACCCTGATTTTTGAGTTTTGTTTGTTCAGTTCTCCCGTGATCATGGCGCATGCCATATGAATATTTTACTAAAAACGGGATATTTACCATGATTTTTGGGTTTTGTTTGTTCAGAACTGAATTAAAAAACTCAAAAATCAAGGTAAAAATCCCGTTTTTAGTGAAAAGTGTATATAATTTCAACATTTGAAGCTATCTAAATAAGCTAAGCCAGATAAAATTGTAATTACTAAAAAAAACGTCCAAGTGCGAGTAGGACTCGCGCACGAAGGGTGCCGTACCATTATCTATAAAAACGGCAAAAAAACTCGTTTGTTGTTTGGAGCTCCTTTAAATATTTATTTTATTCCGTTTTTAGTATTTGTTGTTATAGCAGACACAGAAATACATCATCGGTGAAAATTTAAACTGTCTAACTATCACGGTTCATTTGATACAGCCTGGTGACAGACGGACAGACAGTAAAGTCAAAGTCAAAAGTATTTTATTCATTGAAATCACAAGGACCATTTTGAATCGTCTTAAAAAATAAATTTACAGTTACTCCAACGCAACCAGACCTAGAAGAATCAGGCAACAAACACGGTCTGTTTTTCTTTTGATGATCCTTCTTACTACTAGGTGGAGAGCGCCTGTGTGGTGCCTCGAGAACAAGTTGAAGCTGATTCAAGGAAAAAAGGAAAACCAAATTAAAAGCCTTACTTAGGTAGGCAGTCAAAAGTAAGATGATAGAGAGAATCAGCAAAAGTTCATAAGGCAGCACACACTACGCTTGATATACACATAAATAACACATCAGTAATAAATTATATGCAGGTACAGACATTGCAAATTGACAAATTAGGTGTCGAGGGGCAGAGCGACATCAGGCCACGCGGCTTTATCATTAACATAGTCATGTAGTGTGTAATACGCTTTCTTAATTAAATTATTCTTTATGTAAGATTTAAATCTTCGAATCGAAAGTTTAGAAGCACTTTCTGGAAGTTTATTATAGAACCGAACAGAATTCCCCATAAAAGACCCGCTTACTTTTTTTAATCTAAATTTGGGAATACTCAGTTTATTTTTATTTCTCGTGTTAAAACAATGCACGTCACTTTTTTCATAAATCTATCTAAGTGTTTATGTGTATATAATAAGGTTTCGTAGATGTATTGCGATATTACGGTGAGAATGTTAATTTCCTTAAAACAGACAGACGGACGGACAGCGTAGTCTTAGTAATAGGGTCCCGTTTTACCCTTTGGGTACAGAACCCTAAAAATCATGGTAAATATCTCGTTTTTAGAGAAAAATCCTAGTACCTTTGTATATAATTTCAACATTTGTGTTCTCTAAATAAGCTACGCCGGATTAAATTCAATTACGTCATTCCATACCTAAATGAGTTTGCGGTACCCAAACTTCGGCATATTTAAAAGAGCCACCTTTTCCCCCATCATACATCGAAAGTAGGTCATCCGTTCATCACATCAAAAATTCGCTCATACATGATATCTGTTAGCACTCCTTCCTACAGAGTTGTAATGCATATAAAGTGATTTTTCACACCCCTGAGGCTTTTCATGGTTGACCTCTTGAATTCTTTAAGAGCACACCAGCTACATTAGGGTCACCATCCATCTCTTTGATGCGGGGCTCGCACTCTCACAGGGCAGTACCTACGGTTACCGACAGTATCCCGCTTCTGTGTCACTCCAATCGGCTTCGAGTTTTATCGCCCTGTCTTTATATACTCATTAATTCATTTATAAATATGCGTACCTACATAAAAACAGGTGACAAACTGTACGGTACGGCTATGCTTTACCAATTTCAGAATGCATATATATGTAGGTATAGTATCTCCTCCCGTGGCTGTCGTAAAAGCCGACTAAGGGTTTACCCGGACTTATGTTAGTAAGATTCGTTGGTGTAAGATTTGTCCTGGCTGCTAGCTTATTAAGGAATGTGTTTTTACTGGAAGAAAGCGTTAGCAGTCAGTCGTGGGAAGCAATGGCGGCGTTGAGCTCACCACTGGTCACGTCTATATTCCACCGATGGCCTATTGAGCCTCTGCCTACCCCTTCGGGGAAAGAGGCGTGTGTCTATTTATGTATGTTCGCTTTTTTTTCCTTGAAAGGGTAGGCATAGCCTTCTTTTCACTATGGTAGCACCATCACAGGAATATAAATGTGATAAGTGGTGAGCTCAACGCCGTCATTGCTTCCCACGACTGACTAGGCTAACGCTTTCTTCCAGTAATAACTTAGCTAGCAGCCAGGACAAATCTTAAACCAACGAATCTTGCTAGCAACTCCGGATGAAATTACATAAAATATAAAACTAGGTACGGGTATGTAAGTAAGCGTCGGTCTTCTGAGTCACAGATTAAATAATACTCTGAGTGAAGTTCTGTAAGATATATGGGTAGTATTACATTATCTGTGGCCGCTGACAGTGTAATTTCAATGCTTGAATAATGTATGTGTTGGAGATTCGATCGTGTAATATACGTTTTCTAGATTAAGTAAGTGTTATTTGGCCGTGGTGTGTCTGGCCTAAGAATAAACCGCTCCATCTCCTCCCGTGGATGTCGTAAAATCAGAATAAGGGATTACCCCGATTTGTTGTTATGGTTGCGCCAACACCAGGCAGAAATCTTCATACAATAAAAACGCCTCACGCCGCACCAAAAAGCTGTTTTTTATTAAATATCTCTTAAAATATAGGATAATTTCACAAACGCCTACAGTAAACCTTCGGCTTTGTTGTATTGATTTAATTTATCGGCAGTTTGAGGCTCTGTCTCTACGGGGAAAAAGGCGAGTAAAATGTGTAAATTTGGCATGTAAATTATAGACTATAAAATGCTTCTGTTCTACACTGGTGTGACAAAATGGTGTGACGGTGAGTCTGCCACCTATGTATGTATGTATGTATGTATGTATGTATGTATGTATGTATGTATGTATGTATTTGGAATCCTAGGCGTACAGGATTCATGTTTTGAACCTGGATTCGACTCGGCGTGTTCTAAGATTAATAAATATGAAAAAATGTAAACTTAATTTTCTATTCTTGACTATATTATACCTACTATATGAGTTTTTCAAAATTATTTGGGCCATTTTTGTAGGAGGAGTAGGCTTTCTAATATGGTCTATATTGCGTTTCTGGAAAACTAATCACCTTAACATCCATTTCAAATGTTACTTTTAAACGCTCGGCTCAGAATAAATAATACTTTGCGCTCGGTCAATAAGTGTAAATGTTACTTTTAAGCGCTCGGCACAGAATAAATAATACCTTGCGCTCGGTCAATAAGTGTAAATGTTACTTTTAAGCGCTCGGCACAGAATAAATAATACCTTGCGCTCGGTCAATAAGTGTAAATGTTACTTTTAAACGCTCGGCTCAGAATAAATAATACTTTGCGCTCAGTCAATAAGTGTAAATGTTACTTTTAAGCGCTCGGCTCAGAATAAATAATACCTTGCGCTCGGTCAATAAGTGTAAATGTTACTTTTAAGCGCTCGGCACAGAATAAATAATACCTTGCGCTCGGTCAATAAGTGTAAATGTTACTTTTAAACGCTCGGCATAGAATAAATAATACCTTGCGCTCGGACAATAAGTGTAAATGTTACTTTTAAACGCTCGGCTTAGAATAAATAATACCTTGCGCTCGGTCAATAAGTGTAAATGTTACTTTTAAACGCTCGGCACAGAATAAATAATACCTTGCGCTCGGACAATAAGTGTAAATGTTACTTTTAAACGCTCGGCTTAGAATAAATAATACCTTGCGCTCGGTCAATAAGTGTAAATGTTACTTTTAAACGCTCGGCACAGAATAAATAATACCTTGCGCTCGGTCAATAAGTGTAAATGTTACTTTTAAACGCTCGGCACAGAATAAATAATACCTTGCGCTCGGTCAATAAGTGTAAATGTTACTTTTAAACGCTCGGCACAGAATAAATAATACCTTGCGCTCGGTCAATAAGTGTAAATGTTACTTTTAAACGCTCGGCACAGAATAAATAATACCTTGCGCTCGGTCAATAAGTGTGAAAGCGCTATTTCTTCCCACTGCTCAACTAAATTGCTCAACTAGTTGAGCAGTAGGACATAGTTTGTATTACCGAACATTTTATGCTCTATAGCTCAACTAAATTTGCTCAACTTAGTTGATCAGTAGGTCATCCTGTTAAAAAATCGAACAAAATAAACAACTGTTCAACTGCCCTTAAATAAACATTGTGTTTACTTTTAAAATTTCACAGTAAGAGGATGACCTATAAAGGGTGATTAAAGTTTATTGCTAAGTTCGATAGCACTTATCTTGTATGAAGAAAGAAGTTTTTTTTTTAATTTTAAGGTTTCTGAGTATTGGGTTAAGTATATTAATTTTGAGATCTGTAGTTTTTATTTCTATGTATATAAATATAGTTGTGCAGTTTTATTTGATCAGAGGGTCTTACTAGTTGAGCCGTTGGTATTACCTACCCACTGCTCAACTTGATGCAGTTGAGCAACTTAGTTGAGCAGTGGGGAAGAACCGGTAAATTGATTATGTATCTCTTCGATCAAGAATACAACTAGATTTCGGATCACGTACAAAATCAAAGCTAAATACCTTCCGCGTGGGTATACATACTTATACAGTTATATTTGTTTACTAACGAATTAAAACAAAAGTTTTAAAACAGCTCTAAGTTAAACCTAATTACAACCATGACACCTAGCAATAAAGTAGCAAATCCAGAAAATGTTATCATATACTTACGATCATTCGTCACAAAAAACGAGCAAAGCAATAAATTACTCCTGTAACTTAGAAATTACTCTTGTAATGAAATCAAAAGACATAGTTTAAACAACATTTAGTGTGAAATCAACCTTAAAGAGCTACAAATAAAGTTCTCACAAATACAAATAAAAAATAAGTGCTTACTTTTGTTATTCGTCGAGACGTATTTTTTGGGCCGACCTGACATCTAGTTGTATTCTTGATCGAAGATGTATCAAGATAGTTCTGAAAGGTGTCGGTAAAGCTGAGTTGTGAATTGGCCAGTGTAACGAGAGGTTCTCGAGAGCTCTCGTCCACACTCAGAGGTGTCTAAGGATGAGAATGCTTTGAGGATCTCTTGAGGGTTTCGCATTGGTTTAATCCCAATAGGTTCGCCACCGCATCCGTACTCTGCGTGAAATCTCTCCCTTGTATCTGTAAACCCTCTGCCCTACATCTTACTATTTGCATAAGCTTGTAACCGTTTCTAAGATAGGAAGCGAGCACAGAGTATGAAATGTTCAGTAAATACGTTTTTTTATTGAAAAATATGTAGGCCTAATCAAGCTTTTCTGAAATTAGTGATCTGAACCGTGAGCTGATCAAAATGAGCCTAAACACTGCCAGGCTACTATTAATCATGGATGAGTTCCGTTGCCAACCTTCCATCTCCATCATCAGATATTGCTGTTACAATAATATTGTACTGTCATCGGAACTTGACAGGTGTGCCAATTTCAGCTCAATCAAATATCGGGAAGAGCCTGAAAATTCGATCGCCAGATTTGTCCTTCATAACCAGGAAAGGAAGTCAAATAAAACTTTTTTTTTACAAGCTTTTATTTAATTTGCAATGTATGTTTGTGTGGGTGGAATCCGGGTGGAATCTTGCAACTGAATTTTAAAGCAGTTATCCTCAACCGATTGAGCTGAAATTTGGCATACCTGTCAAATTCTGATGACAATACAATATGATGGTGACAGCGAGATGATCTGATGATGAAGGCGGAAGGGAGACAATGGAACTCCTCGATGGATAATATTAGTCTGGCCGTGTTCAGGCTCATTTTGATCAGCACAAGGTTAATATCACTAATTTTATAAAAGCTTGTACCTATTGAAAAATATAATTAAAATAAAACTTATTTCAGGAAAAATAAATTTTTACCCGGCTACGGCAAAGCAAAAGGAGGATTATGATTTTAGCAGACTGTGTATGTAGTTTTCATATGTTCCCTCGTAGGTCCGAAACTACTTCAGTTTAACTCATGGGTCGTTCCTCGTGCTCCACCTGAGTTCTCCACCTGGGTGGATCATGAGGAACTGTATGTCCTCGTGCTCGCTCCAACCACTGTTGAGTATTGTCAAGTAAAAAGATCGCGGCCCATTTTTTTTTTTTGGTATTTTGTAACACCATATGCAACGCCTTGACGTTCCGCTTGTTATAGTCTATGTCGTCACACTAAATTCAATATGGCGGAAAAAAACAATGTTTACTCCTCGAACAATATATAGATAATCAATCAATATATATAAAAGCGTTGCGTGACTGACTAATAACGCACAGCCTAACTAAACCATAAGCCCTACTAGAGACCTGTGAAGGGTGCGTTCCTTTTCTTGTCAAGGGGTGCACTAAGAAAGGAATTCCAGAAATTCAACCGCTAAGGGGGTGCAGGGGGTGTTGAAGGTTGTATGGAAAAGTACACGCGGACACATTTGCGGGCATTCCACAATACATTTGGTACTAAATGAAAGGGCACAATGAGGAAAGTCTAAAAATATATCACACTTATATTAACTACTCCATTATAATGTTGTAAAACAGCAAAAGGTTTTTACCGAAAACCCGGTTACGCAAAATCTGAAAACAAGTATCAAAATGAAAACCAGATCCACGATTTTATATTAAAAGCCTGAAACCTAATTAACAGTTTTAGTCCTGGCTTTTCTAATGGTTTATTTTCTTTTAGAAACGAAATTTAATTAGGGTGAGCGAAGCGAGTCCTCTACTTTCCTACAACATTTGCATTTTGTTTTTACACATAACGTAAAAACTATCACTTTTCCAGATTTGTAATTTAACACAGTTATTTAAATACATGGTGTTCATGTTTAAAATATAAAAAAGCAAGAAAACAATCTTGCGAGCCCTTACAAAGCTCTGTTTTTTGCAAAATAAGTAAGTTACTTTGAAACGTGAAAAAAAACACTTGTTTTTTTTTATCCCTAAATCTAGTATCTGGCCGACAAAAATAAAGGCCGCTTATTTATTTCTAGACCACACTCGAATTTGATTTTATTGAGACTGAACTGGAAATTGGAATTCTGCAAATAATTACTAATAATAATTGTTTTGTCAGGACTGACACTGGATCTAAACATGATTCAAACTATATTTTGTAATTTTTTTGAGTTCCTTAGTCACCAAATTTTTCGTGTATCCCACGGTGTGGTCGTTGGATAGGTTATTAATAAACATATTGCGGGTATATATCATTTTTAGATTATGGTATCCGTTTGCGAAATCTAATTATTGTAAGAGTCAAGTCCCTTGTTGTAGCTAAACTGTTGTTTTTGGATTTGTGAAAAAAACTCTGCAGTAGTACGTAGGTATAACGAAGCTGAAAAATCACAGTTAAGTATGATTTACAAGTTAACGAGTAATAGTCGAACAACTTATAAAAACTACTTGAACCAGTAAACACGAATATTTCGTAAAAAATCCATTGAAAATTAATTAGATTAGTTGTTAGTTGTTTAAAACAGGAAAGCCTTGTTCTAAGTCCGCATATTGTGACGGGCAACTACGGAACCTTACAATGAGCTTGGCCCGACACGCACTTGACTGCTTTTATTTATTACTACGAAAGCTATATAGGCTTCTGCGCTGGTATGCCTCGATTACTCAGGCACTCTCACTAATAACGCAATGGTTGCTAAGTAACCAGAAGTAATGAAACTTTGGCTATTTATATCTCTGAGTACCTTCGCTTCCTAAGTTAAATATGTATTTTATTATGTATCTGTTTTATATTGTTCTCTGTGCTACCTCAAACGTACCACCATACCTATTTCTGCCGCAAAGCAGTAGTGCTCGCGTTGCTGTGTTCCGGTTTGAAGGGTAAGGGTGCCGGTGAAATTACAGGCACATGAGACTTTTCATCCTTATGTCTCAGGGTGGCGGGCGCAGTGCAATGCGACATAGGGCGCGTCCTAGGTGGACGTGACCTATGAGGTAATGCACTGTTCATAGGCAGAGGTTACCGCTTAACATCAGGTGGGCCATCGGCTTGTTCCGTCATTCAGTAGTATAAAAAAAAAAAAAAACGTTTATATATATTTCATTTATTACTTGCAAGCTTTTATTTAACTTGCAATGTATGTACGTTGTTCCGGGTGGAATCTTGCAACTGAATTTTAAACCAGTTATCCTCAACCGATTGAGAAGATATTTTGCATACCTGTCAAGTTCCGATGACAATGCAATATTATGGTGACAGCGAGCTGATTTGATGATGAAGACGGAAGGTGGACAACGGAACTTCTCGATGGATAATAGTAGACTGGCCGTGTTTAGGCTCATTTTGATCAGCACACGGTTACGATAACTAATTTTATAAAAGCTTGTATTAAAAAATATGTTTTTCACAAAAAAAAAACTATTTATTCAATCAACAAGGATTTTGGGTTAGTAGTAATAAGTTTTCTGTGAAAAATATATTTTTCAATACTTAAGCTTTTATAAAATAAGTTTAGCAAGTCTACTATTATCCATCGAGGAGTTCCGTTGTCCACCTTCCGTCTCCATCACCAGATCAGCTCGCTGTCACCATAATATTGTATTGTCATCGAAACTTGACAGGTATGCAACATATCATCTCAATCGGTTGAGGAAAACTATGCTTTAATTCAAACACATATACACACACGCACTCACATTCACTCATCAGGGTTTCTCCTGTGATACCCAGACTCTTAAGAGACTGGTGGTAGCAGGAGAGCCCGTACTTACATTTACCCAAACAGCCTCACACACCACACTCCACACACCCACATACACTTCCTCATACTAGGTTACAATTATTATCAAACTTTTTCTCTGCGCTGTCTGATTGTTGTCTCTGTTTTGTTCCTAAAAATGTTTATTGTTATGTTTATGTACAATTACTGCTTAAAAAAAAAATACGATGGATATAGAAGAGCGGTATCTCCTAACACAAGCATATTTTTTGCTTAAAAGGAGTGTCCAAACCCTGTTAAATTGTAGACTTTAAGTTAATGAAATAAACATTTTTATTTGTATTTGTATTTGTATTTAATTCAGTTGCAAGATTCCACCCGGCAAACATACATTGCATTGCAAGTTAAATAAAAACTTGTAATAATAAATTACATCTACACTATGGTTAGTAAGAATAATAAAAATTTAATATTACTTACTAACTAACATTGAGAAATATGACATCATCATCATCAGATAAGGTCTTTGCTGTAAGTTTATGAGTACATAAATAGTAAATAAATTAAAAAAAATGCTTTTATACCAAAAACCTCCAATATTAGTTGTTCTCAAATATAAATATTCAATCAGAATAATTCTCGACGTCTGAAAGCCACTCGAGTTTTACATAAACCTTAGATAAGGTTACGTATGAATAATTCAAAAATGTCTACTGATGAAACTAAATTTTGGTCCGTACGTTTTGATTGACGGAACAGTCAGATGACCCACGTGACCCACCTGATGTTAAGCGTTAACCAACAACGCATTATCACATAGGTCACGTCCACCTAGGACGCGCCCTATGCGGCATTGTACTGCGCCCGCCACCCTGGGACATAAAGATGAAAAGTCTCATGTGCCTGTAATTTATTTCGTATTTATTTATGCATGGATACAAAATTACTATTCCGTGGGATCATTTTATATTTGGCGTCCCATGACTTATTTGCCATTTTGAAGTATAATTATTGTATTTTTAATATAATTTGCAACGTTATAATCCTTCCAAGTCATCAAAGTCACAGACAAGTCATGTTTTAGTAAAATGGAGGGCGTTTTACAAAAACTTTGGTGGATAATTTATTAGACGCAATACACTTCCATTTCATTTCACTACACTTTATGCTTTACAGACGAGCTACATTGGTTAAAATGCCACCAAAATTACACAAAATAACTCGAAAATAGCGGAAAGAGTTGATTAGATTCGATTGTTTATCAATATGGTGCAAATTATTGGGACTAAAATAAAATCAATACAATATAGCCGAAGCCTTACTGTAGGGGGTTTAAAAATATTTAAATAAAATATTTAACGTTTTTTGTATGAAGATATCCGCCGTTTGTAAAATTATGTGGTATACGTACATATATGTGTCAATACATTTTCGGATATACTCCAGAACTACACAGGCGTGGTTCGCGAGCGACCCATAAATGTCTCGTTGTAATGCCGAAGCACGTAAAGCCGTGTGTAAAAGGCATGTCTTTATAAAGCTTACTGATAGCCGTATGAATAATTCAGTATATTATCGAGTTCTATCGCCGCTTATGAAGTTACGCCGCAATATGAGAAAATGAGGGAATTCAGACAGATCCTTTAGGAATATTCAGCTTTATTATTATCTGACGCTGCTGAAGAAAGATTGACGGGAAAGTTAAATGTGTTGTTTAGATTATTAGGATTTTGTAGTCAAAGGGATTATTACCACAAAATACATAGCACAGAAGGTCAGCTCAGTATAACGAGCGATAACAGGCGAACCTACCTATATACCTTTTTTATTCTATATCGCAGAGCAGGCACAGAAATTATAATAGAAAAAAAAATTGCGACAAAAAAACGGGACACAAAGGAAGACAAAGTACATAACTAAAAAAACAAAAGTGCCGAAAATGAATACTAAATCAAATAAAGGAAAGTTTCGTTTCGTTTCGTATGAGGTAGTGCTGGCCTCTGGTGTCGGAGTTTGTCAAGCCGCTCGAGGGCCTCTGACATGGCTTATCGACTGATATTAATCAATAACAGCCGGGACCGACAGCTTAACGTGCCCTCCGAAGCACAGAGCGATGGAAATCCGCACATAACTTAGAAAAAGTCATTGGTGCGGAGCCTAGGATCGAACCCGGTATCGTTGGATTCTGAGTTGCACTATTGAACCGTTAGGCTACCATCGGAAAGTAAACTACCAAGTAAGTAGTAAGTTACCATGCCGTAACACAGTTTTTAACAAGGACGGAAGGCAAAGTTCTCTTATTTCATATACTTACGAACATCTTTGAAATTAAGGGGCTAGTCCTTGAAAATGACACTTCGAATTTTGACACTATTCCATTATCTGTGACCTCCACCTTGCGGTGGGATTTGTAACTAATTAGGTAAACAAATCTCACAACCGTACAATTGTGTAGAAAACGCATTACTTGTTTTGTCAATAACATCATTGAATTTTTGTTCTGTACGTAATCAGATAAATGTAAAAATAAAATAAATGTATACTACCTATACAATCGTTGACTGACTGACTCGGTCACTGAAACGCACAACGCACAGCGCGAAGTCTAAACCCTAGGTCATAGAGACCTGAAATTCACATAGGTACATTTATTTTGTGGTACAGCGGTGCTCTAAGAAAGTAATTTCCGAAATACACACCCTAAAGTGGTGCAGCGGGATGTTGAAGTTTGAATAGCAAAAACTGCACGCGGGCGAAGTCCCAGGCGTTCCACTACTGGATACTCGAGCAATCTCTGTGCACATGTTGTGTTTTACATATTATGCTGTGTCAGGTTTCGTTATATTTTATAACAGTTTTATTCGTTTTATTTTACCCCAAATAGATAAAGTGGTCAACAACTTCAATACCTGTACCAATATGGGTGCAAAGTTAGTATTTCAAAACCATCATAACCGAATCGCAAATGAACATGGTCAAGAAACGAACAAACCCACAAAATACAGGACCACAAAAAAACAAAATTAAATCAAAAACACCCTAAAAACCCTCACAACCTAAGAAGGTTTGTACCTCTAAAAAACCCCTTCCAACTCCTAAAAACATAGCCTATTCTACCTCCCTAGAGTTCATACAAGTCTTTAACTTTAAGAAACAATTAAAACCTCGTACAAACCCATACAACCCAATTTAAACCGGTATTGAACGACAAAACTTGCTCAGGAAAATATCTTGGGAATCGGGATTTTTCTCAGCAAGGCCCAAATTAGATCATTTTGTCCGCCTCAAAACTCACTATTCTGCCAAACTTCCTGCTGATCGTTTTTTCCATATGAAATTTTATCCACTAATATACCTACCATGTTTGTTTATATTAATTTGAATGTGTATGTGTGCCTACTTTTTGTCAATTGTACCTATTCAATAGGGCTGTTTAAAAAAACGCTCATGCAGTGATTTTATTATTTAAAACTATTAATTTAATCCTATTTCGTCAAAATACATAGTAACAGTTTTTCGAGTTATTTTTTACAGAAACACGGATAAAGAAACAAATAAATTATATAGGTACCTACAAACTATGTTGGAAGAAATACACATAATTGAAACATACTGTCCACCTACAAAAAAAAACCGCGCGGCGAGGACGTTGTATTTGACATGCCTAGTAGTACAGGCAAACTAGCAAAAAGTGTGGCCCTAAGTCGAGTAGTCGTGGATTCTTATGGAATCGATAGATGACACGAATAGAAGCTTATCCCAGGTTTGCACCGTTTCTGGCGCATACGGAAGGCTTTTAAATATTAGGTACAAACTTTGAAAAATTTTAACTTTTGAATAAACAAAAAAGTGTTAAGTGCAAGTTCAATTACTTATAGAGACAGTCTTAGTGCTTTATGGATTTTAATTAAAACTACGTGCATAGTGGGAAACACTGTGAATTCGTTTTTTTTAGTTTGCGGCTCGGGGGAAATTTATGTACTCGGTGCAAACTTACATAAGGTTTCTATAAGTATTATAAACACTATATTAGTTTTGCACACCTCAGCGAATTACGGAACATACTTTTTTTTCTTTTTTTGTTAATTGTACTTCGGGGGAAATTTATGTCAAATTTTACTATAGTATAAACTATTAGTTTACCACTTTCGCACGTAAAAAAAAACACAAATTTCGTACCGGAAGTACTACTTAATAATAGATCTCAATAAGAAATCAACGGCGTGGGTGGGGTGCAGATTCATACCAAAATGTAGGCCGTATTCATCCCACGAATAATAAAATTGTATATTTTTCCGTATAAATCGCAAAATGTAGTCCGGATTCATACCACGCCACGGCCTTTAACAATGGATATTAGTACGGTCAGACAGAAAAATGCAAGATCCTTACTATTATTTTCATATATTTTTGTTGGATGCAAATTATTAATAATTGGCATTCGTATGTTTGTATGTTTGTCCGAAGATAACTTGAGAACTGTTGATATATTCTTTATAAAACTAGTATTCTTTATACAATTTGGTAGATGGGTATATAGTATAAGGTTATGAGCTAAATTGGTTCGGGGTTTGTAGAAGATATAGGGGCCAAAGTTACTTTAGTTAGTTACAAACTAGTTTTAATTTTATTTTAGACTGTGTAACTTTTGGGATATAAGCAAAGAAGTAAAAATAAATAACCTGTAGAGTTTTTCCAGTAATCTACTATAATCCATCATTTCGATATTTTATATAATAATCGATTATTTTATACCGACAATTTTATGAAATAAATAGATGTTCCATAATAACATATTTTTTTGCTGACGTTACTTTCACTCGTTTTAGATGTAGGTATTTCTAGGTGGGATAAATACGGACTCTAAAATGAAATGAATATTAATGGTATGAATCCGGAATAATTTTTTTAGAAATGTTTTTTTTTTGTATGTTCCGTAAGTCGGATTAAAAAAATACTTGGTGCAAATGTAGATCATAACGGTCTTAAGTGTATGCCAAATTGCACCGACTACATCTATTTTCCCCATTAAGTTACGGGTATTATAAGGTTTTCACCCTATTTCACCCTGTTCCGGGGGGGTGAATTTGCTGAAAGTTATATTAGAGGTGATTTTCAAGCCAAACAAAACAATTAGAAAAGGTTTTGTGACTACATCTAATTACTTCCACACTTTTGCTAAAAATCACCTAATTTGCCTGTACTATAGTAAGATAATTTTCAAACATTTATCGTCTTCTAAATTCTAATTTCCAGTACTACCACAGTATAAATAATAGTACCTCGTTCTTGAAACATGCCATGAATTTGTTTGGCGTCTTTATGAAAGGATTATAGGAAATTCAAACCCTAAAATCAATGGTGTTGACGACCTCTGTGGCGCGGCGGGCGAAGGTTGGCCTGCGACGCAGGAGGTTGCGGGTTCGATTCCCGCCTCGGAACAAATATTTGTGCGATCGCAGATATTTGTTCAGGGTGTTCTGGGTATTTTCTATGTTTCATAAAAAACATCTATGTATGTATTATATTGTATTAAATATATCAATTATCTAGTACCCATAACAAAAGCTCTGCTTAGCTTGGGGCTAGATAATGTTGTGTGAAATGTCCATTATAATTATCATTACTATTATTTATTATTAATTGGGGTCATAAAGTTTGGATGTATTGTTTGTTATTCTATTAAAATTTAAAATTAAAGCGGGCTCCCATACAAGAAAAGTGATTTTAACAAACGCGGTATCCCTTGGTCCGCAATAGGTAGACACAAAAAAAATACAAAAAGTGTGTTATAAGTAGGTATGTACCTAGGGGAAAACAAACATGTTTATATTTACTTGCCTTATTTTTATTAATCATCATCATCAGCCCAGCTGGAAATAGAACATGTCCATAGAATGCCACGACAACTGGTCTTGAGCCGCGTCCGTCCACAGACTTCCCGCGACCTTTATAATGTTTGGTACATCGGAAGTTCCCCTCCTACACTGCATCGTCCGGTTGTTGGTCGCCACTCGAGGACTTTATTTCAGTCATCTTAATTAGTGCGTGTTGCCAGAGATGACTTACGTGACTGAGACGTGATCGCTAACTATCACACACACAAAAGCTCAAAGTATCACATCGGGTTATGCATGGAGAGAGCTATGCTATTACCATCAGTGTACAAATACGTAGTCTGCGACAACCGTAACTACAAGAAGTATTGTTACGAGATATTCGCGCCTAAAGTTTTTTATCTTAAATTAGTGATCAGTCAGTGATTTTGTAAATATTTATCTTTTATGATTTTGATCTGTACGATCGCTACGATCATTCCCTTTAAAACTGTGTTTATTATATCGTGATGACATTAATGATTTTTTATTATTTAGTAAATAATAGTTGTCTAGTGCAACATTATTTTAGAACGTGATTAACCTAAGCATGTGCGCTGTATGTAACATAGTTACTGTTCGCATGTCTAAAGATTTTGTTACGGTGTTCAGCAAACGGAATATGCTCAAGCTTTACCAATCTTATGTGCGGTAACATAGCTACTAACTCAGTTATACACCTAATTAAGCTGGGAGAAAAATAAAATTACTGTAAGTAAGACCACAGAATAAATAATAGAAAAGAACAGAAGGCTCACATCGTGAAAAAAAAATGCCGAACCTTGCTGGGACGCAACAAAGTGCATTTCAGTTTGCATAAGTGCTTAGTGCCTAGCGGGATATGCACCTAAACATTCCCGCATTTTTCTAATGTTTGAATATTTTGATTTGTGTATTATATTTTTTTATTTTTATTTTTATAATTTTATACTTTTTTATTCTTTGTATTTTTGAATTTTAAACACAAATTAAATTAAAATTAAATTACTATTCCAAGTATATTCAGTACAAATTTAATCTGCGTAATGTTTTTTTTTCGAATGGTATTAAAAAAGAGCTAAACTTTTGTTTTCTTGACAAAATCCGAATAAATTTATGGACATAATACTTGTTTTTGACTTTGTACGGTGAGGCGTGACGCGTCGAAATAATAACTTGGTAACTTTCTATGGCGCATGCCTATTAAATTGTTTTGACCAAATGTTCCCATTTTTAGGGTTCCGTAGTCAAAGACAAGGAACCCTTATGGATTCGTCATGTCTATCTGTCTGTCCGTGTATGTCACAGCCTTTTTTTCCGAAACTATAAGAGCTATATACTGTTGAAACTTATTAAGTAGATGTATTCTGTAAACCGCATTAAGATTTTTACACAAAAATTGAAATAAAACAATTATTTTTGGGGTTCCCCATACTTAGAACTGAAAACCAAATTTAAAAAAAACATCAAACCCATACGTGTGGGGTTCTATGGATAGGTCTTCAAAAATGATATTGAGGTTTCTAAGTTAATTTTTTTCTAAACTGAATAGTTTGCGCGAGAGACACTTCCAAAATGGTAAAAAGTGTGTCCCCCATAACTTCTAAAATAAGAGAATTAAAAACTAAAAAAAATATATGATGTACATATAAACTTCCAACCAAAATTGGTTTGAACGAGATCTAGTAAGTTTTTTTTTTAATACGTCATAAATCGTAATCCATCCAAGAACTTTTCTATTATGTTACTTGCTACTACGGAACCCTTTATGGGCGAGTCCAACTCGCACTTGGCCACTTTTTTTTAATGGTTATTTTTGGAAATTGTTAATTGGTACCTTATTTTTGCGTAGATTCAATCTTTATCGAATACTGACTATCCAAGTTTTTTTTGTAGTGTATTTGGAATAGTGGTGTATACCTTATTTTATACCAGTCAGTTAAATCATTCTAACGGTGAAGTTATAATTTGGTAAATTTTGCTAGAAGTATCTCGTATTTTCGGGTATAAATGGCACTAATTTGCTTATGATTTCTTCTTTTATTTCTGCAGTTATACCTCTTGCCATAAAATTAGGCATAGCTTCTAGAAAACAAAGAGTTGAAAAAAAATTGTTTGTGGTAAATCCATTGTGATTTTAACTCAACACCGAGACTAGTTTTATATTTTGGGGTTCAATCCCCCCTATCTACTTTTACAGTATAATCTCTCTCAGGTACGTTACGTTTGATGTAAAAAAAACTGGAGCATGTTTGTGATGCGTGATCTCGGTAATTATAAAAATCCCGTGTTTCTAGAACCTTTACATAGGTATTGTTTGAATTGACACAATTTATAAAATCCTGAAAATCATAGATTTGATTTGCTGATTTTGTTTTCATAGCAAGTTTCACTTGATGTTGCAATTAATTTGTAGACATGAAGCTATTGAACATTTGATAGTTAATGAGCAAGTGCTAGCCATATTGCTGTTGATACTATTAACAAAGAATAACATGAAAGCCCAGTTTTTGTACCAAAAGTTGTTGTTGTGATATCTAACCACAGAAATACATGCTTATATGCTTAAATAGTTAAGTCGCTGGGAAGATAAAGAGTTTTTTGGATACGTGTTCTCATCAGTAGTGTGATACACACGGGTTGTGTATATCATGACGTTATTTTATAACTTCTTTAATAATTTTATTAGTTATTTCATATGATCTGAGCTTATTTTGTAGGCAACCAATTGCTGTTTTTCAGAATCCCCATCAGTCTTGTTAGGCCAGTCACCGTAGACACAAAAATCGTGTTAGGTCGCAAAAAGTTGCAGGGTTCTGTTTTTTTGGGATGTTGTTAGGATAAATACCAATTGTATAAAACCAAGTTTGCAACTTCGATAGAACTGTGCGAACTTTGCAATTTTTTGCGACCTTAAATGTTTTAGATGACTGGGCCTATGTGTCGTTTGTAGGTTAATAGCTAATATTTGTAAGGAGAAAGGTTATACACACCTCAGTTTGTTAAAAATTACTAGGTTTAATTAAGTAATTGGAAGAGACTTTTCTTCTGGGTACTTCTTTACTTTGTATTAGCCATTTTGCATTTTCTAAAGCTTTCACATGCGTACTTATCGTCGCGAGTATCGCCTTTGCATAACTCACCACGCACGACCTACCCACTTCAGCTTTGGTGAGTCACTGTTTGTTGAGCTCCCACTGACTGACTAGCACCAATCCCCCACTTTTTATCTTAGTGAATGACGGAACAATCAGATGGCCCACCTGATCTTGAGCGGTAACGTCTGCCTTTAACAATGCATTACCTCATTTGTCACGTCCACCCCTTGTGGCATTGCACTGCGTCTACCGGCAACTATACCTTTCATACTGGAACACAGTAATGCAAGCACTACTGCTTTGCGGCAGAAATAGTACTGGTAGTAGTGGTGGTTGGTAGTACTTTCCCGAACGAACTCTTTCACAAAAAAAAACTCTACTAAGTACTACTAAAAACTTGCACAAACTTCGCCCTCCTGCGTCTCAAAACCAATAGTAGTACTACGCAAAACAGCCGTAAATATATTATACCTACGATTGAAATGTCTACGATTACTGTTTCGTACAGTTTTAGTTTACTTAGCAAGACGATGGCACAGAATAAATAATAGAACAAGTACAGAAGGCTCACTTCACGAACAAATTTATATAAATAGGACTCTTGCTGGGATGCAAGAAAGTGCAATTCAGCTCGCATTAGTGCTCAATGCCTATCGTGATATTTACCTAAACATTTCCTCTCTCTTCTAACGCGTAACTCCATCGCTATCTGGCGCGGAGTGACGTTGCTCGTAAGGGTTGATGACTAGTCGCTTACGATAACATAGTTATCTAATGGCAAAGGTACGTTAGTTGGTACCTTGTCAATGAAACTAAATATCGCTTTTAGGTGTAGGTAGTGACAAGGTACAGACTAACGTACCTATGCCATTAGATAATTATGTTATGGAATGACATACGACGCTTACAAAATTGTCCAAGAGCCAACATCCAATATTCATAATATCGGTTCCCAACTACAGGTATAGCGTTTAACTAAGTAGCCTCCTGAGGTATGGGAGCGGCACGGGAGGGTGGTGATTTTCTTATGTCAAATGTCGCGAGACGTCACTTGACGTCAGTCGGGCGGCAATCTCGCTGCCGTCAATACGTGTTATTTGGACCGGCCGCTTTAGACAAGACGCACACGAGATTAGCAACCGAAGATGGATCCTCAGATTAGAGCTCAAACTAAAGATGTTGTTTATAATGTATATAATTTTTTCAAGGTTAGTAAATCTGATCCAAATTCTGCCGAGCATGAAAACGATATAAATCTACACAGTATAATCACACAATAGAATCTATAGTTATAAAAAAGAGGGATTTGTTAAAATTAAAAAACAAAATAACCAGAAAAACAATTTAAAATTGATTTCATATTAAAAGAAAATGGTCATACGGTACTTTATTTGCCACCGTACCATCCGGATTTAAACCCGATCGAATTAGTATGGGGAGATATCAAGGGCGCGCTGGCACTAAAACATATTAACTCAAATTTTACTGAGAAAAAGCGAGCACTAGAAGAGTTATTTGCTAATTTTTCATTTGAGAAATAGCAAAACTGTGACGGTCACGTAAAGAAAGTTGAGGAAGAGTATTTCAAACACGACCATCTTAGCGACGATATAATGGATCAATTTATAATAAGATTACGAGATGACGACTCAGATAAAGAAAGTGATTTCAGTCATACTGACAGTGATTCGAGTACCGATATGGACATAAGCTCATAAATTGAAAGTTCAGTTGAAAATATTGATATTAGTATTATATATAATAATTATTTGAACAAGTATTTTATTCACTTTCGCAATGACTTTGGTACTTATTTGTATATATCTTAAGATCTATCTTCACTAATTTTCATCACGTGTGTAGCCCGACAGTTCTTTACGTCACATGTCACCCTTCCCGTGCCGCTCCCATTCCTCACGAGGCTACTGAGTTAAGCGCTAGGCATGTACCTATCTTGATTAGCTTAAACTATATATATAATACCTACCTATAGTTGATATTTAACTGATTGAGTATGGTATTATAGTGTAGTAGAAGCTGGCCGGGTGATTTGTACCTTCGTAATTGGGCAAACAAAAAAAAGCGGCCAAGTGCAAGTCGGACTCGCCCATGAAGGGTTCTGTAGCAGCAAGTAACATAATATAAAAGTTCTTGGATGGTTTACGATTTATGACTTGAAAAAAACTGCTAACTAGATCTCGTTCAAACCAATTATCGGTGGAAGTTTACATGTACATCTTTTTTTTGTTATATCATTCTCTTATTTAAGATGTTAAGGGGTGGGGGACACATTTTACCACTTTGGAACTGTCTCTCGCGCAAACTATTCAGTTTAGTTTTTTTTTAAATTAGAAACCTCAAAATCATTTTTGAAGACCTATCTATAGATAACCCACACGTATGGGTTTGATGAAAAAAACTATTGAGTTTCAGTTTTAAGTATGGGAAACCCCAAAAATGTATTGTTTTTTTTTTCTATTTTTGTTCTTGTAAGTCCTATCTAACTACATAAATAAATCCGGAGACATATAATTTAAGGATAGGTAGCAAAAGTCTACATTTGTTAGGTAGGTGTACCTTATTACCTATAATGTAGACGTGCATTGCTACACCTTTCGATGTCCCTTGGAAGTGTGAAAAACGTGAGGTTCGGATCCTTGTTATAATTCAGGCAGCCGAATGCGATGCAATATGCGTTTATCTTCATTTAAGCATAGAATATAGTTGACGGACGACGTGACGCGGCGCTTGAGTGAGTTTACCGAACTAACTTCACGTGCGATCTGGCTGGCGCGCGGCAGCCCTCTGAATGGATTGACTCGTCTAGATGAGTCCGCCGGGTACTTGTAGCTTTATACCTAAAGCGCGGAGTGCACCACGCCTGACGATGATAATATTCGATTCCTTTATTTTCAGTAAAATAATATCAACACTAGTCTTAAGCACCGTGTATGTTGTGTATGACGTTACTATTCTTATGTGTAGTATTTAGTCTAACATAATAAAAAAAATATCCACCGTATAATATGTTACGGTGATTATATTTAGGATACATTTTTGATGCATGATCAAGCTCATACAAACACGTCAACCTCATACCTCATACCTAACTTACAATAAACATTATATTGATCAACTGGATTATCTATGAGGAACTAGTATGTCATAGATAACCCAGACAATATAGTTGTACTACAAATAATATTACGCGTCCAAATCAAGTCGCGGGTTACAGTACCTATACCTAGCTAGTATCTATTTTATATTATAATAGTCCAAAATTAGTAGGTACGTACCCAAAATCAGAATTCGTTTATTTTTGCTATACTTTTTAAATTCCGACGGGAAACGAAAATATTCGTGAAGAGAAAATATGTAGGTACAAAATGTGTGGCTTCATTTCACCGAGGACTATACTAAGTTCCATTGGTCTAGTTGTTACTATGTTGACAGAGTTATTTATACTTGTATTGTACGGAACCCTCTACACGCGAGTCCGACTCGCACTTGACCAGTTTATTTATCTTTGGCCTCCAATAAAGCATGGACTTTAATGGAGATTTTTTTAATAGCAGCATTGTATCATCAAAGTAACTATCTATGTAATATATTGTATTAAGTTTATCAGTTATCTAGTACCCATAACACAAGCTCTGCTTAGCTTGGGGCTAGATAATGTTGTGTGAACTGTACAGCATTATTTATTTATTTATTGTTTCGATATCAAATTGAAGTACCAGTATTATTATTAGTAACAAACAGCCAAACATAGATAAAAATTTAATGATAGTATAAAAAAAAATAAAAAAAACTTATCTTCCTCACTAGTAAGTCGGGAAATAAGCAAGTATAAAGAGCTTGGTATATTCTGAGGAAAATCGCTAAGCGAAACTCTTTTGGTCACAAATCACAATATAAACTCCTTCGTGAGTATACTACCGTAGAATTGCACCGAGCAACTACGGAGGTCTGCAATGTTTTAAGTAGAGATCCACCAACTTATCAGTAGAATGAAATGTATGTAGTTTTCTATCATCTACATACATTTCATTCTACAGATAAGTTGGTGGATCTCTACTCTGATCTGTAGAATTGGTTTGTGTTCACGACTGTATGATTGAACTGTCAAACCATGTCAGTCCCGTTAATTTTCACAAACCTGAAATAAATATGTATCTGGATGGGTTTCCTATTACCCGAATTACAATTATAACAACGAAAACCAACAATTTTCAGTAAAATAATACTAGTTTTTGTAATGATATATCGAAGTACCCGGTTGCCCGTTTTCACCTGTGAATGAAAAATTTAACAAAACCCACCCTTCCAGAGCCGTGGATAACCACGGAATGACAGAAAATGGCGTAGAAATCGTGTAGATACGGCGAATTGAAAATGTTTTCGTGTTTTTACACATCTTTTGTATGAAAAGATCAAAAACCCCCCCTTTCTTTTAAAACCAAGTGTATAGACATGATACTAAAGTGTTTTATTTCTCAGAAATAGCTGTAATTCCGTAGATTTTAGCTCATATGTAGATGCACTATTTTGATCAATTTTGTGAAAATGGGTAGGTAGTTTTTCAATTTACACAAAATCTAGAAATAATTTTAGAAAACCCCTACTTACTTTTATTCAGCCTGAAGTGTTCTTTCTTCTGATCTAAATATTGTTAGGAATAAAGCTAAATTCGGGAAGTTCTTGGCTTTTCAAAACACCACTTTTCAAGGATTTTCAAGGACGTGGCCCTTAATGTTAATATTAATTATTATGTTTGTTGTACCTATTCTGAGTGAAAAAAAACTTATCTTAAACAATAAATAACTATGCTTAAAGATACCATCTGTGCGTCCCAGATCGCTGCTGCAAATTGGTTACAGCTCAGCGTTGTGCTGTTTTTCAGCCAAAACCAGATTTCGCCGAGATAGGTATATACCCAGGTAGGTAGGTAGGTAGGTAGGTAGGTGGTGTAGGGGTATTTGACCAATTTAGTTTATCAATTACTAGGGCTCCGTCTGGCTTATACAAAAAACTGGTGAAAAGAACTCTAATTATAGTGAAAACCGCATCAAAATCCGTTTCGTAGCTTAGAAGAGCTAAGCGGACAAACCGATAGACAGACACGGTTATAAATTATTATTTTCTTTTTAAGACTACATGGAAGACGGATCAAGCAGGTGGCCCACCTGATGTTAAGTGGTACCCTCTGCCTATATGAGCAGTGCATTATCACATAGGTCACATCCATCTAGGACGCACCCTATGTGGCATTGCACTGCGCCCGCCACCCTGAGACATAAACATGAAAAGTCTCATGTGCCTGTAATTTTACCGGCAACCATACCCTTCAAATCGGAACATGGCAATCCGAGCACTACTGATTTGCGTCAGAAAAAGGTATGGTGGTAGTACTTCTTCGGACGAACTCTTTCACAAAAAAGCTCTACTACTACTATTTACTATTATCATCATCATCAGCAGAGTTGAGACGTCCACTTCTGGACGAAGCCTCCCACATCGAAGACAATGGGCGGATTTGACATAATCACCACGCGTGGTGGGCGGATTGGTGATCGCAGTATTAGTGTTGAATACTCAGGTGGATGCTGCTACTAATCTCCTGCTGTACGCCCTTAGTCACCTCTTTCGACATCCATGGGAGGTGTTGAAGGAGTCATGTTCTCAGGCCTAGACTGATAAATCCTACAAATACAAACAAGATTTTTGATGAACAATATATTAGTAATAAGTAGTAGTAGAGCTTTTTTTTGAAGGAGTTCGTCCGGGGAAGTACTACCACCATACCTATTTCTGCCGCAAAGCAGAAGTGCTCGCATTGCTGTGTTCCGGTTTGAAGGGTAAGGGTGCCGGTGAAATTACAGGCACATGAGACTTTTCATCTTTATGTCTCAGGGTGACGGGCGCAGTGCAATGCCACATAGGGTGCGTCCTAGGTGAACGTGTCCTATGAGGTAATGCACTGTTCATAGGCAGAGGTTACCGCTTAACATCAGGTGGGCCATCTGCTTGTTCCGTCATTCATAAGTATTTAAAAAATAAAAAACAACAAAAAAAAAAAAAAAACAAACAACGCTTTTATGAAATTAGTGATCAGAACGGTGTGCTGATCAAAATGAGCCCAAGCACTGCCAGTCTACTTCTATCCATCGAGGAGTGCCGACGATAGAGACCATAATATTACGACCTCTGTGCCGCAGCGGGCGAAGGTTCGCCTGCGACGCAGGAGGTTGCGGGGTCGATTCCCGCCTCGGAACAAATATTTGTGCAATCTGCAGATATTTGTTCAGGATGTTCTGGGTATTTTCTATGTATAATAAAAAATATCTATGTATGTAATGTATTGTATTTAAATATATCAGTTATCTAGTACACATAACACAAGCTCTGCTTAGCTTGGGGCTAGATAATGTTGTGTGAACTGTCCAAAAATAAAAATAAAATTGTATTCTCATCGGAACTTGACAGGTATGTCAAATTTCAGCTCAATGGAACACCGGGAAGTGGGTCAAATTTAACTTGTAAGATTTGGTTACAACATTCCATCAATTGAAACCGTACGTTTAATTTCCCGTTGTTTTCTCAACCTATAAAACTTTTATAATGTTACGTGTGTTTTGCTCGTGAGTGTAAAACACGAGCAGCGCTTATTGCGGGTATAAATCACCAGGGTTACACTGCAGTGTTTTGAATTAAAACGGTTTAACGTAGAAATGCGCGTCGGACTTAGATAGCTATAGTCATGATTTAGCCTCCGGTTAATTATGCATTAAATAGGAAGCGAGCATATGTACCATGGGGCATGAAATCTTTTGTGTTCCTTTATTTGTAAGGAAGTATCGGTCTTAGGAGACGATAAGAGTAGCACAAACGGCAATGGAGCGCGCCATACTCGGTATATCCCTCCTTGGTCACATACCCAACGTCGAGATACGTCGACGTACAAAAGTCGTAGACGTAGGTATGCGGATAACAACTCTTAAGTGGCGATGGGTGGGACACTTGGCTGGAAGGAATGACGGAAGATGGACCACGGCTATAACGGAATGGTGGCCAAGAGATGCTCGGCGACCAAGAGGCCGACGACCCGAACGATGGTCGGATGACATCGTTAAAGTAGTTGGACAAGAATGGATAAGAACAGCACAGGACCGGAGAGAGTGGCGTATTAGAGAGGAGGCCTATACCCAGCAGTGGGTGCACACAGGCTAAATAGATAGATAGATAGGTCTTTTAGTTTGCTTTTTTTTAAAAAAACTTTATCTTATATATAAAAATAAGTCGGGTTTTCCTTCCTGACGCTATAACTCCAGAACGCACGAACCGATTTGGCTGAAAATTGGTGTGGAGGTAGCTTAGAACCAGGAGATTGTCTTAGGGGGGGGGGGGGGGGGGGGAGTTCACCGGGTGCTACCCGTGCGAAGCCGGGGCGAGTCGCTAGTTACTTATAAAATAAATTATTACAGCTAAAAACAGTTTAGTAAAATAAAACTTAGTAACTCAATTACAAGTAAATTAATTTTGTAAAAAATTAAAAAACCCTCAATTCAATGAAACGGCTGAATTGATTTTGATCAAACATAGCTAAGAAAACTCCCGACAAATTCACTTTTCAATAAATAAAAAAAACGAAGTCTGTTCATCCGTTCGGGAGCTACGATGCCACAGACAGACACACACACACACACACATAGACACGTCAAACTTATAACACCCCGTCGTTTTAGCGTCGAGGGTTAAAAAGTAACTCTTATTAAAAGTAACTCCAATTAAAAGTAACTCCCTATATTAATAGATCGGTATATTATTGTGCCAAGTCGTTTTGAAAGCTTGGGACTGAACTCGCTCCTACACAGCCAGAACAAATGTATATCTATTCTAATAATAAGATTGCAAACTATAATTATTTTATAAAAAGTGACGTGTCAAAGAGATTTTTTTTAAAATCCTGCTGAATAAATAAAATTTGAATTTAGAATTTTTGGAATTTTGACTACCTTTGACGTGATGTGCAGTCTACACAGGTGCCTATCGTTCTAAATTACGTGAAATAACTATTCAAAGCTTATTCAAAACGTTTCCCATTTCATAGATAGATAGATAGAAAGATAGAAAACTCTTTATTGTACTCACCTTAAAAAATAAAATAACAACATACTTACAAACTAGTAACTAGTACCTATATAGACCAGGTGAACAGTTATTTCGTGTAAATCCACAAGCAAAATCAACTTGCTTTGTCGTCAGCTCGTTTCTCGAGATCATTTCTTCCCCGTACCTACAAACTATGGAATGAGCTTCCATCTGAGGTTTTCCCGCTTGGTTACGACATGTGTCGCTTCAAGAAAAATGTTCATAAATTCCTTCAGGGTAGGCAGCGCATCGACAATACCTTGGGTGTTGTCGGTGTCTATAAGCGACGGTGACCACTTCACATCATGTGGGCCGTATGCTAGTTTGCCTATTTATTTCATAAAAAAAAAAAGGTGTAAGGGCCTGTAACTCATCGGCGCGGCGCTGTAGAGTATCTATTTCAAACCAAGCTTTTATGAAATTAGTGATCGGAACGGTTTGCTGATCAAAATGAGCCCAAACACCGTGCAAGCAGTGCCGTTGTCCACTTTCCGTTTACATCATCAGCTCAGGTCACTCTTGTCATCGGATCTTTTTTTTTTGTGCTACTCTAATGACGGAACAAGCAGATGTCCCACCTGATGTTAAGCGGTAACCTCTGTCTATGAACAGTGCATTACCTCATAGGTCACGTCCACCTAGGATGCGCCGTATGTGGCATTGCACTGCGCCGGCCACCCTGAGACATTAAGATGAAAAGTCTCATGTGCCTGTAATTTCACCGGCACCCTTACCCTTCAAACCGGAACACAGCAGTGCGAGCACTACTGCTTTGTACATAGGTATGGTGGTAGTACTTCCCCGGGCGAACTCTTTCACAAAAATCTCTACTACTACTAAAAGCTCTACTACTACTTGACAGGTATGCCAAATTTCAGCTCAATCGAACACCGGGAAGTGGATCAAATTGAACTTGTAAGATTTGATATACCAGGACAGGTAACAGTACAGAAAATAAATAAATAAATAAATAATGCTGGACAGTTCACACAACATTATCTAGCCCCAAGCTAAGCAGAGCTTGTGTTATGGGTACTAGATAACTGATATACTTAATATAATATTATACATAGATAGATATTTTTTATTATACATAGAAAATACCCAGAACACCCTGAACAAATATCTGCGATCACACAAATATTTGTTCCGAGGCGGGAATCGAACCCGCAACCTCCTGCGTCGAAGGCCAAGCTTTGCCCGCCGCGCCACAGAGGTCGTCAAAAGCTTGTAATATGAGGCAACAATAATAACATTTGAGCCTGTATGGCTTTAGTCTTCGACCAAAGTAAGGCTTTAGTACCAGTATGGTAATTACGCTTATTTGAAATTAGAGACAAAATAAATATTTAATAGGTACTATTTTTACTTTGCCAAAGACTAACGACTAACTTCATGCATACCAAATAACAGCCAAGAATGGTAATGGAGGTAAAAATCACTTCATAAAACAAAACGCCCGCAAAAATCTCCAAATGTGTGTTTAATTTAAATTGTTCAGTTCATTCTTGTTTAATTGCAAAACTTTTGTCGTGTTTTGTTTCCTCCGAAATAAGTAGGACCTACATATTTGCATAGGATTGTGTTGAATATGACAAAGCGTAAGTTCACTTCGAGCTTTTTTAATTCAATTTCAAACTTGAATTACGAAATACTTTTCCCAGCGCATTTAAAGTAGGTAGGTATCAAAGCTGGCCCGCTCGCGAATTCGTGCGCGCGTAGATTAGGTAGTACCTACTTACTCTTACTACGCATGCAAGGTAGTTACAAACATGCGTAATCGTGTGCTGATCAAAATGAGCCTAAGCACAGCCAGTCTACTATTATCCATCAAGGAGATCCGTTGCCCACCTTCGGTCTCCATCGTCAGATCAGCTCACGGTAACCATCATATTGTATTGTTATCGGAACTTGACAGGTATGTCAAATTTCAGCTCAATCGGTTAAGGATAACTGCTTTAAAATTTAGTTGCAAGATTCCACCCGGATTCCACCCAAGTTCCAGACAAACATACATACTATATTACTAGTTAAATAAAATCTTGTAAAAAATAACACGCACTGCAAATTTTTCAAGATCACTGATGAACTTTCTTTTGAAGTCATCATTTATACCATCTGTCAATCAAGACCAAGACTATCCCATGTCCTGTTTCCCATCCCTAGCCCTCTGGATGGGGTTGACACTTTTAATAAAATGCTACAAAAATTCATCGTCATGTAGCCAGCCACTAGCCGAATGATAAACCACAGTGCTTGCTGATTTTACGGCCATAAAAAAACCTTTTGAAGATTTATTACAGGCTGAGACGTGGTTATAGCCCTGATAGACTTTTATTGCTGAAATAGTTTTTTCATGGTACTCTGTTTTTAGTAGAAAATCTGACATGAGATAAAAGCTACCGATTCAAGTATCAGCTTTTTGCGGGTATTATATCTCCTTAGAATATAGAATAAAACAGAACCCGTATCACTGCTAAGGAGTGGAAAAAACTACTGTCGTCTGTCTTTCCTGAAAACTATAATCTGGGTCTCTTCAAGGCTAGAGTGAATCCTTCTAGACCTTTGTGCTCCATCTTCGGCCACATCGTGACTTACCAACATGTGAGATCGTGGTCAAACAAAGGTCTACCAATATTTAAAAAAAAAACTGTCTCGGCGCAAACTAGTCTCAATGAGAAGAATTTCACCCAGCCTGTCTGTGGTCGGTAGTGCGGCTAGTCGTGTCGAACTCAAAGATTTTCTTCTGAAAACGCCATCGTGTGTCGTTCCCACATGTAAAAAATCTGCTAAGCGTAAAAAGAAAAGGGATATAATCACATTTCATACGTAAGTCATAATATCTAAGTAAATATCTTTTTGGTTTAAATAATGAATTTTGTTTACCATTCATTCTTTGTAAAAAAGGCAAGCGTCCAATTTTGTCATTGTTGCCAACATCACCAAAACATTACCCCTACTGGTGGGAAGTATGACAGGCGCGTGGGAGGCATTGTGTTTTGGCGACACAGCGCCCCGTACTAATAGCATCGTACGCACCTTCTGGCTTATTCTATATTCTAAGTTTATCTCTTGGTATTGAGATTTAATGCAATGTTCACCCGATGTTAAGTAGAATAAGTAAATGTTCCCGATAACACATGTTTCAGACCCCATTTTTAGGGTTACGTATTCAAAATGCTAACGGGACCCTAATACTGAGGCTACACTGCCTGTCTTTATGTCTATCTCTGATAAACCATACTTTACCAAGCTCCATATCCTAACCTTCAATGTACATCTATCAGATAAGTTTGTTTGTACTCATGAACATAGATAAATTTGTAACATTAGGGGCTTCGCTTCTCAATCAGAAACAGAACTAGGCTACAAAATACAAACCACAGGCACATTCAATAACTACCTATATGTGGTAGGAGCCACCATTTTTAATAAACTGCCAGATGAGATAAGGGATGCAAAATCAGACGCTGTGTTCAGGAATAACTCGAAACAGAATTTAATAAAAAAACTGGTCTAGTGCGAGTCGGACTCGCACACGAAGTGTTCAGTACTTATCTATAAAAAGCGGCCAAGTGCGAGTCGGACTCGCCCATGAAGGGTTCCGTAGCAGCAAGTAACATAATATAAAAGTTCTTGGATGGATTACGATTTATGACGTATTAAAAAAAACTACTTACTAGATCTCGTTCAAACCAATTTTGAGTGAAAGTTTACAGGGTAATGTACATCATATATTTTGTTTAGTTTTATCATTCTCTTATTTTAGAAGTTACGGGGGGGGGGGGGGGGGACACACTTTTTACCACTTTGGAAGTGTCCCTCGCGCAAACTAATCAGTTTAGAAAAAAATTATATTAGAAACCTCCATATCATTTTTGAAGACCTATCCATAGATACCCCACACGTATGGGTACGATGGAAAAAAGTTTTTTGAGTTTCAGTTCTAAGTATGGGGAACCCCAAAAATAAAAAACTACTTACTAGATCTCGTTCAAACCAATTTTGAGTGAAAGTTTACATGGTAATGTACATCATATATTTTTTTTAGATTTATCATTCTCTTATTTTAGAAGTTACGGGGGGGGGGACACACTTTTTACCACTTTGGAAGTGTCCCTCACGCAAACTATTCAGTTTAGAAAAAAATTATATTAGAAAACTCAAAATCATTTTTGAAGACCTATCCATAGATACCCCACACGTATGGGTATGATGGAAAAAAGTTTTTTGAGTTTCAGTTCTAAGTATGGGGAACCCCAAAAATAAAAAACTTCTTACTAGATCTCGTTGAAACCAATTTTGAGTGAAAGTTTACATGGTAATGTACATCATATATTTTTGTTAGATTTATCATTCTCTTATTTTAGAAGTTACGGGGGGGGGGGGACACACACTTTTTACCACTTTGGAAGTTTCCCTCGCGCAAACTATTTAGTTTAGAAAAAATATATATTAGAAACCTCAATATCATTTTTAAAGACCTATCCATAAACACCCCACACGTATGGCTATGATGAAAAAAAGTTTTTTGAGTTTCAGTTCTAAGTATGGGGAACCCCAACAATTTATTGTTTATTTCTATTTTTGTTTGAAAATCTTTTTGCAGTTCACATAGTACATCTACTTACCAAGTTTCAACAGCATAGCTCTTATAGTTTCGGAAAAAAGTGGCTGTGACATACTCGGACAGACAGACAGACATGACGAATCCATAAGGGTTCCGTATTTTTTTTTACGGAACCCTAAAAACTACTTACTAGATCTCGTTCAAACCAATTTTCAGTGGAAGTTTACATGGTAATGTACATCATATATATATTTTGGTTTTATCATTCTCTTATTTTAGAAGTTACGGCGGGACACACACACACACACACACACTTTTTACCACCTTGGAAGTGTCTCTCGCGCAAACTATTCAGTTTAGAAAAAAATTATATTAGAAACCTCAACATCATTTTTGAAGACCTATGCATAGATACACCACACGTAAAAGTTTGATGGAAAAAAAAAATGAGTTTCAGTTCTAAGTACGGCGAAGGATTTTTTTTTTAAATTTTGTGTAAAAATTTTAATGCGGTTCACAGAATACATCCACCTACCAAGTTTCAACAGTATAGCTCTTATAGTTTCGGAAAAAAAAGGCTGTGACATTCACGGACAGAGAGACAGACATACAGACAGACATACAGACATGACGGTAAGGGTAAGGGTCGACATAACGGTTCCTTGTCTTTGACTACGGAACCCTAAAAACGGAAAAAAACACGTTTGTTGCAAAGATCGGTTTGTTGTATAGGAGCCCCTTAGATATTTAGTTATTCTGTATTTTAGTATTTTTTGTTGTACTTAGTTGCAACAAAAATAAATCATCTGTGAAAATTTCAACTATCTAACTATCACGGATCATGAGATACAGCCTGGTGACAGACGAACATACAGACGGACGGACAGCGGAGTCTTAGTAATAGGGTCCCGTTTTACCCTTTGGGTACTGAACCCTAAAAAAGCCTACTATTCGATCAGTGACTTCGTAGAAGATAAGTTAAATAGGTTTGTACTTAGCGTATAAATTATTTCTTTGTAAATTTTATCATTTTGTATGTGTACCTATGTACTTACCTCATCAATTTCACCATTTGACTTGTAAAATAACATTTTACCAAGAAATTATCTGTATCTTTCCAAAGATAATTCGAATTTTAGTAGCACAGTACAAAAATAAGATTTTTGCTTTAAAAATGGAATTGAAACAAACTAAAACTAAGTTATTATATTATTTCTGTGACTATTGTAAGAACCACAAAGAACCGGAAGGCGGGTCCCGGAAGCCCGACCATAATACATCAAACTAGTGCTCTTTCATACAATTCTCTCGACTTAATTCTGACGACCACTGTGGCGCGGCGGAAGATGGTTCGCCTGCGATGCAGGAGGTTGCGTGTTCCATTCCTGCCTCAGAACAAATATTTGTACGATCTGCAGATATTTGTTCTGGGTGTTCTGGGTATTTTCTATGTATAATAATTAAAAAAAACTATGTAATGTATTGGATTAAGTATATTAGTTATCTAGTACCTTATAATACAAGCTCTGCTTAGCTTGGGGCTAGATAATGTTAACGGATTAATGGATTAGGTACTGGTAGATCGATAGATCTGCCAGTAACATCTACTCGCAAAGACTTTAGTTAGTTCTCCCGTGATCATAGCGCATGCAACTGTGCCGAAATATCGGGAACAAACAAAACTCAAAAATCATGGTAAATATCCCATTTATAGTGAAAAGTATTCAACTTACAGTCACAAATCGATATAATCACATTCCGCGTTGTATTGTCAGGTAAGTTGAATACCAATCCTTGAAACCAATACCAACCAATACCAAGTTGAAACCAAACTTTAATATGACAATTTTTTTTGAGAATTAGGCTTCTATCTTTTTAACCACTGAATAATTGCCAAAAACAATTCAAAACGTAATAACTTCCATCCGATTGGTTTAGTTGGCAACTAATTTGTTTGTTCGGTGCGGGCTCATTGTTAGTTCAGGATTCTATTGGAAAACTATTGGAACTTACTGTTGGATTGTAAAGCCTGCTTCACACATATTCGGGCCGACATGATTTGCCAAAAACCGGCTTTAAAAAATATGTGTGGATAAACAAGACGCACAGCCTGTCCGGGCGACCATTTTTGACGAACGATGTCGTTCGTGTTTACCTCACTTATTTTACACTAGCCTTTTACCCATGGCTTTGCACGCGTTGTTTTAGGATAAAAACATTCCCCCCTCCTACCCCTTCACCTCCCGCCATAATCCACACATAAATATCATCAAAATACACTAAACCGTTATGGAGTTGCATGGATACATAAACGCAAATGAAACCGGGAACAGAAGCTAATAAAACATAGCCTATAATAGCACTCAGGGATAATATAGCTTCCTGTTGTTACCCCCTACATACAGACTCACATACAAACTTTACCTCTTTCTAATAATAGTGTAGACAACGTAACACACATAGACTCATACATAGCCCCACACTAGGGTTGCCTGTGTCGTGGATACAGTTTTGGAACAGTAGTTTGTGGCGGCGACGCTAGAATAGACCCACTGAACTAGAAATACTCGTATAATTGTGCAGTAATGCCAAGTTTTAGTGGTGCCGACTCGGTCTTATCATTCATACATACATAGACACACGCGTTTTCCCCCGAAAGGCCTCTTTTCTTCACCGTGGGTTGCACCATCGTTGGAATAAAGACGTGAGTGGTGAGCGCATCGGCCTTTTCAGTTCGGCCAAAAAGCCATAATATACTATCCCGAATATATGTGTCAAAGCCTTACAAGCAAGCCTTACACAAATTCAATCCTATTTCCCAACTCTCCAAAATGAAACAGTAATAGAAAAAGTTCAGGAACTACAATATATTTTAGTTTAGGCCCGAAAGGGATGCTTTGTCTTCAGATGGATGTGGGCCTAAACTTATGGGGACATTGACTGAGACCTCTATTATCCTCTCTGTACAAAAATATTACAGTGAGGATAATGTATACAGGTGGATATTTGTAGCTTGACTGTACCAAACTTCTTTGAAAAATCCTTAAGGGATCCATCAGTAACAAAAAATGAATTAAAATAATCATTTTAAAATGATCCCTTGGAGGCAGGATCGAACAGGAACAAAATTATAGGTATAAGGGATCGAACAGGACAAGGGATTGATCTCAAGAGATCGAACAGGAACTACTCAGTTTTCTTAGTGTAATTTTAGCATTATTTATCTCTCACTAGATGGCGTTGGCGACAGTTTTGGTAACAGTTAATATTATAAAATATTAATTATTACATAATTTAACAGGATTTTTTATTTTTTTAAAACTATGTACGTTATCTGAACGAAGTTCTCCAATGTCATGATACAATTTTAAAAGTAGGTAAATACCAATAGTGACGCGAGTGCCATCTACCAATAGTACCAATGACACTTCGAAATCTCCACATTCATTGCAGAACTTTTATTTGAGTTTCTTGTGTTAAAATTGTGTATATGTTTTTTTTCCTTTTATGGCGATATGTTAAAATATCGAATGGGCGGAGTCTAGCAAGAAAACAATAGCTGCAAGAAAGTGATAGCGCTATTGCTCACTTGAACCTGGGAAGAGATGAGGTATAGATTTCTTCAGCTCGGAAGTAACTTGACGTAAGCGACAAAAGATAAAACTTCGTTTTGCTTCTAAAATAGCAAATATAAAAAATAAATGATCTATAATAATTAATCTAGGCTATGTAATTACCTACTAAATAGTATAAAAATGTACGCTTAATATTTTCTCTAATCGAAGGAGGAGCCTAAAACAGGATTTAGGAGGGACAATTTAAAAAAATAAAGCTATTTGTAAAAAATTCACCACTCGTGTTTCTTGTCTATGATTTATTTAGATTACATCCTCACGTAATTACTGTATTAACATCAAGTTTGTATAACCTTTACTGTTACTGAGTGAGCATCTAACGCAACGTCTCCAAAATTGTAACATTGTGTATATATCAAACTACTAGTAAATAATTAGACCGTCCTGTATAACTTCAGTTATATACGGCGGCATCGTACGATTGATTTTTAATTTATTGTAAAATGTTGCAAAGTTTTATGTATTCCGTCGCGAGAATAGAAGAACATTTCAGATGAAAAGATACGACAGCAAGAAGTTACTTGAACTTTTAAGCTCAAAGTTTTACTACGAACCTTTTGGTGAATTCCATGCGCTACTAACAAAGAACAATGATTGTATATCGCTTAGAATCAAACTCATAAGTTTTGGTAAAAATATATTTTTGAATATAAGCTTTTATAAAATTAGTGATCGTAACCGTGTGCTGATCAAAATGAGCCTAAACACTACTATTATCCCTCGATGAGTTCCGTTGTCCACCTTCCGTCTCCACCATTAGATCATTGTCATCGGAACATGACAGGTATGCAAAATATCATCTCAATCGGTTGAGGATTTAAAATTCAGTTGCAAGATTCCACCCTGATATAGGTACATTGAAAGTTAAATAAAAGTTTGCGAGACAGCGAGTGTGTGCGTATGTTTGTTACTTCTTCACGCTGAAACGTGAAATTTAGAATAAAGCTGGAATAATTCCTGGAATAACACATAGGCGTTTTTTATCCCGATATTCCCATGGGTTCGAGACTTATGCGGGTAACACTAGCTGCTTGTTTACTACTTACAGCAGTGTGTTCAGCTTCAGAATATAACCCTCCGTCTCCTCCGGTGGATGTCGAAATATCTGAATAAAGGGTTACACATGCTGTTGCCAGCACCTGAATAATACTTAACACGAATAGTGCGATAACCAATCTGCCTGCCAAAAAAAATTAAACGATTTGGGAACTTTTATGAATTCGGTTAAAAAACAAACTCTTATCTTTGGTGAAAGTAAACTCTATTTAGGGTTAAGCTCTCCTTTGTACATGTCTTTTCGTTCTGCCTTTTGTGTTTGTGTATTTTGTGTGTACAATAAAGAATAGAGTATGAAGTAGGAGGTAGGTACTTAGTTTATATACGTTTATGCTAATGTGCCGTATAGCTACTTTGTGAGTAGGGTGGTGAAATTCAGTTTCGGAGTAGCCCTGGCTTGTAGACTAAGTTGTAGACAGTTTGCCACCGATGTGGAACCGCCAACCGGCTAGGACCCATTAGTACTTTCAACACTGTCGACTAGGTCTCTAGAAGTTTGCCCTTGTTACATGCTCATTCCAAAAACATAAATAACTCTGTGGCGCGGCGGGCGAAGGTTCGTCTGCGACGCAGGAGGTTGCGGGTTCGATTCTCGCCTCGGAACAATTATTTGTACGATGCGCAGAGAATTTGTTCTGGGTATTTTATATGTTTATTAAAAATATTGATCTATGTAATATATCAGTTATCTAGTACCCATAACACGGTCTGCTTAGCTTGGGGCTAGATAATGTTGTGTGAACTGTAAAGTAATATTGATTGATTTATTTATTTATCATCAGATCAGCTCGCTGTCACCATCATATTTTTTTGTCATCGGAATCATTGAGTAGTTCCATCTCTGGTCTTTTTCATCATTTCCACTTCACCAAATGGCCCTTTCTAAATGCACATGCTTAACTTGTTACTAAAAATACCAAAATCGCTATATGTATGCCTAAATATTTGATGAGTTCCCTCAATTCCTCATCCTCATTGGATCCCATCCTCAAAACCAGATTTTGATGAAAATTAGACCAATATGAAAGTATATCGTGTCAAATAAAAAAAGAATTTTCCAAATCGGTTCATAAATGACGGAGATATGAGGTAACAAACATTTAAAAAAACACACGAACTAAGAACCTCATTTTATTTGTCTTTTAAAAATAGACAGGTTTTGTAAATAACAAGATGAATAGAACACCTACATAAATACTTTTTCCTGTAAATAATCGCTCAACTAAGTACCACATTGAAAGCACAAACGTTTTGCCAATAGCCGAGGGCGGGCGCGCGCGGGGGCGGGCGGGATGTAGGTAGGCAGGTAGGTTGCTATTTCCAATTTATAACAACGCTTTTATGTTGGGACTCATTGTTACAAAATACAGACTATTTATCGTCTGCGGAGATCTTGTAGGGTGACCATCAATTTGCAGCAAGGGAGCAACAAACAAGACTCAAAGTTTAAACACAAAACCCGACTACGGAAAATTACCTATTGAAATAAAAAGAAAGAAAAATTCTTTATTTGGAACGGCACACATGGACACAATAAATGACAATAAAATAAAAAGTAAAAAAGATAAAACATAAAAGGTTAATATACCTACAAAAGGCAAAACCTTAGTACTTATATCTAACTTAACTACAATTAACAAATTTATTGAAAAGTATGAAAGCGCTTGTGAGACCATTTGTGAAGAAATTAAAAACATTTGCATATGTAATCACACTAATATTATAAATGCGTATGTTTGTGTGTGACTGTGTTTGTTACTTCTTCACGCTGAAACGGCAGGGTGGATTTGGATGAAATTTGGAATGAGGATAGCTGAACTCCCGGAATAACATATAGGCACTTTTATAAACCACGGGACGCTGCTAGTATATTATATAATATATTTAGAATGTGCTCATAAGACCATTCATTTGATAGAAAACATTTATTTATTTATTTATAGACGAGCCGCTTTCGCTGATATGTCTACATCAAATATCATCAACAGATATATCATCTACGTCAAAACATGATTTGAATAAAAAAAACAACATTACATTTTGCAGACACCTACTTGACAAATGACTGCAGATATTAGTTCCGTGTCTGTGTGTTGTGGAGCACGGTGCTTGTAGTTACTGATCCCATAACACAGGGGATCCAGTGTGGGATCAGGACTATGTGACTGTTGGGTGCTATGTTATGTTACTTGATTATAACACACATTACTCCGTGTGTAAATAATAAGTTGAATTCCTGGGTTTATTCACCGACTCAAAGACTACAATTGAGATCAAAAAAAGCCAACCTGTGTTTGTTGCCTGATTATTCTATGGTCACGTTGGATCAGGAGTAATTTTAGTTTATAAGACTATTCAAAATAATGCTTGTAATATCAATAAATAAAATACTTTTGAATTTGTAGTTGTCTGTATAAAGGAAAGAGAGCACCTTATTAATTACGGTTAGAAACTCGTAAATATTGACAATGTTTATTCTATTTATAAAAACTATTTTTGGGATGTGTTCGTTTATCGTAGAGGTCTCGTCGACCCTCACTACGAAACAGACGTTTATTGTAGAGGTTTCGTAGACCCTTGCTACGATTCAGACGTTTATCGTAGAGGTCTCGTAGACCTTCGCTACGAAATAGACGATTATCGTAGAGGTCTCATAGACCCTTGCTACGAAACAGATGTTTATCGTAGAGGTCTCGTAGACCCTTGCTACGAAACAGACGTTTATAGTAGAGGTATCGTAGACCCTTGCTACGAAAGAAATGAAAGCCAAACAATGCTCGATTTCACTTTAAAATATGTAATTTTGTGAAGTTTTATGTAATAATGGGAGACAGCAGTCTTTATTTTTAGCTAAGTATACATATATATTTTATGGAATAAACAATACATAATTGGTAATATTCAAGTTTGTAGCCTAAAATTATGTAGGTATCTCTCTAATATTCGTCTCCAACAAACAATGTTCCCTAAAATCACGAATTCATAGTCACTCACCTGAGCAATGACCTGTTTTATATCATCTGATTTGCCACCCCGGGGGTACATCGATCCAACGCCGTCTATCTAGCATTTCATTAGCCTTTGTGACCAAGGGTACGTAAATGGATTCATTTTGCCGCAGGGTTTGGAAGGATAGGATTATGTACCCGATACCTTTAGTTTTGTCTGTGTTTAGTCTGCGGGACTGACAATATTTTAAAGACTGAGCTTTTAAGAGATAAGTTTTTTGTGAAAAATTGATTATTCAATACAAGCTTTTATAAAATTAGTGATCGTAACCGTGTGCTAAACAAAATGAGCCTAAACACGGTTAGTGTACTTTTATCCCTCGAGGAGTTCTGTTGTCCGCCTTCCGTCTCCATCATCAGATCAGCTCGTTGTCACTATCATATTGTATTGTCATCGAAACTTGACAGGTATGCCAAATTTCAGCTCATTCGGTTGATGAGAATAACTGCTTTAAAATTCAGTTGTAAGGTTACACCCGCGGACAAACATACATTGTAAGTTAAATAAAATCTTGTATAAAGTATCGTCTTCCCCTAAGTAGCTAGGCCCTGTCTGAAAACTGAAAACCAGCGCTGCACTAAACGTAGGTCTGGTGCAGCTTATCCTGAGACAGGGACCTACTTGACCCCACATAACACATATAGAGGTCTTCCTACCTACATACTAGTACCAGTTTTTATTTCATTTTTGTTATATACCTATCTGTTGTCCATAATCTATATCTTGACAACCTCTTGACCAATTTTGCTCATATTCAAAATTATTGTTCAAAATTGCGTATTTAATGTTTCTGCCAAATATAATCAAAATCAGCCGGTAAATGGCGCCGCAGCGAACTTCCCCCCTTTTTAGGGGAAATACATCTACAATAAAAAATCGCCAACGAAAAATAACTATGAAATTGAAGAACCTGTCTATCAAGTTTCGTCAAGATTATTTGCAAAATAGGATCTGTACGCGAGTACTAAGAAACATCCGGACATGGATGAAAGTAAATTATGCCAGTCGTGCAAAGACTTGAGTATTCAGGATTTACTTCGAAATCTTCATACAAAAAAAAAAACGCCTCGCTCGGCACGAAAAAGTGTTTTTTTATTGAATATCTCGTAAAATATAGATAACTTTACAAACTCCCTTCAGTAGACCCTCGGCTGTGTTGTATTGATTTTATTTATAGATATTTTTTACTCAATAATATGCACCAATTTAGTAAACAGTTGAATCTAGGCAAAAATAGACGTAATATTATTTTTTTTATCGTGAAAATATTGTCCTACCGTGTTCCTGATACGGTGTACCATAATGTAATCATATAATGTTGTATGCATATTTTTAATTTTAATATTGTACTTGATTTAGGCCCGTGATATCAAAAGCTGATAATCTTTAGTTGTCATTTGAAACCGTTTCCGTCCATTGACTTAAATAGTTTAAGGTGGTCGCTTTCGCTTGTGGCGCGAAATTCGATCTTTTTCGTGTTTTTTGCTCATCACAGCTCATCAACACTTCTTCAGATAAAGAAAACTAATTTGCTGGTAACACAATTTTTAATTTATAGTATCACTTTAATTGGTTTAATTGGATTATTTGGAGCAAACAAACGGATAATGCGCGTCAAGCTGCATCTAAAGCTAAAGGCAAAGGTTTTCGAGCAATGCATCATGCCAGTCTTCACTTACGGAACGGAGACCATGTCGCTTACTAAACGGTCAGCTGAGAGATTCAGAGTCGCGCAAAGGGCAATGGAGAGAGCTATGCTCGGAATAACTTTGCGGGATCGCAGACGGAATGAATGGATACGGCGGACAACTAAGTTGAGGGACGTGGTCACCGTTATTGCTGAGCGAAAGTGGAGTTGGGCGGGTCATATTGCTAGGCTTGACAGAAGTCGCTGGACGAGTCGGATCCTCGAATGGAGACCGTGGGCAAACAGAAGACCCAGAGGTCATCCACCGAAACGATGGGTGGACGACATAAAAGGATACGCAGGCTATCACTGGATGGCGAAGGCAACTGATCGACTCGAGTGGAAGAAATTGGGAGAGGCCTACGTCCAAAAATGGACATTTAATGGCTCGTGATGATGATGATCACTTAAATATCATAAGTTTAGCAACGATTGTGCTTCAACGGTGTACTAGTATAATATATCGATGGTGTTAGGTCATATAATTACCGGCAAATTAGTTTTCGCTATCTGAAGAAGTGTTGATGAGCTGTGATGAGCAAAAAACACGAAAAAGATCGAATTTCGCGCCACAAGCGAAAGCAACCAACTTAAACTTAGAATCAGAGGTAAAACTGCCATTGATATAGTCTGTTAAAAATCAAATCTAAGATTAGGAATTTTGTAGCGTACCCCACCTTAATAATATTCCTGTCGAAATGAACCTTGGCAGCCATTACCCTGTCTGACCGGTGACCCGTCAACTCCCGGGGATTTCGCACATTTGCATGCGACGTGGGTTGAATACGAAGCATCTGCTTAGTCTGCAAGTTTTAGGGTTCCGTATGGGAAGGCGGGAAGGATGTCGGTTCTGATCCAGATGATGGCATGAATTACTGAAATAACCAGTTTCATATATATCGCGTTATTTTAACTTTCGTATAATGTTTTTAAATCTACGATCTTTTTTTTACTAGCCAGTTTGTTTCAGATGGTAAAAAATCAATAGTTAGTGTAAAAATCATAAAAAAACACAAATAAAAAATATTAATAAAGAGCTGTGGTGTGTCCGGCCTAAGAATAGACTCCTCCCGAGGATGTAGTAAAAGCCGAATAAGGGATTACCCGGAATTGTTGATAAGATTCGATGGTATAAGAGACTTGTCACGTCTACCACGATGGTGCAACCCACTGTGAAAAGAGGCCCATTGAAGCTTTGCCTGCCCCTTCGGGAAAAAAGGAGTGTATCTATGTATGTTTGTATAAATAAAGATAAGCCCCAAGCTAAGCAGATCTTGTGCTATGGGTACTAGATAACTGATATACTTAATACAATACCTTACATAATTTTTTTTTTAAAATACCCGAAACAAACAACATTTTTTTAATTACCTTTTTATCTGCAAATCGTACAAATATTTGTTCCGAGGCAGGAATCGAACCTGCAACCTCCTGCGTCGCAGGCGAACCTTCGCCCGTCGCGCCATAGAGGTCGATATTCCTGCTATTGTGTGACCCACGGTGAAAAGAGGTCCACTGAGGCTCTGCCTACCCTTTCGGGAAAAGGCGTGTGTATGTACCTACGTCCCTCTAGGGACTAAAAGTTAAAACATTAGTATCCTAAATTTTGTCGTAAACATTTTAACATTAGGTACTTATCATAAATGTCAAAGCCGTAAGTTTACGTAAGTAAGTTTTACGTAATGTTTGTATGTTCGTGACCCAATCACGCCGAAACGACTGAACCGATTTCGATGAAATTTGGTACGCGGATAGATTATGTCTTTTTTTTTTACGATGGGAAAATGCATTACGCCTGTCCACCAGCTCGGGGAGAGCTGAGGGGGTCTGTCGGGCTCTCCGTTGGCTAGCACCTAACGGCATACCGACTAAAAACTCATCGATGTTCTTTCCTTCACCTTAATGGTCATGGGGTCCCGATTGGATTCTACCGTGGCCCTGTCGGTGATTGTACGCATAAAGCGAACCCCACGTTCTCAGATAGATTATGACCTGGATTGAGCTATTGGAAAGAAAGAAAAGAAGAAATAAATAAAATTTATTTAATTTTCCCCACGACACAACACTCACATAAAACATGAAAACAAAAACAAAAATCTACTAAGTACTACAAGATCAGTAAGATAGAAACTACTAAAAAAACAAAAATAAACAGAAATAAAAACTATTATAAACTTCGGTAAGTTGATTGGTTGTGTGTGTTGTGTGGGTTCAAACAGGTCCCTGTCTCAGAATATGCTGCACCAGACCTAGGGCTAGGATTGGCTACTTTATATCCTGGTAAAACGCGAGCGAAACCGCGGGACACTAGTTATATTTCCACAAGAAACAAGTTCATACAAACAAAAGTGTTATTTGAAGCACGGGACCACCATAGCAAAAGTGTTATTTGAAGCACGGGACCACCACAGCAAAAGTGTTATTTGAAGCACGGGAACACCACAGCAAAAGTGTTATTTGAAGCACGGGACCACCACAGCAAAAGTGTTATTTGAAGCACGGGACCACCACAGCAAAAGTGTTATTTGAAGCACGGGACCACCACAGCAAAAGTGTTATTTGAAGCACGGGACCACCACAGCAAAAGCCGTTATTCACTTACAACTCTACTTAAGGTACAGGATTATGGGAGTTTTATTAAATTAAAAAGTTCTTTGGCTTTATGGGATATCGTCACGAATTCAATTTTGTGTCGCAGCGGGAAGTATTTTTGTGAAAACGAATGGAAACCTAAAGCTGAGTATACACCAGAGCATTTACTTGTAACAGAACATCGAGCCGCTCTAGGTGTCACCCTTTCACGAAACGAACATTTCGACGCCTTGTTACAACTTGATTTTACAAACCAAAGAGCGCATTTGTGTTACATTTCATCGAGCAAAGACAACATGCTACGCGGTATGAGGTGCGCGAGCGAGATGTAAAATATAAAGGAATGTTACAGGTAAATGCTCACTTGCCTTGAGCATTAACACGGCGTCGAGCATTCGCAGGAACGTTACATTACATGGAAATGCTCGGGAAAATGCTCTATTGTAGACTCACCTTAAAACGTAGGAAACAATTTTGTTAAGGCCGATGCTCACTAAAGCATGACATGCCCCAATCTACATACGATTACGTACGTGGATTTGAGACTTGTTAGATAATCCTTAGGGACCAAGACAAGGAACTTATCATCATCATCAGTCGTTAGACCTCCACTATTTTCCACAATCACCACGCTTGGCAGGCGGATTAGTGATCGCAGTATTGGTTTTGAGTATTCAGGTGGATGCTGCTGCCCATCCCCTGGTGTACTAGGAGACGGAAGGGTCTATAATAGGCCAGACACACCACGGCTGGCGAGATTTCACACCCTCAACTGTCGACAACTTCTATAAATAACCCTGTAGAAGTCCAGTGCTGGACAATGTCCTCCTCCTCCTCGCATCGTATTCCTCAATGCTAAGGGTCATGACCCCCTCCAATGGATCACTTTCTGCCGGCCGATGTTGCGCCAATGAGATCTGTTGTAGAGTGGTGCGGATCTGGTTTGACCAACGTAACGGGCTACGGCCTCGTGGCTTCTTTTTGACCTCGATTGATAATCAGTAAGTTGTCACTGCCTTTCCGTATTATAATTATGTCCAAAATACTCAAGGACTCGCTGGAGGCAGATGGAGGAAAGCCTAGTAGTTATCTTGAGTTCCTCAAGTATTGACAAGTTCGTCCTACGGGCTGATCAGGGGATTTGCAGCATCTGTCTTTTTTATACTACTTAGAATGACGGAACCAACAGATGGCCCACCTGATGATAAGCGGTACCCTCTGCCTATGAACAGTGCATTACCACATAGGTCACGACCACCTATGAGGCGCCCTATGTGGCATTGCACTGCGCCCGCTACCTTGAGACATATAAGAGATACAAGATGAAAAGTCTCATGTGCCTGTAATTTCACCGGCAACCATACCTTTCAAACCGGAACACAGCAATGTGAGCACTACTGCTTTGTGGCAGAAATAGGTATGGTGGTAGTTCTTCCCCAGACGAACCCTTTCACAAAAAAGCGCTACTATACTCTACGTCTCCAACGTAATTATTGTCATTATTGTATATCTATCTATATGTAATGTATTGTATTAAGTATATCAGTTATCTAGTACCCATAAAACAAGCTTAACTTGGGGCTAGATAATGTTGTGTGAACTGTCCAGCATTATTTATTTATTTATTTATTTAATTGGCAATGGCTGGACAACGTAATTGACTTGAATTAATTAATATCCAAGTGAGAAACATAATGCAAGCTACGTTTTGTATAGAGTGGGCTAGCTTTACACGAGTGTAGGTACAGAGCTGAGAGAGCTGTGTAATCTGTGCCCTGAGCCGAGGGCGCGGCGAGGGCTAGAGCCTGGAGGCGAGAGGGCTCTTGTGCAGCTCGCTTGAAGCGGTTCAAGGTCGCGAACTTGACATCATTTCCGTCATTTAGTTTTACGACCCAAAGGGTGAGAATGCTCGGTTGATAGCGTTCAGAATTGAATTATGAAACCTATTAGGTATCCATAGCTTTCTTTCAGTAACAAAGGAAAAAAAAACGCAAAAACTGGCCACGTGCGAGTCGGATTCGCGCACCGAGGGTTTCGTACAAATTTGTAGGTATATAAGCAAACGTTAATTGTAAGTAAATGGTATTTTTGTTGCTAAATGATATCATCATCAGCAATGGCGGCGATGAGCTCACCACGCTCACGTCTATATTCCACGATGGTGCAACCCACTGTGAAAAAAGGCCTATTGTGGCTCTGCCTACCCCTTCGGGGAAAAAGGCGTGTGTCTATGTATGTATGTATGTATGATATCATCACGAGGAAGGGGTAGTAAGTTTACAATTATTAAAAATATTTTTATTACCTGATGTAACTACAAATTTATGCTTTTCGCAATTTTTCCTTTATCTGTGTTATAAGACGTTGCTTCGTACCAAATTTCAAGATTCTGAGTTCACGGGAAGTACCTATCCTGTAGGTTTTGATTCCCTTGCGAGTGTCGAAAATTTGCAACATAAACGGCTGTATCTTTTGATTGCGTTGGCTTACAAGTTTGATTTTTTCACAGCTTTAAGGGACAGTAGAGCTGATTATTTGATATAAATTTCAGCTTGATACCTCCACGCCTTCTTGAGAAAAAGGGTCTTGACAGACAGACAGACTGACAACAAAGTGATCCTATAATGGTTCCGTTGTATAAAACAGGAAGACACAACGGCCCACCTTATGTAAAGTGGTATGGCTTAACACCAGCAACACCAGCAGGCTGAATAGTACAGTCGAGACTGGATATAAGCACAGAATAAGTAATAGTAATTTCTGATCACAGATATTTTAGTGGTGTCTAAAAATGCGACCGGTCGGTTTGGCGTTCCAAAACGAAGTTCCTCCAAATCATAGTCATAGTCATAGTCATATCATTTATTCACCACAGGAACACTGGGAGCACTTGGTTTTGTTTAGGTACATTCATTCATTTTCATTTCATTTATTTCGCAAACAATGTAAAATTGTGTCGGAACTCGAAACGACCCGCGACCCGTGCACCCACTGGCTTCACCTACCGGTGGGTGTAGGGGTAATTCCTGTTTACCCGTGTACCCACTGCGATATGGTTGGAATTAATTATCGATGAAAAAAATAAATTAATAAATGAAGAGAAATAAATGAAAATGACAGAATATGACAGAGCATGACAGAGAATGACGGATAATGACAGAGAATGACAGCATGACAGCGAATGACAGAGCATGACAGAGAATGACAGATAATGACAGAGAATGACAGAGAATGACATCTTCGCATTAACTGCTGCGCCCGCGTTGTTTCCCGCATAGGTCTAAATCCCGTGGGAATATAATCGTTTATCAAATTACTCCTGCATTCTGCTGCTCCCCTGGTACATTCGATAAAAAATCTTTGCATTGCTGCTGCGCCTCGCGGTGTTATCCACATAAGTCTTGATTAATCCTGCATTTTTCTGCTAGCCTGGTACATTGGATAAACTTTCGCCCCCATTTCACCGGTATTCTAGATATTCGGTTACCTAATTACTCCTGCATTCTGCTGCTCGCCTGGTACATTTGATGAAAAGTCTTCGCATTGCTGCTGCGCCTCGCGGTGTTATCCACATAAGTCTCGATTACTCCTGCATTTTTCTGCTAACCTGGTACATTGGATAAATAGGTCTAAATAACGAGGTTTAAAACTTTTTGTATTATTTTTCTCTTTAACATCGAACTTATCGTATTATTATTTTATTTTTTTCATCGATAATTAATTCCAACCATATCGCAGTGGGTACACGGGTAAACAGGAATTACCCCTACACCCACCGGTGGGTGAAGCCAGTGGGTGCACGGGTCGCGGGTCCTCGAAACATAGTAACATAATATAGGAATAAAGTACAAAATAATTATATACATCTACTTGGGTCCGATAGGTCCAAGATTAAATGTCACTAAGATAAAAATATATAGGCATATCATTAAAAAGGCCTTCATGTTGTTAAAATACAACATCAGATAAAATTATAAATAGTACCTAGTCAAAATAATAATGTCAACAAAAAACAGAAAATGTAAAAAAAAAAAAATAATCAGATACCAATAGAATTACCAAAAAATCAAAATCATGAGGGTTTATCATTATAAAATTCACATACATATAGGTATATACTATATTACTGCTTAAATAGAATATATAATTGCTCTTGATATAAGCGTCTAGTAGTCTGTCTCTGTCATGTTCAATCCGTGGCGCGAGCTCACTGGTTACCTCAAAAAAACAAACCTACGCCTCTCGATAGTTAACATGGCAGTATGCAATATCTGTTCCTACTTATTATCAGGTTGTTATTTATAAGTATATCAAGCGTAGCGTGTGCTGTCTTATGAACTTTTGCTTATTTTCTTGACATCTTGCTTTTATTGACTAACTTCTTGGTTTTTAAGTATATTCTCTTTTTTCTTTGAGTCAACTTCTCCTTGTTCTCGAGGCACCACAAAGGCGCTTCCCACCTAGTAGTATGAAGGATCATCAAATAAGCCGAGCCGTGTTTGTTGCCTGATTCTTCTAGGTTTGGTTGCGTTGGAACAGGAGTAAAGGAGAAGTCAAAAGTGGTATAATATTCCGAGAAAATTCCATCAGTACGAAATATATCTCAAAAAAAAGCTTATTTATTGGGCTACTCGAATGTATTAATTTTATATTTTATAGAGCCTCCGTTTCCGAGAAAATAATAAAAAAAAACTTGAAGGGAAAACATAATGAAACAAAGATGCCCCAACCACTCGTGTGTAATTGTGTAGTCTATGCAATACTTCCAACATAACTAGTTTGAGGTTTTACTCAAATGAAGTAGGTACGGAAAAATCACTCAAATCCTTTACCTACAAACTCAAACAAAAAAAAAACTATCATCCATGTATCAGTAACGTTATATTGTCTTGTAAACTTGTTTAAGAACTGAACTGAACTGAACTTAAAATTATTATTTATACCTTAAATAAAATGTTATTTAGAACAAGATTGAAAGTATGTCAAATGTAGAGGAGGACATGTATACATCGCCATCTCATGGGCACGGAAGCAAGTTGATTGTGCTATCCCTATCTATTATTCAACACGAAAATATGCCATTTTGTCTTCTTCTGCCTGTGCCCAAAGATATGATGACTAAAATATTATCCTTGAATGGAATACGTGCTAATACACATGAATAAAGTACTACTTCTTCTGTGCTAATACACAATTTACAACCAATTTATCTGTCCCCTGGGGTACCTGACAACTACAAATGTTTTTATGGAAGCGAGGAATGTAGGTACTTATGCATATTTCTATAGGTACCTACTATTATCAATATACGCAGCTCCTATCTATTAGTGAACTCTCCAGCAGTGTAGGTAGGTAGGTACCTACTCAGAACGTTTCCTGAACCTACACAGAACGGATAAACTAGTAAGTGAAGTGAATTATCTGTTCATGTTGTGTATCTATCAGTAGTAGGTAGGTACCTACATTTACAAAAAACCTATTTAATAATGGAGAGCAGTAAAAAATAAAATATGATTTATAAAATATTTTGCTTTATTATTTTTTCTCATTCGACTCTACGGCCGATGTGTCATTTTCAATTTCATCTCTTACTTTTTAAATGCTGATTAATTCACACAGCATTATCTAGCCCCAAGCTAAGCAGAGCTTGTGTTATGGGTACTAGATAACTGATATACTTAAAACAATACATTACTTTTTTTTATTATGCATATAAAATACCCAGAACACCCTGAACAAATATCTGCAGATCGTACAAATATTTGTTCCGAGGCGGGAATCGAACCCACAACCTCCTGTGTCGCAGGCGAATCTTCTCCCGCTGCGCTACAGAGGTCGTCATCTAAAAATCTGTCCTTCCACTCCGACCAACTGAACCGACCAACTGGTTGTGCAGAATGGAACCCGATGAGGGGTTTTATTCCAATCTAACCAACTAGTTATGCCAGAAAATATTAATTTTAAATATTTCAATGCCATCGAAAAAGCTGGCAGGTGGTAATATGATAAAATAATAACTTAAATTAATTATCTGTACATGTTCTGTATCTATCAGTATCACTTCAGACCCACCATACCCCTGGCCATACCCCTGGGGGTATATTAGGTACCTGCATTTACATAAGACTTATTTAATAATGGAGAACAGTAAAACATAAATAAAGATTTAAATAAAATATTTTTTGCTCTATTCTTCTTCATTTTCAATATAATCTCTTACTACTATGCCATCTAAAAAGCTGGCAGGTGGTAAGATGGTATGTTGGTGTCATGCCCATCCTAAATACCATACAATCGTCATTACATGTGCACAGCTCCCAACAGTGCGTTTTCCTATTATACAGTTACAATAGTATCCAGCAATTCGTTGACACCAATCATTTATAACATAATTTAAATGGAGCAATATATATAAATAGTATATTTTGCTGCCTTGGTGACGAGACTTTATCCTTCCTCTTAACAAAACTGAATTTTCTGAGTGCCTGGGTAAATTAGTGTCAACTTCTACTATAAACGTTCCATTTTCTCGAATGTGTTGTCGACAAAGCACAAGAAAATCTATATATTACTTGTCGGGGAAATATTTGGTTCTCATTATAGTTTTTCTCAACAGATCGTTCTAATAGCCTGTAACAACGTTTTCCGGTGCGTCTGGATAAGGATATGCCACAAGATATGCATACACAAATATGACGTAATTGTTGGTTGGATCTGTAATTAGGATCCTCAATGCGGTTGTTTGCTTCTTCTATCACAAGTTGCACACACTCTTGGCACAACCGATCATTAATAGTAATCTGTAGTAAAAGATAACTATATTAGTACCTAAAATAAAAGTAGACATTATGGGAATAAACCAGGGGGTGGGCAGCAACATCCACTTGAGTAAATCGATCAATAATGTGAGAAAAAAATAACCTACCTCACGACGACACCATTCCTCTGTTATTATAACTACGAGTAGTTCAGGTCCTAAGTCCAGAGCTAGGTATTCATGTTGCTGGTGGGAAGGTCGCAAGATAATATGGCAGTTAGCACATACAGCCATGGTTAGATATAATCAGAGTCCAGTAAAACAAGCGCCAAGATTGATCGCAATAGAGGGTTCGGAGTCCGTAGAATAAGCAAAGGTCAAATGTAAAAAAGCCCGGGAAGATATTTAATAATAACGCGACAACACGGTACGAAGGTAGGATCATAGAGGAAAGTAATATATGGGGGGTAGGATAGCCGTATGAAAAGTTATCTGTGGTCTTCTGTCTGCCCATGCCATGAAGTTATAGATTTACCTCTTTACCTATAACTTCATGGCCCATGCTGCCGCCAAATTCAAGCTTCTTGCTGCCGCCTGCATGGACGTAGTATGCCGCCTGCATACTACGCCTGGACGTATGAATACTAAGTCCATGGCCGCCTGTCTCGCTAGCTAGAGAGTATTAAAATTCAATAGTCTGCCTGCCAAAGAGAATCAAGTTCACCTTTCGGGAGTGTTGCAAGTTCTAAACTTTTGTTTGCACAACACAACAGTTAAATCAGGTTTAAAAAAAAACGGAGGTACCTTTATTATTTTTCATAAGCTTAAAAATAGCCAAATAATATGCCCTTTCTCCGTAAATAGCTATTATGTTGATAAGAATTTCGAGTTATTTTTATACCGGCCTCCATATATTTTTTGGACATCTCCTTTAGTTTATAAGCCGATTCAAAATGATCCCTGTGGTTTCAATGAATAAAATATTTTTGACTCTGACTTTACTTCAGGCACGGTCCCTTACAAAATACGTTAACAATTGATGTAACATAATTTTAAGACAACAAATTTATCAAGAAAGAAAATTGATGTTTTGTTATTGGTATTAAGATTGCTACCCATCAGAGGGTGGGGTAAACACAGTAATACAAAAACTGTTTTGAGTAACCTCATTGGTTAAGTTGTTAGCAGTCTTTCGTTGTAAGAGCTTTATAGTTTTTATACGGACCTTCGTAACAAATCATGTTTTTTTTTTAAATTTATAATTCAATCTGATGACCCTTCTGATGTTAACCTTTACCCATAACAATGCATTAAGGCAGAGGTTATCGCTTAACATCAGGTGGGTCATCTGCTTTTTTTTTTTTTTTTTTTTTTATAATTGGCTCCGCACGGCTTGTGCATTTGCCATTTTCAAGTATCTGTATTTTCACTATATTGTATTTTCAATATATTTTGCAACGTTATACTCCTTCCAAGTCGTCAAAGTCACAGTCAAGTCATGTTTTAGTAAAACGGTGGCCAATTTTACTAAAACTTTGGTAGACAATTTCCACCAATTTCAAAAGTCACGCAATTCACTTCCATTTCATTTCACTAAACTTGTGCTTATTAAACGAGCTACATTCGTTAAAATGCCATCAAAATAACACAAAAAAGTTTTCGTTTCGCGAGCGCTATTCTGTCACTTACTAACCTGACGCCTTAAAATAAAAATCACTTCATTTATCAAAGAGACTCATTTCAAAGGATCGCTATAACTAATTTGGGCCAAAATGTCCAATTTCAAGTAGATTAATCAGATATTTTAATTAAATGCAAAAGGGCTGTGATAAATGTTACCTAACAAATATTTTGTCAGTGGAATTGAATGGAAGTTTTCAGGAGTTTGGTGAGTTTATGGTGTTATATTTAGAAGTGGCTACGGATTAACTCATTTTAATGGAAGGAACGCGTAATTATACGTGGAATTGCTATGGAATTAGATATAGATAGATACACTTTATTGCACACCACATATAAAAGTAACACATTAAAAATAATTAGAATAATAGGTATGGAAGTACAACGGGCGGCCTTATCGCTAAGAGCGATCTGTTCCAGACAACCTTGGGATGGACTGGAATTGACGAGAACGATAAAGGACGGTGGTGTAAATCAAATAAATCAATAAAAGTGTACAATACAATCTAAATTATGATATATAAATACATAATATAACTACACAAAAAATACTACATAGTTAAATAAAACATCTGAACATATTACTTGAATTAACAGCTTTACGAGATGGACAAAAACTGATCGAGCAATAGCTTTTTGAATTAGTGGCTTCATGATAGTTTCAGCAACACAGAATAGGTAACATAACACCCAACAGTCACATATATAGCCCTGATCCCACACTAGGATTCCCAGTATTGTGGGTATCAGGAACTACGAGTACAATGCTACCACAACACACAGACACGGAACTAATATTTGCAGTTCATACAAACACGTCGTCGAACCCGCAAGCTCAAGTATCTCAGCAGGCTACGATTCCCGCCTCAGAACAAATATTTGTACGATTTGCAGATATTTATTCAGGGTGTTCTGGGTATTTTCTTATATATAACAAAAATATCTATCCATGTAATGTATTGTATTAGGTACATCAGTTATCTAGTACTCATAACATAAGCTCTGCTTAGCTTGGGGGCTAGATAATGTTGTGGGAACTGTCCAGCATTGTTTATTCCTTTATTTATTTTAGAAAGAAAGAAAGAAAGAATATATATTTATTTGTATACAAGAGCTACACAGAAACACAGAACACACTAAGACTGCTACCGGCTATAGGCCTCCCCTATAGAATGCCACGACGAACTGATATTGAGCTTCCGAGGATTCCATCCACCAACTTAAGTTAAGCGATAGTTTTAAGGTGAATGCTCACGCTTGCGGCGCGAACCCGCAACGATACTCTAGCTACGATACCCCTAAACAAAAAAAAAACACTGTAAAAATGTGTTAGGGGTATCATAGCTATACTGGTGATATTTATGAGATACTATTGTGATGGACCCGTGTCCCAAAACATCTGTTTAATATTTTTTTTTTATATCACAGCAAGATTTCGTTTCTTATTGTCTGAAGTGAAACAAAGGGAGTTGATTGCTTCCTGTATATTCAATAGAATTTAAAGTTCCCAGGATATTAAAATTCTATGTGTCCAATATAGAAAGCTTTTATTTTAGGATTCTTGGATGAGCGACAGTGGTTTTAGGATTTCTTCACAGTCACAGATGGGGCAAGCAGATGTCCTGACAATGGGTGATGGAGAAAAAAACCTTCCTTGCATAAAATGCGTGTGCTTGGGGAATTTTGGTACCTTGGTTATAACTGATCTGTAGAAATCTCGAGTAATTAGTTGAGATAAGTTATTTCGTCATGAAAGGAGACGTCTAGACATGACTAGATCACTTATCGAATAACACCTTACGAACCTAGGAAATAACTAGATTCTGCATTTCAGTTATAACTAGATATGAGTCTAATTTGTGTAGCGTTTCAGCGAATGGACACTGAAATCTGCGGATACACATACACTGTACTTAACTTGTTTTTCATGTTGGGAGACCGAGATTGAAACAATGGACTATATCTCAACCTGAAATGCGCGCGAACGCGACAGTTGGCGCCAAAAGGCGAAGCGACATCATGCGAGGCTTGCGAGCCCGCACGCTGAGTTTGAGTTTGGCGCGAAAAGTTGCGTCTCTTACGCAATGGTGACGACAAGATGTACCAATCACGTGTCACCCAGAAGATGTACAAAGAATGGACCAATGGCGTAACGGCAGTGGGGCGTGTTACGCTACGAAGAGGAAATGCCGTTAGAATGAGGGGATAGTCCTGCGACGGGGAGCGCATTCATTGAGTTTTGAACTGCGGAAGGAGGAAGTTTAGTTTCGCTAAGCACGGTAGAGTGTATTAGAAATCAGTGTCGTCTGACGGGGTCGTAACTAAAGAAGTGTTTAAGTCTCAGAGAAGACAGTGTTTATAATAATAGAATCAAGTGGCTAGCCTTCAAGAACATTAAAAAGCTAAGTTTTACTGTCCAAATCTGAAATCCAAATGACCTAATGACCTATTAAATCTCAGTAAATATTGGCATCATATATGTGCCCTGATTAACCTCCATATAAAAATGTGATTAGATCATTTGGATTAGTAATATATCTCAATTTGTGCGTGTATTTCAGACATATATATACCTCTATATTGCAGATTTCGTCTATAAAGACGTGTCCTTTTGTTCGGAGCCTAATTTATTGAGGGCCGTAGCAAAAATAGCTACTTAACGCTAAAGATTCTCCCACCAGTAAAATCCGGTTAGTAGTGGTAGGGTAATTAATGGCATATTGGTGTCCTTAGTTACCTGAGGCGAGTAATCTGTTTTCAGTTGAGGGAAAGCTGGATATGTTAGCTATTTCGCGTAATGCTAGGTATTATGAAAGATAACTAATATATCGCATCAGCGGTGGTATTATTAACCGCATTTTAATAATGCAATATAGAGGCTTGTCTTAGATTTAATTTCCTACAAGCCAAACCTGTATGCGGGATTGACTCGTCTTACTGTATTTCATTGATTTGTGTGTGTGTGCTTGAATGATTAAAATATTCCAATACTGAATTTAATATCACACGGTTTGATTTTGCTCAGATAAAACCCTAAATACTTAGGCAGGCTTATCAAATACATTTAGCACTCAGATAGTGCATACAACAGCTAAGAATAAGTAATTTTAGCCTGGATCCCGAGAGAGCAGATGCTGAACGTAAGTCATGAATATGCTAATTAATTAACAATATATTTAATCCTTAAATAGGCTCTGATTGTTTGCACAACGAATTCCCGCTATAAGCGAAGGTGGTTACAAGCGCTATATAAATATCTAAGCGATCCAATATCGGAGGCCTCCGTTTTACAACAACATCAAGATCAGCTACTGCAGACACGAGTTGTCTTAACCACGCATAGGACCAGGAACAAGCTTGTCCTGAAGAATCCACAGATGCTGACTTAGGACCTGGTGCCATGTCGAACCGTTCACCATAGAGGTCATCAGGCGGAGGAGTCGATCACACAGAACTGATAGCGGTCCATAGAAACCTGGCTGAGGTACAGCTCGATAATCACCAGCAAGTATCCATAAAAGTCAAGTCTAGAACCCTGGGGGCCCGATATTGATCGATCTAGCTCTCAAAGGTTCATAGACTTTCGTTAGAGTGCATATACAGCAGAAGTCCGGTTCTAATCTCTAGAAGGATGGGTTTTTTATAAAGATCAACAATTCACAAAACCAATTACGGACTCAAAAGACTCAATCCGGACAGAATTGAACCTTGTTACTAAACACATGACTAGTGGACACACACTGCCTTAAACATATCAATTTCAAGTAATACCAGACTGGTCCAAATACAGAGAAATATATATCCGTTTCTATTCTAAGCTAAAAAGCAAGTTGTAAGTAAACCGTTCTGTTCAGGCCAATTCATGACCAGCTCTGTTCTGGTGAGCTAAGGTCAGCAGTCTACTGAGAGAGAGAGAGAGAGAGGGGAGGAACGTTCAATTGCTCCACTAGGGTCTAGATGGTATCTAGACCGATACTAGGTAAGGAGGGGGAAACGTCACACTATCAATTAAAACATGTGCTCTCCTAGTTCTCGCGAACTCAACTTTTGCTATCTGAAGTGAAGCTGAAGTGTTGATGAGCCGTAATGGGCAAAAAACACCAAAAAAAATTATTTTCACGCCGCAAGCGTGAGCATTCACCTTAGGTATAAAATATGTATATTAGTTTATAAGATATATATTTATATTAGCTTAACGTTTAGGTATAATTTTACTTGATAATATCCAAATTCTATATGCAGTGAGAAGCGTTACCGTGCCGTTACATATTGACCCAACTTTTTTGACTATTGTAACGTACAGTTGAGATACTTTTGGCTATTGATAATATATGTTAAAGATAATGAAAAAGTTGTGGGAAAGTAATTAAGCTTCCGGGGCCCTTCGCGTTTTCAAAATTCTTTCAGGGCATCTAGTCGAAGCGACGCGTGACCCGAGAGCTGGCTCTTATCTGGCTCAACGCATTAGTATTGCCATTCAGCGTGGCAATGCAGCAGCATCTTAGGGAGGCTTCCGTCTGGTAGTGAGCTACCTTTAGATCGCTTGCAGCGGTCTTCAGGTGGCACAACTGTTTCATATGTATTTTGTACATACCTTGTATAATTATTTCTGTAAATAAATGTATTAAAAAAAAAAGCCTTAGTAACATCGAAATACTGGAAAGATTTCAAAGCAAGACCATCCGAAATATGCTAAATATACCTCCGCATATGAGTAACAAGTATGTGTACATGGATATCAAACTGAAAACAGTAAAACAAGAAATAGAATCCTACAGCAAAAACTATCAACTAAGACTAGATAGTCATAGGAACGAACTTGCTGCTCAATTACAAGGAACGGGCAGCCTTACATTTTCAAGACTGAAAAGACACAGTATACCAAGTCTAGTGGAAAGATTCACAGAGAAAGATTGAGAGATGACTCACTGGACTTATCTTTCTCCATTCAACACAAAAAACGGATCAAATCGGACAGCAAATTGGATTATTGTTATTAAAACAGATTGCCAAGACGCAATATACTTAATAAAAAAAAAAAAAAAAAAAATAAGCTGGTTGCGTTTTGTTTCACAGGAAAGCAAAGTTCTCTTATTTCATATACTTACGAACATCTTTGAAATTAATGCAATGGTTAATTATGACTTATTGTACCTATTCTAAGTAAAATTGACTTATCTCTTATCTTAACTTTACGTGGTTTTTGTGAGATATACTTAGCAAAATTTTAAATGATCTTATTTTGGTTGTTTCAGATCGCGAATGCCCAGAACTTGATCAGCCTGATATCGGAAACGTGATGTTGACTGGACGACTGTTTGGTGATAAGTGAGTATCTATAGAGACGTGGTGTGTCCGGCCTTAGAATAGACCTCTCCGTCACCTCCCGTGGATATAGTAAAGGCTGACTAAGAGATTACACCAGGGGACGGGCAGCAGCATTCCCCTGAATACTCAACACCAATTGTTTAGATAGGTACCTAGTATATAACGAATGTGTTTTGGATGCCGATTATACAGCCGTAACAGTGAGTTGTTCTAACGTTTATTTACCCGTTACTCCACATGCAAGGTACCTACTGCACCATCCTATATATACAAGGGATCGATCTCAAGGGATCAAACAGGAACTACTCAGCAATTACTGCTTGAAGGTAGAAGGTATGGTGTTTTTTTTTTTTTTATACTACTTGGATGACGGATCAAGCATGGGGCAAACCTGATGTTAAGCGGTAACTTCTGCCTATGAACAGTGCATTACCTCATAGATCACGTCCACCTACGACGCAACCTAAGTGGCATTGCACTGCGCCCGCCACCCTGAGACATAAAGATGAAAAGTCTCATGTGCCTGTAATTTCACCGGCACCCCTACCCTTCAAACCGGAACACAGAAATGCGAGCACTACTGCTTTGCGGCAGAAATAGGTATGGTGGTAGTACTTCCCCGGACGAACTCTTTCACAAAAAAGCTCTACTACTACTAACTTCACAAGACAGGAGGAGGGTGATAGCACTTCTCAGGACAAACTCCAAAGATGAAAGTTTCTACATTAATGTTTTACTTTTTCTCAGGGCCGTGTACTCCTGTCCCCATGGATACCACGTCGTCGGCCTCCAGAGCAGAAGCTGTCAGGCGGACGGCAAGTGGGCAGGACAACCACCGGCGTGTAAAGAGAACAGTAAGTTTCTACCCAAGTTCAAGTGGTACCTGTGTATGTTGTGCGATTCGTTTCTCTATTGGTTTGGACACTTCTTGAGAGCTGTCCCGAAGTCCATTGTTAAAATGAAAGCGATGATCAAGATTCTTCATCTAGCGTATAAATGGTTTGCCTCTTTTGCAATGGTTCGCACGGGTAGCCCCCGGTGAACCCCCCCCCCCCCCATTCTGCTATTCGGAGCGGAGAAGAATCCACAAAAAAAGAGATAACTAACATCGGTCCAGCCGATCTTGAGTTATAAGTGGTGTAACTAACACGACTTTGTTTCATATATATAGATTATGATTGTTGGTTGAGTTGCAAATAAATTATTCTCTATCTTTTCTTTCTTTCTCTTTCTTTCTTAGAAAGTAGCCACTTCTACAGCATTGTCTGTGGCTTTGTTAAGGTCCTCCCTTGTGCAGGGGGTCACAAGGCACAAGTGAGCAAGTGAGGCATCGACTGAATGGTAGCTCCGCAGTCACATTTAGTCCGGTAAGTCTCGCATTCCCCATTTGCAGAGGTTTTGTCTGCACCGGCCAACTTGGGTCCAGAGTATGATCAACATGATCATTCCACTAGCAAGCGCCTTTTAGTATGTAGTCTACGCGTTTCACTCCCATTCTTTCCACAGTCTACTGCCTCCAACCGCCTACGATTGAGCACGCGCGCCACTCTGCCCTGCCCGAACAGGCCACCTTTGACTTGGATGCCACCGTTCAATACAACTGCCATACTGGCTATGTGACCAACGGGTTCCCCCGGGCGAAGTGTCTTGCGATCGACGGCCAAGCTTCCTGGTACGGGCCGGATATCAGCTGTGAACGTGAGTATTAATAACACCGAACATCAGATCAGCTCTCTGTCCCCATAATATTGTATTGTCGAAAGTATGCAAAACATCTCAATCGGTTGTGGATTACTGCTTTAAAATTCAGTTGCAAGATTTGACCCGAACATACTTGCAGGTTAAATAAAAGCTTGTAAACTAATGGCCTTTTTGTGCCAAAGCTTAGGGCTTATCGGAAACAAATAATAACAACACCACCTAAGAAAACTTCTTGTAACCCTCTCCACCAGCTCGATCCTGTGGTGAGCCTGGCGACGCCCCCCACGGCTGGGTGACTGCCGACTGCCACACGTTCGGCTGCCGAGCCGTGGTGCAGTGCGGGCAAGGCTTCGAGCTTGTCGGCAAGGCGGAGCGCTACTGCCAGGCCGACGGAGCCTGGGCGCCCAAGGAGATGCCCACTTGTGTCCGTGAGTACTATTGAGTAAAATTATCTTTGGGGTTGGTGATGAGTCTGGCATAGATAGGTATACCAAGATACCAGAAGCCTTAGACAAAGTAGGTAACATTCTACAGGTCTAGCGCTGAACTGAGTCAGTCCTTGAGGTATGGGAGCGGTACAGGAGGGGTGTTCTCGTTACGACGAAATGAAGCGTGGCTTCATGTCATCTAATAATTTGAGATATGAAAACACCCCTCCTGTACCGCTCCCATACCTCAGGGACTGACTCAGTTAAACGCTAGACCTGGGTCCCATCTCTGGGAAAACGCGGTTTTCCAAGATAAGGTTAAGCAATGATCTTTGAGGTCAGTTTCTGGATGACTTTTTGCGTGTTTTTTTTTTCGAAATACCGATTGATGTTCGGTTGCGCCAGATATTTATACTTGAAACAGGCAAAATTGAGAAAATAAAGATTTTACTAAGAGGCCATTCAAAAAATGGTTTTTACGAACCTCTTTGACTGCCATCATTATCAAGCAGGTATATACCTAAGTAGTAAGGAAGTTATAATGACTGAAGCTTCTACGAAACTATCTCCAGATAAGATTGCTAAGCAATACCCCTCAGGCGTTTCAATGTGAACTTAATCCTCTAAGCTAAAGCAACTATTTACACAGTTTAATAGTTAGAACTTCTAATTAAGTAGGTACTTTATTATCTAAATTGGCTGTTGGATCGCATTACACATAATACTCATCTGCGCTGATAACGTAATTCACCCGGCAGTGTAATTCTATCGGATAGTAATTACACCGGAGTCGTGAATCGATAGTATGTAAATGAAACTGATTGGCTTTAAGTACATAATTGAGGTTCACGAGTGGCGAACCGGATGACGCCTTCATTGAGGGAAGGCCCCTGAATGAACCGACGACGTTTTAAAGGTTGCAAAAAGTAATACAAAATATTTTTTATTTTGTATAAATATAAATATAATATAAAGTATAATATAAACATAATATAAATATAATATATGGGGAGGCCTAATTCCAGCTATGGACTTCTTGAGGCTGATGATGATGATATAAGTAATGTATATGATCATCATCAACATCATTCTACAGAAGTCTACTGTATTCAATACTCTTGGTAGAATTATTGGAAAATGAAAAGTATGTAGATTCGCATTGAAAGATGAAATATGTATGTAAAATTATTTTGCAATAATGACTGGTGCGGAATTTCAAACTAATTACTTATAGCATCGGTAATTTGTGAATTTACGTGATTGATTGCATGTCCGAAGTTATTGAAGTCACAGACAAAATTGTACCAAAGTAATTAGGTTACTCAAACATAGTTCTTTGACAGAAATAAGTTACTTAAATAAGTTTTAGTAGTAGTAGAGCTTTTTTGTGAATGAGTTCGTTCGGGGAAGTACTACCACCATACCTATTTCTGCCGCAAAGCAGTAGTGCTCGCATTTCTGTGTTCCGGTTTGAAGGGTAAGGGTGCCGGTGAAATTACAGGCACATGAGACTTTTCATCTTTATGTCGCAGGGTGGCGGGCGCATTGCAATGCCACATAGGGTGCGTCCTAGGTGAACGTGTCCTATGAGGTAATGCACTGTTCATAGGCAGAGGTTACCGCTTAACATCAGGTGGGCCATCTGCTTGTTCCGTCATTCATTAGTATAAAAAAAAAAAAAACTTACACAAATTGTACACAACCAGAAGCCCAATTCTCTTATTTATTTTATAACCATACTGCAAGTTGACCGAAACGAGATTGTATTGTAAATTGACTGAGAAATTGGTATGCTGCTCCCTCATAACAACAATATAATCTACTTTCGGTTCTTGCGACCATATATTAGAGTAGGATAGTGCTATATAATAATTGTAAAGAGTGAAAGAGAGAATTCTCAGAACTTTGAAACATTCAAGTTACAGTCACATTTCGATATAATCACATTCCGCGTTGTATTGTCAGGTGAGCAGAATACCATTTTTGACGTTTGTGACATCGACACTAGATCGTAACATGATCCGAACTTTAATTTGACTATTTATTATTACGAGAATTGGCCTTCAGAGTAAACAAGTGTTCTCTGTTAATAAGAAACTCTATTTTGATTTAAACGGAAATAGGTTAAATTAATATGCAAAATTATAAAGCAGCGTTATAAAGTAAGAAATATAAGAAATTAATCAGAAATATACACAAAAAAACAAACAGAAAATATATTCACATAAATCCTACTATATTTATTTGAGGCTTCGACCAAAGTAAAATAAATGGACTGGCCTTACCCATACAAAACGTCCGTGAAAAATAAGACAATTCGGATTTAGGGTACGGTCAACAAATAAACTATCTATCTATCTATCTATCTATCCAGCCACTGCTGAGTAAATCTTTCAAATAAACTAGGTGAAATTAAATTATTGAACTTCTTAAAAACTGTATTTTTTTAATACTTAATACTTTAACAGATGCAATGTGTTTTCTAAAGTTATTTCAGTAGGTTTATAGTACAAAAAATCGCCGAAAAAAATGCAATTATTGAATGAAACTTTTACAAAAATACATGGTTCCCTTCTGTTTTATGTAGTTACGTATCTATTTTTCAGCTCTCAAACATACACAATATAAATCAATAGAAAAGCAAGTCCACCTAAGGTCTTCAGCTCAATCAATTTGTGAAAAATATATTTTTCATCACTCAATAAACTAAGAAAATATCATAAAAATCGTACGGAAACATAAATGTATAAAAATTCCAGTATTTAAGAAACTGCAGATTGCAGTTTTAAGAATTTTGCACAATGAGTTTTTTTATACTACTTGGAATGACAGATCAAGAAGATGGCCCACCTGATGATAAGTGGTACCCTCTGCCTATGAACAGTGCATTACCTCAGGTCACGTCCACCTAGGACGCGCCCTATGTGGCATTCCACTGCGCCCGCCACCCTGAAACATAAAGATGAAAAGTCCCATGTGGCCGTAATATCATCGGCACCCTTACCCTTCAAACCGGAACACAGCAACTACTGCTTTGCGGCAGAAACAGGTATGGTGGTAGTACTTCCCCGGACGAACTCTTTCACAAAAAAGCTCTACTACTACTAACCGTTTTTTGGCGTATAGAATTCATTGTGTAGAAAATGATCAGAGCAAATACGGGAAAATGTATTCCACTTCCAAAAGTCGTCCGTTCTTGCTCGTCTTATGACTTCTATCCATTTTTGTTTACCTTAGATTTTTTTTGGAAAGCTATAAGGTTAATTAACATGCCATTACATATTATATGCAATTACCTAAAGCGACGTGCTTAGCAATGTTTTGACGTAAATAATGCAAATTACAATTCTAAATCAATACGATACCCCTTAGGCATCAGATTTTTTTGCAGTCTGTACCGGACCATCCGTCATGCGTGAAGTCTTGTCAAATATTTCGTCGCTGTAGTTGGAAAACTAAATAAGTAATAACAACAACAAAACCAACATCGCGAGAAAAACGCGATTTACTGTTTTATTGCGTCAAAAATGGCAATAACTTTTTTATCGTAACTAATTTTTCAGTCCGTGTTTTGATATGTTATAGATTGGTACTGTATCTATTTTCGAATTTAATGATAATACATTTTAGTTCTTTTGATTAAGAGAAAAAAATAAAAAAACGACTATGTATTTTTCCCTCGCCAAAGATTTGAATAATTGAAATGATCTATTATTTACTTATTTGAATATGACAATCCTATCCATGGGTATAGATTTATATAATATTAAAATACATTTTAAAATAAAACCAACTTATAATCATTTCTTTTTATCAAGACTGAATATTAGAAAACTACTGAAACACCTACATTATTTTAGCAGACTTATAAATTCAAAGTAAGTGACATAACAAACTTATCATACGACTAATGCTTATAAAATCAACAAAATGAAAAAAAATTGTGGAACACAATAATTCTAAGTATCAAAAAGAAAAAGTTATGTCGACTAAAATTAAAACTATCTACGAGTATAAACTTGTGTCTGTTAACTTTCATTCAGAGTGGGGAACATTGAGATAATGTCCTGGGGCGTAGTCCTCCTTGTCGCTCGTCCTCTAGAGCAAGACGTGTCCATCGACATGTATGGGCCATCATAACCATGCAATAAAGTCGATTTCGCAAAATGTGTTAGTTATGTAGTTTTCCTACCACACGACGATTTATAAGTTTTTTATCAATTGATGAAAATTATATTACAAAACCTTTACTTACGAATTAAATGCGATGCCTGAAGCTTTATTTGTATTTCTTGTGTTGTTTGCACTTACAGAAAAGCACAGGAAGGCATTGTATTACCAAGGTATCTAATTTTGGTATTTTTCAGCATAGCTGTCACTCGTTGCCGTGACAAAGACTGACTGAAGCGAAGTATACTAGCTAGGTCTGTTTAGAAGCTTCAAAATTATCGTTCCCTAAGGCCCGTCCATTCATTTTATTTACGTCGATGATTTGAGGTAAAAAAAATGGTTTATCAGGAGAAGGTTCCATTTGAAAACATGTTCGACAAACTAAGATTTAAGTTAAGTTCTCTCGAGAACCGCAAATTAGCAAGAAATATTTGCTTGTAATGGTAGTTAAAGTCCTAAATGCCAGATTCATCCCCAACTTTAACATATAATTTTAAAAATCTTGCATTGCTTCGTGACAATGTAGTTGCCAATTTTCAGTGTCTTCCTGTTCTTGGAATGCTGCATGGGACCCCCTTTGACTCTACAAGTCTGCAGTCTTCAACTCAAAGTTTAATACAGAGCTGAGACTTATTTTACTCGTATACGTTTCTCTCTTTGTCTTTAAATAGCTCTTTTTGTCTTTTCATAGTCTTTGTTCACTCCTTAGTTACACTGAAGGTTTTGTGGATTTTAAAGTAACGTAAACTTTGGTCTACACCAAATTGCCGTTAATAATTAAAAGAGTGGTGTAAAGTATCAGACTACCGACTTGTAGACTCTCCAAGCGGGTCAATGGTCTTTCATTGAGTTTATGGGATAGTGGCATGGTGCTTCGTCAATATCATGGCTAAGGCAAATCATTGTCATGACGCAATTAGTGTACTGGGTGTCTCACTTTATTATCCTCTTTAGTATACAGTTTTTTTATGTTTTGTATATGTGAAAAGAGACCCATTGAGGCTCTGCCGACCCTTTCGGGGAAAAAGGCGTGTGTATGTATGTATGTATTGTTACCTTCTATACGATTTATTTATTTTGCTGATAACGTAATGTTTTATGTTACAAACTGTTATGTCCTTTGTTAATTTATTTGAGTGTTTTAACAGTTATAATTATTTCCAAATCCTGCCCGATTGTTAGTTTTCAAAATGTTTTAATTTTACAATTATTAATACCTATACGTTATAGTTTTCATTTCATTTCTCAATTTTTACAATAATATTTTATTGTTCTGTTTTATTACCACCGTGTTAATTGATTAGTTTGTTAGTCAGTTGCGAATTTTGGAGGATTTATCTAAAGTGAGATTCCCACTAATTGTAGTTCTAAAAACAATAAATTAAATTCTTTTTTCTCCTTTCCCGCTGCTAGAAGGAGAGAAGGGGGCATAAACAAATTAAGTAGTCTTCAGCGTTATAGAAGTTGTTATAATATTCAAATTCTATAGACTTTCTTCCTTAAAGAATTTTAAGCCATGATAAAACAATAATCTTACTGCCTATAGCTTATTAGCTACGTAGATATGATATTAGTGTAGAAGCTTTAAATAAATGTTGAAATTACAAGAATTTATTGTGAAAAATTTCTTACCTATTCTATACTATGCTGTAGTGGAATAAAAATAAATAATATAACGTTGTTTCATTTATATCAACAGCTGTTATAAATTTTTGCATGATTTAAAATGTTATGAAACTTTAATTTAAGTGTATAATTATATCATTTTGCATCTTTAATTATTTGTACTTGTACTTATAATGTATTTTTCAAAGTTTACCTAGCGCCATCTGTTATGAATCGATCGATTTACGTTAAAGCGACGCGTGTCGCCATCTAGTGGTCACACAGGTGCAGTGCCCACCGCCGGAGGCGCCGCGGCATGGTAAAGCAGTGTACACATCGTGCGCCTACAACTCCGTCGTGTCGTACGAGTGCAAGTACGGATACCGCCTTGTGGGGGATGCGACTAGAAGATGCGGCGCGGATAAGAAGTGGAGCGGAGCTCAGCCTATGTGTAAAGGTAAGCTTGATTTCGCTCACACTAATTAACATAACATAAATTTTACTTATACAATACAATTTACTACTATTTTACAATAAATACCTACCTACCTACATAAAGTTAAACAGAAAAAAACACATCATCGAAAGAAAGGACATAGGACTAAGCAACGGGGCGTCAATACTACAAGTTACAACATAACATACATACATACATAGACACACGCCTTTTTCCCCGAAGGGGTAGGCAGAGCCACAATAGGCCTCTTTTCACAGTGGGTTGCACCATCGTGGAATATAGACGTGACAAGTGGTGAGCTCATCGCCGCCATTGCTTCTCACGACTGACTCAGCTAACGCTTTCTTCCAGTAATAACACATTCCATAATAAGCTACCAGCCAGGACAAATCTTATACCAACGAATCTTATCAACAAGTCCGGGTAATCCCTTAGTCGGCTTTTACGACATCCACGGGAGGAGACGGAGGGGTCTATTCTTAGGCCGGACACACCACAGCAAACATAACTACCTACCTTTAAGTAACGAGTTAATTTAAACCTCCTTTTGTGAAGTCAGTTTTTACAAATTACATTATAGCGTTGTTAATTCTAACCAAAACAATGCTTTAAGCTGTATTTTTGTTCTTTAGATATGAAGGTAACATAAAACATGTCATTAAAACACTATTTGAAATATAACTTTTGAAACTATCATGGTTATGTAAATACTTTTCACTAGAATTTATATTTACCATGATTCTTGAGTTTTATTTGATCCCGATATTTCGGCTCAGTTGCATGCGCCATGATCACGGGAGAACTAACTAAAGTCTTTGCGAGTAGATGTTACGAGTATTGGCAGGTATATCGATCTACCCTCTTTGTCACTCTTTTATTACGAACGTTACCACTACCATCAGAAACTCAAGAATCATGGTAAATATCCCGTTTCTAGTAAACACTATTTGAGTTCATAATCGCGGTACGCTATGAGCGTAGATAAAAGAAGTTTCTCCAAAACTCTTCTGTATTTTCACAGAAATCAATTGCGGTCACCCGGGACAGCTCTGGAACGGCTGGCTGGAGAACATATCCTCGGGAACTGGGCTGGGAGCGTCCATCATCTTCCGCTGCCAGGATGGTATGAAGATGGAGGGCAACGGGTCAGCGGTCTGTCAGAGTGATGGCTCTTGGAGTTACCCATTGCCAATGTGCCTTGGTAAGTTAGTTTCTGAAACTCCTTTGTCCACCTAGGACGCGTCCTAGTATGCAGCAATAAATAGGAGATAGGAGATATTACCCCAGACGAACTCTTTGACAGAAGACTTTCAAATAACAAGATAATTTTATTTTAGAAACACCCCTGACTCTTATTAATGTAGATAATAACAAGTTAATTTTATTTTAGAAACACCCCTGACTCTTATCGAGGTAGATAATAACAAGTTAATTTTATTTTAGAAACACCCCTGACTCTTATCAAAGTAGATAATAACAAGTAAATTTTATTTTAGAAACACCCCTGACTCTTTTCAAAGTAGATAATAACAAGTTAATTTTATTTTAGAAACACCCCTGACTCTTATCAAAGTAGATAATAACAAGTTAATTTTATTTTAGAAACACCCCTGACTCTTTTCAAAGTAGATAATAACAAGTTAATTTTATTTTAGAAACACCCCTGACTCTTATCAAAGTAGATAATAACAAGTTAATTTTATTTTAGAAACACCCCTGACTCTTATCAAAGTAGATAATAACAAGTAAATTTTATTTTAGAAACACCCCTGACTCTTTTTAAAGTAGATAATAACAAGTTAATTTTATTTTAGAAACACCCCTGACTCTTATCAAAGTAGATAATAACAAGTTAATTTTATTTTAGAAACACCCCTGACTCTTATCAAAGTAGATAATAACAAGTTAATTTTATTTTAGAATCACTCCTGACCCTTATCAAAGTAGATAATAACAAGTTAATTTTATTTTAGAAACACCCCTGACTCTTATTAATGTAGATAATAACAAGTTAATTTTATTTTAGAAACACCCCTGACTCTTATCGAGGTAGATAATAACAAGTTAATTTTATTTTAGAAACACCCCTGACTCTTATCAAAGTAGATAATAACAAGTAAATTTTATTTTAGAAACACCCCTGACTCTTTTCAAAGTAGATAATAACAAGTTAATTTTATTTTAGAAACACCCCTGACTCTTATCAAAGTAGATAATAACAAGTTAATTTTATTTTAGAAACAGCCCTGACTCTTATCGAGGTAGATAATAACAAGTTAATTTTATTTTAGAAACACCCCAGACTCTTATCGAAGTAGATAATAAATTATTCATTGAAATCCCAAGGTGAATTTTTTCGTCTTATAAACTAAATTTACTCCTGTTCCAACGCGACCAAACCTAGAAGAATCGGGCAACAAACACGGCTTGGCTTGGCGTGACGGAATACCACATAGGGTGCGTCCTAGGTGGAAGTGACCTATGAGGTAATGCATTTTTAAAAGCAGAGGTTACCGCTTAACATCAGATGGGCCATCTGCATGTTCCGTCATTAAACCAGTAAAAAAAAACGTTTTCACTCACATACAACTTCTCACCCTATACGTATAGATACACCTCTGGTCTGATTGGGGTAAAAACTGTTCGTATAGTAATGTGGGTTCAATGTATGTTTCAGCTCCATGCGTGGTTCCTCACGTGTCTCAAGGGAGAGTGGTGCTAGTCGAGAACAAGACCGCAGTTATAGAGAACAGTACTTATGAAGCTAACACGCAGATTGTGGGCAGTTCTTCAATGGTACAGCACGGTGAGTTTTATTAACCGACTTCAGAAAAAAAAGCGGCCAAGTGCGAGTCAGACTCGCCCATGAAGGGTTCCGTAGCAGCAAGTAACATAATATAAAAGTTCTAGGATGGATATGATATCGATACGATATGACGTATTAAAAAAAAACTACTTCGTTCAAACCAAAATTCCTAATGTTAGATTTGATTTTTAACTGACTAAATCAAGTACAATATTCAAAATTTGCATGGATACTACATTATAATTCCGAGGGCTAACTGTACCAGAAATACGATAAGACAATATTTTCTCGATAGAAAAGAAAACCAAAATTACCTCGAACTTTTGGCTAGAATTATTGCTTATTAAAATGGAGCATATTATTGATTTAAAAATAAGATAAATAAAATAAATACAACAAAGCAGAGGGTTTACTGTAGGGGTTTTGTAAAATCTATTAAAAATGAACCCCTATTTCTCCTGGTCACGCTATTACTCGAGAATGGCCGGACCGATTTCGCTAATTCTTTTTTTGCTGTATTTGATATTGTCAGGAGATAATTTATTAAAACCTGGTTTGTGACGCCGCATTCGGGTCACCGGGACCACGCGAACGAAGTCGCGAGCGGACCGCTAGTTATCTATATTTTACGAGATATTCAATAAAACTGCTTCTTCGTGCACTGCGAAGCGTTTTTTTTTGTATGAAGATTTCTACCTCGCGTTGGCGCATATACTTGGTTGCTGATTTCCCTGTATAAACCTTCCAGGTGAAATAATATTGGTGGACTGTGAGAAGAACTACGAGTTTCCTTCGAACAACGCAGCCGTCACTTGCAACAATGGAACTTGGACCCAGATACCGAGATGTCAACCGGCCAGGTAAAACATAAAGATTACATTCGAAGACACAAGATAGAGGCACAGAAGATATATAAAATAAAAGGGCATTTATTCCTTACACTATCATCACTTACAAAGGTTATAATTAGAAAAATCATATTTAGGCTAGTGTGAGAGAAAAGGTCGAGGGCTCAGCCACGCTGTTTTTCAGCCTCGCCTTAGAATGCTGCTGTCGTCACAGGAGCCATGATACTCGGAAGCTATCCGCACTGTATACACCTACTGTGCTAGAGGGTTCTGTCATATTCCTACTCAAGTCACAAGACGAAAGTCAGTGACTATGCGTGTTTGCAAGTGATGACTTACGGCAAAAAGACGTGGCCAACATATAGCTCAATATGTTATTTAAAAAAAAGTTTTTTTATAACATTATTTTTGGCGCCAAAAACCCGCCCTTTTGTTTTTTATAATTTACATCCCAGTGGTATTCGCTCAATAAAAAACAAGCTAACGCCATATCACACATTTGACACAACAATGGGAAAATTACTTCTTGGCCTGTGCGCCACAATTCTCAAACATGAATAGTGTTTCCCCTACATGCGCAATCCTTAGACTGGGTACAAACAGTAGGTACCTATCTGATTTAAGATTCACAGAATTTTTCTATCTTTTAGATGCAAGAAAATGCCAAAGTTCCCTCGCAACGGTATGGTGATAGCTCCGAAGACAGAGCATGGTATGAAAGCGCGCTTTCGCTGCAAAGATGGGTTTGAGCTGCAGGGAAACCCCATAGTGGTGTGTTCCTTTGGAAACTGGAGCGGGGAGACCCCTAAGTGTGCTGAAGGTATGTCCACTACCAACCTAACCTATAAACTACAATAATATCTTTCATATGGAAATGAAAACCACCAACTCTATCTTCATCGTAGTGATTTTGTTTATCTTCTGCTTCCAGTGTTTTGTCCATTCCCTGGCTACATAGAAAATGGGAAAGTTCTGCTAGTTGGCAACATGGGATTGTACGATTATCGACCTTATGTAAAGAAGGTGGTCAATAATAAACAGATAATGTATGAATGTGAAAAAGGCTACGTGTTATCTGAAGGGGCGCCAGGAGCCACTTGTGTTGGTGGTCATTGGAGCCCAAGAGAACTGCCCAAGTATGTACAACATTAGAAATCAGTCAGAAAGTAAACATATTCTTGTCAAACTAATTCAAATACATTTTATATCTATTTCAGATGTACTCTCTACCAACACCCCCGAATTAGATGGAGTCGTAGGCGCAGATCCATCCCCGAACCAGAAATCAGACACAGAAGATCTGCCTACCTTCGTCAGTACTACACCAAACTCCGACACCAAACAGACCCAGAACACCAATACGTGGATCAGCTGTACGAAAAATATAACCATAACACACAGAAACCAACGCTACGACATGCCAACTTCAAAATAATGAAAAAGTTTGATACTGATTTCGAAGACGATGTTACCACTGATGATGAGAATCCTGAAAACTTTCCAACAGCTGTGTATACTGTGTACAATGTTCACGGAGAACCAGTAGGACATAGGCTGTATTCGTATCAGCCAGTTTACGAACCAGAAATCGATACTAGTGACGATGTATCAGAATATGAAGACTCATCTGAAAGTGATGCGGCTAACGACATCACAGTACTTAAAGGTGGATTATTCCCTGATCATAATGATAGTGAAGAGAATATAAATAAACTGAAGCACCAGTATTTTGAAAGGTACTTAGATAAAAGACGAAAAAGGTATTTGAATAAAAGTAGTGAAAACGATAAAACGGAATTTAGCATGGAATTGCAAGAAGATGAAAGTGTAATAGATGCTAAAAAGTCGAAAATTAAGACCACACCCAGAGTAAGACGAAAACGAAACATCTATCACGAAGAGTTTGATAGAGAACATTGGACTATCAAACCTACAGGACAAGTTTTGGAATTAAATAACGACATTGAAGATTTGCTCAAAGTTATACCATTAGAAGTTAAAGCAGTGAACGATACGGCTAAAGAAAATAGCCATGAAATGGCAGTAATACCTTTACAGTACAACAAAACGAATTCAACTGAAGTTGATAACATTTTAGATAAAAGAGAGAAACGGACAAGTAGGAAAACTGATAGACTAAATCAAACAACAGCTGCCATACCGAAGACGTAAGTAAAATGATCGCCTCGTAACATTGCGGCTGCAAATAAAAAGTACCAAAAAGCGTCGGGGATACGTGGTGGGAGCTTGCAGGCGCTTCAACTAATTTCACAGCAGCCATGTTAAGTGGCGTGTATTGTAATTTATTAAATACATTCTACTTACCTAAATCTCGCTAAACAGCATTAAAGCAATAAAAATCATTTTCATAGAGGAAGAGAGGGCAAAGGTGGTAGACGGCAACAAGCTCCCGATAGCGAGGAAAATGGACAGAATGGTGATGGATCTGAAGGAAGCAAGACGGAAAATGGTGAAAAGGGCAAGAAGGGTCGACCAAAGAGTCCCTGTGAACCGATTGAAAGTGAACCTTACGTAAACATTGAGATAGTAAAGTATGGACGGGATCCAAATAACACTTTTAGCTCAGGTATGGGTAAAGTAGATGATAAATTTCTTATACCTTATCAAGATTTTATATTAAATGCAGTTTATAACAACGATGATGAAGCTTATCTCCAAACACTTACTTTTTTAAAGGGACCATAGTTCGAGTAGCTTGTGGAAAAGGTTACGGACTAAATCTTGATCTGAACGCAACAGTGAAATGTGTGAGAGGCAGGTGGAAACCAGAGAAACCGAAATGTGAAATCTGTAAGTATGAATAGAAATATGTATGTGGGCAATCAGAAAGTTACGCGAAACAAAAAAAGTTCTATTAGTGAAGTTTTTTGTACTCTATCTTTTCAAAGAACTCTGCACCAGCATCTATACAAAGGTTCATGCGTCTAAACCATTTTTCGAAACACATCTTCCAATTCGCCTCCGACACCTCTTCTGAGCATTGGTGAGTTTGTGCGGCACCCAGCGCGAAATTATCCTTCTGATGCGGAGATGCTCATGCTAAATCGCGTGAATGCTTCCCGCTCCAATCTGCAGTATGTGCTGAATATCTTCATACGTAATTCACCTATTGTCTTAAATTAATATTCAGTGCTAACACGTTTGCTTCCGGAATAGCCGACAAAGACTCCTTTCTTCATCCCTGATAGTCGTTCGCACTTAAATTCGCTAGACCAACTTGCCTTAGAAGGGCTTTCATCCATGCCGTTTGAATTCAATCATACGATTCATCTGGTCTTAGGCGACAATTGAAATAAAAAAAAAACTCGCCAAAATTATCCCGACGCAGACCCATTTTTCAATGAGATACTGTGAATAGCTCAAATTAGCTCGTAAATAATCGTGTTTATAACTGACCAATGTCTATAGCTTTTTGGTATTGTTAAAAATCAGCAGCCTTTGTATCTGTACGAAAAGCTCGACTTTTCAAATCGACATATACGTTTTGCCACTCGCTTAATTTGTCCACACCACAGAACGACTGCCTTTCGTGGCAGCTTCCGGTATGCTGCCACGAAATATTGGAACACTTTGCCGCCACCAATTAGAAATTCAAAATCTATTCACTTCTTTAAAAACACACTTAAGAAACATTTATTACATTCACAATTTTTACCATCCACAAGTAGTCGTTCTGGGCCTAAATTTAGTTTATTTTAATACAGCATAAGTTTCACAATGATCTCTCTTCTCTTTTGTTTGTTTTGTTATTTGTTTATTTTATATAATATAATACTTATAGAATCATAGCTCTACCACGATTTAATTTAATAATATTTCATCTTTTCTTTTCTGTGTAACACGTGTGTCGCAGTGCTGCCCAACACACTGGCGTCACGTAAAACCAGCGCTGCACAGCGTTTGCGCTGTCGCAGCATACGCTGAGTGACGACCATTTTTGCTAATTTAATTAATTGGATAATGTTTTAGTTGTAAGTTTTTGTGTCATTGGCAAAATAAATATATTTGTATTTGTATTTGTATAGATAAAAACTATTTTCAAAAACGTTCTGCGTTGCCTGCCTTTATAGTTGTATTTCGACGCGAAGTTAACTTTTTCAGGGATTAGTATTTTGTTTATTGAATGGTGTAAGTGTAAGTGCTTAATTTATTTGCTTTTTAATGTTTCGCACATTATTTGTGCAACTAATATTTTCACTGTCTTAGTATTTGATTACTCCTTTATGTATTTTAACGACACATCTTTTATGCACTTCCTAAAGTATATTTTTCAGGCGTTTATTTTTATTTTTCTCTATTCAATTTGTATCCTACAAAGTCTTATCGAAGCAATCTCTTAAATATTTCTGGATAAATAACATGGATGTTGTTGTTGAAAATCTTACTTTTCCTCTTCACTTGTATGTGTTTTTGTTTTCGTCATTTATCTTATTCTTATTACAAAAATCTATGAATACACCTAGAACTCTCTTATACATAACTTAGTTGATTATTTTAAATATTCCAGTGCCCTGTCACGTGCCCTCGACAGAATACGGTATCTACACCATGGCGGAAGGCGCCGTCCACACAGCTACCCAGGTCCTCTCTGGTATACAGGAGGAAAAGGAACTGAACGAGACAGACCCAGTGCCCAACGGTCAAGTTGTGCACTTCTCCTGTGAATATGGGTAAGGGTTTGAATCCTTATCCCTCAAAAATCTTTTATTACAAGCTTTTATTTACTTGCAATATATGTATGTTTTTCTGTGTGGAATCCGGGTGGAATCTTGCAACTGAATTTTAAACCAGTTATTCCCATCAGTCGATTGAGCTGAAATTTGGTATACCTGTCAAGTTCCGATGACAATACAATATGATGGTGACAGCGAGCTGATCGGTAACGATCACTAATTTTATAAAAGCTTGTATTGCAAAAAATATTTTGCACAAAAACTTGTTCTTATTAATGACTTGTTAGATGTTGCAATCTTCACCTTGCCGAGGGCATACAACCTGTTTTCTAATATAATGATTATCCCTTGACTTTTAGGTACAACGTGCAAGGACCGACGAATCTCCGCTGTTGGCTGGGAGAGTGGGCGGTTACGAGCATGCCGGAATGCGTAGCAGGTACGAGTTTTGTACTCCAATTAGAGGTTCTGTTCCACGAATTTCAGATACGGATTTTGAGTTATTTCATTAATTTCATTCATAGAGACACGCCTTTTTCCCCGAAAGGGTAGGCAGAGCCTCAAATGAGCCTCTTTTCACCGTGGGTCACACCATCGTGGGATATAGACGTGACAAGTGGTGAACTCATCGCCATTGCTTCCCACGACTGACTCAACTAACGCTTTCCTCCAGTAATATAATACATTCCTTAAATAAACTAGCAGCCAGGACAAATCTTATACCAACGAATCTTACAAACAAGTCCGGGTAATCCCTTAGTCGGCTTTTACGACATCCACGGGAGGAGATGGAGGGGTCTATTCTTTGAGTTATTTGGTTAAAAAATATGACAATATAGAAATCGTGAACATGAAAAAGCTCTGTGGTATTTTCAGTAACCTCACAGTTCTGACATTTGGAATGCTAGGATTTGTGGCACAAATAAAGGGAAAAATTCTAAAATTGAGGGATTTAGACTTTGCTTTTTATTTGGCTTAGTGAAGTTTGTACCTAAAAGTACCTAACTAAAACTCAAAAAGGCCTCTGAAGCTTTCGAAATAACTAACGGGTCGGAACGGAACACTCACCTTATCGGTTTTATTTCTTTGTATTATTATTTTCTGAATAGGTTTTTGATGTCTTATCCATCTTCTTTCACTCTTTCTTCTTGATTTGAAAAAACGTTTCTTTCTACTCTTACAGTAAAGTAAATGTCAGGTATGTTATTATCTAAAATGGCGTCCAAACCTAGATTACAGTCTGAAACTTCATCGCCTACCTTTCGAACTTAATACGTGTAGTACTGGTAAGTTAGTAGGTTTTATCTAACAAACCCACAGCTTTCAAGGTTTTTCAGTACCCTGAGTAATCTTAGAAGTCCCTTCCCAGGGTTGAGAAAAAACTTTTTTTTTAAAAACTCAAAAATCATGGTAAATTTCCCGTTTCTAGTGAAAAGTATGTCCATAACCATGATAGTTTCAAAAGTTATATTAACATATCACTATTTTTAATCTGCAAACAAAAAACATGTCTAATAACAATTTCTATAATTTTTTTGTAGTGTTTTAAACATGCTTAAAACATGTTTTACACACAATTTGCAATTTCATTAATGTTTTTTTTTCACGCTTGTAATAGATTGGTCTGTATTTTTGTAGGTATGTAACGAATCTTTGATCGTGATTTGCACCGCACTTCAAAGCGTCGGAAGAAAAAAATATATTTTATCGAATAAAATTTGATATGAAATACGTAGGTAGGTTTTTGATGTGTTGAAACATGTTTTAAACATTGCCAACCCTGCTCCTTCCAGCCCCGTGTGAGCTGCCGAGTCTTCACGGCGCCACATACGAGGCAGGCTACCGAGCCGGCCTGACAGTCGCACATGCTTCATCGGTGAACATCGCCTGTGAGCCTGGAAGGACGCCGCCGGCGACCTTGAACTGTCATCTAGGAAGGCTGCAACCTACGGTTCACGACTTTTGCAGACCTTTGGGTAAGTTAAAGGAAAACGCAACAAGAGACCGATGAAACTGAAACAGTAAGTGATGGAAACGAGATTAAACGGCGATATGACGACCTCTGTAGCGCGTCGGTCGAGTAGCCGGCTGAGATCCGAAAGGTTGCAGGTTCGATTCCCGCTGCGGGACAAATGTTTGTATGATCTTCAAATATTTGTTCCGGGTCTGGGTGTTATGGTACCATGGTACTCGTAGTTTATGATACCCACGACACGGAATCCCAGTGTGGGGTCAGGACTATGTGTGTGACTGTTGGGTGTTTTTTATGTTATGTTATATACCTATAATTATTGAAATACAAATTCAAATTCTTAACGTAATTAAACAAATATAAATACTATAATCCTTATTTACAGAAATAATAATAAAAGTAACACAAACAGGTAGTACAAAAATTAAAAAAAAACAAAAGACAGTTGAGATACTTAGACCGTTGCAAACGATCTTAAGTTACCTCAACTGATCCAAATCACTAGCAGAGGGAAGCAAAATAAATTAATAAAATCATAAATTATAATAATGTACTTAAAACTTAGTTATAAATAAAAAAATATTGAAAACAAATATTATTGAACTTTTCAAAATATATATTTTTTAAACATTAAGGGTTTTTTAAATATAATTTTTGACTCAAACATTAGACCTATATCATTCGTTAATCTCATTCTCATCATCTAATGTTTGAGTTCCATCAAGTTACTCCTTACCTGGCTAGGTAACCAAGATATAACCTGAAACAATGCGTGGAAAAAAATGAATTGAATTGAATTTAAATGATTGACTTTATAAAAAATATTAAGATAGAATCACCGAAGTCTGTCATAATATTAATATCCATTTTTTGCAGTCTTATCAATGCCAGCGTAACTTGATGGATACTTTAAATTTCACAGCAAACCTGTCAAGACCACGTCCAACATCCGAGTTCCAAAGCGGATCTGATATCGTTAGAGAAGATATTTCTGATCTGGAGCCTGATATGGATGGAACGACCATCACTGAATGCGGGCCGCCTGCTAGGTAACAATATTTAGCCGTCCAATATTTTTCTAAGGAATTACATCTCCAAGATCATCTGTTGAGTATTTAACCGAAAACATTCGAAACGAACTGAAACTGAACGGAAACCGATCTTGGGGCAGACCGCGGCGAAGATGGAGAGACGAAATAGATATCTATTGAAAGGATTGGTCTACCAGTGGCCCAAAATAGGGAGGACTGGAGAGAAGGAAGGGAGGTCTTTGCCCTGCAGTGGGACACCACAGGCTCATAATAATAATAATAAATTTGAAACGATAGTAATCTTTTCACTATATAGTTCATATACAGTCCAGAGCTTTGAGAAACTAGTAAAACAAATAACTATAGTAAGAGGCACAAAAATGTATGGACATCAATAATATATGACCTTCAATTCTTAAACATTGTAATGTTTGAGATTATAACTTAGAGGTGAACGCCACGCTTTCATTGTAGCTTCCTTGTTTTCCATTTTGTTTGTTTTGTTAGTTATAATCAAGCTTAAGTCAACATTTAAATCTGAAGAATTCATTACTTACCTTAATCATAAGAGATTGCTTTGATATTTGTGTTTTTGTTTTTCGTTTCTTCTCTTCTTTTGCTACGATTTTATCAATTTGAAAAGAAAGTTGTATTCAATCTTTGTATCAGGAGTCGATTTATTTTTCACTTGCGACTAAACCAGAATCTTCAGTACAACTTTCTTTGTCTACAAGTCCATTGTCATCCATTAGTGGATGAAACTGTGCAGCGATCAAAAAATAATTGTTTTTGCAAAGAATTTGCGTTTCTTATTTGCTGGCTGGAAAGACTGAAGGGAACCCAGGCGTACAGGGATGCAAAACCCTGGTGAGAGCCACATAGGTTCGAACTTTTGCTTATTTGACTTCCACATTTTGAATCTTATCACGCTCATTAATAAGATCACCAAAAACATTGAATACAGCTCCATCTTCATCAGTTTTGATAAGTCCGATTTGTACAAAATACTTCACCGTTTTGATCTTTTTTCCAAATGGAGTCTTTGTATTCTAAATCCTCAGGAAACTGAGCTTAGAGTTCTAGGTTGTGTAGGAAACAACGCTTTGTGTTTATAAGGGTAAGAGCGCTAGTTGTATGGCCGTGGTTGATGCTTTTTCTGTCTTGGCCGTGCTTCGTTTAGTTGCAAACTTTTTAATATTTAGACTAACTAGTGCATGGGGTTTGTTGACAAACATCGTCATGTAAATACAATTCTAAATAATCCTAAAAGTTCACTATGATTTCTACTTTCTTCTACTGAATAGAACAGAAATAAAAGTTTGTAAAATTTCTTCTCACCCTTCAACACCTTTGCAACATATTTACAACTAGTAAATACTTTTACAAGAGCAACTTTCCTTACACCAGGGCAATTTATTATTTATCAACTAAACAATTCCTTCACTTTTCCAATATTTGTTATTTGTCCTCCAAAACTTGATTGAAATTAGTGATCTCTTCAAGGGTCCAAGGCACCCTGATATACAAGGACGGGGCTGAAGTCAACGGAACGTATGGAGTGGAAGGATACCCTCACGGGACCGAGATCACCTTCCGATGCATTGCCTCAATCATGGGAGAGAAGACGACATGGAAGCTCATCTGTGAACAGGGGAACTGGGTCGGCAAGAGCTTCAGTTGTGGTGAGTTTTTAACCCCCGACGCAAAAACCACGGGGTGTTATAAGTTTGACGTGTCTGTGTGTGTGTGTGTGTGTGTGTCTGTCTGTGGCATCGTAGCTCCCAAACGGATGAACCGATTTCGATTTTTTATTGTTTGAAAGGTGAATTTGTCAGGAGTGTTCTTAGCTTTGTTTGATCAAAATCGGTTCAGCTGTTTCATTGCATTTAGGGTTTTGTTTTTTATTTTTACAAAATTAATTACTTGTTTATTAATCTTTTTACTTTATTATGAAGAATAAACAGAAAAGGTACAAGATGACGCCCTAGCTTACACTACTACAGATTAATCGAATATCTTGATTCAAAGTTCTCGATAGCGGTAGGTATTGTTCTGATTAGGGTTTCCGATTTCTCGAGGTTTTTTAGTTCTCGGGTGTCGAGACTTCTCGAGCCTGATTTCTCGGGTCTTCTCGGGTTGTCGAGAAAAAATAAAATACGTCTAAATTTTTGTTTAATTAATAAAAAGAGTCTTTAATTTAACTGTGTTTATTTTACATGAAAAAAATCAACATAATTTTTAACAAAAAAAAATCAGCTCAAAACAAAATTGCTAGTGGGATTATTACAACATCTGCAATACAAATGCAATTAATGAAATCGGTAAATATTTATGCACTAACAATTCTCTTATTTGATTAAAAACAAAAGTTTTATTTCTTTAACATACCTATTCATTTTAAACAAAAATATTATTTTGGTTTTAATACAAAAGTACTTACAAAACAAAACAAACACTTGAACTATTTAAATAAATAATAACAATACTTACCTGTTTGTTCTGCGATTCTATTACTCGTGCGTGCGTCACTAAATAGTAAATACACTCACTATGCTGGGTTTATGATCCGTCCGACAGATCCGAACACGGCGGGAGTTGAAACACGAATGAACAAAATACAACTGGGGCCGCGTCGCGCTTGCGTTTGTCGGCAAAAACAAAGGATACCGACAGACACGAGCCGTGCTGTCAAAGGATGCCGCTGCCGCCTCGCATTTACAAAGAAAGCTAAGCGTAAAAATGTTTATTTAAACTTCTCGATGTCTCGACTTTTCTCGAGCTGAATTTCCCGGGTACGAGACCGACCGATTTCCCGGGAATTCCCGGGACGAGAATTCCCGGGAACAAACCCTAGTTCTGATTCATATGAATAATAATGGCATATGTCATATGGCAAAACCCTGCTGTTATTATAGAAACTAACATGATTGTGTAAAAATAGTTACGATTGCAAAACTAAATGTCGCGACTAAATTTGCACTTTCCTAGAACGCCCTGAAGAAAACCAAAGGCTATTTTGCGGGTCAGAATGCATTTTGAACGTTGTGAACTGTTGAACAAGCATGCGTAGTACCAAAAATCTCATATGATAGTACAGACGGTGTTTTTTTTTAAATTAGTTAAGAATGGCTAATATATGTGGGTCGTTGACGTATTTAAGCGAAACGAAACGAGAGCGTTTTTTCTAGACCGTTGACTAGTTAACAAACCAGTCGCAAAAAAGTTTTGCGACTGGTTTGTTAGCCATTGGCTAAGTTTCTCGCCCTCATCTCGCGTTCTATTCCCGAACCTGCGACCTAGTAGTCTTGTGCTTAATCGTTCACTGAGCGGAGCGCTCCGTACTAGTACAATCAATCAAATGTTCTAGTTCAGTCTTATAGTTCTATTAGTATGTTAGTTCAGTGGTAAAAGAGTCTTGGTTCGTGTTCGTTCGTTCGTTTGTACTCGGTTTTCGTTGGAGACGCATCGAGTGATTGTTCGGACGGAGTGCGTGCTCGCGCGCTTACTTTTTTGCGAAAGGAACTAATAGTACCTACTATTGTACTAATAAGGATGATCTCGGGAAATAGTACGTTCTCGTACAATAATGGGAAATAATTCCTAATCATTCTTCGTACGTAAACTACATAAGCATTTTACGTAGTCTGTACGTGCGTAGGCCTCGTCCAGCAGTGGACTTCTAAAGGCTGCTGAAGAAGATGAGGAAGTTCTTTAAAATAATGGCCCCTTTCCCCAGATGAGCTGGAAGCCCAGAGTGAGGAGCTGATGAACAACAACACGTGTACTTACACGAATGAGGAGATCAATGTCGTTGGCTTCTACAACGATATGGAGATCACAGAGAATGTAGACTTTCCGCCTGGATCTGTTATTATTTCGAGGTTAGTAAATAGTCCGAGGTTATCTCGAGATAGGAAGTCGAAGCTCAAAGATGTTGGAAATCGTATAACGGAACTAAAATGGAGTTGGGCAGGGACACCTGACAAGACGAGGAGACGATAGGTGGAGTAAGGCGCTAGTGAATGGCGTCCAAGAACTGGGTACAGAGACGTTTGTCGTCCAGCAGCGAGATGGGCAGGCGATATCGCATGCGTCGCGGGCAGAACCTGGATGAGCCTGGCACGGGACCGTGAGGAATGGCACAGGCAAAGAGAGGCCTATACTCAGCAGTTGGTGATCATCATCGATGATGAAATAGTTGGATAATTTGCTCCCAAATCCTAAAATTAATTAATTTCGTTTTGTACCAATTTTATAACCTCCGACTAAAAAAAGGGATGTTATTCGTTTGTCAGTGTACCTATCTGTTTGTGTGTCTGCATGTGTAGAGTGTAATCTACCTACTCCGCATTATGCTGAGCTGTACGCCATTTTGGCGCGACTTTTTTAGGGTTTCCTTACCCAAAGGGTAAAACACAAAGAAGACTAACTACTAAGACTCCGCTGTCCGTCCGTCTGTCCGTCTATCACCAACGTCTATCGTCTATCAATGTTGTATCACATGAACCGTGATTGTTAGACAGTTGAAATTTTTACAGATGTTGTATTTCTGTTGCCGCTATAACAAAAAATACTAAAAAACAGAATAAAATAAATATTTAAGTGGGCTCCCATACAACAAACGTGTATTTTTGCCGTCTTTGTAGATAATGGTACGAAACCCTTCGTGCGAGAGTCTAACTCGCACTTGGCTGGTTTTTATTTATTTATTTTTTGGTACTCTTAAAACTAAAGTGGGTTATTCATTTTTTATTAAATTAACTTGTTTTACCTTTGAAATTGCAGATGCAGTGATATCGGAAAATATCTAATGTTGGGGTCGCAGACTCGGCGATGCGTGGGAGGGGCGTGGGATGGAGTCCAACCGACGTGTCTGGGACTCAATCAAGAAAAGGATTATGCTAGTAAGTTTTCTAAAGCCTTTGTCTATCGTATAACCCTCTCCTACATAATCAATTTTTAAGCTTTTGTCTTCTTTTGACGTACATCAGAGCGAACAAAACAAAGTTTATAAAACGATTATGAATGCTTAATGTTCTGGCCAACTAAAATAATAAGGATAATATTATTTGATCCTCTAGAAATCTAATTAATCTATTATAAATGTGCACCAAAAACAATATTTAATACGCTTTTTATATAGTGGTATTTTCTTTTAACGATAATGATACCTCAAAATTAATGACAATCATACTTCGAAATAAGTGACAGTCCGACGTGGATTTAAAACACTAGGAACATTGATCACCACGTGAACTGAGGCAGCGTGGCCCGGTAGGGCCCGCAGCGAATCAGAACTGACACCTGCACGCCAATACCCAATAGCCTATGTAATATCGGAGGACTTTAACTAACCTAAAATCAATCAATCAATTAAAACAAACATCTGAGCGTAGCTCGAAACAGATTCAAATATCGTTGGATTTGATTTATTTTGAGAAAACATCAATCTCTAAAAAAGATGTCCGTTTAGATTTTTTTAATGATTATTTAAATGCATTCCAAAACAATATTTTAAAGCTTGATCGCAGTATTAGTGTGTAGTACTCAGATGGATGGTGCTGCCCATCCCCTAGCGAAAACCCTCAGTCACCTTTTATGACATCCACAGGAGGAGTTTTTTTTTACTGTGTCGGAACAAGCAGATGGCCCACCTGATGTTAAGAGGTAACCTCTGCCTTTAACAATGTTGTAGGACTCGTATTCCTAGGCCGATACTACCACAGTGAACGGTCTAGAATCTATAATGCCGAATTTACATTACGAAACTAGTGGCATGAAAGTAGTTCCGTGACATTAATTTTATCAACAATTTCACGTGTAAACGTCAATTATTACAATGCATGCGTCGATTTTACGACACTGAAACAGTTTCGTGTCGTGCACGATTTTTGGATAAAACTAGTGTCATGCAACTAATGTCGTAAAAACGCGACGCGGCTGAGCTGAACCAGCTGTGCTTGCCGCGTGCGTTGGTACCCACAACTCCACTGTACGTTTCCCGGGTTCACTACGCCGTAAAGCCCGAAGCGGTGGTGGAGTACCTCAAGCAGAAAACAGGGGTAACCATGAGGGTCGAGCAGTTGGAATCTCACCATGATGTCAATTTTATTTCCTTTATGGTGAGGGTGCCGACTGACCGTCTGTCGACCTTCATGAATGGAGAGTTCTGGCCGAAGGGTGTCAAGTTCAGGAGGTTCTTCGGACGCCTGACACGAGACATCGCGCAGTTGCGTCATACGCATACACGTGTCTACATGATAGTCTAATCTAAAAGTGTTTTTATACGTATGTTAGTTTTTAAGGTATTTATGTTGCTATGGGCTTATTTTTTAGGTTTTTGTACATTTTCCAATAAGCCTGAAATAAAGATATTTGATTTGATTTGAAACTAGTGTCGCGAAAGCGCCTGAGCTGTTGTGTGGAAAATATATATCAATGCTGATGGTGATACGGTCACTGCGATACTGTGGATTTCACGACACTAATTATTTTACGAAATCACTTTCGCAAATATCGAAACTACTTTCGTGAAACTGATTTCAACATACATGTTACTAATTTCGTAATGTAAATTCGGCTTAAGTATTTAAAAGTCCTTTAGTCCAGTCGCCAGCTATTCTGCTCTTCTAGTTATCAAGTAGTTAGTTAGTTGATATCAAGGGGTCAAACATTTTGGTATATAGTTACTCATTTTAACATCAAATGTTCCAGTGGACAAGCCCCCGACGATTTTGTTCCGGTACTCGAACGGTCCCATCGCGCAGACGAACGACGGCAAGCTGCTGGTCTACCCCGGGACCAATCTGCACATGGAATGTCTGTGGATGAGGAGGTTCGGAAACCCCAAGTGGAACATCACGCTTTTTGAGCCTGAGTAAGTTAGAACGAGATCAGAAAGAGCCTACATGTTAATTTTATTTTGCAGAAGAACCAAAAGACCGGCGCTATTATGAATCGTTTAAAGTAAAGTTTTTGGTGTTGGTTAATAATATAATAATTTCATTTATTTCAATCAAGATTGTATCACATTGTGTCAGTCAGTTTATTATTCCAGTTTAGTCACTCGAAACATTCTGATAACATAATGCCCATTCTTACGGGTTAGGTTCATGTCACCCCAGGTTCAATTCACCCCGAAAAAGATTACAGAATAGTTACTACGGCGCCAGTCGACGGTACTAGCAGCGATATAAATTAATGGGAATTATGGTGAGAAACCATACCACTTGTACTATTATTTATTCTGTGACCATACATACAAGTATGTCAAAATAAGGAATATCGTTGCGGTTTCTAATAATAAATTTATTTACAGAAAGAATAATACAACTAATGCAAGAAGGTATGTACAAAATGAAAAAAATAAACATGAAACATTTGTGCTATCTGAAGACCGCTGCTAACGATCTAAAGGTAGCTCAACATATCCAAATCACTTAAATATGCAAGTCTCGACAGAGCTTACTTATTTGAACATTTCGGGGTCGAGACTGTCCGTGGGCCCGAGGGAAACCAGGGCCCTTCGCGTTTTAAAAATTCTTTCAGGGCGTCTGGCCGAAGCTACGCGTGTTCCGAGAGCTGGCTATTATCTGGCTTAATGCATTAGTATTGCCATTGAGCGTGGCAATGCAGCCAGCATCTTAGGGACGCTTCCGTCTGGTAGTGATTTGGATCAGTTGAGCTACCTTTAGTTCGTTAGCAGCGGTCTTCAGGTAGCATAAGTGTTTCATTTGTATTTTTTTAATTTTGTACATACCTACTTGTATTAGTTGTGTTATTTTTGCTGTAAATGAATGTATTTATTGAATTGAAAGATCTATTAATCTCATATTGCAGTCCGGAACGTAAATACGCTGAAGGCTGGACCACGGATCCGGGCCGGGACAGCCAGCTCGAGTTCCGGCTGAGCATCATCGACGCTCAGAAAGAAGACTCCGGCGTCTACCGATGTGAGACCCCGGCGAGGCAAACCCATCAGATTGAAATCATTGTTGAAGGTATGTCTGTCGTTGATCTGGGTGCTTAGGAGGTACGAGAATATGATAGCATTCGAAACTATATGAAGTTTCGTTTCCTTCAATACATCTACTGAGAGTGTCCTCAGTTTTCTCCTCGTTGTCGCTAGGGGCGCTGCAAGTAAATGTATGGAAGGAAACGAAACTTCATATAGGTAGTTTCAAAAACTATCAAAACTCGTACTAACCCCCCTGTCCAATAGTTCATACAAAAATCCCATAGAAAAAAACACTTTCAGTTTTTCCACTTTTCAAACTCTAATTTCTCTAAAAACCTTGAATCCTTGAATTCCTGTTTAGTGAATTCATACGCAAAATTAAGTAAGTTTGTAAGGTAATACCTAGTAAGTTACACGACTAGTGCAAATATGAAGACTTATGATGAACTTCAACGGTTTAGCCGCTAGACCCTTGTGACAGACGGATGAGTTAGAGCATTAGGGCTCCGTTCAGACCCTTAGGGTATGAAACCCTAAGAAAGAAATAGACAAATCGGTCCAGCTATTCTCAAGTGATGTGATTGCCAACGAACAGCATTTCATTTCTAATAGACTTCAAAAAAAGGAGAAGGTTCTCCAGATGTGTGTATTTATTTTTTATGTTTTTTACCTCCGTTCTCCGTCATTTATGAATAGATTTGTTTTTTTTTTGGTTGACGCGATATACTTCCAGATTGGTCCCATTTTCATCAAAATTTGGTTCTGATGATGGGATCCATGAGGAATTGAGGGAACTCCTCAAATATTATAGGCACACACACACGCGATTTCGGTATGTTCAGCAATAAGTCAAGGATATGTATTCAGAAAGTGCCATTTCGTCAAGTGGAACTGATGAAGAAGACCAGAGATGGCCATTGGAACTACTCGATGATAAGTATTTCCTGACAATAAGGGCGACTTTTCGATATCCGATTGAACTGAAATTTGGCATACTTGTAAATTTCCGATGACAATACAATATGATAGTCACAGCGAGTTGATCTGATGATGGAGTCGGAAGGTCGACTACGGAACTCCTCGATGGATAATAGTAGACTTGCCGTATTTAGGCTCATTGTGATCAGCACACGGCTCCGCCGATCACTAATATTATAAAATCTTGTATTGGGGAAAAAATCCTAGCTTCAAAGTCTGTTTTTTTTTTCGAAAATAATTATCAGAAAAGACAGACGACGGTAGTGTATTCCACTCCTTAGCAATTTACGTTATAAAGGTATAACTGAAACGTTTGGTACGAATAGAGGGTAAACTAATGAGGTAAGGATGGTACCGAGCTGTTTGTCTGCTCGTCCTATGATGAAAAGGAGATGGTGGGATCAGATCATGAAGTTCCTGGGAGCATTCCCTGAAATGTAACCTATAGAAGATCGAAAGGCATGCGACTTTACGGCGGTGCTCGAGACTCTGGATATGTCTTCACAATATGTTGCTCACCTATAAGCCTGAAAGCTCTGCGTTCAATCGAGTCCAAGAAAGCTGGCAAGGCAGCAAGCTGGTGTTTGGCCGAGCCATCCCAAACGTGGCAGCAGTACTCCATACCAGCCCGGACTTGTGCTGTATAATGACTAAGAAACTGTCCAGGTGTGAAGTAACGCTTTACCTTATTCAGAATGCCTAGCTTCATGGCGACTGTTTTTGCCTTAGACTCGATGTAGGAGCCAAAGTTGTGAGTAGGTGTGATTTTTATTTGTATAGTTGATGATTTAATATGTTTTCCTTATGTTGCAGATGTCCACTGTCCCCCTCTGCCGATTCGTCGGGGCCTAGTCCCCAGCGCTGTGGGGACTAAGCTAGGGACGGAGATCCGGTTCTCGTGCGCGAATGGCAATGCGCTCCTGGGATCTCACATGCTGCTGTGCAAGGCTTCCGGCAACTGGAGCGCGCCACTACCGGTCTGCGAAAGTAAGCTGGTCTGAACTAGCTCGTGCGACTTCGTGCAAGCGTTGCGTATATTAAAAGTATACAAGAACAGTACGCACAGGTCGGGACTGCTCGCGTATAGTTTCAAATTGTATTTCAACCATAAGTATTTTTAGAAACTATACACGATTTCTGCGTCATGGTCGCGTATAATTTCTGACGCTGATTCAGTGAATTAGTTAAAAGATTATCCAAGGCTAGAACCAACATGTTCTGACATTACGAGTGGCAGTACGACATGCATTTTAAACACTAGATAACAGTGATCACCACGTGAGCTGCTAGCGAACCGAAGGCGAGCGTGGCCCGGTAGGGCCCGCAGCGAACCAGAACCGACACCAGCATTCCAACATATTATTTATTGTGTGATTTGGGGTAAAACTGTAACCAGTTTCGGTGGAGGTTTTTTTTAATAAAATTATCTTGTTTTTTTCAGGTGTTGAATGCGGTGACGTGATCCTGGACACTCCTCTCGGGGAAGGTGAGCGTGCTCCGCGCGTGTCGATAGTATCCCGAGGAGTGGGGGGTCGCGCCGCGTTCAGCTGCGCGCCGGGATGGGCGCTCCGGGGCGCTCCAGAGACGGTGTGCCTCCCACACGCACACTGGGCCAAGCCCTTTCCTGTTTGTAAAGGTAACTGTATCACTATCATAGTATTATCATAGACGACCTCTGTGGCGCGGCGGGCGAAGGTTCGCATGCGACGCAGGAGGTTGCGGGTTTGATTCCCGCCTCGGAACAAATATTTCTACGGTCTGTAAATACTTGTCAGGGTGTTCTGGGTATTTTCTATATATATCATAAAAAATATCTATCTATGTAAGTAATGTATTATATTAAGTTCTCACATGTGACGCGAAATTTAATTTTTTTGGTGTTTTTTGCTCATACTTTTCATATACACTTCTGATACCGAAAGTTGATTTCGCGAGAACAGACATGTTTTAATTGATGGTATCTCATAAATATTACCAGTTTACCTACGACACCCCTAAACAAAAAAATACTGTTAAAATGTGTTAGGGGATCGTCAGTGAGCTGTTATCGGCAAAAACACAAAAAAAAAAAAAACGCGCCTCAAGCGTGAGCATCCATCCAACTTAAGGTGAATGCTCACGTTTGCGGCGCGAGATTCAAATTTTTTGGTGTTTTTTGCCCTTTACAGGTCATCAACACTTCTTCAGATGACAAAAGTTGAGTTCGCGATAACTAGGAGACCTAACACACATGTTTTAATTGATTGTATCTCATAAATATCATCAGTTTAGCTACGATACCCCTAAACAAACAAAAACACTGTAAAAATGTTTTTAGGGGTATCATAGCTAAACTGATGATATTTATGAGATACTATCAATTAAATTAAATTAGGTTATACCTGTAAGAATGGATGTAATGTTTTAAAATAAATACAAATACAAATAAATACAAAAACATGTGTGTTAAGTCTCCCAGTTGTCGCGAACTCAACTTTCGTTATCTGAAGAAGTGTTGATGAGCTGTAATGGGCAAAAAACACCAAAAAATTTGAATTTCGCGCCGCAAGCGTTCGCATCCACCTTAAGTATATCAGTTATCTACTAACCATAACACGAGCTCTGCTTAGCTCGGGGCTAGATAATGTTGTGTGAACTGTCCAGCGTTACTTATTTATTTTTATTTACCTATGAAATGAAGGACAAATACTACCACGATCGACGGTAGACCAACAAACACCTCAAGCCAAGTCTACATTGCCTTGATATCTCATTTCAGAGGTGTCCTGCCCGGCCCTAGCCCCGCCGGCGGCCGGCTACGTGCTGGGTCGGGCTCCATTCCGCGCGGGGGATGTGCTGCAGTTCCACTGCAACCCTGAGCACACGCTGCATGGCAGACCAATACTGGTGTGCCAGGATAGCGGACGATGGAGCGACAAACCACCTACTTGTGAGTGAATTGTGATAGTAGTAGCAAAGCTTTTTTGTGAAAGAGTAGAATGACGGAACAAGCAGATGGCCCACCTGATGTTAAGCGGTAACCTCTGCCTTTAACAACACATTACCACATAGTTCACGTCCACCTAGGACGCACCCTATATGGAATGATTGCAATGCGCCCGCCACCCTGAAACATAAAGATGAAAAGTCTCATGTGCCTGTAATTTCAAGAGTTCGTCCGGGGAAGTACTACCGTCATACCTCTTTCTGCCTCAAAACAGTAGTGATTGCATTGCTATGTTCCGGTTTGAAGGGTATGGTTGCTTGGGCGGTGGTGAATACACAGGCACATGAGACTTCTCATCTTTATGTCTCAAGGTGGCGGGCGCAGTGCAATGCCACATAAACCGCGTCCTAGGTGGACGTGACCTATGTGACAATGCACTGTTCATAGGCAGCGGGTGCCGCTTAACATCAGGTGGGCCATCTGCTTGATCCGTCATTCGAAGTAACCAGCTATTCCTTGGATAAGCTTTTGTCACTATGCTGTTCCATATCTCCAGTACAGTCCAACGAAATCTTCATTCTGTTTTCAGGTGCCCAAGCTTGCACATATCCTGGCACTACGATCTCCGGCCGCATGTCCAGTGTCAAGTTCTACTATAAGATCGGTGAAACCGTCACGTTCACCTGTGAGCCGGGGTACAAGCTGAAGGGAGCGCCGATGCTGAGATGTTTGAAGTGAGTGTACAATAAATAAATTAATAAAAAAATGCTGGATAGATCACGCAACATTATCTAGCCCCAAGGTAAGCAGAGTTTGTGTTATGGGTACTAGATAACTGATATACTTAATACAATACATTACATAGATCGATATTTTTTATTATACATAGAAAATACCCAGAACACCGTGAACAAATATCTGCAGATCGTACAAATATTTATATCGAGGCGGGAATCGAACCCGCAACCTCCTGTGTTGCAGACGAACCTTCGTCGTCGTCAAAATACTTTCAATGTTTGTTAATTGTTGAATAAATGTATTAAAATCCTTGAAATTTTGCGTTGCAGGAATAGAAAATGGTCCAACGCAATTCCCCTCTGTGCTCCGATCACAAACTACACGAGTGCGGACTCTGTGGCCATGTTTACAAGCGACATCGATGCCATGTTGTCCGACGCCGCCATCTTGCCGGACATCTTGAAGACGCGGGAAACCCCCGCCATCTTGACTCCGGATAGCTACAAAGTTGCTGTCACTAGAGCAGCGGTTTCAAGGTTACTGCGCCGAGGACCTATTGAGAATTACAAAAATCGGATCTTTAGGTACAATAGGGTTTTCAGGAGAGACGGGGAAAGATAATTTTAAGTTAACATGTTATTGGGTGGTTTTGATTCCTTCGAATTACTTTTTAATGGTTTTCTATTCACCGGCAGTCCATTATTGCGTGTTGAAAAATGTCTGCCCTGATGTAGAAATATTTTATTATGTTCCATGAAAAGGGGGTCCACACGGGCTTCCTAGGGAACCCTGCATACGAACGGACGTATCTATATTAATAAAAAAATACATAATATTTTTTATTACTCTGTTAAAGGAAATCTAGATAACTTGAGTGATTGAGAGTGGTCAGTTTTCTATAAATTATTATGTTTTATTATTAGATTATGATTAGGTGTTGTACTTGCTGGGTATCAACCCAGTTACTATTAAACTCAAACAATCATCGAATTGCTAAAATGGATTTGAAATTATATCTAGATACTCATTTTATTGTATATAAAAGATTTTTAGCATATAAATACCGATTTTTTATTTAGTTAGTAAAATTTGACTGTTAATTATAGGACTGTTTAATTAATATGATTGGAAAAATTATTAAAACTCTTAAATTTTATCTTGAAATTATAAGTTCATAAATTGTAAATAAAATTTTGAACTTCGCCAAAGAAATTAGCGTAACTTATTATAATTATATTAGCCTTTACGTAGTTGTATTTGTAGATTAAATTATTAAATAAGTTGAAAATAACTAGTTTCTAAAAACGTATAATTACCTAAATTATAAATTTATTGCTAGAACTCAAAGCCACGCACAAACGTTTGGACAAATTTTTGAAAATTGTAATTTGGAATATTTACGTTTTTTGGCTCTTAGATAGATATGTAGTGATTTTCATTAAATAAATTTGTTCATTATTATAGTGGCGTATTTAGATAGATAGCCCAATTGTATTTAAAAAAATTGTTTTATTTTTGTTTTAGTTGTATTATTATTTCTATAAATAAAGCAATAACGTGGGTGGTCATTTTGAATACTTTTAATTTTATAAATAATTCAAACTGTAATTTTGATTTCCTAGAATGTTTTTTTAGAGCCAAATTATGTATCTAATCCCGATTACTCGTATCATGCATATCAAAATAAATTCTCATATCTTATTGTACTTAATTCAATAAATAAAATAAAATCTTTTTAATCATTGTATACGTCTAACTACAAACTTGTAATAATTCTGTCCCATTAAGAAAAAATAATAATGATAATAAAGAAATCGAAGAGATAAAGTGGTTTTAATATCATTTTACACCCAGAAAACACAATCTAACTCGTGAGGTTCGTCATACGAACCTGCGAACTCGCTTTTCGCAGCCGAACCGATTAGGTACTTGTCCGAATTGCTACGACCAGAAAGGGTGCTACTGGTTGATCGTAGCAAGGGGCTACGGAGCTACGATCTAGATGCAATTAGTTATTTTTAACCCCGGACCAAAACGAGGGGTAACGTGTATATTTGACGTGTGTATGTGTGTGTATCTGTCTATGGCATAGTAGTAGGCTTGTGTTTAATCGTTCACTGATCGGACCGTTCCATACTATATAGTACAATCAATCAAATGTACTAGTTCAGTCTTACAGTTCTATTAGTACTGTAGGATTAGTACGAGAATTTGACAGTATTCGAAACTATTATGAAGTTTCGTTTCCTTCCATACATTTACTAGGAGCGCCCCTAGCGGAAACGAGGAGAAAACTAAGGTCACTGTCAGAAAATGTATTGAAGGAATCGAAACTTCATAATATAGCTTCGAATACTGTCAAATTCTCGTACTAAGGGTGATGTTAGTTCAGTGGTAAAAGAGTCTTGGTTCGTGTTCGTTCGTTCGTTTGTACCTACTCGGTCTTCGTCGGAGACGCATCGAGTAATCGGTCGGACGGAGTGCGTGCTCGCGCGCTCACTCTTGCGATAGGAACTAATATTACTATTGAACTAATAAGGATGATCTCGGGGAATAGTTCGTTCTCGTTCAATAGTGGGAAATAATTCCTAATAATTCTTCGTATGCGAACTACACAAGCCAACATCGTAGCTACGAAACGGATAAACTGATTTTGATTTAGTTTGTTATTGTTTAAAAGGTGACTTGATCGAGGGTGTTGTTAGCTATGTTTGGGGAAAATTGGTGCAGCTGTTTCTAAGATCATCAATCGCAATATTTTTATTAAAGGGAATTCAGGTGATCTCGGATATGTCGACGCGCGAGCTACATCCGAGATTTCAAAAACGTTACTGATCCGTTTGCTTTCAAAATCGATGTCTGACGGTCCAGCTGTGGTAAGAGAACTCTAATCTGTTGGCAGAATCGGAAAAAGTGGCCGCCATTTTGAACTTTTTGTTTTTGGTCCGATTGCTCTCAAAATACCAAAACTCAAAATATCTAAATATAATACTCAAAATATCTGAGGTTCAGATAAAACGAATCTGGAGTCAGAAATTAAAACGTGGCCGCCGATTGGAACTTTTTTGTTACTGGATCGATTGATTTTAAATTGATATCCTGCAGGTGTGTATCCGTGGTGTGTCCGGCCCAAGAGTAGACCCCTCCATCTCCTCCCGTGGATGTCGTAAAAGCCGACTTAGGGATTACCCGGACTTGTTTGTAAGATTTGTTGGTATAAGATTTGTCCTGGCTGCTAGCTTAATACTGGAAGAAAGCGTTAGCTGAGTCAGCCTTGGGAAGCAATGGCGGCGATGAGCTCACCACTCGTCACGTCTATATTCCACGATGGTGCAACCCACTGTGAAAAGAGGCCCATTGAGGCTCTGCCTACCCCTTCGGGGAAAAAAGCGTGTGTCTATGTATGTATGTATGTATGTATGTATAGAACGTATACCAAATCTAAAAATCTGCGTTTCTATAGTGCTCTAAAATACTCAATATAAATATCTATATTTTATCCCTTCTTCCATCATCGTCATCATCATCAGCATCAACAGCCTTTAGACGTCCACTGCTGGACGAGACCACCCCCATAGAATGCAATGGGGGGATTCGCCATAATCACCACGCTTGACAGGCGGGTTGGTGATCGCAGTGTTGGTGCTAAGTACTCAGGTGGATGCTGCTGCCCATCCCCTGGTGTAATCCCTTAATTGGCTTTTACCGACAACAACGGGAGGAAATTAAGGGGAGACACGCCTTCCATACCATAATTTAACACAAGTTTCCGTGTTTTTACTCTTCAATTGTTGACCAAACCTAATTCGTGCTTAGGTAATTAAACGTACTTAGGTAGTAGTAAGTTTAGTAGTAGTAGAGCTTTTTTATGAAAGAGTTCGTCCGGGGAAATACTACCTACCTCCATACCTATTTCTGCCGCAAAGCAGTAGTGCTCGCATTCCTGTGTTCCGGTTTAAAGGGTATGGGTGCCGGTGAAATTACAGGCACATGAGACTTTTCATCTTTATGTCTCAGGGTGGCGGTCACATTAATGCCACATAGGGCGCGTCCTAGGTGGACTTGACCTATGAGGTAATGCATTGTTAAAGGCAGAGTTTACCGCTTAACATCAGTTGAGCCATCAGCCTGTTCCGCCATTCACGTAGCTAAAAAAAAAACCTGGGCTTTTTAAAAAGCCTGTACGCATGTTTAATCGACCATAATGTAACAATTAAAAACTGTACACCATTTTGCTTTTAACTGTGCGACATAAATCAAGTTAACAAATGACGCAATTTTGAACCGTTCGCATCGTGATCTGATTTTGATTGACACTTCGAGATACACCCCAAAAAAATAACAGTTGCTATACACTGCTGGTTTTACTTCTGAACTAGAAAGATACGCGTAATAAAACCAGCAGTGGTTGATCAACCAAGCGATAGGAGCAATGTTAAGTGAATTAAGTGAGCGATAGCGAAGAGGCGATATACTAAACTTTAGTTGAGCGCGCGCCGCGTTTAAAGAATGACGTTGATTTGACGTTTTCGCGCCGTAACCTTCCGAACTGTCAAAATTCGAATTCCGAACTATTTTTTTATTCTTTTTAACTACCTGCCTGCTTTTAGTCCTCTGGCGGAATGTATTGTGTATATTTAAAAAACAAGTGATTTTTTCTTTTTGGTCAAGAGTATAGTGTTTTGTTCATGGTGTTGTAAGGTGCAACGTGATAAGGCGATACCTAATCGGAGGTAGGTTAATAGTTTGGGTAATTTAAAACCATTTTGGTAATTATTATAAAATGAGTCAGAGGATATTAAGCACATTCTTCATAACAAGGTATGAGTGCATTGTGACGTTGAAAACTTCGGAAACGTGACTTCGGGTTAGGGTTCTGTGTCCAAAGGGTCCAAACGAGACACTACCTTTTTTTTTATATACAACTTGATATGACGGATCAAGCAGATGGCCCACCTGATGTTAAGCGGTTAGGCATTACCACATACGACGCATCCTATGTGGCATTGCACTGCGCCCGCCACCCTGAGACGAAAGTCTCATGTGCCTGTAATTTCATCGGCAACCATACTCTTCAAACCGGAACACAGCAATGCTAAAACTACTGCTTTGTGGCAGAAATAGGTAGTACTTCCCCGGACGAACTCTTTCAACAAAAAAGCTCAACTACTACTTGCTCTACTACCTTCACTCGCTCATCCACCCGTCCGTCTGATGTCTGTCCCTCTGTCACAAGGGTCTACTGTCAAAGCTGTACCTAGTCTTCATATTTGCAATATTTATGTATCTTCATATCCAGTTATATGCTGTATGTATGAAGTTGTATGTATCCAGGTTCTACCAACGCACTTCTCGACAACGCAAGGGAGCTCATCCACACATCATCGACACGTGGGTATCTCGTACAGCTCTCTTTACGAGATCTTTTCTCCCCCATACGTGCAAGTTGTGGAATGAGCTCCCTCCTAAGGTGTTTCCGCTAAAATACAACATGAGCCGCTTCAACAAAAAAAAAAAAAAGAAAAGAGTCCTTCAGGGCAGGCAACGCATTGGCAATGCCTCTGGTGTTACAGTTGTCAATAGACGACGGTAACCGCTTACCATCAGGCGGGCCGTATGCCAGTTAGACGAGCCGATACTAAAAAAAAATACTGGACTAAAGCCAAATATATAACCAAAAATTACTTGCAATTTTTGTGAGGGTGGGTAAGTAAAGGGAGACGTGGAAAAACAATCTGTCCTACCCCTGCATGTGGGGTATAACTTTTTGAAGCTCATGAAAGTAAGGCTGTAATTTTATTTCAAAAGTAATGGAAAACAAAGGCAAGAGAGGCCGTCAAAAGCAGGTTTTTACATACATACATACATAGACACACGCCTCTTTCCCCGAAGGGGTAGGCAGAGCCTCAATGGGCCTCTTTTCACTGTGGGTTGCACCATCGTGGGATATAGACGTGAAAAGTGGTGAGCTCATCGCCGCCATTGCTTCCCACGACTGACTCACCTAACACTTTCTTCCAGTAATAACACATTCTACAATTATCCAGCAACCAGGACATATCTTATACCAACGATTCTTATCAACAAGTCCGGGTAATCCCTTAGTCGGCTTTTACGACATCCACGGGAGGAGACGGAGGGGTCTATTCTTGGGCCGGACGCACCTCAGCAGGTTTTTAAGGCGTGCATATATGTGAAACGTGTTGCATTAAAACCTTTTTTCTCCACGATCTTTATCGAAAAATCTACAAAAAAATATGTTAATCTACATATAAAGCATGTCATCTTTATTCCAAAATTTTAAAAAATATCTTATAATGCACGAAATAAAGCAAAGTTGCCTCTGTTTTCGTAGTTACAACCATTTGTCTCCTAAACTATCAATCATAAGATGTTTTTAATGCCTTTAGTAAATTAAATAATACAACGCCGAGAGGATCTTGTTTTTATTTTTTCAAATTACATGCGTAATAATTTTAAAATTAAAAAAACATGCTTTTCCGTCACTTTTCGTTTTGCGAGTGCTATTTTGTCACTTTATAACTTACCTAAACTTTAATGAGTTAGATAGTGACTAAATTTGGCGTCCATCGACGCCTTAAAACAAAAGTTACCAATTTGCTTAAGTTCCATTTGACGTAGGAACTAGAAAATTTGTAAAGTAAAATTTGAAAAAATTGTACATTAGCATATACTTATAATGTATATTTTAACAACAAATTATAATAGTTCAGTAAAGTTGAAACATTTCAAGAGTTTTCTCGTACATTTGGTACGGAACCCTGAATACGCGAAGTGCGACGCGCACTTGGCCGGTTTATTTATTGGGTGTTTATTGAGCACAAGTGCATTCACACTAATTAGTGTGCTGAATTCATTTGATAAGAATTATTCATTTGTTTGCATGACGTGACAACAGTGGATCCATGTATTCTATGTTTATTTTTTCAACTCAAAAACCCGACTTGCCGATTGTCTAACAGTGCTACTGTAAAACGCGAATTGTTCTTTGAACAAACACAGTGTTTTGGCTTATAAAACAAATAGGCAAACTAGCATACGGCCCACGGCCCACCTGATGTAAAGTGGTCACCGTCGCTTACAGACACCGGCAACACGGGAGTTATTGTCGATGCACTGCCTACCCTGAAGGAATTTATGAACATTTTCTTGAAGCGACACATGTCGTAAACAAGCGGGAAAACCTCGGATGGAAGCTCATTGGTTCACTTGTGTCTTTGAATCAGCTTCTCCTTGTTCTCGAAGCACCACACAGCCGTTTCCCACCTAGTAGTACCTACCTAAGAGGGATCATCAAATAAATCCACGTGGCTGTTACGTGATTCTACAATTCAAAATGATGCTTCTGATTTCAATGATTCAATTTACTTTTGACTTTGACTTTGGTGGGTCAGTGGGTGGGCGTATACCTACCCAGCTTTAAGCCTTAAATTGGACCACCAGTTTTTTACGCCTTCGTGTGGCCGTTATCGCACGCCGTTTCGTCGTTCGTCGGCGCAGGCGATCACTGGCGTGTTTTATTTTAATTCTTACCTATACATTTTACTTCATCTAGGTATACATATCTATAAGAAAATCCGTGCTGAAAATCAGCGCTGCAGTTTACTGCAGCATTATGCTGAGCACGGGCCTTTTTTGACGGCACGTAGCAAAAAACGTGTTCTGTCTGTGTTATTATGACGACCTCTGTGGCGCGGCGGGCGAAGCTTGGCCTGCGACGCAGGAGGTTGCGGGTTCGATTCCCGCCTCGGAACAAATATTTGTGCGATCGCAGATATTTGTTCAGGGTGTTCTGGGTATTTTCTATGTATAATAAAAAATATCTATCTATGTAATATATTGTATTAAGTATATCAGTTATCTAGTACCCATAACACAAGCTCTGCTTAGCTTGGGGCTAGATAATGTTGTGTGAACTGTCCAGTATTATTTATTTATTTTATTTATTTATTATTGTATTGTGTTCTCAAGCTGTGCCATGTATATTTGCTGTTCAAAATAAACTATTTCCATTCTATTCTATTCTAAGAAACTAAGTTGCGCGCCCTAAAAAAATTAATGAGTCATAAGTGCTCACTAGTTTATAAAACCAAATTGTTACACTGATTTATGCAAATAAATATCTTGAACCCATATAAGAACTTGACCTGCCTGACTGACAGACTTATCGATTCATCATCGCCGAGCCGAAACCGCTGGACCTAGAAAGCTGAAACTTGGAGCGTAGGTTCCTTTTATAGCAAAACCACTCACTAAGAAGGGATGTTTATAAAATCAACCACTAAGCTTTCGCGCCATGGCGCGCCCAAAATCGGAGAATACCTACTAAGAGGGATGCATCGAAAATCGAAGCAGATAAAGTTAAACACAGAGAAAAGACTACGTAGGCGTCGATTAAGTCAAAAATCATTGCAATCGGCTCACTAACTTTTTTTTTTTCGTGAGGAAATTTATCATGGATATCCCATCGCGCGGGGGCGACGAAGGAATTATATCGGACTCCTACCGGCTAAAACCTTACGGTGTCCTTCGTTCGCCATTTGTCGTGACTGCGGGGTACTACAACTTCCGCTGAAACGACGATCTCACTGGCTTTGATGTTTCCGTCTTAGAGAGGCACGCGTGACACCGCACGCACCGTCTCTAGGCCATGTTAGGGCAGTTCACACCCCCGTGTTCACCGCCCAGACCTATGGAGGTTGGTGGAGGGCATGGAGCCTCCTCTGACGCCCAGTTCTCCTGCAACCCAACCCACCCAACCAGACCTCCGAATCACGAATCCGAATTCAAATTCACGTCAAAAAGTAGAAACGTTCCCTATTTAAAAAAAACAGACCGTGCTTCCGCCCGTTTTTCTAAAATGACACCAAGGCACGATAATTTTAATTCTGTATATCATAAATCATTTTGTATTGATACTTATGACGAAAATTGTTCAAAAACTGCCGTGATCCAGTAACGTTAGTTTTAATTGAAAATGGCTAGAATTAAATTGAGATATGGCGTGTCTACTCTCCGTACGAGACACAGATGTTTACGGAGTTGTGAAACCGCTTTCGACTTTTCAATTGTAACTGGACGATATTAAATAAGTGCGCACACTGTTACACGCAGAGATATATATTCATACACACATACATACACAGACACACGCCTTTTTCCACGAAGGGGGGTAGGCTTTTCACAGTGGGCTGCACCATCGTAGAATATAGATGTGACAAGTGGTGAGCTCATCGCCGCCATTGCTTCCCACAACTAACTCGGCTAACGCTTTCTTACAGTAATAACACATTCAGTCATTCACAGGGTGCCAGCAGCCAGGACAAATCTTATACCAACTAAGCTTATCAACAAGTCCGAATAATCCCTTAGTCGGCTTTAACGTCATCCACGGGAGGAGACGGAGGGGTCTATTCTTATGCCGGACACACCACAGTGTAATTTTATTAATATTGGCCCAGGCGTTTTGGCATGATAAACAAATATTTTATTTCATAAATATTCCATGTCATTGAACCTGGGGTGACATGAACCTAACCCGTCCTACCTACCTACTCTGTACTCTACTGCGCACACTGTTACATGCAGAGATATACATACATACATAGACACGCCTTTTTCCCCGAAAGGGCAGGCAGAGCCTCAATTAGCCTCTTTTCACTGGTTGCACCATCGTGGAGTATATCTCTACCCTTAGATAACGGCTAAATTGCATAAATACTAAGCATTTTCTTTATTTGAACAGCGACGTAACAAGCAGTTGGCCCACTTGATTGTATGCGAGGTAACCTCTGCCTATAACAATGCATTAGCTCATAGTTCACGTCCACCTAGGACGCGCCCTATGTGGCATTGCTCAGGACGCGCCCTATGTGGCATTGCTCTGCGCCCGTCACCCTGAGTCATAGAGATGACAAGTCTCATGTGCCTGTAACTTCACCGGCACCCATACCCTTCAAACCGGAACACAGCAATTCGAGCACTACCTACTGCTTTGCGGCAGAAAAAGGTATGGTGGTAGTACTTCCTCGGACAAACTGTTTCAACTATTGGGATTTTGTGTGCTCCGACATTCGGCTAGACGGCCGCAACCCGGCTCACCATAGTCCCGGCTCACCACAATCCCGGCTGGACTCACTTGAATTAATTTAAAAAATACCTAACGGAAGTGCTCGGCTGGACACGCAACCTTTTCTTGGACTGTTATAGTAGACCACCGTACGTCACAATAATGTTTTATTTGTTTTATTAATAATTGGCGTCACAGGGCTTGTGCATTGCCATTTTCAAGCATATTTATTGTATTTTCAATATAATTTGCAACGTTAAACTCCTTCCAAGTCGTCAAAGTAACAGTCAAGTCAACTTTTAGTAAAACAGTGGCCATTTTAATAAAACTTTGACAGACAATTTCGACCAATTTGAAAAGTCACGCAATTCACTACCATTTCATTTCAAAATTACAAAAACTCTCAACGCAATGAAACGCCTAAACCGATTTTGATCAAACATAGCTAAGAACACTCCCGACAAATTAACAAACCAAACAAAACAAAAACTAAATCGGTTCATCCGTCTGGGAGCTACGAGGCGACAGACGAACACACACACACACACACACACACATATAGAAACGTTAAACTTACAACACCCTGTCGTTTTTGCGTCGGGGGTTAAAAATGGCAGAAAGTGCACCACAAGGAGTGCGCGGATGGTAACTTTGCTAATTAAACAGACAAGCGTGATTCCATGGAAGTTTTTACAGTGTTTTTTTATCAATCTAAAGAATATAAATACCGACGTCAGCTAGCAACGGTTTTTGCTGCTGAATGTCTAGTAACAAAAACGTTTGGTAGGATACCTAGTAGGTATCTTCAGTCATAACTCCAGTATAAAGTACCTATAGATAACTTGATACCCTTTATAATATAAGACTATGTTGATACGTGAGACGTTATTAAAGGCACTAATTTTGAGAGACGATGTCGAAAAATGTATTAAACTTAAAAAGTGGTAGGTACTTAGTTTTTTTTGTTTAAGTTAAATGATTTTAATTATAAGAACTATAATAATGATGTAGATAGTGTTGACGACATCTGTGGGGTTGCGGGTTCGATTCCCGCCTCGTTATAAATATTTGGACGATCTGCACATAATCTGAGTATTTTCTATGCATAATAAAAAAAAATATCTATGTAAGTACCTACTTAATGTATTGTATTATTAAGTATATGAGTTATCTAGTACCCATAACACAAGCTCTGCTTAGCTTGGGGCTAGATAATGTTGTGTGAACTGTCCAGCATTATTTACTTAATGTACTATATAGCTAAGCTAAAAAATAGGTTCCAGTCACCACAACACTCTCCTCAATCTAGGCTCTAGATTGAGGCCCTAGATTCTAATCTAGGGCATTGATCTGACACAAAAATGATGTCGTGGTCGCTCGTCTCCCCTAATATTGCTTCGAGGTTTGGACTCACTTTGATTAGCTCACGGTTCCAATCACAAATTTCATAAATGCTTGGTAAAAAGATATTATTCGAGATCCTCGATTCGATCCTCATATAATATTATAAGGATGTAGGTACAATCTTCTAAACGACAGTAAACAATGTAGGTACCTCACTCACCTAAGTAATTATTTACTAAACAGGTACAAAAGCCAAGGTCGACGAGCCAAGCTATTCTCATTACCTGAGTATTAATTGCTGAGTTTAACTTCATTTATGTATGTAGGTTTTTCTGCAGATATAATAGCAAGAAACTCGTGACGTCACTTGAATCGCTAGTCCTGTCCATACCAACGTGGTTTGCTCCTCATTTGATTCGGGTAATAAATTCAAGTCAATGAAGTTTTGTAGACACAATTCAAGTCAATGAAGTTTTGTAGACACAATTCAAGTCAATTAAGTTTTGTAGACACAATATATAGAGAGGAAAATTCTTCACACAAAACAATCGCCTATAGATAATTTTAGTAATTTTATAAAACCCCTACATTAAACCCTCGGCTTTGTTGTATTGTTTTTTTTTTTATTATTTTATATTATTGACTTTTTACCCAATAATATCAAATTAATATGCACCATTTCATAATTATAATCGAATCTAGGTAAAAAATAGACTTAACTTTGTTTTTTTTTCTATCGAGAAAATATTGTCCTTTTGTATTTCTGGTACAATGATCCCTCGTAAAATTATAATGCATATTTTTTATTTGAATATTGTACTGGATTTAGTCAGTTAAGAAAAAATCTTAGATTGGTATTTTTTGTTGTGGTCGCTATTTTCAGGAAAAGGCTTGTATAAAATAAACAATAAAAAAAAACCAGTAAAAAACACGATGGTGGTTTAAAAAATGTTGATGAGTCGGTTAATAAACAATTGAAAAAAATCCTAGTACCGACTCATCATCATTTTTTAAACCACCATCGAGTAATATACTGGGTTTTTTTATTGTTTATTTTATACAAGCCTTTTCCTGCCTCTTCCCGCCATTTTCGAAAAGACACGTTGTATACTTTTATTTTATTTCTTTTCCTAGTGTTTTCTTGAGTTATTTTGTGTTATTTTGGTGGCATTTTAACTAATGTAGCTCGTTTAAAAAGCACAAGTGTAGTGAAAAGTGAATTGCGTTGCTTTTGAAATTGGTGGAAATTGTCTACCAAAGTTTTAGTAAAATTGGCCACCTTTTTACTAAAACATGACTCGACTGTGACTTTGACGACTTGGAAGGAGTGTAACGTTGCAAAATAAATTGAAAATACAATATAGTGAAAATACAGATACTTGGAAATGGCAAATGCACAAGCCGTGCGGCGCCAATTATAAAGAAAAAAAAAAACTTATCCTGAAAATAGCGAAAACGACGAAAAAAACAAACTTAGATTTGATTCTTAACTGACTTTCGACAATCTACCATCCATCCTTTCTAAATGCCCAAAGCATCTAAGCATACCTATACCTATACTATTATTTTATCTGTGCCTATACCTATACCTACAAAATAACCCCTTCCATTTTCCTTTCCATTTTCATCATTATATTACTTCGTTATATTACGATAAACGTTGTATAATGGTAATGTTTTTCATGTTTTTTTTTTTTTTTTATACTACTTGGATGACGAAACAAGCAAAAGGCCCACCTGATGTTAAGCGGTAACCCCTGCCTATGAACAGTGCATTACCTCATAGGTCACGTCCACCTAGGACGCATCCTATGTGGCAATGCACTGCGCCCGCCACCCTGAGACATAGATGAAAAGTCTCATGTGCCTGTAATTTCACCGGCACCCTTACCCTTCCAACCGAAACACAGCAATGCGAGCACTACTGCTTTGCGGCAGAAATAGGTATGGTGGTAGTACTTCCCCGGACGAACTCTTTCACAAAAAAACTCTACTACTACAAAAAACTGTATTTAAGTCCCTGATATTCTTGTATAACCTTGCAATAGCTGAATTGAAATGGACTTTGTGTTATTAGATCAGGGTTAGCTTACTTAATTAATTGATCACGTATTAACTAATCAATCGATCGATAATTATTTATTTTACACTGAAATCTGATAATTGTCTCTATGGAATCGATTTAATCTTGATCACTTTCATTTGTATTCAAAGGCCAGTAATTTTTAGTCTGATCAAATAAATACTTCAATAAATAATGCTGGACAGTTCACACAACATTATCTAGCCCCAAGCTAAGCTGAGCTTGTGTTATGGGTACTAGATAAGTGATATACCTAATACAATACATTACATAGATAGATATTTTTTATTATACATAGAAAATAACCAGAGCACCCTGAACAAATATCTGCAGATTGTACAAATATTTGTTCCGAGGCGGGAATTGAAACCGCAACCTGCTGCGTCGCAGGCGAACCTTCGCCCGCCGCGCCACAGAGGTCGTCATTATTTATTTTACACTGAAATCTGATATTTGTCTCTATGCAATTGATTTAATCTTTTCACTTTCATTTGTTTATTAGTAAGTTTGGCTAGTAATTTTTGGCTGAAAAATAAAGAACTATTTTGAGGGTTCCGTAGTCAATAAGACAAGGAACCCTTATAGATTCGTCATGTCTGTATGTCTGTCTGTCTGTCTGTCCGTGTATGTCAAAGCCAGTTTATTCCGAAACTATAAGAGCTGTGCTCTTGAAACTTGGTTAGTAGATGTATTCTGTGAACCGCATTAAGATTATTTGTCCTCGGACAAGACTAAGGCTTCCACTGAGCTTAGGCTATTGTAATAGTTTTACATCTTGTGCCAATGTCCAACGGATTGATTATCCGTTGTGTATGATTACATTGTATTGTTGCATTTTGTATTTTGTTGATTTGTTGTAAGATAACTGTGTGCCCACTGGGTGTGTTGTACACACAGAATAGGACCTAAATACAGATAGGCAATTGATATAAAAAACACAATAAATTTATGGGGTTTCACATACTTAGAACTGAAACTAAAAAAAAAACATCAAACCGGTACGTGTGTGGTATCTATGGATAGGTCTTCAAAATTTATATTGAGGTTTCTATTATATATTTTTTCTTAACTGAATAGTTTGCGCGAGAGACACTTCCAAAAAGTGTTAAAATGTGTCGTGTCCCCCCCCCCCCCACCCCACCCCCCCGTAACTTCAAAAATAAGAGAATGATAAAACTAAAAAAAACATATGATGTACATTAACATGTAAACATCCAACGAAAATTGGTTTGAACGAGATCTAGCAAGTAGATTTTTTTTAATACACTATTATTAAAACATCAATCAAAGTTACAACGAACTACAAGAACTTTTATATTATGTTACTTGCTGCTACGGAACCCTTCATGGGGGAGTCCGACTCGCACTTGGCCGCTTTTATTTTTCTTTATAATTGGCGCCGCACGGCTTGTGCATTTGCCATATCAAATTAAATTATTGTGTTTTCATTATAATTTCCAACGTTACACTTCTTCCAAGTCGTCAAAGTAACAGTAAAGTCATGTTTTAGTAAAACGGTGGCCGGACACACCACAGCAATGCTGGGATAATGCTCTGTATTGTATAACTGACGTCACAACGTGTTATGTAAAGCTATACCTACCTACATACTAAATAGTCGAGTCTTAACCAGTTAACTAAGACAATAGCGGCAACCCATTGTTTAAAGTAATTCATAGATATTAACCTTGGCTAGTAAATAGCTGACTAGAGATGATAAAATTCTTAGTTATTGCCAAGAGTTTACAAAAGGGGAGGAAAGCCATTCGTTTATTATACACTAGTGTCCCCCCGCGGCTGCGCCTGCGTTGTACCGCAATAAAAAGTATTACTACACATTTTTGGCGAATAGTAATTAAACGTAATGTATCTGTATGTTAGCAATTGCCGTGGTGTATCCAGCCTAAGAATAAACCCCTCCATCTCCTCCCGTGGATGTCGTAAAAGCCGGACTTGTTGATAAGATTCGTTGGCATAAGAGTTGTCCTGGCTGCTAACTTATTCGTTCGTTTCGTATGAGGTAGTGCTGGCCTATTAAGGAATGTGTATTACTGGAAGAAAACCTTAGCAGAGTCAGTCGTGGGAAGCAATAGCGGTGATGAGCTCACCACTTGTCACGTCTAATATCCCACCATGGTGCAACCCACTGTGAAAAGAGGCTCATTGAGGCCATTGATTGAGGAACCGACTAAGGGGATACTCCAGGGGATGGTCAGCAGCATCCACCTAAGTACTCAACACCAATACTGCGATCACCAATCCGCACCAAGCGTGGTGATTATGGCAAATTGAGTAATCCCAACTAGACCAAAAAAAAACAGGCCGAAATGGTACAGATCGTTTTTGGAAGAGGCTTCGTCTGTGGACGTCTAAAGGCTGATGATGATGACGAAAATGATGAAAAAAAAAAAGTAGTTCTATAAAATTTGTTGACCGAGTTATCCTTGGTCAAGTGCTAAGTAAGCAAACAACACTGCTTATCTTATCAGCTCGTATTCGCTAAGTTTCAAGTAAAGAGACTATATTTGAATTTATGGAGGACACTTTGTGATTTTAGGGCTACGTACTTAGAGCATTGCAGGCCTCCATGGCTACGTATGACTTTAATTTTAATTTGATGTACCTATTTAATTTTGACTTCTTTTGTATTTTTGAAATTTGCATGCTAGGTAAGGTAGAACATAGTTGAAACTTAGCTACTTATTTTTAAGACCTTTCATATGACATTATGTTCAAGCAAATATATATAATATGTATTTATCTTTGAGTATGGTGTCGTATCGCAATGCTCAATGTGTTCCCATAGCTAGAAAGCCATAGAAATGTGAACTAAAGAGAAGAGTTATCCGGGCTGTTTTGTATTGAAACTGATGTCGTCGATTTTTGCCCCACTACTTTTTATACTTAGCGCATACAACAGCCAAATTCCGTCACATTCTAACTCATTAAAGTTCAGCCCCCCTATTCCCTAACTGAAAGTCACTCGGTGACTAACGTTTGACAAGAAGAATGATCATCAATTAAAAAAAAATACTATTGAGAATTGTCAATTGATGGTACTTTTACTTGTCAACCGTTGGTCACTGAGTGACTTTCAAGATAGGGAATAGGGGGACAGGTAAGTTAGAAGGTGCCAGAATAGCGTTCGCGGAACAAAATTTAAGTAAAAATCACGACGAATCACGATAATTTGCGCGATTGGGGCCTAAAAATCGACCAGTTATAGAATGATTGTATAAGCATAGAATAAACAATAATTTTGTTCTCACATCACGCAAATTACACAACAGATTTAAGTTTTTTATTTTCTAGTCAAACAGTTGCATAAATAATGAAAAAAAAAGCGGCCAAGTGCGAGTCGGACTCGCCCATGAAGGGTTCCGTAGCAGCAAGTAACATAATATAAAAGTTCTTGGATGGATTACGATTTATGACGTATTCGAAAAAAACTACTTACTAGATCTCGTTCAAACCAATTTTGGTTGAAAGTTTACATGGTGATGTACATCATATTTTTTTTTTTAGTTTTATAATTCTCTTATTTTAAGCTCTAGTCAAACAGTTGCATAAATAATGAAAAAAAAAGCGGCCAAGTGCGAGTCGGACTCGCCCATGAAGGGTTCCGTAGCAGCAAGTAACATAATATAAAAGTTCTTGGATGGATTACGATTTATGACGTATTCGAAAAAAACTACTTACTAGATCTCGTTCAAACCAATTTTGGTTGAAAGTTTACATGGTGATGTACATCATATTTTTTTTTTAGTTTTATAATTCCCTTATTTTAGAAGTTATGGGGGGTGGGGCACACTTTTTACCACTTTGGAAGTGTCGCGCAAACTATTCAGTTTAGAAAAAAAATATATTAGAAACCTCAATATCATTTTTGAAGACCTATCCATAGATACCCCACACGTATGGGTATGATGAAAAAAAGTTTTTTGAGTTTCAGTTCTAAGTAACCCCAAAAATTTATTGTTTTTTTTTCTATTTTTGTTTGAAAAGCTTATTGCGGTTCACAGAGTACATCTACTTACCAAGTTTCAACAGCATAGCTCTTATAGTTTCGGAAAAAGTGGCTGTGACATACTCGGGAAAAAACAACTTAAGTACTAAATCTATTATGAACTACGACGCAAACTGCCTTAAAACAGCTTCTTCATTATCTTAGAATGGGGGCCATCCTACACTGCGTCTTCCGGTTAGTAGACGAAGTTTTACACAACAGATTTAAACACAAATATTTGAAAAAAAAACAACGTACTAAATCAACAAAAACTGCGTCGCAATCTGCTTTAAACCAGCCTCTTCATTATCTAAGAGTGGGGGCCTTCCACTACGTTCGTCCCATTTGTAAACGTAGTTGTAAAGTATAGTATTTTTTTATCTGTGATTGTACACAATAAAAAAACAACTTACTAAATCTAATAAAAAATACGCCCCAATCTGTCTTAAAACAGTCTCTTCTCCAAACACCCAGCAATCAGATAAAACCTTATTTGCATTGACAGAGGCACCGTGTACCTACCTACCGATTACTTACCTGCTTATTGCCGTAGGTACCTGTATAATGAGACGACAGTCACGCTTCGATGACGCCGAGCCATCAACGACCTTCGTAAATCTTAAACCTGACGAGAAAAACTTAGACCCAAGTAATCATTTAGGTAGGTATCTACAGGGACTTGGTTTTAAGATTAAGGATGATCTAAATCTCTAAAGATCTATCTGTGATGTCATCCGTTTTTATGTGTTCTATCTGTGGTGTGTCCGGCCTAAGAATACACCCCTCTGTCTCCTCCCGTGGATGCCGTAAAAGTCGACTAAGGGAATACCCCGACTTGATAAGATTCTTTGGTATAAGATTTGTCCTGGTTGCTAGTTTATTATCGAATGTGTTATTACTGGAAGAAAGCGTTAGCCTATTCATTCGTGGGAAGCAATGGTGGCGATGAGCTTAGCACTTGTCACGTCTATATTTCACGATGGTGCAACTCACTGTGAAAAAAGGCCTATTGATGCTCTGCCTACCACTTCGGGGATAAAGGCGTGAGACTATGTATGTATGTCGTTTAAAGGCACTGTTAAGCAAGTACCTTAAACCGCTAATAATGATTCCGAAATCATTTTCCGGCCAAAATGATTCCACCAAACCAGTTTACCAGCAGGAATGATTGCGCCAAATCACGTTTCCATCAGTAACGACTCCGCAAAATCATTTTCCGCCAGTAACAATTCACTGAATCACTTTATTGCCAGAAATGATTACGCCAAATCCCGTTTTCACCAATAAATATTCCGCGAAATCACTTTACCGTCAGTAATGATTCCACAAAATCAGGTTACCACCAGGAATGATTGCACCAAATCACGTGTCCATCATTAATAATTCAGCAAAATCATTTTCCGCCGGTAATAAGGATGCACCAGGTGCAGGTAAGGTTGACTATTGGGGCAGTATGGTGTTGCCGCCTTACATTCCGCCAAATCATGTTTCCGCCATTAACAATTCCATCTAATCTCTCTGACAGAAAAGATTCAGCCAAATCACTTTACTGCCAGTTTATGATTCAGCCAAATCACTTTACTGCCAGTTTATGATTCAGCCAAATCACTTTTACTGCCAGTTATTATTCAGCCAAATCACTTTACTATGCCAGTTACGATTTAGCCAAATCACTTTCCGTCAGTAACAAATCCACCAAAAGGAATTTCACTGCATTTACGATACTCACAGCGAAACCACCTGCTAGTTTCTCACACTAGCTTTACATCATCTAGGTTTACATAGCAACGTGGGCTAAATGGGTACGCAAACACAAGTGCTTTGACAAATAACTCATTGTTCAAAACATCAACAGTAGCACATCGTTAATGGCTGTGTGGGAAGCGTTGCCGTTGTATTGTTTCACACAGGAAAGCAGCAGCGAAGTGTCAGGATAGCTTGGAATTGGATAGCCAATGGACAAACGGCATAAAAAAAACATTTATTTGTGTTAACAAACGCAGATACAAGACGACACACACACACACACCCACAGAAACAACGATTAACAATGAATGATAAAACTAATTTGTGCCTCTCAGTACCAGTCACGCATCACTGACACAAATTGGCGTCCAGCACAGCATTTGTTGTGTTGTAGCAACACAACGCTGATCTTCCGCTGGAACCATGTAAGTGAAAAACACGGTTGTCTGCTTCACAAATTACATCATTGATGAATAAATAATAATAATGAGGTGTTTAGCATTACGATTACTATTAGCCCATATACTGTCCCATTGTTGGGCAAAGGTCTCCCCCCATTTCCGTCAGTCACTACGGTTATGTGCAACCGTTTCCCATTCCCTCTCATAGGCGTTCAGTTCAGGTCTGCCGCGACGCCGCCTGGCTGTATCAGGGCTCCATAAACCTGATAAATTTGACCCAAAGTTCGTCGGGCATGCGGCAAATATGACCGGCCCTATCCCACTTAAGCCTCGCAGCCTTCTCTCCCACATCGGTGACTTTGGTTTTGGAGCGCAGTATGGTGTTTCGAATGCGGACAGTTTTTAAACGCCAAAAATACTGCGTTCCATTGCCTTTTGGAAAATTTTGAGTTAATATTCTTAATTATAAATTGGACTATTTGGACCACCTATCTGACCAGATTGTGGTTCGGAAAAAAAAACAATAGGTTAAATTTAACTTAATTCATTAATTAAGTTAAACCTAGCATTATTACGTCAATATCTTAATTATTGTTGTACATATCAGAATTTATTTTGTCCTTGTAATTTTTTTGAATGCGTAATATGTATGATGTGTGTGTTTTTTAAATAAATAAAGTATAAAGTATATAAATATCTTTCAGAATCAGCAAATTGTCAAAGCAAAAGACGAATACCTGACTGCCGTCTATTCTCAGGCCGGACACACCACGGCCCACCACGAACAGCCACGGCCAGAATAGACCCCTCCGTCTTACCGGCCGTGGTTGTCGTAAGAGCCGACTATGGGATTACAATAGGCAGCAGCATCTATCTGACCAGTACTGCGATCAGCAATCCGCCTGCCAAGAGCTTTAAGGCTTATTTTGTGAGCAACATATGGTGGAGACTAAGATCCAGAGTCTCGAGCACCGCCGTAAAGTCGCACGCCTTTCGATCTTCTATAGGTTACATTTCGGGGAATGCTCCCAGGAACTTCACGATCTGATCCCACCATCACCTTTTCATCATAGGACGAGCAGACGACGGCTCAGTACCACCCGTACCTCATGAACCCTTTATTCGTACTAAACGTTTCAGTTCTACCTTTATAATGCGAACTGCTAAGGAGTGTAAAACACTACCGTCGTCTGTCTTGCCTGAAAACTATAATCTGGGTCTCTACAAGGCTAGAGTGAATAGGTGCCTTCTAGACATTTGTGCTCTATAATCGGACACATCGTCACTTACCAACAGGTGGGATCGTGGTCAAACAAAGGTCTATCAATGTTAAAAAATCGTGGTGATTATGGCAAATGTATTATTGGCGGAGCCGTCGTCCAATAGTGGATGTGTAAAATCTGTTATTTAATAGCGATGGATGAAAGATGAAAAGAATTAAGAAGAATACTCTCCTATTACAAAAGCGGAAATACGTTTTTAACCGACTTCATTTAAGGAGGAGGTTGACAAGTCGCGTGTTTTTTTTTACATTTGTTACCTCATATCTCTGTCCTTTATGAACGGATTTGAAATATTTTTTTAGTTGACTCAATATGCTTCCAGATTTGTCCCATTTTCATCAAAATCTAGTTCTGATGATGGGATCCATGAGGAATTGAGGGAACTCCTCAAATATTATGGTCACACATATAACGATTTCGGTGTTTTCAGCAACAAGTCAAGCATGTGCATTCAGAAAGTTCCATTTGGTGAAGCGAAGTTGTTTTTTTTTCGAAACGAATTATTGTTTAAAAATTGTTGTTGTTGTTAAAAAGTAAACAGAAAAACACACTTTTCAAGCCTACTTACGAGTACACCGACACAAAAAGCCGTAAAGTTAACAATAACAGTTTTATCACAAACACATTACCTGCACACTCGTCACTGAACTCGGCAGCATTACAAGTGACCTTGACTCTTTCAAGTGTAAAATAACATGTATCCGCATAGGTAATGCTAACATTATTATCTACTTACATGTATGAGTTCTGCAAATAGTTATTAATATTGGAAAGACAAATATTTTTCGGACTGTTTGACTATTTGTCGAATAATAGTTAGAATAATATTTGTTAAACACTCCCAGTCTGAATAAAACAAATAGTCCAGTCAGGGATATACCTAATAAGGCCTTGCAAAAGGTTGGTTTCTTCAAATGGTGAAGTGACGGTTTTGTTAGACGAGTACCTACCTAGGTATAATATGTTGTTATTCAATAAAAAAACAGCCGAGAAAAAAGAAACTTCGTGTGCGAGTCGGACTCACGCACGAAGGGTTCCGGAACGTTATCTATAAAAACGACAAAAACACACGTTTGTTGTATGGTAGCTGTTGGAATACACAAATTAATCTGTACTACTCTGACATGGGGAGTCTGTCTCACTCACATGTTTTAACAAGAAAGCCTTGTTCATTGTTTGATATTAATTGATTACTTTAAAAGGCTTAGCGGTGTGGTAGACCGTTCAGTATTCTGAATTCGGTAGCGCATCGTAACACACATACCTCTCCTAAGTAAATAACGATAAATATAAATTCACATTATTATAAAATCGTTAATACGTCTTTTATTGTTCACCTAATCCCAACAGGAGCCCCCCTTAAATATTTGTTTTATTTTAATTTAATTATTTATTTTTAAAGTGAATATGTAACTAAATATTCTGTGAATATTTCAAGCGTCTACCTGTTGCCGTTATCAATATCGATCAAAAACGAGCAATAAAACACGTTTGTTGTATGGGAGCCCCCTTATATATTTATTTTATTCTGTTTTTTAGTATAGAGGCAACAGAAATACATCATCTATGAAAGTTGAACTGCCTCATTACCATGGTTCATGAGATACAGCCTGGTGACAGACGCACAGACAGACAGACGGACGGACAGCGGAGTGTAGTTAGGGTCCCATTTTACCAGTTTGGTACGGCACCCTAAAAAAAGGGTTGGGTTTAGGATCCTCATAAATAGTGCAGCCGCGAGCCACCATCTTGAATTACCGAAAATTGTATTGTTATTAAAAGTTTTAAATAAATAACGCCATATTACAAAAATACCTAAATTAATTTGAATAAAGGATATATTATTTTTCATCTTCCAGCAAATCATAATTAAGTAACTAGGTAGGTACCTACTTAAGTATGATAATTTGTTAATTCATATTTTGTAACTTATATACTGTGAATAATGCTTATTTTGTATTTCGTATTTTATATTTTAAATATACACTAAATTCGGTCATTAATGATTAGGCATCGCATAAATAGCACTTTTCACTAAAATTTTGGCATTGCACCAAAAGCACGGTAATGCAGTCATGACCCCAGGAGGCCAATTGCATTTAAATCCATTCGAAAAAAAAACCATTTATATTGGAATCACAGACGTACTACATTTCAATGTTATTATATTTGTATAAATAGGTACTACATACATACGCCTTTTCCCCGAAAGGGTAGGCAGAGCCTCAATGGGCCTCCCACCGTGGGTTGCACCATCGCGGGAATACAGACATGGCAAGTGGTGAGCTCATCGCCGCCATTGCTTGCCACGACTGACTCGGCTAACGCTTTCCTCCAGTAACACATTCCATAATAAGCTAACAGCCAGGACAAATCTTATACCAACGAATCTTACCAACAAGTCCGGTTAATTCTTACCCAAAACTCTTAACATAAATGAAACAAATAAGTAATTAAAACGACAATACCTGCGTCTGTGCAAGCCGGGAAAGCGGAAATCAATTGATCGTCTCGACTCCGAAGGTCGTGCCGAGGCCTCGCTGCGTGACCTACTTAAATTCGAGTATTTGTTTTGTAGGGCTCTGTAATTACTTACATCTAATGAAGATTTGATTTTGAAGTTTTGACGACCTCTGTGGCGTGGCGGGCTAAGGTTGGCCTGCGACGAAGGAGGTTACGGGTTCAATTCCCGCCACGGAACAAATATTTGTGCGATCGCAGATATTTGTTCAGGGTGTTCTGGGTATTTTCTATGCATAATAAAAAATATCTATTTATGTAATATTAAATATATCAGTTATCTTGTACCCATATCACAAGCTCTGCTTAGCTTGGGGCTAGATAATGTTGTGTGAACAGTCCAGCATTATTTATTTATTTATTTTATTTTTGCAATGCTCTAAGGTATAATAAATGCGTGTCTTTTCGGAAGGATGTATTTTGTCCTCCAATTCCTTGGGTATTTCTGCCACCGTTTTAAACTAGTTTCTGGCTTAACGGAGATTTTTACAACTTGACCTAGTTTTACAACAATTGACGGCGAAATTGAAGGAGAATTTACTAAGAAGTCCAAGGGCCGTTAGAATTTTGTGATTCATTTTAACAAATTACATTTTATAAATAATAAAATAAATAAATAAATAATGCTGGACTGTTCACACAACATTATCTAGCCCCAAGCTTAGCAGAGCTTGTATTATGGATACTAGATAACTGATATACTTAATATTACATAGATATATGTTTTTTATTATACATAGAAATTACCCAGAACACCCTGAACAAATATCTGCAGATCGTACAAATATTTGTTCCGAGGCGGGAATCGAACCCGCAACCTCCTGTGTCACAGACGAACCTTCGTCCCCCGCGCCACAAGGTCGTCAAAATTCCTCGGCTATTTTGAGTGTTTGAATGTTGTGTTTGAAAACACCAGTTTTCATACAAATAAAACCGCATTGAAATCGGAGCACCCGTTGCACTCTAGATCCTATCCACCGTGTGCAGGTCATCATCAGACCTGGAGACTGCGGGAGGAAGACATGTCGTGATATCTTAATATGAAGTTTAAGCTCAAATTTGAAGACAGATTCAGTAAGTGTACGTACCTAACAAGTCTTCAGAGACTCACGCCATTTTCCCCGAAAGTGTACGCAGAGCCTAAAAGGGCACCTTTTCACCGTGGGTTGCACCATCGAGGGAAAAAACCTGACAAGTGGTGAGCTCAACGCTGCCATTGCTTCCACCACTGACTCGCCCGCCTAGCGATTTATTTTAGCCAGGATAAATATTATACTAACGAATCTTACCTAAGCATAAGTCCGGGTAACGCCTTAGGCTCTTACAACATCCACGGGAGGAGACGGAGGAGTCTATTGTTAGGCCGGATACAACATCCAATCTATCTTATCTATTCATATCCTAAAATCATAAGAAATTGGGATTATTTCACCATTAAGATAGGTTTATTATTTTACATTTTACCGTAAGTTGATACTTACTATAAAGATCCTTGTCGAGACATTTAAAAGTGAATATATACGATATTAACCACGGTTTAAAACCCCATGAAACCTTAAGCCGGCTTCCCTACTAGGACACCATAAAAGTGCAGGAAGTGTCGTGCGCGTGTGTCGTGCTTGTGTGCGTGCGATGCGTCATGCACGATTTGAGTTAGGGCTGTGGCTTTCTTGATGTAAGGTTAGTTATTTATTTTTATCACATACCAGGCTTTGATAATATTTTTTGTTATACTACTTGGAATGACGTGAATGATGTTTTTTTATACTACTTGGAATTATGTCAACTAATTTCACAGCCAGTGTAAAGTGTGTGTGTATTTTTAGCTATTAGAGGTAAAGATGCTGGTTCAAATCCTACTGGATTTAAATATTTAGATCACATATAATTGAAGTGAGTTGATCTGTTGGAATTCAGAAATTATCTCACAATAATTTTCACCAAAAAAAAACACTACAAAGTCCAGAACTCAAATGTAAACAAAAAAAGCCTGAACACGGCTAGGATACATTGTTCTATGATGGAGTTCCGGTTCCTACCTTCCAGCTTCATCATCAGATCAGTTCGATAATACCATTCTTCATAAATGATAATTTCTGAATGCAAAAATAGCTTTTTCTCCCAGACATGTTAATATCAATTTTTCGAAGCGGCAACCCTAATAAACTTCACACTCCACTTGCTTATGCACCAATTGATAGCTCAGCTCACCTCTCTTTCACTCTTTATGCAATCTCTGTAGCCTTCTCCCTCACACCTAACTGTGGTATACAGTTACACGATCATGGCTTCGCCCGGCTTGTTTGGGGATAGACAGAATAGACAATGGATTTTGTATGATAGCTTGACATTGCGGCTGATAACGATAAGCCATGATTTAGTGACATACCATACCTATTTCTGCCGCAAAGCAGTAGTGCTCGCCTTGCTGAGGGTGCCGGTGAAATTAAAGGCACATGAGACTTTTCATCTATAATATGTCTCAAGGTGGCGGGCGCAGCGCAATGCCACATAGGGAGGACGCACCCTATGTGTCATTGCGCTGCACCTGACTGAGGTGACTAGACGTGATCTATGAGGTTAAGTAGTACTAACAACGGAAGCCTCAAGGTGCGATTTTTAGTCGCACTTGTCTGTATATATTTCTAATTTAACAGTGAACTTATCAACAAGTCTTAAAACTTAAAACGACGAAGGCCTGCTAAAATTATGCTACAACCTTTAACGCCAGTAATAAACCTAATTACCACCATAATTTGAAGAACCTTGTAGTGACATCATAGAGAAACAAGGTGACATCCATCGACTATACCATTTTCAACCGTATCTTCAATGCAATAAGAATGAAAATTACTGGTAAAGTGTATCAGGAAAAACCGTTTTTTCCAATGATTTCAGTTTTTCCTCAAGTGTTCCTAGGCAGGGGGTTTAATCGCTACCAGCATATTGATTAATTGATGATTGTATAGTACGTTGTATGATTTGTATGTAAACGAATTCACGCCGGGATTTCTGTTCATGGACGCTAGAAATGACTTCGGGTAATTCCGAAAATTGGGATATATCGAAAATTAAAATTGTACCAAACGCAGCAATTATTTTTCATTGGCAACATTTTGTCTAGACGCTATCTTTCAGTGCCCGCGACTTTTAATTTGTCATAATGACTCTATTTGACCAGAAAATATTAAATAAATCACTAGACATTGGCTAAATTGTTGCAAATGATACACAGAAGTCATTACCTTAGATAAGAAGAAGAAGGGAATTAGTAACTTCCCGCTGTCCTATTTAATAATTTTCTCTGGTCTAAATATTATACATTATTATAAGTACGAAAAAATCTTAAAAAATTAATTAATAAAACTTTGTATTTTTTTACCCACCCTTCGGCCTGTTTACTATTTATCTGATAGCCTTATGCTTAAATCTATACTATCAATCCACCTTTCATGAAGTTTGAATTAACGGTTCGATGTTATCCTCAGACTAACACACATCAAACGCCGATTCGTCACGGTCGCTTCGGGCGATATATTCGAGGAAGAGGTACTTGCAGCTAATATTACAACCGCAAAGTTGTGTGGCGAGGCTCATGCTTGAGCATAGGCAGATATAGTACGTTCTATTGGTGGTAATGCTATAATGCCAGCCTTGAACCACGCGATGCGACCTCGCGCATAAATGTGAGCCAAACAGAGCGTGCTTTATGTTGCGGGGTGTGGGGTACTATAGTACATTCTAAAAATGCCTGGAGTAAACAGACCGTTCACCGTAAGGTGCGGGCCAGACAGAAAAGAAGTAAGACGCAGATGGGGCGCGGACATTAGTCTCTTCCGCGTCTCTTTCATACAAAATGTATAGAAGCGTCGCTACGCAAAACATATAGAATAGACGGGGCGCGGGCGCAACGCTTTTACGTCCGCGCCTTTTGTTCAAAACACACAGGAGAGACGGGGCGAGGACGCGGCGGGGGCGAGGACGGGGCGCGGAGTGGCATGTCTGACGGGCGGGTCTCACTCACTCGCACAGTCAACGTGTACAATCGCGTCCGCACCCCGTCTCTTCTATCTATATAATTTCAAAAGTCGCGTCCGGGTATCGTCTCCGCCCTGTACGCGACGCGTCCTCTCCTTACGTCTCTTCTATCTGGCTTGCGTCTTAGATGTCCCCTGCCTTGGGAATAGTGCCAACCACGGCAGGAGACATCTTACGGTGAACGGCCTGTAAGAGGATTGTACATACCTGTGCGACAAAACGTCAAAAACGTTTCGTGGCATCTTCCGGTATTCGGCTTCTTCCGGTGGTTCGATTCCCAGACGAAGCAAGTATTTTTTAGAAAATCTTTGAATGCAGTATTACTAAGTTTTTAAAATAAAATAAATTCTCCTTCCAGCAAAATATCCTATCTACAATATTTAAGGTACTTTCCCTTCATGTCGCATAGTCTTGGGACGGCCTGTATCTATATGGAGGCCTGCCCTCTTATTCAGCTTGTATTGCGTGTGTAGAACTGTTATAACAACGAAACTCTCGGTTCTTGAGTTTGACTCGCAATTGACCTGTCTTTCAGTTAGGTATGTGGTTTTGTTCTAGAATCTGGGTCTACATTTTTGACGTAGTCAAAACAGCTACACTGCACTGCACTGTTCATAGGCAGAGGTTACCGCTTAACATCAGGTGGGCCATATGCTTGTTCCGTCATTCAAGTAGTATAAAAAAAAAAAAACAAAAAAAAAAAAAAACTACCTATGTTCTAGTGCGCCGTACTATTACGTTTATTAGTTTTTTAAGAAAACTGTAATTTAATAACTGCAAGCAAGATACTATCACCTCCTATTGGTAATAAGCAACATGGCTGATTTATTTTATTTGCAACATGGCTGATAGTACCAACGTCTCGGAAAAATGCGCACTTTCTGACATCTCACCTCCTTGTTAATAAGCAATATGGCTGATATTAGAAAGAATCTCGGAAAAATGCGCGCTTTTTAACATCTCACCTTGGTAATAAGCAACATGGCTGTTAGTACCAACCTCTTGGAAAAATGCGCGCTTTCTGACATCTCACCTCCTTGGTAATAAGCAACATGGCTGTTAGTACCAACCTCATGACAAAATTCGCGCTTTCTGACATCTCACCTCCTTGGTAATAAGCAACATGGCTGTTAGTACCAACCTCTTGGAAAAATGCGCGCTTTCTGACATCTCACCTCCTTGGTAATAAGCAACATGGCTGTTAGTACCAACCTCATGGCAAAATTCGCGCTTTCTGACATCTCACCTGCTTGGTAATAAGCAACATGGCTGAAAGTACCAACCTCTTGGAAAAATGCGTGCATTCTGACATCTCACCTCCTTGGTAATAAGCAACATGGCTGATAGTACCAACCTCATGGCAAAATGCGCGCTTTCTGTTACACACTTCCGTCCCTTTTCACGACATCACTCCCACAGATTGCAGGAAGGCGAGTAGAAAGATGTTACACATAAAAAAGTCTCGGTCAGCTAACTCTAAGCGGTATATTCTCAGCTTATATTCACACAATCGCCGTAACATATGGATATCTTTCTTCGCGGGAACTGTCTAATCAGCGACTGTGACTAAACACGATACGGCTCGCGGGTAAATGAATATCGTTAGAAATATTCATTTATAGTTTTTTTCTCCTTTTTCTTTACAGCAGGCGTGCTCAGAGTGCTGAGTCGTTTTTAACAACCATTTGATACCTAAAGATCCACCAACTAATCTTTAGAACCGTTTACCTATATTTGTCTATCATCTACATACATTTCATTTAACAGATAAGTTGGTGGATCTCTACGTACACTTCGTGTAGAATAGGACTTATAATGACATGGATTTGGGTAGTTCATTGTTAATTTATTAGTAAGAGATAATTGTTACATGACATATAATCCTACATAGATACCTATAATTAGTTTTCTATGAAAAAATAATATTAATAACGAGATTTTAAATAAATTAGTGACATAATAATTAACATAGGTATACAAAATCTACACAGTTGATGCTAAAAAAAACTTCATCATATTTATAAGACCAATACAATAGTTAGATAATTTTTCTCTTTAAAAAAACGTGAACCCTACAATGAGCTTATAACATAAATATCTCTATTAGGTACCTATCAACGTACATTAATAAAATTAAAAAGAGTAACAAATAACATCATTTTAGAAGGCATAGTCATATCCCTACCAGTAGATTTATAGGCGGAATAAAATTCCACTCTTCCCCACCAGGAGGGATACGTTGGTAGGGACTAGTGAAATAGCCGTTTTACATTTTCGATTACGCAGCAAATACCAGTTTAAATTACTGTTATTCGTGTTTTTCGTTCACTTTCGTTGCGCGAGCGCTATTCTGTCACTTTCTAACGTACCTGAACTTTACTGATTTAGATAGGGATGTAATTTGGCTGTTGTCTGCTTCTTAACGCTTCCATAACGATACCCCTCTATCAATGACTAATCCTCTGGTTTTCCTGTGAGCATGAATCATTAAACAATGGGGTGAATCAAAATTATAATATTGCACATTGATTAGAAACAGCGTCTTGTTTCATACTACGCTGGCTATAAGATAATGATTCATATATTCGACTTGCTCGAAGACCTGAGCAATGCAAGCCTTGAGGTTGGATTGAAGATGAACATGTCAAAGACCAAAGTAATGACCAACAGTACCAAACATCAAATAGCAGTCAACGGTGAAGCGATGCACTATGTCCAAGATTACATCTATCTCGGTCAGATATTTTCCCTCCAGGCGGGCAGGCAAGATAGAGAAATTGTAAGACGCACTGAGAACGCCTGGAGGAGTTATTGGTCGATGAAGTTCTATAATATAATATAGTGGTTCTATAATAAACTTCCAGAAAGTGCTTCTAAACTTTCGATTCGAAGATTTAAATCCTACATAAAGAATAGTTTAATTAAGAAAGCGTATTACACACTACATGACTATGTTAGTGATAAAGCCGCGTGGCCTGATGTCGCTCTGCCCCTCGACACCTAATTTGTCAATTTTCAATGTCTGTACCTACATATAATTTATTATTGATGTGTTATTTATGAGTATATCAAGCGTAGAGTGTGCTGCCTTATGAACTTTTGCTGATTTTCTCTATCATCTTACTTTTGACTGCCTACCTAAGTAAGGCTTTTAATTTGGTTTTCCTTTTTTTCCTTGAATCAGCTTCCACTTGTTCTCGAGGCACCACACAGGCGCTCCCCACCTAGTAGTAAGAAGGATCATCAAAAGAAAAACAGACCGTGTTTGTTGCCTGATTCTTCTAGGTCTGGTTGCGTTGGAACAGGAGTAAATGTAAATTTATTTTTTAAGACGATTCAAAATGATCCTTGTGATTTCAATGAATAAAATACTTTTTGACTTTGACTTTTGACTTTGAAGAAGCTGATGAAGGGAAACCTTCCCATAATACTAAAGCGCAAACTTATGGACATGTGCATCCTCCCGTTCTTACTTATGGCTCGCAAACTTGGTCTTTGACAAATATTCAGAAATCCAAACTCAAGGTTTGCCAACGGGCGATGGAGCACAGTATTCTGCGAGTTAAATTTACCGACCGGATCCGAAACACCATACTGTGCTCCAAAACAAAAATCGCCGACTTAGGAGAAAAAACCGCCCAGCTGAAGTGTAGTTGGGCTGGAAATGTCTGTCGCATGCCTGATGAGCTTTGGGCCAAAATAACCACTATGTGGAGCCCTGACACAGCGAGATGGCGTCGCGGCAGACCACGCAGGAGATGGCGCGATGAAATAGACACTTTTAACACAGATTGGCAAACAATAGCACAGGATCGTAGTGACTTGAGGAATTGGGGGGGAGGCCTTTGCCCAACAATGGGATGATTCAGGCTAACAGTAACAGTAATTATTCGACATATATATGTACCTCTCCCGGAAAAGGCAGAAAACAACAGAGTACTCCGGTTCGTGACGGAGAGGTGCCAAGGCCGGATTCGGGGAGCGGCGATTCGAATGTATCTCAGGGGGCCACTGACTTCAAGTCATATTCTCTCCAGGTCCAGGCAAAGCATAAGGATGTGCTCCTCAACCCGGATTTCTGGCCAGCTGGAATTGATTACCGACGCTATAGGGAAGCGTTGTCGAAAACAAATCCCCCCATTGCATTCTATGGTGGAGGCCTCGTCCAGCAGTGGACATCTCACGGCTGATGATAATGATGCATCTAAAATGGCGGCTCGCACGTGAGCGTGGTCAAAAACAGTTTTTTAATTAGTAACTCTAACAACTTAGGTATAACAAAATCGTTTCAATTTGCTTCAAAAGCCTTTTTGTGTCCCTATAAGACTGGACTATAAACTCTAAATCAAAGTCTAAATATTAGACACTCCTATCGTAAAACTCAAAATAAATATTACACAATACTGCAAACCAAAGATGACGGTGATATGCCTTATCAGTTAGCTAGCAAACCAAACTAGGTCTGCCAGTACATAATTATCATGACATCAGTCGCACTTCAATGGCGACAAATGGCTGAAGTGTGCGGCAAGTAAACAAATTACAACAATAAACAAGAAAATATGTGTAAAGACAGACAAAAACATAAAAGTTTAATAAAAATAACAACTTTACTAACAAACTTTTTATATTTGTTACAGATTTATCGAGTGAAAAGTGAATACTGTTACAAAGAAAGTGCAATAAAAAAGTTATGAAGTGTCAGTGAACCTAGCGAATGCTGGCTGATTTAAATAAAAACAAAACTGTTCTTATTTCGAAGTTCGTCAAGTGCCAAGGTCTTAGTGTTGCCAGTAATTAAAAGTTACCCCAAAACAGTGGAAAAGTGTGTGTAAATTGTAGAATGTGTGATTATGGTTGAGCCAATGCACAAGACGTGCGTTCGGGTGAGCTCCGGCGAGGATGACGAATCCAGAGATGAAGTAGACCACGACCTGCCAAAGAAAAACCCCTTTGTACGGGTAAGTTAGAGAAATTTATGTTTTTTTATATTATTTATTTTAGAATAATTCCTAACTATTTAATGTATTGTTATTTTTATCCATTTGTAACACATTTGCGTCTAATCGACAATGTCTTGACTAATTCGGCAATTAATGTCCAGAATTATAGGAATTATTCCACGATACGTGTGGAGAATGAGAAACTCAAAGCAAATAGACTATTACTACTTTAGCTACCACGTAATGAGAGCGATTATGGCGTACCAGTAGTACCTTACTTTTCACTAAAAACAGGATATTTACCATGATTATTGAGTTTTGTTTGTCCCTGATATTTCGTATCATATTGGTGTCGTTCGTAATAAAAAAGTGAGAATGAGGGTAGATCGATATATCTGCCAATAACATCTAACTCGCAAAGAGTTTAGTAAGTTCTCCTGTGATCATGGCGCATGCAACTATGCTGAAATATCGGGAACAATCGAAACTCAAAAATCATGGTAAGTATCCCGTTTCTAGTGAAAAGTATACTTTAGTCTCTTCTGTAAAAGCTAACATTTTTGCAACTAACTGCGCCGTCTAGGCGTCAACTAACCACATTCACTCAGCTAACATCAGATTAGCTACAGTCGCACGGTGCGATTGTGTGTGTCAACAAAAACGGCTAAGTGGGACGTCAACCTCCTTACATCTCGCGACTGCGATCGACGGCCATTGCAAAACTTATCGCTGGTATGTGATAATGTGTATGAGAGCCTCTGCGAGAAACACTATTCCTTTCAACACACTGGTGGCTTCACCATTGGCCAAAAAGCCTTGCAAATTCGGGGACAAACAGGAATCGTCAATCGTCCTGACTGTCCCCGAATGGGGACAGATTCAGGGACAAACGGGAACTACTCGAATAAATTTGACAGGTATGGTACTACTAAAACTATCATGGTTATATAACTTTTGATGATGAAACTATCATGGTTTTGTACATACTTTTCACTAGAAACGGGATATTCACCATGATTTTTGAGTATTTATTGATTCCGATATTTCGGCACAGTTGCATGCGCCATGATCACGGGAGAACTAACTATTAATGATATTACTTATGATATATTTATAATCATAATCATAATATTTATTGATATGATTGTTATCTATTAATATCTATTTATCATATTATTGTAAAGAGATTACTGAACTAGGAACTAAAACTGACGTTCCTATCTTTCTATTTCACTTTCACTAATCCTTAAATGACTAGGTACTTAGGTACAAATGACTACGGAACATTTGAAAAATGTGGTTAGGTGCCGGTTAGGCAACGCTTAGAGCTTAGGTAGTTTCCTAGTCGTAGGCTTGGAATGCGACAGTGAGGTTGGTAAAGTGCATTCTCCATAAATAGCGCTAGGCTGGTTTCAAAGTAACAAGTCTTTAATGTATGTCTTGGAAGTACTACCACCGTACCTGTTTCTGCCGCAAAGCAGTAGTGCTCGTATTGCTGTGTTCCTGTTTGAGGGGTATGGGTGCCGGTGAAGTTACAGGCACATGAGACTTTTAATCTTTATGTCTCAGGGTGGAGGGCGCAGTGCAATGCCACATAGGGTGCGTTGTAGGTGGACGTGACCTAATGCTTCAACGAAAGTTTTTACTTTGGTCGAAGACCTAATGTGATAATGCACTGTTCGTTCATAGGCAGAGGGTACCTCTAACATCAGGTGAGCCATCTGCTTGATCCGTCATACCAAGTTGTATAAAAAAAAAGAGTGTGAAATCAGCCTATAGCTTTATCTAGGAAGATGTACTCTACATTCATTGTATATACAGGTATAAACCGATAATTACAAGAACCTATCAACGAGCCGAGATTCGCGCTTGCGCCGTCCAGTAACTGACAATCTTTGCGAGTGTTGGCGTTGAAACCTCGTCTATTTTCAATATTCCATTTAAATTGGAAAAGGAACACTTATGTACATCGGTATCCATAACGCTTAATGTAGGGCCAGAAGCTAATTACTCTATTCACTACTAGATGTCGCCACATGAAAAATTAGAACGCGCCACCAAATATATAAACTACCATATCGCAAACACAAAATCAGTCAAACCGTTTTGTTTCGGGGGTAAAAAGTGCAACAATCTAAGATTTCAAGTTTGCAGTAAATATATGTAGTGAAAGTGAAGAGAACGTCCACGCATGAGATATTCGGTGTAATAGTAGTTTATTTGGTAAACAGCCTATTGTTAGTCCATCCATGGGAATCCGCCTATTTGTCACTTTCTACACAACAACACTCTATTTATGTACCAACAACCTGTGTTATGTGTACACACTTTTTTGCCTAGCTCTGAGTGTTAGGTTCAATTGATACAGTTTTACTTTAGGTGTAGTCGACATCATTTTATTCTCATTTTATAAAACTCCTTGCTATAATAGAGAGATACCTAGAGGATTTTTTTTATGGCGTCGCACTACTTGTGCATTTGCCGTATTCAAGAGTAATTATTGTATTTTCAATAGGCATACCTAATTTGCAACGTTACAATCCTTCCAAGACGTTAAAGTCACAGTTAAGTCATGTTTTAGTAAAACTCTGGCCGTTTTACGAAAACTTTGAGAGGATCGAAGTCCAATGGATCATTCTCAATGGATCGAACAGGAACTACTCGACAATTTCCACCAGTTTGAAAAGCCAAGCAATACAAAGATTCGATATTGAAATCTTTGACGCAATACACTTCCATTTCATTTCATTACACTTGTGCTCTATAGATGAGCTACATTGGTTAAAATGTAATTAAAATAATACCAAATAACTCAAAAACACTAGGAAAATCTTTGATAACAATATGGAGCCAGAAAAAAAAACTCTAAGCGGGAAATATTTAAAATAAAAGTAGATGACGTCTCTTTTCGAAAATGGTGGAAAGAGTCCCTATTATTTCTTCGTAGGTGCAAGGTCGTATTCTCATTTGTTTTTAAAACTCATTGGTAGTAAACTTTTTGATGGACTGGAATAAAGAAAATATTGTAAAGAAATCACACTATAAATTAGTTTTCAAGTTTACTGGCCTTGCTTAAATTTTCATGCAACGGTATTGAAAAAAACAGCTATTACGAGTACTTAGGTACAACATTTTATCTCTACCCCTAATTTTAAGATGCAAGTTCACTAGATCAATTCAAAAAATTAGGGTTCGTTTAAAATATTGCTGAGGAAAATCTTTAGGAGCGCGTTGAAATCTTTTTAATGGGTTTTATTAAATCCAAATTTATGGTTCATAGTTTGTTTTTCTTACTTATATTGTCCCACTGCTAGAGAAAGGTATCTAGAAAAACCTATAATGTAATAAATAAAATAGAATTAAATGTTACTTGTCTTAATAACGGCTTTAATTCCGCTAACCCGATCAATCATGGAGGTGGGTGTAGCATTGTGACAAACTAACAATGCGCTCACTCACATTGTGACCGGAATGAGATGGCTCCTTACTACCTTTACTGGTGTCCGCCCGCGGCGTCACTCGCGTTCTACCGGAATTGATATGTCCGGCCTAAGAATAGACCCCTCCGTGTCATCCCGTGGATGTCGTAAAAGACACACGCCTTTTTCCCCGAAAGGGTAGGCAGATCCTCTAATGGGCTTTTTTTCACCTTGGGTTGCACCATCGTGGGATATAGACGTGACATGTGATGAGCTCATTGTCGCCATTGCAACCCACGACTGACTCGGCTAACGCTTTCTTCCAGTAATAACATATTCCATAATAAGCTAGCAGTCAGGACAAATCTTATACCAACGAATATTATCAACAAGTCCGGGTAATCCTTTAGTCGGCTTTTACGACATCCACAATATCCTTGGAACGAGGAATATCCTTGGAAAAGTAACATCGTATTTTGTATCTTTCGGTCAAATTTGTAACTGCTTGTCAATGAAAAAGACAATACACATTGTAACTTTTCCAAGGATACTAGTAGGATATTTAGTATATCAGTTAACTAGTATCCATGACACAAGCTCTGGCTTAGCTTGGGGCTAGATAATGTTGTGTGAACTTGTCCAGCATTATTTATGATTATTTATTTATTTAACCTGACTTTTATGTCGTATATTTATATTTTATATAGTGTTTTATAGCACCACGGTAAGTCTTTGCTAATGCGTAGGGTTACTGACTCCTAATTCTTAAAAAGTGCGTTGGAATGACACCACTTTTACTTACAGTTAGGCAAGTAACTATATCACAGACTACAATCATAATCTCACATCTCGATATGACAACACGTGGGTGTCTGACCGTGAATTCTTAATAGAACAAGAGCCGGCCTCAGCAATGATGCACTTATCTGGGTTTTGAAGAGACTGTAGCCAAAACTAAAGTTTTTTTTAATACTACCAAGATAACAAACAAGCGTACCACCTGTTGGTAAGCGGTTACCGTAGCCTATGGACGCCTGTAACACTAGAGGCATCACAAGCGCGTTGCCGGCCCTTCAAACATTTCCAAACACCACTTTCGAAGAACCCCATACTGTAGTCGCTTGGGAAAACCTCAGCCAACCTCAGCAATAGTTCAGCTAGGCTAGAACTATTGTCTATATATAGAAGTGGGTTGTCACCTGCAGGCCTTTCCGGCAGCCTGTAAAACCCTGGCTGTCGAGCAGTGCGTCATCCTGATTTTGATCAGATATATCAATATACGGCGCTCGGCGAAGCAGTTGCAGAGTTTTGGCGGTGTTGTTGTGTCTAGTGCTCAGCGAGTCAACTTGAGGATGTTTCGTTGAGAGGCGAAACACGTGTCGAATAACAAGTTTTCGGTGGAGAGTGCGGGAATTATTACTAAATATTTGTTCGTCTATTCAATATTTTAGAATTTATTTCCGCAACGTCATGCCTGAATCAATTAACTATCAGATAATCTTCAATCTAATGATGGCAATACACTATGGTAGGCAGGGTTAAACGTATCCTTGACACTAGGCAGTGCAGCAGCTTTTGAGAATGCAACCCAATGTAGAGAATTATCATCATCATCATCAGCAGTCTTAAGACGTCCACTGCTGAACGAGGTCTGACACGTCGAATGCAATGGGGAGATTTGTCATAATCACTGCGCATGGCAGACGGATTTGAAATCGCAGAATTGGTGTTGAATACTCAGTATGATAATGATGGCCATCCTCTGGTGTAATTCAGTCGGCTTTTAAGACATCCACGGGAAGATACATAGAATAGTAGAATACTAGATATCATTGACAATATATCTGATCAAAATCCAAATGACGCACTTCCCAGCATGTACCTTTTATAGGCTGCCGGGAAGTCTAGCCAGTTTGGAGCTGAGGGCTTAGTTCAGGTTCGTAATTTGGAACTACTCGGAATAACAAAAACCGAATTGCGAAAACCGTTATATATGCAGAAAATTATAAGCATCCCTAGCGGACTTCTTGAGAAACTCTTTAAAACCATGCATAAAACAAATCGAACTCGCATTTAGATAGTTGGGATACCAAAAACAAAACTTAGACAAACCTAGGCCCTTATTTGCTATGACCATAGAAGATTCCTTGCCAATAACGTGTAACGTCCTAATCTATTCTAAACATGATTCCACGCAGATATCGTAACGAGCCCGCGTTAGTTACGTTTGGTCATAGCGAATAAGGGGGCTGTACCCATTAATATCGTGTAGGTAGACAATACTTCTTTCTTTTCAGCCACGTCTCACCAAAATCCAGATGAGTCAAATCATCTTCTAGGACGGCTCTCTGTCTACAAACCAGTGAAAGTGCCTACTTTAACCACGGCTACAGTAACTGTGCCTTCCAAAACTGGTAGACTATAACTGGCTCCTAACTGACCCATATTCTTATCTGATTCAAAGAATGCTGGGAAAAAATAAAACGGGAAGAGTTTTAATTTTTTGTTTCTATTTATTTGGCGTCGCAAGGCTTGTGCTTTTGCCATTTTCAAGTATAATTAATGTATTTTTAATATAATTTCCAACGTTACACTCCTTCCAAGTCGTCAAAGTCACAGTCAAGTCATGTTTTAGTAAAACGGTGGCCATTTTACAAAAACTTTGGTATACTTTCGTCCAATTTGAAAAGTCACGCAATATACTTCCATTTCATTTCACTACACTTGTGCTCTAATAGACGAGGTACATTGGTTAAAATGCCACCAAAATTACACAAAATAACAAAAAAAAACACTAGGAAATGAAATAAAATAAATGTAGACGACGTTTCTTTTCGAAAATGGTGGAAAGAGTCCGGGAAGCGTTCACGAGATTCTAATCGAGCATCTTCGCGTGAGGAGCATAGTTCCGGCTGTGTTCCGGTTTGAAGGGTATGGTGCCGGTGAATTTACAGGCACATGAGACTTTTCATCTTTATGTCTCTGGGAGCAATGCAATGCCACATAGGGTGCGTCCTAGGTGGACATGACTTATGAGGTAATGCACTGTTCATAGGCAGAGGGTACCACTTAACATCAGGTGGGCCGTCTCCTTGATACGTCAATAAGGGTTGTATAAAAAAATAAAAAAATCACTCTCTATGCCGCACAAACTCATTGAGGCTCAGATTAAAAGAGACTAGGAACATACATAATACTCTTCTAGCGAGAGAGAAGAGTTATCTGATGCGGATTGAAAAAAGCGTTTCGAAAATTGGGTTTTAAATTTTGTACAGATGCTGTTGGAGAGTTTTTTGAAAATAATTAATTAAAAAACTTTTCACATATAACTTTTTTTAGTGGCCCACGTAATTTGCGTTTAAGGCGTGGATGTCTGTGAAATTTGATACATTAAACCTATTTTTCTTTAAAACCTTTATTGAAAATCTACAAAAAAATATAATTTGAATCTACATCAAATATTTAAAAAAACAACTTAAAAAGTAAAAATAAATTTGCAAAGTAACCCCTGTTTTCGTAGTTACTACCATTTTTCTCCTAAACTATCAATAATAAGATGTTTTGATTGTCTTCAGTATATTAAATAATACAACGCCGAGAGGACCTTCTGTTTATTTTTGAAAATTACTTTATAAACGTGATTTTCGCTCACTTTTCGTTTCTCGAGCGCTATATTATCACTTTCTAACTAACCTGAACTTCAATGAGTTAGAAAGTGACGGAATTTGGCTGTTGTATGCGCCTTATTTGTGATGTGTATAGTTTTTTACCAAAATCAATTTTTACTTACCTACTAATTTTTTACTTACTAAAGTTCTAAGTAATTATAATCGGTGCCATCGTGACCAAGACCTGGTAATCACTCCTCCATTGTATGCAAAGTGACCACCCACACATCTGATGGGTAAGATTAGAAGCATCATGGGATTGGCATGTAGTGATCGGTTTGAAGAGGTTGGGAATGTGGAAGGCACAAGGCATTAACGTTGCGCCAACCACAGGCAGAAATCTTCATAAAAAAACGCCTTGCGGCGCTCGAGAAACCCGTTTTTATTAAAAATCTCGAAAAATATAGATCATCTAAAAAAATCCCTTCAGCTTTGTTGTATTGATTTTATTTATCTAATTTTTACCCAATATTATGCACAATTTTAATAAACTATCAAATCTAAGTAAAAGTTAGAAGTAACTTTGGGTTTTTTTCTAAAAAGAAAATACTGTGTTATCGTGTTTCTGGTACAGCGATCCCTTGAATTATAATGTAGTATTCATGCATAGTTTTAATTTAAATATCATACTTGATTTAGTCTGTAAAAAAACAAATCTACGATAAGAAATTTTGCGGCATACTCCTCCTTAATTGACTAACTACACGAAAAGATTGTCACTGCATAGATTTGTACACTTTCTGCACTTTCTGCTAACACACCAAAAACCATCAAAATCCGCTCCACCGTTACGGAGTTGAATGGAACTGCACATAACGCGAGCGTAAAACATAGCGTATCATAGTACTAAAGCTAAGGCCAGACCAAAGCGTTCAGCCCGCGTCCGCGGTGCGCGGCGTACACGGTGGCGATCCATTGTCTTACTATTGATCGCCACCGTGCACGCCACTGAGGACGCGGACTGAACGCGTTGGTTTGGCCTTAGCTTTAGGGATAATGTAGCTTTGTGTAAGAATATTCGAAACTTGTAGTTTTTTGTATTTATTTTAAAACATTACATCTATTCTTACAGGTAATTACAGGAATTGGATCAGTAGGTCCGGACTGTACATCCTACATACAAACTCAAACACAAACAATATTAGTATAGATTTAATTACCAAAATGTTTATGCAATTATGCATTAGTTAAATAAATATTTGAAGAAAACCAGCTTTAAACGGAGATAACTTTATTTGTATTGTAAGGTGTACCAAATACAAATACGAAAAACGATTATATAATAATCAATTTTAACAACAAGATAATATATATTATACTAGTGACTCGCCCCGGCTTCGCACGGGTAGCACCCGGTGACCCCCCCCCCCCCCCCCCCCCCCCCTAAGACAATCTCCTGGTTCTAAGCTACCTCCCCACCAATTTTCAGCTACATCGGTTCGTGCGTTCTGGAGTTATAACGTCAGGAAGGAAAACCCGACTTATTTTTATATAGTAGAAGACTAGCAGCGCCCCGCGGTTTCACGCCCGTGGGAATATCAGGATAAAAATGTGCCTATGTGTTATTCCAGGAGTCAAGTTATTTCCATTCCAAATTTCATACAAATCCGTCCAGCCGCACTGAATATATACAGTACCAGCCGTTTCAGCGTGAAGAAGTAACAAACACACTCACACACACACAAACTTTCGCATTTATAATATTAGTAGGATAGTAGGATTGACCTACAAGTGACTTGCCAAAGTCTCCATAAGAAAAAGGAAGAAAAATGCATTTTTGTAGTTTTTGTTACTCATTTACATTTATTGCATATTTAATTTATTTACAGATATAATTTATTCTGTACAAAATTAAAAAAAAAGTATTGTTAAGCGTACGAAATACAAATACGAAAAAGTAACAGGTACCTATGTAATCAATAACGACACGAAATGCATTGACCTACAATCGGCATTCCTCGCTAAGGAATCTCAATCACAAACCACTGGGATGGGTTCTGCGTCGCAACCTGCATGGAAATGTCGCTGGCTTCCCAACCGCGAGGTCGCGGCGAGGTCGCGCGCACTGTTACAAGCTTCAATCAAGAATACAACTAGATTTCGGGTCACGTACAAAATCAAAGCTAACAAGCTAAGTCACGTACAAAGTCAGCGTGGGTATATATACTTACACAGCTATATTTGTTTACTAACGAACTGAAACAAAAGTTTTAAAACAGTTCTAAGTTCAACCTAATTACAACCATGACACCTAGCAATAAAGTAGCAAATCTTCAAAATATTATTTCGTACTTACGATCATTCGTCCTAAAAAACGAAAAAGCAATAAATTACTCCTGTCAGTTAGAAATGAAAAGACATAGATTAAACAACATTTAGTGTGAAATCAACCTTAAAGAGCTACAAAAAAAATTTATCGCAAGTACAAATACCAAATAAGAGCTCACTTTTCAAGTGAGCTGTTATTCACCGAGACGTATTTGTTGCGCCGACCTGACATCTAGTTGTGATCTTGATCGAAGGTTACAAGCCTTGGCGACCTAGTTATGTGAATGGGTTAGTGGTGTTGCTTGTAAATGATACAGATGAGATGCACTGATGTCTAGTCTAGTTGGTTTCCCTAACGGGTTCAAATCTCGGTGAAACAATAGATTTTTCCACTCGAAAAATATATACATTTGTTAGTAGTCGAGCTTTTTTGTGAAGTACTACCACCATACCTATTTCTACCGCAAAGCAGTAGTGCTCGCATTGCTGTGTTCCGGTTTCAAAAGTATGGGTGCCGGTGAAATTACAGGCACATGAGACTTTTCATCTTTATGTCTCAAGGTGGCAGGTGCAGAGCAATGCCACACAGGGCGCGTCCTAGGTTTTGTGACCTATTAGGTAATGCATTGTTAAAGGCAGAGGTTACCGCTTAACATCAGGTTAGCCGTACGCTTGTTCCGTCAATAACACAGTTAAAAAAAAAATATAGGTACGTACATAGACACACGCCTATTTCCCCGATAGGGTAGACAGAGCCTCAATGGGCCTCTTTTCGCTGTGGTTTGCACCATCGTGGGAATATAGATGTGACAAGGGGTGAGCTCATCGCCACCATTGCTTCCCACGACTAGGGTTACCATATCTCAGGATTTGTCCTGAGATTTCAGGATTTTTCGACTCTTCTCAGGATTCCGGCCGGATTTAGCAAATCTAGTGATAGCTCAGGATTTTCAATAAAACACAGGTTACATTTTAAAGATCTCTCTTATTAAACTACTAAAAATAATTTTCTTTTGGTAACGATTGAACAGTTCAAATCAATACTTATTTATCAAAGTAAAACAAACTAAAAACAATCTTCTTTTGGTAACAATTGCAGTTAAAATCAATACCTCCACCCCGCTGTTTTGAGTGCGATGTACATACAAGCTTGCAACGCGTCGCGTAAAACGCGTGCGCAAGATAATAATACGTTTTTGAGAGAAAATTCTCAAGCTGTAGAAAATCTCAGGACTTTTCCATGGAAATCAGGCCTTTTCTCCGGACTTTTGATTTTTTCATCTGGTAACCCTACCCACGACTGACTCGGCTAATGCTTTCCTCCAGTCACGCCAGGTCACATCCACCAAGGCCGCACCCTATGTGGCATTGCACTGCGCCCGCCACCCTGAGAATAAAGATGAAAAGTCTCATGTGCCTGTAATTTCACCATATCTGAAGCTGTACTCTGACCTACCCCAGGGTGATCCAGAAAGAACCAGTGTCATACAGTATATCTATAAACACAATAGATTGGGTTATGCATGGCATTGTCGCCGAGTTCAACAGTTTATTTTTTTGTATCCGTTTGACGATCGGTTTGGAATATTGATATTTAAATAACAACGATCCAATCTGCTATCAGATTTAATAATAATAACAATGTTGATTGGAAGATTATCGTCCCGATAGTCATTTCAGTGGATGGACTGATAGCGAAGAGCCTCGACCAATAAATACCTTAAGGTGGGGTATAACGCAAAATAGGTACCAATCTTAGATTAGATTTGTAAATGACTAAATCAAGTACAATATTCAAATTAAAAATATGCATGGATAGTACATTATAATACCGAGGGATCACCCGGACAGTAAAAAGACAGGACAACATTTTCTCGATAAAAAAAAAACACAAAATTGCCTCTAACTTTTGGCTAGATTCGATTGTTTTTCAATATGGTACAGATTATTGGGTCAAAAATTTGATAAATTAGATTAATACAATAAAACGGATGGATCACCTACGGGGTTTCTTAAAATTATCTATATTTCACAGAAATATTAAATAAAAACCACTTTTTCGAGCGGTGCGTGGCGTTTTATTTGTATGAAGATTTCTGCCTGGGGTTGGCGCAGTCTTAAGAGACTCTTGCTAAATGGTTGGATCAAGGGTCAGATTCAGAAGGCGGTAGGTACTCCTGCATGAATTCGGCACGCATAGTCAGGAGGTTCCTCTCTCTGCAGCCCTAGCTTGCGACCGTTTGTGCTTTACCCCACGGTCGGTGGTTTTCCATATTTGTTACTATAATATTTTGTATACTATTTGTGTGTGTAGATAGTATTCCTTTATCTTAAAAAAATATTTTTAACGAGATTTTACGTAAATTGATGTCATATTAATAACAAGGTTTAATTTGATCCAGTTTTTATGTTTTATGGAGAGATCCAGCGTATATATGACGTCCAGTGACTCATCCTTCAATATTTTTTTTAACTTTAAAGGTAAATTCAGATTCACATATATAGCATGCTATAAATAAAAAATAAAAAACATATAAGTAGTGAAAATATATAAGGAATTTAAGTCCAGCAGGTTTTTGATCGTTTATTTTTATATCCATACTTATTATGTAGGCAATTCAGTAAGGCATGCGGTGCTATTCGAGAGAGGGCCGAACCCAGTGAGCCTTGACAAACTTGTCCGTTCGGCGGATCATACAAGTTTCCATGGCATCATCAATCAAAAACTGATATCGAAAACCCATACTCAATTTTCAACTTTATGACCTACAAGTTAGAGATCAATTCAAAAAATATATTTCCGTCTCTTTCGACCTTTTTACAATGTAACGTGAACTTTTTACAGACATTGATGTTGGGTGTAATAAATAAACTTCACTTTTTGTGACTACGTTCTTTTATTTGTAGAACCTATAAAATTGAAGTGGCTGGAATTGCAATCAGTTTGGATGGCTGGTATTTAGTATACAATTAGTTGCTAAATTCCTGCGCCTACGCATAAACGAATAGCATATAAGATTAACGTTGGTAACGCCTGGTTGAAGCGTAGGTGAAAGGACTGACTGGTTGCCGATAATTTTCTAACAGGCACTTCATTTATCAAATGCTCGTTCTACAAGGATAATTCTTTTCGAAAATAAACCGCATTCGTAGCTAGGATTTTATCCCCAATGTAAGATTTTATAATATTAGTGACCGGAACCGTGTGCTGAACAAAATGAGCCTAAACACGGCCAGACTACTATCATCCATGGAGGAGTTGGTTGGCTACCTTCCGTCTCCATCATCAGATCAGCTCGCTGTCACCATTATATTGTATTGTCATCGGAACTTGACAGGTATACCGCTCAATCGGATATCGGAAAGTCACCCCTATCGCCACCCATGAAATACCTATAATTGAGTAGTTCCAATGGCCATCTCTGATCTTCTTCATCAGTTCCACTTCTTCAAATGGCACTTTCTGAATGCACATGCTTGACTTTTTGCTGAAAATACTGAAGTCACTATATGTGTGGTTATAATATTTGAGGAGTTCCCCCAATTCCTCATGGATCCCATTATCAGAACCAGGTTTTGATGAAAATGGGACTAATCTGGAAGTATATCGTATAAACTAAAAAGGCTCTACCAGCGCAGGTTGTTTACACCCTGAAAATGGAGAGTTAGAGACATTTTTGTAACAGCAAATCTTACTATAATTTTGTGTATTTTCATGTTTTATTTTGTTTATATCTGTGTTGTTACCTTCGACTAAACTTTGGTCGAAGGTTGTTAGAAATCAAAATAATTCTATTCTATTCTATTCTATTTGGATCAGTTGAGCTACCTTTAGATCGCTTGCAGCGGTCTTCAGGTGGCACAACTGTTTCATACGTATTTTGTACATACCTTGTATTATTCTTTCTGTAAATAAATGTATTTACTTTTAAATTCTATTCTAATTTTATAAAAGCTTGTATTGAAAAATATATTTTTCACAAAAAACTTATTATTATGTAAATTTATTAATATTTTGGACCTAGTGTAACAACCATGCAACATAATGAATATGAATATGAAAGCCCATACGGTTGCACACCCATGTTAAGTCGTCGGCTCTTGAGTTATTGTAATAACTAGCACTCCGATCCCACCTATAAGCACTGGGTGCTTCAGTTAGAGCACCGTTACGTTAGGATAGCTTCGCGAGCGGTCAGCGAGACCGCCCGCTTCCGCATTCACCCACTCAGGCGCATCTTCTTAAGGCGAACACTGAACATTATCATCAATTGCTTTTTTAGGCATAACCCTTATTCAAGACCCGACCTCTGTGGCTCTGTGCCACTGCGGCGATTGGGGAAAACCAGTGTTCCCTTCTGCCCGCATATAGGTAGTTCTTCAGGTAGTGAGAATAAAAGTTGGTTTAAAGATATACCATACTTTTATTGTCCATACAATTTCACAGCCGCACATAACCGCACTGAGTCACTAGAGTAAACGAACGACACTTCCACTGACGGCCGCCGCCTCCTTCCTGGTCCAGTAGGTAGATATACCCCAGGCAGTAGACGCAGTAGCTTCCTCCTCTCCACGGGAGTAACGCCAAGGGTAGGTAGGTACCAGAAGTGGGCCGGTTGTGGTAAAAAGGGGCCGGCGACAGCACCGTTATAGTGGAAGCCGCTGCCGTAGTAGGTAGGCAAGCAAGCCTCCCAGTGGAACGTTCGCGGCGAACGTTCGCCTGCGACGCAGGAGGTTGCGGGTTCGATTTCCGCCTCGGAACAAATATTTGTGCGATCCGCAGATATTTGTCCAAGGTATTTTCTATATATAATAAAAAAATCTCTAGCTATGTTATATATTGTATTAAATATATCAGTTATCTAGTACCCATAACACAAGCTCTGCTTAGCTTGGGGCTAGATAATGTTGTGTGACTGTGTTTATTTATTTTAAGATACTATTAGTAGTATATTATTTATACTACTTTTAATGACGGATCAAGCAGACTGCCCACCTGATGTTAAGTGGTACCCTCTGCCTATAAACTGGGGCCCTAGTCGGAGTTTTGCAAACACCATCGTAACGATGAACGTAACGACGATCGTACGTGTATAACATAATGACTAGCTATTAATCTGTGCCAAAAACGTCACAGATTAATGGCTTGTTACTACGCAATACACGTACGCTCGTCGTTACGATCATCTTTACGATGGTGTGTGTAAACTCGGACTTGCCCCTCAGTGCGTTACCACATAGGTCACGTCCACCTACAACACACCCTATGTGGCATTGCACTGCGCCCGCCACCCTGAGACATAAAGATACATATAAGAATTCTAGACCTTTGAGCTCAATCTTCGGCCACTCGTCACTTACCAATATAATTCCGAGGGATCACTGTACCAGAAACACGATAGGATAATATTAGAAGTATATGGTGGCAGAAAAACCCAGTTATTGCAGGATAAAATCCACCATTTCGAAAAGACACGCAATACAGTTAAATTTAATTACACGACACGATCATCACTATTATTTATTCTCTGACCACACAATCAAAATTACACGAAATACCTAACTCGAAAAAACACATTAAAATGTAATTAAAAACGGAACCCTAATAAAAATGATGACGTTTCTTTCAAAAATACCAGATTCAAATCCAAAACATTAGATATTTTGAGGTCCTAGAGACGTTAAAGTCGCGTTTCCTTAAACGTCGCGCGTCACTACAAATGCCTTGCACCGGTGCAGTTACAGGCTTCTTGACAAATTTTTTAGTTACTTGTAATAAGCGATACAAAACTAATACCTATATTGCTATTAAAAACAATTAATAATAACTATAACACCACACCTGACCTTAAGTCATCGGTTTTGCTGCGCCTGCGTACCACTCTCCCGCGAACGCTGCGCCGAGCGCACGTAATCGAAATTTAAAATAAACGTGAGTGAAATTTGTGAACAAAATATGTGACGAATTTTTGAATTGAAAATTTAAAAGTGACATACAGTGTTATACATGAAGAACGTGGATTTTATTGAGGTTCGTATACAATAACCTTTTTTATTATATTTTAGTTAAGATATTCCTAATTAGGAAAAAAAACAACTAAATATTTATTAGACAGTAACTTTTAATAGGTATAATGTTTATTGTATTTTAATATGTAGGTACCTACTTTCAAATTTACCTAGCCGTATTGATAACTCCTAATTTAAATTTATATACATGTTAAGAGTTTCTTCCTTCAATAATTTTATGAGTTTTACGCTTAAACACTCACAATACAAAAGTATAACAAAGCAAGCGGTACCATACCGAACTTACTTTCTCCGAGTACCAATAAACTCCTAACCATTGCTTCAAACTCTGCGTTAAAATAGCGTAATAGGAAAATACGATTTTTCAGTAGATTTGCGGTAATTTTTTTGAGTAACCTATTTTTAATTAGTTTTTTATACACTTGTTTTGACTTAAGCTTTTTCTAAGCTAATTTTAAGTGACAGATAAATACTGAATCCTATTATTTATAACAATTGCAATTCTTGCATATGTATGGAATTGGGTTCACAAAAACAGGTGAGTTTGGGTCAAGAAATTACATAATTTTTGAAAAAATCGTCATTTCGATTAACAGCAGAACTATGTCGATACTACCTCTTACTTTTATTTATTTATGGCAAAAATTAAACACAACTTTTACTTTTATACGCATAAAAGCCCTTATGAGATTGTTGCATGCTTACAAACCTATAAAGCGTTGCTTCAATGTTGTCACTGTTTGACACTATCCAATGGTAGCATTATTTAAGGAGGGGTATGCCGCAAAATTCCTAATATTAGATTTGTTTTATAAATGACTAAATCAAGTACAATATTCAAATTATAAATATGCATGGATACTATATTATAATTCAGAGGGTTCACTAGAACTATGAAAGAACATTTCCTTGATAGAAAAAAAAACCAAAGTTAAGTCTATTTTTTGCCTAGATTCGATTGTTTATTGTGCTGATTACTGGGTTAAAAATTAGATAAATAAAATCAATACGAAAAAGCCGAGGGTTTACTGTAGGGGTTTTGTTAAATTATCTACAGTGGTGGCCATATAATTAAGAACGCTGATATAAAGGGAAGATTTTTTCCAACTAAGATGCAAAACTAATTGTATGCATTTGTTTTTATTTCTCTCGGTATCGTAAAACATTTCCATATTACCACTGTATTCATTGATACACATGATTGGCTAAAAATCAATAGGCAAACTTTTTACACTACTTTTAAACAAAGTATTCCTTATTACTGGCTGGTCACGTAATTAAGAACGCTGAGTAGTTTATACCTTTATTCAAATTTAAATATTGAACACTCAGTCGATTTGTTACTGTTTGTATAATTTTGGTGCCATTACGTGCTGTAAAAGATTAAAGGTGATTGCTTCTTTAGAAAAAACAATGGGAAAAAATAAAAGTTGTGATAAATCTACAAGGGAAGTAATAATACAACTTCGCCGGAAGAATTGGTCTTATAAAAAGATAGCCGACCATCTGCAATGTTCAAAAACGATGGTTTTCCACGCTGTAAAGCATTTTGCTACGTATCAAACTACTTCGAATGTTCCACGTGTACCTAAACAGAGAAAAACAACTCCTCGAGATGACCGAAACATCGTTCGTATGGCAAAACAAAATCCTTTTAAAGGGTCCAATGAGCTTAGAAAAGAATATTTTGGTGAAAACAACCCTTCAGCAATCTCAGCACGCACTATTCAAAGACATTTGGTAGAAGAAAAATTGCACGGTAGGATAGCAAGAAAGGTACCCATGTTAAAACTTTGCCACAGGCAAGCCCGGCTTGCATTTGCGAGAAAGTATGAAAACTGGACTGTGCAACAGTGGAAAAATGAACTTTTTTCTGACGAGACGAAAATAAACAGAGTATGTTCTGATGGAAAACGATATGTACGACGTCCCCCGAATACAGCATTCGACCCAAAGTACACGAAAGTTACATTAAAGCACGGTGGTGGAAATGTGAAAATTTGGGGTTGCTTTTCTGGACATGGTGTAGGACCTGTAAAGTTGATAGAAGGTAACATGGATCAGTTCCAATACAAAAATATACTGGAAGAAACAATGTTACCATACGCTGAAGACGTTCTACCGGTCATTTGGACATTCCAGCATGACAATGATCCAAAGCACACTGCACGCACCGTAAAGGAATTTCTTACAGCGCAATTAGTTTCTGTCTTAGACTGGCCTGCTAACAGTCCAGATCTAAACCCAATAGAGAATCTGTGGTTTGAAGTAAAGAAAAAGGTGAAATACAAAGAAATACAAAGTGTGGAAATTTAAGAGAGCTGTATGACGTTTTTTAGAAGAATGGAACTCTATTTCTCTTGCGAAATGTCAAAAATTAATAGAGTCAATGCCTCGCCGGTGTAAAGCTGTAATTAAAAGCCGTGGATATGCTATTAACTATTAATTTTAGTTAAATATTTATTAAATTTCTTTTTATGTTTCCTGTGCTACATAATATTGTGATTTTTTAAATCTAAGTGTCATACAAAACAATTCCCGAGCAGTTAAATAAATCGTTCTTAATTATTTGTCCAGTTTCAGTACTATTTGAATGTGTTACTTTGATAAAATCAATAAAATGTGCAAAAAATAGTTAGCGATTTCATACTTTATTCTTAAGTCAGGTTGCTCTATTAATGTGACTATTATATAACATAACTAGTTGCTTCTCAGAAGGTACACATCTCTGTGTATGATACGATTTAAATAAAAAACTTCTAGAACTTCAAATCGTTCTTAATTATATGACCACAACTGTATATTTTACGAGATATTCGATAAAAACGGCTTTTTCGAGCGGCGCGAGGCGTTTTTTTGTATGAATATTTCTGCCTAGGGTTGGCGTTTGGCGTAGTCTAAGTAATGCTTAACTCTACATTTTTATAAGTAGGTATGTTGAAAAGCAGTATATACCGATGCCTTACTTATTTCCAACTTAGTACATGGTAATAAAAACAAAATTACTTAATCGCGTTACAGATACATTTTTGCGAAATAGTGCCGTAATGGCGAAATGGTTGGTTGTAGTTTTCACATTCGATCGAGCAGCCATTAATGTGTGTTACACGCACGGCCATCGTGTTACTTCTTAGTTTAAAATATTTTGGTTAAAAATTTATCAAAATCTGTTTTTGACTCATGTTTGCCCTGGGAAACATGAGAACGATTAAGGTGGTTGCTTTCGCTTGTGGCGCGAAATTATTATTTTTTCGTGTTTTTTGCTCATCACAGCTCATCAACACTTCTTCAGATAGCGAAAACTAATTTGCCGGTAATTATATGACCTAACACATAAGTTTTAATTTATAGTATCACATAAATATCATTAGTATAAATATCATTATTATAAATATCTACGATTGTGCTTCATTGGTTTTTACTGTGTTTTTTGTTTCAAGCACATTCATAGCCAAACTAATGATATATGTGTGATACTATAAATTAAAACTTGTGTGTTAGGTCATATAATTACTGGCAAATTTGTTTTCGCTATCAGCCCCCCTATTCCCTATCTTGAAAGTCACTCAGTGACCATCGTTTGACAACTAAAATTACCATCAATTGACAATTCTTAATAGTATTTTTTTTTAATTGATGATCATTCTTCTTGTCAAACGTTAGTCACCGAGTGACTTTCAGTTTGGGAATAGGGGGGCTGAAGAAGTGTTGATGAGCTGTGATGAGCAAAAAACACGAACAAATTTGAATTTCACGCCACAAACGAAAGCAACTACCTTAACACAGATTATATTTTTAAGTAGAATTTGCTAAAAATACTATTTGACTTGTCAGCCAACAGGTGGGCCACATGACGGTTTTCTTATATAATTATATATTTCTCAAACTTTTATAGTCATAATTTCTGAATAAACGCTAAGCCGTAGCCAAACTATACCGTGGATAAGCTAACGGAGTCAGTAAACCGCTTTAGTAAGCGTGAACTTTCATTTAATTTTACTGACGATGCGATGCTCCATTTTGTTTTAATTCGCTGTTTGTTTTGCCTGTGACAGTTTCGCAAGGCATCGATTCAAAACGATCATTGTGATTACAATGAATAAAATACTTTTTGACTTTGACTTTGCCTTTGACATCTTTATCTATTGACTCTGGGGATAAATGTCCCTAAACGACACGATCTCATCATCATCAGGCTGTAGGTTTGGACGTGACCTATGAGGTAATGTACTGTTCATAGGCAGAGGTTACCGCTTAACATCAGGTGGGCCATCTGCTTGTTCCGTCATTCAAGTAGTATAAAAAAAAAAAAAAAAAAAACAGGTTTCCACTGCTGGACACAGTCTCTTGCGACCATGAGTCAGAAAGAGAGAAATGTCTCATGTGCCTGTAATTTCCCCGGCACCCATACCCTCAAAACCGGAACACAGCACTGCAATCACTGTTGATCTGTGGTAGAAATAGGTATGGTGGAAGAACTTCCCCAGACGAACTCCTTCAAAAAAAAAGCACTACTACTGACAAAAACCACCCTCACAGAACGACTGGTATTACACGGTCTCCATCCACCGAATTTAAAATGTCGTCTATACATTTTAGGACCTACTCACATTATTTTGATTAAGTCTGTGATTAAGTTTCAATATAAATGTTAATAAACTTAACATCCCAGCATATACACCACTTTCTCTTGAAACCCAATCCCTTTATGACCGCGTCAAGTATTTATTTAAGAGACACCTAAGAATTTATGTATCTACCATTATCAGTCAGTTAAGTGAAATCTGAAATAACTTGGACATGATCAGAAATTTTACATACCTGTCAAGTTGCGAGGACAATATAAATAAATAAATAATAATAAATAGGGAACTTCTCGATGGATATTCTGGTCGTGTTTAGGCTCATTTCGATCAGCATACCGGAACCGTATGCTAAAAAAGCTTGTAAGTATTGTATATTTTTTTTTAAATTAAAATACTTATTTAACTTCACTATATATAGATAGTATAGTGTACTACTACTATGTATAGATAGTATTTGTGTATGGATCAAATGTTGCAGAATCTTCAAACTTATTGACCTGAAATTTGGCATCGGAAGAAGGGTACATCAAAAAATCCCAACTCCCAGGAACGTTGAAGAGTTAAAATTGGCCTTAGTCGAAGAGTGGGAGAATTTGCCCCAAGAAATGATTGATGGCATCATTGGGAGCATGGGAAAACGCATCCAGGCTCTCATAAGAGCCCGTGGCAGCAATACGCGTTATTAATGTGTTGTTGTTCTGCAAACTTTATAGAAACTGTATAAAACTTGTAAGCTTTTAATTTCAAATTTTGCATTTATTGGTTTTGGGTTTTTTACACCTGAAATTAAGGTTGTACAAAACCGTAATCTTATTTTGTATTAACCTCTTATTAATAATATTAATAATAAAATCCAAAAAACCCCAAAAATATACAAAATTCTTGAATAATTTCAGATTTTGCCTTTGCTCCCCTAATTGTGCCGGCGTGTTAGTATGGAAGGTGGAAAACGGAACTCCTCGATGATTAATGGTAGCCTGGTAGTGTTTGGGCTCATGGTTTCGATAGCAAAGCTTGATTGGAAATTAATATTTTTCAGCAAAAACTTTTTTCACCATTGTTTCCCAAACACAACGTGACCATAAAACCAGGTACCTAGCTGTTGGATGTGGCAATATTAGTTTATGAAACTCTTACATAACAGGGGTTATTAACGAGAGTGCGTTTAAAAACCGAGCCTTGGCGAGGTTTGTAATACTTTCACACGAGTGTTTTCATACCTTGTTATGTGCAGTTTCATACAAAATGTATCTAAACTCAAGCAGTAAAATGTTGTTTGACCAACAAAGCACATGAAAAATAATAAAGTAATGGCGTCAAGTGAAACCATTCTACCGCGCATGCGCTAATAGCGCGCGCTGACTATGTCATGAAAATGAGTAAAATTTTAATAAAACCTCCGGTTAAACTAATGTTCTGGCCGTAAAAGTTACTATTTTGTTAGGAAAACAATGCTTTAAAGTTTTTTTCTAATTAAAATCGAAGGTAATGCCATAAAAACACTATTTTTGAGTTCTTTTTCAGGATTTTACGATATAAGTGTAGATAAACATAATTAATACATACATACATACATAGACACACGCCTTTTTCCCCGAAGGGGTAGGCAGAGCCTCAATGGGCCTCATTTCACAGTGGGTTGCACCATCGTGGAATATAGACGTGACGAGTGGTGAGCTCATCGCCGCCATTGCTTCCCACGACTGACTCAGCTAAAGCTTTCTTCCAGTAATCACATTCCATAAATAAGCTAGCAGCCAGGACAAATCTTATACCAACGAATCTTACAAACAAGTCCGGGTAATCCCTAAGTCGGCTTTTACGACATCCACGGGAGGAGATGGAGGGGTCTATTCTTGGGCCGGACACACCACGCACACATCCGGGGAAAGAAACACTTGATACACTTACATGTTTAATTTAAAAAACAAGCTTAATTTTTATTATTTTTGCATTACACGACACAGTATCACAATAACTAGGTAATAATTTTCACTAGAAACGGGATATTTACCATGATTTTTGAGTTTTTTGGTTTCTAGTGAAAATTATGTACATAACCATGATAGTGTCAAAAGTTATAACTAGGTAATGTTCATCAACCCTCTCTTACTATGAACTCTCAAATCAAGGGGATCACTTGGGAGAGGAGGACCCATCGATTAATTAGCCACCAAAGCCTCCCATGCCAACGACGTCTCCGTAGTAGGGGTCACAAGTGTGGCAAGGTGGGGAAGAAATTGGTGCAGGGACTGGGTAATTGACTGGGAAAGAGATTGGGTAAGATACTGGTGGGGGAGGCATCGGGAAAGAGATTGGTGGAGGCATCGGGAAAGAGATTGGAGCAGGGATCGGGAAAGAGATTGGAGCTGGCATCGGGAAAGAGATTGGATCAGGCATCGGGAAAGAGATTGGTGGAGGCATCGGAAAAGAGGTTGGAGGAGGAACCGGGAAAGAGACTGGAGGAGGAATTGGAATGTAACTTGGGGGAGGAACCGGGAAAGATACGGGAGTAGGCGCTGGTACAGGGTTCTTGCAGGGGTATAGAGGATGGCAAGGACTCGTATGGTGGCAAGGACTCGTAGGGTGGCAAGGTTCTACATGATTGGCCCAAGGGTTCTCAGCGGGGCCGTAGGGGTAAGTTCGTGGTGCGTTGTAGCCAATCTCAACAGGGCCATGTAGAACAGCTTCGGGTTCATATTCGTAAATAGGTCCATAAGGTTCCTCCACAGGTCCGTAAGGTCCATAGTTCAAGACGTGTGCAACTCCAACTTGAATCTGGCCGAGGATAGCGACTGCGCTGATGAGGGCCACGAGGCTTCGGATACCCATGTTTAGGTCTGAGGACTGCCACTGAATGCAAAAATCCTTAATCGGCCACCCTTTTTGTATCACCTTAATTTTACCGTGAAAATCTAAACATGTTTTTTCGTTATTAGCTCCGTGTTAGCTAATCATATAAAATATGTTTTCTATGTGGTAATTGGAGGTGACGAATCGGGCAGACTTGTTTTGTAATTTAATTGGTGTAGCTAACGTTTGAGCCATATAATAAATGCGTGAACACAAAATCAAATCAAAAATAACAATGTAATTTCAGATATTATTATTATTATTAGTATTGCCATTCAGCTGGGCAATGCAGCCAGCATCTTAGGGACGCTTCCGTCTGGTAGTGATTTGGATCAGTTGAGCTACCTTTAGATCGCATGCAGCGGTCTTCAGGTAGCACAACTGTTTCATATGTATTTTGTATATACCTTGTATTATTCTTTCTGTAAATAAATGTATTTATTTCATCATTTCAGATATTAAATATGTATCATTACTTATTTACGGATAAGTTATTACTTTTTCTTTGCTTAGTGATTAGTTAGGTACCCTAAATTCTGTCACTATACCTAGGTAAGTTAGTATACGAGAAATATATATAGTGAAATATAAAAAAAAAAATAAAAAAAATAAAAAAATATATATATATTATAATATAAATAAATAAATAAATAAATAAATAATGCTGGTCAGTTTACACAACATTATCTAGCCCCAAGCTAAGCAGAGCTTGTGTTATGGGTACTAGATAACTGATATACTTAATACAATATAATAACATAGATAGATATTTTTTATTATACATAGAAAATACCCAGAATATATATATATAAATAGTATAGTGTAAGAGATTGTGGGACACAGTAGTATAGTGTAAGAGATTGTGGGACACAGTAGTATAGTGTAAGAGATTGTGGGACACAGTAGTATAGTGTAAGAGATTGTGGGACACAGTAGTATAGTGTAAGAGATTGTGGGACACAGTAGTATAGTGTAAGAGATTGTGGGACACAGTAGTATAGTGTAAGAGATTGTGGGACACAGTAGTATAGTGTAAGAGATTGTGGGACACAGTAGTATAGTGTAAGAGATTGTGGGACACAGTAGTATAGTGTAAGAGATTGTGGGACACAGTAGTATAGTGTAAGAGATTGTGGGACACAGTAGTATAGTGTAAGAGATTGTGGGACACAGTAGTATAGTGTAAGAGATTGTGGGACACAGTAGTATAGTGTAAGAGATTGTGGGACACAGTAGTATAGTGTAAGAGATTGTGGGACACAGTAGTATAGTGTAAGAGATTGTGGGACACAGTAGTATAGTGTAAGAGATTGTGGGACACAGTAGTATAGTGTAAGAGATTGTGGGACACAGTAGTATAGTGTAAGAGATTGTGGGACACAGTAGTATAGTGTAAGAGATTGTGGGACACAGTAGTATAGTGTAAGAGATTGTGGGACACAGTAGTATAGTGTAAGAGATTGTGGGACACAGTAGTATAGTGTAAGAGATTGTGGGACACAGTAGTATAGTGTAAGAGATTGTGGGACACAGTAGTATAGTGTAAGAGATTGTGGGACACAGTAGTATAGTGTAAGAGATTGTGGGACACAGAAGGAAAAATATAGAAAAATAAAAACAATATACCTACAACTGATATAACTTTTGAAGCTATCATGGTTATGCTTTTCACAAGAAATGGGATATTTACCATGAGTTTTTTGGGAACAATTCAAACTCAAAAATCATGGTACATATCCCGTTCTAGTGAAAATTTTGAACTATAACTGGTACAATTATCATAACTTAGATATTTAGATACCTAGATCCTTTTTTCTTTGAATCAGCTTTACTTGTTCTCGAAGCACCACACGGCGCTCCCCACCTAGTAGTAAGAAGGATCATCAAATAAAGCCGAGCCGTGTTTGTTGCCTGATTCTTCTAGGTTTGGTCGCGTTGCAACAGGAGTAAATATATTATAAAAGACGATTCAAAATAATCGTTGTGATTTCAATGAATAAAGTATTTTTGACTATTTATTAAAAAAGTTAATAAAAACAATTAGTACCTAAAATAAATATTAACACTTGTCTAATGAAATGAAACAATCAAGTTACATAATTGAACATAATTTTTAAACAAATAAATTTCAAAAAACTCAACGGTATGAATCTGCTGAACCGATTTTGATATACCATGTCTGAGAACCATCGCTAGAAAACCTGCTTTCAAATCGGGTCACCCGTTTAAGAGCTACGGTGCCACATACAGAGACAGACAGACAGACACATAGCGGTCAAACTTATAACACCCCTCCTTTTACGTAGGGGGTTAAGAAGAAAAACATTGTTTACTAAATGTGAAAGTCCCACACATTAATCACGTCTCAAACAAACTGATAAAAAAAGGTTGCCCCAGCATTCCGCTCGGCATACTCAGCACCTTCGACCAAAGTAACAAGTACTTTGGTCGAAGCTCAGCACTGATTTTCAGCTGATTTTGAGCTTCATAGGTAAAGGACTCGTTGAGAAAGGTGAGGTCTAACCAATATAGTTTAAAGGTTGGTCAATGCACGGAATGTGAAATCGTGGACTTAAAATGTAAATTTTAAAGAAAACCTCAGCAGTTGGCCTACTAATCGACAATATCTGCCTACCGCGGAATAAATATCTGGGCGATAAGAATAAACTTAACATGATTCTTTGATATTTTTGTTATAGCTAGGTGAAATAACAGCTGTTTTTATAGTACAAAATGAATTCGAATATTCAAAATGATCCTGAATTCAATGAATAAAATACTTTTCAACACACTTGCTCATAAAGTGGCTCTAATTTCACCACAATTAGGCACCGTAATGACACCTGTAATCAAACTGTGACTTTTTAATTGCTATTATTCACTGGTGAATTATAGAGACAGTTGAACATTTACACAGAGTGTGTATTTCTGTTTTATTATTATTTTCTTCACTAGTGTGTTGAAAAACGTCGTATGATACACGTGTGTATTGATGATTACCGTCCTCGGCTCGGGTCTCAATGGTGCCATTGTGTTATTGATGCAAACTTAATAAAATCTTATATACATTTCTAACTAGTGTCCGCCAGCGGCTTCAATCGCGTTTTACCGAATTAAAAAGTAGCCTATAGCTCAATCCAGGTTAACCTATGTATTTACCAAATTTCATCGAAATCGGTTCAGCCGTTTCGGCGTTGAGTAACAAACATCCAAACATTGTCACTTTGACACTTATGATATTAATGGGATATAACACCTTAATTTATTTTAGCCATTAAAATCTAAAATTACCATTACTAGTTGAAAACCTATAAGATTTTATTCAATTCGCTTCAAGAGTTGCATAAAAGTGGCCAAGTGCATGTCAGGCTACGCGCATCGCAGGGTTCCGTAGTTGCCCGTCACAATATGCGGACTTAGAAGGGGGCTTTCCCATTTTACACAACTAACAACTCCATCTACTTGACTTCACTGTCTTGACGACCTCTGTGGCGCGGCGGGCGAGTAGCCGGCTGAGATACGTGAGGTTGCGGGTTCGATTCCCGCTTAGGGACAAATATTTGTAATATCTACAAATATTTATGTCACGTTTAGGTGTTAAATAAGAATACGTAAAAATATATAATCGAATATTCATATTCAATATATTCAATACCCTTCAGGGTAGGCAGCGCATCGACAATACCCCGTTGCATCACGATGTCTATAAGCGACAGTGACCACTTTACATCAGGTGGGCCGTAAGCTAAGCGTAAGTAGTAGTAGAGCTTTTTTGTGAAAGAGATCGTCCGGGGAAGTACTACCACCATACCAATTTTTGCCGCAAAGCAGTAGTTCTCGTATTGCTGTGTTCCGGTTTGAAGGGTATGATTGCCGGTGAAATTACAGGCATAAAAGACTTTTCATCTTTATGTCTCAGGGTGGCGGGCGCAGTGCATTGCCACATATGGCGCGTCCTAGGCGGACGTGACCTATGTGATAATACACTTTTCATAGGCAGAGGGTACCGCTTATCATCAGGTGGGCCATCTGCATGTACCGTCATTCTAAATAGTACAAAAAAAAAAAAAAAAACAATCTTTTGTCTATTGGATCAATAAAAAATAAAAATTGCTTTATTGCCTAGCCTGCAAGTAAGTATGGTATGTGCATGTTCCCAGAGCTCACCACAATGAGTCAAGCGTGTCGCGCGGCCGCTTCCTGCCCAGTGGGTTCCACAGGGTATAAATAACTAAGGTAGTCGTGAACTTGGAATACAAAACTATGGAGCTGGAATACTTCAAATTATCGACCTTAGGGTGGTTCCGGCCTTGTATTAGTTTAGAATCCATCACACGACATCAGAAAGGCTCGACAGGTTTAGATTTTTTTGAGTACATTTACCAAATTAGACATCATCATCTGACATCGTTTCAACTTTTCACTGTGATGTTTGGTGAGTGACCAAGTTTCACAACCATTGGTGATAACAGTCACGATGTCAGAGAGCCATGGCGAGAAGCTTATCAGGAATAAAAAAGCAAGACAAAGTGAGGAGTAGCCATAATAAGGGAAAAAACTAAAGTAGTTGATATAATTACCCGAGTAGACCAACAGAAGTGGAGATGGACAGGCCACATGATCCGAGATCCTCAGGACAAATGGTGTGAAAGAGTCACTGATAGGTACCACAGAGATGGTAAGCGCAATAGAGGGCGTCAACAAACAAGATGGGAAGACGACCTAAAACTTACAGCTGGACAACACTGGAGTAGGGTAGCACTGGATAGAGCCCAGTGGAAAGTGTTAGAGGAGGCCTATGCCAAGAGGCACACCGAACTGTGGGACTTCCTGTAATTTAATTTGAACTCTTAATATTAAGTAGGTACTTACCTACTAAAAACATGTAAACCCAAAGTTTGGAATAAATGGCTTATTATCTTATCTTATCTTATCTTATTATCTTACCTAATTAGAATCAGAATCATAATTTATTTATTACTATAAACAGGTAGTCATGCGTAAATTATAGCGTAGGGTGTTCAGCTTGAGAATATACCATTCCGTCTCCTCCCGTGGATGTCTTCAAAGCCTATAAGTAAGGGAATAAACAAGGGGATGGGCAGCAGCATCCGTATAAGGTATAACGCAAAACTACCAATCTTAGATTTGATTTTTTACTGACTAAATCAAGTACAATATTCAAATTATAAATATGCATGGATACTACATTATAATTCCAAAGGAACACTGTACCAGAAACACGACAGGACAATATTTTATCGATCGAAAAAAAAAACAAGATAGGACAATATTTTATCGATTGAAAAAAAAACACGTCAGGACAATATTTTGTCGATAGAAAAAAAAACACGACAGGACAATATTTTATCGATAGAAAAAAAAACACGACACGACAATATTTTATCGATAGAAAAAAAAACAAAGTTACATCTATTTTTTTATAGATTCGGTTGTTTATTAAAATGGTGCTTATTTTATCGAAGAATGGTGCATATTAAAAAGCGGTTTTTATTAAAAGTAAAAAGTAAGTTAAGTATTGCTTAAAATTTAACGACTAAGGTAAACTAAGCGTAAGTAGTAGGACGCGTAGGAAGTAGTAGGAAGTAGTAGGAGTTTATTAGTAGGACTTTATTATTCTTTACGAACGATTCGTAAGGTATAGATAATTTTACAAAACCCCTACATTAAACCCTCGGCTTTGTTGTATTGATTTTATTTATCTAAATTTTAACCAAATAATATGCACCATTTTAATAAACAATCGAATCTAGGCAATAAATAGACGTAACTTTGGATTTTTCTTCTATCGAGAAAATATTGTCCTATCGCGTTTCTGGTACAGTGATCCCTCGGAATTATAATGTAGTATCCCGCATATTTATCATTTGAATATTGTTTAGATTTATTCAGTTAAAAATCAAATCTAAGATTGGTAATTTTGCGTTATACCCCGTTGAAGTCTCCATGGTGACATTGCGACAGGTCGTCGCTCCAGCATTGCATAACCGACCGGTCTGTGGTTCGATTTAATAACATCATCACGTACCCTGCACCTACTTACACTCTGATAGTACCTACTTCAGAGACAGCCCTTTGAATATATAAATAGGTTTTATTAGTTAGGATCGATACCCTGAGCACTCGTTACGCTATCGAATCTCAAACGGCGAATGGGCGTGTGACACCCAGCTTGTACTGTATTCCAATATGTTCCGGTGAAATTACAGGCACATGAGACTTATCATCTTTATGTCTCAGGGTGGCGGGCGCAGTGCAATGCCACATAGGGCGCGTCCTAGGTGGACGTGACCTGTGAGGTATTGCATATTTTAGCATACATATACAACATACGATATTTTTTTTTAACTTATTAATATCACTTGAGACTCTTCCCGCCATTTTCGAAAAGAGACGTTGTTACTTTTATTTTATTTCTTATCTTAGTGTTTTCTTGAGGATTTTGTGTTATTTTGGTGGCATTTTAACTAATGTAGCTCATTTAAAAAGCACAAGTGTAGTGAAATGAAATGGAAGTGAATTGCGTGACTTTTGAAATTGGTGGAAATTGTCTACCAAAGTTTTAGTAAAATTGGCCACCGTTTTACTAAATCATGACTCGACTGTGACTTTGACGACTTGGAAGGAGTGTAACGTTGCAAAATATATTGAAAATACAATATAGTGAAAATACAGATACTTGAAAATGGCAAATGCAAAAGCCGTGCGGCGCCAATTAAAAAGAAAAAAAAATATCAATTGACATTAGCGAAATTGTTTGGAGCACTCCTCATAAGCCATTATATATGAAGAAAAAGAAGAAGATGCGTCTAATCAAATGTAAGACCAAGTAGAGCACGGACTCTTCCCGCCATTTTCGAAAAGAGACGTTGTCTACTTTTATTTTATTTATTTTCCTAGTGTTTTCTTGAGTTATTTTGTGTTATTTTGGTGGCATTTTAACTAATGTAGCTCATTTAAAAAGCACAAGTGTAGTGAAATGAAATGGAAGTGAATTGCGTGACTTTTGAAATTGGTGGAAATTGTCTACCAAAGTTTTAGTAAAATTGGCCACCGTTTTACTAAATCATGACTCGACTGTGACTTTGACGACTTGGAAGGAGTGTAACGTTGCAAAATATATTGAAAATACAATATAGTGAAAATACAGATACTTACTTGAAAATGGCAAATGCACAAACCGTGCGGCGCCAATTATAAAGAAAAAAAAAAGTAGAGCACGTCTATAATAATACCACAGAATAAATAACACTACAAAAGATACATTGTTTCAGAAAGTGATGTCATATTTCTGAGTAGTAGAACTAATTGAATTATGTATTTTTGTTAATTTAGATCTAGATCGTAGAACTAATGGTACCTGGAACTAGGTGGACTAACGTAGTACCTATTTTATAATTTTCTGTAATAATTTTATAGGAAATTGGTTCCAGTGTTGGTTCATTGCGTTTGTCACCCATAACAAAGAGAAAGCTTCTTTAACATGATTTCTTTGAATTTCCTTTCACTATATTTGTATTGGTTTAGACTGTTTATTTCACTATCATTGGACAAAGAGGTCTTTGTTAAACTTACAAATATGGCTAACTAAACTATTGACGAGTCAAATTGCAAGAAACTTGTGAAATTGCAAACAATACCGTGGTGTGTCCGGCCTAAGAAGCCCTCTATCTCCTCTTGTTAATATCTTAGAAGGTGACTAAGGAATTCCACCAGTGGATGGATAGCAGCATCCACCTGAGTACTTAACACCAATACTGTGATCACCAATCCGCCTGTCAAGCGTGGTGATTATGGCAAATCCCTCCTTTGCATTAAATAAATAAATAAATAAATAATGCTGGACAGTTCACACAACATTATCTAGCCCCAAGCTAAGCAGAGCTTGTGTTATGGGTACTAGATAACTGATATACTTAATACAATATATTAAATAGATAGATATTTTTTATTATACATAGAAAATACCCAGAACACCCTGAACAAATATCTGCGATCGCACAAATATTTGTTCCGAGGCGGGAATCGAACCCGCAACCTCCTGCGTCGCAGGCCAAGCTTCGCCCGCCGCACCACAGAGGCCGTCAATTCAATGGGGGTGGTCTCGTCCAGCAGTCAAAGTCTACTGGATGATGATGATGATGACGTAAAATTACAAACAATAATTAAATTGAGACTGGCCGGACTAAATTGTGACTGGCCGGGCTAAATTGTGACTGAACGGACTAAATTGTGACTGTCTGATTTAATTGTGAATTTGTGACTGGTCGGACGACGTAGTGTATGAAGGCTCACCCTCTCGGTGAACCAAAGACGTTTTAAAGAATGTAGTAAGTCGGTGGATGGAGGCGGTGCAAGACTGACTTCTAAAGGTTGATGCTCATGTAAAATTTTAAGCAATATCATCACTAGGTACTCATGTTGCGTTTTGTTTACCAACAGCAGTGTGCTGTGAGTAATGTCAACACATTACTAATTTCACAACCACATAAATATGCAAAAGAAATGTCCATTATGTAGAGCATGTCATATTTTGTCATAGGATTTCGAAAAATTACCTTCCACCAAGTTAAGGTGGATGCGCACGCTTGCGGCGTGAAATTAATTTTTTTTGGTGTTTTTTGCCCATTACAGCTCATCAACACTTCTTCAGATGACGAAAGTTGAGTTCGCGACAACTAGGAGACCTAACACACATGTTTTAATTGATTGTATCTCATAAATATCATCAGTTTAGCTATGATACCCCTAAAAACATTTTTACAGTGTTTTTGTTTGTTTAGGGGTATCGTAGCTAAACTGATGATATTTATGAGATACAATCAATTAAAACATGTGTGTTAGGTCTCCTAGTTGTCGCGAACTCAACTTTCGTCATCTGAAAAAGTGTAGATGACCTGTAAAGGGCAAAAAACACCAAAAAATTTGAATCTCGCGCCGCAAACGTGAGCATTCACCTTAACTTAGTAAATTAATTGTTGAAATTAGCCTTCAGAGTTTAAAAATGTAAAAGGCTACGAAATACCTGTTTGACCACGATCTCACCTGTTGGTAAGTGAAGATGTGGCCGAAGATGGAGCACAAAGGTCTAGAAGGCACCTTTTTTTTTTTTTTTCTTTATAGTTGGCGCAGTACGGCTTGTGCATTTGCCATTTTCAAGTAAGTATCTCTATTTTCACTATATTGTATTTTCAATATATTTTGCAACGTTACACTCCTTCCAAGTAGTCAAAGTCACAGTCGAGTCATGTTTTAGTAAAACGGTGGCCAATTTTACTAAAACTTTGGTAGACAATTTCCACTAATTTCAAAAGTCACGCAATTTACTTCCATTTCATTTCACTACACTTGTGCTTTTTAAACGAGCTACATTAGTTAAAATGCCACCAAAATAACACAAAATAACTCAAGTACACACTAGGAAAATAAATAAAATAAAAACAGACACTGTCTCATTTCGAAAATGGCGGGAAGAGACTAGAAGGCACCTATTCACTCTAGCCTTGAAGAGACGCAGAGTATAGATCACTATAGATCAAATCAGATTTTAGATTTAAGTAAGAGGCAGACAACAGCTAAATTCCGTCTCTATCTAGTCTCTATCTAGTTAGACTTTTCGTAGCGCAAGCGCTGTTCTGTTACTTTCTAACTTACCTGAACTTTACTGAATTCATTAGAAAGTGACAGAACAGCGCTCGCGCTACGATAAGTGAACGAAAATCACGAAAAACTGTATTTATACCAAAATTTGCACGTAATCGAATTTATAAATCGACCATGCCTTCCAAAATAATAGGTATTATTTGTTACACTTCTTAGTTTTATCAATGTACGCTTATAGCTAATAGAGATATTTACGTTATAAGCGCATTGTAGAGGAAGCAATGGCGGCGATAAGCTCACCACTTGTCACGTCTATATTCCACGATGGTGCAACCCACTGTCACAGAATATATAGCACTGTGAAAAGAGGCCCATTGAGGCTCTGCCTAACCCCTTCGAGTAAAAAGGCGTGTGTTTATGTATGTATGTATGTAGAGGTAAGTTCATGATTTTGTAATCGAGAAAATTTCTCGTTATCATGTTTTCGGCTCGATCATGCCTTTGGAAATATGATGAAGATTAACATATATTTTTGGGTTGTCATAAAGTGTGTAGATTTTGCTAAAGATACGTTTAAAAAGCCTATTTGATACTTGACAGCCTCATAATTACATGATATTTGTATCAACGTAATAAATAAATAATGCTAGACAGTTCACACAACATTATCTAGCCCCAAGCTAAGCAGACCTTGTGTTATGGGTACTAGACAACTGATATACTTAATACAATATATTACATATAGATACATATATTTTATTATAAATAGAAAATACCCAGGGCACCCTGAACAAATATCTGTGATCGCACAAATATTTGTTCCGAAGCGGAAATCGAACCCGCAACCTCCTGCGTCGCAGGCGAACGTTCGCCCGCCGTGCCACAGAGGTCGTCAATTACTCAAATAGTAAAACAAATACTAGGCGCAGACTAATGATGAAAGTCAAAATATTTATAATACCGAAGAAGCTGTGGCGCCGGTGACCTAGTGAGGTCTCTAGGCTAAGGTACCGTAACAGCTTCCGGAGATCGAATGCTGTATCGAGATGTGGCAACTGGCAGACTATTTTGTGGTTTTGAAATAAGTAGGTAATATCTACCTACTCGTAACCTAGGACGGGAAATAACATGTTCCGCTTGAAGAACTTCCATCTCATAATCATTTAAGTAGTCAGCTATTTTTGTCCGGGGAAGTACTACCACCACTACTATTTCTGTTATTACTACTATTTCTGCCACAAATCAGTAGTGCTCGCATTGCTGTGTTCCGGTTTGAAGGGTATAGGTGCCGGTGAAATTACAGGCACATGAGACTTTTCATCGGTATGTCTCAGGATGGCGGGCGCGATGCAATGACACATAGGGTGCGTCCTAGGTGGACGTGACCTATGTGATAATGCACTGTTCATAGGTAGAGAGGGTGCCGCTTAACATAAGGTGGGCCATCTGCAAGATCCGTCATTACAAATTGTAAAAAAAAACCGCTGTCGTTTAAAATTGTTCGCAAGTGCTCCAATGTTTTTGAGTTTTAAGCTAAACGCATAGACATGTACTATATATTTATATTTATGTGAGCCTATTTATTTCACGATACATCCTCCAAAGATCTTACTAAAACTCGGATGTACCGACTTTGAAATAACTTATAAAAGTAGGTGAGTTTTCTCACACAGTTAAAAACCGGTTTTTAATTAATAGTTATACAAAAACTTAGAACATTTTGGTGACGTAATTTATTAGCTGTCAGTTATTTTATTTATCTTCACATTATTAGGAGAGGAAATGTTTTATGAATTAATTTAGTTCTATAAATAATTAACATAATTCTTATAGAAAAAAAACGACTTCGAAGTTAGGGTTTTTTCTCCAATAGGTACAAGATTTAATTATATTAGTGATCGGAACCGTGTGCTGATCACAATGAGCCTATAAGCACCTATAAAACCGATGACAATACATCATATTGTATTGTCTTCGGAACTTGACAGGTATGCCGAATTTCAGCTCAATCGGATAACTGCTTTAAAATTCAATTGCAAACATAACAGTCATTGCAAGTTAAAAATAAAAAAGCTTGTAATATAGGGATGCGATGCATTACTGACTGAATATCAACGCACAGCCTAACTATAAGTCCTTTTTAGGGTTCCGTATAAAAACTACGGAACCCTTATAGATTCGTCATGTCTGTGTGTCTGTCTGTCCGTGTATGTCACAGCCTTTTTTTTCCGAAACTATAAGAGCTATACTGTTGAAACTTGGTAGGTAGATGTATTCTGTAAACCGCATTACGATTTTTACACAAAAATTTTAAAAAAACAATTATTTTTGGGGTTCCCCATACTTAGAACTGAGCCTCAAAAATTTTTTTTTCATCAAACCTATACGTGTGAGGTATCTATGGATAGGTCTTTAAAAATGATGTTGAGGTTTTTAATATCATTTTTTTCTAAACTGAATAGTTTGCGCGAGAGACGCTTCCAAAGTGGTAAAAAGTGTGTCCCCCCCTCCCCCCATAACTTCTAAAATAAGAGAATGATAAAACTAAAAAAAATATATAATGTACATTACCATGTAAACTTTCACTCAAAATTGGTTTGAACGAGATCTAGTAAGTAGTTTTTTTTTGAATACGTCATTAATCGTAATCCATCCAAGAACTTTTATATTATGTTACTTGCTGCTACGGAACCCTTCATGGGCGAGTCCGACACGCACTTGGCCGCTTTTTTTGGTGAAGATGTGGAAATCTGTTAGCAGATACCGTATTGCATTGAGGGTGCAATACGGTTATGTGAGGTTCACGGACTCATGGACTCACTAAAACCCTGGGCATCCTCTGCGCACCGGTGCCCATCTCCCGCAGCGCCAAACAGGGCCCATCCCGGGATTGGCCAAGAAGCCAACCAGCACAAACACTCCCTCCTAATGTATTAGCACAGGGTCCACTCTGTGCTGCCACCGACCATGGGCTCACAGTAGCAAGCTCATTGAAGAAAACTCATGTCTTAGCGACAAAAGAGAGAGATTTCACTGCCTTCCTGGCCATCATCTATCTTTCGAGCATAGCTGGCATGGCAAGGGTGTCACCGGCTACGCCCGGAAGGTAGAGAGAGCCTATCTGTAAGTCTTAGAGTGACCTGAAATTTGGAGGGTATATACCTTCTGTGGTCTATGGGTTCAAATAAAATAAATTCCCAAAATTCACTCCCTATAGGAGGTGCAGCGGGTTTGCAATTCTTACGGAAAAAAACTCCTAATACAATAAGATGAAAATATCAAGAACAATGTAAAAATTGCTCTAGATCACGTAAATCATTTGGTATCAGTTTCTCGTTTACTCTCCTATCCTTTCCTCTATTTTCCACGTAGAAGGATACCAGTCCTTGTAATTGGCTACAAGATTTTCCTCCCAACATTCCTTTGTAGCTTTATTAAAGCTTATAGAATGAAAAAACTCTGTTACGTAATGAACACCATACTATGTCTAATCGGTTTGAGATAACGACTATTTCCAACACAGGCAAGAATCTCCGCCAATTGTCAATTCCATAAATAACTGGTAGCATCATAGAAAGTATCTCTGTGAAACAGGTAAGGCATCCTAAGTGTGTACTTAAGTCTTGTCTTGGATGGTCAACGAAAGGGCCTTCCGACGCCGCTAGCCAGGTATTCTGCGTCCGTCGTTTCCACACACTTTCACTGTGAAATTGTTTAATTGACTGTGTTGTCTTTTAATGTGGTTATAGCGCTAATGGGTTTGCTCATTACTTACAATTCTTATGTGTGATGTGAGCAAAATATAGTCCAATTCTTGCTCAAAGTTAAGATGACGTTTAGGAAATTTTGGTGGCAGGGAAACCATTCGAAATAATAGTTTATCAATGCGTCGCCCTAATTATTATACAGCAAAGCAGTAGTGCTCGCATTGCTGTGTTCCGGTTTGAAGGGCAAACTTGAACTTGGTTGTTGCCGGTGAAATTACAGGCACATGAGACTTTTAATCTGTATGTCTCAGGGTGGCGGGCGCGGTGCAATGCCACATAGGGCGCGTCCTAGGTGGACGTGACCTATGTAATAATGTACTGTTCATAGGCAGTCGGTACCGTTTAACATAAGGTGGGCCATCTGCCTGGTCCGCCATTCCAAGTTGTATAAAAAAAAGGTTTTTTTTACCCGATAAAGTAGAAAATAATATCCCTCGTGAGGGATATTTTTTCCTCGTTAACCATATTAAATATTATTAATCCATGTTTGGAGTTGCAAACTAATTATTGTTATTAGGTGCAGTCAAATTACAAGTTAGTGAAGAGTTTTTTCGTACCGGTATACTCGTAAACTACGTCTAATTGGACGCGTGTGGATAATTTACGGCCAAATTACACGGCTTTGGTAATAGGCACAGACCTATATCAAGATAGACACCGCAAGTGCACCTACTTTACCTGTCCGAAAGCTTGCGCAATGTATCTAGTAGCAAACCTGAAATCAATTCGCTCTCAGCCGTATTCGCGACAGCACGTAGGATGTTAATAGAAATAAGATTTTAGTGAAAAAATATTTTTCAATACAAGCTCTTATAAAATTAGTGATCGTAACCGTGTGCTGATCAAAATGAGCCTAAACACCGCCAGTCTACTACTATCCATCGAGGAGTTCCGTTGTCCACCTTCCGTCTCCATCATCAGATCAGCTCGCTGTCACCATCATATTGTATTGTCATCGGAACTTGACAGGTATGCCAAATTTCAGCTCAATAGGTTGAGGATTAACGGCTTTAAAATTCAGTTACAAGATTCCAGCCGGATTCTTCCCAGACAAACATAATATACATTGGAAGTTAAATAAAAGCTTGTAAGATGCCTAATTGCGCCATAGTGAACTATAAAAAATCTTCGAAATCAGCCAGCTGTACGAGTGGAGATATTTCGTAGCGAAGTAGGCGCAAAATAAAACAGCACGCTTTGTTTCATACAAAACGTGGTTGCGGTGTCTATCTTGATATTAGGTCTGTGGTAATTGGTAAGTTGACCGCGTATTAGAAATCGGTCAATGTTTTACCAGTTTTGCTACAGGTAGGTTGTTAATGCAATTATTTCGGGTCATGTATCTTCAGATGAAAGGCCACTGTTGCACAGGGCTACTCCAATAAACCCAATATATCATTATACCCTCTTATTCGTACCTAATATTTGTTTCGGTTCCACCTCTAATACGAACTATTTATGTTTTATGTTTAAGTTTAAAACCCTATGGGTACCTATTTTGTGTTTTTTTTTTTTCATTCTGTTATTTGTATTTGTCTTCTCTATTAACTACCTGTGTGTGGGCTAAAAACAAATCTTTATTATAAAATTTAAGAAGAAGAATAAGATTGAATAAATTAATTAATCATTAAATTAATGAAAATACTTTATTGCACACATTACAAACCGGTTAAAATAAAATAAAAATTACACACTAAACAAAAACTAAATATACAATGGGCGGTCTTATCGCTAAGAAGCGATCTTTTCCAAACAACCTTTGGATGGAGAGGAGCTAAACTTATATGGAAGATTGTCTCGACGACCTCTGTGGCGCGGTGGGCGAAGGTTGGCCTGTGACGCAGGAGGTTGCGGGTTCGATTCCCGCCTCGGAACAAATATTTGTGCGATCGCAGGTATTTGTTCAGGGTGTTCTGGGTATTTTCTATGTATAATAAAAAATATCTATGTATCTAATATATTGTATTAAGTATATCAGTTATCTAGTACCCATAACACAAGCTCTGCTTAGCTTGGGGCTAGATAATGTTGTGTGAACTGTCCAGCATTATTTATTTATTTATTGGTTGTGGTGTACCCATATTTAAATGTGGAAGAAAAATTTACAACAAATAAACTTACACATTATAAAAAATATTACAGAATAATAAATAAGTATATAAGCACATATCGCATTCCGGACGATAGATGGAAGCGAGTTACTCAGTGGATGGGTCCATGGGGTAAAAGAGGTTGAGGTAGACCCAGAGAACGCTGGACCGACGAAATACGAGAAAGAGCTGGTGGAGAGTGGATGGAGAAAGCAGAAGACAGAGGAAAATGGAGACAATTGGAGTAGACCTGTACCCGAAATGGGGCCTGACTTTAATAAAGAGAGAATGTTTTTTATAATAAAAAGTTATGGAAATAAAGGCTAAATAATTATAATATAAACACACAAATATATATAACTATACATACTGAAAACCACTGCTAAGGAGTGGAACCTTTATTCAGCGATTGTAGGTTCTACCAAATGGCTTATCGATAGCCACATCAACTTGAAAACTCTGAAAGGTAATAAAGAAATGCTAGTTTATTAACAGTAAATAAAAATATCAAGAGGCAACTGCGTGCATTCCTGCTCAGTAGGTACTCAAGTTTATGATTATGTGAAAGTGTTATGATAGCTTTTGCGTGAGTTGACAACATTCCTGCGTTTTCAATCTCAAAAGTTATTGGCTACAGAGGCCATAGTCTCAGTTTTGATGCTCACATTCACGCTCGTGAACATTACACGGGTATTTTACAGAACAAATGAGCTGCCAAAACTAACATATAAGCGCTTTCGGTTTCCATAAAAAAAAAATATCCTCAGTAGTTGTGGTGTGTCCGGCCTAAGAATAGACCCCCCCGTCTCCTCCCGTGGATGTTGTAAAAGCTGACTAATGGATAACCCGGACTTGTTGATAAGATTTGTTGGTATAAGATTTGTCCTGACTGCTAGCTTATTATGGAATGTGTTATTACTGGAAGAAAGCGTTAGCCGAGTCAGTCATGGAAAGCAATGGCGGCGATGAACTCACCACTTGTCACGACTGTATTCCATGATGGCGCAACCCACTGTGAAAAGAGGCCCATTCAGGTTCTGCCTAACCTTTTGGTGAAAAAGGCGTGTGTCTATGTATGTATGTTCAATTAACAGTTCAATTGATAGAACTACTAAGACTTTTTAATATCATTAGTTCAATTAATTAAATTGATTCAACATGTGTGACGTGCTTACTAGTTTCGTAATTTTTTTTTTGGGTGTATATTGGTATAAAACTTAGATTTGAGTCTCTGAGGTCTTTGTTCAAGTTTTTATCTAAATACGCGTGTAAGTTATGTAGTGTCCTGCCTATCAAGTGTAGTGTAGCACGGATTTTGTATCATGACACCGGTGAGTGCCCCTGGCGTACACTATAAGAACCTTATTTTGTATCATGAATTCATGACAGCGGTGAGTGCCCCTGGCGTACACTATAAGAACCTTATTTTGTATCATGAATTCATGACACCGGTGAGTGCCCCTGGCGTACACTATAAGAACCTTATTTTGTATCATGAATTCATGACACCGGTGAGTGCCCCTGGCGTACACTATAAGAACCTTATTTTGTATCATGAATTCATGACACCGGTAAGTGCCCCTGGCGTACACTATAAGAACCTTATTTTGTATCATGAATTCATGACACCGGTGAGTGCCCCTGGCGTACACTATAAGAACCTTATTTTGTATCATGAATTCATGACACCGGTGAGTGCCCCTGGCGTACACTATAAGAACCTTATTTTGTATCATGAATTCATGACACCGGTGAGTGCCCCTGGCGTACACTATAAGAACCTTATTTTGTATCATGAATTCATGACACCGGTGAGTGCCCCTGGCGTACACTATAAGAACCTTATTTTGTATCATGAATTCATGACACCGGTGAGTGCCCCTGGCGTACACTATAAGAACCTTATTTTCCAAACTAAAATCCGTTACCTAACACATAGGACGTGTGAATTCCTTGTTTGAACTCAGACTTCGGCCTCTGTAGGTAGGTACACATACAATTTGGTGTCGTGTATCAAAGAGTCGTACCGACGAGGAATGATACTCAAATGACGACGCACAAATAGTGGGGCATACATGACCTGCACTGACCTCAAAGTAATGGACTTCGGGTCAGCGTACAAAAAGTGAACCAAATCAAATCAAATCAAATTATATTTATTGACTAAAGTCAAATTATGGGTAGGTAGTACAAAATTCGGTGTGCTCATACTTTTTTGCTTATAAAGCGTGCAAATAGTCCTTTATGGTTGTAAAGGAACCAACCGAACCAAATGAGAGACAAAACGCATAGAGCGACTATTCTGGCAAGTTTTATCCAGCCATTGCTGCTTGATTATTGAACACATTTGAAGGACTTGAGTGTGAACCGGCAGTGTATCGAGCTCATTTGTCAGCGTACGAATTTTCAATGGTGCCATATTTTCCTTCATTCCCACTTCACCATTTAATCATACGATGCCGATTCCGTACTGCTTGTTCCCAGTTCGTCATTCATACCACTTCATCATACTAAGCCAATTCTGTATAGCTTGTTTCCAGTTTGTCATTCTTCCCAGATCATCATACAATACCGATTCTATAGATACTACTTGTTCCCAGTTCGTCAGCCGTCCCACCTCATCATACGATACCGATTCTGTAATTCTTGTTCCCAGTTCGTCATTCTTCCTATCTATCTAAATCTACACTTTATTATACACTAATATTATAAAGAGGAAAGATATGTATTTTTGTGTGTGTGTATGTTTGTAATGAATAAACTCAAAAACTACAGTGCCGATTTCAAAAATTCTTTCACCATTGGAAAGCTACATTCACTCTGAATGACATAGGCTACGAGGGAGGGAGGATAGGAGGGGGGGGCTGTTTTTCATCCTGAAACTACCCGTGCGAAGCCGGGACGAGTCACTAATTTAATTATACGATACCGATTCTGTACTTCTTGTTCCCAGATCGTCATTCCCACTTCATCATTTTCCTGTTTAATCATAAGATGCCTTTTCTTTACTGCCTGTTCCCAGTTCATCATTCTTCCCACTTCATCATTTCCTTACTTTATCATACAAAGCATACATAACATACATTGAGCATAGTAAGGTATGCTCATATTTCAATAATGTTTTAGAATTTTTCTTATTAATAGTTTTCTTTATGTTAGTGTGTTTTTTGTTGTATAGTCTTTGTGAGTAGTTAGCCGTAACGCCAACAAGTGGTTCTGACGGAAGACCAGCGTTGGTAGCTAGCTTGCTTTCAATCAATTCATGCTGAGGCAGAGCCATTTTGTTACTTGAGTTACACTTCGTACCTTCAAATCTGTTTCCTCTTAGTCTAAGTTTTGTATGTGTTTCTGTGTAACTTTTGTATACAAATAAATATATATTCTTTCTTTCTATACGATGCTGATTCTATACTGCTTGTTATCAGTTGCCCAAATGTTTTGTAACCTATCTATAGTCTCAAGGTATCCGCTTGTTTACCAATTGCCCATTTCTGCAACATCTTCATTCATCTCAACAATTTGCTTCAGTTGTTATTTAATAGCAACGTAACGGCGATGCTTCATTGTTTTGTAATCGATTGCATATTCCATTGTTTAGAGCTGCTTTGGTTTAGAGTGCTATTTGGACATAGGTACCTCGTACCGGACATCTTCACATTGTTATATATTTAGTTAACAAGTTTCTTAGATCGCCAGTTTAGACTGCAAGCTATTTCAAAATAGATGTATTTCTTAAATGGATGTTCTCGTCTGTGGAGCGAAATCAATTTTTTTTGGTGTTGTTTTCTCATTAAATGATCTTTTATTTTATTTATTTTGATTTTATTTATTTTGATTTTATTTCATTACAGCTCATGAACACATCTTCAGATAGCGAAAGTTGATTTCGAATACTATCGAGTTCTCGTACTAAGCCCACAGATTATATCACTGTCACCGTAATATTGTATTGTCTTGTACTTGACAGGTATGCCAAATTTCAGTTCAATCGTATATCGGGAAGTGGTCGTAAATTCGATTCCAAGATTTCATTACATTGTTAGTTACAAGTGAAGCTAATAAAATCATGTTAAAAAAGCGAGAAGACTCAAAAGAATTGAACCTTATGAGTTAGTGTAGTGTAATGTAGTGTAAACTAGTGCTTGCTAATGAGTTAGTGTAGTGTAATGTAGTGTAAGCTAGTGCTTGCTAATAAGAACACAAGAACAAAGTGTCCTCCCCGAAACAGTAAGAAAAATGTCAATGGACACATTCTTAGGTATAGTTTATGTTATAAATCTAGGTCAATGTTAAATTACTTATTAGCCTGCCTTATGGCTAGATTGTAATGATATTGTACATTTATTATGTACTCTAAGAAAAAGAAATGTTAATTTTTTGTACCGCAATATTCACGCCTGAGAAAAACATTTTCAAACCCAATGATTACCTACAAAAGAAAAATTGAGCAAATGTAACGCACGCAGTCCTTGAGTGGTCTGACCAGCCATTTACTATTGTACTATGGATGATTAGGAAATTATAATGTGAATTAAAGTGGATGTTCCGGCCTGCAGGCAGCCTCGAAGAATCGAAAGGATAGGTACATCATCAGTCATTGTTTCTGCTGGTAATCAGGCCACGTCTTGGTGATAGCATTGCCAATGTCGTGGTGTGTCCGTCCTATAGAGACACCTGCGTCTCCTCCCGTGGATATATTATAGTGGATGTTCCGGCTTGCAGGCAGCCTCGAAGAATCGAAAGGATAGGTGCATCATCAGTCATTGTTTCTGCTCGTAATCAGGCCACGTCTTGGTGATAGCATTGCCAATGTCGTCGTGTGTCCGTCCTATAGGGAAGACCTGCGTCTCCTCCCGTGGATATATTAAAGAGGATGTTCCGGCCTGCAGGCAGCCTCGAAGAATCGAAAGGATAGGTACATCATCAGTCATTGTTTCTGCAGGAAGTGGCCGTCGTGGTGATGGATGGTATTGTCAGTGTCGTGGTGTGTCCGTTCTATAGAGACACCAGCGTCTCCTCCCGTGGATATATTTAAAGCTGTACTGAGGTATTGAAACTTATCATCAATGCTACTTAAGGTGGATGCTCACGCTTGAGGCGCGAAATTTTAATTTTTTGGTGTTTTTTGCTCAATACAGTTCATCAACACTTCTTCAGATAGCGAAAGTTGATTTCGCGAGAACTAGGAGACTTAACACACAGGTTTTAATTGATAGTATCTCTACGATACCCCTAACACACTTTACCAGTGTTTTTTTTGTTTTGTTTAGGGGGATCGTAGCTAAACTGGCGATATTTATGAGATACCATCAATAAAAAAATTACTATCTATGTAATGTATTGTACTAAGTATATCAGTTATCTAGTACCCATAACACAAGCTCTGCCTAGCTCGGGGCTTGATAATGTTATGTGAATTGTCTAGCATTAGTTAATATTTATTTATAAGATAGGTCTGTAATGCAGTTTGGGTTCTATTATCGCCTTAAATCCACCGGAAAACCTTAAACTCAAACCGGTAACATTACATAAATAATCTGTAGGCTGCCATTGCGCAATCGTAACTACATTAGCGATGCAACGTCCACTCGCCCGTGACGACTTCCGATTGGATTTGTATGACCTTAGGGATGGATGGTTCAGTAAATAACAAATGAATGAAGGCTAAATGAAATTCACTATGACAATGAATTTTGTGAGACTCTGCGTCGGTGGGGTACCTTCGCGTTTTCAAAATTCTTTCAGTTCATCTGAAGCCCAATTCTCGTAATAAAATATAGTCAAATTAAAGTTCGGATCATGTTACGATCTAGTGTCGATGTCACAAACGTCAAAAATGTTATTCTGCTCACCTGACAATACAACGCGGAATGTGATTATATCGAAATGTGACTGTAACTTGAATGTTTAAAAGTTCTGAGAATTCTCTCTTTCACTCTTTACAATTATTATATAGCACTATCCTACTCTAATATATGGTCGCAAGACTTGAAAGTAGATAATACTGTTGTTATGAGGGAGCAGAATATCAATATTTCAGTCAATTCACAATACAGTCTTGATTCGGTCAACTTGCAGTGTGCCGTTAAAATAAATAAGAGAATTGGCCTTCTGGTCGAAGCGATTCGTGACCCGAGAGCTGACTCTTATCGGGCTCAACGCATTAGTGTTGCCATTCAGCGTGGCAATGCAGCCAGACTCTTAGGGACGCTTCCGTCTGGTAGTGATTTGGATCAGTTGAGCTACCTTTAGATCGCTAGCAGCGGTCTTCAGGTAGCACAACTGTTTCATATGTATTTTGTACATACCTTGTATTCGTTGTATGATTATTTCTGTAAATAAATGTATATGTCAATTTTGTGAGAATTCCACTAAGTTGTGTTGACGGCGGGAGAGTAGACGGTTTCGACTATAAAATATGTTATGTAGCTGACCCGCTTGCGACTTTGTCCGCGCGTAGGTTTAGGTCGTAGTTACGCACGTACCCACTATACTTTTCTAGTATGTATTAGTTTTACCCGACTGCCCAGAGGGTTATTAAATATTTCTGCAAAATTCCTAACCATACATTAGATTTGAAACTGACTAAATCAAGTACAATATTCAAATTAAAAATATGCATGGATACTACCTACATTACAATTCCAAGGGATCGCTATACCAGAAACACAATAGGACAACATTATCTCGATAGACAAAAAAAACAAAGTTACAACTAAATTTTGGCTAGATGCGATTGTTTATTAAAATGGTGCATATTATTGGGTAAAAAAGTTGTTAAATAAAATCAATACAACAAAGCCGAGGGTTTACTGTAGGGGTTTTTTAAAATTATCTTTATTTTACGAGATATTCAATAAAAACTCCTTTTTCGAGCGAGGATTTGAACTTGGTAGGTAGGTGAATTATATATGTACATAATCCTAATAGTTTTTTAAAATCGAACATATGCTGGATTGGATTGGTGCAGGGGTTTTTGAGAGCTACGGGGTTCCACGCGAGTTCCCGATCGGGGCGAACTACTATAGTTTATAGGTAGACGTATTCATAAACCTTAAGAATCAAGTAGATACACAACCGGAAGACCGCGCACCGTTACGTTGCCCTAGCAGCCGGTCGATAGCCGCCAGCGGTGCGCCAGCGCATACATTTGCAGCTAGTGTTGTGCTTGGTAAGATTTTGAAATCAATTTGTATCGATAAGTTTACGTTCGATCTTTAAACTATGGTTTAAAGATCATAGCTAGCTAGTTTTTTCAGTTGTCACATGGAAGCCTGCGATTTCACACGTTTTATTCTCCAGGGGGAATTTAATTTTGGAATAAAGAAAATTCTATGTTTTAATCCTGTTTTTTTTTAGTAGTAGTAGAGCTTTTTTGTGAAAGTGTTCGTCCGGGGAAGTTTTTATAGATGAAGAGAACTGAAGATGAACTTTAACCAATCGTGACTAAGCCGAGATAATATAACACCCAACATTCACAAAATATAGTCTTGATTCTACAATAGGATCAATTAAAATAAGCGTAAATATCGATAGTAAATTCTATAACCGGTAGCTTCTTCTTTATCGTATGCTTCTTTCTTGGTAATCCTCGTTTAGGTCAATGAGCAGCTCAAGGTGTGGTAGCTCTGAAATGGTCCCTGTGATCAGAAATTAAAGAACCAGTGAAGTGAAAGGGTTCTGTACACCTAAATTTTTTATTTTAGGACACATGCACGTGTCCTCGCTATGTTCTCTTTCACCTTTTGAGAGTACCGTAATATTGGGGCCATATTTTTTTTTAATGATATATCGACGTCCGGTATTTCCGTATATTCACGTATAGTGCACGTCCGGGATTTGAACCCCACTGATCATAGGATCGGAAGTTGGATTTGAAGTTGGACTTTACTCTACACGACTATAGGGCCTAGCTAGTCTAAGTTTTCCATTATTTCACCGGATTGCGATTCGGTAATTGTAATTTTGTGTAATGTTACTGAGTTTCTCAACAAGTCCGCTAGGAGCGTTCATCATTTTCACCATAGAAAAACGATATTTCGACTCGCAATTTGAGAGTCGGGATAACGAATCCAAAACATAGGCGTCCCATAGATACTTATGCAAGCGACAATCATTTCCATCAGTCATGAATTATAAATGACTGTTAAACTATATCAACACAGACAAAAATAAACTTAAACAACTTGACTGACGGTTGAAATCTGATTATCCAGATATTCATCAATCAATTTCATACAAAGATCAGTCATCACATAAGACCACAATAAAATTGTTTTAGATGGTAGTTTTATTTTTTACATTGATAGACCTTTGTTTAAGCATGATATCACCTGTTGGTAAGTGACGATGTGGCCGAAGATAGAGCCCAAAGGACCACTCTAGCCTTTAAGAGACCCAGATTATAGTTTTCAGGAAAGACAGGCGACGGTAGTGTATTCCACTCCTTAGCAGTTCGCATTATAAAGGTAGAAATGAAACGTTACTGAACGTAGGCTATCCGTCAGCCATAGCAGTGACTGTAGCAAAACTGACAGTAGACCCTAGTGTTTACAAGACGCCTATGACTAGGCCCTCAGTTACGTAGTACTATTAGCTATTCTGTGCCTCAGTACTCTTATCGATAGCAACAGCTATCGAGCTTTACCCCACTCTATTGCCGTATAGCAAGTTGCAATTATTTTTGTTGTACAGATTACTACTCTTCCTGGCGTAAGTTATTTGTGGTGCTGTTCAGATTACAATCGGCTGTATCAGATAACGGTTTTATGAATTAGTTAACAGAGAATCGCTAGAAATAGCACTAATACCTTCTAAGTAAATATTTGTAGTTATTTGTCGTATGACTACCTAGTCTTTTCACATCGTGTACTAATCTCTACAATGCGCTTATAACGTAAATATCTCAATTACCTATCAACGTATTTACATTAATAAAATTCATAAAACAGTAACAAATAATATTATTTTAGAGGGCATAGTATTGTTAACATGAAGCAGATACAGATGACTGGTCACATAAACACGAAGGCCTGTAATGCTCTAAGCATAATAATCACAGAACAGCTCTATCTATGATAATAATGATGTCAAAATTGTCAAGACATTGGTCATTGGTTGACAATTTCTGTGGCGCGGCGGGCGAAGGTTGGCCTGCGACTTGCGACGCAGGAGGTTGCGGGTTCGATTCCCACCTCGGAACAAATATTTGTGCGATCGCAGATATTTCTTCAGGGTGTTCTGGGTATTTTCTATGTATAATAAAAAATATCTATCTATGTAATATATTGTATTAAGAATATCAGTTATCTAGTAGGTACCCATAACACAAGCTCTGCTTAGGTTGGGGCAAGATAATGTTGTGTGAACTGTCCAGCATTAATTTATTTATTTATTTTATTTATTGGTAAATAAGAAATACAAGAGAAATCCGGGTAGTTTACATAACCTCAATACTAGCATTATCCTCTTCAGTTCAGTCAGTACTGTCTATTTGAATTCAGAATAAGCCTTGTTCGAAATTCAAATTTTGGTCTATCAGCAGCGGGCGCGGAATATTCAATATTGTACTATAATTGTGGCTGTATTGACTGCCACAGATTAGCAAATAGCGAATATGTTATGTAGAATCGCGTTTGATGTAATTGATTGTTGACCCCCAAATGGGGATTCAAAAAAGAAAAAGTCCTGGAAAAGTTGGGAAGTCCTTTAGCAAAGGACTTGTTGTTAAGATTCGTCGATATATAAGAATTTTCCTGCGGCTGCTAGCTTATTATAGAATGTGTTATTCGATGGAAATCACAATGGATGGTATGTGATCCAGGTAGATGATATTATCAATGGTATTTAAGTGAGTGAATGACACATTGTTTTGGATTCTCGCTAAAGTATGTTTTGAGGCTCCAATATCATGTATATCGGAAGACCATTATGATTTTCCCGTCATATTGCTGAAATATTGTCATACTGATAAATAAAGTCAAAAGTAGGTAGCTACACTAGTTAAAATATCGGTAAGATTACCTACCTTGAGGCGCATACAGTAGCTGATTGGTCTAATTTGGAGGTTTTCTCCACATAGAGACAATTTCAAGTGCTGAAAAAAAATTGCATTCATTGCCCCTTTTTATCTGTAAAGTGAACGTACAAAAAGGTTCTACCTGTTCATTAACCATGTGAAAATTAATAACAAAGTGTTATTAATTTAGTGTTTTGTGTTAGTGTTGTTAGTGCTATTTTTTTGCGACTATAAATTTTATTCAACTTCTAAACGACTTAGAATTTTGTACTTTTTCTTTGACCTAAATGTCGGTAAAGACTTTATCTTCAAGTTGAACTTACGTATGATTCTGTGACACGACGGTTTTTCAAATGGCAAATAATTGTTTTTCGTGATTTTCACTTACTTTTCATTCCGCGAGCGCTATTCTGTCACTTTCTACCTTACCTGAACTTAATGAGTTAGAAAGTGACAGAATTTTGTTGTTGTATGCGCTTTAATATTGTATGGCAAGTCGGGTACTCGTAGTTCCTTATACCCACGACACAGGGGATCATGGGATCAGGACTAGGTATATACAACTATATATTTACTAACTACAAAAAATCGCGGAACATACATGGGGGTCCAATCGATAGGTTTTGGTGTCTCCAGACCACAGACCTTCGCTGGTACAGGTTTCCTGGGACATCTTGTAGATACGCGACTGTTGGGGGATATGTTATTAATTAGAATATAGAATAAACTCTAAGGTTACGTATTAGATATCTTTCAAACAATTTAAAAAAGTCGGAAATTCCTACTCGTAATAGTTTTGATCCAATCAAACAGATGAGTTTTTGATACAAAATAAAAGCTATAGGTAATAGAAGTGTGTATGAGACTAATGGAAGAAGACCTCGGCAAAATAGGAGAGGTTCTGAAGAAAAGCCAGTGCGTACCCTCAACCGGCTTCTTCAGCCGTATGAAGAATGTGATCAGAGTGAAGCAAAAGAGGTCTGCCAGGATCATAGTAAGCGGAAATCCGTGGTTTCTGACTATGCCTACCCCTCCGGGAAACAGGCGTGATTTTATGTGTTTATGTAAGTACTGGCAAAGTTAAAATAATGTAGGTACCGGTAAGATTCAGACGAGGTCGATGATAAAAATAATAAGTTATATAAAAAAATAAAAAATACTGTTTTGATTCTTTGTTTGATCACTATGGATTATGGATCGACATGATGCATAGTTCTACACAAGTTTCTGCTCGCGAGGGCAGAACTACAAGTCAAATAAATGTGCATCTACTTCAAGCTCATCAAAGTACTGCTCTTCCAGTTATTTTATTTTTACCCCTCATTACTGAGCAACATTACGTAACAAGATCATAAAAAAGTGCCCTGACAGCCGCCGCCATCTTTGATTACGATTAATCATTTAACGGCGCGAAATTTTTATCATTTAATTCTCTAAGCGCGAAACTAATGATGGTGCGCGGATAACTAGAAAAGTGAACACAGATAGTTTTAAAACACCACTAAATAAAGTATTTTGTATACCTACATCTGGAACAAAGAACCCCAAAATACCCAATTACGTTTCAGGAAATTTACATAATGCTGCGCCAACCCCGCGGGCAGAAATCTCCATACAAAAATAGAGACTGCATGCAAGTTGTAGTAGAATGCTCGACTCGCGTTTAGTTTAAGTTATGATTTGACAAAATGAGTACCTAAATGAGCTCAAATTAAGAAACTTTGTTCCATGGGGGAATATAGGAAATCTTATTTGAATTTCCGCGCCATATTTGAGAAAGCACTTTAGAAGCCTTTGTCGCACGCAACTAGGCGTAGATGCACTCACGTAAGTGTTCGTCCATCAGCCATCTAGACCTCACTCGCCGGCCGCGGCAGTAATGTACCTACTATAAGCTTAGAGCAATGCGGCCTCCGTACGTGTTGCTCTATGACTATAAGCTTCTACATTGTAGCTTGTAGGCAAGTTACTATAATTATTATCTCGCGAACACCTTTTATCCAAATTACCGTGAACCAAACACGTTTCAGACCCTGGCCATGTAGTACAGGAGATAGCGACACAATCATCTTCTGTATGAGCCAGTCACGAGGTCTCCTTCATATAATGCAATTGGGAGGATTTGCCATAACCACCACGCTTGCAGGCGGATTGGTGATCGCTGTAATTGGTGATGAATCCTGCTGCCCATCCGCTAGCGTAATCTCTTAGTCAGCTTCTACGGCATCAACGGAGAATCCAACTCCTTCACCACAACCGACACACTGTTGAATTCTAGGTTTTTCAACCCAATAATCGTGTCACAATAACAATTTTTCTATTTATGTTTTTTTTGTGACCTTATTTACAGACTTTTGATTATAGCAAAAGGAGTCATATATTCTACAGCAGTGGTGTTGAAGAACAATATCTTCTATAGGTACAACATTGCCTACATAGAAAGGACCTACTCAGTCCCTTATCTAGGTACGCAATTAATCGTGGTTTTCCCGTATGGGCCCATAAGACCCATATTATTCAGAAGACAGGCTTAGGACAGCGCTGTAACTTCGTGAAAACGGGATTTAAGGATAGCTCCCGCCAGTACTATTTTACTGTGTAGAAACGGACTCCCCGTAAGTTACGATTTGACATTGTATATATCCAAACTACTCGTAAAACTTCGCTTGCGCGATCTAGAACTAATCTAAATATAAGCCAAAATAGGCTATAAATTCATCCATGATTCATTATATTCTAACAGTAATCAATGATTGACTCATTTTTAATTGAAATAATGTTGTTTTAGTATCAAATAATCGCAATTAAATCATGTGCGTTCTCGAGTAGCATGAGACAGATAATACAATACGGGTATAGAAGAGTAGGATGGCACTATTTGAATAAAGAACTTGTGCGCACACTGTCGCCATCTAGTAAGAGATAGACGGATTACACATTCAAGGAGGTAAGTGACCTTATCAGAGTTACTTTATTGACCTTTCAAGAATGTTTTGAAGTTATTAAAATGTGCCCTAGTAGGACTCTTTCCGCCATTTCGAAAAGAGACGTTGTCTACTTTTATTTTATTTATTTTCCTAGTGTTTTTTCCAGTTATTTTGTGTGGTATTTTAACCAACATAGCTCATTTAAAGAGCACACTAGTAGTGTAATGAAACGGAAGTGAATTGCGTGACTTTTCAAATTGGCGAAAATTGACTACCAAAGTTGTAGTAAAACGGCCACCGTTTTACTTAAACTATAATTAATAAAACTTACATTATTAACAAATAATTACATTATTTATGTTTTTTGTGTGATTATTTTTTTTGGTAGATTGCAGAATAATGTCCAAGGAAAGATCTTCATCTCCTTCACTGATACAGTTTGAGAGCACCATCAAACCACAGAATAAATAATAGTACAAGTATCAAACAGCTGACTGAAATAAGGTCAGTCGCACACGAGACGGCCCAAGATTATAGTAATTTGCCGGCTGATGTGGGGCGAGCCAAGTACGTGCATTTTGTGGTCTGATAATTAAAGAATTGTGCCTTTAGGCGATACTTTTACGGCTAAAAATATCTTTGAGTGATGCTTTTTAATGCAGCAAAATGTACGTAACGTGTTTATTAAAGCAATGAAAATAAATTCAACGCCTGTTAAAACAGTACCAGTTCACTGTTGAAAAATTAAAAAAAAAAAAAAAAAACTTTTTTTTTCTTTATAATTGGCGCCGCACGGCTTGTGCATTTGCCATTTTCAAGTATCTGTATTTTCACTTTAATGTACTTTCAATATATTTTTCAACGTTACACTCCTTCCAAGTCGTCGTCATGTTTTAGTAAAACGGTGGCCAATTTTACTAAAACTTTGGTAGACAATTTCCACCAATTTCAAAAAGTCACGCAATTCACTTTCATTTCATTTCACTACACTTGTGCTTTTTAAACGAGCTACATTAGTTTAAATGCCATCAAAATAACACAAAATAACTCAGTGGATACTACATTATAATTCCGAGGACCACTGTATCAGAAACACGATAGGACAATATTTTCTCGATATAAAATGTAGCCAAAGTATTATATTATTGCCTAGCTACGATTGTTTGTGAAAATGGTGAATATTATTGTTAAAAATATGTTATGGGTTAAAAATTAGATAAATAAAATCAACACAACAAATCCGGAGGTTTATTGTAGAGGTTTTGTAAAATTATGTATATTTTACGAGATATTCAATCAAAACCGGTTTTCCGAGCGGCGCGTGGCATTTTTTTTTGTTCAGATTTCTAGGGTTGGCAAGTCTTAAAACACATTTTCTTTCACATATACATACATAGACACACATCTTTTTCCCCGAAGGGGTAGGCAGAGCCTCAATTTTCTCTCATTTCACCATTAGTTGCACCATCGTGGAATATAGACGTGACAAGTGGTGAGCTCTTCGCCGCCATTGCTTTCCACGCACTACTGAGTCTGCTTACGCTTTCTTCCAGTATTATCACATTCCTTAATAAGCTAGCAACCAGGCCAAATCGTATACCAACGAATCTTATTGTGAGTATTGAAAAAGTACCATTGTAATTAATTATTAACCTATTTATTGTGTTGTAGAATGCGTTGAGCAGAGCATTGCCTATTAAAGTCAAAGTCAAAGTCAAAGTCAAAGTATTTTTATTACTTGAAATACATGTTATAAAAGATGTCAAATATTATTATAAGTATCAATGTATTCCTACGTGAGGCATGCAATATTTTTATTAACAATACAATCATAAAAAAAAAACAAGAATTAATTAATTATTAAAATGTCAAAATCCAAATAAATAGCTAAATAATTAATATTAACAACTTATAGATATATATATAAACTAATTCAAATTGTAATAACTTTGTCGCTCATAAATTCCTCTATAGTGTAATAACATTTATTTGTCAGTAGAGTTTTTAACTTGAAAAAGGTAAAAGGTAAAAAAAAGGTAAAAAAGGCTTAAAAGGTTTGGTTTTGTCAAATGGAATATAGGGGGCGCGTGTGCGCTGTACAAAACAGCTGTTTTTTTCATGGAATAAATTTGTGTCCTTGTGATTGAAGAAGTCTTGTTTATTATACGGTAATTTCAACATTATAGACATTTCGTGAACCGATGGCATTTGGTACTTAGGAAATACGAGGGCGACACTGAAAGTTTTTAGAACTGGCCACTTATAAAAGCTACCTATAATAAAAAATAAGTTCAAATTTTGAAAATGGAACTCTTTGCTAATATTGTGCATGTATTTCATTAATTTGTCATTTGTTTTACGAAAATTGTCTGTGGTCACGTCAGGATTTACGCGAGAAAATCGTGCAATGATTTTGTATGACTTTCGATGTCATTTAAGTCAACAAGACAGTTATGATAGACTTCGATTGGCCTTTCACGATGAAGCCCCATCTCTTGCCACTGTTTACCACGTGGTCGCACTAATCTCACCGATGATCTGCGTGAGGGACGGCCTACGGCGACAACTGAAGATAACATCAGTGTTGTGCGGCGTATGATAGAGACTGTCAAAAGAGTGACCTATCAGCAGATTCGGACAAGCTTAGGCATCGGTATGAGTCAAGTGCTCAAAATCCTCCATGATTATTTAGCGGTCAGGAAGCCTTGTACCCAATGGATACCTCACAATTTGACAGAGGCCCAAAAACTCCGTAGTGTTGATTGCGTGAAAAGTGCTTTTCTCAGTGGTTCCATCGGATGCAACGATGTATTGATGTGAATGAACTCTATTTTGAAAAGATTTATCATAACTAATAACGTGCGAGTTTGTTCAGTTTTTGATTTTCTAAGAATTTTCAGTGTCGCCCTCGTAATTTTCTTTTGACAGCTTATGTTCACAGAATTTAATAATAACATTATACTTTTTACAATTTGGCATCCAACCTGTATGTTGTGTATGTCTTATTTAAGTTTTGTGTAGTTGAAGCCTATGGAGACAGCGGTTTTAACGTGGACAACGGGAAGGGATTTAGTGACTTCCCGCTGTCCACGTTGGCGGGGACAGCTAACGTGGACAACGGGAAGGGATTTTTTGACTTTCCGCTGTCCACTTTGACGTGGACAAGATAACGTGGACATCGGGAATAAACCATGGGCCAACCGAGCCCGCAACTCGTTCAGACACAGTTGACCACACTTTTTTTCGTGGTGCTCTGACCAAGCCTCTTGGTTTAGCATATTTGAAAGTATGATGACATTATATAAAAATAAAAGCACGCAAGCCACGCAACACTTACATTGCTATGTTAATTCGTAATTTACTACAATGACCACAGACAATAGTAATAGACGAAATTATAATGATCCACTTTGCATGCGCGACAATTGTTGAGTAATAGGGTACCTACGTGACTTTATAACATGTTTGATAGCGGGTTTAAATATGGCATTTTTTAAAGAAACCTCGTAATTTTTGTTTAATTACATTTTAATGTGTTTTTTCGAGTAACTTCGTTTAATTTTGGTGGCATTTTAACTGGTATAACTTTGATAAATAGCACATGTGTGATGTTCTTTGTTAAATAAATAAATAAATAATGCTGGACAGTTCACATAACGTTATCTAGCCCCATGCTAAGCAGAGCTTGTGTTATGGTTACTAGATATCCGATATACTTAACACAATACATAGATAGATATTTTTTATTATACATTTCATATTTAATTTCATTTCATTTATTTAATTCAATAACAATTTACAATCGTATCTGAAATTACATAATAAAATAACATACAATAAGGACTTTATACAATTCAATTTACATAGAAAATACCCAAAACAAATATCTGCAGATCGCACAAATATTTGCTCCAAAGCGGGAATCTAACCCGCAACCTCCTACGTCGCATGCGAACCTTCGCCCGCCGCGCCACAGAGGTCGACAATAACTACAATCCTGGAATACCTAATTAAAAATATTTCAGTTAATTTACTATCCAAAGCAAATAATACAAATAATAGTACGCATGCGTAGAAACCTGTATCAGCTAACGGGATTGGCTGACACGCGCCACTGGACGATTCGAAAAAAGAATCAGAACAAAACAAGAAAAGCTTAGTCATTGTTTGACTCTCGCACGGTTCGGTACTCCGGCATACTTTTTCATATTTAATTATCGCTCTCACAGTTGCTTTAATTACTTTTTTATAAAGATAAAGAGATTTTGATCTGCTTATGAACATAAATGCCACCGACAAAAAAGTTTGGTCAATATTACCTAAATTAATTATACAATACTTATTCGTTTCACCAAATTATTGTAATAATGATGATAATCACAAATACAACATTTTAAATGTGCTTTTATTTACAGAAATAATAATACAACTAATACAAGTAGGTATGTACAAATTTTTCAAAAATACTTATTGGAACTGTTCTAACTGAAGACCGCTACGAACGATCAAAAGCTAGCTCAACTGATCCAAATAAACCTATCACATGGTGAGAAAATGTAGAATTATGCAAAATGAATCGCATAGTGGGACGACGTATTTGATAATGGACATTTTAAATTATAGCTATAGTCCATTGAGCAAATATATTTCCAAATATGCGGACTTATCAACGACGTGGAGACCTCTCTTGCAGAATGCTGGGTCATTATGTTCGAACCCGCAACCTCTGGCATCTCAGCCGGCTACTCGGCCGTCACGCCACAGAGGTTGTCACGATTATCAGACTAAGAAAATGGCCGTCTAGAAACTGCATAAGTAAAGGCTTGACGATAGAAAGGCTACATAATCACACCGTGTACCCGATACTTAGGGAATAACTGTCGAATACCAATGACATACAATCAGAGTTAGGGTCAGCGCACACTGGCTGAGTGGAAGCGAATGCAGAGAATAGTAGTTTCAGAAACTGTCACATAACAACACACTTATTACAACACGAGTGTGAGTTTAAAAACCGAGCCTTGGTGAGGCCAATAGTAGGTGTTAATAGTACCTATCACACGAGTGTTTTAATACCTAGTTATGTGCAGTTTCATACACTACTTTATCTACACTCATGCAATAAAACTGTTACTTGACCAACAAAAAACATGAAAATAATACCGTAAATAAAAGGCGTCAAATGAATAAGCAAAGGAAAAGACATGATTCTAACGCGCATACCATGAAGAGCACGTAACAACAGACTATTTAAAAAAAACGGAAAAGAGTATGAATCCTTCTTGGTCTGGCCGTAGTATATTAGAAGGAAAGTTATTTTATAACAATATTTAGTATTGACAACACAAACAAACAAAAAACAAACAACAAACAAAACAAAGACAAAGACAAAGACAAAACAAATTTAAGAGACAAAGTTTTATAACATGATTCTATTTTTAAATATCGGTATGTGAATATGAACTCGTTTTGTCGCACAACGGGCAGAGCGATAAACCTCAAGTGGAGCTGGGCAGGACACCTGGCTAGACGTGGTGACGGCCGGTGGAGTAAAGCCTCAACGGATTGGTGGCCGAAGTCGGGCCGAAGAAATCCGGGTCGTCCGCAAGCGAGATGGGTCGATGACATCGTATCCGTCGCGGGCAGTACCTTTTGGTAGTCAATTTCCGCTAATTTGAAAAGTCACGCAATTCACTTCCATTTCAATTCACTAAACTTGTGCACAATGGTTAAAATGCCACCAAAATAACACGAAATAACTCATAAAAACAATAGGAAAAGAAATAAAATAAAATTATACGAAGTCTGTTTTCAAAAATGGCGGTAAGAGTCCTCAAAATAGTGTTGCCACTTGCACTCGCTAGGTATAAGGTGATCTAAAGAGGTGTAAAAGAGGTATCTATGCTTTCCGTCACTCAGTGAGCGCCGACTCTAATGCAGTTGGTAGGTATTAAAGTGCGTGTATGTAGTGGCGCGTACCTTTTCTATTACACTTAACTATTCGAAACCCACACGATACATTCACTATTCGAATACTGACAAAGGTTTCTAGGAACGAGGATTGTCAATGAGTGTTGTGCAATAATCGATTATTCCATTTGTTTTTAGTATTCTGCACGACATTTCCGGAAGTTTTTTAGCTCGCTGTCTATTGTATTGCCATCCAAACTTCACTGGTATGCCTTTCAGCTCAATAAGTTGGAACTTGAGTTTCAATCAACATTTGGCCACATACTTGTACAAAACTTGAACGCTGGGTTTTAGTTCACTGATTTTACTAAGTTTTAATATTTGATCTAAAATCAATAAGGTACAAAAAATACTTTTGCTTTTACCGAAGTACATACATACATACATAGACACACGCCTTTTTCCCCGAAGGGGTAGGCAGAGCCTCAATGGGCCTCTTTTCACAGTGGGTTGCACCATCGTTACCGACGTAGATCTTCATTAATCAGGCATTAGGAATAGGTCAAGGCAGTTGTCTTTTAACGCGTCTTCATTTAATATTTATCTGTTGTCCCTGACATTTTGCAACGAAAAGTTTAACAATTTTTGTTAGTAGTAGAGTTTTTTGTGAACGAGTTCGTCCGGGGAAGTACTACCACCAAACCTATGTCTGCCACAAAGCAAGTAGTGTTTGTATTGCTGTGTTCCGGTTTGAAGGTGCCAGTGAAGTTACAGGCACATGAGAGTCTCAGGGGTGCAAGCGTAGTGCAATGCCATGTAGGGCATAGTACGCAGGGCAAGGGCAAGCGGGTTCGAGTCCCGGCTTAGGCAAGTTTTTTTTTTAATATCCTTGTTTGAAGTATTACTTTAATAACTTTTATGACTTTAATAAGTAACGAATTTTGTAAAAATAAAAAAACATCAACGCAATGAAACGGCTGAACCGATTTTGATCAAACATAGCTAAGAACACTTCCGACAAATTCAACATTCAAACAAAAAAAAAACTAAATCGGTTCATCCGTTCGGGAGCTACGATGCCACAGACAGACACACACACACACACAGACACGTCAAACTTATAACACACAGTCGTTTTTGCGTCGGGGGTTGAAAAATAAAGGAAAGTCTCCTAACTTCAATATTTAAGGTACTTTTCCTCCATATAGCATGGTCGTGGGACAGCATGTTTTTTTTTTTTTTTTTACTACTTGTATGACGGAAAAAGCAGATGGCCCACCTGATGTTAAGCGGTAACCTCTGCCTATGAACAGTGCATTACCACATAGGTCACGTCCACCTAGGACGCGCCCTATGTGGCATTCCACTGTGCCCGCCACCCTCAGACATAAAGATGAAAAGTCTCATGTGCCTGTAATTTCACCGGCACCCTTACCCTTCAAACCGGAACACAGCAATGCGAGCACTACTGCTTTGCGGCAGAAATAGGTATGGTGGTAGTACTTCCGCGGACGAACTCTCACAAAAAAGCTCTACTACTACTAAACTACGACTACTACTGTATACGACCGTTTGATATGCAAATAAAATGTTCTGCTCTATAAATATCAGGCCTTTGCTAATAATGTCACAATTTGTATACATATTTCTGCTTGGGGTGGCGCGCTTAGTAAATCATTGATTATGTTAGTTCTGAGTTCTGGTCCTTAAGTGTAGTGTTGGGTTGGCTAAGGTCAAGAATCATCTTAATAATCCGTGCCACTAGCATGTGTATTCGTGGCACAAGGCATAGCCAAGTTATTCTGTTTCGATGATAGTGCAGCCCTACCTCACAATGAGCACTAGTAATTGATTTTGTTAATTTTGTATTCCGATAGGTACTATAACCGCTGTAATAACATGAATGTTGCCTTTAGTCCATCTTCCTAGTGTAATAACTACCTACATGACATTACTGTCAAATAAATGATTTTGATATTGTTAGTTCTGAGTTCTGTCCTGCTAGCAAGCTATCTAAATTATTTTGAAATTGTTAGTTCTGAGTTCTGTTCTGCTAGCAAGCTATCTAAATTATTTTGAAATTGTTAGTTCTGAGTTCTGTCCTGCTAGCAAGCTATCTAAATTATTTTGAAATTGTTAGTTCTGAGTTCTGTCCTGCTAGCAAACTATCTAAATTATTTTGATATTGTTAGTTCTGAGTTCTGTCCTGCTAGCAAGCTATCTAAATTATTTCGGCTACTAATAGCTTCCCAGTCTCTTCGAGAGAAGTGTACGAATGTTTATTTTTGTTAAAGTTCATTGTGAAATTCAGGAATTCCTTTATGTAGGTATTTATTTACAGAAATAATAATACAGCTAATTAAAGTAGAATAAAAAAACATATGAAACAGTTGTGCTACCTGAAGACCGCTGCTAACGATCTAAAGGTAGCTCAACTGATCCAAATCACTACCAGACGGAAGCATATATAACATATATATATAGCAATATAACAAGATCCAATATCTTAATACATATATTGATTTATAGTTAGGATGCAGAGAGTTTGTACTTTCTTTACGGTTTTGATTAAGTTATTTGTAAGATCTAGATATCTATTCAATAGTAAAAAAATGTTAGATCTAACTGTGACGCAATCACTGCCTGCTCATCGGTGCGATGCACTTTTCATATGACTAAACATACTGTATACTTAAGGCACAGATAAAAGAATTCTATACTAGTACTTAAGGCGATATGTTAAAATACCGAATGGGCGGAGTCTAGCCAGAAAACAATAGCTGTAAGACAGTGACAGCGCTATTGCTCACTTGAATCCGGGAAAAGGTGAGGTATAGATTTTTTCCACTCGGAAGTAACTGACGTAAGCGACAAATGATAAAACTTCGTTTAGCTTCTAAAGTAGCAAATATAAAAATAAATTATCTATAATTAATGTAAGTAATGTGATTACCTACTGAATAATATAAAAAAATATGCTTAATACTTTCTCTAGTCGAAGGAGGGACCTAATAAGGGCTTTAGAAGAGCCAATTTCAAAAAATAAAGCTATCGAGAAAAGTTTCGCGAATCGTGTTTCTAGTCTATAATTTATTTAGATTACATCCTCAAGTAATTACTGTATTAACATCAAGTTTGTAACCTTTACTGTTACTGAGTGAGCATGAAACGAAACAACTCCAAAATTTTAACATAGCGTCTTAAGGCTAGTGCGGACTGCATAAAAGATAAATACAACTAAAAGAACATGGGCAACTCCCCGTACATTGACTGACCCAACTTTTTTGACTACGTAACTAACAGTTGAGATACTTTTGGTTATTGATAATATATGTTAAGATAATGAAAACACAAATTTAATATCTTGCGTATAACTTGTGGGAAAGTAATGAAGCTTGTTGCGTTTTGTTTCACGCAATTTCAATGAGTTGATTTATCAAATTATTTAGAAATACAACTTTTGCTTCCCAACTTCTGTCAATATACAAGTTCTTTAGAAAAATTGGACAAAAAACAACATTTAGAACTATACTAATTACTTCCATGAAGGGTTCATGGTTCATTTATTTTTGTTCTGGGTCAGCGGTTGCCCAAGTCTCACGTCCAGAGTTGGAATTTTGCCGCATACCCTACCTTAATGGCATAACAAATCGGCATACACTAAAATAAGTTCATTTATAAAAGACTGTGAGAACATCTCATAAATCTTTATTTTCCCACTCAATAAGCAATGTCTCACTTGCGGTTCTCAATCACGTATTCCATTGCTCACTGCCCGCTACTATGATTGCATGTGCATTGGTATGCAACGCAATGCTTTGCGACGTGTGGAGGCGCAGTTCTATGAGCAGGTTGTAGGTAATAAATAATGAAAGAAATAACGAAGGTTATTGAGTAAATACAATTTTTCACAACAGTACCACAGTTTTTTTTTTTTTTTTTAGTTTTTTTTATACTACTTGGAAGACGGAACAAGCAAGAGGCCCACCTGATGTTAAGCGGTAACCACTGCCTATGAACGGTGCATTACCTCATATGTCACGTCCACCAAGGACGCACCCTATGTGGCAATGCACTGCGCCCGCCACCCTGAGACATAAAGGTGAAAAGTCTCATGTGCCTGTAATTTCACCGGCACCCTTACCCTTCAAACCGGAACACAGCAATGCGAGCACTACTGCTTTGTGGCAGAAATAGGTATGGTGGTAGTACTTCCCCGGACGAACTCTTTCACAAAAAAGCTCTACTACTACTAAAATAAAAAATAAATAAAAAAAAAAGTAATAATAGTACATGTATTAGTAACCTTTTTTCCGCAACAGTACCGGCATTATTTTGCTGCATAGAAAATGGAACTAACCCAATAATTTCACAGCATGTAGATCCCAAGCGGAAACCAAAAAATATATATGTTTGGGCTATCTTTAGTGTTTGCTTCATGGACGTTATTTAAAGATCTGTCTTACCCTTGGCTTCGATGCGATGGTAGCCTAACGGTTCAATAGTGCAACTCAGAATCCAACGATACCGGGTTCGATTCTAGGCTCCGCACCAATGACTTTTCTAAGTTATGTGCGGATTTCCATCGCTCTGTGCTTCGGAGGGCACGTTAAGCTGTCGGTCCCGGCTGTTATTGATTAATAGCAGTCGATAAGCCATGTCAGAGGCCCTCGGGCGGCTTGACAAACTCTGACACCAGAGGCCAGCACTACCTCATACGAAACAACAACAACCCTTGGCTTGCATGGAGATACATATAAGAGAATAGATGTATTCTTGCGAAACAACACCTAGAATGAGACTCTTCCCGCCATTTTCGAAAAGAGACGTTATTTACTTTTATTTCATTTCTTTTCCTAGTGTTTTCTTGAGTTATATTGTGTTATTTTGGTGGCATTTTAACTAATGTAGCTCGTTTAAAAAGCACAAGTGTAGTGAAATGAAATGGAAGTGAATTGCGTGACTTTTGAAATTGGTGGAAATTGTCTACCAAAGTTTTAGTAAAATTGGCCACCGTTTTACTAAATTTGACTCGACTGTGACTTTGACGACTTGGAAGGAGTGTAACGTTGCAAAATATATTGAAAATACAATATAGTGAAAATACAGATACTTGAAAATGGCAAATGCAGAAGCCGTGCGGCGCCAATTATAAAGAAAAAAAAACACCTAGAATAGTTTAGGTAGCAATCAGATGTAGTTGTAAAGAATGTTGAGCATACTTAAGCTGCAGATTTATAAAAGAAATGTATATGTAAATGCATATACGGGTCTATAATAAATTACCAAATTAATTTAAGGATTTCCCTTTTACTATGTTTAGAAGCGAGAAATGGCTAGCCGATCATTGTTTTTATGATATTAATGAATTTATGAACATTTCAACTCAGTAGTAAATAACCAGAATACTAATTAATTAGAAATTAATATGCCACGGTGACGCTCTAACGTAACATTCTATATTTATTACAAATCGCTCGCATTCTGAATGTATAATTACCACGAGCTGTTGTCAATGTTCCATTGACACTTTCAACATCGACCTTCTGTACTCCCACTTCTGGGACTAATATCTGGTACCATCGGCCGGAGGCCTTCAATGCTCTAAGTCTGGGGCGAACGAGCATCGCTCGGTTATTGGGAAAAAAATGCACGCTAAAAGTGATCACCCATCCAAAAACTGACCTCACAGATCACTACCTAAAGGAATAACGTGTTTTCCTCGGAAAACAACTTTTGCCAGGGTTAAAGGTTTTTTTGTCCCCAAAAACCCTCATATAGCAAATTTTTAGTTGGAGCCGTTTTCGAGAACTTAAAAATATATATATAAATATTGCTCGTTTAATAGTTTTTTTCCATAACCTATATTGTCCCACTGCTGGGCAAAGGTCTCCCCAAATTCTTCCACTTGTGCATGTCCTTGGCACTCCTTCCCAAAATTAACAAGATCGCCCTCCCTACCAACGCTTTCTCGGCCGACCCCGAGACTCTGGATCTTAGTCTCCGCCATATGTTGCTCACCTATAAGCCTAAAGGCTCTGCGTTCGATCGAGTCCAAGGCAGCAAGCTGGTGTTTGGCCGAGCCATCCCAAACGTGGCAGCATTACTCCATACCAGCCCGGACTTGTGCTTTGTACAGACTTAGAAGCTGTCCTGGTGTGAAGTAACGCTTTACCTAATTCAGGATACCCAACTTCATGGAAGCAGTTTTTGCCTTAGACTCGATGTAGGAGCCAAAGTTGAGAGAAGGCGTGAGTGAAACGCCTAAGAGCTCGAGGTATTCACCTTGGGTTACACCATCGTAGGAATGTAAACGTGACAAGTGGTGAGCCCATTGCCGCCATTGCTTCCCACGACCGACTCGGCTTCGTATTTCGTAGCATAGTAAACAAAACGGCTCATAAAAACGAAAATGGGCACACCGCCGCTCGCACAGCACTTGGAAAATTGCAAATCTGTTTTTTTAATATTGGTTAAGGTTCTAACAATATACCTACAAAAATCAGCATGATCCGAACTTTTGCAAGCATGACAAAAGCCCCTTCATGTTTAACTTGACTGGACTATAAGTAATGTCAGTTAGTACATATAGGTTCAGTTACCTAGACCTAAAGACCTACTTATTTTGAACATATACACACAGCATTTGAGGTTGGGGCAGTATGTCTGTGACATTGTTGTGTGCCGGTCGATCTTTATCTTTATTGTTTTGTTTGTATGAACTTTACTAACTGTGGTTAGTGTACCCACATACGCATTATTCAGACAATGTACTTTTGTAAGATGTTCTTAGAACATGAATAAGATGTTAAGGTGATATGTTAACATTTTGGAGTCGTTGCGTTACACGCTCACTCAAACTTGATATTAATCAGAGTAGGTAATTACTTGAGGATGTAATCTAATTAAATCAAGAACTGATACACGATTGGTATATCTTTTCTCGATTTATTTAGTAGGTCCCTCCTTCGATTAGAGAAAATATTATGCGTTTTTTTTAAATACTATTACTGAATAGTACTGGGGTTACATTACGAAGATTAAAAGACAAGGATTTATTTTTATATTTCCTACTTTAGAAGCAAAACAAAGTGTTATCATTTGTCGCTTACATCAGTTGCTTCTGAGCGGCAGAGCCTATATCCAGCAGTGGACTTCTGTAGGATGATGATGATGATGATTTGGTACCATAGGTACCAATATCTTGTAATTCTTAAGTTATTTACAGGTCTAGCGCTTGACTGAGTCAGTCCCTGAGGTATGTGAGCGATACGGAAGGGGTGTTTTCTTCTCTCAAATTATCAGATGACTGAAGCCACGCTTCAAAGTGCGGTGTACATTATGAGAAGTGGACGTTTTGCGACTGAGCCTTCATTTTGACGTAACGAAAACACCCCTTCCGTACCGCTCCCATACCTCGGGGACTGACTCAGTTAAGCACTAGACCTTAGTCAACATTACTGTGGTTCAGTGAAAGTTGTTATATCAAGCGCGTTTCATACCCCGACTAAAAGTAAGCAAGCGGAACGTATAATTTTGTCACACTTTTGTGATCATAATCTTGGTATATAACTATCTATCCATACAAAATCCGTTTCTGCGTGACTGAGTTACAAACATCCAAACATTTGCATTCATATCAGTGGGATTATTTTCCCGAAATAGCTAAAGAACTAGATTCCCTTTCAATAGAGCATAAACAAGCCATGATCTCTCTTGTTCCAGGGCTCCGACCCTCGAGTGGCGACATGCCGGGGGCGGCTGCAGACTCGGCGCTGTCAGCTCAACCAGGAGATCAACAAGGAGCTGAGACTCAGAGCTGGAGCGGAGAACCTGTTCAAGGTCAGTATCTAGACACGACCCTCGAGTGGCGACATGCCGGGGGCGGCTGCAGACTCGGCGATGTCAGCTCAACCAGGAGATCAACAAGGAGCTGCGACTCAGAGCTGGAGCGGAGAACCTGTTCAAGGTCAGTATCTAGACACGACCCTCGAGTGGCGACATGCCGGGGGCGGCTGCAGACTCGGCGATGTCAGCTCAACCAGGAGATCAACAAGGAGCTGCGACTCAGAGCTGGAGCGGAGAACCTGTTCAAGGTCAGTATCTAGACACGACCCTCGAGTGGCGACATGCCGGGGGCGGCTGCAGACTCGGCGATGTCAACTCAACCAGGAGATAACAAGGAGCTGCGACTCAGAGCTGGAGCGGAGAACCTGTTCAAGGTCAGTATTCAGACAAGACCCACGCCACAATTATAAAAAAAGTATATAAAAAATTGTAGCTGGACCGGACATATTATGAGGACAAATAGAGGAAAATGGACGAAAGACATCATGGAATGGTACCCCACAAACGGGAAGAGACAAAGAGGACGTCAAATAAAGAGATGGGAAGATGATTTACCTAAGGGATGGAGTAGATTATTAGCTCGTGATAGAAAAGTATGGTAGGAACTAGGGGAGGCCTATGTCGAAGGACAAACTGACAAACAAACTGGTTGCTGAAAAATAATACTACGTGCTTATTACTTTATTTTAGTAAATATTTCATTCATTATTATTAGTTAGTTAGTAAGTTAGTTAAGTTAAGTTAAGTTAAGTTAGTAAGAGCCTTTCCACACGGCGTGTTGCGTCGACGCATTTACATACTAATAATCATAGTGTGCACCATGCGTTATGATATATTACTAACCCTAATAATATATGTCGAAGAACCAACAACCGCTGGGGTAAACGTGTTCTAGAGTAGAGACCACGTCTTGGTAAACGTAGTGTGGGGCGCCCCCTGGCTAGGTGCAGCGACGATCTACGTAAGGCGGCTGGTAGAAAGTACAAATACAAATACAAATATACAAATATTTTATTTCATTAAACTTAATCTAGGATCAATAACATTGGTGGGGACCCTCTTTTAAGTAAGAAAAATACCTGTGTTAGAGGGTCTCGCTCTTCCGTAATACAGGCTACTTTGATTAAGTAGAAAAACAGAATTTTGATGATTTGAAAAGAACCTAATAAAGAATTTAAATTATTAAAATAAGTTTATATAAATCAATGTAGGTTAAGTTAGCTTAGTAAATTGAAGTTATGAATTCTGAAATACATTTACCTACGTTGTTAGTGTATTGAATTTATGCGTGTAGTGTAGGGTGTGGGTGCTTCTGATCATGAGCTATGAACGTGGGTATTTCAGTAGAACCCAATTTTGTATGTGTGCGTGTGGATGAGTGTGTGTGTGTGTGTGTGTGTGTGTGTGTGTATGTGAAGGTGTAAGTGTGGATGTGTGCATGTATGTATATGAGTGGGAGCTCCTGACCACCAGATCTCCTATGAGCATGAGTATTTCAGGAGCACCCAGGTGTGAGTTGATGAGTGTGTGAAGTTTGTGTACACGTGTACGGTTACGAAATAATTTCCAGGAGTTTTTCAGCTTCCTCGTAGCTTAGTGCCAATAGCCATTCATTAAGGTGTTTTTTACATTTATAATTATTCATAGGGTAGATATTTAAAGTTTTACTTATAGTGTTATAAAGGTAAGTAGATTGCGTGGCATACTGTCGCGATGCAAATCGAGATCGAACTGTAATTTTAGTAGCTACTCTATCTTTTCTTCGCATATTGAGTTTGTTGGGATTGTACTCAAGTGATCCATGCAATCTCAAAACGGCGTTTAGAATGTAGAGTTTCCTGACTGATAGTAGTCCTGAATCTCGGTAGAGCATATCCGTAGAGTATCGATAGGGCTTAAAATACATTACCTTTTAACAAAGACCTCTGTGCTCTTTCGAGTTCCAGGAACTTTGTCTTCGAAGCTCCACCCCAGACTGGTATACAATAATTCTGAATTGATTGTGCCAAAGATAAATAGATTTGGTTGAAAGTGGATGGGAAGAGCTGGAAATCGGTCTAAATGGCGAGCATTAGGAGAGGCCTATGTCCAGCAGTGGACTGATACAGGCTGATGATGATGATATTTGCGTTGCGTCGACGCAACGGAGACGCAACGCGCCGTGTGGAAAGGCTCTTACTCGGCTTTTACGATATCCGAGGAGGAGATGGAGGGGTCTATACGTAGGCTGGACACACCACAGCACACAATCTAAATTTATACAGTGCTGCCTTCTAAAGCTGTTTTACGCGTTATGGCACCACGTACTCATAGATGGAATGTGAATGTGGAACCTGTCTACCAATTATCACATACCGAGTTGTCACCACAAAACCAATCGCAGACACGTAATAGATTACATTACATGCACCAGTGGACTGTCGAGGAAGGAATTACGACATTGGCTAGGTAGTTTATTTTTTTCACATTAATAGGTAGTCCTTCGATATACTGCTATCTCACGTGTTGGTAAGTGCCGATGCGGCCGACGATGGAACACGAAGGTCTAGAAGGCACCTAATATTCACTCTTGCATAGCTGTGTTCCGGTTTGAGGGGTGCTGGTGAATTTACTGACACATGAGAGTTTACATCGTTATGTCTCCGGGGCGTAGTGCAATGCCACCTAGGGTGCATCCTAGGTGGACATGACCTATGTGGTAATGCACTGTTCTTAGGCAGAGGGTACCCATCGGGTGGGCCATACCACCACAGTAAAAAAAAATACTTTCTCTGCTTTCCTCACTGAGAAAATAGACAAACGTAATGCAAAAGATTGTGACATCGCAATATAGGAAGACTAAGATAAGCTAACAGCACGCTAAGTACATGCAATATAGCAAGAAACATCAGTAAATACTTACCTGACTGATGATGCATCCACTTAAATCACTTGAGATTTCAATGTAAGTTATCGTGTAGATTCAAAGTTAATGGACTTTTTTTTTATACTACTTGAATGACGGAACAAGCAAGAGGCCCACCTGCTGTTAAGCGGTAACCTCTGCCTATGAACAGTGCATTACTTCATAGATCACGTCCACCTAGGACGCACCCTATGTGGCATTGCACTGCGCCCGCCACCCTGAGACATAGATGAAAAGTCTCATGTGCCTGTAATTTCACCGGCACCCTTACCCTTCAAACCGGAACACAGCAATGCGAGCACTACTGCTTTGCGGCAGAAATAGGAATGGTGGTAGTACTTCCCCGGACGAACTCTTTCACAAAAAAGCTCTACTACTACTACTAAAATAATTAATTAGTTCTGTTGCTACTTTTTGAATTCTTAAGGCGTGGATATTGTGAAATTCGGTGCATTAAAGCCTATTTTTCTCCACGACCTTCATCGCAAAATCAACAAAAAAAATATATGTTAATCTACATCATATAAAGCATGCCATCTTCATAAAAAAAAAACAGCTTAAAATGTAAGAAATAAATTTGCAAAGTAGCCTCTGTATTCGTAGTTACAACCATGTCTCTTCTAAACTATCGATCATAAGATACAAGCCAAGTAGACCTTGTTTTTAGGGTTCCGTAGTCAAAGACAAGGAACCCTTTTGGATTCGTCATGTCTGTCTGTCTGTCTGTCTGTCTGTCTGTCCGTGTATATCACAGCCTTTTTTTCCGAAACTATAAGAGCTTTACTGTTGAAACTTGGTAGGTAGATGTATTCTGTGAACCGCATTAAGATTTATACACAAAAATAAAAAATAAACAATTATTTTTGGGGTTTACTTAGAACTGAAACTCAAATTATTTTTTTTCATCAAACCTATACGTGAAGGGTATCTATGGATAGGTCTTCAAAAATGATGTTGAGGTTTCTAATATCATTTTTTTCTAAACTGAATAGTTTGCGCGAGAGACACTTCCAAAGTGGTAAAAAGTGTCCCGTCCCCCCCCCCCATAACTTCTAAAAAATAAGAGAATGATAAAACTAAAAAAAAAATATAATGTACATTACCATGTAAACTTTCACTCAAAATTGGTTTGAACGAGATCTAGTAAGTAGTTTTTTTTTAATACGTCATTAATCGTAATCCATCCAAGAACTTTTATATTATGTTACTTGCTGCTACGGAACCCTTCATGGGCGAGTCCGAAACGCACTTGGCCGCTTTTAATTTTTAAAAATTACTTTTCTAATGTTTTTTTTTACTTTCGATCTCATTTCGTTTCGCGAGTGCTATTCTGTCACTTTCCAACTTACCAGAACTTTAATGGGTTACATAGTGACAGAATATGACGTCCATTGATGCCTTAAAACTATTGAAAACAGTGTAAACTATCGTTCGTTGTAACGCTGTGTGATGGGCGCAGTGCAATGCCACATAGGGTGCGTCCTAGGTGGACGTGACCTATGAGGTAATGCACTGCTCATAGGCAGAGGTTACCGCTTAACATCAGGTAGGCCATCTGCTTACTCCGCCATTCCAGTAGTATAAAAAAAAAAAAAAAAAAACACCGGCAAATCCATGAACCCAAAACTATCCAAACTGTAGACGAAGACCAATAGAAGACCTATTAGAACAAAGTACCTATTCTCAGGGTTCCCACACTCAAGGTCAGGGTTCAGGGACCGTAAGAAAGGGTGTCATGGTCCGACGCCCAGGTCTGGTCGTGTATTGAGTTTGTACAGTCAGCAAATAAGACGGAAATAAAAAACGTAACTTGAGATGGGAATTTTCCTAATGAACCCAGGTCAAATAATAATACATTTATTTACAGAAAGAATAATACAACTAATACAAGGTATGTACCTACAAAATACATATGAAACAGTTGTGATACCTGAAGACTGCCGCTAACGATCTAAAGGTAGCTCAACTGATCCAAATCACTACCATACGGAAGCGTCCCTAAGATGCTGGCTGCATTGCCACGCTGAATGGCAATACTAATCAGTTTATTGGACAAGCAGAATACCAAAACACCCTTTATTTTACTTGCGGTGTGTATGCCGTGATACCTTTTAGATCCTTGTTGTAGCTGAGTGTACCAACGAAATTACAGCACGGTCAACGCTCGGAAGACTCCTTATTGTTCTTTAGTGTATGAATCATTCGCAGAAACATTGGGTCGTAAAAATGTTTGACTTGGCAACTACCGGCCCAACACAAGTGCGTGACTGATATAATGAATGAAAATCATTGGAGCAAGCTCTTTTTTTTTTTTTCTTTATAATTGGCGCCGCACGGCTTGTGCATTTGCCATTTTCAAGTAAGTACATATCTGTATTTTCACTATATTGTATTTTAAATATATTTTGCAACGTTACACTCCTTCCAAGTTGTCAAAGTCACAGTCGAGTCATGATTTAGTAAAAAGGTGGCCAATTTTACTAAAACTTTGATTACAAAGTAGACAATTTCCACCAATTTCAAAAGTCACGCAATTCACTTTCATTTCATTTCACTACACTTGTGCTTTTTAAACGAGCTATATTAGTTAAAATGCCACCAAAATAACACAAAATAACTCAAGAAAACACTAGGAAAAGAAATAAAATAAAAGTAGACAACGTCTCTTTTCTAAAATGGCGGGAAGAGTCCGGAGCAAGCTCTTCTTCTTATAACTATTCTATTCGACGACCTCTGTAGCGCGGCGGGTGAAGGTCGCTTGTGGACGCAGGAGTTTGCGGCTTCGATTCCTGCCTCGGAACAAGTATTTGTACGATCAGTAGATATTTGTTCAGGATGTTCTGGGTATTTTAAAAATATAATTTAAAAAAAACGATGTAATGTTTTTTATATTACGTAGTAATTTTTTTTTCAAATTTGTCAGACGTTTTACACCAGCAGCCTCTGGGTTAACTGGACACTGAAATCTATCAATGCCCTTCTCGTCCAGTATAATAATGGCTTGAGGATGCTTCTGGGGCTGCCTCGTTTCTGTAGCGCATCAGAAATGTGTGCATAACCAGGAAGTTCATAGTATTGTTGTCTTCTTTCAGGCTACAACGAACAGGAAACTCCGAGAGACGGTGGCGTTGGAGCTGAGCTTCGTCAACTCCAACTTGCAATTGCTTAAGGAGCAGTTAGCTGAGCTGAACTCTTCAGTGGAACTGTATCAGAACGATAGGTAAGATATCTTCAGACAAGCTACGAGGGGCGATCACAGCCCCCAAACTGCAATATATACCTCTCTTTCAAAGGTTTAAAAAAAAGTGTGCATGTTTTTTTTTATAAATGGCATCGCACGTCTTGTTTTGCCATTTTCATATTTTTTTCTATTTTCCATATTATAATTTGATTGTATTTTCGATATAGGTAATTTGCAACATTAGACTCCTTCCAAGTCGTTAAAGTGTCAAGTCATGTTTTAGTAAAACGGTGGCCGTTTTACCCCTTCGGGGAAAAAGGCGTGTGCCCATGTATGTATAAATACAATTAAAAATAGTGAAACTGTTACATAAAACAATTTCATAAAATACTAACAATCCAAAGTTAAAATAAAGTCGGTCCAAAATAAAAATTATTGAATTAATTTAACCTACTTAATTATAACATTTAAACAACAAGTTTACCATACGGATGTCAGTATATTCAATCAAATTCATCAAATTGACTTCTTTTTCACAATCAGGCTTCTAATTTAAATATTTTATTATCTATTTTACCTAAATTATCTAAATTAATGAACAGGGTTCTCGGTTTTGTGCATAAATAGATCACCTTGAGTTTAGATGAATCCATCAAATCTAGACTCACCGGTTTTATAAGGAAATAAATCTACTCTGAAAAAACAACTTGGACTCAAACGAGTAACTGATTTTTAAAGGATACCTAAATTATGAGGAGTAGTTTTCATTTGTGCCTAGCATTGTACGTGAGACGTGGACAATGACCATCGAGCAACGCAGGCCTCCGTACCGCAATGACAGATAGAGAGAGATACAGAGAAAGACTAGAGGCATTTGAGGTGTGGTGCTGGAGGAGAGTGGGAGGATAAGCTGGACAGAAAAGGTTACAAACGAAGACGTAGGGAAAAAAACGGTCAAGTGCGAGTAGGACTCGCGCACGAAGGGTTCCGTACCATTATCTATAAAACCGGCAAATAAATCACGTTTGTTGTATGGGGCCCCCTTAAATATTTTTATTTGTTTATTTAGTATTTGTTGTTATAGCGGCAACAGAAATACTTCACCTGTGAAAATTTCAACTGTCTAACTATCACGGCTCATGAGATACAGCCTGGTGACAGACGGACGGACAGCGATCATAGTAATAGCGTCCCGTTTTACCTTTTAAGTACGGAATCTAAAAAGATGAACAAGAAAATAGCTCTAACAAGAACTATTCCCCATTCAGAGGCGCTATTTTAAGAGCCTAGATCCTCACGTTACCCTGTCTGTTGTTATAATATCAGGTATCGGTGTACTTGAGGATGAATCTGAACTTATACCAGAGGCACGGAGACGTACCACCCGAATACAGGAACCACGTTCTTTAACGAAGTCTTCGAAATTGCCGCACGTAATGGGACGACAGTATACAATAATCTCCCTGACAGTATCACAGATACCCGGAGTATGTTTTCATTTAAAAAAATATTGAAACGTTGGCTTGTCGATCAGACCTTTTATATCTATGATGAATTCATAGGATATATCATCGTACCTAAATATGTTATTTTTTATTATGACGTTTATTATTTTATTAATTTCAATAATAATAATTGTATCATTGTTATAAATAAATTAATTTGTGTGTCCGGCCTAAGAATAGACCACTTCGTCTCCTCCCGTGGATGTCGTAAACGCCGACTAAGGAATTACCCGGACTTGTTGATAAGATTAATTGGTAGGTATATAAGATTTGTCCTGGCTGCTAGCTTATTATGGAATGTGTTATTACTGGAAGAAAGCTTTAGCTGAGTCAGTTGTGGGAAGCAATGGCGATGAGCTCACCACTTGTCACGTCTAATATTCCAAGATGGTTCATCCCACTGTGAAAAGAGGCCCATTGAGGCTCTGCCTACCCCTTCGGGGAAAAAGGCGTGTGTCTATGTATGTATGTTATGTAGAGCTAAGTAAAAGTATTAAACAGCCTTAGTTGTGCAATACATCTGCATACAGGCTATCAAACAAGTTTCTTAAGGTGGGGCCGCATAATTACAAATCGTAAATCAATTATAAATCAATATTCAAACTATATATACATATATATACCTGTTTAACAGATATCCCTGGCTAGCCCAGGCCAGGGTAATAATATCGTTACTTCATACAAAAAAAACGCCTCGCACTCTCGAAAAATACACTTTTATTGAATATCTCGTAAAATATAGATAGTTATACAAAAAACCCCTACAGTAAACCCTCGGCTTTTTATATTAATCTTATATATCGTTTTTTTTTACCGAATTTTATGTAAAAATACCACCAAATAATAAATAATCGAATCTAGCCAAAAGTTAGAGGTAACTTTGTTCTTTTTTCCATCGAGAAAATGTTGTCCTATCATGTTTCTGGTACATATCCCTCGGAATTATAATGTAGTATCCATGCATATTCATAATTTGAATTTTGTACTTGATTTAGTCAGTTAAAATCAAATCTACGATTAGGAATTTTGCGGCATACCCCACCTTATTGCTTTTTCGATCGGAGAGAGGTGTTTATCTGCTTGGTTTTGGCGCCGCCTTAAGACGGCACACTTGCTCTCGTATTTAAGGTTTTATAGTAGTTATCAATCAGTGTCATTCTGTTATGTCATTTGGAGATAACATTTTACTAATTATTTCCTGTTACTTTAGTTGCTAATTTAAAACCTGTCTGATTCTATCAGAAGACCATTCTCGTTATAAAAAAAGTTAAAATAAATGTTGGATCCCCCAAATTTATTAACGCTGTCGTTTATGATTGGGTTAACCATACATGCATAGACACACGTCTTTTTCCCCGAAAGGGTAGGCAGAGCCTCAATGGGCCTCTTTTCACAGTGGATTGCACCATCGTGGAATATAAACGTGACAAGTGGTGAGCTCATCGCCGCCATTGCTTCCCACAACTGAGTCGGCTGACGCTTTCTTCCATAACACATTCCATAATAAGCTAGCAGCCAGGACAAATCCTATAACAACGAATCTTATCAACCAATCCTCTTGGTGTTGTGTTATTTAATATATTAAAAGCAATACAAACATCTTATGATGATAGTTTAGGAGAAAAATGGTTGTAACTACGAAAACAGAGGCTACTTTGCAAATTTATTTCTGACATTATAAGATATTTTAAAAATATACAAGTTGACATGCTTTATAATGATGTATTTTTATGAGTTACCTTTAGATCGCTAGCAGCGGTTTTCAGGTAGCACAACTGTTTCATATGTATTTTGTACATACCTTGTATTATTCATTCTGTAAATAAATATTAAAAAAAAAAAAAAAAAAAAAATATGTAGAATAAGATATATATTTTTGTAAATTTTTCGATAAAGATCGTGGAGTTTTTTTTTTAAATGCACCACATGTCACCACATCCACACATTAATCAATTCAAACTTAGTAAAATAGGTACACTATAGGTAAATAATAGTAGTTTATGCAACTGTCATATAAGAAGGGGTATTAAAACACGAGAGTCTGTTTATAATAGGTTGACTCGAGTGTTTTAATACCTAAGTTATATGCAGTTTCATACACTACTTTATCTTCACTCATAGGAAAAATTGAAATTAAACAAAATAGAATACAAAAACACGATCGGCAAAAAAATGTATGGGAAGCGCGGGAAATTAAGTTCAAACTACGCATGCGTGCGCCATTTTTTCACAGTTCGAACTGCGCATGCGTGCGCCTTTTTATATGCGGCTATAACCATAGACTAGTTTAATGAATTAATAAAAAAAAGTTTTATTCTAAATTTTATGTATGCGTCTATAAAGTGCGTCTGTATAGAATCGTCTTTGAATTCGTAATTCGAATTTTTCGATTTGAGTGTAGATAAACTCCTTTATTGTATTGAAAACATGCCTACGTAAAGATATTAATCAATGCATAAAATCTATCTTTTGAAAGATCACCGCTCGATATCGATTTATATTTAACAGCGCAATTAAGAATTAGCATAAACATAGGAACTGCCAGTGTTTATGCTAAACGTAATGACAGGTTTAAATATTCTGAGCAGGTATTGCGTTAATACCTACCTAGGTATTATAATCGCATCTATGATCTATCTATCTATCTAGCATGCTCTTTCACTAAGGCAACATCTTCGTACAAAAAAAAACACCTCGCACAAAAGTCACAAAGCACAAAGGTCTGGAAGGCATCTATTCACTCTAGCCTTGAAGAGACCCAGATTATAGTTTTCAGGATATACAGACGACGGTAGTGTATTCCACTCCTTAGCAGTTCGTATTATAAAGGTAGAACTGAAACGTTTAGTACGAATAGAGGGTATACTAATGAGGTACGGATGGTACCGAGCCGTGCGTCTGCTCGTCCTATGATGACAAGGAGACGGTGGGATCAGATCGTGAAGTTCTTGGGAGCATCCCCTGAAATTTAGCCTATAGAAGACTTTGCAACCGGGGGGGTGAGACGAGAACTATGTAAAACATCCCCAACTTTGCATTCCCATTCCCATTTCTCTTTGCCCTTTCACGCGGAACCACAGGCGGAACCCAAAAAAGCTTTAAATCATTTTATTCGCTTACAAAGTAGGCAATACAAAAACGCTATGATTACCAAGTTGCTTGAATTGGCAACAAGACATTTACTTAATGATTGCTATTACTCAGAAAAAGCTCAATGCGTTAAATAATTGCTAAATGAAGTAGGCACAGGTAGGTTCACCTTCTGGTCAACTGTTCCGTTAACAAATTTTCTGTGACATTAATTTAACATCTATTCCCATGCAAAATAATAGCCTCTGTGTTAACTAACTTAGACAATCAAATATGTACAAAATAGGTCCAGGTTGGACCCTTGAGGAACACCCATTTCCGTTTTTTAACACAAATCTGCTTTTCCTCAAGCCACGTCTTTTTTTCTGATAACTTTAACTTTGTCGTATGATTTTAGAATACTCAGATAATCTATAATTTTATGCTTCGACTTTGTACAAGGAACCCTAAATTATAATAAAAGAACGACAGGACAACATACGAGTCCCGATGGCTGCACAAAAACCAAATGGCCCATAATGAGGGTAGTCGCCGTGTACGTGACATAGGCCCTTGTCATCGTAATGACTCGTGGTCAATCCCCTATATCTTTTAGGAATGCCTATGTACTGTTCTTTGACAAGGTTCTAAAGTGATTGTCGTCGTAATACCGCCTTGTAACTTTGTTGTGGTGAAGGAATAAGTACAATGTTTTAATTTGGCACGGTTATGTCATTAACTTTATTTCTAGTTAAGGTGGGTTTGTTGTTGAGTTTGTTTTATATGTGTATGATCAAAACACAGACCATATATCAATATAGATACCGCAAACAAGTAAATTTTTATGAAACCAAGCGTTAAGGTGGGGTTAGGTGAGGTTATTATAACGCAAAAGTAACAATCTTAGATTTGATTTTTAACTAACTAAAATCAAGTACAATATTCAAATTTTAAATAAATATGCATCGATACTACATTGTAATTATAATTCTGTACAAATATAGGACAATATTTTCTAGTTCGAAAAAAAACCGTTACGTCTATTTTTGCCTAGATTCTATTGTTTATGGTGCAAATTATGGGTATAAAATTAGATAACCTACCTTAGGTTTGAATTTTGTATTTTATGTTGACCTTTGGTTTTTATTGGTTGATTTTTGTAACTAAATTTTAAGTACCCTATTATTATGTGTTAATTGAAAACGTACCAATTTTTATTTAATTTTATTAGTGTAATTTAATTAGTGTAATTGATAACTTTGTCGTTCTAATTAAAGTAAAAAAAAATATAAATATATAAGTAAAATCAATACAACAAAGCTGAGGGTTTACTGTAGGGGTTTTGTAAAATTATCTATATTTTACGAGATATTCAATAAAAACTGCTTTTTCGAGCGGCGCGTGGCGTTTTTTTTGTATGAAGATTTCTGCCCTGGGTTTGGCGCCGTCTTAGGCAATTTGGCATTTTTCTACTAACATCCGACGTGCTATCACGAATACGACCACCATTACTACCACCATACCTATTTCTGCCGCAAAGCAGTAGTGCTCGCATTGCTGTCTTCCGGTTTGAAAGGTATGGGTGCCGGTTAAATTACAGGCACATGAGACTTTTCATCTTTATGTCTCAGGGTGGCGGGCGCAGAGCAATGCCACATAGGGTGCGTCCTAGGTGGACATGACCTATGGGGTAATGCACTGTTCATAAGCAGAGGTTACCGCTTAACATCAGGTGGGCCATGTGCTTGTTCCGTAATTCAAGTAGAATAAAAAAAATAAAAAATAACAAAAATAAAAATCGGATACGTATCTCCTCATTCAATCATATAGTGAAACGCTGAGTAAAGCTCTCTCCATAGTCCGCTGGGAAACTTAGGGGGTTTTGTATGCAGGTCATCACTGGTCACTCATCACACGAGATTTTCGAGAGGCTCATAGGCTTAAACTTTTTTCATAATAAATTGTTGGAATATCTTTTATGGCCTCTCCTCCTTTGGAAAAACTTTGAAATACTTATTCTGAGCAATGCCGTTTAATGTTTGGTGGGTAGTTAGTTGAAATATTTATAAACCACTTTCGTAAGTATTTCCTAAGAATGTCTAAACAACGGCAAAGGCCGGTCTAATTCATTTAATTCGTTCTCATAGCCAATTACATTTAAGAAAGAATTCTAAAAACTGTTTCCGCTATTGTGTTAGTTATTTTCCCGCGCTCAGAACCGCCATATTGCTATAGATAGTCAAGTCGACTAATTTGCTCTAATTTGTTGGAAATGTGCGAAACTGATTGTTTTTTGGTAAGCTTGGAGCCAGTTAAATCAAGTCCCCTTTTTTTTTAATTTATTAAATGTACTTTGTCGCTGAGCGACAACATCGACCCGTAAAAATAAATCACATTAATTTCATTAAAATTATTTATTACTAGCGGCCCGCTCGCGACTTCGTTCGCGTGGTCCCAGTGACCCGACTGCAGCGCCACCTACCGGCTTTTTCCATTTTCTTTTGTAAGAACCTTCTCCTAAAAATAACAATCACAACTAAAAAAGAATTAGCGAAATCTGTCTTGCCATACTCGAGTTATCAGGTTGAACGTCCAGGCTATATAAAAAAGCATGGAGAAATAGAAGTTATTTTTTATATATATAGAAAACTATTATTATGTGCCTGTGGTGTCCCACTGCTGGGCAAAGGCCTCCCTTCCCACCTTCCATTCGTCTCTATTGTTGGCTATTTGGGACCAATCCTTCAAGTATAAGTCTAGCTCATCCCACCATCTCCGTCTGGGCCTTCCACGTGGCCGTCGTCTGTTTGGGATCTATTCTGTCGTGGTCTTCGCCCATAGTTCATCTGACATACTCGGCACACATTTCCAGCCCAGCTTTTTGAGTGACGTCAGCTATTTGTGTTTGGGAGCGTATTCTCGAGTTCCTAATTCGGTCCGTGAGTTTCACTCCTAGGATACGCTATATTATTTACTACGAATAACGAATATTCAAAATTATCGAATAGAATATCTATTATCTATTAGAATATCTAATAAAATTAGATATTAATTTTGACGACCTCTGTGGCGCGGCAGGCGAAGGTTGGTTGGCGACGCAGGAGGTTGCGGGTTCGATTCCCGCCTCGGAACAACTATTGGTGCGTTCGAAGATATTTTCTGGGTATTTTCTGTATAATAAAAAATATCTATCTATGTAATATATATTGTTTTAATTATATACTAGTTATCTAGTACCCATAACACAAGCTCTGCTTAGCTTGGGGCTAGATAATGTTGTGTGAACTGTCCAGCATTATTTATTTATTTATTTATATTTATGTTCTTTGAATATATAATAAAATTAGATATTCTTTATTTTTTTCTTTATTAAGAAATAATAGGCCAAATTACCCATATACCATATACCCATATACCCAAATACCATATACCCATTACCCTCCTGATTTTGAAGAATTTTTTTATTTTTGATGTCCTCAGTAAAGAATGCGTGATGCCGATGATACCGCTCGGCCTCAAAGAAACCAAGGAGGTGGACTTCCGGGAGCCGTTTAAGGACTTCATACTGGAACACTACAGTGAAGACGCCGCGGCGTATGAGGAGGCTATCTCCGACTTCATGGATATGAGACAGGTAAACTCGCTTAGCTCACTGATACCGCTCGGCCTCAAAGAAACCAAGGAGGTGGACTTCCGGGAGCCGTTTAAGGACTTCATACTGGAACATTACAGTGAAGACGCCGCGGCGTATGAGGAGGCTATCTCCGACTTCATGGATATGAGACAGGTAAACTCGCTTAGCTCACTGATAGAATCTATGCGGCTGGCCTACAATAATTCGGGCTTTCTTAGCTCACCGGTAAGGACAAGGCTGCTCCTTCCTTCTTCCACGCGATTACAAGCGACGCGCTTTGCTTGATAAAACAAGGATAAAACCAATATAGGTATTAATATTTCACTTCAATTGCTTCCGTTTATATCGTATAATGTCCATTTCGCAAAAGGTCCATTGTGTGAAAAATTAGTAATTATCAGAATATCCAATTCTTAAAATGTCCGATTCGCAAGTTGATCAATTCACAATTTGTCCAACGGCAGTTAGCTCAATTCGCAAAATGGCCAATGTTACTCATCCCCGACGCAAAACGAGGGGTGTTATAAGTTTGACCGCTGTCTGTGGCACCGTAGCTCTTATTTATTTATTTAAAAACTTTCACACAAGACAATAGTGCAAGGAGGACTTAATGCGAACGAACGAACTCGTAAACTCTTAAACGAGTGAACCGATTTGAATGCTTTTTTTTTTATTTAAAAGCCGGTATTCTGGACAGTTCGGTGTTTTTCGACATGTTTTATCAAAATCATTACATTGGATTTACATTTTTTTAATTTCTTCTTGTGTTCACACAAGAAGCTATTTCCTAATGTTTGCACATGTTCTATTTTCCAGGCAATAAGAACCCCAGTCCGGTCTACAATAGGCGTGGCGCTGCTATTCAAATACTACAACCAGCTGTACTTCATCGAGCGGAGGTTCTTCCCACCAGACCGCTCTCTCGGCGTCTACTTCGAGTGGTTTGACTCCTTGACCGGTGAGCTCGTATTTCTGCTTATTTCTGGTCGTAATTATCAATATAAATTATTATGAAAACAGTCCATTTTAACAGTACAAACATAAACCTAAACATTTGGTTGGTAGTTTACACATATACATAGTCACACAAAATGTATTTATTTCCCATGAAGGAGGCTTCAGGCACTAGTCAGAGGCAAGTCCAAAAAAGTTTTGCTTTAAATTACAGTTTACCCAAAGAAGTCTGAATCTGTACGAGAACTGGAGCTTCACACAGATTTTCTTTCATGATACTTCGCCTAACTGTAACAAAGCCCGCTAAACACAAAAAAAATACAAATAAATTCGATGGTCGCTTCACTTCAAGTTAATTAATTTGTTAATTTCATAATCGTAAGTTTGGCCCTCACGATACAGGCTCAGCCTAGTGTGAGGGCCGTTGATAATACTTAAGGTGAATGCTCACGCTTGCGGCGCGAGATTCAAATTTTTTAGAGTTTTTTGCCGATTACAGCTCATCAACACTTTTTCAGATAGCGAAAGTTGAGTTCGCGACAACTAGGAGACTTAACACACATGTTCTAATTGATAATATCTCATAAATATCATCAGTTTAGCTACGATGCCCCTAAACAAAAAAAAACACTGTAAAAATGTGTTTAGGGGTAACATAGCTACACTGATGATATTTATGAGATACCACCAATTAAAACATGTGTATTAAGTCTCTTAGTTCTCGCGAACTCAACTTTCGCTAACTGAAAAAGTGTTGATGAGCTGTAATGAGCAAAAAACACCAAAAAATTTGAATTACGCGCTGCAAGCGTGCGCATCCACCTTAAATTTAGAATAAGCAGGCCGCATAAGCATTGTCCGGTTCCTTTTGTAACTTTTATTGATAAATGTTTTTAGTTTTATATGTAATCCGACTTTGTTAATGCTGTAATAAACATTTTATTTCCTTCTTTTCTTTCTTTCTTCGCACACTGACTTCCACTCAGAGTGACAGAACACCGCGATCGAAATCGATTCAGACGGTTTGATTCTCTTTCGCAAAATGTTCACCTGGGTCACTTCGGGTTTTTAAAGAATCGATTCATTTATGGCGAACCCTTAGCATAGCCAGGCACCACACAGGCGCTTCTCGCCTAGAAGCACTATTAAGGTGGATGCGCACGCTTGCAGCGCCAAATTCTTTTTTTTTGGTGTTTTTTGCCCGTTACAGCTCGTCAACACTTCTTCAGCTAGCGAAATTTGAGTTCGCGAAAACTTAGAGACTTAACACACATGTTTTAATTGATAATATCTCATAAATATCATCGGTTTAGCTATGATAGCCTTAAACACATTTTTACAGTGTTTTTTTTTGTTTATGGGTATCGTAGCTATACTGATGATATTTATGAGATACTATTACCCAAAACATGTGTGTTAAGTTTTCTAGTTCTCGCGAACTCAACTTTTGCTATCTGAAGAAGTGTTGATGAGCTGTAATGGGCAAAAAACACCAAAAAATTTGAATTTCGCGCCGCAAACGTGAGCATTCACCTTAAATAAAACCGAGCCGTGGTTGTTGCCTCATTCTTCTAGCTTTCTTCTTCTTTTTTTCTTTGTTTAGTCTTCTTTTGGAACAGGTTTTTTTTAACTAACTATTTAAAATTATCCTTGTGAATTCAATAAGATAAATGTTTATTAATTTTCAAGTGTAAACCACACTTTATTAATGTGATCCAAAAATTCCGTTCCAGTGGAATTTAAAATTGAATTTCAATTAGCATATAGTTTGCGGGATGCAAACAAATAATTAGGACCTTATAGGTATAGAAACCTGGGTCCAATATCATTTTTAACCTCCGACGCAAAAACGACGGGGTGTTATACGTTTGCCGTGTCTGTGTGTGTGTGTGTGTCTGTCTGTCGCATCGTAGCTCCCGAACAGACGAAACGATTTTTTTTTTTTTTTTTTGAAAGGTAAATTTGTTTTCTTAGCTATGTTTGATCAAAATCGGTTCAGGCATTTCATTGCGTTGAGGGTTTTTTAATTTTTTACAAAATTAATTACTTGTTGAAAGATTCATTACCAACAATTGGTAATCTTTTGAACGCCCATACTAATGGCGTGGGATAATAGATAGATAGATAGATATAAAATACTTTATTGCACACCATAATCTAAAACAATTTACAAATAATAAAACTAAAACTAACGATGTTGTACAATGGGCGGTCTTATCGCTTAGTAGCGATTTCTACCAGACAACCTTTGTATGGATAGGACTGTATACAATTAACACATATTATTTCAATTATTGATAATATAGGTAACACTATATTACCACTCATAACACCTATATTATCCCACGCATATTCGAATGAGTGATGATAATGTTTAATTTTTAATGTCCTTTTGTGCGTAGGTGTGCCGTCGTGTCAGCGAACGGTGGCTTTCGAGAAAGCTTGCGTCTTGTTCAACATGGCCGGCATCTACACGCAGATCGGAGCCAAACAGGTAACTATCTACTTTCAAAAACATCTCAGTCACATTATTCCCTATAAGCTCAGACAAATAGAAGATAAAAAAATAAATAGAATAGAAAATAAATAAATTAATAATGCTGGACAGTTCACACAATATTATGTAGCCCCAAGCTAAGTAGAGCTTGTGTTTATGCCCCCCCTGTGGGCTGATGATGATGATGATGATTTGAAAGTTGGTAGATCAAAATTGGTCATTATATGAGGGGTGACTTCTACAGACGCGGATGATGATCTCGCTATACATCGCTCGTTTTGTTTCAGGAGCGTAAAACATGTTCAGGACTAGACGGAGCAGTGGACGCGTTACTGCGCGCAGCCGGCACTCTCCGCTACATCCACGAGAACTTCACCAACGCGCCATCTGTGGACCTCGCTGCTGATACGCTGCTGGTCCTAGGGGCGCTGATGACGGTAAGAACCTTACAACCTTTTTTTTATGGTTCCATCACAGAATAAATATTAGGTTCCGTACCCAAAGGCTAAAACTTGCTATTGCTAAGACTTCGCTGTCCGTCCGTCCGTATGTCACCGGGCTGTATCCATGAATAAAGTACTACATGGATTGAGTGCTAAAATAGCATAGAGTGTTCCTTGATGAGAGTGATGAAAAGCCTGTAATTTCACCGGCACCCTTACCCTTCAAACGGGAACACAGTTATGCGAGCACTATTGCTTTGCGGCAGAAATAGGTATATGGTGGTACTACTTCCCCGGACGAACTCTTTCACAATAATTCTTATTGAAAAAAAAAACGACTTCGAAGCTAGGATTTTTTCCCCAATACAAGATTTTATAATATTAGTTATCGTAACCGTGTGCTGATCACAATGAGCCTAAACACGGCCAGTCTACTATTATCCATCGAGGAGTTCCGTCGTTCACCTTCCGTCTCTATCATCATTTAGCTCGCTGTCACCATCATATTTTAATGTCATCGGAACATGACTGTTATGGCAAATTTCACCTCAATCGGATATCGGAAAGTCACCCTTATCGCCACCCGTGAAATACTTATCATTGAGTAGTTCCAATGGCCATCTCTGGTCTTCTTCATCAGTTCCTCTTTATCTAATGGAACTTTCTGAATGCACATGCTTGACTGAAAATACCGAAATCGCTATATGTGTGCCCATAATATTTGAGGAGTTCCCTCAACTCCTCATGGATCCCATCATCAGAACCAGATTTTGATGAAAATTAGACCAATCCGAAAGCATATCAAAGTCAACTAAAAAAATAAAAAAATAAACATTTCATAAATGACGGAGATGAGAACCTCCTCCTTTTTTTGAAGTCGGTTAAAAAAGCACTACTACTACTGACATTTTCATACTTTCCATCTCTTGTTAACAAAGTCTCCAATGGAAGACATACTTTTTTCTTTACATAACTCTTGAGTGACTGAACAAGCATAATATGGCCCACCTGATGTTAAGCAGTAACCTCTAAATATGAAAAGTGCATTACCTCATAGGTCACATCCACCTAGGACGCGCCCTATGTGGCATTGCACTGCGCCCGCCACCCTGAGACATAAAGATGAAAGTCTCATGTGCCTGTAATTTCACCGGCACCCTTGTCCTTCAAACCGGAACACAGCAATGCGAGCACTACTGCTTTGCGGCAGAAATAAGTATGGTGGTAGTACTTCCCAGGACGAACTCTTTCACAAAAAAGCTCTACTACTACTGACATTTTCATACTTCCTATATCTTGTAAACAAAGTCCCCAAAGGAAGAGCTGTACTTACTGTAAATATCTGGTGTTCCAGGCGCAAGCTCGCGAGTGTCTGCTGGAGAAGCTACAACTGCAGGCTCGGGAGGCATGCGGCGGCACCAAGAAGGGGGGCGAGCTGCGAGACACTCACCTGTGCTTAGATCTAGCGCAAGAGAGCGCCTACCTCTCCAACTCGTACAGACAGCTCTACGAGAAGGTGAGGCATTTGAACCGTGCTCTGTAGCAAGAAGGGGGGCGAGCTGCGAGACACTCACCTGTGCTTAGATCTAGCTCAAGAGAGCGCCTACCTCTCCAACTCGTACAGACAGCTCTACAAGAAGGTGAGGCATTTGAACCGTGCTCTGTAGGTTCGTGCCTTAAAAGGTACCAACGGAAGCATTATAGGATCACTTTGTTATCCGTCTGTCTGTCTGTATCTATGACCCTTTTCTAAGGAATGAATAAAGGTAGCAACTTGTATACCAAATAAGTTTTTCATGAAAATTATATTTACCAATACAAGCTTTTATAAAATTAGTTATCGTAACCGTATGCCGTGTATGTCAAAATGAGCCTAAATACGGCCAGTCTACCATCCACCGATGAGTTCCGTTGTCCACCTTCCGTCTCCATCTTCAGATCAGCTCGCTGTCTCCATCACATATTTTATTGTGATTAGAACTCATTCTCGAAGTTATGTAATATTACGAAATCAACGGGAGGAGACGGAGGAGTATATTCTTAGGCTGGGCACACCACGAAAAGACCAATAACTAGACTCAACAGAGACCGTAATATTTAGTATTCTAAGTCGGGCGACCGAACGTCTCCCACACACATAAAACCGTGCCAAATAGGCGGCCTTGGATAACAGCTGTTATCTATAGAACCAAAAGTAGTGTAAAGGCGCCCAAAAAACGCTCATGAGACACCATGAAAGGCTTTGGTCTCTCATGACAACAGGACGGTGGCCATGCTGGAAGTCGGAATCGCTAAGGAGTGTGCAACGACTCACCTGCCGAAGCAACCATCCCTGAAAATGGATGGCGCTGATGCGTTTTGCCTATCTATACACTACCGGCTGCCGTTGGTGTAGATCTTGGTGGTAGTACCCTGGTGATGATAACGTGAGTGTAAGCCGCGCAAGTTCACACTTCGGGCCTCCTGACATCCACGCGGATTTGCGTGTAGGCCACCTTCGAATATTGAAGCTTTTTGATTTGTCTATAATATGTTATCGTGTTTAACAGATGCAGACGGAAGGCGTCTTCAACTACGTGCCATACTCGTGGGTCTCCCTCGTCCACGTCAAGACTGAATACTTTAAAGGTAAACTCAATAAGCAACTCCATCAAGGATTACCCGATTGAGCCTATGAACTAATCCTCTCGACTAAAACGAGGTGATGAGTGTATGACGAGTTCTTAGGTGTTTCACTCACAGTGCAATACCACATAGGGCGTGTCATATGTGGACGTGACCTATGTGGTAATGCGTTGTTAAAGGCAGAGGTTACCGCTTAACATCAGGTGGGCCATCTGCTTGTTCCGTCATTCACGTAGTTAAAACAAAAAAAAAGCATAGGATGAACCGGATCTAAGGAGTAACGGGTGCTCCGATTTCATTGCAGTTTTATTTCTATGAAAAACAATGTTGGCATACTGAAAATAGTTCAAGGTTTTTTTTCATAACAATTATCTTGACACTTTAAGTGCTGTGGTGTGTCCGCCTCTGTCTCCTCCCGTGGATGTCGTAAAAGCCGACTAAGGGATTACACGGACTTGTTGATCAGATTCATTGTTATAAAATTTGTCCTTGCTGCTAGCTTATTATGGAATGTGTTATTACTGGAAGAAAGCGTTAGCCGAGTCAGTCGTGGAAAGCAATGGCGGCGATGAGCTCACCACTTGTTACGTCTATATTCCACGATGGTGCAACCCACTATGAAACGAGGCCCATTGAGGCTTTGCCTACCCTTTCGGGGAAAAAGGCGTGTGTCTATGTATGTACTTTAAGATACCTTGGTTCCTGCTCAAAGTTTAAGGCAATAGACGAAGTAGCAAACTAGTCAGCTTGCTGGTGTACAATAATAATACACTTTCCGTTGCAGCACTGGCTCATGAGTACTGCGCGATGGGTCTCCTGCACGCGACAGACTTGCTGGACGTGCGCGAGCGGCTCGTCACGCTGTACTCGCCGGATGACGTCAATCTGGACAACGGTACGCGAGTTGATTCACTGCCATCCATTGCAGCTTGTGGTCGAAGTATACGCTCGCGACGTACGGCGCCATCCACGTCCAGTACAACAATGCATTCAGGGCGGTGTTGGGGCTGCCCCGCTACAGCAGCGCATCGGGGATGTTTGCAGCGGCGCGGGTCGACTGTTTCCACGCCACCATGCGCAAGCGCGCTACGTCCCTGGTGCGCAGGTTGCGGGCCAGCTCCAACACCGTGCTGGCAGTGATTGCTGCTAGGGTGGATTGCCCTTACACTAGGCACTGCTGCAAGCGACACCTGCCCAGCAATACAATTAGTTTTGTGTATGTATGCGTCTTTAAGAGTTTCGCTCGAAATGTATTTGATTTGATTTGATTGCCACAGCTTACTTAGGTACAGTTTACTACAGTTATACACTAGGCAGAGTGGTCGTGGTCGTTACTTCAGGGGTCTATAGCTCGTATTTATATATTATTTATTATTTAAAACTTTCACACAAAACAATAGTGCTAGGAGGACTTAATGCTAACAGCATTATCAGCCAGTCATCCTGGACGTGCAGAATGAGGTGAGAATGCAGGAATGCAGGTGAGGCGTGCCTTACAAACAAGAAGCTTTAAACCACACAATGAATAATAGTACAAATTTAAATATTTAACTAAAAGGAAAACAGTATAATAAACTAAAAAAAAAAAACATGACAATAAAACACATAGAAGGGAAGGTGCATACCTAATCCTTCACCATTCATCACGCACGGCAGCCTTCCTGGTGCATTACCATTTACTACAGTTACCAGTGGTCGTGATCCACACTTCAGGGGTCTGTGGCTCGCCTGTAGATGATGAAGTCTATTCTGAGGCCATCATCTAGCACACCACTTTCTCAGGGACGGACAGTTCAGTGGCTGGTCGCTAGCGCAGTCAGGTTTCCTCTTACAAGCTCATATCTCATATCTGGACTTGTGTACTTCAGGGTCGCTGCTGAGAGACGGCGATGTAGACTACATAGCTCTGGGGCGCGCGCACATCACAGAAGCCATAGCCTTGTACGAAGAAGCACTGAGGCTGCAACGGATGTGTCGGTAAGTCTGTTCAGCTGTCCCCACACCATTAGCGGATACAGGGGGTTGGGGAGAATTATTAACACACGTATCCATCTCATTTTATAATAAATTTCATTTTTATTGTGTTTTTAATGGGTTTTAAAACCTTTTCTTGTTTTGACGACCTCTTGGCGCGGCGGGCGGAGGTTTGCCTGCGACGCAGGAGGTTGCTGGTTTGATTCCAGCCTCGGTTTTTTTTAGTTTTCAAGTAATTTTCCTTATAAGAAATAGAGTCGTGTGAACCAAATTTTTTTTTTTTTAGAAATTTCATTTGTCATGCTGGTGATACAACTTTTCAAAAAACCAAAAATTCCGTTTTTTTTTCTTCAAAATTCCCTAAAATGTCCTAAGAACAAACCTCTCTAACAATAACCAGAATAGATACTTTCCCTGAGAGTCCCATTATCTTACCGCCGTGTATAATAACCGAGTAAGGACAGGGCGGATGACGTGTAAAATGACTGGCAATTTTTCGGTGTCAAAATCGAATGCTACACATGGAGGTATAATAGTAATGGAGTGAGTGCTAAAAATAGCATAGAGTGTTCCTTCTTACTCCTATCCTAGAAGATAGCTTGCTATCCTATGTTAGAGAGAAACAAATATATTGTCACATGACAGTCGTCTTTCCGTTCCGTACCCTGAATATTGGCACCATGCATATACATCTCCCTAGATTGTTACCATGAATGTAGTAGTAATTTGACATTTGGCCTGGTACGACTAACACAAATAAGAACAGATAGATTTATGCTTGTCTCATTCCAACACATGAATACATTCATATAAAAGAATGAGACTGGTATAATCGCTAACGTTTCGTTTTTAGCCTTAGTTCCATGCCTTTAGTCCATCTTCCTAGATGCTACATTAACGACATCCAGTTAGTCTTAGATCGCACGCGATCGGTTGTCCACAAAAACATATTAAAAGGAGTCTCGGGGTCGATTCGTATCGGCCGAGACGGTTTAGATTTGTTTTAAAAGTACAATATTCAAATTAAAAATGCGCATGGATACTACATTATAATTTCGAGGGATCACTGTACCAGAAACAGGATAGGACAATATTTTCTCGATAGAAAAATAATCCAAAGTTACGTCTATTTTTTGCCTAGATTCGATTGTTTATTAAAATGAAGCATGTTATTGGGTAAAAAATAGATAAATAAAATCAATAAGCCGAGGGTTTACTGTATGGGTTATGTAAACCTATCTATATTTTATGAGATATTCAATAAAAACCGCTTTTTCGAGCGGCGCGAGGGTTTTTTTCTGAAGGTTTCTGTCAGTCATGCAAAACCTGATAATATAATCTGAAAGTCCATTCTAAATATCGTTCAAATATTTTTTCCAATCGGAAGAGTTGCTTCGCAGATCACCTCCTACGTACAAACTTACAAACTTTACTTCATTGTAATATTTCACTAGATTGTACCTATATTTTTGTGTGTTGTTTCAGTGAGCTCCGAACGAAGGAAGCCCTGTCTCTAGTGGTGCGCTGTGCTCTGGAGCGCGCATCGCGGGAGCGCGGTCCTCCGCCCCCCGACGACTTCACAGAGCCGCTCGAAGCGCCGCCTGTTATGCGTAAGTAATAACGAAACATGCAGATGGCCCACCTGATGTTAAGCGGTAACCTCTGCCTAAAACAATGCATTACATTTATAGTCATTTATAGTCATTTATAGTCATTTATTGATAAATTATCATTATACTTCAAAAACATGGTGTAAAACAATAAAAAGTCGATAATAACATTTATAGGTAAATAGGCACCTACATAAGTACAAACATACCTACAGCATAAAGTAGGTAAAAATAGAAATACCATTAATACTAATAACAAATTGAAATACATTATATTACGACTGTATGAAGTCATCATATCTGTAAAAAGTGTTGTCGATAAGCCAGCGATTTAGTCTGGTTTTGAACACGGTACAGTTTGGTGCATCTTTTATGGACTCTGGCAGCTTATTGTACACTGCTGGACCCATAATATGAGTTAATCTCGATGACTTCACGAGAGTCCGCGGCAACGACACGAGTTTGTGCTGGTTACGTGTCTGATGAGCGAAATCCCCGTGAGTCGCGTAAGAACTTAGGTTTTTCCTCACATATAGTGCCACTTGTGAGATGGCAATACAGGGCAGCGTAAGAATACCTAATTCTTTGAAATGCGGTCTCACTGTTTCGTCACTCCGTATCCGCACAATCGTCCGTTACCTCACAGGTCATGCCCACCTAGGACGCACCCTACGTGGCATTGCGCGCACCACCCTGAGACATAAAAATGAAATGTCTCATGTGCCTGTAATTTCACTGGCAACCATACCTTTCCAATCGGTACATAACAATGCGAGCACTACTGCTTTGCGGCAGAAATATGTAGGTAGTACGTCGGCAGACGAACTCTTTCACAAAAAAGTAGTAACTAGTAGTAAAACAGCCACCGTTTTACTAATACATGACTTGACTTTGATGACGTTGCAAATTATATTGAAAATACACAAATGAAAATGAAAAATAACTTAAAAATGGCAAATGCACAAGCCAATCATAAAAAACCGTCCAAGTGCGAGTCGAACTCGCGCACGAAGGGTTCCGTACCATAACCTATAAACACGGCAAAAAAAAAAACAGGGTTTGTTGTATGGGAGCCCCCTTAAATATTTATTTTATTCTATTTTTCAGTATGTGTTGTTATTGTGGCAACAGAAATAACACAACACACAACAGAAATACATCATCTGTGAAAATTTCAACTGTCTAACTATCACGGTTCATGAGATACAGCCTGGTGACAGACGGACAGCGGAGCCTTAGTAATAGGTCCCATTTTACCCTTTGGATACGGAACGCTAAAAAACTATATCAGTACCTATCGTCTCGTTTCAGCGTCATCCAAGTTCCAGCTGGCGCTGACGCCGCCCGACTTCGCGCAGCATCGCGTGGACGACTTGTTCAAGTCGCTGGGCCCCATCGCCGTGTTCTCCGCCAAGCGGCACTGGAGCGCGCCGCGCCAGGTGGCGCTCCGCAGGACGCGCGCGCGCCGGCGGGACGAGGACAAGGGTCTCCAGCACAGGCACAGCGAGAAGCGAGACCGCTCTGAAGACAACAGGTAACACGCCGCACCGCTCATCACCTTCTTCATCAGCCTCTTCAAGGCTAGAGTGAATAGGTGCCTTCTAGACCCTTGTGCTTCATCTTCGGCCACATCGTCATACTTACCACAGGAGAGATCGTGGTCAAACAAAGCTAAAAAAATACGTGTCTGTCATTTTAGACTACTCTCTAACATCAAAATAAATCAAATCGGAGCTGGGGTCGTACTGCGTCATAGACTGAAGTTCGATTTGGATGTCCAGTTTGCTATTCATTGCGCTGTGTGTTTTAAATATTTCTGCTCTTGAAAAATAAGCTAAAGCACGCAGTGCAATGAACATCAAATTGGTAATTGGACATCGATTAGACAATATGACAGCTGGACAGTTGGGTACCTTTCCTTGTAAGGTTAAGGGTGTAAGAAAGCCAGTGTAGGTTTGGTGTAGGTATTCAAAGGTCGCGACACTTTCATTCATACTAAGCAGTGGCGTAACAATAGGGTGGCAGGGCTGGCAAAATGCCACGGGCTTCGACCCAAAAGGGCCCCGGCCCAAGAGGCCGCGAGCTTTAAATTATTGTTTTTACGTTGTACCTGAGTATTTTAATTTATTTGAAAAGTATATTTTTATAAGTTCTGCTTAAAATCCAAAGAGAGACAACATTTTTTTTTTTAATTTTCGAGTTTAACACGGGCCCACATCTAAATTTTTGAAATTTTTCGAATTTGCCACGGGCCCCAGATGGTATAGTTACGCCACTGATACTAAGTATAATGTTTTATTTTCAGCACGTACTACAGCCAGATTATACGTAGCGACGAGAAATACTCTGAAGAATACGAGAAGAAGAAGTTGCATCGCGTCACAAAACAAAATGGCGTCTACATAAACAGTTACAACAACAACAACTACGAGTACCACCCCAAAGTCCTCGACTACGAGTACAGAAGCAAGCCCTCCGCGGAAAATGGGGGGGAGAACGGGAGGGTCAAAAATGGGGTGGGGAAGAGGAAAGAGCCGTTAAGGAGGGTGGCGAGTGAATATAATGTGTCGAATGGGAAAGATGAAGAAGGTTTCGGCTTCTCTGTGAGAGGGGACGCCCCCGTGGTGATAGCAGCCGTCGAACCGAACTCACTGGCTGACGTGAGTATTACTTGCTTTCTAGACCTTTCTAGAACTAAGTAGTAGAGCTTTTTTGTGAAAGAGTTCGTCCGGGGAAGTACTACCTCCATACCTATTTCTGCAACAAAGCATTAATGCTCGCTTTGCTGTGTTCCGGTTTGAAGGGTATAGGTGCCGGTGAAATTACAGGTACATGAGACTTTCATCTTTGTCTAAGGGTGGGGGGCGCAGTGCAATGCCACATAGGCTGCGTCCTAGGTGGACACGTCCACCTAGGGCGGTCCACATTGGTACCTTATAGGTCACGACCTATGAGGTACCAATGTAGGCAGTGGTTACCGCTTACCATTAGGTGGGCTATCCGCTTGTTCCGTCATTCAAGTAGCTAAATAAAAGCTTTTCCTTACCTAAAACTCTTAAACAAAGATTTAATCCGCTGATTTTCCTATTCTGCCTGGATTAACCCGTTTTTGTGAGAAAAGGTACACGGCAAAAACACGACGTTTATTTTATATATTTAGGCATGATTTAGGGACAATGTGAATGTAGGGATATGTAAAATCTGTACCTTAACCTTTGCTTAATAATGCGTTTGATTTCGTTGAATGTTGTTACCAGATCGGCGGCATGCGAGAAGGAGACTTTATCATCTCGATAGGAGAGCGCGACGTGAAGTGGAGCTCGCACGCAGAGGCCGTGCGCCTCATCCAGGGCGCGGGCGAGGCGCTCACGCTGCGCCTCGCCACGCCCATGGACAAGCACCAACACAAGGTAACGATCTCAAATTCGATAAGCATGACATTCAAATTCGTTAAAACTCGACCAATGACAAATTCCAAATTATAATACTGAACCAAGACCTTATTCCATTAGGTAAAGACTCAATTTAAAGTCTACTGGACATAGCTTTATTTTATGGTCACCCTATTAGAATGAGACACACAGCCTCTGCTGTAGTACATACTACAATCTTGCTCAGCTCGCTTTTCACAGCTGCGAGTGCTCAGTCATGTTTGGTTACTAAGTCCATGTCGAGGCCTTACTACGTAGGTACTTGCGCTGATCATAAGCACAGATAAAAGAATACTATAGCTAACGTGGTTGACGTTAGCTTATCTAGCTCTCTCTCTAGAGTTCTGAAAATTGTGGACAGTTACTCGGAATGAGTCTTCCTTGAAATTAAACCTGTTTTCTTTCTGTTCCAGTCATCACCGGAAACCCCTCGACAGTCCAATTCTAACCAAGGTTCGGTATCAGCTGCCTCCACAGCGTCCAGCGGTTCCACGGCCGTCACAGCAAGGTCTTCAGCCAGGCGGGCGCCATCTTGGAACCCCTTCCGAAGACACACTACACGAGATAATAGTTCACACAGGGGTTCACACACGAGTAACGTAATTTTTAGATGAGATCCTGGATGAATAGCGCCATCTGTTATTTCATTCTGTCAACTCTGCTTGTGAGCTAGACTCCCAGAGCATTCTAAAGTTCTAAAGTACCTACTTTCGTTGTGTACCTTAGCCTGTATTTTAGCTCGACGAATTAATTACTTTTTCCCATGTTTTCATCGTTTTATCGATTTGTGGTGGTTTCGTGGTAGGGAAAGGTATACTGTATAGTATTTCTACTTTTAACGCCATCTTTCGGTTAGTGCTCGTAAACTTTTTAGTCACAAGTTACGGCTGTTGTTAGGGTTGTATTTAGGGTTGTAAAAACAATTGTTTAGGTTAATTTTAGTTCTCCCAAATTGTATATTCGCAAACCGCCTTAATGAAACGTCTTTAGTATTTCAAAACTAAGTCCCAATCGCGCTATTTTTAATATTTCAAACGTTCGTAACATTTTAAGTTTTAGTTTAGATTTAGTGTAGCTGATGTAAGAATGTATCGCGTTTTTTCTATTCTAATATTAGTGAAAAGTTCGATCGATCGTGGTTTTGGTTGTTTTTTGTTTTGGTAAAATAGCGCCATTGGGCCCCTGAACTTTATCTATAAGGGAATAGTATTAATTTTAGGATATCCTAAAAATTAAGTCATGTATCAAATATATGTATCCTTTGATTTTGCATTACTTTTGAGGGTAGGTATGTAGAAAGTTGTATATCTGTCATAACTAAAATTATATAACCTCAAAGCTACTTACTATTATATATTTAGGTTCCTAAATATATAGTTAGATTATGGAACCTTGGCTATGATGTTCCAAAGTTATAATTTTTTCATTACTCTATTGTATAAATATAGTATAACTTCTTTAGTTGTTTTTCTTATAATGATGTCTTAAAATTTTTTTTTGATGTAAGTACTTATTTTATGCTGAGAAAAGCAATCCCATCTGTTTATTTTTATTTTTGGTTATTACAAAACTGCCACATCTTTATTTCCAAAGAAGTGTACAGTTGATGACCTATGCTTAAATAGAGTCCAGTGTGACACTAACAGCAAAATTACAGCACATCAATTTGCATAGATAGTAGGTACTTTGTTAGAGTAGCGTCAATACATACGATTAATCACAGAGGCCAAATAAGTTTTCAATTCTAATTTTTTAAGCATATTTTCTTAGTAAGTTTTGGTACAACTGCTTTTCAAAACGTTTGTTTTATCGAAATTTCACTTAGAACCATTTTTGTAATGTTATATTGCAAACAGCGTCATCTATTGCCGTAACTAATCAACTTTTATTAAGTTTACAGGTATTTTTTTAGAATTGATCATAGTTAATTTTGGTTGTGATCGATTAAAAGATTTATAATTTTGGTTATAATATTGATCGCACCCAAAAATATATAATTTTTAGTAACATAAGGTTTAAAAAATATTTAATTGAATCTGTCATAAAATAATGCGCATTATTTATGATAGATTATAACTTAATATGGTTGCAAATGGCTTGTCTCGGTTTAAATAATGGCGTTTTTGTATAAATATAAGGTGTATAACATTATTGTATTAATGTATAGAAATCAATATAAGGGTAAACTAAACACATAATATATCAAAATGTATAAACTGTTATTGGATAAATTATGAGAGCGTTATACAATAAAATATTTAAAGGACTTCATTTGTTTTTATCTACCTACACTGTTGACTTTGCTAAAGTGGTTAAACCTTAGCGTTAGATGACGCTTTTAACAATCTTTGACAAAATATGAATTTGAGGGTAATTTAATAATAGGCAGAAATAACAAAACAACAATCATTATAATTATGAACAACAATTAATTAAAACAAACATAATAAGCTATCTTAAACTCAATGTATCACAAAAATAATTCAAACTACGTTTTATAAACTACACAAGTTTTACTTATTTTAGGAAATAAATAAGATTCTAGGAACTAAAGTATGATACACTTGTTCCCATCAAAATTATTCTAAAGCCCTGCTAAATGCGTATGGAGGAACGCTTAATGTAGGGTTCCATTTACAAGTCACAGTTTTCACTACAAAAGTTTTCATCACAGGATACCTTTATTATTTGCTCAGATATACCTCTGTATTTATACAGACAGACAGACAGGACAAACATATAGTATCTCCCGTCCGATTATGCCACCGAAAAATTAGCAGGCATAAATACCACGTCATCGTAAAAAATATCTATCTATGTATTATATTGTATTAAGTGTATGACATGTATTGTATGAAGTATATCAGTTATCTAGTACCCATAACACAAGCTCTGCTTAGCTTGGGGCTAGATAATGTTGTGTGAACTGTGTCCAGCATTATTTATTTATTTATTTATCTTCCCTGTCTTTACGCTAGTAATTGTCTATGGGTGTAGGTTTAATAATAACACACACACACACACACTTGACACTTTAGGTAAGGAACTATAAGGTATGTACACTTCTCAATGAGGGGTTCAGTTCAGGAGGCCAATTCTCGGATTGTAGAGATTATCTCTAATTTAGAGATAATGTCGAAGCATGAATGTCTACAAAAAATGTTACGTTAATGTCACAATAACCATCAAATTGTTTTCGATTTGAATGATCTTGGTCGACTTATGTCTATTTGTGACATCACGAGAACAGGAAATTAAGATTTTATTCGACATTCGCCATCTTTTTTCGACATACGTCGAATTCGACTTAATCTCTAAAGCACGAGAATTGCCCTCCTGTTTTTTTTTTTCTTTATAATTGGCGCCGAACGGCTTGTGCATTTGCCATTTTCAAGTAAATCTGTATTTTAACTATATTGTATTTTCAATATGTTTTACAACGTTACACTCCTTTCAAGTCGTCAAAGTCACAGTCGAGTCATGATTTAGTAAAACGGTGGCCAATTTTACTAAAACTTTGGTAGACAATTTCCACCAATTTCAAAAGTCACGCAATTCACTTCCATTTCATTTCACTACACTTGTGCTTTTTAAATGAGCTACATTAGTTAAAATGCCACCAAAATAACACAAAATAACTCAAGAAAACACTAGAAAAAGAAATAAAATAAAAGTAGACAACGTCTCTTTTCGAAAATGGCGGGGAGAGTCCTCCTGTTCTTGAACAAGTGGCCCTTGCGGGTTTCACGGCCGTTTCACATCTTGTTTCACACCTTGAAAATAGATGGCGCCAGCTCTGTACAAGCTAAAGTAGCTCTGTCAAAATAAATTGAAATTTCAACGACAACAACGTAGTGATACAATCATAGACGTAGAATTTTTTCGCTACGCTAAATAGACAAACGAAGCGTGGGAGAGAGAAGTCATTTTTAAATGTACCCCGTGCAAGAAGAAAAGTGACAGCAACAATGTATTGTATGTGACATGTTTTGCTTGAGTACATGCGCATACCGGACGGTCTCTTGTGCAGTTTAACTAATTTTTGTTTTTTTTTAGTAATCTTACTATTAAATAACAAATATAACTTTATATGACAATGGTGTCGTGTTCAGTTTGTGACTGTGAAGATACAAGACGTAATTATCTGGGAAAATACACGTTTCACAGGTAAATAAGAGATTATTGGTAGTTCGATTGTATTGCTTATTTTATCAATTCTGCTTTAGTAAATGGCCTAAAAACCAGTTTCATTCGTAGATTAGGACTTTCCCTTATATTTTTTAATAATATTTCGTTGCTGCACCTAGAAATAAACAATATTTTATGTAAAATATAAAAATGTTTGATTACGATAGGGCTTGACCAAGTGATGACGTCGGAAATATCGATAGTCCTGTTGCAGTCTATATCGTAGTATAATGCGCATCATGTAAAAAGAACGCTGGCGGTCAAGCTTCTTCAGGCGTTCCAGCGTTCAAATTTTTGTCCATCCTAGAATGGAGGTTTACTTTGTTTGGAGTAAATATGTGTGCTCTGTTAACATTTTACCGTTTTTTAAAAAATCTATAATAACCAGGTGGACATTGAGGTGTGTGTTTTTGTATTGACTATTGAAAAGGTAACTTTAAAGCACCACGGGTGTTTTTATTGCAGTTTGTGTAGTAGATATTTTGGAGTAAATATTTACGTTGTTGATTATTACACACGCCTTTTTCCCCGAAAGGGTATATTTATTTTTTATTTTTTATAAATAATTATTGTTTATTTCTGCTTAATAAAATAATAGGTAACAAATTAAATTTAAATGTACCCCAAAAATTCCGTTCCAGCGGGACTCGAACCTGCACCCTCGCCTGTGATCAGCGATGCCTTTACTTTCGAACTTTGAACAGAAGGTTTCCAATGAAACACCTGTAGATACAGCACTATCAACTTTGCGCTATAGCCGAGTGATAGTGCCCACAAATTTCGTCTCCAGCGTCATAGCTCGATCTATGGCTAAATTGTTTAAGGCATCGCCGATGACAGGCGAGGGTGTGGGTTCGAGTCCCGCTAGAACGGAATTTTTGGGTTACATTTAAATTTAATGTTATCCATAAAACGTAGTTTACACTTGAAAAATAATAAACTTTGAGGTAACAAATTGTCTATAGATAAAGTAACAGAGTGAAAAATTATATGGGCGTAGCACGGCTGATATAAAATGTTTTTGTGCTTTCAGATTTCCAAGTAATCCTTTGCTACGAGAAAAATGGTTATCGGTTATAAGAAGAGTGGGATGGACTCCAATAAGAACTCCACTAGGTATATGCAGCAAACATTTTAAGTTTAAATTTCAAAGGGAAACTCTAAGATCCCACCTATAAATAAAACTGTAATATTTAGGGGTCAATAAATAATAAGGTTTATTTATTAACTGTATTCAAAATTGGAATAAGAACCTTATTCTCTTTATGACGTCAAATCTGCCAAACTGTGTTATTCATGAAAGACTTAATCTGCATTAAGATGTATTTATCTACCATACACATCAGGGACGGATGATGAATTCTATCGACAATGTAAAAGTGTTGTTCGAGGACAACACTATTTTTAACTCAGACATAGACTTTCACCAACACGTGCTCATATTTTTTTTGGTTCCATCTTCGATCTCTAATTGTAGATCTAGTACATATACTAAATCTATGGATACAATGCATGTGTTATGACAAGTATATTTGAGTCAGCGCCATCTATCGAGCCAAATCGAACTACTTTTTTTTTAATTCGAAATTGAGACATTGCACATGATTGCATAATACATATTGCATATACATATTGCATTGCATATTGCATTGATTGCATTGCACTGTCCACTGAACCCACAGCGAGTCCAGTACTATCTGCTGTCGAGATATTGTTCTATGGTCCGCTTGGAGTCGTCGTACACACCGAAGAACACGAACCCTCCGAGCATGAACGCCGTCATGCGCGGAGTGACGCCCGCGAACAGACCTCGCACACCTGACACAAACATTATCAGTGCTTGATTTTACATACTATAGTTATTTGTTATATATTGCGCGAGCCATCGGGCTCGAAAAAGTTGCGTCCTCGCCTTACGTAAGGCGTGTATCCTCGTCTTGTTAATACGCACCTGATTCTAGATAGATGCTGGTGAGGCCGGGCCGTATCCTCAGCTTCCTGGTGAGGGAGTAGTCCTCGGCCAGCATGATCCTCGTCTTGTTAATACGCACCTGATTCTAGATAGATACTGGTGAGGACGGGCCGTATCCTCAGCTTCCTGGTGAGGGAGTAGTCCTCGGCCCGCATGTTCCTCGTCTTGTTAATACGCACCTGATTCTAGATAGATGCCGGTGAGGACGGACCGTATCCTCAGCTTCCTGGTGAGGGAGTAGTCCTCGGCCCGCATGTTCCTCGTCTTGTTAATACGCACCTGATTCTAGATAGATGCTGGTGAGGACGGGCCGTATCCTCAGCTTCCTGGTGAGGGAGTAGTCCTCGGCCCGCATGATCCTCGTCTTGTTAATACGCACCTGATTCTAGATAGATGCTGGTGAGGACGGGTCGTATCCTCAGCTTCCTGGTGAGGGAGTAGTCCTCGGCCCGCATGTTCCTCGTCTTGTTAATACGCACCTGATTCTAGATAGATGCTGGTGAGGACGGGCCGTATCCTCAGCTTCCTGGTGAGGGAGTAGTCCTCGGCCCGCATGATCCTCGTCTTGTTAATACGCACCTGATTCTAGATAGATGCTGGTGAGGACGGGCCGTATCCTCAGCTTCCTGGTGAGGGAGTAGTCCTCGGCTAGCATGATCCTCGTCTTGGCGAGGTCGAGCGGCGTGGTAACGGCGGCCGCGAACCCGCCCGCCACGGACCCGCAGAGCGCGCTCTGATAACATCACAACAACTTTACATCATCATAGATAGAATATAATAGAATATTATAGATAGAATCAAAAACTAACACAAAGGCACACGCCACATAGAAATGGAATCTGGTGCTGAAGTGACGCTGGCTTGTTCATTCAAATGTCATAAAAAACTATATTGAAATAAGGCGCAATATAAAACTCTTGGCCTACCACAGCCTATGCAACAAAGTCTTACCTCTTGGCTGTGGTACAGCCTATGCACCATATTCAGAGGCTTTGTCCTACCACTTTCCAAAGTCTGGAGGGTCACGCACGCTGCTCACGTATCAAAGTCTCTTGGTTGAGCACTCTGTACGCATCCAAGTAATCATATAATACCTGAAAAGTGGTGATCTCTCCGTTATTATTGTTCTTGATCGCAGTCTTGAGTAGTTCCCAGAGCGGCAGCTCTATGAAGCTGAACGGCAGGTCCCGAGCGACCGTGGAGAAGAACCCTCGGTAGATGCCTTTCCGGAACCCTTCTGTTCTGTACGCCTACAAGATAACAAATTAAGTTATTGGTGTTTCCGGCCCAAGAATAGACCCCTCCATCTCCTCCCGTGGATGTCGTAAAAGCCGACTAAGGTATTACCCGGACTTATTGATAAGATTTGTCCTGGCTGCTAGCTTATTTAAGGAATGTTTTATTACTGGAAGAAAGCGTTAGCCGAGTCAGTCGTGGGAAGCAATGTCGGCGATGAGCTCACCACTTGTCACGTTTATATTCCACGATGGTGCAAACCCCTGTGAAAAGAGGCCTATTTAGGTTCTGCCTTCGGGGAAAAAGGCGTGAAATTACCGCTGAATATTTTCTCAAATCGAAGGAGCCTAAAGAGGGATTAAGGAGGGCCAATTTCAAAAAATAAATCTATTGAGAAAAGGGTAAACCTTTTCTCAATAGATTTATTTTTTGACAATCGTGTTTCTGTTCTTGATTTATTTAGATTACATCCTCAAGTAATATCAATAGTGTTAATATCAAATTTGTAACCTTTAGCGTTATTAGGTGACCGTTTAACAAAACAAATGTAAAATTTTAACATATTTTTGTGACTAAACAGTTGTAAGACTTTCCCATAGACTCTGTCATACTCCAAGCTTGACAGTTAAAGTACTAATAAAGTACAGACAGACAGTAAACAGAGTATAATTTTACACAGAAATGACTGTCGTTGGCTTTTATATTGGTCATTATTTGCGGCAAATCATATTTGGTTAAGAAAACACTGAGTTAATAGCGAAAATCAAAATTACTAAAATCATCAAAATTTACTAAAATATCGATGTTATTTTCGCTATTAATCCACTGTTTTCTTCAACCAAATATGATTTGCCGCAAATAATGACCAATATAAAAGCCAACGACAGTCATTTCAGTGTCAAATGCTACTCTGTACGCCCATATTTGTGCAAATACGTTTGTATGAAAAAGCAACCACCTTAAGTTACTCACATCGGCCAGTATAGCGATGCTGCTTCTCATGTTGGAGCCGACGTACGTCTGTTTCCGCTGCTTCGCGATCTCTGTCGGCACTCTGATGGCGCAAGCTAGCTGGAACAAAGGGTTACCTCTACTATACCAACATTCTATTCGACGGCATGAGACAAGATACACAGACCCGAGGCGTGAGATCAGACACGTGGCGTGAGATCAGACAAACATGGCATGAGATGAGACACGTGGCGTGAGATCAGACAAACATGGCATGAGATCAGACAAACTCGGTGTGAGAAAAGAGACCTCGTCTCGAGCACCGTCAATGCCTTTCGATCTTCTATAGTTTACATTTCGGAGAATGCTCCCAGGAACTGCACGATCTGATCCCACCTTCTCCTTTTCATCATAGGACGAGCAGATGCACGGTTCGGTGCGATCCTTACCTCATTAGTATACCCTCTATTCGTACTAAACGTTTCCAGTTCTACCTTTATAATGCGAACTGCTAAGAAGTGGAACAGACTACCGTCGGTTGTCTGAAAACTATAATCTGGGTCTCTTCAAGGCTAGAGTGAATAGGTGCCTTCTAGACCTTTGTGCTCCGGTGAGATCGTGGTCAAACAAAGGTCTATACAATACTGTGGCACATTTATGAAGACTCACCACTTCACCAATGCTGGCGGCGAACATGTGCACCAATGGAGCGTACCCGGTGGCTACATGCGGCTGGAGCAATGTCTTGGTGGTCTCGTACGATACGAAGAACAGGGCTGTAGTTGGCATGGAACTCGTTGCTACTGTGAGAAGACCTAGAAAGCGATTAGATTATTTCAAAATCTGAAGTATTGCAGATAATCACAATAATATTATAAAGGCGAAAGTTTGTGTGTGTGTTTGTTACTTCTTCACGCTAAAACGGCTTGAAGGATTTGCATGAAATTTGGAATGGAGATAACTGGACTCCCGGAATAATACATAGGCACATTTTTATCCCGATATTCCCACGGGATCGAGACTTACGCGGGTATAACCGCGGGGCACAGCTTGTACAGAATAATTTAAATTTAAAAGATGAAATTAGTTTCTAAGCTATATTATATTATCTTTCTTTTGTAATTAGTTTTAGCACGCCAACCTTTTTGTATCATCCTCATGGATGACTGGCAGAAAATGCTGCTTAGCATTAAGTCCTCCGTTTGTACAATTTCCTTGTGTTTTGTGCAATAAAGAATTAAATAAAAGATCCACATCATACTTTTTTTTTTTTTAATAGCGCCGCACGGCTTGTGTTCACTAGGAAATGATATAAAACAAAACTAGACGACGTCTCTTTTCGAAAATGGCGGGAAGAGTACACATGAGCCTTATTTAACTACTTTTTACTTATTCATAAGCCATTTTCCACGCAAGCTTCCACGAAATTTACATAGATGGCGATGTATAGCGACCTCTTGGTTGCATGTGCTATTAATATATTATATACACACATAGACACACGCCTTTTTCCCCGAAATGGTAGGCAGAGCCTCAATGGGCCGCATTTCACGGTGGGTTGCACCATCGTGGAGTATAGACGTGACAAGTGGTGAGCTCATCGCCGCCATTGCCTACCACGACAGACTCGGCCAACGCTTTTTCCAGTAATAACACATTTAATAATAAGCTAGCAGCCAGGACAAATCTTATACCAACGAATAAATAAAATAAATAAAAAATAATGCTGGACACAGTTCACACAACTTTATCTAGCCCCAAGCTAAGCAGAGCTTGTGTTATGGATACTAGATAACTGATATACTTAATACAATATAATACATAGATAGATATTTTTTATTATACATAGAAACCCACAACACCCATAACACCCATAACACCCTGAACAAATATCTGCGATCGCACAAATATTTGTTCTGAGGTAGGAATCGAACCCGCAACCTCTTGCGTCGCCGGCCAACCTTCACCCGCCGCGCCACAGAGGTCGTCACGAATCTTATCAACAAGTCTGGGTAATCACAACATCCACGGCAAGAGACGGAGTGGTCTATTCTTAGGCCGGACACACCGCAGCACTCTACCCCTTCTATGCGTTTCCTACCTAATGTTTTTTCTGAATGCCCTAACTGATGGAGACACTTAATTCGGTACACTTACCTCTGTAGACTCCTTTGAAGCCACCTGCCTTCTGGAAGCCCTGCTCGCTCTGCAGGCGAGTCTTCAACGTGTCCAGTGGGTACAGCGCTACATCCACTGAAATCCCTGCCAATGCTCCAGCCTGAAAACATGTTTTACGTGGTCCATAATTGGAATGATTTACCTGAAGATGTTGTTACTGCCACATCAATAAACGCTTTCAAGAACAAATTAGATAACTGGTTGCGAACGAACAAACTGTTAACAATTAAAGACATTAAAGTGTAATCAGTGCAGCGAGTGGAACTAAGACATTTCAACACTCTGAAATAGGCACATCAGCGAAAGCTGCTCGTCTATAATTTTAAATAATAATAATAATAATATATTTTTGTCTGTACTCTGATTTTTGTTTACTGCCGTGAATCATCCTGCTACTGCCGTCTCAGGCCTAATTATGTAGGCCGAACTGTACTAATGTTTATGTTAAAGAACTCCCTTTTCGGCATTCAAACTCTATGGGTGGTCCATTATTTTTTATTTATTTATAATACACAGGCAGCTGTCGGAGCTGATGCTTGTATATCTTAGCACTATAGGTAATGTAAAGTCTATTTTTGAAAGAATTCACTGAGGGGGCACTGATCACTGAGTCTGATAACCAAGTGCGCACAAAGCGATTGGGCAATATGTGCATCCTCGGATTGCTGGTACTTGGCAGCTTCAGCAAGCATCCTCTGAGCCCTATGTTATTATTTATGGTAAATTGTGATAAATCTGGTATACTGTAGTGGTTGTTTAGGATCTTTTAGGCCTCTATTAGGTCTCCGCACTGTCTACGTTGCTGAAGGGCAAGGGGGATTATGTAAGCAATACTGTACTAGTTACTACTACTACTAGTTATAGCTGGTATTTTCTCTGTTGGAATTACTTCAGATACTGACTGTACACCCACACCGACACTGCACAGTATGCCCCAACACCACACACACTCACGGTGCTATACAACAGAACACCCAACTGTCACATACATAGTCTTGATCCCACACTAGGATCGTCTGTGTGGTTGATATCAGGAACTATGAGTACCATGACACAACACACAGACAAGGAATTAATATTGGCAGATCATAACTTTTTTTTTTATCTATTTTTTTTCGGAACTTTTGTCGTTCGACGATTATGCCAGTTCCATTGGTCGCTCTCCTAAGCTACTCATCAAATTTATTGAACCAGCCCATATATGGACCGGTAGAGCATGATGGCTGCGTCTGATGTTTGCGCAGTCAACGTGCTCTGAAATAGACCCACATCGAGCTGTAGAATCAAACCTTCAACCTCCACGTCTCAGCCGGCTACTCGCCTGCTGCGCTGCGGCTGCATCGGGACACTATGATTAAAGTGCAAGAGGTGGATACAGCAATCAACATCTATGTTTCCCACATGTCTGCCTAAATTTATATGCATATTTATTTTTTAGGATTAAGCGCATCTGATCATTAATAAAATACTTAAGTCATTTTTTTATTCTTTAACAAAGGATCATTTTGAATTCTCTTATAAACTACGGCAAAGAATATACTACCTATTATACTAGCCTATACCTATGCCTATGCCTATACCTATTATATATTTACTACCATAGGAACTAGGAGAATTTACTCTTGTCCTTCCACAAATAAACTAATAAGACTCAGGGAAACAAAGCTTGGTTTTTTTTGTGATTTTTCTCGAGCTTTTGGTACAGCAAACTGTTAGCAGCAAAAATCTACAAGTGCATAATATTGTAAACAGATTAGAAGAATATTATGCAACTAGTGGAGAAGATAATAAAGTAAATAATACTTCACATAACCTTACATAACATAGGTTCATTGGATCCAATAAAATAATTAAAACTTACGAATAACGGCGGCAAATAATGATTCCGTGATTTCGAGTTGTCCGCTCTAGTAGCCATATCAAATTAATTAGTTCAGCTATTTAATTTCAAAATATATTGTATATTCTATATTCTAAGATTGTTTAGAGGAAAATTAATACGATATAACCTCAACCACTCGTTACACAATCTTGGATGGAATAGGAAAATATCTTTTAGAATTAAAATAGATTATGAACACAAGTTCTTAGACGTAGGTTTCAATCAATTCCTTGTTTAGCTTGTTTAACTAAAACAATTTTTCAAGCAAAAAATTAATGAATAACCAATATTAAATATTTACATAGCTGATAACAGCTGATACAAACAAAAACTTTAAACTACAGCTGATAAGATAACCTATAAAACATTAGCATTTAGCAATCGCCCGCGCGCGCCCCGCTAGCTTATTACGTATCTTGCAATAGCAATGCGATAGCAAGAATTGCGCGATTCTCGCATCCAAATCGCAAATTCGTATTACGTATCAGCGATTCCTAATACGATTTTGCGATTTTGATGCGATAATCGCGCAATTTTTGCTATCGCATTGCTATTGCAAGATACGTAATAAGCTAGCCGGTTGGTTCCTACTTCTTCTTCTTCTTCTTCTTCATAAAATGGCTTCTGACTGGGGAATGATTCAGACAATTTCGCCAATGTCAAGTGCTAGTGATTTTTTATTCGCTGAAATCAATGTGAAATCAATCGCTTTGACAAAGTAAGAAGAGAAGTTAATCAAGAAGAAAGTGACAAGTGAGTGTGAATCATTTTTTGACTCATACGAGGCTTGGTTGGAGGCTGGTAGGTTTCTGTCTGGCTGGGCGCACTAAGGACCCGCCGCGCCGCCTCTCCACCATAGTGATTATGTCCTAGATGCCTGCGGCGAAGTTGGAGTGACGTCAAACATAATTGTCAAAACAGCGAATCCCCGAAATGGAAGTACTTATCTAGTACTAGGTATTTTAAGAATTTGAATAACAATTTATACGAAAGACATAAACATAAACAACTTACGGAAGAAAAATACGTTACGTACGACTAGGCGGTATGGTCTAAGACTATAGCCTGCCCGAAAGGGCGAAAGGGAAAAAAAAAAAAACTAGGTAGGTAGTTGCTTTTCGAGTCGAAGCTAGGGCGAATAGCACAAGCCAGAGGCGTAGCTCTGTTTTACTCTCGGAAGAGTTGTAGGTACCGTTGAAAACAGTTGCCTATAATCCCAATACCATAAGCTGGGAACAAATTATCAGACGCGTCCGTCAGCCGCGGCTTATTGATATCTAGCCAGTACATTTAATACTACACTGTGCAAACTATCAGTTGTAAGACGCGGACGTGACCTTAGTCGCCCTTGAGCGTTCAGACGTCCGAACAGAATCTAACAGTACCACGGGCAATAAACGGAATCTAGCCGGCTGGATGTGCAACTACCGTGCACACCGCTTAGCCGCGTCTGTCAGCAGTGTCAGCCGCAGCTGATGGACGCATCCGATAGTTTGTTCTCAGCTTCATTCTTGCTCTACGTCCCAATCCAAACGAAGTAGGTAACTATGTCAGGTTGCTTGGTCAATAAACCTCATTCGAGTTCTGACAGAAAATAATAAATACCTTCCTTGGCAACCGGTGACGTCAAGGGCAGTCAAAGAATAATTTGTTTTGGTGTCTCATGTTCTCACAAAGTACCCATATTTGGAAGTTGTTTGAATTTTCTCTGAATTTATTTATTTATAATGCCGAAGATTTATCCAACCGCTCACGATGGCATCAAATACCACAACGTTCGTAAGGGCAGCGATCCTGGTTGCTACCAACTTCACAGGTAACAAAAAAAAAAGGTTTTCCTTAAAAATCATCAATATTTTGATTCCTATAACGGTGGCGTAACCAGTGATTTTACTGCAGGCCTTCGGTTTGCCGCCTCAAATTCCCTATCTCGAAGCGTCCAATCCACAAATGCGAGATCCCTAAGCATGATATCTATATGGTGCCCCAAATCGGCGGCTGGAGGGAGCTGCTGGTGCCGAAGGTTGAAACGAACTACTACCCGGCGGTTATGCATAAAGATGACTATGATCGGCTGAAGAAGCAAGCTAAGGTGAGCGCCTGATTTATTTCTACCTCGCAAAGTAATTTGCTCTGAAGTTTTTTGTAGGCGCCTGTAAATAAATTATATAGGTACAAATAAATACCTACAATATAATAAATAAAGACTATTTTCACAAGTCAGAGATAATAATAACATTAAGGTGGATCGTGTCGCTTTTCCCGTGAAATTCAATCGTGGTTTTGCAGATCTCATCAACACTTTCTCGAGATAGCGAAAACCGATTTCGCGAAAACTTTTTGATACACATGTTTTTAATGAATGGATTTCATGTTTTTTCACATAGATATCTCGAGAAGTGTTGATGAGCTGTGATGAGCAAAAACTATTTAGAATTTCGCGCCACAAGACGATCCACCCTATATCCAAATATATCTATTATGTGAAATAAAATAAATTAGGGAGGGTGCTGCTGTGGACGGTTGCGAAAGACCGGGTGTAGGTACCACATCGCAAGGCGCGGTGCTCGTACGAGCTTCACACATATTTCCTCTAATATGGGTATCCTAAGGGAGCTATCCATGTGGAAGCCAAGCAGTTAGGTACCTACTTTAGAAATGTTTCTGTGCCGGCACCACAGCGATCACCTTGAGGGCGGTTTTTTGACTTGAAATTCAAATACAATTTCAAAATCTTTATTTCAGGCTTATTGAGAATTGTACTAAACCTAAACAATAAGCCCATTGAAACATAAATACCTCAGAAACATATTTATATAGATATATATAAAAACACTTTATTTATAACTTAATCTAACACACGTGTGATCGCCGACGCGTCGCGGCCCGGGGGATCACGTGACAGAAGGTCCTTGAACCACCGGAACTTCATCCCTTTCGGCCAGAAGTCAGGGCTCAAGTAGGTCTTCAGATCTTCCGTAGGTTTCACCATAAATGAGCTAAAGCCCACATTATGAAGAAGTTCCGACTTCATGACCCTCAATCCCACTCTGACTTTCTTCCTGATGTACTCCACCATCTCTGCGGCCTTCACGTCGAAGTAGACGCGGGACACGTAGACCTAGACACGCAATGTCCGTTAGTTTGTTTAGAAAAAATCTTGCAAGCAGAATTGGAACCACTTCTTGACATCCGATTGACCTATCAAGATGAGAATACAATATGGTGACAGCAAGCTGATCTGATGATGGAGACGGAAGGTCCAAAACGGAACTCCTCGAGCCTAGTAGCTTGGAAATGTTTGGGGTCATTTTGATCAGCTCACGGTTTGTTTCTACATACACAATTTTAAAAGAAAGTGGCAAACTTTTGCCCTCTGCAGGTTTATTCGTTATATAGCATTGTCTGCATCTCGCTTATGGCGCGAAATTCAAATTTTTCGGTGTGTTCTGCTCATTACAGCTCACCAACACTTCTTCGGATAGTGAAAGTTGAATTCGCGAGAACTGTGACTTGCTGTGACTTACGTCAGTACGAATACCCTAAACACAAAACCCAGGTTTATTTTGTTTATGGTATATTTATGCAATTACAACATGTGTGTTAAGTCTCCTAGTTCTCGCGAATTCACCTTTTGCTATCTGAAGAAGTGTTTGTTGGTTGTATTGAGCAAAAAACACCAAAAATTTTGAATTTCGTGCCATAAGCTTATAACCTGTACTAGGTATTATGTATTCTGTGACGCAACGTACATTATGTAAGTTGGTAGATTATTACCTACATAGGTAGATTGTTTAATAACAGATTCAGACCCAAGAAGAGGTGCTCGAGGCCATGCACAGTCAAGAGGCCGCCATTCAGTTGGCAGCCAAGGAGTCAGAGGCCAGGAAGCGACACCTCAAAGAGTCGTTGCTGCCGCAGCCCGGCGCGGCTGGCGACTCCGCCACGGGCACCGCAGACCCCGAGCTGGAGGGCCCTGACCAGGCCGCGCACACATTGTCGCGCGCCGAAAGTATGTTAATCGCTTACTTAGTTAACTGAACAATTAGAGCATTGTGTTTTTTTGTATACAGGTACAATTTGGTACAGTTTTACCCTAAATATTACAGTAGTAGAACATGCTAAATATACAGAAATTTTCACAGCTCGCTCCGCTCGCCGTTATATATTCTGATGATAGCTATCTTTAGTACTTCTCCTCAAACGAAAAATATTGCATTTTTAGATCGCGATCGATTATTTATTTATTTATTAAGAAACAAGTAGGTACAACACCATAACAGAAATCCAAAGCGATGTGATGCATGCACACAATTATATAAAAATAAAAAATAAAAACAACCAAGCTTAGAATAAGTAGGTAATACCTACCGAGGATAGACATACAATAATAATAACTAATAATACTTGCATTAAATATTCTCTAAAACAAGCTGCGCCATTTCCATAAGTTTCGGCAAGCTATGACAAAAAATGTCCACATTGTTCTGTGATTATGGTCGCGTTGGAACAGGAGTAGGTAAATTAAGTTTATAAGACGATTCAAAGTGATCCTTGTGATTTCAATTAATAAAGTACCCTTAAACCTCGGAATATTATTACAAATTAGTAGCTTTTATAGGTAGTTAATTAAATTTCTGATTAATGTAGGTAAAAGTTGCAATAAAGTAAATTAATTATGTACCTACTACCTAGTCTATATGATGGGTGCTGAGAAAAGGGCGGCACATGGCTTGGGGCCTAGAGCGGCCAAGACTGCAAATCCGCCACTGGCTTTGCGGCAGAAATAGGTGTGGAGGTACTACTTCCCAGGACGAACACTTTCACAAAAAAGCTCTATTAATTACTAGGTACTACTAAAAACTGTGGTGGCATTAGATAACGTAATAGTCAGTAGAACTGCCACTGGCGCTAGTGTCGCACTCAAGCCGCTCTAAATACCTACTCACTCGCCACGTCCGGGATGTTTTTAGGGTTCCGTACCCAAAGGGTAAAACGGGGCCCTATATCTACTAAGACTTCGCTGTCAATCCGTCTGTCACCAGGCTGTATCCCATGAACCGTGATAGTTAGACAGTTGAAATTTTCACAGATGATGTAGGTATTTCTGTTGCCGCTATATAACAACAAATACAAAAAAAAAGCGGCCAAGTGCGAGTCGGACTCGCCCATGAAGGGTTCCGTAGCAGCAAGTAACATAATATAAAAGTTCTTGGATGGATTACGATTAATGACGTTTTAAAAAAACTACTTACTCGATCTCGTTCAAACCAATTTTGAGTGAAAGTTTACATGGTAATGTACATCATATATTTATTTTAGTTTTATCATTCTCTTATTTTAGAAGTTATACACACTTTTTACCACTTTGGAAGTGTCTCTCGCGCAAACTATTCAGTTTAGAAAAAAATTATATTAGAAACCTCAATATCATTTTTGAAGACCTATCCATAGATACCCCACACGTATGGGTATGATGAAAAAAAGTTTTTTGAATTTCAGTTCTAAGTTTGGGGAACCCCAAAAATAGAAAACTACTTACTAGATCTCGTTCACACCAATTTTGAGTGAAAGTTTACATGGTAATGTACATCATATTTTTTTTTTAGTTTTATCATTCTCTTATTTTAGAAGTTACGGGGGGGGGACACACTTTTTACCACTTTGAAAGTGTCTCTCGCGCAAACTAATCAGTTTACAAAAAATATATATTAGAAACCTCAACATCATTTTTGAAGGCCTATCCATAGATACCCCACACGTATAGGTTTGATGAAAAGAAATTAATTGAGTTTCAGTTCTAAGTATGGGGAACCCCAAAAATAATTGTTTTTTTTTAAAAATTGTGTGAAAATCTTAATGCGGTTCACAGGATACATCTACCTACCAAGTTTCAACAGTATAGCTCTTATAGTTTCGGAAAAAAAAGGCTGTGACATACACGGACAGACAGACAGACAGACAGACAGACAGACATGACGAATCCATAAGGGTTCCTTGTCTTTGACTACGGAACCCTAAAAAAAGAATAAAATAAATATTTAAGGGGGCTCCCATACAACAAACGTTTTTTTTGCTCGTTTTATTGTTTCTATGATAGGTTTTAGGGCAGTGAGTACAGTGAGGCAGTGGGTGATAATGTCGATGTGTTGCAGTGCTACGTGCTGACTACATGCAGGGCCCGCGCATGTGCAACCGCATTATCCTGGCGTCCAAGTGCCACGCCATCCGCGACGCGCAGATCGCAGAGAAGGAGCTCATCAAGAAAGAGCTTGACGAAGAGGAGAGACGGTAAACCACACGCTACAATACGAAGGCGACACTGAAAGTTTTTAAAACTGGCCACTTGTAAAAGATATCTCTTTGACAATATTAGTGTGTATGTGTTTCTACTTCTTCTTTCTTTTTTTTTCTTTTTTTTTTGCTTTCTGTGCATTATTTGCAACAATTTAACCAATTAGTTATTTCATTCAATTCAATTCAATTTTTTTTCAATTCAAAAACCGCCTTACGCCAGATATTGACTATAAGCTAATACCCGAGCAAGCTGGGTTTCGACCTGGAAAGTCCTGTTCCAGTCAAATTCTAAAGCTGACACAACACATCGAGGATGGATTTGAAACCAACAAGATAACCGGTCTTGCCCTGGTCGATTTATCGGCGGCATATGACACAGTCAATATTAAACGGCTCCTCATAAAAGTAGAAACTATGACCAACGACACAGGGTTCGTACGCATACTCGGTGAACTCCTTTACAATCGTCGGTTCCAAGTGTACCTACACTCAGGGAAGAGCAGGTGGCGTTCTCAGAAGAATGGCCTTCCTCAAGGAAGTGTCTTAGCCCCAGCCTTATTTAATATTTACACAAACGACCAACCTTGCGTCTCACGTACTAACCGGTTTTTGTATGCGGATGACTTGGCGTTGGCTACACAGACCACTACCTTTGAAGAGGCGGAGACCAACCTTGAGCTAGCTCTCAATGAACTTGGCCAGTACTATGAAGTGAATGGTCTAAAACCCAATCCTACCAAAACCCAGGTCAGCGCATTCCATCTACGTAATCGCCAAGCAACACGAGAGCTCAAGGTTAGCTGGCAAGGCATCATCATCGAATACTGCTCGCATCCAAAGTACCTAGGGGTAACGTTGGATAGGACTTTGAGCTTCAAGTCCCATTGCCACAAAACCAAGCTCAAGGTTGGTACGCGCAACAACCTTCTCCGCCGCCTCACTACCACCAAATGGGGAGCAGCACCAGACGTGCTCCGCACGACCGGTATGGCACTATGCTTCTCCGCAGGCGAATTTGCGTGTCCTGTTTGGCACCGGTCCGCAGACGCCAAAGTTGTCGATGTTGCGCTGAACGACACCTGCCGCACGATAACTGGTTGCCTGAAACCGACCCCTCTAAACATGCTTTACCCGTTAGCAGGCATTGCTCCACCTTCCATCCGACGGGATGTCGCTTGTGCAACAGAGAAGGCGAGACAAGCATCTGACAACCGACACCCTCTATTTGGACACCAAATCCCGAGAGCCCGGCTGAAAAGCCGTAAGAGCTTTGTCCGCGTAACTCAAGCAGCACAAGATCACCCGGCTGCCATGAAAGTCAAAGCATGGAAGGAGACGCACCCACCACCGGCTGATTTTATAACCCCGCAGGAACACCTACCCCCAGGTCATGAGCTGCCGTGGCCGGTTTGGAAATCTATGAACAGGCTCCGGACCCAAGTTGGCCGCTGCAGACAGAACCTCTGCAAATGGGGGATGCGAGACTCCGCCCGGACTGAATGCGACTGTGGAGCTACCATTCAGTCCATGAATCACTTGCTCACCTGTTCCTTGTGTCCCACCACCTGCACAAGGGAGGACCTTAACAAAGCCACAGACAATGCTGTAGAAGTGGCTACATTTTACTCTAAAATAGTTTAAACAAAAAAAGGTAAACCGTTGATACGATAGAAGAAGATTCAATTTTTAATAAATAAATAATGCTGGACAGTTCACACAACATTATCTACCCCCAAGCTAAGCAGAGCTTGTATTATGGGTACTAGATAACTGATATACTTATTACAATACACATACTTACATACACGTACTTATTACATAGATATTTTATTTTTAATTTACATAGAAAATACCCAGAACACCCTGAACAAATATCTGCGATCGCACAAATATTTGTTCCGAGGCGGGAATCGAACCCGCAACCTTCTGCGTCGCAGGCCAAGCTTCGCCCGCCGCGCCCCAGAGGTCGTCAATGAATGGCTTCTTGTCATTTGTTTTACGATTTGGCGTCAAATTGGAAAATTTCTGTCCAGTGTCACGTTAGCATGAATTTAACGCGAGAAAATTTTCATGCAATGATTTTTTATGACTTTCGGTGTCATTTAAGTCAACAAGAAAGTTATGATAGACTTCGATTGGCCTTTCACGATGAAGTCCCATCTCGTGCCACTGTTTACCACGTGGTCGCACTAATCTCACCGATGATCTGCGTGAGGGACGGCCTTCTACGGCGACGACTGAAGATAACATCAGACATGACTATCAGACATCGGCAGGCGTCTGCCGATGGGGTGTTCCCACGGCATGTTGCCTGTGAGGCTGTGGCCTTGCGTCTATGTGCCTGTGAGAAATCGGGCCGTGCGGAAATGCACCTATATATGCCTTTTCTAAAGCAGTTTTTTTTAATTTCCCTTTAATCACATTCAAGCTTGTGAACGGAATCTCTTTCAGACTGGATGCCGTGATGGAGGAGAACCGTCAGTCGGCTGTGAAGCGAGCTGAGGCTGATGAGGAGCGCCGTCACGGCCTGCGGCTGCAGAATCTAACCGCGTTGAAGGAACAGCTCCATGCACACGAGTTTGCTAAGGTAAAGAACTCGACGAGACTGTAAAAGTAAAGAACTCCACGGGAATGCTAAGTGAATAACTCCACTGTTTAGGTATTAAACAGCAAGGCTGCAAGGTAACGAACTCCACAAAACAGCTGCTAATTTAAAGAACTCCACGAGACTGCTAGGTGAATAAGTCCACGGGACTGTTTAGGTATTAAAATGCAAGGCTGCAAGATAATACTCTCCGCGAAGCTTTTAGTAAAGAACTCCACAACACGCTGCTAATTTAAAGAACTCCACGAGGCCATAGGCCATATGAGGCTTTACCATAGGGTAAAGAACTCCACGAGGCTACTAAGGTAAAGAACTCCCCGAGGCTACTAAGGTAAAGAACTCCACGAGGCTACTAAGGTAAAGAACTCCACGAGGCTACTAAGGTAAAGAACTCCACGAGGCTACTAAGGTAAATAACTCCCCGAGGCTACTAAGGTAATGAACACGAGGCTACTAAGGTAAAGAACTCCACGAGGCTACTTAGGTAAAGAACTCCACGAGGCTTCTAAGGTAAAGAACTCCACGAGGCTACTAAGGTAAAGAACTCCACGAGGCTACTAAGGTAAAGAACTCCACGAGGCTACTAAGGTAAAGAACTCCACGAGGCTGCTATGATAAAGAACTCCACAAGACACAAGGTCGAACGAGAAACTGTACGAGACAGCGTAGGTAAATGGGGTAAGTACCTAAGCTGTCGCCTCAGAGGGGTCACAGATTCGCTTCGCTAACGACTATAGGCTTTATGGCGTTCTTGTAGGTACATTACCAGATCTTTGCCGCCCATTTGTCACTGGAGTTCAAAAGATTGCTTTGCTCGCCAATTTGTCACTGGAGTTCAAAAGATTGCTTTGCTCGCCAATTTGTCACTGGAGTTCAAAAGATTGCTTTGCTCGCCAATTTGTCACTGGAGTTCAAAAGATTGCTTTGCTCGCCAATTTGTCACTGGAGTTCAAAAGATTGCTTTGCTCGCCAATTTGTCAATGGAGTTCAAAAGATTGCTTTGCTCGCCAATTTCCAAGCTTTCTCGCTGGTAGCGCATTGCAGTTGCACATGGGTGATCGTACGGTCACGGTTACGGTTGCATTATGAACATTTGTATGAGTGCTGGAGAGCGATTTTCGGATTGTGGACATTGATGTCGATTATACAAGATGGCGGATGTCGAGATTTTGTTCAACATTCGCCATCTTGTTTCGACATATCTCTATGCTATTTCTATACCTAAGGAACGCTTTCAATATGTTCATCTCTCCCACCCTCTTATATTGTGCTCCCCTGAGACATTGCAAAATAAAACTCCTGAGCACACTTCCACTTCCTACGAATATTCCTTTACTGTACAAACTATCCGCCTATATATTCTGTGCCTATGGAATGATCTTCCTCTGGTTATCAGAACCGACAACATCTCTTCCTATCTTTAAAAAGTTATTGCTCAATCACTTTTTGTCTATCTCGCTAAGCTGTTAATTCTAGTAATATATTCAGATGTTTTATTTATTTATTTAGTATATTTTGTGTAGTTATATTTTGTATTTATGTGTTATAAGTTGGATTGTATGTATACGTATACTTTTATTTTTTTATTTGATCTACACCACCGTCCTTTATTGTTCTCGTCAATTCCAGTCCATCCCAAGGTTGTCTGGAAGAGAACGCTCTCAGCGATAAGACCGCCCTTTGTTCTTATACTTCTGTTTTGTTTTTTGTTTTTTTACAATGTTTTACCACGATCTCGCCTGTTGGTAAGTGACGATGCGGCCGAAGATGGAGCACAAAGGTCTAGAAGGCCTCTCTAGCCTTGAAGAGACCCAGATTATAGTCTTCAGGAAAGACAGACGACGGTAGTGTATTCCACTCCTTAACAGTTCTCATTATAAAGGTAGAACTGAAACGTTTAGTACGAATAGAGGGTATACTAATGAGGTAAGGGTGGTACCGAGCCGTGCGCCTGCTCGTCCTATGATGAAAAGGAGATGGTGGGATCAGATCATGAAGTTCCTGGGAGCATTCCCCGAAATTTAACCTATAGAAGAGCGAAAGGCACACGTCCTTACGGCGGTGCTCGATACTCTGGATCTCAGGATCCCCCCCGGTTCGTAAGCATTTAAATGTTGATGTAGGTAATGGAGGCAGAGCGCATCGAGGAGGAGAGCATCCGCGTGAACCAGGCCAACATCGCGATGCAGATCGACGAGGCCCTCAAGCTGAAGGCGAAGCATCAACAGCAGGCCAAGCTGAAGGCGGTCCTGGACGAGGGTACGACCACTGTAGTAGTAGTAGAGCTTTTTTGTGAGAGTTCGTCCGGGGAAGTACTACCACCATACCTATTTCTGCAGCAAAGCAGCAGTGCTCACAATTTTTTTTGTATACTACTTGAATGACGGAACAAGCTCATGGTCCACCTGATGTTAAGCGGCAACCTCTGCCTATGAACAGTGCAATACCTCATAGGGTCACGTCCACCTAGAACGCGCCCTATGTGACATTGCCCTGCGCCCGCCACCCTGAGACTTAAAGATGAAAAGTCTCATGTGCCTGTAATTTCACCGGCACCCTTACCCTTCAAACCGGAACACAGCAATGCGAGCACTACTGCTTTGCGGCAGAAATAGGTACGGTGGTAGTACTTCCCCGGACGAACTCTTTTTCAAAAAATCTCTACTACTACTAAATTCCGATTAAAAAATTATAATTAATAATTTTTAATTTTTAATAATTAATGCTTTGCTGTGTTCCGGTTTGAAGGTAAAATTACAGGCACATGAGACTTTTCATCCTTATGTCTCAGGGTGGCGGGCACAGTGCAATGCCACATAGGGTGCGTCCTACGTGGACGTGATCTATGAGGTAATGCACTGTTCATAGGCTGAGGGTACCGCTTAACATCAGGTGGGCCATCTGCTTGATCCGTCATACCAAGTTGTATAAAAAAACATACAGAATCTGTCCTACACCGAACAAGCGGTCCTGAGGCCGTAGTCTAAGTAACATTCTTTAGCCATGTCGCTTATAGAAAAGCTAACAATGTATGCTGGCGTTTAGGAGATTGATGTAAAAGCTATCAAAATGTCACGTGGTCAATTGTATTGTTTACTTGTATACGACTGTAGAAATAGAATCGCTTAAATAAATAAATAAATAAATAATGTTGGACAGTTCACACAACATTATCTAGCCCTAAGCTAAGCAGAGCTTGTGTTATGGGTACTAGATAACTGATATACTTAATACAATATAATACATAGATAGATATTTTTTATTATGCATAGAAAATATCCAGAACACCCTGAACAAATATCTGCGATCGCACAAATATTTGTTCTGAGGCGGGAATCGAACCCGCAACCTCCTGCGTCGCAGGCCAAGCTTCGCCCGCCGCGCCACAGAGGTCGTCAAAAGATTTTGCTAGGCCAGCTGATCCCACACTAGGATTCCCTGTGTCGTGGGTATCAGAAAGTACGAGTATCTACCATGGCTACCATAACACCCAGACCCGGAACATATATTTGCAGACCATACAAACATTTTACCCGCAGCGGGAATCGAACCCGCAACCTCTTGCATCACAGCCGGCATCTCGACCGACGTGCTGCAGAGGTCGTCAATCAATCAAATTTTTTATTTGCTACAAATAGGGTTACAGGGATGTTAGGTAATTATTACAAAGTAACAACTATTTGTACCATATGACACATGCAAAAATTATATTTAGAATAAATTATAATAAATAAATTATTTTTCTTTTTATTTACTGAAACTCTTTAAGACAATTAACAACATAATATGTATAAAAACATTATTAAACAATATGTTAAATGGAAAATTACAAGTCAAATATGTACATACGACTAAAATAACGCCTAAATAAAATTATCCGTCAAATATTTAATTATAGTGCGCGTCATGTAAAAAGAACGCTGGCGGTCAAGCTTCTACAGGCGTTCCAGCGTTCTTTTTACATGACGCGTACTATAATTGTATATTATTTGTAGTAAACTAGGTAGGCACTCATTCAATGCATAGGTATACATCTCTTAAATAAGTAGGTATAGTGCGCGTCATGTAAAAAGAACGCTGGCGGTCAAGCTTCTACAGGCGTTGTTCCAGCGTTCTTTTTACATGACGCGTACTATAATTGTATATTATTTGTAGTAAACTAGGTAGGCACTCATTCAATGCATAGGTATACATCTCTTAAATAAGTAGGTATAGTGCGCGTCATGTAAAAAGAACGCTGGCGGTCAAGCTTCTACAGGCTTTCCAGCGTTCTTTTTACATGACGCGTGCTATAATTGTACATTATGTGTAGTAAACTAGGTAGGCACTCATTCAATGCATAGGTATACATCTCTTAAATAAGTAGGTATAGTACGCGTCATGTAAAAAGAACGCTGGAACGCCTGAAGAAGCTTGACCCCCAGCGTTCTTTTTACATGAAGCGCATTTTACCAGACGGAAGCGTCCCTAAGATGCTGGCTGCATTGCCACGCTGAATGGCAATACTAATGCGTTGAGCCAGATAAGAGCCAGCTCTCGGGTCACGCGTCAAATAAATAAATATAAATGTGTTTTTAGGAAACGCCGAGATACTATACTACAAGCAACTTCAAAACGAAGAGGATAGGATAATGGATCTTCGTATAACCAACTTCATGAAGCAGAAACAGGCTCGAGAGTCGAAGACGAAGGCAGAGGCAGATGCCGTCAAGGCTGCCAAGCAGAAGGGCATCGATCACATCGCTAAGGCTCAGAAGGTGACGTAAGAGACGACCTAGTTTTAGTAGTAGAGATGGCGATAAGGGTGACTTTCCGATATCCGATTGAGCTGATATTTGGCATACCTGTCAAGTTCCGATGGCAATACAATATGATGGTAGCGAGCTGATCTGATGATGGAGACGGAAGGTGGATAACGGAACTCCTCGATGGATAATAGTAGACTGGCCGTGTTTAGGCTCATTGTGATCAGCAAACGGTTACGATCACTAATATTATAAAATCTTGTATTGGGGAAAAATTCCTAGCTTCGACGATGTTTTTTTTTTCGAAAATAATTAATTGTGAAAGTGTTCGTCCGGGGAAGTACTACCTAGTATACCCTCTATTCGTACGTTTAGTTTAAACGTTTCAGTTCTACCTTTATAATGAGAACTGCTAGGGAGTGGAATAAACTACCGTCGTCTGTCTTTCCTGAAAACTATAATCTGGGTCTCTTCAAGGCTAGAGTGAATAGGTGCCTTCTAGACCTTTGTGCTCCATCTTCGGCCGCATCGTCACTTACCAACAGGTGAGATAGTGGTCAAACAAAGGTCTATCATTGTTAAAAAAAAAAAAAAAAAAAAACCTCCAAACCTATTTCTGCCGCAAAGCAGTAGTGATCGTAATTTATTTATTTATTTATTTACGTGTAAATTAGAGATATGTCGAAGCAAGATGGCGAATGTCGAGATATTATTCAACATTCGCCATTTTGTTTCGACATATCCCTATTCGACATCAATGTCTACGATCCGAGAATCGCCCCCATGACTGTGTATGCTGTGTTATATTTGCAGGCTGAACAAGAGCTGAAGGAGGAGCTTGAACGGATCCGTAACCTGAAGATACAGGAGGATGTGGAGCGCGACTACCGGCGCAAGGAGCGCGACGCTGCCATCAAGCGGAACAGGGACATGAAGCAGCTGCACGAGGCCAGGGTCATGCAGGTGAGGACATGGAGATACAGGAGGACGTGGAGCGCGACGCCGCCATCAAGTGGAACAGGGACATGAAGCAGCTGCACGAGGCCAGGGTCATGCAGGTGAGGACATGGAGATACAGGAGGACGTGGAGCGCGACGCCGGCATCAAGCGGAACAGGGACATGAAGCAGCTGCACTAGGCCAGGGTCATGCAGGTGAGGACCTGGAGATACAGGAGGACGTGGAGCGCGACGCCGCCATCAAGCGGAACAGGGACATGACGCAGCTGCACGAGGCCAGGGTCATGCAGGTGAGGACATGGAGATACAGGAGGACTTGGAGCGCGACGCCGCCATCAAGCGGAACAGGGACATGACGCAGCTGCACGAGGCCAGGGTCATGCAGGTGAGGACATGGAGATACAGGAGGACGTGGAGCGCGACGCCGCCATCAAGCGGAACAGGGACATGACGCAGCTGCACGAGGCCAGGGTCATGCAGGTGAGGACATGGAGATACAGGAGGACGTGGAGCGCGATGGTGCCATCAAGTGGAACAGGGACATGACGCAGCTGCACGAGGCCAGGGTCATGCTGGTGAGGACATGGAGATACAGGAGGACATGGAGCGCGACGCCGCCATCAAGCGGAACAGGGACATGACGCAGCTGCACGAGGCCAGGGTCATGCAGGTGAGGTCCTGTCAATGATAGCATCATAATCACTTATAGGGTTGCGTACTCATCTAGACAAGGAACCCTTACAGGATTGCGTACTCATCGAGACAAGGAACCCTTACAGGGTTGCGTACTCATCGAGACGAAGAACCCTTACAGGGTTGCGTACTCATCGATACGAGGAATCCTTACAGGGTTGCGTACTCATCGATACGAGGAACCCTTACAGGGTTGACTACTCATCGAGACAAGGAACCCTTACCGGGTTGCGTACTCATCGAGACAATATAGTTATAGTTTATAGTTTTGCCGTATGTCCGTTGACTGTCTGTCCGCGGAGCTCTTAGTACTTACCAAAAATGTTTTTTTAGTTTTTTTGTATTCTCAATAGATGTTATTTGAAATGAAATTGAAACTATCGTGGTTGGGAATCATATTAAATAAATAAATAACGGCTTACTACCACTGTATTTCGTCGCTTTACTGACGTTTCTAGACTGAATTCAGAAGCCTCTTCATCATGAGCACAGCCCGCGACCGCGTTCGACGGTGGACCGGCGAATACGACCGGCGATTTTTTTGATCTTATTTGGTTGCAGATCCGAGACATCCACCGTCTGATCGCGCGGGAAATAGCCAAGGACGAGCAGAGCTTCAACAACGCGGCGCGCCAGAACGAGGAGTTCATACAGAAGGAGAAAGAGGTAAGGGTGCGATCCGATCACGAGGAACTGATCGGATTCGGTCACGAATAGTAGAACAGATTCGGTCACGAATAGTAGAACAGATTCGGAATAATAGAAACTCCTTGAAATGAGTTTAACACCACAGAGAATTGAATGTCAGTATTCAAGACTAGGTGACGATAGATGGAGTAAGGCGCTAACTGAATGGCGCCCTAGAACTGGGTACAGAAACGTTGGTCGTCCAGCAGCGAGATGGGCAGACGATATCGCATGCTTCGCGCGCAGAACATGGATGAGAATAGCACGCGGGCACGTGAGGAATGGCACAGGCAAAGAGAAGCCTATAGGTACTCAGCAGTGGGTGAAGTCAGGCTGTGGATGATGATGATTTATTATTTACATTCAACCTTCACGCGAGCGCCTCCAATCTAAATTCGCTAATCTATCAGAAGCACGGATGTTGATCAATCAGAGGTGAGAAAGCTCAAACTCTTGGTTGGGAGCAAAATTTAATTTTCCTCCCGCTATCCTCCATAGCCAACTGTCGCTTTTTGAAACGGTGTGATGAAAATAAAAGGTGTGTCAGCTCCGACGCGCAACTGGAGTTTTCTCCAGTCCAGTTCAATACCTATCCACGAATATGTCATATCTTCCTCTGGGTGGCATTAAGAGAGTGGTCTGTGAAAATGACACATCGAGTTTTGACACTATTCCATTACCCGTGACCTCCACCTTGCGGTGGGATTTGGAACTAATTAGATAAACAAACCTCTCAACCGTACAATTGTGTAGAAAACACATTACTTGTTTTGTCAATTACTTCATTGAATTTTTGTTCTGTACGTAATCAGATAAATGTGAAAATAAAATCAATGTATACCACCTATACAATCGTTGCGTGACTGACTGACTCAGTCACTGACTATCAACGCGAAGTCTAAACCCTAGGTCATAGGACCTGAAATTCACATAGGTACATTTCTTTTGTGGTATAGCGGTGCACTAAGAAAGGAATTTCCTAAATACACACCCTAAAGTAGTGCAGCGGGATGTTGAAGTTTGTATAGCAAAAACTGCACGCGGGCGAAGTCCCAGGCGTTCCACTACTGGATACTTGAGAAATCTCTGTGCACATGTTGTGTTTTACATATTATGCTGTGTGCTTCAGGTTTCGTTATATTTTATAACAGTTTTATTCGTTTTATTTTACCCCAAATAGACAAAGTGGTCAACAACTTCAATAACTGTACCAATATGGGTGCAAAGTTAGTATATAAAAACCATCATTACCGAATCGCAAATGAACATGGGCAAGAAATGAACAAACCCACAAAAATAACCAAAAAATACAGGACCAAAAAAAACAAAATTAAATCAAAAACGCCCTCAAAACTCTCACAACCTAAGAAGCCCTACAAACCTTTAAAAAAACCCTTCCAACTCCTAAAAACAGAGGGTTTAGCCTACCCTACCTCCCTAGAGTTCATACAAGTCTTAAACTTTAAGAATCAATTAAAACCTCGTACAAACCCATACAACCCAATTTAAACCGGTATTGAACGACGGACCTTGCTCAGAAAAATATCTTGGGAATCAGGATTTTTCCCAGCAGGGCCCAAATTAGATCATTTTCTCCGCCTCAAAACTCACTATTCTGCCAAACTTCCTGCTGATGTTTTTTTTTCCATTAACTTTCATCCACTAATATACCTACCTTGTTTGTTTATATGAATTTGAATGTGTATGTGCGCCTACTTTTTGGCGATTGTACCTAGTCAACCTTTGGAGGTTTTTAAGGTACCTACAATATTATACCTAATTAAATGTGTAAAATATATTGTGTATGAAATAAATAAAAAACAAAAAAAACCTACACGTGTAGGGCTGTTTAAAAAAACGCTCATACAGTGATTTTATTATTTAAAACTATTAATTTAATCCTATTTCGTCAAAATAGTAACAGTTTTTCGAGTTATTTTGTACAGAAAGACGGATAAAGAAACAAATAAATTATATAGGTACCTACAAACTATGTTGGAAGAAATTCACGTAATTGAAACATACTGACCACAAATTGGCATAAAAAAACGGCGCGGCGAGGAAGTTGCATTTGACATGACTAGTAAGACATTTTCATACATTTATCGGCTTCTAAATTCTAATTTCCATGTACAACCACAGAATAAATAATAGTACCTACTTCTTGAAACATGCCATGAATTGGTTTGGCGTCTTTATGAAAGGATTATAGGAAATTGAAACCCTAAAATCAATTGTGTTGAAGACCTCTGTAGCGCGGCGGGCGAAGGTTGGCCTGCGACGCAGGAGGTTGCGGGTTCGATTCCCGCCTCGGAACAAATATTTGTGCGATCGCAGATATTTGTTCAGGTGTTCTGGGTATTTTCTGTGTATAATAAAAAATATCTATCTATGTATTATATTGTATTAAGTATATCAATTATCTAGTAGGTACCCATAACACAAGCTCTGCTTAGCTTGGGGCTAGATAATGAAATGTCCAACGTTATTATTATTATTTATTATTAATTAGGGTCATAAAGTTTGGAAGTATTGTTTGTTATTCTATTAATATTAAAAATTAAAGCGGGCCCCCATACAAAAAAAGTGATTTTGACAAACGCTGTATCTCTTGATCCGCAATAGCTAGACACAACAAAAAATAAAAAAAGTGAGTTATAAGTAGGTATGTACCTACCTAGGGGAAAACAAACATGTTTATATTTACTTGCCTTATTTTTATTAATTATCATCATCCGCCCAGCTGGAAATATAACATTTCCATAGAATGCCACGACGACTGGTCTTGAGCCGCCTCCGTCCACAGACTTCCCGCGACCTTTATAAAGTTTGGTACATTGGAAGTTCCCCTCCCACACTGCGTCGTCCGGTTGTTGGTCGCCACTCGAGGACTTTATTTCAGTCATCTTAATAGTGCGTGTTGCCAGAGATGACTTACGTGACTGAGACGTGATCGCTAACTATCACACACACAAAAGCTCAAAGTATCACAGCGGGCTATGCATGGAGAGAGCTATGCTATTACCATCAGTGTACAAATACGTAGTCTGCGACAACCGTAACTACAAGAAATATTGTTACGAGATATTCGCGCCTAAAGTTTTTTATCTTATATTAGTGATCAATGTCTTTGTAAATATTTATCTGTTATGATTTTGATCTGTACGATCGCTACGATCATTCCCTTTAAAACTGTGTTTATTATATCGTGATAACATTAATGCTTTTTTATTATTTAGTAAATAATACTTGTTTAGTGTAACATTATTTTAGAACGTGCTTTACCTAAGCATGTGCGCCGTATGTAACATAGTTACTGTTCGCATGTCTAGGGATTTTGTTATGGTGTTCAACAAACGGAATATGCTCAAGATTTACTAATCTTATGTGCGGTAACATAACTACTAACTCAGTTATACACTTTATTGAGCTGGGAGAAAAAAAAAAAAACTGTAAGTAAGACCACAGAATAAATAATAGCAAGAACAAAAGGCTCACATCGTGAAAAAAAAATAACGAACCTTGCTGGGACGCAACAAAGTGCATTTCAGTTCGCATAAGTGCTTAGTGCCTAGCGCCAAAACCACCTTAACACCCTAAACACCCACCACCCTTATTCACCTAAACATCGGCGCTCTCTTGTAAATGTTTGAATCTTTTTATTTGTGTATTATGTTTTAGTTTAGTACTCAATTTATAATTTTACTAGCTGTAACCTGCGACTTCGTCTGCGCAGGATTATTAAGTAGCGGAGTATTATAAAGCTAGTATTATTAGACTTACGCTGGTGAAGTAAGTTTCACCCGCGTAAGTCTCGATCCCGTGGGAATATCGGGATAAAAATGTGCCTGTGTTATTCCGCGAGTCTAGTTATCTTTATTCCAAATTTCATCCAAATCCATCCCGTAGTTTTTACGTGAAAGAGTAATAGGATAGGATATTCGGTTACCAAATTACTCCTGCATTCTGCTGCTCGCCTGGTACATTGAAAAGAAAGAAAGAAAGAAAGAAAAACATTTATTTGTGTCACCAACATGGATGTAGTAGTAACAGTCAACAAACAATATTCCACACAAAAATACACACTCACACACACACACACACAGAAACAAACATAAATAAAACATTGGATGAAAAGTATTCGCATTGCTGCAGCGCCCTGCGGAGTTTTCCGCATAGGTCTCGATTCCGTGGGAATGTCGGGATAAAAATGTGCCTATATGTTATTCCGGGAGTCCAGTTATCTCCGTTCCAAGATTCATCCAAATCCATCAAGCAATTTTTACGTGAAAGAGTAACAAAGATACATCCATCCATCCATCCATCCTTCCATCCATCCATACTTACAAACTTTCACGTTTATAATATTAGTAAGATACCTTTTTACATTCTTTGTATTTTTGAATTTTAAACACAAATTAAATTTAAATTAAATAACTATTCCAAGTATATTCGGTACAAATTTAATCTGCGTAGTGTTTTTTTTTTCGAATGGAATTAAAAAGATTTAAACTTTTGTTTTCTTGACAAAATCCGAATAAATTTATAAATATAATACTTGTTTTTGACTTTGTACGATGACACGTGACGCGTCGAAATAATAACTTGGTAGCTTTCCATGGCGCATGCACTATTAAATTGTTTTGACCAAATGTTCCCATTTTTAGGGTTCCATACTCAAAGACAAGGAACCCTTATGGATTCCCTTTGGATTTTCATATTGTGTCCTACTAATATTTATACCATCAATTTGTACATATGTTTAAGCAAATAAATTATCTTTATCTTTATCTTTATCTTTTATCTTTCGTCATGTCTGTCTGTCTGTCTGTCTGTCCGTGTATGTCACAGCCTTTTTTTTTCCGAAACTATAAGAGCTATACTGTTGAAACTTGGTAGGTAGATGTATTCTGTGAACCGCATTTAGAATTTTACACAAAAATTTAAAAAAAACAATTATTTTTGGGGTATACTTAGAACTGAAACTCAAATTTATTTTTTCATCAATGTGGGTTATCTGATAGGTCTTCAAAAATGATGTTGAGGTTTCTAATATAATTTTTTTCTAAACTGAATAGTTTGCGCGAGAGACACTTCCAAAGTGGTAAAAAGTGTGCCCCCCCCCCCCCCCCCCATAACTTCTAAAATAAGAGAATTATAAAACTAAAGAAAATATATGTTGTACATTACCATGTAAACATTCACTCAAAATTGGTTTGAATGAGATCTAGTAAGTAGTTTTTTTTTAATACGTCATTAATCGTAATCCATCCAAGAACTTTTATATTATGTTACTTGCTGCTACGGAACCCTTCATGGGCGAGTCCGACTCGCACTTGGCCGCCTTTTTTATGGTTATTTTTGGAAATTGTTATTTTGTACCTTTTTTTTGCATAGAGTCAATCTTTATAGAATACTGACTATCCATGTTTTTTTTGTTGTATTTGGAATAGTGGTGTATACCTTATTTTATACCAGTCAGTTAAATCATCCTAACGATGAAGTTATAAGTTGGTAAATATTGCTACAAGTATCTCCTATTTTTTTTTTTTTTTTTTTTTATACTAATGAATGACGGAACAAGCAGATAGCCCACCTGATGTTAAGCGGTAACCTCTGCCTATGAACAGTGCATTACCTCATAGGACACGTTCACCTAGGACGCACCCTATGTGGCATTGCAATGCGCCCGCCACCCTGCGACATAAAGATGAAAAGTCTCATGTGCCTGTAATTTCACCGGCACCTTCAAACCGGAACACAGCAATGCGAGCACTACTACTTTGCGGCAGAAATAGGTATGGTGGTAGTACTTCCCCGGACGAACTCTTTCACAAAAAAGCTCTACTACTACTACTTTCTGGTATAAATAGCACTAATTATGATTTCTTCTTTTATTTCTGCAGTTATACATCTTGCCATAACTTTTGGTACGGCTTCTAGAAAACAATGTGTTAAAAAAAACTAGTTAATATATTGTGATTTTAACTCAACACCGTGACTAGTTTATATTTTGGGGTTCAATCCTCCCTATCTACTTTTACAGCAAAATCTCTCTCAGGTACGTTTGATGTAAAAAAACTGGAGCATGTGTGTGATTCGTGATCTCGATAATTATAAAAATCCCATGTTTCCAGAACCTTTACACAGGTATTGTTTGTATTGACACAATTTATAAAATCCTGAAAATCATAGATTTGATTTGCTGATTTTGTTATCTTGTAGGCGACCTGTCCTTTTTTTCAGAATCCCCTTCAGTCTTGTTAGGCCAGTCACCGTAGACACTAAAATCGTGTAAGATCGCAAAAAGTTGCAAGGTTCTGTTTTTTTGGGATGTTGTTAGGATAAATACCAATTGTGTAAAACCAAGTTTGCAACTTCGATAGAGCTGTGCGAACTTTGCAATTTTTTTACGACCTGGAATTTTTAAGATGATTGGCCTATGTGTCGTTTGTAGGTTAACAGCTAATATTTGTAAGGAAAAAGGTTATACACACCTCAGTTTGTTCAAAATTACTAGTTATAACTAAGTAGTTGGAAGAAACTTTTCTTTTGGGTACTTATTTACTTTGTATTAGCCATTTTGCATTTTCTAGAGCGTTCACATGCGTACTTTTCGTCGCGAGTATCGCCTTTGCATAACTCGCCACACACGACCTACCCACTTTTCAGCTTTGGTGAGTCACTGTTTGTTGAGCTCCCACTGACTGACTGGCACCAATCCCCCACTTTTTATCTTCGAGAATGACGTGGAACAATCAGATGGCCCACCTGATCTTGAGCGGTAACGTCTGCCTTTAATAATCCATTACCTCATATGTCACGTCCACCCCTTGTGGCATTGCACTGCATTCACCGGCAACTATACCTTTCATACTAAAACACAGTAATACAAGCACTAGTGCTTTGCGGCAGAAATACTACTGGTAGTAGTTGTGGTTGGTAGTACATTCCCGAACGAACTCTTTCACAAAAAAAAACTCTACTACTACTAAACTACGATATAATGCGATTGTAATGTCTACGATTACTTTTTCGTACAGTTTTCGTTTACTAAGCAAGACGATGACACAGAATAAATAATAGTACAAGCACGACGATAAGAAGCGACGATGATAAGATTCGATTCCTTTGTTTTCAGAAGTAGTTAAGTGCAATAAAGAATATCAACACTAGTCTTAAGCACCGTATATGTAATGTATGATGTTACTATTCATATGTGTAGTATTTAGTACCACATAATAAAAAAAAATTGTTCAGATATCCACCGTATAATATGTTACGGTGATTATATTTAGGATACATTTTTGTTACATGATCAAGCTCATACAAACACGTCAACCTCATACCTCATACCTAACTTACAATAAAATTAATATTGATCAACTGGATTATCTATGAGGAACTAGTATGTCACAGATAACCCAGTTATTATAGTTGTACCTACTACAAATAATATAACGCGTCCAAATTAAGTCGCGGGTGACAGTAGGTACCTATACCTAGCTTGTATTTTATATTATAAATTTCGTCCAAAATTAGTAGGTACCCAAAATCTGAATTCGTTTATTTTTAACCCCTGACGAAAAACGAAGAGGGTGTTATAAGTTTTGCGTGTCTGTGTGTCTGTCCCATCGTAGCTCCCGAAAGGATCAACCGTTTTTTTTTTTTAAATTGTTTTTGTGGGGAGTTTTCTTAGCTTTGTTTGATCAAAATCAGTCCAGCCGTTCAACGTTGGAGGTTATTTAAATTTTTACAAAATTAATTACTTTGTGCTATACGTTTTTAAATTCCGACGGGAAACGAAAATATTCGTGAAGAGAAAATATGTACAAAATGTGTGGCTACGTTTCACCGAGGACTTATCGAGGACTATACTAAGTTCCATTGGTCTAGTTGTTACTATGTTGACAGAGTTATTTATATGGTAGCATACTTGTACGGAGCACTCTACACGCGAGTCCGACTCGCACTTGACCAGTTTATTCATCTTCCGCCTCCAATAAAGCATGGAATTTAATGGAGATTTTTTGAATAGCAGCATTGTATCAGCAAAGTATCTATCTATGTAATATATTGTATTTAGTATATCAGTTATCTAGTACCCATAACACAAGCTCTGCTTAGCTTGTGGCTAGATAATGTTGTGCGAACTGTCCAGCATTATTTATTTATTTATTGTTTCGATATCAAAATTTGAAGTACCAGTATTATTATTAGTAACAAACAGTCAAACATAGATAAAAATTGAATGATAGTATTAATAAAAATAAAAAAAACATACCGTTTCTCACTAGTAAGTCGGGAAATAAGCAAGTACATTTTTGTAAAAAAACGATAATCACTTAGTATAAAGAGCTAGGCATATTCTAAGGAAAATCGCTAAGCGAAACTCTTTTGGTCACAATATAAACTCCTTCGTGAGTATGCTACCGTAGAATTGCATCGAGCGACTACGGAGGCCTGCAATGTTATAAGTATAGATCCACCAACTTATCTCTAGAACCATTTACCTACATTTTTCTATCAGCTACATACATTTCATTCTGCAGATAAGTTGGTGGATCTCTAGAATTGGTTTGTGTTCACGACTGTATGATTAAACTGTCAAACCATGTCAGTCCGGTAAATTTTCACAAACCTCAAATAAATAAGAATTTGCATTGGTTTCTTATTACCCGAATTACAATTATAACAACGAAAACCAACAATTTTCAGTAAAATAATACAAGTTTTTGTAATGATATATCGAAGTAACCGGTTGTCCGTTTTCACCTGTGAATAAAAAAGTGAACGAGGGCCTTCCTTCCAGCGCCGTGGATAACCACGGAATGACAGAAAATGGCGTAAAAATCGTGTAGATACGGCGAATTGAAAATGTTTTCGTGTTTTTACACATCTTTTATATGAAAAGATTAAAAACCCCAACATACTTTTAAAACTATGTGTATAGACATGATACTAAAGTGTTTTATTTCTCAGAAATAGCTGTAATTCCGTAGATTTAGGCTCATATGTAGATGCTCTATTTTGATCAATTTCGTGAAAATGGGTAGGTAGTTTTTCAATTTACACAAAATCTAGAAATAACTTTAGAAAACCCCAACATATTTTTATTCAGCCTGAAGTGTTCTTTCTTCTGATCTAAATATTGTTAAGAATAAAGCTAAATTTGGAAAGTTCTAGGCTTTTCAAAACACCACTTTTCAAGGGTTTTCACAGACTAGCCCCTTAAACGAATCTGCTCGGACGTCTAGAGTCCGCGCCACGACTGAAGTCCGACGGCCTTTTGAGGAACTAACGGATAACAGAGGTAGATTTTCGCTTTTGCACTTTTGCGCATAGAAACTAGCGCTCCAGTCACTGGACTTTAGTCGTGGCGCGGACTCTACGTACATTTTAGAAGCGCTACAATAATTATACACACTGATTGCGACTCATTAGACAGCCACAGATTAAGTAGAGTATTCCGTTGGTTTCTAGATGGAGGAGAAAAGCAAGGCTCGCATTGAGAAGCATCGCCAGGGGATCATGAAACAGATAAACGATAAGGAACGAGCTAGGTAGGTACCCTAGCAGTGTACTTGGAATAAAAATGTCCAGCTAGTTACATCAATGTAACTAGGTGGAACGGACGGGCATATAAGGTTGGAACTCTCTTCCGGCTTCTTTATTTCCTTTATCCTATAGCTAGGGTATCTTCAAACGAAGAGTGAATAAGCATCTTCTAGGCGAGGTTGCTTTCGCTCGTGACACGAAATTCATATTTTTTTGTGTTTTTTGCTCATCAAAGTTTTAATTTATAGTATCACATGAATATCATTAGTTTGGCTATGAATGTGCTTGAAACAAAAAAACCACTGTAAATATCGTAGAAGCACAATCGATAATGATATTTATGTGATACTATAAATTAAAACTTGTGTTTTAGGTCACATAATTTGCGGCAACATAGTTTTAGATATCTGAAGAAGTGTTATGAGCTGTAATTAGCAAAAAACACGAAAAAAAAATAATTTCGCGCCTCGAGCTCATCGTCGCTTCTCATCAGGTGAGATGTAGACAAATGCAAGCCTATTTTAGATTTAAAAAACACTAGATATCCCAGTCTTAATGGGAAAATGTATTTGCCTTCGTAACTGTTTTTTTTTTTCTTTTTTTTTAACTTCTTTAATGGCAGAATAAACGGAGCGGTAACCTCTGCCTTCAACATTGCATAACCTCTTAGGTCACGTCCACCTAGGACGCACCCTATGTGGCATTGCACTGCGCCCTGAGACATACCGATGATAAATCTCATGTGCCTGTAATTTCACCGTCACCCATACCCTTTAAAGCGGAACACAGTACCTACTACGAGCACTTACAATACAGCATTTACGCCCGTCTTATGTACCAAATGGTAATTTAATACCTAAATAAAAATAAAAAAACATATGGCTCGCCCCTCGACTCTATGGACCAATGACATTTGTAGGTCGCAGGAAGTCGGTGGATGGGGGTGGTTCAAGATCGTTCGTCGTCCAAGTCCAGCAGAATCCATTAATTAAATGCCATCAATTATGCCCTTCCAGAGCGGAACTGCGAGAGAAGATCCACAATGAAGGAGTAGCCCTCAGGATGGAGATGGAGCAACAGGATAAGTACGAGAGGAGGGTCATTAAGCAGAAGGTAAGTACCAATCGTCGGCACACTGGTGCCTTCTTGGGCACCTTGCACCTTGGCTTGCAAACAATTGTTTAATATTCAATTTAGGAATTTCTTGATATATGACAGGGACAAGTCTCTTTTATTTCTTGTGTGTCTGGCCCAAAAATAGGCCCTCCCTCTCCTCCCGTAGATGTCGTAAAAGCCGACTAAGGGATTACTCGGACTTGTTTATAAAATTCGTTGGTATACCTATGATTTGTCCTGGCTGCTAGCTTATTTAAGGAATGTATTATTACTGGAAGAAAGCGTTAGCAGAGTCAGTCGTGCGAAGCAATGGCGGCGGTGAGCTCACCATTGTCACGTCTATTTCCCACGATGGTGCAACCCACAGTGAAAAGTGGCCCATTTGAGGCTCCGCCTACCCTTCCGGGAAAAAAGCGTGTATCTATGTATGTATGCCTTTTCGGGCATTGAGCTAAGAGTTTTGTGCTTCTTTCGTCTTTGACATGAATGGTATACGCCCAGTGGCATATCCATGACTCTATTTCAGTATTTAGGTACTGTCCAGCATTTTTTTATTTTTTTTTATTTACTGGTAATTTCTTATTCGTGCCTGACTCGCACTTGGCCGTTTTTTTTTTTTGTTTTTTTACTTAATTGGCTTTTACGACATACACGGGACATCGTGTGTCCCTGTGTGTTGGTAGATGTCACCATGTCTTCGAAATTCTAGTACTTCTAGAAGCAGGTACCTACCCCAATTAGAAAATAAACTAGCTTCCTCTAGCTAGCTAGACGAAGCTGGTTTTGCCGGGGTTGAGATACCTATGACTGCACTGAAAGCGCCTTGTGAAAGAACCACCGTGGCGAAAGGATTCAAGGCCCACAGGCATGAATAATACCAGTTTTGAACCCACAATATTTGTCCACAACTGGGCTCATTACTCTCTTATTTCAGGTACAAGCCATGAGAGATCAGAAGGTGTCCGAAAAGTACGTCAAAGAGGTTGAACAGACTCTCGGGAAACACAAATATTAGCGATGGCAACGCCTGAACCAATTTTGATAAAACTTTACAGCATTGACAGGTGCAGGAATAATGATGTTTGTATATTATTTAATGTTATCATTTAAATAATTAGGGCAATTTGCTTATGTTTTCATTCGCAATTTGATATTTTGGTGCATGAGATGGATTTTTAAATAAAGTGTGTGAATTTATATTGTGTTCATATAGTTCTTCTCTACCCCCACACCCATCACCATCTACCTCCATCACCATCTACCCCATCACCATCATCCCCCATCACCATCTACCCCATCACTATCTACTTCATCACCAGCTACCCCCATCTACCTACCGGAGTCTCTACCTGTGACCTGTACCTAGAAGTCCACAGCTGGAAGGCCTCCCCAAACAGGGAGTTTGCCATAATAAACACGCTTTGCAGGTAGATTGGAGATAACATAACACCCAACAGTCACACAGAACAGATATTTTTTGTTATAAATAAAAAATACCCAGAACACCCTGAACAAATATCAGCAGGTCATACAAACATTTGTTACTCAGCTGGAAACCTGCAACCTTTCGCATCTCAGCCGGCTACTCGCCCGACGCGCTACAGACTTAGAGCATTGCAGGCCTCCGTATTCCGTGTTGCTCGATGGCTACAGAGGTTTGGAAGGCCATGCATACAGTGGGGCTATGGCTTATTGCAGACACGTCTAGATGTCAAGTGTCAACTTAGCTGACTGTCTCTGAGAATGATTTTAACTAAAGCCACAGTTGCCACAAATAAAAGAAGAAGAGAATGATTTTGTTTCTGTTCTCTGTACTGTCACAATCTGTCATTGTCAACACAGATTCAACAGATTGTCAAAAAAAGGTGGCGGTGTTTTGCATCTATCGATTTGTATTTACGTTTTATTTCTACAAAGATGGGCAATGCAAGTGCAAAAGCTGTTGAAGTGAAAGTCGCGGAGCCAGCGCCGACTAATGCTGAAAAGCCGAAGCTAAAGCCGTGCTGCGCCTGCCCTGAAACGAAGCGAGCGCGAGATGCCTGGTAAGGTTATTTTGATCCTTCCAAGGAATATTACGCAATACTTTCATGCCTCTTTACAGCCTCGGAACAGTGAGCTTTATACATCCAAAATAATATTCAAGCGCTTCCTATTTTTGTTTACACCATAGACTTAGCATTTTCGCTATACTGTAGAACTGTGGTTTACACACTAAAACATTCAAAACAGATGATTTAATGTTCCCATTTAGCTAAGGTTCCAACCCCTTCTCTATTGCATATGGTTTTGTATTATTTTATTACTTGAGGTATAATCATGACCAAAACCATGATAGGGCTCATAGAGAACTCTCTTTTGGGTGTAGGCCTCCTCGCTTCTCGACCATGTATTAGCTCGAGCTTGTACAGGCTGTGATTCATATACCACCAGATACTGCAAGTACTGGCATTCTGTGACGAAATGTCTGTAGCTGTGATGCCAGTTCCTAGAAATGCTTCATTAAGTGTTCCACAAAATCACTCCCTACTTCCCTCGAGGGTCAAAAACCGTCAAAATATCAGTACAATATACAAATGTGATCAGAAGAAGTTTGTATGTTGACTACGCAAACAACGAGCATAGTTTTAAAGAAAAACCTAGTTATCACATATTCCAGGACAGTAAAGTGAAGTTAATAGACACCCCATTCCTGGACTATCCCGGGTTTCCCAGACGTTTGGCAATCCTATGTGTATTACAGTTTAATACATTATCATGAATTTCAAACCTTTTTCTTTCAGCATCATAGAGAATGGGGAAGAAAACTGTGGGTCCCTGATTGAAGAACACAAAGTCTGCATGAGGAAGATGGGCTTCAACATCTAAGCACCAAACCACCAAGTTGAAATGACCAATGTGTAGTCAGGCTTTAGCACATTCAGCCGATGCTCTGTGATTTCAGGGGCAGTTTAACTTAACTAGAATTGTAGGTTAGGAATAGTAAATTTCTGTTTTTTTGTGTCTTGTCACTCGATTTTTCTTGGTCCACATCAGGCAGTGGCTTCGAAGAAACAGATAGCTACTTTTGATAGGATTAAGTGTGCCACATACGGAGACTTCATCCAGTTAGACTCATCTTCAGCCGGTTGACATTTTGCTGGAAATAGGCCTTCCCCATAGAATTCCACAACAAATGCTCTTGAGCGATCTCCATCCACCGACTTCCTGTGGCAGTCAGAACGTTATCGGTCTATTGAGTGTGGCTGTTCCTTGCACACTAATTTTGGTTAGCTTATATTTGGTTACCAGGTCAATGTAATTATTTATAATATTACCATCCAATGTCTTGTATTGGTCTCTTATTAATAGGTTTTTAATAATTTGAGTTTCCTAAAAATCAAACCAAAGTTATACAAATCTGTAAAATGTATATAATTCTCCTGTTCACTGCTATTTTTTATTATGAAATTATTCTTGTTATTATTTTCCTGAGGAATAATTTAATTTAAAACTAAAATAATGCTCTTAAAACAATGTTTTGCATTTGATTTCTATTTTCGATATGAAAATTTGTATTTAGTTTGACTATGTACAAATTGTAATCGGCTCGGCCAGCTTTTATAAATGAGCTATTTGTTAAGGGGACGCATTGGTAAACTATTATTTCGAATGATTTTGTATAAGGTTGTATATGCTAAAAACGGTGTTTTGCCTTTAAATTATAAACTACGATTAATTTTAAAGAAACCTAATATATTGAAGTGTGTGTTTGAATAAATCTATCTTGAAAATTTAGAGGCTTAAATCGGTCCCATTTGCCTGTAAAATGCAAATCTCAGTTTTATAAGAGGTGTCTGATAAATTTTTCTCTGCTATAAATATTAACCAATCGTGAAATGCTACTACAAAAACAAAGTCAGTGATATGAAGAATCAGGTCACCTAATATCACTTTTGTATGTTTTGTAATGAATGTGAAAAATATAGATTAAGCCACCATAATTTCCAATGCGTCATCTAAAAACTTCTGTTATGAATATTAATATTGCCAGCTTCAAAATACAGCTCTATTTGCGATCTGTGGTTGTCTCCAATTTTCTGTAAATTATTTATTTTTTAGTTTAATCTAATTGTAAATAAACTTGTTTAGCTAAAATATATTTTTATTATGGAGGTACCTAACTACTTTAGCGTCGTATGTACTCACCATAGGTATAACACCAGGGGATGGGCAGCAGCATCCACCTGAGTAATCACCACCAAAACTGAGATCACGAATCCGGATTTCGGTATATGGATTGAGCTAAGGGTACATTTTATCCTGAAAAAGAACCCCTAGAAGAGTGAAATGGAGGGCGATCGCTATACAGTATTCATTTTTCGGATGTCCAGAATTTATCCAATATACAAGGCGCGCAGCAGACTGCAGGAGTAATCAGGTTACCGGATATCTGGGGTACCGGTGCAATGGGATTAGAAACCTGCATTAGAGGGAGAAACCGTGGGCGACAGCTAATTTTCAATAAAAGCTGTATATTCTGGTATATCAATTCTATTATCGAAATGACAGATACAGCGAGATGCACAGTGTTGTTGGCAAAGCTGGATATGCAAAGCGATAAGGAGCTACCGAAGTTTCGCTATCGCAGTTCGCGACGGTACGTAAAAACAGCGCTAGGTTTGGATTAAAAAGTTTCACATTGGTGTATGGCGTAAGCGTAGTGTAAGTACGACGAACGTGTCATCGTATGGATTTTCGTAGCAAAACTCCAACTAGCCCCACATGAGTTACGGGAAAATGTGTTTGTGTGGAAGAACAAATTTTCCTTTACATCTCTCATATTCGGTAAGTAGGTCCTTATTACCCCCAAATGGGGCTTGTAGGTGACCAATTAGCGCTCTAGGGTAATAATGTAGCTAGAAAAGCCCTAGGGCGGTAAGTAATTTAAAAAAAACTTCACTCTTAATCCTATAAAATTTCGCGTACATCTAACCATCATACTGGCAATAGACATCATGCATTCAGCCCAATGACAAAAGAGGTCGCTTCGCTATATAGCCTTGTCTTCGTATGAGTATAATAGTCATCAATTTTAAATATCGAACGGCGAAGCTCAATTAACTAATAAAATGTTTTATTCTTGTAATGCCGGTTTTTTTCTACTTACCTCACAATCGAGATGTAAAGCAGAGTAGTTAGCTCGGGTGCAAGCATCAATGGCACCCTCGAACTATAGGCGCCCTCGCTGGGGCTGCAATTGATGCCTTACAGCCCTTGGCTACAAATCTACTATTATTGCCTGTGGTTCCTCCTTGAACCAGAAAGACATACAAATTACAAGTCTAGCGCTTAACTGAGTCAGTCCCTGAGGTACGGGAGAGGTGTTTTTGTTACGTCAAAATTAAGCGTGGCTTCAGTCATCTGATAATTTGAGAGACGAAAACACCCCTCCCGTACCGCTCCCATACCTCAGGGACTGACTCAGTTAAGCACTAGACCCTGTAGCTTAGATTCAATAAAACAAAGGAATAATAGACAAATATTTAGTTTATTCTCTCCATAACTGAGACATTATTCGTTTATATTTTTAACATTATTTACATACATTTGAACACAAGTTATATAACTATTACTAATCTATGTTTAAATGTGACCCAACAAACAGTTCAATCAGGACATTCAAATTTAACATGTTAGCTGTCCAATGCACAGAACATGCATAAAGAAATGAAATAAAAAAACTTTGACAAACAAAAGGTGTAGTATCCCATATTATAATTGTAACATGCAGTATCCGACAATTAATAAAGCACGCGAGTAAGAATATCGTTCATAACAGTAGAGCGATTACTTAACTCAATTACTACCGGTTTTTTTTATTTTTTATTACCAATGCCATAAATTTATTTACAGAAAGAATATCCAGGTTTCAATTAGATTGTACAATTATAATATTATATCCGAGGAAGGGTAATAATTCTCAAAATAAAGCTGTAAAATTGGTGGACAAAGAAATCAGCAGGATATATCAGTTAAGTAATATATTACGTGTAGTTGTATTCAGGTCAGAGTCAGTCAAAAGAGGCTTTAAATCCATACAATCTCTTATACAGTGCTAGATAAGCGCCACCTAGTGACAATGTGCTGGACTAGCTTGTTAGCTAGTTATCTAACTAGTGCAGCCGGGTATTGACTTTTTTTTCTTTATAATTGGCGTCACACGGCTTGTGTATTTGCCATTTTAAAGTATAATTTATTATTGTATTTTCAATTTAATTTGCAACGTTACAATCCTTCCAAGTCGTCAAAGTCACAGACAAGTCATGTTTTAGTAAAACGGTGTTTCCACCAATTCGAAAAGTCATGCAATTCACTTACATTTCATTTCACTACACCTGTGCGTCTATAGACGAGCTACATTGGTTAAAATACCACCAAAATTACACAAAATAACTCAAAAAATCACTAGGAAATAAAATAAAAGTAGACGTCTCTATTTGAAAATGGCGGGAAGAGTCTGGTTATTGACTTATCTCTCTCTCTCTCTCTCTCTCTCTCTCTCTCTCTCTCTCTCTCTCTCTCTCTCTCTCTCTCTCTCTCTCTCTCTCTCTCTCTCTCTCACACACACACACACACACACACACTTCTCTTCTTCATATAATGGCTTCCAAGGAGTGCTCCAAACAATTTCGCCAATGTCAAGTGATATAATTATATTTTGTATAGTCAAGAGTCTCCGTCAAGTCATAACCCAGTTTAAATGGTACCAGAAAAACAGAGTTTTTAGGGGAAAATCCACAATTTCTAAAAGACACTTAAATTTCACTACATCACACATGTGCTTAAATATTTAATAAATGTATAACATCTTACCTTGTGGTTAAACTGTTGACCAACAGATGGCTCTGAGGTCAATAAAACGTTGATCATAAAAAGTACAAAAGAGAAATAAACCAAATAATTGAAACCAGACCAACTCAAATAAAATCAGATTTTGTTTGTTTTGGTTTATACAGAGTATTTCAATTTTAAAAGACGTTTTTGCGATTATAGAATTTACACAGTCTTGTTACAGTCAAGCTTCATAGACAAAAATCAAACTGGAAAATAGCAAGAGCTTCCTTATGAATAGAAACACCATTAAAACTGATTGCAGCACGGGCAGGCCCTAGGATAGTCAGGTCGTCGTGAAGGTATAGTTTCATCTCTATTGTAACATAATATATTGTAATTGTTTTTACATTGTGTTGCATTAAAGAACTTTGAAACACCATTGAAACTGATTGCAGCAGAGTTAGAAAGTCCACAAGCACGGAAAACGTAACAGAGATTCTTAAAGCTTTTTAATGCTTATAAAAATAAATCTATTCATACAAATAAGTACATTACTTACGTTGAATAAAGGCACATTCACTATAAAGCACATCAACAGGCGTAAATAGTATTTTAATAATAACATATAACTAAGTATTCTACTTATAAGAACAGAAAACGTTAACGAAGCAATGTAAGAATTAAAATTAATAAATAGTAGTTTATGAAACTATTACATAACAGGGATTACTAAAACACGAGTGGGCTTGGTTTTTAAAAGTATCACACGAGTGGTTTAATACCTAGTTATGTGCAGTTTCATACACCACTTTATCTACACTCATGAAATAGAACTGTTATTTGACTAAACAATGCATATGAAAAATAATAACGTAAATAAATGGCATCAAAAGAAAAGACACGATTCTACCGCTGTTTTTTTTTACTGATTCTTCTTCTTTTTTTTTTCTTTTGTTATATTGTGGTTACGCGCATGACATGACATAACATGTCATGCGCGTAACCACAGACTATTAAAAAAACCAATTTGATTACAAATCCTCCTTGGTCTGGCCGACTTGTATTATAATGGAAAAAAAAGTTATTTTTTAATATTATTTTGTTGAGAAAATGTGTTGTAGTATGATTCTATTTTTGAATTTCGGTATTTTGTTTATAAAGTATGTCTATATAAAATCGTTTTGAATTTTATAATTCGAATTTCACTATATGAGAGTAGATAAAAACTTAAATTAAAGTACCAATTTAAGTAAAATGCTAAAATAGATCGGCGTTCACTTACAGCGTTAAAAATTAATATGGCAACATATAAAGGCCTCATAGAAATCGTCTACAAATAATGTTACTCTTAAAATGTTATGCATTTTGACAAATAGCACAAACAGTAAACAAAAAAAGTTTATTTCCAAAAAACATTCTGTATCTGTGATCGAAGGAAAAAACTATACACATAATCAATTCAATATTTAAACTGTACCGTGTCACAGAATACATAATAGTAAAGGTTGACTCTGCAAAATCATTTAAATAAAAAACGACTCTTGCCCCCACACAATAAAGTGCAATTCAGGTCGCACAGCGCTAATTACCTACAGCTAAAGTCACCTAGTAGTTACCTCTCTTTCTATCGAGTAACTCTATCTCGTCTGACTCACTGAATTGACTGGACAAGTCGAGCCCGCCGGGTATTTGTTGCTTCATACCTAAAGTGCGGAGTGCGCCCAACCTGCCCTTGTGACAGAATACGGACAGACAGGCGGACAGCAGGCTTAGTAATAGGGTTTTGTTTGGCTTCATTTGGGTACGGAACGAAAATAAACAAAAAATCTAGTACGCGCCAATGTATATTGCACGCCTAGCAGATGCAGAACAAATATGTGATACTATAAATTAAAACTTGTGTGTTAGGTCACATAATTTGCAGCAACATAGTTTTAGCTATCTGAAGAAGTGTTGATGAGCTGTAATGAGCAAAAAACACGAAAAAAATTGAATTTCGCGCCACGAGCGAAAGCGACCTCCTTAAGGCGCTATAGGTTCCACCAGTTTCAACAAACCTTTCGTGCGCGAGTCCGACTCGCACTTGGCCGTTATTTTTTATAGTTTCTAAGTTTCTAGATGTCAAAATGCATTCGTATTCCCTAAACTATTAATTACAATAATGTTACACAACTAAAATTTAAATACTTTTCGGCACTTTCAATTTAAATTGTCATAAAATGTAGCTTCATTTTATGTTTATCGTCTCAGGAAGATAACTCAGACAAAAATTTACAAGATTATAAAAGATTTGATATCTCTTGTACCAGTTGTATTGGGTGCCTCTACCTGTTATGTTAGTTTTAGTTAGTAGAAGAGACATAAAGATGAAAGTCTCATGTGTCTGTAATCTCACCGGCACCCTTAAAACCGGAACACAGCAATGCGAGCACTACTGCTTTGCGGCAGAAATAGGTGTGGTGGTAGCACTTCCCCGAACGAACTCTTTCACAAAAAAGCTCTACTACTAACAAAAATATATGAATGTTTAATACATAAAATACAAGAGTGTTTTTTTAAACTTGGACAGTATGGGCATATCCAAATCCTTAAGAGATAAGGGAAAACTTTATTTGGAACCATTTACTCATTTTGTATGAAAACGATTTTGGCGTAGTTATTTTTTTGGTCAAGCGTGAGTTCTCCATAAAAATCAGTTATTTGGTCTAGTTCTTTTTTAGTGCGTATCGACAAATGACTATGATTATGACTCAGTTTCATGTAAGGATTGTTTTATTGTAACGGAAGAAAAAAAGGAGCCAGTTTTCCAGAAACTCCAAAAAAAATATTTTTAAAATTTTTATTTAATTTTGTATTTGTAGCAGTGTGCGTTGCTACAGAAATGCTGAATCGTGATTTGTATTACGAGTGGGCGCACACAAGCAAGCTTCAGTGACCTTCAGCCATTCACATTGATAACTTGTACAGAAATATAATCGTGGAATATATTCGGTTCACGTAAAGGCTCGTATTATTTGACCTTCTACATATAGGGAATAAAATCCCTTAAAGTGGTGACCCCAGACTTCGATTTTTGAACGCGTGTTTGTGGGCCAGAGGTGACTCCCTCCCGACGAGAAAGCCACGCCTCGGGAGGTAAAAAGACAAGATCCAAAATTGCATCACGATGACGTAACGCCACATGAACAACGGAAGCGCATGGAAGGCGCGGTAAAATGATCCACTCACAGCTACCATTTAGAAGACCTGATTAGGAGTGCGTATTTTTGTGAAGAGTATTGGCGGTTCAGGAGCGGAACGAGATGATCCAGCTGCACTCTATGGATTATGCCCGGTTGAAGGATGCTCACCGGAGGGATTATGCCCGGTTGAAGGATGCTCACAGGAGGACCAGTGCTGGACTTCGAGGAGGCTCAGTCCCACTGCTGCGAGTGACTGGCATCGAGTTCACGCTATTTAGGCTATTTAGGCTAGGCCAAGAGAGTTTTAACGCAGAAGAGAAGGTGCTATGGTGCTGTGGTGTAGAAGAAGATATAATCGTCGGCGTACGTGAGCGTATAAGAAAGATTTCGTCGTAGAATCAGTGAATCGTAGAATCAGTGAATCGTAGGATCAGTGAATCTGTGTTATAATTTTAATTTGATAGCGTTGCGATACTATGCACGTAGCAATTAGTTTACAATGCATCTCGTAGCATTTGGTAAACGAAACGTCGCATTGCATCGCATCGCATCAAACATATTCGAGAAGGTATTTTATTTTGTGGTAAATGAATTGTAAGTTTTAATTTTTGTTTTTTTTTTAATAGTTTTTGAGGTATTTCTTTGTAAAATAATTTTTTTTTATAGCCTATGTCAGTAACAGGTGTTTTTCAAGGTTTTTAGCTGACAGTTTTGGAGTTTTCATCTGGAGTTTCGCCACGTGGGATGGTGATAGGTGTGGGAAGAATGTATCTTTCTTTCTATCCCAGGTTCCTTTAGCTTGATAATGCTGCATGATTTTTTGGAGGACATCAATTGCCTCGTCTTTTTCGAGTTGGGTCTTGATTTTACCCTCGGTAAGCATTTGCCAGAACTCATTTTTGTTTTTGTAAGCATAGACCGAATTGTCAAGACAGTTCGCTAGTTGTTTCTTCACCCCATCTTGTTTCCTCACTAATAGCCAATGTCAGTAACATGTCTTATTTTATTTTCACATGTGGATTAGTCTGAGTCTTATCAATTCAGATAAAAGTAGGTCAGTTTGTAATGCAAGCTCATGTTACGGCGCCGGGGCATAGCTGTCGCGTCGTGCACGATCTTGCAACTATGCACATTCCTGTGTGCCTTTTGCACACGATTATAGAAGAATGACAAAGTTGGGTTACGGAATTATTGTTTGGGTTACGGTACGAAGCGTGTAATCAGATCTGCTAATAAAACACACACATCGTAAGGTAGCAATGTTGCGAAAATACGAGCGTGCTTAGAACGCAGTGTAAGCTAAGTGGTTATTTAGCCAACTTTGTAATAGGAAGGTTATGTTTTATGTTAAGACTTTTATGTTATAGACCTAAGATTTTTTTTAAAAAAAAAAAATTTTGTAATGGGGAGATTACTGTAGCAGTGTGCGTTGCTACAGAAATGCTGAATCGTGATTTGTAATACGAGTGGGCGCACACAAGCAAGCTTCAGTCACCTTCAGCCATTCACATTGATAACTTGTACAGAAATATAATCGTGGAATATATTCGGTTCACGTAAAGGCTCGTATTATTTGACCTTCTACATATAGGGAAAAGTATCCCTTAAAAATTTGTTAAGGATTCGGATATGCCCATACTGTCCAAGTAAAAAAAACACTGTATAGCGAAAGGAACTTCGTTCCAACGACACCGCTCGTACTTTTTTGTAATCAGACTGACACCTCGTTGTCGTCGTTGAGCCGGATGGTGCCGTCGCTCGCGGCTAGCTTCAGGAGGGTCTTCTTGATCCGCAGCGCGGGGAGCCGCACGCTCGCGTTCTGATGCCAGCACTCCCGCATCAGCGCCGCCATGCCCGTCATAGTCTGAGGACCAGAGATTCATCATCGTCATCACCATCATCGTCAGATAAGATATTTAGCAATTTATTCCAAACTTTGGGTTTACATGTTTCTAACCCCCGACACAAAAACGACGGGGTGTTATAAGTTTGACGTGTCTGTGTGTGTGTCTGTCTGTGACATCGTAGCTCCCGAACGGATGAACCGATTTTGATTTTGGTTCTTTTGTTTGAAAGGTGAATTAGTCGAGAGTGTTCTTAGCTATGTTTGATCAAAATCGGTTCAGCCTTTTCATTGCGTTGAGGTTTTTTTTAATTTTTACAAAATTCTTCATGTCTTCGAAGGAGGGGTCGCTCGGCGCCAGCTCATAGAAGGGCGCGCCTCGTACGCGGCGCCCGTCGCGTTGTATTATATATGTGTCACTCACGGGATGTGGGTCGGTGTTGGGGTCGGGGCGCGCCGCGTCCGTGCATACTATCTTCTTCATGTCGTCGAAGGAGGGGTCGCTCGGCGCCAGCTCGTAGAAGGGGGGGCGCGCCTCGTACGCGGCGCCCGTCGCGTTGCAGACGCGCCGGGTCACCTCCCACAGCACGAGGCCGAGCGCGTAGATGTCGCACTTCAGGTACGACTCGAAGCACTCCAGGTTTATGCTGGAACAAGTGAACAAAGGAGTCACATTAAGAGGCAGACAACAGCTAAATACTACAAAAGAATCGCAACCTAAAAAACTTACATCAGGCCTCTATTGGAGTACGGGTTTCAAGTGTGGAGCCCGTATTTCCAAAAGACATTAACTTACTTGAAAGCGTGCAGAGGAAGGCAACCAAGATACCAGAGACTAGAGCCTAAGTATAAGAGTGTGGTATAAGGTGTGGTAGCTTCATAAGATTTGCGAAGTCCCTTGAAGAAAGACGCCTTCGCGGTCGGTGGCGGGCAGCAGGTGCCTGCTGGTGAGCGCGAGCCCCAGGTCGCTATGATGATAGGTACCTCTGGTCCAGCATCTCGGGGCTCATGTACCGCTTGGTGCCCTGGCGGGGCCGGTCGGTGGCGGGCTGCAGGTGCCTGCTGGTGAGCGCGAGCCCCAGGTCACTATGATGATGATAGGTACCTCTGGTCCAGCATCTCGGGGCTCATGTACCGCTTGGTGCCCTGGCGGGGCCGGTCGGTGGCGGGCTGCAGGTGCCTGCTGGTGAGCGCGAGCCCCAGGTCACTATGATGATGATAGGTACCTCTGGTCCAGCATCTCGGGGCTCATGTACCGCTTGGTGCCCTGCCGGGGCCGGTCGGTGGCGGGCTGCAGGTGCCTGCTGGTGAGCGCGAGCCCCAGGTCGGCGATGCAGCACTCGCCATTCACCTTCACGAGGATGTTCTTAGTTTTGATGTCTCTGTGCGCTATGGCCGGTTTACCCTGGAATCAATACATAACATAACATCAGTTAGGGCCGGTGCGGCGGCAGATTCCGCTGAGGACCTGAAAATACGGAAATATGCAAGTCTCGACAGAGCTTAATTGAGTCTTTCGGGGTCGAGATTCTGGGTCAGAGGGGAAACAAGGCCATTCGCGTTTTCAAAATTCTTGCAGTGTGTCTAGTCGAAGCGACGCGTGACCTTAAAGCTGCCTCTTATCTGGCTCAACATTAGTTGAGCTCTCATTAGTATTGCCATTCAGCGTGGCAACTTCGTTTTGCTTCTAAAGTAGCAAATATAAAAATAAATCCTGCTCCTTTAATCTAAGTAATGTGATTACCTACTGAATAGTATACAAATTTAGGAGGGAAAAAGTAAAAGTTGTCGTTGTTTTTCACAAATCGTGTTTCTTTTCTATAATTTATTCAGATTACATCCTCAAGTAATTACTGTAATAACATAAAGTTTTAACCTTAACTGTTACTGAGTGAGCATGTAACGCAACAACTCCAAAATGTTAACATATCGTCTTAACAAGTCACGTGGAGTGTACTATGCTTTCCTAATTAGATATGTAAAGTGAGTTCAATTATCATGCAGTCTCAAGATCTTATTTAAAGTACCTGTGTGCCGTGTATCTCCGTGTGCTGGTGCTGCAGGCCGCTGATGGTCGAGAGACAGATCGCCATCATCTGGTGGCGCGTGAGGGTAGCTCGCACCAAGTGCTCGTACAGAGAGCCCAGAGGGTGGAGAGGAGAGGATGTGTGTTACCTGTGTGCCGTGTATCTCCGTGTGCAGGTGCAGCAGGCCGCTGATGGTCGAGAGACAGATCTCCATCATCTGGTGGCGCGTGAGGGTAGCTCGCGCCAAGTGCTCGTACAGAGAGCCCAGAGGGTGGAGAGGATGTGTGTTACCTGTGTGCCGTGATCTCCGTGTGCAGGTGCAGCAGGCCGCTGATGGTCGAGAGACAGATCGCCATCATCTGGTGGCGCGTGAGGGTAGCTCGCGCCAAGTGCTCGTACAGAGAGCCCAGAGGGTGGAGAGGATGTGTGTTACCTGTGTGCCGTGTATCTCCGTGTGCAGGTGCAGCAGGCCACTGATGGTCGAGAGACAGATCGCCATCATCTGGTGGCGCGTGAGGGTAGCTCGCGCCAAGTGCTCGTACAGAGAGCCAGAGGGTAGAGAGGATGTGTGTTACCTGTGTGCCGTGTATCTCTGTGTGCAGGTGCAGCAGGCCACTGATGGTCGAGAGACAGATCGCCATCATCTGGTGGCGCGTGAGGGTAGCTCGCGCCAAGTGCTCGTACAGAGAGCCCAGAGGGTGGAAATGTGTTATCAGCCATAACTGAAAAAGTTAACCAACATTATTTTTACAAGCTTTATCTTGCAATGTTATCCTCAACCGATTGAGATTATATTTTGCATACCTGTCAAGTTCCGATGAAAATGCAATATTATGGTGACAGCGAGCTGATCTGATGATGGAGATGGGAGTCTCGCGACAAGAATATCGTATAGTAGCTAGGTACCTGCGTGCAGCTACCTCGACTGGTCATGTCGCTGCCGACATACGCCAGTATGTTGTCGTGTCTGAGCAGCACGGTGCTGTATATCTCTGTCTCGCGAGTAGAATATCGTATAGTAGCTAGGTACCTGCGTGCAGCTACCTCGACTGGTCATGTCGCTGCCGACATACGCCAGTATGTTGTCGTGTCTAAGCAGTACTGTGCTGTATATCTCTGTCTCGCGAGTAGAATATCGTATAGTAGCTAGGTACCTGCGTGCAGCTACCTCGACTGGTCATGTCGCTGCCGACATACGCCAGTATGTTGTCGTGTCTGAGCAGTACTGTGCTGTATATCTCTGTCTCGCGAGTAGAATATCGTATAGTAGCTAGGTACCTGCGTGCAGCTACCTCGACTGGTCATGTCGCTGCCGACATACGCCAGTATGTTGTCGTGTCTGAGCAGCACAGTGCTGTATATCTCTGTCTCGCGAGTAGAATATCGTATAGTAGCTAGGTACCTGCGTGCAGCTAGCTCGACTGGTCATGTCGCTGCCGACATACGCCAGTATGTTGTCGTGTCTGAGCAGTACTGTGCTGTATATCTCCGTCTCGCGCCGCCAGCTACCCTCGTCTCGCGAGTAGAATATCGTATAGTAGCTAGGTACCTGCGTGCAGCTACCTCGGCTGGTCATGTCGCTGCCGACATACGCCAGTATGTTGTCGTGTCTGAGCAGCACTGTGCTGTATATCTCTGTCTCGCGAGTAGAATATCGTATAGTAGCTAGGTACCTGCGTGCAGCTACCTCGACTGGTCATGTCGCTGCCGACATACCCCGGTATGTTGTCGTGTCTGAGCAGCACGGTGCTGTATATCTCTGTCTCGCGAGTAGAATATCGTATAGTAGCTAGGTACCTGCGTGCAGCTACCTCGACTGGTCATGTCGCTGCCGACATACGCCAGTATGTTGTCGTGTCTGAGCAGCACGGTGCTGTATATCTCTGTCTCGCGAGTAGAATATCGTATAGTAGCTAGGTACCTGCGTGCAGCTACCTCGACTGGTCATGTCGCTGCCGACATACGCCAGTATGTTGTCGTGTCTGAGCAGCACGGTGCTGTATATCTCCGTCTCGCGCCGCCAGCTAGCCTCGTCTCGCGAGAAGAATATCTTGACTGCGACGCTGTCTGCGTACCAGGAGCCACGCCACACTTCGCCATACCGACCCTGAAATTAGTATATAGCGGTTTACATTTTGTGAAAATCAATATTTATTGTTCATGAAACCAGGCATGGCGCACTCAGGTATGAGGCTAGAAGTACCCGGCGGGCTCGACTTGTCGAGTCATTTCAGGCAGTAGGGAAGGAGCGTATTAACTGCTTTTTTTTGCTGGTTTTTCACCAGGTTTTTGCTTGCAAGTACGCCGACCAGATGCGGACCCTAAAGATTTAAAAATAATAAAAACACTTGCAACTCGCAAGTAAAGTCGCTAGTTCCGCACGCAGTAACTTAATCGCCCTGTGCAATCGAATTACTTGAAAGGTTTCGTAGTAACTTTTCGCAGATGCAATTATACTCCTTATTTATAAGAAGGCTTGGTCCAATTTCCTATGTAAACATTTTTCCACTTACATTTTTTTGTTCAAGTTCGTCCACCTTTTTACACCAGAGCCAAATACATGGCTCATAAAACCTTCAAGGTATTTTTATGCAAAGGAAATTGATGCGTGCAATAGTATAAATATCCCTATTTATTGAGATATGAGGTAACAAACATACGACTTGAGAACCTCCTCCTTTTTTTTGAAGTCTGTTAAAAATTATTATTTATTATGTAAAATCCCCGCATACTATAGGGGGGGGAGGCCTCCAGGGTACCCTCCACACGTTACCTTGCCGACGCACTCTATGAGCGCCACCTGCTTGGCCAGCGTGCGCTGCACCATGAGCGGCAGGCCCGAGCCGGAGCCCGACGTGCACGAGCTCTCCAGGTACTCGCGCAGCGTGGAGTCTCCGGCCGGCACGGCGTGCACGCCCGCGCCCCCGCCCGCCCCGTACCCGTTGCACGACCCCTCTGCACCTGCAACACGCATCACTTACATCAGGGGGCTTAGCACGACAATTATATAGTATTCAAAACTATATGAAGTTTCGTTTTTTTTTTTTTTTTTTTTTTTTTATTCTACTTGTATGACGGAACAAGCAAGAGGCCCACCTGATGTTAAGCGGTAACCTCTGCCTATGAACAGTGCATTACCTCATAGGTCACGTCCACCTAGGACGCACCCTATGTGACATTGCACTGCGCCCGCCACCCTGAGACATAGATGAAAAGTCTCATGTGCCTGTAATTTCACCAGCACCCTTACCCTTCAAACCGGAACACAGCAATGCGAGCACTACTGCTTCGCGGCAGAAATAGGTATGGTGGTAGTACTTCCCCGGACGACTTTCACAAAAAAGCTCTACTACTACTAAAATCTACTATCGTTTCCTTCAATACATTTCATCATCAGCCCACACTAGTCCACTGCTGGACATGGGCCTCTCCCAATACGCGCCACTGAGCCCGGCGTTCGGCTCTTCTCATCCACTTTCTGCCGCCGCCTCTCGTAGGTCATCGCTCCACCTAGCCAGAGGGCGCCCCACGCTACGTTTGCCAAGACGCGGTCTCCACTCAACAACTCGCTTACCCCAACAGTTGTCGGTTCAATACATATTCAATAATACCATTGACTGGGGGCTTAGTTCGAGAATTAGATAGTATTCGAAACTATATGAGGCTCATTTTGATCAGCACACGGTTACGATCACTAATTTTATAAAAGCTTGTATTTATAAAGATATTTTTCACAAAAACTTATTTTTACGAGAATTGTGCTTCTCACTCTATCAGTTATAATACCTTCGTAGTAGGGACTCGTGAGATGTGGACTGTACATGTTGGACGTGAAGTAGTTAGAGTCAGCGCCCAGCTTGTGAAGCGCCGCGCGGGACACGCGCAACCTGCAACACACACAGAAATACTGTCAAACGACATTGCCAGGGTTCGGTCCAAATTCTGCCCACAAATTAAAGTTTTTTTTTTTTTATTTATACTTCTTGGAATGACGGATGCCGATGGCCCACCTAATGTTAAGTGGTACCCTCTGCCTACGAACAATGCAATAACCTCATAGGTCACGTCCTAGGACGCAACCTATGTGGCATTGCACTGCGCCCGCCACCCTGAGAGACATAAAGATGAAAGTCTCCTGTGCCTTTAATTTCACCGGCAAAAATTCAAACCGGAATACAGCAATGCGAGCTCTACTGCTTTGCGGCAGAAATAGGTATGGTGGTAGTACTTCCCCGGACGAACTCTATTACAAAAAAGATCTACTACTACTCAATACAATGGATAGTTACCTTGTATTATTTTATATCATCCCCACAAATATATAAAAAATCTATTTCAGGGTTTACTAAAAAAATACGGCTGGACCGATTTTGATAAAACATATCTTAGATCAATCGCTAGAAAACCGGCTTTCAAATTTAAAAAAACGCATTCAAATCGGTTCGCCCGTTTAGGAGCTACGGTGCCACAGACAGACATAGTGGTCAAATTTATAACACCCCTCTTTTTGAGACAGGGGTTAAAAGGGTAAAGTACCTGTGACTCCTCCGCAGCAGGAACACGGCGCACGCGCTGACGCAGCCCAGCAACACCACGCACGCCGTCACGGAGCCCCATAGCTTCCACGTTAGGGCTGACAGGGGCTGAATGGTGGCGTCGGGCGCCGGCAGCGAGGGGAACACGCCCGAGTTGCACAAGTCGCCTTGGCAGCAACTTATGTTGTGGAGCCCTGCGGCGTGGCGCTTGCTGGAACACCCATCGATCATTGTGTAACTGGTTATTTCTCGGTCAACCCGCGTTATGTCAGTGATCAAGTTGAGGTCAAAGCTATCTGCAGATCGTTCACCGTAAGATGTCCCCACCTTGGTTGGCACTATTCCCAAGGCAGGGAACAACTTACGATGAACGGTCTGTATAGTTTGTGAAACATAGCTCGATTCCTGTGACAGCTAACTGTGACGGTAACTTGGATGGAACATTGATCAATAAAAAAAACCAGTTAAAAAGATCCCCCTGAAAGTGGCCTTCTCAATCACTATAAATAAGAGTCAAGGACAAATGTAAAAAGTGTCAGGTATTCATCTGGGCAGCCCTTTTTTTTCGCACTGACAGCTCTACGTTGGCTGCTCGCGTGTATCGAAAGCCAGAAATCTCTACATATACGCAGAGAACAACAAGTCTCGGAGCGTTGTTTACAAAGACGTACTGCAGAAGATTTCTGATTCTCCTTACACACCGAGACAATTTTGATCTTTTCCTTGCTAATGGAGCGTGCACACGAGTACAGTGGCGAGTGGCGAACAGCGGGTACTCGGCCGAGTACCCGCTGTTCGCCACTCGCCACTGTACTCGTTAGGTGTGCACGCTCCTTAAGCATGTCGAAAACAGCTTATATGCTTATGACCGTTTCCAGTAATGTGCTTCGGAGGGCACGTTAAGCTGTCGGTCCCGGCTGTTATTGATTAATAGCAGTCGATAAGCCATGTCAGAGGCCCTCGGGCGGCTTGACAAACTCTGACACCAGAGGCCAGCGCTTATCTCATACGAAAAGAAGAAGAAGAAGATAATGTTTTCCATTATGTTAACGAGTTATTTGCGAGCGACGAGTTCTGTCAGCTTCTTCTCACCGTCTTAGAACATGGTGCGTTTTTGTTCGATGTCGCGTGGTTGTCTGGACCGCATGTGGCTGAAACCTACGCGTTGGTAGTGAATTTAGGAATTGCATTTTTTCTATAAATCGTTGTTTAACCGCGGGTAAAACCGCGGGGCTCAGCTAGTAGTTTTAATATACACAGTGTCGCTCTTATAATTAAGACGAATCCAACGACACCTTTCAAGCTAACATCCATCAAGCCGTTTAGGCTACAGAGCTTACCAAAGAAACATACATACATACATACACTCAAAAAACATTTTCAGGCATAGCCGAGTAATCATCATTACCAATTATCATATAATCATATTATTATTATTTAATTATTATATTGTATTATTACTATTAGTTAAGAATTCTTAACTAATTCTGTAATTATTTAAAAATCAATCTTGATATTGTTTTTCCGAGATTACACATAACTTTATATATTTGTATGTTTGTTTGTAATGGATAAAATCAAATACTACTTACACAATTTATTTTTTTTTTTTTTTTATACTACTTGGATGACAGATCAAGCAAGAGGCCCATCTGATGTTAAGCGGTAACCTCTGCCTATGAACAGTGCATTACCTCATAGATCACGTCCACCTAGGACGCACCCTATGTGGCATTGCACTGCGCCCGCCACCCTGAGACATAAAGATGAAAAGTGCCTGTAATTTCACCGGCACCCAAAAACCCGGCAAATTTATTTCAGCTATATAAAGCTACATATATTATTTCAGCTATATAAAGCTACATATATTATCCCGGAGTGCTATAGGGTATGTTTTATTAGCTTCCTGCCCCGGCTATGCTCGCGTTATGTGTAGTTCCACTCAACTCCATAAGGGTTTAGCAAATTTTGATGGTATTTGGTGTGTGGATCTGAGGGGGTAGAAAGGGCGGGGGGACTACTTTTCATCCCCCGACACTGCTTGTGCGAAGCCGGGGCGTGCCAACAGTTCTCTAAGATTATGCGTAGTAGACCAATATCATATAGGTCTTATTCAAGGTAGTATTCAACCAGTATCAATATGTCATAAGTAACATAACACCCAACAGTCACATATATAATACAAAGTCCTGATTACAGACTTGGAGCTCCGGTTAGTCCTGGGTGATATGTATGATGTCTGTGTTATTAGATGGTGGCTCTCACCCCGGGCTCCGGCTAGTCCTGCACGTGAACTGGTGGTGGTCTGCGCGCGTGGTGCAGCCGCGCGACAGCTGCAGCGCGCCGTCGCTCGTGCGCACCGACGACTTGAAGCACGAGAGCGCGTGCTCGCACGTCGCGGGCAGCGCCTCGCTCTCCTCGCACTCCGGCGGCTCGCACTGGTAGCATTTGTATCTGAAAACGTAATGTCATCATGGGTCTGAAAGGAGACACGAATATAACGAAAATTACAAATATTAGCCATGGCGGGATAGCTTGATATCAACTGAAATTTGATTGGTTAATATTTGACTCCCTCTCCCACTTTATCTCCGAAACAACTGGACCCTAAAATGTTGAAAAAAATACTGAATATTTTGACTATATCTCCCACTTTTATCTCCGAAACAACAGGACCAAAGAAATGTTGAAAAAAATACTGAATATTTTGACTATATCTCCCACTTTTATCTCCGAAACAACAGGACCAAAGAAATGTTGAAAAAAATACTGAATATTTTGACTATATCTCCCACTTTTATCTCCGAAACAACAGGACCAAAGAAATGTTGAAAAAAATACTGAATATTTTGACTCCCCCACTTTATCTCCGAAACAACTGGACCAAAAACATGTTGAAAAAATACTAAATATTTTGACTCCCCCACTTTATCTCCGAAACAACTGGACCAAAAACATGTTGAAAAAATACTAAATATTTTGACTCCCCCACTTTATCTCCGAAACAACTGGACCAAAAACATGTTGAAAAAATACTAAATATTTTGACTCCCCCACTTTATCTTCGAAACAACTAGACCCTAAAATGTAAAAAAAAATACTGAATATTTTGTCTCCCCCACTTTATCTCAGAAATAATTGTACACAAAAACGTTGAAAAAAATACTGAATATAGGGCCTCCCATAAAGTTTACAGGAAACTCCTACATCGTTAAATTTCGTTAAATTTCCGCGGGAACGGAATATATTCATGAATTAAAAATGACGTACGGTCTCCACGAGAGTGATTCGAAAAAGGTCTTTTTTTTATTTGACCTGATGTTTCGGATTCGAGCCCGCTGAACTGGAGTTTTTGGGGTACATTAACATTTAATTTCTTAGTTTATTACAAACCGTAGTTTAACAAAATAAGGCCCAGTTTAGCGAAAAGTAAACGCGTCACCGTGCGATGTAATATCTATCACTTAGATAGTACTACCGACCCGTCCGGCTTCGCACGGGTGCACAGACCTCTTGAAATATGGCATGTGTACAGGTGTCATCATTATCTAAAAAACCGGCAAAAAATACCTTTTTTTAGTATTTGTTGTTATAGCGGCAACAGAAATACATCATCTGTAAAAATATCAACTGTCTAACTATCACGGTTCATGAGATACAGCCTGCTAGCTTATTACGTATCTTGCAATAGCAATGCGATAGCAATAATTGCGCGATTATCGCATCCAAATCGGAAATTCGTATTACGTATCAGCGATCCGTAATACGAATTTGCAATTTGGATGCGATGATCGCGCAATTCTCGCGCGATTTTTGCCATCGCATTGCTATTGCAAGATACGTAATAAGCTAGCGGGTCCCAGACTGACGTACAGCGGAGATTTAGTAATAGGGTCCCGTTTTATCCTTTGGGTACGGAAACCTAAAAAGAGGTGAAAAATGTGACGTTTCCCGTCCTGTCCGTGCGAAACCGAGCCGGTTAGCTAGTTATTGTATATTAAGTTATAGTTTAAGTATATTATATAAACCTTCTATGAAAAATTACTTAACTGATGGTGAAAAACGCATCAAAATCCGTCGCGTGGAGGAGGTATTAGCGGATATACAGACAGACGCTGTGAGCGACTTTGTAGGATTATGCATGAAGATATTATATAAAGTACGTAAAATAATAAAAGATGTTACCTTCTAAACTTCCTCATACTTTATTGGCAGCAAAAAATGATAACACTATTAAATTTACATGGACAATGAATAGTTAGGAAACAGCATGATAGAGATTTAAGTTGTAAATTTTACATTTCTAGGAGTTAATTCAGACTTGTACTAATATTTATTCTGTGATTCAGAGCACTGACTAACGACTATGACTTCTTCAAATTATATTCAACATACATAATAGACACACGCCTTTTTCTCCGAAAGGGTAGGCAGAGGCACAATGGGCTTCTTTTCATACCAATTTTTTTTGTATTTTTGAATCCTGTCAATGTTGTTGGTACAAACCTCGGTCAACATCTGGATGTTGATGCAAAAAAATACTATGTATTGTTGACATCACAATACAAAAATACAAAGCTTTCAAGGAAAATAAAATACATACACACACATAGACACCCGCCTCATTCCCCGAAGGGGTAGGCAGAGCCTTAATGGGCCTCTTTTCAGTGGGTTGCACCATCATGGAATATAAACGTGACAAGTGGTGAGCTCATCGCCGCCATTGCTTCCCACGACATACTCGGCAAACGCTTCCTTCCAGTAATAGCATATTCCATAATAAGCTAGCAACCACGACAAATCTCTTATCAAAAAGTCCGGGTAAGCCCTTAGTCGGCTGTTACAGCATCAACAATGTGACGGAAGTTACTTTTCTTATGCCGGACACACCACAGCACATCACATTACAATGCTTTTAAGGAAAATAATGTGAGGAAACTGATGCATAGACAAGTGCATGAAAATAGGAGCCTCTGTAAGGCACACTGAATACTTGGTCACTAGGCCTTTTTCAGGCTCACCACCTTGGTCACTGACCTAACAGGGTGACCAATACAGAGACAGTAACATCATAAACTAATTCAGACAAACATCCCTCATCGTAATTGAAAAAACCGGTAATAACTCACGTAGTAAAACACCCGACTCGAGTTTCGGGGAAGGGGGTATTAAGTCCCAGAAACTCGAGTCGGGTGTTTTACTCGGAACAAGTACCTACGTGAGTTATTATCAGAGGCCAGCATTACCTCATACGAAATACGAAAATGAAATCAGTTATCTAGTACCCATAACACAAGCTATGCTTAGCTTGGGGCTAGATAATGTTGTGTGAACATTCCAGCATTATTTCTTTATTTATTTAATATCTAACATGATTAGTTAGAATTGGAAATACCAAATTACCTTGGGGCCTTCTGCACCATTAGATCCTCGATTCTTTCTTCCATGGGTCCTTGTGTTAATGATCCTTCATCTTCCGAGTCCAAGTCTGGTAGCCCAGCTGTGGGTTACATTGAGAATTTATTTATTTTTGGTACAAGTAGAGGAATCGTTACCTAATATAACAAAATCTCCTTTAGACTATTTATACAGATTATTTTAATAATATCTAAGGTGTTTTTGTTTCCGGTTTGATTTTTTTGACGCAACAAGCAGATGGATTGCTTTGCTCATTACTGTCCATCCAAATGTTGCCTGGAAGAAAAAGCTTTCAGCGATAAGGACACCCATTGTACTGTAATTTGATTTAGTTAATCCTTTTTATTTAATTTTTTGGTGTACAATATAGTGTTAATCTATCTATGGATGGCCAATGATGTTAAGCGGTCACCTTTAAAAATGGATTGTACTAGTAACCCGTTCTTTAGAAAGTTTGCTCCTACTTTGGAAACTATAATAGTAAAACTTAATTAAACTTTGTATACAAAAATCTAGACTAGTAAGAGTGGCAGTACAGTCCTCTTAAATACACCCCAGGGTGTGATGTCAGGGTGTGACACATACACTTTTAGGTATCAGAAGACTTTTTTGCTGTCTTCAAAAACAATGTTGTTGGTGGTACACCTTAGTTATATCCTTCTGATTTGTATTTAACAAGTGTGATTTGTAGTTAAAGTGTATTTAACATGTTTCTACATTTATACATATTTAATTAGTAAATTTGCACACTGCTAAGGCCAAAGCATAGGCTGAAGGTAACTTGCTCAGTTATTCGTCAGGTTGTTGTGATGTGAACCAGCTGCTTGTTTACATCAAAATATTGGGTCTTGAGGATCATTTCGTACAACATAAAAGTGACCTATATGTCGTTTTGATGATTAAAACCACGTAGAATCCAAACAGAATCCCATAAATTGTAAAAATCATGACAAAAATGTATTAAATAAAGTCGAAGTTGAGTCGACATTTTCATAACACATAGGGACATCAGAAGAACATTTTTACCAACCATAAAAACCACATCGTTATAGAGACAGTAAATTACTTCTATATAACTCACCACAGTGAACATTTATCAATATAAACGCGAAAAAATATCCCAAAATGACAACGTCCGCCATTCTTCATCATAAACAAACAAACAAAGGCTGACTGAGGGCAAGCAAGCAAGCAAGTAGCAACCAAAGTCAAGTCATCAGTTGAATATATAATTACAGAACAGCATTTTAGAAAATATTCTTAAAACATCAGATCAAAGTAATTATATATATTTTTTATTATTTATTTACTTTAAAACAGTGCATATTCTACGTAAAAAATGGTACAATATATCACAAATAGTTAGTCGGTCGACATGTCCTCAAAGCTTTCATTTTGCATTTTTTGCGTTGGACTATTACGGACATCGAATCGCAGTTTATAAATAAAAACAAGCCGAACGAGAGGCTCCAAAGTAGTAGTGTGTCTCTTTCTTTATACTGTATCTCTATATCAACTTACTATATATTTATTTACAGAACGAATACTTACTATAATTATCAATCTATACTATTACTACTATAGCAACTTACGAGAAAAGGACACATGACTTTGAAGTTAATTCACCTAAATCGGTTTCCTACTTTCGCATGTGCTAAAATAAAACAAAAAACCAACTGGTTAGAGTCTAATGAGGGGTTTTCACGGACGTTTCAGATCATGCGCTAAAAGATGGCGCTGCTTTGAACCTAGCTTTCAAAATAAAGTGAAATGTCAAAGTCAACAACATAAAGATATATTTTCGTGGTATTTCGTTACCATCACACAAAAGCACAGACAATGCATTTGTCAAGCATACTTTAGTCAGCGCCATCTATCGAGCCAAATTGAACTACTTTTTTTTTATTCGAAAATGAAAAGCCCTCAATATTACTGATAATATATTGAAGTGCGTGATCCAGTTGTAAATGTACTCACAGACTAGACCAGGGGTTCTCAAACTTATTTTGTCTACTGTCCACTTTAAGAATAATGACCGGCCCACTGCCACTTCAGCTTGCTAATCCTCTGGGCTATGTCCAGAACTTTGGTTCTCTGTCGGATAACCTCGTTTCGGATCTTATCCCTCAGGGAGACTCCAAGCATAGCCCTCTCCATAGCTCGCTGAGCAACTTTAAGTTTATGGACCCGTCCTACAGTAAGTGTACGTATGTGTGTGAGTGTGTGTCTACGTTTCAGCTCCGTAAGTCATAACTGGTAGGACGCACTGGTTAAAGACTTTTGTCTTTAGGCATTGTGGGATGGGCGACGAGAAAACTTGACGAAGTTTTCCAAATGCTGCCCAGCCAAGCTGAATTCTCCTACTTAATTCTTTCTCGAAGTTATGTTTACCTAGCTGTATGATCTGCCCGAGGTTAACATACTCCTGCACAGCTTCGAGAGGTGTACCAGCGACCGTGATCGGAACCGGGGTTACATGCTCATTGACCACTTCAACGGTCAGGAAGTTGCGATTCTGCCAGTATCTATCCACACGCTCTCTATAGCGGCGGATACGGCTTGCCCACGCAGAGACTTTCTGCTTCAGAAAGTCGATGCGCTCAGTGACACAGGCCATGTAGTCCTGGGGCCGTGTTTCAGTCCCTGCATAAGCCTGAGTTATGAAGCGCATCACTCGGGGGCGATGGTTAACCCCTTTGAAGCAAATTAGTTTTGCAATGAGGGTCCTGAACGTACTGATACGTCTCTCGATCCGTAATTGCCAGGGGGGTGTGCTAGCGGCAGGTCGCGGCACTCGGTCAGTGTCCGGGAACTTGACGCGAGCAACGCGGCACGCCGCAATGGCCCCACAGTACAGGATCGAATGGGTATCAGCTAGGTCTTTGCTAGTCAATAAATATGGGACTAGCAAAGGGTTCAGGGCCCCAATTAACACCAAATTCCGTCTATACGTGGGCAAGCGAGGTAGACGCGGCTTCTCCTCGAGAGGTGCGGACCGATACGACGAAATCGCATCCCCCAGAGCCCTCCTCAGTTGCTCATTCTCCTGGGTACTCACACTGGTAATCTCACAATCGACGTCATCAGCTACGGGGTCCGCCTGTGTAATCGCCGATGCTGACGGTGTTGCAACCGATGGCGAGACAGTCGGGCCTCGTTGCGAGTGGTCAACCACAAGAGCACTCAGCGTTTCGGAGCGTAACCGATCAAGCACAGTGTCATCCAACAGTTTCAACCGTTGGATGGCACGTACCTGATCCGACAGTCGCTGTGCAGTGACGAATTATTATTATTATTATTATTATAAAAGAATGGCACGAATATTCATTATAACCACATTGTTAGGTTTTCACCTATATCTATCGTTTTTGAACTTGTGTCTTTTACTTTGTAGTTGTGTGGACACCCTACTAGAAAGAGAGGAGGGGGACCTAAGTGGAGCGACATAGAATTCAGTCGGTTTGCTTCATATTGGTCTAGAGAGTGTGGCCTCCACACTACCCAAATTCAAGCTTCTTGTAAAAAAGACATAGCTACAGGGATACATGTCAAGGCCATTAAAAAAAGGTTTCTTTCTTCCATACTCTGTGCAAAGAGGAACTACGTAAGAAGTCTGTTAAATCCTCTTTGGTCTGTAATGTGAATTGAATTTGAAAACGGACGGTTTGGTTTGGATTGGATCTGGCTGGTTTCTTGTTGTTTGTTTTGCCGAGTTTCTGAGATTTTTGTTGTCATTTCTGGGTATCCTATTGTAGGCGAAACAATATAATAGTAAGTGATAAACGTAATAATGCCGCGCACTAAACGCCCCGTTGCAAGAAAAGAACAAATCGCTGAAGATGACGATAGTGCGAAGAAATGCCTCAAATTGGGTGAGATTATAAATACAATCATTTTATGGTAGGGACTCCGTGGTATGGCGGACGAGTAGCCAGTTGCTGAGGCGGTTGTGTTACGGTTCAGGCTGCCCCTGACACTCGTGTCTGACAACAAAAATTATTCAAAAATACTAGAAACCTACCTACCTGCTACCTATTTCATCTAGTTTACTATCGGATGAAACTGACTTTGCCTACCTTTCCATCACACCATGCGTTACAATTAGATTAAAATGCATAGTATTTTATGCTACTGTACAAATCAATGAAAAAATGCCATCTGGTGGAGAGGTACTGTGAAGGACCCCTACCCCTCAAAAATTATGCAATCATCATCAATATCCTCACTGCTGAGGGTCATTACCTTTATGTAGAAACCCCAACTCAATGGTAAATAATATTTATCAAAGACCTTTTGATTGGGAATATGTGTATGTTTCACACATGGACTCATCTAGATATAGCCTGATATTGCAATGCTATACTGTCTCCGTAGGTAATTTAATATTGGTGTATTTTTCATCTAAATTGGCTCAGTGGTTAGTATGAGTGGCAGACAACCAGACATCCAAACTTACTCATTCTCGGTTACTTTACAAATTATTTGCATCGTAGTTGCACAGCATATAATTTTTCAATTTGTCAATGTGCAATCAGTTTTCAGACTATTAGCAGGTTCAGTCTAGCCTTTTCTTATGTGTCATGTTCCATTGAGTTCCATGATGATGTTTTTAGAAAGAAAGAAAGAAAGAAAAGAAAGAAAATGTATTTATTTTTCCCCATGAAAATAATATGAAAACAAGTAATTAATTTTGTAAAAATTAAAAAACCCCCAACGCTGAACAGCTGAACCGATTTTGATCAAAGCTAAGAACACTCCCGACAAACACACCTTACAAACAAAAATAAAAAAAACTAAATCGGTTCATCCGTTCAGGAGCTACGATGGGACAGACAAACACACACACACACACAAACACACACCCACACACACAGACACACACACACACAGACACACACACCCACACAGACACACACACCCACACACACACACACAGACACACACACATACACACACACCCACACACACACACACACACACACACACACACACACAGACAGACAGACAGACACGTCAAACTTATAACACCCCTTCGTGTTTCGTCGGGGGTTAACAAAAACAAAAATCTACTAATTACCTACTACAAGATCAGTAAGAATAGATCCAGTAGTAAAACAAACAAAAATAAATAGAAATAAAAATTGTTATAAACTTTGGTTATGTGTGTGTTGTGTGTTTAGCCTCTTTGGTTACTTGATGGTGGTTAGCTGTGAGTCCAAGTAGTTTGGATGTACTTTCAGACATTCTTTGTATTTAAAATACAAAGAATTAATAATATTAATATTATTAATTTATAATAAATAATATAATAATAATGCTGGACAGTTCATACAACATTATTATCTAGCCCCGAGCTAAGCTGAGCTTGTGTTAATGGGTACTAGATAACTGATATACTTAAGGTGAATGCTCACGCTTGCGGCGCGAGTTTTTTATTTTGTTTTTTGCCGATCACAGCTCACAAACAACAAAAAAAACACTAAAAATATGTTTATCATATCTAACCTGATGATATTTATGAGATACTAAAACATGTGTGTTAAGTCTCCTAGTTCTCGCGAATTCAACTTTCGCTATCTGAAGAAGTGTTGATGAGCTGTAATGGGCAAAAAACACCAAAAAAAATTGAATTTCGCGCCGCTAGCCGTGGCATCCACCTTAATACAATACATTACATAGATAGATATTTTTTATTATACCTACATAGAAAATACCCAGAACACCCTGAACAAATATCTGCAGATCATACTATTATTTAATCCGAGGCGGGAATCGAACCCGCGACCTCCTGCGTAGCAGGCGAACCTTCTGCCGCCGCGCCACAGAGGTCATCACACATTAAAATGTTATTGAATATCAATTACCTATGACGTTTCTTTCAAAAATAGCAGATTGATATCCGACCGACTGGAATGGTACTTATTCAATGGACACTTAATGCACATCAAATTGACAGCTCTTCCTTTGAAAAACTATCAAATTTGGCATGGGCAAGTGTCTCAAGCGTTATCCACATTCTGCACAATGGTTGTTTCATTATTTGTTTTTGTGTGGTTTCAGTGAATGATATAAAAAGCAAACTCGACTCGCGCGCTCTCATGGAGATACGGAATGTTGAGCTCGCCTTCAAGATACTTGTGGGCTCAATAAACAGCACATACATGCAGCAAACTATTGGGCAACTGGTAAGGAAACTGAAAAACTTTGAAAGGAATTTGAAGAAAACTGCTTTGTATCCCGACACAATGCGTGTGAGGCAAAATATAGTCATTGAATAAATCTATACTGTCTATGGCTGTGGTGTGTCTGGCCTAAGAATAGACCCTTCCGTCTCCTCCCGTGGATTTCGTAAAAGCTAACTAAGGGATTACCCGGACTTGTTGATAAGATTTTACATAACCATGATAGTACAATTATACCACTTTATAATGTACCTATCCAAGTTGCTTAATAAATTCCCCAGAAGAGTGAGATGCTCCTGAAAGAAGTACCAACGGCGCGGGCTACGAGGCAATCCAGCCGGTCGACGTCTCATGATGATGGTATAACACTTCATTAACCATTTTCTTTCTTTTTGTTTAACTGCGTGATGTCGGAACAAGCAGATGGCCCACCTGACGGTCACGTCCACCTAGGACGCACCCTATGTGGCATTGCACTGCGCCCGCCACCATGAGACATAAAGATGAAAAGTCTCATGTGCCTGTAATTTTACCGGCACCCTTACCCTTCAAACCGGAAAACAGCAATGTGAGCACTACTGCTTTGCGCAGAAATAGGTATGATGTACTTCCCCGGAAGTACTCTTTCAAAACAAAGCTCCAACTACTACTTTAGCAGCGCCCCGCGGTTTTACCCGCGTAAGTCTCGATCCCGTGGGAATATCGGGATAAAAATAGCCTATGTGTTATTCCGGGAGTCCAGTTATCTCCATTCTAAATTTAATCCAAATCCGTCCAGCCGTTTCAGCGTGAAGAATTAACAAACACAAACTTTCGCTAGTGTGATAGTGTGACTAACTATCTCTTATGCAAATAATAAATCTTTATACAATAAAACGCCATGCACCACTCGAAAACGGCATTTTATTAAATACCTCATAAAATATATATAATATTACAATATCCCAGAGTAAACCTTTCAATTATTTGTAAGTGATAGTTATTTATTTTCAGCCTATGTTATCCCACTGCAGGGCAAAGGCCTCCCTCCCTTTTATCTATTTGTTGACATTGTAAAAATTAACCTTTTATTTGTAAATCACTTACTTACTTAAAGAAATAAATGATTGATTGATTGATTGATCACTTGTTCTCTCTGTCCATAACGAGGAAATCGGGAATGAACCGTCCCTTGCTGCAGTGGGCCAGTCTGGTAGGTGCACATCCATCAACTCGTCCGTCACGCCGTCTCCGAGTGTTCTGCCGCGCGGGCGTCTTGCGTTAGGAACACAATCAGTAGTGGCAGTCCACTACTGATACTTAAGGTGCCGCATGTGTGAAGCTCTATGGGCAGTCCCATAGAGCTTCACACATGCGGCAGACGTGGCAGAATTAATATGAGGTTGCCAAGATTAGGGATCGACATGATGCATAATTACATCTAAAAATCATCTTAAGTTTGTAGTTAGCTTTTTAATTTATGTGTAGTTTGTGCTCGTGAGGTCTACTGTTCTCAGAACTTGTAGAGTTGTCTTTGTCTCACTCTCTCTCGTAACGTTTTAAAATGCGATCTGAGTCAGCTGCAAAAACTATAACATCGGCCTAATCCCCTCTAATCGGATGGCAGTGTTTGAATGCACTCGGATCACACAAGTAGCGTACTCGTATCATGTTGAGGTGCATACAACAGCCAATTAACGTCACTTTGTAACTCATTAAAGTTCAGGTAAATTAGAAAGTGACAGAATAGCGCTCGCGGAACAAAAAGTAAGTGAAAATCACAAAAAACAATTATTTGTCACGTGAAAAACCGTCGCATCACAGAATCATATGTTCAACTTGAAGATAAAATCTTTGCCGACGTTTAGATGAAAGAAAAAGTACTAAATTCTAAGTCGTTTAAATCATAAATCAAAAATCAAAAATCATTTATTTGTTTAAATGTGGTAGTATAAAAGTTCTTAAAATTAATTAGGATGTCTCACATTTCCCATGTCTGGGATACAAATATTACTTCATGCATGAGCTAAATAAATGCTAAATTTCAACATGCATATAATAAAATTTAAAAAAAAAAGTTAGAAGTTGAATTAAACAATCAGTCGGAAACAGCTGCAGTTTGTTATTTTTTTTACATGGTTCATGAACAGGTAGAACGTTTTTGTATGTTCACTTTACAGATAAAATATCAATGAATGACATATGTTTTTCCAGCACATAACATTGACTCCTCTATGAGGAGTAAGCCTCCAAATTAGACCAATCAGCTTAGATCAGAGTGGATTAGGGTGGTGTTCTATTTTTTGGAGCTGACTCTGATCTGTTTTTCACACTCTTGTACCTGTATCATTACATTCTTCCCTAACAACCCCACAACCATGTCTCAGTTTCAACTAACTGGGTGCTTTCGGGCAGGGTACCTCACGGAGAACACGTCGCAGGGCTCCGGAGAAGGGCCGGCTACCAAGCGACGCATACGTAAGTACCTACCAGCAGTAGCTTGCAACTATTACCATACATTAACAAGCTTTTATTAGCTTCACTTGTAACTAACTAACTACAGGTCAGGCTGGGTATCGAAAATTGGATTCCAAGATTTAATTACACTGTTACAGGTCTAGAGCTTAACTGAGTCAGTCCCTGAGGTATGGGAGCGGTGCGGGAGAATGTTTTTTTATTTTTTACTAGCAGTGCCCCGCGGTTTCACCCGCGTAAGTCTCGATCCCATGGGAATATCGGGATAAAAATATGCCTATGTGTTATTCCAGGAGTCCTGTTATCTCCATTCCAAATTTCATGTTAATCTGTCCAGCCTTTCAGCGTGAAGAAGTAACAAACACACTACACACACACACACAAACTTTCGCCTTTATAATATTAGTGTGATTATTATAATCTGACTGCCAAGCAGACGGCCCCCTTAATGTAAAGCAGTGACCGCCGCCTATGGACATCTGCAACACCCACGGTATTGCAAACGCGCTTCCTACCATTAAAAGCCCTATTGATATTTCTCTTTAACTTAGAAATAATTAGTAAGGGTATAACTTTTGAAACTATCATGGTTATGTACATAATTTTCACTAGAAACGGGATATTCACCATGATTTTTGAAAAAAAACTGTGCCGAAATATCGGGAACATTGCAAACTCAAAAATCATGGTAAATATCCCGTTTCTAGTGAAAATTATTGTAAGGGTGTTTTTGTCTCTAAAATTATTAGATGACATGTGACATAATGACGACGACGACGACGAAAACACCCCTCCCGTACCGCTCCCATACCTCAGGGAGTGCCTCAGTTAAGCGCTAACAATGTAATACAATCATGGAATCTAATTTTGGATACCCAATTGAACTGAAATTCGGGATACCTGTCAAGCTCCGATGACAATACATGGTGACAGTGAGCTGATCTGATGATGTAGAAGGAAAGTGAACAACGGCAATCCTCGATTGATTAATAGTATCCTGGCCGTGTTTGGACTCATTTTGATCATCACACTAGTTGTTATGGTGTAGAAATCAACTGCAGTAACATGGTCCTTTTATATTTCAGCTGTGCCGAGTTCCAGCCGAGCTCAGGGCTCCCGCTCGCGCTCTGCCGACCCAGCAAGTCGCAAGCTGCCGCCGACCGCCAGCAAGACGGTACAGCGACGTCGCTCTCGCAGCGTCTACCGCACGCCGGCCTACAACAAAGGGGCAACCTGCAACTACCCCGCTATCACTCCAAAGGTGAGCCCGACACTGTATAACGCACGTCGGGCCCGCAGCGTCTACCGCACGCCGGCCTACAACAAGGGGGCAACCTGCAACTACCCCTCGTATCACTCCAAAGGTGAGCCCGACACTGTATAACGCACGTCGCTCCCGCAGCGCTACCGCACGCCGGTCTACAACAAGGGGGCAACCTGCAACTACCCCGCTATCACTCCAAAGGTGAGCCCGACACTGTATAACGCACGTCGGGCCCGCAGCGTCTACCGCACGCCGGCCTACAACAAGGGGGCAACCTGCAACTACCCCTCTATCACTCCAAAGGTGAGCCCGACACTGTATAACGCACGTCGGGCCCGCAGCGTCTAACGCACGCCGGCCTACAACAAGGGGGTAACCTGCAACTACCCCCGCTATCACTCCAAAGGTGAGCCCGACACTGTATAACGCACGTCGCTCCCGCAGCGTCTACCGCACGCCGGTCTACAACAAGGGGGCAACCTGCAACTACCCCGCTATCACTCCAAAGGTGAGCCCGACACTGTATAACGCACGTCGCTCCCGCAGCGTCTACCGCACGCCGGTCTACAACAAGGAGGCAACCTGCAACTACCCCGCTATCACTCCAAAGGTGAGCCCGACACTGTATAACGCACGTCGCTCCCGCAGCGTCTACCGCACGCCGGCCTACAACAAGGGGGCAACCTGCAACTACCCCTCTATCACTCCCAAGGTGAGCCCGATACTGTATAACGCACGTCGGTCCCGCAGCGTCTACCGCACGCCGGCCTACAACAAGGGGGCAACCTGCAACTACCCCTCTATCACTCCAAAGGTGAGCCCGACACTGTATAACGCACGTCGGTCCCGCAGCGTCTACCGCACGCCGGCCTACAACAAGGGGGCAACCTGCAACTACCCCTCTATCACTCCAAAGGTGAGCCCGACACTGTATAACGCACGTCGGTCCCGCAGCGTCTACCGCACGCCGGCCTACAACAAGGGGGCAACCTGCAACTACCCCTCTATCACTCCAAAGGTGAGCCCGACACTGTATAACGCACATAGGTTTTGTAAAATTATTTATTTATAGACGAGCAGCTTTCGCTGATTTGTCTACATCAAAACAGTGTGGAATGTCTAATTTTGGTCACTTTTTGAAATTCTGGATTGTCCTTCCGTATCCAGTTGTCGAGCTTGTTTTTAAATGCAATCACAGACGTGGCAGAATCAACATCGTCTGGTAGTATGTTCCAATTGTGGACCACTCTGTTACTGAAGAAGTGATGTGCAACAAGTGCGTTGGAAGGATCTCGAACCTGTTTAAATTGGTGGCCACGAGATGATGGTTCTTTCTTCACAAAGATATCATCTAAAATGATCTATATTTTACGAAATATTCAATATAAACTGCTTTTTCGTGCGGCACGAGGCGTTTTTCTTGTATGAAGATTTCTGCCGGCGCAACCTTAAGCGCGTGTTTGTGTTTTCCAGGTGACTCCCAACTCTGCGCTGAGCGTGCTGCGCCAGCCGCGTCAGGGCGAGATGGTGGTCTCCATGGCCGGCTCGCCCGTCATGGTGCCCAGCTGCTACGCGTGAGTACCTCTCGTGACGTCACAACTCTGCGCTGAGCGTGCTGTACAGCCGCGTCAGGGCGAGATGGTGGTCTCCATGGCCGGCTCGCCCGTCATGGTGCCCAGCTGCTACGCGTGAGTACCTCTCGTGGCGTCACAACTCTGCGCTGAGCGTGCTGTGCCAGCCGCGTCAGGGCGAGATGGTGGTCTCCATGGCCGGCTCGCCCGTCATGGTGCCCAGCTGCTACGCGTGAGTACCTCTCGTGACGTCACAACTCTGCGCTGAGCGTGCTGTACAGCCGCGTCAGGGCGAGATGGTGGTCTCCATGGCCGGCTCGCCCGTCATGGTGCCCAGCTGCTACGCGTGAGTACCTCTCGTGGCGTCACAACTCTGCGCTGAGCGTGCTGTACAGCTGCGTCAGGGCGAGATGGTGGTCTCCATGGCCGGCTCGCCCGTCATAGTGCCCAGCTGCTACGCGTGAGTACCTCTCGTGACGTCACAACTCTGCGCTGAGCGTGCTGTACAGCCGCGTCAGGGCGAGATGGTGGTCTCCATGGCCGGCTCGCCCGTCATGGTGCCCAGCTGCTACGCGTGAGTACCTCTCGTGACGTCACAACTCTACGCTGAGCGTGCTGTACAGCCGCGTCAGGGCGAGATGGTGGTCTCCATGGGGCCGGCTCGCCCGTCATGGTGCCCAGCTGCTACGCGTGAGTACCTCTCGTGACGTCACAACTCTGCGCTGAGCGTGCTGTACAGCCGCGTCAGGGCGAGATGGTGGTCTCCATGGCCGGCTCGCCCGTCATGGTGCCCAGCTGCTAAGCGTGAGTACCTCTCGTGACGTCACAACTCTGTGCTGAGCGTGCTGTACAGTCGCGTCAGGGCGAGATGGTGGTCTCCATGGCCGGCTCGCCCGTCATGGCGCCCAGCTGCTACGCGTGAGTACCTCTCGTGACGTCACAACTCTGCGCTGAGCGTGCTGTACAGCCGCGTCAGGGCGAGATGGTGGTCTCCATGGCCGGCTCGCCCGTCATGGTGCCCAGCTGCTACGCGTGAGTACCTCTCGTGACGTCACAACTCTGCGCTGAGCGTGCTGTACAGCCGCGTCAGGGCGAGATGGTGGTCTCCATGGCCGGCTCGCCCGTCATGGTGCCCAGCTGCTACGCGTGAGTACCTCTCGTGACGTCGCAACTCTGCGCTGAGCGTGCTGTACAGCCGCGTCAGGGCGAGATGGTGGTCTCCATGGCCGGCTCGCCTGTCATGGTGCCCAGCTGCTACGCGTGAGTACCTCTCGTGACGTCACAACTCTGCGCTGAGCGTGCTGTACAGCCGCGTCAGGGTGAGATGGTGGTCTCCATGGCCGGCTCGCCTGTCATGGTGCCCAGCTGCTACGCGTGAGTACCTCTCGTGACGTCACAACTCTGCGCTGAGCGTGCTGTACAGCCGCGTCAGGGCGAGATGGTGGTCTCCATGGGGCCGGCTCGCCCGTCATGGTGCCCAGCTGCTACGCATGAGTACCTCTCGTGACATAACACCAACAAACCCTCATCTGTCTATACGTGTTTAAAGTGGCTGCCCGACCAACCTTTCGGTTATACGCGATAGCGCACTTTACCCGGCCGAGGCCAGGACCAGTTGCGGTAGGTCTTGCCGTCCAATCGTATAAGAGACTTACAATCCGGGTACTCATGCGAGTTGCTCGTGAACTTCACAAAACACAACCATTTGTCCAAAATTGTATCGGAGCAGTCATGGTCGCTCACCACCCGCGCCCATAAAGGGTGCTAGCTTCAACCCCAGCTAGGGACGTTAGAGAAGCTAACTACCATTTCTCCATGAGTGGTACCGGAGCTGTAAAGACCGCTCACTTCACAACATACGTACATGTGCCCAGGTCCTGCAGCTGGGTGGTCCATTATGCGTGAGAGTTGTCTGACTAGGTAGTTAGCCTAACTCTGTCCAGAAGCACAGACGTTTCCTGGGGTCTTCGCAGGCTTGGCGGAGTGACATGGGGTTGTTGAGGATATGTTTACGGATTCATGTTAGCTATTGACTCTTATTACTATTAGGTAAGTACCGGAGATTACAGCGCACCGTAAGGAAGGATCATTCACTGAGCCCGCTAGTGCCCACCTTCCAGCCCGTCGCCTTAGGACTGTGAAGACACCAGCTAGTTGCGCGCGGGAGCGGATCTCGGCAACCACCAATGTACCGGGAAGACAACATGCCTACCCCCTGCAACTTACCACATAGCCACAATGAAGCTGAACCCAAGTCAGGACCTACCAGTTTTATCCAGCAGGTCCCCCTGACGCCCGTGGTACCCTACGCTTTTTCATAAGCATTTTTGTACCAAACCATTATTTCAATCAAAAGCCATTTCACAGCTTTGTGTTCAAAACAATCCTTACTTATTACGCTCTGCATAAAGCACATAAAATCTCCCACAAGAGGTCCATAAGTCGTCCCGGTTTGAAGTGATCCTGGAGAGGTTTTTTTTTTTTTTTTTTTTTTTTTTTTTTAACTTTGATAGACCTTTGTTTGACCACGATCTCACCTGTTGGAAAGTGACGATGTGGCCGAAGATGGAGCACAAAGGTCTAGAAGGCACCTATTCACTCTAGCCTTGAAGAGACCCAGATTATAGTTTTCAGGAAAGACAGACGACGGTAGTGTATTCCACTCCTTAGCAGTTCGCATTATAAAGGTGGAACTGAAACGTTTTGTTAATTACACCCTTAACAGCTATGAAATCATTAAGCCTACTTAGTTAATATTTGAGTCATCATTACTTTGAATAGTAGAACTGATTGGACGTGTGTTTTTCACTCTATTCCAAACAGTAATACTTCACCTTAAGTGAGAACCTCTTAGAACGGATTGTCCAAACAGCGGAACCCGTAGTTTCCGCTGCGAACCCTATTTACTGTGGGAAAATAACGTCGAAGCCGCTCAAAACCTCAATCGGAGTGGCTCACGGTTCGTAGCTGTCCAACATCATGTTCTCTCTCCTCAATGATCTACGAGAGTGCATAGACAATGCACACATTCTAATGTATGCGGATTATGTCACCGCTTAACTTACTTAGACCCAAGTTCACGAACAAATAAACGGGCCGTTACCGTAATCAATCGTCAAAGTGACAGATAACGTATGAAAACATCTGTCAAAAAGAGTTGATTAAGCTAAACAGCCGTTTAAACGTCCGTTAATGTGTTGGTAAAATTGACCCTTACTAGAGCACTCTTGGAGAGGTGATTGAACATGGTGGCAGAGGAGCTGCACGATTGGTTCCATCTGAATGGTTTCTTATTAAACGTCACGAAAACTAATTTTATCGTCTTCAATCTTGCCTCTATTCCAATATGTTCAACTATCTGTTCAACCAGTTGAACAAATTGGATGAGTTTTCTCCAATTTTTTCAACTTCAAAATGTAGTTAAACTCTTTGGACTAAAAATTACAATAAGTTCAATTTCTATGTTTTTATTAATAAAACAGGGTACTCCTGCAGCTTGATTTTTGACATTGTATAGAGTGCTTTTGATAGAGTCAAATGCTGGAACTTCTGAGATTTTATCGAGGCCGATATCTTTTATAGATTTAACTACTTTTTTATAAATTTTGGGAACCGTTTCTGTTCCATCTGATAATTTGATTTTCTGTTTACATTCTTCAATCTTTTTCTCAATTTCAATTTTTCCAGTATCTGATTTGCAATGATCACTATGTTTTTTAGTTTTCAAAATTTTTTCATTTTGTAAACATATATAAAATATTTAAATAAACAAAAACATGCATGAAAAACATAGGGATAGTTAGGGCAATAGCGCACTAGCGGCTAGGCCGCAGCGGCCAGGTCGCGGCGACCATCGAGATAGATACATTAGTATGAAATCGCCATAGAGCACGCGCACCTGGCCGCACGCGGCCAGCGCCCACACCAAGCCGCAGCGGCCAGCGAGATCGAAGCGACGCATTTGCGGCCCGTGTTCAGTCGCTGATCGCTGCGGCTACTGAGATCAATTGCATTGTAGTTAAATCACCAGTGTGCGCGCACTAGCCGCGGCGGCCGCACGTATTGTGGAACTACAGCGTGATTTGGATGACACCTGTCAAAATTAAAACAGTCATATTTCGGAAACTACTCCTGCTAGAGTTTCGTTGTTTGGCTCAAATGAAAGGTGATGACAAAATCTACATTTTGGATGACAGCTGTCAAAATTGAAACAGTCATATTTCGGAAACTACTCGTGCTAGAATTTCGTTGTATGGCTCAAATAAAAGGTGATGACAAAATCTTCATTTTGGATGACGTCAGTTTTCCAAGAGTACAGCATTTGATTTTCCTTGCCTGTTTTTTTATAAATTGCAATGGAGATCGATGAAGATTTGTGTTTTTTACAAAAAGGCAGATATCTAGTGCTAGTCCACTGCGGGTATCGATATTATCGTATAAGGAAATATGAAAATAGATCGTCTATATGGAGGTGTTCAACGAGAGCCGAAGGAAAATTTACTTGCGTCGGTTCATTAACTCTAGAGGTGAGAGCACTAGCGACCTGGCAGCGCGCCCGCGGTTACGTTTGCACCATTGATTTTCCCCATTAAAGGTGCAGACGTTACTAGTTAGTTATGTTTGCACCATTGATTGATAGGAAAAAACAGACCGTATTAAAAAACTGGCCAAGTGCGAGTTCCGGGTTCCGTACATAATCAATAAAAACGGCAAAAAAACACGGTTGTTGCATGGGAGCCCCCTTAAATATTTATTTTATTGTTTCTTAGTATTTGTTGTTTTAAACTTTTCAGTTCCATATGGTCAACAGTTAGTGTTGACGGTACGTGGAGGGAGTAAAATCGCTCTTTTGTCTCCAATTGCAGCAACTGAAAACTGTTGCGACCACCGAAAATTGCAACTAGAGTTTGCTACGTCTGCGCAATTTCCCAACATTTTAAGAAAATATCGTGAAAATCGCCGTTTGCCGCAACTGAGAGCTCAAAATTGCAACGAGTTCTGAGCGCCTTAGATGAGCACAAAACGAAATTTGACAGCTGTCATCTAAAATTTAGATTTTGTCATCACCTTTCATTTGAGCCAAACAACGAAACTCTAGCAGGAGTAGTTTCCGAAATATGACTGTTTCAATTTTGACAGCTGTCATCCAAAATGAAGAGTTTGTCACCACCTTTTATTTGAGCCATACAACGAAACTCTTGCACGAGTAGTTTCCTACATATGACTGTTTCAATTTTGACAGCTGTCATCTAAAATGTAGATTTTGTCATCACCTTTTATTTGAGCCATACAACGATATTCTAGCACGAGTAGTTTCCGAAATATGACTGTTTCAATTTTGACAGCTGTCATCCAAAATGTAGATTTTGTCATCACCTTTCATTTGAGCCAAACAACGAAACTCTAGCAGGAGTGGTTTCCGAAATATGACTGTTTCAATTTTGACAGCTGTCATCCAAATCACGCTGTAGTTCCACAATACGTGCGGCCGCCGCGGCTAGTGCGCGCACACTGGTGATATAACTACAATACAATGCAATTGATCTCAGTGGCCGCAGCGATCAGCGACTGAACACGGGCCGCAAATGCGTCGCTTCGATCTCGCTGGCCGCTGCGGCTTGGTGTGGGCGCTGGCCGCGTGCGGCCAGGTGCGCGTGCTCTATGGCGATTTCATACAAATGTATATATCTCGATGGTCGCCGCGACCTGGCCGCTGCGGCCTAGCCGCTAGTGCGCTATTGCCCTAACTATCCCATGTTTTTCATGCAAGTTTTTGTTTATTTAAATATTTTATATATGTTTACAGAATGAAAAAATTTTGAAAACTAAAAAACATAGTGATCATTGCAAATCAGATACTGGAAAAATTGAAATTGAGAAAAAGATTGAAGAATGTAAACAGAAAATCAAATAATCAGATGGAACAGAAACGGTTCCCAAAATTTATAAAAAAGTAGTTAAATCTATAAAAGATATCGCCCTCGATAAAATCTCAGAAGTTCCAGCATTTGACTCTATCAAAAGCACTCTATACAATGTCAAAAATCAAGCTGCAGGAGTACCCTGTTTTATTAATAAAAACATAGAAATTGAACTTATTGTAATTTTTAGTCCAAAGAGTTCAACTACATTTTGAAGTTGAAAAAATTGGAGAAAACTCATCCAATTTGTTCAACTGGTTGAACAGATAGTTGAACATATTGGAATAGAGGTCAATCTTGCTGGGCGTTCTTATGGACCTGAGAACGTGGCCTTGGGAGGTAAAGTAGTCAACCAGGTCAAGTCCTCATCGTTTCTGGGTTTCCAGCTTGATTAAGGACTGACATGGGAACTACACATTGGAATGTTGTTTTTTTATTTTTATACTACTTGAATGACGGATCAAGCTGATGGCCCACCTGATATTAAGCGGTAACCTCTGCCTATGAACAGTGCATTACCTCATAGGTCACGTCCACCTAGGACGCGCCCTATGTGGCATTGCACTGCGCCCGCCACCCTGAGACATAAAGATGTAAAGTCTCATGTGCCTGTAATTTCACCGGCACCCTTACCCTTCAAACCGGAACACAGCAATGCAAGCACTACTGCTTTGCGGCAGAAATAAGTATGCTGGTAGTACTTCCCCGGACGAACTCTTTCACAAAAAAGCTCTACTACTTCTAAATACGACGACGACGCGCTCTTAACCTTTTCTTTTTGTTAAGTGCATTTTTTTAAGTTTATTTCATTTTGTAAACATGGGCTGACATGAACATCAAATAAAAAACCATTAAATAAATAAAACTAACGTTGTAATAATCTGTATTGTTTCAGGCTGAACCCCGATGAGATGGCTAACTGCAACATCCTCCTGCAAGATGGCACCATGCTCTCCGTGCAGCCCAAGCTGCTTCGTCAGTCGCAGGCGTACTTACCCTTCTCCCTCATGGACGCCAACGTGATCGGCCAGCTCAAGACGCTCAAAGACAACCTCGATAAAGTGGTCAAGCTCGGAGAGAAGGCCATGAAGTGAAGCGAGTACTGCGTAGGCAGTACTGACGAATGCGCCAAAGTCAAGTAATATAATTGTAATAAAGTCATAGCCCGGTTTAAATGGTGACAGAAAAACCAAGGTTTTGGAGGACAAAACCACCAATCTGAAAAGACACGCAATCTTACTAACAAGTCCGGGTAAACAAATAAATGACAATAAGCAACATGGCTGATAGTACCAACCTCTCGGACAAATGCGCGCTTCCTGTTACGCACTTCTGTCCCTTTTCACGAAATCACTCCCACAGATTGCAGGAATGATGTTCTTTCTGTGTGAATATCTGTGTGCACTTCACAAACATAGTTCGTATCGAGCATATTAGTGACTGTTCGTAATGTGTGTCAAAACTAGCTTCCGTGAAAAACGACATAAGATACAATTTTTCTCTTTTATATTTTATTTATCTTAGTGAAATTAATTAATAGTTAGTTATACATCATAGCGGTGTTTGAATTAATTAACTATGTAGTAAATGACTTGAAAGTTTTTTTAGTTTTATTTTGTATTTCTATTAATAAATTAATTAAATGAATGGATCAATTCTTTTTACGGTAATGAGTGACATGTTTTTATTTTTTACATATTTGGAAAACAAACAGCGCAAATATATAAGAAAATGGACAAATCATTATAGAAACAATTTCACTTGAAAAAGGCCTTGAAAAGTTTTCACTTATGCATACAATATAAAAATTAGATACTAGCAGCGCCCCGCGGAGTTACCCGCATTCGTCTCGATCCCGTGGGAATATCGGGATAAAAATGTGCCCATGTGTTATTCCGGGAGTCCAGATGTCTTCATTCAAAATTTCATCCAAATCCGTCTAGCTGTTTCAACGTGAAGAAGTAACAAACACATGCACAAACTTTCGCATTTATATATAGTAGGATAAATTAGTACCTAAATAAGTATAAGTACTTTCAAACATATAGTACCTAAATAACTAAACCATATCAACCAAAAGTTATTGAAAGAAGTTTCAATAATTGCTAGTCTCTTAAAAATGTTGACTATGAGTATATAGGCTCCCAAACTAGCAATAAACAGGCCAAATGCGTGTAGGGTTCCGTTTTCAAGTGTCAGCTGTCACTACGTAACTCCGAAAGTTTTCATCACAAGTGTCTTTATTATTTAGCCCTGCGTCGTATGTCATACACAGAGAGACTCCGCGCATTACGCCTCACTACCCTAGAGGAAAGACGTCTGCGTGGCGACCTCATTGAGACCTTCAAGATCCTCTCTGGCACTTACAATTTGCCTGAATATCATGAAATCTACATTTTAAAAGAAAGCTCAATGTCGTTGAGAGGGCATAGTCGCAAAATATCACGTGGACCATCCAACACAAACACTGCGCAGCACTTCCTTAGTAACAGAGTGGTCCATAATTGGAATGATTTACCTGAAGATGTTGTTACTGCCACATCAATAAACGCTTTCAAGAACAAATTAGATAACTGGTTGCGAACGAACAAACTGTTAACAATTAAAGACATTAAAGTGTAATCAGTGCAGCGAGTGAAACTAAGACATTTCAACACTCTGAAATAGGCACATCAGCGGAAGCTGCTCGTCTATAATTTTAAATAATAATAATAATAATATTATTTTCAGATTCAGATTACTTAATTTATTGCGAAAATGGGTACAAGAATAGCTGTCAAATTAAAATAAAGATACACCATAATCCGCTTCACAGCATGCAATATAACTAAGTACTAAATTAAATAAAACAAAAAACAATTTTAAGTACCTATTTTTTTAGAAAACACAACAAGCCCAATTTACTATATATACCATCAAATAAACACAAAAAAAAAACATAATAAGACACAAATAATAATATTTGCTTAGGATGCAACCTGGGTGTTATGGTACCATGGTACTCGTTAGTTCCTGATACCCACGACACAGGGGATCCTAGTGTGGGTCAGTGTGTGACTGTTGGGTGTTATGTTATGTTAGGACAAGTTAAATAAGTACCTTGACTTGGCTCACGAGATTACCGCCATGTGGGATGTGGATTCAACGATTATCGTCCCGATAGTCGTTTCAGTGAATGGACTGATAGCGAAGAACCTTGACCAATACCTTAACGAGGCTCTCGCTAAATGGTTGGATCAAGGGTCAGCGGTCAGATTCAGAAGGCGGTACTCCTGGACTCGGCACGCATAGTCAGGAGGTTCCTCTCTCTGCAGCCCTAGCCCCCGATCGTTTGGGCCTCGCTCCGCGGTCGGTGGTTCCCAGTTTTGATTTATATTTTTTACTATAATGTTTTTTATACTATTTATTTTTTGTAAATAGTATTCCTTTATAGTGAAAAATATATATTTTTACGAGATTTTGAATAAATGTGTTCATATATTAATTCATTTATTCTGTTCTTGTGTCGCGAAATTGTGTTAAGTCTCCTAGTTTTTGCGAAATCAACTTTCGCTATCTGAAGAAGTGCTGATGAGCAAAGAACACCAAAAAAAAAAAACGCGCCACAAGCGTCATAATCGACCTCAATAAAGCCCTTCAAACGACACGCTGCAGTTAGAACTTGCTTACAAAGTTCCACATTGATATAATTTTTTGCCTTAAATGGGGAGCCACAGGCAAAACTAATCTCAGTGGTCTTCATCAGAAGGGAAACGGTGTGTACCTTTATTTTTACACTGAAATGCACTACACAGAGGCATGTTTTATACTATGCTTAATATACTTTTATACAATACTACAACTAAAATTATCATTTATAGTCATTTATAGTCATTTAATGATAAATTATCATTATACGTCAAAAACATAGTGTAAAACAATAAAAAGTCGATAATAACATTTTTAGGTAAATAGGTAGGTTAGGTTGGTAGGTTTTTTAGGTATCCATTGATAATTGACACTTTTCACAGTTTTTTTTTAACATTGATAGACCTTTGTTTGCTACGAAACAACACCAGCGATTATGCGCCATCTAGCGAGATAAATAAGCAGTGTGTCTCCCCATTGCGAGCCTTACTAGGTACGGTAAATAAACAAAAGTACATAAATTATAAATTTTGTTTATTGTTCGCAGAAGCTAGGTACATTGTTTGTTTGGTTTAAAAAATAAGCATCTCTAGTTCGGCCTGTTAGGCATACAAACATTACAATTTATAAAAAAATAATCAATAGCTTTTAAAATTCAATAGCGTAGGTACTTAGGAATTTGATGTTGTCTAATTCTTGAGCCACCCGCCGGGGCATGGTCCCGCGGCGTTTTGTTCCCCAAATATCTCAAGCACTACCACAATCTTACATTCGCTCGTTGCAAAATTGTTCTGTATGACCGTACTCTTCGCAAGTTTTGCATTCAGTATTCGTACAATAAGGGCTTGCGTGACCCATCTCGCCGCATGTAAAGCATACCATCGGCTTGCGACAGTCACGGGCTACATGTCCCTTCTCATTGCAATTTCCGCACACAGCTTTCAGACATGTAAGGACTGTGTGTCCTTTCTCCCCACAGATATTGCATTTAGTATGTGGACATGCACGGACTGAATGGCCCGGTTCCTTGCATTTATCGCATTTGGTTACAGGACAATTGGAATTGGTGCCATGAGTCTTGTCGGCACAAGTATGCGTGAAGCATTGACAGAATTCTCCAGCACCATGTGATTCTCCGCAGCGATTACATTTCGGAAAATTACCATGGTTTCCCTGCGCCATGCCAGTGATTCCAGACACTGCTTCACGAGGTCCGAAGGTTTTTGAATTACAACTTGTCTTGACTCTTCTGGATGCCAAAGGATTTGTATTACGAGGTCCGAAGGTTTTGAATTACAACTTGTCTTGACTCTTCTGGATGCCAAAGGATTTGTATTACGAGGTCCGAAGGTTTTGAATTACAACTTTTCTTGACTCTTCTGGATGCCAAAGGATTTGTATTACGAGGTCCGAAGGTTTTGAATTACAACTTGTTTTGACTCTTCTGGATGCCAAAGGATTTGTATTACGAGGTCCGAAGGTTTTGAATTACAACTTGTCTTGACTCTTCTGGATGCCAAAGGATTTGTATTACGAGGTCCGAAGGTTTTGAATTAAAACTTGTCTTGACTCTTCTGGTTGCCAAAGGATTTGTATTACGAGGTCCGAAGGTTTTGAATTACAACTTGTCTTGACTCTTTTGGTTGCCAAAGGATTTGTATTACAAGGTCCGAAGGTTTTGAATTACAACTTGTCTTGACTCTTCTGGATGCCAAAGGATTTGTATTACGAGGTCCGAAGGTTTTGAATTACAACTTGTCTCGACTCTTCTGGATGCCAAAGGATATGTATTACTTGTGTGTCGTTTCAGTAGAGCACCGCACTCAACTAAAATATGTAGCAGAATGACGCAAGTTTTGTGCTGCACCTGTAGATATATGCATCGGTAGACCTTGATCATAAGGGTGGTTAGGAACAAATCTACGTCATACGGCCCAGACAGTGCGTTGAACGACAAGGGCGACGATCTAATCTGTACTAAGTGCAGTGATAAGACGGCTGGAAAATTTTTGATCATTTCCAATTAAAGATAAGTACTAATTATTCATATTTGTCATTGTCTTGATAAGATGAAGTAACCTAAAGCTCAATCCGGGGAGTCAATTTGGGGAGTCCGGGTCTACACAGTGAAACGGTTTTGGGGCGTGAGCCGTTCTAATACACCCTTCACTGAGGGTCAGCAATTGTTTCTTACAAATAATTGCTGTTTCCTGTTTGTACGGTTCATACCGCTATTGAAAGTGCCCCCGCCCCCGGCTTTCGGGGTCTGGCGGTTACCCGAAGACCGGTTGGTCTTTGAAATCGTCTTTATAGGCGTAACGTGACGCGCTAGCGTTTGTAGTTTTTAATGGCTCCGGCCGACAATCCAGTTCATAACCGATCTGAGTATGTACCAAATTTCATCGAAAACGGTTCAGCCGTTTCGGTGTGACAGCATACAAACATCGTAACCTTGACATTATGATATAAGTGCTATGTATGGAACATAACCCCCCGCCCCCTCCCCCGCACATACCACTACTACCTACGAACGGGTCAACTTTGGGACTAGATTTGGGATCTACATTAATATTGCTAATTTCTTCCGTTTTATATTTTATTTCTCACAATAAAAATAATTATTAGAGGTTAGTACCTACCTACTTATGACTACATAAGTTAGTGATATACTTATTTAATACATACTTATGTACTAAGGTAAAGCGTATTTTTTACATAAATGCTAACTATAGGATCAGTTATACATTGTAGGGATTATAAGTAACTAGGGATGCACTGATGCCGATTATCGTAAACCGCTCCCTATCATTACTGACGATTTTTAATGATTCTTTAAAATATTGCGTGAAAAGGAGCGCAGGACAGTATCTAAAATACGTGGGGCACGAGTATTTGATTTTGGTAGATAGTCAACACAACACATTATTGCACACCACATTAAAAATAATCAAAACATAAGTAGGTATGGAAGAAAAACGGGATCTTATCGCTGTGAGCGGTCTCTTCCAGACAACCTTGAGATTGACTGGAATTGACGAGAATGATAAAGGATGACGATATAGATCCAATAAAAAAAAAATATAAAAATAGGGTTTCCGTAAAATTATGGGGCACGTCAGCCGAATGCTTCCCAACAGGTGGGCGAACATCAGCACACCTGAAGGACGGCGACCTTGGTGTCGGCCGAGAAAGCGTTGGCGGGACGATCTTGTTGGTTTTGAAAAGGAGTGGTGGGAGACTGCCAGAGACAGGGACAAGTGGAGGAATTTGGGGGAGACCTTTGCCCAGCAGCGGGGCAATATAAGTCAAGAAAAAAAAAAAAAGGTTTTTTTTATTTTTTATTCACATATCTTAAAAATAGAATCAACTAATTGGATGCGTTCCCTGTGCTCACTCCGTAAAGGCAACCACAGCTAACAAACAAGCTAACAGCTAGCTGGTTCTCCATCAAACCATCAAACTAGCTTTTGTGGGTTCAGAGAGACTGTTTTCCATAGCGATATGATCCATACTTTTTTTTAAATACAATTTGGTATGACGGAACAAGCAGATGGCCCACCTGTTGTTAAGCGGTACCCTCTGCCTATGAACGGTGTATTAGTAGGTCACGTCCACCTAGGGCGCACCCTATGTGGCATTGCACTGCGCCCGCCACCCAGAGACATAAAGGTGAAAAGTCTCAAAAGTGCTACGTAGTTTATTTTACGTAGCACCAATACGATTACAATTAATAAAATACAAAATACAAAAGTTTTTATTGTGTTTACAAGTTATGCAGTAAATCGGGTTGGGATCTCTTCTGGTAAGTTGCAGTAACCTGTGGTAGAAGACTCCTCTTTTCTGTGGTCGGTAAGGAACACTTGTAATAGTGTAAATAGTTATGCAATTATATCAGCATGCAAGTAAAACTAACTATTAAATAAGTACATGCAGCTACAAGTACAATATATGCAATATATTATACATATTAAAAATGAATACAATGTCAGTTGTGGCGGCTAGTATGAGAATATACTCGGTGATATTAATTATCTGGTCCATATTAATTATCACACACCGCTTATTTGGAACTTATTTACAACATTGGTTTATCTCTACCTTAATAACTAGTTTACACAAACATTAAGTACCTAAGTACTTAGTAATTTGTTTTTGTCGTGTTCCGGTGCCGCCCGGTGGGTCATGGAGACACGGCGTTTCGTACCCCAAGAGGTACCACCAGTTTAATATCGCTCTGGGCAATAGTTGTGTGTGTGGCCGTGCTCACCGCAATTGTTGCAATTGGTATTCGGACAATTAGGGCTCGCATGGCCCATCTCATGGCACGTAAAGCATTCAATCGGCTGCTTACACTTACGGGGTGTATGCCCCTTCTCGTTGCAATTACCGCATTCGACGTTCGGGCACGTGAGGACTGTGTGTCCTATCCCGTTGCAGTAACTGCATCTGACAGTCGTGCAATTGGCTATAGTGTGACCTTTTTTTTTGCAATTGTCACATCTGGCGAGCGGACATTCGCCTGCGTTATGGTCTGAATGGCCGCAAGTATCCGTGTAGCAACGACAGTATTCTCCAGCACCGTGGGCATTTCCACAGCGTGCACACTCCACAATAATATCTTCGTAATCGCTCAAATACTTGTACTCCATGCTTACATATTCCACGGATGGGTCCCGGATGCTTCACGAGCTCTGCTGAATGTTTTTGAAGTAGGTACAAACTGTCTGGCCGTTCGGCATCACAAAGGATTGGTATTACTTAAAGTAGGTTCTCACTAGCACAAGTAGGTACTGCACGCACTCGAATTAGGATGCAGACTGACGCTATCTATACCAATATCAAGACGAACCATAATGCAACATGCGTCATCACAACACAACAGCAAAGTCAAAAGTGAATAGTGTTTTAGCGATTAAATCACAAGGATCATTTTAAATCGATCCTAGCCATTATGTGTTGTGAGTTGTGTATTTCGCAATCAATATAAAACTTCACACGACAGACAGAGAAAGAATATAGGTACAAAGACAAAAGGAAAAGTAGATTATCAATTAAATCACAAGGTTCATTTTAAATTGGTCTCGGAACAAATATTTGTGCGATCTGCAGATATTTGTTCAGCGTGTTCTGGGTATTTTCTATGTATAATAAAAAATATATATCTATGTAATGTATTGTAGTATTAAGTATATCAGTTATCTAGTACCCATAACACAAGCTTAGCTTGGGGCTAGATAATGTTGTGTGAACTGTCCAGCATTATTTATTTATTTATTAATGTGTTAGAAAGTGAAGGAATTTGGCTTTTATAATTCACCTGATGTATACGACTGAGCACAGCGAGCGACAGACGATAGGTGGTCGAAAACGATAACTAACTGGTACCCCATGGACAAAAAGAGACGTCCTGGAAGACCGCATAAACGTTGGAGCTATGACATCGCTAAAACGGCAGGCATTACCTGGAGCAGAGCAGCTAGAGATAGAGAGAGATGGAGGCAGATGGAGGAGGCTTTTACCGCTCAAAGTGGTACTTACACTGGTGGAGATAACCGAAAACCGGAATAGATATTAGGATAAGTCAATAAATTGTTAATTTTTAAATATTAGAGTGTAAGAGTAATAAACGCTTAAATTATTATTATATTATTAAACGACTGAGCATCACCGCTCCGTGATTGCTCTAAGTATCAGTAAGGAAGTTTGACGACCTCTGTGGCGCGGCTGGCGATGGTTCGCCTGCGTCGCACGAGGTTGCGGGTTCGATTCCTGCCTCGGAACAAATAATTTGTGCGATCTGCAGATATTTGTTCCGGGTGTTCTGGGTGTTTTCTATGTATAATAAAAAATATCTATCTATGTAATGTATTGTATTATGTATATCAGTTACCTAGTACCCATAACACAAGCTCTGGCTTAGCTTGGGGCTAGATAATGTTGTGTTAACTTGTCCAGCATTATTTATTTATTTAAGGCGTTAGCCGCGTAGAGGATCACGCTTGGACGGGCCTCAGAGTATTCTACTATTATATATTCTGTGCCTCACGGAACGATAGTTTTGAAGCTTATAAAGCGAGTGAGCTCACTCACTTCGCTTCAATTGGCAACGTACGTGTGTTGTAATTGTGACAAATTTTTGTAAATTTTCACTCTTATTAAAGTTTTTTGCTTCCAGCCTAAATCAGTGGTGACAACTTAACACTCCCCTAAACTCACAATAACGTTAGAATAATTGAAATAAAACACTTGATTGGATTTAAAACATTCAATTATAAATTAATTATAAAAGCATACAAGACACCTTACGCTAAGAAATGCACAGATTGGTACGTTCCTTAAAGTTCCGACTATAAAATTTCTAATCAATAAACAGACTTCGAATATAATAATACTATCATATAATAATTATCATAGCACTTGAAATACATCATAAAAATATGATGTATTCAGTGTCTCACAATTTTGTTTATTCGATTAAAATCGCTGGTCCAAAGGACACTTTGGTTTTATAGGAAAACACGCTTAGCCTCTAATTTTGGAAAGAATTTAGGAAATCGTGAGATATCTCCTCCACAATAGGCACACCTAGTTCGCGGTCCTGTGATGAATGAAAGGGTGAAACATGACATGATGATTGCGTGAAATGGCGATGAAAAGGAAGGAGTTATAATATCTGATGGGATGAAATTGAAATGGACGCGAACCCTCATGATAAACTTGTTAAAGTGATTTGATCAGCCCCCTTATTCGCTATGACCAAACGTGACATAACGCGGGCTCGTTACGATAACTGCGTGGAATCATCGTTCAGTGGTCTAAGCACGAATCATTAACGTTAGCGAGACGTATAGTAATTTTTTTATGTTAACCAATCAAATGATTGAGATTTCTAGTCGCCCCGATGTCATTGGTCAATATTTGACGTTGACTATCGTCTCGCTAACGTTAATTATTCGTGCTAACCCCACAGAATACATTGTGACGTCACACGTTATTGACAAGTAATCTCCTATCTATGGTCATAGCGAATAGCGTGCAGGGTCGTCTCTGCACGCATTCTAGTCGTGATGATCATCTGCCAGCTCCTCCATGTCCTCCTGGTCGAATTCCGTGTCGTCCTCCGCCGTGGCCTCCTGGTACTGCTGGTACTCCGACACCAGGTCATTGACGTTACTCTCCGCCTCGTTGAACTCCATCTCGTCCATACCCTCGCCGGTGTACCAGTGCAGGAAAGCCTTGCGCCTGAACATAGCCGTGAACTGCTCCGATATTCTCTTGAACAGCTCTTGGATAGCCGTCGTGTTCCCGATGAAGGTAGACGACATTTTCAAGCCTTTAGGCGGGATATCACACACTGCAGTCTTCACGTTATTAGGGATCCACTCGACGAAGAAACTGCTGTTTTTGTTTTGAATTGACAGCATTTGCTCGTCCACTTCCTTCATGGACATGCGTCCGCGGAAGATGGCGGCCACCGTCAGGTAGCGGCCGTGGCGCGGGTCGCACGCCGCCATCATGTTCTTGGCGTCGAACATCTGCTGCGTGAGCTCGGGCACGGTGAGCGCGCGGTACTGCTGCGAGCCGCGCGACGTGAGCGGCGCGAAGCCTGGCATGAAGAAGTGCAGGCGCGGGAAGGGCACCATGTTCACGGCCAGCTTGCGCAGGTCCGCGTTCAGCTGGCCGGGGAAGCGCAGGCAGGTGGTCACGCCGGACATCGTCAGCGACACCAGGTGGTTCAGGTCGCCGTACGTCGGGTTGGGTACTTTGAGCGTTCTGTAGCAGATATCATAGAGAGCTTCGTTGTCTATGCAGTAGGTTTCGTCTGTGTTTTCGACCAGCTGATGAATTGATAGCACCGCGTTGTAAGGCTCAACAACGGTATCTGAAACTTTAGGTGAGGGGACGACTGAATACGTGTTCATGATTCTATCGGGGTATTCTTCTCTAATCTTGGAGATAAGCAGCGTTCCCATTCCGGAGCCAGTGCCGCCGCCGAGCGAGTGCGTGAGTTGGAATCCTTGTAGGCAGTCACAGTTCTCGCACTCTTTCCTGACGACGTCTAACACCGCGTCGACGAGTTCGGCGCCCTCGGTGTAGTGTCCCTTGGCCCAGTTGTTGCCGGCGCCTGATTGGCCGAAGACGAAGTTGTCCGGCCGGAACAGCTGGCCGTAGACCCCGGAGCGCACGGCGTCCATGGTGCCGGGCTCGAGGTCGAGCAGGATGGCGCGGGGGACGTACTTGCCGCCGTTCTCCGCGCACGCAACTGGAATAAAAAGATCATTCTGTTAGCTTCAATCAAGTGACAGGTGGAACCCAGAATAACCGTCCTTCAAGATATTTGGATAGAACAGTGATAACCTAGCGACAAACTCTAGTCGACGAACCTCTACTTATTCGATAGCGATAGGTTTATTTTTAGGTAGAAAAGGAAGCAAGTTCCTTTGTAGTGACAGAAGAACCGATCGTTTGGGGTGGCAAGAATATTGTAAGACCTTCCCTAGGGCTAGATGGAGTGACGAACTAACCAAGAACTTGCAGAACTGGATGAGAAGCCTCAAAGTTAGGGCTTGTGTCTCTCCCAAGGCGCGCCACTGAGCCCTGCCTCAGAAACTGGACGGTGCCTCAGGGGACTGCTTTAGGTTCATGACTAGTTGATCCGAACTGGCCACACGCCACTAAGCCCTGCTTCTTAAACCGCCCAGCAGAGGATTGCTTTAGGTTCATTACTAGTTTTCAAGATGACCCGAACTGGCCAAGTGGAACTAATCGCACTTATCTCGCCAAAATCTTCGTTTGGAAGACACCGAAGCCAAGTTAGAGTACCTTGGTCTTAATACTCAGTTAAAATTCTGATGCAATCTAAAGCAAGATCAAATTGTCTTCAAGGTAACAAACAAAGGCAATTAATGACCATGAGTGCGACGGGTCGTTGAACCAGTTATCTCACGAACTTGACTGCAGAAATGATTGTGTAAGTAATCTGCGGTTTATTCAGTGCCACGTTTAAGTAGCTGGTATCTGAGTTCGTCTAATCACGGGGTGGGCAGTTCATCGACCGGAATAGAGTCTGTCTGAACTACTGAAGGCTAAATGAGTCTGCATCGTTTTCCTGTTTACTGCTCTGTTATCCAAGTGCAAGGAAAGAGGAGTGTAGGCAGTCTGAATTTCAACAGCTGATTGAATATTCCAATGATTTGAAAATTATCAGCCCGTTCGTGTCCCAAGTTTTATTCATTGTTTCTCCAAAAATCTAACCTAAATATCAAAAAAATAGCGACTTTGTTTTCCTCTCCCCAAAATGAGTTTTTCTGTAGGTCCACACCTCTAGAATCCAACTATATCCCCCCACCTATTTCAGTATTATTTTCGGTCTACTACCAACCTATTTATTACCTATCCCCCCTCTGATAGTTTTTGCGTGTGCAAATGTCTGTCTGCGAATGCATGAATCACTGATTCGTTTCCTGTGATTGTTCTTTGTATTTTGTTTATGGATTCGAGGAATAGAGTCATTTGAATAGATAATTATCGTCTTATGGATTTATTTAGTAGAGATTTTAATTTCAAAGGCGTGAAGAAGCGACCTGAAGAAAATTCCGATCCAGCTTGACTCAAACCCGCACCTTCGTTCGCCTCTTCTCTAATCGCCAATACCCTGACCAATTCGGCCATGGATTGAACTGATGCTGGCTGCAAAATGTTATCGCTTCTTGTACTATTATTTATTCTATGTCGCTGGCGCATAAACAGAATAATATAGGCACTATGTTTCAGCCTTGAAAATACCCAGAAAAATGCATCGAATGGGCAAGATGTATCAAAATGCTTTTCTGCTTTCGAGTTCTGTGTGTTTTAGGACTCCGTATCACAATGATAATTTTTATTTTTTTCACGTTAAGTACTACCTACCTACTTTAAAATTTGCATGTTTTTGGTGGACAAATCACAGCACTAGTATGGGGGTGGTGAAGTTTTTAGGAAAAAGTGTCTGAAGCTCGAAAAGGGCTCTGAAGATACGAACCCTCAGGCCACGAGTCTCACTCGCACTTGTCCGTTTTATTTCAAACAGCTAAACTCAGGGTGGCCTCTTATATGATCTGTCAAGTAAATAAGTGGGTAGTAAGTAAATAGTTTATTTTGATAAAAACCCGCGTATCTGCCGTAAGCTGTCCTATATAGCCGTATTTATTCAGTCCTTACTTTCAGTAGTTACTTTCAACTGCTAATATACACGTTACCTACCTAGGTATTAGTAGACATATATCAGTTATTAAACGTAAGAAAGTTCGACTAGACGGTACACTGGCAGTTAACAGTACAGTGGACTGTTATTCGGGGCAGCGGACCGTACGATCGCACAGGTTGGTTGTGGTATCACACGTCGCAAATAGGTAGGTACTAGGTACACTAGATAGGTAGTGCAGTTATATACCTGTGGTCATCGACGTAAATAAAATGAATGGACGGGCCTTAGGGAACGATAGTTTTGAAGCTTCTAAACAGACCTAGCTAGTATACTTCGCTTCAGTCAGTCTTTGTCACGGCAACGAGTGACAGCTATGCTGAAAAATACCAAAATTAGATACCTTGGTGATACAATGCCTTCCTGTGCTGTTCTGCAAGTGCAAACAACACAAGAAATACAAATAAAGCTTCAGGCATCGCATTTAATTCGTAAATAAAGGTTTTGTAATATAATTTTCATCAATTGATAAAAAACTTATAAATTGTCGTGTAGTAGGAAAACTACATAAGTAACACATTTTGCGAAATCGACATTATTGCATGGTTATGATGGCCCATACATGTCGATGGACACGTCTTGCTCTAGAGGACGAGCGACAAGGAGGACTACGCCCCAGGACATTATCTCAATGTTCCCCACTCTGAATGAAAGTTAACAGACACAAGTTTATACTCGTAGATAGTTTTAATTTTAGTCGACATACCTTTTTCTTTTTGATACTTAGAATTATTGTGTTCCACAATTTTTTTTCATTTTGTTGATTTTATAAGCATTAGTCGTATGATAAGTTTGTTATGTCACTTACTTTGAATTTATAAGTCTGCTAAAATAATGTAGGTGTTTCAGTAGTTTTCTAATATTCAGTCTTGATAAAAAGAAATGATTATAAGTTGGTTTTATTTTAAAATGTATTTTAATATTATATAAATCTATACCCATGGATAGGATTGTCATATTCAAATAAGTAAATAATAGATCATTTCAATTATTCAAAACTTTGGCGAGGGAAAAATACATAGACGTTTTTTTATTTTTTTCTCTTAATCAAAAGAACTAAAATGTATTATCATTAAATTCGAAAATAGATACAGTACCAATCTATAACATATCAAAACACGGACTGAAAAATTAGTTACGATAAAAAAGTTATTGCCATTTTTGACGCAATAAAACAGTAAATCGCGTTTTTCTCGCGATGTTGGTTTTGTTGTTGTTATTACTTATTTAGTTTTCCAACTACAGCGACGAAATATTTGACAAGACTTCACGCATGACGGATGGTCCGGTACAGACTGCAAAAAAATCTGATGCCTAAGGGGTATCTTATTGATTTAGAATTGTAATTTGCATTATTTACGCCAAAACATTGCTAAGCACGTCGCTTTAGGTAATTGCATATAATATGTAATGGCATGTTAATTAACCTTATAGCTTTCCAAAAAAAAACTAAAGTAAACAAAAATGGATAGAAGTCATAAGACGAGCAAGAACAGACGACTTTTGGAAGTGGAATACATTTTCCCGTATTAGCTCTGATCATTTTCTACACAATGAATTCTATACGCCAAAAAACGGTTAGTAGTAGTAGAGCTTTTTTGTGAAAGAGTTCGTCCGGGGAAGTACTACCACCATACCTGTTTCTGCCGCAAAGCAGTAGTGCTCGCATTGCTGTGTTCCGGTTTGAAGGGTAAGGGTGCCGATGAAATTACGGCCACATGGGACTTTTCATCTTTATGTTTCAGGGTGGCGGGTGCAGTGGAATGCCACATAGGGCGCGTCCTAGGTGGACGTGACCTGAGGTAATGCACTGTTCATAGGCAGAGGGTACCAGTTAACATCAGGTGGGCCATCTTCTTGATCTGTCATTCCAAGTAGTATAAAAAAACTCATTGTGCAAAATTCTTAAAACTGCACTCTGCAGTTTCTTAAATACTGGAATTTTTATACATTTATGTTTCCGTACGATTTTTATGATATTTTCTTAGTTTATTGAGTGATGAAAAATATATTTTTCACAAATTGACTGAGCTGAAGACCTTAGGTGGACTTGCTTTTCTATTGATTTATATTGTGTATGTTTGAGAGCTGAAAAATAGATACGTAACTACATAAAACAGAAGGGAACCATGTATTTTTGTAAAAGTTTCATTCAATAATTGCATTTTTTTCGGCGATTTTTTGTACTATAAACCTACTGAAATAACTTTAGAAAACACATTGCATCTGTTAAAGTATTAAGTATTAAAAAAATACAGTTTTTAAGAAGTTCAATAATTTAATTTCACCTAGTTTATTTACAAGACCACCAGGAGTGGCGCTATAGAGAAGAGGCCTTTACTCAGCAGTGGCTGGATAGATAGATAGATAGATAGATAGTTTATTTGTTGACCGTACCCTAAATCCGAATTGTCTTATTTTTCACGGACGTTTTGTATGAGTAAGGCCAGTCCATTTATTTTACTTTGGTCGAAGCCTGTGGTGTTATCTAGTAAATATGTTTTACATGTCGTATTCTTCATTACTGAAGGTAGTCACCGCGTTATATGCTCACTCACGGTGGCGAATTTGCCCTAAGGCACATAATAAATAATAGTGCAAGTGCCCACTAGACCCGGGCCTAGGGCGGCCAGATACTGGTGGCGGCCAATCGTGACAAAAAATTCACTGATGATAACAAGAAATAGGTACCTACCTAAATATTCTAAAGGCTCGCGCATTTCGATAAAAGTTGTCAATAAAGTAAAAAATAAATAAAATAAACAATGCTGGTCAGTTCACAGAACATTATCTAGCCCCAAGCTAAGCAGAGCTTGTGTTATGGGTACTAGATAACTGATGTACTTAATACAATACATTACGTATAGATATTTTATTATACATAGAAAATACCCAGAACACCCTGAACAAATATCTGCAGGTCGTACAAATATTTGTTCCGAGACGGCAATCGAACCCGCAACCTCCTGCGTCGCGGGCGAACCTTCGCCCGCCGCGCCACAGTGGTCGTCTAAATTCATTAGGTATATATAGTTTAAATGATGGGTGCTGAGAAAGGGGCGGCTGGTACTTTCTACATGACCTGGGGCCTAGGGCGGCCTAGACAAATCCGCCACTGACTCACACAGTGACGGTAAACGTACAAACAAACTTGATGTAATTTATTAACTTTTTTACCATTGTAGATTAGTAAGGTACAGTTCAACGCACTCACAAGGCAGTTACTGTCGTCGAGTATGGTAATTAGGAATCCGATTGTTCCAATTTTGGCACAAATGGCATATGAATGGGACAGTCAGTTCCTTTTTTGTAACTTACCCATTTGGACATAACGCGATTTGTCCTTTTTGTATCATATTTGGACAACATGCGCAAGTATTGTAAGTACCTACTTATAGTCAGTCCCACTTACAGGTATATCATAAATGTTAAAGTTACGATGTTTGTTAATGCGGTCTAGTGTAAGGTCGCCGGTACCCTTGTGATGCAATGATGAAGAGGTTTTTTAGGAGTGATGAGGATCTTACCAGAGGCCTCATTGTAGTAGACGTCGATGCGCTCCAGCTGCAGGTCGCTGGTGCCCTTGTACACGCCGGCCGGGTCGATGCCGTGCTCCTCCGATATGATCTTACCAGAGGCCTCATTGTACTAGACGTCAATGCGCTCCAGCTGCAGGTCGCTGGTGCCCTTGTACACGCCGGCCGGGTCGATGTGCTCCTCCGATATGATCTTACCAGAGGCCTCATTGTAGTAGACGTCGATGCGCTCCAGCTGCAGGTCGCTGGTGCCCTTGTACACGCCGGCCGGGTCGATGTGCTCCTCCGATATGATCTTACCAGAGGCCTCATTGTAGTAGACGTCGATGCGCTCCAGCTGCAGGTCGCTGGTGCCCTTGTACACGCCGGCGGGTCGATGTGCTCCTCCGATATGATCTTACCAGAGGCCTCATTGTAGTAGACGTCGATGCGCTCCAGCTGCAGGTCGCTGGTGCCCTTGTACACGCCGGCCGGGTCGATGCCGTGCTCCTCAGATATGATCTTACCAGAGGCCTCATTGTAGTAGACGTCGATGCGCTCCAGCTGCAGGTCGCTGGTGCCCTTGTACACGCCGGCAGGTCGATTTGCTCCTCCGATATGATCTTACCAGAGGCCTCATTGTAGTAGACGTCGATGCGCTCCAGCTGCAGGTCGCTGGTGCCCTTGTACACGCCGGCCGGGTCGATGCCGTGCTCCTCAGATATGATCTCCCAGAACTAAGGACAAGAGGACACAAACGTTACCAACTAAAACACTAAAACACTGTTAGTTAGCGGACAGTAGGATAGTTTGAGCTCTGCCGAAAATGTTAGTGCAATTAGGGTTACCAGATTTAAAAATGATATTTCCTGACAACTTCCCTCACTTTTCACTAGTTTCCTGACATTTTGGCTCTATAAACATTGTGATAACTAAAGAAGTAAGGCAATCCAATTCTTTTGCTCCGACACCAGAGGCCAGCACTACCTCATACGAAACGAAACGAAACGAAACAAATATTCAGACATTTTCAGCTATTTCTGTCATTTTTGATATGATGCCGCTAAAACAATCCAAGCGTGGAGTGGCTGACAGAACTGAACAAAATATTCATGTTTTGTTTGCATTCAAGAAGAAAATGCGACTAATTAATGGGAGGTTTTTATGCATCTTAAAAATTCCAGAAAACATCTAATTTTTCCTGTATCCCTGATTATCATCAGGGAATTTTGCTGACATGTCTGTCAGGAAAATTCATTTCTTCTAGTAACCCTAAGTGCAATGCAACAAGCCTTTGTGATGAGTAGTTCCTGATTGATCCCTTGGCTACGGTCCTGTACACTGAACAGGTAATCACTACGTTTTAGTCCTGTGTACTTTGATCGTCCTGTTGGATCCCTTAAGGTGAATGTTCAAGTTTCCTTGCCCATACAAAATACTTTAGGCCGTTACTCAAACCACAGATTGTCATTTTATAAATTGACTTATTTTTTAGACTTCCTAATGATAATAGTTATCGCGAATGGTCGTTCCAAACAAAAATATACAATAGGGAATTTTTAAAACAGGTTTGAATTACGACAATTTTTACAAATGTGTGAGTTTATTTTGCACTGACATCTATTATCGTAGTGAGATACTTTTAAGCAGCAGAGCACCCAGTTTAATTAAAGATGACAGTGATGGCGCTAAATTGACCTTCAAACACAAGAGTTTTGTGTAAGATAGTAAGTAAACATGATAGAGATGGCGCTAAATAATAAAAGTGATGTATTCACAGTTCACACAACATTATCTAGCCCCAAGCTAAGCAGAGCTTGTGTTATGGATACTAGATAACTGATATACTTAATACAACATATTACATAGATAGATATTTTTTATTATGCATAGAAAATACCCAGAACACCCTGAACAAATATCTGCGATCGCACAAATATTTGTTCCTATGAACAAAATGAACAAATGTTCCGGGAATCGCCTGCGTCGCAGGCCAACCTTCGCCCGCCGCGCCACAGAGGTCGTCAATATGCTACCTCCAAGCAATTGCTGAACTGGCGGGAAGTCAACTTGTATCCCACTTATTGGGGGTGGAAGCAGTCTTCTGCAGGGACGCAGTCTTCTCTTCTCAACCCCATCCCCACCACCATGATCACGGCGTCCTCATATGTCCTCATATAAGGATCATCAAAAGAAAAACAGACCGTGTTTGTTGCCTGATTCTTCTAGGTCTGGTTGCGTTGGAACAGGAGTAAATGTAAATTTATTTTTTAAGACGATTCAAAATGATCCTTGTGATTTCAATGAATAAAATACTTTTTGACTTTGACTTTGATATGTTGCCGCTCCGTCAGCAAAAGTTTAAAAGCGACGTTGCCAAACCGTTACTAGTGTGAACACACAATACTTTTTATAAGTTGGCCGTAACTTCTACTATAGCGAGCTAGTTCTGATAGGGTTGCCAACTGTACTTATAATAATGTATTCTAATTGATTTTACAACTACGTTCTTTAAACTTTGCAATAGCATTATAGTGCTAGAAAATACTTTATTTCAATTTAGCCTACCCAAGTTTTAAGTTACTATGTGAGGTGTTAAAAATAAAACAACGAAAGAATTCGTGAAAACTTGGCCAGAATCAATGATAGTATGATGCACGATTCTACGAATTTTGAATAGTCTTATATTTCAAAATGAGTGAAAGTACAACATGGATTTAAAACACTAGAGAACAGTGATCACCACGAAAGCTGCGAGCGAGCCGAAGGCGAGCGTGGCTCAGTAGGTAGTCAGCAGGGCCCGCAGCGAACCAGAACCAACACCTGAACGCCAATACCCTAGATGATGATGATGATGATGATGACGATGATGTTGTTAATGTTCATCACCACCACCATCATCATCACCATCACCATCATCATCCTCATCTAGGGTATACGCGTGCAGGTGATGATGATGATGATGATCATGATGTTTTTAATGTTCATCACCACCGCCTTCATCACCATCACCACCACTAACATCATCATCATCTTCATCTAGAGTATTGGCGTGCAGGTGATGATGATGATGATGGTGATGGTGGTTAATATAATATATCTTCATAATGTTGTTAATATTCATCACCACCGCCATCATCATCACCATCACCACCACCATCATCATCATCATCATCATCATCATCTAGCATATTAGCGTGCAGGTGATTATGATGATGATGATGATGATGATGATGGTGGTGGTGATGAACATTAACAACATCATCGTCATCATCATCATCATCATCTAGGGTATTGGCGTTCAGGTGATGATGATGATGGTGATGGTGGTGATGTTGATGGTCACCACCATCATCACCATCTTCATGATGTTGTTAATATTCATCACCACCTCCATCATCATCACCACCACCATCATCATCATCATCATCATCATCATCTAGGATATTAGCGTGCAGGTGATTATGATGATGATGATGGCGGTGATGGTCACCACCATCATCATCACCACCACAACCATCATCATCATCATCATCATCATCATCACATGCACGACAATACCTTAGATGATGATGATGATGATGGTGGTGGTGATGATGATGATGATGATGGCGGTGGTGATGAACATTAACAACGTCGTCGTCATTATCATCATCATCTAAGGTACTGGTGTGCAGGTATATAGATCATCTAAGAGTACGCTCGGAAATTTGGAGATTGGAGTTGCTCGCGTCCATAGGAAAATACCCTCGCGTCCCTACACGTGATCTCTGGGTGGTGTCAAACGGGTAACAACATTTCTGGTGGTAGGCTTCGGCCGTGGCTTATCACCACCCCATGGACATAGCCAGTCCGTGAAGCGACATTGTCGTGTTTCGGACTGATGTCCAGTGTAGCCATCGTGGAAGTGACGGGTTTGAGCAGCTATGGTATTCGGGGTACCGCACAGTGGGGCGATTTTGAAAAAAGGTGGACGTAGGAACAAATTTCGTAATTTCGGTCTGAAAAAATTGCAACTGATAGGAAATTGTATGGTGATTGAAACATATTCTATTCAATTTGCAAAAAAAGGCACGTCTTCATGGGTTAAAAAAATAGTTTAGAAAAAAATGTATGGAAAGTTTTATATTATATTGTTTTTCTCAAAAATAAGAAGTTTGTTAAAAAAAAACAACAATAGCTTAAAGTAGCTGCCGTCTTCTACAAATGGGTCATATAGGGTTCTGTTAACCCTGCAGCATTGGCAGTTAAGGGGGTTAACCTCTTGAAAAAAAATGTTTATTTTGATACGAGCATCTGATAGGAAATGTAGTGCTTGTTAAAAGTTATTCAATACAATTTTCCATAACAATGAGTCTGTGATATTATAAAAACATATTTCTGAAAAATGCGATGAAATATAAATCAACATATTTTTTCTCGGAATTTTAAAAGGTTTTCATAAGAAACTTACACTACTTAAGTTCTTTACAAAAAATAAATAATCCTTTTTGGCTTAACGCTGTTGCAGCGGTATTTAAATGGGATCAAACTTTAAAAATATATGATTTAATGTTAAATGTTAATGGAAAATGGTTCAATTTCTGTCATTCGCTCAGTCTTATCTAAGTAAAATGAATAAATCATAATAAAATCTAGTGTAAAAAACTTCTAAGTCTAACTACTGGCTTAGTAATTATCTCCAAATAACTTGCCAATTTTTCCGATACTCGACATTTCTGACCTTGTAGGTAGGTACCAGATATTTTTCATTGCTACAGTACTTTCACTGAGTATTACGTTCATAATAGTAATAAATCAAAATAAAATCTAGTGTCAAAAAGTACAAAGATCGCTATAGTCTTAATAATTATCTCCAAATAACTTGCCAATTTTTCCGATACCTGAGCCTAATGACTGACCTTGTAGGTTAAGTACCAGATACCTTTCATTGTTACAGTACTTCCACTGAGTATTACTTTCATAAAAGTAAATCACCATATCATCTAGACTCTAGAGTCACTAGAGACAAAAACTACAAAGTTAGCGATTGTCGTATGGGGCCATTCAAGTATTACGTAAGCAGATTTTTTACAACTATTTATAATGCGCGTCATGTAAAAAGAACGCTGGCGGTCAAGCTTCTTCAGGCGTTCCAGCGTTCTTTTTAAGAGATTACTTACTTTTCTACTTATTTAAGAGATGTATACCTATACATTGAATGAGTGCCTGCCTAGTTTACTACAAATAATGTACCATTATAGTACGCGTCATGTAAAAAGAACGCTGGAACGCCTGTAGAAGCTTGACCGCCAGCGTTCTTTTTACATGACGCGCACTATGCCCACCCCTTCTGTGTAAGCTGTGTAAGCAAAAGTAAGCAAACCTCTTCCCCCCCTCCCATGCTTACTTAATAATTGGTACCTATATGCATTTTTCTTTTAATGTATTCTGTTTTTTTATTGATTCGTGAGCAGTAGTTAGCAAATAGGCTTAACTAACTTCTGTACATTTTGTACTTTTGTATTTGTATGAGATTTTTTAAAACTTTCGAATAATTTTTGATATAACTTGGATTTGTTTATTTGAAACGACATGTTAAACAGTTAAGCTTGGGCGAAAAAGGATCACCGGTTAAAACAAAAATTAACTTGCTTTGATTTGCTTACAATACGTCAAATCGTCATTCGAATCGAAACGAAACAATAGATTGACGGAAGAAATTTAGACGTGACAAGTGCGCGCGGTAATCCCCACTCGCTTCTAGGCGAGTACCTATAACGTATTCTTTATTTGTGGGAATCCCCGACATGTGAGTTTTATTTTCAAGCATAGACAATTTGTGGGTTGCCATTTGTGTAAAATAAGTAAATAATAACTGCTGACGTAATCACGATATCGACCATGTCATCAAAAATAAGCAAAACAAAGACCCCCCCGCCCCCCTCAAGCGCTTACATAATACTTGAACGCCCCCTATTACTTATCTTGAAATAATTTGCCACGTATTATTAATAATGGTCCCGATACTTGAGCCTAATGACTGACCTTGTAGGAAGGTACTAGATTCCTTTCATTGTTAGAGACCCACCAACTTATCTGTAGAATTTAATGTATGTAGATGATAGAAAAATGTAGGTAAATGGTTCTACTGATAATTTGGTGGATCTTTCCAGTAAGTGATTACTAGTTTTACGAAGGTTGCTTGTAGTTTTAAGGGGATTTTTGTCATTATTAACTTTATTTGTGAAATATTTTAGTTACATCGATACTAAAATATCTATCATATGTTTTATGAAAAATGGCTGCTGGGAATTCCGGACTATTTTAAAATGGTAAGAGGGTAAATCATATTAACAGATCTGTAAAGTTTTGTTGTGATGCTCTGATTTTATTCATTGGATGCGATGATTTCTCTGATGAAGATAGTGCTCTTGCTCTTTCAACTTCGCTGAATCTAACGAAATGAAAATACTTATCCCTGAGGACAATGTTATCAGATTCCAGCATATCTGTATTGCCCTTCTACTACAAGATATTAGAAGCCAAAAAAAGATACTACCCTACAGTAGGTGTTGAAATAACGGAGGCAAAGATTAAGTTACAAGTCCTTTTGGATATAACAACACAATTGGCAAGTTATTTAAGTTATTTGGAGATAATTAATAAGACAATCTCTTAATCTCTTAGATCTTTGTACTTTTTGACACTAGATTGTATATTGATTTATTACTTTTATGAATGTAATGCTCAGTGGAAGAACTGTAGCAATGAAAAGTATCGGGTACCTACCTATAAGGTCAGAAATGTCGAGTATCGGAAAAATTGGCAAATTATTTGGAGATAATTACGAAGCCAATAGTTAGACTTAGAAGTTTTTTACACTAGATTTTATTATGATTTATTCATTTTACTTAGATAAGACTGAGCGAATGACAGAAATTGAACCATTTTCCATTAACATTTAACATTAAATCATATATTTGTAAAGTTTGATCCCATTTAAACACCACTGCAACAGCGTTTAGCCAAAAACGAATATTTCGTTGTTGTATAGAACTTAAGTAGTGTAAGTTTCTTATGATTTAAAATTCCGAGAAAAAATATGTTGATTTATATTTCATTGCATTTTTTCAGAAATACATTTTTATAATATCACAGACTCATTTTTATGGAAAATTGTATAGAATAACTTTTAACAAGCACTAAATTTCCTATCAGATGCTCGTATCAAAATAAACAATATTTTTTAAGAGTTTAATTCCCCTTAACTGCCAATGCTGCAGGGTTAAACCGTCCAGAACCCTATATGCCCATTTGTAGAAGACGGTAGCTACTTTAAGCTATTATAGGTTTTTTCTTGAACAAACTTCTTATTTCTGAGAAAAACAATATAATATAAATCTTTCCATACATTTTTTCTGAACTATTATTTTAACCTATAAAGGAGTGTCTTTTTTTGAAAATTTAATAGAATATCTTTTAATCACCATACAATTTCCTATCAGTTGCAATTTTTTTTAGACAGAAATTACGAAACTTGTTCCTACGTCCACCTTTTTTCAAAATCGTTCCACTGTGTACCGTGATTTGAGCCAATTCACTTCCTATTTGTGTCATCTAATTCACGCGTTGCGCGATACGCGTTACACGCCGAACTTTACAGAGTGCAGATTTCTTACTGCGCAAATCGTGAATATTCACGTGAGGCTTCATGCGGCCCCGAATACCACGGCAGTTCGTGCACTGGATTCAGCATGTGCGTTTTAGAGACCGCAGCAGTGCAAGTGTGCCGGTTGGCTAGGCTTGGAAGGTAGCGGGATCCGAAGCACGGTTCTCCGCTGGCTGACTGCAGGTTGTAGGGGGCCCAACTAGTAAGCTAGCCCGCCGCCTTGCGAAAAATCCCAGAATGCTCCATCGTGCCGGTTGGCGACCGGATTAGAGGACCCGATGGCCATTCCTGGAGGGAGGTCTCAGTCTCCAGTCTAGTCTCCCACTGGCGCAGGAGCCTGCTGTTTGTCTCTAGGCTTTCACTGACCAGTGCCTCACTCAACAGCCGTTTTTCCCACAAACCTAATCACTCCAAAAACCAAACCATGAAAAAGTCAACATATAATAAGTTGCGCTCACAGCGGAAGCACTTCCTACACAACCTATCATCTTACCAACGGTTATAACAGTTTTATTTATTTTTGTTTTCAATTCTCTAAGATCTTGTAGTACCTATACCTATACTTAGTAGATTTTTGTTTTTGTCTTCTTGTTTTATGTGAGTGTTGGGCGTGTGGTAAAATAAATAAATTTTCTTTCTTTCTTTCTTTCTTTCTTTCCTCTCGCTTCAAGCGCACCTCTGAAACATTAGAGGACTGCACTCCAATCTCGATTCGGTCCACCACCACCTAGGGACAGCTAAGCCACACTTATTATTTAATCCTCACGGAGACGCAGATTCAATGAACCCGATTTCTCAGTTTTATGTACTTTGGTGGACACCGGCTTAGATAAAATTATCTATGCTGGTTTATATCATTGTCACTCTGAAGACCACGAGACAACCAGGTTGTTCAACTACATCAGTGAAGCGGCGGATGTGGCCCAGCAACGTTATCCTGATGCCCAACTGGTGATTCTGGGGGACTTTAACGCCCACCACCAACAGTGGCTGTTCCCTTACCAGTTGTCCGACTATGCTGGGAGAGAGGCGTGCAAACTTGCACTCACTTTAATCTCACTCAGCTCGTCAATGCGGCAACCAGAATTCTGGACGTTGAGGACCACACAGCCAACTGCCTGGACCTTCTGCTGACGAACGAGCCGGATCGCCACTCGGTATCAGTGATGCTTCCTTTGGGAACATCAGATCACTGTGTGGTGAGGTCTGTATCTTCATACTCGCCACCCGATCCCTCGCCCAGAGGTAGTAGGCGAGTGTGGTGTTACAAGTCGGCAGATTGGGATGAGATGCGACACTTCTTCGCTTCTTATCCTTGGCGGCAAACTTGCTTTTCTTCATGTGATCCAACGGTCAGTGCTGATGCCGTTACGGAGGTGATAAATAGAGCAATGGAGTATTTTTTTCCATTCTCCGATGCTTCACCTGCAAGCAATGCTCGCCCATGGTTTAGTCCCGCGTGTGCTAGCGCGGAAGCGCAAAAACGTGTTGCATATCTAGCTTGCGTTGACGCAAGAAACGGTTAAACCTCGGATGCACGGATTATGAAGAAAGCCTATAACAAAGCCACCAAGTCCTGCAAGAAGGTGTTACAGAAGGCTCGCTTCAATCGGATTGGCTATCTGGGGGCTAAGTTTGCCGCATACCCTGCGGGAAGTAAAGCTTTCTGGTCTCTGGCTAAGTCGGTGGAAGCGAACTTCAGCCGCCCTTCACTAAACCCAACTACTGAAACCGGACGGGTCCCAAACTCACGCTGCGGTTGAGAAAGCAAATTTATTTGCCACTCAATTTGCGGAGGCTTCGCGTCTTGACGCCTCTGGCGAAACTCCACCCAGCCTTCCTCGGTGCGAAGCTTCAATGCAAGAATTCGCATCCAGCAAAAGGAAGTGCTCAAAACGCTACGTAGTCTCGACGTGAATAAAGCTAGCGGTCCGGATGGTATCTCGGCCGTAGTATTAAAAACCTGTGAACCTGAGTTGTCTTCAATATACACGCAACTTTTCCGCCTCTCTTTGAATACTGGTGAAGTCCCCAAGTCTTGGAAGCTCGCTAACGTGCAACCTGTGCCCAAGAAAGGCAGTCGTGCTGACCCTTTGAACTACCGCCCTATCTAGGTCACCTCCCTACTATGTAAATGTATGGAGCGTGTACAGAATAGGAAGGTCCTTGCATACCTCGACGGATCGAGGATATTTCGCCGAAATCGGTCTACTGGGGACCTTCTTGTGTATGCCACGCACATTTGGAGAGAGGCCATCGAGATCATGGTGAAGCACTGGCTGTTTCATTAGACGTCTCGAAGGCCTGCCTCGCAGACTTTCTGAGGGAAAGATCCATTCGAGTAAGTTGTTGACGGGTGCTCGTCGGATCAAATGGCTATAAACGCCGGGGTACCTCAGGGGTCAGTGCTACCTGCCACACTGTTTCTGCTGCATATAAATGATCTGCTAATGCCCAGTATCATTGGGTATGCAGACGACAGCACAGTTGTGGAGAGATACGTTTCCAATGCGCGTGCTAGGCAGAATTAAATTCTGGAGTTAAGAGATGAGATGCTGCAGCGTCTGAATTTGATTCTCAAGGCTGTTTCCGATTGGGGTGATGCCAATCTAGTCAAGTTCAACGCCTCTAAAACGCAGGCTTGTCTCTTCTCCGCGAAAAAAGTAAGTTTCTCCAAGTTCCTGTCTTCCGAGATATACCTGTAGCTATAGGAGATCACCTCGAGCTCTTAGGCGTTTCACTCACGCCTACTCTCAACTTGGCTCCTACATCGAGTCTAAGGCAAAAACTGCCTCCATGAAGCCTTCTAAGTCTGTACAAAGCACAAGTCCGGGCTGGTATGAAGTACTCCTACCACGTTTGGGATGGCTGGCTCGGCCAAACACCAGCTTGCTGCCTTGGACTCGATCGAACGTTCAGAGAGCAGAGCGTTCAGGCTTATAGGTGGGCAACATATGGCGGAGACTAGAGTCTCTCGAGCACCGCCGTAAGGTTGCGTGCCTTTCGATCTTCTATATATAGGTTACATTTTGGGGAATGCTCCCAGGAACTTTATGATCTGATCCCACTATCTCCTTTTCATCATGGACGAGCAGGCGCACGGCTTGGTACCACCCTTACCTCATTAGTATACCCTCTTTTCGTACTAAACGTTTCAATTCTACCTTTATAATGCGAACTGCTAAGGAGTGGAATACACTACCGTCGTCTGTCTTTCCTGAAAACTATAATCTGGGTATCTTCAAGACTAGAGTGAATAGGTTCCTTCTAGACCTTTGTGCTCCATCTTCGGCCACATCGTCACTTACCAACAGGTGAGATCGTGGTCAAACAAAAGTCTATCAAAGTTAAAAAATAAATAAAAAAAATGGCTTTATAGTTCGCAGAACTAACAACCATATTATGTGAATAAAGGTTCTCGAGTGGTACCTACAAACCTGATGAAGGTAGAGGAAGACCCCTCTTTCCATGCACCAAAGATATTATAATCAGCAGAAAGTTGGTAGATGCAGGCTCAAGAGAGTTCGTCGTGGCATTTTAGAGAGGAAACCGTTGTCCAGCAGTGGACTTCTGTAGACTGATGATGATGATGATCAACCGTCTACATTGGCTTGAAGTCAGTAAAATGGTTTTATATTAGACTAGCTGAACAATGTCCGCGCGTAGAATAGGTAGTAGGTACCTACCTAGAGTAGGTACCTATCTATTCGTACTACGCATTCTAAATGGATGGTGGTACAAACATCAGCCTGTAGATCCAAGTCCACCGGCTCACTGACATAGGTCTCTAAATTAGCAAGTTGAAGTGGCAATGGGCTAGACATAAAGCTATATGATCCTGGTTCTTTTACGGATGTTTCGGATTTAGGTACGGGTACAGAATCTTCGAGCAATGAATACAAAAAACGAAGGCAAAATGTATTTAGTTATTGATGATGTTTTTTTATTGTATACCTAATATTTCTAGTGTAAGCAGAAGTTGTAATATAAAACAATTTATAATCTTTTTTTCTTTTTTTTGTTCATTTCTGTAAAACGAAACATTCTTATGCAACATCCTATCTTGCCGGACACGCCACAGAAGGGGTTGCGGAAAGGCGGTAGATGGAGGCTGCTCAAGACCGTTTGTCTTGACATTCTATGGGGAGGTCCATGTCCAGCAGTGGACTTCTGTAGGCTGATGATAATGAAAAACCGTCATGGGTTCACGGGGCAAACTATGATAATTATGGGTACCTACCTACCTACTGCAATGATGCAGGTCAGTTACTTACATTCGTGTACATTTTGGACATTAGAAAAATAAGTTTTATTCTTGTAAACAATAATTTTCCGAGTTTTTCCCTGAAATACCTTTTATCATTCTAACAATTTTATTCAACGCGATCTATAAACAGATACCAAGCTATTTATTTAACGCCATCTATCTAACGTCCATGCCAATGCTCTTGGACAATAACAACGCCATCTAATGAAAACCAAAACAGTGAATATGTATGTGTGCGTGCGTGTAATTACATCAGAAAAGTGAACGATCTTATTTCTAGGTAATTTGAACTTTCAAATGACTGTTTAAAGGAAATTCATACTGAATTATATTCTTACAACTACAACTTAGCCGCGAACGATAAAATAAAACACGAAAGACGCCCGAATTTAGCACAAAAAATAAAAAAGTAATACAATAAGTTTCCACGCCATCTACCGTGAACCGAGCTTTTAGTAATCAAGACGATTATCCTTAATATTTTTAGGCAACTTTCAAATTCCTTATAGATCCCTTAAATTTTATTAGTGAAGTACAGTCGGCGTAAAAATAATAAATCTTTAAAGGTAAGGCCATTAAAAACTTTGATGAATTTATTTTGATGAAAAATCGCGAAGGAAAAATCTCTAAAGAAAAATCACTAACGAAAAATCTCAAATGAAAAATATCGAAAGAAAAAATCACTTACGAAAAATCTCAAATGAAAAATATCGAAAGAAAAATCACTAACGAAAAATCTCAAATGAAAAATATCGAATGAAAAATCTCTAAGGAAAATCTCTAATGAAAAATATCGAATGAAAAATCACGAAAGAAAACCTAGAATAAAAAAAATCGTACGAAAAATCTCGAACAAAATGATGGCACATGGTACACAAATGTCGGGGATGGTAACGCTTAGATTAATTCTCTAAAATAACTATCTATAATGGTAAGTAGTACATGTCCAAACATGTTTTTGTGTATGATTCATGTTCGTAGATAATAACTTATCAATCAAGTTAGCGACCCCAGAAATACATTGACCTTTCCTTCTTTTACCTACTTGTAAACTAATAAGTAGAACAATTAAGTTGTAGAATTAATCTCTAAATAAATACTAAAAATTACTTGTCGAAGTTAAAATAGAATTTGCGTCATAAAATAAATTTATTAAAGTAAGTAGATACTTGATACAGAATTACATTTGTGTCGATTTTCCTTTAGGGGTCCGTTTAAAATAGCACTAGGCATAGGGAAAAAGTTATTTTCCCCAACATTCTTTATATTATTCTACTTTATATCGTTAAATAAATATAGGCTTTTCATCACGCACGTACCTGTCGATGTGTTATATATGAGCTATGGCAGACTGACTGCGGATTTTGTTGCTGATTGATGTGATATCGCGTCGTGTCGAGTTTTTTAATTTATTTTCTATACAACTTGTAATGACGGATCAAGCATAGGCCCACCTGATGCCCTCTACCTATGAACAGTGCATTATCACATAGGTCACGTCCACCTAGGACGCGCCTTATGTGACATTTCACTGGCGCCCGCCAATCTGAGACATAAAGATGAAAAGTCTCATGTGCCTGTAATTTCACCAGCACCCAATACCCTTCAAACCGGAACACAGCAATGCGAGCACTAATAGGTATGGTGGTAGTAGTTCCCTGGTCGAACTCTTTCATAAAAAATCTCTACTACAACTAAAAGGTTTTTGCGGGCAGTAGAATAACTAAAGATAAGTCGAGGGCCAGTCTTGTAAGAATCATACATAAACTCACGCCTGTTTCCCGGAGGGGTGGGCAGGGAGTATGGATTTCCACTTGCTACGATCCTGACACACCTCTTGCTTCATTCACTCTCATCATATTCTTCATCTGGTCTTCACCTGGCCTTTTTCAGAACGTCTCCGATCTGGTCTGAATACGTTTGCCGAGGTCTTCTCCTTCCCACTGTCCCATAGAATCATTCCACATATATTTGTGCACAGCTAACTAACTGCCAACAGCTCTTAGTATTTGTAGCTATAATCTTACCTTCCTATATTTGACTTAGTTTTAATTTTCTCTTCTATTTTTGGTGTTAGATTTGTACCTTGTTTTCCTATAAGCCCCGATTTTTCTAACATTTATTTTTATTTTTTATATAAGATTTATTGGGATGTTGTATGTATTGAGATTGGATCAAGAGTAATCAACATCAATTTAAAAGATTAGCTCCACTCGCTTGACCCAGATAATTAACCTTTATTAGCAAAACTTCCGAAAGGACAAAACTATAAGCAAAATAATTCGATGAAACAAAAAGAAGAATCGAAATGGTGGCAGGATCTAGATTTAAGCAATTACAAAACAAATGAAAGTGATATTTGGTGTCATGATTCTTCATATCACTGTTTTTTTTATAGTAGCATTTCACTATTGGTTAACTTTTAAAGCAGAGAAAAAAATATCAAAGAAAATACAGATTCACATTTTACTGGCAAACGGGGTCGATTTAAACCTCTATTTTTTTGGGAAGATTCGTCCATACACACTTCAATATTGCAGTAGGTTTTTTTAAATTAATCGTCGTTTTTCATTTAGAGGAAAAATCTTTTTTGAGTATACGACCGTATAAGAAATTTTATACAAATGAATAGTTTATCAAATGTACACCTCTGAAAAAATACAAACTTTTTGACCACTCCCTCCGTGAGTTCGTGACCTATGAATTTTACTATGAGTACTCGTACTATTATTTATTCTGTGTATGACCCTAATTGACCCAGGATCGATTATTTGTACTTACCTATTTCTATAATCTATGGCAATGTCCTTTAATCGTAGTGACCTATCGCGTGACGACAAAAACATTTTAGTGAGACTCAATTTTGTAGGTTTAAAATACTTTATTCCTGTTGTTGTACACCTCATTGCAGTATGTAGATATCAGTCAAGTCTAACCATAGTTCTGGAAAAAGACACGTTCTTTTTAGGGTTCCATACCCAACGGGTAAAACGGAACCCTATTACTAAGACATGCGGACTTTGACCTCTTTGTCATTAGTGTCTCCTCAGCGAGACTGCGGCTGAGCAGAGAATTCTTCGCAGCTGATGATGACGATGTTTAGCGACCGTATAATATATCTACTTTATATCTATTATGTTTATTTAAACTGTAACTTATTTTCCACTGTATATGTAATCTGTTAAAGTATCCATTTATTCGTTAGTTTTTGCCGTATAGTTTTATATAATATAATAATGGTGATGATTGTATCGTCACTGTTTCTATTCGGGAGAACCTTTAATTGGCTCTCTAATGCTATCATAATGTGTGTTCTAATATATTTAAGCTGTTGGTTCTCCTATAAATAAAATAAATAAAATATATAAGACTTCAGGCAAACAAGATACAGTCTGTCACCAGGGTATCTCATGAACATATCTCATGTATCTCATGAACCGTGATAGACTGTTGAAATTTTCACAGATTATGTATTTCTGTTGCCGCTTTAAACAACGAATACTAAAAAGCAGAATAAAATAAATATTTGAGGGGGCTCCCATACAACAAACGTGATTTTTTTGCCGTTTTTATAGATAATGGGACGGAACCCTTCGTGCGCTAGTCCGACTCGCACTTGGCCGTATTTTTTTTAATCAGTACCTACCATCTACCTTCCTAAGTGCGTTAAACGGAATACAATGGCCCAATAAGGAGCAGATTTGTCGACGATTTAATGCGGGTCCTCTGTTGTCGTATTATAGGTGGTACCAGCACCAACTAAGCTCGCAATCGAAGGTAGGTCCTTAGAGGTCACAGAATAATACTAGTAGTTAGGCGAACAGTAGGAACATTTCAGCTGGGTGCCTCTATCGAGATACCCCATGTACGTACTATTATTTATTCTGTGCCTGTACAGACAGACAAACAAACTGACGGACGGTGACGGCGTATGTAGTACAGGCTAGGATAGAGGAGGCATGTGGCAAGGCACGTAGTAGGATTTCGTTGACAGCAGGAGATTTTTCATTCGAAATCAAAGGTGTTTTTAGGGTTCCGTAGCCAAATGCCAAAAACCGGAACCCTTATGGATTCGTCATGTCTGCCTGTCTGTCCGTCCGTATGTCACAGCCACTTTTTTCCGAAACTATAAGAACTAGCTGTTGAAACTTGGTAAGTAGATGTATTCTGTGAACCGCTTCAAGATTTTCACACAAAAATAGAAAAAAAAACAATACATTTTTGGGGTTCCCCATTCTTAGAAGTTAGAACTGAAACTCATTTTTTTTTTCATCAAACCCTTGTGGTGGTGTTTCTATGGATAGGTCTTCAAAAATGATTTTGAGGATTCTAGTATTTTTTTTTCTAAACTCAATAGTTTGCGCGAGAGACACTTCCAAAGTGGTAAAATGTGTGTCCCCCCTGTTACTTCTAAAATAAGAGAATGATAAAACTAAAAAAATATATGATGTAGGTACATTACCATGTAAACTTCCAACGAAAAATGGTTTGAACTAGATCTAGTAAGTAGTTTTTTTTAATACGTCATAAATCGTAAACCGCAATTTACCTATCATTCAATCAATTCAAATAAAAAAAAAACATTTAATATCATAAACATAAACTTTTAATTATGTTACTTGCTGCTACGAAACCCTTCATAGGCGAGTCCGACTCGCACTTGGCCACTTTTTAGTTTTTTAAAGACTTAATAATGTATAACATGTTCATGACATGTACCTATAATTTGTAGACATTTGTAATTTATTAGGTATGTTATATGTATGATCTTGACATAAAAGTATATTCATGACATGTTTAATTTGAAATTGTTGAAATTTGTAATTTATTAGGTATCTTATCTGTTTGATCTTGACATAAAAGTATATTGTTGACATGTATTATTTGAAATTGTTGACATTTGTAATTTATTAGGTTTTTATTTTTTTAATTTTATTATATGCATGTTGAAATTTAGCATTTAGTTAGCTCATGCATGAAGTAATATTTGTATCCCAGACATGGGAAATGTGAGACATCCTAATTAATTTTAAGAACTTTTATACTACCACATTTAAACAAATAAATGATTTATGTTTTTTTTTTTTTTATACATGTAGATTTGTTGCTTGACTGTACTAAACTTCTTTGAAAAATCCGTTACGGGGCAGTGGTCCAACTGCTGTGTCCAATAAATCCATAAGGACAAAACATAACATAATCATTTTAAACTAATCCCTTTGAGACAGGATCTATTAGGAACAAAATTATAGGTATAAGGGATCTATCAGGAAAACGGATCAAAATCAAGGGATCAGGATCAAAATCAGGAACTACCTACTCGTTTTATGAAATCACAACATTTTGTTTGCATTTAGAAACCTATTAAGTGAACTTGCCAAAAAATTTTTTAATTTTTTTTTATTTTTATTCCAAGTATGTGAACTTCAGGTGTTTTGTTGGAACTGTCCGGTGGGTTACTTGTCAGGTTTCCCAGGACTAGCGGCGTCGTGGCACCCCGCATCCTCCCAACGTGTGGTTAGCAGGTAGGTACCTACCTTATTTATTTTAACAAGACCAGCACTTCCGTCTCTGTTCAATTTTGAAATAGACAAATTTTTAAGATCACGGCTGTGCCCCAGCCAAGTTTATGTGGAGCTAAAGATGTTGCTTGGGAATATAAGCAAGAATAGGTGCCTCACTTATATTTTATTGTACCCATCTACTTAGTTTTCAGTGCCTGTTTAATAGAGTAGTTACTAAAAAATCACTCGGCTATGTATGATCCCGTGGACTTTGATCTTACTAATAGAACCAATTAGTCCATAATTCAACGCAAAATTCCCATAATCCGAAAGATTCGCATACCTACATACGTACGTAGGGGACTGGCTAAACTCGCAAAAGGATAAAATGCGAAAACAACAAAAAAAAATACAAAACTATGTAAGGTATAGGTACTTATGCGCTTCTAATAATTACATGTATCATAACTTCAACACGCCTTGACCAACATCGGCTTGAGGTATTAAGTAGGTATGAGAGAGAACTCCATATAAAATTGTTTGATAAAAATAACCAAAGGACCAATTATTTTATTAATGCGTGTTGCAAATGACATTAAAATCCATGCATCACCATGATTTCACACGGTTCATCTTCTAACTAGAATCAAAAAGATAATTCAGGTAAGTACCTAGGTATAGAATAAACCTACCGCACGTTATATTAATAAGGTACCTAACTATGTACCTAGGTAGTCTCATTGTACCTATTACCTACTCGGCTACAGAAAGGGAGCCAATAGTCAAAATAGCTGGTAGGTATTTCTTCGTAGAATGAAAGATGTGATAGCAATATCCAACCTATCCAACCAATTCCCTTGTTATTTATTTTCCTTCTTTCAAAGACACACGAATACACGATACAACATAAATACCGACACACAGAAAACAGTTTCCTTTTTAGTTGCGTCCGCTGCCACTCTCCAAGTCTCCACTGCAATTTGAAAATAGAAACTCAACTTTTTTTTCTTATTGCATCGCTCTGTGGGCGTCGACATCAGTGCATCGTATTTTGGGCCAGTCTCCCGGCGGTGTTGCCATATCCAGAAAACTATTTATAACGTAACACGACACTTTATTAGTCCAAGGAGTCCTTTATGAGCATGTAAAGAGGATATAATATTTCAGTGTTCTGGTTTATTGGTTTATCTAAAGCTATAAAAGGAAGTGTGTGTGTATGAAGTAGCTGGCTTGAATGGATTATAGTGCTAGGTTACTGGCGCCAGATGTAGTGCTGACAGAACAGGAACACGCCTGTTTTTAATTAGATAACGCAGTGGTCTTCTACGAATTTTGATCTGCTGAGTCATCATGGCATTAAACTCAACTCGTATTATATTAGTACTTATACTTTGGATTTTGTCAAAATGGTGGTGGGAGGATATAATGTAATGGTATAATGTGCCAGTACAATTTTTGTATAAAACTTTAACCACAGATGGCATAATAATAAGAAAAAGAACTGAGGTTTAGGAAGGGTTAAGTAATAATAATTATATTAAAATAAATCTCGATTGTGTCAATGAGTTTTCCGAGTGTCATTTTAGCATTATTTATCTCTCGCTAGATGGCGTTGGCGACAGTTTTGGAAACGGTAATATTTCAAAATAAGTAACTGTCACAAAGATATAAATTATTACAAAATTTTACAGGATTTTGTATTATTTTTACCTATTTACATTGGCTGAACGAAGTTCTCCATTGCCATGATACAATTTTAAAAGTAGGTAAATACCAATATGTAGTTACGCGAGTGCCATCTCTTGACGATGAAAGAACCAAACTGACAATCACACTTGGATCCCCCACATGCATACATTATTATTTATTTTATTTAGTTATAAATAGACAGTGAATGAGAAATCACGTTTGTTATTTCTCTAATAAGTATAGGCATAATAAACCGGACAATGTTTGTAAAGTGTTCGCTTATTTTAAAAACATGAAACGAGTTGTTGTTACTGAAGACTGAATGTAAACACGCCTCTTGCCTTGCTGTAAACTGAGCTAAACCGAGGCTTAAAAAGAAATAAACGTAGTTAGGTACCTTCTAAGGGCGTCTATAATAAATAGACATCATGAAATGTCCATATCAGTACATTTATGAAAACTTGTATGTTCGCAAAAATATAAACTTGTTTATTTAATTAAAAAAGCGACAAGCTAGATGTAAATACTGGAAACAAAGATAAACTTTCTGTTCCTAGGTACTAATAGTTTCGATAGAGTTATTAAATCGTTTACAGGACAATTTGTACCTACGCTTCTTTACCAAGATCCTAAGCGACGCATTAAAATTGTAGATTACCAAGAAAATATAGGTACCTACTTTCTAAAAATGCTTACCTCCTATAGGTATTTACTTATTTGCTCAAATCACAGATCTGAACGCGGTTTTTTACGTTTTACTGCCTCTCAAAGAATTTATTATAATCGAATGTGCATACCTGTGAGGTTTGTGCTACTATCCAATAAAAACCGTAATTTTTGAATACTGCACGCTATTTTTGCAAAAAGTTGCAATTTAAACGTGTTAGATAGGTTATTGGAATATGAAAATAACAAGAAAATCATAATAACCTTTAAACCCATTACAATAAAGATTATTTCCGTGTCAATCTAATATGCAATGGCAGATTAGCAATCAACTCACTCGTACGAATAAATAATGGTAGATACTTCGCTGGTCGCGACGGGGTCGATGACCTTACTGTCTGACTAGGAAACGTGGAGATTAGGTAGGTACCCTAACTTTTTGTTAGTTCCAAAGTATAATACTATTAATAGCATAAGTACCATTTTATACTGATGCAATTTGTTGCTAAATTGTGGAAAAAATTGGTTGAACACAGCAACACCATTTGTGCCTTTAATGACAAATGACATATGAGTGCATGCCAGTGTGTCAGCCAAGTTTAAATCAATAAAAGTAAATTAATGTGAGGCTCGTTAATTAACTAGACATAAATATAGCTATAAAGTCAGTTTTCCTTAATTCCAGTTACCTATAAACTACATAGCTACAAATTGCTGTAAAATATTTTTATTTAGATTCGTAGTCAGTAGATTGGTTTGCACTTAGACCACAGAATAAATATTAGTACTAGACTTTAATATGTACTTACAAGCTTATTTAAATTAGTTTAAGGTGTAATGTTTCACTTGATGCGCGAAATTCAAATTTTATTGTGTTTTTTGCTAATCACAGCTAGCTCATCAATACATTTTGAGACTAAACCTACTAAACTAGGAGATTGAAAGCGTCTCATAAAATTAAATATCATTAACAAATGTCGTTCAATAATTTTTACCGTGATTTTTTGTTCATTGACATTCGTAGCTAAACGAATTACCTATACCTATTTAAGATTGAGCAATTGTCTACCATAGTTTTTGTAAAACGGCTACCGTTTTACTAAAACATGACTTGACTGTGACTTTGACGACTTGGAAGGATTGTAACGTTGCAAACTAAATTGAAAAAATATTCTATCTGCCATTTTTGAAAGAAACCTCGTCATTTTAGTTTAATTAAATTTTCATGTGTTTTTTCGAGTTATTTCGTGTTATTTTAGTGGCATTTTAACCGGCGTAACTTGGATAAATAGCACATGACTGTGATGTAGTGAAATTTAAGTGTATTGCTGTCTTTTCGGAATGTTGTATTTTTCCTTGTAAAAACTAGGTTTTTCTGTCACTATTTAAACTGGGATATGACTTGACGGAGACTCTTGACGACTTGACTAATTTGATTACAAATAATTACATTATAATATCACTTGACACGGGCGAAATTGTTTGGAGCACTCCTCAGAAGCCATTCTATGAAGAACAAGAAGTATATTGAAAACACAAGAAAGAAAGAAAGAAAACACAATTGAAAATGGCATATGCACAAGCCGTGCAATTACAAAGAAAAAAAAACATTTCATGTACTTAAGTCCTCGCTAAACTGATTCTGTCAAAATAATTTATTCAATCTGTGAAGTACTACTAAATATTCTGTGACATGTGAGTAGTCCTGCGTTTGGCATCGTTCCAATGGAGGGACTTTTCTTATTTCTCAGTTAACGAAGCATTTGACAGAGATTCATTACGCTCTGTCGAGGAATTACTTAGAACAAGATGTTGTTTGTTCCAAGTTAGTCTGTAATAAGTATAACTACATACAATAACTCGAGTCAATAACATAATACTGACAATACTTTTATTTGAAATTTCAGATTATTAGACGCGCGGTGTTGCTCCAAGTTGCAAGCCAAGATTTTGAGATTGTTAATTTTTGCTGGTGATTAACATTCATAGGCAGAGACCACGGATTTCCACTTGCTACGATCCTGACACATCTCTTTTACTTAATTCACTCTCATCACATTCTTCATACATGCTGGTGATTTAGTAAGTATACTTAATAACGTTTTTTTTCTAATTTAAGTGGCGCTGTAAAATAAAACTCATCCTGAATATGTAGACGCCCTCTTGACCGATTTTGCTCACACCTATTCGAAATTCTTGTTGTGAATTGACTAAGTAGGTACTGAATGTTTCTGCCAAATAAATTTCGTCCGTTAAATGGCGCCCGCAGCAAACATCCCCCCTTTTTCCCCCCCTTCCTCCAATCAAAAATTGCCGACGACAATGTTAGAACCCGTGTATCAAGTTTCGTCCAAGGGAGAGATTCTCGGATTGTAGACATTGATGTCGAATAAATATAATAAAATAAATAAATAATGCTGGACAAGTTCACACAACATTATCTAGCCCCAAGCTAAGCCAGAGCTTGTGTTATGGGTTAACTGATATACTCTATCTGATATACATTACAAAGATAGATATTTTTATTATACTTAGAAAACACCCAGAACACCCTGAACAATTATCTGCAGATCGCACAAATATTTGTTCCGAGGCGGGAATCAAACCCGCAACCTCCTGCGTCGCAGGCGAACGATCGTCAACCGCGCCACAGAGGTCATCAAGAATAGAAATATAACACTATGGCGAATGTAGAGATTTCATTCAACAATCGCCATTTTGTTTCGCCATCTTTGTTTTGTATCTCTATTTGACGTCAATTTCTACAATCCGAGAATCGCCTCCTGTACATTTTTAAAATACGACCTGTAGAGGTGTAGGTGCCAACTGCCAACACAGTGACAGAGGAAAGCAAATTGAACTTGAAAAAGTGACGCTTCGCTCGCTCCGACAATTACATACGCCACTAGGAACTGCCGCAGAATAAATAATAGTACAAGGTACTGCCGAGAGTCATTTCACAAATTCCGTAATTATTTCCGTTCCTAGAAGTTGACTTGACTCAGATATTATTTAAGGTGGGGTATAACGTAAAATTACCAATCTTAGATTAGATTTTTAACTGACTAAATCATGTACAATATTCAAATTAAAAATATGCATGGATACTACATTATAATACCGAGGGCTCACCCAGACAGAAACACGATAGGGCAAAATTTATCGATAAAAAAAACACAAATTTACCTCTAACTTTTGGCTAGATTCGATTGTTTGTCAAAATGGTACAGATTATTGGGTCAAAAATTGGATAAATAAAAACAATACAATAAAACGGAGGGTTCACCCACGGGGTTTTTAAAATTATCTATATTTCACGAGATATTCAATAAAAACCGTTTTTTCGAGCGGCGCGTGGCGTTTTTTTTGTATGAAGATTTCTGCCTGGCAGGAGCGCAGCAGTAGAACAGTTTTTCAGCCCTGATTCATAGATTAGATTACCTTCTCTGAAAGGTAATCTCTGAATCAAGGCGTGACTAACTGAGACGGCTATTTATATCTTTCTATTCCGGTCTGACTGTTTGTTTGATTTTAGATAAGGGTGAAGGTGTTGCTTTAAGAAACATGTTTATTTTTTTAAAGATTAATACACATCATAGAAAGGCGCATCATAGCCGTGGTGTGTCCGGATTATGAATAGACCCCTCCGTCTCCTCCCGTGGATGCCGTAAGAGCCAACTAAGGGATTACCCGGACTTGTTGATAAGATTCGTTGGTATATTATTTGTCCTGGCTGCTAGCTTATTATTAGAATATGTTATTACTGGAAGAAAGCGTTAGCCGAGTCAGTCGTGGGAAGCAACGGCGGCGAGGAGCTCACCACTTGTCACGTTTATACCCACCCACTGTGAAAAGAGGTCCATTGAGGCTCTGCCCCATTCGGGGAAAAAGGCGTGTGTCTATGTATGTATGTATGTATTTCTTTCCTAGAAATTGACTTGACTAAGACATTCACCATTCATAGTTTTTTTTTTTTTCTTTATTATTGGCGCCGCACGGCTTGTGCATTTGCCATTTTCAAGTATATGTATCTTCACTTTAATGTATTTTCAATATATTTTGCAACGTTACACTCCTTCCAAGTCGTCAGAGTCACAGTCGAGTCATGTTTTAGTAAAACGGTGGCCAATTTTACTAAAACAATTACACAAACAATTACATTCTTATTATTATTTTACAGACAATTTCCACCAATTTCAAAAGTCACGCAATTCACTTCCATTTCATTTCACTACACTTGTGCTTTTTAAACGAGCTACATTCGTTAAAATGCCACCAAAATAACACAAAATAACTCAAGAAAACACTAGGAAAAGAAATAAAATAAAAGTAGACAACATCTCTTTTCGAAAGTGGCGGGAAGAGTATTCATTGATTTTGTGTGTCGGCGATCACACGTGTGTTAGATTAAGTAATAAAGTGTTTTTTTATGTGTATGATAGTTTCTAAGGTATTTATGTTGATATGGGCTTACTGTTTAGGTTTAGTGCATTTCTCAGTAAGCCTGAAATAAAAAAATTGAATTTGAATTTTGAATTATTTGACTCAACCCAGTAGAAGTCTTTCAGCCCTGATTCATAGATTATACCTTCTCTGAATGGTAAACTCTGAATCAAGGCATGACTAACTAGAGATGGCTATTTATTACATTAATTAATAGATTAGTAAGATGATCTTATTTTTCTATAATTTCTTTATGTTTAATCTCATTTTTTAGAGCGGGGTTTAGATTATATCTTTACTCTTATGTATATTCAACATGGGAAATATTATTATGGGAATTTATATATTTCTTTTCCGGTCTGACTGTTTGTTTGATTTTAGATAAGGGTGAATGGTGTTGCTTTGAGAAACATGTTTATTGGTTTAAAGATTATACACATTATAGAAAGGCGTCTACAATGTGTATAATACTAGCTGCGCCCCGCGGTGTTACCCGCATAAGTCTCAAGCCCGTGGGAATATCGGGTATAAAAAACCGCCCGTGCTAGTCAGACTCGCGCACGAAGGGTTCCGTACCATTATCTATAAAAACGGCAAAAAAACACGTTGGTTGTAGGAGCCCCCTTAAATATTTATTTTATTCTGTTTTTAAGTTCCGACTCAAAATCGACGGGGTGTTATAAGTTTGACGTGTCTTTGTGTGTGTCTGTAGGTGGCATCGTAGCTCCCGAACGAATGAAAAGTTTTTTTTTGTTTGTTTGCAAGTTATTCGGGAGTGTTCTTAGCTATGTTTGATCAAAATCAGTTCAGCAGTTTCATTGGGTTGAGGGGTTTTTTTGAATTTTTACAAAATTAATTACTTGTTTAGTATTTGTTGTCATAGCGGCTACATAAATACATCATCTGTGATTTCAACTGTCTAATTATCACGGTTCATGAGATACCTATACAGCCTGGTGACAGACGGACGGACAGCGAAGTCTTAGTAATAGGGTCCCGTTTTACCCTTTGGGTACGGAACCCTAAAAATAGCAAATGTGTTATTCTAGGAGTCCAGCTATCTCTCTTCCAAATTTCACCCAAATCCGTCCAGCCGTTTCAGCGTGAAGAAGTAACAAACTCACAAACTTTCGCATTTATAATATCAGTTGGATTCTGTGGTAAAAAATGAATGGAAAAGATTTGATTATATTAGTCCAATTTATTTTGGCAGATGTACCTATCTACTACTTGTTCTACTAGGTATCTTTATTTATTATTATTTATTTTAAAACTTTCACACAAAACAATAGTGCTAGGACTTAATGCTAACAGCATTATCTGCCAGTCATCCTGGACGTGCAGAAAGATGGTGAAGCGTGCCTTCAGGTTTCATGAAAAAGTGGGTGTTATAAATTTGAACGCGGGTGAGTATTATATTTTTAATTTGTGTTATAATTTTGAAAAATGTGTGTCTGTCTGTGGCACATTATTAACTCTTACACTGGTGAACCGATTTGAATGCGTTTTTAGGGTTCCGTAACTACGGAACCCTTATAGATTCGTCATGTCTGTCTGTCTGTCTGTCTGTCCGTGTATGTCACTGCCACTTTTTACCGAAACTATAAGAACTAGACTGTTGAAACTTGGTAAGAAGATGTATTCTGTGAACCGCATTAAGAATTTCACAAAAAAATAGAAAAAAAACAGTAAACAGTAGTTTACTTAGAACTGAAACTCAAAAAAAAAAAACATCAAACCCATACGTGTGGGGTGTCTATGGATAGGTCTTCAAAAATGATATTGAGGTTTCTAATATAATTTTTTTCTAAACTGAATAGGTTGCGTGAGAGACACTTCCAAAGTGGTAAAAAGTGTGTCCCTCCCACCCCCATAACTTCTAAAATAAGAGAATGATAAAACTAAAAAAAAATATGATGTACATTACCATGTAAACTTCCAACGAAAATTGGTTTGAACGAGATCTAGTAAGTAGTTTTTTTTACGTCATAAATCGTAATCCATCCAAGAACTTTTATATTATGTTACTTGCTGCTACGGAACCCTTCTTGGGCGAGTCCGACTTGCACTTGGCCGCTATTTTTATTTGATGCAGGTTTTCTAGCGATGGTTCTCGCAGACATAATTATCTTATTTGTTTAATGTTTGCTCATATTTAAGTGAACTGTTAAAGTTCTTTGTGAGTTAAATAAAGTTCTTTAAACCGACATGTTTTATCAAAATCGGTTCAGCCGTTACATTACGTTGTTTGTTTTTTAATTGTTACGGCAAAAACACGCTCGTGCACAAGCAATTGTGTTTTGTAGTAGTAGAGCTTTTTTGTGAAAGAGTTCGTCCGGGGAAGTACTACCACCATACCTATTTCTGCCGCAAAGCAGTAGTGCTTGCATTGCTGTGTTCCGGTTTGAAGGGTAAGGGTGCCGGTGAAATTACAGGCACATGAGACTTTTCATCTTTATGTCTCAGGGTGGCGGGCGCAGTGCAATGCCACATAGGTTGCGTCGTAGGTGGACGTAATCTATGAGGTAATGCACTGTTCATAGGCAGAGGTTACCGCTTAACATCAGGTGGGCCTCTTGCTTGATCCGTCATCCAAGTAGTATAAAAAAAAAAAAAAAAAAAAAAAAAACAAGTTCAACCAAAGAACTTCATTAGAGAAACTTAAATTAGACAAAATTAAGTACTATTATGTATTCTGTGCCCAAAGACTGATTCGAATCTCAATCACCTAAGTAGTCTACCTACGTCGGTCTGTCTGACCTAGCATTAAAAGCCAGTCGAATCTAAACTAGCAAAAAATATTGACGTCAGTTAAAATAACAAAGAAAGCATCGCAGACTTCCGCAGACACATGACAAAGCGAAGATTGAGACCTATCTTACCAAGCGGTGGGGTATTTAGGGTTCCGTACCCAAAGGGTAAAACGGGATCCTATTACTAAGACTTCGCTGTCCGTCCGTCTAACACCGGCTGTATCTCATGATAGTTAGACAGTTGAAATTTTCACAGATGATGTATTTCTGTTGCCGCTATAACAACAAATACTAAAAAATGGAATAAAATAAATATTCAAGGATAACAAACGTGTTTTTTTGCCGTTTTTATAGATAATGGTACGCACCCCTTCGTGCGTGAGTACGACTCGCAGTTGGCCAGTTTTTGTTAGAGTCGTGTCCCCCCAAGCTAAATGGTTGTTTTTGGATATGTGAAAAAAACACGGCGGTAGCCGTGATTAATAGCGTAACGAAGTTACAAGGAAAACTATCACAGGTACGGCGTGGATATATGTAATTTTTTTACTGTGGTGCATTAAAACCTTTTTTCTCCAAGATCTTAATCGAAAAATCTACAAAAAAAATATACTTATGTTAAACTGCGTGTTATAAACCATACTCCTTCCTTGTTTTAATGTAAGAAATACATTTGTAAAGTAGCCTCTGTTTTCGTAGTTGCAACCATTTTTCTCCTAACTATCAATCATAAGATGTTTTTAGTATATTAAATAACACAACGCCGAAAGGACCTTGTTTTTACTTTTTTAAATTACTTTTCTAATAATTTTTAAACAATTGATTGATTTTCACTTAATTTTCATTTCGCGAGTCCTTTTCTGTCACTTTCTAACTTAACTGAACTTTAATGAGTTAGATAGTGACAGGACTTGGCGTCCATCGACGCCTTAAGTAGGATTTAGTCGAACAACTAATATTATAAAATACATATATTTTATAAGAAGTAAGAAATACAATTTCGGACAAATTCCATTGTAAATTACTTAGACAAAGTTGTTAGTTGTGTAAAGTAGCAAAGCACCCTTCTAAGTCCGCATATTGTGATGGGCAACTACGGAACCATACAATGAGCGTGGCTCGACACGCATTTGGCCGCTCGCCCACTCAGTAGGAGTGGAAACTATACTATTTATAGAAAAAATCAAGCTATCCACTAGGGAAAACCCCATTGCCATACATTTCGTATTTATAAAGCTGGTGCTAAATAAATAACAACAAATAACATTGAATGAGGTAAACAATATTAATAATATGATATGCATCAGACACCAAGTCTCATGTTTATAATTACAAATTTATAAATAACTAATCCAAGTTAATAGGTATTAATTAAAGGCGTTAAACATAGAATTATAACAGGATAACATGGGTCCACTACAGTTGGCAATACCCTGATAACTGACGCATATGTGTAGTATAGAGAAGCAGACTCGGAGTACCTAATTCAAAAGCAGTTAGCTAAGTCATCGTAGAAGACATCTAACATTATAGGATACAGCAGTTGTTTCGTTGAGAGAACAGTAAAGCGCATTTAAACAGTAAAAATTAGAAAACAGTAAATTTACTTACAATTTTAAGGCGAACACGACTGGTATGATACGCTGGTTAACATGTTACTGGCGTGTGTAAACAACATCATATAAATGCGTCAAGGGCGTTTCGATACAAATTCCTATTGGTTTTATCCTCTGCCGGTCTGTCTTACGTCGTAATTTGTTTACAACCGTCACAGTTACTATCTAAGTAAACACAAAGGCATAGATATTTATTTGTCAAATCTATTATAGACAAGTAATTAATGTTGTAAAAATTAAAAAATCCCTCAGCGCAATGAAACGGCTGAACCGATTTTGATCAAACATAGCTAAGAAACTCCCGAAAAATTCACCTCAGTTCAATTCAATCGGTTCATCCGTTCGGGAGCTACGATGTCACAGACAGACACACACACACACACACACGTCAAACTTATAACACCCCGTCGTTTTTGCGTCGTGGGTTAAAAAGAATTCTACCCATTTGCAAATAGCTTACAGGAAAACAGGCATGTCCATTGAAATATTTATATGAAAGCCTATAATAAATAAATAAATAAATAATGCTGGACAGTTCACACACCATTATCTAGCCCCAAGCTAAGCAGAGCTTGTGTTATGGGTACTAGACAACTGATATACTTAATACAATATATTACATAGATAGATATTTTGTATTATACATAGAAAATACCCAGAACACCCTGAACAAATATCTGCGAACGCACAAATATTTGTTCCGAGGCGGGAATCGAACCCGCAACCTCCTGTGTCGCAGGCGAACCACCGCCCGCCGCGCCACATAGGTCGTCCCGCGCCACAGAGGTCGCTCGCTATCACTAAAATATGTAACTTACAACAGAAAACACCTAAGTAGGTCTAGGTAGGTACCTACTAAATGGTGGGCTATAACGCAAAATTAGCAATCTATACATTAATCTATTAATGCTGCTAAAAAACACAAACATTGCGTTTTTTTTCATATTAAATGGACTGTTTTCATACAAATTTATACTGATAATTAAATCCGCAGCATACGCAGACTAAATCAAGAACAATAGTCAAATTAAAAAATATGCATGGCTACTACATTATAATTCCGAGGGATCACTGTACCAGAAACACGATAGCAGAGTAAGTATTTTATCGCTAGAAAAAAAAACAAGCCTAGATTCGATTGTTTATTAAAATGGTGCATATTATTAGGTTAAAAATTCGATAATTAAAATCAATACAACAAAGCCGAGGGTTTACTGTAGGGGTTTTGTAAAATTATCTATATTTTACGAGATATTCAATAAAAACTGCTGTTTAGAGCGGCGCGAGGTTTTTTTTTTTTGAAGATTTCTGCTTTTGTATTGTGCATTCCACACATCGAGAGTGGGAACTCATTGCACATTAGAACTCGGGTCGACCTGTTTGCTTGCCTGAAGCTCAACACTAAACATAGGTATATAGTAAACAAACTAACTGTCATCTGTTGGTGGCAGATTTCAAATCTAAATAGAATCTTGCTAGGAGCTTTTCATTGGAAAGTTTTATCGTCTTGTAGTCAAATCCTGAATAACTATACCTACTACTTATTACAATCACGTGTTATTGTAGCAAATGGAAGACTAGTTACTTTAATTAGGTACCTACTATGATGGAGTGGAATATTTCACACAATATAACTATTAAGTAATCTGTGCTTATAGCATCATTGCATCGTGATAACATTTATTGGATTAACTTGCTTATCTAGAACTAGAAACTCGCCCCGGCTACGGCTTCGCACGGGGAGTGAGTGTCAGAATCCCCCCCTCCCTCCCCCCTTCCCAACCCCACATCTACCCACACACCAGAAACAAAAACCTGCTAATATTTTAAAAAAATACACCTTGGCTTACAATTATGATATAGCCTATGTCACCCGGGGATAGTGTAGCTTCCCAACAGTGAAATAATTTTTCGAATTGTTTTAGTAGTTTCGGAGCCAATTCAATGCAAACAAGCAATCAAATCTTTCCTCTTTATAATTAGTATAAATAAGTTATTATTAAGAGGCGGTCAAGAGGCAAATAAGCTTCTACACAGTTTATGACAAAAAAAACAATATTTTTAGGTATGTTAATCTTCATCATATTCCCAAGGGCATGATAGAGCCCAAAATACGAATTCGATAAAACTCGATAAAAATAAATCGTAAACTAACCTCTACAACGCGTTTATAACGTAAATATCTCTATTACGTATCAACGTAATTGATAAATTAGAGTAACTAATTATATTAGAGGGCATAGTAGATTAATATTTGGATTGTTCAAATACTCTTTTTCGTGATTGTCATTCCTTTTCGTTGCGCGAGCGCTGTTCTGTCACTTCCTAACTTACCTGAACTTTACTGTGTTAGATAGTAATGGAATTTCACTGATTTTTACCTCTTAGCCTAGAGTTATGTTCCCTTTCTCCTATAGGTAAGACAATATACCATATTTCGCTGTTACTTCCAGTGTTATGGCGTCAAACCCCCATAATACATGTCGTCCGTGTTGCTCTAAGCCCAAATAAGATGTCAATCCATAGTTGTAAAACAAACAAGGCCGGATATTCGTCAGCTGGCTGGCTATAGATGGCTATCGTCAGACAATGGTCTCGGCAAAAATGGCATCACTCACAGGTAGCTGTATGTAGGTTCCATCCATCCATACAGACTGAACAGGGCACCAGGGACATCGTGGAATGAGTTTCGGGAGCTCATGGAACAAGCGCTCATAAAAAGATTTATTTTATTTTTTTATACTACTTGAATGACGGAACAAGCAGATGGCCCACGATGTTAGTAGTGATGCTTCCATCTCTGACGAGCATAGGGCAGCAGTAAGGTTTGTGTCTAGCAATAAGGAAAATATTACACTATACCTATTATTATATATCAATTAAAACGTCTCCTAGTTCTCGCGAAATCAACTTTCGCTATCTGAAGAAGTTTTTATGAGCTGTAATGGGCAAAAAACACCAAAAAATTAGAATTTCGCGCTTCAAGCGGCACTTAGGTATAAGTATAGCTTTTGAAGATGGTGCGGCAATAACCATCCAGGACTTTCATGATATTGCTAAAAGCGATTGTTGTATAGTCAGATCGATATAATCGACTATATAACTTGTCAAGGTTAGTCGTACGCTAGATTATTGGAGAAATGAACCAGAGTAGCGAGGGTTGAAGCGTAATTCAGCCGAAAAGTTCAACGAGGTATACATAATTAAATGTCTGAACGCTGGCGATTTATTTTCATAGGGGCATTTTACAGAGAGATGACCAGCTTCAGTGCTATGCATCGGGAGGCCTATGTTTGTCCAACAGTGGACTAATGACATATTAATTTGACTACCTCTGTGGCGCGGTGGGCGAACGTTCGCCTGCGACGCAGGAGGTTGCGGGTTCGATTCCTGCCTCGGAACAAATATTTGTGCGATCCGCAGATATTTGTTCAGGGTGTTCTGGGTATTTTCTATATTATAATAAAAAATATCTATCTATGTAATATATTAGGTATATTAAGTATGTCAGTTGTCTAGTACCCATAACACAAGCTCTGCTTAGCTTGGGGCTAGATAATGTTGTGTGAACTGTCCAGCAATATTTATTTATTTATTTATTCCACACATGCGCGCAGACTTCCCAGTGTTGCGTGACGGAGACGGTGTAGTTGAGAATGATAGATTTTAATTTTTGATTTCCGATCAGCTTTCTGGCTGTGCAGGCCGTCCCAAGACCAGAGTTTTGAATTTCGAATCCAAATTCATTCAAATCAACATCTGCTAAATTAAGTACGGATTGTAATCGCGCACGGATTCCATTTTTGAAAGTACCTAGGTTCCTTTTCTTTTTATTTTATAACGGTCACTAATGATCGTACGTTTTTTAGTACCACTTTTGTGTAGGTAAGTAATGATTAATGAAATTATCTTTACTTCGAGGTGAGAGGTAATTACCCGAAAATTGGGGTAAGTATTTGCCATTGTTGAACTTTATATGTTATTGCACTTGAGGCAAAATAAAGATTTAGGTACTCGTATCAAGCGTAATGGAAATTGTCTTACATAGATCGATAGATAGATAACACTTTATTGCACACCACATAAAAACTAACACACAGAAAAATAAGGATGGATGTACAATGGGCGGTCTTATCGCTGAGAGCGATCTCTCCCAGACATCCTTGGGATGGACTGGAATTGACGAGAACGATAAAGAACGGTGTTGTAGCTCAAATAAATAAATAAAAGTACCTATACGTATACATACGTATACATACAACGAGTGCAACCAAAACTAAGGATGTGGTCAAAAGGGTAATGTGCCTAAAGTGGAAATGGGCAGGACACATACAAAGAATGAAGAAAAATAGATGGTCTTACATTATTTCTAACTGGATACCCCTAAGCATAAAAAGAAAAAGAGGAAGACCAAACACAAGGTGGAATGATGACATCATTCAGGTAGCTGGAAAACTCTGGTCGAGAAGAGCAAGAGTTAGGGAAGACTGGCGAGCCTTGGAGAAGGCTTATACCGCCAAGGGCGGTCTACACTAAAGTTAGTTTAAAAAAAACGTTTTGTGTAGAAATAAAGCTCTTTATTTTTCTCTTTTTTTTTATACGTGTACATACAATCTAACTTATGACAATTTATTCTGTGCTTAAGATACATAAATACATAGTATAACTACACAAAAAATACTAAATAAATAAATAAAACATCTGAACATAGTAGTATAATATTAAAAGCCGACTAAGGGATAACACCAGGGGATGGGCAGAGCAGAAGCATCCACTCGAATACCTTCTCCATAGCAATACTGCGATCAAACAACATACATACATACATACATACATACATACATACATACATAGACATACGCCTTTTTCCCCGAAGAGGTAGGCAGAGCCTCAATGGGCCGTTTTTCCCTGTGGGTTTTTCATTCTATCTACATAATAATACATCATTCGAGATTATCCATTCGAGATTTTTCTTTCATGAATTTTCCCTCGTGATTTATTAATTAAAATAAATTCATCAAAGTTTTTTCCTACGTATACCAAGAGATTTATTATTGAGATTTGTTATTTTTACGCGGACTGTACTTCACTAACAAAATCGACAAAGGATCCATCAGGAATTTGAAAGTTGCCTACAAATGTAAATGGATCGAACAGGACGATCAAAGTACAATGGACCATGCTCAATGGATCGAACAGGAACTACTCTACACCTTCGTACAACAATTTCCATTATTCCTCCAACTCTATTTTTAACCCCCGGCGCAAAAACGACGGAGTGTTATAAGTTTGACGTGTCTGTGTGTGTGTGTGTCTGTCTGTGGCATCGTAGCTCCCGAACGGATGAACCGATTTCGATTTTTGTTGTTTTGTTTGAAAGGTGAATTTGTCGGGAGTTTAATCAAAATCGGTTCAGCCGTTTCATTGCGTTGAGGGTTTTTTTTATTTATTACAAAATTAATTACTTGTTAAAAACTGGCTACCTAGCTATCTACTAACACAGTCTTTAGAGCCATACATAAGTCTTCACACTGTGCAACTAGTGAGAAATAGATTTACAACGTATCTTAACCATTTTATTGTTTAATTTGAGTTGTAAATTACTTTGAGCACATGTAATTAATATTTTATGATACCGACAGTAATTTCTGCATCGATGTCAGTGAACTCCACTTTTAAATAGTTAGAAGCTGTTGTATTATCTGTTACGAATTTACGATGCGTTTAACTTGTGACGCGAAATTCAAATGTTATTGTTTTTTGCTCATCACAGCTCATCAACATATTTTGAGATAGCGAAACCTGATTATGCGGAAACTAGGAGACCTAACTCACATATTTTGTTTCGAATATGTTGATTTCTCGAAATGTGTTGATGAGCTGTGATGAGCAAAAAACATAATAAAATTGGAATTGTAAGCCACAAGCAAAACGGTCGTGCCTCAAAAGGAACCAACGGAACCATTATAGGGTCACGTCTCGTTACTGTCTGTCTGTCACAGTAAATTTTCTCAGTGTCTAGACGAAAATAGTCGAAATTTGGTACATAGTATACCTACAGAGTTAGTAACCCAACGAAGAACGTATAGCGTCAGTAAACGAATTCTGATATCAGGGGCTAATTTGGAAGGTAAACTAAACACTTTTTGTGTTTTTTTTTGTGTAAAATTTTTCTAATATTTTACAACATTCGAATAAAAATCGATATTAGGGTTTCGTAGACTACCAGTAATAAGTAGACCAAATAAACTTATTAGATGCCTCTTGACGTCACAATACGTCGAACGAAGTAACATAAAGATAAGTATTTTGTGAAAAATATATTTTTCAATACAAGCTTTTATATAATTATTGATCGTAACCACGTGCTGATAAAAATGAGCCTAAACACGGCTAGTCTACTATTATCCATCGAGGAGTTCCGTTGTCCACCTTCCGTCTCCATCATTAGATCAGCTCGCTGTCACCATCATATTGCATTGTCATCGGAACTTGACAGGTATGCAAAATATCATCTCAATAAGTTGAGGATAACTGCTTTAAAATTCAGTTGCAAGATTCCACTGTTCTATTCCAAAATTCCGGGCATTCTGTGCCCGGACAAACATACATAGGCACATAACATTGCAAGCTTTGATTAAAAAATAATCAAAGATTGCAAGTTTATAAAAGCTTGTAATAAAGACAACACAAAAACGAACACCATTTGCAGTCCGTCATCGCCGTTCCTTTCCTGTAATGTACCATCTATTTTGAAACCTTCAAGAACTACTGTGTTATTCTGTGGCTCCGGTAATCCTGGTAAGCTCTAATCATCACCTCGAGACGGAAGATTCTGATGGCTACTTATGTTGTGTAGAGCCCTAAAATTACCGGAAACGGACGCCGGTACAATGGCGGACGCCAATGCGTGTCACAAAAGTAGCGTGCTAAGGCCCAAAATTCAATTCAATCTCCGGCCGTGAAAGAAAGCGTTTGAGTTGCTCCAATAAAAAGTTATAAAGCGTGTACACCGTTACTTAGGCCACAGAATAGAATGATGGCTGGTTTACACGGGCTTAGTAGCTAAGTGCTTAGTACTTGTCACTAATACTAGGTCCCAATGTGTAAACTGTGAGATTAGTGCTTAGTATTAGTGTTTGACGACCTCTGTAGCGCGTCGGGCGAGTAGCCGGTTGAGATGAGAAAGGTTGCGGGTTCGATTCCCGCTGCGGGGCAAAATGTTTGTATGATCTCCAAATATTTGTTCCGGGTCTGGGTGTAATGGTACCATAGTACTCGTAGTTTCTGATACCCACGACACAGGGAATCCTAGTGTGGGATCAGGACTATGTATGTGACTGTTGTGTGTTGTGTTATGTTATGTTATGTTATGTTATGTTATATGTTATGTTATGTTTGTGGATAGTGCAAGTGAATAGAAATAGATCCTATTTACTAAGCGACAAGTCGATAACTGACCGCGGTCCGCGTGTTGTCGCTTGCTTGACCTTGTGTAAACAGCTCGACAAGTTAGTTAGTGACAAGTTGTACCGTCGTCGTTCCATTTCGAATGTCTGGTCACTAATACCTTCTACTAGCTCCAACGTGTAAACGGTTACTTCTCACTTGTCATATTGAGGCTTAGTGTTGTGTCAAGTACTAAGCAATTTGCTACTAAGCCCGTGTAAACCAGCCATGATGCAGACGTATTTTGCTTTTGTTCGAAAAATAAACGATTTCGATTTCAGGAGAAAGTTGTCTCTGGTTTTTTCACGGTTTAGGTTTTTAATTCTGATAGACATGAATCTAGCTCGAAACTTTCTTTTAGTTTTGTCATTTTCTATAAGAAAGAGAGCTGAAGTTAAATACCAAGTCTGGACTATGATGAGGCAAAGTAAAGTTAGGTAGGTACCTAGTTTGATGGTTGGATTTGTACTATTATTTATTCTGTGGTTGGACTCACTTAGGTATTCTAAGCTTGGTTGTTTTTTATTTTTATAAATTTATGTGCATTTGTGCACACAACATCGCTTTGGGTTTTCTGACATGGTGTTGTAGGTACCTACTTGTTTCTTAAAAAAAACATAAAAAATGTATAAATAATAAATTTACTATTCTTTAATTTATTTGATTAGGACTTAGAAAAACATGGAAGTTAGATTAAATCAATTATTCGCTTCCGTCTGGTAATGATTTGGATCAGTTCAGTTACCTTTAGATCGTTAGCAGCGGTCTTCAGGTAGCACAACTGTATCAATTGTATATTTTTTTTTTAATTTTGAAAATACTAATTACTTGTATTAGTTGTATTATTCTTTCTGTAACTAAAAGACGACGCCTGCACTCTCGATCTCATCTGGAAGGGAATCTGGCTGCAAGAACACTTCCAGCTGGTGAACGAAGTTGGTGTTTTGTATAAAAAGAGAGAACATTGGGAACCCTGGCAATAACTCAGGGCGCTTACTTTTTAGAACGCTGCAAAATGTAGATAAATACTATCTAGGTGGACCCAAACAACATACCAAAAAGGCAATTTTACCGCATTTATTGCAATTTCAGCGTTTTTTTTTTGTACGATATGACTGTCCTATTTATACGATGCCTAAACATAGAATTCTGTCTGAGTGAATTCTGTCTTAAAATTTGTCTCTAACAGGCTCTGAAACGAATCAATGGATTACAATTAAAACTGTAGGGATTAAAACAAAAGTTTTAACTTAAAGTTTCTTTTAATTTCCAATTCGATATCTAGCAAAGTTCAGAAGATATGAATCTACCACGCGAACGAAGTTGAGGACTCGGCTAGTTTTTAGGTTTCCGTACCCAAAGGGAAACGGAACCCTATTACTAAGACTTCGCTGTTTGTCTGTCTGTCCGTCTGTCACCAGGCTGTATCTCATGAACCGTGATAGTAGACAGTTGAAATTTTCACAGATGATGTATTTCAACAAATACCTACTAAAAAAACAGAATTGCATTGACAACTTTGACAAGCAGTTTCAAATTCGATCGAAAGAGACACACAGAGACACACGGTGTATCTATTCCAAGGATGATCCACGTTTATTAAGTTTAGTAGCACGCTAAGAGGGTAAGGTATCACATCAACATGGTAAAAAATATTTAAACCACACTAATTTGAATAAAAAAGCCCATAATTATAATCAAATAATATCGTGGTATGATAATTAATTTTCAATTAATTCATTAATTTTAAAACTAATGAAGTTTTTAGCTCGCTAAGAGGGGTAGCTATATTATATCAAAATGGTAAAAATATTTAAACCAAACTAATTCGAATTAAAAAAGGCCGTAATTAAAATCAAATAAAATCGAGGTATAATAATTAATTTTCGATTAATTCATTATTTTTGTAAATGAAGTTAGTTGCACGCTAAAAGGGGTGCATAATATATCAACATGATAAAAAAAAAAAAAAAAAAAAAAAAACAAATAAAAAAGGCCATAATTAAAATCAGAATTATCTTGTTATAATAATTAATTTTCGATTAATTATTTTTATTTTTAATTAATAAAGTTTCATAATAAAATAGCTTGTACTCACTTTTGCTCCGATCTGGTTACCGCACTGTCCAGCCTGCAGGTGTACTATTTCCCTCATATTTATAAAATATGTGAATTATTTACTAGAATACTGTTTGTTCCCGCCTCGTACACGCGCTCGGACGGGCACCGGTGAAATGAAACGAACTCGTGCGATGTGAACAAGTTCAACAACGAGACGCGGCCGCGGCCGGGGTGTGGGGGTCCCAACTGTGGCACAATCTCCCCGGACTTGGGGAAAAGGAGGTGGGCAACCGCTGACACAGGTCAAAAATAAATGAACCACTAATTAATTCCCTTCATGGAAGTAATTAGTACGGTTCTAAATGTTGTTTTTTGTCCAATTTTTCTAAAAAACTTGTATATTTAAAAAAAGTTGCGAAGCAAAAGTTGTATTTCTAAATAATTAGATAAATCAACTCATTGCATTTGCTTGAAACAAAACGCAACCAGCTTCATTACTTTCCAACAACTTACAAGCAAGAAATTAAATTAGCTTTTTCATTGCCCTAACATATATTATCAATAACCAAAAGTATCTCAACTGTACGTTACGTTAGTCAACAAAAGTTGGGTCAAACAATGTATGGGGAGTTGCCCATGTTTTTTAGACATAACATAACACCCAACAATCACAAACATAGTCCTGGGGGCTTAGTACGAGAATTTGGAGTATCGTTAGCAGCGGTATTCAGGTAGCATAACTGCTTCATTTTTTTTTAAATTTTGTACATACCTACTTATATTAGTTGTATTAACTGAAATTAAAAGTTTTTCTTAAAAAAAAGGTAATACTTAATAGCAACGAATTTTGCTAGGTGATTCATTAGTTACGTCGTTCGTTCCGGAGATTTGGGATGAAAAATACCTAATGTAGGTACCTAGGTTACTCCTAAGTTTCAAACAATAACCTAATCTCAAAGACCTCAAAGCACATGGCGCTCAAAAATAGTGTACGAACCAAAAGAGAAGCAAAACGCATAAAAATAAACCCACATAAAAACACCACAGTAAAAGAGGTCAATTTGAGGCTCTGTGTACCCTTTCGGGGAAAAAGACATGTAAACATCTATGTATGTAGGTATGTATGTATGATGACAGTGCCCTCTTTTATAAGTATCATTCGGGTAATATTTTCCCCTATTCTGGCAACATTACTGTATGATTCACTTCAAAAGGACGCAAGTTCAGTCGACGACGATACCATAAATTAATTCAGCACTAATTACAGGCTGTATGACGGCTGATGCGCTGCCCGCCACTTACCAGTAATAAGGGCCTGTTTAGACCCCACTATGTAGAAAGTGGGTTCATTAGTTGAATCAAAGAGTAGTAGTAGTAGTAGGTAAGTTTTAGTTATAGTAGAGCCTTTTTGTGAGAGAGTTCGTCCAGGCAAGTGCTACCACTATACCTATTTCTGCCGCAAAGCAGTAGTGCTTGCATTGCTGTGTTCCGGTTTCAAGGATATGGTTGCCGGTGAAATTACAGGCACATGAGACTAATAGTATAGAAAACAAATATCTGATAGCGCAATGTAGGTATGTATGTTCGTCTGGGTGGAATCTTGCAAATATTTGTCTGGGTGGGTAGAATCTTGCAACTGAATTTTAAAGCAGTTATCCTCAACCAATTGAGCTGAAATTTGGCGTACCTGTCAAGTTCCGATGGCAATACAATATGATGGTGACAGCGAGCTGATCTGATGATAGAGACGGAAGGTGGACAACGGAACTCCTCGATAGATAATAGTAGACTGGCCGTGTTCAGGCTCATTTTGATCAGCACACGGTTACGATCACCAATTGTATAAAAGCTTGTATTGAAAAACATATTTTTCACAAAAAACTTTTTTATGCCATAAATTAATTTAGTAGGCACTAATTACAGGCTGTATAACGGCTGATGCGCTGCCCGCCACTTACCAGTAATAAGGGCCTGTTTAGACCCCACTATGTAGAAAGTGGGTTCATTAGTTGAATCAAAGAGGTAAGTCACGATTGAATCGAAATAAGGTTTTATGTGAATTTATGCTAATGATAGAACTAGAACTGGGACTCCATGGATCTCTAGGATTATACCAGATTTTATTGTAATAGCATGGGTAATATAGCCAAGGGTACCTACTAATATTTATTATGTGGCCAGGGTTCGAAGTGATACTTATCAAGATAAATATAGGTTGATAATTATCTTGATAAGGTGTAATCAAAAATATTACCTATTTAAGTTTAAGTTGGATTTTGAATTTCGATTCTTCAGATACAGACAACCCCCGTCCAGAGCAGAGAGTCCCCTCCCTTTTTTTTTTTTTTTTTTTTTGATGGGAAAATGCAGTTACGCATGTCCCTCAACTCCAGAGGGAGAGTTTTGAGGGGGTCTGTCGGGCTCTCTGTTGGCTTGCATCAACAGCATACCGACTAAAAACTCACCGATACTCCCTCAATTCACCTTAGTGCCAGTGCGTCGTCAAACCACTCGTCCCCGCCTTAGAGCATTGCAAGCCTCCGTAAGTTAACGCAGTTGAGGTTGATGACGATGATATTCATCAAGTTGATTAAGTAGTTATGTAGTTGATTAACTTCTCGTATTTTGGCTTGCAAGTTTTGTTTCACGCAAATGTAAACAAAATAATAATAAAAGATTACCTTGATTGTAGAATGTGTACAATTTATTTACTAAACTAATTGCTTCTAACATAAATGTTGATATGTAATATCAGTTAAAATACATTTATTTACAGAAAGAATAATACAAGGTACCTATGTTATGTACAAAATACATATGAAACAGTTGTGCTACCTGAAGACCGCTGCTAGCGATCTAAAGGTTGCTGAACTGATCCAAATCACTACCAGACGAAAGCGTTAAAATAGGATTCCTAGGCTTAATATCTGTTTGAAAATTATCGGATAATTATCTGAAAATTATCGGATAATTATCTGATAATTATCATGATAATTATCGCGATAATTATCAAAGGGCATATTTACCTTGATAATTTCAAATCCTGGTAACAGCACAGAATAAATAATAAGTAGTACAAGTAATAATAATAATAGTAAGGTATTGAAAACAAATATCTGGGTGGCGACTTGGCGATTGAGCTTTGCTAAGTGGTTTTATATTTTTCAACACACTTGCTCATAAAGTGGCTCTAATTTTACCGCAATTAGGCACATATAATGACACCTGTAATCCAACTGTGACTTTTTCATTGCTATTATTCACTAGTGAGTTATAGAGACAGTTGAACATTTACACAGGGTCAACTATTATTTATTCTGTGACAGAGTGTGTTTTACTATATACGACGTTTTTGATGACGTGTGTATTGATGATTACCGTCCTCGGTTCACCTCACCAACATTACACACTTGTATCATAATGTACTATCCTCTCGCATTCCTGCAATATGTGGGAGTGATTTCGTGAAGGGACGGAATTGAGTAAAAGGAAGCGCGCATTTTTCCCAAAAAAAAAACCTGTGGCAAAATAACTTGCTGTGGTGTGTCCGGCCTAAGAATAGACCCCTCCGTCTCCTCCCGTGGATGTCGTTAAAGCCGACTAAGGGATTACCCGGACTTGTTGATAAGATTGATTGATTGTTCCGACGCAGGAGGTTGCGGGTTCGATTCCCACCTCGGAACAAATATTTGTGCTATCGCAGATATTTGTTCAAGGTGTTCTAGGTATTTTCTATGTATAATAAAAAATATCTATCTATGTAATATATTGTATTAAGTATATCAGTTATCTAGTACCCATAACACAAGCTCTGCTTAGCTTGGGGCTAGATAATATTTTGTGAACTGTCCAGCATTATTTATGCAATTTTTATTCATGGCTTTAAATAAAAAATAGCCATTAATAAATAGAAAAGCTTAAGGATGCTTGTCTATTTACCTATTAATGGCTTTAAAAAACTTAAAATCATCGACGTAAATAAAATGAATGGACGGGCCTTAGGGAACGATAGTTTTGAAGCTTCTAAACAGACCTAGCTAGTACACTTCGCTTCAGTCAGTCTTTGTCACGGCAACGAGTGACAGCTATGCTGAAAAATACCAAAATTAGATACCTTGGTAATACAATGCCTTCCTGTGCTTTTCTGCAAGTGCAAACAACACAAGAAATACAAATAAAGCTTCAGGCATCGCATTTCATTCGTAAGTAAAGGTTTTGTAATATAATTTTCATCAATTGATAAAAAACTTATAAATCGTCGTGTGGTAGGAAAACTACATAAGTAACACATTTTGCGAAATCGACTTTATTGCATGGTTATGATGGCCCGCCCATACATGTCGATGGACACGTCTTGCACTAGAGGACGAGCGACAAGGAGAACTACGCCCCAGGACATTATCTCAATGTTCCCCACTCTGAATGAAAGTTAACAGACACAAGTTTATACTCGTAGATAGTTTTAATTTTAGTCGACATACCTTTTTCTTTTTGATACTTAGAATTATTGTGTTCCACAATTTTTTTTCATTTTGTTGATTTTATAAGCATTAGTCGTATGATAAGTTTGTTATGTCACTTACTTTGAATTTATAAGTCTGCTAAAATAATGTAGGTGTTTCAGTAGTTTTCTAATATGCAGTCTTGATAAAAAGAAATAATTATAAGTTGGTTTTATTTTAAAATGTATTTTAATATTATATAAATCTATACCCATGGATAGGATTGTCATATTCAAATAAGTAAATAATAGATCATTTCAATTATTCAAAACTTTGGCGAGGGAAAAATACATAGTCGTTTTTTTATTTTTTTCTCTTAATCAAAAGAACTAAAATGTATTATCATTAAATTCGAAAATAGATACAGTACCAATCTATAACATATCAAAACACGGACTGAAAAATTAGTTACGATAAAAAAGCTATTGCCATTTTTGACGCAATAAAACAGTAAATCGCGTTTTTGACGCGATGTTGGTTTTGTTGTTGTTATTACTTATTTAGTTTTCCAACTACAGCGACGAAATATTTGACAAGACTTCACGCATGACGGATGGTCCGGTACAGACTGCAAAAAAATCTGATGCCTAAGGGGTATCGTATTGATTTAGAATTGTAATTTGCATTATTTACGTCAAAACATTGCTAAGCACGTCGCTTTAGGTAATTGCATATAATATGTGATGGCATGTTAATTAACCTTATAGCTTTCCAAAAAAAATCTAAGGTAAACAAAAATGGATAGAAGTCATAAGACGAGCAAGAACAGACGACTTTTGGAAGTGGAATACATTTTCCCGTATTTGCTCTGATCATTTTCTACACAATGAATTCTATACGCCAAAAAACGGTTAGTAGTAGTAGAGCTTTTTTGTAAAAGAGTTCGTCCGGGGAAGTACTACCACCATACCTGTTTCTGCCGCAAAGCAGTAGTGCTCGCATTGCTGTGTTCCGGTTTGAAGGGTAAGGGTGCCGATGAAATTACGGCCACATGGGACTTTTCATCTTTATGTTTCAGGGTGGCGGGCGCAGTGGAATGCCACATAGGGCGCGTCCTAGGTGGACGTGACTTGAGGTAATGCACTGTTCATAGGCAGAGGGTACCACTTAACATCAGGTGGGCCATCTTCTTGATCTGTCATTCCAAGTAGTATAAAAAAACTCATTGTGCAAAATTCTTAAAACTGCACTCTGCAGTTTCTTAAATACTGGAATTTTTATACATTTATGTTTCCGTACGATTTTTATGATATTTTCTTAGTTTATTGAGTGATGAAAAATATATTTTTCACAAATTGATTGAGCTGAAGACCTTAGGTGGACTTGCTTTTCTATTGATTTATATTGTGTATGTTTGAGAGCTGAAAAATAGATACGTAACTACATAAAACAGAAGGGAACCATGTATTTTTGTAAAAGTTTTATTCAATAATTGCATTTTTTTCGGCGATTTTTTGTAGTATAAACCTACTGAAATAACTTTAGTAAACACATTGCATCTGTTAAAGTATTAAGTATTAAAAAAATACAGTTTTTAAGAAGTTCAATAATTTAATTTCACCTAGTTTATTTACAAGACCGCCAGGAGTGGCGCTATAGAGAAGAGGCCTTTACTCAGCAGTGGCTGGATAGATAGATAGATAGATAGATAGTTTATTTGTTGACCGTACCCTAAATCCGAATTGTCTTATTTTTCACGGACGTTTTGTATCGGTAAGGCCAGTCCATTTATTTTACTTTGGTCGAAGCTTAAAATAAGATAGCCATGAATTAAACAAGCATTAGACAGCTAGCTCATCATATCGCTTGGCTAAGTGAGCTATGTATAATGGTAGTGAGTTGCCGTACTGAGTTGACTGAGCTTATAAAGAGGTCAAACGCTGACATAAAGCACACAGTCATGACAAGGTCAAAGTTTAGGGGTGAAACTTGTGTGAATGTGTTTTTTTGTCGCGACATCCTCTTAATTTTTTTTAAGTTATCAATGCTCTCGCTTTTGGCGCGAAATTATTATTTTTTGTTGTTTTTTGCTCATTACAGCTCATCAACACTTCTTCAGATAGCGAAAGATGATTTCGCGATAACTAGGAGACTTAACACACATGTTTTAATTGATAGTATCTCATAAATATCATCGGTTTACCTAAAATACCCTAAACAAAAAAGCCAGGTTTTGATCAAACATAGCATATAGCCACAGATAAAAGAATACTATGATATAGCTAAGAAAACTCCAGACAAATTCACCTTTCAAACAAACAAAAATCGTAACCGGTTCATCCGTTCGGGAGCTATGATGCCACAGACAGACAAACACACACACACACACACACGCACACGCACCTACACACACACACACACACACACACAGACACGTCAAACTTATAACACCCCGTCGTTTTTGCGATATGAAGCTGCTTTTTAGTAACATTGTCAGTAGCAACAGGGTCCTGTTGGCACCCTTTCGTTGCGGAACCCTAAGAACTAGAGGTTACCTACTTATCCACTGAATGAAGACAGGTAGTAAAGTCATAACAATTTATTACAGAAGTAATGTGTCCGTACCAGTAGGGTGAAAGACCCCGCAGGTCTGACGTTGGACAGTAAACTTGTCTGTTTGTTTGTCCGTCCAATATCACATAAACATTGCTAACGTTAGGAGGCCGATAGCCGCCATGCCGATCGTTGAACTAGGTAGGAAATGGTTTTCGCTAGGAACCATTTTAAACCCATAAATTTTTATTTCGGTTTTTTATACTTACTTCAGTAGATGCAAGATTTAGCGATCCGCACACAAGACGCAGTAAATATATACCTAAGCTAAAGCAGTGGTTTGACGCGGACGGACGCGTCTTGCCTACCGTCAGTCAGACGGAGTAGGCAGAGCCTCAAATGGGCCTCGTTTCACCGTGGGTTGCACCATCGACGGAAATAGACGTGACAAGTGGTGTGCTCATCGCTGCCATTGCTTCCCAACACTGACTTGGCTAACGTTTTCTTCCAGTAATATAAGCCAGCAGCCAGGAAAAATCTTATAGGTACCAGCGAATCTTACTAACAAGTCCGGGTAATCCGTTAGTCGGCTTTTACGACATCCACGGGAGGAGACTGAGGGGTCTATTTTTGGGCCGGACACACTAAGGCATAACCACAGAATAAATATTAGTAGCTTAACGTTCAACCCATTTAGCTACTTATTTACCTAGGTACCTACTAGGTATATAATATTAGTAGCTTAACGTTCAACCCATTTAGCTACTTATTTACCTAGGTACCTACTAGGTATATAATATTAGTAGCTTAACGTTCAACCCATGTAGCTACTTATTTACCTAGGTACCTACTAGGTATATAATATTAGTAGCTTAACGTTCAACCCATGTAGCTACTTATTTACCTAGGTACCTACTAGGTATATAATATTAGTAGCTTAACGTTCAACCCATGTAGCTACTTATTTACCTAGGTACCTACTAGGTATATAATATTAGTAGCTTAACGTTCAACCCATGTAGCTACTTATTTACCTAGGTACCTACTAGGTATATAATATTAGTAGCTTAACGTTCAACCCATGTAGCTACTTATTTACCTAGGTACCTACTAGGTATATAATATTAGTAGCTTAACGTTCAACCCATGTAGCTACTTATTTACCTAGGTACCTACTAGGTATATAATATTAGTAGCTTAACGTTCAACCCATGTAGCTACTTATTTACCTAGGTACCTACTAGGTATATAATATTAGTAGCTTAACGTTCAACCCATGTAGCTACTTATTTACCTAGGTACCTACTAGGTATATAATATTAGTAGCTTAACATTCAACCCATGTAGCTACTTATTTACCTAGGTACCTACTAGGTATATAATATTAGTAGCTTAACGTTCAACCCATGTAGCTACTTATTTACCTAGGTACCTACTAGGTATATAATATTAGTAGCTTAACGTTCAACCCATGTAGCTACTTATTTACCTAGGTACCTACTAGGTATATAATATTAGTAGCTTAACGTTCAACCCATTTAGCTACTTATTTACCTAGGTACCTACTAGGTATATAATATTAGTAGCTTAACGTTCAACCCATGTAGCTACTTATTTACCTAGGTACCTACTAGGTATATAATATTAGTAGCTTAACGTTCAACCCATGTAGCTACTTATTTACCTAGGTACCTACTAGGTATATAATATTAGTAGCTTAACGTTCAACCCATTTAGCTACTTATTTACCTAGGTACCTACTAGGTATATAATATTAGTAGCTTAACGTTCAACCCATTTAGCTACTTATTTACCTAGGTACCTACTAGGTATATAATATTAGTAGCTTAACGTTCAACCCATGTAGCTACTTATTTACCTAGGTACCTACTAGGTATATAATATTAGTAGCTTAACGTTCAACCCATGTAGCTACTTATTTACCTAGGTACCTACTAGGTATATAATATTAGTAGCTTAACGTTCAACCCATGTAGCTACTTATTTACCTAGGTACCTACTAGGTATATAATATTAGTAGCTTAACGTTCAACCCATGTAGCTACTTATTTACCTAGGTACCTACTAGGTATATAATATTAGTAGCTTAACGTTCAACCCATGTAGCTACTTATTTACCTAGGTACCTACTAGGTATATAATATTAGTAGCTTAACGTTCAACCCATGTAGCTACTTATTTACCTAGGTACCTACTAGGTATATAATATTAGTAGCTTAACGTTCAACCCATGTAGCTACTTATTTACCTAGGTACCTACTAGGTATATAATATTAGTAGCTTAACGTTCAACCCATGTAGCTACTTATTTACCTAGGTACCTACTAGGTATATAATATTAGTAGCTTAACGTTCAACCCATGTAGCTACTTATTTACCTAGGTACCTACTAGGTATATAATATTAGTAGCTTAACGTTCAACCCATGTAGCTACTTATTTACCTAGGTACCTACTAGGTATATAATATTAGTAGCTTAACGTTCAACCCATTTAGCTACTTATTTACCTAGGTACCTACTAGGTATATAATATTAGTAGCTTAACGTTCAACCCATGTAGCTACTTATTTACCTAGGTACCTACTAGGTATATAATATTAGTAGCTTAACGTTCAACCCATGTAGCTACTTATTTACCTAGGTACCTACTAGGTATATCTTTTCTCCATTTTACTAAAATATTCTTGTTTCATCCGAAACCTAGGTACCTACTAACCTATTTCAAGTTTACAGTGTGTATTGCTGCTGTAGCAACAAATAAGTAATAAATTTAAAAATTGTTGGAACTAGGTAGGTAGTAGGTAGGTACTTAGATCCTTACTGAACTCCATATCCGACCTAATCTGAAGTGAGTATTTATAAATTGGGTAGGTAAAAATCAACCTACCAAATACCTTACCTACCCAATTTCAGCACCTGTAGGTAAGTTATGAAAGTAAATCTAATAATTAGTAGGTACCTACCTACCTATCTACATAATATTCTACCTAGGCCTTAAAAACATTTAAGGAATTGGTGAATTGTAATTACAATATAGAAACATTCGAAATACTTTAGTTAAAACATGTTTAATCCTGAAATAACAGCTTCTTTGGACAAAATAAGTCAAAACGAAATTACCTACTTTCAACTTTACCACAACACTTCACTTCATCATCCTTCTATTTTAAAACCTTATGTAAACGAAAATAAGTCACAATTTGGCGCGGCAACTCGCGTTCAGATTTAAGTCGTATAGCTTCGACAAAGAGCTTGAAATTATGGCGAAATTGCTTGAAAATAGGTACATGAAATCAGTTTAGACGAGTGGTAAAAAACCTGTGGTAAGGGTACAGTTCATAACAGTCGACACAGGCCGCCGCCGCCGCTATAATATGCTTCGACCTCCGATTAAAAACTTCGATTTAAAAGTGTCGGAGCCGAAGTCGGAACCGAGGGTGTAATAATAATCGGAAGTTCCGACTTACCGGAACCGGAGTCGAAGCTCCGTAACATCCCTGGTAAGGACTTACCAAAAGTATAAGTCGATCGACTGTTCTCGTTTGCGCAGAAAAGCGCAGACTGATAACCGACAGTAGCCGAACGTATAGTATACCTCTGTTCCGCTGTATATAGCTCTGTCCCGCTCACATCTAAGAGTCGACTGGATGAACAAGATGCCGCGATTTTGCCGCGAAATCGATTAACCAATAACAGCGCAAGATTTTAGCGCGTGATTGCTATTGGTAGGTAGAAGGTTCCCGCGCTATAGAAATTGGTCTACGGCGCAGGTACATCGGCCCGACTTATATTTTGGAGAAAACTGTAAGAAAGCTGGAGAAAGCTGTGTGTGATCTCTATTTCTGTATGTATGACATGTTAACGCGACGATGTCACAAGGAATAAGGATTCATACGGAATGCATTATATCTTCCCGCCATTTTCGAAAAGAGACGTTGCCTACTTTTATTTTATTTCTTTTCCTAGTGTTTTCTTGAGTTATTTTGTGTTATTTTGGTGGCATTTTAACTAATGTAGGTCATTTAAAAAGCACAAGTGTAGTGAAATGAAATGGAAGTGAATTGCGTGATTTTTGAAATTGGTGGAAATTGTCTACCAAAGTTTTAGTAAAATTGGCCACCGTTTTACTAAAACATGACTTGACTGTGACTTTGACGACTTGGAAGGAGTGTAACGTTGCAAAATATATTGAAAATACAATATAGTGAAAATACAGATAAGTACTTACTTGAAAATGGCAAATGCACAAGCCGTACGGCGCCAATTAAAAAGAAAAAAAAACAGTACAAACGGGATGCATATATCTTTCGCCATTTTCAAAAAGAGACGTCGTGTTCTTTTATTTTATTTCATTTCCTAGTGTTTTTTTTTATTATTTTGTGTCATTTTGATGGCATTTTAATCAATCGCACTCGTCTACAGACCACAAAAGTGAATTGAAAGGAAATGGAAGTCTATTGATGTGGAAATTGTGGTGGAAATTGTCTAACAAAGTTTTAGTAAAACGGACACCGTTTTACTAACCGTATAACGTTAGTAAAACGTTAACCGTTTAATCGAACTTGAACCCTAAAAAGCTTGTAGGTATGTAAAAACACAATAGTGTAAAAAGCCCAATGAACTTGTCCCTCCTAATTTGCGCGGTGGCTAGCGGGAGTTCAGCCCATTTGTACTACCTAATAACCTTCAATCTAGGTACATGTTAATGAATCATTAACTTATCTGCAAACATAAACAATCCCTTCTTTATTCTTCTCAGTCAATCACTTGCTACCTCGTTGTGTAAATGTGCAGTAATTTCGAATGCAAAATACAATAAACGCAAACAGGATTTTTATGTCACCGAAAATTTGGTCATTAGTGATGTGATCGTGTTATCGATAGTTAGTCGATAGAGTGCTGCAGAGGAGCTCTATCCTTATCGAGAGACCATGTGCAGAGGACCATATGACCATTTAGGAGATTGAATTGGACTGGATTATAAGTTATACAAAAATCAAAAACATTCGTAAGTACCTAGAACTATGCTTTACCTATAGTTATTTTTCTGAATTGAGAAAGTCTACTACAGACAATCCATAATTCTTTCTTATCACTGTTTGTTTAGACTGGAAAATTGTTGATAACTATTCTAGTTAAGGCGCTATAGGTTCAACGAGTTTCAACGAACATTTTTGTATGAAGCGAAGAAGACGGGCGATCGCTCCGATACCGTGTTTTTGCGGATAAAAAAAAACATATAAAAATATTATTAGAGTTTTGTTAAATTTTGTTGAAGACTTCACTAACTCGATTAATAATTAATAAGTTTACAAATGATCCAAAAATTAAAACGTGTTAGAAGTAGGTAAGTCTAAAATGGTATTTCAATTTTAAAAAGGAGGTATCTATTATAAATAAATGTCGTGTGAAGTAATTCAAATAGTGTACTTACCTATTGAATTTATGATTTCACTAGATAAAAAGCTTAAGAATATCCTACATTTTTTTCTTCTTGAAAACTGTAAGAACACTTAGCAAAAAATAAAAATTCTATAGACATGCTGTGAATCTATTGCACCTTAAGGCTAGGTAGGTATAAGGTTAGGTAGGATAGTTACTAGCTATAAGGTAAGTTAAATGTTCTTTAGAGTTAAGTACCTACTAACTGCAAGTAGGTGCACTACTTACATACCTAAAATTATGCATAGCTACATAAAATATATAAAAACGGTAGGTATTCATCGTCTCTTTTCTATAGAATAGAATAGAAAATACTTTATTGAACACCTTATGAAATAAAAAAAGAAACAAAACTTAACTACATAATTGTGAGTACAATGAACGGTCTTATCACTTAGATGCGATTTCTTCCAGACAACATTGGGATGGAGATATTTTTTTATATATAACTTATCTTTTATTTTCTATAACTACTCTATACTTCTATACTACGGGGCAAATGTTTGTAAGACCTACAAATATTTTATGCGGAATCCTGGTGTGGGATCAGGACTAAGTATGTATGTGATTCCTGGGTGTCATGTCTAGGCACCTAATTTATAGAAAAAATATTTTGAACATAAGCTTTTATAAAACTAGTGATCAGAACCGCGTGCTGATCAAAATGAGCCCAAACCTACCACTACTATTAGTCACCGAGGAGTCCCTTTGTCCACCTTCCGTCCCCATCATCAAATCAGATCGCTACACCAATAAATATTAATCTCAACCTGAAACGAAGATTTTGTGTAATTAAATATAAAAAAGATAAGTAATCAAGTTTTAGAATAACTCAATACATTTAAAATCGTAAATAATGTATAATTCCTTGAATAATTCGATCTATTTCGTGTCTGAGTGCAATTTTTGTAATGTCATCGAGCGAATAAATGTCAGCGAAGTGGCCTTTTATCACCAATTTACAAAAGTATATGAAACACATTAGTGTCTTAAATTATCTTATTGTATAGTTTATATAGTTATAGTTTATTTATTTAAAACAGATTATTGTTACATGTCAGGTACGACTAAGGTATAACACCTGGGAATGTGCAGCAGCATTCACCTGAACTGAACACTAATACTGCGATGCCAATCTGTCCGCCAAGCAAGCGTGGTCCAACACAGAAGCCAAATTCTCTTATTTATTTTACAGGCACCGGCACAATGCAAGTTGACACAATCGAAACTGTATTGTGAATTGACTGAAAAATTGGTATTCTGATCCCTCTTAACAACAATACAATCTACTTTCGATTTATGCGACCACCTATTAGAGTAGGCCAGTGCTGTATAATAATTATTGTAAAGAGTGAAAGAAAGAATTCTCATAACTTTTAAACATTCAATAACATTTATATTTCGATATAATCACATTCTGCGTTGTATATTGTCAGGTAAACAGAGTATTTTTTTTTACTTTTGCGACACTAGATCGTAACATGATTCGAACTTTAATTAGACTATTTTTTATTACGAGAATTGGGCTTCAGGACGTCTATCAGCTGATGATGATGATTTTTCTAAACAGGAAGATTAGAAATACCAAGATTAAACTACAACCATTAAATAAAACCTTTGATTAATATCTAAAAAATATCATGGTTTTCAGAAAATGACATCATTTGACTTGACGCAGCTGGCAGTGCAACTCTTCGACGCTGGAGCGGTGCGGATTGGAGACATTGAAGCGAAGGTCGGGAGACGGACTCCTATCTACTTCGACCTCAGGGTGGTCGTGTCTCACCCTCGTATCATGGTAAATATAATGTTGTTGTTTCGTATGAGGTAGTGCTGGCCTCTGGTGTCGGAGTTTGTCAAGCCACCCGAGGGCCTCTGACATGGCTTATCGACTGCTATTAATCAATAACAGCCGGGACCGAGACAGCTTAACGTGCCCTCCGAAGCACAGAGCGATGTAAATCCGCACATAACTTAGAAAAGTCATTGGTGCGGAGCCTAGGATCATTGGATTCTGAGTTGCACTATTGAACCATTAGGCTACCATTGCTTTTTTATAAATAAAATTATAATTCAGCAGTCCAATCAGTGATATACCGACTTTGGGCGAGTTTATTAAAACGTCTGCATCACTCGTCTGAAAATGAATTCGGTATAGGTGGAAATTTAAATTTTCATTTAATTTAATAGGTAGATTGATAGAAAACTCTTTATTGCACATAAAACAAAGAAGTACAAAGGCGAACTTAATGCTAGAAAGCATTCTCTTCCAGATAACGTTGGTGTATTGCGGAAAAAATATGTATCGGTAATAAAACATCATAACTACGTCGTCAGGTAGGTACTAATGACGAAATAAAAACTCATCAAAAACCTGGACTCTTCCAAATATTTATTTATAGTTTTGATGCATTAAGTAGCGTAAGCTAGTATGTAACTAGGTACCTACTTACATCCCAAACTAAATAAAATAATTAATTTGTGCAACATTAAAAGCATTGTAAAACAGGCTTGAATATTATTTTTTGTAGGTTCGTTGAGGGTTGATGCACCTACCTATTAGACTTATCTACGATTTTTGCCTGATAGATAATATACCTATAGTAGGGTAGGGATGCCAACAATGAGCCATGTGCACACAATGACCCACCCATGGTAACTTGAAAACGAGGCGTTGCCAGTTCGTGCAACTCGCAAGAATACACGTAGCCCCCGCTTCAATTACCCCTCCCCAGTCGCCGGCGAGCTGCCGTTGAACACGCGCGCGTGCGGAGCATTTTCAATTTCCAAGGGCCAAAAAGTTAAAAAAAAAGGTGAGTTAACTTTTCTTCCTACTTTAATTGTAAGATACTTGCTAAGTAATGAATATGATTATTGTTTATAACTTTTAAATTGCATTTTTTGAGTATTATTCACAATTGATTCGGTGCTTCTTGTTGGAAGCTATATAATCTACAAGTTTGTGGAACAGGTGTGGCACACAGTGAGCCATTTTGTCTGTGTACACAGTGAATCATGGTTCATTGTGTACTTTTGGCTTGATTTAAGATGACGATTAATAGAAATGACGATTTATAAAATTATTGATTTGAAATAGTGTTTTTTTATAAATTTCAGAATGGCACGAAATTCAAAGGGAAGGGAATTGAGAAAAAAAGGGTCAACTTCTAAAGAAGATATGAAACGAGCTATAGACCTGCACGTTGAAAAGTGCTTACTACCTACTTGAAAAGTCTGATAAATAATTACTTGGTTGTGTGTCGTTGATTAGTTTAATAATGTTGAAGTAATTTTTGTTTATTTTATTTCGGAAGAGTATTTTTGTTTTCTTTTAGAAGTTTCGAAAATTATGTCCCTACCTCAGATTTTTTAATAAAATTAAAGTTCAAGCACAATGAAGTAGTTTTTTTTTGTTGTTCCATTATTCCCAGCTCCGGCTATTAATCCTAACATCAATTTTAACACACGTGATTCACTGAGTACCCTCTGGTTTATTGAATACCACCCCCTATGTTCATTGTGTACCCCGGGATGTACACAGTGAGCCATTTTCCATTTTTTATTCAAAAACTTTTTTCTAAAAACCAATGTTCACTATAATAAAAATCTTAAATGCAATCGTAAAGTCAAATAAATTACCAACAATTTGACGTATAAAACATAGGTTTTAAACGAATAGGAGCGAAATAATTTGTCCTTAAAATTTAGGTGGCTCATTCGTGCCACACCCACCCTACCTACTTTTAAAAAAGCATGAACTTGACTGTATTTTTATTTATTTATTAAAAGATACACCAACAATACACATTTTCCGACACTTTACAGAATAGCTCATAGAGGATATGACCATTTTCATAGGTCAACTTCTGATATGCATAGGTACCTACATACCTACCTACCTACCAATTATCATACCTGGCGTGTCATAGGTACCTACAGCGTTCATCAGATAATCTGAACATAAATATAATATAGGTACCTACTTCTAACTAAAATAAAAGCTCAGCTTAGCAAAATTTTATTTTAAAATATTATCGATATCTCTATCGATAAAACTATTGTTACTAAAGCTGACAATTTCACAACCCTAATTTTGGTATTTGGCTAATGAAAATTAACTTCAACGAAAGTTGACTTTGGCGTCAATTTCTGTAGTGTTCTCCCTGACTTCAAGAAGTTCCATTCTCTTATTACAGATGGCGGTAGCGAAGCAACTACAGCTACTAGCTCAAGAAATAAACCATGAACTCCTTTGCGGGGTGCCCTACGCCGCTCTTCCCCTCGCAGCCGTCATGTCGGTCAACGCCAACACGCCCATGATCATGAGGAGGAAGGAAACCAAGCTCTACGCTACCAAAAAACTCTTAGAAGGAATTTATGAGAAACATCAAACTTGCCTAGTTGTAGAGGACGTAGTGACATCTGGCGGCAGTCTGCTTGAAACAATTAATACATTGCGTGAGGAAGGTTTGAGTGTCTCGCATGCCGTCGTAGTTCTTGATCGCGGGCAAGGTGGCGTTAGTGTGCTCAAAGCAAATGGCGTCATCGTGAAATCGCTTTTTACACTCAGTGGTTTGGTGAAAATTCTGAACAATGTAGGCAGGATCAACGACGAAACGGTGGAAATTATCTTAGAGCATATCAAGGAATGCCAGTTTGCCACGAAGGATAACTTAACCCCGTATTAAGCCATCCATCCACGCTACGGTCTGCCGGTGAGGTCTGCCAGCGCAGGTAGACCTCTCCGGTAGACCAATAGACCGTAACGTAAATGATAAATAACACTTAACAGTCACCTATGTAGGTAAGGTACGCTATACATAGCTTTTAGTAGTAGTAGAACTTTTTTGTGAAAGAGTTCGTCCGGGGAAGTACTACCACCATACCTATTTCTGCCGCAAAGCAGTAGTGCTCACATTGCTGTGTTCCGGTTTGAAGGGCAAGGGTGCCGATGAAATTACAGGCACATGAGATTTTTCATCTTTATGTCTCAGGGTGGCGGGCGCAGTGCAATGCCACATAGGGTGCGTCCTAGGTGGTCGTGACCTATGATGTAATGCACTGTTCATAGGTGGAGGTTACCGCTTAACATCAGGTGGGCCTTCAGCTTGTTCCGCAATTCAAGTAGTATAAAAAAAAAAAAAAAAAACTGAAACAGGTAGGTAGGTATTTTGTCCTGATCACACGCTTGGATTTCCTGTGCCGTGGGAATCAGGAACTACGACCATTATTTATTCTGTGGTATGTGGAATCGAACCCGCACCTCTCAGGTTGAGAGAGATTGTCAACGTGTAGGTTACGCTCTAACTATTATTTAATCTGTGGTATGGCCTGCTTTAGAAATATTACTTTACTTGGAAAAGATAGATCCATGTATTAGGTCCTAGGTCCCAGTTGTTCACCCAGGTGAACTAGTGCTTACGTTATGTTTTGTGTATTCATGATTGCTTTCTGAGTATACATTGATTTATATTGTCTCCGCATCAATATATTAGGTCCCAGTTGTTCACCCAGGGGAACAACTAGTGCTACAGTTTAATTTTTTGGTGTAGTTATCAACGCTTTCAGAGTATACACTACACTTTCTTTCCAGTAGACTTACTAATAGTACCTACTACTGGGATTCTGCTTTCCAGTAAGACCATTTCTTCTATTATTTGTTCTGTGGCCATGGTCCTGTGTAGTACCACTTTCAGTTTTGGTAGGACTATTACTGGGAATAGCCTGATAATAGTTAGAGTAGGTTACCTACTTTATTTTATAACTGGTACAATACCTATGTACTCACTACCTAATATGTAAAGCAGGATGCCACAAAGGTCCCTGATCAGTAGGAAAGTAGGTAGGTACCTAGTTCCGTTATATATTGTAGAGGATACGGTATTGCAGTGCATTCACGCATGCAAATGCATTTTAGATTCTACAGACACCTTATTAGGTTAGGTTTATGCCGAACAATGTACTCATTGGTCAGATACCTAAGACTACCAAGGTCTCAAGAATCTGAATTTGTAGTGATAGCAGTGCCTACGATGTTATATCTCAATTCTCAATCAATAGATATGTAAGCCATTGATAATGTACCTAAATACAGAAAACTGAACATTAGGTAATAACTACTTTTATCATATCGACAAAACAATAATATTGGTCCCTATTATCATTGATAAGATCTAGAATCTATTCGCAATAGGTACCTAAAATGGATTCTATGAAATAAAAAGATAGAATAAAATTGCAAATGTTTATTTATTCACCAGCAGGAATATAAAATTAAAAACTTTGATCGTTTTAGAAAAATTGTACGACATGATCAGCTTTTCGGTAAAAAGCCAACTGTAAATCATCATCACACTGGTTTAAAACATGAATTAAAAATAAAACTTAGGTATTAAATCAAGTTCAGCCTTATAAAAAAGATCTTTTCCTTTTGTGTCATCAACGCTTCACACCGTGATGTCCAGATGAAAAGGCGAAGGGCATACGTCGAGAAGGGAACCTGTTTACAGCGATAAACATCCCAGAGCCGCCCTCCGCTCAAGGAAAACCACCGGGAATGTTTCGAGGAGTCGCCGAACCGTCGTCGCGCGCTCCCACGTAGCTAGGGAACGATACTATCCAGGGCTGGGGAACTATTTAGTACAAATATTATGTAAGCTAACAAATGCTCGGCCCCGCTTAGCGGAGCCTGGTGTCGGGCAGGAGACGGGTCAGGGGGCGGGCGGGAGTAGTGGGAGGTAGCGTCTAGTTGTCTTCAATCTCCTGCTCCTGTTCCTCGTCGAACTCTGCGTCCTCGTCGGCAGTGGCCTCCTGGTACTGCTGGTACTCAGACACGAGGTCGTTCATGTTGCTCTCGGCCTCCGTGAACTCCATCTCGTCCATGCCCTCGCCGGTGTACCAATGCAAGAAAGCCTTGCGCCTGAACATAGCCGTGAACTGCTCCGAGATACGCTTGAACAGCTCCTGGATGGCGGTGGAGTTGCCAATGAAGGTGGCCGCCATCTTGAGACCGCGCGGGGGGATGTCGCACACGGCGGTCTTCACGTTGTTCGGGATCCATTCTACGAAGTAGGACGAGTTCTTGTTCTGGATGTTGAGCATCTGCTCGTCCACTTCCTTCATGGACATGCGTCCGCGGAAGATGGCGGCCACCGTCAGGTAGCGGCCGTGGCGCGGGTCGCAGGCCGCCATCATGTTCTTGGCGTCGAACATCTGCTGCGTGAGCTCGGGCACGGTGAGCGCGCGGTACTGCTGCGAGCCGCGCGACGTGAGCGGCGCGAAGCCCGGCATGAAGAAGTGCAGGCGCGGGAAGGGCACCATGTTCACGGCCAGCTTGCGCAGGTCCGCGTTCAGCTGGCCGGGGAAGCGCAGGCACGTGGTCACGCCGGACATCGTCAGCGACACCAGGTGGTTCAGGTCGCCGTACGTGGGAGTGGACAGTTTGAGCGTGCGGAAGCAGATGTCGTAGAGAGCCTCGTTGTCGATACAGTAGGTTTCATCTGTGTTTTCTACAAGCTGGTGTACTGATAGTGTGGCGTTGTAGGGTTCTACTACGGTGTCTGATACTTTGGGAGAGGGTACTACTGAGTATGTGTTCATGATTCTGTCGGGGTATTCTTCTCTGATCTTAGAAATAAGGAGTGTGCCCATTCCGGAGCCGGTGCCGCCGCCGAGCGAGTGTGTGAGCTGGAAGCCTTGCAGGCAGTCGCAGGACTCTGCCTCTTTGCGGACTACGTCCAAGACTGAGTCGACGAGCTCTGCGCCTTCCGTGTAGTGACCCTTCGCCCAGTTGTTTCCTGCGCCGGACTGTCCGAATACGAAGTTATCGGGCCGGAAGATCTGTCCGAAAGGTCCGGAGCGGACAGAGTCCATGGTGCCGGGCTCGAGGTCCACGAGGATGGCGCGGGGCACGTATTTGCCGCCGGAGGCCTCATTGTAGTATACGTTGATGCGCTCTAGCTGCAGGTCCGAGTCTCCGTGGTAGGCGCCGGTGGGGTCGATGCCGTGCTCGTCGGAGATGATTTCCCAGAACTGAAACAAACAAATTGTTCATCAGTATTGCAAAGTTTTCGTGCGTGACGAGTCGCCCGATCCCCTACGAGGGATAATAGCTAGCGGAGTTGCGTGTCCGCGTGAGTCACGTCGCCAGGAGACGGAGTTCGCAACAAACGGCCCCACATTAACATATTTCGAGGCCGCCATTATTGATCCTCCCATGTTCCACTCCGTGTAAGCTAACATCGAGAATTAAATCATAGTTAAACTTAATTGTTGCAAAAACTTTACTGCACGCCCGCGTCGGACGCCCACTTTCTTGGCTTTGTACAGATTCTCAGTTCGATGTACTTGTCGGACCATAAATCAAGCAGCGTCGGGTCGACAGGTCGACACGAGAGTCGTGGCATTTTTAGGCCAGACTTAGCTTTATTGTTTGCACAAAACAAATTAAAGTGGTTATGTTGAAGATTTTATCGCATCTCACTACCGAAAGCCTTTCAAAGTAAATTTACTTGAGATTATGATCTATTGTTGACTCATTCGCGACAGCGATTGGAGGATTACAGTCACGTGTACTTATATTGATACACTCAGACAGCCATTACTTTTATTCTAGGAACAATCGGCTGTTATTCAATTATGAGCAACGCCCAATCCTGTGTTACCGAATAAAGCTAATGTATGGCATGACTAATGTTACCTTTCCTGGCAAGCTGCAAAACTTATTGATTAGAAATTGATCCTAACTTAGTAAATCTACTTTCCACCCGGGTTCTCGTCAGAACTAGTAGTGGGCACGGCACAAACCAACAAAGTATGAATTATGTAGGCCGACCTACCTAGGTATTGCTACTTTTTTCTGTAAGTATTTGCTTCTCAATCATAGAGCTTATTTTCATCGAACTGGGATGGTTAGTCTAACTACATACTAGGTTGGTAGATATCTAAAAGGAATTGCAATTTAGAAAAGTTAGGAACAAAATCATTGCAGAAATTTGCTCTCTTCTAAAATCAAACAGAATTTAGGACTCATACCTGTTAAATAACTGTTAAGTTTGTCTGGCTTAAGTCCCCTATGTCTACTACCATGGATGTCATAGACTCTGGGATTACACTAACACTGTCCTAGAAGGACGTGAACAATAGGATAATGCACTGTTTATAGGCAGAGGATACCATTTAACATCAGATGGGCCATCTGATTGTTCCGTCATTCCAAGTTGTATAAAAAAACCTATCAATGCATATACTTCGATAATATGTGTTAGTGGATGGACATTACTATAGAAGATGCCTGATGTATAACAATCTACTAAATAAAGATTTTATTAATCAGCGTATCAAAGTTAAAATTTCCAAGTCATGTATTTTGGTATGTAAAGAATTCTGAGAGTTCCGATTAAAAGTGCAGTGAGTTACACATGATATCACCAGAGTGTTGGGAAGAGTGGGCAACAAGCCAACTCCAAAAAGCTTCCGTATAACTCCACACGATGTGGGATATATTATCAACGGGTGCTAAAAGAACGTGTGAATGAGATCAATTAATGATTAGTTGATGCTTCTAATTCTGGTGGTGTAAGACCTGCACTGACTGATGACTGATGACTGATGTCCTCGCTTGACCCAGAGCTATGCGAGGAAAAATCCACCAATATTCATTGTACTAGCCTTAGTAGCCCTATTGGTAGATTTTATCCTAGCGCACAGCTCAACTTGCACAGCCCTGACGGAAATGTCCACCTGCCAAAATGTCCTATGCCAGCAAAACTCTAAAATGATGGAGGACAAAAAAAAGGGGGAAGGGTTTATGGCAGCACTGTTCCAGTGCCCATTGCATCATCAAGTTCATGGTTAACATATGGTTAACTTGCAGATTAGATCCAATGTGATGTGAGTTCAACATCTTGAATGTTATCTTTATAAATTCAATTTAAATTTCTAAGTTCCTGTGTAACTGTTATAAGATAAATAATGTATGTTACTCACAATTATCTTAGGTAGGCAAATAGGTACCTAACTTTATCATATTGAGTTCAATGACATTGTGTATACCAGAATCAATTATTTTGCCAGAAAAATATTATTAAGTTGAATTTAACTCTGAAAGTGATTCCTTGAGTGCAACATAAATAAAAAACTGGTAAGTAGGTACAGTGATTTTGTTATTGGTTTGCATATGATGAAGAAAGACGTATCTTAAGTGAACCATATTAACGCACTCACAGGCAGAATTAGGAAACTTAGGCCCATATTCCATATGCTCAAGTGTGAATCGAGACTCGAGTACAGACTTAGTGACAGTTTTTCATTAAAACTGTCAAAAAATCTTTGCTCAAGTCTCGATTCAGTTTAAAGATTAGTTCTAGAATACGGGCTTTTTTGACATATTAATGGAGTCACTTTAAACGATGAACTAAAGTTTAAGTAGTACCTAACCTAGGTATTCATTTTCCTGTATCCCAGTTAATAAAGCCAGTTACAAAGTAGACCAAATGATTCATTTAGTTACATGTGTCATGAAATTCATCATACGAAATTTTAATGTATTTTAAAATTTAATTTTGTGGTATTAGGAAGCCATTTAGATCAATTAGGTCTTGGGTTCGGTTACATACCTACATCCAATTAGTCGTCTAGTTGATTCTAGCTAACATTTTAAAACAACTGCATACATGTATACATGACCTAAATTGTCAGAACAAACTTCAAAGATTTACCATGTCATAATAAAACATTCTAGTTAAAATAACAGTTTCCAAAAGCAACCTTACGGCCCATAAAATACGGCTGAAGAAATACCGATGACTGAGATGGCTAATTTCCAACGCGGAAGACTGCCGCCGGTCAACGAACCAATGCGTTTAGCTATGCGCCTACTTACGTGCTTCCTTCCTCTTACTAGATTAACATTTTGCACGTCGTGTCTTGCAATAGACGAAAATGTGAATTAGAAGCGGTGTGTTAGTTTTTTTTTCATTCGACATTTTCATGATTAACTATCTGCTGCTAAAGTTTTTGTGGCTTAAAATTCGAATTCGCTCATATGGCCAGCACAGTTCAACAGCTTGTTGACGCGAACTAACGACAATGCGGCCTTTGATTGGTCGTTTCTTACTTTAGCAAGGGACGCGGAGAATGCCCTTGAACGGGAATTCAAAATACGCGTGCCCTTTTTCCTGTAACGGTATTTTTGACGACAAACAAAATTGAACTATGTACCTGAATTAAAATTACACAAATATTTAGGTACAAATTTTTATCTGTGTGTGACGCGAACGCTGGCTGATAATAGAAAGTTGACACATACCTACAAGATAAATGCAGGCACTGACTGGACTTGAATTCAATTGCATGACGTCAATTGGTCGAAAGAAAATATTTTTCTAAAGAAAACTACATCAACGTCATACTTTTATTGAAGCCACGAATGAGTAATCCACCGACCAAGCGGCGAGTCACACGTGGAGGTTTTCAAGAGGGCTTTTCAACGTCGATCGATACAACTCCAAGTGATTTCGTCAAGTCTTATTAGAATATCACGGTGACTGCGGTGACACGTGTATAATAAAACGAACCCAAAACATGTTAAAATAAATCTTTACGTGCCGGCCGGGCGACAAAGGAAATATCGATCGGCTCTATCAGAGACCACACCCAGCCCCATTCAGTCAAAAATTACTTGAATAGATAAAACTATCTGCTTTTCACTTTGAGTAGAACCACACGGATTATACAGTTTATGTTGCTTTTGCTCGAGTTATACTGACTGATAGTTAACAACATGGGCTGCACAAAATGCCGGCCACTAGACCTTCCAAATTCAAGTTCAGGGATTAATTGAAACAAAAGAATCGTATTTACCTTAGCTCCGATCTGGTTGCCGCATTGACCAGCTTGAATGTGTACGATTTCCCTCATTTTGTATTTGAACTTTTATAAATTACCTAACACTAAAATATTTTTGCTGCTCCGCACGTACCACGTACTTTCGTGGTCGCTTCAAGAATAATCTTCGTTCCGTTTTGCCGATCGACCAAAGCTCCGGATTCAGTAGTGATGTGCCCGAGTAGTTGGAAAAAATTATCGATAAGTTTGCCGCATTGCGACATTCGATGTCTGCTAGTGCTGCCGCTAAGGCAACAGCGACAGACCCGAGAAGAACAGACAGAACACACAAAAATAAACAACAAAAACACCTTGAACTGTTATTACACTACACAGTGCTGCCTACTGTATATAAATATCTACAGAGTGCTGATGGATTGGATCTCAGACATATTAGTTTCTAACATAGAGAGAGTATAGTGTAGAAAAGTCTATATAGGTAATAATAATTTCAATGAAAACGAGATGCTTCTGCTTGACTACTTCTAGACAAGACAAACAATTTTTTTTTTCTTAGGTACCTTGCGTACATGCCCTATTTAGAGTTGTGCCTGTTTGTTGTCTGTGTGTGTGTGCTTGCGTGTGTATGTGTGGGTGTGTGTGTGTGTGTATTCGTACTAGGGCAAACAAAAACATTACTAAGCCTGTATTTTTTAGTCTTTCAAACTGTTTGAATGTTTTCAAGTGTCGATAAAATTGCTTGCTTGGCTTACACAGCAGCTCATGGAACAGATTAAAATATTCCGTCTGACTCATTCATTGTAAACTACCCTGATGCGCCTACATAAATAAGAAATTAAGCAGAATGCTCTCGCTTGTGGCGCAAAATTCAAATTTTTGATGTTTTTTGCTCATTACAGCTCAAGAAAACATCTTTTTTTTTATTTATTTTTATACTACTGAATGACTGAACAAGCAGAAGGCCCACCTGATGTTAAGCGGTAACCTCTGCCTATGAACAGTGCATTGCCTCATAGGTCCCGTCCACCTAGGACGCACCCTATGTTGCATTGCCCTGCGCCCGCCACCCTGAGACATAAAGATGAAAAGTCTCATGTGCCTGTAATTTCACCGGCACCCTTACCCTTCAAACCGGAACACAGCAATGCGAGCACTTCTGCTTTGCGGCAGAAATAGGCATGGTGGTAGTATTTCCCCGGACGAACTCTTTCACAAAAAAGCTCTACTACTACTACTATCTTTAGATAGCGATTGTTGATTTCGCGAGAACTAGGAGACTTAACACACATGTTTTAATTGGTAGTTTCTCTTAAATATCATCAGTTTAGATACGATGCCCCATAACACATTTTTACAGAGTTTTTTTGTCTCCTCCTTAATTCTCCTAGTCCTCGTGAAATCCACTTTCGCTATCTGAAGAAGTGTTGATGAGCTATAATGGGCAAAAACACAAAAAAAAAACGCGCCTCAAGCGAGAGCATCCACCGTAAGGAATAGTTCAATTGGAATAACAGGCTTTATCAATTTTTTCATGTAATATTTGTTTTTATGATATTGAGTTCTACTGGTTTAATGGAGCAATGAGGAATAGGGGAAAGATTTTAGACTTCTAGAAAATCCATGTAAGTACCTACTTAGGTTTCAGGCAGGCTGAGCCGCCGGAAAATGCTAACCAATATGCCAAATATGCTGGCAAATTACTATTTTTTTTATTTTCCAATAAAATTATTTGTAAAATGTAGTTCACACTTTTTTTTGTAGTTTCACGCGAATTTTATTTGTCTCTTTACGGTCATTTTGGTCACTTTCCCCCACCACTTACCCACTTACCCCTTAATTATTAAACTTTTGTACCACTTATTAAATATAATCGGTGCTATGCTATGCTTCTCACAGTTAACGATTTTTAATCGATGGAAACTATCGACCTCGTCACAACCCAAATGTTTTTAACTCTCTTCCCCATTGGTTGGGTGGGGCAGCCATGTTTCAGCGACACTGCTGCCAACAAAGCAGGAAAGGAGTATCGTTTTCCGACTAGATTTGATGTAGAACTATTTTCATAGATGTAAGTAAATAATATAACATTCTTTTAGAATTATTTAATTATAGGAATGTTTTTCATAAGTTATGTAAAGTCTTTTAGAAACTGGTTTGGCTAATAACTAGGAACATTATCACAGGTGTTTTCTTCGTTATGTTGGTATTTCGTTGCGTTTACGCTACCGAACAAACAGCGCAGCAAATGATCGAACGCCCCCCCACCTACCGGTGGCCGGCCGGCGAAAAAACTAGTTTCTTTTACCGAATGTAAATTATTTTATTCTCTTATTTCTAGAAACAAGAATATTTTAATTAATTAGAAATGTGTAGGTACCTACCTAGTTACAAATTGTTGTCTAATAAAGGATTAAAATATTATGGTAGATACTAGGTATATATAGGTTTTACGTTCCATTGCTGGTTTTAATTTCCAATAAATAGGTAGCCAGTAAATAACATTGGAAATTTCGAATGAGGGGTATATTAATTATATTATTAATTATTATTATTTTTAATAATAATAATAATTATTATTTTTATTTTTAATATTAATTATTAAAAATTAAAATTACAAATCTTACCTATGTACGTATGTACCTACCTATATAGTTTTGATTTTTAACCGACTAATCAAGTAGGAAGCTAGGATAGGACAATATTTTCATGATAGAAAAATATCACAAAGTAGACATTCTATGAAAATCAGATGAAAATGGCTTTTTCGATGCGTGGGGATTTTATGTAGCTACCTCGGAAGGTATTATGAAGATTTCTGTCTGGGGTTGACGATCTAGGGTTAGCCCTAGGTCACATCCAGACATAGGTAGGTAGGTACCTACGTAGGTACTTCACAAATTAATTGTCTTTACCTACCTACCTCCCCAGTTTGGGGCAAGATGACGCAACTTGAAAGCCATTAGGCCACACCCACACCCAGCCTGAAAAATAAAAGGCTCGTCACACAGAGCTTAAAAACCGGCCAAGTGCGAGTCGGACTCGCACATGAAGGGTTCCGTACCAACGTACAAGATTTAACACTATTGACTTTTTTTATTATTAGGACCCCTTTATTTTTAAATCTTTATTTTGGCATTTTTTGTGGCAGAACTCTACATTGGTTATACCGATACCCCAATCACTATAAAACGTGAAAAAGTGCACAGCTGTTAGCTTTTCTTTAGTAATGCCATACATACTTTACAAGCAGTTATTTCGATCCCTTGTTGACACACATATCCATACGTGGCGCTTGCAAGATTATAAGAAGAATACTTGCCGAGACGCTGCCATTTTTGGACGATCGAGAAAGTCATGACTTTCTGACTCACGAGTTTACGAAATTATAGTTACAGACGTTATATTTTGAACTATGTTATGTTACATAGATCCTTTCCATTCAAAGGTTGGCCGGATGAGATTCCCGAGGCAGAAATCTTCATACAAAAAAAAACACCTTGCACCGCTCAAAAAAGCCTTTTTTATTGAGTAGGCATCTCGTAAAATATAGATAATTTTACAAAACCCCTACAGTAAGCTCTCGTCTTTGTTGTATTGATTTTATTTATCTAATTGTTTTACCCAATAACATGCACTATTTAAATAAACAATCGAATCTAGCCAAAAGTTAGAGGTAATTTAGAGTTTTTACATCGACAAAATATTGTCCTATCGTGTTTCTGGTACAGTGATCCCTTGGAATGTAGTAGGTATCCATGGAATGTAGTAGGTAACCATGGAATGTAGTAGGTATCCATGGAATGTAGTAGGTATCCATGGAATGTACCTACTTGAAATAATCAGTTAAAAATAAAATATTCGATTAGGAATTTTGCGGCATGCATCCACCTTAAGCGATAAGACCGCCTATTGCAGCTACCAATCTCTTTTATGTTTTTTTTAATAATGGTGTACCTACCTAGGTGCAGGAAAGATATAGGTACCTAAATATGATCTCTCTATGATCTTTGATTGACCACGATCTCACCTGTTGGTAAGTGACGATGTGGCCGATGATGACACAAAGGCACCTATTCACTCTAGCTTTGAAGAAAACCAGATTACAGTTTTCAGGAAAGAGACGGATCTATCTATCTACATTATAATAGAGAGGGATTAGCCTGCAGGTAGACGTACCTATGCATAGCGGGCTACCTAACTAGCTTATATATAAGTAATAATCGAGCCTTACATACCTACCTGACTGATGTAAGAGGTACCTACCTACGTAATTATGCATATGCAACTAGTGTATACATGCCCGTACTTTACCGGGATAAAAGTTAGATAAAAGTTTCGGCGTGATTGAGTAATAAACATACAAAAGTCCAAACTTTGACATTGATGATGTTAGTGGGAATGTCTAGGTAGGTAAGTACCTACCTTCTTTATTTATTTACTCACGAGATAAAACAGATAAAAGTTAAAAATAAATTATTATACCTATATGCCTAGCCTAGGTATCTACTTTTCTACGTCAAAATCCCTATCCCTACAAATATAAAAAAGTGAAATGATTGTGCTTTCACGGAAAAACGGTTTGGCCAATTAGATGAAATTTATGGTTGGTAGGTACCTACACACTAGATAAAACGGAAATAAACATTATTGATTTTATCCGGAAGAAACGAGTCATTCCCGCGGGTGAAACTGCATAATAGGTATAATATTAGCCTGATAAACAAGGTAGTAGTATGTACCTACTACCATCTTGATAAACTCATTGCAGTAAACCGAGGCAGTCAAAAATATTAAATCTTATAACCGTATGATTTTATTACACGTATGTGGTTAAAGCCAGCAATGTGCTGCAGTCATTGTGCAAAAGTCGCCAGACATGGAGCGATGACAATAAGGCGGACGAACGGCGGTAATGCGGAGATATTAAAATATAATATATGTAGCAAGGTAAGCTAATTTGTTTATGGCACCGAATCTATTCATGCTTTGCTCATGTAATGAAGGAAACTATAGAAAACACCTCAAATAGAAAGAGAGCCGTGTTGCTTTAATTTTTAGTACCTACCTACCTACCTACCTAGGTGTAGGTATATTTTTTTAAGATATGGCTGAGTCGCCAGACTTTTTTTAATTCTCTAAGTTCGTCTAAGTTTTTATTTTCGGTAGGTAGGTACCTAGGTTCCTACGCGCAGCCGTTCTTGGTGAGGCTGCTTGCTAACTAGCGAGACGAGATCTATTAGGTATTTATTGTGGTATAGGCACAGAATAAATATTAGTAGGTACCTACGTAAAGGTACACAAACCGCTAAACCGATTTAGAGTTCGATCAAGAATACCTACAACTATTATTGATCGAAAGATTTCGATGTTTGGTCATAATATTTATTCTGTGGTTTGGTGTTGCAGCTTCAGCGAGTGTCCTATACCTTCCTATTATTATTCATGAAAAAAAAATATTGAAAAAAAAATATTGAAAAAAAAACTGATACCTACCTACTTACCTATCAGATCAGATTTATCATATTTTTTGCACGTTTTTTTTAAAAATATTTTTTGCAGTATACTGCAGTGGTTGTTTAGGATCTTGTAGGATCTTGCATGATCATATTTTTTTTTAAACCAACGTATTTTGTTACAGGTGTCAAGGCCCTAATTAGTTTATTATTTAAATCAATCCAGGTCATACCTAATCTACCTGTGTCTTTAGACACATATATACATATATGTATATAGGGGATAGGGGTGAGCTATAGGCTACTTTTATCCTGGTAAAACGCGTGCGAAGCCGCGGGCGGACACTAGTAGGTACGCTTTAAATAATAAACTAATTAGGGCCTTCCTTCCTTCCTTCCTTACCATTACATGTAATGTTAGAAAATTTAAAATTTCTAAAATTGACTGTCATGCATGTATGATGGAATGATCAATATAGGTACAGATGTATATTGTATTTATTTATTTGTAAATGGGTAGACTAGGCAGACTATAGATATACAGATAGATAGACATGACCTAGAGATATCGTGCGTGCATCGCAGAGATTTCGCCATTTTGTAAAAAAAAACTTGTGACCCCCTAGGGCTGTCTACTAGTTTTGTGAATATGTTTTTATGCAAGTAATTAATTACTTACTACTACATACCGAGTAATTTCACTACCCAGGTAGGTACATACTAAAATAGATAATAAATTATTTAAAAAAATGGTTCCATTATCCTACATGATTAGAAGAGTTGAACTATGTTTGTAATAAGCTCAAAAATCACAAGATTTAATAAAAACAACTATAAGCGAGGTCTACTTTTCATAAAACAATGCCTAACTAATTTATTTCGGTATTTAGGTTCTTTTTACAACATCATATAATGGATTATATGACCTAAATAATAATATCACGTACCTAGGTACCTATTCGTCATAATAATAATATCATTTTCCAATAATTCTTTAGTGGTGTGATCGTGTAGTTTAACCTCAAGGCGAACAGTCGTGACATAAGCCATGTTTGTGATCATTTTACCTATGACATCATGCTGATAATATGACCAATATAAGTGAACCCTTGTTTTTTCCTCCCGCAAGACTTTGTAGTTGATAACGGGAACACAGCAAGGTCTACATATAATGGTGTAGTTTGAATAAGTGCATGTCTAAATATAGAGACAAGGAGAGTGATGTCAGGTGTTAAGAGTGCATTCATTTTATCAGTACCATGTTGTTTATTATTTGGACTGCTAAACTTTAACCTTTACTTGGTATCTGGTCTGATTCTCATTAAATATATCTTAGCTGGGTATTTCTTAGGTATTATCATTTAGTTTTATCAAAATAAATTTTACATGTTAAGTAGGTATGTGCTGTTCACCTTGTCAGTATTTATTTTCATGACCGTGACATTGTTTTCCTAGTATTTGTTAATTTTGTTCAAACTACCTACGTGATATTATCACGTACTACCTTAAATTTTAATATTATCAAGCGGATATGGAGGTGTTTGGGTCCTTTTCATTTTATCGATAAGATTAGCAGATTATTCATATTTTACCATTATTTGTTGATAGTAGGGCTTAGAGTCAGACCTACATAATAGCTACTTTAAATTTCCTGCACTTGAATAAACGTGCTGATGTCATTTTATCTATTCAAATGGAATTACATAATTGATTATGTATTTCAAGGAAAAGGAAACAACAAAGTAATAAATAAAAAACTTTATTATAAACAATTTTAATCGTAATAAAACTTCGGTTATTGAAGCCGACATAATCTTTCACGTTTGGTCATTTATGGAGACGTCCAAACTTTAATAAATACTAAAGAATGTCTATGGTAGATCAGCCTTTACAAATTTTCAGATCTTGCTCACAATGAGGCTTTTATGAGGAATCACAAGGAATGTTTAATACAAATATCTTCTGATTCTCAATACGTCATAACCGGGATTTTAGTCGTGCATTCTGTTAAAAGTTAGAAAGCATGTCTTTTCGAACACTGTAGGAATCATTAATGTTACTCAAATAAAAAGTAACGCGAGATATAATGGCATGTACTACAATCACGAGTGAATAACGTGAACGCTTTCGTCTAGTGGTCCTCCAGCTCTTGCTCCTGTTCCTCGTCGAACTCTGCGTCCTCGTCGGCGGTGGCCTCCTGGTACTGCTGGTACTCGGACACGAGGTCGTTCATGTTGCTCTCAGCCTCCGTGAACTCCATCTCGTCCATGCCCTCGCCGGTGTACCAATGCAAGAAAGCCTTGCGCCTGAACATAGCCGTGAACTGCTCCGAGATACGCTTGAACAGCTCCTGGATGGCGGTGGAGTTGCCGATAAAGGTGGCCGACATCTTGAGGCCACGCGGGGGGATGTCACACACGGCAGTCTTCACGTTGTTCGGGATCCATTCCACAAAGTAGGAAGAGTTCTTGTTCTGGATGTTGAGCATCTGTTCGTCCACTTCCTTCATGGACATGCGTCCGCGGAAGATGGCAGCCACCGTCAGGTAGCGGCCGTGGCGCGGGTCGCAGGCCGCCATCATGTTCTTGGCGTCGAACATCTGCTGCGTGAGCTCGGGCACGGTTAGGGCACGGTATTGTCTGCTTCCTCTAGATGTAAGGGGAGCGAAACCTGGCATGAAGAAGTGGAGACGTGGGAAAGGTACCATGTTGACAGCCAATTTCCTGAGATCGGCATTCAGCTGACCTGGGAACCTGAGGCAAGTTGTGACTCCGGACATTGTGAGTGAGACCAAGTGGTTAAGATCACCGTATGTAGGAGTGGATAGTTTGAGCGTGCGGAAACAGATGTCATACAGAGCCTCGTTGTCGATACAGTAGGTTTCGTCGGTGTTTTCTACGAGCTGGTGAACTGAGAGAGTCGCGTTGTAGGGTTCAACGACTGTGTCTGATACTTTGGGCGAGGGGACAACTGAGTATGTGTTCATGATTCTGTCAGGATATTCTTCTCTGATTTTGGAAATAAGAAGTGTGCCCATTCCAGATCCGGTGCCGCCGCCGAGCGAGTGTGTGAGCTGGAAGCCTTGCAGGCAGTCGCAGGACTCCGCCTCTTTGCGGACTACGTCCAAGACTGAGTCGACGAGCTCTGCACCTTCTGTGTAGTGACCCTTCGCCCAGTTGTTTCCTGCACCGGACTGTCCGAATACGAAGTTATCGGGCCGGAAGATCTGTCCGAAAGGTCCGGAGCGGACAGAGTCCATGGTGCCGGGCTCGAGATCCACGAGGATGGCGCGGGGCACGTATTTGTTACCGGAGGCTTCATTGTAGTATACGTTAATGCGCTCCAGCTGCAGGTCAGAGTCTCCGTGGTAAGCGCCGGTGGGGTCGATACCATGCTCGTCGGAGATGATCTCCCAGAACTGAAACAAAATAAAAATCACGTTAACTACATTATACCTAAGACCTACTGTGAATTTAGAAACATAAGTATACCTAAATACCTACATTGCAGTCGATTGAAATACTAAGGCACCTACATGAAAGTATTCCCCAAGTATCCGCAGTAAGTGCTCAGTATCGCTACTTTCAAACCGGTTCTGCAACTGGTTCGATACCTTCATATTGCTATAAAACATTAAGGGAGAGCTCTGTCGCGCTCGCGTCGCATGTTCCATTCATTTTGCTGTGTTTCTCAGTTGCATACAAGCGAAGGACAGCTTTCAAGTTTAATAAATCCCAATGAACCGTTGCTAAACTAGAACAGGATACATAAAGTCTGTAATGAGTACTGCATGCAGCATCGGAAAGAGTTACGCAAGACAATGGCATGAGTTATGATGACAGGCGAGTACAATACGTTCGCCTTGGCAACGGGCGACGCCCACACTCCGACCCCTATATGGTTTACGTATCTCTCCTTATAAGCAGAGAATGTCTTGAACGAATCGTAGTTTATTGGCATTCAATTTCTCGAAAATTCTAATTCCACACGTTCAAGTAAGCTAATCTGATGAGCAATGTTTCCGAAACCAGCGATGACGCCGAATTTGTTGTTATTGACAGTGAGCAACAAACTTAAATGACTTAAAATCTATTTAGCCGGTGCCGATATTACGTCAGAGACCAAAGTGAGATCCTTGACAATAACAAAAGGCCTTATACGAACACCTAGTAACTGTTTGAAGAGCATTAAAATTCAGTCGCTCGGTACAGCCATCGGCATGATGTCATCCTGTAGGTGTGTTTGTGTGGGTACGGCAATCACACTACGCTCAACATCATGTTCAAATATGGTAATATGACTAATATAGTCGCAGGCTTTTGGTTCAGGGTTTCGCGATTCAAAGAAGCTTATTATAATACCTGTTTGAATTGAAATAACAATCTTACAAAAACTATGCACAGCACAGTATCAAACGGGACACGTCAAAACAGACTTTCAAAAGATGACATCGTAATGGTTTTTAATAACAACAAAAAGTGAAAGGCGATTGGTTCGACAGACCCGCGAAAGGCTGCTTTCTTAGTAAGTAACTAGATAAGAGTAGACGCAAATGAAAGTACGCGTGTGAATGGAAGGCACAATGAGACAAGTGTAAGGGAAACCATGACGTCTGGTTCTTACAATGGCAGTTCAAGCCCATACCCTATGACCAAACACATTTTATCTGAGCATGTAGGTAGGTACTCTCAACTCTCTAACGGTTCACGTCTCACGAGGCTAAAATACAGTGCACTCAGATTTATGGCGAAGCGATGGTGCTATTTATAAATGGACATCGACCGTGGGTTCGTTGAACTCACTAATCTACTAAGTTCTATTGTCGAACTCTGTGATAAGATAAACATTTTGTTATGTTGTTACTATCAGAATCAGGCAAAGTTGTTTAAAGTTGGGATAAATCATTCAAGAACAGAATAAAGTCCAAATGTCTAACTAAATCATGAGCTCGAATCTATAGTTCTTCGCTCCAACCGCTTGCATAAACCTTCTCTCGAAAATCTATAGCTCATAATCCACTACGTGCCAAATGGCGTATTGTTTTATGATATTTCTATAGAACTAAAATGATGATTATTTCATCTGGGTCTATAGTCTACCTGACAAAATACAAAGCAGCAAATCTGTGTCGTGATCACCGGAGTAGAAAAATTTGTAGATTGCACATTTTTCAGCCATTGTTTAGGAAGCAATCAGACGCTCAAATTGTGCATAACGGTGACTAACACTAGAACTCTGTTGGAAACTGATGAACACGCATTCATAAATTCTAATTTCGAATACAAGATATCTCACGATTTAATGTTGCGTTGCGTATAAAATAACTACAAAAAATATTGACACACATTGTTCATACAAGGCTTGGATGTATGACTGTGAGTCCATGTTTTTAAGATTTATTTTTGAATCATGTTCTGACTAATCAATGGCTTGTTGTTTCAAATGGAAGATTGAAGGCTTAATTGAAACATGATTGGCAAACTCGCTTGTGTTTTTTGTATTTTTTATCGATACAACTGTTATCGATTCAATTGGCTTTAATTCGGAACAATTGGTTTTATTAAGGTTTTTCATTTAAATTGATTGAAGAATCTTGATCAGCTAATACCTCTTTGATTCCAATCGGATCTTAGACTAATTAATCCAAGAAATTGGTGTAAGTAACTAGCATTAGAAAGTGCAAAACATGATTAGAAAATAGATAATTCTGTATGAATGGAGTTAGTGGAGCGAAAGGAGGTAAATTGCATGTATTCATGCACCGCTGCTAGGAAGTTTTACCGATGGATTTGATAAGAATGTCCATAATTACTCATTTCCATACCGATAACTTCTTAACATTTGCTGTGAATGATGTAAAACTGATCTCTTCATATTATTGGCGACTATAGCAGATATAGCAGCTATAGCAAAATAGACCTATATGTATTGCACATTAAAAGTATCTTCTTGACAAGCTAATGAATACCTCCAAATTGCATTCTCAGTACCTATCACTTTTAGTTAACTGAAGTTTTAGTGTAGTATAGCCCAATTTAGGCCAAAATTATGAGAAAAACACGTACTAGTAAGATAATGGTATTATTAAAAGCGATTATAGACCAGAGAGATTTAATTGCGTCGAATTTAGCTAGCTAAGTTTTAGTGTAGTGGGTATAGGTAGCCCAATTTAGGCCAACATTTTGAGAAAAACATGTACCAGTAAGAATATGTTATTATTAAAAGCGATTATTGATCCGAGATATTTAATTGCGTCGATTATATCATCAAGAATACAATAATAACCGGTTTAGCATTAAATAACATTTTATTATATCATTCACCAATGGAATGGAGCCACATACAGTAGGTTTTAAGTCGATGTCGAAAGAAGGTGGTTCTGAGTCATTGCCCAAATTGAGATATAAGATCAATAACAATTTACAGTTCTCTGAAAATGGCGTAAGACAATTAGCGGTTTTGTAAACTTTTAGTTTGGTTGTTATGTGACTTACCTACCTACGCGATTACCGTTCGTACATGCTTATCAGCATGTACGACATGTACATGTAGTTTGGTACCCTCACAATATATATTTATAGGTACCTACTTAGTGTTAAGTGTAAGTGTAGTGAGTACTTATTTGTAAACTTAAGTAGGTAGATAAGTTCATTTTAAACATGACGCTCCATGGCCCCCTAATACTATTTTTTTACTTTTCGTAACTAGGCCACGCTCAGGTAAATTAAACTTATTTATATAATCTGATAGAAATCATACCGCACCGTTTATCCATCACTGAACAGCTGATGGAAAAACAAAAAACGGACATGCGCATCCGGGGTCGCTTGACAACCCTATCCCCATCCCATTCCCAGCCAGTGACGCGTGACGAATTCAAACGACTATTGTCTATAATTTTAAATTCTGAACGGAACTAACTATGCAACAGACTCTTTTTAAATAAAGACTGTTCTAAATATAATAGGTAGGTAGGTATTTATACATAGACGTAAATGTTAGAAAATGTTACCACGACTTTAGTAGGTACATAAAGAGGAGTTGTATAGCCGGCTTCAAATTCCACAAGTACAGATAAAGAGAAACCGTTACGTACCGTTATTTGCAGGCTAACTAAAGTCAGTGTCCTATGGAAATGAGTGTACAGTTAATAACGCATAAAGTTTACCTTAGCTCCAATCTGGTTACCGCACTGGCCGGCCTGGAGATGCACGATTTCCCTCATTTTGAATTAAAATAATTATTATAACACACTACACGACTCTCGTACACAACTCGCAGATTGACCGACGCGCTGTGTCGTTGGGGATTTTTGAGGCTGTCTTCGCCTCCACGCTGCGGCAGGAACTTGGGCTCTGATTGGTCCGTTATGGCGTGCCGCTCACTTCACGCCGCTCTGTTAGAGCTTATCGTTTAAAAATGGAGCGAGACGGAATGATACAGCTTTTCTATACATCAACGCGTCAATTCTGAATAATTTTTTATAGAATGCGATGCGCTTTGAAATTTATGTTTGAATTTTGAAGTGTTTTGAATTTTTATTCAAGCTAAATCGTTTTAGTATAACACTTATATGCTATGTTTAACTTTTTGGTTCCTTTTTGAATGCCTCGTCTGGGTGTGTGATCATGCGTGTACCTATTTTTGATATTACCTATTTAATTTCATTACGACACCCCCATTTTACACCCCACCTAACCCTAACACGAAACTAAATAATAATTCAGTTTATAACCGTTAAACACGTCATGGAGCTGATGGAGCGTGTTATTGCTTTGGCTAATAGGAAAATAAATATGATTAGGCCTTTGACAAGGATAGCTGTTCAGAAAATTATTACAATAGGTAGGTTAGGTAGGTAGGTACCTACCTAACCTAACTAAGGTAAATGCCCCACCATAGGCTTCTAGTAGGTAGGTACATACATTTCACCTAGCTAGAATAGTGTGACTCCAGCTTGACTCCAGACAAATCACCAGATAAATGCCCCAATGTTCCGGTTTGAAGGGTATGGGTGCCGGTGAAATTACAGGCATGATACTTTTCGTGGCGTGCGCAGTGCAATGCCACATAGGGCGCGTCCTAGGTGGACGTGGACGTGACCTATCAGAGGTTACCGCTGGACCATCTGCTTGTTCCGACAGTCACAAAGTTAGTTAGTATGTAGGTACCTACCTGTCTACCCCGTTATAACTAGACCATTAATATTGTAACTAATAACTCTATCGTGATTTACGATTCGGCTCACCTGCCCACGGCACTCCTACTCAGCTAGAAGACCATAAAAAGAAATAATGTTAATAATTTTGTACTTTTTCCTGTATCACAGAATATATAATACTGCACAGAATATATAATAGTATGCCTGTATCAAAGTGAAGGTAGGCAGGTACATACAACTAGGTTTTTTTTTTTTTTTTTTGGCGAGGAGGGTGAAATTCCTCATGGATACCGAGAGGTTGCCTCGGTTAAGTCCGACTCCACTGGTTACCCAGTGACCTACGGACCATACACCTAGGTTGGCAAGCTTTCTGGGCCTGGGAAAAGACTCTGGGACTGAGAATAAGCGACCCCATACCACAGAATAAAGTAGGGCATTGGGGTAGGGCGGGTATGGATTAATATTTATTCTGTGGTATGGGGTCGCTTATTCTCAGTAGTTCTGTGCTATTGTTCTGTACACCGAACTCTTTTTGTCCCATTATTTCTGAGCTGAGGCACAGATTAAATAAAAGTTACTTCGTGCTGAGTGCTTCTTACAGGTAGGTTTGTCAAATTTTTGCATTCGGTACCTACCTATTTGTTTTTGTGTAGGTACCTATAGATTCTTGTACTATTATTTATTCTGTGGTAATAAGTCCACTAGGAAATTCCCTTTTTGGGATCTGGCAACCCTAGGATTTTCTGACAAATCCCTGAGTTTTCACAAAATTTCCCGTCATTTTTCCTGAGTGTGTTTACAGTGGATATAAAACTCTTTTATTATTAGATAAAACCAACTTCTTAAGATTTAATTATGATTTTTTGGGTAAATTGCTTCATAAATATTATAATTTCTTTGTAGTTATTTTTCATCTTTATTTCATAAACTCCAGATTATTTATTCCTAATTTTTCCTGACAGGGGATCAAAATTCCAGACATGTCAGGAAAAGTCATGTCATCCGGTAATCCTAGCCACAGAATAGGTACTTACATAATAGTAGAAGTACCCTAGCTGAGTAGGTATAGTACATATTATAGGGTAGCTTGATTATGTGCTATATATTATGACTCGCAAATCGGTTTTCATACTTCGTTATTTTGTGTGGCCAGAAAAAAAAGCGGCCAAGTGCGAGTCGCACTCGCCCATGAAGGGTTCCATAGCAGCAAGTAACATAATATAAAAGTTCTTGAACCTAGTTCGTTGTAACTTTGAACGATGTTTTAATAATAGGTAGTGTATTTTTTTAAATTAAGCTAGTTAGTTTATGAAATTAAATGTTTTTTTTATTTTTATATTTGAGTTGATTAAATGAAAGGTAAATTGCGGTTTACGATTTATAGCGTATTAAGAAAATTACTTACTAGATCTCGTTCATACCAATTTTCGGTAGAAGTTTACATGGTAATGTACATCATATATATTTTTTTAGTTTTATCATTCTCTTATTTTGGAAGATACAGGGGGGGACACATTTTACCACTTCGGAAGTGTCTCCGCGCAAACTATTCAGTTTAGAAAAAAAATATATTAGAAACCTCAATATCATTTATGAAAACCTAACCATAGATACCTACGCCAAATGAATGAATTTGATGAAAAAAAAATTGAGTTTCAGTTCTATGTATTAACCTCCAATTTTTTTTTTTTTCTATTTTTGTGTGAAAATCGTAATGCGGTTAACAGAATACGTCTACTTACCAAGTTTCAACAGCATAGTTCTTATAGTTTAGGAAAAAAGTGGCTGTGACATACGGACGGACAGACAGACAGACAGACATAACGAATCAATAAGGATCCAATATGATCCAATATGATTGCCAACCACGATAGTTTCAATTCTATGAATCCAAAAGGGTTCCGTTTTTTGCCATTTGGCTACGGAACCCTAAAAACCTGTACTGTAGGTACCTACTTTAGTAGAGCCCTCTGTAGGTACATAATAACACTGCAAATAATTGTAGGTTTGCCGTCATACGGTAGAAAAATAAGAAAATAACAATTTTGTAGGTAGGTAGGTTACCACACCTTTTTATTTGTAGTTAAACAATTGAATTCCCGGTAAATTCCGTATGCAAATGATACATTGGTTACAATTAAAACAGCTGACAGTATTATGGTGATTCAGGTATTGACTTTACATTATTATTGTAACCTTGCCAATATGAGGTCATATATTTATTGGGTAAGTTGGTATTTCATTTGTTTGAGGTAACAAGTACCTAACATGTACCTAGGTAGAAACCTAGCTACCCACCGTATGAAGAACGTTATTATTAGTAGGTAAGACACCATTTAAACACTAATTTATCTCGCCAATATCGACCATTGGTACCTAATACTACAAGTCCGCTAGGGGTAGGGTACTTGTACTAATATTTATTCTGTGGTAGGGTTTCCAGATCCAAAAAAGGGTATTTCCTGAATTTTCACTAAATTCAATGATTTTTCATTAAATTTACTGTCATTTTTCCTGGGTGTGTTTACAGTGGATATAAAACTCATTAAGTATTATTATTAGATAAAACCAAATACCTACTTAAGATTTAATTATTATTTATTGGTTAAATTGCTTCATAAATAACTATTATAATTTGTAGTTATTTTTCATCTTTATTTCAAAACTCCTGATTAGTTATTGCTTGAAAATGGGGTATTACTGAAGTTTTTGTCAGTAGTCAGGGTGTTCTGTATGGGGGTTCTGACACTTATTTCGAACCTAGCCTACACAAGTCAGGGTGCTCTGTGTACTAATATATATTCTGTGGTATTACTGGAATTTCTCACTTCGGGATAATTTTTCCGCGTAATGTCATATTTTAGAACTTTTGTGGCGCGAGAATCCATCTGGTTTCCAAGTAAACAGGCAAACTAAAGTTATTTATGTTCATCCTAAATTAGCAAAGCTTATTTAGACCAAGTTGTAGCCTACTCGAACCGCAATAACAATGACACAACCAGTTCTAGGAACAATTGAATGATTGACACAGTCATACGATACCTACCTACAAGCTTGACCTTGAAAAATTACTGCAGTTTTACAAAATATTTTTCAGAACTCATTATTTGGGTTGAAAGAAGAAAAGAACGCGTTCAACCCATTTACGAAATGGGTTAAACGCTTGTATTGAAACAAGAGTTTAGGGACAGTTTGGTTGGATGTTTGTTTGCCACTCAACTGAACTGTAACAGCTGAACCGATTTTGATAAAAAAATTGAGCAATATTAGAAAATTAAAAAAATTAAAATGTTTAAAAAATTGGGTATATTTATCCTGGCTCATCGTGGAATAGCTCGTGCTCTTCAAATCAGTGCTATTCAAACTGATGCTCTTAAAATCGATGCTCTTCGTGGAATGCTTCGGCTTATCTTTCTAGGTAGGTATATGAGTGTTATTATTGGAACAAAAGCGTCAGTATTGTTCGTGGGAAAGCAATGACGGTTATGAGCTCACCACTGGTCACGTGATCCACGGTGAAAAGAGGTCCAATGAGATTCTGCCTACACTTTGGGGAAAAAAAAGTACAGGTTAGGTACTATGTATTTGTATGAATGTAGGTTAGAACTATAGCTGCTTCGTCATCTCATGATCCCAGTAGGTTGACTATTTAATATTCATTTTTCCTCTTAAAGTACTTACCTACCTACAGCCTACAGGTTCGTTTTCTTGTCGCCTCAACAAGTAGGTAGGTAGGTAGGTACCTACCTATTCAAGTACCGTTGAGCGCTGATCACGACCGAGCCCTAATAAGGTAGGTTGTATCACCAAATTCATATTCAAATTAAACCTTTTTGCAGTTTTGCAATTTATATCAGCTGACGCTGAGGCTGCTGTTCACAATTTTATAGTAAGTACATGAGGTACCTACTTACATGACATAATTACTTGCACCTACTATCATTTATTCTGTGACTTATCATCCAACAGTTACACTAGCTGTGTCGTGTCGTGTGTATGAGGAACTACGAGTAGGTAGGTACCATGAATCATCATCAGCCTAGAGAAGTCCACTGCTGGACATAGGCCAGCCCGATAGAATGCCACAACGCACGCTCTTGTGCCGCCTCCATCCAATGTCTTCCTGCGACCTCTTAGGGCTCCCAAAGTGGGTGCCGCGAGCGTATTCCAGGGGTGCCGCCAGCAGCGTTTTACTTCAACTTATCTGCTATGTGAGTCTGCATTCTCAACGTACACTTACTAAAAAAAAAAAGGCCAAGTGCGAGTCGGACTCGCGCACGAAGGGTTCCTTACCATTATCTATAAAAACGGCAAAAAAAACACTTTTCTTGTATGGGAGCCCACTTAAATATTTACTTTATTCTGTTTTTTTTAATTTGTTGTTATAGCGGCAACAGAAATACCTAGGTAGGTACCTATGCCAACCCTGGTCTCAAGATGAGGTCCAGTGATTTTATGTGGGCCTCATTAGGCCCAGTGGTTTTATGTGGTTCTTATGATGAGAATTATTTTCTTACGAACCTTTTCGTGAGTCCTGAAACTAGCTACCCTAGGCATACTTAGGCGTATATTCCCTCGTAGCATGTCTATAAATAATCCAAGTCTAGCATACGTGTAATAAATCAAATGTTTATTACACTTACGTTCTACCACAGATTAATTAATAGTTACAACGTAATCTACTTTACACGTATGGCTGTACTCGGCTGTAGCTAGACTGTACCTACACTCTAGCGATTTCTTTATTAAAATCGTGTTCAGTTAGGTATTTTTGTAGGTACCACCTACCTACCTAGTTTCCAAACTCAGCGTAAAATCAGATAGATATTTTTATTTACAAGAAAGTACCTAGGTAACCTACCACCTAAGTGGTTTTTGCACGTATTCTGATGTAGTTCTTGAAATGCAAGATGCAAGCAGAGAAAATTAGCAAAGTTAACTTTATCATCTCAATAAACATGTACTAAGTACAAAATCACATAAAAGGCCGGGCGGAATCTGGAAGCCTCTTATCCATATAGGGTAGTGAAGCGGACACGATCGATCGTAGGCGTGGGTGGCTGTTTTGCAGACCTACCTAGTACCTAGGCAGTAGGCAGAAATCTGTCTTACGAACATGTTAAATAAATACCTAGGTAGGTACTACAAGAAAGGGAGAGCGAGCTGAGGGGCTAGCCAGGTGCCTAATAAATACAAAGTAAGACAGGGATTAGAAAGGAGTAGGTATAGATAAATCTAGAACCTAAACTTGTTGATAAGAGACCGGATTTGTTGGTAAAAGATTTGTTCTGGCTGCTAGCTTATTATGGAATGGCTTATTAGGTACTTGTACTGGAAGTCAGCCGTGGGAGGCAATGGCGGCGATGAGCTCACCACTTGACCACTTGTCACGTCTATATTCAACGATGGGGCAATACAGACCCCGTGCAATACAGACGTGCTACCTACCCCAAGCTATCGACCGTCCGGTGACTCACCCCGTGACGTCACGCCGCGCCCTCCAGTCCAGGGGTTGTTCGCTGCTATGACTCATTGCGAGGGCGGAGGGATATGAATATCTGGTAGGTGGAATAGATACAGTTTTTCTTATGGTTTTATGGGAAGATTTGTTAATTTTATCCCCGTATCTGTTTTTAGGGTTCCGTACCCAAAGGGTAAAACGGGACCCTAATACTAAGGATCAACTGTCCGTCTGTCTGTCTGTCCGTCTGTCACCAGGCTGTATCTCATGAACCGTGATAGTTAGACAGTTGAAATTTTCACAGATGATGTACCTTACCTACTTATCCATAAAATTATGAATCTTCAACAAAAAAATCGCCTCATATTGCTCGAAAAAGCCATAATTTAATTACCTACAATTTTACAAAACCCTCGCAGTAAACCTTCGTTTTTATTGTATTGTAGCTAAGTTTTGATACAATAATCTGCAAAATAACATAGAATAAACCAGAAGGTGCGTACGATGCTATTAGTACGGGACGCTGTGTCGCCATAACACAATTCCTCCCCGCGCGCCTATCATACTTCGCACCCGCGTAATGAATGTACTCCATCCTAATGTGATTCCATCCTTTTTCTTTTTACGCCAGCAGAAATTTTGCACGTGGGAACGACACACGACGGCAAAATCTTTCGAGTGCAACACGACTAGCCGCACGGCCGACTACAGACAGACTGGGTGAAACTATTCTCATTGAGACTAGTTTGCGTGGTGACAGTTTTTGCGCGTGACATGAGTTCAAATTCTAGCCAAAGGGTAAATTTGTGGTTTTTCAATCGCGAAAAAAATCCCATCGTGGTGTTGGTACATGATCCCTCGAAATTATAATAAATATTTTTAATCATAACTTTGTAGTTGATTTACTCAAAAATTCAAAATTTAAATTTTCGATTTGTTATTTTGCGACATTCGACAACTGGTGACCTCGCAATACCCAAGTAAGGCTCTACGTAAGTACTGGTATAGTACGGCTATCTCATCTCCTAAGAACTCTGCATGTCCTAAGAAGAGGCTGTTTACTCAGAAACTATAAATGACCGCATTGTGTCCTCAACCATTCATCATCAGCTCTCCGTAAGGACAATGCAACTCGTAAGGTCATACGACTTGTGAATAACCAATTGGAAATAATTTACTTTTTAGGTATTGTTATTTATATCTAACTACTTATGTAGAACTAGCATATATTTTATGATCAATGTTAGAATCGAACCACGAGACTACCATCTGAGTTGTCCTATCAAGACGAACACGGTAGGACTAAGGAAAGTCTATGAACAGCAATGGAACTTTCACTGTTTTTTTTACCAACGGTCATTTTCAGAGCTTCAATTTTTTATTAACCGACCTCAAAAAAAGGAGGAGGTTCTCAATTTGTTTGTATTTTTTTTAAATGTTTTTACGTCACGTCTACGTCATTTATGAACCGATTTGGAAAATGATTTTTGTATTTGACAAGATATAATTTCATATTAGTCCATTAGTTCACTTTCATCAAAATCTGGTTCTGATGATGGGATCTATGAGGAATTGAAGGAACTCCTCAAACATTACATTATATAGCGATTTTGGTATTTTCAGCAACAAGTCAAGCATGTGCATACATAAAGTTCCATTTGGTGAAGTAGAACTGATTAAGAAGACCAGATATGGCCATTGTTGGTAAGTGACGATGCGGCCGATGTTGGAGCACGAAAGTCTAGAAGGCACCTATTCACTCTTGCCATAAAGACCCATATTATAGTTTTCAGGAAAGACAGACGACGGCAACTTGTTCCTTTCCATAGCAGTTCGCATTACAAACATAGAACCGAAACGCTTAGTTCGAATTGCGGGTAGGTAGGTAATCGAGGTAGGTATACCTACTGATGAGGTAAGGATGGTACTGAGCCGTGCGCCTGTCGTGTGATGAAAAGGAGATGGCGGGATCAGATCATGAATCCATCCGTTGGATCAGTGACCCGCGCTCCTCCCAAGACTATTCGCCTCCTTGCCAACTCACTCTTGAGCGAGCAAGGAAGGCCTGCATTGATCCAAAACCAAACCATTTTTTTTTGTTAGTAGTAGAGCTTTTTTGAGAAAGAGTTCGTCCGGGTAAGTACTACCACTATACCTATTTCTGCCGTAAATTAGTAGTGCTCGCATTACTGTGTTCCTGTTTGAAGGTATGAGTGCCGGTGAAATTACAGGCACGAGACTTTCCATCTTTATTTCTCAGGGTGGCGGGCGCAGTGCAATACCACATAGGACCTAGGTAGACGTGACCTATGTGATAATGCACTGTTCAATTATGCAGATGGGCCAACTGCTTGTTACGTCATCTAAAGTAGGTAACTATAAAAAAAAAGGATTTCGGCCACAGAAACTACACAGACCCCTTCCAGAGCCACTATACCCTCAGGCTGGTTTTGACCTGAAGCAGCGTGGGTGACCAAGAAAATATCAGTGATAAGAACTCGTGAAATCTATACTAATAATTATAAAGAGGAAAGATTTGATTGTTTGTTTGCATTTAATTGGCTCCGAAACTACTGAACCGATTTGAAAAATTATTTCACTGTTGAGAAGCTACACTATCTCCGGGTGACATAGGCTATATTATATTTTCAAAAAAATTAAGGATCCTTACTAAAACTCCAATAATGTAACCCAACAAGGTGTAAAAAAATTACCTAAAATATTCTTTACATCGCGTGCGCTGCGAAAAGTATTGATGATAGAATAAAATAATAATGGATAAACAAAAAACACACTACACTATTGCTGTATGGTTTATTAGCTAACGCCCGCGGCTACGCTCGCGTTATTTGTGGTTCCACTCCACTCGATTTTGATGGCATTTGGTATGTTGATGGATGCGGGGGGAAGGAGGGGGGGGGGCTGTTTTTAATCCTGAAACTACCCGTGCGCAGCCGGGGCGAGTCGCTAGTCTCAAATAAAACTTCTTGCCATGCTAGGCGGTCTTATCTTGTGTCAGTAAACTTCTGGCTAGATATAACCAGTGTGGTGAGAGTACAGGCGCCTCATAAAGTGGTCCTATTCATAGCACAATCAGAAACCTTGTTATTCAATCGAATCATAATCTAAAGTACGCCTTCATGCAATCAGAACAGCCTTCTCAACCGGTTTGGGACCAGATGGTCCCCAGCCCCAAACCACTGTGTATAGGTATCAACTGCATTTCCATTCATGTAGATTGTACATTCAGAGACAGTGGTGATTGTCGTACATGATTCCCTTCAGTGCTAGGCGCTAGCCCAATGCGGGTTGCTGTTGCTGGTGCGGCAGGCGGTAGTCACGTAAACGTAGACTTGACGTGTCACGTCACGGCGGCGTAGTCGTCGGTGAGCCGTAGGTATTCCTTTGATAAGTCTATGTAGTTTCGGATTGGTAGCCAGGCTAACATTTTTGATGCAATGGATGCAAGGAAATGACGTGGAAATTACGTTTATAACGAAAAATCTATGGCACGGGCACACGAATCCATTTATTTTTTATTTTTGTTGTATTATATGGGGTTTTAACACTCGGAAAAGCAAAGGGCATTTTTTTTAAACTTTGATATACCCTCGATTGATTGCAAAGACGACGAGTGTGTGACGTAAGTGACGATGCGGCCGGCGTTGGAGCACTTGCCGGCTTTTCGGCTTAGTCTTGCGAGAAGTGCAAGTCGCCGATCCAACAATCCAACAGGATGGATTCATGATCTGCAGAGCTATTCTAAAACGTTCGTTAAGCATTCCGACAGCGAAATCGGAAGGTCCCGACAGAGATTCCGATAGACGCGATTCTAAAATATTCGATATCGAAAACTTTGACAGTAGAATTCGGAACCTTCGCCCATATCTTTCCGACAACTATTTGGTGTCGGGAACGTTTCCGTGAAGTACGAAAACATACAAATATTGTGTTTTACTTAAGATTTAATAGTATTTGTCTACTGAAATTAACTATGAAATTTTTTCGATGATGTTGTAAATCTCAAGCAAAGTACATTGATAAATTAATTTAATAAGATATGTCTTTAATTAATACATTACTAAAGCTTCGTATCTACCTACTAGTAGATAAATCTTTCTATAATATACCATAACATATTAGCATATAGGTACCTACATATATTGTATGGCGTTGTATTGCTGAAGAAATTCATCGAGTAGATACAAACTTTTTATAAATTAGTTTACGATTGAAACCCTACAATCGGTAACAAACATTCTTATTATAATACTTACTTATTATTATGCCATTATTAGTATTTATAGTATTAAACTAGAGTAAAAGCCTCACCATCACTCCTTGTAATATATGTGTAATGTTAGTTTATTTAGTTATTTTTAGTTGGTAGCCCCGACGAGTACGTTACGCGCGCCGCCCGCCCCGCCATGCTCAGTCAGCCAACATCGAGAACTAATTTCCTCGAATTTGCCCCAATGTCACTCGCCATCCATTTAGTTAATGTTCTCTCAGAGAACAATGTTGTCATTTTTTGTCATACCCTGCCGAAACTCATGGAGATAGCGCAGCTTGTTTTAGAGAATATATGTAGTTAGTATTACTGTAGGTCTATCCTCAGTAGGTATTAACTACCTACTTACCTACATAGATATTTTTTTCAACTTTTGTTTCATGTATTGGTACACCTTCGTACCACTTTATCACCTCTCTCTCTAGCCTCAAAAGTTTGCTGGAAGAAAACTCTTTAGGGTTAAGCTCGCCATTGAACATTTATTACTATAATATTGCCTATGTACTAAAAAAATCGTATACAATAAATAATAATTCTAAGTATTATAATTATAAGCGTTGCTGTAGTAAATAGCTTTGAGCTTTTTTTAGCGATTTTAGATTTTAGCGGACACTCTAGGAACCTTGATTTCCATACAAAAATCTTATTCGCATACCCCAGTCAGGGTCATTGCTTGTAAAAGCGTAGACTACGGCTTCACAGCTCATAAAACCCAGATCGGATCAACTTTGGGGGTCCTAGCCGTTTTCTTTTAAAATAACCGAAGATCATGAACCGAAAGATGCAGTGTAGGACGAACTTTTGCAACAGATTCGACGTGAGCGATCTATGTTTCACAATAAATGATATTTGATTTGATTTGATTTGATTTAGAACAATGGTGTAAGAATATAATCACGGGCTTTCGAGCTATAATGTAAGTTGCCTTGGCACCCACTGCTGACTTCTGAGTCATCCACCCACGGACGAAGGAGGCCGACATGTGCGGTCTTGCCAGCTGGAGACAGGATAATTGTGGCGAAATTTTCTCAGAAGTGACACATTGTGACATTTTGCAACGTAGCAAAATAAAACCTGAATTGTACTATTATTTATTCTGTGCCTGAAGTAACGATCAAATTTGATTTTTAAAGCTTTCAATAAAATAAGATCCTAAATAAACAGTCAGCAGAGATTTTTTTTTTAAAAGAAATGGCTTTAGTTATGTCCTAGCCGTAGATTTGGTAGCCAGGCCACAGAATATATGCAGTCGGTTACCAGGCCATAATATTTGATGCAGCGGATGGAAGGAAATACGTGGTTATGTACGAACGTATTTCCATCCGCTACATCAAAATGTTTTGGCCTTCCATCCGCTGCCTCAAATATTTTGGCCTTCCATCCGCTGCCTCAAATATTTTGGCCTGGATACCAACGCAAAACTACAGACCCAAAAGGTATTCACAACTTACAAGTGTCCAGCTCTAACCATAATGTGGTTAGTGGCTACATCTAGCCAAGAAGTGGCAATGCTGGCAGCATTCTCCGTAGACCAAGGAGGTCGTGTAAATCGAAACTTTATGTTACGTACCTTGCTAATTGGAGAAAAAATGGTTGCAAAAACTGGCGCCAGGATTGACAGACACATTTGTACTCGCTTTTGTTGAACTGAAAATAGTTTTGGACGGAGATGGATAGTATTTAATCATCTACATTGTCTGTGTTCAATCCATCACTGTGAAACGATGAATAAGGTCCTTCTAAAAGTATCCTCCTAAAAGTGGGACCATGTTAGTCGTGTGACGAATGATCACGCCAAGAAAGAATGCCACTAAGATGAATTAAATGTGACACCGGGCTCAGTGGCGCGTATTGGCAGAGGCCTATGTCCAGCTGTGGACTAGTGTGGACTGATGATGATGATGATGATGTGACCGAACCACTTGTGCGAAATCTTGAGAACCTATGCTTGGTACAAATTTGGACAAGCCCATCTTGAAAACTTTACCTATAGGAGGTACTACCTACAATAAAAGTTGTAGAGAATTTTATGTGAATTTATTTAATAACAGATTTTTTTTCCTACGACTCACCATTTTTGAGATTTAGGCGAAAAACCCAAGAGTATGGAACCATCTTAGTAGGTTTTTTGTGCATGGGTTGTAGGTATTGTGAGTACCTACTTCCTAAGTCTTTCGTATATTCGCCACGACTTCCGTATCGTTTCACTGCGGTACCAAACTAGGCCTCATTAGGCCCGATTCCAACCCACATGCAACTTTACACAACTATCTACTTGCCAATTGGCTGCCATCTTGAATTCACTTAATTGTTAGTAATTGCTGGGTGGTCCCTTTCTTCTGCAGTAGGTAGATAGATTGTAGATTCGTAGACGTGGGTTGAAATCACAAAAACTCTTTTTCAAAAAGAGTTTTTGTGTTCATCTTGGTGTAAAAAGTCTGTCTGCCCTCTGATCAAGGTCTGATGGCTTCAGCCACAAAGATCATTATGGAACAGCTCACAACACATACACATAGCTCAGGTATATCGCTCGTTCACGAAGATGGCACCTGTCTTGGTTGGCAGCCAACCAAGGCAGATTACGGTGAACGAGCTGTACTTGTTGAGGATTCGAGACTTTCTTTGGACATTCTACTTTCGACTAAAGTAGCTAGGTACCTAAGTATCTTCTCAAGCCGAGTCATAGTTATTCGTGATCTAAGTATTTTCAATTTCCCATATTAATGCCAATCCAAACCAATCTGTCCCAATTCCTTATCACCTCCAATCAGACCATTAGAACATTAATTCCAATTGACTAACAGATCAACATCAAGGCTACCAGTAGGTGGACAGTGGGCGACTTCCGCACCACAAACACCTTTTCTAATACCCCTAACCCTCACTAAATAGAGGCGATGTTCCCGTAGCTAGGTGACACACATTAAAGTCAGTCGTACACCTATCTGTCTCAATTTACGTACTTGAGCTGATTCGTCTGGAGATGGAAGATATTAATGGTCTATTTGGTAATGATAGGGAACAGACTACAAAGTCGAATCAGTGAGGAATGTTCTTTTAAACCGACTTCAAAAAATAGTAGGTTCTAAGTCGTCTTTTTTTAATACTGCTTACCTACTTATAATGACGGAACTAGCTGATGGCTCACCTGATGATAAGCGGTACCCTCTGTCTATGAACAGTGCATTATCATATAGGTCACGTCCACCTAGGACGCGCCCTATGTGGAATTGCATTGCACCCACCACCCTGAGACATAAAGATGAAAAGTGTCATGTGCCTGTAATTTCACCGGCAACCATACCCTTCAAACCGGAACACAGCAATGCGAGCACTACTGCTTTGCGGCAGAAGTAGGTAGCACATTATAGCGATTTCGGTATTTTCAGCAACAAGTTAAGCATGTGCATTCAGAAAGTGCCATTTGGTGAAGTGGAACTGATGAAGAAGACCAGAGATGGCCATTGGAACTATTCAATGATAAGTATTACATGGGTGGCAAGAAGGGTGACTTTCCGATATCAGATTGAGTTGATATCGGCATCGGCATACTTACTTGTCAAGTTCCGATGAAAATACAATACGATGGTGACAGCGAGCTGATCTGATGATAGAGACGGAAGGTGGACAACGGAACTTATTGATGGTTGACTGCCCGTGTTTATGCTCATTGTGATCAGCACACGGTTAACTAATTTTTTACTAATCACTAATTTTTAAGGGTTTTATTTAAAGATATGTTTTTCACAAAAAACTTATTTTAATGCATTTCTTCATTCAGAGTCTGATCTCCCAATCCCAACCCTCTACTTGATTCTATAATGGTAGGTACTGCATCGTCATCAGCCTTAGGCGTCCATTGCTGGACGAGGCCTCTCCATAGAATGCAACAGGAGAATTTGCCATAATCACCACACTTGGCAGGAGGATTGGTGATCGGTCGCAATCATTTAGTGTCACGTGTTACGTTACGTTCTTAGGTCGAAGCTGCTGCCCACTCCCTGGTGTAGATACTATGTTAAATTTGCCCCTATTGGGGGGGTAAATAGAACTATCTGGGTTGGATGGAATTCATCTTGTCTATCCTACACTCCTACCAAATAACTCCTGGTAGAAATGACGCGTGTATGATCCCCACTTTTCCTATCTCCAAGGGACAAGACTAACAAGACAAGGAATGAAGTTCCTGATGTGATGATGTGTATCTAACCAGCCATGGTATCTACATAGGAAGAGTAGGCGATGGAAGTGGTTCCTGTTGCTTTGGGGTACAAGCGCCTGATCCCCTAAGAAACTTATCATGGTGATTAGTTGTTCACCATAGAGTGTCTCCATCATCATCATCATCAGCAGCCTTTAGGCGTCCTTTGCGGCACGAGGCCTCCTCCATAGAATACAATGGGAGGACTTGCCATGATCACCCACCACGATAAGCAGGCGGATTGGTGTTGCTTGTATGCTGCCCATTCCATAGTTTAATATCGGCTTTTAGGACATCCATGGGAGGAGACGGTTTAAGTAGTAGAAGAGCTTTTTTGTGAAATAGTTCGTCCGGGGAAGTACTACCACCATACCTATTTCTGCCGCAAAGCAGTAGTGCTCGCATTGCTGTGTTCCGGTTTGAAGGGTGTTGCCGGTGAAATTACAGACACATGAGATTTTTTATCTTTATGTCTCTGGGTGGCGGGTGCAATGCAATGCCACATAGGGTCCGTCCTAGACGGACGTGACCTATGTGATAATGCACTGTTCAATAGGCAGAGGGTACCATTTAACATCAAGTGGGCCATCTGCTTGAGTTATTCCAAGTTGTATAAAAAAAGAGAAGAAAAAAATCCAGCCAAGTGCGATTAAGACTCACGCACCGAGGGTTCTGTACAAACCAATAGGTATATATAAGTAAAAGTTATGGTATTTTTATTGCTAAATGAAATCTTCATCAGGAAAGGGGTAGTAAGTTTATAATATTAAAAATAATATTAAAATGTGATGTAACTAAAAATTTATGCTTTTCGCAATTTTTCCTTTATCTGTGCTATAAGACGTTTCTTCGTACCAAATTTCAAGATTCTGAGTTCACGGGAAGTACCCTGTAGGTTTTGATTCCCTTGCGAGTGTCGAAAATTTGCAGCGTAAACGGCTGTATCCTTTGATTGCGTTGACTTAGAAGTTTGTTTTTTTCACAGCTCCAAGAAACTTGAGATTCGAGTAGGTATTTTCAGCTTTATACCTCCACTCCACGCGTTCCTGAGTAAAAGGGTATGACAGACAGACGGACATTTGGTGTTTTTTTTCATGTTTTCTTTTGTTTGTTTTCTGGTTTTACCTATCCGTGTTGTTACAAATAAATATAATTCTATTTTTGTAGAATATAAATTCTACAACGAAGTGATCCTATAACGGTTCCGTTTTACCTTTTGATGTACGGAACCCTACAAAGACTATTCTAAGGCCGGACAATACCATAGCGTGTAATATAAATGAAATCATGCTGCAGTATCAAAATTTACCGGATGAATTACATAAACTCGCAAGCCTCACAAGCGCTAGCCTCGCGTGCCCGGGTTCTGCCGGGTCGTCGCACTGCGGATCGATGGAGCCGGTGCCACCGCGTGCGATTACCGATGTTACGAGTTGCAGATGGAGGGTAATTTGGGTCAATAGGCGTTTTTGTTTTCTACACGCACTGCGAGACGTAATAGCGAGAGTTAGTGCCTCCTACGCGCAGAGCGGGGTCTATACGGCGAGTGGGAGGACATGAGGGCCCCTAATCCTTTCACGACACTGGCAATCAAAGGCTCTTTTCAGGGCCAACAGAGAGCACTGGTGGTGTAGTGACGCGATTTGGGTTCGAATTCCGGTTGCGTAGTTGGCGCTGGACTTGGAACCTAGATATTTTCCAGCGGGCTTCTGGCTAGTCATGTAGGTAGTTACCTACATGACTAGCGAGAAGCCCTAGCAGGCCTAAGGCCTGGTAAGGTGCAGGTGATCACTGAAACTGTCGGATCGGGTGTCGGTAAAAACCACACAACAAAAAACACAAAAAACAACATCCGATTTTAATGAAACATAGTCTATATTCTGCTCCAAATTAAGCTCTGCCTATCTGTAAATCCGTTACTTTTCTACTGCTTGAAGTTAGTTAGGTTCATATAGGAAATAAGTTCACACCGTAGCTGAAGTAACTATTATTTAATCTGTGCCGTAGCGAAGCACGGGTAGTCAGCTACTTTGATAATACAGTAACATAAGCCCTAAGCCATAAGCGTTTCCCCTATAAGCCCGGGGAGGGGGTATTCTACACATCATGGTGAATAACTTTAATTCTACGACTTTTTAAATTTCGAAGTTTTTCATTCATGAAATGCCTCGTAAGAATCCTGAAATTCCTCCAAAAACGTACGTAAAACAACATGAGGACGTTACGATACGCTAGGGTACCTTGCGTGGGGCTACGTCATGTTCTGTTAGGTACATTTTTGGAGGAATTTCAGGAATTTCTAGAGGAATTTCAGGATTTTTACGAGGCACTTCATGAATGAAAAACTTCGAAATTTAAAAAGTCGTAGAATTAAAGTTATTCACCATGATGTGTAGAATACCCCCTCCCCGGGCTTATAGGGATATTATGTTACACCCTGTATAACGACCTAGTAGTTTTTAGAGTATTTTTTGTTTGGAGGAACCACTATTTCATTATCATCAGTTTTGCTGAAAACTCTGGCAAAATGCCACGGGCCCCCGACCCAAGAGGGCCCAAGAGGCCGCGAGCTCCAAAATATTTTTTTACATTGTACCTGAGTATTTTGTTTTATTTGAAAAGTATATTTTTATAAGTTCTGCTTAAAATCCAAGTGAGACAACTACATTTTTGAAAATTTTCGAATTTGCCAGAGGAACCCTAATAGGGCCCACAACTATTTTTTTTTAAATTTTCTAATTTGCCACGAGCCCCAGATCGTATAGAAACGCCACTGCTGTCTAGTGTGGGTATAATATATACTATACTTAGTTATACGTTACCTGCACAGCTCTTCCCTTCCTCACGCAGGCTAGGTACCTACCTACACATAATTAGCTGCTACCACGATCAAATCTTCGGTTAACAATGTGGTGTAGCCGGTCCTACAGCAACCCAGCATTCCAGGCATCCTACGATCAATACCCCAGTCTAGGCCACCTGGTTTAGACAGAGACAGCCTGCAGTCGGCTCTGTCGCACTCGCGCGATGCCATCATGGCGACGAGGAATGGATGAAATAGTAGGGTATTCAACACACATGAACTAAGTAGGTAAGTAGGTACCTATCACAGACGAAGATAATTCGGCTGAGGCTTAGAATACTAACTACAAAATTCTTTGGGCTGAGGTACCTATTTGGAGTGAAATTAGAAACACAAAACCTTTTTGTTTATTTTCCTATTATTCATTAATGTAGGTACCTACCTAATAGGTAGCTTCTATCAGGATCCATGGTAAAAGCAGCCGTACCTAGATTAGGGACTATAGGTAGGTACCTACCTACCCACCCAGAGATTCTAACCTAACCTATCCCTTAGAACTACCTATTTCCCGAAAAGTCCTCTTTACCGAAGTATCCAGTTTTCAGAGGCGTCCACTTTCGTATTACTAGTAGTGGTAGGTATTTAGTATTTACCTACCCTTACAATGTTATTCTAAGTAGGTAGAATTACCTACCTACTTGCCTAGGCATACCATACACAAGCAAAGAACAAGACTAGCCGTGGTTCAACCTTATATATCACTATTATTTATTCTGTGGCCTTGTTCAAAAGTCGTGGATTCCAGTCCGGTTCATCATCATCATCAGACTACAGAAGTCCACTGCTGGACATAGGCCTCCCGCATAAAATGCCACGACGACGATCGGTTTTTTTAGAGGTCTACGTTCACAAATCTAAGATTTGTCATTTTGCGGCGATCTGGTTTCTTCTATGGATTTCCTCATCATGTTGGATTATATGACATAGTGAAACTCCAAGCATAGCTCTCTTCATAGCTCGCTGCGCGACTTTTAGCTTTACTATGTGGCCAATAGTTGGCGGCCACGTCTCAGTGCCCTGAGTCAGCACTGGCATCAAACACTGATTATATTCGCCTCGAGGCTCTAAGGCAGGGATCCCCAAACTATTTTGGACAAGTGACCCCTTTTCCAAAATGAAATGTTACCTCAGACCCCCATGGCCAAATTACCTACTTTTAAAATAAATCCCCTTATTCATAATGGTCCGCTAACTTAAAACAGCTGCTACAGAGTGTTATTTTTCATTCTGACTTAGGTCAATAGAAGACAGAGTGAGAATTAGCAATGCTTTAAGTTAGCAGACTATTATGAATCCTATCTTTAGTTCTTTCCTATTGATACAAAATACCTAGGTACTAAGGTACCAATTGGAAAACTTTGCACTTGGTTAAGTGTGTACAGTTGAATTCATTTTTTCAACAAAATTTTACAAAATAAAAAGACATACAATTCAGTAAATATCAAGTTTAATTTATAATGATTATTACAAATTAAGTACTTAAAGAATCTTAAGTAGGTAGGAAATTATATTTAAAAAAGTATTAATTCGCAAAGAGAAAATAAAACATTCAGTGTGATGGATGAACCTGGTGACTATCTACCAATATACACGTAACACAACATAAACAATACAGAACCTACCTACCTATCTTGAAAGTTTAAAAAAAGAACTTGTGTTAATTTAATAGGGGTCGATTTTTAGACCTTGTTGACCCCCAAAATCAGTTTTCGTTTATGTCGACCCCTAGGAAACCGATATCGACCACTTTGGGAATCCCTGCTCTAAGGTATATATGTGGCGAGAAGATAATGGCGGCCTTTACCTTAGTAACGAAAGATAATCGATCCTAATTCGTTCACGGTCCCGAATTTTCGCCAAGGTCATAAGAAAACGCAGCCATACCTTACTTAGTAGGTATTTGAATCGATTGTCTATGTGTAACCGAGTGTGGTGCCGGCTGCAGACGACATTTTTATTTTTAATTCTATTACATCATTTCCATAATGTTAGTAGGCGTAACAAGCGCTCTTTATTGAATTATAGAGTTCCGTACAAGGAAGCAGATTCAGGGGGCATGTATTCCCCAAACACGGTCCAAATCGGCTGAACAAAAACCCACGCGGACTTACAAAAAACTGGTACCTACATTAGTCCTACTTGTTTCACATAACTGCATCATAATCGAACATCATACAGGAAGAAAGCGTTAGCAGAGTCAGTCGCGAAGCAATGACGGTGATGAGCTCACCATTTGTCACGTCTATATTCCATGATGGTGCAACCCACTGTGTAAAGAGGACCATCGAGGCTCTGCCTACCTTTCGGGGAAAGGCTGTGTCTATGTATGTATCATTACATCATTAAGTCCTCCGTTTGTAAAATTTCCTTGTTTTTTGTGCAATAATGAATTAAATAAATAAATAATAATCACGACGAACGGCCTGGTGCCGCCTCCATCCACAGACTTCCTACGCCTATTACAATATCGTCGGTTCACACAGCGACATACGTGTTATAAAATCTAAACTGCGTCGTGCGGTTCACGGTCGCCACTCGACACCCTTATTCTCCAGAAGCCTCCCCCATAGAATGTAATGGGGGTATTTGCCATGATCACCACGCTTGGCAGGCGGATTGGTGCTGCCCATCTCCTGGTTTAATCCCTCAGTCGGCTTTTATTAATAAAAATTATAGGCGAGCAGCTTTCGCTGATGCCTCTATTTAAGAGTGTTGAAATGTCTTAGTTGCACTAGCTGCACTGATTACACTTTAATGTCTTCAGTTGGTTCGTTCGAACCCAGTTATCCAATTTGTTTTTGAAAGCATTTATTGATGTGGCAGTAACATCTTCTGGTGAATCATTCCAACTGTATGGACCACTCTGTTACTAAGGAAGTGATGCGCAGTGTTTGAATTGGATGGTCCACGGCTTCGAGGTCCATGGGATATTTTACAACTATGCCCTCTCAACGACATTGAGTTTTCTTTTAAAATAGAGATTTCATGAAATATATTTGATTTCATATTAGACGAGCTGCATTGGTATACCAATGCAGCTCATCGAGCACAAGTGTAGTGAAATTAAATGGAATTGTATTGCGTGACTTTTCAAATTGGTGGAAATTGTCTACCAAAGTTTTTGTAAAACTGCCACCATTTTACTAAAACATGACTTGACTGTGACTTTGACGACTTGGAAGGATTGGTAACGTTGCAAATTACAATACATTGAAAATTTTAAATATATTATAATAATTTATACTTGAAAATGGCAAATGCACAAGACGAGCGACGTCAATTATAAAGAAAAAAAAACTTCGTGGCGTGCTTTTACGACATCTACGGGAGGAGACAGGTCTATTCTAGGGTTGTGCTTAATTGTTCACTGAGCGAAGCGCTCCGTACTAGTACTATCAATCAAATGTACTAGTTTGGACATAAGAGTTCTTTAGTACTGTTAGTTCAGTGGTAAAAGAGTCTTGGTTCGTGTTCGTTTGTACTAGGTGTTCAGATGAGACGCATCGAGTGATTGGTCGGACAGAGTGCGTGCTCGCGCACTTAGGTACTCTTTTGCGAAAGGAACTAATAGTACTATTGAACTAATAAGGATGAGCTTGGGGAATAGTTCGTTCTCGTTCAATAGTGGGAAATAATTCCTAATCATTCTTCATACGTGAACTACACAAGCCTACTCTATTCTTAGGTCGGACAACGCGGCAACCTGATATGTATATATCAGGTTGCCGCGTCTGGTTGTCTGTCTGTGTTCTGTATAGAAAACAACTGTTATATTTCAATGTTTATTGACAGTTGTGCTACGCGTCGGCGATGGTGACTTCCACTTCTACGCCGGGCTCGATGTTGATGGAGGTGATCTGCTTCACGATCTCGGAGGGCGAGTGCAGGTCTATGACGCGCTTGTGGATGCGCATCTGGAAGCGGTCCCAGGTCTTGGAGCCCTCACCGCAAGGAGTCTTACGCGTCGTAATGCGCAGGATCTTGGTCGGCATGCGCACTGGACCCTGGAAACATACATGCATAATTTAGCATTTTGATCGTCATCAGGAATTAGTCACACCAGAGACTTCTCTACGAGACCTTTTTTTGACCACAATCACACCTGTTGGTGAGTGACCATGTGCCCGAAGATCTAAAAGGCATCTATTCACTCTAGCCTTGAAGAGACCCAGATTATAGTTTGTCTTTACAGATGACGGTAGTCTATTCCAACTCCTTAGCAGTTCGCATTATAAAGGTATTTTTTTTTTTTTTTTTAGCTTTCAGGCTTATAGGTTTTTTTTTTTTTATGTTTTATTTTATCTGCAATCGGCTTTTTAGCCATAATCAGATGTTTTCTGGGTTGACGTGGTTTGGGTGTGATTCCAATGAATAACACCATTTAATTTGATGAACTGGTTAGGTTCTCTGGTCTAGGTCAAGTATTTGCCATCTCTTTAGGCGTTTTACATTCTCTTGTGTGTTTAACAGGTTCTTAGCAAGTTTATTTGAGTGGTTTTCAAGTCTTTCCTATTATAAAGTATTATAAAGGTAGAACTGAAACGTTTAGTATGAATAGAGGGTATACTAATAAGGTAAGGATGGTACTGAGCCGTGCGTCTGCTCGTCCTATGATGAAAAGGAGATGGTGGGGGCAGATCGTTCCTGGGAGCATTCCCCGAAATTTCCATTATTCAACTTTGATTTTGGCATCTTTGAAAATACGAACACAGACATAAACTGTAGGCTTATTTGTGGCTCCCCTATGAGCAGAGTGAGGTATGTGACCGCACTCTGCACTTTGAGGAGCTCTGCTCTGGCGCCAGAGAGGTGAACACCCTGTCATCGAGAGACATTGTGTTTTCATCAAGGCGCTACACCTACCTACTCAAATACTGTGCCATTATCATAGAAATTTGGACGTGGGAATTAGTGGGGTGGTGTATGGTATCTCACACCCCAAAAAACATACAAATTAACTGCAAATTGGTTATGAAGCGTAATTTGTATGAAAATCCTGAGCATAGATACCTTCACACGCAGCTTCTGCTTCTTGGCTCCGTTAATGAGGTCAGCGCAGACCTTCTCGAGGGAGCGCACGTTGCGAGATGTCAGCGTGATGCGGATGCGATGGATTGGCGAGATCTCAGCCTGCGGCTTCTCAATATCCTTGCCTGACACGACGGCGGCTGCCTGAAATCACATAGATACTTTGTGAGAATCAAATACAGAGGAAACCATTCAATTCAGTGTTCCATTGCCCATCCCCAGGTCCCCCGGTTGTAAATTGTCACTTTAGCTAAGTTACACTAAGAGAAATAAAGTGCATTATAATACAGCTGAACAAATTTATGATATTACTGGATGAAAGCGTGGGCCAAGTCAGTCGTGGGAAGCAATAGCGACGACGAGCACTCAACTTGTCATGTATATATTCCCATGATGGTGCAAGCCACAGTGAAAAGAGGCCCATTGGGGCTCTACCTATCCTTTTGGGGAAAAAGGTATGTAAATTTCGTATGTATGTATGTAAATTTATATTGAGGGCAGTAACAACATGGATTTCGTTGGATTGAAGGTTAATGTGGGAGCGAAGCGAAGTGTAGCTCTAGTCTTGATGGTTGAATCCAAATATTTATAATTTTGAGGTTAATACCTAGGTGAGGCAGTGGTACCGGAGCATAGCCCACCATGACCTGTAGTCCCACCCTCCGAACCACAATACGTGCAGAACGATTCTAATGGAACACTCAAAACTAAAATTCTGTTTTCTAAAACTAATCATCTCTTGGGCGGGAGTGGTACTAGGGATAGACCACCCGTCCCCCGATCCCCAATTCGTGCCGCAAAATTCTAATGCAACCCCGAAGAGAAACCTACGATGGTTTTTTTTACCGCAAATATGCATGTGTTGTTGAGGGCTAGTATTTAGGTACTTGCAATATAGTACTATTTGTATAAAGCTGACTGAACAGATGCAGCGTAGGTACTACTACAGTACATGCAGTAAGAGGTTCAAGGTCAGAGGTTCTCGAGAGGAGACCACGAACCGGATGACGTAGGATATGATAGGACGCCTAGGACGGACTGCCGAATATATATTGCCGATGATATTGTAACGTTCACAGAAAATTGGGGATGGAGGCGTCTCTAGACCATTCGTCGTGGCATTCTAAGGGATGCCTATATCCAGCAGTGAAGTTATATCAGCTGACGTTGATGAAATACTCTAAAATCCATTACACGTGTGAACATAACCTCAACCAGACCGTGGTATTTTCACAAGTGGCTCTAACCTGGCGTAAATGTATTTCCCGCCGCTAGTTAAGATTACTTACCATGTTGATGCTTTATTCCGGTCGAGATAAACAATTTATTATCCAAAATTGCACAGCGCTGAACCGGAGCACAGCTACACTTTCAGTTCATGAAAGAAAGAGACAGAAATAAAATTAAGATTCTGACTTCTGAGTCTGTCAATTTTTACATTCGCTAAATCCGCCTGATTAATGATGATAACATTCTCGTTTTTCTACTGATTGTACGTTGTGTCCTAACCATAGACATAGAATTTTCGCTAGCTTAACTGCTAGTATTGTCTGTGGCATAACATGTGCTACCATAATTTTAAGAATAATCACCCTACATTGTTCAATGTAAGAATTAGGTAGTATAAAGGTTGTCGCACACATATCAATTCAATTATCACCCTGGCATGCACCTCCTCTCTTCATTACCCACCATCAACCAGCCATCAACGCAGATCGCAGACACACCACTGAAGCGGCTCAGCAGCGCTGAGCCGTCGATCTAGTTAAACAGCTGGCAGTGTGTTTACGGTAGGGCGACAGCCAGTTATGGGCTGTTTGAGACATTTATAGTGACTGGCGCGGCGCGGCGCCACATAAGTTCCACTCGCGCCGCCTTTCCCTCGGTGACCGCGAGTCGTACGTAAGGGCAGTAACGGCGAGCGATAAGCGCCAAGGACGCCAACACAACGACGCGCGACGTTATGTAACAGCTTACTATCAGGACTGAAAGCATGCTTGAATAAAAAAAACAGTCTATCTAAATAAAACAACAATCAAAGAGAATGAGCATACCAATATTATTAAAAACAGGTTTACCTTTACTAGATGTTATATAATATTAACGTAAGTATACAAATTATCGTACATTGTGTCTGTGCCTCATTAAACAAAATGTATTTTTATTATACTTCTATTCGATAAAATGGGGACACAATTTACACAAAGTACAGTAAAATGCGATGTGGAACTAAATTAGTTACTAATAAAGAATATAATTTTAATCATATAATTTTTTAATCGAAATTGTGATAATTACTTCGTTCAAACGTTGTTCATCATGATATTCTTGACTTGTTTGTCAAATTTCCTGAAAAACAGTTAAGAATAGGTTAATCAATCTAGCGACTTCCATATAATCTCAAAATGTCTAAAACGAATTCACTTCCGTTCGCAACTTCCTTGCACTTATTTTGAGATGGTAACCAACTTCACAAAAAGAGGTTATCAATTAATTCGTCAGCTGCATATACGAATAGGTATGTAGCATTTACGCCCCGTTGCTTGGTCCTATTCAAAGGTTCTTTAGATGATGTGTAAGAAATTATCTTAAAGTGGTCCCGTATTTTTTTTGTAAGTAAATTATTTTTTAGATCGTTTAGAATAGTAAAGAAAGTAGGTTACCTACATCGCGTGTGGGTATTCGCGAGGTCTCAGTTCGGGCGCCACTAATTATAATCTTCAAAACTTACAATGACGTTATCTGGGCTCCAGGTAGGTGGAATGGATTGCAAATAGCATCAGCGTACAACGCGTGAAGCCTGCGGAGCGCTGTCCTCACTTCAGCATCCCTGATGTTACTTCCACTGGGCGACGTGGAGTTAGTCACGAGGACAAGCTTGATCCGAGTATTTGTGACATAGCCGTAGCTAGAAAAGAGAAGAAACAATAATATGCTGCTACTTACTTGTATTGCTTAAAATAAAGGCACAACGTTGTTCGAAATGAAATTTCGAGCCGGCTCTTTTTCTCCTCATTTCTTGCTAGACAAGATATTCAATATCCATCAAGCAACGCAAAGCACCTTTTTCGGCGCTTTCTTCGGACAAGAGTCGGAGGGTGTATGTGGGAGATCTAACTGAAAAATCAAAGTGACTTCTAAATAACTTACATTTTATGCGTGTCAGTAGAATACAGCAATCCCAAATACAAATCACGCAAATCAGTTCTTGCTGCATTTGAGTTTGATCCAGTGTTATTGGTGTTGGCAGAAGCAAGCCTCTCCTCCAGCGCATCTAAAGCAGTGTGTACGAGCCACTGGCGAGACAACTCATTGTCAGTACCCGTGTCGTTACCGATACCTCCAATGTATAACGGAGAATTCTGAAATATAAGGCTGTTGTTGTTTATATTGCACGTTCCCTTACCTATAAACTCCTAAACCCTCCTAACTCCTTAACTTCTTGACTCCTGAAATATGGGGTATGCTGGTCCTTATGCTGTGGTTACCAAACCTTTGTTGTCTATGAATCACTGACAGCGTTGATCGTTCACTCACTAGTTGTACTAACGAATAAATAGAGTGAACTGAATTGTGAAAAAAAATATCAACAAATCAAATGACGTCACGTCGTAGTTTTTAGGTCGATATAGTGAATTTAGTTTGTTACAGATGATCTAAACAGTATATCAACAATAAAATGCAGTGAAAAAAGCGTTTATTTTGTGAAAAGGTAAAGTGGTATGAAATTAGCGATAAAAACTCACGTCTTTGCCAATAACAGCGACACAAACAGCCATAGTGCTTGACAACTCTGCGGGCGGAAATTGTTCACTCATTCATTTCTGTCAAAGCAAACTATAGAAAAATGATTTTCGCGGGACTTTTTGAAATTATCTTTCAAAAACTACAATATTGTTGACACATTTTTTGATAAACACTTTATTAATTCCCGATTTGATTGTTGTAGCTAGTGCACGTCATGAAATAAGTATATTAATTTTAGTTGTTGTCTATTTTTCTAATAAAATACATAATAATTTCAGGAATTTCAGGTTCTAATATGGCCATAAACGACGACTTGACTTTCGAAGTGAACGAAAATGGTGAGCGTGTCATGGTGAGATCCATAGAATCGATATCCCGCGCGTATTTGCGGTTCACGAACCGCACCACCAGACCGGTCGACGTCTCCTGGCGGGATTTCAACGGGTCCAGGCGTCAGTACATGTGTTTGGAGCCCGGGACGTCATACGACATCAACACTTACCTGACCCATCCATGGGAGTTCACTGACAGGGCAACAAGAGAGAGTTATATGATCAACAACAATCCTATATTTCGAGCTCCGGCTAATATCGGAGGTATGATGTATAGAACCAACTGGAATATCACTGTTGGGGTGCGTACTCTGCGGCAGACTGCATTGCTTTCTGTGGCGTTGACTGTCCCGGATGTGGCAAATGTTCCTGAGTTAGGGCTCCCTCGTTCGTTGGAAGAGGAATTAATGAGGTTGATAATTGAGTTGAAGAATATGCCACCTGCGACTGATTGATGTTTGGTGCTATTCAGGTTTGTGGTGCTGTGTAATGCATGCATCCTGGCACTGATTGAGAAGTGTTTGTTTGGTACCTAATTCTAATACTAAATGGGAGATTAATAACTGCACTGACATCCTGCATTGAGGTGTTAATGGTAAAGAACTCTTTTTTTCTGAATTCAAACTCTTATGGCCTGTATTAATAAATTTCATTTTTGTATTAGAATTTAGAAATGGAACAACATTATTCGCAGACTTAAGTTCCATACATTTTTGTATTGGAATTTTGAAATTGGAACACAAGATTATTTGCGTACTTGAGTTCCATTTATTAATATGTTCCTAAGGGGGGTCCATTGTGTGTTCCATTGTGCATTGTGGTGTAATGTGTGCCTACATGTTTTAGGTAACTATAGCAAAGCAAAATGACTAGGGTGTGACATATATGTACCTATATGATTACTAACCTCGTAAGTATTGTGGACCAGATAAGCCTCAAGGTTACGCTGGACTTCAGGCCAGCCTGTTCACAAGTTAAAATGGCTAATAATGGGCCTAGTTACTTCCTGGGACAAACATGACTCAAGTTATGACTTTTTTTACCTGTGTTCAATAATGAAGTTTTTTTTTTTTTTTTATACTACTTGGATGACGGATCAGGCAAGAGGCCCACCTGATGTTAAGCGGTAACCTCTGCCTAAGTACAGTGCATTACCTCATAGGTCACGTCCACCTAGGACGCACCCTATGTGGCATTGCACTGCGCCCGCCACCCTGAGATATAGATGAAAAGTCTCATGTGCCTGTAATTTCACCGGCACCCTTTCCCTTCAAACCGGAACACAGCAATGCGAGCACTACTGCTTTGCGGCAGAAAAAGGTATGGTGGTAGTACTTCCACGGACGAACTCTTTCACAAAAAAGCTCTACCTGCTACTTAATACTTATTCGATGAATAAAAAAAAAATAAAAAACAGGTGAAGCCTAACCTGGAATTAATATGTATTTTGGACGAATTTACTGCATTTATTATTCAATAATAAATGTAATATATAAATATATGAACATATTTTTTTTAAGTACCTATGTAATATGAATAGTAGATAGGTGCTTTTTTACCTATATGTAATCTTCCTTTATTCTTTATTCTTTATTGTACACACAAACAGAGAAGAAAAAAACAACTTACATAGAGGACATGTACAAAGGCAAGCTTTACCCTAAAAGCGTTTTCTTCCAGCAAACCTTTGATGATAGAGATCTTCTACTTGAACTTATAAAATAACTAGTTTTAACTAGATTTGTTATAAGTAATTTTAACTTTTAGGTGTTTGTAGGGTGTTTTGTACTAGAGCAAATCAAGATCAATTTAGGAAGCCAGTTTTTAGTTTTTGGGTTTGGACCACATCTGTCTGCCTGGAACCGCATTCTTCAGTAACTCCATACCTTTTTGTTTCTGAGTGACAGAAAAGGATAGTTTCAGGAAAATGTGTTATTGGGCCTTTATTGGGCGGTAATAAGTCTATGTAGAATAGAGTAGAGCATACAAATGTGCTCTTTGCGTTGATAGCATGAATGAGGCTACTGCGAAGTGCACTGAATTGACAAATCTATAATTTCTTCCCGGGATAAAGATTTATCCCCACATCATGGTGGAGGTAGCTAGTAGCTACCCATAGAAATCTGAATTAAGGACGACTGTTAAGACGCTAGGTAAAATTTTGGAGTTGTTGCGTTACATGCTCACTCAGTAACAGTAAAGGTTACAAACTTGATGCTAATACAGTAATTACTTGAGGATGTAATCTAAATAAATCATAGACAAGAAAAACGATTGGTGAAACTTTTCTTGATAGCTTTATTTTTAAATTGGCCCTCCTAAAACCCGTTTTAGGTCCCTCCTTCGATTAGAGAAAATATTAAGCCTAATTTTTTATACTATTCAGCAGGTAATCACATTACTTAGATTAATTAGAGATATTTTTTTTTTACATTTGCTACTTTAGAATCGAAATGATGTTTTATCATTTGTCGCTTACGTCAGTTACTTCCGAGCTGAAGAAATCTGTACCTCATCTCTTCCCGGGTTCAAGTGGGCAATAGCGCTGTCACTGTCTTACAGCTATTGTTTTCTTGCTAGACTCCGCCCATTCGGTATTTTAACATATTGCCTTAAGGCGCATACGGAATTTGTCTAATTCCGTCACTTTCTAATTTATTAAAGTCCAGGTCTTATCCATTAGTCTGTTGGTTTCCGTTATCTGCATACTAGACTTCACTTAAAGTTAGTTATATATTGTAACTTTTGAAACTGTCATGGTTATTTACATACTTTTCACTAGAAACGGGATGTTTACCATGATTTTTGAGTTTATAATGTTCCCGATATAGACAAAATGGCGAATGGTTCCGCAAAGACTTTAGTTAGTTCTCCCATGATCATGGCGCATGCAACTGTGCCGAAATATCGGGAACATTCAAAACTCAAAAATCATGGTAAATGTCCCGTTTCTAGTTATATATTTGTTCGTTAGAAGAGTATGGATCATTTTGAATGTGGAATATTTAATGAACCATTACCTTAATTGGGGTCTTTGGGTGCGGCTGTTATTTGTTCATGATTTAGAATTGTTATTGGATAAAAGATATGATCTTCGCTTTGAACTTTTAAGTGTTTAGTTTTTTTTATAAATGTTATTAGATATAATGATGATTTTATGTGCCATAATAGTAACTATTTATTTTCTTGTTTCTAAATTTAATTCATAAGTAACCAATAGCATTTAAAATGTATAGAATATAATTCAATTTTAATGTGTATGTTATACAATAATATTTTATAAAAATATACTTTGATATTGATGTAATTTGTTTTATTGATGAGGTTCTGAGATTCAGTTTACATATTACATGTCTAGCGCTTAACTGAGTCAGTCCCTGAGGTATGGGAGCGGTACGGGAGGGGTGTTTTCGTCTCTCAAATTATCAGATGACATGAAGCCACGCTTCATTTTGACGTAACGAAAACACCCCTCCCGTACCGCTCCCATACCTCAGTTACGCGCTAGACCTGTACATACTCAAACACAAGCTAATTGGCCACGAAGGGGTCGGCAGGACCCCAATATGGGCCTCTTCAGTGTGGGTCGTACGTAGGAACATAGACGTGACTAGTGGTGAGCTTATCGCCGCAATTGCTTTCCCACAGCCAACTCTGCTAACACTTCCAGCAATAACACATTCATAAATTGTAATCCAAATTACCTGTTTGTTTGTTTGTTTTGTAGGGCAGGTACCAAACTTATTTTGTACCCAAACTTATTTTGTCTACTGCCCACTTTGAGAATAAATATTTTTTTTGTGAGCGGAGATTAAACATGCATAAATCGGCTTATTTAACAAAAACCTCTACGAAAATGACCTATCTAGGAATACTAATAACTATTAAAGCACGCTGTGGCAAGAACACTAGATTTAAGTAACTTTAGAATTATATGTTTGCACGATTGTGCTTCGTTCGTTGATGATCCAAATAAAAATAAAAATTAAAATGCAAGTGTGTCTGATTTGACGCCATCATTTTTTTTCTAAGTCTCTTGCCGCCCTCTTTAGGCCTGCAGCGCCCACAAGGGGGCGTTATCGCCCACTTTGGGAACCCCTGATGTAGGGGATAATCTCTGGAAATTACTGATCCGATTCCAAAAATAAAATATCCAAATGAGGAGCAATCTTCGTTTGTAATGTAGCGGTACACTTAAACCGTTCATTGTGGCCTTTATACGTCCAATGCTGGACGAACCCTCCTCATATAATGCAATAAGCCATAATCACCACGCAGGCGTTTTTTTATTTTGATTACTTGCATGACGGAACAAGCAGATGGCCCACCTGATGTTAAGCGGTAACCTTTGCCTTTAACAACGCATTACAACATAGGTAGCGTCCACCTAGGACGCACCCTATGTGGCATTGCACTGCGCCCGCCACCCTGAGACAAAGATGAAAAACCTCATGTGCGTGTAATTTCACCGACATCCTTACCCTTGAAACCGGAACAGAGCAATGTGAGCACTACTGCTTTAAGGCAGAAATAGGTATGGAGGTAGTACTTACCCGGACGAACTCTTTCACAAAAAAGCCCTACTACTACTAAAAGTGTTGCCCAGTTGTTGCTGCCCATTACATGGTGACCCCATCCCCATAATCAAACAACAATCCCCCTTAACAAGTAATCCCGTAATCGGCTTCTAGCACATCCTGCAGTCTTTCCGCTGAGTAGCGATCTACCAGTCAACCTTTCAATGTAATTGGCTTGTTATAAAGTGGTTACAAAAAGACAAGTCAGGTATAAAAATAATTTATTGTAAATCATAAAGATGGCGATCACAAAATGAATGTCAATTCACTCGCTATCCGAGTGTATGTGTGCGACTAAGGCCAGTGCTCCACCGGGGATGAACCTCACGAAGTTGTCGGCGGTCAGCGGCCCCAGTGCATACATGCCTTTAGGCGTGTTTAGTAGCTCATGCGTGCTCTTATCGATGGCGATAGGGTTCCTGCTGTCCACCGGCTTACTACTATCTATACCAAACCCTATGCCGTTAGTCAGAGGAGCGACAGACTGACACTGACAGCTCACTTCAGACTGACACTGACATTTGATATCAGATTGACAGTGACAGTTTATTTTGTTCTCTATTACCTCTGAATAAGGTATAACATCACATTTGCAGTTTTCCTCGCACGAACACGTATCATTAAAGAAATATCGACTTTTGCAGTTCTGTATACTCTGTAGAACATTTTTGAAATATAGCCAGTGGTTTTTGAAAAATCTTTTCTCTTCAATTTTCTTTGTTTGTAAACAGTTACATGACTTTAAGTCTATACAGTTAAGGTCGAAATTTGTTTGCAAGAAGAATAGATCCGGCTTTGAACCAATGAAAACTCCAATAGTAGAGACTAATATTTCTGTTGTTTCATTTGTATGTAAGTTCAGTAACTTGACGTTCTTATATTGTACGGTGTCGATGTGTTCTTGCAGCTTGTGGGGGGTGGGGGGTGTGTGGGGGGTGACGTCGACGATCACGTGGTGGGGGTAGGGGGTGTAGTTCTCGTGGTTTCCTGAGGGGCCGTCACACATCATCTTGTACACCTGTGGACAAATTCATGTTATAATGTTGTGCTCACTTCGTGCCCGGTCTAAGAATAGTCCAAAGTCAAAAGTATTTTATTAATTAAAATAACCAGGATTGTTTTGAATCATCTAATAAAATAAGTTTACTCCTGTTCCAATGCGTCCAAACCTAGAAGAATAAGGAAACAAACACGGGGCGCGTGCTTTATTTGATGATCCTTCTTACTACTAGGTGGGGAGCGCCTGCGAAAAAGAGTGCCTCGAGTGCCTCGAAAAAAAGTGGAAGCTGATTTTAAGAAAAAAGAAAAACCGACTTGAAAGCCTCAGGTACGCAGTCAAAAGTAAGATGCTAGAGAGAATCAGCAAAAGTTCATAAGACAGCACAGTCTACGCTTGATATACTTGTAAATTGTCGACCTCTGTGGCGCGGCGGGCGAAGGTTCGCCTGCGACGCACGAGGTTGCGGGTTCGATTCTCGCCTCGGAACAAATATTTGTGCGATAAATATATAATCAGACAAATATCTGCAGATCGCGATCTACAGATATTTGTTCCAGGTGTTCTGCGTATTTTCTATGTATAATAAAAAAAAGTATTGTTTTAAGTATATCAGTTATCTAGTACTCATAACACAAGCTCTGCTTAGCTTGGGGCTAGATAATGTTGTGTGTGAACTGTCCAGCATTATTTATTTATAAATAACACATCCACGCCGTACCTGACAGTAGTCCGGGTAGGAGGCGGGCTCGAGCCGCGCGAGCGCGTCGGCGGGCGCGCGGTGCACGTGCAGCACGCGTAGCGCGCGCCGCCGCGCCAGCCACACGCCGTCCGCCGCGCTCACGCCGGACCCCACCACCAGCACCGGCGGGAGGGGGGAGGGAGACACTGCAACACAACAATAACATGTTAATTACAAGCATTATATTAACTTGTAATGTATGTCCGGGTGGAATCTTGCAAATGAATTTTAAAGCAGTTATCCTCAACCGATTGAATTAAAATGATATTTGGCATACCTGTCAAGTTCCGATGACAATACAATATGATGGTGACAGCGAGCTGAGCTGATGATGGAGACGGAAGGTGGACAACGGAACTCCTCGATGGATCGTAGTAGACTGGTCGTGTTTAGGCTCATTTTGATCAGCACACGGTTACGATCCCTAATTTTATAAAAGCTTGTATTGAAATATTTTTTTACAAAAAAATTGTTTGTATAAGAATTGTCCTGGCTGCTAGCTTATTTAAGGAATGTGTTATTACTGGATGAAAGCGTTAGCAGAGTCAGTCGTGGGAAGCAATGGCGGCGATGAGCTCACCATTTGTCCGAGCTTGTTCCGAACTGATGAAGTCTATACCTCATCTCTTCCCGGGTTCAAGTGAGCCATAGCGCGGTGGTTTGCTTTCTTTTGTGGCGCGAAATTCAATAATTCAATAATGCGGTAATTCTATGACCCAATACACAAGTTTTAATTTATAGTATCACATAAATATCATTAGTTTAGCTACGATTGTGCTTCAATTGTATTTACAGTGATTTTTTATTTCAAGCACATTCATAGCCAAAGTAATGGTGCGCGTTAGCTGTGGTTTCCTTTAAAGAGTGAGCACAGGGAATTCATCCAATTAGTTTATTATATTTTTAAGTTATGTGTATTACTCATTGGAAATCCTAATAAATAAAATAAATAAATAATGATATTTATGTGATACTATAAATTAAAACTTGTCTGTTGGGTCATATAATTACCGTCAACATAGTTATCGCTATCTGAAGAAGTTTTGAAGAGCTGTGATGAGCAAAAAACACGAATAAAAATGAATTTCGCGCCTCAAGCGAAAGCAACCACCTAAGTACCACTTAAGTACACCCAGCTTTTTGGCAGCCAGCTTAACCTTATGTTCCGATGTACAGCTCACAGAGCCACTATTAACATTATGGAGTATGTACGGTACCATTGGAGACGAGTTCTTGCACTGCGCGCTCCAGGCCGGCCAGCGTGTGGTGCGCGTGCGCCGCGTGGGGGGAGGGCAGCGTGTTGGGCCGGTCCCCCCCTCCGCACGCCACCACCACGCGCGAGCACAGGTACCGGAACCCACGACCAGACGACTTGTCATACCTGAAACACAAAGCAATTCAAAATAAGTAACCATTTTGAGACCATTATTTTCGCGTCGTGCGCACTTGGAACTTGCTACCACACTCAGTGATCAGTGCTCCTCAGTGAATTCTTTCAAAAACAGACTTGACAAACATTTATAGTGACGACCCCTATAGCGCGGCGGGCGCAGGTTCGTCTGCGATGCAAGAGGTTGTGGGTTCGATTCCCGCCTCGGAACAAATATTTGTACGATGCAGATATTTGTTCTGAGTGTTCTGGGTATTTTCTATGTACAATGAAAAATGTATTGTGTTAAATATATCAGTTATCTAGTACCCATAACACAAGCTCTGCTTAGCTTGGTGCTAGATAATGTTGTGTGAACTGTCCAGCATTATTTATTTTTAATATTTATTTATGGTGCACTAATAAGGACTATTGATATACACGCATCAGCTCCGAGAGTTGCCTGTATATTATAACTAAAAATAAATAAATATATTTTTACAAGTTTTTATTTAGTTTCACCGGTCCCGATGTAATCGAATCTTACAAGTTAAATTTGACCCACTTCCCGGTGTTCGATTGAGCTGAAATGTGACATACCTGTCAAGTTCCGATTACATACAATATTAGCTCAGAGTGTAATGTTGTGTTCGGAATAAAGTCCAACGACATGACATGATATTTATGTTTGATTTGAATGTAGGTAAATGTAACGGTGTCTTGGCTTTCACGCTTTCCGAGGAAGCCGAGATGCTCGTTAAACTATATTTAAGAGTAGTATAAATAGTTTTATTTTTTATTTTTTATTAGATAAATCTACGATTGTGCTTCAATAGTATTTTACAGTGTTTTTTTGTTTCAAGCACATTCATGGCCAAACTAATGATAATTATGTGATACTATAAATTAAAACTTGTGTGTTAGGTCATATAATTACCGGCAACATAGTTTTCGCTATCTGAAGACGTGTTGATGAGCTGTGATGAGCAAAAAACACTAAATAAATTGAATTTCGCGCCGCAAACGAAAGCGACCCCCTTAAAGGCAGAGGTTACCGCTTAACATCAGGTGGGTCATATGCTTGTTCCGCCATTTACAAAGTTTAAAAAAAAACATTTTGGTGTACATACCCAGAAACTATATATTTGGCCGCCAGGGGGCAGCGCGGCGACGCGCAGCGCTCGCCGGCAGGGGGCGCCAGCGTCACGCTGTTGACCAGCACGTTGCAGCGGAAGTACCTCTGGAACACAATAATCATCACCATCATCATAATCACCATCATCATAATCATCATCACCATCATCATCATTATAATCACCATCATCATCACCATTATCATAATCACCATCTTCATCACCATCATCATAATCATCATCACCATCATTATAATCACCATCATCATAATCTTCATCACCATCATCATAATCATCATCACCATCATCATAATCATCATCACCATCATCATAATCACCATCACCATAATCACCATCATCATAATCTTCATCACCATCATCATAATCATCATCACCATCATCATAATCACCATCATCATAATCATCATCACCATCATCATAATCACCATCATTATCACCATCATCATAATCAGCATCATCATAATTATCATAATCACCATCATCATCACCATAGTCATCATCACCATCATCATAATCATCATCACCATCATCATAATCACCATCATTATCACCATCATTATCACCATCATCATAATCAGCATCATCATAATTATCATCACCATTATCATAATCACCATCATCATCACCATCACCATCATCATAATCATCATCACCATCATCATAATCACCAGCATCATCATCACCACCATCATAATCATCATCACCGTCATAATAATCATTATAATCATCACCATCATCATCATAGACGTCCGCTATTGGTTGGACGATGCAATGAGGGAATTTGCCTTAACCACCACGCTTGGCAGACAGACTGGTGATCGCAGTATTGGTATTAAGTACCTACTCGAGTGGATACTGCTGCCCATCCCTGATGTACTCCCTTAGTCGCTTTTACGACATCAAAGGGAGGAGACTTTACTCCTGGACACACCACGGCATAAACATCCTATACAGGAATGATGAATGATGATGGATAAATGTTATGTACATAATTTTCACTAGAACCGGGATATTTACCATGATTTTTGAGTTTGCAATGTTCCCGATATTTCGGCACAGCTGCATGCGCCATGATCACGGGAGAACTAACTAAAGTCTTTGCGAGTAGATGTTATTGGCAGATATATCGATCTACCCTCTTTCTCACTCTTTTATTACGAACGGTACCACTACCATCGGTTTCATTGTCACCTCAAAAATCATGGTAAATATCCCGGTTCTAGTGAAAGTGATCCATTGTTGTGTTTTCAGGAACAAACCATCACCTATGGAGTGAACAGTTCCAGTTTTCTGGCTACTCGCTGTCTGATAGAACTGGCCCATCGCCATGGGCATATCATGGCATATCAATGAGGGGAATTTATGTTCATAAAAACATAAGAGCTAGATTAGTTTAATCATCTGTGCGTCTCTAGGAGTGATTAATTATCTGTGTACCGCTCTCTTTCTTCCTATATCTCGAATCGACAGCAGTGTGCTCAAGAACATAAATAAATTAAAGTGTATTTGTTAGTTTTATTAACACCTGCAACTTCATCCACGTGGAGTTTTTCAACACCCCTTAGGAGGTGAATTTTGTACTCAATTTTGTGAATCAATGTACCCTGCATTCAAAGTATCTGCGGACATTATTGAAATAAATTATTGTAGTGCCCTTGCAGGGTTCATGTTGAGAACATATAATACGTAGTCCATCTTATACACACCACATGAAGCAATAACATTTTATGGCTATGTCTATGACTAAGGCTGAGATAAACAGACGTTACTTAGCACGTATTAATGCTTAGCATTGTCTCTGTCACTATCTAGCACGCGTGATTTGACAAGTGTGTGAAAGTGACAACTACATTTTAAAAGAAAGCTCAATGTCGTTGAGACGGCATAGTTGTAAAATATCCCGTGGACCATCCAATACAAACACTGCACAGCACTTCCTTAGTAACAGAGTGGTCCATAATTGGAATCATTTAACAGAAGATGTTACTGCCACATCAATAAATGCTTTCAAAAACAAATTGGATAACTGGTTGCGAACGAACGCAAGTGAAACTAAGACATTTCAATACTCTGAAATAGACACATCAGCGAAAGCTGCTCGTCTATAATTTTAAATAATAATAATAATGCTACGCATTAGTACGTGCTAGCACAGAATAAATAATAATACAAGGTGCTAGTAAGATGTATTTATCTCGGCCTATGACATATTGATTCTGATTACAAACAAACATACCTGCAATTTACAAGCATGGACGTATCTCCTGCAGTACTGCGCCACCGCCCTCGCCGAGAGCCGCGCGTCGCCGACTGACGCGCTGGTGTGCGGCGGCAAGGCGAGCCAAGCCGCGGGCGAGAGCGTCCTCACGGTGCGAGGGAACGTGTGCCACGAGCCACCGGGCGGGCCGCGACCTAGCACTATGTGGTCTATCTGGAACGAAAACACAAAAACATGTTACCAACCAACTTATGATACGAATAATCAGATCTTACTGAAGCATTCGACTGTATCAATCAATTAATATTTTTGTTTCAGGCTTATTGAGAAATGTACTAAACCTAAAAATAAGCCCATAGCAACATAAATACCTTAGAAACTAACATACATATAAAAACACTTTATTTATATAACTTAATGATCGCCGATGCGTCGCGGCCCGAGGGATCACGTGACAGGCGGCCCTTGAACCACTGTAATTTCACCCCTTTCGGCCAGAAGTCAGGGCTCAAGTAGGTCTTGACACTTTCCGTAGGGACCCTCACCATAAATGAGCTAAAGCTCACATTATGACGAGAGTCCAACTTCATGACCCTCAATCCCACTCCGGTTTTCTCCCTGATGTACTCCACCATCTCTGCGGCCTTAACGTCGAAGTAGGCGCGCTTATTAGCATAGGAACTTAGTGAAATATTTGTAGAGATAATTTTACATCGTAAGATATTCAAATATTTATAAATTGGTACAAAATGTAAAGTACATTACGTACCTTAAGCGTTTATTTCTTACAGAGTCGTACAAGGTACCATTTTAGGTCCTTTAATCAGATCTTACTAAAGCTTTCGACTGTATCAGTAATATTAAAAGATAAACGGCTAATTACCACTATTATTCGTCACTAGTGGTAATTAGCCGTTTATCTTTTAATATGATTCCCAACCACGATAGTTTCAATTGTATCATTAATGCTTATTACTGTAGGTACTTAGAGAAAGATGTGTCGAGATAATTTTACATAGTAAGAAATTAAAATGATTCTAAATTGGTACAAAATATTCCAGTACAATACGTACCTTAAGCGTTTATTTCTAAAGGAGTCGTACAAGGTACCATTTTAGGTCCTATACCAAACCTATGCATAGAAGTAATACTAGAGTCAAATTAACCCGTGTAATATTAAACCTTCTTTCAATACATGTAAAGTCTAAACTAGAGATATACATACCTGTTTGTCTACATCGTATTTCCATTCTATGAGTGGATCTGCGTGTATTCCAATATCTGCACACGGCCTCAGTAGATTGTCCATCTATTAACAAAATTATTCATATTTAAGGCGATATGTTAAATTATCGAATGGGCGGAGTCTAGCAAGAAAACAACAGCTGCAAGAAAGTGACAGCGCTATTATTCACTTGAACCCGGGAAAGAGGTTTCTGCCGCTCGGATGTAACTGACGTAAGCGACAAATGATAAAACTTGGTTTTGCTTCTAAAGTGGCAAATATATACAAAAAACCTTCTCCTTTAATCTAAGTAATGTGATTACTAGACATCGGATTATATGCACTATCAAAATGCCAAAATATGCATGCAAATATGCACTAAAAAAGGGCGAAATATGCATAAAATATGCACAATCAAAAAAGGTAGATGGTATTCGCTTTTCACAAACTTTGCAAAAAATCACAGTGCCATCAGTCGTAAATTGGCCTGGGTATTTTTTTATCCAGGACTCCATTAAAATCTGGGTATTTTTTTCACTGGCGGCATCATTTCAACATAAATAAATAAACACAGCGAGACAAAAACAACTGAATTGCGTTAGGCGCGTGAGTGAAGCAGTGAGTGCGCGAGTCGGATGTGTTGACGGCGTAATACAACATGCCTTACTCTGCCAACGTGCTCGCATAACTATTGAAATAAGCACTATCAATGAAAAAGTACCAAAATATGCAATAACGCTATAAAAATAGCATTATATGCATTTGCATATGCAAACATGCAAATGCATATAATCCGATGTCTAGTGATTACCTTCTGAATAATATAAAAAAATAACGCTTAATATTTTCTTTAATCGAAACGGGTTTAAGGAGGGCCAATTTCAAAAATAAATCTATCGAGAAAAGGTTTACCAATCGTGTTTTTGATTTATTTAGATGAAAGCCTCAAGTAATTACTGTGGTAATATCAAGTTTGTAACCGTTATGAGTGAGCGTGTAACGCAACGACTCCAAAATTTTATGAAACCATTTTAGAATAAAAGGATCCTATTTAAAGACGCTCACGGAATAACTGACAATACTCTTATCAGAGTTGGTATCAACCAAGAAAGTACCAGTGATACAGTATTATTCCAGCACGAGGCTCAACAAAATTCAAACAAAATGTATTATTAAGAGAGTAAAAGTGTTCGTAGAAGAAGGCTCTTTCAGTTATAACGAACAAGCAAAGTAGTGGCGACAAGATGCCGGCTTGAAGACCAAATAAATCAATTACACAGATAAATTACATTGTAATTTACAAACTAGTAGCAAAGGTTATCGTCCGTCTAGCCCGTTCAAGAGGCATTCATTAAGAATAGCTCTATTTATATAACAAGGTACCTTTAGATGAATAGATAGACCTCAGCTTCATGTTTCGTACGAATGGTAGGATGACATAATATATACAGGACGTCCCAAAATGAAGGGAAAGTATCTTAAATATTGTAGATAGGATATTTTGCTAAAAGGAGACTTTATTTTATTTTTAAAACTTATTAATACTGCATTCAAAATTTTCTAAAAATTACTGGCTTCGTCTAGGAATCGAACCGACTTAACTGTGAAAAATAAAACACCCGTATTTTTATGATGCCAGTCGAAAGAATGGATAAAATATAATAATTCCTCTTAAGTAACATAGTATCTTATAACAAATGAATAACGTAAAATGTTTGATTACGTTAAATGTTCGGTTAGATTCCCAGACGAAGCAAGTAATTTTAAGAAAATCTTTGAATGCAGTATTAAGTCTCGTTTCAGCAAAATATCCTATCTACAATATTTAAGGTACTATCCCTTAATGTCGCATATTCTTGTTGAGACGCCCTGTATACTTACTCTATTCTATTCTATTTCTAGCCCTTTGTGTCCCATTGCTAGGCAAAGGCCTCCCCCCGTCTCTTTCCATACATCACGATCCTGAGCTATGTTTGCCCAGACAGCCAGAAACTTATCAATTTCGTCTCGCCATCTCCGTTTTGGTGGCACGTCGCAATCGCTGGGTCAGGACGCTACTCAGTGGCTACCTTCGCCCACAGCTCGCTCGGCATGCGGCAGACGTGACCAGCCAAATCCCACTTCAGCTTAGCAGCTTTTGAAGCTACATCCACAATTTGGGTTTGTGAGCGCAACGCAGTGTTTCGAATCCAATCCATGAGGGTCACACCCCTGGGTGTGACCCAGCGTGCGATGGAGCGCAGTGGCAGACCTTGAGTTTGGATTATACCTACCCAATTAGAAGAAATGTCTGTTGTCAAATTTAATATAAATATCGATATTAATCATTATTAACGTCGATGTTTACTACTATCGGGAAACTACGCCATATTTTCTCGTCACAGATACCGCGGGGCCTCAAGGCGAAAGTGTATAATTTAGTGCGTAAAGATCAAAGTTTTTTTTTTTAAATCTTTGGTAGTGATGACTTACAGCACTTGAAACTTGGTCGCTAACTATTTACCTCAGAGAGAGAGCTATGTTAGGAGCTTGTAAGTGATAGAATACGAAACGAGGAGATCCGTAGAAGAACCAAGATCATTGACATAGCTCGAATTAGCAACTTAGTGGCAATGGGCAGGCCATATAGCTCGCAGAACCGACAACCTTTGGGGAATAAAGGTGACGAGTGGCGACCACGAAACGGAAGTTAGCAAGTTAAAGTGGCAATGGGCAGGCCATATAGCTCGCAGAACCGACAACCGTTGGGGAATAAAGGTGTCGACTGGTGACCACGAAACGGAAGACGGCGACGCAGTAGGAAAGACACATTTTCAAGGTTGCAGGAAGTCAGTGGATGGAGGCGGCTCAAGGCATTTATGCATCTATGGACCTAGCAGTGGACTTTTGATATTGATGATAATGCAAGTAACTTTTTTTTTGAATGCTACCAATTTACTGATCAAGCATACGGCCCAGTGTTGGTAAGCGGTTACCGTAGCCTATGGACGCCTGCAATACCAGAAGCGCCAAACGCGCGTTGTCAACCCTTTAAAAATTTCCATACACCCCTTTTGAAGAACCCGTAAATGTTACATAAGCTATAAACGATTTTATCTCTGATAGGTTAATGAACTTCAATGAAAAATAATATTACATTCATTGAAGTTCAATACATTAACGCCGTTCTTCCTGGTTGAGAATATGTGTTAACAGTTTATTTACCTCAACAGATACGAGGTCCGCATACATAATTTTTTTCTTGTTACCAAGTGACAATATTACTGTATACCAAAGATAATGTATTTACTGATAGAAAATTAGCAATAACAATTAATGTTTATTACAGTAAATGTATGATAAGGCGACTTCTTTTTTTCGATTAAACTAGAATCATCAATAGTAGCTCGCGCGCCGCTTGCTCGGGCGAGCGGGCAAGGGCTCATACTTTGTGTGTATTTTATAGGTGCCGGGAACCGAACAGCCCTCAGTCGCGCTCATACCGTTGTAACAGTAAGATGTTTGAAAATTCCTCATTGCGCCATAATTAATTGTTCTAAATTCCACAAAAACATTTAATTTAGTGAATGGTGACATTTCCTTTCATTAGTTAGTAATTTTTTTACTCAAATTCGCTTAATTAAGTTTAGGATCAATTATTTTTAATTTGGATTAGCGGCGTGTCGTTTCTACAAAAATAATTGAAAACATACTGCATTTCCCAAAGACGTCATCCATTGCAGCTTCTACTTTACATAATACTTAAGGCATCTTATTCATAGCCCGCAATGGATAGTGAAGCAAACGATTCTTTCGTATACATTCAAGTTGCATGGTACAGCCGTAGTAGGTATGAAATAGTCAACACGTTTGGTTTTCATTGATATTGAAGGTGCTTGTCTGTTGTTGCGTCTAGCAATGGTCTATTTTTTTTATACTACTTGAATGACGGAACTAGCTGATGGCCCACCTGATATTAAGCGGTAACCTCCGCCTATGAACAGTGCATTACCTCATAGGTCACGTCCACCTAGGACGCACCCTATGTGGCATTGCACTGCGCCCGCCACCCTGAGACATAAAGATGAAAAGTCTCATGTGCCTGTAATTTCACCGGCACCCTTACCCTTCAAACCAGAACACAGCAATGCGAGCACTACTGCTTTGCGGCAGAAATAGATATGGTGGTAGTACTTCCCCGGTCGAACTCTTTCACAAAAAAGCTCTACTACTACTAAGTTCCTAGCCGTAGAATTATAGTTTTAAAAGAAATTTCCTTCCATCGGTTGCATCAAAAATGTTGGTTTGGCTACCAGCCCGAAATTACAGACTTATCAATAGTACCTGGTCTACTAAAGGTACATGAAACAAAAAGGTTCAACGATTTTTTTTGTATGAGGCGAAGAAGGCGAGCGCACGCTCTGATACCGTGTTTTTGTGTATACTAAATAATTTAAAAATGCCCTTTGAAGTTTTGTAAAATTTTATTGTTGAATTCACTATATATTTTTTATCAAGTGAATTAATTCAAATAATGTATTGAATTTATGATTTCACTAGAAATAACACAACAAAATATATTGTGTTATTTATCCATATTTTGTTGGATGTTTTGTTGTAGCTTAAGAATACCATATATTTTTTCTTCTTGGATACTGTAAGAACTCTTATCGAAAACTTATAAATACAAGAGCTCATTTCGTGAACCGATAGCGCTTTAAAAAGATGTCAGCTGCATATAAAGGCCGTCCCAAGACTATGCGACATGAAGGGAAAGAACCTTAAATATTGTAGATAGGATATTTTGTTGAAAGGAGACTTTATTGTATTTTTAAATTTAATAATACTACTAATATTTATTCTGTGGTAATACTGCATTCAAAGATTTTTAATAAATTACATGCTTCCTCTGGGAATCGGATCGAACATTTAAAGGAATCAAACAACTAACGTTATTCTTTTGTTACAAGATACTAAGATACTCAAGAGGTTTTTTTTTGTCCATTCTTTCGATTGCCATCCTAAAAATAAGGGTGTTTTGTTTTCACATTTAAGTATGTTCGATTCGCAGGCGAAGCAAGTATTATTTAGAAAATCTTTGAATGCAGTATTACTAACTTTTAAAAACAAAATAAAGTCTCCTTTCAGCAAAATATCCTATCTATAATATTTAAGGTACTTTCCCTTCTTGTCGCATAGTCTTGGGACGCCCTGTATACATGGCTCACTCGTACAATACAAATGTTGATAAACAGTATTGCCTTGGAATAATTAGGTACACCGTCCTTCTCTATTTCGATTAAATTCGAAACTGCCTGTCAATGTAAAAGACAAAACACTGTGTAACTATTCCAGTGTAAACGCTAATTTTATTAGTAACATGACTTTAATCCTAACAGATACCTACTTACTGAATGACATACAAAGACACGACACGAGATACGAGAGACAAGTCCAAATCATATACGCGTGACCCGAGAGCTGGCTCTTATCTGGCTCAACGCATTAGTATTGCCATTCAGCGTGGCAATGCAGCCAGCATCTTAGGGAAGCTTCAGTCTGGTTGTGATTTGGATCAGTTGAGAAAGATTCGGTCTTTAGATAGCTCAACTGATCCATATGTTTTATTTTTTATATACTCCTGCTTGCATTAGTTGTGTTATTTTTCTTGGAAATAAAAATATAACTTTATATTATATATTTTATTTAAATGAATGACTGAATATGCAGTTGCTGAATATGTAGGTAACCTCTGCCTGTAACAATGAATTGCCTCATAGGTCACGTCCACCTAGGACGCGTCCTATGTGACATTGCACTACGCCCGCCACCTTGAGACATAAAGACGAAATCTCTCATGTGTTTGTAATTTCACCGGCACTCTTCAAACCGGAACACAGCAATGGGAGCACTACTGCATTGCGGCAGCATTATGTATGGAGGCAGTACTTCCCCGGACGAACTCTCACAAAAAAGCTCTACACCTCTGTAGCGCGTCGGGCGAGTAGCTGGCTGAGATGCGAAAGGTTGCGGGTGCGATTCCAGCTCCGGGACAAATATTTATACGATCTGCAAATATTTGTTCCGGGTCTGGGTGTTATGGTGCCATGGTGCTCGTAGTTTCTGATACACACGACACTGGGGATCCTAGTGTGGGACCAGGACTATGTATGTGACTGTTGGGTGTTATGTTATGACAAAATCGCTCGCGATCGGTATTGAGCGCTTAAGTCTGAGGAGAGACTTTGCCTCTCTCTGCGTGTTCTACCGTTTGTATAATGGGTTTTGTTCCGAGGAATTGTTTGACATGATGCCAACAGCAACCTTTTTTCACCGCACCGCTCGCCATCGGCAGAGGATCTGGGTCTCTTCAAGGCTAGAGTGAATAGGTGCCTTCTAGACCTTTGTGCTCCATCTTCGGCCACATCGTCACCTTTCAACAGGTGAGATCGTGATCAAACAAAGGTTATCAAAGTTTAAAAAAAAAAAAGAGGATTCATCCGCACACCGAGCCAGGGTGGTCCCGGACTGTGCGGTTTCAGAGGAACTTCCTCCCGCGAACACTCAGGTTGTGGAATGATCTCACTGCTGAGGTTTTCCGAAGCGACTACAGTATGGGGTTCTTCGAAAGGGGTGTTTGGAATTTTTTAAAGGGTCAGCAACGCGCGTGTTTTGCCTCTGGTATTGCAGGCGTCCATATAGGCTACGGTAACCGCTTACCAACAGGTGGGCCGTTAGCTTGTTTGCTACCTTAACAGTATAAAAAAAAAAACACCCATTTTTGAGAGATTTATCTCGCCTCGGACATGATTTACAAGCTATTCGTGCAAATAAATAAAATTATAATAATTATGAATACATTGACCTCTAAGAGTACCATTTTTATAGACAGGTTTATAGCCAAGGTGGTACAAGCAAAAACTACGGATATTGAAGTGGTTTTAGGGTTCCGCATTGCAAACGTGCCCGACGGAACCAATAAAGGATCACTCTCAAGTAGCAATTATATCAATTAATTACCAATATAGGAAGGAATACATTTATTTACAGAAATAATAATACAACTAATACAAGTAGGAGGTAAGAACAGAATAAAAAAAATACATATGAAACAGTTGTGCTACCTGAAGACCGCTGCTAACGATCTAAAGGTAGTTCAACTGATCCAAATCACTAGCAGACGGAAGCGTCCCTAAGATTGAGGTACTCAGCGGAATCTGCCGCCGGGCTATTTATTTTTGAGGTAAATTTCGGGGAGGGGGGGCAACTAGAAAAATAAAAAATAGACTTTTGTATATTGCATCATGTGATATATATCACATGATGCATGATATATATCACATGATGTATATCATGCATCATAATATACATCATGTATATGATGTATATCATGTAAATGATGTATAAAAAAAAAGCTTTTTATGAGGAAAACAGTGTACGCGTTTTTATTGATTTGCAACATCTTTCCTATCGCTTTCCTGCAATCAGTGGGAGTCGATTCGTGAAAAGGGACGGGTGTGTAACAGGACTGCCGTGGTGTGTCCGGCCTAAGAATAGACCCCTCCATCTCCTCCCATGGATGTCGTAAAAGCCGACTAAGGGATTACCCGGACTTGTTAGTAAGATTTGTTGGTATAAGATTTGTCCTGGCTGCTAGCTTATTATGGAATGTGTTATTACTGAAAGAAAGCGTTAGTTGAGTCAGTCGTTTGAAGCAATGGCGGCGATGAGCTCACCACTTGTCACGTCTATATTCCACGATGGTGCAACCCACTGTTAAAAGCGGCCCATTGAGGCTCTGCCTACCCCTTCGGGGAAAAAGGCGTGTGTCTATGTATGTATGTATGTATGTGTAACAGGAAGCGCGCATTTATCCGAGAGGTTGGTACAATCAGCCATGTTGCTTATTAAAAGCTTTTATTTAACTTGCAATGCTTGTCCGGGTGGAATCTCGCAACTGAATTTTAAAGTGCTTATACTCAACCGATTGAGATGATATTTTGCATACCTGTGAAGTTGCGATCAAAATGAAATATTATGGTGACAGCGAGCTGCTGATGATGGAGACGGAAGGTGGACAACGGAACTCCTCGAGGGATAATAGTAGACTGGCCGTGTTTAGGCTCATTTCGATCAGCACACGGTTACGATCACTAATTTTATAAAAGCTTGTATTGAATAATATCTTTTTCATTATAAACATATAGTTCCAAGGAGCTGAGATGTCAGATGTTACACACCATAGCCACTACTGTAAGGCTCGCTCGTTTTTTTAAATTATATTATTATTGTTTTTTTTTCTGTATATTACAATGTTTTTTGTGTTGTAAATCGTATTATTATTTACAATCATTTCTTTGACAAGGCCCATGTACAGCCGCTACTCAACAATTTATGTACATATTGACTAATCCAAGTGTACCGAATGTGTTCCAAAGGAAATAAAAATGAATTTAATTGAATTGAATTTGAATGTGAGAAGTCGTTAGTTTTTTGACGAGAAGTGTATTATGTTGTTCCATGGGCTGTATGTAGGGCGAGGCTGGACGAAGGTCAGGCGGGCCAGAATAACAATGCCGCTTCGGTTCCGTGAACCCACAACTCCGTGAATAATTTTACAAACTATCTTTGTTTAAAACGTATACTAAAACCCCGTTTTTTGTGAAAACTAAGTCTACGTACGATAGAGCTTCGTTTGACCGCAATCGCACCTATTGGTAAGCGACCATGAGGCCGAATATAGAGCACAAAGGTCTAGAAGGCACATACTTTTCACTAGAAACGGGATATTTACCATGATTTTTGAGTTTTAATTTTCGAGGTGGATTGAAGTTTTTTTTTTTAACTTTGATAGACCTTTGTTTGACCACGATCTAACCTGTTGGTAAGTGACGACGTGGCCGAAGATGGAGCACAAAGGTTAAAAAAAAGTTAAGTGAACAGTGTTACAATGAAACCGATGGTAGTGGTATCGTTCGTAATAAAAGAATGAGAAAGAGGGTAGATCGATATACCTGCCAATAACATCTACTCGCAAAGACTTTAGTTAGTTCTCTCGTGATCATGGCGTATGCAACTGTGCCGAAATATTGGGAACAATTAATATCAAAAATCATGGTAAATATCCCGTTTCTAGTAAAAATAACATAACCATGTTAGTTTCAAAAGTTAGAAGGCACATATTCATAAGATACCCATAGGCATATATTTAGTACGTCTGGATTGAGAGATCCTTGATAGAGTTTAGCTGAAAAACAGCGGATCTTACAGAATTAATGGACTAAGCAGCTCAGCTATCAGCTTATTGATTTATTGATTTATACCTAAGTTTTTTTAGTAAATATATGTGGGAACTTTTAATTAGCCGTCAGTACCATATCATGTATGTATCATGCATGCTATGTTAAGCAAAGACCTTTATGTAAATTCATAGCTGTAAGTTTTCCTAAAATTTGTAAAATAAAATAAAAAAATAAAATAAATTCAAGGAAGGATTCAGTTTCAGTTTCGAATCGAAGATTTGAAACCTACATAAAGAATAGTTTAATTAAGAAAGCGTATTACACACTACATGACAATGTTAATGATAAAGCCGCGTGGCCTGATGTCGCTCTGCCCCTCGACACCTAATTTGTCAATTTGCAATGTCTGTACCTACATATAATTTATTATTGATGTGTTATTTATGAGTATATCAAGCGTAGAGTGTACGGACAGCGAAGTTTTAGTAATAACTGTGGTAATAGGGTCCCGTTTTACCCATTGAGTACGAAACCCTAAAAACAGTAATTTATACGCACTACACAATATTATAACAATCCAGACGTATAAACTAAAGTGAACGGTTTTTTTTGGTAATATCTAACCACTCCCACCACAGAAACCCACAGACATAGATTTTGAAGGCAATCGGTCTAGTAACAAAAAAGTTCAAGATGGCGGGCACTTTTTACAATTCTGATTCGTGTTCGCGTGAAAAATAAGTCACAGCCACAATATTGGTTCAAAATTAGCGCGATGGTGCTCAGGCTTAGACTATAAGCACGAAGAAAACAAAAAAACTCTGGCGCTATGCCCAGAGAGGCAGATTACAAGAAACAAAGGAGCCCGGAAAGGCGCGGCGATGAGGCGAGACGGTGCCCATCCGATGCCGGGGGACATGTGCCTTTATGTGGCTGAATCGCCGCAGGAACTGCAACAAATGCTGAACAGCCTAGCTGATGCTTCTCGACGGGTCGGACTGGGAATGAACTTGGACAAGATCAAAATCATGGTCAATGAGCATGTAACCCCGGTTCCGATCACGGTCGCTGGTACACCTCTCGAAGCTGTGCAGGAGTATGTTTACCTCGGGCAGATCATACAGCTAGGTAAACATAACTTCGAGAAATAATTAAGTAGGAGAATTCAGCTTGGCTGGGCAACATTTGGAAAACTTCGTCAAGTTTGAACAATGCTAAATGTGCTAAATGCACAATGCCTAAAGACAAAAGTCTTTAACCAGTGCGTCCTACCAGTTATGACTTACGGAGCTGAAACGTGGACACTCACTGTAGGACGGGTCCATAAACTTAAAGTCGCTCAGCGAGCTATGGAGAGGGCTATGCTTGGAGTCTCCCTGAGGGATAAGATCCGAAACGAGGTTATCCGACAGAGAACCAAAGTTCTAGACATAGCCCAGAGGATTAGCAAGCTGAAGTGGCAGTGGGCCGGTCATATCTGCAGAAGAACCGATAATCGGTGGAGTAAACGAGTTCTTGAGTGGAGACCGCGTCTGGGCAAACGTAGTGTAGGACACCCTCTGGCTAGGTGGAGCGACGACTTGCGCGGGGTGGCTGGCAGAAACTGGATGAGGAGAGCCGAAAACCGGGCTCAGTGGCGCGCCATGGGAGAGACCTATGTCCAGCAGTGGACTGCAGTAGGTTGATGATGATGATGATGATGATGATGATGTGCCTTTAGCAGACACTAGCTCGCCCCGGCTTCGCACGGGTAGCCCCCGGTGAACCACCCCCCTATGTCAATCTCCTGGTTCTACCTCCCCACCAATTTTCAGCCAAATCGGTCCACCCGTTCTTGAGTTATAAGTGGTGTAACTATAACACGACTTTGTTTAATATATATAGATTTCGTCATCACCGAAACTTATCAGGCACACGCAGCACCTCGTGTGGTCTCTCATGATAAGCTCACGAAAACTATAGTCACGCCGCTAATTATATCCACTCTCATGATAAACATGTAATGTCATGGATGTTCGCACGAGGCAAGTGATAACTACCACACAACGAGCGGGCTATGCCGTGGTGTGGCCGGCCTAAGAATAGACCCCTCCGTCTCCTCCCATGGATGTCGTAAAAGACGACTAAGGGATTGTTAGTAAGATTTGTTGGTATAAGATTTGTCCTACTGCTAGTTTATTATGGAATGTGTTATTACTGGAAGAAAGCGTTAGTAAGAGTCAGTCGTGAGAAGCAATGGCGGCGATGAGCTCACCACTTGTCACGTCTATAGTCCACGATGGTGCAACCCACTGTGAAAAGCAGCCCATTGAAGCTTTGCCTACCCCTTCCGCGAAAAAAGCGTGTGTCTATGTAAGTATGTATGTACAACGGGCGTGTTAGCTGGATCTGGCTTCTAGCTAGTCTAGTAAGTTCAGAGGAACGTTTTAGTACCATTTTAAAAATGTAAAATATAGGAATTTATGTTATGACAAAAGTATAACTCGAGAGGCCGACAACAGTCAAATTCCGTCACTATGTAACTCAAGTAAAGATCAGGTAAGTTAGGAAGTTGACAGAAAAACGCTCGCGCAACAAAAAGCGTAGAAAGTGCATGACGATGGTTGCTGTAAAACTTAAGACTGGTATCAGCGGAAGCAAAATACGAACTATGCGGAAGACCAAACAACCTCGTCCGGTACAGTTCAATACCCTGAGTGGCGTAGCAATAGGGTGACAGGGCTGGTAAAATGCCACGGGCCCCCGACCCAAGAGGGCCCCGGGCCAAAAGGCCGCGAGCTCAATTTTTTTTTTTACATATTACCCGAGTAGTTTTTTTTATTTGAAAAGTATAATTTTATAAGTTGTGCTTAAAATCCAAAGCGATACAACAATTTTTTTTTTTTATTTTCTCCGAATTTGCCTCGGGTCCACAACTAAATTTTTTTAAACTTTCGAATTTGCCACGGGCCCCAGATTGTATAGTTACGCCACTCTGGCAGAACGTCTGCATTCTGGAAATGAACTGCAGTGGTTCAGTGCAGTGAACCAATATAGCAACTTAAGACTCCGTACCCAAGTTGGTCGCTGCAGAAACAACTTAGCCACTTAATAATAAAAGCCATTTATTCCCTAATTCACAATATACAATAAGTAACATTAATTAAGTACATAAGTTGATTAACTTATAATAAATAATTATTTTTAATTTGTTTGTAGAGATTCTTTTTTTTTAAATTATGTGTATCTCAATAACTATCTTAGCCACTCAGCTTAGATTGTTCTGAAGTACAGTGTGAGTGCGGAGCTCCCACGCAAAGTATGCTGCATTTGCTTTCCTGACCTCTCTGTGCCCGATTACCTCCACCCGAGAGGATCTAATGGAGGCATCCGATAGGGCCGTGGAGGTGGCTATCCATAGGCCTATAATTACACTAGATAACGCAAGTGCACCCTACTTTGCGAATCACTTTGCCTATCCGAAGTAGGTGCAACGCACCTTTTAGCAAATTTTAAATCAGTTCGCTCTCGGCCGTCTTCGTGATAGCACGTCTGATGTTAACAGAAAAATGCCTAATTGCGCCATAGTGAACTGTAAAAATTCTTCGAAATCAGCTAGCCGTGAATGGAAATATTTCGTAGCATAGTCGGTACAAAATAAAACGGCACGCTTGGTTTCATAAAAATTTAAGTGTTTGCGGTATCTTGATATATGGTCCGTATGGCAACCTATTGGAGCAAACTAATTTAAAACAAATGGACTTATTGATACAATGAATAAATTAATGAATTACTTTCCTTTTGTTTTTTTGTAGACGAGACAAGTAACCTTTGCTGATAACCTTACTCTTTCTGGTATATTTAATAATTCGTTGTGTTAGTGTCACTAACTCCCACTGTTGGAACTAGGGCAGAGTACTCACCAGCAGTGGAATAGGGTTCTGGCTTCTTCCTTCCAACCCTTCGGCCAGCTCTATCAGATCTGTCTCGTACAAGCTCTGCCCTTCCGGTAGGTTCGATAATCTGAAACGTAACGTATCAAAATAAAACCGATAAATTTAGATTTTGTTTTAACGTTTCAAAATGATAATTATTATTTAAAATATAAACTTATTTTATGTAAAGTCTGTAAATTGACTATAATATTGTGAAAGAATAATTAAAATAGCTGCAGGAGTTTGGAAGGACTAGGAAATTCTTGCGTAAGTTATAGGGAACTTTGTTTTATTTTTTCCTGACAAAAGCAACAGCAATTTAAAAAATGTAAACTAATTTTCTATTCTTGACTATATTATTCCTATAACATGTTTTTTTTTATATTTGAACACTAGAAGTGTTCAATATAAATAAAACATGTAAACAAATCTTGTGAGCCCTTCAATACAAAGCTGTGCTTTTTGCTAGTCTTTAAACTTAGTAGGGCGCTCGCGGCATATTGTCAGGATATTTTTATAGTAATGAGGCTTTTTGTCAGGACTTTCCAGTGAGTCAGGTAAGTCTAATTTTAAACCATATTTGTTCATGCCTTAGAGATTTCAGTTATTTTTACAAGCTTTTATTTATTTAACTTGCATGCAGTGTATGTCCGGGTGGAATCTTGAAACTGAATTTTAAAGCAGTTATCATCAACCGATTGAGCTGAAATTTGGGATACCTGTCAAGTTCCGATGACAATACAATATGATGATGACAGCGAGCTGATCTGATGATGGAGACGGAAGGTGGACAACGGAATTCCTCGATGGATAATAGTAGACTGGCTGTGTTTAGGCTCATATTGGTCAGCACACGGTTACGATCACTAATTTTATAAAAGCTTGTATTGAAAAAAAAAAACACAAGAAACGTATTCGTTTATTTGTTTCTTATTTAACGGTACTTAAATCTTTATTCTTATCAGTCTATTCTAATAGAATTGGGTACACTTTTTACATTTCTTTACCTATTTTCTGGTACATTGCCAATTATTTTTATGTAACTAGTTCCTTGTAACGTTCGTAACATCATTTACCTTTGATCTTAATATCTTAGATCTGTTGGCGCACATAATCTACTATATAAAAATAAGTCAGGTTTTCCTTCCTGACGCTATAACTCCAGAACGCACGAACCGATTTCCACGGTTTAGCATTCGTTGGAAAGGTCTCGGGCTCCGTGAGGTTTATAGCAAAGAAATTCATACAATCTCTGATACATAGCATGTACTACAAACCAATATTTTAAGTAGATGGCGCCGGTGCGTGATACATTGTTTGACAGCTACTCATTGTTCTTAGCTCAGTTAATTTCATGTGACAAACCGGTATTGTGTTAAATATAATCACCAAACGAAATGTTACATAAAACGAAGCCATCTGGTGGCGAAACGGAGTTCGCCGGGTTTGCTAGTAAATAATAAAAAGTATTCTATCATCACCTTTAGACTTCCACATCTGGATGAGGCATCCCCTATAAAATGCAATGGGGATTTGCCATAATCCCCACGCCTTGCTGGCGGATTGGTGATCGCAGTATTGGTGTTGAGTACTCAGGTGGATGCTGCTGCTCATCACCAATAATAACTTTCAATACATTTACAATTCAGTCTCGATTCGGTCAATTTTCAATTGGCCTTTAGGTTGGTAGTAGTAGTAGAGCTTTTTTGTGAAAGAGTTCGTCCGGGGAAGTTTTTTTTTTTTTTATACTACTGAATGACGGTACAAGCAGATGGCCTACCTGATGATAAGCGGTAACCTCTGCCTATGAACAGTGCATTACCTCATAGGTCACGTCCACCTAGGACGCACCCTATGTGGCATTGCCCTGCGCCCGCCACCATGAGACATAAAGATGAAAAGTCTCATGTGCCTGTAATTTCACCGGCACCCTTACCCTTCGAACCGGAACACAGCAATGCGAGCACTACTGCTTTGCGGCAGAAATAGGTATGGTGGTAGTACTTCCCCGGACGAACTCTCACAAAAAAAGCTCTACTACTACTAAAGTACTACCACCATACCTATTTCTGCCGCAAAGCAGTAGTGCTCGCATTACTGTGTTCCGGTTTGAAGGGTATGGTCGCCGGTGATATTACAGGCACTTGAGAATTTTCATCTTTGTCTCAGGGTGCCGGGCGCAGTGCAATGCCACATAGGGTGCGTCCTAACTGTACGTGACCTATGAGGTTAATTTTATTTAATAATACTTAGAATGTCGGTACAAGCAGATTGCCCACCTGATGATAAGCGGTACCCTCTGCTTATGAACAGTGCATTATAACATAGGTCACGTCCACCTGGCGACTTATGCGGCATTGCATTGCGCCCGCAATGCGTCACCCTCACACATAAAGATGAAAGTCTCATGTGCCTGTAATTTCACCGGCACCTAACCCTTCAAACCGGAACATAGCAATGCGAGCACGATTGCTTTGCGGCAGAAATGAGGTATTGTGGTAGTACTACCCCGGACGAACTCTTTCACAAAAAAGCTCTACTACTAACAACAATTTCACGGTGACATACTGGTGGAAGGATTCTGGTGGGATTCCTTACCTGGCTCTGAGCATTTCATCTATGGGCAGGTCTTCTGGTACTGGCTTGAGGTATGGCACGTTACCCGCGAGCATGTATGACGTCACCATCCCGCTGGGTCCGTTGCCTGGAGAAGAAATTTAAACATATTTTTATTTTTTTAACTATGATAGATTCTGTGGATATACCTCTGTTTGACCACGATCTCACCTGTTGGTACGTGACGATGTGGCCGAAGATGATGCACAAAGGTCTAGAAGGCACCTATTTACCTATTAGCCTTGAAGAGACCCAGATTATAGTTTTCAGGAAAGACAGACGACGGTAGGGCATTCCACTCCATAGCAGTTCACATTATAAAGGGAGAACGGTAGAACTGAATCCATTAATAAATATAATGCTGGACAGTTCACACAACATTATATAACCCCAAGCTAAGCAGAGCTTGTGTTATGGGTACTAGATAACTGATATAATTAATACAATATATTGCATAAATAGATATTTTTTATTATACATAGAAAACACCCAGAACACCCTGAACAAATATCGGCAGATCGTACAAATATTTGTTCAGAGGCGGGCATCGAACCAGCAACCTCCTACGTCGCAGGCAAACCTCCGCCAGCCGCGCCACAGAGGTCGTCAGATAGATATAGACGTAAATTTCCCCCCCTTTTTTAATAGAAGGGGGTAAGGGCAAGAGGAGAAGGTGTTCTCAGTCTGCTGATCCTGTGAAATGCCCCATTCTCATCATCAGCAGTCTTCTACTGGACGAGGCAACTCCATAGAATGCAATGAATCCTCATGTACCAGTATCATAATCACCACGCTTGGCAGGTGGATTGGTGAGAGCAGTATAGGTGTTAAGTACTCAGGTGGATGCTGCTACACATCCCCGGATGTAATCTCTTATTCACCTTTTAGGTTAATATAATGAACTTAAAATTGGGACTCCAAACTGAAGGTGGCCTGGGGGCCAATAACACTAATTTTGAACAATACAAACCAACAAAGAAAACACAACCAAAACCATTACGCTATGCTTTATTTCGTATCACGCTATTCATTTGAACGTGTATTCTAAGTTTGGGCTATGACACATTATGCGGAAAGTACGCGACGGGATTTCCACCCGGTTACGCTAGGGGGGGCCATCGATAAACCATGTCAGAGGCCCTCGGGCGGCTTGACAAACTCCGACACCAGAGGCCAGCACTACCTCATACGAAACGAACGAACGAACTACGATTGAATAATTGGTGTTTTAATTGACAAGATGGGAACGCGTCGAAACAACCAGACGGATCTGTTGACCTTAGAACTCTTAGGACAATTACAGCAATATCAATTTCAGTCGTCACTACTAACAAGCTTCATAAAATGCAAAAAAGATTGTGGATTTTCATTTTGATATTGTTTGTTTGGCCCTAGGGCGGCCTGACAAACTCTGACACCAGAGGCCAACACTACCTCATACGAAAAACAAACAAACATTGTTTGTTTTATGATTTTGATTTTCTTATTCATAAACATTCGATGGTTCTATTTGTCTATTGAGAAGTTGATGAGTAATGTTGGGAAAAACAAATAGGCCGAGGCTATAACTGGCAAAAAATGGATGATGACTGCTTTTTATCAGCTGAACTCGGATCAAAGTTTTTTACATGATTTGATGATTTAATCCTTTAATAAATGAGAGTCATTCAAGAGCTTCAGATAAAAAACCGGCCAAGTGCGAGTCGGACTCGCGCACGTAGGGTTCCGTACCATTATTATTAAAAACGGCAAAAAAACACGTTATCAATATCGAGCAAAAACGAGCAAAAAAATCACGTTTGCTGCCCAATTATTTTTTTGATTTTTTTATTAGTATTTGTTGTTATAGCGGCAACAGAAATACATCATCTGTGAAAATTTCAACTGTCTAACTATCACGGTTCATGAGATACAGCCTGGAGACAGACGGACCACCGAGCCTTAGTCAGAGGCTTCGTTTTGGGTACAGAAACCTAAAAAATAAAAAAAAGGCGATACTAACAAGAGGCTTGTAAAAAGCGAAAATGTTTAAAATAACTCACCTATTACAACAACTTCTTTGTAGATTACATCTTCGGAGAGAGTGTGCTGGCAAGTTTTCATATTGTCCTTCATATTAACAGATTATATCCCTATTATTCACTATTCACTATACGTCTATCTAACAACTATAATAACTTTAAAAGCTAGCTGCCAAGCGTTTACAAATAAATGCAGTTTAATAAATTATATCACAATTAAGTTTGTTCTGTATTGATTGTATTTCGTCGAATTACAATTATATATCGTCAATTTTAAACTTTAAATCTTCCAAGATCTGATTAGCTTCGTCAAGTTACTATTATATAAATTTATATACGTGTCTAAAATGCCAGTTATCACGATTACGTGCAGTTTTAAGTCTTACGGACTCGTTTTGATTCGGTATTTTTTCTTCCGTCGCCTTATGTTCTTGTAATAATTTAAATGAGCCGTTTTTGTGTTAGTTGGAGCCACGTTGTAAGAAGGCCGCCCGCTATTGCAAGTCTTCTTTATATATCTGTAACAAAGACAATACATTCAATTACAATACAATTAGGTACGACGCATAAGAAATTTGAATTCTTAGAAAACCATGTTGAAGTCAGATTCCTCTAAAAAATATTATGTCGCAGCCAACTGGTTGAATCAGACGTTTAATTGGACGGCTTGCCATTTCCAGCCGTTTAATTGAACGGCTAGCCATTTTCAGGCGTAATTGGACGGCTAGCTAGTTCCATACGTTTAATTGGACGTCTAGCTATTTCCAGCCGTTTAATTGGACGGCTAGCCATTTCAAGCCGTTTAATTGGACGGCTAGCCATTTCCAGACGTTTAATTGGACGGTTAGCCATTTCCCTCCGTTTAATTGTGCGGCTAGTCATTTCAATCCCAAGTTTTTTTATTTACTATGTCTAGTAAAATAGTGTAAAAAAACTAATCTACATGGGGAGTACAATCACACGATGATAATACTATAGCTATTTTCTTGAGGTCCCAGGATTAATTATGAAGTGAATGGCGTTGTTCAATGAAATGCCTAGCCGTCCAATTAAACGGCTGGAAATGGCCAGCCATCCAACCAAACGGCTGCAAATGGCTACGGCTGAACTCAACCAGTTGGCCGCGACATATACATATAAGTTTTGCGCATAGGCTAAATCGTAAGACCTAGGACGTGAAATTTGGAGGGTACATTCTTTTTGTGGTCGACTCGTTTAAAAAACTGCTGCTTTGTTGCTTTCGCTTGTGGCGCGAAATTATGTTTTTTTCGTGTTTTTTGCTCATCACAGCTCACTTCTTTAGATAGCGAAAACTATGTTGCCGGTAATTATATGACACACAAGTTTTAATTTATAGTATCACATCACATGATACATTAGTTTAGCTATGAATGTGCCAGAAACAAAAAACACTGTAAAAACCAATGTAGCACAATCGTAGCTAAACTAATGTATGTAATTTATCTGAAACATAAAATTAAAACTCTTTTCGGTATCTGAAGAAGTGTTGGAGAGCTGTGATGAGCAAAAAACACGACAAAAATTGAATTTCGCGCCACAAGCGAAAGCATCCACATTAATAGTATAGGATTAAAAGCATCGCAAGAGTGGGCCAAGTCACGGGAAAAACTAGACTATATTATGTTAACAAAAAGTAAAGAAGTAAATTATCATAATCGTTAATCAATATCAAGGTTACCTTGGCACTTTGGCACACGGGATGTTTATAATTTTGCAACCATTATACGGTTTTAGTGCGCTGTCAATTCGTTCCACGATTATGTTTTAAATAATTTACTGTTATCATAAATATCATGATAAAGTGCTTATAAACTGATTATATATTATAGATGGGAAGATGGGGGGCGTGCAATGAACCAGCTAGGCTGTGGCAAATACATAAAATATACATTATGCTCCGCTTGATAAAGCTTTTTGAAAGAGCTCGTCCGGGGAAGTACTACCACCATACCTATTTCTGCCGCAAAGCAGTAGTGCTCGCATTGCTGTGTTCCGGTTTGAAGGGTAAGGGTGCCGGTGAAATTACAGGCACATGAGACTTTTCATCTTTATGTCTCAGGGTGGCGGGCGCAGTGCAATGCCACATAGGGTGCGTCCTAGGTGGACGTGACCTTTGAGGTAATGCACTGTTCATAGGCAGAGGTTACCGCTTAACATCAGGTGGGCCTCTTACTTGTTCCGTCATCCAAGTAGTATATAAAAAAAAAAAAAAAAAAAAACATTTTAATTAAATAACTCGTAAAATACAGATAATTTTACAAAACCCTTTTAGTCTTCGGTTTTATTGTATTGATTTTATTTATCGAATATTTTAACCAATAACATCCACCTTGTTGAGAAACAATCAAATCAAGCCAAAAGTTAGCAGTAACTTTGTGTTTTTATTTTAAAGAAGTATTGTCCTACCGTGTTTCTGCTATATACAGTGATCCCTCGGAATTGAAATGTATGTAGTAGGTACATACATACATAGACACACGCCTTTTTCCCCGAAGGGGTAGGCAGAGCCTCAATGGGCCTCTTTTCACAATGGGTTGCACCATCATGGAATATAGACGTGACGAGTGGTGAGCTCATCGCCGCCATTGCTTCCCACGCCTGACTCTGCTAACGCTTTCTTCCAGTAATAACACATTCCATAATAAGCTAGCAGCCAGGACAAATCTTAAAACAACGAATCTTATCAACAAGTCCGGGTCTGCTCGATCCGTCATTCCAAGTTGATTTCAATAAAAAAATGAGCGCGTAACCACAGACTATTTAAAAAAAAACGAATAAGAGTAAAAATCCTCATTAGTTTGGCAGACTTGTATTATAATGGACGGAAAAAAAGTTATATCATAACATTATTTTGTTAGACTAAAAGTGTTATTATAATATAATTCATATTATATTTTATATATTTATTTATTAGAATAACCAACATAGTATGCACCGTTACAAGTAATTACAACACATGATAATTATATTATTATGCATGCCAAGTGCCAAGTGCTACCACAAATATAGGTGACCGACAACATGCTAGTAGCGAGAACAGATAAAAAATATAAAAAAATAAAAATTATCAGAAATTAATTACAATTACAACAATATCCTACAAATTTAATTAAATAAAAATAATAATATATAAAACCTAAAACCTAAACAGATTCTATATATTCCTATTCTATTCTATTTCTTTTTTTTTTTTCATTCTATTTTTGAATTTCGTTATTGTGTTTATAAAGTATGTCAATATAAAATCGTTTTGAAGTTTATAATTCCAATTTTACGATATGAGAACAGACAAAAATCTTTATCTATTCTATTTACACGTTTCCTACAATACTGCATGTGTTATCTTATCTATTTATTGATATATTTTTGAAAATAAGATAAGTACTATCATGACATCATTTTTGCGTCACCTGATACAATTTTTGTATAGTCATCGTACGTATACGTTTTTTTTTTGAGAATAGCTTATTTAAGATTCCAGTATTATTAATAATTATTTTCGAAAAAAATCGACTTCGAAGCCAGGAATTTATCCCCAATACAAGATTTTATAATATTAGTGATCGGAACCGTGTGCTGATCACAATGAGCTTAAACACGGCCAGTCTACAATTTATACATCGAGGAGTTGTCCACCTTCCGTCTCCATCATCAGATCAGCTCGCAGTCACCATCATATTGTATTGTCATCGGAACTAGACAGGTATGCCAAATTTCAGCTCAATCGGATATCGGAAAGTCGCCCTTTTTTTCACCATGAAATACCATCGTCACCCATGAAATACTTATGATTTTAGACGACCTCTGTGGCGCGGCGGGCGAAGGTTCGCCAGCGACGCAGGATGTTGCGGGTTCGATTTTCGCCTCAGAACAAATATTTATACGAACTGCAGATATTTCTTCAGCGTGTTCTAGGTATTTTTTATGTATAATAAAAATATCTATATAAGTAATGTATTGTATCAGATATCTAGTACCCATAACACAAGCTCAGCTTATCTTGGGGCTAGATAATGTTGTGTGAACTGTCCAGCATTTGTTTGTTATTTATTTATCATTCAGTAGTTCCAATGGCTGTCTCTGGTCTTCTTCATCAGTGTCGCTTCACTAAATGGCACTTCATGAATGCACATGCCTGACTTGTTGCTGAAAATACTAAAATCGCTATATGTGTGCCTATAATATTTGAGTTCCTTCAGTTCCTCATGGATCCCATCATCAGAACCAGATTTTTATGAAAATGGGACCAATATGGAAGTATATCTGTCAAATAAAAATAACACTAAATAGGTTCATAAATGACGGAGATAATTGAGGTTAATTAATTTTAGACCCCATAATCTGCACCATATTACGAAACAATCGAATCTACCCACAAATTAAAGGTAATTTTGTGTTTTTTTTTCTATCGATATAATATTGTCCTATCGTGTTTCTGGTACAGTGATCTCTCGGAATTACAATGTAGTTTTTTTTTATACATCGTTAGATGACGGGACAAGCAGCAGGGCAACCTTTTGTTAAGCGGTACCCTCTGCCTATAAACAGTGCATTATCTCATAGGTCACATCCACCAAGTACGCGTCCTATGTGGCATTGCACTGCACCCGCCACCCTGAGACATAAAGATGGAAAGTGCCTGTAATTTCACCGGCACCCATACCCTTCAAACCTGAACACAGTAATACGAGCACTGCTACTTTACGACACAAATAGGTATGGTGGTAGTACTTCCCCGGACGAACTCTTACACAAAAAAGCTATAAGTGTATTTTTTTCTATCGAGAAAATATTGTCCTATCGTGTTTTTGGTACAGTGATCTCTCGGAATTATAATGTAGTATCCATGCATATTTATAACCAGAATATTTTACTTGATTAGTTTTTTAGTACTACTGGATATAATATATTCGCGACTGACAGATAAATTATCTTATCTTAATCCAACTACGCACAAATATAATTTATAAACTACGCATGCGGAAGTGTTTCCGTTAAGGTGGTTGCTTTTTCATACTAACGTATTTTACCAAATATGGGCGAACAGAGTATAATTTTACACTGAAATGGCTGTTGTTGGCTTTTATATTGATTATTATTTGCGGCAAATCATATTTGGTTGAAGAAATCAGTCGATTAATAGCGAAAACAATATCGAAATGACTTTAATGGAATTCATTGTCGATGTTATTTTCGCTATTAATCCAGATTTTTCTTACAATACCACCCAATAGACCACGTGATATTTCGATAGCTTACGTTAATCTCATACATTGTTATATAAAATAAGATAAGATAAATTTATTTCGAAACAAACACAGGTTAATCTTAAGTAACAAAAAGTGAGCTTTACAAAAATAATGATATAAAGTAAAAACAACATGCAAATTGGAATCATTATACAGTGGGTCCCAAACTTGGCTATAGGCCTGTATATTGGTGACTCTGAATTTCCCGTTCAGAGATAATGGTAGCTTGTGTTAGCTTTGCTGCTCGTTCGTTACCAACTGAGTAACTTAATACACATAATGCGTGAGTCAAAGAAACAAATGTGCTTTGGCTGTTCAACAAGCGTCTTCGCTATTAGAATGTTACTTTGTCTAACCTCTGTTTTAGTTTCGCTAGAATATAACCACGTCGCGTAAAGTAGGTCGAATTTAATGGATGAGGTGCCAGACATATCTGTATATATCTACTATCTATATCTATTGTAAACACCTATAGGGTTGCCATCACTTAAATTGCTACTCCGGACAAATATTATATATTAAAAACCACAGACTGGTATAAGATTTGTCATAGCTGCTAGCTTATTATGGAATGTGTTATTACTGGAAGAAAGCGTTAGCCGAGTCAGTCGTGGGAAGTAATGGCGGCGATGAGCTCACCACTTGTCACGTCTATATTACACGATGGTGCAACCCACTGTGAAAAGAGGTTCATTGAGGCTCTGCCTACCCCTTCGGGGAAAAAGGAGTGTGTCTATGTATGCATGTATTTTGTCGAAATCGGTATTTTAATACCGACATCGATATCAGTCTGCTTGTTATCTCCGTACTGCGAGAGCGAATCCGCGTAACGGTCGGACGCTGGTTTAATGTTATTATTTCAAATCAATACATTTTGTAGATAAGTAACTATATATTTACCTATCACATACCTGCTAATTATTTTTGTATATATAACTACGATTACCACTTCGTTTTGGCGTTATTATAGTAATTTGTAGTACGATAAGATCTAACAAATTACATTGTTACTTATACATGACTACTATAAGGGCCAATTTTCATTACCGCAGAAGAGAAGCGAAGTTCGCACACATTACCAACATTACATATAGGTACGAGTATTAGTATTTTGAACTTTATCTGCATTGTTTTAGATCTCTTCAAGACGGCATGCGGCAGTCGCGCTTGAGGATTCTTTTTACCAATTTATCAACTGGTACGTAGCATAATAGACGGAAAGAACAATGGGAACTCCCCATACATAAATAAATAAATAATACAATAAATAATGCTGGACTGTTCACACAACATTATCTAGCCCCAAGCTAAGCAGAGCTTGTGTTATGGGTACTAGATAACTGATATACTTAATACAATATATTACATAAATAGATATTTTTTATTATACATAGAAAATACCCAGAACACCCAGAACAAATATCTGCGAGCGCACAAATATTTGTTCCGAGGCGGGAATCGAACCCGCAACCTCCTGCGTCGCAGGCCGAGCTTCGCCCGTCGCGCCACAGAGGTCGTCCCAATTGTTTGACCCAACTTTTTAGACTAACTTAATGTACAGTTGAGATACTTTTGGTTATTGATAATGAAAAAGCTAATTTAATTTCTTGCTTATAAGTTGTGGGAAAGTAATGAAGCTTGTTGCGTTTTGTTTCACGCAAACGCAATGAGTTGACTTATCTAATTATTAAGAAATACAACTTTTGCTTCCCAACTTCTAAAAATATACAAGTTCTTTAGAAAAATTGGACAAAAACAACATTTTAGAACCGTACTAATTACTTCCATGAATGGGCCCTGGTTAATTTTTTATTGACCTGGGTCAGCGGTTGTTCACCTCCTTTCAAAAGGGTTCAAACTAATATGTGTGATATATTCCACACATACCGCTTGGGTTGTGTACCCATAACACAAGCTCTGCTTAGCTTGGGGCTAGATAATGTTGTGTGAACTGTCCAGTATTATTTATTTTATTTATTTTATTCCCATTTTCTTCCGCAGCAATGTATGTGACGCTATGAATAACTCTTTGTATGACAGTAGGTACGTTTTAAACACAGGCCGAACTCCAAAGTTCAGTTCGTATTATCATATAACGGTACCTATTCACTATTTGTATAAAAGCCAACCTGTCTGTCTGTTCGTACACTTGAACTGGAACTAGAGTTTTACAGGACTGATTCAAATGTGGTTTTTACTGTCTTGTTGGTTTTTAGGGTTCCGTAACCAAAGGGTAAAACGGCACCCTATTACTAAGACTTCGCTGTCCGCCCGTCTGTCACCAGGCTGTATCTCATGAACCGTGATATTTTCACAGTTGAAATTTTCACAGATGATAATAACAAATAGTCGCTTTTACATTCCTCTATACGTCTAACTTATTATATTGCGGCCAAATAAATTACTTTTCACACCACCTGCTCGACAATGTCCAATTACATATATCATGCAACCTCAATGTAAAGTAAATCTCCCAAGGGATATAAAGTTGTATGAAACTCCCTAGGGAATAAAGTGATTTGAATTTGGAACGTCATGTTCGTGTGGAAACTCGTGGACAACTCTGAGTAAAAAAAGCCCATATGGCACTGTAAAGAGGTTTCTTCGAAAATCGAAATAGCCACCATAAACAGAACTCAAATAAATAATATTTTAAAAAATTAAAAAAACACGCTTTTATAGCTCACCGAACTAAAAAATATAACAATTTTCAATTTCAAAGAGTTTATATTACAGTAGTAGAAGATCGAACAATCAATCATATTTTTTTTTTTTTAGTTGGCAACTATCTATGAGAGGAGAGTTATGAAAAGTAGTAAAAAGCACCCCACGCTTTTTAAAAAAAAAAAAAAAAAAAAACTGATTGATTGTTCGATCTTCTACTACTGTAATATTGTATACTGTATAACTCTTTGAAATTTAAAATTATTTTCTATTTTTTAGTTCGGTTAGCTATAAAAGCGTGTTTTTTTAATTTTTTTAAAATATTATTTATTTTTAATTTTTTAGTTCGATTTATCAATTAGTTATTTGTTGACATGTGGTATTCTCACATTTCTCACAGTAAGGCCCTCTAACTCTCTCTCTCTCTCTCTCTCTCTCTCTCTCTCTCTCTCTCTCTCTCTCTCTCTCTCTCTCTCTATGCAAAGTTTCAAATTAATCAGACTTCTGGAAATTGGTGAAAATTATGCTCAAAGATTCAGTTACATACATACATACATACATACATACATAGATACAACACAAGCTAATAAAAGCGTGTTAAAAAAAAGTACATTTACAAAGAACACAGACAAGAGTGTATACAAAGAATGTGAAACAAAAGACTGTGTTTGGTGCTGTGATTTTCAGGGATTTTTTATTGTCTCGCAGAATGTGTGAAAAGTATAGCATGCACCTCTGGCATAAAGCCTGTCTTCGTCTTGGACAGCTTGAACCCCTCGCTTCACTCAGGACTGTAGAGTCCCTCGTTACGCTCAGGGTTCAATATGCCGTCCGCAACGTAAGACGCTGCTTTATTCCCACAGTGCATAATCTACTATTTCGTTTATGAGAAAGAATAGACAGTGTAAAACACACTATAATTTCTCCCAAAATTACAGGACGTTCAAAACGCCAATAAATGTATGAACTATGGTCAAACGTCAAAACTTACAGGCCGCGAGGAGATTTAGTCATTCTGTGTTTTCCCATACGGTGTCTTACCACAGAATATATACAGTAGTCTTACGCACTTCGTATATTATTATCCTTGTTCACCACAAGAGTAGGTAGGTAAGTAACAAGTTTTCCTTAAGGCGAGGCATTGCTAAACTATTATTTCCTATGGGATTTCGACACAGTTCTAAAATCGTTTTTGTTTCCTACGACGATTAATTGTTATATCCTACTACAATTATTAAAGTGTCTGTTTGGTGAATCTACCTAGAAAATTAAGAGGCTTTGAGGAAATGACAATAGCGCCTGCACAACGAAACGTGTACGAAATCACGAAAACAAATATTTGCCGCGTAATCGAAATTATAAATCTACTATGCCCTCTAAAATAATATTACTTGTTACTCTTATTAGTTTTATCAGTGTACGTTGATAAGTAATCGAGAATATTTACGTTATAAGCGCATTGTCTACAATGCGTCTTTGTGTACAATGCATGTCTTGAATGCACAAAATCTACACAGTTCATCATATTTTCAAGGGCATGATCGAGCCAAAAACAAGATTTGGAAAAAAAACTCGATAAAAATAACAAAAAGCGGCCAAGTGCGAGTCGGACTCGCCCATGAAGGGTTCCGTAGCAGCAAGTAACATAATATAAAAGTTCTTGGATGGATTACGATTTAAGACGTATTAAAAAAAAACTACTTACTAGATCTCGTTCAAACCAATTTTGGTTGGAAGTTTACATGGTAATGTACATCATATTTTTTTTGTAGTTTTATAATTCTCTTATTTTAGAAGTTATGGACACACTTTTTACCAATTTGGAAGTATCTCTCGCGCAAACTATTCAGTTTAGAAAAAAAAAATATTAGAAACCTCAACATCATTTTTGAAGACCTACCCATAGATACCCCACACGCATAGGTTTGATGTTTTTTTTTTTAAGTTTCAGTGCTAAGTATGGGGAACCCCAAAAATAATTGTTTTTTTTTTTAATTTTTGTGTAAAAATCTTAATGCGGTTCACAGAATACATCTACCTACCAAGTTTCAACAGTATAGCTCTTATAGTTTCGGAAAAAAAGGCTGTGACATACACGGACAGACATACAGACAGACATGCCGAATCCATAAGGGTTCCTTGTCTTTGACTACGGAACCCTAAAAAGGCTGTCACAAAAAGGGTAGGTATAGCGCAGAGTGTTGAGAGCTTCTTGGCCATCTCCGCCATACAGAGCAATTACAATTGCCTGAAGGAAATCTGGCTGCAAGAACACTTCCAGCTGGTGAACGAAGTTGGGGTTTTGTATAAAAATAGAGAACACTGGGAACCCTGTATCTTGGGAACTATTAGACCTAGAAAATTGGATTAGGACTCAAACTGTCAGGAATTTTGATTACTTTAAAAAAGTAATAGTGACATTTCTCGTCAGACCCTGCCTATGCCGTTTTTTTTCCGCAAAACTATAAGAAGTGAAGAAAAAAGAGGTTTTTCAGTAATAACTCAGCGAGCTTACATTTTAGAATGCTGCAAATCTGGATAAATACTATCTAGGTGGACCCAAACAACATACCAAAACAGCAAGTTTACCGCAATTATTGCAATTTCAGCGTTTTTTTTGTACTATTTGATTGGCCTAGTAGGATATAATGATGAAGATTAACTTTTTTTTATTTTATTTTTATACTACTGGAATAGCGGAGCAAGCAGATGACCCACCTGATGTTAAGCGGTAACCTCTGCCTATGAACAGTGCATTACCTCATAGGTCACGTCCACCTAGGACGCGCCCTATGTGGCATTGCACTGCGCCCGCCACCCTGAGACATAAAGATGAAAAGTCTCATGTGCCTGTAATTTCACCGGCACCCTTACCCTTCAAACCGGAACACAGCAATGCGACCACTACTGCTTTGCGGCAGAAATAGGTATGGTGGTAGTACTTCCCCGGACGAACTCTTTCACAAAAAAGCTCTACTACTACTAATTGTTTTTGTTACTACTGTATATTGTTTTTGTTGTCATAAACTGTACAAATTTTGCTAAAAATACGTTTAAATAAATAAATAATTCTTTATTTCAGAAATAATATGATCCACAGTACATTACACAAAAAAAAAAACTAAACACTTAAACACAGGTTTAAACAATAAAATAAAATTATAAAAATGACGAATTTCGGAAGCTACTTAGGTGGCAATCTCCACCCAGCGTCGGAACACTTGTCTGCCTCAGTCTATCCGCCAGACTCTGGCTGGATGATAGCATTATGACATGAGTCAACTAAGAGAAGAGTTTAAGAGAAGCCTAATTGACTATTGAACTATTCTGTGGTATTGATAGCCTCTTAAGTTTGCGCATCCAATCAAGTCAATACAGAAAACAACCGTGACATAATCTTTTTTTGTATAGAGTAGCTAGGTAACCGTCTGGTAACCTTGTTGCCACGTTTGATAACAGTGTTTGTTACGAATAGCACGGTCTGGAGAATGATCCTGGCAGGACGCCAGATGGTGACATTCGCAGACAGGCTACGGTGATTAGGGCCAGCTATTACACTAGTAGTTAAAACAAGGAAATCACGAATGAGGACTATTAGAGTAAATGTTAATCCCACGCACTTTATAACGACATCAATCAGAGTTTTACATTACTTCTATACCTAGTTTTACATTACTTCTATACCTAGTTTTACATTACTTCTATACATAGTTTAACATTACTTCTATACATAGTTTTACATTACTTCTATACATAGTTTTACATTACTTCTATACATAGTTTTACATTACTTCTATACTTAGTTTTACATTACTTCTATACATAGTTTTACATTACTTCTATACATAGTTTTACATAACTTCTATACCTAGTTTTACATAACTTCTATACCTAGTTTTACATTACTTCTATACCTAGTTTTACATTACTTCTATACCTAGTTTTACATTACTTCTATACCTAGTTTTACATTACTTCTATACCTAGTTTTACATTACTTCTATACCTAGTTTTACATTACTTCTCTATACCTAGTTTTTCTATAATTTTTTAGTAGTAGTAGAGCTTTTGGGTGCAGCCGTATTGATCCCATGGATTCATCCCACGAATATTTATTTCCGGATTCATACCAAAATGTAGGCCGTATTCATCCCACGAATAATAAAATTGTATTATTGTCCGTATTAATCCCAAAATGTAGTCCGGATTCATACCACGGCCTATAACAATGGATATTAATACGGGCAGACAGAAAAATGCAAGATCCTTGCATATATTTGAATATATTTTTGTTGGATGCAAATTATTTTTTGTGAAAGAGTTCGTCCGGGGAAGTTCTTCCTCCATATATTCCGGTTTGAAAGGTATGGTTGCCGGTGAAATTACAGCCACATGAGACTTAGCGTCTTAACATCTTTAGCCTCAAATAGGTTAAAGACAGCCCTGCCTATACCTAGTTCCAACCAGGTATAAATCAACATGGCTGACATACCAAGCTCTCGCAAAAATGCGCGCTTCCTGTTACACACTTCCGTCACTTTTCACGAAATCACTCCCAGAGATTGCAGGAAAAATTTTAGACATCAAAAACTAACCAAGCAGCGATACCTACCTAGTGTATTGATTTACTAAGTAACAGTAAATGACCCGCACTTGATGACTAACGGCTTTGAATAGCGCGCTTCGAGTCCTCAGACTAAATAGAGAAGTTCAAACAGACCACGGCGTACGAAGCAAGAGAAGCCAAAACTACGCTCATATTACTACCACTTCGACTGTCCCTACATCAACCACTGTTGTGAGCGCCATGTGCCTCGCAAACCGTTCGTAAGAGCGGGTGAGTGGCGTACCTACCTGCCTGCCTTACTAACTTGAGTTTTTATTTTTTATTTGTTTTCATTCATTTAATTTTGTATTCTTGTGTTTAATTGATTATGTGTGTTAATGTGTATGTGTGACATGTGTTATTATTGTTATTGAATTTATATGTACCTACCTATTATGAGTCTAAGTAAATTGAATTAATTAAATAAATTAAATTAAATATATAAACCGAATATAACTAATAGTACTACACCCAAACTTGTTTGTAGGATTCGTTGGTATAAGATTTGTCCTGCCTGCTAGCTTTTATTACTGGAACAAAGCGTTAGTAGAGCCAGTCGTGGAACGAAATGGCGGCGATGAGCTCACCACTTGTCACGTCTATTTCCCACGATGGCGCAACCCACGGTGAAGAGGCCCATTTGAGGCTCTGCCTACACTTTCGGGGAAAAGGGCGTTTGTCTATGCATGTATATGTATTACTTAATTTCAATAAAAACTCATGAAACGTACGGTGCAAAGACGGCAAAAACCACAGTCACGTGTAAGCTTACAAGAGCAGATATCTAACCGCAGGTGTATGTATGTACCTAACTAATACGTACACACACGCACTCACACAGTTGTGTCACCGACAGGATGTGTTTGTGTGTTACCTGTGTAACACGCACACACGCATAGGAAACTGGCGTCAGTTTGCGACAGCGCAATGTTCCGTCTTACTTTATCTGTTTGTCTGAGTTTGAGTCATGAAAAAGTTGATTCACTGAATAAAATTGAACTGAATATATAAACCAAATGACCAAATGTACAATTATGATTAATGACGTCAGAGGTCGTGGGTTCAACGATTACTAACTATTTCGTGTCACCGGTTCTAATGGGTGCGTCCGTATTGAACCCATGTATTTTTTTATTATTTTTATTATGCTACTTCATTGACGTAACAAGCAGATGGCTTACCTGATGTTAAGCGGTAACCTCTGCCCATGAACAGTGCATTACCTCATAGATCACGTCCACCTAGGACGCGCCCTATGTGGCATTGCACTGCGCCCGCCACCCTGAGACATAAAGATGAAAAGTCTCATGTGCCTGTAATTTCACCGGCATCCTTACTCTTCAAACCGGAACACAGCAATGCGGGCACTATTACTGCTTTGCGGCAGAAATAGGTATGGTGGTAGTACTTCCCCGGACGAACTTTTTCACAAAAAAGCTCTACTACTACTAAATCAAGGATACTAAATAAGGACTACTAAATATAAGGATTCATCCTACGAATATTTATTTCCGGATTTTGACCTAAATGTAGGCCGTTTCTTAGTCACCCTACTGTAAGTAAGAGACTAAGTTTAAGTTTATAGTTTATGGTATTTATAAACTTTGGTACACATACATACACACATAAACACACGCCTTTTTCCCGGTAAGGTAGGCAGAGCTTCAAATGGGCCACTTTTCACGTGGGTTGCACCATCGTGGGAAATAGACGTGACAAGTGGTGAGCTCATCGCCGCCATTGCGTCCCACGACTGACTCTGTTAATGCTTTCTTCCAGTAATAACACATTCCAGCAGCCAGTACAAATCTTATACCAACGAATCTTACAAACAAGTCCGGGTAACCTTAGTCGGCTTTTACGACATCTAAAATTCTAGCAATACAGGCATAATTAACTCCTTATTTCAGGTGAAATTCACTTAAGTATCTAATTCAAACAGTTAACACCGTGACAGCAGAAAATAACAGAAAACGCAATCCACTTTAATTACCGCAATTCAATTAATTAACGTAATTAAATTAAATTAAATTCAATAACAATAAAAGTAGTAAGTACAATAATATTTCATGATCCTAGTAAATTAGAATTAATTTTAATTGTCATTAAGATATGGGAATAGCCAAAAAAAAATAGTTCTAGCAATAAGAAAGAAAATTCCAAAAAAAAACAACCTCTAAGGGGGTGCAGCGGATTTTGAAGATTATATGAAGAAGAAAAAAAGCGGCCAAGTGCGAGTCAGACTCGCCCATGAAGGGTTCCGTAGCAGCAAGTAACATTGAATGAAAGGTAAATTGCTGTTTACGATTTATGACGTATTAAAAAAATATAACTTACTAGATCTCGTTCAAACCAATTATCGGTGGAAGTTTACACGGTAATAATGTACATCATATTTTTTTTTTAGTTTTATCATTCTCTTATTTTAGAAGTTACAGGGGACACATTTTACCACTTTGGAAGTGTCTCTCGCGCAAACTATTCAGTTTAGAAAATAAATTCTATTAGAAACCTCAATATTATTTTTAAAGACGTATCCATAGATACCCCAAACGTACGGGTTTGATGAAAAAAAATATATTGAGTTTCAGTTCTAAGTATTAATTAACTAGTATTAATTAATTATTAATTAGTACTAATTAACCCCCAAAATTTATTGTTTTTTTTTTCACTTTTTGTGTGAAAATCTTATTGCGGTTCACAGAATACATCTATTTACCAAGTTTCAACAGCATAGTTCTTATAGTTTCGGAAAAAAGTGGCTGTGACATACATACGGACGGACAGACAGACAGACAGACATGACGAATCCATAAGGGTTCCGTCTTTTGCCATTTGGCTACGGAACCCTAAAAACACGCAGACGAAGTCGCGGGCGCTCGTTATATTGTTATAATATTTATATGTTGCCGTAAATTTTGTTTTATGACCTTCAACTCGTTCAAGTTTTCCTTAATACGTAATAATGATTTTATAAATCACGTAAATGCCGCTTATATCATGAATGTCACAGATATTATGCATGTATGTTTGTTACTCAATCACGCCGAAACGGGTGAACCGATTTGGATGAAATTTGGTACAGAGATAGATTATGACTTGGATTGAACTATAGGCTACTAATTACTAATTGGTGTGCACTACCTACTATTGTTTTCCACATTACACAAAGCTTAGCTGGAAAAGAATGCTATCTAGCATTAAGTTCGCCTATGTACAATACTTTTTAAGTTGTGCAATAAATAATTTTCTATCTAATTATATACTGGTAAAACGAGAGCGAACCTGCGGGCGGACGCTAGTCTATAATAAAATTAATTATTTATACTAATCTTATAGTGAAGAAAAAATTGACAATGCGTTTGTTTGTTAATAGGGTGGAAATTCTGGGTCTATTTAATTAATTTTTTAAAATATTTCACTTATAGAAAGCTACACTATCTATAGTAGAGGTTATTTAAATAAGTTTTATGTGAAAAATATATTTTTCAATACAAGCTTTGATAAAATTAGTGATCGTAACCGTGCTCTGATCAAAATGAGCCCAAACACGGCCAGTCTACTATTATCCATCGAGGAGTTCCGTTGCCCACCTTCCGTCTCCATCATCAGATCAGCTCGCTGTTACCATCATATTGTATTGTCATCGGAACTAGACCGGTATGCCAAATTTCAGCTCAATCGCTTGAGGTTAACTGTTTCAAAATTCAGTTACAAGATTCCATCCGGATTCCAACCAGACAAACATACCATACATTGCAAGTTAAATAAAAGCTTGTAAAAAACAGTAATCTCAATATTTCTTAATATTTGTAAATCAAGTTGGAAGATACAAAGTTGTTGCAAGTTGTTGAACCATGAACCCCGTCTGCCGTATGAACCAAATTAATTGTATAGTTAGTAGTTAGCATTTTGTTTTATAATTAAGTATTATTAGTTTTTATTACCCATTTTGTGATATAATTAATTAATATATATATATAAAACCTTCAGTTGGTAGTCTATTTCAGACGCATTATCTCTGCTTTATCCGCGTGGCTGACCAAATGGTCGGTTAAATGTGATAATACCACAGAGGGAAGATCTAAAAAAGCTTTTATGTATAAGATACTACATTTTTAAGCTAAAAGAAAAATTATCATGGTGTTATTGCCACAATGTATTATTACCACAATGCCGACAATTATGGTGAGTAAAGTATTTATTCAGAGTTGCTTTCCCCGCGCCGGGTAATATTTCTGCACCACCGGTAACACGCGAACGAAGTCGCGAGCGGTATTCTACGTTGAAAAATGCTAAAAATATTTAAATGCGATACCCTCTGATAATAGTTAAGCAGACCTCTAGAACGTAATTATAATTTTAAATTAAATAATTCAAGCAGCCAATTTATATTAACTTATGGAATATTCCTATCATAAACTACAATCCAAAAGGTACGAATATAATTATAAAAACTTATATATACCTGTCTAGTAAACCACTCCTGAACTACAAACACCACGAAACACAAAACTAACAAAATGAAAAACTGCAATACAACTTCGCAAATTAAAACGCGAGAGGCGTCGAAAACACGTGCGTCCTCCACCACGTCCTCAGACCGACTGAAAATAAATAGAGCCGTGCCGTGATGACATTGACTTCCGATTCTTAATACAAGTACATAGAGCAAGCGTGGATAGATACGGCACCGCCGTAGACAGGTCTGTGGGCACTGCACAGCCGAGACAGAGGACGAGTCTAAACAATATTGTGTAATACATACATACATACATAAACTCACGCCTGTTTCCCGGAGGGGTAGGCAGGGACCACGGATTTCCACTTGCTACGATCCTGACACACCTCTTTTGCTTTATTCACTCTAATCACATTCTTCATACATGCTCGTCGGTTAAGGGTACTCTTGACCAGGTCTTTTTCCAGAACGTCGCCGATCTGGTCTAAATACGTTCGCCGACGTCTCACCCTTCCCACTGTCCCATTCACCCTCGTCTTATGTACCCGTTTCGACAATCTACTATCGTCCAGCCTTTCTAAATGCCCAAACCTTTCTCAATCCTAGTCACTCACTACGTCTTCTTTAATTTCACAAGGCTCTCTTATCACACTATTCCCCATTCCATCCCTCAAAGTCACACCACACATACTTCTTAAAGCTCTCATCTCCACTGCATTTAATCTACTTTCATGTTTCTTTGCCCATACCCAACAGAATATTTTTTATTGTGTAATAACAATACATTTTTTTGTTTTTAATCTTGGTGTATGCATAGTGATGTTATAGATAATAGTTGTGCTGCTTGCTATTGGCTATTGTGTTTCATAGTAAACAGTTTATATTCTTGGTGTATACATAGTGATGTTATAGATAGTAGTTGTGCTGCTTGCTATTGGCTATTGTGTTTCATAGTAAACAGTTTATATTCTTGGTGTATGCATAGTGATGTTATAGATAGTAGTTGTGCTGCTTGCTATTGGCTATTGTGTTTCATAGTAAACAGTTTATATTCTTGGTGTATGCATAGTGATGTTATAGATAGTAGTTGTGCTGCTTGCTATTGGCTATTGTGTTTCATAGTAAACAGTTTATATTCTTGGTGTATGCATAGTGATGTTATAGATAGTAGTTGTGCTGCTTGCTATTGGCTATTGTGTTTCATAGTAAACAGTTTATATTCTTGGTGTATACATAGTGATGTTATAGATAGTAGTTGTGCTGCTTGCTATTGGCTATTGTGTTTCATAGTAAACAGTTTATATTCTTGGTGTATGCATAGTGATGTTATAGATAGTAGTTGTGCTGCTTGCTATTGGCTATTGTGTTTCATAGTAAACAGTTTATATTCTTGGTGTATGCATAGTGATGTTATAGATAGTAGTTGTGCTGCTTGCTATTGGCTATTGTGTTTCATAGTAAACAGTTTATATTCTTGGTGTATGCATAGTGATGTTATAGATAGTAGTTGTGCTGCTTGCTATTGGCTATTGTGTTTCATAGTAAACAGTTTATATTCTTGGTGTATGCATAGTGATGTTATAGATAGTAGTTGTGCTGCTTGCTATTGGCTATTGTGTTTCATAGTAAACAGTTTATATTCTTGGTGTATGCATAGTGATGTTATAGATAGTAGTTGTGCTGCTTGCTATTGGCTATTGTGTTTCATAGTAAACAGTCAAACCTAACTACACACAGTCTTTTGAAATTATAAACAAGGCGAAAGATAACATGATCACCGCCGTAAAGTCGCATGCCTTTCGATCTTCTATAGGTTACATTTCGGGGAATGCTCCCAGGAACTTCACGATCTGATCCCACCATTTCTTTTTCATCAAGGACGAACAGGCGCACAGCTCCGTATTTTCCTTACCTTCTAGTAGTACTAAACGTTTCTGTTCTACCTTTATAATGAGAACTGAGGAGTGGAATAGGTGCACTACCGTCGTCTGTATTTCCTGAAAACTATAATCTGGGTCTCTTCAAGGCTAGAGTGAATAGGTGCCTTCTAGACCTTTGCGCGCTATCTTCGGCCACATCCTCACTTATCAACAGGTGAGATCGTGCGTGGCCAAACAAAGTATATATCAATGTTAAAATAAAAGATCAGGACAAACCCAGAGTTTTCAGTATATTTTTAACCGACCTCATAAATGGAGGAGATTCGTCGGTCTTTTTTTTATGCATGTTCCCCGATTACTAGGGGACCTGCACCGATTTAGTTTTTTTTGTTTTTGTTTAAATGGGTTCTCTTTCCAGAGTTTCCATGGTCAATCAGGTCAGTATCTGATGATGGGATCCAGGAGAAATCGAGGGAACTCTTCAAATTTAGTAGTTAAACTTGAAGCCATTTTTTTTATAGTGACTCGTATTGAGTCGCTTTGTAGTCGTTTGTTTTTTTAAAATGTATACTTATTGACGAAACGTGTACATAAGAATATAAGCGTGAATGGGACAGTGGGAAGGGAAGACCTCGACGAACGTATTCTGACTTTTCTGACCAGATCGGAGACGTTCTGGAAAAAGGCCAGGTCAAGAGTACCTTTAACCGACGAGCATGTATGAAGAATGTGATGAGAGTGAATGAAGCAATAGAGGTGTCGGGATCGTAGCAAGTGGAAATCCGTGGTCTCTGCCTAGCCTTCCGAGAAACAGACGTTAGTTTATGTATGTCTGTAGACGTCGTAGTGTTTATTGGAAAATGATCTGCAATCAATCATATTATTTATATAAAAAAGCGCTATATCTTTTATCATAAATACGAAGTGCCCCAAAGTTTCAACTTATATGGGCGAGTAGATATTGAAGTATTGATTGTTTTTGTTCACGATAGATAAGTAACTGATAATTTACCGTTCGTGAAAGAATTAGTGTGGTGAGAGGTTTCAGTGCGCTCGCAGAGGCTTCTTTCATGCGGAAGGAAAATATATGCAGGGACGCCAAATCCACTTTTGTGCAGACTTGTGCCTTATTCTCTAGTTCTATTCTAGTTCTAGTCTATTCCCTAGTTCTTTAAGACTGCGCCAACACCAGACAGAAACCTTAATACAAAAAAAAACGCCTCGCGCCGCTTAATATCTCGTAATATATAGATAATTTTATAAAACTCCTACAATAGACCCTTGGCTTTGTTGTATTTATTTTAATAATATGCACCATTTTAATAAACAATCAAATAAGCAATTCTTTTCTATATTTAAGTATTTTTGTACATACCTTGTATTAGTTCTATTATTCTTTCTATGTTAATTAAAAATCATAAATACATCAAATAAAGACAAAAAAAACAGACGAAACTTTGTTTTTTTTTTATCGGGAAAATATTGTCCTATCGTGTTTCTGGTACAGTGACCCCTTAGAATTATAATGTAGTATCCAAACATCTTTTTAATTTGAATATTGTACTTGATAATTAAATCTAAGATTGGTAATTTTGTGGCATAAGTACAATCTATTTGGTAGCTTGATACGGTGAATCAGACCTAATTCGTTATTGTGCGAAAGCACAGTCGGTATCAATTAGCTATAACCTAACAAGGTCACATTGTACTACGTAGTGGAATGTATGTAATTATAAGGCAATCATACTATAGCCATTATGTACTTAGTAGAACTATTGATTACTTGCACGAATGATTCTAGTAAATCGACACGCTGTCTGGTAAAATTTGTATTAGATACTATTTTTAATTTTTTATACTTCTTGATTTACGGAACATGCAGATGGCCCACCTGATGTTAAGCGGTAACCTCTGCCTATGAACAGTGCATTCTCACATAGGTCACGTCCACCTAGGACGCGCCCTATGTGGCATTACACATATTGTTACATTATTGTGTAGCTAATACTAATGTGGAAAATGTGGTTTTGGACTACAATAATCGCGCTAATAAAATCAGCCTCCTTATTAGCTATGACCAAACGTAACACAACGCGGGCTCGTTACGATATTGGCGTGGAATCATCGAATAGAATACATTGTGACGTCACACGTTATTGGCAAGGAATCTCCTATGGTCATAGCGAATAAGGGCCCAGAACCGTTCACGTTATTTCCTTCGTCCGGATTGAGGGATCCTTGCTTGAACTCAGCTGAAACATAGAATATATAACAGTAATTAACTCCCTTATTTATTTTGTATAACTCTTTCTTAGTCAGCCAGCACCTAGAAGCCGAAAGGAACATTCATGCCAAAATTCACGTCTCTAACTTTAAAAACATGACTTTCATACAAACTTTAACACCCGTTTTCAACCACTTAGCGTACGAATTTTAAAAAATCGTTACTTTGTGATTTTCATACAAACTTTAACACCCTTTTTAAACAACTTAGGGTGCGAATTTTCAAAAATCGTTTCTTAGTGCGCGTTGACGAGTGCTTTTGCTGAGTGCTTTTGCCAAATTTTAGACCTCACGGCCCAGTAATTTCCGAGATCAGAGTGGTCAGTCAGTCAGTCAGTCAGTCAGTCAGTCAGTCAGTCAGTCAGTAAGTCAGTCAGCGAGTGGACTTCTCTTTTATATATTTAGATTACTAGAAACTCAACGTATTAAGGGAATTACAGCTCAATTCAAGTAAGGATCCCTCAATCCAGACCTATGAAATAACGTGAACGGTCATACGGTGAACGGTGCGTAGTGATCATTGGCCCTTATTCGCTATGACCTTAAGAAATTCCTTGCTAATAACGTGTGACGTCATAATAATATTCTAAACGATGATTCTAGGCATAGATAACGTAACGAGCCCGCGTTATGTTACTTTCTAACTTACCTGAACCTTAATGAGTTAGATAGTGACACAATTTGACGTCCTTCGACGCCTTAATTATCTACACTATCTACACTATCTACATCTACACTATCTACACAATCTACATCTACACTATATATATCTACACTAATATTATAAACAGGAAAGATTTGTATTTTTGTGTGTGTATATGTTTGTAATGAAAAAACTCAAAAACTACTATACCGATTTTAAAAATTCTTTCACCATTGGAAAGCTACATTCACCCTGAATTACATAGGCTACCAGGGGGGGATAGGAGGGGGGGGGGCTGTTTTTCATCCTGAAACTACCCGTGCGAAGCCGGGACGAGTCGCTGGTATTATTATAATCAAGGGCTATTTCTACGTCTGTCAAAATTGTAAGAATTTATGTGAAATCATTAAATTCTAAGATAACGTTTTCTTATTCACTGTTTTAAATTGTATGGTGTAAGTACCTACCTATATAAAAATGTTGAATATTATTAGTGATGCGTATTACGTACAATAATAACACATTATCTCGACATAGAACATGGATATTATATAATATTACGAAGTTTACATATCACTTCCTATGTTTAACGATAACATTATTAATACAAGCACCGGTGGATTATTTAATAAATTTACGTGCGAAAGTGAAAACAGGAGTTAAGGTGATTAGTCACCCCCAATTCTGTCACTATCTAACTCGGTGAAGTTTAGGTAAGTAAGAACGGGACAGAACAGAGCACGCCAAACAAACAGTGAGCGAAAATCACAAAAAACCGCAACTGTAAATGACTATTTTCAAAAATCAAAACTTATGTTTTTATAAAACTATAAATTGCCTATAATAATAAATAACAAATAAATAAATATTTCTGGACAGTTCACACAACATTAACTAGCCCCAAGCTAAGCAGAGCTTAGCTTTTTATGGGTACTAGACAACTGATACACTTAATACAATATATTACATAGATAGATATTTTGTATTATATTACATATAGAAAATACCCAGAACACCCTGAACAAATATCTGCAGATCGCACAAATATTTGTTCCGAGGCGGGAATCGAAACCGCAACCTCCTGCGTCGCTGGCGAACATTCGCCCGCCACGCCACAGAGGTCGTCAAACTTAATGATTCTTATTATTTAATTTAATAATATTGTGAAAGAATCATTAAAATCGGAAGCAGTAGGCTTAGGCAGTAGCAGTAAGTAGGCAATCATTTGGAAGCAGTAGGCTTTTTTAACCATAGGAAAGTTTGGATTTCAAAGGCAACATCAAATTAAAAAACCGGCCAAGTGAGAGTCCGACTCGCGCACGAAGGGTTCCGCACCATTGTCTATAAAAACGGCAAAAAAACACTTTTTTTGTATGGATGGGAGCTCTCTTAAATATTAATTTTATTTTGTTTTTTAGTTTTTTTTTTTTTTTTTTTTTTTATATTCTACTTGGATGACGGGTCAAGCAAGAGGCCCACCTGATGTTAAGCGGTAACCTCTGCCTATGAACAGTGCATTACCTCATAGATCACGTCCACCTAGGACGCAACCTATGTGGCATTGCACTGCGCCCGCCACCCTGAGACATAAAGATGAAAAGTCTCATGTGCCTGTAATTTCACCGGCACCCTTACCCTTCAAACCGGAACACAGCAGCCGGCTAGCCGGTATTTGTTGTTATAGCCGGTATTTGTTGTTATAGCGGCAACATAAATACATCATCTGTGAAAATTTCAACTGTCTTACTATCACGGTTCATGAGATACAGCCTGGTGACAGACGGACAGACAGACGGACGGACAGCGGAGTCTTAGTACTTAGTCCCTTTGTGTACGGAACTAGCAAATATTTAAAGAATTAATTTTATCAATTCTTCAATAATACGTAACAACTATAAATCTTATCTTTCATTAAAAAAACCATTTGTTTAGTTAACCGCAACAGGCTATCAGCTATCACCAATTAACTATGGTATCACATCACATGGTATGGTATGTAAACATTGATATGGTGTTCAATTATTACGGTTTCTAACTGATAAGCGATTTTGAACTCTGTTTCTTTGTAGTCAATCTTGTTGCGAAGCTTACAGATTTGAGGCACATTATCTGAAACGTGGTGTCGTCTGGTACCTACGACTCGGTACAGGCAGTTCGTACACCTCGACTCATTATGTTCATGAATGGAGCGATGTGTGCCGAGTCCTTTCACCACATTGTTTTTTTCATAAACTTTTTGCTCTTACTGTACTTACATTATACTTGTACTATTATTTATTCTGTGATTATACATACTAAATTTATAAAGAACTAGCTGTAACCCGCGACTTCGTACGCGTAATATTGTTTTATCAATAACTCTGCGTAATAGCACAGACTAATTATGTTTTACACTGTGGTAATAGTATGTTCTAGTTGTTGTAGTAGTAGAATGTTTGGTTTTACACTTGTGGTATCCTACCTATGCTAATTGTAAGTTAGCACGCCTCCCCCGAACGTATGCACATTGCCCGCAACCGTCACAAGAATAATTTCTAAACCAGCATCCGATGGTCCGGTGCCCCTTTCCGCACCGCCAGCAAGGCTGCTCCACGCACTGCACATCGCCCGCGGGCGCGGCGGGAGCGCGTGCTCCCGCTGCGCTGGCGCCGCTGCCGACCCCTACGCGGCCCGCGTGCGCTGCGCCTCCCCCAGCCCCCCCTCCCCCCTTCACCCCCCCAAATCAGGGGTGCAGCCGTATTGATCCCATGGATTCATCCCACGAATATTTATTTCCGGATTCATACCAAAATGTAGGCCGTATTCATCCCAAAAATAATAAAATTAAATTTTTGTCCGTATTAATCCCAAAATGTAGTCCGGATTCATACCACGGCCTATAACAATGGATATTGGTACGATCAGACAGAAAAATGCAAGATCCTTACTATCATTTTCATATCTTTTTGTTGGATGCAAATTATTTATAATTGACGTTTGTATGTATGTATGTTTGTCCGAGGATAACTTGCAAACTGTTAATATATTCTTTATAAAACTAGTATTCTTTATAAAAATTTGGTAGATGGGTATATAGTATTAGTACAATTCGTGTAAGGTTATGAGCTAAATTGGTGCGGGGGTTAAAGGGTAAAAAAGTGAAACAATCATAGACGTTTCAAAACTAGTTTTAACTTTATTTTAGACTGTGTAACTTGTGGGATATAAGCTAAGAAGTAAAAATAAATAACCTCTAGAGTTCTTCCAGTAATCTACTATTATCCATCGAGGAGTTCAGTTGTCCACCTTCAGTCTCCATCATCAGATCAGCTTAATGTAAAATTAGTGATCGGAACCGTATGCTGATCAAAATGAGCATAAACACGGCCAGTCTTCTATTATCCGTCAAGATGTTCCGTTGTCCACCTTCCGTCTCCATCATCAGATCAGCTCGCTGTCACCATCATAAATAAATATTTAATAAATAAATAATGCTGTGTGAACTGTCCAGCATTATTTATTTATTTATATAGCCCCAAGCTAAGCAGAGCTTGTGTTATGGGTACTAGATAACTGATATACTTTAATACAATACATTTCACAGATAGATATTTTTTATTTTACATACTAGAAAATACCCAGAACATCCTGAACAAATATCTGCAGATAGTATAAATATTTATTCCGAGGCAGGAATCGAACCCGTAACCTCCTGCGTCGCAGGCGAACTTTCGTCCGCCGCGCCAAAGAGGTCGTCAAATGATGTTGAATCAGTCAGTCAGTCAGTCAGTCAGTCTGGATATTTTCTATGTATAATAAAAAATATCTATCTATTATTATATTGTATTAAGTATATCAGTTATCTAGTACCCATAACAGAAGCTCTGCTTAGCTTGGTGCTAGATAATGCTGTGTAAACTGTCTAGCATTTTTTTTTATTACCATCTCCGAGGCCAATTAGCTGGACGTAAAGACTTGATACTTGCAGGGTTTATTCTTTTTAGGGTTTAGGGACGCACTAAGAAAGGAATTTGAAAAAATCGTCCTCTAAATGGTCCAAAAAGGGCTTTTACACGCTAGCTGCGGCAAAAAAATCACAAACTTTCATCTGGTGCGGTGGCGGTCGAAATGCGCATCCAGCTATCTACCTTAACGACAGTGAGCAGCAGTCCTTTTTGGCCTGCCACCACAAGGAAAGATTAATGCACTATAACTTTGCGAATACATCGTTTACACTGCTTTTCCTATAATGTTAAAATGAACCCTAATCCTATTTCTTTTAGTTTGTTTCGCCCCTGGATGTGCCTAACAGGAAATGAGAAATCAACCAAGGAACATGCCAGGACGATAACGACCACTACCGCACTAGAAAGTACTTTTTTATAGTGTTGGGACAGACAAAAATAAAGGGTTATCGATAATAAAACAGAATGATTACAAAATAAATAAAAAAGTGTGTATTACTGTATGTGTTTGTGTGTGTAACTTTTTTTCCAAGATAGAAACCTTGCTGGTCAAGTGCATTTGTTTTTTTTACAGGTGGAAATGTTTGAGCATTTTCATCCAAATCATCTTCACAAGTATCATAGTTCAGCGTTAGTTTCCTCTTGCATTTACGTTGCGCCATACTCAAATACTTGTCAATAAAATAACGACACTCACACGTACTGTCATGAAGAGAGTACACCACTACTGGCGGCTCGACGCTTGCGCGCGCGCTCAGCGCGGCAACAGGTCGGCATCGGTCATAAGCCACAACAAGCCCGCCACAGCAGGGAGTAGATGTTTTTCACCGTCAGTGCGATGGCAGTCAATAAGTGCCCGCCGAAATATTTAAATGCCAAATACTTACAATTGTAACCACAAGCCGAAATCTATATTTGTCTCTCTCGAACTCTTGCATATACCGAAGATAATCGTTCCACACCAGCGGGAAAGATATAGTTCTCACTGTGCGCACCAGTGGTAAGCAACTTGGCGTGCTGATTTTGGGTGATCCGCAGTGAACGTGTTAAAGTAAAACGAAATAGCTCTGTATCTCGGAAACTGTAAGTAGCAGCAGCAAGCAGATTCCTCAAATAAAAAAAACAAAACTTGTTTTAACATTTCCTGAAATTTTGCACAGGGATGTTTTAACTGGGTTTTTAACGTAAAACAAAATAGCTCTGTATTTCGGAAACCCTTCGTATTAGACACTTGAAATTAGATATGTAGTTTCCTCAAATAAAATTAACAAAACAAGTTTTAGAATTTCCAGAAATTTTCCTGAAATAAGGCACAGGAATGTTTTGATTGTAATAAACTTCCGAGCCGAAACCGCTGGAACCAGAGACTTGTTATTTGGAAGGTGTATTCTTTTTAGGACGTAGTGAAGTAGGTTCTAAGTTTTTTTTTAGAAAATTCACCCTCCGATGGTTCCAAAAAACCTTTTAAACTAAAAAAAAATAGCTCTGTATCTTGGAAACAATTTAGACTGGTAACTCATATTACAATTTTCAAGTTCAACGGCATTTTGTGAGCCATTTTGGCAACATGACTTTACCGATGTAAAAAAGCCTGCTTAATTTGATTCTTAATATTGACAATCCCAATTTTGTCTCCTTTGCTCAAAATTCAAGATGGCGGCCAAAATGAAACCCTTGCTTAAAAGCCATATTATAACTCGATTCTAGTCGTGTAAGGTGTCCTGGAATAGGCTTTGGGGGTAGCTGAACTCAATTTTGACAACCGGAAGTCCGTCCGGGTACCGGAAGTGGACAAAAACAAGATGGCGGCAATTTAGGAAATTTTAATAATTTTCTTTTACGACTGAATTCCATGGAGTCGTGTCAACTGCAATCGACACCATTTTATAGAGATCTTTGCGGTTATTGACACTTTTTTTCTAACAGCAATACTTTTTGGTTAAAATCGTAAAAACCACGGTTAGAGACATATTTCGAGGAAAAAAGGAGGGGAGGGGAGCCAAAATTTGGCTTGGCAACATTCAGAACCGCATTCAGCAGACTTTTTTACATCGGAAAAGTCATGTTGCCGAAATGGCTCACAAAATGCCGTTGAAACGAAAACGAAGCCGATTTTTTGAATTTTTGACTAGTCGGTAGTAGATACTTGAAATTGTACATGTACATTTCTGAAATAAACATAACAAAACACATGTCAGCATTTCCTGAAATGTTACTGAAAAAAACCACAGGAATGTTTTGATTTTCAAAACTACCGAGCTAAAACCGCCGGACCCAGAGACTTGAAAGGTGGAGGAACTGCCGAGGAATATAAAACTATTCAATATTCTGTGACTGACATAGATAAGCGAATTTTTAATCTAAAAAAAACAATCAATCGCGTTTTCGGAGAGATACCAGATTTTTTACCCTCAATAAATAAACTTTCATCTAAATCGTTAGAGCCGTTTTTCAGAACGTGATTACAAATATTTATATAATATACGAATCTTTGCTCGTTGTATAGGATATTGATGTTATCTAAAAGCTGATGTTATAAATAGTTGTAAAATTCTGATTCTCTGAAACGATTTCTACACTAATCCGTGATTTTCCGGAAAAATGTTTTAAAAATGTCTTCCACTTTTTTTGAATTTTGTAAACATATTTTTGTTCTGTGATGACAGTAAACCGCAGATATCGATTTTTAAAGTGATCGATACAGTAACAAAAAAACTGCTATTATTAAAAATAATTTAAATTTAGTGTTTGTTAGGTAAAAACCATTAATAAGACTAGAATAAAAAGGTTAATTAATAAATCTGAAATAATGCAACCAATGTGATTTTTCGAGTTTAATTCCATAGTTTATATTATATGATTACTTTGTTGATTATTTTATACCGTCAATTTTATGAAATAAATAGATGTTCCTTAATAACATATTTTTTTGCTGACGTTACTTCCACTCGTTTTAGATGTAAGTACTTCTAGGTGGGATTAATACGGACTCTCAAAATGAAATGAATATGAATGGTATGAATCCGGAATAATTATTATTACTTTTAGCTCGTGGGATGAATTTCTGGGATCAAAACGGATGCACCCCAAATCAGGTGTCTTTGTGACTTGTAACTCTGATTTAATTGTAGTGAGCGCCATGAACTGTTCCACGCGTCGTAATATCACTTTTTACTCGAAATATCGAATTGTTCGATTTTACCGATCGGCATTTTATTGCCGATGCACAAAAACACAATAAATAAGCAAGTGGTGGTATTTTTTCGCGGTATATCTCGTCGCCAGTGGGATTTACAGGTAGGATACCACAGTTTATAGGTATTTACTTGAGGACTCAATCCACCATAGCGTAGCAGTCGCAGCGGTAGCTGAATTTTTAGTATGATTTTTTGCTTGACTGGTTATGCATTAAGTGCGTGTCTCTATTTTTTCTGAATGTAACTTTTTGTGCATTAGCAGCCGCTGCGGTAGCTGGTTTTTTTTAAATGGTTTTTGCTTGACTTAGTGTGTGTGTTTTTATGTTCTTCTAAGTTTTTTGAACATCAATATTTATAGCGTGCATAGCAGTCGCTGCGATAGCTGTTTTTTTAACTGGTTTTTTGCTTGACTGAAGTCTGTGTGTTTTGATGTGTCTCTAATTTAAGTTTATGTGTGAATATTTATAGCGTGCATAGTAGTCGCTGCGGTAGATAGATTTTTTTAACTGGTTTTTTGCTTGACTTTAGTGTGTGTGTGTTTATATGTGTCTCTAACTTTTTGAACCTCAATATTTATAGCGTGCATAGCAGTTACTGCGGCAGCTGGTTTTTTTTTTAACTGGTTTTTTTCTTGACTTAAGTGTGTGTATTTTAATGTGTCTCTAATTTAAGTTTATGTGTGAATATTTATAGCGTGCATAGCAGTCACTGCGGTAGCTGGATTTTTTTACTGTTTTTTCATGACTATGTCTCTTATATTTTGTACGATACCGTCAAATGACCTTTGAAACGACACCATACTTAATTAGTTCTCCCGTGATCATGGCGCATGCAACTGTGCCGAAATATCGGGAACATTAAAAACTCAAAAATCATGGTAAATATCCCGTTTCTAGTGAAAAGTACCATACTTAAGTTTTTCAATTTAGATTTTTACAAACGTAAAATGTATGCGACACCTTCAAATGACCTTTGAAACAACACCATACTCAAGTTTTTCAATTAAGGGTTCGCATTTTAATCTTGAGGTCTTGAAAATGTTTTGATCTCAACAACGACACCTTCAAACGACCTTAGACATTACACTATTCTTATTTTTTTAAATTAAGGGGTCCCATTTTAACCTTGAGGTCCTGGAATATTTTAATCTCAACAACGACACCGTGACACGACCTTTGAAACGACACCATACTCAAGGTTTTCAATTTAGGGGTCCCATTTTAACCTTGGGGTCCGTAAAATATATCTCAACAACGACTCCGTCAAACGACATTTGAAACGACACCACACTTATGTTTTTCAATTTAGGGGTCACATTATAACGTTGAGGTTCTGAAAATATTTTAATCTCAACAACAACACGTGACACGACCTTTGAAACGACACCATAGTCAAGTTTTTTCAATTTGGGTGTCCCATTTTAATCTTGGGGTCCTGATAATGTTTTAATCTCAACAACGACACCGTGACACGCCCTTTGAAACGACACCATACTCAAGTTTTTCAATTTAGGGGTCCCATTTTAACCTTGAGATCCTGAAAATATGTAATCTCAACAACGACACCGTCAAACGACCTTCTAAACGACACCATGCTCAAATTTTTCAATTTAGGGGTCCTATTTTAACCTTTAGGTCCTGAAAATATTTTGATCTTAATGACTTCACCGTGAAACAAACTTTGAAATTGCCGAAATACGCTGAAATCTCGCTAAAACCTAAAGTGTATTTATTTACAAAGAAAATGTTCCCATGCTTTTTTTCAGCAAAATTTCAGGTACTGCTGAAACTTATGTTGGCTATTTTTATTAAAGGAATTAACCTTGTGAATTTTCTTGTTTCTACTACCAATGGTTTCCGAAATACGAAGCATTTTAGTTTTACATTAAAAGCCATTTTGGACCCCTTACAGGGTGAATTTTCAAAAATCCTTTCTTAGTACACCCCTACACCCAAAAAGGAATACATCCTTCAAATTTCATGTGTCTAGGTCCAGCGGTTTAGACTGTGCGTTGCAAAACGCAAAGTGAATACGTTAAAAGCCCTTTTTAAACCCCTAAGAGGGTGAATTTTCCAAATTCCTTTCTAAGTACACCTTTACACCCTAAAAGGAATACACTGTCCAAATTTCAAGTCTCTACGATCAGCGGTTTAGGCTGTGCGTTGTAAAAACTAAAGTTTTTTGATATTTTTACATAGAAAACGATCCCCTTCCATTTTCAGGAAAATTTCAGGAATCGCTGAATCACGTGTTTATTTATTTTATTTGAGGAATCTCCATGTAAAATTTCAAGGTTCTACTGCTAACGGTTTCTGAAATACAGAGCTTTTTTGTTGTATATTAAAAGCCCATTTTGGACCCCTTAGAGCGGGAGTATCGGAAATTCCTTTCTTAGTGCACCCCTAGACCACATAAGGAATGTACCCTCCAAATTTCAGGTCTCTAGGACTTACGGTTTAGGCTGTGCGTTGATTGTCAGTCAGTCAGTCAGTCAGTCAGTCAGTCAGTCACGCAACGATTTTATATATTTTGATTAAAGAATAGCTCTTAAAAATAAAAGATTAAAATTAGAATAAGGACACGCTTGAAATTGGCCAATTTAAAGACGACAGTTAGTTATATAGATAGGTACTATATTCTTTGATTAGATTCAAAAGTTTACAAGTCTAACTAAGTTTAAGTTAAAATGATTAAGTAATATACCTATTAAATATTTGCACGCTAGCAGTAAGTAGTAAAAATATGTGAAACTAAATATCTATTAAGAACATTGTAATTACCATATTTTTAAGCGAATAAATGAATAACTAACTAACTAAATAAAGTGTCAATTATTAAATATGTCGTCTACATTTGCGCATCTATCTGTTACATTGTAAAGTTAGCCACTACATTAGTGACAAAAAAGTGCTATAATATTTAACGCTCAAAAATCGAATTATACTGATATAACAAAAATGCCTAATAATTAATAGGTACTCGATGCTCAGACTATATCATCATATCCCATAAACTAAGGATATTTTTAGAAGTTAAAAGTCATCATTCGTTCAGTAATCCGTACACATACCGAGCCTAGACAAAGGCATGACATCATACATGCCATGAAATACAATATCATCACGACAATTAATTTGAAAATCCGACAAATGATTATCTGCCACCTAACTAAGTAGGTACCCACCATGATGCAAGTAATTACTGTATTAACATCAAGTTTGTAACCTTTATTGTAACTGAGTGAGCATGTAACGCAACGACTCCAATTTTTTTATATATCGTCTTAATTTGTTGATTTAATTACCATACAAAAAAAATAAGTAATGAACATAAAGGCTAACCACCAACCGCCATCTATGGCTTGCCACCTAAGCAAGTAAGTTAGCCTTTATTTCCATGACTTAACGTGGTTGATTTCGCTTGTGGTGCGAAATTCAAAAAAATTCGTGTTTTTTGCTCAAAGCAACCACCATAACTTTTATTTTTATATATAATTAAAACACACAAATTAAGGCGATATGTCAAAACACCGAATGGGCGGAGTCTAGCAAGAAAACAATAGCTGTAAGACAGTGACAGCGCTATTGCTCACTTGAACCCGGGAAGAGGTGAGGTATAGATTTTTGCCGCTCGGAAGTAACTGACATAAGCGACAAATGATAAAACTTCATTTTGCTTCTAAAGTAGCAATTATAAAAATAAATGTTCTATAATTCATCTAAGTAATGTGATTACCTACTGAATAGTATAAAAAAATATGCTTAGTATTTTCTCTAGTCGAAGGAGGGACCTAAAACGGGTTTTAGGAGGACCAATTTCAAAAAATAAAGCTATCGAGAAAAGTTTCACGAATTGTGTTTCTAGTCTATGATTTAATGACTCCAATTTATTATGACTCCAAAATTTTAGTATATCGTCTTAAGACGCTATATGTTAAAATTTTGGAGTCGTTGCGTTACATGCTCACTCAATAACAGTAAAGGTTACAAACTTGATGTTAATACAGTAATTACTTGAGGATGCAATCTAAATAAATCATAGACAAGAAACACGATTTTAAAACTATTCTCGATAGCTTTATATTTTGAAATGCCATCCTTAAACCTTTTTAGGTCGCTCCTTCTATTAAAGAAAATATAAAGCGTATTTTTTTATACTATTCAGTAAGTAATAACATTACTTAGATTAATAGTATATCGTCTTAAGGTGGATGCGCACGATTGCGGCGCGAAATTCAAATTTTTTGGTGTTTTTTGCCCATTACAGCTCATCAACACTTCTTCAGATAACGAAAGTTGAGTTCGCGACAACTAGGAGACTTAACACACATGTTTTAATTGATAGTATCTCATAAATATCATCAGTTTAGCTATGATACACCTAAACACATTTTTACAGTGTTTTTGTTTGTTTAGGGGTATCGTAGCTAAACTGATGATATTTATGAGATACAATCAATTAAAACATGTGTGTTAGGTCTCCTAGTTGTCGCGAACTCAACTTTCGTCATCTGAAGAAGTGTTGATGACCTGTAATGGGCAAAAAACACCAAAAAATTTGAATCTCGCGCCGCAAACGTGAGCATTCACCTTAAGGTTGTGGCTTTCGCTTGTGGCGCGAAATTCAACATAATTAACGTTAACATAGTTTTCGCTATCTGAAGAAGTGTTGACGAGCTGTGATGAGCAAAAATCACGAAAAAAATTGAATTTCGCGCCACCAGCGAAAGCAACCACCTTAAACAAGGATCCCTCAAACCAGACGTAGGTACGAAATAATGTGAACAGCGCTTTCAAAGCTAGCGCGTTTGGTGCCCCGACTATGCATGGTGTATATTGGGTGTTAGAGATAGGTAGGTAGGTACAATGTCCTCACGACCTCCATAGTTGCAAGTCATTCCTCGCCATGGCGAGTGTACGACAACAAAAATATTATTGATCGATTGTACAACCACATGTTTGGACAGGTTTTATTAATTGAGTATATAGCTTCGGTTGAGATTGTGTTGCCGATAAAAAACACCGATTGTACATCTACGTTACGTACCTATACACCTAGTTCTTTAGATAATTCCTTTTTACCAGACTACGATAAAGACAAAGGAGTGGTAGTTAGTAGTAGTAGAGCTTTTTTGTGAAAGAGTTCGTCCGGGGAAGTACTACCATCATACCTATTTCTGCCGCAAAGCAGTAGTGCTCGCGTTGCTGTGTTCCGGTTTGAAGGGTAAGGGTGCCGGTGAAATTACAGGCACATGAGACTTTTCATCCTTAGGGTGGCGGGCGCAGTGCAATGCCATATAGGGCGCGTCCTAGGTGGACGTGACCTATGAGGTAATGCACTGTTCATAGGCAGAGGTTACCGCTTAACATCAGGTGGGCCATCGGCTTGTTCCGTCATTCAGTAGTATAAAAAAAAAAAAGAAAAAAAAAGTGGGCTATAGTTTTAGCAATTTATATGTCTATTGTACGTTTGTAGTATGTTCCACCGTATTAGGCCTCTTAACTGCGGGTTGCACCAACGTGGGAAATAGACGTGAAAAGTGGCGAGCTCAACGCCGCCTTTGGTTGTATTGTTATATTGTTTTTTCTGCATAAATAAACTTTCTTGTTAATCTTAGTCCGGGTATCCGCGATACAGGCTTGTCCTAGTGCGGTACCCATTGTGAATTAACAATAGCCACTATTATTTGTAAATAAAACATTTGTATTTGTATTTGGTTCCCACGACAGACTCTAATAACGCTGCTAATAGCTGATCAAATTACTGACGTCAGTTTCCAAGACTTACGTTTCAACTTCCTATCTGAAGCCTATGATAAAAGCATCGGATTTCAATAATAACGTTATCGCGTCATGTTGTGTTCGATGTAATCCCACTTTTGAAGCATCGATACTTGATACCACTGATAAGGACCTATCAGAAACGAGATAAAACAATCTTATAATTCCGGATAATCTATTTTAAACTCTATTACAAAGCTTCAGAGCTCATAAATAATGCTCGGATTTAGAAACATCTTCACGATTGTCGTAATGTTCCTAATGTAGCAACGAATATTAAAAGCCTCGCAACGTTTTCTTCAGGTGGAAAATACAAGAAGAAATTAAAAAAACCGGCCAAATGTCAGTCGGACTCGCGCACGAAGGGTTCCATACCATTACCTATAAAAACGGCAAAAAAATCACGTTTGTTGTATGGGAGCCCCCCTTAAATATATGTTTTATTTTAATGTAGTTATTTATTTTTAAAGTGAATATATAACTAAATATTCTGAATATTTCAAGCATCTTGCCGTAATCAATATCGAGCAAAACGAGAAAAAAAACCCGTTTGTTGTATGGGAGCCTCCTTAAATATTTATTTTATTCCGTTTTTTAGTTTTTGTTGTTATAGCGGCAACAGAAATACATCATCTGTGAAAATTTCAACTGTCTAACTATCACAGTTCATGAGATAGTGGTGCCAGACGGACAGACAGACAGACGGACCGACAGCGGAGTCTTAGTAATAGGGTCCCGTTTTACCCTTTGGGTACGGAACCCTAAAAACCACCAACGCAATGAAACCACGGAACCGATTTTGATAAAACATGAGACTATGGAACTATGTGTAACTATGGAATGAATTTCCATCTGCGGTTTTCCCGCTTGGTTACGATACGACATGTGCCGCTTCAAGAAAAATGATCATAAATTCCTTCAGGGTAGACCTAGACAGCGCATCGACAATACCCCCGGCCGGTGTTGCCGGTGTCTTTAGGCGACGGTGACCACTACATCAGGTGACCATCGCTAGAAAACGCTTTCAAATTAAAAAAACCGCATTCAAATTGGTTCACCTGCAAGAGCTTATAACACCCCTCTTTTTGCGCTGGCGGGGGTTATAAAAAACATAATTCTTTTAGAAAAAAACTACTTCTAAGTTAGGAATTTATAAATACAAGATTTTATAATATTAGTCTACTATTATTGACTCGAATTATTCATTGATTACTAGTTGACTCGATATTCTTCCATATATTGGTCCCATTTTCATCAAAATCTGGTTCTGATGACAGGATCCATGAGGAATTGAGGGAACTCCTCAAATATTATAGGCACACATATAACGGTTTAGGTATTTTCAGCAACAAGTCAAGTAGATACCTATGTGCATTCAGAAAGTGCTGAACTACAGACTGAGGAACTGATGAATGACATACACATCAGTGAGGAACTGATGAAGAAGACCAGAGATGGCCATTGGAACTACTCAATAGATAAGTATTTCATGGGTGGCGTTAAGGGCTATTACGCACTGGCGACTAGTCGCCGGCGACCGGCAGTTGCCTGTGCGTCGCCACTGCGCGGCGAGTCGCCGAGTCGCCGTGACTAGTGCGTAAACACCTATTTAAACTATACAATATTACAGTCGTCGACAACCTGAGTCGCCGGCGACTAGTCGACAGTGCGTAATAGGCCTAAGGGTGACTTTCCGATATCTGATTGAGGTGTTTGGCATACCTGTGGCATACCGATGATAATACAATATGATGGTGACTGCGAGCTGGTATGATGATGGAGACGAACAACGGAACTCCTCGATGGATAATAGTAGACTGGCCGTGTTTAGGCTCATTGTGATCAGCACACGGTTCCGATCACTAGTATAAAATCTTGTATTGGGGAAAAAATATTAACTGCGAAGACGTTTTTTTTTTCGAAAATAATTATTTTGAAGTCTGTTAAAAATGAAATCAATTGGTTGCTCTTTTTCGGTGACTTGTTGTAGTAGTAGTAGTAGTAGTAGTAGTAGTAGTAGTAAGTAGTAGTAAGTAGTAGTATGTAGTAGTAGTAGTAGTAGTAGTAATTAGTACAGTCTGTAGTAGTTTGTATTTGTAGTAGTAGTAGTAGTAGTAGTAGTAGTAGTAGTAGTAGTAGTAAGTAGTAGTAAGTAGTAGTATGTAGTAGTAGTAGTAGTAGTAGTAGTAATTAGTAGTCTGTAGTAGTCTGTAGTAGTTTGTATTTGTAGTAGTAGTAGTAGTCTAGTAGTAGTAGTAGTAAGTAGTAGTAAGTAGTAGTCTGTAGTAGTCTGTAGTGGTCTGTAGTAGTAGTAGTAGTAAGAAGTAGTCTGTAGTAGTAGTAGTAGTAAGTAGTACTCTGTAGTAGGAGTCTGTAGTAGTAGTAATAGTAACGTGGAAAGTCTCCATAACAATAAACTTGGCCCTTATCATCCAGCAGACCAGAAGCTCCAGTTATCTAAATAACAAAAACAATGGAAAACCACTAGACCGCTATCAGAGCCACAATCACACACAGACAGATAACCAATGGGAACGCACAAGTAAAAACAACCGTGTGTCCCAATTCAGGACTTGCATCATCAGCGGTCTACCTACTGTCTCAACCTTAGACAAGTTCATTTTATAAACAAACTAGTGCACACTATGTCGAGATAAAAAAGCGACCAAGTGCGAGTCGGACTCGCCCATGAAGGGTTCCGTAGCAGCACGTAACATAACATAAAAGTTTTTGTAGTTCGTTGTAAATTTCATCGATGTTTTAATAATAGTGTATTTTTGTAAAACTACTAACTAGATCTCGTTCAAACCAATTACCACTTACGGTGGAAGTTTACATGGTAATGTACATTACCATGTAAACTTCCACCATAAATTGGTGGACATAAGTACATCATTTTTTTTTTAGTTTTATCTTTCTCTTATTTTAGAAGTAACGAGGACACACATTTTAACACTTTGGAAGTGTCTCTCGCTCAAACTATTCAGTTTAGAAAAAAAATATATTAGAAGCCTCAATATCATTTTTGAAGACCTATCCATAGACACGTATGGAATTGATGAAAAAAAACAGTTCTAAGTATGGGGAAACCCAAAAATTTTTTTTTTTTTCTATTTTTGTGAACCAGAATATATCTACTTACCAAGTTTCAACAGCATAGCTCTTATAGTTTCTGAAAAAAGTGGCTGTGACATACGGACGGACGGACAGACAGACAGACAGACATGACGAATCCATAAGGGTTCCGTATTTTGCCATTTGGCTTCGGAACCCTAAAAAGTAGCTCAAAGTGATAGTAGTAAAGGTTAGCTCATCCGGGTCATAGTTCAGTTCAGTTATTTATTTAAAAGAAAAACTCTTAAACGTCAAATGGTTAAAAATAGATAGGAATATATATAGACCTATTTACAATTCAATATTATATGTTTAATTAAAATAACACAGTATAAATACGAGGTAGGTACGTAATATAACAATCGTACAATTTATAAATATTTGAATTTTTTAATTTTTCAAGTATCAAAAGGTATCTACTAAGATACCTTTTGGTACTTACCATTGTTACAACATGTAAGTATTTAGTTTAGGGGTTTATTTGGGTCATTCTCAGTTAAGAGGTAATAGCTTACTGATAAAACTTGGCCTGACAAAAAATTTTGAAATTTGATTTAATTTTTTTACAGATTTATCAAAACAACTTGTTTTTTAATATGTGCTGGGTGACCAGTCAATTTTTCATTTTTTTATCATTTTACAGAAAGCCAGGGGAGAGACTTTTATGTTTTTTTTTTTATAAAATATAAATAAATGCATATATTAAATGTTTGTCAAATTTTTATAAATCTATTAGATGATGTATATGCATTTTCTAATGTTTTTTTTTTTTATTATTCTTTTTTACCTCAGAAAATAGTGATTGTTGAGCACAGTCTAGTCCCTCCCCTGGCCTCTTGAAAAACAAGAAAAAAAAAAAAAAATACGGATTATTTTGCAGATCTGAATAATTGAAAGTGTAATTCAGTGTAATAGTCCATTTAAATCAATATTTATACGTCTGCTGAACATTTTTGCAAATGATGTACCAGGGGAGAGAAAGCCAGGGGAGAGACTTTTCAGTAAGAAAATCGATAATATCTCAAAAGTATTTAATATTAGTTAATAAAATGAAGTATGTTTGTAATCTATAAGTAAATTAAAGTCAATATAAATATATAATTAAGTATTTAGAAAAGTTAATCCAGAAATAAAGCTGACCAGGGGAGAGACTATTTCACCAGAAACCAACAAAATTGATGAACAAAAGGATCAATATGAGTGACAAAATGTGGAAAAAAGATCATTATTACAACGTTGGTTTATATTTGTGGATCAAATGAATTATGATTAGCATTAATACTACAATAATTAAGATCGCAAATACAATATTTTTTAGATTATAAGAATGCCAGGGGACGAGACGCAATTTCTGGCGACAAAATGTATCGTGAATATAATCCATTAAAAAAAAAAAAATAATGTTACTTCGGTTACATCATTACAATCATTCTTTAAATTAATTTCTAATACAGACTAACTTAAAATGTTTTCATGGCTTTAAGATCACGTAAACTTACTGATTTACTGTAAATACTAGCTGGCGACAGGCCAGGGGAGAGAAGTTTTGCATGTTCGAGGTGAAATTGTGACAAAACTAAGTTAATTAATTATTTGAAATTGATTGTCCATAAAGTTGAGCACTTATATTAAGAGATTATGATATAATATTTTCTCAATTTTTGAAAGAAGTATGATTATTTACCCGGGACATCGTTTTTACCTCTTAACTGAGAATGACCCATTTATGTATTATCCGTAAGGAATTCATACATAATCGACCTCTGTGGCGCGGCGGGCGAAGGTTCGCCTGAACGCAGGAGGTTGCGGGTTCGATTCCCGCCTCGGAACAAATATTTGTGCGATCGCAGATATTTGTTCAGGGTGTTCTGGGTATTTCCTATGCATAATAAAAAATATCTATCTATGTAATGTATCTAGTATCCATAACACAAGCTCTGCTTAGCTTGGGGCTAGATAATGTTGTGTGAACTGTCCAGCATTATTTATTTATTTATTTTATTTTTGGCAATAAAATCAAATTACTTATAAAATAACGCGATGCAATGAGGCTACTTTTGAAAAACCCCCCTCCCTACCTTGGACGCCCCCGGACGCCGCATCCTCGCAAACTACAGCGAAGTGGGGTAATCCGGACGGATGGCAACCCTAGGCCCCTAAGGCTAGACAGCTAGCAATGGCGAACTTGGCACTAATCCAGAATTACTTCAGATATCTGTGGATCTAGTGAACCTATTACGGGGTTATAGGCGATCGGAGCGGTGGATAGGAAAAAGATAAGACGCTATCGAGATGTGGTGCTGGAGGAGAATGTTGCGCGTCGTGGACGGCAAAAAGAACCAATAAGTCCATTGTACTTGGCCCATGGTACACACGTACTAGCATCATCGTTCGAAACTGTTCGAGACCCATACAAAATAATAAAAAACATTCGGGTGTTTTTATTTGTGCCTTCTATGCATAAACATCTTGCTTGGCCAGCTGGCCATCAAGACCAGACTCTCCACCATGTGCTAGCGAGTTCTCAGTTATTTTGGACACATAGCCCAAAGACAGACAATATAAACCTTATCTATAAAAACGGCAATAAAAACACGTTTTTTGTATGGGAGCCCCCTTAATTTTTTTTTAATTCTGTTTTTTATGTTTTTTGTGTAATAGCGGCAACAGAAATACATCATCTGTGAAAATTTCAACTGTCTAACTATCACGGTTCATGAGATACAGCCTGGTGACAGGCGGACAGACAGACAGACAAACAAACAGACGGACAGCGGATAATCTTAGTAATAGGGTCCAGTTTTACCCTATTTGGGTATAGAACCCTAAAAAACTAAAAAACTGGTTGTAGTGGCAAATGTGGATGGAAAAAGACCGCGCCGATCACCTAGTCGCTGGTCTGATCAAGTCAAGGCACTCACTGGCCGCCGCCCTGAGACAAGCCGAGGATAGAACAGCGTGGAAGAAGCTCGTCAGCATCTCTACTAAATCCTTTCAAGACGGGCACGACCTTCAGTAATGAAGAATACGACGAAGAAGAAATGTACCTATGTATATGCTGAAGCAAGGATTTCGCGAGGATATGATACTGTAAACATCTCTCAAACGGCAAAGGAAAACATCGTGAGGATATCGCCATGTCATAGAACCAAAAAAGGCGCAATGATTCCTTTCACCACACCAGTTCTTACACTATCGTCAGTCAGAAGGCATTTTTTAAGGCCATCTTAAGGAGTATGCTAACAGCCAAATTCCGTCACTTTCTAACTCATTAAAGTTCAGGTAAGTAAGAAAGTGACACAATAGCGCTCGCTTAACGAAAAGAAATTGAAAATAAATAAATATTGCTGGACAGTTCACACAACATTATCTAACCCCAAGCTAAGCAGAGCTTGTGTTATGTGTTACGTTCGCCCGCCAAAAAAAAAGAAAAACAATTATTTGCCGCGTGAAATACCGTCGCATCACAGAATGATACATTCAACTTGAAGGTAAACCTTTACCCGGTTCCACATACTCGTTATATAGCTCGGTGTCACTACTCTTATAACGCACCCCGCTTACACAAAAACATTGATTCCAGATTGTGTATCACTCAGTGCAGCAACTACCAACTAAAAGCTATTTTAATTCAATGGTTAGAGTCCTTTGACTACTATCAAACTGAGAACTTAATTAACTAGCGCACACACCCTCTCAACACAACCTCATACACACACTTACATACACACTCACCCACACACCCTGCGGGTTCTCCTGTGATACCCAGACTCTTAAGAGACTGGTGGTAGCAGGAGAGCCTGCGCACACATTGAACTTCACTTTTCACACACGCTACACCCACACACCATACACAACACACTCTCACACTACACTAACATAATACACCCTAACTTTTACTCTCACTCTCACCGCCACCCTTACTACCACCCATTTTCATCAAATTGCAAATGTAAAAAATGTGCTATTTTAATTGGGAGAGAACTGTTTCCTGGGCCACAGCTTACGCTTTTCCGGGAGACAGGGCTTCAACTTTATCTGTGTAACTTTAATTTGGTCAAATAAATGATTTATGATTTATGATTTTTATGATTTAAGGTATAAAGTCTTTACCGACATTTAGGTGAAAGAAAAAGTACAAAATTCTAAGTAGTTTAGAAGTTGAATCAAATTTTCAGTCGAAAACAGCTGCACTTTGTTATTTTTTTTCACATGGTTAATGAACAGGTAGAACATTTTTGTACGTTCACTTTACAGATAAACACACAACACACACAGCACACACAACCTATCAAATTTCCTACCAAAGTTTATAACAGTTTTTTTTTGTTTTTTTTTCTCAAGATTAGACTTTATACTTAGTGGATTTTTGTTTTTGTCTTCTTGTTTTATGTGTGTGTTGGTGCGTGTGGAAAAATAAATTAATTTTCTTTCTTTATAAAAGATCAATCAATGTATTTTTTTTATTCAGCACTTATCATTGATCCTCTATGAGGAGAAAGCCTCCATACTACATACTACTAACACGCGGTCCGGAGCTAGGTGGCAACAAATAAACATGCACATAGGTACAGACAGACACACTACGGTCTCAAACTCCCCCCCCTTACTCCCCTCTTAATAAGGGCATGCAGTACTACATTCCCATAAAAACGAAGTTGCCGGTTATTTTGGAAACCACAAGTCTGATCTAAAAAAAACTTGGTAACTATAATCGGAAAGCGAGTATATAGACTTGTAATGTTTTACTTTTTCGAAAATCGGAATCAAAATCAAATTAGAGCGGAGTTAATTTTCAGTATTTTCACCACCTAAAACGAGTCTATTTAACCTCATAATATTTGTATATGATAAACACTTTTATTTAAAAAACTGGCACATGACAAGCCTCGGTAATATAGTCAACTTCAAAAATAAACAAAAATAATTAAAAGAACTATCTTAAACTCGAAATAAATAAAAAAAGTACGAGAAACTATCAAAATACGGTGAAATATTGCATAGTTTTAGCGAATAGTTTAGTTTTTTCTGAGAGTTTTTTTTACCCGGACTTGTTGATAAGATTCGTTGGCATAAGATTTGTCCTGGCTGGTAGCTTATTATGGAATGTGTTATTACTGGAAGAAAGCGTTAACTGAGTCAGTCGTGGGAAGCAATGGCGGCGATGAGCTCACCACTTGTCACGTCTATATTCCACGATGGTGCAACCCACTATGAAAAGAGGCCTATTGTGGCTCTGCCTACCCCTTCGGGGAAAAAGGCGTGTATCTATGTATGTTTTCTGATAGCTTCTTGGCTCAATGTCTGGTATGTAATCTATAAGGCGAACTAGCACATGTTCTTACAAGCTCCATAAAATTAGGCAATGTTGTGCAATAATAAGGCAATACGATACCATATGGTAGATATACTTTATAAATTGTTTGTTGCTGTGCATTCGACCTTGGTTGTCTGGAAACATGACTCGCAGAAAAACTAACAAATACAATTGAATGTATGAATAGAGTGCCTAGTTTCCTTAATGTATTTAGGATGGATATATAACTCGACTCTTGCGGGGCGGGCGTTCTAGTAGACACTCCCATGTGGAAAATACTGGGATTCTTCGGCACTTCTACTTAGAATTGTGACACTTCATAAACTTGTTCCTTGGGGGTTACCAGGAGCTCTTATAGCCATTCAGTTCAAAAACTGTTCAGCTCAAACTATCGGTTCGTCGTTGACATTTCCCATGGTTCAATAACTTCGCAGAAGTCTATAGACCCTCTGCGACTGTGCCTTTCAATATAGTTGCGTTGCGGACATCCCGGAGCCAATATTTTGTAGTGAATAGTTTTTGAACTGAATGGCTATAAGAGCTCATGGTAACCCCCCGAACCTATTACAGCAATTTGAGCCAAAGAGCCAGAAATTGCGTTGGATTGGATTGAGTTATGCTATGTCTTATTTTTTTAACCCCCGACGCAAAAAGAGGCGAATCAGTCGTTAAGTTTGACCGCAATGTGTATGTTTCTGTCTGTGGCACCGCAGCTCTTAAATGGGTGAACCAATGTGAATGCGATTTTATTTATTTTAAAGCAGGTTTTTAGCGATGGTTCTTAAACATGTTCTATCAAAATCGGCTTAGCGCGTTAAGTTGTTTTTATTTTTTTTAAACATGCTTGCATATGATATAGTTTAACATAATATATTTTTTATAGATTTTTCGATAAAGATCGTGGAGAAAAAAGGTTTTATGCACCATATTTCACATAATATCCACGCCTTAACTCAAATACATTGTCATCGACGCATGCAGACAGACATACCCTATACATATTGCGACCTGCATACTCTGAGTATGTCCGGCCTAAGAATAGACCCTCCGTCTCCTCCCGTGGATGTCGTAAAAGCCGACTAAGGGATTACCCGGACTTGATGATAAGATTCGTTGGTATAAGATTTGTCCTGTCTGCTAGCTTATTAAGGAATGTGTGGAATATTACTGGAAGAAAGCAGAGTCAGTCGTGGGAAGCAATGGCGGCGATGAGCACACCCCTTGTCACGTCTATATTCCACGATGGTGCAACCCACTGTGAAAAGAGGCTCATTGAGGCTCTGCCTACCCTTTCGGGGAAAAATGCGTGCCTATGGATGTATGTAGGTATGTATGTATACTCTGTCCAGGACAATTCATAGAATCAGCTTAGTTACATGTAATTCGACTCGCTGTTTTTATCTGCATGACATAATGATTCAATTCCAGTGATCTCGCAACCTTGGACACTGTCATACAGGTCATACACATTTAGATGATAATAAACTTATCCTATCCTATACTTATACGAGCAATATTTGTTTATCCTACACTTTTAATATACATACATACACATAGACACACGCCTTTTCCCCCGAAGGGGTAGGCAGAGCCTCAACGGGCCTCTTTTCACAGTGGGTTGCACCATCGTGGAATATAGACGTGACAAGTGGTGAGCTCATCGCCGCCATTGCTTCCCACGACTGACTTGGCTAACGCTTTCTTCCAGTAATAACACATTCCATAATAAGCTAGCAGCCAGGACAAATATTATACCAACGAATCTTATCAACAAGTCCGGGTAATCCCTTAGTCAGCTTTTACGAAATCCACGGAAGTCTCCGGGAGGGGTCTATTCTAAGCGAAAGTGAGTTTGTTTGTTTGTTACGCTTTCACGCCTACCCCCTTATTCGCTATGACCAACCGTGACATAACGCGGGCTCGTTACGACTCCTGTGTGGAATCATCGTTCAGAATACATTGTGACGTCTCACGTTATTGTCAAGTAATCTCCTATGGTCAAAGAGAATAACAGCCCTAAGCTATTAAACAGATCATCATGAAATTTTGTACACATATTTTTAAGAGTAGTCATGCACACAGGTTTTTTATTAAAATTATTTTTAAGAAATCAACTCGGGTGTTTTCGCTGGTGAAAGCTACTAATCCTATTATAATATTATAAATGCGAAAGTTTGTGTGTGTGTTTGTTACTTCTACACGCTGAAACGTCTGGACGGATTTGCATGAAATTTGAAATGGAGATAACTGGATTCCCGGAATAACACATGGGCACATTTTTATCCCAATATTCCCTCGGGACCGAGACTTACGCAGGTGAAACCGCGGGGCGCTGCTATTTTATATATATACATTTGTAATAATAAAGTTTTTTTTTGTTTTGTCTGCATTCATTCGGCTGTGGTTTACAAAAAAAATAGGAAAACCCAAACCAACAGCTGAAAAAAACAGTTTTCGGTGTTGCGAAGTTCACTGGCTCATACAGTTTTAATACAAAGTTAAACAAGTGTAAGTTACGTCAAAAAGTTACCAGTTAAGTTAAAAGGAAACATCAAAGACTCATTTTTAATTTGAAATAGTAATCAAATAATTAATAAATAAATAAATAAATAATGCTGGACAAGTTCACACAACATTATCTAGCCCCAAGATAAGCCAGAGCTTGTGTTATGGGTACTAGATAACTGATATACTTAATATAATACATAACATAGATAGATATTTTTTATTATACATAGAAAACACCCCGAACACCCTGAACAAATATCTGCAGAACGCACAAATATTTGTTCCGAGGCGGGAATCGAACCCGCAACCTCCTGCGTCGCAGGCGAACCATCGCCAGCCACGCCACAGAGGTCGTCAATTGTTGATCAACACCACAGAATAAATAATGGTACAAGTATCAGTACCAGTGGCATGTTGCCACATATATATATACATCATAGACACACACCTTTTCCCCCGAAAGGGTAGGCAGAGCTTCAAATGGGCCTCTTTTCACGTTGGGTTTCCCAGTACTGACTCAGCTAACGCTTTCTTCCAGTAGTAACACATTCCTTAAATAAGCTAGCAGCCAGGACAAATCTTATACCAACGAATAAAAGGATCATTTTTAATTTGAAATAGGAATTAAATAATTATTGATGATTGTATGTGAGAAGGTACTAACGTAATGTTTACATTCCTAAAATAGTAAAAATAGTCTGTACTTTTTAATCATTAACAAGCTTGTAACCCTATTTGCAGCAAATAAACGATTTGATTGATATTTGCCATATCATGGTGCAATTATATTAATTAATATTATACACTTCTGGACACATCTATTGGCCCACCTTGCATTTTCAGTTTCGTTTAGTCCTAGCTAAAAATTTATATAAGGTTGAGCAAAAAGTTTTTATACAGTTTTGAACCAGGCACATTCATAATTTTAATCAATGGTCTTTTTTGAAATTTTGATCTCAGAATTTAAAGAAACAAAAGACAATTTGGAGCCTGTTCGTTGATATCAAACAATCGAATACTAAGAAAACTTGATTTTATTGGTTTACTTGGATTTAATTCTTGAAAGTGTGATTTTTCTCTTTGGTTTTGCAACAAACATTACTTATTCTTAACATTAAGGTGAGGTTCTATCAATAATCTATGGATACTTCGCCTGAAGTCGCCGCCCAAGCTGTGGCACTTATCCAGGCTGGACATAGCCAAAGAAATGTGAGTGCTCAACTTAATTTAAGTCGATCTGCGGTACGAAATGTTTATCGGAGGTACCTAGAGGCTGGCGGCTTTGTTCGTCGCCAAGGAAGGCCACTATCTCGGGTCACAACTGAAAGGCAGGATCGATTCATCGTGACGACCAGCTTGAGAAATCGTCACCTTACCTCCATTGAGATACAAAACCAACTTCGCGACTTCCACGGAGTAACTGTGAGCTCTCGAACTGTTCGGAGAAGGTTAAAAGAACACGATATGGTACCACACAAGCCAGCGAATGGCCGCAAACTAACGCGAGCCCACCGAACAGAGCGTCTTCATTTCGCGCGCACTCATTTAAATTGGACTCAGCAGCATTGGAGCCGTGTACTCTTTTCTGATGAGTCTAAAATTGCGTTACATGGCAATGATGGAAGGAAGAAGGTCTACCGACGTAAGGGAGGGCGTTTTGCACAATGCTGCTTTGAAGAGAGGGTTGCTTATGGCGGTGGCTCATGGACTGTCTGGGGCGGTATATCCGCGAGCGGCAAAACTCAACTTGAGGTTATTACGGGACCACGGCTGCCAACATTAAATGCTGAAAGGTACATTCGTGAGTGATTAGAACCTCACGTGATGCCATACGTGGACCATGTGGGCCCAAATTTCCTTTTTATGCATGATAATGCAAGAGCCCATACGGCCGGCATCGTCAGGGAATATCTTCGGGATGTGAACATCACAGTTATGGACTGGCCAGCCAGAAGCCCAGACATGAACCCGATTCAGCACATGTGGGACGAGCTTAAAAGACGTGTTAGGGCTCGTCAGCCAGTTGCCCAGACGATGCAGGAGTTGAAAACTGCCATAGAAGAGGAATGGGAGATGATCCCTCAAAATTTCATAGAGCGGTTGATAAACTCTATGCCTAATCGTATGACAGCTGTCGTAGATGCCCATGGAGGCAACACGTGTTATTAAATTAATCCTTTATTTGATAAAACATGTTTTTTAATCAAAAATCAACTGCCTTCATCAAGGCGCATACCCGACTTGTTAGGCGTAGCTCCATGTCGTGTGGTATTCTGAATTCAAAATTTAAAACAATACGATCGAAAAAGATGGACAAATGTATCAGGTTTAAAACTGCATCAATAGTTTTTGTTCAATCTAGCAATCATATTAAAGTAGGGGCCATAGAAACCTAAACTCTAAGGTGGGCCAATAGATGTGTCCAGAAGTGTAATATGAAAGTAACTCTGTCCATCTGTTACTTGTCACTTCTACACAGCTGAACAGATTTCAATAAAATTTGGGGAGGAGATAGAATGCATCCAGAGGTAGGACATCTGTACCTTTTTTCTCACAAAATAATAATACTTGCTGACAAAGTCATAGACAAGACAGATAGTATTATATAATTATAGTTAGTTCATAAGGATCCTTAGTTCTTGGATCCTAGCTAGGAAGTGCTAGGAAGTCAGTAAGGAAAAGAAGCAATGATATGAATAACTTTGTGTCGCCGGTTTCATACAAACGCGCTTTTATCGATTATTATGAAGACGGCAGCGGTAAGTATCTCGGTAGTGTCATATCTACTACCTACCTACCTGGTAGTGCCTACATATCGTAGGTAATACTTTAAACAAGATCGCGGCGACGTCTCACACACTTACCTGGCCATATAAGCAGGAGGAAATCGATAAGATGACGGATGTAAATAAGACTTTCGGGCTATCGATTTTTAGCATTTAGCAGCAAATTTACTACTGTTTAATGATTCAAACACGTGTAATATAATGCTAGGTTAACGGTTAGTACGATACAGTACAAAATAACGCAAAAATTATACAGAAAAATAATAAACTTACCGAAGAGAACTGGGCCCTGGAGATCGGCACTGCAGGATCGAAATCACACTATTTTCCCTGTGTTATGACATTAGCACTAATTTTATCAGAACAAAATGATTCTAACAAGGATTCTATGATTAATTTTATCTTATGAATAGCAATAAAACGTGAGGTATTTGTAAGTAAAAAATAAATTCCTTCCTTCCTTCCTTTCCAAAATTTTTGACAGAATTCACTACCACTCTCTTCTTCTCTTCTCTCTCTTTCGTCACCACATGCCACAGACTTAAAATCAATATTTCGTTCCATAGACGAAAAAGTATTACGGATTGCGTCAGAGCCGGGGCTGCCAGCTGCTAGTAGTATTTTTTCAATATATGTATACAGCGGCGACGGAAGATCGCGCTCCGCCGCGCCTAGTGTCCCTAAAATCCCTTCGTTTGGTTTACAAACAACAGATTTTGATATGAATTCAACAACGGATCGCCACCGCCGTTTAAGAAAAATCCCGTCATAAAACAGCTTTCAAAAGTACAAATAAAGAAAATTGAACGAGCGAAGACTCGTTTAATAATTTTTTATAACTCCTCACTCCCTCTTGCAATCATACCTTGTAAATTATAAAGTATTATCGTATAGGAAAAGTGAATAAAATCGCTCCAAAAATGTTACAATTTCAATCCAAAAATTTCAAAGGCAATTTTCATAAATATCTAGGGTAATACTATAATCTCATATTGGAAACACTGCTTTCGCTGTAAAAAAACCATGGACGTAGTATACAAAAGGACTTAGCTCTCGCAGCTGAAAAACGAGCCGAGCAAGATATGTACTATAGAGACAATGTGTCTCTTTCTAATACGGTGACCATAAAAAAAACATGTCCAGGAGAATTTTTCCATAGGCACTTATAAACGTGGAGTGGAACAAACATTATTTAAATCTAATTATTTATCACAGTTATTTATGCAGCCAGATTCATACTGGAGGCTTGGTAAGTGATCAGTATCACGAATCGATAACACTTTTTGTTAATGTCATAAAATAAAATGTTTACCTCCCCTAATAGATGACTCGGGACTGGGCTTGCGTTTGTAGGAAACACTTATTTTTTTCAATATCACCGAAAGTGTTATCGAACCTTGTTACTGATTACTTACCGAGTGTTCAGTCTCGGCAAACGGCGTGACTCGTGACGCAGCCATGCCGTGATGTTTCTCGTCTGCCGGGCGACCCCCAACCCAAATTTTAAATTTGTAGTATCGATGACCACTTAGTATTTACCTATACAATGGTCATGGTCACCCTTGCTATCATAAAGCTATCATTTCAAGCGTTAGAAAGGGACACACTGCCTCTATTCTAACTATCTCTCTTGGCTCGTTTTTCCTCTATTTATGACGGTAACTAATCTAATAAGGTCTTGTTTCGGTATTATAATTTTTTAGAGCGCTCTGTCCTTTTGTATACTAATTCCATGTAAAAAACATAGCCATGCTTGGATCACAGATACAGAACTAGCCATGGACTAGTATACTAAGTCCATGTGTTCAGCTCGTTCACCGTAAGATGGCACCTGTAAATACTCCATGGCAGGTGCCAACTTACGGTGAACGGTCTGTAGTCATGGATGTACGGTGTACTCATGGAATTAGTGTCTAGCATGAAGTTATAGACTACCCAAATTCAAGCTCCTTGGTGTGTAGTATGTAGTCAACAGCTCGTTTACCGTAAAATGGCACCTGTAAATACTCCATGGCAGGTGCCAACTTATGGTGAACGGTCAGAGGGGCAAGTCCGAGTTTACACACACCATCGTAACGATGATCGTAACGGCGAGTGGACGTGTATTGCGTAGTAACTAGCCATTAATCTGTGACGTTTTTGGCACAGATTAATAGCTAGTTATTATGTTATACACGTACGATCGTGTTACGTTCACCGTTACGATAGTGTTTGCAAAACTCAGACTCACCCCTCTGTAGTCATGGATATGGAATGAATGTACGGTGTACTCATGGAATTAGTTTGTAGTGGTGGGTGTGTGTAGTCCATAGACGTAGAATTTTTTCGCTACGCTAAAAAAAAAAAAAAAAAAAAATGGAAAAATGGAGAAAAAAAAAATGAGAAAAATGGTTATCGATTATAAGAAGAGTGGGATGGACTCAAATAAGCACTCCACTAGGTATATGCAGCAAACATTTTAAGTTTAAATTTAAAAGGGAAACTCTAAAATCCCACCTATAAATAAAACTGTAATATTTAGGGGTCAATAAATAATAAAGGTTTATTTATTAACTGTATTCAAAATTCTCTTTATGACGTCAAATCTGCCAAACTGTGTTATTCATGAAAGACTTAATCTGCATTAAGATGAATTTATCTACCATACACATCACGGACGGATGATGAATTCTATCGACAATGTAAAAGTGTTGGTCGAGGACAACACTATTTTTAACTCGGACATAGACTTTCACCAACACGTGCACATATTTTTTTTGGTTCCATCTTCGATCTCTGATTGTAGATCTAGTACATATACTAAATCTATGGTGTAGTCATGGACTTTGGTGTAGTCATAGACTTAGTATACGTCCATGGGTGTAGTACACTTGTCTGTAGCCATGGTAAAAATCACAAACTATCTATGGTAAAAATATCCTTTGCTCAAATAAATGCCAGGTATCCTCTTCACTTGGCCGGGACATTTTAAAAACAAACAAAACAATCCAGCCCCGGTTTTTTGTAGTTTTTGATTCATCCGTCCGCTCCGTTCGTTCGTTGTAGTTTTATAGGAAGCATTGTCCTTTCTTGTGCTTACATTTATCAGAAATAAATCAAAGGACCATGTCATCAGGTGCACGAACAGCACGACTAGCGCGTGAACTTAAGAACTTCAATACCAAACCTCCGTGGGGCATTACCTGCCACCCTGAAAAGGAGGACGTTTACGATGCGCTCGTGGTAACGTTGCTGGGCCCTAAGGGCTCCCCTTACGAGAATGGCTCGTTCAAACTTAACGTGACTATCCCGGAGAAGTATCCTTTCGAGCCGCCGCTTGTGAAGTTTATAACACCTGTGTATCATCCAAATATTGATAAAGGTAGCGTTTTTCAGCTGTACGATAATTTATTTTACACTAGTGCCCGGCCGTGGCTTCGCTCACGTTTCACCAGGTTATGAAGTAGCTTAATGCTCTAGGTCATAATCTATCTGTGTTCCGAATTTCATCGAAATAGATTCAGCCGTTTCGACGTGTTTTCTATTACCTATGCCTACACATGAGCATGTACATAATTCGATGTAAAAAAAAAGGGAAAGTACCTACTACAAACCAAGACACAAGTTTTCTTGACTTAATTTGGTTGGTAGGGCTAGTTAACAAAGTTATGTACCTATAAAGAGAAATAAAAATTTGAATTTGAATTTGACATGATACAAACATCCTAACTTTGACATTTATTATATTAATGGGATCCGGTACAGTGACCAAGAAAGAACCAGTGACACAGAGAATACATTGTCAGCATATGGGTCTTGGCCCCTAATTCAGACTCCATACAGTTGCCGGTTGTGTAGTTCGTCATTGATTGACACTGATTATCAGTGCGATTACTAATCCACCTGACAGTCTCGGTGATGAAAGCCACTTAGTGGTGTTTCTGGCTTAAGAATAGACCCTCTGTCTCCTCCCATTGATGTTTTAAAAGCCGACTAAGGGATTACCCGGACTTGTTTGTAAGATTTGTTGGTATAAGGTTTTTCCTGGCTGCTAGCTTATTTAAGGAATGTGTTTAATGTGTGGGATTACTGGAAGAAACCGTTAGCAGAGTCAGTCGTGGGAAGCAATGGCGGCGATGAGCTCACCAATTGCGATGGTGCAACCCACAGTGAAGAGACTCTGCCTACCCTTTCATGGAAAAAGGCGTGTGTCTGTATATGTATATAACATCCAGCCGTGGCATCCTATGGGGAGGCCTATGTCTGGTATTGGACTTCTAAAGGCTGATGATGAAGATTCACTGCCCATATAAGCCCCCAAAATGCCAACACAACGCTACTTTACCAGATCACTTACTTTAATTCCAGGGGGAAGAATATGTATGGACATGTTAAAAATGCCACCAAAAGGCGCATGGCTGCCCACCATCACCCTGGAGACCTTACTAGTGTCGCTACAGACCCTCCTCGCTAACCCAAACCCTGACGACCCTCTCATGACAGAGATAGCAAATGAGTACAAGTTTGATATTGAGAGTTACTTGGTTAATGCTAAGAAACACACTGAACAATATGCTAGTTGATACCCGGGAAGACTGTGGATGGCACTAGATGAATGATAACAAGTCCCTTAAGGTAGGATATAACGCAAAATTACCAATCTTAGATTAGATTTTTAACTGACTAAACCAAGTATAAAAAAAAAAAAAAAAAAAAAATATGCATGAATACTACTTTATAATACCGAGGTATCATCCAGACAGAAACACGATAGGACAAAATTTTCTTGATAAAAAAAAAACAAAGTTACCACTTTTGGCTAGATTCGATTGTTTGTCAATATGGTACAGATTATTGTGTCAAAAATTGGATAAATAAAATCAATTTATCCAAGGGTTCACCCACGGGGTTTTATAAAATTATCTATTTTTCACAAGATATTCAATAAAAATAGCTTTTTCGAGCGGCGCGTGGCGTTTTTTTTTGTATGAAGATTTCTGCCTGACGGGAGCGCAGTCTTAAGTTCATCAGTAGCGGATGAACTGCTGGACTATGGCCTCTAAAGAATGTCACAACAAACAATGTCGAGCCCCCTCAACCACCTGAGTGAGAATGCCACAATGTGATCCAAATGTGTGGGTTGGGGGTTTAATTTAAATTAATCCAAAGGCGATAAGTAATCCAAAAATAGCAGGTTGATGCAGTTTTTAACAAACATAGATCTAAACGACGTAGATTTAAGACTGCGCTGCCGCCAGGCAGAAATCTTCATAAGCGCCGCGCCGCTCGAAAAATCGGTTTTTATTGAATTTCTCGTGAAATATAGATAATTTTAAAAAACCTCGTGGTTGAACCCTCTTTTTTATTGTATTGATTTTATTTATCTAATTTTAAACCAAATAATCTTTAGCATATTGACAAACAATCGAATCTAGCCAAAAGTTAGAGGTAACTTTGTGTTTTTTTTTATCGAGAAAATGTTGCCCTATCGTGTTTCTGTCTGGGTGATCCCTCGGTATTATAATGTAGTATCGATGCATATTATTAATTTGAATATTGTACTTGATTTAGTCAGTTAAAAATCTAATCTGAGATTGCAAATTTTGCGTTAAACCTTAAAGACCAATTCAGTTCAAACTTACGTGTGGCGCTTGTGACATAGGCACAGCGCCTGATTTCAGGTTTTTATTAAATACTAGCGACTCGCCCCGGTGCCCCCCCCCCGTCCTACCCTTCCCCCCTATGTCAATCTCCTGGTTCTAAGCTACCTCCCCACCAATTTTCAGCCAAATTGGTTCACCCGTTCTTGTGTTATAAGTGGTGTAATTAACCAAGACTTTATTTTATATATATAGATTTCTATTCAAAGTAAAAAAAAGTCTCCTTGATCACTAGTACGTGTCAGTTACATTATTTTGGATATTTTTTCATATCACATTAGTAGGTATTATAATAAAATCTGAATAAACCCACAAAACGACACATGTTTCATATTTTTTTGATCTTGCGAAATAATAAATAATCGGGCGATGGTTCGCTTGCGACGCAGGAGGTTGCGGGTCGATTCCCGCCTCGGAACAAATATTTGTGCGATCTGCAGATATTTGTTCAGGGTGTTCTGGGTATTTTCTATGCATAATAAAAAATATCTATCTATGTAATGTATTGTATTAAGTATATTAGTTATCTAGTACCCATAACACAAGCTCTGCTTAGCTTGGGGCTAGATAATCTTGTGTGAACTGTCCAGCATTATTTATTTATTTAATACGAATCGTGTTTAGGGCACCTACAAGAAAAATTTGATAATATCTTGAACTCTATGTTTTTTTTCAGAATTTAAATCTTTGTTTACGAAATAAAATAAATGAGACTGTTGCGTAATAATAACTTTACTGATTACTTTATTATCGTACATTATGGTACAAGTGCGTAATGTTGGTGATTACCGCTGAGGCGCTATTGAGACCCGAGCCGTCAGGTGAGGGTCTTAAGAGAGCCGAGGACGGTAATTATCAATACACACGTGTATCATACGACGTTTTTCAACACACAAAAATACACACGCTGTGTAAATGTTCAACTGTCTCTATAACTCACTTGTGAATAATAGCAATGAAAAAGTCATAGTTTGATTACAGGTTTAAAACAGAAATACACACTGTGTAAGTGTTCAACTGTCTCTATAACTCACTTGTGAATAATAGCAATGAAAACGTCACAGTTTGATTACAGGTGTCAGTATGTGCCAAATTGCGCTGAAATTAGAGCCACTATAAGAGCAAGTGTGTTTAAAATTATATTACTGTTTATTTAAGTTAGTAGTTGTAAGTGTTAGTAATCTTGTACAATGTGTAAAAGTGTAGTCTGTATCAACATTTTATATCACAATAAACTAAACCCCAGAAATTAGTTTCAGTCTTCAGAATTGAAACTAATTTCTGGGGTTTATTGCAGGGTTTGAAATTATCAAGATAAATATGCCCTTTGATAATTATCAAACAAATATTAAGCCTAGGAATCCTTTTTTAACTGATATAACATATCAACATTTATGTTAGAAGCAAGTAGTTTAATAAATAAATTATACATGTTTTACAATCAAGGTAATCTTTTCATTTTTTTTGTTTATAATTGCTTGAATAAGAACTTGCAAACCAAAATACGAGAAGTTAATCAACTACATACTACTTAATTAAATTGATGAGTGGAATATCATCATATCGTCGTCGTCGTCTGCGTATTGTTCCGATATACGCAGTCGTTTTGAATGCGACATATTAACCAGTGGCAAATATTTTCGATTATACTTATCAAGATAATTATCAACCTATATTTATCTTGATAATTATCACTACAAACCCTGGTTTATTGTGATTACTTAAAAATAAAATGTTTATGAATAATTATTTGTAAGAATGTACTTACTTGCTTTGGATGTTGGATGAAGAAGTCAAGACTGAAACTAATTTCTGGGTTTATTGTGATAATAAAAAAACATTGCATGGCATAAACAAACTGATTTATTTTAAAAGAGAGTTTATTTTTAGTAGTCCCATGTACAATAGAGTACAATTAACTTGAAATCATATTTCTGTTTCAAATATACGAAGATCACTGAAACTTAGACAATTTTAATTGATCTGGTTTAATTCTAAGGCTGAGCATTATTTTCGTAGTAGTACTGCTTCAGGTCTGTTAGGACTAATTAACATAGGTAAAAATAGATATAGCCGTTTCATTGCGTTGAGGGTTTTCTAATTTTTACAAAATTAATGTCTCTGAAATACAAAGCACAATTCTGACTGTAATCATTATTGGATGGTTTAGCTTTAGAGAAGCCGATACTTAAACTAGTCTTAACTTATAACTTAGCATACAGATATTGACTAGCAAGCAATTAATCACAAATAAACATAGTGAAAACATAGCTTCAGTTAAACTATCAGCTAGAATTGTATTTGACGAGAAAAGACCATCAAAACTGGCCCGGGCTGCCTGAATGTTACTATTCTAGCACAAATGCTAAGCCACTTTTGATGACTATCAGATGCAAAGCCAGTTTTTCATAACTATGACAACACTTAGCATATCCTTTTTCAACCAGTGTCAGTGCTGGTGTCGTCACCAGAACTTGCACTTTCTGTCTCCGATGAGCTGCTGTTCCTCTTGACCTTGCTACCTTGAGGTTCTGCACCTTAAAATATAATTGTATTTTGTTTTATTTTGTCCTTTTTGGAAAACATACAGCTAGGTATTGAACAAGTCAATGTCGACCTCTCGCGCCACTGCATTAAAACATCTGCACACTCTAATTTAATATGAATTTTGCCTATAGTTGGAATTAACTACTGGAATGCTATGAAGGTTAGAACTTCTTAATGATAGTGTAGGAGTTTGAAGCTCCAATTGACAAGAGTAGCTCAGGAGAGTCGACCAAGACGCTTGCAGTAACTTTGTAGAAAGTGTTGTTTAAAACTTTATTTTAGGTGGACAAGCACCAATGAGATTTTTCCCTTGAAGAACACATAAACACAGATACATTCTCTCAAAAGGGTGAAGCAAAAAATCATGCCCATTTTATGTCTAGCCCTTTGCATCCACAGGGCAAAGGTTATAAATACATACATAGACACACGCCCTTCTCCACGAAAGGGTAAGCGGTAAATGAGTCTCTTCTCTGTGGGTTGGACCATCGTGGGATATAGACGTGACCAGTGGTAATTGCGAAGCTAGTACGGCGGGACCTTCGGAGCTCTAATGCACGCCAAATTGAAAAGGCAATCGAGCAAAACCGAGGTTCCAAAGTATTCAGCCAGTATCTTGGGAGAAGCCACCTGACTAAGCTCAAAACGTCCAATGGCAGAACCGTACTTTCAAAGCCGGAGATCCTTGCAGAAATGGAGGATTTCTATGACCGGTTGTATGCTACCCATGCTCCCCGTCCCGAGCGTGACAGAAATGATTCCAAGGCCACACTCACTGGCCACATGATTTGCCAGACGTCAGCTTAGACGAAATTGGGGCAGCCTTGAGGCAGCTTAAAACTGGAAAAGCCTCTGGTGAAGACGGGAGTAACGTCAGAGATGCTAAAAGCAGGTGTTCCTGTACTGAAGGAACTACAGAGCCTCTTCAACTCCGTTATTAACTGTGGGAGAAATCCGGAGGCGTGGAACAGGAGCATAGTAGTTTTCTTTTTCAAAAAGGGAGACAAAACCTTACTAAAAAACTACAGGCCCATCTCGGTCCTGAATCACGCCTATAAGCTGTTCTCAAGAGTCATTACAAATCGTCTCGCACGAAGACTCGACGAATTTCAGCCCCCGGAACAGGCTGGGTTTCGAAGTGGATACAGCACCATAGACCACATACACACAGTGCGGCAGATTATACAGAAATCTGAAGAGTATAATCGGCCCCTGTGTCTGGCATTTTTGGATTATGAGAAAGCCTTTGACTCTGTTGAAACCTGGGCTGTTCTGGAATCCTTGCAGCGATGCCAAGTGGACCATCGTTACATCGAAGTGTTGAAATTTGTTTATGATGCTGCATCTATGAGTGTCCGAGTACAGGATCGGCAGTCTGAACACATCCAATTGCGACGCGGAGTGAGACAGGGGGATGCCATATCCCCGAAACTGTTCACTAACGTATTGGAGGATATGTTTAAGACGCTGGACTGGAATGGTATGGGCATAAACATAAACGGCGAGAACATCTCACACCGAAGTTATCCGACAGAGAACTAAGGTCATCGACATAGCTCAGAGAATAAGCAGGCTGAAATGGCAATGGGCTGGGCATATATGCCGAAGAACCGACAACCGCTGAAGTAAACGTGTTCTATAGTGGAGACCACGTCTTGGTAAACGTAGTGTGGGGCGCCCCCTGGCTAGGTGGAGCAACGATCTGCATAAGGCGGCTGGTAGAAAGTGAATGGGAAGAGCTGGAAATCGGTCTAAATGGCGAGCATTGGGAGAGGCCTATGTCCAGCAGTGGACTGATACAGGCTGATGATGATGATGATGAGTGGTAAGCTCATCGCCGCCAACGCTTTATTCCAGCAATAATACATTCCTTAAATAAGCTAGCAGCCAGGACACCCCTTAGTCGGCTTTTACGACATCCACGGGAGGAGATGAAGAGGTATATTCTTGGGCCGGACACACCACGGAAGGGCAAAGGTCTTCCGCCACTTTTTCCGGGGATCATTATCCTGTGATAAATCTGCCTAGTTTTTGTTTTTTTACATTTATAGACCTTTGTTTGACCACAATCTCACCTGTTGGTAAGTGATGATGCGGCCGAAGATGGAGCACAAAGGTCTAGAAGGCACCTATTCAATCTAGCCTTGAAGAGACCCAGATTATAGTTTTCTATTAAAGCTCTGCGTTTAATCGAGTCCTAGGCAGCAAGCTGGTGTTTCCCCGAGCCATCACAAACATGGCAGCAGTACTCCATACAAACCCGGACTTGACTAGTGAGCCAGGAACTTCAAAATTAGTCTAGATCCTTGGGTCCATGTACACTCTCGCAAGTAGAGGAAAGGCTGGAGTACCAGCGGTGGGTAACTAACAACTGATTGTTATGGAATTCCAAATTACCTTTAATCTCTTTCTTTTTAGACTTTTTCGTTTCACTTGTGGCCGGTTTCAGAGTTTCCGTGGACACTGTTGCCACCATTTTGGAGACAGGTTGACCTTCTGAAGGTTTAAACTCATCATCTTCATCGACTGGTCGTCGGGTGGTGGAGGAAGTTGCTACTGCTGCTTTGTAGGCTTCTGGATACTGGGAGCTGGAATTGATTGAAGTAAGCCTTGATGAGTAATGAAATTCCTTATAAATATTTATTATTTATTATTTATTTATATAGCGGGGGAACCTTCTTTCTACCAATAGTAATCGCGCACTAAAATCTTGCGGTTATTGGTTAATCTATATCACGGCCGGTCGACTCGTAGATGTGAGCGAGACCGAGCAATACAGCTAATCGACTCCATACAAAAATAAAAAAGCTGGACAGTTCACACAACATTATCTAGCCCCATTAAGGTTAGCTGGAAGAGAATGCTCTCTAGCATTAAGTTACCCATGCACAGTACTTTTTAAGTTGTGCAATAAAGGATTTTCTATCTATCTATCTATCTCTTTGTAAGTTCAACAAATCACCTCAGCTTAGTTTTGATAGCTCTGATCTTCTTGAAGATGTACTCGAGATCTTTCCTCATCTCGAGCAGCAGGAGAGTGTGTTTCTTGAACTCGCCGGATGCGGCCTTGAGCCGACTCGCTGACAGCTGGTTGCAGTTCGTAAGCATCTCTGTTGTCTTCTCAAAACGCTGGAGCCTGGAATATTAAGATTAGATTAAATTCTTAGATCGTCACCTAACCTGGTGAAAACATATCTGGACCAAACGGAAACAACTCGACTACAAAATTCGTAGCATGTACTGGCTTGTCGGGCGCAAATCCCAACTCACAAACAACAGCAAAATGTCGGTTTATAAGACTATAATTAAACCAATTTGGACCTACGGCATTCAGTTATGGGGCTCTGCAAGCCTTAGTAACATCGAAATACTGGAAAGATTTCAAAGCCCATCCGAAATATGCTAAATATACCTCCGCATATGAGTAACAAGTATGTGTACATGGATATCAAACTGAAAACAGTAAAACAAGAAATAGAATCCTACAGCAAAAACTATCAACTAAGACTAGATAGTCATAGGAACGAACTTGCTGCTCAGTTACAAGGAACGGGCAGCCTTACATTTTCAAGACTGAAAAGACACAGTATACCAAGTCTAGTGGAAAGATTCACAGAGACAGATTGAGAGATGACTCACTAGACTTATCTTTCTCCATTCAACACAAAAAACGGATCAAATCGGACAGCAAATTGGATTATTGTTATTAAAACAGATGGCCAAGAAGCAGAATACATAATAAAAAAAAAAAAAGATCCTATTTTAAATAATTCACTGAATGGAAATAATCATGGCTTGGTATACCACGCACTTTACTATTCTCCTGCTGGCGTTTTGTTGACCATTTACAGGTACTTCTAGATGTTCCCGTCTCAAGAGTACTCACAACCTTCCAGTGTAGTCGCAAAGGATTCTTATGGAGAAGGACCTCTAAATGGTCAATGAAACGTCAGCAGGCAAATAATAAAATATGTGGTGTATAGTATAGTATGTCGTACAAACCCTCATCATCTATAGGTATGTGTCTAAAGTGGCTGCCCGACCAACCTTTCAGTTATACGCGGTAGCACACTTCCCCCGGCCGAGGCCAGGACCAGTTGCGGTAGGCCTTGCCGACCAAAAATAAGACACTTACAATCCGGGTACTCATGCGAGTTGCTCGTTCAGAACACTACCATTTCTCCAAAATTGTATTGGACCGGTCATATCGCTCACCACCCGCAGCCAGAAAGGGTGCTAGCTTCAACCCCAGGTAGGGACGTTAGAGAAGCTAACTACCATTTCTCTATGAGTGGTGTATGTCATACAGTTCAGTTCTTGATTATGTGGCCCTTAAAGCAATTTTTCTAAAAGTACTTCCCTGTCGCGTTGACAGTATGTTTGCCATGCTCAAGCCAAGCCATATTATTGCAAACTTACATGTTTTTCTGAGCTCTTATAATAGTTTCGACGTCAGTTTGGTCGACCATTCCCGCTAAGCCCTGCACAAAAACCTCGGGAGCGGAATAGTTCTGGAAGCACTCTATCGAGAAGTCACTCTCGGGAGTATCATTTGCCATTTTAGTGTCGACTTTTAGTGTATTATTTTCCATGAAATAGAAGTTCTGCTGAACAGACAGACCGTTGAACTAATTTCAGCAAAAAAAACCACAGACTACTAGGACACAGAACAGCTCTACCTATATACATAGAAAGAAGCCTTACTGAGGAACTGAAAACTTTGCTAGTTGTAAATGCAACAGATAATATAAACTTGTATATAATATGGCAAGTGGTGACCCCAGAGGTCAATTGGATTTTACGGAATTTGGTGGAACTAACATACACGACTGCGTAATAGGACCCAGGGGCTATTATGTTTCTTATTTGATTTTTAGCCTACATAATAATTATTATTTTGGGTATAAATTAAACTTCAGAGCTTTCACGTATATTTCTGTATATTTAGAACTGTAAAAAATTACAAATATATCCTAAAAACATAAGAAGTTACTTTCATTTTTCTGTTACATTTGGAGCATATAAACAAATTACAATAGATTCTTAGAAACATTATAAAAATTACACAGACACCGTGTTGTAATTGATTGCAACAAAGCTACAGCCTTAAGAAATAAGTATAAATACACATTTTTTATGATATTATCACGTACAAATCAAACAAAAAACTCAAAGCAAAGAATGAAAACAAACATTTTTCGAACCATCTAAAGACAAGACTAGTGCTATTATTCGGATTCGCATAGTATCTATTGTACGTCTACTTTGATATGTTTATTATTTACAATTCGTAACAATAAAATCTTGGAAAAGTTATAAATATAAAAAACTGTACATTTGCAACAGACAATAAATTACAACAGGTTCTTAGAATAATTATACAAACTAAATAGACACCCTGTTGTCATTTATTGAACAAGACTACAGCAAAATAACCCTTTTACGAATACGAAATCTAAGCACGTAGCACGTACCTACGTAATGAGTTTATTTTTTTATTTTTTTACGACTGTTCTTATTAAATGCAACGATATTGTAGTAAGTATATACTTAATAGATGAGAAACAGCTTGTATTGTCAAGTTACAAAATAACAACATAGTACATTTAATCTAAGAGGCGGACAACAGTTAATTTCAGGTAAGTTACAAAGTAACAGAATAGCGCTTCGCAACGTAAAGTGAACGAAAATATCGAAAAACAGTACTTAAACAAAAATTCACTGTGTAATTGAAAATATACATCAACTATGCCCTCTAAAATAATATTATTTATTACTCTTATTAATTTTACCAATGTACTTTGATAGGTATTAGGAGATATTTACGTTATAAGCGCATAGTAGAGGTTACTTCATGACTACTGTAGGTACTATCAATTTGTTAGTTGTTATCAATATTTCGATACATAGTTTAACACTTTATTGTACATTAACGATTAAATAACACACATAAATACAAAATTTAATTTAGGTAGGTACAAGGTAATATATTTTCACTCATACTAGCAGAATAATTCATGTTGTGTTGTATCTTGCGTCACGTCAGCTCAGTTTGAGTTCACTTTGAGCAAGATGAGCTCTGATATGCCAACTGAGACATTTCATCAGCTACTGAAACTCAGCTTGCTGGCGAGATACAATTAATGTAAAGACTTGAAAATAAGATTTTGTTATTTTTACAAACACAAACAGTTTATTTTCTGTAGGTAATAGCGAATTATAATCTGAAATAAACCAGTTCAACAGTAAAGTAGTTCACAAAATAAGCTGTATGATATGAGACGATAGAGCAGGTAAATACAGGTAGCAGCGTCAGAGTCCACAGGTCGCCATCGTACCGTAAAATCTGAAAATACAAGTTTTTGTTGAAATATATCTTTTTCAAAACAACCTTTTATGAAATTCAACCGAAATCAGATATTAGAAATTATTGAAATCAGAACCGTGAGCTTATTAAAATGATTCCAACACGTCCAGACTACTATTATCCATCGAGGAGTTCCGTTGGGTTACTAGTGGAATGCCCGCGACTTCATCCACGTGTAGGTGTTTCAGACAAACTTCAACACCCCACTTTCAACTTTAGGGTTGAATTCCAGTAATTACTTTCCTAAAGGAACATACCCTCCAAATTTCGGGTCTCTGGGACTTTAGGACGGACAACGGACTTTAGCTGTGCGTTGATAATTAGTCAGTGAGTGAGTCATATGTATTTTTTTATATATGTATATAAAAAATACACGAGTACCATGCTGCCACAGGACCCAGACCAGCAACAAATATTTGCAGATCATAATAACATTTGTCTCGCATCTCCGCCAGCTACTTGCCTGCCACGCCAACGACGGTAGTGTGTTACACTTCTTAGCAGATTTCGCATTATTAAGGTGGAACTGAAACTCTGGTATACAATTATTATTTTAAGGGGAACCAACAGCTTACTTTAACGTTATACTAAAGTAGGATAACAATAGAGAGCCAATAAAAGGTTCTCACGAATATTGTTTGAGTAGGTAATCAACGGGATCAGACCGAGTGAACATTCATTTGGTGAAAATCACATCATCACACTAATATTATAAAGGCAAAAGTTTGTGTGTGTGTAGTGTATTTATAACTTCTTCACGCTGAAACGGCTAGACAGATTTGCAAGAAATTTGGAATGGAGATAACTGGACTCCCGGAATGACACATACCTAGGCACATTTCTATCCTAATATTCACACGGGATCGAGACTTATGCGGGTGAAACCGCGGGGCGCTGCTAGATATCAATAAATTCACTTACTGCTTTAAAAAATAACAGTAGCAGTTAATCCAAGTCTAAGCGACCTGTTATAGTTATTGGTTGCTCGCCCAAGAATTCAAGAATAAAGCAAGAATAAGAATTCAGCTTTTATTTGGTTGAAACTATTGGAACATATAGTGGCTTGTTGAATCTAGTTAGTCGAAAAGGAAAACTTAGGTTAATCTGGTTTAAAAGATCAGAAGAGTCAATAAGGCCACTGGTTATTTTGAGAAGGAAGTAATCATGGCACCTACTTTGCCGTGCGCCTGCTGCCCTATGACGAAACGCAACAACGGCTGAACCGATTGTGATAGAAAGATAAATTATGAACTGGAATGCCACAAAAGCTAGCCAGTCACAAGCGAGCAAAGTCACGGGTTGATTGATACTACATTACAAAAATATAGCTTCGATACCCATGAAAATGCAGTCGCGCAGCGGGCTACGGAGAGAGCTATGATCGTGATAACTATTGCTGATCGCAGTATTGTGATCGAGTATCCATGTGTGTGGATGCTACTGCCCATCCCCTAGGGCCTAGAGTAACCCTTTAGTCGGTTTTAACGACATCCAAGTGAGGAGACAGAGAGGTCTATTCTATTCTTAAAGCCGAACATAACACGGACATATCCTTACCACCTGCCAATGGCTTTAACTCTGCGGTTTGTTCATACAACTCGTACACGTTGTGTACTTTGAAGGCACACCATGTCCCATAAGCATTGCAGGTCCTCTACAGTGGCCGGGAAGGGACCTCTCATTGATTGGTTAACATAGACCTGGAATTAATAGATTACAATGAGACACAGATAGATTGATAAATAATTATTAACTGCATTCACCTTCAAATGTAAAAACGGACAAGTGCGAGTCATACTCGCGTGATGAGGGTTCCGTGTAAGTAAACTACCATAGAAACCGCTATTTCCTGTAGAAATTTAAAGACAGGATTTTTGGTTAGGTTTTCCTGTAAGCTAAGGGTAAAGCCCTATATTCTGTATTTTTTAAATATTTTAGGCTCACTAGTTAATAGAAATACCTAGCTATTTTTTTTTTACAATACTGCATAATATGGAACGCATGTTTATAACTGTGAAATATTTTCAAGTTAGGTACAGAATCTGACACGCTAAAATGTGCTTTTGGTAAAATGTGATTTCCAATGATTTCAATATTTTTGACTTCCGGCTATCTATACACCGATACACAAAACATATAAACAATTAGACCCTCTCCCTTGTCGAGGGACCTATATGTATAGAATGTCCATACGATGACATTGAAAAATCGTAGTCGGCACTATTATTACTAAGCACCATTGCACACGCGACCGCTTGACATCCGACGATCCTGGCATAACGTGCCCCGAGAAGTTCTGTGCTACACTAAAGCCACAGATGGACCACCAGAAAGGCATCTGGGCAATATCCCGAGACCTAGAAGTGTTAGCTGCCTTCACTCGCAGCATGGTTTTTTTAACTTCTTGAAAGACGGAACAAGCAGATGTTCGGGTGCTGTTATTTCACAACCATGGAAAATTCAACCAAGGAATGCACACCCTTGGAATTGGTTGCTTGGAACATCTATGGTTGACAATTCCAGGGTTGTGTTTTATCGGGTTGTGCTTATTATTGTACATACACCCTTGGAAAACTTCCTACGTACATCCAATTGGCTTCCAATTGCCGGGTTTTACATTATTTGGTTGCGTTTTCCATGGTTATACAACAAAAATATAGTACACTAGCAGCGCCCCGCGGTTTCACCCGCGTAAGTGTCGATCCCGTGGGATAAAAAATGTGCCTATGTGTTATTCCTTGAGTCCAGTTATCTCCATTCCAAATTTTATGCAAATCCGTCCAGCCATTTCAGCGTGAAGAAGTAACAAACACACTACACACACACACACACACACACACGCACAAACTTTCGCCTTTATAATATTATATAGTGTGATTCCCAACACGTGCCCATAATTCACAGCCGTGGAATATGCAACCTGGGAATTGGATGCCAAGGATACGTCATACATAACCTATGCTTCGTTTACACACACTGGCTTGAATTAAACTTCAGACGAGCTTTTATAAGATGACACAATAGAAAGCGTAGCATGATGGATGTCATTGTCAAATGTTGTGTATATCCGAAACAGAGCACCCCAATACACCGGCAGGGCTAATTTAAAACGTTTCGAAAATCATTCCGACAGCGGATTTGGAAGTTACCGACGGAGATTCCGATAGACGCGATTCTAAAATATCCGATACCGAAAACTTTGACATTAGAATACGAAACTTTAGCTCAAAACATTCCGAGACCTATTTGGTGTCGGTACTTCTTCCGACAAAAACTAACGAATCCGATCGGAAGACTTTTCGAACGTTTCAAAATGGCCTTGCTGGTCTTGTGCGGCACGCACCTAGAGTACATATAAAAATGTAGCTCGCGTGAGAGGTCCTGAGTGAAGCAAGCCTGCGACGCCAAGTGGAGCGAAGTAGGAGGTGGTGAATGAAGCGAGCCGGCGACTTCTGTAGCGTAGTGAAGGTCGAGTGGGTGAAGTGACAATTAGGGATGACATCGCGAGCTACCTACAATCCGGCTAATACACAACCATGGATTCTGTGTCCATTTGTACATGAATTACCGGGCTGTGCAATCCTGGCTACGTTTTCCATGGTTGTGAATTCCCAGGCTGTGCATTGAAAGTCAAAGTCAGAAGTTTTAAAAGTTATGGATAATCCGACTAATTTACAAAGTACGATTATACTATGAACCGTGTATAAACGTACAAACCATTTTTAATCAACCGTATAACACGACTCTATTTTTTTTTCTAAGATATAAACAAACATATGTTTACTCTGAATGCAGATCTTCAATCTTGGATTGTCAATATTTGTCACTGCAAAGACTCCTGACGACAGCAGAAATACTGGACATAAATCCAGACATTCCCCGTCGCCTACAAGACTTTTTAATCAATAAAGATACATTTGGATCTCTAAACAAGTATGTGCTCAACACGGTGGAGACACTATGAAATATTAATTAACCAAATAAGTCAAACAAACTAAAGTAAACATTGGTGTCGATTCAGTGCAGCATTCTCTAATTTTAAACCGCATTAAAATTATCGCGGTCTCTTTTATTTCAGTCTATTAGAAAGGGCGCGCGACAACTTTAACGCGGTTTAAAATTAGAGAATGCTGCACAGAATCGACACCACTTACATCATTAACAGTAATGAAAAACTAAAATTATCTAACATCTAAAAAGTGGTGTTAAAATATTTTGTCAAATTTTTAGCATAATCAGGACAAGGTAAAAGGATATAGTTCCAAAGCCAAAAAAAAAAAAAGGTTACTCTGTGCTTTGTGCACAGTGATGCCACCTTAGCGCTTCCGGAGTTAGATCTAGCGCTTTTCTGGGACAATTAGCGCTTAAATTTTAGTATAAAAGCGTAAAATATAGCGCTTTTTAATTCTGGGACACTTAGCGCTTAAATTTTAGTATAAAAGCGGAAAATATAGCGCTTTTTTATGACAGACCAAACTTAGCAGTAATCACGTCGCAATCTCGGCAAAAAGTAGGAAGTAAGCAGCAACACCACTCCGCAATTCGTTTAGCTTCCGTTCCGTACCTTAGGTTTAGGGTAGGGTCATTATACTTATTATTGACGACGTCTGCGGCGCGGCTAGCGATGGCTCGCCTGCGACGCAGAAGGTTGCGGGTTCGATTCCCGCCTCGAAACAAATATTTGTACGTTCTGCAGATATTTGTTCAGGGTGTTCTGGGTGTTTTCTATATAGAATAAAAAAATATCGTATCTATGTAATGTATTATATTAAGTATATCAGTTATCTAGTACCCATAATACAAGCTCTGGCTTAGCTTGGTGCTAGATAATGTTGTGTGAACTTGTCCAGCATTATTTATATTTATTTATATAATATTAAGACCATTTTATATTTGTATTGAAATAAATAAAATTTTACTACTATGCCTTTGTTTGTTCATGCAAGCTAGCGGATTCTACCACTATTTTATGTTTATGCAATCTAGCGGAATCTAGCGCAATTTTCAAGAATTCAAGCACTTTTAGCGCTGTTTGGCCTTAGAGAGGTGGCAGCACTGCTTGTGCGTTGCGTATCGTAAACTGTTGTTTGTTTACTTTTCAGCAAATATACGAATTATCAAATAATTAGAGTTTGGAATAGTTTGCAAGGAAAGTAAGTAACCACATTGAAGTGAAATGTTATTACCTATAGACCCAAGTTGTGTTAATTCGTTGTTATGATTCCAACTTAACATTTTTCAGACAGCCATGGCACCGGTAAGGCAATTATAAAATCGTTGAACGAACACACCAGCGCAATCCCGCTGAATAGCACCTTGTAAAAGTGGACCCCTTGGCAATCTGGAGATCAAAAAAGTCTGGACATAGTTGTCCAACGGGCTCAATTCTGTTTGGGAAAGGTGACACTAAAACTCCGGATACATGCAGGCGAGGAGTACCTACTCTATTCTCTCCAGTAAGTCTTTTTTCTTCAGTGCCCCTTTATCGACACTCTTTTCGGCATATAGTTTTAAAATATCTACTTACAATTTTAATTTTTGCAGCTAAGTTGTTTCTAAAAAAACAATACAATTACAAATCATTAAAAATTAACAATCGGATAACCTCGCGTCTTTAGTTGTTAATCCTATAAGTGACATAATCATCATCATCACCAGCCTATTATGAATAGAGTAGAAGTCCACTGCTAGACATAGGCCTCCCCCGTAGAATACCACTATGAACAATCTCGCATCTAGACTTCCTGCAACTTTTATAATATCTTTGGTTCGAGGAGAGGGACGAGATGGTTAAAGATTTTTATTCTTTATATATTTAATTTATTTTTTAGATCATGATGTTGACCGTGCCATCCGTTGTACACGTCGGAGAGGCGCATCACAGGCATGTCTCCCGAACAAACACCTCTACAATAGTGGGACAGTCTGCAGAAGGTGTCTGAAGAAGAATCGGATGTCTCACAAATAAATAATTTATCACCTTAGAGATTCAGTGCGGTTCGACCAACCAAATTTTATAAAGTTATCATCGGACAAACATAATACATACCAACTTACAAACAAGACCTTGCTTCGACTTACAAACAAGACTGAATAAAGATGTTTAATAAATACTGATTACTATCTATCTATTACTATCTATAAAAACTGCAAAAAAATTACGTTTGTTGTATGGGAGCCATAATTAATGATAGTTACAACTGTGTAACTAGCGGTTGTGTTGTGGTTGTGTGGTAACGGTTCATAGCCTGGTGACCGACGGACAGACAGCGGAGTCTTAGTAATAGGATCCCGTTTTACCCTTTGGGTACGGAACCCTAAAAAATACCAAAAGGAAATGCCCGGCTGGAGACGCATCCTTTTCTTGGACTGTTAAGCTAAAAGTGCTCAGCTGTTTTGATTTTATTTCACAGTATTATTTAACTATCACAAGAGATGTAATCTTTATTTATTACAGATCAACAATTCCCTATGATGATGTCTACCTACCTAGGAACCGACTTTACCTGGGCTCCGTCCATTTCACTCACAGATTACAAGTGTTTAATGCTTAGGTGCCAGGTAACGTTAAAACAGTAACTTTAACTAAGCTACCAACTCTTTTTCTCATACCACCTTTCTTAAATAGCTTTAACTGCATTAACAAACAGATATAAATACAGCTCACTCGCAGCTCACGTGATGATCACAGTTCTCTAGTGTTTTAAATCCATGTCGGACTAGCACTTATTTTTGAGTATGAGACTCCGATATTATATAGGCAAATGTATATTGGCGTGCAGTATAGTTAAAAAAAATGCTGCTCTGTGCAGGTTTCCATACTTAACCTTAACTTACTTTATTAGTTCCTCGAAAACTTTATATTTCCTAGTTTTTTTAAATATATGGGAGGGTCTTCCTTTCCTCCCTATTCCCTACTCTCTACGGTGGTGTCTCATAGTTTACCCAAAGCTTGTATTGATTCATTCAGTAAACATTTAAAAAAAACGCAATGGAACGGCTAAACCGATTTTGATCAAACATAGCTTAGAAAACTCCCGACAAATTCACCTTTCAAACAAAAAAAAAACGGTACATCCGTTCGGGAGCTACGATGGCACAGACAGACACACACGCAGACACGTCAAACTTACAAACACAGTAGTTTTTGCGTCGGGGGTTAAAAATAAAATAAATATTTAAGAGGGCTCCCATACAACAAACGTGTTTTTTTGCCGTTTTTAAAGATAATGGTACGGAACCCTTCTTGCGCGAGCCCGACTCGCACTTGGCCGGTTTTTATTTCTATGTAGGTGAGGTCCCTTTTTTCAACTCTCTACGGTGATATCCTATATTAATTATCTATAGTTTACCCAAAGCTTGTTTTGAATAGTTAATTTTGTAATAATTACAAACACCCCCAACGCAATGAAATGGCTGAACCGATTTTGATAAAACATGTCTACGAACCACCGCTAGAAAACATGCTTTCAAATCAATAAAATAGGTACCTACTAAATGTACCAAAACGTGTTGGGACTTCATCAGTCCCGTGATTTCAGTTGTCTGAGAAGTGTTTTTTAACCCCCGACGAAAAACGAAGGGGTGTTATAAGTTTGACGTGTCTGTGTGTGTGTCTGTCTGTCCCATCGTAATAGCTCCCGCACGGGTGAACCGTTTTTTTTTTTTTTGAAAGGTGTAGGTATAGGTGACGACCTCTGTGGCGCGGCTGGCTAAGGTTCGCCTGCGACGCAGGAGGTTGCGGGTTCGATTCCCGCCTCGGAACAAATATTTGTGCGATCGCAGATATTTGTTCAGGGTGTTCTGGGTATTTTCTATGTATAATAATAAATATCTATCTATGTAAATTATATTGTATTAAGTATATCAGATATCTAGTACCCATAACACAAGCTTTGCTTAGCTTGGGGCTAGATAATGTTGTGTGAACTGTCCAGCATTATTTATTTATTTATTTATTTATTTGTCAGGAGTGTTCTTAGCTTTGTTTGATCAAAATCGGTTTAGCCGTTTCATTGCGTTGGGGGATTTTTAATTTTTACAAAGTTAATTACTTGTTTTGTACCTAGTTAATTTTGTCTATGATTCGAATTAATTTACTTGCGAACTACCAACTATTGCTAAAATGGTATAAGTAACTAAAGGGCTTTCAACAAAATATCTCTACCTTCACCCCGATCGGAGACGCAAACCAAATCCGGTGCTCCAATAGACCTGTAGTCCGCCAGTAACATAGCTGCTGCGTTGGATCGCATCTGCAGTCTCCGCAGCACGCGGCCCGAGTTGCCATCGCGCGAGTCCAGGCGGCCGTTGCTCCAGCAGCAAGTCAGCGACTCGCCTGACCATTGTTGGGAAAGAGCGCGTTTTGCTTCGAATCTTAAAACAATTAAGATCGTGCTATGACTCAGGACTAAGGAAATATAGGCCAGCAATTCAAATAAGGTTTCATTCATCGGCAGCTTATAGACGTTCACTGCTGGACGACTCCCTTCATATAATGCAATGGGGGCATTTGCCATAATTACCACGCTTGGCAGCCGATTGGTGATCGCAGTATGTTTTGAGCACTCAGGTGGATGCTTCTGGCCATCCCTTAGTGTAATCCCTTAGTCGGCTTTTGCGGCATTCACGAGAGGAGACAGAGGTTTTTTTTTAACTACGTGAATGACAGAGCAAGCGATTGGCCCACCTGATATATTAAGCAGTAACCTCTGCCTGTAACAATGCCACATATGTCACGAACGTCCACCTAGGACTAGGGCTTGCAATCCGGATATCCGCCAATTTTCAAATCCGGATAATGACGTCCGCTAAATCCGGATAGTGAAATTCATAAAAAAAATACGATAAGAATATAAATTTTATATACTGATCCATTCTTTTACATGTTTGTCACATATACATAAAGTACCTGGGGGACCTAGCATACCTAGGTGTTTCGAAATGCATGAAAAGTCGGAAAACCGCGTTTTACCAGAGATGAGACCTAGCTAGCAAGATTATAAATGCAAGTTTTGCTTTATTGAAAGAAAAATATAGTTATGTATTTCGAGAAGATAAGTGTTAACTTGAATATAAGAAAAAAGTTTGTCATTTTTAATTTGTTTATGATGTTTTTTAATTTGAAGTTTGAGTTCAAACTTGAAGATTCAACTTCAGTCCCTAAGATCCTGTTCATCCTATGCTGGTCATCATCGGACCCTGGAGTCTGCTTTAGGAAGACATGTCTTGTCATCTTAATTTGAAGTTTGAGCTCAAACTTGAAGATTCAGCTTCAGTAGCACCCTAAGATCCTGTTCATCCTATGCTGGTCATCATCGGACCCTGGAGTCTGCTTTAGGAAGACATGTCTTGTCATCTTAATTTGAAGTTTGAGCTCAAACTTGAAGATTCAGCTTCAGTAGCACCCTAAGATCCTGTTCATCCTATGCTGGTCATCATCGGACCCTGGAGTCTGCTTTAGGAAGACATGTCTTGTCATCTTAATTTGAAGTTTGAGCTCAAACTTGAAGATTCAGCTTCAGTAGCACCCTAAGATCCTGTTCATCCTATGCTGGTCATCATCGGACCCTGGAGTCTGCTTTAGGAAGACATGTCTTGTCATCTTAATTTGAAGTTTGAGCTCAAACTTGAAGATTCAGCTTCAGTAGCACCCTAAGATCCTGTTCATCCTATGCTGGTCATCATCGGACCCTGGAGTCTGCTTTAGGAAGACATGTCTTGTCATCTTAATTTGAAGTTTGAGCTCAAACTTGAAGATTCAGCTTCAGTAGCACCCTAAGATCCTGTTCATCCTATGCTGGTCATCATCGGACCCTGGAGTCTGCTTTAGGAAGACATGTCTTGTCATCTTAATTTGAAGTTTGAGCTCAAACTTGAAGATTCAGCTTCAGTAGCACCCTAAGATCCTGTTCATCCTATGCTGGTCATCATCGGACCCTGGAGTCTGCTTTAGGAAGACATGTCTTGTCATCTTAATTTGAAGTTTGAGCTCAAACTTGAAAACTTGTTTTCACTAGAAAACATGTTTTCAAATAAAAAAACCCATTCAAATCACCCATCACATTAAAGTTCAACTGTTTAAAAGCTACGGGTCTACATAAACACAGACACACACACAGTTATTTGATTTTATTGATGAAAATCTTTTCAACAACAAGTCAATCTACAATAACCAGCCAAGTGCGCGTCAGACCTTGCGCACAGGGTTCCGTACCAAATGTATAAGTTAGAAATAGTATAAGTTGAGTTATTAAACTGTCGCGCTGTGCAAATATTAAGACTACATTGAATTTAGCTTGTGGCAGAGAGAGTGACAGACAGACAGACGGACAGATGAGCGAGACTTACTCAATGGGGCTCCGTGTGGACCATTTGGGTACGGAACATTTCAAGAATTTTGCTCATTTTTAATGAGAAAATTCTTGAAATGTTCCAAGTTTTCCAAAATATTAATATTAATAAACTATTATTAAACTAAATTGAAATACATTTTCCATTATTTTTAAAAACATAAAAATACAGTACTTAAACTCATGAGCTCCAAAAATGAATATTCATGCAATCAAAAACGGATACATCAAAGTTCGTTCAAAGAACTCGGTTCGCTCTTTCAATAATAACTTGATTGTCTGACTGGTCGCTAACTCTGCTATGCTCGGATTTTCCGTACATGATAGAACCCGAAATTAGGCGATCCGAAGAAGGACGAAGATCACTGGCATAGCTCTCAGAATTAACATGTTGAGGTGGCAATGGGCAGGCCATATAGCTCCCAGAACTCATAACTATTGGGAATTACTAGTAGAGCTTTTTAGGGTTCCGTAGTCAAAGACAAGGAACCCTTATAGATTCGTCATGTCTGTCTGTCTGTCCGTGTATGTCACAGCCTTTTTTTTCAGAAACTATAAGAGCTATACTGTTGAAACTTGGTAGGTAGATGTATTCTGTGAACCGCATTAAGATTTATACACAAAAATTGAAAAAAAACAATTATTTTTGGGGTTCCCCATACATAGAACTGAAACTCAATTTTTTTTGATTTTCATTAAACCTATACGTGTGGGGAATCTATGGATAGGTCTTCAAAAATGATTTTGAGGTATCTTATGTAATTTTTTTCTAAACTCAATAGTTTGCGAGAGAGACACTTCCAAAGTGGTAAAAAAGTGTGTCCCCCCCCCCCATAACTTCTAAAATAAGAGAATGATAAAACTAAAAAAAAAATATGATGTACATTACCATGTAAACTTTAACTCAAAATTGGTTTGAACGAGATCTAGCAAGTAGTTTTTTTTTAATACGTCATTATTCGTAATCCATCCAAGAACTTTTATATTATGTTACTTGCAGCTACGGAACTCTTCATGGGCGAGTCCGACTCGCACTTGGCCACTTTTTTGTAAAAGATTTTGTCTGGGAAAGTACCACCATACCTATTTCTGGCGCAAAGCAGTAGTGCTCGCATTGCTGTGTTCCAGTTTAAAGGTTATGGTTGCGGGTGAAATTAATGGCACATTTCATTTCATTTATTCAGTTTTTTTTTTTATAAATCATATTAGAATATTAGTACCTTAAAATTCATGAAGCTTTTCATCTTTATCTCAGGGTGGCGGGCGCAGTGAATGCCGCATAGGGAATATAATATAATAAAACAATAATCATATATCGGGACAATATCATAAAAGTTGTTGACCAGCAGTTATGTCTATTTGTGTCAAGCGATTCAATTAGGTAGGTAGGTCCAACTTCATCAGAGGTCAGCAGACGAAACCAACTCAGATGGGCAGCCTTTGGGAAGCTACGCCATATATTCTCGTCTCAGATACCACAGAATCGGACAACGCATGTAAGAGGTAGGACCCTATTGATCAAACAATGACATTATAAAGATATGGGCTTTCTATGGGGCGGTTCTTTCTATCTATATTCAGCAGTAGATGGAAACACATTCACTCCGTATTGGATCAGAGTGGTACCATAACATAACACCCAACAGTCACATACATAGTCATGATCACACACTAGGATTCCCTGTCGTGGGTATACGGAACTACGAGTACCATGGTACTATAACACCCAGGCCACAAATACATTATTTGCAGATCACACAAAGATTTGCCAAAGCGTAGTGGAACATAAAGAGGCTTAAGATAATGATGATAGAAAAGTTACCGAAGTCCATCTTAAGCCCGATTGCATCCAGTAAACTCATCAACAGCCCAGTACATCTGCTCGGAGACATATTCTCCAATGCGTGGTCTCGAAAGCCAATGCTAGATTTTAAACAGATTTAGGTAATTTCTAGGTTTATGGTAGGATAGATTTAAGCTATACTTCATAAAAGATAGCTTGATCTCTAGATCACAATCGAAGAAAAGAAGAAGCTAGCATGTACTAGAACCAAAAATTCATTGAAAACAACTAACATAGCTCTCAGAATTAGTATGTTGAAGTGGCTATGGGCATGCCATTTCAGTAGGTACCAATAATATTTTAAGGGTAATGATGATTTTTGCCGGTGGTTGATGAAATGCATGCATAAAGAGACTATTATTATTATTTATTTATAATACACAGGCAGCTCTCGGAGCTGATGCGTGTATATCTTAGACTGACTGCTAGACTGCTGCTGACTGCTGTGTAGACTGTGGGCTCTTATAGGGTAATACAATATTAAACATTATTAGGTACTGCAACCCTCTTCCGTCCCCATCCTAGAGGTTTCCACAAGATAAAACAATCAAAATAATTGTACCTAAAATAGTCGAGGTTAAGTTTATTCACAAATTAACACCTAGAAGTGCCAGCTGTTTACCTGGCGAGAAACAAGCTAGATAAATATCCTAGCCGAAGTGAATGTAGGTAAAGCTTGGCCTGAATGTAAATATACGGTTTGTACCGCCAGACAACAGACTCGCCGTCTTCGGAAGATTCGGATGGGGTGTAGATAAAGGGGGCACTGAGGAAAAAAGACCGTCCAAATGACAACCCCGGATAGTATTGAGTCGGGTCCTAAAGTTTTTCTATCGCTTATCAATGGGCAAAATTGATTCACAAAATAGCTAGGTACTTACATAGAGGCCGGTGACCTATACTACCTATGTATTCGTGCAGTCTCCTCAACGGGGAAACTATTTACTCGCTTTCAAGATATGTAGGCAGGCAGAACTCTGGGAATCCATCCGTGTACCTATAACGATAGATAAAAAGTTAATTTCATATTTTCATAAACCAACCACCTTTACGAAAGATCTTTCAGCATCCGTCACGTCAATCAATCTGTCTGTCTGTCTGTCTGTGTACTCCTGTCTTGTCGTCCGTTTTTTTTTTCAATCAAACACTCGTAGGTTGGCGACGCCGTGTGCTGTGGTGCTGATTCTCGATCTACGAGAAGCGCGCACGCATTGATTCGGATTCCATAGATTCCGTATTCCTTATTATTCCTTCCTATGCGATTAGAGCAGTGCGGCCTCCGTACCGGAGTGCTCGATTCTAAGGCGCGATGAGCGAGCCCCCGTCCGTTGTGGATTCCGTTGATATCTCGATGAAAGGAAAATACAAATATCGTGGCGCGAATATTCAAGCAGACGAACAGGTCAGGGTATTTTAGTGCGAGTTCTACGTTTTCCTGCCTTTCAAGTGGTAAGTAGGTATGTACTTAGGGAAAAAACACATGTTACAGTACCTTGGTATTAGAGGGTAATATTCCTGTATGTGAACAAGTCACCGGGCTCTCGCAGTATACTGTAAAGCCTGGCTGGCTAAACTGGCACTGCGGGTTAGACGATCATGTCATGAGAGCCCGGTTTAAATTGTAGTTTTTGCATGAGAGCCACATCTCACATCAGCATAAAGTTTTCCACGGTCGGTTTTTTGTATTTTGGACTTCACTAATTATATTGTTTTAGCACTTTCAGCTCAACTGTTTTTTATTTTGTGTATTTTTTCACTTAATTTAATACAGATAAAACAGGAGACTTGTTTATATTTGCTAATATTTTAACGTAATTTTATCACACAACAAATCACCATTTCACAAATAAAAACAAAATGGCGTTTTTCTCGAATCCGTGATAGTAGCACCCACCATGTAGTTTGGAGAAATGAGGTTAAAATCAGTTAAAAGAGACTGCTAGCGCCACCATGGGTCAACGTGGTCCAACGTACAAGAATCCATAGTCTGCAGCGGCCAAAAACCGAAACTTTGACACATTGACTTTGACACATCCAAAGTGCAATACAGGGAACATAACCAACCTTGCTACTAGGATGCTAACGCATAAAAAAACTATCTTCTAAGCTTTTAATTTATTGTTTGAAGTTTTTGCCAAGAGTGTACATAAAATTTCTATGTTCTCTATGGTACTTGTAATACATACCACAGATCACTGAGATAATTCAATAAAGAAATACTACGTACTAGGAGAGTCGAGAGCAGAGTTCAGCGTTTTTTTTGTGGATTAGCATTCATTCCTCCTCAAAGCATTCAAATTCAAATCGGAGCATTCAAGCCTCCGTCGATGTTTGTGGAATTTACTGTACTTCACGTGACATATTCACGGTGCAGGCAAAAGTTGTTTCCAATCCAACCAAGCATTTCATTCGCACCATAAAAAAAAAACTATGATTGATAGTCCTATTGAACCTACATTTTTAGGGTTCCGTACCGTTTAGGTAAAACGGAACCCTATTACTAAGGCTCGGCTGTCCGTCTGTCTTTCTGTCTGTCTGTCTGTCTATCCGTCTGTCACCAGGCTGTATCCCATCATCATCGCGGAGGCCTGCAATGCTCTAAGTATCTCATGAACCGTGATAGTTAGACAGTTTAAATTTTCACAGATGATGTATTTCTGTTGCCGCTATAACAACAAATACTAAAAAACAGAATAAAATAAATATTGGGGTTCCCATCTCGGAAGAAGAACTAAATAGTACCTACCTCCATGGTTCATACAAAAAAGTTTTTTTTTGCCGTTTTTATAGTGTCACCAGGCTGTAGGTATATCATGAACACCATGACAATGCACGCCACACCATTCTCTTTGCATTTCTTGAAGTACTGAAAACAAACAATTAAAAGAATAAATAAATAATGCTGGACAGTTCACACAACATTATCCAGCCCCAAGCTAAGCAGAGCTTGTGTTATGGGTACTAGATAACTGATATACTTAATACATAACATAGATAGATATTTTATTTTCTATATATAACAAATTTCTCTATGGTCATGAACTAGGAAGATGAACTAAATCATGAACCGTGATAGTTAGACAGTTGAAATTTTCACAGATGCTGTATTTCTGTTGCCGCTATAACAACAAATCCTAAAAAACAGAATAAAATAAATATTCATAATAAATATTTATATTTAATATTTTTTTCCAATTCAAAAAAAGAGTTTTTTTGGGGTTTTTATAGATACACTTGGTCGGCAACTGATTCCACTTAAACTTTTTTTTTTTTTTTTAACAATGATAGACCTTTGTTTGACCACGATCTCACCTGTTGGTAAGTGACGATGCGGCCGAAGATGGAGCACAAAGGTCTAGAAGGCACCTATTCACTCTAGCCTTGAAGAGACCCAGATTATAATTTTCAGGAAAGACAGACGACGGTAGTGTTTTCCACTCCTTAGCAGTTCTCATTATAAAGGTAGAATTGAAACGTTTAGTACGAATAGAGGGTATACTAATGAGGTAAGGGTGTTACTGAGCCGTGCGCCTGCTCGTCCTATGATGAAAAGGAGATGGTGGGATCAGATCATGAAGTTCCTGGGAGCGTTCCCCGAAATGTAACCAATAGAAGATCGAAAGGCACGCTACCTTACGGCGGTGCTCGAGACTCTGGATCTTAGTCTCCGACATATGTTGCTCACCTATAAGCCTGAAAGCTCTGCGTTCGATCGAGTCCAAGGCAGCAAGCTGGTGTTTGGCCGAGCCATCCCAAACGTGGCAGCAGTACTCCATATCAGCCCGGACTTGTGCTTTGTACAGACTTAAAAGCTGTCCTGGTGTGAAGTAACGCTTTACCTTATTCAGGATACCCAGCTTCATGGAAGCAGTTTTTGCCTTAGACTCGATGTAGGAGCCAAAGTTGAGAGTAGGCGTGAGTGAAACGGCTAAGAGCTCGAGGTGATCTCCTATAGCTACAGGTACATCCCGGAAGACAGGAACTTGGAGAAACTGTCTTTTTTTCGCCGAGAAGAGACAAGCCTGCGTCTTATAGGCGTTGAACATAACTATAGTTCTGTGTTATGAGGGCTTTTCACGGCTTTCAACGTTGATAATAGATGGCGCTGAACTCTGGATAAACTGTCAGAACTAATTTGACTTTGTGACATATATTATTTATTAATTAAAGGTAGAGTCCGCGCCACGACTGAAGGCCGGTGACTGGAGCGCTAGTTTCTATGTGAAAATCTACCTCTGTTATCCGGTAGTTCTTCACTTCAGTCGTGGCGCGGACTTTACTATAGGTATTCTTCTCCTATTTTGTACCTACCAATTTTTTCAACCGACTTCATAAAAAAAGGAGGAGGTTCTCAATGCATGTGTTTTTTTATTATGGTTGTTACGGAGGCCTCTAGGGTTGTTACCTCATACCTCCGTCATTTATGAACCGTTTTTTTTTTTTATTTGACACGGTATGCTTCCAGATTGGTCCAATTTTCATTAAAATCTGGTTCTGATGTTGGGTTCCATGAGGATTTGAGGGAACTCCTCAAATATTATAGACACACATATAGCGGTTTAGGTATTTTCAGCAACAAATCAAGTACCTATGAGCATTCAGAAAGTGCCATTTGGGAAGAGGAACTGATGAAGAAGACCAGAGATGCCCATTGGAACTACTCAATGTTACGTATTTCACGGGTGGCGTTAAGGGTGAATTTCCGATACCTACTTGAGCTTAAATTTGGCATAGGTACCTACCTGTATAGTTCCGATGACAATACAATATGATGGTGACAGCAAAGCGAGCTGATCTGATGATGGAGATGGAAGGTGGACAACGGAACTCCTCGATGGATAATATAGACTGGCCGTGTTTAGGCTCATTGTGATCAGCACATGGTTCTGATCACTAATATTATAAAATCTTGTATTGTGGATAAACTCCTAGCTTCGAAGCTCTTCGAAGCTGGTTTTTCTTCGAAAACAATTATAAATGATCTCCTAAAGTCTCTCCATATTATGTGCAAAGAGTGCCGTCGCGTCGTTTCTGTGCGGTACCTACTCTTTCGATTCGTTAGTCAAGCTATTGATTAAACGCTGTAAAAAATTCGTCAACCATTGTTTGTAAAATTAAATTTTGTAAACAATTTTCGTCTATTTAATAATTAACCTACAACGGACAGATAAACCTCGTTCAGACGGACAGACAACGAAGCGTCATCATAAGTTGCTTAACGTATATATCGAAACCTATAAACAATCCAAAAAACGACACTTTGCTACTCAAACAAAACTTTACTGACGAAACTTTGTATATACAAAGGCTATGCGTTGACCTGGCCCAGACCCTGTACTTCAAGCACAAACGGTACTGGCACCTTTTCTCTTTCACCCATTTGCTTCTTCAGCCGTTGTCTCTGCTGCAGCGTCAAAGGCAGCATTGCCCGCGTTTTTGTTTTTTTTTCTAATAAGAAAGGGCTTTTATTTACAAGCGATCCAGGCACCTCACCTTTTTCTCTTTCTCCATTACTCTGTTGCATTATCTGGCTCATTTTCTGCTTCAACGTCAAAGGCCGAAGTGATCTCTCACGAAAAAGGTTTTCAGCTAATCTGCTCTGTAGTTGGTCGAGGCGTAACTTTTTGATTTTATTTTTGAATATATCTGTATCTTCCCTTTTCCTGTCATTATCCGGATCATCGTCCAACTCATGTATAACGTCATCTATTTTATCAACATCCAGAACTACTGCATCCAACTCGTTGTTTATTTTGTATCTTTTCCCGTAACTATCAAGGACTGATTTGAAAAGGCTATCAATATCATTACTTCCGCTTCTGCCTCTACCTCTACATCCACAACGTAAGCTGTCGTCTGTTTTATCATCAGCTCTGCTACATCCACAACGTAAACTATCATCTCTTCCATCATCAGCTTTGTTACATCCACAACGTAAACTGTCATCGCTTCCATCATCAGCTCTGCTACATCCACAACGTAAACTATCATCTCTTCCATCATCAGCTCTGCTACATCCACAACGTAAGCCGTTTTCTGTTTTATCATCAGCTCTGCTGCATCCACAACGTAAACTATCATCTCTTCCATCATCAGCTCTGCTACACCCACAACGTAAGCTAGCGTCTATATTATCATCAGCTCTGCTACATCCACAACGTAAACTATCATCTCTTCCGTCATCAGCTCTGCTACATCCACAACGTAAGCCGTTTTCTGTTTTATCATCAGCTCTGCTGCATCCACAACGTAAACTATCATCTCTTCCATCATCAGCTCTGCTACACCCACAACGTAAACTGTCGTCTCTTCCATCATCAGCTCTGCTGCATCCACAACGTAAGCTGTCGTCTGGTTTATCATCAGCTCTGCTGCATCCACAACGTAAACTATCATCTCTTCCATCATCAGCTCTGCTACACCCACAACGTAAACTGTCGTCTCTTCCATCATCAGCTCTGCTGCATCCACAACGTAAGCTGTCGTCTGGTTTATCATCAGCTCTGCTGCATCCACAACGTAAACTGTCGTCTCTTCCATCATCAGCTCTGCTACATCCACAACGTAAACTGTCGTCTCTTCCATCATCAGCTCTGCTACATCCACAACGTAAACTGTCGTCTCTTCCATCATCAGCTCTGCTACACCCACAACGTAAATCATATTTTCTGTCATCATCACCGTCGCCTCGCCCATGCCCATTAATCAGTAATTTCTGCACAAGATCATTTAAAAGCATTTCTATGTCATTCTTAGCTTCGTCCTCAAAATCCGCATCATCTTTATGGAATTTTACATCTGTTCTGCTTCTTTTATCATCATCTTTAGATGTAACGTCGTTACTACCAACAGATTTTCTGAAGTGGTTGTCCTTGAAAACTAGATTCAACGTTTCTAAGTTCATTAAGTTGTGGTCGTCTTCGTGTCTTGGCCCTTCATGATGATGTCTTTTGTGATGATTTCTATGACTGATCTCGACATAACCATATTTTTGTAGACTTTTTAGCAGTCTCTGTATTTCCGGAACATCTACTTGGTCATAATCACTTTTTAAACTTTTTGATGTTACAATTGCTATCAATCCAAACAAAATCAAAATGTTTCGATACAACATTTTTGTAAGTAATATAAGTTGTATCTATGTCATAGTTGGTTTCCAAAGTCAAATAGGCAATGCCGGAATGTACAAAGATAATAATTTTATAGTTGTTATTTATTATCAAGTGTTTTTAAATTAACGTGAAATTGGATTGACGGTAAATTAATTTTCTACGGAAGACGTAGGTAAGATGCGAAAACTAAGTGCCTATTATGTAGGTACACAACAATTCCTTCAACTTCAAGTGTTGTTTGACTACATAACTTCCTACTTTAGCGAATTACTAGGTAATTGGTGTTTCTAGTAAAACCTAAGTGGGAATGCAAGGGAGACGAAAATGAAAGAGGTTATTTTGATGACAATGATAAACTACTAGTTCCACGAACAGTAGCCCTCGCGAGCTCAAACATGTATAAAACTATACATCATGTCGATCCATAACGACCAAACAAAGAACAAAAAAGCTGTACAAAGTTTATAGAAACTTACTGTATCATATGTACTATTATTTATTCTGTGGATAAACTAACAATAAATTTCAACATTTTTTAATGTGGTTCTTATTATTTTACAAGCTTTATATTAACTTGCAATATATCCGGGTAAAATATGTTTGTCTGGGTGGAATCTTGCAAATGAATTTTAAAGCAGTTATCCTCAACCGATTGAGCTGAAATTTGGCATACCTGTCAAGTTCCGATGACAATACAATATGATGGTGACAGCGAGCTGATCTGATGATGGAGACGGAAAGTGGACAACGGAACTCCTCGATGGATAATAGTAGACAGGCCGTGTTTAGGCTCATTTTGATCAGCACACGGTTACGATCACTAATTTTTAGCTTGTATTGAAAAATATACTTTTCACAAAAAACTTATTCAAATCGAGCCTGTAACTCCTAGCGTCACTTATTGATAACTCTCACGGTTTCAGACGTCCCAGGGTGACTCTGAAAAAAAAACTCAGCCTGATCTTGACACTTCTTGACCAATTTTGCTCATTATTCGAAATTCTTGTTTAGAATTATTGAGGGCCGAATGCTTCTTCCAAATATTATTAAAATCGGGCGGTAAATGGTAGCTACCGTAGTAAACTTCCCCCATTATTGGAGGAAAATGAACTTCAATCAAAGATCGCCGACGGCAAAAAATAACTATGAAATTGCAGAACCTGTTTAACAAGATTCGTTGAAAAAGACGCCCTGTACGCGAGTACGAACATACATACATCCAGACACATGTTATATACTTGTGGGCAGTTAACGAATATACTTACGCTATTAATCGTTTGTTGCTTGTGGGGATAAAAATGGGAAATGTTATACGTTTTATCCAATCTATTAGAGATTTAATTACGTCAAAATAAAATATTCCTTATTCCGTAAGCTCAAGGATCATTTTGAAACGTAAAGCTTTATCTTTTTTTAGATTGTTTTATCTACACTAATATTATAAAGAGGAAAGATTTATATTTTTGTATGTGTGTGTGTGTATATGTTTGTAATGAATAAACTCAAAAACTACTGTGCCGATTTCAAAAATTCATTCACCATTGGAAAGCTACATTCACCCTGATAGTATTCTTTTATTTGTGCCCTGAGTGACATAGGCCACCAGGGGAGGGGATAGGGGGAGGGGGGCTGATTTTCATCCTGAAACTACCCGTGCGAACCCGGGACGAGTCGCTAGTAGTTAATAAGAACACTAAGTTTAATTTCGATATCTAGAATAGTCTGGTGAGTTATATAGATTACAAGCTGTCTTCATACAGAAGATATACTGTTAACAAAACGATGAATTTTGCTGTTAACAACGAACTGAACCCTCTGTTTGCAATTCCGACTCTCACTTAGCCGAATTATAAGGTACGTTACTAGTAGGTATAAGTGAAATAGCTCAAGACCAAAGTATATGGCATATTTTATTTCATCTCTTATCTAGAGGCACCTCCAAATACCCCTCTAATTTCATATTGACGGGAACCCCGTAGTTGAACAGAATTTCTTTCTCAGAGTCTGCTGTCATGCTTCGTCTACCTCTTACAAGACCTCCATGAAGATTATAAACCATCTCTTCGAAACTGCTTCGTTTAAGAAATTCCTCAGCTGGGCTGAGGGTTACGGACTGTTTTTTGTCGGTTTTTGGTTGGTTTTTTTCTAAGCCCCCTGAGTGCAAAACAGTAAATATTTTTTTTGCCACTGTGTCTTGGACATTTTTTAGAAATTGTTGGTAAGCTACTGCTTGTTTTTGTCTTGCATTTTCATTTTCTGCTGCGTTATTCTCTATTTCTGTTGCGTGATTTTCTATTTCTGTTGCGTTATTCTCATTTTCTTTAGCGTCATTCTTATTTTCTGTTGCGGTACTCTCTTTTTCTCTTGCAATGTTCTTATTTTCTGTAGCGTCGTTCATATTTTCTGTAGCGTCGTTCATATTTTCTGTTGCGTTATTCTCTATTTTTGTTGCGTTGTTCTTATTTTCTGTAGCGTCATACTTCTCTTCTGTTACGTTATTCTCTATTTCTGTTGCGTTGTTCTTATTTTCTGTAGCGTCGTACATATTTTCTGTTGCGATATTCTCTATTTCTGTTGTGTTGTTCTTATTTTCTGTTGCGTCATTCATATTTTCTGTTGCGTTATTCTCTATTTCTGTAGCGTCATTCTTATTTTCTGTTGCGTTATTCTCATTTACTTTTGCGATATTCTCATTTTCTCCAAGTCTTCTATATTCTTGAGGTTCATGATCAACATTTGCAATCCTGTCCTGTTCTTGTATAATGGATGCCACGTCAAACCTCTCGTTCTGGTTTCCGAAGGTGACGTCAGGTTTCATGTCCATATCCATCACAAATTGGCAGAAACATGATGTGAAGATGAAGAACAGAGAAATGATGGAGGCTGCTTTTAGCATCTGAAATGGGTATATCTTTAAATTTATTTTGAGATAAAACTGATGTTAATTATCTATCCTACAACATTTCTGATCTTCAATCCTTACTGTTTTAAAATCAATAGTCAATTATTAAGTATGTACCTGATTGTAATTTCACGGTTATTTCAATACTTTATTGTTACTCACGGTTCGCCCACACCCGTTAATAATCAGCTATACATATTATCTACATAAAATAACCACGAAAAATACGTTTGTTCAAAGTTATAACAATGAAAATAGGACACAGTTGTAATGAAAAACATATTACAGCATCTATTTCACGCATACAAAGATTAACACGCCCGCAAAACCGCGGGAAAAAATGCAAATGGCGGCGCATCGTGACGTCACGTCCGCACGCCATCTGTGCGCGTGTGCCGCGCTGATGTCGTTTTAATTACAAACTCGGTGTTTTATTGCACAGACATTCTTTTCTATTCAGCTTGCATGTTGGATTGCTTTATTTACTAGTAAGGTAATCGTTAATAAAAAATGACACTATAAGGAGGGCTAAACAATTAATAAGAGATTTGCGTTTATTTTCCTGCAAATACTTGTTTTTTCTGCCACCATTTAAACTGGGTTATGACTTGACGGAGACGAATTAATCACTTGACATTGGCGAAATTGTTTGGAGCACTCCTCAGAAGCCATTATATGAAAAAGAAGTAGAAGACGCCTAAGTCCTAGAGACCTAAAATTTGATATTTTTGGTAATGAGGTACCTACACTAAGAAGTAATATCCGTAATTCACCCCTAAGGGATGCAGCAGGGTGTTGACGTTCGTATGGAAAACCTCACGCGGACGAAGTCGCGGGCATTCCACTAGCAAGGCAATGTATCCATATACTTAGTTCACTGAATTGGCTCGACACGCCTTGGCCATTTTTGTGTTCCGGTTTGAAGGGTATGGGTGCCAGTGAAATTACAGGCACATGAGACTTTCATCATTATGTCTCAGGTGGCGGGTGCAGTGCAATACCACATAGGATGCGTCCTGGACGTGAAGGCAGAGGTTACCGGTTAACATCATGTGTGCTATTTGCATGTTCCGTCATTATAGTAGATTAATAAAAAAAAAACTTCCCGGACGAACTTTTTCATCAAGAACCACATAATTTTCTCAGAAAGTATGAATCGAACTTATTACATTATTATCGACAACTTATTACAAATTAGTACTGTTTCTATATGTAAATAAATAATCATTTTCTTTACAAAAACTTGACACATCACTGCTTCTCCATCAAATATTCACACTATAATCACTGTTTGCTGGCAGACCTGATGGCTCCTCCAAGTCAAAGTCGTGTTATTAAGTTTAAATATTCAGGCCGCCATGTTTCGGGGATTGTTATTCACACCACGCGTGTCAATTATTCATTTAAAATGGTGAGGGATTGCTGATCGAGCTTTAATGGGTGTCACACTTGTTCTACACTTTTAAAATAATCGTACTGAACACCGGTTACCAAAATTACACTTTAACAAAACTATTAGAAAATAGTATCATAGGAACGCTTCTGCCTGGTAGTGATTTGAATCAGTTGAGCTACCTTTAGATCGTTAGCAGCGGTCTTCAGGTAGCACAGCTATTTCTATTTTTTTTAAATTTCGTTCTTACCTACTTGTGTTAGAAAATACAAGTTCACTGTTCACTAAGACTGTACTTCACTACACTGTTCACAATTTATCACTCTCAAGTCACTTAATTCATTCGCACTGAAAGCCTATTTACGACTCCTCTTCGAGCGAGTTCCACTTATTTAAGTGAGCAATAAAGATTCTAGTACTAACGGGCATTCAGTCATTGAATAAATATGTCAGTAGATTTCCCAAAGAGGACAGATGATACACGTGTCCTGCTCTACCAACAGATAGAACTAGAAATTATACGTCCACTCGTCAACAGATGGTGCTAGCAACTCTACGTTACCTACAGCCCCACCTCTCGTCGGATGGCGCTAATGTTAGAGTGTGTGTAAGCGCTTTATGAGGAGACACACTGCTTATTTATCCTGCTAGGTGGCGCATTATCGCTGGTGTTTTTTCGTAGCCAAACATACGTCTATAAATATTTAAAAAAAAACTGACTAAAGTGTAAAATATCAATGGATAAATTTAGTAAATAAACATTAAATAATAGTCTCGTATAAAACATACCTGTTTAGTGCATTTCAGTGTAAAAATAAAGGTACACACCGTTTCCTTTCTGATGAGAAAAATACAAGATCAATGACAAATGACAAGCACCAGCGATGGTGGCGCCATCTGAGATTAATTTTGCCTGTGGCTCCCCATTGTGTGAGGTTGCTAGGCAACTGAGTGAAGAAAAAACTACAAGGAAAATTATACTATTCATTTTAATTTATAAAAGACTATACTTCCTAATATCAACAGCTAAGAGGCTCTGATGTTTTTAGCTAATCGTACTTGCACGTTTCAGTAATAAGTAATATACAGGGCGTCCCAAGACTATGCGACATGAAGGGAAAGTACCTTAAATATTGTGGATAGTATATATTGCTGAAACGAGACTTTATTTTATTTTTAAAACTTAGTAATACCACAGAGTAAGGAATAATACTAACGTACAAGTAATACGGCATTCAAATGTGTTCTAAAAATTACTTGCTACGTCTGGGGATCGACTTAAATATAAATTAAAAATAAAATAAATAAATACGTTCCGTTATTCCTTTGTTTTAAGATACCATGTTACATAAGAAGAATATTTTTTTTTCCATTCTTTCAGTTCTGTATTTATTTATAAGAAAAACTCTTACACGTAAAATAGTTAAAAACAGATAGGACTATATAGACCTATTTACAATTGAAAATTACCTACATGTTCAATTAAAATAACACAGTATAAGTACGAGGTAGGTACGTAATATAACAATCGTACAATTTATAAATATTTGGTACTAGATACCTTTTGGTACATACCATTGTTACAACATGTAAGCGCAAGTGGGATCAATGTCATCAGCGGCAGTGAATTTATCCGTAAGGAATTCATCAAATGTGTAGTATGCACGGCCTATTAAAAGGGTTTTTAGTTTTCTTAGGAAAGAACCAATCGTAAGTGTGCTAAAGATGAAGTCTGGGAGATTGTTATATACCTTAACGCCAAAGAAGTCCATCTGGTGTCTGGACCTAGTTAGCCGTTTCTTTAGAAGCACGAGTCGGTGGCAGCCTCTCGTTAGGTAATCATGAGAAACAGCCCACGTAGGGAACTCTTTATTGTTCATTCTGACATGTTTGGCCACCTGCAGAATATGCTCGCAAGGTAACGTGCGTATTTTAGTGTTTTTGAACAGTTCCCTTGCAGGATGGTCCTTTTCGACTCCACAAAGAGTTCTGACGGCACGTTTCTGAAGTCTGAATGGTCTCTCTCTCTCAGCAGCTAGCCCCCAAAATTCAATACCATAACCCAGTACCGAATGGAAGTAATGCGCCTTTTTAATATTTTCAAGGTTTAGGTCCAAGTTCACGAACAAAAAAATCGGTGGTTACCGTAACCAATCGTCAAAGTGACAGATATCGTATGAAAACATCTGTCAATAAGAGTTGTTTACGCTAAACAGTCGTTTAAACGTCTGTTAATGTGTTGGTGAAATCCTACCTCAGGCTTCCACTCAGGCGTGACAGTGCAAAGCACATTTAAACAGAAGGCGAGCGCACGCTCTGATATCGGTGTTTTTGTGTTTAAGAAATAATACAAAAATGCCCTTTAGAGTTTTGTTGAATTTTGTTGATGACTTCACTAACTCAAATAATAATTAATAAGTTACCAAATGTTTCAAAATTAAACCGTGTACGAAGTAAGTCTAAAATGGTATTTCAATTTTAAAAAGGTTTTTGTTTATGTTTTTTTTTTATCGAGTAAAGTAATTCAAATGATTTCACTAGATTAAAAGCTTAAGAATACCATATATTTTTTCATCTTGAAAACTGTAAGAACCCTTATCAAAAATTTAAAAATTCTGGAACTCATTATAGACATTCTGTGAACAAGTCATAACTTGAATCCATATCATTGAATCCATTGAATCCATTGAATCCATATTGAACTTCATATCCGGCTCAAAGTATTAACGTTATAGAAACATTTATTATTTAGTAATTAGCCATGCTACTATATAATTCGAATTATCATTAGAATAGTTACACACTGTTTTGTCTTTAGCACTGACAAGCAGTTTTTAATGCGATCGAGAGAGACAGAACTCGGTGTAGGTAACTACTCAAAGGATGATCCGCACGATTTATTAGTAGCACATATCTGTGAGTAGCACAATAGGTGTTTTGAGGACACGTACTTAAGTAGGTACAACAGCGTCCGAGTTTGACGACAAAAAATATTCTTATAATAAACGACAGACACAGAACAGTCCACAGAAACCACCTGTGAACACAGCATCGGGTGTTGACTCAAGTGGGCAGCGATTACGCACGTGCCAGTGAAGTGAATTCTTTTTTGGAAACAATAACTAGGTATTTAAACAGATGCTGCATTGCAGGTAGGTACATAAGAGATACAAGATTCTTTCTTACAAAAAGCAGTTGTATACCTATCAAGATTTCACAAGTATGGTTTTTCACAGGGGAGTTATGGAGCTGCTGACAGTCTACTGTCACTGTCTACCTCATTAAAGTTCAGGTAAGTATGAAATAGAAGGTTGAAATCTGCCATTTTTGAAAGAAACGTCGTCATTTTTATTTTATTACATTTTAATGTGTTTTTTCGAGTTATTTCGTGTAATTTTAGTGGCATTTTAACCGGTGTAACTTGGATAAATGGCGCATGTGTGATGTAGTGAAATTTGAGTGTATTGCGAGTCTTTTCGAAATGGTGGATTTTTTCCTGTAAAAACTCAGTTTTTCAGCCACAATTTAAACTGGGTTAGGACTAGACGGAGACTCTTGACGACTTGAATATAAATAAAACTATAATAATTATATCACTTGACATTGGCTAAATTGTTGCAAATAATGCACAGAAGCCATTACCTAAGATAAGAAGAAGTATGAAATAGTCAGAATGAATAGCGCTCGCGACAGGTAAAGTGAGCGAAAATCTAAATAAAACAAGTTTTGTCAATAAGTACAAGCTTTTATAAAATTAGTAATCGTAACCGTGTGCTGATCAAAATGAGCCTAAACACGGCCAATCTACTATTATCCCCCGAGGAGTTCCGTTATCCACCTTCCGTCTCCATCATCAGATCAGCTCGCTGCTACCATCATATTGTATTGTCATCGGAACTTGAAAGGTATGCCAAATTTCAGCTCAATCGGTTGAGGATAACTGCTTTTAAGATTTCACCCCGACAAACATATTCCACCTGGACATACATTGCAAGTAATATAAAGCTTGCGATAAAGAAAATATGCGTTCTTAGTAACTAAAATATTAATATACCTACATCCAAGAAAGCTCTGCACATGCTTATAAATACGTAGGTGCTAGTAAAAAGCGTAAAACTTTAATTTGATTAGTAATATTTAAATCTGTTATGATATAATGAGCTATAGAACATCAAACACAACGCTAATCCGTCAAAACAAGCGAAAATGCGATAGCCGCCCTAAAAAACGCTTTCAGCGCTGGGCGGGCGGGAGTTCCCGCCCTCTCCGGCTCTTCAGCCAGTGTGCCCCTAGACGCAGAACGAAACGCACACGCGTTTCCCGCGCTCGCTGCCTCAAACATCGCGATCCAAATTCAAATTCTGTTCTTATAATTTTCTTTAAATAAACTTTTTTATTTGTAGTTGGGTTTAGTTTGTGATTTATTAGTTTTTGTGTCGTGAGCGAGTCATTTGGGAACGCTGCTCGGTACGAGCCGTCAAAACGTTGAGGTAAGCTCGGATTAAGATTTATCGTAGTCGTTATGAATTATGTGTACATTTTTACTTTGATTGCCGGCCGTGCCCATTGTTTGTAGGCTAGGATTTTTGATTATTTTTAATCTATTCTAATCCTGTGTGCCGTGGTGTGTCCGGCCTAAGAATAGACCCCTCCGTTTCTTCCCGTGGATGTCGTAAAGGCCGACTAAGTGATTACCCGGACTTGTTGATAAGATTCGTTGGTAAGTATAAGATTTGTCCTGGATGCAAGCTTATTATGGAATGTGTTTTACTGGAAGAAAGCGTTAGCCGAGTCAGTCGTGGGTGGCAATGGCGGCGATGAGCTCACCACTTGTCACGTCCATATTCCACGATGGTGCAACCTCTGAAAAGAAAAGAATGTGAAATAACTGTGAAAAGAGGCCCATTGAGGTTGTGCTTACCCTTTCGGGGGGAAATGGGGGAAGTGTCTTTATCTCAGTAAACCATATTTTTTTAAATTTGTGTATACAAATAGTAGTGGAACGCCTGTGTCTTCGTCCACGTATTTTTTCCATACAAACGGCAACAGCCCGCTGCACCCCCTTTGGGGGTGAAGTTCGGAAATCCCTTTCTTAGTGCACCCCTAGATCACGAAAGGAATGCACACTCAGAATTTCAGGTCTCTAGGACATGTGGTTCAGTCAGTCAGTCAGTCAGTCAGTCAGTCAGTCAGTCAGTCAGTCAGTCGTATCACGCAACGATTTTTTAAATATTGAACATGCATTTCTGTGGTAATGTAGGGAAATATTATCATACACTAGCCTTTTGCCTGCAACTTCGCCCGCGTGTTGACAAAAAGCAGTCCCCCTTCCAATAGCATCCATCCACAAACCAAACATCATCAAAGTCCAACAAACAAACAATCATCCATACATAATATAAACATCGTAATTTTGTCATCCTACTAATATCATAAATGTCAAAGATACGATGTTGGATGTTTGTATGTTTGTAGCTCAATCACGCCGAAACGGCTAAACTGATTTCGATGAAATGTCACTTACATTAATTAACAGAAATAATAATACAACTAATACAAGTAGATATGTACAAAATTTCAAAAACACAAGTGAAACTGTTGTGTTACCTGATGACCGCCAAACGATCTAAAGGTAGCTCAAAGTTGACCTGGATTGAGCTATGAAGATAAAGATAAAGATAAAGATAATTTATTTGCTTTAACATATGTAAAAGTAGATGGTAAAATGGGTGTGAGACACAATATGTTTGGCCGCTGCCGGCGTGCAAATGGAGAGGACGGCATGCTAATTGATTTATTATGTTTTAATTATATATTAAACAAAGAAAATGTAAAAAATAGAACCAATTAATTATGAAAAAACATAATTTAGATTCAATATTTTAAATACAATTATGAGTAAATATAATACCAAATTACATTAAATTAAAATTTGACATTCAAAAATTCGTCATATTATAATAGTATTTCTCAGTTAATAACTTTTTAAATTATAGGCAACTCTTATCCTGGTGAAACGCAAGTGAAGCCGCGGCGGACACTAGTTTCTGACGTTTATAGTGAGATTAGTTATTGCGTAGGTACCATGGTTCTCGCGGGCCCGTATGCCGTAAGTGGGACAGCGTCACCTCAGTTTATTGTCGCCTAAATGCGGGCGCCATCATGCGGGCACTGCTGTGCTCAGTGTATTTAGATGTTGTTGAAGAGACACTGTTTACCTACCGAGAACAGAACTGTATCTTTATGTAGAATGTTAAGTACAGCTGGCTATAAATAATTGAATATGGGCTGGACCCATTCGATGAAAATCTCTATTCGTCGAGCGAAGCGAAGTTATCTGTGCTGACTTGAAGGAGTAGGTCTGTCTTAGAACTGTCTGTCTTTCCTGAAAACTATAATCTGGGTCTCTTCAAGGCTAGAGTGAATAGGTGCCTTCTAGACCTTTGTGCTCCATCTTCGGCCGCATCGTCACTTACCAACAGGTGAGGTCGTGGTCAAACAAAGGTCTATCATTGTTAAAAAAAGAAAAAGGTTTTTTTATTACAAGCTTTGTCCAGGTGGAATCTTGCAACTGAATTTTAAAGCAGTTATCCTCAACCGATTGAGATGAAATTTGGCATACCTGTCAAGTTCCGATGACAATACAATATGATGGTGACAGCGAGCTGATCTGATGATGGAGACGGAAGGTGGACAACGAACTCCTCGATGGATAAAAGTAGACTGGCCGTGTTTAGGCTCATTTTGATCAGCACATGGTTACGATCTCATAATTTTATAAAACTTTTTATTTTTCACTAAAAACTTATTTTAACTGTACCTACGTAAATGACAGAAATACATTATTTACATATAGAAACAGTAATATTTATAATACAAGGAAATAGAGGGTAATATTTTCGATTGATACTTTCTGAAAAAATTACATGGAGTTCTTGATGAAAAAGTTCGTCCGGGCAAGTAATTTTTTTTTAATCTACTTTAGATGCAGATGTTGCACCTGTCGTTCTTCTTAAGCTTTATACGTTTTTTTTTTATCCTACTTAGATTGACGGAACAAGCAGATGGCCCACCTGATGATAAGCGGTACCCTCTGTCTATGAACAGTGCATTACCTCATAGGTCACGTCCACCTAGGACGCACCCCATGTGGCATTGCATTGCGCCCGCCACCCTGAGCTGAGACATAAACATGAAAAGTCTCATGTGCCTCTAATTTCACTCAAACCCTTCAAACCGGAACACAGCAATGCGAACACTACTGCTTTGCAGCAGAAATAGGTATGGAGGTAGTACTTTCCCGGACGAACTCTTTCACAAAAAAAAGATTTAGAATAGAATATTTATTTATTCAGACAACAGGAGTCCAACTTTTTAGTAACACAACTTAAAACTAGGTTAGTACTGAATAATTAATAATGATTTAGTCCTCTGGACGAGCTTCCAAACCAGAGGACAATCGAACCAATCCGAGAACGCGCTTAGGATGCTTTTGGGCTCGCGTGAAGCCTGCTTAACAGTAAGGCTATATTGTATGTTGGTATGTAATTATGGGACGACCTCTTTGGCGTTGCGGGCGAGTAGCCGGTTGAGACTTCGATACCCGCAGCAAGACAAATGTTTGCATGATCTGCATAAACCGATTCTGTGTGTTCTACATGGTACTCATATTCATATTAATTTATTGCTCTTATCAGTAGTAGGTTCTTATTTATACTTTTTGTTAGTTAGGTACATACCTAACGACGTGACGACGGTCGACGGTCGACGGTGACCACTTTACATCAGGTGGGCCGTAAGCTAGTTTGCCTATTAGTTTCATAAAAAAAAAAAAAAAAAAATACCTACACATATACCCCGCAGGGAGCTGCATTATTATTCGCTCGCTGATGTTTTCACTGAGAATTTCACATATTTTTTTATAATCTGGAACTGTTCTATACCTATTACATACCTATAATACTACATTATTTACGCTCGTGTAAAGCAGCTGTAGTACAAAATCGTGCCACCATACAACTTCCGAAAGACATTTTCCTGAAGCCCCCATTCGATAGCGATCAATCAGACGCTTACGGCGCGTCACTAAGCGCGGAGGTGTTCCCTTATTGGAAACTACAATTTATACCGACACCTGCGCCGCGGGCGCGCAGATGGCGCCACGATCGGGTAAGGAAATCTTTGGATACGGCATTTTACTAATTTTGTAAAACTTTCTTAGGATTCCGCAACACGAAAAACAGGATCCCTATATGATCACTTTGTTGTCCGTCTATCTGTCGTTGTCTTTTTCTCACAATCGGCTAAAGGAAACTTGGAAAGAACATGGGCAACCCCATACATTATTTGACCTTACTTTTGTTCACTTTTTTTTGACCTGGGTCAGCGGTTGCCCACCTCCTTTAATATACCACAATATAGTCAAATTAGCGTCTGTGGTTTCAAAATAAATGCCAAAAGTTAAAACTGCTACCTGTTCTGTTCTGCTACTGTACTAATGAAATCATAGTTACTTAAATTCGGTGGCAACATGTAATTTTAATTCTTGTTTGCCCTTCAATACAAATTAGGGGACAAACAGGATTTTTTAATTCCTGTTTGTCCCCGAAGTTGTATTCGGAGACAAACAGGAACTACTCAATTTACGATGCTTAATCATGAACGACTGTTTTTAGAATTTTCGTCTGCTTGTCTGAAAGTTTGTCTCGAATAGGCTCCGAAACGGCTCAACGGATTTCAATTAAAATTTTAGATTAGAAAAAAAACTTTAGGTATGGTTACATTTCGATATCTTGTAGGGTTCAGAAGTTAAGAACGTACTGCGCGAATGAAGGTACGGGCACAGCTAGTACCAACTAAAAAGGTCTGTGCGCTTATAGTGCCGTAAGACAATCAAGCTTCTAACTCAATAATGAATGTCTAATTTTTATACCGAAATCGCGGAAATGTACCTAAGGTAGGCAAGGCAAACCAGTAACCTCACAATTCTGTTTTTTTAACACAAAAAGGCTTTGTAACGCAAATAAAGGAAAAAGTCCAAAATTGAGGAATCGATCAGTGATTGAATGTTTTTTTCGTCACGTAAGTAACTGGTCAATATAGAGTGACTTCTATTCACCGGAGACTTGGTAATGTAACTGTAAATTTTTAGTAATTCATTGGAAAGTCTATAATTTATAAATGAATAAATAATGCTGGACAGTTCACACAACATTATCTAGCCCCGAGCTAAGCAGAGCTTGTGTTATGGGTACTAGATAATAATACAATACAATAGATAGATATTTTTTATCATACATAGAAAATACGCAAAACACCCTAAACAAATATTTTCAGATCGTACAAATATTTGTTCAAATCGAACCCGCAGCCTCCTGCGTCACAGGCGAACCTTCGCCCGCCGCGCCACAGAGGTCGTCAATTTGATAAATAAAGTAAATATATCAGAAAGCGGACCTAGAAACAGGCTAGGTACTGTCCGTAGGTACAATAGTAGGTAGATACACAATCCACAAAAGAGCGATTACAATCTGCGGGTGCAGGTGTGCCAATTCACAGCATCCTCTGCGAGAGCCACAGAGTAGATAGCCACTATACAAAGATGAGATACACACTTCCCACAAGAATCTTTATTACCTACAATAACTGAAATAGTCCGTTGACAGTGTTGAGAATATAACTATTTTTACAAGCTTTTATTTTAACTTGCAATGTATGTATGTTTGTCTGGGTGGAATCTTGCAACTGAATTTAAAAGCAGTTCCTCAACCGATTGAGCTGAAATTTGGCATACCTGTCAAGTTCCGATGATGATCGTGACAGAGAGCTGATCTGATGATGGAGTCGGAAGGTGGACAACGGAACTCCTCGATGGATAATAGTAGACTGGCCGTGTTTAGGCTCATTTTGATCAGCACACGGTGACGATCACTAATTTTATAAAAGCTTGTATTTACAAATATATTTTTAACAAAAAACTACCATACAAACAAGAAATGACTCGTCCGTCTTCCCGTAAATGTTGTAAAAGCCGGCTAAGGGATTACACCAGGGGATGGGCAGTAGCATCCACCTGAGTAGTGGAGTAATCAACTGCGATCACCAATCACCCTGCCAAGCGTAGTGGTTATGGCTAATCCCCCCCCCCCCCCCCCCATTGCATTCTATGGGGGAGGCCTCGTCCAGCTGTGGACGTGTAATTCTGATGATGATGATGATGATGAAAGCAGAACCGAATCGACACCATCTACATCTATCTATCTGAGTATGCTATTGTAGAGTCTGTTCAGAAAGAGACCCGTCGTGGGATTTGAGGGCGCAGCTGTGCTTATTACCTATTTTTTGTTTAGCGGCAATACATAATAGCGCGTCTGTTCAGTTTTGATCCAAACTACTGTAACTATTTCTTTAGTTTATTATTCAAAAAGCCGTCAGTTTAAATCATAAACTAAAGAAATCTATTAAAAGTATATACGACAGAAAACTTTAGCTCAGAATTTAGCCACGACGGCTCTCTTTCTGAACAGATTCTAAAACTGTAACTGACCCAAATCTGTAAGGCATTAAATATTTTTGGAAAATTAATAATTATTATTTATGGTTGCATGCATTTAAAAAGATAAAAAACAAAGTTAAGTACATTTATTTTTTGCCTATAGGTAAGTACTCGATTATTTATTAAAATGGTGCATATTGTTGGGTACAAAAAATTTATAAATAAAATCAATAAACCCGAGGGTTTACTGAAGCAGTTTTGTAAAATTATCTACATTTTACGAGATACGAGTAATTCAATAAAAACAGCTTTTTCGAGCAGTGCGATGCGTTTTTTTTTGCATAAAGTTTTCTGCCTGGGATTGGCACAGTCTTCAGAGTTACCTATACTGCTGTAATGGGCGTTGTAAACTCAACGCTTCAACCTTTATAATTAGGCACATATCTACTTACTGTTTACTCATGTAGGTAGGGTACCATCTGTGATGTGGATGTTCTATGACGTGTTGTGATAACATCAGCGATACACAGGTGGTGGTTCCCAACCCTCCACCCTCTACGAAAACACGGACGGTATCAAGCTTTTAGAATTAAACATTACTTTCTATGTAACCTCCATATTGGAATATGTTTAATGTTGGGCAATTTTCATTGATATAAAATTTTGTCTTTGGTGGTGGCTTATTTAGTAATGGTGTGTCCGGCCTAACAATAGACCAGTACGTCTCCTTTCGTGGATGTCGTAAAAGACGACTTAAGGAGAGATGGCGAGATGATGGGCAGCAGCATCCACCTGAGTAATGCATCCACCTGCATGGTGATTATGGCAAATCCCCCCATTGCATTCTATGGGGAGGCTACGCCAGCAGTGGCGATGACTTTTCAAATTGGTGAAAATTGTCTACCGTTCCGTCTAGTAAAATGGCCACCGTTCTACTAAAACATGAATTGACTTTGACTTGGAAGGATTGTAACGTTGCAAATTAGGTACATATATTGAAATTAAAGAAAATTTAAAATAATATAACTTGAAAATGGCAAATGCACAAGCCGTGAGGCGCCTACTATAAAAAAAAACCTCGAAAAATTTAAAATGCGAGTTTCCTGTTACAGAATTCCGTCCTTTTTCACGAAATTACTCCCACTCCACAGATTGCAGGAAAGCAACAAGAATAAATATAAATAAATAAATATTGCTGGACAGTTCACACAACATTATCTAGCCCCAAGCTAAGCAGAGCTTGTGTTATGGGTACTAGACAACTGATATACTTAATACAATATATTACATAGATAGATATTTTTATTATACATAGAAAATACCCAGAACACCCTGAACAAATATCTGCGGATCGCACAAATATTTGTTCCGAGGCGGGAATCGAACCCGCAACCTCCTGCGTCGCAGGCGAACGTTCTCCCGCCACGCCACAGAGGTCGTCAAAGATGTTATACATCTATAATATTATTATTTTTCTCAGTTATTCCTAGTCTGGCTGTATTACACAATAGTAACATATGCAAGGTTCCAATTTAAACCAACTGTGACATCAGAAGTCATAGCAACTGAAGTCGTAGTAACTATTCTACGGCGGTATTGAGTTTCACAGCGCGCGCGCAGCTGTGTCAACTAGAAGCGCGTGCTTCGAGGGAAAACATGAAGCATGTGAGGCCGGGCTTTGACGTGGTTTCGTTTAGTTATAGTTGAATTTCCACAAAAACGAAAAAAAGAGTCCAAACAAAAAGAGTCCTTCAGGGCAGGCAACGCATTGGCAATGCCCCTGGTGTTGCAGATGTCAATAGGCGACGGTAACCGCTTACCATCAGGCGGGCCGTAAGCCAGTTTGTCGAGCCATTACATAAAAAAAAAAAAAAAAAACACTGTCTTGGTAGGAGGAACCAGTGTGGTGACAGGCACAGGGAGGCTCTCTTGTGGAGCAAAATTCAGTTTTTTGGTGTTTTTTGCTCATTACATCTCATCAAAACTTCTTCAGATAGCGAAAGATGATTTCGCGAAAACTAGGAGACTTAACAAACATGTTTTAATTGATAGTATCTCATAAATATCATTAGTTTAGCTATTTTTTTTGTTTATTCTTAGCTAAACTAATGGTATTTATGAGATACTGACAATTAAAACATGTGTGTTAAGTCTCCTAATTTTCGCGAAATCAACTTTCGTTTGGTATCTGAAGAAGTGTTAATGAGCTGTAATGAGCAAAAAACACCAAAACATTTGAAATTCACGCCACAAGCGAGCGAGAGGATCCACCTTAAGGTGTCGATGGACGTCAAATTCTGTCATTAACTAACTCATTAAAGTTCAAATAACTTAGTAAGTGACAGAATAGCGCTCGCTAAACGAAAAGTGAGCGAAATCAAGTATTTTAGAATTTAATTTTCAAAATTTAGGTTTCCTCGTCATTGTGTTACATACTGAAGGCAATAAAAATATCTTATGATTGATAGTTTAGGAGTTAAATGGTTGTAACTAAGAAAACAGAGGCTACTTTGCAAATCGATATCTTAATTTTAATTTATTTTTTCAAAATTTAAAACCTAGTGGACTTACTTTTTATGATGTAGGTTAACATATATTCTTTTTGTAGATTTTTCTTTAATGTTCGTGGAGAAAAACATATCACATATATCCACGCCAAGGTGTAAACTGAAGGTTGTCAAACGTAAATTAAATTTTGTAGTGTTTTTACACGATGTCCATCACCAATATCTAAATAAATTGAACACATTGACTGACGTGTGTAATACTAGCCATATGTGTTCTAATACAACACAAAACACATTAGGCCGAGAACGGAACGGGTGGGCACACCTGGCACTTTGTTTAGACGCCTCTTGTTTAGCTCTTATAGGTCTGAGTGGTTTATACATGTCATAACATAGCCTAGAACTTAATCTATGGTCTCTACCATAGATTAAGTTACCATAGATTAGAACTTAATCTATGGTCTCTACCATAGATTAAGTTAGGTACCACTTAATATCAGGTTGGCCATATGCTTGTTACGTCATCAAAAGTAGTATTAAAAAAAAAGTTAGGTATTTATATATCTAGTTATTTAGAGTACCTAGGTATTTAGTTTAATCTAAGCTTAGTGGCTAAGCCTTTCTCTACCATAGATAGATATATAGAAAATTATTCATTGCACAAGACGATAAAGCAGTACATAGGCGAACTTAATGCTAAGAAGCATTCTCTACCAGCTAACCTTTGTGTATTGTGGATTGATGACTTCACTAACTCAAATAATAATCAATAAGTTACCAAATTCAAAAATTAAATCTCGAAGTAAGTAACACTAAATAGGATATTTTTTTTAAAAAGGTGGTATCTTTGTTATTTTTTTTAATTGAATGGATTAATTCAAATTTCGTATTGAATTTATGATTACACTATTATTTTACTAAAAAAATGCTCAAGAAAAAAAAAAGCTTAAGAATTATATATTCTTTCTTCTTGAAAACTATAGAGCTCTTATCAAAAACTTACAAATTCTAGAGACATTTTGTGAATCTTTTTTTTTATTTTTTTTATACTAATTGAATGACGGAACAAGCAGATGGCCCACCTGATGTAAAGCGGTAACCTCTGCCTATAAACAGTGCATTAACTCATAGGTCACGTCCACCTAGGACGCGCCCTATGTGGCATTGCACTGCGCCCGCCACCCTGAGACATAAAGATGAAAAGTCTCATGTGCCTGTAATTTCACCGGCACCCTTACCCTTCAATCCGGAACACAGTAATGCGAGCACTACTGCTTTGCGGCTGAAATAGGTATGGTGGTAGTACTTCCCCGGACGAACTCTTTCACAAAAAAGCTCTACTACTACTAAAACTATTGTGCCTTAAGTACTACTTTGTATCACCGGTTCTTTCTTGGTCACTCCGTGTAAATTCTGAGACCAGCATGAGCTACCTCTGTAGCGCGTCGGGCGAGTAGCCGGCTGAGATGCAAAAGGTTGCGGGTTTGATTCCCGCTGTTACAAATGTTTGTATGATCTACAAATATTTGTTCCGGTTCTGGGTGTACTCGTAGTTTCTGATACCCACGACACAGGAAATCCTAGTGGACTATGTATGTGACTGTTGGGTGTTATGTTATGTTATGTTATGAGGTATGATGGCCTTGAAAAGGGCCTAGATGAATCCAAGGCAACAACTCTAAGTTTTTTCAGCTGCGATTCCAAAAATCCGAGCACATAACACAGCCTCCATGCAATGAGCTGATAGCCGCCCGCATGCTGATAGCTTTGATCCCGTCGATGTGGCAACTGTGACAAATCGTTTTTGGAATCCCATTGCTCTATAGGGGCTCACGCAATGAGGCTAAATAACCTGAAATAGCAAACGCCCTCAGGTGTCGTCTAAAGAAATATTAACTACCTCTAAGTAGGCTGTCGACAAAATGAATGTATTTTTTCTTCTCTTCTTAATGACTTCTGAGGAGTGAGGATTGAGGAGCCAATGTCAAGACATTGGCGAAATTGTTTGGAGCATTTCTGATAATAATTATATATTTTTCATCCCCCAATCTCGGAAAGAGTATTTGGGCTCTTTGATATCTGAGTGTAAAAGCCGTTTTTATCCGCTGGAGTATAAAGTAAAATTGAATTTAGAACATCGTGTGCACTAAGTTTGTGAATTCAAAACATCATTAAACCTATTTACTTCTACCTCCATGGTGCCGAATTTAACATACAACCTTTTTTAATTTGTTAAAAACTCAGACTCAGAACATTCTTGGTGCATTACTTTTTTTTTGCATTTAGTCATTTCCTCTCTGAGGTGAGATGAAAAGTTACGTGTTGCAACTCGAGTGCAAAGATTTTTTCATCCCATCTATTTGAAAAGGACGACTGGGTTCGCCTTTAAGTGCACCCAACGGTGGTGTTTTCTATGAGAAACTTTTAGCGGGCAGTAATGAGTTTTGCGGCGCACTTATTAAGTTCCTAATTCAAAAAGTGCGCGGCAAAGATAATTGCGGCGCACTTATTGAATTTGGAACCAGCTCCAAATAATTCGAACGCAAATATTGTTTGAATAAATACTGGCTGGTACGACGGTCCAAAACCCAAAACAAAAAACACACAAAAAACACAAAACACAAAAAAAAAACACAAAAACACAAAAAAACACAAAAAAACACAATACACACAAAAAACACAAAACACAAAAAAAAACACAAAAAAACACCCAAAAAAACACAAACACAACAAAAAATACACAAAAACACAAAAAAACAACCATTTGTTTTATTCAATAATAATATTACAATAACATATGAGGCGCCTTTTATTTTCTCATAGTGGGTGATGAAAAGCAGAGTGTATCACACGGGCGCAACATATATTTTTGGCTCGGGCGACGTACTTTGAATCCCTCGCTACGTTCAGGATTCTACTAAAGAATCCCTCTCTACGCTCGGGATTCTACTCTAGAATCCCTCACTTCGCTCTGGATTCAAAAAAGTGCCCTCGCCGTAAAAATATTATGTTGCTCCCTTATGATACAATCTACTATTTACCTCAAGCTCTATTTATTCCCTCGCTAACGCTCATATAATCCTTCGCTTGCTCGGTCATCAAAATTGAGCACGCGGTTAAAAAGCAACTTTGCACTCTTATAGAGGGTGGATTGTTGAGACGGGACAGTAAGGGCAGGTACCTTAACCGTTATAGTTACAAGAAAACGTTCCTAAGAGACCATCCATAACTTTTTGAGATATTCTGATCTGCATTCACAGATTTTGGAAAAAAATTACAGTCAGCAAGAAAATGGTAATTATACACAAAAACATTTTTTGATGCCAATCGATCCTGTTTCTTTTATGGATCAAAAGTCTATACTGGACCGACTGAGGTTTGAGTACTAGAAATGGCAGAAATCACCAAAACCTTTTCCCATACATTTTATAAGGAAAAACTATTAATCAACTCGAAATATTCTTCTTCTTTTTTTTTTTTAAACTACTTGAATGGCGGAGCAAGCAGATGGCCCACCTGATGTTAAGCGGTAACCTCTGCCTATGAACAGTGCATTACCTCATAGGTCACGACCACCTAGGACGCGCCCTATGTGGCATTGCACTGCGCCCGCCACCCTGAGACATAAAGATGAAAAGTCTCATGTGCCTGTAATTTCACCGGCACCCTTACCCTTCATACCGGAACACAGCAATGCGAGCACTACTGCTTTGCGGCAGAAATAGGTATGGTGGTAGTACTTCCCCGGACGAACTCTTTCACAAAAAAGCTCTACTACTACTAAAACCAAATCTTTGTTGCCAAACGATCCTATTTCTTACTGTGATCAAAAGACTTTGAGGCCAACTGAAGGTTGAGAACAGAAACTACGGTAAGTCACAAGATCCACACGCAGGTAACTTATGCAGGGGCATAAGATAAATTTTAGTTTTTGCTAAGCCGGCATATTTGCATACTGTACCTAAAAGCAAAAGTGCCTACCTAAGTGGAAATTTATAGTTGCATCGATAATCTTCTACAACATTCGATATAAAACAAATAAAAATAAAATAAAATCATTTTAACACGTATTTATAAAATACGCTTCAATTAAGTCCAAACGTCCATGATTTGAAGTATTTTTTTTACAAGAAGTTCATAAATTCCAACTTACAATCTAGAATTTTCTCAGTGCAAACAATGACCAAAAGATATTCGAATCGAATTCAAAGTTTGAAAGTTAAAATCATTTTTTACTTACTTTTTTCCAGCCAGTCTTCTTTATAGCAGATTTTAGCAGATCTACTGAGAACAAAAAGTTTGGCCAATGTTGAAGTTTGACTGTCTTACCGAAATGTATGGAAAAAATTTTTCGCGATTTCTGACTTTTCTAGTAGTCAAACCTCAGTCGATCCGGTAGAGACTTTTGATCCATATAAGAAACAGGATCGAATGTCATTATAAAAAGGTTTCGGATTAAATTACCGTTTTCTTGCTGACTGTACATTTTTTCCAAAATCTGTGAATGCAGATCAGAATATCTCAAAAAGTTATGGATGGTCTCCTAGGAACGTTTTCCTGTAATTATAACGGTTAAGGTACCTGCGCTTACTGTCCCGTCTCAACAATCCATTCTGTATAACAAATAACTATTATAGGTAATCAAGTTGGCAAGAGTCTTAGTCAAGTCATAACCCAGTTTAAATGGTGGCAAAAAAAACAACTATTTGCAGCAAAAAAACCACCATTTCAAAGATACACGCAATACACTTATATTTAAGTCACAGGGTGGCGGCGGGCGCAGTGTAATGCGTGCGTCCTAGGCGGACGTGACCTATAAGGCAGAGGTTACCGCTTGACATCAGATGAGCCGGGCCATATCCTAGTTCTGACATTCAAGAAGTAAAAAAAAAACTTAATGGTGCTTTATTTTGGAGTTTAGTAAAAACTATTTATTATGCAAGGACAATCCCAGCCATATTGGAGAGTCTTAGAAGGCTTATCACAAGATAATAAGGTGACGTGCTGACAAGGTGCCAGGGCAGCATAATCCAGCAGGAGCTGTGGATACATTATCTACGCGCTGCGGGCGCAGTGGGAAAGCAATCACTACGTACCCGCATATCACTCTCGCTCGACGTACCGATAGCAGACACCACAAACTGCCGTGGTGTGTCCAGCCTAAGAAAAGACCCATCCGTCTCCTCCCGTGGATTTCGTGATTACCCGGACTTGTTTGTAATATTCGTTGATAGATTTGTTCTGCTGCTTACTTATTAAGGAATTAATGTTATTACTGGAAGAAAGCGTTATCCGTCAGTTGTGGGAAGCAATGGCGGCGATGAGTCCACCACGTCTATATTACCACGATGGTGCAACCCACGGTGAAAAGAGTACCATTAATGCTCTGCCTACCCTTTCGGGGAAAAAGGCGTGTGCTATGTTTGTATGTTATTTTTAGAGGTCAGTCGAAGAATCCATCTTGGATGGGCAGCGTACTGGAAACTACACCATATCCTCTAGTCACAGATACCGCAGAGCTTCAAGACGAAAGTCTATAAACCGTGAGTGTTGCCAGTGTTGCCTTATGGCACTGAGACGTGGCCGGTACTCCACGTGAATAGCGCCAACATTTACAAAGTATTATGTTTCTTAGATAAGACCATGAAAGATTGTGAAAAAAACAGTGTGCCCATAATACGAATTTCATCACAATCGGAATGGTTTACACAAAAAAGCCTACTGCTTCCAAACGCCTGAAGCTATTTTAATAATTCTTTTACAATATTAAAGGTAATTTATAGGTTTATAAACATATAAGTTTAGATTTATAAAAATAGTCATTTACTTGAGACAGTTGCAGTTTTTCGTGATTTTCACTCATTATTTGTTTCGCGTGCTCTGTTTTGCCCCGTTCTTACTTACCTGAACTTTACTGAGTTAGACAGTGACAGAATTTGGTGTGACTAATCATCTTAAGCTTTATACGGTTTAATATTTAATGGGTTTTTTTATACTACTCAGAATGACGGAACAAGCAGAAAGCCCACCTGATGATAAGCGGTACCCTCTGCCTATGAACAGTGCATTATCACATACGCGCCCTATTTGGCATTGCACTGCGCCCGCCACCCTGAGACATAAAGATGAAAAGTCTCATGTGCCTGTAATTTCACCGGCAACCATACCCTTCAAACCAGAACACAGCAATGCGAGCACTACTGCTTTGCGGCAGAAATAGGTTTGGTGGTAGTACTTCGGACGAACTCTTTCACAATAAAGCTCTACTACTACTAAATGTATGTATGGTCAGCTTTTAACCCCCGACACAAAAACCACGAGGTGTTATAAGTTTGACGTGTATATGTGTGTGTGTATGTGTGTGTGTGTGTGTGTGTATGTGTGTGTCTGTCTGTGGCATCGCAGCTCCCAAACAGATGAACCGATTTTGTTTTTTTTTAGCTTGATAGGTGAATTTGTCGGTAGTGTTCTTAGCTATGTTTGATCAAAATTGGTTCAGCCGTTTCATTGCGTTGAAGGTTTTTTTTTAATTTTTACAAAATTAATTACTTGTTATCTAAGAATTTAATCTGCAGTCGGTACCGTGACCCGCACAGGCGTGATAGGCCGTGGGCATACGGGCACTTTTATCTACGAACCCATTCCAGTATACAAATCATTAGGGTTTTCGTTTATCTAATTTATATTTTATCAACTTTACAAATCCCTTATCCTAGAATTATTTATTTTATTTTTATTTATTGGGAAACCAACAGCGATACAGTTAACTTAAATTATACTTATGATATATAAAAAATGGCCAATAACAGGCTTCCACATAAAATACAACATAAAAAACGAATAGTAAACGAAGAACAACAGACTTATTATGACAAATATCCTGTTTACAATGAGAATTACCATAATGAAAAATAAGAACTTTAGTAGTTAAGTTAAGTACAAGTTCACAAATAAAATCTCAATAGGTAGGTACCAAATCAATAAGTAAGTGTATATCGAGTAAATACTATTTATCTATAAATTTATTTAACAGCAAGCAAGAGGAGGTTGGGAAAGGGAGGGGCGAGGGGAAGTTTGAGTATGTTTACATGTGTGTGCTTACTCGCTCACGGGAGTGAGAGTTTTCAGTACGTGCCTTTTGAATGTCGACTTAGTCATAATGAAAGGATCGATGTTTGAGAATTGGTTGTTGTACGTGTGTATAGCTACTTTATCATCATCATCAGCAGGGGTCCACTGATGGACGAGCCCCCATTAAAGGCAATGGAGACGTGCCATGGTCACCGCGCTTGGCAGGCAGATTGGTGATCCCATAAGCGGTAACCTCTGTCTCTAACAATACATTACCTCATAGGTCACGTCCATCTAGGACGCGCCCTATGTGGCATTGCACTGCGCCCGCCACCCTGCGACATAAAGATGAAAAAACTTGTGACAGTAATTTCAATCCGGAACACAGCCATGCGAGCACTACGCTTTGCGGCAGAAATTGGTATGGTGGTAGTAATTCCCCGGACGAACTCTTCCATAAAAAAGCTCTACTACTATTGAAAACTAGTACTACTTGTTAATATAACCTATTATTTATTCTATCGTATTACATACATACATACATATACACATAGACACACGCTTTTTGCCCCGGAAGGGTAGGCAGAGCCTCAATGGGCCTCTTTTAACAGTGGGTTGCACCATCGTGGAATAAAGACGTAACAAGTGATGAGCTCATTGTCGCCATTGCTTCCCACGACTGACTGAGCTAACGCTTAATTCCAGTAATAACATATTCCATAATCAGCTAGCAGCCAGGACAAATCTTATACCAACTAATCTTATCAACAAGTCCGGGTAATCCCTTTGTAGGCTTTTACGACATCCACGGGAGGAGACGGAGGGGTCTATTCTCACGCCAGACACACCACGGCAGTTTTTGGTGTCTGCTATCGGTATGCTCGGTGCTACGCTTGCGTTAGTATTATAAATCCAAATTATTTGTACCGAATGATAGTGACATGGACAAGGTTCTGAGAGGGGAGAGCATAGTTCAGCAGGGATTAATCGCCGGCAAATACTATTAATCATCTCGCACCTGACGACAGGCGGTACGGAGAGGCTTCAACGACCCTCTATCTAGCTATATCGATCGAAATAATAACACAATTCTTCTTAGAGGTTATTCTGTTGGAGGTTTATTATACCACAACGGGTTCATAGGTCATAGTCATATCGTTGTGATTGTATTCCTTTTAGTACGAGCGGCGACCGCATGATCCTCTTCGTCGTTTGATACAAAGATAAGACACATGGCACATGATTATAAAAGTGATGCGTAGTTTAGAAAAATATGTGACAAAAATTAGAATTGGCCGAAAGTTTATATTTGACCAACGTTTTTCTAAACTAAGTTTTTCTAACTAAATAATCATGTGCCATGTGTCTTATGTTTGTATCAAATGACGAAGAGCATCATACGGTCGCCGCTCGTACTATTTCTTGTAGTCCGTACTTATATTAGGTCTATCGTATTGCATTCTTCTAATTTTATTACGCAAACAATTTGTTAGTTAGTTATTCATTTATTCGCTTAAAAATATGATAATTACAATGTTCTTTATAGATATTTAGTTTCACATATTTTTACTAGTTACTGCTAGCGTGTAAATATTTAATAGGTATACAAATTTAAAAATGAAAACAATATAATTATGTCAATAGGTACTATCAAATTAATCAAATTAATCAATTATTTATTACATTTATGTCACATTGGTAATGTGGTTGCTTTCGCTTGTGGCGTGAAATTCAAATTTGTTCGTGTTTTTTGCTCATCACAGCTCATCAACACTTCTTCAGATAGCGAAAACCAATTTGCCAGTAATTATATGACCTAACACACAAGTTTTAATTTATAGTATCACATAAATATCATTAGTTTTACTACGATTGTGCTTCAGTGGTATTTACAGTGTTTTACTAATAATATTTATGTGATACTATAAATTAAAACTTGTGTGTTAGGTCATGTAATTACCGGCAAATTGGATTTCGCTATCTGAAGAAGTGTTGTTGAGCTGTGATGAGCAAAAAACACGAACAAATTTGAATTTCGCGCCACAAGCGAAAGCCTTAATAAACCTTAATAAAGGAGACTGGTTAGTTTTTGTACGTCTATGGCCAGCGTCTCATTGTTGTGTCAGGCATTGCATTGACAGAATTTGCAAATGGAGAAATGCAACACCAACGCATTCAAACGGAGGCCGTTTCACTAAAATTTTGGTAGACAATTTCCACCAATTTGAAAAGTCACGCAATTCACTTCCAGACAATATAAATACACTTGTGCACTTAAAAAAAAATACAACGAAAAGAGTCACTGTTTATATAATCATTATTTCTTATACTTATAACAATTTCAACAAATTTCGAAGACAAAATTAATATTAGATGGTATATCTGTCAGTTTCCTTGGTGCTACATTGCTGCGAGCTACATTGGTTAAAATGCCACCAAAATAACACAAAATAACTCAAGAAAACACTAGAAAAATAAATAAAATAAAAGTAGACAACGTCTCTTTTCGAAAATGGCGGGAAGAGTCCAAAGTCCAAACTCTTCCCTTTACTTGATTTTTTGTTCCGTGTTAAGTAGGTACGAAGCAGTTTGAATTAGATTTCCAAATTCAAATTACATTTTGATTAGCAACCTCTACACCGCACATACCATGGCCAATCCCACCTGTGTGTTCCCACGCGTTACCTCAAACCGAGTTAGTTGATTGGTTCGGTTTTAATCAAACTTTTGCGCGCGTGTGCCTGACAGCTCGATTACGCGGCAAAGCTATTGCCAACACCGTACATTTTGGAAGGATCTAGCCACATTGGGACAAAATTAAGGCGAGGCGTTGATAAAACATTATTTCGTATAGGATTTCATATAAGATCCAAAACGATTTTTCCCTTTAAATACAAAAACCTACTACATAATTGAAGTGCGTGTGCGTGTTCGTGTGGACGAATCATATCACGAACATAATAGAGGTGTCAGGAAGGCAGTGGATGAAGGCGTCCTAAGACCGTCCGTCGTGGCATTCAATAAATAAATAAATAAATAAAATAAATATATAATGCTGGACAGTTGACACAACATTATCTAGCCCCAAGCTAAGCAGAGCTTGTGTTATGGGTACTAGATAACTGATATATTTAATAATACAATTCATTACATAGATAGATATTTTTATTACATATAGAAAATACCCAGAACTTCCTGAGCAATTATCTGCAGATCGTTCAAATATTTGTTTCGAGGCGGGAATCGAACCCGCAACCTCCTGCGCCGCAGGTGAACCTTCGCCCGCCGCGCCACAGAGGTTGTCCAAAAGGAAGGACTGTGTCCAGCAGTGGAATTCTGTAGGCAGTGGATTTATACAGGCATAGTCGTGTGATTAGTATCACTTCACATGATTATAATGTCTCTGCTGTGAGGTCAGTTTATCGCTGTAAGTTGATCTAGGATTCCAGTTCTAACTCAATCTCCCAACTTCGCCAACAGAATTTAGCCGCCTTTCATACGAATCTGGCCATAAATGCTTCAGTTGGCAACCCTCCACTCCGCTCGATTCCGCTTAACATACTCGATTATGAGTAAAAACTGTGTCGTGTCACCGCCAGTCGATTTCCAAATTGCTTTTTGCTTTTTTCGGATATCTTTCCTGTGCTGTGATTGTCAGGTTTTAACATGAAAGGGTTTTACGATAATTCGAGATAAAGTAAGCACGCATTTTACTTCAAACCAAACACACAGGTGGACGTCACATGTTTTTTTACACAATTTTACGTTTGTCAGTTTTTCTGGAATCAACCTGTCGATTTAATTTTCGAGCACTTCCCGATATCTGATTGAGCTGAAATTTGCCATACTTGTCAAATTCCGGCCACAATACGATATTATGGTGACAGCGAGCTGATCTGATGATGTATGAAGGTGGACAACGGAACTCCTCAATGTTTTTTTTTTTTTTTTTTTTTATACTACTTGAATGACGGAACAAGCAGATGGCCCACCTATGATGTTAAGCGGTAACCTCTGCCTATGAACAGTGCATTACCTCATAGGTCACGTCCACCTAGGACGCACCCTATGTGGCATTGCACTGCGCCCGCCACCCTGAGACATAAAGATGACAAGTCTCATGTGCCTGTAATTTCACCGGCACCCTTAGCCTTCAAACCGCAACACAGCAATGCGAGCACTACTGCTTTGCGGCAGAAATAGGTATGGTGGTAGTACTTCCCCGGACGAACTCTTTCACAAAAAGCTCTACTATATGGTTATAGTAGACTGGCCGTGTTTGGGCTCATTTTGATCAGCACACGGTTCTACTTACTAATGTCATCATCATCATTAACAGTGGGATGTAGATTGCAAAGATTTTTGTCAAATGTGTTATTTTTTTATTAAATTGAGTTTATTTTAATCTTATATTAGTGTAACCCACTTTTATAGTGTAGTAGTGTAACCCAATGATCCTATGTTGATTAAAAAATTAAAAAATAATTTTTAATTAAATTCTAGGTTACCTATGCTATTTTTCTCGAAAAGTTTTCTCACATTATATTTACGTAATTTTACGAAAATTGTATTATTGTCGAGATGTGAGAAGTAGGTAGGTATGAACTTACCTAGATTTTTATATTTACCAATTATCAGCATACAAAGCTTGAAAATAGCTAAGAAATCTTAAAGCTCATATAAGCTTAAAGTATTCGCTCAAAAAGGTTTTTGAAATTATATAGTAGGTACTCGTAGGTATATTTGACATATTTAGGAATGCTTTGTTTGGTACAGTTGCCCGTATATTGTGCTTAGCCTCCTTTGAGATGCTTATAAATTATAACCAGCTTTTGACGACTAATCTCATTGTAAGAATCGAAACGTCTTGTAAGGTTGTGACCTTTAAACTTCGCTCCTCACAACAAAAGCCTCTTCAACTTACAATTTCATTTAGTTCCAAGCACTGCTGTAATCCTTTGACCAGCGCTGCCGATGACAGCCCATTACTGAACGAAAGCCGAGAGCTTACCCTCAAGCCGGCTTGTCATGTTTGGCGGCAACTTGACTATGCGATGCCGACATCATGCCTTTTTGGCATGGAATTGCGTATCTTGAAGCTTTAAAGCTTCGCCAACCCGAGGCAGATATCTTCATACAAAAAACGACTCGCAACGCCCGAAAAAGCGGTTTTTATTGAATATCTCGTAAAATAAAGATAATTTTACAAAAGCCCTGCAGTAAAACCTCGGCGTTGTTGTTTTGATTTTATTTATCTAATCATATGTACCATTTTAATAAACAATCGAATCTAGGGAAAAAATAGACGTAACTATGGTTTTTATAATCGAGAAAATATTGTCCTATCGTGTTTCTGGTACAGTGATCCCTCGGAATTATAATATACATAGTATCCAAACATAGTTTTTTACATCTCACGAAATTACAGGCACTCGAGACAATTCATCTTTGTCTCAGGGTGGCGGGCGCAGTGCAATGCCACACAGGGTGCGTCCTAGGTGGACGTGACCTAAGAGGTAATGCATTGTTATAGGCAGAGGTTTCCGCTTAACATCGGGTGGGGCATCTGCCTGTTCCACCATTCACGCAGTTAAATTTCACCTTATGTTTCGTAAGAACAAACCTCTCTAACTTCAACAGGAAAGGTACTTACCCTGAGAGTCCCATAACCTTGCCATCACATTTATATGTTTCAATTAAACTTTTTACCTTTGCATACATACATATAATATCTTAGTAGTTTACGATATAATAAGGTTGTCGTAGCGGGGAACCGCGGCCCGTGCCGGTACGAAAACGCGGTCGTTCAACCGCCCCGCAGCTTTTCGCACGGGCAGGGAGAGACGATATTAGTAGTTATAAATAAATAAATAAATCTCAGGGCTGATCTGGTAAAGTCGGAAGGTGAAAGACGAAACTCCAGAACGGATAGGTACCTAATATTTAGTCTGACAGTGTTAAGCGCATATTTTGAGCAATGTTATAATGTTAAAGAACCTACTTTTCCGCAATCGAACTCTATGGGTGGTCCATTGTGCGTGAGAGTTGTCTGACTAGGTAATTAGCCTAACTCCGTCTAGAAGCACAGACGTTTCTTGGGGTCTTCACAGGCTTGGCGGAGTGACCTCGGGTTGTTGAGGATTTGTTTACGTTAGTTGCTACTCCCAGACATTCCAGGACTACTTGGGCAGCCGATTCTTCTTCGGTCAGAAAGTCTGCAGAGTGGGCTGTCTGTGGCTCCAATGTTGAAGAGGTGTTTGTTCACGAGACAGTGTCCTGTGAGTGTCGCCACGATGGTGCGAAATGGTGCATATTTTGAGCAGCTCGTGGTTACAATTACTAACTTCATAATAAAGTGTGTTGAAATAGTAGATTATCTACTAAAGGGATAAAGAAGGTGTCTTATGTAGAGTCCCGAGTGAAGCGAAAATTTCAAGCTGCCCAAGACGAAGACAGGCTTTATCCCAGAGAAGCGTACTCTACTTTCACATTTCTGCGAGACAATAACAATTCACTGAAAATCACTGCACCAAACACAGTCTTTTGTTTTTCATTCTTTGAAATCTCGCCTATTTTTTTTTTGGTTTCTGCATATTGTGGCCATTTCTTTTTTCAAACAAACGTCTTTACAATGTCATATGGGCATGTTTTCAATTAGAGTTTTCCACGAGTTTCCACACGAATTTGACTTTCCAAATTCAAATCACTTTACTCCCTTGGGAGTTTCATATAACTTTACCTCCCTTGTCATGTGATAATTTGAGAGAAGAAAAAAGCGGCCATGTGCGAGTCGGACTCGCCCATGAACGGTTCCGTAGCAGCAAGTAACATAATATAAAAGTTCTTGGATGGATTACGATTAATGACGTATTAAAAAAAAACTACTTGCTAGATCTCGTTCAAACCAATTTTGCGTGAAAGTTTACATGGTAATGTACATCATATATTTTTTTTAGTTTTACCATTCTCTTATTTTAGAAGTTACGGGGGGGGGGGGGGGACACTTTTTACCACTTTGGAAGTGTCTCTCGCGCAAACTATTATAGGTTTGATGAAAAAAAAAAAAATAAGTTTCAGTTCTAAGTATGGGGAACCCCAAAAATAATTGTTTTTTTTAAATTTTTGTGTAAAAATCTTAATGCGGTTTACAGAATACATCTACCTACCAAGTTTCAACAGTATAGCTCCTATAGTTTCGGAAAAAAAAAGGCTATGACATACTCGGACAGACAGACAGATAGACATGACGAATCCATAAGGGTTCCTTGTCTTTGACTACGGAACCCTAAAAAGCCCTCCTGTACCGCTCCCATACCTCAGGGACTGTAATCCCTGTAATACCTGTAATCCCCAAAATCAAATTCAGTTTATTTACTCCATAAGTCCGTGATTGGGTCACTTAACTCTGTGTATGTACCACATTAGGTCCAATAGATTCGTAGACAACTAGCCTGTGACAGAAACACGAGAGTGATCTAATAATGGTTCCGTTGGTAACGCTTTACTTTACGTTGAGATTGCATGATATGTAAGACGTATTACTATGTATTTCGAAAGCCCCAGTGAGTGGCGTCAAAGTGATGGTGCCATAAATTGTAATAGTGACACCTAAGCTTTTATTATTGACATTCGCAATCTTATTTGGCGAGCATTTGTAAGTAGGTTGTAGCAGCCACCATGGCAACAGATGTACCGAATGTATTAGAAAACGTAATATTTTAATAACTGGCCCAAACGTAGTAACTATTGTCTGATCTGTGGCCAAACGAATGCAGTGGGACAAACAGCTGTTGCTTCTCGCAATATGACAGACTCCATCTTTAACCACGTTTCTTCGGTTTTGTACCTACTTTGTACCTACTTTGTAGATACTATGTACCTATTTTTGTAGAAAAGTTAAGCAAAATTATGATTCGTTTAAATCAACTACGTAGTTACTTAAGTAATATTATCTGAAGGACAATAAAAATATTTTTGATGTGTAACATCTTTGCTCTCGCTTTCCTGCAATCTGTGGGAGTGATTTCGTGAAAAGGAACAGAAGTGTGTAACAGGCAGCGCTCATTTTTCCGGGAGGTTGGTACTATCAGCCATGTTGCTTATTACCAAGGTGAGATGTCAGATGTTACACATCATACGAGACTACTGTAAGGCTCGCTTGTTTTTTTTTTATAATTTTCACCCGATTAGCCAAAACAAAGGGTTATGTTTTTTTCAACTCACTTGCTCATAATGTAGCTCTAATTTCACCGCAATTAGGCACATAATGACACCTGTAATCGAACTGTGACTTTTTCATTGCTATTATTCATTAGTGAGTTATAGAGACAGTTGAACATTTACACAGAGTGTGTATTTCTGTTTTTAAATCCCGACGCAAAAACGACGGGGTGTTATAAGTTTGACGTATTTGTGTGTGTGTGTGTGTCTGTTTGTCTGTGGCATCGTAGCTCCCGAACGGAAGAACCTTTTTTTTTTTTGTTTTAAATGTGAATTTGTCGGGAGTGTTCTTAGCTATGTTTGATCAAAATCCGTTCAGCCGTTTCATTGCGTTAAGGGTTTTTAATTTTTACAAAATTCATTACATATATTATTATTTTTTTCACTAGTGTGTTGAAAAACGTCGCATGATACACGTGTGTATTGATGATTACCGTCCTCAGCTCTCTTAAGACCCTCACCTGACGGCTCGGGTCTCAATGGCGCCTCAGCGCTTAATCACCAACATTACACACTAGTACCACAGAATAAATATTAGTACTAATATGTACTCGTACCATAGCAGTCTATGTATGTATGTTTTTATTTAGGTATAAACCTTAGAGCATTGTAAGCCTCCGTAACGGTTGCTCGATGGTATAAACTACTTATCCGATTTTGATGTATGAGGTGTCACGATTCATTATTACACACACTCCCGTAGATTGCAGTAAAGCGAGAAAAAATATGTTACGCATCAAAAATATACAATACGAATATTTGGAACAAGAGGTATTGGACAAACACAAAATAACAGTCAGTCACATACATAGTCCTAATCCCACACAAGGATCCCTTGTCGTGTGTAGGTATCAGGAACTACGAGTACCATGCTACCACAACACACAGACCTGGAACAAATATTTGCAGATTATACAAACATTTGGCAAGTCACGAAGCGAGAATCAAACCGCAACCTCTCGCATTTCCGGCTACTCGCCCGCCGCGTCACAGAGGTCATCGAACGTAATGACGGCTTTTCATTTTCGAATATAAAAAAAAGTAGTTCGATTTGGTTCGATAGATGGCGCTGACTCAAATGTGGTTGACAAATTACAAATGTATTGTCTGTACTTTTGTGTGATAGTAACAAAATACCACGAAAATATATCACTACGTTGTTGACTTTTACATTTCACTTTATTTTGACAGTTAAGTACAGAGCTGGCGCCATCTATTTTCAAGGGTGAATGATGTGAAACGACCGTGATAACCCCTTATTGTATATCTACTTAGTTTATAAGAAAAAACCACAGTAGGTACGTAGCAACTCGAAAATTAGCACCTTTTTTCATCGATAACCCACCCCACCCCTTCTTGGGGGGTGGAATGGAACATCTGCGCGCAATCCCTTACAGCCGGCTGTCAACCGCAGAGTCGCTACGAACCGTTTATTTATTTGAAGCCCAAATTGATTCGTTTGATATGCCAGGCACCAGGCACCAGGAACAAGGCGCCAGGCACCAGACGCAAGGCGCAAGGCGCAAGGCACTGGCTTTATTAAGCGGCATGCTAGCTGTTTTTATTTTAGGGTTTTGTACCCAAAGGGTAAAGCGGGACCCGATTACTAAGACTCTGCTGTCCATCCGTCCGTCTGTCACCAACTATCCCAAGAACCGAGATAGTTAGACAGTTGAAATTTTCCCAGACGTTGTATTTCTGTTGCCGCTATAACAACAAATAAAAAAGTATAACAGTATAAAAAATATTTAGGTGTTACAATCGTAATAAAAAATAAACAGTTAATAAATACTATAAACAAAATAAAATAAATATTTAACCCCAAACCCATACACAAACGTGTTTTTTTTGCCGTTTTATAGATAATGTTACGGAACGGATATCGGTTCTACTACTTTTGTTAATGCAATTTAAGATTTCTTAAACATCTTAAGTTTCTTGGACAAAAGCCTAAGCTTCATCATCAGGCTACACTCTAGTTACTTCTAAAAAGAGGCAAAATCAATGGTTTTTTTTAAATTTTAAAACCTTAGCCACATTCCGCCTAATCTTCCAACGTCGTGGGGTAGGTATATTCGTTACCGCCATATTAAACATAAAAATGCACATTAGGTACAGGCTAACGCTGTAATATTATACGATTTCCTAAATGAAATCCATATAACACGCCAGTCGGTGCCACATGGTGGCGACCGCGGATGAAGCGAGAGTAGAAGTGCCAGCGGGTGGAGAATACTGCCTCGACTGAGCGTAGTTCCCAGCTGAAGTACGTAATATTTAATAAACTGCCGCTGGACATTAAATCACTCATACATAAGAAAAGAAGTTTAAATAATGAATATTTTCTGTTTATCATCCTGAAACTATCCGTGCGAAGCCGGGACGAGTCGCTAGTAGTCTATAATCGTGATGACATACGGCACTGAGACATGGCTAACCTTCGACCAAAATAAAAAGTAACTTTTTTATTTTAGTCGAAGCCGCTAACTATTTTATATTGACTTTGAGACCGGTACACTTATTGGCCGCATAGAAAACTCAAAGTGGCACAGCGGGCTATGGAGAGAGCTATGCTCGGATGATAGAATTCTAAATGAGGAGATCCGTAGAAGAACTAAGATCACCGACATAGCTCTCAGAATTAGCAAGTTTAAGTGGCAATGGGCAGGCCATATAGCTCCCAAAACTGATAACCGTTGGGGATGAAAGGTTCTCGAGTGGCGACCATGAACCGGACGACGCAAAAAAGGAAGCCAATGGACCAAAGATGGATGGATCCCGATGGACCAAAGATATTATAAAGTTGTTGGAAAACAGTGGATGGAGGCGAGTTAAGACCGTTCGTCGTGGTATTCTTTGGGAGGCCTATGTCCAGCAATGGACTTCTGTGGGACTTCTGTGGGATGATGATTATTAACGGCCGAATATTCGAAGTTTTGTGCGTGTGTTAGAGCTACAAGACAAAACCCGTTTGGTATCATCGCTGTTATATAGCATCTGTGTCGCCTTAACACTGCAGTGAAATATTTCACTGGAATTCAATACAAACTTCATCACAGAACCAATAAGCCACATCCAGCGTCCCATTCCACTGCGACATTCATTAAAATTTGCCAAAGCCGGCGCGCCCGTCCGGCACACCTGACGCCCTGGCGCGCGACCAAGCCCTAACGACTGCGTTGTTTTGCACCACATACATTACCCGCCCGCGACGCGCGCTCTGTGCGGTCGGTGCCCTTGACGCGCGATGGTTGCGGTACAAATTTGAACAGAGTTTAGATTTATGTCGCTTGGTAGTGGAGAGTTAGATTTTTAGTAGCGAGTGTATTGCGTTTTGGCACATACATTACTGGCTTACCTAGAGTTCTGTAATATCACTGACACAGTAACCTCACCACGCAATGTCAGACTCACAAAATTTGCAATGACTTGGATATGACAAAATTATTAGGTATATCACTAAGACTCTGAAAAGGGAAAGGAAATTAAAAATTATGTATTAAAAATCCTTCTAATTTAGTTTTGAAAACTTATTTCGAGTTTTCCTAATTTTCGCCGGGTGCCCAATTTCTCAAAGGTAAAATGACAAGTAGCTAGGTACTTATTAATAAAACGGAGCTACTTACTCTTAGCTACTATAAGCTCTTGTAAAGTTTCAAGTACCTATACCTACCTACAACTAATACTCTTCTAAAGTTTCGTTCGTTCATCTCAGCCAGTTGTCCTTGACTGCAGGACATAGGCCTCCACTAAAGAATGCCACGACGAACGGTCTAGAGCCGTCTCCATCCACCAACTTCCTGCGCCCTTTGAATCGTAGTATTCGGCGCTTGTCTAAAAGCTACTAACAAATATTCTAAGTCGATCTTCCAACTTTCCACGACTCGACTCAGCCCCACTGGAGGAAATTTTGTATTCCATTTTTAAAACCTTAATTGAAATGGTATAACAGATTGCCTTGAGTGAGGTTGAGTGGAGTGAAGGGCGGTTCGAGAAAAGATTAAGAATATAGATGTTAATTATCAGTAAAACGAAAGTTACCTTTATATGGTACAGCCCCATTAACTGCCATCACATTACCGCATTCACATCCGAGATACCCCTAATTTACTAACTCAGCGCGCGATGTACGCTCACAAAGCGATCGCGTCGCGCGAGGTAACATCTGTTCCAGAATTTGCTTGTATTTATTGAAATTGTAATTTAGTTTTTTATGGCCTCTGTTTTGGAATTGTAGGAACGGGTGTAGTTTATTCGTAAGTTCTGTACAGCTACAGTTTTTCATAATGCTTTGAAGAAGTAGCAGCGAGGACTACCATTCGTAATAGTACATTATGGTACAAGTGTGTAATGTTGGTGATTACCGCTGAGGCGCCATTGAGACCCGAGCCGTTAGATGAGGGGTTTTAAGAGAGCCGAGGACGGTAATCATCAATACACACGTGTATCATACGACGTTTTTCAACACACTTGTGTAGAAAATAAAAATAAAACAGAATACACACTCTGTGTAAATGTTCAACAACTCACTAGTGAATAATAGCAATGAAAAAGTCACAGTTTGATTACAGGTGTCATTATGTGCCTAATTGCGGAGAAATTAGAGCCACTTTATGAGCAAGTGTGTTGAAAAATCTATGATCCCATGAGGCTAAAAATAACCCATTCATCTCTGGAAAGTACGTAATAGTAGATTATGCACTGACGGGGATAAAGCAGTGTCTTACGACTCGGTCGGAATATTGAACCCTGAGCGTAACAAGAGACTCTAGTAGAGTCCTGAGTGAAGCGAGGGGTTCAAGCTGCCCATGACGAAGATAGGCTTTATCCAGAGGAGCATACTCTACTTTTCATACCTTCTGCGAGAAAATAAAAATTCACTGCAAATCACAGCACCAAACACCGTCTTTTGTTCTATAAAATTAATATTCTTTGAAATTGAGTTCTGCTATATTGGCCAGTTCGATTTTCGAACAAACCTCTTCACAATGTCATATGGGCTTTGTTTTTACTCAGAGTTTTCAACGAGTTTCCACACGAATTTACGTTCCAAATTCAAATCACTTTACCTCCCTTGGGAGTATCATACAATCTTACCTCCCTAAAGAGGTAATGCTTTACTTTACGTTCAGGTTGCATGATAGGTATTAGACATTGTCGAGCAGGTGGTGTGAAAATGACCTTTTCTAGGTTTACTCCCACAGCTGCAGACATACAGGGGGGATTCAGGGTTCAGACCAATGGAATTACAAAATAAAACGGACAAGTGCAAGCAATTCTTGCGCCCCGAAGGTTCCGTACTAGAAAAACATTCAGGATATTTTTCTACGTGCACCATCCTTTCGTTCTTTCACCATTTTTTCTATCACCATAATTTCTTCTTTTTTTTCCTTTTTTCTTTCTTTTCTTTTATCCTTTTTTTTCTTTTTTCTATCTTTCTTTCTAAACAGTAATTCCTCAATTTATTCCGTTATATGTGTCTCCGACTCTTAATTCAAATTAGTGAATTTCCAGAATTGTTTGATTACTGGAAGTACTAACAAGGTTTTTTATTTTTACGATTTCAATAAAAAATTGTACTTAATTGCCAACTCTTTTGAGATAACTTCGTTTTTAGGGCACTATAAGCTTGGAGACTTTTATCGTTGGTATTTTCAAGTTGATACCTTTGTCCGTTTCCGAGAAAAACTGTCTTGACAGACAGACACACAGACGGACAACAAAGTGGTGCCCTATTTACTTGTGCGTATGTTGTCAGGGTTCCGTACCCAAAGGGTAAAACGGGACCCTATTACCTATAGTATTATTTTATCTGTGCTATTACTAAGATTCCGCTGTCCGTCCGTCTGTCTGTCACCAGGCAACCGTGATAGTAAGACAGTAATTTTTTTCACAAATGATGTATTTTTATTGCCGGTATAGCAACAAATACTAAAAAACAGAATAAAATAAATATTTAAGGGGGCTCCCATACAACGAACGTGATTTTTTTGCGTTTTTTATAGATAATGCTACGGAATCCTTCGTGCGCTAGTTCGACTCGTACTAGGCGGGTTTTTGGTAGCTTCTATTCTATAGATGAGGTATAATCAGCTACAAAATTACTCATTCCATAAACAATTTGCTATTCAAATGAGGTGTTTTCTCCCAAATTGCAAATTATACGTAAATAAATAGAGCTATAATAAAAGCGAGTGAAATAAATTAATTCTGCCACAGGTGTTCGCTCCCGGCGCGTGCTGATATATCGCGCCGCGCCGGACCGGCCACATGCGGCCATCTACTTATACCAGGGCCCGTCTTCACTATGACCAAACGTGACATAACGCGGGCTCGTTACGATATCTGCGTGGAACTTTTTTTTTTTTTTTTTTTTCATTAAACTAATAGGCAAACTAGCTTACGGCCCACCTGATGTAAAGACGCGGGCTTATTACGATATCTGCGTGTTTTTTTTTTTTTTTTCATGATCCTAATTGGCAAATTAGCTTACTATGTAAGACGCGGGCTTGTTACGATATCTGCGTGTTTTTTTTTTTTTCATTATCCTAATATGCAAATTAGCTTACGGCCCACCTGATGTAAAGACGCGGGCTTGTTACGATATCTGCGTGTTTTTTTTTTTTTCATTATCCTGATATGCAAATATATAGGCAAACTAGCATACTGGCCACCTGATGTAAAGTGGTCACCGTCGCTTATAGACACCGACAACACCGGGGGTATTGTCGATGCGCTGCTTACCCTGAAGGAATTTATGATCGTTTTTCTTCAAGCGACACAAGTCGTAACCAAGTGGGAAAACCTCAGAGCTCATAGTATTCCATAGTTTGAAAAAAGCCATAAAAAAGTGGCTGTGACATACACGGACAGACAGACAGACAGAAATGACGAATCAATAAGGGTTCCGTAATTTTTGGTTACGGAACCTTAAAAATTAATAGGACAATCAAAGCACGATATAAGTTTTTATTGAATTTTGTTTAAAAACTCGCTTTTATGAAATTAGTAATAGGAACCGTGAGCTGATCATAATTAGCCCAAATCGGTACCATCCTTACCTCATCAGCAATCCTTAATTCGGTACCATCCTTACCTCATCAGCATACCCTCAATTCGGTACCATCCTTACCTCATCAGCATACCCTCAATTCGGTACCATCCTTACCTCATCAGCATACCCTCAATTCGGTACCATCCTTACCTCATCAGCATACCCTCAATTCGGTACCATCCTTACCTCATCAGCATACTCTCAATTCGGTACCATCCTTACGTCATCAGCATACCCTCAATTCGGTACCATCCTTACCTCATCAGCATACCCTCAATTCGGTACCATCCTTACCTCATCAGCAAACCCTCAATTCGGTAACATCCTTACCTCATCAGCATACCCTCAATTCGCACTAAGCGTTTCAGTTCTACCTTTGTAGTGCGAACTGCTAACGAATGAAAAAAGTTGCCGTCGTCTGTCTTTCCTGAAAACTAAATATAGGTCTCTTTAAGGCAAGAGTGAATAGGTGCCTTCTAGACCTTCGTGCTCCAACATCGGCCGCATTGTCACTTACCAACATGTGAGATCGCGGTCAAACGAGGGTCTGTCTATGTTTATGTATATAAATATAAAAACATAAATCTATGTGTATAATAAATATTATATTTAAACATAAATAAAAATAAATAATTTAACTCTCACGCTTGCACAGTTTTTTTTAACATCATGAATGACGGAACTAGCAAATGGCCCACCTGATGTTGAGCGGTAACCTTCGCCTTTAACAACACATTGCCTCACAGGTCATGTCCACCTAGGACGCACCTTATGCGGCATTGCACTGCGCCCGCCACCCTGAGACAAAAAGATGAAAAGTCTCATGTGTCTGTAATTTCACCGGCAACCATACCCTTCAAGCTGGAACACAGCAATGCGAGCACTACTGCTTTGTGGCAGAAATAGGAATGGTGGTAGTACTTCCCCGGATGAACTTTTTCATAAAAAATATCTACTACTTCTAAAAAGAGATACTAGATAAAGGCGTACTAGATTGTGAACGAGTAGAACTTAATATTAATATGACCTTGAAACATAGGTACAGTGGCGGAATGAAAACGTTCGTCAGTTTTCAAAGGAATCCCCTTAGCTTGTCGCGAGCACATATTACCTTTTCCAACTATTCTACGGAGCAGACTGCTGTATAGAAAACCATAATTTAAATGTTTATTATAAAGATCAAATTCGCACACCTTTGATCAGTTGCTTGTTTAGGTTTGGAACGACTTTTTTAGGGTCCCGTACCCAAAGAGGCCAAACGAAGCCCTATTGCCCTCGCTCATCCGTCTGTCCGTCTCTCTATCACACGGGTCTATAGTGGCTAAACCATTGAAGTATTCATATTTGTATTATATATGTATCTTACTGACCCAAACCCAAAAATGATAACCAAAAATTATTTTGAAGTATGTTTCCCGTACAAGTTAAAGTGGGGAGGGAAAAATAAATCTGTCGTACCCTAGCATGTGGAGTATAATTTTAGAGCCTATTACGTAGAATAATACTGTATTTTTGTTACTAAGTTCAATTTAATTTCCATTTAACCCACGAACTAGTTTTTTTTAAATATTCTACATACTTAGTATGAATATTTTACCAAAAAATTATAATATTTTAGAAAATAGAAACATTTTGAGAATTTTCTCATATTTCTATTGCAAACAGATTTAATTTTGCGTGTGGATTAACTAAACTTAGGTAATTTATAACTTCTACATTTGTTACGGAACCACAAAATTATATAATAGTTTCTACGACGGAAACCTGAATGCGCGAGGTCCGATGCGCACTTGGCCAGTTTTTTATTGAGTTAGAAGTTTTGTCATTTTATTTGTAGACTATCTGTTATTCAATCGCTGCTATTATCCGTTGTCATGGTAACTGAAGGTTATTTTCGTAATATTGACAATACTATGTCGGTAAAGCAGTACCTATGCTTTTTGCATTGAACAACCAAAAATAGGCCCTAAGGTGACGAACATTTTCATTCCACCACTGTACAATATTAATTATAAAATCGAAGGTTTCCAAAGCACTAAATAATATTCTGAGCATGATGCTTTAGCCCGCAGCTGATACGCCCAAACCCCCTTCGGTAAATCGGTTAAAAGGGTGCCAGTGGCACGGCCTGGGCGGGCGGATGAAAAATGCCCCCGGCTCAGCTGGGCGCGTCACACACGCACGCCAGGGATGGGGCTACGACTTATTTATAGGGCAGTGGGGTAACATTACAAACTGTTTTGTTGTTCTGTTGTTGTTTTGTTTGACGACCTCTGTGACGCAGCGGACGAATGTTCTTATCCTTACGTTCTTATCGTAATCCGTTTTTACGACATCCATGGGAGGAGACGGAGCTTAATAATGGGTCATAAATTTGATTAATAAAATAAATACGAATCAATATACTAGGAAGGTTTCTGGCTAGGGTTGGCGCAGCCTTCATGACTTGAAATAATCAATCTAGCCCTTTTTATGTTTCAGTTTTTAAAACATCCATGGGAGGAGACGGAGGGTTCTATTCTAAGGCCGGACACACCAATATGGTGCTTAATATTGGGTAAAAAAAATTGATAAATAAAATCAATACGAATCTGTATGAAGATTTCTGGCTAGGGTTGGCGCAGCCGTCATGAATTGAATAATCAATCTAGCCCCTGTTACGTCATCACTGAATGCGCCCTAGTCCGCGCCTATTGGAAAGCGCCAAGGCATTTATTGCACCGTTTCCGTTGTTTTTGCAGTTTTTTGGGCTTTACCGTACTTTGGTGTTTGTCAGCTCATATTTTTGGAACAATTGTAGGTGACAGATAAGGAAAATGCATAAAATATAACCATCTAAACATTACAAAGTTTCACCTTCCAAATTAAATTCTATTTGGAATAATTTGGAAAAAAAGAAACGCCAAATTGTGTGTCGGACACGCGCACGAAGGGTTCCGTACCATTCTTTTTAAACACGGCAAAAAAAACACGTTTGTTGTAATGGGAGACCCCTTCAATATTTATTTGTTATAGCGGCAACAGAAATACATCATCTGTGAAAATTGTAACTATCTAACTATCACGGTTCATGAGATACAGCCTGTTGACAGACGGACGGACGGAAAGCGGAGTCTTAATAATAGGGTCCCGTTTTACCCTTTGGGTACGGGATTCTAAAAACATACTCACAGGTAAATAGGGCACCACTTTGTTGTCCGTCTGTGTGTCTGTCTGTCGGACGCACAGCGAAGTTACTAGGGAATGCAAACCGGTTTTACCGTAATTCGAAAACCCGGGTTTTTGTGATATTTTAAACGATAAAAGAACTCGGTTTTTTTTGCCACGTTTCCGGTTTTTCGGTGTTTTCGGTTTTTTTAAATGTCAACACTATAGCACTGTCAAAGTGACATTTGTGAAACGAAACGCTTTAAAACCGCCTACCGTTTCAATTGTCATCATAATTTTCATAAAAGGGATGTTTGTTTTTTATTTAATAAGTTTTAGCTATTTTCAAAGTATAAAATATAGAATTAAAGTAAATTTATCGTACAATTCAAGTGTTCATCGTGCAGTACAGGTGTTTTTCTAAGTATTTTACTAGTTTTGTATGCGGTTTCAAATTGTTTTGTATAATTACAAATACTTTAAAAAGTAAAATATTCTTTAAGAAATGTTTATGAAAATGAAAATATTTTATTCGAAGTAGGTATGAAGGTACACTTTTCGATATATTATATATGTTGAGATATAAATTTTTATAAGTGTTTTTGTTATTTTCAATTTCAATATCTTAGCTGTTCTATCAACATGATGATAATATGTTTATTCAGCGAATTACTTGTCTAAAGCTGATTATTGTAAGACTGATTCTTAACTATTTCCTAGTTTTCGTAATAAATAAATTAAAGTTATTTTCCTTTGATCACGATTTTTTATTCGTTTCCATGTAGTTTATATAAAAAAAATCTTACAAAAAAACTCGTTTTAAACCAGATTTCATCGAAAACCGGGTTTTTAAAAATAGAACTTGAAAATAAACCCGGGTTTAAATTTTGGCGGGTTTTGCATTCCCTAGAAGTTACCCCAGTTAGTTACCGTTTTACCCTTTGGGTACGGAACCCTAAAAATTAAGAATTTTGTCTTATTTTAATCAGTTTAATTCGGAATCAGAATCAATCGGAATCAGAATTATTTAATCAGTATACCCGGACTTCGTCAGAGTCATTCGTGGGAAGCAATGGCGGCGATAAGCTCACCACTTGTCACATATATTTCCCACGATGGTGTAACCCACGGTGAAGAGGCCCATTTGAGGCTCTGCCTACCCTTTCGGGAAAAAAGGCGTGTGTCTATGTATGTATAATTCGGCATGGTAGGACAATTTATGCCAAAACCACGATACGGAATGGCAATATGCCGTGAGTCCTACTCGCACTTGTCCGTATTTATTTTACTTTTGGCTGCTCTTCACGGCACGTCCAGCAGAATCTTACTACAGTACTAATAAACGCGAAATATCCGTCATTTGTCTCTTTCGATCGAATTTGAAACTGCTTATCAATGAAAAAGACAAAACACTGTGCAACTGTTCCAAACATAATTGTCATTTTATAGTAACACGGGTAGTCTTACTAATACTTATAGTATTATTTTATCTGTGCTAATGCATTTATTTACAGAACGAATAATACAACTAATACAAGGTATGTAAAAAGTACTTATGAAACCTTCGATCAGAGTATGAAACAGTTGTGCTACCTGAAGACCGCTGCTAAAAGTAGCTCAACTGATCCAAATCACTACCAGACGGAAGCGTAGTAGTCTTCATATAAAAGCTGCGTAGTAGTTTCGTAGCAATTCGTAGCAAGCTCCGCTACGCTGTCGTGCGCTACGCTTAGAGCCTACAAAGAAAGCTATTACGGCATACAAGTCGTGGTGTGACACGGTTAGGCCGTTTGTCCACCACCGCCGTCACCGACACGTCACCGAGAACGAGATGACGGCGTTGCCGAAGTAGCGATACATACATTTACTTTAGCCGCGTGTCCACCACCGCCGTGACGGTGACGGACGTGCGGTGGACATGCGACTATAGTAAATGTATGTATCGCTACTTCGGCACCATCATCTCGTTCTCGGTGACGTGACGGTGAAGGCGGTGGTGGACAAACGGCCTTAGAGTTTGGGAGCTTGTTTTGAACGGGACGACTGACGGACGCAATCGTATGAGAGAGATCTCACGCGTCGTGAGAAGTTTCATAAACTAGGTCTTCTTATTATTGAATACTAGATCTTATTACTATATTACGGATCTATTGCCCATTTACTTAGCCTTTTCAGTAGGAATATGAATTTTTACCTATATAGGCATTTTACATTGTTTAGATACATGCTCATAATTTTATTCCCACAATAAGGAACTTCTCATGGTTGTAAATAGGCTTTTTTTTTTTTTTTTTTTTTTTTATTTTATCTGCAAGCGGCTATTTAGCCATAATCAGATGTTTTCTGGGTTGACGTGGTTTGGGTGTGATTCCAATGAATAACACCATTTAATTTAACGAACTGGTTAGGTTCTCTGGTCTAGGTCAAGTATTTGCCATCTCTTTAGGCGTTTTACATTCTCTTGTGTGTTTAACAGGTTCTTAGCAAGTTCATTTGAGTGGTTTTCAAGTATTTCCTTGTATTTTATGCAGTATTTGCTCCTTCCTTTAGTCGGCATTTCCAGGTATTCATGTATTTCTGTGTTCCTCACAAACCAGTGTGCGCTTGAGACAGTTCTAAGGGCAATGTTTTGAAATCTTTGGAGGATTTCAATATTGGAGTTGCTAGCTGAACCTCAAAGTTCTATTCCTTAGGTCCAGATTGTTTTATGATTGCCTTGTAGACAAGCAGTTTATTGCTAAGAGAAAGCTGAGATTGACGGCCTAGCAGCCAATATAGTCCCTTGTATTGTATGGTGGCTTCTGTTTTTTTAGCTTTAACATGGTTGGCCCAAGTCAGTCTTCTATCTAGGTGTAGTCCCAGATATTTTACGGTGTTATGCCTTGCTAGCGGTTCATTCTCCATATATATAGCTGGGCAGTCGCCTTTTCGGAGCGTATATGTTACATGTATGGATTTCGTTATGCTAGGCTTAATTCTCCATTTTTGTAGCCACACATCTATTTTATTGATCTGTTTTTGTAGTTTTAGTGAAGCCATACTTGGGTCCTTGTCACTTGCCAGGCATGCCGTGTCGTCTGCATATGTTGCTGTTACAACGTCTTCTGTTTCAGGCAGATCTGCCGTATATATAGAATACAGAACCGGGCCAAGCACCGATCCTTGTGGGACTGAAGCGTTGAAGTAGTGCAGGTCCGAGAGGTATTCTTCGTATTTGACTTGAAATCTTCTGTGGTCTAAGTAAGATTTTAGTATCATATACAATGAGTTGGGCAGCAGGGTTTTAAGTTTATATAACAGTCCTTTGTGCCACACTTTATCAAATGCTTGTTGGATGTCCAAAAATACTGCGGAGCAATACTCCTTATTCTCAAGTGACTGTCTGATTTTGTGCACCACTCGATGCACTTGTTCTACAGTTGCATGTTTCTCCCGAAATCCAAACTGATGATCAGGTATGACCTTGTTCTCTGTGAGGACTGGTTTGAGCCTCACTAACAATATCTTTTCAAAGACCTTAGATAGTATAGGGAGGAGACTTATGGGTCTATATGAGCTAGGTTCTGTTGGTGGCTTCCCCGGCTTAGCGATCATGCAGATTTGTGATATTTTCCACAACTTCGGAAAGTAGTGCATTCTGAGTATTCCATTAAATAAGATTGTTAGGAATACCAAAGCTTTTCTAGGTAGTTGCTTGAGAACTTCACCTGTTATTAGGTCAAATCCGGGGGCTTTTTTGTTTTCAAGGTAGCAAATCGTTCGTGCTAGCTCTCTTGGGGTGACAAGTGTAAGCGGTGGAGATAACTGCTGATCACTTTTAAAACTGTGTCTATTTCATCTTCAAATTCCATCATGGATGATTCGTTTGGAGTGAAAACTTTGCTAAGGTGTTTAGCGAACAATTCGGCTTTCTCACTTCTACTTCTAGCCCACGGATCGTTCAGAGATATTCTTATAGGTGGGACATGGATATGTGGTCTTTTAAAGTTTTTTGTTATTTTCCACAAGGAATAGTGGTCTTTCTTGTGAGCTGACAGTGTAGACAGTTTTTGCTGGAAGGTTATGTTTTGGTTTTCTGTGATTAATTCTTTCAGTTCCCTTGAGATTCTATTGTATTCTGTCCTATCCGAACCAGTGGTGCGATCAGCTAAATATGTTGCAAATGATTTCTATCGTCCGCTTGATGCTAACAAAATAATATTTCTATCGATTTTCCGATCAGCTATCTTTTCTTGCTCCGATTTCTATGGACTTCTATCGATGTGTTACAATCTGAAGTTTGTACGAATTATGGATAACCCGACCACTTTACAAAGTACGATTACGCTATGAACCGTGTATCAACGTACTAACCATTTTTAATCAAACGTATGATACGACTCTTATATGCTTTGTCTATGATAGAAACATATTTTTACTCTGTGCTGTGTGACTTGTGCGATGCGTAGTATCCTATTAGTCAATCCTTGTGAGAAAAGTTTGTTTACATTTTAACAAATATACGAATTATCAAATAATTAAGGTTTGGAAGGAAAGTAAGTAACCACATTGAAGTGAAATGTATATATACCTATAGACCCAAGTTGTGTTGATTCGTTCGACTCCAATTTAATATTTTTTAACAAAATAGCGCAATACCGCTAAATAGTAGTAAGTGTTTTGTACGTACTGAATGTTTTTATTTGATTTGGAATGTAATTAAAACCATGTTCAAACAATTAAAAAAACCACTTTTATGGCTTACCTTTTAGATTTCTATGGTTTGAAATAACCATTTACTTATTTCTATTGCAATAGGTTGTGTTGCGATCAAATGCTGTCATTATTCATTGAAACAGCGGTACATAATCGCTACTTCATACTATCGATAGAAACACTACATGCCTAAAAGGTTTTTTGTTGCAATCAAGGTTTGTTAGCAACAGGGTGAGTTGCATGATCGCTAAAACGTCATTTTCAATAGAAACAGCATTGAAACAGCGCAATGCTGATAGAAACAGGAGATAGCTAATCGCTCGGCTGATCGACTTGAGTGAAGTTTCCTTCGTTGTTTGCGTTTTTCTGCCAGTTTATTGCGTATTTCCAATGGTATGTTATTTCTTTGGCTAGAACAGCTTAAAGACGGGGTTGCACGCCAAGCGGCAACTTGTATGAGGTTTGTGATGTAAAATGTTGCTTCATCAATATCTTCTTCGGTTTTAAGTGAAATCCTTAGTTCTACTTTTTCTTCTAGGTATTCAGCAAAAGCAAATAAAATAGCAAAGTAAATAGCCTTGAACAATAATTGATTAGGTATTCAGCAGTAAATAGTAGATATTTGCTAAAGAGTAGGTACGTAGTAAGCTTATATAGACCGTTCACCGTAAGTTGGCACCTGCCATGGAGCATTTACAGGTACCATCTTACGGTGAATGAGCTGTAGATATCTGTAGCTGTTGCAAGTAGTTTTTTTTTTTTTTTCTTTTTTTTATCATTGATATAGCTTTGTTTGACCACGATCTCACCTGTTGGTAAGTGACGATGTGGCCGAAGATGGAGCACAAAGGTACCTATTCACTCTAGCCTTGAGACCTAGATTATAGTTTTCAGAAAAGACAGACGACGGTATTGTATTCCACTCCTTAGCAGTTCGCATTATAAAGGTAGAACTAAAACGTTTTGTGCGAATAGAAGGTATATTTACTTTACATTTTTGAGTCAAACAACTACGTCAGAGACAAGATATTATAAAAAAGCGGCCAAGTGCGAGTCGGACTCGCCCATGAAGGGTTCCGTAGCAGCAAGTAACATAATATAAAAGTTCTTGGATGGATTACGATGAATGACGTATTAAAAAAAAACTACTTCCTAGATCTCGTTCAAACTAATTTTGAGTGAAAGGCTACATGGTAATGTACATCATATTTTTTTTTTAGTTTTATCACTGTCTTATTTTAGAAGTTATGGGGGGGGGGGGGGGGGGGGGGGACACTTTTTACCACTTTGGAAGTGTCTCTCGTGCAAACTATTCAGCTTAGGAAAAAAATATAGTTGAAACCTCAATATCATTTTTGAAGACCTATCCATAGACACACTACACGTATGGGTTTGATGAAAAAAAAATTGAGTTTCAGTTCTAAGTATGGGGCACCCCAAAAATTTATTGTTTTTTTTTTCTATTTTTATGTGAAAATCTTAATGCGGTTCACAGAATACATCTACTTACCAAGTTTCAACAGCATAGCTCTTATAGTTTCGGAAAAAAGAGGCTTTGACATACACGGACAGACAGACAGACAGACAGACATGACGAATCTATAAGGGTTCCTTATCTTTGACTACGGAACCCTAAAAAGAGGCCAAGTGCGAGTCGAACTCGCGCACGAAGGGTTCCGTACCATAATCTATAAAAATGACAAAAAAAAAAACACATTTGTTGTATGGTTGTGTACAAATCAAAATTACAATTTATGTGCAGTTTACAAGGCGAAACATGGTGATACTTTATCTATTATTTATTACATCGACGACCTCTGTGGCGCGGCGGGCGAAAGTTCGCCTGCGACGCAGGAGGTTGCGGGTTCGATTCCCGCCTCGGAACAAATATTTGTGCGATCTGCAGTTATTTGTTCAGTGTGTTCTGGGTATTTCTATGTATAATAAAAAATATCTATCTAAGTAATGTATTGTATTAAGCATATCAGTTATCTAGTACCCATAACACAAGCTCTGCTTAGCTTGGGGCTAGATAATGTTGTGTGAACTGTCCAGAATTTTTTTGTATTATTATAAACTACAATTGCAGAAAAAAAATCTTTAGCTCAGGTAATAAAAAAAAAATTACATTTTGATTTGTATACAACCATTAACCATCTAAGAAATGAAGAAAAACACAAACAGATAAATACATTTTGAACAAGCCAGCACGTCCCATCTGGAACGTACAGCCGTCCAAAGCCAAACACGCTGGACAAACAGACATGCACGTCTAGATATACGTGTATGTTTGTATATCCAGATATACGTTTGTGATAATTTGGGATTTTACTGCTGCACCGGAATTAATGATGTTTGCAAAAGGATTGCCGCTTTATCTAGAGATATGGGGGTTCAAGTTTGCGCGTTCGCAATGCAATCGCAAAATGAGCTTGAATTTTCAGCTCTAAGTAATCTATTACTGCCGCAGAGCAGTAATAGTTAATTGCTGTGTTCCGGTTTGAAGTGTGAAATTACAGGCACATGAGATTACATCTTTATGACACAGAGTGGACGGTGAGTGGTATGCCGCATAGGTCGCGTCCTAGATAGACATGACCTATGAGGTAATGGTGGTGTATGCATCAAAACTCCTAATCTTAGATTTGATTTTTAACAGACTAAATCAAGTAGAATATTCAAATTCAAAATATGCATGGATGATTATAATTACGAGGGATCACTGTACCAGAAATACGATAGGACAATATTTTATCGACAGAAATAAAAACCAAAGCTACGTCTATTTTTTGCCTAGATTCGATTGTTTATTAAAATGGTGCATATTATTGGTTTAAAAATCAAATAAATAAAATCAATACAACAAAGCCGAGAGTTTACTGTACGGTTTTTGTAAAATTATATATATTTTAGAGCGGCGCGAGGCGTTTTTTGGTATGAAGATCTGCCTGGGTTTGCCTGGGTCTGCCTGGGGTTAGCGCAATCTAAGAGACAGAGACAAGGGCCATTTGCTTGTTCCGTCATTCACTCACATATTAAAAAAGGTTTGACCTAGCTTCAAGCTGATGATATTGAAAAGATTTTTGAATGTTCGTTCGTTCTTCATCTCACTGGTTTTGTTTTAGTCAACCTGCTTCACGCCAGTGAGCAGCTTGTAACCGATGGTGGAAACCCAGTGAGAAAACTGCGTTATGAACTAAAATCTATAGCCGCTTCCATAAAATAATACAAGGTTCGCAAATTGGAAGCGAGTCTATGGCGACATCTGGCGTTCAGGATCTTTTCTATATTAATGCCAGTGACAGCTGGGTCTCCGCACACGAGTCAAAACTAAACAGAATTAAAGCTTTATTCTTCGTAGCACCGCTTAGGCGCAACGAATACATAGTGCTACCATGGGGATGTTGATAGCCTGGCCCATGAATTCCTGTCCCACAATCTTGAAGCGACAGCGTGGCTCACGTTTAAAACATACTGACAACCTGCCCCCTTATTCGCTATGACCAAACGTGACATAACGCGGGCTCGTTACGATTACTGCGTGGAATCATCGTTCAGAATACATTGTGACGTCACACGTTATTGTCAAGTAATCTCCTGTGGTCATAGCGAATAACCGTCCGGGTCCAAACTTACCGCAGACACAGATTAAGTATTAAAGGTTATAGTAAACTGGAGACGGCACAGTCAGTAAAATAATTTCTTATCACAAAAATACCGTTATAGAAAAATACACATCCATGATATGGATTGTCAAACAATCCATATCACGGATGTGTGTCCATATCATAGACACTACCCCCCACACACCGATAAGCTTACTGCGTTCTTTTTTGTTTAATTCTTTATTGCACATAGACAAATTGATTGTACAAACGAAGGACTTAATGCTATGCAGAATTTTCTGCCAGTCATCGAACAGTGGTTGCGTACTTAATAATCTAAAGTAAAATACAAAAGAGAAGGATTTATTTTTAATATGCTATATATATTATTTTTTATTTTTATAATTAAGAAGAAAAAAGAAGTTTTCTCATTTGTCGCTTACGTCAGTTACATCCGAGCGGCGAAAATCGATACCTCATCTCTTCCCGGGTTCAAGTGAGTAATAGCGCTATCTACATTCTTAAAGCTATTGTTTTCTTGCTAGACTCCGCCCATTCCATATTTAAGGCATAGTTTCGTTCGCCAAAGTTACCTACTATTTCTAAATATGAAAATGCCTCTATGTACAGTTAATTAAAAATAATGTGAGGCCATCATTTTTAAGACGCAGAGAGCGCGACGGAGCGCAGAGAGTTTTATCTCTGCTCACCATGTACTCGTGTGCCCGGGGGTCGATTTGAAAGATCGTATGCAATAGAGGCTGTAAATTATAGTTCGGAAGGGGTTATTATAAAACAAAATACTGCTTTCGACTGGGTTTTCTTATAATCGTTACTCAACATACAATTTACGCCAAATTGCTCTAAAATTGGGTAAAAAGGGTCGCGCAGGTAAATTGTATTGGCAATAAATAAATTGATTTTGATGAAGTACAAGATTGAAGCATTAGGGACCGTGTAAACCATAGCAGAGGATAATTGTGTAAAATCAACCAATATAAATGCCGTGGAGTTTCCAGCCTAAGAATAGAGCCATCCATCTCCTGTCATGGATGTTGAAAATAAGGTAAAATTCGATAGATATATTAAAACACTTTATTGTACAACACAGAAAATAAGGTATTTAAAAAATAAAAATATAATCTAAGCACGGAAGTACAATGGGCTACACCAGACAAAAAAAAAACACCATTACCATTAGATTACACCAGAGGATGGCAACAGCATCCACCTGAGTAATTATCAGCAGTTATCATCACGGATCACGGATCTAATCTCTCTGACTATTTATTTTTACTTTTTACATATGTATATTTGAAATCCTAATACCTTGATTTTGATACCTACATTTTATGTCATAGATACTTTTTTAGCTTCGTTTTTTAGTGTTTTTTTTAAATTTTGTAGCCGGGTAAGAGATTTATTAACATTTGTAGTATACCCTTAGACTATTGCTCTAAGGCTTAGAGCATTGCAGGCTTCCGGTAGTACCCATCGAGCAACACGGAACGGAGGCCTGCGTTGCTCGATGGGTAGTACCCTACATTTGTATTTTGTTACTTCATATCTCCGTCATTTATGAACCAACTTGTTTTTGTAAGTCAAGGTGGACAACGGAACTCCTCGATGGATTATAGTAGACAGGCCGTGCCGTAGACTCATTGTGATCAGCACACGGTTACGATCACTAATTTTATAAAATCTTGTTAAATTCTTAATATCGAAGTCAGTTTTTTTCCGAAAAGAATTATTTGACGCATACAGACATAGGTACAAAGGTTAGGCAGCCGTGAAAAAGGTAAGAGCATAGTTTTTCTGTGATTAAATTCCGTAACTGCTCTCTTATTCCTAGCTCCCAGCTATGATACAATCTGTAAACACAGACAGTGCGGCGTGCGGTGGCCCACGCTTCCGGAGCCATCTGGCCGGCCCACCAGAGCCGGGGATTTATAACGTGGACCGACCAGATCAAAATATTGAATAGATAATACAGTGTAACGCTAGTGGCAACGACCAGACCATAATGCACACAGAACTGACTACCGGTGAATTGTTATCGAGTGGCGACCACGCACTGGACGACGCAGAGTAGGAAGGCCAGACGATAGATGAAATCGGTCTAAGATGATATGTTAAAATACCGAATGGGCGGAGTCTAGCAAGAACACAATAGCTGCAAGAAAGTGACAGCGCTATTGCTCACTTGAACCCGGGAAGGGATGATGTTTCGATTTCTTCAGCTCGGAAGTAACTGACGTAAGCGAAAAATGATAAAACTTCGTTTTGCTTCTAAAGTAGCAAATATACAAAATACATGATCTAAATTAATCTAAGTAATGTGATGGCCTACTGAGCAGTATAAAAAATTACGCTTAATATTTTCTCTATCCTTCGGGAGGGATCTAAAGCGGGTTTTAGGAGGGCCAATTAAAAAAAAAAAGCTATCGGGAATAGTTGCACCGATCATGTTTCTTGTCTATGATTTATTTAGATTGCATCCTCAAGTAATTACTGTATTAACATCAAGTTTGTAACCTTTACTGTTACTGAGTGAGCATGTAACGCAACAATTCTAAAATGTTAGCCTATCGTCTTAACTACAAAAGAACCCAGTAACACTTATCTTTACTTTAGATTTGTTTGGCTTGACCTAGACTTTCTATTGTCACTATTCAATAGGGCCTTTTCTATAGTTACGTGAATGGCAGAACACGCAGATGGCCCACCTGATATTAAGGCGCGATAGGTTCTCAAATGTCTTTAGAATTTTAAAGTTTTTGATTAGAATTTTCATAGTTATCTATGAAGAAAAAAATATATGATATTCTTGAGCTTTTTATCTAGTGAAATCAATAATTCAATACAATATTTGAATGACTCGATAAAAAAAAATTACAAATATACCTCCTTTTTAAAATTGAAATGCTATTTTTCACTCACTTCTCTCACGTTTTAATTTTTGAAACATTTGGTTACATGTTAGTTATTATTTAAGTTAGTGAATTCATTAACAAAATTAAACAAAACTTTGAACGACATTTTTATATAATTTTTTTATACATAAAAACACGGTATCAGAGCGTGCGCTCGCCTTCTTCGCCTCATACAAAAATGTTCGTTGAACCTATAGCGCCTTAAGCGGTAACCACTGCCTTTTACAATTCATTCCCTCATCGGTCACGTCCACCTAGGACGCACCCTATGTGGCATTGCATTGCACCCGCCACCCTGAGACATAAAGATGTAAAGTGTCATGTGCTTGTAATTTCACCGGCAATACCTGTATGTTATGCCTGTAATACCCTTCAAATCGGAACACAGCAATGCGAGCACTACTGCTTTGTGGCAGAAATAGGTATGGAGGTAGAATTTCCCCGGACGAACTCTTTCACAAAAAAACTCTACTACTACTTCTAAGGCCTCTTGTTTAGCGGCAGTCATACGGTCACCGCTTCGAAACCCTGGCTTAAAAGTAGATCAAAGAGACAAAAAAAAGACATTTCTGAGTACCTAACCTACCACAGCTGGGTACTCTAGTTTACGCAGTAACTATTATCTAATCTGTGTTCTTGTGACGTTAGTAGCACGTGCGTCCCATATGGCACCCAGCATTTATGTGGGCTATAAAATATTTAATTTGGTAACTACTATCTCTCTCCATTAACATCAGGCTCAGGTCTTGAGCCGCCTCCATCCACCGACTTCCTGCTACCTTTAACTTTGCTGTAAAGCTGATCATGGCCTGTACTCTTTTATTACAAGTTTTTTTTAACTTGCAATGTATGTATGTTTGTCTGGGTGGAATGTTTGTTGTGTTTGTTTTTATCAGCCATGTTGCATAGTACCAAGGAGGTGAGATGTCAGTTTTTCTAGCGTATGCTAGTTTGCCTATTTGCAAAACATAAGCCGATATAGTAATAAAGATATAAGTTTATTGGGAAAAATACATTTTTCAATACAAGCTTTTATAAATTGGTGATCGTAACCGTATGCTGATCAAAATTAGCCTAAACACGGCCAGTCTACTATTATCCATCGTGGAGTTCCGCTGTCCACCTTCCGTCTCCATCATCAGATCAGCTCGCTGTTACCATCATATTGTCTTGTCATCGGAACATGACAGGTATGCCAAATTTCAGCTCAATCGGTTGAGGATAGCTGCTTTAAAATTCAGTCGCAAGATTCCACCCGGACAAACATACATACATTGCAAGTTAAATAAAAGCTTGTAAAAAATACTTTTGAGATGCTAATAAGTTTGTTGTTTTCGTTGAGTGAGACGCTGTTCTGTTCACTTTGAAAAGGATTTAGCTTACTATTGCGTTTTCAATTTCCCTCGTAACAATTCGTGCACCACAGCTGGGATATGTGTGACGCAGGCACGTGCCGGCCATATGGTACCGGCTGCCGGCGTTACGCGACACAGATTACTGCGAAGCTCTGCGTTCCTAAGATCCGGTGACCTTCATTATTATGATGGCCGTATTCGAAGCTCGACCACCTACCGAGGTGTGTCTGGCCAACAATAAACCCTGCGTCTCCTCCCGTGGATCTCATGAAAGTCGAACACTGAAACTTTGAGTATTAGTAGTTCAATCAATTTAATTGAACTAATGAGACTGTTCTTTTTAAACTTTTTGTATTTCTAAATCTGTTTATTATTTTATATACTTTTTGCACCAACCTACCTCTATTATCACCTCTCTCTAGCCTCAAAGGTTAGCTGGTAGAAAACTCTTTTTAGGATTAAGCTCGCCTCTGCACATGTTCGCTGTTTATTTTGTGTTTTCTTGTGTGCAATAAAGAATAAAGAATAAAGAGACTAAAAAGTCTTAGTAGTTACAAAAAACAATACAAAATTCTTTATTTGGAACAAAAACATGTGTACAGTGTATTGAGACAATCAATTGAACTACTGAAACTAATTGAGTGCCAGTTGTAAAATCAAGTTTTTTAATTGAACTAATGAGACTCAAAAGTAGTTTAATCAATTGAACTGTTAATTGAGCTACTGAGAACAGACCATATATTACACCAGGGAATGGGCAGCAGCGTTCGGGTACACGTGTAACGCCAATGTTTCGATCAACAATCCCCCTGCTAAACGTGGTGTTATGGCAAATCCCCCCATTACCTTATAATATGAGGGAAGCCTCATGCAGCAGTAGACGTCTAACGGCTTATGATGCTGAAAAATCGAAGCTCAGCCTTCCAAGATCTGATCTTGCATCAAACACAAACACAAGCACTAGCGCTTGCGGCTTTATTCGGGTAATACCAGGATGAAAGTAGCCACAGACCTATAACTACACTAGATAACGCAAGTGCACCTACATTGCGTGTCACTATGCCTGTCAGAAGTAGGTGCAGTGCACCTATTAGCAACCCTCAAATCAGTTCGCTCTCGGCCGTGTTCGCGATAGCACGTCGGATGTTAATAGAAAAACGCCTAATTGCGCCATACTATAACAATTCTTCGAAATCACCAAGCCATGCGAATGGAGATATTTCGTAGGTACAAAATATGAATGTACAATAAATATATTCAAATTCAAATTAAAATATTTTCTTTTGCAAAAGGTTTACTATAGTATCAATGAATATCTTAATGATTTTTAGAGACGCAATTTTATTGATTATTAATTTATTAACTGCCTTAGCGTTTGAGTATATTATATTATTGTAATTTTTTATGACATTTGAATTATTGTGAATCTGTGATTTATCTTTTAACTTGTAACGATGTACTTTCTTTTTTTTTACTTTGCATGCTGTAAATCTGATCAGGGCCTGTATCTTTTTATTATTATTATCATCTTATGTACCCAAGGTTTGCAAAATAAATGATTGATTGATTGATTGATTGAAGACGGCACGCTTGGTTTTATACTAATTTACGTATTTGCGGTGCCTATCTTGATATATGGTCTGTGATAGTTATGGTGTTATGTTATGGTCTACTTATTGTTATTAGTTTAAGATTAGTCAGTATTGGTACCATCATTGTTTTGTTTTCATATGCTTTTTGTTTTGTTTATTTTCGATTTCTTTTCTATACTGTCTGTTCTGTATATGTGTATGTTGTCAAGTAAATATATTTAATTTCATTTTATTTTTCATTTAATTGTAGCCGATATACCTCAATCCAGGGCAATTTATCTGTGTATCAAACTTCATCGAAATCGGTTCAGTCGTTACGGTGTGATAACACCTAACATTAAAAAAAACACATTTATAATATTGCCACGCCTCCGCCATGATATGACGGCCAGCTCTTCTTAGGAAACCCTGAAGTAACTTAGGAGGTAGGTACCTACCTACTGAGAACGGTTGGTAATATTCTGCTAACGGGTGTATGTGATGTGACTGATGTGGGGAAATGTAGACGTGTTTGATGTCAATCAAATATTACAGAAATGTATCATTGTCGTTCGGCGAATGAGCTCCATTTTGCAAAACTATCGGGTCAGGCCTCACTAGATCGTATGTTTCAGCTGCGTATACAAGCGTGTTTTGTATGGAATTTCAGACCGCGGGTGTCATCACATCCCAACAGAGGACATCTAATTCTCAGGGTGTGTGTGATGTGACTAATGTGGGGAGTAGACGTGTTTGATGTCAATCAAATGTTACAGAAATGTATCATTGTCGTTCGACGAATGAGCTCCATTTTGCAAAACTATCTGTAGCTATTTAAGGGGTCAGGCCTCACTAGATCGTATGCTTCAGCTGCGTATATACCTAAGCGTGTTTTGTATGGAATTTGATCAGGGTTAAACCAAACTTCTCTTGGAAAAATTATAGTTTTCTCTTCTATTAAGGTGAATACTCGCGCTTGTGACGCGAAATTATTATTTTTTGGTGTTTTTTGCTCATTAAAGCTACTGAACACTACTTCAGATAGCGAAAGCAGTTTTTGCGAGAACTAGGAGACTTGACACACATGTTTTAATTGATAGTATCTCATAAATATCATTAGTTGAGCTACGATACGCCTAAACATATTTTTACAGTGTTTTTTTTGTTTAGGTGTTTCGTAGCTTAACTAATGCTTAATATGTGATCACGACAGACGACATCTCATAGGTATTCTTATAAGGATGACAGCCTCGTTATATGCAAGAGCTTGTTCGCACGTTACAGTGTAATTAGCATGTACGTATTGTAATTAGCATGGACGTACTAAGTCCATGGTAATTAGTAGTTTTAGTCAGAGACTATATAAACTTTCCAAAAAATGTAGTTTCATATATTTCCGCGGGAATTTTGTGGAGAGTAAAACCAGCGCAGCGAAAATTCTACGTCTATGATAAAACCTGTAGGTACATTTTTGTGTTTTGTATAGTCTAGGAACAAAGAAAAACAATGTTTAATTCCATTTTCATTGAGTCCATGAATAAAGTACTATAAAGCATTCTTCTGAGATTGAGTCCTAGATCGCAACCATCTTGGAATTCAAAAATAAATCGACTTCAAAACCAATTTATAATAATAATTGAGAGTTAATATCTCGCTTCTAAACCACAGTTCTAAACATACAAATATAATTTTGACAGCTATAAATACATTTCTATTACTTATAAATGCAATGGAATCAAAATAAATAACACAGCAAAATTGTTTTTTAAGTCAGTTGCGGCCAGGGGCAAATGGGAACATTATTTTCGTATTGCTTGAATACTCTATAGATATGTTTTTGTAATCGTTAGTAGTAGAGATTTTTTGTGAAAGATTTCGTCCGGGCACAGATAAAAGAATACTATACAGTCCGGGGAAGTTTAACCCCTTACCTATTTCAACCGCAAAGCGGTAGTGCTCGCATTGCTGTGTTCCGGTTTGAAGGGTAGGGTTTGTATGGGTGCCAGTGAAACTACAGGCACATGAGACTTTTCATCTTTATGTCTCAGGGTGGCGGGCGCAGTGCAATGCCACATAGGGTGCGTCCTAGGTGGACGTGACCTATAAGGTAATGCACTGTTCATAGGCAGAGGGTACCGCTTAACATCAGGTGAGCCATCTCCTGGATACGTCATACCAAGTTGTATACAAAATAAAAATAAAATGCCTAACCCAAAAATGTATAGCTTTCATTCTCTCCACTAAATTCCTACGAAGATATCTAAGCATATGGAAACTTTGTAAGGAGTTAGGGCTCAGCCATGTACCCGTTTTTTTTGTTGCCATGATGAGACCACAACATGTATCTACCTAGTACCTAGCTACATAAATCCTACAACTGATTATGTCAAGCTATGCTAAGTAGGTATAATTAATCTAAGTTCTAGGTAGGTACATGGAATGTTATTTAGTGCAAGTTATTGAAGACAAATAAAGTTTTTTATTTTTTATTTATTTTTATAGTGAACCTGAGTATTCAGTTTTTCTTCGAGTAGCGTCCAGGAAAACTCAGGTTCTACTAATTGCAGAGTAATACTATGATCAACAGTCAGCTAAACTAAAAAACGAGCCATAACTTCGTACCCAGTTGATTACACCATTTTGAAATGCCAACTGGAAAACTAATTACAGCAAGTTTCATTTCTCCAATTATGTGTGAAAGTAAAAATTGCGACACCTGTCGGGCCGCACCTGCGCTAACGACCCACCCCACCCCTTTAGGGGGTGAACCCGCGGGAGAGGAGAGGTTGAACGGTTTACGAATTTCTGTGATTGAGTTTTGTTCTCGAGCAATATGGTTTGTAAAATGTTTTATTCGTTTGTACATTGTTAATAGGCATTTTAGGGTACTGTACCTCATAAAGTACCAACGGAATCAATATAGGATCACTCTCATGTCTGTCTATCTGTCCATCTGTAGCAGCTTATTTTCACCGAATATAGAGGACCAAAAAAGTTGAAATTTGTTTCATAGACAGAGTAAAGTGACCCATTCATGTAACTGTGTCGACATTTGTAAAAAATAATATGGACATTTTTATAAAGCGTAAAAGTAAACGACACATCAATCAAATATGTTTTCCCATCTTTGTATAGTAAGAGTGTAGTTAGTATGTCTGTGCGTGTTTAAAATGGTGATTTTGGTGACACTTTATATAATAAAAAATTGCTACAAAATAGAGTCAAGACTTACAATAATTGACCACCTCAAAGCTTCATCAAATCTATGAAACCTCAACATCATTTTTGAAGACCTATCCATAGATACCCCACACGTATAGGTTTGATGAATTTTTTTTTTTGAGTTTCAGTTCTATGTATGGGGAACCCCAAATATAATTGTTTATTTTCAATTTTTGTGTAAAAATCTTAATGCGGTTCACAGAATACATCTACCTACCAAGTTTCAACAGTATAGCTCTTATAGTTTCGGAAAAAAAAGGCTGTGACATACACGGACAGACAGACAGACAGACAGACAGACATGACGAATCCATAAGGGTTCCTTGTCTTTGACTACGGAACCCTAAAAAGGATCATGAAACTTCATATTAGTTTTGAAATACCTGTCTTTTGATATCCCGCACGATGGGTTATGCATTTATTCTGAAAAAACCTTTACATTTCTAATATGGGAGGTAACGCCGAAAACATTTTTTTGTGGAGTTTTTATTTTTTGACTTTGTTAGCGTTACCATGTATTATTGTGAAAATGTTATATTTGATACTATTTATTTATTTATTTCTCTCGGAGCTGATGCGAGTATATCTTAGTCCTTAACAGTGCACTTTAAATGTTTGTCAAGTCTATTAATGACAGAATTCACTGAGGCCCCCTCAGTGAATTCTGTCAAAAATAACTGATCACTGAGTCAGTCCAGTGAGCCAGTTCCAAGTGCGCACAACGTGATTGGGCAATATAATAAATAAATAATAATAAATAATAAATAATGCTGGACAGTTCACACAACTTTATCTAGCCCCAAACTAAGCAGAGCTTGTGTTACGGGTACTAGACAACTGATATACTTAATACAATATATTATATAGATAGATATTTTTTATTATCTAAAGTAAATACCCAGAACACCCTGAACAAATATCTGCAGATCGCACAAATATTTGTTCCGAGGCGGGAATCAAACCCGCAACCTCCTGTGTCGCAGGCGAACGTTCGCCCGCCGCGCCACAGAGGTCGTCAAAAAGATGCCAGCTGGTAGACAGGAATGGAAGAAGAAGACATGTTGTGCCGACCCCACCTAGTGGGTTAGGGTCAGGAAAATAATGAATTGTAGATTGTACCTACTGCGCTATGCGCTGTAGCTTCATGTCCGTCAGTTGCGTTGGTTATGGTCTCCGTGACGCAAGCCAATCGGGCACCTGCGAGCCCAGCCATGTAGCGGGTGTTACTAAATATACATGGAACTATATACCTATCTGTCCGGGACATCAGTAAGGGCCGGTGCGGCGGCAGATTCCGCTGAGGACCTCAAAAGACGCAAATATGCAAGTCTCGACAGAGCTTACGTATTTGAGCCTTTCGGGGTCGAGACTCTGGGTCCGAGGGGTACCGGGGCCCTTCGCGTTTTCAAAATTATTTCAGGGCATCTGGTCGAAGCGACGCGTGACCCGAGAGCTGAGGGGCAAGTCCGAGTTTACACACACCATCGTAACGATGATAGTAACGGCGAGTGTACGTGTATTGCGTAGTAACTAGCCATTAATCTGTGACGTTTTTGGCACAGATTAATAGCTAGTTATTATGTTATACACGTACGATCGTGTTACGTTCACCGTTATGATGGTGTTTGCAAAACTCAGACTCACCCCTCTGGCTCTTATCTGACTCAACGCATTAGTATTGCCATTCAGCGAGGCAATGCATCCAGCATCTTAGGGACGCTTCTATCTGGTAGTGATTTGGATCAGTTGAGCTACCTTTAGATCGCTAGCAGCGGTCTTCAGGTAGCACCATCGAGCAACAGGAGGCCTGCAATGCTCTAAGGGTAGCACGACTGTTTCATATGTATTTTGTACATATACCTTGTATTAGTTGTATTATTCTTAATACAAGAAAAATAATAAACTATGATGAAATAGCAGTGGTGTCATCTCTTTTCAATGTTTCGAACTAATTTCGTACTTTGAACAGAAGGTTTCTGAGGAAACACCTGTAGATGGCTCCCATCGGCGCTATAGCCGAGTTGATAGTGCCCACAAATTTCGTCTTCAGCATCATAGCTAGTTCTATGGCCGAATTGGTAAAGGCATCGCCGATCACAGGCAAGGTTGCGGGTTCAAGTCCCGCTGGAACGAAATTTTTGGGTTACATTTAAATTAAATGTATTATTCTTTCTGTAAATAAATGTATAATATACCTAAGCATTCAAATGTATGTGAAGACAGCAAACAGCTGCTCAAACTCGTACCCACTGGTGTGTTTAAACATACAAACACAAGCAATAAATGTACCAAGTATTGAGGTAGACATTTACAATTTATTTCAATCACAATTTGTATGTGAGTTAGTATGTTTGTTACTTCTTCACGCTGAAATGGTCTCACGGATTGGATAAATTTTGTGTGTATACATAGACACACGCCTTTTCCCCGAAGGGGTAGGCAGAGCCTCAATGGACCTTCTTTCACAGCGGGTTGCACCATCGTGGAATATAGACGTGACGTGATGACGTATTATGGAATTGTTATTACTGGAAGAAAGCGATAGCCGAGTCAGTCGTAGGAAGCAATAGTGGTGATGAGCTCACCATTTGTCACGTCTATATTCCACGATGGTGCAACCCACTGTGAAAAAGGCCCATTAAGGCTCTGCCTGCACCCCTTCGGGGAAAAAGGCGTGTGTTAATAACTTTAACTTTCGTGGCATGTCCGTGCGTCAACTGAGGCCGAGCCGAAAATCATTATGCATTTTTTTTTTTTTTAACATTGATAGACCTTTGTTTGACCACGATCTCACCTGTTGGTAAGTGACGATGTGGCCGAAGATGGAGCACAAAGGTCTAGAAGGCACCTATTCACTCTTGACTTGAAGATACCCAGATTATAGTTTTCAGGAAAGACCGACGACGGTAGTGTATTCCACTCCTTAGCAGTTCGCATTATAAAGGTAGAACTGAAACGTTCCGCTGAACGTGCTGAGCACGGACCTTTTTTGACAGCACTATACATATCTAGCATAATGTACACGTATTATAATTACACTGTATTTATGTAAAAAAACTGTGTATGGTGTATCAAAATAAACTTTCTACTTACTTTTTTTACTTACATGAATACATTAAATAATCGTCCAAACTTTCGCATTTATAATAGGGAAGCAGGTTATGTACTTATGATCAGTAGTTTAAATTTCCTCTTTGAGCATGACTTTGTCTTTGTTTTTTTTTTGTTTTATCGTAAGTATTAAGGTTTAAAAATAATATATGCTGACGCAATTCAGTAACATCCTGTACCCGCAGCGCATCTGGTCATCTGGTGGTCTGTTCATTTTCTCCAGCTAACATCTGGCAGACCCTGTTTCACGCTAAAATAGCTTTTATCGTCTTAACATAACGCTTATTCTCGATTGAAAAGTATAAGGCGTAGGTTTCAAGCTAGGCGAAAATAAGTTACTGAAATAAATGAGAAGTTTCTTAAATGTTTGGAGGAAATCCGCATGCCTATTGAACTAGCATTCGCACACGACTTGGAACATGTTTACATTGGACCAGTTACTAAGGTCTTTATTATTTACAAGCTTTTATTTAGCTTCCAATGTATGTTTGTCAGGATGGAATCTTGCAACTGAATTTTAAAGCAGTTATCCTCAACCGATTAAGCTGAAATTTGGCATACCTACCTGTCAAGTTCCGATGACAATACAATATGATGGTGACAGCGAGCTGATCTGATGATGGAGACGGAAGGTGGACAATGGAACTCCTCGATGGATACTAGTAGATGTTTGTTACTCAATCACGCCGAAACTGCTGAAACGATTTCGGTGAAATTTGGAATTTGTCTGGATTGAGTTACCTGCTACTTTTTATTCCGGTAAAACGTGAGCGAAGCCGGGGCAGACACTAGTATATAAGTTTTTTGTGTTTTTTTTCTTCAATAATAGCTTTTATAAAATCAGTGATCGTAACCGTGTTCTGATCAAAATGAGCCTAAACACGGCCAGTCTACTATTATCCATTGAAGAGTTCCGTTGTACACCTTACGTCTCCATCATATGGGTACTAGATAACTGATATACTTAATTACAATATATTACGTAGATAGTTTTTTTTTATTATGCATAGAAAATACCCAGAACACCCTGAACAAATATCTGCGATCGCACAAATATTTGTTCCGAGGCGGGAATCGAACCCGCAACCTCCTCCGTCGCAGGCCAACTTTAGCCCGCCGCGCCACAGAGGTCGTCATGTGTGCCTATAATATTTGAGGAGTTCCCACAATTCCTCATGGATCCCATCATTGGTTCATAAACGACGGAGACATGAAGAAACAAACATTAAAAAAAAAGAAACACACGAAGTTCTCAACTTCCTCCTTTTTTGTGAAGTCGGTTAAAAATTGGCGGCCGTGACGTGACCTAAAAGGGGACTACATTATAAAGTTAACTTGATTGTAGCGTGAATCCAATCTCTGCGAGTCAACGTTGGGAGTTCCTGACTATGAATACTTTATGGCTTGGTTCCACCCTCCCACATTTAAGAATGACCTCTGACATTTAATTTTATATTGTTCTCAGATGGAGGCCAAAGTGAAGGAAGAACTCCCAGATAAAGACTACCAGCCCACTACCACAGAGAGGCGGAAATGTGAGTAGAACCAAGAACTATTTTTTTTGGTTTGTGAGTATTTTCTCAAATATATTTTTCAATACAAGCTTTTATAAAATTAGTGATCGTAACCGTGTGCTGATCAAAATTAGCCTACACACGGCCAGTGTACTATTAGTCCACTATTAAGTTCCATTGTCCATCATCAGATCAGCTCGCTGCCACCATCATATTGTATTGTCATCGGAACTTGATAGGTATGCCAAATTTCAGCTCAATTGGTTGAGGATAACTGCTTTAAAATTCGTTGTAAGATTCCACCCGGACAAACATATTCCACCCGGACATACATTGCTAGTTAATATAAAGCTTGTAATGTAAAATGTACGATTGCCGACGACCGACGCTTTGAAGCCAATAGTCCCAGAAAGAATATCAAATATCTTCGATTCTGTTGGAGCCTCGTACGAACTCAATTTGATACTCACATATTTTACCGACCAAAGCGAGGTCTCAGAGTGTAATTGCAGGAAACATTTATCCAATCTTGATGAATCTTGATAGGTTGGTTATGTGAATATAATATGTATATAATTTATAAGTTCTAACATACGTACCTAAGCTTGATCGGTACTGGGGTTTTTGAGCTACGGGGGTTCACGCTAGGTCACGTTTAGGGCGAACTTCTAATGAAACTACTAGTTTACTACTAGTAGTAGTACTAGTAATAGTAGTAATATTAGTAGTTGTACTATTACTAGTATTACTATTTATTATCATTTATTTCAGGCAACAGTGAAAAATGTAAATTGTACCTAGACAAAGGCCCATAGTAATACATACCTTACAACTAACATACATTTAAAGATATTTATAACTTAATCTAACACACGTGTGATCGCCGACGCGTCGCGGCCCGGGGGATCACGTGACAGACGGCCCTTGAACCGCCGGAACTTCACCCCTTTCAGCCAGAAGTCAGGGCACAAGTAGATCTTCAGATCCTCCGTAGGGACCCTCACCATAAATGAGCTAAAGCCCACATTATGACGAGAGTCCAACTTCACGAACCTCAATCCCACTCCGACTTTCATCTTGACGAACTCCACCACTTCTGCGGCCTTCACGTCGAAGACGACGCGGGACACGTAGATCTGCGTAGTGGGTACCTCCGCTTGGAAGTGCTGCTTGCTGCTATTAGTAGTAGTACTATTAGTAGTAGTACTATAAGTAGTAGTACTATTAGACGTAGTACTATAAGTAGTAGTACTATAAGTAGAAGTACTATTAGACGTAGTACTATTAGACGTAGTACTATAAGTGGTAGTACTATAAGTAGTAGTACTATTAGACGTAGTACTATAAGTAGTAGTACTATAAGTAGTAGTACTATTAGTGTAGTACTATTAATAGTAGTACTATTAGTCGTAGTACTATTAGTAGAAGTACTATTAGTAGTAGTAATATAAGTAGTAGTACTATTAGTCGTAGTACTATTAATAGTAGTACTATTAATAGTAGTACTATTAGTAGTCGTATTATTAGTAGTAGTACTATTAGTAGTAGTGGTCGTAGTACTACTAGTGTGTATATCTGGCCTGAAATAAATGAATTACTACCATAGTATTACTTGTGTAAATTAATAATTTTAATGCATAAAATGGAACGTTTTTAAGTAAGCTAAACTAGTCGACAGAAAAAACAAATACGTTCGTGTTAAAAGCGTTCTGTAAAACCTATCGCGGCTTTAACACGAACTAGGATTGAAAGCTCCGTACTCCGTTTGCAAATACAGCTGCGGACGGCTTATAGAAACGGTTTGGGGGCGGATGTAGGGTCGGTGGATGCGGCAGTTCTTTAATTCTCGAGTGAAATACACTACAGTCTTTCCTGAAAACTATAATCTGGGTAACTTCAAGGCAGAGTAAATAGGTGCTTCTTAGACCTTTGTGCTCCATCGTCGGCCACATCGTCACTTACAACCAGGGGAGATCTTGGTGAAACAAAGGTCTATCAAAGTTAAAAAAAACCGGCCAAGTGCGAGTTGGACTCGCGCAAGAAGGGTTTCCTACAATTTCTATAAAAACGGCAAAAAAACACGTTTTTTGTATAGGAGCCCATTAAATATTTATTTTATTCTGTTTTTTAGTATTTGTTGTTATAGCGGCAACATAAATACATCATCTGTGAAAATTTCAACTGTCTAACTATCACGGTTCATGAGATACAGCCTGGTGACAGACGGACAGACAGACGGATAGCGGAGCCTTAGTAATAGGGTCCCGTTTTACCCTTTGTATACGAAACCCTACAAAATATTAAGGGGTTATGTAGTTCTTATTTTCTTAAAAAACCTTTGGTATATGTCTGTTTCTATACTATCTACTAGATAGATAGATAGATAGATAGAAAATACTTTATTGTACACCTTAATAGCTAATAATACAAACAAAAAGAAACAAACTTAACTATATAATTAAACGTACAATGGGCGGTCTTATCGCTAAGACTAAGTCAAGTCTTGTCGCTAAGTCTTATCTTATCTACTAGGGAATTTTATCATCTCTAAAGTTCTTAAAGGGGTTGTAAGCCTTGTCCGGGTTGTTCCGTGCCTCTCGGTGCCGCGACTAGATTATGATCGACAGTTGTCCCCGTTCCCACAACACGCCTACACACTGTGAGCTCCGAACCTATCTTTGGATGGGTAAATACGATATCATCATCATTATCATGACCATAATGTCACTGTTGGATGAGACTTATAGAGTCGTAGAGCTTAGATCCACCAGCCTTAGTAGAGCTTTTTCTGAAAGAGGTCGTCCGGGGAAGTACTACCACCATACCTATTTCTGCCGCAAAGCAGCAGTGCTCGTATTGCTTTGTTCCGGTTTGAAGGGTATGGGTGCCGGTGAAATTACAGGCTCATGAGACTTTTCATCTTTATGTCTCGGGGTGGCGGGCGCAGTGCAGTACCACATAGGGTGCGTCCTTATAAGATGGATGGACGTGACTTATGTGATAATGCATTGTTCATATGCAGGGTTACCGCTTAACATCAGGTGGGCCATCTGCGTGAATCGTCAATCCAAGTAGTTTTTTTTTTTTTTTAAACTTCCCTTCTTTAAAGCAATGGGGAGTTTGTCACGCTTGGCAGGTGGATAGGAGATCGCATTATTGATTTAAAGTACTCATATGGATAATGCTGCCGGATTTTTAGACCTTTGTTTGACCACAATCGCAACTGTTGGTAAGTGGTGATGTGGCCGAAGATGATGCAGCAAGGTCTAGAAGGCACCTACTCACTCTAGCCTTAAAGAGACCAAGATTATAGTTTTCAGGAAAGACAAGCGACGGAAGTGTATTCCACTCCTTACCAGTTCGCATTGAAAGGTAAAACTGAACCGTTTAGTACGAATAGATGGTATACTAATGAGGTAAGGATGGTACCGAGCCGTGCGCCTGCTCGGCCTATGATGAATAGGAGATTGTGGGATCAGATCGTGAAGTTTCTGGGAACACTCAACAGTCAAAACCATAGTGCTGATCCCAAACTTGTATCCCCTGTGTAGTGGGTATCAGGAACTACAAGTACCATGTACCTCAATACACAGACACGGAACTAATATTTCTAGACCACGCAAACATTTGTTTCGCAGCTGGTAGGCTTCATCTTTCGCATCTCAGCCAAAGTAGTAAAACAGCCACCGTTTTACTAAAACATGACTTGACTTTGACTTTTGTAGACTTAGAAGGAGTGTAACGTTGCAATTTACATATACTGAAAATACACTAAAGAAAAGAACTTGAAAATGGCAAATGCACAAGCCATGCACCAACTATAAAGAAAAAAACCTGTCAAAGCTCAGCAGAAGTGGCACCGCATGATTGTTAATCCAACCGCGACCAGAGTGAGCGAAGGAAATGAGGAAGTAGTTGTATAAAGTCGGCAGAGTGTGGTGGCGGTGTGTAAAAGTATAGCATTTTGCATCAACGTCTCCATCATCATCAGCCTATGGAATCCACTAGTAACATATGCCTCATAGAATGTCACGATGTCTAGTCTTGAGCCGCTTCCATCCACCGACTTCCCTATCTTTATAATGTCTTTTCTCCATCGAGGGATGAAATCCTCTATTGCGACATCTGGTCCATGGTCGCCACGAACCTTATCCTCAACGGTTGTCAGTTCTGCGAGCTATAAAGCCTGCCCATTGCTATTTCAACTTGCTGATTCTATGAGCTATTTTGCATAAAACAATAATTGATATCTGTCCTACATACATACATACACACACGCCTGTTTCCCCGAAAGCGTAGGCAGATCCTCAATGGGCCCCCTTCACAGTGGGTTGCACCATCGTGGAATATATGCGTTGATAAGATTGGTAGTTGACTAGTTTGTAAGGTGTGCAATAAAGTATTTTTATTCATTCATTCATTCATTGGTAGGTTTAAGATTTGTCCTGCATTCTAGCTTATTATAGAATAGGTTACTCGAATTACTGGAAGAAAGGTTAGCCAAGTCAGTCGTGTGAAGCAATGGCGGCGATGAGCTTACAACTTGTTACGTCTATATCTGTCCTATTTGTCCTATAACTCTAGAGATATATATAACTCTAGAGACTCTAGAAAAATATTAGGGAGTCTACCCTAATATATTTTTTTATCTGAATGTATTGTGGATCTTCCAGATGGCCTAGAGGTAACCTCTGCCTATTACCTCACAGGTCACGTCCACCTAGGACGCGCCCTAAGTGGCATTGCACTGCACCCGCCAGCCTGAGACATACTCGTAAAGATGAAATGTGCCTGTTATTTCACCGGCACCCATATCCATCAAACCGGAGCACTACTGCTTTGCGGCAGGATTCCTGCTTTAGTTGAGTACTTAGTATGATCGTTTTGTCGAGCTGATGCTACTAGATAAGTAAAGACAGGAATTCATGGCGTGACTGCCATTCGTCGATTGAGGGCCGAGGACTTTGTCATTAAATCCAATAACTTAATAAAATTATACTTTCTGGTCTCTTGTAAATGTTTTGGCGACTATGGTCGCGTCGTGAGTGTGTAGCGTATATCTGGGCCAGCCGCGCGCTCCCACGGCGTTTATTCATGTTGTTTGCAATGGGGCGGGTACCCATCGGTTAGCATGAGCACTCCTACTAGCATTATAGATATAGCATGTTTGTAGTTATTCCTCATTCATCTTATAATTTGTTTTTATAAGATCAGAATTATGAATCTAAGAAAGTTCTCGGAAAAATACGTTTGACTGGATTGGTTCTAACGTACCTAGTGTACCTAGTGTTTTATATTTTCTTGATTTTCATCAATATTTTATGAAATATTAAACTTAAAAGGATACTAGTGGTTCGCTTCGAACTGTGACCTCGCGAACACACACGATGTAGGTAAGTTACATACTTTGTTCACCTTTCTAACCGATTTCCAGTAATGATGACGAGTCCTATAAAATGGACAACTTTTCAATCCGCCTGTGTTTTAAAACCCTACAAATAAAGAATTCAACAATACGTCCCTCGTCCGTCCTCCGTCCACAGGCCGTTATTATCACGTCCATCATTGTGATTTGTGCCTACATTATTGAAGGCGCATTAGCCTATATTTATACAGCGAACTTGAATGTAAGCACAGCCGGTCTCTGCTACACTTTATTACACTTTATTATAGGCTGAAATATGTGTAGTCACCAAACACGGCCATCAATTTCCGACCAAATATTTTCATTTGAAATTTGAGTTGGTTTAAGTTTGGCAACAGTACTTTAGCTTTTGAGTTCTAAGGCCACGTCTCTATTTTGCCTTCATGCTACGCTCGTAGAGGCACTGCTACGTGCGTAGAATTGCTGCTACGCAAAGCTCAAGGCGCTAATAGGTTCAACGTTTCAACGATCATTTTTGTATGAGGCGAAGAAGGCGAGCGCACGGTCTAACACCGTGTTTTTGTATATAAAAAAAAAATGCCCTTTAAATTTTTGTTAAATTTTGTTGATGACTTCACTAACCCAAATAATAATATATAAGTTACCAAATGTTTCAAAAATACGTGTAAGTCTATAATGGTACTTATTTCAATTTAAAAAAAAATATGGAGTGTATTTAATTCAAATGGTGTATTTAATTTATGATTTCACTAGATTAAAAGCTTAAGAATACCATATATTCTTTTCTTCTTGAAAACTGTAAGAACTCTTATCAAAAACTTAAAAATTCTAGAGCTCATTATAGAGAATATGCTGTGAACCTATTGCGCCTTAATTCCAAACAGGATCTTGTCTCTTTGCTTTGGCCTATTTTCGAGTCAGTGCTACGCTCGTAGAGGCTTTGCTACGAACGGCGTAGAACCTAAAACTTAAAATGAAATTGCCCATCTGATGGTAAACTCTTGAAGCCCCAAGGGTTCAAGATCATCTTCACTGCAATGCCAGGTTCCGTGCTTTTATCGTATCATGTTCTCGACAACCCGCATAGTGTTGGGACACGGAAGACAATCGAATATCGATGTAACTGTTGTGATAACTAATTATAATGTAAATGCGGGGCTAGTGACAAGCTCAAAGGCATTGACGTGACATCCATTGTAAATGAGTTAAGTTGTGAATTACTCTCGCACTTCGAAAGAAGGCCACAATTCTAATACATTTTATGCCGATACAGTACCAACTCTTTAACTATGAATCAGCTTATCCTTGTTTTCGAGGCAGCACACAGGCGCTTCCCACCTAGTAGTGAGCACCATAAAATAAATCCAAGCGCTGTTTGTTGCCTGATTCTTCTATGTTTGATCGCGTTGGAACAGTAGTAAAACTTTATAAGATGATTCAAAATTATCTTTGTGATTTCAATGAATAAAGTACTTTTGATGGATAAGGAACTATTTACATTTAAGCAGTTTTTTCGAGAGTTCTTTTTTTATGTTTATTCTAAAATATAACATTTTTTTATATTATGTTTGCCTACGAATAGCACCTAACACCACAAAGGTTTGTGCTGGTGCTACCTTGACTCTGTACATCAATTATACAAAGTAATGAAAGTAGGGTAAAAAAACAAAAAACAACAACTGTTGGGTAGAGGATTGTTGTTTTAGTTTTTTTGTTTTTTTTTACCCATGAAAGTGGGTAAAGAAATTGGCACTAAGCCGAAAAAAGTGATAAAAAATTATATCATGAAAGTGAAGGTAGGTCTATTTTATCTTTATATAACAAAAAAACTAAAACTGTACAAACTAAAATATAAAACTGTTTTTTTTACCCCACTTTCATGGTATAATTTTCTATCACTTTTCTCGGCTTAGCGCCAATTTCTGTAAACCAGAACAGAATTTCTGTGCACAGAATAAATAATAGTCCAAGATAGAGGTGTTATAATCATCGACAGTGTGTTTGGCTTGCTTCGGTGAGTCTGTATGAAAAAGAGTAGATGTGAGAGAGTCGAGGGCGTGGCAGTGTTTAATTTCCAATTTTGTATTGTCAACAACACTGTCTCGCCGATATTGCTCAATTATAAGATCTACACACTTTTAATTACATAATTACATCAAAATCTTAAATGGAATGACTTTGAAATGACTTTTGGAATGACTTATACTTTGAATGGCTGCCACGTGAAATTCTAATCTATCATAATGATAGTTCCATTTTTCCCCACGCCTATTCTCTTTTGACACAGAGTCTAAAAAAGTATCGATACTCGACATGAAATAGCGCATCACTACCGCTGCGGGCGAGTGCGGGAGTGCGTCTGACATTTCATTCTGCGGAGCGGTGCAGTGCGCGTGACTTAAGGGTGTTTTAGAACTTAAAAAAAAGGATATACACAATTTTAATTTAAGAAACAAAGATAAACTTTGTTTACCAAAAGTTAGGCTTGTAAAGGTTCAGAAACAAGGGGAATATAATAAAATACTAATGTACAATAAATTGTCCAATAAAATAACTAATCTGGAACACACATCTGACTTCAAAAGAAAAATTAAACATTTCTTTGAGGTAAATGCATTTTACTGCTTAAACGAGTTTATGAACATGACTGTTTTAGAAAAACAAATTGTTTTTTGTTTGTTAAATCATGGTAAATATCCCGTTTCTAGTGAAAATTATGTACATAACCATGATAGTTTCAAAAGTTATATGACTGTTTTAGATTCCTCATTTTTGCTAAATAACGATATTGTGTAGTGTGCTCTCGAGAGGTGCTGGAAAAATTGAAAAATTGTATAATGACGACTGATAAACTTAGTTTTTGGGTAAGATGTAGGTAGTTTAGTAATAGATAATTAATTCGATTTTATTAAATTTTTGGTTGACTTTTGTTTTATGATTATTTGTTTTTTGAATAGTAACTGTCTTTAAATATTAAATTTATATAGAAATTGTATAGATAAATAATAATAATAATTGTATATTAGAATTTTAATTTTAATTTGTGAAATTTGTAAATTGTATTATTATGTGACTTGCCCAGTGTGACAAACTATGTTACAAGGTGAAATAAATGAAATGAAATGAAATAGAAAAATTACAAAAACAATATTTTGTAGAAATAGCAGTGTTAGTGAAATAGGTGACCCGAGAGCTGGCTCTTATCTGGCTCAAGGCATTAGTATTGCCATTCAGCGTGGCAATGCAGCCAGCATCTTAGAAACGCTGTTGTCTGGTAGTAATTTGGATCAGTTTATTATTATTATTATTTATTTATTTATCATACAAACTGATCTACATATATTTTGGTTAGTAGTATCTTAAAACCTATGTTAGGTTTGTCTAAATACTAGGTTCTCTTACAATACAACACACGAGCGATAACAAATGACAAATCAAATCAAATCAAATCATTTATTTGCTAAATAGGGTTGAAGAGGTTCTTAAAACATTTATACACAGCACCATTCTATTTCACCATTCATTTTTTCACCACCATTTTTTCATTCATTCATATTTTTTCATTCATTCATTTCATTTTTTTTTTTTTTTTTTTTTTTTTTTTCATTTTTCCATTTATAATTTTTTTTTTTTCTTATTACATGGAATATTTTACAACTATTAGGTACTACGGCGAGCAAGCGCCGTACATAATTGACGGTAGTGTCCCAGAATAACTAGGTAGTAGCACAGATAAAATAATACTATACTAGTGTAGTAGGAACAAGACGGTACAACAATAACACAGTGACATAAACCCATCTGGTGATGTGCAAGCTCACCGACAGCCGGTTGCAGGTAGTGTGTACTCGAGATGCGTGAGTGTGTGAGCGCTTGCGCTACAAAGGATGCTCCATTTTACGCCGGGTTTATGTATTTAGATCGAGCATGTATTTAGATGTATTTAGTTGAGCTACCTTTTGACCGTTTGCAGCTGTTTTTAGGAGCTCAATATTTTATTTTGTGTTTTATAACATACATTCATACATAGACACACGCCTTTTTCCCCGAAGGGGTACACAGAGCCTCAATGGGTCTCTTTTCGCAGTGGGTTGCACCATCGTGGAACATACACGTGACAAATGGTGAGCTCATCGCTGCCATTGCATCCCACCGCTGACTCGGCTAACGCTTTCTTCCAGTAACAACACATTCCATAATAGGCTAGCAGCCAGGATAAATCTTATACTAACGAATACAAGTCCGGGTAATCCCATAGTCGGCTTTTACGACATCCACGGGAGGAGACGGAAGGGTTTATTCTTAGGCCAGACACATGTATTTTATAAATTCAGTATATACCTACTTATAGTATTATTGTAATATTACTTCCGTAGCTTATAATAAAACATAAAATACTCTTCAGTATCTAGGGTGGAGTTACCTACGTAAATATCGCTATAGTGTACATATAAACAACTTGCATACTACATATACACCAGGGGATAGGCAGCAGCATCCACCTGAGTAAGCAACACCAATACTGCGAACACTAATCTACCTGCCAAGCGTGGTGTTATGGGACATCCATTGCAATCTATGGGGAACTCCATTGGAACTTAATTTAAAGATTAGGGTAATACTGATATGAGGTATTTCCTAAAAAAAAAAAACCCTTACGATGGGTTAGTATCATTTCGCCTAAAAAAGCAGCTGGTCAAAAAAGCAATTGTTCTAAAAAGTAGCTGGTCTAAGTACAAACTGGTTTAAAGCACAAATGTATCTCATAGTGAATCTGTGCCTGTGGTATAGATCACTGCCGCGTGGAGAGCGCTCGTGTCGAGTGGCGCCGCCTATCATACTGTACGGCCCACTGACAGAACAACTGATTAATGATAGTAGGTTCACCCCAAAGGTTTAGAAGAGCTAGTTTCTGTAGGTCCCACCGAATGGTCAATAAAAATGACCGCTAGCCCGCTTCATGCAAAACGAAGTTTGGCCCTCATTTGGTTATGATATAATTCAAGTAAATGAATTTTTAACAATCTTTGGACTAAAAAAAACGCATTTGGTTTGTCAGTGCCTTAATCAATCAAAAACAATCATGTGATATACAATTTTCATAAAAATCTTTGAGTTAGTGTGTTTTGGAATTTTTTATAAGAAATTGATACCAATACAACTTTGACTTTGACTTGGCAAGTTCGTATGAGCTTAATCAATGAAGGTTTCACGAGTTCTCAGTTCGGAACGAACAACTATTATTAGTAGGGTAAGACATTTTATTTATTCATTTGTATTATAGCCTTTATTCAGACATGTTCAAAAACATTTATTAACTCTACGTAGGTTAAGACCACATTGACAACTGTCTATGTTTTGATCGGCAAAGACCTCCCCCAACTTCCTCCCCTCCCTTTCCCATGGTATTCGGGTTCAAGTTTTCCCTGCTGTAGTTTTAACGTCATTCTCCCATCTTCTGAATTGCCTTCCTCTATTCCTTTTCTTGTATTTCGGATACCCATTCATTATTGAATTTGCTTCATTTCTGTTTACCGTTTTTTTTTTCTTTTCTTTTTCAGTTTTTTTGTACGTACTTGCGATCTCAATTTGATTTTTTTCACCGTTTCGGTAATATCATTTAGTTGATTCATTTTCTTTGAGTTTCATTTCTGATTCTATCTATTCTTTTGCCAAGCATGCTCAATAGGATATACTTGTCTCCAAATTGAATGAAAAGTTTTAAATCCTTATTGATAGATGTTAAAATCCTCGCATTTCATAGCCGTGCGTTATCGCGGGCCGCAGTTGACAGCTCCCTTAGCGCACACATCCTCGGCATGGCGCAGGGTAGATAGCCATGCCCCGTGTTGACTGTCCGTCCACGTTTTACTTATTCCTCTAAGGCCCACAAACTAACAGCCAGGTTACCGACAGGGTTCTGTTATTTTTATTACGGGTCGGAAATCAGGCCAGTTTTTTTGCAGTTTTTTTTGTAAATGTGGTAATGAAGTTTAAGATGGTAGCTTTTTCATACTAATGTATTTTAACAAATATGGGCGAACAGAGTGTAATTTGACAATGGAAAGCGGAAATAAGATCGAAATGACTTGTATGAACTAACATTTCAATGTTATTTTTGCTATTAATCCACTGTTTCTTCAACCAAATATAATTTGCCGCAAATAATGAACAATATAAAACGCAACAACTGTAATTTCAGTGACAAATTATACTCTGTTCGCCCATATTTGGTAAAATACGATAGTATTAAAAAGCAACCACCTTGAAACGAAAAACCGGTCTGGCACTAAGACCATTTATTTTTCTGTCTAATATTATTCATCAATTTTGACTTGTTAATGTCATGGTATAATATTTTTTACTATGGTCGATGTTATCACGGTGGCACAAAGCAGAAAGTGAGCAAGAATTTTAGTTCAATATTTAAATTTACCTTCTCAAAACTACGTCTCGGGGATTGGCTTGTAGCGAGAAAAGAACCAGCAACACGTAAATGCTTGAAATAGGATTACAGACAACAGAGGGATATTTTCACGCGTAATTGTAGAGGCGGATGAAAGCGCGCCGCGGGCCGCGGGCGAGAGGTGTCGCTGCCACGCGCACACTCGATAACGAATGGAGCTGGGCTATACAATGTCGATACTTTCCTGACAACGCCATATTCGAAAGATCGACGACCAAGTTTATAGTTCTGTACTTTTGCTTCAGAGCCACGTGTATGTAAATAAATAAATAAATAAAGAATGCTGGACAGTTCACACAACATTAACTAGCCCCAAGCTAAGCATAGCTTGTGTTATGGGTACTAGATAACTGATATACTTAATACAATACATTACATAGATAGATATATTTTATTATACATAGAAAATACCCAGAACACCCTGAACAAATATCTGCAGATTGAAAAAATATTTGTTACAAGGCGGGAATCGAACCCGGAACCTATTGCGTCGCAGGCAAACCTTCGCCCGCCGCGCCACAGAGGTCGTGGTATTGTTACATGTACACAAAATAATATTGTGAGAGGTATTTATTTATATTTAACTTCAGACATCACATCTATACGCGTGCACGATTGACAATAAACAATGCACTCAAGCGCGCTGTATTATACGCTCGCACAGACATGTCGAACGGTAATGCGCGATTAACCGGCAATAAGTAAGTTTACAAGCTAAAACATACTTCTGCCATTGCATTCAGCTGTTTCGAAAACAAGATGAAAAAAAAAGTGGTGTTGGTCAGCAAATGACTTCAACTTTTTGATAAAGCTCGATTTCACTATATTATTCTCCATCTATTTGCGCACCTTGGAAATGATATATCCGCTTAAAATAATCGGTCGGTCAATACCTACCTTTTGAATTAATGTAAAAAAACATAATACGATTTGTTAAAATATCCATGGAAGCAACTCGGGCTCCAATGATGTGACTTGAGCGACAAAGTTGTTTGGCTACACTTATTTCTACTTGAGTCAATTTCTAAAGGAGAAGCTTTACCGATTGTTGCATGCCACGCCCTCGGTACAAAGCCAACGGATCAATAACGTAATTGTTTTTAAATAAGTGGTGGTTTTAAAGATGACCTGCCGCCGGTAGATGTGTTTTTGAATATAATGATATATTATAGTGTGTTTAATAATAGCTCCTGTGTTTCTGACCAATTTAGATGTTAAATAGGTAATCCATCTTTTGTAAGAACAACAATCCCATTTTTTTTAAATTGTTTGTTACTCATACAAATGCCAAAAATATTAAAGCTGGATTGCGTGATTCTTGTTTTTTTTACGTTTAAAACACATTTTTGACAAATGACGTAGAAATTACATTTAAAATGAAAAGCCTATTTCTTTTAAATATTTAATATTTCGGTCATTGTAGATATCGTTTATGTATTTCATCGACATCGATATTCTTCCGAGCGTGTCCCATCACTAGCGTCTTGCAGAGGACGCGTGTCCGGGGCAGGGGCCGCACTTGGCACACCACTAGCTTTTCGACGAAACTTTTATTTATCCTGTCACCGCCACGCGCGCTTTTTCTATACATACAAAATATTATCCCAATAATTAAAGAAATACTGGTAAAAACCTAGAAATAGGTTTGGCAGCGCCTCTTTAAGTAATTCGATGTTGAACTATTTTTGAAGTTTCTAATCCAAAAATGTTAAAAGCGTCTTGAATTTTTTATCTACGATAAATTTTGCTAGAGCCTGACTACAAGAACAGACTAGTGGCAAGCCCGTGACTTCGTCCGCGTGGAGCTTTTTCCATACAAACTTCTACACCCCACTGAACCCCATAAGGGGTGAATTTCGGAAATTACTTTCCTAGTGAACTTTTAGACAAATATAAGAATAGATAGATAGATATTTTTTATTATGCATAGAAAATACCCAGAAAAAATATCTGCTGATCGTAAAAATATTTGTTCCGAGGCGGGAATCTAACCCGGAACCTCCTGCGTCACAGGCCCACCGCGCCCACCACACCACAGAGGTCGTCATAAATAGGTATATTTCGAAGCGTGAAAGGTCCCTAATGGTGTTTGGCTACGATTTCCTGTGTCCATAAAACGGAAGTTCGATCGAGAGGCAACGGAATGTGCGATCTCAGTTTATACCTTCTATATCATCACCGTTTTTCGTGTTCAGAGGCCTTAGTATAATTATTGCCATACCATAAACCACCATGCCATACCATTTTTGTCGTATGGGTGACGATTACCGACGATCGTCCGTGAACTAACTAATGATACTGTTAATATCAATGAGGTAATCTATTGTTTGTAACGTAGCATTTTTTTTAATGGCTTCTCTTGATATTTTCAACAATGTACCAATGTCAAGTAATAATAAATTCAAAGTCGAGTCGCCAAGATTCTCCTTCAAGTCATAACCCAGGCTAAAATGGTGGCATAGTAAACAAGGTATTGGAGGACAAAAACCACCACCACGAAAAGACACGCAATACACTTCTATCTTATCAACACACAAAGAGCCATATTATGTGCTCTTTATATTTGTTACACCGGTTAAAATGTCACCAAACTTACGCGATACCTATAACTTCATTAGGTTTTACGTATTAGAAGTTATGACTTAGGTACCTATTAATGGTTATGTACCTACCTACTTTAGTTTTTTCCTTAATTGGAACTTACTATTATTAATTTAAAAAGATCATGTTTTTTGTTTGTTTGAATTATTTACGAGACATACTAATTTATTACATTATTTTATATTATTATTTTTGACCTGTAACTATAATCAGTTATTAATAAAGAAACTAAGAACTTTAAAAAACAATAAATTTAAATGAAGACGTTTCTTTTAAAAATGGCGGGTACTCGTAAAAGTTTCAAAACGTAGCTTGAATCCTGTGACAGCCTGTGGCAGGGCTGGGACTATGTTGAAAATCGGTCATATTTTGATCAATCAATTCCAAGCATGTTTCAGGTTTTTTTTTCTTTTAGTACTAAGAGCAAATCAAATAACTCCCTACAAACAAACATACAACATGTTTTAGTGGGCTGATTAATCCGGGACAAGTGAAATTAAATAAAAGCTTGTAAATTAAGAGCCCTCGAGTTCTATGCATGTTGCCTCTTATTTCGTAGCCCCACTGGTCTATAGAGTATCGGAGGGCTGTGTAAACTTTCTGATGAGCTACGTGCGGACGCATAGACATACCTGTTTATTGCCGCTCACGGAAATTGCCTTTAGACACATACCTACGTGTACTACACGCCAAATTATATTGCGGCTGTGAATATAGTGACTGAATAACTCGCCATGAGTCTATACTAATATTACTTGTAGTTCTGCGAATAGTAGACCTTGCGGTCTTAACAAACTCTTGACCGATTTTGCTCTTATCCGAAATTCTTGTTTAGACATGAGTGCCGAATGTTTCCTCCAAATATTATCTAAATCAGCCGGTAAATGGCGCGGCAGCTTCTTTTTGGGGGAAATAACCAAAAAGCGGCCAAGTGCGTGTCGGACTCGCCCATGAAGGGTTCCGTAGCAGCAAGTAACATAATATAAAAGTTCTTGGATGGATTACGATTAATGACGTATTAAAAAAAAACTACTTACTAGATCTCGTTCAAACCAATTTTGAGTGAAAGTTTTTATGGTAATGTACATGTTTTTGTTTTTAGTTTTATCATTCTCTTATTTTAGAAGTTACGGGGGGGACACACACTTTTTACCACTTTGGAAGTGTCTCTCCCGCAAACTATTCAGTTTTAAAAAAAATTATATTAAAAACCTCAACATCATTTTTGAAGACCTATCCACAGATACTCCACACGTACAGGTTTGATGAAAAATTTTTTTTTGAGTTTCAGTTCTAAGTATGGGGAACCCCAACAATAATTGTTTTTTTTTATTTTTGTGTAAAAATCTTAATGCGGTTTACAGAATACATCTACCTACCAAGTTTCAACAGAATAGCTCTTATAGTTTCGGAAAAAAAGGCTGTGACATACACGGACAGACAGACAGACAGACAGACATGACGAATCCATAAGGGTTCCTTGTCTTTGACTATGGAACCCTAAAAATCGCCGATGACATAGCAAAACTATGAAATTATAGAACATGTATACATCAAAAACCGTCAAGGCTATTTAAAAATACGACGTGTACGTGTGGAACAGTAAATATTTCAAAATATGTAATTATCACAATGATAAATTATTACATTTTGTATTATATAAAACTATTTACATTGGCTGAACGTACTCCTCCGCTGCCATGATACAATTGTAAAAGTAGGTAAATACCAATAGTTACGCGAGTGCCAACGCGCGTGTGTAGAGATGGCTCTCTTGACGATGAAAGAACCGATGAAGTAACCATTGACACGTATGGGTAACTTGTAATTATTTGTTGCAGCGACTACAGCTGGCAAAGAGCGTCGGTCTCCGGAGCAGGAAGAAGCCAGATCGTCTCCCACTCCTGGTCCGCCCAGTCCCTCACACAACGGCACTGCTGGTACGTAACATTATGGCTACAGGTAGGACTCAACTCAGCTGACAGGTGGGCCTGCAGTTCATTCATTTATCGACCTCCTCGACCTCCTCGACCGCTGTGGCGCGGCGGGCGAAGGTTCGCCTACGACGCAGGAGGTTGCGGGTTCGATTCCCGCCTCGGAACAAATATTTGTTCAGGGTGGTCTGGGTGTTTTCTATGTATAATAAAAAATATCTTTCTATCTATTGTATTGTATTAAGTATATCAGTTATCTAGTACCCATAACACAAGCTCTGCTTAGGTTGGGGCTAGATAATGTTGTGTGAACTGTCTCCAGCATTACAGCAGTACTAGATAACTGATATACTCAATACAATCAATTACATAGATAGATATTTTTGATTATACATAGAAAATACCCAGAACACCCTGAACAAATATCTGCGGGCGGGAATCGAACCCGCAATCCCCTGCGTCGCAGGTGAACCCTCGCCCGCCGCGCCACAGAAGTCATCAATTATGACTATTGTACTGTCTCCGGGTAGACTACATGATGGTTTCCCCGCAGCCTCGTCCACGGAGTCTCTGTCGCCGCCGCCGGAAGGCTCGCGCTCGGCACCAGCTCTGCAGCGGCTCCGTCGGTTCCTCTCAGCGCTGCAGCAGTTCGCGACGGATGCTGGAGCGGACACGGGAGAGAGGGTGCGGCAACTTATTTACAATCTTGTGGTAAGTTGTAGTTTTTGTTAAGGTGGGGTATAACGCAAAATTTCCAATCTTAGATTAGATTTTTAACTGACTAAATCAAGTACAATATTCAAATTAAAAATATGCATGGCTACTACATTATAATACCGAGGGATCACCCAGACAGAAACATGAAAGGACAAAAATTTATCGAGAAAAAAAAAACACAAAGTTACCTCTAACTTTTGGTTAGATTCGATTGTTTGTCAATATGGTACAGATTATTGGGTAAAAAATTAGATAAATAAAATCAATACAATAAAACGGAGGGTTCACCCACGGGGTTTTTTAAAATTGTCTATATTTCACGAGATATTCAATAAAAACCACTTTTTAGAGCGGCGCGTGGCGCTTTTTTTATGAAAATTTCTGCCTGGGTTTGGATGTAAGGGGTTGGAGGAAAAAAAACAAATGTAATTTGACATAACTGCCACTCCAATCGATCCTATGCTATCTGACCTTCAATCACAGGTTCTGTGATCGAAGCACCTATCTGACTATAATAGCTACGTACGGTCAGGCCCTTGTTTTTACTACGATTTGCTACGACCTACAACTTCGTAGCTCCGTAGCGCTTCGTAGTGCTCCGTAGGCAGTCGTAGAGGGTCACTTGTACTCTGCAGTTTTAAAACTTTTAAGACAATATGTCTTAAAAGTATTTTATTTTGGAGTCTTTGCGTTACATGCTCACTCAGTAACAGTAAAGGTTACAAACATGATTTTAATTCTTGACTAATTACTTGAGGATGTAATCTAAATAAATCAGAAAGGAGAAAAACGATTGGTGAATTTTTTCTCTATAGCTGCCCTGCTAAAACCCGTTTTAGGTCCCTCCTTCGATTAGAGATAATATTTAGGGTATTTTTTTATACTATTCAGTAGGTAATCACATTCATTAGATTAATAGTAAATAATTTATTTTTAAATTTGCTACTTTAGAAGCAAAACGAAGTTTTATAATTTGTCGCTTACGTCAGTTACTGCCGAGAGTCGGAAATCTATACCTCATCTCTTCCCGGGTTCAAGTGAGCAATAGCGCTGTTGTCACTTTCTTGCAGCTATTGTTTTCTTGCTAGAATCCGCTCATTCGATATTATAACATATCGCCTTAACTACGATTTGCTACGACCTACAACCTCGTAGCTCCGTAGTGCTTCGTAGCGCTCCGTAGGCATTCGTAGAGGGTCACTTGTACTCTGTAGTTTTAAAACTGTGAACTTTCAGGCAGGCACTATGACTATCGAGGAGTTCCAGACGGGTGTGCAGGAATGCACTAACTATCCGCTCCGGGCGTCGGTCCCCGGGTTCCTGAGAGCATTGCTACCGCTGGCCCAGAGGGATCTGCAGGCCAGAGCTAGGCGAGCTAAACAGGTAGGAACCAATTCACTTAAAAAAATACGTTCAGCGATTATCGGTATGAACCGATTATCGGTTTTTTGTGGATGAGTTCGTCCGGGGAAGTACTACCACCATACCTATTTCTGCCGCAAAGCAGTAGTGCTCGCATTGCTGTGTTTCGGTTTTCAGGGCAGGCAACGCATTGGCAATGCCTCTGGTGTTGCAGATGTCAATAGGCGACGGTAACCGCTTACCATCAGGCGAGCTGTATGCGAGTTTCTCGAGCCATTACATAAAAAAAGGGTATGGTTGCCGGTGAAATTACATGCACATGAGACTTTTCATTGTTATGTCTTATGGCGGACGCTAATGTTGTAATTTATATATTTAACGCTGGTGTAAGGTTATGATTTAAATGGTTTATGTAACAAATTCTTTTCCTACAGACCCCACAACAATTTATCCGATCACATGAGCACCTTATCCTGGAGTCAGGGGGTGATGGAGCCGACATCTTCCAGCAGCAGCCTCCAGCTGAAACCGCCGTGAAGAGACGAGCCAGTGATCCGTAAGTAATCATCTTAACAAGTTTTGATGTATTTAAATATAAACTAACGAAGCTTTGAGAAGAAAAGGATTATTGTTCGATTAAAGAATTTGTAAATGACTAATGTTAGACAATCTTATTTATTTGCTAACATTTTTTTAATTGATAGTATCTCATAAATATCATCAGTTTAGCTAAAATACCCCTAAATAAAAAAACACAGTAACAATGTGTTAGGGTATCGAAACTGATGATATTTATGAGATACTATCAATTAAAACATGTGTGTTAAGCCTCCTAGTCCTTGCGAAATCAACTTTCGCTATCTGAAGAGGTGTTCATGAGCTGTAATGGCCAAAAAACAACAAAGAATTTGAAAGCATCCACCTTAATCTTAACCTTAAATGGTACCACCTAGATCTTACAGCAATCAATCATTTAATCATTCAAAAAAGACATTGATCAGAAAGGTTATACCTTGTTCAATCTACAAGCATTTTAAAACGCTAAAGTAATTTCACAAATCATCGATAATTGTAGGCAAACAATAGTTTTCTATCAATAATCGCGGTCGCCACCTGAGTGCTGAGGACAGGTCATTTGTAGTCGGCACCACCCCGCATGCCACCCCTTAAGCCACCCCCTACCCTGCGAATAGGGGTGTGAGGCCTCTACCGGCTTTGGATAAAGTAGTCGAAGTTAGAACGTCTTCGGTTTTTTGAAGTCGGTTAAACTAAAAAGAACCAAAAAGAAAATAAATAGGCAAGTGTGTGTTAAACCACGCAGTGCAGGGCGCAGTCAAGCCACGATAACCCGAAAGGTTTTTACCTATTAAGCTAAGGCCAAACCAACGCGTTTAGTCCGCGTCCGCAGTGGCGTGCACGGTGGCGATCCATTGTCTTACCATTGATCGCCACCGCGCATTCCACTGAGGACGCGGGCTGAACGCGTTGGATAAAGCCTTCGGCCCACCCCTCTGCCTATGAACAGTGCATTATAACATAGATCACACCACCTTGGACGGATCCTATGTGGCAATGCACTACGCCAACCTGAGACATAAAGATAAAAAGTCTCATGTGCCTGTAATTTCACCGTCAACCATACTCTTCAAACCGGAACACAGCAATACGAGCACTACTGCTTTGCGGCAGAAATAGGTATGGTGGTAGTACTCAGAAAGACTCTTACACAAAAAAGATCTGCCAGTCTACTACTACTAAAAAAATGTACGGATATGATCCCCCATCCCTATTCGCAAGGGCGGTCACCTCTCGCCCCCACTAGCTGTCACTCGCAAGCAGCCGCGGGATTTGACGAACTTTTTTGTGGTCAGCCTTTGATGGGCCTCGAAGGCTCGATTGTTCTGTCTAATTTCTAATTTAGATGTGGTCTTTGCTGTTGAGTGTGATATGCTTGATGTGGCTTTGGAGTCTTTTTCATATTAGTAGGGTTCCAAATTGAATTGACAAATCAATGTTTGCTTATTTGCCGGGTTTATCTTTCTATATCTTTATTAAATCACACTTGTATTATAAATGCGAAAGTTTGTGAGTGTGTGCGTATGTTTGTTACTTCTGAACCGGCTGGACAGATTTGGATGAAATTTGGAATGGAGATAACTGGACGCCTGGAATAACTTGTTAATAATTTGTAACGGATTATTTTGTTAGTAGTAGAGCTTTTTTGTGAAAGAGTTCGTCCGGGGTAGTACTACCACCATACCTATTTCTGCCGCAAAGCAGTAGTGCTCGCATTGCTGTGTTCCGGTTTGAAGGTGCCGGTGAAATTACATGCACATGAGACTTTTCATCTTTATGTCTCAGGATGGCGGGTGCAGTGCAATGTGCCACATAGGGTGCGTCCTAGGTGGACGTGACCTATGTGGTAATGCACTGTTCATACGCTTAACATCAGGTGAGCCATCAGCCAGATTTGTCATACCAAGTTATCTAAAAAAAAAAATGAACACATTTTTATTTTTACATTTTTATTTTATCGATATTCCCACGGGATCGAGACTTACGCGGGTGAAACCGTGGGGCGCTGCTAGTATTAGATAAGCGAATTAAAAATGGGGTAAACTCATCCCCAAATCTCCGGCGAAAACTATAAAGCATGAATGTTCCTTTCGGCTTCTAGTCTAGGTGCTATATAAGCGGATTTCCTTCGAAGAGCAGTCGTCATAAATTGACTTACAGTGTAAATAAATCAAGAGACTTGAGAGTGATTGCAGAGTAATTAGTGAACAGTGTAGTGAAGTACAGATCAGTGTTATTGGATAATTTTAAAAAGTGTAATTTTTGTTAAACCGGAGTTCAGTGTGATTATAAAGTCAAAGTCAAAGCCAAAGTCAAAAGTATTTTATTTATTGAAATCACAAGGATCATTTTGAATCGTCTTATAAAATAAATTTAATCCTGTTCCAACGCGACCAAACTCAGAAGAATCAGACAACAAACACGGCTCGCCTTTATTTGATGATCCTTCTTACTACTAGGTGGAGAGCGCCTGTGTGGTGCCACGAGAACAAGTGGAAGCTGATTCAAAGAAAACAGGAAAACCAACTTAAAAGCCTCAGGTAGGCAGTCAACAGTAAGATGCTGGAGAGAATCAGCAAAAGTTCATATATTTATCTCGAACCCTCATATTGGGCTATCGTCCCTAATACACGATCTCACATATTTTCGTTTCAAGCCAGCATATCTCTCACCGCAGCAAAATGTGCACAGCCACAGCGTTGTTGCGCTAAATTATTATCATTGCACCATTTGGCAGACCCTAGCCTTTAGATAAACCCAATAAACTCTATATAAACCCTGATCAGGAGCTGTAGATAATCTTCCAGCCATGCGAAAGCGTTGGGCGCTAACTAGCAAAACAAAAGAGACGGCTTTATGAGAAAGAATGGGACGAAACGTACCGTTTGTCAAGGGCATTGATTTTTTTATTAGCAATGATTATCTATTCATTTCAGTTGTATGTATGTGTGTGTGTGTATGTATTTATTTTAAGGCAAATTAGCTTATAATCTATATTATTGTTATTATCTTTTTTTTGTAATTAGTTTAGAGCACGCCGACCATTATGTTTCACCCTCATGGATGACTGGCAGAAAATGATGCTCATCATTAAGTCCTCCGTTTCTACAATTTCCTTGTGTTTTTGTGCAAAAAATAATTAAATCGAAAAAAAATGTATTATTTCGTATAGGATTTCGTATGAGGTCGTATACGCTAAAAACTTTTTTATCTAAAAATGATGATTATTAAAAAAAAAAACCTAAGTACTATAATATTGAAGTGTGTGTTTAGATGAATCTACCTAGAAAGTTAAGAGGCTTATACCGGTCCCGTTTGCCTGTAAAATATAAATCTCTGTTTTAAAAGAGGTTTCTTTGATAATTTTGTCTGTGCTTTATAACGTAACCAATCGTGTTATACTTCTACAAAAAAAAGACGATGATATGAAGAATCAGGTCAACAAATATCACTTTCGTATGTTTTGTAATTGCTGAGAAAAATCTAGATCCCTGTCACCAACATTTCCAATGCGTTATCTTAAATTGTTAGTAATTTTGCGTTACGCTAACTTTCGTATGGTCGGTTTGTCTAGGCGCCCGGGTTTGTTCGTAAGTGCGCGCCGCGGTCACCGCGCGTGCCAGGCGTTGGCGGTTGTCGCATATTTTGTAGCATGTGTGACTTTTTGAATGTTTATCTATAGGGAGCCACCCCTCATTAGCCTGTTTACAACACTCCTTTTAAATAAGTACTTTTTACTTTGGTATGCTACTGTATTTAGTACTAGCGACACGTCCCGGCTTCGCACGGGTAGAGTCGGGAAGAAAAACAGTCCCCCCCAACTCCCTCTCCCTCTCCGCATCTATCAACACACCAAATACCATCATAATAGAAGAATATTAAGTTGTCTGTACTAGGTATGCATCTCCTATGGACTTCAGCTCTCCTGGTACTTCGAAAGATACACAATGGAAAACTAGTCTGTCCGATTTCTATAGGATCTTATATTTTTGTGTGTGCGTGTGTGTGTGTCTGTGGCACCGTAGCCCTTTTTTACAAGCTTTCATTTAACTTGCAATGTATGTATGTTTGTCCGGGTGGAATCTTGCAACTTAATTTTAAAAGTTATCCGCAAAACTCAACCGATAGAGATGATATTTTGCATACCTGTCAAGTTCCGATGACAATGCAATATTATGGTGACAGCGAGCTGATCTGTTGATGGAGATGGAAGGTGGACCATGGAACACCTCTAGGGATAATAGTAGACTGGCCGTGCTCATTTCGATCAGCACACGGTTATGATCACTAATTTTATAAAAGCTTATACTGAAGAAAAAAAACGCACAAAATTATATTATAAAATTATACTTATTTTTGTTAACCTCGTGAATGACGGAACATGCAGATGGCCCACCTGATGTTAAGCGGTACCCTCTGCCTTAAAAAATGCATTACCTCATATGTCACGCCCAAATAGGACGCGCCCTATGAGTCATTGCATTGCACCCGCCACCCTGAGGCATAAAGATGAAAAGGGCTGATTAAGTGACAAAAATCATCCAAGCTGTCATTTAAATCACCACTTCTGCTTCAGATAAACAAAAACCACTTCTTTACTAATATCAGCATAATCTTTCTGTTCATTCAAACGGGTTTCTTCAAAAGGGGTTTCAAAGACCCTCGTAATAAAGTTGTAAGTTGTCCTCTTTTGTTGGTCTCACGATTCCTACGAAGCAGAGATCCTTATTCCTTTTGTAAAGTCCCAGTGAGTTTTGTTTTGTCCGCGAGAGGCGTATCGACCCATAAACAACGGCCGCAAGTAAACGAAGACAATGCAAAACTTCCGAATCGAACTAACACGCTCCTAATAAATCTGGTTGGTTTGGTGCAAGTTCTAAAGGAAAAGCGGCTAGCTTATTACGTATCTTGCAATAGCAAAGCGATAGCAAAAATTGCGCGATTATCGCATCCAAATTGCAAATTCGTATTACGTATCAGCGATCGTAATACGAATTTGCGATTTGGATGCGATGATCGCGCAATTCTCGCGCAATTATTGCTATCGCATTGCTATTGCAAGATACGTAATAAGCTAGCGGGTCTAAATAATTATATCATCTAAAATCTATGGCCAAGTAGTGTACAGGAAAGTCCACTTTAATGAATCCACCAAAGGCCCTGTAACCTCTAGCGCAATAAGAGGTTTTTTTTTGTTAGAACGGTGACTTCATCAATTCAATTCAATTCAATTCAATTCATTTATTTCAGGCAACAGTGAAAAATGTACATTGTACGTAGACGAAGGCCCATAGTAATATATACCTTACAACTAACAACAAAAAACACAAAAAAACAAAAACAAAAAAATTAAACTAACTTAATCTAACACACGTGTCATCGCCGACGCGTCGCAGCCCGGGGATCACGTGACAGACGGTCCTTGAACCGCCGGAACTTCACCCCTTTCGGCCAGAAGTCAGGGCTCAAGTAGATCATCTGATCGAGCTATTTTTGCACATGATGAATATTAAGGGTGCAACCGATTTCAATGCGGTTTAATTTTAATGAAAACTGGTGTTGGAACAATGGTAACAATGGAGGACTTAATAGTTTTGATAAAATTTAAGTACTTGTTATTTACGTTTATACAGTTTTCGTAAATATTTATTTGTCAGCAACCGAACTTGTGCTCAAGTTTTTTTTTCGGGGTTTAATAAAATACAATTCTCAATTTCCAAAACACTTTAGTATCCAGTCATTTAAGGTCACGCTTGCGGCGCGAGATTAATTTTTTTTAATGTTTTTTGCCCACTACAGCTCATCAACACTTCTTCAGATAGCGAAAGTTGAGTTTGCGATTTTATTAAGGTGGTGATTATTTTGTAAGTTTCAACAGTTTGCTCGTTTCGGACGTACAATAACTTTTTAATCTTAGGTCTGAGTAGGTACTCAATATTCCTAGGTTATATTTTTTTTTTTTGTTTTACATGTAATACATTTATTTACAGAAAGAATAATACAAGGTATGTACAAAATACATAGGTTATATTAGATATTGAGAACAAAAAGGTATATTAGACAGAATATACCTATATATCTAAATATAAAAGTAATCATAAAAGTATATATATTCTACATATAATGAGATCAAAACATAAGACATGAACATCTTAAAAAAACCTGATAAATTATGGAAAACGTTATTAGCCATTTCTTTAATTTAGTGGCAAGGCATTGTATACTCTAATTGCAGTGTAAAAAGAACTTCTAAGGAACATATTACTGTTAACTTGGGGTATTCTTATATTATTCTCTTCTTATTCTTGTTGACGACCTCTGTGGCGCGGCGGGCGAACGTTCGCCTGCGACGCCGGAGGTTGCGGGTTCAATTCCCGCCTCGGAACAAATATTTGTGCGATATGCAGATATTGGTTCAGGGTGTTCTGGATATTTTCTATGTATAATAAAAAATATCTATCTATGTTATATATTGTGTTAAGTATATCAGTTATCTAGTAGTCATATATTATATAGGTCTATTAATGTCAAAAAAACCACCATTATTACCAGCATTATTTATTTATTTATATATTTTTTTATTTTATTATTTTTTCGTAGGGTACGTATCAAAATTCATAAATTCAAAATACATACGTTTAGAATACATAAGTTCAAAATCCATAACTTTAAAAAACCTAATTGTGAAAATCAATAAGTTTTATAATCGATAAAAACCGCTTTCACTCCCAACTTGCCCCTCGCCATCGACAACTAGACCACTGGTGCCATAAATAATGATCGGAACAACAGCTCACCGGCAGCAGTTCTGTTTGCTAACCAGCTTAGGTCTTTGACTAGATTATACTGAAAGTTAATAGAACCTAGTACTAAAACCCAAACCTAATAGGTTCTTATAGAAGCTTAAGAAGTACCTTAAAAACTTTCGTGGGTTACCTATATCATTTATTTTGTAAGGACGGGATTTTTTCACGTACCGCTATATCGATGAAGGAACCGACAAGTTTCAACACAAGTTTCAATAGTCTTCTTCCGTGACCGACTCCTCGAAGAAGACTGAGTTGAAACTAGTCGGTGCCTAAATTATATCGATATATATTTAAGGTTTTAAAAAAGGCATTTATGCGTTACACTCATCGACGTAAATACTTTGGTCGAAGGTTACCCTATCATTACTAACAAAGGTTGTAGTATAGTTATAATATTTAGGCGAGTGTAATGGTCGAGGGCTCAGCCACGCTGTTATTATATCAATACCAAGTGTTTATTTTTATTTTCAAAATTAATTGTTTAAAAAATTGACTGTGTTATATGTACCCACACGTATGTTTAGTTGCTCACTATTTGTGTATATAATAAAAGTTCAGACTTGGTCATAGATTTAAATATCGATGGTCTTTGTCAACACATTTTTCATATAAGACATGGTGACAGCCTCCAGTACCTGAGTGTAAGATTTGGGACGAGCGAATCCCACGACATTTGAGTAGTATAAGAAGCTTTATCTGAATCGAATTTGTGTTTTTTGATGTTAAACATCTTTCCTCTCGCTTTCCTGCAATCTGTAGGTGTGATTTCTTGAAGTGTGTAACAGTAAGCGCGCATTTTTCCGAGAGGTTGGTTTTAGCCATGTTGCTCTGAAATCTCACCTCCTTGATAATATCAAGGAGGTGAGATTTCAGATGTTACACATCAAACTCGTCTAGGTACTGTAAGGCTCACTCGTTTTTAAGGTTCGGTACCCAAAGGGTAAAACGGAACCCTATTACTAAGACTTCGCTGTCCGTCCGTCTGTCACCAGGCTATCTCATGAACCGTGACAGTTGAAATTTTCACAGATGATGTATTTCTGTTGCCGCTATAACAACAAATACAAAAAATAATAATAAAATAAATATTTAAGGGGGGCTCCCATACAACAAACGTGTTTTTTTTGCCGGTGTTATAGATAATGGTACGGAACCCTACGTGCGCGGGTCCAACTCGCACTTGGCCGGTTTTTTGTTATTGTCTCAATTCAAGTAGTAGAACAGATTAAGTAATACTACAAGTAGCAGTAGTTCATCACAAAATCCGGAGGCTTCACCCTATTTTGTCTATTCATCGACATAAAGACCACGATGTAGATTTTAAAAGCCCATGTATTGAAGGTACTTACTATCGATGTTTTTTGAAGTACCTCGTATACTCGTTACCTAACTGAAGTAGTTCAGTTTTGCTAAAATCTACGTCAGCGACACCTGCGCTGAATGTGTTACTGTGTCGGTCGATCCCCGACATCTGTCGCGCAAACTTCTGTCGCGGTAATTGCTAATGCTAATCTGCCAGGCGTTGCAAACATTAAAAACCGTATCACGTGGTTTATGTTTTAGGGTTCCGTACCCAAAGGGTAAAACGGGATCCTATTATTAAGATTCCGCTGTCCGTCCGTCTGTCTGTCTATCCGTCTGTCACCAGGCTGTATCTCATGAACCGTGATAGTTAGACAGTTGTAATTTTCACAGATGATTTCTGTGGCTGCTATTACAAAAAATACAAAAAAATAGAATAAAACAAACATTTGGGGGCATACAACAAACGTGTTTTTTTTGACGTTTTTACTGATAATGGTACGGAACCCTTCGTACACGAGTCCGACTCGCTCCTGGGCCGTGTTTTTTACGTTGGCGTTGGTACTCCGAAGGTATTTATTTTAAAAGCGATCCAAAACACTACAGCCTAGGTGTTTTGGGAGCCAGGCCTTTTTATTTGATTTTTTGTTGACGATGTGGATATCTTCTACCTGATACCGTAATGCATTGACGGTTATGTGAGGTTCACAGACTCGTGGACTCACTAAAACCACCCCGGTGGCATCCTCTGCGCATGTCGATGGGCTCCGGGATCTCCTTTGGACGCACCGGTGCCCATCTCGCGGCGCCCAACAGGGCCCATCCCGTGGTTGGACAAAAAGCCAACCACAAACACTCCTTCCAAATGTGGCAACACTCTGTGCTGCCACCAACCACTGGCTCGTAAGAGACCCTGGACTAGGGATAATATTCACCTAACACTGTGCAGATCAGTGCATGGTTTTTTAAACTACTTGATATGACGGAACAAGCTGTCCCAGCTCACAGACCATATATCAAGATAGACACCGCAAGTGCACTTTGCGTGTCACTTTACCCGTCTGAAAGTTTGCGCAATGCACCTTTAGCAAACCTCAAATCAGTTCGCTCTCGGCTATCTTCGCGATAGCACGATAGTTAGTTGTTGTTTTCTGTTAAAATCTTTTGTTAATAGCATTGTGACATATCAAATGAAAGGGCTCGTTATGGGTCGTTAAAGTACGTGTTCACTACGGAGTTCCTACACATGGTACAGTGAATCCTAGTGTGGGATCAGGACTTTATGTTTGTGGGCTTATTGGATGATAAGCTATGCTTAATTTTGACTGCCTACCAGACTTTTGAGTTGTTTATCCTTTTTTCATTGAATCAGCTTCCACTTCTTCTCGAGGCACCACACAGGCGCTCCCCACCAAGTGTAAGAAGGATCATCAAATAAAGCCTAGCCATGTTTGTTGCCTGATTCTTCCAGGTTTGGTGGCGTTGGAAACGGAGTAAATTTATTTTAGAAGACGATTCAACGTCTTCTAAAATAAATTTACTCCTTATGATTTCAATGAATAAAATACTTTTGACTTTGACTTTGAATTTATGTTATGTTATGTTATCAGACACTGCACCACCAATGGAGATATTTGCATCCTGCATGTCTGCGGGTTGTTTTAATGGTTTCTAAAGGAGCTCTTGTATCCCCAGGTTTTACGAGACTCCACAAACCAACGGCTCCCATGAAGACTACGTGCCACACGCCAAGCGTCCACCACCCGCTTCCCTGTTCCTGAACCCTTCGTTCTTATACCCTGGTGGGAACGCAGGGCTCTTTGACTATGGACACGCGTACCACGGGTATCATGGACAGAGCGAACCAGCTTTTGAAAGGAGAGATGGTGAGATTAAGCGATTATTGCAGTTTATTATGGTGCTAGCATTATTAAGTTTTCAAGAAATCGTGTTTTACTGTCAATACTACTGCTACTACTTCGTGTCATTGGTTTTTTTTGGTCTCCCTGCTTAAGGACAGAAGCCAGTTTGAGGTACGATGGCCTTGAAAAGGGCCTAGTTCCCAATGACAAAAGAACCAGTGTGGTAAAAGGAATCTCGTGCGCGTCTATTTTCATGCATATATTCTTCGAATTTTAGTTTCGGACATGCCGGTTTCCTCACTAAGTATGTACCTATACCTTCACCGTTTGCTAGCACGGCATATGTGCCCATTAAAAATCGATTGGTAAAATTGGTAAAATATACGAACATAGACCATAGACGACTACTGTAACTGTGGTGCAATGTTTTTCTTTCTTTCTTTCTTTCTTTCAATGGGCGAAGGTTCGCCTGTGTCGGAGGAGGTGGCGGGTTCGAGTCCTTCCTCGCAACAAATATTTGTATGATCTGCAGATCAATGTGCAGATGTGTTCTGGGTATTTTTCATGTAGAATTAAAAATATATATGTAATGTATTGCATGAAGTATATCAGTTATCTACTACCCTTAACACAAGCTCTGCTTAGCTTGAGGCTAGATAATGTTGTGTGAACTGGCCAGTATTATTTATTAATTTAAATCCATTAGTGCACGGCTGGGATTTGAACCCACGACTTTACGAAAGGATGTCGGGGTCCCAGTTCAAATCTACGAAATAATTGCCTAATTTATTCTTTCTAGGTGGCATCTCAGTTCGAGACGTCTCATCGATGAACGCTCCATTCTCGGAGCCCCGGCTGGCGGGCCCCGGGGCCGGCGCGCTGCTGAAGACGGACGACGAATGGAGGAACATCAACACCATGCTCAACTGCATCCTATCCATGGTCGAGAAGACGAAGCGAGCGCTGGCCATATTACAACAACGAGGTGAGAAGACTCTTACATCAATATAGGCAATTACCATCGATGATCCTGCAACCATGCCTTCATTGCCTTCCTTTCCTTTTCCTTTTTTCTTTGAATTTAATTTATCTAAAGGAATTTGGGATTTATCTAAAGGCTAGGGTCTGCCAAATGGTGAATTGATAATAATTTAGCGCTAAACAACGCTGTGGCTGTGCACATTTTGCTGCGGTGAGAGATATGCTGGCTTGAAACTAAAATATGTGAGATCGTGTATTAGGGACGATAGCCCAAGTAGTAGGGTTCGAGATAAATATATGAACTATTGCTGATTCTCTCCAGCATCTTACTGTTGACTGCCTACCTGAGGCTTTTAAGTTGGTTTTCCTTTTTTCTTTGAATCAGCTTCCAGTTGTTCTCGAGGCACCACACAGGCGCTGCCCATATAGTAGTAAGAAGGATCATCAAATAAAGCAGAGCCGTGTTTGTTGCCCGATTCTTCTAGGTTTGGTCGCGTTGGAACAGGAGTATTTTTTTCAAGACGATTCAAAATTATCCTTGTGATTTCAATTAAAAAAATACTTTTAACTTTTACTTTGGACTTTGACACAGAACAAATAATAGTACAAGGACTTTCATTGAAATATTCAGAATACACAGGTGGTGCTCATATAGGGATATTTTTTTACCATTGACTTGAAGACACCAGATTTTATTTAAAGACAGATTATATTAGATCGATAGATTTATTTATTTATTTATTTTTATAAACATACGCTGGCAATGTGTTCCATTATATTACTGTTCTAATAATAATTTTGTTTAAATTACTAAAGTTACGTCTAATGATGCATTTGGTACGGATAGGAGGGATTTCTACCATAAATGGATGGCACAGAATTCGCTCTCAGAACCACATATTACTTAATAGTTACTACGTCAGAACTAGCAAGTTGAATTGGCAATGGGCGGGCCAGTTTGCAGAACCGATAACTCAAAAGAGGAAGGCTCCCCTCTCGATGGACGAAAGGCATTATAATTATAATGCCTTTGGTCCATCATAAATGTTGCAGAAAGTCGGTGGATGGTGGCGGCTCAAGGCCGTTCGTCGAAACATGCTACAGTGGAGGCCTATGTCTGGCAGTGGACTTATGTGGAATTGCTGCACATTGCTGAGCTTCTACAACTCCTCCCTCTAATTACAGGTAGTCCAAACTGCACGGGGGCGGAGCCGCCTGAGAGCACAGACATCAAGCGCGCAGCAAGCGAGATCATGGCGTCTGCCGTCAGACAGACTGAAGAGAGGGTCGCTGAGGTGCGGCGGAGGGCAGAAGATGCAGTTAATCAGGTGAGAGCATTATCTGCACGATGGTATCTCGCTTTAGGCAGAGAGCACCTACGTTCTATGTGTACAAATATTACGAACCACTATGACCTTCCATCAGCCAATCCATAGCATGGCCACAATGGCCGTGTCAAATGAAACAGTATACGGAGAGACTAGCTACAACATTAAAACTAGACTCAAGGAAAAAAAAAACATTTATATGTGTCAACGAACGCAGATACAAAATGACACACACACACACACACACCAACACACACAGAAACAAAGACTAATAAATAATGATGAAACTACTTTGTGCCTTCCAATACCAGTCACGCATCACTGACACAAGTTGGCTTCCAGCTCCGCATTTGTTGTGCAAGGAACACTCTTGCTTTTCAAATATACAGACCTTGATACCTAAATATCTAGTTAGTTTTGTCCAGGGAGAAATTCTGGGCTTTCTCATATGTAAGAGCTTCTAAGGTTAAATATATCGAAACGCCAGTTTGTAGTTTCGGAGATTCCCTTAGCCTTAGGTTTATGTAAATCGTTTTAATAAGGCCACAATCCTGTAGATAGAGACGAGTGCGTCTGAATCCCATCAATAGGAACAAAGTTGGTAAAAATGCCTTTCCATGTCATTTTGCAGGTGAAAAGACAAGCTCTACTGGAGCTGCAGCGAGCAGTGGGCGCCGCAGAGATAAAAGCGCTAGAAATAGCAGCGGAGCGAGGCAAGCGACACACGCCGCCGCCTCCGCGAGACCTGAGCCCAGGTGGTTCTTCACAACAAAACGTACGGCATCTCAATAGATTTACGTTGTTTTTTTTTTGAAACTATTAGGCAAACTATCTTACGGGCCCACCTGACGTTAAGTGGTCACCGTCGCTTATTAGACACCAGCAACACCGGGAGCATTGTAGATGCACTGCCTACCCTGAAGGAATTTATGAAAAAAAAACTTGAAGCGACATATTTCGTAACCAAGTTGGAAAACCTCAGATGGAAGCTCATTCCATAGTTTGTAGGTAGGGTCTCCGATAATTCTAATGGCTCCTCTACAGGGAGTCAAAGCGAAGGAGCTGATACTTGGGTGCCCGGTGGGTGTGGGTTGTGTGGCAGGAGGTTGTGGGTTCGATTCCCGACTCGGAACAAATATCTGTACGATCTCCAGATATTTGTTCATGGTGTTCTGTGTGTTTTCTATATATAATAAAAAAATATCTATCTATGTAATGTATTGTATTAAGTATAGGTACCAGTTATCTAGTATCCATTACAATCTAGTAGATTGAAACCAATAGCAACAAAGTAACGTAGTCACGCCACTGATGCTTTCCACCATTCCAAGTGGTGATAGAATCAAGACTGAAGAGACTCTTGTATCACCTTGCAGTGCTGCTGGAACTGCGGCCGCAAGGCTCAGGAGACGTGCTCGGGCTGCAACGCGGCGCGGTACTGCGGGGCCTTCTGCCAGCACAAGGACTGGGAGAACCACCACCAGGTAACACCCACCTGTTTGATGATGAATACAAACATACATAGACACACGCCTTTTTCCCCGAAAAAGTAGGCAGAGCCTCAATGGGCCTCTTTTCACAATAGGTTGCACCATCGTGAAATATAGACGTGACAAGTGGCACAGAATAAATAATAGTAAGTAGTGAGCTCATCGCCTTTGCCTCCCACGACTGACTCGGCTAACGCTTTCTTCCAGTAATAACACATTCCATAAAAAGCTAGCAGCCAGGAAAAATCTTATACCAACGAATCTTATTAACTAGTCCGGGTAATCCCTTAGTCGGTTTTTACGACATCCACTGGAGGAGACAGAGGACCCACCATCACCAGCCACTTAGGCTGGACACACCATAGCACTGCTGAAGCAGAGATGATGAATCAATTAGGCACATGCAGGAATCTACATGTGTCAATGTGTACGTATACATACCAAGCGACGTGCAAAAATTGTCCCTTGAGTTGGGGGTATCAGGAACTTTTTTTTTTTTTATACTACTTGAATGACGGAACAAGCTGATGGCCCACCTGATGTTAAGCGGTAACCTCTGCCTATGAATAGTGCATTACCTCATAGGTCACGTCCACCTAGGACGCGCCCTATGTGGCATTGCACTGCGCCCGCCACCCTGAGACATAAAGATGAAAAGTCTCATGTGCCTGTAATTTCACCGGCACCCTTACCCTTCAAACCGGAACACAGCAATGCGAGCACTACTGCTTTGCGGCAGAAATAGGTATGGTGGTAGTACTTCCCCGGACGAACTCTTTCACAAAAAAGCTCTACTACTACTAAAAACTACAACTACTACAACTAGAACTACAAGTACTATGGTACCACAACACCCAGACCCGGATCAAATATTTGCAGATCATATAAATATTTGTCCCGCAGCGGGAATCGAACCAGCAACCTCTCGCATCTCGCCTGCCGAGCTGTGGTCGTCACGTAAGTAGGCCTAATAGGGAGTTAAGATGACAGTGTTGGAAACAGTGTTTAAAAGCCCTAATTAATATTTAATTAGCCGGAATTGGCCCTAAGAACTTCACTCCTTAATCTGAGTATATCATAAACAATTTTCCTTTCTTCCAGGTCTGCAGTGGCCGCGACCTGAAGCCAACAGCTCTCCTTAGAACCTCCCCTCCATCAACCCTTAAGACCCTCCCTCGCGCTGCTACCCCCATCACAGCCACCACAACGCAAACTAATACCACACCATCTGACAGGCTCCTACCTCTCACCACCTTACCTCTGCCAGAGAGAAGTCTAGCTTCAGAAAGATTAATGAATCCTTCAGAGAGATTGATAAACCCTGAAAGGTTGATCAGTCAGGAGCGAACCTTAGCCTCGGAGCGGATCCTGAACCCTGAGAGGACGTTAGGAGCAGAGAGGTTGACCCTAGCGAGCCTGTCGACAGCGCAAGGGCTGATAGGAATAGGGAAGAAATGACGGCTCAACAACAACCTCAAGTTCCCAAGGAAATTGAGACGATAAATGAGAAAATGTAATTGGAAGGTTGCTGTCTTTTGAATTCAATTACTACCATAACGTTATGGAAAAATACAGTAATTGTAAAATTTCTTGATTTTTGGACTTTAGCAAAGCTTTCGATTTGGTAGTTCAAGGCTGCTGTCGTTTACAGTTTGTTTATCTAAAGTTATTTTAAGGACATGAAATAAAGAAATAGTTGTTTCAGAGTACATACATAGACACACGCCTCTTTCCCCGAAGGGGTAGGCAGAGTCTCAATGGGCCTCTCTTCACTGTAATATAAATAATTATGATGTAGCGCAGGGAGGCCTTCTCGGGCCTTTGTTATAAATCTTGATTTTGAAAGACAGGAATCTAGTTCAAGCTAACCTTACCAAAGATAGTTAAGTGTGATTAAATATAATATATATTAATGAGTGAGTTGTTTTGTAAATATTTTAGTGCCATGAGGACATTCTTCATTTAATTTAGGATCAATTTGTAAATACCGTACCGTATCTTCTACCATACGCTCTAATCCATAAAGATGGTCAACTTCTAAAGCATTTTCACACTGATGTTTGTATACGCTTGTTGATACTTGTAAATATAGAGTTTACCCACGTCTTTATACATAAATACTATTAGTAGGTACCATGCCATTTGTAAGAAAGGATTTATTATTGCAATATACCTATGTAGATGTATGACCTGTTTCATCCTAACTGTAAGTATTGTTGATAAATTCTCAATGTTTAGGGTCAGAAATGTTTAATATTTTTTAATCAGATGCGAAATAATGATTTTTAAGGTTTATGATTCCCGTTGCAATAATTATAATTTCGTTGGGGAAGAAAGGTTCTCGAGTGGCGACCACAAACCGAAAGACGCAAAAGAGGAATGCCCCCTTTCAATGAAGACATTATAGAGGTCGCAGGAAGGCGGTGGATGGAGGCGGCTCAAGACTGTTTGTCGTGGCATTCTATGGGGTAGGCCTATATTCAGTGTGTGACTATGTGTGACTTCTGTAGGCTGATGATCATTGATGATGATGATGATGATGATGATGATAATGATGATAATTCTGTAATAAATAAAATATATGTCTATCTTAAATAAGTAAATAAATAATGTGCGTAATACTTAGGTAATTAAACCCACGTTATGACCGCATAAGGATGTGCATTGCCGTGGTGTGACCAGCCTTAGAGTAGACCCCTCTATCTCCTCCCGTGGATGTCGTAAAAGACGACTAAGAGATTACACCAGGGGATGGGCAGCAGCAGCCACCTGAGTACTCAACACTACATACATATATACACACACGCCTTTTTTCCCGAAGAGGTAAGCAGAGCCTCAATGGGCTTTTTTTCACAGTGGGTTGCACCATCGTGGAATATAGACGTGACAAGTGGTGAGCTCATCGACGTTATTGCTTATGACTGACTCGGCTAACGCTTCAGTAATAACACATTCTATAATAAGCTAGCAGCCAGGATAACTCTAACACCAACGAATCTTATCAACAAGTACGGGTAATCCCTTAGTCGGCTTTTACGACAACCACGGGAGGAGACGGATGGGTCTATTCTTAGGCAAGACACACCACAACACTAATGGTCTGTTCGCTATTTGCCCCCTTTCTGATTTTAATACTGTGATTACCAATCCGCCTGCCAAGCATGGTGTTTACCATGGGGGGGGGGGCTTTGTCCAGCTGTGGACTTCCAATGGCCTGATGCTGAGATGAATGATGTATATCTTTGGATAAAACTTCCCATCGTCCGCGTACGAAACCGAAGGTTCGTAACCAGTTGAGGTAGAAGAAAAAATCTTCTTTTTAACCCCCGACGCAAAAACGACGGGGTGTTATAAGTTTGACGTGTCTGTGTGTGTGTGTGTGTGTCTGTCTGTGGCATCGTAGCTCCCGAACGGATGAACCGATTTCGTTTTTTTTTTGTTTGCAATGTGTATTTGTCGGGAGTGTTCTTAGCTATGTTCGATCAAAATCGGTTGAGCCGTTTCATTGCGTTGAGGGTTTTATAATTTTTACAAAATTAAATACTTGTTACGATACTAGTTACTACACAATAGGTTTTTTTTCCTTACACGATACAGGTTTCGACATAAGAAATTCGTAATGAATTGCGAGGCGTCACTTTATTTTAATTGTTTGTACATTTTGTAAAGTGAGTCACGTAGTTAGTCATTAATCGATTTTCGTCATAAAAAGTGCAATATTATTATAGTTGGTGTATATTTCGAATTTACAAAATAAGTTTTATTATAAATGTAGTTTCGAGTAAATAAATTAGGTATATTTAATTGGTCTTCGGATTCTGACTCACATAAATATAAATAAAATGTGTTAATAAATTATTTATGCTTTTTATTAGACAAATGTCAAAACCCTTTCTTACGTTACATTATTACTAAAATAAACAGAAATCTGCTTGAACAGGCATTTTTTTTAAATATCTTGTAAAGTATAGCAGTTTTTTACAAAATGCCTAGTTGCCTTCAACTAACTATTTGTAAGCGATTTACAAATTTATGGGAAAGAAAGAAATAATATATATTTATTTGTATACATGAGCTACACAGAAAAACAAACTTAAACTAAGAGGAAACAGATTTGAAGGTACGAAGTGTAACTCTAGTAACAAAATGGCTCTGCCTCAGCATGAGTTGGTTGACAGCAAGCTAGCAACCAACGCTGGTCTTCCGGTAGAGCCACTTGTAGGCGTTACGGCTAACTACTCTCAAAGACTATACAAACAAACACACAAAGAAAATTATTAATAAGAATAATACTAAAATTAAGGTATGCTCATATTTCAATAATGTGCTGGACCCAATTAAAAAAAAAAGCGGCCAAGTGCGTGTCGGACTCGCCCATGAAGGGTTCCGTAGCAGCAAGTAACATAATATAAAAGTTCTTGGATGGATTACGAAAAATGACGTATTAAAAAAAAATACTTACTAGATCTCGTTCAAACCAATTTTGAGTGAAAGTTTACATGTACATTACATATTTTTTTTAGTTTTATCATTCTCTTATTTTAGAAGTTATGGAGGGGGGGGGGGGGGGACACTTTTTACCACTTTGGAAGTGTCTCTCGCGCAAACTATTCAGTTTAGAAAAAAAATATATTAGAAACCTCAACATCATTTATGAAGACGAAAAGGTTGAGGTTTGATGAAAAAAAAAATTTTGATTTTCAGTTCTAAGTATAAAAAATAAAAAATACCAATCCCCAAAAATAATAGTTTTTTTTAAATTTTTGAGTAAAAATCTTAATGCGGTTCACAGAATACATCTACCTACCAAGTATCAACAATATAGCTCTTATAGTTTCGGAAAAAAAGGCTGTGACATACACGGACAGACAGACAGACAGACAGACATGACGAATCCATAAGGGTTCCTTGTCTTTGACTACGGAACCCTAAAAAGGTAAGTTAAAGAAAAAAAAGAATAATGTTCATAAAATACATAAAAATTCATGTTTCAAAAAAGGTAACGTGTGTCATATTAAAAACGAAAAGTAAATAGCTAAAAGTTAGGGGGGGGCTAATATTCAGAAACTGGGCGAAAAAGTATTTTTTTTTGCATAATATAAAGAGTTACGTGATAGAATTGAAATTACCGGGGCTTGGTATCATTTTAGAAAGATTACGACTATACACCACGTACTTTACTATTTAAACTACAGAAGGAGAATAGTAAAGTACGTGGTGTACAGTGTTACGTGCCCCAATCACGTAAGTGCAGCTTATATAAGTGAAGTATTTGAGGGTTAATTTTGCGAGGCTTTGAAAATAAAATAAAACGCGTCGAATGCATCTTACGTGATATATTAAAAAGACAAAACACTGTGTAACTATTCCTAGGATAATTCGAATTTATAGTAGTACGACTACAAACATACATAGACACACGCCTTTTTCCCCGAAGGGGGGTAGACAGAGCCTCAATGGGCCTCTTTTTACAATGGGTTGCACCACCGTGGAATATAGACATGTCAAGTGTCTCTGCCGCCATTTCTTGACTGCGCGACTGACTCGGCTAACGCTTTCTTCCAGTAATAACACATTCCATAATGAGCTGGCAACCAGGACAAATCTTATATCAACGAATCTTATCAATAAGTCCGGGTAATCCCTTAGTCAGCTTTTATGACATCCACGTGAGGAGACGGAGGGTTCTATTCTTAGGTTTATTCTAGTCTTTTCTTCATATATTTCCGCACAGGTAAGGTCTCCAAATCAACTTGGGTAAGGCTGGCCGTAGTACATGCACGGTTTCCTTATTACATTTCCGAATTCGTTTTCCTTATATGGTTCGGACACTCGAATGCACGCATTTCATATAAAGTCTTCTTTATAGCGCATACACTCTTGTATTTTCCGTTCTTACGGTTCTTACGTAACTTACGGTGAACGGTCTATAGGATATGTGTGGGATAAAATGTGAAAGTTCCACCCAATCGATTGCGCTGCCCTGCATACCTGTCAAGATCTGACAACAATACTATGATTGTGACAGCGAGCTGATCTGATGATGGAGACGGAAGGTGGACAACGGAATGTATGGGCCATTTTGATTAACACACGGTTCCGATCACTAATTTCATAAAAACTTTTAAAATAGATCGTGAATACTCTCGCAAGTAACGCGATATTTTTCTTTTTTTTTTTTTTTTTTGCTCATTACAGCTTAAGTAATACATTGAAGTAAGAATTCAATAATCATTCATTACAGTTAAATTAAAACATTCAAGTAAGAATTCATTAATTATTCATTACAGTTAAAGTAAAACATTCAAGTAAGAATTCATTAATTATTCATTACAGTTAAAGTAAAACATTCAAGTAAGAATTCATTAATTATTCATTACAGTTAAAGTATTCTTAACTAAACAGACGATATTTATCAACGATATTCAGAGAGTCGTCTCTGAATATCGTTGATAAATATCGTCGTCAGAGGTCGCTCTGAGGCGCGGCAGGCGAAGGTTCGCCTGTGACGCAGGAGGTTGCGGGTTCGATTCCCGCCTCGGAACTAATATTTCCAGAATCTGCAGATATTTTTAATCATTGAAATCATAAGGATCATTTTGAATAATCTTTTTTTTTCCAGGGTGTTCTAAGTATTTTCTAAGTATAATATAAGAAAGAAAAAAAAAAATAGTTATCAGTTATGTATTTATGGTATTTACTTTGGTCGAAGGTATTAAGTATATTAGTTAGTACTCATAACACAAGCTCAAAGTCAAATAGTATTTTAATCATTGAAATCACAAGGATCATTTTGAATAATCTTAAAAAATAAATTTACATTTACTCCTGATCCAACGCAACCATACCTAGAAGAATCAGGCAACAAACACGGTTTGTTTATTTCTGATGCTGATATTTCCTTCTTACTACTAGTTGGGGAGTGCCTGTGTGGTGCCTCGAGAACAAGTGGAAGCTGATTTAAATAAAAAAGGAAAACCAACTTAAAAGCCTCAGGTAGGCAGTCAAAAGTAAGATGCTAGAGAGAATCAGCAAAAGTTCATAAGGCAGCACACTCTACGCTTGATATACTCATAAATAACACATCAATAATAAATTATATGTAGGTACAGACATTGCAAATTGACAAATTAGGTGACCAGGTGCAGAGCGACATCAGGCCACGCGGCACGCGGCATTACACTCTACATGACTATGTTAATGATACATTAACATAGTCATGTAGAGTGTAATTCGCTTTCTTAATTAGATTATTCTTTATGTAGGATTAAAATCTTCGAATCGAAAGTTTACAAGCACTAATCGAAAGTTTAGAAGCACTTAACTCTGCCCCAAGCTAAGGGCTAGATGATGTTGTGTTAACTTTCCAGCATTATTTGTTTATGAGATATTTTTCCGATTCCGACAGATTCCGGGGCAAACAGGAACTCCTCATTAAAACATGTGTGTTCTTGCGAATTCAACTTTCGCGATCTGTAAAAGTGTTGATGAGCTGTAATGAGCAAAAAACACCAAAAAACAATTTCGCGCCACAAGCGAAAGCACCCCTAACTCATTTAATTACTTCCTTCCTTTGTGTGCTCCAGACACGCAACGGCCACTCGTTCGATGTATCATTTATAACTTTAAACTCTTAGTATGGCGCATGGTCACATTAGCTAGGGCAAGTCGACATGCGAATAAAATACCTAGTTTATCCAAATAATTAACAATAGAAACCTGAAATAGTGATAAACAAAGGAATTTCAAAATGGGTAGAGCAGGATGCTAACAATCAAAAATCATCAAAGGCTAAAGCGTAGTCAAGAACCCATAAAATGTCGAGCATCAAAGACAAGTAAAAGATATCCTCAAAGGAATTTTCCCCTCATCTGTTTCAAAACCGGATTTCAAACAAATCTGTAACATTACAAAGGTGTCTCATATTTTGACGTATCTTTGTGAAAATAGCCAGTACAGAGACGTCTGCTCTTTGCGGCGGTTGACAGCATTGTGGTGAAGCCGTTCCCTATTTGAAAATCTGACAGCTCGCCCGCGGCCAATCAGTGTTTGAGAAAGGGGTATGGTGTCAAGTGAAATAAGTTTTGTTTATTTTGATCAGTATCAGGAGGTTAGTAGTAGTAGAGCTTTTTTGTGAAAGACTTCGTCCGGGGAAGTACTACCACCATACCTATTTCTGCCACAAAGCAGTAGTGCTCGCATTGCTGTGTTCCGGTTTGAAGGGTCAGGGTGCCGGTGAAATTACTGGCACATGAGACTTTTCATCTTTATGTCTCAGGGTGGCGGGCGCAGTGCAATGCCACATAGGTTGCGTCCTAGGTGGACGTGACCTATGAGGTAATGCACTGTTCATAGGCAGAGGTGGCACTTAACATCAGGTGGGCCTCTTGCTTGATCCGTCATCCAAGTAGTATAAAAAAAAAAAAAAAGGTTCATCCCAGGTAATTCTGATACTGAAAACTGGACTATTTTACTACTAGTGGTTCGCCCCGAACTGAGAACTCGCAAATACACGCGATTTAGGTAGGTTACCTTATTTCTTTCGAAAAAATATCTATGTTATGTACCTACGTGAGTATATCTACATAAAATGAACGTAGTTATCACGGTACTTCATAAGTTTCAAAACGCAGCGATAGCGCGATCTAACTTTCAGACATAATTAGCCGTGCCACCTAGTAGTGTTTTTTTTACATTGATATTCCTTTGTTTGACCACGATCTCACCTGTTGGTAAGTGACAATGTGGTCAAAGATGGAGCACAAAGGTCTAGAAGGCACCTATTCACTCTAGCCTTGAAGAGACCCAGATTATTGTTTTCAGGAAAGACAGACGACGGTAGTGTATTCCACTCCTTAGCAGTTCGCATTATAAAGGGAGAACTGAAACGTTTAGTACGAATAGAGGGTATACCTACTAATGAGGTAAGGGTGGTACCGAGCCGTACGTCTGCTCGTCCTATGATGAAAAGGAGATGGTGGGATCAGATCATAAAGTTCCTATGGGGGCATTCCCCGAAATGTAACCTATAGAAGATCGAAAGGCACGCGATCTTACGGCGGTGTATTTATTTAATTTATTAGGCTCCGCCATATGTTGCTCACCTATAAGCCTGAAAGCTCTGCGTTCGATAGAGTCTGAGGCAGCAAGCTGGTGTTTGGCCGAGCGATCCCAAATGTGGAAGCATTACTCCATACTTCAGTGTTTTGTACAGACTTAGAAGCTGTCCTGGTGTGAAGTAACGCTTCACCTTATTCAGGATACCCAGCTTCATGGAAGCAGTTTTTACCTTATACTCGATGTAGGAGCCAAAGTTGAGTGTCAATAGTTTATTTGTGTAATTATATTTTGTTGATTAAAAACACAGTTATATTATATTTTGTTGATTACATACTCATGCACCCACACACTTCTATATCATCGTGATCAATCTGTTTGTAGCCACTAGTAAGTTTTGTTTGATATATCGTACTAAGTAGAATCTTTTGTTAAGTGTAAGTTGTGCAAACCTTTTTTGGCCATAATTTTGTAAATGTTAAACATAAATATATTTTCCCTAGAAACGGGATATTTACCATGATTTTTGAGTTTGCAATGTTCCCGATATTTTGGCACAGTTGCATGTGACAGATTACTGAAAGTAATATATTTATATGTTCAAAGTACATACTTTACACAACGTTTCTTTTGGTTGTATCGTTATGTCATTGTCAAATCAATATCTTGTCAGCCATAGGGTGTGTTTTAGAACGAAGAGAATTGTACATGTTTCCGAACGAAATGCCTTGTACCTATAATTTACGTTTTATTTAGCTTAGCAATTAGAAATAAAGCTTATTTAGCGTTACATTATAAGTAGTATATTATTATATGATAAATAATAGCTTGTCAAACAGTTAAACACTTTATTTTGCAATTTTGAGTTGGATAGTTGCATAATGGAGTGTTGCTGGACTTGGAAGTACACAACTTTCTGTTTTGTTTACGTGTTGTTATGTACTGTTTTATGATAAGAATGAGATTGATTGATAACAAAATTTGTATAATTCATCAAGTAAGTTTTAAAAAGGATCTGTAAAACTAGATTTTGTTATAATAACCAATGTACAAATATACTTTACCGATCTCTGTGATTGGTCGATCCCATTTTAATGAATATTGGCCTAAATAACACAATTTAGTAATATTAAAGGGTTCTAACAATCACTAAGTATATTTCAAAAGAGTTTTATCGCATTATATGCCATGGTTATTTCTGTTTTGTGAATATATTTGGGCTAAATATTTCCTGTGCTGTGATTGGTCAAGGATGACTTGACCATTTATGTTTTTGTGAAGGTATAAAAGTTGATGACGATGTTCTGTAAGGACAGTGAGGATTGTAAAGTTCTGCTATCAAGAGGTATGAAGTAGTTTTATTAGTAACTGTGTATCTTGCTATACGTACCTACCTGTTTTGATATTATCCGGTTCGATATGTAAGTAAGATGTTGAATACTATCGCAAGCCCAAAGACAAGTTAATACGTAAAGTCATACCGGCTAAAATCAATATGTTTTTATACCTACCTTTTGTCTAAATGAGTTTATTGTGCACCTGATCATGTGTTAAGAAATAAATATGTAGTAAGTGGATTTTCATAACTTTATTTTATAAACCGAATAAAGAGGGTATTACAATTGATGGTAGTTACACTTATTTCTTGCTTAATTAATAGGTACCTATCAATATAATCAATTCTATTACATTCTCTTAGCACATTCAGAAACGATACTGTGCTGCTAGTAGGTAGGTACTAGGTACACAGTTATAAGAAAGTCTCACATGTAAATTACATCCAACCCAGACTAGTTTGGTTAGTTAGACTGATTTGCCTTAGAAGACGATAATTTATTAGCATAGCTAACATGTATTACATACACCTAATATGTGACATAGGTCACACATACTAGTTACTATTACTACTTCGTGTCACAGGCTCTATTTTGATTACCCCACGTTATGTAAGTGATCAGGATGGACTAAATATCATGTGTTATACACATTCATATTTAGGGCTATCTCCACTAAATCTGACATCAGAAGTGGGATACGAACCCATGTTACTATATTCTAATACTTTTTCTGTTTTCATGTACCTATGCGGATAATCGTGGAGCTTCTTATCAAAGCGTTTCATGATGGTGTCTCGGCTCACCGCTACCTACTCCAAGTGATGGTGTCTCGGCTCACCGCTACCTACTCCAAGTGATGGTGTCTCGGCTCACCGCTAACTACTCCAAGTGAAGATGTCTCGCCTCACCGCTACCTACTCCAAGTGATTATGTCTCGCCTCACCGCAACCTACTCCAAGTGATGAAGGGGTATCACCGTTCTTCAATCCAGCAGTGACCACATTTTTACAACCGAAGCTAAGTCATTTTCATGATTACTGATACATTTAATGATAAAATAGATTTTACTGTGATTGTGGTTAAAGCCAAGTAGGTACCTAGGTACTTTAAAGTTCCTTCTTATAAATCTATCATCCTCATCATCAGCCTATAAAGGTCCACTGCTCGACATAGGCTTCCCCCAAAAAATACCACGACAAACAGTTGATGCTTCCTAACTTTGCAGAGTCAATCTGTAGATGTACATATTCTAGCATTTTTTTTTGTATTGTATTTAATCCCTGCAACCTGTAGCGTCTCATTAAAGCCATCCTTTAAGGTGGGGTATAACGCAAAATTATCCATCTTAGATTAGATTTTGAACTGAATAAATCAAGTACAATATTCAAATAAAAAATTCTGCAACCTGTAGCGTCTCATTAAAGCCATCCATTAAGGTGGGGTATAACGCAAAATTACCCATCTTAGATTAGATTTTGAACTGAATAAATCATGTACAATGTTCAAATAAAAAATTTGCATGGATACTACATTATAATACCAAGGGATCACCCAGACAGAAACACGGTAAAAAAAAACACAAAGTTACCTCTGAGTTTTGGCTAGATTCGATTGTTCGACAATATAGTACCGATTATTGGGTCAAAATTAGATAAATAAGATCATAACAATAAAAACAAGGGATCAACCAAGGGGTCATTTTTTGTTGCAAAAAAAGAAAAAAAAAAGAAAAAATCACGAGATATTCAATAAAAACCGCTTTTTCAAGCGGCGGCGCGTGGCAGATTTCTTCTTGGGGTTGGCGCAGTCTTAATGACTCTGTTTACCGTCGATGAAACAACATGCTACCTACAATGGTTCTTCGATTTAGCTACTAGTAACCACAACCCAAGAGAAAGTTAAGATTCTTTTTGTATAAAAAAAAATAGGGTTATTTAATTTTATGTTCTCAAGGAACAACAATTAAATGTAGTGTATACAATATATAATTGAACGAAGCGAGTTCTCAGAGTCAACTTGAAATTATCTGAGTTTGTATGTAAATAAGTAGGTACCTATGTATGTTTGTCCGAGGATAATTTCCGAACCGTTAATCCAAACTTCATAAATTTGGTAGGGGATAGATAGTATTAGTACAATATGTTGGTAAAGTTTTGTACTATATCTGACGTAAGGTTGTTGAGAAATTGAGTAAATTAATTATTCTGCTACCTATACTAGTATGTATGTAGTATTTACGCCCCGTTGCTTAGTCCTAGTCAAAGTTCCTTTCGATGATATGTAGGAGGTTATCTGGAGCTGGTTCCGTGAAACGTTTTATCTCATTTTATCTAACCTACCTACATTGTGTATTCACGAGATCTATTTGTGGGGTGAATACGGCCTACATTTTGATATGAATCCTGAAATAAATATTCATGGGATGAATCCATGGGATCAATAAGGCTGCACCCGATCTCAGTTCGGGGCGAACCACTAATCATAATCCTCGTACCTACAGTGTGTACATTGAGTTTAATGGTGTTTATCAAGGCGTATGTACTTTGATAATTTGTTGGTTTTGTAGTACAAAACATATTAGAAGTAAACCATATTATAAATAATCTACCCACAATATTAGAAAAATTGTAGTTTATTAGCGATGTTTTCGTGAACAAATTTGATTGCAATAGTAGGTATAAAGATAACGGTGTTTGAAAAACCATCATAGCTACGCTAGATAGGTACATAACACCTTTTTGTAATATGCTGTGTATATTAATGCATTTTCTTTCTGCTCTTCATATTGGTCCGGTATAGCGGAGTTCTCGCAATGATGTCTCGAGTCTTGGCCAACCAACGCCGAAGCAACGCCGAAACAACTACGAGGCAAGGCACTGTTGGCATCGATTCTGCGATGAGTATCCATGACTGAGTTTACGTCCAAACAACTATGCGTTATTGGCTTCGATTCTGCAACGGGTAAACACGACTAAGGTGACAGCTTTGACTATAACAAGTGCTAAGACTGCTTAGGTTAGTTTGTTTGATATTCGTTATAAAATGAATCGGTTATTAACTGTACTGATTGTAATCAATCGAAATAATATAAAGAGCTGCCATGTATTTTGTTTAGTGGGCAGCATGTGAAGCTAATTAACATGTTAAGACAACTGACATAACTAAGGTTAACATAATATTATAATGAATTTTGAAATTGGTCACTTTCGTTATGGACAACATTTAATAAAATACTCCATATTAATAAAATATTAGTTCACATTAAGTGATTTTAAGTTTTAAAAAAAAATGTTAATATGAAATATTGTCGATGGCTTTTGATGTAATCAGTATGACCGAGCAGATTTGAAGTAAAAAGTTTTCATCTTTATTTAATGTCATAAATATAATTCGCAGAATGTATACTTAAGTAACATGGTCTTAATGTAAGAATTATTTGAACAATGATATTCATTAAGTAGCTATCCTACTTTGTAAATAAGTATGTATTCCTGAATTCATTCAAACCAAGTCGCATATCTATTGTTATTAAAATCATAATGTATATCAAAACTAGAAACCTATTATAATGATTACAACACTAATGTACATATAACACTATTCCATTATATTACAGTATTCATAATTTGTAATTCGCAATGATAAATAGCAGGTGCCTAAATATGTGGCTAGGGATGTGGCTAGGGACGTGGCTAGGGATGTGGCTAGGGATGTGGCTAGGGACGTGGCTAGGGATGTGGCTAGGGACGTGGCTAGGGATGTGGCTAGGGACGTGGCTAGGGACGTGGCTAGGGACATGGCTAGGAATTAATATAAAAACTACTATGCTTAATATTTTAATATTGTAAAAACATTTAATGAAAAAGCTTTGTGCTTAGTAAATAATTTAAGTAAATATTGTTTTTGTACTTCGGGACGAAGTACATATCAGAATGGCCGTGACAGATTACTGAAAGTAATATATTTATATGTTCAAAGTACATACTTTACACAACGTTTCTTTTGGTTGTATCGTTATGTCATTGTCAAATCAATATCTTGTCAGCCATAGGGTGTGTTTTAGAACGAAGAGAATTGTACATGTTTCCGAACGAAATGCCTTGTACCTATAATTTACGTTTTATTTAGCTTAGCAATTAGAAATAAAGCTTATTTAGCGTTACATTATAAGTAGTATATTATTATATGATAAATAATAGCTTGTCAAACAGTTAAACACTTTATTTTGCAATTTTGAGTTGGATAGTTGCATAATGGAGTGTTGCTGGACTTGGAAGTACACAACTTTCTGTTTTGTTTACGTGTTGTTATGTACTGTTTTATGATAAGAATGAGATTGATTGATAACAAAATTTGTATAATTCATCAAGTAAGTTTTAAAAAGGATCTGTAAAACTAGATTTTGTTATAATAACCAATGTACAAATATACTTTACCGATCTCTGTGATTGGTCGATCCCATTTTAATGAATATTGGCCTAAATAACACAATTTAGTAATATTAAAGGGTTCTATCAATCACTAAGTATATTTCAAAAGAGTTTTATCGCATTATATGCCATGGTTATTTCTGTTTTGCGAATATATTTGGGCTAAATATTTCCTGTGCTGTGATTGGTCAAGGATGACTTGACCATTTATGTTTTTGTGAAGGTATAAAAGTTGATGACGATGTTCTGTAAGGACAGTGAGGATTGTAAAGTTCTGCTATCAAGAGGTATGAAGTAGTTTTATTAGTAACTGTGTATCTTGCTATACGTACCTACCTGTTTTGATATTATCCGGTTCGATATGTAAGTAAGATGTTGAATACTATCGCAAGCCCAAAGACAAGTTAATACGTAAAGTCATACCGGCTAAAATCAATATGTTTTTATACCTACCTTTTGTCTAAATGAGTTTATTGTGCACCTGATCATGTGTTAAGAAATAAATATGTAGTAAGTGGATTTTCATAACTTTATTTTATAAACCGAATAAAGAGGGTATTACAATTGATGGTAGTTACACTTATTTCTTGCTTAATTAATAGGTACCTATCAATATAATCAATTCTATTACATTCTCTTAGCACATTCAGAAACGATACTGTGCTGCTAGTAGGTAGGTACTAGGTACACAGTTATAAGAAAGTCTCACATGTAAATTACATCCAACCCAGACTAGTTTGGTTAGTTAGACTGATTTGCCTTAGAAGACGATAATTTATTAGCATAGCTAACATGTATTACATACACCTAATATGTGACATAGGTCACACATACTAGTTACTATTACTACTTCGTGTCACAGGCTCTATTTTGATTACCCCACGTTATGTAAGTGATCAGGATGGACTAAATATCATGTGTTATACACATTCATATTTAGGGCTATCTCCACTAAATCTGACACATGCATCCAATGATCTGGCTCAAATCATTGGATCGAGCTACACAGTCCGCAGGTAATCTCGACAGAGCGACATTACATACCAAGAATGGTACAAGAGGCAATTGAGATTACTAAGTACAAAAATTTCAATAGAGAAGATGGTTTTCAATTATCTAGAGTATGGAAGCCTGTGGTGAGAATGTGTAAGAATCAAAAAAGTGTGGTACCTGCTACGCGTCCGGATAACGTTAGTGTTGTGTGTTGACTTGGTGTAAAGTGTGACAATGAAACCGATGGTAGTGGTACCGTTCGTAATAAAAGATTGAGAAAGAGGGTAGATCGATATATCTGCCAATAACATCTACTCGCAAAGACTTTTAGTTAGTTCTCCCGTGATCATGGCGCACTATGGCGCATGCAACTGTGCCGAACTATCGGGAACATTGCAAACTCAAAAATCATGGTAAATATCCCGTTTCTAGTGAAAATTATGTACATAACCATGATAGTTTCAAAAGTTATATCATAAATATATTGTATAAATCGCTGTTGGTTTACTAAAATAAATAAAATAAAATAAAATAAAATAAATAAATAAAAAAGGATATTTTTTTAACTATTGACCTATTTAATCTATAACTTTTGAAACTAAACTCAAAAATCATGGTAAATATCCCGTTTCTAGTGAAAATTATTTAATCTATATTTATTGGTTAATAAATACATTTACAAGTACATCTCTTATACTCATTTTTTATGAAACTCTGCTAGTACATTTTTGTACGACAAGATTAAAGTTTTTTTTAAAGAAATCACACTAGTGCGGTAACATTAACTGTCAAGGTATGTTTAATTGCCTAAGTAGGTACATTTTTCGAGTAACCGTATTGAAAATTATGATCCTACATAGTATATATACCTATACAGAAATACTACCAACTTCCTGATGTCAGCGACAGGGCAATTAGTCGTCACAAGGGCCTATGCACTGCCCAGCGACATGCAATTAAAACGTCAAACCGATAGAGGGTCTCAGTGTCGAGAGCTCTTGACATTTGCTAGCGATCGAGACTCCTCCACTCGGCATTCGAGGCAGCGAACCTGACTTCGAGAGACAAAGCGCTACTAGGTAGCGTAGCTACAAGGGATCTGAATCGGAAATCAGCGCGATGAGACTCGACTCAATGAGATGCACTGTTTTGAAGACACGATGCAGCCGCGGTGACTTGAAACCATATAAATCCTAAATATGGAGTAAGGAAGTGCTATGTATAAAAATCGATGTTGCCTTCTACACTTACAAACAAAGACCTCAAAGTAAATGGAACTCTGATCAGCGCTTAAAAAGTGTCTTAGCTAAAAGAGAGACAAGTCTGCGTTAGATATTCTTCATAGGCTGCGTTTCCACCAGAGATGAGCGAGGACGCGTAGCGAGGGATGAGTTTATGAAGAACCAATAGAATCACTTTATTTACATAGCCTGGCTCAGCGCAGCTCTGGTGGAAACGGCTTAGCAGAGCGAGGTTTGTACAAAATAAGCGAGAGATGAATGCGAGGGATGCGTGCGAGAGATGTGCGCGAGGGATGTCTACGAGAGTGTGCAAAGGGTGGACGCGAGCGAGAAACTATACTAGTCACTAGACGGAGTTTGTTAGAGGTCTCGTAGATATGTATTGTACGGAAAATATAGATCAGTGGAAAAAACATTTTTATATACAACAATTTGTGATGATGAAATGGAGGCTACACATCTTCGCACCGCTTATCTGCGCACCTTTTCACAGCGTCGCTACGCATCTTCGCACCGCTCAGCTGCCTAGCACATCTCTGGTGGAAACACTCACATCATTCCACTGCCTCGCTACGCATCTTCGCACCGCTCAGCTGCCTAGCACATCTCTGGTGGAAACACTCTCATCATTCCACTGCCTCGCTACGCATCTTCGCACTGCTCAGCTGCCTAGCACATCTCTGGTGGAAACACTCACACCGTTTCACAGCGTCGCTACGCATCTTCGCACCGCTCAGCTGCCTAGCACATCTCTGGTGGAAACACTCACACCGTTTCACAGCGTCGCTACGCATCTTCGCACCGCTCAGCTGCCTAGCACATCTCTGGTGGAAACACTCACACCGTTCCACAGCGTCGCTACGCATCTTCGCACCGCTCAGCTGCCTAGCACATCTCTGGTGGAAACACTCACATCGTTCCACAGCGTCGCTACGCATCTTCGCACCGATCAGCTGCCTAGCACATCTCTGGTGGAAACACTCACACCGTTCCACAGCGTCGCTACGCATCTTCGCACCGCTCAGCTGCCTAGCACATCTCTGGTGGAAACACTCACATCGTTCCACAGCGTCGCTACGCATCCTCGCACCGCTCAGCTGCCAAGCACATCTCTGGTGGAAACACTCACACCGTTCCACAGCGTCGCTACGCATCTTCGCACCGCTCAGCTGCCTAGCACATCTCTGGTGGAAACACTCACACCGTTCCACAGCGTCGCTACGCATCTTCGCACCGCTCAGCTGCCTAGCACATCTCTGGTGGAAACACTCACATCGTTCCACAGCGTCGCTACGCATCTTCGCACCGCTCAGCTGCCTAGCACATCTCTGGTGGAAACACTCACACCGTTCCACAGCGTCGCTACGCATCTTCGCACCGCTCAGCTGCCTAGCACATCTCTGGTGGAAACACTCACATCGTTCCACAGCGTCGCTACGCATCTTCGCACCGCTCAGCTGCCTAGCACATCTCTGGTGGAAACACTCACATCGTTTCACAGCCTCGCTACGCATCCTCGCACCGCTCATCTACCTCGCACATCTTTGGTGGAAACGAAGCCTAAAGAAGGCACGACACCACCGTTACATGGCAGTAGCCACTCGATCAGTGCATCCTGCCTATCACAGGCTCAGGAAGGGTCACGTAATTAAAATGTCAGCGATAGAGGGCGCTTCAGACGGACCACACGAAGCGGTCATGGCAAAATGGAATTTTCAATTTTCGCGTCGAGTTTCTTTTTGCATGAGTGTTTTGAAATGTTACTATAGTTTTGAATAACTTTTACAAGGCGCAGCCAATATAAGAAAATAAAACATGCTTAGTGGGTGTCTGACCACTCAGTGACAAAGACAAGTCACGATTTTTCCTCTATACCTAACTCGAAAAATTTCATCGCAGGATATCCGAGATTCACGTGAACCGTGGTGTATCCGGCCGGAGATAAGACCCTCCGTCTCCTCCCGTGGATATCGTAAAAGCCGACTAAGGGACTATACCAGGAGATGGGCAGCAGCATCCAACATGAGTACTCAACACCGTTCTTTATTATTCAAAGTTAGCAACAGGCAAATAAAATTAAAAGCGATGATAAAGGTGTGCAATTAAGGCGTGGATATATGTGAAATGTGGTGCATTCAAACCTTTTTGCTCCACGATCTTTATAGAAAAATGTAAATAAGTACAAAAATTAATGATAATCAATATTATACAAAGCATATCACGTTGTTTTCAAAAACTTAAAGTAATAAATAAATTTGCAAAGTAGCCTCTGTTTTCGTAGTTACAACCATTTTTCTCCTAAACTATCAATCATAAGATGTTTTTATTGTCGTCAGTAAATTAAATAACACAATGCCAGGGGAACCTTGTTTTTATTTATGAAAATTACTTTCCGATTGTTTTTTTTATAAAAATTTGATTTTCGCTTATACTCGTACTTTTCGTTTCGCGGGCGCTATTCTGTCACTTACTAACTTACATGAACTTTAATGAGATGAGTGACAGAATTGGACGTCCATCGGTATTTCTGAACCGTTCTGAACAGAGCTAAACCTGTCAAGTTCTGATGACAATCCTACTAATATTATAAATTCGAAAGTTAGTGTGTGTGTTTGCTATACTTCTTCACGCTGAAACGGCTGGACGGATTTGGATAAAACTTGGATTGGAGATAACTGGGCTCCTGGAATAACATAGGCACATTTTTATCCCGATATTCCCACGGGATCGATACTTACGCGGGTGAAACCGTGGGGCGCTGCCAGTACAACATAATATAGCTAGTTGAGATGTTGGAGACGGAAGGAAGACCACAGAACTCCTTGATGATTACCTAATGCTCACGGTTCCGATCACTAATTTCTAAAAACTTGTTTATAAAAACGAAACAAAATGTATTGAAAAATGAAATTTTCTAGGTAGGTAGTAAGATAATCTGAAGTCTCTTACGTTCTTCATATTACATAGGTAGGTATGAATGAATAACAATAATGAATATTGTTGGACAGTTCAGACAGCATTATCTAGCCCTAAGCTAAGCAACGCTTGTGTTATGGGTACATAGATACCTAACTGATATACTTAATACAATACCTACATTACATACATATATACTTATTATTAAGCATAGAAAATACCCAGAACACCCTATACAAATATCTGCACTTCTGCAGATTGTACAAACAATTGTTCCGAAGCGGGAATCGAATCCGCAAGCTCCTGCGTCGCAGGCGGACCTTCGCCCTCCGCGCCACTGAGGTCGTATGTAATTATATTGCAAAATTATTACATACACACATTATACACATATCACATGCACCATTTATTAAATAAAATCGTCAGTGCGTTCGCTAATGAGCAAGTGAAGCTAAAATCAGTAATTTTACAAAATCAATTATCGTATGTTCACAATTAATTTACATATAATTATTTTAATAATTATGTAGGCAAGTACTGATAAAATGTTCCCCGAGAATTACCTACAGGTATCAAGGTGAAAAAATGCAGGAGCTAATAGCTTATTCCTTACTACGATAACACATTAAACTTCTTCCGAGATATTTAGAGTAGTTAAATATTAAATAAATAATAAATAAATAAATAGTTCTGGACAGTAACTGATATACTTATTACAATACATTACATAGATAGATATTTTTTATTATAGATGGAAAATAACCAGAACACCCTGAACAAATATCTGCGATCGCACAAATATTTGTTCCGAGGCGGGAATCGAACCCGCAACCTCCTGCGTCGCAGGCCAAGAGATTGTATTCCGGATTTTAAGCCCCCGTTCTATGTCGTGCAAATAATTCCAGTTCATCCCAAGGTTGTCTGGCAGAGATCGCTTATAGCGATAAGACCGCCCATTGTACTTCCGTGCTTAGTTTAATAATAATTTTTAATTAGCTTAGTTTCTGTGTTGGGTCACATGTCATCTGATACATTTAATGTCATTTGAGAGTCGAAAATGCCCCTCCCGTACCGCTCCCATACCTCAGGGACTGCCTCAGTTAATCGCTAGACTGTATACCTATCTCGTGAGTAGAAAAATTAGAACTCGCTATGTCTCTCCTTTTTGTACAGTGATTGTTTTTTTGATACTTTTTGCAGTGTTTATGCTCAAACATGACACAATCTGTGAAAAGTAGCACACAAGGTAGTGGACGTTAGTAAGGTTTTCTCTATTGACAACTAATGTAGTGAATGAAAAAATTAGAACACGCTATGTCTCTCCTTTTTGATCAAGGACTGTTTTTTTGTTTAAAAAAAATATGCATTGTTAATTTTCGACCAAAGTAAAAAGTAGTGTTCATGCTCAAACATGACATAATCTGTGAACATTTCAACTGATTTCCTCTTACCGCTGACGAGATATGCACCGTGACAGGCAGAATCCAGATGGGCGGAGACTGTAGGCTTAGTAATAGGGTCCCGATTGGCAGACTTTGAGTATCGGGACCCTAAAACAATACTAATTGGCGGCACGCTCGGTCGAAATATATTCAAACCCATATTAATCCTCTGACGAATCAGCTATGACGAATTGTTTTGTACCGGTACCGCGTTGATAAATTATTTTCTGCTTGTAAATGCTGCTGGCTCTTGTACTACGACCGCACTATAAGAGAGGCTCCTAGCTCGGTTGTCGTGTTGAATATTTCTCGTGGTGTCAACATGAGACGTTTAGTAAGTAGTTTTTTTTTATTATATAAACATAAATAATAAATAGGTACCTACCTAAACTTTTTGGAATTTTCGGTTTTGAACCTCCGACGCAAAAGAAGGGTGTTATAAGTTTGACCGCATGTGTGTGTGTGTCTGTGGCACCGTAGCTCTTAAACGGGTGAACTGATTTGAATGCGGTTTTCTTTATTTTAAAGCAGGTTTTCTAGCATTGTCTAAGACATGTTTTATAAAAATCAGTTCACCGGTTTCATTGGTCTGTTCGCTGTTAGCCCATTTTCTTGCGTTTAAAATCTTACAAAACTAACTTTTTAACTGTCCACTCTTACTATACTAGCTATTATGTTCAAGTTTTCATATCTCATGCTCTGAAAGTAGGTTCATAGGTAATTATGATCAGATAGTAATTATGTTAGTAATTAGGTTCGTAGGTAATTATGTAGGGTCAGGGGGGCATCAGTGGCTCAGTCGGATACAGTGACTCATTCATGTTTTTACCAGAAAGACGCGCGATATATTTATGTCCTTGTCACACAATACTAGCATGTGGACCCCAAACAAGCTCTAACCAGTCGGTCGGCGGGTCAAGCGTCGTACGGTGGTGTGACGGCGTGTTTTTGTTTTCGTGCTCACAAAATTACTTTTTGAGATGAGTTTCTTTTGTTTTTCATACATTAAGCTGTGACAATTTGTATTGCCTGTTATATTTACCCATTAGTTAACACTATAGTGCTCTCATTCATGTAGTTGTTTATCGTAATTATTATTTGACTCGAATGCTGTGATCAGATTTGTTCAAAATGGCGTGGTCGTGCACAGTGGCTCAAATCTAAGAAGTACACAGTGACTCTGAGTAACTGTGTACTACATGTTATTGATTCGTAATTAGTAATTTTTTTTAATAACCAAATATAGACAACACATAAAAATTATATAATTTGACCTTTTCATTTTGTTTGTAGTATGCCGCGACCACAAACTCCGCGAAAAATTGGAAATACTCCCCACGAAAACATTAAAGAGGGCTTGAAATTAATCAGGAATGGGGAATCTATGCGAAAGGCGTCAAAGAGAGCTAATGTTCCTTTTGCTACACTCAAGAGATATTATTGGAAAACCAAAGACAGTCCTTCGCTTGAGGAGTTGTTACCCTCACAGCTGCAACCCAACTATTCAGTCAACAGAATTTTTACAGCCGAACAAGAGACTGTCCTTGAAGTTTAACATCGTTGATTAAATGTGTAGTAACTGTTGATCTCTATAAATGATAAATAGCTTTGTAAGAACCAAAATTTAACTGATTAGAGGGTAGATATCCTAAGTTTTTGATTTTGATAAAAGAAATATAACTGTCTTTTGATTTTCAATATAAATATAATTTTTAAAATACTGTTGAGTCACTGTGTACTACTAGAGTCACTGTGCACTACGAGGTTGAGCCACTGTGTACACCTAGGTGTATACAGTGGCTCAATTCCCGATGTTTAGTTTTTGCACTCTCATTTTATTTTAGTAATATTTAGTGTAATTATAATAATGCAGAATTAAACAAGAATACCTAACCAACAATCAATGCATGTTTCAGATTAATCCAATAATGATTTTCAACATTTTTAGCCATTTGAAAAAATCCGAGCCACTGTAGCCTCCTTGACCCTAGGTCACGGTGGTCTCGTTAGGGTAGGTACTTACGAAGCTGAATCTTCATGTTTGAGCTCCAACAAGTAGTGATTTGGACCAGTTGAGCTACCTTTAGATAGCTTGCAGCGGTCTTCAGGTAGCACAACTGTTTAATATGTATTTAATGTGTACATACCTTGTATTATTCTTCCAACAAGTTAGTATGAGACCAACTTCTACAAGATTATGATGGTATTAGTAGAATTTGTATTATATATATGAGCTGTCAAGGGGTTGCCGAGATATCGGGCTCCAAGAGGGGTAAAAAAAAGGCTCAGTCATATCAAGTGGGGTGTCACGTGAAAGCGCTTTGCTTGGGCATTTAAAAACTTTTTTTTTTTATACTATGTAGTTTTTGATATATTAGGGAAAGTTCTCGCGAAATTAACTTTCGCTATCTGAAGAAGTGATCATGAGCTGTAATGAGCTGAAACACAAAAAAAATGCATTTCGCGCCACAAGTGTGATCATACTGAAAAGTCATTGTAATGATTTGTACCTACCACGATCGAAATTCAGAAGACTAGACCATCAGTGCTCTCAAAGTTTTTTACTTTCTTGTTATTATTTGCGTACAAAATTAATATTTAAAATTTAATTTCAGGTGAACTTCGTCACAATTTTTCTGGTAATATACCAGGCCAGCTCGTCGCCGGCCGAACCCGAGCAGCACAGCAATGTCAAACGATCATTCTTTAATGAAGACTTATTAGAAGAGGATGTTCAGTGTCCTGGAGGGAATTGTCAAGCCCTAGCTTCTTGTGTTGGCCCAAACTGTGTTACAGACGCCAGACGATTTTTGAATCGCTTTGTTAACAAAAGGATTACGTGCTCAGGAGGAAACTGCAGGTTTTACGCCCCTACTCACTGTGTTGGCCCAAACTGTGTTGAAGATGCTCGAAGATATTTCGACATCGACATGCTATTATCTGGCCAGCAAATTCCCTGCATCGGACCAGAGTGTGGGCTTTCCGCCCCAGGTTCTTGTGTAGGACCAGACTGTTTTCAAGATTCTAGAAGATTTTTGAACAGGTTTAGGTGTCCTGGAGGAGACTGCAGGTTTTCCTTCCCAACTCCTTGCGTTGGACCAAACTGTATTGAAGATGCTAGAAGATTTATGGATATTAACAGAAGGTTTTTGGATATTAATAATGGATGTCCTGGGGGAAACTGTAGAAAAAAAAGATCAGCCGATCCTCAGTGCTCGGGGGGAAGTTGCAGAAGAAACTTCGACATGCTATTATCTGGCCAGCAAATTCCCTGCATCGGACCAGAGTGTGGGCTTTCCGCCCCAGGTTATTTTCCCTGCATCGGACCAGAGTGTGGGCTTTCCGGCCCAGGTACTTTTCCCTGTATCGGACCAGAGTGTGGGCTTTCCGCCCCAGGTTATTGTGTAGGTCCAGACTGCGTTGGAGATTCTAGAAGATATTTGAACAGGTTTAGGTGTCCTGGAGGAGACTGCAGGTTTTCCTACCCAGCTCCTTGCGTTGGACCAAACTGTATTGAAGATGCTAGAAGATTTATGGATTTTAATGTTAACAGAAGATTTTTGGATAATAGTGCATTATGTGTGGGAGGAAACTGTATTGGGGAAAGATTCGACTGTGCCGGAGGAGAGTGCCTCGTGAAAAGATCAGTCGGTGCTCAAGATGGTAAGATTTAACAGATTTTATCCTTTTAATTTGTTGATGGAGCCGTGTTAAGATAAATAGAAAACACTTTATTGCACAACACAGAAAACAAACTATTTAGGAATTAATATAAAAAAATAATCACAAAAGTACAATGGGCGGTACTATATATGTCACTGTAGGTTGCTATGTTATTTATTGCTCTACTAACTGTAGTTTTTGTTTGAAATTGATTTGGCACGGGGAATGCTCTAAAAAGCTTTTGGACCTAATCCCGGTACCGTGATAAAGCTCATCATAAAACCCTGGGTTTCTCGAAGGACTCGTTTCGTTAGATCATTTCTTCCCCATACCTACAAGCTGAGGATCTCAGGTTTTCCCACTTGTCTAATAACATAACATAACACCCAACAGTCACATACATAGTCCTGACCCCACACTAGGATTCCCTGTGTCGTGGGTACCAGAAACTACGAGTAGGTACCATGTTACTATAACACCCAGACGCGGAACAAATATATTTGCAGATCATACAAACATTTGTCCTGCAGCGGGAATCGAACCCGTAACCTTTTGCATCTCTGTCGGCTACTCGCCTGACGCGCTACAGAGGTGTCTAATACATTGCCGTTCATTGACCTTTAATAAGTTCTTCAGGGTAGGCAACGCATGGTTACCATAGCCACCATACGGTGGCTATGGTAACCATACCTATACGGTATGGTTACTACTTTATCATGAGATGAGTCTTAAGCTAGTTTGTATAGGATTCATTGGGAAAATAAGGACAAGTGCGAGTAGGAACCGCGCCCTGGGCTTCCGTACCGTTGTTATCAGCTCAAACACAAAACTGAGCTAACGTGGCCAACCTGATGTTAAGCGGTAACCTCTGCCTTTAACAATGCATTACCTCATAGGCCACATCCACCTAGGACGCGCCCTATGTGGCATTGCACTGCGCTCGCCACCCTGAGAACATAAAGATTAAAAGTATAATGTGCCTCTAATTTCACCGGCACCTTGACCCTTCCTATAAACCTATAAACCCTTCAAACTGGAACCCAGCGAGTATTACTGCTTTGCGGCAGAAATAATGTACGGTGGTAGTACTTCCCCGGACGAACTCTTTCACAAAATAGCTCTACTACTAACAAAGTTAAGTACCTATTGTACCTTACCAAGCGGCCTTTATTTTTCGCGATTACCATACAAAATAAGAGTTAGAAGTTTATTTTTAGCCGACTTCAAAAAATAGTAAGTGGTTCTCAATTCGTGTCTATTTAACGGTACTTTTTTTAAAAAAAATTTGATAGACCTTTTTTTGACCACGATCTCACCTGTTGGTAAGTGACGATGTGGCCGAAGATGGAGCACAAAGGTCTAGGAAGGCACCTATTCACTCTAGCCTTGAAGAGACCCAGATTATAGTTTTCAGGAAAGACAGACGACGGTTGTGTTTTCCACTCCTTAGCAGTTCGCATTATAATGGTAGAACTGAAACGTTTTGTGCGAATAGAAGGTATACCAATGAGGTAAGGATGGTACTGAGCCGTACGCCTGCTCGTCCTATGATGAAAAGGAGATGGTGGGATCAGATCGTGCAGTTCCTGGGAGCATTCCCCGAAATGTAACACTTCTAGCTCACAGACCGGTATACATTTCTCAATAGTGATATTGTTCTACTTGATACTTTTTCTTGACAGGACATAACAGACTCCCAACAAAGTCATCCTGTAAGATCCCGTACCCGGTAGATCTGGCTTTTGTGATAAAAGTACGAGTCACATCCTTTTTTTTATATTTGTGCGGTGGTTGTGCCTTTCACCCCGCGATATCAAGGGTAGGTATTTGCCGAGTTACAGAGAGCAACTTTTTTGTTGTATCCTGCTTCATGGCGATCTGTTTTAGTAACAATAACCGAATTTGCTATCCGATTCGATCCGTTTTTTTATGTTGTATGGAGAGAGATGCGTCCAATGAGTTATCTCTCAATCTTTCTTTATGAATCTTTCCGAATACTGTCTTTTTAGTCTTGAAAATGTAAGGCTACCCGTTCCCTTGTAACTGAGCAGGTATTTCGTTTCCACTAGACTTTGAATACTGTCTTTTCAGTCTTGAAAATGTAAGGCTACCCGTTCCTTGTAACTGAGCGGCTAGTTCGTTTCTATGCCAGATAGCAAATAAATATATTTGTTTAATTCCAGATACGGACAACTTAGCGTCGTTAGCGGTCGCCTGACTGCCCAGCACCATCCACGGCTCGGGTCTGCATACTGCCCGTACTGTCAGTACTGTCAAATAATAAATGTGTTCTGCTAAATATTTGTTTTATTTCCTAGCATCAATAATCATCGTGTTTTAATCTTACCTTGAATCGTTATAGGATCTTGCCCTACAATGTACAGCGGCTTATAGGTACCACACCTGAAGTAATTGCGTCAAAAACTTATGCCCGTTTGCAATAGACATAAGTTAGGCTTGTCCTAGTTAAGATACACCTAAGCCTAGCCTAAGTGGACTAAGGAATGGCTTAGGGTTAGTGCAAGCAAGTAGTTTAAGGGTTTAGTAGTAGTAGACCTTTTTTGAGAAAGAGTTCGTCCGGGGAAGTACTACCACCATACCTAATTTCTGCCGCAAAGCAGTAGTGTTCGCATTGCTGTGTTCCGGTTTGAAGGGTAAGGGTGCCGGTGAAATTACAGGCACATGAGACTTTTCATCTTTATGTCTCAGGGTGGCAGGCGCAGTGCAATGCCACATAGGGTGCGTCCTAGGTGGACGTGACCTTTGAGGTAATGCACTGTTCATAGGCAGAGGTTACCGCTTAACATCAGGTGGACCAACTGCATGTTCAGTCATTCAGTAGTATAAAATAAAAAATAAAAAAATGTTGTCGCTAGGAGTAGTCTAAACAAGTTAGGAAAGAACTTAGGCGATTCTTATGTTAGAGTCACAGTTTTAAAATCTATTGTAAAACTTACGTTAAGTTAAGTTACGTCTATTTTTGCCTAGATTAGATTGTTTATTAATCTGTTTATGGTGCATATGGGTAAAAAAACTAGATAAATAAAATCAATATAACAAAGACAAGGGTTTACTCCAGGGATTTTGTAAAATTATCTATATTTTAAGAGATATCATCATCAATATACATAATATCGTTGCGTGACTGACTGACTATCAACGCACAGCATAAAACGTAAGTCCTAGAGACCTGAAATTTGGAGGGTACGTTCTTTTTGTGGTCTAGGGGAGCACTAAGAAAGGAATTCCAGAAATTCAACCCTAAGGGGGTGCAGCGGGGTGTTAGTTTTATGGAGAAATACACGCGGACGAAGTCGCGGGCATTTCACTAGTTCAATATAAAGTGCTTTTTCGAGCGGAAAAAAGGTTTTTTTCCTATGAAGATTTCTGCCTGTGGTTGGCGTGTTCGTACTGTTACGCCAACCGATTGGCGTAAACACAATGAGTCTGTTAGCATCTGTTGAGTGGAGGCGCTGTATAAAATGTAGAGTTGTTAGCGCCATCTGTTGACGAGTGGACGCAGACTTGCTAATCTGTTGTAGAGCAGGACGCATATATACATCTGTCTGGGGTTGGCGCAGTCTTAAGACGCTATGTTAAAATAATGGAGTCGTTGCATTACATGCTCACTCAGTAACAGTACTAGTATAGTATTATTTTATCTGTGGTAACAGTAAAGGTTACAAACTGATGTTAATACAGTAATTAGATACTTGAGGATGTAATCTAAATAAATCATAAGCAAGAAACACGATTGGTGAAACTTTTCTCGACAGCTTTATTTTACTAAATTCGCCCTCCTAAAACTTGTTTTAGGTCCCTCCTTCGATTAAAGTGAATTTTTGTGTACTATTCAGTAGGTAATCACAATACATAGATTAATGATAGTTTTTTTTTTATATTTGCTACTTTAGAAGCAAAACGTTGTTTTATCATTTGTCGCTTACGTCAGTTACTTCCAAGCTGAAAAAAACTATACCTAATCTCTTCCCGGGTTTAAGTAGGCAATAGCCCTGTCACGTTCTTTCAGCTATTGTTAGACTTCGCCCATTCGGTAACATATCGCCTTAATGTAGATTCATTTAATTATTTTTAAAACTCCGTGTGATTGGTCAAGATTTATTTAAAATATCTATTACAACAATCTATTATTTGACTTCTGTTCTATTTTGATTATTCTTCCAGGTCTCCTCCCATTTCTTCTGCGACACCTTGAAACCCGCCACGTCCAGCTTGCTGGCTATCAGCTTGCCATACTGCGTGCCGTTCAGCAGACTGCTCTTATCGGCGAGCTCCGACATGATCTTGATCCTCTGTTCGGGGGATGCCGAGTTGAATATCTTCTCAAAGGCGCGCGAGCCGTACTGGGACAGCGCCATCTTTTGGTAGTAACCCTGAAACAAAAACAAAAAGTCATGAAAAAACATCATCAGACTGAAATCTCATCATTATACATACATAGACACACGCCTTTTTCGCCGAAAGGGTAGACAGAGCTTAGAATGGGCCTTTTTTAACCCCCGACGCAAAAACGACGGGGTGTTATAAGTTTGTCGTGTCTGTTTGTGTGTGTGTGTGTGTATGTGTGTGTGTATATGTGTGTGTATGTGTGTGTGTGTGTGTGTGTGTGTGTGTGTGTGTGTGTGTGTGTGTGTGTGTGTGTGTGTGTGTGTGTGTCTGTCTGTCCCATCGTAGCTCCCGAACGGATGAACCGATTTAGTTTTTGTTTGAAAGGTGTATTTTGTCGGGAGTGTTCTTAGTTTTGTTTGATCAAAATCGGTTCAGCCGTTCAGCGTTGGTTTTTTTTTAATTTTTACAAAATTAATTACTTGTTATTAAGTTATGTGTATTACTCATTGGAAATCCTAATAAATAAAATAAATCACATCATTACACATACAAAGACACACGCGTTTTCCCCCGAAAGGGTAGGAGCCTCAATTGGGCCTTTTTTCACGTGGGTTGCACCATCATGGGAAATAGACGTGACAAGTGGTGAGCTCATCTTCGCCATTGCTTCCCACGACTTTGCTAACGCTTTCTTCCAGTAATAACGCATTCCATAATAAGCTAGCAGCCAGGACAAATGTAATACCAACGAATCTTACAAACAAGTCCGGGATCATCATTATGTGACCGTAATATACCGCGATGTGTCCGGCCTAAGAACAGGGACGCTAAGAAAAAAAGCCTCCCTTATTAGTCTAAGTTTATTATGAGTTTATGTGTAGCTCTTGTATATAAATAAATATATATTCTTTCTTTCTTTCTTTTTCCCACTCGATGGACCCACGAAATGCTAACGATGACCTTTGACATGTGTGACCTTTCATCTACCGTGACCTTTAGTCCCCTCAAGACCAAGTCAAGGTCGTTCACCTAAATTATCTGAGCAACAAGTTCTCATATCAAAGAACATTTATCCTGGCGATTGACCTTTGACCTTGACCTTGTGATGATCGCTCACCTTCATCCTCCATATGAGCTTGTCCCGCGCCTTGACGCCGACGTGCTGGCCGGCGCACAGCGCGTCTGCCACGTGGCTGCCCTTGTAGCTCCAGGAGACTGTTCACTGCATTACTGACCTTCATCCTCCATATGAGCTTGTCCCGCGCCTTGACTCCGACGTGCTGGCCGGCGCACAGCGCGTCTGCCACGTGGCTGCCCTTGGCGTCGCACAGCATCACCAGCAGCTGATCCCCCTCCAGCTCCAGGAGACTGTTCACTGCCTTCGCTGGACGCTGGAAACACACAAACATTGGTTATTACAAGCTTTTATTACAATGTTAAATTGTAAACACCGACAGCGTGAGATTGTACCTAACATACTCAGGTCGAATAATTGTGAATAGACTCTATAGTCTGACAATAACCTAATAATAATCAAACGTCACACCCATCACGGGCCATGGTATAAAATATAGATAGATCCCAAGATAGCTTGTTACATATTTTTAACACTATTTATGAATACCTAGCCTTTGTTCATCAGAAATCCTGGGACCAAGAGAAAACAGTTTTTCCTAAATACCTAATTGCCCTGTGAAATTGTCGATGGACCCGTGATGATAAATTGACAATCTACAGCAGGGGTTCCCAAAGTTGGCGATAACACCCCTTTGAAGGCGCTGCAGGCCGAAAGGGGGGCGGTAAGTGAAGTAATTCAAATAGTGTCTTGAATTTATGATTTTACTAGATAAAAAGCTAGTAATAGAAAGAAAGAAAGAAAGAAAGAAAGATTTATTTGTAGCACACACACTTAAGAGAAATAACAAATAAAAAATAATAATAGCACGTAAACAAAAAAACAAAGAAACATTACATAGAAAAAAGAATAAAACACAAAAAAATAATACCCATAAGGTTTTAAACATAAACGTAAAACTAGACCCTTCGTAATGGAATGGGTAAAATTGGTCTTTCCCTACGTGTGCGGCTAAACAGGTCCAGCCTCAGCTTAATGACGATACCGACCGAGGACGATATCGACGCTGGTTTTCAGCCTGAATAGCATATATTATAACTTCATGGAAACTGTAAGAACTCTTCTTAAAAATTCTAGAGCTCATTACAGACATGCTGTAAAACAACTAAAATAAAAAAATGCGTTCTATTATGAAATCAAATCAGTTGAATTTATATGAAGCACAGGGGTGCGATCACTGGATACACTGGGTGTTGGTTATCGCCAGAGTGTACGTTTGTTCCGTTCACAGGCTCGGTTAGAGCGTTCGGTAAGCGTCACGGTAAGCAACCCGCAAACAGTCTGCCGACTGCTACCAATGTTTGGATGCTTTAAAAAAAAAAAACTTTCTTTTCTAAATTTTCTTTGTGTATTGTACTGTACACAAAATGTAGGGCTAGATATCAATAAGCCGCGTCTGTCAGCCGTCTCTACTCGTCAAGCCGCGGCTGACAGACGCGTCCGATAGTTTGTTCTCAGCTTTATAATTGACTAGCTGACTTGACTAGCTTGACTTCGTACGCGTAATATTATTTTATCCATAATAAATAATAATAATAATAACTATAACTGGTTTTTTGCTTGACTTAAGTGTGTGTTATCTTAGTAGAAAATCGCACTGCGCGCACCGCTAAGGTAAACTCGGTTTGACACTATTACTTAATCTGTGGTATGTATGTAATTTATTCTCCCGCGCGTAGTTTTTACTCGCAAATCTCACAATCTGTAATATTATAAAGAGGAAAGATTAGATTGTTTTTTCGCATTGAATAGGCTACGAAACTACTGAACCGATTTGAAAAAATATTTCACTGTTGGGTAGCTACACTATCCCCGGGTACTATAGGCTATAATTATATTTCCAAAATATTAGGGATTCTTACTAAAACTCCAATAATGTAACCCAAGGTGTAAAATCACAGATAATTGGTGACTTACCTGGAAGTCTAATATACACTGCAGGATCACGGAGCCGTGCACGTGAATGAAGTACTCCGTGCCGAGTGTGGATGTGTCCAGTTGGTCCAGCGGGGTGAGGCGCAGACACGCCACCGAGAAGTACTTCTGCTTGTCCGGCTCCGAGCACTTGAGAGCTGTTTCAAATGCCTGAACATATAAACATATTATTTATTATTATTTATTTATTATTTAAAATTATAGACGAGCAGCTTTCGCTGATGTGCCTATTTCAGAGTGTTGAAATGTCTTAGTTTCACTCGCTGCACTGATTACACTTTAATGTCTTTAATTGTTAACAGTTTGTTCGTTCGCAACCAGTTATCTAATTTGTTCTTGAAAGCGTTTATTGATGTGGCAGTAACAACATCTTCAGGTAAATCATTCCAATTATGGACCACTCTGTTACTAAGGAAGTGCTGTGCAGTGTTTGTGTTGGATGGTCCACGTGATATTTTTCGACTATGCCCTCTCAACGACATACGAGCTTTCTTTTAAAATGTAGATTTCATGAAATTCAGGCAAATTGTAAGTGCCAGAGAGGATCTTGAAGGTCTCAATGAGGTCGCCACGCAGACGTCTTTCCTCTAGGGTAGTGAGGCGTAATGCGCGGAGTCTCTCTGTGTACGACATACGACGCAGGGCTTGTGGAAACTTCGTGGCTTTTCGTTGTACGCTCTCAAGTAAGTCTATATCTTTTCGAAAGTAGGGGCTCCAGACTTGAAAACCATACTCCAGCAAAGGCCTTATATAAGTTTTGTATATTCTTCGAAAGACTTCCACCGTCATAGTTTGAAATGATCTTCGAATGACATAAATAAAAGAGTTGGCTTTTTTAACTATTCCGGTAATATGAGCTTCCCACTTGACGTTTGAAGTAATCAAAACCCCTAAATCCTTTTGGGAGTCAACAGAGTTAAGGGGGTTTCCGTTTAGACTGTAAATTAGTTTGGGATTAGCATGACCAAGGTGAAGCAAACTGCACTTGGATGCATTCAGATTAATGATCCAGTCGGCAGTCCATTCCTGAATGCGGTTGAGATCATTCTGTAGCTGGCCAGAGTGAATTAGTGGATTGGAGAAGAACTTCCCGTCATCGGCAAAAAAGGCTGCTTGAGATTCCAGGAGATCCACTAGGTCCGTTATGTAGATGCCGAAGAGGTGGGCTGAGAGCACTGAGCCCTGAGGTACACCACTGAGTACTCGTTTATATTGAGACAGGGTGTTTCCAACACGCACCTGAAATGTTCTGTCAGCCAGGTAATTCCCAATCCATTTCAGCAAACTACCACGTATTCCAAAGTGATTCAGTTTAACTAGCAAACGCTGGTGAGGAACCCTATCAAAAGCACGCTCAAAATCAAGGTACACAACGTCAACCGGGTTCTTCATGTCAAGTTCATTAGTCCACGAGTGCAAACAGGCTAGCAAGTTGGTAATAGTGGATCTTCTCCTTACAAATCCATGTTGCTTGGTGGAGACAATACATTCCTGGTTCAGAAATAAAGTTAAATTCTGGCTGATAATCTTTTCCATAATTTTCACAATGATGCTAGTTAGGCTGATAGGACGAAAGTTGCCAGGCTGAGTTTTATCACCCTTTTTATAAATGGGAGTCACCACAGCGTGCTTCCAGTCCTGCGGTACATAACCACTCTCGAAGGACTTGTTCATTAAAACAGCAAGGGGAGCACTAAGAGTTTCTGCACAGTTTTTCAAGATACAGTTCATTATGTGATCTGGACCTGGTGAAGACTGAACCTTTAGATTAGAGATAACCTTCCTCACATCACTTTCAGTAAACAGGACATCAGATAGGCTGCTTTCCACATCAGCAGAGTTAAAGTCAACTTGATTAACCATGACCGGTTCCTTGCAGTAAGCTTTTACAAATTCCTCAGCGAAGACATTTGCAATGTCACCCGGAGCAGTGACCAGGTCACCATTAGAGCTTCTAAGCGCGGCCGGAATGCTAACTTTTGAAGCAGTGCATCGACGAATGTAGGAGTAAAAAGCTTTGTCACCATAATCCAAAATTTTTGCTTCATACTGACTTCTCTCTTTTCTAGTCAGCGCAACACATTTATTATTGACCTCCCTGTAGTTAGCATAGTCAAGTTCTATTCCAGATGTCTTGTATTTATCCCATAATAATTTCTTTTCAGACACAAGTTTAAGAATACAATCATTAATCCAAGGTTTATTCCGGTGTCTACTCTTAATTTTTTTCTCCGGAGCATGCTTGTCAGTGGTAGAACTAATTGCATTTAGGATACCCAACCATAATTGCTCTGTATCCATGGTCGGGTTCAAAAGATCGATCCTGCTGGATAAGTCAAAATTAAAGTCACTATAGTTAATATGTTGTAGGTATCTTTTGAGTTTAACAATGTTGTTTCCTTTATGTAATTGGCATTGAAGACCAAATTCAAGAACACAGTGGTCACTTTTGCCAATGGGTGGTTTATGATCTATATGCTTGATAAGGGTTTCTTCATTGACCATTATTAGGTCCAATAGTGAGGGTTCATGTCCCTCTCTGTGCCTAGTAGGGCCAGTTACTAGTTGGAATAGGTTACTCTCGAGGAACATATTTGCAAATAGCTCTGCAGGTCCAGACCGCTGTTGATCACTGAAAGGCCACCTGATCGAGGGGTAATTGAAGTCACCTGCAATTATCACAGAGTTACTCTCAGAAGCTGTAAACAGATTGGTCAATAACTTCAAGTCATGAGGTCTCCATATGTGCTCATTGTGATTCTCAGATCGGTACACACCTATCACAAGAAAATGGTAGATTCCAAGCTGTATGTCAACGTAAAGTGCCTCAATATCATCACACATGTACCTCTTGTTGAGCCTAGCTATTACTGAGATCCCATTCACACTATCTATGACATACATAGCAATGCCACCTCCTCTAGTTTTTCCCTCCAACTTATTTTTCGAATGCTTTCGGTCTTGTCTAAATAATGTATAGCCGGGTACGTTAAAAGTGCTGTTGCGGTCTTTGCTGTTAAGCCAAGTTTCCGTTAATATCACAATGCATGGCTTATTTTGATTCATATAAAGCAGAAAAAGATCAAATTTAGGACAAAGAGCTATTTAATTGCTAACAAGTAGCAAAGATAAAAGATAAAGATAAGTTTATTTCACTTAGAATAGGTACAACAAAACATAAAGATATTCGTAAGCATATGAAAATAAAATAACTTTGCCTTCCGTGCTAGTTAAAAAATTGTGTTACGGCAAGGTAACGCTTCTCACCCCATATAGAATGGGCCATACTGGACATTTTTTTTTCTTTTTTGGCCCTTAAGTCTGAGGAGAGACTTTGCCTCTCTCTGCGTTTTCTACCGTTTGTATAATGAGTTTTGTTCCGAGGAATTGTTTGACATGATACCTACAGCAACCTTTTTTCACCGCACCGCTCGCCATCGGCAGAGGATTCATTCGCACACCTTATAGCCAGGGTCGGACTGTGCGGTTTCAGAGAAACTTCCTGCCGCGAACGCTCAGGTTGTGGAATGATCTACCTGCTGAGGTTTTCCCGCGCGACTACAGTATGGGGTTCTTCAAAAGGGGTGTTTGGAAATTTTTAAAGGGTCGGCAACGCGCGTGTGATGCCTCTGGTATTGCAGGCGTTCATAGGCTACGGTAACCGCTTACCAACAGGCTTAAGCTTGTTAAGCTTGTTTGCTACCATGGTAGTATAAAAAAAAAAGTTATATTATACTTACTTATTTGTACGTATATATAAATAAATAAATAAAATAATCGTGTTTCTTGTCTATAATTTATTTAGATTACATCCTTAAGTAATTACTGTATTAACATCAAGTTTGTGACCTTTACAGTTACTGAGTGAGCATGTAACGCAACGACTTCATTATTTTAACATAGCCTCTTAAGACTGCATCAACCCCGGACAGATAAAAAATAAAAAACAATATATAAATAAAATAAATAAATTAATAATGCTGGACAGTTCACACAACATTATTTAGCCCCAAGCTAAGCAGAGCTTGTGTTATGGGTACTAGATACCTGTTTTTTTAATACATTACATAGATAGTTTTTTTTTATTATACATAGGTAATACCTAGAACATCCTGAACAAATATTTGCAGATCGTACAAATATTTGTGCCGAGGCGGGAATCGAACCCGCAACCTCCTGGGTCACTGGCGAACCTTCGCCCGCCGCGCCACAGAGGTCTTCATGATGACGTCATGATGATGACATGTAACTAACCGTCAGAAAGTGCGCTTGCTTGGCGTTGAGTCTGAGGCTGGCCTTGGCCACGGCGACCAGCACGCCGGAGTTGCCGCTCGCCAGCACGGCCGGCAACTTGCCACACAGCTCCTCGAACATGGGCTCAAACTGAAAATAAGTCACAAAAACACCGGATGATTTAAAAAAAAACACCCAACAGTCACATACATAGTCCTGATCCCACACTAGGATCCCCTGTGTCGTGGGTATCAGGAACTACGAGCACCATGCTACCACAACACACAGACACGATACTTATATTTGTAGATTCTACAAACATTTATATTAAATACACATACACACATTACATTTTTTATTTATTTTTTATATTGTGGCTCTCGCCAGTGTTCGAAGCAGCTCGAGACACAGCGGCACAGCTCTGCCTGCTTCAGAGGCAGCTTTCGCTATGCAGCCTCAAAGTGCTGGAACAATATCCCGCCACCGATAAGGGACCTGCAAAGCTTATATTGTTTTAGATCTAAATTAAATAAATTTTTGTTTGACCATCAAAAGGATCAGGAAAGTCTAAGACACGACACAAGTGCTCTGTAAAAGTTTCCTTTTCGGAAAGTAATTTTTTTTTTCGTTGGTATGATTATTGTAAAAAAAAAAACTTTCTTATATTTACTAAAATTGTGTCAGTGGTTTTTTAAAATTTGAGCATACCTGACCTTTCTTTACCTTATTCTTATTATTAGTTTTCTTTATGTTAGTTGTGTGTATAGTCGTTGCGAGTAGTTAGCCGTAACGCCAACAAGTGGTTCTGCCGGAAGACCAGCGTTGGTTGCTAGCTTGCTGTCAACCAACTCATGCTGAGGCAGAACCATTTTGTTACTTGAGTTACACCTAGTACGTCCATATCTGTTTCTTCTTAGTGTGTTTTGTGTTTCTGTGTAGCTCTTGTATACAAATAAATATATATTCTTTCTTCTTTCTTTCTTTTTCTTTATTTATCCCGCAGCGGGAATCGAACCTCTTGCGTCTCAGCCGGCTACTCGCCACGGAGGTCTTAGATTAGTATCAGAACTGTTAGCTGATCAAAAAGAGGCCAAGCACTGTCAGTCCATAAATCAGTGGATAAACCATCGAGAAGTTGCGTTGTCCACCTGTTTTCATCATCAGATTACGCTACAGCTACCAATAAATGTTTCACATCCGTTTTCATCCGATGTTTCGATTTCCGTCGTCAGAAATCGGATGACGGAAATCGCATCTAGTGCATAAACTACCATACAAATAGATCTACGACTACTCCGGACCGTATTTTCACGGATTCAGATCGGACTTAGTGCGAAACCGCTCTAATCGCATACCCTTCTCCGTTCCAGGTGTCAAACTCAGGTTCTCCTTGACAGTAGAGTTGTCAACTCACCTCCTCTTTGACAGTGCAGTTGTCGAACAGCCGCTGCACCGTGAAGTTGAGCATGGGCACGGTGGCGAGCCGCGCGAGGCGGTTGATGAAGCAGCGCGCGTAGATCTGTGTGTACGACTTCTTCTTGGCCACGAACAGCGCCGCTTCCAGGAGCCTGCAATTTACAATAACCACAGAATACATAATAGTACACAAAAAAATTACATATCGTCTTAAGCGGTAACTTCTGCCTATAACAATGCAGTCAATAGATCATACCTGACAGCCGATTGTGAGCCGAAGACGGGCGGCAGACTCCCTTCAGGAGTGGCGTCCACATCCTGTTTGCTGTCTTCTTCCATCGCGTCCAGGTCTACCTTATCCTTCTTCTCGTCGGCGCCGGTCGACACCCAGCCTTCAGGGGCGAAGGACTCGTCTAGCAGCTTTTTGACTAAATCCTGATGAAAGTATGTGATTTTTGAATAGCCGTAAACTTTGAACTTTTTGCCGTAACTAAACGTCATAACACCCAACAGTCACATACATAGTCCTGCCGACCTAGCCAAGTGGGAGTCGCTTCGAAGCGAGTCCATTTCTACAGTTGAAATACAATACAGTTGACCACGTGCCATTTCGATAGCTTACGTCAATCTCAACATTGTTGGCTTGTCTACTAACGTCATCGCTATTAGAATGTTACATTGTCTACCTACGGCCTCTGATCCCACACCAGGATCCCCTGTGTTGTGGGTATCAGGAACTACGAGTACTATGGTACCATAACACTCAGACCCGGAACAAATGTTTGCAGATCATAAAAACATTTGTCCCGCAGCGGGAATCGAACCCGTAACCTCTCGCATCACAGCCGGCTACACGCCCGACGCGCTACAGAGGTCGTCAACTGCGAAGAGCCATAGAATCATCAGCGACCCCAAGCTCTCCGATACTTTTGAACCGCTTAGCGAACACAGAGCCATTGGATCTCTTTGCGTGTTCTACCGACTCTACAACGGGGAATGCTCTGACGAGCTTTTCTATCTCATGATTCATCCTCAAGATTTCACCATCGCTCTTCCCGGCACCGTGACAAAACTCATCCACGCACATCATAGAACCCTGGGTTTCTCGTATGACTCGTTTCTCGAGATCATTTCTTCCCCATACCTACAAACTATAGATTGAGTTTCCATCTGAGGTTTTTCCGCTTGGTTTTACGACATGTGTCGCTTCAAGAAAAATTATCATAAATTCCTTCAGGGTAGGCAGTGCATCTACAAAACCCCCGGTGTTCCCGGTGTCTAAAAGCGATGGTGAGCAGTTTAAATTAGGTGGGCCCTAAGCTAGTTTGCCTATCAGTTGAATAAAAAAAATTTTTTTGATTCGTTCAGCAGATTTATAACTAAATGCTGTTTAAAGTATGTGATTTTAGAAAGAATGGTTAAATCGTTTTAGGTATTTTCTTACCTTCTTTCGCTTTATTCTAAAAAGGAAATGAATTTTTAGATAAAAAGTATCAAGAAAGTGTTTATGACTCAAAAAAAGGCGCATACACAAAATCATAGTTTTTTTATTTGGTTTGTATTACGGATCAATTAGATGGATGGAAAATAAGGTAAGACGCTGACCCATGATATTCAACGCTACCACGACGCACCAAAATAACCCATTACACTCTAGCCACAATGCACCAAAATGGCTTAAGACACAAAAAAGTTTTTTGATTAAAAAAAAAAAACCATGTACATGCTTATATGAAATTAGTGATCGGAGCCGTGAGCTGATAAAAATGAGCCCAAACACTGCCAGCTACTAATCATCGAGGTGTTCCGTTTCACACTTTCAGTCTCCATCATCAGATCAGCTCGCTGTCACCATTATATTGCATTGTCATCGGAACTTGATAATATGTAAAATTTCAACTCAATCGGTTTAAAATTCAGTTGCAAGATTCGTCTCACACAAACAGGTAAGTACAGTTTTACCCAAAATATAAGTCCGATCGGCTGTTTTCGTTTGCGCAGAAAAGCGCAGACTGATTTCTGACAGTAGCCGAAAGTATATTATAGCTCCATGTATAGCTCTGACCCAAACCATAGCTCTGTCCCGCTCACATCTAAGAGTCGACCGGTCGCGATTTTGCCGCGAAATCGATTAACCAATAACAGCGCAAGATTTTAGCGCGCGATTGCTATTGGTTGACTTATATTTTGGGTAAAACTGTAAGTTCAATAAAAGCTTCTAAATAACAGGTCACATATGGGAGGATTGTCTTATTTCTTAAATGGCTTTACCTTAGTAACATGTTTGTCCACGTTCTTGACAGCATACAACAGCACCTGCAGTAACGCTGACGTTATATTCTTGTATGGAAGATCCTTGAACTGTGGCCAGGCTGAGATACGGTCCGCAAACTCCTTGGCCAACTCCTTGAATTCCTCTGGGACAACCCTGTAGTTCATTTTAGTTGTGTGAGGTGGGATACCTGAAATTTATTTAAATTTGATTAATACTTGCCAGCCTTACTCATCCCCTGTAGGCTATGTGCCAATTGATCACACTAAAAAAACCTACCTTTATTAATCATGTTCACCATCAACAGCCATTAAACATCCATTACTAGACATAGACCCAAAGAATGCCACCTCCATCCACCAACTTCCTGCACTAATCATCTGACAACCTCTGTATCGCATCGGGAGACTGAGATGCGAGAGGTTGCAGGATTGATTCCTGCTGCGAGCAAATGTTTGCATGGTCTGCAAATATTTGTTCCGGGTCTGTGTTGTTGTGGTAGCATGGTACTCTAAGTTCCTGATATCCACGACACAGTGGATCCTAGTGTGGGATCAGGACTATGTATGTGACTGTTGGATGTTATGTTATGTTATCATAACCAAACAGTATACCAGATTTATCACAGACACTATATACCATGAACAATAATACAAGGTTCAGAGGACACTCGCTGAAGCTGCAATGCAGGCCAAGTACCAGCAATCTGAGGAGGCACGTATTGCCTAATCGCGTCGTACACACTTGGAACCGGCTATCAGACTCAGTGATCAGTGCCCCCTCAGTGAATTCTTTCAAAAATAGACTTGACAAACAATTAAAGTGCACTGATAAGGACTAAGATATACACGCATCAGCTCCGAGAGCTGCCTGTGTATTATAATTAAATAAATAATAATAAATAATAAATCATTAATCCTACCTTTATGAACATTAGCATTCTCGATAGCCATACTGTTCATCTTGGGTTTCTCTCCAGGCAGCAACGTGATACCGCTCAAGCATTTCAATGCACTCCGTAAAATATGGTTTGCATATGAATCCCACACAAAATCCTCCAGATTATTGAGCACATATTTACACATCTTTATTGTATAATCATAGCATTTTTTTATATGCTCGTCTGAATATTTTTTGCTTTCTAACTTAATTTTCTTTTTAGGTACTTCTTCCTCCGTACTTTCTTGTAAATGCTCTGTAGCCCGATCGCAAGAGACTCGTAATAATGTCTCGATAACATGACTTGTGAAGTTGTCGGAAGCCATTTTACGTAAGTGAGGGTCGATGGCTTCTGTGAATCGTTCCAAGTCCTCAGCAGATGCGTACGGCAGCAGTAGCTCGATCACTCGGCTTCCGAGCTGGTTACTGACGATGTTGACTTCATCACCTCTGGTGCGGTCTAGGACGTTGGTCACTAGAGTTACTGAAAACCAATATTGAGAGACACTATTAAGTCTGTAGGTCAACGATCTAAGCTCCTTTTCAACGCCCGCCATCTCTCTCACTCTAGTGAGCGTCGTACACAAAAATGTAGTTTTTTATTTATTGCGAAAATAAAGACTTTATCAACATAATGCCTTCTTTATATATCTAGTTCAATTATCATCAAAAGTCTCAAGAACTTATTTAAAGTATTCATCGACTACTAGCGATTTATTGTAAAATTTGGAAGCAACTTTTTAAATTTTTTTATATTGAGAAAATTGTATGGTCTCGTGTTTAGGACTAACAAAATGCTTAGCATTAATCCTCAACTTGACCGTATATTCATTACCAGCGTCTCGCCCCGGCTTCGCACGGGTAGATTGAGTAAAACCAGTCTCCCCAGCTTCCAACCTCACACCATATATAATCAAAATCAGCTCAACAGTTATGGAGAGGAGCTACACATAACGCGAACGAAGTCAAGTGCGGAAGCTAATAAAACAACAGCAGCTCTATACCTCGCTCCCTTTAGCTCTATGTACCTCGCTGATAACGTAGCTTTCTAAAGGAGAAAGAATTTTTAAAATCAGTTAATCCACAAACAAACGCCTTCCCTCTTAGTATAATTACTTGGTATACTATATTAGTCTGTCAGCATAGTAAAGACAAAGTGAATTCTACAGTACTCTTGATGTAACAGAGGAACATGCTAAGCAATGTGAGGTAGAACATTCTTAACCAAAATCTGGATGAAAACATGATTTGTCCAGAATTCAGTTTCTTTGAGTGAATAACGCGAGTGAAGCCGTGCGCGACCGCCAATACATTTACTGTAACATTGATGGATAGATAGCCCTGTCTAAATTACAACCAGAACATGCCCTAAGTGTTTCGTTACACATAGACGTTTGTGAGTCTCATGTGCCTGTCGTTTCCCCAGCTGCTCTTTCTACTACTAAATGACAATAAACTTACGTCTTTCTTCTTCATCCTCAATGCCTTTCTTGATAGCATCCAGGATTCCTACGAAGTACTGATACAATTCTTCAGACATCTTCGTTCCGCGGCCCATTTGGCCCTTTTTAGCGTACTTCTTCGCATTGGAGAGGAAGTTCTTGCGTTTCTTCCTCCATTTCCTCTTCGGATCTGAGCTGTCGTGGTTGTTTTCAGCGTAATCTTCACCCATTTTAGCAGTAAAACACAAATGAAAACAATGTTTTGTAAATGAATTGATATTTATTTCGAGGTTATTCAAACGTCAAGCTCACGCTGCTGATGAAAAATGACATTTGACACATGTGTTTTTGTGGCTGTCAAATATGGTCAAATTGTTTGTAACACGCCAAAAAAAGAAGAAGAAGAAGACACAGAATAAATAATGCGCAGAGGCCATTACCTAAGCTAAGAAGAAGAATAAATATAATAATACAGGTAATTCCTCAAAAGTCATAAAAAAAAGAGGAATAAATAAATAAATAATGCTGGACAAGTTCACACAACATTATCTAGCCCCAAGCTAAGCAGAGCTTGTGTTATGGGTACTAGACAACTGATATACCTAGTACAATATATTACATGGATAGATATTTTATATTATATATAGAAAATACCCAGAACACCCTGAACAAATATCTGCGGATCGCACAAATATTTGTTCCGAGGCGGGAATCGAATACGCAAATCGAGTACGGGGGGGGGGGGGGGGGGCTCCATCCACAGCGTCGTCCGGTTCGTGGTTGCCACTCGAGGACCTTAATTCCCAACGATTAGGTATCTGTTCTGCGAACTATTATGGCCTGCCCATTGCCACTTCAAGACCTATGTCGCTGATCTTGGTTCTTATATTGATCGCCTCGCTTGGGATTCTATCACGTAGTGAAACTTGGAGCATAGCTCTCTCTATAGCCTAGTGCACGACTTTGATCTTGTGATGCGGCCAATAGTTAGCAAGCACGTCTCAAACCGTAAGTCATCACTGGCAACACGCAATTTCGTCTTGCGGCTCTGCGGTAGGTATCTGTGACACGTCTTGTGACGAGGTTTTTTTTTTAATACAACTTGGAATGACAGATCAATCAGATGACCCACCTGATATTAAGCGGTAGACTCTGTCTATGAACAGTGCATTACCACATAGGTCACGTCCACCTAGAACGCGCCCTATGCGGCATTGCACTGCGCCCGCCACCCTAAGACATAAAGATGAAAAATCTCATTTGCCTGTAATTTCACCAGCACCCACATACCCTTCAAACCGGAACACAGCAATGCAAGCACTACTGCTTTGCGGCAGAAATAGGTATGGTGGTAGTACTTCCCCGGACGAACACTTTCACAAAAAAGGTCTACTACTACTAAAGGTGTGACATATTTCCCTAACGCTGCCTAGCCGAGTTGGATTAGTCGAAATAAATTTTAATTTTATTCATCGAGGAAAATGCTGGCCATTTCTCACTAGTACGTAGTTATGTAAACCTACTAGGTTTTTAACTACCTACGTAAATAAGTAAGTAGTTAAATAAGCACCGCGATTTGTGTTTCCATTTTATGGAAGCCTCTATAACAAAAACTTATCAATTATAGGTACATATAAGCTTCGACCAAATTACTTTGTTCGAAGCTTATAAGGCATTAATTATACAAAACAAAACACCCAACAGTCACATACATAGTCCTTGTTCCTACACTAGATCCCCTGTGTCCTGGGTATCAGGAACTACGAGTACCAGCTACCGCAACACACAGACACGGAACTAATATTTTCAGACTTTACAAACATTTGTCCCGCAGCGGTAATCGAACCCGGAACCTGTCGCATCTCAACTGGCTACTCGCCCGGCGCGCCACAGAGTCCGTCAATAACACTTCCTCTTGCTTCCTGGATGTCGAGTAGGTAGGTACTTTCAAGCTTGTTTACGAAATCAAGGGTTTCTCACGGTGAACCGGATTAGAACTTAATTACTTGTTACGCAAAATTAGCAGAAGATTTATTCACAGCTCATAGATAAACAGCTCACAAACACCAACCACCAATTTCTTTCGGCCATTTTCGAAAAGAGACGGCGTCTTCTTTTATTTTATTTCAAATCCAAGTGTTTTTTTGAGTTATTTTGTGTAATTTTGGTTGCATTTTATCCAATGTAGCTCGTCTATAGAGCACACACACTGCACAAGTGTAGTGAAATGAAATGGAATGTGAATGGAAGTGTATTGCGTGACTTTTCAAATTGGTGGAAATTGTCTACCAAAGGCGAGCATTACATTGATTAAAATGCCACCAAAATTACACAAAATAACTCAACAAAAACACTAGAAAATAAAAAAAATAAAATAAAAGTAAACGACGTCTCTTTTCGAAAATAACTTATTAACCTCATCAAAGCAATGCAAGCGAAATTTATATTTATATTCTTATATTTTTATTATTTACTTTCACTTAGTCATATTTTTCCTTTCTTTGAAATTAGCATAAGCATTTTTGTTAGTATCCATAATTTTTGTAATATTTGTGTAACCCTTTTTTGGTCTTATTGTTGTGTATTTTGTTATTTGGACTATATATATTGTAACGCTGTTGGTTTACCTCAATAAAATAAAAAAATAAAAAAATAAAAAAAAAAAAAATGGCGGGAAGAGCCAATTTCTTATTCTACTAGAGTGTAACAATTGTGGTATTTTAGCCACTGTGTCCTTAATTTTATTACAACCCAAGTGCAAAGAGGCCTATTGAGGCTCTGTCTACCCTTTCGGGGAAAAAGGTGTGTGTAGGAATTCGGATCAAGTAGGTATTATCTAGGTAACCTACGTCAGGCAGGGATGAGGTGTCACAGTTGGTAATTCGATAGGAAATATGGATAAAATCCATAAAGTACACAAAATTTCCCTCTCTGGTCTCATTTGGTGGTTAATGACGTCAACTTTCGTTACCTAATCATCAGGGACTTTTTAATTAGTATACAGTATAATAAAATGGGCTATAGAATAAGGATGTAGGTAAAGTGACCTGTATTTACGTAATGTATGATTGTAATGAAGGATATACCTACCTACTTACTTAAGAGATGCATATATCACGCATATGCATTGAATGAGCGCTTGCCTAGTTTACTACAAATAATGTAGGTACAACATTATTTACTTACTCTAACGACATACTTAATATGCTTAATGTAATACAAGATAAATGTTTTTCTCATGTAAGTGACATGCTAATCTGCCTTTTTGAGAACGAATTTCTTTAACCCGAAATGAATGGTGTCCAAGACAAAATAGAAGAAAGAAAGGAAGACAGCGTCTTAGATGGGAGGACGATATTCAGAAAATGGCTGGTGTTACTTGGAAGAGGATGACCAGTAGTAGTAGAGCTTTTTTGTGAAAGAGTTCGTCCGGGGAAGTACTACCACCATACCTATTTCTGCCGCAAAGCCGTAGTGCTCGCATTGCAGTGTTCCGGTTTGAAGGGTAAGGGTGCCGGTGAAATTACAGGCACATGAGACTTTTCATCTTTATGTCTCAGGGTGGCGGGCGCAGTGCAATGCCACATAGGGTGCGTCCTAGGTGGACGTGACCTATGAGGTAATGCACTGTTCATAGGCAGAGGTTACCGCTTTACATCAGGTGGGCCATTTGCTTGTTCCGTCATACTAGTAATATAAAAAAAAAAAAAAAAAAAAAAAAAATATGACCCATGGTCGAAAAGGGTGGCAAGCTCTCGGGGAGACCTTTGCGGATACGCAAGACAATCTTAATAAAGATGTCAAATAAAAAAAAACTCGATGAAATATACGAGAACTCGTTTTGTTCCATAAATTCCTTCGTATCTTTGTTAAGGGAATTTTCGAAGATCTTCGGGTAATACAGTTGTGGTGAAATATATCCTTAGCAATTTGCCGGAATCACTCAAGATCTCAATATGACTAGCTTTCCCTTGCACCGTTATCAAATTGGCCAGAACCTTACCAAAACTTACTTATAACGGGTGCTCCCAGCACAACTTATAATTCTGTAATCCACTTACCATGAAATTCAATTGAATTAATCGCAGATGAAGCACCTTCTGGGTCCAATAGCTCTTCAATATTTGATGGTTAAAACATTTTTATCCTGCACGTATTTGGGACCAGTACGTGTAGCATAAGTAAAAAAAAAACATAGTTTTTTACTCTTATATTCATGTTAAATAAGATTGTTTAATAAAGGCTGAAATAAAAATAAATACTAAAAGGTTAGTACGTCTAGGTTCATAAATACAGCGAGTAAAAGTCTACTGGGCCATTACTCCGAGATTGAGGAGTTTATCGCTAGGGGGGCGCTCGAGCTCTCTGCATACAAACGGAGTTTACTCCTATTTTGGATATTATCTGAACAAACTCCATTACATTTTGTGCACATGATTAATACACTAATATCTACGCCCTTTTTTATATGGAAATCTTATAACCCGTACTAGTTTTATTCTATACTAGCAGCGCCCCGCGGTGTTACCCGCATACTATACCGCATACCCGAAATTTTCGAAAAGAGACGTCGTCTTCTTTTATTTTATTTCATTTCCTAGTGGTTTTTTTTTTAGTTGAGTTTATCTTGTGTTACTTTGGTGGCATTTTAACCAACCTAGGTCGTCTATAGAGCACAAGTGTAGCGAAATGAAATGGAAGTGTATTGCGTGTATTTACAAATTGGTAGAAATTGTTACCAAAGTTTGTCATTTATAATCTATATAATATGGGCGAGGTTTTTAGATCAAACTTTTCTTTACTTTTACAATTTATGAGTACAGTACGAACAGTCAATGGTCAGGTTTATGGTCATTATGCAAAAAGCTGATTTTCGGAGGCTTTTACCGAATTTAGTTTTCAAAATCACACTTTTTTGTTTAGTTATACATACATATATACATATAAACTCACGCCTATTTCCCGGAGGGAGGTAGAGACCACGGATTTCCACTTGCTTAGATCCTGACATACCTCATATTTGCTTCAGTCACTCTCATCACATTCTTCATACATGCTCGTCGGTTATGGGACCTACTTTTGACCGGCCTTTTTCCAGAATGTCTCCGATCTGGTCTTAATACGTACGCTTATTTATAAACCTAGATAAGATCTAGATAAGAACCTAGATCGTCTTTAAGACTATATATTAATTGCATAAAACATCTAAAGAAAAATTTGTTACAAGTAACACCATAACCACTACGTTCCATTCGAGCGTGTGTATAAATAAATAAATATAAATAAATAATGCTGGACAGTTTACACAACATTATCTAGCCCCAAGCTAAGCAGAGCTTGTGTTATGGGTACTAGATAACTGATATACTTAATACAATACATAACATAGATAGATATTTTTATTATACATAGAAAATACCCAGAACACCCTGAACAAATATCTGCATATCGCACAAATATTTGTTCCGAGGCGGGAATCGAACCCGTAACCTCCTGCGTCACAAACCAACCTTCGCCCGCCGCGCCACAGAGGTCGTCAAAATATTTTGTGCTAATTTATAAACCTAGATATAGTCCTCAGGATACTTAAATGCATAAAACATCTGAAGAAAAAAATTGTTACAGCGCCATAATCACGTACGAGCTACGTACGAGCGTTTGTATGGTAAGTATGACCGGGTGGGCCGCTCTTAAAGCTCTACCTCGCGCTCTATAGCTGGCTGATTACTACTCTGGTTAGGTACTAACGTGTCACAAATAGTTTTATAAGGCATCCATTTACTCCACTGGTCAGTAGCACAGGTGACCGTGAAAAGGCCAGTCGCGATTTACAGTCATATGTATTTGATTAAGAGTTAATAACAAGATAACATTAGATAAAATAGTTTTTAACAGTTAACATGAAGGTACATTTGGTAAGACTTTATTTTTCAAAATATTTTTAACAGACAATTTTTGTCGATGAACAATTCTGAAACTTTACGTAGACCTTGGTTGGTTTTGGATGACAATACATTATTATGATGCCAGCGAGCTGATCTGATGATGGACACAACGGACAACGGAAGTCCTCGTTGGATAACAGTAGACTTGCCGTGTTTGGGCTCACATTGATCAGATCACGGTTCTGCTTACTTATTTTATCATCAACATTTACTTCTTAAAAGTTACTTTGGGACCACTTAGTGCATTTTTTGGGTCACCACCTGTCACTTCTTTATTCCCACGATGGTGCAACCCACGCTGAAATTAAACCCATTGAGGCTCTGCCTACCCTCTCGGGAAAAAAGACGTGTGTCTATATATGTACCTATGTTTGTATCTATTTATTGGAAAAGTGTATTTAATTTATAATAAACACACTATTTATTATTAATTAATATTATTTATTATTTTTGTTTTAAATATTGTTAACTTGTTCAAAGTTGCTTTTTGTGACGCTTCGAAAAGAAAATCGTCTGAGTTAACTGAACGTAAACTTAGACCTAACTTACTTAACGTAAAGTTTTAATGACAGTAAAAGAGATAAATTTTACATTTGAATAGTCCAAAAATACCAACACGGACATCACATAAAATTAATTGGATGCCTATTAATAAACAAATCAAAAACTGGTTCTCTTTAACGTTGGTAACCCATGCCGGCAGGTCAGATACACACGTCAAGTTAATATTAAGGCGGGTATTCACTTATGTGAAAATTTGCCAACGTTCAAGTTGTATATGTATTGTACAACTGGAAATGGGGTAAAAAGGGGAAGAGGTTTATAATCTTGCCCGACGACCCGCGAGGTACTTTTAAAGTTTTGTAGTAGGCTTCCAATTTGACGGACACTCAAAATTCCCGTTCCTGTTTGTCCTGTTTGTCCATACAGGACAAACAGGAATTGTCAATTTTTGTCCCGGAGTGGGGACAGATTCGGGGACAAATAGGAACTACTCCAATCTAATCGCCAATCGTGCGTTCTCTAACACTGAGCTACTTTAATGAGAGTGTCACCGTAGACAAACATAATGAGGAAGTAAGTTATGTATTCTTAAGTTTTTTGTGTGTATTTGATGCATAAGCATGCTGTAAATAATAATTAGATTTTTTGTGATTTACATTTTGACCCTTCCTGATTTTATACAAGATTACTTTCCTCTCTGTCTGTGGGACGAATCTGACGATCGAATTCGATATCCGATCAGTAGAAGTAGATTTAGTAGTAGTATAGAATAGAACAGAAAAATAGTTACTTGACACAAAATAACACATGAATACAAAAACACAAAGTCGAAAATACAAAGAAGGAAACACAACATTAACAAAAAAATGAAAATAAAGCATTAAAAAAAAAACCTAAAGTAGGCAGTACAAATCGACTCATGTGTATGTGTGCCAAAATGGCGTTAGTAATAGAGCTTTTTTTCTGAATACATAAAGAGTTCTTCTGGGGAAGTACTACCACCATACCTATTTCTGCCGCAAAGCAGTAATGCTCTCATTGCTGTATTCGTGTTTGAAGGGTGGTTGCCGGTGAAATTAGACATGAGACTTTTCATCTTTGTCTCAGGGTGGCGGGCGCACTGTAATGCCACATAGGGTGCGTCCTAGGTGGACGTGTCCTAGTGATAATGCACTGTTCATAGGCAGAGGGTACCGGTTAACATCAGTAGGGCCATCTGCTTGATCCATTATTAGAAGTAGAAAATATTTAAAAAAAGTTTCTATGAACCTAGGTTCATACGTATGTACGTCTCGACGTACTTACGATCGAAATATTGAATTGTAATTAAGAAGTCCCTGATGATTAATCAACGAAAGCGTCACAATGTTGACGTCACACCAGGTAGGGAAATTTTATGTACCTACGTTATGGATTTTATCCATATTTCCTACCGAATTACCAACTGTAACACCTCACCCCTGTACTCTTATTTATTCTGTGCCCCTGCGATACCTAGCTAATACCTACTTGATCTGAATTTTACATACATACATAGACACCCATCTTTTTCCCCGAAATGGTAGACAGAGCCTCAGTGGGCCTCTTTTCACCTGGGCTGTAACTAAATTAAGTGACGACAAAACGCAAACTAGTTGGACAAGCCTTTAAAGCCTTGCCAAACAAAACTACTGGTGTCCTTAAGGCCACAGTGGAGAAAATACAATAGTTGGTACACTCTAGTAGAATAAGAATGCGTTGGTAGAGCACGCTGCGCTGGTATACGATAGATGCCGTGGCATGCCGCTGGCTGGGGCTGTGACCCTAACTTCCGATGAGGCCTTGGTTTCGGATCTCGGTCGTGCATAAATAGATTGCACTCGAAAATTACTCTCAAACGGTATCGTCAGAATATCTACCACGAACGACGAATAATTCGAAACGTGTTTTTTTTTGTACAATTTTTTTACTGTATTCATACCGAATTCCAAATCGCGAGTTTAAACGTGGTTTTACCTACTTATTTTCAGCCACATAGTTCATAGTTTCTTTATTGATAACCTTCGATAAAAGAACTTTTATCGAAGTTGATAACAGATTAAAGTTACATGTCAAAAACATGAATACCTACATGAATATAAATATAATAAATTGGTATGTATATAGTAATTAATTTAAAAAACAAAAATACCTTTAGATTGCTAGCAGCGGTAGCACAACTGTTTCATATGTATTTTGTACATACCTTGTATTATTCTTTCTGTAAATAAATGTATTATGATGAGTAAAAATAAAACAAAAAAACATGATCATTTAAAATTCATAATAATAAATTACAATTAAAAACTAAAGTAGATATGTAAGTACATAACCATAATAAAAAATAAATAAATAAATAATACCAGGACAGTTCACACAACATTATCTAGTCCCAAGCTACGCAGAGCTTGTGTTATGGGTACTAGATAACTGATATACTTAATATATTAATACATTACATAGATAGATATTTTTTATTATACATTAGAAAATACCCAGAACATCCTGAACAAATATCTGCGATCGCACAAATATTTGTTCCGAAGCGGGAATCGAACCCGCAACCTCCTGCGTCGTAGGCGAACTTTCACTCGCTGCGCCACAGAGGTCATCATAATAGGTAGATCCTAATGAAGTAAGCTCGTTACAATCAAAGCAGTAGTGCGCGCATTGCTGTGTTCCAGTTTGAAGGGCGGTTGCCGGTGAAATTACATGCACATGAGACTTTTCATCTTTATGTCTCAGGGTGGCGGGCGCAGTGCAATGCCACATAGGGCGCGTCCTAGATGGATGTGACCTTTTAGGTAATGCTTTGTTAAAAGCAGAGGTTACCGCTTAACATCAGGTGGGTCATAAGGTTGTTCCATCATTCACAAAGTAAAAAAAAAACTATCATTCTGAATTTTTGCACACTCCTTGGTTCTGAAGACATTTCAAAATAGTATATGAAATTTTATGATACATCCAATATTTTCCTTAAAGGTTGTTATGAAAAAAACTATTTTTAACCGCCGTCGCGAAAATAGTGATAAGTGAATGAGGTGTGTAGGTACCTATCTGTCTGTGGCATCGTTATACTCTGGAACGGGTGCTCTGATTTCAATGCGGTATTATAATGTTTACGAGATGGCTCTTAGCTTGTTTGGTGAAATTACAGGCACATGCGACTTTTCATCTTTATGTCTCAGGGTGGCGGGCGCAGTGCAATGCCACATAGGGCGCGTCCTAGGTGGACGTGACCTATGTGAGAATGCACTGTTCATAGGCAGTGGTAAGGTGGGCCACCTGCATGTTCCGTCATTCAAGTAGTATAAAAAATAAAAAATAAAAATTGATTTGGCCGTTTCCAGGATAATCAAAATTTAAAAAAAAAACGACTTGACAACCTCCTCCTTTTTTAGGGTTCCGTAGTCAAAGACAAGGAACCCTTATGGATTCGTCATGTCTGTCTGTCTGTCTGTCTGTCCGTGTATGTCTAAATTACCATGTAAACTTCACTGAAAATTGGTTTGAACGAAATCTAGTAAGTAGTTTTTTATTTTTGGGGTTCCCCATACTTAGAACTGAAACAAAAAAAAAAAAAAAAACCCATACGTGTGGGGTGTCTATGGATAGGTCTTCAAAAATGATATTGAGGTTTCTAATACCATTTTATTCTAAACTGAATAGTTTGCGCGAGAGACACTTCCAAAGTGGTAAAAAGTGTGTCCCCCCCCCATAACTTCTAAAATAAGAGAATTATAAAACTAAAATAAAAATATGATGTACATTACCATATAAACTTCCAACTAAAATTAGTTTGAATGAGATCTAGTAAGTAGTTTTTTTTTAATACGTCATAAATCGTAATCCATCCAAGAACTTTTATATAATGTTACTTGCTGCTACGGAACCCTTCATGGGCGAGTCCGACTCGCACTTGGCCGCTTTTTTTGAAGTTGGTTATAACAAGGCCTGAGGCCTTAGCATAATCAACCTATTAGTTCCCAGTGTGGCGACCATAATTTAAAATAATAAATAAATAATGCTGGACAGTTTACACACATTATCTAGCCCCCAAGCTAAGCAGAGCTTGTGTTATGGGTACTAGATAACTGATATACTTAATACAATACCTTACATAGTTTTATTTTATTTTATTATACATGTCTCTCAATACTATGGCTCCTTTAAAGGAGTATGAACAGCCTGAACTACTAGGGCCCGATTCATACTGATGCAAGTCACAGCTTGCGAATTGTTAGTCTTAGGTGTTAGTAATTTCCTTATCATTTAACTGCATAATGGATGATGCTGTTTTTGGTCGATTACGAGCTGTAGGCATGCCTAATTCAGATAAGAATTATATTTTAATTGGTATATTTTTATAACTGCTATCATTAAAGTAAGTGTTTTTGGAGACTGTATTTGTTAAAACATTTTTTACAATATGTCGTTATCATTTCCTTGGAATTTCACAATAGGACAGAATCAGGATACGGGTTTTTTTGTGAGTCTTACGTGGTTTATTTATATTCGCAAAAAATAAATGATCTTAAAACACGTGACAGGACTTATGACGACTTTAACCGTGATGAGACTACTTAATGATGTGAATAAATGGTGTTTGTATCTAATAATGAGCTGGCATATTACCCATCTAATATAAATAAGGATATTACGTACGTTTTTTGTTAAATTATTTAAATAAAATTAATATTCAATAATCAACTATTAATTCAAGTATTTAAATATAATCAATGTATTAAGTATCTTATTAAGGACGCTTCTGTCTGGTAGTGATTGAGCTACCTTTAGATCGCTAGCAGCGGTCTTCAGATAGCTCAGTTGTTACTTTTTTTTTTGCCTACTTGTATTAGTTGTACATAACCATAATAGATTCAAAAAAATAAAAAATTAAGTCCGAACAAGGTTTTAAGGGAAATAAAAAGTTGCCCGGAAAATTGCAAATTCGGGAAAAACTGAATGTGCTTTTTTCTATGGGATTTTTGTATGAAATCAAGACTATTGTACTAATATTTATTCTGTGCTATTGTATAGGACAAGACTATTATTTTATCAAGTTAATAATAAATTCTCACACTTAACTAGGTCTTCTTCTTCTTTGTCCTTATCTTTAGGGGTCAACCCTCCTTCATGCGCCATTCTGTACGCTTTAGCGTGAGTTCAGGGTCTAATAACATCGTCTTCGAGCCTCGACTCTGCAAATTTGACAAGCAACTACACAGGCGTCTAGTGTACAGCTCGTTCACCGTAAGATGGCACCTGTAAATACTCTATGGCAGGTGCCAACTTACGGTGAATGGTCTGTACACTACACGATTTATAGTATGGAGAAATCTAAGAGCTCCTCTAGCGGGCACCTTGCGAACCTCAATTTCCATACAAAAATCCTTGAAGTGTTCACCACACGGCCGTGTAAGTTGCTTGTTACATTTGCAGACTAGCCCCTCAGGTCCTTTAGTACGGTTCCAATCCAAGTAGTAGGGGTCTGCCTGGTGTTCTTTTAGCTACTTCTACTTTTTCATCGTGCAACAAAGTCGCTATCCGTGTCTTTCTGTCTGTTTGTCCGCTTAGTTCTTCTTAAATACGCAACGGATTTTGATGCAGTTTCCTGTATCATACATAAATACAAAGACACACGCCTTTTTCCCCGAAAGCGTAGGCAGAGCCTCAAATGGACAACTTTTCACCGTGGGTTGCACCATCGTGGGAAATAGACGTGGCAAGTGATGAGCTTATCGCCGCCATTGCTTCCCACAACTGACTCTGCTAAGGCTTTCTTCCAGTAATAACACATTCCTTCAATAAGCTAGCAGCCAGGACAAATCTTATACCAACGAATCTTACAAGCAAGTCCGGGTAATCCCTTAGTCGGTTCTTACGACATCCACGGGAGGAGATGGCGGGGTCTATTCTTGGGCCGGACACACCATGGACACACACTCCTGTATCATTATTAATTTATTTCAGAAGGTATATATATATAATATGTTTGCCAGCGAATTTGGGACATAGGTAGTATAGCATTTCCAGTTGCTCTCGAATGTATATAGTTATAATTACGTGACAATCTTATAATTCCAGGGTCCATCGAACCTGCCACAGATCCTAGCGATCTTCGCCTTGTTGCAGCAGTATGGATTCGCGCAGAATGTGAAAGACTTTTTCAGCAATGCGGGGAAGTCCATCACCCAGGAGATTGCAGACGTCAAGAACCCCATCGTAGGGGGGCTTACCTCCATCGGGAGCAGCCAGTGTAAGTACCTAGACCGGTGCTGGGTGAATGCAGCAAGCCCCTGCCACTGTGTGAAAGTTTGTGGAGAAAACTGCTGCCGTACGAAGGAACTATTTTCGCTCAATTTTAAAGCAGTTAGGTATCTTCAACCGATGAAGCTGAGATTTGGCATACCTGACAAGTTCAATATGACTATACGATATTATGGTGAAAGTGAGCTGATCTGATGATGGAGACGAAATGTGGACAACGGAACTCCTCGATGATTAATAGAAAACTAGCGTGTTCAGGCTCATTTTGATCAGCTCACGCTTCTCATCACTAACTTATTTTTAAATAAATTTTTCAACATAAAAGTGTACATACATTTGGACCCAATGTGTACTCGTTTCGTTTCGTTTCGTATGAGGTAGTGCTGGCCTCTGGTGTCGGAGTTTGTCAAGCCGCCCGAGGGCCTCTGATATGGCTTATCGACTGCTATTAATCAATAACAGCCGGGCCCGACAGCTTAACGTGCCCTCCGAAGCACAGAGCGATGGAAATCCGCACATAACTTAGAAAAGTCATTGGTGCGGAGCCTAGGATCGAACCCGGTATAGTTAGATTCTGAGTCCACCATCGCTTTTTTTGCGGTGCGCGCTGCGCCCTCTGCTAGCGCTCCGACGCATGTTGCGCCGCCCAGCCGTGCCAGTTCGGTGCGCGCTGCGCCCTCTGCCGGTGCTCCGGCGCGTGTCGTGCCGCCCGGCCGTGCCGGTGCGGTGCGCGCTGCGCCCTCTGCCGGCGCGTACTTAGGTGCCTACTGTACAAGTTTCTACGAAGGATTTATGATTGAAACGACCCTTCTTACGATTTCAGATCTTAGAGCAAAAAATTCTATTTTTCACGTTAAGCGAATAATAGGAAATTATTCATCAAAGGAGCGAAGCAAGTGTCATTAAGGGGGTTTTGAAACCTATAAGTTGACATGTGCTCACGAAGGAGCAAAAGCTCCTGTGTCTCTTCAGAGGTACTGTGTGAAGTGACCTGCCTTTTTTGGGGCAAGTAATTCCCAGTGTTAATAAAAAATCCTCAATAGGTGAACCAAGGACATTTGAACGGTTGCAGAAAGTCGATGGAGGCTGCTTTAGACCGTTCGTAGTGGACCTCAAAAGGCTGATGATGATAATATCTGTTCCAGGTTCCAGTGTGAAGAAGCTGTTGGGAGTGGACTACGAGCAGGTGGACGGCATCAGCGAACCCGACCTCAACAATCTGACCCTCAACTTCATATGCCCGTAAGTTTAGTAACTTTAACTATTAGATACACTACGTACAGAGAGCTTAGTAGGAACCACTCGGAATAACGAAAAACGAGTAGAAATGTCGTTAAAGTGGCTACACACGATGAAATTTCGTGTTCAATCTGTCGAATCAATTGGTTGGAAACGAGATTGACCGTACTCTACTCACGAATCAATCCTGTTCACAATTTCATTTTAATATTGTTAGCAGATGTGCAAGCACGCGTTGAAACCACTATGGTTTTGTCAAAATACCAAAAGCGGCAATTGCTTTAGTTGTTGCATCAGTTATACAAAAAAAGAAAGAAAGAAAAAACATATTGGGTGAAAAAATTACTATTGTTACGGAGAAAAATTATTTTTTTATGAAGATTTTAGTATTTTTTTAAGAATGGATTCAGAGTGTTTTCAGGTATTTAGTAACTCCCTTTATAGCCAAAGAAAATTGAGTCTATTCACCTTTCAACGCGCATTCAATTTGTTGATTCAACTTGTCGATCGCTAGGACGGTCGACACGACACTCAACATGTTGAAAGTATGCGTCAACTTGCCTCCTCACCGCGCAATTTGTCAAATCAATTCAAATTGATTCGACAGATTGAATACGAAATTGCATCGTGAGTAGCCACTTACAACTTGTTACAGTGAACTCCGCATGGCATACAACCTGAGCTCAGTAGCTCGGCTGCTGCCCGCCACGCCAGGCTACGACCACAAGTCTAAGCTGGTGCTGTTCATGCATGGCTTCACGGACAACCCTGAGAAGACCAACTTCCAGACCATCAACGACGCCTTCCAGAGCATTGGTAAGTTTAATCAATTATCTGCAGATCGAACAAATATTTGTTCCAAGGTGGGAATGGAACCCGCAACCTCCTGCGTCGCAGGTGGATCTTCGCCAGAGTCAAAGTCAATTGTCAAAGTCAAATAGTATTTTATTCATTGAAATCACAAGGATCATTTAGAATCGTCTTAAAAAATAAAAGTTTGTTTCCTGTTCCATCCACCGCAACCAGACCTAGAAGAATCAGGCAACAAACACGGTCTGTTTTTTTTGTGTTGTTTCTCTTTTGGTTCGAAAACTTTTTGAGGCTTACCCGAGGTCAATTTACTTTGAGTGGTTCTGCAGGTCTGCTAGATTTATAGCATCGAAGACCGGAGAACCAGATTCTCCATACATAATTACTGTCGTCATGGTGCTGAAATTGATTAAACTTTGTACGTAAAAAAACATAGTGACGTCATTCATCTATATTATTATGTTGTTAGAGTTCCGTAGCTCAACAGGAAATAACTTACCCAAAGGACCACTTTTTTGTCCGTCTATCTGTCTATCTTTTAGTCAAGGCATGACCCTTTTTCTCAGAAGAAGAAAAGTCAGGCAGAAGGGTTCAATTTTAAATTAGGTGATCTTATAGTGCCGTAAAAACAAGTACCTATCTAACTCAGTGCATTAAACAGATACGGCACTGAATTATTGTATGGAAATCATGAAAATTAACAAGTCGTGAAATTAAAGAAGACGTAGTGAGAAAGTGAGAAAGGTACGCTTAGATAGATTGGGAATTTTGAAAGGATGGATTAGTAGATTGACGAAACGGGTACATAAGACGAGCGTGAATGGGACAGTGGGAAGGGGAAGACCTCGACGAACGTATTCAGACCAGATCGGAGACATTCTGGAAAAAGACCAGGTCAAGAGTACCCTTAACCTTGTACTATTATAGCATGTATGAAGAATGTGATGAGACCGAATGAAGCAAAAGAGGTATGTCAGGATCGTAGCAAGTGGAAATACGTGGTCTCTCTGCCTACCCCTCCGGGGAACAGGCGTGAGTTTATGTATGTATGTATTTATGTAGGAATAACATAACAGTTTTTCATTTTCGAAAACTCTGAAATTAGGAATAAGTTAAATTAGGAGGCACAAATAAATATGTTAAGGAGTACGGAACCCGGAATCTAACAGTCCGGAACACTCAGGGCACAAGTCTCGTGCGCACTTGTCCATAAACTTTTGATTTTATGACTCGCTTAAGTAGGTACGGCTTACCTTATGATAAGCGGTTGCCTTCGCCTATTGAAATCTGCAAAATCAAGGGCATTGCCTATGGATTGCCTGCCCTAAAGGACTCTTTTTACCCGTCTACGGCAAAGCTATAAGGAAGGGTTATGTTTTTAGCAGTCTATGTATGTGTGTTTGTGCTTACGTATGTTTTACCGTAGCGCCTAAAATACTCATCCGATTTTAATGAATGAGGTGTCAATCGCTTCTTTATTATGGTCCGGGTGGCATAGGGTACATTTTATACGAGCAAAAATAATATAATAGTTACATGCAAAAAGGGAGTTCATTTTTATTTACATTTTGCATTAAGTTGTACTTTATAAAAATACTTATTGTACCTACATGAAACTTTTTTTTTCTTTTTATTAAATCTTAAAAATGTGCGCAATAATTGTTTTATACACTCAAAAAGTATGGGTTTGTTCAAAGTGTATACCAGCCTTACACCAAACTCGGTACCCTCTTCGTCGCTTAAAGTAGGTAAGGACATAATTTATGTAGAGGTGGACATTAAGATCAAGCAATTTTTATTTTATTTCATGACAATGTTTCTTACACATTTAATTACGCTATTGTACCTTAAAAACCTCCAAAGGTTTGACTAGGTACTCACACTAAATAAAGGTATCCTTTTTTTTTTCTTTTTTTTTTACATTGATAGACCTTTGTTTGACCACGATCTCACCTGTTGGTAAGTGACGATGTGGCCGAAGATGGAGTAAAAAGGTCTAGAAGGCACCTATTCAGTCTAGACTTGAAAAGACCCAGATTATAGTTTTCAGGAAAGACAGACGACTGTAGTGTATTCCACTCCTTAGCAGTTCGCATTATAAAGGTAGAACCGAAACGTTTTGTGCGAATAGAAGGTATACTAATGAGGTAAGGATGGTACTGAGCCGTACGCGTCCTTATCTGATGTCTTCGATGTTTTTTTTTTTTTTGTTTTTTTTTTTAACATTGATAGACCTTTGTTTGACCACGATCTCACCTGTTGGTAAGTGACGATGTGGCCGAAGATGAAGCACAAAGGTCTAGAAGGCACCTATTCACTCTTGACTTGAAGAGACCCAGATTATAGTTTTCAGGAAAGACAGACGACGGTAGTGTATTCCACTCCTTAGCAGTTCGCATTATAAAGGTAGAACTGAAACGTTTTGTGCGAATAGAAGGTATACCAATGAGGTAAGGATGGTACTGAGCCGTACGCCTGCTCGACCTATGATGAAAAGGAGATGGTGGGATCAGATCGTGCAGTTCCTGGGAGCATTCACCGAAATGTAACCTATAGAAGATCGCAAGGCATGCAACCTTACGGCGGTGCTCGAGACTCTGGATCTTAGTCTCCGCCATATGTTGCTCACCTATAAGCCTGAAAGCTCTACGTTCGATCGAGTCCAAGGCAGCAAGCTGGTGTTTGGCCGAGCCATCCCAAACATGGCAGCAGTACTCCATACCAGCCCGGACTTGTGCTTTATATAAACTGAGAAGCTGTCCTGGTGTGAAGTAACGCTTTACCTTATTCAGGATGCCTAGCTTCATGGCAGCTGTTTTTGCCCTAGACTCGATGTAGGAGCCAAAGTTGAGAGTAGGCGTGAGCGAAACACCTAAGAGCTCGAGGTGATCACCTATAGCAACAGGTACATCTCGGAATACAGGAACTTGGAGAAACGGACTTTGTTTCGCCGAGAAGAGACAAGCCTGCGTTTTAGAGGCGTTGAACATGACTAAATTGGCATCGCCCCAGTCGGATACAGCCTTGAGAGTCAAATTCAGACGCTGCAGCATCTCATCTCTTAACTCCTGAATTTCATTCTGCCTAGCTCGCGCAGTGGAAACATATCTCTCCACAACTGTGCTGTCGTCTGCATACCCAATGATACCGGGCATTAGCAGATCATTAATGTGCAGCAGAAACAGTGTGGCAGATAGCACTGACCCCTGAGGTACCCCGGCGTTAATGGGGTAATACTCTTGGAATTGGCTGAAGCTTACTTTTATTTCAGGACACTACAACATCCTGGCTCTGGATGCCAGTCCACTCATCCGTTGGCTGTACCTTCGCTCCACCACCTACGTGCGCTTCATAGGAGAACGACTGGGAGAGACGGTGGTCGCCATGGTCAACAGTAAGCTCATATATTACACAAGCACCTACACACAACAAGTTTGCAATTAGTTTGAATCATTACATTCTTTATACATATTTCCTTGTTAATAATTCATTTAGCATAAAAAAAAACATTTTATTATCATTGCTTCTATGTATAAAATGAACTTGCAATTTTTTATTTTTTTTATACTAGTTTGAATGATGGAAGTAGCAGATGGCCCACCTGACGATAAGCGGTACCCTCTGCCTATAAATAAATAAATAATGCTGGACACAGTTCACACAACATTATCTAGCCCCAAGCTAAGCAGAGCTTGTGTTAAGGGTACTAGATAACTGATGTACTTAATACAATACATTACATAGATACGAGTACACAGTTTTTATAACACGTACATAGAAAATAACCAGAACACCCTGAAAAAATATGTACAGATCGTACAAATATTTGTTCTGAGGCGGGAATCGAACCTGCAACCTCCTGCGTCGCAGGCAGACCTTCGCCGGCCGTCCATATTAATTCATAGGGAAAGCTATTTAAAAGAAAAATATGGATTAACAAATTTAATCTATTTTTGTTGATAAATGCTCAAGAAGTAATTAAAATTTATTATTCATGAACACAAAACCTTAGATAACCATCGACTTCGATTTTATACAAAATAACAAAATAAATATTATGTTTTTATAATTCTAAATAAGGTATTTATAAACAAAAAACAATTTCTTAGAGTGGGTTTTATTATATTTCAAGGAGTCAAAACATATCACAACTTTTCACTAGAAACGGGATATTTACCATGATTTTTGAGTTTTGATTGTTCCCGATATTTCGGCACAGTTCGGTCGATAATTATTTATTTATTATATTTAGTTCTCCCGTGATCATGGCGCATGCAACTGTGCCTAAATACCTGGAACAATCAAAACTCAAAAATCAGTAAATATCCCGTTTCTAGATATAATTATGATAGTTTCAAAAGTTATATATTACAACTTTTCTAAGAGGTCGCAAACTTTTTTGAAGTGGACAAAACACACAAAAAACAATAAACAAAATACTAAAACTGCGGTCACATTCGCGCCATCGGCGCCCGCGACATCCTGTTAGTACCTATGTGTACTTACTACTAAATTACTAAGCAAATCACGTGTATAAAGTAAATCTAGTTAGTGACAGCAAAATTACCATGTTTGGAATACCGCCACGTGTGTCATTCTTGCGGTCAACTGGTTAATGCGGATATTAAAAACAAACGCCACGGTTAGGGCTGTCAGACTCGGGATTAAAAATAATAGGATGAATGTTTTTCAGTTGTTTATAACAATAAACAACTTGAAATGGCGGAACAATCAGATGGCCCATCTGATTTTAACTGACTGACTCATACGTAAGCCGTAAGTTTTAGGCTGGGATAAATAGACGTTATTTAGCACGTACTAATGATAAGCATTGTCCCTTTCTCCCTCTTTCACGTGCGATTTAACATTTGTGTGACAGTGACAGGGACAAAGCTAAGCACTAGTACGTGCTAAGTTACGTCGAGGCCTTAGAAACCTGAAATTTGGAGGGTTCATTCCTTTTGGGTGCACTAACAAAGGAAGTTCTGAAAATTCACCCTTAAGGGGATGCAGCGGGTGTTGAAGTTTGTATCGAAAAAACACCAATTGGACGAAGACACCGGCATTCCACAAGGACTTGCGTAAACTTAAATATTTAGGTATTTATTAGATAGAATAATACAACTAACACAAGCTTATAACAAAATTTAAAAAATAAAAATGAAATAGTTGAGCTATCGGAAGACCGTTGCAAACGATCTAAAGGTAGCTCAGCTCACATACTAGGTAAAAATTTATATTAATGTAGGTAGATAATACATTTATTTACAGAAAGAATTATACAACTAATACAAGGTATGTATAAAATACATATGAAATAGTTGTGCTACCTGAAGACCGCTGCTAGCGATCTAAAGGTAGCTTATCTGATCCAAATCACTACCAGACGGAAGCGTCCCTAAGATGCTGGCTGCATTGCCACGCTGAGTGTAGGTTCATAGTGTTAGTGACGGTCGTTCGTACCTGTGGTTCATACTTTTGTAGATACGTCCTACCTTGATTATTACTCCTACTATGAGACGGCAACCCAGATTGACAGCCCTGCTATAACTCCATTTGTCACGCGAACCAGTTTTATCTGTAATCGTCTCAATTATAAAAATAGCCACACTATTATAATAATTTATCTAGTAAACACTTCGAAGCATTAAAACTTTATTGACCTTAGATTTACCGCGATCTTTCGTAAGTAAAGATTTAGCCGTTGATGGAGCACGAAGGTCTAGAAGGCACCTGTTCACTCTAGCTAAATTACAGTTTTAGGAAAGATAGACGACGGTGAGGAGTATCCCTCTTTTTATCCCGACACCATGCGTGCGAAGCCGCAAGCAAAAGGCTTGTAGTAAATACAACGTTTTTAAACGTACAGCTTGTTCACCGTAAGATGGCACCTGCGTTATACTCTTAGTCTGTGTCCCCTGCCTTGGGAATAGTGCCAACCTTAGAAAAATAAATACTCCATGGCAGGTGCCATCTTACGATGAACGAGCCGTAATCATCGCCTCTACGTAGATGCTACGACATGCCTACGGCGTAGCTTGTGCAATCATGTCATAAACAAGGGCATGCTCCGTCACTCGCTCAAGGTTACACGATAAATACCTGCGGGACGCCCGGCGCTGAATTCCTCGGCAGCACAATATGTAGTAGGTACTCTCGGGCGAGCGCGTAAGATACGTTACGTACGCCTGTAATTATTTTGTACTAGCAGCGCCCCGCGGTTTCACCCGCGAAAGTTTCGATCCCGTGGGAATATCGGGATAAAAATGTGCCTATGTGTTATTCCGGGAGTACAGATATCTCTATGTGTAGTATGAGTATGTGTGAGTATGAATGTTACATAGGTACGTAGTGTATCTACGTGCTAGTAGACGTAGCCATACGGAGAACCTACGAAGAACCAAATGGGATCTAATGATTTTGACATGTTTCCAGACGGACTTGACCCCAAGAACATCCATCTAGTTGGCCACAGCCTCGGAGCTCACATTTCCGCCTTCGCCTGCAAACGGTTCACTGAGCTGACTGGCTTAAAGGTACTTATAACTAGCTTCAGCCAGCGGTTTTGATCGCGCGGTACGGGATTAAAGTATCCAATGTAAATACTCTCTATCCTAAATTTTAAAAAAACCTACTATTTTAAATGTTGTTCAGTTCAACTTCAGTAATGTGGACGGCTGCATTAATTTCCACCAAACATAGCTAAGAACAAATTTCGATCAAGTAGTTTTGTTTGAAAGGTTCAAACAAAACTACTAAATCAAAATCGGTTCATCCGTTTTGGGGTTACGATACCACAGACATACGTAGACCCCTCTTTTTGGTCGGGAGTTACAAAACGTATAGTTACCGTGATCACAGATACAATAATACTATAATACTATACGTGATATTAAGTAACAAAATGACGTCAATCATCCAAACTTTTGCATTTATATATGGCATTCCCGACAATTTTTCAATAAAAACTTCAAAAGGCGTCCGCTCAAAAACAATTTATACGATAGTAGTACCTACTTACCTGAAATTGACTGAAGAAAGACTTTAATTTTTCTTTATAATAACTATTTTTATTTACAGAAAGAATAATACAAGGTATGTACAAAATACATATGAAACAGTTGTGCTACCTGAAGACCGCTACAAGCGATCTAAATAATAACTGTATTTCACTGACATCCAATTATTTCAAATAAAAACAAAAACACATTTATTTACAGAAAGAATAATACAAGGTATGTACAAAATACATATGAAACAGTTGTGCCACCTGAAGACCGCTGCAAGCGATCTAAAGGTAGCTCAACTGATCCAAATCACTATAGCGTCCCTAAGATGCTGGCTGCATTGCCACGCTGAATGGCAATACTAATGCGTTGAGCCAGATAAGAGCCAGCTCTCGGGTCACGCGTCGCTTCGACCAGATGCCCTGAAAGAATTTTGAAAACGCGAAGGGCCCCGGAACCCCACGGACCCAGAGTCTCGACCCCGAAAGGTTCAAATAAGTAAGCTCTGTCGAGACTTGCATAATTGCGTCTTTTGAGGTTCTCAGCGGAATCTGCCGCCGCACCGGCCCTAACTGATGTCCCGGACAGATGAGATGGCGCAAGGGTATCAACGCATGTAGCGTCCCACACCAAAGGCCTACCCTTCTCCCACGGAACAAGAGTCATGCCGTCAGGCCGCTTACCATCGTCACGTAACAGACCATTCGGTTCTAGAATAGCTGGAATGTTAACGCTGGTAAGGGCCCGGCGAATGATATCATTAAGGCTAGCGTGGCGGGAAATCCTACCGGCAGCCCTGGTGCACGATAATCCGTGGTGACCAAGCTGATCAACAGCAGTACCGCACTGGCAGTGATGAGGGGCACAGCACCCTGCACCCAACCGTAAAGAAGTTGCAATACGGAAAGAAACTGGATCCATTAAAGTACCAGTATTGTGTGATGGAAGTGCTTGCAACCAAAACCCTGACTCCCATTTGGAAACGGCCAGGAGACGAGCACGATCTGTGGAGCTTGAGCACGTTTGTAACAGACAATTCCGCGTCAGCTCGCACAGAGGTTAAAATTAGATACATCTAAATATTATAACAGGATAGTACCTACTCATGCGTGTTGGCGTTATAGTGTAATTGTGCTAAGAATTTACCTACATCTAAAACATATGGACGGATATAACTTGTGTATATTACGACCTCTGTGGCGCGGCGGGCGAAGCTTGGCCTGCGACCCAGGAGGTTGCGGGTTCGATTCCCGCCTCGGAACAAATATTTGTACGATTTGCAGATATTTGTTCAGGGTGTTCTTGGTATTTTCTATGTATAATAAAAAATATCTATCTATGTTATATATTATATTAAGTATATCAGTTGTCTAGTACCCATAACACAAGCTCTGCTTAGCTTGGGGCTAGATGATGTTGTGTGAGCTGTGTCCAGCATTATTTATTTATTTATTTGTCAGAATTGACCATCTGTATGCGTTGTGTTTCTCTTGATGTTCGTCATTTGGTTGGTTTTTCTGAGAAGTTTAATAGACGCGTCTCTCTTTAACTCTTTTCTATTATACAGATCACTTTTATGGTCGCCATGAATCTAAAGAGGACATAATTGTTATGAGGGAGCAGAATAACAATTTTCAGTCAGTTCACTATTCAGTCACGATTCAGTAAATTTTTAGTGTGATTTTATAATAATTAAATAAATAAATAAATAATGCTGGACAGTTCACACAACATTGTCTAGCCCCAAGCTAAGCAGAGCTTGTGTTATGGGTACTAGACAACTTATATACTTAATACAATATATTACATAGATAGATATTTTTTATTATATATAGAAAATACCCAGAACACCCGGAACAAATATCTGCAGATCGCACAAATATTTGTTCCGAGGCGGGAATCGAACCCGCAACCTCCTGCGTTGCAGGCGAACGTTCGCCCGCCGCACCACAGAGGTCGTCAATAAATTAAAAGAATTGGCCTTCTGATTGGGTTTTCAGAGGCGGAAGTTACATGTGAGGAACAGAATCGCCTGCCTGAGTCTTCCCACCATCATTCAGTGTCAGATAAACTAACATCATGTATTTTTAATTTCAAGGTCGGAAGGTTGACTGGTCTCGACCCAGCCGGGCCTTGCTTCAGTCATGTTGACGATAACCTGAGGCTGAAGGAGACTGATGCAGACTTCGTGGACGCCATCCACACTGACGGCGGCGTGTATGGCATGACTGACCCACTAGGTGAGGAAGGACAGGAACTTAGTTTATACCAGATACGGCGTGAAGATCTGCGATGAAGAACGCGCTGAGAACAGTGGGACCTCTCCACTAATAGACCAAGAAGCGTGCAAAGATTTGTGTGACATGCTGAAGGTTGTTTACGTCTTATGCTGCATTTACAAGCTTGTCAAGCCTGGGCCAGCTGTGGCCAGCGTCCACATGCAAAAGCATATAAACGGGGGTGTTGAGTTAGGCTTGCGTGAGCTTGGAGAAGCTCGGTGACAAGCTTCTCCAAGCTCCGGTCTAGTATCGGTTTTTGACACGATTCAAAGGGCTCTTCCGTCGCAATTACACGTTGGTGCGTGCGTTCACGGATGGAGATTTTGCGATGTGCCGAATCTATTTTATCTATTCTCTATTTTATTTTTCCTGTATTTATAATAAAAATATGATAAACCAAATGCAATAGCCGAAAAAAGTCCAATTTCTGCCATGCTTATCTGTCTGGAACAATGCTGACGCCTCGCATGGTGTATGGCGGTCAAAACTTTAACTAAAAGTACGTGTGTGTTGCAGTATCACAAATGGGTCATAGCTCAGCGAATGATTATTGCTCAAAGAGCAAACACTGGTTTTCAGAAAGTATCCTTGAGGTGACAAGTCGAGATGACCACTATACGAGTACATTCAGTGTGGGAACTCCTCCGATAACACCAGTCTCATAAGAGTCCGGGTACCAGAGGACGCCCAAGTACGACAGTTGGTTGGGTCTTACTCGTCTTACAAGTAAAATAAATAACAAAAACAGAGTGTGAAGATTGATATTGATTTTCTCGTCTCCTCAGCTCAAGCAGACTTCTTCCCCAACGGCGGTTCCCAGCAGCCGAACTGCTTCTTTGAGTCATGCAGCCACAGCCGCGCAGTAGCTCTCTTCGCGGAGTCAGTGACCGCGCGGGATGCCTTCCCAGCGCTGAGGTGCGAGGACTACGACCAGTTCAAGAAGGGGCAATGCTCTAGTGACGTCAGGTAATCCTTAGCAATATATAACAGTCCGTGTAATGTTCGTTTTTTTTTCTTTTAATACATAGGCAAACTAGCATGCTGATGTATACTGGTCACCGTCGCTTATAGACACCGGCAACACCGGGGGTATTATCGATGTGCTGCCTACCCTGAAGGAATTTATGAACATTTTTCTTGAAGCGACACATGTCGTAATCAAGCGGGAAAACCTCAGATGGAAGCTCTTTCCAAAGTTTGTAGGTATACGGAGGAAATGATCTCTATAAACGAGTCGTACAAGAAACCCAGGGTTCTATGATGTGCGGATGAGCTTTGTCACGGTGCCGGGAAGAGCGATAGTAAAATCTCGATGCCGGGATGAGATAGAAAAGCTCGTCGGAGCATTCCCCGTTGTAGCTTCTAACTAAAGCCATAAAAAACATTTATTTTTATTAAATCTTGCTTTCAATATTTTACAGTCTGATGGGTCTGGCCGCCGTGAATGGAACCAGAGGCCTGTTCTACCTGCAGACCAATGAGGCGGAGCCCTACGGAGCGTACAAGGCGGGCATGAAGTACGTCAACAGAGACGGCGTTGTCAAGAACGTATTTGGGTAGACGGTCGAGTTGCCAGTTGAGAAAGTTACCATACACAACCTTTTAACGTTGTGTAGTAGCCGTGTACGTACTGAAATAGTTATGTAGAGTAATGTATGAAAGCTCTTAATTAGTATACAAAGACTCCAATGTCTCTCAAGACATGTAACTGAACACAAAATAAATAAAGACAGACGGTTAAGTGCGAGTAAGACTCGCGCCTGAGACTTCTCTACCATTATCATTGGACGTTATCGACACGACTATTTTATTTTTACATTTTATATACATAAACTACTGGTATTAGTTGTTTTATTATTTATGTAAAAAAGGTTATAAATAAAGATATTAACCATAAAAATATATTTTAACCTGGCTGCTACCTTATTAAGGAATGTGTTACTGTAAGAAAGCGTTAGCCGAGTCAGTCGTGGGAAGAAATGACGGCGATGAGCTCACCACTTGTCAAACATACACACACGCTCACAAAACTTAGCATTTAAAGTATTACATACATACGTAAACTCATACCTGTTTACCGGAGGGGTAGGCAAAGACCACGAATTTCCTCTTGCTACGATCCTTACCTACCTTTTTTGCTTCATTCACTCGCATCACATTCGTCATACACATTGTCGATTGAGGGTACTCTTGGCCTGGCCTTTCCCCAGAACGACTCAGATCAGGGTCTGAATACGTTCACCGAGGTCTCCCCCTTCCAACTGTCCTATTTACGCTCATCTTATGAAATAGTTTCGTCAATATAGTATCGTCCATCCTTTCTACACATAATTATGCCCAAACCATCTGAGGGCCTACCAGAGGTTTCTCTAAGTTTTGCATTCGGTATCCCGACTATCGAATTCCGAGTCGATATTTGTTTTTATGTATGGTTTTCATGAGTTCTCAACAAGTCCGCTAGGGGCGCTCATCATTTTCTCCATACAAAAACGACATTTCGACTCGCAATTCGGTTTTCGTTATTCCGAGTGGTAACAAATTACAAACCTGTGGTAGGCCCTCTGAGCATACCTTTCTCAATCCTTGTCACTGTCTTCTTTAATTTCACAACGCTCTCTTATCACACTATTCCTCATTCTATCTCCCAAAGTCACACCACACATACTACCGAAAGCTCTCATTTCCACTGCATTAATGCTATTCTCATGTTTCTCCTGCCAAGGCACTTTCGATACCACCATAATCATCATCATACACAACACAAAATAAATAAAGACAGATGGTTAAGTGCGAGTAAAAGTGCGTACAAATTACGCGCGGCAAACCCTCGAACATTGCCGCGCGCGGCAGCTCGAATATTGCCGCGCTCGAACGTGCCGCGGGGCGATCCGCTCGGTGTCGGTTTTTGAGACCGCATCAAAGAGCTTTGGTCGTCCGCTCGCGCGCAGTTAGAACGTAAGTGAATTGGCTCGAGCGGCACAAGAATGAACTGGTTCTGGCTGGCTATCCGCTGCTGCCGGCTGTTAGAGCATTTTGTTTTTACCCGATTGCACCAGAAGTAGGGTTATGAATTTCGAGTGTATGTTATGTATGTATGTATATTTCTTTGGCACGCTCTGTAGCTATTAGTAAAATCAAAGTCCACAGGATCATAGCCAAGGGATCTATCGCTCAATCTAGGTCAATGTGTATACCAAATTTCACCGAAATCAGTTCAGCCGTTTTTGTGATTGAGTTTATTTTTATTTTATTAGCTAATTGTGGCTATGATGTCACTGCGACCAATTAGGCCTATTGTGATCGCCACTTGTTACATACCGCCCCTGGAGAGGGCGTTTACAGTTCACCGCTAAGACCTACAGCTGTTAGGAACTGTAGGATTTTCTTAGAGGTGATTTCTTTCAGTTTATCCGGGCTGAGGATGTGTTTGCCGAGATGAATGCTGCGTTTTTGCATTAGTGAACTGGTCCACACTCACCGAGCCGATGAAGGGGCGTTTCATCCGCCTCTTCACATAATCTGCAGGATTGCGTTTCGCATAACCTTAACTTGAACACGTGCTTGTTAAGGCGACAGTGTACAGTCAAGGCTCTGACCGAAGGTTGCTCCTATTCAGCGCTAAGATACGCTTAGTGTTCCGCTTATCGAAGGCTTTAATAAGAGCTTTAGAATGGGTCAAACCTGTGGACTCTACAGCTTGACCGATTCTTCGAAGCAGGAGTTCATCAGGGTTCTTTGAGCCAAGCTTTTTGGTATACGAAAGAACGGCTCGGGCCCCATCTGTATCCCACTAGCCCCAGCTCGCGCAAGCTCGTCAGCACATTTATTACCATCGACGCATGCGTGTCCCGGAACCCATCTTAGAACAACCCTGTTCCTTAGTCCCAGAGAGTTCAAACGTGACAGACAGTCCTCAACTAGCCTGGACGTGACCTTCGAATCCAGAGCCAGAAGTGGGGCCTGACTGTCGGAGTTGATAATATTGAGTGATTGAGTACCAAACATCCAAACATCGTGGTGGTAACTGACGGCAATGTGCACTTGTGTATATTTATACAGATTTTCAGGCAAGGACAATATCATTATTTAACAAAATTAAACATTATTTATAAAAAAAAAACAATAGGTATTATAAACAACAAAGGAAAAAATGAATCAATAGTTAATTAGCATAGATATTAATTAACAGGATTATAATGTTACCTCATATCTCCGTCATTTATGAACCGATTTGGAAAATTCTTTTTTTATTTGAAAGGATATACTTCCGGATTAGTCTCATTTTCATCAAATCTGGTTCTGATGATGGAATCCATGAGAAATTGAGGGAACTCCTCAAATATTACAGGCATACATATGGCGGAGACTAAGATCCAGAGTCTCGAGCACCGCCGTAAGGTCGCATGGCTTTCGATCTTCTATCTATAGGTTACATTTCGGGGAAAGCTCCCAGGAACTTCATGATCTGATCCCACTATCTCCTTTTCATCATAGCACGCAGATAGGCAGAAGCACGGCTCGGTACCATCCTTACCTCATAAGTATGCCCTCTATTCGTACTAAGCACATCATCGACACGTGGATATCTCGTACAGCTCGCTTTACGAGATCATTTCTCCCCCATACGTGCAAATTGTGGAATGGGCTCCCCCCTGAGGTGTTTCCGCTAAACTACAACATGAGCCGCTTCAAAAAAAATGTAAAAATAGTCCTTCAGGGCAGGCAACGCATTGGCAATACCTCTGGTGTTGCAGATGTCAATAGGCGACGGTAACCGCTTACCATCAGGCGGGCCGTAAGCCAGTTTGTCGAGCAATTACATAAAAAAAAAGCGTTTCAGTTCTACCTTTATAATGCGAACTGCTAAGGAGTGGAACACCACCTTCGTCTGTCTTTCCTGAAAACTAACGAAACGGCGCTGAACGGAAATCGCACCACAACTTTTTCTACATTTCGAATCGCGCTAAACATTTGACAGAGTTGAACCATCAACTAATCACAGAGTTGACTCCTCATATGCAACCCAGTTTACGTTCTGTTGCTTTTGACGTGCAAACCAAGGTAAGGACTAATTTTGAGACTCGGAGCATTGCAGGCCTCCGCATTTTGAGATTATTCCTTTGTCACAGGCCTTTTTTTTATTGGAGTTTCTGAGAAAAAATAGGTTATGAGGAAATCAAACTGAAGATATTATGTCAACCACCAATCTCTTAAAAAAACTGGCCAAGTGCGAGCCGGACTCCCACACGATGGGTTCCGTACCATTATCTATAAAAACGGCAAAAAAAACATATATTTTGTATAGGGCTCCCATACAATATGATTTTTTTGCCCTTAAATATTTATTTTATACTGTTTTTAGTATTTTTTGTTATAGCAGCAACAGAAATACATCATCTGTGAAAAATTCAACTGTGACGGTTCATGAGATGCAGCCTGGTGACAGACGGACCGACTGATTGATGGACAGCGGAGTCTTAGTAATAGGGTCCCGTTTTATCCTTGGGTACGGAACCCTAAAAATTAAGGGTAGTGCCGCTCATGCTCCTTTACTATTTTATCATGTTTTATATCCCATGTTACGCAAAATATACGAATATGATTCCTGCTAGTAACATTTATAATTTTTTCGCAGAGGTGGAACGCTTCGCTTGATGCACGAAGTTCAAATTGTGTTGTGTTTTTTGCTCATCACGGCTCATCAACACATTTTGTGATAGCGAAACCTGATTTTGCGAAAACTAGGCTCTACGCATATTTTGATTGAAAATGTCCCACAATTATCATTAGTTTAGCTACGAATATCAATGAACAAAAAAAAAACACTGTAAAAATCATTGAATGACATTCGTAGATAACCACAGAAATAAATAATATGGCTAAACTAATGATAATTATGGGACATTTTCAATTTAAATATGCGTGTTAGGTCTCCTAGTTTTCGCAAAATCAGCGTTCGCTATGTCAAAATGTGTTGATGAGCTGTGATGAGCAAAAAACTCAATAATATTTGACTTTAGCGCCACAAGTGAAACGTTGCACCTTACATAAACTGTAAAATAGATATTTCTTTGTGTTTGGTGGTGTTTTAAAGTCTGGAAAAGTCCAGCTTACGTCCGCCATTAAGTACGGGCCTGAATGTTGTTGGAACATAGACACACGTTTGCATTAAACATAATTAAACATAAGAATCGCCTAAGTTCTTTCCCAACTTATTTAGACTACTCCGTACTTTTTTTTTTTTTTTTATACTACTTGGATGACGGATCAAGTAAGAGGCCCACCTGATGTTAAGCGGTACTACTTTAAAGATAAATTTTCTTGCAGTAAATCTAAACCATTACTTAGTCCACTCAGGCTAGGCTGTTCTCAGGCTGAGGTGTATCTTAACTAGGACAAGCCTAACTTAATGTTTAGTGCAAACGGGCATAAATGTTGGACACCAATTTCCCGGATTATTCAATGGCGGTGTCCGGCCTAGCGACAAATGTATCTGGTCACCCTACAGAAGTAGTTTATAAGGCAACCAAATTTGCCATGTGTGGGGTAGTGGCACAGGTGTCCGCGGAAAGACTAGTTGTGATTTTTAAATTTTTTCACTTCGGCTGTAAACATGAAGTATTTGGTAAGAATATTTTTTTGTGTTTTATTTCCAATAATAATAAAATAGGATAGGGAGGGGTAGTCTATTGTTTCGGGGAAAATAATCAGCTTCCAAGAAGCTATTCTTTGACGACCTCTGTGGCGCGGCGGGTGAAGGTTGGCCTGGGACGCAGGAGGTTGCGGGTTCGATTCCCGCCTCGGAACAAATATTTGTGCGATCGCAGATATTTGTCCAGAGTGTTCTGGGTATTTTCTATGTATGATAAAAAATATCTATCTTTGTAATATAATGAGTTATCTAGTACCCATAACACAAGCTCTGCTTAGCTTGGAGCTAGATAATGTTGCGTGAACTTTCCAGCATTATTTATTATTATTATTTATTTGTAACTACTAAAATACCATGAAAAAATGTCTTGGTCCGAGCTCAACTTCGCCACCAACCAAACGCCCGCCACGACGAACTGTCTAGAGTCGCATGAATCCACCGACTTCCTACGATCTTCAAACTGTCATCGGTCCATCGAGGCTCGTCCTACACTGCGTCCGTTAGCGTCGTCGTTGTCCGGTTCGTCGATTCACGGTCGCCATTCCTTAACCGGCGGTTATCGGTTCTGCAAGCTTTTGTTCTGCCCATCGCCACCTCAAATTTATAACTATTGCAAATCTGTTTTTTTAATATTGGTTAAGATCCTAACAACCTTCGACCAAAGTAAAATAAATGGACTGGCCTTACGCATACAAAACGTCCGTGAAAAATAAGACAATTCGGATTTAGGGTACGGTCAACAAATAAACTATCTATCTATCTATCTATCTATCCAGCCACTGCTGAGTAAAGGCCTCTTCTCTATAGCGCCACTCCTGGCAGTCTTGTAAATAAACTAGGTGAAATTAAATTATTGAACTTCTTAAAAACTGTATTTTTTTTAATACTTAATACTTTAACAGATGCAATGTGTTTTCTAAAGTTATTTCAGTAGGTTTATAGTACAAAAATCGCCGAAAAAAATGCAATTATTGAATGAAGCTTTTACAAAAATATATGGTTCCCTTCTGTTTTATGTAGTTACGTATCTATTTTTCAGCTCTCAAACATACACAATATAAATCAATAGAAAAGCAAGTCCACCTAAGGTCTTCAGCTCAATCAATTTGTGAAAAATATATTTTTCATCACTCAATAAACTAAGAAAATATCATAAAAATCGTACGGAAACATAAATGTATAAAAATTCCAGTATTTAAGAAACTGCAGAGTGCAGTTTTAAGACTTTTGCACAATGAGTTTTCTCTCTATGACTTCTCTGCCTATGAACAGTGCATTACCTCAGGTCACGTCCACCTAGGACGCGCCCTATATGGCATTCCACTGCGCCCGCCACCCTGAAACATAAAGATGAAAAGTCCCATGTGGCCGTAATTTCATCGGCACCCTTACCCTTCAAACCGGAACACAGCAATGCGAGCACTACTGCTTTGCGGCAGAAACAGGTATGGTGGTAGTACTTCCCCGGACGAACTCTTTCACAAAAAAGCTCTACTACTACTAACCGTTTTTTGGCGTATTAAATTCATTGTGTAGAAAATTATCAGAGCAAATACGGGAAAATGTATTCCACTTCCAAAAGTCGTCTGTTCTTGCTCGTCTTATGACTTCTATCCATTTTTGTTTACCTTAGATTTCTTTTGGATAAGGCTAGGCTAGCTATAAGGTTAATTAACATGCCATTACATATTATATGCAATTACCTAAAGCGACGTGCTTAGCAATGTTTTGACGTAAATAATGCAAATTACAATTCTAAATCAATACGATACCCCTTAGGCATCAGATTTTTTTGCAGTCTGTACCGGACCATCCGTCATGCGTGAAGTCTTGTCAAATATTTCGTCGCTGTAGTTGGAAAACTAAATAAGTAATAACAACAACAGAACCAAAATCGCGAGAAAAACGCGATTTACTGTTTTATTGCGTCAAAAATGGCAATAACTTTTTTATCGTAACTAATTTTGCAGTCCGTGTTTTGATAATTGTTATAGATTGGTACTGTATCTATTTTTGAATTTAATGATAATACATTTTAGTTCTTTTGATTAAGAGAAAAAAAAAAACGAACAATAACCGTTATTTATTTTTGCATGTCAATTGTTTAGTTTTCCTTCGTCAATGATCTCCACTGAGGTTCAAAAAGCTAATGATAAGTGCCATTATTTAATTTTCCCATAATAGTGAAATCATGAAATGATCTATTATTTACTTATTTGAATATGACAATCCTATCCATGGGTATAGATTTAAATAATATTAAAATACATTTTAAAATAAAACCAACTTATAATAATAAATAAATAAATAAATATATCTGGACAGTTCACACAACATTATCTAGCCCCAAGCTAAGCAGAGCTTGTGTTATGGGTACTAGACAACAAATACACTTAATACAATATTAACATAGATAGATATTTTATATTATATATAGAAAATACCCAGAACACCCTGAACAAATATCTGCGGATCGCACAAGTGTTTGTTCCGAGGCGGGAATCGAACCCGCAACCTCCTGCGTCGCAGGCGAACGTTCGCCCGCCGCGCCACAGAGGTCGTCTTCATAATCATTTCTTTTTATCAAGACTGAATATTAGAAAAATACTGAAACACCTACATTATTTTAGCAGACTTTTAAATTCAAAGTAAGTGACATAACAAACTTATCATACGACTAATGCTTATAAAATCAACAAAATGAAATAAATTTGTGGAACACAATAATTCTAAGAATCAAAAAGAAAAAGGTATGTCGACTAAAATTTAAACTATCTACGAGTATAAACTTGTGTCTGTTAACTTTCATTCAGAGTGGGGAACATTGAGATAATGTCCTGGGGCGTAGTCCTCCTTGTCGCTCGTCCTCTAGAGCAAGACGTGTCCATCGACATGTATGGGCCATCATAACCATGCAATAAAGTCGATTTCGCAAAATGTGTTACTTATGTAGTTTTCCTACTACACGACAATTTATAAGTTTTTTATCAATTGATGAAAATTATATTACAAAACCTTTACTTACGAATGAAATGCGATGCCTGAAGCTTTATTTGTATTTCTTGTGTTGTTTGCACTTACAGAAAAGCACAGGAAGGCATTGTATCACCAAGGTATCTAATTTTGGTATTTTTCAGCATAGCTGTCACTCGTTGCCGTGACAAAGACTGACTGAAGCGAAGTGTACTAGCTAGGTCTGTTTAGAAGCTTCAAAACTATCGTTCCCTAAGGCCCGTCCATTCATTTTATTTACGTCGATGCTAACAACATATAAAAAATTAGCGTGACCGGAACTTTTGCTAGCATGACCCCCTTTTCATGTTCAACTTATCTGGACCATTATGACTGCGCCAACGCCAGGTAAAAATCTTCATAAAAAAAAAACACCTTGCCCCGCTCGTAAAAGTAGTTTCTATTGAATATCTCGTAAAATATAGACAATTTTACAAAACCCCTACAGTTAATCCTCGGCTTTGTTGCATTGGTTTTATTTATCTAATGTTTTCCCAATAATATGCACCATTTTAATCGTTTCGTTTCGTATGAGGTAGTGCTGGCCTCTGGTGTCGGAGTTTGTCAAGCCGCCCGAGGGCCTCTGACATGGCTTATCGACTGCTATTAATCAATAACAGCCGGGACCGACAGCTTAACGTGCCCTCCGAAGCACAGAGCAATGGAAATCCGCACATAACTTAGAAAAGTCATTGGTGCGGAGCCTAGGATCGAACCCGGTATCGTTGGATTCTGAGTTGCACTATTGAACCGTTAGGCTACCATCGCTATATGACCATTTTAATAAACAATCAAATCTAGCCAAAGGTTAGAGGTAACTTTGGGTTTTTTCGTCGAGAAAATATTGTCGTGTCGTGTTTCTGGTACAGTGATCCCTCGGAATTATAATGTAGTATTCATGCAAATTTATAATTTGAATATTGTGCTTGATTCAGTCAATTAAAAATCAAATCTAGATTGGTAACTTTGCGTTATATCCCACCTTAAGGCTATATCACATGATGAAACTCTGAACATAGCTCTCTCCATAGAATGCTGTGTGTCTTTGAGCTTCTGAATGAGGCCGGTAGTTAATAATGTCAGCGTGAATGTTAGGTTGGTTTGGTTTTATTTGAATGATATGAATGAATGAATGAATGAATGATATTTTCATATTTTCTTTATAGCACACCTTACAAACTAGTTAAAACAAACACACAACAATTAAACAAAAACTAAATGTACCTACAATGGGCGGTCTTATCGCTAAGAAGCGATCTCTTCCAGACAACCTTTGGATGGAGAGGAGATAAACTTATAAGGAATACTCGCTATTATTTATTCTGTGGTTTGGTTTAGTTTCACTCTCAAGTCATATCATGTCCGAATTTCTGGTATTTTATTATTACTTATCATTATTTTGTTTGCTCATTATAAATGTAGAACCACGGAATTTTCAAACATGATTTTGTTTGGTTTGATATTTACCAATTCCTCACACAGTTGTGTAAGCAACGATATTTGGATTAGACTCTGTAACGAATCAAACGTGTTGACTGAGGATTCGAATATCAAACAAACATATTACGCAAGTCCAAAATATTGTTAACTCAAGGAAAATTTCCAGTTATATTACAAATTAAAACAAAACCATGCTAAGCAGTATTTTACGTCGAACAACGGCTGTTGCTTTACAAAGCACAAGTTAGGCCGCACGTTGAATACTGTTCCCATCTTTGGCACGGGGCACCCAAGTACCAGCTGCTTCGCTTTGACTCCCTACTGAGAAGAGCCGTTAGAATCATCGGCGACCCTAAGCTCTCCAATACTCTAGAACCGCTTAGCCAGCGCAGAGCCATTGGATCGCTTTGCGTGTTCTACCGCCTCTACAACGGGGAATGCTTTGACGAGCTTTTCGATCTCATCCCCGCATCGAGACTTTACCATCGCTCTTCCCGGCACCGTGACAAAGCTCATCCACACATCATAGATCCCTGAGTTTCTCGTACGACTCGTTTCTCGAGATCATTTCTTCCCAATACCTATAAACTTTGGAATGAGCTTCCATCTGAGGTTTTCCCGCTTGGTTACGACATGTGTCGCTTCAAAAAAAATGTTCATAAATTCCTTCAGGGTAGGCAACGCATCGACAATACCCCCGGTGTTGCCGGTGTCTATAAGCGACGGTGACCACTTTACATCAGGTAAGCTAGTTTGCCTATTAGTTTCATAAAAAAATATATAAAAACAAACCTACAAAACAAGTCTCGGCTTAGTGTAGGTTCTGTATGATATATTTTAATATTAAACATTTTTTTTATTATTTTATCGCTTGTAGCGGTCTTCAGGTAGCACAACTGTTTCATATGTATTTTGTACATACCTTGTATTATTCTTTCTGTAAATAAATGTATCACATATTAAACAAGCCACTTTATGATTTATCATTTGTAATTTTTGTAATGTGTGTGCTTGAAATGAAATAAATTACTACTATTCTTCTTAATTATAAGAATTGAAGATTAAAAATAAAAAAATTATAACTACTTATTATAATAATCGAGTCTCGTTACAGTCTATTGGATCACGACATGAGTAAATGTTTTTATTCTCACATTGACCAACCACTTATGGGGCCACCTAACGCTTACGAGTCACTTAAGGAATGTCAAATTTGACAGTTTGACATGGTTTGTCAATTTGACTTGAGAATTGGTTGGTGGAAATGGGCATAAGTCCACCATTGTAAACACTAATCTAATTCTTAAGTCTTACTAACAAATTGACCAGTTTTTGTTGTCTTAATAAATAAATTATTATTAGTATGACACTGATTTATTTTTAAAACTCCTTATTTAATATTATTTTTAAGATCTAGTTATTATTATCTCACTCATTTATTCAAAATCTCGTTAAAAATATATTTTTCACTATAAAGGAATACTATCTACAAAAAATAAATAGTATGAAAAACATTGTAGTAAAAAATATAAACCAAAACGGGGAACCACCGACCGCGGAGCAATGCCCAAACGGTCAGGGGCTAGGGCTTTAGAGGGAGGAACCTCCTGACTATGCGTGTCGAGTCCAGGAGTACCGCCTCCTGAATCTGACCATTGATCTAACCATTTAGCAAGAGCTTCTTAAGGTAGGTATTGGTATAATAAAAGTAGAAGCTCTTCGCTATCAGTCCATTCACTGAAACGTCTATCGGGACGGTAATTGTTGAATCCACATCCCACATGGCGGTAATCTCGTGAGCCAAGTCAAGGTACTTGCTTAACTTGTCTTTCTCGGCCTTCACGAGATTAGCATCATGCGGGAAAGTGACATCAACAAGTATCGCCCGGCGTTCCAACCGGTTTTACAGCTCGATATCAGAAATATTGGCAACAATAGTCCTATCCGTGATGATAGCCGTAGACCGGGGCACGGCCATTTTCAAGAACCTGCTGAGGCACGTACTTTTAGTACGGCACCTCAGGTCCCACGAGGTCATATCGGAGGGCAAGTTGCTGGTGGATGATCCTGGCTACTGTGCAGATACTCAGAGTTAGCAAAATGCGAACAACCCAAAAGCACATGCCTGAGGGACTCTCCGGGACGGTGACATGTTCTACAGATATCAACCGTCCCATCCTTCATGATGTACTTTCGATAATTGTTCGTCATGATAACCTCATCCATAATTGCACAGACAAAACCCTCGGTTTCCCCAAAGAGGTCACCGAAACGTAACCAGTTCACTGAAGCGAGCAGATCTACATCGGGCTCTGTGAGGGCCTTATAAAACCGCCCGTGCAGTTCCTTGCTCTCCCATACGGTCTTGCATTCCCGAGTGCTCAGGGCTGATGGTTTATGCCAGTTCTCGTTTGCTAAGGAGAGTGGGGTAAAGTTCTTGTCTTATTATTATCTCACTTATTTATTCTAAATCTCGTAAAAAAATATATATTTTTCTCTATAAAGGAATACTATCTACAAAAAATAAATAGTATAAAAAACATTATAGTAAAAAATATAAATCTAAACGGCGAACCACCGACCGCGGAGCGAGGCCCAAACGGTCGGGGGCTAGGGCTGCAGAGAGAGGAACCTCCTGACTATGCGTGCCGAGTCCAGGAGTACCGCCTTCTGGATCTGACCCTTGATGCAACCATTTAGCGAGAGCTTCTTAAGATATTGGTCGAAGCTCTTCGCTATCAGACCATTTACTGAAACGACTATCGGGACGATAATTGTTGAATCCACATCCCACATGGCGGTAATCTCGTAAGCCAAGTCAAGGTACTTGCTTAACTTGTCTTTCTCGGCCTTCACGAGATTAGCATCATGCGGGATAGTGACATCAACAAGTTTTTTTTTTTTTTTTTTTTTTTTTTTTTAATAATTAATTACAAATATAAATATTCATGAATTTTTAGAGCGTTGCGATGCCGAATTGGCCAAAATAGATGAGTAGGTTACCCATGGAAGTAAACCGAAGTAGAGAAGTAAAAGAATATGTTGACAGGTTTCATCCACACATAGATCTGATCTAAATCTGATGTCAAGAAGTCTACCGAGCTTTAAAAGTACCATGAAGTTCCGAGCTTCTTATCATTCCAGGGTCTATCGAACCTGCCACAGATCCTGTTGATCCTCACCTTGGTGCAGCAGTATGGCTTCGCACTCAATGTGTCAGACGCGTTCAACCAGGCAAAGAAGGCCACTAGCCAGGAGATTGCAGACATCACGAACCCTATCGCACAGGGGATTTTATACATCGGGAGCAGCCAATGTAAGTAGATCTAGAGGAGTAGTTTAGTAGTAGTAGAGATTTTTTGTGAAAGTGTTCGTCCGGGAAAGTAATGTGTCCATACCTATTTCTGTGGCAAAACAGTAATGCTCGCAACGCTGTGTTTTGGTTTGAAGGGCATCGGTGCCGGAAATTAAGGCACATGATACTTTTTTTATTATGTCACAGGGTGGCGGGCGCAGTGCAATGCCACATAGGGTGCGTCCTTGGTGGACGTGACCTATGAGGTAATGCATTGTTAACGCAGAGGTTACCGCTTAACATCAGGTGGGCCATAAGCTTGTCCTGTCATTCAAGTAGCTAGAAAAAATAGGGTTGCAAAGGTCACTTCATGTGGTCTGAAGAGAGCGCAGCAAGCCCCTAGCTTCATCATCGCCATCATCAGCCTGTAAAAGTCCTCTGCTGGGCATAGGCTGCCCCCATACTGTAGTAGTAGAGCTTTTTTGTAGTAGTAGAGCTTTTTTGTGAAAGAGTTCGTCCGGGGAAGTACTACCACCATACCTATTTCTGCCGCAAAGCAGTAATGCTCGCATTGCTGTGTTTCGGTTGGAAGGGTAAGGGTGCCGGTGAAATTACAGGCACATGAGACTTTTTGTCTATGTCTCAGGGTGGCGGGCGCAGTGCAATGCCACATAGGGTGCATCCTAGGTGGACGTGACCTATGAGATAATGCACTGTTCATAGGCAGGGGTTACCGCTTAACATCATCCAAGTAATATAAAAAATAAAATAAAAAATAGAGTGCCACAGTGATGATCAACTTGAGCCACCTACATCCATCTATTTCCTGAGACCTTTATTATTTCCTTGGTTCCAGGTTCCAATGTGAAGAAGCTGATAGGAGTGGACTACGAGGAGGTGGAAGGCGCGAGCGAGCCAGACCTCGACAGCTTGTCTCTTGACTTCATATGCCCGTGAGTTTACTCTGCTATCGATGGCTGGATTTATGACTCGTCTCAACTAGCAGTTGAGTGGAAGATCTTCTTTATTATGAGGAGTGTGTTATGCTTGCATCTCATTTACTGATGTTGTAGCCCCGAGACCATAATTTGGGTGACATCCCACTAATATCATAAATGTCAAAGTTACGATGTTGGAGTGGAAATCGCTGCCATCGCTATCTTTCCTGAAAGCATATGGGTCTCTTTAAGGTAAAGTGTATAGGTGCCTTGTAGACTTTCGTGTTCCATCGTTGGCGGCATCCTCACTTATCAACAGGTGAGATCGTGGACAAATGGAGGTCTACCAATGTTTAAAACATTCGTACATACAATATTCGTAATTGAGACATCGCTATGTACGTTCACACATTCCACGAAGAGCACCAATCAGTAGAGCACCTAATTTTAATATTTGAATAGCATTGTTCTACGAAGAGCACCTATCAATATTTTGATTTGTAGCTATTCGTCCAAGTTGATTTGAAGAACTCCGTTTTATAAACCTTTTTTACAGGAACCTCCACATCTCGTTCAACCTTAGCTCAGTAGCTCGGTTACTTCCTGCCACGCCAGGGTACGACCCGAAATCTGAGCTGGTGGTGTTCATGCACGGCTTCACCGACAACCCTGATAGTACCAACTTCCAGACCGTGAATGAAGCCTTCCAGAGCATCGGTAAGATCTGCAGGGTCATTCAGGACAACCCGATTGAAAGCATCGTCAACCCAAACTCTAATGATTTTGCATGAACGCAGCCTAACTAGGCGGCACATGGAAATCCGTTCACCACAATGGTTCTTAGAGGAACAGCTGGAGTGCTAAAAACAGAGTGACATAAAATCATAGAAATATCAATAAAAAAATTAAAATCCTGCTATTAAACTACTGAAACTTTTGAGTGTTAGTTGTTCAATCAATTAAATGAATTGAACTGTAATTGACCTACTGAGGATATACCAATTAATCAACTACTTACTACAAGTAAACTTGAAACTGGCAGAAGAAAGCACCGCACCGCTCGCCATCGGCAGAGGATTCATTCGCACACCTTAGAGCCAGGGTGGTCCCGGACTGTGCGGTTTCAGAGAAACTTCCTCCCGCGAACGCTCAGGTTATGGAACGATCTCCCTGCTGAGGTTTTCCCGAGCGACTACAGTATGGGGTTCTTCAAAAGGGGTGTTTGGAAATTTTTAAAGGGTTGGCAACGCGCGTTTGATGCCTCTGGTATTGCGCTACGGTAACCGCTTACCAACAGGTGGGCCGTAAGCTTATTTGCTTGTTTGCTTAAAAAAAAAAAAAAAAAAACGCGGTTGGTAGAAAGTGGATGGAAAGAGCTGGAAATCGGTCTAAATGGCGCGCATTGAGAGAGGCCTATGTCCAGCAGTGAACTGATGCAGGCTGATGATGATGTTGGCATCTTCACTTACCAACACGGGGGTGGGGGCAGGAGGAGGAGTGCTGTTACAGCCACGGGCAACGGCTAATAATTAAATTATAACTCACTACATCACTCAGTGCTCCGAAAGAAGCAGTTCTTGGCAGAATTGGCAGAAGCAGCAATTGGCTGAAAATGGTTGTCTTTCAGGACACTACAACATCCTGGCTCTGGATGCCAGTTCGCTCATTCGTTGGCTGTACCTTCGCTCCACCACCTACGTGCGCTTCATAGGACAAAGACTGGGAGAGGCGCTGGCCGCCATGGTCAACAGTAAGTTCATACTTTTCCTTTCCCACTAGGTCATAATTATGTTACATTCGAAATTGCAATAATTGCGTTAATACACAGTGACCGTGTGAATTTGAACCCCATTACTTTGTGCAAATGTATGTTTTTGAGCTGTTTTCGTTTTTGGAAAAGTTATCAATTCGGCCGTTATGTAATTTTTAGGTACCTACTCTTAGCACTAGAAAGCTGTTACTTAGGATGGGTATAATTAACCAATTATATTAACCAGGCCGAAAAAGTGGTATTTTTTTTAGGGTAAACACGGGAAATCAATCTTCGTCCCATTCCATGGTAAAAAATATTGTAAAAAAACATGGTAAATACATATTTACGACGATTATTGCATAATTACTAGCCAATTTGGGTTGTTATGTCCTAATAATTTTACCATGTTTCCAGACGGACTCGAACCTAAGAACATCCATCTAGTTGGCCACAGCCTCGGAGCTCACATCGCCGCCTTCGCCTGCAAGCAGTTCACCAACCAGACTGGCTTGAAGGTATCTATCTTATAACTAGCTTCAGCCAGCGGTTTTGTTCGCGCGGTACGGGATTAAAGTAGCTATGTGAATAGTCTCTATCATAAATTACTTCAAAAGTTAATTTTAAAATAATCAAGAGAATTGGCCTTCTGAATTAGTTTTTCAGAGGCGCTTTTTGTGTTGGTAAGCTTATTTAAATTAATTTTAATTTCAAGGTCGGAAGGTTGACTGGTCTCGACCCAGCCGGGCCTTGCTTCAGTCAAGTCGACGATAACCTGAGGCTGAATGCGACTGACGCAGACTTCGTGGATGCCATCCACACTGACGGCGGCGTGTATGGCATGAATGAAGCAACAGGTGAGGAAGGACAGGAACTTAGTTTATAAATCAAATCAAATCAAATCAAATCAAAATAATTTATTGCGTAATATGGGTTTGTTACAGAATGTTAATTGCAACTGTTTAAGTCCTGCCATAATCAGCGTTTCACGCATGCAATTTAGTAGAAACCTATACAGGTGACATTATAATTAATTTCATATATCAGATTTACATTAATATTATACAAAGTACATTACATTAGAAAATTACATTAGTCCAAGTTCTTATCATCTAAATACTCTTTTGTGTTATAATATGCCTTTTCTATAAGCAGTTTTTTCAATTTCCCTTTAAACACATTCAAGCTAGGGGCATCCAATATAGATTTAGGAAGGTGATTATATATACGTACAGCCATACACATTACACTCTTGTTGTGTAAGGCAGTTTTATTATGAGGAAAACAGATTTTGTTGATGTGCCGTTTGCTCTTCCGGTTTACAAAGAGGTCCATATTAGTTTTTACAAAAGTAGCTGTTTCATAAATATACAAACAAGGTAATGTTAGAATTCTCAGTTCAGTGAAGTATTGCTTACAGCTATCAGTTTTATGAAGTTTACTTATGGCTCTGATACATTTCTTCTGACTTATAAATATTCGCTCTTTCAGTGTAGAATTACCCCAGAATATTACCCCATATCTCAAAACAGACTCGACATATCCGTGATAAGCAGTCGTCACAGCAGACTCATTAACAATTTTACGGAGCATGTACATTGCATATGAAAATTGATTAAGTTTCTTACATATAGTGTCAACGTGAGCTTTCCAGTTTAAGTTACTGTCTAAATTTAATCCTAAAAATTTGGTAATGTCAACGTGTTTAATATGATTTCCTAAATAATTTACATCAATGTCTGGTTTATTAATGTTATTATAATTATTTGAAAATTTCATAATATGAGTCTTATCAAGATTGATATTTAAATTATTTTGTTTTAACCAGTTAATTATTATTTCTAAGGTGGAATTGACTGTGGACTCTAATTGAGATCTACAAGTATCCGAAAACATCACCGTGCTATCATCTGCAAATAGCACCATCTGGTTAGAAATTGCCTTTGGAAGATCATTAATGTAGATAATAAAGAGAAGTGGCCCTAAAACACTTCCCTGTGGTACTCCATACTTAGTTTTACGATATTTAGACCTATACAGAATCTCTTTTTTCAACTTCGGACAAATACGTGATATTTCAGTTGCCTGTTTTCTATTACTCAAGTAGGAGTTTACAAGGCTTAAAATGTTGCCTCTTACACCATAGGCTTCAAGCTTGGATAATAGAATATTATGATCGACATAGTCGAACGCCTTAGTTAGGTCCATATAGAGAGCACATACCATTCTCTTGCTATCCAGGTTACTTAACACAGTTTGAAGAAACCTAAAAATTGCTAAATTAATAGATTTATGCCTACGAAACCCTATCTGTTCTTCAGCAAATAAGTTATAGGTTTCAAAAAAATTATATAAACTATTATTTATGACCTTTTCGAATATCTTTGAAAACACTGGTATTAAGGCAATAGGTCTATAACAATTTATATTATCCCTGTCTGTTCTTTTAAATAAAGGCTTAACGATAGTTATTTTTAATTTATCTGGAAATATTCCAGAAACTATTGAACTATTGATAATATGACTTAAAACTGGTGAAATTAATTCAGATGTTTCTTTTAAAATTTTCGTACTTATTTCATCATAACCAGTACTACTACAATTTCTTAATGAATTAATAATTCGATTAATGTCAACTGGTGTTATTGGAGCCATAAACAAAGAATGTGATAAATAAGATGTCATATTATTATATTTAGGATTTGTTTGCGGTGCAATTTGGTCAATAAAATAGTCATTAAATAATTAATTAAATTAAATTAAAAAATTAAATTAATTATACTGGATACGGCGTGAAGATCTGCGATGAAGAACGCGCTGAGAACAGTGGGATCCCTCCGCTCATAACCCAAGAAGCATGCAAAGATTTGTGTGACATGCTGAAGGTTGTTCACGTCCTATGCTGCATTTACATTCTTGCCACACCTCGGCAAGCGTCCACATGCCCGCCCCAAGATTACTACGGCATGATGTTATGCTGCCACCAAGCCTTGGCAAGCGTCAACAAGCATGTAAACGGGGGTGTTTGGCTAGGCTTGCGTGAGTTTGGAGAAGCTTGTTACCGTTCCGGTCGAGTATCGGTTTTCGAAACCAAATGTAAAAAGAGTCCTTCAGGGCAGGCAACGCATTGCCTCTGGTGTTGCAAATGTCAATAGGCGACGGTAACCGCTTACCATCAGGCGGGCCGTTTTCCAGTTTGACGAGCCATAACATGAAAAATAAAAACAGATTCTTGTTCTCTGACCACAGGTACGGCGACGTACATCTTACTCGTCTTAGTAAAAAACAGAAATAAAATAATAATACTTGAATAAAAAACAAGAGTGTGAAGATTGATCTCGGTTTTCTCGTCTCCTCAGCGCAAGTAGACTACTTCCCCAACGGAGGTTCCCAGCAGCCGAATTGCACATCGGAGTCATGCAGCCACAGCCGTGTGGTGACTCTGTTCGCGGAGTCGGTGACCGCGCGGGATGCCTTCCCGGCGCTGAGGTGCGAGGACTACGACCAGTTCAAGAAGGGGCAATGCTCTAGTGAAGTCAGGTAATCCTTACCATTATTTAAAAGTCAGTCCATGTTCGTGGTATGTGTCCGGCCTAAGAATCTACACCATGGTCTCCTCCCGTTACACCAGGAATCTGCAGCATTATCCACCTATGTACGAACACCAGTACTATACCAATCCTGCCAAGCGTGGTGAAGGAAAATCCCCCCATTGCATTCGATGGGGGAGGCCTCGTCCAGCCGTGGACTTCTAACGGCTGATGATGATAATGATGTGCTTATTTACCCACATTTATCATCATCATCATCAGCCTATAGAAGCTCACTTCTGGATATACACCTCCCCATAGAATGCCACGACGAATAGTCGTGATCCGCCTCCATCCACTGACTTCCTGCGTTCTATTATTACCAGTTTATCAAAAGGGGATTCTTACACTTGTTCATCCGATTCGTGGTCGCTACTTGAGAACCACTTTCCACCAGCTAATAAATAAATAAAAAATGCTGGACCGTTCACACAATATTATCTAGCCCCAAGCTAAGCAGAGCTTGTGTTATGGGTACTAGATAACTGATATACTTAATACAATACATTACGTGAATAGATATTTATTATTATACATATAGTCCAGTCAAGTTAAACAAAGGGGGTCGTGCTTGCAAAATTTCGGGTCACGCGGGTTCAGAAAATTGCAATCTGTTAAATCTGACTAATAGAAAATACCTAAGAGCACCCTGAACACATATCTGCAGATCGTACAAATATTTGTTCCGTGGCGGGAATCGAACACCCAACCTCCTGCGTCGCAGGCGAACCTTAGCCCGCCGCGCCACGGAGGTCGTCAGAGTTATCAGTTCTGCTAGTTATATGGCCTGCCTATTGCCACTTCAACTTGCTAAATCTGGGACCTATGCTGCTTCTTCGACAAGTCTCTTCATTTCACCTTCTATCACGTAGTGGGACAGATATAAACAGATATAAACAATTTAATGATAATTTGATAATTTGACAATACACATTTACACTATAAATACATTATTACACTATTAGATTAATTTAAAAAAAACAATAATAATTAGTACCTACCTGCGTATTATAAAATAAAAAGGTACAAAAAGGTAATTACTGTATCATTCTGACCTCATTGTGTTCTCGGAATTCGTCAAAACCATCGAGCAACACGTACGGAGGCCTGCGTTGCTCGATGGTCAAAACAGTAGAACACCTTCTCAACGAGCCAGATTTTTACTCCGTTTTTTTGACTCCGAGCATACCACACCATAGCTACTGAGCTACTTCTAGCTATAGCTATTATTTTTTACTAAATTTTGCTTTCAATATTTTACAGTCTGATGGGTCTGGGCGCCGTGAGTGGAACCAGAGGCCTGTTCTACCTGCAGACTAATGGGGCGGAGCCCTACGGAGCGTACAAGGCGGGCTTGAAGTACGTCAACAGAGACGGCGTTGTCAAGAACCTATTTGGGTAGACGGTCAAGTTGCCAGTTGAGAAAGATACCAATAGGCATACTTGCTTTTTGCTTTGTAACTGGCAACATTTTGCATAGTAACTAAGTACCTTGGACCTAGTTACTATAATAAATCGAATTGTACTATTATTTATTACTTAATCTAGTACCCATAACACAAGCTCTGCTTAGCTTGGGGCTAGATAATGTTGTGTGAACTGTTCAGCATTAGGTTTTGATTATTATTCAAATATTTATATTAAAAGTATTGTATTTACATAGGTACTACATAAATAAACACACGCCTTTTTCCCCGTTGGGGTAGGCAATGCCTCAATGGGCCTCTTTTCACAGTGGGTTGCACCATCGTGGAATATAGACGTGACAAGTGGTGAGATCATCGCCGCCATTGCTTCCCACGACTGACTCAGCTAACGCTTTCTTTTAGTAATAATTCATTCCGTAATAAGCTAGCAGCCAGGATAAATCTTATACCAACGAATCTTATCAACAAGTCCGGGTAATCCCTTTTACGAAATCCACGGGAGGAGACGGAGGGGTATATTCTTAGACCGGACACACAACGGCTATTATTTATTCAGTGATTATAGCAATGCGAATGTAATGTGATTATGTAATTTTGTTCTTTTTGGTCTTTTCTTGAAACCCTCGGCGCGCTCGCACTTACAGGTCTTGAAACCCTCGGCGCGCTCGCACTTACAGGTCTTGAAACCCTCGGCGCGCTCGCACTTACAGGTCTTAAACCCTCGGCGCGCTCGCACTTACAGGTCTTGAAACCCTCGGCGCGCTCGCACTTACAGGTCTTGAAACCCTCGGCGCGCTCGCACTTACAGGTCTTGAAACCCTCGGCAGTCAGTCTCTGAGGTATGGGAGCGGTACGGGAGGGTTGTTTTCATTACGTCAAAATGAAGCGTGGCTTCATGTCATCTGATAATTTGAGAGACGAAAAACACACCTCTCGTATCGCTCCCATACCTCAGGGACTGACTCAGTTAACCTGTAGTAGTTAAAATAATTAGTTGAGTCACAGATAAAATAATACTATACTAGTAGTTGAGTGAAGACGAATGTTTACTTTGTCTGTTTATGAGATACCGGAAGGGCTGCCTTGGTGACGCATGGATCTAATACCTATATGATCTGGCGATGGAAGCGAGCCACAGTAAATCAGTGTCGGGGTGACCATTTACCTATTCTGTGAAATAAATTAATTATAATAACCATGCTTAAACCGAGTATTTATGAAAATAAAGGTTTACTTTCTATGAGCTTTTATTTAAATGGACTCAGACAAATCAAAATGTTTCTGTATTTGTCTGAGTTAGGTAGGTACTATTAACTATAGGAAATAATTTAAAAAATTAAAGACCCCCGACGCAATGGAATTGCTGATCCGATTTTGATAAAACATGTCTAAGAACCATTGCTAGACAACCTGCTATTAAATAAAAAAACCGCATTCAACTCGGTTCACCCGTTTAAGAGCTACGGTTCCACAGACAATACACAGACAGACACACATAGCGGTCAAACTTACTTATAACCCCCTGCTCTGACAATGCCGTGGGTGTGGCAACCTATTGGTCAAAATGGCTTTGAGACATCGACACGAAAGAAGAAGATAACACCCCTCTTGTTGCGTCGGGGTTATAGTTTGTCCTTCAATCCAAATACTTAGACAGATAGGAATTTTCATTCATTTTCATTTCCCCGAAGTTGCATTCGGAGACAAACAGGAACTATTCATAAATAGCGATTTTAAAATATCACAAAGATTCAAAGTACCTAAATGTACAATGTTTTTATTATAAAAACAAAAACAATTTAATAAATGCAAGATGGTTGTAGGTAACCATTTTCACAGGATATCAAGCAGCTATAACAGATGATAATTATCCTATTTTACGACGTATGCCACCCAACACGTTGTCCACAGCATCTATAACCTTCTTGCCTTCGCTCATGGACAGCAAGCCTTTGTCGCCTAGTCCGAGGGGCTTCTCATCGTTGGTGCGCAGGTAATAGAGGCCTCTGGTGCCAGGTTGGCTGCCGTAACCCATGGGTCTGAAATATAGAAACACACGCTGAGCAAGCGAACGATTCGCGAGTGTTTCACATATAGCGTAAGGCCAGAGATGAGCGAGGATGCGTAGCGAGGGATGTGTTTGTTAAGAACCAATAAGAATCACTTCATTTACCTAGCCTCGCTCAGTGCAGCTCTGGTGGGAACTGCTTAGCAGAGCGAGGTTTTGATGTGTACAAAACAAGCGAGGGAAGTGTGCGAGGGATGTGTGCGAGGGATGTGTGCGAGGGATGTGTGCGAGGGATGTGTGCGAGGGATGTGATGTCATCTGAAAAGAGCCCGCTACACATCCTGGTCCCGTTTCACAGCGTCGCTACACATCTTCGCACCGCTCAGCTGCCTAGCACATCTCTGGTGGAAACACTCACTTCGTTCCACAGCTTCTCTACGAATCCTCGCACCGCTCATCTACCTCACACATCTTTAGTGGAAACGCAGCCTAACGAGGGTTTTAAAGGTACGAGACGCAGAATAAGTTTGCTGCCGAGAACACGATTTTTCACTTAACTACAGCGAAGAAAATTCTAGTACAAGAAAAACTAGATGTTCATTATTCTTATACAACAAGGAAGGCCAGCAATGCTCTAAGTACTTATATAACAGCTAATAGTGCAATCGACGTGCTGGCCAGTATTATAATTTATCAAGTAATTAATTTTGTAAAAATTAAAAACCCCCAGCGCTGAACGGCTGAACCGATTTTGATCAAACAAAGCTAAGAACACTCCCGACAAATACACCTTACAAAAAAAAAAACTAAATCAGTACATCCGTTCGGGAGCTACAATGTGACAGACAGACACACACACACACACAGAGACACGTCAAACTTATAACACCCTTTCGTTTTTCGTCGGGGGTTAAATGAGGCTTGCGGTTTAAAAACCATTTCTAAAGAGAGAAGTTCGAATATGAATAAGCTGTTATGAAATTACTTAACGTAACCGTGTCAAAATGAGCCTAAACACGGCTGGTCTACTATTATCTATCGAAGAGTTCCGCTGTCCACCTTCCGACTCTATCATCAGATCAGCTCGCTGTCACCACCATAGAGTATTGTCATCGGAACTTGACAGGTATGCCAAATTTCAGCTTTTTACTTCTTAATGCTTCATTTTAATTTATGCTTTTTACTGATAATACCGAAATCGCTATATGTGTGCCTATAATATTTGAGGAGTTCCCTCAATTTCTCATAGATTCCATCATCAGAACCAGATGTTGATGTAAATGGGACCAATCTGGAAGCATATCGAGTCAACAAAAAATTAAAATCGGTTCATAAATAACGCAGATATGAGGTAAAAAATATATTTAAAAAACACGAATTGAGAACCTCTGTTGAACCTCTTTTAAAAGTCTGTTAAAAATAGTAGACTAAGAACGAAATTAATTTATATATTTGTGTACCTTTTTTTTATACTACTTGAATGACGGAACAAGCTGATGGCCCACCTGATGTTAAGCGGTAACCTCTGCCTATGAACAGTGCATTAACTCATAGGTCACGTCCACCTAGGACGCGCCCTATGTGGCATTGCACTGCGCCCGCCACCCTGAGACATAAAGATGAAAAGTCTCATGTGCCTGTAATTTCACCGGCACCCTTACACTTCAAACCGGAACACAGCAATGCGAGCACTACTGGTTTGCGGCAGAAATGGGTAGGGTGGTAGTACTTCCCTGGACGAACTCTTTCACAAAAAAGTTCTACTACTACCTGACGTCACCCGTGCACCGTTTCTGCTGGAACTCGGCCCAGTTCCTACAAGCACGCGCGGGGAAGGCCTCGGGGGTCTTCACGGACTCCGCGAAGATATCCACCGCGAGGTTGTGGGAGCAGAACTCTGTGAGGCAGTTGGGCTGCACCTCGCCGCCATTTGGGAAGAAGTCTGCGTGACCTAGAAAGAAAAATAAACCAGACATGCGTTACTCTCCAACCACGCATGGTTCGGATGTTTACGCAAACAAAATTAGATGTCGAGAGTCTAAGAACAATCTGTGCCCTTACCGACTGGCTTCGAGAGTCTAAGATCAATCTGTGCCCTTACCGACTGGCTTTGAGAGTCTAAGATCAATCTGTGCTCTTACCGACTCGATCCGGGAGTCCAAGAACAAGCTGGGCCCTTACCTATTGGCTCTGAGAGTCTAAGAATATTATGTGCCCTTACCGATTGGTTCCGAGAGTCCAAGAACAATCTGTGCTCTTACCAACTGGCTTCGAGAGTCTAAGAACAATCTGTGCCCTTACCGACTGGCTCCAAGAATCCAAGCACAATCTGTGCCCATGCCGACTGGCTCCAAGAGTTCAAAATCTATCTGTGCCCTTACCAACTAGCTCCAAGAATCCAAGCACAATCTGTGCCCATGCCGACTGGCTCCGAGAGTCCAAGAACAATCTGTGCCCATGCCGACTGGCTCCGAGAGTCCAAGAACAATCAGTGCCCATGCCGACTGGCTCCGAGAGTCCAAGAACAATCTGTGCCCATGCCGACTGGCTCCGAGAGTCCAAGAACAATCTGTGCCCATGCCGACTGGCTCCGAGAGTCCAAGAACAATCTGTGCCCATGCCGACTGGCTCCGAGAGTCCAAGAACAATCTGTGCCCATGCCGACTGGCTCCGAAAGTCCAAGAACAATCTGTGCCCATGCCGACTGGCTTTGAGAGTCTAAAAATAATCTGTGCCCTTACCGATTGGCTGCGAGAGTCCAAGAACACCGCCGTTGGTATGAATAACGTCCACGTACTCAGCGTCCGCCGCTGTAATCCTCAGATCCTCGTGCACATTGCTGAGGCAAGGTCCAGCCGGGTCCAGCGCCGAGATGCGGCCGACCAGGGTCCTGGTCAGATTGTGGAAGGTCTTGCCAGCGAACCCTGCGATGTGTGAGCCTAGACTGTGCCCCACTAGGTGAATGTCTTTATGGTCTAGGCCAGCTGGAACATTTTAAGTTCTCTTAAGTCACATAAGTACCTTACTTCCTTGATTTGAAATATTATAAATAGTATTAAAACAATACTAAATATATTATTAGTATTGTTTCTTTCCTTTTTTTAAACATATTCGACTACCACTTAGTACTTGCAACTCGGTATGAGTGGTAAGTCATAAGTGGTACCACTGGGTAAGGATTTCATTAGTTTTCTCGACTACAACAGTAGAACTGCTCGGACGTGTTTTTTCAATCTATTCCAAACAGTTCTACTTCACCTTAAAGTAGAACCAACAGTAGAACCTCTTGGAATAGAGCGTATTACCGGGTATTACTGGGTACCAGGTTATCAGGAACACAAGACCTAGTTTGGGATCAGGACTATTGTATTGACTGTTGGCTTGTCATGTTATGTACCTACTAGTAGTTCACCCCGAACGTAACCTCGCGACGTATCGTTTATCGATAAAGCCAAAAGTATTTTATTCAATATAACATAAGGATAATTTTGCATCGTCTTATACACTAAATTAACTCCTGTTCCAACGCGACAACAAACATGGCGCGCACTTTATTTGATGCGTAACCCGAGAGCTGGCTCTTATCGGGCTCTACGCATTAGTATTGCGATTTAGCGTCGCAATGCAGCCAGCAACTTAGGGACGCTTCCGTCTGGTAGTGATTTGGATCAGTTGAGCTACCTTTAGATCGTTAGCAGCGGTCTTCAGGTAGCACAGCCGTTTCATATGTTTTTTTTAATAGCTCGACATACTGGAATACTACCCCCCTTATGGTAAGCGGTTACCGTCGCCTATCGACATCTGGAACACTACATACCTACTTGTATTAGTTGTATTATTATGTCTGTAGCAATGGAACGCAGTATTCTGGGTGTTTAATTAACCGACCGGATTCAAAACACCATACTGCGCTCCAAAACTAAAAAACCGACGTAGGAGAAAAATCCGCCCAGCTGAAATGGAATTGGGCTGGACATGTCTGTCGCATGCCTGATGAGTTCTGGGCCAAAATAACCACTATGTGGAGCCCTGGAGATGACGCGATGAAATAAACACTTTTAACACAGATTGGCACATAGGATCGTAGTGACTGGAAGATATGGGGGGAGGCGTTTGCCCAACAATGGGTTGATTCAGGCTAACAGTAACAGTAACAGTAATTATTTCTGTAAATAAATGTATTCTATATTTTCGAACAATTATAAATATTGAGAACGTACCTTCACCCATGGAAGCTATGATAAGCCCTAGCTTCTCTCCTATGAATCGTACGTAGGTACTGGAGCGCAGGTAGAGGTAGCCGATGAGCGGACTCGCGTCAAGAGCGAAGATATTGTATTGTCCTAGAAACAGGAGGAAATTAATATACTTAGAGCATATCGACAAGCTATGAGGCACCAAAATGAACTTAGAAAGCTGCCACGACTTTAAAGTTGTTTCAACTTGTGTAATTGTTTTTAAGCTAAAGCGACTACACAATCCAGTATAAGATATTTTATTTATCTGCGTTTATTGACACAAATAAATGTTTTTCTTTCATTCTATTTAGGCCGGACACACCATAGTTAGATAACGTAATTTGATTCTTCGGGAATCATAATTCATAATTCTGACCTTTGCTCCGAAAAGCCTCATTCACATGGTCAAAGTTGAACAAGGTGGGGTCATCTACGAAGCCATGCATGAAGATGACGAGAGGCTGCTGAGGGTTGAATCCTGGATGCAAGGGGAGAGACGCCGCGGCTGAGCCCAGCTTAAAGGTCGCTTCAATCTTACTGTAATATAAAAAAAAACTATTAGTAATCTGTTAGTATCAAGCTATTATTTATAGGTAACTAGCAGCGCTCCGCAGTTTCACCCGCATAAGTCTCGATCCCGTAAGAATATTGGGATAAAAATGTAACTATGTGTTATTCCGGGAGTCCAAATATCTTCATTCCAAATTTCATCCAAATCCGTCCAGCCGTTTCAGCGTGAAGAAGTAACAAACACACGCACACACTCACACACTCACAAACTTTCGCATTTATGATATTGTGTGATTACAGGCACATGATACTTTTTATCTCTATGTCTCAGGATAGCTGGCGCAGTGCAATGTCACATAGGGCGCGTCCTAGGTGGACGTGACCTATGAGGTAATGCATTGTTAAAGGCAGAGGTGAGACAGAGGCTTAACATCAGGTGGGCCTTCTGCTTGTTCCGTCATACAAGTAGCTAGTAAAAAAAGAAAAAAGAAAAAACATCATCATCAGCCTGCAGAAGTAGACCTCCCCGATAGAATGCCAGGATGAACGTCTTGAGCCGCCTCCATCCACCGCCTCTATAATGGTTTTGGTCCATCGAAAGGAGGGCATTCCTTTTTTCCTTCGTCCGGTTTGTGGTCGCCACTCGAGAACCTTTCTTCCCCAACGCGTATCAGTTCTGCGAGCTATATGGTATGCCCATTGCCACTAAAACTTGATAATTCTGAGAGCTATGTCGGTGATCTTGGTTTTTCTTAGGATCTCCTCACTCCGGATTATATCATGCACGAGTATCAAGAGTATCCATATATCTTGATACCATCCATATACTTTTGATAACTTTAAGAAAACGCCAAACAAAGCTCAGTCGCACCATGTATTTTTACAAGCTTTTATTTATCTTGCAAATGTCTGTCCGGATGGAATCTTACAACTGAATTTTAAGACGCTATGTTAAAATTTTGGGGTCGTTTCGTTACATGCTCACTCACTATCAGTAAAGGTTACAAACTTGATGTTAATACAGTAATTACTTGAGGATGTAATCTAAATAAATTATAGGCTAGAAACACGATTGGCCAAACTTTTCTAGATAGCTTTATTTTTTGAAATTGGCTCTTCTGAAGCCCTTTTTAGGTCCCTCCTTCGACTAGAGAAAGTATTAAGCATATTTTTTTATATTATTCAGTAGGTAATCACATTACTTACATTAATTATAGATAATTTATTTTTATATTTGCTACTTTAGAAGCTAAACGAAGTTTTATCATTTGTCGCTTACTTCAGTTACTTTACACCCTTTCACACTACACACTTCCAATGTCAAATAAACTCGCTCACTCTCTCATAAACCAAACATGTCCATCATACAAGTCAAATGCAACGTTTTTGTTTTTGTCGCAGATAGTATTTCGTACATATTATGTAGGTAGTTTTATTTAAATTAAGATTAGTTTTATTTAATTTATAATTCTGTTTCCAAATATGTCTGCTTGTTAAAATTTGTAATGACGTTCCTTGTATAATCCGCGGAGTGGGGCACTGGTGACCTGTAATACAGGTTTTTTCTAAAACCTATCTCAGGCACCAGGCTCTCGCAAAACAGGTTTTCTTGGTTCATCACGCTTACCTATAATGTAATATTATACACAAGTTATGTTACTTGATGACAATGAAACCTTTTGTGAAGAGCTAAATAAATAAACTTTATACTTTATACTACTATACTTCCGAGTGGCAAAAATCTATACCTCACCTTTTCCCGGGTTCAAGTGAGCAATAGCGCTGTCACTGTCTTACATCTATTGTTTTCTTGCTAGACTCCGCCCATTCGGTATTTTGACATGTCGCCTATCCTCAACCGATTGAGATGAAATTTGGCATACCTGTCAAGTTCCGATAACAATACAATATGATGGTAACAGCGAGCTGATTTGAAGATGGAGACGGGAGGTAGACAACGGAACTCCTCAATGGAGACTGGCCGTGTTTAGGCTCATTTTGATCAGCACATGGTTACGATCACTAATTTTATAAAAGCTTGTATTGAAAAATATATATTTTATAAACTTATTATTAATAAATAATGGTACAAGTAATTACTTGTTTTGTATGAAGATTTCTTGTTTGCTTTACTACTTTACATTTATAGCCATAAATTAAGGAAAATATCGTGGAGATAGTTTGTTATAGAACCAGTCAGTCAGTTTTCAGTAGATTGATTGCAGCTTGTACCTGATGAGAGAGGGCTGCCACTCTATGGCATTAGGCCGTTGCTGAACACTTACCTGGATATAAAGTTCAGGTTCAACTGGTCGAGGTCAGGTTCCGCCCCTCCATGCAGCTGTTCGTAGGTTAATCCTAGCCGCGTCTTCACTTTGTCACCTGTCGCAAAAGATCAACGTTAAAATTAAATTCTTGTAACTTTAAATGAAAAGAAAGCTGGGATGGTACACCCCTACTATAGTAGGTACAGTTTTACCCAAAATATAAGTCCGATCGACTGTTTTCGTTTGCGTAGAAAAGCGCAGACTGATATCCGACAGTAGCCGAATGTATAGTATTGCTCTGTCCCGCTCACGTCTCAAAGTCGACCATGGACGTAGTATACAAAAGTCCATAGAGTCGACCGGCCGCGATTTGGCCGCTAAATCGATTAACCAATAACAGCGCAAGATTTTAGCGCGCGATTGCTATTGGTAATAAGAAGGTCTCTGTGGCGCGGCGGGCGAAGGTCCGCCTGCGACGCAGGTGGTTGCGGGTTCGATTCCCGCCTCGGAACTAATATTTGTACGATCTGCAGATATTTGTTCAGGGTATTCTGGGTATTTTCTATGTATAATAAAAAATATCTATCTATGTAATGTGTATATCAGTTATCTGGTTGGTGATGATGATGATGACGAAACAATATAATATTATTAAACTATCTGCACCGCGCGGTATTTAGTCTCGATTCCGGGGGAATATAAGAATAAAAATTAACCTATTGTTATTCCAGGGGTCCAGTTATTTCCATTCCAAATTTCATCCAAATCCGTCCAGCCATTTCAGCGTGAAGAAATAACAAACATACGCCCTCACTCTCAAACTTTTGCATTTATAAAATTACTTACCTCTTTAAAAGCTTTTATTTAACTTGACCTGTTAGTATGTCAGTCAGTGTGACAAATCTTGAAACTGAATTTTGAACCAGCTACCCTTTCAGCAGCTACCGATCTAAAATTATGCATACCTGTCAAATTCCGATGACTATATATGGTGACAGCGAGCTGATCTGATGATGGAGACGGAAGGTGGACAACGGAACTTCTCAATGGATAATAGTAGACAGGCCGTGTTTAGACTCATTTTGATCAGCACACGGTTACGATCACTAATTTTATAAAAGCTTGTATGGAAAAAGATAGTTTCCAACAAAACACTTAATATAAGTTCAATGGTTTAACTTAACTTCACTTGTTAGTATGTGGCAAAGAGAAATGAAGCAAGTGCGAGTAAGACTCTCACCCAGGGAGTAAATTAGCTCAACAAACAAAAAAGCTCTACTACTACTTACACATTTTATTCCCAATATGAACAACCTCCTGAACAACAGGATTTTTAACTTTTTCAATGGACGTTTTGATGGCCTTCTCAGCGGCGTTCACTACTCCAAAGGCTGGGCCAATTATTTTGTTTTTTTCTAACTTTTTGCTGATAATACCGCCGATAGTATCAATCCGGAAGCCTGCCGTGAATGCTACCATCAGCACCAGAATTGCTAGTTTCATGGCTTGTGTCATCTGGGAAGGAGGCAAAATATTAGTTTCTCAATTCCACTGTGAATGGACCACGACACGTTGAATGTTGACCAATCTATGGCGCGGCAGTGAGTAGCCGGCTGAGATGCGAGAGGCAAGATGCGACCTCTGTGGCGCGGCGGGCGAAGGTTCACCTGCGGCGCAGGAGGTTGCGGGTTCGATTCCCGCCTCGGAACCAATATTTGTGCGATCTGCAGATATTTGTTCAGGGTGTTCTGGGTATTTTCTATGTATAATAAAAAATATCTATCTATGTTATATATTGTATTAAGTATACCAGTTATCTAGTACCCATAATACAAGCTCTGCTTAGCTAGGGGCTAGATAATGTTGGTAGATAGAGATAGATAGAAAATACTTTATTGTACACCTTAATAGCTAATAATACAAACAAAAAGAAACAAACTTAACTATATAATTAAAAGTACAATGGGCGGTCTTATAGCTTAGCAGCGAACTAAAACTTGGTGACTTAAGCTTGGTGTGAACTGTCTAGCAGTATATACTATACAAATTGCGATTTCCGTTGGGGGACATATGTTGTTATGATGTTTATTAAGACTTGAAATGTTTTTTTTAGCTACTTCTATGACGAATCATGCAGATGGCCCACCTGGTGTTAAGCGGTTAAGCAGTCTGCCTATAAAAATCCATGACCTCATAGATCACTTCCACCTAGGACCCACCCTATTTGGCATTGCACTGCGCCCGCCACCCTGAGACATAAAGATTAAAAGTCTCATGTGCCTGTAATTTCACCGGCACCCATACCCTTCAAACCGGAACACAGCTATTCTGTCACTTACCAGCTTACCTGAACTTTAATGAGTTATATAGTGACAGAATTTGACTTCCATCGACAATTATTCCAGGTCTGGGTTTGCATGGTGCCCGTAGTTCCTAATACCCACGACACAGGGACCCTCCCTAGTGTGGGGGCTGTTGGGTGCTAAATACCTATGTTATGTTTCTGATATGTTCACTTTCGGTACTTATCGGAACCGTTGGTTAAGGTACTCTATATAACATTCTGGAAGCTTTAGAGACTGGGACATTTACTTATGTAAAGGGAAAAGTTTTTAACAATGGAAAAAAACAGTTAAAACTTATTTTTCTCAAACATGCCTGGAAATATTGTCATTATTTTCATAAAAAGAACACGCGAAGTATCGAATTTACGGACAAAGAAAATCAAATCCATTGCAGGACCGTTTTTAGGGTTCCGTAGTCAAAACTATACGTGTATCTATGGATAGGTCTTCAAAAATAATGTTGAGGTTTCTAATATCTTTTTTTTCTAAACTGAATAGTTTGCGCGAGAGACACTTCCGAAGTGGTAAAAAGTGTGTCCCGTCCCCCCCCCCCGTAACTTCTAAAATAAGAGGATGATAAAATAAAAATAAAAATATGATGTACATTACCATGTAAACTTCCAACCAAAATTGGTTTGTACGAGATCTAGTAAGTAGTTTTTGTTTAATACGTCATAAAGAACTTTTATATTATGTTACTTGCTGCTACGGAACCCTTCATGGGCGAGTCCGACTCGCACTTGGCCGCTTTAAAAAAAAAATTGGAACATTACAGCGCTCCTGCAATATTGTATGAAACAGTGTGCTGGGGTTATTAAATACTCTTTGGTTGGATCTCTTTTATCATTATTGGCATACTAAAGTATAAACCTCTTTGCTTTGTAAAAATTGCGTTCACGTGGCTGTATCATCGAGCACGGTACGGAGGCCTGCAATGCTCTAAGGGCTGTATATATAAATGCGTTTGCCTTTCGACGAGCTGTTCTGCGTTTTCGAAAAAGGTGATAAATAAAAAAATTGGCGGCAAAGCTAAAAATTCGTCTTGATTTTTTATTTACATTTTCATTGAATATAAATTTAATAATTAAAATGTGTTCCAACGGTTCAGAGAGTGAAATGGAGATCTGGCCGAACTGAAAGACGGCATTCTAAGTGCATTGCAAAATATGTATTACATGAAGGCAAGGGCTGCTACGCAAAGTGTGTTAACGCGTGCCAATCTGTGTAGTAAATGGTCTACACTTTGAACATCTTTTTTATCTTTATTAAAAAGCAATTTATTTACTTACCAAACAAGTTTTTTTTTATTTAAACTCAATAATATGGGTGTGTTTTGCTACTAACAAGTAACTATGTAGGTATTTTTCTTATTTTGGACTGGAGAGATTTTTACGTATAAACCATTTAAGGTGGTTGCTTTTGCTAGTGGCGCGAAATTCAATTTTTTTCGTGGTTTTTGCTCATTACAGCTCATCAACACTTCTTCAGATGACTAAAACTATGTTGCCGCAAATTATGTGACCTAACACACAAGTTTTAATTTATAGTATCACATAAATATCAATAGTTTGGCTATGAATGTGCTTGAAACAAAAAAACACTGTAAATATCGTAGAAGCACAATCGTAGCTAAACTAATGATATTTATGTAATACTATAAATTAAAACTTGTGTGTTAGGTCACATAATTTAAGGCAACATATTTTTAGCTATCTGAAGAAGTATTGATGAGCTGTGATGAACAAAAAACACGAAAAAAACTGTATTTCGCGCCACAAGCGAAAGCAACCACCTTAAATTAAGAACCATTGAATGAGTGACATTGTTGTTTTACTCGTTCTTTCATAGGAAATGTATGGGAATGGTTTTTTTAATTATTGCCAAAACTTACGATTTGATATGGTATGTTACTTTGGGAAAAGTGTTCCTGGTTGGAAATAGAGTCGACTAAGACCAAGTTGTTTTTTTTGACAAATGTAATTTTTTGGGTGAACCTTTATTTTTTTCAAAAATCTAAAAATGGCAATATTTTTTTCGATTCGATTTCAAACACTTACCCTGATTTCGCAGGATTGCCGGTCAGTTACTACAGGATATTGTATACTTTAAGAAGGTTGATGATCTGAATTAGTCCCTGTACCCTTGACACAGCTGACCTCTGAAGATCTTTACACACACTGATAACTGTCCGCCGCTATTTAGCGTATTTATACCACCCATCAATGTTTTTTTTAAACCATGATCCAACAGGGAAAATCTCTTATAATTTGAATGGGCAAAATATTTATGACTAGCTCCGCTCGCGACTTCGTCCGCACGCAGATTAGGTAGTACCTACCTACTCGTACTACGCATTCTAAATGGATGGTGGAACAAAAATCAGGTAGAAGCCCACTGCTGGACATAGCCTTCCCCATAAAAAGCCACAACATCCTGAGCCGCCCAGCAACGACTTCCTTTTAATAAGTCGTCGGCCTTTTTCCCAGGTTCTTCTATGGATCTCTTCGTTTCGGATACAGATACCGAAACTCCGAGCGCAGCTCTCTCCATAGTCCGCAGTGCGTGCGACTTTGAGCTGGTGTTCTTTCTTCTAAGGGTGCCTTCACATTAGGTTCCCAGTAGTACGGTCGCGCTCCTACTTCTATACTAAAAAGAGCAGCGCGACAGCCGCGCGACACACTGCCGCACTACTGGCGACCTAATGTGAAGGCACCCTAAGGCTCTTAATTCATTGTCTGTGACGTGAAGATATGGTGTCGTTTTCTGAACATCTGAGTTGGATTCGTCGGCTGACGACCTCATTCATCATCGAAGGTCTAACTAACACCTTCCTAGTTGAAGCGTTTGGTTCAAATAGGAGTACAACTTCGGTGTTAAAATTCTAAACGTGTGCAAAATTACTATTTGACATGAATTTGAACTATGTTTGGGAGGCGGAACCCATTCTTATTGTAAGTGCAAAGTTATATTTTTAAAAGCTTTAATTTTAAACTTGACTTGTTAGAAAGTCAGTTGTTATTTATTCTGTGGTGTTGAGCTGATATAATTTCATGTAATTACTCAACTTGACTGCTACCAGTCAAGTTCCGATGACAATATAATATAGGTGGTATAATATAAGTTAACATATGGATGGATTATTGAGTAGTTCCTGATGGATCCCTTGGCTATGATACTGTGGACTTTGATCGTCCTTACATCTTAGGGATGCCTTCGTGATCAATTAGGTACTTAGTTGTCCTATCAATATCGGTTTAGTAGTTTTGTACGCGATTTACAAACAAGGGTAAAAAATAACAGTCAATTCCTGTTTTTTTATGTTTTTAAGTAGACGTGATGATCAGATTTGGGTAAAATAATTCCTATGTACAGACTTTTCGACCTCTACAGTTTTATTATAGTATATGTAAGACTACCGCTCGCGTTTTACCGAGATAAAAAGTAGCCATTTGGATCAAAATTGATCAGTGTAGGTAATAAATTTAAACAAAATAGGTTCAGCCGTTTAGGCGTGATTGTCTAACAAACATACAAACATCGTAACTTAGATATATATATATATGATATTAGTGGGATGATGTCAGGTGTGGCGTAGAGAAGATGGATAAGTTGTTTTGGAATGCCCATTTACTAGCGTATTTTTTGTTATTTTCCTGTTTCCAGGCTAGGATTACCGTAGGTACCTAGCGTACCTAACTACTTAACACGCATTGAACATTTAAAAAAAAAAACTACTATGAACCACAGAAATATAAATATCAAACAATTTTTTTATTGAAAAATATCTTTTTCAATCCAATCTTTTTGGAATTAGTGAGGGTCGGGCTTTTTTTTGTTGGCGATGTGGAAATCTGCTTCCAGATAACGTATTGCATTGAGGGTGCATTACGGTTATGTGAGGATCACGGACTCATGGACTCACTAAATCCACCCCGGTGGCATCCTTTGCGCATGTCGATGGGCTCCGGGATCTCCTACGGAACGCACCGGTGCCCATCTCGCGCGGCGCCCAACAGGGCCCATCCCGTGGTTGGGCAAAAAGCCAACCACAAGCAATACCTCGAAATATGGCCGCACAGGGTGCACTTTTGTGTTGCCACCATCTAAGGGCTCGTAAGAGGGTGGCCAGACCCCTCACCCCGACCACCACGCGAGCCCAGCGACATTTCTCTCTTCTACCACGTAACACGAAAAAACTCATGTCTTCGCGGCGAATGAGAGAGATGTCACTTCCTACCTGGCCATCATATATCTTCCGAGCATAGCTCGGCAGGGGTGTCACGGGCTACGCTCGGAAGGTAGAGAGTGCAAACTACCTTTTCGCCGTTTATTCACATTTTTTTTTTTATACTACTTGAATGACGGAACAAGCAGATAGATGGCCCACCTGATGTTAAGCGGTAACCTCTGCCTATGAACAGTGCATTACCTCATAGGTTACGTCCACCTAGGACGCACCCTATGTGGCAGACGAACTCTTTCACAAAAAAGCTCTACTACTACTAAAATTATTTGGATTCTTCATTCTTATTTTCATTCTTATTTGGATGAATCCAAAATCAAACACGGGAACAAACAACCCTTCCCTGCCATCGCGAGATAACGCTTCCTACTCTGTGTCGTCTGGTTCGAGGTTCCCACTCAAGAACATTTATTCCTCAATGGTTGTCAGTTCTGCGATCTATATGACCTGCTCATTGCCACTTAATCTTTCAAATTTTGAGTGTCAGTCAGTGATTCCGATTCTTCTATGGATCTCTTCGTTTCGGATAAAGGTACCGTAACTCTGAGCGTAGCTCTCTCCACAGCCCGCAGTGCGTGTGACTTTGAGCTGGTGTACTTTCTTCTAAGGCTCTTCAGTATCTGTGACGTGAAGATATGGCGTCGTTTTCTGAACAATTGAGTTGGATTCGTCGGCTGACCTCATTCATCATCGAAGGTCTAACTAACACCTTCCTAGTTGAATAGTCTGGTTCAGTCGTTAAAATTCTTAACCTGTGTAAAATTACTATTTGACATGAATTTAAACTATGTTAGGAAGGCGGAACCCATTCTTAAGTGCAAAGTTCGAAGTTATATTTGCATTTTTTTAAAGCTTTAATTTTTAACTTGTCCTGTTGGAATGTCATTTGTTATTTATTAAGTGGTTGAGCTGAAATAATTTTATGTACCAGTCAAGTTCCGATGACAATACAATATAATGGTGGTAGTTACAGATCCACCAACTTAGGATCTGTAGACTGAAATGTATGTATATGATAGAAAAATGTAGGTAAATGGTTCTACTGATAACTTGGTGGATCTGTACGGTGGATGGATTATTGAGTAGTTCCTGATGGATCCCTTGGCTATAATTCCGGTGGACTTTGATCATAGGGCTGCCTACGTGATCAATTACTAAGTTGTCCTATTAATATCGGTTTAGTAGTGCGTAACGTGAGTAGGTACAGACAAGAATTTAAAAAAATAGTCATCTCCTTTTTTTTTATTTTTTATGTAGACCTAATAATCAGATTTGAGCTAAATAATTCCTATGTAGGTACATACTTTTCGACCTCTACAGTCTAACCCCCGACGCAAAAACGGGGTGTTATAAGTTTCACGTGTCTGTGTGTTTGCGGGCCTGTCTATCGCATCTTTAGTTCTTCTTCTGAGATCACATCGTAGCTCCCGAACGAACGAAACGATTTAGTTTTTTTTTTTTGTTTGAAACGTGAATTTGTTGGGAGTGTTCTTGAAATGAAATGAAATGGTTTATTCGCTTCAAACATGGTTAAAAAAGTTCTTACAAGTAATTTATGTTCACATGTTTCACAAAAACATCGGCATGCAATTTTTAAAATTCTTTAAAGGTAGCTAATTTATTAAAATTCTAATTCCATCACTTTTCATAATTTCATCATTTCATCTTAACTATGTTTGATCAAAATCGGTTCAGCAGTTTCATTGCGTTAAGGGTTTTTTTTTTTATTTTACTTGTATTATACCTAGTATATAGAAGACGTTGCTCGCGTTTTACCGAGGTAAAAAGTATCCAATCCGGGTCAAAATTGATCAGTGTAGGTACTAAATTTAATTGAAATCGGTTCATCCGTTTCGGCGTGATGCCTAACAAACATACATTCAACGTAACTTGGATATTTAGGATATTATTGGGATGATGTCAATGTGTGGCTTAGGTAAGATGGATAAGTTATTTTGGAATGCCCATTTATTAGCGTATTTTTTGTTATTTTCCTGTGTCCTCCAGGGTAGGGTTACCTATTATTCATCGAGCCTATTATTACTTAACACGCATTGAACAAATTAAAAATAAAATGATACAATTAGGTACCTACGGGTACGTATCAACATTTATAAATTCAAAATACATACTTTTACGTGCTGTGGTGTGTCCGGCCTAAGAATAGACCCCTCAGTCTCCTCCCGTGGATGTCTTAAAAGCCGACTAAGAGATTACCCGGACTTCTTGATAAGATTGGTTGGATTGGTTGGGTTAGCTTATTATGGAATGTGTTATTACTTAAAGAAAGAGTTAGCAGAGTTAGTCGTGGAAGGCAATGGCGATGAGCTCACCAGTTGTCATGTCTATGTTCCACGATGGTACAACCCACTGCAAAAAGAGGCCCATTGAGGCTCAGCCTACCCTTTCGGGGAAAAAGGCGTGTGACTATGTATGTATCGTACATTTAGAATGCATAATTTCAAAACAAATAAAATTTTAAAACCGAATGGTTTAAAATTTATAATTTATAATACCGTAAGGTTCAAATAAGTAAAGTCAATATGTTTGAAATACCTACATAAAAAGTGTCAATTTGATGGCCCCAGCTCCCCAGCTACAAACTTGAAAGGCATGCCATTTGTTTGAGATTTCGACCATTACGGATAAAAAACTTTAAGCATTTAAAATTTAATTATTTTCAACATTAAGTTTGTAAAATTTATGGATTTTGAACTTATGTATTCTAAACGTATGTATTTTGTATTTTTACATTTTGATACGTACCCGTACCTACTCATTTAAACTAAGGTAAACCTATAACTTAGTCAAATAAACTTTCTTTAAGGGTCATTAGTCACCCCAAATTCTGTCACTATCTAACTCAGTAAAGTTCAGGTAAGTGAGAACGGGACAGAATAGAGCACGCGAAACAGTGAGCGAAAACCACAAAAAACGCAACTGTCTCAAGTAAATTATTATTTCCAATAATTTAAACAAGTTTTTTTATAAACCTGTAAATTAGTGAAAGAATCATTAAAATCACTTCAGGCGTTTGGAAGCAGCAGGATTTTTTTGCGTAAACTAGGATATTATAATGAGGAATAGTGTGATAAGAGAGCGTTGTGAAATTAAAGAAGACGTAATGGGATTGAGAAAGGTATGCTTAGATGGTTTGGTCATTTAGAAAGGATAGACGATAGTAGATCGACGAAACGGATACATAAGACGAGCGTGAATGGGACAGTGGGAAGAGGAAGACCTCGGCGAACGTATTCAAACTAGATCAGAGACGTTCTGGACAAAGGCCAGGTCCCGACGAGCATGTATGAGAATGTGATGAGAGTGAATAAAGCAAAAGAGGTGTGTCAGGATCGTAGCAAGTGGAAGTCCGTGGTCTCTGCCTACCCCTCCGGTAAATAGGCGTGAGTTATATACGTATGTATATAACAGGAAACTTTGTATTTTTTCCTGTCAAAAGTACCAATTAGGTACTTCATAAAAAATAATAATAAATATTTTTGATTATATTAGACGTCCATTGTATATTTTTTATAGTATCTGGATTATCCGTTTGTAAGAAGTAGGCTTTCAGAGAGAGGTCTGTATTGCAGTTTGGGGTCTAGTATCGCCTTAACATTATCCACCCAGTGAAATTGAATGCCCAGCCGGGCTCATTAGGCGTCTTCGGCGTCTAGTTATAAACTTATGTTACGGTCTTACTGCAAAGAAAACTCTTCAAGACTGTTAAACTATTTATTAAATCTCTTCAACCCTATTTCTCTAAAAAAGACCTTGTAGTTTTTTTACATAAATTAAATTCCCATTACTCTCGCAAAATCCATTGAATGAATATGTTGACCGTTCCTTTTTCTATTCTTTTATCAAAGCGGCTGGTGACTAATGAGGTTCGTTACCAAGCCAAAGAAAAATCAATCCTTTAACATCGAGCAACACGGAACGGTGGCATGCTCTAAGTCCTTAACAATTTTTATAAAATATTTTAAGCTACCTAACAGTTATAAGCTACAAAAAATTATCCCGACTACGATGAACCACAGAAACTTACTTAGACATTATCTCTACTTTAGACTGAATCTCTAGAATCTGTGAATTACTAAATCTTTTTTCCCAACCAAAAAGTAGAAGTTTTTTTAATTAATTTTAGAGTCTCAATTATTCTCAAAGCCTGAAATATTTTTAGGATACGCAACCTAAAAACTGGAACTTCATTAAATTTTGTAGATATATAATTGGTACTTACGGAGTTATATAGGTTTTTGAACAATGAACCAGCGTATAATATAGCTGAAAATTTCTAAGTGTACAATGTAAGAGTCGAAAAAAAAAACAGCCAAGTTCGGGTCGGACTCACGCACCAAGGGTTCCGTACAAACCTGTAGGTACATCCGAAATGAGTTATCCGTCAGAGAACTAAAGTCATTGACATAGCCCACCGGATTAGCAAGCTGAAGTGGCAAAGGGCTGGTCAAATAATTATGCCGAAGAACCGACAACCGTTGGGGTAAGCGAGTTCTTGAGTGGAGACCACGTCTTGGCAAACGTAGCGTGGGGCGCCCTCTGGCTAGGTGGAGCGATGACCTACGAAAGGCGGCGGGCAGAAACCGGATGAGAAGAGACGAACACCGGGCTCAGTGGCGCGTATTGGGAGAGGCCTATTTATGTCCAGTAGTGGACTAGTGTGGGCTGATGAAGAAGATGATGATGACACTTGTAATGTCCTATCAAACTGAAGCCAAGTGAGTGAGTGAGCTCACTTTATAAGCTTCAAAACTATCATTCTCTAACGCCCGAACATACTTTTTTATTTGTAGGGTTCCTTACCTAAAAAGGAAAAACGGAACCATTATAGGATCACTTTGTTGTCCATCTGCCTGTCTGTCAAGACCCTTTTTCTCAAGAACGCGTAGATGTATCAAGCTGAAATTCATATCAAATATTCAAATCTACTGTCCCTTGGAGCTGTGAAAAAATTACAGCCGATTACGCTGCAAATTTTCGACACTCGCAAGAGAATCAAAACCTACAGGGTACTTCCCGTGAACTTAGAATCTTGAAATTTGGTACGAACCAATGTCTTATAGCACAGATAAAGGAAAATTTCCTAAAAACGTAAATTTTTAATTACATCATTTATAATAAAAGTATTTTTAATAATTTTAAACTTACTACTCATGATGATTTCATTTAGCAATAAAAATACAATAACTTTTACTTATATACCTACAGGTTTGTACGGAACCCTCGGTACGTTAGTCCGACTCGCAATTGACCGGTTTTTTTTATTATTAGTTAGTACTTTTGTTTTATTATTTTATCCCGTACATAAAGTACCTGTATGGTCAACTCTTCCTTACTTTGTAACCATCCCTCCTGCCTGTTGGGGACTTTGAATCAAAACCCATGAAGGAGGACCTCTAAAATGGTCAACGAAATGTCAGCAGGAGAATAGTAAAGTACGTGGTGTGTAGTCGTAATTTTTATAAAATGATTCCAAGCCACGGTAATATAAATTCTATCAAAACCTATTTGTTCCATAAAACCCAGTTGTTTATTTTTTAGGATTTACCATGGATTTTGCATGAAACCACAACAAAGGAATGAAGTAACAGTTAAAAATAAAATAAGTACCTACCGTACCTACCTCATACTGAATAGGAAAATACTCCTGAAGACGAAGGATACCTATCCTACGAAGATGAGCGGAGCCACGCACCGGCACTCAATTACATCTTATTTGGTCTTTGGCAAAAATTGTGTTACTGTAATTTTCGTATGGTATAATATAGACGATCACGAAAAATATTTTGAAGACTCTAAGCCTAGGCATCAAATAAAATAAACACCGTCCAAAAAAGTACTAAACTGTTACCAAAACGATGAATTAACGGTCACCAAATTCTGTTAGGTTAGGTTAGGTTAATAGTATTTAGTCTAAAGTGTATTTTAAAAGCGTCCATATATTTTTATGGCATAATACCATCATAATACGAATAAAAGGAACCCTCAGGGCGCGAGTCTCGCTCGTACTTGTCCGTTTTATTTTCATTTTTGATACCTATTTCTTATGTTTTCAGGTTGAGTTACTATTATGTCGATAAATAGGTTTGACGACCTCTGTGGCGCAGCGGGCGAAGATTCGCCTGCGACGCAGGCGGTTGCGGGTTCGATTCCCGCCTCAGAACAAATATTTGTACAATCTGCAGATATTTGTTTAGGGTGTTCTTGGTATTTTCTATGTATAATAAAAAATATCTATCTATGTAATGTATTGTATTAAGTATATCAGTTATCTAGTACTCATAACACAAGCTCGGCTTAGCTTGGGGCTAGATAATGTTGTGTGAACAGTCCAGCATTATTTAATTGTTTTTTTATCGTGATTTTCCTAGACAGGTAAATGCGCCTACGCAGAATATCACAGCTAAGTAATATATTGGTGTGGTCACCGTGTAAAATGTGAAACGTGCCTCAAGGGTGGAAATGCCAGGGGGAGACACACTGCTTATTTATCACGCTAGGTGGCGCATAATCGCTGGTGTTGTTTCGTAGCAAAACAAAGGCCTATCAATGTTAAAAAAAACTGTCAAATGTGGACAGTATTAGTTATGTCAAAAATTGATGATTTTAGTATGAGAAAAAGACAAGACCAATAAATGACAAGCACCAGCGATGGTGGCGCCATCTGACATTAGTTTTGCCTGTGGCTCCCCATTACCCGTACATAAGTGACGCACAGTGCTGCCAGATTTAAATCGTATTCAAACGATTGATTTGCTCGTTTTACAAAATTACGATCGACACACCGAAATCGCAAAGATTTGTATTTTTTTTTAAAAATTTTGAATTTCCGTACTTTGGAGAAACACATTTTTCAATGGAATTCAGGCTTTTTCTCTGGTCTTTTATTTTTTTTATCTTGTAACCTTAAATAAGGCCCTCGGTACGCAAAAAGATGGGGAGTAAAACCGTAAAAAAAACTGGCCAAGTGCGTGTCGGACTCGCGCACGAAGGTTTCCGTACAATTATATACAAAAACGCCAAAAAAAACACGTTTGTTGTATGGGAACCCCCTTAAATATTTATTTTATTCTATTTTTTTGTATTTTTTGTCAACTGTCTAACTGTCACGGTTCTTGAGATACTGCCTGGTGACAGACGGACAGACAGACAGACGGACGGACAGCGGAATCTTAATAATAGGGCCCCGTTTTACCCTTTGGGTACAGAACCCATAAAATCGTGTGTTAACAAAAAGTGAAGTCGTTATGTTTTCCCACTGCGCAACATATTCGCGCTGATCTGCCTGGGTATTGGATATCAAACTGGTAATCGCTTTGAATTATCTGTTTGCTGTACATTGCGCCACTTGCTTTAGCTTCTTTTCAAGAATATAAATATTCCGAACATACAGCGCAATGTTCTGCAAATTGGTAATCGAAAGCGATTACCAGTTTAATAGGCAAAAGGGGGCTGGACTGGTGTAAACTCCAGTCGCGTGTCGCTGACCTTTTTTCTCTTATCCGTGAGGAATACTTATATTTTTTCCTTCCTGGTAGCACTGCTGACGCAATATGGTGTCACAGGCAGAAGTAGATATTCCCTATAACCACAGGTTCCTATCCACTACAAACAGAAGCCACAGAAGCTATGACGGTATTATATTGCTACGTGCAATACGTACGTGTGTGTGATTTTGAAGTAGTAGAGCTTTTTTGTGAAAGAGTTCGTCCGGGGAAGTACTACCACCATACCTATTTCTGCCGCAAAGCAGTAGTGCTCGCATTGCTGGTGTTCCGGTTTGAAGGGTAAGGGTGCCGGTGAAATTACAGGCACATGAGACTTTCATCTTTATGTCTCAGGGTGGCGGGCGTAGTGCAATGCCACATAGGGTGCGTCCTAGGTGGACATGACCTATGAGGTAATGCACTGTTCATAGGCAGAGGTTACCGCTTAACATCAGGTGGGCCATCAGCTTATTCCGTCATTCAAGAAGTATAAAAAATAAAAAAAATAAAAAAAACGTGCGCTTGCAAAATCATCGTCTGCACTAAGGCGACGCATTGATTAACTACAGCCCTTACTCACTGAGATGCCATTATGACGTCGCCAGCTACGTATCCATGGCTACCTCTGGCTACCTTTGGTTGCCAAATGTAGTAGCCACAATAAATCTAAAAAAAACACTCTTAACTCACTTCGCAACAGTTTGGCAACGTCGCCAATTTGTAAGCGTAGCCACAACCAACGGGTCACTTTGTGGAGACTGGGTATCTGGCACGCTGGCGACGTAGCCAATACAATGTACACGAGCAAGCTGCGTCGCCAACCTGATTCGCAAGACGGACGCAGAGAGCACACGTGTGCACGTGTTTTGTAGATAAAAATAGTTTTAATACCGAAAGATTTATCGTGGCTAATCCATTTGGCAACCGAGGGTAGCCAGAGGTAGCCATGGATACGTAGCCGCTGACGTCGCCATGGCATCTCGGTGAGTTAGGGCCCAAAGGATGCCGGTGAAATTACAAGCACATGAGACTTTTCATCTTTATGTCTCAGGGTGGCGGGCGCAGTGCAATGCCACATAGGGTGCGTCCTAGGTGTTCTGAAGTAGGTAACCATAGCACAGAATAAATATTAATACGGCATGACTCTTGTTCCGTGGGAGAAGGGTAGGCCTTTGGTGTGGGACGCTACATGCGTTGATACCCTTGCGCCATCTCATCTGTCCGGGACATCAGTTAGGGCCGGTGCGGCGGCAGATTCCGCTGAGGACCTCAAAAGACGCAAATATGCGAGTCTCGACAGAGCTTACTTATTTGAGCCTTTCGGGGTCGAGACTCTGGGTCCGTGGGGTTCCGGGGCCCTTCGCGTTTTCAAAATTCTTTCAGGGCATCTGGTCGAAGCGACGCGTGACCCGAGAGCTGGCTCTTATCTGGCTCAACGCATTAGTATTGCCATTCAGCGTGGCAATGCAGCCAGCATCTTAGGGACGCTTCCGTCTGGTAGTGATTTGGATCAGTTGAGCGGTCTTCAGGTGGCTCAACTGTTTCATATGTATTTAGTACAAATAGTTTCTATGGAAGGGTGCAATGTAGTGAATTTTAGAAGCGTTTTGACTGCTCATGCTGGAAAAGTCTGTCATTTTAGCTAATCGTAGGCGAAATAAAGTGTAGTTAGCCTCTCGGGACTAAAGTTTTTGAATTACCATAACCATAACCAAGAATTGATATACCACAGGTCTAGATATAAGTGTCTAGATTATATATACATTATAGAGTATACAGAATTTTATGAATTAATATCGAAGTGAGGATCTATGTAGCAGTAGTAATAGGGTTTTTTTGTGAAAGAGTTCTACCAGGGAAGTACTTCCACCATATTTACTTCTGCCACAAAGCAGTAGTGCTCGCATTGCTGTTTTTGAAGGGTAAGGATACCGGTGAAATTACAGGCACATAGATGTTGTAGAAGCCATCTAAGGGACTACGCGAGTAATGCGTGTCTCGCCAGGAGATGGACTGCAGCATCCACCTGAGTACTTTACACCAATACTGCGACCAGCAATCCGTCTGCCAAGCGTGGTGATTATAGCCCTCCCTTATTGGGGAGACTTCGTAGATTGTTTTTTACCTGTCAATTTCCGATGATAATGGTGACAGCGAACTGATCTGGTGATGGAGTTGGGAAAGCTATAAGGCGTCCCAAGACTATGCGACATGAAGGGACAGTACCTTAAATATTGTAGATCAGATAGTATATTGGTATAAGATTTGTCATGGCTGCTAGCTCATTTATGGAATTTGATAATACTGGAAGAAAGCGTTAGCTGAGTCAGTCGTGGGAAGCAATGGCGGCGATGAGCTCACCACTCGTCACGTCTATATTCCACGATGGTGCAACCCACTGTGAAAAGAGGTCCATTGAGGCTCTGCCTACCCCTTCGGGGAAATAGGCTATGTATGTATGTAGATAGTATATTTTGCTGAAAGGAGACTTTATTTTATTTTTAAAACTTAGTAATACTGCATTTTTTTTTAATTACTTGTTTCGTATGGTATCGACCAGACTAAAATTAGAAATTAAAATGATTAATCTTACTTTATTCCTTGTTTTTAAGTTTTTTTTTGTGTTTCGTTCGATTGGCGTCATAAAATTATGGGGATGTTTTTTTTTCCCATTTAAGTATGTTCGATTCGCAGACGAAGCAAGTAATTTTTAGAAAATATTTGAATGCTGTATTAGGTACTAACTTTTAAAAATAAAATAAAGTCTCCTTTCAGCAAAATATCCTATCTACAATATTTAAGGTACTTTCCCTTCATGTCTCATAGTCTTGGGACGCTCTGTATATACAGGGTGTAACATAATATCCCTATAAGCCCGGGGAGGGGTTATTCGTACCGTAATGTCCTCATGTTGTGCTAAGTACATTTCTCAAGGAATATCAGGTTTTTTAAGCGGAATTTTATGAATGAATACCTTCTAAAGTTAAAAAGTCGTAGAATTAAAGTTAGTAAAGTTGATGTGTTGAATAGGTACGTCGGGCTTATAGGGATATTACGTTACACCCTGTAGAATAATAAAACAATTTTTTTAAGTTTTGTAATATTTTTATACAAGTAATGTCCTTTCTTATATTTTAATCAAGTTCGATCCATTTCATTAACATTCTTCATAGACCGTTAGGTACTATCGGCTTCAGCTCCGCGTGATCACCTCCAAGACAAACATCGCTTGCAGCCTCTCATAACTAACTAAACCCACCCACATGTACACACATCGAACCGTGCTACTAATAAATACGAATACTTTGAATAGTTACACCGTGTTTTGTCTCATTCGATCGAATTGGACACTGCGCCTGTCAATGAAAAAAACAAAAGTGTAGGTAACTTATCCATGGATAAGTAGTAGTTAAATACCCCTGATATCATAAACAAGCAACTCGCCCGGCTCCACATGGGTAGTGTCAGGATTACACAATCCCCCCCCCCCCCCCCTCTCCTCCTCACAACCCCCCATCTATCCAAACACCAAATACCATCAAAACCGGCTAAAGCAGTGGAAGCATCATGGGAAGCAATGGCGACGATGAGCTCACCAATTGTCACGTCTTTATTCCCACGAGTGAAAGAGGCTACCCACGGTGAAAAGAGGAACATTTGTATCTGTCTACCCTTTTAGGGAAAAGGTGTGTATGTATGTAGGTATCTTAATTTCTGTCTGTTAATATGGACGGCAACATAGTTATAGCGATTCAAAGAATGCTATGCATAATATCGACACTTGTCTGTACTTAAATAATTTAATTCTACACTTACTACTAACTAATATAACGTAATATAATAATGGCACTTAGGTTAATCTACTTTACTACCTACTAACTCGTACACTACTCACCATGTTACTTTGCTTGTACCTGCATATCCCAACGCTCCTAAAATTCTCACTTCTAACGCGTTCTATCTCTAGTCTGAATAGTGAAATTCTCAACGCTCCTAAAATTGTAACACTTTTATCACTCAACGGAAAAGTGGCATTCTGACGCTCCTAAATTAATCAAACCAGCAAACTAACATCCCATCCGCGGCGCTCCTTCTCCTAATGTTGCAACAAGCGTTATATCACTGATCGGCACGGTTACATCCCGAAGCTCCTAAAATTGACACACGAGTCATCGGCAAAGTGACATTCCAATGTTTCTAAATTGTCACAACGTTCTATTACTCATCAGCAAACTGACATCCGATGCTCCTAAAATTGTCATACGCGATCTTTAGCTCACCAGCAAAGTTACATCTGACACTTATAAAATTGTCACACGCATCCTATCACTCATCGGCAAAGTTACATCTGACGCTTATAAAATTGTCACACGCGTCCTATCACTCATCGGCAAAGTTACATCTGACGCTTATAAAATTGTCACACGCGTCCTATCACTCATCGGCAAAGTTCCATCTGACGCTTATAAAATTTTCACACGTGTCCTATCACTCATCGGCAAAGTTACATCTGACGCTTATAAAATTGTCACACGCGTCCTATCACTCATCGGCAAAGTTACATCTGACGCTTATAAAATTGTCACACGCGTCCTATCACTCATCGGCAAAGTTACATCTGACGCTTATAAAATTGTCAAACGCGTCCTATCACTCATCGGCAAAGAAACATCTGACGCTTATAAAATTGCCACATCGGCAAAGTTACGAGGTGAGCATTGAACTCGTCCATACATTAAATGCAACATGTCATCGATATAGCGCGACGACCGCTCCACTGGTCAGCCCAGCGGCGTGGTGGCGTGTCAGGCGGCCTGCACGGTCGCGGGTTCACATCGCAGCTGGCGTAATGTGCGGCGGCAGGAGAGGCGTCGCGAGCCGAGCCGGGGGAAACCCACTATGCGGTCCACTTTCACTGGGGACTCCCGCCTGAAAACACAAAAAACGTATCTATTAACGAAATATACCTACATACATATAGATACATAGACACACGCCTTTATCACCGAAGGGGTAGGCAGAGCCTCAATGGGCCTCTTTTCACTGTGGGTTGCACCATCGTGGAATATAGACATGTCGAGTGGTGAGCTCATCGCCGCCATTTCTTCCCACGACTGACTCGGCTAACGCTTTCTTCCAGTAATAACACATTCCGTTATCAGCTAGCAGCCAGGACAAATCTTATCAAGCAGTCCGGGTAATCCCTTAGTCGGCTTTTACGGTACCCACGGAGACGGAGGGGTCTATTCTTAGGCCGGACACAACACGGTAACCTGAACTTTATATGTTTTTCAGGTCCTAATATAAATCAATTGATAATATTATTATAAACTCATACTCGAACGAAACTCAACCGTTTTTCAACCGAAATTAAAATAAAAATTGGCCGGTTTATATTTGAATATCGGCTGAGTTTCGGTTGAATATCGGTTGAATTCGGTTGAGTATGAGTTCAATATTAATTGAGTAATAGTAGTGCCACATAATATATAATAGTACAAGTAGTAGTGCCGTGTTCCGGTCTGAAGGGTATGGGTGCCGGTGAAATTACAGGCACTGATACTTTTCATCTATATGTCTCAGGGTGTCAGCCGCAGTGCAATGCCACATAGGGCGCGTGCTAAGTGGGCGTGATCTATGAGGCAATGCTTTGTTAAAGGCAGAGGTTTCCGCCTAATATCTTTCCGCTACTTGAGCATCTTCAAACGAAGAGTTAATAGGCATCTTCTAGACGAGCGTGCTTAAATAGGCCTCATCGTCACTTCACATCAGGTGAAATGTAGCCAAACGCAAGACTATTTTAGATTTTAAAAAATAAACATCATGTGGGCCATCTGCTTGTCCTGTCATTAAAGTACCTGAAAAACATGTGGTGTTCCACCGTGCAGCGCCACAACTTCTTGCACGCGGTGGTTGAGGGGAGGTTGAAGCTGAGATGCGTTTCGAACTCGTCAAACTCACTCGCGCGCAGCTTGAGCGTGAAGGATCGCTTGTTGTAGCATATCTTGGTGATCTTGGCCCACGGGAACCGGTTCATTAGCAATCTGGAACGAGAGAGGACTGGGTTGAACAGATAGATAGATAGATTTACTCTTTATTGTACATAAAATAACACACAGACTGTCTGTGTGTTATTTTATGTAGGTACATCTTTTTCAGATCTTTTGCGAGGGATGTTTAGTAAAGTTTTGTCTGCAGACAAAAAAAAAGAAAAAAAAACAGAAATCCACGGTGGGCAACAGGGTTTTTTTTTTTTTTTTTTATTTAAATTCAACTGCTTACTGCACTTACAGTATACACCAACGCGCGCAGAAAGCCAAAAGTACAAATATTAAAAACTACTTAACTAAGAAAACTAATAGAAGAATTTAAGAAAACATTAAAATTTGAAAAAAATACATCGGTTTCTGGTTTCTGCTGAAGGAGCATACCGGGTGGTTTGCGTTCGAACCAACGGGGTCGCAAACAGGCGCGGCGCACGCAGCCGCTGGTCCGGCGCAGACAACGAACAGCGAGCCAGCGCGGTCGGGTTATCAATCCTGTTGTTGAGCAGCAGATAATAGTGCATCAACAATGCACACTTGCGTCTCAACTCCAGGGTGTTGATGCCTACCATTCCGGCGACGAACAAAGACGGATATAAATGGTCCATTTAGGTGGACAATGTCCCTTCACCATTACGCAAAAGGTCCTTTTTGCAAAACATCCCTTTCGCAAAAGATCCGTTTTACAAAAGTACCAACTCACTGCATGTTGAGCTGTGTAAAAATCGCAAGGAGTGTGTGAACAGGAGCGGTATCCATCAATCCCATAAATGTCAAAGTTTTGGATATTTGGGTGTTTGTATGCTTGTTACTTAGTCAGCTGAAACGGCTTATCCGATTTGGATGAATTCAAATTTGAAACAAATCTAATATCTCATTTTATCAAAATCGCTTCAGTGGTTTTCTAATTTCTGAAGGTTCATCCATATAAATATAGACGCATTACCCTCACCTACTCACTGAAGCAAGACGCTTGCTATGCCTCACTAAAGTAGTCGGGTAAACATGAAAACTCCTTCATGAGTAGACTTGTATTCCTTTCGTGATGGCGTACCAACTATAGGGCAATGTATTAAAAACCAGCCAAGTGCGAGTCGGACTCGCGCACGCAGGATTCCGTACCATTATCTATAAAAACAGCAAAAAAAACACGTTTGTTGTATGGGAGCCCCCTTAAATATTTATTTTATTATGTTTTTTAGTATTTTTTGTTATAGCGGCAACAGAAATACATCATCTTTGAAAATTTCAACTGTCTCACTATCACGGTTCATGAGATATAAGCCTGGTGACAGACGGACGGACAGCGAGGTCTTAGTAATAGGGTCCCGTTTTACCCTTTGGGTACGGAACCCTAAAAACGATGTGTTAATGTGTTGTCTCGCTCTTACCCGTCGCGGTAGACGGAGACGGCGCTAGCGCAGACGGCCAGCACGATGTGCACGTGGTCACAGTCATGCGCGCCGTGTAGCTCGGCTCCGTAGAGCGCCAGCCTCTTTGCGTTTTCAAGGTAGTTAAGCTCTGCTTCTGCCGGGGTTTGCCCACTGAAATACAATCACGTTAACCAATCATCAAGTTGAAGGGGCAATGGACATGATGAAAAAGCCAATGATCATGTTGAAGTGACAACAGACATGTTGAAGTGGTAATAGCAAATACAATGGGGGCATTATTAGGCTGCGTTTCCACGAAAGATGTGCGAGGTAGATGAGTGGTGCGAGGATGCGTAACGAGGCTGTGGAACGATGTGAGTGTTTCCACCAGAGATGTGCTAGACAGCTGAGCGGTGCGAAGATGCGTAGCGACGCTGTGAAACGGTGCGCAGATGAGCGGTGCGAGGATGTGTAGTGGGCTTTTTTCAGATCCGAGCGAGTAGTTTCTCGCACGCGTCCATCCTTTGCGCACATCTCTCGCACTCATCCCTCGCACACATCCCTCGCACACATCCCTCGCACACATCCCTCGCATACATCTCTCGCAAATATCCCTCGCACTCATCCCTCGCACACATCCCTCGCACACATCCCTCGCACACATCCCTCGCACACATCCCTCGCACACATCCCTCGCACACATCCCTCGCATACATCCCTCGCAAATATCCCTCGCACACATCCCTCGCGCACATATCTCGCTCGCACACATCCCTTGCAAATATCCGTCGCACACATCCCTCGCGCACATCTTTCGCACACATTCGTCGCACACATCCCTAGCGCACATCTCTCGCACATATCTCTCGCTTGTTTTTTGCGAATAAAAACCTCGCTCTGCTAACCCGTTTCCACCAGAGCTGCGCTGAGCGAGGCTAGGTAAATGAATTTTTTTTTTGGTTTCTATTGGTACTTACAAATACATCCCTCGCTACGTATCCTCGCTTATCTCTGGTGGAAATGCTGCCTTAAAGTGGCAATGGGCATGTTATGTAATGAAATAGGACAATGTTGAAATGGTAATGAACAAGTTGGCGATAGGCAAGCTATATTTTGCGAAGATTCAACACGTACTGGACCACTGTTGAAGGACTTACCTATGTTTTCTGTACAGTTCCTCTATCTTAGCTTCCAAGTCCGGAGTCAAGGCGCTAAGGGGGGCAGCTCGGTGCTTGGAGAGTAGGGAGGGGCTCACGTGTCTCTCACAGAAGTCTCCCAACTCTGCTTGGAGGATGTAGGACGCGAGGAGTGCGTATGTGATCCCGGAACATGTGAGGCGACCTGGAATGATATACAGGACATCAAGTTAAGTATTTTCATTCATTCATTCATTCAAGTTAATATAGCGCTTTTACTAGTTTCTGAAGGCTCGTCCATAGAAATATAAATAAATAATAATAAATAATGCTGGACACAATTCACACAACATTATCTAGCCCCAAGCTAAGCAGAGCTTGTATTATGGGTACTAGATAACTGATATACTTAATACAATATATTACATAGATAGATATTTTTAATTATACATAGAAAATACCCAGAACACCCTGAACAAATATCTGCGATCGCACAAATATTTGTTCCGAGGCGGGAATCGAACCCGCAACCTCCTGCGTCGCAGGCCAACCGTCGCCCGCCGCGCCACAGAGGTCGTCAGATATAGTCATTTAAGGTTGTTCCTCGTGGTCAGCTAGGCACGACAACGTCAATAGATGGCGCTGTTGCCAAATTTTGAAGTATTTTATGTATTTATGAATTAAAATGTGCATATTATGTCATAACACTAACGTTCACGCAAATGGTGGTTCATTTGCTATGTACCTAGCTATATTTCAGGTTATTTTAGTCTCTAGTTTTAACATACTTGTGCCGAGCAAATTCCGAGCAATATGAAAGCCTACTCACGCACACAGTCAAGGATATTATTGTATTAGAACTATAAGCTAATTTCGGCGCGCGAATTTCAAAATAGTTGGATTAGCGGCTTGGACTGTCGACTCAGAACTTCTGAACCCACGTTACTGCGTTCGATTCTATACTGCCATTATTTTTTGTATTTTTTTTTTTTACTTTTTTTTTTGTAACCAGTGACTAGATCTCTCGACACTAAAACCACAGTACTGGGTTCGATACCAGACTATTTTTTTTTATAAATGTTTTTGTAATGATCTACAAAATACACTGATTCTGCTTCAGCCAATATTATGTTTGTGAAGTGAGTGTTGTGGTGTGTCCTTATTTCAAATCAAAAAGTAGGTACTCGATTCTTAACCGACCTCAAAAAATGGAGGAGGTTATCAATTCCAGAGTTTTTTATTATGTTTGTTACCTCATACCATTTACGTAACGATTAGGAAAAAAAATTACATGATATACTTCCAGATTGGTGCCATTTTCATTAAAATGTTTTTCTGATGATGGAATCCATGAAGATTGAGGGAACTCCTCAAATATTATAGGCACACATATATCAATTTCGGTATTTTCAGCAACAAGTCAAGCATTTGCATTCAGAATGTTTTTTTTTTTTATACTACTAGAATGACGGAACATGCTGATGGCCCACCTGATGTTAAGCGGTAACCTCTGCCTATAAACAGTGCATTACCTCATAGGTCACGTCCACCTAGGACGCGCCCTATGTGGCATAGCACTGCGCCCGCCACCCTGAGACATAAAGGTGAAACGTCTCATGTGCCTGTAATTTCACCGGCACCCTTACCCTTCAAACCGGAACACAGCAATGCGAGGACTACTGCTTTGCGGCAGAAATAGGTATGGTGGTAGTACTTCCCCGGACGAACTCTTACACAAAAAAGCTCTACTACTACTATATTTCATGGGTGGCAACAATGGTGTCTCCTGCGATATCCGATTGAGCTGAAATTTGGCATACTCGTACCTATCTAGTTCCGATGACAGTACAATACTATGGTGAAAGCGAGCTGATCTGATGATGGAGACGGAACGTGGACAGCGGAACTCCTCGATGGATAATAGTAAACTGGCCGTGTTTAGGCTCATTTTCATCAGCACACTAATTTTATTAAGTCTTATACCCGGACTTGTAGTTAGCTTGTAGTTCCTGACTGCTAGCTTATTTCAGGAATGTATTATACTGGAAGAAAGCATTAGCAGAGTCAGTCGTGGGAAGCAATGGCGGCGATGAGCTCACCACTTGTCACGTGTATTTCCCACGATGGTGCAACCCACAGTGAAAAGAGGCACATGAGAGGCTCTGCTTACTCTTTCGGGGAAAAAGGCGTGTGTCTATGTATGTATTTATGTTGTATTGGGTATAAACTCCTAGCTATGAAGTCGTTTTTCAGGGTTCCGAAAAAAAAAAATACGGAACCCTTATGGATTCGTCATGTATGTCTGTCTGTCCGTGTATGTCACAGCCACTTTTTTCCGAAACTAATTTTCACACAAAAATAGAAAAAAACAATAAGTTTTTGGGGTTCCCCATACTTAAAACTGAAACACATTTTTTTTTCATCAAACCTGTGTGGGGTATCAATGGATAGGTCTTCAAAAATGATATTGAGGTTTCTAATATCATTTTTTTCTAAACTGAATAGTTTGCGAGAGAGAGAATGATAAAACTAAAAAAAAAAATATGGTGTACATTACCATGTAAACTTCCAACGAAAATTGTTTTGAAAGAGATCTAGTACGTAGTTTTTTTTAATATATCATAAGTTGTAAACCATCCAAGAACTTTTATGTTATGTTACTTGCTGCTACGGAACCCTTCATGGGCGAGTCCGACTCGCACTTGGCCGCTTTTTTTTCTAAAGATTTAGTTACTTTCAGCTTTTATTGATAGATCATCAACTGAAGTCCACGGCTGGGCATAGGCCTCCCCCATAATATAATGCACATAGAAACTTTATTTTACGCCGCATCAATGGCTATTGCTTTACAAAGCACAAGTAAGGCCGCACGTAGAAACTGTTCCCATCTATGGCACGGGGCAACCAAGTACCAGCTGCTTCGTTTTGACTCCTTACAGAGAAGAGCCATTAGCATCATCGGTGACCCCAAGCTCTCCGATACTCTAGAACCGCTTAGCCAACGCAGAGCTATCGGATCTCTTTGCGTGTTCTACCGCCTCTACAACGGGGAATGTTCTGACGAGCTTTCCGATCTCATCCTCGCATCGAGATTTTACCATCGCTCTTCCCGGCACCGTGACAAAGCTCATCCGCACATCATAGAACCCTGGGTTTCTCGAACGAGTCGTTTCTCGAGATCATTTCTCCCCCATAAAGTACTATTATTTATTCTGTGCCTACAAACTATGGAATGAGCTTCCATCTGAGGTTTTAACGCTTGGTTACGTACGACATGTTTTATTTCATGAAAAATGGTCATAAATTCCTTCAGGGTAGGCAGCGCATCGACAATTACCCCCGGTGTTGCCGGTGTCTATAAGCGACGGTGACCACTTCACATCAGAAAGCCAATTCTCGTAATAAAAAATAGTCAAATTAAAGTTCGGATCATGTTACGATCGAGTGTCTATGTCACAAACGTCAAAAATGGTATTCTGCTCACCTGACAATACAACACGGAATGTGATTATATCGAAATGTGACTGTAACTTGAATGTTTCAAAGTTCTGAGAATTCTCTCTTTCACTCTTTACAATTATTATATAGCACTATCCTACTCTAATATATGGTCGCAAGAACCGAAAGTAGATTATCTTGTTATTGTGAGGGAGCAGAATACCAATTTCTCAGTCAATTTACAATACAATCTCGTTTCGGTCAACTTGCAGTGTGGTTATAAAATAATTAAGAGAATTGGGCTTCAGGCCGTATGCTAGTTTGCCAATTCGTATCATAAAAAATAAAAAAAAACTGCCAAGTGCTAGTCGGACTCTAGCACGAAGGGTTCCATACAATAACCTAAAATAAAAATAAAAATTACACGCAAATGTACCAGCCATCACCCAATCACGCAACAGGGGGACAGATCCAACTTTTTTGTTCTAACTGTCACCTTAGGGGGGACAGATCAGTGTGACAAATGGGAATAATTCGTCGCGCTCCATTTCCATTATTGTGATGTCTTGAGTTTGAGAAATAAAGCCGACGAAGTAACAATTCTTCATTGAGGAAATCCGCAGTTGACCCTATTTTCAACAAGTTTTTTTTTTTTTTTTTAAACATTTATAGACCTTTGTTTGTGCACGATCTCACCTGTTGGTAAGTGACGATGCGGCCGAAGATGGAGCACAAAGGTCTAGAAGGCACCTATTCACTCTAGCCTTGAAGAGGTCCAGATTATAGTTGAGTTAGTAATTAATTTTGTAAAAATAAAAAAATAAACCCAACGCTGAACGGCTGAACCGATTTTGATCAAACAAAGCTAAGAACACTCCCGAAAAATACACCTTTCAAACAAAAAAAAACGATTTCGGTTCATCCGTTTGGGAGCTACGATGGGACAGACAGACACACACACACACAGACACGTCAAACTTATAATACCCCTTCGTTTTTCGTCGGGGGTTAAAAAAGAGGATAACCCATTCAATAAAAATTAATTATATTATTTTTAATTTCGAGGCCTTTGCGACTTGCGAGACAATGAGGGAAAGGATTGTATTTCAAAAAGGCTAATTCTCCTTAAAAAAAAGATTGTTAATTTGTATTACACTATGTATAAAATATTTATCTTTTTTATGTTTTTTTATTTATCTTCACTATTATTTTGTATTTTTTAACCCCCGACGAAAAACGAAGGGGTGTTATAAGTTTGACGTGTCTGTGTGTGTGTGTGTGTGTGTATGTATGTCCCAACGTGGCTCCCGAACGGATGAACCGAAATCGTTTTTTGTTTTTGTTTGATAGGTGTATTTGTCGGGAGTGTTCTTAGCTTAGTTGGATCAAAATCGGTTCAGCCGTTTTATTTCGTTCGGGTTTTTTTTAATTTTTACAAAATTAATTCCCTGTAAATATGTAAACTTTGTTGTTTTGTTTGTTTGTTTGTTTGCCAAGCTGCGGTGAAATGGCTAGTACAGTATAAACACAATTACCTACTAGTAATAAATTAGTGCTTAGGAACGTACCATCTGGACTAGCGCCTAGAAAGGAATGGAATCGCTTCGAAGCGAATGTCATTTGGCTAGGCCGGCTGATATGCATTGCATGCAAATAATATTATGGAAATTAAAAAAAAAAGTGGCCAAGTGCGAGTCGGACTCGCCCATGAAGGGTTCCGTAGCAGCAAGTAACATAATATCAAAGTTCTTGGATGGTTTACGATTTATGACGTATTAAAAAAAACTACTAACTAGATATCGTTCAAACCAATTTTCGTTGGAAGTTTACATGGTAATGTACATTTTTTTTTTAGTTTTATCATTCTCTTATTTTAGAAGTTACGGGGTTGGGGGGGGGGACTTTTTACCACTTTGGAAGTGTCTGTCGCGCAAACTATTTAGTTTAGAAAAAAGTTATATTAGAAACCTCAATATCATTTTTGAAGACCTATACATAGATACCCCACACCAACAGGAATGATGAAAAAAAAAATGAGTTTCAGTTCTAAGTACTAATACTTAGAACTGAACCCCCATTTTTTTTTGTTTTTTTAATTTTTTTTGTGAAAATCTGAATGCGGTTCACAGAATACATCTACTTACCAAGTTTCAACAGCATAGATCCTATAGTTTCGGAAAAAAGTGGCTGTGACATACACGGACAGACATAACATGTCATAGTAAGATGAACTCTTGTCTTCTAAGCAGGAGGCAAAATGTTCAATACCCACCCTGGGCCTGCATATCTGAATCTTCCGAAGACCCTAACTCGCAATTATAATGAATAATACCCCTAGGAATCATTTCAACGAATTTGTTTGAAGATTGTAGTTTCACCTACCTACACAGAACTGACTTCGACTGAAACAAGGCAATTTTTTTTTTTTTTTTTAGATATTGAATGAGCGAAGCGAGTTCTCTGATTCAACTTGGAAGAATTGGCATTTGTATGTATGTATGTATGTATGTTTGTCCGAGCATAACTTCCGAACCGTTAATCCGATCTTCATGAAATTTGATTGGGAGGTGATAGTATTGGTACAATTTGTTGGTAAGGTTATGAGCTATATCGGTCGGGGGGTTGTTGAGATATTGGGGTCCAAGAGGAGGTAAAAAAAAGTGAGAATATCAGATCAAATGTGGTGTCATATGAAAGTTCCTCGCTTCGACATTTCAAAACTTTTTTAGTTTTTGAGATGTTAGGGTAAATCAAAAATGTAAAAAAACAAAACCTCTAGGGTACTTCCACTAATCCTACAACGCTGTTTTTTTTACGTTTGTAGATTTTATGATACAAATACTGGGAAAAGTCTAAAATTTATGAATCTTGAAACTTGTAGGTACCTATATTCTATAAAATAACAACCAGTGTATAACATTCTTTGTTGACCTCCCGTTTCTAGGAATTTGAACGACGTTGAAGGTCTAACTTTTCGAACCACATGTGGATGTACATAGATATTTTTTTCGAAATAAATAAGGTAACCTTCCTAAACCGTGTGTATTCGTGAGGTCTCAGTTCAAAAAACCTTGTGCGTAAATATATAGGTAATTATGATCAGCTAGTAGTATTTAATTTAATTTTTACGTAATTAAGATAATATTATATGTGTCTGTAATTTCTGTCTAGTTGTTTGTAATTTAATTTTCTCCCATTATTTATACAAAGTTCATATGTAGAGACCTTGCAATGCATTGCGGCCTCCGGCTGTCTGGCTGATTCGCATACACATGTCCAATCCTAAATGTTTGTTTTTCTAATATTTTCTATCCGAGCTAATTATGATATGACAGATCGAAGCGGCAACAGCGCTTAGCCGGCGTAAGTCACGAGCTGACAACGTCGCGTGTAAGAGACTTGTAACTGTTGTCTAATCTGCGGCTATGTGTGTTACACTGTCAGTGTACACCCACACACTGACATAAATGAACTAAAATTTCGATGTTATTTTCGCTATTAATCCACTGTTTTCTTCAACCAAATATGTGTTGACGCAAATAATGACCAATATAAAAGCCAACAACAGTCATTTCAGTGTAAAATTATACTCTGTTTGCCCATATTTGTGCTAATACGTTTGTATGGAAAAGCGACCACCTTAACTCAAACGCTTCAAAATTCTTTGAGGGCGTCTGGTTGAAGCGACGCGTGAACTTATCTGGCTCATCGCATAAGTATTGCCAGCATCTTATGGACGCTTCCGTCTGGTAGTGATTTGGATCAGTTGAGCTACCTTTAGTTAGATCGTTAGCAGCGGTCTTCAGGTAGCACAACTGTTTCATAATGTTTAATTTTGTACATACCTTATATTAGTTGTATTATTCTTTCTGTAAATAAATGTATCATTTTACTCATTGAATCACAATGATCATGTAGAATCGTCTTACAAACTGGTGACTTTAGTCCTATTCCATTGAGACGTGAGCACATTCTCTATTAGCTTATGGTGGCATAGAGGCGCACCAAACAACAAGCAGCGTGTTTGCAGCGTCCATTTTAGGAGCGCCAGCTGATGCAAGTGTTTTTTTATGAATGATGGAACGAGCAGATGACCCATCTGATGTAAAGCGTTAGCCTATAATGCAAACTCGATCGAACTCAGAGCTTTCAGGCTTATAGGAGAGCAACATATGGCGGACAACAGCAACAGGTAGACGCTTGAAATATTCACAGAATATTTAGTTATATATTCAATTTAAAAATAAATTAAAATAAAACAAATATTTTGGGGTGTTCCCACACTGCAAACGTGATTTTTTTGCCGTTTTTATAGATAATGGTACGGAACCCTTCGTGCGCGAGTCCGACTCGCACTTGGGCGGTTTTTACTTTTTAATTTGGTGCGCTGTTAAAATAACCCTGTGTTATGATGTGAGCTGCATTATGTTGACCTTCTGATCGGAAGTCAGGGTACCACCCATTGGCTGGCATGGCTCACGACGCCGGCAGCTGCTGAGTAATCTGATCATTAGGTATACCTTCAATGAGATCTCTCCGAATAGCCAGCCCGATCTGGTACCGTGAGCTGTCGTCCGTCAGCTCTGACGGCTCTGGTGGGTAGAACTTCACAGCGAACTTCACGTCCCATGGCTCATCTATAAAAAACAAGAACTTACTCTGTTAGCATCATTACCAAGCCTTTAGAATACACGTCGAACGGTCTTGCGCACGATATTACTTATACCTACTAATACCCAATTATGTACAGTTATTTGTGCTGGCTCAACGCATTAGTATTGCCATTCAGCGTGGCAATGCAGCCAGAATCTTAAGGACGCTTCCGTCTGGTAGTGATTTGGATCAATTGAGCTACCTTTAGATCGTTTACAATGGTGTAGGTACCGTTAATTAAATTTCTTTTGATTGTATCTACTTGTATCAGTTGTATTATTATTTCTGTAAATAAAAATAAAATAAATAAATAAAATAAATAATGATGGACAAGTTCACACAACATTATCTAGCCCCAAGCTAAGCCAGAGCTTGTGTTATGGGTACTAGATAACTGATATACTTAATATAATACAATACATAGATATATATTTTTTATTATACATAGAAAACACCCAGAACACCCTGAACAAATATCTGCAGAACGCACAAATATTTAAAAAAAATAAAAATATAACATAATTTTTTTATTTAATAAAACATGGTGTATTTTAATTTTATTATAAGTAAGTTTATTTCCTTTTTAATAATAATTAAATAATTATAGATACTTGGCTCTTGGTAAAGACATTTTTTTTTAATTTATTCTACCTTATAAATACATCACATAATGTTTGCCATTTAATAGCACCTAAAAACCACAAAGGTTTGAGCTGATGCTACCTTGAGTCTATACATCATGTAGGTATATAAAGTAGGTACTTAATGTAATACTTATTTTTATGTTTGACCATTGTTGGAATGTTCCGTACGAGTACGTGATGGAGTAACCAAAAACCTCCAAGCAACCAAAAATTTCGTAACAAACTTTAATTTACACATTAAATTACTTACTTATTACTTACTTTTACATTGACAAAAAGAATAATTAAACAAATAAAAATACTTAAATAAAGTGGGGAAATTTTTGTAAATAAATAAATGCTACTTATACTAAACTGCTCAAAAAATGATGTTTCAACTTAACTTTTATATTTTTAGCAGTTAAACTATTACTTAAGTCAGGAGGTAAGTCGTTGATTAGCCGGGGAACAAGATAACCGGTTGTTCGTTCGCCATACGCATTGTTTGCGCACTGATACATGATTATTGATATGTTTGATTGATACACTACCCACGATTGCGACGCGACAAGTAACGACAAAGTAGGTGACTTACTTCTGAAAGTCTTGGAGAGCCGCTTGTTGAGATCCACCCAGACCCTGGGGTCCCCTCGCTGCGCGTGCAGTAGTCCGAAGTAGTCGCACTCCATCACGTCCAGGGTCTCGCACACTTTGTCCAGCAGGTCCTCACCTCGCGACTTGCGCTGCAATTCAAAATAAAAAAATATTTAGGTAACTTCTACTTTTATGGAAAAATATTTAGAGTACCTATTTGTGAAGTCAGAAAACACACTGCGTCTTCCGAAATTTGTGCAGTAAGTATCACATGACCGCCGCCATCTTGGTAGTACCTCCACTTGACTGTTAGATATTGAGGGTAAATCTACCATGACCTATTTGTAGTATGTGTGGATTTGTGAATAGCGGCATATCTTCAAATCTTTGGTTATTTTATCGACAATCCTAGCTGTTTTCACCGATTTCACCAGCCATTTAGGGACCTAGCTAAATGCAAAATTTATTTTGTCTTTGACCTTCTATCAAAGGCATTTGGATCGCAAGGTGGTAATTCCTTAAAATCACGCAATCCAGACTATTTTGGGCGCACCTTAGAGCACCTTCACATCTCCAAATAGCCAAACATCCGTGAGCTCTTGCCGTAAACAACACAATTTACAAACAGACGTCCAGTTTCGAAAGGCGTGTGAAGTGCAGAATTTGGCAGCGTAGCCCAATAAATAAACAAGGGAATTTTAGGATAATTGATGGAACTGCGCCATGGTGAACCTAGATTATCTACAATCACGTCGTTGGACCGATGGCATTGTTATGGTGGCAAGATTTCGGTGAACGTAGAAACCTTTTCTTTAGAAGACTTTTTTCCGTCCTGCGGTTAATGCAAATAGTGAACCCAAAGGTAGAGTATTTAGTTCAGTGGCTCCAGTACCTAGTAGGTACATACCTACGCCTCTTGTTAAAAATGTTTTAGTTAGAAAACCTTGGGATCAATTTGATTCAATGACGAAACACGGAATTAACCTCTTAAAGCCCACTTTATATAGAACAACAAACACGGCGCGCGCTTTATTTGATGATCCTTCTTACTACTAGGTGGGATGGGAAGCGCCTGTGTGGTGCCTATGATTGATATGAATTGATCCTTGATACTGGTTTTTTTAATGAGTATTTGTACGAGTATGAGCACTGCTTGCTTATACGGCCTCAGATACCTACTCACAATACCACGGTAGATTTGGTCTCCGAGCACCATTTCCACGCGCATTCGTTGCTGTTGCCGACTTTTTAAGGTTCCGTAGCCAAATGAAAAAAACGGAACCCCTATGGATTCGTCATGTCTGTCTGTCTGTATGTCCGTCCGTATGTCACAGCCACTTTTTTCCGAAAATATAAGAACTATGCTGTTGAAACTTGGTAAGTAGATGTATTTTGTGAACCGCATTAAGATTTTCACACAAAAATAGAAAAAAAACAATACTATTTAGCGGTTCCCCATACATAGAACTGAAACTCATTTTTTTTTTCATCAAACCCTTACGTGTGGTTTATCTATGGATAGATCTTCAAAAATGATTTTGAGGTTTCTAATATTATTATTATTTTAAAGTGAATAGTTTGCGCGAGAGACATTCCAAAGTTGTAAAATGTGTCCCCCCCTCCCCCCCCCCCCCCCTGTAACTTCTAAAATAAGAGAATGATAAAACAAAAACAAAATATGATGTACATTACCATGTAAACTTCCACCGAAAATTGGTTTGAACGAGATCTAGTAAGTAGCTTTTTTTTAATACACTACTATTAAAACATCGATCAAAGTTACAATGAACTACAAGAACTTTTATATTTAATGTTACTTGCTGCTACGGAACCCTTCATGGGCGAGTCCGACTCGCACATGGCCGCTTTTTTTGTTGTTGATGTCTTCAGACGCGTGGCATTGTGTGCACATGGTGCTGATGCTACTCACATCCAGGTCCACAGTGATGTGGTCTCCATCCAGAAGCTCCACTCGAACTCTTCTGCTATTGCCGACGTTCCGCTCCATGACGTCTTCAGACACTGCTAGCCTTCGCAAACTCTCGCGCATTTTGTTATACTGGAAAAATTGTTAACAAAATAATTATTTTTACTGGCGGCAGGCCTATTTTAAGACGATATGTTAAAATTTTGTAGTCGTTGCGTTATATGCTTACTCAGTAACAGTAAAGGTTAAAAACTTGATGTTAATACAGTAATTACTTAAGAATGTTATATAAAAAAAATCATAGACAAGAAAAACGATTAGTAAAAAAAAACTCAGCAGCTTTATTTTTTGAAATTGGCTCTCCAAAACCCTTTTTAGGTCCCTCCTTCGATTAGGGAAAATATTAAGCGTACATTTTTATACTATTTAGTAGGTAATCAAATTACTTAGATTAATTAAAGAGAATTTATTTTTTATTTTTTCTACTTTAGAAGCAAAACGAAGTTTTATCATTTGTCGCTTACGTCAGTTACTTCCGAGCTGAAGAAATCTATATCTCATCCCTTCCCGGGTTCAAGTGAGCAATAGCGCTGTCACTTTCTTGCAGCTATTGTTTTCTTGCTAGACTCCGCCCATTCGGTATTCTTTCATTCATTAGTGGTATTAAACCTGAAGCAAGAAATGCAAATATTTTCGACAGCTACACTGCCTACTAAACTTCTACCGTAAACAAGTAATTAATTTTGTAATAAATAAAAAAAAACCTCAACGCAATGATACGGCTGAACCGATTTTGATCAAACATACCTAAGAACACTCCCGAGAACTTCACCTTTCAAACAAAAAAATAATCTAAATCGGTTCATCCGTTCGGGAGCTACGATGCCACAGACAGACACACACACACACGCGTCAAACTTATAACACCCCGTCGTTTTTGTGTCGGGGGTTAAAAACATGTTTGGAAGAGAAAAACATTGAACCAATTTGCACTCTTGTTGTCTTAAATTACGTGATTGTAGGTGGCTTTTGTTGTCACTAGTGGTTCCATAGCTTGCTGCTGGCACAGAATAAATAATAGTTGCTGCTGGTAGGTATAGTGAAGACTGTGTTAAGACAACAATCGAAAACACCCAATACTACAATCTACAGAGTTGGTGCACTTTGCACTTTCCGAGAAACTCGTGTGAACTAATTGTGTGCGACGAATAATGACGGCTTTATAAAAAACCGGCCAAGTGCGAGTCGGACTCGTGCACGAAGGGTTCCGTACCATTATCTACAAAAACGGCAAAAAAAAAAAAAGTTTGTTGTATGGGAGCCCCCTTAAACATTTGTTTTATTTTAATTTAAATAGTATTTTAATGGAACTATCTCTCAGGGGATTTAATGATTCGACTCACGATTACAAACAATGCAGTTTTATTCAAGAAAACGTTAAAATAGGTATTTACGCAATACTATTATCGGCGCGTGCTAGCGGCCGGCGAACGGGGAGGCCTGGACTGATTGCCGCTGTCTGTTGGCGGGGTGAGGGGGGTGTAAGCTAACCAATAAGGATGCGTTAAGGACACGTTCGAACACTTGTCTTCTTAAGCCCCTGTTACAGTATTAATTTTTAAAGTGAATATACAACTAAATATTTTGTAAATATTTCAAGCGTCTACCTGTTGCCGTTATCAATATATCGAGCAAAAACGACCAAAAAAAACACGTTTGTTGTATGGGAGAGCCCCCTTAAATATTTATTTTATTCTGTTGTTTAGCATTTGTTGTTATAGCGGCAACATAAATACATCATCTGTGAAAATTTAAACTGTCTAACTATCACGGTTCATGAGATACAGCCTGGTGACAGACAGACAGACAGACAGACGGACGGACAGCGGAGTCTTATTAATAGGGTCCCGTTTTACTCTTTGGGTACGGAACCCTAAAAAGTTTCTAATAATAGTAATAGTTATTGACACATGTTTATGTATACGAAACATACTAATTTATTACATTATTTTATATTATTATTTTTGACCTGTAACTAGTAACTATAATCAGTTATTAATAAAGAAACTATGAACTATGATATTCCATCACGAGGCTTCGACGAGATGGTAAAACCTGAGTACCTATGGCTCCTATTCGATTTCAATTTTACTGTTGTTTCAATTTAGTGAATAAGGCAGCCCTTGTGTAGAAACTATAATTAATCTTATGTATAAGAATCTATAATTTTCACGTAGTTATGAGTGAACACAGTAGTGAGTTTTTTCGAATGGGCCCCAGAGCATACCTACGCAAACCAGACCTGTCTCCGGTACGGAGGCCTGCAATGCTCTAAGACCTATGCGTAGTGACCCAAGAAAAATGGAGGGTCCCGAAGTTGACTTTTTTTTATTTCTTCATAATCATAAATCATTTATTTGTTTAAATGTGGTAGTATACAAGTTCTTAAAATTAATTAGGATGTCTCACATTTCCCATGTCTGGGATACAAATATTACTTCATGCATTAGCTGCTAAATTTCAACATGCATATAATAAAAACAAAAAATAAATAAAAGATACCTAATAAATTACAAATGTTTACTATGTTTACAAATGTAGTAGTAGAGCTTTTTTGTGAAAGAGTTCGTCCGGGGAAGTACTACCACCGTACCTATTTCTGCCGCAAAGCAGTAGTGCTCGCATTGCTGTGTTCCGGTTTGAAGGGTAAGGGTAAGGGGAAGCAGTGGGCCATCTGCTAACTCCGCCATTCCAGTAGTATAAAAAAAAAAAAAAAAAAAAAAATGTTTAGGCACAACTAAGATGTAGCGACTGGGAAAATTATTTATTTATAGACGAGCAGCTTTCACTGATATTATACATCAATACAGTATGGAATGTCTAATTTTTGGTTACTTTTTTAAGTTCTGAATCGTCCTTTCGTAGCCAGTTATGGAGCTTGTTTTTGAATGCATTTACAGAAACAACATCGTCTGGTAGTGTACCAGTTGTGGACCAATCTGTTACTGAAGAAGTGATGTGCAACAAAAGTGCGTTGGCAGGATCTCGAGCCAGTTTAAAATGTTGTCCACGATATGATCTTTCTTCACAGAGATACCATGTAGGTCTGGCAGGTTATAATGGTAGGTCAGGATTTTGTCTCTATGTGGTCACTGCGAACACGTCTTTCTTCAAGGGTAGTGAGCCGCAACTACAAGGGAAGTAATTAGAACATTATATCGCTGTCATTCCTTGCTGAACCCTGCTCCTTTTACGGGGAACCAGGTATCCCAGGAATTCTTATTTTTTGAGTGAGGCCACCAGGATCCCCTAACCCGATCCCCCAGGGGATCCCAGTGAACTCATCAGTTCACCAGAATCCCCAAGTTGGCATTTTTTGCACAGGGTACCTAATCTGTGAATATTTCTGGCTACCTCTCACACACGTTTGCCGAGATATACCTAGATCTGTGAAAGAATTCAGGATTCCTATGGTCCAGACGAATCCTGTGATCGGAGACATTCGGGGCCCTAAAACTGATGTCACAAACGCTATATCAACACGAAGTAAGTGCGATCATTGATTTTGATTCTAGGATCTCAGAGCAGGAAGCGAGGAAGGCGCTACTGGCTGTGACGACCTCCTGTTTGATTAATAAATACAAATACCTACCTACTGGCTTTCGTTCCGATCCAGTTGGGGAGGAGAAAGCTCCATCTCGCTCGGGTCGATGAAGTGGAACGAAGGAGGTAATCGAACCGTAAACGCAGATCGGAATGGAAGATTCCAATATATTTATATGTATTTCCAGTCCAGATATTAATATAACTGAAAGGGAATGGAACCTTCTTGAAATTGAAGACCTGGAAAGCTACAGCTTGAGCTGAGTTAGTCACAAATAAGACCGATTCGCATGGAGCATCTTCCACTAGAAGATAATAGATAAGAAAACTTTTTTATAAGTTTTCTACGAATCCTTCATCTTCCATCGTGCCTCTGAATCTTGGCCACACTTTCTAAAGAATGGTGGCTCTGAAAAAGCCGAAGGTGTAGAAAGAGCCACTAGCAAATATTTATTCAATATTTATTGAAATATTTATTCAATGGGGTCATATTTGTAATAAAATAAGTTTTTTATAAAAAAATATACATTCATAAAAATATTTCTCGTATAAGTTAGATAGTTTCGTTTAAGATTTACCTTAAAACATTCATAACCTTTGTAACTGTGTTTGATGTAAGTGAATAAAGTAAGAGGATAAGCAGGTAGGTAGTATAAGCTATTGTCGCCAACAAAGATATAAGTATAAGGCTCATATAACCTAGCGAGATAGAAGCTGTTAGGAGTTACGAAATGACCCACATACGGCAGGATTAGATTAGCTCATGCGACCGCAGGAGTAGGTACCTACGTTTCTGGATTAATTGGTTCATTAATGAGGTGTGGGCGACCGCACACTACCACAGATTAAGGGCAGGCATCTACCTGACCGAAACGGAGCAGGCACACGTGAAGGAGAGTGCAAATGGACTGTTTAGAGTTCTCCATCTCAAAAGGAAAAAACGCGGCCCATAAAGAATCACTTGAGCTAAGGACAAACCAACGCGTTCATCCCGCGTCCGCGGTGGCGTACACGGTGGCGCTCAATGGTAAGACAATGGATCGCCACGGTGCACGCCACCACGGACGCGGGCTGAACTCATTGGTTTGGCCTTAGCTTTAGTTGTTCACCTAACGGAACTTGAAATAAAAAAATAAAAAATAGGTCTGTGAACTGATAGTGCCATAAAAAAACAAGCCTAGTGTATTAAAAAGTTTATCAGTGAATGTTTAATTTTAGTACAGAAATCGCGAAAATTAAAATGATAACCCTTTAGAGTAGGTACCTACTTCCAGTAACTTAACAATTCCGGAATTGGGAATGTTAGGAGGCTTTATGAAGAAGAAAAAAAACTTCTACTCCTTTACCCCTGGAATGGGATAGTAAAGTTTGTAGGAAAAAGTGACAAACTCAAAAAGAACTGCCGAGTTCGGAATATTATACGGATAAGTACACTTTTACAGTACGGAGCCCTCAGGACACGAGTCACTCACACTTGTCCGTTTTATTTTGCTATCATACTCTACCGTACCAAGAGTGTATGTACAGTCACCCACGATGGTGCAACCCACAGTGAAAAGAGGCCCATTTGAGGCTCCGCCTACCCTTTCCGGGAAAACGGCGCCGGCGTGTGTCTATGTCAATTTATGTACAGGCACATGAGACTTTTCAGCTTTATGCCTAAGGGTGGGGGGCTAAACGTTGTGATTATTTTTTCTATGAATACAGTGATCAAAATTTATTGTAAGCAAACGAAAATGTATAGCCAACACACAACGCCAGAGCGAGGCGTAAACAAATCCAATCTGAGTGAGAGCTCTTCGAATGAAGCGATAAAAGCAAGTGGCTATAACCGTATCTTTCGATGAGTAATGGATTTGATAGAAATAACTCCATCAAGGTTAGTCGGGCTATAATAACTCATTGTTATGAATTCTACAACATGCCGCAAAATTCCTAATCTTAGATTTTATTTCTATCTGACTAAATTAAGTACAATATTCAAATTAAAAATATGGATGGATGCTACATTATAATTCCGAGGGATCACTCTACCAGAAATACGATAGGACAATATTTTCTCGATAGAAAAAACAAACAAAGTTACGTCTATTTATTTTTTATATTTATATTTCTATTCGTAATTTATTTATTTATTTTATTTTCTTAGGAAAACAAACAGTACTCAGAAACTAATTACCTTGTATTATTCTTTCTGTAAATAAATGTAATAATTAATAATTACTTAAGTACTTATCTAAAAATTAAACTACTGACTATTAAGATGTTTCCGCATATTACGTCTAAGGATACTTGCTTATTGCGGAAATAAAAATATAAACAAAAGGAAAAATAAGGAAAACTTAATCAAACAAGAAACAGCTATGGAAACGCATCGAACCAGCATGAATGACTTTTTATTTCAGTAGGCATTTTTAGGTATCCAAAAAACACGTCGAATTGTTTTCAGCACTCGAGGTATTTAGTCTGACGTATCACGTAGTGCCAATAGCATCGCCACATTGCGTCCCCTCCGTCTCCTCCCGTGGATGTCTACACGAAATCTTGTTTCATGTAGGCAACCATTTGGTAGAAATGTAAGAATGAGGTAAGTAAATCACGACCCTAACGTTTTAGGAAAGTTGTCTCATACCGATCCCATTCGTAGGTCGTTGAACTTGACCGAGGCCCATGAAACGAATGACCAATATCATACAGTATTATTTGGAGTGCCACAAGGTATTGTTCTAGGGCAAACTATCTTTAAGTGCGTTTTAAAGGGTGCGATTTAGGTATATATAACTTACCATCTAAGTACTTAGTGCAAGTAATGATTTAGATTAAGATAAAAATAAAGTGTTTTTATATGTATGTCAGTTTCTAAGGTATTTATGTTGAAAGGGCTTATTTTTTAGGTTTAGTGCATTTATCAATAAGCCAGAAATAAAGATTTTGAATATGAATGAACCAAAAAGTTGATGAAAGAAAATAAGGAAAGTAGGTTAGTAATAAAAACATAAATTCCTTAAGTAAAAGTTGTCCTAATAAACAATTGTTAATTATACATAAAAATAAATAATAAATAAATAAATAAATAATGCTGGACAGTTCACACAACATTATATAGCCCCAAGCTAAGCAGAGCTTGTGTTATGGGTTACATACCTACCGGTTATTATAAAACTGTGATTGTTAACAGATTGTAAGCTCTATCACCTTTTAAACACAGTTGATTATTCATCCTACATACCATCACATCATTAAATTTTTAGGGTCCCGTACCTACCTCAAAAAGTATTGGTTGACATTTGTGGGCACTATCAACTCGGCTATAGCTATAGTTGATAGTGCCTTCAGCGTCATAGTGTTCTATGGCCGAACTGGTTAAGGCATTGCCGATCACAGGCAAGGTTGCGGGTTCTAGTCCCGCTGGAACGGAATTTTTGGGTTACATTTTAATGTTATCCATAAAGTGTGGTTTACACTTGAAAAATAATAAACTAGTTTTAGTTCTCTCGGAAAACGGAAAATATTCGTGAACAAAAAATGCGTATTAAATGCGCCGAGGAGTTTCAAGTTTCATTGGTCTGGTGGGTACTATAGCAGTCTACTTAAGTTAGTTATGTTTATTAAGTCCTTTAGCATAAAGATGCAAAATTGCTGTTAGTATGACAAGTTATTTTAAGATAATTTAGTCCTAAGTCAACGAGTTGGTATCTTACCTACTTGTTTTTATTCTTTGTGGAACCCACCGTTGTGGTCAATATTTCTAGTGTATGTTTTCAAAATGTAAAACAAGTAATTCTATAAGTGTATGCACATCTAACTGCTAAGAAATAATAGTGTCTACCTACTAGTCAAGTACTTATACATAACACTTCTTTTCTTTTTGTTCTTTGTCTTGGTGGGTGTCTAAGTGAGAGGCACACTGCCCGACGAGATACAGTCTCAAACTAGTTCGGAGGGGGGGTTTTTCGAACTTGTCACCTTACATAATTCATTACAGGTTTTATCAATCTGTTCATGCAGCTTGATAATGCCTAGGTACTTAATACCCAATGTTGTAAACTTTCTTTTGTTTTAGCATGTACCTATTCATTGACCATAATTTAATTTTGTAGTTCGAGTGTAACCTATGTATAAGCAATAAATTATTTTTACTTTACTTGTACGGAACTCTCTCCACGTGAGTCCGACTAGCACTGGGCTGGTTTTTATCCTTGAAATGCCTTTCGAATGATAATGAATGAGCATTTTTTGCGCCGCACTGGTCTGCAGGTAGAGATGCGGTGTCCTTTGTATCAAAAGGAGCTTGGTAGAGTAGACAATTTTAATGTGTTGTAGATTGGACGACCTCTGTAGCGCGTCGGGCAAGTAGCCGGCTGGCCGAAAGGTTGCGGGTTCGATTCCGTTACAAATGTTTCTATGATCTGCAAATATTTGTTCCGGGTCTGGGTGTTATGGTAGCATGGTACTCGTAGTGCCTGATACCCACAAGGCCACGACACAGGGAATCCTAGTGTGGCATCAGGACTATGTATGTGACTGTTGGGTGTTATGTTATGTTATGTTATGTTATTTTATGTTATGTTATGTTATTTTATGTTATTTTTCGCATGATAAAGTTATGTTAATAGATCAATAAAATGGATGTGTGTAATATTTATATTTACTTCGTAACCAACTAAATTCAGAAATCTTTAGTACCTATATTAGTTTACCTACCAAGTGTCTCTATTTTAAACTCCCGAAGTCCCGACGCAAAAATAAGGAGAGATGAGAAGAGGTGTGTTATAAGTTTTCCCGCTATGTTGTGTGTTTGTCTGTCTGTGGCACCATAGCTCTTAAATTTATTTATTTATTATTAATATTTATTTATTAAGAAACATTATTTATTTATTAAATGGGTGAACCGTTTAAAATCCTTTTTTTTAAAGCAAGTTTTCTAGCGATGGTTCTTTCTTAGACATGTTTTATCAAAATCAAGTTCAGCCTTTTCATTGCGTCAGGGGTTTTTGAAATTTCTTCTTTTCTCTATCTTCTATGGGACAGAACTGTAACTATATTCGCCATTGGATAGAGTTGTCAGTAAAACTCGTGAGAAAAGAGCCACTGGTATTAGTAGCTATATGTTCATTGACTATGCAATGTGTGAATGTGTCGTGAACAGCATATTAATGAATCATTGTCCGGCGCGATAGCTTCATAGAATGTATGGTCTCTATTGATGCACCTTTTTTTAGAAAAACGAAACATAATTACCTATGTACATTCTGTTAGCAGAATGTACGTACTTATGTTTCGTGACCACAGACCTTATATCAAGATAGACACCGCAGACACGTAAATTTGTATAAAACCAAGCGTTGGGGCACGCTTGGTTCGAAAAACATATTTTACACAAAAACCTTGTAGGTGTACAAAGTAAATTAATATATTTTAAAAATGTCTAAGTAAGTGAGTGTAGGTACCTACTATGTAGGTATGTTGCATATTGCAAGATTGCTATATAGTGATTTTCCTACTCTACAGGTGTTCCATTTCTTCATAAAAACAAGGGCACACAAAGACCCTCTCGTTAAGACTCTAGGGCTAGAGTCTAAGTAATACATAGTATTATTTTATCTGTGGCAATACTGAGGCTAACTTTATAAATGAGTCTATTTTAGTCTATTCACTAACGCGGTCGCGGGCGGTGCTCATGATGAAGAGGCTTCTGAACTCAGTCTCGAAACGTCAGCAAAGTGACGAACAATAGTGGTAATTAGCCGTTTATCTTTTAAAATGATTCCCAACCACGATAGTTTCAATTCTATTCAATAACAACTAGCTTTTACCCGCGGCTTCGAATGCGTTGCGGAATAAAGAGCCTCCTACTCCCAACAACATTACATTTTTATTTATATAGATTACTAGCAGCGCCCCGCGGTTTCACCCGCATAAGTCTTGATCCCGTGGGAATATCGGGATAAAAATGTGTTATTCCGGGAGTCCAGTTATTTCCATTCCAAGTTCATCCAAATCCGTCCAGCCGTTTCAGCGTCTAGAAGTAACAAACTCACGCACACTCTCACACACTCACAAACTTTCGCAGTGTGATATTAGTATGACTAGCAACTCCCCCGGCTTCGCACGGGTAGCGTCGGGATGAAAAGCAGTCAAAAATACCCTCCCTCCTCCTCAACCCTCCCAATCTACCCAGACATCATCAACATCTGCTAACACAGTGTCCCCCTATGTTACTCGCTGATCATTTTAGCTTTAAAAAGATGAAAGACTTTAAAACCGGTTCAGTAGTTTTTGTTTTTTACAAATAATCAATCAAACAATATTAAACGTTTTAAATTACCTAGTGCAGAGATGAAGGCCTGAATTGCGACCACAGACTCTGCAGATGAATTACAATAAGCAAGAATCTGGGAAAACTCAACCACGCACAGTTTTTTTTTGCAAGGAAACAAAATTCTTACCTTGAAAACAGCCACTTCCTTTTCTTCCAAATAAATAAACAAAAATCCTGTTGATGTTTTTAAAAATAATTCACAGATTCAATATTTGAAAATAAGTTTCAATTATCTCACTTCTTTCGTATATTGTTTTTTTATTTTCTTTGTCGCGTATTTGTTGGTTTTATTTCGGTAATATTCGTAGTTTTGTGTGCAAACAGGTTGAATTGAGCAGAGCGCAGGCGAGCGGCGACTATCGACCACTCCCGTCTGAGTGGCGGGCGCCGCAGAACTAGTTTGGTTGGTTCCTCGGTTCCGTTGAACTCTCGTATCTGGCTGCGCAGGACGCTGTCTTACTACTAACTGTTTGTCTGTGGCCTAAGTTAAGAGCGGGATACTAGAAGCGGCACGTGGGGTTCAAGATATGCCAGCGGCGGCCGGCGTGATCGACGAAGTAATAACTGTCTAGAAATTGGCGTCATTTCACGACTGCAGAATGCCTAAGCCTAATCTTGCTCCTACTAGCTACTACTTAACTATGTAGTAGGTATTTTGTTACTAAGTAGGTACCTACCTCATTAATTATATGCAATTGTTTGAGGAGTAGGTGTACCTACATTGTTTAGTGGACTCTACTAATGTCAGAAATTGTGACTCTACATTGTGTTCACTTACAAGGACTGGGTCATAAGACTGGCTCGGTGTTTCAGATTAGCCGTCTATAATCCGAAAGCCCTACTTTCTGTGATGTAGGTAGGTAGTAGGTACCTATAAGTCAAAGTCAAAAGTATTTTATTCATTGAAAACACAAGGATCATTTTGAATCGTTTTAAAAAATAAATTTACATTTACTCCTGTTCCAACGCAACCTAGAAGAATCAGGCAACAAACACGGTCTGTTTTTCTTTTGATGATCCTTCTTACTACTAGGTGGAGAGCGCCTGTGTGGTGCCTCGAGAACAAGTGGAAGCTGATTCAAGGAAAAAAGGAAAACCAAATTAAAAGCCTTACTTAGGTAGGCAGTCAAAAGTAAGATGATAGAGAGAATCAGCAAAAGTTCATAAGGCAGCACACTCTACGCTTGATATACTCATAAATAACACATCAATAATAAATTATATGTAGGTACAGACATTGCAAATTGACAAATTAGGTGTCGAGGGGCAGAGCGACATCAGGCCACGCGGCTTTATCATTAATATAGTCATGTAGTGTGTAATACGCTTTCTTAATTAAATTATTCTTTATGTAAGTTTTAAATCTTTGAATCGAAAGTTTAGAAGCACTTTCTGGAAGTTTATTATAGAACCGAACAGAATTCCCCATAAAAGACCCACTTACTTTTTTAAATCTAAATTCTCAGTTACTCGGAATACTCAGTTTATTTATATTTCTCGTGTTAAAACAATGCACATTACTTTTTTTAATAAATCTATCTAAGTGTTTATGTGCATATAATAAGGTTTCGTAGATGTATTGCGATATTACCGTGAGAAATATATATATATATATTGTACCTACCAAAACTTTATGATGAAATTGGTATTACTTATGTTATCCATATTAATTCCTAAGTTATTCTGTTTGTAAAATTAAATAAGTAGGTAATTAATTGTTAAAGGTTTAGTTAAAAAAATTGAATTATACTTATAAGAGATTTTGATAATAGCCAATATAGGAGCAAACTTAGTTCGCGTGTTGAACACTCCGCTGGACCGGCGCCGGCGCACACTAAAGTACCTATGCAGTTATGCATAATCTTTGTTCAACAATACAAAGATATTTTTATAGTTATCAATATATATAAAATCTTTGCGTGACTGACTGACTGACTGACTATCAACACACAACCTAAACCGTAAGACATAGAGACCTGAAATTTGGTAGGTACGTTCCTTTTGTGGTCTAGGGGTGCACTAAGAAAGTGATTCCAGAAATTCAACCCCTAAGGGGGTGCAGCGGGGTGTTGAAGTTAGTATGGAAAATTACACGCGTACGAAGTCTCGGGCATTCCACTAGTGTTATATGTAAGTAAATAATAATAATAAGCCTTTATTTCTGAATAGATATCTACATTAAAGTTATACTTCTTTCTTAAAACTAAATAATATCTCCTATTTCAGAGTGCCTATCGGCAAAGGCCTACTCCAGCTCTTTCCAATGAAGTATATCTAAAGCTGCCCTTTTCCAAGGGTCCAAGGGTTATTTGTCTTACCCTTGTTCTTAGACCATCTCTTGGGCACCAGTTCGTTGTTATTTTGCTCCATTTTTTATGTATGTAATTTATTATGTAAGTATAATTACTTTTAAAAATACGGTTACGTCATGTGGTTTAGAGATCGCAAGTCGGAACTTTATAAAGTTCACAAGAAATTTATAAATGTAAAAACCCCCAACGTAATGAACAGCTTGAACCGATTTTGATAAAACATGTTTAAGAACATACATACATACATACATACATAGACACACGCCTTTTTCCACGAAGGGGTAGGCAGAGCCTCAATGGGCCTCTTTTCACAGTGGGTTGCACCATCGTCGAATATAGACGTGACGAGTGGTGAGCTCATCGCCGCCATTTCTTCCCTCGACTGACTCGGCTAACGGTTTCTTTCAGTATAATAACACATTCCAATAATAAGCTAGCAGCCAGGACAAATCTTATACCAACGAATCTTATCAACATGAATCTAAGAACAATCGCTAGAAAACCTGCATCCAAATAAAAAAACGCATCGGTGCCACAGACAGACACACAAACATAGCGGTCAAACTTATACCACCCAACTCCCCTCATTTTGCGTCGGGGGGTTCCGTCCGCAAAGGGTAAAACGGGACCCTATTACTAAGACTCCGCTGTCCGTCTGTCCGTCTGTCACCAGGCTGTATCTCATGAACCGTGATAGTTAGACTGTTGAAATTTTCACACATGATGTATTTCTGTTGCCGTTATGACAACAAATACTAAAAAACAGAAGAAAATAAATATTTAAGGGGGCTCCCATACAACAAACAGTTTTTTTTTGCCATTTTTATAGATAATGGTGCGATAATGGTCCCTTCGTGCGTGAGTCCGACTCGCACTTGGACGGTTTTTATTTTTATCTGTCCCAGAATCCCAACTGACATTCCTCTGATTGTGCCGTGGGGTTTAGGGACTTACCATAATTACCACGCTTGGCAGGCGGATTGGTGATCGCAATATTGGTGTTGAGTAGGTACTCAGGTGGATGCTGCCGCCCATCCCCTGGTGTACCTAATCCCTTAGGCACCCGCGGACACTCATAAAAGCGTCCATTATCTAGCCCCAAGCTAAGCAAAGCGTTATGGGTACTAGATAACTGATATAAGTACTTAATACAATACATTACATACATAGATATTTTTTATTATACATAGAAAATACCCAGAGCACCCTGAACAAATATCTGCGATCGCACAAATATTTGTTCCGAGGCGGGAATCGAACCCGCAACCTCCTGCGTCGCAGGCCTACCTGCGCCCGCCGCGCTACAGAGGTCGTCAAGGTTAACTTGAGGAGGTTAACTTTTATAGCAGATAAAAAATTATCAAAGACACCTCTTGTAAAACTGAGATTTGCGTTTTACAGGCATACCTATAGTAATCGGGACCAAGGGGCCTCTTTCTAAGTAGATTCATTCAAACACACACTTCAATAGGTATTATAGTAGTTTTAAAAAAAAAAGTTTTTTTAGCGTCTGCAACCTTATACGAAACTATTCGATATAATAGTTTATCAAAGCGTCGCCCGAAAACCTCACTGGATTCTGTTTTTTTTTCTTTTAATACTGCTTGGAATGACGGGTCGAGCAGATGGCCCACCAGATGTTAAGTGGTAACCTCTGCCTATGAACAGTGCATTACCTCATAGGTCACGTCCACCTAGGACGCACCCTATGTGGCATTGCACTGCGCCTGCCACCCTGAGACATAAAGATGAAAAGTCTCATGTGCCTGTAATTTCACCGGCAAACCGGACCATTTTACCCTTCAAACCGGAACACAGCAATGCGAACACTACTGCTTTACGGCAGAAATAGGTACGGTGGTAGTACTTCCCCGGACGAACTCTTTCACAAAAAAGCTCTACTACTACTGGGGTTTATGGGAATGTCCGCTCCATCTATGTTGCTGTTATTTCGAAACTATAGGAGCAATAGCTTTTTTCTAGTTCTTCTATATTGTTGAGCCTCCTAAATGGATATCGATAGAAAGCGAAGACGTTAAACTTTTGTCGTCGATATCTAAGTAGTCAATTGTCCGACTAGTAGTTCTACGAACAGTAGACCTCGCGAGCACAAACTTGTATAATACTTACTATGCACCATGGCGACATGGCGATCCATAATGAACAAACAAAGAACCCAAAAGGCATTTTAAGAAAAACTAAAAATGTTTTTTAATGCAGACTATTATTACTATTACTATTAGCCCATACTGTCCCATTGTTGGGCAAAGGCCTCCCCCTTATTTTTTTCAAAATCGAGCCTGTAACTCCTAACATCCCTTTTCGATAACTCAAACGGTCTCAGACTTCGCATAAGTAGCCCTGAAAGAACTCACCTGTATATCTAGACAACTTCTTGACCGATTCACAATTCGAAATTCTTGTTTAGAAATTACTATGGAATGTTTCTGTCAAATATTATTGAAATCGGCCAGTAAATGGCGCGGCAGCAAACTTCCCCCATTTTGGGGATATCAAAAATCCAATCAAGAATCACCAACGACAAAAAAAAACACTTCAGATACACCGTACCCCTGGCCGTACCTCTGGTGGTACGGTGGGTCAAGTGGTCAACCACCAGCTAAAGCGCCGTAGAAACTATGAAATTTTAGAACCCGTACCTACAAGATTCGACAAGATTAGTTGAAAAATACGACACATACATACATATACATTCAGATAGTTGCCAGTTGTTACAAGGACGCTTCGCTCGCTCGGTCAGTTAAGGAACATCTAGTATGAAGGATTATTTTGGGTATCAATTCAATTCAATTCAATTTATTTATTTCAGACATTGTCCATATTTTGTTAGTCGCGCTTAAGATAATGATAGTAGGGAGACACATTTACAATAAAAAAATTAAATAAAAAAAAAATTCGCAAACCCAACATGCAGGCGCATCCAGCGGTTTGCTATAGGACAGTCCCACCTGCCCAACAACGCGTTCACGATGCTGTTCGGGCTTCCACGGACCCTTCCCCTCATTGATGCACACCTCTTGCGCATGATGCTATGGAAGCCATCAACTCTGCTTTCCGTAAACATGCCAAAGGCGCTGCAGAAACGAGGCCGCCCCACCAGCTCCCTAAACGCGTTGTTGTACTGAACGCGTAAGGCATTGTATGCTGTCTGCGTATAGTTGGTCCAGAGGCTGCAAGTGTAAAAGGACTGGCAATACGCTCTAAAGAGCGTTACCTTCACCTGTTCAGTACACATTGCAAACCTCCGGGCCAGCATATTAACGCGAACACAAAATGCCAATATTTTGGGTATCGATTCGGAATCATCCATAAAGGAAATTGAAATAAAATATATCAGTAAAACAAAGCATCTTTATTGTAACCTATTTGATTAACCTCTCGTTAAATATCAAATAATACGGATTTAGAAAAATAAAATCTACAATAAATACTACTTTTTCTTGCAAACATTGTATAAAGAATAAGTTATTTGCACGAAAAAGTTTACAAACAAAGAGACGGGTCGAATGGTACAGACGCGGAGAAAAGATGACAACTGGTTTTATAATATCAATTCCTTTAGTAAAACAGATATGTGATAACGTTATCACTTTACTCGTTGACTGTTTACAATAACTAACGTTTTTATGATATCGCACTTTGAATGTAGAAGATTTTAAAGATCTGTAGATAAAACATACGTTGAGAAAAAAATTATAACAGTTGCGATTTATTCAAAAATAATATAAAATGTCAATTGATAAAAAAAAAGTATAAAAATAATAAGTCAGGAAAATATTACACTTAAAATCTGATTTACAATCAGTGACAACTCGATATAATATAATAAAAACTTACATTTATATAATAAAACATTATAACCTAGCGTGTAAGAAATATATTAATATGTAATCATAAATTGTACAATATCAGTATCATATTTCAACTTGTTAAAATTATGTGTTTTACTCTGCAAACGTTACGTTGTGCTAAAACACTATTAATTTCGTTATTCCAGTATAAAAAGGTTTCCTCAACATTTTTATATTGAAATTATTTAAAGTTGCAATTTAGTGATGGGATAATTTAATAACTAACGCTTGCAAAGTAAAAGACAAAGAACACGCACAAAAACAAGTAACCTTATGTAAAAAAAAAACACTTTGTGTCATGCTCTAGCGTTTTATCTAGACATCTAGTTTGTGAATCTGGAATGTCCTGTTATTTAAAAATATTGCGAATAATGAAACGTCGAGAGTTTAATTACGTACGTTATTAGAAACGGTTGTTAATTTTAAACGTTATTTTTAACAATCGAAATAAAATAACGAAATGCTCAACTGGCCTTAACTAAGATGAACATCTAAACATTGACCAACTAAGCTCTCTTATTTTATCATTCGTTTATAATCATTGTGGGATACAAACACAATCAAAGACGCATCATTTAAGAATTACAATCAAATGCATATGCATTCATACGCTATAATTGCAAGAGATCTCGACAGAACATCACTACGTCACACGCAAGATCTGCTACAAAACTGGCGTCTATTGAAAGATACTGTTTTTTTTTATTTGTGTCCCACTAGATTGATTTTCAGCCAAAGCTACCAATTTACGTATAAAATAACTTGCACAACACACAATTGCCATATAAACGTTAAATACTAATTCCTAAATAGTAGCACCTAAATGGTGATCCTTAGATATACCGACCATAGCAACATGTCATTCATTATACATCTTTTAATTGATAAGATAAACATTTTGCAGAACTCGAACGTGAACCTTTTTGTCACGGAAAACTGGTTGATTTCGAAACGTTATTCTAATAACTGGTTATCAATATAACGTTAGTTTTCATGTTACAAAAAGGTACAACACTATCGAGTAAAAACAATTTTAGTCCCGCGCTACATTGTAATGATTTTTAAACATTCATAGACGAAAAAATAAACTTTTTAAATCTAAAAACGGTGGTCTCATTCGTGTGATATTTTAAAGCTATTTCACGATGATTTTTAGCGTAAATATAATCTGTTTCGAGCAGATTTTGAAACACAAAACGAAAAGATAAAATTTAGATTATACTTTTTTACTATGGCAACATTTACTCAAACTACGAAGCCCGGTTCCGGATGTCAGCTTGCCTTAGCCTAAGCTTAAATAGAAAAAAATGCGCCTTATGTTATTTATACAAAATTGCATTTGTCAAGTCGACGTGAGTCGTAGGTGCGTGACGCCACAACATCTAAATATTCAATATAATTAACGTTCATTAATTAATTAATATTTTAAATAACTTATGATAACTAAATACCGATAGTTTCGAAACAGGCGTTCAATCCTTCCGGCTGCGCCAACTCATTCGAAACTTTCGGCGTATTATCGACCGTACTTCGACGGGCCAGAGTAAATATTCGCAGTGATGTAGCTTACATGCTAATACGCTCGTTGTGCCAGCGTTACGTTCCCGTTACGTTGCCGGTTACGGCTGCGTGCTTTGCTGTTGGATCTCAATCTTCTCGACTGTCATGTCTGGGTTCATCGCTGTGGCCTCCTGTTCAAACACAGAATGTGTCGTTAGAATGTGTTTCTTGGAAAAAAAGAATAGCCCAAGGTTTTCTGAAATGCCTATGATCCAAAGTTTGTGAGCTTTGAAAGTTTGCACTTTAACATTATATATAAATAAATAAATAACACACAGTTCACATAACATTATCTAGCCCCAAGCTAAGCAGAGCTTGTATAATGGGTACTAGATAACTGATATACTTAATACAATACATTACATAGATAGATATTTTTTATTATACATAGAAAATACCCAGAACACCCTGAACAAATATCTGCAGATCGTACAAATATTTGTTCCGAGGCGGGAATCGAACCCGCAACCTCCTGCGTCGCAGGCGAACCTTCGCCCGCCGCGCCACCGAGGTCGTCATTCTGCCACCGTTTTAATAGGGTATGATTTGACTAAGATTCTTAAAATAATACTTGACATTAGCAAGATTGAGGATGGCCTGAGAGGCCATAAATAGAAGAAGAAGAAGAAGGTGCGTACCTGTATGGCCTCGGCAAGCGCGCGGTCGTGGTCGATGGGGTCGCCGTCGGACTGGATGGTGATCTTCTGCTCCACGCGCGTCTCCACAACGCCGTTACGCTCCGTCTTGTACTGAAACAAAGAAAGAAATAATATTATTTATTTTCCCCCAAGACACAACACACACACACGACATGAAAACAACAACATAAACCTAGTAGGTACTTTAGTAGTAACACAAAAAAAAACTCATAAACTTTGGTAAGACGACAGGTAAGTAGAAGGCATCGATGTGTATTGTGTGGGGTCACAGGAGAAGATGCACCAGACCTAGGTTTAGTGCAGCGCTGGTTTTCAGACAGGGCCTAGTTAAGTGATTAAAATACAGGGATATATTAAAATACAAATACCCCCGTATTTTATTGATGTTCGTGGAACATAACGTGGGGCCACAAATAAATATGTTAGTGTGTAAAATAAAAATACCTAAATACAAAAACATTATTATATTAGGCAACTGCAAATTAAAATAAACGTACTAAAATAAGCATATTTTCTTATGCAAACCAGTACAAAAACAAGACTTTGAACTTTTGGGCCTCAGGTGAGCGCGTACCTTTAGCGCTGATCGTACGCGCGTAGCTCGCTCAGCGTCGCACTAAACAACCGTAAATCGCAATAGCGACCGACGGTTCGACCGGCGTACGCGCGTAGCAATTCATCAGCGCTGCACTGTAGTCGTTCGTATGTTTTAATTGATATAGCTAAGCTTGACAAACGGTCAGTGCTGACGTAGGTCTAGTACCAAACAGGTAAAAAAAAATTGTTCCACCGGGACTCGAAACCGCATATCTTCGCCTATAATCGGCGATGCCTTTACGAGTTTGCCCACGGGACGAGCTTGACGCTAGAGACGAAATTTGTGGGCACTAATCAACTCGGCTAAGTGCGGATGGATGCCATCTACAGGTGGAAACTTTCTGGTCAATGTCCAAGATTTAGTTCAAACGATTGACAAGAGATGACACCACTGAACTGCACGATCTGATCCCACCATCTCCTTTTCATCATAGGACGAGCAGGCGTACGGCTCAGTACCATCCTTACCTCATTAGAATACCTTCTATTCGCACAAAACGTTTCGGTTCTACCTTTATAATGCAAACTGCTAAGGAGTGGAATACACTACCGTCGTCTGTCTTTCCTGAAAACTATAATATGGGTATCTTCAAGTTTAGAGTGAATAGGTGCCTTCTAGACCTTTGTGCTCCATCTTCGGCCCGTCACTTACCAACAGGTGAGATCGTGGTCAAACGAAGGTCATCAATATATATAAAGTGCTACTCACGGTGATCGTCTCGACGGTGCGCGTCTTCGAGCTGATGGTCTGCGAGGAGACCACCTCCCCTCCCTCTTCGTGCGTCTCCGTCGTCTCCGTGCTGATCTCGGGCCCTGTGCTTGTCTGTAAACAGTATTTCAATATAGACAGCAGACGAGGCTTCTTCAATAAAATGCAATTTGTATATTTTATTTTATTATAGTTATTATAGTTGAATATGAATGTTAGTGGATGGAAAGGAAGAAGACCTAAGAAAAGATGGATGGATTGCGTGAGAGATGATATGAATGAGAAGGGAGTGAATGATGAGGTAACGGCTGATAGGGGAGAGTGGAAGAAAAAGACGTACTGCACCAACCCCACATAAATTGGGAAAAGGGCAAGACAATGATCGTTTCGTTTCGTATGAGGTAGTGCTGGCCTCTGGTGTCGGAGTTTGTCAAGCCGCCCGAGGGCCTCAGACATGGCTTATCGACTGCTATTAATCAATAACAGCCGGGACCGACAGCTTAACGTGCCCTCCGAAGCACAGAGCGATGGTAATCCGCACATAACTTTGAAAAGTCATTGGTGCGGAGCCTAGGATCGAACCCGGTATCGTTGTATTCTGAGTTGCACTATTGAACCGTAAGGCTACCATCGCTTTAGACAATGATGATGATTTTATAATAGTTTTCGATCAATACGCTTGTTATACACGACCCAACACTTAGGCGGAGATAAATAGACGTTAGCACGTACTAATACTCAGCACTGCCCCTGTCACTGTCACACAAATGTTAAAACACGCGAGCTAGATAGTGACAGCGACAATGCTAAGCATTAGTACGTTCTAAGTCGCGCCTATTTATCGCGACCTTAATTTCCAAATCTTCTTTTTTTTTATACAACTTGGTATGATGGATCAAGCAGATGGCCCACCTGATGTTAAGCGGTACCCTCTGCCTATGAACAGTGCATTACCACATAGGTCACGTCCACCTAGGACGCATCCTATGTGGCATTGCACTGAGCCCGCCACCCTGAGACATAAGAATGAAAAGTCTCATGTGCCTGTAATTTCAGCGGCAACCATACCCTTCAAACCGGAACACAGCAATGCGAGCACTACTGCTTTGCGGCAGTAATAGGTATGTTGGTAGTACTTCCCCGGACGAACTCTTTCACAAAAAAGCTCTACTACTACTAAGCAATATTACTTACCCTAGTAGTGTGGCCGGTCACCATGCTGCCGAAGGGCGCGTTGCCCATCACTGTGGAAGTGGTGGTCGTGTTGTACGAGCCCGGCTCCTGGAGTCACACAAGGGATTACTGTTAGACCGTTGCTCTTTACTTTATATTTAGAAAGCTAATATATTTGCAACCTTACAAATTGATTTTAAAACGCTATAGGTTCAACCAATTTCAACGAACATTTTTGTATGAGGCGAAGAAGGCGAGCGCACGCTCTAATACCGTGTTTTTGTGTATAACAAAACAATATAAAAATGCCCTTTGGAGTTTTGTTAAATTTTGTTGATGACTTCACTAACTCAAATAATATTAAATAAGTTACCAAATGTTTCAAAAATTAAAACGTGTAAGAAGTACGTCTAAAATGGTATTTCAATTTTAAAAAGGTGGTACAATTGATTAAAATAATATCGAGTGAAGTAATTCAAATAGTGTATTGAACTAATGATTTCACTAGATACTAAAAAGCAAACCATATATTCTTTTCTTCTTGAAAACTGTAAGAACTCTTATCAAAAACTTAAACATTTTAGAACTCATTATGGACATGCTGTGAACCTAAACGCCATTATGTATTGTGCCTATTGCGTATATTGGTATTTAAGTATGCTCTATAATGTAGAGCTGATAAGAAAATCTTTAATACTCAGTATTCTTGGCTAAATATATACCTACTTTATTAAGTTTATTTCGAAGATAACAATAATGTTGAAATTGGGTAAGATTTAACTTCTGTTTAAGTACTTACGAGCGCATTCTGCTTGGTTATAAAAATACAAATCAAATACAAACTTAAGGATCTACTTTTCAAATGCATATTTCAACGGGATGCATCATGCAATCTTAGAATTTAGAAAACTCATGCTACATTACCTACAATGAACTTCAAACTGTTACTTACAAATAATTTTGATAAAACTTCGGTATTTCAGAACCCATCACTATGGATTTAGCGGGAGATCTATATTCATTAGATAAATTTAAAGCAAGCTAAAGAGCGTTTTATTTCCCTGACTTGCCTGTTCAGATTTGCGGTGTTTCGTCTTTCGTACACTTAATAGAATAGAATAGTATACGATCAAACTGAAAATTTCCTCGTAAGATACGTTAGGTCTTAGTTATCATGCTTCCACATATACGCTCTATAGCTTGCTTAACGCTTACTGTTGTTAATACTAGATGAAGGTTCATTTCCCTTACCGTGACATAGTAATGTCCTTCACCGGCGCCCTCCTCGAAGTCGATCGGCGTGCCAGAGTCTCCGCTGCTCAGTGAGCTCTCTGAGCCGCGTCTGGTCAGCTGTGGTCATGATCCGCGTGATACGTGTGATAAGGAACATGAAAGGCATGCGGGATGGGTAACGGTTACGTAGGATGGATGTGGTGTAAAGGATATTTTGATTGACAGAAGAGATTGTGAATGGAAATATCACAGAAGTTAAGGAATAATTTTTGGATATGGAAGATAGGATTATAGAGACAAAAAAAGAGGCGAGTTATTGAGGAAAAATTGATTTAAAAAAAAATGGAAAAAAGTCGGGTAGATAAGATTCAGTAATTGAGCAGTAGGGACAACGAGAAGACGAAACGTTGGGACAGAAATAAAAATTAAAGGAATAAATAGAAGTTGTACGGTGGATAATGAAGGTATGGAAAGAGTGATTTGTTACCAAATCGATGTCACAATTCACCAGTTATATTTGGTGTTTGTTATAACACAATGATTGGGCAGGGTATTATCACAGAGGTCACACATTTGGTATCACAGGTCATTCCATGCGTAAGAGTCGATCCGATCGATGCGTTTGTGGGAGAGGGAGAAAAAAAAGGAAAAATTAACAAAACATGCAATGACAGCTTTTAGGAATGAGCGTACTGCTCATGCACTCGCCAAGACATCATTCATTGAGCCAAGCAATTTTTTTTTGTTATTTCACTCTAGGTAGCCGAGAAATCGAATCTCGTTCGAAAGACAAGTTAAATTATTCAATGAACTTTTGATTTTTTCCCCATTTTATATGTGGCCAGATAATGTATGTCTGGAAGTTCATTACAGTTTAGGAGCATCCCAGCCTACTTTAGTATCATTTTTGAAAATTTATTCTTTGCCAATGAAAAGCTGCCAAGTTCAAACAAAAATTAACAAAACTAAATGAATTCGATACGAAAGTAAATATGGAATAAAAACTAAATAAAGTTAAATCAATGAACAAAAATCATGCACAAATGGGTTTTAAAAAGGAGTACCTATGTATGAAGAGGGTTGTGTACCTGATCGCCCGTGGTCACCATGGTCTTGACTTCCTGCGTCAACACTCGCTGCTCCTGTCTTGTGGCCGATGACGTCACGGTCTGGGCCACGGTTCGCTCCTCCATCTGCTGCGTCTTGGCCTTCGTGTCGAGGTCGTGATGGGTCGTCGCGGTGCGCGTGGTAACCGCTCTCGCCGTTACGTACGGACTCTTGCCTCCGACTTCCATCGGCTCAAGGCTTTCCGCCTATCAGGGTTAGACTAGCATGCATTACTATATACAGGAAAACATTGATACTACAAGCTTGTAAATAGGCCACAAAAAACAATATAAAAACAAAATTAGGGACATCAACAAAAATTATAAAATGTCACATAAAAAAAAAATGGCGTCTCGTAATGCCGGTTATGGGGGTAATCAGAAAGCAACGCACCTTGTTTGTATGGGTCGAGAATGTCACTTCACCGGTGCCCAGGTTTTCGACTTCCTGTTCGACATTGTGGGTCACGCCTTCGTCGTTTTTCGTCAGAAGCTGTTTCGTGGTAGTCTTGACGACCACGGGAGGCGTGGGCGTCTTTTTCGATCGCTGCGAAATGGGGATCTTTGAGGAAAGAGGGGTGTTGGAAGAGACGTAGCCTTGATGCCGAATGTGCTCGCTTGTTGTATACTCTGTGAATGTTTTCGGCTCATCTCCTCTTTGCGGACTTTCGTCTTTGCCGAATGTGGAGAACTTATGAGTATTGACGGTCTGAATGTCTATGTTCGCTGGTAGGTCTTCGGTTTCCTTTTCTATTGTGTAGTTGCCACTCTTGTCTTCGAAGTGCGATGGGTCGATTTGAGAATAGTGCAGTATAAGTTGGCCGGTGACGGGATCTCTGACGGCAGTGCTCGGGTCTATATCGCCAGTGTCGGGATCAATGTCGCCGTATTCGGTCTTTATTCTTCCTGTAACTGGGTCAATCTTCCCTGAAAGTGTCATGGTCTGAGTGACGGTGGTCCTAGCGCCCTTCAGTCTTGGATCATCTGGGTCTACGTCGATAGTTTCGCCTGTTATCGGGTCAATGATCTGGTAGAGGTACACAGTCTTGGTGGTAATGATTCTGCCGGTTGTTTCGTCGATAGTGCATTCTTTGGGGTCAACTTCTTTGACGCGACCCTTGTCGTCTTTCTGTGTGATGACAAAGATCTTGATGATGATCAGCCTGCCTGTCCGTGCATCAATCTTGCCGAGTTTAGTGTAGATTTCACCCGTGCCAGGATCAACCTGAGACGCAGAGTATAGAGGTTCGTTATTTTCATCAACCTCTCCGGTAACTGTGTAAATTTGTCCGTTGACTGGATCGACTTTGATGAGAGACTTGTCGACTTCGGTTGTTCTGACGATGACGCCAGTCTTGGGGTCCAGCCGGCCGTAGATGGTGATAATGTAGCCAGTGATGGGGTCGATCTGACCGGCAGTGTATAAGACCTCTCCGGTTTGCGGGTCTTTCGGACCCGCTATCCATATTTGGTTGGTCTTCGGATCGACTTTGACATTCTTCGGGTCGTTTGATACGATTTGTTTGCCGGAGATCGGATCCACCTTGTTCCTGATGATTCGAAGACAGATCAATCTGCCAATATCTTTGTCTGGTTTGCCGGACTTTGGGTTGACTTGTCCCGTTCTTAGTAAAAACTGTCCAGTGACAGGGTCGACCTTCAAGTCCCTGCTTTCAAACTTGCCTGTCTTGGGGTCGTTGTACGTCACGGTGCCCTTAACTAGATCGATTTGTCCGTACTTTGTATCGATCTTGTTATTTTCGGGGTTGAATTGACCGGTGGTGCTTTCAATGAGAGAGTGCTTAGGTTCAATCAATCCCTTCTTGGAATCCACCTTGCCGACGAAGGTAGTAACTTCGACTACCGGGTCGATATGCGTACCGACAACGATGACTTGTCCAAGGTTAGCATCGTATTTTGCAGTCTTAGGATCGACGACACCTCTGATAGTAATTTGTCCGTTATTCTCATCAATTTCCACGGGCTTGGTGTCAGAGGTATCCGAGACAAATATAACTCCATTCGATGGGTCGATGACACCATATTTAGTAGATATGTGTCCCGTATCAGCATCAACTTTACCTTTAGTAAGTTCAACTGTACCCTCTTCAATATTAACTTTACCAGTTCTTTCGTTAATCGGTCCGGTTATAGTTGTGATTTCGACAACAGGGTCGTCTTGTTTAGCAACACTCATGATCATGCCCAAGTGAGGGTCTATTTTTCCCGTCTTGGGATCTATAACACCAGAGTTGATAAATATCTGTCCAGTTTCAGACAACAGGTATCCTTCCTTGGTCTGCTTCTGTCCAGCTTGGTCAGTGATCACAATATGACCAGTTCGCGAGTTAATAACACCATATTTAGTTTCAATTTGACCATTGGGATCAAGGATACCAGTAAGGTGTTCAACTTCAGCTGTGTGGAGATCTGGTTTCTTTGACTTAGGATCAATTTTGGTAAAGATGACCATGATTTTCACGATCTTTCGCTTTGGTGTCGGTGGTTCTGGGGGTGCCATGGTCGGCTTGACGGGTGTAGTTTTATGAACCGGTGACGGCAATGGGGATGACTTAGCAAAGCTGCTAATGATAGGGGATGAGGTACGCACAGGCGATTGCAATGGCGTTTGTGTTGGCGTGGGTGTTGGAGTTTTGACTGGCGATGGGACTTGCTTGGCCGGGGACACGCTGACCCTTTGAGAAATAGGCGGCGGAACAGGCTTGAGCACATTCTGCTTATCGACAATAGTGAGCTGTTGAGCAAAGGATTGGTCTACCTTTCCTGTAGCCGGATCTACGACAGCAGTGGTGACAATAAGGTTTCTGGTCTTAGGATCGATCTCTGCTTGTTTCAACTCTTGTTTTCCAGTCAATGGATCCTTGTAGAGAATCTGGCCAGATCGAGGATCGATGATGCCAAAGTCTGTGTGTATTTTTCCATCTTCAGCGCTGACGTAGCCTTTGGCAGCGTCCACAGTTCCTGAATTGGCGTCAACAGTCTTGGTGTAAGGATCGTACTTGCTTGTAACGATAACAAGACGCACTTCACCTTTGGAAGCGGGTTTAGGATGGGCAACAACTGGCTTGTTGACAATGCTGAACTGTTGAACTAACGTAGGGTCAACCTTTCCAGTCTTGGGGTCAACAACCTGGCTCGAAATGACCATGTGACCTGTTGCCGGGTTAAGGTCGGCTTTCTTGATTTCTGACTTGCCCGTCTTAGGATCTGTAACGAGAATTTCACCAGTAGCTGGGTCGATGATGCCGACCGCAGTACGGATCTTGCCATCAGGACCGAGAGTTCCAGTGACAGTGTCTACATGTCCTTGACTCGGGTCAATCTTCTTTGTCCTAGGATCGTACTTCGTAGTAATAATGACAAGGTGTATTTCTCTTTCAACTGGTTTGGTCTCTTCCTCGACAATGGTCAGTTGCTGCGCCAGGGAGGAGTCTACTTTACCGGTTTGAGGGTCAACTACACCTGAAGTCAGGATAAGAGTGCCAGGTTTGAAGCCTAGGCCAGGATCCGCTGTGGCATGCTTGACTTCAGTCTTTCCTGTCTTGGGATCGATATGCTCGATCTTTCCTGATTTAGGATCAATAATTCCATAATTCGTGTGCACCCTACCATCAGCAGCAATTATTCCTCTTGAAGTCTCAATATGACCATTGGGGTTATCCAACTTCTTGTTCTTAGCGTCGTATTTGCACGTAATAATTACCAGTTGAACTTCTCTGCCAGGTACAGACTTGAATGAGTCTTTAGGTTTATCAACGACGCTCATCTGCTGCGCTAGCGTTGGGTCTACTTGACCAGTAACTGGGTCTACTACTCCTGATGTAAGGACGAGGTTGCCAGTCTTGGGATCTACCGATGCTTTCTTCGTTTCCCGTTTGCCTGTGACCGGGTCTGTGATAGTGATATCTCCGGTAACTGGGTCTACTACGCCAAATTCTGTGTGGACATTGCCGTCAGCTCCTACCTTTCCGGGTATAGTATCTACATGAGCGTTGGCCAAGTCTAACTTCTTGTTCTTCAGGTCATACTTGGATGTGACGATAACCAAGTTGACATAACGTTCCCTAGGTGCATCCTTGTCGACGACCGCGAATTGCTGAGCGAGTGACGGATCTGTTTTACCAGTCTTCGGGTCAATCACACCTGATGTGATAAACAAATGTCCCGTTTTAGAATCTGTGGAAGCTTGTTTCGTCTCTGACTTGCCGGTCCTAGGGTCGATTTGATCTATTTTTCCGGTTTTGGTGTCTACAATGCCAAAGTTGGTGTGGATACGACCATCAGGGGCAATTATGCCACGTGAAACTTCAACGTAGCCGTTAGGATTATCTAACCTCTTATTCTTGGGGTCGTATTTGCTAGTAATAACCACAAGCTGGACCTCTTTACCAGGCACAGTTGCAAACCTATCTTTAGGTTTATCTACAACGCTGATCTGTTGTCCTAGTGTAGGATCGACTTGGCCAGATAATGGGTCGACCACAGATGACGTGAGTAGTAGATTACCAGTCTTCGGGTCTAATGATGCCTTTTTGATTTCCTGTTTGCCGGTGATAGGGTCTGTCACGACAATGTCTCCTGTGTTAGGGTCTACAACTCCAAATGCAGTATGTACTTTATCATCAGCTCCAATCTTTCCGGGTATGGTGTCAACATGCGCGTTAGCGAGGTCAAGTTTCTTGTTTTTAAGGTCATATTTGGCTGTAACAATGACCAGGTTGACCAACTTTTCGGGAGCACCTTTGCTGTCTCTGTCGACGATAGTAAGTTGTTGGGCGAGTGACGAATCGGTTTTTCCTGTCTTAGGATCTGCCACTCCAGATGAGATTATCAGGTGACCAGTCTTAGGATCAGCGACAGCTTGTTTGATCTCTTGTTTTCCGGTCTTAGGATCAACATACTCAACCTTTCCTGTCCTAGGATCGATTACACCAAAGTTGGTGTGTACTTTACCATCACTGGAGACAATACCTCTTGAACATTCTACGTGTCCGTTGGGATTGTCTAACCTCTTGTATTTAGAATCATATTTGCTTGTAATAATGACCAATTGTACCTCTTTTCCGGGCACAGCAGCGAATCTGTCCTTCGGTTTGTCAATGACTGTGATCTGTTGACCTAAGCTTGAGTCATGCTGTCCAGTTCTAGGGTCAATAACGCCCGAAGTGAGGAGTAGGTTTCCTGTCTTAGGGTCAATAGAGGATTTTTTCACTTCCTGCTTGCCACTGATAGGATCTGTCACGATAATTTCACCAGTACTTGGATCCACGATACCAAATGCAGAGTGTACTTTATCATCATCATCATATTTTCCTGGTACGGAGTCAACATGGGCATTAGTGACGTCTAGTTTCTTGCTCTTCGGGTCATATTTAGCTGTCACAATTACTAAGTTAGCCAATCGCTCTGGAATGCCCTTAGGAGCATCTTTGTCGACGACAGCCAGTTGTTGAGCCAGTGAAGAATCTGTCTTGCCCGTTTTGGGGTCAATAACTCCCGAGGTCAGTATGAAACTACCTGTTTTAGGATCGATGTTGGCTTGCTTGGAGTCGCGTTTGCCTGTCTTCGGGTCAGTATAGTGAATCTTTCCTGTATTAGGATCGAGAACTCCGAAGTTGGTGTGAACTTTACCGTCCTTGTCACTAATGATTCCTTGTGAGGTTTCAACGAATCCATTCGGATTGTCAAGTTTCTTGTTCTTTGAATCATACTTTCCGGTGATAGCAACAACTTGGACTTCCTTTCCTGGCAGTGCCCCGAAGGTATCTGTAGGTTTATCAACAATGCTGTATTGTTGTCCTAGAGAAGTGTCTAGCTTGTTGGTTCTCGGGTCGATAACACCGGATAGCAGCAGAATATTACCAGTCTTGGGATCAACGATAGCGTGTTTGACTTCTTGCTTGCCGGTGGCAGAATCAGTTATTTGGATTTCTCCAGTTCGTGGATCGATGACACCGTATTCGGTATAGATTTTACCGTCCGTACCGCTAAGAACACCTTTCACTGAATCTACGTGAGCGAAGGTGGGGTCTAGTTTCTTGTTCTTCAAATCATATTTGCTTGTGACGATTACTAGTCTGACTTCTCTGTTCGCTTTGGTGGCGTCTTTCTCGACTATGCTGAACTGTTGTCCAAGAGATGAATCAACCTTGCCAGATTTAGGGTCTGTGACGCCCGTTGTTACAAGAATGTTGCCAGTTTTCAGGTCAACGTACGCTTGTTTAGGCTCTAGCTTGCCTGTCTTAGGATCTATGTAATCTATTTTACCAGATCTTGGGTCTATCACACCGTAGTTAGACGAGACAGTGCCTTCTGAACCAACAACGGCCCTTGAGACATCGACGTGTCCATGAGAAACGTCAAGCCTCTTATGTTTTCCGTCGTATTTTCCTGTGATAACAACGAGGTCAACTTCCCGTCCTGGTTTCGCTCCAACTTTGTCTTTGGATTTTTCTACGAAGCAATACTGTTGGGCCAACGTTGGGTCGATTTTGCCAGTCTTCGGGTCAATGACTCCGGATGTGAAAAGAATATGACCAGATTTAGAGTCAAGGTGACCGTTTTTGGTTTCTTGTTTGCCTGTAACAGGATCTGTAAATATCACTTGTCCCGATTTCGTATTGATTTGTTCTTTGTCAGTCTGTATCTTTCCATTGGCTCTGTTAATCGTTCCCTTAGTAACGAGGACTGTTCCATTGGCGTCGTCAAGTTTCTTGGACTTGGGATTGTAACGGCCAGTGATGATGACCACTTGGATTTCATTTTCTGCTGGCTTAGCCGCAGTTAATGGAACGGCTACGGCAGCTGCTACTGGTGCTTCATGATGTGCTCTTTCAGAGTCGAGAAGAGCTAAGGTCGGGTCAATGAGATTCTTAGCTTGTTCCTTCAATAATGCAGATTGAACGTAGTCGAGGCCAGGTGTTTTAAGCTTGCTAGGATCTTCAGGAGTTTTGCGCTTCTCTGCGCTTTCGGCAAGTTTCTTGTCTTCGCCTGGAGCGTAGTTGAAGGCAAGACCAGCTTTTCTTGTTGTCGGACTTTGAGCTTCGTCGGCTGCTCTTTGCTTCTCATCAGAAATTGGTTCCTTTTCATAGCTGAATGCACCTTGGATGAATGGTTTGTTTCGAGTTGGACTTCTCTCTGTATCTGTGTATTCGTATGGTTTAGTAAAGCTAGGTTTTTCGTCTTTAGAAGGACTCTTTGCGGGACTCTTTTCCCGAGAATTATCAGGATTTGAACTGACGTTTGACGTATCGAGCACTGCGACTTTAGTTTTCGGCTCTTTGGCCTTTTTATCTTTCGATTTAGGTGATTTGTCTGCTTTCGGAGATTTATCTTTAGATTTAGGTGATTTTTCCTCTTTTTCTTTGGACGACTTTTCTTTTTTGCCACCGAAAAGTCCAAAACCTCCGGTCTGAGGAAAGGAGTGAAGTTTGGGGGAGGGGGAGAAGAAAAAACAAAATTAAATAAAATTATAAAATGCATGTGCTTTTTTTTGTTTTCGTGTGCGACATTGCAATAACTTAATACCAAAAGGCGAACTGAGTTCAAAATGCATGCTCTATGCATATTCTAACATTGATTTATGTACAAAGTTTGTATATATACACTAACATCTACTCCGAGACATCACATTGCGTTTGATCTCGAAAAGGCTTTACCTACCATTCTTGCTTATGAACTTGAAATTGCTTATTTCTGTCGATGTTTGTACACTTACTTTAGACTTCTTAGGAGTGCCTTCTGTGTTGTTCGTGATGCCGGGGTCGCTGGAGGTTTCAGTGCCTGGAACACCACAATTTTCATACTTATTTTGCGCTGACTTATGACATCTATTATTCTTAACGATAATCTTAGCGAATAAGTAATTCATTATAAAATTAAAAACACCCTGAATGACTTAAATTTTGTGTATTTATTACAAGCTTTTATTTAACTTAATGCAAATGTAATTTGTAATTTTGTAATTTTTGCATGCCTATAGTGGTAGAAATAGTTGGTACTTTTAAAAAAAATTATAACATCTTGGTAACACTATTTGTAGCAAATAAACAATTTGATTGATTGATTTTTAACTTGCAATGTATTTAAGTTTGTCCGGGTGGAATCTTGCAACTGAATTTTAAAGCAGTTATCCTCAACCGATTGATATGATGTTTTGCATACCTGTCAAGTTCCGATGACAGGTATGACATGGATTTCATAAAAGCTTGTACTTAAAAAATATATTTTTCACATAAAACTTATTTGTCTTGTACCTCCAAAATGACTCCACCAATTATGGTATTTATAACTTACTTATAAGTCATGAGCGGATTTCCATCGCTCTGTGCTTCGGAGGGCACGTTAAATACAAATACAAATACAAATACAAATACAAATATATTTATTTCGTCAGAATAAAGCTAAGCTAAGCTAAGCTGTCGGTCCCGGCTGTTATTGATTAATAGCAGTCGATAAGCCATGTCAGAGGCCCTCGGGCGGCTTGACAAACTCCGACACCAGAGGCCAGCACTACCTCATGCGAAACGAAACTAAACTAAACTTACCGATTTGGATGCAGTTTCTTGTAAACCTTGTTAGTACGAGCTCCAAGGAGGTTCCTAAATATAACAGTCACATGTTGTGCAGGAAACCAAGTTATTTTTCATTTTATTTAAAATTGACTCAGTCTCTCTGATCATTTACTATCATCAATTATACCCATGTTGATGTCATACATACCTTTTTATGTACGTTGTTTTTGCATTTGATAGCCATTATAATGCCCGAGCTAACCAGTCTGTCTGTCTTGTGTTCTCATGCTCGAGTCATGCGTGACATTACATACCGTTTTCAGCGGGTATCTTCTTCTCAACCAATTTCTCCTCCTTCTTCTTGTCGGGCGCTGTGGGCATCACCTTGACTGCGCCGGGCGGTGGTTTCTGGAAGTTTAAATAATAAATATGTATTAGACATTCACTAAAATCTATTAGATTTTTATAGTTTTTTGTCGAACACTGAGATATTACTTACTGCCTGTTTTATCTTAATAAATTATATTGAGTCAAAATTCACTCTTAATAGATAGAAAATGTACATAGGCGAACTTAATGATAATTATAGTTTTCTTCCAGCAAATCAGCTAATGTAGAGGGTGTAATGTAGTGTATATTCTTAACGATTACTACAATACTGAGTTTGCTACAATGCAATAAATAATTGTTTTATATGATCTGTGACTTGATTATGAATTACTATTGCTTTACTGAAATTATGGGGCAAATACCTATGTTTATAAGTAACACAAAGCTTATTCCAGAAGCACTTTTCACTAGAAACGGGATATTTACTATGATTTTCGAGTTTTGGTTGTGCCTGATATTTATGGATATTATCACGGGTATTTATCGCGTATTACCTTATTATTTATTTTCCCCAAAACACCTTTTTTTTGTGCCTGATATTTCGGCGCAGTTGCATGCGCCATTATCACGGAAGAACTAAGTAAAGTATTTGCGAGTAGATGTTATTGGCCGATATATCGATCTACCCTCTTTCTCACTCTTTTATTACGAACGATACCAGTACCATGGTAAATCATGGTAAATATCCCGTAAATAGCTTTCTAGTAAAAGTATGTGCATAACCATGATAGTTTTAAAAGTTACACTCTAGAAGTGTTTTTTTCTGTATGTAAAGTGCAAAACAGGTAAATAATATTGTACGATAGCATGCGCCCGCCCCTTCACGCTGGTCCGATGTGCTAATGCTAGTTGTATAGCAAGACGTCTAAAGACGTAGAAAAACAGGAGGACGATTCTCGGATTGGAGACATTGATGATGAATAGAGATATGTCGAAACAAGATAACGAATGTTGAATAAAATCTCGGCGTTCGCCATCTTGTTTCGACATATATCTCTATTCGACATCAATGTATCAATATATCTCTATGCTGTGGTGTGTCCGGCCTGGATGTCGTAAAAGCCGACTAAGGGATTACCCGGACTTGCTGATAAGATTCGTTGGTATAAGATTTGTCCTGGCTGCTAGCTTATTATGGAATTTGTTATTACTGGAAGAAAGCGTTAGCCGAGTCAGTCGTGGAAAGCAATGGCGGCGATGAGCTCACCACTTGTCACGTCTATATTCCACGATGGTGCAACCCACTGTGAAAAGAGGCCCATTGAGGCTCTGCCTACCCCCCTTCGGGGAAAAAGGCGTGTGTCTATGTATGTATGTGTACATCAATGTCTACAATCCGAGAATCACCCTCCAGTAGTGAAAGTGTGGACCGTGTTATCGCAGAATAATATCAATTGGTGGTGCGGTATAGAACGACGGATTGCATAGATATAAAAGTAGATTATTTGGAAGAAAATAGGAGTGGGAAATAATTTGTTTTAAGTAAGTTCAAGGATGGTCCAAAACCATTTCCCATACAAACTTTGAGGAATCAATGTTGATAGAATGTATCTAATTTCATCATTAGGTGTTTTTTTAAACTACAAACTTAATGCAAAATGGCCGATACCCAGTTTTATTACAAATCAACACATTTTAATATTATTAGTGTTAAAATGTATGTATGTATGGAATAATAATGTATTTTTGTATCATCGCATTAGTATTGCCATTTAGCGTGGCAATGCAGCCAGCATCGTAGGGACGCTTCCGTCTGGAAGTGATTTAGAGCTATCTTTAGATCATTTGCAACAGTCTTCAGATACTTCAACAGTTACATTTTTTTTTTAATGTTGTATATACCTACTTGTATTCGTTGTAGGTATTATTCAATAGGTGAAATCGTGGTCAAACAAAGGTCTATAAAAGATTATAAAAAAAAACTGTAAACAAATGTAATATATTATGTATTTTTTGTGTTAAAACTGGGTAATTGCCATTTTGTAACTAGTTTTTCCTTAAAATAAAACACTTAATGATGAAACTATATCTATACTATTCACTAGGAACGGGATATTTACCATGATGTTTGAGTTTTAATTGTTCCCGATATTTAGTTTTTGTGCCGAAATATCGGGAATAATTTAAACTCAAAAATCATGGTAAATATCCCGTTTCTAGTGAATAGTATGTACGTAACCATGATAGTTTCAAAAGTTAAACTATATCTATTCAAAGTTTGTATGGAAAACGGTTTTGGGCCAAACCCGAAGAAGATGAGTGGGACTGGAAAGGCGGTATAAGAGGGAAACAGCGTGGTGTGGCACCTTTTCAGCTCTGTCAGCGAGGTACTCTCCCTCGAGCGAGCTCGCCGACGAGGCGCTGGTCCCGCCCGACACGCGCCGGTACTGTCCAGCGGCATGCACAATGCTACTCGGTTAGTCAAGTCATAGTCACCCAGCCAACAGAAAAGGCTCACTTTACCAACAACATATACCAGAGAATAGACCACTTGAAAACACATAAAGGATGACTCACGCTAGACCGTGTCGGGTCCGAGCCGACTGTCCGCCGTAGCACGGTCAACTAATATTACATATACTTTGTATATACCGAGCGGCAACCGAGTGACGGCCGAGCAACGGACAACGCTCGGAAACAACTCGGTCGTAAAAATTCAACATGATTATATTCTACAGGTCTAGCGCTTAACTGATTCAGTCCCTGAGGTATGGGAGCGGTACGGGAGGGGTGTTTTCGTCTCTCAAATTATCAGATGACATGTGACATAATAACGACGACGTCGACGAAAACACCCCTCCCGTACCGCTCCCATACCTCAGGGACTGACTCAGTTAAGCGCTAGACCTGTAGTTACTACAGTATTTTTGGTCGGGCGAGTATTCTGCATCACGGCGCAACGGTAATTGCTCGGTCGAGGCCCCTCTTTGTAATGTAATCAGCTAAATCACGCTAGACTATGTCAGGTCCGAGCTGAATGTCGGCCGTAGCACGGTCACCGAGCCGGTCCCGTGCCTGATTACGTTACAAAGACGGGCCTCGACCGAGCCATTACCGTTGCGCCTTGATGCAGTATACTCGCCCGAGCAAAATTACTGTTATAAAATTGTAAAATAGTGTTGCAGCTCGGCGGCACTGTATTCATGCAATGGGCCGTGGCTGAACCGAGGCGGGACTGAGTTGTTTCCGAGCGTTGTCCGTTGCTCGGCCGTCACTCGGTTGCCGCTCGGTATAGCGTGAGTGTGTCCATACAAATATATGTAATATTAGTTGACCGTGCTACGGCCGACACTCTGTTCGGACCCGACACGGTCTAGCGTAAGTCATCCTTTAGATTGTTCTTTATTGTAATTGAAGAACCTTTTTTAAACGGATTATTCTTTAATTTCTCCGGACAAGGTGATGTTTTCAGACTATCTGTTATCTAGTCGACCATAGTTTTGCATCCCAAAATTACATGTTAAATAAACGACAAATATTGGTTTATAATGTGGTAATTTGGAAACGCAAAATAAATAAATAAATTACATTTGAAAATGAAAAGATAGTAAAGACACAGATAATGTTAATACAGTGAAACACAAGCCGAAGTTCACAAGCCAACTAACATGTGACCATGTTTTTAATAATACTTGTAAATATGTATTTGATATTGAAGTATTTCTAAAACACAACTGTCGAGTACAAAATGCAGGACACCCCATTGTTCATGCAAATATCATTATCATTTGATAATTGACCACCTCTGTAGCGCGTCGGGCGAGTAGCCGGCTGAGATGCGAAAGATTGCAGGTTCGATTCCCGCTGCGGGACAAATGTTTGTATGGTCTGCAAATATTAGTTCCGGGTCTGGGTGTTATGGTGCCATGGTACTCGTAGTTTCGTAGTAGTTTGATACCCACGACACAGGGGATCCTAGTGTGGGATCAGGACTATGTATGTGACTGTTGTGTGTTAGGTTGAGGCCGTGAGCTGATCAAAATGAGCCCAAACACGAGTTCCGTTATCCAACGTCTCCATCATCAGATCAGCTCGCTGTCACCATAATATTGTATTGTCATCCAAAACCAAGGTCTGTGCAAAGTTTAAAAATGTTTAAAACACAAAAAGTGTCTCAAATAGAGCTTCTCAGATTTGAATCCAGACAAACCAATGTGAAAGTGTGTTAAAATGGGTGTAGAAATAGACCCTGCAGCTGTTACCACAGAACACAAAATGGAATAATTTACTAGTTTTTATTTGATAATTTCGCATGAACAATAGGCGTTCTGCGTGTTTGGATGTACCTGTATCATGCATTAACGTTACATCGCAAACATATACCAGCATTCAGTTTTTATGTATCTAAGAATCCTCCAGAATCGTCTTGAGATGTTTGCTGAATCTAATAACTATAATCTATTCTGTGACGCACTAGTACACTTTAATGAAAAATGTTATTTTTCCAGAAAAATTTATACTATGTCCTTCCTAATGATACAAACTATCACTTTGTAAAATTTAACCAAGATCGGTTCACCTTTTAGTCGTGATAAGGTAACAAACATACAGATAGATAGACAGTTCTTTATGAATGTATATATATTAGATTTAGTTCAATGTCATGCAATGGGGTGTGTTCAAGTTCAAATACAAAAGTTATTTTGATCATAGAGTTCACAAGCATCATTTTGAATCGTCTTATTATAAACTAAATTTACTCCTGTGAGTGCTGTGGGTGTGTCCGGCCTAAGAATATACCCCTCCGTCTCCTCCCGTGGATGTCGGAAAAGCCTTCTAAGGGATTACCCGGACTTCTTGATAAGATCCGTTGGTATAAGAATTGTCCTGGCTGCTAGCTTATTATGGAATGTGTTATTACTGGAAGAAAGCGTTTGCAGAGTCAGTCATGGGAAGCAATGGCGGCGATGAGCTCACCACTTTTCACGTCTATTTCCCACGATGGTACAAACCCACTTGGTCACTCACACTTGTCCGTTTTATTTTGCTACTATACTCTACCGTACCAAGAGTGTAAGTACAGTCACCCACGATGGTGCAACCCACAGTGAAAAGAGGCCCATTTGAGGCTCTACCTACCCTTTCGGGGAAAAAGGCGTGTCTATGATGTATGTATGTATTAATATCTTTGTAATTTCCCATAAGAGTGGGCTAAAACGTTTAAAAACGCGACCTAGAAGAATGAGATGATGATATACCTTGTCCTTGATGGTGGGTCTGGGCGCAGGCTGTGGTGGCATGGTGTGCCGCTTCGAAGCCTCGGGCATCGGCTCCTCCTTCTCGCCGGCCGCCAGCGCTGGAACCGACACAGAATTCACCATTTATTGCGATTGCCAATCAGTAATACACACAGAATCAATAATCAGTATCACCCAACAGAATACAATTAGTCCTGATCCCACACTAGTGTGTCAGGGACTACAAGTACCATGCTACCACAACATACAGACACGGAACTAATATTTGCAGATCAGACAAACATTTGTCCCGCAGCGGGAATTGAACCCGGAACCTCTCGCATCTCAGCCAGCTACTCGCCCGGCGCGCCACAGAGGTCGACAATAAATTGAGTTTTTTTTTTATACTACTTGGATGACGTAACAAGCAAGAGGCCCACCTGATATTAAGCGGTAACCTCTGCCTATGGGCAGTGCATTACGTCATAGGTCACGTCCATCTAGGAGGCACCCTATGTGGCATTGCACTGCGCCCGCCTGTCCTGTGCTCAGTCCAGTACAAGCATTAGGTACATTAATATATTAGCTGATGCGACTTCGTCTGGGAGTTCTCAATCCTTGTCACTACGACTAGTACCCATAAAATCAAAAAGATATGGCATTTTTTTAAAGACCAAGATCTATACTATCCCTATGCCACAGAATAAATAATAGTACAAATACAGATGGCTCAGTTCACGAACAAATTTATATACATAGCGACTCTTGCTGGGACGCAACAAAGTGCAATTCAGCTCGCATTAGCGCTCAATGCCTATCGCGATATTCACCTAAACATTCCCGCTCTCCGAGTGACGCGTTTCGTAAGGGTTGACGACTAGACAACATAATTATCGAATGGCATACGTTAGGGTGTACCTTGTCAATGTAACGAGGTAGGTATCATATGCTATGCCTATGCTAAAATTCAAACATTAGCTGTGACAGACTGGGACGGACGGACGGACGGGCCGAACCATCTTAGAAGGGTTTCGTGTCGATCTCGGAACTTTAAAAACATTGCTATCAGTCGGTAGGTACTTCCTAATGGATGTGACGTCATCACGTCATTATACTGTTTACAGTTTGTAATTGCTAGATACTAATCATTAGTAAACAAAACAACTAAACGAATTCTCACCATGTGATGGTTCTAGTAGACATTAAAATAAGTATAATATTAAAACTATTCATATTTAAGTGATTTCTGACTTGCTGTTAGGAGATTTATTAGTATTGGCAACTGTTGGATAATGCATTCCATTCGTGCAAACCAGTTATTTGGTTTGCATTACTGGTAGACGATATGCAACCACAAATAAACCGCGGCTTATAAAACGGAACGGATTATTTCACTTCAACCTTAGTCTAAATATTATGTAAAAGCCCCGGAGGTGGTAAATCTTACTGATCTTTAATTGTTTTTTTTTTCACATTACGTTATCTAGCCTCAAGCTAAGCAGAGCTTGTGATATGGGTACTAGATAATTGATAAACTTAATACAATACATTACATTATTATTAATATCTTCCGACCCTGCAAGATTTTGAAATGAAACATACACGAAAATTTAAGCTAAAATCCCGCTTTTAATCCCTTATATTTTCATTGAAATTCGTTGAGCTGTTTCTGAACCTGATGAATGTCATGATGATGATGAAGGTTTTTCTTAGGTTTCATTCCCTTAACGTCAATTGAATAAAAAGCCAAGACACATATTAAGACTGCGCCAACCCCAGGCAGAAATCTTCATACAAAAAAAACGCATCGCGCCGCTCCAAAAAGCGGTTTTTATAGAAAACTCGTAAAATATAGATAATTTTACAAAACCCATACATTAAACCCTCGGCTTTGTTGTATTCATTTAATCATCTAATTTTTTACCCTTTAATATGCACCATTTTAATAAACAATCGAATCTAGGTAAAAAATAGATGTAACTTTGGTGTTTTTTTTCTATCCATAAATTATTGTCCTATCGTGTTTCTGGTACAGTGATTGGAATTATAATGTAGTATCCTTGCATAATTTTTATTTTAATATTGTACTTGATTTAGTCAGTTAAAAATCTAATCTAAGATTGGTAATTTTGCGTTATACCGTTAGTTCAATAAATGTTTAAAATACATACATGCCGTACAGCTCGGGTTCCAACAGTCATTGAACACCATTCTCACTGTATTTTAAACCTTAAACAATGTACACTTTGCGTTCACTTTAACCCCACACAATTTCACCGAAAAGTTAAAAGCAACGCCACTATAATTCAAATAATTCACACAGTAAATGAAGCCTAAATCCCTCCTAAAATAAGCACTAAATTTAAGTGTTCACAGGGCAGTTCACGCCTATCAACTGAACGAAATTAGCAGTGTAGTTGAGAGTATGAACGTCTATGAGTAAATAGTGTATTAATAACGCCTACTTCACTAGACGGGCCGCAGTGTACCAAGTAGCGGTAGTAAACACCGTAGAAACTATTACGTAATCTCTGACTAGACTGGCCATAGAAAGTATTACACCATCTGTGAGACCTCTATAGAAACTCTTCTGTCAGCTATGTCTGGTGTTCTATAGAAACTGGTAGATCAGCTGCGGCCGGGTGCAATGTATGAAGATGAGTGTACGCAAGAGGTTGCCAATAAAAATAAAGATTGTTTACTTTGAGTTTTATTTTTGCTATGTAATTTACATGGATTCCTTAAGTATTTATAGAGAAGGATTTATGATAGAGATGAGATGGAAATTCTAATTCACATTATAAAGTATTTTAAATCATATGGATCATTTTGAATCCCCTTATAAACTAAATTTACTCCTGTTCCAAAGCGTCCAAACCTACAAGAATCAGGCAACAAACACGGGGCGCGCGCTTTATTTGATGATCCTTCTTACTACTAGGTGGGAAGCGCCTGTGTGGTGCCTCTCGAGAACAAGGAGAAGCTGGTTCAAAGAAAAAGAGAACCAACTATCAAACCAAGAAGGTAAACAAACAGAGGGCAGCGAGGTGTTGAAGTTTGTATGGGACGGACTAAGGCCAAGATAAATAGATCTTAATTAGCATGTTGTAAATGCTTAGCACTATCCCTGTTATTTTCACACACATCTCAAATCACCCGTGCTAGAGAGGGACAGAGACAATGCTAAATATTAGTACGTGCTAAGTTAAGTCTATTTATCTCAGCCTAGGATCCAGAGTCTCGAGAACCAAAGTCGTATGCCTTTCGATCTTCTATTACATTTCGGGGAATGCCCTCAGGAACTTCCAGATCTGATCCCACCGTCTCCTTTTCATCATAGGACGAGCAGGCGCACGGCTCAGTACCATCTTTACCTCATTAGTATACCCTCTATTCGTACTAAACGTTTCAGTTCTATCTTTATAACTGCTAAGGAGTGGAATACACTACTGTCGTCTGTCTATCCTGAAAACTATAACCTGGGTCTCTTCAAGGCTAGAGTGAATAATAAATAAAATAATAAATATAATAATAAATAAATAATGCTGGACAGTTCACACAACATTATCTAGCCCCAAGCTAAGCAGAGCTTGTGTTATGGGTACTAGACAAATGATATACTTAATACAATATATTACATAGATAGATATTTTTTATTATACATAGAAAATACCCAGAACACCCTGAACAAATATCTGCGATCGCACAAATATTTGTTCCGAGGCGGGAATCGAACCCGCAACCTCCTGTGTCGCAGGCCAACCTTCGCCCGCCGCGCCACAGAGGTCGTCATACCGTCGAATAGGTACCTTCTAAACCTTTGTGCTTCATCTTCGGCCACATCGTCACAAGGTGATATCGTGGCCAAACAAAGGTCTACCAATGTTAAAAAAAAAAATGCCACAGATAAAATAAAACTATACTAGAAGTGCGCGCAAGATAACTCTGCGTGCGGCCGAAATTGGAACTAATCGCGTGCCGCCATTTTATCTTTTATGTCAGGTATCAAGAGTCTGTGCCGCGTTCCGTAGTTTTATTAAATATTTGCCATCATTATGCCAAAAGTGATTAAAAGTGCTGGCAGGGATATAATCTTGAAGGTCAAACGTGCTTGTGAAGAAGAACGTGAAAATAACCGGCCTACAGTACCGTTTTCCAAAGTTAGGGTCCGCATCGCATATTTGACAGGTAATTTTTAGGGTTGCCATAACAACAAAACTTCCCGCATTTTCTCCATTCGTTATATGTTTGTAGTATTCCTCGTGTCATTAATATCATGTATAAAAAGCAAATTAAAAAAAACAGTTAAACAACAGTTAACAGTTATGTAATTAAAGCAGTTGTTATTTTGTTTTAGGCGTTTCCGAACGCACCGTCACCCATATAACTCAAGAAGGTAACGTAGCAGCCGCCTCATCTTAAAAAATTGTGAAACAGTGTGATTCAAGGAAACGAAAGAAAAAATTTTTTTGCAATTTTTTTTCTTACTTTAGTATATATGTAAAGGTCAACACCTAAACTTCACATAAGTATAATAACATGGCTTCAATAAATACATTGAATTTTCATGACTATCATAGGCGAAAAATGAGCTGATCTTTACTCACCTCCTTTAGTTTGAGTAACATATTATTATTTATTTATTTATTTAATTTACAAAAAAAACACAACTAATACATAAAACACCGAGAAAAAGATATTAAACAATTTAGATTAAGACATTTTCGGAGTTATAATATAGCTATGGCTCCACGAAATATAATTTTTGATTAAATGAAGGAAAAAATATAAGTAAAACTGGTAACATTAAGTACGCCATCAGTCGCGCGCAGAGTTACCTTGCGAGCACTCTACTAATGCTGACATTGTTGTTCACAACATAATAAAATCTGAATGAATCTTTTATTTGACTTGTGACTAAGGTATAACATCATCCGGTGCATGGCAAGGTGACAATTAGGATGAGTCAAGCAACTAATATATTCATTTCGTCAAGGTCAGTCTGTTTGTTTGTTGACATCATCGACATTATGATTGGAGCTTTTCATTTTTGCTGCATTATCATTATTTTCTAGGAAGTTTTCACAGGTGGAGTGACAAATTGGCGAAATGGGATAGTGATGAATTAGACGGAGTGAGACGGAATTAGTTTGGCGGGTTGGGACTAGGGATGCCATACGTCCGGAATTTTACCACAACGATAGATAGTGTCTGACAATGACAAAATTTTGATCGCTTATTTTATTTGTTTTTTGTGTTGTCTGTAGTTTGATAGATTTATATTAATGAATATCTAGATGAATATGTACCTACAATACTTGTATTTTGACGTGACTAAGTGTTCCTTTTGTGGTGGAAATAAATGAAATGAAAATTTCCCGGGCATGTTTTTTTTTTATACTAGGTACTTGGAATGACGAGTCAAGCAGATGGCCCTCCTGATGTTAAGTGGTACCCTCTGCCTATGAACAGTGCATTAACTAACAGGTCACGCCCACCTAGGACGCACCTTATGTGGCATTGCACTGCACCCGCCACCCTGAGACATAAAGATGAAAAGTCTCATGTGCCTGCAATTTCACCGGCACCCTTACCCTACAAACCGGAACACAGCAATGCGAGCACCATTGCTTTGCGGCAGAAATAGGTATGGTGGTAGTACTTCCCCGGACGAACTCTTTCACAAAGAAGCTCTACTACTACTAAAATGTCCGAAAATTTGGTTCTTTGTCCGGAATGCGGGGGGAATCCTTGAAATTTTACATCGAAAAGTAAATCGGCTATTTGTGTTTGGGAGCGTAGTATCGTATTTCTAACGCGATCTGTAAGTTTGACTCCTAAGATACTGCACTCCATAGCCCGCTGGCTCACGCCGAGGCTGAACTTCTGGCTGTGGGTAAGTTGGTTACAAATTTGAAAAAAAATACCGGATTTTTTTGAAATTGTTGGGATTTTCTCCGGTTTTTGTATTTTATGTTATGGTAACCCTAGTTGGGCAGACCCAATGAACACTGCTATAAGACATATTCAACAACGTGACCATCTAATGACCTATCCGAATCACGCTCATGTTTTTGATAGTAGAAGCACGCTCCATACAAACTCACTCAACAAAGTCATTTAAATTCTAGACACAATATAGAGACTAACATCTAGACCTGTGCTTTGTCATTTTCCCATTGTATAGAATCAAACTAGCCTGGGTTATAAGATTTCCATACAAATCTTTAACTTTGTATGATTGGAAACCATGTAATTTTGTAACAAGTTAATAACCACGGGTCTCTATGTAATAGATAGATAGATAGAAAACACTTTATTGACAAGACAGAAAATAAACTATATAAAAAAAACGGAAGTATAATGAGCGGTAACAGTGATCTGATCATACAATACATACATACTGAAACAAACTGATACAAAATGTCACGGAGTTTGCAAACCACCATCGACCATCATCGCCTGACTAGCAGGCTGGTAGTAATATTATGACCTTGACTTGTTTAGTTGAAAAGAATGGCGTAACAAGCAGATGGCCCCCCTGATGTTAAGCGTTAACCTCTGCCTAAAACAATGTATTACCTCATAGGTCACGTCCACCTAGGATGCGCCCTATGTAGCATTTCACTGCGCCGCCACCCTGAGACATAAAGCTGAAAAGTCTTATGTGCCTGTAATTTCACCGGCACCCATACCCTTCAAACCGGAATACAGCAATGCGAGCATTACTGCTTTGCGGCAGAAATAGGTGTAGAGGTAGTACTTCCCCGGAAAACTCTTTCGCAAAAACTACTACAACTAAGCCACGATCGACCATTATCGCCTGACTAGAAGGCTGGCAGTAATAAAATAAATAAATAAATAAATAATGCTGGACAAATTCACACAACATTATCTAGCCCCAAGCTAAGCCAGAGCTTGTATTATGGGTACTAGATAACTGATATACTAAATATAATACATTACATAGATAGATATTTTTTATTATGCATAGAAAACACCCAGAACACCCTGAACAAATATCTGCAGAACGCACAAATATTTGTTCCGAGGCGGGAATCGAACCCGCAACCTCCTGCGTCGCAGGCGAACCATCGCCAGCCGCGCCACAGAGGTCGTCAAAGTAATATTATGACCTCGACTTGATTAGTTTAACAGATTTTGCGTTCGAACAGGGTGAAAAACACTTCAAAGAACTAAAATTTGCTACTCGTCTAATACTAAGCAGAGATGTAAACATTTCCTTATGGTCTCATCAGAGTTTACCTCGCGAATATATGATTCATACGTGTTAATTGAGATCGCGGCCCGATTTGCACATTCCATAGTAAATTGGCAGGAATGTATTCCAACCAATGGGAGTCCAAACTTGTGTGCAAATGACGTACGTCCCCAAACGAAGTACACATATTTTTTTTACATAGGTACACCAATTCGCATTGTGTCCTATGATTACGCAGGCAGAGATCGCTGTTAGCGATAAGGCCGCACATTGTATTACCCTATATATATTTTTAATAATTCCTTGTCTTGTATTTCGGGTTTCATACGGGCAGATCCATCTATCGAAATTTGCCTGAGGAATTATTACAGGTTTGTCAAGTGTTTCATTTGATATCTCGACTGTGGAATTGCGAGTCGATATTTGGTTTTGTGTATGGTTTTAATGAGTTTCTCAACAAGTCCGCTAGGGGCGCTCATCGATTTCTGGATAAAAACGACAGTTCGACTCGCAAATCGGTTTTCGTTATTCATAGTGGTTTCAAATTGCAAATGTATTAATAAGCTCTTTGTACAGTGTCTATTAGTTGAGACTGCTATGTCCCTATGTATAGAGTTATAGGGGTTGACCCCATGTCATATAGGCCGTAGGTAGGCCATGAGACAAAGGCTTTCCCCAAATACTATGAAATACAGACCGTATTTCATTTTGTGCCGCCTCCAAATACCGATTACCGGGATCGTTACAATGTATCGGTATATCGTGCACCATATCTAGGTTTCTTTCATTATTTTAAATTTTAGTCAGCTTTATTGCACTAATTTTACCTGAATTGTGGCTGATCATAATGTACCTACTCATATATTTAAAAAGTAAAGAAAACATCTGAATATAAACCTCGCACATGTAATGGAGATTCTAAATAACAAACATTGTTTTTCACAAACTACTCTCTGTCTAAAACGTCCTGGAACCAATTGTATGAAATTTTTGCGCATTAATTGTAGTTTCGCATGTACGCAGGGGAACTTTCCGAATTCCAACCGAGGGCTCTGGCTCTCTCTCATTACATTACATTACATTAAATTGGACGAACTAACAAGCTTTTAGCTCAAACCGGGAAGGGTCCTCGAAACACTTCGGTTGGTGGTCGCCACTCAGGAATTATATCAGTACTATTAGCGCTAGGGATAAAATGTACAACTGTAGTGTAGGTAGATACGCTGTTAGGTGTTGGCGTGAACGACTGATACAGTAAATGTAAACATAAACAGAGTGTCAGAGTGTGAATCGGCGCGTTCTCGGAAACCACCGGTAACCTTTATTTCGAGATCTGATCGAGTATTAATTTCAACGTGTTCTTGGTAGCGCTGAATCTGAGTAGCGCGTCGGGTAAACAGCTGATGATTGGATGTCAACATTATTTATACCTGATTCGTCACATATCACAACCCCATGTAAATAACTACGTATTTATGTATTTTATTTTCAAGGTTTCGTACCTCAAAAAGTAACAACGGAACCATTATTGGATCACTTTCGTGTCTGTCTGTCACAGCCTAGTTGTCTACGAATCTATTGGACCTAATGTGGTACTTAAACAGAGTTAGGTGACCCAATCACGGACTAATGAAAGGTAAGGAAAGGTAAGGAAAGGTAATGGCGTAAATAAACTTATTTTGATTTTGGGGATTAACTATCGATTACAGGTCTAGCGCTTAACTGAGTCAATCCCTGAGGTATGGGAGCGGTACGGGAAGGGTGTTTTCGTCTTTCAAATTATCAGATGACATGTGTCATAATGAAGCGAAAACACCCCTGCCGTACCGCTCCCATACTTCAGGGACTGACTCAGTTAAGCGCTAGACCTGTAGTTATGCATAGTGTATTGTGATCATGTGCACAACATTTTATGAAGTTTGATCAAGTAACATCTAAAGTAGGAGCAAGGGCTCCAGCGCCCTAGCTGGCGCCCTAGCGGTACAACCTCTTCACTCGCCGTGGATGACATCGTCGCGCGACTCGTACGTGAGTGTCGGGTGGCGTGTGGTGACTCACCATCCATGCTGCGCGAGGATAGCTTCCTGTTGCGAGTGTCCTCGCGAAGTGCGGCGCGGGGCGCTGCGGCGCGGCGTTGCGCGACTCGTACGTGAGTGTCGGGTGGCGTGTGGTGACTCACCGTCCATGCTGCGCGAGGATAGCTTCCTGTTGGAGAGTGTCCTCGCGAAGTGCGGCGCGGGACGCTGCGGCGTGGCGTTGCGCGACTCGTACATGAGTGTCGGGTGGCGTGTGGTGACTCACCGTCCATGCTGCGCGAGGATAGCTTCCTGTTGGAGAGTGTCCTCGCGAAGTGCGGCGCGGGACGCTGCGGCGCGGCGTTGCGCGACTCGTACTGCGTGCGCCCGCTGTAGCGGAAGCGCGATCCGAGCCGCGGGAACAGCGTGCTGCGCGTCGGCTGCTCGGGCGTCGTCAGCCTGGACACAAGCAAACGGTACTATCTTACAAGCTTTCTTTTTGTTCCACCTGACCCGGTGTCTGTAATCAAATCTTACAAGTTAAATTTGACTCACTTCCCGGTGTTCGATTGAGCTATAGCATACCTACATGTCTAGTTCCGATGAAAATACAATACGAGGTCTTTCCCATTGAATGCAATGGGGTGATTTGCCATAATCACCGCGCTTGGCAGGCGGTGGATGCTGCCCCCCTATCCCCTAGCGTAATCCCTTAGTCAGCTTTTACAACATTCACGGGAGAAGACGTAGGGATTTATTCTTAGGCGGGTCACATTCTTAAGTCAGACTCATTCTTAAAGCTGGACAAATTCTTAGGTCAGACACATTTTTAGGCCTCGACACCAATTAACAGCAACTGTTACTCGATAAATTGGTGACTATACAATATGACTCGCTATATTCCACCTGACAACTGGACCCTGGAGACATGCTTACCGGAAGAAGGTATGATGTTCGACGCAGGTCTTCCACAGCTTCTTGGCGGCGCGGTGGTTGCCCAGCTTGAAGCCGACCGTCGACTCGAACTGCTCGAACTCTCCGGGACGGAGCTTCACGTAGAAGTTGTGACGCTTGTAGCTGATCTTGAGGATTTTGGGCCACGCGAACCGGTTGATGCGGAGTCTGCAATTACCATAAGTTATATTGGTAAGTATTCCTACTCTCCACTTGCGAACATTACAAAACAAAGCTTCCTTTGAGTTGCTAGTGGCCATAAAATAAATAAATCAAATGTTATATTTCATTAGAACTGCCATGGTCCACCTAGAAATCTCTGAACCGACTCCGGAGCCAGGTGGGCCACTGCAGGTATAACTTGGTTAAATGGGGGTATTCCGACGAGGCACAATGTGACTGTGGGTTCACTCCACAGACGATGCCTCACTTGCAGTCCTGTCCACTGTGCACCAACACCTGCACCCTAAATGACCAGTGCGAAGTCACTGAAAATGCTGTCGAAGTGGCTAAATTTTGGTCTAAAACAATATAATTATCTATTATTGGAACCAACGACACGATGAAGAAGAAGAAGATTAACTTAAGGTCTACAATTTTACATTCAGGGTCATAAAATGGGTTGAGGTGGCTCATTACTAAATAGTAAAATGTGACATAATTACTACAGCAATTATAAAACAGATCCTACAACGAGAACCTTGATGAAATTTCATAAAGGAATCTGGTATGCACATGTAGAAAGGCCGCCATTTATTTTTCATTTTTCAGACGGAAAAAATGCAACACTTGATAGTTTTGGTACTTTTTTAATACAAAATATGTTACTTTAATACTGTATTATCATAATATTTAACTGAACGAATAAATCCGAATTATCACTTTGTTTTACTGGGGTCACAACATTTCGTAGAATCATAATTGGCCCGACCGGTCCCTGATTTTTTTCACGCCCAGAAAGAATTATTTCACACAGAAAAATCAAAATACCAAAGAGAGGAGCCTCATGATCCTAAAATTAACTGATGTCAAAGAATTTAACTAGATAGACCCCCCCCCCCCAAGACTGTTTTCGTTTGCGCAGAAAAGCGCAGACTGATATCCGGCAGTAGCCGAACGTATAGTATTGCTCTGATCCGCTATATATCTCTGTCCCGCTCACATCTAAAAGTCGACCGGCCGCGATTTTGCTGCGAAAAAGATTAACCAATAACAGCGCAAGATTTTAGCGCGCGATTGCTATTGGTAGAGAGAAGGTTCCCGCGCTGTAGAAATTGGTCTACGGCGCATGTACATCGGGGCGACTTATATTTTGGGTAAAATTGTACTCACTTCTCCCTGTGCACGAGCAGCCCAGACGAGCAGACTCCCAGCGTGATGTCCACGTTCTCAGAGTCCTTGGCGGGATGCAGGTCCACGCCGTACATGGCCAGCTTCTTCGCGTTCTCGAGGTAATTCAGCTCGGCTTCCGCTGGCGTCTGACCTCTGGAAGATACACAATTATGTTTAGGCAATATAACTAGTAGTTCTGCAAACAGAAAACAACGCGACCACAAACTTTTTTGCAAAAATGGTGTTCAGTCTGTGCATCATAATAATTCCATCTCGAGGCGAACTGCTTGAGAATCATCATCTACAGCCTGACTTCAACCACTGCTGAGTATAGGCCTCACTTTGCCTGTGCCATTCCTTCCGGTCCCGTGCCAGTCTCATCCAGGTTCTGCCCGCGACGCATGCGATATCGTCTGCCCGTCTCGCTGCTGGACGACCAACGATTCTGTACCCAGTTCTTGGGGGCCATTTGGTTAGCGCCTTACTCCACCTATCGCCTAATCACCTCGCCTTGTCAGGTGTCCTGCCCAACTCCATTTTAGTTCCGTTATACGATTCCCAACATCTTTGACTTCGTATCTCGACGTTAGGAACACTTGAGGATACTGACAGTGAATGTATATTACTATCTTTGTAAATTATATTACCTACCAGTAAATGGCGCCGCAGAAAACTTCCCCCTTTTTTGGGGCAAATACCCACCCAAACAAAAACCGCCACGTCAAACAAACGATGAAACTGTAGAACCTGTAGAACGGTAGTAGAGCTTTTTTGTGAAATAGTTCGTCCAAGGAAGTACTAACACCATATCTATTTCTGCCGCAAAGCAGTAGTGCTCGCACTGCTGTGTTCCGGTTTGAAGGGTATGGGTGCCGGTGAAATTACAGGCACATGAGACTTTTCATCTTTATGTCTCAGGGTGGCGGGCGCAGTGCAATGCCACATAGGGTGCGTCCTATGTGGACGTGACCTGTGAGGTAATGCACTGTTAAAGGCAGAGGTTACCGCTTAACATCAGGTGGGCCATCTGCTTGTACCGTCGATGGTCAAACTTAGTGACAACGAGCATGATCAAGCAAGCAATTAGAAATGTTTGTCCGTGAGACATGTGGTCTTACTTGTGCGCCTCCGTGACCTTCTCCTCGAGGTCGGGCGTGCAGGCCGCCGGTGGCACCAGCTTGAGCTGCTTGCACAGCCCCGTGCCCGCCTCCTTGCCCTCGTAGTCCCCCAGCTCCGACTGCAGCAGGTAGCTGGCGAGAAGCGCGTGCGTCACCGTCGAACACGGCAGCCGACCTGCACTTACTTGTGCGTCTTGTGCAGCTCCGTGACCTTCTCCTCGAGGTCGGGCGTGCAGGCCGCCGGCGGCACCAGCTTGAGCTGCTTGCACAGCCCCGCGCCCGCCTCCTTGCCGTCGTAGTCCCCCAGCTCCGACTGCAGCAGGTAGCTGGCGAGCAGCGCGTGCGTCACCGTCGAACACGGCAGCCGACCTGTACATACACACACAATTTTAATACATTTTGTACAGATAATGTCACTAGATCTGGATGAATATTTAAACCTATATAAGAGCTTAACCTGATAGACTGGCTTATTGATTCATCATCGCCGAGCCGAAAAAGCTGGACCTAGAAAGCTGAAACTTGGAGCGTAGGTTCCTTTTTAAAGCAAAACGTAGGTTCCTTTTTATAGCAAAACCACCTGCTGAACCAATGTTTTGTGAACTTTCCAACATTATTATTATTATTATTTTTCTGTTTCTTAAAACATCAAAACATTTCGGAAATAAATGAAGTCACGGGCTCACGCCAAGTGGTCTTCATTTTCAGTTAGATTGACATTTTGTATTGCACCGTCTTCCTGTAAGAACTTTCTGACGATGCGGCATGTGTTAAAAATGGCAGCTACTTCCATCATGATGAAAGTCTTTGTTGGTAGATCTAATATGCTAAGGCTGTTGAATATATTTTTGGGTACGACATCTGTGCAAGAGAGCACCAGAGGAAGGATAAACTCGTTTAATTTTCCAGATTCTAATTACTTCTTCCTTTAACTCTTGTGTATCTGTTTATTTATTATTATAGTTTATTATTAAGCATACCTTCAAGAAGATCCCTCCGCACCGCCAACACTAGCTGGTATCGCGTCAACTCCTCCTGGAGCTGTGCTGGCTCTGGCGGGTAGAACTTGACCGCGAAACGCAGCGTCCATGGCTCATCTGAAAACATTCACAACAAACCTTTACAACGAAACTCACACCTGGACACTCGACTTTATTTACATAACTAGATCAACTATTGACCTGGCTTTCGGCTTTCTATGGACCAAAGACATAATAGAGGTTGCAGGAAGGCGGTGGATGGAGACAGCTCAAGTCCGTTCGTCGTGGCGTTCTATGGGGGAGGCCTATGTCCAGCAGCGGGCTCCCGTAGGCTGATTATGATGGTTGACCTGGCTTTGCAAGTACTCATAGTTGTCGAAATGGTCCGGCAGACACTCAGGAGTTATCAACATAGCTCATAAATAACATCATCATCATCATCATCATCATCATCATCATCATCATCAGCAGCTGCCTTTAGACGTCCACTGTTGGACGAGGCTTCCATAGAATGCAATGCGGGGATTTGCCCAGACCATAGACTGACCAGCTCCGAGAGGGAAAAACTAAGTTTTAAGATGTGGTGCAGATGGCCGCCAACAGGAATCGCTGGAGACAAGCCGTCCACTTCAGCACCCCATAATCATGACGACGATCGATAATACACGGACGATTCGTTACGATGGTTGCTGCAAAACTCAGACTTGGGGTGCTGACCACAGCTTGTCTCCAGCGATTCCTGTTGCCATCTGCACCACATCGTAGTTTTTCCCCCTAGGAGCTGGTCAGTCTATGGTCTGGGCAAATCCCGCAAAACTCGGACTTGGGCCTCTGTACAGGAAATACATTCTAGTGATCACGATTTGCAATCATAAAGAAGCGACCCAACAAGATCAATTCAACTTACATTTCATGAGTTTGGAGACGCGTTTCTCGAGGTCGACCCAGACGCGCGGGTCGCCGCGGTCCTCGTAAAGCAGACCAAAATAGTCCTTTTCCACCAGGTTCAGTTTGTCGCACACTGTGCTCAGCAGCTCGTGCCCGCGGATCTTTCTCTGGAAAAGTGAGATAACACATTGTACATTTTCATGTATAAAGAACTGTTTATTTTTTATTTTTTTTATACTACTTGGATGACGGATCATGCAAGACGCCCACCTGATGTTAAGCGGTAACCTCTGCCTATGAACAGTGCATTACCACATAGATCACGTCCACCTACGACGCAACCTATGTGGCATTGCACTGCGCCCGCCACCCTGAGACATAAAGATGAAAAGTCTCATGTGCCTGTAATTTCACCGGCACCCTTACCCTTCAAACCGGAACACAGAAATGCGAGCACTACTGCTTTGCAGCAGAAATAGGTATGGTGGTAGTACTTCCCCGGACGAACTCTTTCACAAAAAAGCTCTACTACTAACTGGTATAATAAACATAACACCCAACAGTCACCTACTTAGTCCTGATCCCACACAAGGATAAGATTAGGATCAGGATAGGATTTTTAGAAGTAGTAGAGCTTTTTTGTGAAAGAGCTCGTCCGGGGAAGTACTACCACCATGCCTATTTCTGCCGCAAAGCAGTAGTGCTCGCATTGCTGTGTTCCGGTTTGAAGGGTAAGGGTGCTGGTGAAATTACAGGCACATGAGACTTTTCATCTTTATGTCTCAGGGTGGCGGGCGCAGTGCAATGCCACATAGGGTGCGTCCTAGGTGGACGTGACCTTTGAGGTAATGCACTGTTCATAGGCAGAGGTTACCGCTTAACATCAGGTGGGCCTCTTGCTTGTTCCGTCATCCAAGTAGAATAAAAAAAAAAAAAAAAAAAAAAGGATCCCCTGTGTCGTGTGTATCAAGAACTACGATTATCATATACTACAAGTTGCAAGAAGTTTATTTTGTGTTCTGAACCAGAGTATTAATATTATGACGAAACAAGCAGATGGCCTGATGTTAAGCGGTAACCTCTGCCTTTACCAATGCATTTCCTCATAGGGGCATTGCATTGCGCCCGCCACCCGGAGACATAAAGATGAAAAGTCTCATGTGCCTGTAATTTCACCGGCACCTGTACCCTTCAATTCGGAATACAGCAATGCGAGCACTACTGCTTTGCGGCAGAAATAGGTATGGAGGTATTACTTCCCCGGACGAACTCTATCAGAAAAAAGCTCTACTACAATATAATTTCTATAATTTCTAAAATCTACCTATTTTTTTTTTTTTTTGTTATTAATTTGTGAATTTTTGTTATCTTCCTCGCATCTAACCTAATTATAACTAGTTTTATGGAAAAACAAGTGCACGCTCAACGGCAGAATGTACTGGAAAATTATAATTTATATTTGTCATCCATGTTATTTAAAAAAATAGTTACTAATATGGGTAACAATCGGCGAAGATATCGCGATACGTGTGTTCACCATGGAAGTAATAAGTACTACGTACTAGTACTTATTACTTCCATGGTGTTCACACAATAACGAGGCACGAAATCTGTCTTCTGACAATCAAAGTCACGAGCGATCTCTTCCATACAATCTCTGGATGGAGAGGAGCTATAAAAAGTCATAGGGGTAGAAAGAGTACTCACTTCTACATCCAGCTCCATGGTGGATCCATCTAGCAGCTCCACTTTAACCTTGGCGAGGTTCCCTGTGGGTCGGCGTCGTGGAGACGCCTCCTTGGCTTTGGCCTTCGCATCGCTCTTGGCCACTTTGGCCTCCTTGGCCACGCTCTCCGGCATGTTGCCGCGCGACCTTCAAAACCTGGAAAGAAGAGAAAACAGATAAGACACATGATTTTGAAAGATATTAAGTGAACGGTTATAGGCCGGTATGAAAGAAGGAAAGAAAAATTCTTTACTTCTTCTTTTTTTTTCTAATAATGGTTTCTGAGGAATGCTCCAAACAATTTCGCCAATGTTAAGTGATATAATTATATTTTGGAACGGCACACATGGAAATAGAAAATGAACCGAGAAAAAAAAAAGAATGGTAATCATATCATAGGTAATACAAAAGGCAAAAACTAGGATCTCTAGATAAGTTTTTATTTTTAACCACCGACGCAAAAAGATGGATGTTATGAGTTTGTCGTATGTGTGCATCTGTGCGTCTGTCTGTGGCATTGTAGCTCCCAAGCGGATTAACTGAATCAAAATCTCAAACTCCCAAAACTCTCAAACTAAATCAAAATCGGTTGAACCGATCTTGATTTAGTTTTCTTTTGTTTGAAAGGTGACTCACTCGAGAGTATTCTTAGCTATGTTTGTTGGAAAATGGTGCAGCCATATCCACAATAGTCAGCTTGCAACAATTTTAGTGAAGGAAACTCTAGAACCTACAGTTTTGAGCTCCTTTGTTAATTTTAGATGACATCAGACTCCAGGGTCTGATGATGACCAGCATAGGATGAATAGGATCTAGGGTACTATTGAAGCTGAACCTTCAAATTTGAGTTCAAACTTCAACTGAAGATGACATGTCTTTCGCCCGCAGACATCCAAAATCTGAATGACCAGCACACGATGAATAGGATCTATGGTGCAACGGGTGCTCCTTTTTCAATGCGGTTTTAATTCTATGAAAACTGGTTTTGGAGAACAATTAAAATAGTCCGGGTTATTTAAATTCATATAAAATTTACTTATAAACTCTTAATCTAAAACAATTTAGGAAGACATCAATCAGCATTGCATTATGCAACAAACAACGTACCACCACCAGCAATCAGTGATTACGACATCGTGACGGACACACGGACAACAATACACATGTAAATCAACCAATAGAGGACAGTATGATCGTAGCATCAGGGGTACTGTGGGAACATTGTTTTATAGTTTACAGTTTTTGTCGAAATAAATGTATTATTTATTGTTATTGTTGTGACTGTGTGCATTGAAGTTATTGTGCAGTCAATTGGTAATACTACAAGCTTTTATTTAACTTGCAATGTATGTATGTTTGACCGGTGGAATCTTGCAACTGAATTTTAAAGCAAGTTATCCTCAACCGATTGAGCTGAAATTTGGCATACCTGTCAAGTTCCGATGACAATACGATATGATGGTGACAGCGAGCTGATCTGATGATGGAGACGGAAGGTGGACAACGGAACTCCTCGATGGATAATAGTAGACACTGGCCGTGTTTCGGCTCATTTTGATAAGCACACGGTTACGATCACTAATTTTATACAAGCTTGTAATGAAAAATACATTTTACACAAATAAATTATTTTTGCCTTATTGTTTGTTGCACTCTGTACTTTGTTCGAACTGCTTCTGATCTAAACCAGAGAGACCATGAGAAAATCAAAAGCGAATTGCCCTGTGGTTCTCCTTGCCTACCAACCCTGAACAAAACGAGTAGCCGAGTATTATTCATCATTAATAATCATTAATTTTATTCATGATCATCATTAATATAATATCCCACAGAAGTCCACAGCTGGACATAGGCCTCCCCCATCTTCTTCTTCATCGTGTCGATGGTTCAACCTTAAATTAATCTAGCCCAGAACCTCGCCACGTCAATCATTGGCTTCGCACTGTGTTCGGGCATCGCCAGCAAGAAAGTAAATGAGGCATTGTCTGAGGCCTCCCCCATAGAATGCCACGACGAACGGTCTTCAGTTTCGGTCGAACTCCTCCAAGATTACGAGTATAACACAGTAACCACACAACCAGATATCCAGTAACCGATATTTTCGTGTGAAATAAATGGACAACAAGGGTTAAAAAAAAAGACCGCCTTTAACTTCGTTAGCACTTCACACAGTAGCCATTCGTCCATTACACAATTAAAAGCCTTCCAGCAACAGTAATTACATACTGCGCGGCCAAATGTTTTTATGGCACCTAATATTAACTGTCTTGTCGAGTTGTCCACTGTTTAATGGATGCAGTAAATTATATACTCTACACTTAACATATCGTTGTGACCTCGTCCACTGTCGCTTTTCTCACGTTTTACCAGGGCAAATTCTGGTAAATTCCGTGGTGTGTCCGGGCTTGTTGATAAATAAATAAAATAAATAATGCTAGACAGTTCGCACAACATTATCTAGCCCCAAGCTAAGCCAGAGCTTGTGTTGTGGGTACTAGTTAACTGATATACTTAATACACAATACATTACATAGATAGATATTTTTTATTATACATATAGAAAACACCCAGAACACCCTGAACAAATATCTGCAGATCGCACAAATATTTGTTCCGAGGCGGGAATCGAACCCGCAACCTCCTGCGTCGCAGGCGAACCATCGCCCGCCGCCCCACAGAGGTCGTCAAGATAAGATTCGTTGGTATAAGATTTGTCCTGGCTGCTAGCTTATTATGGAATGTGTTATTACTAGAAGAAAGCGTTAGCAGAGTCCGTCGTGGGAAGCAATGGCGGCGATGAGGTCACCACTTGTAACGTCTATATTCCACGATGGTGCAACCCACTGTGATAAGAGGCCCATTGAGTCTCTGCTCTGCTTTCCCCCTCTTCGGGGAAAAAGGCGTGTCTATTTGTTTTACCAGGGTAAAAAGTATCCTATAGCTCAATCTAGATCATAATCTAACAGTGTATCAAATTTCATGGAAATCGGTACAGCCGTTTCGGCGTGATTGGGTAACAAACATCCTAACTTGGCATTTATGATATTAGTGGGATTATCTGGAAGGCCAGCCTGCTCATGTACACATAGCTACAAAGGCTTCGTGGGGGAAGGGGACTCAAAACAAGACAAAACGAAACCACATGCTTTATGGACGCTCTCTTGGATGTGGGTCAGTTGACCTCGCACGGCGCCCGTAGGCCGCGTCCTTAATTCGACCAATTGAGAAGGAAGCCAGGACGCCAGGCGACAGACTCTCGTTTATTTTTATACTTTGCGCAACACTCGAAATTTGTCGCCAAACTTAGGCTTTGATGACACAAGCAATTAAATGAGGTTGAAACCACTGTTCTGGAACGAAACATATTTTTCTTAAGGCGCTATAGGTTCAACGAACATTTTTGTATGAGGCGAAGAAGGCGAACGCACGCTCTGATACCGTGTTTTTATGTATAAAAAAATTATATAAAATGTCGTTCAAAGTTTTGTTTAATTTTGATGATGAATTCACTAACTCAAATAATAACTAACATGTAACCAAATGTTTCAAAAATTAAAACGTGAGAGAAGTGAGTGAAAAATAGCATTTAAATTTTAAAAAGGAGGTATCTTTGTTATTTTTTTTTATCGAGTGAAGTAATTCAAATATTGTATTGAATTATTGATTTCACTAGATAAAAAGCTCAAGAATATCATATATTTTTTTCTTCATAGAAAACTATGAAAATTCTTATCTAAAACTTTAAAATTCTAGAGACATTTGAGAACCTATCGCGCCTTAAAGAGGACTTGTAGGTTTCCCATGACATTTGTCGTAAAAATAACAGCTCTGAAGAAGATTATGATCATCAAGGGTTTTGTTCAAAACATTAGGGCTAATAAATCTTTCAAAACAAGCTTTTTGACGACCTCTATGGCGCGGCGGGCAAAGGTTTGCTTGCGACGCAGGAGGTTGCGGGTTCCATTCCCGCCTCGGAACAAATATTTGTACCATCTGCAGATATTTGTTCTGGGTATTTTCTATGTACAATAAAAAAATATCTATGTATGTAATGTATTGTATTAAGTATATCAGTTATCTAGTACCCATAACACAAGCTCTACTTAGATTGGGGTTAGATAATGTTGTGTGAACTGTCCAGCATTATTAATTTTATTTATTTTTAAGAAGCTGTACGTCTGACTAATGATGATTTTATAGTTAGTAAGCAGAACCCTGAGCTGATAAAAATGAGCACAAACACGCCAGCCTACTATTAACCATCGAAGAGTTCCGTTGTCCACCTTCCGTCTCCATCATCAGATTAGCTCGCAGTCACCATAACATTGCATAGTGTCATCAGAATTTGACAGGCACAGCTCGTTCACCATAAGATGTCACGATTGTTGGCACGCCAACCAAGGCAGGGGACATCTTACGGTAAACGAGCTGTAGTAATCCAAATTTCAACTCAATCAGATAGCGGGAAGTGCCACAGAATAAATAAAAGGAAGTGCTCGTTTTTTTTTTTTTTTTTTTTTATACTACTCGGATGACGGAATAAGCAAGAGGCCCACCTGATGTTAAGCGGTAACCTCTGCCTAACAGTGCATTACCTCATAGGTCACGTCCACCAAGGACGCACCCTATGTGGCATTGCACTGCGCCCGCCACCCTGAGACATAAAGATGAAAAGTCTCATGTCTCATGTAATTTCACCGGCACCCTTACCCTTCAAACCGGAACACAGCAATGCGAGCACTACTGCTTTGCGGCAGAAATAGGTATGGTGGTAGTATTGCAGACACACTAACAAACAAACAAGCAGAAAAGTGTGTAATAATAAATAGAAAATTTTTAAGAACTCCTTGGGAACACTGTGTTATTTGACGTATTGCTTAAGAACCGTCCATCTCTGATTAGTTTTCCAAGAAACCGTACATTGCATTAAATCGCAGCATGAATCAATATCAAACATCCAGACATTTCCCAATCATAATCTGACACGGACAGTGGCAGCTTCAATCAATACGAACAAATCAAGGAAACCATACGTTATCAGACATGCAAGCCAGATAATAGACAGGATGCTACAAGGCTTTGGCTGATGGCCAGCCGGAGATATTTTATGATACGCTGGCTTTTGCATGTGGCGTCACTTGTCTCAAATATTAAGCGAAAGAGCTTTGGGATGTGTATGAGGGATATTCTCTTGGATTTTGCTTCAGGTCAGAGAGCTATGAGATCGAATTATTTGAAATCTATACAGGTCCGAGTAGATAAATGCAGGGACAGGGGTAGAGATGGTGTGAAGCACCCTATACAACATTCGGGCTACTGCTCCAAACAAAACCATCAGCATAGAGTGACACCAACAGAGGCAGTCCGCTGTACATTTGAATAGACTGGACATTAGAATTATTTCAGAGTCCTACGTTCGGCTCACTACTACAACCATTCCATTATTTTGCATCCTTCCATCTTTATTTGGCTAAAGCTGGCTAACCACGGACACGCCATTTGCTGTGACGAAAATCAACTGTTGTCGCGATCAACTGGATGGACGCGAATAATTTGGACCACACACGGCTTCACTCCAAATGCAACCACCATCACCACCGTATATTTCGCTTTAGCGCACGACGCCGGTGCCGGCTCGTTCTTCGTCTTTAGCGCACGACGCCGGCGCCGGTGCCGGCTCGTTCTACGTCTTTAGTGCACGACGCCGGTACCGGCTCGTTCTACGTTTTCAGCGCACGACGCCGGTGCCAGCTCATACTTCGTCTTTAGCGCACGACGCCGGCCCCGGTCCGGCTCGTTCTACGTCTTTGAGTATGAACACAATTGTAGTGTATGTGCATGAATCATAATGTGAGTCTGTGGCATTCTGTGGCTGACAGAACATGACTGTGCCTGTTTCCATGTAGACGGTAGAAAGGACAACAAGACATTAGTCTATGGTAGAAGCCAGTCGGTGATGGCTGCGATACCAAGATAATGGTTGGTGTTGTGGAGATTGAGGATCTGTCGAAGCCGCTACTAAGGAACCAGGAATACTTATATTGTGGTGTACGGGTGTACGACACTACAACAATGAACACGTGTGAGTACGCATATTCATGTACTGCGCGGCTTGATGCCGAATGGCGTGAGGTGAGACTAAGGATTATGGCAGACACGGAAAATTCGTGGGTTGTCATCGCGCTAAAATTAGTCTAACCAAGCTAGTATAAAATTAGAATTATCTTTAATGATTCCTCTCTGTCCGACGAATAGGGCCAAGAGGAAAAAATGTTTACATCGTCCGATCGAGCGGACTATGCTGTCTGACCACGCGTTCACAGGGTGAAACAGTTACACAGTATTTTGTATTTTGCATTGACACGCAGTTTCAAATTCGATCGAAAGAGACAAAACTAACTAACTATTCCAACGATGATCTGCGTTTATTAGAGCACGGTTAAAGATTTGACACTCACGATACAATTTTGGATGTATGTTACGCCATGCCTTTGGCGCGATGGAGTGATCATCAGTGGCCAGCTTAAAAATAAATATAGTGGACTACAAACATCCAAACACTTTGATAGGTTTTTAGTTTTATAGAGCATTTTACTGATAAATTGAGTAATGATGTTTTGATATCGACGGGTTTATTACAGCGTGGGTTTCCAATATTTGTTAGCTAAACATTGTGAACTGCATCCGTCACGATTCACAAACAAAACTGCCCTAATTCATAAACTATCCGTCTGTATACCTCGAATATTCTTTCTTTTGATTTATCGCGCAAAAATCGATGGGGCGAATAGTCCGACAGTTTATTAATAACTATTATCATTAATAACCGTTTTCAGATGTTTTGTCTGTATGTCGCTGTCTGAAAGTTTGTCTCGAACAGACTCCGGAACGGCTCAACGAATTTTAATGAAATTTTTTAGGATTAAAAGTTTTTCTACAAAAAAAATTGACCAGATATCTTCCGTTTCGATATCTTGCAGGGTTCAGAATATATGAATGTACCGCGCGAACCAAGTAGTATACAATATGTACATACCTAGGACTTGGTTTTTTATTACTTTAGTTATTGCGTTAGTAAAAAGTAGGTAAGTTACGCAGCGCAGTACTGTTATTTATTCTGTGGTTTTGCTATCAGTTTTGCACAGTGTTTCACAGTCACCCCCCCTCTGTCGACGTCTGTGGCGCGGCGGGCGAAGGTTCGCCTGCGACGCAGAAGGTTGGCGTTCGATTCCCGCCTCGGAACAAATATTTGTACGATATTTTTTCATGGTGTTCTGGGTACCAACTATCCAGCATTATTTGTTATATTTTATTTTATTAACTGCTATGACTGACGGATACCCTACCATCTAAATGACTGATATGATGTTTGCATGAAATTGATTGATGAATATCTGGATAATCTGTTTTCAACCGTCAGTCAAGTAGTTTGAGTTTATTTTTGTCTTGTCGATATCATCAACAATCCAACAGTCATTTATAATACGTGACTGGTAGAAATGACGAGTGTCTTCAGGCGACTCAATTCACAAGCTTAGAATATATAATAAACCAGAAGGTGCGTACGATGCTATTGGTACGGGACGCTGTGTCGCCAAAATACAATGCCTCCCTCGCGCTTATCATACTTCACTCCAGTAGGGGTAATATTTGTGTGATGTTGGCAACAATGACAAAATGGACGCTTGACTTTTTTTCTAAAGAATTAATGGTAAACAAAATTGATTATTTAAACCAAAAAGATGTTTAAATTTAATACTTACGTATCAAATTTGATTCTATCCTTTTTCATTTTACGTCTAGCAGAATTTTTACATGTGGGAACGACACACAACGGCATATTCACAAGAAAATATTTCGAGTTCGACACGACTATAGCCGCACGGCCGACCACATACTATTCTCATTGAGACTAGTTTTCGTGGTAACTGTTTTTACGCGTGACACGGGTCCTGGTTTATTCTATATTCTAAGTTCACAGGCCACACAAACTAGACGTCTCTTTGATGAACATTCTGAGTCATAGAATGACCGCTTACTAGGTAATAGGTACAATGATTAGATGATGACTTCACATGTATGAATGACGAACCATGTTTATTTCCGATTTAGATACTTTAATAGTCACAGTTCTTTAATCAATTTTTGTACTGTACTTGTTTGTAATAATATTATCTGAGTTCCGGTTTGTAAAACTGGAATCTGGTAGGGGTTGAAATGTTTCAACATTTAGAGAAATAGTGTTACTGTTAGCCTGAATCATCCCATTGTTTGGCAAAGCCCTCCTCCTATCTCCTCCAGTCACTACGATCCTGATTTCATCGCGCCATCTCCTGCGTGGTATGCCATTGCACGCCGTCGTCTCTCTGTGTCAGCTATTAGTTACCCACCCTGGCAAGTCAATACCACATAGGGCGCGTCCTAGGTGGACGTGACCTACGAGGTAACGCATTGTTATCAAAGAAGAGGAGACAGAGCAGAGGCAGAGGTGGCAGAGGTTATCGCTTCCCATCAGGACCACCTTTTTATTCCGTCGTTCATTCAAATAAAACAAAGGCTTATTGCACGTTATTTAGTCTAATTATATAATTTTAACTGTGTGTGTGAGTCACAGACAGCCAGACAGAATCGAGAAGGATAATGAAAGGAGTATTTATAACATACATCTATTTATGGATTGGTTTTTACTTCATGGCCATGTATACATAGTGCGGCCCAGTTTACTAACACATAAATGGACATTTTAAAATAACTATTTTCAGTAGGAAGGAAGAGAGGAAATCTCTAGCGCCAAAACGTCAAATAATAATTATAATAAAATAAAAAATAATAATTCAATAAATAATAAAAAAATAATTTATACAAACTTAATTCATCAAAATATTGAAGGAATTGCTAGCAAAGAATTGGAACTAGAATTGTACATGAACTCGAATAAAATTGACATAATTTGTATTACGGAACATTGGCTGAAAAGCTCCGAGCTCATGTTCAATTTCAGTAATCATCACGTTGGTAGTTCTTTCTGTAGAGACCATGCTATACGGGGTGGCTCATTAATATTATTAAATAAACATATTCAATTTAAGGAACGTAAAGATATTGTCAACGTCTCGGTGGAAAGACACATTGAAATAGCATGTGTAGAGTTGGAGCAGTTCATTGTTATAAGCAGTTACAGTCCACCTTCTGCTTCATACGACATTTTTGAAAAAGTTATGGAAGAAGGATTGTATAAAATATCAAAATCGAATAAAAACATTATTGTATGCGGAGATTTTAATATAAATCTACTGGAAGTATACTCTCTTAGTATTAGAATAACTAGTTTATTTAAATCATTTGACCTTAAACCTTTATTTATGGAGCCTACTAGAATAACTGCTACTTTGTCCACATGCATAGATAATATTTTTACCAATGTTGGAATATTAAGTAAAACTATAGTGAGTGACATTAAATCTGACCATCTTGGTCAATTGGTAACAGTTGAGACCCAACTTAAAAGAAATGTAAAAAGCAAAATAACCATTGTACCTATGACTGTAGATCGATTTGAAAAATTAAAACTGAAGCTAATATCTAAACTTCCTTGTTTATATTATAGCAATAATCCAAATGATTTATATAATATGTTTTTTAAAGAATTTAGTAAAGAGTTCAATTCTATATTTACATCTAAATCGATCATGGTCTCTGACCGTTCAGCATTTTGTGAGTGGGCAACAGCGGGAATACATAAAAGCAGGCAAAAAATGTACGAACTTTATAGTGAAAAAAAATACAACTTTAGCGAAGAGTTTCAGGAAAAAGTAAAAAATTACTCAAAATTTTTTAAGAATGTATGTCGCGTAGCAAAATCACAATATTTAAGTTCAAAGATTAAAAACAGCCAAGACAAAGTTAAAGCTACATGGAAAATGATTAATAGTGAGACTGGAAAAGACAAAAAACGTAACAATCAATTCAATTTAAAAATTAACGATACAACGATCAATCAAGATTCTGATGTAGCAAAAGCATTCGAATGCTTTTTTACTGACATTCCAGTCTCTACCACAAAGTCCTTAAACTCTTCTCACATAATCGCAGAGTCACTGTTAAAAGATAATTTACCAGAATGCAACATACAGTTCAGGTTTACTTATGTTAATACTAACGACATCGTCAAAGCATTCAAATTAATTAATGTTAAAAAGACAACAGACCTCTGGGGCATTTCTGTTAGCGTCGTAAAACCATTGATTGATATCATTGCACCCGAACTAGCTTTAATATTTAACGAATGCGTTGACTGTGGTGTGTTCCCTGATTTAATGAAACACAGTAAAATAACACCTCTGTTTAAATCGGGCAGTAACTCTGATCCTACTAACTTTAGACCTATATCAGTACTGCCTACATTTAGTAAAATTTTTGAAAAGCTTATCCTAAATCAGTTGCAATGTCATTTTAATGTGAATAACTTACTTCATGACAAGCAATTTGGATTTACAAGGGGTCGCTCAACTACTGATGCAGGTGTTGAGTTGATATCACATATTTTCGATGCCTGGGAGGAATCACATGACGCTTTGGGTGTTTTTTGTGATTTGTCTAAGGCATTTGATTGTGTTCATCATGAAACATTGATCAGGAAACTACATCACTATGGTATTAGGGGTGTTGCTCTTGACCTCCTCGCGTCTTATTTGTGTGACAGAATACAAAGAGTCGACATAAATGGAACGCGTTCTCCGGGGTCAATGGTTACAATGGGTGTACCACAAGGATCTATACTGGGACCATTCCTATTTTTAATTTATATTAATGATCTACCTCAGCTTGTAAGGGATGATCACGAGATCGTATTGTTTGCAGATGACACGTCTCTTTTATTTAAAATGAAGCGACGTCAGGCTGTTTTTGACGATGTTAACAATGCAATCTCTAAAGTTTTGAAATGGTTCAATGTCAACAACTTATTGCTGAACGAAAAGAAAACAAAGTGCATCAGATTTGTACTACCAAATGTTACACAAGTAAAAGCTAATGTTCAAATCAAAGACGAAGAAGTGGATCTTGTGAACACCGCTGTATTTTTAGGCATAACCTTAGATAATAAGCTTCAATGGGGCCCACACATAGATAAGTTGTCGAAGAGACTTAGTTCTGCGGCATACGCATTTAAAAAGATCCGTTTCTTTACAGACGTAGATACAGCTAGACTGGTTTACTTCAGCTACTTTCACAGCATTATGTCTTACGGCATATTGTTGTGGGGGAGTGCTGCAGATATAAACACCATATTTGTGTTGCAGAAGAGGGCTGTTCGTGCAATTTATAATATGGGCCCCAGAGAATCACTTCGAGAAAAATTTAAAGAAATAAATATCTTGACATTTCCATGTCAATATATTTATGAAAACCTGATGTATGTTCGCAAAAATATAAACTTGTTTAGTAAAAAAAGCGACAATCATAATGTAAACACTAGGAACAAAGATAAACTCGCTGTTCCCACTATCAGGCTTCATAAAGTTAGTAAATCGTTTAAAGGACAATGTGTACGCTTCTATAACAAGATCCCAAGCGACGTGCTAAAGTTGTCGATAAACAAATTTAAAAACTTAATTAAAAATAAACTTTCTAAAAAAGCGTACTATAAAATCTCAGATTATTTAGATAATAAAGCTTGGGACTGAACTTGCTCCAACACAGCCAAAACAAATGTATATCTAATAATAAGACTGCAATCTATAATTATTTTATAAAAAGTGACGTGTCAAAGAGATTTTTTTAAAAATCCTATTGAATAAATGACGTTTGAATGCTTGAATGCTTTGAGTGGATTATTTCCAAAATAAACCGGCCAAATGCGTATGGTGTGCAAAGTGTAGGGTTCCGTTTTCAAGTCACAGTTTTCAATACGTAACTCTAAAGTTGTCATCACAGGATAGCATTATTATTTGCTCAGGGTGCATGCCTCAACAACACATAATCTGTGAACATTCAACTGGCTTACCTCTGACGGCTACCGAGGTGCCTGTGACATTACAGACGGATAACGCGGCGTACACTCAGTAATAGAAAATCACTTAGTAAAATTGCGTTTTTGGATTTTAATTGAATTGAATGTATGTCCGGGTGGAATCTTGCAACTGAATTTTAAAGAAGTTATCCTCAACCGATTGAGATAAAATTTGGCATACCTGTCAAGTTCCGATGACAATACAATGTGATTGTGATAGCGAGCTGATCTGATGATGGAGAGGGAAGGTGAACAACGGAACTCCTCGATGGATAATATTAGACTGTCCGTGTTTAGGCTCATTTTGATCAGCACACGGTTACGTTCACTAATTTTATGAAAGCCTGTATTGAACAAGTAAATTATTTTGTAAAAATTAAAAAAAACCTCAACGCAATGAAACGGCTGAACCGATTTTGATGAAACATAGCTAAGAACACTCCCAACTAATTCACATTTCAAACAAAAAAAAAACAAAATCGGTTAATCCGTTCGGGACCTACGATGCCACAGACAGACACACAGGCAGACACACACACAGACCCAAACACAGACACACACGCAGACACACACAGACACGTCAAACTTATAACACCCCGTCGTTTTTGCGTCGGGGGTTAAAAACATATTTTACACAAAAAACTTATTTTAAATGGTACAACCAGCCTGATAAATTACATTTCTCAAAAAAAAAACAAGTTGGCTCAATCGACTCTACTTCTCATCAGAAATAATTTACTAAAAGTAACCAACGAAATAAAATAAGTAGGCAGTTGGTATAGTGATATCTACACAATACCTAATAGGCAAGCGACTGAATAGGCAAAGCATAACCCTGACCGTCCACAACGCCGGTATGACATCATGCTGTGACCGCACCACAGTACAAGAACAACTTAACAATGCCATATTAAGAATTATTACATTTCACCAGCGTATATTAATGTTGTTATTAGTAACATCAATGGCGTATAAGCCAAAAGTATCAACTATACCTTGAACCTATTCAAAGTGAGGATAGGGCCCATAACAGGAAGCGGAAATAGTAAGCTCCTTTACTGTAGAACTAATTATAGCACATATAATTCCATCATTGTTGAATTATCGTTTTTATTATCATTTTTCCCCGAAAGGGTAGGCAGAGCCTCAGATGGACCTCTTTTCAGTGAGGGTAGCAACCATTGTGGAATGTGTTATTACTGGAAGAAAGCGAGTTAGTCGTTGGAAGCAATGGCGGCGATGAGCTCACCACTTGTGGCATTACTGAGATTAAGCGGAACCATTTGACAACTCATCTAGTACCCATTTCCAGAATTACATTTATTTAAAACTAGCTGTGCCCTCGACTTCGTTCGCGCGGTACATGTGTATCTTTTGATATAGTTTGTGATTGGTTGTGTACGGACCGCCATTGAAATACTAATGCTATGACATTCTAGGTACCCATTAGTGATCTGAGTTTGTAAATGTTTACCTTTAAAAATCAGCAACGTTAAATTTTATGCAGATGACGTACTGTAAATGATCAACTATGGCAAGCTATTCGCGGCGTGTACTCCACAGAATGCTAATTAATAGTACAATAGCTCAATTACAATATGACTATCGATCAGTTAGTGAGTCAGCAGTCAGGTGGCGCCTGGCTTGCCGAGATAGTGTACGGAAGCATTAGGCTGCGTTTCCACCAAAGATGTGCGAAGTAGACGAGCGGTGTGAGGATGCGTAGCGAGGGTGTGGAAAGATGTGAGTGTTTCCACCAGAGATGTGCTAGAGAGCTGAGCGGTGCGAAGATGCGTAGCGTCGCAGTGAAACGGTGCGCAGATGAGCGGTGCGAGGATGTGTAGCGGGCTCTTTTCAGATGATAGCGAAAACTCCAAAGGCGAAAGCTCACGTCCATCTTTTGCACAACCCCTGATCTACATCATATAAAGAATGTCCTCCTGTTTTTTTTTTTACAAAATAACTTAAAATGTTAGAAATATATTTGCAAAGTAGCCTCTGTTTTCGTAGTTACAACCATTTTTCTCCTAAACTATCAATCATAAGATGTCTTGATTGCCTTCAAATCAAAAAAATAACACAACGCCGAGAAGACCTTGTTTTTATTTTTGAAAATTACTTTCCAAATGTTTTTTAAATTAACAAACTGTGATTTTCGCTCACTTTTCGTTTCGGGAGTGCTATCTGCCACTTTCTAATTTACCTGAACTTTAATGAGTTAGATAGTGACAGAATTTGGCGTCCATCGTCGCCTTAAATAGAGGGAATTGAATTAGTTGCACTGACAAAAGCCGAGCTCTTCAATCTTGAATTAATAAATGGACGGTAATATGATCGTCTGAATGTTGTAAACCAGTTGATAGCGAGATGACGCTCCTTTAATTGGCTCATGTCGCCTGGAGTTAGGGTTACCAGACGACAGGAACTTTCCTGACATGTCAGGAATTTAGGCCTTCTATACAGCAAAAATTAGATTTCTGGAATTTTAATAATAGATATGAATTAATGAGTCGCATTTTGTTCTTGGAATGCAAATGAAACATTCAAATTTTGTTCAGTTCTGTCAGCCACTCCACGCTTGTATTGTTTTAGTGGCACCAGATCAAAAATGACAGCGCTTAGTTGCCTGCTGCCTAGCAGAAGAATTGCCCTTCTTTACTTATCAAAATGTTTATAGAGCCAAAATGTCAGGAAATCTGGTGAAAAGTCCTTACTTTTCACCTGATTTCCTGATATTTTGGCTCCTTTAAGAAGGAAGTTTCAGAAAGCTTTAGGAAGTTGTCAGGAAATCACATTTTTAAATCTGGTAACCCTACCCGGAGTGGCGCATGATATGTGCCTCATGTCACCCGGAGTGGCGCCTCAGTGCAAGTGCATCCCGCCCACGCGCCACGTCGCGTCGCCGGCGCGGCACTGTCACCCTGTACTATGTGGGTAGTTATAAATTGATCTCAATCTCGCTAGTCGTTAGTATACCTGCTTTAGTACCAGAACTGGGAACATTAAATACTGAGCAATGGTAATTCTTTTAAAAAAAAATGAATTCGAATTTATCCCCAATACAAGTTTTTATAATATTAGTGATCGGAACCGTGTGCTGATCACAATAAGCCTAAAAGACGGCCAGTCTACTATTATCCATCGAGGAGTTCCGTTGTCCACATTCCGTCTCCATCATCAGATCAGCTCGCTGTCACTATAATATTGCATTGTCATCGTAACTTGACAGGTATGCAAAATATCATCTCAATCGGTTGAGGATAACTGCTTTAAAATTCAGTTGCAAGATTCCACGTAGACAAACATACATTGCAACATTGCAAGTTAAATAAAAGCTCGTAAAAATGTCACTTCTGCGATTCCTAATGTTGAATTTGATAGACAATGTAAAACCTTTCAACATTATTGAAAGCACATCGCACTGGTACCTTCTTGGGATGGTTTAGTCTAGTCTCAGGGACATTAATTAACGATCCAAGTTCTCAATAAACAAGTCCTACTCGTAAACAAACCCCGGGCTATCGACAGATCAATTCAGCGGAGACGTATAATCCTGCGAGCGGCGTATGAGTATGACACAGGTAGGGCTTGCAATCCTGCAGGGCTATTTAGAAACGTTCGAAAAGTCTGACGTTCGGATTCGTTAGTTTTTGTCGGAAGAGTTACCCACAAAGCTAGCAAAAGCTAGCTATAAGTTAGCTGTCGGAATGTTTTGAGCGAAAGTTTCGTATTCTAATGTCAAAGTTTTCAATTTCGGATATTTTAGAATCGCCACAGAATAAATAATAGTACGAATCGCGTCCATCGGAATCTCCGTCGGTAACTTCCAAATCCGCTGTCGGAATGCTTTTCGAACGTCTTAAAATAGCTGATATCCAAATTATCTGGATATCCGCCAATTTCGACGTCCGCTAAGTCCGGATAATTCGGATAACGCGGATAATTAAATTCATCTAAAAATTACAATTATAATTTAAATTTAAAACACTGATCCTTTTCTTTTACATGTTTGTCACATATGCATAAAGTACCCGGGGGACCTAGCTTAGCTAGGTGTTACAAAAAAGGGTTAAAACTCTGAAAATTTTACCAGAGGTAAGACCTAGCTAGCAAGTTTTAAATGCAAGTCAGGCCTCATTGAAAGAAAAATATAGTTATTTCGAGAAAATAAGAAATAACTTAAACTGATGAAAGAAGTTTATCATTTTTAATTTGTTTATGATGTTTTTTTGATATTTGATCACATTATTACTATTATAGTAGTTTTAATTTTACCATAAAGAGCTACCGAATCGGTTAAAGTGATTCATATTTTAATGGTGGGTGAATTTTGGTTTAATTTAAACATGAATAAAGGTATCTTTAATCTAGCCTAACATTTCCAAAATTATCTGTATTATCCGGAAAATCCGGATATCCGAATACAAAAGTTAACTATTATCCATATTATCTGGATACGAAAAGTTTACGGATAATGCAAGCCCTAAAGAAGCAGGGCTTTGCACCCTTATTTGCACGGGGTGGTCATAAATATTGTCTGTGCTATAGAAAGTGAACAAGCATGGAGACGAAATCCCGTGAAATCCAGTTTGTGCTGATGTCATAATCCAACGGAAAAAAATATTAACAAAAATAAGGAATCGCCCTCAATGAGACAACTAAAAGTTGAAAACTGAGTTGCCAATACTTTATCGTGACAATAAAATGTATGCGAAAAATAAAATAGTGTTTGCAACCTAATAGAAGTAATAAGGCTACTTGGAGGTAAAATCATTCACAAAAATGTGATGACAAGTGAGCATAGCCATGAAAATTATGTAAGTAGTTTTATTTATTTATGAAGTTTTTTTTTTTTAGCCCATATTGTCTCACTTCAGGGCAAAGGCCTCCCTCCCTTTTTTCTAGTTCTCTCTGTCCCTTGCTGTAGTGGGCCAGTCTGGTAGGCGCACATCCAACTCGTCTCCGTGATGGTCTGCCGTGGAATCAATAATGGATTTTGCTCAGACATTGCAAATACAATAGTTAAAAAAAATATTTTTTGGGACCACTCATCATCAGATCATTCCCTGCACAGCAAAGAAAAAACAATCCAAATCGGACCAGCCACCACGGAGTATCAAATCGATGTTGGTATTTAGTGACCTCCGCTTTTTGGTTGATCGTGCGAACTTGACCATAAACTAAGCAAGGTTTGGGCGACGGCTATCGATCCAGCCAGACGTTTGTCTCCTTAATTATTCACCGGCACGACTTACACCTGCGGCAAGCGAGAGAATAGACGGCACGGACTTTAAATAGTCCTGTGCGAAGTGGCAGGGGAGATGAAGTTCGAACTGGACCAAATTGAGATATTGGGATTGACGTGGTTAGTTCTCAACTCTGAGCTGCTGCAGCTGCCAGGACTGCACACTAACACAGCCGCATTAACAAACATCGGGGTATGCCGCTAAACTCCTAAGCTTAGATTTTATTTTTAACTGGCTAAATCAAGTACAATATTCAAATTAAAAATATGCATGGATACTACATTATAATTCCAAAGGATCACTGTACCAGAAACACAATAGGACAACATTTTCTCGATAGTTTTTTTTTTATTGGCCTTCATCATACATTTACTTTACATGTAAGTATAAGCTAGTATAGCATTATTTTATCTGTGGTATAAGGCTGTAAGTTTTCTTAAAACTCATAAATAACATAAATAAATGTCAATGTTAAACCCGTAAAGAAGTTTCAAAGCATCAATAAAGGGAGGAAGCCCAAAAATACAAATCCAATTATCTCCCCTTTCAACCATAACCCACGGAGCGTAGATACTCGTATCAGATCACCCTGTGGTTCCTGAGCTTTCAAACATAGCAAACTAAAATTGCAGTTTAAAACTGTTATTACTGAGTTTCTGAAGGCTTTCCGGAAAGTTGTTTAGCGTGTCTGCACGCGAGTTAACGGCTATATTATGCCGGGGGGAGGGGAGGTCTTACATTGAACAAGGCATCGCCTTATGTAGGGCAGTCTGAGGGGAAGGGAAATCAGATACCTACTTTAATGCAATTACTGAGGTGCTATTTTTGTATATTTGTGTTACTATCTTACGGTGGATGGTCCAGAACCGCTTCCCATACAAAACTTTGAGGAACCAGTTTCGGTGATAGAATAGATATGGTTTCATCACTAGTGAAAAACTAATTACAGAATGGTAATTGCCAAGTTTTATTACAAAAAATATATACTAACTGTATTGCAATTTTTTTTTCATACAAATATACTTTTTAACATTAAAATAGTAGGTATTTATTTTTGTAATAAAACTGGGAAATCAGCATTTTGTATAAGTTATTAAAACACAGTAGTACACTAGTAATGAAACTATATCTATTCTATCACCAAATAACTATGATGGGGCTCATCGGGCGTGATAAACCATTTTTTTTTTTCATGACTGAACAAGCAGATTGCCTTTTGTTAAGCGGTAACCTCTGCCTTTAACAATGCATTGCCTCATAGGACACGTCCACCTAGCGCGCACCCTATGTGGCTATATACTGCGTGCGCCCGCCATCCTGAGACATAAAGATGGCAAAGTCTCATGTGCCTGTAATTTCACCGGCACCCATACCCTTCAAACCGGAACACAGCAATGCGAGCACTACTGCTTTGCAGCAGAAATAGGTATGGTGGTAGTACTACCCCGGACGATTTATTTCACAAAAAAAAGTCTACTACTAACTAACACCTATTTAACATCATGATTTGCAAAGTTTCAAATCATTTATTATTTATTTATTTATACTTAGGTATATCATTAAGTGAAACCCCAAGAACCTCTATCAACAAACAGTATTTTAGTAGTAGAGCTTTTTTGTAAAAACTTGCTTACAATATTGCTTTGTTCCGGTTTGAAATTACAGTACATGATACTTTTTATCTTTATGTCTCAGGGTAGTAAACCGGCGCGGCGGGCGCAGTGCATTGCAACGCAGGGCGCGTCCTAAGTGGACGTGACCTGTGAGGTAAAGTCTTATCAAAAAAAAAGTATACCACCTTAAACTCCATAAAACTGTCACCGTGAGGTGTTTCCACTAAACGTGTGGACTCCCAGATGTAGAATTGATTCCGCTAAACGTATAGACTCCCTGTTGTGTTCAGAGGATTGGAACTGTATGGGAATGGGTTATTAGGCGATTTGAACCCACGATAAATATTTGATGGCGTTTACTTGAGGAGAATCGAGACGTGGTGAATAGATGCTTGTGGAATTGTGGATAGATTACTAATGGGGTGTTTACATTGAACTGGGGGTATGGACGAAACCATGTTAGAATTGATTATTTTTCTAAAATACAGAGAGTACGTAATTAGCGTTAAGAATGTTAGGTCTAGACTTTACCCTTTTTACCCGACTGCGCTAGGAGAGTTCTGAAGCCCAATTCTCTTATTTATTTTATAACCACACTGCAAGTTGACCGAAACGAGATTGTATTGTAAATTGACTGAAAAATTGGTATTCTGCTCCCTCATAACAACAATATTATCTACTTTCGGTTCTTGCGACCATATATTAGAGTAGGATAGTGCTATATAATAATTGTAAAGAGTGAAAGAGAGAATTCTCAGAACTTTGAAACATTCAAGTTACAGTCACATTTCGATATAATCACATTCCGCGTTGTATTGTCAGCTGAGCAGAATAACATTTTTGACGTTTGTGACATCGACACTAGATCGTAACATGATCCGAACTTTAATTTGACTATTTTTTATTACTAGAATTGGGCTTCTGTTTTTTGAGTGTATGTTTGTATATTTCTTTGGCACGCTCTGTAGCCTAAACGGCTTGATGGAGTTTAACTTGAGAGGTGTCGTTGGATTCGTCTTAATTGTGAGAGTGACAGTGAGTACACCAAAAATATTTTTTTCAATACTTGTACATGTTGTACATGTTGTCCGTCTGCCAACAAGACGCTTATCTCAGGAACAGGTAGTGGTATCAAGTTGAAATTAATATCAAATACTAAGGTCTACAGTTCCTTGGAGGTGTAACAAATTCAAGCTACTTAGTCATCGCAATCAAAAGATACAGCCATTTATGTACATAAAGGGATCTTGCCGTAGGGAAATGTAGCCAGTATCGGTATCGAAAACATGCAAACAACGTCACGACTCGATTCACGGGATAGATGAACTATCTACATTCTACATAGATAATTCAATTTATACGGAGCCCTTAGGGCGTGGGGCGTGTGTCCTACTCACACTTGTTCGCTTTTTTATTGATGACAAAATACGCAATCAAGTTCGACCTTTATAAGGCGGGCCTTTAGGCACGTACAGACCGTAAGATAGGAATACGGTAGGCGCCTTGGGAATAGTGCCATCTAACTGAACGGCGGGACATCTTACGGTGAACGGTCTGTACACTATGACCAGGTCAAATACATCAGTCCCCTGGAGACTACACAGAATACGAGGTGACCTGGAGGGTTAGTACGAGTTTTGATAGTTTTCGAAACTATATGAAGTTTAGTTTCCTTCCATACATTTACTTGCAGTGCCCCTAGCGGAAACGAGAAGAAAACTAAGGACGCTGTCAGTAAATGTATTGAAGGAAACGAAACTTCATATACAGCTAGTTCGCCGTAAGTGCCTGGTTGGCACGCCTACCAAGGCAGGTGCCATCTTACGGTGAACGAGTTGTAGTTTCGAATACTATCAAACTCTCGTTGACACCGACGCTCCCTAGTCCCTGACATAACATCGAACCGAAATTTAACCGCGCCCAGCTTGTCCTTGCGTGCCGAATACAACGTTCTGGATAAAAGAAGCGCTAACGAACACATTTCCATATTTTTGGGTTGAACTATACGTTTTAATAATTTTGATTTACACATGTGACGTCACGAACCTTATGACCCCCCTCCCCCTTTACGTGTGACATAATTTATGGATGGCCCCTAAATGCTGTTAGTCAACACTGCGTCAATCCTAGCAGTGATTAGGGTGTGAAGTTGTTACACACAGTTCGCCCAAAAGTGCACGCACTTGCTTTCACTTTCCCAGCTCTGGCCGGTATCCAAAACAACAACTCTGATTTACAAGTCGCACAACACAAGTATTATGTGGCACAAGTGGAGCGCTGCAGTAAATAGTGTGTTAATGTGACACCACTGTACTACAAACTGTTTAAGATTATGGGAATTTTGGTATAAATAGAGAGTGACATTAGCTTGGAATCGGTGAAACCTAGGTGGAACATTGGACTGACATTCTGCATGACATTTAGTATGTGAACCGTATTGGCCTACGGGATACTAGGTTTTGCTGTCAGTTTTGCCACAGTCACTGCTATGACTGGCAGATAACCTACCGTCTGATCTGATGACTGATGTTTGATTGAGTGCTGAATATCTGGATAATTTGATTACTTGGGCACTAACATTTAACTCTACCTTAACACAGGCATACACTTAGTAAATTCTTACATGCACGTATGACGTCCGCACATTTGCATACAAGTTACTTGCATTGAAAACATGTTTGCCAGAGCTTGCTTAGGAACTCCTCAACTACACAACATAACCCCGTCGTGGTTCATAGCCAAGGGATCAATAAGGAACTACTCTGTGTTTTGGGCTCGATGGATTTGACTTGACAGGTACTATAGACAGATAGCGTCCCGAGTCTGACGATGGAGACGGAACTCCTCGGTGGTTAAAAGTAGCCTGGCAGTGTTTGGTCTCATTTTGATCAGCTCACAGTTCCAATCTCTGATTTAATAAAAGCTTGTTATGAAATTGAACTTTTTTGACATTATCCTGAAGGATGAATTCGGCTCCACAGGAATAATCGACGTAAACACGCATGCCGAATCAAGACCCACATTGGCTTGACAATAGCCCTCGTAACGTAACCACATCAATAAAGACGAAGCATATGGTTACCGACACAATACTTTTAAACGTGCCGTCCGTTTGCATGACAATACAGCTAATTAAATACCTCGTACGTACTACAGAATAAATAATATCGTACGGGGAACAATGCGAAAAGCATTACACGTCGCGTGGCTTATGGGCTGGGCTTTTCACGTAATAACATAGAATAAAGCCTTTGTATTGCACGCTTGAAAAAGGTGAAAGGGGTGGTGAAGTTTATTTAAATTAAGGTACACGATAGAACGACTAAGACTAGGAACTACGAGTATAACGACTCGGAATCCGATTAGTAGAGATCATCGAGCGGAGGCCTGCGTTGCTCGATGGTAGAGATCGTTCACCGTAAGGGCCTTGGGAATAGTGCCAACCACGGCAGCGGACATCTTACGGTGAACGGTCTGTAGTTTCAGGCATTACCCCCTACATTCAAACTCACAGGCGTCCTTCAGACACTCATATAAGCGTCAATCATATCCATCAGTCATTAATTTCGTATAAATGACTGTTGGAATGATATCGACATAGACAAAAGTAAACACAGTCTGTAAGAAATAGAATAAGGTATGACGGTAGAACTTCCCTGAACGCACTCCTACAGTGCAATATCTACTGGTTCAAACCCAACCGTATATCCACTCTCCACCATAAATGGTAAGACGAATAGCCCTTCATTTGGTCATGCGGTGAAATCCTGTACATATAGCAACTCAACAAATTCAATTCAACGTTCAATACCTCCTCACAAAATATCACCCTTGGTGTCTTGTTATGGAGTATCTTTCGCTATAATTTCACCACTTCCCAATGAATATTCTGCTAATCCAGGTATATACCACAACATTACCACGTATAGTTTATGGTACGGTTATGGTTATGGTATGGTTATATGGTTAGTTAATATTATAGATTCATTAAAGACGTTTTGAATTGGTATTTTCGTATATACGACCAATTCAAAATGGCGCAAATATTTATAATACCTACTGGTTTTGTATTGAATCTTTTCAGGTCGCGATCTTCCCCTGGTAATAAAGCTGTTTTACATAAGAATACCCTTTCTTCGCCGTACGCTAACTGCTCAGTAACCGGTTCCACAAATCATCTAGAACCGATTGCGCTTACGGTTAAAATAGGTAAGTCTGCAAGATCGGAAGATAAATTTAATGGCTTAGAGTGGTTTTGAACGCGTAATTGTTGAAAAAGTAAGTGTAGAGAGATTGTTGTAGATTATTTTTTAATGAGTAGCCTACGTGAGCCTCTGTGTTATCTTGCATCTTCAATACAATATATTTCAATTTTACAAGCTTTTAGATAGTGTGGGATGGAAGAAAAAAATGCTTCTGTTCCACACTGGTGTGACAAATAGTGTGACGGTGAGTCTGCCCCCCTTTTTTTAACTTGCTTTCCTATCTGTCTGTAAGGGACCAATCTGACAAACTGAATTTTATACCAGAGGCCGTAGACAAAGTAACATTCTACTAGCGATGACGCTTGTAGAAAAGGCAACAATGTATGAGCTTGACGTAAGGTATCGAAATGTTACGTGGTCTATTTTATTGAATTACAACTGTAGAAATGGAAATGGCTTCGTAGCGAATGCCACTTGGCTAGGCCGGCAGTTCCATCCATCAGTTTGTGCTGAAATTTTACATACCTGTCAAGTTTCGATGTCAATACGAGGTTATGGTGACAGTGAACTGATCTGATGATGGAGACGGGAGGTGAAAAACTAAACTCCTCGTTGATTAATAATAGCCTGGAAGTATTTGGCCTCATTTTGACCAGCTCGCGGTTCCAATCACCTTTTACACACTCAATTTTACATAATTTTCAAAGACCTGTGCTAGGAAACTCATTCAGCGACCATCAATATGAAGCAGAAATATTCAAAACAGTAGAATAGTCCTACCAACAACTATCCTCCTTTTATGCCATCCAAGGTCCTCATTCCAGTTACCTCCCAGCTAACTGCGCCACCAGGCTGGCACAGTTAGCTGACGTCACGCGGGTCAACGACCTGCCTAGTCGCTAGTTGCTCTACCGGACGGCTGTAAGGTTGTAGGTAGGGTACTATGGTATAAGCTGCGGTGTAGCGAAGGATGTCTTTCGAGGTTCTAGACCTTTGCACTGCAGTGGGACAGTCATGCATGACAAAAATTTATTTCAATAGAGCATGAAGGACAACCAAAACAAAGTGTTTTTAGGGTTCAGTACCCATGGGGTGCCAACGTGACCCTATTACTAAGGCAAAGCCGCCGTCCGTCCGGTCTGTCTGTATGTATTCCGTCACAGGGGTTATAACTAGGCCGCCGTAAGAGGTAGCTACTCGAAATTTTCACAGATTATGTGTTTTTTGTGCAAGAAGACTATTCAAAAAAGAGAAATGAAAAAAAAACTCAATGATACAGAGTTCTCCAACCGAATAAAACCGATAGCACGTTAGAAAGCTTACATAAATGACACATAATTGCATTTTTTTGTACACAAAAAAAAAAGATTACAAATACAATATAACAAAAGGGTTTAGAAAGGCGAGCTTAACCCTAAAGAGTTTTCTTCCAGCAAACCTTTGAGGCTAGAGAGAGAGAGAGAGAGAGAGAGAGAGAGAGAGAGAGAGAGAGGTGATAGACATGGTAGAAAAATTTACAAATACAGGAAACAAACAGAGAGGAAAACAAACTATAAACATACATATAATAATACCAAGCTAACTACTAAATATTAAAGGTCAATAAAAAAAAATAGGTACTTGACTGGCGCAACAAGCAGATGGCTTACCTGATGTTAAGCGGTAACTCCGCCTATAACAATGATCACGTCCACCTAGGACGCACCCTATGAGGCATTGCACTGCGCCCGCCACCCTGAGCCAAAGATGAAAAGTCTCATGTGCCTGTAATTTCACCGGCACCCATACCCTTCAAACCGGAACACAGCAATGCGAGCACCACTGCTTTGCGGCAGAAATAGGTATGGAGGTAGTACTTCCCCGGACGAACTCTTTCACAAAAAAGCTCTACTACTACTATACTTACATAAGTACATAATTAAGTGTTGGAAATCGATCATTTCACTGGGCATTATTAGCACACAATGCGTCTGTGAGTGCGGTCTATGAGATGTAACGTTCTCATTGTTTAGTTCATATTACTTCATATAGCGCACTTACTGAGAGAATCTGGGTTGTAACGTTGATAAATCTTATTATACGAGTAGCAAAACATTCATTTCTATTACGATGACGACCTCAGTGGCGCGGTGGGCGAGTAGCCGGCAGACGCGAGAGGTTGCGGGTTCGATTCCCGCTGCGGGACAAATTAAAGTTTAGTTTATTTGTTTCAACTAATCATTAAATACAGTGAAACTTAGATTAAATAAGATTTAAGTACGTACCTAATAGTGAACACTTAGCAATAAATGTTTCAGATACATCACTTGACAATAAATGATACTGCTTATATCCAAGTGGTCGATACTGGCCCTTAACTAGGCAAAAGCCTGTGATAACCAGTGTGTTTTTTTTAATATATGATCTGCAAATATTAGTTCCGTGTTTGTGTTTTGTGGTAGTACGAGTATGGTACTCAAAGTTTATCATACCCACGACCAGGACCGAGATCAGACTATGTATGTGATGTGACTGTTGGGTGTTATGTTATTATTATCAGGTTTAGTTATTTGTTAGATGGGTTTCAAATTCAATTGAAGTGATATTTTCAGGATTTTCTTGTCCAGAGCAATACTAACTTCTTTACATATCTTAAGCTACAATCAAACGAATTCATTCAAATAATAAACTAATACATTTATTATTTATTTATTGAACGATTAAATAACACTTATTGTACAAATGAGAGTCAATCAGAACATGATAAAACAATTATCTACATCGATCGCGCCCATTCAGGCAGCAAACATTAAACCCGTGCGATGAAATTGAAACGTTTTTATCCCACACGGTTATAGAAAAACGTAATCGAAACCAATAAACCAGAAAAGACTCACAGAGGAATCTTGGCTTCTTGTGATACTGGAAACTAATACACGTCGGGTTTCACCCTCCAAAGTTTCCTAATAAAACTTTCAAACGTTCCAACGTTGGCGTGCCAACCAAGGCAGGCGACTAGGGGACGGTGAACGGTCTGTAGTCATGATTTCTGCAGACACGTTCTTCAAATATTTGTCTGCAAATCTGTCTGAAAACTATGACCCTCGTAGTCTCAACATTTGTTCTGAGAAACTAAACGAAAGAACTGTCGTCGACAATCAAAACGTTTACAAAAATACAACAGGCACAAAAAACGCGGCCTGGCAATATTTGTCCAATAAATCCATCAAACCGGCAAACTTTCACGCAATGTGTGACATTAATATTGATTGTAGCACCTAACACATGTATGACAAAGAATGTGAACCGTGGAAAAACTTGTAGGAACACGATCGATATGTTTACGTGACTTTAAGGGCGAAGCTCTAGCTTGTAGCGCGAAAATGATTTTTTCTTGGTGGTTTTTGCTCTTTACAGCTCATCAACACTTCTTCATTCTTCTCATTAATATCAAAGTCAAAGTCAAAGTCAAAAGTATTTTATTCATTGAAATCACAAGGATCATTTTGAATCGTCTTAAAAAATAAATTTACAGTTACTCCTGTTCCAACGCAACCAGACCTAGAAGAATCAGGCAACAAACACGGTCTGTTTTTCTTTTGATGATCCTTCATCAGTTTAGCTACGAATACTCCTAAACAAATAAAAACATTGTAAAAATTTGTTGATATTTATGAGATAATATCCATTAAAACATGTGTAAGTCTCCTAGTTTTCGCGAATTCAACTTTTACTATCTGAAGAAGTGTTGATGAGCTGTAAAGATCAAAAAACACACAAAAAAACGCGCCACAAACGAGAGCTTCCACCTTAAGTACTCGCGACATAGTATTTTGTAGTTTAAGTAATAAATAAAATTGCATTTTCAATATGTCACACCCATTGACCTTCCAAGGGTATCTATCCAGTTTACATAAACATTCAGATTAATTTCTACTTCTCACTGAAAATCATTCTTTCCATTCCACTGGATTTTGCTATATCCGTATTGATTGATTAAAAGCCATCATATTAGATCTATGAAAACACAATCCTCATCTATGGTAGACGACTTCATAGTAGGGGTGGTGTTGGCACCGCGCCAGTTCCCTGAATCAATTACATGGGTTCACTGGCACTTTATCACTATACCTGTTACTGGCTTTGGAGTTAACGCCCTGATGGTGGCTCATACGCATTACTCATGCTTCTGGCACGTTGGCTGACGTTCAATAAATAGAACTTAGCTTTACAGGGCCACATGTTTATTAGATGGCTTAGATGGTTTTGGCATTTAGAAAGGATGGACGATAGTAGATTGACGAAACGGGTACATAAGACGAGAATGGGCGTGAATGGGACAGTGGGAAGGGGAACACCTCGGCGAACGTATTCAGACTAGATCGGAAACGTTCTGAAAAATGGTCAGGTCAAGAGTACCCTTAACCGACGAGCATGTATGAAGAATGTGATGAGAGTGAATGGAGCAAAAGAGGTGTCAGGATCGTAGCAAGTGGAAATCCGTGGTCTCTCCCTACCCCTCCGGGAAACAGGCGAGAGTTTATATGTATTTATGTATGTACGTGTTTCTTGAAGGCAAAAAATACCTAATAACTACACTTGTAGTACTAGTAGATAATTGTGTTAAGTATAACTTTTCTTACAGCTTCTCGTATTTACAGAAGATAGAGTATGTTCAGAAAGGTTACTTCCACGTGAACCTAAACAGAATAGGTAAGTACTCTTAAAATTTAACGGATTCGGTGACAGATGGGGAAGCCATCAAAGTCTTTCTAATACCTAACTCTACAATGGACTCCGTACACTATGACAAAATATGGCACTTTTGATAATACCAACGATAACAAATGAGTTCGATACACTGCCGTTTCACACTATAGTCCTTCAAATGTGTTCGATAATCAAGCAGCAATGGACGGATAAAACTTGTCAGAATTGTCCGTCTTCATGCGTTTTCTCTGTTTTGGTTCGGACACTTTTTGTGCGCTTACCCCAAGTCCATTTATTTTCATTTTTTTTTTATTTTTTATTATTTAGGAAAAACAATCGCAATCGAAGAAGCTTGATAAAAGATGGGAGTAAGGAAGCATCTTTCCATCGGGTGTGGTGAGGCAGCACAACACAAAGCGGATTCTCTCTAGTTAAGAGGCCTGAATGGAACATAATAGGCGGATGGTAACAATGCATACGACCCCGTCCATTGACAACTCTAACAGAATCGAATTCATTGATAATGTCACATTCGCCTGTATGAACCCGTTCAGGGTCAACCATCTCGTCATCCGTCTCGCGGCTGACCTAGTTAGAACGATCGATCGGGAGGCTCCGGGATCCAGAGTTCAAATAGCTACTATCCAGGTCAGCGGCAGCCAACTGGTTTTTGAACTTATGCGAAAACTGATGGCGCGAGGTTTGCCTGCAATGATTTAATTAGGTCAGTGGTAAGATCCGGTTATTCCCGGGAAAATAAACATCGTATCAAGCAGCATTATTTCTCTGAAGAAAGATTTTGTTTATCTCAAAGAGTTATATACCACAACCGCGATGTTTTTTTTAAACAATTGATAATGGTTTCCTGAACTTTTGTTAATTATCATGTTAAAAACACACAAAGGAAGTTAGAAATAACCACGGAAGAACTTAAAATTCAATAATACATGACTGCGAACCATGACAAAGATAAGCTATCCGCTGTCGCGTGAAGTGGGGGTTTCGATCCACTACAAATAGCCCCATTAGGAGTCGCTTTTGAATGGGAATTACCGTCATTTATCGCAGGGGTTTTCTGATGGTTGTCAGTTTTATACGATGTTTTATGTTTCAAGATTATGTGACAAACACAGAGTAGGCACGCCTGCTGAGTTAGCATGAGCTCTTATAAGCCATTCAGTTCAAAAACTATTGAGTACAAAATATCGGTTGCGTGAAATCCGCAACTATAATATGTCCCAGAAGATCTATAGACTTCTGCGATTAAAGTTATTCAACGATGGGAAATGTCAACGACGAACCTTGTTGACATTCCGACGATATTTTGTACTGAATAGTTTTTGAACTGAGCTGCTATAAGAGCTCATGGTAACCCTCCAGGTTGTATTCAGTCTTCGGTGTTGAAATACTGACCTTCAAGTATAAGATTTGGATAAAACAACTTCATTTTCTTTCGGCGTTCCTTTTCTGTACAATCCTATGCAGTAATTTTTGATAAAGTAACACTATGCCATTGTCAATTTATAGGGGTCGACTACTATTTCAGCTATCTTGGAACCCGTATCACATCCACTGAAAAATATGTAGGATTTTTTATTAACTCTGTGGCTCATCCTAAAATAACTTGTTCGTGGAATGGATTATCATATTTTTACCGTAATTCGAAGATGATAGACGGAGAAGCGAAAGTGATTAATGATCTTCCAATGTGCGCTCGTCTGGAAAGTTTAGAAAGGATGCTACTGTCGAAGTTAAAGTATGATCTGTGAAAATATTTGGCAAGAACCATGTGATGTACTCACGCCAAAAGAGTTATGAACCCTAAAACACTCCAATGATTAAGTGTGACGTAGAAGTACAGGAAGGGTCGCAAAACAATAAAAACGCCTACATTTAATGGGCACAAAAGTGCCCTTTGGAGACAGGGTGATCCCACTTCACTATGAATACGAGGTGAAAACAATAAACTAAGGAATCAAAACAAAGAACTCAAACCACAGTCAGACCCTCCCGCGCAATCGCACGTGTCATCAAAATGGGGGAGTGAATAGCGTCATTCCCACCTCTAGTGCCGTACAAAGAACTCTACAAAGCCACGGAATCAAGTAGCACAAAGAAGCCATTCTTCTCAGGCGAATGATTGCAACCGAACTCTCGACTTCAAACAAGACTAAACCAACATACATTATTATATTATCATCAATATGGGATATAGTCCTCGCATACATCTCATACATCCTAGTACGAGTTTTGATAGTTTTCGAAACTATATGAAATTTCGTTTCCTTCCATACATTTACTTGCAGCCGCGGCCCTAGACCCAACGAGGAGAAAACTAAGGACGATGTCAGTAAATGTATTGAAGGAAACGAAATTTCATATAGTTTTGAATACCATAAAAATCTCGTACTAAGCTACATCGTCAGTACATGGTACCTACTGAATCCAAGATTTGATGATAATTTGCGATTATATTTTTAAATTACATCCTTTCTCTTTTCAGTTCTGGCCAGTCACAGCCTTCTATAATATCTGTTTATTTATATGACACACAGTTACGGTATGATCTTCCTATGTGCAATATACTTTTATGACCGCGTCATGATTGGTTTACGTGGCGGCAGGAGTACCGAGCAAGTTATGGATCGAACTTCCCCATATCATTACCAGTAGGCAGGTCCTGTTCATTTCCATTCTTCCACATAATCATAAGGGTTGCTTAGAGTTGCAGGATTGCATTTTATTGATTAAACATGAACGTTACCCTTACGTTTACCATGATTTATCGTCCATTCGTTGCATTCTTACTAGCCATCTGTCATAACTTTTGAAACTATCATGGTTATGTAATACTTTTCACTAGAAACGGGATATTTACCATAATTTTTGAGTTTTGATTGTTCCCGATATTTCAGCACAGTTGCATGCGCCATGATCACGGGAGAACTAACTAAAGTCTTTATTGGCAGATATATCGATCTACCTCTCTTTTACTAGTAGTTAGTTCTTTAGTTAGTTTTCCCGTGGTCATGTCGCATGCAACCGTGCCGAAATATCGGGAACAATTAAAACTCATGGTTAATATCCAGTTTCTAGTAAAAAGCATCTATTTCATGTTCGATTATGATCTAAGGATTGTTCGTGTTGACGTGGAGACAGGATTTCCAAGACGTATTGATTTAACTAGAAGTGCTGGTATCTATCAGTGTATCTATGATAAGCTCTTGAAGGATTTTCTTCGATCCTTTGATGTTATTTGAATATTGTACTTGATTTAGTTAGTTAGCAATCAAATCTTCAGTAAGGAAATTTGCGGTGTAGCCCACCTTAATATAACGCATAGTATGCCAGACATTAAAAATGTAGGGAGCATAGATTATTTGTCCTTCGGCCCATTATAGACTCCACCGGAACTTCAGCACTGTTTAATGTAGCAACAGCATTGCTCTATGACTATTGATCAAACTATGAATGTGTCATGTGGAAGGGCTTTCACTGCATTCTTCGGTCCTCCTTTGATGTTCGTTACGCATACCGGTTCGTGTTTTGAATTGTTATGGCCATTGATTTTTGGTGAACAGGAACAAGACTTAAACAAGCAGGAAATGAGCCTGATAAAGAAATATAAAAGCTGCATATTATTTACCAAATTAATTTTACAAAAAATTAATACCCCCGACTATTTTAATTGTTCTATTATATATGGATGATCCTGGAAACGGCTGCACCAATTTCCACCAAACATAGCAAAGAACCATCTCATAAACACCATCTTTCGTAGAAGAAAAACGTATCGAAATCAGAGCACGCATTCCGGATCTACGTGGCAACAAAATACATGTCATACAGGCAGACTCACTATGCATGGCCTCAAACTTAAAAAAACCCCTCTTTTGTTGTGTGTTTTTTTGTGTGTTGTCTTTTTTTTAATGCTCAGGTGCATATTGCTATGTCGGGGTGTGCCATGTGTGTATATGTACACGCGCCACAAACACAACACAACACAACCTACTAAATAATGTGAATCTAGTCATACTTTATACTTTATTTATTTAAAAAACACACACATCATACATATTACACATTCAAAAAAATTACAAGGACAAAATAAGTTCTGATATGTACAACAATAATGGTGTTCTATAACATTTACCACAAACATTGTACACAAAGGGAAAATAAAATAAAATAACAGTAAGAAACACTAAATTAAAATAAGAACTAAAAACTAAAGCTAAAAATTACTAAAACATAAAAAAAACAATTACATTTTAAAAACTTGTGATTGAGCCTAAGTGGCTCAAAATCTTATTTTTAAAGATTCGTAGGGGGTCGCAAAATATGTCTATGTCTGGGTTTTTGTTGTTCAAATCATTGTATTGGTTACACATTCGCGTGGTAGGTACTTGTAAGCCCATATTAGTTCTTGATCGAGGCGTATTAAATATATTCTGTATTGGTTGACGGGGATAGTTGAATGGCACGTATAGCGGGAACCGCTCTAATAGCTCACTGCAGTGTATTTTTCCATTGATAATACTATGTAACAAGCACAGGTCTGATAGTTTACGCCGATTTCGCAGGGAGATCATTTTAAACTTAACTAGTCGTTGGTCATACAGGTTACGATGAGAAAACCCTGGGGTAAGAAAAGCAAGATGTCTAGTTAGAGCTCGTTGTATGCTCTCAATGCGTTGTGATTGTATGCTATAAAATGGACTCCAAACAGTGGAAGCATAATCTAATTGGCTGCGGACTAATGCATTATATAGTAATAGTTTGGTGTGTGCTTTAAACCCTTTACTATTGCGTTTTATGAATCCTAACATTTTGGCTGCTTTTGCCACAACATGATTGGTTTGAGGCACAAATGTTAGTTGGCTGTCAATTAGAATGCCTAGATCGCGAACTTCATCAACCTGTTTAAGTAGTTCGCCGCCAAGTTTGTATGAAGACACAAGTGGTTTTTTCTTCCGGGTGAATTTAATGTGAAAGCATTTGTTTACATTGAGAGTCATACGATTAAGAACACACCAGTTTTCTACTGCATTGAGATCGTTTTGTATTAAATTTGAATCTGATGGACTCCTAACCTGTCTATATAGTTTAACGTCATCGGCAAATAAAGATAGTTTACAGTAGTTAACATGTTTTGGTAAATCATTAATGAATATAAGAAATAGCACAGGTCCCAGGTGTGATCCTTGAGGAACACCAGATTGAGTCAAATAAATGTCAGATTCAGATCCATTTACTGAGACTATTTGAGGTCTTTTGAACAGGTAAGATTGGAGCCACTTTAGAAGTGAGCCACTGATACCATAAGCATCTAACTTTTGCAGTAAAATAGAGTGGTCTACCTTGTCAAATGCGCTTGAAAAATCAAGGTAGATAGCATCCGTTTGAATGTTATTATCAAGATTTTGTGATAACTCAGAAACGAAAGAAAGAAGATTGGTGTGCACTGAACGACCGTTCCTAAAACCGTGTTGGACATCTGTTATGTAATTCTCGACATGCTTGGAAATGAGAGGACAAATTAGGGATTCAAACAATTTTGACAGACAGCTTAGTATGGAAATGGGACGATAATTTTTAACGTTATTTTCTTCACCTTTCTTGTATATAGGAATTATTCGTGCTTTTTTCCATTCCTCTGGAAAAGTGCCGTCTTCGAGTGAACGGTTAAATATTATAGCGAGGGGCAAGGAAATAGAGGCACCACATCGTTTCACAAAAATTGGAGGTACTTTATCTGGGCCAGCGCCTTTCTGACTATCGATCTTTTTTATTGCTTTTTTTTTTTGCTTTAGTCATAGGTAATAAACGTAACCGATTGCTTTCTGGCGCGCCACGACACACCCCGACACAACAATATGAACCTAGCTTTACTGACAGTTTTATCGATGTTGTTGTGTAACTTGACAACTGACTGATAATGCAAAGGGAATTGAGTTTTATAGATGGCATTCTACTGGGTAGAGAAAGCATGCGAACACCGCATCAGAAGGAAAAATCATCAGAAACGTTTCAGTTCCACCTTCATAATGCGAACTGCTAAGGAGTGGAATACACTCCGTCGTCTGTATTTCCTGAAAACTATAATCTGGGTCTCCTTTAAGGCTTTAGTGAATAGGTGCCTTCTAGACCTTTGTGCTCCATCTTCGGCCACATCGTCACTTACCAACAGGTGAGATCGTGGTCAAACAAAGGCCTATCAATGTTAAATCAGCTCCTCTACAGGCCGTTCACCGTAAGATGGCACCTGCCATGGAGTATTCACTTTTCTTTGGTTGGCAGTATTCCCAACGGCACAGAGACTAAGAGTATAACGCAGGGGACTATCTTACGGTAAACGGTCTGTATCAAAGTACTGCACTATAACATAGTTACCCTGCAATCAAGTGAAGGACGTAATAGCTTGGTAATAGCCTTGGGTATAATGAAGCGACAATGACGACGCCATGATAGTCGATCAATACCGTGCTTCCTGCGACGATGTGCGTCTTGTTTCCTGAAGATAGATTGATTGCTTACTTAGATCGTGTCCTGGCCTTTTCTGCCTTGAGACAGTGTTGGACAGAATCTAACTTGAGACTTTCTTTTGGATGAGTTTCAAGGTCCCGGAGTCTGAAGTTAACATGGATTTGTAGGGTTAAAAAGGTGTGGAAGTTTCTTGTGACCGCAATACTAATTGCGGTTCAAGAAGTCAAGAGAGGAGAGCTACCGATATGCCAACTCCATACAATAATACTACATAGTCCCACTTATATCATAAATGACAAAGTTACGATGTTTCAATGATTGTCACTCAATCACGCCGAAACGGCTGAACCGATTTCGATGAAATTTGTTATACACGCTTAGATTTTACACGAGCACAATTTGGCATAGATTATGACTTTTATCCCGGTAAGACCTTAGGCCTTAGAAGCCGTGGGCGGGTATTCAATAAAAATGTGACACCGAATTTCTAATAATTTGGCAATAATTTTAAATCTCGCAATACTGAAAAAAAAACCACGCAATGTCTACGCAATTTAGGTAAACCTTCACAACACTAATGAAATTAATTTTCGCGCAAACTATGACGCACATTAAAATTCGATCGTTCCCTCGCTCGTACAGTTATATAAATAAGGGTGGTTTTACCTCCTAACAATGTTGCGTGCGATTTCCCGCAGACTGGAAAGGGGAAATGAATGGGAGGGGTAAATCTGGGAAGTTAGATTTATAGAATGGCACGGCAATGCGGAAAGGTTTTACCGTTGTCCTGTCGCTTCTCCCAAATTTTAACAGCATACACTGCATGCACTGCGCGCGCCACCCTTATAAATAAAGGGCCCTACTCACCGAGATGCCATGGCGATGTTGCCGGCTACGTATCCAATCAATTCATATTGAAATGTATTGCAGTTAACCGACTTGGCAACAGTTTGGCAACGTCGCCAATTTGGAAGCGTAGCCAAAACCAACGGGTCACTTTGTGGAATTTGGATACCTGGCACGCTGGCGACGTAGCCAATAAAATGGACACTCACTCGGTGTCCAACCGGCCGCCAACACGGACGCACAGCGCACACGTGTTTTTTGGAAAAAATTAGACAACTGCCACTGTCAACCAAAGGTAGCCAGAGGTAGCCATGGATACGTAGCGGGCAAAGTCGCCATGGCATCTCGGTGAGTTAGGGCCCAAAGACGAAAAGTCTCATGTGCCTGTAATTTCACCGGCAACCACACCGTTCAAACCGGAACACACGAGCACTACTGCATAGTGTGAATAAAGTTCTTATTTTGGTATCTAATGTTGTGGTCCATCGTTTGTTTTCAGGCTATAGCATTTATAACTTTGTACTTGTTTTAGGTTGCTAATACAGGCTTGATAGTTGTCACAAAGTTGAGTGCAAAAAGACTCGAACACTGATAGGTTTTTTATTTTTTATTCTGTTTAGTCGGTCTCTCGTCGGAGTCGCCCGCTGTAGTTCACCCTTGGGAGTTGAATTGAATTTAAATATTCATTGTGTTGGTGGAACAGACTGCGATTGCGATTCAGGATTGTGCAGTGCAGTTTTTGCCGCCAGACGTAAACTTTTCATTTTACCATTGAATACCAGACGAAGGTTTACAAAGAAAATGTTCATTTTACCATACAATTTTGAATAGATGCTGCCTCTACTAAGCCTGGGTTTTTACCTGAAACAAAAAGGAAATCACATAAGAACCTTGTAATCTACTGAATAGTCTTTTTCTGTTGTCACACTGGTTCTTTTCTGGTCACTCATGCTGAGGTATGAAGCTCATAAAAAAATGATTGTGACCGTTTTGGTATAAGAAAGCAGTGTGGTGTGCTCCTGTGGTGTCTTTCAACAAAACTTCATGTAGTTTAATTTCAATAAGTTTTTTGTGAAAAATATATTTTCCAGTATACAAGCTTTTATAAAATTAGTGATCGGAACCGCGTGCTGATCAAAATGAGCCTAAACACGGCCAGTCTACTATTATCCCTCTAGAAGTTCCGTTGTCCATCTTCCGTCTCCATCATCAGATCAGCTCGCTGTTACCATAATATTGCATTGTCAGTCATCGGAACTTGACAGGGCTGTTATTCGCTTTGACCATAGGAGATTACTTGACAATGACGTGTGAAATCACAATGTATTCTGGACGATGATTCCACGCAGATATCGCAACGAGCCCGCGTTATGTCACGTTTGGTCATAGCGAATAAGGGGGCTGGTATGCAAAATTTCAGCTCAATCGATTGAGGATAACTGCTTTAAAATTCAGGTCCAAGATTCCAGCTGGATTCCACCCAGACAAACATACATTGCAAGTTAAATAAAAGCTTGTAAAAGTACGAGAAAAACTTCGTTTGTATCCAGAGCGCTCAAGCGCCCCCTAGCGGTACTCTTCATGAACTCTTCAACTCCTAAATCGGTTAGTTTAGTTGTGAAAGCAAACAACTACATCTCAGTTAAAAATGCCACGGCAAAATATTAGACGTGTTTAAAACATGTTAATATTGGAATAACCGTGACTTACTTTGTAAGAGAAAGCTTACGGGTCAATGTGTGTGAAATGGGCAATACTTTTAGATTTTTTACAGATAAAATTCATTCGTTAGCCTCGGATTAGCATGCGAACGAACGGAGCGTTTTTTTTTTATATATTGTTAGAATAACTGGGAACAAGAAGAATTACAAAAAAAAATACCTCCAACGCAAGGTAACGGCTGAACCGATTTTGATAAAACATGTCTAAGAACCATCGCTAGAAATCCTGCTTTCAAATAAAAAAAAACACATTTAAGTCGGTTCACCCGTTTAAGAGCTACGGTGCCACAGACAGACACACATAGCGGTCAAACTTATAACACACCTCTTTTTGCGTCGGGGGTTAAAAAAAGGTTCTCGAATTGCGATCACAAACCGGACAACAGGGTAGGGATACCCCCCTCTCGATGCACCAAGGACAATAGAGGTCGATATCGGTGGCTGGAGGCTGCTCTAGAATATTCGTCGTGGCATTCTAATGGTCCTATGCCCAATATAGTGACGTGGACTGCAGGCTGATGATGATGAGTATGGGTGATTGACGGAACTGACATGTGACCCACCTGATGTTAAGCGATAACCCCAGTCCATAGGAAGGTCACGGCCACCTAGGGCGCGCTCAACGTGGCATTACAATGCGCCCTTTATCCTGAGAAAGTCTTATGTGCTTGTAATTTCAACGACACTCATACCCTTCAAACCGGAACACAGCTTGGCGTCAGAAATAGGTATTGTTAATAGGTATCTTTTAGTAAGTAGAGCTTCTTTGTGAAACAGTTCGTCCGGGAAGCACTACCACCATACTATTTCTGCCGCAAAGCAGAAGTGCTCGCATTGCTGTGTTCCGGTTTGAAGGGTAAGAGTGCCGGTGAAATTACAGGCACATGAGACTTTTTATCTTTATGTCTCAGGATGGCGGGCGCAGTGCAATGCCACATAGGGTGCGTCCTAGGTGGGCGTGATCTGTGAGGTAATGCACTGTTCATAGGCAGAGGGTACCACTTAACATCAGGTGGGTGGTCATCTGGTTGACCCGTCATTCCAAGTAGTATATTAAAATAAAACTCAGCAATGAGAACACACCAATGATAAGTAAACTGCAAGTCTTCCGAATGAAACCTGTCGAAGATGGTACGAGACCTTCAAAATAAAAAATATTTTACATCCCAATCGCCCGAATATATTTGTACTGCAAATATAGCCTTTATTGCGACTGGTAGAAAGTATATGTGTGATTAACTTCCAAGTTGCGAACGAGATATGCCTACCACACCAACCCCAGAATCACAGCATTACATAAACGTATCAATTCCAAAATAGCGCATTACAAAACAGAACAATGAGCCACGATCAGAATTAGAGTGTCCAGCTATTCTCGGCCGGCTGAGGTTGTGAAATGTAAACGTCTATGCCGCAGCATTATAGGGCACAGAAGGGCAGTAAATATTTATAGCAAATTTAATGGCTGCAATTAAATTCAAGTTAACAGGATCATAAAATGGACAGAACAAACAACCCCTGAGAGACAGCTGCTACTATATCGTGTCACTGGTTCTTTCTTGGTCTGCATTATGTCAGATAACAGCTAGAGGTATGGTGACCCTAAAAGCGCCTAGTGATAAATGGTGAAAGTATTCAGTGCAAGACCACACGGGTTATTATGTAAGCTCTTCCATCGTCTTGTGCAATGTGCATCCCGTTCCATCTCAATGCTGGACATGGTCCTATTCGTTGGTGCAATCCCAATTCTACGCTAGCCCAATACGATAAATGATATTTATTGTTCGTAGAAGGTAGATACTTTGGATGCTGAGTATACAAAATGAGCATCTCTAGTAATCTCTACGAGATGCGACCTATATCGTCGCCCATCTAACAGGCGGGCATCTGCGCTCCTTTCCCGCCTGTGGCAACCACTCGGTTAGCAGCCTGCTCCACCTGTCATTACCACGCCTGACTACATGTCCTGTTCCAATTTGTATGACCACGACCAAAATGACGATCAAGATGACGCCCTAACAACTATCTTATACATACATATATAGACACACGCCTTTTTCCCCGAAGGGTAGACAAAGCCTCAATTGGGCCTCATTTCACTGTGGGTGTGGGTTCACATTTCATCTTGGGAAATAGACGTGACAAGTGGTGAGCTCATCGCCGTTTCTGCTTCCCACGACTGACTCTGCTAAAGCTTTCTTCAGTAATAACTGGTTATTACTGGAAGAAACTGTCTTATAAATGCAAAATTTTTATGTTTGGATGCACTCAATCACGCCGTAACGGCCAAACCGATTTCCATAAAAATGTGGCACATAGAATAGATTATGGCCTGGAGGGTAACCCATTGAGACAGGCTACTTTTTATCACAGTAACATACAAGCAAAAATGACATGTTGGTTAGGTAAATTAGAGTTTATTTTTTGCTGTACATTACGCTTTCTACACCTTTTTATTCTATGACTCTATGTTTACACCACCGTTGGTGTTTACGTCGGCTGCCTCGCCATACTATACGCTTTCACAGAATTCTGTACTGCAACATTATATTAAATATTTTTTTACTATACATTATGAATGATGAATGAAAATACTTTATTGTGCACCTTACGAACTATCTAGTTCGTAAGGTGCACAATATAAAAATTACACACAATAATAAAAAAAAAGTAACTGATCCGAATACAAAATGTGGATTCAATTGGTTTCAGACCAGCATTGTAAAGCTTCTAACTAACTATAAGATAACTGTGAATACTAGATTAATAAAATAAAATAAAAACTAATTGTAAGTAAAATAAATAAATAATATAAATAAATAATGCTGGACAGTTACCACAACATTATCTAGTCCCAAGCTAAGCAGAGCTTGTGTTATGGGTACTAGATAACTGATATACTTAATACAATACATTACATATATAGATATTTTTTACTTTTTTTTTTTTTTTATTTAAATACCCAGAACACCCTGAACAAATATCTGTGATCACAAAAAATGAACTGTTTTTCTTCTTGAAACTACCATTGCGAAGCCGGGACGGGTTGCTAGTACTTGATAAAGTAGACTCAACAGGTCCTATTTATTCATATAGGTATAACAAGCTTATATAATAAACCCGTTCACAAATAGTCCGTACAATAGCAGGAAAGTGTCATTTATTGTGATAACAGCTATCAACTAGCAACAGGCCGGTTTCCCCTCTATTGTATTTCAAACTGAATTTAACGATACATTTTATTTTTGGAATTGTAACCTGATAGAATATTGAAAATTATATATTCGGTGTACAAACCTATAATTTACACTAGATAACGCAAGTGCACCTTTTTTGGGTGTCAATTAGCCTGTCAGAAGTAGGTGCAATGCACCTATTAGCAAATCAGTTCGCTCTCGGCCGTCTTCGCGATAGCAGATATTGTCTAATTGATGTCTATTACCATTTTAGTGTTCATTGCGCTGCGTGTCATTAGCTTTCTTTTCAAGAGCAGAAATATTTAAAACAAGCTGCGCAATGAATATCAAAATGGACTTCGAAATCGAACTTCAGTCTATTCTGTTCACATCGCCAATTCAAGAGACAGCGGAATGCTTTAACGCTGTGTATTTTAGTGCATTAGAACGCTATAGATAGCGAGGTTGATTCCAATTGTTCTTACCAAACTTTCTAACAGCATTCTTATCACCATTCCATTCCATTAATCAGTCCTTCAATTACATAATGAGCAAGAGACGCTGATTGGGGTCGATACCCCATTATCGGGGATGACTCATCGATATCGTCTGACCTGAGCATATGGACCTTAGAATGTCAAGACGTTCAAATAAACAAGTTTTGACAACAAGTGATAACAAGTTTTTTTGTTGAAAAGTATATTTTACATAACAAGCTTTTATGAATTTAGTGATCGGAATGGTGTGTAGTCCTATAGAACAAATGGGAGTTACTGATCAAAATGAGCCCAAACACGGCCAGTCTACTATTATCCATCGAAGAGTGTCGTTGTCAACCTTCCGTTTCCATCATCATATCAGCTCGCTGTCACCATAATATTGTATTGTCTTTGGAACTTTATAGGTATGCCAAATTTCAGCTCAATCGAACACCGGGAAGTGGGTCAAATTTAACCTTTTTTTTTTACAGACATCGTGACAGTAAATATTGCATTATTTGACTATAACAACTGCTGGCTGGGCAATGCATAAGCCGAGTGAAACCAATTATAAAGAAATAAAGAAAAAAATACATTTTGACAGAATAAAGCGAGGTTCTCATAGTCTAGTTGCAGGATGTTTGCAGCGTTTGTTCGTATGTGTGTTTGTCCGACAATAACTGCAGAAACTTGGTAGGTTTTTTTATACTACTTGGAATGACGGGTCAACCAGAGGGCCCACCTGATGTTAAGTGGTTAATAATTTACGGGCGTTTCTATTCAAAGTTGAGTGTAAGGTAGAAGGTTTACTTTGCAACTATAACCTTTGTAGAGTCCTCAAGTTGACTCCTCGCTCTAACTAAGTAAAAACTATACATACTTGTATGTAGACGCGAGGGATCTCTGCTTCGGAAAGGTAGGTACAGATAGGTAGCCATGTAGGTAGGTTATGTGAATAGATTTTTAAAGATCGGTCATGTGTCTGAACGGTACAGGGGTTTTTGAGCTAAGGGGGTCAAAGAGGTCCCCCAAAAAATACCTAACTCATACCAATTAATCGATAAGCGATACATTGCGAGATCACGTGCGGGGTCAGCGCCTTGACTTTCAACCAAAGTTTAATTAAAGGCGACTTAAATTTTTTCTAAATTTTTAACTCACATACAATCATGTACAAACTAAACCTGCCCACTTATTCTCTATGACCAAACGTAACATACGAGCTCGTTACGATATCTGCGTAGAATCATTGTTTAGAATACATTATGACGTCATACGTTATTGGCAAGGAATATCCTATGATCATAGCGAATAAGGGCCCTGAACGCGTTCGATATTAGCTATTCGATCGCCACACCTATCACAACAAATACCAATGCACTTCACGCGTTATTTATCAAAGTTCTTTATATACAAACAGGTGCACGTGAGTACGAGCGATAAGATAGTGTTATCAGCATATGACACCCGGTATCCTATTAAAATTTATCGCCATTCATAAATATATACTAACAAATAATGGACCTATAATGTCTGATTTAGTAAATGAATTTAATTATTATAAATACACGTAGAGAAAACTAGATAATTTCAGGTTCAGAATAACGCAAACTTTTCGTTTACTCAGGAACTTATACATTGAATTACATAACGGGGTTCCTTTCAAACTATAAGACGTATTTTTAAGGCTCTATTTCTGCACCTTGGAATTGTGAATGGGACTTGTTGGAAAAGGAAGACGTATTCAGACCAGCCTATTGCCTAACAAACTGATAAATCGCTTTTGATCACGATTTTGCAGTACATTGCGCAGGGTCCTTTAGCATCTTTTCAAGAGTAGAAATATTCAAAACATACATCGTAATGTACTGTAAAATAATTATTGAAAGCAATTACCAGTTCGTTAGACAATATTAGATCAGAGACGTTCTGGAAAAAGAGGTCATACGTTTTTAAACTAAAGTGGTTAAGTAAGTAAAAGGCCAGGTCAAGAGTACCCTAAACCGACGAGCATGTCTGAAGAACCTCAGAGGAATGAAGCAAAAGAGGTACCTGTGTCAGGACAGAAGCAAGTGGAAATCAGTGGTGGAAAACCTATGCCACAAAATCCTACGCCTACCCCTGCATGTATGTATGTCTGCACCTTGCGTACACTAAAACTAGCAGAGCTTCGTCTACCAGGTTATGTTTTTTTTAAAGAGCCCATCCCGTAATATCTCAGACGAGTTTAATTCTACAAGTTGGGACTTACTCATTATTGCTGGTTCCTGCATAGGCTGCATACTGTGTGAATATTTTGTAAGCGCCTGTGTTTAGTTTTTAGTGTCATAATATTAACATATCGCAGTCTGTGTGAATGCCATCATTCCAAAGCACGGCTGCAGTTTGCAACGCACTGTACCTACTGATGGACTTCGCTTCTATTTTCATTTCACACTGTGCTATGTGGAAATGGGATAAAATATTAATGGTTCCAAAGGGAAAATTAATTGTTAATGACACGCAGTTTAAGGGGATTAAGAGTAACAACATTGTTAGCTTGTCAAATCCAGACTTATAACCAACGGCAAAAGGAAAAGCGAATAAAGAGACTGTATAAAGCCACTGAAAATGCTGTCACCATCAAAGAAAGTTCAGCTACAAACCACAATACACCAAGGTTATCTGGAAGAGAATGCTTTCTAGCATTAAGTTCGCCTTTGTATTTTGTACTTCTTTTTTATGTGCAATGGCAAAAACTAAGACAATAAAACAAAACTAAAATAAAATAAAAACCTACCTATCAGATCAGCAAGCCGTCACCCGATGGCAGCGTGCCCAGAATGCTGGCTGCATTGCCATGCTGAATGGCAATGCTTATTCGTTGACCAAAAAAAAAGCCAGCATTCCGGTCACGCGTGGACTCAAAAAGACGCTCCGCAAGTTCCTTGAAAATTGTATACTCCTGACACATGAAAGGGCGTGATGACCGAAACGGTCTGCCATCTCGCCACACTGGCAGCGATATGCCACTTGACAAGGAGCACCTATAGGTTTTTATTTTATTTTAGTTTTATTTATTTATTTTATTTTATTTATTGGATTTACAAAACAGATTACAATCACCTTAGTTTTGTTTTATTGTCTTAGTTTTAGTATTACATTTAATTATTAAAGACTTGTATAATAAATTACAATATATGTGCAATAAAGAATGCAGATGTATGTGTTTCTTTTTTATGTGCAATAAAAAAAATTGTATCTATCTATCTACAAACAATAAAGTTTCTAACCGACATGATAAAACAAAGTTAAAACTATTAGGTACTGCCTCAATAGATCCATTAATCAATGACAAATGGGAGGCTAACAGGGCTACGGTGACTTCATTGAGTCACCCGCTCCATCATCACATTACCTCTATTGAAGGTTAACAGGCTTTGACTGATGAACTGTTTCAGTTAGTAGCAAAGATGATTATGCTTGCATTTTATGTCCAATCTTACAATTTACTAAATACAGTTCGGACTATGTTATAACTAGCAGAGCCCCGCGGTTTCACCCGCGTAAATGTCGATCCCGTGGGAATATCGGGATAAAAATATGCCTATGTGTTATTCCGGGGGGCCAGTTATCTCCATTCCAAATTTCATCCAAATCCGTCCAGCCATTTCAGCGTGAAGAAATAACAAACACTCACACACAAACTTTCGCATTTATATTATTAGTGTGATCCGATGTCATAAACATCACAAATGGACTGAAAATGCAACGCGGAAATGTAAGTTTAACTAAATGTGACCGAAACTTAAACGAAGATAAATCGGAATAAAAATAACATTTGGTAGGTAGGCTGGTGATAACAATACAATTGGCATCTTCGTATATTCGCTGAATCGGTACACGATTCGCTGAGAAAGGAGAGTTATCAGGTCAACGCGATTTTTTTTTTTTTTTTTACTACTTGGATGACGGAGCAAGCAAGAGGCCCACCTGATGTTAAGCGGTAACCTCTGCCTATGAACAGTGCATTACCTCATAGATCACGTCCACCTAGGACGCAACCTATGTGGCATTGCACTGCGCCCGCCACCCAGAGACATAAAGATGAAAAGTCTCACGTGCCTGTAATTTCACCGGCACCCTTACCCTTCAAACCGGAACACAGCAATGCGAGCACTACTGCTTTGCGGCAGAAATAGGTATGGTGGTAGTACTTCCCCGGACGAACTCTTTCACAAAAAAGCTCTACTACTACTAAGCGAACTACCAAGTTTAATCAACAAAGTATTGGAAACGGGTTTAGTCTCATCAAAGAACTAGCTCTATCTACACGGATGTGTTTTACGATCCTTTCAAGTAACCACTTGAAAGAATATATTTTAATTTCCGCAGGAATGCCGATGGTCTACCTACGTATAACACCAGTTATATAGCCAGTGCGTAAGCTTACTATTAACAAACCTCACCAGATGTGACTGGCATTCTTTCATAATAGCAGGGCCGATATAAATACGCCACGCAGTGTTGGATTAGGGATATGATGTCAGAGCTCAGAGCCCAGCCAGACGCAGAGGTTTCGAGAAACTATATAGCGAAGTTTTTTTTTTTTACTTTTGTAGACCATTGTTAGACCAGGACATCACTTTTTTAATACTAGGTACTCGTTTCGTTTCGTATGAGGTAGTGCTGGCCTCTGGTGTCAGAGTTTGTCAAGCCGCCCGAGGGCCTCTGACATGGCTTATCGACTGCTATTAATCAATAACAGCCGGGACCGACAGCTTAATGTGCCCTCCGAAGCACAGAGCGATGGAAATCCGCACATAACTTAGAAAAGTCATTGGTGCGGAGCCTAGGATCGAACCCGGTTTCGTTGGATTCTGAGTTGCACTATTGAACCAGGTACTTGGAATTACGGATCATGCAGATGGCCCACTTGATGTTGAGTGATACCCTCTGTCTATGAATCACATAGACCATAGGCATTATCACATAGGTCACGTCCATCACATACGCCCGCCACCCTGAGACATAAAGATGAAAAGGCTCATGTGCCAGTAATTTCACAGGCACCCTTACCTTTCAAACCGGAACACAGCAATGCGAGCACTACTGCATTGCGGACTTCCCCGGACGAACTCTTTCACAAAAAAGCTCTACTACTAATAAAAGTGGTACGTGACGATGTGGCCGAAGATGGAGCACAAAGGTCTAGAAGGCACCTATTCACTCTAGCCTTGTAGAGACCCAGATAATAGTTTTCAGGAAAGACAGACGACGGTAGTGTTTTCCAGTCCTTAGCAGTTCGCATTATAAAGGTAGAACTGAAACGTTTAGTACGAAAAGAGGGTATACTAATGAGGTAAGGATGGTACCTAACCGTCGTGTGTCAGCTCGTCCTATGATGAAAAGGAGATGGAGGGATGGAGTTATTGAGTACTCCGAGGCAATTAGTATCATAGTACCAGGAACATGTCTGAAATAAGTCATACTTGGCAGTTTAGTCTTGGTTCGTTCGAGATGGAAGAAGTTGAATATACTGTGTGCGTCATTGCCCTGGATTTCCATAAGTGCACTGGGCTTATTTCGGTATCACTTTACTTTTATGCATCAGTTCTGAATTTGGTATGTAATTTGGCCTGCTGGTTTCTGGCTTTGGGTTCTCGGAATTGTTTTGGTAGCAGTGCAGCTTTCATTGCGATGCATACTACTGCAAAATTGGTTTATTGATGTTCGTGGCATCATTTAATTAGGCCTTGTCTGAAAACCAGCGCTGCACTAAACCTAGGTCTGGTGCAGCATATTCTGAGACAGGGACCTGTTTGACCCCACACAACACACAACCTATCATCTTACTTGTAGTATCTACCTATACCTATACATAGTAGATTTTTGTGTTTGTCTTCTTGTTTTATGTGTGTGTTGTGCGTGTGGTAAAATAAATAAATTTTCTTTCTTTCTTTCTTTCTTTCTTTCAAAATTCAATCAAATCTCTGTTACAGTCATACACTTAGAATTTGTTCCAGTACTATGTCTCTGTTCTATGTTTCTGTTCTATGGTTGCCACTACGTATGTAAACATCCCGTTTTATTTACGTCAGATATGTTAGAACTATGTCGTGGCGTGGCCGGCCTAAAAATGGACCCCTCCGTCCCTTCCCGTGGATGTCGTAAAAGCCGACTAGGGGATTACACCACGGGATAAGCATTCACTTGAGTAATCAACGCCAATACTGCGATCACCAATCCGCCTGCCAAGCGTGGTAATTATGGCAAATCCCCCCATTGTACTCTATAGTGGCGGCCTCGTCCAAAAGTGGACGTCTAAAGGATTGATGATGATGATGATGATGATGATGGTAGAAGATGTGCTCAGTAAAACAGAAGCCTGTAACATCGAGTAAGTACATACAAGGCTAGAGTGAATAGGTGCCTTCTAGACCTTTGTGCTACATCTTCGGCCACATGGTCAACTACCAACAGGTGAGATTAGCGGTCAAACAAAGGACTATCAATGTTAAAAAAAAACATACATATACACACGCCCTTTTTCCCCGAAGGGGTAGGCAGAGCCTCAATGGAACTCTTTTGACAACAAGTGGTGAGCTCAACACCGCCATGGCTTCCCACGTCTGACTTAACTAACGCTTTCTTCCAGCAATAATACATTCCATAAAAAGCTAGCAGCCAGGACAAATATACCAACGCATCTTATCAACAAGTCCTGGTAAACCATCGTGCGAGCAAAATACGCTCCGCTGGATATCAAAGGAATCAAATCCCATACGTATTTAAAAAAAAAAAAAAAAAAAAAAAAAATGTTTATTTCATTAACTTAAAGTCTACAATTTAACAGGGTTTGGACACTCCTTTTAAGCAAAAAATATGCTTGTGTTAGGAGATACCGCTCTTCTATATCCATCGTTATTTTTTCTTTTTTTTTTTAAGTAGTATTTGTACATAAACATAACATTAAACATTTTTAGCAACAAAACAGAGACAGAGATAGCGCAGAGAAAAAGTTTGATAATTATTGTAACCTAATAATTGTAACCAAGTATGAGGAAGTGTATGTGGGTGTGGTGTGTGAGGCAGTGTGGGTAAATGTAAGTACGGGCTCTCCTGCTACCACCAGTCTCTTAAGAGTCTGGGTATCACAGGAGAAACCCTGATGAGTGAATGTGAGTGAGTGTGTGTATCTGTGTTTGTGTGTGTATGAAAGTGTGTGTGTGTGTGTGTGTTTAACTTATAACATAATCGTTTGCACCATACTCTCTATTTCACCATAACTTTTTGTTTTCAGCCAAACAGTTAGCGACTTTTTGCAATTAAAGTATGTCAACGGATAAATTTCTAATTGTTTGTTTATCTTATTATAGAGGTGGGATGATTGTCTTGGGTACTGTCTCTTAGCAAATGTAGTCTTAACTGTGACATCAGGTGCAGCGTTTTTCTTTCTCCTACTTTTGATTTCAAAGCAACGCTATCACCCAGAACATAATGATAAATACATCTATTCATATTTCATATTTAATTCAATTCATATTTTACTTCAGCTCACGCGACGCATGCTAGGTACTCTGAATTCCACAATATTAATAATAGCATATTTTGTCCAGTTTCCTGGTCATGTCGCGTTGCATTAGTATTGTACAGTATTCGATAATTGAAAGCAAACATCCAAACAATGCAAGCACCTCAAACATGATATCGTCATAGCCCAGGCAATAATAAAGGCCAGTATAGTGTAGGGATGAAATCACTTTATCATTTTTTTTTTTTTTTGACGGAACAACCAAATGGCCCACATGATGTTAAGCGGTAACCTCTGCCTATGAACAGTGCATTACTTCATAGGTCACGTCCATCTAGGACGCACCCTATGTTAGCATTGCACTGCGCCCGCCACCCTGAGACATAAAGATGAAAAGTCTCATGTGCCTGTAATTTCACCAGCACCCTTACCCTTCAAACCGGAACACAGCAATGCGAGCACTACTGCTTTGCGGCAGAAATAGGTATGGTGGTAGTACCTACTTCCCCGGACGAACTCTTTCACAAAAAAGCTCTACTATTACTTATATCTATAGTTATGTTGATAATTCAATTCAATTCATTTATTTATTTCAGGCAACAGTGAAAAATGTACATTTTACCTAGACAAAGGCCCATAGTAATATATACCTTACAACTAACATACATATAAAGATAATATTTGGCAGAAACATTCTGTACTCAATTCTAATCAAGAATTTGGAATATGAGCAAAATCGGTCAAAGGTTGTCAACATATACAGGTGAGTTATTTTCTGGGCTACTTAGGCAAAGACTACAGTTCAAAATGATCCTTGTGATTTCAATGAATAAAATACTTTTGACTTTGACTTTGACTGAAATCATGAGAGTTACCGAAAAGTAATGTTAGGACTTGAAGTAAAAAAAAACGAATACCTATTTTTTTTTTTTTTTTTACTTTGATTAGACCTTTAGTTTGACCACGGTCTCACCTGTTGGGAAGTGACGATGTGGCCGAAGATGGCGATTGAAACGGTTGAGTTGGTTAAGTTTTATAAATAAAAAAATTGCCTTTTTGGGTTCTTTGTTTGATCATGATGGATCGGCATGATGCATAGTTTTATGCAGGTTAGTGCTAGCGAGGACTACTGTTCACAAGAACTACTAGTAAATATATGGTAAAGGTGAGGATTAATGTTACGAATAACATAATACTTCGCATTTTATGGAGTGCGTCGAATCCATAAATAGAATAGAAAAAAAAACAAAGTTGCTTTCAAATTGCGAGTATTAATTTCCTAATACTTCAAAAAAAACGAGAGTATAAGAAAATTGAAAGAAGTCATTGCGTTTCTTAATATTTGGAATAGTCTTTATTTTCGCCGTTCATTTTTGTAAACGACTTCCGCTAGCGCGTGCGCGATGGCGCGCGGGTCACCGCGTGCGCCAAATCGTCGTTACCAGACTCTTCAACCTTTCAACACACTGGTTAATTCTACTAACAGTCCAACTGGGCTCTTTTCAGGGCCACCATGTAGGAATGCCAAGAAAGACGCAGAAGAATGTAATTTCGCTTATCTACAGACTGGTCTTGCCTGTGTTAACTAGCTGCCCTACTTGGACTGTGGATCGTGCGTGATAGACGATATGCCGTCAGCGATCATGCTACACGGCATGCATGTCGCGACGAAAGAATTTTAGTCGCGAATGAGGTCAAACATTTAGCAAAATGTTTGTATTGATATAAACCTCTTTACGCTGTCAAATGCGCGCCGTACGTAATATGATTCACAGTCCATCAGCATGAAGTTCTAACTTCTACTGGTGATTAGACTGTTGTTTTTATTTGATTTAAAAGACGGAACAAGTGATGTTAAGCGGTAACCTGACTATAACAATTAATGATCTCACAGGTCACTTCCACTTAGTAGGACACGCCCTATATGTGGAATTGCACTGCGCCCTCCACCCTGAGACATAACGATCTCATGTGCCTGTTATTTCATCGATACCCATACCCTTGCTTAGCGGCAGGAATAGGTATGGTGGTATGGTAGGTATGGTATGTCTGTATGTAGAGCTTTTTTGTAAAGGAGTTCGTCCGGGAAAGTACTAACTTTCCCGGACGAACTCCTTTACAAAAAAGCTCTACATACATACATACATACGCATAGACAAACGCATTTTTCCTCGAAGGGGTTTGGGCAGAGCCTCAGTGGGCCTCTTTTCACAGTGGGTTGTACCATCGTGTAATATAAACGTGACAAGTGGTGAGCTCATCGCCACCATTGCTTCCCACGACTGACTCGGCCAACGCTTTCTTCCAGTAAACACATTCCTAAGCTAGCAGCCAGGACAAATCTTATACTAAAAATATACCATTACAACATATAACAAAACTAGACTGCGAATGTTTTTTTTATAACGTTGATATACCTTTGTTTGTCTACGATCTCACCTGGTGGTAAGTGACGATGTGGGCGTTTTTTTAATAAATTTTTTATTCATTTTTGTATGACAGGTCAAGCAGGTGGCCCAGCTGATGTTAAGCGGTACTCTCTGCCTATGAACAGTGCATTATCACATAGGTCACGTCCACCTAGGTCGCGCCCTATGTGGCATTGCACTGCGCCCGCCACCCTGAGACATAAAGATGAAAAGTCTCATGTGCCTGTAATTTCACCGGAAGGGAAACCCTTCCATTGAAATTACCCTTCAAACTGGAACACAGCAATGCGAGCACTACTGCTTTGCGGCAGAAATAGGTATGGTGGTAGTACTTCCCCGGACTAACTCTTTCACAAAAAAGCTCTACTTCTACTAAAATGGAAAATGGAGCACCAAGGTGACGGGATGGTGGAGTTCACAACACAGAAAACTACATCATCGAACGAAAGTAGGTTCCGTACAGTACAAGAGGCCCAACATCGCAAAGTCAAATCGGTCACACACATCAAATGTCTAACTATAGTCATAAATGGTCCGGTCAACCTTTGTTCACGCTTGACCGTCTCACAGTGTGAAACAATGGTCAATGGCAATCGTGCTGTATCATACCGTCACGGTGGCTGGAGATATGAGCAGAAGGCGAACAAACACAGAGTAGCAAGTGTTAACAACATTGTTGAAATATTCTTAAGAGCTGGTTTGAAATAAGTTTGTTGTAAAAATATTTTTTTCATTAAAATCTTTATTAAAATTAGTGATCGTAACCGTGTGCTGATCAAAATGAACCTAAACACGGCCAGTTTACTATTATCCCTCGAGGAGTTCCGTTGTCTACATCATCAGATCAGCACGCTGTCACCATATTATTGCATTGTCATCGGAACTTGACAGGTATGCAAAATTTTAGCTCAATCGGTTGAGGATAACTGCTTTCTTATTCAGTTGCAAGATTCCACCCGGACAAACATACATTCCGTTGTCCACCTTCCGTCTCCATCATCAGATTAGCTCGCTGTCACCAGAACTTGAAAGGTATACCAAATGTCAGCTCAATCGGTTGAGGATAACTGCTTTAAAATTCAGATGCTTGCATCCGGATACAACATTGCAAGTTAAAAGGTATAAAGCTGTTTTTTTTTTTTTTTTTCAAAACAAGCTTTTATGAACTTAAGAGATCGGAACACTGTGCTGATCAAAATTAACCCAAACGCTAATTACTAATCATCGAGGAGTTTCGATATCCACCTTCCGTCTCCATCATCAGTTCAGCTCGCTATCATCATTATATTGTATTGTCATCGGAACTTGACAGGTACGTAAAATTTAAGTTCTTCTTTTGGACGGAACTGGTTTAAAATTCAGTTGCAAGATTTGACCACATACTAACAAGTAGAATTCAATAAAAGCTTTTAATTACTTGACAACAACCGACCTTGTATCACCAACGGTTTTATGTTTGAATTCATACAGTGCATGTTGTATGATGTCGTTCCTCTTACAATTAATTCATGTTTATGTTCATAACTTTCCTACAGCGAGGTAATTGTAGAGCCATTGTTCAGGAAAACTAATTACAATCATAATCCATACTAGGAAGCCGTTCAGTTATAAATCAACTGAGATATTGAGTCGTGCGTCCACGCAATTTATCTAGAGCTCCACAAATTACAATTGTGATTGCTGTTAGTGCTCTTACAGATCATTAATAAGATGTCATAATGAATCACTAGGGGGCGCCGGGTGTGGAAACTTGATATCCTCTTCTACTTAAGAGAAGTTCGATGTTTCCTGGTAGAGTTTCGCTTGAGGCGCGAAATTAAAATTGTATTGTGTTTTTTGCGCATCACAGCTCATCAACACATTTTGAGATAGCGAAAGCTGATTTTGCGAAAAGTAGGAGGCCTAACACGCATTTTGATTGAAAATTACTCATAATTATCATTAGTTTTTCTAAGAATGTCATTAAATAATTTTGCAGTTTATGATTTTTTTGTTCTTTGACATTCATAGCTAAAGTAATGGTAATTACAAGACACTTTCAATCAAAACATGCGTCTTAGGTATCCTAGTTTCCGCAAAATCAGGTTCCGCTATCTCAAAATGTGATGATGAGCTGTGATGAGCAAAACCATAATAAAATTTGAATTTCGCGCCACATGCTAAATGTTCCACCTTAAATTACAGACAGCAGTCTGTGCTGCAATTTTTCGAATACGATTTCATTGCAATTTGTTCTGAAATTAATGATTTCAAACACTGATCAAATGCAATTCTCATATTTCTTTGATGTTGCAAAGGATTTTTTATCAAACGAATATGCATACAGGAACCCCTTTCATCAAACGCTTAAGCCTCAAAGCGAAAACACATAACGTATCTCCGATACATCCATTCACTAGCAACAGCGTGTATGAAAGTAGCTCAGCCATATACGCGAAGGCCGTGGGATAAACGATGAATAGAATTGCGAGCCGATCCAGCCGATGTTTTCACAAAATGCATCTTTATTTATAAACCCTCATTTTACAAATACAAATACAAATATATTTATTTCGTCAGAATTTTACGTAAAGCAACATAGTCAATCAAGCATTGCAATAGAAAATACGACTAAATAAAAAAAGCTTTGCAAACATACTATCCCTGCGGTGAGCGCAACGATTCGCCTGCCCAGGTTATTTGTAACCGACACGGTGACATCACAGTATTCAAATTAAGGGGCACAAGAACCGGTTCATAATGTTTTTTATGGTCATGTTCGAGAGGGAACACATGTCAGAAACATTGGCCGCGGCCCGGCTCATAGGAATGCTGAATTAAAACCATGAATCGATGTCGCAGAATTTAGGAGACATTCATTTATGAAAATGCTTGATAAAATATAGCCTTCAATAAAAGTTTTTTTGTGAAAAATATATTTTTCAATACAAGCTTTTATAAAATTAGTGATCGTAACCGTGTGCTGGTCAAAATGAGCCTAAACACGGACCAGTCTACGATTATCCATCGAGGAGTTCCGTTGCCCACCTTCCGTCTCCATCATCAGACCAGCTCGCTGACACCATCACATTGTATTGTCATCGGAACTTGACAGTTATGCCAAATTTCAGCTCAATCGGTTGAGGATAACTGCATCAAAATTCTGTTGCAAGATTCCACCCGGATTCCACCCAGACAAACATACATATACATACATTGCAAGTTAATAAAAAGCTTGTAAACTAGGCAAAAACCGTTGCGTTGAATTTTTAAACAGATTCTCAAATAATTAAGACCTCACAAATAACTTTACAAAAGTTGATTCCACAAAATGAGTATCAGAATGTGCTGGTAAAGTTGCAGAAACTTAGAAACGGCTGATGACATCACCGGCTATAAAAATACGGCGGTTGGGGGACCGGTTCCGCGTGCAGCGAGCGAGGTGTCCTGGATAGACGCTCTGAAGGATAACACTTTATTTTATACAGCAACGAATAAACTTTTCATTCAAGAGACACCTACAGACTTAGAGCATTGCGGCCTCCGTTCTGTGTTGCTCGATGCCTACAGATAATAATAATTTGACAGCTAAGAATGTTGCCTTCTTTTTACAAGCTTTTATTTAACTTGCAATGTATGTATCTTTTTACAAGCTTTTATTTAACTTGCAATATATGTTTCTGTGGGTGGGATCCAGGTGGAATCTTGCAACTGAATTTTAAAAGTTATCCTCAACCGATTCAGCTGTTTGGCATACCTGTCAAGTTCCGATGACAGTACAATATTATAATAGCATAATTCTTACATTGAATGAAGGTTTTCTGTTCGAAAATTATGTCCTGATATGTAGGTTTTTTATCATGGAAATCTCTACGATTGCAGTGTCGATAAAAACAGGTCATTGAGATTGTATACAATGTGGCAGACTTTATTGAAAGTGCTGACGCGATAGGGCTCTTGGAAGTAACAACCAAATTGCCCATTGTGAATGAATCATGTATATGTAGGTAGTAGGGGTGTGAGTCTGAACGCCCAATTTTCACTCTAACGTACATTCCGTTATAACTCTAAATGGATAAATCTGAACAATAAAAGCTCGATCTGACTGTTTCGATTCAGACTAATATTGGCATAAATAAGATTCGATTGTATCTACCTTGTGCAATTGTATCGGGTAATTAACCTTTTAATAAGCATCGCCATTCATTTTATTTGATTTGGATGTAATAGCTGATCATTGAGGTGGAATTGGGTAATATTACAGTAAACGGCCAATCGAGGAACGTGAACCTACCGATTACCTACAAGGTTGGATCGGTAAAAGCCTGTACGAGGTAAACATACTCGTACACAAGAGGTGTGGTCCGGTTGTGCTACATTTTGTAGCCATCATGACAATGCCAACAATACCACCTGCATTATAGGGGAAGCTACGAGCTAACTATTTCAAAATGATTGTCCTATATACAGGGCGTCCCAAGACTATGCTACACATGAAGGGAACGTGCCTTAAATACTGTAGATCATAGGATATTTTGCTGAAAAAGACTTTATTTTATTTTTTAAACTTAGTAATACTGCATTTAAAGAAATCTGCATTCTTTCAATGCAGCCAACGAACCGACTTAAATGTGAAAAAAAACCCCGTATTTCTATGATGCCAATCGAAAGAATAGATAAAAATAATAATTCCTCATAAGTAACATAGTATCTTATAAAAAAAAAAAACGTAAAAGGTTTGATTCCATTAAATGTTCGGTTCGATTCCCAGACGAAGCAAGTAATTTTTTTTAAATGTTTGAATGCAGTATTACTAAGTTTTAAAAATAAAATAACGTTTCGTTTCAGCAAAATATCCTATCTACTATATCGGTACTTTCCCTTCATGTCGCATAGTCTTGGGACGCCCTGTATACCCAGACTGCATCTATCACATGCGCAAGAACGCCATATTGAACAGTTGTTTTCAAGCGTGCGATTTCACATTTGGGACCAGCGGTACAGACTGGAATAACTCGTTTTAAGTCATCGGTTATCAATATATAATCAGGCACATTCATCGAATCATCATACTTATTCGCAGCCAACTTCACTCTGCTGGCTGCTGGGTATATATATCTTCTTTTTTTTAACTATGATAGATCCTCGTTTGACCTCGATCTCACTTGTCAGCAAAATTATCAGTGAGTAACATGGGGGTATAACTTTAGCAGGTTTTTGTATCTGGTGTGTGGATAGATTGGGAGGGAGGGTAGGGGGGATCCCGACACTACCCGTGCGAAGCCGGGGCGAGTTTCTAGTCTATCATAAATTGGCATGAGAACATTAATCCCAAGGTTGGTACATAATGATCGTAAAGTTGGAGCACTCATTCAGGCCTTTTAAAGGAGTGACCTCATGCATTGGTCATGCATGTTATAAGAAAAAGTTAAATTTGCACTTTGGTATCGGAAGAAGATTTACTGCTGAAATGTTGGGAGGTGAACCAGCAGTCTGAATAGCCTTTACTATAGCCTTTAATATACTTTACTATAGGTGTGTAGTATACTGTACTATCGACTATACTGTCGGGGCTGAGGGTCCCAGCAATGACAAAAAACCATGGCTATCAGCCTCATAATTTATAACCAGGTATTCGTTGGTATAAGTTTTGTCTTGGCTGCTAGCTTATTATGGGATGTGTTATTACTGGAAGAAAGCGTTAGCCGAATCAATCGTGGGAAGCAATGGCGGCGATGAGCTCATCATTTGTCACGTCTATATTCCACGATGGTGTAACTCACTGTGAAAAGAGGCCCATTGAGGCTCTGCCTATATTCCACGATGGTGTAACTCACTGTGAAAAGAGGCCCATTGAGGCTCTGCCTACCCCTTCGGGAAATGGCGTGTGTATGTATTTTAAGCATCCAGTCCAGTCAAATCTAGAATCGGTACACAATGCGTGATGGACCATACTTCTAATCTAGGCTAGCATAGTAAAGTCGCCTTTTTTTTTAATAATACACAGGCAGCTCTCGGAGCTGATGCGTATTATTATCTTAGTCCTTATTAGTGCATTTTAAATGTTTGTCAAGTCTATTTTTGAAAGAATTCACTGAGAGGGCACTGGAGGGCAATTCTCGGATTGTAGAGATTATCTCTAAATTAGAGATAATGTCGAAGCATGAATGTCTACAAAAAATGTCACGAAAATGTCACAATAACCGTCAAATCGAATTCGATTTGAATGATTTTGGTCGACTTATGTCTATTTGTGACATCACGAGAATAGCAAATTAAGATCTTATTCGACATTTGCCATCTTTTTTCGACATATGTCGAATTCGACATAATCTCTAAAGCACGAGAATTGCCCTCCTGATCACTGAGTCTGGTAGGCGGTTCCAGGTGCGCACAACGCGATTGGGCAATATGTGCATCCCCGGATTGCTGGCACTTGGCCCGCTTTGCAGTTTCAGCGAGCTTTTGTTACATATAAATCTTTTTAGCGGCAAAAAAGGATAGGAGATTCCACAAGCTTTCAATTAATCGCAAAAGTGTGGCATCTCCACAGTTTAAAACTGATGATGCTATTAAAATGTCTCAAGTTCGTCGAACCTGCAATCTCTGCATGCCGGAGCGTCGTCGACGGCATCCGGTCTAGGACCGGACCGCGGTGGTTCCGTTGCCATACTAGGAGAGTACGCGAATAGCCGTGGATTCTACTCTGGAGTAGTAGACATGTTTGCTGTGACACTGACTTTTTGCGAAAGGACTGATTCGCCATGTAATCAGTTTAGCGAAAGATTGGTGGCCTTCTATCTTCTTCGCCCTGTTACTGTTTGCTGCTAAAGCAGGGTTTTTCAGCAGTTTGAGCAGCTTACTAGTGTGACTGGCTTGTATGGTGGTCCTAAAAAGAGCTATAGGACCGATGGTGGTCAAAGAACCTTCCTTGATGCACATAAGCGATAAATCTAAAGGATGGTCTAAAAACTATTAGTATTAAAATTTTATTTTTGTAGTATACTGGGTAATTCAAATTTTGTAATTAGTTTTTATCTATACTTATATTATAAAGAGGAAAGATTTGATTGTTTGTTCGTTTGTTTGCATTGAATAGGCTCAGAAACTACTGAACCGATTTGAAAAAATATTTCACTGTTCGGAAGCTACACTATCCCCGGGCACAGAATAAATAATAGTACAAGCCCCGGGTGACATAGGCTATATTATACTTTCAAAAAAATTAGGGATCTTTACTATAACTTCAATAATGAAACCCGAGGTATAAAAAATATATCTAAAATATACTTTACATCGCGTGCGCTGCAAAAAGTATTGATGATAGAATAAAATAATAATGGATAAACAAAAAATACACTACATTATCGCCGAGTGCTATCAGGATATGGTTTATTAGCTAACGCCTACGGCTACACTCGCGTTATTTGTGGTTCCACTCCGTGACGGTTAAGCGGATTATGATGGCATTTGGTATGTGGATGGATGCGGCGGGGGGTTTTAGGAGGCGGGGTGCTGTTTTTCATCCTGAAACTTCACATGCGAAGCCGAGGCGGGTCTCTAGTTTAAAATAAAACACTAAATGAAATGAAATCTTTTCTATCACCGTCATTTGCGTCTCTAAAGTTATAGGAGACAGTTTTGAACCAGCAAGAACCTTAATAAAATGATAAGGTTCAAAAGCCATGGCAGCCACATTAACAGAGTCAACTTATGCACTTTACGCACAGCAAAAAGTTAAACACGAAACAAAATGGCCAAGTTTTACTTGATGCATGTCGCGCCGCGCCTCCTTGACACCGTTCAAGTGGCATATACAACTCCGCTGTCAATCTACTTGCTGGGCCCGTTGTTTGTTTTGGATCGAGGTTAGCCATAGCTTCACTTGGCTGCACAGAAGTTGTGCTTTTTATTATTCCAAAGCATCATGGCTATATTATGTTCGTATTCTTATGAGGCTCATTGTGATGAGGTGAGGGGGTCAAGGCATCGCCTTCCTCATCAATTCGCAGTAAAAACAGGAGGCCAATTCTCGAAAGTTGACCGAAACGAATGTGTATTCTGCTCCCTCATACATACATACATAGACACACGCCTTTTTCCCCGAAGGGGTAGGCAGAGCCTCAAAGAACCGCTTTTCACAGTGGGTTACACCATCGGGGAATATAGACGTGACAAGTGGTAAGCTCATCGCTGCCATTGCTTCGCACGACTGACTGAACTAACGCTTTCTTCCAGTAATAACACATTCCATAATAAGCTAGCAGCCAGGACAAATCTTATACCAACAAATCTTACTAGCAAGTCCGGGTAATCCCTGAGTCGGCTTTTACGACAACCATGGGAGGTGACGGAGGGGTCTATTCTTAGGCCGGACACACCACGGCACCCTCGTATAGCTAGTATAAGTAACGGTTTTGGGTTTGTTTTGGTAAATTATCGCGATTGGGGCCCTGATTTACCAGCCTAAATGCAATACAGCTATATTCAGTCAGTGAAAGGTCTTTAATATGCGTTAGAAGTTGATGATTGGCTGATAAGGAACGTTTGAATTGCTAAAACACATAAATTCCGACTAACTATCTGTCTAGCTAGACTTTCCCTCCACAAACTCCACAGCCAGCTAACGGTAATTCCAATCATACATTAATAAGGAACGATTAAGATCATAAACCTCTAACCGTTAATAGACCAATCAAATCCAAGCTGGTGGTAACTAATCCTAACAAGAAGCTTTTAGCAATCAACTGATTATGATTCACTTTGCTTGCCCTCGATAACTTAACGAAGTGCTAGGTTACTCATCATACCTAAGTAGTTATGTGCCTATCACGCGTGTTACGTAGATAGATAGATAGATAGAAAACACTTTATTGCAGAACACAGAAAATAAGCTATTTAAAAATTAATATTAAACTAACAATGTATATTAAGTACAATGGGCGGTCTTATCGCTATAAGCGAACTCTGCCAGACAACCTTGGGATGGACTGGAATTATTTGCACGACATAGACAGGTGGCTTAAAATCTGCAATACAACCTCTTAAATTAAAAATAAATAAATATAACAAATGACTACCTAATTTATAAATTTAAAAATGGCTACACCAATTTATGTACCTAAGTATTTATACAATTTATATTATTAAAAAATACAACTAAATAACTTAATATCTAAACTTGATAAAATATAATACTTATATATAAATTTATACATGTAATATACATACTATACCTACCAAATACCAGTTACGTATGGTTAAGGTGGATGCTCACGCTTGAGGCGCGAAGTTCAAAGTTTTTGGTGTTTTTGCCCATTACAGCTCATCAACACTTCTTCCGATGGCAAAAGTTGATTTCGCGAGAATTAGGAGACTAAACACACATGTTTTAATTGTTTCTCATAAATATCATCAGTTTAGCTACGATACCCCTAAACACATTTTTTCCATATAAAGCAGGTAAACAGTCGCGCTGGCCGAAATCGGCCTGGATGGCATCATCATCATCATCAAACACATTTTTTTTGTTTTTTTTGTTTAGGGTTATCTTAGCCAAAAATGGTCATGTAATGGCTCATGATGATGATGATGAGGTAAGAGGTCTGAGGGTCGCTCGAAGTGACGCAATCGAGAGGTTATCTGTTTTATAAATAGACGTGATAGCGGCAGGACGTGCCGCGATTACTCATTATTACGCTTGTATTATGCTAATTAATGGCAGTTATAAATATGCTCGGCAACTAGAATAATAAAACTAAACGGCCTTTATAAATAACACAGATTTTGTAGTGGACGGGTGGACGGGAGATGGTCAAGGCGGTCACAGAATGGTGGCGAAGAGATGCTCGAAGACCAAGGTGCGACTCTCCCGATTGGACTAGACTCGATGGTATATAGTATGCCATCGTTAGCGTAGCTGGATTTGAACTGAGCAGATTTTACGAGGCGTTTTCTAATTGCAGACATGTTTAGGGTATTACAGTGTGTAGTTGAAAATGCCTGAAAGTGCTAGATGCGGTGAAGGAATAAAGGAGTAGTTCCTGATGGATCCCTTATTACCTATAACTTTGATCCTGATAGATCCTTTCTCCAAGGGATCAGTTTAAAAAAGCAGTACCACGATACAGTAACCGCAAATGTAATGCAGTTCCTTGATAAGCGCATCACTTGAAAACGGCTAGCTGAACCGATTTAGACATTTATTGTGCCTACTGTTCGTAATAGTCCAAATAAGGATTTTAGGGAAATAAAAATTGTAAGTTGCGAAAATTAAAAAATTGGGGAAACACTGAAAGTGCTTTTTTCTATGGGATTTTTGTATGAACAAGACCATTGGATAAAACAACGACTGTCGAGTCAACGGTTGAGCTAATTTTAATGATATTGAATGTGCGGATGGATGCTAATGGGGCACCTCAGACTATCACTACAATAATTATATATGATAGGTAGTTGCTTTTAAAATATCAAACTAAATCATCAAAAAACTCTTTGGAAGCTATCCAACTCCAACTAACCTTTACGGCGACTACGACGGCGACTACTAAACTGGGAATAAACTAGGAATTCACATTAGTTTGAATGGAATACACCTACAAACAAAACGAGATTAAACGAACATTATACAATGTTACATTATGTAATTGTCGCTAGCATCTGGCCACAATGGCCATTGCCGCAGCTTGGAACAGCTAGGTCACTCCAAAACTACAAGGATACGGTAGAATTCATTTACATAGGTACATGGAAGCGGTTTAACGTTCAAGACGCTACATGAGGTGCGGCCGCGTAGCGAGATAAAAATATGGAGTGTGGGATCCAAACTTCGTTATAAAATCTCAACGTCTTCTCTTTCTTCGGTCGTGCGTGTCACTGATTACTGGCGCCCAGCTTGACCAGCTTGTTGTATGGTGGCCTTGAAAAGGGTCTAGTGATCAATTGTGAGTGAACCCGTCTGTTGAAAGGATTAAAGTGGGCCTCGCAGAGGCTCCTTTCAAGCATATGTCACATGTATTCGAAATTTTCCTCGAAGGTTTCCTCATGCTGTTATGTGCACTCAATGGTGCACGTCCGGGATTTGAAAACAGAACCTCAGGACCGAAAGTCAGGGTGGATCCCACCAGAGCATCGGTGCTTGAGAACACAGAGGTTTGTCTATAAGAGGCTTCACATGCTGGCGCTGAAATCATCCAAATGTGACCTGGGTGGTTACAAACCTCACTTAATTGTTTTCACTGCGTACCAGAAGTGGTGTAGTACTAAACGAGTCAGTAATAGAGTGGTAGAGGAGTAGTAGTAGTAGTAGTAGTAGAGCTTTTTTTGTGAAAGTGTTCGTCCGGGGCAGTACTACCTCCATACCTATTTCTGCAGCAAAACGTGCTCACGTTGCTGTGTTCTGGTTTGAAGGGTATGGTTGCCGGTGAAATTACAGGCCCTTTCATCTTTATGTCTCAGGGTGGCGGGCGCAGTACAATGCCATATACGGTGCGTCCTAGGTGGACGTGACTTATAAAATATAAAAATATAAAATATTTATTTCGTTAACTTAAGGACTACAATTTAACAGGGTTCGGAGTCTAATTTTAAGCAAAAAATATGCTATGTGCTACTTGTGTGGTTTACCACAACACCACAATCAGGTGGGACATCTGCTTGTTCCGTCATTAAAGAAGTTAAATATCCTCATTTACCCTAGTACCCAGATAAGAACCAGCCGTTTCAGTGTTCAGCTGCGACGCACCGGGCGCCCACGCCAGGCGTAAATGAACTCTGAATCTGACTAGGTGTAGGTACGCTAGGTTAGAGCGTGGGCCGCCCAAATTGTTATACCGGCCGGTTATGGGAGGGAAGTAAGCTGTCTGGTCTGAGCCATTGAGCCATCTTTGTATTAAAACGTGTTAAGATCCCCTTTGAAAACATGTCTGAGGATCAGAATTGGGTTCGAAGAAAGGGACATCAATCACACACACCCATAGGTAGTCGCGTGATAACCGAGGATATTCAATTAAAGCTAAATTAAACTCGTGAAAACTAGGAGTATCTCATAGGCCACTCAGATACTATACTATTTTATTGTTGAAAAATGGTTTTTTTTACAAGCTTTTCTTGTCTGTATTTGAGGGACCAATCTTGCAACCAGTTCCACCCAACGGATTGAGCTGAAATTTTGCATACTTGTTTACCGATGACAATTATGGTCACAGTGATCTGATGATGCAGACGGAAGGTATAAAACGGAACTCCTCGATGACAAATTAGCCTGGCAGTATTTGGGCTCATTTTGAACTCATTTTTCAACTCGCGGTACCGAGCAATAATTACATAAAAGCTTGGTCGGAAAAAGATATTTTACAAGCTTTTATTTAACTTTCAATGTATGTGTATGTTTGTCTGGGTAGAATCCTGGTGGAATCTTGCAACTGAATTTTAAAGCAGTTATCCTCAACCGATTGAGCTGAAATTTGGCATACCTGTCAAGTTCCGATGACAATATGTTTGATGATGGACACGGAAGGTGGAAAACGGAACTCCTCCATGGATAAAAGTAGACTGACCGTTTTTAGGCTCATTTTGATCAGCACACTGTTACGATCACTAATTTTATAAAAGCTTGTATTGAAATATATATTTTTCACCAAACTTATTTAAAAATATAAAACTTATCGTTCTGTTATCACGTCATATAATTATTTATGTCATATATTTTCCATGATTCTTGCTTCCTAGAAACATTACACTCAGTGAAACAAAAATCCTCAAGTTGTGCCATCCCTTCGTTTGATCCGAAGCAATTTCTTAACAAGAGAAAAACCAGAACCACAGGATACAAGCAAACAGGCCCCCTGGCTCGCGAAAAGGCGTTCGTTAACTGTTAATCAGAGCATAGCCTTAACTAGATTCAATCAGCGACCGTATACGGAGACAGTCTGAAGAGGAAACGTCTTTCTAGTAATTGAGTTTAAACGGTGAATCTGTTATATGTATGAGGTCTGGGTTTGAAGGTAGGCTGTCATGTAATGTATAGATAGATAGATAAAGCGTTGATTTGTTTCTCCAAACACACACGTTCATTCAATAACACAACTGAAAGACAGTGCACTTTAAAACTATGTTAAAACATCGAACTCAGAAACAATGCAGTGCTCTAAAAAAAACATTTATAATATATACAAACTAAAACTTAAAGTACGTGTGTGTTGCAGTATCACAAATATGGGTCATAGCTCAGCGAATGATATTGCTCAAAGAGCTCAAAGAAACACACTGGTTTTCAGCTAGTACCCTCGAGGTGACAAGTCGAGACGAGCGCTATACGAGTACATTTCAGTGTGGGAACTCCTCCGATAACACCAGTCTCATAAGAGTCTCATCTTTGGTGTTTGCTTCCGACTTAATGAGCAGCTTTATTATACTTTTACAATAAATTGAGTTGTTTTGACAGACTTTGAGATTTGATGCGTTTTGGATTGGAAGTAAGATCCCTCATGCTGCGGTCGAACAGTAAGGAAAAACGGTTTGATTTTCTTTAAAATCGTCTAGGAACTACTACTAGAGACTCCTTATGGTAATATTTAAAAGTGTTGAATCCCATAATAGATAGAAAGATAGAAGGAAAAATACTTACTAGAAGGAAAGTACTTTCAAAAAACGTTTCAGTTCTACCTTTATAATGCGAACTGCTAATACACTGCTGAGGAATATACTACCGTCGTCTGTCTTTCCTGAAAACTATAATCTGGGTCTCTTCAAGACTAGAGTGAAAAGGTGCCTTCTAGACTTTTGTGCTCAATCTTCGGCCACATCGTCACCTACCAACAGGTCAGATCGTGATCAAACAAAGGTCTATCGATGTTACAAAGAAAAAATGCACACCATATTAAAACAGTTCACAAATAAAAACAAAACTAAAACTAACTATGTTGTACAATGGGCGGTCTTATCGCTTTATAGCGATTTATACCAGACGCCTTTGATATCAGCTCAGTGATACATTATACTCAGACCCAGACATTGTTTAAATAAGCACCAAAAAATGGTTTTAAAGTAGGTACTCGGCGAAGTTTGGTCATCTCAAGTTTTAAACGAGTCCGTCCGCAATTTCGAAACGTAAAAACTTATTGCTCCTTTCTGGGCATCTCCATTCGTGAGCAGGTTTGCAACTTCGCAAATAAGAGGAACAGAATAAATAAATAAATAATGCCGGACAGTTCACACAACATTATCTAGGCCCAAGCTAAGCAGGTGGGTTACTATGAGCTCTTATTGCCATGCAGTTCATAAACTATTCAGTACAAAATATTGGTTCCGTGATGTCCGCAACTATATTTAAAGGCACAATCGCAGAGGGTCTACAGACTTCTGCGATTAAAGTTATTCAACGATGAAAAATGACAACGATGAACCGATATTTTGTACTGAATAGTTTTTGAACTGAATGGATATAAGAGCTCATAGTAACCCCCCAGAGCTTGTGTTATGGGTACTAGATAACTGATATACTTAATACAATATATTACATTACATAGTGTTACAACTTTATTTAACATCGCGACGTAGCACGCTCGATAACCAAGAGATGGCGCTGTTGGTTGCGAAGTTCACTAAAAGAATGAAAGAATACCTCCTAGTACTCCTGATTTCTCCTAGATGGCGCTTTTGCGACGTTTCTCGAAATCATCCGAATCAATCATAATATATTTAATTTACTTAATTATAATTCTTAATTAAATCGTTTCAGGAAAGCCTTCCAAGTGGAAAGGATCGTTTTATTTAATTTGTATGAGTTTGAAGTTATCAAGCAAGCAAACAGTTTAGCTTGGTAACTTTGTCTTTGACGTTTGCTTGAGTCGAAAATGCAGACTCACGTATTGCCCCACCGAGTAATACGAATTTTCATGGTAGTGGGAGTTTGTACTTAAATAGCAAGGTGGTGTCCGAAACCAGCCTTTCTCATCGACCTACATCGGCAGCAAACCCGGTCACTTCTCCTCCCGGTGAGTACCCATCGAACACAAGCGTTGGAAATTACCATCAAGCAGAGGCCCTATCTTGACCATTGAACATTCTTGCAGCCTTTGAAAAGACCACGGCATAGCATATCTGCGCCTACGAACTCCACGCCGCCGAGGACACCTTGAGAAAGCCTTGAGCCGACCCACATCTAGCCACGCGTCGTAACCATTGGTGGTTACGCACACTCCGAGCTACCGAAACCTTCACTTAACTGGTAAGCCCAAGGACTACGCCATACATTATTCCTACCAAATGCATCGCAATAACTATTATTTTGTTAAAAATACCACGTTGTCACCATTCGGTGTCAACCTGCCCGCTCAATTGCATTTGCCATCCCATGTGTGTGAATTATCTACAACCTCGGTCCCACTCTTCTGGAGGAAGCACTAATGCTTTCCTCCTGAGATGCCGACACATTTAACATACCACATGCCATTTATTTCAGAACAATGACCCTACCAATTTATAACCTAACCGTTGATTTTCAACCGCTCATCTCTTTAATTTATTACTTTCTTCCATTTAACTAAAGCTATACAAGCCGTATCACCCTACTATAGTGGCAAACCGACCAATCCGATGGAAAACAACCTACAGATTGGTCGACCACATGTGTTAATTTTAAATCACCATGTGGTGATATCTGCTGCCAATTCGCAAGGCCCTCCTCTGCCATAAATTGACTGCTTTTGAATATAATATATCGCCTTGGGCCTATGCAAAGGCATCTCTCTTGCCAAATCTTTACCCGCCTTTGCATAGGGCACCCAAGGATTTCTAAAACATAACCGCCTGGCTCTGTGCTTATTCTAACATCTTGTTTCACACAATTCCAGGAGGTGTTCGGTTTACATTATTAAACCCCACCGCTGCTACGGCCGGAGAGGGATTTTATTCCTGTGAGTCATCTCCTCGAGTGGCTTCAACGAGGCCCGGAGGTGGACCCAGCCCAGTACCTGACCAGGGAGTCCGAGCAGTCTGCGGCCCGTTTTCTACGCTCAGCTGTCACCCAGTTAAGTTCTTCCTGTACCACCTTCCGAGTGACCTGTTTTTGAACGTACTCTCCGCTCGAGGGAGCACTGTAATTTGCACTAACTTATGGGCTGGATGCTCCCCGGAGTGTCAGCCCTGGCGCCCAGCATCTCATCGAAACCTTTTTAAAAGTCTCAATATGAAATCAGTAATAAGAAATACATAGTCTCAAGCTCACTTACGATCGCCCACATTCCCAGACCTACTGCAGTTAAGCTAGCCAGGAACGTGTAGGTTAGGAGATAGTCTATCCTAGTGGTGGTATGAACCAAGGGTATTGTAACAGTAACCATCTAGTATAAGATCTTTACTACCTTCCACGATGTGGAACTGTATTCTGTAACTTCATATTGTACTGTGTAACTAATATTGTTTAAATTGCCTAGACATAAGAACGTTGAATAAATAATACTAGATTGCGATTCTTAACCTACTATTTTATTTTAAAATAAGACCTTTGCCACCTGATAGGACTTCGAGATTTTTATATGTAACAGTGGCAGCCCAACGTGAGGCATTTAAAAGGTCGTAGGTAATTGTCATATCTTTATAGCTGTGGCATAAGAGCTGAGACATTTAATTTCATTTAAATTTTTATTTTATTGTTACTGTATTTCTTTGAGACAGAATTTGCTCATTTTTGTGTTTTTTTTTTGTGTGAGGACGCGTGGCTGGTTTTTTATTTTTTTTGTGTAATTGTCACAGGTGTGTTATTTTATAAGGTCGACTCAAGTAGTTTAAGTTGTTTTGTCTGTTTGTTGTTTAATTAAGTACTAAACGGGTACTTAATTAATTGTCTGTCCATTTTATGTTAATGCTGTAAGCAATTACTTGTAAAATTGAGTACTAAACAGGTACTTAATTAAAGGTGCTTAGCACCTATTTATGGATTGGGAGACCGTGATGAACAATATTTATTATTCATAATTGAGAACTTTAATTTTTTTTAACTTCCAAGAGATAGGCTTGTTAGCGCGCCAGGGACTTAATACATTTTTTACAGGATACCAGGTGCACTCCGTTATTACTAGTTTTGTCTAGTCATGTGAAATTTCGGCACCTGTTACTCTAATCTTATTTTGCAGGAACTTCTGCTAATATTTTTTGTCCTAGACGCTGCTAACCGACTTGTTTGGACTTCAAGTGTTTTTTTTTTGTCATTTTTTTTTACTTTGTTTGTGTGTGGGGAAGTTTTCCCAAGTTCATTTACAGCCTATCCCTAGATTTTCGGATCCAGATGGGGGGTTAATATCTTTGTAATTTTTTTTTTCAGCTTCGAATTTTTAATTTTCCGAAAATGAGCCTGTCGTACTGCAAGTCCTGTTGCTTGATTTTTTTTTCATAGTTGATTTAGTCTCGGTCTCGTTAATCATTATAAGTTTGTACGATGACAGTGAAGGAGGAAGCTGCCAATTGTAATCACCTGCTGCACCTTCACAAAATTGTAGCTAGGCGGAAAGCTTCCAAGTTTTCTAGCTTTGGTAGTTGTTAGTTGTTGTAATTTAGCAATAGATAGTTTGTAGTGCCATGTATTGGTAAAGTCTTGTTTGGTTTTTTTTTTTAAATTTAATTTTAGAATCCTTGTTTTTTAAAAGTAGTTTTTTTGTAGGTTTAGGTAACTCTGTTTTTACTCATCTAAACTCATAGGTTACTTATCAATTTTAGGGTTACGCGTCAACCATGCGGAAGCCTTAATTTTCTTACACCTGTAGTAGCTTCTCTTTGCAATAATTTTATTGTTACAGGTTCAATAGCAAGCTAAGTGTAGTTTGTTAGAAGATTGTTCTGGTTCGGTTTTTTAATTGAATTTTAATTAACCTTGTTTTTTATCAATTGTTTTTGTAGGTCCTGTACCTTAATTTTTATTGTGGGTTCGATTGTGTCGGTACCCAGTCGCTGAGCCTAATCGTTAGAACCTATGTAAAGACATAGGTTAATATTTTATTGTAGGGTTCCGTACCCTAGTTGTACTTTGTTCGTTCTGTTAATTTTAAATGAAGGGTTCAATACCCTTAGTAAGCTTGAATAGTTTAGGAGGATTTTTTTTTAGGGTTCCTTACCCTTTGATGTAGTTAGTTATTTTTTTTTAACTTTGTGTAAGGGTTCCTTATCCTACCAGTGTCTGCGAGTTTAGTTTCATTTAGGTACAGTAAGCCGAAAGACTCCATTTTTTTTTGTTTTGCCTGGTCCAAATAGGGAATCATTTTTTTTTTCCTTTTATGGATCATAGCCACGGGTGATTTTAAACACCCGCGGGTTTCCCTTGGACTGGGTAGGAATCTTTTGAGGTTTCTTATATCGGGGTCGAGTTTGGTCTACTGGTGTACCTTATGTACCTTTGTACCTTGTTGTACCTTTTGAACCTTTTGTACCCAGTTTTTTTTGTACCCAGTTTTTTTTGTGTATTGTTTTTGGCGGTCCAAATTTTAGAAAAGTTTTCTTGTAGTAGGTCTTCCGGAGTTCAGTTGCCCCACGCACAGTGGTGCCGTTGATTGGTTGACCATTGGTTAGTGCGGGTTCCGTTCTTCGGGTAGCCGGTGTTCCGTTGAATAGGGCCGAATAGTGAGCGCCCCATCCTTCTCCCTTCACAGTACGGAGACTAGCCTGCCCTTCACCTCTGGGATGAATGTTTTTCTGGACGTGTACTCGGAGGCGACGTCTGCCCCAGTGGATGGCCTTATTTAGAAGATCATTACTAGGTTTTCCTTTCTAATTGGACGCTGCAAGTTTAACTTTAAATTTTTTTTATGATTAAAACCCCGGTCAGCAGAGATGTTTTAAGTTTGTTTAGATCTGGACCTGGGAGATGGAAAATTAAGGAATGTAAGTATCGTTAGTTTGAATCTGCAGATTGATTTCTTTGGGTCCTAAATAGGTTTTTTTTGTTGTGTGTTGAATTTTGGATAGTGAACCTAGGACTCAAATTTTATTTATCGATTTGCAGAGGTTGGAGAGGTAAGAGGTTGGTGTTCATGTTGGATGGTGGTTTAGTTTTTTTATTTTACAGTCCTACCTAGCCTGCACGGTGACTGTCATAGGAGCCTAGGGCGGGACACGACTTGTACCCCTTTTTGTATGATATGTATAATTTATATTTCTTTCTTTTACTTTCTATGCCTAGTTTGATGTTCGGACACTGGATAAAAAATAAGCCTTTCTCCTCACGGATCACGATGAGTCCCAAAGCCTTCGTTGAACCGCTCAGAGCGGTTGAGAACTCTGTAACCTTTGTCTTGTAACTTTAGTTGATTTTCTTTCTTTCTAGTGTTGTTTGTCGTGCTAACATTGGATAAAAAATAAGCCTTTCTCCTCACGGATCACGATGAGTCCCAAAGCCTTCGTTGAACCGTTCAGAGCGGTTGAGAACTCTGTAACCTTTGCCAAGTAACTTCATCTATCCTTTCTTTCTTCCTTGTTGATTTGTTTCAGGATCGGTTGTTAGGGGAAAAAATAAGCCTTTCTCCTCACGGATCACGATGAGTCCCAAAGCCTTCGTGGAAGTCTCAGAGCGGTTGAGAACTCTGTTACCTTGGCAATAGAACTGATTCAAGCCTCGAGTATTTTATTTACATAGTGTATCTTTTATATTTTTTTTGTAGAACCTCCTCGCAGCACCGATTCTCACTCCGCGTGGTGCCGGAGATGATATGCACCTTGCCATCACCAGTGTCTGGTAGGAGATGCATGCAGAGGTCTTGGAAAACTCATTTAAATTCTTATTACTTATTTATATTTACAGCTACACTAAACCCCCACGTACACTACACATCTGCAACACCACGGGTCCAGCAGCATGATGCTGAACCCTAAGTCTGATCACGGCTTCGAGCTTCTAACCTTATCATGGTAGAATACTCTTAGTTCATATTGGACGGAACATACTACACATAAACCCACACACACACACCTATACACACACACTATAAGACTATACCTATCTATTTATTTATATCTCAGTGTAACAACTTTGCAAGGGTTTCCAGGGTCTCCTGTAGAGCATCTAAACTCACCTTGACAGACATGTTAGTTTAGATATTTTGATTGTATTAGAAGATAGTGTTAACTCTTCTGGGATCTATACCGGTCCCTTCAGAGCCTTTTTTTTACTTCCTGATTAGCAAGTTTGTTTTGTTTGTTTCAGGAACTGTTTTATCTTTGTTGTTGTTTATGGTCTATAGGCTGGAGGGCCAGCACCGATTTTCCTCGCAGGCTATGTAAAATCTTCCGGAGAAACGGGGTATTGTTACAACTTTATTTAACATCGCGACGTAGCACGCTCGATAACCAAGAGATGGCGCTGTTGGTTGCGAAGTTCACTAAAAGAATGAAAGAATACCTCCTAGTACTCCTGATTTCTCCTAGATGGCGCTTTTGCGACGTTTCTCGAAATCATCCGAATCAATCATAATATATTTAATTTACTTAATTATAATTCTTAATTAAATCGTTTCAGGAAAGCCTTCCAAGTGGAAAGGATCGTTTTATTTAATTTGTATGAGTTTGAAGTTATCAAGCAAGCAAACAGTTTAGCTTGGTAACTTTGTCTTTGACGTTTGCTTGAGTCGAAAATGCAGACTCACGTATTGCCCCACCGAGTAATACGAATTTTCATGGTAGTGGGAGTTTGTACTTAAATAGCAAGGTGGTGTCCGAAACCAGCCTTTCTCATCGACCTACATCGGCAGCAAACCCGGTCACTTCTCCTCCCGGTGAGTACCCATCGAACACAAGCGTTGGAAATTACCATCAAGCAGAGGCCCTATCTTGACCATTGAACATTCTTGCAGCCTTTGAAAAGACCACGGCATAGCATATCTGCGCCTACGAACTCCACGCCGCCGAGGACACCTTGAGAAAGCCTTGAGCCGACCCACATCTAGCCACGCGTCGTAACCATTGGTGGTTACGCACACTCCGAGCTACCGAAACCTTCACTTAACTGGTAAGCCCAAGGACTACGCCATACATTATTCCTACCAAATGCATCGCAATAACTATTATTTTGTTAAAAATACCACGTTGTCACCATTCGGTGTCAACCTGCCCGCTCAATTGCATTTGCCATCCCATGTGTGTGAATTATCTACAACCTCGGTCCCACTCTTCTGGAGGAAGCACTAATGCTTTCCTCCTGAGATGCCGACACATTTAACATACCACATGCCATTTATTTCAGAACAATGACCCTACCAATTTATAACCTAACCGTTGATTTTCAACCGCTCATCTCTTTAATTTATTACTTTCTTCCATTTAACTAAAGCTATACAAGCCGTATCACCCTACTATAGTGGCAAACCGACCAATCCGATGGAAAACAACCTACAGATTGGTCGACCACATGTGTTAATTTTAAATCACCATGTGGTGATATCTGCTGCCAATTCGCAAGGCCCTCCTCTGCCATAAATTGACTGCTTTTGAATATAATATATCGCCTTGGGCCTATGCAAAGGCATCTCTCTTGCCAAATCTTTACCCGCCTTTGCATAGGGCACCCAAGGATTTCTAAAACATAACCGCCTGGCTCTGTGCTTATTCTAACATCTTGTTTCACACAATTCCAGGAGGTGTTCGGTTTACATTATTAAACCCCACCGCTGCTACGGCCGGAGAGGGATTTTATTCCTGTGAGTCATCTCCTCGAGTGGCTTCAACGAGGCCCGGAGGTGGACCCAGCCCAGTACCTGACCAGGGAGTCCGAGCAGTCTGCGGCCCGTTTTCTACGCTCAGCTGTCACCCAGTTAAGTTCTTCCTGTACCACCTTCCGAGTGACCTGTTTTTGAACGTACTCTCCGCTCGAGGGAGCACTGTAATTTGCACTAACTTATGGGCTGGATGCTCCCCGGAGTGTCAGCCCTGGCGCCCAGCATCTCATCGAAACCTTTTTAAAAGTCTCAATATGAAATCAGTAATAAGAAATACATAGTCTCAAGCTCACTTACGATCGCCCACATTCCCAGACCTACTGCAGTTAAGCTAGCCAGGAACGTGTAGGTTAGGAGATAGTCTATCCTAGTGGTGGTATGAACCAAGGGTATTGTAACAGTAACCATCTAGTATAAGATCTTTACTACCTTCCACGATGTGGAACTGTATTCTGTAACTTCATATTGTACTGTGTAACTAATATTGTTTAAATTGCCTAGACATAAGAACGTTGAATAAATAATACTAGATTGCGATTCTTAACCTACTATTTTATTTTAAAATAAGACCTTTGCCACCTGATAGGACTTCGAGATTTTTATATGTAACAATAGATAGATATTTTTTTATTATACATAGAAAATACCCAGAACACCCTGAACAAATAACTGCGATCGCACAAATATTTGTTCCGAGGCGGGAATCGAACCCGCAACCTCCTGCGTCGCAGGCCAAGCTTCGCCCGCCGCGCCACAGAGGTCGTCACTAATAATAGTACTTTGTAAGAGGTTACGAGGCTACGAAAAGAGCACCTGCTTTCAAGTGTGTTTTGAACCTATTTTATAAAAGAATAATTATTATGAGTTTCTGAGACTATTATCTGGCGCGAGGTCTGAAGCTCTTAGTTTTTACAAGCTTTTATTTAACTTTCAATGTTATTATGGAAGTATGTATGTAAGTTCAGGTCAAATCTTGCAACTGAATTTTAAGGTGCTTCAACCAAATGTGATTTTCCGCAAATAATGAACAATATAAGAGCCAACAACAGTAATTTCAGTGTAAAATTATACTCTGCTCGCCCATATTTGGTAAAATACATTAGTATGAAAAAGCAACCACTTTAAAGCAGTTATCCTCAACAGATTGAGATGAAATTGTGCATACCTGTCAAGTTCTGCTAACAATACAATACAGTGACAGCGAGCTGGGTCTGTCTGAACATTTGTCTCGATAAGGTCCGAAACGACACAACGGATTTCTATGAAAGTTTGAGGGATTACAATCAGGCATTTCGATATCTTGCAGACGGTTCTGAAGATATGAATGTACCGCGTGAACGAACTCGCGGGCACAGCTAGTTAGAAACATTAATCGTTGACTCTGTCCGACTCATCTCGTAAACAAGAGCATTTCCTGAGTTTTTCATCTCATTAATAAGCGTTTTGGCGTCCAACCAAATGCATTCGCAGAAAGAAATGGAACTCCTCGGTTTACCTTACATCGTTAACATGACTAATGATATACCCTCATGATGCAATCCCGTTATTTTTACAAGCTTTTATTTAACTTGCAATGTATGTTTGTCTGGATGGAATCCGGGTGGAATCTTGCAACTGAATTTTAAAAAGCAGTTATCCTTAACTGATTGAGCTGAAATTTAGCATTACCTGTCAAGTTCCGATGACAATACAATATGATGGAGACAGCGAGCTGATCTGATGACAACGATTCAATGATTGAATTCGATTGGGTGGCGGGCGCAGTGCAATGCCACATAGGTTGCGTCCTAGGTGGACGTGATCTATGAGGTAATGCACTGTTCATAGGCAGAGGTTACCGCTTAACATCAGGTGGGCCTCTTGCTTGATCCGCCATCCAAGTAGTAAAAAAAAAAATAAAAAAAAAAAAGATTACACCCAGACAAACATACATTGCAAGTTAAATAAAAGCTTATAAAATCGGATGAGTAGTTTAGGCGCTACGGTGGAACATACGTAAATACAAACATGCATACATAGACTCCTTCCTTTTGGCTTTGCCGTAGTCGGGTAAAAATCAACAACGTTAACCTGGGTCGCTAACCGTCATGTCTAGACGAGAACGGAAAGCGACCCAGCGGCTATGTATGCCTGTATGGTACAAAGATGTGAATTTTTATATATTCTGTACGTATTACGTCATGGTGCAATTTATTATCATGTGGGCTGTGGGACGTTCGATGGGAGTGTGTCATGGTCTTTGGAGACAGACTATAAATTAAGATGTCCCAATTACTCAATTTTGTATCGTTTGCAATAAATTTGACGACGGGATGCTACTGAAGCGTCTTTCTGAGGAAATACAACTTTTATGGAATAATAAACGGTGACTCAAAGAAATAAAGAACAATTTCTAGAAAGAGACATAAAATGTTGCATCGAGAGACATTTCTAGAAGCGTCCTAAAAGGATGCATGAAGACGAATGGCGGCAACTAAGTAAGGCCAGAAGTAGGTGATCCCGGGATGATATCTAAGAAAACAAGCTTTCAAAAAAAAAGTTAGTTCACGATTTTTTTTAACAAGAAAATTCGTCGGAATCTTGTTTTGGACTCTTGGAAATATGATGATGATTAACATATTATTTCTTGGCTGTTTTAAACTGTATCTGTTTTGCTCAAAATATGTCCTATATTGTTGTGTGAACTGTCCATCATTATTTATTATTTATTTATTTATTTGATTCTTGTCAGCGCATTAGCCTTCTCGCAAAGAATTGAAACGAATTACGTGAGCATATTTTTCGGAGAAAATATTGAGGTAATATTTATGTTTAAAACCAGCAAGCTGTAGTGTGTCAGTGTGTCCGGCCGCCAAGAATAGGTACTTATTTTTATTGTACCTACTTTTAAATATATATTGAATTGAATTGTGGTAATTAAAGTGGATATCGTATTCTGTCATTTTCTGCTGTCTTGCTGTTAATTGTTTGAATTGGATAATTGTGTACTACTTTTATGTGAATTTCGTATCGTATGCCTATAATGGTAGACCTTTAGTGTTACGAATAAAACCCCTCATGTACCTACGTTTATTGTAAGTTTTTGATTTGTATTTGTCAAGGTGATAACACCACTGTCCCATTCTTCCATATAGTCCTCTCCATCCTAAGGTTGTCTGGAAGAAATCGCTACAAGCGATAAGACCGCCCATTGTGCTTTTCTGTTATTTTTTTATATTAAGTTATGTTTTGTATTTCTGTGTGTTATTTGTGTACAATAAAGAGTTTATCTATCTACCAAAAAATCTGACGAAATCAATATACCTATTTGTATTTGTAATAGTCCCCGCCATCTCCTCCCATGGATGTCATAAAAGCAGACTGGGACATGCTTACACCAGCAAGCATCCACTGCAGTACTCAACACAAATACTGCGATCACCGATCCGCCTACCGAGCGTGGTGTTTATGGCAAATCCCCCCCCCCCCCTTGCATTACATGGGGGAGACCACGTCCAGCAGTGGACGTATAGGCCTGGTGATGATAAACACAGCGATAAACTCATCAGATAACAACTGTGTCAGCTTAGAAATACCACCCACCTTATCTCCGTATCAAAGTAAACACAAAAGTGTGTCATCTTGATAGCATAACAGCTGTTTTAATAGTAATCTTGTGGAGTTTGTTAAACTTTGCGTAGAGAATTAGTGTTGGTACACACGCCAAAATAATGCTTTACCCCACTAAGCTGTTTTTGGAAGGAAGAAACAACTTTGGGCACACTTCATGACTTAATTTCTCTTTGAGACTTTTCATCTTTACGTCTCAGGGTGGCGGGCGCAGTTCAATGCCGCATAGGGTGCGTCCTAGGTGGACGTGACCTGTGACGTAATGCACTGTTAATAGGCAGAGGGTACCACTTAACATCAGGTGGGCCATCTGCTTGACCCATCATTCCAAGTATTATAAAAAAAACTTATCCTTCTTTCATGTAACTATTGTTTCTTATACATTATTTTCTGGGTCAGAGCTCCGACGGTCTAGTGGGAGAGACCCCGACTTTCGATCCTAAGATCGTGGGTTCAAATCCCGGTCGTGCTCCAATGGACATTTCAACTAAAAATGTATGTGCGCAATGCATCGCTCTCAAACGGTGAAGGAAAACATCAACTTCAGAAAAGGAGGAGATTTTATGATCATAGCTATGTATTTTTAGGGTTGCTTAAAGGGTAAAAAAGGGGGTGCTTCCCAAAGGGTATAACGGGACCCTATTACTAAGACTCCGCTTTCCGTCTCTGTCTGTCCGCCTGTCACCAGGCTGTATCTCATGAACCGTGATAATTAGACAGTTGAAATTTCAGATGATGTATTTCTGATGCCGCTATAACAACAAATACCTACTAAAAAACAATAAAATAAATATTTAAGGGGGCTCCCATCTCATGCTCGCGAGCTGATGATGAAAGCCACACCACTCCTTATTAGGTGTTAGGAGATCATACTGAAAACAGTCAAAAATGCGCATAAGACTTTTTATTGGCAGCTCTGAAGTCGGTAACTAGTTTATTTTGTAAAAAAAAAATACTTATTAATAATAATATACAGTCATTTAAGAATTCGATCTAAGAATAACCAAAAAAATAGAACTAAGAATAAACACAGTTATTTAAGAATAAGAACTACGAATAGCCAAAAAAAAATAACTAAGAATAAAATTAATAATAATTTAATAATGCTGGACAATTCACACAACATTATCTAGCCCCAAGCATCAGGTGGGCCTCTTGCTTGATCCGTCATCCAAGTAGTATAAAAAAATATAAAAAAAACTAAGCAGAGCTTGTGTTATGGGTACTAGATAACTGATATACTTAATACAATTATATTACATAGATAGATATTTTTTATTATGCATAGAAAAATACCCAGAACACCCTGAACAAATATCTGCGATCGCACAAATATTTGTTCCGAGGCGGGAATCGAACCCGCAATCTCCTGCGTCGCAGGCCAACCTTTGCCCGCCGCGCCACAGAGGTCGTCAGTTAAGAATAATCAATAAAACAGAACTAAGGATAACCTCAGTTATTTCAGGGTAAGAACTAAGAATAGCCAATAAAATAGAATTAAGAATAAACACAGTTTCTTAAGAAATAAGAACTAAGAATAATCAATAAAATAGAACTACTAAGGATAAACACAGTTATTTCAGAGTATGAACTAAGTATAGCCAATAAAATCTACACCTAATTGCATACTTACTACTGTTTTAACAGTGAGGTTTTAAGATATATCGATGCCTTTACGATCGCGCTTAGATTTGGAGACAAAAATTTATCACATCCTTTTAAAAATTGTTTCTTCGTAACATCCGGACTCTTTTCATCTGTTTGCTTGTTTTTTTTTAATTTCCTTTTGCGGGGTGTATGTTCAGTTAACATTGCTGGCGTCTGAGAATCTTCATATTTTACAGCAACGATGTCTTTTACGGTTTGTGAAGTACCTGGTAGGTTCAGGGGTTTTAGATGGGTTTTTGGATTTAAAATATGGCGATTTTTCGGGACATCATTCATAACTTTAACTTTCATATCGGTTTGTGTATGGATCGAGCATGTTTCCTTGTTTGGTAACAGTAATGTCGGTACAGCAGTTTTTTTCAGTGATTTCTTCCCGTACATAGTTTTTTCAAAATGCAAACTGCAAATGTATGTATTCTTCAGACTGTCACAAGTTTTTCCTTCTAAATCAGGTCTTTTACATGCTTCTATCCAAAGTTTGCATCTGAAATTGTATAATACAATCAGCCCAAACAAAAAAATACACCTCGAATATAAACAACATCCATCAGTGAGTGAAGGTGGCTGCGCACTTGATTCCATCTTTTTATCAGTTCTGTGCATCCCATCAGATCATTTGTATAAAAAGCAATTCCCTCTCCTACCTCCCCCCCCTCACTCCTGGACCCACTTTTTTATCCTATTATACCTAATAAGGGCCGCATCCCAGCCGCTCGCCATTTAGGCTCGAATTCGGTCGCACAGACGATCTTTTTACCAGTACTGTGCATCCCATCAGATCATTTGTTTCTTGATATTGGGATAAAAATCAGTTCCGTCTCCTACCTCTCCCCCTACCCTCACTCCTGGAACCCCTTTTTTTCTCCTAATATACCTAATAAGGGCCGCATTCCAGCTGCTCGCTATTTAGACTAGAATTCGGTCGCACAGATGATCTGTTTACCAGTTCTGTGCATCCCATCATATCATTTATTTCTTGATATTGGGATAAAAAGCAGTTCCCTCTCTTACCTCTCCCCCCACCCTCACACCTGGAACCCCTTTTTTCTCCTAATAACAAGGGCCACATTCCAGCCGCTCGCCATTTAGGCTCGAATTCGATCGCACAGATAAATATAATGGAATATTCACTGACCAAACGAACTGCGAGCGATCAATGCCGCGCATAATAATAGCTTGAGCTCTCCATTCATGCAATTTGAAATATAAATATAAGTAAGTACATTTACCTTTCATCCGTGTGCGGAAATTGATGAAACTTCAATTCTTTATTAAGGCGAGATGACGACAAGCAGTCTTTCAGAGCACATGTGGTATGCACCATGTTGATAAAAATTACAACATGAATAAATGGCGCGTTATCCTTGGAGAACGAGTCCCGAGCGAGTGTTGGGCCGCTCGGGCGGGGCTTGCACATCCCATCCTGCCATCTCGCTCGTACGGGGCGAGACGGGGTATGCGGGCCAGTCGCGTCTCAGTCTCACACCCAGCATGATGCACTTGTACCACGTCTGCCGTCTTGTTCCACTGTACGGCTATATAGGTACTACCACATTTCATTGATGTTTAAACAAACTTACCTTGTGAAGTTTGACCATATACAAGCCTTGCATCCTTAGAGAATTAAAAAAAATTGTCTTCATCCGAAGAGATTTATAATAAGAAGGTAGTCACTAAGTAGTCCGCTCGTATGTACGGAATACCAAGCACAATTTCAGAGCCCCCTATATTTAACGAATGTTATCAAAAATAATGTTTTTGAAGGACTTGCAAAACCTTGGAACGTTTTATTCTTGATCGAAGCATGGAACTAAGAAAACTTTTATAATAGAAAATTACGTCACCGACAAACCAGTACGATGATTAGTGGCAAAGAGATTATATCAGTCATGTGAGTCAAGTTATCTGTTCCACAAATAGTTATGACCGTGCCATAATTAAGAATGCCATCAGAGAGCAATTAGGTACTACAACATGTATATCTGAATTCTCTTTACATTTTAGTATTGCCTACCGGAGGTAGGTAAGCAATATTTTTCTGTTAATCAGCTTCTGATTGTCCTCGAGGAACTACACAGGCACTTCCCACTTAGAAGTGAGAAGGATCATCAAACAAAGCCAAGCTGTGTTGTTGCCCGGGCCAATCACGCATTTTTTTTTTTTTGAGGTAATGGCTTGACTAACTGGCATACGGCCCGCCTGATGGTAAGCGGTTACCGTCGCCTATTGGCATCTGCAACACCAGGGGCATTGCCAATGCGTTGCCTGCCCTGAAAGACTCTTTTAATTTTTTTTTTAAAGCGGCTCATGTTGTATGTTAGCGGAAACATCTCAGGAGGGAGCCATTCCACAACTTGCACGTATGGGGGAAAAAATAACATTTTGAAATCTATCGTTCGAACGTAACGTTTTTAGTAGGTTTGGTTTAGCTCATGTAAAACAATTATAAAACAAAACAAATGAAAGAGTGAATAAGTGTATAAAGCTAGGTTCATATTGTTGTGTCGGATCGGGGAGTGTCGTGGCGCGCCAGAACGCAATCGGTTACGTTTATTACCTATGACTAGATTCACATTAGTAGGTTGTGTTGTGTTGTGGCGCGTGAACCTGCTAATGTGAATCTAGTCATAGGTAATAAACGTTACCGATTCAAACCGATTGCGTTATGCATTATGAACGAGCAATGTGAACCTGGCGTAAAACAATTTTTGGTTATTTATTATTATTATATTGCGTAAATAACAAACAACATGAGAGCGCGACTTATTCCTATAAGAACTCAAGACACTTAGTTAGTCTTAGTTCTCTTTTATTCTTCGCAGGTTCTGCCTTTTCCTTTAATGATTCAAGCACATAACACCAGAATTACTTTCAGAAAATTCCGGCGTCAACAGATGACACAATACTCCATTAAACACTTAAATTCTGCTTCATCCATTAACAAAGCAAACATCCCACCACCGAGCAATTCTTATATATCCAGAAATAACATTACAATCACAGATTCTGAATCGGGAGGAAGTGTATCAATTTTTCTGGATGCGTCGTGATGCTTCAGTCATTTTGCCACTGTCTGGAAAACCTCAAACGGTTCGTTAGTTCGCGGTAGAACATGAGCTAGGGTATTGTAGATCCTGAAACCTCAAACGGTTCGTTAGTTCGCGGTAGAACATGAGCTAGGGATCCTGGTTCAACTTCTTCATCTTCCACTCTTCGTAACTTTTGATATTTTTCGACCCTCAATAGTGCATTTGGATAATTGGGGAATTTCGGATTTGGTGTTTTTGGAATGTTTTTTTCATTTTTTATTTGGTGAAGTCATTCACTATTTAGTTGTTCACTAGGCCCTTTTCAAGGTTACTATACCTCAAGCTGGACTATGACCTAACGCAGGCAACCAGGAAAGAACCGGTGATATGAAGAAGTATTAATATATTATTACGCATCATATTATTATTTTCTTTGTTTAACTTTGATAGACCTTTGTTTGACCACGATCTCTCCTGTTAGTAAGTGACGATGTGACCCTAGATGGCGCACAAAGGTCTAGAAGGCACCTATTCACTCTAGACTTGAAGAGACCCAGATTATAGTTTTCAGGAAAGACAGAAGACGATAAACAACGGATATACCTACGATACATTTAATTATGTAACAAGTTACCTATATAAAAAGTAATTCAAGAAACTTACACACATAATAAATATTGTGACTTATCAGCTCGAAAAAATGTGCTATTGTGCGCAAGCGTTGTATCGGCAATAGACTTCTAGAAGTCTTTGTGTATCGGTCTTCCGGGCCAACGTGAGGTCGCGGGCCCTGGGCACGGGCCTCGTATATGCCCCTATGGTAAAGACGGCATTGTCTGAGGGTCCTGCTTTCTTGTATCTCGGCTACCTGTAATGTACCTGTCTAATGTACCTAACTAATGTTCTTTTTTGGTCACTCCGCGATGGGTCAGTGACCAGCTTCAGGTATAGACTTATGGTGAAAGACCCAGTGTGGTGAAAGAAATTAGTACGCGTCACAAAGGCTCCTTCCATCCCGTGTCCTCACGACGTATTCCTTCACCGTTTATTGCGCACGTTTCACCTAGCTGTAATATTACAATCGTCCAAGCAAAAAATGGCGTGGTTTAAACAAAAAATTCAAATTGAATCACTTAGTCCTCCAATGGCAGACCATAGCACGGCCAATGACATCACCAAGCACAAATTGTCGTTGTATTCTATATTCTACACGTAGTCGCTCGCTATCTCGGTGATGTCATCGTATTTAGCTCAATGATAAAAGGTCGAGGTTGGAGCAACTATTTTGTTGCGAGTATCTAGGTATTAATAGAGCCTGCATAGATTGTAGGTATTGTAAGTTCATGTAGGTTTCATGATGCACTAGCGGTCACCCGCGGTGTTAACTTCGTTACCCTCCCAAGTGTTCCGTTATTCGGAATTATATGTGGTTAGCGCGTCGTTTCATTTTAGCTTAGATTCTACAGTTACGGGTTCGGCTGCGCCAACACCAGGCAGAAATCTTTATACAAAAAGAAACGCCCCGTGCCGCTCGAAAACGCCGTTTTTATTGAATATCTCATAAAATATGGATAATTTTACAAAAGGTGTTTGCATTTAATTTATTTATAATAAAAAATATTTATATGTATATTATAATTTTCACTAGAAACGGGATATTTACCATGATTTTTGAGTTTTATATGTTCCCGATATTTCGCCACAGTTGCATGCGCCATGATCACGGGAGAACTGACTAAAGTCTTTGCGAGTAGATTTTATTGGCAGATATATCGATTTACCCTCTTTCTCACTCTTTTATTACGAACGATACCACTACCATCGGTTTCAAAAGTTATATATGTATATTGTATTAAGTATATCAGTTATCTAGTACCCATAACACTAGCTCTGCTTAGCTTGGGGCTAGATAATGTTGTGTGAACTGTCCAGCATTATTTATTTTATTTATTTACAACAACAATCGAATTTAGCCTTTAGAATTTAGAAGAGGTAACTTAGGATTTTTTTATATCGAGAAAATATTGTCCTATCGTGTTTTTGGTACACAGTGATCCCACAGAATTATAATGTAGATGTTTGTGACGTATGTATCCAGGCATATTTTTAATTTGAATACTGTGCTTGATTTAATCATTTTAATATCAAATCTACGATTAGTAATTTTGCGGCATACTCCACCTAAGTTAAGCAAGTTACGTTTTCTGTAGTTATAGTTGCTGCTTTGCACATAAAGCTACCCTTCTACTGACGGAGTTAGGAGCACCAACATTTAGGTACTACAATTGTGAGCATGCTACATTTTATTAAAACATTTTTATTAAGGTGGTTGTTTTCGCTCGTAGCGCGAAATTATTATTTTTTCGGGTTTTTTGCTCATCACTGCTCGTCAACCCTTCTTCAGATAGCGAAAACTATGTTGCCGGTAATATGACCTAACACACAAGTTTTAATTCATAGTATCACATAAATATCATTAGTTTAGTTAGCTACGATTGTGCTTCAATGGTATTTAAGGTGACGCAGTGGTAAACAATTAATCTCAAATCGGGCAGATAGATAGATAGATTAACACTTTATTGTACACCAAAACACAATAATACAAGGATTAACTAAATCAAATTATAGAACAATGGGCGGCCTTATCGCTGAAAGCGATTTCTTCCAGGCAACCTTTAGTGTTTTTTTGTTTCAAGCACATTCATAGCCAAACTAATGATATTTATGTGATACTATAAATTAAAACTAAATTTTAAAAATTAAATAACGCGTCACTAGCGAAAGCAACCACCTTTAGTCACTTTCTTGTTTGTCTGTCTGTCTGTTGTTCCAGTTGGAATCTTGGAAGTCAAATTTCGAGCACTTCCCAATTAGCTATCTGGCTGAAGCTTTCAGGGTTTTTGTAATTTATACGACATGTTTAATTACCTAATTATTTTTTTTGTATTATTTTAGGTATTCATATTTCTACTATTATTTTTAATTCAAATTATTGTAAATAAAATTGATATTGCACGCCCTTAAAGGGTAGATTACATTGAATCCAACATTTTATCTGTAATATCTTTTTGACATGTAATTCAGCAATAAATATTCTTTGACTTTGACTCACAAATCGAAGACAATGCAATCTACAAAAAAAAAAACGACTAAGTAATGTGTTGATATTTGCATAGCATCATAATCTCTAAACACAAAAGCCATAACCAAAATAAGACATAGCGTAGATTGATTCTCTGTTAATTAGGTACTGTAAGATACCCAGCTATTTACTGTTAAGTAGATTTAAAACAATTATCATAACAATATAAGGAAGGCTCTTAGAATTTGCAAACAGAAGTAGCAAGCTATGATAACATTGAGGGTGGCGTGATCTTGAGTATCCACTCTTTCTGTTCAGGAATAACTGGAAGAAGGCAGCGGGACATACATTGATGAGGAAACGAAAATCGGAAATTGAAAATCAATGAAATGAACTACAAGGAGCTATAAGGAATAGAATAAAATAGAAAATACTTTATTGTACACATTGGTGTACAATGTGCGTCTTTTCATCAAAAGTTACAGATTTTCATAGTAAAATTACCTTGTGATAACATGACAGTTGTTGATTTACATACTAAGATTGCCGCCCTAGGCCGAAAAGGTAAGTTTATCTCAAAGATAGTTCTCTAATAATGTTTGAACAAGCAAGCATTTTTGAGATAAATAAATTAGAATAGATATTAATAACAACAAAGCAACAAAACACATTACCCCATCCCAAATAATAATAGGGCTTTAGATTACGTACTTGCTAAAAAAAAAACACCTTTTTATAATTTAAATCCAATTGTAGACTTACTTCTTACACATTTTAATTTTTGCAACATTTAGTACCTGACTTATTATATTTAATTGTTTTTGTTTGGTGAAGCTAACATTGCAGCAAAGAAACTTAGTGAATCCTCTAGGTAAGCAAAATACGCTAATAGACATTAATTCGTTTTTTTTAAACATATTTTTTTAGCAAAGCTGTAGAGATAAAGTTTACAACTTTTACTGGGCCGCAAGCTATTCATCCTGTGAAGTATGTAGCAGAAACATGTTGTTGTAAACTTGTATGCCGGTTTGTAAGCGAGGGCCTAAGTGGGCCAACCGGCGCCGCGCCCTGCCCCGCCCGCGTCTCATGCATTCCAATAAGCACAAACAACCTTTTTAATGTTCCACAGTAGTCCGAACACGGTTTGAACCGTGCTGTAAGCTTACAATGTATTTCTAACATTATTTACTTGGAGATGTTGAGAGTTTAAAAGTATGTTATTAAATAGAAAGTTTCGAATAACTTTACAATTTATTTAATATACGTTTTAATAAATTTCCGCTTACCTGTTGATCAGCAAAATCCCATTAAAGTACAAGTCGGCGCGGCTTGGTGACCTGTATTTTTTATGCACCGCTCTAAGCACGTAAACACTATGTACGATCACAAAAGGAAGAACTGGCACACACAACCACGAATCCACCTTTGTAGTTTTGTACGCACGGTTTCACTACACCAGTTCACGCCCGGAGTGCGAGTTTTTTTTAATAATTCGTAAACAATTCAACCGCTACAATTTTCATTCATCGCAATGTGAAATCATTCGAGACTAGTGGCAGTTGACTGGGCGAAGAAACTAGAGTCAGCGACTGAGCGCGCGCGTTATCCGCCATATTGGAAAAATTACGTCATTCATACATAGACAGCGACAGACAGCTTGTTTGACAAACAGACAGTCCGATTAGTTTTTCTTGGCATGGCTGACAGACCTTTTGGCGATATATAATCCACATAGATAATCTTTCATGATCGATATCGATCACAGACTTCAATAAGCGAAAATTGCTCAGAAGAAGGACTAAAGCATGGAACTAAGGCTAAAAACGAACCAGTATCGATTATACCAGTCTCATTCTTTTATATGAATGTATTCATGTGTTGGAATGAGACAAGCATATATCTATCTGTTCTTATATGTGTAAGTCGTACTAGACCAAATGTCAAACTACTACTACATTCATGGTAACAATCTAGGAAGATGTATATGCATGGTGCCAATATTCAGGGTACGGAACGGAAAAACGACTGAACGACAATATATTTGTTTCTCTCTAACATAGGTTAGCAAGCTGTCTTCTAGGATAGGAGTAAGAAGGAACACTCTATGCTATTTTAGCACTCAATCCATGTAGTACTTTATTCATGGAAAAAGCCGCGCCAGGTTATACTTGCCGGACTGTAAAGTGAAAATTGATTAGGCCATGGATAGATATCGTAGACAGGTTTCTCTGTCTACCATAGATATACAATAGGTTCGTGGCGTAGAGCGAAAATAAGGTTCGTTGATTATGCTCACATGATGTCATCAAGGTGGGGTAAATAGCCCTAGACCAGCTGAACCAAAAATTAAGTGCGTGCTATTTATCAGATAACTAACAGCTGTGTTTCTATTCTCTGTACATGGAAGGCAAGATGCAGCAATATGGAAGGAGTATCGTCCATGGGGTGTACTATTATTTGTTCTGTGGTAGTGTACAAAGAGTATAACTCTACCTATTAAAATAGGGTAGTAGCGTAGAGCGAGAATACTCTGTATAAAAAGCTATCTCTGGTTCTGTCTGGTCCACAGAATAATAATTGGGTCTGGTCCTCTCACTAGAGAGTATTAGTTTTCTGTGGTTTGGTCCGTGGTGTGGTCACGGTAGAATATGATCTCTCTAGTGTCAAAACATAGAGAACATTTTTATAAATTTATAATGTCAATTATATTGTCAAAACAAGTGGGATTTCATCAGATCGATTACTCATAAATTCGGTTTTATTGTTTTATTACTGTTTTTTGCCCGAATTTGATGCTCAAATAGTGTTGGAATAAGCTACATACCCAAACGCACCAATGCAAGGTAACGTGAATTTTTTCAGGTTTTCAATATCTAGTGTTTCTAGTAGAATCATTGTTTTTAGTATAACAAAGCTATGATTTGTGTTTACAGACACAAGACCTGAACTATACGAGGAAGTAAAGCTGTACAAAAATGCCAGAGAGCGAGAAAAGTGAGTAGTCTCGCCTAATCAGTAGCTATGTTCCTAGGAGTAAAGTCGTGGAATTTTTCATTGTTTTTGAGCAATTTACTAATGTTACGGGGGTCATAACTAATATATAATCTACCTATTTCTCTTGTGCGCCTATTAATCTGAGAGGGCATAGTTGTAAAATATCCCATGGACCATCCAATACAAACACTGCACAGCACTTCCTTAGAGTAGTCCATAATTAGAATGATTAACCAGAAGATTTTCTGCCCCAAAATGGTTTCTTAAACAAATTGGATAGCTGGTTGCAAGCAAACAAACTGTTAACATAAGTGTAATCAGCACAGCAAGTGAAACTAAGACATTTCAACACTGAAGTAGATACATCAGCAAAAGCTGCTCTTCTATAATTTTAAATAATAATAAATATTAATACACAGGCAGTTCTCAGTGCTGATGCGTGTATTTCTTAGTCCTTATCTTTTGTCTTATAATATACTTTTCAATACAAGCTTTTATAAAATTAATGATCAGGATGAGCCTAAACTCGGCCAGTCTACTAATTACCATTGAGGAGTGCTGTTGTCCACCTTCCGTCTCGATCATCAGATCAGCTCGCTGTCACCATAATATTGTGTTGTCATCGGAACTTATTGGTAATTTTTTTTGGGTACTGACTTGTCAAGTATGCAAAATTTAAACCCAAATTAGTCGAGGTTCAAGATTGGCCCACACTAACAAGTACAGTCCGACCAGAAAGAGTAGAAAATAAATGAGGGCGCCACTATCGTTTACATGGTATCACCATATACTATGGCAGAACGTTTTGATACTTGATATTTTTATATATATTTATAACACATTGCAGTTCTTATTTTATCAAATTAAACAACAAATATTTATGCTCGTCACATAAAGGAATAAGAATCAAACCCACTATGTTAAAGTAATGGGAATTTATGAATTATTTTGGGCTTCTATGTCGTGAACAAAAACATTTTATAGGAGCATTGGTATCCAAACCAGTCCACCTATGACACTAGGTACCTACCTAGAAAGAAAGCAAGAATATTTTGTGTACTCAGAGGGGAAAAAACACAATAGACAATTTTGTTGAATAATAATATAATATTCTTAAATAAATCACTCTAATGACTCAAAGTCAAGATACTCAGTACCCGACATCGATTCTTCTTCAGAATGTTGTGGTTGAACATAATTGGAAGTTCCTGCCATACCGTCATTTTCATCTTCACTCTCAGATTCCTCGCTAGAGCTTTCATCACCGAGTTGTATTACCAGCTGCTCAATGTTTTGGTACATTGTTCGACTTCGCTCATAGTATTCCTTTTCGATTTGTTTGACATGTTCACAGGATTGCTTCCAGTCAGTTGGAGTAATGGTGTTGAATGATTCCTCAGTCAATTCTTTGATATTTGAAGCTCCTACATTGCGTGAGGCTACTTTGGATTTTACTTGAGCCCATATAAGTTCTATGGGGTTTAGTTCGCAGTGGTAGGGGGGCAGCCTGACCACTGTGTGTCCATACTCCGAGAGCAACTCTTCTATTTCATAGACAGGTATCTGTCTATGTTGGTTAGCCAAAGCAAGCAACATTGGTTTCCTTAAATTTTCATCAAAGGAATATTATTTTCAGTTAACCATACTTTTATTTCATCAATTTTCGATGCAGATGTTGGGCATTTATTTTTATCACAGAATGATATGGTGCATTATCCATTACTATGATTGACGATTCAGTTAAATTGGGAATCAATTTTTCAGATATCCATTTAGTAAAATTTTGTTTATTCATTTCAGAGTGGTAATCTTCTTTTTTATTATTTTCACTGAACATTAGAAGGGCGTTTGGAACGAATCCCTTTTCACTTCCTGCATGCACTATAATACACCTTTTCCCTTTAGAAATATCTTCTGTTTCACCTACGGTCTCTTTGGACTGCCAACATCTTTTCACTTTGTATGATGAATGTATGTAACTTTCATCCAAATATATTACATTTTTTTGAAGCTCTTCAGGTAACATTCTATTTTCCATGATTACTTTGAGATAGTGTTCTCTTTTGGCTGCAATATTATCTTTTTCTAGTAAAGCTTTTCTATTTTACTGGCACTTTTTAAATGTAAACCCAATTTTGCTTAACAATTGTCTTAAATGTTCTTTACCTCCGTCATAATTTCATTTCATTTCATGTCATGCTTTCTAGCATTAAGTTCGCCTTTGTACTTCTTTGTTTTATGTGCAATAAATAATTTTCTATCTATCTATCTATCTTTAATTAATATCTTCTTTTAAAACAGCTAGCAATTTCGACAATGTAGGAACTTCTTTCTTAACTGAATAAAAATGATGTATTTTTTGCCTGATAGCACTGATATCAAAATCATCCAGCACTTTCCTAGGTCGACCTTTTCTGTGCTCGGCGGGAGTACCAAATTTTCCACAATTTTTTTGCCTTCATTAACAATCCTCCTAATAGTGCTCTCAGATTTTCCTGCAAAAACATAAGTAAAGTATCAAAAATAACGAATTGCACTACAAAATACAATTCAATGGGACAATGATCAACAAAGACTAATTAGTATGATTGACAAGGATTTTGGATGGATTTACACGATTCTTTTAGTAAATTATAACAGTTTACGTCCAGTGTTATTCTTTTTAACTAGCTACTTACCGGTCAAATATGCTGTTCGTTTATAAACGTCTTCTAATTCAGCCAGCAGCGTCCTGGCTTGATACTCAGCCAAACATCTCGTAAACACTTTGTAAATAATGTCACGAGCCCCACTGCGTATAGTTTTATTCATATTGCTAATATTGCTTGCGATTTATTTGCTTATTAGGTTTATGGAAAAAAAAACATCAACAAATAAAAACAATAATTCGAATATTCGCTCTCGAGTCTCGACCGAAATTGCAGTGTTTCCGCTAGCGGAAAATTATTCTGGTTAGTCCAACAAATATTAAAATATAGAAATTATTTTTAAATGTCCGTTTTTTTATTCTGTATATTGTATTGTCATGAAAATAAATCTACATGCATAAGTCACATCATACTTACCTATCTAAATACTTTTTTTTTGTTATATCATTATCAGGTGGTTGCAAATTATATATTACTAGATGACCCGCGCGCGACTTCGTCCGCGCGTAGTTTGAAAACATCTCCGGCGCGGCGTGCAGACAACAACTTAAAGATCAACAACCATCCCGTGAAACGACTTTTGAAACAACACCACACTCAAGTTTTTCAATTTAGGGGTCACATTTTACCCTTAATTTCCAGAAAATATTTTAATCTTAACAACGACATTGTGAAACGGCCTTTGAAACGACACCGAACTCAAGTTATTCAATTTAGGGGTCTTATTTAACCTTGAGGTCCTGAAAATATTTGAATCTCAACAACGACACCGTGAAACGACCTTTGAAACGACAATATACTCAAGTTTTTAAATTTAGGAGTCCCATATTAACCTTGAGGTACTGAAAATATTTTAATCTTAAAAACAACACCGTGAAACGACCTTTGAAACGACAATATACTCAAGTTTTTAAATTTAGGAGTCCCATTTTATCTATGAGGTCCTGAAAATATTTTGATTTCAACAACGACACCGTGAAACGACCTTTGAAACGACACCATACTCAAGTTTTTCAATTTAGGGGTCCCATTTGAACCTTGAGGTCCTGAAAATATTTTGATCTCAATGACTATACTGTGAAACTAACTTTTAAATCGTCAAAATACGCTGAAATCTGGCTAAAACGTAAAGTGTATTTATTTACAAACAAAACGTTCCCGTGGCTTTTTTCAGCAAAATTTCAGGTACTGCAGAAAAACATATTTTTTTTATTTTTATATAAGGAATCTACCTGTGAATTTTCAAGTATCTACTACCAACGGTTTCCGAAATACGAAGCATTTTAGTTTTACATTAAAAGCCGTTTTGGACCCCTTACATAGTGAATTTTCCAAAATCCTTTCTTAGTACACCACTACACCCAAAAAAGAATACATCCTCCAAATTTCTTGTATCTAGGTCCAGCTGTTTAGGCTGTGCGCTGCAAAACGCAAAGTGTATTACATTAAAAGCCCTTTATGGACTCCTAAGGGAGCGAATTTTCCAAATTCCTTTTTAAATACACTTTTAAACCCTAAAAGGACTACACTCTCCAAATTTCAAGTCTCTACGACCAGCGGTTCAGCCTGTGCGTTGTAAAAACTAAAGTTTTTTTATTTTTTTACAAAGAAAACGTTCCAAAGAATCTCCATGTAAAATTTCATGGTTCTACTACTAACGGTTTCCGAAATACAGAGCATTTTTGTTTTAAGTTAGAACCGCATTTTGAACCCCTTAGCATGCGAATTTTAAAAATTCCTTTCTTAGTACAACCCTACGCATTGAGACGAACACACCCTGTAAATTTCAAGTCTCTACGACCAGCGGTTTAGGCTGTGCGTTGGACCTCGGTCAGTCAGTCAGTCAGTCAGGACATTGCCTTTTATATGATTATGGCGAATGAATCTGGCGACAAATTCACTACAGCGGCCACACTGGCCTTTCATAAAGAGTTGCCAGTTTTTAGTAAATTTTAGTTCCTTGATAATTAATTTCTACTCTTTCTGGACGGACTGTAAAGTTAAATATAAAGTTAATATAGGGCTAAGTTTTACTTAACCGACCGTTGATTTTCGGGTGGGAGGTGGGGGGAGGGGTAAAACACCCCCTTTGAAGGAAAAGTTGTGGAACCCCCCACTTTTCGAGAAAAAAAATAAAGAACATTTTGAGGTTAAGTATGGAATTTATAAAAAAGGGATCACAACGTGAGCTGCGAGCGAGCCGACGGAGTTGGGGGAGGAGTGGGAGGCAGAGGAAGACCTCTGCCCTATAGGTGGGGAAATGCAGAAACTTATAGTTTTAGAGAAAAAAAATTAAAGAAAGTTTTTAGGTTAGGTTAGGTTAGACTATGATCAGCACGTGAGCTGCGAGCGAGCCGAAGGCGAGCGTGGCCCGGTAGGGCCCGCAGCGAACCAGAACCGACACCTGCACGCCAATACCCAATAGCCTTTGTCATATCCTATCTAGGTAGATAGGATATTACACTTATATTGTAAAATACTGTAGGCCGTTCTAGATAACCTTATCTAGAACGGCCTACAGTATTTTAACTATGTATTTATATCTACAGTATTTAAGTATTTTGTGAGGTTTCCGCAACTCCTCACTCACAGGTGGTGTTTTACCACTCTCCTCCCCACCTTATCTCAAAATATTCCTTATTTTTTTTCTCGAAAAGTGGGGGGTTCCGCAACTTTTCCTTCAAATGGGGTGTTTTACCCCTCCCCTAAATGAATAAAAGCTTGTAAAACAAACGGTATCAGACGTTCTGGTAACGTTCCAGGCATGTGAACATGGCGGAGCTGTACGCCGTGGTGAGCACGCTGCAGCACCTGGAGAAGGCGTACATGCGGGACTGCGTGCGCGCGCAGGAGTACACCGCCGCCTGCAGCCGCCTGCTCGTGCAGTACAAGGTGGCCTTCAAGCAGGTGCACGCCGACGAGTTCCCCAATATCGAGGCGTTCGTGGCCAAGTACAGGGTGAGTCTCATTCATACTCACTAGTATGACCCCTGGCATAGTAGTATGACCCCTGGCATAGTAGTATAACATATATAGTATACCATAGTACCCTACCACCTATAGTACCATAGTAGTAGTAAGTGCACTGATAAGGACTAAGATATACCCGCATCAGCTCCGAGAGCTGCCTGTGTATTATAAATAAATAAATAAATAGTACGTTGAGCTCTCTACCTAATAGTTTATATTCAGCTGTGGACGACCTCTATGGCGTGGCGGCCGAAGGTTCGCCTGCGACGCAGGAGGATTCGGATTCGATTCCCGCCTTGGAACAAATATTTGTACGATCATAACACAAGCTCTGCTTAGTTTGGACCTAGATAATGTTGTGTGAACTGTCCAGCATTATTTATTTAAAACTAGTGGTTCGCCCCTTAGTTTTTTTTTTGTCTGGCGCTATAATCAAAGATTCGCCCCGAACAGGAGATCTCGCGACGTCCGCATCACATAAAAGTAAATTATACCAATGATTAAAAACAATAATAAAATCAGTTTTTTTAATGCTATGCTAGGGGATCATACTACTGTGTCAGGGGTCATACTACTATGGCAGGGGTCATACTACTGTGTCAGGGGTCATACTATGGCAGGGGTCATACTACTGTGTCAGGGGTCATACTATGGCAGGGGTCATACTATGGCAGGGGTCATACTATGGCAGGGGTTATTTATATACTTAGGTAGTCAAGTAAAATTCAATAAAAAATCCAAATGCTACATTGATTATTATTATGATATAACTTTTGAAACTATCATGGCTATGTACATATTTTTCACTAGAAACGGGATATTTACCATCATGATTCTTGAGTTTTATTTATTTCCGATATTTCGGCACAGTTGCATGCGCCGAACTGTGCCGAACTATCGGGAACAAATAGAACTCAAGAATCATGGTAAATATCCCGTTTCTAGTGAAAAATATTATTATGATATTCAAAAGAGAAAGAGGCTAGCTACCCACAACACAGGTATTCCTAGGGTGAGAGCTAGCACACTTGCAAATGAATTATTTGCCAACATTGCATTGTTCCAATTGTTCTTTTAAATGTTTTTTTTTTGTTAAGCATAATATTAGTTAAGTTTCTTTATAGTGTATATCTACTACCTACCTTAATTTGGAAAAAATTGCGTTTCATATGTTTTTTAGTCACAGAAATAAACTGTTTATACTTTTTTTATACTTATGTATACTTGTTCAGTTGGACTGCCCAGCTGCTTTGGAGAGGATACGGGAGAACAAGCCCAACCTGATCAAGGACGACAAGGGAAACACCAACAAGTACATCGCCGAGATTGTGTCTGTGAGTTATTATCAGCTGAACGCTAAATCACTCATTATACTAGGTATAAAGAAAGTTTAAGCGAGCAAGTGATTTTGATTTTAGTGATTTTCATCATCATTATTTCATCACTTCACTTTACTTCTTCATCATAGGACGAGCAGACAGGGTTCGAAATTATCAAGATAATAACGCTTCTTGATAATTATCCGATAATTATCTGATAATTATCCGATAATTATCACCAGTGTAAGAAATTCATTTGTTATAATTTGAGTAATTCTAACATCAAAAAATAAAAACAAATAAATTTTATAATTTTTATTATACAAATTAACATAATTAAAGGTAGTTTGAGAAAAAATCAGTGACGTTAGATTCGACATTCAAAATAAATTAAATTGGATTGACCAAAGAAGCCAATCGTCGTCGTCGGGATATCTTCATCTGATGATGATTCTATTTCCGTTGGCATTGTTGCTGCTGTAGATGCAGTAGAACTTATTTGTTCTCCTAAAAGCCAACTAAGATCTTGTAAAGTATGACCATATTGGATCTTTCTCACGAGGCATTTTACAAATCCAACTCAATAAACAATATTTAACACAATATTTAACAAACCAATGACACTGGAGTTCACTCAACTTTGCGTAATTCGAACTGAATTTTTCTTGTAAGGGGAATTCCCTTGGCCGTTGACACTTCGTGCGTTCTGATAGACGCAAGTGCGGCCATACACGTTCGAATACAGTTCACTTTCACGTGCGCAATGTTTTGTTATTATCAATCGATAATTATCAATCTGTTATTATCACGATAATTATCGTGATAATTATCAGGATAATTATCATTGATAATTATCCTTTCGAACCCTGCGAGCAGACGCACGGCTCAGTACCATCCTTACCTTCTTAGTATGCCTTCTATTCATACTAAATGTTTCAGTTCTACCTTTATAATGCAAACTGCTAAGGAGTGGAATACACTACAGTCGTCTATCTTTCCTGAAAACTATAATCTGGGTCTCTTCAAGGCTAGAGTGAATAGGTGCCTTTTAGACCTTTGTGCTCCATCATCGGCCACATAAAAGAATCCAGCTGACTTTGACTGATAGGCCTCCCCATGGAATGCCTCGATTAAAGGTCTTGATCGTATTCTCTGAGTAGATTTAAATCCTTTGTAAAGAATAATCTAATATAAAAACCTTCTAGATGGCTATATAAATCATAATGATGTTGCTCTGCCTCTCCGCAACTAATATGGCAATTTGTAATATCTGTTCCCCCATATTATTGAACGAGCAAAGCAAATTCTCTGAGTCAACTTGGAAGAATCAGCATTTGTATGTATGTATGTATGTTTGTCCTATGAAAACTTCCGTACCGTTAATCCGATCTCCATGAAATTTGGTAGGGGGGTAGATACAATTGGTATCAATTTCTATGTAATGTTATTAGCTATATCGGTCGGGGGCTTGTTGAGATAAGTCTGTCTGTCAGATCAAGTGGGGTCTCATATGAAAGCGCTTTGCTTCGATATTTCAAATATATTTTTAATTAAAGGCTATATAGTTCTTGAGATATTACCTTAGGGCAAATAGAAAATGCAACATCAGGAGGGCCATCTGCTTGATTCCAAGTAGTAAAAACCCATAAACTGATTGAAACTGATAGTAACAGTTACGTAATCTCTACACTGGGCGACAGCTTACGGCTTTCCAGGAGACAAGGCAACCACTTTATTTATGTAACATGTTTGGTTAAAATGATTTAATGATGATTCCAGTTGTTCATAACTCTAATGGACAAGCTGCGGCTGGAGTTCCGCGCCATGGACATGATCCAGCCGGAGCTGCGTGATCTGCGCGACACCATGGAGCGTCTCGAGATGCTGCCCGACGACTTCGAGGGCAAACTGAAGGTACCCCTCGTTCCATGTTCATAACACTGTAGACAAGCTGCGGCTGCAGTTCATGATCCAGCCGGAGCTGCGTGACCTGCGCGACACCATGGAGCGTCTCGAGATGCTGCCCGACGACTTCGAGGGCAAACTGAAGGTACCCGTCGTTCCATGTTCATAACTCTGTAGACAAGCTGCGGCTGCAGTTCATGATCCAGCCGGAGCTGCGTGACCTGCGCGACACCATGGAGCGTCTCTAGATGCTGCCCGACGACTTCGAGGGCAAACTGAAGGTACCCCTCGTTCCATGTTCATAACTCTGTAGACAAGCTGCGGCTGCAGTTCATGATCCAGCTGGAGCTGCGTGACCTGCGCGACACCATGGAGCGTCTCGAGATGCTGCCCGATGACTTCGAGGGCAAACTGAAGGTACCCCTCGTTCCAGAACAACGAATTACTGACAATATGTACTAATAATTTATTCACCAAATTAGCACAGATAAAATAGTACTATACTAGTATCAATAGTAATATTGCAATGTGTGAAACGCACCAAATCCTTCTGAATATTAGGTTCGGCAAACTTTATTAAATAAATAATGCTGGACAGTTTACACAACATTATCTAGCCCCAAGCTAAGCAGAGCTTGTGTTATGAATACCGGCTAATTACCACAGTATTTCGTCGCTTTGCTGACGTTTCGAGACTAAATTCAGAAGCCTCTTCATCATGAGTACCGCCCATGATACAGTCTCGAACGTCAGCAAAGCTACGAAATACCTTAATCAGGTGGTCTTATAAAACATCCTGTGACTTGTTGTATCCAGGTGCAAGAATGGCTGGACACGCTGTCCGAGATGTCAGCGTCTGACGAGCTGTCGGAGGGGCAGGTGCGGCAGCTCATCTTCGACCTGGAGGGCTCGTACGGCGCCTTCAACAAGCTCCTGCACAAGGACTGATCCACACAGGTCAGTCAGAGACACGCCTGTCAGCTCGGACGAGCTGTCGGAGGGGCAGGTGCGGCAGTTCATCTTCGACCTGGAGGGCTCGTACGGCGCCTACAACAAGCTCCTGCACAAGGACTGATCCACACAGGTCAGTCCCAAGGAACATGTCCACACTCAGCTGAAATTATATAACACACACACCCTCAACAGTCTCATACATAGTCCTGATCCCACACTAAGACCCCTGTGTCGTGTGTATCAGGAACTACGAGCACCATGCTACCACAACGCACATAGACGAAACTAATACTTGCAGATCATATAAATATTTGTACCGCAGCGGGAATCGAACCCGCAACCTCTCGCATCACAGCCGGCTATTCGCGCGCCTCGCCATAGAGGTCATTAGGCGTATACACAACTATTCCAAGCTTGCCATTAAAAAAAACTGCATTATAAGTATTCGGTACAAATTCAATCTGCGTATTTTTTTTTTTTTTTTTTTTAATGGAATTATTAAAGTTATAAATATTTGGTTTCTTGACAAAATCCGAATAAATTTATGGACATAATATTCGTGCTTGAGTTACGCACCGCTCTGACGATCGTGTGTCAGGGCGGTGTAATAATAACTTAACTTGTGCAATGTAGGGCGCGTCCTAGGTGGACGTGACCTATGAGGTAATGCACTGTTTATAGGCAGAGGGTACCGCTTAACATCAGGTGGGCCATCTGCTTGTTCCGTCATCCAAGAAGTATAAAAAAAAAAAAAAAAAAACAAAAAAACTTTTTAGTAATCTATGGCGCATGCACTATAAACATTTTTGACCAATTGTTCCCATTATTTATGGATATTCCTGGAAATTGTTATTTGGTTACTTTTTTGCGTAGATTGTATCTTTATCGAATACTGATTATCCAGGTTTTTAACCCCAGACGCAAAAACGAAGGGGAGTTATAAGTTTGACGTGTCTGTGTGTGTGTGGGTGTGTTTGTGTATGTGTGTGTCTGTCCCAATGTAGCTCCCGAACGGATGATTCGATTTCTTTTTTTATTTGTTTGAAAGGTGAATTTGTCGGGAGTGTTCTTAGCTATGTTTGATCAAAATCGGTTCAGCCGTTTCATTGCGTTGGAGGTTTTTTTTTTTTTTTTAATTAATTGTTTTTATCTTCGTCCAAATTACTTTGGTCGGAAGTTTTAATGGTATAATTGGAATAGTGATGTATAGTTCGTTAATATCTAAGTATGTGTAACTTGTTCCAGATATTGGAGCTGAACGCGTTGCTACTATCTGCACTGTTATACCACGTGAATGTATCTTGTTTATTTTATCTCTAAGTTATTACTATTAAACAATATTTTTACCCAACAACAAAGCCGTCTCTGTTTTTTACCCCCGACGCAAAAACGACGGGATGTTACAAGTTTGACGTGTCTGTGTGTGTGTCTGTCCGCTCGTAGCTCACGAACGGATGAACCGATTTCGATTATTATTTTTTTGTTTGTAAGGTGAATTTGTCGGGAGTGTTCTCAGCTATATTTGATCAAAATCGGTTCAGCCGTTTCATTGCGTTGAGGGTTTTTTTAATTTTCACGAATTTAATTACATGTTAAACACTGATATTTCATACATACATAGATACACGCCTTTTTCCCCGAAAGGGTAGGCAGAGCCTCAATGGGCCTCTTTTCACAGTGGGTTGCACCATCGTGGGATATAAACGTGACACTAGAGTTTAGTAGTAGGTAGTAGAGCTTTGAGAGAGTTCGTCCGGGGAAGTACTACCACCATACCTATTTCTGCGACAAAGCAGTAGTGCTCGCATTGCTGTGTTCCGGTTTGAAGGGTATGCGTATGGTAAGGTATGGGTGCCGGTGAAATTACAGGCACATGAGACTTTTCATCTTTATGTCTCAGGGTGGCCGGCGCAGTGCAATGCCACATAGGGTGCATCCTAGGTGGACATGATTGTGGTAATGCATTGTTAAAGGCAGAAATTACCGCTTAACATCAGGTGGGCCATCAGCTTGTTCCGCCATTAAAAAAACACTAATTAAAGGCTGATAAATGCTTCTTTGTGTGCGCATGCTCCTGTTTGGGTACACAAATAACTAACATAACACCCAACATTCACACACATAGTCCTGATCCCACACTAGGATCCCCTGTGTCGTGGGTATCAGAACTAAGAGTACCATGGTTAATAACACCCAGAACAGGAACGAATATTTGGGGATTATACAAAACTGCTCGCAATTATATATGCTTTTAACTGCTCTAGCTAGAATGTTGTTGGCGGGTCGGATTTATGGTATTCGGGGTAGGGAAGGTGCGGTGCGTATTTACGCGACCAGGTTTATGTACTGAGTATAATTTAAAAAATGTATTTCTGAACTATGCTGTGCTGACTGAACATTTTAAAACAAAATACACTTGGTAGTGTCGTTAGTTGTAAACGTCATTACTGGTAGTGCGGCTGGTAGTGTCGTTGCCAAGAAATGGGGTTTTCAAGCAGGTTTTTGCTTGCAAGTACGCCGACCAGGTGCGGACCTTAAAGACTTGAAAGTAAAAAAAAACTTGCAACTTGCAAGTAAAGTCGCTAGTTCCGCACATCGATTTACTTGCAAGTTTTTTGTAGTCCTTTTTCGTAGATGCAATATGCTCCTTATTTATAAGATGGTTTGGTCCAATTACCTACCCAAGTATATTTTTTTTTGTGCGTATTTGTTCCCTTTTTGTATTGTTGCACAGGTCAATTTACTATGCAGAAAAATACTTGAAGGTATTTTGAACCCTGGCTCAAAAACCACCACACTGGTTCGTCCATCTATCACAATAGGTGGACGACGGAAGTCCTGGTACTCGAGTTTGCAAGTACGACTCATTCCTTTTCGGGGGCCAAGATTGGTCTTACCTTGGACACCCCCGCGCTAGGAGTACGATCGCTGACATCTTTGTGCGAATTGAGCCTAATCTCAAAAATTTCTTATCAAACCTTGATTGTTTGCTCATTTCATGACTATTTTAATAGCTTTTAAAACAACTTCTGGCAACAAGACGGAACAAGCAAATATGTAAGAATATATAAACCGATTGAAAGCAAAAAGAGGGTTTATAATGACGGTGCCCGTGAAAATTAGTGATGTTGTGATTATTATTGTATCTGTTTTGGTTTTACGAGAAGTGAGTACCTAAGATTTTAGCAAAGACTTTCTAATAACTCTACATAGGAACATTATACCTAAGATAAGATAAGATGGACGTATAAATCTTTTCAGTTGGATCGGACACTTTGTGCGCTGACCCGAAGTCCAAAGGATTTTAGACAATATTTTAACTATAATGTATTTTGCTTGCAACCTTTGACGTACCTATGCCACATAGGTGTACTGTGTCGTGGGTATCAGGAACTACGAGTAGGTACCTACCATGCTACCACAACACACAGACCCGGTAAAAATACTTGCAGATCATAATAATATTTGCCGCTGCGGGAATCTAACCCGTAAGGTACCTATCCCTTGCGTCTCATTAGGCTACCTACGCGCATAAAGCTCAAAAAAAAGATTTGGAAGACCATCTCCCAAAATCTCAAAAAACTTTCGTCTGAAGAGTTGTCATAGTATGTCATAGGCCTCCCCCATATAATGCTACGACAAACAACGGTCTTACACCGCCTTCATCCAAAGAATTTCTGCGATTTTTTAAATTACGGTTGTCTTAGGAGCTAGGTACCTACAGCGCGTCATCATCCGGTTCGCCTATCAATAGGCGAAAATAACAACATAGGGTAAAAACAGAGTCCCTAACCGCGTCTGTCTATCCGCTTAGTTCTTCAATACTACGCAACGGATTTTGATATGGTTTATTATTAATATTATTTAAAATTATAGGACGACTAGCTTTCGCTTATGTGTTTATTTCAGAGTTTTTTTTAAAGGTACTACTTGAATGACGGAACAAGCAGATGGCTCACCTGATGTGAAGCGGTAACCTCTGCCTATGAACAGTGCATTACCTCATAGGTCACGTCCACCTAGGACGCGCCCTATGTGGCATTGCGCTGCGCCCGCCACCCTGAGACATAAAGATAAAAAGTCTCATGTGCCTGTAATTTCACCGGCACCCTTACCCTTAAAACCGGAACACAGCTATGCGAAATGAGAAATGAAATGAACAAAAATAGAAATGAAAGAATTTTATAATTTCAGAGTTTTGAAATGTTCTTAGTTGCACTCGCTGCACTAATTACACTTTAATGTATTTTAATGCTAGCAGTTTGTTCGTTCGCAACCAGTTAGCTACCATCTAATTTGTTTTTAAAAGCATTTATTGATGTGGCAGTAACAACATCTTCTGGTAAATGATAGGTTTCAGTATCATTTAGGCATAGAAATTGTTCAGGAAGGTTTGTATGTAAAGTAGCTATAATAACTTTTCGTGCGAAGCCGGAGCAGATCGCTAGTAGCCATATAATCTACAGTCGAGGGTCCTAACGAGGTAGTGGCGAGCCTTATGTGACACCTAGAGTGGGTGTGTTTTTGTATGTAATCTGCGTGTACAGTGCTCCAACATCTTCCAAACCCTGGACAGCAAGTACCAGCTGGTGGCGGAGGCCTATGCCGTCGCCAAGAGCCTGTTCGACCAGGGACGCGTCAACTACATCGCCCTCAAGGTACCTACCTCTTACCTACTTTTAAATGCTTTTATTAACTTCTATGTCCGTCTTGAAATTTGTACGAACTGATACTATTATATATTATTATTTATATTGCATTATATTTAGGTATATTATTGTTAATGTAGCTAGTTTTTTAGGTTTGGCTGGTAGAAAATGCTGTTAGCATTAAGCCCACCTTTTTGTTACATTATTTTATGTGCAATAAAGTATAAATAATAATAATACTATTACATACCTATGTATAAAAATAAATAATGCTGGACAGTTCACACAACATTATCTAGCCCCAAGCTAAGCAGAGCTTGTATTATGGGTATAACTGATATAGGTACCTAGTACAATACAGTACATATGTAATTTATTATACCTACATAGAAAATACCCAGAACAACCCTGATCTGCAGATCGTACAAATATTTGTTCCGAGGCGGGAATCGAACTCGCAACCTCCTGCGTCGCAGGCGAACCTTCGCCCGTCGCGCCACAGAGGTCGTCAATTCTGTGCTGATATCCAAATGTTATAATCAAGATTGCAACGTGTTCCACGTGTGGCCGAGAGCGTATAGCTACGTAAGAATCCTACCTACCGTAAAATGCTCTCTGGAGCTTATATCTGATCCGAGACATATTGACGCAGTAGAGGAAGGCACCCTCGATGAACCAACGACATTATAACGGAAGCCGGCAGACTTGTGCTTAATCGTTCATTAAGCGGAGCGCTCCGTACTAGTACAATCAATCAAATGTACTGGTTCAGTCTAGTACTATATAGGCATAGGCATAGGCACCCTAACTAACACTTAGTTAGGGTGCCTATGTCCAGCAGTGGACTTCTGTACGCAGATTATGATCATGAGCTTATATCTGAACAGAGAGCTTATAATTTTCACTAGAAACGGGATATTTACCATGATTTTTGAGTTTTATATGTTCCCGATATTTCGGCACAGTTGCATGCGCCATGATCACGGGAGAACTGACTAAAGTCTTTGCGAGTAGATGTTATTGGCAGATATATCGATCTACCCTCTTTCTTACTCTTTTATTACGAACGATACCACTACCATCGGTTTCATTGTCACAATTCACACCAACTCGACACACAACACTAACGGTGTCCGGACGCGTAGCAGGTACCACACTTTTTTGATTCTTACACATTCTTACCACAGGCTTCCATACTCCAGATAATTGAAAACCATCTTCTCTATTGAAGTTTCTGTACTTAGTAATCTCATTCGCCTCTTGTACCATTCTCGGTATGTAATGTCGCTCTGTCGAGATTACCTGCGGACTGTGTAGCTCGATCCAATGATTTGAGCCAGATTCCAAAAGGTGTTCTGCTATGGCTGACTTATGTATGTCCCTGTTCTTGACCGCTCGTATGTGCTCCTTAACCCGACACGCTATCGTACGTTTCGTTTGGCCAATGTACGAACTCCCACAGCTACAATCAATTTTATACACCCCTGGCTTTTCAAGTGGAAAACATGCTGATTCGCACCACCACCCTCGGCAGCTCAATTCAGTGGTAACATCTCTCACCAACCGAGCAGTTGACCTGTGTGATGAGAATCACATTGAAAGTGAGCTAGCTCATGTCCAGCATGTGTTGCGTAAGAATGGATATAAGCTTCGGTCATTACCATCCCGACCTAGGCCAAGACCCCGCAGATGTAGAGTAGAACGTAGGCCAGCGTTTCTGCCATATGTTAAGGGGGTGACGGACAAAATTGCGAAAGTCCTGCAAAAGTTTTCCGTAAAGACCATCTTCACTCCCTTAAAGAAGATATCGCACTACTTGCGTTCACCAAAAGACAGTTTTCCACTTGAAAAGCCAGGGGTGTATAAAATTGATTGTAGCTGTGGGAGTTCGTACATTGGCCAAACGAAACGTACGATAGCGTGTCGGGTTAAGGAGCACATACGAGCGGTCAAGAACAGGGACATACATAAGTCAGCCATAGCAGAACACCTTTTGGAATCTGGCTCAAATCATTGGATCGAGCTACACAGTCCGCAGGTAATCTCGACAGAGCGACATTACATACCGAGAATGGTACAAGAGGCAATTGAGATTACTAAGTACAGAAACTTCAATAGAGAAGATGGTTTTCAATTATCTGGAGTATGGAAGCCTGTGGTAAGAATGTGTAAGAATCAAAAAAGTGTGGTACCTGCTACGCGTCCGGACACCGTTAGTGTTGTGTGTCGAGTTGGTGTGAATTGTGACAATGAAACCGATGGTAGTGGTATCGTTCGTAATAAAAGAGTGAGAAAGAGGGTAGATCGATATATCTGCCAATAACATCTACTCGCAAAGACTTTAGTCAGTTCTCCCGTGATCATGGCGCATGCAACTGTGCCGAAATATCGGGAACATATAAAACTCAAAAATCATGGTAAATATCCCGTTTCTAGTGAAAATTATGTACATAACCATGATAGTTTCAAAAGTTATAGAGAGCTTATAAGTACGATCAGAGTTTACATCTGATCAGAGAACTTATAAAACCTGTTTTTGTTTTTAAAGGAAAGGTCGCTGGACACCATCGACACTTTCCTAGACCTGGTGCACATCATGAATGAGGAGATGGCACGGTGCGTGAACGAGAACACATCATGAGAGGAGCCTCTAAGGAGCTCGGCCTTTCACCACACTGGTCAGCTAGGTGATAATGTAACGGCCACAGGATTTTGGTGCATGGAGATGGCTCGAAACCGTTCGTCGTGGCATTATAAGTATGGCCAGTAGACGGCTACCAGCTGATGATATAATGGTCCCTAGCACAACTCCACACTATCTAACGCTAGAATGGTAGATCTGTCAGCAAAATAAATCGATTTCGAAGTCAGACATGGATTTTAAACACTAGTGATTAGGTACCACGTGAGCTGCGAGCGAGCGTGGCCCGATGGGGTCCGCAGCGAACCAGAACCGACACCTGCAGGCCAATAGCCTATGAATTATTATTTTGGCGACACATCTATTATTTTGCGGACAAACCCTAAGTATTTACCCCTTACTATTTAGTAATGGTGTGCCCCAAACTAAAACCTCGTGAATACACGCGATGTTGTTAATTAGGAACCTACTTTCTTTACCTACCTATCTAACAGACTTCTTAAAACATTTACCTACTCAGATAAATTCGTCACTGGACTATCTCAAGATAATTTCCTGCACATCATCGAAAGAACCTTTGAATAGAACTAAGCAACGGGGCGTAAATACTACATACCTATAGGTATAAGTAACCTCCTTTTCAGTGAGCATGTAACGTTTACTCCTTTTGTAAAGTTATAATCTCAAAATAATCTAGCAAGTGTATTGTGATGGTAGTATTGCCAGAAAAAACATAGGTATTATTGTAAAGTTACTAAAGTTAGTTTAACCACAGAGTTATGGCAAGAAAAAAACATTTAGTAAAAGAACCAAAGAATAAATAATAGTGGTTTAACGTAGATATTAGTAATCAACCTAACTGAACAAAGTCGTTTTAATTCCTAGAAATAGGTCCCAAAAAAAAAGTGAGTAGTGGCGGTTATTGTTTTATAGGTATTGTTAAATTTTAGTGTTTTCCTGTATAAAGCTGTAGTGTCAAACTTACAAGCCTTTCAGCATTGTGGGATTCTGGAAGTTTACATTTTTCTACATTTTCGATTTTTCCCTAATATTTCAAAAACAATAAAAAATAATAACAATAACAACAACATGAACAATAATAATTAAAGCTAGTCTAAAAAAAACAAATTTATCATGAATACAATTTTATTACATCAGTTCACATACACGCTTTTGGTTTCATAGCTAGAAGCAATCAACTGTTGTTTTTAACAAATGCTATATTAATCATATCATGCACAATGCTACTGTCAAAGTAGAACAATAATTTAGATTACACGTCTATTTTAAAACTTAAAGTAATAAGGGCCGATAATCTCGACAAAGTATTATAATCTCCCAAATAACATGGAACGCTTATTTACTAGAGTCTAGTAACTAGACATTTAATCCTTGGTCTGGATGTACTTGATGAGATCGATGACTCGGCTGGAATAACCATATTCGTTGTCATACCAGCTGATGAGCTTGACAAAGTTGTCGTTTAGGGAAATACCAGCAGCAGCATCGAAGATGGAGGAGTGAGTGTCACCAATGAAGTCAGAGGACACAACTTGGTCGTCAGTGTAGGCAAGGACACCCTTGAGGGGGCCTTCAGCGGCTTCCTTGACCTTCTGCTTGATAGCATCGTACGGGGCAGGCTTGCCAAGGCGGACTGTGAGGTCGACAACAGATACATTGGCAACCGGAACACGGAAAGCCATACCAGTAAGCTTTCCATTGAGAGCAGGAATGACTTTGCCGACAGCTTTGGCGGCACCAGTAGAAGCAGGAATGATGTTCTGCTGAGCGCCACGGCCATCGCGCCACAGCTTGCCGGAAGGTCCATCTACGGTCTTCTGGGTAGCGGTGGTGGCGTGTACAGTGGTCATCAAACCCTCGACAATATCAAAGTTGTCGTTGATAACCTTGGCAAGGGGAGCCAGACAGTTGGTGGTGCAGGAAGCGTTGGAGATGACCTTGAATGAAGGGTCGTATGTGTCAAGGTTGACACCACAGACAAACATGGGGGCATCGGCACTGGGGGCCGAAATGATGACCTTCTTGGCACCACCCTCCAAGTGAGCGGATGCAGCAGCAATGGTGGTGAACACACCGGTGGACTCTACAACGTATTCAGCACCAGCCGTGCCCCAGGGAATGGCCTTGGGGTCCCTCTCAGAGAAAACTGCGATTTTGTTTCCATTAACAATGAGGCAGCCATCCTTAGCCTCCACAGTGCCCTTGAAGCGACCGTGTGTGGAGTCGTATTGGAAGAGGTAGACCATGTAATCCAGGCCGATGAAGGGGTCGTTAATCGCGACGACCGAAGCTCCCTTCTCGACGGAAGCACGGAGCACCAGGCGCCCAATGCGGCCGAATCCGTTGATACCGATTTTCGACATAATTCCTGAAAAGAAATAATTTTTTATAAAAATAGTGGTCAGAACCTTGTGCTGATCAAAATGAGCATAAACACGGGCAGTCTACTATTATCCACCGAGGTGTTTGCTGTCTACATTCCTCCATCTCCATCATCAGTTCAGCTCGCCGTCACCATAATATTGTATTGTCATTGGAACTTGAAAGGTATGCAAAATTTCAGCTCAATCGGATGTCAAAAAGTACTTCTAATTCAATTTGCAAGATTTGACCAGAATATAAATTTTAAGTTAAATAAAAATTAAATGACTAGCAATGATAAATTAACAAAACACTGCTTCAAATCATAACAAAAATTGTTTTTTATTTAGTAAGTACCTAATAAGATAAACCCATTATCATGAACTAGGCTATTTGTACCTATGAATCTGCTTGAAGACTATTATATATTCTATGCTTGAAGTTTATGATTCCGTTTCAAGGTCAAATGGTATTCAATCAATGTCAAGGAGACTCTTTACTTGAACTCTATTTGTGAATTCAGCAAGCTTTAATGAGGGCAATATCAAGGTCATACAGTCTCTGACGCCTTTATCTACATAAGTAAACAGTACATACCTACATATGTTTAAAAAACATGTCTACTTATTAACTGAGGGGTCTATTCTTAGGCTAAACACACCACATCAAATTGCTGGAATTATGGCCTCATTTGATAATATAAAAGATATGGTCTATAATACATTGGTTGACTTTAGGATGCCACTTGATTTGTTAAATTTTGATATTTATTTGAAGCATAGTGAAGAGAAAAGTTACAGAAAAGAAAAGAAAGAAAGTTAAGAATAAAGTTACAGAAAAGAAGAGAAAAGTTATACAGAATGTTTTTTTTTAACTTCAACTGGAGGGAAAGTTCTCTTAATACTGGAGATTTTTGGCAATTTTATTCAAGTTTCACAAAAAAATTAAACTTAGGTAAATGATCTCTTATTTTTTTAAATATACTTGTCTCAGTAATTTTAGACCTACTTTTGTAGGTATCTACCTAACCAACCTACTAATAAACACAATTTATCCTTGGAATCATTACACAGTGTTTTGTCTCATTTAATTTTTAATTCGAAATCGCCTGTCAATACTATAGACAAAACTATTACAAACATGATTCGCGTAAGAATAAAATTAAATTAATAACGATAGTAAAAAAGCTACAACATACAACTAATAGCGTATGGAATTGTATAATCAACTCTACGTAAGGATAGCATATTCAAAGGTAACTTTAGGTACCTACATGAACCATAATAAAAATGTTTAAGTATTAAATACTGGTATGGATATCAAAAATAACTACAAAAACAGTAGGTATTCAACGCAATCAACATCAAAATTGGTGGACTTGGTGGGCAGAATATTCCGGTATACCGACCGGCGCGGCCGGGCGGCGCGTGGAGGTCATCTATAGGTCACGCACAAATCCGCTAATGTAACAAGAACGCCACTTCATGATGAAATTAACTTATGAAATAAACATTGCAAAAGACCCGTCCTATCTTTTGAATACAATAGATTTAGGTCTAGCTTATTCATGGAAAAATAAAATCAGACTTTTCCATGATGACTAGGTAGGTGTACGTGATCGGTATGAGGTAATCAAGGTGTTAAACTTTCCTGATAAACTGTCGTTCTATGAGGCCATTGTTTAGTAATACAGCTCTAACAATAAATAGATAACAAAACACTTGCAGTGAAATTTACTTACCGAAGTTATTTTATTGTGAGGGATAAAAATGTAGCACTGTGACTGCACGCTATAACTCCACCTCTTGAAATGAATGAATGTCAGCTGAAGGACAAGGACGTATCCAGTTCAGTTATTGAATGGCTATGGTGCAGGGTTGCCAACTGTAGACTTTTTTCCAAGTACAGAAGCAGGTAAAATCCTCGTATTTTGGATCCCAAACCCCGTACATTCATTGTATCGTGTGAATTCGTGTGGTACATGGGACGGCCCTCCCCCCATGACTCTATGATGTTGTACAACTTCTATAATTTACCCGTTTTTCCTTAAAACGCTGTGTTAAAATTTTGAAGTCGTTGCGTTACATGCTCACTCACTATCAGTAAAGGTTACAAGCTTGATGTTAATACAGTAAAACTCTAAATCTAAAAAGTCTATAAACACGATTTCTCGATAGCTTTATTTTTTTAAATTGGCCCTTCTAACGACCCTTTTAGGTCCCTCCTTCGACTAGAGAAAATATTAAGCATATTTTTTATACTATTTAGTAGGTAATCACATTACTTAGATTAATTATAGATCATTTATTTTTAGATTTGCTACTTTAGAAGCAAAACGAAATTTTATAATTTGTCGCTTGTTTCCGAGTGGCAAAAATCTATACCTCACCTCTTCCCGGGTTCAAGTGAGCAATAGCGCTGTCACTGTCTTACACCTTTTGTTTATTCACCATAATTTAATCGCCCATTCGGTATTTTGACATATTGCCTTAAAATAAAACACTAGTGATGAAATTATATCTATTCTATCACCGATATTGGTTACTCAAGGCTCAAAAGTTGTATGGTAAATGGTTTTGGACTATCCATTACATCACCGAATGTAGGTAGGTACATTATCGTGTTGTCGCATACATTAGTCATACATGATTGAGCTTTGATTGGCTCAAAAAGATACCCAAAAACTATTTCTTGTGCAAGTTCAACCAAATTTTTTGTATAAATAATCTAGGAACTGACAATTGTAGAGATAAGGGTGGCAAAAACAGCCTCTAAAGTAGGTGTAACGTTATTTATTTCTTAAAACAAAACGAACTGAATATGACATGAATATGAATATCAATTGACTATACTCGGGAAATATGTAAATCCGCCACTGACCCCCACAGGGAGCTGCGCAGTTCCGTGGTCAAGTTTTACAAGGTCAAATACTTCCACGACTTCACCAATTACATGATAAGTATGGATGAGGTAAGCACTTTGAACCCTTGAACTTTGTGCCCGCCTCTGCACTCACTTTCTGCGACCTTTCTATGCACCTAACCTCACACACACTACCTATATTATGTTTGACAACCCATCTGCCTAGCGGGGTGAATATGGGCATTAACATACCTATCAATATAATCCCAGGCCGTTGTGATCATGGATGGGTATCTGACGAACATATGACTATGGAAGTGTTGCCGCTATCATATATCCGGAAATCAATGTATATTCTATCGCTGATTGTTATTGGCCATTCCGGAGGATGGCAACACTTTTCCAAAGTTTCACGTATTTTCTTTATTGTTTTTAAAAGTAGCTACCTAGTTATGTTATCTAAGAAGTAGGTATTGTTGGTTGTGTTACACTTATTTATTTACTAGCGACTCGCCCCGGCTTCGCACGGGTAGCCCCGTTGAACCCCCCCCCCCCCTCCTACCTTTCTCCCCTATGTCAATCTACTGGTTCTAAGCTACCTCACCACCAATTTTCATCCAAATCCGTCCAGCCGTTTCACCGTGAAGAGGTAACAAACACACTCATACACTATTACACACACAAACTTTCGCTTTTATAATATTAGTTAGTGTTTAAACATCAACGGTATTCGAACATTTTAGAAAAATTTAAAGAATTGAACCTTTCCGGATATTTTGGATCTTTCTCGAACATTCTCGAATTCTTCTTCATGAATAAAAGGGTGAGATTGGGGCGGGCTACCGTACCGTAAAACTTTCAGGCTGAGTTAGATTATTTGCGAAAAAAATCCCGAAAGTTCTATAACTTTCTGGAATTTTTTGAAAGTTCTCGGGCTTTTTTGAACCTTTCTAGAGGTTTTGAAATTTCGGAAATTTCCGGAAGGTTCTAGAACTTTTGGAAATTTGTCGAAAGTTCTCGAACTTTTTATAACCTTTCTGGAGATTCTCGAACCTTCTAAAATTGCCTTGAACTTTACAGAACCTCCCCGAAGTTTTCGAACTTCCTCGAACCTTCTAGAAGTTTTGGTTGAGTTTCAGGTCAAGTTGACCTCATTCTAAACCGTTTTTCTTAAAACCTTAACCGCGCAGCCCAAAACTCAAACCACAGATTACTTAATAGTTACTACGCCCAAACCTTCTAAACCGTTTTTCTCTAAACCTTAACCGCGCAGCCCAAAACCCGAACCCTCTTGATGGATGGGAGGGTTGGGGCTACCCTACGGTTAAACCTTTTTTGGGCTGCATTGGTTCGTTTTTAAGTTTTATCGGCCCGCACATTTTATCAACTTATTTTTATTATATACTAGCGACTCGCCCCGGCTTCGCACGGGTAGCCCCGTTGAACCCCCCCCCCCCCTACCTTTCCCCCCTATGTCAATCTCCTGGTTCTAAGTTACCTCCCCACCAATTTTCATCCAAATCCGTCTAGCCGTTTCAGCGTGAAGAGGTAACAAACACACTCATACACTATTACACACACAAACTTTCGCTTTTATAATATTAGTTAGTGTTTAAATATCAACGGTATACGAACATTTTAGAAAAATTTAAAGAATTGAACCTTTCCGGATATTTTGGATCTTTCTCGAGCATTCTCGAATTCTTCTTCATGAATAAGAGGGTGAGATTGGGGCGGGCTACCGTACCGTAAAACTTTCAGGCTGAGTTATCTAACTAAATAATCTTATTTGCGAAAAATTCCCGAAAGTTCTATAAATTTCTGGAATTTTTTGAAAGTTCTCGGTCTTTTTCAAGCTTTTCTAGAGGTTTTGAAATTTTTGAACTTTCTCGAAGTTTCTAGAAATTTTGGAAATTTCTCGAAGGTTCTAGAACATTCGGAAATTTCTCGAAGATTCTAGAACTTTTGGAAATTTCTTGACCTTTTTCAAACTTTTCTAGAGGTTTTTGAACTTTCAGAAATTTCCGGAAGGTTCTAGAACTTTTGGAAATTTTTCGAAAGTTCTCGATCTTTTTATAACCTTTCTGGAGATTCCCGAACCTTCTAAAATTGCCTTGAACTTTCCAGAACCTCCCCGAAGTTTTCGAACTTCCTCGAACCTTCTAGAAGTTTTGGTCAAGTTGACCTCATTCTAAACCGTTTTTCTCTAAACCTTAACCGCGCAGCCCAAAATTCAAACCACAGATTACTTAATAGTTACTACGCCCAAACCTTCTAAACCGTTTTTCTCTAAACCTTAACCGCGCAGCCCAAAACCCGAACCCTCTTGATGGATGGGAGGGTTGGGGCTACCCTACGGTTAAACCTTTTTTGGGCTGCATTGGTTCGTTTTTAAGTTTTATCGGCCCGCACATTTTCTCAACTTAGTTTTATTATATATAATGATAATGATTTGTCCGCCAGATGGTCGACATAATCGAGCACTGCCTCGGCGATCCGGTGGAGAAACTGGAGCAAATCCGCACGCAGTTCCACGGCGTCATCCAGAACTTCAAGGACGTGCGAAACTTCGACACGGTGGCCAAGTGCCACAAAGACCTACCCGACGAGGTGGCAGCCGCACACTGCATACTGCACCAGGCTGTGTTGTAAGAGACAGAACTACAACAAACAAATAGTAAAAAAACGGACTATTTTCAGTGTTCCCACACCAGTTTTAATACATATTGAATGAAATTGAACATGGAAATTGAAGTACGCGTTGCACCCTTGATCCTATTTATCGTGAGCTGGTCATCATCAGACCCTGGAGTCTGCGGGAGAAAAACAGTAATGTCATCTTAATTTTAAGTTTAAGCTCAATTCAGCTTCAGTATCCTAGAACCTGTTTATCCTATGCTTATCATTATCAGAGACTGGAGCCTGATGTCGTCGAAAATTAACATTTTGAGCTCAAACAAGGTTCCAGATCTAAAAATGCCAGAGTTTGCTTCAAAAAAATTGTTGTCAAGTCAAGTCAAAAAGTATTTTATTCATTGAATGGACCAAAGGGAAATTACAAGGATCATTTTGAAACGTCTTAAAAAATAAATTTACATTTACTCCTGTTCCAACGCAACCAGACCTAGAATAATCAGGCTGTTGCTGTTGTTGTTGATTCTTCTAGGTCTGGTTGCGTTAAAAAAACACGGTCTGTTTTTTTATGATCCTTCTTACTACTAGCTGCAAGCTGCTGACGATCCAGGAAAAGGCACCACCAATTTCCACCTAAGACCCATCTTGCAAACACCATCTTTCATACAGTACCGACAGACAATAACTCCTAGATAAAATCATATGAGGTATTGTGTACTTTACGTTAGTACCTACATTATATATCAATGGATTTAATGAGTAGGTATGTATTAAAGCTATATGTTCAACGAGCTTATTAAATTTCGCATATCCAGCGAGTTTATTCAACTTGTAGATTCAACGAGACGATGCAGGAGAGCCTGGTCACCATCGTAGAGATCAAGACGCGACAGCACGCACAGGATATGAACTCGTCTCTCTTCAGCGTGCAGGTGGGCAAAGCGACATTTGTAAAATGGAGAGAGCTATGCTCGGAGTTTCACAAAGTGATAGAATCCAAGGTGAGGGAGACGGCGGGTCTAGGCTGCTCAAGACCTTTCGTCATGGCATTCTATGAGGGAGGCCTAGGTATGTCCAGCAGTGGACTTCTGTAAGCAGATGATGATGATCTGAGATTAAATTTATCTGGAGAATACGGGCTGGTATCGATTATGTGTGTTCTCTGTGCTTCTAAATCGAGTCGTTTATAAGAGCTTCTAAACTTCAGGAGTGCATCAATGACTTCATACCGAAGTTCTTCGACCAGCTGCTTCTTGACTCGTATACGGACCGGTCTGGCTACCTGCGGGTTGTCAACGCATCCATAGGTAGGTACCTACCTACATTGTGAACCCAAGACGCTGGGCCACAGTGGGCAAAACGTTTGGGAATCAGGACTACTCTCCATGAGAGGGATGGGTTGCCTAGGGCGCTTACTCCTTTTGCACGCGAACAAAGTTTGCTTCTATTTCGGCTATTATCTCTTCAAACTCTATCAAATTTTGTAGATAAACATGATCAGTACACTATTATCCTTGACACGCGGTGCTTTAGTTTCTTCTAACTCAAACTCATAATTAATGTAATAGGTACCTACTTGTATTATATTACACTACCTACTACTTAAATTTTTTGTAGTATTAGGTACCGTTGCTAAGGACGACATCGGACGGAACTAATGCCCGTTTGCACTAAACTTAAGGTTAGGCTTGTCCTAGTTAAGATACACCTAAGCCTAAGAACAGCCTAGCATAAGTGGACTAAGGAATGGCTTAGGGTTAGTGCAAGCATATTTATCGTTAGGAGTAGCCTAAACAATATAACTTTTGAAACTATCATGGTTATGTACATAATTTTCACTAGAAACGGGATATTTACCATGATTTTTGAGTTTTATATGTTCCCGATATTTCGGCACAGTTGCATGCGCCATGATCACGGGAGAACTGACTAAAGTCTTTGCGAGTAGTAATCCCTCTTCACAAACGTCCCCTTAGCTGACTGTATGAAGGTGATTGAGAAGAGCATACAGGAAAATGACATCCCTGCAGAGTACGCCAAGCTTGTGCATCATATACTCTCCACAAATTATTTTGTATACAAGGGAAATTACTATCTCCAAATAGATGGGGTAGCTATGGGAAGTCCAGTTGCTCCCGTAGTGGCAAATATTTGGATGGAGTATTTCGAGAATATGGCTATCTCGACTGCCCCCTCACCGATTAAATTGTGGAAGAGGTATGTTGATGACATTTTCTGTATTTTGGAAGGAAGGAATGAAGAAATAGAACTACTTTTGGCACATCTTAATGGAGTACATACGAAGATGAGGTTTACGTATGAGATGGAATGTGATCGACGTTTGGCTTTCCTAGACGTATTGGTACAGGTCCGAGAAGATGGTGGGTTAGGCCACTCTGTTTACAGAAAACCTACACACACGGACCGATATCTTCATGCTGATTCGCACCACCACCCTCGGCAGCTCAATTCAGTGGTAACATCTCTCACCAACCGAGCAGTTGACCTGTGTGATGAGAATCACATTGAAAGTGAGCTAGCTCATGTCCAGCATGTGTTGCGTAAGAATGGATATAAGCTTCGGTCATTACCATCCCGACCTAGGCCAAGACCCCACAGATGCAGAGTAGAACGTAGGCCAGCGTTTCTGCCATATGTTAAGGGGGTGACGGACAAAATTGCGAAAGTCCTGCAAAAGTTTTCCGTAAAGACCATCTTCACTCCCTTAAAGAAGATATCGCACTACTTGCGTTCACCAAAAGACAGTTTTCCACTTGAAAAGCCAGGGGTGTATAAAATTGATTGTAGCTGTGGGAGTTCGTACATTGGCCAAACGAAACGTACGATAGCGTGTCGGGTTAAGGAGCACATACGAGCGGTCAAGAACAGGGACATACATAAGTCAGCCATAGCAGAACACCTTTTGGAATTTGGCTCAAATCATTGGATCGAGCTACACAGTCCGCAGGTAATCTCGACAGAGCGACATTACATACCGAGAATGGTACAAGAGGCAATTGAGATTACTAAGTACAGAAACTTCAATAGAGAAGATGGTTTTCAATTATCTGGAGTATGGAAGCCTGTGGTAAGAATGTGTAAGAATCAAAAAAGTGTGGTACCTGCTACGCGTCTGGACACCGTTAGTGTTGTGTGTTGAGTTGGTGTGAATTGTGACAATGAAACCGATGGTAGTGGTATCGTTCGTAATAAAAGAGTGAGAAAGAGGGTAGATCGATATATCTGCCAATAACATCTACTCGCAAAGACTTTAGTCAGTTCTCCCGTGATCATGGCGCATGCAACTGTGCCGAAATATCGGGAACATATAAAACTCAAAAATCATGGTAAATATCCCGTTTCTAGTGAAAATTAGCCTAAACAAGTTAGGAAAGAACTTAGGCGATTCTTATGTTTAGTGCAAACGGGTGTAAGTCTTATTTTGCCTAGAGATGGTTTGATTTTCATTCAAAAACACGGAACAAAATATTCTACTAACCACCTAGTCATTTTATCTATAGCCACATATAACCACATTTTATCTATAGTATTATTTGTAAATAAAATCATTTTTGTTTTATAGTTTATAATGGCCATAAATAATGGCATTCATCGTCACAAGATTTAGGAACAGCAAGATCAGTATGAAGAAAAAAAAAGATTGCAAATATTTAAAACTTAAACACTAATGAAGTTTAAAGTTTATTTAGGGTGTTTGTAATTTATAAAGAAACTAGGGTAAAACCAACATTGTAAGTGGAAGCACTGGTTCAGACGTCTTTTATCCAACCAAAGAGAATGTAATCATTACGTTTTATCTCTATCACCAACACGAATCAACCTCTACCTACTACGTCCATGCCTCCTGTGACCACAGATTACTTTTTTATATACGGCTACAAACTTCATCCGAGATATACGGTCGACACCCCCTTTGTATAAAAGTCATCTGTGAACAAAATCGAGCGAGCACTAATCGAGCACTTCGGTACAGAGGCAGCATTGCTCTAAGCTGAACAATGTGTACCTGTGTATACACAATGTGTACCATAATGTGATGCTCTCAAGTAGTAGCACAGTTGAAAAAATATAGTAGGTTTCCGTCAACATTCATTTTCGTATGTCTAGTACCCTATTCAAATCATAGTATGATTTGAATAGGGTACCTACTAATCATAGTTACAGCTCGTTTACCGTAACCTGTTCACCTCAAAGATTTCAATAACTCTTTGGTTCACCTGCCTTGGTTGCACGCCAAGGCAGGTGCCATCTTACGGTGAACGTGCTGTAGTAGGTATATCTTTTACGTTACAAATAGAACCCTTAGGTTTAGGTATATTATTCTTGAAACATATTCAAGAATATATTATCTAGATATCTAGACAAACAATATTATCCAACAAGAAAATGTTGCACAGGAAGTGTGTAAATTAATACCTAATTTAATGAGTTTCTCGATACAGCTGATTTGCTGAAGGACAAGTGGCGCGGGAACGTCACCTTATTCCCTCAAAAATGGAGTCCGCTGGTGAAGCTGTTAAAGCAGAGGTGACTTTAGTTTGTAGTAGGTAGGTACTAGCTATACGTACGGCCTCTATATAGATATACCCCTCCCGTGGATGTTCTAAAAGCCGACTAAAGGATTACACCAGGGGATGAGCAGCAGCATCCACCTGAGTACATTCTTAACAGCAATCTGCCAGACAATCGTGGTAATTTATGGCAACTCCTCCGTTGCATTCTATGGTATGGAGGCCTACTCCAACAGTGGCGGTCCAACTGCTGATGATGATAGTAGCTTTACTTTCAAGGCCACCATACCTGAATGAAGCTGGGTCTTTTCTCAAAAGTTACAAGCTATGAGGCAGTCAGTAGACATAGTTACGCGTTTTCTCTTGAAATTAAAACATTACCGCACTCATACATACCTACATAGCATAGGTACATACTCGGTACCTATGACTGCCTCTGTTGACGGGCGAAGGTTGGCTTGCGACGCAGGAGGTTGCGGGTTCGATTCCCGCCTCGGAACAAATATTTGTGCGATCGCAGATATTTGTTCAGGGTATTCTGGGTATTTTCTATGTATAATAAAAAATATCTATCAATGTAATGTGTATATCAGTTATCTAGTACCCATAAGCTCTGCTTAGCTTGGGGCTAGATAATGTTGTGTGAACTGTCCAGCATTATTTATTTATTTGTAGCTTGTAAGCTTTGAGAAATAAATAGGCCCGACTGACCTAATGCAGATGTTGGGGTGGGGCTTGTGCTATTATTTATTCTGTGGTGGGGCAGAGGTAGGTACTTTAGGTTTTATCTAAGTAAAAGTGCAAATACTTATCGTACGTAATAATCCGACAATCAGCTGATTCTTGAAGAAAGTGCTTTTTATGGGCTAATCTTAGATTTCAAGAAACGGCTCGTTTTAGACAAGTTTTTAGCAAGTCGCGATGTCCTAAAATGATAATAAATAAATAAATAATGCTGGACAGTTCACACATTAGCCCCAAGCTAAGCAGAGCTTGTGTTATGGGTACTAGATAACTGATATACCTATTTAATAGGTACAATACATTATGTAGACAGATATTTTTTACTACTTACACATAGAAAATACCCAGAACACCCTGAACAAATAAGATAACTGCAGATCGTACAAATATTGTTTCCGGGGCGGGAATCGAACCCGCAACCTCCTGCGTCGCAGGCGAACCTTCGACCGCCACACCACAGATGTAGACAAAGCAGAGTAAGGACCACCAGGGGAGGGGCAGCAGCATAGCCTGAGTACTCAGCACTCCGCCTGCCAAGCGTGGTGATTATGACAAATCCCCCCCCCCATTGCATTCTATGGGGGAGGCTTCGTGGACGTCTAGCAGCTGAAAACCTAAATCTGAATTCTAGTAGATGATGATGACAATGGTTTTGTTATTTTCAGGAGCAAAGCACCGACGCAGGATCCGTTATTCTTGACCATGCTGGCAGGGAACCTGTCATCACAAGATTTAGTGAAAACAACATTTTAACAAAATAAAATTGCTTACTTATATATAATAAAATTATCACTTGATAATATATTAGAATAGAATAGTTTAATTCATAAGTTATTCCTCTCCCATGTCTCGACGTTAAACAGGGGGCAGAGTTTGTAAAGCAGAATCCAGAACTGTTTAAGAAAAATAAAGAATGTAGACTAATAAAACTAAGCGATAGATCTGACAACAGACTGAACCCAAAACATAATTTAAAAATGACACAAAATCAGGCCTATTACATGACGATTAAAATTTTCAACAATCTGCCAGAAGATCTTACCAGTCTAACAGGAAATTTGTTTAACTAAATTCATTCATTAAATAAAAAAAATGGCTTATGTGTAGATAGATGCTATTATTCTTTAAATGAATACTTATATTACAGGGATTTTCAATTATAATTTTTATTGATTAAGCTAATTATTGACATTTTATTTTATTTTATTACTCAATTATTTTAAAAAGTTTTTATTGTACTTATTTAATTGTTACACCAGTGAAAATTTGCATGCCTCTATATAAGGTAGAACTAAATGGACTTCACCTAGTTTAAGACCTTTATACAATGTTCTGGCAAATAAAATTATCTTATCTTCGTCTCGGGCTTACATTCGTCTACTCGTTTGTAAAAACCAACTTACCACATCAAAAATATCTATTCCCAGTGCATTTTTTTTGGTGTCTTATTAAATTGCTTCTTTGATTGAATTTTGTATGGCATATTTCGCATGCAAACGGTTTTTGTCCAGTATGAATTATGATATGATTTTTAAAATGACTTTCTTTCCTGAATTTTTTTTTGCATATTTCGCATGTATACCTCATTTGTGCACTATGTATCACCATATGCTCTTTTAAATAATATAATTTTTGATTGCATATTTTGCAAGTAAGTTTTTTTCTAGTGTGATTTAATGTGTGCTTTTTTAAATCGTATTTATCGTAGAACTTCTTTGAACATATTTCACATGCATGTGATGGTAGCTCGGTGTGAGTTTTCATATGTTTTATGAAAGCACATTTTCTAATTATTGCTTTATGACATATATCACATGAAAATGGCTTTACTAAATGAAATGTCTGAATATGTTTTCTAATATCACATTTTCTCTTACATTTCTTGTTACATAAGTCGCACGTGTACAGGTTTGTACTTGGACTTGTTCTACCAGCTCCTAAGGGGTCCACTATTAAAGGTGACGTACTACCAGCTTCTGAGGGGTCCAAGTTATGTAAATTAGTGGTATCACCAGCTGCTGAGGGGTCCACGTTCTCTGAAGTAGTTACACTAGCTCCTAATGGGTACGCGTCGTGTAAAGAAGATGTCTCATCAGCTCCTGAGGGGTCCACATCATCCAAGGTAGTTGTTTCCGCAACAGGTTCCTCTGTAATAAATTAAAAGATTGTCACAGCCCAAACTTGTTTGTTTTAATTGAAATCTAAAGTGTGGTTTTGCATAAATAACGCTAGCACAATTTTTTTTACTGGTACAGGAGGTATATCCGAAACCATAGCAGATACAGACAAAATGTCTGGGATACCATTAGGTCTGTTTTTATGGAAATAGTTTCTAATAATTATTATTTAACATTATAGACGAGCAGCTTTCGCTGATGTATGTATTTCAGAGTGTTGAAATGTCTTAGTTTCACATATTATAAGTATTTTTTGATGTAAATTGACTCTTATTCCAGCAAGGTACCATTTCATAGTATAAAATAAAAATCGGGACAGCAGAACTTGGTCAAATTTAATAAAAACGTCTGATAATTTGTTATTGCCTTTATAGGAATAGGAATTTTGTTTGCACGATAATTTGTCCGCGGAGCCCTATAGTGCTATAAGGAACAGTTAGATCCTAGAACAAATCAATAGCGCTGTTACTTGAAGTAGCTTGTTAATAGAGACCTCATAGAGACTTATAAAATCCTGACCTACCAATACAACCTGCCAGACCTACATGACATCTTTGTGAAGAAAGAAAGATCATCATGTGGCCACCAATTTAAACTGGCTCGAGATCCTGCCAACGCACTTGTTGCACATCACTTCTTCAGTAACAGAATTCTTTAGTTCGTCCACAATTGGAACATACTACCATGCGATGTTGTTTTGCCACGTCTGTGAATGCATTTAAAAACAAGCTCGACAACTGGCTACGAAAGGACAATGCAGAAATTAAAAAAGGGACCCAAAATTAGACATTCCACACTGTTTTGATGTAGACATATCAGCGAAAGCTGCTCGTCTATAAATAAATGAATAATAATAATGGACAGAAGTTAGCACCTTTTATGTCAATTTCGTTGATTGGTACAATCTCCTCGAAATACATAGATTCTTCTATCTTTACTTGAATACATTCAACCTGCACAGCATCTGTTCCGCTAGATTCTTCTCTCTTTACTTGAATACTTTCAACCTGTACAGCATCTGTTCCACTAGATTCTTCTTTCTTTACTTGAATACTTTCAATCTTCACAGCATCTGTTCCACTAGATTCTTCTTTCTTTACTTGAATACTTTCAACCTGCACAGCATCTGTCTCACTAGATTCTTCTCTCTTTACTTGAATACTTTCAACCTGCACAGCATCTGTCCCACTAGATTCTTCTCTCTTGACAAGAATACTTTCAACCTGCACAGCATCTGTCCCACTAGGTTCTTCTATCTTTACTTGAATACTTTCAACCTGTACAGCATCTGTTCCACTAGATTCTTCTTTCTTTACGTGAATACTTTCAATCTTCACAGCATCTTTTCCACTAGATTCTTCTTTCTTTACTTGAATACTTTCAACCTGCACAGCATCTGTCCCACTAGGTTCTTCTATCTTTACTTGAATACTTTCAACCTGTACAGCATCTGTTCCACTAGATTCTTCTTTCTTTACTTGAATACTTTCAATCTTCACAGCATCTGTCCCACTTAACGGAGCTAGTTCCGATGTGTGCATAGTTGTTAAAGGGGACACTGACAAGTTGTGCATGCTAACTTTATCTAGCAATGACAGTGCATGTGCTAGCTGGAAAAAAAACCTGTGTAACTTAAAAGGAAAGAGACATTATACTTAAATTCAATGTTTTGTTTGTTATGTATCCACTACCACTATTTCCTTTAGTGTGATTTTTCTACTGTTAGAAGTTACATATCAATGATCAAATTATAATTCCTAGCATTGAAGGCATAAAGAAATTACGAACGATTGTTAAAACACACAATATTATCATCAATATATATAAAATCGTTGCGTGACTGACTGACTGACTATCAACGCACAGCCTAAACCATAAGTCTTAGAGACCTGAAATTTGGAGGGTGCATTCCTTTTGTGGTTTAGGGGTGCACTAAGAAAGGAATTCCAGAAATTCAACCTCTAAGGGTGTGCAGCAGGGTGTTTAAGTTTGTATGGAAAAGTACACGCGGACGAAGCTTAAACCGTAAGTCCTAGAGACCCAAAATTTGTTCAAACTATTACATTGAAGTTTGTATGATAAAACACACGCAGACGAAGAAGCGATCATCCCACTAGTTTCGTACATAAACCATAGCGAAGCATGGGTATTCAGCTAGAGTAAGTAACAAATAAATAGGTAAGTAGGTAGTAGGTACCTTTGTTCCAGTGAGTTTCTCAAACATCTGTTGATACCTAGAATGGAATGCATTAGGTTCGGATATTAGGTATATGCCAAACACATTCTGCACACAGCTAAACTAGACGTGTTACATCTTTGTAATCCTACCAAAGGGGAGCTAATTTTAATAAAATGTATTTACTTTTTCCTTGCAGCCATGAGCCAAAGTATTTCTTGGATTTGTTTGTATGTTTGGTTAGTGTTTGGCCGATCCTATTTTAACTATTATTAAACGGACCATAGATTATTTCTTTGTTATATCCATGGACGTATGTATGTTTGTTTGTATGTCCATGGGCCAGAGATGAAATCTACATAGCGGGTGTGGCTAGCATGAAGTTATAGGAGGTTTATTAACCTATAACTTCATGGTAGCTGTAACCAGTAAAAATAAAAAAAGTTGAAATAAATCCTATGAATTTTTTGGCTACAGATGTCATAAAATAAAATAAGAAGTGAGTGAAGTGTATTTAAATTCAATGTTTTGTTTGTTATGTATCCACTACACTACCACTATTTCCTGTGATTTTCAATGAAAATGAGTACTCACGATCCCGGTGCGGAGCAGTATCAGCAGTTTCCATCCAATAGAATAATAATTCTACACCCTGGATCTCTCAACGTTAGAATAGGAAGAGCATCGGACCTGGTGCCAGTAAAGCAGTTGCATTGCATAGCCAGAAAACGGCGGCCCGGCGGTAAAATCTACAGAGACCCATTCGTACCCCCATCAGTACCGAAAACAAAGGAGCTAATCGAAGAACTTGAGGAATGTCGGCTTCAAATATCTCACACGCTTCAGACTTGTGTCCAGTCAAATGGAGCGAGACGATATGCGACTCCTCCGCAACAAATCGCCGCTTTCAACCGCCGGTCGCTCCCCGAGATTGTTAAAGAGGAAGGAGAGGCCTGGCCTCAAGTGGATTGCGAAATTGTCGTTGGGGATCTAGTGCTAGACATCGACCCAGAACTACCCTACAACATTCACTTTCCCTACCGACGGGGAGATTTCAACATACACTCCGAAGTAGGTGGCTCCATCTCGTCTGTCCTGAACGACTTGTACGCTATATGGAGTTCCATCATAGAATATAAACTGGACATACCTCTAATAGAGCTGGTCAAGTACAGATGTGTGCTGCTGATACCAGACCTGTATTCAAGAACTCATCTGAAGAATTTGATGTCTCTGTTGCTGAAAGACTTGGGGTTTGGAAGCTGTATCCTCGTCCAAGAAAGTGTTGGAGCCACTTTTGGAGCTGGGATCGGTTCTGCCTGTGTCGTAGACATTGGAGACCAGAAAACAGCTATTTCTTGTGTTGAAGATGGAATATCACATAAGGCCACTCGGTTACGCATGGACTATGGTGGTGGTGATGTCTGCCAAGCATTATCATGGATGTTCCACAAAAGTGCATTTCCATACAAGAATTGGAACGAAAATGTGCCGAGAGATGTAATACTAATGAGAAATTTGTATGAACACTTCTGCCATGTAAACCTAGATGTGTGCGGGCCACAAGAAAAGTCATTTTTGGTTGATCACCCGGGCGATGTGGTGAACAAATATACTCTGCAAGTAGGAGATGAATGTATTATCTCTCCTCTAGCAATGTTCTACACGGATTTACTCAAAATCACAGGGCCAAAAACAAGTAAGATCCAGACCCACCAAGCGAGCGATCCTGAGGATCCATTCGATGCAGAGTTCTTACGAGAAACCAGCCGGAAGCGAGAGGCAGCTGACACAACCGCTAATGCTAACGACAGCCAACAGATGGAACCTGTCAACGAATCACAGCCACAAGTTAATCCAGATGAAGACATCGTAGTAGATTCTTTAGAGAATGGACCGGCCGAGGCTGTGACTCTGGCCCCTGGACAAATCATGGCATTAGACTCTGCAATCCTACAGAGCATAGACCGATGTCAAACAGATGAGCTCAAACGTAAAATGTACAGCAGTATTTTGATAGTCGGTGGCGGAGTGAAAGCCCAAGGGTTACACCTATGGCTTCAAAATAGACTTGCATTACAAACTCCCTACAATTACAAGACTGAGCAGTTGGAAATAGTAACGGCTCCCAAAGACATTGATCCAGCTGTTACAGTGTGGAAGGGGGCTGCAGTTATGTCATGTCTGGAGTCTGCTATAGAACTATGGATCAATCAGAACGAATGGAATAAGTATGGATTAAGAATATTGAGGGAAAGAGCCCCTTTTATATGGTAGTTGTTTGTAAAGATTATATAAGATAATTTTATTTCACTTTTTATTTAATTATTTAATTTGTATAATTGTTGAAATCATCTATGTTTTAAATACCTACTTTGACAATCGACAAGTTCCGAAAAAAACCTACTTGTTTTTCCTATAAGCCTCTACGGTACCGCCAGGGGTATGGCCAGGGGTACTGTGGGTCTGAAATGCCTAATGTAACAAGTAATTAATTTTGTAAAAATTAAAAAACCTCAATGCAATGAAACGGCTGAACCGATTTTGATCAAACATAGCTAAGAACACTCCCGACAAATTAACCTTTCAAACAAAACAAAAACTAAATCAGTTCATCCGTTCGGGAGCTACGTTGGGACAGACAGACAGACATACAGACATACAGACAGACAGACACACAGACACTTCAAACTTATAACTCCCCTTCGTTTTTGCGTCGGGGCCCGGGGGTTAAAAAAGCGTTAGCAGAGTCAGTCTTGGGAAGCAATGGCGGCGATGAGCTCACCACTTGATACGACTATATCCCACGATGATGCAACCCACAGTGAGAAGAGGCCCATTGGAGGCTCTGCCTACCCTTTTGGGGAAAAGGCGTGTATGTATAGATATCAAGCCACTTCAATGCATGGACCTACAATGATGTCATTGGCCGATACTTCACCTTGCGACTGCCCCAATAACGTATAATTCGTCAAAAGGTGTTACAGGAACAAGTGAGAAAACACTTTTTTATAAAACTTTATTACAAAATTGCTCAGTATTTAGAGACTTATTCATCATTCTTATAAAAGTACAAAAAAAATATTCCAAAAACATTTAAGATATGTTACATTTGGCATAGCAGGTATGGGTCCCTTAGATGTAAGGGTGGCTTACAACTACTGTTAAGAGTTTACGTTTAGTTACTTATTCTACGAAATGCAGTCTTAAATTTCAATAAGGTATGTAATTCTGGTTGGAGAAATAAATATCTTACAAAATAGTAACCTTAAATCGACCAAACTATGCTCTTATTTCAGTAATTATAAAAAATATCAATATGTAGGTATAAAAAATGCCTAAGTATACGTAAGTTAATACCTTTAGATTACGTAGGGGGCGCCACTCCTTTTATAAAATTCCTTCCACTTAAATTCTTACTAAGCTATAAACAAGCAGCAGGCTTGGCATGAACTTCCATGAGCCAAGTCATCGAGAGCTTCCGTCAAGTCATAACCCAGTTTAAATAGTGGCAGAGAAACCGAGCTTTTCCAGGAAAAGTCCACCATTTCGAAAAGACACGCAATACACTTAAAATTACACTACATCACACATGTGCTATTTATCCAAGTTACACCTATTTATGTCAATGGATGGAAGTGGTTTAAATTAAACTGACAATTATAGATTAAACTGCTATTGATAGTAAAATATATTTTTCTATGCTATTCTCTCGCGACAATCGGGCGTTTATATATTTTTGACATTTATGGCTTGATGTGTAGAGAGCTTTGTCTATCCTTGGAAGAGAAGACTTAGAAACCGTCATGCTAAGCCTGCTGATCTGTTTCTGACTCTAGGCAAGATTAAATTAAAAAATCTCCCGGTCCCTTTTCTGACCCTTAAATTAAGAAACTAAGTAAAAGAGAGCATAATCAATTCTAACATAATATTGCTAACTATCCCCATTCGTTTTAAACGACACAACAATATCATTCCCTATACCAATAATATCAGCCTCATTAACTTTCCTCAACCTCGGATGAAAGAATGAATAATATGTGACCATTATACAGATCCCTACAACAAAAGGCACTACACTTAGCACTAAAACAGGGTGGAAATATATAGAAGCTCTTTCTAGATCATTCACATACAGATACCATAGGACCCCGCATGTTAAGTTCTGTAAAAAGCACATTGTGTAGTACAATGTGAACCTGTACCTAGTTCTTCCCTCAATGGGCAGTATGTAAGTAAAGAGATAGACCCCTCCCAGTGCGAAAGAGAAGGCGATATCTGCTACCCAGTTGTGGGAGCAGAACGCAGAGCGGTCGAAGAGTTGTATGAGCGTGGCCATTGCGAGGATGTGCAGGCAGCATGCGAGAATAGCCCAGTGCGGGAACATGTAGGCCAGGATTGATATCGATATGATGCGGCTCACTGAAACAACAATAATATTGAATAAATATTAGTTATCAAGATCTCTATTTTCTAATAACTTTACAATCAACAAAATATGCCACCTTTAAAAATTCTAACAATAACAAATGAGTACGATATATTGCCGGTTCTCTCTTTAGGCCTTCAAATGTGTTCAATAATCAAGCGCCAATGGACGGATAAAACTTTTTTTTTGGGTCTGTGATTGTAATAATATTTGGAGTTCGATATTTCGCTCCGGCACAAAAGGTTGAATTTTAAAAATTGTGTAGGCGCGAGAAATTTACCCCAGTGTGTGTTTTTTTAGTTTGATTTGAATGAGGCCTACCTGATGTTAAGTGGTAAAAAACCTCTGCCTATAACAATGCATTATCCCACAGGTCACTAGGACGCGCCCTATGCGGCATTGACAGCGCCCATGCTACTAGTAAACGCAAAATATCTTTGGGATAGTTACACCATGTTTTGTCTCTCTCGATCGAATCTGAAGTTGCTTGTTAAAGCAAAACATAAAAAGCTGTGTAACTATTTTTAGGATAATCCGAATTTAATTAACCAATGAAAAGTCTCAAATTTCTGTAATTTCACCGTCTTCACCAACATGTTTTCATGCATATTAATACCCTTCAAACTGGAACACAGCAATGCGAGCACTACTGCTTTGCGGCAGAAATTAAGTATGGTGGTAGTTCACCGGACACACTCTCTCACTAAAAGCTTGTACACACGCGTGATGAGAAAGTGGTAGACAGTCTGCATGGCGGTGCCCGGCCAGCTCATGTTGTCCTTGTCTTGCGCGAAGCGGATGGCGCGCTGGTAGGCGCCGAGGCACCAGCCGAGCCCCACTGTGGACGACGCAATCGACAGGCTCTGGTGAACTCTTTCACTAAAAGCTTGTACTCACGCGTGATGAGAAAGTGGTAGACAGTCTGCATGGCGGTGCCCGGCCAGCTCATGTTGTCCTTGTCTTGCGCGAAGCGGATGGCGCGCTGGTAGGCGCCGAGGCACCAGCCGAGCCCCACTGTGGACGACGCAATCGACAGGCTCTGGTGAACTCTTTCACTAAAAGCTTGTACTCACGCGTGATGAGAAAGTGGTAGACAGTCTGCATGGCGGTGCCCGGCCAGCTCATGTTGTCCTTGTCTTGCGCGAAGCGGATGGCGCGCTGGTAGGCACCGAGGCACCAGCCGAGCCCCACTATGGACGACGCGATCGACAGGCTCTGGTGAACTGGAAGAACACATTAATTCTCACACAACTACATACCTCATTTAGGTACAGAAATCTGAAAATTGACATACATAGCCTTTTTCCCGAAAGGGTATTATGCTACCACTTCACTTGGCGTATTTGTGCAAATGTTTGTGTTATATTTCCAAGGCAAAATCAACCATGAGTTCTACAGGATATGGTGCTACAGTAGAGCCTGGATAATCCGTACTCGGTCTAATCCGAACGTCGCTGTAACCGAACTGCGACTGCCCCTCTCTCTCTTACCGTGACCGCTAATCTTATGTTTCGTCTTCAGATGCGAATGAGTCGCCTTTTTTTGGTCAATAAAAAGAACCAGCCAAACTAAAATTTATGACTATGAATAAGTAACGTATTTTATGGTTTAGATATGTATCTTATAGTAGGTACCTCAATAAATATATTCTGTCAAAAAAGATACTTGCATTTTTTTAAACATACTAAATCAGATCGCTCCGTGAGTCCGAACCGGGGTTGTTTTTTGGTAGTTCGGATTATCTAGGCTCTACTGTATTTGGCTTGATAATATTAATATAACACAAACATTTGCGCAAATATGCCAAGTGAAGCGCCGGCTTTAGGCATGTTCGAATGGGTCAATACGAGTCGAGTCGAGTGATGTCGACTTTAGAGAGATGAGAGTGCAACCAGTTTAAACAAACGTGCATAAAGAACGATGAATCGACACTAATATTTAGATATTTGCATTCTCTAGAAGTACCTACCAAACATATTGTTCCCTGATACTGAAACACACGTCTTTTTCCGCGAAAGGGTAATCAGAGCCCCTTTTTTTTGCACTGTGGGTTGCACCTTCGTGGGAATATAGACGTGACAAGTGGTGAGCTCATCGCCGCCATTGCTTCCCACTACTGACTCGGCTAACGCTCTCTTTCTGGATAAATAGAGGCCACATTATAAGCTATAATAACAAGTAATTAATTTTGTAAAAATTAAAGAACCCTCAACGCAATGAAACGGCTGAACCGATTTTGATCAAACATAGCTAAAAACAAACACGACAAATTCAACTTTTTGCGTCGGGGGTTAAAAATAAGCCGTGGTGTGTCCGGCTAATAATAGACCTTCCGTTTCCTCCCGTGGATGTTATCATCAGCCGATAGACGTCCACTGCTGGACGAGGCCTCCATGAATGCAAAGGGGGGATTTGCCTTCTCTGCGCTTGGCAGGCGGATGGTGTTGAGTACTCAGGTGGATGCTGGTGTCCATCTGGATGTGCAGTACTCACAGCAGTATACAGGTTTCAGGGTATTCAGTTTATATTAAAATAAATTTTCAGTAGGTACTAAATCTCAATATTTGCAAATCATGTCGGAAGGTAATGCAACACTTGGCTGCGCTTGCCGCGTGTGCTGACCAAACGGTCGGATATAACTACCTCCTACGTAAAAATAACGTAACTACATCAGTACTAGATCAGTATAATTTGTAGGTCTTTTTGTTCTTTTTTTTCTAGTAGAGCTTTTTTGTGAAAGAGTTCGTCCGGGGAAGTAGTATACCACCATATCTATTTCTGCCGCAAAGCAGTAGTGCTCGCATTGAAGGGTATGGGTGAAATTACAGGCACATGAGACTTTTCATCTTTATGTATCAGGGTGGTGGGCGCAGTGCAATGCCAAATAGGGTGCGTCCTAGGTTGACGTGACCTATGTAATAATGCACTGTTCATAGGCAGTAGAGGGTACCACTGAACATCAGGTGGGCCATCAACATGATCCGTCATAGTATAGTATTCTTTTATCTGTGGTCATACTAAGTCGTATAAAAAAAAGTACTACCAAATATTAGTCATCAGAAAATCTGAAAAAGTCAGCGATACTAATACTCAGCTTTAATAATGATTACTAGCAGCACAGAATATATAATAGTACCTAGCGGGCCGCCCTCGACTTCATCTCGCGTACCTACCTAGTCAGAAACGTCCCCGGCGGCGTGCAGGCAACATGTACAAACAGTTTCAACTCAATCGGATGAACGATGCGCGAACGCATAGAATTGTGTTGACTGTAACCTATCTAAATAATTCCAAGTCCTGTCTAAAATAACATAAACATTCGACCACTGGCGTAAACTTTCCGTTTTATAGGTATAGTGTCATCGGATATCTTCGATACTAGTCGACGGAAAGATTATGTACCTATGTTGGCGGGCTGGCTTATTCCACTATTCCCCCCTGAAAATCCACTATATAAACGATTCCAGGGCCGGAATTGGCCCACGGGTCATACTTTGCCCATCACTTGACTACACGAATCAATTTATATCGCGCACAGATGAATTGCTAGTTAGGTACTCGCAAAACATGGACGATCGTCGTCACGGTTATCGTTACGATGGTCGCTGCAAAGGACTTGGGGCCCAGCTCTTATACACTTACTCGCAAAGTCCCGGCTGTAGAGCAGCAGGCTGGTCTGCTGGACTTGCTGCGGCGCCGCCTCCAAGAAGCACTCGAAGACGCGCAGCAGGGCTGCGTCCGCGTCCTCCTTCAGCATCAGCGCGTAGTACGCGCGCTGCGTCTCTTAATATACACTTACTCGCAAAGTCCCGGCTGTAGAGCAGCAGGCTGGTCTGCAGGACTTGCTGCGGCGCCGCCTCCAAGAAGCACTCGAAGACGCGCAGCAGGGCTGCGTCCGCGTCCTCCTTCAGCATGAGCGCGTAGTACGCGCGCTGCGTCTCTTATACACTTACTCGCAAAGTCCCGGCTGTAGAGCAGCAGGCTGGTCTGCAGGACTTGCTGCGGCGCCGCCTCCAAGAAGCACTCGAAGACGCGCAGCAGGGCTGCGTCCGCGTCCTCCTTCAGCATGAGCGCGTAGTACGCGCGCTGCGTCTCTTATACACTTACTCGCAAAGTCCCGGCTGTAGAGCAGCAGGCTGGTCTGCAGGACTTGCTGCGGCGCCGCCTCCAAGAAGCACTCGAAGACGCGCAGCAGGGCTGCGTCCGCGTCCTCCTTCAGCATGAGCGCGTAGTACGCGCGCTGCGTCTCTTATACACTTACTCGCAAAGTCCCGGCTGTAGAGCAGCAGGCTGGTCTGCAGGACTTGCTGCGGCGCCGCCTCCAAGAAGCACTCGAAGACGCGCAGCAGGGCTGCGTCCGCGTCCTCCTTCAGCATGAGCGCGTAGTACGCGCGCTGCGTTTTCGCGTCGTGCGCGCGCTCCGAGCGGCGCGACTTTATCGCGTAGCTTCAAATAATATAATAATATGAATATAAAGCATTTATTTTCTCTCACAAAGGTTTCTTGATACATTAGTTATCTACATAGATACATGTATACATTAGTTGTCTACACTGGTTGATACATTGTTAACCTATTTGGTGAGAGACTGGTGCCTGAAGTAGGTTTGAAAAACCTGTATTACAGGTCACCCGTGCTCTCGCGCCACGCCATAATACATATACGTTATACATACACATAAACTTCTCACAAAAAAGCTCTACTAATACTAAACTAAATAATACATTATTAGTTTAGTATAGTAGTAGAGCTTTTTTGTGAGAAAGTTCGTCCGGAGAAGTACTACTAGAAACACTACTAGGAAGAAGTAATACCAATTTCTGCTTCAAAGCAGTAGTGCTCGCATTGCAAACTAAAACCTGACTAGAGAAAATCTACTGAAAAGTATGAAAACGCTTGTGAGTCCATAGGCTTGCGTTTGGCTACATCTCACCTGATGGGAAGCGACGATGAGGCCTATTTAAGCACGCTCGTCTAGAAGATGCTTTCACTCTTTGTTGGAAGATACCCAAGTTATATGATAAAGCGAATAAAGAAGCCGGAAGAGAGTTCCAGGCCTTTTCTGTCCGCATGATGAAATATCTCGAGAAACGGTTTGTTGTTATAGCGGCAATATAAATACACACTCTGCAAATTTCAACTATCTACCTATTTCAACTGTTTACCTATTTCAACTGTCTACCTATTTCAACTGTCTACCTATTTCATCTAATAATACAAACCGTTTTCCACCCCGAAGGGAAGAAAACGATTATTTTAGGTCAAGCCGAGGCTAGACCTCTAGGAGATATCTATCTTACCTTCGTTTGCCCATGTCCATACAATTAACAGTTCTAGCCATGTCTTCGAGTGTGATTCGGTAGCGGGGAGGTGCGGGGAGTAGTTACCTCACCTCCCCGCGCGCAGGTGCCGGCGGGGGTCACGCGCGTCGCTAGGAAGCAGCGCGCCTTTCTTTAGTACCTTCCGATAAGCCGGCTAGGCCTTACCGAGGTCTAGCCTCGGCTTGACCTAAAATAATCGTTTTCTTCCCTTCGGGGTGGAAAACGGTTTGTATTTGAGGTCGCCGAGGCTAGACCTCTAGGAGAAATGTTTGTTTTCTGCCGGCACTATAGTGTACTGTGACAGAATAGAGATATACTCGTACCTGATGATGGATGAATACAGAATAAAAACTTGGGGTTGACCGGTTTTTAAAAATTAATCAGTCAGTAATTAACAATTATATATAGTAGGCTCATAATCATCATCCTCCTTAGCCTTAAAATTCACAAAAGTAAGCAATTGTAGGTAGAATCTACCTTTTCAGATAGGGTGAAAACCCGTTAAACACATTAGAATTAGGGCCTCGTGGTTTTTCCACGAACTTACAGTAAAGCTTAAATAAATTCTCTGCCTCCACTACAGTTCCCTCGCTGAGGATCTGATCCAACGGAACATTATTTTGGAAGTAGTTTGGTGCAACTGCTGATCGTGCTCCGCAAAAGGTGCTTTTAGCCAACCTGTAATTACTATTCTTGGTGCAGCTTCCACTTCCCCTCGCGTAGTTATAAATATATTGTGCAAATTATTATTATTTTCTTTGCCGAAATTTGGATCAATTGCTACAACCATATTACCAAGCTCAAGGCAGGGTCCTCTAAACAGTCCAAATGCCACCCTGATTGCCAATGTGTAGCACTATCGGTTTTTGAGCCAAATGTCTGCCAAATCGTGACCGACTTCTCTGTTATGTGACAGTGTTGCGCGTCGATGCAGAGAATAGTCAGATCGTGAATACGCCTACAGCAGAGGCTAAAAGAAGAAGCAAAGCCACGTGGCGGGATACTTCAAAAATTATATGATAGGAGAGTATGTTAGCTCTTAACCACTCTAACATAAATCTTCAATATTCCAAAATAAGGTCCTTTGCACCATGTTTAAAGATCTTTGAATAGCTATTACCTTGAGCATCTTTGTGACCAATGGATGGGAAGACAGACTTCGTTCTTGGATTGGATCAGATAAGGAGACTATCAACGATTTATGTACTAAAACCGTGGAATATGCTAACTTTTTTATCCGTGATAAAAAGCCTATATATGAAGCTAACTGTTGTGGTCGAGGATTACCAGGATTTGCCCCATTTTGTCTACACCACTCGACCCACGGCTTCCAAGCCGAACTATAAGTGAGCCATGTCGAATCTCGCCAGGCTGCTTGAAGAAGTTCGACATCATTCGGATCTAAGTTCATAGTTAGTTTACTCCACCCCGTGTCCTCCAAACCTCTAACAAAAACCTCGCACATTCGGTGGGGGCCGTTTGGTTGAGAGGTTGACTAAGTGATGCCTGAGATGAAATATTTGAAACGGTGCCTCTTAAGGCTCTCCGTTTTAGGTCGGCTCTCGAAAATAGCTTCTCCCAACGAGGGACTACCATTAAATAGATTCCCGACGACTTGTTGAAGTACTGCAGCATTTGGGAATCAGAGGAGGTGGGGAAAGCCCCCCGCCAAATGAAAATGCCAGGGTCGGCTGAAGAAGTTTATGAATAGCGCTCCCACTTCCTCAAACTCTAATGACACGTAACCTACCGGCCTAGCCAAACGGCATTCGCTACCAAACGATTATATTTCTACATTCGTAATACAGAACACAGTTCAGTCAGATACAGTACAGCAGAACACATTACATGTCGATACCTTACGTCAATCTCATACATTGTTGGCTTTTCTACTAGCATCATCGCTAATAGCCTCTAATTTGTATAAGGCCTCTGGGGCTACATTTGAATAAGTCGTGGCAAACAGATCGACTTGAGGAATTCCGAATCTTCCCGAAGATTCGACTGGTTATTTCCTTTTTCGAATGCCAGTCTGGAAGGAGATTTCCTCTTAACAGACTGTCTGCAATCGCGTTGTAACGACCCGGAATATAAAAGGGATGAAGCGCTACTTCTAAGCTTTCCGCCAATACTAAAAATTCCTTTGTCGTCTCCAAAAGACCAACAATCCTCGTTCCGCTTGATTCCGGATGTACGATACCACAGTTTTGTTGTCCGTCTGCATGTACCACTAATTATTTCCCTACTTTGTGTGAGAGCTGTCAATACTACAAAGAGTTCTTTGCGGTGTTTTTGCATTATATCCTGTTTGATCTACTGTCCACATGCTTAGATGACGATCGCCTAGATGAAACCCCCCAACCTTCGTCTGACGCACCCGTTGTCAAGAACATTGTGCAGTTCTGAGGGATAATTCTGCCTGGGTTCGTTACATTTTTCAACCACTGACAGCACTCCGCTAGAGCCTGTGCAGGAACCTTGACTTTTTGAAGACAGCAATCTTGTCTCAGTTTTCGGCTCGCTCTCCGTATATTTCTCGCGTCCTAGAGGACCGTCAAGTGACGCGAAACCCAGCCTGCCTATTAGCAACATACCTGTCCGCCGAGACCATAGATACTCTCTTTGAAGTTCTTTTAAGTAGTTCACTAAGCGGCTTATTTTTTGAATTCGGTAACCTCCTTTCGTTCTAATCTGTATCCCACATAATTCTAAAGAACTCTATCCGTGTTTTGGCCCTGAGGATTGTTCTGCATTTATCGACCAACTTAAGCTTTGAAGTAAATCTATCAAGTAAGATACCCGCACCTCCAGGATCAGAGGGTCCATAAGCAAACAGAAAATTGTCTACTAGATAAACGAACAACTATAACCAGTTCTCTATCAGAACTCTCGCTACCCAATTGCTGACACGTGGGACACTGGACAGCCCGGAAGGGAATGAAGTCAGTTTATACAGTTTCCCTTTGAAAGCAAAAGCTAAAGTGACTTATCTTTATCGGAATATGGAAAAAAAGCCTGACTGATATCCAGTTTCACCATATAGTCACCCTCCTGTAGAAAGGTCTACGGAGCTGGTTGATTAACCGGAACTTCTGTGGTTTTAGACAAAAATTGAGGCGGCGAAGGTCGAAAATTTGTTGCATCTTTCCGTTTGACTTTGAAATCAAAAACATTTGCGACAGAAACCGGAACGTTCTACTACATCTGACTTTAAGCAAGGAAGCTTTTTTTTTTTCTCTTCTGTCATCGCCCAAGGGAACAGAAGGTGGTTTTACTACCAACAGTATTGAATATCCTGAGATTATCTTCAGAATTGAGCTGATGCGCTCAATTTGTATGCCACTGTATCAGGTAATCCTTCAGTTGTCCCCCTCGAAAAAACGTCTAAAACACCTGGATTTTATGAAGCTGACGTTGCTCCGTCTCACGATCGGACTTATGGTCTTTCTTGGACTTGGACTCCGCATTTGACGCACCCGTGGAACGCTCTGCTTGGGTTGCTGCCCTTGTCTCTTCTTCTTCTGTGGTGTCGATGGTTCTCTGTCAAATTATTTTAGACCAGTACTCTGCCACGGCTATGGCATTATGAGTGGCTTCGTAAACGTATTTCAGGGTGCAGGTGTGAGGACACTGCGTTCGCGAAAGTAGGTGCACCATCGAGAACACTAAGTCGGTTGCTTGGATTTGGATTAAATTGCCGGCTTCCGAAATAAATTACCTTTTGCTCCTTTACCGGCTCTCTTATCTGGAAACCTCCCGGCTCGAGAAGGAAGTATGGCTGATATGCCACCATGGTCTTTTATAAAGGATGGCAGGATTTTTCCGTCAAATAGAGTGAGTCTTTGATGGTGGGATTTGCTGCAAGGCAGCCTTGAAAGCAGCCATCAAAGCATCATTCTTTGTTTTGAAGGATTTTTTATGAAATTCGATAGATTTGGCTCGATGGCCACATGCAAACTGAAGCAAGGTGTCGGATGCAGTATTAATGTTTGAACCCACTGCGAAGACATTCACCAAGCCTTGAGCCGCCTCTGGATATTTAGCTGCCACGCCTTTGAGTTGTTCCGCCAAGGACTTCCTTTCTATCAGCAGCCTATACACAAAAAACACCATGCACGCTCCATCGATTGTGCTTCCAGATGATGACCCTCATGCTGCCTCTAGTGTAGGCAAATTTTGCCAATCGCAAACCAATTTAGATGGCTACCACGACCTTGGTGGGGGCTAACATGGGTGAGGAGTCCCTGGAAGGGGTATACTCACTCTCCTCTTTTGAATCCAACTCAAAGGATGTCACGCCATTTCTCGCCCACTTTTGCGCTATCGAAGGCTATTTCGGCTGTAGAGATGTGAGAGCAGCAAGGGTTTTAACGAAACCACTGTCTTATTGAAAATTTAAGTCTGGGTGGCTGAATCCCTGATCTTATTTGCTATCGCTGGAGGCCCCATGATGAGCGCCCTTGCAAACGCCCAGCCCAGCAGCTTAATTTTAATCTTCCGAAACATCTTCTCTGAAACATATGCCGCATCCGGGAAGAAAGCTTAAATCAACTCTATTGTAGGTAGGGTGAAACTCGTTCGGCATTTGAGGATCAATCTCCTCTCCAAATAATTCCTCCTTAGCCATATGTACGACCCTCCAACACGTAGGTACATCTATCCGGCAGATGCTTCTGGGCCAGGAGCTTTACCCGTTCTAACAGCGCGTTTTCCTCATGTGACTTTATTTCCTCCTGTTGCCTCTTCGTGATACGATCACCACTCAGTGCCATGTATCACAAACAATTAAAAGAAAATTCACCAGCAGGAGGTACTTGCTCTCTCTGCAGGGTGGAGGTGAGAGAATATAAAACAACGCGATTGCCGAGCCAAGAAGTTTAATTTAGATAGGACGGGTGCGGCTGCGGCTCGCGAGGTTTCCTTCGAGTAGTGGTATCCTTTGGTAGTTTCCGATGGTAGTGGTATCGTTCGTAATAAAAGAGTGAGAAAGAGGGTAGATCGATATATCTGCCAATAACATCTACTCGCAAAGACTTTAGTCAGTTCTCCCGTGATCATGGCGCATGCAACTGTGCCGAAATATCGGGAACATATAAAACTCAAAAATCATGGTAAATATCCCGTTTCTAGTGAAAATTATGTACATAACCATGATAGTTTCAAAAGTTATATTTCCTTCGAGTAGTCGCGCCGCTCGATTTAGACGGCAAGGGCTGCGGCTGCGGCTCACGAGCCTTCCGTCGAGCCGTCGCGCCGCTCGATTTAGGCGGAGACAGCTGCGGCTGCGGCTCGTGGGCCATCGCTCACCTGCGACGGCTGCTGCTGCGGCTCGCGAGCCCTCCGTTGAGCCGTCGCGCCGCTCGATTTAGACGGAGACAGCTGCGGCTGCGGCTCGTGGGCCATCGCTCACCTGCGACGGCTGCTGCTGCGGCTCGCGAGCCTTCCGTTGAGCCGTCGCGCCGCTCGATTTAGACGGAGACAGCTGCGGCTGCGGCTCGCGAGCCGTCGCTCACCTGCGACGGCTGCCGCTGCGGCTCCTGAGCCGTCGCTGTGGCTGAGCCATCTGGCGCGTTGTCTCACGACAATTTGCTTACAACAGTTGTTGTGAACGAACTGTGTAGCCTTACTAGGGAGCTGTACAGCTACGCCTAGGTAAAGTGGAGTGCATGAATGGAAGCTCCAAACGCGGTAGGTGAACACAAGAAACAGAAGAACTTCGTGCTCCTCACCTTTATTAGCTACGTAAAATAAGCGCCGAATAACACAGGAATTCTGAAGTAAATAGATAACTTCGTGGTACGTAAAATAAGCGCCGAATAACACAGGAATACCTGAAGTCAATAGATAGGTACCTCGTTCCTAGTAGGTGTTAAATCGAACACAAAGTTCTACACACTCAATTTATGAAGACACGACTGAAACAAAACATATTAAATATCACTCACCGATTATCCGGTACGTGAACGAACACTACAACAGTGTTGATCAAACACAAAACCAGTGAAAAGCGTTAACTTTTAAAACACTTTTATCATGGACATGCACACACACTCGGTAAAAATAGCGTACTGAAGAAAGGCGCGCTGCTTCCTAGCGACGCGCGTGACCCCCGCCGGCACCTGCGCGCGGGGAGGTGAGGTAACTACTCCCCGCACCTCCCCGCTACCGAATCACACTCGAAGACATGGCTAGAACTGTTAATTGTATGGACATGGGCAAACGAAGGTAAGATAGATATCTCCTAGAGGTCTAGCCTCGGCGACCTCAAATAGGGTAATAATAGGGGTCTTAGATGACTAAGACCCCTATTAATACCCTCTAATGGTCTGTTGGCGCCCTTTGGATACGGATCCCTAGAAAACTAGTTCTGAGTGGTGGCGAATCTAAATCTGCCACCAATTACTATTAAGAACATTTGCAAACATATGTAATGCATTGTCACAGACCATATTATCAAGATAGACACCGCAAACACGTAATTTTTTAAGAAAGCAAGCGTGCCGTTTTATTTTGTACCAACTATGCTACAAAATATCCCCACAGCTAGCTGATTTCGAAATAAAAATACAGTTCACTATGGCGCAATTAGATATTTTTCTATTAACATCCGGCGTGCGCGAAGACGGCCGAGAGCCAACTGATTTGAGGTTTGCTAATAGGAGCATTGCACCTACTTCAGACAGGCAAAGTGACACGTGAAAGTGATTTACATTTAAATATGGGTACACACACCCCAACCAATCTTCCATACCTATAAGTAGCGCTCCTTTCCGATAAGACCGCCCATTGTACATTTAGTTTTTGTTTAATTGTTGTGTGTTTATTTTAACTAGCTTGTAAGGTGTACAATAACTTATTTTCATTCATTCATTCATTCGCGCAAAGTAGGTGCACTTGCGTTATCTAGTGTAATAAACAGGCTACTGTGTGCATTATGCATACACTACTATCTGCCGACGTTCTGTTGAAATATTTTATCGCTTTATGCCTGCTTATAAATAGATAAGTCTATAAAAACAGTAAATTGTAGATGAATATACCTATACCTACCCGAGTGAGTCTGAGCTATTTTAGGTAAAGCACCACCAACTTAGTTACGGAATATGTAAAGTTTTTATAAAGGTGACGGAACAAGCAAGCGGCTCACCTGATGTTAAGCGGCAAGCGGCAACCTCTGCCTTCAACAATGCATTACCTCATAGGTCACGTCCACCTAGGACGCGCCCTATGCGGCATTGCACTACGCCCGCCACCCTGAGACTTAAAGATGAAAAGTCTCATCTGCCTGTCATTTCACCGGCACCTTCAAACCAGAACACAGCAATGCAAGCACTACTGCTTTGCGGCAGAAGTAGGTATGGTGTGGTGGTAGTACTTCCCTGGAAGAACACTTTAACAAAAAATCTCTGCTAAAAAATAAATAAATATGTATCTAAAAACAAGTTTATTTTATGAAACTATAAAAACCCCTCAACTGTTTCTGGTGTTGTACCTATATAAACTCAATCTAGTGATAGTAAAAGGTGGTATTAGTAACTCACATGAGCGCATCTGTGAACCTCAGGATAGGAGCCATTTGAAGTACCAGGATGAAGATTCGCACCCACTTCCTCTTTGTGAATTCGTTGGAGACAGACTCCGGCTGTTGCTTATCCAGAGAATACCTAGAGTTAAACAAAGGACAGACTTTCTTATCAGGATAAATAATTGATAAAGGATTGATAAATAATTAGGCATAAGATAAAAACAAAAGAAGTGACACTCGCACTAGTATCTCATTACTCGCGTTAAATAGCTATTCTTTCGCGTTGGCCGAGTCAACTAGTCAAAGCAGGGCGGGTCGCGGACCAACTGCACGCGCGTAATGAAGACTTATATCGCGTCGTCCTGTTGCCCCTACCTGTTGGGTTTCTTGGCTAATAACTAACTCTTTGGTTTTCGGATGCATCAAAATATTTGAATACCTAACTTCACCTGCCTTAAGATTTTTGAAGTGATAAGTACCTAAATATAGAACAAAACGCCTACACTATATACCTGCTTATATTATGATCAAAAATAATCTTGTAATAGTAGTAGGTACCTGCCTACTTTTTACATGAGTTCTATCGATGTTAATTGAATCACTAATATTATAGTTTATTTATTGTATTTAATTTTTCTTTTTGGTTTATCTTATCTTAAATATACTTAAGCTTTGTCTTAGTATATCTGTTAAGAATTTGTTTAACTTTAATTAATTGCTTATAAGTATATCTTTTAATTTTGTTTTTCTACGTAATAGTTTTTCATAGTTTGTTTTAAATGTTATAGTTTTTTTCTTTTTACTCATGTTAAAGTATTGTCTACTTTATTTATACCCACATTTCTTATTTTGTTGTTTTCCTTTCTATTCTAATGTTTAATTTAAATTAGTTGGGTCTAAGATCCTGCACTCTTTAGTGTTAATTATTTACAATCTAGTATTTGAACAACCCTTTAACAGGTTAACAACTATGTTTTTCGTCTACTAACTAACACAATTTGTGCAATTCGTTTGGAAGAGTACTGCCCTGCTGTCATACAGTTTACACTAGTACAGAGGGCTGTCACTCGTCTAAATATTTTGTAACTAAATATTTTTTGTGTACCTGTTTCTGAATAAATAATTACTTACTTACTTCATTTTGTGTATGTAACATTCGTAACATACCTTCCCTTAGATCAGTATTAATGATTAATGTAGGTTTAACAACATGACAGATTAAAATGCTGAGGGCAAGCTCTGGGCATGAGAAAAATAGACATTTATCACGGAGCGGCATCAGGGCACGAACAAAGTGAAGTACATAAGTGCCACCTCTACTTGGTTATTAGTTATTCTCAGTGCAAAATTATTTTGTTTTAGTTTACACCCTAAGAATCGATTTCCATATAAGGCCCGCTGTACGCAAATATGGCTATGGGGAGTAAAATCGTTAAAACCAGTGTTAACAAAGTGAAGTCATTATGTTTTCCCTATGCGCAATATATCCGCGCATCACATACAGAACTGGACTGGAGTAATCTCCAGTTGCGCGTTAAAACCTTTTTTTTTTATTTCAGTTATTGGATTGGTTCATCTGATGCTGACACCTGCTTGTTACAACTGCAATACAGTCAGATCTACCTAGGACGTCACCTATGAGGCGATGCATTGCACCTGGAGACGAGTGTGCCTGTAATTCCACTAGCATTTCAAGCATTCTCATGTGCCTGTAATTCTACCAGCACCCTTTAAACTAGAACACGGCAATGCGACCATATAATAATACTAAGTATTTTTTTACTTAGCATTATGTAGGTACATACTCACATTCGTATCGAGACAGCTGTGTTTATGAAAGCAGGAATGAGAATGAAAGCCAGGGTCCACCCAAACTCCGTGACTCTCTTGGCCAAGAAATACCTCACAGCCAAGTTAATATCAATCCCGAGGTCCACAAAATGACCCACGATAGCTACAATGTACATAAAAATATCGCGACGATTTACGTGGATTTTCTCCGGCATACGGTCCGGCTCGTCGTAGGAAACTCCATTGTGGAGTAAATTGCGAACAGCTTTAGGCATTTTGTGTGTTATTTATAGACTCATAATATTACACAAAAATTCTGAACATAAAACAAAAACCGCGCACTGCCGCCTCTTCCCCCTTTCGTTTTCAAATAAAAAAATAATGTGGCTTGGCTTGGCTTGACTATTTGCACTTGCCCGTGCCCGTGGTGTGGTGGGGGTGATTGACTTGACTTCTGGGCCTTTGGCTTCTGTGCTGTCAGTGTCCGGAGTGTATAAGCTTCTATGCAAAGAAGCCACAAAAAAAAACTTTTACCCAATGTTGCATGGTTGCAAATAGCATCTAAATCGAGCACGGGTTATTTATCAAAACTATTATATATCTGTGGACCTGTGGTCTATTTTGGCACGGCACATTCATGTACGGCATGCGGCAGTCAATCGTTTTGAATGTGCTAAAAACGTTTTATTCTCGCTGCACGGCAAAAAAGGGCGCATTCAATATTTATCGTGTATTTCTCGAAGGGCCCCACAGATAAGTTTTTCTTCGACCACAGAGTGAAAAGTCTATAGAGAATTTTTCTATGGATCATCACAGAGAAATAACTTATTAAAATTAGTTACGGGAAGTTGGTTTTTTTACATTCTGCATAAAGTGGAATAACTGGAATACGCTCATACGCTGCCTGCATTAAAAAAAAAAAGAATTGAAGTGGAGTAGTGGACTTGTTTGGTTGGTGAAAAAACTGAAAACTGTTTATTTATTTCTGAATTGTTGTGAAATCTTTATAAACCTAACGACAATGGTGTCCCGAAGTCTTACAGAAGTTTACGTGTTAATGCGTAACAATGCCATACAAGGCAGACAAATATTCGCAGAGCAGGTTTGTACCGATATCATTCTCACAATAATTTATTGATTTTGTTTTCTCCTGAATTCTGTCTCGTTCAATGCTATTTATTATATCATTGACAAATCATAGCAGTTACAGTAAAAACTGCAATGCGTCCTTTATAAATCCCACAACTTGGCCCATTCCCTTGATTCCTTTGCATTGTCATAAAATGTTCCTGTGTTAGATTAAATTATAAACATGTTTTATTTCCATTAGCCTACACTCACGGTTCAGGTATTGCCAATTTTATTATTTCATTTGTAGCGATTTGAGATTGTATTCTCTAAAGATAAAGCTAAAAATATAATCCCCGTCCTTTGCTTTTTATATACAAAAGAAAAGGATGGCGATACGTTTAGTTAGCTTTAGGACCTTTTTTATGAGCTTTTTTTAAGACCTTTCATATGACATTATGTTCAAGCAAATAAATATTTATTTATCTTTAGGTTTAGAGAATGCAACTTCAAATCGCTACCACTATCTACAAATCATTGCATGTCCTAAAATTTATTTTATATTATTTTTGTAATAATGCATGGTCGATGATTATTCTTATTATTATTCAATTCGCATAATCATTACTGAAAATAACCACCCTAACTTTAAGCCAAGGCGAGTGGCGAAGCCGCCTTATAATAACTTTTTATCGAAGCAGCTCAGACTTTTCAGGCAACTATAACTTCATTCAGATTAGAACATACTGAAAATTGTTTTGAAATTATGTCATCACATAACATCATAATTAGAATTCATGATTGTTGGTGTACCCAATGATTTTGAAGATATTTGCTATCAAAGTGTGGCCCTGAATACTGGTTGTTGTTGAGTTTGCTGGATTTGTTGGTAGAACACAGGGCATCCACATGCACATAGGATATAGGTAGGTAATTTATTTCACCTTTACCTTACGTCACTATCTTGACTATCCCTGTGACGCAGCGGGCGAGTAACTCTCTGAGATTCAAGAGGTTGCAGGTTCGATTCCTGATTGTTTTCCTGATACACACAACACAGGGAATCCTAGTGTGGAATCAGGACTATGAATGTAACTGTTGAGTGTTTTTTATTATGTAACTATGAACAAATTTTACATCAATTGGTTCATCAATTCAAAAGTTGAGATCTCGCTTTGATTTTTGATTTTCATATAAAGTGTACAACAAACCAAACAATTTTCAATCCATTTGAATCCACAGGGCAATGAAAATGAGCGAGTGCGACTCATGCGCTCTGGGTCACGTGACCTGGAGGCGGGCGACTCGCACTTGCCCCCGCCGTGGACGGACGCCCTGGAGGAGGCGCATTATGTTATCACCAGGTGAGGGACGCAGTTACCTCGTGCTCCGTACGGGGAAGGAAAACGCCACGAGGAAACCTGCCTTTCACTAGAAAGTATTCCTAATCATCCAGGACGTGTACTGCTGATGATGAGGCCTCTCCCATAGAATGCCATCACCACACTTGGCAGGCGGATTTGTGGTCGCAGTATTGGTGTTAAGTACTCAGGTGGATGCTGCTGCCTATACCCAGTGGTGTCCCTTACATGGTTCTTACGTCATCCACGGGAGAAGGAGGCGGAACACGCTTTTCAGAAATTTGTCTTTATCACCACACTTGGTAGGCGGTGTTAAGTACTCAGGTGGATGCTGCTGCCTATACCCTGGGGTGTCCCTTACTTGGTTGTTACGACATCGTGGGTGATCCACGGGAGAAGACCGAGGCGGAATAATCGGCGGTTATTAATCATCGAGGATTTCCGTTGTCTCCACCTTTCGTCTCCATCATAACATCAGCTCACTGTCAACATAATATTGTGCTGTCATCGGAACCTACAGGTATGCCACGGCTCAATCGGATATCGGGATGTGGTCGAAAATACGATTCCTAGATTTGGTTACCTGCATTGTTTGCTAGATTACAACTTTACAAGTGAAGCTAAATCGTATTCTTCGATAAAGGAACTACTAATTTAACGAAGATCGTATAAAATAAGTTTTTTTGGGAAAAATATATTTTACAGTACAAGCTAATATAACATTAGTGATCGTAACGGTGTGCTGATCAAAATGAGCCTTAACACGGCCAGTCTACTAGTATCCACGTCCACCTTCCGTCTCCATCATCAGATCAGCTCGGTGTCACCATCATATTGTATTGTCATCGGAACTTGACAGGTATGCCAAATTTCTGCTCAATCGGTTTGAGGATAACTGCGTTAAAATTCAGTTGCAAGATTCCACCCGCACATACATTGCAAGTTAATTATAAAGCTTGTAAAAAAGTAACGAATCACGGATTTGGTAGTATTTGAGTGTAGTAAATGTGTTCCAGGCTCCGCACAAAGCTCTCAGAGCTGCAGACGCGACACGAGCGACAGATCCGGCGGCCGGCGCTCGACGACACGTCCGAGCAGCGACACATATCGAGACTTACGTCGGAGCTAGCCAGGCTGTTCAGCCACGCGCATACACACATATCTGCTATCAGGCGGCATGCTAACCACGGTACGTGACTCACATACACACATATCTGCCATCAGGCGGCATGCTAACCAAGGTACGTGACTCACATACACACATATATATCTACTATCAGGCTCCGCACAAAGCTCTCAGAGCTGCAGACGCGACACGCGCGACAGATCCGGCGGCCGGCACCCGACGACACATATCGAGACTTACGTCGGAGCTAGCCAGGCTGTTCAGCCACGCACATACACACATATTTGCTATCAGGCGGCATGCTAACCACGGTACGTGACTCACATATCTGCTATCAGGCAGCATGCTAACCACGGGACGTGACTCCCATACACACATATCTGCTATCAGGCGGCATGCTAACCACGGTACGTGACTCACATACACACATATATATCTACTATCAGGCTCCGCACAAAGCTCTCAGAGCTGCAGACGCGACACGAGCGACAGATCCGGCGGCCGGCGCTCGACGACACGTCCGAGCAGCGACACATATCGAGACTTACGTCGGAGCTAGCCAGGCTGTTCAGCCACGCGCATACACACATATCTGCTATCAGGCGGCATGCTAACCACGGTACGTGACTCCCATACTCACATATATATCTACTATCAGGCTCCGCACAAAGCTCTCAGAGCTGCAGACGCAACACGAGCGACAGATCCGGCGGCCGGCGCTCGACGACACGTCCGAGCAGCGACACATATCGAGACTTACGTCGGAGCTAGCCAGGCTGTTCAGCCACGCGCATACACACATATCTGCTATCAGGCGGCATGCTAACCACGGTACGTGACTCACATACACACATATCTGCTATCAGGTGGCATGCTAACCACGGTACGTGACTCACATACACACATATCTGCTATCAGGCGACATGCTAACCACGGTACGTGACTCCCATACACACATCTGCTATCAGGCGGCATGCTAACCACGGTACGTGACTCCCTACACACATATCTGTTATCAGACGGCATGCTAACCACGGCACATGACTCACATACACACATATCTGCTATCAGACGGCATGCTAACCCAGGTACGTGGAAAAAGACACACATAAAATCTTCTATACGGCAGCATGCTAAACAATGCCATAACAAAACCTGCGCGAGTTTGACGCGCACTTGGCTGAAATCATTATGTTTATACTACTTGGAATGACGGATCAAGCAGATGACCCACCCGATATTAAGCGGTATACGATCTGCCTATGAACAGTGCATTATCCCATATGTCACGTCCACCTAGGACGCACCCTATCTGGCATTGCACTGCGCCCGCCACCCTGAGACATAAAAGATAAAAAGTCTCATGTGCCTGTAATTTCACCGGCAACCATACCCTTCAAACCTTAACACAGCAATGCGAGCGCTACTGCTTTGCGGCAGAAATAGGTATGGTAGTATTTCCCCGGACGAACTCTGACAAAAAAGCTCTACTACTACTTTATCATCATGTTCATGTTCATATTTCATATGAATCATTTTATCTTCCAGGTAACAAAACGGAGCAGAAGCTAGTCACCAATGTGGTCCTCGCATTAGTCACGACCCTGCAAGACTTATCCGTCACATTCCGCACCGCACAATCCAACTACCTTAAATCCCTAACATCGAGAGAAGAGCGATCCAATGCCTACCTCGACCTGCCCAACTTCGAGGAGCTCAGCCTGAATGACAACGAGCTGCTACCCGGACTAACCAACAATCAAACCGACCTTCTATTCTCACTACCCAGTACATCCGGTACACAGAATAACTTTATAGACGATGACAGGAGTCAGAGCGAACCGTTCCAGAACAACATTTTAAGCCAAACACAGATGCTGTTAATGGAAGAAGATAATACGAAAATGGTGGCGGAAAGAGAGGAAGAAGTCAACAAAATAGTCCGGTCAATAACAGATTTGAACGATGTGTTCAAAGACCTATCCCATATGGTAAATGAACAAGGGACAGTTCTAGATAGGATAGACTATAATATTGAACAGACTCAGGTACAAGTTCACGAGGGATACAAGCAGTTGCAGAAAGCAGAACGGTACCAACGGAAGAATAGAAAGATGCATTGTATCCTAGTTATGGCCGTCAGTCTGATTGGAATGCTTATCTTGCTGATCATTGTTAAGAGCTAGTCTTGTGCCTTGATAGACTCTTGGACCAGGAACCGGATAATGCAGGACTGCCCTCACTCGATGGACCGATGATATTGCCAGGAAGTCGGTGGAAGGTGGCGGTTCAAGACAGTTTGTTGTGCCTATGTATGCTATGTTATGTGTATGAAGTCCTCACTCAAAGCATTATTCTAAAATGTTATTTGGCTATTCCTTAAAGCAACAAGCCAAAAACCCTTAATTTCAACACTCTGAAATAGACACATCAGCAAAAGCTGCTCGTCTATAATTTTAAATAATAATAGTACTAAGTAGTTCCAGTTTGTCCCCGTTCGGGTACAGACAAAAATTCGGGGACCAAACAGGAATTTGAAAATTCCTTTTTCGCTCCGAATTTGGATTGAAGGGAAAACAAGAATTAAAAATACCTATTGCCACTGAATTTAAGTCGATAATACATACATATGAGTACTATTAACCTAAGGCCTATTACGCACTGGCGACTAGTCGCCGGCGACCGGCAGTTGCCTGTGCGTCGCCACTGCGCGGCGAGTCGCCGAGTCGCCGTGACTAGTGCGTAAACACCTATTTAAACTATACAATATTACAGTCGTCGACAACCTGAGTCGCCAGCGACTAGTCGACAGTGCGTAATAGGCCTAAGGGTAACAGTTATGTTGTATGTTCGAAAATACTGACATGCAGAATACCCATTCTCCTCCCGGCGCAATACGCTTCCCCGCACGCAACCTCCGCAATTCGGGACTTCCTTATACTAGCGGTTGTCTTTTGTTTCGGTATACATAAACTATGTAAACTATACATCGAGCAACACGGAATACGGAGGCCTGCAATGCTCTAAGAAACTATACATAAACCAAAATAAAAGATAATCCACTCGTATGCGGAACTCCCTAAGGCTGCGTTTCCATTGACGCGGAGCTGGGCGGAGCGGAGCTTAGCGGTGCATGAATTGACCAATCACTATGGCGAGCGAGCAGCCAGCAGAGATTTCGAGCATAGTGATTGGTCAATTCATGCACCGCTAAGCTCCGCTCCGCCCAGCTCCGCGTCAATGGAAACGCAGCCTAACTGTGGGGTTGGGTGCGGGGACGCGGATTGCGCGGGGCGGAAAGTGGACATTCTAAGTATTCTGTGCCACGAGTCCAAGGTTGGTCCTTAGGGTCCATGGTGATAGACCAATGAATATGAAGATTGGACCATTACATCTACTAAAAGCCCAGTCAAAGAATAGTTGAAATAATGTGCCCCTAAGATACCTGTTCATATAAATATTATTGCTTAACTATTGATAGCTTATGAGGCAGTTATGGGTATCATTTTGAGAGTGTCAATACCATTTTCACGTTTCTACTTGGTTGGTGAAATTGAGTATGAGCACTGTCCAATTTTGTTGAGAAGTTTCCCCTTTTCTGGATTTAAAAGTTCTTTTAAAGCTCTGTCTCTCATAGTGATCTTGAAATATTCTGGCAGGCTATATTTTGTGTCAAACTAGGTACCTATATTGTATTACTATTGTTGTAACGTATTGCAACTTTCTTCGTAATAATTTTCTCTAGAAATCTAATAAATAATTAATATTCCTCTTGGTTAATATTTTAACTATTTCCAATGTTTTTTGTTGATGTAAGTATTTCTAATCTATGTGAAGAAGATAAGTGATAACTATGTTAAAATGTATGTTTAAACCATATTGTTTATTTTAAGCTTTATGTGTAAATTATCAAATGTTATTTATTGAAATCATGTAAAATAAATTGATTTAAATTATTAACAAAAATCTATTTTTGTAGACATTTATCACCAAAATGATCACATAAAAATTTCAAGGGATAGGTCATATAGCTCACAGATCTGACAACCGTTGGGGAGATTACAGGTTGTATGTTTTTAGGGTTCCGTAGCCAAATGGCAAAAAACGGAACCCTTATGGATTCGTCATGTCTGTCTGTCCGTAAGTCACAGTCACTTTTTTCCAAAGCTATGCTGTTGAAACTTGGTAAGTAGATGTATTCTGTGAACCGCATTAAGATTTTCACATAAAAATAGAAAAAAAACAATAAATTTTTGGGTTTCCCTATACTTAGAACTGTAACTAGAAATGTTTTTTTTCATCAAACCCATACGGATAGGTCTTCAAAAATGATATTGAGGTTTATAGTATATTTTTTTTCTAAACTGAATAGTTTGCGCGAGAGACACTTCCAAAGGGGTAAAATGTGTGTCCCTCCCCATAACTACTTAAATAAGAGAATAATCAAACAAAAAACAAAAAATGGTGTACATAACCATGTAAACTTCCATCGAAAATTGGTTTGAACGAGATCTAGTAAGTAGCTTTTTTGAATTCGTCATAAATCGTAAACCATCCAAGAACTTTTATATTATGTTACTTGCTGCTACGAAACCCTTCATGGGCGAGTCCGACTCGCACGCTTAGCCGCTTTTTTTAGACAGAATTTTGAAGTTCAACTTGATACTTTTGCTTGTTTATTTTTTTTAATTGGCACTCCGTGCACTCTCCATACACCGGAATATTCTTCGAGCAAAAGCTGAACTTGTTTTATAACATAACATTGGCGAAATTGTGGTCTATTCCGCAAGGGCCACTTGTTCAAGAACTGAACTGAACTGAGGTTCACGCAGTGTAGGAAGGATCACTTCTAGATGGACCAAGGACATTAGGTCACTGGAATTCGGCGGTTGGAGGTGCCTCAATAGTGTTGTGGCATTCTATGCTGACGCCTATGTCCAGCTGTGGACTTGTACAGGCTGGTGATACGATTGTAATTAATTAGTTACAGCCTTGTCGGATGGCCGGCCTAAGAATAGACCCCTCCGTCTCCTCCCGTGGATATCGTAAAAGCCGACCAAGGGATTTTCCGGACTTGTTGATAAGATTTGTTGGTATATAAGTGGTCCTGACTGCTAGCTTATTATGGAATGTGTTATTACTGGAAGAAAGCGTTATCATAGTCAGTAAAGTCAATGTAATGTTAATGAGTCAGGAAGCAATGGCGGCGATGAGCTCACCACTTGTCACGTCTGTATTCCACGATGGTGCAACCCATTGTGAAGAGGCCGATTGAGGCTCTGCCTATCCCTTCGTGGAAAAAGGCGTGTATCTATGTATGTATGTATTTAGTGCTGAAAGTTATGACCACTTTATCAAATTTGAGTTCGTGCATGTGCATAGGATTCAAACCAGGTCATAGGGTCATTGACCTTACCTGACCTTTTGGTTTAATTATTGGTGAAGAAATTACCTTAGGTAGGTATACTTACTGCCCCGTACATTCGTGCAAGTGTCTAATTTCCCTCAATCATTAATTTTAAATGATTTTTGGAATGATATAGACATTAGACAAGAATAAACTCAAACTCCTTAACTGATGGTTGAAATTAAAATATCCAGATATTAATTAATCAGTTTCATGGAAACATCAGTCATTACATTAGTTAGATGGTTGGTTATTCGCCCTGCAGACCCGTCATACACCAGCCCTCCTGGTGAAAGGGTGGATATTTTATAGTAAAACCATACCACTGAGTAATAGTATTGTATTCAGTCACTCATAGCAGTGACCATGGTAAAACTGTCAGCATAACCTATGGGATCCCTTAGGTTATCTGATTGAGAGCATAATTGGCACAGAATATATATTTTACCTTCCTTCCTTTTTTCTTTGAATCAGTTTCCACTTGTTCTCGAGGCACCACACAGAAGCTACCCACATAGTAGTAAGGATCAAAAAAACGACCGTGTTTGTTGCCCGATTCTTCTAGGTTTGGTCGCGTTGGAACAGGAGTTAATTATTTTTTTAAGAAGATTCAAAATGATCCTTGTGGTTTCAATTAATAAAATACTTTTGACTTTGACTTTGACCACACAGGTAACCTATCGGTTTACTACAGGCATCAAGATAATATAACATGGAAACATGTTCCAATAAGAGAATTAACTGTTTGTAGGGCTAACAAGAAAAACAACAAAAAATTATTGTACTAAAGAATTATATTTGACAGCGATCTTCAATTTACAGACATTAAACCCAGAATGGCGAGTACTTTTAGATATGGCGAGAGAGCTACACGAGCAGAACTTTTAAAACATACATCTAACATCAATAATCTATTCATAAATCCCAATTATTGCATTATAGATTCAGTCATTTTAACAATCTTTATTTTCAACAAAACAGCTGAGGTTTTATCCAAATGGCTACGGCTAGCAGTAATTTTGAACTATTTACAATACATGAACTATTGCTAAGAATGTATTTAATTATGTTGAAAACCGTAAGGGAGTTAGACCTTGAAGATAAATGATCACAGATCTAAATCAATTGGGCAGCCAACCTGCTACGATATCTGCAATGGTGGTAGAGGCCCTAAAACAGGTGTCCAGTATATACTCGCCATTAACCCCAACCACAAACATACAATCATTCATTCTCAAAATACAACACAAATCAAAAAGTAACTTTATCAGACTAAGAGTCTCTATGCTTATTGTAGAATTCATCTAGATACTTCTTGTAGGCTTCTTGGTTGACCCACAGACAAGAAGCTTGCTGGTTCAAAGGGCTCGCTGTATTCGGCTCACCTAGTAGACTCTGTATCGACAGTAAAATAGTGCGAACATCGTACAGTGCTGTCCACTTGTCTTTTAAAATATCTAGACATATTGACCCACAGGTGTCCACATTGGGATGAAAGCACGGTGTGACGAATTTAACCACGGGTGGCGCGTAGGGGTAAGAATTAGGGAATTCTAGTGATAATTTGTACTTGTGGCCGGCATACACAGTCTCCATAGGTCCATCTAAAGTGCCAATCCATTTGAACAGGTTGTCGCTTTCGGGGAAGGCGGATATGCCCTTATCCGCGCATCTCATCAGCTCCATAAGTTCCTTTTGCAATCTGTTGAAGAAACTAGACATAAGGGCATGGAAAGGTGTGTAATCGTAAGCCTATAAATCGATCGATAGTGTTTACAATGAATGCCTACGTTTTATGTTGCACCAAAAAACCGTTAGGCCAGGATGGTGCCCCAAGGGCAGGGCGACCCCAAAACCCTTAGTATGGCGATTTATAATCGCCAATAATGATTTGTCGACTTCTAATCCATAAATACAGAAGAAACTCACCGTTTACTGACTGCATGATTATCCTTCAGTTTTATCGTGTCTTCATTTTGTTTAGCGGGATTGGACGAAGAGGCGTAATGTGGATTGATATTTTGAGCCATAGTACAAAAAATTAAAATGAGATGCCTCCAATTTAACCACAATTCTGTTGAAACCAAGACAAGAACCTTGTTGAATGAATTGAAATTGAAAAACCTCTAACTCGCCAAGTCAGACAGTCAACCAAATAATTTGAAAAAAAGCTCGGTTTTTATTGGGCCGTGGGCCGTACGTAGCAGGAGGATCACAAAATTCAGAATCTGTGTAATACCTACAGAACAACAATACTCTTGCTATGTATTCTGTCATGTCTGTGGTAGACGTGTCAGTAAAAATCATGGACTTAGTATGTGAAGTCCATGGTAAAAATACTGTGCAAGGCAATACGCAGGCCATCATGCGGAATTACACATAAAAAAAAAATCCGTACGGAAATTTACCTAGTGTGTGTGGTAGGTCCATTGATTTGTAAGGACCTCTGCGTTCGATATTTCATTTCGAAATTCCAAAACGGAATTCCGAGTGTATCGTGGCTGGCCTACAAATATCACACACAGTCGTAGAGCGAGAACGCACACAGTACTCGGATCCTACAGTGCCACGATGGCCACGAACCTAAGTGTTCAAAATTGGAACAAAAGCCGACTACAAAAATTACACTACAAAAACTCAAAAACTTGTAGGTACTTCTATCAAACTTTTCTATAGTTCTACATGACTCCATCCTGTATTTTAATTCCCCTTTTTTGGTAGGTTACATTGTTACATTACTTAATGACGATAGCAAAAAAAATATAAAGATTAAATTTATTAATGATGATTGAATTTGAATTAATATAATGTTTAATTTAATAATTGTAACTTTGTACGCTAACTAACATTAATACTGAGATTTAATTTATTAACAAAATTAAATGAATGCATGTGAATTTTTTAATGTGTGAAAACTGAAAATAAATAATTATCTTATCTTATCTTAAAATGGCTCCACTAGCGAGCGACACTGTCAACTAAACAGATAAGTTGGTTAAATGGTAACCGGGTCCAACGGTTCAGAACACAGGGCAACGGTTTGCAGCTCAACAGCTCAAGAACTTCAGAAGCAAACAACTCAACTCGAACCGTCAGCCGCCCGATCTGCAATATAGTATATAGGTACCTCTGCGCACGCACGGCAGCCGGGAGCCCGGCTGTTCTATTTAAGTCAGTTAAACTTAACTGGCGCCATCTATTTATGCATGATGTGAAACGGCCATGAAAACCCCTCATTGCCGTAGGCGTACTACTATTAAAATCTACCAAAAGTTTAAATAGAGTCTGGATATTGACCCATGTCTTGATTGAGGCTAGGATAGCTTAATTCCACATACTACTAAGATATCAAAATATTGTACTTCTTCATTCAAATATTCAGGCTTCAGGCTTGTAGCTGCGGGAACTACTGTCCCCGGGTATCTGGGCTCAACCCTGTGGTGCCTTCCTGGCTTCCAGGTGGCACCTCTGGGCCTTTCGTCTGCTATTGTGTGGCTTAGGTTGGCCACATCATGGCGTGACGTTGGTGATATAAAGGTAAGTAAATTCCTTCAGACTCCATCAGCAGCTCGGTGAAATCAGGGCGTCCAGGAGTTCACGGGGTAGGGGACGCTATGGTCCGTGGTAGTCTGGTGGTTGTGTGTGAAGTAGGGTAAATCCTTGGAGATGTTCGTGTCGACTGTTGTACATCCGACGGGCCAAAATGGCAACGAACTCGTCTCGATTTGCACTATGTAGGTAATGTACAGGCAATTTGGCAGGTATATGTGACAAGATATTGTGACTCACAGGGTAAGTACCTTTTCCGTGATAGTTAGAGGAAGGGTTTCAAACAAGGGGGAGAGGGACTGCTTTTTATCCCGACAACACGCGTGCAAAGCCACGGGCAAGAGGCTAGTAACTAACCTATTATTTGTACTATTATTTATTTTGTGGTATTATATCTTCTTCTATACTATTATTAAACAGGTTTTGTTTGTGAGTTCGAATGTAAGGGGAATCTCCGGAACCGAAAATTCTTTCCCTCTTTACTAATCTAGGTACCTACCCCCTAAACCACAAACTACTAGGATGCTAACGCATCCCTAAACTGACCGCAAGCAGGAGGGGCGACAGATTCATGATGCGTTGAGTGAAATCAGCTAAGCATCTCTACGTGCTAACTTTTTGGGTGGATAGATAAAAGGAGAGACAAGTGGAGACTCTTATGTGCTCATTATCATCTATGACCAAATTGTTACACTTACTTTGGCAATTACATCTGGAATATTATAATAATATTCTTATCGTTTTGTTTCCATAAACATTGCACTTTACGGCTTTCTGTAATTTCTACTATAAACTACCTAGGTACCTACTACCTACTAAGTAGTTACCTACATAGGTAACTACTTTCACTTTTACCAATCAAGCGTGAAATTGAAAAAAGAATTAGGTTCAAATAAAAGAAATAACACTGGTCTACATAAGATGCTGAGATTAACATTTATTTGCAGTATGTACTGGAATTTAGAGTGAAATTGTTGTTTTGAATTGTATTATTTGAGCTTGTTGCATAAAATGGCCTACAAAGTAAGTAACTCTGCATCACTTATTTATTTTGTAAACATAACTTCTGGCTATGTTCTCATAGCGGACCGATTATTATTAGATAATCCAACTGACTTGGAGGTCGTTAATTTTTTTCATCCTCCACTTTGTGGTGGCCTACACAACAGCCACTTTCAGACCCGCGCATCTCCTATCTACCCCTGCAGTTAGCGGGTTGATTCGCGGGTTCCTCTTATGAGCCGAGTCGTCTTTTGTTTGGGTCGCGCACATCACATAGGTGCCTATAATATAATGAATTATGTAATAATAATATGTAAGAGTTAAGTTTACAATAATAGAGAACAGCCCAAAGACACAGAATAATTAATAGTTCAAGAATATTAACATAGGGTCATGGATGTAGTAATACATGGATATAATGCTAAAATAGCTACTAATTTTATAGTGTTCCTTCTTACTCCTATACTAGAAGGCACTATGTTAGAGATAAACAAATATATATTGTCACATGACAGTCGTTTTTCCTTTCTGTACCGCATGGCATAGCTTAGAGCGCAGTTCAGTGTTCGGGGTGTGCCCAGAACTAAATTATTTAGTGGATCGTGATCGGTGTCCCGCAAAAGCAATATTAAGTAAAGTAAATACGAATAAAATGTTGTTCTTGATAAGGCACATAATAAATAATAGTACATAAAGAACATAGAACAACCAAAATGAAGTACAAAGTACAACATTATAAACGACCACGAGAGACAGATCGTCTAAGATCGTCCACAAATACGAAGACATAGTTAACTGGTTAACTGCATGGACGTAGTTAACTGGTTAATTTAATTGTAATGCGAACAGAAAAAAAAAACTGTCTTCCTGACTTTGATTGATTTAACTGACTTTTGATTAGATAAAATTGTAAATAAAACGTAGTAGGTATTTTGCATATTAAGTAAAAAAACTAGAAACTCTAGAAAGAAAGGTGTATATGTATAGGAATATTGCTAAATCAATGCTATAAACCATAGTTTTTTTCTTCGACAAATATCCGTTTTAAACTAACTCCAACTCAAACCATTCAAGATGCCGTTCGTCTACTTCGAGCAAAAATTTCTCACGGATACCGTCTACACAGATGTTTCATCACTGATGTGTTTTATTTCACAAAAGTATGGCGTGCCTGTTGAAGAACTTTATACCACTATCGACGGAGCGAAGGTTTCCGACGATTTACAGCTGGTGGAACTTGACAAAGTTGTCAGGGTGTCTTCAAGACTCGTCGGTGGGAAGGGAGGTTTCGGTTCCATGTTACGAGCTATAGGCGCGCAAATTGAGAAGACTACCAACCGTGAAGCTTGCCGCGACCTTTCTGGCCGTCGCTTGCGTGACATCAACGAAGAAAAAAGGCTTAGAAAGTGGTTGGATGGACAGGAAGAGCGAGATCGAGAGGCCATAGAGAGAAAGCAGAAAAAGCTAGAGAGGTTACTAGCCGAGCCAAAGATTGATGTGAATCTAACACCAGCATACGAAAAGGAACGTAAAGAATTGCCAGAGCGGATCAGTTCAGCTGTGGATGCTGGCTGGGAAGCAGCTGGGACATCTGATGTAGGATCAAAGCGCAAAATTGTAGACAATAAGAAAGGCAAGAAAAAAGCTAAGTTGTGGATAGATGCCGATCTATCAGACTGTTCCTCTTCGACTGAGGATGAGGATGAAGAAGGTGCAGTGAAGAAGGGAACAGCTGTGTCGACTGACAGTGGAACTGAGTCCGACAAGGCCTCAGAAATTAGTGTTAAAGCTTGATTGTAATATTACTAGTAATCATTGTTTTGTTTCTAAACTGTACAAATAGTGATGCGTTCCAGTTGAATGTAATTTTCGTTATTTTGGTTCACAAATTCTATTTCTTTTGTCATTACAAAACAACAACATTACATTATCAAGTGATCACTTGATTGTTTGTAACTGTTTTCACCCTCCTTCCAGACAGATACCCGATTATACATAGACAGTTATTACTAACATTGTGTTGTCTATATGTGTTGTGTTGTCTCTTAGGTTTTTTGATAGTCAATTTGGGATTGTAAAATTCGGTTTGTCACCAACCATATTCGACATAACACCCTCCTTACATTGCTTATGAAGTAACCATGAAACGGAGACTGGCAGAATTGTGACAACAAGCCACAGATGACAATAACCAAGAAGTCAAGTCAAAATTTAACAGTTAGGCAATGTAGATTACGATTTTGCATTCAAGAGACATGGCATTTTTTTTTTTTTTTTTTGTTAACCTAGTGTGTCTCACTGCTGGGCAAAGGTCTCCCCCAAAATTTTCCAGTCATCCCGGCCTTTGGCAGTTTCCCACCACTCCTTCTCGTAAGCCTCGAGATCATGGCGAATATATGATCATTTTCGTATGTAGCCTTTTGTTAACCCCCGACGCGAAAACGAAGGGGTGTTATAAGTTTGACGTGTCTGTGTGTCTGTATGTGTGTGTGTGTGTGTCTGTCCAATCGTAGCTCCTGAACGGATGAACAGTTTTGTTTTTTTGTTTGAATGGTGAATTTGTCGGGAGCGTTCTTAGCTTTGGTTGATTAAAATAGGTTCAGCCGTTTCATTAAGTTGAGGGTTTTTTTTATTTTTACAATATTAATTACATGTTTATAACTGGAATGGTATTTTATGGATGTAATATTTTTAACTATTATAATGTAACTAATTAAGATATAAAGTAACTAATTTTATTTTTTGATAATTAATAAATAGTATTAAGGAGTACTGTGTGGTTTTAGTTTTTAGTCACAAAACATACAAAATAATTATCATATACAAGGAATATAATTATGTACTTATTGTGGAGAGGGATATCACATCTCTTACTGCAGATGATTGTAATGTAAGACCCCTTTAGATTGTGAATGCATCTTTAAAAATAAGTTTGCTAAAAAAGTTTTTTTTTATATAACCTTTCATGAAAAGTTCTTCCCACTGATGATGATGTGATGATGAAATTAGTAATCAAAACCGTGAGCTGATGGAAATGAGCCTAAGCATTCAACTGTTCACCTGTCTCCATCATTAGATCGGCTTGATGTCGCCTTACATTGTAGTGTCATCGGAACATGACAGGTATGCAAAATTTAGCTGAATCAATTACCGACATTGAAGATGGAACTGTCTTAGAATTCAGTTTCAAGATATGACCCACAAATTAAAACTACATTTAATTCATGAATTTCCATTAAAGCTTTGATAACTGACACTGGAATAGTCTCCAGTTCTCGGATAGCTGACTAATACCAAAATCTAAATTTCAGATAAATAGTCTTAAAGTTTGTCAAATTGTGTATGAAAATGTGAGTAAGAATAAAGCCTTCGAACCGGGGATTGGTCTCCTGAGTTATTACAAGCAGATTAGTTGGTCTGTTGGGCCATATTATCTCAGAATATCTGTACCATACCGGCCTAAGAATAGACCCTCCGTCTCCTCCAGTGGATGTCGTAAAAGCCGACTAAGGGATTACCTACGCCAAAAGATGGGCAGTAGTATCTTCCTGAGTAGCTACTCAACATCAATCCGCGTGCCAATCTTGGTGATTGTGGAAAATCCCCCATTGCATTAGAGTCCTTCAGGGCAGGCAACGCATTGGCAATGCCTCTGGTGTTGCAGATGTCAATAGGCGACACTGGACTAATGGCAGAAGTATGCCAGTTTGTCGAGCCATTACTAAAAAAAACACGGGGTTGCCTCGTTCACCAGCGGACGTCTACGGCTGATGATGATGATGATGATCTATACAACTCTCACATCAAGCAAATAAGCTCTCTATTTCTGTGATAATAAAAAAAAAAAAAACTAAGAATGACGGAACAAGCAAATGACCCACCTGATGATAAGCGGTAACCTCTGCTGCCTATGACAAGTGCATTTATAACATAGGTCACGTCCACCTAGGACGCGCCCTATTTGGCATTGCACTACGCCCGCCACCCTGAGACATAAAGACGGAAGGTCTCATGTGCCTGTAATTTCACCGGCAACCATAACCTTCAAACCGGAACACAGCAATGCGAGTACCTACTACTGCTTTGCGGCAGAAATAGGTATGGTGGTAGTACTTCCCCGGGCGAACTCTTTCACAAAAAAGCTCTTCTACTACTTTGCAATTACTTCACTTTGCTTTGAAATTTGCAGAGAACCTGGTGCTTCGTGTTTCTGGCGCTGATAGTGGTGACAGCCGCGCGTCCTCAGGAGTTCGATGACGAAGACGAGGGTTCCTATGCTGGTGACAGGAAGGGTAAGACACCAACAATCACCTTATTCCCACGCCTGGGATTGCCAACAAGCGGCAAGCGGTGGCTGTTCCTCATTTCACATTTTTGAGTCACAAACATCTAAACTTTTGCATCAGATATGTACATACCTATAGGTACCTACGTATATTGTGACTCTGTTCTGTGTATGGTTTGTTTTTAACCCCCGACGCAAAAACGACGGAGTGTTATAAGTTTGACGTGTCTGTGTGTGTGTGTGTGTGTGTGTCTGTCTGTGGCATCGTAGCTCCCGAAAGGATGAAACGATTTGGATTTTTTTGTTTTGTTTGAATTAGGTGAATTTGTTCTTAGCTATGTTTGATCAAAATCGGTTCAGCCGTTTCATTGCTTTAGGGTTTTTTTAATTTTTACTAAATTAATTACTCGTTTAATTCAAACTTTAAAGATAATTCATATAATTCATTTATTGTCTGTATCATAGTGATTAACCAGTAGGTGTATTTTGTTGTAGTAACAATATAGGTACCTACCTTACTGGGTAGGTACCTAGATCCTTCGACCAAAGTAAAATAAATGGACTGGCCTTACCCATACAAAACGTCCGTGAAAAATAAGACAATTCGGATTTAGGGTACGGTCAACAAATAAACTATCTATCTATCTATCTATCTATCCAGCCACTGCTGAGTAAAGGCCTTTTCTCTAAAGCGCCACTCCTGGCGGTCTTTTAAATAAACTAGGTGAAATTAAATTATTGAACTTCTTAAAAACTGTATTTTTTTAATACTTTAACAGATGCAATGTGTTTTCTAAAGTTATTTCAGTAGGTTTATAGTACAAAAAATCGCCGAAAAAAAATCAATTATTGAAGGAAACTTTTACAAAAATACATGGTTCCCTTCTGTTTTATGTAGTTACGTATCTATTTTTCAGCTCTCAAACATACACAATATAAATCAATAGAAAAGCAAGTCCACCTAAGGTCTTCAGCTCAATCAATTTGTGAAAAATATATTTTTCATCACTCAATAAACTAAGAAAATATCATAAAAATCGTACGGAAACATAAATGTATAAAAATTCCAGTATTTAAGAAACTGCAGAGTGCAGTTTTAAGAATTTTGCACAGTGAGTTTTTTTATACTAAGTACTTGGAATGACAGATCAAGAAGATGGCCCACCTGATGTTAAGTGGTACCCTCTGCCTATGAACAGTGCATTACCTCAGGTCACGTCCACCTAGGACGCGCCCTATGTGGCATTCCACTGCGCCCGCCACCCTGAAACAAAGATGAAAAGTCCCTTGTGGCCGTAATTTCATCGGCACCCTTACCCTTCAAACCGGAACACAGCAATGCGAGCACTACTGCTTTGCGGCAGAAACAGGTATGGTGGTAGTACTTCCCCGGACGAACTCTTTCACAAAAAAGCTCTACTACTACTAACCGTTTTTTGGCGTATAGAATTCATTGTGTAGAAAATGATCAGAGCAAATACGGGAAAATGTATTCCACTTCCAAAAGTCGTCTGTTCTTGCTCGTCTTATGACTTCTATCCATTTTTGTTTACCTTAGATTTTTTTTGGAAAGTTATAAGGTTAATTAACATGCCATTACATATTATATGCAATTACCTAAAGCGACGTGCTTAGCAATGTTTTGACGTAAATAATGCAAATTACAATTCTAAATCAATACGATACCCCTTAGGCATCAGATTTTTTTGCAGTCTGTACCGGACCATCCGTCATGCGTGAAGTCTTGTCAAATATTTCGTCGCTGTAGTTGGAAAACTAAATAAGTAATAACAACAACAAAACCAACATCGCGAGAAAAACGCGATTTACTGTTTTATTGCGTCAAAAATGGCAATAACTTTTTTATCGTAACTAATTTTTCAGTCCGTGTTTTGATATGTTATAGATTGGTACTGTATCTATTTTCGAATTTAATGATAATACATTTTAGTTCTTTTGATTAAGAGAAAAAAATAAAAAAACGACTATGTATTTTTCCCTCGCCAAAGTTTTGAATAATTGAAATGATCTATTATTTACTTATTTGAATATGACAATCCTATCCATGGGTATAGATTTATATAATATTAAAATACATTTTAAAATAAAACCAACTTATAATCATTTCTTTTTATCAAGACTGAATATTAGAAAACTACTGAAACACCTACATTATTTTTGCAGACTTATAAATTCAAAGTAAGTGACATAACAAACTTATCATACGACTCATGCTTATAAAATCAACAAAATGAAAAAAAATTGTGGAACACAATAATTCTAAGTATCAAAAAGAAAAAGGTATGTCGACTAAAATTAAAACTATCTACGAGTATAAACTTGTGTCTGTTAACTTTCATTCAGAGTGGGGAACATTGAGATAATGTCCTGGGGCGTAGTCCTCCTTGTCGCTCGTCCTCTAGAGCAAGACGTGTCCATCGACATGTATGGGCCATCATAACTATGCAATAAAGTCGATTTCGGAAAATGTGTTAGTTATGTAGTTTTCCTACCACACGACGATTTATAAGTTTTTTATCAATTGATGAAAATTATATTACAAAACCTTTACTTACGAATTAAATGCGATGCCTGAAGCTTTATTTGTATTTCTTGTGTTGTTTGCACTTGCAGAAAAGCACAGGAAGGCATTGTATTACCAAGGTATCTAATTTTGGTATTTTTCAGCATAGCTGTCACTCGTTGCCGTGACAAAGACTGACTGAAGCGAAGTATACTAGCTAGGTCTGTTTAGAAGCTTCAAAACTATCGTTCCCTAAGGCCCGTCCATTCATTTTATTTACGTCGATGCCTAGATCACTAGATTTTGCCTTTCGGCGCACAAACATTATGAATATGATAGAACAGATTATCAATCAGTTGAAGCCATCAACGCAACGGAGGCCTGCAATGCTCTAAGGTTGACGCTATCCAATGTAGGTATTATAATCCGTGTCTCGTGACGCTAACACGATCTGTTAACGGGTTCAATTCCCGCAGGAGTATTTCTATGAAATGCAATGCAATAGACTTTTCGTTTTTCAGATGACGTCGCAAGAGTCCAAATAAAAGTGTACAGAGGGCCGACCAAACACGACGGCTACGCTCCGTGGGGCTTCTGGGTCAAACAGCCGACGGACGATTAGATGAACATTACTTTAGTGATATAACTGTAGCGCCATCTGTGATTCGAGTGTACGCGCTATAGAGTAGGTATCGGAAATACCCTCCTACCAACAGAAAAACCTATGTTACCGTAGTGGCTTCCAAATTATCTTTGTTACCACTTAGACACATAATTAGAGGGTTTCCCTTTAGTATAAATAAAAACTAAGCTTAGTTAAATATGTCCTAGGTAGAATAGAATAGAATAGAATAGAATATTTTTTTATTTGTAACAACACAGGTACCTACATAGGTAGATTCAAATGTGGAGTACATACCTACTTTGGGGTCTAGGTAAATAAGTACCTATATAAATATGTTGTAATTTCTAGTTTAGGATTAAGTAGAAAATAGGTGACTTTTAGAATTACCAAAGATTTATTTTTGTTGAAATACGAGTAAAATAAAAATAGTACTTATTAAAAACATACATCTAAGTATTCGTTTAATACCTACCCAGCTATACTAGTACCAGATAGGATACCCAATTGAGCTACGTAGGTATTTGACTGCATAGCAAATCATGATACATAAGTAGGTACTTACCTAGGTAGGTACCTACTTAGATTTACATACATACATACATAGACACACGCCTTTTTCCCCGAAGGGGGGTAGGCAGAGCCTCAATGGGCCTCTTTTCATAGTGGGTTGCGTTTAGATTTGACATATTTTGTACAAACTTTTTGGGAAATTGTTATCTTTTTTCCTATTATTACAACCAGTATCGTAGAATAACTACACTCCCAGTGTGGTCTATGTAGGTATGCTGCATGCAGTATGCAATAAGTACCTACATACCTAGGTACTGTCTTTATTGCATGGTTTCAGATTTCAGTCTGTACCTATACTTATAGGCACCAGAACTTAGGTAACTACCTACGCGAATGCATTTACTAAAGGTCACGTACGAATGACTGCATGGATATGAACATGTTTTGATTTTAAAACTGGAATTTTCAAGGACATCAAGTAGGTACCTGCACCTTTTCGATCTGAGCGATTTTTTGCTGCACTTTGGCAGGTAGGTACCGCAAATCTCTCGAGACCTTGTCTAACGAATTCTGCGATCACAGAACTACTCTGCGATAGCAGAACGAACTGGTAATCGCTTTCAATTACGATTTTACAATACATTTCCGAGTACGTTTTGAATTTCACTGCTCTTAAAAAGACGCTAAATTAAGTTGCGCAACGTAACGTTGTGAAATTGTGATCGAAAGAGATTTTCAGTTCGTTAGAGACAATAGGAGAGCTGGTTGGTGAATAGGTAGATCTTGCGCGGTCAATATGAGAAGGACACTTATCAACTTTGTTTCTAAGAATAAGATAAAGTAGGTAGGTAGGTACCTCAGAGCCTAAAGCGGTGGGTATGGCTCTAAGAAGACTTTTCTAGAATAATGAGGTAGATAATTCTTATCTATGTAGTTATCTTTGCACCAAAACAGTCTGAATTCCTTCCACACACATTTGACAGGCTTCCTTTATTTATAATAATATATTATTTAAGTAGTACTCACCTACTTACTAGTGTAGTCATGTGTAGGTAGGTACAGTAGTCCTGAAAAATATGACCTGTAGGTACCTACAGTACTTGTAGGTACTATTATTTATTCTGTGCTACAGCTCCGGACAGATGAAAGCAAATTTTGCCAGTTGTTCCGACTTGTTCCAAGGACTTACTACTCGCTTCGCTCGCTCGGTCATTAACTATTAATTCTCAACTAGGTACTACCTATACGTGCTCAATTGCTCCCAATATTCAAGTCCATGGCCAATTTCGACGTGATTCTTATCAATTAGTCTAGTGATTACTATGGTAGCCCAACTAAGGAACCCTCTACACGCGAGTCTGACTCGCGCTTGGCCGCTTTTAGGTTTCTGCGCTTTAAAAGGTACCGACGGAACCATTACGGGATCATGGTGACGTATCACGTATATATAAATAGATAATACATAGATGTGAAATAAATACCAGACGTATTATAGCTATGGAGAAATACAAAAAAATACTTCCTATTTTCCATTTTTAGGGTTCCGTACCCAAAGGTGACAGGACCCTATTACTAAGACTCCGCTGTCTAACTATCACGGTTCATGAGATAGCCTGGTGACACCATTATCTACAAAAACGGCAAAAAAAAAAACACATATTTTGGGTGGAAACTTGAAACTGGCACAAGAAAGCACTCAAATTTTTGAACCCCTGTAGGTAGGTATAGGTACCTACTTAAAGTCGAACCCTTATAATCGAATCCACAAACAAATAAGTATTTGACATGTCAGTCATAGGACCGTTGAAATGTGTGCCTACCTAGCAAGGGCGGACCCAGGGGTAGGGATTGGGGGGGGGGGGGGGGGGGGGGGGGGGAGTCTTGGGGGGGAATCATACACTTATATTCTGGACTGGCTGGGTTTCTGGCTGTTCCCCGTGGTTTTACCCACGTCTCAGAATAAATAATAGTACCACGTAGACTACTAGCTTACTAGCTTTGATTATGTGCCAGACAACATTTTTGAATTCTCTAAGGTTACTGTACTATCGAATAGTGTTGGCAAATATCGGGATGGTACCGTAGTACTTAATTTTGGTTTTAAAATAGTAATAACCTGGGAATAACAACAAAAAAACTTTTTATGAATCTATTAGTTTTTTTTATGACAGTGTTTGCGAACCGGCAAGCGAAGCGAGCCGCGAAATATTTTGAGTAAAGGACGCTAATTGTGCACAGACAATTGAACCTTGATCGGGATTTCAGGGACGATTTTGAGGGGTCTCTCAAAATCGGGACATCCCATGTAAATCCGGACACCTGGTACCAACTCTTCTCGGGAATAATGTAGCTTTGTATTGATGAAAGAAAGAAGTGATCGGAGTTAGTTCTGGAGATTCTGTTTTTCTTCTTAGTCGTTACACTCTTGGCAGAGTGGTCTGGTCGTCACTTCAGGGTCTGTGGCTCGCTTCACAATCAAGTTCAAGTTCTGGAGATTATCTCCTACAAATTATAACAATCTTATTAGGTAACCTTTAGGTATTTCAACATTTTCAACGCACCTCTAATCATATTTGTTTTGTTGTTTGTATTTCTCACAAACTTTCGTATTTTGTTAGTTCCATGCATAATTACTTTGGCAATTTTGTGTTGGCAAATGGGCCCCTTTTCACCGTGGGTTGCACCATCGTGAGATATAGACGTGACAAGTGGTGAGCTCATCGCCCCCATTACTTCCCACGGCTGACTCTACTAACGCTTTCTTCCAGTACCTAATAATGTAAGCTAGCAGGACAAATCTTATACCATCGAATCATACAAAAAAGTACGGGTATATTATACCTATATTTTGTGTTGGATTTTACGTTTTTTTTTGTGTTGCACATAAGTTCGTGAAGGTGGTCTTAAGAGGGACCTAGCACTAGGGCCATGGCCCCATAACCCCCCTGGATCCGCGTTCTACCTAGTTCTACCCAAAAAACTTAACGACGCTCAAAGATAAAAATTGTTTATCTACTGATACCTTATTGATAGTCCATTCATTTCGTGTCATGTTTTAGCCGTATTTGGTCGTGTGTTATTTCACATGTGTTTATTTTTGGAGCAACAGGGACCGAGGCGGTTGGCCGCCTGTCTGGGTGCGCGAAATAAATAAATACCTACCTATGTATATCTACAAAGACGCGCCAAACAAAGTGCATTCAGTGACTGTTTTTTAATCTGTGGTGCAACTAAGTATAAGTATAGGTACTACCGTCGTCCTCGTGGACGTAGAACCATTAATGTGAAGTGTGAACAGTTAAACTGCATTCACTGTGAAACATTATTGAAATGACAAGATAAATAAACTAAACCATCTAGAAGTGTGTATAAAAAACAAAACGGAGGTTTTCAAATTGTTGCTTATGTTACGAAAAGTGATTGGATGGATAAAGTTTCTGGGTAAGTTTAGTTCTTGTATGCTAACTGAGAGTAGGTCCTCGCTGTCGCCGAATCTGTGCCCATTCGGGGACAGACAGGAATTGACAATGAGCGAAGTGAGTTCTACAAATCAACTTGGCCTATTCGCCGTTTGCATGTTACGTTGTACCTATGTACCCGTGTCAGCCTTTAGTTTTGATAGTTTCGAAACTATAATGAAGTTTCCTCCAAAGTCAAATTCAAAGTCAAAAGTATTTTATTCATTGAAATCACAAGGACCATTTTGAATCGTCTTATAAAATAAATTAGGTAGGTACCTACTAAGGTGGTTTGTAGATTTATTCCCTGCTGCTAGTAATACCTACCACAAAGCTATGTCATGCTAAATTATTTTATGCCAAAAGTACCTACAGGGTAAAAAATCAAAATCGAGGTAGTTATACTTATTTTAGCATAAAATGGGAATCACAGCACAAATTATTAAACGTCAAAGTTACGATGTTTGGATGTTTGATAATCAGCCGCAACGGATCTAATCTGGCATTTTTGAAAGAAACGTCGTCATTTTTATTTTATTACATTTTGATGTGTTTTTTCGAGTTATTTCGTGTAATTTTAGTGGCATTTTATCCGGTGTAACTTGGATAAATGGCACATGTGTGATGTAGTGAAATTTAAGTGTATTGCGTGTCTTTTGGAAATGGTGGATTTTTCCTCGTAAAAACTCAGTTTTTTCTGCCACTGATTAAACTGGGTTATGACTTGTCTGAGACTCCTGACGACTTGACTATAAAAATATATGAATATATCACTTGACATTGGCTAAATTGTTGCAAATAACGCACAGAAGCCATTACTTAAGATAAGATAAGAAGAAGATCAGCCGCAACGGCTGCACCGATATCGATGAAATTTAGTAAATAGATAGATTACGACCTGGATTGAGCTATAGGCTACTTTTACGCGCGCAAAGCTGACGGCGGACACTATAATTATGTAAGTATTTTGACGTAGCAACGTGTATGGAATGCTAAATCCATCGTAGAGAGAGTTATTAGAATATCTTTGTTTACCGTATACTTATGCCAGATGTTGGGTCTAGCGCAGCGGGGTTTAAACAAATAATGTATATTTTAAGGGCTATAATAAAATAACAAAAAAATGAGCTTGTTCAATATAACAATAAGCTTTAACTAAGTAGCTAAAACTTTTGTGCTAAAAATATGGAAACCACTGAATCTACAGTAATTATTGTTTAGTAATTTTTTAGTAAGTTTCTATTGGTGTTCGAAAGGCGGCATGACGTCGCTACGACTGGTCACTGGTCATAGTGGTGACACCAAATTCACCCTTAGCATGGGCAGGGACTTATGTTGCTGATAGTACATAAAGTTTGCGAATCTTTACACTTTTCGCTCGGCTCGGCACTATTTCTGAATACATTTGGCCCCAAAAGTGGATTCCTTACTTTCGAAGGTTCCTTACCTCAAAGTTACTACCAACGAAACCTTATTTGTTTTCCTTCGTTCAGTCAAGACTCAAGACCAGAAGTGCCCAGTCAAGACACTTTTGGTATAGGGTATGAATTCCAATAACTAAAGTAGGTACACAAGTAGACAGCCTCATAGCCCTGTAAAAAACAAGCTTTTAATTCAATAACGAAGTTGCCCTTAACAAAGTAAAAAAAAGTATTATGAAGTCATCATCATTATTGTCTTGCTCTTATCCCAATTTATTTGGGGTCAGCGCAGTACGTCTTTTCCTTCCCTCTTCCCTCTCAGCCGTCACCTCATCATTCACTCTCTTCTCATTCATATCATCTCTCACGCAATCCATACATCTGTTGTCAGGTCTTCCTCTTCCATTCCATCCACTAACATTCATATTCATTACTCTCTTAGCTGTGTTTCATCCCACAACATGCCCATCAAGCATCATACCAAGCTAAACGATTCCCTTTCAACTTTTCTGTCTCTGGTGCATTTTTTAAACTTCCTCTTATATACTCATGCCTTTATTCAAAAGTTACAATTTTTCAAAGTTTGTACCTAATATTTAAAAGCCTTCCGTTTGCGCCAGAAACGGTGCAAACCTGGGATAAGCTTCTATTCGTGTCATCTATCGATTCCGAATCCACGACTACTCGACTTAGGGCCACACTTTTTGCTAATTTGCCTGTACTATTATGGATAAACAATTCTTGTCACTGCACACATCCATCTCAACATTCTCTTCTCTCCTTTCATCCTTCTTCTTCATGGCCCAGTATTCCGATCCGTACATAACGCCGGTATTATTGTAAATACCTACCCTTCAACTTGAATAAGCCCTAATGTATAAATCAATCGTCGGTATTTCAAACAATGTTTTAGAGTGTATTTCTGTCACTCACCGACACACACTGAACACACAAACAGTACTTCCTGTTGACGTAGTTAGTACCTACCTATCTTGTGGACGAATATCTTTAAGAGGTGCGTACCGGAAGAGGGGCTGTCAAGAGTCCAACACGCTTCACTTAAATCTAATTTAAGATATTGTCTAAAACAAACATTTTGAGCACAAACTGAACGTACAACACGCAAAAAAGGAAGACACATTAAAAAAAAAATTGCGAGAGATCCCAGACACGGCTCAATCTTCTCAAAAAAGGCATTGAAATAAGAGCTACGTGGCAACAAAGAAACATGCATACGTACAGACATACACACTATGACCACAAATGTATGACACCCCTCTTTTTAGCCAAGCATTTAAAATATTCAAAATAGTTCGAAATAGTTTTTTTTGGCTATAAAGTTTAGAAGTACCTAATACAGGGCGTCCCAAGACAAGACTATGCGACATGAAGGGAAAGTTAAATATTGTATATATAGGATATTTTGCTGAAAGGAACCTTATTTTTAAAATTTAGTAATCCTGCATGTATTCAAAGATTTTCTAAAAATTACTTGCTTGGTCTGGGAATTAAACCGAACATTTAATGGAATCAAACATTTTACGTTATCCTTTTGTTATTAACCCCCGACACACGCAAAATCTTTGAATACAGTATTACTAAGTTTTAAAAATAAAATAAAGTCTCCTTTTAGCAAAATATCCTATCTACAATATTTAAGGTACTTTCCTTTCATGTCGCATAGTCTTGGAACGCCTTTATAAATTAAAGCAGACGTGAAACTCTTTAAATGGAATGTTTCTTGAAGATACTTATATTTGTTAGCTGCCTCAAGGGCATAAGCCTTAATAAGGGCATATAACTATAAGCCCCATCACAACTGCTAATCAACTGTCGTAAAGACCTACTATTGTCAACTTTGCGCTCATATCGCAAAGGGCGTTATAACTATAAGCCCCATCACAACTGCAGATCAACTGTCGTAAAGACCTACTATTGTCAACTTTGCGCTCATATCGCAAAGGGCGTTATAACTATAAGCCCCATCACAACTGCAGATCAACTGTCGTAAAGACCTACTATTGACAACTTTGCGCTCATATCGCAAAGGGCGTTATAACTATAAGCTCCATCACAACTGCAGATCAACTGTCGTAAAGACCTACTATTGTCAACTTTGCGCTCATATCGCAAAGGGCGTTATAACTATAAGCCCCATCACAACTGCAGATCAACTGTCGTAAAGACCTACTATTGTCAACTTTGCGCTCATATCGCAAAGGGCGTTATAACTATAAGCCCCATCACAACTGCAGATCAACTGTCGTAAAGACCTACTATTGTCAACTTTGCGCTCATATCGCAAAGGGCGTTATAACTATAAGCCCCATCACAACTGAAGATCAACTGTCGTAAAGACCTACTATTGTCAACTTTGCGCTCATATCGCAAAGGGCGTTATAACTATAAGCCCCATCACAACTGCAGATCAACTGTCGTAAAGACCTACTATTGTCAACTTTGCGCTCATATCGCAAAGGGCGTTATAACTATAAGCCCCATCACAACTGCAGATCAACTGTCGTAAAGACCTACTATTGTCAACTTTGCGCTCATATCGCAAAGGGCGTTATAACTATAAGCCCCATCACAACTGCAGATCAACTGACGTAAAGACCTACTATTGTCAACTTTGCGCTCATATCGCAAAGGGCGTTATAACTATAAGCCCCATTACAACTGCAGATCAACTGTCGTAAAGACCTACTATTGTCAACTTTGCGCTCATATCGCAAAGGGCGTATCCGTTGGTATGCGATTTGGTACACATTAATCTCGATACTTGATATAATCGATATCTTCCTCTGTTTGCGTAGAATACCTACCTGATTACTCATAACTCTATTCATAACCTTTCTTGGAAACGCACATCGCATACTTTCTATCTAGGTACCTACCTCTATAATCTTCCTAAAACTAATAGTACTTACTAGCATTCGCCCGCGGGTTCACCTGCGTTCTCATAAGGTACCTACTAAATTTCGGTCTGTCAAGACCCTATTTTCAAGAATGGCTAAAAGTATGTGCTTGAAATTTGTATCCAATACAAAGGTCTGTGAGCTTACTGTGGCCGTGTTTAGGCGTTTCTGATGTTCGTTATCTGGGTAAGTTGGTATCTGGTCATGTTGATTGTCCTGAGTTGCTAAGCAAGTTGCAATTCTACGTTCCTGGCAGGTCTCGTTCGTAGGTTTATAATGTGGGACATTCAGTTATAATTTGTGTCCACTAACTATCGTTAATCCTACTAATATTATAAATGCGAAAGTTTGTGTGTGTGTGAGCGTGTTTGTTACTTCTTCACGCTGAAACGGCTGGACGGATTTGCATGAAATTTGGAATGGCGATAACTGGACTCCCGGAATAACACTTAGGCACATTTTTATACCGATATTCCCACGGGATCAAGACTTACGCGGGTGAAACCGCGGGGCGCTGCTAGTGTTACATACTTTGTTGGCTCTGACGACAGACGGATGAGCGCGTCGCATTGGGTGAGTAGCCGGCTGAGATGCGAAAAAAAAAGTCGAAATCGGTTCATCAGTTCGTGAGCTACGATGGGACAGACATACACACACACACACACACACACACAGACAGACACGTCAAACTTTTAACACCCCGTCGTTTTTGCGTCGGGGGTTAAAAATCAATATTTAAGGGGGCTCCCATAAAAAAACCTGTTTTTTTGCCGTTGTAATGGTACGGAACTCTTCGTGCGCGAGTCCGACTCGCACTTGGCAGTTTTTTTTCTCAGTGTACTTTCTTTACCTTTCTAAGTTCAAACTATTATATTTTCTGTGGTTCAACTATAATTTTCATGGGACAACATCGTGAATTCATGGTTTGTCTCTCAACAGCGTCGGAAGAAGCATTATGACTCGGACCAACCAATGCTCGAGACTTCCTGTGATACTACATACATTATAGCTTAGAATAACATAGTGGGTAGGTAGTTAAGTGAGGTACATAGATAATTTAGAACTGCCGTTATACAGCTGACGAACTAATTGGAATATTTAAAAAAAAAAATATCGCCGTTGCTCATCGACGCCGCTGGTGACAAGAGGGCTGGCTTCTTCCTGGCGCAAAGAATTTATTTGGCCATTCAACGTGGGAATGCAGCCAGTGCTCTTGCCACCTTGCCCTATAAACCAAATTTATTGTGTTAGCTTCTTTTTTTTTTCTTTTCTATATTTAAGTATTTTTGTACATACCTTGTTTTAGTTCTATTATTCATTCTGTAAATAATAAATTAAAATATTGGAATGATAACCTCCTTCTATCATACATGCATGGTGGCGGTATTGCAGGAAAACTATTAGAGAATAATATATATAAAGTTTTGTGTAACAATGTCCAATTATGTCGAAATTCATCAGTTTTGTTTTTTCCTGTAGTTTTGTCACAAGAGCCATAATAATGCCATATTTCAGCATTGCGGGATAACCGCAAGTTAAAAAGAAGTTATGGAAAATAAAGAGGGCGTCTGGTCACTGGTCGTAGCGACGCGTGACCTGAGAGCTGGCTCTTATCCGGCTCAACGCATTAGTTGCCGTACAGCGTGGCAATGCAGCCAGCATCTTAGGGTCGCTTCCGTATTGTAGTGATTTGGATCAGTTGAGCTACCTTTAGATTGTTTGTCGTTCTTCAGAAGGCGGTTTCATTTGTATTTTTTAAATTTTGTACATACAAATACAAATACAAATACAAATGTTTTTATTCGGTAATAAAAGATACTTAATTTTAAACTATAGTTGAAAACACCTTTTAAGTATAAAGGAATACTTGTGATAGGCGTTTTCGCTCTTCCACATCTCTAAGTATACAATTTTAGGCTTAACATTTAAATACAAAAACATTGAGAAGAAAAATATAAACAATTTACGAACAAAAATTAAAATAGGGTAGGACTTATTTTTATGATTCAATGGATAGATGTTCATAATGTTTGTTTGGTCCAAGTTAAAAATTGAAGGCGTAAATATATTCTCATAAATATTGTAAATAATATATATATATTTTATATTAAACAGGTAATTTAAATGACTGCTCGTACGAGTGTAAGTGCATATATGTGAGTATGCGTATTAGTTTGTGAGTAAATATTTTAGTGCTCCTGAAGTGACCAATCTCAAAAGTTTGGGCGACAGGAGACACCAAATGCATATAAAGTGTAAGTTTATAGTGTGTTTGTATGTGTGTTTGTGTGTGTGTGTGTGTGTTTGTGTGTGTATGTGTTTGTGTATGTGTGTGCATGTGTTTGTGAGATAGTGTGTGTTAATCTTCTTATTTCTTATTAAGTATTAATCTTCTGAGGCACCAGTCTCAAAAGAGTCCGAGCAACAGGAACATAAAGTATGTGCGTATAAGTGTGTGTGTGAGTGTGTATGATGGTGTCTACATGAGAGTGTTATTTGAAATTTGCATTCTGTATATTGTTTTTAGTACTATGTAAGCCGTTCCATAAGAACTTCAGTGTCGTGGTAACTTCGTCGTAATAACCAATTTGTTAGGGTTGTTTTACATTTATAGCTATTCATTGGGTATATATTTAATATTTTATTAATCTTACTATAGAGGTTTATAGATTGGCTTGTATATTGTCGCCTAGCAAATTCTGATTTTAAATGTGGTTTATAGGTTACAATTTCATTTCTTCGTTTTGTCATTATAGTGGGGTCGTATTCAAGATTTTTATGTAGTTTAAGTATTATATGTAGCACATATAGTTTCCTAACTGTCAATATTTCAGTATTAGAGTAGAGCATATCAGTAGGGTACCTGTAATGTTTGAAGTACATTAATTTTAGTAACGACCTTTGTGCTCTTTCGAGGTCCAGAAATTTCATCTTCGTAGCTCCTCCCCAAATAGGAATACAGTATACCAAAACTGATTGAGCTAACGCGATATAAATTTGCTTTAGAAGTTTAGGTGGTGCTACATGTCTCAAGCCTTTAAAGATATAAATTAATTTTCTGGTTCTAGTCATAAGCAGTTCAAGATGGGCGTGCCACGATAATCGTTGGTCAATAATCACTCCTAGGTACTTTATAGTCTCTGCTTTTTCCACAATAGGGCAATCACAAGATGGGCTATTATTACAGTCATGTATTTTGATTTTGAAGTTAGAATCAGGTTGGGAGCGATTGTACATCGAGAAACATATAAAGTTAGTTTTTGATACATTGAGTGTAAGTAAATTTGATTTTAACCATTTAGCAATCTGTTGTAGACCTTTTTCTGTTTTTTCCTTGACGTCATTCCAAGAGCTCCCAGTGAAAACTATAGCGGTGTCGTCCGCGTAGGATATTATGCGCCCATCGTCAATCTCTAAATCGCATAGATCATTTATGTAGGTTAGAAACAAGGTGGGACCTAACACACTCCCCTGAGGTACTCCATAGTTTATAGACACCCCTTCACTAATGACCTCGCCAATTCTAACATTTTGCTTTCTTTCATGGAGGTAATCTCTAAATAAAGAAAGTGTAGTGCCTCGTACACCCAAACTCTCCAATTTATGAATTAGAATGGGGACAGAGACGGTGTCAAAGGCCTTTTTGAGGTCCAAAAAAACTGTTAGACATTTTCGTCCCTTATCAACTTGTTCCACTATGTGATTACTAAGAGCTGTAACGGCATTCTCAGTTGAAAGACCTTTCCTGAAGCCAAATTGTGTATTCGAAATTAAGTTATATTTATCAAGGTATGTTTTAAGTCTATTATTTAGTATTTTTTCTAATATTTTCGAAATGGATGGCAAAACTGAAATAGGTCGATAGTTACTTATGTCATCTCTGTCTCCACTCTTGAATACAGGTGTAATTAAAGATTGCTTCAGGGTATAGGGAAATATCCCATGAGAAAAACATAGATTCACTAAATGGCAAATAATTGGAATTAATGTATTTTTAGAATGCTTTAAAAAACTTGCAGGGATACTATCATAACCAGGGGAACTATTTTGTTTTAGGTTCATTATTACATTATTCACTTCATCATGGTCCGTATCTAATAATACAAATGAGGAAACTTGATTGTTGGGTAGGTTAATGATAGGATTGTCTTGTAAAATATTATTTTGCTGGATTATATTTTCTGCTAAAAGTTTGCCTATAGTAGAAAAGTAAGTATTAATGTAATTTACTGAATCAACGGATGAGGCCTTAATATTTAGTAATTGAATATTCGGTGTTTTTCTGGCTTTGTAGTGTGTTATATTATTAATTGTTTTCCATAGCGTTTTACTATTTTTTGTAGATTTAGCTAATTCCTTTCTTTCATATTTTCTTTTTATGTTTTTAATTAAGTTAGTGCAGTAGTTTCTATATCTTCTATATGTAATTTTCAAAATCTTATTTTCGGTATCATTTTTGAGTTTTCTCTGCATATCATTTCTATTTTTTATACATCGTAAGATACCTAGTGTGATCCACGGTTTTAAAATACGCTTGCTCCTAGGTATATTAACAGTTTTCGTACAATCAGTGAGACTTTTTTGTATTTTATTAATTAAAGATATAGACAGTATATTAGGATCATTAATTTTAAGTAGGTCTGTAGTATTTAATTTGAAATTTTTTAGGGCATTATCAAAATCAATAATAGTTTTAGTTTTGCTAATGTTAGTATAGTCATTTATTTTTGAAAGTTTTAGGAGTATCGTAAGATGGTCTGTAGTTGAAGTGTTAAGAACAGCTATTGTAGCAGAGTTTTTAGTCATGTTTAGTTTAAGTATGACATGGTCAAGACAATTATTACCTCTGGTAGGCAAGTTATGGCCGGGTAAAAGCCCATGAGTAGATAAAGCATTCAAATAGTTAAGTCGGTTATTTCTTTCACAACTTCGTTCTTCCGTTTTAGGTGAAATGTTTATATTAATATCTCCTACTATAATTATTCTCTCAAACGATTTTATTTCATTAAGGTGGTTGCATAAGGAGTTTGTAAATTTTTCAGCGTTATTATTTGAGGGTGAACGATAAATACATAAAATTATTGTAGAGTTAATATTAATTTGTAAGCAAGAAGCGTGTTCAAGTTTGATCTCCTTAACAAGGGCATTATGGTTGCTCTTTATGTAAGTTGTAACGCCATCATTTTGATTGAGATGATTAGTCGTGGTGAAGGAGTTGTAGTTTGTAAGGTACGGTATAGGTTTAGTTGCTTTCAGTCTACACTCTGTTAAAACAATAATATCTATTCCAAATTTTAGTTCAGTTAATGTTAATTGTAAGTCATTCATATTACTATAGACACTTCTTATATTTTGCGTCAATATAATTAAGTCTGACTCTTTTATGCGTATCTTAGATGGTAGTTCTGCAATATTACATGAAAAAGAACGTGCAATTTCTGTCTTGTCTATTTCTTTAGCAATTTCTATGGACGTATCCATCATAGAGAATTGGATAAAGTAATTACAGTCGTTACTAGTATGAGATCCGTTTTGTATATAAAAAGAGTGATATAACGTTGTAAAACAAGTAGAATGGCAAATTTTAGTTGTGGTTTATTGTGTTGTATGTATGTGTATGTTTTCGTAAAAATGTATATGTATAGTGTGTGGTGTCTTTGTGCTTTGTTTTGTGAATTAAATAGTGGACATAATGTAATACGAACTGAAAATTCAATAGTACAAACATGTTGAACTTCAAGTGATGAGGTTTGACGAAGAAGTCACGATGCCTGCATCAGATTGTTCACCTGGTCTTCACTATGTATGGTAATTATTGGTGAGCTTTCGTTTCTTCTTACGTGGACCCTTCCATACGAGGTCCAGCAAAATTTATAGTCCTTAGACTTTGCAAGGTCTCTTGCCAAGTAATGTAGCCGGGATCCTTTTATCGTTAGTTGTTCGGCGACAAATATGGGAGTGTCTTCATTTTTAGTGAAGCCAATGTGTTTGGCACATAGTTTTCCCTTGTGCTTAATGTTGCGAGCTCTGCTCATTTTTAAAACATTAGCCTTTAAGATGGTGGAGGAGAACTCGACTATAATGGGTGTGTTGGTTTGTCCTTCTTTTTTTCCTCGTACTCTGTAAATATCCTTGACATCAGATTGAGTTATATTGCAATCAATAGATTTTCCCAATCGCACTACCATGTCTATCAAATCTTCCTTAGACTCAGTTTTCCCTTTTGGTACATTTTTTACTTCAATATTATTTTTAGAGCCTAAAGCGGTGGGTATGGCTTCTAAGAAGACTTTTCTAGAATAATGAGGTAGATAATTCTTATCTATGTAGTTATCTTTGCACCAAAACAGTCTGAATTCCTTCCACACACATTTGACAGGCTTCCTTTATTTATTATAATATATTATTTAAGTAGTACTCACCTACTTACTAGTGTAGTCATGTGTAGGTAGGTACAGTAGTCCTGAAAAATATGACCTGTAGGTACTATTATTTATTCTGTGCTACAGCTTCGGACAGATGAAAGCAAATTTTGCCAGTTGTTCCGACTTGTTCCAAGGACTTACTACTCGCTTCGCTCGCTCGGTCATTAACTATTAATTCTCAACTAGGTACTACCTATACGTGCTCAATTGCTCCCAATATTCAAGTCCATGGCCAATTTCGACGTGATTCTTATCAATTAGTCTAGTGATTACTATGGTAGCCCAACTAAGGAACCCTCTACACGCGAGTCTGACTCGCGCTTGGCCGCTTTTAGGTTTATGCGCTTTAAAAGGTACCGACGGAACCATTACGGGATCATGGTGACGTATCACGTATATATAAATAGATGATACATAGATGTGAAATAAATACCAAACATATTAAAGCTATGGAGAAATAAAAAAAAATACTTCCTATTTTCCATTTTTAGGGTTCCGTACACAAAGGTGACAGGACCCTATTACTAAGACTCCGCTGTCTAACTATCACGGTTCATGAGATAGCCTGGTGACACCATTATCTACAAAAACGGCAAAAAAAAAAACACATATTTTGGGTGGAAACTTGAAACTGGCACAAGAAAGCACTCAAATTTTTGAACCCCTGTAGGTAGGTATAGGTACCTACTTAAAGTCGAACCCTTATAATCGAATCCACAAACAAATAAGTATTTGACATGTCAGTCATAGGACCGTTGAAATGTGTGCCTACCTAGCAAGGGCGGACCCAGGGGTAGGGATTGGGGGGGGGGGAGTCTTGGGGGGGAATCATACACTTATATTCTGGACTGGCTGGGTTTCTGGCTGTTCCCCGTGGTTTTACCCACGTCTCAGAATAAATAATAGTACCACGTAGACTACTAGCTTACTAGCTTTGATTATGTGCCAGACAACATTTTTGAATTCTCTAAGGTTACTGTACTATCGAATAGTGTTGGCAAATATCGGGATGGTACCGTAGTACTTAATTTTGGTTTTAAAATAGTAATAACCTGGGAATAACAACAAAAAAACTTTTTATGAATCTATTAGTTTTTTTTATGACAGTGTTTGCGAACCGGCAAGCGAAGCGAGCCGCGAAATATTTTGAGTAAAGGACGCTAATTGTGCACAGACAATTGAACCTTGATCGGGATTTCAGGGACGATTTTGAGGGGTCTCTCAAAATCGGGACATCCCATGTAAATCCGGACACCTGGTACCAACTCTTCTCGGGAATAATGTAGCTTTGTATTGATGAAAGAAAGAAGTGATCGGAGTTAGTTCTGGAGATTCTGTTTTTCTTCTTAGTCGTTACACTCTTGGCAGAGTGGTCTGGTCGTCACTTCAGGGTCTGTGGCTCGCTTCACAATCAAGTTCAAGTTCTGGAGATTATCTCCTACAAATTATAACAATCTTATTAGGTAACCTTTAGGTATTTCAACATTTTCAACGCACCTCTAATCATATTTGTTTTGTTGTTTGTATTTCTCACAAACTTTCGTATTTTGTTAGTTCCATGCATAATTACTTTGGCAATTTTGTGTTGGCAAATGGGCCCCTTTTCACCGTGGGTTGCACCATCGTGAGATATAGACGTGACAAGTGGTGAGCTCATCGCCCCCATTACTTCCCACGGCTGACTCTACTAACGCTTTCTTCCAGTACCTAATAATGTAAGCTAGCAGGACAAATCTTATACCATCGAATCATACAAAAAAGTACGGGTATATTATACCTATATTTTGTGTTGGATTTTACGTTTTTTTTTGTGTTGCACATAAGTTCGTGAAGGTGGTCTTAAGAGGGACCTAGCACTAGGGCCATGGCCCCATAACCCCCCTGGATCCGCGTTCTACCTAGTTCTACCCAAAAAACTTAACGACGCTCAAAGATAAAAATTGTTTATCTACTGATACCTTATTGATAGTCCATTCATTTCGTGTCATGTTTTAGCCGTATTTGGTCGTGTGTTATTTCACATGTGTTTATTTTTGGAGCAACAGGGACCGAGGCGGTTGGCCGCCTGTCTGGGTGCGCGAAATAAATAAATACCTACCTATGTATATCTACAAAGACGCGCCAAACAAAGTGCATTCAGTGACTGTTTTTTAATCTGTGGTGCAACTAAGTATAAGTATAGGTACTACCGTCGTCCTCGTGGACGTAGAACCATTAATGTGAAGTGTGAACAGTTAAACTGCATTCACTGTGAAACATTATTGAAATGACAAGATAAATAAACTAAACCATCTAGAAGTGTGTATAAAAAACAAAACGGAGGTTTTCAAATTGTTGCTTATGTTACGAAAAGTGATTGGATGGATAAAGTTTCTGGGTAAGTTTAGTTCTTGTATGCTAACTGAGAGTAGGTCCTCGCTGTCGCCGAATCTGTGCCCATTCGGGGACAGACAGGAATTGACAATGAGCGAAGTGAGTTCTACAAATCAACTTGGCCTATTCGCCGTTTGCATGTTACGTTGTACCTATGTACCCGTGTCAGCCTTTAGTTTTGATAGTTTCGAAACTATAATGAAGTTTCCTCCAAAGTCAAATTCAAAGTCAAAAGTATTTTATTCATTGAAATCACAAGGACCATTTTGAATCGTCTTATAAAATAAATTAGGTAGGTACCTACTAAGGTGGTTTGTAGATTTATTCCCTGCTGCTAGTAATACCTACCACAAAGCTATGTCATGCTAAATTATTTTATGCCAAAAGTACCTACAGGGTAAAAAATCAAAATCGAGGTAGTTATACTTATTTTAGCATAAAATGGGAATCACAGCACAAATTATTAAACGTCAAAGTTACGATGTTTGGATGTTTGATAATCAGCCGCAACGGATCTAATCTGGCATTTTTGAAAGAAACGTCGTCATTTTTATTTTATTACATTTTGATGTGTTTTTTCGAGTTATTTCGTGTAATTTTAGTGGCATTTTATCCGGTGTAACTTGGATAAATGGCACATGTGTGATGTAGTGAAATTTAAGTGTATTGCGTGTCTTTTGGAAATGGTGGATTTTTCCTCGTAAAAACTCAGTTTTTTCTGCCACTGATTAAACTGGGTTATGACTTGTCTGAGACTCCTGACGACTTGACTATAAAAATATATGAATATATCACTTGACATTGGCTAAATTGTTGCAAATAACGCACAGAAGCCATTACTTAAGATAAGATAAGAAGAAGATCAGCCGCAACGGCTGCACCGATATCGATGAAATTTAGTAAATAGATAGATTACGACCTGGATTGAGCTATAGGCTACTTTTACGCGCGCAAAGCTGACGGCGGACACTATAATTATGTAAGTATTTTGACGTAGCAACGTGTATGGAATGCTAAATCCATCGTAGAGAGAGTTATTAGAATATCTTTGTTTACCGTATACTTATGCCAGATGTTGGGTCTAGCGCAGCGGGGTTTAAACAAATAATGTATATTTTAAGGGCTATAATAAAATAACAAAAAAATGAGCTTGTTCAATATAACAATAAGCTTTAACTAAGTAGCTAAAACTTTTGTGCTAAAAATATGGAAACCACTGAATCTACAGTAATTATTGTTTAGTAATTTTTTAGTAAGTTTCTATTGGTGTTCGAAAGGCGGCATGACGTCGCTACGACTGGTCACTGGTCATAGTGGTGACACCAAATTCACCCTTAGCATGGGCAGGGACTTATGTTGCTGATAGTACATAAAGTTTGCGAATCTTTACACTTTTCGCTCGGCTCGGCACTATTTCTGAATACATTTGGCCCCAAAAGTGGATTCCTTACTTTCGAAGGTTCCTTACCTCAAAGTTACTACCAACGAAACCTTATTTGTTTTCCTTCGTTCAGTCAAGACTCAAGACCAGAAGTGCCCAGTCAAGACACTTTTGGTATAGGGTATGAATTCCAATAACTAAAGTAGGTACACAAGTAGACAGCCTCATAGCCCTGTAAAAAACAAGCTTACAATTCAATAACGAAGTTGCCCTTAACAAAGTAAAAAAAAGTATTATTAAGTCATCATCATTATTGTCTTGCCCTTATCCCAATTTATTTGGGGTCGGCGCAGTACGTCTTTTCCTTCCCTCTTCCCTCTCAGCCGTCACCTCATCATTCACTCCCTTCTCATTCATATCATCTCTCACGCAATCCATACATCTGTTGTCAGGTCTTCCTCTTCCATTCCATCCACTAACATTCATATTCATTACTCTCTTAGCTGTGTTTCATCCCACAACATGCCCATCAAGCATCATACCAAGCTAAACGATTCCCTTTCAACTTTTCTGTCTCTGGTGCATTTTTTAAACTTCCTCTTATATACTCATGCCTTTATTCAAAAGTTACAATTTTTCATAGTTTGTACCTAATATTTAAAAGCCTTCCGTATGCGCCAGAAACGGTGCAAACCTGGGATAAGCTTCTATTCGTGTCATCTATCGATTCCGAATCCACGACTACTCGACTTAGGGCCACACTTTTTTTTTTTTTTTTATTTTTTTATTCTTCTTGGATGACGGAACAAGCAAGAGGCCCACCTGATGTTAAGCGGTAACCTCTGCCTATGTACAGTGCATTACCTCATAGGTCACGTTCACCTAGGACGCACCCTATGTGACATTGCACTACGCCCGCCACCCTGAGACATAGATGAAAAGTCTCATGTGCCTGTAATTTCACCAGCACCCTTACCCTTTAAACCGGAACACAGCAATGCGAGCACTACTGCTTTGCGGCAGAAATAGGTATGGTGGTAGTACTTCCCCGGACGAACTCTTTCACAAAAAAGCTCTACTACTAATTTGCCTGTACTATTATGGATAAATAATTCTTGTCACTGCACACATCCATCTCAACATTATCATCTCTTCTTTCATCCTTCTTCTTCATGGTCCAGTATTCCGATCCGTACATAACGCCGGTATTATTGTAAATACCTACCATTCAACTTGAATAAGCCCTAATGTATAAATCAATCGTCGGTATTTCAAACAATGTTTTAGAGTGTATTTCTGTCACTCACCGACACACACTGAACACATAAACAGTACTTCCTGTTGACGTAGTTAGTACCTACCTATCTTGTGGACGAATATCTTTAAGAGGTGCGTACCGGAAGAGGGGATGTCAAGAGTCCAATACGCTTCACTTAAATCTAATTTATGATATTGTCTAAAACAAACATTTTGAGCACAAACTGAACGTACCTACAAGCCGCAAAAAAGGAAGACACATTAAAAAAAAATTGCGAGAGATCCCAGACACGGCTCAATCTTCTCAAAAAAGGCATTAAAATAAGAGCTACGAGGCAACAAAGAAACATGCTTACGTACAGACATACACACTATGATCACAAATGTATGACACCCCTCTTTTTAGCCAAGCATTGAAAATATTAAATATAGTTCGAAATAGTTTTTTTTTGGCTATAATGTTTAGAAGCTTTAGAAGTACCTAATACAGGGCGTACCAAGACAAGCCTATGCGACATGAAGGGAAAGTTAAATATTGTATAATTATAGGATATTTTGCTGAAAGGAGACTTTATATTATTTTTAAAATTTAGTAATCCTGCATGTATTCAAAGATTTTCTAAAAATTACTTGCTTGGTCTGGGAATTAAACCGAACATTTAATGGAATCAAACATTTTACGTTATCCTTTTGTTATTAACCCCCGCACACGCAAAAACGACGGGGTGTTATAAGTTTGAAATGTCTGTGTGTTTTTTCACATTTAAGTCGGTTCGATTCCTAGAATAGAAGAATAGAATAGAATAGAATCATTTATTGGCATAGAAGTAACACATTAAAAAGATTTATAGAGTTATAAAAACTACATACTATGACTCGTCACAACAGGTAAAAAGGTACAGACATTGTTTTACTGATAAGTATTCTAAATACAGTAGACTAAAATTAACAACATAAAAGAGCTCATTTTATAATAATTAAAAGACAATTAGCACCAACATTATATTATTTCCGCTGTATAGGGGCGTCGTTCTTTGTTTATTTTGTGTAATTAAAATAAAACCTAAAATAAATTACACGTAATTTATAGATCAAATGTCAACATACAAAGTCAGAATAATCAATTAGTAAATTTAATTGAGTAAAATGTACATAAAACCTTTCTAAATATCACTGCAATAATGACTATAGTCGTTATCTAAAAATTCCCTGACACTATACAGCGTTCTTTCTAAAAGAAGCAACTTCAAATGGTTGTAAAAACATCTATCACTATTTATTAATTTTATCTTAAGGGGTTATAAAGCTTTGTTCCAATAATTTTAGGTGTGCGTTTTGATAGGTTTAATCTATGTGGCTCTAGTTCTAAGTGCATATTTATTCTAGTACTTCGCTCACTGTCGTTTCCTCTTATTTTATAATCGGTTAAATTTCGCCTAACATATTTTATAATTTCAAAGATATAAACTGATACTGAGGTTAATATTTGTAAGGTTTTGAAATGCTGTCTACATGTATCTCTATATTTAGCTTTCATCAACACTCTTATAGCACGTTTCTGCATTTTTAATATTCTTTCAAAATCAGTTGAGTTCCCCCACATCACTATACCATATGACAGTATGGAGTGTATATATGCATAATACACTTCTTTTAGGTTGTTTGGTGATGTTATAGGTCTTAATTGTTTAAGAGCATATATCCCAGTAGACATTTTTTTGCACGTTATATCGATGTGATGTTTCCACGTCAAGGCTGGATCGAGATAAAAACCTAGTAACTTGACCACTGCAGAGCTTGTTAGCAACTGTCCACTTCCTAAAGGTACCGACATCACATATTTCGAAGAAATGGCATTGAAAAATATAATGCTAGTTTTGTCTTCGTTAAGTTTAAGGCCGTTAAATCTAAACCAATTACTAAGTTCGTTAATCACTATTCCAATGCGTTCTTGCAGATGTTCCGTAGTATCAGCTGATATAACAATTGTAGTATCATCAGCGTACTGTATTAACTCACCTCTTATGTTAAGCTTCGAAATATCATTTAGGAAGGCAAGAAAAAGGGTATTTCCCAGTGCAGATCCTTGTGGGACTCCTATATTTGAAACACATGATGCTGATCGTAAACGCTTTCCGTTTGTTCTTATCTCAACAGTTTGCTCCCGATTTTGTAGAAAGGATCTTATCAATTGTAAGTTCTTGCCCCCGATCCCATAGACCATGAGCTTTTCTAGCAAAAGCTCATGATCTACGGAATCGAAAGCCTTTGACAAATCTAGAAATATTCCTGCTACTTTCTTCCCACTTTCCAAATGTCCAATAACGTGGTCAACAACTTTTAAAGTGGCAGATGTCGTGGACTTTCCAGGCCTGTAGGCATGTTGACATTCCGATAAAATTCTGTTTTGAATGAAATGTTTCATAAGGGCGTCTGACATAATTGCCTCAATCAATTTTGATATCGTTGGTACAATTGTAATAGGCCTATAATTTTTAACATCCGTTGTTTCACCTTTTCCTTTGTAGAGCGGAGTAAGTCTTACCATTTTCAAAACTTTGGGATACTCATTAGACAGTAGAATGTTATTTATTAAAAAGCATACATGATCGCCTAAAAACGCTAGACGAAGCAAGTAATCCTTAGAAAATCTTTGAATGCAGTATTACTAAGTTTTAAAAATAAAATAAAGTCTCCTTTTAGCAAAATATCCTATCTACAATATTTAAGGTACTTTCCTTCCATGTCGCATAGTCTTGGAACGCCTTTATAAATTAAAGCAGACGTGAAACTCTTTAAATGGAATGTTTCTTGAAGATAGTTATATTTGTTAGCTGCCTCAAGGGCATAAGCCTTAATAAGGGCATATAACTATAAGCCCCATCACAACTGCTAATCAACTGACGTAAAGACCTACTATTGTCAACTTTGCGCTCATATCGCAAAGGGCGTTATAACTATAAGCCCCATCACAGCTGCAGATCAACTGTCGTAAAGACCTACTATTGTCAACTTTGCGCACATATCGCAAAGGGCGTTATAACTATAAGCCCCATCACAACTGAAGATCAACTGTCGTAAAGACCTACTATTGTCAACTTTGCGCTCATATCGTAAAGGGCGTTATAACTATAAGCCCCATCACAACTGCAGATCAACTGTCGTAAAGACCTACTATTGTCAACTTTGCGCTCATATCGCAAAGGGCGTTATAACTATAAGCCCCATCACAACTGCAGATCAACTGTCGTAAAGACCTACTATTGTCAACTTTGCGCTCATATCGCAAAGGGCGTTATAACTATAAGCCCCATCACAACTGCAGATCAACTGTCGTAAAGACCTACTATTGTCAACTTTACGCTCATATCGCAAAGGGCGTTATAACTATAAGCCCCATCACAACTGCAGATCAACTGTCGTAAAGACCTACTATTGTCAACTTTGCGCTCATATCGCAAAGGGCGTTATAACTATAAGCCCCATCACAACTGCAGATCAACTGTCGTAAAGACCTACTATTGTCAACTTTGCGCTCATATCGCAAAGGGCGTTATAACTATAAGCCCCATCACAACTGCAGATCAACTGTCGTAAAGACCTACTATTGTCAACTTTGTGCTCATATCGCAAAGGGCGTTGTAACTATAAGCCCCATCACAACTGCAGATCAACTGTCGTAAAGACCTACTATTGTCAACTTTGCGCTCATATCGCAAAGGGCGTTATAACTATAAGCCCCATCACAACTTACAGATCAACTGTCGTAAAGACCTACTATTGTCAACTTTGCGCTCATATCGCAAAGGGCGTTATAACTATAAGCCTCATCACAACTGCAGATCAACTGTCGTAAAGACCTACTATTGTCAACTTTGCGCTCATATCGCAAAGGGCGTTATAACTATAAGCCCCATCACAACTGCAGATCAACTGTCGTAAAGACCTACTATTGTCAACTTTGCGCTCATATCGCAAAGGGCGTTATAACTATAAGCCCCATCACAACTGCAGATCAACTGTCGTAAAGACCTACTATTGTCAACTTTGCGCTCATATCGCAAAGGAGGTTATAACTATAAGCCCCATCACAACTGCAGATCAACTGTCGTAAAGACCTACTATTGTCAACTTTGCGCTCATATCGCAAAGGGCGTTATAACTATAAGCCCCATCACAACTGCAGATCAACTGTCATAAAGACCTACTATTGTCAACTTTGCGCTCATATCGCAAAGGGCGTTATAACTATAAGCCCCATCACAACTGCAGATCAACTGTCGTAAAGACCTACTATTGTCAACTTTGCGCTCATATCGCAAAGGGCGTTATAACTGTATTGTTAGTATTTAATAATACAACAGTGTAGGGGAACACATTTATTGATTTACTTCTTTATTACAAATCCGCTCAGTTAGTTCTACAGCCCATACGCCATCTTGTGTTGCGGCCAATGACCGGGCACGCACCGTTCCATTTCACAATAACCTCTAACGTTCCGTTACCTACTATGCTACATCTTTCCCTTTTTTATATAAAAAAACATGATTACTTATCTTTATTACCTACTTAACAGTTTTTTATGGAATAGATATAATGAGTACGTAACTTTCCTACACTTATTACTAAATAAATAAATAAAATAAATAAATAATGCTGGACAGTTCACACAACATTATCTAGCCCCAAGCTAAGCCAGAGCTTGTGTTATGGGTACTAGATAACTGATATACTTAATATAATACATTACATAGATAGATATTTTTATTATGCATAGAAAACACCCAGAACACCCTGAACAAATATCTGCAGAACGCACAAATTATTTGTTCCGAGGCGGGAATCGAACCCGCAACCTCCTGCGTCGCAGGCGAACCATCGTCAGCCGCGCCACAGAGGTCGTCAAAATAAACAACAAGTAACAAGTATACTCCTATGAACCATCGAAACCCCACACACTCAGCCCTTGCAGTGCTTCAGATCAACAAATTATTGAGGTCGAACATGGTATGAAGTCCTAGTATAAATACATCCATTATTATCTAAAATATCATAAGATCTAAAGTTATTGTTACTAGCAATTTTTCCTATTAACCATTTCTTATTATTAGGGTCTTTTTTGAACCAAACATTTTGACCAACCATGAAGCTTTCCTTACTTCTTACATTTTGGTTGTATTTTTTTATATTTCTGCTTATAACTCTATTAAATTCTGCTTCTACATTTATATTTATTTTTGGCTTCAGATGTTGATATTTAACGGGCAACTTAGTTCTTAAATTTCTATTCATCATTAATTGAGCAGGTGAAAAGTTTGTCCCTGAAACTGGACATGCACGATATTGAAGTAGCGCAATTCTGAAGTCTGTTTTATCTTCACTACATTTTGTTAACATATTCTTTGCTATCTGAACACCCCTTTCTGCAATCCCATTCGATTGAGCATATCTAGGACTTGAAAAATTAAATTTAAAGCCCCATTCTGCAGCAAAACTTTTACATTCTCTTGAATCAAATGGAACGTGATCTGAAACAATTTCAATTGGTACCCCAAATTGTGAAAATATCTCTAATAAACTATTTATTATACTACTGGCCGATTTACTATGTATCAATTTTATGTCTAACCATTTTGTTGTATAATCGTAGATGACTAAATAGCTCTTTTTCTTAAACTCCATAATGTCCACTACTATCTTAGAGAATGGCAAGTCTGGGACATCATGTAACAATAGTGGCTCTTTTGTATTATTATTTTGATAAGTTTGACACACAAAACATTTTCTTACAAATTCTTCAATATGTACATCTATCTTTGGCCAATAATACAAGTTTCTGGCTGTTTGTTTCATCTTAGTGATACCTAAATGCCCTTCATGTAACTTTTTAATTATTGACAATCTTAAAGACTTAGGAATAATGAGTCTATCATTCATGAAAATGAGTTTATTATCTAATGTGATATCCTGCTTGAACTTAAAAAAATATTTAATAGAGTCCGGTACTTTAGTAATTTTCTCGGGCCATCCATTTCTTATATATAATATAATATAATATAATATAATAAGCCTTTATTGCTGTTTGTTTTACAGTATAACATAGGTACCTAATAATAAACATATCTAAAATAAACACTTTATAAATTATGTATCGGCAACCGGTTTTGTCGCATTTGCTTCAACAGCTTGTCCTTCGACAAAGGCCTCCTCTAAAGATTTCCACCTTGTCCTATCCTTTGCTACCCGAGTCCATTCTGGGCCCGCTACTTTCTTCATATCATCCTCCCAACGTTTAGTCTGTCTACCTTTGCTTCTTTTACTATCTCTTGGGTGCCATTCTATCATTAATTTAGTCCATTTCTCTTTATTTTCTCTTAATATATGTCCCGTCCATCGCCATTTTAGTTCTTTGTAAACTGTCTCTACATTTCTGAATTTTGTGATACATTTAATATCCTCTAACCTTACTCTGTCTCTTCTTTTAACTCCAATTACACTTCTTTCTATTCCGTTCTGGCATACTTTTATTTTATTTAACAGCTGTTCTGTTAAAGCCCATGTTTGGCAACCATATGATAAACATGGAAGAATACATGTATTGTATAATTTCCTCTTTTCTTTCATTGGCATTTCTTTGTTCTTCATGACTTCACTGCTTGAACTTAAAAAAATATTTAATAGAGTCCGGTACTTTAGTAATTTTCTCGGGCCATCCATTTCTTATAAAGTCTGATAATATTAGCAATTCTTGATCTTTTAACGTTTCTGTTATTAATTCTTGTTTTTGTTTTTCTGAACATTGCAAATAGGAAGATAAACCTACACAATGAATCACCTCATACATATATGCATCATCACTATCAGTTTCATCAAGATAAGAGCGAGACAGCAAATCAGCAATATGCATCAACTTTCCTTTTAAATATTTAAATTCAATGTTATATTTTAAAAGCTTTAATTTTAGCCTTTGTAGACGAGTTGACGGTATTTCATGAATTCCCTTTTTTAGCAAGGTTTCTAATGGTTTATGATCATTCAAAATTATACAGTTTCTGCCATAGATATAATAGTGAAATTTTTTAGCTGACCACACCACACTTAATAATTCTTTTTCAATTTGTGAAAAGTTTTTCTCAGCTGATGTTAGACTCCTTGATGCATAGCTTACTGGTTTACCGTCTTGCATCAAACAACATCCTAGGCCATCCTTGGATGCATCACACTGAATCGTTACAGGTAATTTACTATTAAAATTTCTTAGTACAGGTGCCTCACTTATACATTTTTTAATATTCACAAAAACATTTTCATGGACTTGTGTCCATAGCCAGGTCACATCTTTTTTAAGTAATATTTGCAATGGTGCTGCCCTTTCGGCTAACCCTGTCACAAATCTTCGCAAGTAATTTATCATTCCTAATATTATTTGCAATTCTTTCTTATTCTTTGGACTTTTTAAATCAACAATGGCTTTTATTCTTTCCGGATCTATTTTCATGCCTTTCTCGGAGAATATGTGACCGAAATATTTAACTTCTTTTAGTTTATATTGAAATTTTCTTTGATTGAATCTGACGTTACATTTCTTAGCACGTTCAAATACTTGAGTTAGTATTTTATCATGTTCCTCATCATTTTCAGCACAAATCAACAAGTCATCACAGTAAATCACTACTCCTGGAATATCGCCAAAGGTTTTCTCACTATATTTTTGAAATATTTCTGCCGCTATTGATATTCCAAAAGGTAACCTTAAAAACCGATAACATCCGAAAGGGCTGCTGAAAGTACATAGCTTTGTTGATTTGTTAGTTAATCTGATATTATAAAACCCATCCGACAGATCTAGTACTGAAAATACTGACTTATTACTAAGCTTTGTCACTATTTCTTCTAATGTCGGAATTAAATGATAATTTCTTACTAAAACATTATTAAGTTCCTTTGGATCGAGACATAATCTAAGACTTTTGTCAACTTTTTCTATTATTACTAAATTGCTTACAAAACTGTCAGGCTGTTCAACTTTCTCAATAATTTGTTGATCTTCCAAGCTCCGCAGCTTTGCAGCAAGCCTCTCCATCAACGCGTGAGGAACCCAACGAGGAGGTCTCACCACTGGCTTAGCTCCGAGCTGAGTGTGTAGCTCCAGTGGCATATCAAACTGTCCAACACCCTGAAACAGTTCACAATATTTATGAATAACTCTGTTTTTACATTTGTTTACAATGCTATTAACATTTTTTAGAATTTTAAGATCTCTTAATGAGCTTAAGCCCAGGATCGGTCTTACATTTTCTTTTATAATTATGAACTCAGTGTCATACATTGCATCATTAATTATGATTTTTAGTAATATTTTTCCTAATGGATACAAGTGTGTTCCCCCAAATGCCTCTAAAATTATTTTTGTCTCAGACCATTTAGGCATGTCATCATCGACAATTTTCTTAAGATCTCTTATTGAAATGACATTTACTTGAGCCCCCGTGTCACACTTAAAATTCACCGTTTTATTTTCTACTCTTAATGTTAGAATCCACTCATTATTATTAATTTTCATATTCCCGATGCTATGACACACTTTTACTAGTCACAAATTATGGACATGATTGTCTTCGGCAACAATATTCTCATTGTCAACTAGACTAACTTCTTTGATGTACTTACAACCCTTCTTAAAATGGTTTGGCTTGAGACAGTTGGAACAGATTTTTCCAAATGCTGGACAATTTCTTGGCTTATGCCACGTGCCACATTTTTTAAATTGTATGAGTCCCTATTATTGGAAAAATACTTAGCTTTTGAACGTGGGTCCACATTTTGTTGCCGTTGAATGTCCTTTGATGCTGTTGAACTTTGGACAATATCCACCGCAGGTACCGCAGGTGGCTGCTGTTGCATCAGCTTACAATGGTCTCGTGATAGTTCCGAAGCTCTGCTAATGTCCACCGCCTTTTGTAGTGTCAGGTCACTGATTTCCAGTAATTTCCGTTGAAGTTGTTTGTCGTGAACTCCAAGTAAGATTCGATCTCTCAGCATTCTTTCTTCTTGTTCCTTAAAGTTGCAGTTTTTTATAAGTTTTCTTATTTCCGTGTAGAACAAGTCAAAGTTCTCTGCTTCCTCTTGATTTCTTTGATGAAAATTGTATGTATTTATGAGCTTATTTTGTTTTGGAGCAAAGTAATCGTCAAATAATTGTATTAACTGGTTGTATTTTATTGTTTCTTCTTTTTTCAAGACATTGAAATATAATTCCTGGACCTCGTGTCCAACGCAATTCAATAAAATGGCCGTCTTTCTTACATCCGAAAATCTTTCGAAACCAGCTGCTATTATGAATATTTGGAATTGTTGTTTGAATCTCACCCATTCTGGCAGTAAATCTATCTGTGTGTCCAGCCGTAGGGGTGCCGGCATTCTGTATTCAACGCCGCCCATCGTTTCTTGTTCTTCTTGAGCTTGGGCTGAGTCAGATTTTTCCGGCGCGGTATGCGTGTTCACCATAACCAAATTATTTTATCAACACAGCTATTTGACGTTTCAGTGCTTATTTTCTTCTTATTTTATTGCGGTTCTTCCGTCGGCTGCGCCATGTATTGTTAGTATTTAATAATACAACAGTGTAGGGGAACACATTTATTTATTTACTTCTTTATTACAAATCCGCTCAGTTAGTTCTACAGCCCAGACGCCATCTTGTGTTGCGGCCAATGACCGGGCACGCACCGTTCCATTTCACAATAACCTCTAACGTTCCGTTACCTACTATGCTACAATAACTATAAGCCCCATCACAACTGCAGATCAACTATCGTAAAGACCTACTATTGTCAACTTTGCGCTCATATCGCAAAGGGCGTTATAACTATAAGCCCCATCACAACTGCAGATCAACTGTCGTAAAGACCTACTATTGTCAATTTTGCGCTCATATCGCAAAGGGCGTTATAACTATAAGCCCCATCACAACTGCAGATCAACTGTCGTAAAGACCTACTATTGTCAACTTTGCGCTCATGTCGCAAAGGGCGTTATAACTATAAGCCCCATCACAACTGCAGATCAACTGTCGTAAAGACCTACTATTGTCAACTTTGCGCTCATATCGCAAAGGGCGTTATAACTATAAGCCCCATCACAACTGCAGATCAACTGTCGTAAAGACCTACTATTGTCAACTTTGCGCTCATATCGCAAAGGGCGTTATAACTATAAGCCCCATCACAACTGCAGATCAACTGTCGTAAAGACCTACTATTGTCAACTTTGCGCTCATATCGCAAAGGGCGTTATAACTATAAGCCCCATCACAACTGCAGATCAACTGTCGTAAAGACCTACTATTGTCAACTTTGCGCTCATATCGCAAAGGGCGTTATAACTATAAGCCCCATCACAACTGCAGATCAACTGTCGTAAAGACCTACTATTGTCAACTTTGCGCTCATATCGCAAAGGGCGTTATAACTATAAGCCCCATCACAACTGCAGATCAACTGTCGTAAAGACCTACTATTGTCAACTTTGCGCTCATATCGCAAAGGGCGTTATAACTATAAGCCCCATCACAACTGCAGATCAACTGTCGTAAAGACCTACTATTGTCAACTTTGCGCTCATATCGCAAAGGGCGTTATAACTATAAGCCCCATCACAACTGCAGATCAACTGTCGTAAAGACCTACTATTGTCAACTTTGCGCTCATATCGCAAAGGGCGTTATAACTATAAGCCCCATTACAACTGCAGATCAACTGTCGTAAAGACCTACTATTGTCAATTTTGCGCTCATATCGCAAAGGGCGTTATAACTATAAGCCCCATTACAACTGCAGATCAACTGTCGTAAAGACCTACTATTGTCAACTTTGCGCTCATATCGCAAAGGGCGTTATAACTATAAACCCCATCACAACTGCAGATCAACTGTCGTAAAGACCTACTATTGTCAACTTTGCGCTCATATCGCAAAGGGCGTTATAACTATAAGCCCCATCACAACTGCAGATCAACTGTCGTAAAGACCTACTATTGTCAACTTTGCGCTCATATCGCAAAGGGCGTTATAACTATAAGCCCCATCACAACTGCAGATCAACTGTCGTAAAGACCTACTATTGTCAACTTTGCGCTCATATCGCAAAGGGCGTTATAACTATAAGCCCCATTACAACTGCAGATCAACTGTCGTAAAGACCTACTATTGTCAACTTTGCGCTCATATCGCAAAGGGCGTTATAACTATAAGCCCCATCACAACTGCAGATCAACTGTCGTAAAGACCTACTATTGTCAACTTTGCGCTCATATCGCAAAGGGCGTTATAACTATAAGCCCCATCACAACTGCAGATCAACTGTCGTAAAGACCTACTATTGTCAACTTTGCGCTCATATCGCAAAGGGCGTTATAACTATAAGCCCCATCACAACTGCAGATCAACTGTCGTAAAGACCTACTATTGTCAACTTTGCGCTCATATCGCAAAGGGCGTCATAACTATAAGCCCCATTACAACTGCAGATCAACTGTCGTAAAGACCTACTATTGTCAACTTTGCGCTCATATCGCAAAGGGCGTTATAACTATAAGCCCCATTACAACTGCAGATCAACTGTCGTAAAGACCTACTATTGTCAACTTTGCGCTCATATCGCAAAGGGCGTTATAACTATAAGCCCCATTACCATTACATCATTAAATTTATTTTATTGGGAGATTAAATTTATTTTATTGGGAGATTTTAACCTTAGTGGTATTGTTTGGCTACCTTGCTCTGATTCTCACTTGATACCTTCCAATTATTCTGGCACCATGGAAACCCTACTAATTGATGAAATCAATACACACGATCTACGGCAGTATAGTAGTATTACTAATGTACAGGGTAAGATTTTGGACTTGGTTTTGTCAAATGATGTTGTCATTGTTACAGAGTGTCGGGACCCTCTAGTTCCCCTTGATCCCTTCCACAAAGCATTATTAATAAACGTTAGTTTTTTAAATATTCCTTTCTTAAAAACTCAATCATATATCTCATTTAGATATAATAAAGGTGATTATGAATCAATTAATTTTAAAATATCTGACATTGATTGGCACGCTGAATTCTCATCCAGATCTGTCAATGAAGCTCTTGACTACTTCTATTCTATTCTTGAGCAACTTAAAAATCAATTTATCCCTACTAAAGTATTATCTAATAGTTGTTATCCCAAATGGTATTCTCCTGCACTAATTAAGCTTGTTAAGGAGAAATTTAAGTTCCATAAAAAATTTAAAAATTATGGTATGACGTCTGACCTGATTACATTTAAATTACTGCGAGATAGAGCTCACTTACTTGAAACACACTGCTATCAAGAATACATTGAATCGATAGAGCATGGTATTGAAAAGCAACCTAGACAATTCTGGTCTTTTATAAAAAATCGCTCTAACTCTAATGGCGTACCTACATCACTTAAATACTTAGACGCATCAGCAACTACTGGGGATGAAATATGCGAGGCGTTCTCCAAATATTTCTTCTCCACGTTCCTGGTACCTGACACTAAGTCCATTGCTAACCTACCCAATTTAAGTGACGTAAATCTAAATCTAACTCATGATATATCTAGTATTGAAATTGCCGTTGGCGCTATTGAGAAACTTATAACAAATTTGGATACGTCTAAATCGGCTGGTCCTGATGGTATTAGTCCGGTATTTTTAATTGGGTGTGCTAAAACTATTTGTGAACCAATAGCATTATTATTTCGTAAATCAATCGCTGGTTGTACATTCCCTAGTGCCTGGAAATCTGCATTTGTCTCGCCTGTACATAAAAGAGGTTCCAAAAATGATGTTGTCAATTATAGGCCCATTTCCAAGCTATGTATTATTGCTAAAATATTTGAACGCGTGGTCTATAACCAAGTCTACGGCGCTTTACTGAACTCATTCAATCCATCTCAACATGGTTTCTTGAAGGGCCGCTCCACGGTATCAAATCTTATACTTTTTAACGACTTTTTAACTGATGCCATGGATCACGGTCATCAAGTCGACGTAGTCTATACCGATTATAGTAAAGCCTTCGATAGAATTGATCACAAGCTGCTTTTGTCCAAACTCTATCTCATTGGAATACGAGGAGATTTGCTTAGGTGGTTCTCCTCCTATATTGACAATAGATCTCAGGCTATTGTCATCAATAATTACATTAGTAGCTGGGTTTCCATCCCCAGCGGTGTACCGCAGGGTTCCTTGCTTGGTCCCCTACTTTTCTTAATATTTGTCAACGACATATCTAGTTGTTTCCTTACTAGTAACCTGTTATGTTTTGCTGATGACATGAAAATTTTCAAAATTGTTAAAACATTAGATGACGTTTTTGACCTGCAAGCAGACCTTTCCAGGCTGGACACCTACTGTTCTCTTAATAAACTCGATCTTAATCCATCTAAATGCTCCGTTGTAACCTTTACTCGCAAAACACGTTTAATACCATCTTCCTATGTACTAAAAAATGAAATGTTACAGAAACTTAACGTGGTTAGGGACCTCGGTGTATTGCATGACTCTAAACTTCTATTTGATGAGCATGTGGAAGCGATAGTTTCTAAAGCCTCCAAAGCTTTAGGTTTTGTTATGAGAAGCTCAACTGACTTTCATCGAGCTAAGACATTCAAGATCCTTTACTGTACATTCGTCAGAAGCATCCTCGAATATGCGTCTCAAATTTGGAACCCTTGAAAAAAAAAAAAAAAAAAAAAAAAAAAAAAAAAAAAAAAAACAAACAAAACAAAAAAATATATCAATAGAATTGAACGCATACAAATGAAATTCATTAAATATCTTTGTTTCCGCCTTAGAGTTCCTTATAGTTCTTCCGAATATATTAATCTTTGTAGGAAATTCCATATTCTTCCCCTAGCTAAGCGGCGTGAAGTCGCTGATCTATCATTTTTACTGAAAATAACCTCGAACACTATAAGCAGTCCCGAGCTATTGAGTAAAATCATTATCAACGTTCCAACGATATGTACAAGATCTTATTATCCGTTATATACTCCTATTGTTAATACAAACTATAGGCAAAATGCATTTCTTCAACGTGCAAGCATCAAATTCAACAAGCTGTGTAAACCGATGGACTTGGATCTATTCTCCACGAGTGTAAGCTCAGCCCGTCAGCGGCTCAGCAGAGTCTTTTTCGTAGTTTAGTTTATTTTGTAACCGTACCTTAGTTAATTATGTATTGATGTATCTTCGTTACTGTTGACTAGTTTCTATTATGCTATCTACAAGTGAAAACCTGTAATTGGCTTTTTGTTTTTTAACTCTGTTTTTTATGTATTTATATAGCTGTTGGTTTTCCTACTAAATAAATAAATAAATAAATAAATAAATTACAACTGCAGATCAACTGTCGTAAAGACCTACTATTGTCAACTTTGCGCTCATATCGCAAAGGGCGTTATAACTATAAGCCCCATTACAACTGCAGATCAACTGTCGTAAAGACCTACTATTGTCAACTTTGTGCTCATATTGCAAAGGGCGTTATAACTATAAGCTCCATCACAACTGCAGATCAACTGTCGTAAAGACCTACTATTGTCAACTTTGCGCTCATATCGCAAAGGGCGTTATAACTATAAGCCCCATTACAACTGCAGATCAACTGTCGTAAAGACCTACTATTGTCAACTTTGTGCTCATATTGCAAAGGGCGTTATAACTATAAGCTCCATCACAACTGCAGATCAACTGTCGTAAAGACCTACTATTGTCAACTTTGCGCTCATATCGCAAAGGGCGTTATAACTATAAGCCCCATTACAACTGCAGATCAACTGTCGTAAAGACCTACTAGTGTCAACTTTGCGCTCATATCGCAAAGGGCGTTATAACTATAAGCCCCATTACAACTGCAGATCAACTGTCGTAAAGACCTACTATTGTCAACTTTGCGCTCATATCGCAAAGGGCGTTATAACTATAAGCCCCATTACAACTGCAGATCAACTGTCGTAAAGACCTACTATTGTCAACTTTGCGCTCATATCGCAAAGGGCGTTATAACTATAAGCCCCATTACAACTGCAGATCAACTGTCGTAAAGACCTACTATTGTCAACTTTGTGCTCATATTGCAAAGGGCGTTATAACTATAAGCTCCATCACAACTGCAGATCAACTGTCGTAAAGACCTACTATTGTCAACTTTGCGCTCATATCGCAAAGGGCGTTATAACTATAAGCCCCATCACAACTGCAGATCAACTGTCGTAAAGACCTACTATTGTCAACTTTGCGCTCATATCGCAAAGGGCGTTATAGCTATAAGCCCCATCACAACTGCAGATCAACTGTCGTAAAGACCTACTATTGTCAACTTTGCGCTCATATCGCAAAGGGCGTATCCGTTGGTATGCGATTTGCGATACTTGATATATTCGTATCTTCCTCTGTTTGCGTAGAATACCTACCTGATTACTCATAACTCTATTCATAACCTTTCTTGGAAACGCACATCGCATACTTTCTATCTAGGTACCTACTCCTATAATCTTCCTAAAACTAATAGTACTTACTAGCATTCTCCCGCGGGTTCACCTGCGTTCTCATAAGGTACCTACTAAATTTCGGTCTGTCAAGACCCTATTTTCAAGAATGGCTAAAAGTATCTGCTTGAAATTTGTATCCAATACAAAGGTCTGTGAGCTTACTGTGGCCGTGTTTAGGCGTTTCTGATGTTCGTTATCTGGGTAAGTTGGTATCTGGTCATATTGATTGTCCTGAGTTGCTAAGCAAGTTGCAATTCTACGTTTTTGACTACTTGGATGACGGAACAAGCAAGAGGCCCACCTGATGTTAAGCGGTAACCTCTGCCTGTGAACAGTGCATTACCTCATAGGTCACGTCCACCAAGGACGCACCCTATGTGGCATTGCACTGCGCCCGCCACCCTGAGACATCAAGATGAAAAGTCTCATGTGCCTGTAATTTCACCGGCACCCTTACACTTCAAACCGGAACACAGCAATGCGAGCACTACTGCTTTGCGGCAGAAATAGGTATGGTGGTAGTACTTCCCCGGACGAACTCTTTGACAAAAAAGCTCTACTACTACTAAACCTGGCAGGTACTACTGTTCCTGGCAGGTCTCGTTCGTAGGTTTATAATGTATAATAATATTTTTTTTTAACCAATTCAGTTGAGATGCGTAAATTATTAATTAATAACTGGCGCAAATATCCTTATTTTGGGCATTAATTAGCACTAATTGAGTACTAATTTGGCGTCATTTGGAATCGATATCGCATGAGAGCCGACTGAGGTCACGAACACATACGAAGTAGCGTTACCTAATCTGTGATACTGTTCTCTGTCACTCTGTACCGCTTTTGCAAAATGCAAATAATGCGATTAATGTTAATTTAAACTTACTAGAGCTTGCTCCTGCCTTTACTATTTTTCTGGTCGAAAGATCTAAGAATGATTTGAAACAAATAAACTATTGTATTTTAGAGCCTACATTCAATATCTACAAGGTTTTTTGTTTGTAATAGGTAAACCTACGGGTTAGCAAAACTGTGCAATTTCAGGTAAAATCAGTGTGATGCAGTGTTAAAATTTATTTATCTATTAACTTAGTTATGTATGATTTATAAATATATATATACAAATTTATTTTAGCTTATTTTTGCCTATTTATCTATATTATATTCTTAATCCTAAGTTCTTTAAGTAATTTTGAGAGTTATGTTTAGATAAAGAGCCCATAATCAAAGAGGGGACTCCTCTAATACATGTTATTGTAACCTAACAGAGGAGATTCCAACCCGTGTAACCCATAGTCTTGTAAGCATTTTTTTTTTTTTAATTTTCCCTTACAACTATATGAGACAGTAAAACTACAAAGAAGTAATAGATAGCTTGACTATGGTATACTTATTTTTAGTAGTGTCGGCTTGCGGCTGCGCTCGCGTTTTACCGGAATAAATAGCGCATCTAAGTCATATTTTATCTGTGTGCCAAATTTCATCGAAATCAGTTCAGCCGTTTCGTCGTGATTGAGTAACAAACATACAAACATCCAAACATCGTAACTTAGTCATTTATAAGTGTAATTAGTGTGATTATGATATTAGTGTGTTGATTTGTTATCTGTGTAGCAATGCGTGTTAATAATTTAGGAACCAACAAGAAATTAAATCAACAAGTAATTAATTTTGTAAAAATTAAAAAACTCTCAACGCAATGAAACAGCTGAACTGATTTTGATCAAACATAGCTAAGAACACTAACGACAAATTCACCTTTCAAAATAAAAAACAAAAAAAACGGTTCATCCGTTCGGGAGCTACGAGGCGACAGACAGACACACAGTAGTAGTTTTAGTAGTAGTAGAGCTTTTTTGTGAAAGAGTTCGTCCGGGGAAGTACTACCACCATATTCTGCTATTTCTGCCGCAAAGCAGTAGTGCTCGCATGGCTATGTTCCGGTTTGAAGGGTAAGGGTGCTGGTGAAATTACAGGCACATGAGACTTTTCACCTTTGTCTCAGCGGGCGTAGTGCAATGCCACATAGGGCGCGTCCTAAGTGGACGTGACCTATGAGGTAATGCACTGTTCATAGGCAGAGGTTAACCGCTTAACATCAGGTGGGTCATCTGCTTGATCCGTCATTCAAGTAGTATAAAAACACACACAGACACGTCAAACTTATAACATACATACATACATACATAGACACACGCCTTTTTCCCCGAAGGGGTAGGCAGAGCCACAATAGGCCTCTTTTCACAGTGGGTTGCACCATCGTGGAATATAGACGTGACAAGTGGTGAGCTCATCGCCGCCATTGCTTCATTCAGTTTATAATTTGTGTCCACTAACTATCGTTAATCATCCTAATATTATAAATGCGAAAGTTTGTGTGTGTGTTTGTCTTCTTCACGCTGAAACGGCTGGACGGATTTGCATGAAATTTGGAATGGCGATAACTGGACTCCCGGAATAACACTTAGGCACATTTTTATACCGATATTCCCACGGGATCAAGACTTACGCGGGTGAAACCGCGGGGCGCTGCTAGTATTACATACTTTGTTGGCTCTGACGACAGAGGGATGAGCGCGTCGCATTGGGCGAAAAGCCGGCTGAGATGCGAAAAAACAAGTCGAAATCGGTTCATCAGTTCGTGAGCTACGATGGGACAGACAGACACACACACAGACAGACACGTCAAACTTTTAACACCCCGTCGATTTTGCGTCGGGGGTTAAAAATCAATATTTAAGGGGGCTCCCATACAAAAACCTGTTTTTTTGCCGTTGTAATGGTACGGAACTCTTCGTGCGCGAGTCCGACTCGCACTTGGCAGTTTTTTTTCTCAGTGTACTTTCTTTACCTTTCTAAGTTCAAACTATTATATTTTCTGTGGTTCAACTATAATTTTCATGGGACAACATCGTGAATTCATGGTTTGTCTCTCAACAGCGTCGGAAGAAGCATTATGACTCGGACCAACCAATGCTCGAGATTTAAATACTACATACAATGCATTAGTATTGCCATTCAGCGTGGCAATGCAGCCAGCATCTTAGGGACGCTTCCGTCTGGTAGTGATTTGGATCAGTTGAGCTACCTTTAGATCGCTTGCAGCGGTCTTCAGGTAGCACAATTGTTTCATATGTATTTTGTACATACCTTGTATTATTCTTTCTGTACATACATAATAGCTTAGAATAACATAGTGGGTAGGTAGGTAAGTGAGGTACATAGATAATTTAGAACTGGCGTTACATAGCTGACGAACTAATTGGAAAGATAACCTCCTTCTATCATACATGCATGGTGGCGGTATTGCAGGAAAACTATTAGAGAATAATATAAAGTTTTGTGTAACAATGTCCAATTATGTCGAAATTCTTCAGTTTTGTTTTTTCCTGTAGTTTTGTCACAAGAGCCATAATATTTCAGCATTGTGGGATAACCGCAAGTTAAAAAGAAGTTATGGAAAATAAAAAGGGCGTCTGGTCACTGGTCGTAGCGACGCGTGACCTGAGAGCTGGCTCTTATACGGCTCAACGCATTAGTTGCCGTACAGCGTGGCAATGCAGCCAGCATCTTAGAGTCGCTTCCGTCTTGTAGTGATTTGGATCAGTTGAGCTACCTTTAGATTGAATGAATTAAAATGAAATCAATTAAAAAAAAAACAGTCTTAAAAACGTTTGATTTGGGACTTGTGTTTTATATAATGATTTGTATGAATTGATTTAATTTTATTGAATTTTATAATTGACGAACTTGTGAGATAAGTACCTACTTAATTTATATTTTTACTAATTGTATTAATTTGACATTATGCACCTATACCTATGACCTAAATGCTTTATAAACCAACTTGACATGTAACAATAATCTGTTATAAATAAATAAACTATAATAATTGTTTGTCGTTCTTAAGAAAGCTGTTTCATTAGTACTTTTTAAATTTTGTACATAATCTCAGCCCGGAACCACCCACTGCTGGGTTAGGCCTCCTTTCTCGTTAGCCATACTCCTCTGTCCTGTGCGACTCTCAAGGTATTGCCCGCAACGGTTACGATGTCGTCGACCCATCTCGCTTTCGGAACCCGGATTTATTCGGCCCGACTTCAGCCACCACTCCGTCGAGGCTTTACTCCACCGGCCGTCACCACGCCTAGCCAGGTGTTCTGCACAGCTCCACTTGAGGTTTATCGCTGTCTCCGACGTCATAGACTTTCATCCGACGACGGATCTCAGTGTTGCGGACTAGCTCGCTCCATGGCCCGTTGTGCAACCAGTATGTCCAACTTGTATTAGATGTATTATTCTTTTTGTAAACGTGTGATAGTTTTAAGGTAAAGAGTACCACTACCGACCCATTAGTGTACTGTCTCAAAGGATAATGCAAGTCTTTTATAAATTATTCTAAAATTATTATTAAAAAATAATTACCAACCGTATTATCCGTGAGCTAGACGAGTACCAACCCATCGAACAGGCTGACTTCCGGAGCGTTTTTTCGACCATGGATCATATCCACACGGTGTAGCAGCTGATGGAAAAGTGTCACGAGTACAACCGGCCTCCTTTGTATGGCTTTCGTCGAGGACATCGTAAAAACGGTTGACTGGGAAAATTGCGGTATTAACATCAATGGTGTCTACCTGTCTCACTTAAGGCTTGCAGATGACCTCGTACTTTTTGCTGAAAACTTCGAGGATCTTCAAGTCATGTTACAACACCTTTATGATGCTTCTTTTAAGGTGGGCCTTCGGATGAATATGTCCAAGACGAAGGTTATGGCAAACATCTCTAACATTACAGACCCTCGCGTAATGGTTGACCATGAGAGATTGGAGATGGTTGACCGGTATGTTTATCTTGGACATATTCTATCGTTTGGCAAAGAACATCAAAACAAGCGTTCAACAAACTGGACGACATTCTTAAGTCCGCTGGAATTCCACAATGTCTGAAGACCCGACTTTATAACCAGTGTGTTATGCCTACCATGACTTACAGTGCATGTAGAGACATGGACGCTCACGCAGGAGGCTGTGTACAGGATGAGAGTTGCACAGAGAGCCATGGAACGCGCCATGCTCGGCATCAAGCTTATAGACCGTGTTCCCAACGTCGAGATACGGAGTTGAAGGAAGCTCAAAGATGTTGGGAAACGTATAACGGAACTGAAATTGAGTTGGGCAGGACACCTGGCAAGACAAGTTGACGATAGGTGGAGTAGGGCGCTAACTGACGGGCGCCCAGGAACTGGGACAGAAATGTTGGTCGTCCAACAGCGAGATGGGCAGACGATATCGCATGCGACGCGGCTGAACCTGGATGAGACTGGCACGGGATCGTAAGGAATGGCACAGGCAAAGAGAGGCCTATACTCAGCAGTGGGTGAAGTCAGGCTGTGGATGATGATTATGAAAAGTACCACAAAATTAAAAAGTTTTGGGGATAGTAGAGGACTCGCTTCGCTTATAGTTGTATTAATATTTCTGTGAATAAAACTTGTACCTATGTTTATGTATGTATGATGAATTGACATTATTACTCGTTCAGCGAGTCGTTTCACCATGCTGCTGATGACTTCGCAGGACGGCGCAGACGAACATGCCTGCTGACGACAGTAATATGGACGTGCCTTCTCCTCGTGGCTCTGTCCTGGTCGCGCGACGTCGGCCGCGCCCTGCAGCCGCCCCCTCCACCAGATCAGAACCTCAACCATTTTAGAAGTACCACTGATTTGAAGCATTACTTGGATAACATGTGAGTGTATGATTCTTCTCTTTAGGTCTGCATAGTTAAAGCCGAGCAGAGACCCGTATTTAGGGTACACGAAAGGCTGAAAGAAAGAAAGAAAGAATATTCGTTTATTTTCCCCCAAAGGACATAACACACACACAACACATGCAAACAAAAAACAAAAAACAATCTAGTACTTTGGACAACAGCTAGGTGTAACAAAAATTAAATAAAAAGTAAAATAAAAACTGGTACCTAGTAGAAAGGCATCGATATGTGTTGTGTGGGGACAATTAAATAGGTCCCTGTCACACTATAGACTGCACATACATCAGGCACATATATAGTTATGATACCTTACAATATATAAGTATAATATACCTACCTACATACAAAGAACAAAGAACAGACGTTCTACACGTCTGTTCTTTGTTTGTAGGTATAAAAAGGAAATAGTAAGTTACAAAGTAACAGAATAGAACACGCGAAACGAAACGTGAGCGAAAATCACAAATTTTAATTTATTAATCACTAGGAAAGTAATTTTACTCAAATGTTTTTTTTTTTTGAAATTTATTTATCACTTAAACTTACTATTAAAACATGTTACATAGATATAGCACTTCAAAAACCACAAAGGTTTGTAAACAAATAATGCTATAAGCGAGTCTTATTGAAAAACCTTCTTTTTTTTAAAAACCTTTTATTTTGAGTCTTTATGATTGATAGTATTGGAGAAATATGGTTGTAACATTTTACTTTGGTCGAAGGTTGTAACTATGAAAACAGAGTCTACTTTGCAAATTTATTTATTACATTATAAGTTATTTTTCAAACATCTTTTGTTTGATGCAGGTAGATTAACATATATATATATATATATATTTGTAGATTTTTCTATAGAGATAGTGGGGAAAAAAGGTTTTTTGTAATAAACCACATTTCACATATATCCACGCCTTAATCTCGCAAATAATCTCTCCAGCCAACTCCTGATCGAGCCGTCGTCACCGTGCCACAGCCTCGACACCCCCGTCATCATCATGGTGACCAGCGCGCCCTCCCACACGGAGCACAGAGACGCCATCCGCTCCACGTGGGGGGCGCACCAGCCCACCTTCTTCGTGATGGGCTTGCAGGGACTGGCTGTCGATGAGAATCTGGTAAGTAGTAGTAGAGCTTTTTTGGTAAAGAGTTCGTCCGGGGAAGTACTACCACCATACCTATTTCTGCCGCAAAGCAGTAGTGCCCGCATTGCTGTGTTCCGTTTTTTTTTAATACTACTAGAATGACGGAACAAGCAGATGGCCCACCTGATGTTACATGCATCATGCATTTATGAACAGTGCATTACGTCATAGGTCACGTTCACCAAGGACGCACCCTATATGACATTGCACTGCGCCCGCCATTCTGAGCCATAAAGATGAAAAGTCTCATGTGCCTGTAATTTCACCGGCACCCTTACCCTTCAAACCGGAACACAGCAATAATGAATAATCCGGAACCGGCACTTTTCAGCTTTATGTCTCAGGGTGGTGAGCGCAGTGCAATGCCACATAGGGTGTGTCCTAAGTGGACGTGACCTATGAGGTAATGCACTATTCATAGGCAGAGGTTACTGCTTAACATCAGGTGGGCCATCTGCTTTTTCAGTCATTCAAGTAGTTTTTTTTTTTTAACTTTAACATTATCAAGCCTGCATCATCAGGCATGCATTATTTGTGATCCGTGACCCATGGTCCAGTTATTGACATACAATACAGTATTGACGACCTCTGTGGCGCAGCGGGCTAAGGTTTGCCTGCGACGCAGGAGGTTGCGGGTTCGATTCCCGCCTTGGAACAAATATTTGTACAATCTGCAGTTATTTGTTTAGGGTGTTCTGGGTATTTTCTATGTATAATAAAAAATATCTATCTATGTTATAATAATACATTATAACATAGATCATAGATTAATTTATTAGATAGATTATTGTATTAAATATATCAGTTACCCGCTAACACAAGCTCTGCTTAGCTTGGGGCTAGATAATGTTGTGTGAACTGTGTCCAGCATTATTTATTTATTTATTTATTGACATAGCCCACCGAATTAGTAAGCTGAAGTGGCAATGGGCTGGTCATATATGCTGAAGAACCGGCAACCGTTTGGGTAAGCGAGTTCTTGAGTGGAGACCGCGTCTTGGCAAACGTAGTGTGGGGCGCCCTCTGGCTAGGTGGAGCGATGACCTACGAGAGGCGGCGGCAGAAAGTGGATGAGAAGAGCCGAACACCGGGCTCAGTGGCGCGTATTGGGAGAGGCCTATGTCCAGCAGTAGACTAGTGTGGGCTGATGATGACCCATGGTCCATGGGTCATGGTTCATGGTCCATGGTCCATGGTTCAGGGTCTAGGTCCATGGTTATGGGTCCATGGTCTATGGTTCATGGTGCATGGTTCAGGGTACATGGTTCATGGTCCATGGTTCAGGGTACATGGTCCATGGACCATGGTTCAGGGTCCATGGTTCATGGTTCAAGGTTCAGGGTCCATGGTTCATGGTCCATGGTTAATGGTCCATGGTTCATGATCTATGGTTCAGGGTCCATGGTTCATGGTCCATGGTTCATGATCCTCATTCCGTCTCCATGGCTTTCCTTTCCAGGTCGACAACTACGTAGAGGCCAAACAATTCAGTGACATGATAATCTACGACATGCCGGACCACTACCAGAACTTAACCCTCAAGACCGCTCTGATGCTGAAGTGGACCCTGGACCGGTGTCCTCAAGCCGAGCACATGTTCAAGACTGACGATGATGTGGTGGTCAACCCTTGGACCTTGAAGATGCTACTGAAAGAACATTCAGGAGCTAAGCTTTTAGGTAAGTACGCAACTGCACAAAAACTGAGCTGAAACTAAATTTAAACTGAACTGGGTAGAAGTGTAGACATCCATAACACTATTTTTTTTAGTAAAACTAACTTGTTTAATTAAATACCTATGTGATGTTTGAAATGATGGGTCAAAACATATTTCCGCATAATTTGACGAATTAAGAATTTAGGTTTTTTTTTTTTCGTACAAACCGAACTGAAACAGAGTTTGTTTGGTTCCAGGGTACAGAGTGAATAATACCAAACTGCATAGAGACGAGTACACAAAGTGGTTTGTTCCGCGATGGCTGCACAACTATGACATCATCCCGCAGTACCTTTCCGGCACTGGCTACATCATAAATGGTAAGATTGTCCTGATTGTTGATTAGTACCGCGTCGTCTAAGCGGTGAAGTGAAGCCATCAGAAAACAACGAAGTCCTAGAACCAAAACCTCGATGGCCTCATCTGAAGCCCAATTCTCTTAGTTATTTTAAAGGCACACTGCAAGTTGACCGAATCGAGATTGTATTGTGAAATGCCTGTTTTTTTTTTTTTTTTTTTTTTTTTTTTTTTAAACATTGATAGACCTTTGTTTGACCACGATCTCACCTGTTGGTAAGTGACGATGTGGCCGAAGATGAGGTACAAAGCTCTAGAAGGCACCTATTCACTCTAGACTTGAAGAGACCCAGATTATAGTTTTCAGGAAAGACAGACGACGGTAGTGTATTCCACTCCTTAGCAGTTCGCATTATAAAGGTAGAACCAAAACGTTTTGTGCGAATAGAAGGTATACCAATGAGGTAAGGATGGTACTGAGCCGTACGCCTGCTCGTCCTGTGATGAAAAGGAGATGGTGGGATCAGATCGTGCAGTTCCTTGGAGCATTCCCCGAAATGTAACCTATAGAAGATCGAGAGGCATGCAACCTTACGGCGGTGCTCGAGACTCTGGATCTTAGTCTCCGCCATATGTAGCTCACCTATAAGCCTGAAAGCTCTAGGTTCGATCGAGTCCAAGGCAGCAAGCTGGTATTTGGCCGAACCATCCCAAACATGGCAGCAGTACTCCATACCAGCCCGGACTTGTGCTTTATATAAACTGAGAAGCTGTCCTGGCGTGAAGTAACGCTTTACCTTATTCAGGATGCCTAGCTTCATGGCAGCTGTTTTTGCCTTAGACTCGATGTAAGAGCCAAAGTTGAGAGTAAGCGTGAGCGAAACACCTAAGAGCTCTAGGTGATCTCCTATAGCTACAGGTACATCATGGAATACAGGAACTTGGAGAAACGGACTTTTTTTCGCCGAGAAGAGACAAGCCTGCGTTTTAGAGGCATTAAACTTAACTAGATTGGCATCACCCCAGTCGGATACAGCCTTGAGAGTCAAATTCAGACGCTGCAGCATCTCATCTCTTAACTCCTGAATTTAATTCTGCCTATCTCGCGCAGTGGAAACATATCTCTCCACAACTGTGCTGTCGTCTGCATACCCAATGATACCGGGCATTAGCAGATCTTTAATGTGCAGCAGAAACAGTGTGGCAGATAGCACTGACCCCTGAGGTACCCCGGCGTTAATAGCCAATTGATCCGACGAGCAGCCATCAATAATAGCCAATTGATCCGACGAGCAGCCGTCAATAATAGCCAATTGATCCGACGAGCAGCCGTCAATAACTACTCGAATGGATCTTTCCCTCAGAAAGTCTGCGAGCCAGGAGCAGAATTGAACTGGCAGTCCGTAGGCAGGAAGCTTGCCAATAAGGCTAGCGTGCCAAACCCTATCAAAGGCTTTCGAGACGTCTAATGAAACAGCCAGAACGAGCGTCTAATGAATATTGATATTCTGCTCCCTCATAATAACAGTATTATCTACTTTCGATCTTGCGACCATATATTAGAGTAGGATAGTGCTATATAATAATTGTAAAGAGTGAAAGAGAGAATTCTCAGAATTTTGAAACATTCAAGTTACAGTCACATTTCGATATAATCACATTCTGCGTTGTATTGTCAGGTGAGCAGAATACCATTTTTGACGTTTGTGACATCAACACTAGATCGTAATAATAATAATAAAATAATAATAATAATAATAAAAAATCTTTATTGACATAATACAGAGTACATAATATATTACTGAATCCATAGGCTCCCAAACTAGTTTAAAAACTGTATATCAGGAGCCAGTGGCTTCTCCCACCTTATACCACAATTAATTATGTCTTAAGCAAACTAAAAAAAATTCTATAAAAAGAAAAAACTAAAACTAAAAATCCAAAACAAAGACTAAAACAAAACTAAACTGAACAAAACAAAACAAGCCCTCTAACAATAGTGTTAAAAAGATAAATTAAAGATGAATGAATAAAAGGAATTAACATTATAAACGTACCTACTAAATTGTATGTATGGGTAAATTTACATTCATACTCACAAAAAAAATATTTATTGTATATATTTATATATAATTATATATAAATACATAAAAGACTTAAAAATATATATATTTATAAGCGTGTTTATATAAAATAATATGTAAAATTAATGTATGTGTGAAAGGTCTGCTTTGGATATTTATGTAAAATGTGTCAGAAGCAAAAACCAGCTAACATTGACTCGATGCCCCCGTAATCAAACACACTAATCCAGGTATGTATACTTTTTTTAATTTCATTATTGCTCTTCTTTTTTACTCTGAGAGCTTTATTAAGTTCATTATAAAGATGCGGGGCAACAACATTAAACTGCTTCTGTCCAAACCTAGTCTTAGCTTTGAGAACAGGACAACGGTCAACTCTTACTAAAATCGGGTATGTAAGGAACTACTTTTCTGTGGTATCTTCGCAAGCACTCATAAACAAATAGTTTTCTTACGCTTAGAACATTAGCTTTCTCATAGACAGCCGTGGTCGGATGCCTATAAGGGAGGTAAAGTAGAACTTTTAACACAGCACGCTGCGCACGTTCTGCAGTAATCAGATACGATTTAGCTACCGTACCCCCAAGCACAAATGCAGTATCTGACGATGCATTCACACAGTGCCTTATAGGTTTGAATAACTAAATTGAAATCGGCTACTGTTCGGAGGGCTCTGAAAACGTAAATAAGTTTCCTTATCCTCAGAGCCAACGACGCTATGTGGTTACTCCAGTTAAGTTTGTCGTCTATTAATACTCCAAGATATTTAATAAAGGAAACACGATACAAGATAGAGCAACTACATTTGACAGGACGGCTGCTGCGGTTACAGGGATAGGTATGAATCCTGACATTTAAATCAGATCCCGGCTCCCCTGCAGCTGTTATACTATAGCACATGTACTTCGTTTTGCTAGTATTTAGTGTAAGGAGGCTATTCTCCAACCAATTTGTTACAACTGAAAGACAGTCCTCAGCCAGCTCTACAACGTTATGCCAGGTTTTTTCATGAAGGAGTAGCACAGTGTCATCAGCAAACATCAGCAAGTCCAGACCATGCAAGGTAGTATTACATAGGTCGTTTATATAAATGAGAAAAAGCGTAGGTCCCAGTGTACTACCTTGAGGTACGCCATATGTGCACACTGCGCTATCACTTTCATGTCCCTCGACACGAACCCGTTGAGATCTACCCGCCAGATAGTCCCTAAACCAGTCCAGAGCCAGCCCTCTGATACCAACGTTCTCCAACCTAGTTAACAGGATTGGGATGGACACGGTGTCAAATGCTTTCTGGAGATCCAGGAATACACCTAAGCACTTGTCTCCATTATCCAGATAGGACTTGATTTGAGACGTTAGCATCAGAACTGCATCCTCAGTCGACCTACCTTCTCTAAAGCCGTATTGGTGTTTACTCAGTAGGTTATTTTTTTCGAGATACCGCATAACCCGCCTTTTTACAAGCTTTTCTAAGACTTTCGATAGGGTCGAGAGAAGGGAGATAGGTCTGTAATTTGAAGGATTCTTCCTATTCCCTGCCTTAAAAACTGGACAAACAACAGCAGATTTAAGAGAATCAGGAAATGTGCCTGTTGCAAAACTTAAGTTGCATAAGAATGCAATAGGTTCAGCAAAAAAAAATATGAATTGTTTAAGTAATGTCGCTGTAATTTTGTCCCAACCGGGCGCACTATTAGATTTAAGTCCGAAGACCACACTTTTAACTTCAGCTGGATCAGTTGGAAGAAGGGACATAGAGTTGACAGGTGAGTTTGATGATTTCGCAAGTATTGCAAGTTCTCTTTCAGTGGTTTTCATGTTTTTTAGAGTCATATTCGCAAGAGTTCCCCCGACAGTAGTAAAATATGAATTGACCTGATTGAGTGATTGATTTGGATTATTACTTATGTCTAACAAATCACTGGGTGATTTCTTTGTTTGATCAAAGTTACAAACTTCCCTTATTACTTTCCATGTTTCTTTGATATTACCTTGATTTTTTGTAAGTTTATTTCTGTAGTAATCCATTTTTAAACACTTTATAATTCTATTACAAACATTTCTATATTTGTTATATTTCTCTTTAAGCTTTTCATCTTCCGGTGCCTTCTTAACCTTTATATGCAGTCTATCCCTTTTTCTTATTGATCTAACGACACTCCGTGTGATCCAGGGCTTTAAAGGTTGATTTCTTTTAGAAAATGTCTTGATCAGGGTATTCAGATTAAGAATAGATATAATTTTAGTTGTAAACAAATCAGTAGCGACATTAGCATTATCAATCGAAAACAGATCCTCCCAGGACTCATTAACTAGTGATTCTTTAATACCTTCATAATTCACGGTAACTCTATTGTATGTGTTTACTTTTTTGATCACTCTAGCATTATTAATATAAAGCAGGATGGGAGAATGGTCAGTTAACTGCTGTTCGAAGACTAGTGTTTTCCAAGTACCATGAAGTTTAACCATGAAATGATCCAAACACGTGACTACTCTGGTAGGGAGATTTATACCTTGACTAAGTCCATGCATAGCCATCAGGTTCAAATAATCTATTGCATAATCTGCTATGTTATCAGGTAAAATATTTAAATTAATATCACCAGTAAATATAATATTTTTGGTAGAGATACTTGATAACACGGAGTCAATGGATTCCAAATATTTATTAGCATTACGAAAACATGGTGGACGGTAAGAGCATACGACAGTATAATCAGGTGATAACGTAATTACGAGGCAATTGCCTTCTGAACAAGGTGGTTCAACTGCAGAGGCTACTAATTGTTCTCGAATATATACGACCACACCGTCATTCTGGTTTAACTTCTGTCTCGTCCAGAACATATTACAATTGTCTACGCTAGGTGGCGGATTTAAAGAACTGGTCCTACACTCTGTCAGCACGAAAACATCTACTGATATGCTTAGGCTAGATATAAATGCTAGAAATATGTCAATGTTAGCGTTTATACTCCGAATGTTTTGAGTTACAATAGAAAGTGTGTGCTTACTGTTAACGTCCGGGCCTAAAACATTAGGGCAGCTTTTAGAGTCACCAATTGAAAGGCAGTCCATTGGCTGTGAGTTATCAACTTCTGCAATAAAAAAAGAGTTGTCATCCATTATGAAGTGAAAAAGTATTCGGGTGCAAAAATTGATTCTGTTACAGAAATAAGGTTACAACGAAATGAGTCTGACAGCAGAAAGGGTGTGTTTACATAATATGTATAGAGTGAAAGGGTATGTTTAATGTTTTGTTTCATTTCCTGAGAGAGAGAGAGATTGTTTTTGAAATTTATATAAACTATAATTATTATAAAATTGATTGTGCGATAAAGAAAGCTAAAAAACAGTTCTAACTTGTAGACCGAAAATAATGCCCTAACTAGTCAGTTACTCTTCAAATTCTCCAAATCACTCTCATTATTGACCTTAATGAGTGCAGCTCCATCTGACCGTCTCAGGTATATTTTGCCTCTCGAAGCCCAGCAGAACTTAAAGTCACTACTCTTGGCAAACTCCCTGGCCATAAAGAACAGTTTCTTCGTCTGCGGAGCGAGACTCTCCGATATAAAGATCGGCTTCGTTGGGCCTTCAAGCTTTAAGTTGGAGGTGCTGAACTTAGTGGTTGTATATTTTTTATTATACGACTTTACTGAGCTGACGATTTTATCCCTCAAAATTACGCTTGTAAACTCCGCAACGATGGGCTGGTTGGTCTCACTCTTGGTGTTGATGCGGTAAACATCTCGGACCTCTGTCTGCTGCACAGGTACATTCAGCGCGCCACCAACTTTCGCTATAAGATTCAGCAGGTCTTCTTTTGACTCACCGGCTTTTTTTGGTACATTTCGTACTTCAATACTCGAGCCACGAAGGCTTCGGTCCAGTTGATCCAGTCTGGCTTCCAGAGACTGGATATATTTACGATCCGCTGATTTTTCACGCTCCAGGGAATCTATTCTTGAAACCATCCGATATGATAATAATATGATCCGAACTTTAATTTGACTATTTTTTATTACGAGAATTGGGCTTCTGAGTGAATGAAGTAGTTAAATGTAGTTAGACGAAGTTGAATTCACTTCGTAATGCATCCAAACAGAAACAGAATGACACGTGTTACAATTACATAGGTATTTATAGTGATTTATGTGTGTTTCAGGGCAATATCTCAAGAATATTTTGGAAGCCGCCAAGAAGACCCCACTGATGAACTTAGAAGATGTCTACCTGACGTACCTCGTGTCGCAGACCGCTTTGAACTACGAGCTCGTGCATGACAGAAGACTGAGCCCATTCAGGTACTACCGCGTGGAACGGCGCCGGCGCACTGAGTCCTATCACTTCACTTGTTCTGTCCGTGTCGCTCACAACGCACCTTAGAGAGCTTTTTTGTGAAAGAGTTCATCCGGGGAAGTACTACCACCATAACTATTTCTGCCACAAAGCAGTAGTGCTCGCATTGCTGTGTTCCGATTTGATGGGTAAGGGTGCCGGTGAAATTACAGGCAAATGAGACTTTTTATCTTTATGTCTCAGGGTGGCGGCGCAGTGCAATGCCACATAGGGTGCGTCCTAGGGGAAGTGACCTATGAGGTAATGCACTGTTCATATGCAGAGGGTACCACTTAACATCTGGTGAGCCATCTGCTTGATCCATCATTCGTTTCGTTTCGTATGAGGTAGTGCTGGCCTCTGGTGTCGGAGTTTGTCAAGCCGCCCGAGGACCTCTGACATGGCTTATCGACTGCTATTAATCAATAACAGCCGGGACCGACAGCTTAACGTGCCCTCCGAAGCACAGAGCGATGGAAATCCGCACATAACTTAGAAAAGTCATTGGTGCGGAGCCTAGGATCGAACCCGGTATCGTTGGATTCTGAGTTGCACTATTGAACCGTCATTACAAGTAGAATATAAAAAAACCTTTCAATACCAGCTATACCAGCACTAACATTGGTAATTTTTTTAAACAGCCCATACGTACATAGATGCACGTTTTAATCCCCGAAGAGGTAGGCAAATCCTCAAAAGGCCTCTCATCACCGTGGGTTTCACCATCGTGGGCATATGCCGTTTATATAAACGGACAGATCTTATACCAACAAATCTTACTAGCCAAGTCCGGGTAATCCCTTAATCGGCTTTTACGACATCCACGGGAGGTGACGGAGGGGTATATTCTTAGGCCGAACACAGCACGGCTCATATTTTAGAGCAATATTCATATTTAAGAAAATTCCCGAAATAATTAAAAATATAATGACATCATAATTTAATTACATTCAACAAGTTAATTTTATAATAAGTTTTTTGGGAAAAATATATTTTTCAATACAAGCTTTCATAAAATAAGTGATCGTACCGTACTGATCAAAATGAGCCTAAACACGGCCTGTCTACTATTATCCATCGAGGAGTTCCGTTATCGACCTTCCGTCTCCATCATCAGATCAGCTCGCTGTCACCATCATATTGTATTGTCATCGGAACTTGATAGGCATGCAAAATATCATCTCAATCGGTTGAGAATAACTGCTTTAAAATTTAGTTGCAAGAATCCACCCGGATTCTACCCAGACAAACATACATACATTGCATGCAAGTGAAATAAATGCTTGTAAAAATGCCTAATTGCGCCATTGTGAACTGTAAAAATACTTCGAAATCAGCTAGCAGTGCAAATGGAGATATTTCGTAGCAAAGTAAGCGCAAAATACAATACATTACCACAGATAAAATAATACACATTACATAGATAGATATTTTTATTATATATAGAAAATACCCAGAACACCCTGAACAAATATCTGCGATCGTACAAATATTTTTTCCGAGGCGGAAATCTAAACCGCAACCTTCGACCAAAATAAAAAAGTAAGGACGGGCGATAGTTTTGAAGCTTATAAAGTGAGTGCACTTCGCTTTAGTCGGTGTTTGTGACGGCAACGAGTGACGTAACGTACGTGTGTTGTAATTGTGACTTATTTTCACGGATGTTTTGTATGGGTAAGGCCTGTCCAAACTTTTTTATTTTGGTCGAAATATTTGTTCCGTGGAGGATATAATGGTCTGTGGTCGCCAAATACCTTCTCAGCTGGGAATTTTAATCAATGTTTTACCCCTTATAACTTAAATAAGGGGGTAAATGTATTTTCCTTGTCTTTTCCAGACCCTGGGTGTTTTTAGACTGCGCCTATTGGACCCTCGCGTCGCTCCACAGCCTGAAGCCCGACGAGATAGTCCACGCGTGGGCGCGGATACGACGAGTAGCTGAGCAGTATGTAGAAGACAAGAGTGTCTGCAGTTTCTACATCAATTACTTGGAGAGCGAGATGTTTTTATGCTAAGATTTAAGCCAACAGACGGCTAGGGGATTTAACCAGGCCATACGACCAGGAAATTAAGCCAGCTGAGACGGCTAGGTGATTTAACCAGGCCATACGACCAGGCAATTAAGCCAGCTGAGACGGCCAGTCGTTTTAACCAGCCCAGATGACTAGATGATTTAGCCAGCTCAGATGACTAGGTTATTTAGCCAGCCCAGATGACTAGGTTATATAGCCAGCACAGATGGCCAGCCGATTAAGCCAGGCCGTGCCATTGGTCATCGTGCCATGCCAATGAAAAAAAATGAAAACGCATTATCAGGAAAATGTGGGTGTTATAGTTAATAGGAAATTGCCATGTATTTTATCTATAGTCAGCGAAAGTGGAAGCAGAGATCCATGCGGAATGGACACTCGCGGCCCATAGTTACATAGACCTAGGTCGCCACTTTCACCAACAATTCTTATTTTACGGGACACTATGTAAAATTCTCTAATCATCTAAGTCTAGTGCTAGTGTCTAGTCTAGAATTCGTCCGGGGAAGTACTACCATCAGACCTATTTCTGCCACAAAGCAGTAGTGCTCGCATTGTTGTGTTCCGGTTTAAAATACCTGCCACTTAGGGTGTACCTATGTGAGGTAGTGCGTTGTAAAAGGCAGATTGCCGCGGAACATCAGGTGGGCCATCTGCTTATTCCATCATTCAGAGAGTTCAAAAAACAGCAGATGGCCCTATAAGTGTTGGTGAAAGTGAGAATAAGTCAATATAATTAGGTATTTTGATTTTAAGTCAATGCATTTTTTGCTTAGCATGTTTTTTATAAGTAAAGTAACAACTACATGTTACTACCTAATACATGTAAGACTGATAGTTTTTAAAGCAAGTTTAATGAACAAATCGAGTTCTCCAAATCAACTTGACGGATCGGCCTTTGTATAATGCGCGTCATGTAAAAATAACGCTGGCGGTCAAGCTTCTTCAGGCGTTCCAGCGTTCTTTTTAAGAGATTACTTACTTTTCTACTTATTTAGGAGATGTATACCTATGCATTGAATGAGTGCGTACCTAGTTTACTACAAATAATGTACAATTATAGTACGCGTCATGTAAAAAGAACGCTGGAACGCCTGTAGAAGCTTGACCGCCAGCGTTTTTTTTTACATGACGCGCACTATATGTTTGTCTGACGATATACTACATAGAACATACAGACAAACGAACGATCCGACTGTTATAACAATAATAACATCAATTTATTATCGAATGTTATCTTTACATAGTTTAAAACAAAGTCGCTTTCCGCATCTGTCTGTCTGTATATCCGCAAACTCCTCCTAAACTACGCAACGGATTTTGATGCGGTTTTCACCATTAGTTAGATAAATTTTTACAGAAGGTTTATGTATATAACTAATGACCTGCCCGGCTTCACACGGGCGGGAAAGGAAACTTCACATTTTTTCACTAGGAACTTCATGATCATCACACAAGCTAAGCCAGATCAGTGTTCTTTTATATACTTATCTGTATGTTATCAGATAAACATGTAATATACTTTATCTGGGCATTTCTGGGGCACAGATGGGCATTGTCTTTTCGTACGGAACACTATCCAGGGTAAGTTCGTTTACATCGCGAGTTTCAGTTAGAGGCGAACTTCTAGGTACCTAGAAAAGAAAAGAAAGAGAGAAAAAACATTTATTTGTGTAAATATGTTATGCATATGCTTAGTTATGCAAAAGTGCGTATCAGTTAAACGAAAATATAGATTTACTGTGCCTTCAAAGATTTGTACTTAAATTTTAATATAGTATTAATAGTTGATCTAAGTTCTGTATATTAAAACCATTGATTCTAAACACCTGTATGTTTTTGTTCTACTTCCGAATTGAAAACCTCTTTTTTTATGAAGCGAAAGTCATCGATATATTTCACCGGATTAGCATGCTGAAGTGGCAATGGGCTGGCCATATATGCCGCAGAGCCGACAACCGTCGGGTTGAAATGAAATCAGTTTATTTGCTAGAACATGGTAGGATACATGGACGGCCTTATGTTATAGTGAGGAGCACATGTTCTTGCTTCACAAGCATGCAAATGTTTTAAAATAGGTACGTCTCTATTACATACATTGGATAAAATAATACCAATCAATTCATTAATACTATTAATCAATTAAAATATTGTGGTATCTGTACAAACAAAAATAACTTCTCTTCTTGAAGGAGTTCTCGAGTGGAGACCGCGTCTACGTATAGCAGTCGTAGTGTGGGTGCCCCCGGCCATCCCCGTGGTGGAGCGATCCCTGACAGGGAGACCGGCAGAAAGTGGATGAGAAGAACCAAACACCAGGCTCAGTGACGCGTATTGGGAAATGCCTATGTCCAGCAGTGATGATGATTATGATGATTAGATAAAAAAAAACTTATTATATAATAGTCTCAAAGTATAGTGAAGTATAAAATGGTAAAGGGCTGGCCACGTCAGTCAGATGCATCCCGGAAAGTGGGCGAACATAGTAACTCCTTGGGTGCCTGAAGACGGAAGGCGACGATGGGGGCTGGCTGAGCATGGTGGGTCCGAAGTGGCCGAGAAGGCTTTGGCGGGACGATCTCGAGGCTTACGAGAAAGAGTCCCACCACTCTTACCAGTCCATACTGCCAAAAACCGGGATGAGGCGCATTATATATTGATCGATATTTTAGAGGAAACCTTTGCCCAGCAGTGGGACACAATAGGTTAACAAAAATATTGTAAAGCTAGAAATAATCATTTGAATTCAAAAAAACCGACTAATACCTACCTACATATGTCAAAGTTACGATGTTTGGATGTTTGTATGTTTGTTACTCAATCACGCGGAAACGGCAGAACCGATTTTGTTGATATTGGGTATACAGATAGATTATGTCCTGGACTGAGCTATAGGCTACTTTTTATCCCGGTAAAACGCGAGCGAAGCCGCGGGCGGACGCTACTGGTTGGTTGGTTGCTATTGGTGAGTTATGTTGAGAGATTACAGAAATGTCCGATTTGTGGCATGCAGGTGTAACCACTGATAAGGGTTTATGGCGGCTCTCGTCTTGTTTTACCCACATTGTGCTACTAAGGTACGAACTAAGAACGAAATCCTTGTCTTTTCTATATTCCTTTACGGTACATAAACCTGGAATCTCATAGCGATGGATCGCAGACGTGTAGACGTGGTGTTGGAGAAGGATGCTGCAAATCCACTGGACAGCCTATAGGACGAATGTCAATACTCAAGGAACTCAAGATAACTACTTGGCTTTCTTCCATCTGCCTCCAGCGAGTCCTTGAGTATTTTGGTCATATAGCACGAAAAGGCAGTGACAACTTAGAGAAGCAAAATCGAGGAAAAGAGGCCACGAGGCCGTAGCCTGGTTACGTTGGTCAGACCAGACCGCACCACTCTCGATTCAAAACTCCACGAAGCCGTACAGCTCGCTGACAACTCACTGAGATCTCACTGGCGCAACATCGTCCGGCAGAAAGCGACCCTCAGAATTGAGGAATACGATGCGAGGAAGGTGAACAACTTATCTAGGATTAATTTTACAGGCGTCGGCATTGTAGGATTAATATCGATGATTCAAAATCTTATATTGGCTCCCCCCTCACCCTCCTGCTCATACACACACACCAATAATAATCAAAATCTTCTCAACCATTGACCTGATAAAAGGTTCACATAGAAAAAAAATCCTCAAGTGGAGCAGCTCCACTGGAGCTGGGCAGGACACCTGGCCAGACGTGGTTACGGCCGGTGGAGTAAAGCCTAGACGGAGTGGTGGTTGAAGTCGTACTTTCTCTACTATTCTCCTGCTGACGTTTCGTTGACTACCTAAAGATCCTTCTAAAGCAGCAGCTGTTATAAAATATATGGTCGTAAGATGTGTCTCTACTGAATAAATGCATCTTGCGATTTCAATACCTATGGTAATAAAATAGTTTTGACTTTGGTGACGCTTAGGTAGCTAGGTAGCCGTAGCACTCGGTATTATTTTCCAATTAAACGCCCCAGTCCATCTCTGCCCAAGCAAACAATGCATTAAGAAATCCAACGAGCCGGAAAGTCATATAAACCTTCTACCAAACCCCATCCAATTCATGAACACTCACAGTGTTCTATAGGATTGTCACCACTGACCACCTACCATCATCATTGACGCTGAACATGGATCTGAAACTGGTGCTATTCGCCGTGATCCTCCTCTTGACCCTGCACCAGCAGGTGGAAGCGGGTAAGGTTTTTTTTTACATAACTTCATTTACGATTTCGTTTATACCATCGACTCCAATAAGTCTATTAGCCACTTATCGATAGTAGCAGAGCTTTTTTGAGAAAGAGTTCGTCCGGGGAAGTGCCTACCTACTTATACATACCTATTTCTGCAGCAAAGCAGCAGTGCTCGCATTGCTGTGTTCCGGTTTGAAGGGTATGGGTGCCGGTGAAATTACAGGCACATGAGACTTTTCATCTTTATGTCTCAGGGTGGCGAGCGCAGTGCAATGCCAGTGCCACATAGGGTGCGTCCTAGGTGGACGTGACATATGTGATAATGCACTGTTAATAGGCAGAGGGTACCGCTTAACATCAGGTGGGCCATCTAACTTGACCGGTCAATCCAAGTAGTATAAAAAAAAGGATTTATTTTCATAATGAGATATTGGTTAGATAAATCATTAGAACCTGACGATGCAGTGTAGGAAGGCCGATGGACCAATGATATTGTAAAGGTCGCGGGAGGTCTGTGGACGATAGTGTCATAGCATTCAATGGAGGAGGCCTATGTCCATGAGTCGATGCCAAACGCCTGAAATGTTAGTGATGTCTCAGAGCAGTGAACGCGCACAACGAAGCTAGGAGGTTTTGGAGTCATATTACCGTCGTTGTATTGCTATGAAGGAAGCATACGAGATGGGTTTACCCAAAGCAATCCAAGTTGTTGCAATCCTGAGTGTATTAATCACACTAATAAATAGCCGTATTTTCATAAAAAGCAGTGCTACGTCATTTTGAATGACGGCCACGAACGGACACTAGATTATGAGCACTAAAGATGAAAGTTTCTTGATGCTACTGATAACACATTCGAGAACAATGTAAATATAACTCAAAAACAAAGGTAAGTAATTAGAAAGTATATTAAATTAATAACAAAACAAACTTTCTAGACTTCTTTTACAATCGAGTCCTCCCAAAACAAGAAGAACTCGGAAAATTAGGTCTAAAGTGTGTTCCCGGACGCACCATGATAAAGATAGAGCAGCCAGCGATTAAACTAAGCAATGAAGGAGGTTCTGATGAACTGGAATCCAGCGAAAACTACCTTCGATCACACATGAATTTCCAAACTGATGATGCGTCCTGTCAGATGTGCATGTGTTCCGTGGAGGGGAAAGATGAGTACTGCAGCAAGAGACCAGCTAAGAACGTTAATGAGTGTATAAGGATGGCTGCTCTGATGGCGAATAATCAGAAGAATGAGCCGTTTGAGCACGAGAAGAGCCTCTTGAACAGGATTAGGCGAGGTTGGTTTTGTAAGTCAGTGTGGCTGAAAGGCAAAACAACGTGCAATTACCAGTTCAAAAGCTGACAAAGACTTGGCATATTCATATTCTTCATCATCATTTTGATCCATTTCCAACATAATAATATCTCCAGAACAATCCAACGATATCTAGATATATGAAATAGGTAGTTAGTAGGAATAGGTTCAGTCCGAATACCTCAGTTGGTTAACAATATAAAAATATAAGTACCTATAATTATTAAAAAGATAAACAGCATGTTTCTACATGCGCCCGACAGCTCAGCGAAACTAAACACAAAGTAGCAGCTGCTGCGGACTACATCAACAATGATGAGACCACGCGGGATACACAGCTTGAGCGTTGTCCGTTTTGCATAGAGTTTGCACGTGAAATTCCTGGAAGACGGTTGATAGTACTTTTTTATAGATTTCGAACCGATCGATACCGCTAGACTCGACCTTGTGAACAGAGAAATTAATGAAGTTACTAGTTTTCTTGAGATCCAGGACGAATCCATTCCACTCAAAGGCGACCTCGTTCAACCGAAGATGAGCTGATCAAGGAGCCGCGCAGCACAGACAATAGCGGACGATTGCGTATCGTGTTTATACATATATATATTATTACAGGGCTACGTGAAGGCAAGCATGTGCCCTGCTAGTAAGCATTGGTAGTACCTAGTTTTATCAGAAATGTCGTAATATTCCAAATTAAGTTTCTCCAATTTAAATGTTTAATTGAACTCATAGATTACCTATGGCACAACGATGAGATCCCGTACAACGCAAGAGCCAAGTGCCCTCGCGGCCACTCCTACTACAGCAACAGCTTGAACGCCAATAATAGCGATATCGACTTGCCTTCCGACGTCGAAAGTCTCCTTGACTACGGTAACAAAAGTGTCTGCTCCTACTGCGTCTGTAGCATGGCTGGAGACGGTGCTGGTTGCATGAGCAAAAGCCCCTGGTTCTGTGAATACTACAGAGTTCTACGCGAAGGAGATGCCCCAAGAGATATGTATAACGAGCTCTTCCAGCAAGACAGACCAGCATATTTCCGATCACTTTCGTGGAGATTGAGAAGGACCATGGATAATGGAATATTTGACTTGGTGCATACCGGTATGGGCCTTCAATATTTTGATGCACCAGTGTTTTTTCTTGTCTTCGCTTTTATCTCAATAGGTAGGAAATGATGCGGGGATTGTGTTAATTAAATGTAAGTTATGCCGTGTTTGTGATATGTCTTTGTTTTAGTATAATGCTATAATATATGCTATAGTATAATTTTTGAGAATTTATTACAAATTATTAATTTACGGTTTAATTGGATGATATAGAAGTTCTAACTCGGCCAGAGATGCTCTTAATGCATAGTTTAGAGTGCAGTTGATCAAGATAAACAAATAAAACTAAGAAACAAACTACAAACATATTTAATTTAAAATGGTCAGCTTGTCGCCTTTTGCAAGCCAATCACTATATACCAAGAAACCTATCAGACCAGCCAATTTTGTAGTTTCTCTTGTTTAAAACTGATGATTGGTGTTGCAGGAGGCGATGCGCTGTGCTGCGACCACCCGAACGGGCACCGGAGACATCTCCATCATCAGATCCGCAACAAGATCCGCCTATTGAAGAGGAAGGTCAACAAGGAGAACCTAATGTCCGGAGCGCCGCGTGAAGACTATGTGGACTTTATTGTTAATAATGATTAAGAAGATATCAAGGAGTAGGAAGACAAAAGATATTGGAGTGTTGAGGATTTAAATAACCAAGAATGATGTTTTAAAATTACTAATCTGAAAGTAAACAAAACCAAACAGGATTTTTTAAATATAAAAACAAAGTAAACAACATTTGAAGTTCCAAAAAACAATAAAACAAAATTTAATAAGGTTAAATTTTAAAAGGTTTTATTGTTTAAAAACAATAAAACAAAATTTAATAAGGTTAAATTTTAAAAGGTTTTATTGTTTAAAAACAATAAACACCACAGAAGGTATGAATGCTGATACAGAACTTAACCATTTTAAACATCAGATGTGAAACAAGATGTTTTGAAAAAACTACATGTTTTAGTGATTTTCAAACACATTATGTGATAGATCCAAATTAAATAATTATGTATTCTTAGACATGGTATCCTGGTGATAAGTGCTAGTGTCTGAATGGTTTTGCTATGAAAATGTGAAGTGTTGTTTTTTACTTTTATATGTGCTGTAATAAGATTAAATTATTTATTTTAATTCATTTTTGCTCTGTTATTCGTTGTGCTCAAAATTTGTATGAAGCCTCTAATATTTTAACCTTTTGCACTTGAAACACGCATTTTCCAGCTACACTGACGAGCACCGCACTTTCTTCTGTATTGATAAGAATAGGAATCTATTTATTTCTTAAAAGAATACTTGCTTCTTCTAAATTACTTTCACTAATTTTAATTTAATTTGTGGTGATACAAGATGTTTCAGTTTGGTGAGTTTTTCGATTGATTTTTATTATATTGATTATGAGGACTTCGACCTTAGTTCTTAAAATTTTAATGCTATATTTATATTTCAGTGGGCGGTGGATTGGAATCATCAAATTGTGTTCCTTTAGTATCAGAATATACGGACTGCACAGATGGTAAGATATTTAGCACCAAAAGAAAGTTACCCTTAAAAAGACCAATGATTTTGCTGTTATATCATTAGTAAAAGCTGAATAGTTACTGCGTGTTCTGTCTCTTTCGATTGAGTTTTAAACTGCTGTTCAATGCAAAAGACAAAACATTTTCTAACTGTTCCAAGGATAATTCGAGTTCTATAGTAACACCGTCAGAGATCAAGATTGAGATTAAGTGCGCCCGCACATTGAGCCACTTATCGCGGCCACTAAACACGACCACAAACAGCAGACGAGTTTTTTTCATACATTTTGTGTAGTATCCGCGCAAACCGAGCGATCGAGTGGCTGCGTTCGACCCACAAGCTGCGGGAGTAGCCCGAGCTCGCTATTTGTGGCCGCGTATTGTCGCTCGCCTCGCGCGAACACTCGGCCACAGTAGCTGGCTTCTCCCCGGCGCCCGCGTCCCCAACACACGTCAGTCTTGCTGCAAGCACGCAGCCGAACGCTCGTCACGATGTCGGCGGATTTCGATGTAGATGCTTTATCTCTGATTTAAAAGAGCGCCCTGCTATTTGGGACTTAAGGTCAGAATTATACAGCGGCAGAGGAGGTTTAGTGGCTTTAGAGTCGGTGACTGGTGGTCGCTACTATTGGCTCAATGTGCGCAGGATCTTAATAAGAACAACGAATGTCACTACCTAAATACTAAATAAGTTTAAATACTACTGGTGGTATTGGCTGCGATTGGTGGCTGCGTCTAGTGGCTTGACTGAGCCTCTAGTGGTCGTGTCTAGTGGCCGCGACTAGTGGCTCAATGTGCGCAGGATCTTAATAAGAACAACGAATGTCACTACCTAAATACTAAATAAGTTTTTTGTAAAAATATATTTTATAAAATCGTAACCGTGTGCTGGTCAAAATGAGCCTAAATACGGCCAGTCTACTATTATACACATCGAGGAATTCCGTTGTCCACCTTCTATTTCCATCATCAGATCTGCTCGCTGACCATCATATTGTATTGTCTATCATCGGAACTTGACAGGTGGGTATGCCAAGTTTCAGCTCAATCGGTTGAGAATAACTGCTTTAATATTGAGTTGCAATATTCCACCCGGATTCCACCCAGACAAATATACATTGCAAGGTTGTAATAATGCATGCAAGAAACGCTGATTATGGCTGTATCTGAACATACAAAGGTATCTGAACTGTTTCACTAAGCATTCTGTAAACCCCCTATTACGCAATCAATAGTTTTGATTTGATTTGATTGATGGTATCTATTGATGTGTTATCTATAGTGTGTGTACTACGGTTTCAGATAACCAATGCTCCGGTTGCTCAAGATGCAGTTGTACAGCTGAGGGTAAATGGAACTGCATTATCAGCCATAAGTGTCCTGACGAGCATATTAGCGACTACAAGACCTTTGACTACAAGAACTTGGAAGACGATGATATTGATCAAGCTCTTATTCAATTGGAAAGAGGTAAGTCGATAGATTTAAATGTTAATAGAGTAGATTACGTAGTTATTATTATGTTGACGACGTCTGTGGCGCGGCGGGCGAAGGTTCGCCTGCGACGCAGGAGGTTGCGGGTTCGATTCCCGCCTCAGAACACATATTTGTACGATCTGCAGATATATATGCTCAGGGCGTTTTGGGTATTTTCTATATAAAATAAAAAATATCTATCTATGTAATGTATTGTATTAAGGGGGCCCCTCCCGATGAAATTAAATAATAATTTATTGCATGAAATATGGTACAAGAGGATGAAAAAATATATATAAGATTATTTAATCTTAAGACCAGCATATTTCGCCATTAGTTTGTTTCGTTATTCGATTTGAACTAAAACCTTATAGGTTCGTTCAATTCAATGTTTGAAAGACACGCATTGTGAAAATGAGAGCCAGTGCCAGATCACTTGATTCAGATTCAGCTACTTACCTGCGGAAAGGCTAAATGCGCAAAATATTCATAAAACTTGTTCCAGGACGTACGTGTTTTTGAGAAAGCCTTACTAGTTTTTGTCAAAAATGTTTCCTCCTCCTGCGTCGCAGGCGAACCTACGCCCTTCGCGCCACAGAGGTCGTCAAATACCGATGATTGCCGATGCCTCTTACTTTTGTAGTAGTAGTAGTTCTCTGAGTCAACTCGGAAGAATCGGCGTTTGTATGTATGCATTTACCTATGTATGTATGTATATATGTATGTATGTATGTATGTATGTATGTTTGTATGTATGTTTGTATGTATGTTTGTTTGTATGTTTGTATGTATGTTTGTATGTATGTTTGTATGTATGTTTGTATGTATGTATGTATGTATGTTTGTCCGAGCATAACTTCTGAACCGTTAATCACAAAGATACACGCGAAACACATACACGCCATACCGCCTATCAGCCTACTATACTATACTAGCGACTCGCCCTGGCTTCGCACGGGTAGCCCCCGGTGAAAAACAGCCCCCTCCTAACCCCCCCCCCCCCCCTATGTGCTTCTCCTGGTTCTAAGCTACCTCCCCACCAATTTTCAGCCAAATCGGTTCGGCCGTTCTTGAGTTATAAGTGGTGTAACCAACACGAATTTATTTTATATATATAGATTATAATACACTATAGGATATTGTTACTGAAATGTTGTGTTGTGTCTGTGTGTAACTTGTAATGTGTTGATAATAAAAAAAACATTAAAAAACCTTACAGAATTGGAGAAGAAAGAAACGAAAGATCAACCAGACTCCAGTGTGCCTCTTGTTCTTGTACCAGATAAGCTGGAAGATGTTTTACTAGGTAACGTCACTATATAAATTCAATCTTTGAAATCTGATGATAATTGCGTTTTCTAAGCGAGCGTTTGTGATGTTTTCAGGTTATGTAGTTGGTATTCCTAAACAAAAGCACTGAAATTGCACATTATGTAATATAGCACTTTACACCTATTGTATAATTTGACTTTAGTTTAAGTTACTATGGGATTATGGTAAGTTGAACTTTCTAATTAGATCGGTTAAGTTGAAGAAGTTATTGATTTTGTGATTTTACAGAAGAAAAAGAAGTTAACATGGAAGAGCAAATACTAGCGCTAATGAGGACGAAGAGATCTGTTAATGACACGGTCCAAGGAGGTGATAAAGACAATGACACGATCACATTCCATCATGCCGTAGACGAAATCAATGAAGGTACGTACGTAAAGGAATTTACAGTGCAGGCAACGCATTGGCAATTCCTCGGGTGTTGCGGATGTTAATAAACGCCGGTAACCACTTACCATCAGGCGGGCCTATAAGTCAATTTGTCAGGCCATTATATAAAAAAAGCGGCCACGTGCGAGTCAGACTCGCCCATGAAGGGTTCCGTAGCAGCAAGTAACATAATATAAAAGTTCTTGGATGGATACAGATATGACGTATTAAAAAAAAACTACTTGTTAGATATCGTTCAAACCAATTTTCGTTGGAAGTTTAAATGGTAATGTACATCATATATATTTTATAGTTTAATCATTCTTATTTTAGCAGTTACGGGGGCGGGGGAGGACACATATTACCACTTTGGAAGTGTCTCGCGCGCAAACTATTCAGTTTAGAAAAAAAAAAATAGAAACCTCAATATCATTTTTGAAGACCTATCCATAGATACCCCACAGGTATGGATTTGATGAAAAAAAAAGTTTGAGTTTCAGTTCATGTACCCAAAAATTTACTGTTTTTTTTCTATTTTTGTGTGAAAATCTTAATGCGGTTCACAGAATACATCTACTTACCAAGTTTCAACAGCCCAGCTCTTATAGTTTCGGAAAAAAGTGGCTGTGACATACACGGACAGACAGACAGACAGACAGACATGACGAATCTATAAGGGTTCCGTAATTTGGTAACGGAACCCTAAAAACGGCAAAAAACACGTTTATTGTATGGGAACCCCAATTTTTTTTTCTTCTATTTTTTAGTATTTGTTCTTATAGCGGCAATATAAATACATCATCTGTAAAAATTTAAACTGTCTTACTACCACGGTTCATGAGATACAGCCTGGTGACAGACGGACAGACAGATAGACAGACGGTCGGACAGGAGTCTTAGTAGTAGGGTCCCGTTTTACCCTTTGGGTACGGAAAACTAAAAAGGAAGTAAAATTATAAATGTGAATAACATACATGATGAATGAATACCAATTAATTCTGGTTAGCATTTTGTTACAGACACGCTAAAGAATCAAAATTTATCAGGCACTATTGCAGCTCAGAAAGTTGATATGTTACCACAAATCTCAAGAAGAACTAGTGTGCTGAATAAACCAACATTAAATTCCGTAAAAATAGAATATACTAAGCCGAGAGAAGATATCCACCGTGATGACAATAAAGTTGATACTCCTGCAATTCATGACGACAAAGAAGATTTAATTATACACAGCAATATCTATAATAGTATGGGTAATCAAAGCCAAGAGGGTAAAGATAAAGAATTGTCGAAAATTTTAGTGAATGAGCTGAAAGGAGGATTTACAGAGACAATCGGAGATAAGACAGCTCCAGTCATATCTAATATCACATTTACTCCAGAAAATGACACACTGACCGCTATGGCTTTTATTGCTGGCAATTTATTGAATAAACTATGGCAAATGGAAAAGGATACAAGCGATGATCATTTTGATACTGAAATACTGATACAAGAAAAAAATTCTGATTTGTTGGAATTGTTCAAGGAACCTCTTAATATGCGCCAAGAATTATTTTTAAAAAATACTTTAGAGCAGCTATCTACGGCTTTAAATCATAATAAAAACGTGGAAAACATTTCTCTGTGTAAAAAAGTAGAGGAAGTTAAAACACTAATTTTCGGTAAAAAAGAGGATAAGAGGATAAGTGGAGGATGGAGAGTTAATAGTGAAGATAAAACTAATTGTAATAAAAGTAATCAAGGCAACGAAGTGAACCAAAATACTGCTACAGTAGAAGCTCTTAAGAAAATCAACAATGTATTAGATTTGATAAAGAAATATGAAAACGTTAAAAATAGCTTAAGTAATATGAAATATGGAAAAGTCCACGACAACTCGTTATTTAATCTAGATAAAGCTATAACAAACGACGAAAAATTATCTCTTGACTTATACGGTCACACTTTAGAAACGATTACTAAATTACTTTTACCAAACAAAAGTAATAAAAAGATCGTGAAATCAATTAAAAATTGTAATCTTTTTTCTTCTGAAAAAGATCTACGGAATAAACTATCCGGTATAAAACTAGGTGATATGAATCTTACAACTAAAGATAGAATAGTATTAGACTATTTGGCTCATATTCAAAGTAACCCCAATTGTTTATTGAAAAAACAAAATGATAAAATATCACGGCCTTCAATAGAGGGAAACATTTTACTAAATTTATCCGAGTTTTTTAAAATCAAGTCATTATCCGATTTGGTAAAACTAGTGGAGGAAGAGAAACCTCCTGTGCCTGTATTCCGTACACAGGATTTCACGACTCAAAAATCTGTAAAAGAACAAACTACACAGTCAATCAAGAAAGATAGTTCAATAAAGTTTCAAGAAACAAAAGAAAAGTTGAAAGGACATTTAAAATTTATTCTTGAAGATCTAATAGCGTTACAAAAAGTCGAGGGCAAAGGCACATCAGGTAAAGATATGCAAATTATGAAGGCACTGCCATGCATATACACTATTTTGAACGCTGGTAAAAAAGAAATAAAAACACCCAATATATATGAGACTACGACTACTCCTATAGATGTAAGCCCCCCAGGAAAAATACAAGAAATATTCAGTAACCTAAGGAAAGAATTGAAGTTGGCACAAACGAGAAGAACAAGTAATTTCAGTGGGCCAAGACCAAAATCAGCAGTTGTATGGGAAAGAGTAATAAAAAATGCCGATGGAAAACAGAAGCTCAAAACTCGTAGACTCTTAGGTAAAGCCCCGAAAACCATTGAAGAATTGAAAGAAATAATGGATAAAATAGAAATGTCATCGGGTTCGAATATGTATAAAAACATCGCATACCTAAATGAAGTACCCCCAACAGAACGATTGTTGTTACTGAAAACATTGAATGCAGAAACTTTGAGGTATATCACAATTCTGGAAAAAATATATACGTTACCAGCTATGTCTGATTTACCAAAAGAAAGTGTCAAAGAATTGAATGAATTCTTTGATAACGTGGCTATGAATGTAAATTTGAATAAAAGAGTACTTCAGAGCTTAAGCATATCTAATAAGATAAATAATATTTATTTTGGCACTGATAAGCAAATAAAAAACAAAGAATTGAAACTTGAACGACCTTCAGTACACGCACAAACTGCTTACGATACAAAACTGTCAAGAGATCAAATAATTAATCAGCTGATTAAAAACCGTATACTATTGTTTGTTCAAACGAAGGAGGCTACCGGTGAAATTCAATATGATATAAACTACGATATAGCTAAGAAAATACTATTACATTTAGAAGTTGGAAACTTTGAACTTGCGAGGGAGTTATACAAAGTATTCGCTAGCTTAAAACAAAGGGATCATACGAACGTAAAAAACAAAAATAATGGTGAGCGAACGTCTGATAAACTGGAACATAGGAGTCGTTATCTCGTTTCTAAATATTGAACTGTTTTCAGGTCATGCCAGAGAACAGACAAACCTTCACTTAAAATATAGAAGACAACAACAAGTGGAACCACTAATCAAATTCGAAGAACCGAAAACGGTCAACAAAGCCTTGTTAAATCAAGACCAGCTTATCAAACAGTTGATGAATCTCAGAAATCTCGTATAATATTAGAAATGTTTGTATTTTTATATATTTGTACCAATAAAACTCTTGACTATCCTGTTTGCAGTTATGTCTTTTATTTTCATAACCAAATTATCATCCACTGACAGCATTTTTTTTTGTATTTTTCTTGAACTCTTTTTTTCTTGTTGTAATTGCGACCACTTTTGTTCTTTTCTTGTTGGTATTTTTTCTACTTGCAACTGTAAAAGGTAATAATAACATTAATTTCACCAATTTTCTCCACTCTATTTCATGTATTTAAATTGTTTACCTCTTTTAGACTTTGCAGCAATCGTTTTGGTTTTCATCGTAGTTGAAACAACTTTCCTGCGTTGTGTGTTGGTTGTTTTTTTAGGTGCAGCTGAGAAATACATTAATTTCAATGTTGTTGTTATTTTCTATTATCTACTTGTACCATTATATTATGACTTACCTTGGTTTTGTGTGTTTCGCAGATTTTTCTTTAACTTTTTAGCAGTTATAGGAGGATTTAGTTTGCCTCTCAAATATTTTGGAATAATATTCTTCAAACGATTATTAATTCTGCTCAATTCAAGAGATCTTTTATCTCTAGGAATTACGTTTAATGTATTTTGCCAATTTTTCATAATTTCTTCATATTCGGATATTTTCTTCTGAGCTAGCTCATCTAGTCTTTTTTTTGCTATAGTTTTTACTATTTTAGATGGTGGCATTTTCTCATGTACTAGTTCAGCTATATCCTTCTTGGAGCCCTTCAACAGGTTTTTTAATTTATTCATAAACGACTTCTTTTTCGTTGGTGTCATAGCTTTATTTACCATTGCACGGTTTTCAAGCCCTGTATGGTACCTTCTGACTATTTGTAATTTTTTCGCAATAACTTTCATGCCATTGTTGATTTTGCCTAATAATTCTTCTCCTAATCTTCCTTCTATAGGTATCATTCTTCGACTGTGAGCAAAATCTATCAGCGCTAGAGCGTCATTCAACTTATTGATATCTGCTGATAGAGTGAAATGAAGTAGCTTCATAGCGTATATTTTGTCAGCTGGTGCAGTCGTCGCTACATTTGCAGTCATACGCTGCCATTTGATTCCTACGTTTCTTAAGTCGTTCGTCAAATTATAATCAGGGCCATACACTTTCAATCCAATTAAGGAAAAATCATCCACGTAGTGATTTTTAATAACACGTTTGACAATTTTGCGAGTAGTTTGTGATAGAGGTGATAGAGCTTCTAACTGAGGCATATCTTTATCGATTACTTCTATAATTTTAATCAAATACCCTTTTGTTGAATTTAAATTACCATTACCTTCGGTGTCCAATAACTGTCTTCTTAGGCTTACACCTTGTGTCAGTTTCAAATCATTATGTATATTAGTAATATTTCCTTGTTTACGAACGAAAAAACTCATAGCCTGAATAAGGGTTTGTAAATCTTCAGACAAGTTGTAAGTTTTAGATAGCTTCTTTATTCCAACAACATCTCTTATAACTTCGTAAATGTCACGTTTAGTTTTGTATATTAATTTATCTAGTATATCTGGGTTGTTCTTCCTACGATTGAATTGAATTTCAGGGAAAATTTCTCTATTGTAGATTGATAGAACTGTGTTTGTACCGTTCAGAACTTCCTGACTATTCACCTTTAAATCTAAATCAGTATCATTGTGGTATGTTATGAATCGGACCAAGTTTTCTTTGATTTTCCTTAGATATTTTAGTTCTTGTTTTGTATCATTTAGAATTTTATTCAGTGGGATTAGAACGCTATTTTCAAGTCCAGTAATAGGCCTTTTAATATTTGAATTGACTTCAGTAGTAGTTTTTGTCGTGGAATTTAATTTAACTATCGTTGACACATCTCTTTTCACAATATTGATGGCATCAAATCTTGTTGCGTCATTTAATTTTGCATCATAGGTGTAATATTCTCCACTGCTGTGCAAATCCATTAAATCTTAAAAGAAATAGTATTTTCAGAATAGAACTTACAAACAGACTTAGATGTACTTCAAATATAATAATGTGTACCTAAAAAGCTCACCTGAAGCATTCAATTTATTATAATCATCTCTTTTCAAAGAAGCTAATAGATCTATAATCACTTTGGAAGATGTTTCAACAATTGGTTCTGCTGTAGTATTTTCAGTTCTACCTAGATTTAGCATATTTATAAATTGTTCAGTATCATTGTTGGTAACAACTCTGATTTCACCCAAGCCTAGATAAACATTTGTTTTATTAAGTTGTGGTTTTCTGCTATTATATTTTTGATTGTCAAATGCTACATTTCTAAGAACTTCGCCAAATTCAATGTTATCAGTCTTATCTGCTTCAATGTTATATGCTTTGCTGGATTCTGCAACAAACATAAAAAAACACACAATTTTTTTTTAATGCATATTAAATAACTATGACTGCTGTCATTAGGTACCTGTTCTAGTTCTTGTATGTGTTTCGTTATTTTTATTTTCATACATCTCAGATTCCTCATCCATGTCAGGTTTTACTTCGTGGCTCCACTCCGCTGTTTCAGCATATGCTTTAAGCGATGTGGTAGTTGGTGGATTTTCTATTATCTCGTCGTTAGACCTTTTCATCCTCGCAATTTTGTCATCTGTAATTTAAGTAAGCTTCATTTGTGACACTTTAGTCGATGAGAAGTTCTGAAACATCGCATAGAAACTTGGTTTTGGATGAGAATAATGATGCGGCTGTGCCCTTTGCTCGACTGGACGGGGGCAGTGCCGTGCCTCCAGATATTATGGTGACAGCGAGCTGATCTGATGATGGAGACTCTTCGATGGTTAATAATAGTAGTAGACTGGCCGCGTTTGGGCTCACAAGCTCACAGTTCTGCTTACTGTTTTAATCTTTTTGTGCATTATTAGGGTACCTGTATTTTTTTAAAGGTTAAAAATGGCTCGTTTTTCGTTTTGTACGGACAAGTGGGCACTATAGTTTCCTCCTGAAAGCTAAAGAAGAAATAAATAAATAATGCTGGACAGTTCACACAACATTATCTAGCCCCAAGCTAAGCAGAGCTTGTGTTATGGGTACTAGATAACTGATATACTTAATACAATATATTACATAGACAGATATTTTTTATTATGCATAGAAAATACCCAGAACACCCTGAACAAATATCTGCGATCGCACAAATATTTGTTCCGAGGCGGGAATCGAACCCGCAACCTCCTGCGTCGCAGGCAAACCATCGCCCGCCGCGCCACAGAGGTCGTAAGGAGGAGAAAGGAAGATAAATTATGTAAAGGAGCCCACGTGTTGGTTGGTTGGCTGGTGGGTCTACTTACTCTTTAAGGACTCCACCACGGAGACGAGAACTTTATGGTCTACATTCAGCTCCGGTTCAGCGCGACATCGCTGCACTTGCTTACAGCGCCATCTTCCGAGCGCATCACATGAGCACGATTTGCAGCCTGTGCAGATATTTTCTGGGAAATTAATAGGAATTTAAATGTTTTTCAAAAATTCCGTTCCAGCGGGACTCAAACCCGCATATACGCCTCTAAACGGCGATGCCTTGAAAAATTCGGTCATGGAATGCCGAAGGATGCATACCGACAGACTTTTAATTACAATACATTTTTTTACAGAAACATTATGAAACAGTTTTGCTACCTGAACACCGCTGCTAACGATCTAAAGGTAGCTTAACAGATACAAATCACTACCAGATGGAAGCGTCCCTAAGATGCTGGTTGCATTGCCACGCTGACTGAATAGCAATACTAATGCTTTGAGCCGGATAAGAGCCAGCTCTCGGGTCACGCGACGCTTCTACCAGACGCCCAGAAAGAATTTTGAAAGGGCCTCGGTACCCCGCGGACCCAGAGTCTGGTCCCGAAAGGCTCAAATGTAATTCTGAACAGTAGTACTAGTATAGTATTATTTTATATGTGACAGTAGTAATGTCAAAGTTACGATGTTTGGATGTTTAATAATCAATCACGCCGAAACATTTGGTAACATAGATTGACCCGGAATGAGCTATAAGTAATGCTAATTTTTAGCCCGATAAAACGCGAGCGAAGCCGCGGGTGGGTACTACTATATAATTAAGGAGCAAAATAGAAGCAAACTTCGTTTGTACGTAACTATATAGTGTGGGACTTTTTTTTTTATACTACCAAGGTAGCAGGTATGCATACGGCCCACCTATTGGTAAGCGGTTATCGTAGCCTATGGACGCCTGCAATACCAGAGGCATCACACGCGCGTTGCCGACTCTTTAAAAATTTCCGAACACCCCTTTAGAAGAACCCCATACTGTAGTCACTTGGGAAAACCAGGGGATTCCACAAACTGAGTGTTCGCGTACTTCGGGGAGAGACCGTGATTGGCGCTTTATTATAATGTCTTCTTCCTTCTCTGGTGCTGGTTGCCGGCGCAGTGACAGGGCCACTTCAATGGCTGTTCTCACCTTTGTTGCAATCCGTCAACTGAGACACGAGCGGGATGCAGAATGGCGGTATCCAAGACACAGCGGCTGTAACAAAGTTATATATATTACAAGCTTTAATTTAAAAAATATTGCGTCCTTAATAACTTAGTTACAAGGACGCAATCGCGCTAACTTTGAACGTTATTACCAAAATAAAACCAAAATCGTTCACGTTACTTCGTACGTCTGGATTGAGGGATCCTTGCTTGAATTGAGCAGTAATTTCCTTAATCCGCAAAGTTTCAGGTAGTTGAAATATTCTGTGTTTCAGGCCAATTCAAGCAAGGATCCCTCATTCTAGCCACGAAATAACTTGCACGGTTCTGGTAATAACGTTCCAAAATTCGCACGATTGGGGCCCAGATGATAGAAATAAAGGGTGGAAAACGGAACTGTGTCTGTGGGGGAAAATCTGGCAATAGAATTTTCGACCACTTCCCAATATCCGATTGAGCTGAAATTGATTATGTTAAAACAGTTACCTAGTCCAACCATGTCATGAACTAAGATGTCAACTTCGCTAGCCTCCCCGCCTGTTTCCGTTCTGCTGAGTGCTTCGTTCACCTCCGCGTAGTATTGGCAGCGATCTCTTTGTATCTCCCAGCAATCGTCTTCGAAGCACATGGAGCATGACTCGAGTCGCCGTGACGTGAGGAGTTCGTAGCGGAAGGTATCATCATGAGTGGTGAATGCTTCTGAAAACAAAGGCATATTAGCTAATAATTCCTCCTCCACTATTTTAAGGAGCTGGGCTGGCTGGACTAGGATTAGCAGGGGGACAATACACCCCGATGCGGACGGCAGTGCAGATCTTATCTCCCCCATTCAGAATTAGAATTAGCCAATATGTTGATACAATAGGTACCGAGGTATATATATTACTTAGGTCGTTATTTTCCTAATCCATTTATATTTTCTGGATTATCCTGGAAACGGCTGCACCAATTTCCACCAAAGAAAACTAAGCACCATCTCGCTAACACCATCTTTCTTTCTTTATTTTTTTCTGGCTCATGCTGAGACAGAGACCATTTTGTGTTTCAATGCAATTTTTTTATTATGTCTTCTATTTTATTTTAGTTTAGTTTTAGTTAAGATCAAATAAAATAATTTCTTTCTTCTTTCTTTCTTTCTTTCTTACAAAAAAAACGCATTTAAACCACAGCACCCGTTTCGGAATTACGTGGCAAAGAAGAAACATGCCATTTGACAGACACGCAACATTTGGTTTTGCTGTGTCATCCCTCTGATGGTCGCTTAAAGATCTTTGAATTTTTGTATCGAGGAGTTATTGATTTGGCTAAGCTAGTCCTCGAATTTATAGTGTAGTATTTATGCATGCAACATCATCGGTGAGACAACGGCCAATATCCGTCACCAATCAGCCTGCCAAGCGGGGCGATCCTATGGCAAATCCAAACCCCCATTGCATTCTAAAGGGGAGGCCTCATCCAAACAGTGGACGTCTCACGGCTGATGATGATGATTATCCAGCCTATGGAATGCCTTCATCCACCCACTTCTGGTGACCTCAGGTTGGGGAATGATCTCCCTGCTGTGGTTTTCCCAAGCGACTACAGTTCTTCAAAAGAAGTTGTTGGAAATTTGTAAAGGGTCGGCAACGCGCGTATTATGCCTCTGGTATTGCAGGCGTCCATAGGCTACGGCAACCGCTTACCAACAAGGTGGGCCGTGGGCGGCCGTATGCTTGTTTGCTACCTTGGTAGAATTTAGAAAAAAAATCCTTTGGGGCTTTCTTCTACTGGTTTGTGGAGGTGGAACAGTGAATCTAGGTCTACAAAGGAGGAGGGGACACTGCGTCAGGAAACCTTCTACTGTGCCTACTGTTGCTTGCTTGTCTTTGCCGATGGGCGAGGTGGAGTACCCTTGTTTGAGACTGGCAGTACCAACATTTCCCTCATGAGCGGTTCATCTAAACCACTAATCATCAAAGAAGCATAACACCTAAAACGCTTATTGTCTGATTAGTAAATTACCTAAATTGCGTACGGTCTAAGTAGAAAAATGCCTGAAATGCATTTGAATTCTTTAGCATGACGCTACTCGCAATGGGGAGGAGTTGCCCTCTCATCACAGCAGAGTGGCTCCATACTATGCCTGGATGATGAGCCAACAGCAGGAATGGTCTGTTTGTTCCCACGTTTGTTATTGTGCTGTAATCCAAATTCAAATGTGAAATAAACGGCGAAAAGGTGGTTTTCTCCCGCTACCTTTTCCGGGTGTAGCCAGTATCGCACCCGCTGAGCTATGTCCGGAAGAAAGGTGATGGACAGGAGGGAAGTGACATCTCTCCTTTTTGCTGCGAATACATGGGTTTTCTCGCCTTTTTGTGGTGGAAGAGAGAGAGAGAGAGAGAGAGATAGAGAGAGAGAGTCGCTGGGCTCGCGTGGTGGTCAGGGTGAGGGCTCTGGAATAACAACCTGATATGAGCCTACGGTTGGTGGTACAGTATACCAGTGCAGACCCTGTGGTGCCACAGTTTTTTTGGAGCCCATCGACATGCGAAAAGTATGGCCAATTTTAGTAAATCCGAGAAACCTCATATAACCCAACCACACCCTCAATGTGGAGGGGTAAATGGTAGCAGATTTCCCCCTCGACTATAAACTAAACGGTCTACAAAAGGACTAACAATTACCTACCGCTACCAGAGTTCCGGTACCTAATTTTTGAAGAAAAAGTAACAATCACACATGACGTCATATAATGGTAAACAATAGGCAGCACAATCTCAAATGGTAAATATTTATGAATTTCTTGACTTGGTACCTGCCCACGATTCTCAAGAAACCTGAAACATCCTATGAAAGTATGCAATCTCACCTGACACGCAGTGGACCAAGAGACAGACGGACAGGCCGAACAGGCCGGACAGGTCGGACAGGCCGGACAGGCCGGACAGGCCGGACAGGCGGACGGGCGGAACGGACGCGCAGCACATACCAACGGCTCAGTGTACACTGCTACTCACATTTCGTAATTTGTTTACTGTTTCGATTGGGTTTGAGAGTGGGACGGACTCAGCTCAAGTTATTATTAATATCGTATAGCACGAGGAAATCCACGAGGTGACAAGTAATTAATTTTGTAAAAATTAAAAAATCCCTTAACGTAATGAAACGGCTGAACCTATTTTGATCAAACACAGCTAAGAACACACTCGAAAAATTCACATTAAAAAAAAAACGGTTCAAACTTTCGTGAGCTACGATGCCACAGACACACACACACACACACACACACACACACAGACACGTCAAACTTATAACACCCCATAATTTTTGCGTCGGGGGTTAAAAAGAGAGTCACTTAAGACAGCCAGGCAGAATACTTCAAACAAAAAAAAAAAACGCCACGTGCCGCTTGAAAAAGTGGTTTTTATTGAATATCTCATGAAATATAGATAATTTTAAAAACCCTCCGTTTTATAGTATTGATCTCATTTATAAAAAAAATTACTCAATGATCTGTACCATATTGACAAACAATCGAATCTAGCCAATAGTTAGAGGTAAATATGTTTTTTTTTTAATCGAGAAAATTTTGTCCGTTCGTGTTTCCGTCTGGGTGATCCCTGGGTATTATAAAGTAGTATCAATGCATATTTTTAATATGAATGTTGTACTTGATTTTGTCAGTTAAAAATCTAATGTAAGTGTGATCTAAGATTGGTAATTTGGCGTTATACCCCACCTTAAGAGATGTCTTAAGTGACTGACGCGATGTCGAACAATAAAATAAAACAAATAAATAATGCTGGACAGTTCACACAACATTATCCAGGCCCAAGCTAAGCAGGGCTTGTGTTATGGGTATTAGATAACTGATACTATCGAGTCATTATAAATGCAGTTGTAGTGTAGAGTAATCAGTGATTTTTGGATAATTTTATTAAGAGTAATTTCGTATTCACCGGAGTCACAGTTTTACAATCTACATATATAAAACTGTGCCGGAGTTCAGTTTGATTATTTTATCCTGAACTATTTTATCCGAACCCTAGCTCGTAATAATATTGAATAACTTTTTGCAGTTTTCTAGAAATTATTATGAACTTCCTCAGTCCTTCCTCGCATAAAAAACTTTAAATTTTTCCGAATGTTTACTAACATGGCCGCTGGTGATCGACTGGCTCGTCACTCGTCATGTTAACTCAGAGCCATGGACAGCCTGCTGAGGATAATTGCTTCGATTGTGGTGTTGATAGAAGTGATATTTTCAAAAGGTGAGTATTGTCTACCTCTAGAACTGTCTAGCAATTCATAACAACAAAATATCTTAAGGTGGAAGGTGGGGTTTTTCCGCAAAATTACCAATCTTAGATTTGATTTTTTGAATAAGTCAAGTACAATTATAAATATAAGGTATTCAAATTATAAATATGCATGGATATTACATTATAATTCCGAGGGATAACTAGATGTACCAGAAACACGATAGGGGTAGGGTAAGGGTGCCGGTGAAATTACAGGCACATGAGACTTTTCATCTTTATGTCTCAGGGTGGCGGGCGCAGTGCAATGCCACATAGGTTGCGTCGTAGGTGGACGTGATCTATGAGGTAATGCACTGTTCATAGGCAGAGGTTACCGCTTAACATCAGGTGGGCCTCTTGCTTGATCCGTCATCCAAGTAGTATAAAAAAAAAAAAAAAAAAAGGACAACATTTTCTCGATAGAAAAAAAACCCAAAGTTACCTCTAACTTTTGGCTAGATTGTTTACTAAAATGGCGCATATTATTGGGTAAAAATTAGATAAATAAAATCAATACAACAAAACTGTAGGGGTTTTATAAAAATATCAATATTTTACGAGATATTCAGTAAAAACTAAGTTTTCGTGCGGCGCGAGGCGTTTTTTTTAGATGAAGACTTCTCCCAGGGTTAGAAACAGAGCATCAGTTTAATTGAAGTATGAATTGTTTGTTAGGTGCTTATAGCATTTCAGGCCTCCGTGTTCGATGGTTAGGTGTATCTGGCAACCTCTGGCGACCTCTTTGTAATCCTAGAATGGCTCCGTTGATAACTTTTAAGGTAGAAACGCTTATTTTGTGTGAAGTCAAGACAACAGATTCTAACAGGAATTGTACAGCGCAGCGGTTTGTATAGAGATGATACCTAGATATAGTTATTTATGATACAAGTGCGGGTCGCGGGCTTACTATAGTCACGAGTTTGTAAAAACCTATTTCCGCACGTGTGTCATACAACGTTTTTCAACACATTTGTGAGAAAACAGTGCAATAGGTAAATAAACTTTCTGCGAGTCTTCCATGATATAAAGTTATTGTAAATCATTAAACAATTTAATTTTCTGCAATTTGCGCCTCATTCAAGTAGATTCCATTCCCCGATTGAACTCTCATTATTATTTTGTTTTTTAAATATCAGTCAGAAGGTTGCACCAATCTTTGACGTTTCTTATATGAAAATGGCGTGAATTTGCAAAAGGAGCCACGTTGGCGTGGTGAAAATTAAAACTACATCTTTCGTCTCATTTTCTCTAGTAAGACAAACGTATTGAGCAAGAGCGCTTGTAAGGAGGTACGATTATTCAGCTTGAGAAATAATCCAACCTCTAAATTGAGGAGATTTTAAACTCCTTGGTGGAATTCTTATGTTTTTATATGGAAATTTTAAAAAAACCGTACAGGATATGCACGCTATTCAACGGAACGTGCGGTAAAATAGGTACTCTCACCTGAGTACATATTTTACCACAGATTCCGTTGTATGGTGCTTAATTTTTAAGTTTTGAACGTTGTATAAACAGGCTTCGTAAATGCAGTTTTTGAGCAAATGTGTTGAAAAAGTTTTTTCCGCGTGTGTTGTACTGACTACTGCTTCATTACGTATAGGTAGGTAGGCTGTTGATTATTATGTTGTTTTTGTTATACATACCTGAGTAATTGCTTTCTTTAGCCTGTGAGAACACCATTGTTTAAATCTGTACCTATTATAGTTAGGTTTTATACTCATATTGTAGTGGTTCCCACGAAATGTGTTGGAAACTCTTGATTCTGGTTTAGAGATAGTTTAAACATTCAACGTTGGGAATCATAATCTATACCTACCTATAATTATGTTGTTGTTTTAAAATAAAACTATAACTAGGTTGAATTAAATATTACATTTAATATTTGAAAATTCTTATTGAGAGAAACTGTTTATCCGATATAGAGACCAAAAAGTTATTTTTAGGGTTCCGTACCTCAAAAGGTAAAACGGAACCATTATCACCATTATCACTTTGTTTCATTGTTGTCTGACCGTCTCAATCTTTGAAAAATCATCACGCTGAAAGTACCTACTAGACGGATTTAAATGAAACTTAGTATAGTTAGTACTACATAAACATTATACAATAATATATCAATTATTTATTATCCTTAAAAGGGAAAGGATTCCTGTGGGATAGGCGGTGTTGTCTGTGGGGGGTAATCTCTGGAACTACTTATCCGATTCCAAATATTCTTTCACTTACATGAAGCTGCATTATGGCTGAGTGCTCTTGCCACGTTCTATTAGCTTCCGCCTGCGGGTACGCTCGTGATTAGTGTAGCCCAACTCAACTTCACAACGTTTTCTAGGATTTACATGGTATTTGCAGATTTGATGTATGCTGGTTACAGGAGAGGCGAAGGGGTCTATTTTTTCTCCTGTTACTTTGTTCTGTCTCCCAGTTAGTACATTCCCATCATCGGAGTCTTTTCTTTCATTTGTCATTAAATATTATCTTCCCAATTTGTCCACAGATATCCCCGTCTCCTCTAACTACGAGCTCAGGCACAAGGAGTCCTGCCCAGGACCGGGCTTCTACTACCCTGGACCATGTTATATATGTTTCTGTAATGAGAAAAACTTGGCTACTTGCTGGGTGAGAGAGGGCCGACAGTGTGACGCGGAGCGGCTTCAGCAAATGTAGGTATCTAGATACTCTTCATCATCTCATTCCAATGAATATACATATATACATACATACAAAGATACATGCCTTTTTCCCCGAAAGGGTAGGCAGAGCCTCAAATGGGCCTTTTTTCACGTGCAACATCGCGGGAAATAGACGTGACAAGTGGTGAGCTCATCGCCGGCTTTGCTTCCCACGACTGACTCTGCTAACGCTTTCTTCGAGTAATAATATAAGCAACGTTGTAGCAGCCAGGACAAATCTTATATTAACGAATCTTACAAACAAGTCCGGGTACAAAATATAATCTAATAAATATAATCATCAAATATCTCGTACAAATCTACAAAGTTCTATCTTACGAAATTAGCTCTTTTTACCCGAATGCGAGATGCAAAATAATTATGTAGGTACGTATGTTTGTTCCTTTGTGGCGCTCTAGATACCAAACGCGTGGGCTGATTTTGATAATTCTTACGGTCAAAAGACATTATAGTAATTAAAATTGAATAAGGTGACAACCAGACACCATTGTGAAAAATAAAAATGAAATGAAATTAGACGAACTAGATGTTACGTGGGATATCAATCATGAGGTATTTGAAAATCATCTTTAGGTTTCTCTATAATTAGGGTTACGTAGTCAAAGACAAGGAACCCTTATGGATTCGTCATGTCTATCTGTCTGTCCGTGTATCTCACAGGCACTTTTTTCCGAAACTATAAGAGCTATACTATTGAAAGTTGGTAGGTAGATGTATTCTATGAACCGCATTAAGATTTTCAGATAAAAATTGAAAAAAAAAAACAATTATTTTTTGGGTTATTACTTAGAACTACCACCAAAAAATACTTAGAACTGAAACTAAAAAAAAAAAAAAAAACATCAAACTTATACGTGTGAGTTATCTATGGATAGGTCTTCAAAAATGATATTGAGGTTTTTAATATAATTTTTTTCTAAACTGAATAGTTTGCGCGAGAGACACTTTCAAAGTGGTAAAATGACCCCGCCCCCGTAACTTCTAAAATAAGAGAATAATAAAACTAAAAAAAATATATGATGTAAATACCATGTAAACTTCCAACGAAAATTGGTTTGAACGAGATCTAGAAAGTAGTTTTTATTAATACGTCATAAATCGTAAACCATCCTAGAACTTTTATATTATGTTACTTGCTGCTACGGAACCCTTCATGGGCGAATCCGACTCGCACTTGGCAGCTTTTTATTTCAAGTGATCATTATGATTTAAAATTGGTTAACAGCTTAGTTAACTTGTAAACGGTTGTCGGCATTTTTTCAGGAATGCAAGAGTTCGACGAAGTCCTAAAGGCCTGCGAAAACCAGTTTTGGATGATGGTGAGGAATTTATTTATTGATCTGAGCATTTACCTACATGTTTCGATGAGAAATTTATAAAATCTTTGGTTGCAGTTTCAAACAAACGGTTACCGAAGCAGTGCGAGCCTTATCAGTCAAGCTACGATGCATGTGCACCAGGTAACCCTTCTAGCATTACTGACCGACTATTATTGGTTACTAGCAGCGCCCCACGGTTTCACCCGCGTAAGTCTCGATCCCGTGGGAATATCGGGACAAAAGTGTGCCTATGTGTTATTCCGGGAGTCCAGTTATCTCCATTCCAAATTTTATCCAAATCCGTCTAGCCGTTTCAGTGTGAAGAAGTAACAAACACACTAACACCACAGAAACTTTCGCATCTATAATATTCATCGACGTAAATAAAATGAATGGACGGGCCTTAGGGAACGATAGTTTTGAAGCTTCTAAACAGACCTAGCTAGTACACTTCGCTTCAGTCAGTCTTTGTCACGGCAACGAGTGACAGCTATGCTGAAAAATACCAAAATTAGATACCTTGGTAATACAATGCCTTCCTGTGCTTTTCTGCAAGTGCAAACAACACAAGAAATACAAATAAAGCTTCAGGCATCGCATTTAATTCGTAAGTAAAGGTTTTGTAATATAATTTTCATCAATTGATAAAAAACTTATAAATCGTCGTGTGGTAGGAAAACTACATAACTAACACATTTTGCGAAATCGACTTTATTGCATGGTTATGATGGCCCATACATGTCGATGGACACGTCTTGCTCTAGAGGACGAGCGACAAGGAGGACTACGCCCCAGGACATTATCTCAATGTTCCCCACTCTGAATGAAAGTTAACAGACACAAGTTTATACTCGTAGATAGTTTTAATTTTAGTCGACATACCTTTTCCTTTTTGATACTTAGAATTATTGTGTTCCACAATTTTTTTTCATTTTGTTGATTTTAAAAGCATTAGTCGTATGATAAGTTTGTTATGTCACTTATTTTGAATTTATAAGTCTGCTAAAATAATGTAGGTGTTTCAGTAGTTTTCTAATATTTAGTCTTGATAAAAAGAAATGATTATAAGTTGGTTTTATTTTAAAATATATTTTAATATTATATAAATCTATACCCATGGATAGGATTGTCATATTCAAATAAGTAAATAATAGATCATTTCAATTATTCAAAACTTTGGCGAGGGAAAAATACATAGTCGTTTTTTTATTTTTTTCTCTTAATCAAAAGAACTAAAATGTATTATCATTAAATTCGAAAATAGATACAGTACCAATCTATAACATATCAAAACACGGACTGAAAAATTAGCTACGATAAAAAAGTTATTGCCATTTTTGACGCAATAAAACAGTAAAACCCCTTTTTTCTCGCGATGTTGGTTTTGTTGTTGTTATTACTTATTTAGTTTTCCAACTACAGCGACGAAATATTTGACAAGACTTCACGCATGACGGATGGTCCGGTACAGACTGCAAAAAAATCTGATGCCTAAGGGGTATCGTATTGATTTAGAATTGTAATTTGCATTATTTACGTCAAAACATTGCTAAGCACGTCGCTTTAGGTAATTGCATATAATATGTAATGGCATGTTAATTAACCTTATAGCTTTCAAAAAAAAATCTAAGGTAAACAAAAATGGATAGAAGTCATAAGACGAGCAAGAACAGACGACTTTTGGAAGTGGAATACATTTTCCCGTATTTGCTCTGATCATTTTCTACACAATGAATTCTATACGCCAAAAAACGGTTAGTAGTAGTAGAGCTTTTTTGTGAAAGAGTTCGTCCGGGGAAGTACTACCACCATACCTGTTTCTGCCGCAAAGCAGTAGTGCTCGCATTGCTGTGTTCCGGTTTGAAGGGTAAGGGTGCCGATGAAATTACGGCCACATGGGACTTTTCATCTTTATGTTTCAGGGTGGCGGGCGCAGTGGAATGCCACATAGGGCGCGTCCTAGGAGGACGTGACCTGAGGTAATGCACTGTTCATAGGCAGAGGGTACCACTTAACATCAGGTGGGCCATCTTCTTGATCTGTCATTCCAAGTAGTATAAAAAAACTCATTGTGCAAAATTCTTAAAACTGCACTCTGCAGTTTCTTAAATACTGGAATTTTTATACATTTATGTTTCCGTACGATTTTTATGATATTTTCTTAGTTTATTGAGTGATGAAAAATATATTTTTCACAAATTGATTGAGCTGAAGACCTTAGGTGGACTTGCTTTTCTATTGATTTATATTGTGTATGTTTGAGAGCTGAAAAATAGATACGTAACTACATAAAACAGAAGGGAACCATGTATTTTTGTAAATGTTTCATTCAATAATTGCATTTTTTTCGGCGATTTTTTGTACTATAAACCTACTGAAATAACTTTAGAAAACACATTGCATCTGTTAAAGTATTAAGTGTTAAAAAAATACAGTTTTTAAGAAGTTCAATAATTTAATTTCACCTAGTTTATTTACAAGACCGCCAGGAGTGGCGCTATAGAGAAGAGGCCTTTACTCAGCAGTGGCTGGATAGATAGATAGATAGATAGATAGATAGTTTATTTGTTGACCGTACCCTAAATCCGAATTGTCTTATTTTTCACGGACGTTTTGTATGGGTAAGGCCAGTCCATTTATTTTACTTTGGTCGAAGATAATATTAGTGTGATTAAATGAACATTGGTAGGTCAGAAAAGCAAAAAAAAAATTAGGTTCGCCGTCGTCGAAATCGATGAGGAGGACTATATAATCTTTGATGGAAATGATAGTATGCAATGATAGTGAGATACATACATACCTACATCTAAAGCTGTCCTTCCACTCCGACCAACTGAACCGACCAACTGGTTGTGCCGAATGGAACCCGATGAGGGGTTTTATTTCAATCTAACCAACTAGTTGATCATTAGGTATAAATTACGAGTTGGGCAAATTGACAAATTAAAGATTTTGATTAGGTAGTTTCTGTAACTTGATCAATCTTTTAAATGACCTACGGGTAGGTCAATTAAAATATTGATTGTCAAGTTACAGAAATTGACATTGATGAAAATATGACGAGTAGTCAAAATTTAGCAGTACTCAAAATTTAGACGCCCTAAATTGAGGGGTATCCAAATCACATACAATGTATGTTCCGAGATGGTAGCAGTACTCAAAATTTAGACGCCCTAAATTGAGGGGTATCCAAATCACATACAATGTATGTTCCGAGATGGTAGCAGTACTCAAAATTTAGACGCCCTAAATTGAGGGGTATCCAAATCACATACAATGTATGTTCCGAGATGGTATATAGTTTAGAAGTTATGGCTATTTTTCTACGCCATTTGCGGTCCATTGTTATGGAAAGCTATTTCTTAAAATAAAGTTTTATGAATAGCTAAATTAAACCTACAGGATGAAAATGAAATGAATACTTATTTTCTTAATTACGCCCTAATATCTATAATTATAATTAGCTGAGCTTCGTAGACCACAAGTGACAAAAAAGTTGAAAGGAAATCGTTTAGCTTGGTATGGGCAGGCGCGGTCGCAGATCAAGATTTTGGGGGAGGGTTGTCAAAGCTGGGATTAGTTCAAACAGCTCCTCAGAGCATTTCCCGTTAAAAATCTTATAAAAGACGTGATAGCAAAACGTGGTGTTTTGATTTCAGCTGACTGGTGCCGTCGCGGCTGTAACGTTTGCGACTGCGATGCCAATGGAAGATGGAACTGCCACATTCTCAGCTTCTGTAATAAAGGTTAGTATTTCTCCTTTCATCCATTAAATTTATGGATAAAATAAAAACACTGAAAAGATAAGTTTCATTTCAGATAACACAAAAACGGTAAAAGACTACAGGGTTTCATCAACAACGATGTCAACAAGAAGAGCATATCATCTGGGCAAAATCAAACCACAGTCTATCAACAATGTTAAAAAACCTAAGAAAATAGTAAAGTCTATACTAAAACAACAAATTAAGAAAAATAAACTAAAGAATAATGGTATACAGACAAACAATTATACTAGTAAACTGAATAATAATGCTAGAAAGTACGAAAAAAATGTTAGAAAATCTAACAAAACGAAATCATTTAATAATAAAAGAAGTCAACAAAAGACAATACAAAACGCGCAGAAAAAATATACGAATAAAATACAAGAACGAAAAAGTAAAACAGGCAAGAAACCACAATATAAGAGGACTATCAATAACAAACAGTCCAAGATAACTAAAGCTTCTAAAAATAAATTAAAAAATAACAGGGTAAATGTTGCGACGACACATAAACACCAAGGGAAGTTCCTGACCTTACCCAAAGGGAATTTCAAATCATCAGTATCGAAAACCATGAATGTTAAAAATGACCATGGTAAATCTGCACTGGGAAGGAGGATAATAAACAGAGTCATGTCCACAGCACAAAAAAGAAAATCAATGGTTATGATCAACGTGCAAAATACAACAGGAGTCCGACGAAGCACTGATGATCAGAATAAAAGAGCTATGATGAATGATAAGAAGATAAACTACAATTCAAGGCAAAATAAACTGAAGAGTTATACTCGTCAAAAGAAAGACAACTTCAGGAAGAAAAGAGAGATTCTTGATACGAATCTAAGTATTATAGATTTGAAAGATGCTAGCAATTTAGAAAAGGTTATTGATGGTAAGATGCATTTTATTAATAAGACAATATTGAAAATTAACATTGTTAGGGTTCGGCCGTACCTCAAAAGGTACCAACGGAACCATCATAAGACCACTCTCGTGTCTGTCTGTCTGTGTGTCACGGCCTATTTTCTCCAAATCTACTGAACAATAAAGTAGAAATTTGATACATTGAATATTGTACTTCCAGGTCTAATGTCTTGATTCACAGCCAATAGTTTTTTAATTTTTCACTTTTTATTCACAGATAATACACATCTCGCGTATTTGTCAGTAAAAAGAATTACTAAAAATGATACAGTTCAAAACTTTGGCGATCTTAATGTAACGAAGACAAAACTAATTTGTAAGTTTTCAGCTCCATCCAACGTAAAAAAAGCCTACAACCCCTTCAGTGGGACTGCGGCTTAACTATACAATATGAAGGTCAAAGTATTTTTTATAATAATTAGGTATCAAACAGATAAAATAATACTATACGTATAGGTACTAGTATAGTATTATTTTATCTGTGGTGTGTTTTTTTTTTGTGTGTGGTTTTTTTGTGTGTGGTAAGAGTGATAGAAAAAGGTACTCTAATTTTGTTTTGTTTTTAATTTGGTTTGAATTAATTCTATTTTTTATTGAAATTAAATTGAGTTCCTGTTTGAAATGTTTACTCAGGAGAAATAATATTTTTAAATATTTGCACACTTTATTATTATTAAATAACAAGACAAATAAAATCTGCAGAGCTATCATAGAAATAAACTAATTTCGTAGAACTAACCTTATGTGAGCAGACTTTGAAACAATACTGTTCAATTAAAACCTTTTTATTTTTCAGATAATACTGTAACAAATAAGGATATAGATAATATAACCACTGAAAAAGGTACGACAACTAAAAAGCTCTCGGTCTTGAATTCTACCATTGATAATGTCATGTATTACAAATACTCTATAGATAAAATCTCCAGTAATGTAACGACTAGTACTGAGGTAATTACGACCAAAGTTGAAATTAATAAAACTAGGATAGTTGTAACAGACAAATCTAAAAACATAACAGGAAAAATCACGGAGAGGACTAAACAACATGCTATTAACATGAGTGATCCTGAGTTTAATAAACCTAAATATAAAAACTGGGAAGAAATGCCAATATTGAGAAATAAAAACGATGAAATCGAAATTAATAAAGCATTATATTTTGATTCAAGAAACAGAAAATACAATGATTCTTTGAATAAACGGTTGGAGAATAACATGTTTACAAAAGAAATCAAAAGAAAACTCGACGTTACAAATAAACATAAGTTGCAAAAGATGATTTCTAATAATTTTGAAACAATATCAATCAACTTTTCAAGTAGACAATTTACAGTAAATAACAGTCAAAAAAATAACAAAACAAGTAGTATACAGACCTTTCTGCAGAATCTAGTAACAGAACTGAATAAAAATACAACAGAATTAAGAAATATTAAGACGAAATTTAGTTTGTTCAAGTATTTGAGGAAAATATTCAGAAAGATATTCTCAGAAAAGAAAGGCAATCACTTAAAGCAAAGCAACAAGATTAATGAAGACCACACTCTTGAAATCTTGTGTGAGAATATTAGAGCGTGCTATATGAACAAGCATAACAAAATAGCGTTAAGATCCAAAATACATGATCTGAATAGAGAATCAGAAAAAATATTCAAGTCATTTAAAATTGTCAAGAGTTTATTAAATTTTATTGATTTACCAGTAAGCCAAGAAAATACATCTAAAAAAAAACTCACCAATGACCTACACAAGTTAGATGCTATTCTTAAAGGTATGTATGCTGCCGTCGAAGACACTTCAATGACACATAAATCACATATTAAGTATGTAAAGAAAAATTTACACCAGTTCATAAATTCAGTAGGAAGATTTGCCAGTATTGTCAGTGAGATCATAGATGTTCTTTACAAAAACAACAAAAAATATGCATGGAAAATACAAAAGAAAAAGCTAAATTCATTTAATAAAATCAAGAATTTACTTATTAAGCACAATATTGTGCAAAACAAGTTCATGAAAAAGATGTACCAGTTACTGACAGATACCGAAAAAAAGGTGACAACTGAAAACCCTAAGTTGAGTTATATCGAAATAAATAACACACAGGTAATGGATAGATACTCAAATAATATAATTGAAAATATTAGGAAGTTAAAAAACCTGGCACAGGCATTAAACTCTAGCAGAAGAAAAAGACAGACGATGAGAGAAAACGATGCAATGGAGTATTTATTAATGTTGATGGAGTATATGATGAAGCAAAACTACCCATTCAATACAGCACCAGGTATTACACTTGTATTACTTAGAAACATACTTTCATAATTATATGTGTACATACATAGGTTTTAATAACATTTCAAAAATATTTCAGTAAACGACGGAATAGACCTGCTGATAGAAGCAATCCAAAATGCTCCAAACATAAAACCAGTAGAGAAGAAAGTCATCGACTCCCTCCCTTCGAACACAACAGCCACACCTATCAATAGCATCAAATTTAGATACTCCAAAGAAGACAGCATTTCTGACTCCGATATAATATCTGCAGAAGAAAATCTTTCTTCCAAAAATGAAAATAATTTATTGATCAAACAAGCTGTGGATAATATCGATGATATTACCCAAATAGTATTTGACAATCAGTTTAATGATACATCTGTCATTAATGAATATGATACAACGACCGAATATTCAGTAAAAGATAAACAAATAGAAAGAACTGACTTCAATAGAATATCAAAAGAAGAAAATAATTCTTCCAGTAATGAAAACATCTTGGCTATCGAACATGTTGAAGATGATAAAGAAGTTACCCAATTAGTTTATTACAAGAAATATGACGATACAAAAAAAAACAACGCATACGATACCGCATACGCTACCGATAATACAGATAAAACAAAATATGTGAACCCAAAAAATGAGAAAAAAGGAGAAAAAACTGGATTCGATCGATTTTTAAGCGCAATAGGTGATACAAGACAGTACGAAGTATTTAGCAGTGAACTAGAAAACGAGGAAAAACCTGTAGTAAAAAGCACTACAATACCCATACGTGTTTTATCTAAAGAGAACAAGAGTGACACTTTGTCTGTTCAAGATTTCAAGTTAGATGATGACCCTGTTAATGTCAAAGATACAAAACAATATTGGATAGAAGAGAACTTTGGTAATGATATAAGGGATTACAGAAATGATAATTTTTTTGATCTTTCTAATAATACGTCCTCTCTCACAAAAACATACTCTCCAAAGGTCACAACCAAATCAATGAACCAAAATGTTAATAATATAAATAGCATAACAGTACCACTTGAAGAAGAAGACACAAATCATAAATCAAAAGTACCAGCTGAAGTGAAGGATAGAAAACAGAAACCAGTAACAATGAAAACAGGATACAAAAATAAAAAATCTAAAGTAACATCTGATGAAGTAATGCATAGAAAACAGACACAGTTGCTGAATTCTTTAGACTATGGAACAGAGAGAAACGATTTTGATGAATCAGAATCGAACGACGATGCTGATAGCTTTCCTGCATATTTTGTAAAATAGGTTAACGTAGGTATTTCATTTCTTTTCATTACTTTGGTACCTACTTTCAAAGCTCATAAAATATATTTAAACGTTAAAGATAAAGCTATATTTATTGTAATTTAAGAAAATAATATGTTTTAAAGAACATTGAGCAATGTGTTATTTACTGGAAGAAAGCGTTAACCGAGCCAGTCGTGGGAAGCAATGGCGGCGATGAGCTCACCACTTGTCACTTCTATATTCCACGATGGTGCAACCCACTGAGATAAGAGGCCCATTGAGGCTCTGCCTACCCTCTTAGGGGACAAAGGCATGTCTATGTACGTATGTATGTATGAATTTAAACGCTAACCGTTTTACTATAAAACTCGATTTAGTCTTGGATTGTTCTAGTGATGGTTCATAATTGCAAATTCGAGAACCGGCTTCGTATTCATTTAAGAAAGAAAGAAAAAAAGAAAAAACATTCATTTGTGTCAACAAACAATATTCCACACAATAGGACACACACACACAAATACACAGAAACAAAGGAATATAAAACTGAGTGCCTCTTAGCCACGCATCACTGACACAAATTGGCGTCCAGCTCAGCATACAAGTATACAACTATAAATACAAGTAGGCGTACCTTCTTGTACAAAATTTAAAATATACAAGTTAGACATTTGAGCTATCTAAAGACTGTTGCAAACGATCTAAAGGTAGCTCAACTGTTGCTGGCTGCATAACCATTAATTTAATTAAATGTTTCATTAATTAATTTGTTATAGCCTTATACAATGTTATGTTTGATTAAATAGCTGTTGATACATAGTTTAAAAAAACAAGTTTTCGATTTGTAATTGAAACGTCAATAAAGTTATCATAAGCGCCATCGTTAATTTTAATGAAAGGAGCCTTTTCAGGATAAATAGGGGGTCCGCATTACTGACGGACCCTCGCAGGAGGGGGGCAGGAAGGGGTCAGGAGGAGGGAGAGGTGAGAATGGCTACCCCCCGGTACCACTCCCTACCTTAGGTCGCGTTTGATTTTAAGGAAACAAATAAAGAACTATGGTATTTTCAAATGAGGGGGGGGGGGGGGGGGGGGGGAAGTTAGTGGGGAGAGTTCGCCTTCAACATCATCTACGGGAGGAGACAGAGGGATATATTCTTACTCCGGACACAACATACACCCTTTGGATCACGGCCTTGATAGGACTTTCATTATCTTTATGTAAACAAATATATGGAGAACGTGAGACTATAATCTACAATCTGTGACGAAGGCCTGCACCGCTAGGAGGCGCTCCAGCACTGCATAGAAACGAAGTTTGCCCCTATTTTGTATACTATATGATCAAACTATGTAAAATTTTGCAAATATGTTCAATACACTAATATTTAGACCCGTGGTTTGTCTGTTTCTTATAAAATTATATGGTTTCTAAATGACACTGATTTAAATATTTGTATGGAAATCTTGTAACCCTAGTTTGATTCTATGCTGGCAAACTATCGAGCCACAGGTTTAGATATTAGTCTCTAGATAGTATTAACAAAATTTAATTGACTTGAATTTATTAGAAGCTTTTATTTAACTTTAAAATGTAATGTTTGTCTGGGTGGAATCCAGGTGGAATCTTGCAACTGAATTTTAAAGAAGTTATCCTCAACAGATTGAGCTGAAATTTGGCATACCTACCTGTCAAGTTCCGATGACAATACAATATGATGGTGACAGCGAGCTGATTTGATGATGGAGACGGAAGGTGGACAACGGAACTCCTCGATGGATAATAGTAGACTAGCCGTGTTTGGGCTCATTTTGATCAGCACACGGTTACGATCACTAATTTTATAAAAGCTTGTATTGTAAAAATATATTTTTACAAAAATCTTATTATTATATAAATGGGGATCATACTCCTCTTGTTGTATGCACTTCCCTTGTTGTTTGCTTTGGCTTGTGGAGGGATATTAAAATTTTTAGTTTCACATCATTAGTTTGGCTATGAATGTGCTTGAAACTTAAAAACACCGTACAAACCATTCAAGCACAATCGTAGCTAAAGTAATAATATTTATGTGATACTATAAATTAAAACTTATGTGTTAGGTCATATAAATACCGGCAAATTAGTTTTCGCTATCTGAAGAAGTGTTAAAGCTGTGTGTAGGAGTCTTCGTTTTATTATGAGGTAGTGCTGGCCTCTGGTGTCAGAGTTTGTCAAGCCGCCCGAGGGCCTCTGACATGGCTTATCGAATGCTATTAATCAATAACAGCCGGGACCGACAGCTTAACGTGCCCTCCGAAGCACAGAGCGATGGAAATGAAATCCACACATAACTTAGAAAAGTCATTGGTGCGGAGCCTAGGATCGAACCCGGTATCGTTGGATTCTGAGTTGCACTATTGAACCGTTAGGCTACCATTGCATCGTGTAGCTGTGATGAGAAAAAAATACGAAATAATAATAATATCGGGCCACAACCAAAAGCAACCACCTTATGGAACTGTTGCACAACTATCAAGTACCAAACTGCCTCGAGCTGGTATCAAGATGCTGCGGGACCACTAAATGTAATTGTGAGAGATGCAATCGACCAGCTCTGTAATGATCCTAGGTTTCACAATCTTAATGAGTTCTGCCCTAAAAGTAAGGTACACACATCAAACAAAGTTTGCAATCACGTTTTTAGGGTTCCGTAAAAAAACTACGGAACCCTTATAGATTCGTCATGTCTGTCTGTCTGTCTGTCCGTGTATGTCACAGCCTTTTTTCTCCGAAACTATAAGAGCTATACTGTTGAAACTTGGTAGGTAGATGTATTCTGTGAACCGCATTAAGATTTTTACACAAAAATTTAAAAAAAACAATTATTTTTGGGGTTCCCCATAGTTAGAACTGATCCTCAAAAATTATTTTTCATCAAACCTATACGTGTGGGGTATCTGTGGATAGGTATTCAAAAATGATGTAGAGGTTTCTAACATAATTTTTTTCTAAACTGAATAGTTTGCGCGAGAGACACTTCCAAAGTGGTAAAAAGTGTGCCCCCCCCCCCCCCCCCCGTAACTTCTAAAATAAGACAATGATAAAACTAAAAAAAATATATGATGTACATTACCATGTAAACTTTCACTCAAAATTGGTTTGAACGAGATCTAGTAAGTAGTTTTTTATTTTTGGGGTTCCCCATACTTAGAATTGAAACTCATTTTTTTTTTCCATTAAACCTATACGTGTGGGGTATCTATGGATAGGTCTTCGAAAATGATATTGAGGTTTCAAATATAATTTTTTTCTAAACTGAATAGTTTGCGCGAGAGACGCTTCCAAAGTGGTAAAAAGTGTGTCCCCCCCCCCATAACTTCTAAATTAAGAGAATGATAAAACTAAAATAAATATATGATGTACATTACCATGTAAAATTTCACTCAAAATTGGTTTGAACGAGATCTAGTAAGTAGTTTTTTATTTTTGGGGTTCCCCATACTTAGAACTGAAACTCAAAAAAATTTTTTTCATCAAACCTATACGTGTGGGTTATCTATGGATAGGTCTTCAAAAATTATGTTGAGGTTTCTAATATCATTTTTTTCTAAACTGAATAGTTTGCGCGAGAGACGCTTCCAAAGTGGTAAAAAGTGTCCCCCCCCCCCCATAACTTCTAAAATAAGAGAATGATAAAACTAAAAAAAAAATATAATTTACATTACCATGTAAACTTTCACTCAAAATTGGTTTGAACGAGATCTAGTAAGTAGTTTTTTTTTAATACGTCATTAATCGTAATCAATCCAAGAACTTTTATATTATGTTACTTGCTGCTACGGAACCCTTCATGGGCGAGTCCGACACGCACTTGGCCGCTTTTTTATATACCTACGTTAAAAGACATACAATTGGTTCCTTAATTGAAAAAACCGGTAATAAGCTACGTGAGTTATTACCGGTTTTTTCAATTATGAATATTACTCATGGAAGTTTTAATTGGTTCCTTGTTCAAAATATAACAATTAGAATAAAAACTAACCGTTTTATTACTATTGATGTATAAAATGAATTTCGATAAATTCTTATCGAAAGCGGTTAAAAAGAAAACGAAGTTAAACAAATTCAATTGTTTTTATTCACACTTTCTCTATTATTAATTGGTCATGTCTTTTGTGAAGTAATTCTAATTTATTGTTCTTGCTTGCAAAACCTTAGATAACCATTAACTTCCTTTTTATACAAAATACCAAAAGAAATATAATATTTTTTTAATTATTAATAATGTATTTTAAAATCAAAAAATAATTCCATAAAGAGCTTTTATAATATTACATGGAATCAAAGTTTTCAAAGTGATTGCAAACTTTTTTGATGTGTGTACGATTGCGCATACGAACAGTATCCAAGCAAGAATCTGATGATGTAGTAGACGTGCTTTTGATAGTACTCACCGAAAATACAGGGCTATTCTGTTACTAAGTTTTTTTATGAATATTTTTTCAATACAAACTTTTATAAAATTAGTGATCGTAACCGTGTGCTGATCAAAATGAGCCTAAACACGGCCAGTCTAATCCCTCAAGGAGTTCCGTAGTCCACCTTCCGTCTCCATCAACAGATCAGCTCGCTGTCACCATAATATTGCATTGTCATTGGAACTTGACAGGTATGCAAAATATCATCTCAATCGGTTGAGGATAACTTCTTTACGAGTAAAATTCAGTTGCAAGATTCCACCCGGACAAACATACATACATACATTGCAAGCTGTAAAAAGTTGAATGTTCTTTGAAGGTGTGGGGAGTTGTTTCATCCATTTGTTGTCGACTACCACCATCTAATACAAACCGATTCTCGAGTTTATTTTTTGTACTACATACTTGGAATTACGGATCAAGCCGATGGCCCACATAAGCAGTAGCCTCTGCCTATGAACAGTGCATTACCTCATAGGTCACGTCCACCTAGGACGCACCCTATGTGGCATAGCACTGCGCCACCCTGAGACATAAAGATGAAAAGTCTCGTGTGCCTGTAATTTCACCGGCACCCATACCCTTCAAACCGGAACACAGTAATGTGAACACTACTGCTTTGCGGCAGAAATAGGTATGGTGGTAGTACTTCCCCGGACGAACTCTTTCACAAAAAAGCTCTACTACTACTAGCTCTTTCATCATGCAGACAGCAAAGGCCTGGAACTCTCTTCCAGCTTCTCTACTCCCTATATCGCATAACTTGTGTATCTTCAAACGAAGAGTCAATAAGCATCTTCTGGGCGAGCGTGCCTCATCATCGTATCCCATCAGGTGAGATGTAGCCAACCGTAAGCCTGCTACCTAGCATAACATAACATAACACCCAACGGCCACATACATAGTCCTGATCCCACAAAAAGATTCCCTGTGTCTTGGGTATCAGAAACTACGATACATGCTATGCAGAGGGCGTCTTGCATTTGCCTCTGTGGTTTCCCCACTCATTCGTTCATTAAACTTTCAGTCAGTTAGTCTTTTGTTTTCATCAGTTGTCGAGGAATTTTGTTTTGATTTCAAGTGTGTTAGAACTGAATTACGCATCGTAAAATAGATAAATTTATTAAATTAAAACTTAAAATGTGTCACGTCCACCTAGGACGCACTCTATGTGGCATTGCACTGCGCCCGCCACCCTGAGACAAAGATGAAAAGTCTCATGTGCCTGTAATTTCACCGGCACCCTTACCCTTCAAACCGGAACACAGCAATGCGAGCACTACTGCTTTTCGGCAGAAATAGGTATGGTGGTAGTACTTCTACGGACGAGCTCTTTCACAAAAAAGCTCTACTACTACTACACTATTAATTAAGTATTACAACTACTTCGTGTCACTGGTTCTTTGTTGGTCACCCTACGTTAGGTCAGTCACCAGCCAGTGTCTCTGAAAAGGGCCTAGTGAAAATGGTGACAGAACCAGTGTGTTAAAAGGAGTCAGGGCGCTTCGCAGACTCCTTTCATGCATATGTATGTTACATGTCTTCGAATGTTGGTTCTGATTTATTTTCCCCAAAGAACATAACACAATAGGAGATTATGTTACGGTTATTAACGTGAAATTCAAATTCAAAATCTTTATTTTAGGCTTATTGAGAATTGCACTAAACATAAACGATAAGCCCATAGCAACATAAATACCTTAGGAACTAATCCTACTAATATTATAAACGCGAAAGTTTGAAAGTATGGATGGATGGATGGATGGATGGATGGATGGATGGATGGATGTTTGTTACTATTTCAAGCGGCTCTTGAACCGCCGGAACTTCAGCCGTTTCGGCCAGAAGTCAGGGCTCAAGTAGGTCTTCACACTTTCGTTAGGGACCCTCACCATAAATGAGCTAAAGCTCACATTATGACGAGAGTCCAACTTCATGACCCTCAAACCCACTCCGGCTTTCTTCCTGATGTACTCCACCACCTCTACGGCCTTCATGTCGAAGTAGACGCGGGACACGTAGATCTGCGTATTGGGTACCTCGCTCGGAAGTGCTGCTCACTGGATAGATGAGTACCACACTGGTTCCGGCTAGAGGGCTTTCGTTTCTTCCTTATCACCTCGATAAAGCCCTCTGCATCAAATTTATATGCGCATTGGCTAGATATTCTGATTACCTGCAGAACCTATGTTATTTATTCTCACAAATCTGAATGCTCGGTCGGTCCACGTTGACGTGGACGAAGCCAACATGGACATCGGGAATGTTTTTTAGTTATTTTATTTTATGCCCGTTGCCCACGTTAACGTGAACAAGCTCAACGTGGACAACGGTAAAAGACCAACAAGTTAATCTGCACTCCTGATTTACGCAAATTAGCGGTTAAAGATACATTAAAAACCTTAATATTATAGACAAAAAAAACATAAGCAGATAAGAGATGATAAATAAGTTATGTTATTTAGTAGGTGGTAGGTTGTGTGGGGTCAAACAGGTCCCTGTCTCAGCATAAACCGCACCAGACTTGGGTTCGGTGCAGCGCTTGTTTACAGACAAGGCCTTCTAGGTGATGCCACGAACATCAATATACTTCTGGGAGATTAGCAATAAGTATGCTGATAGGAGAAAACTAATAAATAAATACACCCGGACTTGTTGATAAGATTCGTTGGTATAAGATTTGTACTGCCTGCTAGCTTATTATGGAATGTATTATTACTGGAAGAAAGCGTGAGCCAAGTCAGTCGTGGGAAGCAATGGCGGCGATGAGCTTACCACTTGTCACGTCCCCACGATGGTGCAATGCAACCCACTGTGAAAAGAGGTCCATTGAGACTCGGCCTACCCATTCGGAAAAAGGCGTGTGTCTATGTAAATAAGTGCATAAGGCACAAAAAATTATTAGTAGCTAGGTAGGCAACAGACGGGAAGTTGATTTTGGTCTGTTAAGTAGGTACTTCCCAAACAGTAATGGACGAATGTGGGAGATCAAGAGTCCTAGGTCCCAGCTGTCTGTTTGACAGGGAGTCCATTGCCTAACACTGATTAAATTAGCGGATGTTACAGTGGCAGCTAGATCAGACACGATTAGCGATGCTACGGAAGGTCGGCGGCGGCGGACCGTGCCGTTGCAACATCGGACAAATGCCTGGGTTTGGGACCAGACTGTTCTAGAGATAAAGTATTTTTCACACCACCTGCTCGACAATGTCCAATTATATCATGCCACCTCAACGTAAAATAATGCATTATTTCTTAAGGGATATAAAGTTGTATGAAACTCCCTAGGGAATAAAGTGATTTGAATTTGGAACGTCAAATTCGTGTGAAAACTCGTGGAAAACTCAGTAAAAATGCCCATAATATGGCATTGTAAAGAGGTTTGTTCGAAAATAGAACTGGCCACCATAAGCAGAACTCAAAAAAAGAAAGAAAAAGGTGCGTTTACACCATGGTTTACACATAATGTGAAACAAAAGACGGTGTTTGGTACTGTGATTTTCAGTGAATTTTTATTGTCTCGCAGAAGGTGTGACAAGTAGAGTATGCTCCTCTGGAATAAAGCCTGTCCTCGTCTTGGGCAGCTTGAATCCCTCGCTTCACCCAGGACTCTATATAACTTAACTCTAGAGTCCCTCGTTACGCTCAGCTCGTTACGTTCCCTATCTTGAAAGTCACTCAGTGACCAACGTTTGACAAGTAAATTACCATCAATTGACAATTCTTAATAGTATTTTTTTTTATTGATGGTCATTCTTCTTGTCAAACGTTAGTCACCGAGTGACTTTCAGTTAGGGAATAGGGGGGCTGGGTTCAATATGCCACCCGCGACGTAAGACATTGCTTTGTTCCCATAGAGCACAATCTCTACTATTCAATGTTGATGATCTCGATTGATAGATAGATAAAACGTTTATTTGTATCTCCAATCACACACGTACATTCAAAACAAATAAAAGACAGTGTACTAAAAACTAGATAATAAAACCATTATACACAAAAACAAAGCAGTGCACTAAAATAAACATTTAAACCATATAAAAACTATAACTAAAAGTACGTGTGTGTTGCAGCATCACAAATGGGTCATAGCTCAGCGAATTAACTTGCTCAAAGAGCAAACACTGATTTTCAGCTAGTACCCTCGAGGTGACAAGTCGAGACGAGCGCTGTAGATTTCAGTGTGGGAACTCCTCACTAATATACCTCCTCGATAGAGATCCTAAAGCCAGTGCCGGGCTGGCCATATAGTCTAGGTGGCGTTTGCCAGCTGGGCCCTGGCTGCGCGGGCCCCACGGGCTCTATTTTGACGTGTACCTATATAACATACCTTAGAATATAGAGTAAGCCATAATACACGATATTAGATACCTACATTTATTTACAGAAATAATAATATACAACTAATACAAGTAGATAGTACAAAAAAAAAAACATATGAAACAGCTGTGCTACCTGAAGACCGCTGCTAACGATCTAAAGGTAGCTCAACTGATCCAAATCACTACCAGCCGGAAGCGTCCTAAGATGCCAGCTGCATTGCCACGCTGAATGACAATATAATTGCGCTGCGCCATATAAGAGCCAGCTAAGATAACAATAAAAATAATTAAAGTAATTTCTTAATTTTCTTAAAATTTACTCGTCATTTTCGATTCCAAATTATTATTCATTTATTTCATTATTTTTTGATAGTATCCCATCTATCACTATCCAAGCCAGGTTGTAAGCCACCAGGGCCCTTCCGGCCCAGTCGTACCCTGGCTAAAGTAGCTAAAACCAATATGCATTTGTAGGTTTGTATAGTCTCTGCAAAGCAACCGCAAACCCCTGATAAATAAGGAGTTTCCATTGGCAAGACAGACATGAAAGAATTAGAAAAGACGGACAGATAATTTAATCCATTCTTATTTCTGTGGTATATAATCTATGCCAATAATAGAAACTGGGCAAGCACGAGTCGGACTCTCACACGAAGGGCTCAATACCATGGTTCAATATAATTGTTGATAGAGGCTATAGTAATACTCCATGTGTGAAAATTTCGATTTAGGAGCTTCAAGTATCAACCTATTACGGTATAAGAGATACAGCAAAGACAAAAGTTTATTGGAGATGAGGTCCCTTTAATTTTTTACTTTATTTTTACTTTTTTATTATTTGTTGTTATAGCAGCTATAGTATGTATTACTAACTTTTTAGGAAATTTAATGTATTTGCATTTATGAGGGACTTGTTGTGTATCTACCTACCTATTTTGTTCAAGAGCTACAGCGATTGTAAAGTCAAGCAAAAAACGTCAAAAAAACAAGTTTCTTGTATGGGGGCCCCAGAAAATTATGCAAAGCTACTATTAAACAAAAAATCTCTCTCTTAACACTCGTTTAAGTTTAAAGAACACATGTAATAAGCCATTTTGTGAGATGATTTTGAAAGCTGGTTCTTTCGAGAAGTTTTATTTCTAGTGTTAGGAATAAATCTTTATTGCTGCTTTTAAAATACTTTTAAGATGACATTATTAATTTGGGATAGAAAAATATTATATATGTGTTTTGTTAATAATGAATCAGCTGCGTACATTGTTATAAGTTAGCACGATATCATATTATCTATGTGATAGAATGATACTTTGGTCAACTCAGCCCACACCTCACTCAAGCCCGCGGGCCGAAATGTCCACTGCGAAATTTATTTGTATTTACACAATAAGACAGTATCACAGAACAGCTCTATCTAGATGTACTATGATAGTATTTAGATAAAACTATGCCATTGTATTTGAATTGTTAGCAGGAAAGTTTGGGGTGGGTGGGGTGGAGGCCTTTAGGCTTTTTTTTCTTTATAATTGGCTTCGCACGGCTTGTGAATTTTCCATTTTCAAGTATAATATCGTATTTTAAATATAATTTGCAACGTTACAATCCTCAACTTTGGTGGACAATTTCCCTGATACATTGGTTAATATGCCACCAAAATAGCATAAAATAAAAAACACTAATAGGTAACAAAACATAAATAAAATAAAAGTAGACGACGTCTCCAGGCTAGACGTCTCTAGGCTTGTTTCTTCGAATTCTAAAGGAGGCAGGTCTCAAAGAGGTTGTTGCCTAAATCCTTCCGTAAAAAATATCCATAAAATATCTGTGATATTGGCCTTGGCTTGCTATATTCAAATTATGAACGTTATTGTAACACCACCGGTTCGCCCCGCTACCGAACTTTTCGCGGCATTCTGTTCATTTCACTATTTCCGCGCCAGCCGCGCGCGTCATATTGGATAATTTACGCGGGGAAAATCAGTTTCGTTATTTTGTGAATCAAATTAATCGTATTCCATCCTGCAAAAAATTTGGTGATTTTCTCAAATAAGTTTTATAATAGCTAATAATTAAAGCGACAATTTTAATTGTTGCCAGTGATAAAGAAAACTTTGGTTTTCAATTAATATAGTTCGTGAGTTTTAGTAAAACCTTTTACAAGTGTTTGTGTGTGACATTTGAAGTTTAGCAGGTTCGAGTTTCAGGTTGGTATATAAAAAATACTTATAGCCGCACCCAGAGTTCCCAAAGAATGTTCTTAATTGTTTAATATCTTTTTCTCGGTGTTTCATGTATTAGTTGTGTTTTTGTAAAAATAAATAAACAAACATAAACATTATAGTTAATTACATTTTTTTATTTTGACCAAAAATTTTCGAATTTGTGTGACTCGAACCCAACTCAAAGCTCAGTGTGGTCCTGAACAAACGAGTTTTTTGGGTTGCAATTAAATTAAACTTTAGCGTATTCAAAGAATATATTTTAATTTGTTTTTCTTTGCAGTTTTTATTTTATATCTAATGTATTGAGGAGATTTTGAACGATAGCGCTACCTGAATACAAACATGATTCTACTAAATTTTGTACCTATTCTTCTTGTCTTGTGACTATATCTCCATTAATTAAAGGGTAGTCAGAGAGAAGTCCAAATAACGTATTTTTCATACCCAGTTTTAAGCTTGGTGCCGAGTTAACATTTAATTTTATCGTTTAAAACTAGGTTTATTATACGAAGTGTCTCAACCGAAAGAAATATGTTTGGTATGTATGATATAACGCCTCCTTAGGTCATGTGAAGTAATTCTACTTATTACGGAGTTTAATTAATGTGTGTTAGTATTATGTAAATGTTACTAACATGTGGTGGTTTAACAGGAACTATGCCGGCTTCGTATTCGGTAGTGCAAGGTTCATTGAAAAGTTTCAAGTTCAAATTATAAGTTAGAATAATTTAGTCGCTAGTATAAGAACGAAGGTCATTGACACGGCTCTCAGAATTAGCAAGTTGAAGTGGCAATGGGCAGGCCATATAGCTCGCAGAACTGATAACCGTTGAGGAATAAAGGTTCTCGAGTAGAGACTACAAAACGACGGAGGACGAAGTCCGACCAGCTTTTTTTTTAACGACCTCTGTAACGCGTCAGGCGAGTAGCCGGCTGAGATGCGAAAGGTTGCGGGTTTGATTCCCGCTGCGTGACAAATGTTTGTATTATCTGAAAATATTTAGAAGGAAAAGAAAAAAAGAAAGAAGAAAGAATATATATTTATTTGTATACAAGAGCGGTATTTGTACCGGGTCTGGGTGTTATGGTACCATGGTACTCGTAGCTTCTGATTCCCACGACACAGGGGATCCTAGTGTGTGGTCAGGACTATGTTTGTCACTACGCCTTGGTAGGCAGAACCTCAATGGGCCTCTTTTCACAGTGGGTTGCACCCTCGTGTAATACCTATAGACGTGACAAGTGGTGATCTCATCGCCACCATTGCGTCCCACGACTGACTCTGCTAACGCTTTCTTTCAGTAATAACACATTCCTTAAATAAGCTAGCACAGGCAGGACAAATCTTATACCAACTAATCTTATCAACAAGTCCGGGTAATCCCTTAGTCGGCTTTTACGACATCCACGGGAGAAGACGGAGGGGTATATTCTTAGGCCGGACACACCTATGTTTATGTTAGTCTAGGACTGCCCCCTCTCAATGGACCGATGACATTATGTCATTTATGTCATAAATTGTGAAATGTTGATAAACTAGCGGCCCGCTCGCGACTTCTCCTGCCGAAGCCATTCCTGCGTACGGATATCAATTCACCAACGGCGAGGTGGCTTAGGAACGCATAGAAGATGATAATGATAATGATAATCTTTATTCCCCTTTTGACGCAATACATGTACTTAGGTACGTCATTAAACAATTCATAAAAATTATATTCGTAATATAATACAAAATTAAATTAAATTAAATTTGTGACACCGTCAAATTCTAAAGACCTAAAATAATTTTAAATGAAAATAACACTATTCATTACGAAATAGACCAATCAGTAATTTGCTTAATCACATCTACGAACATCACAAAATATGATGAACAAACGAACGAACACATATTATTTTTACAAGCTTTTAATTAAATTATATCTATTTTATCACCGATATTGGTTTCACAAAGTTTTGTGGGAATCAGTTTTGAATGAATGAATGAATGAATGAATGAATGAATGAATGAATGAATGAGCTTTTAATTAACTTGCAATGTTTGTTTGTGTCTGTGCTAGACGCTTAGACTTTGACTTTTTGTTTTGGTCAAATCTTGCAAGCCGAATAAGAACCACTTCGTGATATCTTTTCAGCTGAAACTTTGCATACTTTTCAAGTTCCGACCTCAGTACAATAATTAAAGCAAATTGTTCTGAGGACAATATTACGGTGACAGCGAGCTGATCTGATGATGGAGACGGAAGGTGGACAACGGAACTCCTCGATGGATAATAGTAGACTAGCCGTGTTTAGGCTCATTGTTGATCAGCACATGGTTTCGTACACTAATTAATAGCTTGTATTGAATTTTTTTTTTCAATAAAAAGCTTATTATAGATAAGAGCCAGTCCTGGGAAGCAATGACGGCGATGAGCTCACCAATTGTCACGTATATTTCCCTCGATGGTGCAACCCACGGTGAAAAGGGGCCCATTTTAGGCTCTCCCTACCCTACCTCCCTAAAAAGTTGTCAACAAAGCTTACAGACATAGACATGTCTGTCAGCTTTGATTAAATTGCTGATCAATATGGGACCTAACACTGCCAGGGTACCATTAATCGAGGAGTTCCGCTGACCACCTTCCGTCTCCATCATCAGATCAGCTCGCTGTTACCATAATATCATACTGTCAACAGAACTTGAAAAGTGTGTCAAATTTCAGCTCCAATGTTTAAAATTAATTTGGAACATTTGACCCACACATAAATAAACAGCTGAAGTAAGTAAGTAATGTTTTAAGTACATAAAATATTTAAAAAAAAGTAGGGTCACGTGAAACCTGCTACAAGTTATTATCTCGATAAAAATAAGTAAAAATACTAGAAAACTTGAAGAGTTTTTAGAAAGAAGAGCCATAACAAACTACTAATTGGTCTGTCCAACGGATGGGCTTGCGTGCGAGGTCAACCTACCTTGGCCCTGACTTCTTCAAGGCCATAGTTTATGTTTATTTAAAAATCTTGATAAACTTACATACATACATAGACACACGCATTTTTTCCTGAAAGGGTAGGCAGAGCCCTAAATGGGCCTCTTTGGAATTCACGTGAGTAGCACCATCGTGGAAAATATATGTGACAAGTGGTGAGCTCATTGCAGCCATTGCTTCCCACGACTGTCACTGCTAACGCTTGTTTGCTACCAGCCAGGATAATCTTATACCAACGAATCTTACAAACAAGTCCGGGTAATCCCTTAGTCGACTCTTACGACATCCACGGGAGGAGACGGAGGGGTCTCAGGCCGGAAACACCACGACTATATAGAATAAATGTAATATTTCAACTTATAAAATCTTCTTCAACCTTACAAGACCAACTAGCATGGTTCTCTTGTGAAACCCAACTCACCTGTTGTGGTTGTAGAATCATAATTTATATTCAAATGAATTACACCTTGAAAATTATACGAACATATTTAATTGTTTTCAAATCAAACATCTTCCGTAAAGGTCACTAATTTTGTAATAATTTAGCGTGAGAATTAACCATGTACTAGCCTTATTTATTTACTTTGATTATACGCATAACGAAAATCAAAGTCTATTTGATATATTTTGAAGTCGTTTAACTATCTATTATAAGTTTTTGAGACATATTATGGTAGCTTCATAGTAGGTAGGTGCAAGTGGTCCGGACCGGAGCGACTTTACATTCAAATGATTTATTTCTTGAAATTTGTAAGTTTGGTAGCTTTTTTGTGAAAGAGTTCGTCCGGGGCAGTGCTACCACCATACCTATTTCTGCCGTAAAGCAGTAGTGCTCTCATTGCTGTGTTCCGGTTTGAAGGGTAAGGGTGCCGGTGAAATTACAGGCACATGAGACTTTTCATCTTTATGTCTCAGGGTGGCGGGCGCAGTGCAATGCCATATAGCGTCGTAGGTGGACGTGCCCTATGAGGTAATGCACTGTTCATAGGCAGAGGTTACCGCTTAACATCAGGTGGGCCTCTTGCTTGATCCGTCATCCAAGTAGTAAACAAAAAAAAAGTCTTTGTAGCAAACATTAAAAATTCTTTATTCAATAGGACTTTTATTAACAACTTCAGTTTTTTTATTAATGAAATGTTGTTTGCAATTTTAATATTAATTTTACATTTGTTTAGACCGTTTTGGAGCAACTTTTTTACCTTGAGAGGATAATTTTACACCAAAATTTATGATCTCAGCAACTGGTTACTACGACCCAAAAAATATACCTAAATTAACCAAAAATACATGCAAACAACCTCGAATCAATATCAGGTTGTAAACAAACAGATAAATTGCCCCAGATATGTACCCACACAGATGAATTACAATGGTCTTGGTTTTGCAACTCCATTCACTTTCCGCTCACTGGGATATCGGATATCGGACTTAGAACCATGAGGTACCTACCTAGGTAGTAACTGATTGAATCTGGAGGGTTAGTACGAGTTTTGATAGTTTTCGAAACTTTATAAAGTTTCGTTTCCATCCATAAATTTTTTGACAGCGCCCCTTAGCGAAACTAGCAAAACTCTTACTAAGGGTACTGTACTCATTTAATGTTTATCTGCTGTGTAAACATTGTTTAGTTACAAGCAAGCGAGGGAAGCTGCCATTTATGCGAAGGCACACGTAACGCGCAGACGGAAATTTATTTGTGTTTATTGTAGCGCCACACCTGCCGAAGGTACGGCGGCGTAACGCGTCCCATGATATGTCGCTTGCTATGCAAAATACATTGAATGCGTTTTGGCCTAAATAATCGCTCGAAGGGAGGCTGAACGCGACGTTATTTCGGCTGATGTGTCATAGGGAACTTGAAAAACACTGCGAGCGTATTGAACCGAACGATCGGCGCCGTACCGTTCCGCAGATGTGGCGATACATTTACGGATTTTAACCATTCGCAGTGTTTATTCTTTATGATTGGCGTCGCACGGCTTGTGCATTTGCCATTTTCAATTATAATTCTATTATTGTATTTTGCAACGTTACAATCCTTCCAAGTCGTCAAAGTCACAGGCAAGTCATGTTTTAGTAAAACGGTGGCCGTTTACAAAAACTGGTAGAAAATTTCCACCAATTTGAAAACTTCCATGCTTCGACCAAAGAAAAAAGTACTTCCATGTCATTTCTCTAAACTTATACACAACGTCCATAGACCAAACGGCTAACATAATTTAAAAAAAAAAAAAAAACTTAATAGAACACTAGAGACAAATTCTGCAAATTTAGAACACTTTTTTTTCTTTTTAATTTTTTTTCCGTTTGTCTGGGTGGGACAAATCCAGGACCAATCATTTTAAAACCAGTTCCAGCCAACCGATGGAGCTGATATTGGCACACCTGTCTAGTTCCGATGACAATACAATATTATGGTGACAATGAGCTGGTCATCTGATGATGAAGACGGAAAGTGGACAACGGAGCTCTACGATGACTAAAACCCGTATCTGCCTGGCAGTGTTTGAGCTCATTGTGTTCAGCTCACAGTTCCGATCACTAATTTATAAAGCTTGGTTTGAAAAAGATATATTTCACTAAAAAACTTACCTCCTACCAAAATAGCTACCGGTGGTATTTTTGTCTGCAAAATATATAAAGTTTATTAACTCAAATGGTCGACAGTCACGTTTAGTTATTTGGTAATAGCGATTTCTATTATTTACTACAATAGCTGTTATTATAAATAAACTGTTGTGTAACTGTGTAGTATTTCAATGTTAAACTAGAGCTAATATAATTGCTCAACTTGCTCAAAATGAGCGCTGAGATTGCAATGAATAATTAAAAAATATGCCACAATTTGAAAGTGGTCTAAAATGTATGAAATAATTTCTGCTAGCCACACACAGATTTTTAACCCCATAACTATAGATTCCTAACCCAATACAGATTCGTCGTCGTTTCGTATGAGGTAGTGCTGGCCTCTGGTGTCAGAGTTTGTCAAGCCGCCCGAGGGCCTCTGACATGGCTGATTTAAAACCCCATACAGAATTATAGTCCCATACATATTCATAACCCCATACATTGTCAAATTTCAGAACAATGTGTATGGGGTTAAAAATCTTTATTGTATTATTCTGTGGGGCTAGGGGAAATTATTGTATAAATAACTAATTTCCTTATAAGCCGTTTTTTTTTGTATTTTATTAAAAAAAAAAAAAAAACTGTTTTTGAAAATTGCAATGGCATCCAAAAACCAATTGCAAAGTTTGTACCTACAAAACAGACAAACAAACAAACATACAAGAAAGTGAGTTAATAGAAACGTGGTAAGAACGTGGTAAGAACGTGGTAAGAACGTGGTAACGTGGTTTGATCCTTGATGATTAGACACAGATATTATGTAAATAATTAGTAATCAGTTTGTCTGCCCGTGTTAAATGGTGAACTAATTAGATAAATTATATAATTTTAATTAAGTATTATCAAATTTGCGTGCAAAAGTTTATAGAGTTAAAAAGTTTATAGGGTTCAGTATCTCGTTAAATTAAACCCTTTACAATACCTAACATTGATGTTATGCTGTGTTAATGTCCATCATCCTAAAACAGAAACGCAAACGTTATTTGGCAGACACTACCGACTTTAAGTACAATAGGGTATTGCGAAAGAAAGTTTGGGAATTTATTGAGAAGTTCATTGCGCAGTTTGACAATTGAGAAGTTAAAGAAAGAGAGAAGGTAAAGCTAAGCAGAGCTTGTGTTATGGGTACTAGATAACTGATATACTTAATACAGTATATAACATAGATAGATATTTTTTATTATACATAGAAAATACCCAGAACACCCTGAACAAATATCTGCATATCGCACAAATATTTGTTCCGAGGCGGGAATCGAACCCGCAACCTCCGGCGTTGCAGGCGAACGTTCGCCCGCCCCGCCACAGAGGTCGTCAAGATGATCTACTATTATGTTATAATGATATTTTTATTTTATTTTGGTCGCCTTTATGAGGCAGAATGTATATTATTGTCATAATCCATTATACCTACATTCTTACGAATAAATGATTATGATTATGTTAGTGTATGGAATACTAAGTCCATTAGAAGACCGTTTCTTGAGTGATCTTTCCAAACAAGCGAACTTCAGATTCATGGTCGACAAATACCTATCGAATTGAAGAATTGCTAAACTATTTATCTAACAAATAAGATTCTGCTGCATCATGTCAACAAAGCGTTTCGAGAGCGAAATGTCAAGGTGATGACGCAAGGGTTTTGTAATTACAGCGAACTGGTTCTAAAGTACCTACATCAAACCATCGCGGTGAGCTTTTGCTCTTACTTTCTATTTTTACATTTTCTTCCGTTTGTCTTTTCCCACTGCTGACGTACGTAGACACATGCCTTTTCCCCGAAGACGTAGGCAGTGTCAATGCGCCTCTTTTAACTGTGGGTTGCACTATCGTATGAGTTTAGTGGTGAACTAATCGCTGCCATTCTTTTCCCACGACTGTGCCACAACTTAATCGGCTAACTCCTTCTCCCAGTTATCAATGTATATAAAATAGTTGCGTGACTGACTGACTGACTGACTATCAACACACATCCTAAAGACCAAAGACCAAAAATAAGGGTCAATAGGTGTCATCCTAAGTCATAGAGACCAGTTACGTACGTGGACGTGGAGGGTACGTTCCTTTTGTGGTCTAAGGGTGCACTAAGAAAGGAATTCCAGAAATTCAACCCCTAACAGGCTGCAGCGGGGTGTTTAAGTTTGTATGGAAAAGTACACGCGGACGAAGTCGCGGGCATTCCACTAGTAAAGTACATACATAGACATACCTTAAAGACGTGACAAATAGTGAGCTCATCGTCGCTTAATAACATTTAATAATCCCCACCTTTGTTCGAAGATCCCCTCTACATACTCGGCTAACGACTTCTTCTAACAATAAAATATTCTTGAATAGCCAGCAGTCTGGACAAATGGACCAACGAAAAATAATCAACAAGTAAGTGCAGAAATTGACATTATGTATTAAGTTAGCATCCGGGTCGAAGGACCAATGATTATCAGTAGGTCAGAGTAGGTTATTAAGTGCAGCTATTTCCGTAGTAATATTGAATAAACGGACAATTGCAAGTGAGACTCGTGCCCTGAAGGTTCCGTACTGTAAAAGCGTTCTACCGTACGTACAGCAAAAAGCCGTATTTGGAAACTTTTTCCTACAAACAACATCATTTAACGCAAGGATAAAAAGGAAAAAAAAACTTTTGTTTATTTGTTTATGTCGCAAAGCCTCCTAGCATCTAAATCCCAGAATATCAAAAGTTAGACATTTTAATAAATCAGTGGTTTGATTCTTTTACGGCACTTTATGCTCACATAACTTTTTATTTGGTATAAGTTTCAAGTTGATAAAAAGGGTCTTTACAGACAGACTGACAACAAATGTTTCTTTAACTACGTGAATGACGGAGCCAGTAGATGGCCCACCTGATGATAAGCGGTAACCACTACCTTTAACAACGCATTACCACATAGGTCACGTCCACCTAGGATGTACCTACCCTATGTAGCATTGCACTGCGCCCGCCACCCTGAGACATAAAGATGAAAAGTCTCATGTGTCCGTAGTTTCACCGGCAACCATACCCTTCAACCCTGAACATGCACTGCGCCCGCCACCCTGAGACATAAAGATGAAAAGTCTCATGTGTCTGTAATTTCACCGGCAACCATACCCTTCAACCCTGAACACAGCAATGCGACCAGGTAGTACTTCCCCGAAAAAACTCTTTCACAAAAAGTTCTACTACTACTAAAAAAAAAAAATATAAAGGTCCAGTTTTTTCCTGAGGTACTGAACTCTAAAAATGACCTCGCACTTGCTTTTAGTTAGTTTTAATGCAGCCTAGAGACTCCGGCACGTAATTATGCATTCATATACTCATGGCCAGATAAACTGGTCTCGCTCTGTACTTCCTAAATTACAAAGTTGTTTGGTACGTTCTTACGTATACGATATAATAAACTATGGGTAGTGATTTTTCAAAGAACTCTCCACCAGCATACATAGTTTCATGTGTCTGAACCAATTTTCGAAACACTTTTTCCAATCCGCCTCAGAGACGTCGTCTGAGCATGGGTGAGGTTGTGTGAAACCCAGCGCTAAAATGGAATGGGGTAGGTAGTCAACTAAAAACTACTGATTTTGTCTATTAATGGCCAATATCGGCCGCGGCCTGCCTTACCACGGTCCGACCGGACCGGCTCGGATTAATTTAAAAAATACCTAACGTAAATGGCCGGCTGGACGTACGCATCCATGAGAGCGGTGCAAGACAATGGATGGTAATGTCAGAAAGAAAAGTGTTTTTGTCCCAGCGTCGTGGGCCACGTAGTCAACAAAAATAATGAAAAATAGGACGCGCTGTCAATGGGCTGCGTAACAACGGCCAGGCTGTCAACATCTATAATTTAGGCCTTACTCATAGTTTATAGAAAAACCCAAACGAAAATCCTAGTCGTGTTACTATAAAATTAAAATTATCTTTGGTATAGTTGCACAGTTTTTTGTCTTTTGCATTGACAAGCAGTTTCAAGTTCGATCGCAAGAGACAAAACACGGTGTAACTACTCGACAGATATTCCGCGTTTATATGTAGCATGGTAAGTGTTTAAATTGCTACGGGAAACGGAAAACATTTGTGAAGAGAAAATGCGTTTCTTAATTTCACGAAGGACTATGTTCAAATACAGGTTTTAATTAAATTTGTCTAGTTGTTACTATTCCAAATACACCATAAAATATCACCAGTAAAACCATAAAAAAACCTGGATAATCAGTATTCGATAAAGATTAAAATGCAAAGTCTATGCAAAAAAAGTTACCAAATAACAATTTTCAGGAATATCCATAAAAAATGGTGACAATTGGTCAAAACTATTTAATAGTGCATGCGCCATAGACCAAGTTATTATTTCGATTATTTCGTTAGTCCCCGTACAAACTCAACAACGAGTATTATGCCAATTTTATTCGGATTATGTCAAGAAAAAAAATGTTACTAGATTTTTTAAATCAATTCGAAAAAAGTAAACTGTACGCCGATTAAATTTGTACCGAATACTTATTAATATCCATTTCTTTATAGTATATTTAGAATAGTGGTGTATATCCTAAGTGTACGGAACCATCTCCACGTGAGTCCGACTCGTACTTGACTAGTTTTGAGTTCGAAGTCGTGATGACGAGGATGGTGACGATTTAACGATAACGACGTTTCACGGTGTTTGAGCTTAGAAAATTGAATTATGGACTTGTTAAGGCGTCGATGGACGCCAAATTCTGTCACTATCTAACTCATTAAAGTTCAGGCAAGTTAGTAAGTGACAGAATAGCGCTCGCGAAACGAAAAGTGAACGAAAATAGTTAAAGGGATAGTTTAAGAGTTTCGCCATCTCCATCGGTTAAAAGGCCCTTTATTTGAATACACCTTAAGCTGGTCATTGACCTTACAGCAGTGTGACAACAACGAACCAGTGACACGGAACAACACTAATCAAGATTGAGCAATTTGAGCAATGGAATCAAACAGGCGTGATTATGATCGTCGATAGTTTCAATTTCATCATCATCATCAGCCTACGCTGGACATAGGCCTCCCCCATAAAAAGCCACGAGGAACGCTTCTGAGCCAACTCCATCCACCAACTTCTAGGTGGGGTATAACGTAAATTTCGATATGATTTTTAACTGACTAAATCAAGTACAATATTCAGATTATAAATATGCATGGATACTACATGATAATTCCGAGGGAGCACTGTACCAGAAACACAAAAGGACAATATTTTCTCAAAAGATAAAAGAAATAAGTTACGTCTATATTTTGTCTACATTCGAATGTATATTTAACTGGTGCACATTATTGGGTAAAAAATTATATATTCAATAAAATCAATAAAACAAAACCGAGGGTTTACTGTTTGGGTTTTGTAAAATTATCTATATTTTACGAGATATTCAATAAAAACGCTTTTTAAAACGGCGTGTGGCGGTTTTTCTTTTATGAAGATTTCTGCCAGGTGTTGGCTCATTCTGACCCCACATTAGGATTCCCTGTTTCATAGGTATCAGAAATCACTTCAAAATTTTTAAATTCAGTTGCAAGATTTGACAACGTACGAACAAGTGAAGTGAAATAAAAGCTTCTAGTTTTTTTTTTTTAACGTTGATTGACTTTTGTTTACCACGATCTCACCTATTTGGTAAGTGACGATGTGGCTGAAGATGGAGCACAAAGGTCTAGAAGGCACCTATTCACTCAAGCCTTGAAGAGACCCAGATTATAGTTTTCAGGAAAGACAGACGACGGTAGTGTATTCCACTCCTTAGCAGTTCGCATTATAAAGGGAGAACTGAAACGTTTAGTACGAATAGAGGGTATACCTACTAATGAGGTAAGGGTGGTACCGAGCCGTGCGTCTGCTCGTCTTATGATGAAAAGGAGATGGTGGGATAAGATCATGAAGTTCCTGGGAGCATTCCCTGAAATGTAACCTATAGACTATCGAAAGGCAGATTATAGTTTTCAGGAAAGACAGACGACGGTAGTGTATTCCACTCCTTAGCAGTTCGCATTAAATGAAACGTTTAAGATGCTGATTACTTTAAGTATGCAACAAGACGCCATGTTGCATAAAAAACCTTCAAAACCATTTTCGTGTAGTTACTCGTAGGTACGTCACCTACCTAGAAATGCGGAACCCGATGAGCGCATGGTGTCAACATTATGCAACTCTATTGTTCATACAATGCATGTGATCCGTACTGTCTGTTTCAAAATAAATAATCTATGCTAAATGATTGCATTGTTTTGATGTGTGTCGCTGATTTTAGTAATTCAATTCAGTATAGTTCATATTAAACCTTGATCCAAAAATTTATAGAATATACATACATACATAGACACACGTCTTTTTCTCCGAAGGGGTAGGCAGAGCCTCAATAGGCCTCTTTTCACAGTGGGTGGAAAATAGACGTGATAAATGGTGAGCTCATCGCCGCCATTGCTTCCCACGACTGACTCGGCTAACGCTTTCTTCCAGTAATAACACATTCCATAATAAGCTAGCAGCCAGGACAAATCTTATCAGCAAGTCCGGGTCATCCTTTAGTCGGCTTTTACGACATCCACGGGAGGAGACGGGGGTCTTTTCTTAGGCCGGAGGAGGAGACGGGGTACTTTTCTTAGGCCGGACACACTACATGAATATGTTATGTAAAAATTCTTAATCTTAATCTAAAAGCTGCATGTCAATGATTGACCGTGATGTTGTACGAGGTGCCACTTGTTTGGACACTCCACTCAGTCTGCTAAAACGTGCAGGATCAATATTAATGACATTATGTACTAAGTATTTCTAGTGTATGTGGTAATGACTACATTTGTTGAGTTAGACTCTGGTGGTGACTATCCATTGAAAGGGTAACATAAACAAAATAAATTTATAAAAATGGTCTCTGTGTGGGTCCTAGCCGTAGATTTTTCGTTTTAAACGTAATTTCTTAGGTAATTTCCTTGCATCCGTTGTCACACTCTCTCTTGCGGGGAGACTTAATCCGCAATTTTTGAAAGAAACGTCGTAATTACATTTTAATGTTTTTAGGGTTTCGTAAACCCCCTACTAAGACCTTATTACTAAGACTCCGCTGTCCGTCCGTCTGTGCATCTGTCACCAGGCTGTATCTCATGAACCGTGACTGTTAGACAGTTGAAATTTTCACAGATTATTTATTTATGTTGCCGCTATGATAAAAAATAACTAAAAAACAGAATTCAATAAATATTTAAAGGGGCGTCCGTACAACAAACGTGATTTTATTGCCGTTTTTATAGATAATAGTAAGAAACCCTTCATGCGCGAGTCCGACTCGCCCTTGTCCCGTTTTTTCGAGTAATTTTGGTGGCATTTTATCGTGTAACTTAGATAAAGAGCACATGTGTGGTGTAGTTAAATATAAGTCTAATTGCGTGTCTTTTCGGATCGATAGATAGATAGATAGATAGATAAACTCTTTATTGTACATCTAAGCAAAATAAAACACAACAAAGTGACAAACAACAAACTAATTAACAACGTACAATGGGCGGTCTTATCGCGGATAAGACGGCGGGTCTTGGGTGCATTGGTGGATATATTCCTCCGAAAACTTGTTTTTTCTGCCACTACTTTAAACTGGGTTATGACTCGAGCATGAAGTTATAGGTAGTTATAGGTTACCCAAATTCAAGCTTCTTGGATTTGATACTCTTTTTTTTCATTTTTTTTTCATTATTATTTTAAAGTAGTTTTGTCACTGTGTTTGACGACTCGACTTATAATTGTTTGGAGTATTCCTCAGAAGCCATTAAAAGAAGTAAAGAAGAATTGCTATGAGACCTGTTGCATCAACAGGAATCTAGAAGATATAGGTTCGAGTGTATCAAACATTTTGGTCTAACTACAAAATACAAATCGGCAAAAATTTGAAATCATCAATCATAACCATCCAGAGATAGACTATGTGATTATTGCCTAGAAGCAGCGACCGTCAATGATGTCTTTAACCTCTAAATATACCGGTGATATAATATGACGGTCTTGGGAAAGCAAAAACAATAACCGCAAAGTAAAGTTTTACTGCGAATTAGCCTCAAGAAATGAAACTGTTACAGTAATATACGCTCGGTACGAGATGCGAAAGGTTGCGGTTTCGATTTCCGCTGCAGGACAAATGTTTGTATGATCTGCAAATATTTGTTTCGGGTCTGGGTGTTATGGTACCATTTAGTACTCGTAGTTCCTGATACCCACGACACAGGGATACCTAGTGTGGGATCAGGACTATGTATGTGACTGTTGGGTGTTACGTTATGTTATGTTAAGGCATTCAATAATACACCGAGGAAGGCAATTCTTTCCGGATGGACAAAATCGAGCAATTACTCACGCATCAGCCGCATCAATCGCCTGCTTATTTAGCTGTCAGAATAAATGCATATTTGGATGTAATTATTGTGGAAATGCAACATTACATCCGAGTATTTATAATAAGTAATACGTTGCATCAGGTCCGTAACTAAATAAGTGTTACTCTTTACTACAAACAAATTATAAATGTCGAAAAGTAAATTACAAACCACTCCCGTTTTGACTAATTGAAATTTAACATAAGGGACAATACTCACATATTATTTGGTATTGTCAGCCCGCGGCTATTCTCGCGTTTTAACAAAATAAAAGTAGCCATAGCTTAATCCAGGTCATAATCTATCTGTGTATCAAATTTCATCAAAAACGGTTCAGCCGTTTCGGCGTGATTGAGTAATAAACATACAAATATCCAAACAACCAAATACTTTGACATTTATGATATTAGTGGGAGATCAGTGTGGCAGTTTTCTACTTTCATGAAACACGTGAATCTCGATGTCATGAAAAGTTAAATAAATGATAAAGTCTACTGTCCACTGAAGCTGTCTATACACACATCTACACCACTCTGTCAATACAATATTTACGAAACACAATATTTTTTAACTGACTCATTATTACAATTTCTTCTTGTTACAGATGGATGTACCACAATGTACCACCGTGTGAGGAAGAAAATGTTTAATTTCTTCAGTGCCATATTAATATTAAGCTTGCCTCTATCCCTGTCCAAATCTATTGAGACCACCACCATCATCCCAGATGACAATGAAGTCAACAATAACATCATTGACTTTGATGAGGAATACACGGTGAAGTTCAATAAAAAATATGGCAGCGTACCGTGGCATGCCAATGATTTTGATACAAATAGTCTTAGGTATACTATTGTAAAAGATATTAACAAAAACAATGATAAAGTTAAAGGTTCAGAAGATTGGAACTATGAAAATTACAAAAATGAATCTAACGAAAGTGAATATGCAACTACAGAAGACTTTAGAGTTATACCATTAGAACTAATAAGCACAACAGAAGATCCTCTTATTAGTTTAATAGAAAGTACAACTGAACAAGATCTGACTGTTATACCTCTATCTACAACAGAAAAAATACAAGTGACTGTTGAAGAAACTGTTTCTTTACCATCTACAGTAAATTATGTTCCAGAATATGAAGTTACTACAGAACATGATGAAAAAGAGATAACTTCAGGCGCCACTACAGAACAAAGTAAAAAAGAAGTAACAACTTCTGAAGATGAGTTGAATGCTACAAGTACCGTAGAGCCAAAAAATCTGAAAGTAGGTAATCATAATGTAACAATAATGAGCGTAGCTAATGAAGAAAATTCAGAGCACAGTGTATTCGATAAAATAAATGCAACAACAATGAATATTCCAAAAGAACAAAACAGTACCATAAAACTAGGACAGATCAACCTAAATACTCAAAACAAAACAAAACAAAAAAAGCGAAAAGGAAAATCTAGAACAGAATTAGAAAGTAAAGAAGAAGACGTACCAATCTTCACAGAGCTCGATACAGAGTCAATCGAGGATATTCCAGATGATTATTACGACTCCAAAGACATTGTCCCAACTTCTGCGCCCAAGACTGATGCTATATCAGTTCTCTTCGGCCTAGCGGGAAGCGTGGTGGAAAGTGTAGTGGAGACTGTTGCAGAAAGAGTGGTTCCGAAGAGTATCTATGACCTGTTTAAGCGAATGCAGCGACAGAACGAGGCACTAGAAGCCGAGAGGTTGAGGAGTCGGGAGGAAAATGGAGGATTGGGTATGTACAGAAATAAACTTTATTCTTTTCGATGATAGAATTTATAAAAAAGCAACTGCGTCTTACCCTATTTTCAAATCTCTAGTTTAAGAAATAATCATAATTCCAGCAAAGTCTTTCCCATAATAGTGGCTTGAAAGGACGGAACGGTTGCTTTAATTTATATGTGGTCTTTATCGTTTAATAGCTGGTCTGGCATATCATGACTGTTTGATAAAAATCAGTGAAGCCGAATTCGAAATAGCGTAGGAAAGTAAATGTAAACCTGTCTATATCTTTGGAGTAAGATAACCTTTTTGTGACCTGTAGGCCTGTTACTTTTGTTACTTTTCTCACCACCTGCTCGACAATGTCCAATTACATATCGTGCAACCTCAACGAAAAGTAAAGCATTATCTCTTTAGGGATATAAAGTTGTATGAAACTCCCTAGAGAATAAAGTGATTTGAATTTTGTCAAATTCGTATGGAAATTCGTGGAAAACTCTAAGTAAATAAATGCCCATATTTGACTCTTCCCGCCACTTTCGAAAAGAGACGTCTACTTTTATTTTATTTCTTTTCCTAGTGTTTTCTTGAGTTATTTTGTGTTATTTTGGTGGCATTTTAACGAATGTAGCTCGTTTAAAAAGCACAAGTGTAGTGAAATGAAATGGAAGTGAATTGCGTGACTTTTGAAATTGGTGGAAATTGGCTACCAAAGTTTTAGTAAAATTGGCCACCGTTTTACTAAAACATGACTCGACTGTGACTTTGACGACTTGGAAGGAGTGTAACGTTGCAAAATATATTGAAAATACAATATTGTGAAAATACAGACAGATACTTGAAAATGGCAAATGCACAAGCCGTGCGGCGCCAATTATAAAGAAAAAAAAAATGCCCATATGGTATTATGCCATATGTAAAGAGGTTTGTTCGAAAATCGAACTGGTTACCATAAGCAGAACTCAACGAAAAAAAGAAAAAGGTGCGTTTACAAAGAATGTGAAACAAATGTGTGGTGCTGTGATTTTCAGTGAGTGTTTATTGTCTCGCAGAAGGTGTGAAAAGTAGAGTATGCTCCTCTGGAATAAAGCCTGTCTTCGTCTTGGTCGTTATCTATAGAGTCCCACGTTACGCTCAGGGTTCAATATGCCGCCCGCGATGTAAGACACTGCTTTATTCCCATAGTGCATAATCTACTATTATGATTATTTTTATTGGAGTCTGCTGTGGCCTTACACAGTCAAATATTCTCACGATTTGCGTGGGGGACAACTTTAAACAATGCGATTAAACTACTTTTTGAGCAATTGCAATGGTTAGGCAAGATCTTAACTTTGTCAATCCATGACATTATTAAACTAGTAGTCGTGCGAATAGTAGACCTTGCGAGCACAAACTTATCTAAAACTATGCATCATGTCGATCATTAATGATCAACTGTTGTTTTCAAAATCGAGCCCGTAACTCCTAACATCACTTTTCAATAGCTCTCACGGATCTAGATTTCACATAATTGTCTGAAAAGAAAACATATTTTATATCTCGACAACCAATTTTGCTCTGGAAATCCTTGTTTAGAATTGACTATCGTATGTTTCTGCCAAATATTATCAAAATCAGCCGGTAAATAGTGCCACAGCAAACTTCATTTTTGGGGGAAATACGCCTCCAAAGAAAGATCGCAAGTGACAAAAAAACTATCAACATACATCCGGACAGATAAAAAGCAAATTTTGCCAGTTGTGGCACGGTCAAGAAGCAGGTACATGCATAGCATAGGGTTCTGTCAAAAACTATCATATTGGTTTGGGTCAGTAAGTAGTATTTTGAATATTATGCTCTATCCTACTAGTAGCATTTCGATTTAGTTCCGTATACATTTTAGAGAAAGCTGATTTTCGTAATACTTGCAGGAATTCACAAACTGCAATCCTATCTAAGCTAAGTACCTAGTATTGCCACAAAATAGGAGTATATAATAAACGTATTACATAACGGTGGCTGCGAGATATGACCTCGAGGCAGACCACCTACCCGATGGTCAGACGACATTGTGAAGACCGTATGAGAGCAGTGGATCTGGCTGGCACAGGACCGCCGGGAAGTGGAATGAAGCCTTTACTAAGCAGCTGTGGATAAATGGACTGCATAACTGGATGGCTTGGCTGGATGGATGGCTTTCACGCCATCATACGCAAAAAAGCTGTGTCCCTTATGCGCACAGTTTGGGACAGTCAGAACAGCATCCTTAGGACTGTGGCGAAGGGTCAGATGTCTCCGCTCTGGAAGTGTCTTTGGGGAAGAGTGATTAATGAAGGAAGCTATTTCCTTCATTAATCGTTTTTTGCACATTTTCCTTACAAGTCAGCAATTTCCATTTTATAAATTTGTATGTTTAGTGTATCCATTAGGTTAATATGGATGCCACTTATCTGAAATAAATGATCCTCTAACTATGATACATAACTGCTCTTTAAGACAAAGTCTCGTGCATTTCTGTCTCATACCTGTCAGGTAAGTAATATCATCATCATTATTAGCCGTTAGAAGTCCACTACTGAACGAGGCTACCCCCATAGAATGCAATGGGGGATTTGCCACGATCACCACGCTCGGCAGGCGGATTGTTGATCAAATTATTGGTTAGAATAGTACCATCTCTCCTGCCCATCCCCTGGTGCAATCCCTAAGTCGGCTTTAAGGGAGGAGGCGGGGGAGACCACTGCAAGGTACTATCAATAAGTTAATAACGACTTTTCAATCCTTTTTCCAGGTCAATTCGGCCGAGGCATCTTGAAGACCATTTCCACGGGGCTGAGCAAGCCACTCTCCCATCTCATGGAATCTAAGGAGAACGGGTCTCTGGACACTGACCGAGGGTTTGTGGCCAGCGTGGCTTCGAGCGTCACCAGTGTGGCCAACGTTGCCAACTCTGTGGTGGATGCTTTCAAGGATAAGGTGCAAGCTATCTACCCAGGTGAGGGCCAAATTATTATTTGTTTTGCAGGGTTTGTCCAGATCATTTTTACTAGTAGTAGAAGTACTTCCACCATACCTATTTCTGCTGCAAGACTATTTGCTCGCATTGCTTTTTCTTCTTCGTGTCGTTGGTTCCCATAGATCAGGGGTTCCCAAACTTATTGTGGCTGCTGCCCACTTTGAGGATAATTAATTTTTTAGCGCCCCCATAATTATTTTTCGGTGCCCCCATTTTTTCACCTACTTAAAAACATAGTTAACTTCAAATTAAATTAAGTGAGCTATAAAACATCAACAATAATATATCAACAAAATGACCTATCTAGGAATACTAATAACTATTAAAATGCGAAAGTGTGTCTGATTTGACGCCCCCATTTTTTTCTGGGTCTCTTACCTTTAGGCCTGCAGCGCCCATAAGGGGGCGTTATCGCCCACTTTGGGAGCCTCTGCCATAGATAGTTAAATTGTTTTAGACCAAAAGCTCGCATTGCTGTGTTGGGTATGGGTGCCAGTGAATTTTTTGGAACAAAACTTTTCATCTTTATGTGTCAGGGTAGCGGGTACAGAGCAATGCCACATAGGGCGCGTCCTAAGTGGACGTGACCTATGAGATAGTGCACTGTTCGTTGGCAGAGGGTACCACTTATCATCAGGTGGGCCATCATCAGATTGTTCTGTCATTTCAAGTTGCATAAATAAGCCTGAAAGCTCTGCGTTTGATCGAGTCCACGGCAGCAAGCTGGTGCGATTTTTCTTTCGGCCAGATCTGACGCCTCCGAGAACCTGCAACTAAGAGGAACTGATGATAGCCCTTGTCTTCCCCTCTTCCAGGCACAGTGTGGTGCGGTGACGGGCACTCAGCCCAGGCGCGCTCCAGCGACCTCGGGCTGTTCTTCTTCACCGACACCTGCTGCCGGCAGCATGACGCCTGCAAGATCTACATCAAGGCTGGAGAGACTAAGTATGGTCTCACTAACACTGGACTGTTTACAAGGTAAGCATCCCTCATTTCGCCATTCGCTCGTATTGACGTTTACTTTTTCTCTTCTGGGTTTATTTATCTACGAGTAGCACATGGAAATTGAGGTTGTTGTTTCTCTGGTTTTGACATGGCAACTCTAAAAAGAAGAAGTTTGGAAAACAAAATAAAAAATAGAAAACCAAACTAAAATTATTACTAAGTAAGTACCTACTAAGAAAGTATGCACCATGGTTACAAAGGTATTGCATTTATTTGAACATGATCTTTGACGAACACACTTGAATAATTTGCTACGAGTAATAACTTGGAACTTAGGGCAAGCAGATAGAACACAAGCAAAGGTAAAGTACACTAAATCTATTTGACCGCGAACGTCGGGGCGACACCCAATACGCTTCCTAACCAATTCTTCTTACATAAGATTTGTAACAATTTCGCAAAATTTTCACCTCACCCTTCCCTTAAGTTCCTTCTATTTGTCTTGTACATCAGAGGTCATATCTTAGCTCATATGAACTAAGAACGATCGCGCACTATATAAATAGCCGTGTTTGCTGCCTGATTCTTCTAGCTTTGGTCGCGTTGGAACAGAAGTAAATTAAGTTTATAAAACGGTATTAAATGATCTTTGTGATTTAAATAAATAAATATTTTAAACGTTGACTTTGAGCTATATAGGACATAAGGAGAGCTAGCCACCGGTCTTTTCCCCTCGGTAGATGGCGATTAGATTTATCGTCTAGCACTCGGGCGAGTGAATCTAGGTATCTAGGTGTCAACTTATAGCTAATAGGTGAAAGCTTGCGATGTTATGCATGAACGCGCCAGTAAGCCATCTTTCTCAATGGTTCCGTCTTGCAATAATCAGGTCGCAAAGAAGGTTTAGATACTTATTAAAATCAAGTAGTAGCTTTTTGTTACAGAGCTCGTCTGGGGAAGTTCTACCACCGTAACTATTTCTGCCGCAAATCACAAATTACTGTGTTTCGGTTTGAAGAGTTATGGGTGCCAGTGAAATTACAGGCACATAAGACTATATTATGTGTCAAGATCGCGGGAGCAGTGCAATGCCGCATAGGGCGCGTCCTAGTTGGATGTGGCCTATGTGATAATGCACTGTTCATAGGTAGAGGGTATCGCTTAACATCAGGTGGGCCATATGCTTGTTCCGTCATTTCAAGCTGTCTCAAAAAACTCATTAACCCAGTCCTTATATCTACTATTTTTTTTTCTTTATATTTGGCGCCGCACGGCTTATACATTTGCCATTTTCAAGTTCGAATTATTCTATTTTCAATATATTTTGCAACGTTACACTCCTTCCATGTCGTCAAAGTCACAGTCAAGTCATGTTTTATATTAGTAAAACGTTGGCAGACAATTTCCACCAATTTGAAAATCTTACTACGCTGTTGGTTGTAGATAAATTTTATTTATTTATAGCTGTGGAGTATACACAGTACACACTGTATGCATACTGTATTAATGATATTGTGCTCTAGATTTTTGTATACAATGAACTAGATTGGTTATATGACAAACATCAGCTAAGTAATGGAAGCTTGCAACTTTATACATGATTAAGTAATCCAAGTACCTATCTTACCCAATGGTTCCGCCTGTCAATAATTGGATATGGTTAGGGTTACATCGGTTATGGTATGAGTAGTAATTGTAGGTTCGCTTTCGACTGCAGTAAGGGATTTTACGTAATGTTCGTGGAGTAGGGTTATCGAAAACTTTGCGATAGTGAAATGTGCGATGTATATAAGTCCTTCTAAGATTTTAATTCCTTGGTACTTACGAAAACTTACGTCATATGTTATTTTGTCCTAGTTGCCACACTACGTGGAGCTACAAAGGTGACAGGGTAGAGCTACTTATTTGGGGGCTTAGTATGAGAATTTGATAGTATTCGAAACTATATGAAGTTTAGTTTCATTCAATACAGCGTCCTTAGTTTTCTCCTCGTTTCCGCTAGGGGCGCCGCTGCAACTAAATGTATGGAAATAAACGCAACTTCATATAGTTTCGAATAGGTACTATCAAATTCTCGTATTAAGCCCCCAGTAACCGTATAAAAACAAATAATAGTGTTCGTTACCTACCACGCCACTTGTTTGTCACCTGATTCCCAGTCAAAGGATCGCACGCACCGCGCGTTGTCGCGCTGCGCGCGCGCGATTTGTCGATCAGAACTCCTACGTAAAAAGATCGTCTGGTTTAAAATTTTGAAATTTAAATTATGGTCTTTATTCATTAGGAATATTATTTTATGATTACTGGGTAGTACTTCTAACCGTGTGTTCATTAACCCCCGACGAAAAACGAAGGGGTGTTATAAGTTTGACGTGTCTGTGTGTGTGTTCGTGTGTGCGTTTGTGTGTGTGTTTGTGTGTGTGTGTGTCTGTCGGTCACATCGTAGCTCCTGAACGGATGAACCATTTTTTTTTTTGTTTGTTTGAAAGTTGTGTTTGTCGGGTGTGTTCTTAGCTTTGTTTGATCAAAATCGGTTCAGCCGTTCAGCGTTGGGGGTTTTTAATTTTTACAAAATTAAATACTTGTTTTAAGTCACTATTGTGGCTCCACTTTGTATATAGAGTCCACGCCACGACTGAAGTCCGACGAACTTAGTGAAGTAACGAATAACAGAGGTAGATTTTACCGTTTGCTCTTCTTTCATGCATAGAAACTAGCGCCCCAGTCATCGGACATCAGCTGTGGCGCGGACTCTACTTATTAAATTATCTCCAACGAAATGCCTATTATATTTTTTTTACGCATGCCAACATGTGATTGCAAACTGACTGTGACTATAATCCGAATCGCAAAGTTATTTGGCGTTATTTTCCGCTGTGACGAGTTTCCCATACAAAAGACTTAAACGCGCTCGAAGCAGACACTCCCACTGGCTCGTAGCTAGATTCCCACTAGTTTCACCGCAGTCAAACAGCGCTGTAAAGATGGTATGTGGTTTATACAGGTACTGTGAGCATGGGGAAGTTTTTTTTTGTACTACTTAGTATGACGGATTAAGCAGATGACCCCACCTTATGATAAGCTATGTACAGTACATTATCACATAGGTCCTGTCCACCTAGGATGCGCCCTATGTGGCATTGCACTGCGCCCACCACCCTGAGACATAAAGATGAAAAGTCTCCAATTGCCTGTAATTTCACCAGCAACCATACCTTTTCAAACCGGAACACAGCAATGCGAGCACTACTGCTTTGCGGCAGAAATAGGTATGGTGGTAGTACTTCTCCGGAAGTTCTTTCACAAAAATGGTCTACTACTACTAAAAAAAATAGAAGTAAAATGGAAATGAAAATAGATTCTGATTAGAATGCGATTCTGTGCACAGGCTTCAGTGAGCTGTTTCCGAAAAATATTTTGCACTCACCCGCACGAGTTGCACGAGTTGTCTAAAACGTGTGATCTTTATTAATGAAAACTGAATCACTACCTCAGTGATAACCCTATGAAATGTTATTGTAGATGAGGTGATCAGGTAAGTGTTGCTGGGCAAGTCTCCTTTTGTGACACAGTTGCTCATCTTATGGCGTAATGAGCCATACGAAAATGATAAAGTTTCTCTTTAAATGTCAAGACTTACCGCACTTATGAAGGAATTCGTATTCATTAAATCTCCAGGTAAATTAAGGTTTTTGTCACATGCTTACTTACCTAACCAACATAAGTGCTCACAATAAGTTTTTGAAGTAAGTACAAAGTGGGTGCAAGCTACTAATGTCACTCGAGACGCGTATTTGATTGGCTAGGCGTGAAGTGCGGTATCTAGAGTTTGTAGAGGTGCTATAAAGTATTTTTTATCCATGGAAAGTAAATGGCTGGAACACCACCACTGCATGTGACCTACTAGGACCTCACATAAATAGTTTAACAAGTCAGGTAGGAGGTATCAGGAACAACTAGAAATTAGAATTGTAACTAAATTTTGTTATAACCTGATATTGACTAAATACTGAGAAGTGGTAAGCCAGCAATACGATCACTCCAGCGATGAGCTCACCACTTGTCACGTGTAAGTATATTCCTGCGGCACTACAGTGAAAAGAGGCACTGGTTACTTTCGGGAAAAAGACGTGTGTGTCTATGTATGTATATAGAGATCAGTCTTAATACCCCAGAAATTAAGGATTTCAATGAGATCCAGAGATCCAGATCAGGTTCAGAAAAGGTTTTATAAGATCCAGAGTCTCGAGCACCGCCGTAAAGTCGCATGCCTTTCGATCTCCTATAGGTTACATTTCAGTGAATGCTCCCAGGAACTTCACGATCTGATCCCCATCTCCTTTTCATCATAGGACGAGCAGACGCACGGCTCGGTACAATCCTTACCTCACTAGTATACCCTCTATTCGTACTAAACGTTCAGTTCTTTGACGACCTCTGTGGCGCGGCGGGCGAAGCTTGGCCTGCGACGCAGCAGGTTGCGAGTTCGATTCCCGCCTCGGAACAAATATTTGTGCGATCGCAGATATTTGTTCAGGGTGTTCTGGGTATTTTCTATGCATAATAAAAATATCTATCTATGTAATATATTGTATGTGTAAGTATATCAGTTATCTAGTACCCATAACACAAGCTCTGCTTAGCTTGGGGCTAGATAATGTTGTGTGAACTGTCCAGCATTATTTATTTATTTATTTATTTAGTTCTACATTTATAATGCGAACTGTTAAGGAGTGAGATACACTACCGTCGTCTGTCTTTCCTGAAAACTAATCTGGGTCTCTTCAAGGCTAGAGTGAATAAGTGCCTCCTAGGCCTCCGTGCTCCTTCGGCCACACCGTCACTTACCAACAGGTGAGATCGTGGGCATACAAAGGTCTATCAATGTTAAAACAAGTTATTAATTTTGTAAAAATTAAAAAAACCCTCAACGCAATGAAACGGCTGAACCGATTTTGATCTAACATAGCTAAAAACACTATCGACAAATTCACCTTTAATAAAAATAGAAATCTGTTCATCCGTTTGGGAACCACAGACACACACACACACACACCTACACACAGATACGTCAAACATATAACACCCCGTCGTTTTGGCGTCGGGGGTTAAAAAGAAGATAATTTGAGCCAATATCATTATTTCGTCTCAGGTCTCACTGCAGCTGTGACACGAAGTTCCGTGACTGCCTGCGGCGCACCAGCTCGCTCGTCTCAGCTCAGATCGGGCTCACCTACTTCAACGTGCTGGGGCCGCAGTGCTTCAGGCGAGCTCATCCGATCGTCAAGTGCTTGAAAAAGACCAGGTAATTACAATTCGTGGACAACGTGTCACTAGAAAGAAAACTGGTGCAAATTTGTTAGGCTTGGTTTTTTACATTTTAAACTTAGATCTGAATAAGTGTTGTACTTACATTGAGGCTCATCCACACATCATAGAGCCCTGGGTTTCTAGTACGACTCGTTTCTCGAGATCATATCTTCCCCATACCTATAAATTATGGAATGAGCTTCCATCTGAGGTTTTCCCGCTTGGTTACGACATGTGTCGCTTCAAGAAAAATGATCATAAATTCCTTCAGGGTAGGCAGCGCATCGTTAGCAGAGCTTGGTGTGTTCTGGTTTGAATGGCGGAACAAGCAGATGACCTGATGTTAAGCGATAACCTTTAACAATGCATTACCACATTAGGTCACGTTCGCCTAGGACGACCTTATGTGGCATTTCACTGCCCCCACCACCATGAGACATAAAGATGAAAAGTCTCATGTGCCTTTAATTTCACCGGCACCCATACCCTTCAAACCGGAAAACAGCAATGGGAGCACTACTGCTTTGCGGCAGAAATAGGTATGGTAGTAGGTATGGTGGAAGTAGTACTTCCCCGGACGAACTCTATCACAAGAAAGCTCTATTACTACTAGGTGTTGGTGTTGCCGGGTGCAATTTATTGAATATCTCAAAAAAATACATTACACAATCAATAAATATTTCATTTTATTATTTCATTTCATTTCATTATATTAATATCAGGAATACGAATAAATATGTGCCATACCGATATCATATCTCTAAGTAAAGTTATAAACCTGTATTTATGACTTTATAGGTTCATGCGAGTCCGACTCGAACTTGACCTTTTTTTTTTATTTCAGGATAACTGGTTTGAAATGTGAGGAGTACGAGCTGGACAACACCAAGCCGAAGATGTGGCAGTGGTTCGACAATGAAACTTTCTAAAGTACAAATAAATATAATGTATTTATAACATTCTGAAATAACCAGTACATGTAATGTTTATAGAGTATATTTTTGTCTGTAGTAAAACCGTTTGCGTAGATACTTGTCTACATTTTATGGTGACCACAGAGTTTTCTTACCACAGAGGTACTATGATAAAATAAAAGAAGTACGCGCCACGACTGGAGCGCTAGTTTCTATGCGCAAAAGTGCAAAAACAAAAATCTACCTCAGTTATCCGTTAGTTCCTCAAAAGGCCGTTGGACTTGTCGTAGCGCGGACTCTACATTATGTTTCTGATTAGGAATAAATTCGTATAGTGCATAAGGAGAACATACTATCAATAGTATAAATAAATAATGGTCCAGCATTATTTAGTTGACACAACATTATCTAGCCCCAAGCTAAGCAGAGCTTGTGTTATGGGTACTTGATAACTGAAATACTTAATACAATACATTCCATAGATATATATTTTTATTATACATGGAAAATACCCAAGACACCCTGAAAAAATATCTGCAGATCGTACAAATATTTGTTCCGAGGCGGGAATCGAACCCGCAACCTCCTGGGTCGCAGGTGAACTTTCACCTACCACGCCACAGAGGTCGTATCAGGAGTGCATAGATATCATAATTATAGTTTGTAAAATATAGCATGAGTGCTGTGGCAGGTGTTATTTTGATTATTTTGACAGTAGACGCTATCCAAACGAACTTTGAACAAGAAACTATTCCCATTTTCAAGTTTCAAAACTTTTGTGCAGCGCCACAGATAAAATAATACTATACTAAGATTGTTAAAATTATCAAAATATCACCTGTCACAGGACTCAAGCTATAAGTTTACAAAATATAATTATGATAATCTATGCTATGTGTTTATATTTATTGTTCGGCAGCCTATAAAAGTCCAATGCTCAACGAGTTCAAAAAAAAGAAAAGTTCGCTTTTTAATTTACCGTAATCAGCACGTATGCAGGTGGATTGGTGATCGCAGTATTAGTGACATGTACTCAGGAGGATGCTACTGCCCCTCTCATCGCTTACCGTAATACTAATACACGCAGAATATCATTGGAATGGTTACACTATGTTTTGTCTCTTTCGATCCCATTTAAAATAGCTTGTCAATGCAAAAGACACACTATAACAACTCCAAATAAAATTCGAGTTTTATATTACCACGGTTATGAGTGACATCCATGGGAGGAGACGGAGGTTCCATTCATAGGCTGGAGATAACGCAGCAAGTTTATATTTATAGGAACGTTATATAAACAATTATGTTAATTATAAAAGTTGAATTATAGGTGCAAAGGAATAAAACAGCAATATACAAGAAAAACATCAGGATATATTTCGACATATTACATCGAACAACAGATAAATTACTGTTAAAAACACTAATTATTAAAACAAAATAACCTACGAAAAAAATCTACTCGAAAATGTTCGAGGGCTACACTGAAACTACAGATCGCTGATATATTTGTTGTGCGCAAAAGTTATTAGAAAAAATTGTGTATATAACAAGATATGTAATTATATCAGTTATTCAAAATGATATTCCGTGGGTTACAGTCATATTAAATTATATTCCCCTGGATTACAGTCATATTAAATGGTATTCCCCTGGGTCACAGTTATATTCAATGATATTCCCCTGGGTTACAGTCATATTAAATGCGATAAAGTCACTACAGTTGTGTTTAAACATAATATATGGTAATGTTTAAATGCTTTTGAATACTTTAGCTTTCAAACTTAAATACAAGCAGCCATTTTAAGATGTCTGTTATCGGTAATATACCTACAAAAGGTTGTTTAAACGTATAGTTATTATACATGATAATTTACAACATTAATTCTTTGGAACAAAGGACAATAAACAACTTCCCATTTATTTCTTTATAACACGAGAAATCTGATGTTCTAAAATGTATTATTTTATTCCATCAATGAGAATAAATAATGACGTGACAAACGGCTATTTTTATATAAATTTTGGATTGTCCATTACTACTTCAGTCGTTTAAACCGGTGTCATCGTTTTTTCGGTCACTCTCTGTTAGTTTTCAGAGCCACTATGTGTGGTTTATGGATTTTGTTCTTCGATTCATAGATATTCCTTTAATAATTACGATTTATGCGACATCTATCAGAAAAAAAACATATTCCATAAAAATGACATCAAGTTGAGGATAAATTTATCCACAATTACATCGATATTACAATAATTTCACAATTTATATCATATATAAAATTCTACAGTAAGCTACGCCTACTAAAAGTCTATGAAAAATCTAATGGGTCTATCAAATATAGATATTATATTGCTTAACATGGTCCGATGGGGGTTTGCTTAGGCGATAACCAAATGATTTGAAGACTCGGGGATATGGGAAAATATGAGGAGAAATGAAAACCAAGTCTTCACTTATTGTTTAACATACAAAGAAAGCTCTACGAAGGCAGCAGTAGATTTAGCAGCATTTTATCGATCCATTCGTCTTTAACTATCTTCACTGTCAAGTGAACAATCGGCCGACTATTCCCTATCTGAAAGTCACTCACTGACTAACGTTTGACAATAGAATGACCATTAATTGCTTAAAATTATCATTATAATCTTTCAGTTAGGGAATAGTGGGGCTGAGGGGGGAAGGGGGGTTTTGTATGGAATTTGAGATTCACAAGGTGCCCGCTAGGGGCGCTCTTCGATTTCTCCATACTAAAATCCGTGTAGTGTACACCACACGGCCGTGTAAGTTGCTTGTCAAATTTGCAGAGTAGCCCCTCTGGTCACTTTTTGCGGGGTGCTATTCACCCCTTACGAGCGTGTTGTATAAATATGACAGAAACTTTGACACCTGGAAATAAATAAGAGCCTGTGTACGAGTATAATTCTTACCAGAGAAAATTATTCGGAGCTGCAATTTTAGTGGCAGGTCTTAATTTTTATAAATAGAACCTTAATTTATTTATAAATAGAAATATCAATATTTTATTGATTATGAACTAAGATGCACATTTGAATGAAGATAGTGAATGTAAAATAGGTGATCAATATTTATTTTTAATTCATGACTACCGTTATTGTCATATCCCTGATCTTTTTGATTTCAGAATGATTCAATAGGCAAAATTCTGATACATAAATGTTTATTCAACTTGAAGTATTACTTTAGTTACCTTGATTCTGGTATTACTTATTATATTGTATGTATTATTACATTTAAATAGGCAAATATTTTTAGTCATATCGAAATAGCTGTAGGGAAATATTTCAAACAATAAAATTGTGTATATAATTATGACAGATTTTATACCATAATGCCCCTTTTGGGTCGGCACAACATGTTTTCTTCTTCCATTCCCTCTATCAGCCGTCATTTCAGAATCCACTCCTATTTTATATCAACCCACCACCATCCACAATCCATCCATATTTTGCTTGGTCTACTTCTCTCATATATTCATCCATATTCATATTAAATACTTCCCTTATTCAATTCTCTAGCTCCGAAACTAAACCATTTCAAGAGTACAATGTGATTTTTATCCCTCCACAACTAGTTAAGATGGTATAAATAACTATTATGACATAATCATTAATGTGATTATTTCCAATGCTTCTACTCAGTACCTACTACTAACATCTACTGCTGATGAGCTAGGGGCTAGGTAGGATGGTCCAGGAAAGTCCAAGAATGAGGAATGAGATTGGTGTTTCATTGGACCCTGGGATTATAAGGTAATTCTTAAAGGTATTCACGACTTACAATACATGAACATTTACAATATAGGAAGCTTTTACCTCAAACAAACTAATGATTTAAAAAACTGAGCTGAATGATTAATAGAATAAACAGATTGAACCAGTGAGATTAAATATGTATACTATAATAAAAGTTGTATAATAAGATACAAGTTTGATAAATTTGAGTGGAACTGTTGATTAATTAATTTATATGTAAATATTAAGAAACAACCTGTTTTTTCTATTAATCAGACAGTCCAAACCTACTTGTTACATAAAACTGAACTACTGTTAAACACTGATATAGAAGTTTATGTCTAATTATGATTATAAAATTCAGATATCCATAATTATGTTTAAGTATATTTATGTAAATTTTTGCCCCTATTAATACGCGTCCGCTATGAAATGAACCTTCTAATAAAATAAGGCAAACGGGTTTTAATATTTACGGAGGGATTAAATAATTAATTTATATTCAGGCACTCAAATTGAAACAATTTTCTTCCTCTAAATCAGTGAGTACAAGATAGCAAAACTGGTTAAGTATGTTGTCCATTGAATTAATCTTTAATTTGTAGAGCGTTTTCCTGACCTAATGGTCATAAACATGAGCTTCATGCCATGAACGAACACGTCTCTCCGTGGCTGTTGAGTTTTAAATAACGACATTGTCATCGTCAATCGCCAACTACTAGTATATAAGACAAGACCGATTAATAACTTTAGTTATATAATTGTACATTTCCATCTTATCCAGTTTTACTATGTCAACTCCTAATACAATTGCTAAGCGGTTTCTAAAACGATTTGCTATTAAAATCCTAATCAAAGTGCTAGTAAATCTTATACTTCACGCCTAGTCTTCGAGATTAGTAATAAACGCTTGTAGTATCGCCTAGGCACCACCATTCTATTACTAATCTCTTCGGGCCAGGCGCTCATATAAATATGATAGAACTTCACCTAAAAGTAAGTTCGTTTAATCATTAATTATAAGCTACTTATTTCTCGTGATTATTTTTGGATGGATTCATCTTTTTAATATTAATTTCAAATCCTGTATCTATTTAGATTGAAGTATAAGCAAAAGCGTTAATTATTTTATAATGGCTTATTATCGACTGTAGGTAAGTATTTTTCATTTATTTTTATTTTTTATTGGTTTTGTAATAAATCAAAACTTATCTAATTCGTTACGCTCAATTTTGAAGCGGTGGACCCAATATATTAATATTTTTAAGTTTAATTAAAGAGAGAAATGACAGTAAAAGTAATTCAGATATAAATAATTGATAAGTGTTGAGTTATAAACGTTAGAAAATCCATAAACATACAAATATGAGTGATAAGTTTACAGTATTTTCAAAAAAAGCATTAGTAAAAAAAACTTAGCAAGAGCACACTTAGAACTTAGCATGTAAATAGTATCAAAAGAAAAAACATGTAATTAAACAACTACTTATTCATCACTCTTATGTCTTTTCACCATAAACCACGTAAAAACTATATCTTACGTCTAAAAAACTCATTTTGCAGAGCTCCACTGAGTGTAAAAAAACTCAAATGTCACCTAAATAACTATTCTCATAAATGACTATAAAACTGTAATAATTATGTTTATTTAAGCTATACCTAAGGTTTAAAAAATATTACTTTGTGAATAAGAAATAATATTGCGCAGTATAACATCCCAAGATGAAGCTGTAAAAGGACTGGGTGGGAAATTAGTAATAACACCGATTGAAAACCAAAGCTTCGTTTTTTTTTTGCGTTTGTTGGTTTTAGTAAATGTTTTTTAGTCTAGGGTTTCTAACTCTAACAACTACCTAATAATACTTTCAAAAAGCTTCAAATTACACCATTTAAAAATACAATGAATGGTCGTATTCCATATTTCATATTTTTAGTTCATAGATGACGCTACAATAAATTATTAAAATTACAATTACATTATAATTCCGCTTTGAATATCCAAACACATTTTGGTGATTTTGATCTAATTTCTAGTTACAAAAAGGTTTTGGTGTTACTAGCGCCATCTATTGGCTATAAATTTCTTATTGAAAGCCTCTATTTTAGCTGTTCTAAAACATAAGTCCTTTCACTATCCGTAGATACAATACTATATCAGTCCTAAAGTGATTTCGATCATCTATTTAATCCATCTACATATAGGGCCCTATTTTTGGATAAATTTTGTCCACGATAATAATTATGTATGACGTCATAAAACATCTCGTATACAAAATTATGGTGTTAATTTGAGATTTGACGTCATAGCGTACTATATTTTTCCGAGAATTAACCACCAGCTTGTTTGACATTTGAATAATAATACAAATATTTGATTAAATTCTTACAAAAGTTTAATTATTCGCCAAAAATGGCGAATTTGTCGCCGACTCCTCTTCCCATGTTTCGCTGCACAACTTCTGTTGAATACCCTCGAACCAACCAGGTTAGTGTCGGTTATTTCAGTGGTGTCTGTTTACACTTACAATGCCTTTGGGGGGGATACCAATACTACCCGTGCGAAGCCGGGGCGAGTCGCTAGTGTATAATAATTACAATTGCTATATAAGCTATTGTAAATATTACTCTATGTAGCTGGTAATATATTTTACAAAATTTAAATTAAAAAAATAATTAATGACACTCAACTAACTAACCGATTTGAAACATTTTGTCTATTCCAAATGAATGGCATTGTAAAGTGATAATTAATGCCAAAACTATAATATCTGTTAGTTAATGAGGGATTTTCATTTTAGATTAAATTAAGTTGTTCCAACTGGCTCGATCGAGATCGCTGACTCAAAATCCAGTGTCAAAAATTATTATCTGGTTTATTTATGTTGTTTGTCAAATTCACAAAGATAAACTTTCTTCTGACAGTTATCCACAGTGCAGCGCCATCTATTTTCAACACTGAAATCATGTTCAGACGGCCGTGAAAACCCCTCACTAGTAAAAAGCATAGCTATGTTAGTTTTCACACAAAGTACATGGAGTTTTGAAATTTGAAACTGCACCATTTTACTCGACTGCGCATGGAAATGTCCGGCGGAGAATAATATTACGTTACGACGAGTAGATTTTCATCAAAATAGTAGAATCCATCTAGAGTACGTAGCAACATACAAACTTAATAAATTCGCTTAAGCCCTTCTTACGCTAAGATTGCTTCTATTTTACAAGCTTTTATTTAACTTGCAATGTATGTATGTTTGTCTGGGTGGAATCCGGGTGGAATTGTGCAACTGAATTTTAAAGCAGTTATCCTCAACCGATTGAGCTGAAATTTGGCATACTTGTCAAATTCCGATGACAATACAATGTGATGGTGACAGCGAGCTGATCTGATGATGGAGACGGAAGGTGGACAACGGAACTCCTCGATGGTTAATAGTAGACTGGCCACAGAACACTAATACTCTCTAGCGAGAGGAGACTGGCTGTGTTTCGGCTCATTTTGATCAGCACACGGTTACAATCACTGATTATATGAAAGCTTGTATTGAAAAATATATTTTTTACAAAAAACTTGTTGGATATTACCTTATCCACAGATATAGTGTATATATATATCTGTATGTATATCTGTGACCTTATCAAACATCAAGAAATTTTGTACACATGATCTAGACGACCTCTGTGGCGCGGCGGGCGAAGGGCTACCTGCCACGCTTGAGGTTGCGGGTTCGATTCCCGCCTCGGAACAAATATTTGTGCGATATGCAGATATTTGTTCAGAGTATTCTGGGTATTTTATATGTATAATAATAAATATCTATGTATGTAATGTATTGTATTAAGTATATCAGTTTTCTAGTAGCCATAACACAAGCTCTGCTTAGCTTCGGGTTAGATAATGTTGTGCGATATGTCCAGCATTATTTATTTATTTTATTTAAACACGTGGTTTGTCAGTTTATTATACATTTGTTTTATTTTTCATGATTTGAAAACCATACAGTTTTATAAGAAACTGATAAACGTCAGGTTCATTACCATGTGTACAAAATTGAATGGAGTTTGGTGAGATGATACCCTAAATAAGAGCAAAATTATTTAGCGTACAAAAAGGCCATAATAGTACAATCCTCTAAGGGACAGCAGATGAGACAACGACACTTCTTCAATTAGGTACCGTTATAAAACAATTGGCATTGTTTATGTAGAAGTACTGGATGCAGAAAGCTCGGGACCGAAAATAATGGCGTGCTATGGAAGACCTTCACCCAGCATTGGGTGGCAGTAGGTTGAAGAATAGGAGAGAGAAGAAGAAGAATTAACTAATGCGAACTGCTAAGGAATGGTAGTTCACGAGCAACTCGCATGAGTACCCGGAGTGTGTAAGCATGATGGACGGCAGGACCTGCCGCAACTGGTCCTGGCCTCGGCCAGATAAAGTGCGCTACCGCGTATAACCGTAAGGTTGGTCGGGCAGCCACTTTAAGCCACTTAGCCACTTTAGCTGATGTGGGTTTGCTAAGGAGTGGAATACACTACCGTCGTCTGTCTTTCCTGAAAACTATAATCTGTGTCTCTTCAAAGCTAGAGTGAATAGATGCCTTCTAGAACTTTGTGCTTCATCTTCGGCCACATCGTCACTTACCAACAGCTGAGATTGTGGTCAAACAAAGGTCTATCGAAGTTAAAAAATAATAAAAAAAAACTACCTATGGCTCATTTTGACGACCTCTGTGGCGCGGCGGGTGAAGGTTGGCCTGCGACGCAGTTGCATGTGGGTTCGATTCCCGCGTCGGAACAAAATTTTGTGCGATTGTTGTTATTTGTTCAGGGTGTTCTGGGTATTTTCTATGTATAATAACAAATATCTATCTATTAATGTATTGTACTTATTAAGTATATCAGTTATCTAGTACCCATAACACAAGCTCTGCTTAGCTTGGGGCTAGATAATGTAGTGTGAACTGTCCGGAATTATTTATTTATTTACTTTTCCATGCACAGTCGATATTCCTATAAACAGTTTCTTTGTGCAGTTCAATCCTGGCTCCTGATTACGCGATTGGAGCTGGATACTATCGTATTTGTCCAGGTAATTCATTGACGCAGTTGGTCTACGCGTAGTTAGCAGCACAGTCGAAGAATGGGAAGCAGGCGGAGCCGGCGACGGAATGCTAGAGGACGTGAAGGTTCTCGCAGGATTTCGACTTGGAGTCGCGCGCCCACACACGCCCCAGCAGACCACGCACCTGGAACGAGGAGAGGCTTGTAAGAAAGTTCTACAAAATAACTAGTAGTTCATCCCAAACCAAGCCTTACTCCAGCAGTGAACATCTAAAAGTTACTGCTGATGATGATGATGATGAAACGTCTCTAACTGTTAGTGTCTCGTAATTTTAAACTTCTTCTTCGAACTATGTTACTCGACAGCTAATATGGTAATTTGCAATATCTGTTCCTCTTCATATTATTATCAGGTTGTTATTTATAAGTACTTGTATCAAGCGTATATCGTGTGTGTATCTGTCTTATGAACTTTAACGTTGGAACAGGAGCAAATTTAGTTTATAACGCGATTCAAAATGATGCTTGTGATTTCAATGAATACAAGTATGTAATTAATTTTATAAAAATTAAAAATAAAAACCTCAACGCAATGAAACGGCTGAACCGATTTTGATCAAACATAGCTAAGAACACTCCTTACAAATTAAAATAAATAAATAAATAATGCTGGACAGTCCACACAAAATTATCTAGCCCCAAGCTAAGCAGAGCTTGTGTTATGGGTACTAGATAACTGATATAATTAAAACTAAATCGGTTCATCCGTTCGGGAGCTACGATGCTACAGACACACACACATACACACACACATACATCCCCACACACATACATCCCCCCACACACACACACACACCACAGACACGTCAAACTTATAACACCCCGTCGTATTTGCGTCGGGGGTTAAAAATACTTGTGATTCTTTGACTAATTAGTTAATGAATCGGTATTTATTCATGTTAATTGAGAGCACTTACTTTGACACTGGCAGAGAGTCTGGTACGTTTCCTCGGAGTGCTGGCAGCGGAGGCCGGCGGTGGTGGAGGCTCCTCGATCTCTTTCGGCGAGCGCGCACGGTTACGAGTCTTGCGGGAGCCGTTGCGTTTCCTGAAAACAGTGTTAAAGGAGCTTTATTAATATCCAATTCTTCATAATCTGACGGTGTGACTAAACAAACACACACAATATTACTTGGATCTAATTTCTTGTGTAAAAAAAAACGGGTTCTTACAAAAAAACCCGAAGAATCAGTTTGTCTCGCGGTCAGACGCGCGGCGCGCAGCCCGGCAAGCAGCCTGGCGCGCGCGGCGGTCCAAGCTAGCTGTTCACATGCACTGGGGCGCGCCAGTCAATGCAAGCATGGCGAACACAGCGAACATCGATCTCGTGGCGGTTACACTTACATTTGGATTAACCTATTTCTATTGGAAAAAATAAATAAATGATCGACGTCGAGTGGAAAAGAGAGGAAGAGTTCGTACAAGTCGCACAAAAGAAATTGATACGCTGAAGTCGCATGTGATACTAACCGACCGAGCGCGTGTGTACAGGCACACGAGTGTGCCGACAATCGGCCCGATCGGCGGCATTCACAAGCACTAACACGGGCGCGTGCAAAGACAGCCCAGCCCGTTCACATGCTCGCGCCCGTGCCCGCGCCCGTTGAATGTCGCTTTGAACGCGAGCGTCTGAACGCAGCTCGGGTGAGGAGCCGGCAGAGATGCGAGAGATAGACTGGTTTCTAAAATCCAGGAGTCGTTCTACCTTTGTCGTTCTGCTCTCGCCGCCGCGTGTTGCTGCTTCAGGCGGATCTGAGTGAGAAGACCCACGAGTAACTCGTCCACGTTGTGGTTGATTCCCACTGAGGTCTCGATGAACTTGCACTCGTAGGATGTCGCCAGCGCTTTGCCCTCTGAAACCATCATAACCAGTATCTCTAATACCAATAGTTTTCAACTGAACGGTTATAGGTTGAACACACTTGTGCTGAAAAACAAGCTTTTTGATGAAAAATATCTTTTTAAAAACAAGCTTTTATGAAATTGCGCGCAGGTTGCCGAATTCCAACAAACTGACGCATGTCATGGGTCCGGCAGTTTACAACTGGATGCCTAAAAATGACACTGAAGCCAGCATATTCAACGTCGCGGGCGGCATATTGAACCCTGAGCGTAATTATAATTAGAGTCCTGAGTGAAGCGAGGGGTTCAAGCTGCCCAAGGCGAAGACAGGCTTTATTTCAGAGGAGCATACTCTACTTTTGACACCCTCTGCGAGGCAATAAATATTGATATAACACCATCACAATGTGATTCCTGATTCATTATTATGGTCCATGAAAATCTTTGATTTTTGTTTATACGTCCTTAAAGGAGCTGCTTATGACGGCCGTAATGTGATAAGACACGGTAGTGACAATAGCATCACGCCCGCGGCTTCGCTTGCACGGTACCAGTTTTTTACTTAAAGTTTTCCACGAGTTTCCTCACGAATTTGACGTTCCAAATTCAAATCACTTTATTCCCTAGGGAGTTTCATACAATTTTATATCCCTTACGAGATAATGCTTTACTTTACGTTGAGGTTGCATGATATGTAATTGGACATTGTCGAGCAGGTGGTATGAAAAATAATTTAATTACAAAACATGTCATTTATATTACAAACGAACCTACCATTATGTTTATCCATCTGTTTAATATTGAGCTATCTAAACGTGAGACAAGCATCTGCAGGATGCTGTACCTGCTGCCTCGCGCACGCTGGAGTAAGGAAGCGACTTTCTTGCGAATAATCGCGTGAAAGCCGTCCACGCGCGCCTCCGCAAACATCTCAGTTAATTGCGAAATCAATTCACAGTTCATTACTTTTTTGTACGAGATATCAAAGTAAATTAAATATCAAAAGCTTTTTGCCTACCGCCCATCGATAGAATTCAATCGCCCGACTTCCGATTACGTCTGTAATCCTCAATATAACTTGGAAAAAAGTTTTAACTTTTCCATTACGAGCGTGATTTGACTCGGAAAGGACTGTAAAACAAATTAATGAGGTTTTTAGTTACTTCACCCAAGATATTGTAACCGCGAGAAAATGTAAATGTCTCGTGTTATTTTGCGGGAATTTGTTGAATACATAAATATTTTTTCCCCGTAATTTTAATTGTGATAATTAATACGCTATAGGGAAGCGTTTTCGAAACCAAATCCCCTTGTCGTTAAGTGATACGAGTAGTTTTAAGTATATCTTTATCTGTATATGTATGTTAGTTGTAAGGTATATATTACTATGGGCCTTTGTCTAGGTACAATGTACATTTTTCACTGTTGCCTGAAATAAATAAATGAATTGAATTGAATTGAATAATAAGTATGAACTTTTTACAAGCTTTTATTTAACTTGCAATGTATGTTTGTCTGGGTGGAATCCAGGTGGAATATTGCGACTGAATTTTAAAGCCGTTATCCTCACCGACTGAGCTAAAATTTGGCATACCTGTCAAGTTTCGATGGCAATACAATATGATGGTAACGGCGAGCTGATCTGATGATGGAGACGGAAGGTGGACAACGGAAGTCCTCGATGGATAATAGTAGACTGGCCGTGTTTAGGTTCATTTTGATCAGCACATGGTTAACGATTCAGCTCAGTCGGTTGAGGATAACCGAACACTAAATGGCCCACCTGATTTTAAGCAGTAATATTAACAATGTACTACCTCACAGGACACCGTAACTTCACCGGCACTCGTACCTTTAAAACCAGAAAAATTTCGACCCTTCTGAAATCGCACTTCTTTGTGATCCCTTGTGGACCTGACCTTGGGTGCACTTTGCACTGCAAGCATTCTGCCACATAGGGTGCGTCCTAGGTGGACGTGACCTATGAGCTAATGCACTGTTCATAGGCAGAGGTTACCGCTTAACATCAGGTGGGCCTCTTGCTTGTTCCGTCATTCAAATAAAAAAAAAAATGCACCAGGAGAATGATTTGTGCATCGATCTGTCATAAGATTTTTGTGAAAAATATATATTTCAATACAAGCTTTTATAAATTAGTGTTCGTAACCCTGTGCTAATCAAAATGAGCCTAAACACGGCCAGTCTACTATTATCCCTCGAGGAGTTCCGTTGTCCACCTTCCATCTTCATCAGCGATCAGCTCGCTGTCACCATAATATTACATTGTCATCGGAACTTGACAGGTATGCAAAATATCATCTCAATCACGTAAAAAAACATAAAGCATAAATTAGAATCCTTTTTTCTAGCTAACTTGGAAAGCTACCAACAATAATAATATTGCATCTACCTAGTTCCAGAAATAAGATATATTTAATGTATATTATATATATTAATATCTATTTACTAATATAATTGTTTCTATTAATCTAAACGTATAGACGTATGTAGGTAGGTACGTTGTTTACTATACTCGTTTGATAGTATCGGTTTTTCAATAAGACTCGCTTATAGCAATATTTGTTTACAAACCTTTGTGGTTTTTTGAAGTGCTATATCTATGTAACATGTTTTAATAGTAAGTTTAAACAATAAATAAATAAAAAAAAAAAAGGTTGAGGATAACTGCTTTAAAATTCAGTTGCAAGTTTCCAACGGGAAATACATTGCAAGTTAAATAAAAGCTTGTAATAGTACCAATCACTCTTATTTTCTCAACTCACCATCAGTAGTGACGATTCTAGATCTAGCCAAATCCGCCTTATTACCCACGAGGATCACCGCCCGCCGAGCGGTGTGCCCGGCCGCCCACAGCGCTTGCAACCTCTTCTCGGCTTCAGCGAAACTGCTGCGCTCTGCTGTGGAGTATACCACACAGTAGCCGTGTGCGCAGCCGTCACTCTGAAATAAGAAAATTTGGGGTTCAAGTTTTTTTTTCTTTTTACTTTATTTGGAAAAAATTGTTACAAGAGTGCAGTATACAAAAAGGAACGCTGAAAATTACTAAAGTATAAACCGTGTCGCTATTTCCAGCGCCCGACCTTAGGACTAAGAGCACTAAACATCATACCAAAACGTTACATAAAGTAGGTATATGTAGAAAACATCAAGTTGCATCAAGAATTAGAACTAGAAGAAAGTATTGTGTATCGAGTTGATGTGGGTGAATTTGTGGAGCTCGCTGCCATCGTCTGTCTTTCCTGAAAACTATAATCTGGGTCTCTTCAAGGCAAGAGTGAATAGGTGCCTCTACCTACACCTTCGTGCTCCATTGTCGGCCGCATCGTCCCTTACGAACAAGTGAGATCGCGATCAAAGGAAGGTCTTTCAATGCTAAAATAAAAAGTAAACAACATGAGATGAGGGGGTGAGAGAGTGCAAGTTGAGACGAAGCATGGCGGAATGAGAAGTGAGGCGAGGTTATAGGAGATGAGCGGATATAGTGAAGCAGTCTAAAAGAGATGAAATAAGATGCAGTGAAGGGGTATAGGGGGAGGCTATAGATCAAGGTGAAGTAAAAGGAAGGAAGGTGGTATAAAGGTTAATAAAAGCCCTTCAACATACACTAACCACTGCATGGTCCGGCGGTGCGTCCAGGAACGTGATCTCTGACTCCTCGCCAGCCAGCAGCACACACACTGATCGCTCGCCAGACTCATCATCTGAAACACAAAACATGCGCACAATAATAAAAATACATGAGTGATGGCACAGATTTATTTACGTAAATGTGTCTTAAATGTGTGATGTAATGATGCCTTGTTTAGAATAAAGATAGCATTTAAGAGAGTGTTTCAGATGTGGTGTGTCCGGCTTAAGAATAGACCCCTCCGTCACTTCCTGTGGATGTTGTAAGAGCCGACTAAGGGATTACCCGGACTTGCTTGTGGGATTCGTTGGTATAAGATTTATCCTGGCTGCTGGATTATTTAAAGAATGTGTTATTACTGGATGAAAGCGTTAGCAGAGTCAGTAGTGGGAAGCAATGGTGGCGATGAGCTCACCACTCACCGTTGTCGTCCCACGATGTTGCAACCCACAATTAAAATAGTGTCATCTGAGGCTCTGCCTACCCCTTCGGATAAAAAGGCGCATCTGTATGTATGTATGTATGTAGGTATGTTTCAGAGACCAGACAAGTTAGACTGCAGACACATAGAGAGATAGAAGGACTTGGATAGCTGAGTAAGAAGGAAAATAATGTCACCTATGCTAGTGTCATACGCGTGAAGATACTCCGACGTCATGAACTGGCCCACAAGGCTGGACTTTCCAACACCTGGAGCCCCTAGCACCAGCACTCTGTATGTACTGAGTCCTGCTGATGAGTCCCTGAAAAAGACGCAACGAAATATTTAGTATCCCACAAAAATTTCTTTGTTATACACCCAATAAAGTTTGACCATTCCTCGTGATCTAACTAGTTGAACGAAATAGTTAATAACTAACATAAGGAAGCACCGAAGACGAAACGGTATAATTCCATCGATAGCAATTGTCATGAATAGAGAAACTTCGTGCAAAAATCATCGTCTCACCTGGAGGGAGGTTCTATAACAATTCAGGTACCTACCTGGAAGAAGCCAGAGAACAAGGTGCAGAAGCCCTCGTACCAGCCTCGGTACTGGATGCACTGGACGCCACTGAAGTGTTCGACCGCGACCTTCGAGATCTCAGTGAGTCTCCTCTGTTCACTACCCCTTTCCCTGGAACAGACGAAATGTAGTCTTTCAGAATTTCAGTCTTACATTTTCCGATTTCTCATTCCAGATTTCAAATTACTAATTCAGATGACAATATTTAGAAAACAGATTTCTAAATGTGTAGTTTTTTCCATATAACCTTCAAAACCCTGCTGCACCCCTTATGGGATGAATTTCAGAAATTTCTTAGCATACTCGTAGACCACAAAAGGAATTTACCCCCCCAATTTCAGGTCTCTAGTGCTTACGATTTAGGCTGTGCGCAGTGTGATAGTCAGTCAGAGTCAATTACGCAACGATTTAATATACATAATTGAAAAAAACGGTAATAACTCACGTAGGTACTTGTTCCGAGTCAAACACCCGACTCGAGTTTAATATACTATTGGTTTTCGATCTGAATTATCTTCCCATCGGATTCCAAACACACCTGTAATACTAAAGTGCCTTAGCCTGTAGTACTCCTCTTCAACCCCAGTGTTGGGCATGGAAGCCACTCTGGCTCTCTGCTGCGGTAGACCGAGGAGTTGAGACGTGGCTCTCGACCGACCAGCTTTCACCGACTGGGATCGCGAATGGTGTGGACTGCCGTACCTGGAAATAATGAATGATGGAATGGAATTTCCATCTACCTATGATTTATCTCAGAAAGATTTCACCTACGGGAGGTAAGACTTAATGGCCACTAGGAATCTATTACCAAATGATTCGCGACAGTTTTACAAACAAAATTCATATCATGTAGACTAGGATAAGGCATAGGCATAAGATATAGGTAAGATATAGGCATTTTTGTCTGACTGGTTCTTCTTTAAAATCCGAGTTTTTATCAGTGTTAGGTAAATAACTCCGCTGAAATACGATGACGACCTCTGTGGCGTGGCGGGCGAAGCTTGGCCTGCGACGCAGGAGGTTGCGGGTTCGATTCCCGCCTCGGTACAAATATTTGTGCGATCGCAGATATTTGTTCAGGGTGTTCTGGGTATTTTCTATGAATAATAAAAATATCTATCTATGTAATATATTGTATTAAGTATATCAGTTATCTAGTACCCATAACACAAGCTCTGCTTAGCTTGGGGCTAGATAATGTTGTGTGAACTGTCCAACATTATTTATTATTTATTATTTATTAATAATAATGACTGGAAAGTATGTAATATTATGGGAAGTTGGTACCTTTATCGGAGTAGTTTCTCTTACGTTAAATCTATAACGTGGGCGAAGTCGCGAGCGATTGCTAGTTGTTTAATATCATCAATAATAGCTTGCCATCACTGCACGTCCATTGTGATGAATTGATGATTATTTGAATCACCTTTATTGTCAAAGCCATTTCGTCTCATTTATTTGTTTTCAACTTATTCGAAGCTATTGAAACCAATTGCTTTCATTTCTCTTTCATCGCTTCAATAGTTTTCAATGTCAATTTCTCTTAAACTTTTACCTTGAACCGTCTGGTTACCATTAGTGCTCAACATTGAGCCTAACGACTTGTATTATAAGTTGAAAAAACTTTGAAACAACTAAAAATATATCTAAGCTCTTAATTGCTAAACTTGAACTTGCTCTAATCAGCGTCGTTTTCAAAAATTTCAGCAATTATGAACCTAAATATTTTTTGAGAATTAATATTATGGTGCGTCTTGCCTAAGAATAGAGTTCTCTGTCTCCTCCAATGGATGTTTTTAAGCCCGACTTAGATATTACAATATCATCCTGAGTACCCAATTCCAATACTCCGATCAACGATCACGATGTATTGATCTAACAAATACCTTAAGTATTACCGCACCATCTCGATTACCTAGAATAAGAGCATATAACTTGTTTAGTTTGCCGTACTCTAGAACGTATAATACTATTTCAAAAACAAGTGATTTGGACATATCTGACCCATTACCTAAATTTAGGAAACATTTAAAAGAACTCATGTCTTGATTAATTTGTGAAATTTTTAACACATTTTTGTAACCTTCTTGTTTGACAAATAGTTAAATTTTATACCGCAACATTCGATATCTAAAATTTAAGTAAAATTCTAGCCTAAACTAAGTATTATTTCTATAAATTATTATCCTTTGTCTTAGTATTATGTAATAAGTATTTTAATATTTCTTATCCTTTAATTTACTATATTTCCCTGTAATAAGCTGTTAATTGTTGTATTTCTTGCGCACGCTGTGATACCCTATAATTACGGGAACACTAAGATTAAGACTTTGTTTTGTTTTGTTTTTTGAATGTGTTAGTGTAAACCAGTGTTGGGTGTCCTATTTAATAAAAAAAAATAAAAAAAAATAAAAAAAAAAAACACCGTTACGCCTGGCAAGCATGGTGGTTACGACAAATCCTATCATTGCATTTTATAGGGGAGACCTCGTCCAACAGTTAATTTCAAACGGCTAATGATGATAATGATGTTGTTGATTCTGGGTTCACTAGAATTGGTCATAGTAACTTCCCTATATTTACAACCATTTCAATATAGATAAGGGTTACATTGGCCCATTTGATAAATGATAATGAAGTCCATTGCTTTAAAAACCCTTGGCTTTCTTTGATTTTAAAGTAGGCAGCGCAGGTTTGATATGTGAAAGGGCCCAATCCCCTTCCAAATTAACTCATCAAGTTCTTGTCAACTCTCAGATAGAACGTAAATTTACTTTACGACGACATACGAGATAATGCTATAATCCGCCGTAAATAAAGAGGCGTTGTGCGGTTCATAAGATGTTCCTCCACAATATGGTCGGATTATACAGGGTTGTCAACGGATATGAAACAAGGATGTCAGCTAAGTGGAAGGTGACTTATGCATGTGCAAATTCTGTTGGTAATATAATTCTATCACGTCACAGATTATTTTTTTGGGCACCCTTACTGAAGAAAGTGGCCTCAATTTATAAGGTGTTGGTGTACCTTATTAGGTAAGAAACAGCCATTCAGTTCTATTGAACTGAATGTCTGTTGCGTTGGAAGATAGTTGAATCCAATGCGTCTCGCAGAAGGATGGAGAAGGCTCCATGTTTCATGCACATGTTTATTTTTGGTTTTAGAACATGCTGGTTTCCTCTCAATGTTTTCCTTCACTGTTTGGGAGGACGTTAAAATGCACACATAATTTGTTTCTTGTTAAAAACTCTTCATCAGGTATTGTAGGTGTTCAAATTTAATCTGTTGCTGACCGAGCGAGTGAAGCAAGCAACTCTTTGCAAGTCTTTGCAACAACTGGCAACATTTTCGTTCATCTGTCTGTATGTTGGTACCTACTTGCGTACCTACAGGTCGTATTTTTCAACTAATCTTGATATACTGGCTTACAACTTCATATTTTTTTGTCGTTGACGATTTTTGATTGGAGGAATATTTCCCCCTTAAGGGAAGGGAAGTTTGCTGCGGTGCCATTTACTAGCCGATTTTTATAATATTTGGCAGAAAGATTTGGCTCAATTCTAAACAAGAATTTCAAAATTCGTCAAGATATGTATTATGGATCGACATGATGCATAGCTAAAAACAAGTTTGTGCTTGCGAGGTCCACTGTTCGTAAAACTTCTAGTATAATTTATTATCATCTCGATCAATAATTAAAGTGTTATGTTCCCACTAATTGTTAATTAGCGTATTCTTGACTAGCAAGACATGTTATTATATTCGTTTTCTTCGAGATAAGGTGTATTTTCATTGAAAACGCTAAAGAATAGCAAAGTAGATGGAATAAAAGTGACTGCTGTTTCAGATGTTGAACTTTGCTGTTTGTTAGGTAAATATTTTTCCTTATTAAGGGAAGGAATGTGTGTTTAGGCAGTTGAATGTTATCTAAACAGTGAGCAGTTTTTGAGGAAAGTACCTACGTCACAAAATGATTGAATTCTGATGGTTTTTGTGCCTGAATGTTTGCAGACGCAAGAGTAGATGGCTTCGCAGAGATTATAATGCAGCTATCTGCAACTCATTGCGTGGAGACTGGACACGGGCGGTGCATCCAAACACCTGAAGTGATTTTAATAATTCTTCCACAATATTAAAGGCCCTTTAGACAGGATCGAAAAGGAACAAAATTATAGGTATAAGGGATCGAACAGGACAAGGGATCGAAGTCAAGGGTTCGAACAGGAACTACTAATTTACTCATATAGGTTTATAAAACTTTATGTTTAGGTTTTTGGAAATAATCATTTGCTTGAGACAGTTGCGGTTTTTCGTAATTTTCGCTCACTATTTGTTCGCGTGCTCTATTTTGTCCCTTTCTTACTTACCTGAACTTTACTTAGCTAGATAGTGACAGAATTTAGGGCGACAAATCACCTTAACTAGCGAACAGCCTAACCATCTTTGATAACATCAGTCAAAGAGCTTCAATTATAACAGACATAACACAGACATTGACGACCTCTGTGGCGCGGCTGGCGATGGTTCGCCTGCGACGCAGGAGGTTGCGGGTTCGATTCCCGCCTCGGAACAAATATTTGTGCGTTCTGCAGATATTTGTTCAGGGTGTTCTGGGTGTTTTCTATGTATAATAAAAAATATCTATCTATGTATCGTATTATATTAAGTATATCAGTTATCTAGTACCCATAACACAAGCTCTGGCTTAGCTTGGGGCTAGATAATGTTGTGTGAAGTTGTCCAGCATTATTATTTTTATAACAATAGCTCGTGACAAAGTCCATGATAAATACAAATTACGTTTTATATTCAGTCCCCATCCAGTTGTTATCTTTATATCCCAATATTCTCGCTCGGATTACCCACAAAGGGCAATAAAGTACTGTACTTCGCGATAAAGGCAACGTTTTGTAAACACGTGAATTCGTTATTAAAACATTGGGCTATTAATTATATGTCTCCTTTCATCACAGGATTACATGACAGAGGGAGAGAGGTTCAAAAGTATCGCTTGTCAAAAGGCTTAATATTGTATGAATTATAATTTACATGTTTCCGTTTGGATTATGGAATTGGAAAAAGGGATATAAGTGCGACACAACAAATGCTGAGCTGGACGCCAATTTGTGTCAGTGATGTGTGACTGGTAATGAGAGGCAAACAATTTTTTTTACATTTTGCTACTTAATGCTATTCTTATGTAGTTTTATAATTGTTTGTTAATCTTTGTTTTTTTGTGTGTGTGTGTCGTTTGTAGCTACCTGCGTTCATTTACACAAGTAAATATTTTTTCTTTCTTTCTTTCAAGTGTCTATCTAACTCTGTGTAACTCTGTTACTATCTAACTCAGAAAAGTTCAGGTAAGTAAGAAAGGGTCAGGCACGCGAAACATGAGCGAAAATCACGAAAAACCGCAACTGTCTCAAGTAAATGATTAATAAAAAGGTGTAGGTATATTAAATTTGTTTATTGATAATGTTTGATATCTGGGTCGAAGAATCAAATAAATCTAAGGATATGTTCCTTCACATTTTTTAATACTCAGAAAAGATAATTGAAAGTCAATACTCGTAGTCATGCTAATATTATAGTAAAGCGTGGATACAACATTTGCAAACAAGTAATAAAGCATCATTTCAACAACTACTTGGAATCCCTCAACCAAATGAGCGCCTAAAACAATCTCACTAGCAAAATACCATCAAAGGTCCAATTAAGCGAATCTATTCAATATAACAACCATTCACGCGCGCCCGAGCGTTATCGCAGCTTGTAACTTCTAACTAGGCTCTCAGTGCCCTAGTTCGGCCCATGTTACTTTAAACGAACTATGTTTTACCGTTAATTGGTTACGTTAAATCGTTGATGACGGTATGGGACGTAATTTAAGTTGTTGATGAATGTTCGAGGCCCAATATTTTGGTTTATTACGAGTCTATTACTCTCGCTGAAGGCTGATAGAAACTAAATGAGACCCAGCAATGGGTGTTTGTGGGCCGAGATGATGACCATGATAGTTTAGGGAGCGTGGGAGACTTGAAAGTATTTATCGTTCAATCCATCGGTCTACAAAAGCGGACCAAGCGCTCCAAAGGTGATCAACCAAATCGCCAAATCGACCAACGATCATTACACTGATTTATAAATGCAAAAGTGTGTGTAGGTGTGTGTGTGTGTGTGTGTGTGTGTGTGTGTGTATGTGTGTGTGTGTGTGTGTGTGTGTGTGTGTGTATGTGTATGTACCTATGTTTGTTACTCCTTCATGTTCAAACTGAAAGATGAATTTGGTTGAAATTTAGAAGCGTTTGGTAGCAGATAGCTGGAACCCTGGAATAACGCATTTTTTTTTCACAATATCCCAACGGATTCGAGAGTTATACGGGTGAAACAGCAGGGCACTGCTAGTGAATAGTAGTTTGACGGTTTACAATCAGAATTTAGAGTATTCCTATATGTTTAAAACTGGAAAGGAATCCACATAAATTTGGTAAATAGCTCGGATTATTATTATAATACCGCGGTTAGCATAGACAAACAAGAATTTTTTATTTAGTATACCATGCATATAATTTATTTTATGTGATATACAAATATAACTAAAATCAAATTCAAATAGAGTATAATATTTGAAAATATAGCGCAAAAATATATTTTACCAACCTAGATACATATCAAAGCTACTATAAAATACACACTCAGCCACTTATCCGTATAATCTGACAATAAAAGGGGGGAGAAAGAAAAAACCTGAACAAAGGGGTGGTTTTCAGAATTCGGGGCAGCCAGCGTAGTAATTAATTTTACCCGTGTTCCACCGTGACAGAATGGGTACTATTATTTATTCTGTTAGAATGGTCGGCCACGCGTCACGCAACTATTTATGCAGATGATGTTTGTTTGGGGAGATACTTGGGAGCTAAGACTGATTTGAAATGCCATTCAAACCAAATTACCCAGCGTTAAGTATTTATCCAATTACGCACCGTTAAATAGGTAGTACACGAAAAACTTTCCCCAATTTCCTAATTAAATTCCAACTTAAGTTCAAACAAAACGGCGCAGTCCAGGCAAAACAAATGGAATAAATTAGGTAAGTTAAAAGTTTTAATTGTCGGGTAACCTGTTTGTTTACGGCGTTGTTATTTATGTGAGAGGTTGGGGAAAGTAGGGGAAGGGAGAGGTCGCTGAGTTTTCCGTGAAACCAATACGAACGTGAAGCCGGGGCTGCGAAATAGACGTATAGATTCTACCAAATAAGTTTCTGAAAACTTTAGATAGGTACAACAAAAGGTTATTTTTAAATTAAACTATTAGGCAAACTAGCATACGGCCCACCTGATATGAAGTGGTCACCGTCGCTTATAGACACCGGCAACACCAGGGGTATTGTTGATGCCCTGCCTACCTAGAAGGAATGTATGATAATTTTTCTTGAAGCGACACAAGTCGTAACCAAGCAGGAAAACCTCAGATGGAAGCTCATTCCATAGTTTGTAGGGATGGGGAAGAAATGATCTCGAGAAACGAATCGTACGAGAAACCCAAGGTTCGGATGTGTGGATGAGCTTTGTCACGGTGCCGGGAAGAGCGATGGTAAAACTTCGATGCGGGGATGAGATCGAAAAGCTCGTCAGAGCATTCCCCGTTGTAGAGGCGGTGGAACACGCAAAGAGATCCAATGAATCTGTGTTGGCTAAGCGGTTCTAGAGTATTGGAGAGCTTAAGGTCGTCGATGATTCTAATGGCTCTTCTCTGTAGGGAGTCAAAGTGAAGCAGCTGGTACTTAGGTTGCTTGAAAGATGGTTGTTTGTTCAATGTCTGGATATTGTGGTAGCATCGTAGTACTTGTAATTCCTGATACCCACCCAGGGAATCCTATTGCGGGATCAGGACTGTGTGTGTGGCTGTTGGGTGTTATGCTATGTTGTTTTATAAGAGATCACTGTTTTTTTTAATCTTCTTAGTCACATTGCAGTTTATAATTTTTTTCTGAAGTATATCTTTAGATCCGTGAGAGTGCTCTGGGATTAGCGAATGCATTTCATAGTAAAATAATCTGTATGCACCAATTTTTAACATTGCCGTGCCTGGATAATTGTATATTATTACAAGCTTTTATGTAACTTGCAATGTTTGTTCAGGAGGGGTCTTGCTACTGAATTTTAAAGCAGTTGTGACCTCTCAAAGATGACCTGTGTAGCGCGGCGGGCGTAGGTTCGCCTGCGACGCAAGAGGATGCGGGTTCGATTCCCGCCTCGGAACAAATATTTGTGCCATCTGCAGATATTTGTTCAGGGTGTTCTGGGTATTTTCTATGTATAATAAAAAATATCTATCTATGTAATGTATTGTATTAAGTATATCAGTTATCTAGTACCGATAACACAAGCTCTGCTTATCTTGGGGCTAGTTAATAATGTGTGAACTGTCCAGTATTATTTATATATTTATTATTATTTATAATCCTCAACCGATTGAGCTGAAATTTAGCATAACTGTCTAGTTTCGATGACAATACAATATGATGGTGACAGCGAGCTGATCTGATGATGGAGACGGAAGGTGGACAACGGAACTCTTCGATGAATAATAGCAGACTGGCCATGTTTTGGCTCATTTTGATCAACACTAATTTTATGAAAGTTTGTATTGAAAAATATACTTCTCACAAAAAACTTATGATTGTTTTTTGTGAAATAGGTCATGTCATTCGTCCGTTGGTCTCCACTCAAGAACCAAACGGCAACGTAGCGTGGAGCGCCCTCTGGGTAGGTGGAGCGATGACCTACGAAAGGTGGCGGGCAGAAAGTGGATGAGAAGAGCCGAACACCGGGCTCAGTGGCGCGTATTGGGAGAGGCCAGCAGTGGAAAGAAAGAAAGAAAGAAAGAAAGAAATAGCATTTATTTGTGTCAACAACATGAGTACAACAATATTGCACACTAAAAGACACACACACACACAGAAACAAAGAAAAATAAAACTAATTTGTGCCTCTTAGTACTAGCCATGCATCACTGACACAAATTGGCGTCCAACCAACTACTACTTGGACTAGTGTGGGCTGATAATGATGATTCGTCTGCTTTTCTGAGGGGAACACTAGGCACCAGATCGTTTCCATTCGCTAACCCTTAGATGCTATAATCGTTATCGCCATCATAAACAGTAACTTGGTGGCCATACACGAAAGGCGGCCGACCATCAATCATAGGACGCCGCGGGTCGCTTTAGCCGTTTATCGCTTTTATATCCGTCCTACACGCCTGTTTATTGGTGCTTCAAATAAAACAGTGTTTAAAGCACTGTATATTTTTACATAATCTGTATTTTTATGGATTTAGGTGACGGAACACGGTCTCGCTGTTGGCAGATTTTCTTAAAGATGCTGATCATATTGTTCTTGAAGGACTAGATTGTTATAGGATTATAACTGTAATTTTTGCTAGACTACAAGGGTTTATAACCTAAGCGTTTATCTGGTACCCATGTTTGTGGGTAGATGGTAACTGGCGGGCTATGTAGTAAAAGTGGGTATGACCCACTAAGACTGGAAAACGGCTGAAAAGATTCTGGCAAATTTGGTGACATTCTTTTGGTTGTTGGCTTTGACCATCATGTTCGTCAGCCCATATTTACAAACTCAAATAACCTTCTAAAGCTACACTTGTCAAAAAATAACGAATTATAATTGCATAAAAATAAATTTACTTAAATAACTATCTAATAAACTAATATTCAAATAAACATACATTCAATAATTGGTCGTTGTCTTTACCGTAGTGATTAAATAGATTTATTACTACAGTCAAAAAATAAAAATGTCCCAAATTGGAAAAACGTCCAAGTTTAAAAAAGCCCAACTAGAAAAATGACCAGATACAGAAAAGGCCCTCTAGAAAACAGACCAAGAATAGAAATAACCAACCAGAAAAATGACCAACTATAGAGACGTCCAAGATAATGCAGTACAAACTTCTATGGTATTGCATTTAAACCCTATCAGTATGTACAAATTGAACCAATACTATCTATCCCCTCTACAAAATTTCATGAAGATCGGATTAACGGTACAGAAGTTTCCATCTGACAAATATACAAATACATAAAAATATAAATACATAGGTACATACAAATGCCGATTCTTCCAAGATGACTCAGAGAACTCGCTTCGCTCGTTCAATTATTTATGAATTAAAAGGAACGTTGACAGCATCATCATCATCATCATCAGTATACAGAAGTCCACTGCTGGGCATAGGTAGGCCTCCCACATAGAATGCCACACGGTATGTCTAAGATCAACTAAACCGATTAAACTTTTCTAACCCTACCAAAAAGACCCTTTCGGGGAAACAGAGGTATTTGATAATTACGAAACCACATAAATAACTGTACCTAATACCTAATATAGAATATAGTTTGGCTGATGTTGGAGTCCCGCCAAAATTGTGATGTTAATAAAGATAATGGTACAAAATGGCGGAAATTTAAGTGCTGTTATGGCGGCAATGGAGGACAAATAGAGCTACAATATATCAAGCTTTGCCTCAGCGACTGCTTGTATTCTTGACCATCTGTACATCCCTACACATCAGTGATGAGTTCTGTCATCTGTGTTCGCCTATGTACATTGTTTGTTTTGTGCAATAAAGAATATTCTATTCTATCTGTATAAACAGGTCACGATCTTACCCCTTTCATATCTGGTTGTAATAAGCCCTGTCTCTACAGCGCCCAATACTATGCGACATGAAGAGAAAGTACCTTAAATATTGTAGATCTTGCTGAAAGGAGACTTTATTTTATTTTTAAAACTTAGTGCATTAAAAGATTTCCAACAAATTATTAATAAATTAAATAATTCATTTCAAGTATGTTTTTAATTTGATTAAAACGTTTAATTTTACGGTATTTCTTTGTTTTAAGATACTATGCTACTAGAGAGTTTTTTTTTGTCCATTCTTTCTAGTGGCGGCATAAAAAATATCTATCTATGTAATGTATTGTATTAAGTATATCAGTTATCTAGTACCCCTAGCACAAGCTCTGCTTAACTTGGAGCTAGATAATGTTATGTGAATTGTCCGGCATTATTTATTTATTATTTATTTATATACTCCAAAAAAGTTGTTGTAGTATACCTTAGAGTTTTTTTTTCCATATAATCAAAGTAGAATACAGATACAAACAAACACTGAATTTTTTACGGTATTTTCATGCATCATGCAAAAGCTACTGAACGGGTTTTGATGCGGTTACCTACCACTGTTAGATCCTCAACAGTGAGGTATTGATTACAAAGAAAAAAGGAAGGGAGATCACTGTTCGATAACTTACTATCCAACTTAAAACTGGGATACTTTCTATGGCGGGAATCCCAAGGGTAATAGCACTGTAGCCGCATTATCTTCTTCCACACGGACGAAGTCGCGGGTAACAGCTAGTTGAGTAATAATAAGGTAAGTTTATATTTATCTCCAAATATAACACTTTCTTGAAAATTGGATTTCCGATGTCTTGACACAGGTTATTAATATAAAGTAACAGTGAGTAACTCGAGACTCATTAGTCTGGAACAATACCAACCCTTGTCTTAGTCAAGGTAGCTCAGTTTTCATTTGCGACGTTCGCAGGTTAATACGGTATAACGTTTACAAAATATGGCAAGGTGTTAAACAACAAAGTAACTTTGATATTCCGACCAAACTGGTCTGAATTACAACCTTGAGTCTCAAAGGTTAAGGGTCAGAATACCAGTTGCTGCCTTACTCCCAGCATAACATTACAAATACCTGGTTGTAACAGGATTTGGTAGTGTTACAGTTATACTGCACCTTTCATCCCTTGAGATTTATAATACCTAGGTAAATATTCACTATGTAGTCCGCTACTACGGGACATGAGCTTGGGTCCCGTACAATTACAATTATACAGAGCGTTCACCGTAAGTTGGCACCTGCCATGGAGTATTTATAGGTGCCATCTTACGGTGAACGAGCCGGACCGTTCACCGTAAGTTGGCACCTGCCATGGAGTATTTACAGGTGCCATTTTACGGTGAACGAGCCGGACCGTTCAACGTAAGTTGGCACCTGCCATGGAGTATTTACAGGTGCCATCTTACGGTGAACGAGCCGGACCGTTCCCCGTAAGTTGGCACCTGCCATGGAGTATTTACAGGTGCCATCTTACGGTGAACGAGCCGGACCGTTCACCGTAAGTTGGCACCTGCCATGGAGTATTTATAGGTTCCATCTTACGGTGTTAAATATTATAACAAATACTACTAACCTTTTATCTAACACGATAATTAAACATAAAATAATTAAAATGAGGATTATTTATCGCTCTTTTGCTTCATTCACTCTCATCACATTCTTCATAAATGCTCGTCGGCCTGGCCTTTTTCCAGAAAGTGTCTGATCTGGTCTGAATACGTTCGCCCAGGTTAATACGGTATAACGTTTACAAAATATGGCAAGGTGTAAAGGTGTTAAACAACATAGTAACTTTGATATTCCGACAGTTTGGTCTGAATTACAACCTTGAGTCTCGAAGGTTAAGGGTCAGAATACCACTTGCTGCCTTATAACATTCAAAATACCCGGTTGTAGCGGATTTGACAGTGTTACAGTTATACTGCAACACTACCCACCTCCCTTCCCACTGTCCCATTTACGCTCGTCTTATGCAGCCGTTTCGTCTATCTACTATCGTCCATCCTTTCTAAATGCCCAAACCTTTACCTAGTCACTAAGTCTTCTTTAATTTCACAACGCTCTGTTTTAACTTACTCTCTTACTCTTTACAAATTGTTATGTATGTTTGTTTGTTTGCTTATACTCTCACTATTATACTTATTTTAAAAAGTATTCACTTTCGTATATGATTCTGAACTACGAAAACTCAGTCATAGACAACGCAAAGCTGTCATTTAGATAATAAATTATACTGCCCTGTCTGGGTAGGTTGAGCACATAAACTTGACGACCCAGTCTGCACCCCATGTCTTTCCCTGTTTATTGTCTAGCGAGATATGTGGTGAATTTAATCGTTTGTTTTAATTTTAACTTTTCAAACTATTATGGTTATGTACATACTATTCACTAGAAGATATACTACAGAAAATAGTATTTAGATCTTCGACCAAAGTAAAATAAATGGACTGGCCTTACCCATTTATAATAAGGACTTGCAACAGGAGCTATCTGAGTGTAGATATAAACTTGAACAATTTGAACTATCAGAATCAATACATGTGCCCTCAGTGAATAATTATAGGAGTTTAGATCTACAGACGGAACTCATGAACAGTGGGTCTAACTTTTCACTGATAGATCTTAGTAGGTACACCAAGTTGTAAAAGTAAATCTCAACAAATGAAAGGGAGTAACAGAATAAAAAAATATGTAAAACTTAGTAATTTCATAAAAAAGTCGGAGAAAAAGCTAAAGAAGCATAAAAATGTCTTTAATTATGCAAAGCATATTAAGCAGAAATGTAATTTAAATGAGGAACTTAATTCCTGCTATAATTTAATTGGACGTAATTCAAAGGAATTAGATGATATGTCAGAAGAAATTAAGTGTTTAGAAACATCACTTCTTGATGTAACACATAAATATAAAAAAGCTGAACAATTTGCAGCTGACAATGTTCAGAAAATGAACAATATTGTAGAGATAGTATATAATGATAGCATATATGTACAAGTATGTAATAGTAGCTCACAGACTGACCATCCCGTGTCAGACCAGTTGGTTTCCATATCATCTTTGGATTCTTTTATACAGATGGCACCACTGACATCACAGAGTCAAGCTACATCTACTTTACAGACTGAAGTAATTCATACACCTGGTGCGCAGTCTCCGGTTAGACAGGGAAAATCCTGTCGGCAGACCCGGAAGACTGTGGTGTATTCTGATAAGATAGGCGTTGGCATGGGTTTGCTACTAAGTGATCAGTTAGGGCAAGTTGTCACTAATAATTGCTTTGAAAATGCCCCAATTCATAAGTTTATAGATTGTATAAAGAGCGAAGATCGATTTGACAATGACACCACTCTGATAGTTCAATTAGGTGAGAGTAGTGGTGTCATGCGACTAGATATAATTAAGCTAGTTGAGACTTTGCTACATAAGCTAGATTCAGGTTTGGGAAAATTAATTTTATGTGCATTCCCGTACTCAAAATCTTTGAGTTCCAAAGACAATCAAGCAATTTGGAATCTTAATTTAATATTGTATAATTTGACTTGTCGTCATAGAGACGTTTTGTTTTTTGATACTAATAATTTTATTAGTAATTTTATTTTGACCAGAGATACTGTGCTTCTTAGTAGACATAGTAAACTGATAATTGCTAAATTGTTAGCATTTAATATTTTTGATCCCGTTATAAGTAATATAACGCAGTTAACCGACGAGCCTGTAGTTAGTAGTATTACTAATGGGGGCACACAAGCAGGAGGGTCAGCTGACAATATTTGTTTAAACTGACGAGTCCGACAATGAGAAAGCCTGGCACATTACATGTAGTACATCAAAATGTGCAAGGCCTTCCCAGCAAAATATTAGAATTAGAATTATTTTTAAACATGTTTAATATAGATATCATGTATGTTACTGAACACTGGTTATTACAATTTGATTTACTCCCTTATTATGAGAATTATAATATTGTAAGTTCATTCAAACGCAAGAAACGCCATACGTGGCGGTTCCTTAATTGTTGCACGAAATAATTTAAAATGCAAAGAACGTAAAGATGTTGCAAATCTCACTATTGAGAGGACTATTGAGCTGTCGTGTGTTGAGCTTGAGCGGCATATCATTGTGAGTGCTTACCGTCCCCCTGACGCGGACTTCGCATTATTTGAATCCACTATGGAAGAAGTACTGCTTAAAACTTTTGGACGTAGTAAAATGTTAATAGTCTGCGGAGATTTCAATATAGATATTCTTGTGAATCCTCTATCTGAGAGAATTCTTAACTTATTTAAATGTTTTACTTTACGTCACCTTTTCGAAGAACCTACAAGGGTGACACTTACATCAGCCACCTGTTTGGATAATATATATTGCAGTAGTGTTCCAATTGATAAAGCAGTAATTAAACATTTCACCTCGGATCATTACGGTCACAGTGCTATATTTACTTGTAATTTGGTAGATGAACCTAAGGAATTTACTTATCGGCCTATCACAGGGAGTCGAATTATGAAGTTTCAGAGCAGTATTGAACTTAAAATACCCCTTTTACCATGCGTAGATGATCCAAATGAACTTTTTACCTCCTTGTCTAATTTGATAAATGAGCAACATACTGAGATATTTCAGTTAAAAACATGTATAGCTAAATCTAATGTCGGGTTAGCTGATTGGGCGACACCCGGTATCTATAGAAGTAGGAATAAATTATATGATCTCTATGCGGCAAGGGAATCAATGTTGCATGACCCAAAGTTTATTTTGTATATAAAGAACTATTCAAATACTTTTAAAAAAGTTTGTCGTGCAGCAAAATCATTACATTTGAGAAAAAAAAATAGAAAAATCATCGAATAAAATTAAGGCAACTTGGAAATTAATTAATAATGAAACAGGTAAATCGAAGACACGCAATAAGCAGATCAAATTAAACATAAACAATACAACATTGACAAAAAAGATTGATGTCGCGAATGCCTTTGACAATTTTTTCTCTAATATACTAGTTATTGTAACCCAGTCATTACAATCATCTGCCTCTGGAGCATCTACTTTATTGGAACTAAGTGTTGCTAAATGTGAGATCGCGTTTAGCTTTAGATACGTAAATGCCGATAGTATTGTTAAGACATTTAAGTCACTTAATATTAAAAATACTGAAGATCTTTGGGGAATATCCACAAAGGTGTTAGGTATTATAATTATTGATATTGCTCCATGCTTAGCCTACATTTTTAATAGATGTGTTGACGACGGAATCTTTCCAGATCTTATGAAACATAGTAAATTAATTCCTTTGTTCAAGTCTGGAAATGCAAAAGATCCATCTAATTATAGGCCGATTTCTATATTGCCCGCGTTAAGTAAAATCTTTGAAAAACTTATTCTTACTCAATTATTGTCACACTTTAACTTCCACAGACTACTTCATAGTCATCAATTTGGATTTACCAAGGGTCGATCAACAGCTGATGCTGGTAACATGCTTTTAAAACACATATTTCAAGCATGGGAAAACTCGCAAGACGCGATCGGAGTATTCTGCGACCTATCCAAAGCATTCGACTGCGTGAGTCATGCTACTCTAATTTTGAAGTTAAAACATTATGGCATCCAAAATCAGGCAATTAACCTTGTAAATTCTTACTTATCCAATAGAGTACAAAAAGTTGACGTTGGTGGTGAAAGGTCTTCAGGATCGTCTATTGTTATGGGAGTGCCCCAGGGTTCAATACTAGGCCCATTTCTATTTTTAGTATACATTAACGATCTCCCTTTTTATGTAAAAGACATATGTGATATAGTTTTATTTGCTGACGATACGTCTTTAATTTTCAAAGTTGATAGGTCAAAAGCTAATTACGATGATCTAAATAAATCACTATCGCGAGTTCTTGATTGGTTCACAGTAAATAATCTGTTGCTTAATGCTAAAAAAACTAAATGCATTAAATTCACTGTGCCAAATGTAAAACATTACCCAACTAATATTAAAGTAAATGGCGAGACACTCAATCTTGTAAACTCTACTGTTTTCTTAGGACTTAATATTGATGCAAGTTTGCAGTGGGGACCACAAATTGAGGCACTTGCGGGTAGACTTAGTTCCGCTGCATATGCAGTTCGTACGATAAGGCAGCTTACTGATGAAGCTACAGCTAGGCTAGTTTATTTTGGCTACTTCCATAGTGTTATGTCATATGGCATCATTCTGTGGGGGAAAGCAGCAGACATCCAAGCAATATTTGTTTTACAAAAACGGGCAATACGTGCCATTTATAAAATGAAGCCACGTGACTCCTTGAGGGAGCGTTTTAAGGAAATTAACATTCTCACCGTAATATCGCAATACATCTACGAAACCTTATTATATACACATAAACACTTAGATAGATTTATGAAAAAAAGTGACGTGCATTGTTTTAACACGAGAAATAAAAATAAACCGAGTATTCCCAAATTTAGATTAAAAAAAGTAAGTGGGTCTTTTATGGGGAATTCTGTTCGGTTCTATAATAAACTTCCAGAAAGTGCTTCTAAACTTTCGATTCGAAGATTTAAATCTTACATAAAGAATAATTTAATTAAGTAAGCGTATTACACACTACATGACTATGTTAATGATAAAGCCGCGTGGCCTGATGTCGCTCTGCCCCTCGACACCTAATTTGTCAATTTGCAATGTCTGTACCTGCATATAATTTATTACTGATGTGTTATTTATGTGTATATCAAGCGTAGTGTGTGCTGCCTTATGAACTTTTGCTGATTCTCTCTATCATCTTACTTTTGACTGCCTATGCTTTTAATTTGGTTTTCCTTTTTTCCTTGAATCAGCTTCAACTTGTTCTCGAGGCACCACACAGGCGCTCTCCACCTAGTAGTAAGAAGGATCATCAAAAGAAAAACAGACCGTGTTTGTTGCCTGATTCTTCTAGGTCTGGTTGCGTTGGAACAGGAGTAACTGTAAATTTATTTTTTAAGACGATTCAAAATGATCCTTGTGATTTCAATGAATAAAATACTTTTGACTTTGACTTTGATACAAAACGTCCGTGAAAAATAAGACAATTCGGATTTAGGGTACGGTCAACAAATACACTATCTATCTATCTATCTATCTATCCAGCCACTGCTGAGTAAAGGCCTCTTCTCTATAGCGCCACTCCTGGCGGTCTTGTAAATAAACTAGGTGAAATTAAATTATTGATTTTCTTAAAAACTGTATTTTTTTAATACTTAATACTTTAACAGATGCAATGTGTTTTCTAAAGTTATTTCAGAAGGTTTATAGTACAAAAAATCGCCGAAAAAAATGCAATTATTGAATGAAACTTTTACAAAAATACATGGTTCCCTTCTGTTTTATGTAGTTACGTATCTATTTTTCAGCTCTCAAACATACACAATATAAATCAATAGAAGAGCAAGTCCACCTAAGGTCTTCAGCTCAATCAATTTGTGAAAAATATATTTTTTATCACTCAATAAATTAAGAAAATATCATAAAAATCGTACGGAAACATAAATGTATAAAAATTCCAGTATTTAAGAAACTGCAGAGTGCAGTTTTAAGAATTTTGCACAATGAGTTTTTTTATACTACTTGGAATGACAGATCAAGAAGATGGCCCACCTGATGTTAAGTGGTACCCTCGGCCTATGAACAGTGCATTACCTCAGGTCACGTCCACCTAGGACGCGCCCTATGTGGCATTCCACTGCGCCCGCCACCCTGAAACATAAAGATGAAAAGTCCCATGTGGCCGTAATTTCATCGGCACCCTTACCCTTCAAACCGGAACACAGCAATGTGAGCACTACTGCTTTGCGGCAGAAACAGGTATGGTGGTAGTACTTCCCCGGACGAACTCTTTTACAAAAAAGCTCTACTACTATTAATCGTTTTTTGGCGTATAGAATTCATTGTGTAGAAAATGATCAGAGCAAATACGGGAAAATGTATTCCACTTCCAAAAGTCGTCTGTTCTTGCTCGTCTTATGACTTCTATCCATTTTTGTTTACCTTAGATTTTTTTTGGAAAGCTATAAGGTTAATTAACATGCCATTACATAGAATTGAAACTATCGTGGTTGGGAATCATATTAAAAGATAAACGGCTAATTACCACTATTATTCGTCACTTTGCTGACGTTTCGAGACTGAGTTCAGAAGCCTCTTCATCATGAGCACCGCCCGCGACCGCGTTCGACGGTGGACCAGCGAATACTGCGTGCAACCGCGCGCTCAGCTCGCTGGGACAGCGGCGGCGGCGGCGGCGGCGGCGGCGGCGGTAGGTTCGTTGCGCGCGCGTCGAGAATTAGTTCATCTACGTCACTAGCACTACCTACGTCGTCGGTATAAGGCTGCGTACACACTGCACTCACGGTATCACTCTCCAGACCGATTACAGTACTACAAACAGTAGTGGCGGAGTGGAGTAAAGGTTGCCATGCCGGCGAAATACCCCATCCCCGATCGCGATTGAAATTTGGATGTCGGCTAATCTCAATTGCTTCCCGTATCTTGCGAGGAACAAAAAACTTCTCTTTCGCAAGAACTGAAATTTTGTCAAACCGTAGGTAGTGGGACGATTCCGAGATCATTGCATGCTCTGCAACCGCCGACTTTTCTACGTCCAGATTTCTAACACTCCTGATGTGTTCCGTCAATCTAGCCGATATGTTACGCCGGGTTTCACCTGTGTAACTCTTGCCACAGTCACATGGTATACTGTATACACCGGGCATACCCAGAGGATCCCTGTCTTTTGGCGAGCGCAGAAATTGTCTCAGCTGACCTGGCGGTCGGAAGACCGGTTTGATATTATATCTACCACGTAAGTAGTATCCTATCTTGTCTGTTACCCCCTTTATGAAAGGCAGGTAGACCGGAGACCGTTCCACGACAGATAGTCTTTTACGTTCATTCGCCATCATCACTCGAGAACACTGACGCCAACTATAACCATTCCTTTCCAATACCGTTCTCACGTGCTCCAACTCAGACTCCACATGTAGATGATCACACAAGCTGAGAGCCCGATTAATCAGTGTTCTGGGCACAGACAAAAGATGCATTGGGTGATGATGCGAGTTCGCGTGCAGATACTGATCCGTATGCGTGGGTTTCCTGTATACAGCGTGTGAAAGACTACCACATGCATCACGTATTACCCGCACATCTAAGAAGGGCAAGGTTCCATTTGTTTCCCTTTCCGTGGTAAACTGTATATTTGGATGAACCGAGTTCAAATGGTTCAAAAAGTCTTCAAGTCCACTCTCCGTAATAATGGCAAACACATCATCAACATACCGCCACCAATATCGAGGCTTCAAAGGGGCTGTATATATTGCCTCCTCTTCAAAACACTCCATAAAAATGTTGGCCACAACTGGCGCCATTGGAGAACCCATTGCCACACCATCTACCTGTATGAAATATTCCCCTCTCCACACAAAATAGCCACTCCTTAGGCAATAGTCAGCCCACTCAATGTAACGTGTGGGTAGATCCGCCGCCTGGATAAGATCGGTAATAATCGACATCGCGTCATCCACAGGCACATTTGTAAACAAGGAAGACACGTCGAAACTGACCATGATTTCTGTGGGTTCAACCTTGATATCTGAAATCAACTGTACGAAATGTCAGTTTAGTTTGCGAAATGTTTGTTTAGTTGGCGTCAGTGTTCTCGAGTGATGATGGCGAATGAACGTAGAAGACTATCTGTCGTGGAACGGTCTCCGGTCTACCTGCCTTTCATAAAGGGGGTAACAGACAAGATAGGATACTACTTACGTGGTAGATATAATATCAAACCGATCTTCCGACCGCCAGGTCAGCTGAGACAATTTCTGCGCTCGCCAAAAGACAGGGATCCTCTGGGTATGCCCGGTGTATACAGTATACCATGTGACTGTGGCAAGAGTTACATAGGTGAAACCCGGCGTAACATATCGGCTAGATTGACGGAACACATCAGGAGTGTTAGAAATCTGGACGTAGAAAAGTCGGCGGTTGCAGAGCATGCAATGATCTCGGAATCGTCCCACTACCCACGGTTTGACAAAATTTCAGTTCTTGCGAAAGAGAAGTTTTTTGTTCCTCGCAAGATACGGGAAGCAATTGAGATTAGCCGACATCCAAATTTCAATCGCGATCGGGGATGGGGTATTTCGCCGGCATGGCAACCTTAACTCCACTCCGCCACTACTGTTTGTAGTACTGTAATCGGTCTGGAGAGTGATACCGTGAGTGCAGTGTGTACGCAGCCTTATACCGACGACGTAGGTAGTGCTAGTGACGTAGATGAACTAATTCTCGACGCGCGCGCAACGAACCTACCGCCGCCGCCGCCGCCGCCGCTGTCCCAGCGAGCTGAGCGCGCGGTTGCACGCAGTATTCGCTGGTCCACCGTCGAACGCGGTCGCGGGCGGTGCTCATGATGAAGAGGCTTCTGAACTCAGTCTCGAAACGTCAGCAAAGTGACGAATAATAGTGGTAATTAGCCGTTTATCTTTTAATATGCCATTACATATTATATGCAATTACCTAAAGCGACGTGCTTAGCAATGTTTTGACGTAAATAATGCAAATTACAATTCTAAATCAATACGATACCCCTTAGGCATCAGATTTTTTTGCAGTCTGTACCGGACCATCCGTCATGCGTGAAGTCTTGTCAAATATTTCGTCGCTGTAGTTGGAAAACTAAATAAGTAATAACAACAACAAAACCAACATCGCGAGAAAAACGCGATTTACTGTTTTATTGCGTCAAAAATGGCAATAACTTTTTTATCGTAACTAATTTTTCTGTCCGTGTTTTGATATGTTATAGATTGGTACTGTATCTATTTTCGAATTTAATGATAATACATTTTAGTTCTTTTGATTAAGAGAAAAAAATAAAAAACGACTATGTATTTTTCCCTCGCCAAAGTTTTGAATAATTGAAATGATCTATTATTTACTTATTTGAATATGACAATCCTATCCATGAGTATAGATTTAAATAATATTAAAATACATTTTAAAATAAAACCAACTTAGAATCATTTCTTTTTATCAAGACTGAATATTAGAAAACTACTGAAACACCTACATTATTTTAGCAGACTTATAAAGTCAAAGTAAGTGACATAACAAACTTATCATACGACTAATGCTTATAAAATCAACAAAATGAAAAAAAATTGTGGAACACAATAATTCTAAGTATCAAAAAGAAAAAGGTATGTCGACTAAAATTAAAACTATCTACGAGTATAAACTTGTGTCTGTTAACTTTCATTCAGAGTGGGGAACATTGAGATAATGTCCTGGGGCGTAGTCCTCCTTGTCGCTCGTCCTCTAGAGCAAGACGTGTCCATCGACATGTATGGGCCATCATAACCATGCAATAAAGTCAATTTCGCAAAATGTGTTAGTTATGTAGTTTTCCTACCACACGACGATTTATAAGTTTTTTATCAATTGATGAAAATTATATTACAAAACCTTTACTTACGAATTAAATGCGATGCCTGAAGCTTTATTTGTATTTCTTGTGTTGTTTGCACTTGCAGAAAAGCACAGGAAGGCATTGTATTACCAAGGTATCTAATTTTGGTATTTTTCAGCATAGCTGTCACTCGTTGCCGTGACAAAGACTGACTGAAGCGAAGTGTACTAGCTAGGTCTGTTTAGAAGCTTCAAAACTATCGTTCCCTAAGGCCCGTCCATTCATTTTAAATACGTCGATGATTTAGATGATAAGACATATGACATAATGTAATTTCCTAATGTAATGTACTTTTTTAATTAAATCTATGAATGTAATTAATTAAGATGTCACCTGAATAGGTACCTACTAAATATTGCACGCGTGAAACGCTGATTATGGCTGTACATAAACTGTTGCGATAACCATTCTGTAACAAACCCATATTACGCATTTGATAAATGATTTTGATTTGATTTGATTTGAAAATGAAAACATACTTTTCATAAGAAACATTTAAAAAAAAACATGGTAATGTCCCGTTTAATTCAAGTATGTTTTCCTTTTGTCTAAATTGAGTTTGACTAGAGTTTAATAAGAAGGGTCATCAAATAAAGCACGCGCCGTATTTGCTGCCCGATTCTTCTAGGTTTGGTCACGTTGGTAAGACGATTTATCCCTGTAAAAATACTAATGAATTTGAATTTGATGAAAACAGGATACAATTGAAATAGCGAGACATAAAACTAGTAACAAACAAAATAAATCAAGCTTCCTCCACGTATCTGGCACTTCTAAACTTACGCTGGTACCTTTAGGAACTTGGATAACTTAAGTTAGGTAGTTTGTCGCTTTTCTGAAAACTCTTGTAAAAAACCTGATTTGCGTCTGATGTTTTTTGATGTTTAGATATATGTAGTTGTATAGTTTATATACTTTAGCTAGTTAGAAGTTTTAGAAAACACAAAATTAAACAAAGATAAACAAGCACATAAAAACTAATACCTAGAGTAGGCAGTATAAATCGGCTCATGTGTATGTGTGCCAAAATGGCGTTCAGCTCAGCATATGTTGGATGTATGACCGCACAACGCTGATTTTCAGCTGAAACCAGAGCGGAGAGGGAAATGCAGCAGCGTAAAAATAAAAATAAAACAAAAAACATAAGTAACAATTAGAATAAAACAAATTATTACAATAGACGCCTAGGTAGCCCTAAGCCCTTCTCCCATTACGATACGCACAGGCGATTCAACTATCCTGAAGGTATCCTGCAAGTCTCGGAGACTTGCAGGATACTAGTCGCCGCCAAGTATCTCACATACATTTGAATGCAGGCTCGCATACTAGCCTGCATTCAAATTTATGTGAGATACTTGGCGGCGATTAGTCTCCGAGACTTGCAGGATACTTGAAACGCCTGTGCGTATCGTGATGGGAGAAGGGCTTTACGGGAAAAATGGCGTGTGTATCAAGTTTCGTCAAGATTATAAGTTTAGCCAGTTGTTGTAAAGACTTCGGTTGGTCGTTCAATAAATTCAACAGCACGTGTATTTTGAGAGTCGCTACACGAGCCATAACACCCCTCAAGATCTAGGGGTAACCCTGGATATGCTGGTATGCACACACCATATATCAAGATGGACACCGCAAACATGTAGATTTGTAAAAAACCAAGCGTGCCGTTTTATTTTGTACCAACTTTGCTACGAAATATCTCCATTCGCACGGCTAGCTGATTTCGTAGAATTTTTACAGTTCACTGTGGCGCAATTATTCATTTTTCGATTAACATCCGACGTGCTATCGCGAAGGCGGCCGAGAGCGAACTGATTTGACGTTTTGCTAATAGGAGCATTGCACCTACTTCGGACAAGCAAAGTTACACGCAAAGTAGGTGCACTTGCGTTATCCATTGCATGGTTATCTAGTGTAATTATAGGTCTGTGGATCGTACAGAAATACAGAATTAACCATGGTCTTGCGTAGCTATGGGTACCTATGTACTAAAAGAACGGGATGGTTAGTAAGTACGTAGCTTAAAACCTAAATGTCAATAAAAAACAACCCTCACTCAGCAGCAAAAGAAGCCACTTCACTCCCTAAGTGGGTAGACCACTTCACCCTCATTAGCATAGGTAATTTATACAAAAACCTGTACGTACTCAGGTATTAAAAGATGACCCTTCCAAGGAGGTTCCATGCCGATTCGACTGGAAGCAGGCTATGAGCCAACAGTACCTACATGTGTTATAGAAATAAAGATCTTTAAAAGTTGAGAAGGAATTCATTGGATTGGAGAACAGACCAAAGTCTGAGTTTTGAGTAGTTCCTGTTCGATCCCTTGGCTATGATCCTGTGGACATTGATCGACCTGTTCGATCCCTTAAAATTTTTAGGCAACTTTCAAATTCCTGATGGATCCCTTGTCGATTTTGTTAGTGAAGTACAGTCGGCGTAAAAATAATAAATCAGATATTTTTAAGTTTTTTTTTTTTATACTACTTGAATGACGGAACAAGCAAGAGGCCCACCTGATGTTAAGCAGTAACCTCTGCCTATGAACAGTGCATTACCTCATAGGTCACGTCCACCTAGGACGCACCCTATGTGGCATTGCACTGCGCCCGCCACCCTGAGACATAGATGAAAAGTCTCATGTGCCTGTAATTTCACCGGCACCCTTACCCTTCAAACCGGAACACAGCGATGCGAGCACTACTGCTTTGCGGCAGAAATAGGTATGGTGGTAGTACTTCCCCGAACGAACTTTTTCACAAAAACGCTCTACTACTACACAAACGTCTGCCTACGTAACCTACTACTACGTGCTGCTAAGACTCACACTCCGAAGCGTGTCAACGCGTGTTTTTAGGGATCTGAAGTCCAACAAGAATCCCATTATAGTTTCACCATGTACATCTGTCTGTCCGTCTGTACCATGCTGAAATTTTGCACGGTAATACAAATTGGTAGCACGTACAAAGTAAAGAAATAAAAATTCACGGAAATAATTGTCCGTGGTACCTCCCCTATAATTAAAGCGGGGCTTTTATATTTTCCTATGCAATGTAGGCGGTGTTTCTAATACTATTATTTATTCTGAGGTATTTCATAAATAATAACAGGTTTCATGAACTATTTTTCGATACAGAGTCAAGTTTTATGTCCAGCTTGGCTACATTGAACGGTCCAGCTTGGCAACATTGAACAGACCAGCTTGGCTACATTGGCTGCGCCTTCTAAAACCCATCTTGGCTACATTGAACAGACCAGCTTGGCTACATTGAACTGACCAGCTTGGCTACATTGAACAGACCAGCTTGGCTACATTGAACAGACCAGCTTGGCTACATTGAACAGACCAGCTTGGCTACATTGAACAGACCAGCTCGGCTGCATTGAACATACCAGCTTGGCTACATTGAACAGACCAGTTTGGCTACATTGAACAGACCAGCTTGGCTACATTGAACAGACCAGCTTGGCTACATTGAACATACCAGCTTGGCTACATTGAACAGAGCAGCTTGGCTACATTAAACATACCAGCTTGGCTACATTGAACAGAGCAGCTTGGCTACATTGAACATACTAGCTTGGCTACATTGAACAGAGTAGCTTGGCTGCATTGAACATACCAGCTTGGCTACATTGAACAGAGCAGCTTGGCTACATTGAACATACCAGCTTGGCTACATTGAACAGACCAGCTTGGCTATATTGAACATACCAGATTGGCTACATTGAACATACCAGCTTGGCTATATTGAACATACCAGATTGGCTACATTGAACAGACCAGCTTGGCTACATTGGCTGCGCCTTCTAAAACCCATCTCGGCAAAAGATAAAAGCAGATTAAAATGTAATTAAGGGATACATTAGACAGGCGCTTTTTGTGAAATTAAGAGTTAATTCTGTAATAATGATGAACTAAAACTGTTTGTTGGGTAATTTGGTGAAAGTGGACTGGAGAAGATCTTACGAACTTAAGCTGGTTATTATTAAACGGATTAGGAGCAACGTGATGGTAGCAAGATAAATGTGTTCAAACTTGGAGTTCTGGTTATCTAAGAAGTGGCTGCCGTCGTAATATAATGAAGGCCGTAATATAGCGAAGCCGTGGTAGACGTCCTCTATTTATTTGACATATGGTTGAAAATAGCAGCTACAGACCGTTCACCGTAAATTGGCACCTGCCATGGAGTATTTACAGGTGCCATCTTATGGTGAACGTGCCGGACCGTTCACCGTAAGTTGGCACCTGCCTGCCATGGCGTATTTACAGGTACCATCTTACGGTAAACGAGCTGTATGGTCTTTGCTTTTAAACCAGCAGTCGTGACGTGACGGCGGCAGAATATCGGCGAACGCGATTGTAGACCACGTGTTGAATAATAACCTGATAATTTTACTGACGGGCACTTCGTGGTACGGTGGTACAGTTCAGTGGAACTAGTCGGAACAAAGGGAAGGAAAAAAAACAGAAACGCGGAGTAAAAACAAGTAATTAAATTTGTAACAATTAAAAAAACCCTCAATGCAATGAAACGGCTGAACCGATTTTGATCAAACATAGCTAAGAACACTCCCGACAAATTCACCTTTCAAACAAAATAAAAAAATCTAAATCGGTTCATCTGTTCTGGAGCTACGATGACACAGGCAGACACACACACAGACACGTCGAACTTATAATACCCCGTCGTTTTAGCGTCGGAGGTTAATAACAAACTTCTTGAAAAAAAGATGTAGTGCCATGAAATAGATTCTCAGATTTATAGCGACCGATGTACACCTTTATCTGTTTTGTATACTGGTAAATAAAGTTAAGAGCGCTAAAATTAGGGGTTTCTCCAAAAAATTATGCAAAAAATCCCTATTTACTAACATTTTCTTACTAGAAAACGATCTCTTTAGATTACCTACAATTTATTTAAATGAGAGTTTTTAGATGACGTCAATTTTGGAGCTCCGAGGGATGCATGAGAAAGGTATGTGTCGAGATTGTGGGAGTTGGTTTGAAGCATGAAGAACCAGGGGTTCATAACAATACAGGAGATTAGTATTTGCCAATTCATACCTTTTATCAAACTCATGCAGGTCTTCAGACGTGAACTGACTGGTCACATCCAGCAGTTGCTGTATATGGTCAGAACAGACCCGGCTCTTACGTCTATCCAATCTCTCCTCCCCCTCTCTCAGGAGAATGGTTGAACACCCCCCATAGTCAAGGGAGAGGGAGGGTTGCTGGACCACGATGGTGGTGCGACCAGCGGGGATAGTGGTCGCTGCAGAGTCCAGGGGGTTTGCTGTTACGTGGACTTGGGCGGCTGTGGACGAAGAAAGGGCGGTTGATAGAAATGAATCATAATACTAGGGATATGTTTCAGCAAGTAATCTGACAGATCAAAATATTTCTTTAATTGTTGCGCAGACAGTAAGAAATGGCTCAATTTTTATCATCCAATGGGGATGATTCCTGTCATCTGCTTCTGGGTGGTTTCAATTCAGTAGAACACCCAACATTTCTATGAGTTCTAAGTTGTGTTTTAGTCAAAACGGTGAAGAAAATATTGTAAGGAAATTAGCATGTACTAGAACTAAATTACAAAGCATGTGACTTTCAGAATCCACCGGATTGTGTAGAGCTGTCTATTCTTGCTTTACGAATATTCCTAGGACCGGAGTTAAAGTGTTTTAACCTGAGGACCTGTGGAAGGGCTGATGAATTACCTGTAGATTGTCTTCGAGCAGACGGTGGTGGCACAGAATGCTGATGCGCAGAAGACCTTCTCCGATTCGTCGTGAACACCTCTGTACCTTCCAACTGCCTCCGAAGCTTCGTCATCTCATCTTTATAATACTCTTTCTCCTTTTGCTTATTCTTCACCCTGGGTTCTGATCCTCTTCTCTTCACAGGTTCCTCAGAGCCTCTTCTCTTTACCGGTTCTGGATCAAAGTCGAAATGAGTCTCTAATTTTGGCTGTGATTTTGGGCTCTTTGGTGTATCAACTTTTGGAGGTATCTGTATCGATGTAGAAGGTCCTCCAATACTAACTTGAGTCTTATTCCTGGCTTTTTTCGGGTCTGGCATGGGCACGTCAAAGACAAACCTTGCTGGGCCAGGTCTAGGAGATTCTAGGACATCGGTAGCTGACTGGGGCTTCGTGTACGCTGGCGAGTTGATTTCACAGCTTTTCTGGTTCCTGTGGTAGTGTGGAGGGGCTGTGCTTGGAGGGTTATGGTTTGTGGTCGAATTGGTTAAATGGTTTGTACCATTGGGAGGTTGGTTGGTACAGTTTGTGTGATTCGTAGGTTCATCAATAAGGTTGGTTTGAACTGGTTCAGGAGGTTCGGCTTCCGCGTCCATGGAGTCATCAGTCCCCGTGATGGAGGTTAGGGCGGTGGCTGCGGAATCTGTGCTGGTGTTGATGGTCTTGTCTGAGGTTGTACTGCTGCCCATCACGACCACTGCCTGGAACAAAATAGTAGCGTTAGATAAGGGTTAGATTATGGGACTCACTTATTTAGTAGACTAGCAGCGTAAGACAGGTGTTATAGGTACTGCAAACTATGTACCTGCAGTACTACTAGGAAAATAATGTGCCTCGTCAATCGTCGTTTGTGTCAAAGTCAAAGTCAAAAGTCAAAAAAAAGTATTTTATTCATTGAAATCATCGACGTAAATAAAATTTTACTTTGGTCGAAGATTGAAATCACAAGGATCATTTTGAATCGTCTTAAAAAATAAATTTACATTTACTCCTGTTCCAACGCAACCAGACCTAGAAGAATCAGGCAACAAACACGGTCTGTTTTTCTTTTGATAATCCTTCTTACTACTAGGTGGGGAGCGCCTGTGTAGTGCCTCGAGAACAAGTAGAAGCTGATTCAAAGAAAAAAGGAAAATCAACTTAAAAGCCTTACTTAGGTAGGCAGTCAAAAGTAAGATGATAGAGAAAATCAGCAAAAGTTCATAAGGCAGCACACTCTACGCTTGATATTCTCATAAATAACACATCAATAATAAATTATATGTAGGTACAGACATTGCAAATTGACAAATTAGGTGTCGAGGGGCAGAGCGACATCAGGCCACGCGGCTTTATCATTAACATAGTCATGTAGTGTGTCTAACTGACACTTTATTTCTATTTCGAAAAGCCAGTGATTGCCAAGGCCCATTACATTCGTAGGTATACTACATACTGTAGGTGTACTAATCATTTTCATTTTAATAATTTGTTATTAGGTACCACTTTCCCAAAGTACGGAACCCTCTGCGCGCTGGTCTGACCCGCGCTCGGCCGAATTTATTCTATTTAATTACCTATTGAAGAACTTTGTAATTGATTCGGCAAATCAAACAGTTTTCTCAATTTGCAATTCGATTTATCAGCTAGACTCAATTCTAAGTTTCTCAACTTTAGAAATCTTCCAATTTATCGGAAGATCCTAAAAGATGACGGCTGGGTCCGTCATAAATGAAACTTAAAATAAAAAAAGTGTATCTTACAGGAATATAAGCGTAGTTTTATTAAAAGTGTATCTTACAGGAATATAAGCGTAGTTTTATTAAAAGTGTATCTTACAGGAATATAAGCGTAGTTTTATTAAAAGTGTATCTTACAGGAATATAAGCGTAGTTTTATTAAAAGTCTCTACGGGGAAAGTGTATCCCGCGGAAAATTAAATAAAATAATGAAAGAAGGTAATTAGCTAATTACAGAATATTCAATAGGTGACATTTTTTTTTACCTTCTTAGATGGAACTAGCAGCAGATGGTTTACCTGATGTTAAGCGGTAACCTTTGCCTTTAACAATGCATTACCTCAAAAAGCCGCGTCAGAGCCTAGATATTTACTAACAGACTTTCATTCGTTAGTCGGTCGTGTAACTGGTTCTTTCTTGGTCACCCTGCCAGTGCTGAGGTATGATGAAAAGGGCCTTTTACCGTGGGGTATTAACTTTGCCATCAGCAATGCATTACCTCAAAAAACAGCGTCAGAGCCTAGTTATTTACTAACAGACTTTCATTCGTTAGTCGGTCGTGTAACTGGTTCTTTCTTGGTCACCCTGCCAGTGCTGAGGTATGATGAAAAGGGCCTTTGACCGTGGGGTATTAACTTTGCCATCAACAATGCATTACCTCAAAAAACCGCGTCAGAGCCTAGATATTTACTAACAGACTTTCATTCGTCAGTCGGTCGTGTAACTGTTTCTTTCTTGGTCACCCTGCCAGTGCTGAGGTATGATGAAAGGGGCCTTGACCGAGGGGTATTATTTTATCTGTGCTATGGGTAAATAAACCAGTGAGGTGATAGAGTTCAGTGCGCCTCGCCAAGCCACCCTTTCATGCACAAGTCCAACCCTGGTAAACGGTAAATTCATTCCATGTTCGCAGACTTCGGAAAAAATATTTTACTTAAAATACGAACGATAAAATTGGTCTGAAATGTTTCTGTATTTTGAGCGAGATTTCGTGATTAAATTCCAATAACGATTGTTGGCGGATTTACATTGTTTGAGCGATTCGATTTGTTTGATTTATTTGATTAAATTAAATATTTCTAGTTATGGGCAATTTATTTTCAATCACGGCGGGAATGTATCTATATGTAATGGGATCGAAGAACAGTGGGTGGGCGAAAATAGATTTTCCAGTTATTATTAGAGGTCCAAAATTTTTTTTCCAGGCCATCTGGCTTGCTCCCTCCGTCACGGCTGAGTAGCTCGCTGAATATATTCAAATATTTGCGATCCAATTAAAAAACTTACTGGCACGGCGGGCGTGTAGCCGGCCGAGATGTGAGAGGTTGCAGGTTCGAACCCCGGGACAAATGTTTGCATGATCTGCAAATGTTTGTTCCGTGTCTATGTATTGTGTGGTACTCGTAATTCCAGATACCTACCTGCGACACGGAGATCCCAGGACTATGTATGTGACTGTTTTAGATAAACGTAAGGGTCTGGTATCCCCACCTCTCGTCGTTTCATTTGATAGTTCCCACATACTGGCTGGGTTGCTACCACAAAATTTAAACATTCAAAGTATTGAACTAACAAAGCAAAATAATATTTTCAATCTTCGCAAAGAGATCGAAATTTCATTTAGCGTTCTTTATTTACTAAACTACTAACTTTACTAAACTAAACTTAGTTTAGTTATTAACACGTTGTTTCTATTGTAGAAAGCTTGAATCATTGTATATTTCGTTCAGGGCTTAGGACCGCCCCAGTCTACCTTTTTGAACGGTCGTTAACCTCAGGTCTACTACTTTTGAAGTTATGTGTGTTAACCAAACGTGGCCATTGGGAAAAATATTTTTAAATTTTATTTGTTTGTGTAAAAGAAGATGGATGCCATTTTAGGTCACATTACGAAACTCAAATTACACTGGGCTGGACACTTGGTAAGATTTGGTGATGGCAAACGGAGTAAGGCCCTGTAGTACATACATACATACATACATAAACACACGCCTTTTTCCCCGAAAGGGTAGGAAGAGCCTCAATTGGGCCTCTTTTCACTGTGTGTTGCACCCTGGTGGAAAATAGACGTAACTAAAAGTAAGCTATGCTCATATTTCAAAAATGTGCTAACACTATTTTAAAAAAGATTGTACAGATTCAGCCCTGTTACAATTGTATTATGTATAGATAGTACTATTTCATCAATAACGCGTACAACCACCATAACTCACTGCCGTGTCAACGCAATCACACCTTACTAACCACGGAGCTATAACTCACTCGCTTTCGAGGCATGCTCGTTAATTGTGAGCTAGTTTCTAGGAACTGACTTCTCCAGCTTTTATCTGATTAGTTTTCTAATCATAGCGATGCAGGCTATAAAGAAATCGTAAGAGACATATTGACTATGAACTATGATGATAGATGCGTGACACTAAATACAATTTTCTACTTTTACTACCCCTGTTTCTAACCACGTTGTGATTTCTGTCTATACAGGACGTCCCAAGACTATGCTACATGAAGGGAAAGTACCTTAAATATTGTAGATAGTATATTTTGCTGAAAGGAGACTTTATTTTATTTTTAAAACATAGTAATACTGCATTCAAAGATTTTCTAAAAATTACTTACTTGTTCTGGGAATCGAACCGACTTTTACCGCTAAGCTGGGAAACCTACCGGCACTGGTAGCTTATGTGTCACGAAAAGTCCAAAATTTAAATAATTCGACTACATTTACTTACAATGAAAAACCAATTTTACCTAAATGGTTTGTGACGTCATTGAGAAAGGTATGTAGTATGCATCACGTGTGTTCGCGAGGTCTCAGTTCGGGGCGAACCACTAGTCTACCTGCATAAAGCTAAGGCCAAACCAACGCGTCCAGCTCGCGTCCGCGGTGGCGTGCACGGTGGACATCCATTGTCTTACGCCGCGCCTCCGCGGACGCTGGGTGAACGCGTTGGTTTGGCCTTAGCTTTAGCTTTACGCTTGCATTGTAGCGTTCTCGTAGCACTTTCGTAGACGTAGCGTAGCAGGTAACTACTAAACCCGGTTACAACGCGGGTAAAATTGGAAAGTTTATAGACATTATTTGCATTCCATTGTGATAGCTTTAACGTATAAACAAAGGTAGCAGTATCCACAATCTGCCGACACTTGAGAATTGTACATTGATAAGTGTGCCGAGACCATAAACCTGAAAATATATCTGAGTAAAAGCTAGCGTAAGAGCTAGACGCAAGAGGCAATAAAAGTCCTATAATTTAAAGGATAAAGATTTAACAAGACAAGGTGTCAGCTACTTATGCTGCTGATTATCTACCCCCCCCCCCCCCCTCCAGGGGCATTGCTTGAAAGCTGGCTATCGATTCAATATTTATAGGTTCCTTGGCGAAACCTCCTTGTTTCGCGAGGCAAGGTAAAGCCTTGAAGCATCTAAATTTTTGGTGAATAATGTGTATTTTATCACTCGAAAATTACAGAAAATTACAGAATCTTACAGATAAGTGCTATACATATGTAGACCGACTATGTACATATTGACAAGAGATTGTCAGTACCTACAGATGCATGTCTTATTTACCAAAATGTAATATACAAATATTTCTTTACTTAGAGACTTGATCGAGAGGACATTAAGTCTTGAATATATCCACAGAATTAACGAAAAACAATAACTATGTAAATAACAACAAGTTTTTTTTTTTAAACTCAAAACCATTTTCAGTGATCCATCACAAGTTTTTTTTACAAAAATGCGTTAAAACTTATTTTAACGAGCGTGTTACATTATTGCAGCTTCCAAAAACTGTCACCAATGAACATTGAGCAACACGGTACGGAGTCCTGCAATGCTCTAAGCCAATGAATCACAAACCATTTACAGAAAAAATAAATAAGGTGTGTGTCAGCTCCAACGCGGGACTTGAGATTAATCCGGTCCAGCCCTCTGTCCAGTCCAGCCAACTGATAATTGCTTTCAATCACGATTTCGCAATACAATGCGCTACATATTCTAGCTTCATTTCAAGAGCAGTAATATTCAAAACATACACCGCAATGTATTATATAATCGTCATCAAAAGCAATTACCAGTTCGTTAGACAATTAGCCCCCGGTTCATTATAAAATGCGCGAATTAACATAGAAACCATAACCGCTTATGGACTTAATTTTTTTTTAAAGCTCGGTTTAACTATTTTACTCCCCAAGTATTGCGTACCTTAAGCGTTATACTAAAATCGATTCTTAAAAAATAATCTACGTGTAAGGTAGAACCGTATCTAAATTGGTCAAACTGTTTGGAGATAAACGGTAACATTCGTTTGCACACACAAACAACCTCTCACCCTAAACGCACTTACCTTCTCTATTTCGCCGAGGGTAATACTGAATAATACCATTCAAATTTGAAATGAATAATCAGAGTTGATGATGGGACTCTTCTTGTTTTTAACATATATTCAAAATGGCATAAAACCAAGCAACCAAAAATCGTTTGCTGAAGGGTGATGTCAACAGCCCCATCTACATCTCGAATCACCTCACTCCAAAAATGAGACGTCTTCACCGCTTAGCCACGGAACTGGCTAAAAATCAAGCTATGCATTCTGTTGGACTTCAACTGGGTGAATCTACGTGCGCAAATCAGAAGGTCAGCCCGACATCTGCATAAAATGAGACGTGTTCACCACTTAGCCAAGGAACTGGCTAAAAATCAAGCTATGCATTCTGTTGGACTTCAACTGGGTGAATCTACGTGCGCAAATCAGAAGGTCAGCCCGACATCTGCATAAAATGAGACGTGTTCACCACTTAGCCAGGGAACTCGCTAAAAATCAAACTTATGCATTATGTTGGACTTGAACTGGCCGAATCTACGTGCTAAAATCAGAAGGGCAGCCCTACATCTGCATAAAATGAGATGTCTTCACCACTTAGCCAAGGGACTGGCTAAAAATAAATCTATGCATTCTGTTGGACTTCAACTGGGTGAATCTACGTGCACAAATCAGAAGGTCAGCCCTACATCTGCATAAAATGAGACGTCTTCACTACTTAGCGAGGGAACTGGCTAAAAATCGAACTTATGCATTCTGTTGGACTTGAACTGGGCGAATCTACGTGCGCAAATCAGAAGGGCAGCCCTACATTTGCATAAAATGAGACGTCTTCACTACTTAGCGAGGTAACTGGCTAAAAATCAAACTTATGCATTTTGTTGGACTTGAACTGGGTGAATCTACGTGTGCAAATCAGAAGGGCAGCCCTACATCTGCATAAAATCAGAAAGTCAAAGGTATAGCTGATGAACGGTGACCCCTTTACAAAGTGAGCAACAAAGGGGGAGCAGCACTGCATTTTGTTAAAAGGTTTTTTTGCAAAGTAATCTGTTTTGTTTTTAGCGCACAGGTGTGACCTTTCTGGACCTTTTATTGTTTAATGGGTTGGGTTTGTTTTTTGTTGGTGCTTTTGTGTTGATTTTAGCTTTTTAGTCTAAAAGCGGTTGGCATCTGACATGCTTTTATAAAATAAGTCTGCGGTGTGTGTGCTTGTTTGGCATTATTCGGCGACCCTAGAGTCTAATTACACTTTGCCCTACAAATTTAAACTCAAATTCAAAATCTGAAAAAAAAATTGCAGTAGACTCCTGTGGTGTGATGAACGTTGATCATGAGGTTATTCAGTTGTAAAGCTATTTCGGTCATTTTGAATGTGGGTACCTTTTGCTTCACACATCCATATAATTTTCTCCACACATAAATAGTATACACCTATCGCCGCCATATCTCTGCTCCGCCGTAAAACTTTTACTACCGACAGAAGCCATTACCTGCTGACGCATGACGGTGGAATTACTTGTGACGTTGGTTCCATATAGTTTATTGATATTGTTTTCTCCTTCCAATCAATTGTAGGGATTTGGGATTCGGATTAAGGCGATATGTTATAATTTTGGGGTCATTGCGTTACGTGCTCAGTCAGTAACGGTGAAGGTTACAAATTTGATGTTACTACAGTAATAATATTTGCGGATGTCATCTTAATAAATCATAAACAGAAACACGATTGGTAAAACTTTTCTCGATATATTTATTTACTGAAATCAGCCCTCATAAACCCCGTTTTAGGCCCCTCCATTGAATAGAAAAATTATTGACGGTTTTGTATAATATTCAGTAGGTAATCACAGTACTTAGATTTATAGAAAAGCATTTCTTTTTAGCTATTTAAAAGTAAAACGATGTTTTATAATTTGGTGCTTACGTCAATTACTTCTGAGCGGCAAAAATCTATACCTCATATTTTCCCCGGCTCAAGTGAGTAATAGTGCTATCACTTTCTTGAAGTTATTATTTTATTGCTTGACTCCACCCATTCGATATTTAAAATCTGCACTACATTTAATCTACACGTAACGGCCATTAATCTGGCAGATCGGTAACTCCTATTTGTTCTATAGGACTGTTACGTCATAGAACTGTTAAAACTTTTTTAAGGTTTTGTTTGCAAAGCATTTACGAATACTATCTCCTCTCTCAATGTGTGCTGTGCCCGATTAAAACCCGCTGGGTAGGTGGCTCATTTATAACGTTAGGGGGCTCTATGGTGGCTGTAGTGGCTCTGAATGGGTCGTTTATTTAATTATTTACTGCACAAAGACGCAAGTTGATTGTACAAAGCGAGGACTTAATGCTATGCAGTATTTTCTGCAAGTCTAAAATCAGGGTAAAAACTGAGTGGCTGGCGTTCTTTATACTAAAGACAATACTTATATGCAACTCGTTTTTTTTCGTTTTGACTTAATTCAGTCTATAACTGACAGACTGAGATACACCAAGCTATCCTTTTAAAAGTATTTATATAATTTACGTCACTAATTACATAAAACATAGTTTTCATAAAAGTGTTTCAAACAAAAAACTTATTTTTTTAAGCATTATTTCCGTTAAACATTTTTAATCATTTTCTCAAACACTTGACAGCATCGATATTATATATATATTATATCGATGCTTGACAGCATCTAATTCAGTTGAAACGTTCCCTAGCTTTCAAGTACCGATGAAAGTATAATATTATGGTGGCAGTGAGCCGATCTGATGATGGAGACGGAAGGCAGACAACGGAACACCTCGATGAATAAAATTGCAGTGTTTGGACTCATTTTGATCAGCTCACGGTTCCGACAACTAATTATATAAAAGCTTGTTTTAAAAAAGACAATCAACAAATTATAAATTTTGTAAAAACTAATAAAACCTTCAACGAACCGGCTGAACCGATTTTGATCAAACATAGCTAAAAAAAAACCCGACAAATTCACATTTCAAACAAAAAAAAACAACGGTTCATCCTTTCGGGAGCTATATGCTACAGACAGACACACACACAGACACACATTCAGACACACACAAAGACACGTCAAACTTATAACACCCCGTCGTTTTTGCGTCGGGGCTTAAAAAACGAATTCGTAGTAAGTTCGGAGCCCCGATGTTGTTGCGTATTTTTAACCCAACTTCACAAAAAAGAGGAGGTTCTCAATTCAGTTACATTTTTGACAAACTTTTCTGACATAATATATAAGAAACACAATATGTTTTTCATACTTTCCTTCAACTAAAGTTAATCACTAAAGAAGTTCCAACCCGTCAAAGCAAATCAAATCAATACATCGATTCGTTCAACCCAGCTCCAAACTCAGCTTCAGCCCGGATTAAATTGCCTTATACTAGTTCAACCCTTAGAACTTGTTCGACTTAGAACGTAGATAATTGAAAATCACTTGAGGACTGTATAAACCTAAGGGATTTCTTTGATCCCTGTTTAGAGGACTTTTGTGTTTGTTTTACTCGAATTAACAACGTGTTTACTAAAGTTTTTTTTAGGATATGGAGGCCATCTGCGTTGCGCTCGGAGACAGGTTTGATAAGTTTTGCAGTGCCTGTATTCAACCGTAATACATCGTAACTGATCAGGGGATCTATTGTCTATCAAACTGGTAATCGCTCTTAATTATGACGACCTCTGAGGTGCGGCGGGCGAACGTTCGCCAGCGACGCAGGAGGTTGCGGGTTCGATTCCCGCATCGGAACAAATATTTGTGCGATCCGCTGATATTTGTTCAGGGTGTTCTGGGTATTATCTATATATAATAAAAAATATCTATCTATGTAATATATTGTATTAAGTATATCAGTTGTCTAGTACCCATAACACAAGCTCTGCTTAGCTTGGGGCTAAATAATTTTGTGTGAACTGTCCAGAAATATTTATTTTATTATTTATGATTTATTTATTTATTACCAGTTTGCAGTACATTGCGCTGTATGTTTGGAATATTTATATTCTTGAAAAGATGATAAAGCACGCGGCGCAATGTATTGCAAACTGGTTATCAAAAGCGAGTACCAGTTTGATAGACAATAGAGGGGCAGGTCTGGATATTGCGGTCAAATACAAAGTCAAAAGTATTTTATTAATTGAAATGTACTGTTCGCAGAACTATTAGTGTTATTTACATAAACCTTAGTGGCTGTACAACACATAGGCATTGCCAGATTAATATTTAAGCAAACAAATATTTGCTAAAGGTAAAGGCTGTGGTGCATTCAGCCAAAGAATAGACCTCTCCATCTCCTCCCGTGGATGTCATAAAAGCCGACTAAGGGCTTACCCGGACTTGTTGATAAAATTCGTTAGTATAAGATTTGTCCTGGCTGTTAGCTTATTATGGAATGTATTATTACTGGAATAAAGCGTTAGTTAAGTCAGTCGTGGGAAGCGATGTCAACGATGAGTTCACCACTTGTCACGTTTTTATTCCACCATGCTGCAACCCACGGTGAAAAGAGGCGCATTGAGGCTCTGCCTATCCCTTCGGCTAAAAAGGCGTGTGTCTATGTATGTATGTACATTTGCTAAAGCTCGCAAAAAAATAAAGGTGACTTCTAACTTTTATTTTTTTATATTTTCTCAGAGTATAATGCGATGCAATGCTAGGTCCTATAATAATAGAGTATAATTCACAGTAGTTCAGTTTTTTGTAGTTTATAACAGTTTTTGTTTAATTTTATTTTTTGTTTCTCAATATATTGTAGTACCTACCTATATACTTAGTGGATTTTTGTTTTTGTCTTCTTGTTTTATGTGTGAGTTGTGCGTGTGGAAAAATAAATAAATTTTATTTCTTTCTTTCTTTTCAAAATAGAGAGAAATAGAGTTTTCAATGCATTGAACATGATGACATTACCTGGGATGGATAAAGATAAAGATAAAGATAAAGATAAAGATAAAGATAATTTATTTGCTTAAACATATGTACAAATAGATGGTAAAATAGGAGTAAGACACAATATGTTTGGCCGCTGCCGGCGTGCAAATGGAGAGAATGTACTCACCGGTAATCTGTTTCTCATTCATCGCATGGCCACGGAACCCTACATTATGCATCACTCGAAAGGCACTTGACACCCATTCTGTTTTTGCTCTCGGCACCGACCATTGCAGCAAAGGCGGTTATTGCGGTGCCAACAGCAGGGCTAAAGGCATCGATGCACGATACCCGTCCGGCCCAGGCGTTAAGGTGGGGTATAACGCAAAATTACCAATCTTAGATTGGATTTTGAACTGAATAAATAAAGTACAATATTCAAATTATAATACCGACCCAGACTGAAACAAGATAGCACAAAAATTTATCGATAAAAAAAACACAAAGTTACCTCTAACTTTTGGCTAGATTCGATTGTTTGTCAATATGGTACAGATTATTGGGTCAAACATTTGATAAATAAGATCAATACAATAAAACGGAGGGTTCACTATATTTCACGAGATATTCAATAACAACCACTTTTTCGAGCGGCGCGTGGCGTTATTTTTTTGTATAAAGATTTCTGCCTGGGTTTAGCGCAGTCTTAAGACTAAAAACGTCTGGCGCCGCACAAAAAAGCAGTTTTTATAGAATATCTCGTCAAACATAGATAATTTTACAAAACCCCTGCAGTAAACCCTCGGCTTTGTTGTTTTAATTTTATTTATTTTACCAAATAATATAGGTACACTATTTTAATAAACAATCGAATCTAGCCAAAAGTTAGACGTAAGTTTAGGTTAGGTTTTTTCTATCGAGAAAATATTGTTCTATCGTGTTTCTGGTACAGTGATCCCTCGGAACTGTAATGTTAAAAATTATAACATTACAGTTTATATTGTAAATTGTACCGTGTAAATATGGTTTTTATCAAAATAAACTTTTACTTTACTTTTAATGCACCATGCACATTTATAATTTGAATATTGTACCTACTTGATTTAGTCAGTTAAAAATCAAATCTAAGATTGGTAATTTTGCGTAATAACCCACCTTAATACTCGCCGAGGCTTGTTGATTCCATATTCACTTGTTTAGTTTATGGGGAGATAACTCAGAGGTAAATTGAATTTAACCTACAAGTTCTATAGCTAAGATAGAGTGTGGCAGAATGCTCAAACTTATGACGCCATGTGATAAACCACATCAAATAAGGAGTTGAATTTCGATTATGTACTTATGTAGTGGGTTACACCTCGTACACAGGCCATACATCAAGATAGACACCGCAAACACGTAAATTTTATGAAATTAGCGTACCGTTTTTATTTTTTAACAAAAATGCTACGAAATATCTCTGATCTAGCTGATTTCGAAGATTTTTTACAGTTCACTAGACGCAAGTAGGCATTTTTATAACATCCAACGTGTTATCTGACAGCGAAGTGATTTTAGGTTTGCTACAGGTCTAGCGCTTAACTGAGTCAGTCCCTGAGGTATGGGAGAGGTACGGAGGGGTGTTTTCGTTATTTCAAAATGAAGCGTGGCTTCATGTCATCTGATAATTTGAGAGACAAATATACCCCTCCCGTACCGCTCCCATACCTCAGGGACTTAATAGGTGCATTGCACCTACTTCAGAAAGGCAAAGTGACACGCAAAGTAGGTGCACTTGCGTTATCTAGTGTAATTATAGATCTGTGATCTCATCATCCAGTAATTAAACTCCGACACAAAAACGAAGGAGCGTTATAAGTTTGACGTGTCTGTGTGTGTGTCTGTGTCTGTGTGTGTGTACGTCTGTGGTATTGTAGCTCCCGAGCGGATGAACCGAATTAGTTTTTTTTTTTGTTTGTAAGTTGAATTTGTCGGGTTTGTTCTTAGCTATGTTTGATCAAATCGGTTCAGCCGTTTCATTGTGTAGAGGTTTTTTTTAATTATTACTAAATTAATTACTTGTTAGTTTGTAGTTGTTTCTCGCTTGTACCACTTTATGCCTTACTCATTAAATTTCCTATACGTTATTTTATAGTATCAGTTTGTTTTTAGATTTCGACGTGATTAAAAGCACAGATAACTTTCTAGAAAGGTAAAGCGAGCGGGCTATATTGGATTTCCTTACAACATTCCTGCATTGTTTTAAACATACCTGCACAGTTGTTAGGGTTACCCAAAGGGTAAAACGGGACCCTATTACTAAGACTCCGCGGTCCGTCCGTCCTTCTGTCACCAGGCTGTATCTCATGAACCGTGATAGTTAGACAGTGGAAATTTTCACAGATGATCTGTTGCCTTTATAACAAAAAATACTAAAAAACAGATTAAAATAAATATTTAAGGGTCCCATACAACAAACGTGTTTTTTGCCGTTTTTTAGATAATGGTACGGAACCCTTTGTGCGCGAGTCCGACTCGCACTTGGGCGGTTTTTATTTATAATTGCGTTTAGAGGATGCTTTTTGATGGCATTTCACATGATCAGTTATAAAAATACTTGTCCCATCATTCACAAGTTAAAAAAAAGGATTATTTGAGAAAAAGTATTTGTAGATGTAAAACTAATCACTACAGAATATACTCCTTCGTCTCCTCCTGTGGATTTTGTAAAAGCCTACCAAGGGATAGGCAATTTCCACCTGAGTACTCAACACCAATATTGCAATCACCAAGCTGCCTGCCGAGCGTGGTAATTATGGCAAATCCCCTCATTGAACTTTATGGGGGAGGCCTCAAGGGCTATAATGATTTTATGTACATATTTTCATATATTTTTTTATCTTCTTAAATGACGGAAATAGCAGATGGCCTACCAAGCGGTAACCTCTGCCTTTAACAATGCATTATATCATATGTCACGTCCACCTAGGTCGCGCCTTATGTGGCATTGCACTGCACCCGCCATCCTGAGACATAAAGATGAAAAGTCTCATGTGCCTGTAATTTCACCGGCAACCATACCCTGCAAACCGGAACACAGCAATGCGAGCATCACTGCTTTGCGGCAGAAATAGGTAAGGAGGGAGTACTACTGCGGACGAACTCTTTCACAAAAAGCTCTTCTACTACTAAAACTATATTTATAATCATAAGTGTATAAGCTCTGTGTGGTGGTGAATGGATTTGTGCGCTCATATCAAACAAAACTTCAGACTTGTTTTATCAGAAATACTCGTAGTTACCACGTTACATTAAACTTATGTTGAGTTTGGACATTAATATCTACGAGTATAACTGATATAAACTTTTGCAGACATCTTAATACGCCGTAACACGTGAATAGATAGCAAAGTTTGAGAACAGAATTTAAATAACATGGCGATATAGTTAGAAAACTAACGCAAGGCGTTGTATTTCAAAAATACGAGCAAATCTCTAGTCTTTGTCTACATTATTTGCTGACATACAAATAAGCCTGAGCTTCAAATATGCCCTTAATAACGTATCTGAAGCAAAAAGATTCTCAGAAATCAAGATTCATTTTATTTGAGAGTCGAATTCTTTGAAACCGTTCTGTATCTGATTTCACAGAGTTCAATAAAAATGCAAAGTAGGTTTACTTACGTTTTAAAATGTATAAATCAAGGTACAGGTAATTATGTTTTTTGTTCTTCAACTGGGCGTGTCGGGCGAAGAAAAAAGTACTCTAAGTAGGTATACAGTGGTGGCCATATAATTAAGAACGCTGATATAAAGGGAAGATTTTTTCCAACTAAGATGCAAAACTAATTGTATGCATTTGTTTTTATTTCTCTCGGTATCGTAAAACATTTCCATATTACCACTGTATTCATTGATACACATGATTGGCTAAAAATCAATAGTCAAACTTTTTACACTACTCTTAAACAAAGTATTCCTTATTACTGGCTGGTCACGTAATTAAGAACGCTAAGTAGTTTATACCTTTATTCAAATTTAAATAGAGAACACTCAGTCGATTTGTTACTGTTTGTATAATTTTGGCGCCATTACGTGCTGTAAAAGATTAAAAGTGATTGCTTCTTTAGAAAAAACAATGGGAAAAAATAAAAGTTGTGATAAATCTACAAGGGAAGTAATAATAAAACTTCGCCGGAAGAATTGGTCCTATAAAAAGATAGCCGACCATCTGCAACGTTCAAAAACGATGGTTTTCCACGCTGTAAAGCATTTTGCTACGTATCAAACTACTTTGAATGTTCCACGTGTACCTAAACAGAGAAAAACAACTCCTCGAGATGACCGAAACATCGTTCGTATGGCAAAACAAAATCCTTTTAAAGGGTCCAATGAGCTTAGAAAATAATATTTTGGTGAAAACAACCCTTCAGCAATCTCAGCACGCACTATTCGAAGACGTTTGGTAGAAGAAAAATTGCACGGTAGGATAGCAAGACAGGTACCCATGTTAAAACTTTGCCACAGGCAAGCCCGGCTTGCATTTGCGAGAAAGTATGAAAACTGGACTGTGCAACAGTGGAAAAATGTACATTTTTCTGACGAGACGAAAATAAACAGAGTATGTTCTGATGGAAAACGATATGTACGACGTCCCCCGAATACAGCATTCGACCCAAAGTACACGAAAGTTACATTAAAGCACGGTGGTGGAAATGTGAAAATTTGGGGTTGCTTTTCTGGGCATGGTGTAGGACCTGTAAAGTTGATAGAAGGTAACATGGATCAGTTCCAATACAAAAATATACTGGAAGAAACAATGTTACCATACGCTGAAGACGTTCTACCGGTCATTTGGACATTCCAGCATGACAATGATCCAAAGCACACTGCACGCACCGTAAAGGAATTTCTTACAGCGCAATTAGTTTCTGTCTTAGACTGGCCTGCTAACAGTCCAGATCTAAACCCAATAGAGAATCTGTGGTTTGAAGTAAAGAAAAAGGTTTCAAATACAAAGTGTGGAAATTTAAGAGAGCTGTATGACGTTTTTTTAGAAGAATGGAACTCTATTTCTCTTGCGAAATGTCAAAAATTAATAGAGTCAATGCCTCGCCGGTGTAAAGCTGTAATTAAAAGCCGTGGATATGCTATTAACTATTAATTTTAGTTAAATATTTATTAAATTTCTTTTTATGTTTCCTGTGCTACATAATATTGTGATTTTTTAAATTTAAGTGTCATACAAAATAATTCCCGAGCAGTTAAATAAATCGTTCTTAATTATTTGTCCAGTTTCAGTACTATTTGAATGTGTTACTTTGATAAAATCAATAAAATGTGCAAAAAATAGTTAGGGATTTCATACTTTATTCTTAAGTCAGGTTGCTCTATTAATGTGACTATTATATAACATAACTAGTTGCTTCTCAGAAGGTACACATCTCTGTGTATGATACGATTTAAATAAAAAACTTCTAGAACTTCAAATCGTTCTTAATTATATGACCACAACTGTATATAACATAGACATGAACAATACAATACAATAAAATGAACGTAAAAGTTTTAGAAAATACATACGTTCGTCTAGCGATCGATCAAACTTCACCTACGTTTAGATTGAGGGATCCTAGCTTGAATTGGTTTGAGAATTTAGGAACTAAGTTTTAAAAAATCGTTAAAAGTAATAAAATTGGGATATCGCAATAATTCCTTAACTAATATCATAAAAATGTAAAGTTGAATTTATTTACATGATGGAATTTACTCATACCTATTCCTCAATATGAACATTTCAAGACAATTCAAACAAAAATTTAAGTTTTAGTAACGTAACTGGTGGAAACGTTCCACAAATAGCGCGATTCTATTAATTTACTTCAGCTACTCAAAACAAATCTAAACTAAAACCAAAAACGTTACGTTCGAGTTTTTGAAATGTTTCAAAATAGCGCTATTGGGATCCTACGCGATATTTTGTAAAATTGTAGACCTTAATTTTTTTTTTTTTTTTTTTTCGACCTATTGGGAAATTATTTGTCAACATTTTTCGCCTTCTGAACACGCAGCCTTACTCTACCTTATCTAAAAGTAATTTTCCTTCACGCTAGGTACTATAACTGAAAAAGTTTTTCATAAAATCAGCCACATAACTGTCAGGTTCACTCTTGAGCTGAAATGAGTCGTGAACTTTTTATTTCTTAAATTTATGATCTCGACCGTTCCTGGGGGGTTGTATAACCGCGCTTACTTTAACAGTAACTGAGGATTACTACTAGTATTCTTTGTACTCGCACATTCCCGTTACTCGGGGTTGGCTTGCCTAATCTTGTGACGTCATGTATTACGCTGGTTCGTGTCGTCTTTGGTTAGGCCAAGTATTTTCATGTAATTCTCGACATTTGCCAATCATGTGGTCTGAGGACTTCCTCTTCCTTCTTTTTAGTGGCAATGGAAAGGCACTTTTTCACGACGTGGTCTTCTGGTCTACGCATAACATGCCATCTCAGCCTTGATTCCGATATTTTTAACACTTATTGGGGCAACTTTGAAACTTTATCTTATGTTATATTTAACACTTATTGGGGCAACTTTGAAACTTTATCTTATGTTATATTTTCTGCATTCCGTACTCTGTCTTTTAGTGTAACTCCTGCCCATCGTAGCATTCTCATTTCTGTTGTATGGAGTTTTGTTCATGGGTCTTTCTTTATGACCATAATTCACTGGCATTTTTATTTTTTTTATACTACTAAGGTAGCAAACATGCTTACGGCCCACCTGTCGGTAAGCGTTTACCGTAGCCTATGGACGCCTGCAATACCAGAGGTATCACACGCGCGTTGCCGAACCTTTAAAAATTTCCAAACACCCCTTATGAAGAACCCCATACTGTAGTCGCTTTGGAAAACCTCAGCAGGGATAATCATTCCACAACCTGAGCCATACAGCAATGCTGGTCTAACTGCTGTTTTAAAGACCTTGCCCTTAGGTTCTTATAGGCATTTTTGCATCACCTGGAACTTCTGTTAGTGTACATCACTGAGGATCACTAGGATTATTAGTAGTGAACTATCAAATTGCCCAGTATACGAAAAATCAGCAGGAGAATAGTAAAGTAAGTGGTGTATAGTCGTAATTTTTGTAAAACAGTAAACTAAAAATGGAATTCTGTGTGAGCCGGCTGAGACGCAGGCGTCATCCTGGGGTGTGTATTCAAGACCCGCCGCAGGATAAATATTTAAAGATCATACAAATCGCCACGCATGATCATGATGATCTTGTAGTACCATGGTAGGTACACCAAGATCCTGATAAACACTAGGGAATCATAACATGGGGTCAGGACCATCGGGGCTTAGTACGAGAATTTGATAGTATTCGAAACTATATGAAGTTTCGTTTCTTTCAATACATTTACTGACAGCATCTTTAATTTTCTCCTCGTTGTCGCTAGGGGCGCTGCAAGTAAATGTATGGAAGGAAATGGAACTTCATATAGTTTCGAAAACTAGCAAAACTCGTACTATCCCCCCAGGACTATGTAGACAGTCTGCCACCCGAATTGTGACAGATGTGAAGGAGGTTTGGTTGTATTTATAGATCCACCAACTTATCTGTAGAACCATTTACCATTTACTGATAATTTTCTATCATCTACATACATTTAATTCTACAGATAAGTTGGTGGATCTCTACATAGGATGCATACAATGCAAGTACCTTCATTCATGTGCCAGGTTATTGGCTATTAGACAGATTATTATCTGTTATCAGCTATAATACCTTCGCTGCAGTTAGCTGTAAAACCAGACAAATAGATCATGGCGAGACAGCAGACAGGGCCGGGGAGGGTTGGCCTCAGGACAATCAAGATTTATTTGTCTTCCGACAAGCTGATATCTGGGTTTAATGCATTGAGACGTCTAGACGGTGTTTGGATACGAATTAGGTGGAGATGTTTGTGTTATCTTAGTTTATCATTTTTATTTAACACTTAACTCCTGAATTTATCAAAAATTATCTCTTAGACTCGCTGCGATCAAACTGTGGAATAATTATTAAATAAATCATAAAACTGAGATTAAGCTCACAGATTAAATCGGTCTTAATAACTTTTACTCTTGAACATCACACTTAAATTACTTACAGTTAATTGAAATGAGATTGAAATTAATAGTAATTAATTAATTATTTAAATAATTAATTAATTATTTAAATAATTAATTAATTATTTAAATAATTAATAATTAATTAATTTAATAATTATTTTTAATTTGGGTTGGCTAATGTCAACATCATCATCTCAATAATCCGTGCCACATAGCATGTGTATTCGTGGCACAAGACATAAATTTATAATAAGTCAATAGCCAAGTTATTCTGTTTCGATGATGGTGCAGCCCTACCTCACAATGAGCACTAGTAATTGATTTTGTTAATTGTGTATTCCGATCTATTCCGATACCATAACCGCTGTAATAACTACCTACATGACATTACTGTCAAATAAATGATTTTATCTACACTCAAATCGAAAAATTCGAATTACGAATTGAAAGACGGTTCTATACAGACGCACTTTATAGTACCGCCAACTGTATCATAAAACTCATTATAGTACCGCCAACTGTATCATAAAACTCATTATAGTACCGCTATCTTTTTTGATTATTAATTCATTAAACTAGTCTATGGTTATAGCCTGAATAAGAAAAAAAAGCCGCACGCATGCGCAGTTCGAACTGTGAAAAAATGGCGCATAGTTAATTGGCAATAGTTTAACTTAATTTCCCGCGCTTCACATACATTTTTTTGCCGATCGTGTTTTTCTTTGTTTAATTTAAATTTTTCCTATGAGTCAAGATAAAGTAGTGTATGAAACTGCATATAACTTAGGTATTAAAACACTCGAGTCAACCTATTATCGCATGAGGCGAACTCTCGTGTTTTAATACCCCTTCTTATATGACAGTTGCATAAACTACTATTATTAGATAAATGAGATTATAAATGTAGGTATGTTAGTTACTTATTTTGGTATGTAAGAACTAATTATGAAGCATGCATGCACGTAAGAATATGTATGTAAGTAGTTATTTCAAATAAAAATTATTTGTATCTAAGAGACGCTACGTAATAGTGTAAGTGCTACTAATAAACGAAGCGTAAAATTGTACGCTAGTGTGACGTTGTAATATTCCAAGACGCTACTAATAAACTCGTTGAAAGTCAAAATCATTTTAATATTTGTGTAAATCATGTGTTAAGGCGCAATAGGTTAACACCACTTCTATAATGAGCTCTAAATTTTTTTAGTTTTTGATAAATTAATAATAAATAAAGATTTTTATTCAGACAACATAGTCCATAGTGTTAGTAAGCTTAAGATTAGGGGTTAGTAATTAATAACTAACACAGTTTCGTCCTCTGGGAGAGTTTCCAAACCAGAGGACATGCGTAATTGTTAGCAATTTCTTTCAGGATGCTGTTGTTGCTCACGCGCACTCTTCTTAGTAGTGAGGCTGAAAAAATAAGAGTTATTACAGTTTTCAAGAAGAAAAAATTATATGGTATTCTTTAGCTTTTTTTCTAGTGAAATCATAAATTCAATACACTATTCGAATTACTAACTCACTCGATAAACAAAATATCAAAGATGACAGCTTTTTAAAAGTGAAATACCATTTTAGACTTACCTACTTCTTACACGTTTCAATTTTTTAAACATTGGTAACTCATTAATTATTTGAGTTAGTGAAGCAATCAACAAAAAGGAAACTCTAAAATGGAGTTTTTATATTATTATTTTATACACAAAAACACGGTATCAGAGCTGCGATCGCCTTCTTTGCCTTATACAAAAATGTTCGAAGAAACTGGTTGAACCTATAGCGCCTTAAAATCGCATCCGGCCTCAACCCTAGTAAACATAGTACCTAAGAGGATGATCCGAGTTTATTAGTAGAAATATTATAACGTCTTACCGCTTCGAGGAGATCCTTCATTGATAACTTCGTCTGAAGTTTGGTTTATTGCTTTTTTATTACTAGCACTGTAAAATTATAACTTTTTGTTTGCACTTAAAACATTAGGAATATGTAGGTAAGTAGTATTACAAATTAAAATCGTCTATAAACTACGTAGCAGTCTGAAATTAGAATTACCTACTAATATTTATTGTTCGTGGAGTAGTAAATAATATTACTACGGTAAAATGTGGAATAATTTATAAGGGATTTCTAAACTAGAGGCCTAGACCATTTAATTGTGAAAACTGCCAAAATCATCTTCAAAGGCAATCTCTTTGGAGTGGGATCAGACTTTTTACCAACTTCATTCATAAACATTCGTATTTTATATTCAAATTAAATCTAAATTGAACAGCATTGAAGACGGACAGGCGAAAATTAATGGTGGTCCATTCCTCGCAATGGATGGTCGCAGGTGGGGGAATAACTTATCAAATTTTCAATTTCAGTGCGGTGTAACTGGTGATTTGAAGGGGCGGTGCAAGTGTAAGCGGTAACTAGTGATTTGAAGGGGCAGTGCAAGTGTAAGCGGTAACGGGTGATTTGAAGGGGCGGTGCAAGTGTAAGCGGTAACTGGTGATTTGAAGGGGCAATGCAAGTGTAAGCGGTAACTGGTGATTTGAAGGGGCAGTGCAAGTGTAAGCGGTAACTGGTGATTTGAAGGGGCAGTGCAAGTGTAAGCGGTAACTGGTGATTTGAAGGGGCGGTGCAAGTGTAAGCGGTAACTGGTGATTTGAAGGGGCGGTGCAAGTGTAAGCGGTAACTGGTGATTTGAAGGGGCGGTGCAAGTGTAGCGGTAGCTGGTGATTTGAAGGGGCGGTGCAAGTGTAAGCGGTAACTGGTGATTTGAAGGGGCGGTGCAAGTGTAAGCGGTAACTGGTGATTTGAAGGGGCGGTGCAAGTGTAAGCGGTAACTGGTGATTTGAAGGGGCGGTGCAAGTGTAAGCGGTAACTGGTGATTTGAAGGGGCGGTGCAAGTGTAAGCGGGTGCAACTGGTGATTTGAAGCGGCGGTGCAAGTGTAAGCGGTAACTGGTGATTTGAAGCGGTTGTGCAAGTGTAGGCGGGGTGTAACTGGTGTTTTTAAGGGTTGGTGCAAGTGTATGCGGGGTGTAACTTGTGATTTGAAGGGGCAGTGCAAGTGTAAGCGGTAACTGGTGATTTGAAGAGGCAGTGCAAGTGTAAGCGGTAACTGGTGATTTGAAGGGGCAGTGCAAGTGTAAGCGGTAACTGGTGATTTGAAGGGGCAGTGCAAGTGTAAGCGGTAACTGGTGATTTGAAGGGGCGGTGCAAGTGTAAGCGGTAACTGGTGATTTGAAGGGGCGGTGCAAGTGTAAGCGGTAACTGGTGATTTGAAGGGGCGGTGCAAGTGTAGCGGTAGCTGGTGATTTGAAGGGGCGGTGCAAGTGTAAGCGGTAACTGGTGATTTGAAGGGGCGGTGCAAGTGTAAGCGGTAACTGGTGATTTGAAGGGGCGGTGCAAGTGTAAGCGGTAACTGGTGATTTGAAGGGGCGGTGCAAGTGTAAGCGGTAACTGGTGATTTGAAGGGGCGGTGCAAGTGTAAGCGGGTGTAACTGGTGATTTGAAGCGGCGGTGCAAGTGTAAGCGGTAACTGGTGATTTGAAGCGGTTGTGCAAGTGTAGGCGGGGTGTAACTGGTGTTTTTAAGGGTTGGTGCAAGTGTATGAGGGGTGTAACTTGTGATTTGAAGGGGTTGTGCAAGTGTAAGCGGGGTGTAACGGGTGTTTTTAAGGGTTGTTGCAAGTTTATGCGGGGTGTAACTGGTGATTTGAAGGGGTGGTGCAAGTGTAAGCGGGGTCTAACTGGTGATTGGAAGGGGTGGTGCAGGTGTAAGTGATACCTATCCATCGACAAACCACACCATGGGATATACGAAAAAAAAACCTGTAGGGATGTACCCAAATTTTTTAAAGATTGTATTTTAACTCCATTTTATGCACATGATTAATATGTATACCCATACCAAATTACAGCTTTCTAGAGTCTCTGAGCTAAGCGGCGGACAGATAGACAGACGGACGGACATGGCGAAACTTTCTAGTTTCTGGGTTTCTGAACCCTTCTGGGTTCCTTGTCTTGATGACTACGGCCCCTAACAACGCCCATTAATGATTAAGCATCGATAAATAGCAGTTTTCACTTAAATTTATTTTAAAATCAATTTTTAACCCCCGACGCAAAAACGAGGGGGTGTTATAAGTTTGACGTGCTGTGTTGTGTGTCTGTCTGTTGCATCGTAGCTCCCGAACGGATGCACATTTTTTTTGTTGTTTGAAAGTTGATTTAGTCGGGAGTGTTCTAAGCTATGTTTGATCACAATCGGTTCAGCTGTTTCATTACGTTGAGGGTTTATAATTTTCACAAAATTAATTACTTGTATTATACATTAGCGTGTCATATTGTCTATTCTACCGTGGTGTGTCTGGCCTGAGAATAGGCTCCTCCATCTCCTCCCATGGATGTCGTAAATGTCGACTAAGGTTTGGGCACCAGCGTCTACCTGAGTAGGTACATATTATCACCAATATAGCGATCACCAATCCACCTGCCAAGCGTATAGTGATTAGATGGCATTATTATTATCCCGCATTGCATTCTATCGGCCTCGTCCAGCAGTGGACATCTAAAACAGATGATGACTAATGCCTTTAAAGAGTGTCTCAATACTAGAAGAAGCATCTTTTTAGCTAGGACAACTAAGAATATAAACATCTTGGTAGTCACTGGGCCGAGGACCATACCATATACATACGTAAACCGTGAAAAACTGCTGGCCTAGCTGCTTCTTCGTTACACTGTGGCACATAGATAGATAGATAGAAAATTCTTTATTGCACAAGACAAAAAGCAGTACATAGGCGAACTTAATGCTAATTAGAATTTTCTTCCAGCTAACCTTTCACATGTTTGAATTTAGACAATAGAAACTTGAACTAAGTAGGTGTCGGATGAAAAAAGAACAGAAAAGTAGGTAAAATGGGTTGAAACCATACAATACCTAAATGGGTAGAAACAATTTTTTTTTTTTTTTTTTTTTTTTATACTACTTGGATGACGGAACAAGCAAGAGGCCCACCTGATGTCAAGCGGTAACCTCTGCCTATGAACGATGCATTACCTCATAGGCCACGTCCACCTAGGACGCATCCTATGTGGCATTGCACTGCGCCCGCCACCCTGAGACATAAAGATGGAAAGTCTCATGTGCCTGTAATTTCACCGGCACCCTTACCCTACAAACCGGAACACAGCAATGCGAGCACTACTGCTTTGCGGCAGAAATAGGTATGGTGGTAGTACTTCCCCGGACGAACTCTTTCACAAAAAAGCTCTACTACTACTAAAACTTACTACTTATTGGGTAGAAACAAGAAGCACTCGAATTTTTATGGTTACATTTCAAGGTGAGCTCCGAAACTTGCGGTGCTAGCATGCTTGTTCCTTTATATTGAAACTTGCGGTGCTAGCATGCTTGTTCCTTTATATTGAAACTTGCGGTGCTAGCATGCTTGTTCCTTTATATTGAAACTTGCGGTGCTAGCATGCTTGTTCCTTTATATTGAAACTTGCGGTGCTAGCATGCTTGTTCCTTTATATTGAAACTTGCGGTGCTAGCATGCTTGTTCCTTTATATTGAAACTTGCGGTGCTAGCATGCTTGTTCCTTTATATTGAAACTTGCGGTGCTAGCATGCTTGTTCCTTTATATTGAAACTTGCGGTGCTAGCATGCTTGTTCCTTTATATTGAAACTTGCGGTGCTAGCATGCTTGTTCCTTTATATTGAAACTTGCGGTGCTAGCATGCTAGTTCCTTTATATTGAAACTTGCGGTGCTAGCATGCTTGTTCCTTTATATTGAAACTTGCGGTGCTAGCATGCTTGTTCCTTTATATTGAAACTTGCGGTGCTAGCACGCATGTTCCTTTATATTGAAACTTGCGGTGCTAGCATGCTTGTTCCTTTATATTGAAACTTGCGGTGCTAGCATGATTGTTCCTTTATATTGAAACTTGCGGTGCTAGCATGCTTGTTCCTTTATATTGAAACTTGCGGTGCTAGCATGCTTGTTCCTTTATATTGAAACTTGCGGTGCTAGCATGCTTGTTCCTTTATATTGAAACTTGCGGTGCTAGCACGCATGTTCCTTTATATTGAAACTTGCGGTGCTAGCATGCTTGTTCCTTTATATTGAAACTTGCGGTGCTAGCATGCTTGTTCCTTTATATTGAAACTTGCAGTGCTAGCATGCTTGTTCCTTTATATTGAAACTTGCGGTGCTAGCACGCATGTTCCTTTATATTGAAACTTGCGGTGCTAGCATGCTTGTTCCTTTATATTGAAACTTGCGGTGCTAGCACGCATGTTCCTTTATATTGAAACTTGCGGTGCTAGCATGCTTGTTCCTTTATATTGAAACTTGCGGTGCTAGCATGCTTGTTCCTTTATATTGAAACTTGCGGTGCTAGCATGCTTGTTCCTTTATATTGAAACTTGCGGTGCTAGCACGCATGTTCCTTTATATTGAAACTTGCGGTGCTAGCATGCATGTTCCTTTATATTGAAACTTGCGGTGCTAGCATGCTTGTTCCTTTATATTGAAACTTGCGGTGCTAGCATGCTTGTTCCTTTATATTGAAACTTGCGGTGCTAGCATGCTTGTTCCTTTATATTGAAACTTGCGGTGCTAGCATGCTTGTTCCTTTATATTGAAACTTGCGGTGCTAGCATGCTTGTTCCTTTATATTGAAACTTGCGGTGCTAGCACGCATGTTCCTTTATATTGAAACTTGCGGTGCTAGCATGCTTGTTCCTTTATATTGAAACTTGCGGTGCTAGCATGCTTGTTCCTTTATATTGAAACTTGCGGTGCTAGCATGCTTGTTCCTTTATATTGAAACTTGCGGTGCTAGCATGCTTGTTCCTTTATATTGAAACTTGCGGTGCTAGCACGCTTGTTCCTTTATATTGAAACTTGCGGTGCTAGCACGCATGTTCCTTTATATTGAAACTTGCGGTGCTAGCATGCTTGTTCCTTTATATTGAAACTTGCGGTGCTAGCATGCTTGTTCCTTTATATTGAAACTTGCGGTGCTAGCATGCTTGTTCCTTTATATTGAAACTTGCGGTGCTAGCATGCTTGTTCCTTTATATTGAAACTTGCGGTGCTAGCATGCTTGTTCCTTTATATTGAAACTTGCGGTGCTAGCACGCATGTTCCTTTATATTGAAACTTGCGGTGCTAGCATGCTTGTTCCTTTATATTGAAACTTGCGGTGCTAGCATGCTTGTTCCTTTATATTGAAACTTGCGGTGCTAGCATGCTTGTTCCTTTATATTGAAACTTGCGGTGCTAGCATGCTTGTTCCTTTATATTGAAACTTGCGGTGCTAGCACGCTTGTTCCTTTATATTGAAACTTGCGGTGCTAGCACGCATGTTCCTTTATATTGAAACTTGCGGTGCTAGCATGCTTGTTCCTTTATATTGAAACTTGCGGTGCTAGCATGCTTGTTCCTTTATATTGAAACTTGCGGTGCTAGCATGCTTGTTCCTTTATATTGAAACTTGCGGTGCTAGCACGCATGTTCCTTTATATTGAAACTTGCGGTGCTAGCACGCATGTTCCTTTATATTGAAACTTGCGGTGCTAGCATGCTTGTTCCTTTATATTGAAACTTGCGGTGCTAGCATGCTTGTTCCTTTATATTGAAACTTGCGGTGCTAGCATGCTTGTTCCTTTATATTGAAACTTGCGGTGCTAGCATGCTTGTTCCTTTATATTGAAACTTGCGGTGCTAGCATGCTTGTTCCTTTATATTGAAACTTGCGGTGCTAGCATGCTTGTTCCTTTATATTGAAACTTGCGGTGCTAGCATGCTTGTTCCTTTATATTGAAACTTGCGGTGCTAGCATGCTTGTTCCTTTATATTGAAATGATGGTCACTTTTTTATGCTGTGAGTTTATGTATACTGGCTCATATTCGTACATGAAATAATAATTAGCACGTGACCCGAGAGCTGGCTCTTATCTGGCTCAACGCATTAGTATTTCCATTCAGCGTGGCAATGCAGCCAGCATCTTAGGGAAGCTTCCGTCTCGTAGTGATTGGGATCAGTTGAGCTACCTTTAGATCGTTAGCAGCGGTCTTTAAAGCACAATGTATTTTGTACATACCTTGTATTTGTTGTATTATTCTTTCTGTAAATAATAAGTACTTACTTAATTCTCTGATATCGCGTTTCCGTACTTCATAAATCCAAAGTTCAATGTTCAGTCACAATAACACCATCAAACTTCCGTTATTAGTTCGGGAAAGTCAATAAATAGTTCGGAAACAATCAAACCCTTCACTTTAGCTCACGCGAAGGTTCACGAAGCTCTACGAAGTTTCCCGAAGTGATACAAAGTACCAAGGAGTTTACATAAAGTTTTGTTTTTCGAAGGATTTTAGTTTTAAGCAAGCAGGTCAAGTTATACCCGGGATTTTACAAGCATCACTACAGACCGTTCACCGTAAGTTGGCACCTGCCATGGAGTATTTACAGGTGCCAACTTATGGTGAACGAGCTGTAGGTACCTATTAACTAACTTTTGCTAAGTCACTATTAGTACGTAATCACTTCATCTCGATTCCTAAGATTCTCAATTGGCAAGATTCAGCGAATAAACTACGTAATCTGGCCTATATCTTTCGCGAAACACAATCTTACAAAGGTTTGTTGCGTTTTGTTCGGACAATATTGGCGCCTCGAGTGACCGGTGCGCGTTCAACTCACGCCTACGCGTTTCAGGTGTGGCGGGAGCGATAGGGGAAAGCGGATAAGTTTAGAAAACATAAATGGGCTCATTGTGACCTAGCCGTAGATTTTTCGTCCTTTCCTATGTAATTCCTTGATCAAAAACGTTGGCCTACCAACCCAAATTAAAGACAGATTTATTACAAAGATTTATTACAGATTCGTAATTCGGCAGATTTGCTGCTGGACAGATTCTGGATTGGACAGATTCGTAATTCGCCAGATTCGCTGCTCGTCAGATTCTGGATTGGACAGATTCTTAATTTGGCAGATTCGATGCTCGACAGATTCTGGATTGGACAGATTCGTAATTCAGCAGATTAGCTGCTCGACAGATTCTGGATTGGACGGATTCGTAATTCGGCAGATTAACTGCTCGACAGATTCTGGATTGGACGGATTCGTAATTTGGCAGATTCGCTGCTCGACAGATTCTGGATTGGACAGATTAGTAATTCGGCAGATTCGCTGCTCGACAGATTCGTAATTCGGCAGATTCGCTACTCGACAGATTCGTAATTCGGCAGATTCGCTGCTCGACAGATTCGTAATTCGGCAGATTCGCTGCTCGACAGATTCGTAATTCGGCAGATTCGCTACTCGACAGAAGTAGAGACCATTCACCGTAAAATTGCACCTGTTTTATACTCTTAGTCTGTGTCCGTGCTTTTAGGAACAGTACCAACCATAGAAAATTTAATACTCCTTGGCATGTGCAATTTTACGGTGAACGAGCTTTACAGGGTAAATAAAATGAAACTCCAAATGCGCTCCAAAACAAAAATCGCTTACCTATGATTTACCTATCTCTTCTAGAAAGCTGAAGTGGCATTGGGCCGGCCACGACAAGCGGTGGACTCAAATTGACACTAAATGATACCTACACCATAGATAAAATAATATTATACCCTACACCAAGGCGGTGTCGCGGCAGACCACACTGGAAGTGGCGGAATGAAATATGAGAGGTAATGCCTATGTAGCACCAAACGGTTGTATTAAAGAAGTCAAGGCAACGTTTTTTATATAGCTCTAATCTATTATAAATGTCGTTAAAACCGCTCTATAAACGTCTATAAGGCTTCTATATAGCTGAATTTGGAACATTTTATATGGCTTCTTTGCTTATTAGACGCTTTAAAGTAGCTATAAGAGATGCCACTTGGTCATAATAAGCAGTCAAGTAAACGTTTAAACAGCATTTTTACAGCTTTTTCTTAAGCGTTTTCCCAACTTATGGCTGTATTGTCATCTTTTATAACATTTTATATATGTAATATGTATTTTGCCATGGCAAATGATAGCACAAGATCGTATCTGACTGGCGGAAGTGCGATCAGGCCTTTGATCAAAAACGATAAAAAAAAAAAAAAAAAAAAAAAAATATCCTTCTCATCAAAATTATATAAACACTTCTCAAGTTTAAGTTTATTATGGATTATTAGAAAAATATTGTATTAGACGGAAATAAATAAAATGTCATAATGTAACAGTAATATAATAACATATATAACAGTAATATAAGAACAAGGTTTCTAATTCCCTATGTTAAGAATTCAACCCATATATAAAGAATTAATCCTCTTATTTTGGTATTGGTTGCCTGTAAGGTATATGGTAGTGTTTCATTTTTTTTTCTTCTTATTCTCATCAAAACAAATCGAAATTCAAACGTTTCGTTTTAAGCTCTGCCTACACTTTCGGGGAAAAAGGCGTGAATCTATGAATGAATCGTGTGTGTATGTAAGAATATTACAGTGATGACAAATAGGCTCAGTCGTATCCTAGCCGTAGGATTTTTCGCTTTAGGTTGTGGTAAATTAAATTTAAGTTATGAAAAGTTTACTATCACACTGTACGTGCCATTAATTTTTGAGGATTTCCCTTAATTTCTCTGAGATTCTATCTTCAGATCCTGACTTGGTGAATACGGGACCAACTCGAGAGTACAACCAACCAAATTTTTTTTTTTAATTTGGTTATTTATTCACATATATAACATACATCAATAAAAATATAGACGAACATAGAACCCCATCCTTTTTTGAAGTCGGTTCAAATGAGAAGGCAGTGCCTCCGCTCCCACTCCCTCCCTCTCTCTGCACATCACTGAGTCGCTACCTTCTTCATCAATGAGCATGCCCAAATGACGTTTGTTTTCGTTACGATGACGTCACAGCGAAAGTGCCACTCTGGATAAGTGAACTCTGACGTCACAGAGACCGCTTGTTACACAAACGTACCACAACTGGCAATGGGATGGTTACATGTGGCTTATTTTGTTTATAACTAACTTTTTCCCGCGGCATCGCACGCGTGGTGTGGAGATAAAGCCCCCCGCCCTTCCCTGCCTGCCCCTTCCTCCCAGCATCCATCCACACACTAAATATCATCAAAATCAGCTCAACCCTTAACGGGGTGGGGTGGAACTACACATAACACGAGCAAAGACGTGGGCGGAAGAATAAAACATAGCATAAAACATAAAATATAGCCCTGAGGGCTATATTTTATGATAGGATAATGTAGCATCATGTTTTTTTTTTTTTATACCACTTGAATGACGGATCAAGCAGATGGCCCACCTGATGTTAAGCGGTAACCTCTGCCTATGAACAGTACATTACGTCATAGGTCACGTCCACCTAGGACGCGCCCTATATGGCATAATTGCACTGCGCCCACCACCCTGAGACGTAAAGATGAAAAGTCTCATGTGCTTGTAATTTCACCGGCACCCTTACCCTTCAAACCACAGCAATGCGAGCACTACTGCTTTGCGGCAGAAATAGGTATGGTGGTAGTACTTCCCCGGACGAACTCTTTCACAAAAAAGCTCTACTACTACTAAAAAGTAAAGTGAAAAAAAGTGAAGTAAGTTATTAGTGAAATAATTTTCCCACCTGATGTTAAGCGGTTAAATAAATAAATATATAAACAATGCTGGACAGTTCACACAACATTATCTAGCCCCAAGATAGGCAGAGCTTGTGTTATGGGTAACTAATATACTTAATACAATACACAAAATACATAGATATATTTTATTATGCATAGAAAATACCCAGACCACCCTGAACAATATCTGCAGATCGTACAAATATTTGTTCCGAGGCGGGAATCGAACCCGCAACCTCCTGCGTCACAAGCGAACCTTCGCCCGCCGCGCCACAGAGTTCGTCAACTCATAACAACGTTATGAACTGTGCATTATCCCATTGGTCACATCCTCCTAGGACGCGTCCTATGCGGTATTTCACTGCGCCCGCCGCCATGAGAGACAAATATGAAAAGTATGTGCCTGTAATTTCACCGAAAAGATTAGCATACTAATGCGTGTGTTAGATTGTGATTGCATTTCAACATGATTAAATGTGAAATGTCATATTTAAAAGTACCACCACGTTGGATGTCTGTCAAGTAAGATACTCTTACATTAAATTATACCTACCAATAAATGTATTTTGAAGTTGTAAGAATCATCTCTGAAATGTACATGTTGGTATGTACATTTCAATCATGTTTTATAATTGAAAACAGTTTGATTACAAGTAACACGTGGTCGGGCGTCTGCTCGTTTACGTGTAGGTATAAATAATTGAAGACCGGTTTAGATATTATGATAATAATTGATGATTTAATTTATAATTTATACCTACAATATTAGATCGTATAGTTTTCATTGCAATTAAGCAGAGGACGTGATTTGACTATTGTTTACACTTGAACTTGAATAATCCTAATCTCTAAAATCATACGTAAATTCACTAGTAATTATTTGAAACGTATATCACTATAGTAATTAGTTTTCCAATGATCGATTACCAGAATTGTATATGATTAAAGACGGAACATTGATTCCCGTACTTGTCCGACTGTGGGCTTTATAAAGAGCTGCTATTCGTTGCAATGCGGCAGTCTTGTATCGACAGCGCTGGCCGTAACACGTGAAACTGGTATGTTGTTATTTCATATTATTTGTGTAACTATGTAGGTAACTTGATGTGTGTACCTACCTATGTATATTATACTGACCAGTAAATACGAACCAAGCAGTGTTTCTATTTAAATATGATCAATGGTAAGTAAAATGGAAAATACAAAGCCAAAACGAATTCTTATCTTTTATTTGATTTGACCAACCCATTAATTGATTGGATCTGGTACCGTGATACTCTTCCCAAGAGTCTCTTGGTCATTTACCTGTTGATTATGCTGTTATCAGAAGTGGGATACAACTCATGTACCTGTTCTAATACATTTTTGTTTTTCATTGAATCTGGATACACGTGGAGCGTTTCATCGAAATAAAATGTGCTGATGACCCGATTCAACGCCACTGCGTCAACAATCTACAACGGAGCATCTTATCGAAGCGATCCCCACTGAAAACTCTGTTCACCGTCGTTGAAACAACAACGTGGTACCTAACCTACAAATGCCCTTCAATACAGCGACGAGTGACCACAAACGAAAACAAAGTTAAGTAATATTTATTTTATTTAATGAGTAATGAAATATGTTTTAATAGATGTTTTATCCTCTCAAAGAACAAAGTTCACATCTAAATATAAAGAGACCTGACTGACCTGAGAGAGTAGAGACTTGGGATCTGGAGGTTCTGTCGTCTCAATGCGAGGGGTTGTACTGGGAAGTCAATTATGAGGTGGTTTTCCAAACTGGTTCAAAATGGGGTACTAGTAAAAATTGTCTGAAGCCGTTGGTAGTGGATACTTGACATTTTAAATGGGGATTCCTAAATAAATTTGACACTTACCCTGTAAAATTATTTAAAAATTAATTCCTTTGACAGTTAGGTATTCTGAAATATTTACGTACATTCAAGAAACAATGTACCTAGTATATTTATTCACAGTTTGTGTAATCAATAGATAAACAAACCTCGAATCAACAACACCTGACATCATTAGTATAATGAGCGCCGAGTCACCCGACTCGCCTTTCGATCAACAACAGGTGACACTGCTGTATAAATAGCGTCGAGCCGACCGACTCAGACACTCCTCGTTTGTCCGACGGACGGGATGGAGCTCCGACCTTGTTGCTAAAGACGGCTGATTGTTTTATGTGAAAACTAAGTCACATGCCTGGTTTATGTACCGCTGTTATAAACTTATTTATTTCAGTGCATTTACTGGATGTACATATATTTGGTGTATACAAAAATTAAGCATTGGTCATGAAGTCTTTTTTTTTCTCTCATTACTTGCCCATCTCATGTATCTAATGACAAATAAATAGTTATAGCACTATGTGGCTATAACCTGTTATATACCAACCAAATGTCACAAGCCACTTCTCTTATTTTGAATAACGTACAACTATAGTTTAATTTATAGTCATAAATTATAAATAGTTTGCTACCTGGTAGTAAGAGGGATCATCGAATAAGTAAGCCATGTTTGTTGCCTATTCTTCTAGGCTTGGTCGCGAGTCGCGTTGGAACCGGAGTAGATTTGGTTTATGGGAATATCCAAAATGATTCTTGCGACTTCCATGGATAAAATACTTTAGATCTTGACTTTAACAAGCTTGACATAATATTCTTACTTACTCCTTGTAAAATGGATTAATTATACATATTCTAATGCATATTTTGTTTCTGGTTTTCATATTGATCCTGATGTTGTGGAGCTCCGTGTTAAGGTCTTGTCTTTGTGACCGCTCTAGTCGACAACGTGGCATTAACGGTCTTCGATCCTATGAAACATAGGTCTTCTCATACAATCATGACGTCAAAACGTACCTTCCCATGGCTACGCAGAGACGAGGGAGAAAACTGCCTACCCATGGCTACGCAGAGACGAGGGAGAAAACTGCCACAAACAACGTGGATGACAAATGTCCAAAAGTATATGAAGAACCCAGGGCTTTCAACAGACGCAGCTCAATAGTGGAACGTATGGCGCCTCAATATTATGAAAGCACACCCTGCACAACGGGAAATGGCGAGGATCAGGAAGACACAGGAAGTTGCTGTATAAGCAAGACGCAGGAAGTTCGTGACAAAGCAAAAAGGTACTCGCAAAGACTGTTTTCTAAAATTAGTGCTGTAATAAGGACAACTTACTGAAAATTATTATATCAAAAGATTATTTGTTCGACAATGTGGGTAAACGCAAAAAAAAAAAATAGACGTTTCTTGCTTGTTGTTTTACTAGAGATAGGCCGGATAGGGTCGGATAGGAACAAGCCATAAAATTTTACTAAAAATTGAGATATTTTATCAAAAGTATACAAATACCTATAAATAAAACCTGGGATCAGCTATCCACTTTCGATAAATAATATTTTTCAAAGGAAAATAACTATTTTAAAAAATAACAATATGTTTGAAGAAATAAAATAAAAAAAAACAACCACGTTACAAAAATTAAATGAATACCTACTATTGTTCAATGTTAAACGTTGTCAATATCTTTTGGGTCAGTATGACCGAAGCAGATTATGATAATAACCCAAGTCGGATATTTTATTGGAAACAAATTAATAAATCAGTCCTTTAAATTGGTATGAAAGTATACACATATGAATTTCCACTAGTTGGCTTCTGAATCTGATATTTGTTTGAATGTTACTAGCAGCGGGTACAAGAAATAATATTTCACGGTTAAAAAAAAAAAAAAAAAAAACTATTACGTCTATGTATTTATCTGCTACTCTGTCCTGATCCTTCACTGAGACTCACGTGTAGCAGGTGATAGGTGTTTGGATTAGTAAGGAACAGAGGTACTTTTATTTCTATGTATTTATCTGCTAGTCGGTCTCTGTCCTGATCCTTCACTGAGACTCACGAGTAGCAGGTGATAGGTGTTGGATTGGTAGAGGACAGAGAAACTTTAAAAAACTATTATGTCTATGTATTTATCTGCTAGTCGGTCTCTGTCCTGATCCTTCACTGAGACTCACGAGTAGCAGGTGATAGGTGTTGGATTGGTAGAGGACAGAGAAACTTTAAAAAACTATTATGTCTATGTATTTATCTGCTAGTCGGTCTCTGTCCTGATCCTTCACTGAGACTCACGAGTAGCAGGTGATAGGTGTTGGATTGGTAGAGGACAGAGAAACTTTAAAAAAACTATTATTTCTATGTATTTAAAAAAAAAAAATGTGAGAGTATTTCGAGAACGAATTACTGGTCAGTTTGGCCGTGAAAGATAAAAAAAGAAAAAAGAAAAAGAAAGTGAAATATAATTTTGAAGAAAAGAAAAAGAGAAAACAGAAAGTGAAAGATAATTTTGAAGAAAAGAAAACGGGGAATCTATGTGTATGGTTTCATTGCGGAACGATTCTATTCCATTAAACAAAAACAGAAAGAAAAAGAAAAAAAAAACCAGCAAAATGATGGAAGATGAAAATTAAGAACGAAATTCAACAATTAAAATAAAACACATCGGTAGGCAACTATACCAACAATAATAATAATAGATAGATAATAGTAGATTGTATCATAAGGGAGCAACATAATATTTTTACGGCGAGGGCGCTTTTTTGAATCCAGAGCGAAGTGAGGGATTCTAGAGTAGAATCCCGAGCGTAGCGAGCGATTCTTTAGTAGAATCCTGAACGTAGCGAGGGATTCAAAGTACGTCGCCCGAGGCAAAAATATATGTTGCGCCCGTGTGATACACTCTGCTTTTCATCACCCACTATGAGAAAATAAAAGGCGCCTCATATGTTATCGTAATATTATTATTTAATAAAACAAATGGTTGTTTTTTTTGTGTTTTTTTTGTTGTTTGTGTTTTTGTGTTTTTTTTGGGTGTTTTTTTGTGTTTTGTGCTTTTTTGTGTTTTTTTGTGTTATTTTTTGTTTTGTGTTTTTTGTGTGTATTGTGCTTTTTTGTGTTTTTTTGTATTGTTTTTTTTTGTGTTTTTTGTATTGTTTTTTTTGTGTTGTGTTTTTTTTTTGTGTTTTTGTGTTTTTTTTGTGTTTTTTTGTGTTTTTTTTTGTGTTTTTTTGTGTTTTGTGTGTTTTGTTTTTTTTGTGTTTTTTTTTGTGTTTTTGTGTTTTTTTGTGTTTTGTGTTTTTTGTGTTTTTTGTGTGTATTGTGTTTTTTTTTGTGTTTTTGTGTTTTGTGTTTTTTTTGTTTTTTTTGTATTGTTTTTTTTGTGTTGTGTTTTTTTTTGTGTTTTTGTGTTTTTTTGGGGTTTTTTTGTGTTTTTGTGTTTTTTTTGTGTTTTTTTGTGTTTTTTTTTTGTGTTTTTTTGTGTTTTGTGTGTTTTGTGTTTTTTTTGTGTTTTTGTGTTTTTTTGTGTTTTGTGTTTTTTGTGTTTTTTGTGTGTATTGTGTTTTTTTTTGTGTTTTTGTGTTTTGTGTTTTTTTTGTGTTTTTTTGTTTTTTGTGTTTTTTGTGTGTATTGTGTTTTTTTTTGTGTTTTTTTTGTTTTTTTTGTGGTTTTTTGTGTTTTTGTGTTTTTTTTTGTGTTTTTTTGTGTTTTGTGTGTTTTGTTTTTTTTTGTTTTTTTTGTGGTTTTTTGTGTTTTTGTGTTTTTTTTTGTGTTTTTTTGTGTTTTGTGTGTTTTGTTTTTTTTGTGTGTATTGTTTTTTTTAGTGTTTTTGTGTTTTGTGTTTTTTTTGTGTTTTTGTGTTTTTTTTGTGTTTTGTGTTTTGTGTTTTTTGTGTGTATTGTGTTTTTTTTTGTGTTTTTGTCTTTTGTGTTTTTTTATGTATTTTTTTGTGTTTTGTGTTTTTTGTGTGTTTTGGGTTTTTTTGTTTTGGGTTTTGGGCCGTCGTACCAGCCAGTATTTATTCAAACAATATTTGCATTCGAATTATTTGGCGCTGGTTCCAAATTCAATAAGTGCGCCGCAATTATCTTTGCCGCGCACTTTTTGAATTAGGAACTTAATAAGTGCGCCGAAAAACTCATAACTGCCCGCTAAAAGTTTCTCATAGAAAACACCACCGTTGGGTGCACTTAAAGGCGAACCCAGTCGTCCTCTTCGAATAGATGGGATGAAAACACTTTATTGTACACCAATCAGAAAAGTAAAAAGATAAAAGAACAAAACACAATAACAGTGACGTACAAAGGCCTTATCGCTAAAAACGATGTCTTCCAGACAACCTTTGGAAAGTCATGATAAAACAAAATTAAAAGACAACGGTGCTCGAGTAAAGCATACCTACATAAATATATATTAATCTTGTTTATTAATAAAATATAACAGTATTTTTTTTTTTTTAAAAGGCTTAGGAGAAATCTTTATATTTCGATATTGGTATATACAGAATAAAATATTTTGTTAACAACAAAGTACACTTGCTAGTTGTTTTCGAATTATCTAAAATGAAAATTTAAGCTGTAAGCTATACTGTTCAATAGAAATACAGGTAATTGTAAATTTAAATTTACATAAAGTTTTATTTAAATCAATATAATATCAATATTATAGTGTTTGAAATGTATAGAGCAAAATGAATTATTGTACTGATGATTATCAACGAAAACTCAATTTTATGAAAGTCAGAAAAGATCAATGAGAAAGATTCAATACGAAGCTCACTTTGAGATTATTTTGATTTGTGTACTTCGAGAGCGAAGTCCTGTCAGTATGGCCGTGTTAGATTGTGATTGCATTTCAACATGATTAAATGTGAAATGTCATATTTAAAAGTACCACCACGTTGGATGTCTGTCAAGTAAGATACTCTTACATTAAATTATACCTACCAATAAATGTATTTTGAAGTTGTAAGAATCATCTCTGAAATGTACATGTTGGTATGTACATTTCAATCATGTTTTATAATTGAAAACAGTTTGATTACAAGTAACACGTGGTCGGGCGTCTGCTCGTTTACTTGTAGGTATAAATAATTGAAGACCGGTTTAGATATTATGATAATAATTGATGATTTAATTTATAATTTATACCTACAATATTAGATCGTATAGTTTTCATTGCAATTAAGCAGAGGACGTGATTTGACTATTGTTTACACTTGAACTTGAATAATCTTAATCTCTAAAATCATACGTAAATTCACTAGTAATTATTTGAAACGTATATCACTATAGTAATTAGTTTTCCAATGATCGATTACCAGAATTGTATATGATTAAAGACGGAACATTGATTCCCGTACTTGTCCGACTGTGGGCTTTATAAAGAGCTGCTATTCGTTGCAATGCGGCAGTCTTGTATCGACAGCGCTGGCCGTAACACGTGAAACTGGTATGTTGTTATTTCATATTATTTGTGTAACTATGTAGGTAACTTGATGTGTGTACCTACCTATGTATATTATACTGACCAGTAAATACGAACCAAGCAGTGTTTCTATTTAAATATGATCAATGGTAAGTAAAATGGAAAATACAAAGCCAAAACGAATTCTTATCTTTTATTTGATTTGACCAACCAAATAATTGATTGGATCCGGTACCGTGATACTCTTCCCAAGAGTCTCTTGGTCATTTACCTGTTGATTATGCTGTTACGTGCGTCTTGAGTTAACAATCTTAAAGAAATATCAATAGACTCCAATTGTGTGACTTAACAGAATTATTTAACTATAATCTGGGTCTCTTCAAGTCAAGAGTGAACAGGTGCCTTCTAGACCTTTGTGCTCCATCTTCGGCCACATCGTCACTTACCAACAGGTGAGATCGTGGTCAAACAAAGGTCTATTAATGTTCTTTCTCATGAGATATCATTTATCAGCGTCCCGGGACTTATTTTATTTGTCACCGCAACGACCCGTCACGTAGCTAAATAAAGCTGTCGCGTTATCTTATTAACGCTGACCAGCCCGCCCACCCGCGCCCGCCCGCCCTACACCTAATGTAGGGTGCATACAACTCTAATAGGACTTTTCGAAGAGACAGCGGACATTTTAAAAAGCAACCGTAAAGCTTTCATAAAGTCTTATGCGCATTTTTGTCACTTTATTTAAATGAGAAATTAAATGAATAAATAAATAAATAATCGATAAGGAGTGCTGAGGCTTTCCTCATCAGCTCACGAGCATAAGATGGTGACTCCCAGACGCAAACACCACAATAAGTTTACAAACACACTGTACGCGTATTTTTAAAATAAGTATTTTGTGAAAAATATATTATAAAATACCTTTTATAAAATTATTGATCGTAACCGTGTGCTGATCAAAATGAGCCTAAACACGGCCAGTCTATTATTATTCACCGAGGAGTTCCGTTGTCCGGTCTCCATCATCAGATCAGCTCGCTATCACCATCATATTGTATTGTCATCGGAAATTGACAGGTATGACAAATTTCAGCTCAATCGGTTGATGACACTTTGATGATGATGCTTTAATATTCAGTTGCAAGATTCCACCCGGATTCCACCCAGACAAACATACATTGCAAGTTATAAAAACATTGTTGATCCTGGAAAAACCTGCATCTATACCAAACATTGCTAAGAACAATAACGCATCAGTTTTCATAAAAAAACGCGTTGAAATCAGAGCAGTCGTTGCGGAGCTATGAGGCCACAGACAAACGAACAGACTATGGCGTGATACTTATAACACCCCCTCTTTTTAGTTTTGGGTAAAAATAAATAAATAGTTAATGTTTTCACACAACATTAGCTAGCCCCAAGCTAATCAGAGCTCGTGTTATGGGTACTAGATAACTGATATACTTAATACAATATATTACATAGATACATATTTTTTATTATATGTACATAGAAAATACCCAGAACACCCTGAACAAATATCTGCGATCGCAGAAATATTTGTTCCGAGTGCGGGAATCGAACCCGCAACCTCCTGCGTCGCAGGCCAAGCTTCGCCCGCCGCGCCACAGAGGTCGTCGTAAAAATGCAATCTAATACAAAGTTTCAAATTGTAAGGTTGCATAGCCACCCTGTTCTTCAGATAAAAGCCTGATTATTGAAGGAGCACGTGCCGCAGCCGGCGGAGATTACAAAAAATAAAGGCAATTACAGAGAAAATAGATAGAAAGATTAACTCTTTATTGTACACAAATAACACACTGAAAGAGAAAACATAGCTTAATAACAAAAAATAACAGAAATGTACAATGGGCGGTCTTATCGCTTATAGCGATTTCTTCCAGACAACCTTAGGATGGAGAGGACTATATGGACGAATGGGACACTGGTGTCTTGGACCTTGACCAATACAACGTGCACCGTAAATAGACCGTAACGTAACGAACATTTGAAAAGAAAAAGAAAAGAATGAAAGAAAATTCGTTTATTTTCCCCACAACACACACATAAAACATGAAAAAAAAAACAAAGTATATTAGAAATAGAAATAGCACCGTAACGTAACGATATCATTTCACTTGCGTTTAGCAAATTATGATATGATTTAGTTTTTTGTGAAGTTTTATTTCTTACTCCACTGATCGAAGCTCTGTAATAACTCGAGGCTTCGTCTGTGGGTATCGAATTCTAATCTGTTCCAACGCGACCAAACCTAGAAGAATCAGGCAACAAATACGGATCCTTCTTACTATAGGTACAAGGTGGGAAGCGCCGGTGTGGTGCCTGAAGAACAAAGAGGCTAATTCAAAATTCAAATTCAAATATTTATTTCAAGCTTATTGAGAAATTCACTAAACCTAAACAATAAGCCCTTTGCAACATAAATACCTGAGAAACTAACAAACATATAAAAACACTTTATTTATATAACTTAACTAGCTGTAACCCGCGACTTCGTCTGCGCAGGATTATTAAGCAGCGGAGTATTATTAAGCTAGTATTATTAGACTTACGCGGGTGAAGTTAGTTTCACCCGCGTAAGTCTCGATCCCGTGGAAATATCGAGATAAAAATGTGCCTATGTGTTATTCCGGGATACCAGTTATCTCCATTCCAAATTTCATCCAAGTCCACTAGTAGTTTTTACGTAAACGTTTTACTGTAATTAGGATAGGATATTCGGTTACCAAATTACTCCTACATTCTGCTGCTCCTTTTTTTTTTTTTATACTACTTGGATGACGGAACAAGCAAGAGGCCCACCTGTTGTAAGCGGTAACCTCTGCCTATGAACAGTGCATTACCTCATAGGTCACGTCCACCAAGGACGCACCCTATGTGGCATTGCACTGCGCCCGCCACCCTGAAACATAAAGATGAAAAGTCTCATGTGCCTGTAATTTCACCGGCACCCTTACCCTTCAAACCGGAACACAGCAATGCGAGCACTACTGCTTTGCGGCAGAAATAGGTATGGTGGTAGTACTTCCCCGGACGAACTCTTTCACAAAAAAGCTCTACTACTGCCCCTCTGGTACATTTGATAAAAATTCGTTGCATTGCTGCTGCGCCCCGTGGTGTTATCCACATAGGTCTTAATTACTCCTGCATTTTTCTGCTAGCCAGGTACATCGGATAAACTTTCGCCCCCATTTCACTGGTATTCCAGATATTCGTTTACCAAATTACTCCTGCATTCTGCTGCTCGCCTGGTACATTGGATGAGAAGTCTTCGCATTGCTGCTGCGCCCCGCGGTGTTTTCCGCATAGGTCTCGATCCCGTGGGAATATCGGGATAAAAATGCGCCTATATGTTATTCCGGGAGTCCAGTTATCTCCATTCCAAATTTCATCCAAATCCATCCAGTAGTTTTTACGTTTAAGAGTAATAAAGATACATCCATCCATCCATCCATCCATCCATCCATCCATCCATCCATCCATCCATCCATCCATCCATCCATACTTACAAACTTTCGCGTTTATAATATTAGTAGGTGTTCGCGAGAACATGTATTAATAACAGTTTGCAGTCTCGGATAATGTAATTTGGGGAAAACCACGTACCTTTGATCTTCAGACTCCCAGCTCCAGATTATATCGTTCCAGAAACTTGCGCTGGTACAAATTCACACGCACAATAGGTATAGTTTTATTTCAAGGTCCGCCAAGCTTGCTTCCACCGAATTATATATTGTCCATTTTCCGATAATATTTTCTTGCACACCGTGTGGCCGTTACATCGACGCCATTCGATCCGAAGTAGTTCCTTAAGTTAGGTGTGTGGTGGCGCCACTTGCGAGAACTAAGGTCTCTGGTTGGTGGAGCGACCTTCACCGGTCATCCAATAATCGCAGGGGTGCGGAAATGCCGCCAAAATACAAAACCTTGACTAGCGCAAACATCCCCCCCCCTAACCAAGGTCCCCTTGGTTCCTAATTTCCGATAGGTAACCTACACAATTTGGAGATGGGCCTTAACAGGACACCAGACTGGGTTTTGACTTCCGCTATTCTAATAACCCCGTTTTTACCCGGCAATAATTTAATTAGCCTACCCCGTTTCCAATGGGAGGCCGACTGATTGTCTTCCTTTATCAAAACCAAGTCATCTAACCTCGGTGGATCAGTATGAGATGTCCATTTATACCGCTGTTGTAGTGTATGTAAATATTCCATATTCCAACGTGACCAAAAATGTTGAGTTAATTTTTGAATTTGTTGAAACCGGGACAGCCGAGGCATACTAACTTCCATGTAAGGGTATTCCGGAAGCGCTACTAAAGATTGACCGATTAAAAAATGTCCCGGTGTGAGAATCTCGAGATCAGCCGGATCCGAGCTCACCGGGCACAAGGGCCGAGAGTTCATAACCGCTTCTACCTTTGTGAAGAACGTCGAAAGTTCCTCGAACGTTAACCGAGTTTCACCTATCACTCGCCGAGCGTGAGTTTTAGCCGATTTTACTGCAGCCTCGAATAGCCCACCTTGATTTGGGCTAGATGGCGCATTGAACAACCAAGTAATCTCTTGTCGTCCGAGATGACGCTCAATATCCGATTGATTATTCCGAAGAAATATGTAAAGTTCCTTGATATATTTATCCGTTCCCGTAAAATTCGTACCGCAATCTGACCGTATTAGTGACGGTAGGCCCCGTCGTGACACAAACCGTGTGAGTGTAGCCACGAAGGCCTCGACCGTTAAGTCCGAAACAATCTCTAAATGAACCGCCTTAGTGCTCAAACAGACAAATACGCATAAATAACATTTTACAATTTTAGAGTTCCGTAGGTGACTCGTTTTAATGTAAAACGGTCCCGCAAAATCCGTACCAACACCCACAAATGGGCGTGATTGTCTGATCCGATCCGCCGGTAGATCCGCCATAAAAGGCTGTGTAGGACGAGCCTTAGACCGATAACATGGTATGCACCGAAAAGTAATAAACCGAGTGATCCGCCGAACCGAAAGTATCCAATAAAACCGTGATAAAATAGCCGCAAGTGTGTTAGCTCCGCAATGACAGTAGTTCCGATGATAATAAGTTACCAATAATTCCGTGAATTTACCTTTACTTGGTAACAATATTTGATGCCTTGCGTTGTATGGCAAGTTTGCAGCATCAATCCGACCGCCGACCCTGATTATGTTTTCTTTGTCTATAAACAAATTCGATCTCCGCAATGAATTCGTAATAGGTGTGCCTAACCGTAAGGCTACTATTTCTTCATGAAAAAACTTTTCTTGAACCGACCGAATTAAATAAGAAATAGCATTCCGCCGCTCCGAAACCGAAATATTAACACTGTGATATCTAACCATATCATTCCTACAACCGAACCGTAAAATATAAGCCGTGACGTTTACCAATTTTTCAAATGAACTATATCGTTCAAATAAATCAAATTCCGATTCTACATTTCCGACGTGAACAACCTTGGCCTTGAGTCCCGGTAGTGACTCAGTGGAAAGTTCCACACAGTTCCTTGGCCATTGATCTGGCGGACAACACAGCCACTGTGGCTCCCACCAGCTCCTATCCGACAATAAATCCGCCGCTGTCGCACCGCGCGACGCTACGTCCGCACTATTCATGGTTCCTGGTATGTGCCTCCACTGAATAGTGACCGTGGACGAATTAATTTGAGCAATCCGATTTCCTTCAAATACTTGAAGCTTGTGTGGCAGCGTCCGAAGCCAAGCCAACACTATGGTGCTGTCACACCAGCCCGTGACGTCATCAAACTTCATGTCGTATTCAACCGAAGAACAGACATGGTTGAGTAGCTTCACCAATAACGTTGCGCCACTTAATTCGAGTTTCGGAATAGTACGATTCGATTTAAGTGGTGCCACCCGAGTTTTAGCTATCAGTAAGCGTACAAGAACCGAACCGTCAGCGTGCTGAGTACGTACATAGACAGCCGCCGCAAACCCTAGTGACGAGCCGTCACAAAATCCGTGTAATGAATACCTAACATCCCTCGCATTTTTGATACAACGAGGAATAGAAAGCCGTTGTAAATTAGGTAGATCCGTAGTTATATCTATCCATTGTTGAACAATATCTGGGGATGCAGGGGCATCCCATTGAATTTTTCTTGAGTCATCAACACTACCGAGTAATGACTGTAGTAAGAGTTTCATTCGAAAAACTACCGGGCAGATCCAACCGAGAGGATCAAACAACCGAGCGACTGTAGATAAGATTATTCTCCGAGTAACATTATCTTCGCGTGGTAGCTCAAGTCTATACGTGAAATTATCAAAATTAGGGTTCCACTGAATACCTAAAATTTTAACAAAACCGGTACCGTCCGTATCTTCGTCAAATGTCCGAGGCGTTTCTAAATGCTCCGAGGGTAGGCCGCGTAGCAACTGCGGGTCGTTAGATGACCATTTTCTTAGTTCGTAACCGGCCGAACTCATAAGAGCCACCAATTCGTTCCGCAACTCCTTGGCCTCTTGTAACGAATCCCCACCCCCGTTCAGATCATCAACGTAGGATTTTTTGACCAATAACTTTGCCGCTCGAGGATACCTATTCCGTTCATCAGTCGCAAGTTGATGAAAACAGCGAATCGCGACAAAAGGACTCGACTTAAGACCGTAGGTATTTGTGGTCAGTTCATAAAGTTGAAGTGGATCCGATTTTGAAGCTCGCCAATAAATGAGCTGGTATTTCCGGTCACCTGGATAGATCCAGGTCTGTCTGAACATCATTTTTACATCAGTTGTAAAAACTATTAGAGGTATCCGAAAGTTAATTATAATGTCGGTAATATCATTTTGTAATCGTTCACCCGAATATAAACAATCATTTAATGATACTCCATTGCTAGACCGGACACTGCCGTCGAACACCACTCTAATTTTGTTTGTGTCTCCCGATTTCTTAAAAACTCCGTGGTGTGATAGAATGTAATGTTGTTCACTAGAATGAGGATCAAAATTAGTTAATCGCATGTGGCCGAGATTAATGTATTCCGACATGAATTCCACATACTTAACCTTGAACTCAGGCTGTCTTTCCATTCTACGTTCAATAGACAAAAACCTACGTAACGCAGTTTGACTGGTGTCACCTAACATATGATTAGGTATGAGTGGTAAACGCACTGTGTACCGGCCGTCCGGACCACGTGACACAGTAGTACTAAACATTTCCTCACACTGGATGTCCGAGGGAGCCTTCACTGGCCGTCCAGGAGGTTCCTCTGAGCGCCAGAATCGCTCAACTTGGTCAACCAAAGTGACACTCGAATTAAGACTTGTTCGATTTACCTGTGGTGAGATAGTATATAATTGTTCCGAAGGTTCCGTAGGACCGAATACCACATAATCGAAAATTGTATTCAACGCGTAGGGGCCGTTGACCTCTAACTCAATAGCTTGGTTCAATACTTGACCGAGGATATCCGAACCTAGTATTAAGTCTATTTGAGAATTATTCCAAACACCGTCATCCGTATTTAATTTTAATTTCAATTTCTCTGAAGAAATACCCAACTTGCGCGCCAAATATGCAGTGGGATTTTTTAATAATGCCGCCGAAACCGATAGTAAAGGCTTGCCTGTCCGCATAGGCCTAAAATTAATAAGGACAATGTGAGTACTGTCACCCGTATGAGTACCTCCGACCCCACTCAGACGTATGAGTGTGTAAAATCTTTTTAAACGTAACGTAGTGACCAAATCGCTACGCACAATACTTACTTCAGCCCCCGTATCTAATAAGGCACGCGCCGATACAAACTCACCGTTAGATGCCTGAATTTGTATAATGGCCGTAGGTAAACTAACATTAGATGGTAAGGTAGGCACTGAAGCAATATTACATGTTTGCTGTAATTGCTATATGACGGGACGGCGAGCCTCCGAAGGGCTCGGCCCGCGAGACCCCCTCCGATTGGTCTCAGCATTGCGTGTATTTTCGCGAGCGTCCCTAGTCCGATCCCAACCGTTCCGCACATCTCCGCCGTCAGTGCGCTCCTGATTACCTGGTCTAGGTGGCAGCGCCGATAACCGTGTCGAATCCGAATGACGAGCAGGTGGGGCGGAACCGCCCGCATCAGCGCGGTACCCTTGAGTCCGGGTAAATCCGCGATCACCACTGCCTCCCGCTAGATCCCGTCTGTCCCGCGGGGACGCATGCGCGTCTCGACGGTCCTGCGTCCCGTGCGCCTGATAGCCGTTCATCGCACGCGGATGACTCACACATATCATACTATCATGTCCCGCATGACCGCACTGTGAGCACTGAATCACACGAGTACACTCCGCCGCCGAATGATCACCGAAACACTTGAAACACAAGTACTTACTCCGCACTACATTTTTCCGTTCTAATCTGTCTAATTTTCGAAACCTAAAACAATCGTAAATCCTGTGACCCGTTATATCACAGTACGCGCATCTAATGTTATTGTTATCGGTTCGAGTCATTTTACTTGAATGAACAGCGCGCTCGCTCCTTCGAGGGCGCTCAGAGCTGTCAGAATAAGTAACCGGTTCTGTCGCTGTATCTAGCAGCCTACATTCGTTGCTTAGGAATTCCGATAATGTTTCAAATGTAGGTAATGTATTATGATTTCCGCCGTGCAATTGTTCGAATCTAGTCTTGATATCAATTGGTAACCTGGTCATGCTAATGTGAAACAGTAAATAGCTCCACTGATCCGTAGGTAGACCTAGATTTTTCAAAGCCCGAGTAGATTCCAGTAATGGATTTAATATTTTAGTCCGAAGCCCGGTCGCTTGTTTTAACACCGGTAAATGTAAAATCCGCGAAATATGCGAGTCCGCATGTAGCCGTATATTCTCGTACCTACTGCGTAGGAGTTCCAAAGCAGTATCAAGAGAGGAGTCTATCATTGGCAGATGCTTAATCAAGGACTTAGGTTCCTTTTCAACATTGGAAAACAAATAATGAAACTTTTCCGTTTTTGAAATATCCTTCCGAGAGAGTACTAGTGAGCTAAACAAGCTTATGTAGCTACTCCACGAGAATACGTCTCCGTCAAAACTAGTAAGATTTATCCGAGGTAACCTAGCTGAGGGCGCGCTATCTGTCGGCATGAACGTGCCCGCCGAACTAGGAAAACCGGCCGATATCGATTCCAATTTATTATAGATCTCCGTAGCATCCGCGTATAATTTATCATACCTTTTTACTATTTCCGTATCTTCCGAATCATCCGTACATACATTCAATATGCCCTCGTATGCCTCCGTCATTATATCAAAATTTTTAGTTAACCTTTCTAACCGAGCAGCCATTACGCTAGTCGATTTTGTTTTGCCGTCCGCCATTTCTACCGTATGAACGAACCAATCGTACCTAATTTTAAATTTGCTTTCGTGGCTTTTCAAGAGCGACATGATTATGATGGACTCTCAAACTGATCCCCAAGAAGTAGATAACTGTAAAATAACTATACCCCAACCGAAATATGAGGAAATAACCGAATTTACACTGGGACGCAATAGGTACGCGGCCAGACCACCCCAAAGTTCCCTGCCTTCGATTTGAGACCCAAAATTAGCTAAATTCTTATCCGACTCGATGGACCAATTATGTTCGCGAGAACATGTATTAATAACAGTTTGCAGTCTCGGATAATGTAATTTGGGGAAAACCACGTACCTTTGATCTTCAGACTCCCAGCTCCAGATTATATCGTTCCAGAAACTTGCGCTGGTACAAATTCACACGCACAATAGGTATAGTTTTATTTCAAGGTCCGCCAAGCTTGCTTCCACCGAATTATATATTGTCCATTTTCCGATAATATTTTCTTGCACACCGTGTGGCCGTTACATCGACGCCATTCGATCCGAAGTAGTTCCTTAAGTTAGGTGTGTGGTGGCGCCACTTGCGAGAACTAAGGTCTCTGGTTGGTGGAGCGACCTTCACCGGTCATCCAATAATCGCAGGGGTGCGGAAATGCCGCCAAAATACAAAACCTTGACTAGCGCAAACAGTAGGATCTAACACAAGTGTGATCGCCGACGCGTCAAGGCCCGGGAAAAAAGAACCAACTTAAAAACCAAGAAGGTAGTCAACCTAAGATGTAAGGAGTATCAGCAAAAGTTGATACGACAGCACACGCTCCGCTTGATATACTTATAATAGCAACCGAATAATAATATAATATGTACATAAGAAATATGTTGCGGACCAAACTACAAGGACTGGAACCGTCCACCACGCACTATTTCGCCCTTATCCAATAAAACAGCACGTCACCCAGTATAATACTGCAAATTGCCATGTTAGCTCTGGAGGGGCAGAGCGCCATCAGGCCACGCGGCGTTAAGATTAATATATTCTTATAAGTGTAGTATTCTTTCTTAATTAGATCCCAATTATTGAACGTAATTATTATCCTACCTAGTTGTTGCGAGTTTGTTCGACGATAGCATTCGAATGGTTGATCCAATCGTCATGAACTTTAGTAGGTACGATTAGGTTATTTATACCAATAGTTTGGCAAGTTTGTGCTATAATTGAATCAGTAAAGGATTCGCGAGATCTCAGTTCGGGCGAACTATTAGTATGAGTAACTTGAGTGTTTTTTTTAAACGCCATCTCGATATAAATAAATTAGGAAATTTGGACGTACAAAGTAGGTATGTTCAGGATACCACATAGGTAATATAGGCTACCTACTTTATCTCGGTATTGCGCGAGTATAAAGCCGCTGGCTGAAGCTTGTTTAAGTCCAGTTTAGAAGCTCTATTTGTTGAATGTGTTCTAAGTCTAACTTTACAAGCGGTAACCCCGTCCGAGTATTGAGCACGCAGAACGGCGCTTAGCAGACAATTCGACTTTACAACCTCCTTTTTGTGAATTCAGTTAAAATACTGATAAAAGTAGACAGGTAAGTAATTTTTGAAACAGCCTTGCACTCTATAATTCTCCAAAAATCTATAAGAAAACATGCCATTCATAGCGTGCTGGGCGCCATATTAAAAGGTGTTAACTGGGGCATATTTCACAACATCACCACAGAGCTAGCAAAATGGCTAGTTTACTAAAAACTTGTTGGTATTGTAGGAGCAACAATCACGTAATCAGTAACTAAGCACTGCAGTGTAGTATTATTTTATCTGTGGCACTGCTAAAGCCTAAACCCTCATTAGAGAATTACGTCATCTTCAATAATAATAATCAATAATCATTTATTTGGTAAGAGTATTACACGTACACATTCATATATTAACTATACTGCAGTATAGATTACAATATAAATACAATGAGTAAATAATACAAAAAATAGAACAATATTAGAACAATTAAATAACAATAATATTCAATTATCAGTCATTACACATTAAAAAAAAAAAAAAAAAAACGCATTATTATAAATTAAATCTCAAAAATACGTGAACACTAAAATAGTAAATTACAATAAGTTTATGTCAGAAAGTTCTCTCGGCGCCAATTCCACAATGCCCGAAAAAGTTATCAATTCAAAGTTTTTAACCCCACGACAATCCAAACCAAAGATTTCTACATTCAGGGTATTATCAGGCGGTTGTGCTATTTGGACGAAGCATCGACAACCATTGGTGTAAACGTGGTGTAAATTAATTCTTGATTTGAGACTGTATGTATGCGAAAAAAGTGCGGGAGGCGGGGGGGGGCTAGGTGGAGCTAAAAGCTGACAAAAGTTGACCACAGGTTAAAACCATCAAGTATTTTCAATGCACCAACACCAGTTTTCATACAAATAAAACCGCATTGAAATCGGCTCACCCGTTGCACCCTAGATTATATTTATCATAATAATAATGATAGTCATAATCATTTATTCATTTGCAAAAATGAGTACATATCAAACAGGTGACAAATAGTATGGTAGATCCAGCCATGCTTTACCAATGTTTGCAAGCAAAATAGTTACACATTTTATTTAAATTTGGTCTAACTTATATTAAAAATAATTTTAGCACATGTAGAACAGATGTCAAATTAAACCTTAAAATACCATTACACTACATTACGGTCAGACAAGAACTCATCTATTGTGTAATATGCCTTCTTGGCCAATAAATTGTTTCATTTTATTTTAAAGTTTGGTAACGTTCGAACAGAAGGCGGAAATGATGATCCAATTGAAAATGATGGGCGCTATGCAAAACATGTTCATGCGCAGCAATTTTGTTCTACATGGAACATTTCGACAATTACCCTCTACGCGACTTCCAACTGCAACCATTCAAACAGCTCTGGGTTGGTTTTGACAAAACAGATGCTGAATTGTGCGGGAGAAAGACACGTCATGTTATCTTAATTTGAAGTTTAAGCTCAAATTTGAACATTCAAATTCACTGGTACCCTAGATCCTGTTCATCCTATGCTGGCCATCATAAGAATCCTGGAGCCTGACTGTATCAAAAATGAACATTTTGGGCCCAAACTGAAGGTTCTAGCTGCAAGAATGCCTCAGTTCACTTCAACCAAATTTTTGCAAGGTGATCCTGGAAACGGCTGCATCAATTTCCACAAAACATAGCTAAGAATCATCTCGAAAACATCATCTTTAATAAAAATAAAAATAGCGATCCTTACTGTAGTCTCATATGATGTGTAACATCTGACATCTCAACTCCCTTGTAATAAGCAACATCGCTGATAGTACCAACCTCTCGGAAAAATGCGCGCTTCCTGTTACACACTTCCGTCCCTTTTCACGAAATCACTCCCATAGATTGCAGGAAAACGAGAGGAAAGATGTTACACATCAAAAACTGAAATCAGAGGAGACGTCTGGAGCTATGAGGCCACAGACAAAAATACAGAAAGACAAACACACCTGGCCTCAAACTTATAACGTGCACCTTTATATTTAGGTGGGGGTTCAAAAGTGGATAAGAAGAGCCGAACAGCGGGCTAAAGCTAAGGTCAGACCGACGCGTTTGGCCCGCGTCCGCGGTGGCGTGCACGATGGCGATCCATTGTTTTACCATTGAGTGCCACCGTGCACGCCACTGAGGTTGCGGGCTGAACGCGTTGGTTTGGCCTTAGCTTAAGTGATGTATGCTAGGAGAGGCTTAGATAGATATACTAAAACTAACTAATATACAATGGGCGTGACCTACGCGATAATGCACTTTTCATAAACAGAGGTGGGCCATCTGCTTGTTCCGTCATTCCAAATTGTATAAAAAAAACAGACTTTGGTTATGAGTCGATCGTCGAATAAAGACCAGCTGTTTTCCTCAGCTGTGACAGCGTGAAAATATTCCAAGTATGGCGCGCAGGTATCATAGCACAGCGCCTTTTGTTTGCGGAGCAGCAATGATGGATGGGGTTGGAGGGTTGGAGCAGGGTTTGAATGAACGAATACTTTGATAACTTTACATTTTCCCCCGCAATTTATGGAGCTGTGGAGTTATTGCGTAGTAGACTGACGTTTGATTTCGATGCTATAATGTTGAGTCTATTTGTTAAACTCCAAAACAGCCTCAAAATTACCAATCTTAAATTTGATTTGTAACTGAATAGATCAAGTACAATATTCAAATTATAATTAAACATGGATACTACATTATAATTCCGAGGGATCACTGTACCAGAAACACAATAGAACAATATTTTCTCGATAGAAAAAAAAACCCAAAGTTACCTCTAACTTTTGGCTAGATTTGATTGTTCCTTATATTATTGTGTCAAAAATTAGATAAATAAAATCAATACATCAAAGCCGAGGGTTTACTGTATTTGTAAAACTATATTTTACGAGATATTCATTATAAACTAATTTTACGTGCGGCGCGAGTCGTTTTTTTTTGTATGAAGATTTCTGCCTAGTGTTGGCGCAGTCGCTTTCTCAATCGTTCTCAAAGGACTTGAAGAACGGTTCTTAGGTATTATCGTCATAATATTTTATTAGGGAGAGCTGCTTTAGATGATGGAATGCCATGAAATCATGACGATAAAACCATGTGTATGTGGAATAAATAATTAGGTAGCATTTGTCAAACAACTTACATAAATACATACATAGATACGCCTTTTTCCCCGAAAGGGTAGGCAGATCCTCAAATGGGCCTCTTTTCAGTGTGGGTTGCACCATCGTGGGAAATAGACGTGACAAGTGGTGAGCTTATCGCCGCCATTGCTTCCCTCGACTAACTCGCTAACGCTTTTTTCCAGTAATAACACATTCCTTAAATAAGCTAGCTGCCAGGATAAATCTCATACCAACGAATCTTACAAACAAGTCCGGGTAATCCCTTAGTCGGCTTTTACGACATCCACGGGAGGAGATGGAGGGGCCTGTTCTTGGGCTGGAAATACAATGGCTGTCAAACAAACCACTCAAAAAAGGACTCCCGGTAAACGGATAAGTAACTATAACTCTTGCCTTGTGGTTCCAGAGCCCTCCAGAAATCACTCGGCAACACAAAGTGTCTGTTTCCTAATTTTATTTATGTTTTTACGTTGCTGTTATCCGACGGATAAGACGCCCACAAGCCAATTGTTCGCAACCAAGGAGCAGAGATAATTGGAGGTGGTAAGCTTTAACAAACATTTGAAGCATACACCCCAGCCAGCATCCACCTACAAACTATGGAATGAGCCTCCATCTGAGGTTTTCCCACTTGGTTGTGTCGCTTCAAAGAAAATGTTCATAAATTCCTTCAGGGTAGGCAGCGCGTCTACAATATACCATTAGTGTTACCGTTGTCTATACGCGACGGTGACCACTTTACATCAGGTGGGCCGTGCGTATGCTAGTATGCCTATTTTTTCATAAAAAAACAATTCAATTAATAAATAAATAAATAAAATAAATAAATAAATAATGCTGGAACAGTTCACACAACATTATCAAGCCCCAAGCTAAGCAGAGCCTAAGAGAGTACTAGATAACTGATATATTTAGTACAATATATTACATAGATAGATATTGTTTATGAAAATACCTAGAACACCCTGAACAAATATCTACGATCGCACAAATATTTGTTCCGAGGCGGGAATCGAACCCGCAATCTCCTGCGTCGCAGGCCAAGCTTTGCCCGCCGCGCCTCAGAGGTCCTCAAGTAATTTTTCATGTTTTGACATTGTTGTTTTGTTTTGGTTTTGGTTTTTTTTTGTTTTTGTTTTTTCAGTTACTGTCCCATTAAATAATTGATACAATTATTTTTCTGACAAATAGTTTTATTTTATCGGTTGGCAAGTGTTTATTTACTCAGTATTACGTTTTATATTTTATCTAAGTAAGCATGTATTTATCAAGGGTTTTATGTAACTTGAAATATTTAGAAATCTTTGGTTATGTTTTTTCACTCTGTGCTGATCAATAATTTATAATTGTCACTTGTTGTACACCTTTTATCATAAGGCACTTACTCATATTGAGTACAAGCAGAGTTTCCCATTACTGTGCAACCCCAGCCACCACCCCTCGCCCGCCAGCATCCACCTCCACAGCAAATAAAAAAGAAATAAAAATCCGCGCAGGATAATGTAGCTTTCTTGGCAACAGAGTTTTTACAATCACTTCAATATTTTTTGAGTTCATCCATTACAAATAAGCAATCAAATTTTACCTCTCTATAATATTAGTGTACACTGGTTGGTGAGATACCAAATCGTGGAAAATCGGATTGCAAAAATTGTAAGTAAGTATTACGTAGAAGCTAGGTTTGAAATAGATTGAATAGGTAGAATAGATTGAAAGGTTTGAATAGGTACATTCTGCGAATCTCCGCATAATGCTGAAACGCGCGCTACATGTCTTACCACATCCCAAGACAAGCGGAATGAGTTTTAAAGCTCTATAGTCTCGGCGAAGTACTTATTGTACTCTGTGGGCCCGATAGAGGGAGCTTGCATAAACAGGATCGGGTTGGGACTACTTCGGACCGGGATAAGTACCTAAGTACTTGCTCGTTGAGGCTTTAAAGGGTTTTGTAGAAGCTATACTAAGATTTAGATGTTGCAGAAGAGTACGGCTAAGGAAAAGGTTTGGCAGTATGTATATATTATAAGTTTGTTTATCTGTTCCCTCGTAGCTCTGAAACTACTTGACAGATAATAACTAACTAGTTTTGTTTTCAACAGTATTTATAAAACAATCGTTTTTGATTTTTTTGTACGAATTTTAATAAACTATGCAAACTTACTTACTCAATATACGAAGCGTCTTGACGTCCCGCTTGTCGTGACGTCACACTTAATTGAATATTGCGGAAATTAAAGACAATTTTCCAACTTTAAAAATATATACCTACCTAATTAATTTATAAATACTTTAATGAGTTTGGTATCAAATTAAAGGTCTTGATGAGGAAATTCCAGAAATGACATTCATTTAAGTCATGGAAAGGATTAAAAAAAAACCCTAGGTACACTATGCCGTAGGTAGACAAAGGCCAAATTACAAGTACCTATCAAAACTTTGTATAGGAAGTTTAGATATTTTATTGCCGTCTCCCTTTATTCGCTAATCGATTCAGTCTATGTTCTTCCTCTACTCGCAAGAACAAGACCTTCATAGTGTCAATTTTTATAAGACGGTCTAAACCAGGGATGGGGAAACTACGGCCCGCGGGCCATCTCCGGCCCGCGAAGCGCTGAAATCCGGCCCGCCACCATCAAACAAAAATCAAGTTATGTTTTTGTATAATATACAAAAACTTTATGCGAGCCGCGCACACATTTCTAATAATAATATTGTTAGAAATGTCATTCTCATTGGCAGAGCGCGACTCGCATAAAAAAACGGCTTATAATGATATCATGCAGAAACAAAAACAATTCCAGATGTCACATCAATAAATAAATAATAAATAAATTATGCTGGACAGTTCACACAGCATTATCTAGCCCTAAGCTAAGCAGAGCTTGTGTTATGGGTACTAGATAACTGATACAGGTACTTAATAAATAAATAAATAATAAATAAATAATGCTGGACAGTTCACACAACATTATATAGTCCCAAGCTAAGCAGAGCTTGTTTTATGGGTACTAGATAACTGATATACTTAATACAATACATTACATAGATAGATATTTTTTATTATGAATAGAAAATACCCAGATCACCCTAAACAAATATCTGCAGATCGCACAAATATTTGTTCAGAGGCGGGAATCGAACCCGCAACCTCCTGCGTCGCAGGCGAACCTTCGAACGCCGCGCCACAGAGGTCGTCACAAAGACCAGCGCTCTACTTCTATTGTATTTCTACCTTCTACTTGGCAAGTTTAATTTAATTGCAATTTGCAATTTTTTTCTTAGTTAAATAGTTATTTCGTGTTATACGAAACTACTACTACTTCGTCGTATTTTTCAACGAATCTTGACGAAACAAGATATACAGGTTCTACAGTTTCATAGTTTTATTTTGTCATCAGCGTTTTTTTTTGGAGGGCACTGACCTCAAACTGTTTATTTCGTATTCGGCTGTTTCATTTTCGAAAAGAGACGTCTACTTTTTTTCTTTTTTTTTCTTTTTTTTTTTTAAATTATTCTGTGTAATTTTAGTGGCGTTTTAACCAATGTAGCTCGTCTATAGAGCACAAGTGTAGTGAAATGAAATGGAAGTGTATTGCGTGACTTTTGGTCTAAATTGGTGGAAATTGTCTACCAAAGTTTTTGTAAAACGGCCACCGTTTTACTAAAACATGTCTTTACTGTGACTTGGACGGATTGTAACGTTACAAATTATATTGAAAATACAATAATAAATTATACTTGAAAATGGCAAATGCAGTGCGACGCCAAAAGAGACTTAAATATATTTTTCGTTGCAACTCAACATAAACCACATACAACGAAACATACAACTGTCAAGTTCAAGGTTCGTCTCTAGGTGACACTCACTAGAATGTTTAATGAACTACGGTTATCGGCGTCACAGATAAAATAATACTATAACTCGGCGTCAATAACCGTATCTAATGACAAGACTATAATAAAATTACAGTAGATATGTTTTAGTTTCCAACATTTTGCTTGTCATTCGCCGACGCTGTGCTCTATACTCTATATTGGCATTTTTACGGTTTACGTTTTTGGGTGCCACCCCGTATTTGGGCTACCTACTACTAGGTAAGAATGAATGAATGAATGAATTAAAATACTTTAAGGTACCTATTTACTTAGAATATTATAATTTGATACCATTTTCACACCTGTATAATTATTTGACAAGCCTGGGTCCTTGTAAATACATACACGAGTCAACCGTAAAGAGTACTTCTTCTTAGCTTCGGTAATGGCTTCTGTGCATTATTTGCAACAATTTAGCCAATGTCAAGTGATTTATTTATTATAGTTTTATAGTCAAGTCGTCAAGAGTATCTGTCCCCGTAAAGAGTATTTGAATCGGTTAGCTCGGCGTAGTGGGCGATTTGTCAAAATCGTTTAGTGGTATTCAAAAACTGTAGCAATACTTTTTGTCATTGCAAAATGTCCAACAAAATTGAGGGCTTATGTTATTTATTGAATTATTTTGATATATTATATTAAATTTCAATGTAACCCAAAAATTCCGTTCCAGCGAGACTCGAACCCGCAACCTTGCTTGTGATCAGCAATGCCTTTACCAGTTCGGCCATAGACATAGTTGGGTTACATTTAAATTTAATGTTATCCATAAAGTGTGGTTTACACTTGAAATTAATAAACTATGATATACTATATGTTAGGTATTTATATATCTAGTCATTTAGAGTAGGTATTTTAATTATGTTAATCATTTAAGCGAGACCTATAATGATTCACAATAGCACTACCACCCACTCACTCTACATTACAGAAAGGTTAGCTGGAAGAAAATGCTAATTAGCATTAAGTTCTCTTGCTCATCATGCGAATAATATTATTGGTAAACACAAATTACTTACAAACAAAAATATTTTTTTGACTTTTGTCTACTCGTACAATATGTATTGGTTATACTAGATAAAAATACGCAGACATTTCCAATTTTAGTTATAAATAATGCTAAGTCTGAAAACGAAAAACGTAGCTTTTCGAGACCGATAAAAAAAAATACCCAAACGAAATCGCAGTCCGAGCCTAGTTTCACAACCGTACCTAATTTAAAACAGTATGAAAACGACACAGTTGAATAAAACGCAGACGAAGTCGTATTCCACGCAATTTCACAACGAACCCAACTCTGTGACGTTCTATTTACGTTTATAATCATTACATGCCGGCTCGCCCGTTCAGTTGGCGCAATGTCCGCAAAGGGAGTCTACATACCCAAGTTCGTGCTCGTTTCATTCACGGTCGGGGTGCTAGGATATTATGTAGTTCGATTCCCACCACTACCTCTCAGCAGTGAAACGAAATTATCTCTAGGATATTCTAGAGAATCCTTGTTGAACATGACTATGAGAGTCGCTAAGCACGGGTTTTTCGCGAGGGAGTACAGTGTTGAAACAAAAGATGGATATGTGTTGGGCCTTCAAAGAATCCAAACTGGAGGGAGTGTTAAAGGCGGTAAAAAAGTGCCGGTTTTGTTGATGCACGGTCTTCTCCAGAGTGCAGCATCGTGGCTCGACGCAGGCCCAGGAGCTGGTCTGGCTTATCTTCTAGCAAAAGACCGCGATGTATGGCTCGGCAATGTGAGAGGAAGTCACTATTCGCGAAGGCATACCAACCTAGACCCTGACTCCAGTTCAACCTACTGGCAGTTCAGTGTTGATGAAATCGGGAGGTATGATGTACCTGCACTTATTGAAAAGGTTTTGAATGAAACTGGATCAGAAACGCTGACATATATTGGATTTTCGCAAGGAGCCGGTACTTACTTCATCATGTGTTCTGAGTTACCGCACTACTGCGAAAAAGCTAACCTGATGATTGCTTTAGCACCAGCAGCCAGACAGACGAATACTAAGTCTGTTTTGTACAGATTCTTGACAGAATCAATGACATATTTAGAAGGGGTGCTGACGTCTTTAGGAGTGCAGGAAGTGTTTTCGAAAGGCGCATTGAGTCAGGAGTTCCTGGCCTTTTTTTGTCAACTTTCAAGTCTCTCTACAAAGTTATGTGAGATGGGAAAGGACTTGTTAGACTCCTTGGATTCTCTACACCCTGGATCGATAACAAATGATACCATAAGGACTTTATTTAGTAATTTTCCTGCAGGAACATCGGTGCACAACTTGGCCCGTTACGGTCAGAGTATGAAATCAGAATATTTCCAGAAATTTGACTATGGACAACAGAAAAATTTAGCCCTTTATGGAAGTGAAGAGCCTCCTAAATACAATCTAAGTGCAGTGACAGTTCCAATATTGGCAATCTACGGTAGAAACGATGGCTTAGTAGACACTAAGGATGTCCAGTGGCTGTTACAAAGACTGCCAAATGTGAAGGAGTCTATGGAGGTGAAAGACCCTCTGTGGAACCATTTAGACGTAACATACAGTCAGTACACGGGGGAGATGATATTCCCAAAAATAAACGAGTATTTAAATAAATATGATTATGCCAGTTAATGACTGTGTTCTTGGGTGTTGTTGCATTTAACTAATGGTTTCTTTTATGTGATTTTTTGTGTCAATTGTTGGTATGTATTTATTATTGGTGTTATTGTTAAGTGGTAAAGGATAACATTTAGGTTAGTTACAGTAATTACTAGTAAGTCTGCGTCAAAAAGTAATTACTTATGTACAATTAAGTTTTTAATGCAAATCTTTGACGCAGACTGTTGAAAAACAATATAGGTTTCTAAGAATAAACTGTGATGATTCAGCATTAAATCTGCATAAATTTAGTTTTAAATTGGCAAGCTAATAAAAACAGGTGTTCATTTATCGGCTGTAAAGTAATTCATAATCATATCTGTCGTAAAAGCCAATTAAGGGATTACTCCATGGGATGGTCAGCAGCATCTACCTGAGTACTAAACACTAATACTGTGATTACGAATCCACCTGTTAAGCGTGGTGATTATGGCAAATCCCCCATTGCATTATATGGGGAGGCCTCGTCCATCAGTGGACGCTTAATGACTGATGATGATGATGATATCTACACACTCTAAAACAGAGAATAATCCAAATTTAACAGGACCCAGGTAGGTACAACTCCCTTAAATTTAATACACTTCACTTGTTAGCGGTCCAACTTAATACACTTCACTTGTTAGCGGTCCAATTTAATACACTTCACTTGTTAGCGGTCCAATTTAATACACTTCACTTGTTAGCGGTCCAATTTAATACACTTCACTTGTTAGCGGTCCAACTTAATACACTTCACTTGTTAGCGGTCCAATTTAAAACACTTCACTTGTTAGCGGTCCAATTTAATACACTTCACTTGTTAGCGGTCCAATTTAATACACTTCACTTGTTAGCGGTCCAATTTAATACGCTTCACTTGTTAGCGGTCCAATTTAAGGTGGTTGCTTTTTTACTAACGTATTTGCACAAATATAATAATAATAATATAATAAAGAAGAAAACAGTGGATTAATAGGGAAAATAACATCGAAATTATAGTCCATACAAGTAATTACGATGTTATTTTCGCTATCAGTTCACTGTTTTTTTCAACCAAATATGATTTGCCGCAAATAATGACCGATATAAAATCCAACAACAATTATTTCAGTGTAAAATTATACTCTGTTTGCTCATATTTGTGCAAATATGTTAGTATGAAAGAGCAACCACCTTAATACGCTTCACTTCTTAGCGGTCCAATTTAATACACTTCACTTGTTAGTGGTCCAATTTAATACACTTCACTTGTTAGCGGTCCAATTTAAAACACTCACTTGTTAGCGGTCCAATTTAATACACTTCACTTGTTAGCAGTCCAATTTAGAACACTTAACTTGTTAGCGGTCCGATTTAATACACTTCACTTGTTAGCGGCCCAATTTAATACACTTCACTTGTTAGTGGTCCAATTTAATACACTTCACTTGTTAGCGGTCCAATTTAATACACTTCACTTGTTAGCGGTCCAATTTTAATACACTTCACTTGTTAGCGGTCCAATTTAGAACAATAAACTTGTTAGTGGTCCAATTTAATACACTTCACTTGTTAGCGGCCCAATTTAATACACTTCACTTGTTAGCGGTCCAATTTTAATACACTTCACTTGTTAGCGGTCCAATTTAGAACACTTAACTTGTTAGTGGTCCAATTTAATACACTTCACTTGTTAGCAGTCCAATTTAATACGTTTCACTTGTTAGCGGCCAATTCAATTGTAAGCGGTCTAATTTTTCAACTGAATTTTGAGTTCTCTCCACAGCTACAAGTTTCGCATAGTTTCACGCATGACTGGGCATTGCGTTAGTTACCAATACCTGCCTACTTACGAGTATAACAGTATAACTGCTTTACTGTTTTCACTACTGTCTTAGACTCTATTAATTATTTATAGGTACTTACTGCTATAACAATTAAACAATAGCTTGTAAAAGCAAAACCGCTAGACGCATGTAACGTGCTGTTTTAAAAGTAACTACTTATACCTATCCAACAGACAAATGTTTGACCCGAATAGACCGCCGTCCTGTTCCCAAAGTTATTTGTAAAAAATAACAAAACCAACTTTTATGAAATTAGTGATCGGAACGGTGTGCTGATCAAAATGAGCCCAAACACTGCCAGTCTACTGTTATCCATCGAGGAGTTCCGTTGTCCACCTTCTGTCTCCATCATCAGATTAGCACGCGGTCACTATAACATTGTATTGTCATCGGAACGAGATATGCCTTCAGCTCAATCGAACACCGGCAACTCAAATTTAAGTTGTTATATTTGATTACACCGGTAAGGAAACTAAATATATGGTTGTAATCGATTTGCGCGTTGTAGTCCACATCTACAGCTCGTTCACCGTAAGATGGCACCTGTAAATATTCTATCGGGAAATTATACATTTTGGGGTTTAACATTTTGCAAAGTCAACCGAATGGTCCTAAAGGCATGGTAGGTGCCAACTTACGGTGAACGGTCCTGCTAATTCACCTTAAGATGGCACCTGTAAATACTCCATGGCAGGTGCCAACTTACGGTGAACGGTCTGTATAGACCAAGAAGCTTGAATTTGGGTTGTTGAATTTGGATTTACCTATAACTTCATCGTATAGACTACACTCATCGAGAGGCCTGCAATGCTCTAAGACTACACTCATTAAACCGCACAGAGTGAAAATAAAAGCAACAGCGACTTTTTTTAAGTATTTTACATTATTTTTTTAGCTTGCTTCGTTCATACTCCTCGTCGGGTTGTCTTTCCGGTTCTGTAGTCTATTTATAAGCCCTACGCAAAAAGAGGGGTGTAAGTTTGACCGCTGTGTGTCTGCTGTGGCACCATAGCTTTTAAACGGGTGAACCGATATTTATGTTTTTTTTTATTTGAAAGCAGGTTTTCTAGCTATGTTTCTTAGACATGTTTTATCAATGTCGGTTCAACAGTTTCATTGAGATGGAAGTTTTTTATATTATAAATTCTTGTAGACTCCATGTGTGCCCTGTGTGGTGTAGATAGATGAGTATAGCGTGGGATTTTGTTCTCCAAAAATTTGGTTTCTTTGCCATCATTTTAACATGGTTTAACCATTATAAACTTGACGACTTGACTTAGTTTTATTCAAGCGACAATTCTTAATAGTTTTTTTTTTTAATTGATAATCATTCTTCTTGTCAAACGTTAGTCACCGAGTGACTTTCAGTTAGGGAATAGGGGGGCAGATAATGGAGATGGAGATGGAGGGGTCTATTCTTTATTTCTAAACTTCATTTACCTCGCCAACTTGTTTGACCGACTTTTTCCTACCTTGCCCCAAATTCAATTTATGAAAAATTCTACCATTGTTAAAATTTTCATTTTGCTGGCTCACGATCTTTTTCACGCCGACTTACAATTTAAATAATAAGCATAATAAAGATATATTAATCGTTGTGTTCAACTCCCAGAACAATTTGAATACAGTTAATAATGCTTGGGTAGGTACACTCCTACCTACTCTACCTGGTACCTACTTACCTGAACAAACAAAAACATACCTACCTTAAATTGAAATGCGACCCAAATATATTGAATATATTGAATATTTTAAAACGTGCCATGCCGACCAATTATCAAATACCCAACTTGATCCTACCTACCTGGTAAATTATTTTTGATCTCTACAGCATTTTAAATTAAACTTAAGGTGGATGCGCACGCTTGCGGCGCGAAATTCAAATTTTTTGGTGTTTTTTGCCCATTACAGGTCATCAACACTTCTTCAGATAACGAAAGTTGAGTTCGCGACAACTAGGAGACTTAACACACATGTTTTAATTGATGGTATCTCATAAATATCATCAGTTTAGCTATGATACCCCTAAACACATTTTTCCAGTGTTTTTGTTTGTTTAGGGGTATCATAGCTAAACTGGTGATATTTATTAGATACCATCAATTAAAACATGTGTGCTAAGTCTACTAGTTGTCGCGAACTCAACTTTCGTTATCTGAAGAAGTGTTGATGACCTGTAATGGGCAAAAAACACCAAAAAATTTGAATCTCGCGTCGCAAACGTGAGCATTCACCTTAAGATATCCTACTAATATAATAAATGTCGAAGTAACGATGTTTGTAACATAACATTCACATAGGTACATAGTCCTGATTCCACACTAGGATACCCATACCCACGACCCATACACACCCACGACACACGGGATGTGTCGTGGTATCAGGAACTACGAGTACCATGCTACCACAACACACAGACCCAGAAAAAATATATAAATAAATAAAATAAATAATGCTGGACAGTTCACACAAAATGATCTAGCCCCAAGCTAAGCAGAGCTTGTGTTATGGGTACTAGATAACTGATATACTTAATACAAGACATAGATAGATATTTTTTATTATACATTGAAAACACCCTGAACACCCTGAACAAATATCTGCAGATCGTAGAAATATTTGTTCCGAGGCGGGAACCGAACAAACAACCTCCTGCGACGCAGGCGAACCTTCTCCCGCCACGCCACAGAGGTCGTCAAATATTTGCATAGCATACTAATATTTGTCCCGCAGCGGGCATCGAACCCGCAACCTTTTGCATCTCAGCCGGCTACTCGCCCGCTGCGCCACAGAGGTTGGATGTTCGGATGTTTGGATGCTTCCATGTTTACATGTTTGTTACGCAGTCACGCCGAAACGGCTCAACCAATTTCGATGAAATTTGGTATACAGGTAGATTATGACCTGGATTAAGCTATAGGTACTAGTATAGTATTCTTTTATCTGTGCTATAGGCTACTTTTACCCTGGTAAAACGCGAGCGAAGCTGTGGGCAGACACTAGTATTACATAAATACTTACGAGTATCAAACTCTACAATACTAGATAACAATTCCGAAGACCCTTCTATCAAGAAAACTAAATCTATATATATAAAAGAGAGGTCCACTCACTCACTGACCACTCATCACGAAAGTTCGGAAACAATTGGGCCGAGAGGTCTGAAATTTGGCACAAGCATTTATTAAGGGGTGTACCTGTAGGCGCGCACTAAGAAACGATTTTTGAAAATTCGCTCCCTAAGGGGTTGAAAAAGGGTGTTAAAGTTTGTATGAAAGTCTACGCGTCGACGAAGTCGCGAGCGGGTCAGCTAGTACTTGCATATATACGAGTATGTGCATCATATGATAAGTATTACTTTTATTATATATTTTATATTTTATATATTATGTATATTAAAAAATATCTATTTATGTAATGTATTGTATTATGTATATCAGTTACCTAGTACCCATAACACAAGCTCTGGCTTAGCTTGGGGCTAGATAATGTTGTGTGAACTTGTCCAGCATTATTTATTTATTTATTTATTTATTTATTACTATCTTTATGAAACTGAACTAATTTAACCATTTGTCAATAAATCTATCAGAGATACGATTTTCGTTATTTTATAACTTTAAAAATACCCCACAAATTTATACCTTTTACTCGAAACATAGGGTAGAAATGTCCTAAATTTTAAAAGCTTTTATTTAACTTGCAATGTATGTATGTTTGTCTGGGTGGAATCCGGGTGGAATCTTGGAACTTAATTTTAAAGCAGTTATCCTCAACTGATTGAGTTGAAATTTGGCATACCTGTCAAGTTTCGATGACAATTCAATATGATGGTGACAGCGAGCTGATCTGATGATGGAGATGGAAGGTGGACAACGGAACTCCTCGATGGATATTAGTAGACTGGCCGTGTTTAGGCTCATTTTGATCAGCACACGGTTACGATCACTAATTTTATAACAACTTGTATGGAAAAATTTATTTTTCATAAAAAACTTATCTTATCTTATCTTAGTGTCCAAAACTCATTGACTGAGCGAGCGAAGCGTCCTTGCAACAACTGGCAAAATTAGCTTTCATCTGTCCTGATGTATGTTTGTTGGTACTCGCGTACAGCTTGTATTTTTCAAGGAATCTCGACGAAACTTGATATACGGGTTCAATCATTTCATCGATTTCAATCGGTGATTTTTGATTGGATGTGTATTTCCCCCAATATGGGGAAGATTGCCGCGGCGCCATTTACCGGCCGATTTTGATAATATTTGGCAGAAACATTCGGTAGTCAATTCTAAACAACAATTTCAAATATGAGCAAAATCGGTCTAGAGGTTGTCTAGATATACAGGCTGAGTTTTTTTTCTGGGCCATTTAGGTGAAGCCTGAAACCGTGTGAGTTATCAAAAAGTGGCGTTAGGAGTTACGGGCTCGATTTAGAAAAATAGTAAGTTCTGCATTTAAAAAGTCAAAATTTATTTTGGACTTTCAGAAAAAAAAGGTTTTTATAAAATATTTTTTTACCTTTTTGCGTTTTTTTTTATCATTATGAATTGACATGATGCATAGTTTAATACAAGTTTGCGTCTACTGTTCGCAGAACAACTAGTATTATTATCAAACATAGGCCTTTATCTTCAAAATGTAACATACACTGTATAAATGAGTAATAAGGTATTAAGGCGCATAGTTTTACAGCATGTCTATAATGAGCTCTAGAATTTTTAAGTTTTTGATAAGAGTTCTTACAGTTTCAAGAAGAAAAGAATATATGGTATTCTTAAGCTTTTTATCGAGTGAAATCACAAATTCAATACACTATTTGAATTACTTCACTAGATAAAAAAATATATCAATGATACTATCTTTTTAATATTGAAAGACCATTTTAGTCTTGCTTCTTACACGTTTTAATTTTTGAAACATTTGGTAACTTATTAATTATTATTTGAGTTAGTGAATTCATACTTAACGAATATGTTATTACTGGAAGAAAGCGTAAGCAGAGTCAGTCGCGGGAATCAATGGCGGCGATGAACTCACTGCTTGTCACGTCTATATCCTACGATGGTGCACTCACAGTGAAAAGAGGTCCATTGAGGATCTGCCTACATACGGGGAAAAAGGGCGTGTGTCTAAACAAAACTCTAAAGGGCATTTTTAACCCCCGACGCAAAAACGACGGGGTGTTATAAGTTTGACGTGTCTGTGTGTGTTTCTGTATTTGTCTGTGTGTGTGTGTCTGAGTGTGTATCTGTGTGTGTCAGTGTCTTTGTGTGTGTCTGTCTGTGGCATCGTAGATCCCGAACGGATGAACCGTTTTTTTGTTTTGTTTGAAAGGAGAATTAGTCGGGAGTGTTCTTAGCTATGTTTGATCAAAATCGGTTCAGCCGTTTCATTGCGTTGAAGGTTTTTTTAAATTTTTACAAAATTAATAACTTGTTTATATCAACACAAAACACGGTATCAGAGCGTGCACTCGACTTCTTTGCCTCATACCAAAATGTTCGTTGAAACTGGTTGAACCTATAGCGCCTTAAATCGATATGCTAGGTTAGTAGGTGTAGGTGCATTGAACTCGGAGCTCACGACCAGCTAGGCCTCAACCTTGAATTAATAGTAAACGCAAAAACTTCAGATAAATTACAGAAAAACGATTGTTTTTTGTTGATGATGGCATAGGCTCTAAAATAATCAAAAAGTGGCCAAGTGCGTGTTGGACCACGCACATCGAAGAGTCCCGTGGTCCGGATGAACGTTCAAGGTTTTATTCAAACTGATATTTTTTTAATATCATAAATCATTTATTGCTTATGAATCTAGGTAAAATACAATTGATGTTAGGTTGTTAGGTATAGGTAAGATCGCTAGATACTGCTTTTCAGCGTACAAACATTAGCACATTTCTTAACATTTTCGTTGCTACATTATACAGAACTACTACATGATAGTAGTTTTAGTAGTAGTAGAGCTTTTTTGTGAAATAGTTCGTTCGTAGTGGAAGTACTTCCAAATTTCATCCAAATCCGTCCCGCCGTTTCAGCGTGAAGAAGTAACAAACACACACATACAAACTTTCGCATTTATAAGATTAGTGGGATTTTACAAAATCCCAACAGTAAACCCTCGGCTTTGTTGTATTGATTTTATTTATCTAATTTTTTACCCAATAATATGCACCATCCTATCGTGTTTCTGGTACAGTGATCCTTCGGAATTATAATGTAGTATCCATGCATACTTTTAATTTGAATATTGTACTTGATATAAGTGTGTTAAAAATCAAATCTAAGATTAGGAATTTTGCGGCATACCCATCCTTAACTACCTTCAGCTGTGTGATGGCTGTTTGATGATGATTTAAGTTAGGATTCCAAAAGTGGCTTTTACCGTACGGAATCCTCAGGGCGCGAGTTACGCTCGCACTTGTCCATGGCCTTCGGGTCAAAAGGTGGGGTAGGTTTAGATCTCCTTCAGAAAAAGAACAGCGTGAAGTAACACTTGAACCCAGAAAGTGTGACGAGCTCTGTGGCGCGGCGGGCGAAGGTTCGCCTGCGACGCAGGAGGTTGCGGGTTCGATTCCCGCCTCGGAACAAATATTTGTGCGATCGCAGATATTTGTTCAGGGTGTTCTGGGTATTTTCTATGTATAATAAAAAATATCTATCTATGTAATATATTGTATTAAGTATATCAGTTATCTAGTACCCATAACACAAGCTTTGCTTAGCTTGGGGCTAGATAATGTTGTGTGAGCTGTCCAGCATTTTTTATTTTTTATTTATCTAGTACCCATAACACAAGCTCTGCATATGTACGTAAGTAGGACACCGTGCTGTACGTAGTCTGAGCCAGTTACAGTACGTATACAATAAAGATGATTTAGTACGATAGGTGATGACAGCATGCTATGTATACAATAACCCAGCAGTAAATTACATATGCCGGTCCATGACGAAATTCCTGGTGCCGGCTACTTAAGGTGGGGTATAACGCAAAATTACCAATCTTAGACTCGATTTAAACTGACTAAATCAAGTACAATATTTAAATTAAAAATATGTATGGATACTAAGTACATTATAATACCGAGGGATCAAAAATTTCTCAATTAAAAAAAAAAACTCAAAGTTACCTATAACTTTTGGTTAGATTCGATTGTTTGTCAATATGGTACAGATTATTGGGTATTTTTTTTGATAATTAAGATCAATACAATAAAACGGAAGGTTCAACCCCGGGTTTTTTTAAAACTAACTATATTTCACGAGATATTCAATAAAAACCGCTTTTCCGAGCGGCGCGTGGTTTTTTTTTGTATGAAGATTTCTGCCTGGCAGGATCGTACGTACGCGACATGGTTCCGTCTACAAGCGTCATGCTGGGTCATTTTGCTACAAAGTTTACTAACGCGGCTACTGCAATTTCTCTCAGGCTCGGGGCTACATAATGTTGTGTGAACTGTCCAGCATTATTTATTTATTATTATTTTTAAGTGTACGTACCTAGATTGCCGTAGTGTGTCCACCTAAAAATAGATCAATATAGGTCAATGATAAAAAAAAAAAAAAAAAAAAAAGATCCCTCCGTCGTCTCCCGTGGATGTCAAGCCGTCCAAGAGAACAGTGGAACAGGCAGCAGCATCCGCTTGGGTACTTAACACCAATACTACGACAACCATTCCACCTACCAAGCGAGGTGATTATGGCAAGTTCCCCCATCGCATTCTATTGAGGAGGCCTCGTCTAGCTGAAGGTCTACCTGATGACGAGCTGGGGACCTGCTTACGTGAGTAGGAGCCTGAATTTAAAGGAAGAGATCTCAAAAAGGCATTCACTTAATTTTTAAACATTACATCCTTGAATTTTATAAATAGGTAGCTACACGGAAAGAATGTACATACACAAAATCCTGGTCTAAAACTGTCAGTATTTCGCTACCTGTGAGGCCTTAGTACGAGTTTTGATAGTTTTCGAAACTATAGGTATGTACATTTTTGTTTCCTTCCATACATTTACTTGCAGCGAGGAACACTTCGAGGAAATAAGGAATGCTACAAGTAAATGTATGGAAGGAAACTAAAATTTATTAGCAAAACTCATACTAAGGCGTAGAATAAATAATAAGACCAAGGACTCTGATTATTTCACTATAAACTATTTAACTTTTTTTTTTTACTGTTTCTTATATTTTATCTGATGATTCATATGGTTCACTGTTCACTGTTCATCGTTTATCTTTTCTTTTTGGCATTTTGTTTTTTTTTTGTCTCTTTGCTTAATGTATCTATCTGTTGTACTTTTTATGTTAAGTATATATAAATATCTTTCTCGATCTATAAGTGAAAACTGTTTAAGGCTTAATTGTTTTACATTTCCATTATGTATCCTTCCTAGTTTAATAAGCTGTTTGTTTTCCATGAAAATAAATAAAAATAAATAAATAAAATAAATACCGTCGACTGGCGTTGTAGTAACTATTGGATTATCCTTATCGGACCCAGTGGAACATTGGATCCATGGAGATCTTTTCTCCCCCATACGTGCAAGTTGTGGAATGGGCCAACCAGAGGTGTTTCCGCTAAACTACAAAATGAGCCGCTTATTTTTTTTAAAAGAGTCTTCAGGGCAATCTACGCATTAGCAATGCCTCTAGTGTTGCGATGACAATATGCGACGGTAACCGTTTACCATCAGGCGGGCCGTATACCAGTTTGTCGAGCCATTACATAAAAATAGACAGATTTACGTGTCCCGCGTCTACTTTGACGTGAAGGCCGCCGCAGAGGTGGTGGAGTACATCAGGAAGAAAGTCGGAGTGGGATTGAGGGTCATGAAGTCGGACCGTCGTCATAATGTGGGCTTTAGCTCATTTATGGAGAGGGTCCCTACGGAAGATCTGAAGACCTACTTGAGCCCTGACTTCTGGCCGAAAGGGGTGAAGTTCCGGCGGACCAAGGGCCGTCTGTCACGTGATCCCCCGGGCCGCGACGCGTCGGCGTTGACACGTGTGTAAGATTAAGTTATAAATAAAGTGTTTTTGTGTATATGTTAGTTTCTAAGGTATTTATGTTTCTATGGGCTTATTGTTTAGGTTTAGTACAATTTCATTTCATTTCATTTCATTTATTCACAAACAATTAAAAATCGTGGCGGAAATAAGGAACAATTTAAAAAAAAAACACAAGTTCATTAAAACACGTTTACAAAAATTCATAATTTCGGAAGAAATAAAATTATGTAATAAACCCTATTTAAAATAGTCACATGTCAAGAATTCGTCAACTGAGTAGAAACACCCTTCAATTCTCAACAAGCCTAAAATAAAGATTTTGAAATTGAAATTTTTGAATTAAAAAAATGGGGCGAAAAAGCGCGATCTACAGCCAGCATAACGGATCATTATCTTAGCAAGTCTACATTATCTTAACAAATCTACCTCACTTATTTGAATACACAAGGTTATTTAGTGTTCAGCAAACATTTAATGACAAACCAACTGGATAATTCGCAAAAACCAAACAATAAATAAACTTCCTAACAACTGGGTAGTATATAACGTATACCCATAATTACCCTCATTTACCCTGATTAGGGGTAACTATGGGTAAATTATGTCAATGTCACTAAATGGGCGATCGGAAATAGGGTTGAACTGACATTTCTTATTTTACGTGTTAAGTACGAGACTTTATTATTTAGATACGGGTAAAAAGGAAGACATGGTGCAAGTGCAACCCACTGTTAAAAGAGGCCCACAGAGGCTCTGCCTACCCTCGTTCGGGGAAAAAGGCGTGTGTCTATGAATGTACGTATAATAATATTATGTTACTTACATATCTTGTATTGATATACTACAAAGGTCTTTGTTTTCTTCTCCTTATTACGTCTTTTGTGCACTACCTACATAAATGTATCCACAACACACAAAGGTTAGCTGGTAGAGAATGCTTCTTAGCATTAAGTTCGCCTATGCATATTGTTTGTTTTGTGCAATAAAGAATATTCTATTCTATTCTATGTATTTGATAACTAACAACTTCAGATTGATTTACAACGTTTAACAATTATAATAAAAGCGTTGCGTGACAGAATGACTGACTCACGGACTAATTTTCAACGCATATCCTAAACGGTAAGCCCTAGAGACCTGAAATTTGGAGGGTACATTCCTTTTGTAGTCTAGGGGTGTACTAATACAGGAATTTCTGAAAATCACCCCCTAGGGCGTGTATAACACCCCGCGTGTTGATATTTGTATGGAAAACCTACATGCGGATATCCGCTGAAAAAAGTCACGGGCGTTCTACTAGTATAGCTAACCATCATCATCATCATCAAAAGTGAACATTTATGAATTATTTATTGAATATATAATATAATATATGATAAGCCTTTATTGCTGTTTGTTTTACAGTATAACATAGGTACCTAATAATAAACATATCTAAAATAAACACTTTATAAATTATGTATCGGCAACCGGTTTTGTCGCATTTGCTTCAACAGCTTGTCCTTCGACAAAGGCCTCCTCTAAAGATTTCCACCTTGTCCTATCCTTTGCTACCCGAGTCCATTCTGGGCCCGCTACTTTCTTCATATCATCCTCCCAACGTTTAGTCTGTCTACCTTTGCTTCTTTTACTATCTCTTGGGTGCCATTCTATCATTAATTTAGTCCATTTCTCTTTATTTTCTCTTAATATATGTCCCGTCCATCGCCATTTTAGTTCTTTGTAAACTGTCTCTACATTTCTGAATTTTGTGATACATTTAATATCCTCTAACCTTACTCTGTCTCTTCTTTTAACTCCAATTACACTTCTTTCTATTCCGTTCTGGCATACTTTTATTTTATTTAACAGCTGTTCTGTTAAAGCCCATGTTTGGCAACCATATGATAAACATGGAAGAATACATGTATTGTATAATTTCCTCTTTTCTTTCATTGGCATTTCTTTGTTCTTCATGACTTCACTGAGTGACCAAAACCTTTTCCAAGTATTAGCAATCCGTCTATCTATTTCTTTTTTCATTGTATCAGCCGTAGATATAAGCTGTCCCAAGTAGATGTACTCCGTAACATACTCTATTTGTTCATGGTTTACTGTTATAGTATCTGCTTGTGAAGAATTGGTCATTATTTTCGTTTTAGTTATGTTCATTGACAGACCTGCCTTGGCACTCTCATCTGATAGTTGTTGTAGTATTTGCTGCAGACTCCTTGGGCACTCTGAAAATAGAATTAGATCGTCTGCGAATCGCAAATGGTTAAGGCTTTCACCATTTATGTTAAGTCCATTATTCGTCCAGTCTAGGTTCCTGAATATCAACTCTAAAACTGCTGAGAATAGTTTAGGTGATACAGGGTCACCCTGGCGGACACCTTTTTATTGGGAATTCCTCCCCTGTAGATTCAAGCCTTACTTGCGCGGTACTGTTTGAGTAAATGTTCTTCAATATTCGTATGTATTTCCCATGGACCCCTTGTCTTTTTAATGCCTCCCAAATGTACTCATGCTCCAGAGAGTCGAATGCTTTATTGAAGTCCACGAATCCTAGGTAGTAAATCTTATTATATTCTTTGTATTTTTGAAGCACTTGTCTCAAAACGTGGATGTGATCTATGGTCGAAACTTGCTACGGAATCCGGCTTGCTCCTTGGGTTGGTTTTCGTCAAGTATTGTGACAATGCGGGATAGTAATATTTTAGAAAATACCTTATAAATATTTGACATTAAACTTATTGGTCTATAATTCCTGATATCTCCCTTGTCCCCTTTTTTATGAAGCAATATTATGGTTGATTTGGTCCAGTCAGCAGGAATAATTTCGGTAGCAAGGATTTCGTTAAATATATCTGTTAGTTCAGGACCAATTACTGGCATTGTGATTTTTAGTAGTTCGTTTGTTATTTGATCTGATCCAGGCGCTTTGTCTAATTTTTGTGTATAATTAGCTCTCACTGTTTCATTCTTTAAAATTACTGGTATCAATTCTGTGTCCAATGTATCGATTTGTTTCACAGTTGGTCCTATGATGTGATGACTATGATACAAGTTCTTATAAAAGTCTGTAGCAATTTTAAGTATCTCTGGTCTTTTGCTTGTACGATTTCCATGTTTATTCTTCATGTTTGGCATCCAATCTTTCTTCTCGTTTAACACTTTAAGAGCTTTCTTTATTCCTCCCGTTCTTTCAATGTAGTTTTTCAATGTTTTTTGCCTTCTTATTTCTCTATCTCTTCTTATCGTTTCATTAATCTTTTTACTAATTTCTGAAATCTTTGGCGTTTTGTTTTGTTCTTCTTTTCTTGTAAAAGTCCCTTTCTTTCATCTAATAACTGTTTGGTTTCCGTGGATATTTTGGTTTTATTATTTGTATTATTTTTTCTGGTTTCCGTTTTGATAATATTCAAAATATTGTCATATCGTTCTTGCGTTGATGTACTTTGGTTTTCATACTTGTTTAAAGATGCTTTCAGGTTCTGGAGAAGTATGTCATTATTGCCGGTGCACACGAGAGTACTCGTACATTTATTGTAAAATTTCCTGCTTTTTTTAGCGCATTTTCCTGCTAGTGTTGCTCGTAGCATTCTGTGGTCTGTATTAAAATTTATACTGTTTAGAATGGATACATCTTTAAACACTTTGATGTTATTTGACATGATAAAGTCTATCTCGTTCTTATAAAGCCCGCCAGGAGAAATCCAAGTCCATTTCCTATTACTATTTTTCTTTTTGTAAAAGCTATTTAGAATGCTTAGTTTGTTTTCCATGGCAAATGTGACTAGTCTTGTACCATTTTTACTTCTATTGCCATATCCGTGTTTTCCTATAATGTATTCTTCACCTATTCTGCGTGTTCCAATCTGTCCATTAAAATCACCCATTACTATTATATTTTTGTATGAACTTTGTATCGTGGCTTGTAAGTCTTCGTAAAACTTTTCTATTTTAGTTATATCTTCTTTTTTATCGGATTCAGTTGGTGAATACACTTGGATAATAGACCACATCTCCTCTTTATCTCTGTGTAAAGGCAGTTTTATATTGAGAATTGCTATTCTTTCGGTAATTCCTCTGATTTCTTCTATGTTGTTTGACAAATTCTTTTTAATTAGGAAACCAACACCGTATAGTCCGGGCGTCTCGCCTTTGTAATGCAATATGTACCTTCCGTAGTCTTCTATCCCTTCTCCGAATCGTCTCATTTCACTGATTCCAATTATGTCCCATTTTATTTTGTCGATAGCCATTTCTAGTTCAATAAGTTTCTCTGGCGTTTGTAGTGATCTTGCATTTAAAGTAGCTATATGGATGTCCGTAGTTTTTTTGTGTGCGCTACTGTTACTTTTTATCTTTAGAGGGTGGTGGTCGTTCTCCCCCACGATGACCAGTCGGCTTGGGGAAGGGTATTGTGTTTCAGTTTGTTTGTTTTCTTTTTCCTTGGTTGGTTGCTTTTCCCGTTTGTCGATATCTAATTGCTATTGTTTCTTACCATCTGGGTACATAGAGAGAGAGTTAGATCTACCCCTCATAATATCGAATGCATTTGTTCTGCTGGTTTTAGTTGAGGTTAATGTCTGTTGTTTCCTCGGCTGAATATCAGTTTGCGGTGATGTAGACGCTCCCCGTTTTCTTTTATCTTTGTTATTATTGTTTTCTTTGACTATGAGCTTGTCGTATTTCAAGTAAGCGATATTCCCCTTATTTCTCTCTTCTGTTAATTTAGGTACTAGAGCTTTTCTTTTTTCCTAAACCTCTTTAGAGTAGTCTTCGGTAACGTATAAGTCTTTAAGATAACTTTTGTTTTTCATTACTTCACTCTTTTTCCATTCATTTACGAAAGACAGAAGAACAGGCCTCGGTTTATCGCCTTTGATTGTATTTCCAATCCGATAAATTTTGTTTACCTCATAATCTTGAATAGAAATACTTAAATTATCTTCAAAATTTTTCTTCAACTTTTCTATTAAGTCTGAGGTAGACTTTTCTTCCCCTTTGACCCCAAAAATAATGATGTTATTGTTTTTCTTATCTCTTTTGAGGTATTCAACCTCTTTCTCTAAATTTTCAATTTTTATTTTTAAGTTTTTGTTTTCTGCTATGATGGGTTGTAATTTTTCATCCATACGATCCATTATAGAATCCGTTAATACTGATGTCTGATGTGCCATTTCAATTTTCATTTTATCAAATAAAAGTTGGAATTGTTCATCCATTTTTAGCAAAATTGATTTGCGTACAATGTACGTATTGAAGCTGTGATTGTTTTTGCGTGACTATGTTGCGGGATAATTGGTATTTATTCAAGCTTTTCTAGATATCTAGACTGACCGTCTTCTATGGTCTGGGATCTCTATTTATTGAATAATGTTTACTTAATAATTTTTAGTTACTTTAGTTTGTATTTTTATTTATGTTTTTTAGTTTCCTTTTTCTTTTTTAGAGTTAGAATTGCCATTTCCACACATTATATTGCATGTTGTGTTCACTAATATTAGAATTTATACCGAGAATGTCTGTAAAACAAAATACTGTAAAAAGTTGTTATGTGTATAATTCGAGATGAATTAACCAACTAAAAAAAAAAACAGCAGCTTTCGTCCACTGCTGGACGAGGCCTTCCCCATAGAATGCAATAGGGGCATTTCCCATTTTTTTTTTATACTACCAAGGTAGCAAACAAGCTTACGGCCCACCTGTTGGTAAGCGGTTACCGTAGCCTATGGACGCCTGCAATACCAGAGGCATCACACGAGCGTCGCTGACCCTTTAAAAAAACCCCTTTTGAAAAACCACATACTGTAATCACATGGGAAAACATCAGCAGGGAATCATTCCACATCCTGAGTGTTCGCGGGAGGAAGTTCCTTTGCTTGCTTATGGTCTATGCTTGGCAGGTGGATTGTTGATCGCAGTATTGGTGGGAGTACACAGGTGGATGCTGGCCCATCACCGACAGCTAATAATGCTAGCCCAGTGCAGATTGGTGGATGCTATATGACTTTCAACTCCAATTGAAATTCCAAAGTAGAGGTCTCGCACAGTACGTTTCACGCGCTCGTTTCTCCCGCGCACCTGCAGGGCGTTGAATGAGCTCCCGTTGGATGTCTTCCCACAGGGCTACAATATGGGTAAATTCAAGAGAAATATCAATAGGGCTCTTAATGGTAGACAGCGCGTTTGCAATACCGTGGGTGTTGCAGATGTCCATAGGCGGCGGTGACTGCTTTACATCAGGCGGACCGTCTGCTTGTTAGTCACCTTATGACGACCTCTGTGGCGCGGCGGGCGAACGTTCAACTGCGATGCAGGAGGTTGAGGGTTCGATTCCCGCCTCGGAACAAATATTTTCTACCTGCAGATATTTGTTCAGGGTATTCTGGGTATTTACTATGTATAATAAAAAATATCTATCTATGCAATATATTTTATTAAGGATATCAGTTGTCTAGTACCCATAACACAAGCTCTGCGTAGCTTGGGGCTAGATAATGTTGTGTGAACTGTCCAGCATTATTTATTTATTTATTTATACCATAAAAAAAAGTGATGCTGGTTTCAATTCACGTTTTCTTTCAACGTTTTAGTTACTAGATAACTATAATTATGAAATATCGGGTTACATAAAATAAGCCCTGTAAAATAAAGGGTATGTGGCAACCCTATTGGGTGTTTATTTTACGACCCTGTCGTTATAGGATGATAATAAAATTGTCAAGTGGAGAGTCTATTACGTTTTATAGTAGGTACCTGTCTCTAAGGATTCCTTCAGATTAAACTATTCGATAGATTCCTGAGGGATCTAAGCAGTTACACGAAAGTTACAACTAAGTTATAAGACGTAACAGAAGAAATAAATGTCTTGAGTTATCCCAAAATTTTGACAGTTACGTGGTAAGGGTATTCTCTAGGGTACGACAATAGGATAGGTCTGACTCTATGTAGGTACCTACAAAGAAAGGCAAGGGTAAATTTCATTTGTGGCCTGTTTCTATCGGAGCGTTAGAAAACGCTAGTAATGATGTTTTTGACGACAGTTATTCTTATAGACAAGTCTACAGGACTAATAGACTTGGGTGCAGAAGAGAGAGCATCTAAATAGCATCTAAACTTCATCCAGGGAAGTACTACTACCTTACCTATTTCTTCAGCAAATTACTAGTGCTTGCATTGCTAAAATTAAATCCGACGACCTCTGTGACGCGGCGGGCGAAGGTTCGCCTGTGACGCAGGAGGTTGCGGGTTCGATTCCCGCCTCGGTACAAATATTTGAACGATCTGCAGATATGTGTATCAGTTTTGTTTGATATTTGTGTTCTGGGTATTTTTTATGTAGGTATAATAAAAAATGTATATCTATGTAATGTATTGTATTAAGGTATATCAGTTATCTAGTACCCATAACACAGGCTCTGCTTAGCTTGGGGCGAGGTAATGTTGTGTGAACTGTCCATCATATTTTTTTTTTCTTTTTTTTCTGCCACATATTATTAGAGCTTGCATTAAATCAAAATCAAATCAAATTGCGCCAGTTTGCCATCAAGGCTGCGTTTCTCTGCGCTTCCGTGATTACAAGTAGCCATGTAATAGAAATACAAAGTATACATTGTATTAGTAATACAAAGTGTTGAATATTGATATAATTGTGTTCTAGACAGTCCAAGACCAACCCATTGGATCGGCCACGCTAGGACAGGTTTTTATTGTAGGTAACAACCTCGCGTTGAAAAATTCAGACCTCATGTTTCGAATATTAAATGCGCCTGACACAAGCTTCCGAACCCCCAACACTTACCTATACATTATAGATGTTTTGTGTCACACGACTCAGAGTCTAGTGTATACGAGTATTAGTGTGCACTTCTACTTATTAAACATCAAATACTCCTTAACTTTAGGATACAGCAGCTTTGGAACATAGTGACTGTACGCCACATCCATGTGCGCCCATAATGGGTCTTCCACTTCAAAAGCTTCTATCACGTTTGGGAGGTTTGGTATCAACCATTTAATATCACGAATGTCTACTATACCATCGTTTCTACCGTAGATTACGAACACAGGAACAGTCACAGCACTCAGGTTGTATACCGGAGGCTTGCTGGTACCATATAGTTGTGTATTCTTTTGTGATCCGTAGTCGAATTTGTGGATAGTCTTAGATCGAACGATCTGTCCATAACGCGCCATGTTATGAACCGAAGTGCCTGAAGGAAAGTTAGCGACCATGTTGAGTAAAGAGTCTTTGGTGATGGAACCAGGATGATAGCCGTCGAAGTAGTCCTTAATCAGCTCACAGAGTTGAAGAGCAAACTCTGAACTTCGGCAGAAGAAGTTAAAAAGCTGCTGCACCAATCCATTTCTCGGTAACACTTCGTAAATTCCTACATCAAATAATGCTTTTTCATTGTTCTCGAAAAATTCGCTCAGTTTTCGAAACAAAGGAGATTTCGTCGAAAGATGTCTTCCAGAAGGAGCCAAGGCGATCATAATATTGGCCTTCTTACAGTAGTGCGGAAGCTCCGAGCACATTATGAAGAAAGTGCCTCCACCCTGCGAGAAACCGATATAGTTTAGTTCCACAGCTCCGGTTTCATTTAAGACCTTATCGATGGAAGCAGGAAGGTCGTATTTCCCGATCTCGTCGGCACAGAACTGCCAATATGCTGAGTCGGAGTCGGGGTCGAGGGTGACGTGTCTGCGAGAGTAGTAGCTACCCCGCGCATTGCCGAGCCACACGTCATGGCCAGCTTGCGCCAGTATATACGCCAATCCAGTTCTAGGGTCTTCATCCAACCAACTTGCTGCACTCATTAGAAGACCATGCATCAGCAGCACTGGAAGCTTTCTCAGCTCTTCTTTATCTTGCTGTGAACCACTCTCTGAAGTGATCCTTTGTAATCCCAACACATATCCATCATCAGTTATGACAGTATATTCACGCACAATATAACCATGTCTTGCTACTCGCGCTGTAACAGATAGCAGAGTGACTTGAAAAGAGTTTTTAAGCTCTTTATTCTCCAGGGGATGCCTTTGCGTGAAATTGCTTCCACGAGGTATCCGTTGCTCCAAAGGTTCTTTCTGCTCACTGTCGGGTGACGGCCTGGTCTCTTCAAATGCTTGTATGTTCTCCTCATTAAGTAGGAAGTCTTGCCGTCTGTCCAATCTCTTGTCGAAATCTTGATGGTTCTTCAACGTTTTTGATACGATGGGCCTAATCAATGACCAATCCTGGTATAGATCTAGAAGACTCTTCAATACCTTGTCAAAGTCATGGTGATTCTTTTGCGGAACCTTAAGAGATGTCAGTGGTTCTTGTAGATTCTTGTCTACGCCTTGTATCCTAGTTTCTTTATTATTATAATTCTTACTCTTTAGCACTTTAGGTTCCACATTGAATGACAAGACCTGTAGATTCGTCTCCAAAGCTTCGGATATCACTTCACTGATCATACAACTCAAAGTCACGACCGTGTAAAGCCGTGTTGGGTTCATGATACCGACTGACTGGAATTACTCGTTTGATCGTGTTTTGATTAGACTTGTATTACCTTGTTGTAGGTATAGCGACCGGCAACAACAACGAGTGGATAACTCACATTTAAGGTAAATTCACCTTTTTACATCGCCTAACTATAGTAATTAGGTATCGGGTTATCACAAAAAAGACCAGGGTAATAGTAAAAACTATACGTGAACAGTAGCCCAACTACGGTGAACCACAACATTAGATAGATAGATAAACTCTTTATTGTACACCTAATAAAAGTAAACAAAGTAAAAAACAACAAACTAATTTACAACGTATATACAACCCGTTCACCGTAAGATGGCACCTGCCTTGGTTGGCTGCCAACCAAGGCAGGTTCCATCTTATGGTGAACGAGCTGTACAAGGTAAGTAGTACTAATGTAAGTGCAATATTTTTATAAAGTAAGTATATCTGATGTGTATGGACATAGTAATGGCCCTGTGCTTCCTAACTGTGTATAACATCTATCGCTAAGTAGGTATGTACCTACCCACCTCTGTCCAATGACAAGTGCTGCGCCGTAGTAATAAACTACTTTCATAGTGGAAAAGTCGTTTTACTCGCTTGCGTACCTCCCATGGAGGTATAATTATTCTTCTGAGGTACCTCCCTACACAAACACCAATATCTTAATTCAATAATGTAAATAAAATTATCAATGCACTCTGAATTTTCTCCTCTTTCATTTGCCAGCACAGACAAACACGACACGACACCAAAAAAAATAACAAACTCCTCCACATATTGGATGTGATATTGTCATAGTGGTATTGTTTCCGTCATAAAGTCATTTCTCATTTAAAATGTAGCCTACGCCGGACCATAATAAAGAATTGATTGACACATCATTCATCAAAATTGGATGATTAGTTTAGGCTCTACGGTGGAATATACATAAAAACAAACATACATACATTGCTAAAAACATACCCCTTCCTCTTGGCTTTACCATAGTCGGGTAAAAACAGAGTTTTTTTGGAAGATCTTAGATCGTTAGCAGCGGTCTTCAGGTAGGTAGGTAGCAACTGTTTCATATTATGTTTTTTATTTTTTATTTTGTACTTACCTTGTTTTATGTGTATTATTCTTTCTGTAATAAATAATACATTTATTTACAGAAAGAATAATACAAGGTATGTACAAAATACATATGAAACAGTAATTAAATGTATGTTTAATTAAATTTTAGTTTTTTTAGGTTGGCTCACTTGTCTTGCAACCGTCGATTGGATGGAAGCTGCCGCGAAGTGGTCGAGGTTCCTTCAGTGCCACTTGTGTCATCTAGTCTACACATTTAGGTATCTCTACTATGTTCTATAGGTATTAGTATTCTGCAGTTTTATGCATTAAGATTTGTTTGACCTCGAGCACAGATAAGATAATACTATACTAGTACCTCGAGAAGAAAAGGCTTTGCATTTCCAAGATAAGAATAAGTTTTATTGTTTTCTATTTAGCGTGGTATCGTTTTATGGCCGACACCCTATGAATAACTAAGAAGCTTCCATATCATTAAACCTGCCAAAATTGAGCCACGGAACACAGAGACTCGTCTCTCTCTATCAAGCTTGTAACCTTGACCTGCCTAAATCATCGTCAGCTTCAGTTTACTTCATAGAATACCTTGATGAATTGTGTCGCCTCCATATATGACTTCAAGTGACTTTAAAATGTCGTCAGTCCATCGAGAGGGGGACCTCACGACCCCTGAGCGTCGGGCGAGTAGCTGGCTGAGATGCGAGAGGTTGCAGGTTCGATTCGCGCTGTGGGACAAATATTTGTACTCGTAGTTTCTGATACTCACGATACAGGGAATCCTAGTGTGGGACCCATTCGTTGAAAATGCTCGGGACCCCTTCGTAGAAAATCGTTTTTTACTAATTGTTGTGTGAGGTTTTGCACTGCGTGTGGTTTTAAAATTATAGAACAAATGCCTAGACGAAAGCAAAAATTAGAAGCTTTTTTCTAAGTCACAATCAAAAGCTCCTACGTAGGAGCGTATCAGGTATATAGGTATTAGGTATAGGTAGTATAGGTGGGTATCGTGTCGTATCGTATCGTATGTGTAAGCTCCTACGTAGGAGCTTTTGATTGTGAGCATTAGTACAAATATCCGGTGTGGGCAGGGCTTTAAACTTAGAAAAAAGCTTCTAACTTTTGCTTTCGTCTCGGCATTTGGTGTATAATTTTAAAACCACACGCAGTAGTAACCTTCACACAACAAGTAAACAAGTAATAAATTTTGTTAAAATAAAAAGAACCCTCAACGCAATGAAGCGGCTGAACCGATTTTGATCAAACATAGACCAATACCAAGACCAATCCCGACAAATTAACCTTTCAAACAAAAACAAAAAACCGAATTCGGTTCATCCGTAAGGGAGCTACGATGCCACAGACACACACACACACACACACACACACACACACACACACACACACAGACACGTCAAACTTATAACTCCCCGTCGTTTTTGCGTCGGGGGTTAAAAACTGCAGGCGTTAAGAGATTTTCTACGAAGGGGTCCCACCCAGGTATTAGGTATTTTAGGAACAGGCAGGGTTACCAAGTGAGCACCAGTACCACGAGCAAAGAAAAAGCCAGAAAAACGACGAGTTCAAAATGATATTCGACATGCAAAGTAGGTAGACTGCTGCCACTACACTATCGTATCTACTTGCAAGTACCCAAGCAATGCAATCCGCTTGCCGGCTTGCCCGTCTTTATAGAGCAGGCGTTGCATTGTCAGCCGCGTGACCTAGTTGCGGGGATCGATAGCGGGGCAATGACCCCGGCCTGTACCCGGTGGATTTCATTGATAACATCTGCGATCACACTTTTAGATTCGTTTTGTAGATTGTAGAGCTTTTATTTTGATGAATATACAGCCCGGAGCTGTGATGTGTCCGGCCTAAGATAGACATGAATATACAGCCCCCGGAGCTGTGATGTGTCCGGCCTAAGATATACATGAATATACAGCCCCCGGAGCTGTGATGTGTCCGGCCTAAGATAGACATGAATATACAGCCCCCGGAGCTGTGATGTGTCCGGCCTAAGATAGACATGAATATACAGCCCCCGGAGCTGTGATGTGCCCGGCCTAAGATAGACATGAATATACAGCCCCCGGAGCTGTGATGTGTCCGGCCTAAGATAGACATGAATATACGGCCCCCGGAGCTGTGATGTGTCCGGCCTAAGATAGACATGAATATACAGCCCGGAGCTGTGATGTGTCCGGCCTAAGATAGACATGAATATACAGCCCGGAGCTGTGATGTGTCCGGCCTAAGATAGACATGAATATACAGCCCCCGGAGCTGTGAACTGTACCAATACTTTTTGTCATTGCAAAATGTCCAACAAAATTGAGCTTATGTTATTTATTGAATTATTTATATATATTATATTATGTTAGGTATTTATGTAGCTAGTTATTTAGAGTAGGTATTTAATTATGTTTATCATTTAATCTCAACCTATAATTAATTTTAATAGCACTACCACCCACTCTACATTACACAAAGGTTAGCTGGAAGAAAATGCTAATTAGCATTAAGTTCGCCTATGTACTGCTTTTTGTCTTGTGCAATAAAGAATTTTCTATCTATCTATCTATCTATGTGTCCGGCCTAAGATAGACATGAATATACAGCCCGGAGCTGTGATGTGTCCGGCCTAAAATAGACATGAATATACAGCCCCCGGAGCTGTGATGTGTCCGGCCTAAGATAGACATGAATATACAGCCCCCGGAGCTGTGATGTGTCCGGCCTAAGATAGACATGAATATACAGCCCCCGGAGCTGTGATGTGTCCGGCCTAAGATAGACATGAATATACAGCCCCCGGAGCTGTGATGTGTCCGGCCTAAGATAGACATGAATATACAGCCCGGGGCTGTTATGTGTCCGGCCTAAGATAGACATGAATATACAGCCCAGGGCTGTGATGTGTCCGGCCTAAGATAGACATGAATACACAGCCCGGAGCTGTGATGTGTCCGGCCTAAGATAGACATGAATATAAAGCCCGGAGCTGTGATGTGTCCGGCCTAAGATAGACATGAATACACAGCCCGGAGCTGTGATGTGTCCGGCCTAAGATAGACATGAATACACAGCCCGGAGCTGTGATGTGTCCGGCCTAAGATAGACATGAATATACAGCCCGGGGCTGTTATGTGTCCGGCCTAAGATAGACATGAATATACAGCCCAGGGCTGTGGTGTGTCCGGCCTAAGATAGACATGAATACACAGCCCGGAGCTGTGATGTGTCCGGCCTAAGATAGACATCGCCCGTCTCCTTCCGTGGATGTTGTAAAAGCCGACTAAGGGATTACACCAGGGTATAGAAGGGTATGGGCAGGATACACACCAGTACACAACACCTATGCTGCGATCACCAATCCGCCTGCCAGGCGTGGTGATCATGGACAAAAGTATTTTCTGCATGGCGCCTATAATCTTCAACAAGATACCATTATCTGTTCGATCATTGTCAAGTTTAAATGTATTTAAGCGCAATCTTAATTACATTTTGGTTAAAAAAGCTTATTATACTGTAGATGAGTTTTTGTGTGACATCAGTATTTATAGTTAATTTCTGGGTAGGTAGGTATTATACAAATAATTTCTGAGTACAATAAGACTCGACATGTATGAATTTTATTTTTATTTTTAATTAGTTATTTTTAATTGTTGACATTTTTGATTATCTTTAGTAAGTAGGAAACTGCGTAGTTTTTTTTTTTTTTTAAATTCGTGCCTGCTCTAATTATAAACTTGCCGATCTGTTGTATAAATTGGCTAATCCGACTTATCTGTCTAATGTTTGTACGCTGAAAAGCAGAATCTAGCGATCTTATCCTAACAACCTAACATCTAATGCATTTTGTATTGTACATAGATTTATAAACAATAAATGATTTAATGATAATGATTTTAATTATTAATGTATTCTATGGCCTCGTCCAACCGGGGAAGTTTAATAGGCAACTGTTTATTTTTATTTTTTTATTTTTTCAATGTAATTTCTTTAAATAAACACCAAATCGACAACCTACTTGCTAAGATATTTTACAGTTTCTATTGTGAATTACTTTATGATAACCTGGTATTTATGGTATATTTGTATAATACACTAAGTAAGTAAGTAGTCTGCGTGAGATAATATTAACCAACTAATTACGCCAGTAATTGTAAAATGACCTCGTTGTCTGTGGCGTGGCGGGCGAGTAGCCGGCTGAGATGCGAAAGGTTGCGGGTTTGATTCCCGCTGCGGGACAAATGTTTGTATGATCTGCAAATAACTTGTTCCGGGTCTGGGTGTTATGGTACCATGGTACTCGTAGTTTCTGATGCTCACGACACTGGTAATCCTAATAGTGTGGGATCAGGACTATGTGACTGTTGTGTGTTATATGTATAATGTTAAAACACCTTGTAGAGTGCCAGTCGGACTCGCACACGAAGGGTTCCTTACCATCGTACAAGATTGAACACTATGTACTATTACTATTAGGACATCCTTTAATTTTTAGGGTTCCGTACCCAAAGGGTAAAACGTAACCCTATTACCAAGACTCCGCTGTCCGTCCGTCGGTCTGTCTGTCTGTCCGCCAGGCAATATCTCATGAACTGTGATAGTTAAAGACAGTTGAAATTTTCACAGATGATGTATTTCTGTTGCCGCTATAACAACAAATACTAAAAAACAGAATAAAATAAATATTTAAGGAGGCTCCCATACAACAAACGTGATTTTTGTGCCGTTTTTATAGATAATGGTACGGAACCCGACCACACGAGTACGGCTCGCACTTGGCCAGTTTTTATTTTAGTTTTATTATATGTTCTAATAGAGACTATTGTAGTAAGTAAATAAATAAATAAATAAAAATAAAAAAGTAAAATCTGTACTCCGAAAATTTCCGATAAACTAGTGTATTTTGTACGGAAAAAACTAGACGCGGACGAAGTCGCGGGCACTCCGAAGTGACGTATAAAACAATTTTATTCTACACCAATATGAATCCAATCTGGATAAACAGACACGCGTGTAATTAAATGCTTGAAGGCAAAAAGCATTCTGTAATAAAAGTAGGTCTGTAAGTAGGTCCTTACAGCTTTTAAAAGTCCTACCACGATACTTATAGCCCATTATGAATCCGCGTCTTATGAGCAAATTGTTCTTTCGTTTCTCGTAAAGCCTTTGTAAGCTCCTGTGTTTTCCATAAAATGAAACCTTGGAGTGAAATGAATGAAGGAAAATACCTATCGTTCTTTATGCGTCACAGAATAAATAATTGTTCTTTCATAAAACATTTTCACTCCATATTTATTTCAAAAAATTAATCATCCGGGAACTGTTTCTTCAGTCTCCTGCCCTGCCTGCCCGTCACCAAAACCGATCCAATGTTAAAGTGATAGCAAGTTAAGGGGAAGGGGGAAGGGCGAGGGGGAAGGGGGCAGGGGGAGGTCACAGGGAGAGTTCGGGGGATGTTCGGTTAGGTTAGATTAAATACTAGTTGTAAAAATATAAACCCTGTCCTATATAGGTACCATAAGGTATCCTATGACCATATTTAGTCGTTTCTGTCTATCCACGAATTGGTATAAAGGTGACTTAATTCCGTGCGACAAAGCTCTTTGTTAAAGACGATAAAGTCAAGATAAAAACACCATCTTCTTCCACCGCTTTGAGCCAGGCCTTACGAAACGCCGCCATGATTTCGCGTGCAAAACTTTTTAATGGCATTCGCAAGTTGCTGTTGTAATACGAACAGGCGTTTAGCTGTGAAATTGAATGATACCACAACACGATCGCTGTTGAAACAAGGTTATTTGAAGAATTAACTACAGTTAAATTTTAGTATTACGATGATTCAATGCTAATTATATGTTGTTAGCATGTGTTGGAACTGTCATGGCTGAAGGTGGGGTATAACGCTAAATTAGGTACCAATCTTAGATTAGATTTTTATGTGACTAAATCAAGTACAATATTAAAATTAAAAATATACATGGATACGACATTATGATACCGAGGGATCACCTTGACAGAAACACGACAGTATAAAAATTTCACGATAAAAAAAAAAAAGTTACCTCTAACTTTTGGCTAGATTCGATTGTTTGTCAATATGGTACAGATTATTGGGTCAAAAATTAGATAAATAAGATCAATACAATAAAATGGAGGGTCCACGGGTTTTTTTTTTCAATTATATATATTTCACGAGATATTCAATAAAAACCGATTTTTCAAGCGGCGCGTGGCGTTTTCTATGTTTGAAAAAAAAGTAGCAGTCTGAAGCCTTTAACAAATACAATATTAAACACTCGTTATCAGCTGTGGTTTTTCTCGCGTAGTAACAGGAAAATAATAATTTTATTTTTATTTGGACTTTAAACTTATATCTCCTAGCGCCTTGTAAGAGTCAAAATGCTGCCTGACAGTAAAAATTGGCGATTTGGTACTTATAGAAAAGACCTCACCGGAAGCCATCCCGAATAGGCAAGTCAAACCTTACCCAACCAGCATTATCCTGCTTCCTTAACGAGTAAACAAGCCATCCATTATCCAACTTCTAATCAAACTTCGACGAAAGCTTTTACATAATTAATTTCCAAGCATGTTCTAAGGCCCTATTTACAGGTGTTCCGCACAAGTTTGGTAGTGACTGGTCTGAAACTAACCTGTATGAGTGAACTTTGACCTCGGCCCAATAGGTAAGTTTCTAAGGCTTGTGATAGCTCAATAGAGGAAACTTACTCGTAGTTAGCCAAAACAACTGGGTGTTGGTTGCCTTGCCTAACTACTACTTACTTCTATTCAAATTGAAAACTAAACTTGTAGGTACTGAAATAACCTACATATATATAGTCTTCTACATTCATCAGTCTAGAAATACAGAAATACAGAAATACAATTTATTTGTAAAACCAATTTACATGTCAAAAAAATAAATCCAATATAAATAAAATCACAATTATAAAGCATAACATAATATCAAGTGAAGGTAGGCACAAGACAAAACAATTACCTACACTAATAATGACTACACAAGTAACCTTCTTTCGAGAAGTTCGCTCACAGAATATAAATTCTGCTCGATTAGCCAACGTTTCAGACGAAACTTAAAACTGGATAAACTGCCATCCGATGTGACAGAGCCTGGTAGTTTGTTGTACACTGCCGGACCCATTACGTGAGTTAACTTTGAGGACTTCGTGAGGGAGCGGCCGATAGTCGCGAGCTTCCCTGCGTTCCGCGTCCCGTATGAGTGGATGTCGCCATTCTTCTTGAACCCTCCTAGGTTTGACAGGACGTACACACCGCCACTTGCTTATCACAATGCAGGGCAGTGTAAGTATGCCTAGTTCTTTAAAATGTGGTCTAGCAGAGACGTCACGTCGTATATTAACTAAGGTGCAATATGATGATATAGATGTAAATATACATAGATACACTTCTTTTTCCCCTCAAGGGTAGGCAGCGCCTCAATAGGCCTCTTTTCACAGTGAGTCGCGGAAATATAGACGTGACAAGGGGTGAGCTCATCGCCGCCAATGCTTCCCACGACTGACTCGGCTGACGCTTTCTTCCAGTAATAACACATTCCTTAATAAGTTAGCAGCCAGTACACAAATTATACCAGCGAATCTTAGATGTAGGTAAATGTATACCTACCTAATGATAAAATAAATCCTTTTTATTTTCCACTTAGTTAATATGGTTTTTGTTAAATTTTGTTTTGATCTGTTTCTTAAAACTAATGTTTTAAGGCGCGATAGGTTCTCAAATGTCTCTAGAATTTTAAAGTTTTTGATAAGAATTTTCATAGTTTTCTATGAAGAAAAAAATAAATGATATTCTTGAGCTTTTTATCTAGTGAAATCAATAATTCAATACAATATAAGAATTACTTCACTCGATAAAAAAAAATTAACAATGATACCTCCTTTTTAAAATTTAAATGCTATTTTTCACTCACTTCTCTCACGTTTTAATTTTTGAAACATTTGGTTACATGTTAGTTATTGTTTGAGTTAGTGAATTCATCAACAAAATTAAACAAAACTTTGATCGACATTTTTATATAATTTTTTTATACCTAAAAACACGGTATCAGAGCGTGAGCTCGCCTTCTTCGCCTCATACAAAAATGTTCGTTGAACCTATAGCGCCTTAACAAATAAACACACCTTTTATTTGCACTCATTCCTGGTTAGGAATCCCTCTTAGGCCTCCTCCGTTTATTGGATGTTTCTCTATCTTTCGCTATGGCCATCCATTGTTTCGCATTAAAATAACCACTTGTCAGAGGGCCATGCAAAGGAGCATCCTAAAAATCAGGAAGATACACAAAATCAAAAGCTAGCTAATTGGAAACAGACAAAAGTGACTGATGGTCTCCAACTCTCCACTACTCGCTCTCGATGCGACTCGATGGAAAGGGCCAAAAGCCAAAAGAAGGCCGGGTCGACCAAGAAATAAAACCAAAGGCTGAGAAATAAAACTGTGAGTGTTTTTAAAATTATCTATATTTTACAAGATATTCAATTTTGAGCGCTTTTTTGAGCGGTGCAAGGCGTTTTTTTTTGTATTATGGTTTCTGTCTAGGGTTGTGTCATGTGATGAATAAAATACTGCGGATATTTACATAGACTTACTCATCGTAAATTACCCTCCAGTGCCCACTCGCTTACAAAGCATTGGTTGTATTTTATGTAAATTCCCCAACGAACCGTCCTTTCTCAATCACAGGAAATAAGGAAAATATTAAATTAATTTCGTGTTTTCACCCTATAAATAAGGAAAATTCAGAGATCTTTACGTTTCTAATGGGTATAAATAAAATTAAATGGATTTGCAAGAAAAATTGAGAAAGTAAAATTTTTATAAAACGAACTCTCCAGTAGTGACGGATATGGGGGGAGGCCTTTGCTCAACAATGGGATGATTCAGGCTAACAGTAACAGTAACAGTAACTCTCTCGACTTTTCTTGCACCAGTGTTTTCAGTGTTCCTACACCAGTTTTTAGGGTTCCGTAGTCAAAGACAAGGAACCCTTATGGATTCGTCATGTCTGTCTGTCTGTCTGTCTGTCTGTCCGTGTATGTCACAGCCTTTTTTTTCCGAAACTATAAGAGCTAAGCTGTTGAAACTTGGTAGGTAGATGTATACTGTGAACCGCATTAAGATTTTACTTAAAAAAATTAAAAAAACACTTGTTTTTGGGGTAACCCATACTTAGAACTGAAACTCAATTTTTTTTTTCATCAAACCTATACGTTTTGGGTATCTGTGGATAGGTCTTCAAAAATGATATTGAGGTTTCTAATATCATTTTTTTCTAAACTGAATAGTTTGCGCGAGAGACACTTCCAAAGTGGTAAAAAGTGTGTCCCCCCCCCCCCATAACTTCTAAAATAAGAGAATGATAAAACTAAAAAAAATATATGACTCTCTCTGAGTGGGGCTCTGAGACTTTACATACAGATATTCTATTTCACGAAGCCCGTTTGTCTGTTTGTCATAGTGCGTGCACATGCACATTGTTTTATTTTATTTTGCGTAAGCTCAGGAGCAATTAGTCTAGACCATGACGCGGTCCAGGCCACTAGTGCTTATCTTGTTCACGTCAGATTTTGTCAGCGAATACCGTCAGCATGTCAACTACAGACCGTTCACCGTAAGTTGGCCCCTGCCATGGAGTATTTACAGGTGCCAGCTTACGGTGAACGGTCCGGCTCGTTCACCGTAAGTTGGCACCTGCCATGGAGTATTTACAGGTGCCATCATAAGGTGAACGAGCAGGACCATTCACCGTAAAACGGCACCTGCCATAGAGTATTTACAGGTGCCATCTTACGGTGAACGAGCAGCGCAACGAAAGAGCAGACTTCGAGAAATAGACCAACTGTACTACAAGTAAAGTACACATTATATACCTACTCCAAATACCATTAGCCTAGTTAAATTTAATTATAATAATCTCTCACTAAAATCTCAGCTACCTATTTCCCAAACATGGTTAGATCCTCGTTACCAGCAATAAGTTCAGACAGATAACAAATAAGATGTTATCAAATAGCGCTTCATAAAAGGCATAGTCCACCGTAGCGCCGCTGATAATACGCGGACGCGGCATACCAGCAGCGATTGCTGGCGTTGTGTTAAATGAAGCATGTGTACGCATCTGTAGCGACGCTCCAGTGAACAGACGCCCTCAAATAGGCAGATCAAAGAGTAGGCTTGGCTAAGCATTTTGTATTTATCCAACATTTTTATTGCGTTATTCGTTTGATATTCAGATTGAGTTTGAACGCCTCCTTCTGTGAGAGTAATTGTTTTCCTGTTGTGAGGAGTGGCGCTTATATGCACTTGTACGTCGTTTGACTCGAAATGCTCGGAAATGCCTAAACATGTTGTAAAGCTCGCCTCATCTTGAAAAACCCTCGGTTCTGAAGCTGATGTATTGAAAACAGGTTTATCAATAGCTTAGAGCAGAGGCTATAACATCCGATCCGAAGGCCGAAGGATCGAATAAAAGTCGAATTCAAAAGTATTTTTCATCCCCCCATCTCGGAAAGAGTATTTTTTATCTTCAATATCTGATTGCAAAAGCCGTTTTTATCCGCTAGAGGATAGAGTAAATTTGAATTAAGAACATCGTGTGCACTAAGTTTGTGAATTCAAAACATCATTAAACCTATTTACTTCTACCTCCATGGTGCCGAATTTATCATACAACCTTTTTTAATTTGTTAAAAACTCAATTTGTTAAACCTTCTTGGTGTATTACTTTTTTTTTGCATTTAGTCATTTCCTCGCTGATGTGGGATGAAAAGTTACTTGTTGCACTCGAGTGCAAAGATTTTTCACCTGGTGCTCTTTTGAACGCTAACACTCAGGATTTTAAATTATCCTTAGCTTGCTCGGTCATCAAAAATGAGAACGCGGTTAAAAAGCAACTTTGCACTCTTATACAACAAATAACTTTGAAAAATTAAATCACTATAGGATCACTTTGAATCATCTTATAAGCTGAATTGACTTCTGTTCTAACGCCTCAAAACCTAGAAGAATCAGGCAACAAACACGGCGGGCTCTTTATTTGATGATACGTCTTGCTACTAGTTATCCAGAAGCTGTCCTACATCGAACAAGCGGGTAAGCAGCGACTAGCCTGTATGAATCCCAGGCCATTGGTTATTTTTACTCAAATGTGCTTTAAAACGTACTCGAAATTGTGAATGGAAACATCGTGAGAAACCCGAGATGTTTTAGAACCGAAAATTCGGAGACATTTGATATCCACCAACCGGCATTGAGCTAGTGCGAGTGTCAACGGTGGGCATCTATATCATGAGCTGATTATCAATAGCCTGAAGCTACAGGCACATGAGACTTTCATCTTTATATCTCAGGATGGTGGGCGCAGTGCAATGCCAAATAGGGCACGTCCCAAGTGGACTGACTAATGAGGTAATGCACTGTTAAAGGCAGAGGTTACCGCTGGGCCATCTGCAAGTTTTTTTTTTGTTATACTACTGTATGACGGAACAAGCAGATGGCCCACCTGATGTTAAACGGTAACCTCTGCCTCTGAACAGTACATTACCTCATAGGTCAAGTCAACCTAGGACGCACTCTATGTGGTATTGCCCTGCGCCCGCCACCCTGAGACATAAAGATGAAAAGTGTCATGTGCCAGTAATTTCACCCTGCCTGTAATTTTTGCCCTTACCCTTCAAACCGGAACACAGCAATGAGAGCACTACTGCTTTGCGGCAGAAATAGGTATGGTGGTAGTACTTCCCCGGACGAACTCTTTCACAAAAAAGCTCTACTACTGTTCCGTCAATCACGCAGTTAACCAAAAAATGTTTTATGCCTATTGATGAAGTGTATCGAATTTAAAGGAGAATTTGTGGTTGCAATTACCTAGTTTTTTTTTACGACGAATAATATTGGTATTTACGTTATTCATTCCCTGGGTCCCGTGATAACAGATAAAAATTGAAAAGCACCATTCTTACTTCCTACTAATTGCTAAGCTACTAGTGATTATTATAATCAAAGAGCTGAGAAAATTCTTATCAAGTAAATTAATAATCCCAGGATCCCGGGATCCCGGGATTATGTATATATTTTGAAAGGAATAACCTAGCTATCCTATTCTTACTATCTTCTAATTTCCAAGCTAAGTATTTTGTTATTATAACCATAGTCGATACCTAAGTACATGTGCTGAAGGTAGATCAATGAAAAAAAAAATAGACGAGTATGTAGGTCGGTACTACTTGTACTATTATTTATTCTGTGGTACTACCTACATAGGTAGTACCAAAAAAAATACTGCGTACGGGTGATGTCACCAGTACACCGAGGAAAAGGTACCTATGTATCTCCTCCATAGACATACCGTTTTTGAATAAATTCAAACTAGAACACGGCAATATAGTTATTGCTAGTTATGCTTACCTGTTCATTACTATTATTACTATTATTATTACCTATTCATAATTATTTTTACACTACGTAAATGATGCAATAGATAATACCTTTATTTACAGAAGGAATACTACAATGAAAACAAGTAAGCAGGTATATACAAAATTACAAAAAATACATATGAAACAGTTGTGCTACCTGAAGACAGCTGATCTAAAGGTAGCTCAACTGATCCAAATCACTACCAGACGATAGATAATACCTATGTATATGTAGGTAAGTAGATGCTAATGTACTTAAATGTACAAAGCTTAAATCTGTTGAGCGATGTTAATCATCATCTACAGAAGTCCAAGGCTGGACTAAGCCTCCTCATAGAATGCCACGACAAACGATCCTGGCTCGCCTTCAACCACCGACTTCCTACAACCTTCGAACTTTCAAAAATCGAATTGCCATATTTTGACGTAGGACCGTGTATGGAATGCTAAATCCATCGTAGAGAGAGTTATTAGAATATCATTGTTTACCGTACTTATGCCAGATGTTGGGTCAAGCGCAGCGGGGTTTAAACAAATAATGTATAATTTAAGGGCTCTAGTAAAATAACAAAAAATGAGCTTGTTCAATATAACAATAAGCTTCAACTAAGTAGCTAAAACGGGGCGGGGGGATGACGTCGCTATGATTAGTCAATGATCACACCAAATTCACCCTTAGCATGGGCAGGGACTTATGTTGCTGATAGTACCTACTAAGGTCAACGCCAGTTAGGTACAGATTTTTTGTTTTTGATAGTTTGTCAGTTAGTGCCTAGGCAGATTGTAGATACTACATAAATACGGACACGCTGCGACGGGCGCGGCGCGACGGCACAGAATAACACATACACAGAATATCTAATATTTACGCCATGCTACGCCAACTATGTCTTGATTTATCAACTCTATCGGCCGTTTCTGCTTTGGTTTTAGCGGCTTGGCGCGCCTTAAGTCCGTGTGTGGTGTCAGTGGTTATGTTTTGGTCACCGTTTCCTTTAGTATGCGGCTTTATAAGAATCATTGGATTGTGAACGTCGCGTCCAAACAAAGACGTAGTGTAGTGGCCTTCCACCACGCTGGTTCTTTGCAAAGGGTGCGCTTCACGCCGTCCCTTTCGCGTACGGATTGGGGGTGAGTTCGGTTTTGGGTTCTATATTATAATTGGGTTATTATAATAAAATAGTTGACCCGAATGTCTGTATGTTATGTTTTTGTCAAAACGCGCGGTCACCTCAAATTATAAGTATGTATATTTTATTCGAAGACTGTCTGATTGTTTGTTAAGAAAAAACATGAAACGACAAGTTTTTTTACAAAAAAATATTTACGAAATGAATTTTTAGGTCTTGCGAAAATCAAAATTTTTAAAAAAAAAAAGAAACCTTTGTGTTCTTTGTTGGCTCATTGTGGATCGACATGATGCATAGTTTTATACAAGTTAGTGCTCGCGAGCTCTACTGTTCGCAGAACTATTAGTTATATAGGAATGTTATGACTGTTTCTAAGAAAACTTTATAAAAAATTATGAAACAGTCTGTTTGGTTTTGTACAATGTTTTTCTATTCGCTTCAATCCTGTTTTGCATGAACCACATCTATAATGCACGATCCTTCATTCTTACAGAAAGGCGACTATCATAGGTACACTTTGGTTAACCAAACTTCCTTTAAAAATACCATTGAAAAATCTATCCAGTCCAATTTCAGTTCCTAAGTCTCTGTACGCAAAGACGTGTAGGTAAGGTACTGTTTGAATGCGGTCGACGCTCACTCATCCGTAAACGGGTGGTGGCCATTGAACGAACATTTATCCGGGTTTTCTGATTCCGGGCGTGTTTCGATAGTAACGCTTACACCGGGTTTATAGCGGTTACCCGGATGTGACGGGGTTTTGTTAGCGAATTGATATTATCTGTGCGTAAGTGGATGGGGTTGGGGATAATGTTGACTGATTTGTATTTTATATTCGGCTGGTCCCTACTAGGGATAAGGGGATCCCTTAGGGGGTGGGGGGGGGCCTTTCGAAGAAAAAAAACAAAACTTTATTTTACGTGAGTTGTAGATTTTCCGTTTGAAGTTGTTTACCAGAGCCATGTTTTTTTTACCAGTAAAGCAACATTCGTTTCCAACACACAACCTCTTACCCAAAGCGCACTCTTCCTTCCCTCGGGGCTAAAATTAATTGTTAAAAGCAGCGCACACCTGTATAGCGTCCCGAGGGCTCGCTCGGTCGGACAGGGGGTGATAGGTTAGCTATAGTGGAGGGTAAGTTAATAATAAGGAAGGGTAGACTATTAATAACAGCTGTTATTAACCTTTTAAACCAATTATCACCCCTTATCGACCCTTTGTGCGTCTATAGTGCACAAAAGTGTATATAGCTTCCATGGGAGTCTTCAAGTCCAAACTGTACCAATACTTTTTGTTATTGGAAAATATCCAACAAAATTGAGCGTATGTTATTTATTGAATTATTTATATATATTATATTATGTTAGGTATTTATATAGCTAGTTATTTAGAGTGGGTATTTAGATATGTTAATCATTTAATCTCAAAAATAATTATTTTGAATAGCACTACCACCGACTCTATATTACACAATGAATTTTATTACACAATTAAGAAAATGCTAATTAGCATTAAGTTCGCCTATGTACTGCATTTTGTCTTGTGCAATAAATAATTTTTTATCTATCTATCTTTAGTTCCTTCGAATACCTGGTTATAAATGTCGATGTGACCACAAACAAGTCCATTTATATATTTTTAGAATTTACAGACCGAATCCTTTCATTTGATTCCCAGCTTATTTTCTCACAAAAACCATAAATGACAAAATTACGATGTTTTAATGATTGGATGTTTGTACGTTTGCTATACAATCACGCGGAAACGACTAAATCAATTTCCATAAAATTCTGTACACAAATAGATTATGAGCTGGATTGAGCAATAGGCTATTTTTTATCCTGGTAAAACGCGAGCGAAACCGCTGCGGACACTAGTACTAGTATTTATATAAATTATAATTTTTCAAACTTTTAAAATTGGATTTAATTTTCACCTTATGTGGAAACTTAAGTTTCACGTCACGTAGTTTATGACATGCTAAACGTCCGAACGCTTCATATACATATACATCATACAACGGTGAACATAGTTACATTATATATTGCTAATATTATAACCCTCCTTTTGCTATAGTTGGGTAAAATACATAAAAGCTTTTGACACCCCGTCTATAAAGAACTACAAGTCACTTTCCTGTATTAGGGCCGTTTTATTTGAATAGCCTGTTTCCCGCGGAGCCCATTTCCTGTCTGTGACGTCACCTAATGAGTTGACGCAGCTTCCGGCGGATTCGGGCGGATGCTCATTTCCGAATAGAACAGAATTTGTTATTTGTTTTGGTTAAACTTTTACTTGAAAATTACGATGAGCTCCGTTCATTAAACCCACACACAACGAAGCTCCACGTGTCTCTCCGTGGATACCCGAAATGAGAACTCGCCTACGACAACGAATCCTTTACCGATTAAGGTGGGGTATAACGCAAAATTTCCAATCTTAGATTAGATTTTTAACTGACTAAATCAAGTACAATATTCAAATTAAAAATATGCATGAATACTACATTATAATACCGAGGGATCACCCAGACAAAAACACGATAGGACAAAATGTTCGATTGTTAGTCAATATGGTACAGATTATTGGGTCAAAATTTGATAAATAAGATCAATTCTCGTACAATAAAACGGAGGGTTCAACCTCGGTGTTTTTTAAAATTATCTATATTTCATGAGATATTCAATAAAACCACGCCTTTTTTTATGAAGGTTTCTGCCTGGCGGTGGCGCAGTCTTAAGCTAATATACTAGGGAAGGTGCGTATTTACGCGACCAGGGTTTTGCACCAGGTTTTTGCTTTCAAGTACGCATGGCTATTCTGCGGCGGACCCTAAAGACTTGAAAGTAAAAATATAATAAATAAATAAATAATGTTGGACAAGTTCACATAACATTATCTAGCCCCAAGCTAAGCCAGAGCTTGTGTTATGGGTACTAGATAACTGTTATACTTAATATAATACATTACATAGATAGATATTTTTTATTATACATAGAAAACACCCAGAACACCCTGAACAAATATCTGCAGAACGCACAAATATTTGTTCCGAGGCGGGAATCAAACCCGCAACCGCCTGCGTCGCAGGCGAACGTTCACCAGCCGCGCCACAGAGGTCGAATATACTTGCAGCGTGCAAGTAAAGTCGCTAGTTCCGCACGTAGAAACCTAATCGCCCTGCGCAATCCAATTGCTTGCAAGGTTTTGTAGTTCTTTTTCGCAGATGCGCTTATAGTATCTAAAAGACAGTTTGATCTAATTTCCTATGCAAGTATTTGTCCACTTGCAAGTATTTACGTTTTTCAAACGCAACTTTGTTCCCTATTTATATTTGGCACGGATCAATTTCCCATGCGGAAAAATGCTTGAAGGTATTTTGAACGCTGGTTTTTGGCTCTGGTATCTTAAGGTAGACGTACTTGGAAGCCCTGGTACTCGATTTTGCAAGTACCGCTCACCCCTATCATATACGAACTTGCAAATTGTATTGTTACCACCAACTTACCTACCAAGTTACATGAACATTGAAGATTGAAATTGAAATTGAAATTTATTTATTTTGGAAAATTTTTTACACAAGAGCAGTATACAAAAAGGAAAAACGGTTCAAAAATTATCGTCCAACTAAAGCTAAGGCCAAACCAACGCGTTCAGCCCGCGTCCGAAAGGTGGCGATCTCTTACCATTGATCGCCACCGTGCACGCCACTGAGGACGTTGTCGGTCTATCAAGCGTCGCACCATCCTACACTGTGGCATCTGGTTCCTCAAGCCCCTTTATTCCCCAACCGTTGTCGGTCCTGCTAGCTATGTGGCCTGAGCATTGCCACTTCAACAAAGGCAGCTGACATTAGTTCCACATCACGGATCACCTAGTAAACGGTTTTGAGGCGCTATAGGTTCAACCAGATTCAACGATCATTTTTGTATGAGGCGAAGATGGCGAGCACACGCTCTGATACCGTGTTTTTGTGTATAACAAAATAATATTAAAATACCCTATACAGTTTTTTTTTTAATTTTGTTGATTTTTCTAACTCAATTAATAATTAATAAACTACCAAATGTTTCAAAAGTTAAAACGTGTAAGAAGTAAGTTAAGAAGTGTGTAGTAAGTAATATTACAACTTTAAAAAAGTGGTATCTTTGTTTTTTTTATGTCCGCCGATCGCTATGACCTGCCAGTTATGAAGGCTTTTATCCGGGTCCTGACCAGGTAGGTAGTCTCGCTGGAGTCTGTTTGGTCGGGATTCGGATGAGAGTTTTCACCTCAACTTATAGCTATAACTAATGTATTTCTAACATAGTTTTTAAGAATAATACCAACAAATAATGGAACTAATAATGTCTGATTTAATAAATGAATTATATTATATTATACGAATAGTGTATAGAATTTATAATATCACTAGATAAAAAGCTTAAGAATACCATAATTTTTTTCTTCTTGTAAAAGAACAAGAACTTTTATCAAAAACTTAAAAATTCTAGAGCTCGTTCGTTGTAGACATGCTGTGAACTTAGTACGCCTTAAGGTTAATGTACTTAATTGCCAGAATTAAATTATATTTAGGTAATCTATTAGTTGTGACGGGATGGCAACATTTGGAGGATCGATCATGATCGCTCATCTATCAAGCGTTGCTAATTGAAGAGCACTACAGAAAGTTCTCGATTCTTATTCATATCATGTTTAATATTAACAAAACGTTACAATTTGTAAATTAATTCTTTGTGTCTGAGGACGCAGTGCAATGCCACGTAGGGCGCGTCCTAGGTGGAAATAACCTGTGAGGTAATGCAATGTCTATGCTGAGGTTACCTTGTAAAATCAGATGGGACAAATGCTTGTGTCACTCATCAAAAAATAGAATTTTAATTATTGATTTCTTAATTTTTTCCTTTTTATAAAATTTTCACTAATTGCAAATATGTTTGATGTACGATATCCAGGCCGGCCTCACGTAACCAAGTCCGATCGGGCTCGGCAACTTTTAACATGGCTGTGCTATCTATAATAACCAAGTCCGATCGGGCTTAATATATATTGCGCTAGAAAAATGGATCTAACGTACTAATTATTACGCCAAATCTAACCGTATTTTTCTAGTCTGGTCTCCCTGAATCAAGCTACTCATTGACAATAATATTTGCTCTGTGCTAACGTAGTTTGATTTTACTATGGGAGTTCACTCTCCCTATGTCGAGATTTGCTCTGCGGTAACAAATTGATCGTAATTTTCCAATAATAATCTCTAAAGTTCTAAATAGATTACAACTTGTGATTACAAGATTCCTAAAGGGGATTTCACAGTGATTCTATTGGTAGTCTCAGTTTTATGCTAGCTTTAGTAATTAGTTCTAATTTTACAATTAATTGAAGAGACATCTCCTGCCGCCATTTTTATTTTTGCAATACGTGTTCTAAAGATGCGCCGAGTACGCGACATTGCGATTTCCTCGCAGCTAGAGAAGTTAAAATATTGATTTCTTAATTGTTTCCTTTTTATAAAATTTTCACTGATTCCAAATATGTTTGATGTACGATATCCAGGCTAAGTACATACTAAATAAAATTAAAAGTAGAAAGTGTTGTGATAAAACATATAAGAAGCTTTTCCATGTAGAGAGATGGTTACTGAGTGGTGATAAGATGGAATGAGGATCGAGTATCCACGGTACAGTTCGCATCCATCACCTCTGAAACATACTCCGTGGTATCAATTCCACTTGCTGTTGCGCGATACCTACTAGACACGCCTCATTTAACATAATTACTTGTATGTACGGTTACTTGTACTAATATTTATTCTGTGATACGGTGCCTTTAAGTGTACCTGCTCAATTAGTACACAGTGCAGTAATATTCATTAGACATTAATCATTATTGGGATGATAATTTGGCCTATTTATTTAACGTGTACCTGGTATAAAATAATATGTAATATAAATATGGTTGTAGGTTTCTATAAATCGTATTTTTAACCCGCGACGCAAAAACAACGGGGTGTTATAAGTTTGACGTCTCTGTGTGTGTGTCTGTCTGTAGCATCGTAACTCCCGAACGGATGAACCGATTTTGATTTTGTTTTTTTTTGATAGGTGTATTAGTCAGGAGTGTTCTTAGCTATGTTTGATCAAAATCGGTACAGCCGTTTCATTGCGTTGAGTTTTTTTTTAATTTTACAAAATTATTTTTTTGTGTTAGTATTATTTTATCTGTGCTTGTGTTCTGTTACAGACTTAGAGCGTTGCTGCCTGATTGGTTACCGATCTCTTACGACAAATTACTTGGGCCACTTAAATTAACACGACGAAAACACAAGAAGGTCAAAATAAGGGCTTTTTAAAAAAACCCCTTCTGAAAGTAGTAAAAGTAGCTATTCCCATGTGATACAACAATGACTAAATCGTAATGCGTTTGCCTGTCCACACGTTTCCAGTTTCTATCTTGAACTACATCATCAGATCCTCATGAACTCGCGTCATCCTACCCACTCGGGACAACACAGCCCACCTACATCGTTCTCACATAAAAACAAAAGTAAAACCGGTCCAAAAAATATTACAGCAAATCGTGATTCCAAAAGTTGACGAGGTTTTTAACTTTTAGGGGAAAAGCATCAATCCATCAGATACAAAATTAGTATTGGGCTACCTCGGAATCATGCTCTATACACCAGCAAAATAATCATCAAAATCGGTTAATAATTGGCAGAGATACTAGACGATTTGAGAACCTCTTCCCATTTGTTTAAAGTCGGTTAAAAAGATCGTTTGCTTTGAATAACACGAACCAGAGGACTTGATAGGTCGCACAACGAGTAATGAGCGCTGACCTTCAATACGCGGTAGTAATTTTTTGGGTCGGTAGCGAATGCGCTAATGTAAACATGCGCAATCAACCCCACCGCTTTCGCCGAGCGCTCATTACTCGTTGCGCGACCTCTAAGGAGGGCTCCTCCCTCTAAGGCTCTAAGGAGCTTTCAACATTTATCAGGCTCTTTCATACCTTAGGCGGGGGTGCGGGCGCGCTGCCGTGCCGCGCGCTGGCAGAGTGCGCGCGCCTGGTGGCCTTGTAGTGCAGGCGCCTGAGCGCGCCCCCAAGACGCTCGGGAGAGCCGTCTCCTCGCGCCACTGTCATGCTGCCGTCTGCACCTTTGAACAGGCTCAACGTCACTATCATCATTGAAAGCATCCTTACAGAACATACATTATTCATTAGTCTTCAGATATTTAGTTGTCCTCATAATTAATAGTCACTATCAGAGCGGAGCATAGTTTATCATCATTTTTAGGGATCTAAAGTCAAAAGTATTTATACATTAAATTAACAAGGCTCATTTTAAATCGCCTTAAAAGCTGAATAGACTCTTGTTACAAAGCGACCAAACCTAGAAGAATCAGACAACAAACAAGGCGCAAGCTTTATTTGATGATCCTTCTTAGGTGGAAAGCGCCTGTGTGGTGCCTCGAGAACAAGGATAAGCTGATTCGAAGAAATAGAAACCAATTTAAAAACCTTAGGTATATAGGCAGTCCAAAGGAAGATGTAAAGAGAATCAGCAAAAGTTCATAAGACAGCACACGCTACGCTTGGATATACCTACTTGTAAATAACAAACCAATAATCTACATCTTCACTAATATCATAAACACGTACACTTTGTTTGTTTGATTGTTTGTATGTAATGAATAAGCTACATTTCTTGAATAATTTTGAAGTGGTAAGTAGATAAAATCTGCTAATATTTTGGAAGCGACCCGAACTAACTACACCCAGCTAAACCACTGCGCGAGTTCCATAGTTGGCAACTAGTTACAAACTTATATCATTAACAGAATTCTCGGATTTCGCAGTTTCGATTGTGAGTGTCATGAAGCGAAAACGGATCCAGTAGACGTCAAACATATTCGAGACCATATAAGTACCTACTTAAAACCTATAGCTATAATGGATCCACTGCAATGAAGCCTTCGTGACTCTAGGAATAAAATGACTTTACTCAAGGCTAAAAAGGTTAATGTTAGCGCTGTCCTGACAGATCACGCCTGCTAGCAGACCGTGTAATACTTTCAAATGAGGCCCGTCATTTGAACGATTAGGTACATATGGCTAAAGGCAACCTTTTTTGCGAGAAACTCGTTAACGAGTCATAAATTGCAGATTGCAAAGCATAGATAGAGTTTGATAAGAACATTATATTCTGAGTGTTTGGAACCGAGAGCTACTCTCGGGCGACGGGCTTTATGGTGGCCATATACGCTACGATAATTCGTTACGATCAGACTGTACAGTTCGAACGGTACAATTTATCGTACATGGCATACAAGCTATATACGCTACGAGAAAAGTTACGATCAGACGGTACAATGAACGGTTCTGACGCACACGTCTCAGCGATGGCTTCGACAGACGATGTTTTAGCAGTTGTTGGATTAATATTCGCCATGAAAAAAAAACTGAACCGGAAAAATCGTAGTATGAATGAATGAATGAATGTATCAAAGAATGGCTAATGAAAAGAAGAGTTCATTCTCATGTCAATTTGTTGGAGGAATTAAAGATGTTTCCAAAAGACTGGCATAATTTTTTAAGAATGGATCATGATACGTACTTACATCTACTGAATTCGGTAGCACCAATTATCGAAAAGCAAGACACTATTATGAGAAATGAAGACAAAACTGAACACGAAAACTAAACGAGCGTATACACGTTACGATCAGTCGGTACAGTTCATCCAATTCCGATTAATCAATTGAAATGTTTGAATAGTTCCGTTAGACTGCACAGTCTTAAAAAATCGGACGAAACTGTACAGTTTTATAACATACATGTAGCTATTTATCGGTACCGTTCGAACTGTACAGTCTGATAGTAACGATTTCTCGTAGCGTATATGGCCACCTTTACATTCGCTGTTTTTTTTTCTAAGAATAGGGCCTTGAAACTCTGTCATCGGTGCCAAAGACTTGTTCTAGGCTGGACTGCTACATGCCTAACACCCAACAGTCACATACATATTAGTCCTGATCCCTCACTACGATCCCGTGTGTCGTGTGTATCAGGAACTACGAGTACCATGCTAACACAACACACAAATTAGCATACTTATTATAGGTTGAATTAGTGGAACTCGATAAATATGAATAAGATCTACCCTTTTTCTGCGAAATAAATCATTCATTTATTCATTCATTCAAACCAGGAACAAATATTTGCAGATCGTGCAATCATTTGTCCTGCAGCGGGAACCTCATATGCATCTTAGCCGGCTACTCGCCCGCCTCGCCACAGCGGTAAACACAATGATGTCTGAGTGATGTATTGCTATGTTTTTAGATAGGTGAAGGTAAACGCACCGACCTGCGACGTATTCAGGAGGGGGTCGAGACGACTGGATCTTGGGAGATTGGTGACGCCCATCCGCCTGCAACAATAATAATGATAATAAAAGCAAGTAGCCACCTACCCATATTTATCAACCCTTTTTTAGGGTTCCTTATTTATAATTGGCGTCGCACGGCTTGTGCATTTACCATTTTCAATTATGTCTGCGGAAACTTTAAATTGGCCATCAGCGTACTTGTAGCAACTTATGTTAGCTGCATGTATTTATTTAACTTCCTATAGTGTACCCATCTAGCTGTAAGTTTTCCTAAAACTTTAAAAATAAAATAAAATAAATAAATATTGTATTTTCAATATAATTTGCAACGTTACAATCCTTCCTTCGTTAAAGTCACAGTCAAGTCATGTTTTAGTAAAACAGTGGCCGTTTTACAAAACTTTGGTAGGCAAGGAAAATCACGCAATACACTTTCATTTCATTTCACTACACTTGTGCTTAAAATGCCACCAAAATTACAACAACATAACTCAAAAAAACACTAGGAAATGAAATAAAATAAAAGTAGACGACGTCTCTTGCTAATACTATTGAAAATGGCTGAGAGTCATAGCACCCCTTACTACTATCCACAAACCGTTAACCTAGTTAGCGCGTCCATAACATCGGCATAGTATCTAATCTACCCTACTACCCCGTTTAAGAAACCTTCAAACACAACCGCGCCTTTCACCTTTTACTAAATCGCTACTGCGACCCATGCGGGTCGTTTCGACCCATAACCGCATTGTCTGCGCGGCAAGCGCTGACGGGTGGGGCTTTGAGGCAAGGGCGATGTTCAAGCGACGATAACTCAAAACCGTTGAAGATGAGTAGATATGAGCTGGTGTCTAGTTTGTGAAGTTGTTCATAATAATATTATCGTCAAATGTATTATTAAGAGCTCCAAAATGTGCGGGTTTTGCATGGATGCGTGGAGGTCTCGCACAGTGAGTTTCTCGCGATCGTTTCTCCCACACACTTGCAAGGCGTGAAATGAGCTCCAGTTGCATGTCTTCCCACAGGGCTACACTACAATATGGGTAAATTCAAGAGAAATAACAATAGGGCTCTTAATGGTTTCTGTTAACATATAACCTTCGCGAGTACCAACATACAGATGACAGACAGATGGAAGCTTTGCCAGTTGTTGCAAGGACGCTTCGCTCGGTCGGTCGCCGAGGTAATCAAGTGGCTACCGCCTCTACCTCGAGCCACAACACAAAGCACCTCACTCCTAAACTCAATAAAATCAATTTATCTCACCAGGAGTGCACTCAGCACCGCCGTCGGCGCCGCTGAGCGCTGCTCGCGCACAATTCAATTGTCCTATCAGGTGTATTAGCTACGAAGTGGAGCAATACATTTTTGTAACACAAGAAAATATTGGTACTTACTTAAAATACGTATTAGCGATTAATAGCCGTGACAATATCATCAATATAATTAAGTGATCTGATGATGATGTTTTTACAAGCTTTTATTTAACTTGCAATGTATGTATATTTGTCTGGGTGGAATCCGGGTGGAATCTTGCAACTGAATTTTGAAGCAGTTATCCTCAACTGATTGAGCTGAAATTTAGCATAACTGTCAAGTTCCGATGACAATAAAATATGATGGTGATAGCGAGCTAATCTGATGATGGTGACGGATGGTGGACAACGAAACTCCTCGATGGATAATAGTACGACTTGCCGTTTTTAAGCTCATTTTGATCAGCACAAGAAACGATCACTAATTTTATAAAAGATTGTATTGAAAAATATATTTAAAAAAAAACTTATATTGTTTTATTTGCAACAAATCAAACCAATACAGATAGCTGAAAACAACTACGTTTTTACGGTTCAGGCCCCAGAAAGAAAAAGTGAAACCCTGATAAGACCACTTTGTCAAGCAAAACCCATTTTCTCAGGAAAATTTACCCTTTCCATCAGTATCGGTCCAGGAAGCATATTTCACGAAACAGACTGCCGATCACGAAGTTATGAACATTTATGGAAAGTACGTGTCCGACATGGCAACAAGCAACCCGCGTCACAATTACCTGTAAGCTACCCTGAAAAGGTAGATAAGCACACAATCACATAGAAAGCATGTCACCTAAGCCTGCCTGCCTACCAGCGCTTGCCGGCCCGAAGCCTAAACGGCGAACGGTAGCCGTGATCGTCTGAAATAAAATATTAACTACCTATGTAGTTAGACGACAATTATCATAAGAACCAGGCTTCGACCAATGGACGGACTAGCATAGTATTGTTTTATCTGTGCCCATACAAAACGTCCGTCAAAATAAGTCACAATGGGGAGCCACAGGCAAAACTAATCTCAGATGGCGCCACCATCGCTGGTGCTTGTCATTTAGTGGTCTTGTCTGTTTCTCATCAGAAGGGAAACGGTGTGTACCTTTATTTTTACACTGAAATGCACTACACAGAGGCATGTTTTATACCAGACTATTATTTAATGTTTATTTTCTAAAATTATCCATTGACATTTGACACTTATGACAGTTTTTTTTAACTTGTACTATTATTTATTCTGTGACATTGATAGACCTTTGTTTGGCTACGAAACAACACCAGCGACTATGCGCCACCTAGCGTGTTAAATAAGCAGTGTGTCTCCCTATTACAACACACGTACGTTACGTCACTCGTTGCCGTCACAAAGACCGACTGAAGCGAAGTGAGTGAGCTCACTTTATAAGCTTCAAAACTATCCTACATAAGGCCGGTCCATACTCCATACTTAATCCAGGTATTAATGCGCACAAATCTACATACTGCGTGAGTAGAGGAATAATTTACCTGTATGAGAAGGGAGAAGTGAAATCATTTAGTTTTTAGTAGTAGTAGAGCTTTTTTTGTGAGAGTTCATCCGGGGAAGTACTACCACCGTACATATTTCTGCCGCAAAACAGTAGTGTTCGAATTGCTGTGTTCCGATTTGAAGGGTATGTGAGTGCCGCTGAAATTAAAGGCGCATGAGAGTTTTCATATTTATGTCTCAGGGTGGCGGGTGCAGTGCAATGCGACATAGGGCGCGTCCTAGGTGGACGTGACCTATGAGGTAATGCATTGTTCATAGACATTTTGTGCTGCGGCCTAATCACTAATAGGTGCCTGTATCTTCAAAACCAAAAACTGAGATTATAAATTATCTAGACAACCTCTTGACTGATTTCGCTCATATTCGAAATTGTTGTTTAGAATTAACTACCGAATGTTTCTGCCACATATTATCAAAATTCGTCTGTTAATGGCGCCGCAGCAGTTTTCCCCCTTTTTTGGGAGAAATACCGTTCCAATCAAAAATCGCCGACGACAAAAAAACTATGAAATTTTAGAATTCTTATATCAAGTTTTGTCCAGATAAGTAGAAAAATACAACCTGTACGCGAGTACCAACATACATACATGTAAAATACATAGACATACATTACATCAGATCAGATGAAAGCAATTTTTTCCAGTTTTTGCAAGGATCACAAGCGGCGCTCGTTCAGTCAATTAATAAAACGTAGCATTTTTTTTATTTTTTTTATACTACTGGAATGGCGGAGTACGCAGATGGCCCACCTGATGTTAAGCGGTAACCTCTGCCTATGAACAGTGCATTACCTCATAGGTCACGTCCACCTAGGACGCGCCCTATGTGTCATTGTACTGCGCCCGCCACCCTGAGACATAAAGATGAAAAGTCGCATTTCACATTGGATAATCAGTTGAGATTCAGATCAAAATCTCATAAATGTTCTGTAGAAACTTTAGTGGTGTAAAACTTTACGAGCTTGTATCACGAGGTAGAGAGACAATTATACATACCTTGGTATCTATAACAACTTCGCAAGGGCATTCTATAATCCTACTAATAATATAAAAAATAAATAAATAAATATTGCTGGACAGTTCACACAATATTATCTAGCCCCAAGCTAAGCAGAGCTTGCGTTATGGGTACTAGACAACTGATATACTTAATACAATATATTACATAGATAGATATTTTTATTATATATAGAAAATACCCGGAACACCCTGAACAAATATCTGCAGATCGCACAAATATTTGTTCCGAGGCGGGAATCGAGCCCGCAACCTACTGCGTCGCAGGCGAACGTTCGCCCGCCGCGCTACAGAGGTCGTCATACGGCATAATATAAATGCGTAAAGCGGATGTTCACGTAGCGGCTGAACCAATTGCGATGAAATAAGATATTTATTTTAATGAATGATGGTACAAGCAGATGGCCCACCTGATATTGATCGGTACCCTCTACCATGAACAGTGCGTTTTCTCATATCATAGCGGCATCGCACTGCGCCCGCCACCCTGAGACATCTTCTTCATCGTGTCGATGGTTCAACCATTGAGACCTTAAATTAATCAAGCCCAGAACCTCGCCACGTCAATAGCTTTGTCATTGGCATCGCAAAGATGTAATTGTGCATTTGTTTGGGCATCGCGGGCAAGAAAGTAGAATCTGTTCAAAAAGAGAAGCGTCGTAGGGTTGAAGGACGCTAGAGTCTGTTCAAAAAGAGAAGCGTCGTGGGATTGGAGGGCTCTAGAGTCTGTTCGAAAAGAGAAGCGTCGTGGGATTGGAGGGCGCTAGAGTCTGTTCAAAAAGAGAAGCGTCGTGGGATTGGAGGGCGCTAGAGTCTGTTCAAAAAGAGAAGCGTCGTGGGATTGGAGGGCGCGGCTGTGCTTATTTACCTTTTTTGTTTAGCGGGCAATACAATAGCGCGTCTGTTCTATTTAGATCATTTTGCAACTGTAACTATTTATTTAGTATAAAATTCAAAATGCCGACAGTTTTAGTAGTAGTAGAGCTTTTTTGTGAAAAAGTTCGGCCGGGGAAGTACTACCACCACTACTATTTCTGCCGCAAAGCAGTAGTGCTCGCATTGCTATGTTCCGGTTTGAAGGGTAAGGGTGCCGGTGAAATTACAGGCACATGAGACTTTTCATCTATGTCTCAGGGTGGCGGGCGCAGTGCAATGCCACATAGGGTGCGTCCTAGGTGGACGTGACCTATGAGGTAATGCACTGTTCATAGGCAGAGGTTACCGCTTAACAACAGGTGGGCCTCTTGTTTGTTCCGTCATCCAAGTAGTATAAAAAAAAACCTAGGCTAAAAAAATTGTTAATAGAACTGAGGCATTGTCTGAGGCGTCGCTCCACAGTCACATTATATATCGTCAGAGTACCCCCATTTAACTAAATTGTACCTGCAGCGGCCCACCTGGCCTCGTAATCGGTTTAAGGTGGGGTATAACGCAAAATTACCAATTTTAGATTAGATTTTTAACTGACTATATCAAGTACAATATTCAAATTAAAAATATGAATGGATACTACATTATAATACCAAGGGATCACCCAGTAAAGAAACACGATAGGATAACATTTTCTCGATAAAAAAAAACACAAATTTACCTCTATCTTTTGGCTAGATTTGATTGTTTGTCAATATGGTACAGATTTTTGGGTCAAAACTTGGATAAATAAGATCAATACAATAAAACGGAGGGATCACCAACGGGTTTTTTTTAAATTATCTATATTTCACGAGATATTGAATAAAAATCTTGGCGCAATCTTAAGGATCTCCAGGTGGGCCAAGGTTGTCGGTGACCCTCTGGGAGCTGTTCCGCAGGCACCATGTAGTCAACTGGGGATTTTTTTCCAGCCACAGATTTACTGGAGCCTCGCTTGGATTGTCATTTATTGGTTGGGTCGATTTTATGAAGCTATTGCGGCATTTAAGCCTGACCTTACACCCGCTGGTACCATAAAGTGAATGTCTGGTGTCCGTCTCTTGTTTGTACTTTTCATTGTGTTCCTGTTCTTTGTGTTGTTATTTGTGAATTTAGTTGTTTTTTTTAATAAAATTTGGCAAAGTTATTTTTGTTTGTACAGATACCACAATATTGTAATTGATTAGTAGTATTAATGAATTGGTTAGTATTTATTTTATCCAATGTATGTAATAGAGATGTACCTATTTTAAAACATTTGCATGGTTGTGAAGCAAGAACATGTGCTCCTCACTATAACATAAGGCCTTCCATGTATCCTACCATGTTTTAGCAAATAAACTGATTTCAATTCATTTCATTTCATTTCATTTCGATTCAAAAACAGACTAAATTATGTAACTTGACGCAGAAGTCCAACGCTTTCAAAACTTTAAGCTTATTTGTAATTTTTCTAAAGCTCGGCTGTCCGTCTGTATGTCTGTCTGTCTGTCCGCCTATCACCAGGCTGTATCTGATGAACCGTGATAGTTAAACAGTAAACAGTTAAAATTTTCACAGATTATGTATTTATGTAGCCGCTCTAGCAACAAATACTAAAAAATAGAATAAAATAAATATTTAAAGGGGCTCCTTTACAACAAACGTCTTTTTTTTTGCCGTTTTTATCTATAATGGTACGGAACCCTTCGTGCGCGAGTCCGACTCGTATTTGGGCAGTTTTTATTTTTAATATGAATGGAACCCCAAAAATAGTTAGGGGTTTTAACTTGTATTATGAGTGCTAATAAAATATGTATTTGACAACTGAGTAGTAGGTAGAGTCCGCGCCACGACTGCAGTCCGCGCCACGACTGCAGTCCGCGCCACGACTGCAGTCCGCGCCACGACTGCAGTCCGACGCCCTTTTGAGGAACTGACGGTTATCAGGAGGTTGACGACCTCTGTGGCGCGGCTGGCGATGGTTCGCCTGCGACGCTGGAGGTTGCGGGTTCGATTCCCGCCTCAGAACAAATAATTTGTGCGTTCTGCAGATATTTGTTCAGGGTGTTCTGGGTGTTTTCTATGCATAATAAAAATATCTATCTATGTAATGTATTATATTAAGTATATCAGTTATTCTAGTACCCATAACACAAGATCTGGCTTAGCTTGGGGCTAGATAATGTTGTGTGAACTGTCCAGCATTATTTATTTATTTATTTATTTATTTATTTATTTATCAGAGGTAGATTTACGCTTTTGCATTTTTGCGCAAAGAAACTAGCGCTCCAGTCACCGAACTCTACAGATACTTCTGATCGGGTCTATATTTTATTGTATTCATACTTTTTTTTTTTTTACCACTTGAATGACGTAACAAGCAGATGTTAAGCGGTAACCTCTGCCTATGAACAGTGCATTACCTCATAGGTCACGCCCGCCTAGGACGCGCCCTATGTGGCATTGCACTGCGCCCGCCACCCTGAGACATAAAGATGAAAGTCTCATGTGCCTGTAATTTCACCGGCACCCTTACCCTTCAAACCGGAACACAGCAATGCGAGCACTACTGCTTTCCGGCAGAAATAGGTATGGTGGTAGTACTTCCCCGGACAAATTCTCACAAAAAAGCTCTACTACTACCACAGAATAAATATGAGTACAAGTACTACTACTAAAATGTACTTGTAGTATGTAGGTACATAAACCAACCACAAAACGAATAAAATTATATATTTTAGTAATTAAAAACCATCGTTCACCAGATAGTAAGGTTACTCGAGTTACATACAATTAATGAAGTTAACACATTATGAAGTAATGGAATCTAGATCCATCATCCATAATGTATGACAACATTAATTAAAAGCAAATTATTATCCGTGGGGCTACGAAACGAGCGAAAAGGTATAAGCTGCATGCATGAGTAATTTTCAATTTGCGTATAATTTTGCGGTGAGTGAGTGTGATAGTGAGGAGAAACTCGGGTTTAGTTCATAAAATAATTAGATATAGCAGTTTCCTGAGTAGGTAATTATAATTTTTCAGTGGTCTGTCTGGCTCAAGAATAGATCCTCCATCTCCTCCCGTGGATGTCGTAAAAGCCGACTAAGGGATTGCCCGGACTTGTCTGTAAGATTCGTTGGTATAAGATTTGTCCTGGCTGCTAGCTTATTTAAGGAATGCGTTATTACTTGAAGAAAGCGTTAGCGAGTCAGCCGTGGGAAGCAATGGAGGCGATGAGCTCACTACTTGTCTCGTCTATTTCACACGATGGTGTAACCCACAGTGAAAAGTGGCCCATATGTGGCTCTGCCGACCCTTCCGAGGAAAAAGGCGTGTCTCTATGTGATTTATTTTATTTTATTTTATTTTATTTATTTTGGTAAACCAACAGCGATTTATACAATATTATTTATGTTTAACATTAACAAAATTATGGCCAAAAAAGGTCTACACAGCTTAAAATTAACAAAAGATTCTACTTAGTACGATATATCAAACAAAACTTACTAGTTGATACAAACAGATTGATCTCGATGATAAAAGGGTGCGGGTGCATGAGTATGTATGTGTATGTGTGATGTATGTATATGTAAAGTCCGTTTCTAGTGAAAAGTTTGAGCATAACCATGATAGTTTCAAAAGTTATATGTGTGAAAGCAGTCGCAACGCTCACCTCCATCAAATCAAATCAAATATCTTTATGTACTAAAGTATGGTAAACTTATGGGTAGGTAGTAGTACATAATTATGTGTGCTCATACTTTTGCTTATAAAGCGTCCTTTACGGTATTAACATTATTAGTTGGAATTTATGACAAAGGAAAATTAAAATTAAAAAGTATGTCAAATTAAGAAAAAATAAAACTAAAACATTAAAAAAAATAAAAATAGAATACGTATACAATCAAATAATATCCATCTGTCATAAATAATTAAAATATAAACATTATCATTATCATTTTATAAAAAAGATAATAAAAAAATAAATTTTATTATAAAGTAGGCATGTCATTCCTATTTAAAAATTCTTGTATCGAGTAAAAGCATCTATCTGCAAGCCAATTATGAATTTTAAATTTAAATATCTCTAATGTCAGCGAAAAGTTAGCATCGTGTTAGTACAGTTAGCACAGTTGGCTGCTCCAGGCTCGCTGTCTGCAGCGCGGAGGTTAGCTTCCAATGTCATAGCCAAATCGCACTCAAATAAAAGCACTTTACCGAATTCAATCCTCGCGCCGAGAGTCGTGTGTGTATTAATATTCTGGCTTTATTACAATGTGCATACTGAGTAAACGTCTGAGATATAGAATATTTTGGAACCAGCTTTGAGCACTTTAGATAGATATTAACATAGACAGATTACAAATTAGATTATAAAATTTTATCCAAGTACCTTCGCACACAAAATTAGCTAAGCACAACCAGTTCCTCTGAGTTACCAGTTTTTTTTAACTTTGATATACATATTCATATTTTTTTATTTCAAACCATAAGGACCTTGAGAACACTTACTTTCGTCAAATTGCTAATACATGGAAAAATATAATTAGGTAGCTAGTACATCTTTAGTTGCAGCTGTATTTGGGCCACTTTAGGGGATAGACCTTTGTTTGACCACGATCTCACCTGTGTGTGCGGTACGGTACACCACCGTCACCAGAGTTACAACGTATTTAGTGTTGCATATATACGTGCCATGGTGTGTCCGGACTAATAATACACTCCATCTCCTCCCGAGGATGTCGTAATAGCCGACTTATGGATTACACTAGGGGGTGGGCAGTATCCATCGGAATACTGCGATTACCAATCCGCCTGCGAAGCGTGGTGGATGTGACAAATCCCCCAATTCTATAGTGGGCGTCCTCGTCTAGCAGTGGACGTCTAAAGCTAGGTTCATATTGCTGTGTCGAGGTGTGTTGGGGCGCCTTCTGTTGTATAGTTGACAGAGCGCGCCACAACACAACACAACCTACTAATGTGAATCTAGTCATAGGTAATAAACGTAACCGAATGCGTTCTGGCGCGCCACGACACTCTCCGACACAACAATATGAACCTAGCTTAAAAGCTGCAGATGGTGAAAATGCATTTGCACGCAGAAGGCTGGTGCCTACAACAGGACGCTTATTGTATTGAAAAGTTGTATATAAATAAATAAAATAAAATAAATAAATAAATAATGCTGGACAGTTCACACAACATTATCTAGCCCCAAGCTAAGCAGAGCTTATGTTATGGGTACTATAGATATAACTGATATAGGTACTTAATACAATAAATAAATAAATAAATAAATAATGCTGGACAGTTTACACGACATTATCTAGCCCCAAGCTAAGCAGAGCTTATGTTACTGGGTACTAGATATAACTGATATAGGTACTTAATACAATAAATAAATAAATAAATAATGCTGGACAGTTCACACGACATTATCTAGCCCCAAGCTAAGCAGAGCTTGTGTTATGGGTACTAGATAACTGATATACTTAATACAATATATAACATGGATAGATATTTTTTATTATACATAGAATACATACAATACATTAAATACATGTTTTTTTTTATTATTATACATAGATAATACCCAGAACACCCTGAACAAATCTGCAGATCGTACAAATATTTGTTCCAAGGCGGGAATCGAATCCGCAACCTCCTGCGTCGCAGGCGAACCTTCGCACGCCGTGCCACAGAGGTCGTTTTTGGTCGTTTGAGTTGTAATGCTATTTGTGGAGCTAGTAAAAAACTCTTTGTGAGGTATACAATTTCAATAAGCGTGGAAAATTCTCGTGCAGGGTAAAAATGTAATTTATTACACGTTTTATGAATTTACACGACGACGACAACGACAACGATTTAGACAACCTTGATGAATATTATAAAATGAATAGGATCAGTGTTAACACTGCGAAGTGTATGCAAATTTCATTTACGCGTAAAAACAAACCAATAAATTTCACATACAATATTAACAATACTGTAATAAAAAAAGTTGATTCTATACGAGATCTTGGCGTGAGACTAGATGCAAAAATGACAATGACAGAGCATATCGATATCATCATTGATAAAGCCTATAAACAGCTAGGATTCATTAAGCGAGTCTGTAAACCTTTTAGGAGTATTGAATGTATAAAAGTTCTATAATTTGCCTATGTTCGGAGCATTCTTGAGTATGCCTGCAGTATCTGGTCACCATGTTATATTGTACACATCCAGAGGTTGGAGTCCATCCAAAGAAAGTTTATAAAATATCTCAGTTTCAAAGACCACAGAACATTTGATTCTTACTCGGAAGCATGTAATTATTACAGTGTTGATTCTTTAGTGCAAAGACGCAAGCAATATGATGTCGTGTTGCTGTATGATATATTATCTGGTCGTTTGGATTGCCCTGAACTCCTTGGTAGTGTGTCGCTGGGGGCGCCATTATGTCGCACAAGGCATACTGAGCTCTTTCATGTCCCTCGTGTGAACACCAACTATGCACAAAACTCGGTCCTGTGTCGAGCTGCTAATACTTACAATAAATCATATTCTAGCATTGACATCTTTAGGCACTCGAAGGATACCCTTAAATGGGAAATTAAAAAACTGCATCGCTCATATGTATGAGTTTTATTTCCATGCATAGATCATCACAAGAATAAAACAAAAATGTCTAAAAACAATACCTAATACTATACTCTACTATACTTACACATACTTACATTTATAACACTCCACACTGCACCCACACCCACACGTACATCCACACACCCACGAACATACACATAGATTCATACACACATACACATACATACTCATGCACCCGCACACTTTTATCATCGTGATCAATTTGTTTGTAGCAACTAGTAAGTTTTGTTTGATATATCGTACTGAGTAGAATCATTTGTTAATTTTAAGCTGTGTAGACCTTTTTTTGGCCATAATTTTGTTAATGTTAAACATAAAGTAATATTGTATAAATCGCTGTTGGTTTACCAAAATAAATAAAATAAAATAAATTTAGAACGCTTTGAAAGAGTGGAAGTTTCACCTGCTGTAAAAAATATTTAAAAGTGCAACGCGTTTTGCTGATTACTTTAGCCACAGATAAAATAATACTAAACTAGTCTTTAGCGAAGCATATAGCAAAGCTGCCTCGCTTCAGTGAGGAAAATATGGCCTTATTGTGACCCGTGCTAAAAGTACCACTTAGCTGATAATCTACTCCTGATACTGATAGTCGACCTTCGTGGCGCGGCGGGCGATGGTTCACCTGGGACGCAGGAGGTTGCGAGTTCGATTCCCGCCTCGGAGCAAATATTTGTTCGATCTGCGGATATTTGTTCAGGGTGTTCTGGGTATATTCTATGTATGTATAATAAATAAAATAAATAAATAATGCCGGACAGTTCTCACAACATTATCTAGCCCCAAGCTAAGCAGAGCTTGTGTTATGGGTACTAGATAACTGATATACTTAATACAATACATTACATAGATATTTTTTATTATATATAGTTTTTTTTTATTATACATAGAAAATACCCAGAACACCTTGAACAAATATCTGCAGATCGCACAAATATTCACATCGCACAGAACCCGCAACCTCCGCAGGCGAAACTTTGCCCGCCGTGCCACAGAGGTCGTCAACAATAAACAATATCTATCTATGTATGGTATTGTATTAAGTATGTATATCAAGTTTTTAGTTTTTAAGTTGAGTGTAAAGAATAAATCGCCTTTTTTTTATCATTATCTAGTACCCATAACACAAGCTCTGCTTAGCTTGGGGCTGGATAATTTTGTGTGAACTGTCCAGCATAATTTATTTTATTTCTCCCCTGGACACTAAAGCCTTGAAGCCGCTGTAATATGTTTTTTTCTTTTTTTTTACATTGATCGGCCTTTTTTTGACCACGCACGATCTCACCTGTTGGTAAGTGACAATGTGGCCGAAGATGGAGCACAAAGGTCTAGAAGGCACCTATTCACTCTAGCCTTGAAGAGACCCAGATTATAGTTTTCAGGAAAGACAGACGACGGTAGTGTATTCCACTCCTTAGCAGTTCGCATTCAACCAATCTCAAGGATGTTTTTGCCATAGTACTCCCTTCTCATTTTCCCTGTAGATAAGTAGCCAAGTAATAACAAGATAAAACCTTTGAAAAAACAAGTTAAAAGTTTGAAATTACTAAAGACGGTAAATAAGCCTTCTCGATCTGAAAAAGTTATAACAATGAGATCACAGTGGGGGAGGACGTTAAAATCTACTTCGAACTTTCATAATCCTACCTGAAAAAATGTCTTTACTTACTAGAAAAGTATTCCATTCCATAACAAAATATCTTTACACGATTACATTACTTTTAAGTAGTTTTTTATTTATCATTGTCCTACTACACTGAGATATTGCCTATTTTTTAATATTTTTTATGCTACTTGGAATGACGGATCAAGCCGATGGTCCACCTCATGTTAAGCGGTACCCTCTGCCTATGAACAGTGCATTATCACATAGGTCACATCACCTAGGACGCACCCTATATGTGGTGGAATTGCACTGCGCCCGCCACCCTGAGACATAAAGACGAAAAGTCTCATAGTGCCTGTAATTTCAACCATACCCTTCAAACCGGAACACAGCAATGCGAGCACTACTGTTTTGCGGCAGGAATAGGTATGGTGGTAGTACTTCCCCGGACGAACTCTTTCACAAAAAAGATCTACTACTACTAAAATCCTTACTACTATTAAGTTTCGTTTAATGCTGTGCCAACCCCAGGCAGATCTCTTCATACAAAAAAAATTACACGTGCCGCACGAAAAAGCCATTTTTATTGAATATTTTGTAAGATATAGATAGTTTTACAAAACTCCTAAAGTAAACCCTTGGTTTTATTGTATTGATTTTATTTATCTAAATTTTGTACCCAAAATATACACCATTTTAATAAACAATCGAATCTAGGCAAACGTTAGAGGTAAGTTTGGTATTTTTTTATATAGATAAAATATTGTCCCATCGTGTTTCTGCTACAGTGATATCTTGGAATTATACATAAGTATCCATGCAATTTTTTTATCTGAATATTGTACATACTTGGTTTAGTCTGTTAAAAATCAAATCAACGATTAGGAATTTTGCGGCATATCCCACTTGAATCCCCGACAAATCTAAGATATTAAAGATCATAGGAAATTGGTGGATGGAGGCCGCTCTAGACCGGCTTTTCTCAAGGCATTAAATGTAGATATGGACTATGGACTATGTCCATCCACCACGACCATAGGACCACGACCATTCGGCTTCACTCCACCAGAATCAAGAAACTTTAAGTGTATTTTAACAATACTACTAATATCATAAATGTCACTAACGATGTTTGTATGTTTGTTACTTAATCAAGCCAAAACGGCTGAAGCTATTTCGTTGAAATATGTTATACAGATATATTATAACCTGGATTAAGCCACAGGCAACTTTTAATCCCGGTTAACGCAAGCGAAGCCTCGTGCGGACCCTAGTTAAATATGTACAAGCAAGTTATTATGCCAAGCTAAAACAAACGCACAAACTGTTCTTGATTAATATACATAATTGAATTACCCGAGCACCGATTTTCTCTTGTAACCTCAAACGAGCAATTTCCAAGCATTATTGCTATGATATTTCACTAAGTACCTTATTTAATCAAAAACATCCAAAGAGAATCAGAATTTAAGTAAACAAATTCTAGAAAGTGCATTTACATTGTAACAGGTACTCAACCGAACCACAGAATATAGACTGAACAATTTTTTTATTTTCTTTCGTTGCAGCTACGCCGTAGCAGACGCCGTAGCACTAATATCTTTTCAAATCTACAGAACGTAGATCAAAACAACCAAAACTCGAAAATCATGGTAAATATCCCGTTTCTAGTGAAAAGTACGTGAAGTACAGTTAGCTGAGTTGATAGTGCCCACAAATCGTCATCAATGTTAGAACGTCCCATAGCCAAATTGGTCAAGTGCTATTATAGGCGAAGATGCTGGTTTGGGTCCCACTGCATATTTTTGGTCACATATACATTTTACAATTATAATGCTTGATCGGAAATTATGATACAACTAATAGGTATAACCAAAATTTAAAAAGTACAAATTAATCAGTTGAGTTATCTAAAGACCGTTGCAAGCCTTCGACCATTGGTCGAAGTTGCAAGCCATCTGAAGATACCTTGATTGGTGCAAATCTCGACAGAGCTTGCTTATTGACGACCTCTGTGGCGCGGCGGGCGAAGCTCGGCCTACGACGCAGGAGGTTGCTGGTTCGATTCCCGCACTCGGACCAAATATTTGTGCGATTGCAGATATTTGTTCAGGGTGTTCTGGGTATTTTCTATGCATAATAAAAATATCTATCTATGTAAAATATTGTATTAAGTATATCAGTTATCTAGTACCCATAACACAAGCTCTGCTTAGCTTGGGGCTAGATAATGTTGTGTGAACTGTCCAGCATTATTTATTTATTAAATAAAAAAAAATAAAAAAAAAAAGTAATATATTGTATTAAGTATATCAGTTATCTAGTACCCATAACACAAGCTCTGCTTAGCTGGGGGCTAGAAAATGTTGTGTGAACTGTCCAGCATTATTTATTTATTATTTATTTATTTGAGCGTTTCGGGGTTGAGACTCAGGGTCCGGGTGGTACCGGGCGTTTTCGGAATTATTTCAGGGCGTCTAGTCGAAGTGACGCTTGACCCGAGAGCTGGTTCTTATCTGGCTCAAAGCATTCGTATTGCCATTCAGCGTACAATGGCAATGCAGCCAGCATCTTTGGGACGCTTCCGTCCGGTAGTGATTTGGATCATTTGTGCTATCATTAGATCGTTAGCAGCGGTCTTCAGGTAGCACACAACTGTTTCATGTTTTTTGTTTTTTATTTTGTACATACCTTGTATTAGTTCTATTATTATTTCTGTAAATAAATGTATTAAGTTACTAATAGGTATAAACAAAATTTAAAAAGTACAAATGAATCAGTTGAGCTATCTAAAGACCGTTGCAAGCGATCTGAAGATAGCTTGATTGATTGTTTGATATAGCAAGGATGGAGTTTGGAAGGATAACGAACCAACCGTGAACACATGAACCGCGATACACGCTAGCTGCCATGAGAGCCGAGTAGCGGGCAGGAGCTAGTTAAATTAAGTGATTGCTTGATTACCGTGAAATTAATGCTCCTTTGAAACAAACGATAATTGGTTATTTTCGGAAGGAACACAACAATTTAACATCAATTAGCTGTTAATAAGGCATTCAATTGTCAGTTACTTTGACAATAAATGTAATTATTATGAATTCAATTATATTGTAATTCAATTTCAGGAGAACAGACCTAATTAACAGGCAGTACAAAACGTCGAATGAATAAATCATAGTATTTGAGCCGACTTTAAAAACGGAGGAGGTTTATATATTTCCGGCTATGATGTTTTTGTAAGTTTTTTTTTATACAACTTGGAATGACGTATCAAGCAGATGTCCACCTGATGTTAAGCGGTACCCTCTGCCTATGAACAGTGCATTATCACATAGGTCAAGTTCACCTAGGACGCATCCTATGTGGCATTGCACCGCGCCCGCCACCCTGAGACATAAAGATGAAAAGTCTCGTGTGCCTGTAATTTCACCGGCCACCATACCCTTCAAACCGAAACAGCAATGCGAGCATTACTGCTTTGCTGCAGAAATACAGAAGTGCACTCTGGGGATCACTATGACAGTTTTATTCAAATAAAAAATTATTGATAATGTAACCTACCTTACAGCCGATAGGCCAGATTCCCACCTCACTGGACCAAGATGCATTCAGTTATGGCCAATCACACATATTACAGAGTGCATTTTGCCCAGTTGTTAGAATAAAAATTTTACTGTATTACTGTAGGTATTAATAATATTTTCATAAGTGCTGTATTTTGTGTTTTAACCAAATTATGGATCTGTGAGTCTGAAATAAAGTCTTTTTTTTTTCAGGCCTGTTCCCAGAGCTCGCTCGACGCACATCAATCAACACAGGAAGAGTCCTTGAAAGTAATAAACTCCACAAAGCGAGAAAGTTGATAATTAATTTCGTATTAACTGTAATTAATTCAGAGTGTTTCAGAAATTATGAAGTCTTGCAACTTTCCTTTTTAAAAAGTTTTAACGGAACAACGGAAAGTTATTTCTTTTGTTAATTACTTTTTAACCGACTTCAAAAAAAGGAGGGGGTTCTCAAGTCGTGTGTTTTTTTAAATGTTTGTTACCTCATATCTCCGTCATTTATGAAACTTTTTAAATGTTTGTTACCTCATATCTCCGTCATTTATGAAACTTTTTAAATGTTTGTTACCTCATATCTCCGTCATTTATGAAACGTTTTAAATGTTTGTTACCTCATATCTCCGTCATTTATGAAACTTTTTAAATGTTTGTTACCTCATATCTCCGTCATTTATGAAACTTTTTTATTTTAGTTGAATCTATATGCTTCCAGATTGGTCCCATTTTCATCAATATGTGGTTCTGATGGCGGGATCCATGAGGAATTGAGGGAACTCCTCAAATATTATAGGCACACAATAGCGATTTCGGTATTTCAACAACAAGTCAAGCATGTGCATATACTACCATCAGTTAAAGCGAAGTCGTTTTTTTTTCGAAAATAATTATATATCGTTAGCTTGGTTTAAATAGATGCAGTTTTCGTTAGGAAGTGACGCTTTCCTTAAACCACATCAGGAAATATCCCACAATCCAACACAACCGCATTAAAAAAAACCACAGATGAAGACACAAGTTGTCTGGGTATGGAAAAACACAATAAATTAAACCAAAGTAGACAAAAGTAAAATTTCTGAATATTAAAAAACCCTCGACTCCATTTTTGGCATTTTTTTCAGTGTTCGAACACCAGTTTTCATACAAATACAACCACATTGAAATCGGTGCACCCGTTGCACCCCTGATCATACTGTGCTGATCATTTTGAGCTCAAAAGCTCCCTACGAATAAATGTTGCTAGCTGATGATCCTAGAAACGGCTGCACCAATTTCCACCAAACAAAGCTAAGAGACATCTCACAAACAACATCTTTTATAAAAAATACGCATTATTATCAGAGCATCCGTTCCAGATCGTGGCAACAAACAAACATGCCATGCAGACAGACAGACAGATAAACTATGGCCTTAAACTTCTAACACCCCTCTTTTAAGACGGAGGTAATAAAAACAATATATGCATAATAATATACTAATATATTTTTAAAAAGAATAATAATACAACTAATACAAGTTGGTATGTACAAAATTACAAAAATACATGTTTTTTTTTTTTTTTTTTTTTTTTTTTTTAACATTAATAGACCTTTGTTTGACCACGATCTCACCTGTTGGTAAGTGGCGATGTGGCCGAAGATGGAGCACAAAGGTCTAGAAGGCACCTGTTCACTCTTGACTTGAAGAGACCCAGATTATAGTTTTCAGGGAAGACAGACGACGGCAGTGTATTCCACTCCTTAGCAGTTCGCATTATAAAGGTAGAACCGAAACGTTTTGTGCGAATAGAAGGTATACCAATGAGATAAGGATGGTACTGAGCCGTACGCCTGCTCGTCCTATGATGAAAAGGAGATGGTGGGATCAGATCGTGCAGTTCCTGGGAGCATTCCCCGAAATGCAGCCTATAGAAGATTGAAAGGCATGCAACCTTACGGCGGTGCTCGAGACTCTGGATCTTAGTCTCCGCCATATGTTGCTCACCTATAAGCCTGAAAGCTCTACGTTCGATCGAGTCCAAGGCAGCAAGCTGGTATTTGGCCGAACCATCCCAAACATGGCAGCAGTACTCCATACCAGCCCGGACTTGTGCTTTATATAAACTAAGAAGCTGTCCTGGTGTGAAGTAACGCTTTACCTTATTCAGGATGCCTAGCTTCATGGCAGCTGTTTTTGCCTTAGACTCGATGTAAGAGCCAAAGTTGAGAGTAGGCGTGAGCGAAACACCTAAGAGCTCGAGGTGATCTCCTATAGCTACAGGTACATCACGGAATACAGGAACTTGGAGAAACGGACTTTTTTTCGCCGAGAAGAGACAAGCCTGCGTTTTAGAGGCATTGAACTTGACTAGATTGGCATCACCCCAGTCGGATACAGCCTTGAGAGTCAAATTCAGACGCTGCAGCATCTCATCTCTTAACTCCTGAATTTCATTCTGACATGTGAAGCAGTTGTGCTACCTGACGACCGCTGCTAACGATCTAAAGGTAGCTCAACTGATCCAAATCACTACCAGACGGAAGCGTCCCTAAGATGCTGGCTGCATTGCCACGCTGAATGGAAATACTAATGCATAATAATATACTTAACTCAGTCTACTCATTATTTGTGCAAATAATTTAAGAGCCAGTAAGTAAGAGATACTGCCTTGTGTAGTTGTGCAAGCAAGTAACATCTCAACATTCTACTACAATGTAATGTTATATTTACCTGCCTCAGTTATATATTCAGTACATTACTAGTTTATTTACGAGATAGTTGAAGGTGTTACGTAGAGACGTAGAGCCACCAAACAAGATACTTGTATGTAAACGACCGAGCGAGCGAAGCGTCTCTGCTTCAAGTCAAAAGAAGAAAGCAAAAGAACAGAAAAGAAGAGCCAAGCAGATGGCCCACCTGATGTTAAGCGATACCCTTTGCCTATAAACAGTGCATTACCTCATAGGTCACGTCCACCTAGGACGCACCCTAAGTGGCACTGCAATGCACTCGTCACCCTGAGACATAAAGATGGAAAGTCTCATGTGCCTGTAATTTCACCGGCACCCATACCCTTCAAACCGGAACATAGTAATGTGAGCACAACTGTATTGCGGCAGAAATAGGTATGGTGGTAGTTCTTCCCCGGACGAACTCTTTCACAAAAAAAGCTCTACTACTACTACTAAAATACATTATGGAACAACATGATGCATAGTTTTATACAAGTATGTGCTTGCGATGTCTACTGTTCGCAAAACTACTAGTGTATGTATGTGTGACTTGATTTTAGTTAGGCTTAGAGAGTCTTATTATAAAAAACGTAAATAGTCCTGGTTTAAACCCGAACTAAGTAGTCTAGGTTTGTCACGGTATTAAAGTTATATACAACTTTAACACAAAAGCAGATGGTTTATTTTCATAATATGTCCGACGTGTCAAACTGACGGATCCTGTCACATCACAATATGTCACATCTAACCAACAAGCAATCATTTTTATAGTAAATATTTAGACCATTGTAAAACTAGGGGGCTGCCTGGTTTAAGAAAAACCAGAGATAGTCCGAGACTTTGTCATTTTTGACATAATATCGAACTATCTAGCTCTAGAGTTGACAACGGAAAACAATCCATCTGCCTTTGTATTAAAGTTGTATATAACTTAAATACCGCTACAAACCTAGACTACGTAGTTCGAGTTTAAACCAGGACTAACTTAGTTTTTTGTAATAAGGCCCAGAGAGTTTTAGTCAGAATTAATTGAATAATTATCAAACAAGGCGTATAGGCGGCCGTTAAAATTAACAAAACCAAGTGTTACCGTGCTGTAATGGTACTTTTACCATTATTTATCTATTCTGTGCTTATGGTGAATAATGAATACTATGGCTGTATGTAGAACTACCAGAACCTTACTACCACTAACCAGAAAACTACCCTAGAACTACCAGGAGGTTACTGGGCTGGGTTCCTTATTATTTGTGCAGATTTTGTACGGCCCCTGGCTACACCTATCCTCTACTATAGAACGGGATGGTGGCGCATCATCCTGAGTACTTAACACCAATCCTGCGATCACCAATCCACCTGTCAAGTTAATTAGTTTTTTTTTATACTACTTAGAATGACGGAACAAGCAGATGGCCCTCCTGATGATAAGCGGTACCCTCTGCCTATGAACAGTGCATTATCACATATGTCACGTCCACCTAGGACGCGCCCTATGGCAAACACCACCATTGCTACTTAGGGGGGAGGTTATAGTCCGACAGTGGACATCTGAAGAATGCTGCTGATGGTGACTATGGAGTCGTGGACTTACAACATTTTATACTTACTTGCTTGTGGGTTCATTTTAACATTAAAACTCGCACTCGCTGTTCTCTAAAATAAAAATAAATAAGATTCAGGTCTGACAGGGAATAATTTGAGGATATTACCGCACCTCGAGTACTCCATTATGCGACGGATAAACCGCTTAGGCACGTCTCCGTCGCCGGGAGCTATGAGGTGTACAGGCGGAGTGTTATTGATTCAAGTAGCTATCCACTGCTGACGTACCTACATTTCAGGTACCTACGTACCTTTATTCGTTTATGATGACTAAAGTTGAGTACATTCTGCATTCAATTAGTTATTTTTATGCTTATTTTTTGTATGATTGTTTGTAATTTTTGTTTTTAATTCTTTTTACTATTTTTACCCCCGACGCAAAAACGACGGGGTGTTATAAGTTTGACGTGTCTGTGTGTGTGTCTTTGTGTGGCATCGTAGCTCCCGAACGGATGAACCAATTTAGTTTTTTGTTCGAGTGTTCTTAGCTATGTTTGATCAAAATCGGTTCAGACGTTTCATTGCGTTGAGGGTTTTTGAATTTTTGCAAAATTATTTTCTTGTTAATAATTCATTCGTTGGCATTATGAATTCTACTGTCACTCAGTTGTTCATCCCCTGAATATGTACCTACTCTCAGTAGACACAGTAGGTAGCTAACTTGGTGCAATTCTTAGGTTGCGTTACTGAGTCGTATAATAAGTCCATGTTGCGAGCAGTTGTGCAATATTTGCAGGATATCAGAACTTCCTCTTACTAAATATCCATTGTAAGATGGAGATGCAATAAACACGCGATAACATTGCACCTGAAGGTGGCAATGTCGCGGAAGACTACGGAATTAATCAATTAGGTAAGTGCCTAGTATTGCGATTCAAGAGGTCTTTCATCATCAGGATAAGAAACAAGGTCTAGAAGCATTTCAAAATATTTAATGATTTAAAAGAAACTCATATTGATTAGCAAATCAGGCTAAGTGCGATATTTGCTTGTTTTTCTTGATAATTTGATGTCTGTATTTTTTATTCTATATATATAAAACAAAGTCGTGTTAGTTACACCACTTATAACTCAAGAACGGGTGAACCGATTTGGCTGAAACTTGGTGGGGAGGTAGCTTAGAACCAGGAGAAGCAAATAGGGGGAGGGGGTTCACCGGGGGCTACCTGTGGGAAGCCGGGGCGAATCGCTAGTAATATAATAAAACTTTTTTTTAAATTATATCCGTCATAATTATTGTTTTCAGACAAATAAAACTGCATTGAAATCGGAGCACCCTTTGCACTCTAGATCCTATTCATCGTGTGCTGGTCATCATGAGACCCTGGAGCCTGCAAGAGGAAGACATGTCACCTCAACCTTCAAGATGTATCTTCAGTAGTTGGTACCCTGGATCCTTTTCAACCTATACAGGTCATCCCCGGAGCCTGATTTTATCGTTTTTAGGGTTCCGTAGTCAAATCAAATCAAATCAAATCAAATCAAATCAAATCATTTATTTGCTAAATAGGGTTGAAGAGGTTCTTAAAACATTTATACACAGCACCATTCTATTTCACCATTCTAGGTTAAGGTGGTTGCTTTCGCTCGTGGCGCGAAATTCAAATTTTTTCGTGTTTTTTGCTCATCACAGCTCATCAACACTTCTTTAGATAGCTAAAACTATGTTGCCGCAAATTATGTAACTTAACACACAAGTTTTAATTTATAGTATCACATAAATATCATTAGTTCGGCTATGAATGTGCTTGAAACAAAAAAACACTGTAAATATCGTAGAAGCACAATCGTAGCTAAACTAATGATATTTATGTGATATTATAAATTAGAACTTGTGTGTTAGGTCACATAATTTGCGGCAACATAGTTTTAGCTATCTGAAGAAGTGTTGATGAGCTGTAATGAGCAAAAAACACGAAAAAATTTGAATTTCGCGCCACGAACGAAAGCAACCACCTTAAGCAAATTACAGTTTACAAACACATTATTGATTAAAAGATTATTAATTAGATATTATTAAACACACAATTAATTAATTAAACACAAACAGTTAAAATCCAAAAACTAATTAAACACACACATTAGGAAAACTTACACATGTCAACAACAACAAAATACAAAAACTATGTGTACGCTTACCTACTCTTATAATTTATCAGTCAAGAATTCATTTATGGAATAATATGTCTTTAGGGCCAAAAAATCAAAATCAAAGACAAGGAACCCTTATGGATTCGTCATGTCTGTCTGTCTGTCTGTCCGTGTATGTCACAGCCTTTTTTTTTCCGAAACTATAAGAGTTATACTGTTTAAAATTGGTAGGTAGATGTATTCTGTGAACCGCATTAAGATTTTTACACAAAATTTGAAAAAAAAAAAAAATTGCGGTTAAAATACTTAGAACTGAAACTCAAAAAAAAAAAAACATCAAACCTATACGTGTGGATAGGTCTTCAAAAATGATATTGAGGTTTCTAATATATATATTTTTTAAACTGAATAGTTTGCGCGAGAGACACTTCCAAAGTGGTAAAAAGTGTGTGTACCCATAACTTCTAAAATAAGAGAATTATAAAACTAGAAAAAAAATATGATGTACATTACCATGTAAACATCCAACCAAAATTGGTTTGAACGAGATCTAGTAAGTAGTTTTTTTTTAATACGTCATCGTAATCTATCCAAGAACTTTTATATTATGTTACTTGCTGCTACGGAACCATTCATGGGCGAGTCCGACTCGCACTTGGCCGCTTTATTTTTATTTTATTTCATATTGCTGCTGCTTTCTTGCCTGGGTTCTGTATTTTCCAATAATTAAGACAGACAGACAGACAGGTAGGCAAAGTATGGCGTCAAACTTTTAACATCCCTCTTCTTAGTCGGGGCTTAAAACCCAATTTTGAACCTTACCTTTTTACCGAATTCGGTTAAAAAGTATCAATATATTTTGAAACCCGAGTCAAGAAAATTAACGTAGGATGGTACGAATAGAGTATCAGAATAAATGGGATATCAGGGCCCGATACATATTCAAGACCACGGCGATTTGATTCAATTAAAGTGAAAGCATACGGGCACCGTGCAGCCTGCTTGCATGGGCAGCGAGCCATGCAGCGCAGTATTCTAGGAGTCAGACTGATAGACCGCGTTCGTAACAGTATACTGCGCTCCAAAACTCAAATCGCGGATGTCGCGCAGAAAGCGGGTAAATTGAAGTGGGATTGGGCGGGCCACGTCTGCCGCATGTCAGACGAGTTATGGGCTAAATCCATAACAGAGTGGACGCCTCTAAACGGAAAACGATCTCGTGGCAGACCGCGGCGAAGATGGAGAGACGAAATAGGATTGGTCTACAGTGGCCCAAAATAGAGAGGACTGGAGAGAAGGAAGGGAGGCCTTTGCCCTGCAGTGGGACACCACAGGCTCTTAATATTAATAATACGGGCACCATATCAACCATATTTATAGAGATTACTCTGCCCGAAGTCCTGAACCATAGTAAATAACAAAATAAACATACATACATACATAGACATACACCTTTTTCCCCGAAGGGGTAGACAGAGCCTCAACAGGCGTCTTTTCACCGTGGGTTGCACCATCGTGGCATATAGACGTGACAAGGGGTGAGCCTTCACCGCCATTGCTTCCCACGACTGACTCGGCTAACGTTTCCTTCCAGTAATAACACATTCTATAATAAGCAGGACAATAGTAATTATAATCAATATTAGATGCTTGGTGTATATTCGTATTTTTTTCTAGATTAACACCTTGTTTCTCCATAGAACTCATTTTTCTAAATCAGTGCCGTTGTGTGTCTGGCCAAAGAAAAGACCCCTCCATCTCCTCCCGTGGATGTCATAAAAGGCGAATAAGGTATTACCCGGACTTGTTGATAAGATTCGTTGGTATAAGATTTTTCCTGGTTGCTAGCTTATTATAGAATGTGTTATTACTGGCAGAAAGCGTTAGCCGAGTCAGTCGTGGGAGGCCATGGCGGTGATGAGCTCACCAGTAGTCACGTCTATATTCTACGGTGGTGCAACCTAGTGTGAAAAGAGGCCCATTGAGGTCATGCCTACCCTTTCGGGGAAAAGGCGTGTGTCTATATACTATTTATTTATTTGACGACCTCTGTGGCGCGGCGGGCGAAGCTTGGCCTGCGACGCAGGAGGTTGCGGGTTCGATTCCCGCCTTGGAACAAATATTTGTTCGATCGCAGATATTTGTTCAGGGTGTTCTGGGTATTTTCTATGGTTAATAAAAAATATCTATCTATGTAATATATTGTATTAATTTTATGAGTTATTAGTACCCATAACACAAGCTCTGCTTAGCTTGGAGCTAGATAATGTTTTGTGAACTGTCCAGCATTATTTATTTATTTATTTATGTATGTATTCTCTAACCTTGGCATAAGTGTCCTCATTTCTGTCATAAACAAGGCCCCACTACACGCAAACAGATCATAACTATATTGCCCACCCACGTGGAAAAAGGTATATAGCGGGTTCGTGCCCGGACCCAGCCGGGTGGAAAACTAGGTTATGTCTGCGCCATTGATCAGTTTCATAATATTTTTTATGATACTAAACTAGAAAGTGCCGATTGAAAAAAAACACAGTATTTAACAACACACACCCAACAGTCACATACGAATGACTAAAAAAATAGCAAATAGGTTTGACTGCATATACAGTGGTGGCCATATAATTAAGAACGCTGATATAAAGGGAAGATTTTTTCCAACTAAGATGCAAAACTAATTGTATGCATTTGTTTTTATTTCTCTCGGTATCGTAAAACATTTCCATATTACCACTGTATTCATTGATACACATGATTGGCTAAAAATCAATAGGCAAACTTTTTACACTACTTTTAAACAAAGTATTCCTTATTACTGGCTGGTCACGTAATTAAGAACGCTAAGTAGTTTATACCTTTATTCAAATTTAAATAGAGAACACTCAGTCGATTTGTTACTGTTTGTATATTTTTGGCGCCATTACGTTCTGTAAAAGATTAAAGGTGATTGCTTCTTTAGAAAAAACAATGGGAAACAATAAAAGTTGTGATAAATCTACAAGGGAAGTAATAAGAAAACTTCGCCGGAAGAATTGGTCTTATAAAAAGATAGCCGACCATCTGCAATGTTCAAAAACTATGGTTTTCCACGCTGTAAAGCATTTTGCTACGTATCAAACTACTTCGAATGTTCCACGTGTACCTAAACAGAGAAAAACAACTCCTCGACATGACCGAAACATCGTTCGTATGGCAAAACAAAATCCTTTTAAAGGGTCCAATGAGCTTAGAAAAGAATATTTCGGTGAAAACAACCCTTCAGCAATCTCAGCACGCACTATTCGAAGACGTTTGGTAGAAGAAAAATTGCACGGTAGGATAGCAAGAAAGGTACCCATGTTAAAACTTTGCCACAGGCAAGCCCGGCTTGCATTTGCGAGAAAGTATGAAAACTGGACTGTGCAACAGTGGAAAAATGTACTTTTTTCTGACGAGACGAAAATAAACAGAGTATGTTCTGATGGAAAACTATATGTACGACGTCCCCCGAATACAGCATTCGACCCAAAGTACACGAAAGTTACATTAAAGCACGGTGGTGGAAATGTGAACATAACTAGTTGCTTCTCAGAAGGTACACATCTCTGTGTATGATACGATTTAAATAAAAAACTTCTAGAACTTCAAATCGTTCTTAATTATATGACCACAACTGTACATGGACCACTGCACTATGACAAATGACAACACTAAAACACTTAAGTATGACCTGAGTATGACATTTATAAATAACAAGCAGCGCCCCGCGTTTTCTCATGCGTAAGTCTCGATCCCGTGGGAATATCGGGATAAAAATGTGACTATGTGTTATTCCGGGTGGCAAGTTATCTCCATTCCAAATTTCATGTAAATCCGTCCAGTAGTTTTTACGTGAAAGAGTAACAAACATCCATCCATCCATCCATCCATACTTACAAACTTTCGCGTTTATAATATTAGTAGGAAAGATTTTAATAATTTGGGACATGCCGTGTATTGTAATTTTTTATTTTTTTTATTTTTTATTTAATCTGTGTTGTTTGTTGAAATAATTAAATGATCTGATATATCCACTATATCCACTTCCGCAGGCTAATGATGATGATTAATAAAATATCGAGTCAATAAAAAAAACAAATCAGTCCATAAATGACGGAGATATGAGGTAACAAAAACAAATTAAAAAATTAAAAAAAACACGAATTGAAAACCTCCTTTTTTATAAAAAATAATAATAATAATGCTGAACAGTTCACACACCATTATCTAGCCCCAAGCTAAGCAGAGCTTGTGTTATGGGTACTAAATAACTGATATACTTAATACAATACATTACATAGATAGATATATTTTATATTACGTAGAAAATACCCAGAACACCCTAGACAAATATTTGCGGATCGTATATATATTTGTTCCGAGGCGGGAATCTAACCCGGAACCTCCTGCGTCGCAGGCGAACCTTCTCGCGCTGCGCCATAGAGGTCGTCAAAACCCGTCGTTTTAAGAAGTCGGATAAAAAAAAGTTCCCTTCGGGTGTGTACGCATGTTGTGGCTTAAGGTGGGGTATAACGCAAAATTATCAATCTTAGATTAGATTGTTAACTGACTAAATCAAGTACAATATTCAAATAAAAAATATGCATGGATACTACACTATAATACCGAGGGATCACCCAGACAGAAACACGATAGTACAACATTTTCTTGATAAAAAAACACAAAGTTACCTATAACTTTTGGCTAGATTCCATTGTTTGTCAATATGGTACAGATTATCGGGTCTAAAATTGGATAAATAAGATCAATACAATAAAACGGAGGGCTTAAACACGGGTTTTTTTTTAAATTATCTATATTTCACGAGATATTCAATAAAAAACGCTTTTTCGAGCGGCGCGTGACGTTTTTTTTGTATGAAGATTTATGCCTGGCGCAGTCTTAATTTAAACTCTTGCCGCTCAGAGTTATAACGAAATTAATTTCAGTCCTCATTGTAAGTACTCCCTAACCTACTCGACTCAACTTTCCCAACATTTAATAAGAATAATTGTATTTAATTTGAATAACACAAGGCTTCTAACACGAGCCGAAATTTGACGGTCGTCGCATGTTACGGGAAACCGAATCTAGGACCTTCATTATTATGTACGAAAAACCGGCCAAGTGCGAGTTGAACATGCTTTTAGAGGGTTCCATAAGTAATGTTGGGGACAATCTTGACAATAACAGAACTTATTAGTGTAATTTTTTACGCATTTCTCTTTACGAGTATCTTCTGTGTCCCGTGTGAATTTAAATACTTAGGATGTTTATAGATAGATAGATATATTAAACTCAGGATTTTTATAGATAGATAGATAGATTAACACTTTATTGTACACTAAAAAATTCAAACACAAAAAGAATTAACTAAATCAAATTACAGTACAATCCTTATTGCTGAAAGCTATACCTTCCAGGCAACCTTTATGTTATGTTTATGTCTCAGGGTGGCGGGTGCAGTGTAATACCACGTACGGCGCGTCCTAGGTATGATAATGCATTGTTATAAGCAGAGGCTTCAGGTAGGTCATCTGCTTGGTCAGGCATTCATATCAAAAAACAAATAAAAGAGTTACGGTAACTTAGAAAGTAACAGAAAAACGTTCGCGAAAGGAAAAATGTGATAAAATCACGAAAAAAATGGTATAAAATGATTTATTTACTATTGAAAAAACAAAAACCAATATGTTCACTTTCAGCAGTGAGTTTAGCTGGTGGGGAGCGGGAGACGCGCTGGCGGGGTGAACTTGCACTTGACTCGCCCAAGAAATAGAAGATAAAGATAAAGATATATTTATTTGCTTGAACATAAGGTTAGTACCATATATGTTCTACCTTATCTATCATGCAAATTTAAAAAATACAAAAGAATGTGAAAATTAAATACATCAAATTATAATTAAAGTCATAATTAGCCCTAAAATCACAAAGTGTCCTCCAAAAATTCACGAATATTGTAATTACATTTACTTATTAAAGATTTAAATACATTCTCATGTAGGATTTAACGCGATTTTATTTTGTCAACTCAATCGTCAACTTACTAGCGCTACCTAGCGCTTAACTCAGTAACCTCGTGAGGTATGGGAGCGACACGGGAGGGGTGACATGTGACGTAAAGAACTGTCGGGCTACACACGTGATGAAAATTAGTGAAGATAGATCTTACGATATTTATAAGTAAGTACCTAAGTCATTGCGAAAGAGAATAAAATACTTGTTCAAATAATTATTATATTTAATACTAATATCAATATATAACTTTTAAACTATCATGTTTATATACATAATTTTCACTAGAAACGGGATATTTACCATTTGAGTTTTCACTCAAAAATCATGGTAAATATCCCGTTTCTAGTGAAAATTAATATCAATATTTTCAACTGAACTTTCAATTTATTCGCTTATGTCCATATCGCTACTCGAATCACTGTAAGCATGACTGGAATCACTTTCGTTATCTAAGTCGTCATCTCGTAATCTTATTATAAATTGATCCATTATATCGTCGCTAAGATGGTCGTTTTTGAAATACTCTTCCTCAACTTTCTTTACGTGACCGTCACATTTTTGCCATTTCTCAACTGAAGAATTAGCAAATAACTCTTCTAGTGCTCAGTTTTTCTCAGTTAAATTTGAGTTTATATGTTTTCGTGCGAGCTCGCCCTTGATATCTCCCCATACTAATTCGATCGGGTTTAAATCTGGATGGTGGCAAATAAAGTACCGTATAACCATTTTCTTTTAATATGACATCAATTTTAAATTGTTTTTTTTGGTTTATTTCGTTTTATTAATTCTAACAAATCCCTCTTTTTCATAACTTCAGTGTACTCAACGTTATGCCGCTTTAACCAGTCCTGCATTTCCTTTTTCAAGAAGCACATTGTGGGTACTTTATCCATCTCGTTACAATAATATTTCGCGTTATCCATAACTATTACAGAATTAGATGGTAGGGGAGGCAAAAGTTTTTCACGAACCCACTTTTCGAAATTGTTGTAATTCATGTTTCCATGATAGTCTTCTGTCTTTGTAGTTGGTTTGAAAATGGTTAAAGCGCCATTAACATATCCAAACTCCCACCAGCATGCACGATGACCAATCTATTTCCTTTACCAATAGAAGCCAATGCACCTCTTTCAGTATCTGATTGCCAACACGCTGGCACGTTTTGGGATTCATTGACATAAGTTTCGTATTGAAAAAATATTGGCCTCTCTTCCGATCTATTTTCTTATAGCTGTAATATATTTGCCTCTCCATTGATGAATTGAATGGCGTTCTATCAACATTTTTCTCTTTGATTGGCATTTTTGAATCGGAAACCTAATTCATGCAATAAAAGACGCATGTATGTATATCCACATTTGATAAAACCATCTTCCTCTAAAACTTTTCTAAGTTCATTGGTCGTGGGAATTTCTTTTCTTACTGTATACAAATCTGCAATCTTTCTTCTTACTACACCTTTACTAAAATCGTCAATTTCTTATTTCAATTTCAATATTCTTTTTTCTTGTCTGTTTCGGTTGTCTTGGTGATGAAAACTTGTTTAGCATTAACAATGCGTCGTACGCTTTGTTTTGACAGTCCGGTTGCCTTAGCAACGGTTTTGTGTAGATTTATATCGTTTTCATGCTCCGCAGAATTTGGATCAGATTACCTAACCTTGAAAAAATTATATACATTATAAACAACATCTTTAGTTTGAGCTCTAATCCGAGGACTCATCTTCGGTTGCTAATCTCGTGTGCGTCTTGTCTAAAGCGGCCGGTCCAAATAACACATTGGCGGCAGCGAGATCGCCGCCCGACTGACGTCAAGTGACGTCTCGTGACATTTGACATAAGAAAATCACCACCCTCCCGTGCCGCTCCCATACCTCAGGAGGCTACTAAGTTAAACGCTATACCTGTACTTAACTGGTAAATTTGTGTCCTAACGACGATAAGGACTTAACGCGCCAGACCGGCAAGTTAACTCGCTACTTAACTAATGCAAATGTAAACCAGCCTTTAGGGATCTAGTCAATGGACACAGATAATTATGACTTGAACAGAGTTTTCACCCCGTCACGAGCGAAGCCGCGGGTATATGCTAGTGCATAATAAAACACAGAAAATGTAGGCAAATAACTTTTTCACAGTTTTATCGAGCTATTCTCGGCAGATGTCGCTGAGGAGAATGGCGCTGTAAATTGTTAAATATTTAGGTAGACAGACAAAGTATACTCGAGCGCAAACGAAAACGCTCAGAAAAGTGCCTAGACGGCGTCTGTCAGTCGTTTCTATAACACTTCTATGGTTTATTCCCGATGTCCATGTTATTTTGTCCACGTTAACGTGGACAGCGGGAAGTCACAAAATCCCTTCCCGTTGTCCACGTTAGCTGTCCCCAACAACGTGGACAGCGGAAAGTCACTAAATCCCTTCCCGTTGTCCACGTTATGTAAAGCGCTGTCTCCATAGGCTTCAACTACACAAAACTTAAATAAGACATAACTACACAATATACAAATCTATTACATAGTAAAATGTAATAATATTAAATGTAGGCAGATTAGTCAGGTAAAAAGTGACACAATTTTATACGTTCTTTGCTCTATCATCTCCATTCTTTAGTCAGCGCTTGACAAACGCGCTAACCGATCGCATGGACATTTGTCTGGGGCACAAAACTTGCTACTTTTTATGAGTGTAAAAGTTTGAACTGATTAACATAAAACTGTGACGCAAATCTGTCTAAATGACTGAGGTTTTAATAATATGAATCAAATATGCTAAACATGTTTTCAATAAATTAGTAGGTTATTAAAAAGCCGGTGTCAGAGCGTCGCCGTCGTCACCGGCAGGAAATGAATGCAGGATGCAGGCGGCGGGGTTCCCCGCCAAACCTACATACTTAATGGATACCTTGTTCTTTGTTACCACCGCAGACTTAGTGTTATCTACCTAGCTGGCTTAACCTCCAGATAACTCAAGAACGTGACGCTTTAGGGCACTATAGTAAAGAATATTTTTGCTCGTATATGGTACTCTATCCACATTATAGGTTTCACAGCGCGAAAACGATTCGAAAATGTTATAAATTCGACATGATACTAAAGTTTCAGTGAAGTATTTTTCAGAAAGCTGTAATTCTGTAGATTTTAGCTCATATGTAGATGCTCTATTTTTATCAATTTTGTGAACAGGGGTAGGAAGCTTTTTAATTTACACAAAATCTAGAATGAATTTTAGAAAACCCCACATTTTTTTATTCAGCCTGAAGTGTTCTTTCTACTGATTTAAATATTGTTAAGAATAAAGCTAAATTCGGGAAGTTCTTGGCTTTTCAAAACACCATTTTTCAAGGGTTTCAGCAAACTGCGCCCTTAAATAAATAGCCGCTTATAGCGATGGAGGGTTCCATACAAAAATATTCGGACCCATTTCACCACTCCTCGAGGCTCTATGGAAGTCTTCTAATGTAAGTATGTCATATTTATGTCGAACAACAGCACTTATAAGCTACTTAAAATCACAATATTTGAACAAATAAACAAGTTCTCGAGTCAATGTCAATTACTAATTAGTCGACACAAGATGACGCGACGATTACGCGCCCTGGCGGGGGAGTGCGTAAACGTAATTGGATTTGAGCTTTCTAGGTGCTTTGAAACCTAAAACGGAAAATAACAATGTTTAGTAGTAGAGCTTTTTTGTAAAAGAGTTCATCCGGGGAAGTACTACCTCCATACCTATTTCTACCGTCAAGCAGTAGTGCTCGCATTGCTGTGTTCCGGTTTGAAGGGTATGGATGCCGGTGAAATTACAGGCACATGAGACTTTTCATCTTTATGTCTCAGGGTGGCGGGCGCAGTGCAATGCCACATAGGGCGCGTCCGAGGTGGACGTGACTTCTGAGGTAATACATAGTTAAAGGCAGAGGATACCACTTAATATTAGGTGGGCCTTCTGCTTGCTCCGTCATTCACGTAGTAAAAAATATATAAATACAAGTATCCGCTGGCGGCTTCACTCGTATAAGTAGCATATTATGTCAGATAGTCAGATAGTCAGATAGTCATTTATTGATAAAACAATTTACAAGTCAATTCAAACAAAATTCAAAAATAAGGTACCTATTACTAACAAATTAAATTACATTTAAATGTACAATTATACAATTATATGTGTCAATCCCGATCACAATGCTTATAGTATTTGTACACCCGGTATAAAAAGTTAATTTATAGAAAAACTCTACTATTTCTAGCTTTTTATAAAATAATATCGGATTATCCAGGAAACGGTTGCACTAACTTCCACCAAACAAAGTTAAGAACTATCTCAAAAACACCATATTTCATACAAAAAAACTGCATTGAAATCACCTGTGGGGTTGTTGCGCAATTCCATTGAACTCCAGACAGACACAGACAGACAGACAGAGACAGACAGACAGAGAGACACTAAGGCCTCAAACTTATAATATCCTATTCAGTCGGGGTTCAAAAAGCATTATAGGTACAGAGCTCCTATTTCTGTTAGGTAGGTATTACATGTTAGGTGTTACTCCCGGTACTAAATAGTATTTTTTTATCTGTGCTCCCGGTATAAAATTGCATTTACTTTCTTACAAACTTTTTAGTTCTTTACCACCTTTAGACTAGAGTTAGACAAGAAACTTGATAGTTCCCAAAGCTGCAGCAATTTCAAAGTTATTTCATAAAGAAGTCCGTTGCAGAATATTTTAACTCAGAAATTAGATTTGTAATAGGTAAGTCTGGCACTATATATACAGTTTTATAAACCGTTTTGGCTCGTGTGTCCGCGCGCGGGCCAAGTTTCCTCGCCAGGCCCCGTGCCAATTGCCAATGCATACACTGTTTTATGGGATTAAGTTACATACTTACAAAGAACATAGTAGTAGAGTTTAGTAGTAGTAGAGCTTTTTGTGAAAGAGTAAGTCCGAGGAAGCACTACCACTATACATATTTCTACCGCAAAGCTGTAGTGCTTGTATTGCTGTATTCAATTGCTGGTGAAGCAGTCGCAAAGCAGCAGTGGCCGAATGACGGTGTTCCTGTTTGAGGGGTATGGGTGCCGGTGAAATTACAGGCACATAAGACTTTTCCTCCTAATGTCTCTCATTTTATTCATTGAAATCACAAGGATCATTTTGAATCGTCTTAAAAAATAAATTTACATTTACTCCTGTTCCAACGCAACCAGACCTAGAAGAATCAGGCAACAAACACGGTCTGTTTTTCTTTTAATGATCCTTCTTACTACTAGGTGGGGAGCCCCTGTGTGGTGCTTCGAGAACAAGTGGAAGCTGATTCAAGGAAAAAAGGAAAACCAACTTAAAAGCCTTACTTAGTTAGGCAGTCAAAACTAAGATGATAGAGAGAATCAGCAAAAGTTCATAAGGCAGCACACTCTACGCTTGATATACTCATAAATAACACATCAATAATAAATTATATGTAGGTACAGACATTTCAAATTGACAAATTAGGTGTCGAGGGGCAGAGCGACATCAGGCCACGCGGCTTTATCATTAACATAGTCATGTAGTGTGTAATACACTCTCTTAATTAAATTATTCTTTATGTAAGATTAAATTAAAGAATTGAGAAATTAAATCTTTGAATCGAAAGTTTAGAAGCACTTTCTGGAAGTTTATTATAGAACCGAACAGAATTCCCCATAAAAGACCCACTTACTTTTTTAAATCTAAATTTGGGAATACTCAGTTTATTTTTATTTCTCGTGTTAAAACAATGCACGTCACTTTTTTTCATAAATCTATCAAAGTGTTTATTTGTATATAATAAGGTTTTGTAGATGTATTGCGATATTACCGTGAGAATGTTAATTTCCTTAAAACGCTCCCTCAAGGAGTCACGTGGCTTCATTTTATAAATGGCACGTATTGCCCGTTTTTGTAAAGCAAATATTGCTTGGATGTCTGCTGCTTTCCCCCACAGTATGATGCCATATGACATAACACTATGGAAGTACCCAAAATAAACTAGCCTAGCTGTAGCTTCATCAGTAAGCTGCCTTATCGTACGAACTGCATATGCAGCGGAACTAAGTCTACCCGCAAGTGCCTCAATTTGTGGTCCCCACTGCAAACTTGCATCAATATTAATTAAGTCCTGAGAAAACAGTAGAGTTTACAAGATTGAGTGTCTCACCATTTACTTTAATATTAGTTGGGTAATGTTTTACATTTGGCAAAGTGAATTTAATGCATTTAGTTTTTTTAGCATTAAGCAACAAATTATTTACAGTGAACCAATCAAGAACTCGCGATAGTGATTCATTTACATCATCGTAATTAGCTTTTGACCTATCAACTTTGAAAATTAAAGACGTATCGTCAGCAAATAAAACTATCACATATGTCTTTTACATAAAAAGGGCGATCGTTAATGTATACTAAAAATAGAAAAGGGCCTAGTATTGAACCCTGGGGCACTCCCATAACAATAGACGATCCTGAAGACCTTTCACCACCAACGTCAACTTTTTGTACTCTAATGGATAAGTAAGAATTTACAAGGCTAATCGCCTGATTTTGGATGCCATAACGTTTTAACTTCAAAATTAGAGTATAGTACACTTTATAATGCTACTAAAGCCGTAAAGTCTGGGCCCATTCAAAGAACGGCTATTTATCTACAACGCTAGTCTTAACTCTTGGTTTTTATTTTGAATTTACCCGGTAACTACATTCGCTGAGAGTCTGATGAAGTACATTTTTTGTAATGTCCATTTAAGTATGCTTTTTATTATGGGAAATAGGTATTTAATTGCACATCAAAAGGATGCACCCAAAAAAAGCACATGTAATGTCTTCCAGATTCAGTTCAGTTCTTGAACAAATGACCCTTGCGGAGTAACCCACAAGTTCGCCAACGTTAACTACATCATTTAAACTACTGTAGCACCAGTTATATGACAGTTATATGACAAATAAATCAATATATTATATGTGTGAGCTCGAGAAAACAGTCAATACCGTTAGTAGGTTAAGGGTGTTTTGTTTTAAAACTATATTTGAGGCATTCTACACAAATAAATCTTGCTCGATCTTCTTCTTTCGTGTCTATGTCTCACTCAAAGCCAATAGTCTGCCACACCCACGTTATTGTCGGAACAGGTCATTCAATCTTCCATAGTCCAGGAGTCAGGGCAGGATGGGCATACAAGGGCGTGTGGCATGGCTTAGGACTGGGCACCACAGTCGCATTGCGGCAATTGCATTGCACAGTCGCGGAGACTGCGATCATACCCCACTTGCTGAAATTAAACCTGCAGCGGCCGAATTGAGGGGTCTTCCACACTGGCCAGGGTAGTTGGTGACCAGGGGGTAATTCCTCTGCAGGTGGAATATAGCCAGGTGAAGGTTTTTTTTCTTGTTTGATGTAGGTATGGTATCTTCAATAATAAATAGCATAAAACAAAGTCACTTTCCGTGTCTGTCGGTCACGCAACGGATTTCGTTACCTTTACGTATGTAAAAAAATAAAAACACGTAGACTAACATTAAGCCACTTAAAACTACAATTGTCTCGATATTTTGAACTCCACGACAATAAGTACAGGGAATCGATATTATCGATGAACAGCACGATAACCTGAACGACGCTGTAATTAATTAACGATAATAACGTGTCATTCAAACATAGGGATGGGGTAGAGAAGCTCTCATCGTATTATCGATTAACTCATCTACACATTCTACACTAATATTATAAAGGTGAAAGATTTGTATTTTTGTGTGTGTATGTTTGTAATTATTAAACTCAAAAACTACTGTGCCGATTTCAAAAATTATTTCACCATTGGAAAGCTACATTCACCCTGAGTGACATAGGCTCCCGGGGGGGGCGTAGGAGGTGGCGGGGGCTGTTTTTCATCCTGAAACTACCCGTGCGAAGCCGGGACGAGTCTCTAGTAATTAATACGATGATAACTCTGCACCGACCGATTTCGATGAAATTTGGTTCACAGATAGATTATGATCCGGTTTTATTTATTTTTAGGCTATTGAACTTTGTATAACGCTAGCGAAGCCGAGGATTGCTATAGCAATACTTAATAAGGGGTTTAATCAAAATAAGGCAAAAGCATTTTATAGTGTAGGTATTTAATTTTCATTAATAGCTTGTCTGTATTATTTGAAAATAATAATAATCTTAGCTACTAAGGGACAGTAAACGTATAATAAGACCGACAGAAATAAATACGGCACAAAAAAATGGACTAACAAAAACTCGATTGGTCCATTAAGGAGTTACAAAGAAAAGATCTCCTCCACGCCATTCATCGCTTCGGCTAATTTCATTCAATTACCTACTGGAGACCGGCCTTTGGCACAGATTACTAAAATACATCCTGAAAGATAGATATTTCAACTTGCTGAAGGGAGGGAATTTGCTTTGAAAATAAAATGGTTGATGTTAAAAGGGTACTTATGTGCTTGATCCTAGACGGCCCCGGGCCTAACTAATGTGGGTGATCGAAGGGCGAGCCAATGAGCCAGGAAATATGCTCTTACCGGTATAATATAAACCAATGACATCCTCGAATAACTTCGCCGCGATTCGCGAGCCTTTTGTCCGTGATTAATGGCAAGTATAACCGTAGCGCATGACTCGTCACGGGTTCACTCACTGGTCGATCAGAATAGTGGTTCACCCCGAACTGATGCCTGAATCCCTCATAAACGAATTTACGAATTGTTTTGGTATCACCAACCTATCTGTCATGGTGTCAACGGTTCGAAAATTACGAGAACTGCATTCGCTCGTTCAATAACGCTCCTGGACGCAAACCGTGATTGCGATGAGTTTGCGGATGGATGAAAGGCAGGGTTTGAAATTATCAAGATAAATATGACCTTTGATAATTATCAGATAATTATCCGATAATTATCAAACAGATATTAAGCCAAGGAATTCTTATTTAACTGATATTACATATCAACATTTATGTTAGAAGCAAGTAGTTTACCTGGTAAATAAATTATACACATTTTACAATCAAGGTAATCTTTTATATTTTTTTATTTATAATTGCGTGAATAAAAACTTGCAAACCAAAATACGAGAAATTAATCAACTAGGTACGTACTACTTAATTAAATTGATGAGTGGAATATCATCGTCATCAACCTCAAATGCGTTAACCAGGAGTACCGCCCTCTGAATCTGACCCTTGATCCAACTATTCAGCGAGAGCTTATTAAGGTATTGGTAGAAGCTCTTCGCTATCAGTCAATTCACTCAAACGACTATCGGGACGATAATCGTTGAATCCACATCCCACATGGCGGTAATCTCGTATTATTATTATTATTTTATTACATGTTATTCGATTTATTAATTTTTGTGTTTTTCACTTATGACATGTGTTTTTTGATTGGATTGTATTATTGCTTAATTGTTATTTTTGATTACTTTTTTCTCTGTGTCAATCTGCAATGTATCATGTATTCTGAGTGTGTATAAATTAGTGTAAACTGGCCCAGGCCGTACTAGTTGTATAAATAAATAAATAAATAAGAAACAATTTTATTGTAGCACGGGAAAATATACATTGCTCTTCTTTTCACGCATTATTCATTGTGATAATTTCCATACATGTTTTGATTTTATTTTGCTTACAATGTATATAATTTGTCACTCGGGAAACACCACGAACTTGTCATGAATACCTAATAATTTAGAGTACCTATGCAATTACAAGTCATAGCTATTTTTATAAAACTTATGATTTCATCGGTCGTTGCCCATTCATAAAAGAATTGGTATTCTTGTGCAATACCATACGGAGTAGCTAGAACCAAATTATCGGGCGCGACCTAAGCGTGACTGCGACGCGCGACTTCAAATACAGTGAACCCTGCGTCATGACGCCGTGAAGGCCATAGTTTGAGCCTTGAGTATTTGTCACACCATACCATTGACACACGTTTGGTATACAGACCGTTTACCGTAAGTTGGCACCTGCCATGGAGTATTTCCAGGTGCCATCTTACGGTGAACGAGTCGGAACGTTCACCGTAAGTTGGCATCTGCCATGGAGTATTTCCAGGTGCCAACTTACGGTGAACGAGCTGTAGTGTAACGCGGATTTTGTATGAAGACACAGAACCTCATTTCCATACAAAATTCGTGTTACACTACACCGTACGTCCGTGTCAATTGGTTGTCAAAACTCAGACCACGGCCTGATGTGATGCTTTGATAAGTTTTTTGTCAGCCATGATCGCCTCTAGAAGTAGATACCTAGGCACAACACCAGACGCCTGCGCAAATAGCAACTGACTGGCAACAACGCGCAGATGCCTCTGAACCCCTTGCACACACGACTAATTTTCACGTATGAGTCATACGCTATAACCGAAAGAAAGAAATATCCGGTGAGGCAGCTATTCGTTGCACGTCCGAGCGCTGAAGATGACGTCGGCAGTTACGTAGGTACAACTGTTGGATGCGTCCGATAGTATTATGCTCCAGCTTAAAGCCAAGAATTCCTAGCATAGCGGCCACTGTCATGTGACGGTCGCTAGCGAAGGCATGCATACCTATTGAGTCAGTGACATGTTTTTTTCTTTATAATTGGCGTCGCACGGCTTGTGCATTTGCTATTTTCAAGTATTTTCAATATAATTTGCAACGTTACAATCCTTCCAAGTCGTCAAAGTCACAGTCAAGTCACCCAGAACACCCTGAACAAATATCTGCAGATCGTATAAATATTTGTTCCGAGGTGGGAATCGAACCCGCAACCTCCTGCGTCCCAGGCGAACCTTCGCCCGCCGCGCCATAGAGGTCGTCCCGTTCCGTTCCTGTGTATTGTTGACTCACTTCTGTCCTGTGTCAGCGGTGTGGTGAGTATAGGGTTGTTTTCAAGATAGTTACGATTTTCACTATGTTAGTAGGTACTATAAGTGATTCAGTGCTGAGATGACCACAGTGACTGACTCAACACGCGGTAGTTCGCCCCGAACTAAGGCCTCGTCTCCCGATTCGGCTCATATGTGAACTTACCATTAGTATTGGTATCACCAACTATCCAATTCATGGCAATTCGACAACGGTTCGAAATTCATTAAATAAACTCCCATCAAACATAGATTCAGACATACGAAAGCCGACTCCTCTGGACAGATGAGACTTCGCTTCGCTCGCTCAATAATCTAATTTCCTGGCGCTAGGTTGAAAATCACAGTCGTCACTATTAACGTCCGTCAAATGAAGGTGTCCGCTATCCTAAGAACCCTGTCGTGGAATCTGGTATTCAAGACACGAGTAAAACATTAGCTTCTCATTTTGCCGCTCGCTCGCTTAGTCAAATAGGTAGCTTTAATATCGGAAAACACGACGAGGATTGCTATTATGAAATTAGGTACCTACAAGAAATGAACACTGCTTGTAATATTCTTTCACAAGCGTAACTGACATTTTGATCAGATTATGTTGATAAAATAACTGCAAGATCCCGTTGATATCGTAACAATTATATTCGATAGATACAAAGAAGTACAAAGGTGAACTTAATGCTACAAAGCATTACCATCCAGATAACCTTGGTGTGAACAAGAAGGGAAATATTGAATAAGTTTAAGAAAATTAACAAAATATAAAAATAATAATAAATACTTAAATTACTGCCTAAAATATTAAATACTCGTATTTCGAATACTTATAATCTGGCGCTGACAGATATCGCGATTTACTTATTTACGATAGGTATTGGGACAGTCATGCAGCCGTGCCAGTATTTTTACTGAATATTTGTCGTTACTGAGCGTTTTCCTATTAAAACTTTATAAGCAATGTTGATGCACGAATGCTGGCTCCCGTTTATTTCTAACAACGGTCTAATCACAGGCTATTTTCAGAGTGGGATGCCTAAGAACTAACTATCGACATCGACAAAAATGGTTGCACATCACTGTCGCGCCGACACGTGTCCGAGCGCGGCGCGTAATTAAATGTCTTGTGCAGACAGAATTGGATACAACTAGATATCATGAGCATTGTATTGTTGTACTTAGAAAGGTAGGTATCTAATTGTACGTCATTTTGTAAGCAGAAAAAGCCATGGCAGCCCATTTGGATCCAAACAATCCCACATTACAAACAAGGGGGCGGCAGTAATGTTTTTAATTTTAATTTTGATTTACGGAACTAGCATATAGTTCACCTGATGTTAAGCGGTAACCTCAGCCTTTAACAATGCATTGTCTCATAGATCACGTCCACCTAGGACGCGCCCTATGTCATTGCACTGCGCCCGCCACCCTGAAACATAATGATGAAAAGTCTCATGTGTCTGTAATTTCACTAGCACCTATACCTTTCAAACTGGAACACAGCAATGCGAGCACTACTACTTTGTGGCACAAATAGGTATGGTGGTAGTACTTCCCCGGACGAACTCTTTCACAAAAAAGCTCTAAAACTAACAAAAAATATTGATTAATTTATTACTGAAAACGGTGCATCTGCGCGTAAGCATTGTAAAAGAACCTTCAATAAATATCAGCGCTGGACCTACGTCACGGGATTTGCTAGGAATATGACCAGCTAATTTGCACATCACTCATTACTGAAACTAGGCCTGAGTTAGATGTCGAAAAGTTCAAGTTATTGGGCCCTATATTTATTTGCTGTTCGTTCACCAGGCAGGCAGGTTCGTTGCAGGCAACTGGCCGAAGCCTATGGAAGCAGGCAGTGACCAGAGTGTATCAAGGAGTCACGATCCTCAGGAATGAGAGAACGAGGCAGGAGATGTTAAAAAATGCAGCGTCCAGGTGCTTCTATATGTCATTGCTGAGATAGTGGTCATCTTCGTTTGTCTCACACCGGAGTCTCCTGTGCATCCATAGAGCAACGTACCAGTCCGATGAACACTTGATTTGATAAAACCACCAGATGAACGGGATGTAATAGGTACTGCACTCGATGCTCTCGACCCTCGATCCTCCCCCATCTGCTGTAAGTAGGCATACTAGGGCTGTAGGTACCTAATTAAATACTTACGGAGCGTGTGGGGTGTGCGGAGGGGTGCGGGAGCGGGGGCGGGGGGCGGCGCAGACGGGCCAGCGCGCTGAGCAGCCCGTCCGTGGTCACTCCGCTGGCCCCGCCATCTGGAAGAGAAGCATCCTTCAGAACATGACGTCAGAACAGAAGTCATGGCACCAGAATACAACACGAAGTATTGTCATCAGAAGATATTATAAGCTCAGAGCAGCGTTCGACCAACCCACGGTAGTACCTACCTACCCGATAATGAGTATTCGTTTTTACGGAGGTTTTACTTTATTTCATAGATAAAAAGTTTATGATCACAAAACATTCCAAATATGGGTCCATAGCCTGTTTTTCACCTATTGTTTTATCAATATTTATTTACAGAAAGAATATTGCAACTAATACAAGTTGGTAGGTATATACAAAATTTAATAAGTATATCATATTTTTTAAACACACTTCAAATACCATACCCAACAAATGTACTAAAAATATTAACAAGCAATTAATTTTGTATAAATTAAAAAAACCCTCAGCGCAATGAAACGGCTGAACCGCTTTTGATCAAACATAGCTAAGAACATTCCCGACAAATTCACCTTTCAACAACAAAAAAATCAGTTCATCCGTTCGGGAGCTACTATGCCACAGACAGACACATACACATATACACACACACACACACACACACACACACACACACACAGACACGTCGTTTTTGCGTCGGGGTTAAAAATAGTAAGCATAACCTTGACGAGCTGATCAAAAGGAGCCCAACGCGGCTAGTCTACTATTAACCACTGAGGAGTTCCGTTCCACCTTTTATCATCAGATCAGCGTGTTGTCGACATACTATTATGTCAAGGTATCAATTGTATCAATCCAAAACCAAGGTCTTTGCAAAGTGTCAGAATGTTTCATCGACAAAAAAAGTCTCAAATAGAGCTTCTCAGATTTGATTCCAGACAAAAAAGCAAGCAGAAAGAAAGTGAATTAAAGAAAAATGTTTAAAATATACAAGTGAAACCGTTGAGCTTCCTAAAGACCGTTGCAAACAACCTAATGATCGCTCAACTGATACAAATCAAATTATTTAATTGAAACATGAGTTTTTTGCCAATAAAAGCATCAAAACCAATTAATATACTAATAAAAAAGATTGGTAGAATTTGTTTTGATGGAAATTTTGTGGGTTCGTTGACCACTCTACTAGACCACATTATACACAATTGCCAAGCTGTGTATTATTTAATTCTGTCAACCCAATTCTATCAAGGCATGTGACAATAAGCCATAGAGCAACATGGAACAGAGGCCGTCGTGCCCTAAGTAATGCTATACTTACGTTAGTAACCTGCTTATGGTGGTGTTAGTTCACGAAGTTGGCTAAAGTATCTCATTCTAATTCGCCCGTGGCTTAGTTAAACTTAAAAAATATTTGATATTTTCCATAGTTTTTTGCTCAATGTCGCATAATTAGGACACTCATTGACGTCGACACTGGCAGAGTCGTAGCAAAAAGCAAGCGCGACGCCATAAAACAACAAGTTTAAGACGCTATGTTTAAATTTTGGAGTCGTTGCGTTACGCGCTCACTCAGTAACAGTAAGGGCGCTAATCGTGTTGAGTATATTTCGTAAAAAGGGTTCCACACTACGGAGCAATATTCTAGTATAGGACGTACCAAACATTCAAATAGTTGTTTTTTAGTTTTAGAAGACTTGAATTCTTTAATGTTTTGGATTACATGTTATTAGCGTATGTAGTTGTATGAGCGAGTTCACACAGAATACAGTATTCCGGATCCAGTAATCGAGAACAATTGACAACTACATACGTTAATAACATATACGTTTAAACGGACCTGTAAACGGAAGTTCGATGTGAACGCGCCTTAAAGGTTACAAACTTGATGTTAATACAGTAATTACTTAAAGATGTAATCTAAATAAATCATATAATAAAAACACGATTGGTGAAACTTTACTACATAGCTTTATTTTTTGAAATTGGCCCTCCTAAAACCCGTTTTAGGTCTCTCCGTTTTAGGTCAAAGTACTTACTACTTACTTACTACAAAATACTTAGAGAAAATATTAAGCGAACATTTTTATACTATTCAGTAGGGAATCATATTATTTAGAATAATTATACATAATTTAATTTTATATTTGCTACTTTAGAAGCAAAACGAAGTTTTATCATTTGTCGCTTACGTCAGTTACTTCCGAGCGGCAGAAATCTATTCCTCGTCTCTTCCCAGGTTCAAGTGAGTAATAACGCTGTCACTGTTTTGCAGCTATTGTTTTCTCCGCCCTTTCGATATTTTAACATATCGCCCTAAGGACACCATACTTCGATGCATAAAAAATAGTTCTTTAATAAATAAATAATAATAAATAAATAATGCTGGACAGTTCACACAACATTATCTAGCCCCAAGCTAAGCAGAGCTTGTGTTATGGGTACTAGACAACTGATATACTTAATACAATATATTACATGGTATTTTTTTTTAATTATATATAGAAAATACCCAGAACACCCTGAAAAAATATCTGCAGATCGCACAAATATTTGTTCCGAGGCGGGAATCGAACCCGCAACCTCCTGCGTCGCAGGCGAACGTTCGCCCGCTGCGCCACAGAGGTCGTCGTATCCTCGTCGTTTACGAGATGATGTTTTGTCCCCATACGTGCAAGTTGAAGAATGGGCTCCTGAGGTGTTTCCGCTAAACTACAACATGAGCCGCTTCAAAAAAATAAATACAAAGAGTCCTTCAGGGCAGGCAACGCATTGGCAATGCCTCTGGTGTTGCAGATGTCAATAGGCGACGGTAACCGCTTACCATCAGGCGGGCCGTATGCCGTATGCCAGATTATCAAGCAATTACATTTTAAAAAATTGCTTATCTATCCGGATGTATGTGTACGTATGTATAGGTATACTAATCAGGCCAGGCCAGGCCAGGTCTATTGATGTGTTTTACAGTGTGTGTGCCGTGTCCGTGCGTCAACCGAGGTCCGTGCTGAAAATCAGCGCTGCAGTTTACTGCAGCATTATGCTGAGCACGGGCCTTTTTTGACGGCACTATACACGCAGCAAAAAACGTGTTCTGTTTGTGTTATTATTGTATTGTATTCCATTATTGTGTGTGTATTTGCTGTTTCAAAATAAACTATTTCTATTCTATTCTATTCTAATCATGAAGAAACTGGATACAGGTTCTACAATTTCATATATTTTTCAGGGCCACTTAACTTTTGTATTTAAGTATCGTAAGTATTATAATTTTTTTTCTCTATTATTTGTGTTCTTTTTAGTCATCATTATCGTCATCATCATCATCAGGCGTTGGACGTCCACAGTTGGACGAGGCCGTGGTCACCACCTTGGGAGGTAGATCGATGCTGCTGCACATTCCCTGGTGTAATCCATTAGTTGGCTTTTACGACATCCACAGGAGGAGACGGAAGGGACACAACGGACACACCACGCGGCATTCTTTTGTACGGAGGCCGCATTGCTCTAAGCTTTTGAATGTGTTCAATAAAGATTTAGGTAATGTATCTAATCTATCAACTAATGTTTCGTCATATGGTGGGTTGTCCCCTAGGAAGATGGACATACCTCCATGGTGCTCCCGCTTGAGGCGTGTTTTTTCTTTTTTTTTTCATGTTGATCGTAGTGAACTGATTAGTTTTATGTTATACTATCAATTCGTTTCGTTTCGTTTCGTATGAGGTAGTGCTGGCCTCTGGTGTCGGAGTTTGTCAAGCCGCCCGAGGGCCTCTGACATGGCTTATCAGCCGGGACCGACAGCTTAACGAATATTAAAATATACATAACATAATTATCAATTAAAACATGTGTTAAGTCTCCTAGTTCTCGCGAATTCAACTTTTACTATCTGAAGAAGTGTTGATGAGCTGTAATGGGCAAAAAACACCAAAAATAATAATTTTGCGCCTCAAGCGTGAGCATCCACCTTATCCTTTCTAATCTTAATAATTCCGGCCGTGGTTATTCAATTGGTGACCTTCGTGTATTGCCTCGCGGTCTCGGCCTGTGACTTCTCCATCTGCTTTTCTCCATCCAGTGTTTTTTTATTTTTTTATTTACTTTGAATAACGGACCAAGCAGATGGCCCACCTGATGATAAGCAGTACCCTTTGCCTATGACCACTGCATTATCACATAGGTCGCGTCCACCTAGGACGCGCCGTATGTGGCATTGCACTGCGCCTGCCACCCTGAGATAAAAAGTCTCATGTGCCTGTAATTTCACAGGCAACCATACCCTTCAAACTGGAACACAGCAATGCGAGCATTACTGCTTTGCGGCAGAAATAGGTATGGTGGTAGTACTTCCCCGGACGAACTCTTTCACAAAAAAGCTCTACTACTACTAAAATGCCCGGGCATAGGCCAGGGGATGGCAGCATCTGAGTTGAGTACTAACACCAAAACTGCCATCAAATCCGGCTGACAATTATAATCACAAAACTCCCTTTCTGTGAGGGAGGGGAGTCCAGCAGTGGCCGTCAGATGATGAACAACGAGAAGAAGAATAAGTTTTTGTGAAAAATGTTTTTTTTTAATATAAGCTTTTATAAAATTAGTGATCGTAACCGTGTGCTGATCAAAATGAGCCTAAACACGGCCAGTCTACTATTATCCCTCGAGGAGTTCCGTTGCCCACCTTCCGTCTCCATCATCAGATCAGCTCGCTGTCACCATAATATTGCATTGTCATCGGAGCTTGACAGGTATGCAATATATCATCTCAATTGGTTGAGGATAACAGCTTTAAAATTCAGTTGCAAGATACCACCCGGACAAACATACCTACATAACCAAACACAACTAAAACAGAACTAAAGTCATTAACATATCCCACCGGATAAGCAAGCTGAAGTGGCAATGGGCTGGTAATTTATGCCGAAGAACCGACAACCGTTGGGGTAAGCGAGTTCTTGAGTGGAAACCGCGTCTTGGCAAACGTAGCGTGGGGCGCCCTCTGGCTAGGTGGAGCGATGACCTACGAAAGGCGGCGGGCAGAAAGTGGATGAGAAGAGCCGAACACCGGGCTCAGTGGCGCGTATTGGAAGAGGCTTATGTCCAGCAGTGGACTAATGTGGGCTGATGATGATGATGATGATGAAACATACATAAATTGCAAGTTAAATAAAAGCTTGTTAAGATATGCAATTTAAATATTTTCTAGAAACAATCAGCTATAATACTGCGTTGATAATATGACACATTCCGCGTCCATCGATTGGGCCCTCCCACTCGCCTGGGGGTCCACGGTACAGCTGACCTGTTTCCGATGCCAATGCACAATAACACGCTTAAATGTGATAGGAATGGAGTAAAACAAACTGACAAGTGCGAGCGGACACTCGTTCTCTGACGGTTCCGTACTGTTAACACGTATTGGGACTTTTTGCTATAAACTTCACCATCCCATGCTAGGGGTGAAAAAGCTCAAATTCCTCAACTTACTTTTTCCTTTATTTGTATCACAAAGCCTCCTAGCATTCCTAATTTCAGAATTGTAAGTTTTTTTTGTTTTGGCTATTTCTATACAAAAATCAGACATCCATTGTTACCTATATCTTTTTAATGCATAGAGTTAGAAACTTGTTTTTTTTTGCGACACTATAATTTCATAGATATTTGTATTAGCTATAAATTTTAAGCTGATACCTTATGCCGTTCCTGAGAAAACAAAAAACACAGACCGACTAACAGACAGACAGAAAGAGAGACGGACAAAAAATATCCTATAAGGGTCCCGTTACTTCTTGGTTACTTCGTGTTGAGGAAACCCGAACACAGCTGTGTTTGAATAATAAAAACAACAGCAGAGCTATCTAAAGTCATATAAAGATAGCTCAACTGATCCAAATCTGTAATGTGTCTCCATTCAAGACATGAAAGTAGCGTGGTTAGGTCTAAGGTCTTAAATCTCCATAGTGTTGATCATGATAAACTAAATCAACTACAGCACTATCAAGATTCAATGCACAACTAATATGAAACAAAGCCTTTCAAAATTAAAAGTTGAACCTTATAATCTGAGACTGATCCTATCTCCTATACTCCTATCCCGAGTGTCGTCTGTGAGACGATGAACCCATTCAATGAAACACGTGTCTAGAACGACAAGAATAATGAAAAGGTCAGATAACAGATAGAGTTTGCTATTTTATAACCTTTAGCTACAATGCATAAAAGAAAAGATAATTTTGTAACATTAAAAAAAAAACAGTTAAACGAAATGCCTGAACCGATTTACATAAAACAAATCTAAGAACCATCACAAGAAAACATGATTTCAAATTTTAAAAAAAAAATTGGCCAAGTGCGTGTTGTGCACGCCCATGAAGGGTTCCGTAGCAGCAAGTAACATAATATAAAAGTTCTTGTAGTTCGTTGTAACTTTGATCGATGTTTTAATAATAGTGTATTAAACAAAAATACTTACTAGATCTCGTTCAAAGCAATTTTCAGTGGAAGTTGGCATCTTATATATTTTTTAGTTTTATCATTCTCTTATTTTAGAAGTTACAGGGGGCAGAAGGGCAGGGCACATTTTACCACTTTGGAATTGTCTCTCACGCAAAATATTCAGTTTCGAAAAAAAAAAAGTTAGAATCTTCAATATAATTTTTGAAAACATAGATTGGTTTGTTTGTTTTTTTTGAGTTTCAGTTCTAATTTTTGGGAACCCCCAAAACTTATTGTTTTTTTCTATTTTTGTGTGAAAATCTTAATGCGGTTCACAGAATACATCTACTTACCAAGTTTCAACAGCATACTTCTTATAGTTTCGGAAAAAAGTGACTGTGACATACGGATGGACGACAGACAGACAGACAGACAAACATGACGAATCCATAAGGGTTCCGTTTGTTGCTATTTGGCTACGGAACCCTAAAAACCGCATTCAAATTGGTTCACCCGTTTAAGAGCTACGGTGCCACAGACAGACACACATATCGGTCAAATTTATAACACCCCTCTTTTTGCGTCGGGGGTTAAAAATCTAGATTTCAAACTTGTCTGCCGATAACAGAACGTACAGGCATGTCACCAAGGAGTAAAGTAACATGAATTGTTTTTTTAACTGCTTGAATGACGGAACAAGCAGATGGCCCACCTGATGTTAAGCGTTAACCTCTGCCTTCAACAATGCATTCACTACCTCATAGGTCACGTCCACCTAGGACGCATTCTACGTGGCATTGCACTACGCCCGCCATCCTGAGACATAAAGATGAAAGTGCCTGTAATTTCACCAGTGCATTGCTTTGCAGTATAGAAATAGGCGGTGGTTGTACTTCCCCGGACGAACTCCTTCACAAAAAAGCTCTACTACTACTACTACTAACGACAGAAATAGGTCCATACCTATTAACCACCAAAGGTTAGCTGGAAGAAAATGCTAATTAGCATTAAGTTCACCTATGTACTGCTTTTTGTCTTGTGCAATAAAGAATTTTCTGTCTATCTATCTATCTAACCACACCACCATTGGTATGGTAGTAGCAAACCCATAAAATGAGACGTAAACGCGAACGAAACGTGAAAGTGCGAACAAGTTTGATGTACCCCCCGCTGTAGAAACTAAATACTTGTCTGCTAGTTAATTGGAGTCATCCATACCGCTCGGTTAATTGCTGTAGCAGTCTACGGTTACGTAAACAAACTCTATTTCCTGTACCTATTTTTACATTTAACAACTCAGAATTACAATAACATAACTTCATCATAATATTCCATTTTTTGTGGCAATAACTTCTGCTTCATGAACCGCGGAAATTGGCCTGATGATGATGATAATTAAGATAAAAACGCTTCAAACATTTGTACGAAAAAATCCCCGAAATTCACAAACGACACGGCCCTAACATTAAAATGCGATTTGCGATTCAACAGCAAAGGCTCGTCTGATCGTCGTATCACTGGTTGTTGGGGTAAAGTGGCCCTCTTATGGGCCTTGACTGATGGTAAATAAACCTGGCAATGCCCTAGAATCTAGAATGGTAGAAAGGCGCACTAATGCATCTAGAGCCTAGATGCATTAGTGCGCCTTTCTGTCACATGTCTTAAGGATTTGAGAACTGACGATCCTCATGATGCTTGGGGCCGAAGGTTTAATTTACGAGAAGTCAAGGGGCACGGCAAGGTGCCGCGCTGCGCAATGTCAGAGTAGTTCAAAATATCGAAAGTTTATTATGGGAAATAATAATAATAATCCATTTATTAAATCAGACATTATAAGTCCATTATTTGTTAGTATATATTCTTAAAAACTATGTTATAAATACATTAGTTAATTGAAAACTCCCATCCGAATACCATTGGTGCACGGTCGGGATTCGAACACGCGACTTTAGGATCAAAAGTCTGAGTCACCAGCCCCATTATTCACTATGACCAAACGTGAGATAACGCGGGCTCGTTACGATATCAGCGTGGAATCATCGTTCAGAATACATTGTGACTTCACACGTTATTGTCAAGTAACCTGCTATGGTCGTAGCTAATAACAGCCCAGGTTAAAAAAAATGTTTCCACGAACCTAGATATATTCTTCAAGATACATATTTGTTTAAAACATCTAACGGAGAAATTGTTACAACTTCATAATCGCGTACGAGCTGAGCACGAGCGTTTGTATGGAAAGTATGTCGTGCAGCCTGCTCTTAAAAAGAATATAGGTACACTTGCATGGCGCACCCTGAGTTCCTATATAACACTGGTTTTTGCTAAACGGTCAAAGTCAAAGTTATTTTGAAAGCCAACACAGCTCAGGCGAGAAATAAAACAAGTGTGAAAAAGATTTTTGTTGCAAAATATCTTTTTAAAACCAGTTCTTATTACAAGACTGGCCCAGAAAGAGGCGTGTATAGTTTCCAAGGTTCGTATGTACGTATGTAGTATGTTTATATATTCCATCATATCTAATTAGATGATTGCGGTATCATTACAATATGCACGTTATTCAGATAAGCAAAATATGACGATATGTGTTTTATTATAATAACTTTTTTTTATATTATAGTGACCATGATTTCCAAATTAAAAAGACCAAACGGAATCGGATGAAAATGGAATCGGATCAGGAGTTTAAAACCCTATGGGTATTTTTTTGTGTTTTATTCTTTTTTCTATGAAATATTTCTTTGTTTTTTTTTTGTTTACTTGCTATTATTATTATTATTTTGTTATTTCTGTTAAGTGTGTGTGCTACAAATATTTTTTTTTTTTTTTTTTAGTACCGGAGATAACATCACAGACAACACCGTCGTTCGTTTTGTTAAATTAGTGATCGGAACAGTGAGCTGATCACAATGAGCCCAAACACTGCCAGGCTACTGTTAATCATCGAAGAGTTCCGTTGTCCACCATCATCAGGACACAACATTTTATTGATATTGGAACTGGACAGGGAGGGTACCTGCTAAGTTTCAGCTCAACCTGATGCCAGCAAGCGCTTGAAAAATAAATGACAACATTTGAACCGGAGAGATAGACAACGAACGAAGCATGAAAAAATGCTTCCGATTTGCAGTCCTAAGTTTTTATGGAGAGTACATTCCTTTTGTGGTCTAGGTGTGCTGAAGAAAGGAACTTCCGAAATTCAACCCCTGAGGGGGTGAGACGGGGTGTTGAAGTTTGTATGAAAGAAATCGGCTCAGTGTATTCGAACAGTAGATTTTTCTTAAAACTTAATTTCATTCTTTGCATCGATCAAAAATGTTACCCAAAACTTTTACGCAGACAAATTCACGGGCGTTCCACTAGTAGGTAACCTATAAATCCGAAGCAGACATAACCTTTCAGAGTAGATAATTTAGTGACAGCTCCATATAACTGCCAAGGATTCTGAAGAATCGTGCTGTATCTCATAGTTCATGACGAGTTCCCATAAAACCCCGCCAAACGACCATGGAATACCTAATAGGAACATCAAGCATTTTAAAGAGAAAAATACCTATTTACGTACTCTACTTGCCGTAATATATGAATGGAATAATATACTATAAGTACCTACCTATTGTTTTGTTAACAAAAATTCGTGGAAAATATGTTTTTTTCCTCAAATTGAATTTGGATCAGCAGTGTGACTAAACCTTCGATAGTAGGTAATAGCACCACTTGACTAGGGGAGAGAAGGTTTATGGTCTGGTTGTTATCCACTCCCTTTCACACACACCACACACACACACACACACACGCACACACACACACACACACACAAACACTCACTCAGAGAGACCAAGTACCATGAAGAAAGGATGTGAAATAAACTCAAACGTTTTAAATAACTTTTTAGAAATAGTTTGCTTGTATCTTCCAGGGGATCCATAACTAAATCCAATTTTCCCACCAAGCAGTTTTGTACCTAAGCTTGGCTAGTATTTGAATTGTCCGCGTCAAATAACGTATTTGAAATCCAATCGGGCCTAACTTACATATAAATAAACATTTTCCGCTGGGTGAGTCCAAATACCCATCATTTAGTTTTAATTCATTTGCTGCGATACCGTTTATAATGAAGCGTATCATTTTCTCCAACCACCCATTGTATCCACTGTAACTTTAGAGTCGTTAATTAAAACAGTAAAGTCGAATTCTGGACTAATGATGTTGTTTTAATCCTATACTATTAAACGAGCAAGGATTTGTATATGTACCTACATATTTGTTTAGTTGTATTTGTATAATATTTGTAATCACGTTCTCAAAAACAACTCAACTTATTACATTTAATTTGCTATATGGAGGTTTTTGGGGCGAAAAAACGATCTAGCTGTCTCTATATCTGGGAAAATAAGTTTTTTTAACCTGTATCAATCATAGAATATTGAATAGTAGTTATTTTTTTATAATTGGCGCCCCACGGCTTTTGCATTTGCCATTTTCAAGTATCTGTATTTTCAATAGATTGTATTTTTAATATATTTTGCAACGTTACACTCCTTCCAAGTCGTCAAAGCCACAGTCGAGTCATGTTTTAGTAAAACGGTGGCCAATTTTACCAAAACTTTGGTAGACAAATTCCGCCAATTTCAAAAGTCACGCAATTCACTTCCATTTCATTTCACTACACTTGTGCTTTCTAAACCAGCTAAATTCGTTAAAATGCCACCAAAATAACACAAAATAACTCAAGAAAAGACTAGGAAAATAAATAAAATAAAAGTAGACAACGTCTCCTTTCAAAAATGGCGGGAAGAGTCCGAATAGTACGTTATTCCTCGGCGCGGCGAGCGGCGGAGGGAACGAATTCGACTTTTGAAAATTCAAATGACAATACTGGCTGAAGACGGACACTAAAAATTGTAAGGGTAGATACTTACTAAACACGATAAGGGTAGAGATACACTTAGAAAATACGATTTAAAAAAAACACGGAGCGAAGCTCGTTCTCACCAGGTAGGCTAATACGTGTATTTCTACACCCAGTTTGAAAAAAGTTTGTAATTTGACTTGCCTCATTGTCAAACAAATCACAGAGGACACAAATTATAAAAAAAACTAATATTTTCAGTGTTCCAATACAATAACGTTAGATTAATCATTCTGAGTGTCCCGCAGTGATCGAACCCGCAACCTCTCGCTTCTCAGCCGGCTATTCGCCCGCCGCGCCATAGAGGCCGCCAATCAGCTGCTTTACAAGCTTTTATTTAACTTGCAATGTATGTCCGGGTGGAATCTTGCAACTGAATTTTAAAGCAGTTATGCACAACCGATTGAGATGAAATGTTGCATACCTGTCAATTTCAGATGACAATACTTCAATAATGGTGACAGCGAGCTGATCTGATGATGGAGACGGAGAGTGGACAACGGAACTTCTCGATGGATAATAAGTAGACTGGCCGTGTTTAGGCTCATTTTGATCGCGGTTACGATCAATAATTTTATAAATGCTTTTATTGAATAATATATATTTCACAAAAAACTTATTTATATCTTATAAAATTATATTATATTTAACCCCGGATATACAGATTTTACTTTTGAAAATGACACCTATTTCTATGACGTCAATATTGTAAACTTTACTGGTAAAAAAATGACAGCATTCATAGTTAGGTACTTCAAATAATCACACTATCGTTTACTTTCGATCTAAGTCCTGCTTATAATCCTGGTAGTGTCGGATCTGCGGTTGTTCTATCTTAGATTGCTATCTGTGGTGAGTCACAAATGAGCAAATCTATATAAGATCAAGGTCATAGACAAAGCTCTCAGAATGGTGTGGTGATGGGCAGTCCAGATAGCTCGCCGCGGGGAATTCTGTAGTGGTGACCCAGCATGACAGTATTCAACAGCTCCCTGATTGATCAGGCCCTGATGACATTTGTGGGATGAATCCGCATGGGATCAATACGGATACACCCCCATTTTGGTGGTTCAAGTGGCTGTATCTCATGAACCGTAATACTAAGAGCATTGCAGGCCTCCGTAATAGGTAGACAGTTGATATTATCAGACTGTGTATTTCTATAAAAAAATAAGTAAAAATAAATATTAAAAGGTGCCCCAATACAAGCAACGTGATTATTTTGGCGTTATTTTGCTCGACCTTAAAAAGCACATCGTTTTTAATCTTGTACGATGGTACTGAGCCCTTCGTGTGTGAGTCTGACCCGCACTTGGCTGGTTTTTACCTCATTAGTATATATATATATACCATCTATTCAAGCGGTTCGGTTCCATCTTTTACAAGCTTTTATTTAACTTGCAACTCCGGTACGGAGGCCTGCAATGCTCTAAGACTTGCAATGTATGTATGTATGTTTGTTTGGGTGGAATCTTGCAACTGAATTTTAAAGCAGTTATCTTCAACCGATTGAGATGATATTTAGCATACCTGTCAAGTTCCGATGATAATGCAATATTATGGTGATAGCGAGCAGATCTGATGATGGAGACGGAAGGTGGACAACGGAACTCCTCGAGGGATAATAGTAGACTGGCCGTGTTTAGGCTCATTTTGATCAGAACACAGTTTACGATCACTAATTTTATAAAAGCTTGTATTCAAAAAAAAACACAACAAACTTATTTATAATGAGACCTAAAAAAACAACTAAAATTAAGTTATATAGATACGTAGTAGCTTAAATTTCAAAAAATGGATCATTATGTAAGCGTCTACGTTTACTTGTTCCACGTATTTATAATTATAGCTTTCAACACCATTCATTTTCACAACTATCAGTCTGTACATCTTTTGATTACGGAACTGTTCTCAATCCATTACAACAATTAACAATAGATAACGCGATTACAACACAATGGGTGAAGATTATACTATACTAGGAACAACACAATAGACACCAGAGACGGAGTTAGGACGAGCGAGACGCGGGGGGTCCGGAGCAGTTTCAGAACTTGACACTGCCAAGAATAAAGGATTTGTCACACTGGATGCGTTTTGCGGTCTGCGGTCAGGTCAAAGCGAACGCAGCCCGCATCATGTATGAACAACATTGTCGGTCTCAATATATTTTGTATAGAATGCGATCTGACCGTGCGAGCACAAGCAAAGAACGCATACTGGTGCGACACGGGGCGGTCGACCGACAACGTTGTTCATACATAATGCGGGCTGCATTCACTTTGACCTGACCGCATACCAAATGGCCAACCAAATAGACTTAAATTTTTTTTTTTTTAAAACTGGACACGTTCACACAACATTATCTAGCCCCAAGCTAAGCCAGAGCTTGTGTTATGGGTACTAGATAACTGATATACTTAATATAATACATAACATAGATAGATATTTTTTATTATACATAGAAAACCCCAGAACACCCTGAACAAATATCTGCAGAACGCACAAATATTTGTTCCGAGGCGGGAATCGAACCCGCAACCTCCTGCGTTGCAGGCGAACCGTCGCCAGCCGCGCCGCAGAGGTCGTTAAATGCTTAGGTCTTATTATTTACCCAGCTGTAAATACAACAGAATACATTGACGTATATTTTAACATATTTAGAGCTCAGCCCCCTTATTCGCTATGACCAAACGTGACATAACACGGGCTCGTTACGATATCTGCGTGGAATCATCGTTCAGAATACATTGTGACGTCACACGTTATTGTCAAGTAGGTTATCTCCTATGGTATGGTCATAGCGAATAACAGTCCAGGGGCGATCTGTCCTAGCCCCTGGGTGTCAGCCCCTCCCTAGCACCGACCCTCGTCATTATACAATGATTAATAGCACCACGAAGAAAAACTAGGGTTTTCCGCGCAATTGTACAGCGATGACACGGCGAAACACTAAGACCTACATTTGGGTATGAATCAACGAAAAAAGTTCACTGATGTAGCAAATGAAATAGCAAAAAGTCGGTAAAATTTTACGACAAAAGCGGCTTGGTTTGTGCGTTCAATTACCTACATTTGGGTATGAATCAACGAAAAAAGTTCACTGATGTAGAGTTGCCAATGAAATAGCAAAAAGCCGGTAAAAATTTAAAACATTTTACGACAAAAGCGGCGTGGTTTGTGCGTTCAATTACCTACATTTGGGTATGAATCAACGAAAAAAGTTCACTGATGTAGAGTTGCCAATGAAATAGCAAAAAGCCGGTAAAAATTTAAAACATTTTACGACAAAAGCGGCGTGGTTTGTGCGTTCAATTACCTACATTTGGGTATGAATCAATGAAAAAGTTCACTGATGTAGAGATGCCAATGAATTAGCAAAAAGTCGGTAAAAATTTAAAACATTTTACGACAAAAGCGGCGTGGTTTGTATGTTCAATTTGATCACTTTTACAATGCATCAATCAATATGTAGAGCATGATACATCCAATGCACCCGGTAATCCCAATAATGACAAAGATGACAAATTTTGGATGTTTGCATGTCTGTAACTGAATCACGCCGAAGCGGCTGAAGCGAATACGGTGAGATTTGGTACACATATATTGTGACCTTGATTGAGCTATGGACTACTTTTTATTCCGGAAAATCACGAGTGAAGCTGTGGGTGTTCACTAGTTTTTACAAGCTTTTATTTAACTTGCAATGTATGTATGTTTGTCCGAGTTGAATCTTGCAACTGAATTTTAAAGATTGAGAAACGATTGAGATGATATATTGCATACCTGTCAAGTTCCGATGACAACACACTATTATGGTGACAGCGAGCTGATCTGATGATGGAGACGGAAGGTAGACAACGGAACTCCTCGAGGGATAATAGTAGACTGTCCATGTTTAGGCTCATATTGGTCAGCATACGGTTACGATCACTAATAAAAAAAAGCTTGTATTGAAAAATAAAATTTTAACATTTAATTTTTTAACATTGTTTTTTTTTTTTTTTTTTATAGTACTTGGGTGACGGAACAAGCAAGAGGCCCACCTGATGTTAAGCGGTAACCTCTGCCTATGAACAGTGCATTACCTCATACGTCACGTCCACCTACGACGCACCCTATGTGGCATTGCACTGCGCCCGCCACCCTGAGACATAGACTTTTGTTTGGCCACGATCTCACCTGTTGGTAAGTGACTATGTGGCCGAAGATGGAGCACAAAGGTCTAGAAGGCACCTTTTCGCTCTGGCCTTGAAGAGACCCAGATTATAGTTTTCAGGATAGACAGACGACGACGGTAGTGTAACTTATACATAATTAAACCTTCTCTCAATGTCAATCTAAGGCCGTTAGGATTCACGCTTGAGCATGTTCTGGAATACAGGCCGTAGCATTTATTTACATTTGTCTTACATCAATCTAGATGTATTTTTTTCCGGCCAAGTTTCAGAGCGCCTCTGTCTCCCAACTCTCTGTGTGCAAGTTCATAGCAAGCATTGTTATTTTCTACCTGCTTACGTCATATCTGTAAATTGATCATTGCCACGAGCCACGACACGACCGTCAACCAGTTAACGGAAAATGTTTTTGTTTTTATTGACCGGTGTCCGTCAGTAAACAGTCTCGCCGAACACACGGGCGCGCGCGCACGCACTTCGCAACTAAGAGATCTCAACGCGCTCGACTCTACGAACAATTTCTGTCAGTTTAGAAAAAATACAGTTTCGGACATTCTTTGTATATTCTCGCGTTATTTTGTCGGGCATTCCAAGGATTCTTTTAAAAGTGATGTTTTAAAAGAGTGATAATGGCTAAATTAATACTACTAGCAGTGATTACAGCGTCTGTCAGTGCACAATTTGAGGACAATCGTAGATTCAGTGGAGAGCGTGGGACCCTGAGGACAAACAACGACGGACTACGAGTGAACCAGGAGTACCAAGATGAAGGCTTGAGGGTCAATCCAAGACATCGACACAGAAATCCCGAAAATATAAATGTAGGTGGTTTCCAAAATGGTAATTTTGCTCACCATGATGGTAGACTAAGAACAAACTTAGATTCTAGGCCAATTGTCAATGAAAATACTGGCCAAAGCAACTTTCAGCCGAAGGATGACACTTACGTAGTAGAAGAAGGTGCTGCTTTTAGAAGACAAGAGAATGGCCAATTTGATGTGCACAGTAGTCAAGGAAGAGTGGCTGATGCATCTTATTTAGCTACGCAAGATGGCAATTATAATGAAAACAGAAGACAACATCAGAATTTTGAAACACAACAAAATGGAGAGAGAATAGAACGGAGACCGACGAATAAAAACCAAGGAAACCAAAACATGAATGGTCAGACAAACTCCGGTCACAATGACGATTATAATGGACAACAGAGTGTCACAAGAAAGGATAATAATAATCAAAATAGATTCATTACTCAAAATACAGAAGAAAAAAACCACCAAGGGGGTGGTAACAATGATAGAGTAACAAACTTTGACCAAAGTAATACAAGGCGAAGTCAAAACATCGATAACAATGCTCGAAATAATCCAAATAATAACAATCAGAATAAATTTAACAGCCAAAACAACCACAAAAACATAAATCAAAATTACGGAGAAAGGAACGATGGTCAAAGTATTTCAAGACAAAATGTTCAAAATACAGATGTACAAAACAATAACCAAAACACATTCAGCAATCAGAACACTCAATCAATAAACAGAAAACAAAATCAAAACAGTGAAGCAAGTTTTGATAACACAAGTGACACTGTTACAAAAATCAACAGTAATTCGAGAGCCATCGCTGACAGAGTATCAAACAATCGTCAAAACTACGATAGAGAAGCTATGGATAGAGAAATAAATAACCAAATTACCCAAATGATATTCGAAGAGAGTACGCAACCAGAAATTAATAAAAATAATGCGAAAACAACTCAAGATAACGAATTAGGACCTTCTAGAAGTAGCTCGGGGAAACAAGACGATAAATGGATCTGGAGTGATGGGCATGAAATGAAGGTAACGACAAAATCACCTATAATCCCAACAGTGGACGACAGAGCGGCATTCGCCGCTGACCAGTGCCCGACAGGACAAGTTAAATTTAATAAAGTGTGTGTTGATATAGACCCCTCATGAGAAAAGTTAGCCCACCCCTGATATAGACTGAAAGGATAGTGGAACTACGCAACTCTGTGTTTTATTTTGATATCATATAGACGATGTAAATTATATTTAAATTCATTCTGAACTTCTAGATTTTAAGAAACATACATAGTTTCAGGAATGTTGTCAGGTAGAGCAGGAGATGTGTTTCTTGTTCTTACGAGTACTCGAGTCCCAGCTATGGGAATATGTTTTGATTGTTATATTCTGAGACACTGTATATTTGTTTGATTCCTACATTAGGATAATTAGCACTTACATTTATATCATTGTTAATACATAACTGATAGAGTTTACAAAATATTCTATTGTGATTCCACAGTGCAATCGCATGGCAGGAAAATCATGTATTCAAGTATTATGTAACTAGAAGATATACTAATTAGCTATATAGTAGGTAGGTATGCAAAGAATATTCCTCCACAAATAATATAATAGTAGTAGGTAGGTAGATATACCTACTACCCATGACTTCACTAAATTTACCTATAATTATCGTCATGCTTTGAGTAGTGGAATATTTACCTACCTATTGCTCGGCAATATTCATTAGCAGATAAGCTTAATTAAATTCAAAACCTTTATAATAAGTAAATTTATAAAGCTTTAAAGAAATTACCAAGTGGTAGTCGGTCACCGAGGGATCCGTATTTTTTTTAACAGTGTTTGACCTTCGTTTGACCTCGATCTCACCTGTTGGAAAGTGACGATTTTGCCGACGATGGAGCACAAAGGTCTAGAAGGAACCTATTTACTCTTGCCTTGAAGAGACCCAGATATTTTACTGGGAAGACAGACGACGGTAGTGTATTCCACTCCTTAGCAGTTCGCATTATAAAGGTAGAACCGAAACGTTAGTACAATAGAGCCACCATAATATACTAATGAAGTCTGGATGGTACTGAGCCGTGCGTCTGCTCGTCCTGTGATAAAAGAGATGGTGGGATTATTGCAATATTTCAATAATAAAAATCTCCCTTGTTTTTTTTTTGGTATAAGGTACCAACTGGATCATTTTTCCAAAGAATCAACTGTTCCGAATATCACGTCTGCCGTGTCACTTATATTTTGAGTTATAGCGGAATATTTAGAAGCTAAGGTAAAGAAGCTGACCCAGTAAAACAGCGGGGATCGTTCGTATTCTAATTTATTGATTTAATTTGAATAAATGTTCAACTTGGAACGCTTCTGAGCAGAGAATAGCGTAAAGAATAAAAACTTCCATACTATTATTTTTGCTACCTTTATATTTTTCGTCTTGAACATGTGATATTTAAGCTACCCTTATTCTAAATATAAAAATACCATGTTTTTTAAAGATTTCCCTTCGTGTTTTAAAAAACCAGTTACCTACCTGCTACGACGAGCAGTGTGACGAGCGGAAGTCTGGAGGTAGGGGGTATCCGAATCACCCCAATTGTTTATTCTACGATTTTCTATCGAAGGTCAATGATATTCGATATTCATAAATTTTAATAAATATCTGTTCAATCATGTATTTTAAAAATATACAACAATAAATAAATAAATAAAATAAAATAAATAATGTTGGACAGTTCACACAACATTATCTAGCCCCAAGCTAAGCAGAGCTTGTGTTATGGGCACTAGATAACTGATATACTTAATACAATATATTACATAGATAGATATTTTTATTATGCATAGAAAATACCCAGAACATCCTGAACAAATATCTGCGATCGCACAAATATTTGTTCGGAGGCGGGAATCGAACCCGCAACCTCCTGCGTCGCAGGCCAAGCTTCGCCCGCCACGCCACAGAGGTCAATATATTTGCATTCCCCATAACGAGCCCTTTATCTCACAAGATGCAATTAACAAATGTTTTCTTAATAGGTTGCCCCCAAGATTAACCCCAGCAATCTGAATTCGTTTACTTACGCGACATGTGAGTGATTGGGTCACCTAATTTGTTTATGTACCTAATTTATACTTTTTTGTCCAGTAGTTCCGGATTGAATAGTCTGTGACAGACGATCGGCAGACTCAAAAGTGATCCTATAGTGGTTAGTTCCTTTGGTACCACCTATTGAGTTACAGAACCCTATAACTATGTGCGCTATAATACGTACTAAATAAATGTACTACGTTATGTATTAGGTACCTAAATAAGCTTCTCATGTATTGTTTCCGTATGGCTCCATTGTTTATGCTATTTGGTGATTTAATCTAATTACCTATTCATGGTAAACCAGTGCTACAGAGTAGTTCTTAGAACTAAGTAACGCTTTACTAATAAGTTACTAGTAAGTACCTTAAATATATAATTACCTACGTGTGAACCGGCGGTGTATTGAACTCTTTTGTCATAGTTCGAATTTTCAAAGTTGGCATTAGTCCAGTCAAGGTGCATCCGTGCTTGCAAAAGTTGTTACTCTGAATTACATAAAACAAGTGAACTTTTTTCTTTTTTTTTATAGAAATAATTTTTTATTTTCTATGAACTGTATCTTGGGAACCAATGGCTGTACCTATAGAGTTCGCCCTAGTCTCAAATTGGAGCAAATTTTGTCTACTTTACAAGTATGGTTAGTGACTTTACCGGTCAGACCCTTCCTTCACTAAGCAAAAACTGAAAAAATTAATAAAAATTCATTGTTTTTTGGACACACCACCGCACGCACAGCACTTTGAAAATTGCAAATCTGGTTTTTTAATATTGTTTAAGGTCCTAACCACATATACAAAATTCAGAGTGACCGGAACTTTTGCTAGCACAACCCTCTTTTCATGTTTAACTTGACCGGACTACATAGTTTGGCGCTGATAATGGAGTGCTAAGTTCATCGTAAATTGAAAGCCTTCGGTCGGGGGTTAAAAACCAACTTAAATAATACCAACTTAAGTAGTAGTAGAGCTTTTTTGTGAAAGAGTTCGTCCGGGGAAGTACTACCAATTTCTGCCGCAAAGCAGTAGTGCTCGCATTGCTGTGTTCCGGTTTGAAGGGTAAGGGTGCCGGTGAAATTACAGGCACATGAGACTTTTCATCTTTATGTCTCAGGGTGGCGGGCGCAGTACAATGCCACATAGGGCGCGTCCTAGGTGGACGTGACCTATTAGGTAATGCACCGTTCATAGGCAGAGGTTACCGCTTAACATCAGGTGGGCCTCTTGCTTGTTCCGTCATCCAAGTAGTACAATAAAAAAAAAATAAAAAAAAAATAAAAAAAATGCTGGACAGTTCACACTTGTAAGTTGGCCTTATATAATTACTACTTTTACAAGCACTAAAATTAAATGTATCCTTTTTTCAGTTTATTAGAAAGAGACGGTAATAACTCGGTAGCTTTACTAAAAGATGCAAATAACTGAGACCGACATTCATTCCCAGTGTCCCCCACCAATCTAGCCCCACTGGGGCACGGGAAAAAAATGCCAACGAAGTTCTGATTATTATTTATAATCACGTGATATATTTATTTATTTATTAGTAGCCTAAAGTATAAGTATCTCTATCTGAACTTTGTAAATAATGTTCTGTCCGAAATAATGATCTTCGATCGAAAATAAACTTCATTGTTTAAAAATGAAAGTCTTATTATTTCTGACCTTTCCTTGTAAGATTTTTGCATGAGGAAATTAATGAGGCATCTACAATTTCATTGTTATACGTACCAGCCTTCTTCATTATCTATTTTGTACACCACCGGACCAGGCCTTCCCATAGAAAGCCCCCTGGATCTGCCATGACCCCCACGCTTGGTTGGCGAATTGCTGATAGATTCAGATGGAATGTACCTATACCGTGGCGTTATCCCTTAGTCGTTTTTATGTCATCCACGGAAGGTGTTGGAGAAGTCCAGTTATTAGGCCGAGACCACCACATCCAACACCTTACCTGAATTGAAATTTTGCTCCAATCTTGGAAACATCAGTGGACAGTTTTTTTGGGGGTAAAACGGGACCCTATTACTAAGACTTTGCTGTCGGTCCGTCTTTCACCAGGCTGTATCTCATGAACCGTGATAGTTAGTTGACATTTTCACAGATTATGTATTTTTATTGCCGCTTTAACAACAAATACTAAACAAACAGAATAAAATAAATATTTAAGAGGGCTCCCATACAACGAACGTGTATTTTTTTCCGTTTTTATAGATAATGGTACGGAACCCTTCGTGTGCGAGCCTGACTCGCACTTGGCTGGTTTTTACTTTCGCTTTTCTGTCTGTCTGTGATCGGTCTGTGGCGGACTAATCTGCCGATATAAATTTAGATCGCTTTCCGATATCCGATTGAGCTAATTGCCCCTGTCAAGTTCATATGACAGTACAATATTATGCTGACAGCGAGCTGATCTGATGATGGAGACGGAAGGTGGACAGCGGAACTCCTCGATGGTGAATAATAGCCTGGGTGTTTAGGATTATTTTAATCAGCTCACGATTCCGAACACTAATTTCTTAGTATTGCCATTCAGCGTGGCAATGCAGCCAGCATCTTAGGGACGCTTCCGTCTGGTAGTGATTTGGATCAGTTGAGCTACCTTTAGATCGCTTGCAGCGGTCTTCAGGTAGCACAACTGTTTCATATGTATTTTTTACATACCTTGTATTATTCTTTCTGTAAATAAATGTAGTTTTTCTTCAAATCAATTAAATTAGATATTTTAGATCAGTTTGATTAGATATTTATCATCTAAAAAACGTATTATTAGTTTGTAACATTTGTAATTTCTACATACCTAAGTTTCGCAATAAATTACGAATGAAATGCTAAACAAACTATTACCTATTCTGTGGTTAAAGTCTGTGTGCCTACCTAGCTACCTACCTAGTTCACTCCCTAACGTAGTAACCGGCTATTACGAACGACCTACTTTTATGCTGTAGCTAGGTAGGTAGGTACCTACTTTATTGATACATATTTCTTCTCATACATACCTAATTTTATCTTTTTGGGAATACACTTCCAAAATGGAACTGCGTATGTATAAAAAAAATTGACCTGGCCATGCAACTCCTCTCGCAATGCGTAGGTTCCGAAGTCATGTCCTCCTCCTCCTCGCATCGTATTCCTCAATGCTGAGGGTCCTAAACCCTTCCATGGATCACTTTCTGCCGGACGAGTTGCGCCAATGAGCCAATATGTTGCCAGCGAGCTCCACGGCTTGGTGGAATTTTGAATCGAGAGTGATGTGGTCTGACCAACGTAACAGGCTACGAAGTCATGTCACAGTCCCTCCATACCAAGATATCCAGATATTTTTTCATAAAAACCTCAGTCTTTATTCAAAGGGGAAAGTTTACACAACTCAAAGCTAGATGTCGCCAAAAGTACTTAGATTAGAACACGCTATTGGTTTTATAGCTTGGATATAGCTTTTATAGAGAACTCTATTCTCTTTGAACCCCATGTAGAGGATTGGGATTTATTATGCCTAAACAACACATAATCTGTGAAATATATACATATACATATTGCATACATATACATGTATATGTATACAATATCGGCAGCCGGAAGAGGTATACATTACAATAATAAATTAATTAGTGATCGGAATCGTGAGCTGAACAAAATAATCCTAAACACCCAGGCTATTATTCACCATCGACGAGTTCCGTGGTCCACCTTCCGTCTCCATCATCAGATCAGCTTATGATCGGCATATTATGGCGATAGAATCTAAGTAGACAGAGAGATGGACTGATGGATGGGGCCGTAGGCTTTGTAATAGATTGGGTGCAATCTATCTGCCATTTTTGAAAGAAACGCTGTAATTTTGATCGAATTACACTTTAATGTGTTTTTTCAAGTTATTTCGTGTAATTTTGGTGGCATTTTAACCGTTCTAACTTGGATAAACAGCACGTGCGTGCCATATCTTTTCGAAAAGGTGGATTTTTTCTTGCAAAAACCTGGTTTTTCTGCCACCAGTCAAACTATTTTATTCATTGAATATCATTTTAATTATTATGCACCTTTTCACAAACCAATTCTAATTTCATAGGACACCTAATAATGCAAGTAAAATTTACAGTTTTCTACAAAAAAACTTACAAAGAGATTCGATAAGTGTCTGTAAGCGTTAGTGGTTGGTGAAAGAAAGGATTATTCTCCTTTTAGGACCATTTATAAACTAGGCGAATTTAGAGCTGTAGGCAACATAGTGTCATGTGTTTCAATGAATAACAACAACCTTGTGTAACGAGTTTGTGACGAGCAGAGCAGGTTATTAATAGATGTTATTGCATTGAGCTGCATATCTCACGATATTTCATATCACTATGCAAATATAAGGGCTTGAAGGGAGTGGGAGGTGTGATCATAGTAAGGACGACAAGTGCCCTTACTAAAGTGATCGGCGATCAAAAGCTACCTGAGAGTCTAGAGTTTGTCTAAGTTTTGCATTCGGTACCCCGACTATCTAAATTGTACACGTTTGTAATTCGGAACCACTCGGAACAACGAAAATCGAATTGCGAGTCGATATACTCGCAATTCGATTTCCATTGAGGTTTTAATGAGTTTCTCAACAAGGCATCTGCAAACAAGAACGATATTTCGACTGGCAATTCGGTTTTCGTTGTTCCGAGTATTTCCGAAGTACAAACCTGTACTAAACGCTCTGATTTTGAAGATATTTGAACGAGAAAACGATTACGTTTGCAAAATTTGACCCACACAACCGAAGCGTGAAGTTAAGTAGCATCCGCATCTCGTCCGCGCCTCATCCGCATCTAGCCTGTGGTTCGTGCGTGCCTCATCCGCATCTCGCCTGCAACTCGTGCGTGCCTCATCCGCATCTCGCCTGCAACTCGTGCGTGCTTTATCCGCATCTAGCCCGCGACTCGTGCGTGCCTCATCCGCATCTCGCCTGCAACTCGTGCGTGCCTCATCCGCATCTCGCCTGCAACTCGTGCGTGCTTTATCCGCATCTCGTCCGCGCCTCATCCGCATCTAGCCTGTGACTCGTGCGTGCTTTATCCGCATCTAGCCCGCGACTCGTGCGTGCCTCATCCGCATCTCGCCTGCAACTCGTGCGTGCCTCATCCGCATCTCGCCTGCAACTCGTGCGTGCTTTAGCCGCATCTCGTCCGCGCCTCATCCGCATCTAGCCTGTGACTCGTGCGTGCTTTATCCGCATCTAGCCCGCGACTCGTGCGTGCCTCATCCGCATCTCGCCTGCAACTCGTGCGTGCTTTATCCGCATCTAGCCCGCGACTCGTGCGTGCCTCATCCGCATCTAGCCTGTGACTCGTGCGTGCTTTATCCGCATCTAGCCCGCGACTCGTGCGTGCCTCATCCGCATCTAGCCTGTGACTCGTGCGTGCCTCATCCGCATCTCGCCTGCAACTCGTGCGTGCTTTATCCGCATCTAGCCCGCGACTCGTGCGTGCCTCATCCGCATCTAGCCTGTGACTCGTGCGTGCTTTATCCGCATCTAGCCCGCGACTCGTGCGTGCCTCATCCGCATCTCGCCTGCAACTCGTGCGTGCTTTATCCGCATCTAGCCCGCGACTCGTGCGTGCCTCATCCGCATCTCGCCTGCAACTCGTGCGTGCTTTATCCGCATCTAGCCCGCGACTCGTGCGTGCCTCATCCGCATCTCGCCTGCAACTCGTGCGTGCTTTATCCGCATCTAGCCCGCGACTCGTGCGTGCCTCATCCGCATCTCGCCTGCAACTCGTGCGTGCTTTATCCGCATCTAGTCCGCGACTCGTGCGTGCCTCATCCACATCTCACCCGCAACTCGTACGTGCCTCATCCGTGACTCGTCCATGCCTCTAATTGTAATTCAAAGTGGGGAGATAAGATCTGTCCTGACTTCCCGCTATAGGGTGTATTGTGCATTGCTCCCCTGCTAACCTGATCCCAGCCAGCCTTTTCGTTATTTTGCTATAAAAGTTAGAAGATATGTAACATGTGTATTCGTGGCACAAGGCATAAATTTAAGCCAATAGCCAAGTTATTCGGTTTCGATGATGGTGCTCATTGTAAAGTATCACAATGAGCACTAGTAATTGATTTTGTTAATTGTGTATTCCGATACCATAACCGCTGTAATAACTACCTACACATGACATTACTGTGAAATAAATGACTGTTTAAAGTTAGAAGATACTAGTGGTTCGCCCCGAACTGAGACCTCGCGAATACAAGCGATTTAGGTAGGTTACCGGTTACCTTATTTCTTTCGAAAAAATATCTATGTTATGTAGGTACGTGAGTATATCCACATAAAATGCACGTAGTATTCACAGTACTTCAATTCCAAGCTTCAAAATGCATCGATAGCGCGATCTAACTTTCAGAAATAATTAGCATTGCCATCTAGTTGTGGATTTGCTAAGATTAAGTTTTTCATCGCATTTCGACTATAGTTTTGCACAAAATATACAAATACTTTTCTAACCGTATCGACTGCCAGTTCAATTCTGCACCTGGCTTGCAGACTTTCTGAAGGAAAGATCCAGATCCATTCGAGTAGTTATTGATGGCTGCTCGTCGGATCAATTGGCTATAAACGCCGGGGTACCTCAGGGGTCTGTGCTATCTGCCACACTGTTTCTGCTGCACATTTAATGATCTGCTACTGTCCGGTATCATTGGGTATGCAGACGACAGCACAGTTGTGGAGAGATATGTTTCCACTGCCCGAGCTAGGCAGAATTAAATTCAGGAGCTAAGAGATAAGATGATGTAGCGTCTGAATTTGTCTCTCAAGGCCGTATCCGACTGGGGCGATGCCAATCTAGTCAAGTTCAACCCCTCTAAAACGCAGGCTTGTCTATTCTCGACGAAAAAAGACAGTTTCTCCAAGTTCCTGTATTCCGAGAGGTACCTGTAGTTATAGGGGATAACCTCGAGCTCTTGGGTGTTTCACTTACGCCTACTCTCAACTTTGGCTCCAACATCGAGTCTAAGGCAAAAACAGCTGCCATGAAGCAAGGCATCCTGAAGAAGGTAAAGCGTTATTTCACGCCAGGACAGCTTCTGAGTACACAACAAGCTCAAAAAGCTCAAGTCCGGGCTGGTATGGAGTAGGTACTGCTGCCATGTTTGGGATGGCTCTGCCAAACACCAGCTTACTGGGTTGAACTCGATTGAACGCAGAGTTTTCAGGCTTATAGGTTAGCAACTTGGCAGAGACTAAGATCCAGAGTCACGACCGTAAAGTCGCATGCCTTTCGATCTTCTATAGGTTACATTTCGGGGAATGCTCCCGGGAACTTCACGATCTGATCCCACCATCTCCTTTTCATCATAGGACGAGCAGACGCACGGCTCGGTACCATCCTTACCTCATTAGTATACCCTCTATTCGTACTAAACGATTCAGTTCTACCTTTGTAATGTAAAATGCTAAGGATTGGAACACACGCTACCGTCGTTTGTCTTTCCTAAAACTATAATCTGGGTCTCTTCAAGGCTAGAGTGAATAGGTGCCTTCTAGACCTTTGTGCTTCATCTTCGGCCACATCGTCACTTACCAACAGGTGAGATCGTAGTCAAACAGAGGTCTGGCATAGTTAAAAAAAACTTTTAAAAACAGTTACTGAGATGAAATGGTTAAAGAGTTTGAAAAGTTAGACCTACAACGTCGTTCAAACTCCTAGAAACGGGAGGTCAACAATATTGGTTATTGTTTTTAGGGTACAAGTTTCGAAATTCTTCAATTTTAGACTTTTCCCAGTATTTGTGTCATAAAAGCTACAAACGTGATCGTGGTCAAACAAAGGTCTATCTAAGTTAAAAAAAAAAAAAAAAAAAAAAACATACCCAATTTCAGCGTTGTAGGATTAGTGGAGTGATTTACCCTAATATCTCAAAAACTAAGTAAGTTGAAAAATTTTAAAAAATTGTTTTGAAATGCCGAAGGAAGGGTCTTTCATATGACACCCCATTTGATCTGATATTCACTTCTTTTTTTTTACCCCCTCTTGGGCCCCAGTATCTCAACAACACCCTGACCGATATAGCTCATAACACTACCAACAAATTGTACCAACACTATCCACTCCCCTATCAAATTTCATGAAGATCGGATTAACGGTTCGGAAGTTATGCTCGGACAAACATACATACATACATACATACATACAAACGCCGATTCTTCCAAGTTGACTGAGAGAACTCGCTTCGCTCGTTCAATTAAAGGAAAATTCAGTGAGGTTTCGAAAACATAGCAGTTTTAAAACATTTCAGCAGTAAATCTCAGTTAACGATATAAATAAGTATAAATATTTGTATATAACATAATAACATAACTCCCAAGTCATACACGAACAGAACAGATTGGTTGTAGCACTAATCCAGTATCTTGGAGGGAGCTGTAGGTAGATGAAGTGTAACTTGACTTTCCTGGGGTCCCGTTTTTTGTCTGGCTTCATTTATGGCTGTACAGTATATATCACATGCTCCTCGTCTTGAAGGCTGCAGCCGCGACACAGTCCTCTGTCCATGGCCCTGGCTTCAGTAGATGGTGGTTGGCTAAGGTCAAGAATCATCATCTCAATAAAGATAAAGATAATTTATTTGCTTAAACATATGTACAAATTGATTGTAAAAATAGGAGTAAGACACAATATGTTTGGCCGCTGCCGGCGTGCAAATGGAGAGAATGGCATGCTAATTTAGTTAGTTAAAAATAGAAAATTTAAAAAAAACAGAGCCAATAAATTTGAAATTATATCATTCAAATTAAAAAAAAAAAAAAAAAAAAAAACGATCGACGTGCCACTAGGATGTGTATTCGTGGCACAAAGCATAAATTTAAGCCATTAGCCAAGTTATTCGGTTTCGATGATGGTGCAGCCCTACCTTACAATGAGCACTAGCAGTTGACTTTTAGATAAGAACAGAATAATTATATTCTTAATGTTTTATAATACGATTCAAAATGGTCCTTGTGATTTCAACGAATAAAATACTTGTTTGTAGATGGTGGTTGATATCACGTATCCCGTGATAATGCTCACAATCACCCGTTCGTGTTTGCCTGTCGTCTCTCATGTCTGTCGGGCGTTCGCGTTCTTGAATACCCTTTCATTGTGATTATAGTCATAAAAGTACCAACTTCATTTATCTAGTTTAATCAACAGAATGGGACAATTAGTTCTCATCTATAATCTCGCCGGACAATTAAGTACAAATGAATTGCCGTTATCATCCCTCCTCTCTTTACTATCCCCACAACCCCTCCCTCTCACCCTAATTGAGCCACTTAAAGAACTAGCGGTACATACACATTTGTGGAGGTACCAACCCCTGGACGACACTGTTAAATTATAGGCTAAAATGTCTCCATAAACCAGTCGCACAACAATTAGTATATAATCTACGCATATACCTAAAGTAGGTACCTACTCAAAATTATAATGAACTAATATAATTCTTTACGAAAAATAACTACTTCAAAACTAGGAAAGTATTTTGGGATATTTTTTTAAATTTTATATGTAAAAACAACAAACCCATTAAAAATTAATTTAATTAATTTTGGTCCCATTTAAAATTAAATAGCCAGCATAAATTAATATTAACATTTTTAGCCTGTAATTTGACAGTTATTATTTTATTTTATTTTCTTGGTACAACAAACAGCAATACTTCCTTCCAACTTAATATTATAAACGCGAAAGTTTGTAAGTATGGATGGATGGATGGATGGATGTATCTTTGTTACTCTTTCAAGTAAAAACTACTGGATGGATTTGGATGAAATTTGGAATGGAGATAACTGGACTCCCAGAATAACACATAAGCACATTTTTATCCCGATATTCCCACGGGATCGAGACTTACGCGGGTGAAACCGCGGGGCGCTGCTTGTAACACTATAAAGTAATCTTAAATCTAGTACGTAATTCTAAAAGTGCAATCAGCACCGTTGTACACGGATTATAGTAGGGAGGCCAGTCCTACGAAATTGAATTCCCGTTGGACAGACGAGTTCCGCGCCGACAACCAGTATCATTGTATTCAGCGTGATCTTCTGAACAAGAATAGACCGGTTGTCGCATTCTAACGTGGTGGAGGGAGGAGAGAGGGGAGGGGAAAGATTCGAAAATCGGGTATCAGATTTGGTTAATATTTCAATAACCGCTTGTCCGATTTCAATAAATAAGATGTCAATTTTCAATAAGATTTTTTAAGATTTCAATAATTAAATGGTCAACATATTATGTCTAACAATGGTTTTACAACAATGTCATAGTTTATTAAATATTTAGAAAAAAGGCGAATTTCAAGCAAAAGATGATTTTGGCTTTGGTGAAAATGTCAGTAAATACATCTAACTAAAAAGTTATGTATCACAAAGAATAGGGAGCTGTTATATACGCTGTGTTATTTGTTTAAATCGGACAAGCGGTTATTGAGATATTAACCAAACTTTATACCCGGTTTTCGCATCTTTCCCCTCCCCTCTCTCCCCCCTCCACCACTTTAGAATGCGACAACCGGTCCATTCTTGTTCAGGAAATCAAGGAGCAAGGAAATGGAGGCCTGCAATGTTTGGATATTTTTATGTTTGTTCTCAATCACGCCATAACGGCTGAACTGATTTCGATTAAATTGTGTACACAGAGATGGCCTGATTAATAGGCTATGGTTCAATAAATAAAACTAAAATATTCAGTCAGAAACTTTAACCACATTCTGGTGTTCATTCCCGTTCGACACATTCATTGGTTTGGAATCCAGAGTGTGAATGGTCCACGACACGTCACTGTCCTTCGCCTATAATTGCTCTGCCCTTTCAGAGCCGGTTTTTCAACTTCAATAAAGTTAAATTGTAGAGCAGTCGAGCCTTCGGAGTTCTTAGGGCTTTTAATGGAATTGTATTTAAGAAAAAAAAACTGCGTAGAAGGGTATTTGTATTCGATTTTGTTGCTTGTACAGTTCGCGGCAGTTGCTGCGGCATATTATGGACAAAGAATGATCGTTTTAGTTCAATTCCGTTTGTATGTCTCAACTACAGAACGTCTGAAATGTGACTAGACTATGAACAAGACTACCAAAAGGACGGTAACGATTTAAGTCATCTTTAAGTATGGAAAACAATAAATTTAAACGTGACTCAAATATTTTGATGTTCCTCGATCCATGGTCGAATTGGTCAAAGTATTGCTAATTAGAGGCAAAGATTAACTTAGAGACCCGCTGTTGAAAAAACATAAGGCAAGCTTTAATATTTCTAAATTGACAAAAATCACATGATTTAATTAATTTTGGGTTACCTAACCAGTGACCTTCTCAATAAATTATCATATCTTGAGCTGTCTGGGCCACAGAGCACCGAGCGATTATGCGGCGCTAAGATAGAGGAGACTTTCGAGCCAGAACGACGAGGGGGACATTAGTAAGGAAGGAAATAAATTATATGACTCACAGTTAACTTGGATAAAATACAAAGCGGAAATAAGAACCGCTAGACAAAGGCTGACTCACTCTGGTAAAGAAAGAAAGAAAGAAAGAAAGAAATTTTGTTTTACAGCATCAACAAGATCGGTTACATTATAAACTAAACTATTACATATATTAACAATAGTTTAAAAAAACCGGACAATGCTAAGGGTGTTATCAACGGCCCTCACACTAGGCCGAGCCTGTACCGTGAGGACCAAGTTTATTATTATTATTATTATTATTTAGCCTTTATTTCCGTAACTTTTCTTACATTCACTATAAAAAAACATTCTCTATTAAACTTTATTAAAGTCAGGCCCCATTTCGGGTACAGGCCTCCTCCAACTGTCTCCATTTTCCTCTGTCTTCTGCTTTCTCCATCCAGTTTCCACCAGCTCTTTCTCGTATTTCGTCAGTCCAGCGTTCTCTGGGTCTTCCTCTAGCTCTTTTACCCCCTGGACCCATCCACTGAGTAACTCGCTTAGTCCATCTATCGTCCGGAATTCGGGCTAGATGCCCCGCCCATTTCCACTTCAGGCGCTGTGAATGTTGTAGAGCATCTATTATTTTAGTTTTTCCTCTTATATCTTTGCTTTTCTGTCTGTCTTTAAGCATAATACCCAAGATGCTCCTCTCCATAGCACGCTGGCATGATTGTATTTTTGTTTTTGTGTTGTTGTTGAAGATCCAGGTTTGGGCTCCATATGACAGGCAGGGCAAGAGGCATGAATCCATCACTTTTTTCTTTAATTTCAATGGCAGCTTAGATTTTAATATCTCTTTAAAACTCCAGTACTTTTTCCAGGTCATATTTATTCGCCTTTCCAGTTCATCTCTATGTCTAGTGTTTTTGAATGAAATTTGCTTTCCGAGGTAAATATAACTCTCTACATACTCGATAGGTACTCCGTTTACTATTATGGGATATCTTATGCTATTTGTTGATACTTTTGTCTTAGAGGTATTTAGTTTTAAACCAATATTCTCGCTGGCTGTGCATAGTTCTTTCATCATGTCTTCTAACTGTTTTGATGTTCTTGAAAAAAGGATGATATCGTCTGCAAATCTGAGATTGCTAAGATATTTTTGATCTATTTTTATACCTTTTTTCTCCCAGGGTAGGTCCCTTATAATATTTTGCAGTACTGATATGAAAATTTTTGGTGATATTGGGTCTCCTTGTTTCACACCTCTACGAATATTGATTTTTGGGCCAAGTCTGTCCAGTTTCACACGGCTCATACTTTTGCTATATATATCTTTAAGTATGTTAATGTATACATTTAAAATTCCCTGATGTTCCAGTGCTTGCCACATACTCTCGTGTGATATTGAGTCAAATGCCTTTGCGTAGTCGATATAGGCGAGGTATAGAGGTTCTTGAAACTCTTGGTATTTTTCTACTATTTGGTCTAAGGTGTGTATGTGATCAATAGTACTGAAACCTTGTCGGAAACCCGCCTGTTCCACTGGTTGACTCTTCTCTATATTTGACTCTATTCTTTTTTCTAAACATGAAGCAAACAACTTGTATATCGTTGGCAGTAAACTAATAGGGCGGTAATTATTAATATCTGTAGAGTCTCCTTTTTTATATAAGAGAGTTATTCTTGATTCTGCCCAGTTTTCAGGGATTTCTTGTTTTTCTAGTATTTTGTTGAACAAAATAGTAAGAGGGCAGATCAATAGAGTTTTTCCAATTATGAGAGCTTCATTCGGGATATTATCAGGTCCTGGACTCTTTTCTTTTTTCAGTTTTTCCAGTTTTTTCAAGATTTCCTTGCCAACAAAAGGTTCAGCTGCTGTTGAATCTGTTTCACAAGTTAGAATATTTTTTTCATATTTTTGTTGCTGCATGGTAGAGGACTTGTCCTCGTAGAGATTCTTGTAAAATTCAGTAGCAACATCTACTATGTCCTTTCGTGTTTGTAATTTGCTTGACACTTTTCCTGATTTCAATTTTGGTATCCATGATTTCTCCGTATTTAACTGTTTATAGGCTCTTTTTTGACTTCCGAAATTAAGTAGGTTTTTTTCAATTATGTTTATTCTGTAGGATTCATAGTCTCGTTTCAGTAATTTGTTTGTGGTTTTGTAGAGAGTTGACAACTCTTTTTTATCGTCATTATTTTTTGCTGGTCTGTGTTGTAGTTCTGTTCGTGCCTTTATTAACTGCTTAGTTTCATCTGATATTATATCTTTTTTAGCTTCCCTGGACGTAAGAATGTTCAAACTTTGCTGTATGGTTGACTCTATCTTGCTGTAGTAGGATTCTATGTTGTCGTTTACTTCCCACCGTATATTTTCTGCTTTTTCTCTCAATGCATCAAAATATAATTTTTGGTTTTGTTCGGTGGATAGTAAGGTTTGGGTTTTTCGGAAAGTTGCTCTACATTTCTTTTGTATGCCCAATTTTATTTTCCCTCTTACTAGCCTGTGATCACTTGGAAATGTTTTATTATTAAGGACTTCTATGTTGGTGAAAATTTTTGGATAATTACTCAAAATGAAATCAATTTGATTCCGATTCTTCTTATCGGGCGTAATCCATGTCCAAAGGTTTTTTGTGTTTTTCTTAAACATTGTGTTGATTATTGTGAGTTTGTTTTCTAATGCGAACTGCAGTAATCTGTCACCTCTATGGTTTCTTTTTCCGTAACAGTATGGGCCCATTGATATGTTTTCTTCGGGTTTTCTTTGTCCAATTTTTGCATTTAGGTCGCCCATCACTATTAACCTTTCGTTTGCTAGTTTTTGTGCTCTTTCTATTTGGTCATAGAAAGTATTGATTTCTTCTTCTGGTGCATCTAGAGTAGGCGCGTATACTTGTATTAGTGATAATTTCACTGTTCCAAATTGGAGATTTAATAAACAAACTCTTTCGGATATTCCTACGTATGTTTCTATATTCTTTTTGTATTCTTTTTAAATCAAAAATCCAACTCCGTGGTTTCCTTTGGTTGCTCCCGTGTGGCAAAATATGTGATCTTCATCTTCTGAAATTTGACTTCCATTTCTTCTGACTTCTGACAGTTCTGACAGGACCAAGTTTACGATTATCAAAATAACAAAATAATTTGCGACTCGGTGCAACTAAGATTCTAGTAAATTGGTACGATATTACATAGGCGCGACTTTCTGGTAAGTCTAGATAAATTTAAAACTGGTAAGTTTCTAAATTTTAAAGAGATTCTACGTTACTCCAGCTCTAGTAGCCGACTGACAACCCCCTAGCTGAGAATATGGTTTCATGTAGAAACCACTAAAAACACTGTTTGCAAGCAGGTTCATTTTTAGATTTCTCTGTAGATGTATTTACGTAAATTCGCTGGTTGCATATAGCTCCCTCAGTATTTGCTCTGGGTCGGAAGGATGGCAGAAGGGATACCTGCGCCTAGCACGAGGTCCAGAGCGCCGAGTTGGCAGTTATGATTAAAGTAATTGTTTCTTACTTTATAAAACATTAGCTTGAATATAGGTAGGTAATATAAGGGCAATAACTGCTCGGCTGGTAGTTTTTTTTTTTTTTTAAAAAAAAGCCTAATGATATCTGAGACATCTATTATGAGTTAAACTAAATGCTAAACTAATGATATTTATGAGATAGATAGGTACTATGAGTGTGTGATAAGTTTCCTAGTTTTCGCGAAATCAACTTTCGCTATCTGAAGAAGTGTTGATGAGCTCTAATAAACAAAAAACACCTAAAAATAATAATTACGTGCTACAAGCGAGACGATCCACCTTAACAAGTGGATCGTGCCACTGGGCTGTTTTATCGTTTACAAGCGATTTCTTCTAGACGACCTTTGATGGAGATAAAATAAGATAGATAGAAAACACTTTATTGCACAACACAGAAAATAAGCTATTTAAAAATTTATATTAAACTAAACACGGAAGTACAAAGGGCGATCTCTGCCAGACAACCTTGGGATGGCCTGGAATTATTTGCACGAAATATGTAGAAATAAATCTCTTGATTCAAAAATAAATATAACAAATGTCTACCTAATTTATAAATTTTAACTATGACTACACCAATTTATATACCTAAGTATTTATACAATTTATATTATTAAAATATACAACTAAATAAATTAATATCATAACTTGATAAAATAAAATTGGTAGAATGTCCAGGGGTGTGTGTAAATACGTGTGAAATATCTCTAATAATAAAAATATAATAATTATTATCTTTGTAAAATAAAAAATATTCCGTGTACAAAAAACAGTCACGCTGACTATTTATTGAGGAAGGGTATACAAATTTGCATAAAATCATTTTCCTGACTCTACGGACGCGTCAATAAATAATAATAGGTACTCTAGGAGCGGTCAGTTACACTTATTTCCTTACTCTACCAACAAATGGAAAATTCCTTCAACGTAAAACGCAGTTGGCAGTTGAAGAGCCTTCACAGTTGAATTACTTTGCAACTCTGCAGTGAAATTAAATCAGGTGGTTTCTACATCTTTGGACGAAATTCTGAGATTTTAGCTGATTCGAACGAACCATTTTGTCAACTGGATATTGCTTAACAAACCGAAAACTGTTTGCTGTAGTTTATAACTAGTGAAGGCCCCAAGATCCCTGATTGTGGCATTTGTGTTGTCGTTGAATTTAGTTACTAATATGAGTACCTACAGCTCGTTCACCGTAAGATGACACCTACCTTGGCCAAACAAGGCAGGTGCCATCTTACGGTGAACGAGCTGTACAGGGGCAACACGTATTATAACACTGAAGTCTGTGCCATTTCAATTAAAATTGCTATTTATACGATGCCTAATCATAAATGACCTTTTTAGGGTTCCGTACCCAAATGGTAAAACGGGACCCTATTACTAAGGCTAGGCTGACCGTCCGTCAGTCTGTCTGTCTGTCTGTCCGCCAGTCACAAGGCTGTATCTCATGAACCGTGATAGTAAGACAGTTGAAATTTTCACAGATGATGTATTTCTGTTGCGGCTATAACAAAAAATACTAAAAAACAGAATAAAATAAATATTTAAAGGGGCTCCCATACAGCAAACTTTTTTTTTTTTGGCATTTTTATAGATAATGGTACGGAACCGTCGTGCTGCGCGAGTCCGACTCGCACTTGGCTGTTTTTTTTTTTTTAGAATATTTGTCTGTCTTTCTGTCTGTTTGAAAGTTTGTCTCGAACAGGGTCCGAAACGGCATAACGGATTTCAATGAAAATGTAAGGGATTTTAACATACCAGACGACGCAGTGTAAGAAGGACCGCATCTCGACGGACCGACGTCATTGAAGGCAGTGGATGGAGGCGGCTCAAGACTCATCCTCGTGGCATTCTATGGGGGAGGCCTATGTCCAGCAGTGGAATTGTACGGGTGATCATGATATGTTTTATGCGATCTATCTGTATCTATTTAGACGACCTGTGTGGTACGTGTACGGACGACTTGTGTGCAGGATGAGAGTTGCACAGAGAGCCATGGAACGCGCCACGCTCGGCATCAAGCTTATAGACCGTGTTCCCAACGTCGAGATACGAACTCGAATGAAGCCCAAAGATGTTGGGAATCGTATAACGGAACTAAAATGGAGTTGGGCAGGACACCTGGCAAGGCGAGGTGACGATAGGTGGAGTAAGACGCTGAATGGCGCCCAAGAACTAGGTACAGAAACGTTGGTCGTCCACCAGTTAGATGGGCAGACGACATCGCATGCGTCGCGGGCAGAACCTGGATGAGACTGGCACGGGACCGTGAGGAATGCCACTGGCAAAGAGAAGCCTATACTCAGCAGTGGGGGAAGTCAGGCTGTGGGTGATGATGATGTATGGTGCGGAGGGTTCGATGCCCGCTGTGGGACAATTATTTGTATGATCTGCATATATGTATTCGTATCTGAGTGTACCATGGTACTCGTAGTTCCTGATACCCACGATACAGGGAATCCTAGTGTGGGATCAGGACTTATGTGACTGTTGGAAGTTATGTTATTCTTATTTATATTATATTTATTTATTAGAAAAACCAACAGCTATCTATAAATACTTACCTACATAAAAAACAGAGTTAAAACAAAATGCCAATTACAGGTTTCCACGTGTAGAGAGTATAATAGAACAAAATAGGCAACAGTAACGAAGATACATGAATACATAATTAACTAAGGTACGGTTACAAAATAAACTAAACTACGAAAAAGTCTCTGCTGAGCCGCTGACGGGCTGAGCTTACACTCGTGGAGATCGAACTCCATCGGTTTACACAGCTTATTGAAATTGATGCTTGCACGTTGTGGAAATGCATTTTGCCTATAGTTGTATTAACAATAGGAGTATATAACGGATAAATAAGATCTTGTACGTATCGCTGGGACGTTGATTTTGATTTTACTCAATAAAAAAACTCTTACAAGTGTCTTCTCTCTCTAAGTCTCAGAATCCTCTCCATATAAAGATTATTTAGAAAAGATAATTTCTAAGCTCTTGAGTTCTTGAGTGGAGACCGGGTCTTGGCAAACGTAGCGTGGGGCGCCCTCTGGCTAGGTGGAGCGATAACCTATGAAAGGCGGGCGGGCAGAAAGTGGATGAGAAGAGCAGAAAACCGGGCTCTGTGGCATGTATTGGGAGAGGCCTATGTCCAGCAGTGGACTAGTGTGGGCTGATAATGATTTCTAAGCGATAACCTCTCTATAGTCTGTCGATTCTTGTAGCTACCACTCAGGCACAGAATAAGAGCATAATTCGAGCGTGGGTAAACAGGAAAACCTATGGGATTATTCCTATACATATTAAAAAGATAATAGCTAGGTAATTATTATCAGAGTGGTTGATTAATGTTTAAAATCACGTTTTACGGTAAGCTGACCGCGAGCCCGCCGGCTAGCGTCGCGTGCGCAACCACAAATGTGCCAATGGAAAATACTTATTAATATTATGTATTTTAATATTTTATTTGGATCACAAACAAGCGAAACTAGAACGTAGGCACATAAAAAAAGATTTACATACTCGTAGACAGTTTCACTACCGTCATAGAAAGGAAATCGAAATGACGAGATCCGTTGAAGAAGTAGTAGTTTGTTAGTAGTAGAGCTTTTTTGTGAAAGAGTTCGTCCGGGGAAGTACTACCACCATACCTATTTCTGTCGCAAAGCAGTAGTGTTCGCATTACTATGTTCCGGTTTGAAGGGTATGGGTGTCGCTGAAATTACAGGCACATGAGACTTTCCATCTTTATGTCTCAGCGTGACGGGCGCAGTGCAATGCCACATAGGGCGCGTACTTGGTGGACGTGACCTATGTGATAATGCACTGTACATAGGCAGAGGGTACCGCATAACATCAGGTGGGCCTGATCTGCTTGTTCAGTCATCTAAAGTTGTATATAAAAAAAAAGATCCAAGATCACCGACATAGCTCTCAGAATTAGCCAGTTGAAGTGGCAATGGGCTGGCCATATAGCTCGCAGAAGTGATAACTGTTGGTACTAGTATACATACATACATACATAGACACACGCCTTTTCCCCCGAAAGGGTAGGCACAGCCTCAATGGGCCTCTTTTCACAGTGGGGGTGCACCATCGTGGAATAGCGACGTGACAAGTGGTGAGCTCATCGCCGCCATTACTTCCTACAACTGACTCTGCTAACGCTTTGGTACTAGTATAGACACGTCACGACCTCTGTGACGCGGCGGGCGAACGTTCGCCTGCGACGCAGGAGGTTGCGGGTTCGATTCCCGCCTCGGAACAAATATTTGTGCGATTTGCAGATATTGTTCAGGTGTTCAGGGTGTTCTGGGTATTTTCTATGTATAATAAAAAATATCTATCTATGTAATATATTGTATTAAGTATATCAGTTGTCTAGTACCCATAACACAAGCTCTGCTTAGCTTGGGGCTAGACAATGTTGTGTGAACTGTCCAGCATTATTTATTTATTATTTATAGTATTATTTTATCTGTGTCGTTGGGGAAGAAAGGTTCTATGACGACCACGAACCCAGTAGAGGAAGGTCCCCTCGATTGACCAAGGTCATTTGGATGGATGGGGCCCAAGACCGTTCGTCATGGCATTCTATGGAAGCCTATGTCCAGCAGTGGACTGCTAATGATGATAAGGCACTAAACAGAAATGGTTCGGGGCACGTTTCAGCAGACATGTAATCGGTCTACTTTAGTAGGGATGTATTGTTTATTTTCTGTTTATATTTAACTAGCGACTCGTCCCGGCTTCGCACGGGTAGTTTCAGTATGAAAACAGCCCCTCCCCTCCTATCCCCCCCCCCTGGTAGCCTATGTCACTCAGGGTGAATGTAGCTTTCCAATGGTGAAAGAATTTTTGAAATCGGCACGTTAGTTTTTGAGTTTATTCATTACAAACATACACACACACAAAAATACAAATCTTTCCTCCTTATAATATTAGAGTAGATAGTGTAGATGTAGATGTAGATAGTGTAGATACAAACTTACATTTAATTTATAACATACTTATGTAGGTACGTCTCTTACATGAGTAAGTAGGTACTTATGTAGGTACGTCTCTTACATAAGTAAGTAGGTACTTCAATGAGTTCTATACATCTATGAGTTGTTATATACCTAGGTGCGTGTTTTTTTTACGATAAGCGGTACAGCTTAGCGCTGAATAGGAGCAACCTTCGCATTATGGTCAGATAGAGCCAGCCTATGACTGTACACTGTCGCCTTAACAAGCACATGTTCAAGTTAAGGTTATGCGAAACGCGATCCTGCAGATTCTGTGATGAGGCATATGAAACGCCCCTTCATCTGCTAGGTGAGTGTGGAATGCACAAACGCCGCATTCATCTGGGCAAACACATCCTCAGCCCGGATGAACTGAAAGAAATCACCTCTAAGAAAATCCTACAGTTCCTAGCAGCTGTAGGTCTTAGCGGTGAACTGTAAACGCCCTCTCCAGGGTCGGTATGTAACAAGTGGCGATCACAGTAGGCCTAATTGGTCGCAGTGTCATCATATGTAGCCACAAGTAGCTAATACAAGAAAATATTTTTTTGTCAAAATTAAAAAAAAAACCTCAACGCAATGAAACGGCTGAACCGATTTTGATCATACATAGCTAAGAACACTCCCAAAAAATTCACCTTTCAAACAAAACAAAAAACGGTTCATCCGTTCGGAATCTACGATGCCACAGACAGATATACACACACAGACACACAGAGACACGTCAAACTTATAACACCGCGTCGTTTTTGCGTCGGGGGTTAAAAATAAAAAAGTGTAATTTTAACCAGTTTGTAGCAAGCCAAAATCCAGGCATAAAATCCCTGTGCCAAGTAATATTTAGAGTGCACAAACAAACCAGACTTTGTTATTCCAATTAAGTACGGAACTCTGATTCCCGTGAACTTTCTGTAAACAGACCCGGAGCTCGCGCTGAATCGGCCGATGTTGGCAGCGGGTCGCTACATCAACATTACAACATTTGAATCTGTATGTATATTAATTCATTATTATTGTTAATAATTGATTTATGCGTTTATAAACGTTGTTTTATAACGTTTTGTTGCGTTTTGAGCGGATGCTCATAAAACTAACTGCCTGAGCCAAAACGCTCTACACAACTATTCCAAATGTACCATTTAAAAAAAACTGGATAATAAATAAATAAATAATGCTGGACAGTTCACACAACATTATCTAGCCCCAAGCTAAGCAGAGCTTATGTTATGGGTACTAGATAACGGATATGGGTACTACATAGAAAATAACCAGAAAACCCTGAACAAATCTGCGATCGCACAAATATTTGTTTCGAGGCGGGAATCGAACCCGCAACCTCCTGCGTCGCAGGCCAAGCTTCGCCTGCCGCGTTACAGAGCTCGTCAATATACGATATACAATATATAATCAGTATACGATAAAGATTGAATCGACGCAAAAAAAAGTTACCAAATAACAATTCCCAGGAATATCCATAAAAAATGGGAACAATTGGTCAACCCTATTTTCATAGTGCATGCGCCATAGATTATTACCAAGTTGTTACCGCACAAACTCAAGCACGAGTAGGTATTGGTAGATATTTGAAGTTTCATTATGTAATGGTAAAGCTAACTAAACGTATCGCCATCCTTTTCTTTTGTATCTAAAAAGCAAAGGACAGGGAGTCCATTTTTAGTTTTAACTTTAGAGAATACAATCTCAAATCGCTACCATTATGCCCATAAATTTATTCGGATTTTGTTAAAAAAACAAATGCAATATCTTTTTTAATTCCATTCGAGAAAATAACAACATTACGCAGATAAGACCAATGTAAAGTATTGCGTGTTTTTTGAAATGGTGGATTTTTCCCTGTACCACAGATAAAATAATACTAGGTATACTAATACCATGGACTTAGTGTTTGTGTACCGAATACTTAATATCCAGTAAAAAACTTTATAGTAGGTATATTTGGAATAGTGGTGTACCTATATGCTAAATTAATTGATTTACCGTGATGCTATATAAAAAGCGAATTATCGTTTTGTCTTTTCTATTGCCTAGCCGTTTCAAATTCGGTTAAATGAAGTAGACAAAACACGGTGTAAAAAGCACCTATTTTTGACATACCATTGTCATGCAGTGTAACGAAATGGATTAGTCATTGATTTAAGTACTAGTTAAAAGTAAACCCCAGACTATTTTGAGTGATTTAACACCTGTTTCTAATCCAGTTCATCATGTGCTGGTGATCATCAGCGCGGAGTCTGCGGGTGAAAGACATGTCATGTCATCTTCATTTCAAGTTTGAGCTCAAACTTGAATAGGTATTATTTATTTAGACGCAGGAGGTTACGGCTTCAATTCCCGCCTCGGAACAAATATTTGTGCAATCAGCAGATATTTGTTCAGGGTGTTCTGGGTGTTTTCTATGCATAATAAGAAAAATCTATGTATGTAATGTATTGTATGAAGTAATTCAGTTATCTAGTACCCATAACACAAGCTCTGCCTTATCTTGGGGCTAGATAATGTTGTGTAAACTTGTCCAGCATTATTTATTAATTTATTTATTATGTGGTAGTTCAAGTTGATGGTATAGGTACATCCTATCCTGGTTATCATCAGACTCAGGAACCTGATGTCATCGAAAATGAACAACTTGAGCTCAAACTGAAGGTTTAAGCTGGATAAATAGTCATAATGCTAAGTCATTTATTGTACCAAGAGCTAGCTATGCTAGGTACAGGAAGCTTAAATGTTATACAAAATAATGACGCTGTTCAGAGCTTAAATAATAAATATTTAACTACAAATAATGATACAATTATCATTATTACAATTACATTATCATTGTGTGAACTGTCCAGCATTATTTTATTTTTATTTTATTTATTGAAATTAATACAATAATAAAAATCACAATAAAAAATAATTCATTTAGGTATATGATAGGTAATTCATCATAGCCTATAAAAGGTCAGCTCGACAACCCACAGTTTTTTCTTTTTAAATGAAAACATACTCCGACAAAAGTCTTTTACTAGTGCGTCCTACCAGTTATGACTTACGGAGCTGAAACGTGGACACTCACGGTAGGACGGGTCCAGTCGCTCAGCGAGCTATGGAGAGGGCTATGCTTGGAGTCTCTCTGAGGGATAAGATCCGAAACGAGGTTATCCGACAGTGAACCAAAGTTCTAGACATAGCCCAGAGGATTAGCAAGCTGAAATGGCAGTGGGCCGGTCATGTCTGCATAATCGGTGGAGAAAACTAGTTCTTGAGTGGAGACCGCGTCTTAGCAAACGTAGTGTAGGACACCCTCTGGCTAGGTGGAGCGACTACTTGCGCGGGGTGGCTGGCAAAAACTGGATGAGGAGAGCCGAAGACCGGGCTCATTGTCGTGCCATGTGAGAGACCTATGTCCAGCAGTGGACTGCAGTAGGTTGATGATGATGATGATGATACTCCGAGTAACAGCGATACCGTCAGGGAGATTATTGTAGACTGTCGGTCCCATTACGTGCGTCAATTTTGAAGTCTTCGTATTAAGACTGCGCTCCCGGGACCCAGGCAGAAATCTTCATACAAAAAAAAGCCACGCGCCGTCGGAAAAGTGGTTTTTATTGAATATCTCGTCAAATATAGATAATTTTTAAAAAAACACCGTGGGTGAACCCTCCTTTTTATTGTATTGATTTTATTTATTTAATTTTTGACCCAATAATCTGTGCCATATTGACAAACAATCGAATCTAGCCAAAAGTTAGAGGTAACTTCGTGAATTTTTTTGATCAAGAAAATTTTGGTCCTATCGTGTTTTTGTCTGGGTGATCCCTCGGTATTATAATGTAGTATCCATGCATGTTTTTAATTTGAATATTGTACTTGATTTAGTCAGTTGAAAATCTATTCTTAGATTGGTAATTTTGCGTTATACTATACCCCACCTTAACTTCTGACGATTTCGGGTATTGTGCGCATACCGTAAATTTATATCTGTAAATGCCCGAGTTAAACCCCAAAAATAATTTGCGAGCGTATAATCCTGGAAACAGCTGCACCAATTTCCACCAAACAGCTAAAAACTCTTTTGATCAAGTCACCTTTCTAACAAAAAAACTAAATAAACATCGGTTCTACCACTAAGTCCATAGTTCTACCACAGACCTTAGAGCATTGCGGCCTCCGTGCCGGATTGCTCTATGCCACAGACACGTCAAACTAATAACACCTCTCTTTTTTGCGTCGGGAGTTAAAAATGAGACCAATACTGTAAGTACCTACCAACTATCGAAGAGTTCCGTTGAAACCACCATCAACCGCCCTCATCATCAGACCAGCTCGTTGGGAATACGGTAATACCTATTAATATACCTAGGAGTTAGTACCCACGGCTTCCCAAAACAACCCGTGTAACGAAGTCAGAGCTTCAAATTAAACTAATTTCGTTCAAATAGACCCGTAACAAATAATTAGAAGGCCAGACCCGACGAACATTATTTAATTTGTTAAACATATTTAGATTTTTGTCGTTTAGGTACTTATTTTGATTTCGAACAATCTCAACATAACTAAATACAAACATTGGAAGTTAAACAAAAGGCTTTAAAATAATCTGGGTCTCTTGAGGTTGCGCCAAAAACAGGCAGAAATCTTCATACAAAAAAAAACGCATCGCGCCGCACGAAAAAGCAGTTTTTATTGTATATCTAGTAAAATATAGATACAGTACAGTACAGTAAACCTTCGGATTTGTTGTATCGATTTTATTTATCTAATTTTTTACCCAGTTATATGCTCCATTTTTATAAACAATCGAATCTAGCCAAAAGTTAGAGGTAACTTTGGTTTTTTTTACTATCTAGAAAATATTGTCCTATCGTGTTTCTGGGTACAGTGAGTGATCCTTCGGTATTATAATGAAGTTTCCAAGCATATTTATAACTTGAATATTATACTTGAATTAGTCAGTTAAAAATCAAATCTAAGATTGGTAATTATGCGTTATAAAAATAAATAAATAAAAATAAATAGTTCCGGACAGTTCACACAACATTATGTAGCCCCAAGCTAAGCAAAGCTTGTGTTATGGGTACTAGATAACTGATATACTTAATACTATTAATTAGATATTTTTATGTATATTTTTTCATATTTTTTATTATACATGGAAAATACCCAGAACACTCTGAACAAATATCTGCAGATTGCACAAATATTTGTTCCGAGGCGGGAATCGAACCCGCAACCTCCTGCGTCGCAGGCGAACCTACGCCCGCCGCGTCACAGAGGTTATACCCCGTAAACAATACTCGAAGGTATACTATTGATTTACCTTTTCATCGCTTACGCTATGAAATTAGATCTCATAGAAATCGAAAATAGAACGATGTTAGAACTTATAGGTACCAAAGTTGTTTGCTTGACAAATAAATGCTCAAGTAGTGTGTACACTTTTAAATTGGCAAGACGCTAAATAGGTATTATTTTTATGTTGAAAATATATTTTTAAAACAGGCTTTTAATAAATTACCGTGAGCCGATCACAATGAACCCAAACAATGCCAGGCTAACTCCATCATAGCCAAGGGATCCATCAGGAACTTACTGTAATCATCAAACAGTTCCGTACTCCACCATCAGTCTCCATCATCAGATCAGGTCGCTGTCGGACAAATTTCACCTCAATCGGATGCCAGTGATATAGAATAGAAATATACCTAAATCAATCACTAGATCATTCGAGATTTTTAATTTGAGATTAATCATTCGAAATCGATGGTGAGTTTTTAGTTTTTTACTGTATCAAACTTGTTTGTAAAATCCTTAAACGATCAAACAGAAACAAAAAATTATTAAAATCTCCCATAAAAGTCGTCAATCTTCCCATGTCGTAAAAGCTGGCTAAGGGATTACGCGGACTTGTTATTAGGTAAGAGATTTGTTGGTAGGTATAAGATTTGTCCCTGCTGCTAGGTTAGTAAGGAATGTGATATTTACTGGAAGAAAGTGTTATCCAAGTCAGTCGTGGGAAGCAATAGCGGCGATGCGTTCACCGCTTATCACGGCTATTTTCCAACGGAGGCCTTTTTAAGCTCTGCATACCCCTTTGGGGGAAAAAGGCGTGTATCTATGTGTGTATAGTATCTCATAAAACTCATGATTAGTCATAAGAAACAAGCCTTTTACCCCGCGGCTTCATACGCGGGGTCAGGGTAGAAAGCATCCCCTCTCCGTATCCATCCACACTCGAAATATCATCAAAATTAGCTCAGCCGTTACGGAGTTGTGTGGAACCACACATAATACGTAGGAACGTAGCTGCGGACGGAAGCTAATAAAACATAGCATAAAGCACTCAGGGATAATGTAGCTCCTGTTAGTGAAAGAATTTTCGAAAACGGATCAGTATATGACCCCTACATACAAACTCGACAGTTTTTTCTTCAACTTTAGTTGCAAAATTGATCGCCACGAAATAGTAGATTATGCACTGAGGGAATAAAACGGGAATAAAGCGGTGTCTTACGTCGCGGGCGGCATATTGAACCAATCGAGGGAATTATTATAAACGCCTGAGTGAGCGAGGGGTTCAAGCTGCCCAAGACGAAGACAGGCTTTATTCCAGAGGAGCATACCTACTCTACTTTTCACACCAAATCAAATCAAATATCTTTATTTACTAAAATGTGGTAAAGTTATGGGTAGGTATTCAGTACATAATTCACCTTCTGCGAGACAATTAAAATTCACTGAAAATCACAGCACCAAATCTTTTTCCAATTAAATTCTTTAGTTTCACATTATTTGTAAACGTACTTTTTTTTTTATTTCTGCTTATGAGGGCCAGTCTTATGTTCGAACAATGCTCTTTACAATACCATATGGGCATTTTTTAACTCATAGTTTTCCACGAGTTTCCACCAATGACTAATTGGTTTCCACACGAATTTGACGTTCCAAATTCAAATCACTTTATTCCCTAGGGAGTTTCATACAACTTGAGATTATAATGCTTTTCTTAACGTTGCTATATGTAATTGGACATTGTCGAGCAGGTGGTGTGAAAAGCCCTTTTATTTTAACTGAAAGTCCATTCTAAATAATGGAGAAATATTTTTTTCAAATCAGATGGGTGGTTTCTGAGATTAGCTCTTATATAATAACATACAAACTTTACCTCTTTATAATATAAGTGTAGACCGCACCACGGATCTAGGTATTTACTGTACCTACCGATCATGTGTGGGTTCATTTCATGGACACTCCTCTTAAACCTGATCGAAGGGTTTCATTCTCTGACCCAGTTCCTGTGAAATGGCAGAAACCTCATGAATGCGGAATTAAGTGATTATTTACTTAGACTTACCTAACGCAGGGAAACCAAGAAAGAACCTGAGTGAGACGCGACGAACTAAATAATTTGGAGGTAAGCGTCCACTGCACCGTTGAATTTATTGCAATATAGAGTAGATGAGCTTTCTTGTGAAAGCTTTTTTTGTTTCTGCTGCAAAGCAGTAGTGCTCGCATTGCTGTGTTCCGGTTTAAAGGGTATGGGCGCCGGTGAAATTACAGGCACATGAGACTTTTCATCTTTATGCCTCAGGGTGGCGGGCGCAGTGCAATGCACTTATGTTATTTATTGAATTATTATTTTTATACTATAATATGTTAGGTATTTATATATCTAGTTATTTAGAGTAGATATTTAATTATGTTAATCATTTAATCTTGACCTATAATGATTCACAATAGCACTACCACCCACTCTACATTACACAAAGGTTAGCTGGAAGAAAATGCTAATTAGCATTAAGTTCGCCTATGTACTGCTTTTTGTCTTGTGCAATAAATAATGTTCTATATATCTATCTATCTACATACACCCCCGGCCATTCTTCCTAACATATAAATTTATCTCCATCCAAAGGTTGTCTGGACGAAATCGCTGCTAAGCGATAAGACCGCCCATTGTACTTTTAATTATATAGTTAAGTTTTGTTTCTATTTGTTCGTTTTATTAGCTGTTAAGGTGTACAATAAAGTATTTTCTATTCTATTCTATTCTATTATAATGCCACGTAGGGTGCGTCCTAGGTGGACGGGACCTGTGTGGTAATGCATTGATAAAGGCAGAGGTTACCGCTTAACATCAGGTGGGCCCTCTGCTTGTTCCACCATCCATTCGGTAAAAATTGACATCATAGCAGAAACACTGGAAAACCAGGGCACAATCCCCAGAGCCGTAAATACCGTCTCCCAACAAGTGGGTCTTAAGACGATATGTCACAATTTTGGAGTTGTTGCGTTACATACTCACTAACTAACAGTAAAAGTTACAAACTTGATGTTAATACAGTAATTACTTGAGGATGTAATCTAAATAAATCATAGACTAGAAACACGATTGGTGAAACTTTTATCGCAAGCTTGATTTTTTGTTATTGGCCCTCCTAAAACCTGTTTTAGGTCCCTCCTTCAATTAGAGAAAATACTAAGCGTAAATTTTTATACTATTCAGTAGGGAATTACATTACTTAGATTAATTATAGGTAATTTATTCTTTATATTTGCTACTTTAGAAGAAAAACTAAGTTTTACCATCATAGACACACGCCTTTTCTTCGAAAGGGTACGCAGAGCCTCTATGGGCCTTTTTTCACTGTGGGTTGCACGAAAGTCAGTAAGACACAAACTAGACGAAACCTAAGAGAAAGGCCAACGACATTATAGCGATCGCAGGAAGTCGGTGGATGGAGGTGGCCTTGTTTTTAGGGGCTCGTACCCAAACGGTAAAACGGGACCCTATTACTTAGGCTCGGCCGTCCGTCTATCCGTCCGTCTGTCAACAGGCTGTATCTCATGAACCGTGATAGTTAGACAGTTGAAATTTTCACAGATGATGTATTTCTATTGCTGCTATAACAACAAATACTAAAAAGAGGAATAAAATAAATATTTAAGGGGGCTCCCATACAACAAACGTGTTTTTTTCCGTTTTTATAGATAATGGTACGGAGCTCTTCGTGCGCGAGTCCGACTCGCACTAGGCTGGGTTTTTTTTTTCTATCTTATCGAGAGGGATGTCAAATGAAAGAAGATAAAAATTTAAGTTCATTGAGATTTTTATTTACATTTCGCGCTAAGATTCTGATACTAAGATTGAATGTGCGTATACTTACACAAATATTGTAGATATTTGCATATAGATGTACCTAATATTGTGGTTCACCGAATAACTTGTTACTTTACGTACCTACTGTCTAGATATAGGTACATAGTTTCTACCTATCGTGTTGAGATAGGTCGTTACTTTGCAAAGGTATCTGCTCACTTGATAACTGAACTGACCCTTGTCAGACAGGTTTACTGTTTACTGTATAGGTACCTACCCGCGCAGCAGCTTGCAGCTGCCGCGTGATGTACTTATGTACTTGACATACCTATTGATGTCTATTATTACACCGTTGATACTGCGCGTGAAAGTACTTAGTACTCACATACGGTGAAATTACAGGCACTGACACTTTTTAACCCCCGACGCAAAAACGACGGGGTGTTATAAGTTTGACGTGTCTGTGTGTGTGTGCCTGTGGCATCGTAGCTCCCGAACGGATGAACCGATTTGTTTTTTTTATTTTTTGTTTGAATGGTGAATTAGTCGTGAGTTTTCTTAGCTATGTTTGATCAAAATCAGTTCAGCTGTTTCATTGCGTAGAGGGTTTTTTTAATTTTTACAAAATTAATTACTTGTCTTCTATAAGTGTCATAGGTGCATGGCGGGCGCAGCGCAATGTCACATAGGGTGCGTTCTAGGTGGACGTGTCCTGGCTGTGAGGTAGGCAGAGGTGAGCCATCTACTTGATCCGTCTTCTTCTTCTTTCGTGTCGATGTCTCACTCAACGCCATTTTGACCATAGGTTGCCACACCCACGGTATTCACGCAGAAGAAAAATAAACGTTTTGAGTACTTATAACTTAATTATTTATTATATTAGTGGGATACATGGATTATTCAGGGACAATTGATAATATTGCTTTAAGTTGGGTTAAGTTTAATCACAGATAAAATAATACTATACGTTTACCCCGTCACTACCAGTGGGGATTATTAAGAAGCTGTCTAGACTCAAATAAGCTTCCCTTATATATATTTTTAGTAAAATCTACAGTTTATGATGACAAAATATGTGTTAATCTCCATCATATATCCAAGGGCATGATACAGCCCAAACAGGATTTCGATATATATATTCTTGATACAAAAAATCGTGAACTAACCTCTAAAATGCGCTTATAACGTAAATATCTCTATTACCTATCAAATCAACACATGGAAGTTGTATTTATTCTTCCGTGTTGAACATTGATTCAAATTAATAAGAGTAACAAATTAAATACCTAATTCTCATTTAAAAAAACGAAACACTTCTCAAGTTTAGGTTTTTAATGGATTAATGGTATAGGTGAGGTAGGGTAGATGAGGTAGGGTAGGTGAGGTAGGGTAGATGAGGTAGGGTAGGTGAGGTAGGGTAGGTGAGGTAGGGTAGGTGACGTAGGGTAGGCGAGGTAGGGTAGGTGAGGTAGGGTAGGTGAGGTAGGGTAGGTGACGTAGGGTAGGTGAAGTAGGGTAGGTGAGGTATGGTTGGTGACGTAGGGTAGGTGACGTAGGGTAGGTAAGGCAGGGTAGGTGAGGTAGGGTAGGTGAGGTAGGGGTAGGTGAGGTAGGATAGGTGACGTAGGGTAGGTGAAGTAGGGTAGGTGAGGTAGGGTAGGTGAGGTAGGGTAGGTGAGGTAGGGTAGGTGAGGCAGCTGTAAACTAGAGGCGTCGAGTTTCAATACCAACGCTGAACATCTTGGTAAGATTCAAGCAGCACAGCTATTGTCTCCGGTGTCGATTACCATTTTGCTGTTCAATGCGCTCCGTGTTTTAGCTTTTTTTCAAGAGCTGGAAATATCTAAAACGCGCAGCGCTATCAATAGCAAAATGGACTTCGAAATCTAACTTCAGTCTATTACGCAATAAGACCCCTAAGAATAATAAGAATAAGAAGGTTTGATTTTCAATTTTTGTAGTAGTAGAGCTTTTTTGTGAAAGAGTTCGTCCGGGGAAGTACTACCACCGTACCTATTTCTGCCGCAAAGCAGCAGTGCTTGCATTGCTGTGTTCCGGTTTGAAGGGTAAGGGTGCCGGTGAAATTACAGGCACATGAGACTTTTCATCTTTATGTCTCAGGGTGGCGGGCGCAGTGTAATGCCACATAGGGTGCGTCCTAGGTGGACGTGACCTATGTGAGAATGCACTGTTCATAGGCAGAGGTTACCGCTTAACATCAGGTGGGCCTCTTGCTTGTTCCGTCATTCAAGTAGTACAAAAAAAAATAAAAAAATAAAAAAAAATGCTTCTTTCTTCTTTACACGGTAGCGGCATCCTCTCCGCACCCGAGCTGGTTTTGACTGGTTACAAAAATGGGTTTATGCCTATTTATGTTGCTCTTCCGTGTTTTTGGTTTATTTCAGTTATTTCTATTGCAAATTTATTATTCTTGGTGTCGAAATATTGAAAATATTCTTGTGTATAAATTACAGTTTAATTTGTCCCAAACGGAGAAGTAATTTGGTCGCCAACATGCATCTTAGAGAGCAATAATCGCGCGGTGCGGTCATTTTTAGCGCTCATTTGCGTGGCTCAGAGAGTCAATGGGAGTCATCAGAGGCGTCATCAGAGGGTCAATGGGGGGGGAGGGGATGGGGGGGAGGGGATGGGGGGGGGAGGGGATGGGGGGGTGGTTATAGCAATTTTTTTTGTAATGCGCCTGTTTTTTGACTATGGTATTTTCCCCTTTTCCAATTATAGGTTTCGAGAGATCGCAGTGTCTTTGTGCCATCGAGCAACGCAGGCCTCCGTACCGGTCGATGCTTTGTGCTCAATGAAGAAGTAGGTAGGTATACAATTTTCCAAAAAAAAGACAACCGACTTCAAAGGTTTCAATAAAAAGTCTGCGCATTTTTGCCTGTTTAATTAAGATAAGCTTTGCTATATCTTTTAATGCTTTCAGTTAGCTTATTTTTTTACAGCGTTATAAACTCACAGATAAACAAGTTGATACCTTTGGCCGTTCCTGACGAAAAGAGTCTCGTGACAGACAGACATACAGTTCGAAGAATTAGCCTCCAAGTAACACTAAGCCTCATACAAATTCATACAAACACAACTCCAAGCAAGTATTTTTAAGATTTTTAGTAGTAGTAGAGCTTTTTTGTGAAAGAGTTCGTACGAGGAAGTACTACCAACCACCATACCTATTTCTGACGCAAAGCAGTAGTGCTCGCATTGCTGTGTTCCGCTTTGAAGGGTATGGTTGCACAGGCACATGAGACTTTTCATCTTTATGTCTCAGGGTGGCGGGCGCAGTGCAGTACCACATAGGGTGCGTCCTAAGTGGACGTGATCTATGAGGTAATGCATTGTTAAAGGCAGAGGTTACTTGACATCAGGTGGGCCATCAGGTTGTTCCGTCATTCACAAAGTTGAAAAAGAACTGTACCTACTGTTTACATAAATCTAAAATACTTACTACTTTTTAACCTCGTCTTGAGAATTTGTCGATATTTTTGTTAGATGATGTGTCGTTAGATGGTTTGTCGTAGTGCTCTGCAGTCTACAGAGAGTACAGAGTGTACAGTGAAGTAGAGTACCTACCTATACAAATCTATAACTAGGTACCTAATGTCTATGAAAACTTCAATCATACGTATAGACAGGTCGGTTTTTTGAGTTGAATAGTGGTAACATGAGGTGTAGAATACAGGAATAAAGGCGGTACCTACTAAAGAAACACTACGATTGTGTCTCGCAGACTTGTCCAGTTCATTAACTCCGTGCGGCGCGTGGCGCATTACAGACAAGTGCGAGTGAACCATTACAATATTTGTAGCGCCATAAACGTCGCGCCGATGATAATGATCAGTTCGTAAAAGCGTTACACACTCACCGAAGCGCCTAAGTGGGTAATTTATTTATATTTCCCAAAACAGGTCACAGGAACGCTGATTTAGGGTAGGTACCTATAGGTACACAAAATAAATCACCACAAATATGTACCTAATTCAAAGAGTAAACTTACCCCAAAAATCACTTTGCACTTTGACACGAATTACAAAAACACACAAAAGTCTCTACAACCTGGGCACACAATAACACACGCGGTCTAGTTGCATCCGAGCCACGAAACGCGTCTACACCCGGCGTCGGCCGCCGCACGACTGGCTGGCGCGATGTTTACGCCGCGCTGCGCACGCGTATTAACTACCCTCCTCTATGGTTAAATATTATTTCACTCTACCTCCCATTTATTTGATTGCCACCTTTATGCCGTTCATATAAGGGCTACAATAGCTACGTGCTCCGCTAGCGCGTGGTTCCTTTGACATATCGTTTGTCAAGATGTCCTTTACGGCGAAGAAAAGTGGCCATTTGTGCAACTTTTTAATGAAAAATTCATTAATTCTGGAGGGAAACGATCGTATCGCACTCAGTCCACGTGCATGTGGGTCAAATCCGTTTGTATAATGCCGCGGAGACCGGTTAAATTACAAGTAGGTATATTGTACATACCTAAGACTTTTTTGAAGAGATTTTTTGTTTCTTAACTGGCGCTCCAACATGGGGCTGTCAGATTAGATTCGTTAACGCTAATTAGACATCGCAAAACAAAAAGCTTTGTGAAACAAATGTAATACAATTGTACACCGGCAGTTAAGTTAAGAAATGCACTTACCCCGCGTTGGGGCGCCAATATAATGACTTTCGGAAATTGCATTGTGGGGTTCACCACTTTGAAGAGTAAATAAAACACACTTATAGCACAGAGCTTATACAAGTTGCTTATAGGAAGCAACTATTTAGACGTAAGAGCCCCAATCGAACTGACTTTGAACATTATTACCAAAACAAAGTCACTACGGTTAACGTTATTGTACGCCTTTATTGAGGGATCCTTGCTTGAATTGAGCTGGAATTTCCTTAATCCGCTAAGTTTCAGGATTCAAGCAGGGATCCCTCAATCCAGACCTGCGAAATAACGTGAACGGTTCTGATTTTGTTTTGGTTACGTTTCTAAATTAGAATCACCACACTAGCAATGTCTAGCAGCCTAAAGCGAGACTTTATTTGCTGAACACCACATCTTATCAGCCGGTCGGTTCGGAGCCTATCCGATCTTCCGAAGCAGTGCTTAGATTATTTTAAAGGAACAACGAGCACAAGTACCTACCTATACCTATAGTAGTATAGTACCTACCTACCTATAGGTAAGCGCTACTTTTTATAAGCTTTTATAAGCGCTTTTTTTTTGTTACTTATAAGTTTGGCTCCTCTCCATCCACAAGTTGTCTGGAAGAGCGATCTCTTCCAGACAACTTATGGATGGAGAGGAGCTAAACTTATAAGTAACAAAAAAAAGCGCTTATACTATCATACTACTTATACTTTTCTTATCACTAAGAAGCGATCTTCTTCGTGATAAGACCGCCTATTGTACATTTAGTTTTTGTTTAATTGTTGCGTGTTATTTTAACTAGTTTGTTAGTTGTGCAATAAATTATTTTAATTCATTCATTGTACTTTGATTTGCAAGATTGTAATTACTTTGATTATTGGTAGTGAAAATAACATAGTTTTGATGTAAGGCTTTCTAATAACTCTACGATGGACTTAACATTATTAATTCCATACATAATGAACACTAAAATATGGCACCTTTGAAAATTAGAACACTGACAAATGAGTTCGATACACTGCCGGTTTACACTCTAGACCTTCTAAATGTATTCAATAATCAAGCAGCAATGGACGGATAAAACTTGTCAGAATTGATCCTCGTTATGCGTTTTGTCTCTCTTTTAGTTCAACTCAAAATAACTTCTTTCCAGCTGATTTTTCTTCGTGACTGAATATAAATAAAAAAGGTACCTATAAATAAATAAATAAATATAATAAAATTGCGAGTCGGACTCGCCCATGAAGGGTTCCGTAGCAGCAAGTAACATAATATAAAAGTTCTTGGATAGATTACGATTTACAACGTATTAAAAAAGCGGCCAAGTGCGTGTCGGACTCGCCCATGAAGGGTTCCGTAGCAGCAAGTAACATAATATAAAAGTTCTTGGATGGATTACGATTAATGACGTATTAAAAAAAACTACTTACTAGATCTCGTTCAAACCAACTTTGAGTGAAAGTTTACATGGTAATGTACATTATATTTTTTTTTAGTTTTATCATTCTCTTATTTTAGACGTTATGGGGGGGGACACTTTTTACCACTTTGGAAGTGTCTCTCGCGCAAACTATTCAGTTTAGAAAAAAATATATTAGAAACCTCAATATCATTTTTGAAGACCTATTCATAGATACCCCACACGTATAGGTTTGATGAAAAAAAAAATTGAGTTTCAGTTCTAAGTATGGGGAACCCCAAAAATAAAAAACTACTTACTAGATCTCGTTCAAACCAATTTTCAGTGGAAGTTTACATGGCAATGTACATCATATATTTTTTTTAGTTTTATCATTCTCATATTTTAGAAGTTACGGGGGGGGCACACACTTTTTACCACTTTGGAAGTGTCCCTCGCGCAAACTATTCAGTTTAGAAAAAAATGATATTAGAAATTTCAATATCATTTTTGAAGACCTATCCATAGACACGTATGGGTATGATGAAAAAAAGTTTTTTTGAGTGTGTTCTTAGTATCAAAAAAAATCCCAAAAATTTATTGTTTTTTTTTCTATTTTTGTTTGAAAATCTTATTGCGGTTCACAGAATACATCTACTTACCAAGTTTCAACAGCATAGCTCTTAAAGTTTCAGAAAAAAGTGGCTGTGACATACACGGACACACAGACAGACAGACAGACAGACAGACAGACAGACAGACATGACGAATCCATAAGGGTTCCGTAATTTTTGTTACGGAACCCTAAAAAGACCATTTAATTACTTGCCGACTTAAAATAACTAACTTTCTGTTTTATAAGTATTATAATGTGACAAACAAGCAGACGGCCCGCCTGATGTAAAGCAGTCACCGCCGCCTATGGACATCTGCAACACCCACGGTATTGCAAACGCGCTGTCTACCATTAAGAGCCCTATTGATATTTCTCTTGAATTTACCCATATTGTAGCCCTGTGGGAAGACATCCAACGGGAGCTCATTCCACGCCTTGCAGGTGCGCGGGAGAAACGAGCGCGTGAAACGCACTGTGCGAGACCTCCACGCATCCAAAATGTGCGGGTGAGAGCTCGCTCACGATGGCGGGATGTACGGTTATAAAAGTGCGAAGCTGGGATTCGTTCAAACAGCTCCTCAGAGCATTTCCCGTTCAAAATCTTATAAAAGACGCTAAGCGGCGCACGCTCAACGGTTCTAGATCCTTGGTAACTATGGGTGCGTCGACAATCCTAACAGCTCTGCGTTGTAGGGAGTCCAGAGGCTGCAGTTGGTACTTCGGTGCACCATTCCAGATGTGAGAGCAATACTCCGTGGGAGTCCAACTTTCAATTAAAAGCCGATATGACAAATCCCAGTTCATGGCCCCATGTCAGTTCATGTTGGGTAGTGGTGGGCCATCTGTAGCGTGCTCATTCGTCTGCCACGGTTTGTTTTACCAACGTACGTCCCTATGTCAAGTTAGCTCTTTAAAAATAAAAGATTCTCAATGGATTCGAAAATAAAAGCCAAAATCGTTTTTCCACTTCATACTCACCGTATGTCTTTATTTAATTTTTTTTATATTTTTATAATTTATTTTTAAAACTTTTCTTTAAATCAAAATTTTATAATAATATTAAATATAATAAAGTTTTAGTGTATTTACAGACTATGTACAAGTGCCATATGTACACGTGAATTGGCTATGTACAACGTTACAATTAAAACAACATAGGTACTATTTGTATGCTAACCGATATACTAAACACTGGCAGCACTGAGTGGTATTATGACGACTCTTAATAGGATAAATGCAATTAGAACCACACTGCTGGTAGTCAAGTTACCTTGCCAGTGAGCGCGACCACTCAAATTCGTACAACAAGTTTAAGTTGCGCATATTAATATTGATATTTTAGTAAATTACATTAAGGTGAAGGCTTGTCTACTTAATAGTGGGTAATATATTCAAATACAAAAATATTTGTCAAATAATGTACTTTCGTAATAGCCATTTTCACCAATCAATTCTTATAATACGGGTCACATAGCGCATGTGACTGACAGGCCTTTATGAAGTGGACATTCGTGGCTCGCGAGCGCAGAGGGCCTACCACAGGTTTGTAATTTGTTACAACTCGGATTAACGAAAACCGAATTGCGAGTCGAAACATCTTTTTTGTATGGAGAACATGATGAGCGCCCCTAGCGGACTTGTTGAGAAACTCATTAAAACCATACTTATAAACAAATATCGACTCGGAATTCGATAGTCGGGATACCGAATGCAAAACTTAGGACAAACCTGTGGTAGGCCCTCTGGTGGCGGCTATAGAGGTGAATACAAACACGCGAGCAGAGTCGCTCAAAGTGAGCAATACATATCGTACATAGGCGCTGCTCCTTTGAGCACTCAAGCCGAGAGGCCCAAGGCCGAATTTAGCAGCAACCATCGTAACGTTACGTCAATAGTCCGTATAGATGGCTACTAGCCGTTAATATAACGATCCGTATTTTTTTATTATTATTTATTATTATGACGATCTGTAGCGCGGCGCGCGATTAACTGGCTGAGATGCAATAGGATGCGGATTCGACTCCCGCTGCAGGACAAATGTTTGTTCCGGGTCTGGGTGTTGTGGTACCATGGTACTCGTAGTTCCTGATACCCACGACACAGGGAATCCTTTTATAGGATCAGGACTATGTATGTGACTGTTGGGTGTATTATACAAGCGCACGCACAGATTAATGGCTAGTTACTATAGAGTACACGCACTATGGTCATCGTTACGATAGTTGCTGCAAAACTTAGACTAGCGCTTCTGATGACAGCCAGTGAGCCAGTTGATGTTTTTGATCAGAGATGTCGCAACAGCGCGGAACAAACCGCCCAACCTTTACCGCTCAGAGGGCCTACCACAGGTTTGTCTTAGTTTTGCATTCGGTATACCCGACTATCGAATTCCGAGTCGATATTTGTTTTTATGTATGGTTTTAATTAGTTGCACAACAAGTCCGCTGGAGGCGCTTATCATTTTCTCCATACAAAAACGACATTTCGACTCGCAATTCCGTTTTCGTTATTCCGAGTTGTAACAAATTACAAACCTGTGGTAGGCCCACAGTTCGCAGGTCTAGCCACACCTCAAGTGGTCGAGTGAGCAATCCTGTATTGTATGCAACTTCGTAAGCTGTACAATAATGACTATAATTTGCCCGATACATATTAAGGTAGATAAGTACATTTTTTCATTCATTCAATTTACGTTACATCTAATTGGTGTTCCATTTTCTTGAACTACAGTGTAAACCGTCACCAACATGCATTTGCTAAGATTTTTATCGCACTCTACAACATTAAAATATGACATCTACAGTGCGTGTTATGCATGTTACCTATTTGTCAAATACTATTCTAGAGTTGCCTTGGCTTTTACATTGAAGCATATCTTGCCAAGTAACAATCAGATTGTAGGGGCTGTCCAGCGCCGAGCATGGGAGTAGCGTGCTGGTATGGTATCCAAGACGACCGAGCTAACGATTCTGTTGCACCACTCTCTAAACTAAATTTGATGGCACTAAAAATATATCCGTCATTTTCCAAACCTGGACAGGTACGCTGAAATGAAAAGGACGCCGATGTTGACATGACTTCTTGGTTTTGGGCTTCGGAGGCTTGTCACAATTTTGCCAATGTCCGTTTCGTGATAACTTCATTTATAGAAAATGTTATGTAGAATATTGTCGGTGTTCAGAAGGGAGACTCAACCGAATTTTGTAATCCCAAATTGATATTGAAAAAACCCCAACATAGTGCTGTCAAATTTAGTTAATCAGAATCGACGCCAGGGACAGCCACAACGATTTGACGGTTACGGCGTTTTTCCACGGAGGACTGTACGACACGACTAAATGCGGTAACGCCTGAAGCGAGCGCTCTATGAACCGTTTACACACGCAACAACGGTGCGACGCACGGTTTGAGAACGACTAATCGGACTGTCGGATGCGGTTTATTGTTAAGATTTTTTAGCTGTGACAATAATAATAACAGGGTCACTGTACGAAACGAGTATCAACTTGCTGACGACGCATCACAACACTCTCCCGAGTACAAGCCGCGACTGTCGCCACCAACAGAGGGGCTAGTCTGCAAATGTAACAAGCAACTTACACGGGCGTGAGGTGTACACTACACGGATTTTAAGGTTCTCAAGGTGCCCGCTAGGGGTGCTATTCGGATTCTCCATACTAAAATCCGTGTAGTGTACACAACACGCCCGTGTAGTTTGCTTGTCAAATTTGCAGACTCGATGCTCTGTACGAGCGCTCGGACGTGTTCAGGGTGTCGTGTGTTGCATATTGTGACCGCAAGCCCTGTCGAGCGGTGCGCCGTGGAGAAAACGTTCTCACTTGACAAGAAAGGTTATATGACCGCAGCGCAGTATACAATAAACCAACGGAATTTGTAGTGGTTAACGTAATTATGGGTTTGCATTAGAATGGTCACCACACTAATTGGGGTACTAGGGTTGGGGGAGGTGGGCTACCCCCTGAACACTCCCAGACTATGTTTAGCTTTGGAGAAAATAATTTGAATTTTATTCACAACTAACCTCAAAATTATGCTATTCCCACCGTTTTTTTTTTAAAAGTTATTAAAAAACCTAACTCTATACAAAATAACGGGTTTTACATTCCGTTCTACACACATTACAGCTACTGAAAAATCCCATTACACGTTAAAAACAAGTATTAAAAAAACACTCGTAGGGGAGGGTGGAGAATAGTACCATGAGATAGAGAAAACCAACCCCTACCAGATCCAACCCTCAGCAACCACAAATTCGTGCGGCACCATTCTAATGCCGTTCGCTTGACAAATAAAGTACAATGAATCTTGTACGAGTGTCCTTTTTCATCATCATACACAACACAAATTGTAAAAGCAATGGAATTGAAAAACATTATTTAGAATTTTGCAATTCATCAAGTCTAAAGAGAACAAAATTAAGAAGTGTCAACGTACTCCATAAGTGAGGTCAAGCCTTAAATATAAGAGTCATCACCTAATTAAGAACCTTTTCGCATTCTGTGAGTCGACAGCGGAGTCTAGACACTAACGAGTAGACAATAGCTTTTACAGGACGAGCTGAGCTCGAGCACTCACTCAATACACAACTGCTTTAAGAGTTCGTTTCAATACATCAAAATACAACAGTGGCGCGATTATGTAACTCGGTTTCAATCAGTTTCAATGCTGTTTCTATCCGAAAGGACGTTCTTGCGATTACCCAATTTGCCCAGTTTTGCCAAAGCTTGATAGCAACTATACTGCGTAAATTAGGTAATCGCAACAACGTCATTTCAAATAGAAAAAGCATCAGAATCGATTGAAACTGATAGCAACAGAGTTACGTAGTCGCGCCACAGTTCTCGCCATTAAAATACATAATAAGTTGCAACAAAATAACTAACAAATAACGTTTTAACATCACGTCCACTAAAATAAACAATACATACAAAAAATAAATATTACACTATTAAATATAATATAAAATACAATAGAGATCTACAATTTCAGAACTAATTGCTTATAACGATGAGTATGTGAGGAGCCAGTGCGCTTCTACCATCCGGACTGTTACAAAGTGCATACACATTACATTACATAATAATAATCTAAAATAACTGGATATAAATCAAAATGTATACGAGACAATTAAATTACAAGCCAATCGAATTACTCAAAAACCTAGCACTCACACAAAATTGTTTCCAATGGCGATACTCTTAAACGATATGGCAATACATCGTTCCTTAATAGGTCGCGCAACGAGTAATGAGCGCTGACCTTCAATGCGCAGTAGTCTTTTTTTCCGTCTGTATAGCGAATGCACTAATGGTAACATGCGCAGTCAACTCCGCCACTTACGCCGAGCGCTCATTGCTTGTTGCGCGAACTATTATATAGTATTGTTTTAATTATGAAGGAATTGAATGCTTCCGTACATGATATTAAAGTCAGGCTTGTGGCTGATGATGAGTAAAATCATAATTTATGCGCGGGAATGTACATAAATATTTTTTTAATAAAGTCGAAGTTAATAATTGTAATATCAAATTAACGCATTTTGACATTTACACTTTTATTACACTAAAGCATGTAGCCCTATATGGTGAGTACCTATACGAATTCATAAGGGTATTGAAGTGTGAGAACAATATGCTAAATGAAGGCCTCTTCCACACTCTCTGTCGCTGGTGGGCGAGGCCCGAACTGCCATTTTAATTTTTTGTGATAGTTAACGTTAGTTTGTTAGTAGTTAGATTGTTAATATGTATGAGAAATATAAAACTGTTCAAACTTGATTTTGCGGAAATTAGGAGACCACATGTTTTGATTGATAGTGTCTCATAAAAGTTATTAGTTTAGCTACGAATGTCATTCAATGATGTTTACAGTGTTTTTTTTGTTCATTGACTTTCGTAGCTAAACTAATGATATTTATGAGTTACTTTCAATCAAAATATGAGTGTTAGGTCTCCTAGTTTCCACAAAATTAGGTTTCGCTACCTCAAAATGTGTTGATGAGCTGTGATTCGCCTCAAGCGAAACGTTCCACCTTAATGTGCACTCTTTAGAGATCTTTTTAACCTCCCCATAAGTTGATTTACGATTATTTCCAAAAATGTACATAGATCTGTTATCCTAGATAGGTTAATCGAAATTTATCGTAAATACAAATACAGAAGGTACAATTTCGATAATGTTATTGATGCAGATATCTTGTTGGAAATGGCTATAATGAAATAATAAACTAATCTATGGCAGTCTTACGATCAAGCTGTGATTATTGATGTGAAGTTAGTCTTCTGTTTTGGGCACTTGAAAATTAATCTAAGCATTAGTATTTAGAAGTATTGTACGACACGGTTCCAGAAGGTGGTTGATTTGTTTTCTTTTCTTTTCTGAAGAAGTGGAGTAAATCAAATATATTTAAAAATTCTCTTACCAAGTGCTAGAGAGTGGTAGACGGCTAACTATCCGAAGGCGCTATAGGTTCAACCAGTTTAACGAACATTTTTGTTTGAGGCAAAGCAAGCGAGCACACGCTCTGATACCGTGTTTTTGTATATCAAAAAATAATATAAAAATACCCTTCAGAGGTTTGTTAAATTTTGTTGATGACTTCACTGACTCAAATAATAATTAATAAGTTACCAAATGTTTCAAATATTAAAACGTGTAAGTAAGAAGTAAGTCTAAAATGGTATTTCAATTTCAAGAAGGTGTTATCTTTGATAAAATAAATTATCGAGTGAAGTAATCCAAATAGTTTACTGAATTTACGATTTTACTAGATAAAAAGCTTAAGAAAACTATATATTTTTTTCTTCTTGAAAACTGTAAGAACTCTAACAAAAACTTAAATATTCTAGAGTTCATTATAGACATGCTGTGAACCTATTGCGCCTTAAGACGACAGACTAACACTATAGATAGATAGAAAACTATTTATTGCACATAAAACAAAGAAGTACAAAGGCGAACTTAATGCTAGAAAGCATTCTCTTCCAGATAACCTTGGTGTATTGTTGAAAAAACTATCGCTGCTCCACATATATTTTACAGATGAAGCTCATATACAAACTTGTCAATTGTGTTGTATCACCAACCTACTATCAAGTGTCTATTCAAGTTATCGTCGAACAACACCCATCCAACATAAATACATAAGAAAGCTTCCCCTCTAGCTGACATAAAACTCGCTTCGCTCGTTTAATCAACCAACTTTTGTAACTATTTATTTTTTGGTTTTATTTTTATTTTTCAAATATATCATACGCTCAGCCCTTTACAAGGATCATATAGCACGACTAGGGCTGATGTCCACTATAGCTGGATCGAACACGTGTAAAATCAACCAATATATAAGCGAAGAATAGGAGTAAGTTCATCTAATTCATACATTAATTCAAATGATCTTCGCGATTTATTACAAAAAAAATGTTGATGTTGATGTTAAAATTAAGAGGAAAACACAATGTCAACAAGTAAATTGTATTGGATGTTTCTAAACATGTCCTCGCTGGTTTAGCAGACAGCAGCCCTCTCTAGCTGTATGTAAAACACTTAAGTATATGGTCGAAGCAACTCGTCCTATCTACTCGCTATATAATTATTTCATAAGTCACCGAGGCATCACAAAATATACATTTGCCTTACGTTTATCGGAACATTGCACACTTATACCCTCTTACCATAAGATGCTGTCTAACGCAATTTTAGCTAAAATTATCCCAGTCTCTTCCTGATAGACACGGTTTTAGCTCAACTTACATTAGACAGCGTCTGCTGGTAAGGGCGAGTATCTCTATGTAATAATTTAAGTCTACAATAATTATGCAGCACTATATCACACATTATTTCTAGGTCTGTATGTTTGTTTGTTTGTTACAAAACAAGTTTTATTGTAAAAGACACTGTTGAATTCACAGAAGTTGCAATTTCAATTAATTTAAGGTTGAAGCTCTCGCTCGTGGCGTTTTTTTTTTTCTTGGTGTTTTTTGCTCAATACAGCACATGAACACTTCTTCAGATAGCGAAAGTTGATTTTTTAGCGACACTAGTAGAGTATCCAGGTGATGGTTGACAGCCATGCGCCTTTTGGTGGCATTTTTAACATGTCCATACATATTCTTCCCCCTGGAATTAAAATAACTGATCTGGTAAAGTAGCGTTGTGTTGGCATTTCGGGGGCTTATATGGGCAGTGAATCTTCATCATTAGCCATTAGAAGTGCACTACTGGACATAGGTTTTGCCATAGGATGCCACCGCTTCATGTTATATTGGCTTAGATCAGTCAATCAGTCAGTGATAAAAAAAAAATACTGTGTTTTTTTTTGTTTAGGGGTAACGTAGCTTAACTGATGATATTATGAGATATTATCAATAAAAACATGTGTGTTAAGTCTCCTAGTTCTCGCGAAATCAACTTTCACTATCTGAAGAAGTGTTCAAGAGCTGTAATGGCCAAAAAACACCAAAAATAATAATATCGCGCCTTAAGCGAGAGCCTTAAAAAAACCTTTCCTCTTGTGAATCATGTGATTGTGGTTACTAGAGCAATGGCTTCATAAAGGCTTTTTAAATTAATTGCAAGAGATATAAATTAATGAATATTGAAGAGGGCTTCATGACTCGAAATCACAGTGCGTAACAGCGCTCTCAGAACACGCCTGCCCATATAATTCAGTACTAAAAATGTGCGCAGTCGAGCACTATCAACCTTTTTGCGCAGTTGAAGTATACAGACAATGAACTTCTTCTTTTTTATACAACTTGGAATGACTGATCAAGCTGATGGCCCACCTGATGTTAAGTGGTACCCTCTGCCTATGAACAGTGCATTACCTCATAGGTCACGTCCCACCTAGGACGCTATGCGCTATGCGCTTTTGCTATGTGGCATTGCACTACGCCCGCCATCCTGAGACATAAAGATAAAAAGTCTCATGTGCCTGTAATTTCACCGGCACCCTTACCCTTCAAACCGGAACACAGCAATGCAAGCACTACTGCTTGGCGGCAGAAATGGGTATGGTGGTTAAATTAATTGGTTTCATTCATTGGTTTAATCATTCAGTGAAAAGCTGGCATATGCCAGACTAGTCCCGCGCCCTCTAAACCTGTGAGATTTCGTTCATGCTGTGAGATCTCATATTATTGAAAGTGACAAAAAAAATATTTAAGACTAGAAAATACTTTTACTATGAAAAAGTTTTACTTTTTTATGTAACCAGTGACTTCTTATGTAACAAACAAACAGCCCGACCGCTATTCACTATGAATTTGAAAGCATTCGTATCACTAACTATAGTCCACGACACTCCCGCCGTACAACACTCACGCAAACCTGGTAAACCGCCATAATGACCTCTGTATTCACGTGGCTAGGGTATATTGTAGCCAGGCACAAGACTGGCTTCTCAAACGTAACACTGTACTAGCACACTCTCACATACGTGCCGTGTGTGACTCTAGCTGCTAGTATTGATGTTTTCTTTGCAATTACTAAATACTACGTAAGATGCAATGCAAAGCCCAATATTACGGTATTCGGTAGTTGCAATGACAATATTAGCTATCGCTTTAAATTCGGCTGTTATCCACCATAGAAAGACCAAGAAAGAATCAATGAGACTATGTGTATAAGAGTGCGCTCGACAGTGTTGGATGCGCTCAGCAGGAGCGACGGCATCAGGGCGTGTCGTCGCGCGGCGCGCGCTGACGTCATCGCTGCGGGTGGGGCGCGAAGTTATGGCGTCGCTTCTTGTTGTGTCTCGGCTCGGAGGCCCTGTGGCGCGGCGGGGAGCCCCCGGCGTACCGTCTCTGTTTAGACGAGAAGGAGCGAGGGTTCCGTTTGTTGGAGTCACCGCCGCCGGCGTTGTTGCCGCCCCGGTCGTTGGCAACCGCGTTGTTGTTGTTGTTGGCGCCACCTGCTCGCTCGGCGCCGGCGCCGGATCGCTCGTTAGCGACTCGGTCGTTGCCAGGTCGCTCATTAGCGACTCGATCGTTGCCAGGTCGCTCGTTAGCGACTCGATCGTTGCCGCCTCGCTCGTTGACTCTGTCGTTGGCCGGGTTGTTGGCGCCGCCTCCATTGTACCGCTGTATCACACCTGAAAAAGATTGCAAAAAGGTTTGGTAAAAAAAAAACAAACGCAACTGTGCAAACGTCTATGAAAGCTAGTGGCAATCAGAAATATCACAAGATTACGGAACTTGGTGCACCGTTTCTGGCCATCATGAGTTGCTTAGGAAGGCCCTTTAGGATTCACACATGGCTTCTATTTAGTACTACTGCTTCTATTTATAGGTACAGATTAGCCATAAAACCCCTCTGGCTGCGCCAAGAGCGTTATAATCGGAGATACCCTTGCGTCTCGCGGCATAGACGTGGCGTCTGCGAATCAGTATCTCAGTAATATGAAATGCTAGCGGCTAATGCCCACGCGACTGTTGGATATCAAAACTACTTCACTCTCGGCGCAGCCAGAGGGATCGCCGGGAAGTCTACCCATTGAATTCACGAAAGAGTAAGACTTACCCGAAGGAATATTATTGAAGTCACTGTTACTCGTGATATGGTGTATGATCACGCTCTGATGCGCCGAGACGCGCCGCGGCGTGGGCGACGAGCACTGCAGCGCCGACAGCGGCGGGGGGGACGTGGTGCGCGGCGCGGGGGGGCCACCAAGCGACGCGGGGCCGGCGGGCGGGGGGGTCACGGCCGAGCGCGACCCGCTGTCAGACCACTCCTGAAACAAAAGAGAGTACGGTTAGAAAATAACACATTACAACAATGAAATAAATCGGTAGTTCTACATACTTTGACGTATAATCTAACGCTTGTTTTGGTTTAAAATCGATAAATAATTAGTAGGTAAGTGGAAAAAGTTAATTTGGGCAATGGGGATCGTAAAACCTTAAAACATACAGAATATTGCTAAAATTTATATTGTTTTTTCTAAGCTTTTTACTGTTCAGCGAGTCGAGGCTACATAGCTAAGAATGAGATGTCTCATCTGTCTCTGTTATTTTTATTTTATTTTATTTTTACATATTTGGTAAACAAACAGCACTTCTTATTTAAGATAATGGAACAACATTGGCAATATGCAGCGACATTATCGCCGCCGTGTCAACTATACTATCGTAGATTGCACGTATAACAACATTACGCAAACGGGGGGTAAACAAACACTTGAGGGTGACAGCTCTACATTCCGATAATATGGAATTGGAAATTCCATTTAAATAAACCGGTAAATGCGTATAGTGTAGGGTTCCGTTTTCAAGACGTTCTCTCTGCGTAATTCTAACCGTGTCCCTAAAACTAAACTCGGAATACAATTGGAATAGTTACAGTGTTACCCGGACTTGTTTGTAAGATTCGTTGGTATAAGATTTGTCCTGGCTGCTAGCATATTATGGAATGAGTTATTTCTGGAAGAAAGCGTTAGCAGAGTCAGTCGTGGGAAGCAATGGCGGCGATGAGCTCACCCACCACTTGTCACGTCTATTTCCCACGATGGTGCAACCCACAGTGAAAAGAGGCCCATTTGAGGCTCTGCCTACAGAGGCTCTGCCTTTCGGGGAAAAAGGCGTGTGTCTATGTATGCATGTATGTTGTTTTGCGTCGACAAGCAGTTTCAAAACAAAACACGGTGTAATTATTCCAAGGATATTCCGCGTTTATAGTAGCAAGATATAAGTTTTCATCACAAGATATCTTTATTATTTGCATTGGGTTCATGCCGAGCGACACAATCTGTGGAAATGTCAACAGGCTATCTCTGACAGCTGCCGAGATATACCCACCCCTGTGACAGAATGCAGACAGACAGACGGGTGAACGGGCGAACAGCGTAGACTTAGTAGGTTTCCAACAGCACCCCTTCTGTAAAGAATCCTATAAACTAGATAGATAACAATATCTTTCAATTGAGATGGATAGATAATTGCCTTCTATTTTTCATTCAATCTGTTCATTCATTCTATTTTCATTGTTTGAGTTATGTAATTGTTTAGCCTTCTTGTTTGTAAACTATACAGCTTAATTTTGTTTTTGCTTGTTGTTTAAAATGTCGGTAGGCTTGGCATGGCAGACTAGAGATACACAATATGACTTTCACACCCAATGTGATGACCTGCTGATGATAATGATGTGTGTGACCTAGATCTTACAGCAATAAATCATTTATAATTTTCATATCAAATCGACACTAAGCAGGTGGACGCATCAGCCTCAGTGGACCTCATAGAATGCAATGAATTTGCCATAATCACCACGAATGGCAGCCTGATTCTAAGAGAGAGATTAGAGTCTGGGTGTCTCGTATGAAGACACAGAAAGGTTGTTAGGTGATGGCCAGCTGTGAATGCTGAGCCAAGCTCGTTACAGCCTCGTTAGCTGATGACAATCGTGATCTCGTAGTTCTTTCAGGATAAATTAAACCACATGCGCTAGAAGGAGCCTTCAATCAAACCCTCAACCAACCAAATGCTAATTAAAACAATTTGTACTCGACTATGGCAAAGCAAAAGGAGGGTTATTACCAATATTAAGTTCATATATAGGATTCACGGGATATTTGCTCGTATACATTTATGCACATTTAATTTGCGCACGAGATCTATCACCGCTATCTTTGTTTGACATTATTTGACAAGTAATTGAACCGATAATCCTGTAGGTAGATACACATTGGTATAAAGGGCACTGTATCTTAATGCCCTCTTCAGTTGTAAGATAGTACACTTCGAGAGGGGCATTATGTATCGCGATTTACTGTAAGTACATTTAATTTGTATTGGGGGTTTCTGAAATTACTAAAAGTCGACAAGTCAAGATAAAGCAAATAACCAACAAACAAAAAATATCAGATTTCCTTGAATTGTGGATTGTATACAAAAAATACTATTCAATAACAAGGATATAGCAAAATCCAAGAAGAAACCAGCAAGACGGTCTCGCATTTACAATTCAAATTCAAAAGTATTATATTCATTGAGATCAATCACAAGGATCAGTTGGAATCGTCTTATTAACTAAATTTCCTCCTTTTCCAACGCAACCAAACCTAGAAAAATCAGGCAACAACCACGGCTTGACTTTATTTGATGATCCTTCTAACTACTAGTGGGAAGTGCCTGTTTGAGACGAGACTTATAAAACAGTCGTCTTGTTATGTGTTCCTGCCACAAACGACTTCCACCTTATTGTCTTTTTTCAGATTACTACTCTTAGCGTTAGCGCTATGTGAATGCGAGACCACGGACTCCAGCGAAGTGAGAAAGTTTCCCGAAGGTTTCCTATTCGGAAGCGCCACCGCTTCCTATCAAGTCGAAGGAGCATGGGATGAAGATGGTAAACAATCACAGTGGGGCCAAGAACTTACCCCAAATATACAAACAATGGAAAGATAATTGGAATCACTTTTGCACCGCTATTAAACCCCATACAAGTTGCTTTATCTGCTCAATATAACTGCAATACCACGCAGACCCTAACTAGTACACTGTTAGTTATTATCAGACTGAGACGATACTCAACACTTTACACAATACTACAAGTGTTTGTAACGTCATCGAAAAACTTGCATGAAAATAAGAAAACGGCAATGTAAGCTGCATTATAGGTTTGCGGCCAAAAGAGGCACTATGGGACATATCAATGTTGAGTTAACAAAATATTACTACATGTCATGGTTAATATGGTAATATGTTGTAACCTCTTTATTTGCATTACAGGAAGAACTCCAAGCATCTGGGACCACGTCACGCACACGAACCCGTGCGTCATAAAAGACTGCTCCAACGGCGACATCGCAGACGATTCCTACCACCAAGTCGAAAGGGACGTGCAAATGATGCGGGAACTCGGCCTCGACTTCTACAGATTCTCTTTGTCTTGGACCAGGATACTACCTAGCAGCTTCCCGGACAACATCAACCAAGCGGGGGTCGACTACTACAACAGGCTGATTGATGAAATGCTAAAGTATAACATAATGCCCATGGTAACGTTATACCACTGGGATCTACCCCAAAAGTTGCAAGAAATGGGAGGTTGGACGAACCCAGCCATAGTCGACTGGTTTGCCGATTACGCGCGAACTGTCTTCACACTGTTCGGCGATAGAGTCAAGTATTTCATAACAATGAATGAGCCTTACCAGATCTGCTACCAGGGCTACGGTGACGTAGCCAAGGCGCCTATGCTGAACATTAAGGGTGTAGCGGAGTATATGTGCGCGAAGAATCTACTGCTAGCGCACGCAAAGGCATATCATATCTATGATCAAGAGTTTAGGAAAGATGGAGGAGTTATTTTCATCGCGTTCAGTGCTCAGTGGTACGAACCGGCGTCTTCAAGTGATGCGGATACGGTTGCAGCTTATGACGCCAACCAGTTCATGGTAAGTTCACAGATTTAAAAGCTTGATTGATGCACAGAGTGATGAATTTTGGTTACAAATTATGTCGGTAGTCACCAGAGTATCAGTGCTCAGTGACGGGAAATTACAGTGCAACATGTATACGACACATTGGTCGTATCCGATTAGAAATGTTTAATTTCTTTCAGTGGGGCTTCTACGTACATCCTATTTACTCAAAGACTGGTGACTACCATTCTCTGGTGAAAGAGCGCGTGGCGGCCAGGAGTGCCGCTCAGGGCTTCCCTAGGACACGACTGCAAGAATTTACTCCCGAAGGTTGGTACAATAAAGACCCGACGAGACGTTGGATATCGCGTCGCCGCGCGATAATTGCCAAATTGAATTTAAAGAAAACAAGTGTGAATAGGACAGTTGGAAGAGGAAGACCTCTGTGAACATATTCAGATCAGGTCAGAGATGTTCTGGGCAGGTCAAGAGTACCCTGAACCGACGAGCGTGTATGAAGAATGTGATCTGAAGTCCAATTCTCTTACAATAACCAGTAAAAATATAGTTCGGTTCATGCTCCGATCTAGTATCATTGCATAAATGGTATTCTACTCAACTGACAATACAACACAACATGGAAAAGTAATTCTATTGAAATGTGACCAAAGCTTGAGCGTTGTAAGTTTTACTGATAATTTTAGCTCGACGCGTTTTCTTTTACACTTTCCAATATCAGGGAGCAGACTAAAAAATGTTGTCAGTCAATTTTGCGTGGTTATAAATAAATAAAAAAAAAAAAAAAACAGAATTGGGCTTCAGAGTAAGTGGAGCAAAAGAGGTATGTCATAGCAAGTGGAAACCCGTGGTCTCTACCTATGCCTACCCTCCGGGAAACAGACGCGAGTTCATGTTTGTTTATGTTTTTTTTTTATTATTATATCCGCAATCAGTTGGTGTACTATAGGCGGATGTGTGGAGTGGTATATGGCGTTTGGGATCCAGACTCATTCGTCCTTCTTCCCTCGTTAAAGCAGGTTATCCAGGAAATGGGTTCTCTTCAGCCGCTTTGTGTCACATGGATTTTCAATAAGCGCTCTCGCTAGCGGATTGGCGTGACATTTAAGACGGTCCAAGTAACGTTTTCCTGTTTGCTTTATTTCTTCATCAACTGTAAGGAACTCCAGGTATTCGTGGAGTTCATTGGTGATTGTGAACCAAGGAGTATTAGCCAGAGTGCGCAATATCTTGTTTTGGCGTCGTTGGATGATAGCACGATTGGATTTACTGGTTGTACTCCAAATTTGTATTCCATATGTCCAAACAGGTTTAAGAATGCTATTATATACTAGTAGCTAGTTGAGTAGAGACAATCGGGAGTGTCGCCCAAGTAACAAAGTAAGTTTATGAGTAGAGCTCATTTTATGATTACAGAGGTTGCATACATCCACGGAACATCCGATGTCTTCGGTTTAAACCATTACACCACCGTCCTGGTGTACAGGAACGAGTCCGCAGTCGGCTACTACGACTCACCATCCTTTTACGACGACTTGGAAGTGATCATGTATCAGGAGAGCCACTGGAAGATCGGCGAATCGGACTTCGTTAAGGTATGACTCAGATTCCTTGCAGTGGGAACGTTAGAGACGGACCTTGAAATGTCTGTTAAGGCCCATCCAGCCCTCTAACCAACTGATACACAAAACTAGACAGGAATTATAAACCTAAAGTAACAATGAGTGGGTAATGGTCAAGCTATACATCATATACTTCAGATACTTCAGATGAAGGTACAGAAATTCAGGTACTTCAGAACAGAGTTTTTTTTTATGTGTATGTTAGTTTCTAAGGTATGTATGTTGATATGGGCTTACTGTTTAGGTTTAGTGCGTTTCTCAGTAAGCCTGTTTTTTTTTTTTTTTTTTTGACTTCAGCATCAAGCCTTTATTAAAAAAGTCATATCTCATTTTAGATTCGACCGAACACGTGCCTATATCCGATTGAGTTGTATTTTGGCATTTCTATCAAGTTCCGATTACAATACAATATTATGGTGACAGCAACAAGCTGATCTGATGATGGAGACAGTGGAACTCCTCGATGGATAATAGTAGACTGGCCGTGTTTGGGCTCATTTCCGCACAGGGTTCTAATCACTAATTTAATAAAAGGTTGTTTTGAAAAAGATATTACCAAAAAACTTATTGAAATTGCATATATAAAAAAAACCCCAATTGTCAATATTTCTGTTGATTTTAGTGGCGCGAGTACTTGATTATTGCTATCGGATGCAGTGTTCTTTTTTACAATTAACATAATTTACGCAGTCTAATTGTAAGTGAACTGGTTGGTAAATGAACTCGGCCAGAGCAGTTACATAATCAACAAGTAGAAATATATTAAATCTTTAAGATTATCTTCTCTAAGATTATAATCTTTCGCGCCAGTGTTATTGCGACTTATATGTGGTTCGAATGCGGGCTGCGTACTATCCCAAGGAAGCTTGTCGGGCCACTAATAAGTACCCCAATGGATATGGTTGATGAAGGACTCATTTAGGAAGAACATCGCGCGCCACTTACACTGCTCTTAACCGATAATTGTATAAACAGATGTCTCTGAATGTAACAGGGACGTATTGTAGCTTTGAAATGTTACACGATTGCAGAGGCATCTATCTTGCAATGAGTAACTTTTTTTATTTTTCAGTCGGTACCGTGGGGGTTCTACAAGCTCCTGACCAGAATCCGCGAGGAATACGACAACCCGCCGGTGTACATCACCGAGAACGGATTCGCCACCTACGGCGGGTTGCAGGATGAGGACCGCATTCTCAACTACAGGGGCTACCTCGCGGCCTTGCTGGACGCCGTGCGCGACGGGTCGGACGTCCGCGCGTACACGGCCTGGAGCATGATGGACAACTTCGAATGGCTGCAGGGATTTGTGTAAGTTTCAAGGGTTCCAAACCAGAATTACCACTTTCGACTATTGACCATTTGACACGGACCTCCTGTTTGTAGAACTCGGAAAAAAACAACAAGCGCGCCCTGAGGGTTCCGTTCGGTAAAAGCGTACAGGAAAGCTGCTCTTGGAGTTAGTGATCGACCAGCCAGCTCACAGCGGAGGGTTGCGCTAGGTTGAAGCATCATCAAAGTGACACAATACTGTCCCGTTTCTTCGTGTTGAGGTACGGAAACGTTCGGGTGTTGTTGGCAAACGTAGCGTGGGCGCCCTCTGGCTAGGTGGAGCGATGACCTACGAAAGGCGGCGGCAGAAAGTGGATGACAAGAACCGAACACCGGGCTCAGTGGCGCGTATTGGGCGTGGCCTATGTCCAGCGGTAGACTAGTGTGGGCTGATTATGTGGTACGAAACCGTAAATTCCCAACTTGTTTATATTGTTTCAGAGAACGTTTCGGTCTGTACGAGGTGGACTACGAGAGTCCGGCGCGCACGCGCACAGCGCGCAAGTCCGCCTTCGTCTACAAGCAGCTGCTGAGGACCAGGGAGCTGGACGAGAGCTACCAGCCGGAGAGCATGGCCATGACTATCGACGAAGGACATTAACGATCATAAAGACTGAAGCAATCACTAAGAATTTTAATTGTTAGTCCTTTCATTAGTTGAAAGAACATGGGCAACTCCCCATACATTGTTTGACCCAAAACTAGTCATACTTGTAGAACTAAATGTATGACTAGATGGAACAAGCTACTTTTTTGACTAACGTTACATACAGTTGAGATACTTTTGGTTATTTATAATATATGTTAAGGTAATTAAAAAGCTAATATAATTTCTTGTGTAGAAGTTGTGGGAAAGAAATGAAGCTTGTTGCGTTTTGAAGAACATGGGAAACTCCCCATACCATACATTGTTTGACCCAAAACTAGTCATACATGTAGAACTAAATGTATGAGTAGATGGAACAAGCTACTTTTTTAACTAACTTAACATACTGTTGAGATACTTTTGGTTATCGATAATATATGTTAAGATAATGAAAAAGCTAATTTATTGCGTAGAAGTTGTGGGAAGGTAATGAAGCTTGTTGCGTTTTGTTTCACGCAAATGCAATGAGTTGATTTATCTAATTATTTGAGACTACCAGACTTCTTAAAATATACAAGTTCTTTAGAAAAATTGGATAAAAAAAACAACATTTAGAACCGTACTAATCACTTCCATGAAGGGGTGCTGGGTAATTTATTTTTAACTGGGTCAGCGGTTGCCCACCTCCTTTAAGAAAGATGTATGTCTCTAAGGAGCTGCTTATTGTCACCCCGGCCCAGGCAGAGTACGGGGCGGGAAGGGGCACGTACCTGCTCGCTGTCGGTGGGCTCGGGGCTGGTGGCGGGCGGCGGGCGGTGCGGGAAGAAGTACGGCTCGAACGTGTCGCGCACCCAGCGCCGGTACTGCATCACGTGGTCCGTGATGCGCACGACGCGCCCCAGCACGGAGGCGCGCGGCAGCGGCGCGCCCGGGTGCAGGCCGCTCGCGCAGATGGCTTGCTGCAGGATTATGTAGCCGTAGTCGAACGCCTGGAACAAGTTGCAATTCATGTAAAAATTACATATTCTAATTCATAATTTTCGAACTATGTATGGGCGAAGACCACGACTGAATGGATCCCAAACAGACGACGGCCACGTGGAAGGCCCAGACGGAGATGGCGGAATGAGCTAGATTCCTACCTGAATGATAAGTCCTAAATAGCCAACAATGGAGACGAATGGAAGGGGGAAAGGAGGCCTTTGCCCTGCTTTGGGACACCACAGGCTCATAATAATATAAAATGATATATACAGCATAATTATGTTGCATACATACATACATAAACTCACGCCTGTTTCAAGGAGGGGTAGGCGGAGACCACGGATTTCCACTTGCTACGATCCTGACACACCTCTTTTGCTTCATTCACTCTCATCACATGCTCGTCGATTAAGGGTACTCTTGACCTGGCCTTTTTCCAGAACGTCTCCGATCTGGTCTGAATGTTATGAATATGTTATGTCTGATGTTATGAATAATAACATAAACTCAGATTTTTGGTTGCTTAATGCTAAAAAAACTAAATGCATTCAATTCACTTTGCCAAATGTAAAACATTACCCAACTAATATTAAAGTAAATGGCGAGACACTCAATCTTGTAAACTCTACTGTTTTCTTAGGACTTAATATTGATGCAAGTTTGCAGTGGGGACCACAAATTGAGGCACTTACGGGTAGACTTAGTTCCGCTGCATATGCAGTTCGTACGATAAGGCAGCTTACTGATGAAGCTACAGCTAGGCTAGTTTATTTTGGCTACTTCCATAGTGTTATGTCATATGGCATCATTCTGTGGGGGAAAGCAGCAGACATCCAAGCAATATTTGTTTTCCAAAAACGGGCAATACGTGCCATTTATAAAATGAAGTCACGTGACTCCTTGAGGGAGCGTTTTAAGGAAATTAACATTCTCACGGTAATATCGCAATACATCTACGAAACCTTATTATATACACATAAACACTTAGATAGATTTATGAAAAAAAGTGACGTGCATTGTTTTAACACGAGAAATAAAAATAAACTGAGTATTCCCAAATTTAGATTAAAAAAAGTAAGTGGGTCTTTTATGGGGAATTCTGTTCGGTTCTATAATAAACTTCCAGAAAGTGCTTCTAAACTTTCGATTCGAAGATTGAAATCTTACATAAAAAATAATTTAATTAAGAAAGCGTATTACACACTACATGACTATGTTAATGATAAAGCCGCGTGGCCTGATGTCGCTCTGCCCCTCGACACCTAATTTGTCAATTTGCAATGTCTGTACCTGCATATAATTTATTACTGATGTGTTATTTATGAGTATATCAAGCGTAGTGTGTGCTGCCTTATGAACTTTTGCTGATTCTCTCTATCATCTTACTTTTGACTGCCTACCTAAGTAAGGCTTTTAATTTGGTTTTCCTTCTTTCCTTGAATCAGCTTCCACTTGTTCTCGAGGCACCACACAGGCGCTCCCCACCTAGTAGTAAGAAGGATCATCAAAAGAAAAGCAGACTGTGTTTGTTGCCTGATTCTTCTAGGTCTGGTTGCGTTGGAACAGGAGTAAATGTAAATTTATTTTTTAAGACGATTCAAAATGATCCTTGTGATTTCAATGAATAAAATACTTTTGACTTTGACTTTGACTTTAACATCATAATATATGAATAGCTTCATATGGCATAACTCCCGCTAGCCTATAAATGGGTGGCAAGCGCCTGTATTAGAGTCAGTCCATCCGTAGACCCAGACATGATCTCGGTGACCCCGACGACGCTATCACTGCCGCTCTCCCACTGTCGGAGCTCAGGCGCACACTCGTCATTTTGAGAACACTACTTTCACTCGTTCGTAGCCGAAGCGTGCAAGCAGGTGCTTCTACGAACCATAATAGCCCAAATGCATTACCAAGAAACTGGAAATGCATTTGGACTCATTTTTCATCATACGACAAGCTGGCGCACGGCTCAGTACCATCCTTACCTCATCACTCATCAGTATACCCGCAATTCGCACTAAGCGATTCGGTTCCACCTTTGTAATGCGAACAGCTAAGGAATGGAACAAATTGCCGTCGTCTGTCTTTCCTGAAAACTATAATATGGGTCTCTTTAAGGCAAGAGTGAATAGGTGCCTTCTAGACCTTCGTGCTCCAACGTCGGCCGCATCGTCACTTACCAACAGGTGAGATCGCGGTCAAACGAGGGTCTATCATAGTTATCAAAAAAATATACATATATTCCCCGTGTCCAACCTGGACGAGGCTGGCACAGGGCGCGGGGAATGGCACGGGCAAAGAGAGGCCTGTACTCAGCAGTGGATGATGAATGATGATGATGTAGTGTTTCACCGTGTACCTGTTTGACTTGAATAGCTCCATAGCTGGAGCGGCCGATGTCGTTGCCAGCCGTGAGAGGGTCCTCTATGCACAGTAGCGACGGCCGGTGACCCTCGTTCATCTCCTAGAGAGTAAACAAATCAACAATATAATCCTCTGCCTTGCACTCTAAGCAACCCCTTTAAAATAAAGATGTGCGAGGGCTTCTAATGTTACTATTTGAGAAAACTACTTTTAGAAGGTATTGATCCCGTACATGGAATAAACACTTTCGAGTAATTGAGCCAGTGTGGGGAATAAGATATAGCCATTAGTAACCTTACCTTCTGAATCTCATCCTTGGACACGTAGCTGCCACCAAGCTTCACTCTAATCGCAGTCTTCACATAGTTGAACTTCCTTCCATAGAGCTCAAAGAACTCTATCAGCAACACTCCCAGGTTGTGCGGCTGCCTGAGCCTCTCCGGTCGAGGATGCAGCTGCAGGAAGCTGATGCACATGAGGATCAGGGAGTAGGAGGAGATGCCTCCCGTGAACACCTCGTTCAGGTCGCGCTGCAGCAGGAACTGCTTGAGGACCATCACCAGCCGGGAGAGCACCGGGTACTTCTCCTGGAACAGGGAACCGACACTTTACAAATGGGGAGAGACCAGTATTTTATCTACACTATTATTATTAGGAGGAATGATTTGTAATTTTGTGTGTGTGTATGTTTGTAATGAATAAACTCAAAAACTACTGTGCGGATTTCAAAAACTATTTCACCATTGGAAAGCTACATTCACCGTGAGAGACATATGCTACCAGGGTGGGATAGGGGGGGGGGGGGCTGTTTTTCATCCTGAAACTACCCGTGCGAAGCCGCGACGAGTCGCTAGTTACTTATATTGTTACTACACTGTGTTGTGTAGAAAGGAGCCAAACGAAAAACCACACCCCACACAACAGCAGCACTTCGGGTAAATACAGCAAACAAAGTGCGGCGCACAGACGTAGATGTGGTGTGTGCTGCGTTGCGTTTGTCAGCCTGCCCGCTACTCTCCTTCACCCCGCATCTCGGCGTCGACGATATCTTTGACACCTTTCCAACCTCCCATGGTCCTACAAACCTTGCGGTTACACGGACCGAATCAATGAGAGATGTGCCACACAAGTGCGATTCATCTCTCTACAAGTCTTTATTTGCCATGTTAAAGTCCCGTCCATTATCCCCCTTCTGGGGCTGGTCTACACAGAAACAGTCTACTCGTCACCAGGCTGCTCAACTCTCGATATCGTTGACAGTGTGAAAGCGTTTAGCAGTAACGGTGCGAGGTGGAGGAGAGTAGCGGGCGGGGTGACGCGCCGCGGCACACACCACGTCTGTCTGTGCGCCGCACTTTGTGTGATGTATTTACACGAAGTGATGCGGTCGTGTATGGTGTGGTGCATTGTTTTTCCCCTGAGGCCTAAGTCGGAGTTTTGCAAACGTCTTCGTAACGACGATCGTGCGTGTATTGCGTAGTAACTAGCTTAATAGCTATGGTCGACTATGGTTACCAGAAACGTCACATATTAATATATGTGACGTTTCTGGTAACCATAGTCGACCATATCGTCACGATATCGTGTCGTGTCTCTATCGTCCAGTGTGAAAGCGCCCTATCACTGTTTGACGCATTATCTTGACACAGGATTGAGCACATTATAGAACAACACTGCCAAAGACATTGTGCTCAGCCATAAATAAGCCTTCTTTCTTTATCTAACGCAACTAATTGTTGTTTATGAAACAATTGTTACGTAATGTACTGACCTTAAATTGTTTGATAAGCTCAGCGCTCTTCACACCGCTACTCATATTGAATGATATATCTACCTGGAATCATAATACATTTCAATTAGATATAATATACGGGTACAGGAACATACGCAGCAGGCTCACGGAGGAAATCTGCAATCTCTACTCAGATCCGTGAGGAAATTATTAGTATTCAGTAGCAAGTAGTTAGTAGCGGCTTCTTTTTTTTTTTTTTCTTTTTTTTTATTCTACTTGGATGACGGAACTAGCAAGAGGCCCACCCGATGTTAAGCGGTAACCTCTGCCTATGAACAGTGCATTACCTCAAAGGTCACGTCCACCTAGGACGCACCCTATGTGGCATTGCACTGCGCCCGCCACCCTGAGACATAAAGATGAAAAGTCTCATGTGCCTGTAATTTCACCGGCACCCTTACCCTTCAAACCGGAACACAGCAATGCGAGCACTACTGCTTTGCGGCAGAAATAGGTATGGTGGTAGTACTTCCCCGGACGAGCTCTTTCACAAAAAAGCTCTACTACTACTAAAAAAGTTAGTTACACCATGCCGCTTCTCTTTCTACACAGTTTTTAACCCCCGACGCAAAAACGACGGGGTGTTATAAGTTTGACGTATCTGCGTGTGTTTGTGTGTGTGTGTGTGTTTGTGTGTGAGTGTGTCTGTCTGTGGCATCGAAGCTCCCGAACGGATGAACCGATTTTGATTTTGTTTTTTTTTGTTTGAAAGGTGAATTAGTCGGGATTGTTCTTAGCTATGTTTGATCAAAATCGGTTCAGCCGTTTTATTGCGTCGAGGGTTTTTTTAATTTTTACAAAATGAATGTCTTTAGTTCGGTCGTCTGTTTGCCTGGAATCAAATCTAACGATCGAATTTTTGTGAACTTCCCGATATCCGATGAAGCTGAAATTTGGCATACCTGTAAAGTTCCGATGACAATACAATATTATAGTGACAGCGAGCTGACCTGATGATGGAGAACGACAAAGGACAACGGAACTCGTCGATGGTTGATAGTAGACCGGCCGTGTTTGGACTCATTATGATCAGCTCACGGTTCTGCTTACTAATCTCATAATCATCACATCACCATCATATCAGTCGGACGTACATCTCTTAAGAGATTGTTTAAAGTAATACTAATCGTAAGCCCATCCATCAAGCTCACTTTATTCTAAATAGAACAAATAGCCAAGTATTTGGACTTATCTTCTCTTCCGTGATGTTTACTTTTATTTGGTATCTCTCTGCACAGCAATAAGCGTTCTTAGATTTGATTTCGGGAGTGTTGCAGACTAATGCTAACGAGTCCTACCTCCCCGACAAAGAGTTAGAAATAGGTGTCAATTTGTACGGGGGACTAAGTGTGTTCGTAGATATGTATATGGGTATATGTAAAAGGGTTGCATCGGTAAATGGAGACACTCAAATTCGGTTTTCGACAACCGTGTTCTTCTAAAACCTTACTAGAGCATTACTAGTCCAGGTAACTGTCGAGTAGAGACGCAGCTGTGACATCTCGAGACGGTTTGCTTTGCCATAGTCAGTACCGGAACAAGGCGTGCCCTGCCATGCGCAGGCGTGTGGCGAGCGAACCGAGACTACGGTGAGTGCGAGGCGCGTTCTGCCGTCTTTAGTAGGTGAAGTGAGACCTTTACCTGAAGAATTATCGACCTTAGAGCTCAAACACAAAACTTCGATGCGACGTCGAATCGCAGAAATCTGTGAGCTCACACGACGCATCGCAAAAACTTGCGAACTGATTCGCATCGCGCATTTCTGCGACATTGAGTCGCTCTGAGACATCGTATGGGCAATGCGCGTGTTAGCTCTTCTAACGAAAATATACTTATCCTAAAATAATATAGAAGTCACGGGCGTTCCACTAGTGTCAGATATGCCTTCGAACTGTTGGTTTTAAGATATGTTGGATTCCATGATGTTGTCCTTCACCGTTTGAGAGCTGATAGTATTGCGCTCATACATTTTTCGAGTGGAAAATCCATTGGTATATCGGGATTGGGGACCAAGACTTCAGAAGTCGACGTCAAACGTGCGCGAAAGTTAGCCCGTGTTAGTTAAGGCACACTTACTTTGACGTCGGAGTATTTATCAGTCATTTTGACGATGGGCACCGTCGCCTTCTCGAGCACCTTGATGGTCTCCTTCTCGGCGATGTCCTGCACCACCAGCTCGCGCTCCAGCGTCCACAGCGGCAGCTTCTCCCACTGACCTGCCAAACCACAACGAATACAGCTCATTATGTACGTACGTACAATTTTCTGTTTACCTGGGCAACGAGGGATTATTTTGTAATTGGATTCAATTCATAGTAAATTTATTATTAACTAGCGACTCGTCCCGGCTTTGCACGGGTAGTTTCAGGATGGAAAAGAGCCCCCCCTGGTAGCCTATGTCACTCAGGGTGAACGTAGCTTTCCAATGGTGAAAGAATTGAAATCGGCATAGTTTTTTTTGAGTTTATTTATTACAAACATACACAACCACAAAAATACAAATCTTTCTTCTTTATAATATTTAATTAGTGTAGAAGTGTAGATGTACGCAGCCAATCTGTGATGCCCTCTAGCCCAGTGACGCCTTGTGACACTGATGCCCGTTTGCACTAAACATACGGTTAGGCTTTTACTAGTTAAGATACACCTGCAGCCTAGGAACACCCTAGCCTAAGTGGACTAAGGAATGTCTTAGGGTTAGTGTAAGCAAATTTATCGTAACGAGTGCAAAGACACATTGTACGCAGCCAATCTGTGATGCCCTGTGGCCGTAAGGGTATCACGCATGACACTCTTGGGATTCACTTGTAAAAAAATAAAGACGAAATACAGGCGATTGTCTTATCCAAGTTTTTTTAGGCAGCTTTGCTATTCTTGGGGCGGTCACAAGTTCACAACCAGTGAATATGATTCTGAATGTCGATGATGGTTTCAAGACGTGACTGTTCTCGAGACGCTTTGTAGGAATAAGGATAAAAGGAAAGCTGGCACCCACCCTATGGACTGACGGCGGCGACATTGATATAATGAACGCGAGAACAAGGTGAACAGGACCGAAATTATTCACCGCCCGTTCTCCAGGCTGTTCGTCATCATGTAGCATACGTCTTGTAGCTGATGACGATGATGGGTACAATGATGTCCTCCCATGCACATGACCACATCAACTTATTGACATCAACTAATCCTAGGCCGCGATACAACTCCACTATGTGCGAATTAGCCTAACATTCTAATCGAGTGTCTCACATTCGCGGGAACTTCACACCTGTGACTCATGCCTCAACACAACAGTGCGTGCGTGCGTATTACAGCAACTGATGTAACGAACAGTAGCGCAACTGCGTACCATTATTTACATTTATTGATACCGATTTAGTCGGCGCGACGCAGCACGCAGGCGTGGGTGCTTGTTTACAGGACAGAGGCCCTATTCTGGGTTATTTCTTCTTTTCAATAGCCAGTAGACGTCCACTGCTGGACAAAGCCTCCCTCATAGAATAGGGGGGATTTGCCATAATTACCAAGCTTGGCAGGTGGATTGGTGATTGCAGTATTGGTGTAAAGTACTCAGATGGATCAGGGATTGACTACTATCTATCCACTGGCGTAACCTCTTAGTCGCATCAAACAACATTAAAATTATAGCTCGTCGAGAGGGTTTTCCATGATGTCGATGACTTTGTGTAAAATCAAATAATTTAAAATTAGATAACATTTAATAAATAAACTTGAGTATATTTAATTTTAATATGACTATCTGCAGTGAATAAGAATTATTTAGTTTATATTTTAAATTTTTATTATTGACTTACATGTTTAGAATTTATTTGATTAGAATTTTTCTAATGAAATGTTATTTGTTTGACCTGTAAATTTATATTTACAAATATATTGATTAGTCTGATTATTCGCCTTTTACGACATCCGCGGGAGGATTTCGAGGAGTTTCTATTCTCAGGCCGAGACCACCACAGCCACGATATTTGCCCACGATGTTTGCTGCACCCAAAACTCTGACTAGGGCCTCAGTCGATATAACCTAAGACACCTTGAGTTGGTGTGTAGTAGGTTAGAGCCTACGGTGCCGAGAGCTTGTCCAGCGAAGTTCTTTTGCTTCTCTGTGGGTAAGAAAAGCCAGTTATTTTGCTGGCGTAGAGGCATATCCTGGTCACAGAATTATATAGGACTACGTACAGAACAGCCACTCTCCGCCCCGCGCGATCCGCGTCCCCGCTCTCTAGCCGATGGTCGATTCGCGGGTACCTCATCTAGACCTACAGACCTTTCACCGTAAGATGTACCCTGCCTTGGTAAGTACGCCATACAAGGCAGGGGACATCTTACGGTGAACTAGCTGTAGCCGAGTCGTCTTTTGTTTGGGTCGCGCACAGAATTATCAGCGCGGTTGTGTACAAGGACAGCGCCAATTATTGTCTATATTATCATACAATGATCGAATTTTGTACAGCCTATGAATCTGCGTTACTGTAGGTGCTGATCAGTTTACTATGGTATTTCTTATTACGCAAGCATTTGTTTACGTAGGGGTTTTTCACTTCAAATTTGGCGCACCGGCACAGCATGAATAAATGCATGCATTGATAACAGTTAATTGGGTGAAATGATACGGGGCTACGTGATCGCGGAACGGATTTGCGTAAGGTGTTTTTTCCGCTAATAAGAGCGAATTTATTTATTGTTGAGGTGTTATTGGACTCTGTAGATAAACAACTAGGACAGGGCAACTCGATTGATAATCGCCTTTACACGTCGACTGCTGGACGAGGCCTCCCCCATAATACAATGAGAGGGATTTGCTATAATGACCTCGCTTTGCAGGCAGATTTGTGATCGCAGTATTAGTTTTGAGTGCTCAGGTTAGAACCAGCTCCCTTGGTGTAATCCCTTTGTCGACTATTTCGACATCCACGGAAGAAGACGGAGGGGTCTATTCTTAGGCACTATACACCAAAGCACGGTAAGGATATCGAATTAATTCTTGAATATAGACTTGGCTTATTGGCTTCAATAGAACGTCGGTAATACTCAGTTCTATGACCTATGGTCTTATATCAATCATCTGGCCTAGGCAAGTGGCATTCGCTTCGAAGCGATTCCATTTCTAGTCCTAATACAATACAATAGACCACGTGATATTTCGATAGCTTACGTCAATCTCATAGATTGTTGGTTTACTAACGACATCGCTATTAGAATGTTACTTTGTCTACGGCCTCTGGACTGAACTATCTAGATCAGCATTTCAACAAGTTCTAGTACAACTCTGATGATGGAACCTAAACAACCCATGAACACTACAGACCGATCGACACAGGCTATTTATACCCTCAGTTGACTGTAGACGGCCTCGTCAATAACATTACTAGCTCTGTGATCTGTATACTCAGTACAGGACTTACAAACTATTTAGGAAACTATGGCATGATGTTAAGAAACTATGAGCTAATCTGTGTACCGTGACGTCACGTTGCTGGTCGCTCAGAAACTGATAGCAAATGCTCGAGCTAGCAGTAGTACGTAGCCCGTCCTCATGCGTGCCAAATTACAGCATACAAGTAACCAACTGTCTAACTATCATGGTTCATGAGATACAGCCTGGTGACAGACGGACGGACAGCGGAGTCTTAATAATAGGGTCCCGTTTTACCCTTTGGGTATACCCTAAAAATCAACTTTTATATAACACGGTTTGACTATAGTAGGTACACGGTATATGGATTATCCGTTTTATAGTCTCTCAAAGAGAGCTCTCTAGATTGAGGAGTGTTATCGCCTCGAATCCAAAACGGCCAATCACCCCGAGCTATCAGCTAACTAACTAGGTACAAGATATACAGATAAGTTGCGCTTGATATCGCGACATTTTAGGGCACCCGGGCGCGGCCTTGCGCTTATACCATCAACAAACTATTACTTACCCTGAGCTGTATTGTCTAACCTCGACTAAATGAAAAGCTCTGGATTAAAACGAGTAATAGCTTTGTTTATTCAAACCGATACCATAGAACCATTGGCTTGGGGTCAAATGGAATAATAACCTCTGGGTGATTGATGACAGATGGGTTATCAATTTGAACATCTTAGTATGGAAGGCGGTATCGCTATCAGTTAGGTTTTTTTTAATTTTCGAATCTGGCTGCTCTTTTAAACTTAATCATATAATATAAGGAGAAGGAACGATCGAGAACTTTGGAAAAGGCTGGGGGAGGCCTATGCTGAAAAGCAAAACAATCGCATTACTGATGTCTAAGGATAAGATTTTTATAATAAACTAGAATTAAGATTTGTTTAATAAAGGCTATTGAAATTGAAATTGAAATATAATATAATGGTAGAGGACCAACAACGTCCAATAAATATCCATTACTACTCTGCCCTATAAAGAGTCACGTTCCCGAGTTATTTGGAGGTTAAGATAGCCACATAAACACTACTACAATAAAGAACTTTGTACTACAAGTAAACTTGAAAATGGTACAAGAAAGCACTTTACCAAGGACATCACCACGATGTTACACTGCAATAGAAACATTTTGTTCAGTTACGCGGGTGTCGGCTGCTCCACAGGTTCGCCGGAATGAGATATTAATGCTGGACAGTTCACACAACATTATCATGCCCCAAGCTAAGCAGAGTTTGTGTTATGGGTACTAGATAACTAATATACTTAATGCAATAAATTACATAGATACATATTTTTTATTACATATATAGAAAATACCCAGAACACCCTGAACAATTTATCTGCAGATCGCTGTTTATTGCTCAAAATAATCGCTGATAATTTTGATGCGGCTCATTTTGTTGTTTAGCGGAAACACCTCAGGAGGGAGCCATGGCCAATTCCACAACTTGCACGTATGGGGGAGAAAAGTTCTCGTAAAGCGAGCTGTACGTGATACCCACGTGTCGATGATGTGTGGATGAGCTCCCTTGCGTTGTCGAGAAGTGCGATGATAGCACCTGGATGCGGGTATGAGATTGAACAGCTCCTAAGAGCACTCCCCATTATAGAGTCGATAGAACACACAGAGCGAGCCGATGTCTCCGCAAATAACGATAAGCCAGTTTCTTATAGTTATTTGCTCTTAGGCCACAGTAAATTGGTTTATTGTTTCCGTATTTCTGTCAGCCACTATCTCGCCAGCTATCACGAGGAAGCGCTTCGCACAAACATAACAACTACAAACAAACTAGAACAACAATTACTAAGCTGATGTAACCAAAACAACGAAAGACATCCAGCAGTGTGCGAAAAAAATTGTTTGTGTTAGTCCGAAAACTCAGAAGCACAATTCTCAATAGTCAATATATAATTCGGTTCATGCTCCGATCTAGTGTCGATGTCATTAAATGCTTCGACGAAAGTAGCTTTGGTCGAAGATTAAATGTCACTAATGACATACTCAGCTGATAAAACACCACGGAATCGGTAGTAAGATTCTAGCGAAATATCAACTTAAACTTACGTTTCAAAGTTTTTCTAAGAATGTTAGCATAATAGATTCATCTCCTTCACTCTTTATCTTTCTTTATATATTATAGCACTATTCCTACTCTACTATATGATCGCAAGAATCAGTAAATTAAATAGTTGTAATGAGGGAGCAGAATAACAATTTTCAGTCGATTCACAACACAATCTCGATTCGGTCAACTTTCAGTGTGTTTTAAAATATTCGTAAATAAGAGCAGCCTTCAGATATCTGTTTTTTTTTTAAATAGGTAGGAATATAAGCGCTCTAAGCAGCGGGCGGGGCTTGCGGCGCAGACACCTAGCCGGCCTCGGATGCCTAGTCTACATTATCTGAATTGGGAGCGCTCTTTAGGTAAAAGTTATTCAACTCTGTTGAGGCCACTCACCTCACTTTCACTCGCGATTACTTTATTGCATATCACATTCGGGACAATTTCAATAAATTTAATTGAATTAATAAGTGAACGCTTTATTGCACCGACACCAAAGCGGCCAAGTGCGAGTCGGACTCGCCCATGAAGGGTTCCGTAGCAGCAAGTAACATAATATAAAAGTTCTTGGATGGTTTACGATTTATGACGTATAAAAAAAAACTACTTACTAGATCTCGTTCAAACCAATTTTCGTTGTTAGGTTACATGGTAATGTACATCATATATGATTTTAGTGTACATCATATATGATTTTAGTGTACATCATATATGATTTTAGTGTACATCATGTATGATTTTAGTTTTATCATTCTTGTATTTTTGAAGTTACGGGAGGGGGACACATTTTACCACTTTTGAAGTGTCTCTCGCGCAAACTATTCAGTTTAGAAAAAAAATATATTACAAACCTCAATATAATTTTTGAAGACCTCTACATAGATAACCCAAAGGTATGGGTTTGATGAAAAAAATAATTTGTTTTTCAGTTCTAAGTACGGTGAACCCCAAAAATGAATTGTTTTTTTTCTATTTTTCTGTGAAAATCTTAATGCGGTTCACAGAATCTCTTATCTCTTACCTCTTACTTTAGAAATCTACTTACCAAGTTTCAACAGCATAGCTCTTATAGTTTCGGAAAAAAGTAGCTGTGACATACACGGACAGACAGACAGACATGACGAATCCATAAAGGTTCTGTAATTTGGAGACGGAACCCTAAAAAAGCTATTTACACCGCGGCAGGTACAGGCACTCCAAATTGAAGGAAAAGCTGAATAAAAGCGGAGGAAAATCTTACACAAAATATTCAAATCACAAAATATTATTCTCTTGGAATAATATTTGTTGAAATAAGTCAAGTATATTTACAAAGGCCTCGTCATCGGCCATGTGACCTGCGATGTGACGCGGTAATCGGTACGTGTTTTCGTTAAGATTTGCTGTTTATTTATTTTTGTGTTCTTGTTCGAAAATGTTCTTTCTCGTGTTTCCCGACAAGGTTTGGAAGCACACTGACCATCACAAAGGGCTTTTAGAAAGAGCTATTAAACAAGTTATTAATTTTGTAATTTTGTTTTACACACACACACACACACACGTCAAACTTATAACACCCCGTCGATTTTGCGTCGGGGGTTAAAAATATACCAAGAAGAAAATACATATATTAAATATCAGGTATTGTCAAATTTTAGAACATTCCGTAATGATTGAATAAGATTACGTGATTTGTGGTCGACAGTCTAGCACCGCTATTTTAAATGCTAAGGCCACCAAAACAATGATGGTTTTCATTGTTGAGAACCGTGGGACAAGCCTCCTTGATCTATAAAAGACCATCCGTGTCCGTTTGAGACGAAACACGTAAGCCGGTTGCATCCACTCACCTATGACCACCAGGTCGATGTCGCTCGTCGGGAGGTACAGCCCCGTGCGGAACGAGCCGAACACCTCCACCCTGGCCTGGGGCCAGAGCGCCAGGATCGCGCCGCGGATCCTGTTCACCACTGTGGAGCGCACCATGTGCTCCGTCTCCGTAGGAGACATGTACATGTAGAAGTGTTCTATCTCTTCGTGTAACCTGTAAAGAAGCACCGATATTATAACACCTATAAATGCGTAGGATCTGTGCAGCCAGTAATGGCTAGGATGGCGCCTAGGCATCGAACAAAACTGCATATAGTCCATATAGGCTGGCACTATTTTGCAACTTTTCAGATAATGTTTCGCACAATGTTCAGCGCATGGTTAAATTTTCATAAATGAACAGGAGTAAATTTATTTTATAAGACGATTCAAAATTATCCTTCTGGTTTCAATGAATACAATAATTTTGACTTTGACTTTGAGTCGTTAATATGAGATTGATATTACAAGGGACCTAGTTATTTACGTTGAAGGCGGAACATTGAATCCAGAGCGAAGCGAATGATACTATAAGCGTAGGTGAAATTAATCAAATATTTTACAATTTAGTTTCAATCGCATTTGTACCACATTGAAGTTCCATTACTTTTTATCGAAACTTACTAAGGAACGTAGATCGAACTCAGCTCTGAGAAGTCTACCAGAAATTTCATTTTAGTATGGGAATTTTGAAATTGGAACACACACACAAGCTCTTAGGCTGAGATAAATAGATCTTACTTAGCACGTTCTAATGCTTAGCATTATCACTGGTCACTCTCACACACATGTAAAATCATTCGTGGTAGAAAGGGACAGAGACAATGCTAAGCACTAGTACGTGCTGAGTAACGTCTATTTATCTCAGCCTTATAGTTAAGTTTGATTTATAAATACAGCTTGTTTTGTGTCAATAGCAATTTGGCCTCTATAATTCCTGAACCAATGAGAGTAGCTACTTTTACGCCCTGTTCTGTTGTATGGTTCCGTTAACATTATCGATCTGTCACAAGACCACTATCAAAACATTCCAAGGCGATCCGAAACACATTAAAATCGTCCACTTATCAGTGATAACAACGTCAGATTTAGTTTGTTTAGTGCGGATATTGCGCAATACGAGTAGGTATACGTTCGTCATCAGGTTCGTGACTGGCGGAGTCCATTCACAAGTCATGGCACACAGAATACAACAGTTATTACAGCGCATGCCGTGCGTGACGTTGTTAGCGACATCGTCCTTTTAAGATATTTGTGAAATGTGGTGCATTAAAACCTTTTTTCTCCACGATCTTTATAGAAAAATCTACAAAAAAATATATGTTAATCTACATCATATAAAGCATGTTCTCTTGAATACAGAATTTTGAAAAAAATACTTAAAATGTAAGAAATAAATTAGCAAAGTAGCTTCTGTTTTCGTAGTTACAACCATTTTTCTCCTCAACTATCAATCATAAGATGTTTGTATTGCCTTCAGCATGTAGATAGTAACAGAAAAGTGGTCATTTAGCCCGAGGGCTGAGTTAGGTTTGGGCTAAGTTAAGATTTTCAAAGGGGTCGATATGGCCCGCGGGCTGAGTTGACTATAAAAAAATATAAATAAATTTCGTAGGGGACATTTCGGCCCGGGGGGTAAGTGAGGTGTGGGCTGAGTTGAGCAAAGAATCAAGAATTCGTTATTGAGTGGTAAAACAAAACATAATGTAAACCAGCTTGTTCAGTTTGTAACCGTACAATTTGTATTACCTCAGTTAATTATGTATTTATGTATCTTCGTTACTGTTGACTAGTGCGATCTATTATGTTCTCTACACGTGAAAACCTGTAATTGGCGTCTTGTTTTAATGCGTATTTATTGTTGGTTTTCGTACTAAATCAGGGGTCCCCTTGTAGGCGCTGCAGGACCAAAGGGGGGTGGTAAGAGACCCAGAAAAAAATAGGGGCGTCAAATCAGACACACTAGTATTCCTAGATAGGTAGTTTTCATAAATAATAGACCGCGGGCAATCATGTTTTAACATGTTTTTGTTAAATAACCCGATTTGTGCATGTTTAATTTGAAGTTATAGTGGTTTTTAAGCAGGTGAAAAAATGCGGGCGCTATAAAATAATTGTGGGGGCGCTAAAAAATAATTTATTTTCAAAGTGGGCAGTAGACAGAATAAGTTTGGAAACCCTGTACTAAATAAACAAACTCTTGGCTTTGACTTTGAATTGAATGGCCTGGCACTTTATGACTTTACTGATTCTAACATGTGCCGTGTCCTGAACGTGCCCATACATTCCGTGTACGTGCACGGAGTCTCCTGCCCTGACCAGAGCGATGACCAGAGGTGTAGATAAAAAAAACAGCCGAATTGGGAAACTTATCTTTTTTGTCAAAGACTATTATTTCTTATATGGGTAAATCAAAATGTAAGTAAAACAATGTCGGAGTCTTTTTGAATAACACGTTGCCATAGATTCAAAGGTCACTGCATAGAAAATGTATAGAAAAAAAAAAAAAAAAAAAATGAAATATATATTTATTTGACAATCACACAAAAAACACAGAACAGACAGAATAACAAACGGTCAACGGACAACGGTGGTATAGCAAACGGTTTCTTAAAATCTTACGGTTTGATCTGGTAGGTCTGGGTAAATTATTCCTGATAACTACATACCAAAATACATAATAATAAAAAAACACACAATGTCAGGTGCCAAGTCCAGGTGGACCTTTATAGGTAACCACCTGGCAAATTGGCAAATTACCCTTGCGTATATGCCAACCAAAAGTAATTATTTGACGGAACTCCTTGCCGGTTTTTAATAAACCTTTCAGTTTTCCCTAACACGGGCCGTTCCACAAGCGTTATAAATATGTCTCGTACTTGGATAGTGAAAACGAGTACTAATATTTTCATCAATATTGTAGAAATATATTTAGTAGACAACCTAATCAATGAATTTTCTTTACAATGTATGTATAAGGTGCCGTGAACCTGTTTTGTACATGTGCGAACTATACGTGCCAGAGCTTATCTCACCTTCGCATATTCTAAATGCCAGATCACTGGATGCCTGCTCTGATCACCGGCCTTAACACAGACACCTTTCACCTGACTGGTTAGATCCATTTTTGTGGATGAATGTATGGCATATCATATGATATCATAATGATATCATAATCTTTTAGTAATTATAGAGTTAATGTGTCTGAAAATCGATCCTCACGATACTTGTGGAAGTAATTAAGAAGCCTGACGTCATCTGTAGCCTATTAATGAGCCCTAGGGTAGTATAAGTACTCACTGTCAATCAACAACACAGTTCGTAATCGTAAGTAGTAACAAGCATGTGACTACATCCTTTTACTGATTGATGTCAGAATTTATGCATCTTTAAACTTGTGACCTTGTCTACCTACGTCGGGAAGGAGCGAAACTTGATTATAGCCTGTATTTGCATAAAAACTAGATCTAGTTCTCAAACAGGAGTCTCGTCGCACAACGTCCTCATACACGACGCGACAGTGCGTGATAGCTTCTAGTTTGAATTCCAGCCTCGCTTGACTGACTGCCACACAAATGATACCAACAGAAGTGGCCTGATTCTCTGGCGATTTTCGTTGATAACTGGCGATTGTTTTTCCTTAACTCTGGCTAATAAAACATCGGCGTAGACGGGCGTTAGAATGCGGAAAAGCCCCGTAGCTCTAAACAAACACAGATGTCAGACATCTGTGATTGTTGAAACAGTTTTGATTCTTTATAAGATGCGCTGCCGGATACAATGTACATTTTTAACCCCTGACCAAAGAGAGGGTTGTTCTAAGCTTGAGGCCACAGTGTGTTCGTCTGTGGTCTCATAGCTCCGGAACGGCTGCTATGATTTCAATGCTGTTTTTTAATGAAAGCTAGTGTTTGCGCGAAGGTTTTTAACTATGTTTGGTTGATATCTGACGACCTCTGCGGCGCGGAGGATGCAGGTTCGCCTGCGACGCAGGAGGTTGCGCTTTCGATTCCCGCCTCGGAACAAATATTTGTACGATCTGCAGATATTTGTTCAGGGTTTTCTGGGTATTTTCTATGTGTAATAAAAAATATCTATCCATGTAATGTATTGTATTAATTATCATCAGTTATCTTGTATCCATAACACAAGCTCTGCTTAGAATTTTTCGGGCAGGCTCCAGGTTGTGATGATGACTCACGATGGATAGGATCTAGGGTGCAATAGATGCTCCGATTTAAACGCGGTTTTATTTGTAAACTGGTGTAAGAACACTGAAAACGGTAGAGAGTTTCTTACTTGTTTATAAGTTTATTGTGAAAAAAATATTTTTCAGTACAATCTTTTATAAAATTAGAGATCATAACCGTGTGCTAATCAAAATGAGTCTAAACACGGCCAGTCTACTATTATCCCTCGAGGAGTTCCGTTATCCACCTTCCGTCTCCGTCATCAGATCAGCTCGCTGTCGCCATAATATTGCATTGTAATAGGAACTTGACAGGTATGAAAAAGATCATAACAATCGGTTGAGGATAACTGCTTTAAAATTCAGTTGTAAGATTCCACCTGGACATACATTGCAAGTTAATATAAAGCTTGTAAGTGATAATAAAATGAACTGAGGGGCAAGTCCGAGTTTACACACACCATCGTAACGATGATCGTAACGGCGAGTGTACGTGTATTGCGTAGTAACTAGCCATTAATCTGTGACGTTTTTGGCACAGATTAATAGCTAGTTATTATGTTATACACGTACGATCGTGTTACGTTCACCGTTACGATGGTGTTTGCAAAACTCAGACTCACCCCTCTGGTGTAGGATGCGTAATGCGTTACATGCACGCTAGACGACTGCGTCGGTTGACAAGTCTATCATATTGTATACTGTACAGTACAATGCGGTCTAGGCTGAGAGCAGACAGTCGCGGCCAGACGACCTCGATCCGCGAAGCCGTACAACGCCTATTACTATCAAAAAATAGATTACTTGCCCGTTAGCCGAAGTTTGTCTCCATTCTAAATGCGAAAATATTAAACGGGTATTTACAACGAGGTAGGTATTAGCTTTTTACGAGTGGCTAACTTAGTACACGTGTTTTATGGTTTATTGCGTTACAATTTCTGAATGTCTATGCTGGACAGTTCACACAACATTATCTAGCCCCAAGCTAAGCAGAGCTTGTGTTAGGGGTACTACATAACTGATATACTTAATAATACAATGCATTACCTAGATAGATATTTTTTTATTATACATAGAAAATACCCAGAACACCCCCTGAACAAATATCTGCAGATCGTACAAATATTTGTTCAGAGGCGGAAATCGAACCCGCATCCTCCTGCGTCGCAGGCAAACCTTCGCCCGCTGCGCCACAGAGGTCGCCATTATCAGCCTACAGAAGTCCACCGCTGGACATAGGATTCCCCATAGAATGCCACGGCGAACCATCATGAGCCGCCTCCATCCATCGACTTTCTGGGACCTTTATAATGTCATTGGTCCATCGGGGATGACAAAACCAAGGAGGGTGAGCGCTACCATCTGCACGACACACGACGGTGACACAAACTAAGTTAATAGTACGTGTTATCTACGCAGGTATTACGGTAACTCAATCAGAACTACGAACACAGGCTCTAAGTTAATAGAGAAACTTTTCTGGGGACACGATGAGATCAAGAACAAACTACTAGGGAATATAAGAAAGTACTCCACACAAGTTGTCCCTTCACTAGCTGTGAAAACTTCCAATGTCATGGAGACTCGCAGCTAATTATTATTTATTATTATTATTTATTATTTATTTAGTAGGAAAACCAACAGCTATATATAAATACATAAAAAACAGAGTTAAAAAACAAAAAGCCAATTACAGGTTTTCACGTGTAGATAGCATAATAGAAACTAGACAACAGTAATTAATACTATTAAATCACATAATTCTCAGAAGTCAAAGTGGACATGATGTGTTTTAGGTATAAACTATTGTTATAAGTGCAAACTATACCTACCTGTACTATTATATTCTATAATCTAAAGTAATATTATATAGAGGTAATGTTCGTTTGTATGTTTGTAGAGGCAATCTCCGGAATTACTGATCTGATTACGAAAATTATTTCATATTATGCTTTTGAGTGTCATAATATCTAGGCTGTTTTAAACCCGCGTTTACGCTCGTGTTATATTTATATATGTATAGCTTCTCAACGGTTGAGCTGATTTTGATGAGATAATATGTGTATAGATAGATGCTGTGTTGGCTGTATTTTATAAAAAAAATGACGTGTCAAAGAGATTTTAACAAACCTATTGAATAATAATTATTTGATTTGATTTGATTTGACTTTCCATATCTTGTATCTTGCTACAGTACTTTTCTTTCAATTTGAAAACAGACCGCCCACTTCAACCTCCATCCATCCGCCCGATGACCTCTGTGGCGCGGCGGGCGAGTAGCCGGCTGAGACGAGAGAGGTTGCGGGTTCGATTCCCGCTGCGAGATAAATGTTTGCATGATTTACAAATATTTGTTCCTAGTTTCTATGTTATGGCCAAATATTTGTGGCGGGTCTGGGTGTTATGGTACCATGGTACTCGTTGTTCCTGATACCCCACGACACAGGGGCTCCTAGTGTGGGTCAGGACTATGCATGTGACTGTTGGGTGTTATGTTGTACTGCTTAGTTTGCGACTGGTAGTGTTGTGCCGAAACGATAAAACACTGTCGGTTGCGGGTTCGATTCCCGCCTCGGAACAAATATTTGTACGATCTGAAGATATTTGTTCAGGGTGTTCTGGATATTTTATATGTATAATAAAAAAACATCTTTATCTATGTAATGTATAAGTATATCAGTTATCTAGTACCCATAACACAAGCTCTGCTTAGCTTGGGGCTAGATAATGTTGTGTGTACTGTCCAGCATTATTTGTTATACATTATTTATTTATTTATAACTTGCGCCTGTCGTAGAACAATGAATTAAAATTTTGAGCTGAAAGTTAAATCTGACTATGTATTCCGATAGTACTAGTTAAAATATCGGTATAACATTAGGAAACCTACAAAACACACATAAACAAGGCTCTTGTTCCGGATTACGGCCTCTAACGCAAATTCCACCAGAAGTGTAAAAGGGAAAGCAAGCAGAGATAGTTTCTATGCGATATTGGCGGGCCAGCTCTTAGCATCGACAATGACAGACGCAGTATACTATTAATAAGTCTATAATTACTTCAGTGTTTTGAGAATTAATCAAAGACTTAGCTTCATTCTTGCGTTACTAAACTGATGTAAGTGTTACACATGCGTCAACAATGGAAGGGGCAAACGGCATTGGCAAGGCCGTGCGTTCATCTGGTGAAGAAATCCTTATTATCTTGTTTTAAAACGCGGACAATTCTGAGCCCGTATGTCTGGCCCTCCACACTGTGTGGGGCTGATGCCTCATTATCCTACCTTTTTTTGATACTGCTTAGAATGATGGAACAAGCAGATGGCCCACCTTATGATAAGCAGTACCCTCTGTCTATAAACAGTGCATTATCACATCGGTCATGTCCACCTAGGACGCGCCTTATGTGGCATTGCACTGTGCCCGCCACGCTAAGACATAAAGATGAAAAGTCTTATGTGCCTGTAATTTCACCGGCAACCATACCCTTCAAACCGGAACACAGCAATGCGAGCATTACTGCTTTGTGGCAGAAATAGGTATGGTGGTAGTACTTCCCAGACGAACTCTTTCACAAAAAAGCTCTACTACTACTTAACTACTACTACTACTACCTACAAATATCTCTTCCAGTAGAAATATATGTGCGAAAGTTACAGACAAACAGTGGAAATGGACCTGCCTCACATTCTTATCAAGTTCTCATGGGGCTAATTAAATCATCATCAGCACAGGTCTGATGAGTCCGGATCCCAAACGACAAGAAACCATCCACTCATCCGCCAATAGTCCACCAACTGATTTCAGATACACATAAAAAAAAAAAAACAACAAATTCCACTGCTGGACATAGGCCTCCCTGATAGAATGCAACGACGAACGGTCTTAAGCCACCTCCATGCACCGACTATTAAAATGTCGTTGGTCCATTGAGGTATAGTCAGGTAGTCTGATGGTCAGATAGTCATTTATTTATACAAAAGGGACACGTAGTGTATCATTGCTTCAGATTATTTTTCTACACTCTTGACCTGTTGAACCCAGCATGACCTGTCAATACAGAACCCATGCAGCATTCTAAATAAGCGAGCTGCTATTGAGCTAATTGGCCATCTATTCTCGCCCCTGGCGCCCGGCCAGGTGCTGCCACAGAACTAATAAGAGTGAGATACACAACTCTCACTCCAACTGCTCCTAAGCATATACTGTATGAATCTGTGGTTCAGATTTAAAGAAATTTGCATACATATGCTTTACACTGAAGCTTCTGAGGCTGAGATAAATGAGACATTATGTATCACATTAGTAATGCTTAGGATTGTCCCTGCATCAGGTTTACTTCAACTGTACTACTTTTTTTTTAGTAGTAGTAGTGCTTTTTTGTGAAGAGTTCGTCCGGGGAAGTCTACCTCCATAACTATTTCTGTAGTGCTTATGGCTCAGGGTGGCGGGCGGCAGCGCAGTGCAATGCTACATAGGGTGCGTCCTAGGTGGACGTGACCTACGAGGTAATGCATTGTTAATGGCAGAGGTTACTGCTTAACATCAGGTGGGTCATCTGCTTGTTCCGTCATTCAAGGTAGTTACAAAAAAAATGCTTCTGCTGTTTTTGATCGAGTAGTTCCCATTTAGTAAGGGTTCCGAGCGACCACTCACTATCGCAAAGTCAACACACCACTGCAGTAATATGCAACATAACTTAATAACAGTTACCTAATAGGTATAAGTTTTTCTGTTGATAAATATCTTTCAGAAAACAAGCTTTTATAAAATTAGTGCTCGGAACCGTGAGCTGATCAAAATGAGTCCAAACACTACCAGGTGTTTTTAGATAACATAATTCATTTTTATTATTATATACTTATGATAGTAAAGATTGTACTGGCAGTGTTTTAAAACACTGCCAAGCTACTATTATCCATCGAGGAGTTCCACCGTTCAATCTCCATCTCTGTCATCAGATCAGCTCGTTGTCACCATAATATTGAATTGTCATCAAAGTCATTATTGGGGAACAAATCAAATGATCCTAACACAATGTTATCCTGAGTTCCTATGGCCACCTTCAGGCACCATCATCAGACCTTGGACACCATCTGGGTCTGTAGTAATTGACAATCCAACGAGCCCAAGCACAACAGGGTTATGTTGAAATTAAATGAATATGTTATTGATTATACATTTTGAGACAGAAGGACAGATATGACTGCAGCCCGGAGAGCATGATATGGCCCTTTAAACTTTAGATGGCGGAACTAGCATATGGCACAACTGATGTTAAGCGGTACCCTGTGCCTATGAATGGTGCATTATCTAATAGGTCACATCTACCAAGTATGCGCCTTAAGTGGCATCACACTGCGCCTATTACCCTGGGACATATCGATGGATAGTCTCATGAGCCTGTAATTTCTGTAATACTAATGTGTACATTAGGAAACATATCTGGGCTATATAACATAGGGGCTGAGCAGCAGTTCGCTTCAGCTATGTTTCCATCAGTACAACGTTTAACAGTATCGGCACAGATAAAATAATACTATACTAGTACAGATACCTCATGCCATACAACGAAACGCGACCGCCATAACTCGGGCTATTGTGCGGGCTATTTTGGTTGCCTTAACCTGGGCGCTAGATGCCGCTAGCACTGCAACTGATAGCTAGAGCCACCTAGCACTTGCAACTGTAATTACCGCGTAAAACGCGCACACACTCAACAGATGGTGTTGTTTAAAAAACTTAGGCCCGTCGCACATGGAGCTACTCAAAAAGAACTAGTTACAAACTCATATACTAACGAGATCAAATGGCCCACCTGATGTTAAGCGGTAACCTCTGCCTTTAACAATGCTTTACCTCATTATGATACCATTGCCACGGTAATGCTGCATGTGGTGTAATAAAATAGTTTGCCTAATAATCTCTGAGATTACCTATAAGCTGAAGCTGAAGATAGTAAAGAAGTGACTGAAACTTTACAACATGAGCATCTATATAGCGTCGTGTCATCGTGTGCGAGGTACAGTTTCTAAATGGTTTGTAATTGTAATTACTGATTAGTTCCGTCATATTTGAGTAGCTCCATGTGCGACGAGCCTTTATGACGATTACGGTTTTTTTAACTCAACATCTTTATTAAGACTACGTCAACCCCAGGCACAAATCTTCATAAACAAAAAAACGCCTCTCGCCCGCTGCTCGAAAAAGCGGTTTTTATTGAATGTCTTGTAAATTTAGATAATTTTACAAAACTTCTATTTTATTTGAAGAAACTACCTATGAACCAGTTCCGAAGCCCCGGTTTCCTTGACGGCCGAAGCGGAAATTTCAAGTAGGTATCTACTGCCAACACTTTCCGAAATACACAGAATTTTTGTTTTTACGTGAGCACCTCATTTTGAAACCCTTAGCATACGAATTTTTCATTTTCCTTTCTAAGTAGACCTTTACACCCTAAAAGGAATAGGCACACCCTCTAAATTTCAAGTCTCAACGACCAGCGGTTTAGGCTGTGCTCTGTCACTCGGTCAGACAGTCAGTCAGGACATTGCCTTTTATATATAACTAGTTCGTCTTTGGTTATAATGATATGTATAAAGGTCTGACATTTTATTTGAAAATTTTAGAATAGAACGGAACTACTAGTTTTCTCTTTCATTTTGGGCATGACGTCATTGGCGAGTCATCTGTTTTTTTTTTAATAACGCCATCTATCTAGTTACTACTTCCTGTGGTACTACAAACAATCTGTGTGAAACCTCAACCTAGTTCAAATGATTACCACTAGGAAAACGACATCATTCGATTTTTATAAAAAATAATTAAACTTTATTGAAGAGGCATTTATTTAATTTGCCCGTGTTATGGGTATTTTTTGATAGCAGAAAATATTTTTTTCAGGTCCTGTTATTCATTTTTCACATACTTCAATAACAAATCTATACCTGTTACGCCATCTATTGAATTTCAATAGAACAATATATTTTTTCTATGGGATGAGACCCCGTGGTATCGGCAAACATTAGACATACATTTGCAGAATTTGACTACTTTGTTCTTTGGAGTTGAATTGAATCTCATGTCAGCATGAAAAGGCAGTTTTTACATTGACAACCAATATGGAGTGACACAGATCAGGTGCGATCTCATGGTGTCAACAACCTGTTTTATAATTCATTTTGCAGTCCACATGTTCTCTATGTTGTTTATTGCTGCAGTGATGGTGGGTGGCAGATTAGAAACACATCATTTAAGAACCTTGTGTGACATTCATTATTTCTTAGATAAGCTCATTTCAATATTTTATTAAAAAAATGTATTACTTTTCTTTATATAACCAGCAACCCGCTCGCAACTACGTTCACTTGGTGCCATGGTCTAGAAACCTTCCCCAGCATGCAGACAACAATACCAAAGATTAATTACTACCCACATAAAGGCCACCACATACTACACATCTTCGTCGCATGTAACTTAATTATAACTAGCTTTTAAGATACAATTTTGCATGCTTAACGGCAGTATGTACTGGGAACTACAATTTCTATTTACCATCTGTTTTTACTATACCTAAATTGTAAGCATATAAATAATTCATTCATTCATTCAATCATTCATTCAAGGTTTAGGAAATTCACCCAAATAGGTATCACAATCTTAAATTTTTCTTATACTTTTCACATAAAACCGTTATCATAAAAGCTAGATATACTTATAGTATTGCTGTTTTTTTAGAGTAAATTAATATATTTTTGTGAAACCGTTCAGCACACCCGGATAAAGCAGCCAGTTACCTCATTTTTCTACAACTTGTTTTACAAATATAGATTTCATACTAAACTCCTTTTTGATCAAAATAAAACATGGCCTAAGCAAAGGAGAATAGTGTTACTCTGTATCGGTAAAAAAAAAACTAAATTGGATCAGTTCATTGTTCCAGAGATTACCTCCAACAAACATACAAACATTACCTCTTTATGTTATTTACTAAGGTCTAAAAGGCCTACTTCCATGTTTACCTTAGAAAGAGACAGATGATGAGTCATACAATTTCACAATATAAACAAAACCAGTTGTGTAGTGTCAGGTTTATATTTAGTTACAACACAACATTCTTAGGCCTAGGCCATGTTTGATTAGAGGAACTCAGTTTTAGAACTAGGCAAAAAGGTTGACGATCGCAAGACTGTTCTGATAAGAGACATTAATTTGGCAAGTTAAGGAGTCAGGATCTACAGGCAAGAAGCCGTGTGTTTCAGAGGTGCATTTTGACCAGTGGCTAATCCCTACGTACATATGAGTTATGTGGGCGCTCGGCAACAGTCAATTGGCACCGGCAGCGGACAGCCCCGCGGCTCGACTGCGACCTACGAACGCACTTCGCACGCCGCGCCGCTCGCGAATTCTAACCAATACGTCACCCACGTTGACATTCCTCGCACACCACCTACTAAAAACAAACTTACCCTAGAATTCCAGGCTTGTACGCGTAGTTGGGTATTCTCCACGGGCAGCCCCCGTATTCCCCTATGAGAGCATCGTGGTTTTTGTTCAGGTTAAAAGTGGACGCGCGGTTGTCGTTCGCTTTCCTCCGCGCGGGGTTAAAATAATTGTTATTTCTACTTTCACCGTTCACATCATTTATTGGTATAAAGTCTTGCGCTTTATTCACATTGGGGTTAGCGTTCTCTAAATTTTTTAGGTTCATTTTGTCTATTTCACTTTGAGTTTCCCAAATCCGAAGCCACAGGCGCTTCGCGGGTCCTTCCTGCTCGGGCTGATACCACGCGACCGCGGGATCCATTCAGCCGGAGCTAGGTTGCACTATAACGGATAACACATGCTTATGCATTTCACATTTATACAATTGTATGACAATTTATCACAAAACAAAAATAAGTCACACCACATTGAAACATGGACGACACGAACAAAATTTATTTTGACAGTTCAACAATAAAAGTTTACTATAGAGGGCGCCATATTAGCAAAATAAGCAAAGATCTACAGTCAAAAAAAGCACTTTTAACATTTTTCAGTAACATTTTGTAATATACATTTATTGATTTCCAGCAACATATCACAAAAAAAAATGGACAAAAATAAAGACATACTTTTTTATATTAGCTAGAGCAGAATATAATCCTGTTTGTTCAGATGAAAGAGCTAAGCCGGAAAAAACAATAACTATATATCTTGGTCTGGTCGGATACACTTTTTGTGTATGGCGCTGCTGGCTGGTTGACAGATTCAATCTAGCAAAAAAAAAACTCTAAGATAGAAAGAAAGAAAGAAAAACATTTATTTGTGTCAACAAACCATGGAAATAATATTCCGCATGTATTGCACACAAAAAGCAAAACCAATGAATATTTGGTTTTATTCCAATAAAAATTGTAGTATGAATGACTACATCAAATGAAGTATGAGAGAGAGTATTTATGCACACCACATTCACCTGGTCAGAATCAGTCTCGTTGGTAGTCCTGAAAACGGACTGGAGTTCGTCTCTCTCTAGTAGAGCGTCGTGGTGCTGGTTCTTCGTTTACTCGTTCGTTTTGAACCTCCTCTGTTGGTAATTCTGGTGGTTCACTGGTTATTTGCCCTTCAACCTGAGCATCCTCAAAGTCATCTTGATCTTCTCCAGATTCAGGTTCATATATCTCCAGTTGAAGCGGTGGAAGAGGAGCCAGCTGTCTGTTCGATACGGTGGTTTCACGGCCATCCGGTAACCTTACATGGGAATATGATGGATTAGCTTCTAAAAGCTCCACTTCTTCCACCTTGGAATCATATTTCGAACGTCTTAGATTGTTTCGCATCAATATAGGGCCTGGCTCCAAGAGCCACGTTGGCAAAGACGCTCCATTTGCTGTCCGCCGTGGATGCTTAAAAAAACTTTCATGGGGAGTGGCGTTAGTAGACTAGCACAACAATTAACGAATTGAGTGCGGTAGGCAGGACTTCCTCCCAGCAAGCTGTGTCTAGTTCCTTTATTCTGAGGCACAACTTTACTGTTTTCCATAATGAACCATTGAGGCGCTCCACTTGGCCATTTCCTTGTGGATTATATGGTGTGGTCCGACTACATGCTTTCCATTTGATACCAAGAAGTTTCGTAAATCATTAGACATGAAAGCAGTTCCACGATCAGAATGTATATATTGTGGAGCACCATAAGTGGAGTATAAATCCTTAAAGCATTTTATAACTGAGCCAGCAGACAGATCTTTGCATGGGTAAGCAAACGGGAATCTAGAATATTCATCAATAATTGTCAAGATGTAGCGATTCCGCGTATTGGTAGGCAGAGGTCCTTTGAAATCAATGTTGAGTCTTGCAAATGGAGCAATCGCTTTTATGAGTTTTCCTTGAATCTTTGCAAATCTAGGTTTGATTTCTGCGCAAATACGACATCCTGATGTCATCCTTTTAATATCATCTACAGAGGATGGTAAATTTTTAGACCGTACCCAGTGTGCCATTCGCACGATTCTGGGATGATCATGATATTGTGTAACTCATTCAGTCTAGTAGTGTCAGTTATATTTGAGCATACACGGGATAGGGCATCAGCCGTTACATTTTCCTTACCAGGGCGGTAAATTATATCATATTTGTAATTTGATGACTCTAGACGCCACCTTTCTATCTTCTTGTTTTTAATCTTACTATTATGACATTGGTTGAACATAAATGAGACAGATCGTTGATCAGTTATCAGTAGAAAATGTCTTCCAACAAGATAGTGTCGCCATTTCTTCAAACATTCAACCACAGCGCTTGCTTCTTTTTCAATTGAAGAATGACGGCGTTCAGAGTCGTTGAGTGATCGAGAGAAAAAAGCTACAGGGCGGCCATTCTGAGAAAGGGAAGCTGCCATAGAATGTTCTGAAGCATCTGTCTCCACAGTGAATGTCTCATTTTGATCAACTACAGTCAGAGCTGATTGCTTTATGTCAGTTTTTAATTTTTGAAAACAATCTACTGCATTTTGTTCCAAGGGAAATTCAGATACTTTTGTCAGGGAGCTGATCTTTTCAGAGAAATTTCTGATTCATTTAGAATAATGTGCGAACATGCCTAGAGCTCTTTTGAGAGATTTTTGGTAAGTAGGAACAGGCAGCTTCATTAATGGGCTGAGACGGTCTTCATCTGGTCGGATAACATTGCTTTCAATAGTGTAACCTAATAATTTAATAGATTCTTGTCTGTACACGCACTTTTCCTCATTCAGGGTCAGATGCTAAAAATCACTTCATTGTAAAAATATTTTTCACACCACTTTTAGATGTTAAATAATTTTCGTTTAGTTCATTACTACTCTGTGTTCTTTTCTCCGTTCTTAAAGATCCCCTCACTCCTGGTTATCTGAAGAGTCGCTTTCAATTCCGTTCTGACACACATAACAAACAACTGAGGTCATCTGACAATCTCCTATTAGATACCCCCGCGCATAGCACCTCGTTCCGTGGAAACTCTTTTTCTGTTGAAGCGGTTCGGCTCTGGAACAATCTTCCGTTTGAGTTAAGAAAAGTTGGGTCGAAGGAATGCTTCAAACGACTAACTAGAGAATACCTTTACCAAAAATGACACTCTTATGTATGTATAAAATATATCTTTAGTTTATTTATTTAGTTAATTTAATTATTGTGTGTATATATTTTGTACTTTGTATGTATCTATTTATTCATTATTATGTAGATATGGTTATGTATATGTTTATATATTATATTATTATTTATATTGCATTATATTTAGGTATATTATTGTTAATGTAGCTAGTTTTTAAGAACCTATTGTGTTAGTTTGTAAGTAGTACGCCAACCACCAGCTGTCACAAACCAGGTTTGGCTGGTAGAAAATGCTGTTAGCATTAAGCCCACCTTTTTGTTACATTATTTTATGTGCAATAAAGTATAAATAATAATAATAATTACTATTGATGTTACTTGATGAGTGTTTACTTTAGTTTGTTTGACTTATTTGTAATTAATTTTTTATAGTGTCCTCACCGTGTTGACCACATATTTGTATAAAGATCCAGATACTCTTTGTATCCTCCTCTTTGACGAATGATGATTACCATTTTCAATTTTCTTTGATTTCTTATTTCTTCTTTCTTCATCGTTCTTTCTTGTATTCGCATAAAATTATGAAAAGTTGACCTACTGAAACGTTAGTTATTGCGATAGTATCTGCAGTGAAAGTGAAACTGTGTTGGAAACTCATTAATGATCGGCATCGGCATAATAACTTTGACAAAATAACCTCAAACACGCAACATTATCAAACTGCTTCAATAGTAATTACAAGAAGGTACCTACTAATACTAATACTAATACAAAACTACTCGATACAACAAGGGAACACGGGCCGTTAGCAAAAATGCGAAACTGTGCAGGATGCAAAAAACATATCACTGTATCCGAGTTGTTGGAGTGCACAAAATGTCCAATGAAATTTCATTATCACTGTGTAAACATATCAAGCGAATACTACAAAACATGTATGCAGGACCTATCAAGAACATGGACATGCCTTGCTCACAGTGGCAAAAGGAACCATGACGAAGCTCCAGTTCGTCCGTTAGCACACCCTTTCGTTGAGAACGACACTCAAGAAGATAGCTGTTCAGTGCTCGGAGACACCCTGATTAAAACCCCAAATAAATCAGTATGTGACCCTGAAACTTCAAATAGGACTAGTCTAACCCTTGAACAAATCGGTAACCTTCTGGACCTGAAGCTGGAGAAAAACACTGAAAAAATATTTTAAAAAATGGCTGAAATAGAAATTTCTATACAGAACAAAATAAACTTAAAAATTGTTGCGATAGAGCTGGAGTTACACACTCATAAAGAAAAAAATAATCTGAGCCAAATAAAATACCAAACAGAAATTGAGAAAATAAATAAAAAGATCCAAGTTCTTGAAGACAAAAATAATAAGTTACAACATCAATTAGCTGAATGCAGCCAGTGCACACCCATGATTCAAACTACAAAAGAATGTAACAGCAACAATAAAAAAATTGTCTTGCATGGGCTCGAGGATTACGGTGAAACTGAAGAGGAACTATACCAGAGACTAATAAGGATATTTATGGAAATACAACACACCAACCTGACAGGTTATGTAGAAGATTGCACCCGAATCGGTAAAAGGGGATATAAAAGGCCCATTATCATAGAAATGTTGAGCAAAAGAATGAGTAAATACCTTCTAGATAACAAACACCAGTTTAGAAACACAGGACTAGCTATATCAGAATATTTAGATAAAAATGAATTGCAGAAAAGACAAATGTTAAGAAAAACACTTATAACAGAGCGAGAGGAAGGTAGACATGCGGTTATTCGTAATAATAAATTGTATGTTGATGGAAAAGAATTTAAAGAAAGCATGCTATCTGGATCAAAGCTGGATACTCTGAAAACCAACAGCTTATCCACAAGTACACCGATAGACCACTGCACTACCATCAGTGATGATCCTGTCCAACACTCATCACCAGAACATCAGGCAACTCTAAGTGGTACGCTGCCATCTTCCACAAGGTTTCCAAAAGAATGCCCATCCCCTTGCAAAGCTGCAGATACTGCTCCCATCGAAACACAAAAAGGACCCCTTCTGACCATCGACATGAAAACTCCAAGACATCAAAATATTCCCCACTGGCCCTCTGGAGGCAGAGTGACTACACGTGCTTCTAACGCACAGAAGCACCCAGGCCGTGACTATACATTTAAAAATCGTACATTTCGTAAATAAAAAAACACATAATTTGCACATTCTGTATCAAAACATGCGTAGTGTTAAGAACAAACTCCACCTGATTGAGGCCCTTGCAGAGGAGCATGGCATATCTGCTTTGTGTCTGACTGAAACTTGGATTACCTCAACTAAAATAGACTTACTCTCTATAGAAGGCTATAATACTGCCAGTCTCTTCTGCAGGTCTAGCTATGAAGGAGGAGGTGTTACCATACTTTTAAAAGAGGGTATAGAATACATAGAGTGTGAAGATATTAATGCTATTTCAGTAGAATATTTAATTGAAATTTGTGCAATAGACATAATTAATTTAAACACAATATTGATTGTGATTTATTGGCCCAACAGTAGTAGAGAGGTAGCAATGTTTAATACAATGCTTGAAAACCTATTGCATTTGTTAAAAACTAAATATTTTAAGAAAAATATTATAATAGGAGGTGACTTAAATATAGATTTTTTAGGTAAAACAAAACAGACTAAAGATATAATAAAACTTTTTAAAAGTTATAACTTTATCCAACACATAAATGAGGCCACTAGAGTAACCAGTACAAGTGCAACTTGCTTAGATGTAATACTTACTAACTTTAATAAAGCAAATATTAACATTGAAGTTCATGAATTTGGGCTGTCTGACCACAGAGGTATCTTATTAACTATTCTGAAAACGAATGAAAATCAGCCTTACTGCATGGAAAAAAGAGTATTTAATGAGAAAAACATAACATCATTCAAAATAGAACTTAAAAAAATTAATTGGCAAAATATATTAACATGTGATAACAATATAAATGAAAATTATACAGTTTTTCATAACCAACTAATAGGTATTTTAAACCATTGCATTCCTAAGAAAAGAATTATGATAAAAAAGAAAAGAAAGACATGGTTAACTACCGGTATTAAAAACTCGTGTAAAAATAAAAGACTTTTACAAATATTAAAATCGCAGGTAAATAGTGATGTTTTAAATAATTATTGTAAAAAATATGAAATTATACTGAAAAAAACTATAAAAACTTCAAAAAAGATTTATTATATCAAAAGAATGAAGAATTCTAAAAACCTAACAAAATCCATGTGGCAAATAATAAAAGAACGTACTAACAAAATAACAAAGAAAATTAAGAAAAACATAAATTTAAAATTAGGTAACAAGATAATCAAATCACCTGATCAGATTGCAAACAATTTAAATAGCTTCTTTATCTCAGTGGGAAAAAATCAACTTGATAATAATAAGAATACACCTAAAGGTTTACCAGTTGTTAACCCAAACATTCACACAATGTATCTACATCCAGTCTCCCCATTTGAAGTCAACAACATAATTAAATCCCTAAAAAATAAATTAAGCAGTGGTATCGATGAAATTCCACCAACACTTGTAAAAGAATGTAGAGAAGAACTCACAACACCTTTAACAGTCTTGATTAACCAATCCTTTTCTGAGACGAAATTCCCTAATATACTAAAAACATCAATAATAAAACCAATACCAAAAACTAAAACAGCAAATGACCCCCAGCATTTTAGACCTATAGCACTACTATCTACATTCTCAAAAAATTTTGAAACTGCTATGGCAAACCGAATAACTAGCTTCTGTGAAAAGTTTAAAATTTATGATGAAAGTCAGTATGGTTTCCGTAAAAAACGGTCTACTTCTTTTGCCCTGTATAACTTTACACAAGAAATATTAAAAATAATAGACAGTCAGAGATATGCAATTGGAGTAATGTTGGATATGAGTAAAGCATATGACCGAGTTTCACACACAATTCTTCTTCAAAAACTAAATGGTATAGGGGTTCGTGGTCCAGCCTATGAATGGTTTGTATCCTACCTAGAAAACCGTGAACAATACGTAGAAATAGAATATTTTGACTTCAATAAAAACACGTTATCAAATGTCAAGTCGAAAAAATTGAAAATGGAAAACTCAATACCACAAGGTAGCGTATTAGGATGTATTCTATTTTTAGTTTACATAAATGATTTACCAAAAACGTTAGATTACAAATATTTTTTGTATGCTGATGATATAACTGTAGTTTTACCATTTATTAACATTGATGATCTTAAACAATTAAACTCATTACTGACACACATAACAGACTGGCTTAAAAAACATAATTTACATCTCAATATTTCTAAAACAAAATTAATGCAATTCAGACCACACCAGAAGACCCCTCTAAATAATAAATTCTGTCATATCAATGATACTATTGAATTTGTTGACACATGCACACTTTTAGGTATTGATATTGATACATTCGTTGGTTGGAAACCCCATGTTCAAAAAGTGGCAGGAAAATTATCAAGGTTTACTTACGCTTTATATGAACTAAAAAAATGTACGGATCTTAAAACAGCAACCAGTGCTTACTTTGCATATGCACATGCCTGGTTGAGTTACGGTGTTATACTGTGGGGTAACAGCGTAGATGCAAATCAATTGTTTGTTTTGCAGAAAAGATGCATCAGAATACTTGTCAATATAACAGAAATGGAGATCTGTAGGACTTACTTTACTAAACTTAAAATCTTAACATTAACTTCAATTTATATATTTGAAATATGTAAACTTGTAAGAACACACAAACACTTATTTACCCAAGCTAAAGACCACTACTTGCAACCTCATAATCTAAGAAATAGAAATAGACTAGCTCTACCATACACCAAATTGCAAATTGTTAGATCAGGTGCGCACCACATGTCAATAAAAATATTTAATAACTTACCATTTCATTTATCACAAATTAAAAAAGACTCAGTATTCTATAGACAGTTAAAAATATTCCTAATTTCCAATAGTTTCTACAGCGTAAAAGAATTTTTTGATAAAAAGGAATAGACCTTATGGAATATTACCTTTGTTTTAGCTTTTAAGATAGTTATAAATATGTACCTATTTATAAATTATTGTAGTGCCCTTACAGGGTTCATGTTGAGAACTAAGAATTACCTAGTCCATCTTGTACACCACATGAAGCAATAAAAATTTATGACTTATGACTTATGACTTATGATATTTTGCGACAGCCTCTTTAAATAGTCTTAAATTTCGATCATGTTCTTCAATTGTTTTACCACACACCGTTACATCATCTAGATACGCATAAGCGCCCGTCAGTTCCTCTTTAGATATAACATGATTTAGCGTTCTTTGACAAGCCGCAAGTCCGTTAGCTACTCCAAAAGGTATGCGAGCAAACTGATACAAATTTCCACATGCTTCGAAAGCAGTGTATATTTTCTCACTTTCCAAGATAGGGACTTGATGGTACGCACTTTTTAGATCAATTTGACTGAAAAATTTGTGTTCTGCTACCTTTGATACAGAAGATTCAATGTTGGGCAAAGGGTACGCATCTAGCTCAGTAAATTTGTTGATCATTAAAGAGTAGTCTATGACAAGACGTTTGCGATGCGATGTACCTCCTGTGACCAAGACTTGCGCTCGCCATGGTGAGTTACTATTTTCAATGACCTTTTCTTTCAAAAGCCTATCTATCTCCTCCTTGATAAATTGGCTATCAGCTTCGGTATGCCTCCTCGATTTTATAGCAATTGGTTTCACGTTATTTGATAAGTTAGTAAAAAATTAGACTGCAGGTACTGATGCCTCCATAACGTTACAAATCTTAAGGGGTTTTTTAGAACCTCCAAATGTAACTTCCAGATAGGCGTGGTCGTCTAAAATATCATGCCCAATGATAACGTCCGCACAAAGATTATCTAGTACGTAGAGAGGTTTTCGGTTGTAGATATGCTCGTTCAGTTGAATTGTTGCATAGCAAAATCCATCTACTGATGAAGTACGGTTCTTAGAAGCCAATGTTACAGTTTCCTTCCAAGGGAAGAGTTTCAGATTCAGCATGTGTGCGAAATTTTTGTCGATGAAACTCGTTGAACTACCGTTATCAATCAAGGCATCAGCTTTATAATTGTTTATGGTGATGGTGACCGTAGTTTTGCGTAAACTAGCGGGAGACGCTGCCAAAATTGCTCCGAAATGTTGCTCCATAAGTACTACTGCATTACTACTTTTCTTGATATCGGCGTTTTTGCTTCTACAAACTTTGGCAAAATGGCCTTTCTTCTCGCAGTTTTGACAAGTAGCGTGAAAAGCTGGGTATTTTATTCTTTGGTGTACGTTTCCACCACAGAAAAAGCAGTGCCTACGTGACAGGGTTGCAGCCAGGTTGGAGTTTCCCGCATGAATGAGATCTTTAATTTGATTTAGTTCCATCGTAGGATAATTGGTATTGAAGTCTTTTGAATTATTTTCGGCCATTTCAAGTGATATTGCCTGATTACAAGCCTCCTCTAGACTTGTTTCAAGGTTTTCAAGAAGTCTTTGTCCAATCTTTTGGGACTATATGCCCGCAATGAAAGCATCACGTACGTATTCGTTTCTGTATTCTTCAGCACTGGCAGTTTTAAAGGTGCACTCGAACGCTAGTTGTTGTAGCGTGCGTAGATATTCTGCCACTGTCTCGTCTGGCTTCTGTTTAGTTGATGTCAGCATGTACCGAGCATGAATTTCATTTTTAGATTTAAGATAGATTTTATCTAATAAGCTCACAGCAGCCGAGTAATTTTTAGATTCACGTTTGTACGAATATACGTTGGCTGATACGTTGTTTAGTAATATTTTTAATTTTACATCATCGGTTACCTTAGTCGAATCATTTTCAACGGCAATGTAATTCGTGATCGTTTCTTTCCAATGCTGGTACTTCAAGTCGGCGGCTGAAGTCCCGGGATCGACGTCAAATTTATCTGGCCTTAGCAATCGCGTTAACGAGGCCATTATTCATCACGTTTTTATTATTGGAATAAATTGATATAAAGAAAAGCAAAACCAATGAATATTTGGTTTTATTCCAATAAAAATTGTGGTATGAATGACAACATCAAATTAAGTATGAGAGAGAGTATTTTTGCACACCACACACACAATATGACACACACACAGAAATGGTTTCTTTAGTCATTGCACAGAAACAAAGAAATATAAAACTAAGTTGTGCCTCCTAGTACCAGTCACGTAACACTGACACAAAAGCATTTGTTGTGTTATAGCAACACAACGCTGATCTTCCGCTGGATGTAACCATGTAACTGAAAAACACGAATGTCTGCTTCACAATAAATAAGCGATGTCGCTTGTATCTTATCCATCGAGTCGCGGGGGGGTCACGGCAAAAAGTAGGAGACTCATCACTAAATCGTTAATTGTGGCCTAATGAATGGAGGGGTCATAAAACTAATACCACTACAAGAATCTTGTTATTAGTTTCTTTTAAGCAACTATTTTATAAAAACTTAACTTCTTGTTGCCTTTTTTAAAAATAGACATTGTCCCCACTGCGGCTACATTGTCACCGAAAACTGACCACTTTGAGATTAATAATTGAGAATAAACATAATCATTATTTCTATGGACAGGACCACTGAGCAGGTAATCACTGACAGGACAAATGCTATACGTCTATGGACAGGACACTCGAGGTGTCATGACACTACATTCATGACTCGAGGCAACATATCCGAAGTCCGACCGAACCAAGACGAAGAAGCGAAGAGAGAAGACTTTTCGCCAGTTTTCGCGCCATTTTATTAAATGTCAGAAGGAAGGTTGTACGTAATTTCGTAGTAATTTCTATAAATTTTTCTTTTCGTGTGATTTTCAATTTCAACAGAAATCATTTGGTTATTTTGTGCTACTTTGATTTGATGCTTACGTATTTCATGTAATATCAGTCAGTCTATATACCTACCCGTACAATCATCGTGTTTGTTTGTTTACCCTATAGTTAAACATTAATTTATGTAGTTGCTTGGTCTGAGGTTTACATGTTAGATTAGATTTCTAATCTTTTAGGAAAACATCCCTTTTCCTTGTAGTTTCACAAATATATCCCATTTAGATTCCTTCGATTTATTTCTTGAACTAAGTACATAGTTTAAACATTTCTGTTTCAGGTTATAAATAAAATACAAACCAACTGTGAAAGAGTACTTTGAATGAATTATTCACAAAATAAAATTTACAATAGTAATGCAACGCGTATTAATAGGTAATTTATTTACTTATTGGAATATATATGAATCAAAATAGGTTATTTACCCATAGAATATTATCAGTGGCACGTAAATATATATGTCGAGATATAAGCAGAACCAACTTATGTCCACAAATCATTGGGAAAAGAGGATTTAAAACGTGCGAGACAGCCATGGCACAGAGAAGTATAACCTCTTTCTTCAAAATCACTCCTCCTAAGAGCGATGTTCCAAAGAAAGAACAAGCTACAGTCAAAGAAGAGACTAATAATACATCACCAATTACGAATGGAAATGAAAAGGTCAGTATGAAAGAGTCCTCGTTAACTGATTTTTGTGCTACTTACATACATAGACAGACGCCTTTATCCCTGAAGGGGTAGGCAGAGCCTGAACGGGCTTCTTTTTACAGTGGGTTGCACCACCGTGGAATATAGACGTCACAAGTGGTGAGCTCATCACCGCCATTGCTTCCCACAACTGACTCGTGTAACGCTTTCTTCCAGTAATAATTTTGTGCTAATATTTATATAATGCAAGTGTTAGAGTTAGGGCTTGCAATTCAAACTATCTTTCAGTATTCCGAGCAACTATTTCATAATTATGAATTATGAAATTATAATTACTGACAAACCACAGGTCTTATGATAGCTCTAGATGGTGTTCACATTTTGTATATTGACAAGACCCTTTATACAGCCGTTCAAAATGTGACATTGTTCAATTTTTTTCTAATTTTTCCTTGTGATTATAATTTATGTGACAAAGCCCCTATATTTCGATCAGAAATACAACCCCTATACAGATCTATTTTCAACATGTAGGTAACTCCATTTAATTTTTTCTCAATTTTGCTATAGGTACTTAGATCTGTAGGTACATTAATTAACGTAACTGATTGGGGAAAACGTTGTTGTTAGCTTGAATAAATATATGAATATGAATCTTTTGAAACTCCGCATTTCACCATATCCATAATTCCGGAGCTCAAGCCCTAGTTAGAGTGTTTTACTTTTGCAGAGATCATCTAAACGGGCAAGGCTGGATAGCAGTGGGAGTGATCCCGAAGCACCAAGTGTGGGCAAAGCATCTCCAACATGTAGCTCAGACAACGAAAACAAAACATCTCCAACAATTAGCTCAGATAAGGTAAACAAAGCATCAGTTACAGTTAGCTCAGATAAGGTAAACAAAGCATCAGTTACAGTTAGCTCAGATAAGGTAAACACAGCATCAGTTACAGTTAGCTCAGATAAGGTAAACAAAGCATCAGTTACAGTTAGCTCAGATAAGGTGAACACAGCATCAGTTACAGTTAGCTCAGATAAGGTGAACACAGCATCAGTTACAGTTAGCTCAGATAAGGTGAACAAAGCATCAGTTACAGTTAGCTCAGATAAGGTAAACAAAGCATCAGTTACAGTTAGCTCAGATAAGGTAAACAAAGCATCAGTTACAGTTAGCTCAGATAAGGTAAACAAAGCATCAGTTACATTTAGCTCAGATAAGGTAAACAAAGCATCAGTTACATTTAGCTCAGATAAGGTAAACAAAGCATCAGTTACAGTTAGCTCAGATAAGGTTAACACAGCATCAGTTACAGTTAGCTCAGATAAGGTAAACAAAGCATCCGATACAGTTAGCTCAGATAAGGTAAACAAAGCATCAGTTACAGTTAGCTCAGATAAGGTAAACAAAGCATCAGTTACAGTTAGCTCAGATAAGGTAAACAAAGCATCAGTTACAGTTAGCTCAGATAAGGTTAACACAGCATCAGTTACAGTTAGCTCAGATAAGGTAAACAAAGCATCCGATACAGTTAGCTCAGATAAGGTAAACAAAGCATCAGTTACAGTTAGCTCAGATAAGGTAAACAAAGCATCAGTTACAGTTAGCTCAGATAAGGTAAACAAAGCATCAGTTACAGTTAGCTCAGATAAGGTAAACAAAGCATCAGTTACAGTTAGCTCAGATAAGGTTAACACAGCATCAGTTACAGTTAGCTCAGATAAGGTAAACAAAGCATCCGATACAGTTAGCTCAGATAAGGTAAACAAAGCATCAGTTACACTTAGCTCAGATAAGGTAAACAAAGCATCCGATACAGTTAGCTCAGATAAGGTAAACACAGCATCAGTTACAGTTAGCTCAGATAAGGTTAACAAAGCATCAGTTACAGTTAGCTCAGATAAGGTAAACAAAGCATCAGTTACAGTTAGCTCAGATAAGGTTAACACAGCATCAGTTACAGTTAGCTCAGATAAGGTAAACAAAGCATCCGATACAGTTAGCTCAGATAAGGTAAACAAAGCATCAGTTACACTTAGCTCAGATAAGGTAAACAAAGCATCAGTTACAGTTAGCTCAGATAAGGTAAACACAGCATCAGTTACAGTTAGCTCAGATAAGGTAAACACAGCATCAGTTACAGTTAGCTCAGATAAGGTTAACAAAGCATCAGTTACAGTTAGCTCAGATAAGGTTAACAAAGCATCAGTTACAGTTAGCTCAGATAAGGTAAACAAAGCATCAGTTACAGTTAGCTCAGATAAGGTAAACACAGCATCAGTTACAGTTAGCTCAGATAAGGTTAACAAAGCATCAGTTACAGTTAGCTCAGATAAGGTAAACAAAGCATCAGTTACAGTTAGCTCAGATAAGGTTAACACAGCATCAGTTACAGTTAGCTCAGATAAGGTAAACAAAGCATCCGATACAGTTAGCTCAGATAAGGTAAACAAAGCATCACTAACACCTTAGCTCAAGTAAAATCGACAACTGGCTACGAAAGGACAATTCAGAACTTTAAAAATGTGACCCAAAATTAGACATTCCACACTGCTTTGATGTAGACATATCAGCGAAAGCTGCTCATTATAAATAAATAAATAAATAAAATAAGCAAAACATCTATAATATCTCTTTGGTATGGTAAAAATGTTTCTATATTTATATTCCCCAATGTCCACTCCACAGACACTGCTTTGTTCGTCATGGGTTTCTTTTGGGGAAGCCATGTCCAGCAGTGAGTTCTTCTGACTGATGGTGTTATAGTTCAAATCCCTACTTCTTGCTACCAAACGTGTGTCCCCTTAACGCAAGGAACCGCCAATTCTGTCCATATTCATAACATTTAACCTAATAGGCATTAAATGATTAGAAACATTAGTTGAAGCTTGAATGTGTTTATTATAGGAAAATTGAAAAAACTGCTTATTTTCTATAAGCAGTTTTTTGGCAGGCATATTGTAGCTCAAAAGAGTATTTAGATGATAAGAACTTGGACTAAAGTAATTCCCTAATGTAATGTACTTTTTTAATGAAATCTATGAATGTAATTAATTAAGATTTCACCTGAATAGGTACCTACTAAATATTGCATGCGTGAAACGCTGACTATTTATTTTAATTTTATTTTATTTTTTACATATTTGGAAAACAAACAGCACTTATATAAGATAATGGAATACATATTATAGAAACATATTGGCCTTGTACAGTTTTCACTTATGGATACAAAATATGAGTAAAGTTGTCCTAATTAGATGTAAACGAAATTCCTAATAATAAATAAGTTCAAAAACACATATATAAATATATATATAACTAATAAATAACTAAACCATATCAAAACATTGACGACCTCTGTGGCGTGGCTGGCGATGGTTCGCCTGCGACGCAGGAGGTTGCGAGTTCGATTCCCGCCTCGGAACAAATAATTTGTGCGTTCTGCAGATATTTGTTCAGGGTGTTCTAGGTGTTTTCTATGCATAATAAAAATATCTATCTATGTAATGTATTATATTAAGTATATCAGTTATCTAGTACCCATAACACAAGCTCTGGCTTAGCATGGGGCTAGATAATGTTGTGTGAAAAAAAAAAAAAAAAAATAGGTTAATTTGTTGCTACTAGTCAAATTAAACAAATCAATTTCTGCCTTGCCTCGAAAAGAAAAACACGATAATAGATAGGGTTAAATACATTTAAAAGTAAATACAAACACATAATAAGTAACTAACAAACCAAATACTAAACCATATCAACCCAGAAGTTAGTGAAAGAAGTTTGTAAATACAAGTTTCTTAAAAAGGTTCTGACTTGCCTGAAATAGATCAACATTCATAGAATATTTAGTGTAACTTTGTGGATCTTACAAAAAAGAAATTCTGTCTATAATTAGTGGAGCAGGTTGGTGTAAAAAGTTTAAGGTAATTTTGACGAATGGCTGTACTGTACATAAACTGTTGCAATAACCATTCTGTAACAAACCCATATTACGCATTTGATAAATGATTTTGATTTGATTTGATTTGATTTGATTACAGAAGAAAAAGCCAAAGCGGCAGCGGATTGAAAGCACTGGAAGTGAACCGGAACCATCATCACCCAAACCTTGTATCAAATCATCACCAAAATCAGAACCAAATTCGGATGTAGAATCATCACCTAAATCAGACGTCAAATCATCACCAAAAGAAGAAAAGCTGAAAATCCGTGTTGGAAAGACTGACTCCCCCAAGACGTATTCATCACCTAAAAGCAAGAAAGGAAGACCTAAGCTTCTAATAGAGGTCAATAAAAGTATTCCGAATGAAACCTCAACAGATGTTACGTCTTCTTCTAAAGATAAAAAGGCAGCCGCAGGAGATACATCTTCAAAAAGTAGTCCATCATCTAAAAAAAGAATAGTTAAGAAAGAAGTTGTCAGCAAGGGAACAACTCTAGAAGAGAAAGAGAATGTAAAAGCCAAGCAGGAGACAGAGGACACTGATGAGAGTTCAGAAGTTGTTCCTGGTAAGATTGATTTTTCATGAAATGGTTCTTGATTGAACATGATTATTGGTTGGATATTATCTCGGGTATTTATCATTTCATTTAATTTCATTAAATTCATGCTTAATATAGGCACATAGTTTCAAGCTTAGATGTAATTGCGAAGCTCAATGTAAACTACATCACCCTGCAAGGGCGCTGCATGTTTAGTTTTTTTTAGTAAACTTTTTTATATTGATTACAATTCAATTAGTTACAATTAAATATAATTCAAATAGGATAAAAATAATTAATTACATGTCAAATAGATTTTAAAGTTATTAGAATTCGTAGTTATTTTTAGTTGTTTGTTAGTATAATGTATCGCCGTGGTGTGTCCGGCCCAAGAATAGATCCCTCCATCTCCTCCTGTGGATGTCGTAAAAGCCGACTAAGGTATTACCCGGACTTGTTTGTAAGATTCGTTGGTATAAGATTTGTCCTGGCTGCTAGCTTATTATGGAATGTGTTATTACTGGAAGAAGGCGTTAGCAGAGTCAGTTGTGGGAAGCAATGGCGGCGATGAGCTCACCACTTGTCACGTCTACTTCCCACGATGGTGCAACCCACAGTGAAAAGAGGCTCATTTGAAACTCTGCCTACCCTTTCGGGGAGGGAGGCGTGTGTCTATGTATGTATAATGCGCTTCATGTAAAAAGATCGCTGGCGGTCAAGCTTCTTCAGGCGTTCCAGCGTTCTTTTTAAGAGATTACTTACTTTTCTACTTATTTAAGAGATGTAACCTATGCATTGAATGAGTGCCTACCTAGTTTACTACAAATAATGTACAATTATAGTACGCGTCATGTAAAAAGAACGCTGGAACGCCTGTAGAAGCTTGACCGCCAGCGTTCTTTTTACATGACGCGCACTACGTGCATAGACCACGTATATAGCAACATGCCGCGCGGGTCGGTGGTGACGTCACCAATCGCGAGCCGGTGCAGCGATCACTACGCCGTGAGAGCCGCGCTCGTCTGCGAACGCGTAGAGCGTCCGCCGCGTACTCGACTCGCCAGACAGTATTCGCATTCCAATCGTATGGCGTTCTCAGCGGCAATGATAAGCGTAGACTGGGACGAAATACTTAACGTACGTAAAAAGTCTGTGGAGGATTTGGCAAAATCTATAAATAATATTATTGCAAATAAATTCAAAATTTGTTTCCCATTCAAACGGAAAAATATTAAAAAGCAATCATGGGTCACAGAGGATCTGTTAGATTTGAAAAACCTTCTTTTTGAAACTATTAAATTACAGGAAAAATACCCAGATACGGAATTAAAGTCTTATATCGAAACTTTTGCGATACAATACGACCGTGCCGTCAAAGCTCAGAAAGTCCGACACTATGAGAGTTTCATTTGTAATAGCTCTAATTCACACAAAGCCATATGGCGTGTCGTAAATACTGAAAGAGGTGCTAACACCCGCACTTCTGCAAGTTTTACAGATGTTGCTAAAGACTCCACAGGCAAGAGGTTCGAATCTCGGAAGGCGGCCGCCGATGCAATGAACGCTAGGTTCGTTGGCGCGGCCGCTGCGTGCGGCGCGCCGCGCGCTCAGCTTTCGCGGGTGAGTGCGGCCATGGCGGCCGCGCGCCCTCAGGCAGACCGCTCCTTAAGACTTGCCAGATTTACTGCGTCCGAAGTGTTCCGCATTATAACATCGCGTATCCCTCGTAAGCCTACTAGAGATATCTACGATATCTCTATGGAGCTTCTTTCTTCTGCTGCAGCACCGCTAGCCTCGTGTCTGGCAGCCTTATTCAACCGCTGCATTGGAGCCGGAACCTATCCGGACACCCTTAAAGTCAGTAAGATTGCGCCTCTTTTTAAGGGGAAAGGAAAGCGTGAGGATATTGACGGCTACAGACCTGTGTCGATAATACCCGCTATAGCGAAGGTCCTCGAGAACGGGATAAGCGCCCGTCTCACCGAGTACCTGGAGATGACGGGTGCGATGTCTGAGCGCCAATACGCGTACCGCTCCGGCCGCTCAACCACCTCGCTCACTCGTGAGGTTATTCGTCGTGTGCTTGAGGCTCGTGAACGGAAACTGCAAGTTGCAATCCTGTGCTGCGACCTGTCGAAAGCATTCGACGTCGCAGATCACGGCGTTCTCTCTTCCAAGCTTCAGCACTACGGCATATGTGGTCAGGCGCACTCGCTCTTGACGGACCTTCTTCAGATGGTGGTAAGCGACGGAGGTGAGACTAGGTCTGATCCCCTAGGAACCGTGATGGGCGTGGCTCAGGGGTCTTCAGTCTCCAATATTCTCTTCTCGCTACTACTGAACGACCTGCCCGAGCACGTGACTGCAGGTGAAGTGTTTATGTACGCAGATGACGTAGCTGCAGTTGTCTGCGCCCCGTCTCTCGATCAGCTTGAGCAGCGGTTGAATGAAGTCACCTGCCAGGTGGCTCAGTGGTTTGAGTGGAACGGACTTGTCCTTAACCTCAAGAAAACGCATTTCATTCATTTTTCCATCTCTGGTCATCAAGTTAGGAGCCTATCTGTATCGATCGGTGTGACGCCCATAGAGCAAGTCCGATCGACCGCCTTCCTGGGATTTCATATCGACAGAGGCCTAACCTGGAGTACACATGTAGACAAACTCTGTGCAAAATTGGGCAGCGCATGTTACGCTCTGTATAGACTATCTCGCGTGGTCTCAGCTGATGTGGTCCGAACCTGCTACTTCGCTACTGTACATTCGCTCCTCCAGTACGGAGCTGAGTTGTGGGGGCGCGCTGCCGACAGGGAACGTGCTTTCCGCATGCAGAAACGTGCTGTGAGGGCGATCGCAAGAGTGGCGCGGGAGACATCGGCAAGGCCATACTTCATATCACTGAAGATACTTACTTTGCCCTCAATCGTGATCTTTCAGGTTGCAATGTACGTGAGGCAAAATATAGGGACATTTAAAACTCGCGGAGACGGGCACGCTCAGAGCTACAACACCCGTGGTGCCGGCAAGCTCGCGGGAGTAACGCACAGACTTACTAGATCAGACAGACTCACGCACATCTTGGGCCCTGCTGTGTATAATCGCCTGCCGGAGCATGTATTACAATCATCTAGCCTTATATCATTCAAAACTACATTAAAATTATGGCTCGTCGAGAAGGCGTTCTATAATGTCGAAGATTTTGTGTGTAAAATTAAATAATTTAAAATAAGATTTGATTGAATAAAATCTTACGTAATTGCTACTTAGTATAACTATTTAGTTTTAACATGACATCTGCAATGAATTATTGTTTACAATTTGAATTTTTATTGTTTAGAATGTTTTTTATCGTAATTTTTCGTAAGAAATTTTATTTAATTTATTTGTTTTAAAATTATCTGACCTGTAAATTTGTATTTACTAATAAATTGATTATTCCTGATTATTCCTGATTACTATACTTATGTATGAATGTATTATCATTGAAAAACTCGTTAAGGCTATAATAACATTTTTTTATCTACGAAAAAGCATATCGCGTGTAACCTTATTATTTACTTATTATCCAGACGTTTCGAATGTGCTCCAACAATCGTGGTCGCGGGCTGACTGGAGCACACACCACACTAACTGTATCTACGCACTGGGATGACAAACCACGACGCCCGTAAATATCGTGATATCAATAAATAGGTGTTCTGATCGCGAATGTATAAAAAGCACTTTGATTATTGGTGTTACTTCCCAGACATAGTATGGAAGTATTATAAATACTACCGACCAAGCGGGCATCATACCCGCGGCTCTCCCTTCGATGTGAGAGTTGAGGATGTACTAGCCAACTTTCCTGATAATATTCTAGGGAATCCCGACTGAATCCCCAGCTGTGGGACCAAGCTAGATTGTTTTCTCTGTGAATTTCATCAAAATCGGTATGGCTGTTGTCTGTTACAAAATATTATTGTATGTTGCTCATTTAATATGAGGAACTCGAGAATATTGGGATTCTGACTAAGTACTAATTCCAATTCCATTTCAGTTCCAGAAACAGAATACAATCCGGCCAAGCCCAGATACCACCCGATCAAGGACGCGTGCTGGGCGCGCGGCCAGCCCGTGCCCTACCTCGCGCTGGCCAGGACCTTCGAGGCCATCGAGCCCACATCAGCTCGCCTGAAGATCATCGAGATACTCAGCAACTACTATAGGTAGCTATTATACAAGTCGTCATCACCAGCTTATAGAAATCCACTGCTGGACATAGGCCTCCCCGAGGAGGTGAACGGACTTGAGCCACCTCCATCCACCGACTTCCTGAGACCTTTATAATGTCTTTTTCCCATCAAGAAGGAGGGCCTCCCTGTACTGCATTGTCCGGATAGAACAGAAGAATAGAATAGAAATAGTTTATTTTGAACAGCAAATACACAGCATGGGAACACAATACAATAATAGACAGACAGAACACGTTTATTGCTGCGTGTAAAGTGCCTAGTGTGTAAGTGCGGATTGTGGTCTTCACTCGAGAACATTGATTCCCGATTGATTTCATTGATTGATTGCGAGCTACATGGCTTGCCCATTGCCACAAGGCTCTCAGACTTAGACATAACATAGCCTATGTCGGGATCTTGGTTCTACGGATCTCTTCAATTCGGATTCTATTGCGTAGTGAACCTCCGAACATACAAAAACTGAGGAGGCCTCTAGTTCACGCACAGGTGGCTTAGAACGAGAATTTGATAATATTCAAAACTTATGAAGTTTCGTTTCTTTCAATACATTTACTGACAGCGTCTTAGCGTCAGCGTGTCCTTAGTTTTTTCCTCGTTTCCGCTAGGGGCGCTGCAACTAAATGTATGGAAGGAAATGAAACCTCATATAGTTTCCTAAACTAGCAAAACTCGTATTAACCCCTCTGACTTTCGTCTTGAAACTATGAGATATGGCGTGAAACTTATTACTAAGTACCACCCAGCAAACACCTTGTTCAATCAATCCATTGCGGTATGCGAATTCTTGATTGGAGCCCGCGTCCTCGTAGCGTGGGCAATCCCCCACCCCCACCCCCCGCGAGGTGCAGCACTGACACAGGGCGGCGGCAGACCGTGGCCTCATGTGGTCTCGAACAGCGGGCTCTGTGTGGATAGGTCGGTACGGTGATATCTATCCGCATTTGACCAGCCTATATGGTTGTTCGTCGTCCTCGTGTGTAGAAAGGGCTGACGATAGACTGACCACTATTTAAAGTAAATGTATGGAAGGAAACGAAACTGTACATAGTTTCTAAATATCAAAACTCGTAGTAAGTGCGCTGTGTGCACAGGTCGGTGATCGTGCTGACGCCGGAGGACTTGCTGGCGAGCGTGTACATGTGCCTCAACCAGCTGGCGCCCGCGTACCACAGCTTGGAGCTGGGTGAGTACATCAGCAGTGCCCTCATTGTAGTAAGGGCCCGGTGCTGTGTGCACAGGACGGTGATCGTGCTGACGCCGGAGGACTTGCTGGCGAGCGTGTACATGTGCCTGAACCAGCTGGCGCCCGCGTACCACAGCTTGGAGCTGGGTGAATACATCAGCAGTGCCCTCATTGTAGTATGGGCCCGGCGCTGTGTGCACAGGTCGGTGATCGTGCTGACGCCGGAGGACTTGCTGGCGAGCGTGTACATGTGCCTCAACCAGCTGGCGCCCGCGTACCACAGCTCGGAGCTGGGTGAGTACATCAGCAGCGCCCTCATTGTAGTCAGGGCCCGGCGCTGTGTGCACGGGTCGGTGATCGTGCTGACGCCGGAGGACTTGCTGGCGAGCGTGTACATGTGCCTCAACCAGCTGGCGCCCGCGTACAGCAGCTTGGAGCTGGGTGAGTACATCAGCAGTGCCCTCATTGTAGTAAGAGCCCGGCGCTGTGTGCACAGGTCGGTGATCCGATCACTGATTGTGCTGACGCCGGAGGACTTGCTGGCGAGCGTGTACATGTGCCTCAACCAGCTGGCGCCCGCGTACCACAGCTCGGAGCTGGGTGAGTACATCAGCACTGCCCTCATTGCATCTACAATGTAGATTTATGTAGATTCTACATACTTGTAATACCTACCTAGGTAGGCATGATTCATTCTATTCTGTTTGTTTCCTGGGTCCCACCTTTCTGCTTCTATTCTGTTTGACGACCTCTGTGGCGCGGCGGGCGAATGTTCGCCTGCGACGCAGGAGGTTGCGGGTTCGATTCCCGCCTCGGAACAAATATTTATAGGATCTGCAGATATATGTTCTGGGTATTTTCTATGTTTCTATGATATACCACATCACAATTGTATCCTAGATTAAGTTTAATGAAATAAAATATTTGTATTTTGTATAATAACAAATATCTATCTATGTAATGTATTGTATATCAGTTATCTAGTACCCATAACACAAGCTCTGCTTAGCTCTGCTGAGTATAGGCTCTGCCAGTGCCATTCCTCACGATCCCGTGCCAGTCTCATCCAGGCTCGGCCGCGACGCATGCGATATCGTCTGCCCATCTCGCTGCTGGAAGACCTACGTTTCTGTACCCAGTTCTTGGGCGCCATTCAGCGCCTTACTCCACCTATCGTCACCTCGTCTTGCCAGGTGTCCTGCCCAACTTCATTTTTCCATTACCTACAAGCGTGGCAGTAATGGAGTAGTTTATTAGTAGAATTAGTAAGGCACATAATGTAGTAGTAATCGATATGTAGTAGTATATTTTACCATAGTATATTATGTATTCAAGTTATGTTAACGTTTTCTTATTCATCTATCATTATTATTGTTGTTATTATTTATTTATTTTACTCTGTGCACCACCGTTCGTTATTACTTCGCTCATTACTGTCCATCCAAAGGTTGCCTGGAAGAAATCGCTTTCAGCGATGAGGCCGCCCATTGTACTATAATTTGATTTAGTTAATCCTTTTTTGTGTTTTGTTTTTTTGTGTACAATAAAGTGTTAAATCAAATCAAATATCTTTATTTATTAAAGTATGGTAAAGTTATGGGTAGGTAGTAGTACATAATTATGTGTGCTCATACTTTTGCTTAAAAAACGTGCAAATATTCCTTTACGGTATTAACATTATTAGTTGGAATTTATGACCAAGGAAAATTAAAATTAAAAAGTATGTCAAATCACAGATAAAATAATACTATACTAGTAGTCAAATTAAGAAAAAAAGTATAACAAAACATTAAAAACAATAAAAATAGAATACGTATACAATCAAATATACATATGTCATAAAGACATCGGATTATATGCATTTGCATGTTTGCATATGCAAATGCATATAACTCTCTAATTACGGCGTTAGTGCATATTTTTTGCCTTTTTCCCCAATCGTGCATATTTCGTTCAAGTAGCGGGAGCGGGAGGCATGTGTGACAATGACGCGTAAGCGCGAGCGCAGTGGCTGAATGACTGACAGTGCGGCTCGCGAGTCGCGCCGCGTGCGGCCCGTTCACAGATCAAGTATATGTATATGTTATGACTAAATAATTAAAATATAAACATTTGCTTATTTCATAAAAAATATAATTTGAAAATTTATTTTATTATAAAGTAGGCATATCATTCTTATTTAAAAATTCTTGTATCGAGTAAAAGCATCTATCTGCAAGCCAATTATGAATTTTAAATTTAAATATTTCTAATGTCAGCGTTTTCATATCTTCAATCTATCTTCGTTAATCTATTTATCTATCTATCTATCTATGTACTCTCCCCAGGTATCGCCGAGACGTACCTGATGAAGGCAGTTGGCGCCTGCACGGGCCGTACTCTCGCGCAGCTCAAGACAGCCACTCAACGCGGGGGCGACCTCGGCGCGGTGGCGGAGCAGGCGAGGGCCACGCAGAAGACCATGTTCCCTCAGCCGCCGTTGACGGCTAGGAAAGTGTTCGCGGCGCTGAAGGAAGTGGCTAATATGACCGGTAAGACATTATGGCTAGCGAGACATTTTTTTTTTCAGATTCCTTTATTTTTGCGAAAATGGGTACAAGAATAGCTGTCAAATTAAAATAAAGGTCCACCATAATCCGCTTCACAGCATGCAATATAACTAAGTACTAAGTAAAAAATATACAATTTTAAGTACCTATTTCTTTTGAAAAAACAACAAACACAATTTACTATTTAAACCATTGAATTAAAACAAAAAAAAAACAACATAACATGACATGACTGGTCAAACGTGACTGGTCAGACATGCCTGGTCAGACTCAGACATGACTGGTGAATCGTTTCGTTTCGTATGAGGTAGTGCTGGCCTCTGGTGTCGTAGTTTGTCAAGCCGCCCGAGGGCCTCTGACATGGCTTATCGACTGCTATTAATCAATAACAGCCGGGACCGACAGCTTAACGTGCCCTCCGAAGCACAGAGCGATGGAAATCCGCTGGACTGGTGAATGAATGAATGAAAATACTTTATTGCACACCTTACAATCTAGTTAAAATATTTCATTTCATTTATTTCACCTTATAACATAGTTTGTCAAAAATTACACACAACAATAACACAAAAACTAAATGTACAATGGGCGGTCCTATCGCTAAGAAGCGATCTCTTCCAGGCAACCTTTGGGTGGAGAGGAGCTAAACTTATATGGAAGATTGGTTGAGGTGTATCCATATTTAAATGTAGAAGAAAAAATTACCTAACAACAACATTAAATAAAGTTACACAGACATGACATGACTGGTATATCAGCACAAAATCAAATTATATGAACTACACTGGTTTCGCTTCTTATTTTGGAAACAACTTTTGTGGCGCGGCGGGTGAGAAACCAGCTGAGATGTGAAAGGTTGCGGGTTTGAACAAATGTGCGGGACAAATGTTTGTATAATCTGCAAATATTTGTTTGGGTCTTGGTGTTGTGGTACCATGGTACTCTTAGTTCCTGATACCCACGACACAGAATCCTAACGTGGGATTATGTGTATGTTATGTTTGTCATAGATCCTATGATGTGATAAATACTTGTAAACTTTTCAGGGCAAGCATCTGTGAATAAAAAAATTGCGAAGATCCAGTCTCTGTACGTCGCGTGTCGACACTCCGAGGCCAGATATCTCATCAGGTATCTCATATCAAAGGTCTAGGAGGCACCTTTTTTTTTTTTTTAACATTGATAGACCTTTGTTTGGCCACGATCTCACCTGTTGGTAAGTGACGATGTGGCCGAAGATGGAGCACAAAGGTCTAGAAGGCACCTTTTAGTACCTCTAGCCTTGAAGAGTCCCAGATTATAGTTTTCAGGAAAGTACTCCACTCCATAGCAGTTCGCATTATAACGGTAGAACTGAAACGTTTAGCACGAATAGAGGGTATACTAATGAGGTAAGGGTGGTACCGAGCCGTGCGTCTGCTCGTCCTATGATAAAAAGGAGATGGTGGGATCAGATCGTGAAGTTCCTGGGAGCATTCCCCGAAATGTAACCTATAGAAGATCGAAAGGCATGCGACTTTACGTCGGTGCTCGAGACTCTGGAAATGAGTCAATGTGGAAATGTTGTGTGAATGTGGTAATGAGTCTAAGGGGCTCGAGCGATGAGCTTGAGTCGCGGGCTCGATAGATAAATAGATAGACAATGATTTATTGAACTTAAAAAGTATTGTACACGTCATCTCACGTTCTCTGAGTCAACTTGGAAGAATCGGCGTTTTATGTATGTATGTATGTTTGTCCGAGCATAACTTTGGCCGAGTCGAACCGTTAATCCGATCTTCATGAAATTTGATTGGGGGGGTAGATAGTATTGGTACAATTTGTTGGTAAGGTTATGAGCTATATCGGTCGGGGGTTGTTAAGATATTGGGGTCCAAGAGAGGGTAAAAAAAAATAAAGGTGAGAATATCAGATCAAATGGGGTGTCATATGAAAGCCCCTCGCTTCGACATTTCAAAAGTATTGTGCCAGTGAGTAGACGGTCGGTGTCGCAGGTCGCTGGAAGGCAAGCTGCGCATCGGGCTGGCGGAGCAGTCGGTGCTGCAGGCGCTGGCGCTGGCGACGGCGATGACGCCGCCCGGCGCCGGCGGCGTCACCGTGCTGGACGCCTCCAAGGGACTTTCTGCTGAAAAATTCAAGGTACAAAATACATACAAAATACTGTCATAATTCACGTTTTAACTATGTTATAGTAGTTTTTTAAATTGTATATTTATAAATAAAATAACTATGTTACGTTATTTTATTGATAAAACTACAATTCAAATTGTTTAAAAATGTCCTAATAGTGCACGTATACACACGTACGCCCCTATAGCGCGTATTCCCTTCGGAGTATTCCGTCACTGGTCGCCGATAGAGACGTATTCTCGGGCGCAAACGCCGACCAGCCAGCCCTCTCGCTCACTCCCGGGAGCGCCACTCTGTTTTGCCGGCTCAGCGCGCGGTCTCGTGTGCTTCCGTAATACCTCTTCTCTTGTTTGATGTGTGTCTGTAACTCCCTACCTTTGTGGAACTGATTATTATGTACAGTGAATTTGTGACTAAACACTGTTTTCATAACACCCCATTTGACCTGATTGATTCATATTTGTCACCCTCTCTTGCTTGGACCACAATATCTGAACGACGCCCCGACCGATTTAGCTCATAACCTTAACAACAAATTGAATAATGATACTATCTACCCACCTACCAAATTTCATAAAGATCGAATTAACGACTCTGAAGTTATCCTCAGACAAACATACATACATCTATTCGTCTAAGTTGACTCGTAGAACTCACTAACTGAGCACATATTAGCGCCGCGAGCATAAAGCCTAACCAATCACAGCTTAGTAAAAACAAAATGGCGCTTCAGTTGACCAATTAGAAACGGATTTACGTTGTAGGCGCCATCTACCGTAATCTTTCTTTAATGTCTCGTGGGAGAACTAACAACCCCTGGGAAATACAAGTTCTCGGCGGGCGACCACAACCACGAAGAGATTGAGCAAGTTTTTTTTTTTTGTTTAATACTACTTTGTATGACTGGTCTAGCAGATGGCCCACCTCATGTTAAGTGGTCCCTCTGCCTATGAACAGTGCATTACCTCATAGGTCACGTCCACATAGAACGCACCCTACGTGGCATTGCACTGCGCCCGCCACCCTGAGACGTAAAGATGAAAAGTCTCATGTGCCTGTAACTTTACCGGCACCCTTACCCTTCAAACCGGAACACAGCAATGCGAGCAATACTGCTTTGCGGCAGAAATAGGTATGGTGGTAGTACTTCCCCGGACGAACTCTTTCACAAAGAAGCTCTACTACTACTAAAACACACCTACAGTGCCTAACATATAATGTGCATCTGTATCTGTGTTGCAGGCTCGAGTAGATGAGAACTCCGTCATAATAAAGACGACGTACTGCGAGTGCCCGAACTACGACGCCATCATACCGGTGCTGCTGGCGCACGGCGTCAAGGAGCTGCCCAATCATTGTCGACTCACGGTGGGAGTACCGCTCAAACCCATGCTCGCCCATCCCACTAAGGGGGTGCACGAGGTCTTCAACAGGTATGTCGGACCAGTTCACATCTCCGTACTTGGACACTGCGCTCCAGAGTACACAAGTCATTAATTTTGTAAAAAAAAACACCCTCAACGCAATGAAACGGCTGAACCGATTTTGATCAAACATAGCTAAGAACACTCCCGACAAATTCACCTTTCAAACAAAAACAAAAAATCTAAATCGGTTCATCCGTTCGGGAGCTACAGACACACACACACACACACACACATATACACACAGACACACGCACACTTATACACACAGACACACACGCACCCAGACACACACGCACACAGACACGTCAAACTTATAACACCCCGTCGTTTTTGCGTTGGGGGTTACAAACATTTTCTGATGAAACCAAATCACCGCAATTAAAATTTGCACTGCGCACAGCGTACGCGCATGTATGAAGAATGTAATGAGAGTGAATGAAGCAAAAGAGGTGTGTCAGGATCGTAGCAAGTGGAAATCCTCTGCCTACCCCTCCGGGAAACAGGCGTGAGTTTATGTATGTATGTTTGCACAGCGCACCCTTTAAAAGTTCGGTTCCCCGATAATAGTATCTATTTCTTTAGTCTTCTAATTAGTTTTTTTTTATTTCCTTTTGTTTCTTAGTTATTGCACGTTTTAATAATTCTATGAAAATTAAAACCAATTTTATGGGGGAGGCCTATGTCTAGCAGTGGACTTCTGTAAGCTGGTGATGATGAAGTAGTCCCCTTGACTTATCTTGAAGCTAATAGCGTGGCTAAAAAACGCTTACAAAAACCAAGCACTCTTATTGAGGACCAGCTGGGGATTGATTATTTTGTTTCGTCGATGACGCTCCATCAGCTTGTTGTGTCCAGGTTTGAAGGTGAGGAGTTCACGTGCGAGTGGAAGTACGACGGTGAGCGCGCGCAGATCCACGTGCCGGGAGAGCAGGCTCCACTCCTGGCGCAGGCCTCCATATTCAGCAGGAACCAGGAGAACAACACCAGGTCAGTGCAAGTGCGATGCGGAGCGCGCGCAGGCGAGCAGGGTATGTGCTCTCAAACGGTGCCAGAAACATCATGAGGAAACCAGCATTTCCTAGAACCGAAGACTCGTGCCTTGTGCATGAAAAGAGCTTCTGTGAGGCGCACTGAATTCTTTCACCACACTGGTTCTTTCACCATCGCGATCGGTCGGCACGAGAGAGATCCTTTCACCAGTTTCATCCTTACACCATCATCATCAGCCGCGACGTCGTGACGATTGACGTCCACTGCTGGACATAGGTCCCCCCGCGTGTAATGCCAGACGAGTCACGTCCTCAGCCGCAGTCCACTGCGCCCTTTGTAATGTCGTCCGTCCATCGAGAGCTTTTCTACACTGCGTCGTCCGATTCGTTGACAAAGCTCAAAGTTTTTATTGATGTATTGTATACACTCAAGGTAGCACCAGCACAAATCTTTGTGGTTTTTAGGTGCTATTCGATGGCAAACATTATGTAATAATATTTTAAGTGGTAGAATAAATAAAAAAAAATATTTAGCTTTATTTAGTTTTGCATAGCTGCTAAGATCCGATGACAATACAATATTATGGTAACAGCGAGCTGATCTGATGATGGAGGCGGAAGGTGGACAATTGAACTCCCCGATGATTAATAGTAGACTGGTTGTGTATTTTATTCCCGCAAGCTCAACGTGGACAACGGGAATATACCGTGTTTAGGCTCATTTTGACCAGCTCTCGGTTCCGATCACTAATTTTATAAAAGCTTATTATTTATTATTATTATTATGAGCCTGTGGTGTCCCACTGCAGGGCAAACGCCTCCCTTCCCTCCTTCCATTTGTCTCAATTGTTGGCTATTTGGCACCAATCCTTCAAGTAGGAGTCTAGCTCATCCCGCCATCTCCGTCTGGGCCTTCCACGTGGCCGTCGTCTGTTTGGGATCCAATCTGTCGTGCTCTTTGCCCATAATTCTTCTGACATACGGCACACATGTCCAGCCCAGTCCCACTTAAGCTTTGCAGCTTTTTGAGCGACGTCAGCTATCTGTGTTCGGGAGCGTATTTTCGAGTTCCTTATTCGGTCCGTGAGTTTCACTCCTAGGATACTACTCACCATAGCTCGTTGGCATACCCCGAGAGAGGACTTTTGAATATTCGTTAGCGACCAGGTTTGCGCACTGTAGGTGAGGATGGGGAGAATGCACATGTCCATGAGTTTCCGCTTTAAAGAGAGTGGGAGCGGTCCCTTCATTATAAAAGCTTGTATTGAAAAATATAATTAACGGTTTTTGGTTCTGCGAGCTATATGTTCTGCCCATCGCCACTCCATGTTGCTAACTCTGAGAGCTATATTGGTCCTTGTAGGGATCAGACCGTTGTTGACATGTTAGTTGTTGTATCGCCAGCAAGTACCCGGACGTGCTGCGTCGGCTGCCGAGCTTGCTGCGGCCGTCGGTGACGAGCTGCGTGCTGGACTGCGAGGCTGTCGCGTACGACACCACCAACAAGCAGATACTACCCTTCCAGGTAAACATCCTAACATGTCATTATCAACTGATTGATGACTGATCAACCAATACCTGATCAATATACAGGACGTCCCAAGACTATGCGACATGAAGGGAAAGTACCTTAAATATTGTAGATAGGATATTTTGCGGAATGGAGACTTTGTTTTATTTTGAATACTTAGTAATACTGGATACATTTTTTTTTTTAAATTTACTTTCTTCCTCTGGGAATCGAATACTCTGGGGAAACCCTTAGTCGACTTTTCGACATCCACAAGAAGAGACGGTTCTATTCTTAGGCCGGATTTCACGAATAACACCCTTTTTATGCACATTAAATTAAATAATTCATAGGCTATAGTTTAAAAAAAAAGTATAAGCTTTTATTTAGTTTCACCTATCCTGTAAACAAATCTTAAAATTAAGTTTGTGCCACTTTCCGGTGTACAATTGAACTGAAATTTGGCACACCTGTCAAGTTCCGACCATAATACAATGTTATGGTGACAGCGAGCTCTTATGATGATGGAGACGGAAGGTGGACAACGGCACTCGATGGATAGTAGAAGTCTGGCAGTGTTTGGGCTCATTTTGATCAGCGCACCGTTCCGATCACTAATTTCATAAAAGCTAGTTTTGAGAAAGATGTTTTTTAACAAAATACTTGTTTATGTTTGTATTAGATTCTTTCAACCAGAAAACGAAAAGACGCCTCTGAAGCGGACATCAAGGTGCAAGTGTGCGTGTTCGTGTTCGACCTCCTGTTCCTGAACGGACGGTCGCTCGTGAAGGAGCCGCTCGCGACACGCCGCGCGCTGCTGCGCGACAACTTCAATGAAGTCGAAGGTACACCTCTTATATGACCTTTTTTTTATTACAATGGAAAAATGCATTACGCATGTCCATCAGCTCGGTGAGAGCTGAGGGGGTCTGTCGGGCTCTCCGTTGGCTAGCACCCAACAGCATACCGACTAAAAACCCATCGATATTCCTTCCTTCACCTTAATGCTAATGCATCAACAAACCACTCATCATCTGACGAGTGGTTTAGAGATGCATTAACACTTGACAGGGTCACGGGGTCCCGATTGGATTCTACCGCGGCCCTGTCGGTGATTGTTACATAAAGCGAAATTCCCTGGTGTAGTAGACCTGTGCAATGCCAGGCTGGGGCTCCCCGCACCCAAAACTGGCTGGCCACCATCGAGCAGAAGAAGTCGGTTGAATTGCCGCCGCCTTCTTTCCGTCCTCCTACCACTTCTATGACCTACCCTGACTTGTCTCGACAGGCGAGTTTATTGAGCCCTCATTCATCTAGGTCGCGGTGTAACACGAGTCAATGCACTTAGACTTTCCAAAATTCGATTCCATGGTTCGATTCCCGTTGCGGAGCAATTGTTTGTATGATCTGCAAATATTAGTTCCTGGTATGTGTGTTGTGGTAAACGGTGCTCGTAGTTCCTGATACCTGTGACACAGGGGTCCTAGTGTGGGATCAGGACTATGTTATATGTTAAGGTGGGACTTTGTGCCACAGGCCTGCAACTAAAATTTGATTGTGTTTTGTACATCACAGCTCATCAACACTTCTTGATATAGCGAAAACTGATTTTAATGAAACTAGGAGACCTAACATGATTTTGTAGAACAACCACATGACTTGCCCCATCCATTTCGCTTGGTAATTGTTCGTGTTGTCAGGTGAGTGGCAGTTCGCGACATCCAAGGACTGCAAGGATATGGAGGAGGTCCAGCTGTTCCTGGACGAGGCGGTGAGGGGCTCGTGCGAGGGGCTTATGGTGAAGACGCTGCAAGGAGACCACGCCAAGTACGACATCGCGAGGCGGTCGCACAACTGGCTCAAAGTACGTTTTACAGCTTTTACAAGGTGATTGCTGCTTTGTCATCAACAGCAGCCTATAGACGTGCACTGCTCGGCTTGGACTGAATGCAAACATTAATTGATGTCAAGTTGTAAATGTATGTTATTTGGACTTGCAGCTCAAGAAAGACTACCTGGAGGGCGTGGGCGATACCATCGACGTGGTGGTGATCGGCGCGTACTCCGGGCGCGGCAAGCGGCGCGCCGTGTTCGGCGGGTTCCTCGCCGCCTGCCGCGACCCCGACACCGACTGCTACCAGGTCAGACTCTACCTATAAGACTACCTGGAGGGCGTGGGCGACACTATCGACGTGGTGGTGATCGGCGCGTACTCCGGGCGCGGCAAGCGGCGCGCCGTGTTCGGCGGGTTCCTCGCCGCCTGCCCCGACCCCGACACCGACTGCTACCAGATCAGACTCTACCTAAAATAAAGGGTCGCCAAGTCATCGTCTCGTCCTCTAATCTAATTCTAGATGGGGGAGATAAGATTTGCACTGACGTCCCGCATTGGGGTGTATTGTGAATTGTCCCCCTGCTAATCTCGTCGCCTCGACCTCGCCTTACGTTTCTTTTATCTGGCTGGAGCCTAATTACGTCTCGAGAGTGCTTTTTTTCATAAATGTTTACCCAATCTTTTAGAAAACTATTTTCCAACTACTGAAAGTGGAATAAGAATAATGCAGTATTCTTGGACCCCCTGAGCAATGGCGCTAAGAGGCATATAGTGCATCCCCCAGAGGATTCAAATGGGGGTCCAAGTGGAATGCTCGCTCATGTCGCTCACCCCACGACTCCTGATCCGGATCCTTCACGGCTCCTGATCCGGATCCTTCACGGCTCCTGAACCTGATCCTTCATGCCTCCTGAACCTGATCCTGCACGCCTCCTAAACCGGATCCTGCACGCCTCCTAAACCGGATCCTGCACGCCTCCTAAACCGGATCCTGCACGCCTCCTAAACCTTATCCTGCACGCTTCCTGTACCGTATGCTTCACGCCTCCTGAACCTGATCGTTCACTCCTCACGGCCCGCGTCTAGTTGACCTGACAGTTGATCGCAGGCGCTGTGCAAGCTGGGCACGGGCTTCAGCGACGAGGACCTCACTAACTTCACGGAGACGCTGAAGAAACACCAGATCCCGCAGCCCAGGAGCTACTACACGTGAGTGCTTACTATCTATAATTGTTACAAAGCACCATATCTGTCTGTATGTACAGTTGCAGAATTGTAGTGGACGGTATTTGATCGCGGTTTCCACTGACAACTCTCCAGTACTACGTTACTGCAGTAAGCACATACCGGTATTTCTTGAAATTTAATCAATGAAATTAGTTTAAAAGAAAAATGTACTGCTAAGGAGTGAAATACACTACCGTCGTCTGTCTTTCCTAAACAATGGGCTTTGTTTTGAAATCCGGTCCCCATTTTATTAATTTCATTCGTTTCTCCTCATTTGCCGAATACGAATGTGCTTTTCAGCACAGTTTTACAATGGAATGGTCATACTGTATCAATGGTAAAGGTTATATACAACATTTTGCCGTTTACACATTGACTCGTCAGATAAACTTAGATATGTAGTGGGTTTGTGTTTATTTGGCGCAAATTAAAGGTGGTTATTACCGCGCGAGCGAACCCGCGAACCGGGAGCGAAGCCGCGCGTCACTACTAGTAAAACATGATCCACGCAAAATAATGTTTTTACCACTGGCTTGTCTCTTTGACGGTTCAACCGAAAATTGGTTTGAACGAGATCTAGTAAGTAGTTTTTTTTTAATACGTCATAAATCGTAATCCAGCCAAGAACTTTTATATTATGTTACTTGCTGCTACGGAACCCTTCATGGGCGAGTCCGACTCGCACTTGGCCGCTTTTTTATACTTCTTGGAATGACGGGTCAAGCAGATGGCCAACCTGAAATTAGTTAGGAAATATATTTCATTTTATGTATTTCTATAGTCATAGGTTTTTCGCTATCGCTAAACATTGGAAATTATTCAATTTTATGCGGATTTATTGCGAAATTGATGATTTTTTTGTTATTCCTGACGCTGTGAATGCTTTGCATCTTCCGTTTAAATTGTTTAATTTACAAATATATATTATAATATATAATATTAAAATATTAAAAAAAAAAAAAACAATATTTTAAGTATATTTGCGCAAAGCGACGAAACTCAGTGGTAGTAAGCCGTTGTTTATTTATTTAATATGATTCCCAACCACGATAGTTTCAATTCTATAAATATATTTCATTTAATTTTAGTTATGTTTACACATACATGTATTAATTTCAGTTACGACAGCAGTCACAGCCCCGACGCGTGGTTCGAGCCGGCGCTCGTGTGGGAGGTGCGCTGCGCAGACCTGTCGCTGTCGCCCGCGCACCGCGCCGCCATCGGGCGCGTCGACCCCGACAAGGGCATCTCGCTCAGGTTCCCGAGGTAACACGACACTGCACAGCACTACAGCTCGTGTGGGAGGTGCGCTGCGCAGACCTGTCGCTGTCGCCCGCGCACCGCGCCGCCATCGGGCGCGTCGACCCCGACAAGGGCATCTCGCTCAGGTTCCCGAGGTAACACGACACTGCACAGCACTACAGCTCGTGTGGGAGGTGCGCTGCGCAGACCTGTCGCTGTCGCCCGCGCACCGCGCCGCCATCGGGCGCGTCGACCCCGACAAGGGCATCTCGCTCAGGTTCCCGAGGTAACACGACACTGCACAGCACTACAGCTCGTGTGGGAGGTGCGCTGCGCAGACCTGTCGCTGTCGCCCGCGCACCGCGCCGCCATCGGGCGCGTCGACCCAGAAAAAGGGCATCTCGCTCAGGTTCCCGAGGTAACACGACACTGCACAGCATTACACTCGCTTACATACCGTCTCACGCCTCTTTCGTACCTGCGTGAAAAAGGACACTTGTCGTGTTTAAACAAAGCGCTAACTTCTTTACCGTTATCGTCACGCAGTGCGATAGTTCGTAACGCATGACGATATGATATGCCTTTCCACACCTCCGTTTATCTCTTCAACAACCACACATAACTTCAGTGTAGGACGTCCCCAACTCACCCACGACAATATAAAGAACGCAGGAAGCCGTTGGATGGAGGCGGTTCAAGACCGTTAGTCGCGGGGAGGGAGGCCTATGCCCAGCTGTGGACTGCTACTAGATGATAATAATGCGTATATTTGATCCACGTCCGAATGTTAGCCATTTGACCTAAGAATATCCTTCGGTACTCCCGTGGATGTGGTAAAAGCCGACTTATATGCCAGGGGATGGGCAGTAGCGAGTTCCGCCTGTGAAGCGCGATGGTAATGTGTTGTTGGTGTCGGCAGGTTCGTGCGCGTGCGCAGCGACAAGTCGCCGGAGCAGGCGACCTCGGCGCAGCAGATCGCGCAGATGTACCTCGCGCAGGACCAGGTCAAGAACACGGCGCAAGTCGCGCGACACGAAGACGAGTTCTACTAGAACGCGTCGCGCCGTCTGTACCACGTCATCACACGCACCTATTATATCATATGCAATACAATTATTTGATTATATTTTGATAGTTGTGTATTTCTTACGTCTTGCCTCTTGACGAACTAGGTCTACTCTCGAACAACAGTGTTTTGTACGGAGACTGCACACTATGGATATCATTACGAGACGGTTTAGACCAGTCCTATCTAGGCTAGGCTTAAATACCGATTTCGGTCTGACCCACAACGACGTACCCAAAAACTGAGTTCAAGGCAGCAGGCATGCCAAGTTTGCGCGGAAGTATTTTTTCGCCATTATATATGTACGGAAACAAGTCGCCTGCTATCAATAGGTCCATTCCGGACCCATGGCACCCCTGAAAGATACCCCTGGGGGTGTTTTGGTAACTCGACGGGTGCAGGCTTATAGTAGTTTGGGTCAGCCAACATCAGCTGTTGAAACTCAACTAGTCTTATCAGAGAGGGGCCATGTCAGAGGCCCTCGGGCGGCTTGACAAACTCTGACACCAGAGGCCAGCACTACCTCATACGAAACGACGACGAGAGAGGGGCATTGTAGGTAAATTACCGAAACGATAACCGCATCAGTTGACAAGATAGGACCGGCGCGGTGTCGCGGCTTAACATTGCAAGTAGTTAAACAGAAGCTCCCGCACTGGATTGCCACCTAGACCGATGGGCTCAAAATTAAATTTACGTCGCGTCAGCCCAAGACGTTTTACGCAGTCTTGAGTTATGTAGCTCGACATAGCGCCACTACGGTTTGGTACCAACAGTCTGCGACGTGTATAACTGCGGTGCCGAGCAAGACTGTCAAATTAGCTGAGCACGTCAATGCTATAGCACTAGAACTCGAATTTGCAAAAGATGTGCAATATGTGATGCTTTTTTTGCAGATCGTACAAAGTACCTTAGACGGGTAGTCATTGACAGAATGTTCAAGTAAACAATTTTCACACAACTTTAAGGTGAATGCTCACGTTTGCGGCGCGAGATTCAAATTTTTTGGTGTTTTTTGCCCATTAAAGGTCATCAACACTTCTTCAGATAACGAAAGTTGAGTTCGCGACAACTAAGAGACTTAACACACATGTTTTAATTGATGGTATCTAATAAATATCATCAGTTTAGCTATGATACCCCTAAACAAACAAAAACACTGGAAAAATGTGAATTTCGCGCCGCAAGCGTGCGCATCCACCTTAATGAGGAAGAATATCAAAAACTTTTCCGGCAGAGGACACTGTGTTTGTTACCTGACAAAATATCTTAGTAAAAAAAAACATTGCTTTTAAGATGTTCTATGCATTAGTTTGGTTTTTGGCGAGTTTTTTAATAGATTTTGTGATGTATTCTACCTGGCGTATCGCCCAGTTGAAGGAGGAGTTGAAAATAAGAGGTGCATCGCTCCAAGGAAAGAAAGCCGAACTAGTCGAAACGTAAATTTTAATTACCATTTTACTAAGTTTAAGCTGTTTTCAGGACAGTGACAACATTTTGGTTAAATTCGATTTTATTAATTCTAACATACACTGATTCGTCTAATGTTAGTTAATTTTAGTGATAAAATTGATTTAAAAAAATGATCTAAAACAATGGAGAATGTTCAGTAACATTGAAACTTCGCAAATAATGGATTACCTACTTAGTAAGGGACATGTTTCACAGTAATACCTGTTGTATTAGAAGTGGTCTCATAGTCAGTTTCTTTGAAGTGTTTTCCACATAATCCCGAAAAATCATTTGATTTATAATAAAGTGCTTTTTCCCACTTTCTCCTTAATGCTAAATCACTTAGGAATTTGTGTACACCTATTTCTGCACACCCAAAAGCTACACAACGACCCATATTTCAAGTATTACGAGATAACAAGTTAAAAACCATACAATTTAAATGTAGATTGATAGTTCGCAGGGAACAAACATTTGGCGCCCTCTACATGGAACTAATAGAATCAAACAATTAAAAATTAATAAGTAAAATCCTAAGTAATTGTACCAAGTCTCGCTTAACCGTTTTCGATGTTTGGTACACAGATAGATTATGATTAGGATTGGCTACTTCTTATCCTGGTACAGCGCGAGCGAAGCTGCGGGAACATACTAGTATGAAAATAAACAAAATAATTAGTTCAAGATTCATTTTATTACATAATTGATTGTACGTAGCATAATGCACAGGTTGAGCTTGGACTGAGAGGCTGCGCGTGTCTCGTCCACAATAGGACTTCTTACAGCTAAATAATTCTAACGCAAACACACCTACTAGCATGAGAGCTACTAATATCATACTAAATATCACAACTCATACAAATTTCATTAAATAATTGTACTAACTGAATTGAATCTTATTGATATGTTCCTTCTTGAGGAATACAACATTACAAGATGATAAAATAAATTGTATATAAATAAAGACAACGGTGATCACAACAGTTTCAATATCTTAAGTAGCTGCCAAATATCACTTTAAAATGCACAAAAATATTACTGCGTTGTTCTTCATAAACGAATAGATGTGTAGGTACCTACAAGTAGTCAGAGGTACCAGCATGTAATCAGGTACCCGCGTGTAGTCATGTACAAGCATGTAGTCAGGTACCCGCGAGTAGTCATGTACACGCATGTAGTCAGGTACCCGCATGTAGTCAGGTACCCGCATGTAAACCAAAGAAACTGACCCGTTGATGTTTAATTCATTACTTATTTCGTTTAAAATCTTTAAATTTATCAAGTTTAAAAAACCATAAAATGTAAATAAAATATAAAAAAAAACATTTTTCGAAATAATTATGGCACATATTCCAATTGAGACATACTTGAGTATTTCTTGTTAAATATAACTAAATCACCCAATTTTATTATTATAGTTGCGTCATTTAGTCTGAGAGTTTTATTTACAAATAAGTTGCTCGCATTTAAAAGACGACTGAAACTACTTAATTACTTCACTAACCATACTAACTATTTGATCTAAAAAGTTGTCAACTTAACATTATGACATTTAACCAACATAATAATATTTAATTATTGTACTTAGATATTTATTTTTTGATTCATAAGTTTACAACTAAAAATGATTATGTCACTAACCATGGTAAATATGTACTGAAATACCTATCTAGTTTTTGAATATTCAACTAAAAAAAAATATTTTACTAACCTACACATACATACTTACATTACACTACTACTACACAGTACACATTACTTTTGATTCATGTGTTGACAATAACAAATAATTATGTCACTAATACTAGTAATGATGTACTTAAATATAAGTTGTCATATTATGCGTCAATACTTAAACTAAAAGGTACCTATAGAAATAAAAATTATTGAGATTTCATTATTTTCATACGGCAAGATAATTGTCTAAAATAGTTCAGTACTTTTCGAGAGCTTGTCATAACAACCTAAACACGCGTCAGAACAACCTGAACCCGCGTCAGAACAACCTGAACACGCGTCAGCCAGTCAACATATCAGATCACGTTTTACAAATTAACTTATTCTTAAATATCAAGTAAACGAATCTTCGATCAAGAACACAACTAGGTTTCGGGTCAAGTACAAAATCAAAGCTAAAACCGTCCGCGTGGGTATACTTATACAGCTATATTTGTTTACTAACGAACTGAAACATAAGTTTTGAAACAGTTCTAAGTTCAACCTAATTACAACCATGACACAAAAAACAAAAACGTCACAATAAACGAGCAAAGAAATAAATTACTCCTGTCACTTTGAAATTAAAAGACATAGGTTAAGCAACATTTAGTGTGAAATCAACCTTAAAGAGCTACAAATTAAGTTCGCACAAATCAAGTGAGCTCTTATTCACCGAGTCGTATTTTTTGCGCCGACCAGACATCTAGTTGTATTCTTGGTCGAAGAAACGAAGGCAAATGATTTTTTGAAATACTTTAATACTTCCGCTTCATAACATATTGAGGATTCTTCTAAAAGATGGACCATACATTAGAATGAATATGTAGGGCTTGGCACGAGCGTTATCATACACCTTACAATAAATACTTATATGAAAATATTTAACACATGAGGCTGGTCCGCATCTCATTATAGAACACATGTTATTATTACTACGTGCTACGTGCAGTGCGCGCCTACAACAGCGCGGCGCGCTCGGCGCCGGCGCGCGGCGGCGACACGTCGCCCGCAGCGGGCGGCTCCGCTAGCAAGTTCGCGTGCTCCTGCAATAAACGCACGATTATTATCAAAATCCTTAGTTTTCTCCTCGTTTCCGCTAGGGGCGCTGCAAGTAAATGTATGGAAGGAAACGAAACTTCATATAGTTTCGAATACTACCAAATTCTCGTACTAAGCCCCGTGGCTTATTTCTGCCGCAAAGCAGTAGTGCTAGCATTGCTGTGTTCCGGTTTGGAGGGTATGGTTGCCGGTGAAATTACAGGCACATGAGACGTTTCATCTGTATTATTGAGACACAGGGTAGCGGACAGACAGGGTGGCGGGCGCAGTGCAGTTTCACATAGGGTGCGTCCTAGTTGGACGTGACCTATGTGATAATGCACTGTTCATAGGCAGATAGGTGCCGCTTAACATCCGGTGAGCCATCTGCTGGATCCGTCATTCCAAGTTGTATAAAAAAAAACGGCATTTATTGTAAGGTCTATTTGAAACACTATTTGTAAACTGATAAAATACAACCGCCGTTCGTTGCATTTTTCAGTTCTGCCCGTAAACAGACGAGTTTTTAATTATTTGTAGTGAGTGTAAGTACCCCGCGGCACTTCTCTTAGCTAACAGGCACGAAGTGATCATAGTTCAAGATCTCAACTTGAAATATTCGCCCAAATTATTCGCTTGGCATTTGCGGTTAACGAGCCATCATAAGCTACGTACAGACACGCGAGCCGGAAGCGCTTTGAGCAGTTAGGCTTGTCTGCGCGACGTACCTACCTACGCGTTAGCTCAATAGATCTAAGTACCCATCTCTTTGCCTTCCTCTCTTCTACCCAATAGTGCAGTAGATCTAACTAACTATAATGTCTACTTCGCCCTATCAAATCAAATCAAATATCTTTATTTCCCTATGACTAGTCAAAACGCGACATAATCCCTCTACGCATCAGGTACACCGATCTCAAACGCCAAGATGTGTAAGAGCTATGTTTCGCCTTAAGTTACCGATACTTTCAAACCTTTCTTTGAAAAATACAAAATCTTAACTCTTCCTTCGCTGTATATTTTAGAGACAGCAATGTTCGTCTGACACAATCCAGATGTATTTTGTCGGCAGTCTGATAAAGTTCATCGTAATAGGCGAGATCAGTATAAAGTTTGTGTCTGTAGCTCTAAGACAACACTGATGCGCAAAAGTCTCTTTAGTATGGCTCCATTTATTTATAACAAAATACCCCGATCACTGAGAGAGTTGCCAACTTCAATGTTTCAGAGAAAGCTGAGAACCATATTAAATATTAACTGATAAATGTTATATAAGGTACTTAAATTAATTTATGACGATAATTATCTTGACATGTGATGAAATTTCTTATTAATTTAATTCTCGTTTTTGTAATTTATATGACACGTTTAATTAATTAAATTTTCTGTGTTGTTGGTACAATTCATATTACTATTATTATTATTTATTCATATTATAATAATAATAATAAATAAATCATTTATTTGCACCATTTATATTGAAGGGCACATTACATTGAATCCAACATTATGACTTTAATATCTTTTTAACATGTAATTCAGCAATAAATATACTTTAACTTTGACTAGGATCAATGGTACTTTGTCAGTTTCAAATAGAGCTGCCGCTGGTCTGTGCGCAGCTTTGTATAACCGCAGAGCGACCTTCAGCGGACGTGTTCCACTCGTCTTTAGGGCGCATGCACGCACAAGCAGTTAATATGACATCATGCGAGGCGCTCTCACAGCCACACGCTCGAGTGAACCACTTCTAACACACTTTAGTAGTAGTAGAGCTTTTTTGTGAAAGAGTTCGTCCAGGGAAGTACTACCACCATACCTGTTTCTGCCGCAAAGCAGTAGTGCTCGCATTGCTGTGTTCCGGTTTGAAGGGTAAGGGTGCCGGTGAAATTACAGGCACATGAGACTTTTCATCTTTATGTCTCAGGGTGGCGGGCGCAGTGGAATGCCACATTAGGGCGCGTCCTAGGTGGATGTGACCTAAGGTAATGCACTGTTCATAGGCAGAGGGTACCACTTAACATCAGGTGGGCCATCTGCTTGATCCGTCATTCCAAGTAGTATAGAAAATAAATAAAAAACACGACGACGATTATAACAAAGAATTTTTTTTAAATATCTGTGAATGGCAAAATAATCATATTGTCCACATGATGTTAAAAGGTGACCTCTGCCTATAACAATGCATTACCTTATAGGGCAAGTCCATCTACGACGCGCCCTACGTGGCATTGCACCGTGACCGCTACCCTGAGACATCAAATCCATCTAGGACGCGCCCTACGTGGCATTGAACCGTGACCCCTACCCTGAGATATAAAATCCATTTAGGACGCGCCCTACGTGGCATTGCACCATGACCGCTACCCTGAGACATAAAGATGAAAAATCCGATGTGCCTGTATCTGTACCTATACCCTTAAAGCCGGAACATGTGAATGTGTGTGCTATGCGAGCACTACTTCTTTGCAGCAGAAATATGTATGGTGATAGTACTTCCCCGGATGACCTCATTCACAAAAACTACGACTGATAAATTAATTAAAATCACTTTTCAAATTCGCAAACACTTCAGAAACGTCCGTGTAGTAAAGGATCGTTGCGAACATAACATACAAAATCATAATAATTGTAATTTTATGTATTTATATTTGGTGTGCAACAATTGTACATTATGGTACAAGTGTGTAATGTTGGTGATTACCGCTGAGGCGCCATTGACATCCGAGCCGCTAGGTGAGGGTCTTAATAGAGCCGAGGAAGGTAATCATCAATACTCGTACACACGTGCATCATACGACGTTTTTCAACACACTTGTGAAGAAAATAATAATAAAAAAGAAATACACACTCTGTGTAAATGTTCAACTGTCTCTATAACTCACTTGTGAATAATAGCAATGAAAAAGTCAGTTTGATTACAGGTGACATTATGTGCCTAATTGCAGTGAAATTAGAGCCACTTTATGAGCAAGTGTGCAACAAATAATAGTGTACAATCTCGGTGTATGACGTCACCAGTTGATAGCAATGATGAGTGAATCGTAACATTGTATTGTGTTCTGTATATAAGCGACTGTGAGGTGTTCGTTACAATATTACCTCTACGGGGATGTCTTGTTGCGGCGCGTACATGCTCTCGTACACAGGATTTGCGAAGTGATTGCCGCCGTTCTGAAATATACAGTACACATTATTATTAACAGCCCAGCAATGGGCAGAGTGCCGACATGTCTTTGACAATTGGATTTCAATTATGAGCTTTAAAACAGTTTCCCGTACAAAACTTCGAGGAACCAATGTCGATGTTAGAGTATAAATAAATTAATCACTAAATGTTATATGTATACACCTGCACCCTAAATGACCTGTGCGAAGCCACTGAAAATGCTGTCGATGTGGCTAAATTTTGGTCTAAAACAATATAATTATCAATATAATATGGGAACCAACGACACGATGAATAAGAATAAGATAAGTATAAACTAATTCCAAAATGGCAAAATTCCAGTTTTATTATTAAGAAAACTACTAATACATTATTTTTCACTAGAAACGGGATATTTACCATGATTTTTGAGTTTTATATGTTCCCGATATTTCGGCACAGTTGCATGCGCCATGATCACGGGAGAACTGACTAAAGTCTTTGCGAGTAGATGTTATTGGCAGATATATCGATCTACCCTCTTTCTCACTCTTTTATTACGAACGATACCACTACCATCGGTTTCATTGTCACAATTCACACCAACTCGACACACAACACTAACGGTGTCCGGACGCGTAGCAGGTACCACACTTTTTTGATTCTTACACATTCTTACCACAGGCTTCCATACTACAGATAATTGAAAACCATCTTCTCTATTGAAGTTTCTGTACTTAGTAATCTCAATTGCCTCTTGTACCATTCTCGGTATGTAATGTCGCTCTGTCGAGATTACCTGCGGACTGTGTAGCTCGATCCAATGATTTGAGCCAGATTCCAAAAGGTGTTCTGCTATGGCTGACTTATGTATGTCCCTGTTCTTGACCGCTCGTATGTGCTCCTTAACCCGACACGCTATCGTACGTTTCGTTTGGCCAATGTACGAACTCCCACAGCTACAATCAATTTTATACACCCCTGGCTTTTCAAGTGGAAAACTGTCTTTTGGTGAACGCAAGTAGTGCGATATCTTCTTTAAGGGAGTGAAGATGGTCTTTACGGAAAACTTTTGCAGGACTTTCGCAATTTTGTCCGTCACCCCCTTAACATATGGCAGAAACGCTGGCCTACGTTCTACTCTGCATCTGTGGGGTCTTGGCCTAGGTCGGGATGGTAATGACCGAAGCTTATATCCATTCTTACGCAACACATGCTGGACATGAGCTAGCTCACTTTCAATGTGATTCTCATCACACAGGTCAACTGCTCGGTTGGTGAGAGATGTTACCACTGAATTGAGCTGCCGAGGGTGGTGGTGCGAATCAGCATGAAGATATCGGTCCGTGTGTGTAGGTTTTCTGTAAACAGAGTGGCCTAACCCACCATCTTCTCGGACCTGTACCAATACCAATATATCTGCCAATAACATCTACTCGCAAAGACTTTAGTCAGTTCTCCCGTGATCATGGCGCATGCAACTGTGCCGAAATATCGGGAACATATAAAACTCAAAAATCATGGTAAATATCCCGTTTCTAGTGAAAATTATGTACATAACCATGATAGTTTCAAAAGTTACTAATACATTATATATATATTTTTGATACAAACATTAATTTTATTATTAATTTGTAATAAAACTGGGATTTTGCCATTTTGTAATTAGTTTAAAATAAAATACTAGTGATTAAATTATAATAGAATTCTATCATCGACATTGGTTTTTTAAAGTTTTGTATGAGGTTTTGGAGCATCCAGCCCTCGCTGCCTATTGCCTATTACACGTGTTGAACGTGTAGGTAGTTATGTTCTTTGCCCAACAATATTGTATTATCATCGAAACTTAACGAAGCCCGGAAAGACAGACATACGAGCATAGCAAGATACATAAAAATACTAGGTACTTATATGAGAATATTATGACAAATATAAAACATTAGGGTGCGTCCTAGTTAACATCAGGTGGGCCATCTACATGACCCGACATTCAAAGTAGAAAAAAAAAAACAATTGTGGGCTGGAGTGATGCTTCTAGTGCTACTGCCTCGCAGAAAGTGAAAAGTAGAGTAGGTACCTATTCCCCTCGGGGGACCTTGAGCTTGCCTTGCGTGAGCTTGAATCCCTCGTTGCATTCATGATTCTAGTCGTAACTCCCTCGGGAGCTCCCGAGTTTAGCGAGGGAGTTATATAGAGTCATGAGTGAAGCGAGGGGTACAAACTGCCCAAGACGAAGACAGGCTTTATTCCAGAGGAGCATACTCTACTTTTCACATCTTCGGCGAGACAGTAAAAATTCACTGAAAATCACAGCACCAAACACCGTCTTTTGTTTCACATTCTTTGTAAACGCACCTTTTTTTTTGTTTAGTTTTGCTTATGGTGGCCATTTCGATTTTCAAACAAACCTCTTTACAATGCCATATGGTAATTTTTATACTTAGAGTTTTCCACGAGTTTCCACACGAATATGACGTTCCAAATTTAAATCACTTTACTCCCTAGGGAGTTTCATACAACTTCATATCCCTTAAGAGGTAATGCTTTTCTTTACGTTAAGGTTGCATGATATGTAATTGGACATTGTCGAGCAGGTGGTGTGAAAACTATATTAACATATAGCCACCATGGTCGAGTACCATGGTACCACAACACCCAGACCCTAAACAAATATTTGGAGATCATACAAACATTTGTTCCGCAGCGGGAATCGAACCAGCAACTTTCGTAACTCAGTCGGCTACACGCACGACGCGCTACAGAGGTGGTCAAATGTGTACCCTCTGTTCGTACTAAACGTTCCGGTTCTACATTTTTTGCTACATCGTAGGCTGCACCAACGATCAACCGAAGGTCTATCAATCAATATATATAAAATTGTTGCGTGACTAACTGACTGACTGACTGACTATCAATCAACGCACAGCCTAAACCGTAAAACCTAGAGACCTGAAATTTGGAGGGTACGTTGCTTTTGTGGTCTAGGAGTGCACTAAGAAAGTAATTCCTGAAATTCAACCCCTAACGGGGTGCAGCGGGGTGTTTAAGTTTGTATGTTAAATAATAACTGTTGGTTTATTGATAGGACTTCCTAAAACAATAGTACAAGAGTACAGAGTACTGACCGAGTGCGCGCGCGGCGCCGGCTCCTCGTCCTCGCCCGCCAGGTACATCGGGTTGGAGATCTCCACGTTGTCGGCGAGGCGCGCGTGCACGAACATACCGCTGCAACGCATACACACGAGTTATGAACAGCGCACATCGTCACTAGCCGCACTCCATACCGCTGGACACAGAGCGCGCTGTGAGAGTGATGAGACCACGTGTCATCGCGTCACCTCGCGCCGGGCACACTACGTGAGGTGCACCGCACATCGTCACCAGCCACACTCCGTACTCTCACAGCGCGCTCTGTGTCCAGCACAGAGCGCGCTGTGAGAGTGATGAGACCACGCGTCACCTCGCGCCGGGCACACTACGACTACCTAGACGCAATCCATTCTGGCTGTCGGTTTTTCGGCATATGTGAGCAGTCCATTGCCGCTTCAGCTTGCTAATCCAGCGAGCCATGTCTTTAGTTCTCTGACGGATAATCTCTTCGCGGATGTTATCCTTGCGAAACCCTGAGCTTGCTATAACTAAGTCAAATTCTCACAATAGGTACAGCGTATTGTCAGCAGCCGGTAGGCTTTGGCCACCCTGAAGAAGCTGAAGTAAGCCGTCCATAACTAGTTTAGAGGCACTTGAATTCGAGCAGCGCTGTAATTTTCGCGTGTATATGTGGCTGTATGTATTTTTCTGGAATGTCTTAGAGAGAGAGAGAGCTCACCGTCGCCTCCTGTGTATGAGGTACAGCACGGCCAGCACGAGCGCCGCCAGCGTCACCAGCGTGAGGATCGCCGCGAGCCAGGCACCCGCCGCGCCCGCGCCCAGCGTCACTGCGCCGAGCGGGGGCGTCGCGCGCACGCCCGCGCAGGTCGACCCCGTCGGGCACACGCAGTATGTGGAGCCCACTTCTGTCTCACTCACTGTTAACATAATACAAGGATGTGAGTCGTGCGGCATGAGTGCGGGATAGTAGCTGCATGGTAGAGGTACGCACGGTCCGGGCCCCACACGCAGTGCTGCGGCGCGGCGCACGCGCGCAGGCAGGCGTGGTCGTGTCCCAGGTACATGCCGCAGCGCGCGCCGCCAAACAGCCCCGCGCACACACACACGCGCCCCGCGTCCGTGCCCGCGCAGCGCCCGCCGTGCAGGCACGCGCCCGCGCCGCACGGCTCGCCGCTACCCGGCTCTGGAAACAACACAACTCATCAATTCAACGTCTGTATGAGACCTCGTCAGTCGTTTAGATTAATATGAGGAGAATATACATGTATTTTCCACTTTAGTGTCAGTGGAAGGTCGCCCTTCATCACTTTCATGGACCAGTAACTCTCCACTCTCTCTGTTCCAGGTGTCGTCTTCTCTGCCTGTTTGCAAGAGACAGTAACTATGGCCCATGTGACTGCACTGATCGACTCAGACGATCAGGACTGATGTTATTCACCTCCCTCGATCGACCCTGTGCTCGGCTGGTGATGAAGCGTGTCTGTGCGCGGTTCATCATCAGTCCACACTCGAGGCCCGTCCGCTGAGCTCTTGGAACATCAGGGCACAGGTGCAAGGAGAACCATGTTGTGGCGAACCTTGAGTCGGTGAGTGTTGTCGCGACTTCAGTTCCTCTATTTGCTCAAAAGGCCGTCTGTCAGGTTTCCTTTCAGAATTACTACATTCCTTGTAAATCAGGGGACAGTGGTCCACTCTTGGTTTAATAAACGACTTCAAAAAAAAAGGAGGAGGTTCTCAATTTGATTATATTTCAAATGTTACCTATCGTTTGAACCCAGTGTGTCGGCGAACAGAGAAGTGTGTATTGTTGATACAAATAACAGGGGTCACATTATCACAGAAAGTAATCAACCTGTAAGAGAACGTAGGCAACCAGAAAGATATGGTTTTGACGAAATAGATTAGTTATTAAGCTAAGCTAGTAAATAAGGGTGGAGGTATTATATATCTCTGGTCATATTGAGTAAGCCAGACTCGAATAAACGACAAGCGTCGACGTTTTCAATGATTACATTGATAATGTCGCAATGAAGTGCATCTCTCGACTTTGTATACATTTTCATTTGAAATCAATTTTACTGTATTCTTTTTACTAACCCACTACTGGGCAAAATCCAGTCTCAATCAGCAAGGTCTCCCCCAAAATTTTCCGCTCATCCTGGTTTTTGGCTGTCCCCCCCCCCCCCCCCCCTTTCTCGTAAGCCTTGAGATCGTACCGCCCGCGCCTAGTTACTAGTATTTATTGGACAATTCATTATTACATTTAATTTTGTTGTTCTTCTAATTGGAATTTAAGCCTTTATTTACATAAAGAATAATACAACCAACACAATTAGGCATCAACAAAATAAAAAAAATACAAATAAAACAGTTGAGCTACCAGTAGAGCGTTGCAAACGATCTAAAGGTAGCTCAAATAATCCAAATCACTACCAGACGGAAGCGTCCCTAAGATGCTGGCTGCAATACCACGCTGAATGGCAATACTAATGCTTTGAGCCAGATAGGAGCCAGCTGTTGGGTCACACGTCGCTTCGACCAGACGCCCTGAAAGAATTTTGAAAACGCGAAGGGCCCCGGGCCCTTCGGACTCCAAGTCTCGACCCTCGGGTCCTAGAATCTCGGACCCGTAAGCTCTATCGAGACTTGCATATTTGCGCCTTTTAAGGTCCTCAGCGGAATCTGCCGCCACACCAGCCCTAACTGATGTCCCGGACAGATGAGATGGCGCAAGGGTATCAACGCATGTAGCTTCCCACACCAAAGACCTACCCTTCTCGCACGGAACAAGAGTCATGCCGTCAGGAAAAAAGAGCCACAAGAGAAGGAGTTAGAATTTTGACAACCATAGACCAAATGCTATAGACGGAAGACAAGAACGCTACACTTTAAATTTTACAATTACATACCTAAGACTCCTGATTAAACAGTCAAACAGAACGAAAAGCATAAATTTAATAACATACATTTATCTGACAGGTACACATGGAATAAGCAGAATCTATTTTAAAAACACACGAATAGTAGATCCGACTGATAATGATGATGAAATTAGTACAGTGAGCTGATCAATATGAGCCCAAACACGGCCAGTCTACTAACCATCGAGGAGCTCCGTTTTGCACCATCATCAGGTCAGCTCGCTGTCACCATCATATTGTATTGTCATCGGAACTTTACTGGTATGCCAAATTTAGGCTCAATCAGATATCGGAAAGTGATCGAAAATTGATTACGGAAAACAAGCAAATAAGTACCAATAAGGTAAATAAAACCAAATCAGTAAACTCGAGCGGCCAAATTGTTGATCCCACGATATTAACTTCGAATTGTAATGCCGATCCCAGAATATTCACTTCGAATTGTAATGCCGACCTCACGATACACGATATTAACTTCAAATTGTAATGCCGAGCCGACCCCACGATATTAACTCCGAGTTTTAGCCGCGAATGTTCATCCCGACTATGGAACATTCACTGTGCGTGGTCCGACTCGCACTTGACCGGTTATTTATATCTGTTAACATACCTCACCTACAATTGGACATCTTTAACGACCTTACTAATATGTTACATGTCAAAGTCACGATGTTTGTATTGTTTGTTACTCCGCTGAAACTAATTGAGTTACATACTAATTGGTAAAACGAGAGCGAAGCCACGGGCTGACACTAGTAATAAATACTGACCGGCGCTTTCGCGTTTTCTTCGGCCCATTATAGAGTACACACTGGGGCTGCAACCACCTCACTTCACTCTACTTATTATATTGTTTGAGGAGTGTTTTCAGACGCTCCCCAATCACTTACCCCACCCACACAACACTACACATCAATCGATCTAATATCTTTACATAGTTATTTACAAACACACTTTCCTGTAAGAGGTACCGGTATCCATATACATATCCATTTTTCAAGATATTCAATGAGTAATCTGGATTTATCAGTTCGATAATAATGACTCACTTTTCCCCGCATAAAGACTTATTTTATGTACTTATATTAAAACATCGTAACGAGTTTACAACACCAGCGAAGAGCAGACGACACACGTCAGCTCGTTCACGGCGGCCGCTCGCGACTGTCGGCGAGCGCCGGCCCGCGACCGGTGTCAGAGCTACGACTACTCGATGTTGTAATGTCCAACGATACTGGTCTGCCGTGAACTTGAGCTTCCATATAACGTAGCACCAGGCAGGTCTGGAGGGATGGCTGAGACGAGATTTGATAGTTGACCTAGCACCAGGCAGGTCTGGAGGGATGGCTGAGACGAGATTTGATAGTTGACAGCACCAGGCAGGTCTAGAGGGATGGCTGAGACGAGATTTGATAGTTGACTTAGCACCAGGCAGGTCTGGAGGGATGGCTGAGACGAGATTTGATAGTTGACTTGGCACCAGGCAGGTCTGGAGAGATGGCTGAGACGAGATTTGATAGTTGACTTAGCACCAAGCAGGTCTGGAGGGATGGCTGAGACGAGATTTGATAGTTGACTTAGCACCAGGCAGGTCTGGAGGGATGGCTGAGACGAGATTTGATAGATGACTTAGCACTAGGCAGGTCTGGAGGGATGGCTGAGACGAGATTTGATAGTTGACTTAGCACCATGCAGGTCTGGAGGGATAGCTGAGACGAGATTTGATAGTTGACTTAGCACCAGGCAGGTCTGGAGGGATGGCTGAGACGAGATTTGATAGTTGACTTAGCACCATGCAGGTCTGGAGGGATGGCTGAGACGAGATTTGATAGTTGACTTAGCACCAGGCAGGTCTGGAGGGATGGCTGAGACGAGATTTGATAGATGACTTAGCACTAGGCAGGTCTGGAGGGATGGCTGAGACGAGATTTGATAGTTGACTTAGCACCATGCAGGTCTGGAGGGATAGCTGAGACGAGATTTGATAGTTGACTTAGCACCAGGCAGGTCAGGAGGGATGGCTGAGACGAGATTTGATAGTTGACTTAGCACCATGCAGGTCTGGAGGGATGGCTGAGACGAGACTTGATCTCTATCTTGAGATAGTTGATCAAAATTAATAATCTGGCAAACCTTCTTTATCATTGTTCTTCATTCATTCAGAAACTTTTATATGATATTAATTTCCAAGTTCCACAAAACCGGAACAAAGCAATTGAAGTAATAGCGTCTACGGATATACCTAGAGGCAGTTAAATGTAATTAACTCAACCCCAGCTAACTAGGAGCCGACGGGACGCGGCCACTGAGTCGAGTCGGTTTCCATAGGGACCACCTACAACGAACAATAACATTAAATACATTTCCAAGGGTTTGCCTGAAGACTAAGTTGGAGAGGACGATCCCACTAATATCATAAATGACAAAGTTTGCTTGTTTGGATGTGTGTATGTTTGTTACTCAATCACGCCAAAACTGAAGCTTTTTCGAAATTTTATATATGACCTGGATTGAGCTATAGCCTAATATTATCGCGGTATTACGCGAGCGAACACCATGGCAACGGATACTCCTTGACGACCTCTGTGGCGCGGCGGGCGAGTAGCCGGCTGAGGTGCGAGAGGTTGCGAATCTCGCTGCGGAACAAATGTCTGTATGATCTGCAAATATTAGCTCCGTGTCTGTGTGTTGTGGTAGCATGGTACTCTTAGTTCCTGATACATTGAATTGGGATATTATTTGTGTTAAGAAACATTTAGGACCGGGCTTGTTAGTATTCCGGCCAAATACTATATATACATTAATTATTTGCAAAGATGTTGTAATTGTTCAGTAATCTCAAGATCTTGGCAAAGAAACAGGTACCTAGCAACATTACCTACGCAGAAGTGCACATTTAAATTATGAGCCGAAACGCACACAGAAATTAGTTGTTATTTCATTTGATATACAAAGGCGCCCACATTATTTGAAAGTCAATGTTAAAGTCAAGGTGATTGGCCTGCATTAAAGTCGAATTAATCATAAATAGTATCCAACAGGTCACTAGAACCACCGATTATCTGCATTACCGAGTCAGAAACTACAAAGATAACCACTCACTCGGCGCAATGCAATGCCACATAGGGTCCGTCCTAGGTGGACGTGACCTATGGTAATGCACTGTTCATAGGCAGAGGGTACCACTTAACATCAGGTGGGTCATCTGCTTGATCCGTCATTCCTAGTATAAAACATTAAAAAAAACTCGGGGCTCGTATCATTCCAGCCATTTGTCCGAGGCGAGCATCGAATCTTACTTCCCATCCCAGGCTGCTCGTCCGCCTCACTACTGAGGTGTACAACGAACTTCTCGACAACTCAATTCTCAGAAATGGTAAAACCAGCCGGAGTTTCCGTGCAAGTTACCAACGGGAAAGCCCCGAGGTGATTTTGCAAGTTTGACAGCACGTTAGACAAACACACATTACAGGTACCAAGACTAGCAAGTACGGTAGGTACTTACCGGTCGGTCGACAGATCGCTAGGGTCTAGTCGCTGTGACTCACTCGGTGTGATAACTAGGTAACACTACGCACGATCAAATGGAAAATTGTGTAATAAGACTGGATCTTGTTTGGCACTTTCCTTATTTGCCGTTGGATATATTTGATGCCTTCAAAACAAGCCTAGCTTTATCAGATAGCAGTTTATCTCTGTCTAAAAACCCTTATTTACCTGACTTTACTCGATACTAGTACCTACCTCTGTGGCGCGGTGGGCGAAGGTTGTCCTGCGACGCAGGAGGTTGCGGGTTCGATTCCCGCCTCGAAACAAATATTTGTGCAATCGCAGATATTTGTTCAGGGTGATCTGGGTATTTTCTATGTACTTATAATAAAAAATATCTATCTATGTAGTATATTGTATTAAATATATCAGTTATCTATATAGTACCCATAACACAAGCTCTGTTTAGCTTGGGGCTCGATAATGTTGTGTGAACTGTCCAGCATTATTTATTTATTTATTTTATTCTACCTGTTTTGTAACACTAAGGAAGGAGGTCCCCAAGATACAGGTTAACCTAGTTTGGGGACCAACAATGTCATGTTTTTGTAAATGTATTTAACTGTTCAATGAACGTTATTGTATTGTATTCCTGTGTGTATAAACTATTGGTACCATGGTACCACAACACCCAGAACCGGAACAAAGTACAAACATTTGTCACGCAGCGGGAATCTAACCCACACCTCAATCTGAGTGAATAAGCACCACAGCCTTGTACATATAGTAAGTATGTACATACATAGATAGAACAACAAAACATATCAACTTATTAAGAAAATTATTCTTCAACAATTATTCGAGGTCTTATTATTAGTTGTGAAATACATTTTTAAATTTATGAGTTTTATTGTGATTATTTCTTGATGCTATCAATTTGTCAGCTGTTGGGTCGCGAGCGCGCCTGACGTCACGGAGACGACTCGCCGGCGAGAGGTCAAGGGTGTACCCGAGGTCGCGCATACAGCCTGCACCGTGTACCCACTACAACGTGCAACTTAGAGCCGTGAAGCAACTGTGTAAGATCGAAAATCGAATGGCTGTCGTTACTCGAACTGACCAGCATACTCTTTCAACATTTTTCGACCATATCAGCTTTGTCTTGGGTTGAAAATCAGGTGGCAGTTTTGTCTTGGGTTTACCAGGTAAATATGATTGTGCAATTCCTTATGTAAGCGATCTGCTTATGTGACACGACAACTTGTCTTAACTTGTGTCAGACTATTTGAATGAGTCGTATCGTACCCGGATAGTCCGGGGAAGTACTACCACCATACCTTCGTCCGGGGAAGTACTACCACCATACCTTCGTCCGGGGAAGTACTACCACCATACCTAGTAGTAGTAAAGCTTTTTTGTGAACGAGTTCGTCTGGGGAAGTACTACCACCATACCTATTTCTGCCGCAAAGCCTTAGTGCTCGCATTGCTGTGTTCCGATTTGAAGGGTATGGTTGCCGGTGAAATTACAGACACATGAGACTTTTCATCTTTTTTTTGTTAAGTATTATATTATTTAAGTTTCTTTATAGTGTACCTATACCTACTAACTACCTTAATTTTGTAAAAATTGCGTTTATATGTTTTTGTTGTCACAGAAATAAACTTTTTATGCTTTTTTATACTCATCTTTATGACTCAGGGTGGCGGGCGCAGTGCATTGCCAAATAGTTTTTTTTAATACAACTTGGTTATCGCATCGGGCTGATGGCCTACCTGATGTTAAGCGGGACCCTCTGCCTATGAACAGTGCATTATCACATAGGTCACGTCCACCTAGGACGCACCCTATGTGCCATTGCATCGCGCCCGCCACCCTGAGACATAAAGATGAAAAGTCTCATGTGCCTGTAATTTCACCGGAAACCATACCCTTCAATCCGGAACACAGCAATGCGAGCAATACGGCTTTGCGGAAGGAATAGTTATGGTGGTAGAACTTCCCCGACTCCGACTCCGAACTTCCGAACTCTTTCACAAAAAAGCTCTACTACTACTACTAAATAGGTATGGTGGTAGAATTTCCCTGGACGAACTCCGGACGGGTGCGTCCTAGGTGGACGTGACCTATGTGATTGATAATATACTGTTCATAGGCAGAGGGTACCGCTTAACATCAGGTGGGCCATCTGCTTGACCCGTCATTCCAAGTAGTATAAAAAAATCATTTTATAAAAATTGAAAAATATATATACCACGGAAAAATATATATACCACGGAAAAATATATATACCACGGAAAAATATATATATACCTATATATTTTGTCATGTTTTTAAGCGCGCGATGCTAAGGACATTGAAGCACCCAATACGCATACGCCCGCGCCCTTAGTCACGATGCTGAAGCAAGCGTTCCTGTATAGTTTGACCCGTAATTAGACTCGCAATCTTGATCATATTACAAGAGCTGTTGGCGAGTTGACTCACAATGACGTTAGTATAACTATGTAAATAGCCTCCACTTGAGGAAACCAAACTTACAATGAAACAATATAATTAGTGTTAAGATATCCGCAATTATTACCTGTATTGTAATAATAACACCTTTAACCAGTGAGTTGTAATAGTTGAAAGCTGTACTGAGAGAAAAAATAAAATAAAGAAACACCATAGGGTTTTTAATAATACAGAAAATGGTGAACTACCTAACCTACCTACCAAAACACTTCGGCACTGTCCTTTAAAACAGACTGTATGTACGCGAGACTACGGACTAATTTACCATTCACTTGAGATTCGCCACACATGTGAGATCCGAAACTTATCCACCATGGTGGATCTGAGCTACATGATAGATAATTATTAGCTCTCTCTTGCATGGTGGCTACACCATGTTAGAATTAAGCAGGAAGAATGATGTATGTAGGTGAAATACGCCATTAACCACTGATCAACACTGATCTACCATTAGCTGTGCTATAAAAGTAGGGCTGCCATCAATTTTGAGACATATTTTAGAACGGATGCTTGCGAATTGTGTTCATGCCGGATCAAAATGACTTGCTGACACCGGGACACAATGCTTCAAACTGGGACATGTCCCGGTGTACCGGGGCGTATGGCAGCACTATATAAAAGGCATTTGACAGCATGCAAGCATGTTGCCGGAAATCGCATGCCTTTGATCGTACTTTCTGAAACATGCTGCCTGTTAGTACCGAGCGCAACTTGTACGCATCATCTGAACCGGGCCCTGCGTGTTCTAAGACACGGTCGTCAAGGGAACACCACCACATGTGAGGTAACATTTAGCATAGTTTGGCACAATAGAACCGGATTCACGATCGCACGTCACATAACGAGTTATGAACGAAAATACCACAATATCTCGATACAACAGTGAGTATTATTTTATCTGCGGTGTTACGTAGTTAAAGTATAAATTACGGAAGATATTCATTATTATTCAAAACAGTCATTAATTATAGTATTTGTAATTATAATTGGTCCGTTTCAATGTATTTTCTTTGTGATTATTTTATCTCAAACTTGCTTGGTTGGATCAATATAGGTAAATATTTCGAGGGCCTTCTGCGAGATAAATCGCCGGTATCGTTAGTATAAAATCCATATAATGTCGTGTTATCACATCGAGAATTTCACTACGAAAATAAAAAATCACCACCAAACAAAATGGGTAAATGATTGGTGAATGAGAGTGATTTCCAATCGCAAAAACAAACAATGTCATTTATAAGGATTGTATCTGTTGATTTAACTCAATGAAGGTATATTTTTATACAAACGTGTTTATTTTGCCGTTTTTATTGATAATGGTACGGAACCCTTCGTGCACGAGTCCGACTCGCACTTGGCCGGTTTTTAAGTTATCTAACATGTCAATATGTATTATATATGTATGTTGGATATGTAATAATTTCCTGAAATTTATATTTTTTTTTTGTAAATATTGGGCGTGTTCATTGACTATGTCGGAAGTGGGAAACCATTTGTCCATGTTTTAGTCTGTGCTTGCCCTCTGCTGATTGGCCTGCGTGTAAAGGTGTTGTATTGCTAGGGAATCTTTTGAAAGGAGCGAGAAAAACGAAACGGAATGACTCATTCTCCAGGCCGCGCCCGTGGGTTCTACTGGTGCTAGCTAGAGACTCACTCGTATGCTGCGTGTGGTGGTCGAGCTCTGTGCCGGCGGGCGGGGTGGCGTCGAGGTCGCGCGACTCGTTGCTCTGCGCGCGCGGCACGACGCAGTCGGCGTCGCTGCAGGCCGCGCCTGCGGGTGCATCTGGTGCTAGCTAGAGACTCACTCGTATGCTGCGTGTGGTGGTCGCGCTCTGCGCCGGCGGGCGGGGTGGCGTCGAGGTCGCGCGACTCGTTGCTCTGCGCGCGCGGCACGACGCAGTCGGCGTCGCTGCAGGCCGCGCCTGCGGGTGCTGCTGGTGCTAGCTAGAGACTCACTCGTAAGCTGCGTGTGGTGGTCACGCTCTGCGCAGGCGGGCGGGGCGGCGTCGTGGTCGCGCGACTCGTTGCTCTGCGCGCGCAGCGCGGCGCAGGCAGCGTCGCAGCAGGCCGCGCCTGCGGGTTCTACTGGTGCTAGCTGGAGACACACTCGCGTGCTGCGTGTGGTGGTCGCGCTCTGCGCTGGCGGGCGGGGCGGCGTCGTGGTCGCGCGACTCGTTGCTCTGCGCGCGCGGCGCGGCGCAGGCAGCGTCGCTGCAGGCCGCGCCTGCGGGTTCTACTGGTGCTAGCTAGAGACTCACTCGCGTGCTGCGTGTGGTGGTCGCGCTCTGCGCTGGCGGGCGGGGCGGCGTCGTGGTCGCGCGACTCGTTGCTCTGCGCGCGCGGCGCGGCGCAGGCAACGTCGCTGCAGGCCGCGCCTGCGGGTTCTACTGGTGCTAGCTAGAGACTCACTCGCGTGCTGCGTGTGGTGGTCGCGCTCTGCGCTGGCGGGCAGGGCGGCGTCGTGGTCGCGCGACTCGTTGCTCTGCGCGCGCGGCGCGGCGCAGGCGGCGTCGCTGCAGGCCGCGCGCTGACAGCGCTCGCCGCTCCAGCCGGGCGCGCACTCGCACGACACGCCGCTGTCCGCGACGATGCACGTGCCCTGCAGGAGGACGCACGTCACGCTACTCTCATAGTTTCGATCAGCTCTATGTTATGTCCAGGGCTGCTTATTACAACAGTCGAAACACGTTTAAATTGTTCAAGTAAGGACACTATCTATGTCAATAGCAAACAATTGAGTATATTCACGTAGATGATCTCTCTGAGTTACCTGGTTGAGGCAGTAGGTGCAGTCCTCGGGGCGGCACTGCGCGCCGCGCGCACCCGCCACGCACACCGCACGCGGCCCGCACTCCGGCCCGCTCACACATTTTTCGCAACGAACACCTGTATTAGGTATATCATATTGAGTATGCATAGCACTACACTGCACTGCACTGCAAACTTAATGATATGTAGTTTCAGATTCGAGATCATCAATCGTAGTTGCAGAGCTATATATGCGGATCAACCGGCGCGAGGCCGCAAACATACCGTAATATCCAGCGGCGCAGACGCAGTGCGCCGTGGGGCCCGGCTGGCGGCACTCGGCGCCGTTCGCGCAGCGCAGCGCCGCGCACGCGTCCTGCGCGCGCGCGGGTGCGGCGCGCGGCGGCGTGGCGCAGCGCGGCCCCGAGTACCCTTGTACGCAGATGCACTACAACAGAACAGCAATAACGGCGTGACAATCATTATTTGCACCCCAGACCAGCCTGCGATGTGCTAGTACTGAAAAGAGGCTTCAAACTGTACCAACTAACGGATGTGGATACCTTGAGCGGTGGCAAGGCCAGCTTGTCCGTAGTAGTAGCAGGCTGCGGGTCCAGCACGCACACCCCCCTGTGCTGGCAGTACCGCGCGCAGCGGTAGTGCTGACACCTCGCGCCTGCGTATAATGGGCCACAGGCACAACGTTCCGTATCTCCGTCTCGCTCGCACACGCCGGTCCCGCACGAGAGCGAACAGGACGTGTTGGTTGCCTCGCTTGTGCTTGAAGTGTTGGGGAGGCCGCTTCGTGATATGACACAGGTCAGGTTCTTCTGTGCGCATAGAAAGCGGTGGTTGAGCACTGCACGGTATATATCCTACATAGGGTATTATGTAAGTGTGTACAAGAATTACATTAAATCAGGAAAGTTAAAGGCAGATAAAATGCTCTCGCTTGTGGCGCCAAATAAACAATTTTGGTGTTTTTGCTCATTCCAGCTCATCATCAATTCTTCAGATAGCGAAAGTTGATTTCGCGAAAACTAAGAGACAACACACATAGTAGATTTAACACGTAGTACATTTTTTTAGTAGTAGTAGAGATTTTTTGTGAAAGAGTTCGTCCGGGGAAGTACTACCACCATACCTATTTCTGCCGCAAAGCAGTAGTGCTCGCATTGCTGTGTTTCGGTTGGAAGGGTAAGGGTGCCGGTGATATTACAGGCACATGAGACTTTTCATCTATGTCTCAGGGTGGCGGGCGCAGTGCAATGCCACATAGGGTGCGTCGTAGGTGGACGTGACCTATGAGGTAATGCACTGTTCATAGGCAGGGGTTACCGCTTAACATCAGGTGGGGCCTCTTGCTTGTTCCGACATCCAAGTAGTATAAAAAAAAAAAAAAAAAAAAAAAACATGTTTTAATTGATAGTATCTCATAAATATTAGGTCTTAACCTATGAAATTGGCGTATTTTATGAAAGAAGATAACGTATTTTTTTCCTATCTACACTAATATTATAAAGAGGAAAGATTTGTATTTTTGAGTGTGTGTATGTTTGTAATGAATAAACTCAAAAACTACTTTGCCGATTTCAAAAATTATTTCACCATTGGAAAGCTACATTCACCCTGGCTACCAGGGGGGGAGGGTAGGAGGGGGGGGGGGGGGGGGGCTGTTTTTCATCCTGAACCTACCCGTGCGAAGCCGGGACCAGTCGCTAGTATTTTATATTTCTTATTAATCAAAGTAATAACCCATGCAACCAATGCATCTTTGCCAAAGCAGTGGCAGTTTATTGATGCCTTTCTTGAAGAATCATACTAGTTTGTAAGGTGTGCAATAAAGTATTTTCATTCATTCATTCATTCAGCTGGACGGGACTTGACGGAAGGCAATCAATTCTTCAAATGGTGAATGAATGCGAATGTTCAATGGTTTCAGCGGACGATCAGCGTTGTGTTGCTACAACACAACAAATGCTGAGCTGGACGCCAATTTGTATCAGTGATGCGTGACTACAAATTAGTTTTAACTTTCTTTGTTAATTTTTGTTTCTGTGTGTGTGTGTGAGTGTGTGCGTGTGTGTCGTTTTGTATCTGCGTTTGTTCACAAAAAAAATGCTTTTTCTTTCTTTCTTTTTTCTTTCAAAGACATTTTGTACTGCCTATCGGGTATTTAATTTTTTTCCCGGCAAAAAGTTATCCAAATTCTGGAAAAAGTAGAAGTCTGTAGGCGCAAGGTCTGGTGAGTACGGTGGCTGACGGAGAGCTTCCAACCCCAACTCTTGTAACTTGGAGACCTTCTGCTGAGCAGTATGAGGTCGCGCGTTGTCGTGCAGGAGCAGTGGGGACGAATAATTGAGCAAAGCTGGTTGGAGACGTGCGAGCTTCTCCATCATTGTGTTCAGTCCTCACAGTACACATCTGCAGTAATGCTCATCCCATTTGGTAAGAAGCTGTGATGAATCACACCGGCGCTAGACCACCAAACAGTGACCATCACTTTTCTAGGGGTAAGTTTTCGTTTAGGGCATTGTTTATGTGCTGAGCTAGGATCCAACTAACTTGCTGAGCGCTTGCTATTGTCAAACAGAATCCATTTTTCGTCGCAGGTAACAATGCGGTTCAAAATTCCTTCGTTTGTGTGCCTGCTGAGCAGTGCAAGGCACGTCTCGACGCGTACTTCGCGCTGGCGATCATTGAGTTCGTGGGGCACCATTTGACACAAATGGACCAATATTGTTTTGATGCTAACATCGAAAGCTGCTGCTTCTTCAGCAATAGATTGAGTATCATCCACAATCGCCTTTAATTAGTCATTGTCGACCAAAGTTTTCGGACGACCACGGGGTTAATTTTTTAGGTCGAAATTTCCAGAACGGAAGCGGGCAAACCAACAACAGGTGGGTGCGTTCGTTTGTAGTATTCGCTCCGTAAACATCGTCGATGCTGCGTGCCGCTTGTGCCGCGTTGCTGTCACGATGGTACTCATATTCCACAATTACTCGATTTTTTTAACTTATCCATGGTGAAAAAAAAGATTCAAACGCGACGAAAACATAACGATAATCAGAAAAAAAATACTAATTTTTTAAAAAGAATTCCATGTTTTTAATTTGATATTATAATACATAGTCAAACAAAAATTATTTTGATTTGATAAGGCCAGTACGGCAGAACGGCAATTTCATAGGCAAAGACCTATTATCATCAGTTTAGCTACGAATACCCTAACAAAAAATTGCGTTAAACAGGTTGTTCAATCAAAATGTAACTTATGGGATTACTTCGATGTCTGTCCGTCTGTCGGTGCGTCGTCCTTCTGTTTCGGAACAGTGCCTAATGATGACGATAGTATTACCTACTTGCACCTGGAACTCATGTGAGGACCAACTGTGGCGCGGCGGGCGAAGATTCGCCTGCGACGCAATCTGCAGATATATGTTCAGGGTGTTCTGGGTATTTTCTATGTATAATCAAAATATCTATCTATGTAATGTATATTGTATTAAGTATGTCCGTTATGTAGTACCCATAACACAAGCTCTGCTTAGCTTGGGGCTAGATAATATAATATAATTTCATTTATTTCAATCAACAATTGGATCATAATTGTGTTAGTTGTTTTCTTATCCTAGGTTAGGCACTATAAACATTCTGATACAAAGAAGAAATAATCAAGAAATAATTAATATGCCCAATCTTACAAAATTAAATAGTGAGGTAATAATGATAATAGATAATGTTGAGGGAACTGTCCAGCATTATTTATTACAGTTACAGTACAGTACAGTTGTACAGTTGATCTGAGAGCTCCCTACCGCGGCAGTACTCACGTCCGTGGAGCGGTCGGCCGGCACGAGCCCGTCCGGACATAGGCACGCCACGACGCGCGCGCCGGCCGCGCGCACGCACAGCGCGCTTGCGTCGCACGCGGACAAGCACGGGTCGCCCTCTGCAACACAAGACACTTGTTATACATTGCTCCTCCAACTTATACATTGCTATTACTGTGTTGGCCGGGCCGAGCGTGTGCGATGCATTGAACAGTACTGTACGTATACTGATTACTATTCCACTTCCTCACACTCTTGCTCGTCTAATATAGTTAAGCTTATTTTACTTTTTAAATGTTTAAGTACTAGCCTGTTGTGACTCTGTATTTGTACCTATCATCAGACAATTAAATGTCCTACCAAAATGTTTTCTGTAAACCGGTAACAGATCTCTACAACACAGGCGTGCCTAGTGTGGAGATCGCTAGAAATAGCACATTTGTATTCACACACAATTTTTTTTTAGACTTAGTTTTATTTAGTACCTAATCTCTAGCGTATAAAATATTTTTCTCTTTTTTTACTTACCAGGAGACACCGGGAACATAGCCGCATGCGCTAGCGCCAGCGCTGACAGCGGACGCGGGGCCGCGCGCACGCGCCGCGCCACGCCCACGCCGCGCCGCGGGATGCGCATCACGCCCCGCCCCGCCGCGCACCACGCCCACTCCTCCCACGCCGCCACGCGTGCGCACGCGCGCCCGTGCACCGTCGTTATCGTGAGAGAGTTGTTGGCAGTTGCTAATACCGCTTCTGTTATATGAAACATTGTTATGATATAGAATGTAGAGGAGACATGTGAGGTAATACGTAGTGACAGTGTCGACTCACCGCCGTGCACGTAGAGGTGCGGCGCGCGCGGCGCGCCCGGCCGCTGCGCGAACAGCGCGATGGTGGCGCGCCCGCCGCCGTCGACGCGCACCGTCTCCAGCGTGTCGTAGTACGCGTCGACCACGTAGAGCCGGCCGGCGGGCGCGTAGAGCGCCAGCGCCGTCAGCCGCCGCGCGCGGCGCGCCACCAGCCGCCGCGCGCCGTCGCCCGCCTGGCTAGCCGCCCACAGCCCGCCCGCGGCGCCGCGGTCCGTCCAGAACATCTGCCTGAGTAACACATGACACGTTACACGACCAGCTCTACGCACCCCACGCCCCGGCGCCCCCGCCCCCCCGGCGCACACACTCACCTCGTGTCGTTGTACAGCACGATGTCGTCCGGCTCAGCGTCGTCGCGCACCACGAGCGCCGTGCGGCGCCGCCCGTCCAGCGCGGCGCAGTGCACGCCTGCGCCCCCGCCCCCCGGCGCGCCCGCCGCCGTCCAGTACAGCCGGCGAGCCGTCCACTCCACCGCCACGCCGCGAATGGCACCCGCTGAACGGATCTAACAACAATATCCCATCGATTACCAAACTGTGCAAACTTTGACGCCACTAGCCTATTAGGTATTTAAACAACAATTACGATGCTCCAGTTAGTCAATCAGTGATAGAGAGAGAGCACACAAACTGCAAAACTTTGTACTGCTGGCGCCCTCTATAGATTACCACAATGGTAAACTATTATGATAAAACAAACGAACATAGAGTGCAGTTACAACACCATTAACCTATACGAATTCACAAATGGACTTTTCGCGATGAGCCTTGGTTCATATCGTCATGGACGGGACCCCGCGCCCACTAAACTGGTGCCAACACACTGGCACTGGCTGCTGTTTACTGGTCTCTCTCGGCTCGAAACATGAGCACGAACAATCAGTGACATGTTCAAAGAATGCGTACAGTTTACTAATATCATACATATAACTTTTGAAACTATCATGGTTATGTACATAACAAACAAACAATAACATCTACTCGCAAAGACTTTAGTCAGTTCTCCCGTGATCATGGCGCATGCAACTGTGCCGAAATATCGGGAACATATAAAACTCAAAAATCATGGTAAATATCCCGTTTCTAGTGAAAATTAATATCATACATTTTAGCTACACACTATATACTCACGATGGTCTCTGCGCCGGAGGACGCCAGGTCGCGGGTGTGATGCGGCGCCACCATGTGTCGCGTGACGTCACGACGCGTCACGCGTCCGTCCTCGTCTCCCCACCAGACCCACCACGTGTTGTCTATGAGAGCCACGGCTATGCTGTTGATCTCCGCCCTGACACACGTTAAAAAGAGCTCTAATACATGGGACTTATTTAGAGGAACAATTCATCAATCGAAAAAAAAGACTGAAATATGTACAAAAAGTTCGTAGTACAAACTGGCCACATACACATTAATATTTAATTTGAAAAAAGAATGACTTCAACAGTCTTGTTGCGTAGCTCAGGTTTCCAAAGGTTGCTTGCTTATACCAAAACTGGAATGATGGTGATTGTTCACTGACGAGTCTAGGTTTTGTCTTAATCCTGATGATAGGAGGGTTGAAGTTTGGAGATGACCCAGAGAGAGATACGCTCAGTGTAAAATTGTCGGAAGAGAGTTATATGGTGTAGGGTCAGTAATGTTATGGGGCGGTATTTGCATAGGGGCACGTACGTTGCATAAGAGTTACACATCGTAGAAAATGTATCCCTGACTGCGGCTCGTTACGTAACTGACATCTAAGAACCGATTGCATGCGCTTTGCCCCATACATCGGAGATAATTTTCAATTAATTGCAGGACAATGCACGGCCCCACACTGCAGCGATAGTTTGGGAGTATCTTGGAGAGGTCGAAATTGACGTTTTGCCGTAGCCAGCACGCTCGCCAGACTTAAACCCCGTCGAACATGTTTGGAATAAGCTCGGAAAACAAATAGAACAGCGGGATCTAGCACCAACAAACAGGAGATCTCAAAAGGGCACTGGAAGAAGAGAGAAATCGAATACCACAAGATTTCATTGATAACTTAAGCAAAGCATGCCGAGAAGACTGCAGGCAGTTTTAACAGCTTTTTACACCAAATACTGAATGTGCCCAAACACTCAACAAAAAATCCATGTAATGTCATAACATAATCACATTTTCAATTGATGATTAAAGGGTTAATTCTTCAAAACATCATTTTTGATATTTCTGTTGATTATTCTTGTGTTTTTTACTACAGAAGTTTTATTTTCATTCAAAATAATAAAATTATAAATTACAAAATTTATATACTACAAAAAAAAACTTTCAGTTCCGATCTGTTTCATTTTTGTCCCGTTCCTCTAATTATCTAATTATGTCCACGAGTGTAAAATCGTTAAGCCGAATTTACATTACGAAACTAGTGGCATGAAAGTAGTTCCGTGACATTAATTTCATCAACAATTTCACGTGTAAACGTCAAGTTTTACAATGCATGCATCGATTTTACGACACTGAAACAGTTTCATGTCGCGCGCGATTTTTGGATAAAACTAGTGTCATGCAACTAATGTCATCGTATAAGCGCGACGCGAAAATTAGTGTCGCGAAAGCGCCTGCGCTGTGGTGTGGAAAATAAGGCAATGCTGATGGTGGCATGGTCGGTCACTGCGATACTGTGTTTTTTTTTTCTTTATAATTGGCGCCGCTCGGCTTGTGCATTTGCCATTTTCAAGTAAGTATCTTTATTTTCACTATATTGTATTTTCAATATATTTTGCAACGTTACACTCCTTCCAAGTCGTCAAAGTCACAGTCGAGTCATGTGTTAGTAAAACGGTGGCCAATTTGACTAAATCTTGGTAGACAATTTCCACCAATTTCAAAAGTCACGCAATTCACTTCCATTTTATTTCACTACACTTGTGCTTTTTAAACGAGCTACATTAGTTAAAATGGCACCAAAATAACACAAAATAACTCAAGAAAACACTAGGAAAAGAAATAAAATAAAAGTAGACAACGTCTCTTTTCGAAAATGGCGGGAAGAGTCCTACTGTGGTTTTGACGACACTAGTTATGGAGTGAGGCTACGAGTGAGCACTAACTTGTCCCGGTCCAGTTCGTCCCAGTCGTCGGCGTCCTCCGCGACGCCAGCGGCATGCTTGTGAGCGTCCCACAGCCGCACCGCGCCGCCGCCCGCGACTACTAGGACTGCACGATCACCTACACACATGTGTATTATCATTAGCTAACTTGCTCACTTACAAAAACACAATAGTATTCATTAATTATTGTAATGCTGCACTGCACCCACCACCCTGAGGCATAAAGATGAAAGTCTCATGTGCCTGTGATTTCATCGGCACCTATGCATATATACCTTCATACCGGAACACAGCAATGCGAGCACTACTGCTTTGCTGCAGCAATAAGTATAGTGGTAGTACTTCCCCGGACGAACTCTTTCACAAAAAAGCTCTACTACCACTAGGTAACTGCTGTGTCCACAGAAAGTTATTTTGTAGGTATTATTATGTTGTATTTTTGTGTCGTATTGTTGTGTTGTATTTTTTATTTTATATTGTGAATTGTGTGTGTAGTGTTTGTGTTAACAAGTGACTAATACAACACAGTCTCGGGCACGTGAGAGTGGGGCAGCGCGCCAGTCATACGAGAGCCACGGGCGAGAATAGACGCGTCCGCCTGCACCCTGCTTGCTGTCGAGCCTGTGACTAGCGAATACGTTCCTACACTCGATCTACAAGTGCTACAGTGTGATTATTATGTACCTACTTCCCTATTTTTGACATGCCAATGTCATGCAAACTGGTTAAATAAACGAATATCTGAATGATTCCTAGTAGGTACATACCCATGGCTTCGCAGGTGAGAGTGCCGTCGGGAAGTTGTCGCTGCTTGAAGCCGGGCACGCACCTGTCGACAGAGACACGTGAGAGGGGCGTCGCGAGGCGTTGCGAGACAGAGCGAGACAGAGCTCACAGGAGGTACTCACTTGCACGTGTGGTTGTTGTGCTTGTGCAGGCAGCGCTGCGAGCACGCCGCGTGCGGACACGCGCGGTCCAGCTCTGCGGAAGACAACACGGTCACTCACACATTCACAGAGACACTGTGCGATCTGATGCGATCTTTGTCAACAGTGTACACACTACACAGTAAAACTTTTTTTTTTAAAATGCTGCTTGAATGAAGGAACAATCAGATGGCCCACCTGATGTTAAGCGGTAACCTCTGCCTATGAACAGTGCATTAACTCAGAGGTCACGTCCACCTAGGACGCGCCCTATGTGGCATTGCACTGCGCCCGCCAGCCTGAGACATAAAGAGAGAGATAGAGATAGAAGAGAGAGAGAGATAGAATTGCAAGAGTGTTTTATGTAGAGCCATCAACGTTATTACGTGATAACGTTGATGGCTCTAAATAAATACACAATTCAATTATACACGTTATGGCGTATTTTCTAATAATAACACGCCATAATAAGAGGGAGTGTACTCACCGGCGTCGCATGCGGCGTCGTCGAGCACGCAGCGTCCGTCGGCGCACAGCCGCTCGTCCGCGCCGCACTCCGCGCCCAGCCCGCGGCGCCGCGCGCCTGCGCACACACACACACCTCAACACGACACGTCATGCACGACCACATCGTGTGACAGCGGCACGAACCGCTTTCATTACCAGACTAGCACAAAAGATGTTCGCCCGCACGGAGGAGTCAGAGTTCCCTCACCTGAGGGAGCTGGCCCCGCAGCATGACAGGGACCCCCGAGGAAGACCGTACCCACGTGAGCCGGCCATAGTTCAAGATGAAAACCTCAATCGCTGTCTGACGCAGGCTGCCCTATTGGTGCCCCTACTGCGGGCTCCGAATACAGGGCCCCGCTGGACAGATAAAGAAAGAAGAGGCCCTAGCCCTAGGCGAAGACCCGCCGGCGCGTGAGACGAAAACTAGACGAGGCCTCAACACGACACGTCACGCACGACCACATCGTGCGACCACCGGCACGAACCGGAAGACGACGCATTCTAAAAAAAATGCGAATTTTCGCCTGCGACGCAGAAGGTTGCGGGTTCGATTCCCGCCTCGGAACAAATATTTGTGCGATCTGCAGATATTTGTTCAGGGTGTTCTGGGTATTTTCAATGTAGCATATCAATGTATGCATAATTCAAAATATCTATCTATGTAATGTATAGTATTAAGTATATCAGTTATCTAGTACCCATAACACAAGATCTGCTTAGCTTGGGGTTAGATCATGTTGGGTGAACTGTCCAGCATTATTTATTTATTATTTATTTATTCTAGGAAGGCGGTGGACTGACCACATTTGAAAAATCGCAGGAAGTCGGTGGATGGAAGCGGTTTAAGACTGGTCGTCGTGACATTCTATGGGGAGGTACAAGTCCAGCAGTGGACTTGCACAGGCTGATAATGATGATATCGGTTGTAGTTGTATCCAGTTAGGAATGGGCGCGTACTCACACAGCATGGCGGTCTCGTCGCTCGCGTCGGCGCAGTCGTCGAACCCGTCGCACATCAAGTGAGCCGGCGCGCACGTGCCGTCCGCGCACCTGCAACCACAACCAGTACGCGTTACCACGACCAGCCTCACGCGTTACCACAACCAGCCGTACGCGTTACCACGACCAGCCTCACGCGTTACCACGCGCGACACAACGCAACGCAACCACGAGGCGAATGTGGGTCGCGTCGTGTCGCCGGCCGGTCGCGCAACGTTACTAACATGTGTATGACAGAACAAGCAGATGGCCCACCTGATGTTGAGTGGTAACCTCTGCCTTTAACAAAGCATTACCTCATAGGTCACGTCCACCTAGGACGCACCCTATGTGGCATTGCACTGCGCCCCCCTTTAAACCAGAACACAGCAATTCGAGCACTACTGCTTTTCGGCAGAAATAGGTATGGTGGTAGTACTTCCCCGGACGAACTAATTCACAAAAAAGCTCTACTACTAACATATGGACGTCTACATCTAACGTTATATGGAAATGGCCAACAATATTGGCCGCGTAGGAAAGCTCAAAGTTGCGCAGCAGGCTATGGAGAGAGCTATACTCATCATGAATCAAGATCATCGACATACCCTCAGAATTAGCAAGTTGAAGTGGCAATGGGCAGGCCATATAGCTTGCAGAACCGATAACCGTTCTCGAGTAGCGACCACAAATCGGACGACGCAAAAGAGAAATGCCCCCTCTCGATGTATCAAAGACATTATAGTGGTCGCAGGAAGGCGGTGGATGGAGGCGGCGGATCAAGACCGTTCGTCGTGGCATTCTATGGGGGATGTTTATGTCCAGCAGTAGACTTCTATAGGCTGATGCTGATGATGATGGGGTGAGCCGAGCCCCGTCACTCACTGGAACATGTCCGAGGCGCACGCGCCCTCGCGACAGGCCAGCTCGTCCCGCCCGTCGGGACAGTCCTGCCGGCCGTGGCAGCGCAACGCCATGGGCAGGCAGCCCCCGCCGCAGCTCACGCGCGCCGCCGAGCCCCGTCACTCACCGGAACATGTCCGAGGCGCACGCGCCCTCGCGACAGGCCAGCTCATCCCGCCCGTCGGGACAGTCCTGCCGGTCGTTGCAGCGCCACGCCGCGGGCAGGCAGCCCTCGCCGCAGCTCACGCGCGCCGCCGAGCCCCGTCACTCACCGGAACATGTCCGAGGCGCACGCGCCCTCGCGACAGGCCAGCTCGTCCCGCCCGTCGGGACAGTCCTGCCGGCCGTGGCAGCGCAACGCCATGGGCAGGCAGCCCCCGCCGCAGCTCACGCGCGCCGCCGAGCCCCGTCACTCACCGGAACATGTCCGAGGCGCACGCGCCCTCGCGACAGGCCAGCTCATCCCGCCCGTCGGGACAGTCCTGCCGGTCGTTGCAGCGCCACGCCGCGGGCAGGCAGCCCTCGCCGCAGCTCACGCGCGCCGCCGAGCCCCGTCACTCACCGGAACATGTCCGAGGCGCACGCGCCCTCGCGACAGGCCAGCTCGTCCCGCCCGTCGGGACAGTCCTGCCGGTCGTCGCAGCGCCACGCCGCGGGCAGGCAGCCCCCGCCGCAGCTCACGCGCGCCGCCGAGCCCCGTCACTCACCGGAACATGTCCGAGGCGCAGGCACCCTCACGACAGGCCAGCTCGTCCCGTCCGTCGGGACAGTCCTGCCGGCCGTCGCAGCGCCACGCCGCGGGGAGGCAGCTCCCACCGCAGCTCACGCGCGCCCCACAGCGCGCCGCCGCGCCCGCGCCGCACGACGCCTCGTCCGACCCGTCGGCACAGTCGGCGGATCCGTCGCACCACCATTCTCTGCAACAGAACAATCCACGTGTGAAAGTCTCATCGTGTCTGACTCCTCAGCGAAAAAACAGCTAGATAGCTGCGTTTTCGCTGAGGAGTCATGCCATCAGCCTATAGGAGTTTACCATTAAGCAGTGAATAAAAGCTCTCAGTGAATAAAAGCGTTTCCACTTTAGCATAAGAGTATTGCTTGTAAACAGTAATAAACAGTGTTATGTAATAGAATGTAGGTCGGTACAAGATGTGCAGTGGTGTACACACTTGTTGACGCATTGCTGCGTGTCGTTGCAGAGCAGCGCGCCCTCGCCGCACCGCGCGCACAGCTCGTCGCTGGCGTCGGCGCAGTGCGCGCGCCCGTCGCAGCGCGCCGCGCCGCGCACGCACTCGCCGCTCGCGCAGCGCCACTCCGACTCGGAGCACGCGCGCGGCGCGCACGCCATCTCGTCCGCGCCGTCGCCGCAGTCGTCCTGTACCAGCGAACGAGTACCAGTTATGTTTTATTTATCGTTAGATTGGCGCGTCTTGCTGAGAATGCCTCTTACTAAAGTAGACAGTGTTTCTTTGCAATGAGATGAAGGGATCGGCTGCTATCTTGTTAAGGGATATTTGCACAAGTTTACTATGCCTTTGTTGATTCAATAATAATATACGGAACTGTATTTTGGGGACATTCCATAGATTATATTTACGACAGTTTTCAAATGTAACAGTAACCTCAGAATCGCACCGCCATCGGCCCGGGATGCATCTCCCGTCGGGACAGCGGAAGTAGGTCGGCTGGCACGGCTGCGGCGTGGTGTCTCCGCAATCCTACAAATATACAAGAACACAGTTTAAAACAATATAAAACCACATTGTTACAGAATATCACACACTAAGGATAGTAAGGCAGCAAGGCTAGTAATTAATATTTTTTGTTCCCCCTTTAATTCATTGAGGACTCCATTTTGAATGATCTTGAAAAAAATATTGAAACGTAAGTCGAGTTGTATCGGTTCCAAGTACACATTTCAGAGAGTTGATCGCTCCTCCTCGAACGGCGAGTGTCGCGGAGACCACCCCCGCCACACCCCGCGCCCTCGTCATCATCGTACGTGTTCATCCTCTTGGCCGGGGCAGTCGGCCTCCGCGTCGCACTTCCAGCTGGCCGGGATGCAGCGCCCGCTGGCGCAGCGGAACTCGTCGCTCGCACAGGTTCGATGCTCGCAGTGCGCGCCCTCGTCGCTGCCGTCCGGGCAGTCCGAGTCGCGGTCGCACACCCACACCATGGGCAGGCACTTCCCGCCCGAGCCGCACACGAACTGAAACGTACACCGTGTTACAAGCGCATCACGACCACGGTACGATGCGCTGTGTGCGACTACTCACGTGATGCGGCGGGCACGTTCGCGGCGGGCAGTCCACCTCGTCGTCTCCTTCGGGGCAGTCCGCGCGCGCGTCGCAACGCGCCGCCGCAGGCACGCAGCGCGCCGACACGCCGCGCGTCGCGTTCCCGCGACACTGTGTCGTTTTACAGAGTTTATACAGGCTGACACAAACTGAGGGCGATGATGAAGACGACGAGACAACGATAGTACTGATACCGATGGGAATGTTTTTATTTATATATCTGGTGCACAACTCGACATATACACATAACGCCCGTTGTACGTTGTTGATTACAGGTGTGAGCTCACCTTCCACTGCGTGGCGAGGCAGGCGAAGCGGTCGCAGTCGCGCTCGTCGCTGCCGTCACCGCAGTGCTGCGTGGCGTCGCACAGGTGCGCGGGGTGCACGCAGCGTGCGTTGTCGCACTGGAACTGGCCCGGCCGGCAGCGGAACGCGGGGCACGACGCCGGCTCGTCCGACCCGTCGCCGCAGTCGTCCTGTTATGGTGACACAACATTATTTCAACATTCACATCACACATACTGGCTTTACGTTCGACCACCTCATTTAGAATTATAATGATGGCTTGTAACATAAGATAAAAACTTGTCTATGTGTTGTAGGTGCAGTGCACGTACCTGCGTGTCACAGCGCCACCAGAAGGGGATACACTTGAGCGCGGAGTGACACACGAAGTGCGCCGATGTACAGTTGTGCTGACAGCTGCGTCCGTCCTCGGCCAGCAGCCAGTGCTCGGGGCAGGCGCAGCGCGCCGACGCGTCGTGCGTCTCGTTCGCACCCGTCAGCAGGCATAGCCCGGAGCAGTTGAGATTAGCGCATAGCTCAGATAGCTCTGTACGTAGATAAAAGTAAATTTTAACAAAACTTTGCAGTGGTAACGCTAACTTCATGGCAGGCTAAATAAAACGCGTATGCTTCAAGTGTTTGAAGAAGTCAGCGGGTCACAAAGGAGTGAAGGAGGCGAGCGTGTCTATCTTCAGACCAGTCAGTTATTTTGCCGTGACTTATAAATAATAAATAAATCTCACCGGGTACAGCTGGTTGCCGTGCAGGGTGGAAAACGCGCAGGTCCATGGGTTTGTGTACAGTCGTGACCAGCGTGCGACAATCGTAAGCCCCTCCCGTATCCAGAGATGCGTTTTTTTCCTGCACAGAAAGGTATATGATTTGTGTAAACCCGTTAAACGAGGTCCGTTCGTTCGTTCGGTGGTGGTGTCCCCCGGGGTCACGTGACCGTGTGTATGCGTACCACGTAGTGCGGGTCGGGTCGCCGCCGGCAGGACTCGATGCCGCGCGTCTCCCAGTCGCTCCAGTAGACGCGGCCGTCCCAAGCGCCCAGCGCGAACACGTGGTGCAGCCGCAGCCACGGCATGCTTTCTGCGAGGACACGGACACAAACATGTTCAGAACGTACAAAACGTAGCTGGATTCCTAAAAACTATTGCCAATAATCCATATATTTCTCCACGTTTTTTGCACGGTGGCGAGCCATTGTCTTACCATTGATCGCCACCGTGCACGCCACTGAGGACGCGGGCTGAACGTGTTGGATTGGATTAATAGAAAACTAAAATTTTACTTTTCGTAAAACGTCTACGCAGAGACTACTATAACGTTATTTTGCAGTTGGAGATATAATTAATCGGCAGGCGATCATCAGAGCCAAAACCATTTACCTCGCCACAAACTTATCTGGCCTGGTGATGGCGTCGCTGTTATCAAATTGGGGGTTCGATTATGAATCTAATTTAAGGTTGCAGGCAGAAATCGTTAAATCGTGAAATCCCTATTTCAATCCACTCCTTTCCATCGTCTCACCCGACGACCCCGCGTGCGTCACGTCGCCTCGCGCCAACGTACCTCTCGAGAACAGCACTCTCACTCGGCTGCCGTCCAGCTCGGCCACCGCCACGTAGTCCTCGCGTGCGTCCGCGAAGTACAGCTCGGCGGCCGGCAGCAGCACCGTGAGCGCGTTGGGCCAGCCGAGCCGCTCGCTCACGATGACGCGCGCGCCGGCGCCGTCCATGCCGGCGCGCCCGATGTGCGCGCGCGCGCCCCAGTCCGACCAGTACATCCAACTAATAACACAACAGCACATTATAACACGCTCATCTCGTCTCAACTGGGAGTAGTGTGAGCGCGGCGTAGTTACCCGCGTTGCGGCAGCAGCGCCAGCGCCCTCGGCTCGCTGAGCCCGTCCCGCAGCAGCACCCTCCTGTGCGCTCCGTCGCGGCGGGACACCTCGATGGTATCGGTGCCCTTGTCGCACCAGTACACGTTGCCGCCCACCCAGTCCACGGCGAGCCCGTCCGGGTTCTGCAGCGTGGCGCCGTGCAGCAGCTGCACACACACAACACGCTATCACGACTGTGCAACCAACCGTCGCACCACACGATGGCAGGGTAGACGAGCGGTGGCGAGCCATACGAACAGAATATGCCTTCTACAGTGCGCGCTCTCCATCTGTGGAATGACTTGTACCTGGTAGTGGTCGCTGGGGATGGGCGGCGCGGGCTCGGGGCCGGCGCGCGGCGGCGCCAGCTCGCGCGGCGCGCACGCCCGCCGGATAGCGCTGCCGACGCGAGTGACGTCACTCCAGTACAGGCAGCCCGCCGCCCAGTCCATGTCGAGCGCAACCGCGTTGGTGAGGTTGTGCGTGACGAGCGTGACGTGCGCGGCGCCCGCCAGCGACACGCGCCGGATGTAGTACCGGTTCGTAAAGATCAGGGACGCCTTTATGTCTGAATAATTTATGAACAGGTTAACTCAGCGCTTCGTAAATCATTTTATTTAACCTATCTGAATTCTGTTCGGTTCTATATTAAACTTCCAGAAAGTGCTTGTAAACTTTCGATTCGATCCTACATAAAGAATAATCTATTTAGGAAAGCATATTAAGCTAGATGACATTAATGATAAAGCCGCGTGGCCTGATGTCGTTCTGCCCCTTGACAGCTAATTTGCAATGTCTATACCTACATATAACTTATTATTGATGTGTTATTTATGAGTATATCAAGCGTAACGTGTGCAGTCTTTATGAACTTTTGCTGATTCTCTCTGGGATCTTACTTTTGACAGCTCAGTATGTAGTAGAGACACTCACTCGACACCGGCGTGCAGCTGACGCCGTCCTCCATGAGGCGGTACCCCGCGGCGCACGCGCACACGAAGCTGCCCGGCGTGTTCCTGCAACACGGAATGCATCGACATGACGACACCGCTCGAGGCCCGCGACCTGCCCGCCTGCGCGCAGCACCTACCTGCAGAGATGGTCGCAGGGGATGTCCTCCGCGCACTCGTCGACGTCCTCGCAGGCGGCGGGCGTGGCCGCGCGCGGCGCCAGCGCCCTCCAGCCGCGCCGGCACCAGCACGCGCGCCCCACCACCAGCTCTGTGCACTGGTGGGGACATTCTCCGTTGCGGACTTCACATTCCGCCACGTCTGAGAAAAGAGTACAACTCTACAACAAATGTATACTGAGGAAAATGTAATCTGAGGCGCGGCACATCTGTTGGACGCACGCGCGGACTTCATACAGTACTTACTACATCGCCACTCATCGCTGTAGTCGCCGCAGTCGTCGACGGCGTCACAGAGCGCGGCGCGCGGCACGCACGCGCGGTTGCGGCACTGCCACTCGCGCGGCGCGCACTCGCTGCGCGCGCCTGTACCGCCCAGCGTGAAGGCCGACGCGAACGACGCTGACATCACACAGCACAAATGATCATATGTTACCAGTCCATAGCTATAGAGTTGATACAACAACTATGTAGTTTTGGAATTGCCAGAAGTACAAAATTGCCGTTGTATGATAATTATATACTTTTAATTGACATAAAACCTTCATGGTGGGAGATTTTCGTGTCAAACTTTTTTCACATGATACCTATTCGGTTCTTCTTTTAAAAAATGGGCATCATTAGATTTTCGACTAATAATTGTTTTTTTTATTCAGCTTAGACGTGAAAGATGGATACTTCGAAAATCCGAGTCCTTTTTGAATAAGAGTTCCGACGCGGAACTAAGGCGGCAGAAACGGCTCGCATTATCAACGCTGCGTTTGGAGGGGAGACTGCTAATGAACGCACCGTGCGTTTTTGGTTTAAACGCTTTCGTAATGGAAACTTCGACTTGACGAACGAACCACGTGGAAGACCGCCCACGCTGGTGAATAACGCCACTACACGAGAAACCGTTGTAACTCTACAGGAGCTGCAGTTAGAAACCATACGTCATCCTCCGTACTCACCAGACCTTGCTCCAACGAACTACCATTTTTTTCGTGAATTGGTAAATTTTCTACATGATGAAAAAAAACTTCCCAGAAGGCAGTACAAAATGCTTTCACACAGTTTGTCGAATCTAGATCCCAAGTTCTATCGTAAAGGCATAAATTACCTTCCGTTTAGAAATTTTAGATGGCAGCAATGTATAAATAATGAGGGTAAATATTTTGATTAAATAAATATGTTACATCTAGAAAAAAACTTAGTTTACATTTTTCAGTACATATCGACAATTTCAACCCTAAGTCACTTCTTCCTTTCTACAATGACCTCAAACTTATAACACCCCCCTTTTTAGTCGGGGGTTAATGAGCTAATGATTAACTCACAGCACATCTCCGGATCTTCATCAGAGCCTGCTCCGTGCCCCCCTCCGTCATTGCAGTGGTCCCTTCCATCGCAAACCAAGTCGCGCGGCACGCAGCGGCCGGCGCACGACACGCCGCCCCCCGCGCCGCACCACCGGCCCGTCTCCGTCTCCACCGCGGCATAGGGGGAGTGCGGGGTGGGGAGCACGGCGCAGCCCGCCGGCTCGTCTGATCCGTCTGGGCAGTCTTCATCTCCGTCGCAGAACATCTCCTATAATATGTTATTCAGGTATATTTCAGAGCTGGCTTAGCGAAAGTGATTTGGTAACGTATTTATTTATTTTCATTTACTTTGTATATTTGGCGGGATGAGCTAGACCCGTACTTGAAGGATTGGTCACAAATAGCCAACAATAGAGACGTATGGAAGGAAGGAAGGCCTTTACCCTGCAGTGGGACACCACAGGCTCATTATAATGGTGGGTTATTTTAAGCTGGAGGTTAGACGGGAGGCAACGCTGGTTTTGTACATATTTAAGGTATTAAGAGGTAAGTTGTACAATCCGCGAGTGCTGACGTGTGTGGGTCTGTATGTACCGGATAACTATATGAGCGCTCGGCCGCACCGACGACGTAGGCTCCTTTCAGTGCCTACTGCAAGAACTAATCTCCTCGGACATGCACCATTCACAAAGGCTCTTCGGATAGTCAACAAATTATGTAAGGAGGACGATGTTGATTTATTTACTATTTCATTGTCGAAATTCACAATCGAAACTGTTAAATATCTTAGCAAGTAGGTTTATCTATAAGTTTTATTTTTATTTTTCTTTGTCGATTTGGTGTTTATTTACTGTAATGACATTGTAAAAAGTTAATAAAAAGTAAAATAAAAAAAAAGGGTCAGATTAAGCAGGCGGTACTCCTGCACTCCGTAAGCATAGTCAGGAGGTTCCTCTCTCTGCAGCCCTAGCTTCTGACCGCTTGAGCTTTGCGGTCAAAATGTGAAATGTAAACCACCGTCCAAGTACTGAGGTTCACCCAATACTTATAATTCTACTAATGGATGTAATTTTTATTTATTTGTGGGAAAACCAACAGCGGATACTAAAACTATATGTAAATTAATAAAAAACATTAAGTCAACTACAGGTTTTCACATTTAAACCATCTTAGCCCAATTAAAAGGTATGATCTACTTGCTTATTAAAGCCAAACACATACATGGAATATAACTGCTGAATTAACAAGCAAAACTTAATAATTTAGAACACTGTATCAGTATATAATTCACTGCTCATCCGCAGTCTGACCGAGTTGACTCTCAGTAAGGCACACAGTTTGACAGGCAGTTTAGGTCTAAGGCTGCGTTTCCATTGACGCGGAGCTGGGCGGAGCGGAGCTTAGCGGTGCATGAATTGACCAATCACTATGGCGAGCGAGCAGCCAGCAGAGATTTCGAGCATAGTGATTGGTCAATTCATGCACCGCTAAGCTCCGCTCCGCCCAGCTCCGCGTCAATGGAAACGCAGCCTAAGTCCGTCCGCTTACACAGCTTGTTGAAGTTATCGCTTGCCCGTCACAACCAAAACACGGGATTTTTCGCGGCTCGCTTCGCTTGCCATTATATATTCTAATAATGCATACCATCTTGCTGCACTCTCCACGAGGTAAAACCACTGAATTATTATGAGGATAGCATTGTCAAGACGCAGTCGCGTTCGGGCAAGTGGACGTGAGAGGATCGTACCTGCGGCAGACAGCGTCCGTCCGGTCCGGGCGCGCAGGCCAGCTCGCCGCGCGCGCAGCAGCCGCGCTCGTCCTCTGCGCCGGGGCACTGCGGCACGGCGTCGCAGCGCGCGGCGGCCGGCACGCACACGTGCCACGCGCCGCAGCGGAACTGGCCCGGCGCGCACGTCCAGTTGCCGCCGCGCGCGTGCCCGCAGCTCGCCGACTCGTCGCTGCCGTCGCTGCAGTCGGCCCTGCCGTCGCACCTCCACGCGAGAGGGATGCACTCGACGCCGCCGCCGGCGTCCTCTCCCTCTCTCTCGCCGCCGCACCTGAACTGCGCCGCTTCGCACGATTCGGACAGCGCGTCTTCGAACCAAGCCACGCTCTCGTCCGTTATATCTGCAAATAGAGACAGCTCGTTAGCGTCACTAATTCACTTTAAGTTTTGACATGCGATCGGTTGCGCTCATCACTCGTGTACCCTATTCACTTCTGAAAATGAATCAAGTGGTGTTAGTTGTATCGTGGCGTACCCTCCGAAGGCGCTAGGAGGGGGCAGTCCTTCTCGTCGCCGCCGTCGGGGCAGTCGGTGTAGTTGTCGCAGCGCCAGGCGGGCAGGTAGCAGGAGGCCGCCGGGCCGGGGCCGCACGGCAGCGCAGTGGGCCCCAGCAGGGCGCAGGCGGAGCGCGCGCAGTTCGCCTCGTCGCTCGCGTCGGCGCAGTGAGCGCGCCCGTCGCAGCGGGAAGAGATGTCGACACAGGTGCCGTCGTCGCACCTGCGACAGAGTCACGTTGTACGAACATGTCGAGAGTACAGTCAGCAAGGTGGATCAGCTTCCGTCGCGAGTGAGTGCCTACTTGAACTGTGTGTCGGTGCAGTCACAGCCCTGCTCGTCGGCTCCGCCGTCGCAGTCGTCGTGTCCGTCGCAGCGCGCGGCCGCACGCACGCAGCGCGCTCCGCGCCCGCACGAGAAGTACGTTGCAGGACAAATCGAGTACGCTGTCGAATACAAACTAAATGGATAAGTGCAAACGGGACTCGCGCCCTGAAGGTTATATACTACTAGCGACTCGTCCCGGCTTCGCACGGGTAGTTTCAGGATGAAAAACAGCCCCCCCCCCCCCCCCCCTTTCCTATCCCCTCCCCTGGTAGCCTATGTCACTCAGGGTGAATGTAGCTTTCCAATGGTGAAATAATTTTTTAAATCGGCCCGTTTCAGGATGAAAAACAGCCCCCCCCCCCTTTCCTATCCCCTCCTCTGGTAGCCTATGTCACTCATGTTGAATGTAGCTTTCCAATGGTACCAGTACTTTTTGAGCCTATTCATTACAAACATACAAACATACAAAAATAGGTACAAATCTTTCCTCTTTATAATATTAGTGTAGATAAAGGCGTCCTATAAAGGGACCTTATAATAGCATCTTGAGCTCTTAGGTGTTTCACTTACGCAGACTCTCAACTTCGGCTCATATATTGAGTCTAAAGCAAAACAGCTGCTATGCTGTAAGTTGGGCATCCTGAATAAGGTAAAGCTCGCACACCATCCACGGGCAGGCAGGGGCCCTCGGCGCAGTGCAAGTGTACTCACCGCAGTACGCGTAGTGCTCGTCGCTCGCGTCTGCCGCGTCGCTGCAGTGCCGCACGCCGTCGCACACCAGCTCCGCGGGCAGGCAGGGGCCCTCGGCACAGTGGAAGTGGTCGCGCGGGCACGCGACGCCGGCGCCGGGCCCCGGCTCGCACGCGCGCCCGTCTGCCGCCAGGCGCCGCGTGCCGGTGCACGCGCATTGCGCGCCGCCGCGCTCGTCGAGCGCGCACAGCTCAGCGCACCCGCCGTTGAGCACCGCACACGGGTCCGAGGTGCACCTCTGCGGGGTTTCCGACATAATTGAGACATCAAACGCGCATCACGAGACCACTGCTACCGTGCAAGTCATGTTGTGCGAGATCTTATAATGGTGCCGTTGGTACCGTTTGAAGTACTGAACCCTAAATATACTCAAGTGTTATCTGTATCAGGTGTTTGTGGTGCGTTAGTGAACACGCGTGAGCGGGTGTACCTGTATGTCGGGGGTGACGGCGATTAGCGCCATGGGGCGGTGCTGGTCGGTCGTGCGCAGACGCACCGCAGCGCCGCCGGCCGCGTCCAGCGCGTACACGCCGCGCGACACCCACTCCGTCCAGTAGACGCGCCCGCCGCCCGCTGCCACGCCGAACGGGTGCTCCGCGTTGGTCCGGCTCACGATCTGCAACACGCGACGGAGCTGAGCACGTGTCCGGAGGCGCAGAGCTGGGCACGCGGCGGTGTGGGCGCGACGCTCACCTCGCGGTGCGCGCCGTCGTAGCGCGCGCGCTCGATCTTGTCGAGCCGCGCGTCCGCCCAGTAGAGCCAGCGCGCGGCGCGGTCCAGCGCCAGCCCGTTGGGCATGAGAATGTCGGTGCCGACCACGGTCTCCAGCCGCGCGCCCGACGTGTAGGCGCGCTGGATGCCGGGCCGCGACTCGTTCCAGTTGCTCCAGTACACGCGTCTGCGTCACAACACACACACACACACACACTTAGAGAGCTCGTTAGGGGCTAATTCAACTATTTATTTATTAATAAGGGACACCAACAGCTAAAATTGATTTCCTTAACTAACAATAGCATCAGAGAGCCAATTGAAATTAGTAAGTTTTACACAATGGAGACCGCGTCTAGGCAAACGTAGTGTAGGACACCCTCTGGCTAGGTGGAGCGACGACTTGCGCGGGGTGGCTGGCAGAAACTAGATGACGAGAGCTGAAAACCGGGCTCAGTGGCGTGCCTTGGGAGAGACCTATGTCCAGCAGTGGACTGCAGTAGGCTGATGATGATGATGATGATGATGATGATGATGATGATGACACAATGGACAGTACAGCGTTGTTGTTGATATGTACGTAGACTGGGTGTCGTTAGTTGTACTCACTCGTCGCAAGGGTCGATGTCGATCCCGCGCGGGCGGTCGCCGGGCGCGAGGCGCACCACGCGCTCAGCGCTCGCGCGCTCGCCGGCGCGCAGCGACGCGCGCAGCACGGCCGGCGCCGGCGCCGCGCCGCTCGTCCAGTACAACGCGCGCGCCGTCGCGTCCACCACCATGCCTTCCACCGCGCCCACCTCTGCAACGTACAAATACATCAAGGTGCAAAAACCATTAAAAATATAAAATCAGGCGCTGTGCCTTCGTCGCGAGCGCCACGCTAAAGTTCGAACTGAATTGGTCTGAAATCTACGTCGTTAAGACCGATGTTTGTCTCAAAACGCGGTGAACTGCTCATTGTGGGTTACTAGCTCCCTGCACTGCCCCGAGTGTACTGCCGGCGCGCGTACTCACGGTCGAGGAAGGTGGCGTGTCCGGATCCGTTAAAGTGCACTACGTTGATGGTGCCGCGCTGGATGTCCGAGTAGAACAGGCGAGAGGTGTTGTACTCGTACGCTAGAGCGATAGCATTACGCATCAATTCCCTGCAACAGACAATAAATGCTTTAATAGCAGCACTATTTGACAAAAACGCGGTGTCTCTGGTGGTGATGCGGCGCGGACATTGTACACCCACTCAGGTGGACGAGTGACGTCCTCTCCGGATCAATAAAGGAAACGTGAATCCCGCAGGTGATCTGGTACTCACTTGTCGTGTATGGGCGGGAAGGGCGAGTTCAGGTTCTTGTCGTCATCGAGATGGATGGAGTCGATCTTCGTCACTTGCGAGTACATCACGAATGACGTGTACGCTGCAATACAAGAACAACGTTAACCCTTCATTGATATACTGCGGGAACTCGGCCGAGGCACTCTCGACTATTCTCAACTCAACAGGTTGTAATGCACCGTTCAGATTACTAATTTCCTATGCCTGCTGTCTGTCGAGTCGTTGATTCAATTCTTGTATTGTACGCACTGTGGTTCAGCGACTGCAAAACTATTGGGATGCAATACATGAGGTTAGCTTGCAGTGCAATCAAAACATTGCTGCGTCCAACAATTAAACAGAATTCTAACATCGTTTCTGGCGCTGTTCACAGGTACAGCGCGTCAATACCATCAAGTGCATACTCACGGACACAGGCGAGTCCATCGGGCGCTAGCTCGCCGTGCGGACACACGCAGCGCGGGCGCACTCCGTCGTACAGGCAGAGCGCCTCGCAGGGCTGGTCGCGACACGTGTTCCACGGCGCTGCGGAGCCGCGCGTGTTTTCAGGGCGCTTCTGAAGCGCCTTCGACCAGATCTGAAAACGAATTGATCTTGTTTAAAGAAGTGGGAAGTTTACAAAAAATAAAAGCCGACTACTGTAAACCACAACATTGGGTACAATGTTTTTATATATGTATATCTTCATGCAACATACAAATTTCACAACACAGGCCATTTTTTATTATTTACATATATTCGTGTTCTCTGAAGAACTTTGGGGAATATCTACTACAAAGGTTTTATAATTATTGATATTGCTCCGTGCTTAGCCTTTTGCTATGAAGCATATTAAATTAATTATTTTGTTAAAGTCTGGAAGTTCAGAAGATCCAGCTAAATATAGGCCGATTTCTATATTTTATTTTATTTTTTATATTGCCTGCGTTAAGTAAAATCTTCGAAAAACTTTTTTTTTTTTTAACATTGATAGACCGTTGTTTGACCACGGTCTCACCTGTTGGTAAGTGACGATGTGGCCGAAGATGGAGCACAAAGGTCTAGAAGGCACCTATTCACTCTAGACTTGAAGAGACCCAGATTATAGTTTTCAGGATAGACAGACGACGGTAGTGTATTCCACTCCTTAGCAGTTCACATTATAAAGGTAGAACCGAAACGTTTTGTGCGAATAGAATGTATACCAATGAGGTAAGGATGGTACTGAGCCGTACGCCTGCTCGTTCTATGATGAAAAGGAGATGGTGGGATCAGATCGTGCAGTTCCTGGGAGCATTCCCCGAAATGTAACCTATAGAAGATTGAAAGGCATGCAACCTTACGGCGGTGCTCGAGACTCTGGATCTTAGTCTCCGCCATATGTTGCTCACCTATAAGCCTGAAAGCTCTACGTTCGATCGAGTCCAAGGCAGCAAGCTGGTATTTGGCCGAACCATCCCAAACATGGCAGCAGTACTCCATACCAGCCCGGACTTGTGCTTTATATAAACTGAGAAGCTGTCCTGGTGTGAAGTAACGCTTTACCTTATTCAGGATGCCTAGCTTCATGGCAGCTGTTTTTGCCTTAGACTCGATGTAAGAGCCAAAGTTGAGAGTAGGCGTGAGCGAAACACCTAAGAGCTCGAGGTGATCTCCTATAGCTACAGGTACATCACGGAATATAGGAACTTGGAGAAACGGACTTTTTTTCGCCGAGAAGAGACAAGCCTGCATTTTAGAGGCATTGAACTTGACTAGATTGGCATCACCCCGGTCTGATACAGCCTTGAGAGTCAAATTCAGACGCTGCAGCATCTCATCTCTTAACTCCTGAATTTCATTCTGCCTAGCTCGCGCAGTGGAAACATATCTGAGGTCATTAAGGAGGCAAAGTGTTTGCTTTTCGCGGATGATCTAAAGGTATTTCTCACAGTAGCAGACACTTCAGATTGTGAACGGCTCCAGGGGGATATAGATAGGCTGGTTCTATGGAGTGAAAGAAATAAGCTGCGTTTTAATGTATCTAAGTGTTGTGTGGTGAGCTACAGTCGCACGCGCGCGCCGCTGCGGCATCTGTATGAGGTCGCGGGCGACGCGAGTGCGCGACCTAGGCCTTGAAATAGTACCAGATTTAACGTTTCGCCAACACATCATTAACGTATGAGCCAAGTCCTTTAGAAGTATGGGTTTTATTCTGAGGCAAAGTACGAACTTCAGGAATACTTTTATTATAAAGACTCTGTACAACGTCATTCTATAACGACCAGACAAATTACCAATAAACAGTTAAAGATTATTAGTTCTAAAAATATGTATGGAGAAAGGTTAACAAATTATATCGTGCCTAGATTAATAAATAAAATTCCGAAAGTCACTAAAGATAAATTAACAAATAAGAATATAAAAAACAGTTTAAAAAAGTATTATTTAATAAAAATGAAAAATTTGAATATTTAAAAGTCATAAAATCTACCTAATATAAATATAAATAAAATATATATAAATAATACAGTACTTACAGAGTTAAAAAAATAAAAGTCACATTTTTTATGAACAGCCTGTATTCACGTGTTTAGCGCGCATTACTCGACTCAACTGATGGCCGTATGCCGGCCGGTAACCTGTTTATCGGTTCAGTCAGAATGCAACAATTTTTTGTACGACAAACATAACTAGTTCCTACCTAAATTACCTAACTTATTTATGTATTTACCTATTTTAAGCGGTGAAGAGGATACTGTATTACAGAGTAAGATTATGTATTTATACCTAAGGAGGTTTGTATACACTCTGAACAAACCCATAAGGGTCTTTTGAGTGTATAATACTTTGTTTGTGTTAATTTTTTAAGAAATAATAACAAAAAAAAAAAAAAAAAAAATGCATTGGTGCGGAGCCATTTAGAAACGAATGCCTTAATATGGAATCCCCACGAAGCCAAGTACAGGCTAATGATTGAGAAAATACAAAATAAGTTGGTACGCTTTTTGTACCTGAAGGAGTACGGGGTATACCCTTACTACCCTCTGATGTACCCGAGTTTGTTCGTATTGGGTATGGTCGGGTACTGTCGACTGTCGGTGAGGAGGGATGTGGCGCTGGTCAAGTACGTGGTGCGAGTGTTGCGCGGGCTCGTGCATCACGAGGAGGTGCTCGCGGCGCTGCGGCTGCGCGCGCCCGACGAGTACGTGGGCGCGCGCCGCCGCCCCGCTATGCTCAGTCAGCCAACATCTAGAACTAACTTGCTCAAATTTGCCCCAATGTCACACGCCATCCGTTTAGTTAATATTCTCTCCGAGAACAATGTTGTCATTTTTTGTCATCGCTTGCCGAAGCTCATGGAAATGGCGCAGCTTGTTTTAGAGAATATTTAATGCAAGTAGTTAGTGTTAGTTATTATTGTATGTCTATCCTCGGTAGGCGTTACCTACTTATTCTAAGCTTGGTTGTTTTTATTTTTTATTGTTATATAATTGTGTGCATGCAACATCGCTTTGGATTTCTGTTATAGTGTTGTACTTGTTTCTTAATAAATAAATAAATAAATAAAATAATAATATCTCTCCACAACTGTGCTGTCGTCTGCATGCCAATCATGCCAATCATGTCCAATGATACCGGGCATTAGCAGATCGTTAATGTGCAACAGAAACAGTGTGGCAGATAGCACTGACCCCTGAGGTACCCCGGCGTTAATAGCCAATTGATCCGACGAGCAGCCGTCAATAACTACTCGAATGGATCTTTCCCTCAGAAAGTCTGCGAGCCAGGAGCAGAGTTGAACTAGCAGTCCGTAGGCAGGAAGCTTGCCAATAAGGGTAGCGTGCCAAACTCTATCAAAGGCCTTCGAGACGTCTAATGAAACAGCTAGTGCTTCACCGTATTTCTCGATGGCCTCGCTCCAAATGTGCGTGGCATACACAAGAAGGTCCCCAGTAGACCGGTTTCGGCGAAATCCGTATTGGCGATCACTGAGGAGGTCGTTACCTTCGAGGTATGCAAGGAGCTTCCTATTCAGTACACGCTCCATACATTTACAAAGTAGGGAGGTGACCGAAATAGGGCGGTAGTATTATTATTCAATTATTGTAGCACTTCAACGTCCACAGACTTTTTCGATCAAGAGCCGAAACTGGTACCATGCTTTTAGAACACATATTTCAAGCGTGGAAGAACTCGCAGGACGCGATTGGAGTATTTTATTTTTAGATATTTGGAACAGCACTTCTATATGGACACATTATTATAGAAACGTATTGCGACCTGTCCAAAGCATTCGACTGCGTGAGTCATGATACTCTTAATTTCAAAGTTAAAAACATTATGTCATCTAAAATCAGGCGATTAACCTTGTAAATTCTTACATAACCAATGTGAAAGGTCTTTAGGATCGACTATTGACATGGGGATCCCCAAGGTTCAATACTAGGCCTTTTTCTATTTTTAGTATACATTAACGATTGCATCCATTAACAATCTACCTTGTTTTGTATAACACATAATAATGTGGCCTAGTTTTATTTGTCGACGATTAATTTTCAGACGTCTTTAATTTTCAAAGTTGATAGATCAAAAGCTAATTACGATAATTTACATGAATTTACGCGAGTTCTTGATTGGTTCCCGATAAATTACCCGTTGCTTAATGCAAAAAAAAATGCATCCGATTCAATTTGCCAGATGTAAAACATTACCCAACTTATATTAAAATAAATGGTGAGACACTCAATCTTGTAGACTCTACTGTTTTATTTGGACTTGATGCAATTTTGCAGTGGGGACCCCATATCAAGGCACTAACTGGTAAACTTAGTTCCGCTGCATATGCAGTTCGTACGATGAGGCTGCTTACTGATGAAGCTTTTATTTTGGCTACTTCTATAGTGTTATGTCATAATATGGTATCATACTGTGGGGGTCTTCTTCTATCGTATCAACGGTTTACCTTTTTTTGTTTAAACTATTTTAGAGTAAAATGTAGCCACTTCTACAGCATTCTCTGTGGCTTTGTTAAGGTCCTCCCTTGTGCAGGTGGTGGGACACAAGAAACAGGTGAGTTAGTGAGGCATGGACTGAATGGTAGCTCCACAGTCGCATTCAGTCCGGGAGGAGTCTCGCATTCCCCATTTGCAGAGGTTCTGTCTGCAGCAGTCAACTTGGGTCCGGACCGGCCATCCAATCCAAACTACATTTGTTTTACAAAAACAGTCAATAGGTGCCATTTATACAATGAAGCCGCGTAACTCCATGAGGGAGCGTTTTAAGGAAATTAAAATTCTAACGGGAATATCGCAATATATCTATGAAGCCTTATTATATACCCATAAACATTTAGATAGGTTTATGAAAATAAGTGACGTGCATTGTTTTAACACAAGAATGCCTTCGCTATGCCTCACTAAAGTAGTCGGACAAAAATAGTAAATCGACCCTCCAGAACTGGCGTTAATCGATGAACCCAAGTTAAGCCCCTACAATCTCGTACCATCCCTACAAAGTCCTACAACCCCAAAAACCTCTCTGACACGGCGTGCGAGTAGCCGGCTGGGATCGACGCTAGTCAATGAATAAAGACGACTGACACCTCTTATTGTTTTGTAAAACCGATTCAATAGTTTTAGAGCCTCTGTACATACATACATAGTTACAAATAATTGACTAGTGTCCGCCCGCGGCTTCCTTCACGTTTTATCAAGGTAAAAAGTAGCCTATAGCTCAATCCAGGTCATAATCTATCTATTGTGTAACAAACGTACACACATCCAAACATCGTATCTTTGACATTTATGATATTAGTGGGATGATTATACGTAGCCTCAGTCCCTAAAGTATACAGGGTGTCACATAATATCCCTATAAGCCCGGGGAGGGGGTATTCTACACATCATGGTGAATAACTTTAGTTCTACGACTTTTTAAATTTAGAAGTTTTTCATTCATGAAAAATCCTGAAATACCGCCAGAAATGTTCATAACACAACATGAGGCAGCCCTACGTAAGATACTTTAACGTATCGTAACGTCGTCATGTTACTACGTAAATTTTTGGAGGAACTTCAGGATTTTTACGAGACATTTCATGAATGAAAATCTGCGAAATTTAACAAGTCGCAGTTCTATATTTATTCGCCATGTTGTAGAATACTCCCTCCGCGGGCTTATAGGGATATTATGATACACCCTGTATAAAGTCGACTAATAAAGTAGATGAAAGTGATAGTGGTAGTACGTACAAAGATGTCCTTGAGGCTGTCTCCCAGGTTGTCGCGCAGCACGCTGTGCTCGGAGAGCGCGCTGAGCGGCGCCGACAGCACGCTGCCGCGGTTGTAGCTCCTGCATCGAACACGAACAGGGGGGTTAGTACGAGTTTACATAGTTTTCGAAACTATATGAAGTTTCGTTTCCTATCATACATTTACTTGCAGCGTCCCTAGCGGTAACGAAGGACGCTAAGGACGCTGTCAGTAAATGTATTGAAGGAAACGAAACTTCATATAGTTTCGAATACTATAAAATTTTCGTACTAAGCCCCCAGGTTACACCGACACGTCGCCGAGTCACGCGCCGCACCGCGCCCTGCGCACTTACGTGTCGAGCCAGAACAGTGTCCGGTTGTAGACGGCGAGCGCGACCGGGTGCGTGAGCCGCGTCAGCACGCTCTGACCCGTGCCGTCGTAGCGCGCGCGCGACACCGACCCGTCGCGCCCCGAGATGTAGTACAACCACTGCTCCTGAAATCGATACAACAACCTTTACAATTACTGTTCTATGTAAGTACCTAATACATGCATTATATACAAACACCCGTCGACAACACGCACTACTCAGGCCCACCCATGTACATACACTCGATGGCTACTCCTGTGATCCCCAGACTCCTATGAGACTGATGGTAGCATAGGAGTCACATACACACACGCACACACAATCAAGAGATCTGTGTCCTAAGGTCGGGCGCTACGAATTGCGACGCAATTTATATTTATGCGATCTTCAGTGTGATTTCGTAACAATATCTGATTCGTAGTGCGTTTAACAAAACAAGACAATTCTATGAATGTTATTTCTTGATCATCGTTCCCGAGCGACGGCGTCCTTGGAGTGAGCCGAGCGCGACCGTTCTGCTGGAAGAGAGAACACGCAAAGCGGCATTGTTCACGGCTCAAGCACGCGCTCACCTGTGTGTCGAGCACGATTTCGTGCATGCCGGCGGTTATGTTCAGCAGTACGATGCGCTGCGTGCCGTCCAGGCGCGCGCGCTGCACGCAACCGCCGCCCGCCGCGAACAGCCAGCCTCGCAGCGAGTCCACGGCCAAGCCTACCAATAACAGAACTACACTTAATACTTTATTCATACTTTATGTATGAGTCACACGAAACAGACACGTAAGGTAGGTATTTGATCAAATAAACTAGGATACTAATTCAAAGTCTAACTTTTATTTATGCATAATTTAATATAAAGTCATGATCCAAGAGAACATAGTCTGCTACCCTGAGGCCACCACGTGACTAACACCAGATGGCGCCACTGCTATACAGTTGCCCCTTTATTGCAACATCAACGGAATTACGGAAACCAACTACATATATTTTATATTTTAAATAACAATCAAGTTAGTTATTGAACGAAATGTTTTAGTAAAAGCTCGTGGTTTTATCGAATCGGACAGGTACTATGAGAGGGGAGGGGAATCGGGGAGTTAGATTACACTCTACTGGTAGCAAAGAAACGGGCTGGCTCAATTGCCTGTTTCCCGGACGGGTTAGCAGAGAGCACGGATTACACTAAATTTAATATCGCAGTTATTATCGAAATTAAAGCTTTAAATTTGAAAAGCCGTCATTTAGTTCGGTGAACATCAAAAGTTAACGCCACTTGCGAAACGTTCCACCTTAAGCTTCGGTCTCGCGACCATAACGCACAATCCTGCGGTATGCGATATGCGGTGTCGAACACATAATTGTTTGAAAAACGTATAGCTCTCTCGTTCCGTCGGAGGATGCGTCAGCGGTGAGGGGTAAGTCGTGACGCTGCGTTGGAGCCGCGTACCGCAGCGTTGTGCGTTATGATCACGAGACCGAATCTTCACGAGGAAGTACTACCTCAGACACGTCTATGTCGTCTCACACGCCGGCGAAGCCGGCGTGGGGGACGCAGTTCCGGGCGTTGGGCCCCTTACTGCGGTGATCAGCTCCCCCAGTATCGACTGGGGGGTCTTCTTGACGGCTCGTACGAGCCACAGAGTTAACCACCTAACTAAGAGAGGGGCGCCGGTAGCAAACCGGCGACCGCCCTGTGCAAGTGGGAGGTAGGTGGGGGAGGGGGGTGAGAGATGGGGATTTGTGGGTGATCGTTGCTGGCCTCCTCGGACTTTTGGTCATCAAAGCCCTGGGCCAGTTCTCGTGGGTAGGCCTTTGAGCGTGCTGGTCTCTCAAAGGCCGGGGCGAGTTCCCTGATGTGCTGGAAGGAGGAGTGAGCCGCACGGTCGAACATCCCCTTTGCCAGGCGGCCTATGAAGCGGTCGAGCTCTTCCACTTGGAGGTCCCTTTGAATGGTGGCGTTGCGTACGAACCACGGCGCGTTGACTATGGTGCGTAGACATTTGTTTTGTTGGGCTCGTAGTTTCTGTCTGTGGGTCTCGGCCAACAGAGCGTACCACGCGGGGGCCGCGTATGTTAAACGCGGTCGGACGTACGTCTTGTAGAGGGCCAGCTTGACGCGTAGTGGGAGAGCTGAGCAAAGGACCGGCTTCAGTATGGCTCTGGCCGCCCCAGCGGAGTTTCTGACAGTCTTTGAGTGTGGTGCCATAGTCAGACCACGATCTATGGTCACTCCAAGGTATTTAGCCGTGCGGGACCAGCTAATCTCTTGCCCCTGCAGAGTTAGCGTCTTCGGCGCGAGGTGTTTTCTTGATATGGCGACTGCCTGCGTTTTCCCCACGTTTACAGACAGTCGCCATTTGGATAGCCAGGCCGGGAGTAGGTCCAGATTTCTCTGCATCTTCGTTCCGGCGTGGTGTAGTCTGATGGAGGAGGTGACGAGGGCAGCATCATCGGCGTACAGCGCCAGGAGTGCGTCCTCCGTCTTTGGAATGTCGTCGGTGTACTTGGAGTAGCACACCGGCGACAGGCAGCTGCCTTGGGGCACTCCGGCCTCGATTCCGCGTTCTGTGGATGTGACTCCCTCTACACACACCCGGAACGTTCTTCCCTCTAGGAAGGAGGCGATAATCCTCACCACCCGTCTTGGTGTCGGTGAGTTGGCTATCTTGAAAATGAGCCCCGAGTGCCAGACCCGGTCGAAGGCTTTTTCCATATCCAGGAATACTGCCACCGACTGCTCTTTTTTGTTGTGTGCCACTGTCAAGTGGTGCAGTACCCTGGACAGTTGAAGAGTGGTGCTGTGCCCCGACCGGAATCCAAATTGTTCTGGCCGTGGTATGATGTGGGGATTCAAGTGCTCTAACAGCATTTTTTCAAACACTTTCGATACGCTCGAAAGGAGGGTGATCGGCCTATAGCTTTCCGGGAGAAGTATATTCTTGCCGGCCTTCGGGATCATGATGACCCGACCTGTTTTCCACGGGCTGGGAAAGTAACCACAGCGCAGAATCCCGTTGAACAGGCGGGTCAACGAAGCGATCGTTTTGGGAGGGAGATGCTTCAGAACGGCGTTTGTTATTCCATCCTCACCAGGGGCCTTCCGCGGCTTTGTCCTTCGTACTGCTTTCTGGACTTTCCCTGGTGAGAAAAACAACTTTTCTGCGCCTGCCTCTGTGGTCTCAGGCTCATCTTCTTGGAGATATGATCTGACAAAGACTTCCACCTCTCTTGTGTGTTCCGGGTCTTTGTCAGGATTGGGCTTGAACTGCCGTTCCAGGCTTTCCGCGAAGATCTCAGCTCTGTCTTCAGCTCGGTACCTCGGGTGGCCGTCCCCGTGGGTGAGTGGTCTTATGGGGGTTGGGATGCTCCTCAGCTGACGACAGAGCTTATGGAGCGATGACCAGTCGTCGGAGGCTTCGGCAATTCTTCCCTCCCACGTCCGGGCGCTATCCTCTCGCAGTTCTGCCTTCACCTCCTCGCAGAGTGCGTTTAATCTCGTCTTGAGTTTGGGATCTCGTGTCCTCTGCCACTCCTTTCTGAGGCGACGCTTCTCTTTGAGGAGTTTGGCAAGGGGGGCAGGGGTTCTTGGTAACCTGTCTGGCCGCACAGGGATTTGGGCTTCCTTTATGGCCGTCTGTATGGCACTCGTGAGCCGGACCGTGAGGTCATCTACCTCCTCCGGTGTGCTCACTGGCCCTGTTGGTGTGGTGCCCTGGATGATATCCGCGAACTTGAGCCAGTCGATTCCCGGTCTCCGAGGCAGGGGACGCAAGGTCGTTGGCCTGGTCTCCAGTCGCAGGAGGACCGGCTGGTGGTCGGACAGTAGCTCATCCAGGAGCACTTCTGCCCTCGGGAAGAAAGGGAGACCCTTGTGGACCGCCACGTCTATGACGTCTGGTCTGTGGTTTGTCTGGTCTGGGTAGTGGGTCGGGGTCTCTGGGCCGGACACATCGTAGCCGCGACTGTCTGCGTGTCTGCGGAGGCGGCCCCCGTCCGGGTTTGAGGTGTTCGAGTTCCAGGACGGGTGCTTGCAGTTCCAGTCCCCGGCCGCAATTATGGCTGCGCTTGGTGCGGATGGTAAAAGCTTTGCGAGGTCTGCTGCTTCCAGTTTTTCCCCTGGGGGCTTGTAGATCGCGTATATCTGGAGTGGGTGGCCATCTGAGCATACTTCTACCCCCAGGGCCCTCATCGACACCAGATCCAGCGGCGGTAGTGGTTGGTGGACAAGCTTCCTCTTGACCAAAACCAGGAGGCCTCGGAAGGGTCTGCCATCCTGGCTGAGCTCGTCCTGGCGGTAGCTGATGTATCCGGGAAACTTCACTGTGTCGGTGGCCTTCAGGATTGTTTCAGAGAGGAGCGCCACGTCTATGTCCTGCTCCCTCAGTAGGGGCCTCAAGAGCAAGACCTTGCTCCTGTCTCTACTCTTGAGGCCCCTAGCGTTCCAGAAGAGGATCCTCAGCTCCCCACCTGGAACAGTTTCCCCATCCCGCTCAGTACGATTGGGATCGGGTCCGTCCCCGTCCGGAGGGCCTGGAGCACCTCTTGCAGGATCTGAATGGCCGTGTCTAGCAGTTCCAGGCGCGCGCTGTCGTACCCCGGGAGCTGCTGTACCGGTCGTGGTGTTTGAGCTGAGGGTGGCAGGCGGGGTCTTCGGCCTTTTGGATTGGAGAGACCCTGGGCAGGCGGAGCTGTTCCAGAGAGGGGTGCAGAGGTCCGGGTGAGGGCCACTGCTGGAGTTGGGAGCCGAGGGGGCCTCGGGTCCCGAGTAGGAGGGGCGTCTGATTCTCAGTTTGCTTCTGCGGTCTTGTTCCGCTTCTTACGAAGCCGCTTCTGCTTAGGTAGTTGGACGGTTCTCGGTGTGTGGGCGTTTGCCGGGGCCATCAAGGAGTGTCCCGAGGACTTCAAGGACGTCTGTGGGGGCGGTGCGGGCGGTTCGGAGGCCGGGTTCCTGGCGTCTGTACGCGTTCCCTCGCGGCGGTAGGTGGGCTTTGCGACTGTGGTCGCGGTGGTGCCAGCCCGCTTGTTTCTCGCTTCTTTCTTGAAGGCGGGGCAGCTCTTGCTATTCGCGGTGTGTGGCCCCTCGCAATTTATGCAAGTCGGGGGCATTTCTCTCGGTCGGGGGCATACGCCTGCGAAGTGTGGGCCTCCGCATCGCACGCATGCCAGAGGGCGGTGGCAGTTATGACTGCTGTGACGGAATGCCTGGCACCGGTGGCATTGAGACGGGCCCTTCTTGCCCTCCCATGCCTCCACGATGACGCCAGGCATGCACAGCAGCTCAGTGATGTTATAGATGTCCGGGGTGAGGTTTGGTGAGTGTTTGAACATGCCGAAAAAGATACAGCCCGGGCGGCCCTTCGACGCCTGAATGGCTCTTATCGACTCCGGTATGAAGCCTAGGTTTCTGAACTCCTCCTCGATGTCCTTTGGGAGGGTGTCGGCCGGTAGTCCTCGTATTGCCACCTTAAGGCTACGGTCCTCAGGCAGCGAGTATGAAAACCACACGACTTTTTCTGAGCGCTCGAGTACGGTGAGGTAGTCCTGCACGACGCGGTATTCTTTGTCTGTGGTAGGGGAGAACCGCACTCCTTTCCCGAAGGGGCGGGCATTGGGGGCGTGGCCCAGGCTTGCCTTCAGCGTCCTGAAGTGAGTGGCCCAGTTTGCCATCTCTTCTACTACTATCGGGGGATATCTAAAAGTAGGTACGTTAGCGGTAGGTACGTTTTTGGGCAAGTTCGAGTTCAACGGCGCCGTAGCGTTCTGAGTCGTAGTAGATACGCCGGGCGGTGCCGATGAAGTAGGTACGACAGTAGATATGGAGTGTTGATTATCTGTGGGGTGGATCGCGCGCGCGGCGCGGCCAGTTGCCGCCGCTGCGTACGATACTGAGCTACTTTCTACGGACATAGGAGACGTCGGTAGGCTCTGACTGGGCTTTTGCTGAGATAACTCAGAGGGGGTGAGGGGAGGGGGGTTTGCACAGGCTCTCTTAGAAATGGTATCAGTGGACTCACCCTCACTGCGCTTCCTGCGGGTTCCGGGAATCGGCATGCTGCGATACTTCTCAAGCAGCAACGCCTCTTCTTCCGATGGGGTAGGTTGGTCGGGGAGGCCCTTCTCGTCCTCTTCTAATGCGTTTCGTAGTACACCGAGGTACTTAGGTGGCAGGCATTTACTCTCGATGAGTCGCTGTAGGATGATGTAACTCTGCTCGATCTGCCTCTTCGGTGATAAGGGCTTCATCTTCGGCAGAGGTGTGGTTTTCTTGGAGGGTGGGGGGGGCATGTCCTTTTTTGGCGACGTTGGTGCCGAGGCGGAGGGCACGGGGGTGCCGGTGGTCATCTTCTTCTTTTCGTAGAATCTGTCCAGGATCCTTTGTTGGTCGAACCTCAAGGCCTGCGAACGCGAGCGCTCGCGGCTCGAGCTTGAGGCGCGGCTAGATGGTCCGCTGCGGGGTGCTTCCGTGTCCGACGAGTCGGCCACCGAGTCCTTGCGAGGGCGTGGGGGAGGGGAGCGGCCGCGGGCCGATCCCTCTCCAGAGGGCGTACCTCGACCCGACATTTTGGGCCCCGTATGCAATATACAGGACGCCAAACTGCGGCCCGAGGCACTAAGTGTCTATTTCACTACGCGAAAAACAAACACGAGGGGAACGAGGGCGGAGGGGGACCTAAAAAGGTCCGTGGGCAATCGCCTAGGCGCGCGACCAAGGGGCGCCGAGGCGATTCACCGGCACCGCGATGCCTAACTCGGGGCTTCCCTTTGAAGGGGACCGAGTTCGGCGGTTCGCGGCACGGGCTACTGTCTCGGCGTCCGGTAAATCTTGTGATTAGGCGATCCCCACACTTTAACTACACATTTAAAGCGGCCGACTCGGCGTACGTTTTCACATAAAAACGACGCCGAGTTCGCGAACTAGAGAGGGTCCGTGCGCGCGGGATCGTACGTACTACACACCGAACTGTTGCAGGACGTACTACTTAGGCGGAAAGTAGCCAGTCCACTACCTCAGATTGCAGAGCGTGATCCCTTAAATAATATGGCAAGTTGTTAGACTTACTAGTGACTGAGAGAGGCACGGTGTTGAGCAGCACGTAGCGATGCGAGCCGTCCAGGCGCGCCACCTCGATGACCTGGCGCCGCGGGTCCGACCACAGTATGTTGCCGCCCGCCCAGTCCACCGCTAGCCCTGACAACAGTTATTGTATTGTTTAGCTAGTCCGTTCACGTCACGTCACAGGTGGATATGACTCAACTTTATCTGAAATCAGCAATGTTAGTAGTAATATTAGTTTTGTTTGCTCTGTGTGTGTGGTACCTGCGAGCCAGTCCTGCGGCTGCGCGTCGATGGGCGCGCCCTGCGCTATGACGCGCTGCCGGCGCGTGCCGTCGCGCGCCACGCGCCAGATGGCGCCCGCCTCGCCGTCCACCCAGTAGATCCACGACATCTCTGTAACAACGGACTGTCAGAGCGCGCAGGCACACGTCGCCGCCGCGTACGTAGAGTCATGTTGTGTTACTCGACGCAAGCCGGCGATAACGTTGAAACACAGACCTATATTACACTACCTATATAACGCAAGTGCACCTACTGTCCGTGAAACTTATTCGGTGAACACAACCAGCAAACCTTAAATCAGTTCGCTTCGCGATAGCATGTCAGATGTTAATAGAAAAAAAAGCGGCCAAGTGCGAGTCGGACTCGCCCATGAAGGGTTCCGTAGCGGCAAGTAACATAATATAAAAGTTCTTGGATGGATTACGATTTATGACGTATTAAAAAAAACTACTTACTAGATCTCGTTCAAACCAATTTTGGTTGGAAGTTTACATGGTAATGTACATCATATTTTTTTTTAGTTGTATATTTCTCTTATTTTAGAAGTTATGGGGTGGGTACACTTTTTACCATTTTGGAAGTGTCTGTGTCTCTCGCGCAAACTATTCAGTTTAGAAAAAAATATATTAGAAACCTCAATATCATTTTTGAAGACCTATCCGCGAAAAGCGACCACCTTAAAACTAGACGGCTATTTGCATTCAATTACGCGAGCGACAGTACCTTGTGGAGTTTGCATGGTTTGCTATAAAACAGGTTATCGTTGCGTCCGTCACTTGCCTGTTAATTTGAGCTAGCCGCGAGTTCATTCGCCGACTAACCGCTGTCGGCAAGTTTAACCTGCATACCTGCGTAGTAGTCGACGGCCGTCGCCTGTGTCAGCTGCGGCACGGGGGGCAGCAGCGAGGGGGCGGCGAGCTCGCGCGCGGGGGTCTCCGTCGACACGCTGCTCTGCAGCGGCGCGGCGCGCAGCTCCCAGCTCATCGAGTACACCACCAGCTCGTCGATGGCTGCAACATACGAACACATGGATCGATGGAATGTTCCGTGGTTCATACAACACATCGATGATGAATTGAGTATTTAAAATATGTTTGACAATTAACATTTCTGGGGCACTAGGTATATGTCTATCCAGGAGGGCAATTCTCGGATTGTAGAGATTATCTCTAAGTTAGAGATAATGTCGAAGCATGAATGTCTACAAAAAAATGTCACGAAAATGTCACAATAACCATCAAATCGTATTCAATTTGAATGATTTTGGTCGACTTATGTCTATTTGTGACATAACGAGAATAGCAAATTAAGATTTTATGCGACATTCGCCATCTTTTTTCGACATATGTCGAATTCGACTTAATCTCTAAAGCACGAGAATTGCCCTCCAGATCTATCTCGCATCCTAGAAAGAGCTCGCGTTCGAATTTAATCTCGAACTAGCAAGATAATCTGCCCTGAATAGTGTCGTATCGCAGCTGTGAGATGAAGCTCACAGCGCTGCGCCGACGCATTGTACACACGGAGGGATGTACTCACGGTGGCAGTCGGCTCCTCGCCGCATGTAGCCCGTGGCGCAGAGACACTGGCTGTCAGTCTCCGACACCGGGAGACACAGCTGCGAGCACGGCGTGCGCCGCAGAGAGCACGCGCCGCGCGTGCCGCGCTGCGCCGACGCATCGTACACACGGAGGGATATCACGCCCTCTGTTTTACAAAAACACAATCACTTTCTGATAAAGCAGCAGAAGCCGGTACTCCAAACGCAGAAGACATGATATTTGACAAATCAGTCGACAGATTTGGGGACAAACAGGAACTACTCGATAGAATGGCAGTGCGACATCCTCGACTCGGTCGATTGACAACCTGTGGCGCGGCGGGCGAAGGTTCGCCGGCGACGTAGGCGGATGCGGGTTCGATTCCCACCTCTGAACAAATATTTTTACGATCTGCAGATATTTGTTCAGGGTGTTCTGGGTATTTTCTATGTATAATAAAAATATCTATATTTCAGTTATACCCATAACACAAGCTCTGCATAGCTTGGGGCTAGATAATGTTGTGTGAACTGTCCAGCATCATTATTATTATTATATTATCATTATATACTAGCGATTCTATAGTTTGAAAACTTTACATTACAATGTTAGTGATGTCACCCCGGTTCGGTCGGTGTCAGCCTAACGAGGTGTCGTTATAAATGTCTGCAATTTCTGGTTAGTAGCCAAACTGTTTGTTGCAACGGATGCAAAAAATAATTCTAATTTTAGTAAAATTTTGAATTATAATTTTAAATTTATCAAATTAGAGATCCATACTCCACTTAATACTCCGAATCGCAAAAAAAAAAAAAAGGAATATTTATAGATTGTGGATTAACTCAGAATTAGTTACAAGAGGCGACTATTTATGCTGAACGATGCTGATGTCTTACGCAGTATCCGATTAGTTACCATCGTTTTCATCGCAGCGTTTTGTTTAGGCAAACGAGCACGTGCCACAAGCGTGCTGCGCGGCACACTAGTCGAGCCGACACGTTTGAACCCGAACCGAATTGGTTAGTGCGGCAATGCCGACTCAAATGCACTTGAAGTGGTATCTTCGGTTCGGTAAACAACACGCGTTGAAAACGCCGACCGGAATGTGAGCAGCACGTCCAAGTTTATATAGAAGAGTCAAAATTACCCGTGTTGTTCCTGACGATTGTATTGCAGTGGTCGTCCGGGTCCAGGTGAGCGTGCGCCGGGCGCGCCGCGCACGCGCGCAGCGTGGCGTCGCTCGCGTCGGCCCACAGTACGCGCCCGCCGTACACTTCTAGCGCGGTCGGCTGTCGGCCCGCTTCTATTCGCAACTGACAAGTACACATATTCATTTAAGGGCGATATGTCAAAATACCGAATGGGCGGAGTCTAGCAAGAAAACAATAGCTGCAAGACAGTGACAGTGCTATTGCTCACTTGAACCCGGGAAGAGGTGAGGTATAGATTTTTGCCGCTCGGAAGTAACTGACGTAAGCGACAAATGATAAAACTTAGTTTTGCTTCTAAAGTAGCAAATAAAAATAAAAATAAACTATAATTAATCTAAGTTATGTGATTACCTACTGAATAGTATAAAAAAATATGCTTCATTTTTTCTCTAGTCGAAGGAGGCACCTAAAACGGGCATTAGAAGGGCCAATTACAAAAAATAAAGCTATCGAGAAAAGTTTCACGAATCGTGTGTCTAGTCTATAATTTATTTAGATTACATCCTCAAGTAATTACTGTATTAACATCAAGTTTGTAACCTTTACTGATAGTGAGTGAACATGTAACGCAACGACTCCAAAATGTTAACATAGCGTCTTAACAACGCCTTCATCCAACTGTAGAGGAGCACTCGGAGACGGCGATCACGAGCTCGCCGTCTACGCGCGGGGAGAGTACAAAGCTGTGGCACTAACAGTAGTAGTCTTCCCAGTGGTGACGTCCAAGTACTGCATGGAGCTGGAGCCCGTGTTCACCCAGTACAGCAGGTTGGGCTCCACGTCGAGCAGCATGCTGGCGACGCCGGCCAGCAGCGGCTCGGCGCTGGAGTCCAGCAGGACGCGCCGCCCGCTGCCGTCGCCGTTTGCCGTTTCGATGCGTTCCTCGCCGTTGACGGAGAGCGCCCAGTACAGTTTCCCTCTGCAAGCGATACATTATACGTGTGCATACAGCTGGCACTACCCATGCCCGTGCGACTACTCTATGGCTTCTAAGATATTCAATGTATGGAGATATATTTAATTTGGTACTAATTAAGCTAATTCGCTTCGCATCAGGCGAAGCAATGTTGTTGAAATGATTTGTGTCGTTGTTTTGATTAGAGATAGTGTGAGTGGTACCTGCGAGGGTCGACGGCGAGCGCGGTGAGGTTGTGCGCGGCGCCGGCGAGCAGGTAGGCGGTGCGCTCGCCGCGCAGGTCGGCCACCGCCAGCGCGCCGCCCGCGCCGTAGTACAGCAAGCGCGCCGCCCAGTCCAGCGCCAGCGCGCGCCCGCCCTCGGCACCGCCGGCCACCGCACGCGGCGCGCCGCCCTCCGCGCCGTCCCCCGCGCCGCCCAGGGTGGCGCGCTTGATCTCGCCCGTCTTCAATCACAACAACACTCAACATAGCGCGCGACTACAAGCAATCAAACCACCATTAATGCTACATTAACCATCATTAATGTTATGCAGTGTAGTGTAGTCGGTGTTGGCTTCCTCACCTCTAGGTCGGCCCAGTAGAGCGCGCGCTCGGCGCAGGCGCACTGCAACGCGGCGGGCGAGGTGACGTGCGCCGCCGACACGGTGGGCGCGGCGTGCTCGTACACCGACTCCGGGTCCACGCTCAGGATCTCCCCAACACGCCCGATCACCAGCGCCTTCTCGTGCGCTGCAACCACACCCACGCGTCACGCACACGCACAGCGTGCAGGCACGCTCGGCGCGACGCTCAGTAGACACTAATGAATACCTTCGCACGTGACGCCGTCGGGCTTCAGTCTCATGAGGTGCGGACACGCGCACTCCCTGCGCGCCGGCGCGTCGATGAGGCACAGGTGCGAGCAGCCGCCGTTGTCGGCGCACGGGTTGCGCGCCGCGGCCGGCTGCCGGCTCGGGTGGATCACCTGCAGCGTGCCGTATTACAGGGTGCACGAATACAGCTTAGCGTGCACATATTATACACATTAGCACAAAGAGCAGTTACTGAGGAGTGCGTCCGGCATACCTTCAAGTCAAACGGTTGCGTGAGCGTCCTCTGCACGACGACTACATCTGAGCCGTTCCACTTGTTGGCACGCACGACTCCGTTGGTGCGCCAGTCTGTCCAGTACACGTGCGAGTCGAACACGGTCAGCGCGAACGGGTGACGCAGCGTGGAGTGGTCGCGCAATACCTGCAAGTAGGAGACATGTCAGTACACGTGCGAGTCAAACACGGTCAACGCGATCGATGAATAAACGTGGGCCAAATTGTCTCCTTCTAGGGAGGCAGAGCAAAAGGAGTAATACGTCGCACTGGACACGCCTATAGGAGCTATGGAAGGACAACGTCCCTCCCTAACTCACAAAACATTTAATGAATAGGACATGTCCGTGACTATCATAATGATATGTAGGTACATCATTTAGTAGTGATGAGGTCGGAGGCAGAATACTACTTTAATCTCACCGCCGAGAACCGAGCGTGTCGAAAGAACAGGGAGGGCCTCTTACTGAGTTGGCGCGATGTCCCGGGAGACCCGGTGAAAAGGCTGTCCGCTGGCCGCACGTAGGTTAGTAGGTGACGCAAACCTAGGGATCGCCATTAAAACTCCGCCCTGGGAGGCATGCTTTTTACGCAGATTGGTCGCAGATTGGTAGAAAACAATAATTACAATATTATTTTATATTATTATTTTACAATATTTTGGTTGGTAATTTGAATACTGATCATCACTACGGAGACAGCTAAGCCAGTCTGCTCGTTTTAACGGAGATCTGATTTATCCTGTCCGGCCGATCCAAAAGTGTTCATCTCAGGATATCTTTATTATTTGCTCAGGGTTTGTGCTCCAACAACACATAATCGGTGAAAACTCCACTACCAGTTACTGCGGCCGAGTTATATCCCTGTGAGAGACTACAGACAGACGACGGACGGACGGTGTAGGCTTACTAATAGTCACGGTTGGCACCTTTTGTGTACGGAACTCTAAAAACCAAGAGATTAACTGCTATACCGATTGCACTAACTCGGGACACGACGAAAGAATGGTACTCGTAGAAGGTCGGGCCTGATAAGGGGCGTATAGGGAACACCATCTGGGCGAAGAGTAGTCAGTCGCCAGATAACACAGACATGCGCGAGCTCCATGCCCCAGCCGGCATGAGACGCCGCAGAACAGAGAAGCTTAGCGCATTGTTGTGTCGGTCGGAGACAAGACAAGACCCCAGTAAGTACTCACCTCACGATGATCCTCTCCGTCATAAGTAGCCGTATGTAAGGAATCACTCCGCGCGTCAACCCAGTACAGCCTCTTGGGCCTGTAATCCAACGCGATCCCGTTAGGCCACGCCCCCTGCGCTAAGGCCCCGCCCCCTGATTTGATGATGCCGCCCGCCACTCGGTGCCTTCCCGCGAGGGAACAGCGCTCGATGCGAGGCGCTGACTGCTCCCAGTCGCTCCAGAACAGGTACCCTGAGGAGACACGACACGTGTACATGATGGAGTCTGGCAATACTCGCAGCAGAATGCAACACATTAACAGAGTGTGACCGACCTTCACGCGGGTCGAGCGCGATGGCGCGAGGACTGTCCATGTCCCCGGAGATCAGCGTGCGTCGATACTTGCCGTCCAAGCGAGACACCTGCACACAAACACAGCCCTCTTATATACTCGTGTCATTCATCTTCTTCTTCATCGTAACACTCTTGGCAGAGTGATCGTGGTCGTCACTTCAGGGTCGTGGCTCGCTTCACAATCCTTCGCCACTCATCTCGCATCGCAGCTTTCCTGGTGCATTCATGCAGTGTACCGTCCAAAGCTGCCTTGATTTGGTCAGTCCATCTCATGGGCGATCTACCCCGTGCTTGTGTGCCGTCAACTCTACCCTGTACAACAAGGCCTTCAATGGACACCTCTCCGCGTCGCGACACGTGCCCGAAGAGAGTGAGGATGCGAGATTGTACAATAGCTATAGTCGCTGCTTGATGCCGAGTTCTTGGAGTATGGACTGATTGGTACGAAACTCAGTCTACGAAACCCCAAGCATTCTTCTCCAGCACCACATATCAAGAGCGTTTATCCTCTTTTTCATTCATAGCCCTTACTTATTTGGACATGAAAGAAGCATCAGCGACGCGTACCGATACCTACCACCAGACCGGTTTTGGCCTCCTTGATTTATAAGTGTTTGAGTGCTTACTTCGATCTGATGAAGGCTGCTCTCGACCCAGTAGAGGTTCTCGCCGACCCAGTCGACGGCGAGCCCCTCCGCCGTGGACAGGCCTTGTTGCACGACTACCGTGATGTTGCTCAGCGCTGGAAGCACACCAAGCGGCTCACATACATCAACAACATCGAGGTAGTCTCGATACTCACACTCATGATGGGTGATAGTCACATCGTCACTTACCAACAGGTGAGATCGTGGTCAAACAAAGGTCTATTAATGTTAAAAAAAAAAAAAAAAAAAAAAAGTCTCGATACTGTCTCGGTAGTCGACTCACCGTTCCCGACGATGAGTCCCGAGTAGATGTTATCGTCCACCACGTCGGTCCAGTACAGCCGCACGACGCCGGACAGCTCCCGTCGCCAGTCCAGAGAGATGGTGTTCTTCAGCGAGGAGATGAGGGCTCGCACCGTCAGGGTCGGCAGCTCGATGCCTCGCACCTCGTGCCGGTTGCTGAACACCAGCAGTGCTGTTACTGCAGCTGTAAACAACAATCTGTAAGTTGTCATACAGCGAACGAAGAGCCGAGCCCCGGCTGACGAGAACGATAGAGAGCTCGTCAACAGCGATACTAAGAACGCTTACATGTGCTCTTGCATGTGAATCCGTCGTCGGCAAGCCGATACCCCTCGTCGCAGGTGCACTTGTAGCGATTCTTCTGCGGCAGACATGTCTGTAACATACGAACATGTATATCCGTAACAAGCCCTAAAACAGTACATTAGTCACGGTTCAATGAGAGCTACTCGTGTCTCGTAACGCACCTGGCTGCACACGCCCCAGTCGGCACACACGTGCTCGGCCGCGCACGTCACGCCGTCCCGCTGCAGGTGCAGGTGACGCGGGCACGCGCACGCGGGTCCCGAGGGCGTGGCGTGGCAGCTGTGCGAGCACGCCGCCACCAGGCACATAGGCTCTCCTGAAACCACATATAACGATGAGGAAAGGGCTCAACATTGGGCCTCGAGGCAAATTTCACATTTGTGGGATTTGTGCGAGTGTACTATTTGCATATTGTGATAGAGCCTTCGTGAAACTGATGCATTAAGGTATGCGAGCAGTGTCTATCATCCACACAGACGACGCAGTTAAAACAGTCGTGACATTCTCTGTTACTCTCTAATACTTTTGAAATAGTCTTCAGTCGTTGGTAAAAGGCAGAGTAGTCACATACCGCATCTATCCGCCTCGTCCGATCCGTCGGCACAGTCGATAGTTCCATCGCAGAGCTGCAGCAGCGGGGCACAGCGTGTCCCATTGTCGCAGCGTACAGCCGGAGCCACGCACTCGTCGAGGGGCGCCGCGGGGGCAGGCGCGGGCGCGGCGGGGGGCGCTTCGGTGCTGGACGCCGAGAGGGAGCAGTTCCACTCGTCTGATCCGTCCAGGCAGTCGACACTCGAGTCGCACAGGAAGGCCTGCAACATGTGACACGTGAACATGCGCCGCTTTCTAATTTACCTTTTTTTTTTCTTTTTTTTTGTTGTTTGTTTTTATCCGCAATCAGTTGGTGGACTATAGGCGGATGAGGTGGATGGTTTCTTGTCGTTTGGGATCCGGACTCATCAGACCTTCTTCCCTCATTATAGTAGGTTGTCTAGAATATAGCTTCTCTTCAACCTCTTTGTGTCGCTTGGGTTTTCAACTAAGGCTCTTGCCAGCGGATTACAGTGTGTTTTTAGGCGGTCCAAATAACTGTTTCCTCGGAGTTTAATTTCCTGGTCAACTGTGGGGATTTGTAGGATCTCATTGTTGGTTGTGAACCATGGTGCACTTACTAGGGCACGTAAGATTTTATTTTGAGCACGTTGGATGATTGCGCGGTTGGATTTGCTGGTTGTGCTCCATATTTGTACCCCATAAGTCCACACTGGTTTGAGGATGCTGCTATATACTAGCCTCTTGTTAAATAGGGACAGCCGGGACTGTGGCCCAAGCAACCAGAACAAGCTCTTGAACCGAGCATCTAGTTCCGTTCTTTTGGCTTTTATGTGATCCTTCCAAGTTAATCGTCTATCAAGTGTGAACCCAAGATATTTAACAGCGTCTTTATGACGTAAAGACTGTTAGAAGAGGTATTCTAACTTACCTGAGTGTGAGTGGTGAATCGTACCTTTCGAATGCATTCAGTGTTGTTACATTGGAACTCGTGTTCCTCGCACAGCGGTACTTCGATGTGATGATGCCTGCAACAATAACAATAAGATATGACGACGCTGGATTCAGGAGTTCGACTGAGTATCACTGAACTGTGTGACTCACAGCGTGTTGGTGCCGGGGCGGTGTCGAGGGCGCGGGTCGGGGGGCGCAGGGCGCGCGGGCGCGCAGGCGCGCTCGTCGCTCGCGTCGGCGCAGTCCGCGCGTCCGTCGCAGTAGTACTCCATGGGCACGCAGCCGCCGCCCGCGCAACGGAACATGTCTGTGCATTCTTGTTGTTCTAGAATATATCGTACGAGTACTAGATGAATACCCGTGCTTCGCTACGTGTCAAGTCAAGACAGGGGGCCGGCGCAGCGCCACGCGGCCGGCACGAAGCGCCGCGCCCGTCGCGCTGTAAGGCTACACTCACCACACCCCGTCTCGTCGCTCGGGTCGTCCTGCCCGCAGTCGTGCGCGCCGTCGCAGCGCCACGCGGCGGGCACGCAGCGGCGCGACGCGGCGCACGCGAACTGCTCCGCGGCGCACGAGGTGCGCGCGCACGCTGCACCCGTCTCGTCGCTGCCGTCGTAGCAATCTGCGGGACTCCGCGATTAGATGTACATCTACCTACATGCGGTACAACAAGTTGCCACATGTCTTGTTTTTAGGGTTCTTTACCCAAAGGTGTCAAACGGGACCCTATTTCTAAGCCTGCGCCGTCCGACCGTCCGTCTGTCTGTTAAAGCCTCTATACCTCAATAAAGTAGTCGGCACACACAATTCTCCGAGCAAGGACAACAGCTATCCGATAGATCCGATAGCGCGTTCTAATATACTAGTGGCGACATATATTCTTGAGTTGAATAACTGCTCCCGTAGTTTGATCAAGTTAGTAGTTTTCATCTAAAATACCTGTGGTTATAAGTAAACTCATCAAACTAACAAAGAATCGATTTCACGAACAAAATGTACTAACAGTTTACCTGCTACAAACTAGGTGGCACCATAGGAAAAGATAGAACGCGCTATCGATGCGTTTCGTATAGTAATAGACTTTCGACCATGTGAAATGATTAAATTGAGTATTTTCTGAACCATCGCGTTTTTTTACCGTTGAACCAACCATTGGTACTTCGACTCGGATATAGATACGTAGTATTAGTAGTAGTGAGTGAATAGTGGAACATAGTACATTACATAGTGAGTGATAAACAGTGAGAGAAGTGAAACTCGGATTACAGTGATAAAATGGATTGTTGGACCCTGGTACCGTGAGTAATAGAGTTAGCAAAGTGAACCTTATTTCAATGAGTAAATAAACTCTGATTAATTTCTAGTCCACTTTCGTTGCATCTGGGACTTAGAAAATTTTAACTTCAGTTCAGTGATAAAAGACTTAGAAAAATTCGAGACAGTTTGGACTTAAAAAAATTTCACTTCAGTGTTAAAGACTTAGAAAAATCAAGACATTTTTGGACTTAGAAAAATCCAACTATCTTGTGGGACATAGTAGTCTGTTGACAGTAAAAAACAAACTTTTTCTAACTTGTAATAAAAATGGAGGAACTTCAAAGCAGTCAGTTAGAAACGTACAACTTCATAAAAAAACAATTGGAGAACTTCAAGAAGAGTCCAAAAGATCGTCTGACAAAAGCAAATTTAGAAACGAGACTAGAATTGTTAGAATCCTACTGGGAAAAGTTCCAAAGTAAACATGACGCTTTGGCAGCAGCTTCTGGAGAAAACAGATCACAACTAAGTTATTTTAAAAACAATATCAACGACGACTGTATGGAAAGTTATTTAGATTTAAAAACTCGCATCAAAGAAAAGTTAAACGCTATAGAAGAAACAGCTAGACCAGTTTTTAGAGAAATGCCGAGAGATACTAGACCTCATAGCCCAGGATGTAACATAAAGCTACCACCCATTCAAATTCCAAAATTTACTGGAGAATATAAGGACTGGATCTCATATCATGACCTTTTCAAATCTTTAATCATCGATAACGAGACGCTAAGCAAGGTCAACAAATGCCAGTACCTGAAGTCCAGTTTACAAGGAGAAGCGGAAAATTTAGTAAGACAAATTCCAGTCACAGATGCCAGTTATGAAATGATGTGGGAGACACTAAAAAAGAGATACAATAATCGTAGATACATCGTCAATTCATACATAGGAAGGGTACTAAATATGCGAAAAATTAACAACGAAACACCAAAAGCTCTAAAAGAAATATTAGACATAACATCAGAATGTTTAACATCGCTGAAAGCCATAGACATCCCCACAGATCATTGGGATGATATAATAGTTTACATAGTCATACAAAAACTAGACGCTGAGACACACCGACATTTTGAACAACGCATAGAAACACTAGAGCGACTTCCAACATGGAAAGATCTGTCAGAATTCCTGGAGCTACGATTCAGAACTTTAGAAGCAGTTAAATGCAAAGACACTCAACCTCACACGAGAAATGCAACAACAGCCAAAAGTCTTACTGCGAGCGTGACCAGTCCAATGAACTGTATGTATTGCAAAGCAGATCATAAGATTTACACATGCAAGAATTTTAGCCAGCTAGAAGTAAATGAACGTCAACAGTTTATCCTAAAAAACAACATGTGTTTCAATTGCCTTAGAAAGGGTCATTCAGTAAGAGACTGTAAACAATTTAGTTGTAGAACATGTGGCCGCAAACATCATACCCTGTTACATGGGTATAGTGTGCCAGCTGGCCCCACTGCAAGTCAAGCAACGCCACAAAATTCACAATCCAACCAGATCGTAAACCTAACAATGGAAGAAAAGACGACTAGAAACAACATCGTTCAGGAAAAATCCATAGAATTAGAAAACATAGATAGAAACAACTCAGCTCATAATAGCTCTATGGATAGAATAACCATGAGAGCATCAATAGACACCTCTCCGGTGATACTAGCGACGGCACTCGTCAAAGTACAAAGTAAAAATCATAGCATCCATATCCTGCGTGCACTTGTTGATCAGGGATCGCAGGCCTCCTTGATCACCGAAGGTGCATGCCAGGCATTGGGTCTAAAGAGAGCGCCTATACTGGGAAACATCGTAGGCGTTAGCTCGAACAACACGGTCACGAAAGCACTCGTAGAGTTCGAGATAACGTCTCGACACGACCCTAACAAGAAAATCAAAGTCAGTGCATACGTACTGAGAACATTGACTTCATATATACCACAACGTGTACAAGCAGTTGATTGGCCAGAACTTGAATGTTTACAACTAGCGGACAATACATTTAAGCAACCAGGTCGCGTAGACCTTCTCTTGGGAGCAGAGATCTTCGCAGATATCATCCAACAAGGTATAATAGTTCACAGAAATGAGAAGAGTTCGCTTGTGGCGCAAGAAACTTCACTTGGTTGGTTAATCTCCGGAAATAGTAAGAAAAGTAACAACCAACAACCAATAGTCGTAACTCATCATGCAAAAATAGAAATAGAAACAACACTCCGTAGATTCTGGGAACTTGAGGAACCAGTACCTGAAAAAAGGATAATGACAAATGATGAGAAGAAATGTGAAAAACATTATAAAACAACACACAAAAAAACAATTGAAGGAAGGTATGAAGTCAGATTACCTTTTGCTGTAAATCCTCCTGACCTGGGAGAATCGGCATCCATAGCGATCAAACGACTAGCCTCTGTGGAACAAAAGTTTAAAACGCATCCAGACCTACACCATAGATACACAGAATTTATGCAAGATTATTTAGACCAAAACCACATGGAGCTTGTTTCAGCAGAAAGTAAGCCCAACAATAGCATCTGTTACTTACCTCATCACGCGGTGATAAACGAGCAGCATCTTACAACCAAACTTCGCGTGGTCTTCGACGCATCCGCCAAGACAAGCAATGGAAAATCTTTAAATGACAATTTGTTAATCGGCCCGACACTCCAAGGAGACCTGAGAGACACAACACTTAGATGGAGAAGACATGCCACAGTCTTGGTAGGAGACATACGTCAAATGTATAGACAAATTAGAACAGAAGAGAGCGATAGAGACTTTCAAAGAATAGTATGGAGATGGACTCCGGATGAGCCAATCAAACATTATAGACTATCAACTGTTACTTATGGTACCTCTTGTGCACCATATTTGGCAATCAAAACTTTGAAGCAGCTAGCAGATGACGAGAAAGGGAACTTTCCAGAAGAAGTAATAGACGCTCTCTCTTCAGATTTTTACGTCGATGATCTTCTTACAGGAGCTCCTACAATCGAGAAAGCTGTCGCATTAAAAACTAGTTTGACGGAACTTCTGAACAAAGGAGGTTTCGTGCTACATAAATGGGCATCGAATTGTTCATTAATAGAAAGCTCGATGCAAGGCAAACGAAAAATCTTGGGCCTAGACTGGAATGACAGATCGGACAAATTTGAACTTAAGTTCGAGATAAAAAATAGAGACTACGAGAAGCCAACAAAACGAACAATTTTGCAAGACATAGCCAAGCTATACGATCCAGCTGGTTGGTTAGCACCAGTAGTAGTCAGAGCAAAAGTCTTCATGCAAAAGTTGTGGGCAGAGGGTCTTGATTGGGATGACCAACTTCCTGAAACATTGGAAACCGAATGGTTGATATTCCGAAATAATTTATGCAACATGCCAACCATAGACTTAGATAGGTGGATAGGCATGACAGACAACATGGTGAATGTTGAAATTCATGGTTTCTCGGACGCATCCGACAGTGCTTACTCAGCAGTTGTCTATTGCCGAACTATCCTACCTGATACCGTTAAAATCACACTAATAGAAGCTAAAACCAAAGTAGCACCAATAAAGAAAATATCCACGCCAAGATTAGAACTATGTGGAGCGGTACTGCTAGCAAAGCTAATCGATAGAATAAAAACCGCGCTCAACGTTCCAGATAAAGACATCTACGCTTGGACAGACGCGACCATAGTTTTGGCTTGGTTGCAACGACCTTCAAGTTACTGGAACACCTTCGTGGCAAATAGAGTCACAGAAATCACAAATAGAATAGACCAAAACCGATGGCATCACGTCGCGTCACAGGACAACCCGGCAGATGTAGCTTCCCGTGGCATCTGTCCACTTGAGCTGCAGTCGCACGAGTTGTGGTGGAACGGTCCACAATGGCTTCGCGAACGACGTGAACTACCTGTGAAAGACATAAGTGAGATAATTAATCCTACTGAGGATGAGAAAAGATCTCAAGTGAAAGTACAGTGTAGTGTAGTTGTATCACCGGAATCTGAAAAAGAAAGAGACATTATTAATAGACATTCAAACCTTAACAAACTAGTAAGAGTAGTAAGCTACTGCCTAAGGTTCTACTACAAATGTAAAAGCAAAGCAAAAGGGGAAATCTTACCTGTGTATACACCGTACCTGACCTCCGTAGAAATGCAAAATGCACTAAGCCGTTTGGTAAAATTATCTCAAGGCTCTGAAAGCATAAATCAAAAGAACATTAAAAATCTAAATCCATTTATTGATACCGATCAAATTTTGAAAGAAGGAGGTCGTATTCAAAACGCATGCTCTAATAAAGAAACAAAACACCCTACAATATTAGCAAAGAATAGTAGATTGGCTTACCTAATTGTAAAGGAAGCGCACGTCAAAACTCTTCATGGTGGAGTTCAATTAATGTTAAACAATGTTAGAAATAGATATCACATCATCGGAGTGAAACATATAATAAAAAAAATCTTAAGAGAATGTACACCTTGTTGTCGACATTCGAACAAACCTGTAAATCAACTGATGGGAACTTTACCCAAAGACAGAGTCACTCCACAAAAACCATTCCTTGTTAGTGGCGTAGACTTTGCCGGACCAATAATCTTGAAGTTATTTAATGGACGTGGGTCTAATAGAACTCAAAAGGCCTATATTGCTTTGTTTATCTGTACTGTTACTAAAGCGGTGCATATTGAACTAGTTACCAGCTTAAGCACAGAGTGTTTCTTGGCTGCCTTTCGTCGTTTTACGGCACGCAGAGGACATTGTAAAAAGCTTATTAGCGATTGTGAAACAAACTTCATCGGTGCCATTAAAGAGCTCGAGATTATGGCCAACAAAAGTATTAGCAATGTACCCATTGCAATAGCAGAATTGTTAGCATTAGATGGAACAAGCTGGCAACTGAATCCTGCTGGAGCGCCTCACATGGGTGGTTTATGGGAATCGAACATAAAATCCATAAAGCGACACTTAAACCGTGTCATAGGTGACAGTAAGTTGACGTATGAAGAATATTCAACGCTGTTATGTCAAATAGAAAGCTGTTTGAATTCTCGTCCATTGACATCATTAGATAATGAGAAGGAGGGTACCACGGTGGCTTTAACGCCTGGTCACTTCTTGATAAGTGAAAGCCCTATAGTAGTTCCAGATGAAAACTTTGAAGAAACACAATATGTACCGTACAACAAACGATGGATTTATTTACAGAAGAAGTTGCAATCATTCTGGCGACAATGGAGCCAAGAATACTTAGTTACTTTACAGAAACGTCAAAAATGGACTAGTATTCAAACCAATTTAAAGGTAGGCAATATAGTTTTAGTTAAAGATGAAAGATTGCCCCCGACCAAATGGTTGCTGGGTAAAATCATCGAAGTGCATCCTGGTTCAGATGGTTTAGTAGGGTAGTCAGCCTAAAATGTAAAAATTCAGTGCTGAAAAGACCAATTCATAAACTGTGTTTGCTACCCACTGAAAATGAACCTGAAGATGTTATTAGTTCATAAGTATGTTAGCACTTTAGTCTTCAACTTTGAATTAGAAACAAGATGTTACAGTCCACTTGTATAACGATAGTTTTAGTTCATATTATTTGATTTGTTAATTGTTACCCATTTCACAACCCTAATTGTACAACTAGATTACTTTTCTTACATGAACATGCATATGGTTTTCAATGTTGTGATACTAACTTTAGATTAATTTATTAAAAGTCCTGACGCACTTTGAGAGGGCGGAATGGTTATAAGTAAACTCATCAAACTAACAAAGAATCGATTTCACGAACAAAATGTACTAACAGTTTACCTGCTACAAACTAGGTGGCACCATAGGAAAAGATAGAACGCGCTATCGATGCGTTTCGTATAGTAATAGACTTTCGACCATGTGAAATGATTAAATTGAGTATTTTCTGAACCATCGCGTTTTTTTACCGTTGAACCTACCAACCTGAGACATCCTGTGACAAATATTTTGAGTTACGGAGAGGCCGTCACTTGGTTTTTGCCTTCTCACACTTATACATTAAACATACGAAAATATTTGGTTATATTTGAAACAAACGTGAAACAAGCAAGGCTTCTCGTTACCTTTCAATCCGTCGCAGACCCAGCTCTTGAGGATACAACGGTTGGTGTCGCACTGCATGAACTGATCTTCGCTGCAGGTTACGTTAGCTGCAAATGTATCATGAACAAATGTACTGAAGATTAAGTCAATAATTGCAAGTCCTGGGACTAGTTCAATCAAGATATGGTAATAATATGGTCACAACTTGTATTAATATTTACCGCAGGGTCCAGTGGCTGAGGAGTCCTCGTCGGAGCCGTTAGGACAGTCGGCGTCGCCGTCGCACACGTACTGGGAGTCCACACATTTTCTGACAAGCACATACATCCTGTTACAGCTAACAATTGTTTCCATCAAACAGTAATAGCAGAAATTTTACACGAGTTAACTCACCCTTTACCACAGTGGAAGTGTCCTGTGGGACAGTGATGGCGCCTCGGGGCGGGAGGGGCGGCGGGGGAGGGCGAGGGCGTGCACTGCGCCCCCTCCCGCTCGACGCCGCCCTCGCCACAAGCGCACACGCGCGCGGTCGCAGACACTGCGAAGCAGAGCTCCGCGCAGCCGCCGTTCTTGGTCGAGCACGCGTTGTGAGTGCCGCCTTCGAGCGCGGCGGAGACCAGCTTGAGGTCGTAGATGGGCGGCGGCAGGCGGTGCAGCACCAGCGTCGTGCCGTTCGGCTGCAGCTGCTTCACGAGCCCCGTGCTGTGCTCCGACCACATCACCAGACCTGCACGAAACCAACAACATTTACACGAGCAGGCTCATCTTTCATATATAAACGCAGCTCATCCGGTGACCGACCACTCTTACCTTCTTACACAGCGACGCCGTACGGTTTGGACAGCCTCGCTACCGCCGGTCACCGACCACTCTTACCTTCATATACAGCGACGCCGTACGGTTCGGACAGCCTCGCTACCGCCGGTCACCGACCACTCTTACCTTCATACACAGCGATGCCGTACGGTTTGGACAGCCTCGCTACCGCCGGTCACCGACCACTGTTACCTTCATACACAGCGACGCCGTACGGTTTGGACAACCTCGCTTCTGCCGGTCACCGACCACTCTTACCTTCATACACAGCGACACCGTACGGTTTGGACAACCTCGCTTCCGCCGGTTACCGACCACTCTTACCTTCATACACAGCGACGCCGTACGGTTTGGACAGCCTCGCTTCCGCCGGTCACCGACCACTCTTACCTTCATACACAACGACGCCGTACGGTTTGGACAGCCTCGCTTCCGCCGGTCACTGACCACTCTTACCTTATTACACAGCAACGCCGTACGGTTTGGACAGCCGCGTCCGTCGGTCATTGACCACTCTTACCTTCATACACAGCGACGCCGTACGGCTTGTACAGCCTCGCTACCGCCGGTCACCGACCACTTTTAGTAGTAGTAGAGCTTTTTTGTGAAAGAGTTCGTCCGGGGAAGTACTACCACCATACCTATTTCTGCCGCAAAGCAGTAGTGCTCGCATTGCTGTGTTCCGGTTTGGAGGGTAAGGGTGCCGGTGAAATTACAGGCACATGAGACTTTTCATCTTTATGTCTCAGGGTGGCGGCCGCAGTGCAATGCAACATAGGGTGCGTCCTAGGTGGACTTGACCTATAATGCACTGTTCATAGGCAGAGGTTACCGCTTAACATCAGGTGGGCCATCTGCTTGATCCGTAATTCAGTAGAAAAAAAAAAAAAAAAACTCTTACCTTCATACACAGCGACGCCTTACGGATTGGACAACCTCGCTTCCGCCAGTCACCAACCACTCTTATTTTCATACACAGCGACGCCGTACGGTTAGGACAACCTCGCTTCCGTCGGTCACCGACCACTCTTACCTTCATACACAGCGACGCCGTACGGTTTGGACAGCCTCGCTTCTGGCTGGTCACCAACAACTTTTTCGCGCTTCCCGGTGGACAGGATCATACGTTCCAGTTTGTTGAGGTAGGTGTCGCACCTACAAACAACGAAATAGGTGTGCTTTTATACTGGTGATGTGATACGCAAAAAGAGTGTTTTTGTGCGTAATCCGCCATGGTTATTGATGAAACGTGGTTACTAAGCTATTAAAAACAACATATAAACACGTATTGTATGTGTAAGCGAGTCTGAGGTTCGTTTAGGAAGGCGACATGTCCAGTGTGTATACCGACCAGTAGAGTACATCCTCGTGCAAGGCCAGTCCGTTGGGCCAGTGCAGGTCGGAGTCGAGCAGCGCGTGCGCGCGCGAGCCGTCGAGCGCGGCGCGCATGATAAGGCCCGCGCCGTCGCCCGCCGCCGGCGGCGCGTCCCTGCCCCACGCCGACCAGTACATCTCACTGAAACACATCACGCTAGTTAACTTCATTCTGCACATCTTGTACTGAGCCTTGTACGATAGTCGTGTGTGCAGTTACCCGTTAGCGGGGTCGAGCGCGAGTTGCCGCGGGCTGTGTCGCTCGTGCGTGTACAGGGTGCGCCGCGTGTGAGGGTCGTCCAGTCTGCAGGCGGATACCGAGCCCTGGGATCCGTCTGACCAATACAGATTGCGACCTGAACAACAAAACAATTTCAAACCAGCAGAACTCACATCAAATGTGGACGAAGCTGTTATTCAGTTATATGTAAAAATACTAAAATGTTTTTAATTAAATCGTTTTAAAAAAAATCTAAAAATACTTGTGACTTATGGTTATGCTGATATTAGCAATCAGAACTATGAGCCGATAAAAATGAGCCCAAACACGAACAATATACTATTTTCTAGGAGATCCGTTGTCCTTCCTTATCCATAATCAGATGTTTAGGTATAATAGCCCTGTACGAGACCGTACACGCGACTTAGTCCTGGGGGATGAATGTTTTGAGTAAATTAACGGAATATATTCCTAGAACTAAAGTAACACTAAATGATGCTGAATGAATGAGCGAGGCGAGGTCGGGGCCGAATATACACCGACAAGGTAAACCACGCGATGCGTCGATACTGCCTCGCGCGATCTAGGTGTACATCGCCAACATTGCTACGTAAGGCGTTCCACCTGCATCGAACATGCTCCCGAGAGGAGGCAACGGGATGAAATGAGGCGCTATACGCTGTACAAGAATGATCTAATATTTTGCTTATATGCTAAATTAGTGTAATGAGCTTTTTTGTGAAAAAGTTCGTCCGGGGAAGTACTACCACCATACCTATTTCTGCCGCAAAGCAGTAGTGCTTGCATTGCTGTGTTCCGGTTTGATTAATTTCTAAATGATTATAATTTTGTTTACTTACTAACATTTATAATAAGATTTAATTATTAACAAAATGGATGACATGTGAATTATGTGTAAAATCGTAAAAAAAAACATAAATTTTAATTAAAGTAAAGTAAAAGTAAAAATTAATTTATTGCTTATACCACAGATAAAAGAATACTATACTAGTACTTATACATAGGTTGCATTTGAACTACAAAATTAAATTATGGTCAATGAATAGGTACATGCTAGAACAAAAGAAAGTTTACAACATTGGGTATTAAGTACCTAATATTAAATTCAATTTTTTTATATATTATTTAGTTACTGTTGAAGTTATTTACTGATAATATAGTGATATTATGGTTCACTCTCAGTAAAGCAAAATATCACAGGTACGTCGGGCAAGTAGTTAGCTGTCTGTCCACTTGTTGTGAAGTCGACAATCTCCCATTTGTCATACAACTGTTTAAACTGTTTATCCCTGTAGTTTGTTATAATACTGACCGATCCAGTCGACCGCGAGCCCTTCGCAGTTGTCGCCGTCCTCGTGGATGAACACCTCGCGCGCCGAGCCGTCCGCGCGCTGCCGCGCTATCTCGTACCTACAACCAACCCACCGGTTAGAGGCTCGCCTCAGACACGCAGTGTACAGCACGCCCGCGCCGGGCTCACCTGTGCACGTCGCAGTAGTACAGGTAGCCACCCGCGCGGTCCACGGCCACGGCAGAGGGGCGCGCCGCGCCCGTCGCCGGCGCGAGCGCCTCCCAGCCCGCGCGCCGCGCGTCGCGCTCCAACGTCAGCGCCTGTACCATGGGCGGCGAGCCGCGCCCCACCACCAGGTAACTGTCTAGTTCCACTCCTGAAACACACACAGATATCTTCATAGCCGATACATCAATCAAACTATGAGTCAATAAGTTAGCATCTATGAAATTACGAGTATACAAGGTTTTACATAAATAAATAAAATAAATAAATAAATAATGCTGGACAGTTCACACAACATTATTTAGCCCCAAGTTAAGCAAAGCTTGTGTTATGGGTACTAGATAACTGATATACTTAATTTTTTATTATACATAGAAAATACCCAGAACACCCTGAACAAATATCTGCGATCGCACAAATATTTGTTCCGAGGCGGGAATCGAACCCGCAACCTCCTGCGTCGCAGACCAACCTTCGCTCGCCGCGCCACAGAGGTCGTCAAATAAATAGCCCGTTTCCCTGCCAGTACTTGGAAATTTGCAAGCAATTGTTGCGATTCGTAATGAAATTTTCGAAAATAAAGAAAGTGAAGAGACTCTTCCCGCCATTTTTGAAAAGAGACGTTGTCTACTTTTATTTTATTTATTTTCCTAGTGTTTTCTTGAGTTATTTTGTGTTATTTTGGTGGCATTTTAACTAATGTAGCTCGTTTAAAAAGCACAAGTGTAGTGAAATGAAATGGAAGTGAATTGCGTGACTTTTGAAATTGGTGGAAATTGTCTACCAAAGATTTAGTAAAATTGGCCACCGTTTTACTAAAACATGACTCGACTGTGACTTTGAAGACTTGGAAGAAGTGTAACGTTGCAAAATATATTGAAAATACAATATAGTGAAAATATAGATACTTACTTGAAAATGGCAAATGCACAAGCCGTGCGGAGCCAATTATAAAAAAAATAAAAAATAATATTGTTTAACTTCTCTCAAATCGTAAAATTCAAGTGTAGTATCACAGAACCCACAGTCGCTATCCAACTCTGCGTTGATGAGTGACGCGGTGGTAGTTCAGTGGAGTACTCACGGACACAGCGATGCTTCCCCGCGAGCCGGAAGCCGTGCCGGCACAGGCAGGTCGCGAGCGGCGCGCCCCCGAGCTCCGCGTACGACGTGATGCAGAGGTGCTCGCAGCCGCCGTAGCCGCGCGCGCACGGGTGCGCCGCCGCTGCAACACGAGCGCGCACTGTTATGCCGCGTCACGCTACTCAGATCTCGGCGGCAGGTGCGCTGCACATTACTTCACACCAGGACAGCTTCTCAGTTTATATAAAGCACAAGTCCAGGCTGGTATGGAGTACTGCTGCCATGTTTGGGATGGCTTGGCCAAACACCACCATGCTGCCTTGGACTCGGTCGAACGCAGAGCTTTCAGGCTTATAGGTAAGGAACAAATGGCGAAGACTAAGATCCAGAGTCTCGAGCACCGCCGTAAAGTTGCATACATTTCGATCTTCTATAGGTTACATTTTGGGGAATGCTCCCAGGAACTGCACGATCTGATCCCACCATCTCCTTTTCATCATAGGACGAGCAGGCGTACAGCTCAGTACCATCCTTGCCTCATTAGTATACCTTCTATTCGTACTAAACGTTTCAGTTCTACCTTTATAATGCGAACTGCTAAGGAGTGGAATACACTACCGTCGTCTGTCTTTCCTGAAAATATTAATCTAAGTCTCTTCAAAGCTAGAGTGAACAGGTGCTTTCTAGACCTTTGTGCTCCATCTTCGGCCACATCGTCACTTACCAACAGGTGAGATCGTGGTCAAAAAAAGGTCTATCAATGTTTAAAAAAATCTAACCTGTCGGCTGCCGCTGCGCGTGGTACACGAGCGCGGTGCGCGGGCGCGCGTCAAGCGCGAGTGCCGAGCGCGCGCGCGCCCGACCCGCCCTGTCCACCAGCGACACGGAGCGCTGCGCCCACGACGGCAGGTACAGGGTGGACTCCAGCAGAGATATGTGCTGCAGTTTCTGGGTCTATACAATTAAATATACGACTTCAGATATTGAAACAAAGAACAGTTTTCTAGATGTTAATCCAGGATTGTTCTCAGTGTCAATTGATTCTCATCGCGACGCCGCAGCATTTTATTATCCCCCGCCCCCCTCCAGAAACCTCTACAACCCCTAAAAACCCAAAAACTACAAACGTTCTAACACCGAAAATACCATAAAAACCCCAGCTTGTTCATTTTCTCGACTTCATGACTTTCTATCTGTAAATTTCATAAATAACATTAAAGCCTTTTTCAAGCTTTTCTTAGACAAAAACAGACCTACTCACATCTAGAGATCTAAAAACTATGAAAACCGCATTGAAATTATTTGACAGCGAATTCACCCGCTATGATCCTGAACTTGTTCATAAATAAAGAACTCGAGAGTAGTGGGATAGTTATGTATTTGTCCCCACACGGCACGCGGCGCGTACTGACGCACACGCGATGTGAACAGTTACCACATAGTTCCTAGTGATGGTCCTGCGGTGTCCTCCGTCGTAGTCGGCGCGCTCCACGCACTCGAGGTACGCGTCGGCCCAGTAGAGCTGGCGCGTGGCGAGGTCCACGGCCAGCGCGCCCGGGTACACCAGCTTCACGCTGGCGAGGCTGACGCGCCGCGCGCCCGCCAGCGAGGCGCGCCACACGCCGGCCGGCGCCGCGCCCCACACCGACATGAACATGTACCTGCGCACGGAGTGTACACTGTACAGTGCTGCACTCCACTCCACTCTACTCTACTCACTCCTGAGTAGCTCACAACAGACGACAGGAATTTTCCTGAAAAGTCAGGAATTTAGACCTTCTACCAGGGAAACAGGAAAAATTAGAAGTTTTAGCACATTTAAATATTGAAATTGGACTCCCATTTTGTTCTTGGATTACAAAACAAACATGAAAATTTTGTTCATTTCTGGCATCAACTCCACACTTGGACTGCTTTAGCGGCATCATACCAAAAATGAAAGCTCCCTGCTGCCTAGCAAAATAATGTATTAGGATTATTTACTTATCAAAATATTTATAGAGCCAAAATTACAGGAAATCTAGTGAAAAATGAGGGAAGTTGTCAGGAAATCACATTACATGTTTAAATGTGGTAAGGGTACTCCAGAGTGAGTCGCACTCACCCCGCCAGCGGGTCTAGCGCGAGCCCGTGCAGCTTGCCGAGCCCCTCCTCGACCAGCAGCCAGCAGTGCTGCACGGACGGCGAGCACACGTAGATCACCTCGCGCTCCTCGTCGCCGAAGTACATGTTTAAAAGTGGTTAGGCTACTCCAGAGTAAGTCGCACTCACCCCGCCAGCGGGTCTAGCGCGAGCCCGTGCAGCTTGCCGAGCCGCTCCTCGACCAGCAGCCGGCAGTGCTGCACGGACGGCGAGCACACGTAGATCACCTCGCGCTCCTCGTCGCCGAAGTACATGTTTAAATGTGGTAAGGGTACTCCAGAGTGAGTCGCACTCACCCCGCCAGCGGGTCTAGCGCGAGCCCGTGCAGCTTGCCGAGCCCCTCCTCGACCAGCAGCCAGCAGTGCTGCACGGACGGCGAGCACACGTAGATCACCTCGCGCTCCTCGTCGCCGAAGTACATGTTTAAAAGTGGTTAGGCTACTCCAGAGTAAGTCGCACTCACCCCGCCAGCGGGTCTAGCGCGAGCCCGTGCAGCTTGCCGAGCCGCTCCTCGACCAGCAGCCGGCAGTGCTGCACGGACGGCGAGCACACGTAGATCACCTCGCGCTCCTCGTCGCCGAAGTACATGTTTAAATGTGGTAAGGGTACTCCAGAGTGAGTCGCACTCACCCCGCCAGCGGGTCTAGCGCGAGCCCGTGCAGCTTGCCGAGCCCCTCCTCGACCAGCAGCCGGCAGTGCTGCAGGGACGGCGAGCACACGTAGATCACCTCGCGCTCCTCGTCGCCGAAGTACATGTTTCCCGACACCCAGTCCACCAGCATGTGGCTCACAGCTGCAAACAGGACAACATTCATTCTGATAATTAACGGAACACTGACGAGCAGAGTATGATTCAGTGATTATATTGGTTTCACCGTAGCGAAGCACGAGTATTCAGCTAGTAATTAATGTATCTAATTGTTGAATATATTTAGAATTTTAAAAGAATTAAACAAAACAAATATAATATAGTAACGTTAGGGAAATTACCATTTCTCTAGTGAGCGAGTAGCGTAAATTATGTTTTCGATTCGGACTCTATTTCACGAGGAAGATGGCCATTTCACTAAACTAGTCTACACGGTCCACGTGCTGGCGACATCGTGCACGCGCGCGCACACCACGCTCGACCGCGACATGTTGTGTAATGTTGCGGTAAGTGAGATCCAGATAGGTGGGTACTCACAGTTGAGGTCCGGGAAGAGAGCGGGAGAAGGCACGGTCCACGTGTTGGCAAGGTCGTGCACGCGCGCGCACACCACGCTCGACCGCGACATGCTGTGTAGTGTTGCGGTACGTGAGATCCAGATAGGTGGGTACTCACAGTTGAGGTCCGGGAAGAGAGCGGGAGAAGGCACGGTCCACGTGTTGGCGAGGTCGTCCACGCGTGCGCACACCACGCTCGACCGCGACATGTTGTATAGTGTTGCGGTACGTGAGATCCAGATAGGTGGGTACTCACAGTTGAGGTCCGGGAAGAGAGCGGGAGAAGGCACGGTCCACGTGCTGGCGAGGTCGTCCACGCGTGCGCACACCACGCTCGACCGCGACATGTTGTATAGTGTTGCGGTACGTGAGATCCAGATAGGTGGGTACTCACAGTTGAGGTCCGGGAAGAGAGCGGGAGAAGGCACGGTCCACGTGCTTGCGAGGTCGTCCACGCGCGCGCACACCACGCTCGACCGCGACATGTTGTGGTGCACGTAGCATAACGATCTGCACATTACAATGCGCATACACGACGTGAAACGTTCAAAGGGTCTATCTTTATGTGGCAACAGAAAACTCGTTTTAGATTACACAGTTTGAATTCTACAGCTCGGTTACCGTAAGATGGCACCTGTAAATACTCCATGGCAGGTACCAACGTACGATGAACGGTCTGTAAAACGTCTAGAAAACAAAAAAGTTCAAAATGGCGGCCCCTGTTAGTGAGGCGACAATTAAGCGTCAATGTATTTTTGGACATAGTAAGTAAGACGAAAGTAATGGTTTTTGAAAGAGATGAACTAATGACGAAATGTGATGTTTTGATTGGTGGAAAAGAGTGGAACAAGTAAAAAAGTTTGTATATTTGGGAACTTTGTTCACAAGAGACGGCAAGCATGAAGATGATATTGAAAGGAGAGTAAATGCTGGAAACCAAGTGAATGGGGCACTTCACGCCTTTATGAGTAGTCGGAATGTGTCCAAGAAGGCACGACTGGCCGTGCATAGAGGGGTGTTAGTACCGACACTAATGTATGGTAGCGAAAGTTGGGTATGGCAGAAGAAACATGAAAGTAGAATAAATGCAGTGGAGATGAGAGCTTTGAGAAGTATGTGTGGTGTGACTTTGAGAGATAGAATAAGGAATAGTGTGATAAGAGAGGGTTGTGAAATTAAAGAAGACGTAGTGACTAGGACTGAGAAAGGTATGCTTAGATGGTTTGGGCATTTAGAAAGGATGGACGATAGTAGATTGACGAAACGGGTACACAAGACGAGCGTGAATGGGACAGTGGGAAGGGGAAGACCTCGGCGAACGTATTCAGACCAGATCGGAGACGTTCTGGAAAAAGGCCAGGTCAAGAGTACCCTTAACCGACGAGCATGTATGAAGAATGTGATGAGAGTGAATGAAGCAAAAGAGGTGTGTCAGGATCGTAGCAAGTGGAAATCCGTGGTCTCTGCCTACCCCTCCGGGAAACAGGCGTGAGTTTATGTATGTATGTATGTATGAACATATGTTTGTATGTTTTGTAGGTATGTTTGTAAGGATGAACCTTCAGAACTCTGAAACCACGGAACCTATTTTGACACATGAGGTATAAAGCGCTTGTGTAACGCGAGAGTGCCAGCTGTGTGAAGCACTCACCCGTTGGAGTGCATGAAGTCGATAGCGCGCACGTTGAGCGCGTGCAGCGCGCGGGTCCCCGCGCGCGCGCCCGCAGGCGGCCCCTGCGGGTACACGCGCCGGATGTCGCTCTGCGTCACCACTATGAGGGAGAGCGGCTCGTCGACAGGATCTGTCGATGGTGATCGATATCAGTGTCTATAGCAGCTTCATTCCTCCTGTGACGGCGACGGTGCCGGCGTGCTCCGACCATTATTACCATTGACGGCGCTGCAGGAGCGCCCGTCGGCGCCGAGCCGGTAGCCGCCCGCGCACGCGCACGCGAACGAGCCCGCCGTGTTGCGGCAGCGCTGCGCACAGCTCTCCTCCTGCTCGCACTCGTCGCTATCTACAACACACACACAATGTACATGTACATACATACATACATACATAGACACACGCCTTTTTCCCCCAAGGGGTAGGCAGAGCCTCAATGGGCCACTTTTCACAGTGGGTTGCGTGGAATATAGACGTGAAAAGTGGTGAGCTCATCGCCGCCATTGCTTCCCACGACTGACTCAACTAACGCTTTCTTCCAGTAATAACACATTCCATAATAAGCTAGCAGCCAGGACAAATCTTATATCAACAAATCTTACTAATAAGTCCGGGTAAACCCTTAGTCGGCCTTTACGACATCCATGGGAGGAGATGGAGGGGTCTATTCTTATGCCGGACACACCAAAGCGTGTGTGTAATGTACATGTGCAACGAATTATTGTCGTCGTACGGTCCGTGAGCGCGGTAGAGGGTGTATTACCGAGACATCTCCCCGCCCGCGGCTCGTAGCCGGCCGCGCAGTAGCACTGGAGCCCGCTGTGAGTGGGCCGGCAGCCGAGCTCGCAGTTCAAACTCGCACATTCCTTGACCGTGACTGAAAACCAAACATGTCATGATATGTATAAGATGGCGCTTCATCAGAACACTGTTAACAAGTGGACAGTTCAAGGAACTATAGCCCGCCTACAGTGAACCATTTCATAACTAACTTAACAAAATGGGGACCTGCTTTCAAAACAAAGCCCATGTTTAGAATCTCTGCAGTGTTCCAAGTAACATGAAATATTTTCTACTAAAAAATATATTTTTGCTTTATAACTTTGTTAATAACCAAAATTACTCAAAAATATATACGACAAAATATTGATTACTTTATAGTTTATCAGATCTGAGTTAGAATAACATGCCTAGCCTGTTTATTGGCCTAATTTAATAAACTACCATAGAGCACCTATTTTTTTGCTTGTTTACAAAAAATATCTCGAATTCTGAACCAGTAGTGGTTCGCCCCGAACTGAGACCTCGCGAGTACACGCGATGTAGGTTGCCTACTTTATGTACGTTTCTAGCCGACTTTTATAAACATTTATTGAGATTACATTTTCACGGGACCACCTCGAGATAATTTCCTACACATCGTCGAAAGAACCTTTGAATAGAACTAAGGAACGGGGCGTAAATACGACAAACATTAATATTAGTAGCTAATAAATTAATTGATAACCTCCTTTTGTGAAGTCAGTTATCATCTCAAAATAATCTAGAAAGAGTATCATGATGGCAGTATTGCAAGAAAACTATAATGCATCGTTATAAAGTCTAGCTGAACTACAACGACGTTCAAATTTCTAGTAATGGGAGGTCAACAATGGATGTTACATTGGTTAACGTTTTATAGTGTACAAGTTTCGAATTTCTTCAATTTTAGACTGGTAGTTTGCTGATTCTTCTATGTTTAGTCGCGTTTGAACACGAGTAAATTTAGTTTATAACCGTATTACTATGAAATTAGAATTATCCTTGGAATAGTTACTCAGTGAAATTACAGGACTTTATGTTTGTCTCAGGGTGGCGGGCGCAGTGCAATGCCAGATAGGGTGCGTCCTAGGTGGTCGTGACCTGTGAGGTAATGCATTGTTAAAGGCAGAGGTTACCGCTTTACATCAGGTGGGCCATCCGCTGTTCTGGTAATAAACACAAATAAAAAAAAAGCATTTGGTAATATATGGCAGACACATTCGGCAGTTTCTAAACAATAATTTCTAATATGAGCAAAATCGGTCTAGAGGTTGTCTACATATACAGGAGAGTTTTTTTTTCAGGGCCACTTAGGCGAAGCCTGAAACCGTAAGAGTTAAAAAAGTGATGTTAGGAGTTACAAGCTCGTTTTTTTTTTAGATATTCATATAAATAAAGTTTTTATTAAAAAAACCTTTTTGTGTTCTTTGTTTGATCATTATGGATCGACGTGATGCAGAGTTTTACACAAGTTTGTGCTGGCGAGGTCTACAGTTCGCAGGACTACTAGTTAGTTTACGTGTACTTACAGTTCGTGCACAGGTCCCACTCGTCACTGCCGTCGAGGCAGTGGCGTGCCTTGTCGCAGAACTGGTAGATGGGCACGCAGCTAAAATGGCCGTCAACGGGCGTCGCGCAGCGAGCCCAGTTGCCAGGACATTTGAAGCCTTTCTCACCTGTTCATTATATTAAAAAAACTAAGTGAAACTGATAAGTTATAAAAATAAATCAATGACAATGATAATTTCGATAGAATAGTGGTCGGATTGATTTAGTTTATTGATTGCAATTTATTTGGTCTTAAATTGTTGATCAGAGTGTCGTATGAAGGTGTTATTGACTCGTCAATATCTAACTTGGTGGCGGATAGCATCACCGTGACACACCCTCTGCACGTGCAGGCGCGACACTTACACATGTAGGGCTCCTCGTCGGAGGCGTCGTGCGGGCCGCAGTCGGCGTCGCCGTCGCAGCGCCAGCTCGCCGCGATGCACAGTCCGCTGCGCGCGCACCGGAACTGACCGGCGCCGCACGTTGTGTTCCATGCTGAAATTAACAATATACCTACTGCAGTCGGATTTTAATATGTTATATGCAAGTAAGTCGATTTAATGAATATGATTTGAACGATGACTTCGTATGGAGCGTGCAGTTCATATCCTGCCGTCTGCACCATGTAAAAGCAGATGTCTGTTCGTAGATTCATATCCTGCCGACTGCGCCATGTAAAAGCAGATGACTGTTCGTAGGTTCATATCCTGCCGACTGCGTCATGTAAAAGCAGATGACTGTTCGTAGATTCATATCCTCCCGACTGCACCATGTTAAGAGCGTGCAGTTCATATCCTGCCGACTGCGCCATGTAACAGCAGATGGCTGTTCGTAGATTCATATCCTGCCGACTGGGCCATGTAAAAGCAGATGACTGTTCGTAGATTCATATCCTGCCGACTGTGCCGTGTAAAAGCAGATGGCTGTTCGTAGGTTAAGAGTCAGGTACTCACTACATTCGAGTTCGTCAGACGCGTCGGAGCAGTGCACGCGTCCATCACAGCGCCACGCGGCGGGGATGCAGCGCAGCCCGTCCACGCACCTGAACTGTCCCGTGTCGCAGGGCTCCTCTGAAAACCAACGAACATACAACACGTTATCATCATTTGAACAGACAAGTGTTTTGATACATACCGAGAGTTTTTGCCGCAATGTGTTTGTGTCTGTTAACCGATTTGAATGCAGTTTTTTTATTTGAATGCTGGTTTTCTAGCGATGGTTCTTAGACATGTTTTATAAAAATGGTTTCAACCGTTACAATGCGATGGGGTTTTTGAAATTTTTAATTATTACCTACTTGTATTTTTTTGATTGGTAATATATCTAATTGTTTGCGATTGGATATCACACTCTTTCATCACAACATAGTATAGGACTAATTTTATGTTCGACGTTATGTACATACGCCACTGGATGGCATGAAGGTCGAATTTCGTCTGCGGGCTCATCTTAGTCTGAGACTGCTTATCTAGCTAAGTGCACTTTGTTCCAGCTAGACCGCTTCATCAGAGGGGCGTTTCTTTATATAAACATTTTCATTGTTATCTTTTTGTTTATATTCGTGCCAACGACATAGGGCGTCAACTAAGATAGTTTAGGTAAGATACTTTAACGTGTGGATAAAAACCGACACGGCACTCCAGTGCATCAGTTGTTGTTAGTAGGATAACAATAGAGAGCCAATAAAAGGTTCTCACGAATAGTGTTTGAGGGCAATTAACAGGGTGTGAACATTCATTTGGTGAAATTATCAATAAATTCGCTTACTGCTTTATAAAATAACAGTAACATACCTAACTATTGTAAAACTAAATAACACACATATATATAAGATTTTGTGTTCACATAATCATGTAATGGGCAAAAGTCTCTGCTCAGTCGCTGCAGCGCCGAGCTGACGCTGGTGCAGAAAAGTCTAAGCGGCTACTTTACCTGTTATAGTTATTGCTTGCTCGCCACAAGTAAGAATTCTGCCTATAATTGGTTGAAACTATTGGAATAGGTATATAGTGGCTTGTTGAATCTATATAGTTAGTCGAGAAGGAACACTTCGTTCAATTTGTTTTAAAAGATCAGGACAGTCAATAAGGCCACTGGTTATTCAGAGAAGGAAGGTAATGTAAGCAAATTCCCGTCTTTTGGAGGAAGGGAGGAAGTGTTTTTTTTTTCAAAGATTATTGTAATCGTTGGCTATATAGGGAACTCTTAGTAGGCGATAACACAAATATTTCAAAAACTTCGCCTGAATCCGCTTGATTTGTGAGATATATTTGTCATAGCGTAGGATCCAGATGTTTGATGCGTATTCGAGATTACTGCGGACAAACGTGAAGTACAGAATTTTAAATGTCTTGGCTACCTTAAAGTCGCTTGAAGATCGCTTAATGAAACCCAGAGCCCGATACTTTAGATACAATTTAATCAATGTGGTCGTCAAATAGAACTTTGGAGGTGTGTAGTACCCCAAGGTCTCTCACTACGTTGCTCCTTTCAAGTAGCTGATATTTTTATGAGTTCATGGACGGAATTAACACCCTGAACAAATATCTGCAGATCGTACAAATATTTGTTCCGAGGCGGGAATCGAACCCGTAACCTACCGGAATATACAACGTATAGCGTAATAGGTATAAGCCCTTATAAGCTCGGGGAATTTATTCCAACCAAACATGTTAATACTCTTGCGTGTGCAGATAAATACATTCTAATAACTCTACGATGGACTTACCATTCCATACACTATGAACGCCAAATTATGGTACCTACCTACCATTGAAAAAACTAACGATGACAAATGAGTTCGACCACACTGCCGGTTCACACTCTCTGTCAAATGTGTTCAATAATCAAACAGCAATGGACGGATAAAACTTGTCAGAATTATCCCTCTTTATGCGTTTTGTTCCTCTTTTGGTTCGGACACTTTTTAAGCGCTAACCCGATGTCCATTCACTTTGAGGTCTTTGTGTGCTTGAATACACCGTATTTGTAATTTCCATACAAAAGTAGTCATGATTATATTAGATATTTGCGGCCACCCTGTGTATAAGCATAATTATTATAGAGAAGAGATGATAGTTCATTTAAATGGAGATAAATTGGACCGTCTCGTCGTCGTGTCGGTCGGTCGTCGATCCTACCCGATAGCGCGCCAATAGGGGTCGCCCAGGGTCGAGAACAAACGAGGGGCGGGCGCAGGATAATGCACACGGCAACATTTCCCTGAGCGAAATTCAAATGTTATTGTGTTTTTTTGTGGGACACCACAGGCTCTTAATAATAAATAGATATCGCAGTACCTAATACTCATAATTTGCAAAAAACTATAAGTGAAAAAATTGGCAAATACACAGAGTTAAAGGAAGAAGTAATTAGAATATGGAAAATGAACCGAGTTTATATTGTTCCTCTGGTGCTCTCTAGCACAGGTGTCGTACCCAAAAATATATTCAACAGCCTCAGCATATCAGATCTACCAACAAATACTTTCATCATGATGCAAAAAGCTGCCATTCTTAACACCTGCCGCATCGTCCGTAAATTCTTACAGGAAGACAGTACAATACAAAATTATGACAATCTAACTGACAATGAAGACCACTTGGCATAAGCCCGTGACTTCATTTATTGCCGAAACATTTTTAAATGTTTTGCGAAAAATATAAAAAGTTAATAATAATAATTGTGGTTTTTGCAAATCACATATTTTGATTGATTGTGTCTCATATATCATTAGACTAGAAACTCGCCCCGCTAGCTTATTACCTATCTTGCGATAGCAATAATTGCGCGATTATCGCATCCAAATTTCAAACGTAATACGTAATACGAACTCTGTGATCTCTGTGGCGCGGCGGGCGAACGTTCACCTGCGACGTAGGAGGTTGCGGGTTCGATTCCCGCCTCGGAACAAAGATTTGTGCGATCCGCAGATATTTTTTCAGGGTGTTCTGGGTATTTTCTATATATATATATAATAAAAAATATCTATTATGTAATATATTGTATTGAGTATATCAGTTGTCTAGTACCAATAACACAAGCTCTGCTTAGCTTGGGGCTAGATAATGTTGTGTGAACTGTCCAGCAATATTTATTTATTTTATTTATTTATTAACTTGCAATTTGGATGCGATGATCGCGCAATTATTGCTATCGCATTGCTATTGCATGATACGTAATAAGCTAGCCGGCTTCGCATGGATAGTGTCGGGATCCCCCTCCCTCCCGTCCCCCCTTCCCAACCCCCCATCTATCCACACACCAGATACAAAAATCTGCTAAAGAGAACGTTGTGGACTACATTATTAATAAGTCTTACATAATTAAATTTATGTATTAATACTGATTGTACCTGGATATATATACATATAATGTAGTTGTTTGTTTTTCCATAATTAATAAAATAAAAATAAAATAAAATAAATTATACTCCGTGCTGTCAGGTCCGAAAGCGCGGCGGACTCGTCCGGGCCCGCGCCCCGTTGTAGGTTATTATACTCCGTGCTGTCAGGTCCGAAAGCACGGCGGACGCGTGTTGGTCCGCGCCCCGTTGTAGGTTATTATACTCCGTGCTGTCAGGTCCGAAAGCACGGCGGACGCGTCCGGGCCCGCGCCCCGTTGTAGGTTATTATACTCCGTGCTGTCAGGTCCGAAAGCACGGCGGACGCGTGCGGGTCCGCGCCCCGTTGTAGGTTATTATACTCCGTGCTGTCAGGTCCGAAAGCGCAGCGGACGCGTGCGGGTCCGCGCCCCATTGTAGGTTATTATACTCCGTGCTGTCAGGTCCGAAAGCGCCGCGGACGTGTACGGGTCCGCGCCCCGTTGTAGGTTATTATACTCCGTGCTGTCAGGTCCGAAAGCGCGGCGGACGCGTCCGGGCCCGTGCCCAGTTGTGGGTTATTCTACTCCGTGCCGTTGGGTGCAAACGGCGCGGCGGACGGGTGCGGGCCCGCACCCCGTTGTAGGTTATTATACTCCGTGCTGTCAGGTCCGAAAGCGCGGCGGACGTGTGCGGGTTCGCGCCCCGTTGTGGGTTATTCTACTCCGTGACGTCGGGTCCGAACGGCGCGCGGCGCGGCGGACGCGTCCGGGCCCGCGCCCCGATCTAGGTTATTATACTCCGTGCTGTCAGGTCCGAAAGCGCGTCGGACGTGTGCGGGTTCGCGCCCCGTTGTAGGTTATTATACTCCGTGCTGTTAGGTCCGAAAGCGCGGCGGACGTGTGCGAGTTCGCGCCCCGTGGTGGGTTATTCTACTCCGTGCCGTCGGGTCCGAAAGCACGGCGGACGTGTGCGGGTTCGCGCCCCGTTGTAGGTTATTATACTCCGTGCTGTCAGGTCCGAAAGCGCGGCGGACGTGTGCGGGTTCGCGCCCCGTGGTGGGTTATTCTACTCCGTGCCGTCGGGTCCGAACGGCACGCGGCGCGGCGGACGCGTCCGGCCCCAGCCCCGTTCTAGGTTATTATACTCCGTGCTGTCAGGTCGGAATGCGCGGCGGACGTGTGCGGGTTCGCGCCCCGTTGTGGTCTACTCCGTGCCGTCGGGTGCGAATGGCACGCGGCGAGGCGGACGCGTCCGGGCCCGCGCCCCGTTCTAGGTTATTATACACCGTGCTGTCAGGTCCGAAAGCGCGGCGGACGTGTGCGGGTTCGCGCCCCGTTGTGGTCTACTCCGTGCCGTCGGGTGCGAACGGCGCGGCGGACGGGTGCGGGCCCGCGCCCCGTTGTAGGTTATTATAATCCGTGTCGTCAGGTTCGTAAGCGCGGTCGGCGCCCCTCGCAAAGATAATAGGTACAACTCACGCCCATTGGATAAACAACGCGGCTTCTGTCTGAGGGATCTATAGGACGTATGGAAACAAAGGCTTCTTGTTTCGTAGGTACCTGAAGCATTCATGCATCACATGCAAACGGGTGCAAATGATCATTGATCTACCTACAACTACAATAATCTGTTAATGATGATGAGAGATATCATTAACTTTGGAAAGATTGATTAAATTACAATTTAATGTGGTACACAAGTTAATGATAGCACTACAATAGGTAAGCTTGTGTATGAGGATTCATTGAGATCTGCGGGCTCCATTCGGGGCGTTATATAGATGATCAAAAATTAAGCCTAAAAGTGGCGATGTTAACTGATGTAACTGACGTCCTGCTGTGGGGTTTAATGTGCCTTGTCTTCTTGTGCCCACCCCAGCCAGCCCAACTGCTTAAAGTGACAAATAAGGACTTTGGTTTGATGGCAACGCTGCTGAAATGTGTCCGAAGATGTGGATGATGGTGAGAAGGATCCGAGTAGCCCCTGCAAACCCATCTTGACACTGGGCTCTTTTGTGACCGCACAATTTAAGAGCACATGCTCCACTGACCCATCTCACTCCTGCAAGCAGCCCCCACATAGCCTACTCTCAGTGGCCCCTATCTTGTGCTGGCGATGGTAGGGGTTGCAGTGTCCTGCTATGATGCAAGCAGCCCCCACATACCCCACAATCAGTGGTCGCTATCTTGTGCTGGTGATGCTAGGGGTTGCAGTGTCCTGCTATGATGCAAGCAACCCCCACATAGCCCACTCTCAGTGGTCGCTATCTTGTGCTGGTGATGGTCAGGGTTGCAGTGTCCTGATATGATGCAAGCAGCCCCCACATAGCCCACTCTCAGTGGTCGCTATCTTGTGCTGGTGATGGTCAGGGTTGCAGTGTCCTGCTATGATGCAAGCAGCCCCCACATAACCCACTCTCAGTGGTCGCTATCTTGTGCTGGTGATGGTCAGGGTTGCAGTGTCCTGCTATGATGCAAGCAGCCCCCACATAGCCCACTCTCAGTGGTCGCTATCTTGTGCTGGTGATGGTCAGGGTTGCAGTGTCCTGCTATGATGCAAGCAGCCCCCACATAGCCCACTCTCAGTGGTCGCTATATTGTGCTGGTGATGGTCAGGGTTGCAATGTCCTGCTATGATGCAAGCAGCCCCCACATAGCCCACTCTCAGTGGTCGCTATCTTGTGCTGGTGATGGTCAGGGTTGCAGTGTCCTCCTATGATGCAAGCAGCCACCACATAGCCCACTCTCAGTGGTCGCTATATTGTGCTGGTGATGGTCAGGGTTGCAGTGTCCTGCTATGATGCAAGCAGCCCCCACATAGCCCACTCTCAGTGGTCGCTATCTTGTGCTGGTGATGGTCAGGGTTGCAGTGTCCTCCTATGATGCAAGCAGCCCCCACATAGCTCACTCTCAGTGGTCGCTATCTTGTGCCGGTGATGGTCAGGGTTGCAGTGTCCTGCTATGATGCAAGCAGCCCCCACATAGCGTTCTACTGCTACTACCAGTCTCTTAGGTGTCTGGGTATTGCAGTAGTAACCCTCGTGTGTGAGTGAGCGGAGGGTGAGGGAATGCCAAACAAACCTATTTGGGAGAGACCAGCAGATTCTTTGTTTCCTCATAAGATAGAGATAGGAGCTAAGTTAAACATTATAATTTGCATTTGCGTGGTGGTAGAGGATATATATTTAAAATTTTGTTGACTCTGTCTGAATAGGACTATAATAATAACGCCGCTATTTTGATAGGCTGATATCAGCTGGAGTCGAGATAATAGGTAAAAATTAAAGCCAACATTGGGCATGTATTAACTGTTTAACTTGCCTATAGCAGCGTCGGCAGATGATGCCACAAACAGAAGCGCCGCAGCCAGCGTCGCCGTCGCCGCAGCCGCACCTCGCGGCATCGCTAAGCCTACGCTCCCGCGGTCAGCATCACTTCCTTCCCACACAACACAACACCGCTTCCATACAACAACACAATCATCAGCTTCACACTGCACAAAATTCTTAATTAATTTCCTATTTATCCCAACGGAAACGCATTCGTTATTAAGATGAGTTCGGATAATTTCTAGCTAGAGAACTAGGGACCTATTTCTGTTTATTTTTTCAAAGGTAACGAGAGTTCGATACTTGCGTAGTTCAGTTAATCTAAATAAACATATAATACAAATACTATAAATGACTGCTTAACTAGCAATCACAAACCTAAATCTGCTAGCACCACTGGCACTGAGCTGAGCATCTAAGCCCCGGTATTTATGTAGTTTTCGATGTAAGAGAGCACGAAAAAGTACAATAGATACTGCTCATAGAGAAATTGATACTGCTGGACTGGGTGATAGGTGATAGCACGTTAGTTAGACGCTGTTAAAAATTTCCGGCGCACAAACTAAAAAAAGAAAAAACCTGAATCGCGCGCGCGCGCTTCCGTCTTTTTTAGCGGACTGCACTCAGAACAATAATACTCTGAAATACTCTCTAGCGCTGCACTCACTGAGCAGTGGGCTACGTTTACGTTTGCTCTCTCTATCACCTACTTATGCATGTAATCACTATGCTCTCTCTCTAACTAATCTTTAGGAGTATGATTATGACTGCACTTGTAATGGTACGTCTACACGCACGTGGTCAAAGGGACATTCAAATTTCAACGGGCGCAAGCATGTGAACAGGCTGTTTGTGCACGTGCCTGTGTTCGTGCTCGTGAATGCGCCGATCGGGCTGACTGTCGGTTTTTCAACACACTTCAAAGAATGAATGTGCATGCGCTCGTGTGCCTGTTCACACGCGCTCGGTCGGTTAGTGTCACATGCAACTTCATGGCGATTTCTATGCATTTTTATCATCCATCACCTTCTACGAACTCATTTTCTCTTTTCCACCAGACATCGATCATTTATTTTTATTTTCCAATAGAAATAGGTAGGCCGCCATGAGATCGATGTCCGCTGTGTTCGCCATGTGTGTGAACAGCTTGCTTGGACCGCTGCGCGCGCCAGGCTGCATGCCGGGCTGCACGCCCCACCGGGCTGCTCTGCTTGTCGGGCTGCGCACCGCGCGTGTAAACGCGGTATAACACTGCACTGCACACCATAGAGTCACAGTCACACTCTGCCATGGACCTCGGAACAAACTACATCCATGCCATGGACCTACAATACTCTATGTCCATGCCTAGGAAGATGGACATTGTCCATGGACTTCTGCATCATAGACTTAGTATACAAAGCCCATGGCAGGCGTAGACCATGAAGTTTTAGGTAAATAACTTCATGGTAAAAACCCTAAAAACCACACAAACACATTGATCAATAAAGATATTCTTATTCTTATTCTTATTCTTAATCGTTCGACATTCTTTCTTACATAGGTAGTTAATTTCAGTATATACCAGCCCCCCGATTCCCTATCTTTTTCGTCTTCAGTGACTAACTGATGATAGTTGTTCACTCGCCCTAGTGGGTAACCGAAGATTATTATTAATCGCGATTACGTAAGGGAAAGCTGCATTGTTGCACCAAGCTCTAGCTCAGTGACTATCAATATCTATCGATATAATTTTGGTATCTCTAGTTACTTTCAAAATAGAACTCTTGTGTGGTCTATGGGCAGAGAATGATTAAGATTTGTTTTAGCGCCCAATATCAAGCGGTTGCTATTTACAAAAACTGAAAACACACTTAAGTAATAAATCAGTACATAAATAAATAAATAATGCAGGACAGTGTGTGACAGTCGGAGTGCTGAAGGAGGCTGCGGAGCGGGTCAGGGAGGAGGATCCTCAATCTGACATACTCCGCCGTAAGAGGACCGGAAGAAGGCGGCGGCAATTCAACCGCCTTCTTCTGCTCGATGGTGGCCAGCCAGTTTCGGGTGCGGGGAGCCCCAATCTGGCATTGCACAGGTCTCCTACACCGGGGAATGTCCTTCGTATTCCAGGATATTCCCCTCCCCCACATGGGGGGGACCGAGGGGTTCGCTTTATGCGAACAATCACCAACAGGGCCGCGGTAGAATCCAACCGGGACCCCGTGACCCTGTCAAGTGTTAGTGCATCTCTAAACCACTCGTCAGATGATGAGTGGTTTGATGATGCACTAGCATTAAGGTGAAGGAAGGAATATCGATGGGTTTTTAGTCGGTATGCCGTTGGGTGCTAGCCAACGGAGAGCCCGACAGACCCCCTCAGCTCTCCCTAAGCTGATGGACATGCGTAATGCATTTTCCCATAGTAAAAAAAAAAAAAAAAAAAAAAAAAAGGGAATAGGGGGGCAGAGTACTCTGTTCTGTGGTAGTTATTGTATCAATTTGTATTTTGTATCCTCTTTGATTCCTAATTTCTTGGCTCCTCGTTGTTTGCCTATTATTTTATTTGAGATTATGTATGTTTATTTACTAAATTCTCTTGGAATTGGATCATGATCAAAGAGTAAAGTTAAAACTAGGTATTATTGTTTTTAAAAAAAGAAGGCGAGCGTTGGAAAATGTTTAACCAGATCCAAATAGGCGGTGCGGGCACCAACCCCAACAAGGATCTAGAGGTGACGTCCCCGCCTGAGGACACCGTCTCTGCGCTCGAGTTCTCGCCACCCTCTGTGCCGCAGACCTTCCTGGTCGCGGGCAGCTGGGACTGCCGGGTACGTACGCATGGCCCATAACAACCCCAGCAAGGACCTGCCACCCAACCTCACGTCTCGGCGCCGGCACCGGCATCCGAGTTCTCGACACACGTTCTCTGTGCCGCAGACTTTTTACAATATGTCTAGAACCGTTGCAGCTACACCACACGAAAACGATCATAGGACACTAACCTTAGCTTTTGGCGCTAATCACTTCTGCATTCAATAATTAGCGTACCCTACAGCAGAATGTGCCCTCCAACAGAACGGATCACTCCCGCGCCCGTGTGTCTTGAAATTTGGTACATAGGTATACAGAGTTTGTTAACCCAATTAATGCCATGCATTTTATATGAATTCTGATATTAGGTGTAAAATTAACTATTGAAAAAAGTTTGTGTATCAAGTGACATTCACATGGAACTCACCCGTGCCCCATTATCCCCGTATATATCCATAAATACTGACCGTAAAATAATAAGTTTTTTGTTGAAAAATTTATTTTTCATAACAAGTTTTTGTAAACTTTGTGATCAAAATGAGCCTAAAAGCCAGTTTACTATTATCCATCAAACAGTTCCGTTGTCCACCTTCCGTCTCATTCATCAGATCAGCTGTCACCATAGTATTGTTTTCTCATCTGAACTTGACAGGTGTGCAAAATTTCATCTAAATCGGTTGATGATAACTGCTTTAAAATTCACTTGCAAGATTTGACCCGAACATCAGTAAAACTTTTCAAGAGGTCAGTTATACCTTTTTCTGATTGAAACCTTAATTAATTCAAGTAGGTAGGTTACTTCAAGTATTCCATATTTGCAGCAAGTGAAACGAAGACATTTCAACACTCTGTAACAGACATCAGCGAAAGCTGCTCGTCTATAATCTATGTATATAAAAATGAACCCCTATTTCTCCTGGTCACACTATAACTCGAGAATGGCCAGACCGATTTATCTAATTATTTTTTTGTTGTGTTTGTTACTGTAAGGAGAAGGTTTTTATAAAAGAACATTTCAAAAAAACCCAGTTGGAGGTGCTTCATTCGGGTCACCGAGACCACGCGAATGAAGTCGCGAGCGGGCCGCTAGTTTTAAATAATAATAATAAACCCACAAATACCTAGGTATCTCTTGAGGCGTTGGTTATAGTAAAAATCATAAAGCAGTTGGTGAAGGAGTGTTTCTTTTGCCGCTTGAGAAAAGTACTTAACAACCTTTTGTTGGGTGGCAACAAGGTTCGCGCCTTTAACGGCTGGGTTCTGCCATGCTCATATTCATATGACACCTTTGGCATACTAAGGTAGACCCAGACCGAGTGAGTTAGATGCCCTGGATTGTAGAGTTCGTCAACTGTTATCGACTTATACAAAGAGCGTTATTATTACTTGCCAGCCCCTGACCTCATTTGGTTGTTGTACAGCCGGTTCTTGAAAATGGCTGTACCATGCTCTACTGGGACCGGTTTATCATCACGGACACGACTATTGTTGCCAATAAGCCTGATATTGTGCTGGTAGACCGATCGGAACGCCGGGCGATACCTGTCGCTATACCGCATGATGCTAATCTCGTAAAGGCCGAGAAAGACAAGTTAAGCAAGTACCTTGACTTGGCTCATGATATCACCGCAATGTGGGACTGGACTCGGCACGCGTCGTCAGGAGGTTCATCGCTCTGTAGCCCTAGCCTCCGACTGTTTGGGCTTTGCTCCGCGGTTGGTGGTTGCCCGTTTTGATTTATATTTTTGAATATAAGGTTTTTTATAGTATTGGTTTTTGTAGATAGTATTTCTTTATAGTAAAAATGTATTTTGGAACGAGTTTTAGGATAAATAAGTGCCATAATAATAATATTTTTGTATTTGTTCACAACATACTTTTCTTTTGAAGAATTGTCATGCTTCCCCTTATTATAAACTAGACTGGAAATACATCCAATCTTTAATGCAGCCGGGTACAGCCCAATTTTTTTTTTTGCATGGCTCGACGAACTGTCATACGGCCCACCTGATGGTAAGCAGTTACCGTCGCATATTGACATCTGCAACACCAGGGGCATTGCCAATGCATTGCCTGCCCTGAAGGACTATTCTTACATTTTTTTTGAAGCAGCTCATGTTGTATTTTGTTAGAAACACCTCATGAGGGAGCCCATTCCACAACTTGCACGTATGGGGGAGAAAAGATCTCGTAAAGCAAGCAGTACGAGATACCCACGTGCCGATGATGTGTGGATGAGCTCCCTTGCGTTGTCGAGAAGTGCGATGGTAGACCCTGGATGTGGGTATGAGATTGAACAGCTCCTCAGAGCACTCCCCATTATAGACTCTATAGAACACACAGAGCGAACCGATGTCTCGGCGCAGGCTCAGCGGTTCTAGTGAACTGGAGAGCTTATGGGGTTGTTGACGATTCTAACGGCTCTTCTCTTTAGGGAGTCAAAGCGAAGTAGCTGGTACTTAGGGGCCCCGTGCCATAGGTGAGAACAGTATTCCATGTGTGGCCGAACTTGTGCCACACAGCTGCAACACTTAACTTGTGCACTTAACGCTACAATTAATTAAATTGGATATTGCCGTTGATAACTCATCACCAATCATTTTAATATCAGATTTTGAAATTAAATACTGGACTTAACCAGCGTTGAATAGGCATACTCTACTTCTACTTTAACACTAGAGTTAGAGTATCGCGGCTTGGATTGATAATGTTACTCGTCCTAGCATTTGGTTGACAATACAATATTCCACAATATATAGGAAACGATACACTCTTTTGTATTTCCAAAACTTTTGTTTAATTGAAATCACAAGGATAATTTTGAATCATATTATAAACTAAATTCACTCCTGTTACAACGCGATTGAACCTAGAAAAATCAGGCAACAAACACGGCTCTGCTTTATTTGATGATCCTTCTTACACTATTTTTCCTTGAACGATATAATTTATCGAGTTTTTACATAGTCGAGTAACATTACCATCAATCCAAGGTAAAGAGCCCATCTTTAAATGAAATAATAAAATAGATATTTGAACTAAAACATGCATATATACATAGACACACGCCTATTTCCCAGAAAGGGTAGGCAGAGCCTCAATGGGCCTCTTTTCATAGTGGGTTGCATCATCGTGGAATATAGACGTGACGTGACGACCTCTGTGGCGCGGCGGGCGAAGGTTCGCCTGCGACGCAGGAGGCTGCGGGTTCACCTGCGACGCAGGAGGCTGCGGGTTCGATTCCCGCCTCTGAACAAATATTTGTACGATCTGCAGATATTTGTTCAGTGTGTTCTGGGTATTTTCTATGTATAATAAAAAATATCTGTCTATGTAATGTATTGTATTAAGTGTATCAGTTATCTAGTACCCATAAAACAAGCTCTGCTTACCTTGGGGCTAGATAATGCAGTGTGAAAAGACCAGCATTAAATAAATTAAAAAAGTGGTGAGCTCAGTACATTTAACTAAAATATTTGCAAAATCCTATCCTACTATCCTACTATTATATTATCCTACTAATATTATAAACGCGAAAGTTTGTATGTATGGATGGATGAATGTATGTTTGTTAGTCTTTCACGTAAAAACTACTGGATGGATTTGGATGAAATTTGGAATGGAGATAACTGGACTCCCGGTATAACACATAGGCACATTTTAATCCCGATATTCCCACGGGATCGAGACTTACGCGGGTGAAACCGCGGGGCGTTGCTTGTAATAAAATAATTTGAATTGAATTCCAGGTAAGATGCTGGGAGGTGGAGGCGTCGGGCAAGACTGTGCCCAAACTGTCGCAGAGCATGGAGGGGCCTATCCTCGACGTGGCGTGGCACGATGTGAGTCGCATGCCGCCGCCTGGCGCCTGCTAGATCGCTATATGTATGGTACCCAATAATGACCAGTGATGTCTTCTAGGATGGCAGCAAAGTGTTCATGGCATCCACGGACAAGAGTGTCAAGTGTTGGGACTTGGCTTCCAACCAGACAGTACAGGCAAGTTGCACAATAATATCTCAACGCTCGAAGGAGATTGACAGTCTGAAGTTAGTCCAAAATTACAGAGCTTCGGAATATCGGTCTATTCTCGGTCTACGACCTCTGCCGCCGCGCCACAGAGGTCGACAATGAACTGATATGAATGTTGTGTTGTTCAGGTGGCGGCGCACGATGCTCCCGTCAAGAACTGTCACTGGGTGAAGGCGCCCAACTACAGCTGCCTCATGACTGCGGGCTGGGACAAGACTCTCAAGGTATGTTGCACAACCCTCAAATACAGCTTTTAATAACTATCCGCTCCTTACCTATGACAATTGGCAATTTTGAATACTAGCTAGTGGTTTTTTTTTAATACAATTTCTACTGACGTATCAATCAGATGGCCCACCTGGTGTTAAGCGGTACCCTCTGCCTATGAACAGAGCATTACCTCATAGGTCACGCCCACCTAGGACACACTATGTGGCATTGCACCGCGCCCGCCACCCTGAGACATAAAGATGAAAAGTCTCATGTGCCTGTAATTTCACCGGCAACCATACCCTTCAATCCGGAACACAGCAATGCCAGCACTACTGCTTTGCGGCAGAAATAGGTATGGTGGTAGTACTTCCCCGGACGCACTCTTTCACAAAAAAGCTCTACCACTACTTATCGAAGATCGATATACTTATTTAATTCTACTTAGAGTTCCAAACTCAAATTAATTAGTAGGCAGCGCGTTTGCAATACCGTGGGTGTTGCAGATGTTCATAAGCGGCGGGAATTCCAAACTCAAATGAATTATTTGGCAGCGCGCTTGCAATACCGTGGGTGTTGCAGATGTCCACAGGCGGCGGGAATTCCAAACTCAAATTAATTAGTAGGCAGCGCGTTTGCAATACCGTGGGTGTTGCAGATGTCCACAGGCGGCGGGAATTCCAAACTCAAATTAATTAGTAGGCAGCGCGTTTGCAATACCGTGGGTGTTGCAGATGTCCACAGGCGGCGGGAATTCCAAACTCAAATTAATTAGTAGGCAGCGCGTTTGCAATACCGTGGGTGTTGCAGATGTCCATAGGCGGCGGGAATTCCAAACTCAAATTAATTAGTAGGCAGCGCGTTTGCAATACCGTGGGTGTTGCAGATGTCCATAGGCGGCGGGAATTCCAAACTCAAATTAATTAGTAGGCAGCGCGTTTGCAATACCGTGGGTGTTGCAGATGTCCACAGGCGGCGGGAATTCCAAACTCAAATTAATTAGTAGGCAGCGCGTTTGCAATACCGTGGGTGTTGCAGATGTCCATAGGCGGCGGTGAGTGCTTTACATCAGAGGGGCTAGTCTGCAAATTTGACAAGCAACTTACACGGGCGTGAGGTGTACACTACACGGATTTTAGTATGGAGAAATCGAAGAGCGCCCCTAGCGGGCACCTTGAGAACCTCAAATCCCGTACAAAAATCCGTGTAGTGTACACCACACGGCCGTGTAAGTGGCTTGTCAAACTTGCAGACTAGCCCCTCAGGCGGGCCGTCTGCTTGTTATAGTCACATTATAATATAAAAAAAAAAATAGACAAGCTCGCTGTCAAACAACCGACACTTGACAATCGCTCTAGTCCACTCCTTCACGACAACGCTCGAGCACACACCGCACAAGGGACCGTCTCAGTTTACAGGTGCTATGACTGGATACTCTCCGTCACCCACCGTATTCACCAGACCTTGCGCCAACTGATTATAATATTTTTTTCGGAATTTAGTTAACTATTTACAGGGGAAAAATTCAAATCCGATGAGGCGATGAAAAGAGTTCATCGACTCACGCCCCAAGAATTTATATAGGCATCAATGAACTTCCATTAAAATGGCAAAAGTGCATCTACAATAATGACCAATACTTCGATCAATAAAATGAGTTAAATTAAGTTTTTTTCAACACAATAAGTTGCTTTAATTTCACCGCAATTAGGCACATAATGACACCTGTAATCAAACTGTGACTTTTTCATTACTATTATTCACGAGTGAGTTATAGAGACAGTTGAACATTTACACAGAGTGTGTATTTCTGTTTTATTATTATTTTCTTCGCAAGTTTGTTGAAAAACGTCGCATGATGCACGTGTGTATTGATGATTACCGCCTTCGGCTCTCTTAAGACCCCTCACCTAACGGCTGGGGTCTCAATGGCGCCTCAGCGGTAATCGCCAACATCACACACTAGTACCATAATGTACTATTTTCTATGTAAAACGGTAATTTAAATAGTTCATTACATTATATATGATATTTGTATTTCAGTTCTGGGACACGCGCAGCGCGGCGCCCATCATGAGCATGAACCTGTCTGAGAGATGTTACTGTGCCGATGTGGTGAGTACCAGTTGTACTATTATGTATTATGCCTGTCTGCTTTGCGGACCAACGAGCTTGTCAATAGCTGAGGTAGTTCACGTCCATGACGGGAAGATTCTGGAATCTTCTCTTTTAAATGTTTACAAGTTCCTGTTACTTATTTATTGTTACGAGTATGTGGTAGAGTCTTGCAACTTATAACTTGAACCTATTCCACATAGCGCCGATTGAGCTGATATTTCGGCATACCTGTCAAGTTCCGATGACAGTGCAATATAATGGTGACAGCGAATTGACCTGATGATGGAGACGGATGGTCGACAGCGGCACTCCTCGATGATATTGTAGACTCATTGTTTCGCTGGCTTGTTATTTTTTTTCCGTGCTTGTACAATAAGGAGTTATAAGAAAAAACAAAAAGTATTCCTGGAAATCAGATCCCAATCTGTGACGTGTGTATTCAGATTAGAGTAGGGTAGCACGCACTTTTTTCGCGAGGATCGTGCGAGGCCTCTTTCTAGTGTGTTAGCAGTTAGCACACCGTGCTAGCAAATTGAAGCGAAGCTGGCAAGCACTATTGAGAGAGGACACCGACAGGCTTGTGAGTTGACATTGACACGCACGTGTGTGGTGTGTACTGTGTGACAAACTGCCTCGCCTCGCGTGCCGCCTGTCTCCCTCTCGCAACAAGCACATTAAATTAGACCTTATTATGTATAGAATAAAGACCTTACTCATTTAACACGACGGCACAGTGAATGAGTTTACTTGCACACTGAGCTAGCACGATTTAAACTGGTAAATCATATTAAAATTTTCAAGTTCAACGGCATTTTGTGAGCCATTTGGGCAACGTGCCTTTTCCGAAGTAAAAAAGCCGCTGAATTCGATTCTGAATGTTGCCAATCCTAATTATGGCTCCTTTGCTCAAAATTCAAGATGGCGGTCAAAATGGTACCTTAACTTAAAAGCCATATTATAACTCGATCACAAAATGCCGTTGAAACGAAAAAAAGCCGATTTTTAGAATTGTTTAGCAGTCTAATTAAAATAATTGAGCGAGGGTCTCTTTTGAGCTAGTGTGTTAACACAATTTGGCGACCTCTATGGCGCGGCGGGCGAAGGTTGGCTTGCGACGCAGGAGGTTGCGGGTTCGATTCCCGCCTCGGAACAAATATTTGTGCGATCGCAGATATTTGTTCAGGGTGTTCTGGGTATTTTCTATGTATTATAAAAAAATATCTATGTATGTTATATATTGTATTAAGTATATCAGTTATCTAGTACCCATAACACAAGCTCTGCTTAGCTTGGGGCTAGATAATGTTGTGTGAGCAGTCCAGCATTATTTATTTATTTAATTGTGCTAGCACACTTGCGGAGGACCCACTACTAATGGGGAGACACACTGCTTATTTATCACGCTAGGTGGCGCATAATCGCTGGTGTTGTTCCGTAGCCAAACAAAGGTTTAAAAATGTTTTTAAAAAAAACGGTCATAAGTGTCAAATATCTATGTCTAAGTTGGTGGATCCGTAAATAAATAGCACCAGCGATGGTGACCCCATCTGAGATTAGTTTTGCCTGTGGCTCCCCATTAATTCAGATCAGAATTTGAGATTAGTTACCGCACATGTTACAGGACTACCCCATGGCGGTGGTGGGCATGGCGGACCGCGGCATCAACTTGTACACGCTGGAGGGCAAGCCGGCCGAATACAAACGCGTCGAGTCTCCCCTCAAGGTACCTGTCATCTAGTTTTAGTAGTAGTAGAGCTTTTTTGTGAAAGAGTTCGTCCGAGGAAGTACTACCACCTATACCTATTTCTGCTGCAAAGCATTAGTCCTCGCTTTGCTGTGTTCCGGTTTGAAGGGTATGGATGCCAGTGAAATTACAGGCACATGAGACTTTACATCTTTATGTCTCAGGGTGGCGGGCGCAGTGCAATGCCACATAGGATGCGTTCTAGGTGGATGTGACCTATGTGATAATGCACTGTTCATAGGTAGAGGGTACCGCTTATCATCAGTGAACGTGAATCAATTGTTTATCTAACTATCTATACTACTTATTACTCGAGCACACACACATGTGAGTCACAGTATTGCTACTGTGACTCGCATGTGTGTGTGAACGTGTGTCATTTGTTTATCTAACTACCTACTACTTTATGACTCCATCGAGAACCTAGTGTTACGATAAACCTAATATAGGTTTTTAAACACTAAATTTAAGAAACATATGTTGTATTATCATGTTTAATAGATAAATAAATAATCAGCTTGTTCCGTCATACGAAGCTGTTTAAAAAAAAAACTACCGCTTCACCCGAGTGTCTCTCCCATCCTTCTTCTCTCGTACGCGTCTCTGTTGGTCTCCTGGGTGTGTGTGTGTGTGCGTTTGTGTGTGTGTGGCGCTGAGACGATCGTTGTTTATTTTTTAAACAAAAAGTAAATGTAATGAATGTGTGTATAGCACCAGCACCGCTGCATCGCCGTATTCCGCGACAAGAAGACGAAGCAGCCGACCGGCTTCGCGCTCGGCAGCGTGGAGGGGCGCGTCGCCATCCAGTACGTGAACCCGGCCAACCCGAAGGACAACTTCACGTTCAAGTGCCACCGCTCCACGGCCTCCACGGGCGGCTACCAGGACATCTACGCGGTGAACGACATCGCGTTCCACCCGGTGCACGGCACGCTCGCCACCGTCGGCTCGGACGGCTCCTACTCCTTCTGGGACAAGGACGCGCGCACCAAGCTCAAGAGCTCAGAGACGCTCGACCAGCCGCTCACCAAGTGCGCCTTCAACCACACCGGGCAGATCTTCGCGTACGCCGCGGGATACGACTGGTCCAAGGTAAACTACCTACCGAGCGTCACTGCTCCGCCGCCTGTTCCAGTCGGTGGGTGGAGGCGTTTTTTTTTTTTTACTTTGATATACCTTTGTTTGACCACGATCTCACCTCTTGGTAAGTGACGATGTGGCCGAAGATGGAGCACAAAGGCGCCTATTCACTCTAGAATTGAAGAGACCCAGATTATAGTTTTCAGGAAAGACAGACGACGGCAGTGTATTCCACTCCTTAGCAGTTCGCATTATAAAGGTAGAACTGAAACATTTTGTGTGTGAATAGAAGGTATACTAATGAGGTAAGGATGGTACTGAGCTGTAAGCCTGCTCGTCCTATGATGAAAAGGAGATGGTGGGATCAGATCGTGCAGTTCCTGGGAGCATTCCCCGAAATGTAACCTATAGAAGATCGAAAGGCATGCAACCTTACGGCGGTGCTCGAGACTGTGGATCTTAGGTGTTGATGTCTATGGCCAGCAGTGGACCCCAGACCGCCCATTGTACTTTCATTATTGTCTTAAGGTGGTTGCTTTCGCTTGTGGCGCGACATTCAAATTTTTTCGTGTTGTTTGCTCATCACAGCTCCAGACTTCTTCAGATAGCAAAAACTAATTTGCCGGTAAATTATATGACCTAACACACAAGTTTGAATTTATAGTATCACATAAATATCATTAGTTAGGCTATGAATGTGCTTGAAACAAAAAAAGACTGTAAAAACCAATGAAGCACAATTCGTTCGCGTACAAACGTTTTCGCTATCTGAAGAAGTGTTAATGAGCTGTGTAAAAACCAATGAAGCACAATTCGTTCGCGTACAAACGTTTTCGCTATCTGAAGAAGTGTTAATGAGCTGTGTAAAAACCAATGAAGCACAATTCGTTCGCGTACAAACGTTTTCGCTATCTGAAGAAGTGTTAATGAGCTGTGTAAAAACCAATGAAGCACAATTCGTTCGCGTACAAACGTTTTCGCTATCTGAAGAAGTGTTAATGAGCTGTGTAAAAACCAATGAAGCACAATTCGATCGCGTACAAACGTTTTCGCTATCTGATGAAGTGTTAATGAGCTGTGATGAGCAAAAAACACGAAAAAATAATAATTTTGCGCCACAAGCCTGAGCGTCCACCGGTGTTTGCTCCAAAACCGTTTTCCATACTAACTTTGAGGAACCGTCTAGGGAGAAGGCGTCACCGAGGAAGCGCCCCGCGCGTCCCGCGCTTGCCGCCGCACAGTCCGCCTCGGGGTGCACATAGCAGTTTTCGTGTTGTATTATAAAACTAGATACTCTATTAAAATAAAATGCCTCGAAGGACCGGAACGTCACGAAAGCAGTCTGATTAGCCGTAATAAATTGAAGGAGGAGGGTGGAGGCGGGCCAGCAGGCCGTGACGTCACGCCCCTAGGACTCATAGTTGTTTGTCTGACCGCAGGGCCACGAGCACTTCAACTCGAACAAGAAGCCGTGCATCTACCTGCGCGCCTGCTTCGACGACCTCAAGCCGCGGCCCACGTAGCGCGCCCCGCGCCGCGCCCGCGCACCCTCTCATGTCTAACTAGATCATAGCAGACCACTCGCCCGCCACGCGGTGCTCAACTCGTTCATGGCATGCATTTCGGTAATTTTATAAGCATTGTTTTTATTTTGTAATTGTCTTCGATCAGAGGTACAAAGTGCTTGTATACAAAATAAATATATTGTACTACTAACTAAGTACTAGTATATTGTAGTAGTTTTAACCGTTTGTTGGAGTGACCAATAGACATATTAACTCTAAAACCCTTCCGGAACTCGCACTGAATTGAGATTTGAGACTTGTACTATTATTTATTCTGTGCTCGAGCGTAGCAACCAACAGTGAAAAGAGTCCCATTTGAGGCTCTGCCTACCCTTTCGGGGAAAAAGGCGTGCGTCTATGTATGTATGTTATTCTGTGCTCGAGCATAAATTTTTAACATATAAAAACTGTCACCAAATCTTTGCTAGAGTCTCTATTCACGCTTGAGCCAGGCGTGGCGCACTCCGCGCTTTAGGTATGAAGCTACAAGTACCCGAGCCGCCCCGTTCCCGGGGTCTATACAGTAAGGTGTTTCGCGCGCGCTCGACCTGACGCGCGCCTTACCACAGATGACTTAATAGTTACTACGGCCTTACGCTAACAAATAAGTAATTTTCGAGTATGTCCAAAAAGTACTGCATAGCATATGGGTGCTTAAATTTCAACAACAATGTCGCCATTATATTCTTCAGTGTTCCTACGGATATCGAAAGGATTATTTGTCCTAAACACGGAAACTTAGTTAGAGCTCAGCCTACATGTATACTTACCTAGCTAGCTACATTAGACCTACAACTGTTTACCTCAATCTATATCCGCCTTAAAATACAATCTAGTAGTAAGTAGGTACCTACACTACCTACCTATTTCTGTCTGCATTAGCAAAGTCAATTTAGTAATTGTAGGTACGTAATTTCGTCAAATTTGATGAGTAACTACGTAATTAGGTAGTTACATTTTTGAATGAATTACCTGTCTACTGAACCCTGTAAATTAAACAAGGATGGGTTGGTACCTGATCACTATGGGAATCTAATATCTACTAAGGCATCTACCTACTCACCTCATCGTCGAATATAAAAGTGTCGCTAAGTTCTATGTAGTGTGCATTTTTGTGTCTGTGATTTGTACTGAGTGAGCGAGTGCCTTTCTATCATAAAGATGTTATTTATAAAAGGGGTACTTAGGTACCTCTACTGTTGCTCGCGGGAAAACTTTCGAAATATTCGAAATATGTATGCATCCTAGGCACGTTGGCACCTAGCTCAATCTAAGTAGAAGATTCCCTAAGTAGGTACCTAACTTATTACCTATAGCCGTTTACTAAAGGTATAGGCTATAGGTAGGTAGGTACCAATCAGCGTCGATAAAAAATCTTGTAGTTTGAATCAGAATTACAAACACATTACGATAATTAAAAGTAGGTATAATTATATGTATTATTAAGTAGCTTGCGCTAATCGAGATAGGTAGTTGAGAACCAACATTATGATATTTGGGTGTTGGGTCTTGGAATATTTTGTTAGCGTCGTATATCATTCCATATTTGATACGCATATTTGATACCTAACCTAAACACTTATAGAGATATTTAGTTTATAATTGACAAGGTACAGACTAACGTACCTATTAGATAATTATGTTATAGTAAGAGACTAGTCGTCAACCCTTACGAACCGTGTCACTCCGCGCCATACAGCGACAGAGTTACGCGTTAGAAGAGAGCAGGAATGTTTAGGTAGATATCGCGATAGGCATTGAGCGCTAACGCGAGCTGAATTGCACTTTGTTGCGTCCCAGCAAGAGTCGGTATTTATATAAATTTGTTCGTGAAGTGAGCCTTCTGTACTGTATATATTCTGTGCTCGAGCATAGTTCAGAAGCACGGCCCTCAGCCACCTACAGGCCACCCACCTAAAGATTAAACTCATTTACACCTTGTATGCACATAAGCAGCTGACAAATTAAACAAGCCAGCTCCCTTGGCGTACATATTTAATCACGCGTATGACGCGACGAAGTCAGCCACAATACCGCTCTAGGTACACAATACCGCCCTCGGTACACAATACCGCCCTAGGTACACAATACCGCCCAAAGAACATAAATTTCCGCAGAGACCCAAATAAATCATGGAGCGATCAGCAGGGCTATTTTAAAACGTTCGAAAAGCATTCCGACAGCGGATTCAGAAGTTAACGACGGAGATTCCGATAGACGCGATTCTAAAATGTGTGTGTGTGTGTGTTTTTTTATGTGGTTTATTGATGTTCGTGGCATCATTTAATTAGGCCCTGTCGAAAACCAGCGCTGCACTAAACCTAGGTCTGGTGCAGCATATTCTGAGACAGGGACCTATTTGACCCCACACAACACACAACCTATCAACTTTCCTACCAAACTTTATAACAGTTTTTGTTTATTTTTATTTTTGTTTCTCAACATATTGTAGTACCTACCTATACACTTAGTGGATTTATTGTTTTTGTCTTCTTGTTTTGTGTGTGTTGTGCGTGAGGAAAAATAAATAAATTTTCTTTCTTTCTTAAAATATCCGATATCGAAAACTTTGGAAACTTTCGCTCAAAACATTCCGACAGCTATTTGGTGTCGGTAACTCTTCCGAGAAAAACTAACGAATCCGATCGGAAGACTTTTCAAACGTTTCAAAGTATCCTTGCAGATCCCATCGAGCTAATTGAAAATGAAGACACGTTATTTTAACTTTTCTCCTGGTCGTCAAACAGACGACAAGAAAGCGCTTAGCATTTATCAGCACCTTTGCACATGTGTGACGCCCTCTGTAGCGCGGCGGGCAGGGAGCCGGCCGAGATGCGAGGTTTCGGGAATTGAACCCGCAACCTCGCATTTCTTTTCTTGCTGCGGGACAAATGTTTGTATGACCTGTAAATATTATTTCCGTGTCTGTGTGCTGTGGTACCATGGTACTGGTAGTTCCTGACCCCCACAACCCTTATAATAATAATAAATATATAATAAATAATGCTGGACAGTTCACACATCTATTAGTTCATTATCTAGCCCCAAGCTAAGCAGAGCTTGTGTTATGGGTACTAGATAACTGATATAGTTAAATACAATTATATTACATAGATAGATATTTTTTATTATACATAGAAAATACCCAGAACATTTATATTTGTGCAATCGCAGATATTTGTTCAGAGTCGGGAATCGAACCCGCAACCTCCTGCGTCGCAGGCCAAGCTTCGCCCGCCGCGCCACAGAGGTCGAAGCTTTAGATAGGTAGTTATATGTTTGGCCATGGCCACGATCCTAGTGTGGGATCAGTAATGTTATAAGTAGTTGTGGTTTGTGTGCTCAGTCGTAGGATGTATGTACCTGCTGAGTCTACTGACCAAGAACGCGGCCCCAGCAAATAAAATGTGTTTCTGTATAAAGTTGTATATTTTATTCGGTGAGTCCCCGTTGAATCCGTTTTTTAGTTATTATATTATTTGCCGTCTCGCGCAGGCGCCAGTCGAGCGTGGCGCTTCTTGCTCCTTACGATACCTGCAGTGTGTCTCAAAACAATAAAAGTGCGCGATGGCGAGGACAAACACCCGGACTTTAGTAGTAGTAGAGCTTTTTTGTGAAAGATTTCATCCGGGGAAGTACTACCACCATACCTATTTCTGCCGCAAAGCAGTAGTGCTCGCAATGCTGTGTTCCGGTTTGAAGGGTATGGTGGCAGGGAAATTACAGGAGACTTCATCTTTGTCTCAGGGTGGCGGGCGCAGTGCAATGCTACATAGGGTGCGTCCTAGGTGGACGTGACCTATGAGGTAATGTACTGTTCAAAGGCAGAGGGTACCACTTAACATCAGGTGGGCCATCTGTGTGGAGATTCTGCTTTACACATAAGGTAGTTTCTGAGAAATATGCACACGGTGGTAGATATTCTGTGCAGCGTTCTCTAATTTTAAATCGCCGTCTCTTTTACTTCAGTCTATTAGAATGGTCGCGCGACAATTTTATCGTGGTTTAAATTAATAGATTGCTACACAGAATCGCTACCACTGTCCTGTTTGTACAAAAATTGTATGAAACAAAACCCTTATACCTATATACCTTTATAACCTTTATTAAAACAAAACAACTATTATCATTAGAATGGCAATTCCCCCTCTCAGTGGCCATCGTGTCCGTGTCCATGTCCCCCGTCGCTGCCACCCAGCACTCTCTCCAGGCCGACAGTCAGGATGGCGAGGCCGAGACCCAGAGGGAGGCCTCTGAAGAATGTCTTGTTAGCTCTCTGCCACTTGGTTCCGAAACCGGGATGGTACCGCCAAGCCTCATTCCTAGGACATAAATTACATTTTAAAGTTATTATATATATATTATACATATATATATATATATATATATATATAGTTATTGTAGAGAGCGTGGAGACCTAATAGAGACCTACAAGATCCTAAACAACCACTACAGTATACCAGATTTATCACAGACACTATATACCATGAACAATAATATAGGACTCAGAGGACACTCGCTGAAGCTGCAACGCGGGTCAAGTACCTGCAATCTGAGGATGCACATATTGCCTAATTGCGTTGTGCGCACTTGGAATCGGCTACTAGACTTAGTGATCAGTCGCTAAGTGAATCAGACTCAGTGAATTCTTTCAAAAATAGACTTGACAAACATTTAAAGTGCACTGATAAGGACTAAGATATTACACGCATCAGCTCTGAGAGCTGCCTGTGTATTATAAATAAATAAATACAGGTAATTATACCAGGAAAAATTGAGAAACCATCCCAATCAACTGGCACAGCGACTCACTAAGCCCTCATATAAAAAGCGTCTGAAAAGAAAAGATGTCTTACTACAAAATAACTGAATAGCAGATAGATAACACATCATGGAACCCATCAGAACATGATGCACAGAAATTGAGAAAGGTTGCTGGACCACTTCTCTTACAAGCCCGTCTATCCACACCAAACCTGCTCATAGTCTGAAGACTGAACGCAGATAAACACAGAAAAAAAAAAAATAGGAAATTATCGAGTAATCATTAATAATTGATTTCAAGTCAGCATTTGAATCAAGTACCTAGCAAGAAATTACAGGTGGAGGGGTATGGGGGATAGTTCCCTACGACCACAGCACAACTGCCGCTGCGGCTGACCACACATTGGCTACTATTGCTTGAGCAACTAGTAGAGTGCACAATGAATAAGTGGTAAACGCAACTAGCGGTCACATCTCAACAGTCGCTTGGCTTCAACATAATAGTTTACATGACTGCACACATACTGACGGGTGTATGAACAATGTTATGCAACCTGCCTGGAGAGGCACACATCAACACGTCCATCCATGCCAACTACTCAAGACAAATAGAAACAGATCAGAGATAACACTGTTTATGAAGCAAGTGAAGCAGAAAACTACCCTCAGAAACACAATAACTACATACACAGATAATGCATCCAAACTAGACTCATCACTCCTTAGTCTGTGTGTTATCTGTGTAACATGCAAACAGACCTGGCTTCAGTTTGAGCAATGTTGTCTTTCTTTCTCTATTTGTCTGAGGCCAACAATGACACTGAAAACTATACTTGAAATTAACTAATAGTATGCGCCACTGGCATGGTAGCCTATGCGACTCAATCAATGACGAGATACCTGATCCACGGGTCTTTCAGTCCTTTCTCACAGAGCGCCTTCTCGAGCTGCTCCAGCTGAGGGATGCCCTTGTGGCAGAACTGCGTGTAGGGAGGCACCTCGTACGGAGGCCCGTGCCCGTGGCCGCCCATCGCTGAAACCATTCACGATTTTTTACTAGGATACGTTAATAACATAACCTACAATATTATATAACTTTATTTTAGAGGGGATAGTTATTTCTCAAAGGTAGTAAAAGTAAATGTAGTAAAAGCTAGCTGTACTTACTTTACACAGATAAATTGCTAATACGCTATGAATTAATGATTGATGCGTTTCGCGTCGCGTTTATTAGTAAAATTAGTAAATTCTTTGCTTTGATTTGACTTGACAATTGACACTTGACTTTGACTTTTTGGTCAAGTCAGATTTATTTTTTATTTAATGGGTGTGTGTCATGGACATTGTCTATGGTGTGTGTTATGACCATGGACTTAGTATACAAAGATCTAGTATGTACCGCAAAAATTATATGTCTATAGTTATGACCATGGATGGTGATGACACAACCAACACGCTCACAGCATTTTGTATATTAGGAGCCTTAGCGGCCTAAGGAGGCCGCATTGCAGAGAACAATTATACTCTTCTCTCTATGGCCTTACTTACCAACTTTGAGAGTGATATATCTTGACATTTCTTTATTTTCTTTGTTTACCTTTTTGTTGGAGTAGCCATCACACAACATGGAATACTATCAATGACTAAATAGATAGAGTAATAATGTTCTGTTCTGTGACCGCTGAGCAGTGAGCATGTAAACGTTGAAAAAAACATTGAGGTTTTAAACGGTACAACAATACCTCAATGCACCACAGAGAACTTCTAAACAAAGGGTTAAATAATGATGATGAGTAACCTAGAGTATACTCAGATAAAGGACCTGAAGGTCGGCATGAAGAACATCAACGCCGTGTTCATCGTGCTGGAGGTGGGTCCGCCCACGCTCACCAAGGAGGCTCGCGAGGTACGCACGCACCATGAAGTAAACAAATGAGTGCCCCTGCCAACTTTCAGTGTTCATCATTGTCTTCGGAATTTGTCATTATACGCCACCTAATAGGTACTATTTGTTCAGGTTCGCACAATGCGCGTGGCGGATTCGTCAGCCTCCGTGAACCTCTCGGTGTGGGATGCGCCGGGCGCGCTGCTGCAGCCGGGCGACATCGTGCGGCTGCTGCGCGGCTACACGGCGCTGTGGCACTTTGCCCTCACGCTCTACTCGGGCAAAAACGGTGAAATAATGAAGGTACCTACCACCCAGTTCAAACATAAACTAGTGGTCACCCCGAATGGAGACCTTGCAAATACACATGATATAAATAGGTAGGTACTTACCAGCTTTCTTAAAAAAAATTAGATGAACATCTTAATTGTCTTGATACTTTTACTCTAGAAAAGTTTGAAAAGGTTTAAGAACTTTTCAAGAAATTTCCGAAAGTTCTAGAACCTTGGAGAAATTTTAAAAAGTTCAAAAACCTCGTTTTTTTTAATAAGATCGAGTACCTTCGGGAAATTTCTGAAAGTTCTAGAACCTGCGCGAAGCGTGGGGCTCCAGCTAGTTTGAAAAATAAAAGCAAAATTTTTGATTTGTATTGGCATTTGAATGCAAGTGTTTGACTTGTACTGTAAATAGTGAGGGGTTGTGGCAGGCGCCTGTAGAGTAGTGTGTGTTCTAGGTGGACGAGTTCTGTATGCAGTTCAACGAGCAAGTGAATATGTCCGAGCTGCAGCCGACGCCGCCGCCTCCCGCGCTGATGGCGCCGCCAGTCGGCGTCGCGGCCGGCGGCGGCTACAGTCACGACGGCGGCGCGCAGCACAAGACGTACGTGCGTGGCCGCGGCGCCGGCGGCGCGCCCGGCACCCACGCCCGCGGCGCCTCCAGGAGATAGTGAACATGTCGTGCTGCAGCCGACGCCGCCGCCTCCCGCGCTGATGGCGCCGCCGCTCGGCGTCGCGGCCGGCGGCGGCGCGCAGCACAAGACGTTCGTGCGTGGCCGCGGCGCCGGCGGCGCGCCCGGCACCCACGCGCGCGGCGCCTCCAGGAGATAGTGAACATGTCGAGCTGCAGCCGACGCCGCCGCCTCCCGCGCTGTCGGCGCCGCCTTTATCTGATGATGCCGTGAGTGAGTGTAAGGAAAGCTGAATATTTTAATTAGGAATGCGCCGAATATTCATTTTATGATCGGTAATCGACTGGTTTGCCAAACATTTGTATTCGGCCTTAACTAACTTAACTTTAATTGTACATTTAGGTTATACCATTGTTTGTGAAAATAAATAAATACTTTTGTATGTAATTTTTAGTACACCTCGTTTTCTCAACTCTGCTCTCTGTTTACAACAAAATGTTAAGAACTTAAGACAGTAATAAACTACGAAGGACATGCACCTCATAGAACTTCATAATGTCAAGACAGTAATAAACTACGAAGGACATGCACCTCATAGAACTTCATAATGTCAAGACAGTAATAAACTACGAAGGACATGCACCTCATAGAACTTCATAATGTCAAGACAGTAATAAACTACGAAGGACATACACCTCATAGAACTTCATAATGTCAAGACAGTAATAAACTACGAAGGACATGCACCTCATAGAACTTCATAATGTCAAGACAGTAATAAACTACGAAGGACATGCACCTCATAGAACTTCATAATGTCAAGACAGTAATAAACTACGAAGGACATACACCTCATAGAACTTCATAATGTCAAGACAGTAATAAACTACGAAGGACATACACCTCATAGAACTTCATAATGTCAAGACAGTAATAAACTACGAAGGACATGCACCTCATAGAACTTCATAATGTTAAGACAGTAATAAACGAGAAAGGACATGCACCTCATAGAACTTCATAATATTAAGACAGTAATAAACGAGAAAGGACATGCACCTCATAGAACTTCATAATGTTAAGGCAGTAATAAACGAGAAAGGACATGCACCTCATAGAACTTCATAATGTTAAGGCAGTAATAAACTACGAAGGACATGCACCTCATAGAACTTCATAATAAACTACGAAGGACCTGCACCTCATAGAACTTCATAATAAACTTCGAAGGACCTGCACCTCATAGAACTTCATAATAAAAATGTATTTGAAACAGATTAATAATCAATTACTTATTGGTTAAAATGCTGATTAAATTGGCAATGATGCTGTGAGTGAGTGTAAGAAAAGCTGAATCGTTTTAATTAGGAATGTGCCGAATATTCATTTTATGTTCGGTAATCGACTGGTTTGCCAAACATTCGTATTCAGCCGAGTATTCCGTCTATTCCTACCTTTTTTTTTTTTTTTTTTTTATATACTACTTGGATGACGGAACAAGCAAGAGGCCCACCTGATGTTAAGCGGTAACCTCTGCCTATGAACAGTGCATTACCTCATAGGTCACGTCCACCAAGGACGCACCCTATGTGGCATTGCACTGCGCCCGCCAACCTGAGACAAAGATGAAAAGTCTCATGTGCCTGTAATTTCACCGGCACCCTTACCCTTCAAACCGGAACACAGCAATGCGAGCACTACTGCTTTGCGGCAGAAATAGGTATGGTGGTAGTACTTCCCCGGACGAACTCTTTCACAAAAAAGCTCTACTACTACCTGTTCTGTTAAGAGAGTGGTCTGTGAAAATGACACATCGAGTTTTGACACTATTCCATTACCTGTGACCTCCACCTTGCGGTGGGATTTGGAACTAATTAGGTAAACAAACCTCTCAACCGTACAATTGTGTAGAAAACACATTACTTGTTTTGTCAATTACTTCATTGAATTTTTGTTCTGTACGTAATCAGATAAATGTGAAAATAAAATCAATGTATACCACCTATACAATCGTTGCGTGGCTGACTGACTCAGTCACTGACTATCAACGCGAAGTCTAAACCCTAGGTCATAGGACCTGAAATTCACATAGGTACATTTCTTTTGTGGTATAGCGGTGCACTAAGAAAGGAATTTCCTAAATACACACCCTAAAGTGGTGCAGCGGGATGTTGAAAATTGTATAGCAAAAACTGCACGCGGGCGAAGTCCCAGGCGTTCCACTACTGGATACTTGAGAAATCTCTGTGCACATGTTGTGTTTTACATATTATGCTGTGTGCTTCAGGTTTCGTTATATTTTATAACAGTTTTATTCGTTTTATTTTACCCCAAATAGACAAAGTGGTCAACAACTTCAATAACTGTACCAATATGGGTGCAAAATTAGTATATAAAAACCATCATAACCGAATCGCAAATGAACATGGGCAAGAAATGAACAAACCCACAAAAATAACCAAAAAATACAGGACCAAAAAAAACAAAATTAAATCAAAAACGCCCTAAAAACTCTCACAACCTAAGAAGCCCTACAAACCTTTAAAAAAACCCTTCCTACTCCTAAAAACAGAGGGTTTAGCCTACCATACCTCCCTAGAGTTCATACAAGTCTTAAACTTTAAGAATCAATTAAAACCTCGTACAAACCCATACAACCCAATTTAAACCGGTACTGAACGACGGACCTTGCTCAGAAAAATATCTTGTGAATCAGGATTTTTCCCAGCAGGGCCCAAATTAGATCATTTTCTCCGCCTCAAAACTCACTATTCTGCCAAACTTCCTGCTGATGTTTTTTTTTCCATTAACTTTCATCCACTAATATACCTACCTTGTTTGTTTATATTAATTTGAATGTGTATGTGCGCCTACTTTTTGGCGATTGTACCTAGTCAACCTTTGGAGGTTTTTAAGGTACAATATTATACCTAATTAAATGTGTAAAATATATTGTGTATGAAATAAATAAAAAACAAAAAAAACCTACACATGTAGGGCTGTTTAAAAAAACGCTCATACAGTGATTTTATTATTTAAAACTATTAATTTAATCCTATTTCGTCAAAATAGTAACAGTTTTTCGAGTTATTTTGTACAGAAAGACGGATAAAGAAACAAATAAATTATATAGGTACCTACAAACTATGTTGGAAGAAATTCACGTAATTGAAACATACTGACCACAAATTGGCATAAAAAAACGGCGCGGCGAGGACGTTGCATTTGACATGACTAGTAAGACATTTTCAAACATTTATCGGCTTCTAAATTCTAATTTCCATGTACAACCACAGAATAAATAATAGTACCTACTTCTTGAAACATGCCATGAATTGGTTTGGCGTCTTTATGAAAGGATTATAGGAAATTCAAACCCTAAAATCAATTGTGTTGAAGACCTCTGTAGCGCAGCGGGCGAAGGTTGGCCTGCGACGCAGGAGGTTGCAGGTTCGATTCCCGCCTCGGAACAAATATTTGTGCGATCGCAGATATTTGTTCAGGTGTTCTGGGTATTTTCTGTGTATAAAAATATCTATCTATGTATTATATTGTATTAAGTATATCAATTATCTAGTACCCATAACACAAGCTCTGCTTAGCTTGGGGCTAGATAATGAAATGTCCAACATTATTATTATTATTTATTATTAATTAGGGTCATAAAGTTTGGAAGTATTGTTTGTTATTCTATTAATATTAAAAATTAAAGCGGGCCCCCATACAAAAAAAGTGATTTTGACAAACGCTGTATCTCTTGATCCGCAATAGCTAGACACAACAAAAAATAAAAAAAGTGAGTTATAAGTAGGTATGTACCTACCTAGGGGAAAACAAACATGTTTATATTTACTTGCCTTATTTTTATTAATTATCATCATCCGCCCAGCTGGAAATATAACATTTCCATAGAATGCCACGACGACTGGTCTTGAGCCGCCTCCGTCCACAGACTTCCCGCGACCTTTATAAAGTTTGGTACATTGGAAGTTCCCCTCCCACACTGCGTCGTCCGGTTGTTGGTCGCCACTCGAGGACTTTATTTCAGTCATCTTAATAAGTGCGTGTTGCCAGAGATGACTTACGTGACTGAGACGTGATCGCTAACTATCACACACACAAAAGCTCAAAGTATCACAGCGGGCTATGCATGGAGAGAGCTATGCTATTACCATCAGTGTACAAATACGTAGTCTGCGACAACCGTAACTACAAGAAATATTGTTACGAGATATTCGCGCCTAAAGTTTTTTATCTTATATTAGTGATCAATGTCTTTGTAAATATTTATCTGTTATGATTTTGATCTGTACGATCGCTACGATCATTCCCTTTAAAACTGTGTTTATTATATCGTGAAAACATTAATGCTTTTTTATTATTTAGTAAATAATACTTGTTTAGTGTAACATTATTTTAGAACGTGCTTTACCTAAGCATGTGCGCCGTATGTAACATAGTTACTGTTCGCATGTCTAGGGATTTTGTTATGGTGTTCAACAAACGGAATATGCTCAAGATTTACTAATCTTATGTGCGGTAACATAACTACTAACTCAGTTATACACTTTATTGAGCTGGGAGAAAAAAAAATCTGTAAGTAAGACCACAGAATAAATAAAAGCAAGAACAAAAGGCTCACATCGTGAAAAAAAAATAACGAACCTTGCTGGGACGCAACAAAGTGCATTTCAGTTCGCATAAGTGCTTAGTGCCTAGCGCCAAAACCACCTTAACACCCTAAACACCCACCACCCTTATTCACCTAAACATTGGCGCTCTCTTGTAAATGTTTGAATCTTTTTATTTGTGTATTATATTTTTGTTTAGTACTCAATTTATAATTTTACTAGCTGTAACCTGCGACTTCGTCTGCGCAGGATTATTAAGTAGCGGAGTATTATAAAGCTAGTATTATTAGACTTACGCTGGTGAAGTAAGTTTCAAGCGCGTAAGTCTCGATCCCGTGGGAATATCGGGATAAAAATGTGCCTGTGTTATTCCGCGAGTCTAGTTATCTTTATTCCAAATTTCATCCAAATCCATCCCGTAGTTTTTACGTGAAAGAGTAATTAGGATAGGATATTCGGTTACCAAATTACTCCTGCATTCTGCTGCTCGCCTGGTACATTGAAAAGAAAGAAAGAAAGAAAGAAAAACATTTATTTGTGTCACCAACATGGATGTAGTAGTAACAGTCAACAAACAATATTCCACACAAAAATACACACACACACACACACACACACACACACACACACACAGAAACAAAGATAAATAAAACATTGGATGAAAAGTATTCGCATTGCTGCTGCGCCCTGCGGTGTTTTCCGCATAGGTCTCGATTCCGTGGGAATATCGGGATAAAAATGTGCCTATATGTTATTCCGGGAGTCCAGTTATCTCCGTTCCAAGATTCATCCAAATCCATCAAGCAATTTTTACGTGAAAGAGTAACAAAGATACATCCATCCATCCATCCATCCATCCTTCCATCCATCCATACTTACAAACTTTCACGTTTATAATATTAGTAAGATACCTTTTAACATTCTTTGTATTTTTGAATTTTAAACACAAATTAAATTTAAATTAAATGACTATTCCAAGTATATTCGGTACAAATTTAATCTGCGTAGTGTTTTTTTTTTCGAATGGAATTAAAAAGATTTAAACTTTTGTTTTCTTGACAAAATCCGAATAAATTTATGGATATAATACTTGTTTTTGACTTTGTACGATGACACGTGACGCGTCGAAATAATAACTTGGTAGCTTTCCATGGCGCATGCACTATTAAATTGTTTTGACCAAATGTTCCCATTTTTAGGGTTCCATACTCAAAGACAAGGGACCCTTATGGATTCCCTTTGGATTTTCATATTGTGTCCTACTAATATTTATACCATCAATTTGTACATATGTTTAGGCAAATAAATTATCTTTATCTTTATCTTTATCTTTATCTTTATCTTTTATCTTTCGTCATGTCTGTCTGTCTGTCTGTCTGTCCGTGTATGTCACAGCCTTTTTTTTCCGAAACTATAAGAGCTATACTGTTGAAACTTGGTAGGTAGATGTATTCTGTGAACCGCATTTAGAATTTTACACAAAAATTTAAAAAAAACAATTATTTTTGGGGTTCCCCATACTTAGAACTGAAACTCAAATTTATTTTTTCATCAATGTGGGTTATCTGTGGATAGGTCTTCAAAAATGATGTTGAGGTTTCTAATATAATTTTTTTCTAAACTGAATAGTTTGCGCGAGAGACACTTCCAAAGTGGTAAAAATTGTGCTCCCCCCCCCCATAACTTCTAAAATAAGAGAATTATTAATATAAAGAAAATATATGATGTACATTACCATGTAAACATTCACTCAAAATTGGTTTGAATGAGATCTAGTAAGTAGTTTTTTTTTAATACGTCATTAATCGTAATCCATCCAAGAACTTTTATATTATGTTACTTGCTGCTACGGAACCCTTCATGGGCGAGTCCGACTCGCACTTGGCCGCTTTTTTTATGGTTATTTTTGGAAATTGTTATTTTGTACCTTTTTTTTGCATAGAGTCAATCTTTATAGAATACTGACTATCCATGTTTTTTTTGTTGTATTTGGAATAGTGGTGTATACCTTATTTTATACCAGTCAGTTAAATCATCCTAACGATGAAGTTATAAGTTGGTAAATATTGCTACAAGTATCTCCTATTTTTTTTTTTTTTTTTTTTTTATACTAATGAATGACGGAACAAGCAGATGGCCCACCTGATGTTAAGCGGTAACCTCTGCCTATGAACAGTGCATTACCTCATAGGACACGTTCACCTAGGACGCACCCTATGTGGCATTGCAATGCGCCCGCCACCCTGCGACATAAAGATGAAAAGTCTCATGTGCCTGTAATTTCACCGGCACCTTCAAACCGGAACACAGCAATGCGAGCACTACTACTTTGCGGCAGAAATAGGTATGGTGGTAGTACTTCCCCGGACGAACTCTTTCACAAAAAAGCTCTACTACTACTACTTTCTGGTATAAATAGCACTTATTATGATTTCTTCTTTTATTTCTGCAGTTATACATCTTGCCATAACTTTTGGTACGGCTTCTAGAAAACAATGTGTTAAAAAAAACTAGTTAATATATTGTGATTTTAACTCAACACCGTGACTAGTTTATATTTTGGGGTTCAATCCTCCCTATCTACTTTTACAGCAAAATATCTCTCAGGTACGTTTGATGTAAAAAAACTGGAGCATGTGTGTGATTCGTGATCTCGATAATTATAAAAATCCCATGTTTCCAGAACCTTTACACAGGTATTGTTTGAATTGACACAATTTATAAAATCCTGAAAATCATAGATTTGATTTGCTGATTTTGTTATCTTGTAGGCAACCAGTCCTTTTTTTCAGAATCCCCTTCAGTCTTGTTAGGCCAGTCACCGTAGACACTAAAATCGTGTAAGATCGCAAAAAGTTGCAAACTTCTGTTTTTTTGGGATGTTGTTAGGATAAATACCAATTGTGTAAAACCAAGTTTGCAACTTCGATAGAGCTGTGCGAACTTTGCAATTTTTTTACGACCTGGAATGTTTAAGATGACTGGCCTATGTGTCGTTTGTAGGTTAACAGCTAATATTTGTAAGCAAAAAGGTTATACACACCTCAGTTTGTTCAAAATTACTAGGTATAACTAAGTAGTTGGAAGAAACTTTTCTTTTGGGTACTTATTTACTTTGTATTAGCCATTTTGCATTTTCTAGAGCGTTCACATGCGTACTTTTCGTCGCGAGTATCGCCTTTGCATAACTCGCCACACACGACCTACCCACTTTTCAGCTTTGGTGAGTCACTGTTTGTTGAGCTCCCACTGACTGACTGGCACCAATCCCCCACTTTTTATCTTCGTGAATGACGTGGAACAATCAGATGGCCCACCTGATCTTGAGCGGTAACGTCTGCCTTTAATAATCCATTACCTCATATGTCACGTCCACCCCTTGTGGCATTGCACTGCATTCACCGGCAACTATACCTTTCATACTAAAACAAAGTAATACAAGCACTAGTGCTTTGCGGCAGAAATACTACTGGTAGTAGTTGTGGTTGGTAGTACATTCCCGAACGAACTCTTTCACAAAAAAAAACTCTACTACTACTAAACTACGATATAATGCGATTGTAATGTCTACGATTACTTTTTCGTACAGTTTTCGTTTACTAAGCAAGACGATGACACAGAATAAATAATAGTACAAGCACGACGATAAGAAGCGACGATGATAAGATTCGATTCCTTTGTTTTCAGAAGTAGTTAAGTGCAATAAAGAATATCAACACTAGTCTTAAGCACCGTATATGTAATGTATGATGTTACTATTCATATGTGTAGTATTTAGTACCACATAATAAAAAAAAATTGTTCAGATATCCACCGTATAATATGTTACGGTGATTATATTTAGGATACATTTTTGTTACATGATCAAGCTCATACAAACACGTCAACCTCATACCTCATACCTAACTTACAATAAAATTAATATTGATCAACTGGATTATCTATGAGGAACTAGTATGTCACAGATAACCCAGTTATTATAGTTGTACCTACTACAAATAATATAACGCGTCCAAATTAAGTCGCGGGTGACAGTAGGTACCTATACCTAGCTTGTATTTTATATTATAAATTTCGTCCAAAATTAGTAGGTACCGAAAATCTGAATTCGTTTATTTTTAACCCCTGACGAAAAACGAAGAGGGTGTTATAAGTTTGGCGTGTCTGTGTGTCTGTCCCATCGTAGCTCCCGAAAGGATCAACCGTTTTTTTTTTTTAATTGTTTTTGTGGGGAGTTTTCTTAGCTTTGTTTGATCAAAATCAGTCCAGCCGTTCAACGTTGGAGGTTATTTAAATTTTTACAAAATTAATTACTTTGTGCTATACGTTTTTAAATTCCGACGGGAAACGAAAATATTCGTGAAGAGAAAATATGTACAAAATGTGTGGCTACGTTTCACCGAGGACTTATCGAGGACTATACTAAGTTCCATTGGTCTAGTTGTTACTATGTTGACAGAGTTATTTATATGGTAGCATACTTGTACGGAGCACTCTACACGCGAGTCCGACTCGCACTTGACCAGTTTATTCATCTTCCGCCTCCAATAAAGCATGGACTTTAATGGAGATTTTTTGAATAGCAGCATTGTATCAGCGAAGTATCTATCTATGTAATATATTGTATTTAGTATATCAGTTATCTAGTACCCATAACACAAGCTCTGCTTAGCTTGGGGCTAGATAATGTTGTGCGAACTGTCCAGCATTATTTATTTATTTATTGTTTCGATATCAAAATTTGAATTACCAGTATTATTATTAGTAACAAACAGTCAAACATAGATAAAAATTGAATGATAGTATAAATAAAAAAAAAAAAAAAAACATACCGTTTCTCACTAGTAAGTCGGGAAATAAGCAAGTAAATTTTTGTAAAAAATCGATAATCACTTAGTTTAAAGAGCTAGGCATATTCTAAGGAAAATCGCTAAGCGAAACTCTTTTGGTCACAATATAAACTCCTTCGTGAGTAGGTATGCTACCGTAGAATTGCATCGAGCGACTACGGAGGCCTGCAATGTTATAAGTATAGATCCACCAACTTATCTCTAGAACCATTTACCTACATTTTTCTATCAGCTACATACTTTTCATTCTGCAGATAAGTTGGTGGATCTCTAGAATTGGTTTGTGTTCACGACTGTATGATTAAACTGTCAAACCATGTCAGTCCGGTAAATTTTCACAAACCTCAAATAAATAAGAATTTGTATTGGTTTCTTATTACCCGAATTACAATTATAACAACGAAAACCAACAATTTTCAGTAAAATAATACAAGTTTTTGTAATGATATATCGAAGTAACCGGTTGTCCGTTTTCACCTGTGAATAAAAAAGTGAACGAGGGCCTTCCTTCCAGCGCCGTGGATAACCACGGAATGACAGAAAATGGCGTAGAAATCGTGTAGATACGGCGAATTGAAAATGTTTTCGTGTTTTTACACATCTTTTATATGAAAAGATTAAAAACCCCAACATACTTTTAAAACTATGTGTATAGACATGATACTAAAGTGTTTTATTTCTCAGAAATAGCTGTAATTCCGTAGATTTAGGCTCATATGTAGATGCTCTATTTTGATCAATTTCGTGAAAATGGGTAGGTAGTTTTTCAATTTACACAAAATCTAGAAATAACTTTAGAAAACCCCAACGTATTTTTATTCAGCCTGAAGTGTTCTTTCTTCTGATCTAAATATTGTTAAGAATAAAGCTAAATTTGGAAAGTTCTAGGCTTTTCAAAACACCACTTTTCAAGGGTTTTCACAGACTAGCCCCTTAAGTAGTTCTTTCGGCAGAACTACTGCATTTTTCCCCATTAACTGTTCACAGAACAAATGGGAAATGAATTCCCAGTGTTCTGTTCCTTACCTTTTTCCTGGATTGTTAAAAATAATTAACTATGAATTTTATTCCTGTTTTTGCCTTTTTTTCCGGCGTTGCCATAGACAAGTAAGTAATCTCTTAAAAAGAACGCTGGAACGCCTGAAGAAGCTTGACCGCCAGCGTTCTTTTTACATGACGCGTACTATAATTGTACATTATTTGTAGTAAACTAGGTAGGCACTCATTAAATGCATAGGTATACATCTCTTAAATAAGTAGAAAAGTAAGTAATCTCTTAAAAAGAACGCTGGAACGCCTGAAAAAGCTTGACCGCCAGCGTCGTCGCGTGGTTTACATGACGCGCATTATACCTAGGTCTGTGGGCGTCGCTCACAGTCTGGCGCCGCGTGCAGACCTCATCCTCGCGTCTCCTTATCTTAGCAATTCTCTTTATTTCACATTTCTATGTGCTCACACCCAAAACATGCGGGACATAGGCCTCCCCCATAGAGTGTGACGACGAATGGTGTTGAGCCGCCTCCAACCACCGCCTGCGACCTCTATAATGTCTTCTTCTTCTCTTCTTTCAATAACTTCTGAGGAATTTCGCTGTAAAAAATAAATCAAGTCCTCAAGAGTCTCCGTTATATCATAACCCAGTTTATAGTGGAGGTACAAAAAACAACTTTTTGAGGAAAAATCATGGAAAAATCCACCAATCCATCAATCAATTTTAGTAGTAGGTAGTAGAGCATTTTTGTGAAAGAGTTCGTCCGGGGAAGTACTGCCTGCATACCTATTTCTGCCGCAAAACAGTAGTGCTCGCATTGCTGAGTTCCGGTTTGAAGGGTATTGGTGCCGGTGAAATTACAGGCACATGCGACTTAAATCTTTATGTCTCAGGGTGGCGGGCGCCAATGCCACATAGGGCGCGTCCTAGGTGGACGTGACATTTTAGTAACGTGACGTGATAGAGCATTTTTCTGAAAGTGTTCGATCGGTGAATTTCGACCACCGTACTTATTTCTTCAGCAAAGCTGTAGAGGAGGGGTAGCACGCATTGCTGTTTGTACGGGTGCCGGTGAAATTACAGGAACACGAGGCTTTTCATCTTTGCCTCAGGGTGGTGGACGCAGTGCAATGCCGCATAGGGCGCGTCCTAGTGGGACGCGACCTACGAGGTATAATGACGCTGAGCGGGACGGACAGTCGAAGTTGACGACGACGCGACTACCCGAACGATCATTATAAGGAAGGCCCGAGCCAGGAATCGAACCTGCTCAATTTGATAAAGAAAGTAAACTCATCAGAGAACAGAGAACAGCCAGTTAAATAAAATTAAAATAAGAAAATACAAACCTACCTATCTGCCATGTCAATATAATGCTTTGCTGAATTCTATTTTATTAGTAACTAGTTACTCGCCCCAGCTTCGCACGGGTAGCCCCCGCTGAAAATTCTGTTGAAATTTTTCCTGATTTTTCTTTGCTATAAACCTCACGGAGCCCGAGACCTTTCCAACGAATGCAAAACCGTGGAAATCGGTTCGTGCGTTCTGGAGTTATAGCGTCAGGAAGGAAAACCCGACTTATTTTTATATAGTAGATTAATTTAACTAATAAAAAACTCTAACTAAATTAAACTAATAAATACTTACAGGTAACTACTTAGAAATTAAACTCTTGAATTTATGAATAAAGTTATTGATGTGAGGTTATTCAATAGCTGATAACCTAGATGGTGTCAGCAGGATCAGTACAATTGGATCAAATTAAATGAACTTTATTATTTTATTTGAATGGATGTACCTACCTAATTCATAATTGAGTCCGTCATAGCTCCGGAGAAGGTAATCTCTTGAAATCCGGAATGACCGGCGGCCGCGCGTTGTGTTCGCTCTAATGAAGCCTGACCCTGACCTTGTCATCGCTGACCTCTGACCTTTGCGACATCCCACTTGTACTTAACGCGGATGCCAAATGCCACTCGTCGGCGAGGTGAGAGATAGGCTTGAACGTTATAACGAGGTGTTTTTTTTTGTAAAATGCGTTACCTAAAGGTAGGTACGTTGCTCTATTCCCGTTTTGTCCACTTATTAAAAAGATATTATTTTTTACACACTTTTTATTTGCTTTGACGTTGTCTGTTTGTTTATTTGTTTGTCTGGAATCAAATGTGGGTACTTGGGTAGGTACCTGTGAAGTTCCGATGACAACAATATGTCGACATAGAGCTGATCTGATGATGGAGACAACGTCACTCGTCGATGGAGCCGTGTTCGTGCTCATTCTGATCAGCTCACGGTTCTGCTTACTAATTTCATTATGATCATTATCAGTCGGATTTATGTACCTTGAGGAAAAACATGTTGATTACGGATACAAACGGATACACTGCATAGAAAATGTATGGGAAACTATTTTTTTCGAGTTTTCTCAAAATCGTACGATTTGATTTGGTTGGTTACTTTTAGTAATTAGTAGATTATTCCTGATGAGAAATAGAGTCGAATGAGACCAGCTTATTTTTTTTTTAGAAATAACACTTATTAGGGTTACAGTACCATTTCTCAAAAATAAAAAAATAAAAATGTTTTAAGTACAATTATCTCTAACTACAACCACAGAATAAATAATAGTACAAGTACAACTACAACGGAAAAGGTACTGAAGGTACGGTAAGGTACCCTGAGAGTCCCATTATCTTGCCACACCCTGTATAAGTGTTCCTCGTCGGATAAAGGAACCCTGAAAAGTTTTGCGTGTAAAATATTTTTTCACTCCCTATAAAAGCTTTTATAATATTAGTGATCGGAACCTTGTGCTGATCACAATGAGCCTAAACACGGCCATTCTACCATTATCCATCGAGGAGTTCCATTCTCCACTCCAAATTCCGTTTTCATCATCAGATCAGCTCGCTGTCACCATCATATTCTATTATCATCGGAACTAGACAGGTAGGTACCTATACCAAATTTCAGCTTAATGGGTCGAGGTTAACTGGTGGTTCAGTTTCAAGATTAGTCCAATCCAATACTAACACATATACCTATATATACTTACTTACAAACACAGACATAAGCCTTTTCCCCGTAAGGTTAGGCAGAACCTCAATAGGCCTCTTTTCACTCTTCTCTTATAACTTACAAACACTTAAAAATTCAAATGAAACAAGTTACTTATTGAGCTAATTCTCTATCAATTTTCATCCATGTCTCAGCATATTGTTAGTAGGTACCCATAATATGTTCAGCATGACATGTGATGGGCGCTGATGGCCTTTAAAAGTTGCTTGTATTTTATTAGAACGCTGATGATGTAACTTGGCGCCCCAGAATAAATAATAGTACTGCAAGTAGTGCTTGATTGGTTCACAGGTAGGTGTGACCTACTTAATGACTGTGTTGTTGGACCTTTTAGTGGTCAGCGTCTTTCATATTTCGCAACCAACCAAATTACTTCGAGTTTGTTCTAGATACTAAACAACTTACCTTAATGACGAGGCATCTTCCGTCGATGTTGGAACGTTACAGGTATGAGGTAAGTAAGTACCTACTGCTATAGTAGGTACGTAGGATTGATAAAATTGTTTTTTTTTTTTTTTTTTTTATACTACTTGGATGACGGAACAAGCAAGAGGCCCACCTGATGTTAAGCGGTAACCTCTGCCTATGAACAGTGCATTACCTCAAAGGTCACGCCCTATGTGGCATTGCACTGCGCCCGCCACCCTGAGACATAAAGATGAAAAGTCTCATGTGCCTGTAATTTCACCAGCACCCTTACCCTTCAAACCGGAACACAGCAATGCGAGCACTACTGCTTTGCGGCAGAAATAGGTATGGTGGTAGTACTTCCCCGGACGAGCTCTTTCACAAAAAAGCTCTACTACTACTAAAACTACTACTAGGTATTTGTTTGTTGTGGTGTTACATACGAAAGACGTAGGTTGATAGGTACTTTATCAGGTACCTACCTTATATAGGCGACTTATCCAGCACAACGCTGAGCTAAAACCAATTTGATGCAATCCTTTCTCCCCTTGCTATCCTAAGGCAAGGTTTGAGTATCTTCATTCCTCCAATTCTTATTCTCTTAGGTCATCAGTAAACTTTTCGCTCAGAATGCCTATGCACAGCAGTTCCTTTATGGGAATTCTTTCACAGTCCAAGCTGTGCGTCTGTGGAATGCTTTGCCGGTGGAAATCAGGCAAGCATCTTCCCTGCACACATTCAAGCTAAATCTCAAAAAACATCTGTCGGACCCATCCACGTTTTAAGTTTATTAGGTAGTAGAATTAGTAGGGCACATAATGTAGTACCTGTTTAACTTCATCGCTATGTAGTAGGTAGTATATTTTACTATACCTAGTATATTTATGTATTCGAGTTATGTAAACGTTTTCTTATTCATCTATCATTATTATTGTTGTTATTATTTATTTATTTTACTCTGTGCACCGCCGTTCGTTATTACCGGTCTGTCTTGGTCTCTTATTACACTACTTATTCCTTTTTCTCTTATCTCTCAAAGTCTAACTACACATACTTCTCAAAGCTCTCATCTCCACTGCATTTATTCTACTTTCATGTTTCTTCTGCCATAAGTAGGTACCCAACTTTCGCTATACCATACATTAGTGTCGGTACTAACACCCCTCTATGAACGGCCAGTCGCTAGTCGTACCTTTTTGGACACGTTCCGACTGCTCATAAAAGCGTGTAGGTGACCATTTAGGTACCTACTTGGTTTCCAGCATTTACTCTCCTTTCAATATCATCTTCATGCTTGCCGTCTCTTGTAAACAAAGTTCCCAAATATACAAACTTTTCTACTTGTTTCCATTGCTTGTTCCACTCTTTCTCCACCGATCAAAACATCACATATCGTCATTAGTTCATCTCTTTCAAAAACCATTTCTTTCGTCATATGGTAGGTACTTACATTTACTTTCATTCCTTATTCCTCTCAAAACATTCATGCGAATTGTTACCATCTCTTGTACCTAAAGTTGTAACTCATCCGCGGACGGCGTAAGTATTACTTGGTTGTATTATGCATCGCAAGGAAAAGACCTGACTATTTCGAAATCCCGCTTGTATGAACGTCCCATTTTCTCATCGGTTTCTTTAACAACACTTTCAATCAACACCTTTGCATACAGTTTGCCGACGATGCTGCTATAGATCTAGCAGTCTTGCTGTGAACCTTTTCCCTTGTAAAGAAGTAGGTAGGTACGAAGACGTAGTAAAAAAATAAAACGTAGTGATATTCGATAACAGATATTATCCACACACTACATATTTTTTTAAAACTCGCATATACGAGACCCCAGATCACGGGCGAAGATAGATATTTGGGTCAGACCATACACATAAACGATTCTTTGGTCAACTAGAAACACAGCGCGCGGTCTGTGAAAGCGTTCCTCACCAATCAATCAGTGCCTGTGTTGGATTGGCCCCCGAACACCTCATAACTAAACACCATTGGAAAAAGTATGGCACGAAGTTAAAAAAACGTAGCGAACCATCGCACTACCTCCGATAACCAGCTATAATTTTCAGATGTTTGATTGAAATAGCAATTCTTTTGTAGCTTGAAACAATAGCGTCCATGCCACACCGGTGTCAAGCTGAGGCTGAAGTCAGAGTTTTGCAAACACCATCGTAACGATGATCGTGACGACGATCGCCCGTCTAGGTATTACGTAGTAACTAGCCATTCATCACTACTGTGTCGTGTATTAGGCCCTACGCGTACCACGCTACCAAAACACAGACACGGAACTAATATTTGCAGATCATACTTTGCTACATTTTTTTTAATCGAAGACGCAACCTCTCGCATCTCAGCTGGGTAGGTATCTACTCGCCCGCCGCGCCACAGAGGTCATCACCTTTAGGTAATGTATGGAAATAGACAAGTAAGTATTTTTAATAAAAATACCCAAACCAAGAACAAGAATGCATTCCGACACCTAATACGAAGATGTTCATCCTTGACATTACGGATATTTTGGTGACGGGCCGCGTCGGCGCGGGCGCATGCTGCAGGTAGGTACCTACGTGCTAAGTAGGTGCCTACCTAGTAAGTATGACAGTTAGTAGGGTAGGTGCCTACCTGTATAGAACGAATGTTCCTTGTATACATGAAATAATGACTCTTTTTTTCAAGTTACCGCATGCATTATAGGCTTTTAGGCACACGCTGGCAACTTGGGCCAGCGTCACTACCGTTCAGTTTATATGGGCGTGCTGGGGTCTTTTGGCCTGTTGGGTAGTAGTTTGGCTTAGGTATACGTTTAAAATTAGCTCCAGTTCAAATCGGTTTCCAATTGGCGAAGATATCGCGTAACATACACACATCAAAATGAGTCTAAACACGGCCAGTCTACTATATCCGTCGAGGAGTTTCATTGTCGACCTTCCGTCTCCATCATCAGATCAGCTCGCTGTCACCATCATATTGTACTTACCTATTGTCATCGGAACTTGACAGGTGAGGTACGCTAAACAGCTCATTCGGATATCGGGAAGATACCTATATCTAGTGTGAATGAATCCGCCGCCGCGCGCCGCCGACGAGATGGGTGGGATCAATCTGCCCCCCTCTTTGTTCCGAGGTTTAAATGAATTAGTACAAGATAACTGATATCTTATTTATATATTATATAAAACAAAGTCGTGTTAGTTACACCACTTATAACCCAAGATCGGCTGGACCGATGTTAGTTATCTCTTTTTGGTGGATTCTTCTCCGCTCCGAATAGCAGAATAAGTAATAAAATATCGGGGGGGGGGGAGGGCAGTTTTTCACCGGGGGGCTATCCGTGCGAAGCCGGGGCGAGTCGCCAGTACTTAGTACAATACATTACACAGATAGATATTTTTATTATACCTACCTACTTAGGTAGCATAGCAATAGCACAGGATCGTAGTGAGTGGAGGATATGGGGGGAGGCCTTTGCTCAACAATGGGATGATTCAGGCTAACAGTAACAGTAACAGTAACTACTTAGGTATATATAAAAAAAACAGAACACCCTTAAAATATATCTGCAGATCGAACAAATATTTGTTCTGTGGCGGGAATCAAACCCGCAACCTCCTGCGTCGCAGACGAATCTGCGCCCGCCGCATAGACTCATGCAGGCCTTTTTTCGACGTAACAAAATTTTAATTTTGTCTATGTCCTCGTTATAGTTTTATTTGTATATTTCAGCAAGCAAGTAGAAATTTCAATTATAGCGTCAACATAAAAATAAAATATTTAGACCATTGTTTTAACTAGATTGATATTATCCACAAATAATAGTTATTTATTCATACAATTTCTGATGAGTTCAAGGACATGACATTTTCTACATTTAAATCCAATTAGATACGATGGCTTGCTGAGAAATGCTTTAATTGCGTTGATGAATTTTTTGGTTACTTATAGAATTTAATTTGTATTGTTTTGCTTATATTGACTATGTGACCTTTTTGTTGTTTGCCTTGATATGTTTAATGGTGCCTATAGACTTATTTGGCTTTAGCTTTCAATGTTCATGACGACGTCTGTGGCGCGGCGTGCGAACGTTCGCCTGCGACCCAGGAGGTTGCGGGTTCGATTCCCGTCTTGGAACAAATATTTGTGCGATCTGCAGATACAAATATTGTTCAGGGTGTTCTGGGTATTTTCTATGTATTAATAAAAAATATCTATCTATGTATAGTAGTATTATTTAGTGTATTAATACCTTTAGATCGCTTGTAGCGGTCTTCAGGTAGCACAACTGTTTCATATGTATTTTGTACATACCTTGTATTATTCTTTCTGTAGATAAATGTATTACTCGTGTATTAAGTATATCAGTTGTCTAGTACCCATGACACAAGCTCAAGCTTAGCTTGGGGCTAGATAATATTGTGTGAACTTTCCAGCATTATTTATTTGTATATTTATTTCATAGATCAAATTCATAATCAAATTGTAGATCAAACTACTCGTAGATTTAAGACCTAGGTATTTGTACCTGAAACCTTTTGAATAAATGATGATTATTATTATGATTTATTTGTGAACGCCCTTGAACGCACGATGCACGTGGATGAACAGCCGACGGGCACGGCTGGTGCGCCGACGGGCACGACTGGTGCGCCGACGGGACCGCTGGTGCGCCTATGGGCACGGCTGGTGCGCCGACGGGCACGGCTGGTCCGCAGACGGGCACGGCTGGTGCGCCGACAGATGGTGCGACGACAGGCACGGCCGGTGCGCCGACGGGCACGGCTGGTCCGCCGACGGGCACGGCTGGTGCGCCGACGGGCACAGATGGTGCGCCGACAGGCACGGCTGGTGCGCCGACGGGCACGACTGGTGCGCCAACGGGCACGGCTGGTGCGCCGACGGGCACGGCTGGTGCGCAGACGTTGGCCGCCACCGACAACACGAGGTGGACCAGGTACTTGAGTATTTCAAGCGCCCTTGTGCACCAGGCACCGTATGATAGTAGATACATAAGCAGGAACGACCCACGCGATTCGTGAACTTGCGAACTCGCGGCCGGAGTTAGTAGTAGGTACCTACCTAGGTTGGTAGTAGGGTGACGGAGACCTCCTACCTAGTAGAGCGGCAGAAGCTGCGACAGAGGCCGCGTGTGTGCTTTGTGAAGTTCGGTCCCATCGGTCGCGGTCGCGTGTTTCGAAACTTGCGTACCTACTTACCGAGAGATCAACGAGTGGGACGCGATGCGGTGGATCACGGTGCTTGTGGTTATCGCTTGTTTGGCCGGTAAGTTCTGCAAGCTTATAACAGTTTTTTTTTATACTTCTTAGAATGACGGGACAAGCAGATTGCCCACCTGATGATAAGCGGTATCCTCTGCCTATGAACAGTGCATTATCACATAGGGCGCGTTGTACTATTATTTATTCTGTGCCGGAACACAGCATTGCGAGCACTACCTACTGCTTTGCGGCAGAAATAGGTATGGTGGTAATACTTCCCCGGACGAACTCTTTCACATAAAAGCTCTACTATACTAGCTACTACTAAGCTAACAGGAGGTACCTAACTTTACCTATTTATGTAGGTAGGTAGGTAGAAGATTCCGACATGCCTCTCATGGGTTGACATTCGTCCAGATTTCCCCGGATTTTTCCTAGTTTAGATGGTTTAGAGGACGTGCGGGGAGCGTAAGGTCCGGGCTCGGGTCGGCGTCGGGTGTCTGTGCTCTCTACCGAAAAAACGCTGGCAAAATTAGGAATGTAGGTACCTACTTAGGTATACGTCTAGGTAACTACATCGAAGGTGTAATATAATGTTTAATTTGTGAAATATTTATTTGTTATTTATGAGTGCAAAGTTGCTTTTAACCGCGTGCTCAATTTTGATGACCGAGCAAGGCGAGTGATTAAAAAATGTGAATCCTGAGCGTTAGCGAGGTAATTAATTTTGTAAAACTTAAAAAAACCCTCAACGCAATGAAACGGCTGAACCGATTTTGATCAAACTTAGCTAAGAACACTCCCGACAAAATGCACCTTTCAAACAAAAAAAAATCGGCATCGGTTCATCCGTTCTTTGGGAGCTAGGTACGATGCCACAGACAGACACACAACACACACAGACACGTCAAACTTATAACACCCCGTCATTTTTGCGTCGGGGGTTAAAAAGAGCACCAGGTTACTGTATATATTCTGTGACCAGGTGAAAAACTTTGCACTCGAGTGGAACACCTATAAATGTGGATTATATATTCTGTGGCAACAAGTAACTTTTCATCCTACCTAACAAAAAAAAGTAATACACCAAGAAGGTTCCGAGTCTGCGTTTTTAACAAATTAAAAAAGGTTGTATGATAAATTCGGCACCATGGAGGTAGATTGGAGGTAGAAGTAAATTCGGTGTTTTGAATTCACACACTTAGTGCACATGATGTTCTAAATTCAATTTTACTTTATCATCTAGCGGACAAAAACGGCTATTAAACTCAGATATCGAAGAGCAAAAATACTCTTTCCGAGATGGGGGGATGAAAAATATATTAATTTCAATATGTAGATAGGTAATAAGATACTATAAAATGTTATTAAAAAAAACGATTGTCCATCTTAGTAGGTAGGTACTTGGTAGATTGTTATTCGATACCAGTTAGCTAAAAACCTAATCTGAAATCTGGTGTTCCGTGCTTACTTAAAAAAATATGTGTAAGAAGGAATAAAAAACTGACCAAGTGTTTGTCGGATCACGTAGAGTAGGGCTCCGAAGTCAATTGACAATAACCTGATGTTTCAATCGAGCGTGTCTATTAGCTTTATTATTTTATCTAATTCAGCTTTTCATTAGGCACCAATTTTAGGGCAGTTTTTCCGTATGAAAAGTATCCTATAGTTCCTTATCTATATCTGAACACATCTCATTGGGTTCAGACAAACATACAAGACGTATGCACAAGACGTAAACACATTTAAGACGTTACAATAGGATTATAATCTACTACCTCCAGTAATAGTGTTATTTAGTATTTAGGTACCTATACCTATTCCATAACAAAATTAATGATCTCATAAATTATGCAGCTTCAATATGGCACTTGGCACTGTAACTAATAATATGGAAATTTATTTGGATAAAACTCGTTTGGAGGTTCTGGCGGCCTCGGCATCTAAACTCGCACGCTACCACATAATACGCTACCTACAGAGCCTCCGGCATCGGCCTATCTAAACTCTCACGCAACTACAGAGCCTCCGGCATGGGCCTATCTAAACTCGCACGCAACTACAGAGCCTCCGGCATGGGCCTATCTAAACTCGTGCGCTACCTATATACAGAGTCTCCGGCATATGGGCCTATCTAAACTCGCACGCTACCACATAATACGCTACCTACAGAGCCTCCGGCATCGGCCTATCTAAACTCTCACGCAACTACAGAGCCTCCGGCATGGGCCTATCTAAACTCGCACGCAACTACAGAGCCTCCGGCATGGGCCTATCTAAACTCGTGCGCTACCTATATACAGAGTCTCCGGCATATGGGCCTATCTAAACTCGCGCGCTACCTACAGAGTCTCCGGCATGGGCCTATCTAAACTCGCGCGCTACCTACAGAGTCTCCGGCATGGGCCTATCTAAATTCGCGCGCTACCTACAGAGCCTCCGGCATGGGCCTATCTAAACTCGCGCGCTACCTACAGAGCCTCCGGCATGGGCCTATCTAAACTCGCGCGCTACCTACAGAGCCCCTGGCATGGGCCTATCTAAACTCGCGCGCTACCTACAGAGCCCCTGGCATGGGCCTATCTAAACTCGCGCGCTACCTACAAAGTCTCCGGCATGGGCCTATCTAAACTCGCGCGCTACCTACAGAGTCTCCGGCATGGGCTTATCTAAACTCGCGCGCTACCTACAGAGTCTCCGGCATGGGCCTATCTAAACACGCGCGCTACCTACAGAGTCTCCAGCATGGGCCTATCTAAACTCGCGCGCTACCTACAGAGCCTCCGGCATGGGCCTATCTAAACTCGCGCGCTACCTACAGAGTCTCCGGCATGGGCCTATCTAAACTCGCGCGCTACCTAAGTCTCCGGCATGGGCCTATCTAAACTCGCGCGCTACCTACAGATCCGAGCCTCCGGCATGGGCCTATCTAAACTCGCGCGCTACCTACAGAGTCTCCGGCATGGGCCTATCTAAACTCGCGCGCTACCTACAGAGCCTCCGGCATGGGCCTATCTAAACTCGCGCGCTACCTACAGAGCCTCCGGCATGGGCCTATCTAAACTCGTGCGCTACCTATATACAGAGTCTCCGGCATATGGGCCTATCTAAACTCGCGCGCTACCTACAGAGTCTCCGGCATGGGCCTATCTAAACTCGCGCGCTACCTACAGAGTCTCCGGCATGGGCCTATCTAAATTCGCGCGCTACCTACAGAGCCTCCGGCATGGACCTATCTAAACTCGCGCGCTACCTACAGAGCCTCCGGCATGGGCCTATCTAAACTCGCGCGCTACCTACAGAGCCCCTGGCATGGGCCTATCTAAACTCGCGCGCTACCTACAGAGCCCCTGGCATGGGCCTATCTAAACTCGCGCGCTACCTACAGAGTCTCCGGCATGGGCCTATCTAAACTCGCGCGCTACCTACAGAGTCTCCGGCATGGGCTTATCTAAACTCGCGCGCTACCTACAGAGTCTCCGGCATGGGCCTATCTAAACACGCGCGCTACCTACAGAGTCTCCAGCATGGGCCTATCTAAACTCGCGCGCTACCTACAGAGCCTCCGGCATGGGCCTATCTAAACTCGCGCGCTACCTACAGAGTCTCCGGCATGGGCCTATCTAAACTCGCGCGCTACCTAAGTCTCCGGCATGGGCCTATCTAAACTCGCGCGCTACCTACAGATCCGAGCCTCCGGCATGGGCCTATCTAAACTCGCGCGCTACCTACAGAGTCTCCGGCATGGGCCTATCTAAACTCGCGCGCTACCTACAGAGCCTCCGGCATGGGCCTATCTAAACTCGCGCGCTACCTACAGAGCCTCCGGCATGGGCCTATCTAAACTCGCGCGCTACCGACGACAGAGCCTCCGGCATGGGCCTAGCTATCTCGCGCGCTACACCTTTGATAGCTAAAATATGCCGAAGGTGTGTTGAGGATGTGTTTTTTTTGTGAAAAATATATTATTTTTCAATATTATGTAGGTAGGTTCTAAGATTCTTTAAAATGTTATTAACAAATCGATTGTCCATCTTAGTAGATTGTTATTCGCTACATTCGCTAGTTAGCTAAAAACCTATTCTGAAACATGGTGTTCCGTACCTACTTACTTAAAAAAATATGTGTAAGAGGGAATAAAAAACTGACCGAGTGTCGGATCACATAGAGTAGGGCTCCTAAGTCAAGTCACAATAATCTGATGTTTCAATCGAGCGAATCTATTGCCTTTAAGTATTATTTTATAAGTCATAAAAGAAGTTAAGTTTTTATTTTAAAGTCATAATTTTTTTATTGCTTCATGTGTTGTATCAACGTAGTGATTACCTACTTCCACAATGGGTGTAACTAGGTAATTCTTAGTTCTGAACATGAACCCTGTAAGGGCACTACAATAATTTATAAATACTAGGTATATATTTCTTAAACTATCTTCCTTAAGGGCTATTCCTTTTTATCAAAAAAATATTTTAAGCTGTAGAAACTATTGGAAATAAGGAATATTTTTCAATTTGTGATAGATGAGATGGTAATTTATTAAATATTTTTATTGACATGTGGTGCTCACCTGATCTAACAATTTATCCAATACAGCTTTTCATATTTATTTTGATTCTCCATTTCACCCATTTGAGGGCAGTTTTTCTGTATGAATAGTGTCCTATAGTTCCATGAAGGTGATAATCTATCTGAACACATCTCATTGGGTTCCATAACAAAATAATGATCTCATAAATTATGCAGCTTCAAAATGGCACTGTAACTAATAGTTAGCTACTTTTACTAATAGGTATGTTTACGCCCCGTTGATATTTAAAGGTCCATGAAATTTGTATCCCATTAAGAGGCTGTATAGGTCAAATTGTCTTTTTTTAAACGTATTTTTAGCAAAATATACACAGTTTAAGACAACATAAAATATATTATTTCCAAGGCCATGATCGAGCCCAAAAAACGATTTCGATACATTTTCTCGATAAAAAAATATCGTGAACTTAACCTCCACAATAAGCTTATAACGTAGGTAAATATCTCTATTTGTAGGTACCAATCAACGTAGGTACATTGATAAAGTGAATAAGAATCACAAATAATATTCTTCTTACTTAATAAGAAAAAGAGTAGTATCTGTGACTCTTATAATGGTATTACCTAAGGGTAATGGCTTCTGGGCAGTATTTGCAACAATTTATTTAGCCAGTCAAGTGATATTAATTACTTAATTATATTTTTATAGGCAAGTCGTCAAGAGTCACCGTCAAGTCATAACCCAGTTTAAATAGTTGCAGAAAAACTGAGTTTTTACAGTGAAAAATCTATCATTTCGAAAAGACACGCAAATCGTAAATAATATTATTTTAGAGGGTATGGTCGATTTATACCCCACGCAGCAAATATTTTCGTGATTTTTGTTCACTTTTCGTAGCGCGAGCGCTGTTCTTTTGGTAGGTATAAATAATATACCTACCTACTTGTAGGTACTTACCCATTTTTTTTTTTTTCTTAATATGCAATTGACTGCAATTAACCTACGCTGCTGAATTAGCATTTCTTGCATTAGAGTTTTTTTTTTACAAAAGTAAAGTCAGTCCGGATAGACTTCCCTATGTTAATAGGTAGGTAGAACCTACATTCTTTGTGACAGTATGAAACAAATGTGCTTTTTGTCGTTTAATAGTTCGAGCACATAATGCCGGACCGCAGCGTGTCGGGGGAGCGCAAAAATCCGCTCAAATAGCTTGAATACAATTTGTATGAATTATCGCACACTGTGTCGGGCGGGCCCATAGACTTAGAATTTTCGCTAGGCCGCAGCGGCTCGCATTACTGCGAGGCGGATTTGCGTCCGTGCGATGCGGCCCGCCCTCAGACTAGGCCCGCCCCGCCCCGCTGCGCCCGTATATTTTACGCGCCATAATAACGTTTTCTTTTTTGACGAACTTTTTGTCTATGCTGTTCATTACCTTCTTCTTCTAACAACAGGCAAAAAAAAGAAAGTTCTTCGTCTGAGCTATCCATAACGTACAGTCGTTGCACGCAAATTCTGGCAGTAGGTACACTGTACTCAAAATCCGTCAATGCACTGCGACCTGGAGGTAAGCATTTTTTGCTGCGCTGCGGCCCGGCATAATGTGCTCCAACCTTTGACTTCTGTTTGGTAGCCAAGCCATTTGATGCAACTAAGAAAGAAAAATGTACCACAAAAAAAAAAACAGAATGAATGAAATTAATAGTACTATGGCCGGCAAACATTGAGCCCATTTCTTCTTATTGAAAAATGTCGAATATTGGTTTGCAGGATGGTCTGCGGTGTTGGCGAGTGCATCGCTCGCGCCGGACCCGTCGCTCGGGCCGGACCCGTCGCTGGCGCCGGCCGGCCCGGCACAAGTGCGCGTCGCGCGCGGCTCCCGCGCTGCCGACCGCTGGCTGAGCCTCTTATCCGGTAAGCGTATATCCTCTGTAGGGCACCAACTTACTATGCTCACATAACAACTAAATAATAATGATCGCCGCATAATATGTGCCTTCGAAACGTTTTATTTTTATTGTGACTGCGTGTTCACCCGTCCGTATGCTATTTACAAAAGAGTCGCAACACGAGTGTTATATTGCATGTCGTCTAAGAGATCAGTTGAAACTTGAACACCTTCTAACTCCATCATTCCGCAGAGTACGTGCGCAGCGCTGCGGGCGCGTCGGCCTACGGCGATGACGACGACGGCGACGACGGCTGGTTCCCGCGCCCCGTGCCCGTCAACCTGCCCGTCGGTACGTGACGTTACAATATTAGTAAATAATTCGTCAGAGTACGTGCGCAGCGCTGCAGGCGCGCCGGCCTACGGCGACGACGACGACGGCTGGTTCGACGGCAGCTATAAATTATAACTTGCTTCTGCTGCTCGTAGATAGGCTCTTTGTGGCGTGAAATATCCAGCCTAAGGTATCACTCCAGGGGATGGGCAGCAGCATCCACCTGAGTACTCAATACCGTTATCACCAATTCACCTGCCAGGCGTGGTGATTATGGAAAATCCCCCCCATTGCATTATATGGGGGAGGCCTCGCCCTGTAGTGGACGTCTAAAGGCAAATGATGACCTTCTGTTGTTTGGTGAAGTGGTGGCAGATGCAGATGACAATTTTGACGACCTCTGTGGTGCGGCGGGCGAAGGTTCGCCTGTGACGCAGGAGGTTGCGGGTTCGATTCCCGCCTCGGAACAAATATTTGTGCGACCTGGAGATATTTGTTCAGGGTGTACTCGGTATATTCTAAGTATAATAAAAAAAAAAAAAAAGTATTGTATTAAGTATATCAGTTATCTAGTACCCATAACACAAGTTCTGCTTAGCTTGGGGCTAGATAATGTTGTGTGGAATGTCCAGCATTATTTATTTATTTATTTTATTGAAAATATTTGGTTCGTGTGAGTGCAGAAGCAATAGAAACTATCGATAACTCATGGTGTTCTCCATTGTTCGCATTGCAGGGCGCGGCGAGGGCGGCCGCACGCTCTCCGTGCCCGTGCTGATCGTGCCCGTGCCGGTCCCGGCGCCGGGACGGAGCAGCTCTACACGTGAGAACAACCAATACAACACAACACACACACACACACACACTACTTACTAACTGTACTGTGCTGTGCACTGCTGTGTACTGTGAAACTGATTTTTTTCTGGTTCTTTGGCCTCCGCAAAAGTGAACATTTATAAATTATTTACTGAATAATTTTTAGTTACTTAGTTTTTATTTTTATTTTTGTTGGTATATTAGCTTCCTTTTTACATTTACATTTATTTGAGAAAACTTAAATTTAACATTTCTAAAATGCTTAGCTTATAATCAACTAACGTAATTCAATTCAATTTTTTTAATGAACGGCTTTGATTGGTGTTGCCACTAGTTCGCCAAAACTAATGTAGGTAGCCTAAATGTAAACATGACATTTGATGCAGATGTAAGATAACTTATGTACAGATCCACCAAATTATCTGTAGGATGAAATGTATGTAGTTTTCTATCATCTACATGCATTTCATTCTACAGATAAATTATAGCAACATTTTATTAGTGTTTTTACACACAAAGGAGAAGTCAAAAGTGGTATAATATTCCGAGAAAATTCCATCAGGACGAAATATATCTCAAAAAAAAGCTTATTTATTGGGCTACTCGAATGTATTAATTTTATATTTTATAGAACCTCCGTTTCCGAGAAAATAATAAAAAAATCTTGAAGGGAAAACATAATGAAACAAAGATGCCCCAACCACACGTGTGTAATTGTGAAGTCTATGCAATACTTCCAACATACCTACTTTGAGGTTTTACTAAAACGAAGTAGGTACGGAAAAATCACTCAAATCAAGCGCGGGAAGATATTTAATAATAACGCGACAACACGGTACGAAGGTAGGATCATAGAGGAAAGTAATATATGGGGGGTAGGATAGCCGTATGAAAAGTTATCTGTGGTCTTCTGTCTGCCGCCAAATTCAAGCTTCTTGCTGCCGCCTGCATGGACGTAGTATGCCACCTGCATACTACGCCTGGGCGTATGAATACCTCGGAATAAGAACTAAAGCAACATTCATGATGAATACTAAGTCCATGGCCGCCTGTTTCGCTAGCTAGAGAGTATTAAAATTCAATAGTCAGCCTGCCAAAGAGAATCAAGTTCATCTTTTGGGAGTGTTGCAAGTTCTAAACTTTTGTTTTCACAACACAGCAGTTAAACCAGGTTTAAAAAAAACGGAGGTACCTATATGATTTTTCATAAGCTTAAAAATAGCCAAATAATATGCCCTTTCTCCGTAAATAGCTATTATGTTGATAAGAATTTCGAGTTATTTTTATATCGGCCTCCATATAATTTTTGAACATCTCCTTTCAGCACCTTTTTAGGGGGTAAATTTTAGGAATTGATTCTTAGTACAACCCCCAAACCACAAAAGGAATGTTGCCTTCAAATTTTTGAGGTCTCTATTATACATAACTAAGCAGGTTGTTTACTAACCCCCACACTAGGATTCCCTGTGTTGTGTGTTTTCTCTTTAGAGTTATAATTGCCATGTCCACACATTATATTGCATGTTGTGTTCACTAGTATTAGAATTTACACCGAGAATATCAGTAAAACAAAGCACTGTAAAAAGTTGTTGTGTATAATTCGAGTTGTGAACCAAATAAAAAAATAAATAATAAAAAACTGTACCTTCTAAGAGAGCTCTACCTTCCTTCTTACTCTTCTAGAAAACTACGCGTTTGGATCAAAACCGCAAACAGCCCACGATGACTCGTATGAGGACACTCTCAAGGGCCCCAGCAGTGACGAGAGCCGGCCCCAGCCCCTCAGGCCCAGGGGCCCCAGCCGCGAGGAGAGCGGTTCCCAGCCCCTCAGGCCCAGGGGCCCTAGCCACGAGGAGAGCGGGCCCCAGCCCCTCAGGCCCGAGGCCCCGCGCCGCGACGAAAGCGGGCCCCAGCGCCCGCACCAGCACCACGGTCAAGAGCCCGCGCCCACGCGCCAGCCGAACTACCCTCTCTACGGCGCCGCCAGCGAGGAGCCCACCGTGCCGCATCTGGATTACGTTGGTAAGTTCCACAGACGAACAAAAACAAAGACCGAACGTAAAACAAAGACCGAACGTTCCGCGCTAAAAGCGAGCCCGTAATTAGGAAGATGTTTCGGTTACAGTGAGACGTCCGCTCGCGAGCTGGCGAGAGCGCATGTTGGCAACGGGAAGACGTTGTCTGCTCTATGATCGAGCTCCGTTTATTATAAATCTAGAATGTTCTACTACTATCGAGAATTCCATTTAGAACATTTTCGAACTATCCAACGACGAGAGATGTCGAGTTTGTATTATACGCGCTGCCTACTCTTTAAATCACATCAATTCGTGTTCCAGTGTCGTCTCAGCAGCTAGTGGAGCTGTTCCAGGCGCAGGTGGCGCCCGACCCCGAGCTTCCGCCGGCCGTCATCCCCGACTACACGGCCGGCTACGAGCCGGAGCCAGCCGAGCCCGCCGAGCACTCCCGGCGCGTGCGCGGCGCGGCGCCGGCGGGGCGCCACGTGCGCATGCGCCGCTACCAGCTGCAGGGCCCCACCGCGCCGCCGCCGCCGCCCCGCGCCGCACTGAACAACCCCCGCGCCGGCACCCCCGCGCCGCCGCGCTTCGACCGCTCCCTGATGCTGCGCGGCGAGCTCACCGTGCCGCGCGCCGGCTACTCCGAGCCCTACACCGTGTGGTGAGTCTCTTGACAGGCGCCTACAAATATAAACCACAAGGAACTTTTCATAATTGTATAGGCTTTAATCAATAATGTAATATCGATGTATAATATATGCAACAACGCGTTGACGTAAGATTTAATTTTAATACCAACATTCGTAAAACCATGGTAAAACCCTTTTTTATATAATTGTGTATGAAATTGCCGATTTGTACAGAAAAAAATACTATTTTGCGGAGTTTCACGCACCCGTCCGGTGTATTTCCAGGTGGGACGCGCTGAGCGGCGCGGCCCGCGTGGACCTGCACGGCGGCGCCACCTCCACCTACCGCACTGTGATGCCGGACGGACGTGTGCGCTCAGTCGAGGTAAGACGGACATTTAACGAAAGGTCAACGAAGCGACAACCTACGCTATGTTTCCAATTTTTAATATTATAGGTCCTATATCATACCCAAGCTAAATGAATATTGTGTACACTAAAATGTTCTACTTAGCGCCGGATCTGCGAGTCTGCACACTAGTGAACGCGTGGTCCGACACCAAAAGTCATCCCGATTTCGACTTAAATGGATCTTACGTCACTTTGTAGGAAACTACCTAATCGAAATGTACTATTATTAATTATGTGCTATCTCGAGTTACTCTCGTAAATTTTTTATAAATTAATTCGGTTAGTGAGGTAAAGAAAGTAGGTTGGTAACCTACATCGCGTGTATTTCAGTTTGCGGCGAACTACTCGTACGTAATAATAGTTTGTGTTGTAGATGCGCGTGGACCGGTCTGGCGAGAACGAAGTGCGGCGCTGCGCCACGTCCGCGCCGCGCGTGCCCGCGCCCGAGGACCGCGCGCTGCCCGCTCTGCCCGACCTGCAGGCGTTCTCCTTCACCGGTAACACGCCACGCGACGTCGCCCCTCCCTCTCCCTCCAATATACCTACGCCACGTTCGCGCCGCGCACGCTCGCTCCTAAGGACCACACGTAGCCCACGCGTTGCCCGCGCTGACCGACCTACAGGCGTTCTCCTTTACCGATAACACGCCACGCGACGTCAACACTCCTTCTCCTCATTGTAAGCGACTCAACTTACTCTGTGAGGTGTCTGTCCGCAGGTCACGTGGAGTCAGAGTACGGGCGCGTCGAGCGCTGGGCACACACGGTGACGGGCGGCGCGGGGGAGTTGGGCGGCGCGCGGGGGGAGGCGCTCGCCTTCCACCACGAGCTGCTGCTGGCGCGCGCATCCGATAACTACACCACCACGCCGATCAAGTACGTATCGGGCTGCTTGTACGCCCCTTCCCGCGTCGCGTTCATTCTTCTAAAGTGAGGTGGATCAAGTAGTTAAACTTCCTAACTCCCCCTCCTTCGTCGCGTTCAACCTTCTAAAGTGAGGTGGATCAAGTGTCAAACCTCCTAACGCCCCCTCCCGCGTCGCGTTCAACCTTCTAAAGTGAGGTGGATCAAGTAGGTAACCTCCTAACGCCCCCTCCCGCGTCACGTTCAACCTTCTAGTGTGGTGGATCAAGTAGGTAACCTCCTAACGCCCCCTCCCGCGTCACGTTCAATCTTCTAGTGAGGTGGATCAAGTAGGTAACCTTCTAACACCCCCTCCCGCGTCACGTTCTATCTTCTAGTGAGGTGGATCAAGTAGGTAACCTCCTAACGCCCCCTCCCGCATCACGTTCAATCTTCTAGTGAGGTGGATCAAGTAGGTAACCTCCTAACGCCCCGTCCCGCGTCACGTTCAATCTTCTAGTGTGGTGGATCAAGTAGTTAAACTTCCTAACTCCCCCTCCTTCGTCGCGTTCAACCTTCTAAAGTGAGGTGGATCAAGTGTCAAACCTTCTAACACCCCCTCCCGCGTCACGTTCAATCTTCTAGTGAGGTGGATCAAGTAGGTAACCTCCTAACGCCCCCTCCCGCATCACGTTCAATCTTCTAGTGAGGTGGATCAAGTAGGTAACCTCCTAACGCCCCGTCCCGCGTCACGTTCAATCTTCTAGTGTGGTGGATCAAGTAGGTTACCTACTAACGCCCCCTCCCGCGTCACTTTCAATCTTCTAGTGAGGTGGATCAAGTAGGTAACCTCCTAACGCCCCCTCCCGCGTCACGTTCAATCTTCTAGTGAGGTGGATCAAGTAGGTAACCTCCTAACGCCCTCTCCCGCGTCACGTTCAATCTTCTAGTGTGGTGGATCAAGTAGGTAACCTCCTAACGCCCTCTCCCGCGTCACGTTCAATCTTCTAGTGAGGTGGATCAAGTAGTTAAACCTCCTAACGGCCCCTCCCGCGTCGCGTTCAACTTTCTAAAGTGAGTTGGATCAAGTAGGTAACCTCCTAACGCCCCCTCCCGCGCCGCGTTCAATCTTCTAAAGTGAGGTGAATCAAGTAGGAAACCTCCAAACGCCCCCTCCTGCGTCGCGTTAAATCGTCTTAAGTGAAATGGATCAAGTAGTTAAACCTCCTAACGCCCCCCCCCCCCCCCCGCGTCACGTTCAACCTTCTAAAGTGAGGTGGATCAAGTAGGTAACCTCCTAACGCCCCCTCCCGCGCCGCGTTCAATCTTCTAAAGTGAGGTGAATCAAGTAGGAAACCTCCAAACGCCCCCTCCTGCGTCGCGTTCAATCTTCTTAAGTGAGGTGGATCAAGTAGTTAAACCTCCTAACGCCCCCCCCCCCCCCCCGCATCACGTTCAACCTTCTAAAGTGAGGTGGATCAAGTAGGTAACCTCCTAACGCCCCCTCCCGCGTCGCGTTCAATCTTCTAAAGTGAGGTGAATCCAGTAGGAAACCTCCTAACGCCCCCTCCCGCGTCGCGTTCAATCTTCTAAAGTGAGGTGGATCAAGTAGTTAAACCTACTGAAGGCCCCTCCCGCGTCGCGTTCAATCTTCTAAAGTGAGGTGAATCCAGTATGAAACCTTCTAACGCCCCCTCCCGCGTCGCGTTCAATCTTCTAAAGTGAGGTAGATCAAGTAGTTAAACCTACTGAAGCCCCCTCCCGCGTCGCGTTCAATCTTCTAAAGTGAGGTGGATCAAGTAGTTAAACCCTACTGAAGCCCCCTCCCGCGTCGCGTTCAATCTTCTAAAGTGAGGTGGGTCAAGTAGGAAACCTCCTAACGCCCCCTCCCGCGTCGCGTTCAATCTTCTAAAGTGAGGTGGATTAAGTAGTTAAACCTACTGAAGCCCCCTCCCGCGTCGCGTTCAATCTTCTAAAGTGAGGTGAATCAAGTAGGAAACCTCCTAACGCCCCCTCCCGCGTTGCGTTCAATCTTCTAAAGTGAGGTGGATCAAGTAGTTAAACCTACTGAAGCGCCCTCCCGCGTCGCGTTCAATCTTCTAAAGTGAGGTGGGTCAAGTAGGAAACCTCCTAACGCCCCTTCCCGCGTTGCGTTCAATCTTCTAAAGTGAGGTGGATCAAGTAGTTAAACCTACTGAAGCCCCCTCCCGCGTCGCGTTCAATCTTCTAAAGTGAGGTGAATCAAGTAGGAAACCTCCTAACGCCCCCTCCCGCGTTGCGTTCAATCTTCTAAAGTGAGGTGGGTCAAGTAGTTAAACCTACTGACGCCCCCTCCCGCGACGCGTTCAATCTTCTAAAGTGATGTGTATGAAGTAGGTAATCTCTCCTAACGCCCCCTCCTGTGTCGCGTTCAATCTTCTAAAGGGTCGGTGGATCGTTGTTCCAGGTACTCTGTGTCGGTGGACAGCTCCGTGCTGGGCGCCGCGTGCGACGGCTACGAACACCGCTACCGCGAGCTGCGCGACCAGCAGCACGAGCCTGGCATGTTCGTGCTCGACATAGGTACGTACTGCCGCACGCGCGCCGCGCCGGCCACTCGCACTCGGAGCGGAGCGTTCAACGGCGCCTGCCTTCTGTTTCAGTGGAGTCCTGCGAGGAGGTGCAGCACACGGCGGCGCGCGAGCGCGTCGAGCCGCTGCGCGAGTTCACCATGAGCCGCCGCGACCCGCGCTATGACGCCATGTACAACCAGTCAGTATCACCACGCTGTTGGACGTTTGTACCCTATACTCGTGATCGTGACTTACCGTACTGTTGCGTTTGGCAGGTTCAAGACGTCGCACCGGCGGCGCTACGCGGACGACACGGAGGAAGCCGTGCGCAAGAACCTGATGGTGCAGCACTCGCGCTTCGTCAGCTCGGGCAACCGCCAGGGCGCCACCTTCAATATGGAGGTACACCTACATAACTCATTAACCGCCACCTTCAATATGGAGGTACACCTACACACCTACTCATCAACCGCCAGGGCGCCACCTTCAATATGGAGGTACACCTACACACCTACTCATCAACCGCCAGGGCGCCACCTACAATATGGAGGTACACCTACACACCTACTCATCAACCGCCAGGGCGCCACCTTCAATATGGAGGTACACCTACACACCTACTCATCAACTGCCAGGGCGCCACCTTCAATATGGAGGTACACCTACACACCTACTAATCAACCGCCAGGGCGCCACCTTCAATATGGAGGTACACCTACACACCTACTCATCAACCGCCAGGGCGCCACCTTCAATATGGAGGTACACCTACACACCTACTCATCAACCGCCAGGACGCCACTTTCAATATGGAGGCTTTCTAAATACCTACATAAACAACACGACACAATTGATTGAATTATGTATAACTTTCCCAACGATTTATACATGTCTCTGATTGAACCCACTAGAACGACTTCGGGAAATAGTTCGTTCTCGTTCAATATCATTTTTCGTACGTGAACTACACAAGCTTAGCGTGCTACAAACCAATCTGTCTGTGTGTGCAGGTGAACCATCTCGGCGACCGGCTGGACGCGGAGCTGGGCGTGTTGCGCGGCGTGCGCGAGGATGTGGAGGCGCTGCCCTCCGAGCCCTTCCCGTACTCGCGCGCGCAGGTAGCGGCGAGCCGCGGCCGCCTGCCGCGTGAGTTCGACTGGCGCCGACGCGGCGCCGTCACGCACGTGCGCAGTGAGTACCTACCTGTATCCGATGCGCACCACTCCGCACGCGCAAGGCGCCGTGCGAGTTCAGCTCGCTGACCGTTGATTGGTGTGTTCGCAGACCAAGGCTCGTGCAGTTCGTGCTGGGCGTTCGCGGTGACGGGCGCGGTGGAGGGCGCGCTGTTCGTGCGCACGCGCGCGCTCGTGCCGCTCAGCGAGCAGTGCCTCGTCGACTGCGCACACCCGTACGTACAAATCTATACACAAGTCTCTCATGATATAGTCATGATCCCACACTAGGATTGCCGATGTGTCGTGGGTATAACAGGAACTCGAGTGCCGTGGGGTCGACGTTAGAAACGGGCCTCCAGGGTGGAGTGAAGCGTTATATGGGATTCGTGTCGGACTCCGGTATTGTATCTCGAGGGCGGTTCTCGGATTGTATAGACATTGATGTCGAATATAGAGGACGTGAGGCCACCAGGATCCCCTAACGTGATCCCAGTGAACTCATCGGTTCACCAGAATCCCCTTGAAATAAAATTAAGTTTAAAGATGTTATCACACTGTTTTAAAATAGTAGTTTATGCAACTGTCATATAAGAAGGGGTATTAAAACACGAGAGTTTGTGAAGCCGAATGCGATAATAGGTTGACTCGAGTGTTTTAATACCTAAGTTATATGCAGTTTCATACACTACTTTAACGAAAAATTGAAATTAAACAAAGAAAAACACGATCGGCAAAAAAATGTATGGGAAGCGCGGGAAATTAAGTTCAAACTACGCATTTGTACGCCATTTTTTCACAGTTCGAAATGCGCATGCGTGCGCCTTTTTTCATATTCAGGCTATAACCATAGACTAGTTTAATGAATTAATAATAAAAAAAGATAGCGGTACTATAATGAGTTTTATGATACAGTTTGCGGTACTATAATGAGTTTTATTCTTAATTTTATGTATATGCGTCTGTATAGAACCGTCATTGAATTCGTAATTCGAATTTTTCGATTTGAGTGTAGATAAAATATTTTATTTAATAATTTCTGAGAAATGACCTACGTCTATGTCATTATTTAATAATTCCAATTGCGTTTCTTGTATAAACTTAGAGAATAATAATAATATGTCAAAACAAGATTTCTAATTTCGAGATTTTATTCAGCAATCGCCATCTTGTTTCGACATATTTTTATTCGACATCAAAGTCGAATAAAAATATCCGAGAATCGATACCTGTACTATTTGTGATCTATGTCGATGACTTAGTAAACTGTCTAAATAGGGATTAAATAAAGGGCGAGGTAGTCGAAGATCATTTAAATATTGTAGATAGGATATTTTGCGGAAAGGAGACTTTAATTTATTTTTAAAAGTAAGTTATAATGCCTTTAAGTATTTTCTAAAAATTATTTGCTACGTCTGGTAATTAAACCGACTTAGTACCTACAAGTAGTAGTTGGCATCGAAAAAGCAGTGTTAGTTGGAAAAGTTAGTAATAGTGTATCGCCATATATAAGTTAGTAAAAGAGTGTGTAGTGTAAAGCTATCTTTAGAAATAAATACCTACATAGATTTTTTGATTTTTGATATTTCAGTATATAATGAAGACGCGGGCAGGAACAAGTAAAATTGAATCCACGCTGTAAAAATGTTCTGTACCACTGGCTTACCACTTTTTCAGAGACATATAAGTACCTTGATATTGATTTGTTTAAATTTTTTAGAGGTATATCAGTGGCTCGGGTTTAAAATGGGTCTGTGTCCATCTCGAAACCGTGCTGAGTCGTATTGAAATGTAGGTTCGTGTATAATAATATGCGTGTTCGTATGTGTGCGCATTCAGGTACGGCGGACACGGCTGCGGCGGCACTTGGCCGAGCGCCGCTTACGCGTACATCCAGGAACGCGGCCTGCCGGCGCTCGCTGAATACACGCCCTACCAGGAGAAGGTGAGCATGCTATGCTTAGTACATCCAGGAACGCGGCCTGCCGGCGCTTGCTAAATACAGGCCCTACCAGGAGAAGGTGAGCATGCTTTGCTTAGTACATCCAGGAACGCGGCCTGCCGGCGCTCGCTGAATACACGCCCTACCAGGAGAAGGTGGGCATGCTATGCTTAGTACATCCAGGAACGCGGCCTGCCGGCGCTCGCTGAATACACGCCCTACCAGGAGAAGGTGAGCATGATATGCTTAGTACATCCAGAAACGCGGCCTGCCGGCGCTCGCTGAATACACGCCCTACCAGGAGAAGGTGAGCATGCTATGCTTAGTACATCCAGGAACGCGGCCTGCCGGCGCTCGCTGAATACACGCCCTACCAGGAGAAGGTGAGCATGCTATGCTTAGTACATCCAGGAACGCGGCCTGCCGGCGCTTGCTAAATACAGGCCCTACCAGGAGAAGGTGAGCATGCTTTGCTTAGTACATCCAGGAACGCGGCCTGCCGGCGCTCGCTGAATACACGCCCTACCAGGAGAAGGTGGGCATGCTATGCTTAGTACATCCAGGAACGCGGCCTGCCGGCGCTCGCTGAATACACGCCCTACCAGGAGAAGGTGAGCATGATATGCTTAGTACATCCAGAAACGCGGCCTGCCGGCGCTCGCTGAATACACGCCCTACCAGGAGAAGGTGAGCATGCTATGCTTAGTACATCCAGGAACGCGGCCTGCCGGCGCTCGCTGAATACACGCCCTAGCAGGAGAAGGTGAGCATGCTATGCTTAGTACATCCAGGAACGCGGCCTGCCGGCGCTCGCTGAATACACGCCCTACCAGGAGAAGGTGAGCATGCTATGCTTAGTACATCCAGCAACGCGGCATCTTTTTTTTTTAGTTTTTTATTTAGGTACTTTCCATTTCCTTGAATTACATAATTATTGTGAAGTTAGAGGGTTTTGGTTTACTCTTCCCGGGGGGACCAGCCAACTCCTTCAAGTGTGTTCTATCTATGTATGTACCTACATACCTAATTGATCCGTGACCTACAACTCCTTCAAGTGTATAAACTAGGAGTGTATTATAAGTATAACCCGATGGGGTGTGTCCGCAGGTGCTGACGTGTGTGGACAAGAGCGTGTCGCCCGTCACGCACATCAACTCGCACGTGAACGTGACGCGCAACAATGTGGACGCGCTCAAGGTACCTATCTCCTTATAATGTTAATCACTGCATAATATGTATTATAAAATAAGTTCCACCCTTTATGATCCACCGTTATGTACCCATAACACAAGCTCTGCTCAGCGGGGCTAGATAATGTTGTGTGAACTGTCCATCATTATTTATTTATTATTTATCAGGGAAAAATTCATCTTAGTAATTGTTTCAAGCATTATGCTTTTAAAGTCAGTTGATTTTGAACTGTATGCTTGCTGCCATTGAAACTAGTACCTACCTAGTGAGATTGGAAAACTTGTGACGAATGCATTGTGTCGCTGCAGGTGGCCATCAGGCGGCACGCGCCCACCGTGGTCATCATCGACGCGACGCCCAAGAGCTTCATATTCTACAAGAAGGGTGTCCTCAGCGACGAGAGGTGCGCCAAGAACAAGGCGGAGCACGCCGTGCTGGCGGTGGGGTGGGGCGTGCAGCGCGGGGGGGAGGAGCACATCCTCGTCAAGAACTCGTGGGCGGCGGCGTGGGGGGACGGGGGCTACGTGCGTCTGCACGCGCGCTCCAACACGTGCGGCGTGCTGAGCCGCCCCTCCTACCCGCGCCTCGAGCGCGCGGACGTGGACCGCCTGCCCGCGGCGCCGCCTGCGCCTGCGCGCGCCGACTAGTCGCTACTGGATGGAGGTGCGCTCCAACACGTGCGGCGTGCTGGGCCGCCCCTCCTACCCGCGCCTCGAGCGCGCGGATGTGGACCGCCTGCCCGCGGCGCCTGCGCGCGCCGACTAGTCGCTACTCGATGGAGGTGCGCTCCAACACGTGCGGCGTGCTGGGCCGCCCCTCCTACCCGCGCCTCGAGCGCGCGGACGTGGACCGCCTGCCCGCGGCGCCTGCGCGCGCCGACTAGTCGCTACTCGATGAAGGTTCGCTCCAACACGTGCGGCGTGCTAAACCGCCCCTCCTACTCGATAAACCTACAGCAAAACCTCTTTAACTACAACAGGAAAGGTACTTCCCTGGGAGTCCCATTATCTAGCCACACCCTGTGGTTTGCCTGGTTCGGGTCTGTAGGATAGGTACGTAGTTAGGTAGATGTTTATTGTCTCGCGCTAGTCTTGCCACTGTCGTACAGTGTTCAAATATTAACTACGGCGAACATAACAACCGCCAAGAATCCTTTGTTCAGTGTAGGACAGATTCTGGATGTTTTTTTGCAAATATACAAAAAAAACACCAAGGACAGAACAAAAAAAATTGTTTAATAGTTCAAAATGTGTGTGTATGTTACTGAAACTAATCTATCTCTAGGCATAATAGTTAATTTGTTTTGCAAATACTCTATTTTTATTTTTGTATGAAATTGTATTGCTTGAATTGAAGCTTACTCTCAGTTTTATTAAATCATGTAACTAGGTAAATTGTTTATTAGTGTCACTCTTCTGTATATTATGAAACTGTAAATAAATGAATATTGAACGTGGAAGTCTATATCTTTTAGTGGTCCGCATTGATAGACACCCAGAGACACCCCGGACGCACTCACTCCAACTCAAAATTCAAATTTTGCTGAGGTCAATTTTTTGCAGTTATAGCGTGCTTCTTCCTCTGTTGCAGTCATTAGACCATCCGGTAAGGTTGACTGGTTTATATATAAATTAATACCCCATCAGAAGAAAAGATAAATAAAAAAAGGAGGCCAAAGGAGGACAAGGTTAGTTTAGGTTTGGTTGAAGGGCGCACTGCGCAACCACGGTCACCACGCCATGCCTGTGCAGCCTGTAGCCCTTCCAGGGGGAGGGGAAGATGATGAATGATTGATTGAGATGGCGGCTAAGGCCGCCCAGAATGAGAGGGTTTAATATCGCCAGTCGGATCGCGGAAGGATTTCGTTCCCATGGTCTGGCAAACATGGCGCGAGAGGAACACCGGTGTGGTTTTAGTGGGTACTCTGACCTTTCCAGGGCGGCAAGTCCCAAATAATTCCGATCCCCCCGGACCGGTTTATTCATAAACGAATTCCCACACTGAAGACAAAAAACAAAGCTTAGGTTAGGTTGGGTTGGTTGACGCTGACGCGCCAAGTGTTCTGGTGCGGCATTCATCGGAGGAAGAAAAGAAAATCCTAAGCAGATGGGGCAGGCTCACTAGCGGACCAACGCTGTCGGGGCTGCGGTGATGTTTTATAGTTCCCGCGAGCCCGACACTAAAGTGCCGAGTGAGAACACCGTTAGATTTAGTCCCCAAAAATAATAATAAAGTAATTGCTTCTCAACGTCATTCAAGCAATGTACCGTTAAAATATAATAAAGTAATTGCTTCTCAACATCATAGAAGCAATGTACCGTTAAAATATAATAAAGTAATTGCTTCTCAACATCATTCAAGCAATGTATCATTAAAATATAATAAAGTAATTGCTTCTCAACATCATAAAAGCAATTTACCGTTAAAAAATAAGATTTTATAATGTTAACGTTTTTTATTGTATAAATATAATAAGCTTAATAAAAGGTCTTCCGAAAATATCGATGGTGCTGTCAGATTTTGTCGGCGTTGTTCAAACAACAGTTCTTTTTACTGCACTACACAACACTAGCTATAACGCTGCTCCTCATATTGTTCTTCTTGTTGCCAGTCTGCAGGTATCGTGGCAGATAGGTAACACAACACCAACCCCCTTATTCGCTATGACCATATGAGATTCCTTGCAAATAACGTGTGACGTCATCATGTAATCTAAACGATTTCCACGCAGATATCGTAACGAGCCCGCGTTATGTCACGTTTGGTTGAAGCGAATAAGGGGGCTGGTCCGGTAAAGTGGCACGCGGCGTCGTTGTCGCGGCCCAGCGACATCGTGCGGCCCGCGCGCATGGCGTGCGCGTCACGTGCGCTACTCTTCGGCAGCACGCAACACGCGGCACGCGGCGTCGTTGTCGCGGCCCAGCGAAAGCGTGCGACCCGCGCGTTCGGTGAGCACCGTGCGCGTGCGCGTCACGTGCAACGCGCGCGCACCGCCCGTGGACACCAGCTTCACAGAGTGTCTGAAAACAAAACGTACTTACTCAATTACGTTTTCTACTCACGGGTAATTCATATAGTGGGGATGTTTTCACTCACGGGTAGTTCATATAGTGGGGATGTTTTCACTCACGGGTAGTTCATTTAGTGGGGATGTTTTCACTCACGGGTAGTTCATATAGTGGGGATGTTTTCACTCACGGGTAGTTCATTTAGTGGAGATGTTTTCACTCACGGGTAGTGCATATAGTGGGGATGTTTTCACACACGGGTAGTTCATATAGTGGGGATGTTTTCACTCACGGGTCGTTCATATAGTGGGGATGTTTTCACTCACGGGTCGTTCATATAGTGGGGATGTTTTCACTCACGGGTGGTTCATATAGAGGGGATTTTTTCACTCACGGGTAGTTCATATAGTGGGGATGTTTTCACTCACGGGTAGTTCATTAACATTGATAGACCTTTTATTTGACCACGATCTCCCTGTTGGTAAGTGACGATGTGGCCGAAGATGGAGCACAAAGGTCTAGAAGGCACCTATCCACTCTAGACTTGAAGATACCCATATTATAGTTTTCAGGAAAGACAGACGACGGTAGTGTATTCCACTCCTTAGCAGTTCGCATTATAAAGGTAGAATTGAAACGTACGTTTTGTGCGAATAGAGGTATACTAATGAGGTAAGGATGGTACTGAGCCATACGCCTGCTCGTCCTATGATGAAAAGGAGATGGTGGGATCAGATCGTGCAGTTCCTGGGAGCATTCCCCGAAATGTAACCGATAGAAGATCGAAAGGCATGGAACCTTACGGCGGTGCTCGAGACTCTGGATCTTAATCTCCGCCATATGTTGCTGACCTATAAGCCTGAAAGCTCTACGTTCGATCGAGTCCAAGGCAGCAAGCTGGTATTTGGCCGAACCATCCCAAACAAGGCAGCAGTACTCCATACCAGCCCGGACTTGTGCTTTATATAAACAAGCTGTCCTGGTGTGAAGTAACGCTTTTCCTTATTCAGGATGCCTAGCTTTATGGCGGCTGTTTTTGCCTTAGACTCGATGTAAGAGCCAAAGTAAGTGTAGTAAGTGTTCATATAGTGGGGATGTTTTCACTCACGAGTAGTTCATATAGTGGGGATGTTTTCACTCACGGGTAGTTCATATAGTGGGGCAGTAGCAGGTAGTGCAGGGAGCTCAATGCGAACATGGTATCGGATCGATGCCCGCTACCCTTAATTTTCGACCACATTTCACGACTACTGGACGCAAATTATTTTACAAAATTAGATGTTAAGAATAGAGGACCGTTTCAAATTGTCGAAAAGTTCGATCGTTATGTTCTAAAGTGTCCCTAGCTTGCCGTTACCGTGCTCTCGATCGCATTAGTAAGATGCCTGAGGGCAGGTCCGGGCCGGCTCGGCTTCCCGCCGGACGGCGTGACTCACCGGAGAGTGTGCGGCGCGAGGTCGGCGCGCACGCAGAGCGCCACCTTGTCGTAGAAGTCCAGGTCGACGGCGAGGCGCAGGCGCGGCGCCCCATCCGCCGCCACGTCGGCGCGCAGCGAGCTCCACGCCGTGCGTACGCTGCCTGTGACGCGCGCGTGCGCCGCCGCCCGCAGCGCCAGGCCGGCGCGCGCGGTGCTGTGCCACAGCGACACGGTGGCGTGCGCGTCCAGCGCGAGCGCGCCCGCCGCGTCACCGCGCGCCGCCAGCACGGCACCCGCCTGCAGCGGCACGCGCGCGCGCCTCGCGCCCAGCGGCGCCAGCGCGCGCAGCACGGCCGTGGGCGCCGAGCCCGTGCCCGCCCAGATGTGGCCCACCAGCTCCGCCTGCGGACCGCAATCATTAACACTCACACTTGTTTATGTTTGCCTGACTAGCGTAGTGAGGGATAGAGAAGCTATGTCTCGCTTCAGTACTAAAAGGGTACCTACTGAGTTCGGCCTCTATGTAAGGATGAACTTTCACAACTTGAAAAACACCGAACCGATTCTGTGAAATGGTCGTAGTTTACAGTCATTCGCATCGTCCTTATAACAGGGATTTACTGTTTTCTAAAACCATCGAACAGCTGCACAGGGCTCAGCGCGATGCCACGCATCGCCAGCTGCAGGCCGGCGGCGGGCGTCTCCTGTCCCTCCGCATCCCCCTCCTTCCTTCGCCCCCTTGCCACCACCTGCAGGCCACGCGTCCACACCTCCCTCCACATACCTGTCCATCGAACAGCTGCACGGGGCTCAGCGCGACACCGCGCACCGCCAGCTGCAGGCCGGCGGCGGGCGTCTCCTGCCCCTCCGCATCCCCCTCCTCCCCCGCACCCGCAACTTTCGCCACCGCCTGCAGGCCACGCGTCCACACCTCAACCTTAAAATTTAAAAATCAGTCTAGTCAACCACTGTCGTTTCTTTATTAAAGCTATACGTCCACGACTGTACCTTTACTCTGTAATGTACCAAATTTGATTCAGATTTCCACTGTTTCGGTCTCTTCAGAATTGTTTAGGCAGTGTCGGATAACATTGAGAGAGTTCTACCAAAACTACTTGCAGCGTTTAATTGATCAGAAGTCTCAAAATTTTTACAGCAACGGGATTGTGTCATGTCACATGGCAAGATGGCAGAAAGTCATCGAACAAAATAGCACATAATATATATTGTTTGGTTTCAATTGCCAAATTTGAATTCTTTTTCGGGCACACCGGCTTGAACTGATAACATGTCTAGAATAAACATACTTGGTTGTCATGCATTGAAATATTACCACAAGGAAATGTGTCGTTTTTGTTAATTACAATTCAATCTTGATAAATCCAGCGTTTTCGGTGGCTAGCATTGTGATTTGAAACAGCCCGCTGGTTCTTATTTGTTTTGTGGACAAGTGACGTCCAAATTTGCCGAGACTTTGTCCGACAATATTGTGGTGTTTGCCGACCAAATTGTGATTGCCTAGTAAATTTGTGGGATTGTGTGGACTTCGCCAGCTAACCCTTTTGTTTCAGCCTATTTGATCTAAGTATTGTTTTCACCTGTACCAGCGCAGGATAGGGATCTTTAGAAAGATTTGGAGGAGGCCTATACCCGAAAGGGGCCTTAACTAAGGTTTTTGTTTATTTTTTTATTATACAACAGGATAAAAAAAAAAAAAAATTGTAACTTTGTTTATCTTTTTTTAAGGAAATAAAAGGCTTTTTTTTTTATTTATTATTGTTTTCACCTTTGTACATGAAAAATTCAGCTCTGCGTCCGCGCAGACTAAATCCGCTGCCTACCACTTTGGGTAGGGGCGGAATATATATACTGTAATTAAATGTAAATAAACTTTGAAAATATATGTCTTGAGTTTTCATATAAAATGCGAAGAAACTTTTTTCCCAACCTATTATATGTATGTATATATAAGTGGAAATAATGAATAAGCCTTTAGGTATCTACTCTTTGGTGCATTACCTATGTTTAATTTGCTCACAGGAAGTTTTCCCTGCATCATGTTTTTTTTCTTTTATTCTAACTTGTACATTTTACTTTATATAAATATCTCACTCGTACTTTAAGTGAGAACTGTTTAAGGCTTAATTGTTCTACACTTCCACTATGTATCCTTCCTAGGGTCATAAGCTGTTTGTTCTACACTTCCACTATGTATCCTTCCTAGGGTCATAAGCTGTTTGTTCTACACTTCCACTATGTATCCTTCCTAGGGTCATAAGCTGTTTGTTCTACACTTCCACTGTGTATCCTTCTTGGGTCATAAGCTGTTTGTTCTACACTTCCACTATGCATCCTTCCTAGGGTCATAAGCTGTTTGTTCTACACTTCCACTATGTATCCTTCCTAGGGTCATAAGCTGTTTGTTCTACACTTCCACTATGTATCCTTCCTAGGGTCATAAGCTGTTTGTTTTACACTTCCACTATGTATCCTTCCTAGGGTCATAAGCTGTTTGTTTTACACTTCCACTATGTATCCTTCCTAGGGTCATAAGCTGTTTGTTTTACACTTCCACTATGTATCCTTCCTAGGGTCATAAGCTGTTTGGTTTACAAGCAAAATAAATAAAAAATCAAATAATACTTTTTTTTTTAATAAGTACCTATGACTATGAATATGTAGGAATTATATATATTTATCTACATCGCAAGGTTTCAGTTGAGTTGACTTACGGAGAGTAGTTCAGCCACATCGGCAGCGGGCGCAGCGGCGGCACCCAGCAACGTGACGGCGCCGCGCCGCAGCAGGCCGCGCGACGCCAGCTGCACCGAGTCCAGCTGAGCGGCCCAGCCGCCCCCCGCCCAGCCCGTCGCGCGCCGCAGCACGCTCGTCGTGCCTGCACACACACACACACACACACACGTACACACATGGACACGCACACAGCGTGACGGCGCCGCGCCGCAGCAGGCCGCGCGACGCCAGCTGCACCGAGTCCAGCTGAGCGGCCCAGCCGCCCCTCGCCCAGCCCGTCGGGCGCCGCAGCACGCTCGTCGTGCCTGCGCACACACACACACACACACGTACACACATGGACACGCACACAGCGTGACGGCGCCGCGCCGCAGCAGGCCGCGCGACGCCAGCTGCACCGAGTCCAGCTGAGCGGCCCAGCCGCCCCCCGCCCAGCCCGTCGCGCGCCGCAGCACGCTCGTCGTGCCTGCACACACACACACACACACACACGTACACACATGGACACGCACACAGCGTGACGGCGCCGCGCCGCAGCAGGCCGCGCGACGCCAGCTGCACCGAGTCCAGCTGAGCGGCCCAGCCGCCCCCCGCCCAGCCCGTCGCGCGCCGCAGCACGCTCGTCGTGCCTGCACACACACACACACACACACGTATACACAAACACTCGCTCACTCACCGGCGTGCGCCCGCGCGTCCCACGAGCGCAGGTCGCGCGGCAGCACGCGCCGCAGCGCGCGCACCGCCTCCCGCTCCTCCAGCGAGTCCAGCCTCAGCCACAGCGCGCGCCGCAGCTCGTGCGCCGCCGCGCCGCGCTCGCCACCCAGCGCGTGTGCCAGCCGCACCAGCACCAGCGGCACCGCACCCGTCTCGCTCGCCGTGCTGCGCTCCGCCGCCAGCTCCAGCGCGAGCGCGCGCACCAAGAGCGGCCGCGAAGCGTTGTGCGCCAGCAGCGCAACGCGCTCCACGTGCGCGGCGGACAGCGGCTCGGCGCGCAGCGCGCTCAGCGCGGCCGCCGCGTCCTCGCCGCCGCCGCGCTCCGCCGCCGCCAGCAGCAGCGCAGCGCTGTCGGCGAGGCGCAGGTGCCCGAGCGCGCGCAGGCGCACGGCGCGACACGACTCGTCACGGCAGCGCGCCAAGCCGCGCGCGAGCTGGTCACGCACGGCGCGCTGCACGGCGGACCCGCAGCGCGCCGCGCCCGCCGCTCCCGCCAGCAGCGCGCTCGTCGCGATGGAGTCAATTTTCGCCTCCTCGCCCAGCTTCAGAATCTCCACGACCGTCTCTTCCTGAAAATTTTAGTAACAAAAAAAGTTGATAAGATGTCTATTATATAATGAGTTGTAGTCGTACAGAATCGCGGATAACGTACTTGCGGCTCCGCGGAGAGCGCGAACCCGGCGAGGTAGTGCTGCGCCGGCGCCTGCAGCGCGTCGCGCTCGGCGGGCGCCAGCAGCGGCCGCACCGCGAGCCACGCCGCGTGCGAGCCCGCCAGGCCCAGCGCGCGGCACACGCCCGGCCTGCACACACACCGTCACGTCACGTGAGATAGGTATACGAGCCGCACCAGCCCGGCCGCCTCCTCCCCCCTCGACACTTACAACAGGTCCTTGAGGGCAGGCGCGTCGAGCAGAGCGCGGAGCGCGGGCGCGGGCGCGGCGCGCACCGCCCGCAGGAGCGGCGCCAGCGCGGCCGCCTCCTCCGCCGCGCCGCCCGCGCCTGCCTCCCAGCCCGCCAGCGCCACGCCGTGCGACTTCAGCGCAGACTCCAGGCTCTACAATGCGAAACAGCAGAGTACACATGATGTGATGTCAGATAATGTACCATAACATCCAACTTTGACTACAGCAAACTTTATAAATGACATTAATAATTGTTTCCGGCACTCTAACCGTCTGCTGTTCGCAAATGTCAATAAAATAAATTCTTAAAACCGAAAAACCTTAAAACCGGCCTCGACAGTAGCTTCAACGAACGTCGAAGGCTACTCAGGTGTTAATCATCTCAACTGTACGAACTTAGCCTCACGACAAAGTGTGACATCCGGTGTGTTCAGGAGACTCACCATGCTGACGACCGACTAAGACCACAAGTACCCAGCCTAACACTCATTTCCGACAATCCTCATTATAAGCACGGTGCTACCTTCGTCAAACCTGACGTTAATGTCGTATCCGTATGCTGTACCCACAACTCCCCCAATGATAACCCTCGTATCAATCGCATCGGCAGAGGATTTATGGGTTAACGTATCGCTCAGGACAATTAATAAATCTATTTTAAATGTTCACTTGGGCTATGTGAGCAAAACCAGGGCAAATGTTTTTCACAGCAACTTGAGAATTACTTATCTATGCTATTCTAAATGATATTATTATTTCAAATCCGGACGATAGTAAGTGACTTTAACCTAAGTGGCATTGACTGGTTGAGATGCGCTGTTTATTTTTTATGACAAAAAGTAGCGACCCAAATCATTACCAGACGGAAGCGTCCCTAAGATGCTGGCTGTATTGCCACGCTGAATGGCAATACTAATGTGTTGAGACAGATAAGAGCCAGCTCTCGGGTCACACGTCGCTTCGACCAGACGCCCTAAGGTAAGGGTAGGGGGGGTCTCACCTCTTCCCGCTCGTCTTGGTCGTGATCGCGCAGCGGCAGTGGCAGTGGCGTGTCCACCAGCGCGCTCGGCAGCGCGGGCAGCGCGCCGGCAGCCGGCACGACGCCCGCCTCGTGGCTGCGCAGCGTCAGAGCGTGCCACGAGCGTGCCTTCACGCCCAGCGCATGCTCGCCCTCATGCGAGACCGCCAGCCACACCAGCTCCTCGGCGTGCAGCGCGCTCAGCACGTCGCGCGTTGAGCTCAGCGTGTAGCGCGACACGCGGCGCGCGCGCACGTCTCCGCCCGCGCCCGCGTCCTCCTCGTACGCGCAGCGACGCTGCAAACAACTCATACGTATTCAAACTAAGACAATACGAGAAAGCTAACAGTAGATATACAAATTAAGACAAACGAGAAAGCTAACAGTAGGTACAATTTAACTCATATTGAAACGGGGGAGTACACATTTGTGACATTTCAACGCGCTGTGGCTCCGTGACTGTAACAGTACGCTTGACAAAAACATAAATGTGGACGCCGCCGCGCCGTCCCCACGTTTAAACTCATATGACAACGATCAAATCAATATAATCTAGAATTTTCTTTGTCTGCCCAATATATACAATCCTGGCTACGCCCTGATGTTAAGCGGTAACCTCTGCCTATGAACAGTGTGTTACCTCATAGGTCACGTCCACCTAGGACGCGCCCTATGTGGAATTGCACTACGCCCGCCACCCTGAGACAAAGATGAAAAGTCTCATGTGCCTGTAATTTCACCGGCACCCTTACCCTTCCCCGTTCGTCCGGGGAAGTACTACCACCATACCTATTTCTGCCGCAGAGCAGTAGTGCTCGCATGGCTGTGTTCCGGTTTGAGTAGAAGGATTTCATCGAAGGTAGAAGGGCTTTAACTTTATTGGTGAAGGAAATTAATATACAGTTTTAGTCCCATTAACTTGTGTATTGTGTAATTTAATTGTGACATATTAAGCGTGTGATTCCAGACACATTTTATTCCTAACACTTCTACAACTGTTATCTCCTCTAATAATATATTCTTTTAAACTAACTCTTACATATTTAATTATTTCCAGAATGTATACAGACGCTGAGGTTAATATTTTCAAAACGAGTCTGATGAGTTTCCCAGCTATGCCATATGACATAATGGAATGAACATAAGCGTAGTAGACTTCTTTTAGGTTGATTCCAGATGTTATTGATCTCAATTGTTTCAGTGCGTATATTCCGGTTGACATTTTTTTACACGTGGTGTCAATGTGGTGCTTTGACGTTAGCGCTGGATCTAGATCAAAACCAAGTAATTTTACAATGCCAGCGGTGTTAAGGGTGTTCCCGTTAAGCAAAGTTATCGGAAATAATCTGATGCTTTTTGGGTGCAGCATTAAAAAACATTATGTTCGTTTTATCTCCATTAAGCTTCAGACCATTCATTTGGAACCAGTTTTGGAACCAGGAGTGGAGTTTTTAAAGATTAAATTTGGTCAAGGAGTTCTTCTGACCTGATATAACAATAGTTGTGTCATCCGCATATTGAACTATATAACTCACCCTTGATGTTAACATTGACATTCGTTAAGGAAATTAAGAAACAATGTATTTCTCAAAGAAGAGCCCTGTGGAACACCTATTTTGCAAGTATGGGGACTGATCTTAAACACTAGTCATTAATTTTAACTACCACGGTCTGCTCTCTGCCTTCAAGAAAAGATTTTAGAAGATAGCTAGCATAGCTCTTTCCTCTGATTCCTTAAACCTTAAGCTTCTCTAAAAGAAGCTCATAGTTTACGGAATCAAAGGCCTTAGACAAATCGAGGAAAATGCCTGCAACCTTCTTCTTATTTTACAAATGGCCGACAACATTTTCAATACATTTTAAGGTGGCGGAAGTAGGTAGTCTATTTGCCAACTCTATATGCATATGATGGAGCGTCTAAGGCGTACTTTATACATATTTATGCTAGCTGTATGTGCTATGTACTACCTGTACCTACTCACTTTAATTTTGCGAAAGACGGTGGGAGAGATGGTTTCATAGATGACGTCGCAATCTCCGGAGACATCTGTTTCCTTGTATTCTCCATCCACAAGCTGGAACTGAAAAATACATGGATATTATAAATGCAAAAGTTTGGATTTTTATATGTTTGTTACTCAATCACGCCTAAAGGGCCTAGCCATATATACAAAAGTATATAAAAAGAGAAAAAACACACACCCTGACACACACCATAACACATGAAAAAAAAGTACCTACATGAAAAGAGAAAATATAAAAAGAAATGGTGCATGTCAGCTCCAACACGTGACTGGAGTTTACTCAGTCCAGTTCAGTATAAGATGTGGGAATATGTTGCGCAGAGGGAAAATATAACGGACTTCACATTTTGTTTATCCTTGGCCCTATGCTTTTTCTATTTACGTGAAAAATTATCATGCAGCTTATTATTATCAACATCTCGGGAACTGAAGTTATCTGTTATGCAGATGACACAGTGATGGTTTATCAGGACTCATCATGGGATTGTGTATCATGTTGAACAATATATGAACCCCAACGGTTGAGCCATTGTCTGAACTAAACGTTTGTTCTATAAAAGCATTGTGTTACCTGGAACAGACTGATGAGTGAGCGCTTGTAGTCGAGCACGTCCGGCGGGTCGGCGGGGTCGAGGTGCGCAGCCAGCACACGGCCGCGGTGCCACAGCGCGTAAAACGCGGAGTCACGCAGTGCGGGCGCGTCCCACAGCGAGCCGTGCCGCACGTACTCCGCGTTCGGCGCCGCGCCGCGCAGCAGCAGCTCCGGAGACTGCAGCTGCACACGACACACACACACTGTTCAACTGCTGACTCATTACACCGACCACCCACTTCAGAGTTGTGAGGTGTTTTGACAGGGAACCCTTCCTGTTCAGTCAATATTGGCCGATCACGCCGCCACATACCTTTGTTTGACCACGCACAATCTCACCTGTTGGTAAGTGATGTTGTGGCCGAAGATGAAGCACAAAGGTCTAGAAGGCACCTATTCACTCTAGCCTAGATAGGCCTAGGTAGTCTAGAGATATAGTGCTAGAAGATTTTAGTGTTAGCATTTTCTGATATCTCTTACCATTAGGATTTCCCCTCACAGACCTATCTCAATGAAATACACTGTATACTTTAATACTTACCCCATTTTACCCAAAAAGGATTGTTTTTTGGATGCAATATCCTGCAGCTCAATACAGGTCAAACTCATGGCCCATTTTGAAAATCTCGATTTATAAAATTGTTAATATACAGGCCACCTAGAAATATTCAGGTGACCTGAATATTAATATTTCTGTATGGGCCACCTAACGCTTACGAGACTCTTATCACATGTAAAATTTTACAGTTTTTCATAGAAACCTGTAAATTTTACAAGTGTAAAATTTTATCACCTTCCAAATTAGAAAATATACATACATACATACATAGACACACGCCTTTTTCCCCGAAGGGTAGGCAGAGCCACAATACATGTAAAATATTTCAATTTGGTTCTTTAACTTTTTTATAAAAACTTATTAAACAGTTTAAATCTGGTAAGATCCTTTCTAAGAGCCCCAGCGTACTGCAGACATTCAATCGGCCTATAGTTTAGTTGGGATCATAATCAGTACGAAGAATCCGCTGATACCAAATCAGACTTCGAGTAGCGAGCACCAAGAAGCTGAAAATAACATTCATGCCAAACTTCATGGTTGTAGTCCTTATAGTTCATAATTGGCTTATGTAATTTTTATTCAAATTTGTATTTTAATATACCTAATAATGTAATCATTATGTTATAATTTACTTTGCCTTTGATTGATTATCATAGATTATAGGTAGGTACCTACTTAACTTAGTTTAACTGATTAGTTCGTCGAGTCGTATGAGCGAGATAACGTCCGCCGGGGTCAAGAGGTCGCGTTATCGGGATATCTCGCGCGGCATGAAATGGTAGGCATCGGGTAACTAGCTAGGTATGTAACTATGTAGGTAGATACTCACTCGAAACTTGAGGAGGACCCGTTGTTCGTCGGGGTCAGCCCAGGTGGGCTCCAGCACTAGCTCGGCACGCAGCCGGTAGCCCACGTCGCGGTGCTTGCCCGCCAGCTCGTTCAGCACTAGAGTCGTCTCCAGCTCGTACGTACTGCGCCCGCCGAACAGCACCGGCGCCGGCGCCGGCTCCGCGCCGCTCTGCGCGCACAGGGCCAGCAGACACCACCACACGTGAAGCATCTTCGATGGGCGGTTGCTATTTACACTTGCTTAACATAGGTATCTTTGGTATTGATTTAGGTAACTTAATATACAGTTTGTTTATAATTATCGGACGTAATGTCAATCGTCCCCGTCGGCCGTTTCCTTCCGCACCACAGATGACCACAGACTACTAGGATGCTTTCCGCACAGACAGGCTCAGTGTTGCCAGATGACCGTCTGGCGTTCCCCCATACCTTACCTAAAACCTCACTTCAAAAGTCAGGTTTAAAAAAAAAAGCCCCGTAACCAGCAAAACATTCATTAGTACAATTTTTTACCATAAAACTAGTTTATACCCGTGACTTCATCCATGTCATCACATAATCCCAAAGGAACATAACATTTTTCCGGGATAAAATTATCCTATGTACCTACTATAATCATTATATAGACGAGCTTAACCTGACTGACTGACTGACTGAGTTATTGATTCATCACCGCCAAGCCAAAACCGCTGGACCTATAATGCTGAAACGTGGAGCGTAGGTTTATTTAAATCAAATTTTTATCTACATGTTTTCATCATCTACTGTATTCCACATCATTGCGTTCACTCTGCAAGCTAGTGGTGGGACATGAGTAGCCCCACTTAACAGTATCTTGTCTACAGAGCACAAGTGTAGTGAAATTAAATGGAAGAGTATTGCGTGACTTTTCAAATTGGTGGAAATTATCTACGAAGGATTGTAACGGTGCAAATTATATTGAAAATACAATAAATAAACTTGAAAATGGTAAACGCCTAAGCCATGTGAAGACAATTAATAATAAAAAAAAACTGGATTTATTTTTGTCCAAGTATGTACACTACCATACTACCATAGACATAAACTAAAATATATGCAGGGCATGAATGTATATACTACATCTTCCTAGATACCGGATCATACATTGTACAAGCTCGTTTCTTTAGCCACAGATAAAATAATACTAAACTAGTCTTTAGACTAAGTCCATGTCTGTCTAAAATTGAGGCACTAATTATTTAACTAAAGACACTATTTGGCACTATTTATCGGCCAGGAAGAAAACCCTGAATTCCATTTGGGGGTAGCTGGCTTGACGCACACGTTTTGTTTAAACTAACAATGCTCAGCAAAATTAAAAAAAACACGTGATTGACCAATGACATTGTAACAACTACGGGGGTCAGTGGGTGAAGAAGCTCAAGAGCTTTCGTCTGTATCATCATACCTATTTCATACAATAGTGCTTGCATTGCTGTGTCCCAGTTTGAAGGGTATGTACCGTAAATCATCTGCCTTGGTAGGCGTTGGCGTGCCAACGTACAAAAGTTTCTCTGTCCCATGCTCTGTCCACAATGGAAGTCTGTCCACAGACAAACAGAATGTACTATCCCTCCCTGTCTGTCTATGTGGGGTTTTCACGGCCGTTTCACATTATGCATACAGCCTTGAAAATAGATGTCACCAGCTCTGTACTTAACTGTCAAAATAAAGTTAACTGTCAACGTCAACAACGGAGAGATATATTTTCAAGATATTTTCGTGGTATTTTGTTACTATCACACAAAACAAACAAATCACTAGTTAAAATTCGTTCGCATAATGCTGGCTCCACACTATCGTCCAACATCCGAACTGAGGGGCAAGTCCGAGTTTACACACACCATCGTAACGATGATCGTAACGGCGAGTGTACGTGTATTGCGTAGTAACTAACCATTAATCTGTGACGTTTTTGGCACAGATTAATAGCTAGTTATTATGTTATACACGTACGATCGTGTTACGTTCACCGTTACGATGGTGTTTGCAAAACTCAGACTCACCCCTCTGATCGTCCAACCGTCGATGTGTCGGTTCGGTCGAGACCGATCGAGTTGGTTCGAGATAGCTCCGAGTGGTAATTTCTGTCTAAATCAAAGGAGTTCGGATGAGTTGGCGAACCTGCCATCCACACATCAGCCCCCCTATTCCTCTATAACTTGAAAGTCTTCTTTTTCTTAGCTTAGGTAATGGCTTATGAACTTGAAAGTCTTTCGGTGACCAACGTTTGACAAGTAAAATTACTAAAGCATTTTTTTAAAAATTTTGGTAATTCCGTATGTACCTATGATCGCGTACATCGCAAATATAATGCATTTGTTAATTTTGACAACCACAGTTGAGTCAGCGCCATCTATCGAGCCAAATCGAACTACTTTTTTTTTTAAACTCTTTCTACCCAATCCTACCACTTTACTTGTTTTCACAGGCAAACAGATGTTTTTTTTCTGTGGTACTACGTACCACTTCTTAAACGTAGTGATTATTTTTAGGGTTCCGTACCCAAAGGGTAACACGGGACCCTAATTCTAAGGCTTCGCTGTCCGTCTGTCTGTCTGTCCGCCTTTTACCAGGCTGTATCTCATGAGATACAGCCTGGTAATTTCAAGTTTCAACTGTTTACTATCACGGTTCATGAACCGTGATAGTTAGACAGTTGAAACTCGAAATTTTCACAGATGATTAATTTCTGTTGCCGCTATAACAAAAAAATACTAAAAAACAGAATAAAATAAATATTTAGGGGGCTCCCTACAACAAACGTGTTTTTTTCCGTTTTTATAGATAATGGTACGGAACCCTTCGTGCGTGAGTCTGACTCGCACTTGGGTGGTTTTTTATATTCTACTTACTCTTCGATATTCCTGATCGAAGTACGTAAGTACTTGTTTTGTTTTGAAGACTTGTTTTGAACCAATTATTTATTCTGTGGTGAAACAGGCAAGGGAAAAACATCTATGAAAATAAATCTTTTTCTTTAACTTTTGTTTTGTTCGTGATTTGTTGGTGCTTTCCCAAATGATGTGCAAAAGTAGGTATTGGTGGTAGTGATAGCGTCGTTATCCAGAGTCTTAGTAAAGTAAAAAACTAGTGTAGTTTCCATGCTGTTTATCAAGGAATGGCAGGCAATAGTCATAGTGTTACTGTCAGCGGCCAGTGAGTACCTTATTACCTTATTCGATTATACTAAGTCAGCTTCAAGCATTTCAAACTGGTCTTTAGTCTAGACCGGAGGGTTACAGCATGACAATATTCCCCTTGGATCACCTTAGCCAGGGCAGGGGTAGACCATGACAATATTCTACGTCTCCTTCAAGGCCAGGGGTAGACCATGACAATATTCTAGGTCTCCGTCCAGGCCAGGGGTAGACCATGACAATATTCTAGGTCTCCGTCCAGGCCAGGGGTAGACCATGACAATATTCTAGGTGTAAGTCCAGGCCAGGGGTAGACCATGACAATATTCTAGGTCTCCGTCCAGGCCAGGGGTCGACCATGACAATATTCTAGGTCTCCGTCCAGGCCAGGGGTAGACCATGACAATATTCTAGGTGTAAGTCCAGGCCAGGGGTAGACCATGACAATATTCTAGGTCTCGGTCCAGGCCAGGGGTAGACCATGACAATATTCTAGGTCTCCGTCCAGGCCAGGGGTCGACCATGACAATATTCTAGGTCTAAGTCCAGGCCAGGAGTAGACCATGACAATATTCTAGGTCTAAGTCCAGGCCCTGAGATGCAATAAGATGGTTTTTAAAACTTTTATTTAACTTGTAATGTATGTGTACCTATCTGTGAAATCTTGCAACTGAATGTTGAACCAGGTAGCCTCGTGCAATTTAACTGAAATTTGGCATACCTGTCAATTTCTGATGACAATACAATATGATGGTGACAGCAAGCTGATCTGATGATAGAGACGGAAGGTGGACAACGGAAATCCTCGATAGTTAATAGTAGACTTGTCGTGTTTAAATAACAATTTAAATAAATAAATAAATATATAATGCTGGACAGTTCACACAACATTATCTAGCCCTAAGTTAAGCAGAGCTTGTGTTATGGGTACTAGAAAACTGATATAGGTACCTAATACAATACAATACATTATATAGATAGATATTATTTATTATACATAGAATTTGTTCTGCGTGCAATAAATTTATATGTCATCTGCAAATAAAATAATTTTGGAATAAAGGAAGCATGAGGAGATGTCATTCACAATAATTTTAAAAGTAACATTCCTAATAAAAATCCCTGAGGGACTCCTGAAGGGACATACATAGACAGAGGAATATCCGCTTCCCCATGTAGGATCAGTGTATATTTATATTTACATTATCGCATTGTGTAGGTGAACTCGCTCAAGGTGTCCCTATAACATGGATATACACCGGCAATAGTAATTATATAATAAAAACTTTCGTGAATCATATCGTTAATTTTACAAAAACTGGAAATTTTCACGTACCGTTATATCGGTGTAAGCATCGACATTGTTTCGACTCGCTATATTCCTACCCGCGCGCCCCACTACACGAGCCGAGAGAGCAGCAGCTCGCACGGAGCGGATTAGTGCTAAACGGGACGCGGAGGGAGTGCGTCGCGTTCACTCACCTTGAAAAAGAATCTCGAAACGAGTCGTAACCATGTCGGTGCTTACACCAATATAACGGTACGTGAAAAATTCCCGTTACTATAAATTAGTAATTATATTGAGGGTTTACAAGAGGACAAATACAAGAATGAGGTGCGCGGGGGCAGTTGCAGGGCAGCCGCGCCGCGCTCCGCGCCTCGCGCCTCGCTGAATATATATATATTTATATGTATAGTACGTATAATTGTAGCTATTATGTATTCTTTATGTATTTTAGTGTTGTGGGTATATGTATTATTTTATTTACGGGTTTAGTCTAGGTACCTATACCTATATTTATATATCATATGTAGTTTAGTTAGTTTATTACGTTTTATATTTGTAGGTATCTAACTCGACGTTTTTAAGTATTTACGTATATTTTTATACTTTGTGCACACATTTATTAATTAATTAGATATTAAATAGATTAATAGTGCCGGGTGGCACTATTAATCGGTTCTCCCTATCATCGAAGGTTTGCTGGAAGAAAACTCTTTTAGGGTTAAGCTCGCCTATGTAAATGTCTTTTATGTAAGTTGGTTTTCTTCTCTACGTTTGTGTGGTACAATAAAGAATAAAGAACTTTCCGTCGCATTACTAATGTGTCGTTTCTTAGCACGTAGGTATACAAAATGCATTGAAAGCGTAGTTACCGGTCATGGCTGACCGAAGTTCGATTGTACGCTAAAATGCGACATACTTTTCTGTATATTTTTCATATATCTTTAGAAGAGCTGATTTCATATAACAAGTAATTTTTTTGTAAAAATTAAAAAACCCTCAACGTAATGAACCGAATTTGATCAAACATAGCTAAGAACAATCCCAAAAATTCAACTTTCAAACAATATAAAAAAGGAAATTGGTTCATCCGTTCGGGAGCTACGATGCCACAGACAGACACACACACAGACAAACAGACACGTCAAACTTATAACACCCGTAGTTTTTGCGTTGGGGGTTTAAAATCGTTCCTGCCAAATTTAATATATTCAATATCTTTATTTGTGAAACACAGGTTATAAAAGTTCTTACAATTTTTTTAGGTGCACTGTGATCTGCGCTAGGCGTACAAACTTTGTGATAGTTAATTAAATACTACAATATTAAGATTTACATTATAACAAAAATAACCATAAAACCAAACATACAATTTTCAATAAAAATACAATGTGAAATAGCAATAATGCTAAATTATAAACCTTATGGTCAAAAAATTCTCGAATTGTATAAAATGAATTTTCTATTAAATAAGTAAATAACTTAGTTTTAAATGTCATAAATTCACTGCATTGTCTAATGTCAGATGGTATTTTATTATAGATTTTGGAGGACATATTACTAAAAAGAGCCGTTGTGACGTTATCCCTCAATCGCAAAAAATCGCAACGCCGTGCGCTAGAAACATGAGAAAGTATTTGAGGATTACGTCTTATATGTATATAACACAGTTTCATAAATATAAAGTGATGTCAGTGTCAATAGTTTTAGTTCTTTGAAATACAACTAAAACTAAGCGCCGTAAGTTCGGCATAGTGTTTCGTTCGACACCCTAATACGTAAAATAAGTCTAATATCTATGGACTTCCCTTCAAAAACAGAGCCAGGTTTTTCTCTAGTCCCCGCGTCATCAAGATTAGTTGAAATACAACCTGTACGCGAGTACCAATACATACATACATAGAGATGGACATATGAAAGCATGCCTGTTGTTGCAAGGACGCTTCGCTCGCTCGGTCAATTTTACCGCATGGATAAGTATCCTATCACTGGCACTGTTCTGTCCGCAGATAGCACCAGACACCACCTTCGCAACCCCTCATGACACGCCTCGGGCATAGCAGGTATGTACCGACCATAGACATATGTATACAGGGCGTCGCAAGACTAAGCGACATATAGGGAAAGTACCTTAAATATTGTAGATAGGATATTTTGCTGAAACGAGACTTTATTTTATTTTTAAAACTTAGTAATTCTGTATCAAAAGATTTTCTAAAGTAAAATATGTTTGATTCCGTTAAATGTTTGGTTCGATTCCAAACGAAGAAAGAAATTTTAAAAAAATAATTGAATGCAGTATTACTAAGTTTTAAAAATAAAATAAAGTCTCCTTTCAATAAAATATCCTATTTACAATATTTAAGATACTTTCCCTTCATGTCGCATAGTCTTGGGACGCCCTGTATAATACAGTACTATACATATTAGGCCAGCCACAGTAGACAAAAAAAATAGAGTTAGGTCGAAAAAAATTGCAGGTAGATAGATACCAATAGTGTAAAACCAAGTCTGCAACTTCGAAAGACCTGCGCAAACTTCGTGGTGCTCGCAAAACTTCGAAGTTTTCAGACTCAGACAGAGTTTTCAGATCGAGGCCTTTGATAGGATTTGGCACGCTAACCTTATTGGCAAGCTTCCTGCCTACGGACTGCCAGTTCAACTCTGCTCCTGGCTCGCAGACTTTCTGAGGGAAAGATCCATTCGAGTAGTTATTGACGGCTGCTCGTCGGATCAATTGGCTATTAACGCCGGGGTACCTCAGGGGTCAGTGCTATCTGCCACACTGTTTCTGTTGCACATTAACGATCTGCTAATGCCCGGTATCATTGGGTATGCAGACGACAGCACAGTTGTGGAGAGATATGTTTCTACTGCGCGAGCTAGGCAGAATGAAATTCAGGAGTTAAGAGATGAGATGCTGCAGCGTCTGAATTTGAATCTCAAGGCTGTATCCGACTGGGGTGATGCCAATCTAGTCAAGTTCAATGCCTCTAAAACGCAGGCTTGTCTCTTCTCGGCGAAAAAAAGTCAGTTTCTCCAAGTTCCTGTATTCCGTGATGTACCTGTAGCTATAGAAGATCACCTCGAGCTCTTAGGTGTTTCGCTCACGCCTACTCTCAACTTTGGCTCCTACATCGAGTCTAAGGCAAAAACAGCTGCCATGAAGCTAGGCATCCTGAATAAGGTAAAGCGTTACTTCACACCAGGACAGCTTCTCAGTTTATATAAAGCAAAAGTCCGGGCTGGTATGGAGTACTGCTGCCATGTTTGGGATGGTTCGGCCAAATACCAGCTTGCTGCCTTGGACTCGATCGAACGTAGAGCTTTCAGGCTTATAGGTGAGCAACATATGGCGGAGACTAAGATCCAGAGTCTCGAGCACCGCCGTAAGGTTGCATGTCTTTCAATCTTCTATAGGTTACATTTCGGGGAATGCTCCCAGGAACTGCACGATCTGATCCCACCATCTCCTTTTCATCATAGGACGAGCAGGCGTACGGCTCAGTACCATCCTTACCTCATTGGTATACCTTCTATTCGCACAAAACGTTTCGGTTCTACCTTTATAAAGCGAACTGCTAAGGAGTTGAATACACTGCCGTCGTCTGTCTTTGCTGAAAACTATAATCTGGGTCTCTTCAAGTCTAGAGTGAATAGGTGCCTTCTAGACCTTTGTGCTCCATCTTCGGCCACATCGTCACTTACCAACAGGTGAGATCGTGGTCAAACAAAGGCCTATGAATGTTAAAAAAAAAAAAGACTTATTTCAGTTTTTGGCTTGTAACTTCTAAAAAATGTATTTTACATAAAAGTCGTCCATGACAGTTTTAAAGAAGATAAAATGAATGCAGCGCAGCTCTGTATGTCTTATAGATCTCGAGATATCAAACTTTAAATATGGGCCATTTTTCCAAAAAGTTAGACATTTTCTCGTGCGGAAAATCAGTAAAATCGAGATACAATATGCTAAATTCTGTGCCAGCCAATTTGTCCTCTCCGCCGACACCACGCGGTCTGACGTAATAACTTGCAAGGATGTAAAACAAACACAAAACGAGCGTGTGTGATAGTCACAAACGCATATACCTAACTCGTTTCCTTCCTACTAAACTTCGCTGTACGAAATTGGCCGCTGTACGACACTACCCTCAGCTCCCCTACCAATTATAACTCCAATCTAAACATTTGTAAACAGTTGAATTCCTCTATCCTATCCTAACATCCGCGGTAAGTAAACTTGTTATTTGTAAGATAATATGACTATGATCGGTAAACTTGAGTAGCCCCTCGGCGCAGGAAGTTAATTATGTCTGGGCCACGAAAATACCGCCACGCTTGCTTCAAGGTTCAAGTCGCACAAGCGTCAATTCTAGGTCTAGACTTCTATTATGTAACTAACTAGTTTTTTAAACATTTATTGAATAATTACCTAGGTACTTGGGTGTTGTTCAAGTTTTTCCTGAATCATTCTCTACCCAGTAAAGAACAAAACATCCATTTCGGATAGTATCGGGATTCTCGGGGTCAAGATATCTAAGATGGAGTCATCTCCAAGCAAAAGCTGCACTGACTTCCAAAAAGCTTTGAGTGCTTAACCGTTCTAAGCAGTATTTTACGCCGAATCAACGGCTATTGCTTTACAAAGCACAAATTAGGCCGCACGTAGAATACTGTTCCCATCTATGGCACGGGGCAGCCAAGTACCAGCTGCTTCGCTTTGAATCCCTACAGAGAAGAGCCATTAGAATCATCGGTGACCCTAAGCTCTCCGATACTCTTAGAACCGCTTAGCCAACGCAGAGCCATTGGATCTCTTTGCGTGTTCTACTGCCTCTACGACGGGGAATGCTCCGACGACCTTTCGATCTCATTCCCGCATCGAGATTTTACCATCGGTCTTCCCGGCACCTTGACCAAGCTCATCCACACATCGTAGAACGTAGTACCCTGGGTTTCTCGAACGACTCTTTTCTCGAGATCATTTCCCCCTACCTACAAACTATGGAATGAGCTTCCATCTGAAGTTTACCCGCATGGTTATAATCATAATCATAATCATAATCATTTATTTAGTAATAGTATTACACGTACACATTAACTATACTGCAGTATAGAGGACAGTATAAATTAACAATTAGTAAATAATATTTAAAATAATAATAATAATTGAACAATAAAATAATAATAATATTCAATTATCAGTCATTAGGATTCTAAAAATTAAAAATTGCATTATTATAAATTAAATTGAAATATTAAAAAGAATATAAAAATAGTAAATTGTATGTCAGAAAGTTATCATGTTATGTCAATGAACTCCTCATAACATAACTGTAGAAGGTGTTGCATATGAGCCAGTGTTTCAGTTTATACTAGCCGCCTCAGTCACACTACTAGGTAGCCTATTGTATACTGTAGGCCCCATTACGTGAGTTAGCTTACCTGACTTAGCCAGAGTGCGGGACACAGTGGTAAGCCTATCAGCTCGTCGGGTACTGTACGAATGTCAATCTCTGTACCTACTGAACGACCCGAGGTTGGTCGAACGTATACCGCAACCTGCTATATGACGATGGATGGGAGCGTTAATATTTCTAGCTCTTTGAAGTATGGTCTGGCGGAGGTTACCTGTGGTATCTGGACTATCGCCACAGAATAAATATTAGTACAGGTACTATCGCTCTGACGGCTCGCTTCTGCATGCGAAAGGCGCGTTGCCAGTCGGCCGCGCGCCCCCACAGCTCGGCACCGTATTGAAGGAGCGAGTAGACAGTGGCGAAGTAACAGGACCGCACCACGTGTCTAGGCAAAATCAGCTTGTTCAATTTTTTTCAATGTTCATGTTACATACGACATGTGCTGCTTCAAGAAATTTTTTAACTTGGTTCGCCGCGAACTGAGACCTCGCGAATACACGCGATGTAGGTTGGTTACCTCTTTATTTAAATTTCTATCAGACTTCTAAAAACATTTACTGAGATAAATTCAATTTCATTGAAAGTTTTTTTGAATAGGACTGGGCCACGCACGGGTCTATTAGGTAGTATAAGTAGCTGACGAATTAATTGATACCTCCTCTTGGTACGTACGCAACGTAGACCTCCACCGCGATTTAGATCTCGAGTCGATTGCCCTTTTCATAAAGCACGCTTCCCAGCGGCATTATGACTTGGCTTCAAACCATACGAACCCTCTGATATCCTCCATCCCCGACTACCCCCCGAGCCTCCCTCTGACCACTCCCTCCGTTAGACCAAGACACGTTCTTGGTGATCCCGATGACCCTATCACTGCCGCTAATGCGGTAGTGACGTCATCCAGTCAAGGCAGAGAAAACACTCCTTTGCACCGACCTCGCCGGCGAGGTCGAAGAACCTTCTAAGTACCTTCTGTACGTTTGCCTTAACCGGTACCAGCATGTTCCGGGGCGATCTGTCCGATCCTTTCAACCTGGCAACAGCCCAAGCCGAGGTTCGTACCTAAGTGGTGCCCTTGTGCTCGTTGCCCCAACAACCTAACTTTACAGGTTGAGCGCCATCTGCGCTCACCAAAAGCCCGGTAAAGCAGTCATGGCCCCAGGACACAGAATAAATATTAGTACAAGTACCCAGGAGGTCAACTGCATTAAAATCCATTCGAAAAAAAAAGAGAAAAAGAAAGATCCCTCCAGATATAGGTATATTCCTTGTAATTTATAGTACCTAACTTATTTATAACTTATACGGACCTAATACATACCTACGTCATTGTCTAGCAAGTGTATTATCATGACAGAATTGCAAGAAAACCATATATTTTTTTTTTTTTTTTATTATTCTAAAGTTAAGAACTACAACATACATACATTATATACTTTTCCCCCGAAGGCAGAGCCAGAGGCAGAGCCACAATAGGCCTCTTTTCACAGTGGGTTGCACCATCGTGGTAATAATAAATAATAATAAATAATAAGCTTAATAATAATCGAATAATCGTGTATTGTTAATAAATTATAACTGGCCAGTGCATGATCTCATTCTCATACATATACCTAGGTACACATAGGTAAAAACTTTTTTTCATAAAACTTTCTGCGTGATCTTCTATTCCTTGAAAACTGTAGTTGGGTACCAGCCAGCAAACAAAGAGTTCAATGCAGAGGACGAGGTAGGTAGTCCTGAGTGTATACGAGTCACCACGCGGATCTGCAATTGCAAACGCCGCAGATTACCGAACAGTAGCGGAACGATGCATACGTTCCGTTGCATAATCACTGTTTACCTACTAGCCGTCTGGCACGTGTAAGCTTTTCACGAAGGTCACTTAGTACCGCGATACTCCATCTTTATCACCGATACATTGCCAGCTCAGTTAAGTTCTCGCGGCGCTGTATTGCTGCACAGGCGACGATGTATGTGAAACGATGCCGGAGCATCGATGAATGAAGATCATATGTATTTGCGTGATGGATGTCGTGACAGGTTCAAGGGCGCGAGCGTGACGTCTCGCGATGCACTTGTCGAGTGCGGCCGCAATTATAGCAATTTGTTTGCTGTTGCAGGAAATCATTTGATGTATGTGAGTATATATCTTGTTGAGCATCGCACTCACTTTAAAGAAAACCCTCTTAATAGGGGTTTTAAGCTGTTCGTACCTTCACCAACATACCGGTACGAATCCCGTTCTACGAACTAAATAACAGCGTTTTCTTCTCTGTGCTGCCATTTCGGAACGAACACTACAGACTCCGAGACGTGCAGTTCACACGGGGACGGTGAACGGGCACTGCCCTCCGAGACATGCAGTTCACACGGGGACGGTGAACGGGCACTGCCCCCGAGACGTGCAGTTCACACGGGGACGGTAAACGGGCACTGCCCTCCGAGACGTGCAGTTCACACGGGGATGGTGAACGGGCACTGCCCTCCAAGACGTGCAGTTCACACGGGGATGGTGAACGGGCACTGCCCTCCGAGACGTGCAGTTCACACGGGGACGGTGAACGGGCACTGCCCTCCGAGACGTGCAGTTCACACGGGGACGGTAAACGGGCACTGCCCTCCGAGACGTGCAGTTCACACGGGGACGGTGAACGGGCACTGCCCTCCGAGACGTGCAGTTCACACGGGGACGGTGAACGGGCACTGCCCTCCGAGACGTGCAGTTCACACGGGGACGGTGAACGGGCACTGCCCTCCGAGACGAGCAGTTCACACGGGGATGGTAAACGGGCACTGCCCTCCGAGACGTGCAGTTCACAAGGGGACGGTGAACGGGCACTGCCCTCCGAGACGTGCAGTTCACACGGGGACGGTGAACGGGCACTGCCCTCCGAGACGTGCCGTGCTCTTTGGCTTTACATTTCCACGGGAAACGGAATAATATTCGTGAAGAGAAAATGTGTTGTGATTTCACCAAGGTCTAATAAGTGGTTACCATGTTAGCCTACTACGCCTGCACCGAAACCTCTCCACGCGAGTCGGACTCGCACTTGTCCGTTTTATTTGTGTTATGTTATTTTATTTGGAAATGTTATGAGATAATAGTGACTAAAAGCGCAATGCTTGGGACAGCAGAGGCGGGGCCTGGGGCCGGGCGTGCCAGGGGGCGGGGCGGGGCGGGGCGCTACCACGGCTACCTAGGACTCCAAATACTTAAACCCGGGTCAAAATGATGAGTGAACTCGGAGAGTAACAAAGGTATATTTTTAACCCTGACTAAAAAGAGGGGTGTTAACTTTGAGGTTTTTTAACAATCGGAGCTAACCAATTCAACACGCCCCCGAATATATGTATTTATTTGCAACAACATTCAAAAAACTATACAAAAACATCAGGTTGTACCTACAACAGTATAGGTACAACAGGTAAAACTATACAACAACATAGAATCAGGTAATAAAATGGCGTTGTAAACAACCTGCGCTGGTCTTCCGTTAGAGCCATTCTGCTAAACAAAAGATGTTAAAGTCACGGACGTGTAGGTAGTTACAATACATACAACACAGAATAAAGATAAACCTGTATGTCATCTGCATATAATTGTGCAATTGGCAGAAATTAATATGGAACCTTAGGTCCGCCGAATACAAAATAAAAAGAATTGGCCCCAAAATAGACCCTCTATTAACAGCCACTTTGCTAGAAGTCTGTGAGGAGCCATTAATTGCTTAGGGTGAGCATTGCACTCTGGAAACGATTACTAAGTTATCGGTCGAACCACTGTAAGGAATTACGTCAAAACCATAATATCCTAACTTAGAAAGAAGGAGGTTGATATTTATGGAATCGAAAGCCCTTGAAAAATCGAGCAGCACTAGCAACGTACACATGCCTCTATGTTGCGCGCTAAAGAATATTATCAGTCACGTCAAGCAGGGCTGTTACCGTACTTCGTCCTTTTCTAAAACCCGACTGCACATCCCGGAGTATATTATTATTTTCAAGAAAGTCAGTTAGCTGAATACTAACAGCTTTTTCCAAAATCTTCGGTATACAACTACAGTTGTTCAAACTACTCTAGTACTACTATAGTTTCAAAAGCGCCGGGTAACACCATAATGAGCATGTCCAAATTAATTTTGCCACATCCTTCGGCATTCGATTTTAATGACCTAATTTATTTTAGTTACTCTGTCCATACTTATCGGCTCAATATGCAAGATTGCTTCGCTAAATTTATGGAACTCAAAGTAGCTAAGATGCGAAATACTTCATGTTGAGGTGCCAGGTATATTTCAAAAAATATCTGTAATAATGTTAGGATCTTGAAAGAGTGAGAAGCTCAATATTTTCTTTAGGCAAAAGGGTATTCTTAATATTTTTCCAGAGCTGCTTGGGGTAATGAATCTTATTATTTGAAATAAGCGGCTTTTTCGTGGTACAATGCTTGATTAACGGTTTACTTCAGACTCTTGTAGTACTCTTTTTTACTGGCCCATTGTACTGCCGTAATTAGTTTGCATTTGAAGTTAGTTTATGTTCTGTGTTGTACACTAGAGTGTTTCTAAGCACGGTCAGGAAGACTCGATCGTACCCATGGTTGGGGCGGCGGATCGGCGCGGCGCGGTGGCGTGGCGCGAGATGGAGCGCGGTCGGGGGCGCCGCGCGACAGTCGGCTCGTGCAGGCGACGGAACGCGTCGCGCCGCGCGCTAGCCGCTCACAGCTCCTCCGACGATGTGTATGAACACAGTATGAATATGTGGCGCGAAACTACGAACGCTATTGAACCCTAGTCAGCGAGTTTCTGGCAAGTTAACGCGCGAGTGCCGAGTGGTGCGACGCAGACATGTCTCGGGAGTACTCGCCATACCTGCACATGCACGAGCTGCAGCCGCCCCCGCCCCCGCACTACTCCTATCCCTTGCAGCATCAACAAGCGCTGTAAGTTGCCTTTCAACATTTTGAACTTTAGCTGACTTGCTAACTACACCTGTTACCTGCTCTTTTACATGTAAAGATGAGAGATGCCCCATTTTACTTATCTGTATGTCAATTAATGCAAAGAAGACCACAATAATGGTGCAAGGTGTTAGTCAAAGTATTAACATTTTGTTGAATGATTCACCACTGGAAGTCGTTGATTATATCTGCTACCTTGGGACCACTGTGTCGAGTAATCTCTCTCTTGATTCAGAGATTAACATTCGTATTAATATCGGCATGGCATCTACGATGTTCGGAAAGCTCAGTGCAAGAGTGTGGCACAACAAACATCTATCCATAAAAACAAAGATGATCGTCTATCTGGCATGTATCTTGTCCATACTCTTGTATGGAGCTGAGACCTGGACATCGTATGCCAAACAGGAGCTAAAATTAAATAACTTCCATAGGAGCTGTCTTCGGCGCATTTTAGACATCTCCTGGAAGGACCGAGTCACACACGACAAAGTACTCAGTATAGCACAGCTGCCAAGCATTGTTGCCGTATTAAAGCAGCGGCGGTTCCGTTGGTTAGGACACGTGCAACGAATGGATCTTTACCGCTTGCCTAGGCAAACTCTCTTAGGTGAAGTTGACTTGAAAACGACCTGTTGGGCGCCATTTATTAAGATTTAAAGATAGTGCAAAACGGCACATGCTATCTTTTAAGATTGACCCGAAAAACTGGGAAAAAATTTCAGACGACCGTGATCTTTGGAGGAAAGCTATTTCCGATGGGGTTGTAGTTCACGACAACGCCTGGTTCAACCTACTGTCTCATAAGCGCGAACTATGTCATCAACGCGATGCTCTTCCTCCAACTTCCCGAGGAACTCAATTATGTGGTTGTGTCGCTCCCGTGTCGGCCTTACTAGTCATCTACGTAAGTGCCGCACCTCGATAACGGATGCTGTTTCAATCATCTTATAGATGCAAAAGGCCTATGATGATGATGATGATGATGATAATGTAAACTTTAAAGTCTCTACATTGGTAATATTTTCCCAAAAATCAGTCAGAGGTACGAAACATAAAGAAAAACAGGATAGACGTTTTTAAAATTCTTTTCTGTCTGTCTGTCTACGCACATCACTCAAAATCGATTACCGACTTTGATTGGAGGCATACTACATCCAAATTCTGTTACTATCGTAACTCAGTAACGTTCAGGTACTATTTTTTATTCTGTGGTTCAGGTAAGTGACAAACAGACAGGTAAGTCTTATAAAGGGACAGAATAGCGCTCGCACAGCGAAAAGTGAACGAAAATTACGAAAAACATTTTTCTGCGTAATCTTCTGGATATGTTTTTCTCTACATATAATAAAATAGTAGAACCCGGGATGTGACATTGAAGACAAGTAATCGAAATATAAAGGAGGAAAAGAAAAAGAAAGAAAAATAAGAATACACATAGAACATTGTTTTACCTAAAGAAAAAAAATAATAATAGACAAATCAGCAATTTTTAGAATTATTTTCTGTCTGTCTGTCTGTTTGTTCATGCACATGTCCGAAAATACTGAACGAAATTTCATGTATCTTTCAAAAGTGAACAGAACTTAATTTAGAGCAGAATATCTGGGTTATGACTTGACGGAAACTCTTGACGACTTGACTATAAAAATATATTATTATAGGTATCTCTTGACTTTGGCTAAATTAATTCAAATAATGCACAGAAGCCATTTGGTACCTAAAATAAGAAGAAGGCTATGTATTATAAAAATGGATGTCGGGTAAAAAGTTATCGTTATGCGTTACGCTAAATAATTTAAATTAATATAATATTAATTGAATAATTTTATTGATAAATGCTTTACGTGTAGCCTTCGCCTATAGGTTTGTTGACTGAGATTGTTCATAGGTACTTGTAACTTTCCCAATCTTACGAAGTTTTTCAAAAAAACACTGTTTGGTTACCACTTTTACAAAACTTGCTGAAGGGTGCTTGGGAAGTACAGAGCAGGGTCCTTTTATTAGAAGACTAGCTGAATACCCGTTTTTCGCTACGCATCACATCACAAAAAAACTAAAACGTTATCTCCCCTGTTTACCCCTTTTTAGGGGTTATTTTGAAAAATCCTTAAATATGTATTCAGTTCTTCTGTACAAGTCAAATTTTCAAGCAATAGGCACCGCACTATAAAAAGTTCCCATACAAACTTTAACACCCAAATTTTGTCAAGCAAATTTAGACTCAGATAGTTTGTATGTAGGTCTTTGATAAATACCAAAGATGTAGGTATGTATACTTGACAAAGACTTAATTTAGGGGCCCCTGCTGCGTTGATTCCTAGATGGTTTACGGATTTTCGGTGTGGTCGTACAAGCATAAGTGATGCTGAACGCCCAGGACGCCCAGTTGAGGTCACTAAAACCTCCAGAGATGATCTCTAAAATCCAGGACAGTGTTGAACGAGCGAAGAGTAAAAGTGAGCGAGATAGTCGAGATAGTAGGCATCTCAGATCTCAGACGAATGTGTGTTAAATATCTTACACCAACATTTGGATATGAAGAAGCTCTCCGCGCGATGGGTGCCGCGTTTACTGACTCTTGATCACAAACACATGCGTGTTACCACTTCGGAGGCAGGTTTGGCGTTGTTTCAAAGGGATAAAACTGTTTTTTTGCGTCGTTTTTTAACGGTAGACGAAACATGGATCCACCACCATACACCTGAAACCAAGCAACAATCGAAACAGTGGATTATGGATTGCTACGGGCGAACCAGTTCCCAAGAAGGCCAAAGCAGTTATATCAGCCAATTAATGGCTACAGTTTTTTGGGATGCACGTGGGGTAGTCCATATTGACTACCTAGAGAAGGATAAAACGATTAATGGCGCATATTATGCCAATTTATTGGACCAATTTACAATATTTTATTTGAATAACGACCGCATTTGGCTAAGAAGGAAATTATCTTCCACCAAGACAACGCACGAGTGCACACCTGCGCCATGGCAAATTCTGCGAGTTGCGATATATGAGTTGCTATCTCACCCTCCCTATTCGCTAGTATTAGACCCTTGCGACTATTTTATGTTTATGAATTTTAAAAAAGGCTTCGGTTCCTATTTCAACGGGTTGCCTAAGTCGTATTTTATGGAAGGGATCGAAAAGTTAGAGAAACGCTGGATGAAAAGCATTGAGGAAACTACGTAAAAAAATAAATCATAGTTTTTTAATAAAATTGACTCCTTGTTTCATTTTTACCAGACTTATCACTCCGCCCTCGTGCATTTAAATGTTTTTTTAACTAAATAAGCTTAATTTAAAACCAAATTTCCACGATTTTAAAACAATTACGAAACTCGTAACAAGCAGCGGAGCCTGTTACAAGTTGCCGAGTTTTAATTGTCATGTCAATGCCTCTATTCTACCATTATCCTGTTTGAAAATGGCATTTCTGTAAAGTTTATTGCGTATCCTGCAAACTAAATTAAATTACAAATTATTAAATGTACAATAGAGGAGCATCCTGGGGATCAGGCTAGATTTGGATAGATACCTAATGAATATAATCCGAAACACCGAGCTACACTCACGGACCCAAATTGTAGATATAGCTTCGAATACGCCACAGAATAAATAATAATAATCTAGGTTACCTACACGAATAGTTTCCGAGTTATGACTCTGTTTTTTTTTTATGCGTTTTTTTAAATGGCTCCACGTAATTTTGTTACCAAACCTCGGATTCGGTTTCAGCCTTTGATTATATATCGACAATTTTTTTAATTCTTTATGTTTTCAGCACCCCTAAAATCATATAAAATGGAAGAAATCAAAACTACCCCACAACTTTCTACCAAGGCACTATTATTTATTCTGTGGCTAGGCGTCCTTTTGAGCAAAATTTGACTGGACTAAAATTTAACAGACGGCAAGCCAATTAATTTGGAAATTTTATGTAGTCTAGTAGTTTCTACAAGAAAACATTATGATAAGAAAATAAAGTTAAAAATTAAAGGGGATGGGACCCCCTTTTAATTTTTACAAAATACTTTTATATTTGCTCGATCTTAATAACGGCTGTATCTTTTGAACTGTAATTGATTGGTAATTGAACACTTGAAATTTTTACAGAATGAGCAGTTAGTTAGTTAGTTAGTTTATAGTTTCTATAATACAAAACAAATAACGTTAAATCTTTTAGGTACGGATCGCTTCGTGCGCGAATCCGACTCGCACTTGGCCGGTCTTTTAGGGTCGTACTGATTCTGATTCTGAAACACTTGCCAGATGGCGCAGGGTGTCGTTTTTTTTTTTTTTTTTTTTTTACTACTTGAATGACGGATCAAGCAGATGGCCCACTCCTGATGTTAAGCGGTAACCTCTGCCTATGAAAAGTGCATTACCTCATAGGCCACGTCCACTTAGGACGCGCCCTATGTGGCATTGCACTGCGCCCGCCACCCTGAGACATAAAGATGAAAAGTCTCATGTCATGTCTCATGTCATGTGTCATGGCTTTCAAACATGTCCAAAAACTGCTCATTAAACAAAACCAAAAACGTATTTTGTCTGAAATTGGGTTAATTAAGTTTGACGTGTCTGTGTGTGTGTCTGTGGCATCGTAGCTCCCGAAACGATGAACCGATTTCGATTTTTAGGGTTCCGTTGTCAAAGACAAGGAACCCTTATGGTTTCGTCATGTCTGTCTGTCTGTCTGTCTGTCCGTGTATGTCACAGCCTTTTTTTTCCGAAACTATAAGAGCTATACTTTTAAAACTTGGTAGGTAGATGTATTCTGTGAACCGCATTAAGATTTTTACACAAAAATTTAAAAAAACCCATTATTTTTGGGGATTGCAATACTTAGAACTGAATCTCAAATTTTTTTTTTTCATCAAACCTATACGTGTATCTATGGATAGGTCTTTAAAAATGATGTAGAAGTTTCTAATATTTTTTTTTTCTAAACTGAATAGTTTGCGCGAGAGACACTTCCAAAGTGGTAAAAAGTGAGTCCCCCCCCCCCCCCCGTAACTTCTAAAATAAGAGAATGATAAAACTAAAAAAAATATATGATGTACCATGTGTTATTACCATATAAACTTTCACTCAAAATTGGTTTGAACGAGATCTAGTATGTAGTTTTTTTTTAATACGTCATTAATCGTAATCCGTCCATGAACTTTTATATTATGTTACTTGCTGCTACGGAACCCTTCATGGGCGAGTCCGACACGCACTTGGCCGCTTTTTTTTTGTTTGAATGGTGAATTTGTCGGGAGTGTTCAATGTTATGTTTGATCAAAATCGGTTCAGCAGTTTCATTGCGTTGAGTTTTTTTTTAATGATTACCATATTAATTAATTTTCTATATATATAATAAAATATGGTAAGTACCTATTTACAAAAACCTGTCAAAGTTCTGTCGTATCAAATAAAAAAAAATGCAGCTTAATGAAGCGCCCCCACAGAATAAATAATAGGTTTTACACATGGACGTTTGTATTACATAACTTATTAGTTAGGTGTCATAAACTGAAATTTTTAACAAAAGCAAAAGCGTTTTTTTTATTTGCCATTTTTTTCGAAATACCTACGTAATAAAGTATGACATTTACAAAAACTATTGTAAGACACGGTATGTTGAAAATTGTATTACTTATCGTATGACACCTGTTAAAATAGGACAAGTTGTTATTGAGATATTAACCAAACCTTATACCCGGTTTTCGCATCTTTCCCCTCCCCTCTCTCATCCCTCCACCACTTTGAATGCAACAACCGATCTGTTCTTGTTCAGGAGATCCATGCTGAACACAATGATACCAGGTTGTCGGCGGGGGACTCGTCGGTCGATTTGACGACTTTGAAGTGGCCTCTTATGCTAGGACGCTACACTGAAAAAACAAATGTGCCTTTGACAGTGCCTTTGATTATTTATAGACAGTCTCTCAAATTAAAAAGTAAGCCATGTTCCCAGAGAGTTCCATTTTCGAATTCCGTATAAGTATTTTTTTTATTGTTAGCGGCCAGTTCCAGAAACTTTTAGTATGCCCCACGTAGCAGCAGGTAGTGTGTGCGGAATGTGCGGATGTGGTTACTGGCGGGCATCGAGCACTCCGGTACGGAGGCCGCAATGCTCTAAGCTGGCAGGTAATCGTTGTAGGTATTGTTAAATTAATTAGTGTATCGCAGAGAGCGATCGATGCCGACCGGCGCGCGGTGAAGCCTCAGCTGTGCTCTAATATTTATTTGTAATTCTGATTCGTACAATGCCGTTCCGATTGGGCAATTAAAACTTCTGTAATCAATTTGAACAGAAAACAGGAACACATTTGTCAGGATATTTCCAACATTAGTAGGTAGGGCTTTTCAGTGGGTCTCGCGTAGGGAATCCAATCCCGCATTGAATCCTCTGTCCCGCAGGACCTGAGGTCATCAATCCCACGGACAGGAGCAGCTTTACCTATAGTGCAGCCAGTGCAGGGTGTGCGGCTCACACGGGCGCAGGGTCTAGGGGGCGCCTCCGAACAGCCTGCGCTTGCGTTATGGCCAGCCGGCGCCGGCGGTAGCAAGGCGCGCCACCAGCAGCTCTATCTATACACTATAATGAACACACATAACTAGTGGTTCGCCCCGAATTGAGACCTCGCGAATATACGTGATGTAGGTAGGTTATCTACTTTATTTACCTTCCTAACCGACTTCTTCGTAGATTATGCACTATGGGAATAAAGCAGTGTCTTACGTCGCGGGCGGCATATTGAACCCTGAGCTTAACGAGGGACTCTAGAGTTAAGTTATATAGAGAGTGAAGCGAGGGGTTCAAGCTGCCCACGACGAAGACAGGCTTTATTCCAGAGGAGCATACTCTACTTTTCACGCCTTCTGAAAGACAATACAAATTCACTGAAAATCACAGCACCAAACACCGTCTTTTGTTTCACATTCTTTGTAAACGCACCTTTTTGAGTTCTGCATATATATGGTGGCCAGTTCGATTTTCGAACAAACCTCTTTACAATCCCATATGGGCATTTTTTTACTTAGAATTTTCCAAGAGTTTCCACATGAATTTGGCGTTCCAAATTCAAATCACTTTATTCCCTAGGGAGTTTCATACAACTTTATATCCTTTAGGAGATAATGCTTTACTTTACATTGAGGTTGCATGATATGACATTGTCGTGCAGGTGGTGTGAAAAAACATTTACTGATCAACATTTCACGGGTTCACCTCGTGATAGTTTTCACGACAAGGGATCTATCAGGAACTACTTTTTCCTACACATCATCGAAAGAACCTTTATATATGACTAACCAATAGGGCGTAAACACACCTATTATAAGATAGATAGATCTCCTTATTGTACTCACCTTAAAATAATAAAATAACAACATACTTATATTATCTTACAAATTAGTTCACGGTGGTAAAATGGGCGGCCTCATCGCTAAGAACGATCTCTTCCAGGCAACCTTTGGATGGACAGGATTGTAATGAACGTGAGGGGAGGTGAAGAAACAATAAAAATAAAATAAAATAACAAAAGTAATAATAGGTATAAATAAGTAGCTGACGAATTAATTGATAATCTCCTTTTGTGAAGTCAGTTATCATCTCAAAATAATCTAGAAAGTGTATCATGATGGTAGTATTGCAAGAAATAATCTTTGTATATAGTTTTGTTTACCTATAGAAAACATTAGACCTACACCGTCGTTCAAATTCCTTGAAATGGGAGGTCAACAATGGATCTTATATTGGTCTATGTTTAATAGGGTACAATTTTCTCAATTCTTCAATTATAGACTTCTCTGTATTTTTGTCACTAAATTTAAAACAACGCAATGAAACGGCTGAAACAATTTTGATTTAACATTTCTAAGAACTATCGCTAGAATTTATATATTATGTATAATCTCCGGTTGTCGGGGAGGCTGTGGCATTTGATACGGGCCATCGGTTAGTATCGATTCAATTCCGTTTGAGATGTTGATTAATAATAAATAAATAAAATAAATAATGCTGGACAGTCCACACAACATTATCTCGCCCCAAGCTAAGCAGAGCTTTTGTTATGGGTCTAGATAACTGATATACTTAAAACAATATATTAAACTAGCAGCGCCCCGCGGTTTCACCCGCGTAAGTCTCGATCCCGTGGGAATATGGGTTTAAAAATGTACCTATGTGTTATTCCAGGAGTCCAGTTATCTCCATTCCAAATTACATCCAAATCCGTTCAGCCGTTTCAGCTTGAAGAAGTAACAAACACACACACAAACTTTCGCATTTATAATATTAGTGTGATAGATAGATATTTTTTATTATACATAGAAAATACCCAGAACACCCTGAACGAACATCTGCAGATCGTACAAATATTTGTTCCGAGGAGGGAATCGAACCCGCAACCTCCTGCGTCGCAGGCGAACCTTCGCCCGCCGCGCCACAGAGGTCGTCGTTCGTCGTGACACACAGCCAGCGCTTCCTTTCGAATTGCGAGATGTGTTTCATTTGATCATGTCGCTGTTGTGTTGTGGAATAGCCCATATCGATTTACCTGCCAGATTCACTGCACAGCACTCCCCTGAAGCGGGCCCAGCACGTGACCAGCCCGCGAGCGGCCCCCGCTGTTCGAATCTATTTGATATGAGCTGGCTCATTGTTCGATTATATAAAATATCGCTCCTTTTCGAACATCAACTTCATCCAAACTAGTCGGAAATTTGAATTCAAATAAATATTTAGAATTTCAATTACTTACTTGCTTGCATTTTGTACCTATTCTTTGAATCTGTTTGTATCTAAGTTTGAATTGAATAAATTCATTTTAGACGAATATTTTTTATCATTCACCGAATGTTAGTGTTTTCATAATAGACGAGTTGTACGCAACACGCTGTTACGACGGTCTACTCTGATTCAACACATCCGCAGTTGCGGTACCGAACGAAGTACGACCGCAAAACGTAACTTGTAGTGTGCTTGTAGCTACTCTATATAGTTTACTTTCGGATCAGCCGCTTTCGTTCGGCGACCCAGAGACAAGCGTCGTGAACGAAACAAAATGAAACCACTGATTACTAAAAAATAGCAAATTTGAAAATTATGTTTACACAGCTTTTATTCGACAGAAGCAACTCGAGCGCGACGCCGCGGCCGGCGTACGAGATGACGGCGTCGTCGGCGGCGGACGGCGCGTGTGCCGGAGGCACGCTGCCTTCATCGCCGTCTCTCCACCCTCTGGACCCGCGCAAGAGGAAGAGCTCACACTTGTAAGTGCCTGCAGGCCTCAGGGGAGGTAACATACGAGATGACGGCGTTGTCGGCGGCGGACGGCGCGTGTGCCGGAGGCACGCTGCCTTCATCGCCGTCTCTCCACCCTCTGGACCCGCGCAAGAGGATGAGCTCACACTTGTAAGTGCCTGCAGGCCTCAGGGGAGGTAACATACGAGATGACGGCGTCGTCGGCGGCGGACGGCGCGTGTACCGGAAGCACGCTGCCTTCATCGCCGTCTCTCCACCCTCTGGACCCGCGCAAGAGGAAGAGCTCACACTTGTAAGTGCCTGCAGGCCTCAGGTGAGGTAACATACGAGATGACGGCGTCGTCGGCGGCGGACGGCGCGTGTACCGGAGGCACGCTGCCTTCATCGCCGTCTCTCCACCCTCTGGACACGCGTAAGAGGAAGAGCTCACACTTGTAAGTGCCTGCAGGCCTCAGGGGAGGTAACATACGAGATGACGGCGTCGTCGGCGGCGGACGGCGCGTGTGCCGGAGGCACGCTGCCTTCATCGCCGTCTCTCCACCCTCTGGACACGCGCAAGAGGAAGAGCTCACACTTGTAGGTACCTGCAGGCCTCAGGTGAGGTAACATACGAGGTGACGTCGTCGTCGGCGGCGGACGGCGCGTGTGCGGGACACGCTGCCTTCATCGCCGTCTCTCCACCCACTGGACACGCGCAAGAGGAAGAGCTCACACTTGTAAGTGCCTGCAGGCCTCAGGAGAGGTAACATACGAGATGACGGCGTCGTCGGCTGCGGGAGGCGCTTGATGCCTCCCCGACGCCGATAGCGGCGTCAACATGACGCAGATAGCAACCATGTTGACGCTGATAACAAATGTCTTACTTCCTCTATTCTATTGAATGACCCAAACTTTTAGTTTTGTTATCTTATTTTTTTTTGTATATTTTACTGGATAAGGTCGTTTTTTACATATTAATGTAAAAAAAAAATATTTAATAGTTAGCATTTCATTTTTAATCTGCAACTATTTTTATTCTATGTAAAAATAACTGGTTTTACTTGTTTTTAACAATATTTTGGACTGGAGTATGTATGTGAGGTAAACGGATCCTCAGTCCGCATCAGCACCACAGAACAGCTGTACCTATATACTATAGAGTCAGCATGTTACATTACTAGCGTGAAGAGGGGCCATTAGCTACTAGTGATGCCGTCAGGTAATGGTATGTGTGTGTGGCTGCAGCGACGGCGGCGGCGAGTACGAGGTGGGCGACGTGCCGTGCGCCGGCGCCGGCTGCGAGCGCGCCGAGGCCGCCGTGGGGGGTGCCACGCGCAAACGCAACTCTTCCTCCTTGTGAGTATATACTTCAAAAACTTTATGGCTTAGGAATGCGTGGAACTACGTACAAATAGTTTCAATCATACCTGAGCGATAGGAAGCAGTTTGTACAGCTAGACCACAATGACAAAGACAGACAAGAACTGGAAAGTGTGCAATCAGAAGTTCTAACTATAAATTCATCCATTAAACAGATGGGTGAAGGTCGTTTCTAGTGGAATCCAGTTAGATTCTAGAATAGAATATTCATTATTCTATTCTATTATATAATTAAATAATTCAAGTAACTTGAATTAAATAAATAAATTAATATATTGCACAAAACGAACAATGTGCATAGGCGAACTTAATGCTAAGAAGCATTCTCTACCAGCTAACCTTTGTGTATTGTGGATACATTTATGTAGGTGGTGCACAAAACGTATGAGGAGAAGAAAAACAAGGTAGGTAGGTATATTTAACATAGAAGGCTGAACATGCATTAGGTCGGTGGTATAACATAACACACTACAGTCACGTACATAGTCCTGATCCCACATAGGAGTCCCTGCGTCGCGCGCGGGTATCAGCAGGTACCGCACGTCCACCAGCAATCCTCAACCTAAGCAGAACGTGACAAGATGTAGACAAACTAGAGTAAGAGTTTTTTTTTATACAACTTGTTATGACGGATCAAGCAGATAGCCCACCTGATGTTAAGCGGTACCCTCTGCCTATGAACAGTGCATTACCACATAGGTCACTGTAACACCCCCCCTACCTTTTCTACTGTACTTTACCTAATAATCTAACTACCTATTATACCGCGTGCACTCACCGACTTCCTACTTTACTCTGTGGAGTTACGATAACTTTAATCTTACCTACTTCTTTAAACACTATAAATTGGCCTTATGATCGTCTAGATATATACCTACGTTGTGTCTTGTAATAACTCGAGTTCTTTATTTGTTAATATTGTCGAGTCTTAACGTATCCTAACTACATAAAATATTTTACCTTTTTATCGATATTCTCGTAATAGTTGCTACTAATTCTAATAGGAAAGATACCTATTTAAATTTTATTTTACTTCAGTACACATCGGAACAATTAATTAAAAGATTACTCCAGAGATTTATTTCCATTATAGTTTGTTATTCCTTTGTAAAAGAATAAGCTACAATTAAAGTTCCTAGTAATATTTTGAACATTCTGATTTTACAATTTCTGAGGTTTATTGATTTTGACTCTAGGGCTTCAATACAGACATGTTTGTATTGTGCTATTTCAAGATACTTTTACGTGACAGGTTTGCATCTGTAAAAGATCCATTAGGGAAATGACAAGGAAATTACTTGTATAAATTATTTGCTTCTCAGATATAATTTTTAAGTTATTTCTTTAATTATTTGAAGGATGAACCAAATTTGATAAGGTTCATATCCAGAGATAAGCGACTTTTGGAGAACAGCCCCGTCCGCGCTGCCCTCGGTGGATTTCTTCCAAAACTTTTGGTCAATCCTCCCTCGCTTGGACATAGGTAATTACCTAATATTGTCCGTGAGTTTTATCCAAATGATATTCTAATTAAAATCAATTCCATTTTACTTTAATACAAGGGATTTTAGAGGATCGCGAACCTATTTCTGTCGGAGTAAGTTTGTTAGTCATTTTCAAACATTCCAGGGAATTTTACATTTAATCAATAACGCAAAATCAACCACATACAACCTTCACCTTTGGTTAACTTTGGGATTTATCTAGGCTTCCTGAAGCCTAGGAAAATCCCTACTTGATTCATACCCCTACTTACAAATAATTCTAAATATTCTCTGTAGGATAAATAGAATTCCTAGTTGGATTATCCAGGTAGGAATAATCGCTTGTGAAAATTCTAGACTATATTTAAATGAAATTTTCCTTCCGAGAATGATAATATTCAATTACAAGATTCTCTTTTTTATCTAGTATTTTAAAACGTTTGAATAATATTTTACCCGGTCCTTTATGAAAGAATAATAAAAAAACTAAATTAAAACTCTGATTAAATTTTAGAAAATGCCAATTTGTAAGGTTGGTCTACGTACGCACTAGTACAATGCCTACGTGAGTGTGCCTAATTACCTGGCTAAATTGGGTGTGTGTAATTCAAACTTTGAGAAAACCGTTCTCATTTTGATTTAAATGTGCAGTTAAATGTGTATGTCTTCTGACGAGGTGCAAGGTCAGAATACCTAGATTGAACTACTAAAGATAGGATATCTATCGCTGTGTAACCTAAAGCGACAGACGGAGCCTAGGGGTCAGGAACAAGGTTTAAGGAGGGATGAGATTTTGCCTTTCTAGCGGACTCACTAGAAAACCTTTTCAGGCGGATAGAGGATTCCTGTCCAGCAAAAAATGGATTCCTGAAAACATTAAAACAGGAGAGGATCTATTGACTACGACAGTCCAACAAATATCTCTCTTCGAAGACCGTTCACTTTTTCACTAGCTAAACATAACTTTGACTTTGAATATTTAAGAACACTTGAAAAACATCTCCAAAAAGAAACTAGTTAATTTCTTTTATTTTGGACGGCTTTTCAAATTAATTTTATATTTCACAAAAATTTAAACTTTCACTAAATTATATTCAATTTCACTTATTATGGTCTACTTCCCAGAATCAATCCTAATATTTCAAAGTATAAATTTTTAGCTTTTAAACGAACTTTAAAATCACTTCGTAATTAATTAATACAATTTAATATTTTACCCCAGCGTTACTACGCAAACGTGATACTACTCCCAGAATTATCCAGCACTGATCTCCCTTCAGCTGTTACATTTCTATTTAAAGTCGCCAACCAAGATAAAACATTTCATTCAATTTTGAATCTTATTCATACGATTCCTAAATAGGAATTGGTGTGTTCCTTCAAAGTATTCTGAAAATCGGATGTTTATATTTTTTGTATATAAACATTCTCACAGCCCATTTCTCTGAAAAAACGACAGAACAAACCCTCTATTGTTTCCGACCTCATTATTCAAGTATCGCTCGATTTATTTGATAACAATATATAATAATTTTATTTGAGCGTTTGTGAGATACTAATGAATCCAGTAAAAATGGTTCGTTACAGTCGCCCCTCAAAATTTACGCAGACACTCAACTTTGTGTCCGGAGAAAATTTTCCTCGCCTATTAATCTCACAAATATTGTTTAGTACAATCATAATTATGATATTTGTATACCATATCTTCCAAAAATTTTTTTTTTTTTTTATTATTACCCTATTCTTTATTAAAATTAATCCTCATCTAGATCCATGTTGAATCAACATAAGCTTTTTATTTCATTATTAATTTAATTCCCAACCCCAAAATATTTTTTTCAAATCATCTGGTTTCCACATTTTCATTCAGTCATTCTGCCTCTGTTAATTCAACAATTCAACTAGAATATTATTTACACCCCAACCTTTATTTATTTATGTTGATTAATTCTGAAATCAATTCCATATACTATAAATTTGTAAGATATTTGCTATCACATAGCTCAGGAATCTCTGAAGAAAATTTATCTACCGGTATTAGCATAGATAAATTTTAGGCATGGTTCTTCATACCTTAAAACTGAGTAAATTCAGACAGGGACTTTTGAAGAATAATTATTCACCCGTATCAGTATGAATTAATTATAGGCACTGCTTTGCTTGGCCAAAGTATGTACTAAACTTACTAGTTAATTCTAACCACGAGTGAAGAAAAGGCAAGAATCTCTAAATCCTTTCTCATCTCTTCACAAATATGTATATTAATTTCAGAATCAATTTATCTTCTCCTTTTGGTTTTTATTTACAAAACCCCTTTTCGACAGTGTTTTTTTTTTTTATTTTGGAATCAGTTTCCTTTATATTCTGAATGTATTTTTTTTTTTTTTTTTTTTTATTCTTACGATATATATATTTGTATATTTATTATTATATATTCTTTTATTTTTATTTTATTCTTAAGCCACTTGGCTACAACAACTCTCAGAAGTCTTGTTCTCCATTGCAAAATAAAATTCTTTACAATTTACTAAGGTCAAATTCAAACAGTATCGATATGTGTGTTTCACCTGTGTGCGTGAGTACCTAGCTGATTAGTGTAATTTAGACCAATAATCAATAACGTACATCTTCATACCAATATTGACATCAACTACATGTTGTCGCTAGTTTATCTGATTCATTATCCCAGCTTGGAAAAGACTGCACGAAGGAAAATGGGTTGTGGATCCATCTCATCCCTAGTAGAACTAAGGCCGGCACAGTCCTAGGAACAACCAACATTACGTTTCCCTGGAGAGCGCTCCTTTGCCAACTACAATCTACTCCTCCCAATGTCTTCAATCCTCAGACAAGCACGTATAACATGTCTAAACCAACCTCAATAATTCGATGCATTTATTTAACCATTGGAGTTGTCCGTGTGCTTAATCCGGGCAAAAAACCGATTTTGCCGCACGTATAATTAGAACTGCTAACTAAAGCACTCTGTGACGGGGAATCATAGTCTATTGACTTTAACCTAACACCAAACCCCTCTTTAGTCAACCGTCCTTTGTGAAATGTGATGTCTGTTGAATACAACCCTAGCAAAGTGTTTCATTCTACAGATCCTTAGTTTCCCAGAGCCCTCATTCTGATTTTAAAACATTCACACAATCACCCTTAATATCTCTCATTATATGTTATTCATTCCATACTCTTTCATACAAAATTATTTTTTTGTTTTTTATTCACTCCATTACTCAAATTTTCCCTCTGTTTCATTTCTCCTTTCTCACTTTCATTTCTTCTCTATGAACCTAAGGTTTCTTTTGTAAATTGAAACTAAGTCTCCAAAAAGAAATTTTTATAATTCTGAATTAAATACCCTTCCCTTTTCAAATCCAAATTCTAGTATGTTAATGAATTTAATAGAGAACAATTCATCCGTAAAAGTTGTCAACCAAATATTTTTAATAATATTTTATTATTTGTCAGTTTGTATATTGTACAATTATTATTCTACCACTCATGGTGGTTTGTGTTATAGTATTTATTACACATTATTTTGTTTCACTTTATAATTTTTTTAAATTATTATTATATATAAATCAAAATGACTTCTTAATTCCTGTTTAAAGATCGTAATCGTTGTACATCTCAAAATATAAAAAATATTTTGATTGAAAAGAGGAAAGTCGCCGACACACCCCTTTACCTATGGATACTAATCCCAATTGATCCACATTAATTTTACTTTATATTTTTATAATCCTGTTTTCTTTTACAGGTTAAATTGTTTTCTGAATTCAAAACTAGGGTCAACCAGAACTTTATATCTATAAGTAAACTCTCCCCCAAGCCTCCAGTTACAATTTTTTTATTTTTATTTTTATTTTTTATTTATTAATTTAACAAAATCTCTTATTTTAATATTTTAAATTTTATCAAACATATATAATAATGATACATATTAATACAACTGTATTTAAGCTATAATTATAAACGCAGAACTTAAAATTTACCTTTAAACAATTTAAAATCTTTTTTCTTATATAACTCACTAAGTTATTTACTTATACTAACTCTTTTTTTTTTTTTATATTCTTACATATTTCAAAACTTAATTCTATGCAGTTCTCTTCCTTCCTATATTAATTACTAGCAATGTTCATTTATAATATCTCGTTAAATGGATTGTATTGAATTTACCCCTTATCTCTTTAGTTTCAGGATTTGTTAAAATATACACATTTTTATAAGGATTACTTGATACCACAAACGGACCCTCATACAATGACTCAAACTTCTTTGTTATTTTATCTTTTGCCTTTGATTTATTTATTTTCTTAATTTTTACCAAATCCCCTATCTCATATTGAATTAAACGATATCGTTGGTTGAACTTTTGTCTACGTTTTTTCCCTTTTTCTTTTAAATTCCTTCGAACCAGCTCTCGAATTTGGTCTACCGAATTTAATCTTATTTCTCCGGTCCCTAAATATTTATCTATTGTTAGTGTGGTTGACTGCCCGTACATAATTTCGCACGGAGTAAACTCTGTACTTTCATGGTATGTATTATTGTACAATTCCTCCAATTCAGGTAAAACTTTCACCCAACTATTATGTTTATGTCCACAATATGTACGAAACAATCGGCCTAATTCCCTATTTACTCTTTCTACGGTGTTGGGTCTTGGGTTTCTAACTGTAGTGTAAATCACATTTACCCCCTTTTGTTTCATAAATTCTTTCCAAATTTTGCTTGCAAATTGTGAACCATTATCTGACATTATTGCTTGCGGTTTTATAATTTCAAAAAACTTCTTTGCCCTCCCTAATACTGAACGAGCTGTAGCTTGTCTTAATTCATAAAATTTAACAAATTTGCTAAAAGTATCCTGAAAGATTAAAATATAATTATATCCAAAAGCTCCAGTTGGTAATGGTCCGTATAAATCCACCATTACTATATCCCCTATATTTTCTGTAATTATAGACTGACATGGCCCTACAAAGTTTTTGTTTGCGGGTTTATTGATTTGACATTCATGGCATTTCTTCAATATAAGTTTGACTTGACGAGTAAGTCCCTTCCAATAAAATCTATCCCTTATGTATTTAATTACTTTAAAAGCCCCTTGATGACCCATCTCCAGATGTATTTGTTTGATTACATCTTCACTTAAACATTTTGGCAAATAAACTACAAATTCTTTATTCTTACCTACTTGAATATATAAAATTCCCTTTTCCTGTTTAATCCTTTCTTTTAGTCTTTTAAATTTTGTAGGATTTTCACTATTATTTTCTCTTGATTTTAATATCGATTTAATATCCTCATCTTGTATTTGTAATTCGGATATCTTTTTTAATTTAATAATCAGATCTTGGTTCTCCCTTCTTCCTACATATAAAATTTCTGGCAATCTAACTTTATCTTCTTGGAGCAGATCACTTGCCGGTGGATACCGAGACAAAACATCTGCCACTACGTTTTCTTTTCCTTTAATGTGCTCTACCTCATAATTAAAATTCTCTAAATAATTTATCCATCTCGTAACTCGCGCATTATATAATTTCCAATTCTTTACAAAAGTTAAGGCTTTGTGATCTGTTTTAATTATGACTTTAGTTCCCCTTAAATAAGTTTCGAATTTTTCTAAACAGTTTATGACCGCATAAAATTCCTGTTCTGTCACTGTCCAATTCAACTGAGCCCCTCTTAAAGCTTTACTATGAAATCCTATTGTTCTTATTTCTCCCTGATCATCTAGTTGATACAATACCCCTGCCATTCCTATGCCCGAACTATCAGTCTGCAAATAAAATGGTTTTCTCAAATCCGGATGTTGAAGTTCTATCGTTTTTATGAATAACCTCTTTATTTTATCAAAAGCTTGTTGTTCTCTTTCACCCCACCTCCAAATTGTCCCTTTTTTTAATAATTCACATAAAACTTGAGAATGGGAACTGTAATCAGGTATAAACCTCCTATAAAAGTTACACAATCCCAGAAATGCCCTTATTTGTTTTAACTTTTTCGGAACTGGGAATTCTTGAATTGATTTTACTTTATCTGGATCTGTTCTTAACCCCTCTGTAGATATTATATACCCTAACATTTTAACCCTTTTGCATATAAATTCACATTTTTTTAAATTACAAGTTAAACCCGCCTTTTGTAATCTCCCTAATACTACTTCCAAATGTTCAATATGTTGCGTGTAAGTTCCCGTCGTTATTATGGCCAAATCATCTAAGTAATTAACACAAAAATCTCTAACTTCGTGGCCTAAAATTTTGTCCATAGCCCTGCTAAAACTTCCAACAGAAGTTTTGAGACCTTGTGGTAATACATTGTATACATATGATTTCCCATTAAAAGTAAAGCCCGTATATTTTTTGCTATTATCAGAAATAGGAATTTGGAAATAAGCATTATTCAAATCAACTACGCTAATAAAATTTGCCCCATGAAAGGAATTCATGACATCTATCTGAAGTGGAGGTTTTTCTGTTTCAGCCACCATGTATTTATTAATTTCTCTGGCATCTAACAATACTCTAATAGATCCGTCTCGTTTTAAAGTAAATGTTAATGGACTGCAAAAAGGGGTAGATGATCTACTAATTATTCCCTGTTCTTCCATCTCCTTTAGTTTCTTTTCTACCTTTTCTCTATACGCATAAGGCACCGGGTATGTTTTTTTTACTATGGCCAAATGCGATTCCATCTCTATGTTATGTTGATAACAATTAGCCCTCCCCAATTTTTCTGAAAATAACCCTTTATATTTATTCAATAATTTCATTAATTTTTCCCTTTCATCAATCCCTAGTTTTGTCCCAGTTACTATTTCTTGTAGCGTTTTTTCTAAATTTTCTGTTTCTTCTATGCTAATCTCTTGTGACCTCTTAATGTCTAGATTTTCTTCGGTCTTTAAAAAATTTACTAAATGTCTCTCTCCATTTATTTCAAACTCTATACCCCTTTTTTCTCGAGTTATTTGAATTGTAACTTCCTTTTGTTGTAACCAATCAAACCCTAAGATTATGTGATTGACCAAACCGGGTACTACTAAACATCCCGTTTCTATGATGATATCGTTCAACTTTATAGGCAAAAGAACCATACTACGTATTTCAACACTTTTATGCCCTACCGCAGTTCTAATTTGAAATGATTTTACAGGCATAAGCGGAATTTGATTTGTTGGATTTGATTTAAGCACATTCCATAACTCCTCAGAAATGCAGGTTATGTCACTACCAGTATCTATTAAACTTACTACTTCATATTCAAATATTTGAGCTGTTATTTCCGATTTGAAATGTTTATACTCCTTTTCTTCTGATTCTTCTTCAAATACAGAATTAACTTTATCTATTTTTATATCTTGTAATGAGTGTTGTTCTATTTTTAGTTTCAATACCTCCACTATTTGTTCTAATATTTGGTCATTTCTTTGTACTTCTTCCCGAAATCCTAACCCCTCTCGTCTACCTCTGTCTACTAACCATCCCCGCTTTGGTATCATCAATCCTTTATTTTTCTTACCTAACGTTTGTCCTGGTTCCCAACCCATCAGATTCATTATTTTTAACACTACGTTCCCTGTGAATTTAACTGAATCGGGAACTACATTTTCAGTTTCTTTTAGTTTAAATTTACATTATTAGTTTTGTTCGCTTCTGTCACTGCATTCACTCCAGCTGGCTTGTTGTTTACCATTCTGTTTTGTCCTGTTGACGGGCGCTGCCAGGTTCTATATTTCTGTTGAACTTCCCTAAATTTCTCTTTGTCCTTCCCGGTCCCATATGCCGTCGAAACGTGTGTCTCTTGTTTGTTTATATCGTCCATATTTCTCAAAAACTCTGCTGTCTCTATTGTGGTTTCAATCTTGGATGTAAACCACCCCTGTTGAATGTACTTCGGAAAATGACGGATGATATCTGCTATCAATTGTTTCTCCGGAATTTTAAAAGTTAGCATCTGAGCTTTCCCTGCTAGTCGTAAGAAATGGTTCAGCATAGAAGGTGTTTTCACCCGATCCCAAACTCCCTGTGCTATATTTCTTCTAAGCTCGCTTTGTTCCTTCTCTCCCCAATAAGTTGAAAGAAAATCTACCTTGAAATCTTCAACCGTCTCCCACCTACTTTTATAAATCCGAGCCCACTCACGTGCATCACCCACCAAACATTCTAAAATGACTTCTAATTCTTTGCCATCCTTTGAAGCCTTTTTTAAATAAATGTCCAAATCCTCTAAGAAGGTCATAGGTTGAATCTGATCCTTCTCCCCAAACTTAGGTTTGTCCATATTCAAATTCCTTATATTATATATCACTTTTTTGTAACCTTCCCTGGATATTTCATTTTCTTTGATTTGTTCATTATTCCCCTTTTCTTTGTTTAAATTTTGTTCTGTTGTTTCCGTATTGGTTGTTTTACAGTGTTCCTCTCCACTTTCTGCCACCGATTCCGCTTCTAATCCGTTAGACGCTTGAGTTTTATATGTTTTAACTTCTTCGCTTAAGGCATCCACTTTAGTAGCTAAGGACATCATGGTCTGTTTCAATGTTCTTAAAAAGGCCCCCGTGGATTTTCCACTTTTTGGTTTTTCCTTGATTGTAGAATTTGATTTTTTTTTACGTTTTGATGTAGATTTATCTTCCTTTTCCAAATTTTGAAAACTTTCCGACTCCAAGATTTCTTGATTTTGATTTGTTTCCGTCTCTTTACTTCCAAGGCGTTCTGGCCTTTTACGCTTTCGTATAGGCTTCATTTTTTTTTTTGTTTGATTGGTTACGATTTGTTTCCGTCTCTTTGTTTTTAAAGCGTTCTGAGCTTTTACGTTTTTCGTACAGACTTCACTCCTTTTTTTTTTTTTTTTTTTTATAAATAAATAAACTTGCCTAAAGTTTATTTAATTATAACCCTTTTTTTTTTTTTTTCAATTCTGGTTTTTTTTTTCTGAAATTAAAATAATATAGCTTCCCTAATCTCTAACCATGTTTTAACTTTGATAAATAAAATAACTAAATAAGTAAATTATGTTTAAAACAAGGCTAGTGAAAAGTAATCAAATTAATTAAATTAATTCAAAGTCAAATTAAAAATAATCAAATCTATTCAAAACGAATTAAAATTAATCAAAGTTATTCAAAGTTTAAATTAAAGTTACAAAATAAATACAAAGGTTTAAATTTATTTTTATATAATATTTTTAATCGAAATCATTCAAAATTAATTAAAATTATTCAAAGTTTAAATAAAAGTTACAAAATAAATACAAAGGTTTAAATTTATTTTTATATAATATTTTTAATCGAAATCAATCAAAATTAATTAAAATTATTCAAAGTTTAAATAAAAGTTACAAAATAAATACAAAGGTTTAAATTTATTTTTATATTTTTTTTTTTTTATTATTTATCTATCATAATTATTATTCATTATTTATTATCACTGTCATTGAAGAACTATTTCCGTTTTTTTTTTATTATATCATATTAACGCCCCCCCAAGTTTTATACTTTTGAAATCAGCAATCGCTCTCCAATGTTTTTTTAATTATTTTATTTAGTTTGTTAAAACTTAATTATTTTAAGAATAAATTTTAAAATCCATTTTCCGTCAAACAATCGTAATATTTTTAAACTCCCGTGTTTATAAAAGAAACCATTAATCTTCCAAGTTTTATAGACTAGACTTAGCAATTGTGTAACCTAAGTCGCCACCCGTCATATTCCTATCTGTCTGTCAAAGTAACCCACGATTTTTATTAAAATATCCTGACTTTTGCGAATTCAATCTATAATGTGAACCCCCCCCAGATAAAATCATTAAGCAAATTATTATTGGTATTGTTCAATCATACATATTTTCTTACATATGTAATATCACTATAACGTTTTAATGTTTAAATTCATACATTTCTTTATGATGTTACGTAATTTTACGCAAGTTAGTCAGAGCCCAAACGAGCGCACATTCGTCTCTAATATCTGTGAGCTACTGCAGATGAATTAGCTGGAGCTTTGGATGGAATTGTTGCCAACAGCTCCTTTTAGCAACGCGTGACTTTAATTAAATCGGACAGTCGAACAACAAACCATTATTTTAATTAATTTTTTTTTTTTTTTAAGCCGACTTAAGGGAAACAGTTCCATACTAAAAAATTAGTTGAATAAGCAGCCCCACGTAATCAAACAGTGCTACCTATCCTAGCCAAATTCGATCAGTCTTAAGATATTTTGCGCCAGAAAAATGGGTCCAACGTTCCAAATATTACGCCAAATCTAACCGTACCTTCTTAGACCGGCCTCCCTAATTCGATCTGCCAAATGACAATAATTTTTACTCTGTGGCAATTTGATCTGACTTTACTACGGCGTTCAAAAAGTGAAAGTTCACGAGTGTGTTGTCTCTATTTATGTTGAGATTTGCTCTGCGACATCATATTAATCGTTACTTTCCAATATTAATTGTCAGAAGTTCCAAATAAATTATCATTTGAGAAACTAATATTACTTTGATGTAGTAGGCAATTATAATACGAAAATGAACCGCGGTGTCTCAAAAATTAACCTTGTATATACAGAACAAAGATAACTGTATGGACTAATTACGGCTAACCATACTGCTAGTGACATCTTCCGGTCTTCGCAAAGAAATGCTTTCAAATTCCAATCGTGTAGAACGCGTGAAACGAACCTCATACAAGTAACCAACCGAGTTCCTCCTCTGGGCACCAGATGTCAGCACAGAACCTACTCAAAACTTTTGTTAATCGCGATTTACTCTGTATAAAAATTCAAAAAGATATTAGTCCTAGTGTTAATTTTTGTCCTAGATTTCTGTGAACTTTATAAATGACAAAGTAATTATTATTTCAAAACACCCAAAGCCACATCAACAGACGCGCCTCGCGTTGTCGAATTTGACTCTATGAAAGATCGTTAAATCCCGTGTTAGTTCAGTTACTCAACGATAGGTGTTCATTTTTCTATATCGCAAACAAATCGTAGGTTCGTATGAGACGGTGTCGACCTCTGGCGTTAAATCCTGTCAAGCCGTCATCCTTTAGCTAGTTAACAGCCCGGACCGAAAAATCGAACCATAGTTATAGGTACCAGCCTCGCATAGTTTCACCTAGATGTCGCTACTGGAAAGATTAGAATGTAATTATCGTAACGTTTTGACTTATTTGTAATTAATTTCCGAACAAAACGGAGTCACTGTGTTCTCTCATTCTTTCACTACGCTCTGTTACGCACATCGTCTCTGTCTCTCGCTTGTTTGGCAATACGAATAAAACAGAGTGGCAACGTCTCATAACAGCCAGTATTGCACGAATCAACAACTTCGCGTCGCTCATTGCGTTCCGAGCTGAAGATTAGAATACTCAACTAATCTGTACTACTCTAACATGTGGAGTCCGTCTCTCTCACACGCATCCACAATAATGCCCTGTTCTTTTTTAGATAATAATTGATTACTTTAAAAGGCCCAGCGGTATGGCAGACCGTAGTGATGCGCGACTTTAACTAAATTGGACAGTCGAACAACCAGCCACTATTTAATTGTTAAGTTGAATTAAAAAATAGTGCTTTACTAAAAAGTTAGTCGAATAAACGAATACTATTTTAATTCAGTAGGTAATAATAGTACGAAGACGAACCGCGGCGCCTCAAAATGATCTCTGTGTACACGGAACAAGGAACATTTCAATGAATATAGGCTTGCCCATGTGGTCGACTGCACGAGTCACGTATAGTATGCAGGTACCTAGTTCAAATCAAAAGCACAACTCCAGAGTCCAGACAGACTGTTATGCATGTGTAACGAGCGCAGCTGATAGTATCTAGGTAACGTCTCTTTCACGCAACATGAAGGGCCTAGCACTGAGCCGGCGAAGGCAGCCGATTCGCGACGGAAAACTGCGAGTCGGTTAAGTACCGAAATAAATAGTGGAAGAACAGGCGGAGGCACCCGATTCGCAACGGAAAACCGCGAGTCGGCTAGGTAACGAAAAAAATTAGAGGTACTGCATTGGAAGAATGAATTCATTCAGTGTTTACCGACTTCAGTCGCACTAGTTGAATATTTTTGTTAGTTGAATAAGTCGAATACTTTTATTCATAGTCGCGCATCGCTAGCAGACCGTTCCGTGTTCCGAATTCGATAGTACTTCAGTTCACACCTCTCCTAAATAACGATTAACCAAATCCACTTAAACCACGCGTTCCTACGAAGTCCCAGTTCGGGGCGGACCACCAGTTACTAAGATAAATATTACCCCCAAATCAAAAGAACTTCTATAAACAACTTATAAAAATTACCAATCTGTCAACCCACTCAATTGCTGCTACTTAAAAGTGAGTAGTTCACACTACCCACTTAATGACATAAAATACCCACGCGTCAATAGCAAATCAACAACAATGTCCTGTTCAGTGAAATGAAAGTTCTCACGTCTCAAGTGTAACGATCACTCGACAACAATCACACAACAACGCTTTGTTTAGTGAAACTAATCACCCACGATTTGAGTGGAGTACTCTCGCAACAATAATCCTTTGTTTCCTAAGTAGGTGGGTTAAAGAATGACCTAATAACCCACATATTTTGTTTATATCAAAAAACTCTACTAGAAAGAAACTACCAACAAAAAAAACTAAATTATACCGTGAATAAGACCCGACAATAACAAATCCCATACCACAGACAACAAATTGCCAAGTTTTGACTTGGCTTTAAAAATAAGAAAGTTATCGTAACATTATTAATTATTTCTTAGCAGTATCCTTAATAACCAAAATTAATCCTGGCGTAGGCACCAAATTGTAACATCCCCCCCTACCTTATTACTCTACTGTACCTAATAATCTAACTACCTATTATACCGCGTGCACTCACCGACTTCCTACTTTACTCTGTGGAGTTACGATAACTTTAATCTTACCTACTTCTTTAAACACTATAAATTGGCCTTATGATCGTCTAGATATATACCTACGTTGTGTCTTGTAATAACTCGAGTTCTTTATTTGTTAATATTGTCGAGTCTTAACGTATCCTAACTACATAAAATATTTTACCTTTTTATCGATATTCTCGTAATAGTTGCTACTAATTCTAATAGGAAAGATACCTATTTAAATTTTATTTTACTTCAGTACACATCGGAACAATTAATTAAAAGATTACTCCAGAGATTTATTTCCATTATAGTTTGTTATTCCTTTGTAAAAGAATAAGCTACAATTAAAGTTCCTAGTAATATTTTGAACATTCTGATTTTACAATTTCTGAGGTTTATTGATTTTGACTCTAGGGCTTCAATACAGACATGTTTGTATTGTGCTATTTCAAGATACTTTTACGTGACAGGTTTGCATCTGTAAAAGATCCATTAGGGAAATGACAAGGAAATTACTTGTATAAATTATTTGCTTCTCAGATATAATTTTTAAGTTATTTCTTTAATTATTTGAAGGATGAACCAAATTTGATAAGGTTCATATCCAGAGATAAGCGACTTTTGGAGAACAGCCCCGTCCGCGCTGCCCTCGGTGGATTTCTTCCAAAACTTTTGGTCAATCCTCCCTCGCTTGGACATAGGTAATTACCTAATATTGTCCGTGAGTTTTATCCAAATGATATTCTAATTAAAATCAATTCCATTTTACTTTAATACAAGGGATTTTAGAGGATCGCGAACCTATTTCTGTCGGAGTAAGTTTGTTAGTCATTTTCAAACATTCCAGGGAATTTTACATTTAATCAATAACGCAAAATCAACCACATACAACCTTCACCTTTGGTTAACTTTGGGATTTATCTAGGCTTCCTGAAGCCTAGGAAAATCCCTACTTGATTCATACCCCTACTTACAAATAATTCTAAATATTCTCTGTAGGATAAATAGAATTCCTAGTTGGATTATCCAGGTAGGAATAATCGCTTGTGAAAATTCTAGACTATATTTAAATGAAATTTTCCTTCCGAGAATGATAATATTCAATTACAAGATTCTCTTTTTTATCTAGTATTTTAAAACGTTTGAATAATATTTTACCCGGTCCTTTATGAAAGAATAATAAAAAAACTAAATTAAAACTCTGATTAAATTTTAGAAAATGCCAATTTGTAAGGTTGGTCTACGTACGCACTAGTACAATGCCTACGTGAGTGTGCCTAATTACCTGGCTAAATTGGGTGTGTGTAATTCAAACTTTGAGAAAACCGTTCTCATTTTGATTTAAATGTGCAGTTAAATGTGTATGTCTTCTGACGAGGTGCAAGGTCAGAATACCTAGATTGAACTACTAAAGATAGGATATCTATCGCTGTGTAACCTAAAGCGACAGACGGAGCCTAGGGGTCAGGAACAAGGTTTAAGGAGGGATGAGATTTTGCCTTTCTAGCGGACTCACTAGAAAACCTTTTCAGGCGGATAGAGGATTCCTGTCCAGCAAAAAATGGATTCCTGAAAACATTAAAACAGGAGAGGATCTATTGACTACGACAGTCCAACAAATATCTCTCTTCGAAGACCGTTCACTTTTTCACTAGCTAAACATAACTTTGACTTTGAATATTTAAGAACACTTGAAAAACATCTCCAAAAAGAAACTAGTTAATTTCTTTTATTTTGGACGGCTTTTCAAATTAATTTTATATTTCACAAAAATTTAAACTTTCACTAAATTATATTCAATTTCACTTATTATGGTCTACTTCCCAGAATCAATCCTAATATTTCAAAGTATAAATTTTTAGCTTTTAAACGAACTTTAAAATCACTTCGTAATTAATTAATACAATTTAATATTTTACCCCAGCGTTACTACGCAAACGTGATACTACTCCCAGAATTATCCAGCACTGATCTCCCTTCAGCTGTTACATTTCTATTTAAAGTCGCCAACCAAGATAAAACATTTCATTCAATTTTGAATCTTATTCATACGATTCCTAAATAGGAATTGGTGTGTTCCTTCAAAGTATTCTGAAAATCGGATGTTTATATTTTTTGTATATAAACATTCTCACAGCCCATTTCTCTGAAAAAACGACAGAACAAACCCTCTATTGTTTCCGACCTCATTATTCAAGTATCGCTCGATTTATTTGATAACAATATATAATAATTTTATTTGAGCGTTTGTGAGATACTAATGAATCCAGTAAAAATGGTTCGTTACATCACGTCGACCTAGGACGCATCCTATGTGGCACTGCACTGCGTCCGCCACCCTGAGACATAAAGATGAAACGTCTCATGTGCCTGTAATTTCACTGGCACCCATACCCTTCAAACCGGAACACAGGACTGCGAGCACTACTGCTTTGCGGAGTTTGCGGCAGAAATAGGTATGGTGGTAGTACTACCCCGGAAGAACTCTTTCACAAAAAAAGCTCTACTACTACTAAAACACCTTGTTCACCTTGTATATAGTTAAGAGTATAAATAAGTGTTAATTATGAAAATACATCAGAAGTTACCAAGCAATAGGTGGTCTCATTTCCACCGGCACGGCCAGGGCTACTCTCTGACGGCCGGACCTCATACCCTGCTGAAGCGCTGAGGCTATGCCTTGCCGCTGACGCATCCTACCTCACCACACACCTCTCACGTGGCGAAGACACTCATTCCTGTATGTGAGCCTGCCTGACTGCCGTGAGAAAACCATCTATCCATACACCTGGATCCTACCAACACTCCCGGATATCCCGCACTTATTATATCTATTTATTTATCAATCACTCTATGGTGGGATCTAGGGCCGCTAGGGACACTAGGGGACTAGGACGCTAGGAACTTAGGGTTCAGGCTGTAGGTCTGCCTTACCGTAGAGACATTGCACTCGGGATTCCAAGGATAAACCTTCCTGACTGTTCTACTAGAAAAGCGTATTAGGATTGTAAAATAAAACCCGGTCTGTTTCCATTCACATTCGATAACAAATAGCGCACCCGCGCTTACCTACCTATTCCTATGCTGGTACGCGTCTCGTGCAGGATTACGGCCCCTGTGTGGTCTATTACCTGCGGCTGCGGCTAGCCCCCTTCCCCACGATAGGCGCAGCGCACACTGCGCTTCGTCGGTTGCCATGGCCGCAGACAGCGCCTCACTCAATAATACATTGTAAGGAACCCTAACATTAATTATCTGCCTCTTTGTTTTTTGGCCGGCTGCGTGCTAATAAAGCATAGTGGGCGAAGCTATGACTCGCTTTAGTAAGGAAGGGAAGGATCCGATTCCAAATATCATTTCATTTTAGTAGTAATAGAGCTTTTTTGTGGGAGTTCTTCCGGGGAAGTACTACCACCATAACTATTTCTGCCGCAATGCAGTAGTGCTCGCATTGCTGTGTTCCGGTTTGAAGGGTAAGGGTGCCGGTGAAATTACAGGCACATGAGACTTTTCATCTTTATGTCTCAGGGTGGCGGGTGCAGTGCAATGCCACATAGGATGCGTCCTAGGTGGGCATGACCTATGAGGTAATGCACTGTTCATAGGCAGAGATTACCACTTAACATTAGGTGGGCCATCTGCTTGATCCGTCACGCCAAGTAGTACATAAAAAAAAAACTGGAATCTACATTATCGCTGAGCGATGTAGGGTATAGCCACGTAATGGCTATTAGGTTCTGCTGCTCGCGTTATTTGTAGTTCCACTCAACTCGATGACGCTGTGGCCCAACACTACGCAAGCGAAGCTGCGGGCAAAAGGCTAGTATCACATAAAGTTCCTTCGCCTTCCACGAAAACTAAGGAAGCTAACGTTTATAATAATTTAAAAGCACCTGATACAAGTCTCATAGTGAAGGGTCGAGTCGCGCGACAATGCGACCAATTAGTACGTTGCCGGGCGACCAGAGCTCCCTCAAAGGGGTCAATCCTTCGCATTAATACCTACTCGTACTTACTAGCTCCTTTCATAAGTTCCCACTAGTTTGTACGGCCTCCGTCAAATGATAAAGTTTCGGAACAAGCCAGTTTCGACACGTGCAAGTTTCGACACGTGCAAATTTGTTCAAAGTAAAATACGATTTTTGTTAGAAAGTTCAGCTCTTGTTCATTTAGAAAAATAACTTATGTTTGAGGATTCTCGCTTGGAATTTGTGTTTTTTAAAGAACTTTTCGTTTATTTTGTGTATTCAACCCTTAGAGCAATGCGGCCTCCGTAACTCTGTGCGTTGTTGCAGCGGCACCGCCAGTGCGTACGACGACGACGGCGGCGACGACTCACGCTCGTCGCGCGCCAACTCGTGCGCCACCATGCCCGACAAGAAGTAGGTACTACGTCACATGGTGTCATCTACGTGTTTCTAGGATCTTTAGGGATTGTAACACTTTGTAAGGATTCGGATAGTTAGGCTTTTAAGGGATTTTTAGTGGTTTGTAGGGTTTTTAGGGTTTTTTAAGGGTTTGTAGGTTTTTGAATGGTGACAGTGAGCTGATATGATGATGGGGATAGATGGTGCACAATGGAGCTCCTCGATGGGTAATATTAGACTAATTTTAATAAGGTTCTAAAAACAAAAGCGTGTTTTGAAAAAATTCAGTACTTCAAGTACTCCTTCATGTTTTGTCATTTTGCACATCAGTGTACCTAGTCAGCTAACTGTGTCACGTGTCCTGTTCGTGTGTTGTGTCGTGTTTGTTTCTGATGATGTTTCCACGCACATATAGGCAGAACCACAGCGAGATCGAGAAGCGGCGCCGCGACAAGATGAACACGTACATCACCGAGCTGAGCTCCATGATCCCCATGTGCGGCGCCATAGCCAGGAAGCTCGACAAACTGACAGTTCTAAGAATGGCGGTACAACACCTACGGACGGTGCGAGGCTCGCTGTCCGCCTGCCCGCTCGCGGCGCGGCCGCGGCCGGCCTTCGTCTCGGAGAGGGAGCTCAATGGACTGCTATTAGAAGCGGCGAGCGACACCTTCCTGTTAGTGGTGGGCTGCGACCGCGGCCGGCTCCTCTACGTGTCGCATTCAGTCACCAATATGCTACATTATGAGCAGGTAACTTTACGGAGTACAATGCGCGTCATGTAAAAAGAACGCTGGCGGTCATACTTCTTGATACGTTCCAGCGTTCTTTTTACATGACGCGTACTATAGTTTCATCACAAATAACTAGCACTAACCTATCTGTAAACAGCTCCACTGAGATCCGCTGTAGCCTTGACTGCAGGAACAAAACAACTTTTACTATAGGTCGCGCAACGAGTAATGAGCGCTGACCTTCAATGCGCAGTAGTAATTTTTTGGGTCTGTATAGCGAATGCGCTTATGTAAACATGCGCAATCAGCCCCACTTCTTTCGCCGAGCGCTCATTACTCGTTACTCATATACCTAAGTAGTTTTATTTTTTGTTGATGATTTAATTAAGATCATTTTGTCAGGACAGCCTATCCCCATTAGGAGGTTAAACGAAGAAATCCTTTTGTCATTGGTATATCTAAAACACTTTTCATGAAACGACCATATGAACGCGGCCTCGCACGCGTGGTGTCGGCATAAAGAGCGGTCAAGTTATGGTGCGTCTCCTTGGTATCTACCAAACATAGGTGTGTCTGACCTCCTGTTCTCCCGCAGTGTGAGCTGCTCGGGCAGAGCATGTTTGACATCCTGCACCCCAAGGACGTGGCCAAGGTGAAGGAGCAGCTCTCATCCTCGGACCTCGGTCCGCGAGCACGACTCATTGACGCTAAGAGTAAGTGTGGACGTAGCGTGCGGCGCGGCGGGCCGGGCGGCGCGGCGCGCCAGGCTGCCGGCCGCTGGATGATTGCAGTGATCTCTGGGCTGGGGCCAGATCTTTTACTATTGTAAAAGGTGATACTCGTATTTGAGTATACAGAGCGTCCTAAGACTATGCGACATGAAGGGAAAGTACCTTAAATATTGTAGATTGGATATTTTGCGGAAAGGAGACTTTATTTTATTTTTAAAAGTTAGTAATACTGCATTCAAAGATTTAAAAAAAAAAAAAACAATTAATTAAATTTCAATTAATTTTTAATAAATTTATTAATAAATTTTTAGAAAATGTTTGAATGCACTATGTCTAAGTTATAAAATAAAGTCTCCTTTAGCAAAATATTGATTTGGAATTAGATTTGGAATCCTCGTTATGATGTTTATATTAAAAGAATCGAGCGCATTCAAATTAAGTTTATTAGATACCTTTGCTTCCGTATTAAAATTCCATATAGTTTAGCCAATTACCTTGATTTACGTAAGCAATTTCATATTCTCCTCTTTCCAAGCGGCGTGAGATCGCTGACTTACCTTTAATGATTAAAATCACGTCAAACTATATTAATTGTCCCGATTTACTTAAAAAAATTCAGCTTAACATTCCGTACAAACGTATCAGGTTTAACCCCCCTATTTATGTTCCTCTTGTTGGCACTAACTGCAGACAAAATTCCTTCTTGTGGCGAGCGAGTAACAATTTTAACAAATTAAGTAAGCGATTTAACCTTGATTTATTCTGCACGAGTGTCGGCTCAGCTAGGCGGCTGCTCAGCGGTGAGTTTTTTGGCGCCGATGGTGGTAATGTTGATGACAATTGTTTAGTTAAAAACATATGTAGTAACTTTAAATATATTAGTCACATTATGTTCATAGTTTTTTTGTTGTTGTACTATTCCGCTACCTATCCGTGAAAACCTTCACTAAGCTTTCTGATATTTATTAATTTGTAAGTCTGTTAATTTTAAGCCTTTGGTTTTCCTTCAAATAAATATAAAATATCCTATCTACAATATTTAAGGTTCTTTCCCTTCATGTCTTATAGTCGTGGGACGGCCTGTATAATAATTTATTAATTATACAATAATTTTGAAATCTATTAAGTTTCAAGCGAAAGAGTTAAGCGAATTGAGTTATCGATATTTTCAATTTGATAACAGCATTCTCGGTCTTAAACGCATCGACCGAGTGCGGAACACCATGCTGCGTTCGATAACTGGCATTGCCGATGTGGGGAGCAGAACAGTAATGCTCAAGTGGGAATGGGATGGCCACGTCAGTCGGATGCACCCCGAGAAGTGGACGAACGTAGTAACTCCTTGGGTGCCTGAAGACGGAAGGCGACGACGGGGCCGACCGAGAAGGCGTTTGGCGGGACGATCTCGAAGCTCACGAGAAGGAGTGGTGGGAAACTGCCAAAGGCCGGGATGTCTGGAAAATTTTGGGGGAGACCTTTGCTCAGCAGTGGGACACAAGAGGTTAAGAAAAAAAAAAAAAAAAAAACATATCATCTGCGTAGAGAAGAATGTTGGAATATATAAAGCGCGAGGAGATGTAATTAACAAATATTGTCAAAAGCAAAGGTCCCAAAAAGGAACCCCTAGGGACTCCTGAAGAGATACTTGTGAGTGAAGAAGAATACCCGTTTAGCTTATAATAATAGGTATTATATCTTTTAAGATTGACTTGTACTACGTTACATACTTATATACAGATTGCGGGACAAGCCGCAGCGGAACGGAAATTATATTTAAAATGTAAACGTGCACTGTCCCGATTGTACGTTTGTTTTGAGCGTGACCGAGTATGTGTCCCTGCGCAGCCATGTTGCCGGTGAAGGCGGGCGTGGCGCCGGGCGCGCAGCGGCTCTGTCCGGGCGCGCGGCGCTCCTTCTTCTGCCGCATCAAGTGCAAGCAGGAGCCCCCGCCCGTCAAGGAGGAGGCCGAGCCTGATACAAAGCATCGCAAGAAAAAGTACTGCGTGGTTCAGTGCACGGGTTTGTTATTAACATACTATGTTTAGATGGAGTGTACGAGTCTTCGATCAAGAATAAGACTAGGTAGATGTCAGGTCGGCGCAAAAAATACGTCTCGTTGAATAACAGCTCACTTGAAAACTGAGCTCTTATTTTTATTTTTATTTGTGAAAACTTTATTTCTAGCTCTTTAATAGAGATGCGCCGAATATTCGTTTGCTATTCGGTATTCGGCGTATTCGGCATCTTTTTCACTATTTGTATTCGGCCGAATTATTCGGTTTTGGTGCCGAATATATTTGGACGTTTGTTCTTTATGCTTCAGCTTCAAATGATTTGTCATACCACTTGTCGAAGCACTACGCCCTAGCACCTTTGTTTTTATTTGTAACGTAATCGTTAGATATTTTGGAGCTAAGTGACAGACAGCGCGGTGTGCGCGGGTGGCGGGCGGTGAGGTACGGCTCGCTTGTCATCTAGCCAGCAGCGACGCGTAGCGTACATGTTAGAACCTGTAGGCCTAGTGTGGGCATCGCGTTTACGCGACCACCGCGTTGGTTGAGTAAACGGCAAAATTAAAGTATACAACAAGTATACTTTACAACAATACGTGACGAGAACTGTTAAAAATGCCACTTACACTCGCAAAACTGGGTAGGTTAACTAGGTTGGTTCACCACTCCCGCTCACCTTCGACCCGCCCTGACCAACGCCAGATCCGCTGGTTCTTTAGCACTGGACAAATTGAATCAGTCCTCGATGAAATTCAAATACATATTTCATATGCACTTTTTTCACGAATGTTTTCCAAGGTCAGCTGACTCGCGCCGCGTCGGAGAAAACCCACAGAGTATCTATACCCTATTTGTAGGGCTCTGTCACGTGACGCAGGAGCGCCCTCTCATTATATGTACTGAACAGCTGTACTCTCGCAGGGTACTTGAAGTCTTGGGCGGCCGCAGACGTGGAGAGCGGCGGCGGGCCCGAGGGCGACGACGAGCAGTGCACCATGTCGTGCCTCGTGGCCATCGGACGAGCCCTGCCCGACCTCACCCCCCCGGCCGCGCCCGCCCCCCACACCAGGCCCCTGCAGTACGTGTCTCGACATGCGATCGATGGCAAGTTCCTGTTTGTTGACCAGAGGTGAGAGAAGTTAGTTTAGTAGTGGTAGAGCTTTTTTGTGAGAGTTCGTCTGGGGAAGTACTACCACCATACCTATTTCTGCCGCAAAGCATTGCTGTGTTCCGGTTTGAAGGGTAAGGGTGCCGGTGAAATGACAGGCACATGAGACTTCATCTTTATGTCTCAGGATAGCGGACGCAGTGCTATGCCACATAGGGCGCGTCGTAGGTGGACGTGACTTGATACACAGATATATTGAGCTATAATAGACTACTTGTTACCTTGGTAAAACGCGAGCGAAGCTGTGGGTGGACACTAGTATGTAATAACTTGAACATAATCAATATACAGGCAGTGGCGACATAATGGGACTCGCAGAGTAAGTACCTTCCTACCTTTTCTGCTGTAGTTAGAGATTTATGTTCCTGTGAGTTTGGAAGAAAACTAAAACAGCATTTTTTGATTTTTGCAAAGTCAAAGTCAAAGTCAAAAGTATTTTATTCATTGAAATCACAAGGATCATTTTGAATCGTCTTAAAAAATAAATTTACATTTACTCCTGTTCCAACGCAACCAGACCTAGAAGAATCAGGCAACAAACACGGTCTGTTTTTCTTTTGATGATCCTTCTTACTACTAGGTGGGGAGCGCCTGTGTGGTGCCTCGAGAACAAGTGGAAGCTGATTCAAGGAAAAAAGGAAAACCAAATTAAAAGCCTTACTTAGGTAGGCAGTCAAAAGTAAGATGATAGAGAGAATCAGCAAAAGTTCATAAGGCAGCAGCACACACTACGCTTGATATACTCATAAATAACACATCAGTAATAAATTATATGCAGGTACAGACATTGCAAATTGACAAATTAGGTGTCGAGGGGCAGAGCGACATCAGGCCACGCGGCTTTATCATTAACATAGTCATGTAGTGTGTAATACGCTTTCTTAATTAAATTATTCTTTATGTAAGATTTAAATCTTCGAATCGAAAGTTTAGATGCACTTTCTGGAAGTTTAGTATAGAACCGAACAGAATTCCCCATAAAAGACCCACTTACTTTTTTTAATCTAAATTTGGGAATACTCAGTTTATTTTTATTTCTCGTGTTAAAACAATGCACGTCACTTTTTTTCATAAATCTATCTAAGTGTTTATGTGTATATAATAAGGTTTCGTAGATGTATTGCGATATTACCGTGAGAATGTTAATTTCCTTAAAACGCTCCCTCAAGGAGTCACGTGGCTTCATTTTATAAATGGCACGTATTGCCCGTTTTCGTAAAACAAATATTGCTTGGATGTCTGCTGCTTTCCCCCACAGAATGATGCCATATGACATAACACTATGGAAGTAGCCAAAATAAACTAGCCTAGCTGTAGCTTCATCAGTAAGCTGCCTTATCGTACGAACTGCATATGCAGCGGAACTAAGTCTACCCGCAAGTGCCTCAATTTGTGGTCCCCACTACAAACTTGCATCAATATTAAGTCCTAAGAAAACAGTAGAGTTTACAAGATTAATTTTAATATTAGTTGGGTAATGTTTTACATTTGGCAAAGTGAATTTAATGCATTTAGTTTTTTTAGCATTAAGTAACAGATTATTTACAGTGAACCAATCAAGAACTCGCGATAGTGATTTATTTACATCATCATAATTAGCTTTTGACCTATCAACTTTGAAAAGTAAAGACGTATCGTCAGCAAATAAAACTATATCACATATGTCTTTTACATAAAAAGGGAGATCGTTAATGTATACTAAAAATAGAAATGGGCCTAGTATTGAACCCTGGGGCACTCCCATAACAATAGACGATCCTGAAGACCTTTCACCACCAACGTCAACTTTTTGTACTCTATTGGATAAGTAAGAATGTACAAGGTTAATTGCCTGATTTTGGATGCCATAATGTTTTAACTTCAAAATTAGAGTAGCATGACTCACGCAGTCGAATGCTTTGGATAGGTCGCAGAATACTCCGATCGCGTCTTGCGAGTTTTCCCATGGTAAAGCATGGTACCAGCATCAGCTGTTGATCGACCCTTGGTAAATCCAAATTGATGACTATGAAGTAGTCCGTGGAAGTTAAAGTGTGACAATAATTGAGTAAGAATAAGTTTTTCAAAGATTTTACTTAACGCGGGCAATATAGAAATCGGCCTATAATAAGCTGGATCTTTTGCATTTCCAGACTTGAACAAAGGAATTAATTTACTATGTTTCATAAGATCTGGAAAGATTCCGTCGTCAACACATCTATTAAAAATGTAGGCTAAGCATGGAGCAATATCAATAATTATAATACCTAACACCTTTGTGGATATTCCCCAAAGATCTTCAGTATTTTTAATATTAAGTGACTTAAATGTCTTAACAATACCATCGGCATTAACGTATCTAAAGCTAAACGCGATCTCACATTTAGCAACACTTAGTTCCAATAAAGTAGATGCTCCAGAGGCAGATGATTGTAATGACTGGGTTACAATAACTGGTATATTAGAGAAAAAATTGTCAAAGGCATTCGCGACATCAATCTTTTTTTGTCAATATTGTATTGTTTATGTTTAATTTGATCTGCGTGGCTTAGATTTACCTGTTTCATTATTAATTAATTTCCAAGTTGCCTTAGTTTTATTCGATGATTTTTCTAATTTTTTTCTCAAATTTAATGATTTAGCTGCGCGACCAACTTTTTTAAAAGTATTTGAATAGTTCTTTATATACAAAATAAACTTTGGGTCATGCAACATTGATTCCCTAGCCGCATAGAGATCGTATAATTTATTCCTACTTCTATAGATACCGGGTGTCGCCCAATCAGCTAACCCGACATTAGATTTAGCTATACATGTTTTTAACTGAAATATCTCAGTATGTTGCTCATTTATCAAATTAGACAAGGAGGTAAAAAGGTCATTTGGATCATCTACGCATGGTAAAAGGGGTATTTTAAGTTCAATACTGCTCTGAAACTTCATAATTCGACTCCCTGTGATAGGCCGCGATAAGTGAATTCCTTAGGTTCATCTACCAAATTACAAGTAAATATAGCACTGTGACCGTAATGATCCGAGGTGAAATTTTTAATTACTGCTTTATCAATTGGAACACTACTGCAATACATATTATCCAAACAGGTGGCTGATGTAAGTGTCACCCTTGTAGGTTCTTCGAAAAGGTGACGTAAATTAAAACATTTAAATAAGTTAAGAATTCTCTCAGATAGAGGATTCACAGGAATATCTATATTGAAATCTCCGCAGACTATTAACATTTTACTACGTCCAAAAGTTTTAAGCAGTACTTCTTCCATAGTGGATTCAAATAACGCGAAGTCCGCGTCAGGGGGACGGTAAACACTCACAATGATATGCCGCTCAAGCTCAACACACGACAGCTCAATAGTCCTCTCAATTGTGAGATTTGCAACATCTTTACGTTCTTTGCATTTTAAATTATTTGGAGCAACAATTAAGGAACCGCCACGTATGGCGTTCTTGCGTTTGAATGAACTTACAATATTCTAATTCTCATAATAAGGGAGTAAATCAAATTGTAATAACCAGTGTTCAGTAACACACATGATATCTATATTAAACATGTTTAAAAATAATTCTAATTCTAATATTTTGCCTTGTACATTTTGATGTACTACATGTAATGTGCCAGGCTTTCTCATTGTCGGACTCGTCAGTTTAAACAAATATTGTCAGCTGACCCTCCTGCTGCTGTGCCCCCATTAGTAATACTACTAACTACAGGCTCGTCGGTTAACTGCGTTATACTTATAACGGGATCAAAAATATTAAATGCTAACAATTTAGCAATTATCAGTTTACTATGTCTACTAAGAAGCACAGTATCTCTGGTCAAAATAAAATTACTAATAAAATTATTAGTATCAAAAAACAAAACGTCTCTAGTAAGTACTACAAAATAAAAAAGTAGTGCAAAATAGTACCTACTGTCAGCCTTATATATAAATGAAGGTTTTCAAACAAATCAAGTTGGGATGAATCGACTCTATTTCTTCTCATCAAAAATAATTTAACTCAATTTATCAAATAGGCACAAAAGTACACTTTTGAACGTCAAAATACACACAATTACATACCATTGTAAAGAAAACTACTAGAGACTATAATAAAATAAATAATCACAACATTAATAAATATACCTAACCATTATATACTTCATACTACAAGTTATGCTATTCAAAGTTATATAATACCTAATTAGGTATTATTTATATTATATAAAACTTTTTCATTACGATGTCAGTTTTAACATAAAATTAGTAAATAAACTATGTGAGTCTAGCTCGTCAAACAGTAACCTAAAATGCTAAATAATAAAGGCCCCCTTATTTTAGCTGGTGATCGCGTAAAGGACCCCTTGGAAAGTCCTTTTTGGGCCCTTTAGAGAGCGAATTTTCCTAATTCTGTACTTACGTCCTAAAAGAAATAAACCTTCCAAATTTTAAGTCTCTGGGTCCAGCTGTTTCGGCTCGGAAAATTTCAGGAAATGCTGAAACATGTACGAGTATAATATCAAGTGTCTAATACAAACGGTTTCCGAGGTACTGAGCTGTTTCGTTTTACTTTAAAAGCCCTTTTTGGACCCCTTAGAGGTTTCTTAAGTACACCTTTAAGGCCTAAAAGGAATACAAGGGTGTCATATGAAAGCCCCTCGGTTCGAAATTTCAACAGTATTTTTTATAATTTTGTAATTAATGTAGTTTTTGAGGTGTTAGGGTAAATCGAAAATGTAAAAAACCGAAACCTCCATGGCACTTCCACTAATACCACAACGCTGAAATTTGGTACGTTTGTAGCTTTTATGACACAAATACTGGAAAAAGTCTAAAATTGAAGAATTTCGAAACTTTTACTCCTTAAAACAATTAACCAGTATAACATCCATTGTTAAACTCCCGTTTCTGGTAATTTGAACGACGTTGTAGGTCTAACTTGTCAAACACCCTATTTTGCTTTATCCTGTGTCTGCTTATCAACTTATAAAACGGATGTAAAAAAATCCCAGACACTATTACAGGCAAAACCTACAAAGGCACTTCAAAAAAGATCGCTTGATAATGTCGGTTATTTCGAAGATGTGTAGGAAATTATCTCGAGGTGGACCCGTGAAGTTTTAATCACACTGGCGTAACGTAAAACGCGTTGCAGCATACGCTGAGTGGCGATCTTGTTTTGCTAATAATAATACCTATGTATTTATGTTTTAACTGTAAGTTTCTCTTTAAGTTTGTGTTAGTAAAATAAATATTTTTGTATTTGTATTTATGTATTTTGATCTCATTAAATGTTTTAAGAAGTCGGCTAGCGAGGTAAATATAGTAGATAACCTACCTACGTCGCGTGTATTCGCGAGGTCTCAGTTCGGGGTGAACCACTAGTTATAAATGTGAAAGAAAGTATAATTTTGTTTTTTACGCAATCTCGCAAAACTACATCATATTATCTGGATTAAATTTAGCACACACAGGGAGGGATAGCTTGGATCCTAAATATATATAATACTAAATATATTCTATATATATATTAGGCTACATTTGACCTAGGAAAAACTTATTCCCTGGGAAAATCTAAATTATCGCGGGCGGAAAGCTAATTAAAATTATAAATAGAAAAAAAGACAACATTTTCTATTTATAAATAGGTGTTTAGGGTAATCCCCGAGCTCAATCTTCTGTGCTGCCATAAAAAGAGTAAAATAAAAAAAAAAAGTAAAGTGTATAATTTTTACTACCAATTGTCTGTGTTGAACAGTTAAGAAAAGAACAAAAAATAAATTATAATATGAAATACATATGTTTTCTATGGCGTGTTTTAAACATGTTTAAAACAAAATTATTTGAACCTATGAATTTTTCCCAATGTTTTAAGCAGTCTTTTTAAACTCTTGTTTTAAACAAATGTTTTAAACATTGCCAACCCTGGTTCCAGGGTGACGCTGGCGCTGGGTTTCCTGCCTCAGGAGTTGCTGGGCACGAGCCTGTACGAGTACGTGAGCGCGCCGGCGCTGGGCGCTGTCGCGCGTGCGCACAAGCACGCGCTGGTCGCGCCGGGCGCGCACAGCACGCCGCCCTACCGCTTCAGGAGGAAGGACGGAGCCACAGCCACCATACAGACGCACTTCAAACCCTTTCGGTAACACTCAACACTCCGCTCGGCTTCAGAGCGATACTATCGCGAGCTCTTGAATGGTTCACAGTTTTTAACAATATGCTAAAAAATTAAGCGTTGCAAATTAATTTTGCCAAATATAAAACATTACTCAACTTACATAAAAATAAATGCTATTCTGCATGAAAACATGTTTTACACTTATTTATTCAAATAAATATGTTGTATCTCGAATATCAAACATGTAAAGTAACGCCATAATGAAATTGTGTTTGTGTTGGTTAATGTCCGTATACCTTCAGCTTCCTGCCTGAAGGCACGACATGGAAGAGGGCGAAGGAAAGGGGAGGCGGGGGGGGGGGGGAGCGGCTCGAGAGGTGGTTGTGGATGGTCCCGACGATGATGCTCGCACAGTTGATAACACTCTGTGGTGATGTGTTCCAGCAACCCGTGGACCAAGGACGTGGAGTGCCTCGTGGCCAGCAACAGCGTGGTGTCGGAGGCGCGCGACGGCGACGAGCGCGCGCGTCTTCACCACGAGGCGTGCAAGCAGAGTGAGTACACGCGCGACACCAGCCGGGCACGCGCGGTGCAGAGCGCGCGACACGAGCCGAGACGGTACCGCCGACCGGTGACGCGTGCGCATGGACTCGCTCGATCCGTCGCCGAGCCGCATCCGCGCTGTGTGCCAAGGCAATGAACAGCGCGTCTCGCGCAAGGGCACAAGACCCGACCCTCACGCGTCCTCCGCGCGTGTTGCGCTTTAACGAGTTGTATGCCGCCGAGTGGCGCGACCACCTCGCCGGCATCATGGACGACCGCGGCGACGAGCGGGGCGGCGCGGGCGCGAGCCGACGATCTAGCAGCTGTAAACTCAACATCACTCGTGACTGTTGCCTGCGATGCCATGCGCCAGCACCAGTCTCTCTCTCTCTCTCGCTCAGGCGCATGCTCGTAGAGAGCAGGTGGTCATCGCCAGTGAAGCACGCGCTCGGCCGCCCCGAGTGCTAAGCGAATGCGGCCTTACATGTTCATGATGCTGTGTTGGTTTGCATTGTTTCCCGTAGCCTAGGTATAATGTGCCCGGTCGCTCGTGAGCTCGTGCGGTAGTGACGTGTGTCGTGTGTCGGTTGCAGGCGGCGACACGGAGATGCAGCGGCTGATCGACTCTCAGGTGGAGTCGCACAAGATCGGCGCGGCCATCGCGGAGGAGGCCTCGCGCCGTGCCCCCCCGCCCGTGCCCGCGCCCGCGCCGCCCCCGCCCCCGCCCGCCGCCCTCTCACCGCTGCCCGCCCACCTGCTGCAGGACCCCGCTTTCAACACGGTAACACAACCATGCAACAAAACCATAGAATACACCACCGTCATCTGTCTTTCCTGAAAACTATAATCTGGGTCTCTTCAAGGCTATGGTGAATAGGTGCCTTCTAGACCTTTGTGCTTCATCTTCGGCCACATCGTCACTTACCAACAGGTGAGATCGTGGTCAAACAAAGGCCTATCATAGTTTTAAAAAATAACTGCACACAATCGACCTTTCTGGTCTACGCCAGTATCGTTACTATGAAAATTAATATCTGGCGATTTATTAGATAGAAAAAAGATAGAAAATTCTTTATTGCACAAGACAAAAAGCAGTACATAGGCGAACTTAATGCTAATGAGCATTTTCTTCAAGCCAACCTTTGTGTAATGTAGAGTGGGTGGTAGTGCTATTACATACATACATAAACTCATGCCTGTTTCCCGGAGGGGTAGGCAGAGACCACAGATTTCCACTTGCTACGATCCTGACACACCTCTTTTGCTTCATTCACTCTCATCACATTCTTCATACATGCTCGTCGGTTAAGGGTACTCTTGACCTGGCCTTTTTCCAGAACGTCTCCGATCTGGTCTGAATACGTTCGCCGAGGTCTTCCCCTTCCCACTGTCCCATTCACGCTCGTCTTATGTACCCGTTTCGTCAATCTACTGTCGTCCATCCTTTCTAAATGCCCAAACCATCTAAGCATACCTTTCTCAATCCTAGTCACTACGTCTTCTTTAATTTCACAACGCTCTCTCATCACACTATTCCTTATTCTATCTCTCAAAGTCACACCACACATACTTCTCAAAGCTCTCATCTCCACTGCATTTATTCTACTTTCATGTTTCTTCTGCCATACCCAACTTTCGCTACCATACATTAGTGTAGGTACTAACACCCCTCTATGCACGGCCAGTCGTGCCTTTTTGGACACATTCCGACTGCTCATAAAGGCGTGAAGTGCCCCATTCACTTGGTTTCCAGCATTCACTCTCCTTTTAATATCATCTTCATGCTTGCCGTCTCTTGTAAACAAAGTTCCCAAATATACAAACTTCTCTACTTGTTCCACTCTTTCTCCACCAATCAAAACATCACATATTGTCATTAGTTCGTCTCTTTCAAAAACCATTACTTTCGTCTTACTTACGTTTACTTTCATTCCTTTCCTCTCAAAACATTCATGCGCAATTGTAACCATCTCTTGTAACTCATCCGCGGACGGCGCCAGTATTACTTGGTCGTCGGCGTAGAGAAGACATTTGACGAGTAACTCATTCATTCTTAACCCACATTCACTATCTTTCAAATCTTGCAAACAACTGTCCATGAATAGGTTAAACAGCCACGGTGACGCTACACATCCCTGTCTAACACCCTTTTCGATGCTAAACCATTCAGTGTATGACCCGTGTATTCTTACGCAAGCACTGGAATCCTCGTAGAGAGATTTCAGAGCTCGAATGAGGTTCCTGTCTACCCCATACATCGACAGTACCGACCATAGTTCATTCCTCATCACTTTATCGTAGGCCTTTTCCAAATCCACGAAAGCGCAATAGACTTTTCGACCCTTGGCCAAAAAATTTTCGGTTATGCATCGCAAGGAAAAGACCTGATCCGTACATCCCATACCCTTTCGAAATCCCGCTTGTACGTCCCATATTTTCTCATCGGTTTCTTTCACAACTCTTTCAATCAACACCTTTGCATACAGTTTGCCGACGATGCTGAGTAGGCCTACCTCTGTAGTTTTTGCAGTCTTGCTGTGAACCTTTTCCCTTGTAAAGAGGTACGATGACAGCTTTGCTCCAATCCCTTGGTACTTGACCGGTGTTCCAGCACAAATTGTAAAGGCGGTACAGCTGACTCGCTACGATGCCATGTTCAGCCTTCAGCATCTCAACTGTTATCCTATCATACCCTGATTGCTAGTGCTATTAAAAATAATTATATTCAATTCATTTTTTATTACGTAGTATTTGCCAAAAATGTTTGCAAATTGCTACACTGAATATTGCGAAAACGGAACAGGGTGCTTTTTGTGTTGAACAATTTTACGAAAACAATCGGCAATCCTACGTTACTGTATTTATTTTATTTATTTATTTATTTTTGGGAGAACCAACAGCGGAAACTTTACTATATGTGAATCCTTAAAAAACATAAAGCCTAAATGTGTAGTTTTGATAACAATAGCCTGGGATACCGATGAAGTTGAGTTTGGACAACAGCAGCCTGTGGTCGATCCTCTCAAATGCCTTACTGTAATCAGTACAAACTAATCGACTCTATGTCTCTATCTCTCTCTCTCTCTCTCTCGCCACTATGCATAGCTTCACACAATCACTAATTTCATAAAAGCTTGTTTGTATTGGGGATAAATTCCTAGCTTAGAAGTCGGTTTTTTCAAAAAGTTTTCTCATAATTTTACGTTTTGATCTGGTAGGTTACTTTGGGTAAAGTGATTCTGATGGGAAATAGAGTCGATTGAACCCAACTTGTTTTATTTTGAGGAATTTCACTTATCAGGCTGCCAATTCACCAAAAATTCAGTTTTCGTTTTCAGCAAAATTCACGTAAGTTTCGTAAGTACTAACCTACAACAGAAAAGGTACTTACCCTGAGAGTCCCATTATATTGCCACACTCTGTATAACTGGGATCATGAAAGATCGATAAGGCTTCATTTTACGTGTTTTTTTTTTAACTTGCTTGCATAGCCTGTTGTCGAATTCGAAGGAAGTTTGAATGACACTCACTTCCTTCGGTGTTGCCGTACGTGTCCGCGGCAGCTCGACTAGTAGCGCCGGCGCCGGAGCGTACTGTAGACGTGCTACCTATAGCAATATCATTTCACAAATTCACCCCATAAGGGGATGCAACTATGCAAGTGCGGTGTTGAGGTTGCTATGGGAAAAACTGCACACCGACAAGTCGCGGGCGTTCCACTAGTTAATGATTATGAGCCTGCAACGTCTGCAACCTCTGCAGGGCAAAGCACTAATAGTGCTAATGTTCTACTAGTCTTATTATAACGCACAAGCATGGCTCAGCATTACGACGTTGGAGCGAAGAGTTCCGTCATCAAGAATCGGATGATGGAAATCGGGTCTAGTTCATAAACTACCATACCGCGACCTCAGTGGCGCGGCGGGCGAAGGTTGGCCTGCGACGCAGGAGGTTGCGGGTTCGATTCCCGCCTCGGAACAAATATTTGTGCGATCGCAGATATAGGGTGTTCTGGGTATTTTCTATGTATAATAAAAAATATCAATCTATTTAATGTATTCTATTAAGGCGCGATAGGTTCTCAAATGTCTCTTGAATTTTAAAGTTTTTGATAAGAATTTTCATAGTTTTCTATGAAGAAAAAAATATATGATATTCTTGAGCTTTTTATCTAGTGAATTCAATACAATATTTGAAATAATTCACTCGATAAAAAAAAAACAAAGAAACCTCCTTTTTAAAATTTAAATGCTATTTTTCACTCACTTCTCGTACGTTTTAATTTTTGAAACATTTGGTTACATGTTAGTTATTATTTGAGTTAGTGAATTCATCAACAAAATTAAACAAAACTTTGAACGACATTTTTATATAATTTTTTTATACATAAAAACACGGTATCAGAGCGTGCGCTCGCCTTCTTCGCCTCATACAAAAATGATCGTTGAACCTATAGCGCCTTAAGTATATCAGTTATCTAGTACCCATAACACAAGCTCTGCTTAGCTTGGGGCTAAAAAATGTTGTGTGAACTGTCCAGCATTATTTATTATTATTATTTTATTATTATTATACAAATAGTTGAATCGGACGTAGTGCGAAATAGCTCTAACTGTTACATACCGATGTAATGTGATTCAGTCTTTTTTTCTGTCGTACACCAGAGAATAAAACAGTACGATATTATGAAAGTATTTGAGTGCTTCTTTTTTGCATTTCTATGTAGGTACACGGAGACGTGTGCACAGGTCAGTTATCGGTGCTGAACAGAAGTTCTGAACTTCAGTTCACTGAAGCGCGATTTTATATCTATCAGTGGCAATAAACTGATCAGTTGTGGAGTAGGATGCCCGTATTACCACTACAATGGCTCAGCGCTCGGTGGAGTTAGGCTACCCTGATGAGAGATGCGCTCCCGTGGTCGCACAATAATTAACACAAACTGAAAAAAGGGGGGACCCCCACAACACTACAACTCGTTAACTCTCACAAGTTAGTTTTCAGCTCTCATATTTATAATAATAGGGGTTAAAGTATGAAAGTGCCGTATTTGACATAAAACCTTCATGGTGTGAGATTTTCGAGTGAAACTTTTTTCACATGAACTTTTTTCAGCTTTCTTCTGTCGAAAATCAAATGATTCACAATTGTTTTTTTTATTCAGCTTAGACGTGAACGATGGATACTTCGAAAATCCATCCATCAAAAAAACAATTGTGCATCTTTCGATTTTCGAGTCATTTTTGAATACTAGTCCCGACGCGAAACTACGAGTAACGCGGCATTAACGCTGCATTTGGAGAGGAGACTGCTAACCGTGCGTTTTTGGTTTAAACTCTTTCCTAATGGAAACTTCGACTTAAAGAACGAACCACGTGGAAGACCGCCCACGCTGGTGAATAACGCCACTGCACGAGAAACCGTTGTAACTCTACAGAAGCTGCAGTTTAAACCATACGGCATCCTCCGTACTCGTCAGACCTTGCTCCAACGGACTACCATTTTTTCGTGATTTGGAAATTTTCTACGTGATAAAAAAAAACATCCCAGGAGGCAGTACAAAATGCTTTCACACAGTTTTTCGAATCTATATCCCCTGAGTTCATAAAGCGTAAATGAACTTCCGTTTAGATGGCAGCAATGTACAGATAATGAGGGTAAATATTTTGATTAAATAAATATGTTAAGTACATCTTAGAAAAAAACTAGTTAAAATTTTTCAGTACAAATTGGCAATTTCATATTTTAACCCCTAATATTATAATGTAGAATTTTCCAAACATTCGCTTTGAGATGAGGTTTTGGTTCCGCAGTCTCTGATGGACAACATCCTCGGCGTGGACCTGAACGCGTTCACGGCGCGCAACACCGTGCCCCCCCCGGCCCCCGCCAGCCCTCCGCTCGCGCCGCTCGGCATCGATGGCAACGGGGAGGCCGCCATGGCCGTCATCATGAGCCTGCTGGAGGCGGACGCGGGGCTCGGGGGGCCGGTCAACTTCTCGGGGCTGCCGTGGCCGCTGCCCTGAGGGACCCTCGAGTGAACGCTGCCGTGGCCGCTGCCCTGAGGGGCCCTCGAGTGAACGCTGCCGTGGCCGCTGCCCTGAGGGCCCTCGAGTGAACGCTGCCGTGGCCGCTGCCCTGAGGGGCCCTCGAGTGAACGCTGCCGTGGCCGCTGCCCTGAGGGACCCTCGAGTGAACGCTGCCGTGGCCGCTGCCCTGAGGGGCCCTCGAGTGAACGCTGCCGTGGCCGCTGCCCTGAGGGCCCTCGAGTGAACGCTGCCGTGGCCGCTGCCCTGAGGGGCCCTCGAGTGAACGCTGCCGTGGCCGCTGGCCTGAGGGGCCCTCGAGTGAACGCGCGTGGTTCGAGGTGTAGTTTTGTATTTCCTATATAAAATAGCGCGAGTTTCCAAAAAAATCTAGTTACCTATTAATAATTTCACCACTATTCCAAACAAACCATAAAAAAACCTGGATAATCAGTATTCGAAAGTAATAACAATTTCCAGGAATATCTATAAAAAATGAGAACAATTGTGCAAAACTATATAATGGTGCATGTGCCATAGATTAATAACAAGTTATTATTTCGACGCGTCACGAGTCACCGAACAAACTCAAGCATATTATATCCATTTTATTCGGATTTTGTCAAGAAAACAAATTTTTCAGGGTTCCTTACCCAAAGGGTAAAACGGGACCCTATTTATATTAATTATGTTTTATGTAAGTTCAGTGAACGTCTTGTGAGGTACCCTATCCTATCTTGACAGACAGACAGACGGACAACAAAGAGATCCTATAAGGGTTCCTTTTCTTCTGTAGACTTAAAAAGACCCTAAAAATACCTACCTAAGGTAAAAAATATTGATAACTTTTTAATTCCATTCGAAAAAAAAAAATTACGCAAATTCAATTTGATTTGTACCGATACTTAATATCCAGTAATTTTTTTTATGGTATATTTGGAATATTGTTGTATAATAATATATTAATAGTATATTTTATTATTTGTTATTATTATTACAATTTTATTTTGTTAGTCGTTTTAATGTTAAATAAAAATTATTGTTGTTTTATTATTTGTTATTATAAGAGCTTAAGTAATAAATTACGGGGGCGCCAGCTGTAAACGGACCAACTAATAACGGTGTATACTTTATTAGTAAAAATATTTTTTTATTAAATTTATTAATTGACTGTTTTTGACTATTTTTTATTTTATTTCATAGTTGTTTATTTTCCCTTCCTCACTAAAGGCCATAGTAGGTATAGTGCGCGTCATGTAAAAAAAACGCTGGCGGTCAAGCTTCTACAGGCGTTCCAGCGTTCTTTTTACATGACTACCAGAGGTAGTATTTTAAGAAATTCTGTTTTTTTTTCTAAATGAGCCTTAGGAGTCGCCGTGGTGAAGAAAGCTTGTCCTCCCTGGCTGGGCAGCCTTTGGAACATGAGTGAGTGGCTCCACGCTGCGCCTGCGCGAACGCCCGAATGGTTCCTCGCTTGCCTCAGCTGAGCCATCCTTGATGGACAGAGTACCTTCGTGAGCCTCCTCAAACTATAATATATACCTACTACAACTTGCATGAACACTACAACTAAGCAGAAGCGAAGGATGCGGTGATCAAAGGAAGAACTGATATGCTCACGCTTGTGGCGCGAAATGCAATTTTATGGTGTTTTTGCTCATTACAGCTCATGAACACTTCTTCGGATAGCGAAAGTTGATTTCGCGAGAACTAGGAGACTTAACACACATGTTTTAAGTGATAGTATCTCATAGATATCACCAGTTTAGCTACGAAACCCTGAACAAAAAAAAAACTGTTCTTGACGAGGCGGGACCAGCTGTACATGACGAGGTGGGACCAGCTGTACATGACGAGACGGGACCAGCTGTACATGACGAGGGACCAGCTGTACATTTCGAGGTGGGACCAGCTGTAGTACATGACGAGACGGGACCAGCTGTATATGACGAGGCGGGACCACCTGTACATGACGAGGCGGGACCAGCTGTACATGACGAGGTGGGACCAGCTGTAGTACATGACGAGACGGGACCAGCTGTATATGACGAGGCGGGACCACCTGTTGTTACAACTTTATTTAACATCGCGACGTAGCACGCTCGATAACCAAGAGATGGCGCTGTAGGTTGCGAAGTTCACTAAAAGAATGAAAGAATACCTCCTAGTACCCCTGATTTCTCCTAGATGGCGCTTTTGCGACGTTTCTCGAAATCATCCGAATCAATCATAATATATTTAATTTACTTAATTATAATTCTTAATTAAATCGTTTCAGGAAAGCCTTCCAAGTGGAAAGGATCGTTTTATTTAATTTGTATGAGTTTGAAGTTATCAAGCAAGCAAACAGTTTAGCTTGGTAACTTTGTCTTTGACGTTTGCTTGAGTCGAAAATGCAGACTCACGTATTGCCCCACGTTGGGCGCCACTGTTACATATAAAAATCTCGAAGTCCTATCAGGTGGCAAAGGTCTTATTTTAAAATAAAATAGTTGGTTAAGAATCGCAATCTAGTATTATTTATTCAACGTTCTTATGTCTAGGCAATTTAAACAATATTAGTTACACAGTACAATATGAAGTTACAGAATACAGTTCCACATCACATCACATGTATTGGTAAAGTCTTGTTTGGTTTTTTTTTTAATTTAATTTTAGAATCCTTGTTTTTTAAAAGTAGTTTTTTTGTAGGTTTAGGTAACTCTGTTTTTACTCATCTAAACTCATAGGTTACTTTTATATTCTAGGGTTACGCGTCAACCATGCGGAAGCCTTAATTTTCTTACACCTGTAGTAGCTTCTCTTTGCAATAATTTTATTGTTACAGGTTCAATAGCAAGCTAAGTGTAGTTTGTTAGAAGATTGTTCTGGTTCGGTTTTTTTAATTGAATTTTAATTAACCTTGTTTTTTATCAATTGTTTTTGTAGGTCCCCTACCTTAATTTTTATTGTGGGTTCGATTGTGTCGGTACCCAGTCGCTGAGCCTAATCGTTAGAACCTATGTAAAGACATAGGTTAATATTTTATTGTAGGGTTCCGTACCCTAGTTGTACTTTGTTCGTTCTGTTAATTTAAAATTAAGGGGTCAATACCCTTAGTAAGCTTGAATAGTTTAGGAGGATTTTTTTTTAGGGTTCCTTACCCTTTGATGTAGTTCGTTATTTTCTTTTTTTAACTTTTTGTAAGGGTTCCTTATCCTACCAGTGTCTGCGAGTTTAGTTTCATTTAGGTACAGTAAGCCGAAAGACTCCATTTTTTTTTGTTTTGCCTGGTCCAAATAGGGAATCATTTTTTTTTTTTCCCTTTGATGGATCATAGCCACGGGTGATTTTAAACACCCGCGGGTTTCCCTTGGACTGGGTAGGAATCTTTTGAGGTTTCTTATATCGGGGTCGAGTTTGGTCTACTGGTGTACCTTATGTACCTTTGTACCTTGTTGTACCTTTTGAACCTTTTGTACCCAGTTTTTTTTTGTACCCAGTTTTTTTTGTGTATTGTTTTTGGCGGTCCAAATTTTAGAAAAGTTTTCTTGTAGTAGGTCTTCCGGAGTTCAGTTGCCCCACGCACAGTGGTGCCGTTGATTGGTTGACCATTGGTTAGTGCGGGTTCCGTTCTTCGGGTAGCCGGTGTTCCGTTGAATAGGGCCGAATAGTGAGCGCCCCATCCTTCTCCCTTCACAGTACGGAGACTAGCCTGCCCTTCACCTCTGGGATGAATGTTTTTCTGGACGTGTACTCGGAGGCGACGTCTGCCCCAGTGGATGGCCTTATTTAGAAGATCATTACTAGGTTTTCCTTTCTAATTGGACGCTGCAAGTTTAACTTTAAATTTTTTTTTTATGATTAAAACCCCGGTCAGAAGAGATGTTTTAAGTTTGTTTAGATCTGGACCTGGGAGTTGGAAAATTAAGGAATGTAAGTATCGTTAGTTTGAATCTGCAGATTGATTTCTTTGGGTCCTAAATAGGTTTTTTTTGTTGTGTGTTGAATTTTGGATAGTGAACCTAGGACTCAAATTTTATTTATCGATTTGCAGAGGTTGGAGAGGTAAGAGGTTGGTGTTCATGTTGGATGGTGGTTTAGTTTTTTTTATTTTACAGTCCTACCTAGCCTGCACGGTGACTGTCATAGGAGCCTAGGGCGGGACACGACTTGTACCCCTTTTTGTATGACATGTATAATTTATATTTCTTTCTTTTACTTTCTATGCCTTGTTTGATGTTCGGACACTGGATAAAAAATAAGCCTTTCTCCTCACGGATCACGATGAGTCCCAAAGCCTTCGTTGAACCGCTCAGAGCGGTTGAGAACTCTGTAACCTTTGTCTTGTAACTTTAGTTGATTTTCTTTCTTTCTAGTGTTGTTTGTCGTGCTAACATTGGATAAAAAATAAGCCTTTCTCCTCACGGATCACGATGAGTCCCAAAGCCTTCGTTGAACCGTTCAGAGCGGTTGAGAACTCTGTAACCTTTGCCAAGTAACTTCATCTATCCTTTCTTTCTTCCTTGTTGATTTGTTTCAGGATCGGTTGTTAGGGGAAAAATAAGCCTTTCTCCTCACGGATCACGATGAGTCCCAAAGCCTTCGTGGAAGTCTCAGAGCGGTTGAGAACTCTGTTACCTTGGCAATAGAACTGATTCAAGCCTCGAGTATTTTATTTACATAGTGTATCATTTATATTTTTTTGTAGAACCTCCTCGTAGCACCGATTCTCACTCCGCGTGGTGCCGGAGATGATATGCACCTTGCCATCACCAGTGTCTGGTAGGAGATGCCTGCAGAGGTCTTGGAAAACTCATTTAAATTCTTATTACTTATTTATATTTACAGCTACACTAAGCCCCCACGTACACTACACATATGCAACACCACGGGTCCAGCAGCATGATGCTGAACCCTAAGTCTGATCACGGCTTCGAGCTTCTAACCTTATCATGGTAGAATACTCTTAGTTCATATTGGACGGAACATACTACACATAAACCCACACACACACACCTATACACACACACTATAAGACTATACCTATCTATTTATTTATATCTCAGTGTAACAACTTTGCAAGGGTTTCCAGGGTCTCCTGTAGAGCATCTAAACTCACCTTGACAGACATGTTAGTTTAGATATTTTGATTGTATTAGAAGATAGTGTTAACTCTTCTGGGATCTATACCGGTCCCTTCAGAGCCTTTTTTTTACTTCCTGATTAGCAAGTTTATTTTGTTTGTTTCAGGAACTGTTTTATCTTTGTTGTTGTTTATGGTCTATAGGCTGGAGGGCCAGCACCGATTTTCCTCGCAGGCTATGTAAAATCTTCCGGAGAAACGGGGTATTGTTACAACTTTATTTAACATCGCGACGTAGCACGCTCGATAACCAAGAGATGGCGCTGTAGGTTGCGAAGTTCACTAAAAGAATGAAAGAATACCTCCTAGTACCCCTGATTTCTCCTAGATGGCGCTTTTGCGACGTTTCTCGAAATCATCCGAATCAATCATAATATATTTAATTTACTTAATTATAATTCTTAATTAAATCGTTTCAGGAAAGCCTTCCAAGTGGAAAGGATCGTTTTATTTAATTTGTATGAGTTTGAAGTTATCAAGCAAGCAAACAGTTTAGCTTGGTAACTTTGTCTTTGACGTTTGCTTGAGTCGAAAATGCAGACTCACGTATTGCCCCACCGAGTAATACGAATTTTCATGGTAGTGGGAGTTTGTACTTAAATAGCAAGGTGGTGTCCGAAACCAGCCTTTCTCATCGACCTACATCGGCAGCAAACCCGGTCACTTCTCCTCCCGGTGAGTACCCATCGAACACAAGCGTTGGAAATTACCATCAAGCAGAGGCCCTATCTTGACCATTGAACATTCTTGCAGCCTTTGAAAAGACCACGGCATAGCATATCTGCGCCTACGAACTCCACGCCGCCGAGGACACCTTGAGAAAGCCTTGAGCCGACCCACATCTAGCCACGCGTCGTAACCATTGGTGGTTACGCACACTCCGAGCTACCGAAACCTTCACTTAACTGGTAAGCCCAAGGACTACGCCATACATTATTCCTACCAAATGCATCGCAATAACTATTATTTTGTTAAAAATACCACGTTGTCACCATTCGGTGTCAACCTGCCCGCTCAATTGCATTTGCCATCCCATGTGTGTGAATTATCTACAACCTCGGTCCCACTCTTCTGGAGGAAGCACTAATGCTTTCCTCCTGAGATGCCGACACATTTAACATACCACATGCCATTTATTTCAGAACAATGACCCTACAAATTTATAACCTAACCTTTGATTTTCAACCGCTCATCTCTTTAATTTATTACTTTCTTCCATTTAACTAAAGCTATACAAGCCGTATCACCCTACTATAGTGGCAAACCGACCAATCCGATGGAAAACAACCTACAGATTGGTCGACCACATGTGTTAATTTTAAATCACCATGTGGTGATATCTGCTGCCAATTCGCAAGGCCCTCCTCTGCCATAAATTGACTGCTTTTGAATATAATATATCGCCTTGGGCCTATGCAAAGGCATCTCTCTTGCCAAATCTTTACCCGCCTTTGCATAGGGCACCCAAGGATTTCTAAAACATAACCGCCTGGCTCTGTGCTTATTCTAACATCTTGTTTCACACAATTCCAGGAGGTGTTCGGTTTACATTATTAAACCCCACCGCTGCTACGGCCGGAGAGGGATTTTATTCCTGTGAGTCATCTCCTCGAGTGGCTTCAACGAGGCCCGGAGGTGGACCCAGCCCAGTACCTGACCAGGGAGTCCGAGCAGTCTGCGGCCCGTTTTCTACGCTCAGCTGTCACCCAGTTAAGTTCTTCCTGTACCACCTTCCGAGTGACCTGTTTTGAACGTACTCTCCGCTCGAGGGAGCACTGTAATTTCCACTAACTTATGGGCTGGATGCTCCCCGGAGTGTCAGCCCTGGCGCCCAGCATCTCATCGAAACCTTTTTTTTAAGTCTCAATATAAAATCAGTAATAAGAAATACATAGTCTCAAGCTCACTTACGATCGCCCACATTCCCAGACCTACTGCAGTTAAGCTAGCCAGGAACGTGTAGGTTAGGAGATAGTCTATCCTAGTGGTGATATGAACCAAGGGTGTGGTAACAGTAACCATCTAGTATAAGATCTTTACTACCTTCCACGATGTGGAACTGTATTCTGTAACTTCATATTGTACTGTGTAACTAATATTGTTTAAATTGCCTAGACATAAGAACGTTGAATAAATAATACTAGATTGCGATTCTTAACCAACTATTTTATTTTAAAATAAGACCTTTGCCACCTGATAGGACTTCGAGATTTTTATATGTAACACTGTACATGACGAGGCGGGACCAGCTGTACATGACGAGGCGTATGATTATCTTTTTATATGGGGGTTCGTTGTTGGCATCTTCGACCAAAGTAAATACTTTTTACTTTGTTCGAAGGTCGGCATAATATAAAACCAAATAGGTAGGTACATGAACATATTTATTCGTTGACTTCTCGGCAAACTTAATTGGTCCACCTTTATTGCTTCTAACTAGGTATCTAGGTATGCGCTTCGATGCGCTGTGCGATAGCGGCGGCGGGGACTTCGACGGGCACTGGGGAGGGGGACGGGGGGGGGGGGGGGGGGTCACGGGATTGAAGACGCGGACTCTACGCGGGTCACACTCGATACATACCTACTACACACACTACAAGTCATTGCGGAGGAGCGGGCCTCGGGGGGGGAGGAGAGCGGTGGACCAGTGAAGTGCCACGGCGGCGCCGCGCCGGGCTCGCGCCGCACCTACCTATTCTCACACTTAACCTAACTATTTACAAAATTAGTACCCGTTTGAACGAATGTATATCGAGACTATTTACAGAGAGCGCGGGGTCAGGGCGCTGGGGGCGCTGGCGGCGCGGGGGGCGCGGGGGGCTCGGGCGCGCGCGCCAGCGCCCTGTAGTGCGGCGAGTTGACGAAGCGCGGGTAGGAGTCGCGGTGCATGAGCGTGTAGATCTGCAGCTGCGCCTCGTCGAAGGTGTGCGGCGTGGGCTCCACCATGTTGCGGTTGACGACCTCGCGCACGCGCGAGTCCAGCGACACCTGCGGGAGACGCGCGCTCGTTAGCTCGGGGCGGCACTACGCGCACGCCAGCTCGCAGCACGCACTCACCTCCTTGGGCGAGAGGATGGAGATGTAGTCCTCGTAGATGAAGCGCGCCTTCTCCTCGACGGCAGCGGGCTCGGCCTCGCGCTTCAGCTCCTCGCACGCGAGCCAGAACATGATGTTCTCCTCGGAGTACTCGCCGCGCAGGAAGTCGCGGAACACCTTGCGGCCCGCTGGAACACGCAAACCGGCACGTTGTTTTACCCTTACTATGAAGGGGAACTCCACGCAACCGTAGGACCTACTCCGAAACATATAAACTTGTAGAGAAGAAAGTACCTACTCTGAGTCAACTTGCCCTAATCGCCGTTTTTATATAGGTACCTGCGTCGGTCAGTACCCAATCAAATCAAATCATTTATTAGTCAGACAGTAAAGTCCATCTTATGGTAAAAAAAAAACATTTTTTTAATCTAAGTTTGTACCAACCCGCCTTCCTATTTCTAACAATACCTAAACCCCTTTTTACTTTGGTCGAAGACCTAAACTGTTGTTTTGTATTGTACCTATACAATTAGGTAGGCACAGTTTTTTAGGTGTTATGTAGGTATTCTTTTAATTTGGTTACCGTCCTTTTTTTTTTTTGTTAATCACAATAGATTATAATAAATACACTTATTTTTTTATTTTTTTTATTTATTTGGTTCACAACTCTTTTACTGGCATTTCCGGTGTAAACTCTAATAGTAGTGAACACAACATGCAATCATGTGTGGACATGGCAATTATAACTCTACAAAGAAAAAGGAAACTAATATACAAAAATAAAAATAAAAACTAAGTAACTAAAAATTATTAAGTAAACATTATTCAGTAAATAATTTATAAATGTTCACTTTTGCGGAGGCCAAAGAACCAGAAAAAATATCATAGGAGGATCGGATTCCATTATAATAGGAAAACATCCTGTACAATAGAGAATGTTGCATGACGTTACGAGTTAGGACCCCTGTTGGTTCGAGATATCGAAATACCGAGATAAAACAGAGTAAAGGTGCGGGCTGCGGCTTTTACTGCCCCGAAACTGGACTCTCAAGGGCACAACCTCTGAATAAATCCACCACCGCTTTTCAAGCAGAAACCCTGGGGCTTCAGCTAGCGGCAACTGATATATCATCATCAATAGTGTCCACCAGTATAGGGACCATTGATAGACATATAAAACTTATTTTCGTAACAGACAGTGCAGCACTCACAAATGCGCTGAAGAGACCGGACACCAGGTCAAAATCGGTCGCAGAGTGTCACACTGCACTTCAGAGACTGACTGAGAAGTATAATGTCACAATAAAATGGACGGAAAGCCATGGCCATTGTCTTGGAAATTACAGGGCTGACTCCCTAGCTAGGGAAGGGGCTAAACTTATCCCGGCACACGTATACACAATAATCACTACGTGCTCCAACGGACTACCATTTTTTTCGTGATTTGGACAATTTTCTACGTGATAATAAAAAATCTACCCACGAGGCAGTACAAAATGCTTTCACACAGTTTGTCGAATCTAGATCCCCAGAGTTCTATCGTAAAGGCATAAATGAACTTCCGTTTAGATGGCAGCAATGTATAGATAATGAGGGTAAATGTTTTGATTAAATAAATATTTTACATCTTAGAAAAAAAAACAGTTTAAATTTTTCAGTATTAATCGGCAATTTCATACTTTAACCCCTCATACTTGCATCGTGCATCTAATTAAAAAAGATAAAAGAAGATAAAAATATATTTATTATGTAACAAGATACAACAAATTCGAATTAAAAATCAGGCGTTAAAATCGGTCACGAAAAAGGCAACCACTCGGCATGTGCTATGGCAGAGTTAGGCCATAGCGCTGGTCTTCCCTGGCCGCACATGGGGGGCATAGTGGCTGCTGCGGTACACAACGCCATTAAATAACTTTCTTTACTGTGCTATACTATATACTATAAACAGCTATAAACCTAAATAATATAAAACTTGTCAACTTGAGGATACTCGTATTAAAAACACACATTCACTATCAAATCAAATCAAATAATTTTTTTGGGATTCTAACAAATTTTTCTTTCAATTGTTTTTTAAATGAATAAACGGATTTACTGCTTTTTATAGGCGGTGGTAGGTTGTTCCAACATTTCGCTACTTAGTACGAGTTTAATTAGTGTTTCAGTATAATTTGTACTTTCTTTTAGTTTATCGGCAAAGTTTTAACTAAAAACAATTCAAAATGTCAAGTTCGTAAATCATCGGTCCAGCAAATACCGAGATCACAAGTAATATGCGGGATTGGATGCCCTACTACCTACATTTACAAGCTTTATTCCGTGAAACTAAGGTAGGTACATACTTCGACCAAAATAAAAAGTAATAGGTACATACCGAGCTTCATTCGGCAGTAGTATCAGTATTACCTACCTAATTGGTCTCTGGAGGTGAGATTGAGCGCATTCAGTGAAAGTGGAGAAGAGAAAGGAGTGTGAACTGACCGGCACTGCGCATGAGTCGGTCGAACGACTGCCCCCAGCTCTGGATCTCTTCCAAGGTCGGTCTGAAAAATAAATAAACATAACATAACACTCAACAGTCACATACCTACATAGTTCTGATACCACACTATAGGAGGATCCTCTGTATCGTAGGTATCACAACCAACACCCGGAACAGATATTTGCAAATCATATAAACAATGTTTTTATGTTTTTTTTCTTTGTTTCTGTGTGTGTGTGTGTCTTTTAGTGTGCAATATTGTTGTACTCATGTTGTTGACACAAATAAATGCTATTTCTTTCTTTCTTTCTTTCTTTCAATGTCCCGCGGCGGGAATCGAACCTCAGCCGGCTACTCGCCGCGCCGTGCCACAGAGGTCCCCAATTAGACACCGGGTGGGTGAGGCAAGGTAGGTACTCACGGCGCGTCGGAGTCTGCGAGCAGCGGGTCCTGCGGGCCGGGCTCGGCGTGCTTCTTGCCGCGCGCGCGCCCTCGCCCGCCGAGCCCGCTACCTCAGCCGGCTACTCGCCGCGCCGTGCCACAGAGGTCCTCAACTAGACACACGGTGGGTGAGGCAAGGTAGGTACTCACGGCGCTTCGGAGTCTGCGAGCAGCGGGTCCTGCGGGCCGGGCTCGGCGTGCTTCTTGCCGCGCGCGCGCCCTCGCCCGCCGAGTCCGCTACCACAGCCGGCTACTCGCCGCGCCGCAGAGGTCCTCAACTAGACACAGGGTGGGTGAAGCAAGGTAGGTACTCACGGCGCGTTGGAGTCTGCGAGCAGCGGGTCCTGCAGGCTGGGCTCGCGGGCTTCTTGCCGCGCGCGCGCCCTCTCCCACCGAGCCTGCTACCTCAGCCGGCTACTCGCCGCGCCGTGCCACAGAGGTCCTCAACTAGACACCGGGTGGGTGAGGCAAGGTAGGTACTCACGGCGCATCGGAGTCTGCGAGCAGAGTGTCCTGCGGGCCGGGCTCGGCGGGCTTCTTGCCGCGCGCGCGCCCTCGCCCGCCGAGCCCGCTACCTCAGCCGGCTACTCGCCCGCCGTGTCACAGAGGTCCTCAACTAGACACCGGGTGGGTGAGGCAAGGTAGGTACTCACGGCGCGTCGGAGTCTGCGAGCAGCGGGTCCTGCGGGCCGGAATCGGCGGGCTTCTTGCCGCGCGCGCGTCCGCCCTCGGAGCCGCGCGCCGCGAGGCTGCAACACGACACCACGTATTATGCAAATCATCTATATACATTACTATTTACCGATCCAAACGCGATCAATGCGATAGATAGATAGAAAATTCTTTATTGCACAAGACAAAAAGCAGTACATAGGTGAACTTAATGCTAATTAGCCTTTTCTTCAAACAAACCTTTGTGTAATGTAGAGTGGGTGGTAGTGCTCTTCAAAATAATTATAGGTTGAGATTAAATGATTAACATCAATAAATACCTACTCTAAATAACTAGCTATATAAATACCTAACATAATATAATACATATAACTAATTCAATAAATAACATACGCTCAATTTTGTTGAACATTTTGCAATGACAAAAAGTATTGGTACAGTTTGGACTTGAAGACTCCCATGGAAGCTACTTTCCTGACTTCTACTGGTTGAGAGTTCCACATGCGGATCGAAGTGACCTTAAAAGAGTAGGTGTAAAAAGAGGTCTTATGGGCAGGGGTCATGACTCATGAGTAGAAGATGTTGAGAGGATCGAGATAGATGGTCAGGAGAAAAAAGGGGAGGGAAACGTTCTTTTAAATAGTTTGGAGAAAGAGGATTGTGGAGGATGTTGTAAAAGAGACAGCGAGAAAGAGGATTGTGGAGGATGTTGTAAAAGAGACAGAGTAAGTGTGTATCCCGACGGTATCGAATTTTGAGCCATTTTAACTGTGAGCGGTAGTGTGAAATGTGGTCGTACTTACGTAGACCATAAACGTACCTGATGCAGAGATTCAACAACTGCTCAATTTTGTTAAGCTGTTCTTCGGTAGCGTCGGGATAACACACGTCTGCATAATCTAAAATAGGAAGTAGGATAGAGTTTACAAGAGTGACTTTAGCGGAAAAAGGTAGAAAATTTTGCATGCGCTTCAGAGCATGCATTGAACCATACATTTTCCTGCTGACTTCAGTGATATGCTGCTCCCAGGATAGGTTTTCAGAAAGGATAAGACCAAGATTCTTTACTTCAGAGCAATAGACTAAAGGAATGTCATAATATTTGCCGGAAGGGAGAGAGTTTTTGTCAAGTCTAGAATTAAAAGCCCTACTACCGGTGATCATCACTTGGGTCTTACTGGTGTTAATATGAAGACCAAACTTCTGTGACCATGAAGAAACAGCACGTAAATCTTCAGTCAGCAGGTTTACCGCATCAAGAATGTCATCAGGTCGGAAAGAAAGATATAATTGTACGTCATCAGCATACAAGTGAAAAGAAGCAAAACGTAGACCAGAAACTAGATTTAAGAAGATAGAGAAAAGAAGAGGATAAAATACTCCGCCCGGCGGAACGCCGGCAACTACGTTACACCAATCCCAGTGAGTATCATCGACTGTTGGCGTCCGCAGAGGTAAGATCGAAACCATTCACAGGTAGATAGGGAAATGTTTAAGGATCGTAGTATGGCTAGGAGTATGGAGTGATCAACACAGTTGAAAGCGTTACTGAAGGCGAGAAGAGTTATAAGGGTGAGCTGTCTATCGTCCATAGCAAATCTGATGTCATCAGTGATTTTGATGAGAGCTGTGCTAGCGCTGTGCATGCTATGTGCAGCGCGGAAGCCCGACTGGAAAGGATTTAAGAGAGAATGAGATTGATGGAAATTTGAGAGTTGATGGTGCACAACACGTTCCAGAACCTCAGATAGAAAGGCAAGAATGGAGGTAGGGCGAAAATCTTTAAGTTCAAAGGTAGCAGTTTTTTTTGGTATAGGAATAATATATGCTTTTCCAGAGGAAAGAGAGAAGTTTATGATATGAGAAATGTAAGGAACGAGTCTGGTGTGGGATGACGCACGGCTGGATTCGATACCCTCGGCGAGTCTAGTGTGGGATGACGCACGGCGGGATGCGATACCCTCGGCGAGTCTAGTTTGGGATGATGCACGGCTGGATTCCATACCCTTGGCGAGTCTAGTGTGGGATGACGCACGTCTGGATGCGATAAACTCGGCGAGTCTAGTGTGGGATGACGCATGGCTGGATGCGATTCCCTCGGCGAGTCTAGTGAGGGATGACGCACGGCTGGATGCGATACCCTCGGCGAATCTAGTGTGGGATGACGCACGGCGGGATGCGATACCCTCGGCGAGTCCAGTTTGGGATGACGCACGGCTGGATGCCATACCCTCGGCGAGTCTAGTGTGGGATGACGCACGTCTGGATGCGATAAACTCGGCGAGTCTAGTGTGGGATGACGCATGGCTGGATGCGATACCCTCAGCGAGTCTAGTGTGGGATGACGCACGGCTGGATGCGATACCCTTGGCGAGTCTAGTGCGGGATGTCGCACGGCTGGATGCGATACCCTCGGCGAGTCTAGTGTGGGATGACGCACGGCTGGATGCGATACCCTCGGCGAGTCTAGTGAGGGATGACGCACGGCTGGATGCCATACCCTCGGCGAGTCTAGTGTGGGATGACGCACGTCTGGATGCGATAAACTCGGCGAGTCTAGTGTGGGATGACGCATGGCTGGATGCGATACCCTCGGCGAGTCTAGTGTGGGATGACGCACGGCTGGATGCGATACCCTTGGCGAGTCTAGTGCGGGATGTCGCACGGCTGAATGCGATACCCTCGGCGAGTCTAGTGTGGGATGACGCACGGCTGGATGCGATACCCTTGGCGAGTCTAGTACGGGATGACGCACGGCTGGATTCGATACCCTCGGCGAGTCTAGTGTGGGATGACGCACGGCTGGATGCGATACCCTCGGCGAGACTAGTGAGGGATGACGCACGGCTGGATGCGATACCCTCGGCGAGTCTAGTGAGGGATGACGCACGGCTGGATGCGATACCCTCGGCGATTCTAGTGTGGGATGACGCACGGCTGGATGCGATACCCTCGGCGAGTCTAGTGAGGGATGACGCACGGCTGGATGCGATACCCTCGGCGAGTCTAGTGAGGGATGACGCACGGCTGGATGCGATACCCTCGGCGAATCTAGTGTGGGATGACGCACGGCGGGATGCGATACCCTCGGCGAGTCTAGTTTGGGATGACGCACGGCGGGATGCGATACCCTCGGCGAGTCTAGTTTGGGATGATGCACGGCTGGATGCCATACCCTTGGCGAGTCTAGTGTGGGATGACGCACGTCTGGATGCGATAAACTCAGCGAGTCTAGTGTGGGATGACGCATGGCTGGATGCGATTCCCTCGGCGAGTCTAGTGAGGGATGACGCACGGCTGGATGCGATACCCTCGGCGAATCTAGTGTGGGATGACGCACGGCGGGATGCGATACCCTCGGCGAGTCCAGTTTGGGATGACGCACGGCTGGATGCCATACCCTCGGCGAGTCTAGTGTGGGATGACGCACGTCTGGATGCGATAAACTCGGCGAGTCTAGTGTGGGATGACGCATGGCTGGATGCGATACCCTCAGCGAGTCTAGTGTGGGATGACGCACGGCTGGATGCGATACCCTTGGCGAGTCTAGTGCGGGATGTCGCACGGCTGGATGCGATACCCTCGGCGAGTCTAGTGTAGGATGACGCACGGCTGGATGCGATACCCTCGGCGAGTCTAGTGAGGGATGACGCACGGCTGGATGCCATACCCTCGGCGAGTCTAGTGTGGGATGACGCACGTCTGGATGCGATAAACTCGGCGAGTCTAGTGTGGGATGACGCATGGCTGGATGCGATACCCTCGGCGAGTCTAGTGTGGGATGACGCACGGCTGGATGCGATACCCTTGGCGAGTCTAGTGCGGGATGTCGCACGGCTGGATGCGATACCCTCGGCGAGTCTAGTGTGGGATGACGCACGGCTGGATGCGATACCCTTGGCGAGTCTAGTGCGGTTGACGCACGGCTGGATTCGATACCCTCGGCGAGTCTAGTGTGGGATGACGCACGGCTGGATGCGATACCCTCGGCGAGTCTAGTGAGGGATGACGCACGGCTGGATGCGATACCCTCGGCGAGTCTAGTGAGGGATGACGCACGGCTGGATGCGATACCCTCGGCGATTCTAGTGTGGGATGACGCACGGCTGGATGCGATACCCTCGGCGAGTCTAGTGAGGGATGACGCACGGCTGGATGCGATACCCTCGGCGAGTCTAGTGAGGGATGACGCACGGCTGGATAAGATACCCTCGGCGAATCTAGTGTGGGATGACGCACGGCGGGATGCGATACCCTCGGCGAGTCTAGTTTGGGATGACGCACGGCTGGATGCCATACCCTCGGTGAGTCTAGTGTGGGATGACGCACGTCTGGATGCGATAAACTCGGCGAGTCTAGTGTGGGATGACGCATGGCTGGATGCGATACCCTCGGCGAGTCTAGTGTGGGATAACGCACGGCTGGATGCGATACCCTTGGCGAGTCTAGTGCGGGATGTCGCACGGCTGGATGCGATACCCTCGGCGAGTCTAGTGTGGGATGACGCACGGCTGGATGCGATACCGTCGGCGAGTCTAGTGCGGGATGACGCAAGGCTGAATGCGATACCTTCAGCGTGTCTAGTGTGGGATGACGCACGGCTGGATGCGATACCTTCAGCGTGTCTAGTGTGGGATGACGCACGGCTGGATACGATACCCTCGGCGAGTCTAGTGTGGGATGACGCACGGCTGGATGCGATACCTTCAGCGTGTCTAGTGTGGGATGACGCACGGCTGGATGCGATACCCTCGGCGAGTCTAGTGTGGGATGACGCACGGCTGGATGCGATACCCTCGGCGAGTCTAGTGTGGGATGACGCACGGCTGGATGCGATACCCTCGGCGAGTCTAGTGTGGGATGACGCACGGCTGGATGCGATACCCTCGGCGAGTCTAGTGAGGGATGACGCACGGCTGGATGCGATACCCTCGGCGAGTCTAGTGAGGGATGACGCACGACTGGATGCGATACCCTCGGCGAATCTAGTGTGGGATGACGCACGGCGGGATGCGATACCCTCGGCGAGTCTAGTGAGGGATGACGCACGGCTGGATGCGATACCCTCGGCGAGTCTAGTGTGGGATAACGCACGGCTGGATGCGATACCTTCAGCGTGTCTAGTGTGGGATTACGCACGGCTGGATGCGATACCCTCGGCGAGTCTAGTGTGGGATGACGCACGGCTGGATGCGATACCCTTGGCGAGTCTAGTGCGGTTGACGCACGGCTGGATTCGATACCCTCGGCGAGTCTAGTGTGGGATGACGCACGGCTGGATGCGATACCCTCGGCGAGTCTAGTGAGGGATGACGCACGGCTGGATGCGATACCCTCGGCGAGTCTAGTGAGGGATGACGCACGGCTGGATGCGATACCCTCGGCGATTCTAGTGTGGGATGACGCACGGCTGGATGCGATACCCTCGGCGAGTCTAGTGAGGGATGACGCACGGCTGGATGCGATACCCTCGGCGAGTCTAGTGAGGGATGACGCACGGCTGGATAAGATACCCTCGGCGAATCTAGTGTGGGATGACGCACGGCGGGATGCGATACCCTCGGCGAGTCTAGTTTGGGATGACGCACGGCTGGATGCCATACCCTCGGTGAGTCTAGTGTGGGATGACGCACGTCTGGATGCGATAAACTCGGCGAGTCTAGTGTGGGATGACGCATGGCTGGATGCGATACCCTCGGCGAGTCTAGTGTGGGATAACGCACGGCTGGATGCGATACCCTTGGCGAGTCTAGTGCGGGATGTCGCACGGCTGGATGCGATACCCTCGGCGAGTCTAGTGTGGGATGACGCACGGCTGGATGCGATACCGTCGGCGAGTCTAGTGCGGGATGACGCAAGGCTGAATGCGATACCTTCAGCGTGTCTAGTGTGGGATGACGCACGGCTGGATGCGATACCTTCAGCGTGTCTAGTGTGGGATGACGCACGGCTGGATACGATACCCTCGGCGAGTCTAGTGTGGGATGACGCACGGCTGGATGCGATACCTTCAGCGTGTCTAGTGTGGGATGACGCACGGCTGGATGCGATACCCTCGGCGAGTCTAGTGTGGGATGACGCACGGCTGGATGCGATACCCTCGGCGAGTCTAGTGTGGGATGACGCACGGCTGGATGCGATACCCTCGGCGAGTCTAGTGTGGGATGACGCACGGCTGGATGCGATACCCTCGGCGAGTCTAGTGAGGGATGACGCACGGCTGGATGCGATACCCTCGGCGAGTCTAGTGAGGGATGACGCACGACTGGATGCGATACCCTCGGCGAATCTAGTGTGGGATGACGCACGGCGGGATGCGATACCCTCGGCGAGTCTAGTGAGGGATGACGCACGGCTGGATGCGATACCCTCGGCGAGTCTAGTGTGGGATAACGCACGGCTGGATGCGATACCTTCAGCGTGTCTAGTGTGGGATTACGCACGGCTGGATGCGATACCCTCGGCGAGTCTAGTGTGGGATGACGCACGGCTGGATGCGATACCCTCGGCGAGTCTAGTGTGGGATGACGCGTCAGAATGGCACTACTCACTATGGGTTACACCATCGTGGAAAATACACGTGACAAGTGGTGAGCTCATCGCCACCATTGCTTCCCACGACTGACGCTGCCAGGCTGCACATCTGAGCGGTGCTGAGTGGAGTGGGGGGCGCGGGACTGTAGGCACTGACCATGAGGAGCAGGAGCAGCAGCAGCACCAGCAGCACCAGCTGAAGGGCAGCTTGGCGGGCGCGCCGGCGGGCCGACAGCCGCGCGCCATCGCTGCGAGGCTGCACATCTGCAACGCACCCACGCCACTAGTCAGGACCACCACTGCTGGTAAAGCTGTTTGCTGCGAAGCATGTTTGGAAAGAGCCTACCTACTGTCTACATGATGTTGTTCGGAGGAGTTACGAGCGCGGCGTTTCGTCACGACCAGCTCAAATAATGGATACATCATATAACATTTGATTTGTCTAATATATCCACCATTTAGCACACCTAATACTCTCATGAGGTACCAACAGCTAAAGTTACATGAGCGTCATTGGATAGCTTGGAGACACTGCATGGTCGCGGACGCACGTGCGCCCGTAGGTACGTACAATCTGCGTACGGGAAATCTGTACCTGCTCTACATTATGTAAAGAGGTAAGAACCTACATTGAAAATACCCTCAATTTTCCCATTGTAGGTCACCTCTCTACTAGCTGTAGTGTATTCTGTGGCCGCGGTTTCTCGTCATAGGAGCTGCTCGGGCTCTGTTTAATACCGGTTTTCATCTTTTTGTATACTACAACCAATCGACCAAATTTTATTTCAACTTTTCTAGTAGGTGAAGCACGAATAGCAAACAAATACTCCTGCACCCGGCTGCTGTCCTGGTACCTATTATAGTAGATACATTACGGACCCCGCTAACGAGTATCAGGGCGCCCCCCGTGCCCCGTCGCGCGTCGCCCCCTATTCACTCCAAATATCCGGTAACCGGACAAGGTAGGTAGGTACCCTGCAGCCTGCTGTTCGTCTGAATAAATTGATATGTATATACTAGTATTACTTTATCTGTTGGATGCATTTAGGATAACTACCTAATAAATTCATACCGGATAGCGGTCGCTCCCATTACACATTTTTAAGGTTTTTTTTTGGGATGTAAAGTATCCTATAGCACAGAATATATAATAGTACAAGGACCTATAGCTCAATCCAGGTCATACCTGTTTAGTAAATCGGTTCAGCCGTTTCGGCGGGATTAAGTAACAAACATACTTTCACATTTATTATAATAGCTACCTAGTTATATTAGTGAGATTTACAAGCTGTTATATTTAACTTCACTTGTAATGTGTTAAAATCTGGCAACTGCATTTTAAACTAGTCCACCCAACAAGAATAGGTATATACTTAGGTAGTTTAAGTGAATCATGCACCCAATCCATTGAGCTGAAATTAGCTTACCTAGGTACCTGTCAAGTTTCGATGGCGTTGACAATACAATAACATGGCGGACGAGACAACGGAACTCCTCATTTTGATCTTACGGTTCCGATCAGTAAAAACAGAATATTATTCAAGAAATAAGTTTATGTAGCCGCGCTTCGCTCGGCTTCGTAGAGATGTCAGCATTATCTCGCCATGACTCATTCACACACACACCCTAGGACGTACCTACTCAGATAAGATCATCTAAGGGGCAGCGAACAAATGATCTTTGTGAGTCTAATCACTACATTTAAACCCATTGTGGGGAAACCCCATGGGAGTTCTGTGAGACGGTGCGGTTCGCGGCGCGGCGGATCCTTGCTCGCACGGCACGGGCGGGGCGGGAGCCAGGAAGCGACACCACTACGCTCTACCGGAGACCACGGCCGCGGCCGGACGGCACGACACGAGGGTCGGGCCGGCTGCGCGCGCGCTCGCTGGCGCGATGGCGCCGCGTAATTATAGCGCGTCCTCGATCGGCCGCGGAATAAACAAAGCGCGCTGGCAGCTTACGATCTCATCGTGGGACGCGCTGGGCGAGGTCGCCATGGTCGGGCTCGCAGTGCGCACGCGCGGCGCGCGGGTCGATGCGGGCGGCCCGCCGACACGCCGGCGCTAGCGGGGGCGCGGCATGCGGCGAGCGCGGCGGAGGCTGCACGGGCGAGGGCCGCGGTCCAGGCGCGACTGACGGCCGCGAGCGCCCGCCCCCGCGCGCCGCCGCCCGCCCTGCTGCGCCTGCGCGCTGCGACGCCCGCGCCCCGGCATGAATGAAAACCCGCGCGTCGTCGCTCGGCTCCCGGCGTCTATTGATTTTATGAACCGTACCCAGTCGTGTACGAGATTGTCCGTCAGAACTCGACCCCGAGAACCTACCTGGGTGACTTCCGTCCTTTCAAATGTTTAAACATCATAAAATTCGTTTATAGATCAGGTATAGTAGGGAATTAGCTGACTGTATTGAGTTACCTAATATGAGTTGAGTTGACTGTTGAGGTACCTAAGTACCTACCTACTGCATACAATAAGTAAGTTTTGAAAATATGTTAACGTGAAGTGTACGTCTTACGTACGCTTTATTTTTAAGAGCAGGGTAAAGGTTTTTTTTTATACTAATTGAATGACGGAACAAGCAGATGTGACCCGGACCCTTTACAGGACCACTCAGTTCTGTTCACAGAACAATAATACTCTCTATTGTTCGTCTGTCTGTCTGTCAAGAACTTTTTTTGTCAGGAACGGGTAAAGGTACCTATCACTATCAATCAATTCAATATTGATATATACTAATATTATAAAGAGGTAAAGTTTCTTTGTTTGTATGTAAGTAGGGGTAATCTCCGGAGCTACTGATCCTATTCCGAAAATAGTTTAACTAACAGGAAGCGCATTATCCGAGTGCTTCAGTAGGCTATGGTCAGCTCCGCCGCGCCAATGCATGCCTAATATTTGGATGGTAATCGCGAAAATATGTAGAAATCTTTTCAATACTTCCAGTAGCCTTACAATTCTAAATTATGGAACTGACACCGCCGTCCATTATGCTCAGTTCGTTCCATCCAAAGGTTGCCTGGAAGAGATCGCTCTCAGCGATAAAACCGCCCATTGTTTTGCCTGTTTTTTTTAAATGTTATTATTGTTATTTTTTGTATTGTTTCTGTGTGGTAATCAATCTATCTATCTGATTCTTTTTTTTTTTAAATTGTGTAATTTCGAAATTTAACCCCAAAATGGGCTAGTGAAGTTTGTAAGGAAAAGTGTCTGAAACTAGAAAAAGACTGATGATTACGCTTCTACAGTACGAAACCCTCAGACCTCGCTCGCACTTGTCCGTTTTTATTAATACAACAATGTAGCAAACATGTGCCCAGGGGCCATTAGAGGCCCAAGTCTGAGACCGGCAGCAACCATTGTAACGATGGCCGTGACAACGATCGTCGGTGTATGACGTAGGGGAGAGGGTCCAAAAGTGGGCACCCCGCCTAAACCTTCGTTTATATCGTAATTTCAATAGTTTGGCCACACTACACGTGGACGGGCCCCCTTCCCCGCCCAACACGCAGCAGTCATTCAGTCCTGCTCGATCGCGAAATTTAGAGATTATGTTTAATTATCAAAAAACATTGCGACAAAAGACAAAGCGGGCAGGTATAAGTGAGCATGTGCCCAATTTACCCTGCATAGCAATTGGCTATGCGCAATTAATTTTAAACTTTAAAGTATTTATTAATACTATGTATAGGTACGTGCCCACTATGTTCAATATGCAAATGACTATATTTATATTAAACATACGGCTTTTTCCCGAAAGGGTATGCCGAGGCTGAATGGGCCTCTTTTCACTATGGGTTCCCTTAAGTGCCCGCTTTGGCCCCCTTCCCCTACCTAATACGAGAGGAATATATTTACCTAATACCCTACTTAGAAGGGACTTCTTTACCTCCTGATTATATCCCAATCTTCCTACAGGTAATTATTATGTAGGTAATAATAATTATTATACCTATAGTTACTCATAGTTAACCTGTCATTGCTGATTTATATAATAATAATAAATAATATGTTTATTTGAATCCAAATATGGCTCACCGTTCATCCTTTATGTTATACCTACCTAAATATCTCACTTTCTTTACTAATCTTTTTTTTAAAAATAAATCTTTTATTATCAGAACACAAACCATTTCAATTAATTGAATCAACTCACAAACCCTAACAGGACAATTATTCTCGATATTAGTTTAAATCCACACTCAAAGTTGATCAAAACGAGACTAAATTGAGAATCGACTGAAAATTTCTTATTCGGTATCCTGCTAATAACAATTTAACACAAGTAATTAATAACAATTTAGTCTACTTTCGAACCGTGGCCTTAGATTAGAGCTTAGAGCATTGCAGGCCTCCGTGCCGTGTTGTTCGATGGATTAGAGTGAAGATCTCTGTTATTATTGAGACTGAAACTCGAACGCTTAAAAGTTTATCCGAGATTATTGACTGAAGTTTTAGCATGGATAAACTTATAAGCGTTCAAGTTTCAGTCTCGTTTCGATAAAATCGCATTTGTCAGCTGTGCAGAATAACATTTGTGGCATTTATGTAATTGACACTGGATCGGAACATGATCCGAACTTTGTTTTGACTATTTATTTTTACCCGAATTGGGCTTCTGAAAACAAGTGCCTGTACGCGTAGCAGCTTGTAGCACGACGGCGCTACGAGCAGGCGCCGGGCGCGGCGTAGCGGGTTCGGCGAACTCCCGCTACGTGCGGCTACGACAGTGCCTCTCGCTACGCCGTAGTACCTCGATCGACGTCAATCAAATTATTGACTCCTAACTCCTATCTAGGAATAATATGCTTGATTTAATTGCAAATTCATTTGATAATTTAATTTAATAATTTCGAAAATAAATCAAATAAGATTACGATAGGTACTTATACACAAAAATCTTAAAACTGACGACCCCATCGAAGGTCTTCGTACTTTTGTGATAGGGTCTTAAAACAATTTTTTGGTAAGGCATACGTAATCTCTAGTAAGGCCGAGCCTGTGCTATAGGTACTAGTTCCTTCCATTTTAACAACTTCAATAAGTTTAGCATCAGTAATAAACAACAAAACACACAACCTACATCTTACCGAATATTACCAAACAACCCCATATTAAGTATCGCGAACAAAATCACTTAAGGTGAATGCTCACGTTTGCGGCGCGAGATTCAAATTTTTTGGTGTTTTTTGCCCTTTACAGGTCATCAACACTTCTTCAGATGACGAAAGTTGAGTTCGCGACAACTAGGAGACCTAATACACATGTTTTAATTGATTGTATCTCATAAATATCATCAGTTTAGCTACGATACCCCTAAACAAACAAAAACACTGTAAAAATGTGTTTAGGGGTATCATAGCTAAACTAATGATATTTATGAGATACTATCAATTAAAACATGTGTGTTAGGTCTCCTAGTTGTCGCGAACTCAACTTTCGTCATCTGAAGAAGTGTTGATGACCTGTAAAGGGCAAAAAACACCAAAAAATTTGAATTTCGCGCCGCAAGCGTGCGCATCCACCTTAAGTAACAAAGAATAAATATTTATGGAAGCTGCTATAATGCCGAAGCTATAATTGGATACTACATCGAGTCTAAGGCAAAAACAGCTGCCAGAAGCTAGGCATCCTGAATAAGGTAAAGTGTTACTTAACGCCAGGACAGCTTCTAAGTCTAGGTAGCTATATAAAGCTCAAGTCCGGGCTGGTATGGAGTACTGCTGCCATGTTTGGGATGGCTCGGCCAAACACCAGCTTGCTGCCTTAGACTCGATTGAACGCAGAGCTTTCAGGCTTATAGGTGAGCAACATATGGCGGAGACTAAGATCCAGAGTCTCGAGCACCGCCGTAAAGTCACATGCCTTTCGATTTTCTATAGGTTACATTTCGGAGAATGCTCCCAGGAACTTCACGATTTAATGCCACCATCTCGTTTTCATCATAGGACGAGCAGACGCACGGCTCGGTACTATCCTTACCTCATTAGTATACCCTCTATTCGTGCTAAACTTTTCAGTTCTACCTTCCTTACCTACTCAACTAGGTTTCAAGCGGACGGAGCCGCAGAGCTATATATATGCTAGTCTAAATTTCTAAGGTTTTAAGTTAAATAAGTATAACGGTAAAGTTAAATAATTTCATCGTTAGTTTAGATTTTTATTTTTCAGTAGGCATGCTTGTATAGTCGACAATAATATGAATAATCGAAAGCAGTCCGCTGGGGGCGCTAGTTGGAGAGGCGCGACGCTCACGAGTGCAAGCACGAAGCACGGGACCACACGGAGCGAGCACCCTGTGTCACTGGGCTCCGAGACGGCGGCGCCGCGCCTCCGAGCGCGCGCTAGTGGCAGCCGGTCGATGCGCGAGTGAATGGGCTCAGGGGGGGCCCGCAGGGCGGGCGGGCGCTCGCAGGGCGGCGGGAGGCGGGTGGCGTCAGTCGCGGCCAGCGCGCCGCTCCGAGCTGTGGTGTCCCCTCGCGCCAGCACCGCACCGCGCCACCGCGCCAGCGCCCTCGGCAGGTGAGCCCTCGCCTCACGCCCGCCACCGCGCCGCGGCCCTCCCGCCCCGCGCCCGCGCCCTATTGATCGCTCCCCCACGCGGCGCGGCTCGGCATGGTGACGTCACCTCGTATCCGTCCCGGTGCGTGAGTTCAACTCTTGATCATCGAATTCATCGAGCTCGTGCATACTCTGCGAGCGGCGATACAACTATCGCCACGCCCCATTGTCGATGCATCTTTTGCGAGCTCTCGCGGAGTAGCCGCCACGAGCGCTAACCGCGCACCCTTGCGTGCGGCAGGCCGGTGGGGTGGGCTCAGGGCGGGGGCGGGGGCAGGCAGGGGTGGTGCTTGATTCGGGATGCACTTGCAGGGGGGCGCTGTGTGTCCCGCGGCCGCGGCGCCGCGACACACTCAGTTAGATCATCACCCGTTAGACTCCACTGCTGGACGAGGCCGGGTCGGTAGACGAGGCCGGGTCGGTAGACGAGGCCGGGTCGGTAGACGAGGCCGGGTCGGTAGACGAAGCCGGGTCGGTAGACGAGGCCGGGTCGGTAGACGAGGCCGGGTCGGTAGACGAGGCCGGGTCGGTAGACGAGGCCGGGTCGGTAGACGAGGCCGGGTCGGTAGACGAGGCCGGGTGGCTAGACGAGGCCGGGTGGCTAGACGAGGCCGGGTCGGTAGACGAAGCCGGGTCGGTAGACGAGGCCGGATCGCGCCTCCATAACATACAATGCAGAGAATTTGCCATGATCACCGCCTAGTAGTATAGCAATAGACAATAGACAATAGGTATTGTAATAAGAGGCATTCCCGGTGTAATTATTTTACTTCCAGTTGCGAACCCGCCTTCGCTCGGGTAAACATTAACTTCCAGTCATCAATATTGAGCCATATGCTGCCAAAGATAATTTAAAACTAAGTTTACATGCTTCATCGAATATTACTCAAAGCTAGTAAACAAAGTAGGTAGTTATTGACTCACAACAATAAACCTTCAATAAACACTGATATACTCTCCTCTGATCCTCTGGTTATCAGACCCGCAGACTCTTCCAATCTTCAAAAAGATAATGTTCAATAATTATTTGTCTATCTCGCGAAGCTGTTAATTCTAGTCATGTTATATTTATTTATTTGTATTTTGTGTAGTTATATTTTGTATACGAGAAGTATTACGTATTTATGGGTGTGTTATGTTTTTTAAATTATATTGTAATACATATATGTACTTTTATTTATTTATTTGATTTATACCACCGTCCTTTATCGTTCTCGTCAATTCCAGTCCATCCCAAGGTTCTCTGGAAGAGATCGCTCTCAGCAATAAGACCGCCCATTATATTTACATACTTATTTTTCTGATTGTTTTGAATCTGTTAATTTTTATATGGTGTGCAATAAAGTGTTATCTATCTATCTACTCGTAGAGACGATAAAGCGACACATCAAACGCGCGTAAAAAAACCGGCCAAGTGCTAGTCGGACTCACGCACGAAGGGTTCCGTACCATTATCTATAAAAACGGCAAAAAAAACACGTTTATTGTATGGGAGCCTCCTTAAATATTTATTTAATTCTATTTTTTAGTAGTTTCTGTTATAGCGGCAACAGAAATACATCATCTGTGAAAATTTCAACTGTCTAACTATCACGGTTCATGAGATACAGCCTGGTGACAGGCGGACAGACAGACAGACAGCGGAGCCTTAGTAATAGGGTCTCGTTTTACCCCTTGGGTACGGAACCCTAAAAATATTACGTTTAATATAGTAAAAGCCGCGTTTTTTTTTTAAATATTAGGGCTTAAACAATGAATTTTCCGATTTGTACTGAAAAATTTAAACTCGTTTTTATTAAAAATATTTACCCTCATTATCTATACTATACATTGCTGCCATCTAAACGGAAGTTAATTAATGCCTTTACGATATAACTCTGGGGATCTAGATTCAACAAACTGTGTGAAAGCATTTTGTACTGCCTCCTGGGAATAGCTTTTTTGTCACGTAGAAAATACACCACCACTTTACCACTTTGGAAGTGTCTCTCGCGTAAACTATTCAGTTTAGAAAAAAATATATTAGAAACATTAATATCATTTTTGAAGACCTATCCATAGATACCACACAAGTATGGGTTTGATGAAAAAAAAATGAGTTTCAGTTCTAAGTATACCCCAAAAATTTCTTGTTTTTTTTTCTATTTTTGTGTGAAAATCTTAATGCGGTTCACAGATGCATCTACTAACCAAGTTTCAACAGCATTAGCTTTTATAGTATCGGATAAAAGTGGCTGTGACATACACGGACAGACAGACAGATAGACAGACAGACATGACGAATCCATAAGGAATCCGTAATTTTGTTACGGAACCCTAAAAACAATTGAAAGTCGAAAATCGAATGATGCACATTTTTAAAAAAGAAGAACCTGATAAGTGTCATTTGAAAAAAGTTTCACATGAAAATCTCACACCATGAAGGTTTTATGCCAATTCAAAGTAATACATCGGCAATTTCAAACTTTTACCCCTACCTGCTAGGTATTTAAATCAAAGAACCACCCCATGACCAAAGACGAAGCGATATGTTAATTCATTTATTAAAATCGGTTCAGTGCTTTTCGAGATTCGCAGGTTCATCCATGCACACATACAAACATACAAATATAGCTACATAAAGGCCAAACCACCCTACTGAAGCAAGATCTAGCTTCGTTATCCCTCACTGAAGTAGTCGGGCAAAAATTGTAGAAGAAATACGATTTGTTGTCAGTTCAGATAATGTGGTAGGTAATGTGCTTGGTGTGTGCGCAGGTGCACTATCTCGCGGAGGGACGAGAGGCATGGAGGGCGGCGCGGGCGCGGGCAGCGTGGCGTCGCTCACGATGGACTGCGAGGACATGTTCAAGGAGATCACCAAGAAGCTGTACGGCGAGGAGGCGACCGTGGGCGTGGTAGGCGTCGAGTTCCCGGCCGCCGAGCGCGACCTGGAGGAGGACCTGCGGCCCGAGGAGCACATCACCGCGTGGGGGCTCGCTGCGCTCATGCAGAACGGCTTCCCGCCGCCCGGCATCCTGCAGGCCAACTTCACGCCGCGCACCGACCCCACGGCCGAGGACCGCTGGACGGCGGCCGAGGAGCCGCTCGCGTGGGCGCACTCGCGCGTGGCGGCCTACAACCCGGCGCAGCGCCTCTTTAAGTGTGCTGACTGCGAGTGCGTCGGCTTCCTGGCGCGCGTCGCGGAGCACTGGCTCGGCACTCACTCGCAGGCGCGCGCCTTCCAGTGTCCGCTGGCGGGCTGCGGCTTCGCGTCCGGCTGGGCACGCAGCGTGCGCCAGCACTTGGCGCGCGACCACCACTCCGACCCCGCCGCGGCCGACCACCTGCTGCGCGATAACCCCGCGCTCGACGACCTCACGCGCTACCTGCAGCGCCTCAAGAGCAAGGTAGGTACCTACTCACTCGCCTTTCCCATCCCACGTGTGTCGTGCTCACTGCCCCCTCCCTGTCTCGCGCAGGTGGAGTCCCTCCGGCACGAGAGGCGGCCGTCGTCGGGCGGCAGCGGCGGCAACGCGAGCAGTGGCGAGCAAGTGGGCGCGGAGGCGGGCCCTGCTGCGGGCGCTGGCGCCGGCGACGGCAAACGATACGCGTGCGGCGCCTGTCCCTACGCCACGGACCGGCGCGACCTGTTCACGCGCCACGAGAACATCCACCGCGACGAGAAGCCCTTCCACTGCTATCTGTGCCAGAAGCAGTTCAACCGCGCCGACCACGTCAAGAAGCACTTCCTGCGCATGCACCGCGACCAGCCCTACGACCTCAACCGCATCCGCCGCCAAGCCGCCAAGCCGCAGCCGCAGCCAGCACCGGCAGCCGCTGCCCCCGTCCATTACTACTCCAAGCCGCCGGCCGAGCCGCCGCCGCCGGCGCCGGCGCCCTCGATGCCCACGCTGCTGCCGGCGCCGAGCGCTCCCCAGCTGCAGGTGGAGTACCGCGCGCCGCCGCCGCCGCTCGTCAAGCAGGAGCGCGTGCAGCTCAAGCTGGAGCCGGCTCCGCCCGCGCCGGCGCCCCTCCCGCACAAGCAGCCTGCCCCCGCGCCCGCGGCCGCCCCCGCGCCCGGCGCCGCACGCCGCAAGGTGAGTCCCGCGCCGCCCGCGCGCCGCCGCGACACGCTCCACACGCCCTCACCACGCTCCTCTCCGCAGGGCGAGCGGCGCTACGCATGCTGCTATTGCGCGTGGTCGGGCGTGGACAACTGGTGCCTGAAGCGGCACCTCAACACGCACCTGAAGCCGTTCGCGTGCGCGCTGTGCGAGTACAAGGCGGCGCGCGCCGAGCGGCTCGCCACGCACGTGCACAAGGTGCACAACAAGAAGGCGTGCGGCAAGTGCGCCTTCCTGGGAGACGACCACCTGCAGCTCGCCGTGCACCTGCGCGACGCACAGTCAGTACCCCCCACTCTCTTAAACTGGTCAAAAATTCTAAAAATCGGCTCCGGTTTCGTTTCAACGTCATTTTGTGAGCCATTTTGGCAACATGACTTTTCCGATGTAAAAAAGCCTGCCGAATTCGGTTCTGAATGTTGCCAAGCCGAATTTTGGCTCACCTCCCCCCTATCCCCCTTTTTTCCTCGAAATATGTATCTAACCGCGGTTTTTTCGATTTTAACCAAAAAGTAATATTGTTAGAAAAAAAGTGTCAACGACAGAAATAATCTCTATAAAATTTTCTATAACATGGTGCATAAACTTTTTTGGTAGGGCTTATGGTTTGTGAGCAATATCTTCCGGAACTTCATGTTTTTTCAATAATTTTCATAAATAAAAACAAAATCTAGTTCAACGGCATTTTGTGGGCTATTTTGGCAACGTGACTTTTCCGCAGTAAAAAAGCCTGCTGAATTAGATTCTGAATGTTGACAATCCCAATTTTGGCTCCTTTGCTCTAAATTCAAGATGGCGGCCAAAATGGAACCTTAACTTAAGAGCCATATTATAACTCGAGTTTAAAAAACATATGGAGGCTCCGTGGTTTTTTTTATAATGTTTATCAAAATAAAAATAAAATTAAGAAGTTCGGGAAGATATTGCTCACAAACCATACACGTTACAGACTTCACTTTAACCGTAAGTAAAGCTACCGAGCCGGAGGTACTTCCGGTGTCGATTGGAGTTGACACGACTCCATGGAATTCAGTCGTAAAAGAAAATTATTTAAATTTCCTAAATTGCCGCCATCTTGTTTTTGTCCACTTCCGGTACTCGGACGGACTTCCGGTTATCAAAATTGAGTTCAGCGGCCCCCAAAGCCTATGCCAGGACACCTAACACGACTAGAATCGAGTTATAATATGGCTTTTAAGTTAAGGTTCCATTTTGGCCGCCATCTTGAATTTAGAGCAAAGGAGCCAAAATTGGGACTGTCAACATTCTGAATCGAATTCAGCAGGCTTTTTTACTGCGGAATAGTCACGTTGCCAAAATGGCCTACAAAATGCCGTTGAACTAGAAAATGTTTTTGTTTATGAAAATTATTGAAAAAACATGAAGTTCCGGAAGATATTGCTCACAAACCATAAGCCCTACCAAAAAAGTTTATGCACCTTGTTAAAGAAAATTTTATAAGTAGAGATCCTTTTTGACGTTGATACTTTTTTTCTAACAACAATATTTTTTTGATAAAATCGTAAAAACCGCGGTTAGAGACATATTTCAAGAAAAAAAGGGGGATAAGGGGGAGGGCAGCCAAAATTCAGCTTGGCAACATTCAGAACCGAATTCAGCAGGATTTTTTACATTGGAAAAGTCATGTTGCCAAAATGGCTCACAAAATGCCGTTGAACTTGAAAATTTTAATATGAGTTACCGGTCTATCTCTATCAACTATCTAATATAGGTACTATTTCTGACAGTCGTGCTGAATTGTTCTAGGGTCATTGAATTTAAATGTAACCCAAAAATTCCGTTCCAGCGGGACTCGAACCGCATCTTCACCTCTAATCGGCGATGCCTTGACCAGTTTGGTCATGAGACGAGCTAACGTCAAATTTGTGGGCACTATCAACTCGGCTAAGCGCCGATGGATGCCATGTACAGGTGTTTCATTTGGAAACATAACTGTTCAATTCGAAGTACCCATCTTTCACGTCTAAGCTGAATAAAAAAACAAATGAAAGTCAAAAATCGAATGAAAAACATTTTTTTTTTCATTCGAATCCTATAGGAAATCTTATAGGTATTATGTGAAAAAAGTTACACACAAATCTCACACCATGAAGGTTTTATGTCAATTCAAAGTATATATTACTATACAACGGCAATTTCATACTTTCACCCATATTATTTATCTTATATATTAGTTACCTGACCAAAATGCAGCTGACTGTAAGATCTTGTAGGAGCTACCTCGTCTGTTCCAGCCACATCGAGAGCCGCAACCTGAAAGTGCCGACAACAGTATCGCGCGGCGCGCCCGTGGTCACGCACGCGCCCGCGCCGGCGCCTGCGTCCGCACCCGCGCCCGCCGGCGCCAGCTTCATCGTCGGCAGCGCGCAGCAGCAGCAGCAGGCCGACGGCGCGGGCGCGGGGCGGCGGCGCGAGGCGCGCGCGGCGGGCGCGGCACGCCTGTTCGGGTACCTGGAGGCGTCGGACGGCTCGGGCGACGAGTACGAGGCGGCGGCGCTCGCCGGCGGCGAGTACGCGCCCGCGCCGCCCGTGCCCGCGCCGCCCCCGCACTACGCGCGCGACAAGGAGAACGCGGCGCCCCTGCAGCACGCCGGCCCCGGCACGGCGCTGCTGCACGACCACTGCCTGCGCTATTAACCTACCTACCGACCTTATTGTCTGTAAGTAAATAATCGCTAAGTAGGAAACATCTTCTTTTTTTGTTAAAATTTAACCCAAATAGACGATTTCAGTGTAGTTCCGTAAACATTTAATTCATAAGCTAATAGGTACCACTTACAGTTAATTACAATAGGTATAGGAGCCGCAAGGCTAAATGTATTTTTTCACTTAGCTTTCGGACGTACCTATGTGTTATGGAGTCGCTGCGGAAGTATGTGTTATCATGGGGCCGCTGCGGACGTATGTGTTATCATGGGGCCGCTGCGGACGTACCTTTGTGTTATCATGGGGCCGCTGCAGACGTACCTATATGTTATCATGAAGCCGCTGCGGACGTATGTGTTATCATGGGGCCGCTGCGGACGTACCTATGTGTTATCATAGGGCCGCTGCGGACGTATGTGTTATCATGGGGCCGCTGCGGACGTACCTATGTGTTATCATAGGGCCGCTGCGGACGTATGTGTTATCATGGGGCCGCTGCGGACGTACCTTTGTGTTATCATGGGGCCGCTGCAGACGTACCTATATGTTATCATGAAGCCGCTGCGGACGTATGTGTTATCATGGGGCCGCTGCGGACGTACCTATGTGTTATCATAGGGCCGCTGCAGACGTATGTGTTATCATGGGGCCGTTGCGGACGTACCTATGTGTTATCATGAAGCCGCTGCGGACGTATGTGTTATCATGGGGCCGCTGCGGACGTACCTATGTGTTATCATAGGGCCGCTGCGGACGTATGTGTTATCATGGGGCCGCTGCGGACTTACCTTTGTGTTATCATGGGGCCGCTGCAGACGTACCTATATGTTATCATGAAGCCGCTGCGGACGTATGTGTTATCATGGGGCCGCTGCGGACGTACCTATGCGTTATCATAGGGCCGCTGCAGACGGTTCAAACCTCCCGCAATACCATTTCCTTTCTTGTTAAAACTTCAAGAAACTCTATTGGCTCGCATAAAGTTTCTACGCATATTTTTGATTGGCATAATTATTTTCCAAGTACATTTTTCTTCCCATGTAATTTAATAGGCTAAATTAGCATATATGAAATATATAAAACTAATTTAATAACGAACATTCTATTGCGTTTATTAATAAAGACAAAATGATATGGCAAAAAAACTAATATTAGGGGTTAAACTATGAAATTGCCGATTTGTACTGAAAAATTGAAACTCGTTTTTTTCATATTTATCCTCATTATTTATACATTGCCGCCATCTAAACGGAAGTTCATTTATGCCTTTAGGATAGAACTCTGGGATCTAGATTCGACAAACAGTGTGAAAGCATTTTAATAAAAATTTAAGAAAAAAACAATTGAAAGTCCAATATCGAATGATGCACCTTTTTTAAAAGAAGAACCTCATAGGTATCATATGCAAAAAGTTTCACACGAAAATCTCACACCATGAAGGTTTTATGTCAATTCAAATTATATATTACTATACAACGGCAGTTTCATACTTTAACCCCTATTATTACTAAAATTATTATTTAAAAAAAACATTATATAAAAAAATGTATCAAAACAGGAAACCACCGACCGCGGAGCAAGGCCCCAACGGTCGGAGGCTAGGGCTGCAGGGAGAGGAACCTCTCTCTGCCCCGAGAAGCGGCCGTTCAGGCGACCTGGACCCAAATCGCGCTCATTTTGAACGTTATTACCAGAACAAAACCAGAAACGTACACGTAACACTAAACTAACACTAACTCCTAAAGACATCAGCTTATCCAACCCTTCGACCAAAGTAAAAAGTACTTTTTACTTTGGTCGAAGATACAACCCACCAACGGGACTGAAACTAAGCGCCGAAAGGAACAACAGAAAATATGGGAACGCAGACAGGACTGAGCAAACAAAGTCGATGCTCCCAGCCAGGAACAAAAGATAACAAACACATTGTTAAAGCTGAAACGCGAAGACCTACGGACGATTGTGGGCATCATCACGGGACACTGTGATCTCAACCACCATCTGCTAAAGACAGGGGCCGCGGACAGTGGTCTGTGTCGCGGCTGTCTTCAAGACGAGGAGCATGTGACACTACACTGCACAGCCACAAATGAAGCCAGAGATATCCGGACTCCAGGAGCTAGTAGTAGTACGTAGAGCTTTTTTGTGTAGTAGTAGTAGAGCTTTTTTGTGAAAGAGTTCGTCCGGGGGGTACTACCACCATACTTATTTCTGCCGCAAAGCAGTAGTGCTCGCATTGCTGTGTTCCGGTTTGAAGGGTATGGGTGCCGGTGAAATTACAGGCACATGAGACTTTTCATCTTTATGTCTCAGGGTGGCGAGCGCAGTGCAATGCCACATAGGGCGCGTCCTAGGTGGACGTGACCTGTGAGGTAATGCACTGTTCATAGGCAGAGGTTACCGCTTAACATCAGGTGGGCCATCTGCTTGTTCCGTCATTCAAGTAGTATAAAAAAATAAAAAATAAAAAGCTCTCCCTCGGGGATACTGGAACAGTGCTGCCTTCAGCCTTCTTTCATTCCTTCTCCGCTATTTTAAGGAGTTGGCGGCTGGGCTAGGATTTGCAGGGGGACAAGGCACAATACACCCCAGTGCGGGACGTTAGTGCAGATCTTATTTCCCCCATTTAGAATTAGGATAAGGTTAGGTTAGGACTCCTATGCTGGTAGTAATAATAACAAGTATGCTAAAAGGCAAGTGCGAAAATAAAATATGCCAAACTAAAATAGGGCAAAAAAACTTTATGCGAAACAATGGGCACCCCATAAAAATTCATGTACCGACGTGGCCACTTTGTATGGTCCGCAGGCCCGGTGTGGTGGTAGGTAGGTACTTATGTTAGAGCTAGCTAGTGACTGTGAATTTTGTCTCTTGAAATTGATTATTTTTCGATTTCTTTTTTATTACATTTTGCCAAGATACCTACACCTTGGTAAGTTAGTAGATACTAACCTAGCTCTTCTAGGTAAGTTAGTTAGAAGCCAACTTCTAATGGACTCAAATAAAGTGAAACTGCGCTGTGATAGGTTACCTAGAAGAGCTATTTATGCTCTACTCCTAATGAGCCCTGCCTGTCACTGATTGACAACATCCTGTGCAGTGGTAACAGATGGCAATACCATATAGCATTGTATAAATTTTGGTGGATTTGTGATAGGAACCTCTGTTTTTTTTGTATATATAGATTTTAAGTATGTATATGTTTTGCAGAAAAATGATTCTAAAATGTACACTTCACAAACAACATTTCCCAAATATTAATGTCGCAAACTATTTTGTTGTTATACGCAAATGTTAATTCCTAAAATAAGCCGAAATAAATACGAAGATTTATTTTTATACCCAAAATAACATCAAAGTAAAAAACTTAACGTTGACGTACAGTTTAGTTGATACATTGATACATACAACAGTATTCGCAGTTTAGTTGATACATTGATACATACAACAGTATTCGCATGATCAATAGGCTGGCTGGGTTTAAGGTGGATGCTCACGCTTGCGGCGCGAAGTTATTTTTTTTTGATGTTTTTTGCCCATTACAGCTCGTCAACACTTCTTCAGATAGCAAAAGTTGATTTCACGAGAACTAAGAGACACACATGTTTTAATTGATAGTGTCTCATAAATATCATCAGTTTAGCTACGATACCCCTAAACAAAAAATGTGTTTAGGGGTATCCTAGCTAAACTGATGATATTTAAAAAAATGAACTTCGCGCCTCATCCGTGAGCATCCACCTTAACTTTGTAGAACGCTGCACACACTCATCTTTACTGTCTGATAATTAGCAGCAAGTATAATGCGCGTGGTTTCCGATCTCGTAACATATTTAACATACCTTTCATGTTCAGTATGAAATATGGATGTAATGGCTGGTGAAGAAAGCAGTGATAATCAATTAGACTTTAGATACAATGTTATGTTTAAAACGACTTAATAGCATTCTAGATATATCTAATATATTTAGATCTTGTGTTTATTTTGTTGATAGACGATAAGACTTGTACGTACATAAATAAATAAAATTGATTCCATTTTTTTTCCGGATTCATATTTTCAACCTTAGTCTTCCGTCACAGTCAGTTGTTGATCTGCTCATTGAGTGACTTTGAATGTATAGAAATAAAAGCAATGATTTGGTAATACTGGTTTAATGAGTATACTTAGATATGGGAGGCCGGCCGCCTCGCTTACACAATACATTCGTACATACTAGCACATCAATACGAGTGATGCGTCGATGCTTACAACTAAAGAGAGACGGATAGCGCGGGCCGGCTCGACCGTCGCTCGTAAAATTACCTCGAAAAATACACTCTTATTATACCCGCGCGGCGGAGCAACGTAATAAAAATACACTCTTATTATACCCGCGCGGCGGAGCAACGTAATAAAAATACACTCTTATTATACCCGCGCGGCGGAGCAACGTAATAAAAATACACTCTTATTATACCCGCGCGGCGGAGCAACGTAATAAAAATACACTCTTATTATACCCGCGCGGCGGAGCAACGTAATAAAAATACACTCTTATTATACTCGCGCGGCGGAGCAACGTAATAAAAATACACTCTTATTATACCCGCGCGGCGGAGCAACGTAATAAAAATACACTCTTATTATACCCGCGCGGCGGAGCAACGTAATAAAAATGCACTCTTATTATACCCGCGCGGCGGAGTAATGTAATAAAAATACACTCTTATTATACCCGCGCAGCGGAGTAATGTAATAAAAATACACTCTTATTATACCCGCGCAGCGGAGTAATGTAATAAAAATACACTCTTATTATACCCGCGCAGCGGAGTAATGTAATAAAAATACACTCTTATTATACCCGCGCGGCGGAGTAATGTAATAAAATACACTCTTATTGTATCGGAACTTAATAAAAATACATACAGTGCCGTGAGTCATATCAGAGTCCGCGCGCCTCGCACACCGGCGCCGAACATCTCATAAAAAAATATGTAGACACTAGCCACGCCAGGTACGTCATTCACTTATGATAATTCATTAAAAAGTGTCATTTTATAAAACTTTAGCCTGAATACAGTGAATAAAACATCATAACATAATAACGTTAGAAAATGCATCATCTATAGGACGACCGCTTAACTGGCGCATCTCCCGCACGGTAAGAAGGGAGCGGGGACGGGTAGCGCTACACACGGAGTCAATAATCCAAATCTCGAGATAGGCATTGTTGGCAAAGTATAAAATATAATTGAAGTAACTGTATTTTTAAGAATTTTTTAATATCTAGTAGTTTAGTAATATACATTGTATGCTATTTGCTTAGCTTGCTAGTTTTTTTTTTTTTGCAAAACTGGAAGAGCGATTTATCTTGGGATTGATCTTGGCAAGTCGTTTACCTTGTGCGTTTATGTCCAAGCGTCCATAAAAAAATACCAACCGCGCGCTGCGAGCACCGCCAGCGCACTGCCGCGCATGACGTGGGCTCTCTGCTCCGCGCACCTCTCTCACCCACCCGGCAACATCTCCCCCGCTCCCTTCTTAACGCGAAAGAGACACGCCAGTTAAAGTGGATGCGCACGCTTGCGGCGCCAAATTATTATTTTTTGGTGTTTTTTGCCCATTACAGCTCCTCAACACTTCTTCAGATAGCGAAAGTTGAGTTCGCTAGAACTAGGAGACTTAACACACATGTTTTAATTGATAGTATCTCATAAATATCATCAGTTTAGCTATGATACCCCCTAAACTTTACATTTTACCTACATTTTTAGTGTTTTTTTTTTGTTTATGGGTATCTTAGCTAAACCGATGATATTTATGAGATACTATCAATTAAAACATGTGTGTTAAGTCTCTTAGTTCTCGCGAACTCAACATTCGCTATCTGAAGAAGTTTTGATGAGCTGTAATCAGCAAAAAACACTAAAAAAATTGAATCTCGCGCCGCAAGAGTGAGCATTCACCTTAAGCGGTCGGCCTATACTTTTAATTTTATTGATTTATAAAAATTACAAATTACACCACTTTTTCACTGGCATAGATCGTTGTTTACAACTAACCGGCATACAGCATGCCGCATAAAGCATGCCGCATATAGCATGCCGCATACAGCATGCTGGATACATTCATACAACTACTAGAAGAGAGTCCGTGTCGAGTTTTCTCCAGCTAACTTCAACTCCTGCTGCGTCCCTTTCACTTCCAGTCTGGAGAATTTATTTCTTTGAACATTTTTATCCTTCCTCGAGATGCAATCTATCCGCTTGCCAAATTTTATCGAAATCTGTTCAGCGGTTTAGGCGTGAAAAGGTAACAGACAGACAGTTCTAATATTAAGCGGTACGGTAGTAAATATCGTAGGTGGTGTCAAAAATATCAAAATACAACAGATTTAGCAGCACCATCTAGTAAACACATTCGCCATAATACCGAGTAAATTACACTCTGTTAAGCGCAGCGCCATCTAGTTCTGAATGGTGTCAACACAAACGCAATTCATGGCTTACATTGAATGAACTTTCAATGTAAGATTAACGCGGACTGCTCGGACGCTCACGGAATAACGTTTTGCTTTTCCTATTTATAAAAGTTGACACATTATTTTACCCCGTTAGAGGTACGATATAATATGATATTTAGGATCTGTTGAAATGGTTGCTCTTCTTGGTGAGTATTGTAGTCGGGCATGCAGCGGTCAGTCGGCGGGCGGCGGCGGCGAGGCGGGGCGCGAGCGTGCGGCGTGCGGGTGCGGCGTGGGGCGGCGGAGCAGCGCCGGCTTGGCGGCGAGCGCGGGCTTCAGCGAGCCGCCCGTCAGCGTGAGCTCCGCGAACTGTGCGCACACGCGCGCCGTGTTGCGCGCCGGCACCGGGCTGCCCCCGCCCCCCGCCGCCTCGCCCCCGCTCTCGGCGGGCACTGCGCCCTCCGATGCTGATTGTCTGCAATAACAAGTATTACGGATCTTATAACTGGATCAACTTTACAGTTTATTATTAACACGAGCCCGACTCCCGAAATAAATAATAATAACTACAACCTTCTTTCTTCAAGCTTCGCTCGGTAAATGGGAACAACCACTAAAAACCCCACAGATCCGACCCCTACAATCCCCTAAAAAATTGAACCAACCCCTCAAAACGGTATTAAACCTTACAACCCCTACAAATTCTTACAAGCCCTACAAACTCTTACAATCCCAACAAACTCTTACAACCCCAACAAACTGCTACAAGCCCTAAAAACTCTTACAAGCCCTACAAACTCTTACAACCACTACAAACCCGAAAAAAACATATATACGTATAAAAAAAACCTTGATCCCAAAAATAACTATTCTCTTCTCTTGTTCAACCTATTGCCCGATGTCGAGTGAAAGTCTCTTCCTCAGCACGCGCGCAGGTGCACGTCTGTGTTGAGCTCTCTGCATCCAGTCCTTCCCTGCTTGTTAGACCAGGTGTCGAGTGATGGTTTCTTCCTTTAGTTTGGTTTATCTCTAGCTACCTATAAGACTCGGTACTTACTTGTGCTGCGGTCGCTTCTTCAGCGTGTCTCTATTGTGCGCGAAGGTGTCGGCCGGGTCGGCGGGCGCGGGCGCGGGCTCGGGCGCGGACGCGGGCCCAGCTTCGTCTGCAGGCGCGGGCGCGGGCTCGTCGGCGGGCGCGGGCTCGGCCTCGGGCGCAGGCCGCAGCGGGAGGTCGAGAACGAGGTCTGGCGTGCTCTCCGCTAGTCGCCTGCAACACCAGTGGCCGATCGCGCTCTTATCAATACCGCCACGTATTTAAAGTACCATGTAGTTATTACAAAATAAAGACATGTTTAGCATAACGTTTTAACCCATTTATTTATAACAAGTCGTCAAATTATGAGACATCAGGCATTGCTCTCTTCGTTAACCTACTACGAGTACTTCTGCAACAACTTGACAACAAATTAATGTATATAGTTTTCTATTTTTTCTTTTTTCTTATCTATTTATGTAATATATTGTATAAAGAATATCAGTTGTCTAGTACCCATAACACAAGGTCTGCTTAACTTGCGCTAGATAATGTTGTGTGAACTGTCCAGCATTTTTTTTAATTTATTTATTATTAGAAAGGCTGAATGTGCACTCATTTTCAAAAGTTTAAAAAAATAACAAATAGCGATTGAGAATCAGCTCTGCATTGTGGATGTTGGTCTCATTAAGTTTATCACAATTGTAAGTTGTCTCATGAACAATGAGTACTGGTTCGTTGGAAGGTCAATTAGATTTATCGCCAGCAGACGGACTCGGCCTGGGCTCGGGCCTCGTCCTCACAATATTACTCGCCCACCAATTGCTATATTTCGGGCCTCAACAGTAATGTACTATTTTAGACAATGACAAATTATATGTCATAAAACTAAGTCACTACAGCTCTCCGGCTGAGCCGGGCAATAATGTTGTACTGAATTTCATTTTACCCGCTGGTCAATAATGAGATTTGAATTTGGAACCTCAAAATTTTCATGTTTTGTACTGTAAGAACAACAGGTTTAAATATCACTTTTTTCAGATGTTTGCTCATATCTCGGAAACCTTCTTTTGGAACTTCAACCAATTAAACAATAAGCATTATCACGCAGCGTGGCTGCGATGAAGGGGCTCATCTCATTTTGCACCTACCTTGTATCAGTCTGCATCGCTAATTGGCCCCGAACATACGCACTGACTTCCAAAAAGCTTGGAGTGCTAAACCGTGCTAAGCAGTATTTTACGCCGAATCAACGGCTGTTGCTTTACAAAGCAGTTAGGCCGCACGTAGAATGGTGCCCCATCTATGGTACGGGGCACCAATGTACCAGCTGCTTCGCTTTGACTCCCTACAGAGAACAGCCAATCAAGACTACCTAATTAATACTAACTAGTACTAATTAGTACTACCTCGGCGCTTCTAAATGTCACTGAGGACATCCGTGCGAAGATGGAGGATTCTCAGGTGACTTTTTTGGTTCTAATAGATTTTAGTAGTGCCTTTGACGCTGTTGACCATGATCTCTTATTAGCCCTACTACCTCGACTTAATTTCTCACCACCGGTTGTTTCTTGGTTTTCATCTTATCTGAGTGGCCGTTGTCAGAGAATACGAGATGGCGAAGTCTTTTCTGAATGGCGAGAGATTGAGGCCGGCGTGCCACAAGGGGGGATTTTATCTCCGCTTCTTTTCTCCTTATTCATTAATTTACTTTCTCCTAACCTTCGCAGTCAATACCATATGTACGCCGATGACCTTCAACTTTATTATTCTGCTTCTGTGGACGACTTAAATAGTGCCATTCGTGTTCTCAACGACGATTTGTGTCACTTACTTTCTTGGTCAAAGTTTCGGCATTAAAGTTAATCCAAACAAGTGTCAAGCCATCATGGTCGGCAGCCCTCGTCAGATCTGTAAAGTTGACGTCCTCAGTATGCCTCTTCTTTTTTATGATGGCTCAGTAATCCCTTTCTCTTCTACGGTTAAGAACCTTGGGGTCTTTTTTGACACCCATTTAAGCTGGATACCTCACGTTAAGGAGATTTCAAGAAGGTTCTATACCTCGTTACACTCCATAATTCGCCTTAAGAACTTCTTGCCAACATCAACAAAAATATCCCTAGTCAACTCGCTCCTTGTGCCGATTATCGATTATGCTGACATCGCCTTTTTAGATCTGACTGAGGAACTTCTGAGTAAGCTTGATCGTCTTCTCAACACTTGTATCCGCTTTATATATAATCTGCGTAAGTACGATCACGTCAGTCTTTTTCGTGCAAAACTTAAATGGCTCCCTATTCGAGAGCGTAGGAATTTGAGAATCCTTTGTTTACTCTTCTCAGTTCTAAAGGATCCGCACACCCTTTGCTATCTAAAGGATCGTTTCCAATTCCTAGATGACGCTCATGACAGGGTACTTAGGTCTGCTGACAATCTTCTTCTTGACATCCCGTTACATAGGACTTCTTTCCGATCAAACTCTTTTTCCGTTGTGGCTGTTCGGCTTTGGAACGATTTGCCGGTAGATATTAAAAGGGCTGACTCGAGGGAGTCGTTTAAGAGACTGGTACGTGAACTGTATAAGAAGAGGCTAAATTATTAGTTTCCAATTCAGTGTCAGTGTTTCACAATCTATGTTACTGCAGCCTGTATTAGGTATATACCTTTGTACTTTCCCTACTAAGTATGTGTTTTATTGTCACGGTAGTTTATTTATGTATATTATTATTATTTTGAGAAACTGTTTTTATTATTGTTTATGTTTTTGTTTGGGTATTTGTATTTATTAGTATGACGGCGCATCGCTAAAACGTCAATGTCAGACGTCAGAATAAGAGTGACAGCAGTCACTCTAGCGGAGCGTCAGGCGGGTGGGAGCACGGCGGCCATGTTGAAGAACACTTTTTGAACGAGAGCCGACCGTGCACCACGCGCTAGACGAATCGCTGATATTCTGCGTCATCCTAGTGTGAAACGCGATTTTCTAGATTAATGTGATTAATAATTGACTTTGGCTAGAATATAGAACAGTTATTTTGTGAATTAAGCTTTGTTAACGCAAATTATAGTGACTTTGATCAAAACTGGAGTGTTAATTAGAATTACGATTCCTTGCCTAAGCACCGACGCCTGACTAACTATGGCGGACTCCGATGAAGGCCCTCCTGCGCCTACATCAGAAGTGGGATGCCACGGGCTGCGACCAGAAGAGACGAGATCATCGTCGGAAGACCATAGTGCCACAAAATTACTCAGCAATATGGAAGCACTACTCTCGCGAATGGTCTCAATGTCTCAGATACCTAGCACTAGTACAACTGCCACCCAACTTTTGCAGTTCAACCCAGACGACAGTGATGCTGACATAGAAGGTTGGTGTAACGTTACCGAAATGATTGCGCAAAAAAAGTGTTTAGAAGGAGTCGAGCTACTTATGGCTCTCACAAGTGCACTAAAAGGTCGTGCAGCCTCTTGCATAACCAGATTAAATCTCAACGAGTTGACTTGGCCGTTAGTGAAACAGTCGTTGCTGGCCAAGTTTTCAAAGCCGAAATTGCCGCAAGATTACTTTGACGACATATTGCGGTTCCAGATTGGAATAAAGGAAACTGCGTCTGAATCTGCAATGCGGTTGTGGAACATGATTGAGCGAATACCCAAGACTGACATGCCTGAAGAAGTGATTACTGGATTCGTGGTATCTGTGCTTTGCCAAAAAGACGGTGTTATACGTCGTGAGCTGAATGCTCATCTCATCAGCAATAGATCTCAATTGTTCCGGATTCTGGGCGGTATTTCTTCAAAGCGGCGCCTCGAATCAGAGATGCAGGAACTAGAAGTTAAACGACCCCGTATGAGCGAAACACGGTTCCCTGGAAAATGCCATTGGTGTGGATTATCTGGACATCGACAAGCTGATTGTAGGAAGAGGCGTGAAAACGCCGGATCAACAGCACAAGCAGACGCCTCCAGCACCTCGCGTCTTGCTGATAGGACACCAACTGTCACCTGCTACGTGTGCGGCAAGCAAGGGCATGTGGCGACAGTTTGCCCCGACAGAAAAACTGGTGGAGGAGCGGTAGTCAAAGAGGTCAACCTGTGTGGACAGCGCACTTCGAGGGGCATCCTAAAGACTTCATCCGGTGAGCCCGTTTCGTTTTTGTTTGATAGTGGGTCGTCTTGTTCGCTTCTCAAAGAAAGTTTTTGCTGTAAATTTCCTGGTACTGTGTGCAATTCTCTTGTTTATCTTACTGGGTTCGGGGGTGATGATGTAAGGTGTGATACTCAAATTTTAAATGAAGTACAAGTAGGCGAAATAACTCAGACCTTACTTTTTCATGTAGTACCGGATTCTTGCCTATCGGAACCTGTCATCATAGGTAGGGATATCTTAGAAAATGACATTGGCGTCCAAATAGATCAAAACCAGCTTAGATTCTTTTCTAAGAAACAGTCAAATTCTTGTGAGTTGCAACCGAACAAAATAACTTCCGATTCAATTGACACTGATCTCGATGGTGAAGATAGGGAATCTTTAGTGAAACTGCTCAACAAATATGCTCAATATTTTATAGAAGGAGTTCCAACTAGAAGGGTTAATACTGGTACGCTAGAAATTAATCTAGTTGACCCACACAAAATTGTCCAAAGATGTCCTTATAGATTAGCGCCACCAGAAAAGCAAATTGTAAGAGAAAAGGTTCAGGAACTTTTAGATGCCGGGATTATAAGAGAGAGTACTTCACCCTTCGCTAGTCCGATACTCCTAGTTAAGAAAAAGGATAATACGGATAGGATGTGCGTCGATTTTCGGGAACTTAACTCTAATACTCGACCCGAACATTATCCATTACCGCGTATAGAAGATCAAATAGATCAACTTACAGGTGCCCAATTCTTCACTTCAAAGCGGTGAAGTAAGGCCCAACATTCGCAAAATACAGGCCCTGGTAGATGCCCCATCCCCAAAAACAGCCACACAAGTCCGGCAATTTCTTGGTTTGGCCTCTTATTTCCGCAAGTTTATACCTGGTTTTAGTCACACAGTCGGCCCATTGTATCCACTGACGAAACTTAAGGGACCCATTAAATGGACTGACAAATGCGAGGACATACGTAGGAAAATTATTGGCATTCTAACATCTGAACCAGTCTTAACCATTTTTGATCCGGAGCTGCCAGTCGAGTTACATACCGATGCCAGCTCCGAAGGCTATGGCGCAATCCTTATTCAAAAAAAGAGATAATTTACCTCACGTCATAGAATATTTTAGCCGACGCACAGGTGATGCAGAGTCCCGCTACCACTCATACGAACTGGAGACGCTGGCAGTTGTACGAGCGGTAGAACACTTTCGTCATTACCTGTACGGGCGACGCTTCACGGTCTTCACTGATTGCAACTCGCTAAAAGCATCTAAATCAAAAGTGGACTTGACACCACGTGTCCATCGCTGGTGGGCTATTCTTCAGGCATATGATTTTGAAATCGTATATCGTGAAGGCCGTGGAATGGAGCACGCAGACTATTTCTCTAGAAATCCCCAACCCGATGCAAATTTAGTTTCCTCAACATCTTCTGTCAAAGGACGAAAAGATGTCAAATTTGTAGAACTGCATAAAGGTTGGCTTTCGGTAGAACAAAAAAGAGATTCTGAAATACAAGATCTGATATGTAAACACCATAATAATGATTTCCCCGAATCCGTAGCAGAAACGTATGACGTCAGAGACGGAATCTTGTACAGGAAAATTGCTCGGAACAAAATTGTATCATGGTTGCCCGTTGTCCCCCGCTCGTTGATTTGGACTTTAATTAGTCACATTCATAGCGAACTACAACACTTAGGGTACGACAAAACGCTAGACAAAATTTATGAACAGTATTGGTTTCCCCAGATGTCCAAGTGTGTTAAAAAATGTATAGATAGCTGTATTATATGTAAGGCATCAAAAGGCCCTTCCGGAGCTCAAGCTGTTCAGCTCCACTCCATTCCAAAAGTGTCTTTGCCCTGGCACACCATCCACATAGATTTTACTGGTAAGCTCAGTGGCAAAAGCGACCGAAAAGAGTACTGCTCGGTAATTATCGACGCTTTTACGAAATACGTTCTACTAGAACACACCTTCTCATTAGATGCAACTTGTGCTGTGCAGGCCATAAAAAAGGCAGTATGTCTTTTTGGTGCACCGAGACGTATAGTTGCCGATCAAGGCCGTTGCTATATAAGTGCAGAATTTTAAAATTTCTGCGCCGAGCATAAAATCGATTTGCACTTTATAGCAACTGGTTCTGCTAGGGCTAACGGGCAAGTCGAGCGTGTCATGCGAACGCTCAAGAGTCTTCTTACAGTTATTGAGAATGACCCTAACAAAACCTGGCGGGAAGAACTCGGCAATGTCCAGTTAGCCTTAAACAGCACTAAATCAACCGTTACTAAATACTCGCCGACCGAGTTGATGATGGGAATTCGTGCACAATCACTAGGACTATCTAAAATAGGTATTTCCGATTCCGAACATTCAAACCGTCTAGATTTAGAGTCTGTACGAGACGATGCTTCACAAAATATTCGGAAAGCAGCTGCAGCTGACGCTGAACGATTTAATAAAGGTCGAGCGATAATTAAACCATTCTCAGTAGGAGACTTCGTATTTATAAAAAGTAGCGAGCGAAATCAGACCAAGCTCGATAGGAAGTTCAAGGGGCCGTTCGTAATCACTGCGATTTTAGACAATGACCGCTATGAGCTGAAGACAGTTAGTGGTGTCGGTTCCAGACGTACTTACAAGTACGCACACGAGAATTTGCGCGCAGTACCTAAGGGGCACGAGGGTTTATTAGAAGTAACTAGTAGTCTATTGAATGAAACGGAGGCCGAGACGGCGCCAGATGAGGAACACGAGAGTACTAGTAGAGAAAGTAGACACTCATTGCATAACGATGATACCTTGACTCCCGAATCCAACACCGATACAGCTTGCTCAGACACTCTAACTGCGGGTTCTGATACTCTAAGTATACTCTCGGATGACGAAACCTTCCAACTACACGAAGTAGAAGTCGAAATCCATAACAATTAGGTATGTACGAGACCTGTGTGATTTTTTGTGTATCATGTGTGCCGGTAGACGGAATGGTGCCGTCCGGTCCATGCCATACTGGCTGGTCGAAGGGACGCACTCTTCCTGTCTAGTCCGTTTTAATTGGGTGATCGAAAGGACAGTGTCGTCCGGTCCATGCCTTGCGGTTGGTCGAAAGGACACACCCGTCCGGTTCACATTGTTGATATTTGGTCGAAAGGACAGTGTCGTCCGGTCCATCCACGATGGTCGCAAGGACACACCCGTCCGGTCCAAAACTGGTATTTGAGTGATTGGTCGAAGGGACAGTGTAGTCCGGGCTGCCTATTTCATCAGGGCTAGTCGTAAGGACACACCCGTCCGGTCCAAGTCTGTATGCAATTTAGTGATGGCAATGTCAAAAGTCAAAACTTATTCTGTCTGTCAGGTTGGACGAGCGTAATCATGAAGTTGCGTAACGTTGTTTCAGGATTGCATTCAGATACGCCCGAGGACGGTCGCTAGTCAGTTTGGCCGTGACGGCGCATCGCTAAAACGTCAATGTCAGACGTCAGAATAAGAGTGACAGCAGTCACTCTAGCGGAGCGTCAGGCGGGTGGGAGCACGGCGGCCATGTTGAAGAACACTTTTTGAACGAGAGCCGACCGTGCACCACGCGCTAGACGAATCGCTGATATTCTGCGTCATCCTAGTGTGAAACGCGATTTTCTAGATTAATGTGATTAATAATTGACTTTGGCTAGAATATAGAACAGTTATTTTGTGAATTAAGCTTTGTTAACGCAAATTATAGTGACTTTGATCAAAACTGGAGTGTTAATTAGAATTACGATTCCTTGCCTAAGCACCGACGCCTGACTAACTATGGCGGACTCCGATGAAGGCCCTCCTGCGCCTACAAGTATATTATATTTAGGTATCCTTTTAGTTTTATATTTTAACTTGTATTGTTATTATTATTTTCTGTGGTACTTGTTTGTAAGGCACGCCTCACCATCTTTCTGCACGTCCAGGATGACTGGCAGATAATGCTGTTAGCATTAAGTCCTCCTTGCACTATTGTCTTGTGTGAAAGTTTTTAAATAAATTAATAAATAAAAATCATCGGCGACCCTAAGCTCTCCGATACTCTAGAACCGCTTAGCCAACACAGAGCCATTGGATCTCTTTGCGTGTTCCACCGCATCTGCAACGGGGAATGCGCTGAAGAGCTTTTCGTTCTCATCCCCGCATCTAGCTTTTACTATCGCTCGTCCCGGCACCGTGACAAAGCTCATCCACACATCATAGAGCCAGCCCCAGCTGATCATAGATCCCTGGGTTTCTCGTACGACTCGTTTCTCAAGATAATTTCTTCCCATTACTACAAACTATGGAATTAGCTTCCATCTGAGGTTTTCCCGCTTGGTTACGACATGTGTCGCTTCAAGAAATAAAAAACATAAATTCCTTCATGGTAGGCAGCGCATCGACAATACCCCCGGAGTTGCCGGTGTCTATAAGCGACGGTGACCACTTTACATAAGCTAGTTTGCCTATTTGTTTCATTAAAAATAAAACTATAGTCGCTCGTTACCGACTCATCATCATCAGCCGTTACAAGTCAACTGCTGGATGAATACACGAACGTGCTCGAGTCGCCGCCATTCACAGACTTGTTGCAACATGTAAATGTCGCCTCTTGTTGGGGATCTTGACTCTTCTGCTACGGATCTCCTCGTACTAATGAAATCATCAGTGATTCACGTTTTCAACAGATTCATACCAATCGGAGAAGTGAAATGATTTCAGTTACCTGCACTGTGGGGCGGAGGCGTCGGCGACAGCGAGGGCGACAGCGGGGGCAGGGGCGGGCGACGCGGCGGGGGGCGGGGCGCTTACCTGCAGACACACTGCGCTTACTAACAGAGTCTACATGCAACAAGACGCTGCCCAACTACACCACCTGTCTCTTGTTGCGATACATTTTAACTCAACTGATGCTATCATTTCAAATTCTTGTCCCAAACACACAAGTCATACAGTAACAAATGGATACGAATTGTGTCCAGCATGCGGAAACTACTCTGACAACTTGAAAGCGCTCGATGTAGTTATGTACGCCTGTGTACATAGTAGGACTAGAAGGTGTACCTATCACTCACTGTAGAGTCTCAACGAGAGAAAGTTGTACAACAATTACATCAAAACTTACTGTTTCGTGAATCTACTTGAAATGAGGATGTTTGAAGGTATGAACATTGACTAAAGGAGTGTGTCGACCAGAGTGTGCTGTGTCACAGATAACACAATAATATACTAATTGTGGAAGTGTTAAATTAAACACACGCATGCAGACAAGTACGTTTATTGCGAGACATGACCCGCTCGCGTAGCATGTACTACACAACACTACACTACACTACACTACTACAGGTCTAGCCCTTAACTGAGTCAGTCCCTGAGGTATGGGAGGGGTGTTTTCGTTACGTCAAAATGAAGCGTGGCTTCATGTCATCTGATTATTTGAGAGACGAAAACACCCTCCCGTACCGCTCAAATTTGAATTTCGCGCCACAAACTAAAGCGCTGGACCTGTAGGTGGAAACATACATACATACATACATATAGTATATATCTACAGCTGATGATCACATTTGAGTTCAGAACGGACTCGTTAAGGTGGATGGTTCAAAACTGTTTCACAAACACTGAGGAACCAATATCGGTGATAGATTAACTATAATGTTATCACTAGTGTTTTAAGTAATAGTAGTTTATGAAACTGTCGCATAACAGGGGTTATTAAAATACGAAAGTCTCGGTTTTCAATAGTATCACACGAATGTTTTAATACCTAGTTATGTGCAGTTTCATACACTACTTTATCTACACTCATGCAATAAAGCTGTTACTTGACCAACAAAGAACATAAAAAACAATAACTTAAATAAAAGGCGTCAAATGAATAAGCAAACGATTCTACCGCGCATACAGACCATTCACCGTAAGTTGGCACCTGCTATGGAGTATTTACAGGTGCCATCTTACGGTGAACGAGCCGGACCGTTCACTGTAAGTTGGCACCTGCCATGGAGTATTTACAGGTGCCATCTTACGGTGAACGAGCTGTACCATGTAGCGCGCGTAACCAGACTATTTAAAAAAAAAATGAATCCTCCTTGGCCTGGCCGTAGTGTATTATAAGGGAAAAAATAAATTTTATAACATTATTTAGTAAGAGAAAAAGTGTTATAAAATTATTATATTTTTAAATTTCGGTATTGTGTAATAAAGTATGACAATATAAAGTCGTTTTGAAGTTTATAATTCGAATTTTACTTAATTAGAGTAGATAAAAATAATTACAAAATGGGCTTGCCCAGTTTCATATTTTATTACAGTCTGTACGTGTGCTCGTGACACGAAACGACACAACTAACATCATTCTCGGACGATCGTCGTGATCGTCATTGTTACGACGTTTCCTGCAACACCTCGGACTACAGGCTCTGGGGTTGGTCAGCAGCATCTCCCTGAGTACTCAACACCGATACTACGATTACTAATCCGCCACCAAGCGTGCTGATCATGGCAAATCTCCAAAAAAAAAACACTTTTAATCAAATTCAATATAATAAAATAATGATGAACAACCAAATAATTGCGAAGTTAAGCCTCGCCGAGCCCGGCCCGGCCCGGCCAAGCAAGACACGTCACGGCTAGGCACGGCCCGGCCCGGCCAAGCAAGGCACGGCACGGCTAGGCACGGCCCGGCCCAGCCAAGCAAGGCACGGCACGGCTAGGCACGGCCCGGCCCGGCCAAGCAAGGCACGGCACGGCTAGGCATGGCCCGGCCCAGCCAAGCAAGACACGACACGGCTAGGCACGGCAAGGTTCGGCACGGTAAGGTTCGGCACGGCAAGGTACGGCACGGCACGGCACGATTTAAAGGCTCACGATGGAAACGTGTTGAAACAAAGCATGTTGCTAACAAATGAGTACAAAAGCCACAGTACCTGTACCCTCGGCCGATCATCTTGTGTGAACAAGACCGATTCCAATGATCAGGGAGGCAACCGCCCTATTTTTAAACGTTTCAACCATTCAAACGTTACGTTTTTGGGTTCGGTCTAGATTTGCAACTTATGATATTGGTATGATTGTAAAACTTCAGCTGCTGTAAATATGGTCCATATATTGTACAACATGATAATGTACAGCATGATTATGCACGGCCTGAATTGCAAAACGTGTAGCACAAAACTGACTGTACATTATCAACACGTGATGGTTTTGCACACCCTGATCAGTCATGGCACTGGCTTCCAATGATCGGGGTGTACAAAATCAGGCTGCTCGTACAATATCATGCTGTGCATTAATGTCTTGACTCTACTAAAACACAAAAAGGATCCTTGCTTGGACTTGAAATTTAACGAGTGTTGTAATTATTTCGCAATCTAGAAAAAAACAAAAATAAAATTGTTTGAAAGAATTATTGCGATATCTCAAAAACGAACTGCATATTTAACAAAAAAAAAAAACTTAAATTCCCAATTTGTCAGGCCGATTCAATCATGCATCCCTGAATCCAAACGTGGGTAAGAACGATCGATCGCTGCACCAACGCACCTTGCAAAACAAATCTAAACCGGTTACGTTCAAATGATTAGCGCGATACATAATGTGCATAACGTAACGGTTTTGGTTGTGCTTTTGTTTTGGTATTATCGTTCAAAGTTAGTGTGATTGGCTCCCTGATCATTTACAAAACAACAAAATGCCGGCCGCAAATCCGACCACCGCAGTGCAGTGCGCACCGCACGGCACAGCACACGGCGCACGGCGCGCACGGCACACACAGCACACGGCAGCACAAGCCAAGCAACAATACACATATTTACATAAACACACATTAAACAAGGGACCTTCGAACCGGGTGTTCCACCGTACTTCGCTTCGATATCTTCTACAAATTATTACGTTAGCATAACTAAAACGAGTGAGCAGTTAATATAACTATAGCGCGACTACAGTGAACCGTATTTTTTCAACATTTCCGTAAAGTCCATCTTCATGCAACCGACGTTGCAAAACAAAAATCATTTTATATTACATAGTTCAAAATTGTGGACACTTTTTCCAATTCTAACTAACACGGACTAATACGTTTAATTGGTCCAGCAGTTACTACGGCAGCCTACTTGTACGGACGGCTAAGGCCGAGTCCGACTCACCAAGCAAAACTTGGAACAAAGACCGCCATTTTTGGAATATTTAAAACCGTGATTCACCCCAAGGTTAACGAATCGATTAACACCTCTTGTCTAACTCGTACGTTCAATACGTAATATAAACGGAGGCACAACATCTACACATATTGTTATCAACAATTAAACTTAAAACATAAATCATGCAACTCACACACATGAAACAACAGCTTCTCATTCGTCACTCGATTCGATAAACAATACAGATATACTACAAAATTGGTGAACGAATAAAGCATGGAAAATCTATAATACTACATCATACATAGACACACGCCTTTTTCCCCGAAAGGGCAGGCAGAGCCTCATTGGCCCTTATATTCACTTATTCATGATTTTTAATATGTTTAGAAACCACAGAATACAATTTTGTATTTTTAGGAACTCCATCGCTGATAGTCTAGCACTTGTTACTACTCGGAATGTACAATTAAAAGACGACTTTACTTCTTCGGAGTTTGAGTTCGTTTTACCGTCTATCGTTGCATATCATAAAGTTGTTACTTATAAAAGGGTTACTTAGGTACGTAGGTGGTTGCTTTAAATTGGTAAATATAGGTATATTTAATCGAAGTTACATGGAATGTTAAGTAGTGCAAGTTACTGAAGACAAATAAAGTTTGTTATTATTATTATTTATTTATATGTCGTTTCGTCATTCCCAACTTTAGTGCAATCGCACCCCCCGCCCACCGAGGGTGTCATTTTAGAGCACTCGGTGTGATTTGTATGCTTTATTCGTTCATCGTACAAACTATAACATCGATGTGTTCGATTAAAGCTTCGTTCGTCATTCGTTGGCCGGTGGGAATAATAAAGTCAATGGAAAGTTCAAGAATCGAATATATACGTCTTTATAAACGTCTGGTTGGGGCGGGTCCGAGCCTCGCCCGCGCTCTAGAACGAGCCGCGAACCAAACTACGCGCGCTAGTAAACTGTTCGCTTTAAGCGGACACACCTATATGCTAGCACACTTCCATACTGGACTGCGCTATGCGACGTCTGTCCCTTGCACTATAGCTATACGACTGCCGCCGGTGTCTCACTACGCTACGCTACGTGTATAGCCGTCATCGTGCGCTACGTGTGTAGCCGTCATCGTGCGCTACGTGTGTAGCCGTCACCGTGCGCTACGTGTGTAGCCGTCACACGGCAGTCTCGTGCGGTACCTGAGAGGCGCGACGCTCCGCGCTGCTCGTCCTGCAAACATACATTCAACAACGTTACATTGACGACTTCTGTGGCGCGGCGGGCGAAGGTTCGCCTGCGACGCAGGAGGTTGCGGGTTCGATTCCCGCCTCGGAACAACTAGTGGTTCGCCCGAACTGAGACCTCGCGAATACACGCGATTTAGGTAGGTTACCTTATTTCTTTCGAAAAAATATCTATGTACGTGAGTGCGACATCCACATAAAATTAACGTACTTGTTGGTTCGAAAAGTTAGACCTACAACGTCGTTCAAATTCCTAGAAACGGGCGGCCAACAATGGATGTTATACTGGTTATTGTTTTATAGAGTAAAAGTTCCGAAATTCTTAAATTTTTGACATTTCCTAGTATTTGTCTAGTGTAGAGCGCTAGTAGTGCGCGCTAGTATGTGCTGGCAACTCTCGCTGATAACGTTAAAATACGACTAACATAGGAGTTATGACTTACTGCAGTTTTAAAGTAAGTTAAGGGTAAGTTACAGTCAAAAACCGAAAACAGCACCTTTACCAGCGCAATCCTCTCAATAAGTGTAATTGGCCTGTGCCGTTCTAGCTGAATAAATAAATATCACAGTAAATTAATATTAACAAAACCGTATACATACTTACTAATATACTGTACGTACGATTTAGAATGTTTTTCGCTATCAGATAGATAAAAAACAATTTAAAAAACCCGATTTTTAGTATATTGTTGTTTTTCTGAATTTATATTGAGTTGTTACCAAAATTAAAATTAGTAGACTTACTAAGTAGAATAGAATCGAATATAATTAGAATATAATATTTATTTTATATATAGGTTATATATAAATATGCTTTACAAAAACTAGCAGACATGTTACGCGATGCGTGTTACCTGCGGTAGGACGCGTTGTCCGCCCAGTCGCCGCTGTCGGGCTCGTCGCTCGACTCCTCTGAAACACGTCACAACGATAACGTACCAACACCGCTTAGGGACCTGCAGGCTCGCGGCCGATGGCGCACTGAACTTGCGGCCAACGATAACGTACAAACACCGCTTACGGAGCCTGCAGGCTCGCGGCCGATGGCGCACTGAACTTGCAGCCAACGATAACGTACCAACACCGCTTACGGAGCCTGCAGGCTCGCGGCCGATGGCGCACTGAACTCGCGGCCAACGATAACGTACCAACACCGCTTACGGAGCCTGCAGGCTCGCGGCCGATGGCGCACTGAACTTGCAGCCAACGATAACGTACCAACACCGCTTACGGAGCCTGCAGGCTAGCGGCCGTTGGCGCACTGAACTTGCGGCCAACGCACGTGTGGACAAACGTTGCGCCAAGCCCACCTTAAAATTGTATTAAAGGTGCGTCCCGTAGGCGCCGACAAGCATCAACCTAGAAGTGCAATCCATTGAGCTGCATAGCTTCGTTAATGCTTCTCAGCAAGCCCACGGGATGTGTCTACATGTGGTCTTGCGATAGCGTAGCAGTCCGGCTACTGAGTGACAAGACAAGAGTCGCGACTGTTAAGATTACTATACTACGGTTAAAACTGACTGCGGCTTTGTTAGGAGCTCAGCTTTCCGATAAGGTTTGAAAATCAATACCCAGCAAGATGACTCAAAGTTATCAGTAGTTCCTGTTTGTCCCCGAATCTGTCCCCATTTTCGGTGACAGCCAGGAATTGAAAACTCCTGTCTGTCCCTGAATTTTGATTGAACGAAAAACAAGAATTAAAACTGTTGCCACTGAATTTAAGTCAATAGTAGGATATATGGACCGATTCCACAGTAGCTAAAAGTAGTGCTCGGGTGGCTAAAGACCCAAAACAAAACCCTACACACATTTGTGCGTAATCGAGTTCATAAAATAAACAAAGTTACCCAAGAGTCTACATGGAAACATGTTGTTCCTACTTATCGCAACGGTAATTTGATTTATTTTGATTGTTATGATTATCTTGAATTAATGTAACTGGTATATCTGTTTTAATTATATAAATATATGATAAGAACTTTAGCTAAGAATCACCTCACATTATGCTAATAATGAAAGGGGAACACTTTACGTCTGGTCCATGCAGGTACTTCTGTCGTTTGTTCGCGAGAGGTTCTGGCCAATTAAATAACTGGGTGGTGAAATAACTAACAACTAACTAAAGCCATAACAAAAAGGTGTGTAGTCTGCTCATGTACGCGTGGTCAAACTATACAGCCTAAAGTGAGAGACTTACCTAATGTGAGAATCAATCGAAATTTACATTGAATTGTTTATTGAGAACCATTTATGATTTGTGCTAAAAAGGGACGAGGTAACCGTATAACGAAGACCTATAAATGCGTATTCGTTTGTCTGGCTACTAAGGTCTTACATTGAGAAGTTGCCACTCTCAATGTGTGCATGGGATCTTACAACTGAAGTCTTCCTATCATGCCTACGCTGGTTTGTATCGCGTCGAGGTAAAGCATTGTATGCGATCTAATGCGCCAACGGTTAGATCTTTGTAGGCGCCAGCAATGAGCTAGGAAGAGTTATACGGTCCAGCCACCAATTAGTCATAGATTACACTGTTAGTGCGGTAATTCAATTCATGTTCTATTCTAACTATTCACCCCATTTCCGGGGAATATGGGAGGCAGGCGTTAAATTTGCCAAAGCTGAGGAAATGTATCCTTAACTACGAAGTTCGCGCAAGGAAAAAAATGGAAAAGGAAAGGAAATAGGAGGAAATAGGAAAAGTAAAATCAGGGAAATAGGAGGAAATAGTAAAAGGAAAATCAGGAAATCCTTAATTCCAGGCCTGTATGCCCCTCTCGTCTGACCCTAACGATCTCAATCCCTTGAACCTGGGCACTTTGTAGTTGGCCGCTCGCGGACGGCTGTACCGTCACTCAGTCAGTCAACTCAGCAATCCAACCGCTATCAGCGCATCGAGCCAGTCCGACGGCAATTACCGCATCAACAGTTTATGGCAGAGCTACAGAGCTGAACTAAATGGAGAAAAGAAAAGACCCCACCTCAAGTAGGAGACCTTGTCATTCTGAAGGAGGTCAACCTAATGTCTAATGCGTCGTCCGCGTCGTTGTTCTACTTAGTCAGTATGTTACCGTCTGTGTCGGACGCGTCAGGTTGGTGGTCCAGCGCGTCGGGCTCGTCGTCTCCGAAGCGCTCCTCGACGGAGCCAGCGTCGTCCGCGGAGCTCGCGTGGTTGTTCTCCGTAGCCAGTATGTTACCTTCTGTGTCGGAGGCGTCAGGTTGGTGATCCAGCGCGTCGGGCTCGTCGTCTCCTAAGCGCTCCTCGACGGAGCCGGCGTCGTTGTTCTCTGTAGCCAGTATGTTACCGTCTGTGTCGGACGCGTCAGGTTGGTGATCCAGCGCGTCGGGCTCGTCGTCTCCTAAGCGCTCCTCGACGGAGCCGGCGTCGTTGTTCTCTGTAGCCAGTATGTTACCGTCTGTGTCGGACGCGTCAGGTTGGTGATCCAGCGCGTCGGGCTCGTCGTCTCCGAAGCGCTCCTCGACGGAGCCAGCGTCGTTGTTCTCTGTAGCCAGTATGTTACCGTCTGTGTCGGACGCGTCAGGTTGGTGATCCAGCGCGTCGGGCTCGTCGTCTCCGAAGCGCTCCTCGACGGAGCCGGCGTCGTTGTTCTCTGTAGCCAGCCAGTATATTACAGTCTGTGTCAGACACGTCAGTTTGGTGATCCAGTGCGTCGGGCTCGTCGTCTCCGAAGCGCTCCTCGACGGAGTCGGCGTCGTCCGCGGAGCTCGCGTCGTTGTGCTCCGTAGTCAGTATGTTACCGTCTGTGTCGGACGCCTCAGGTTGGTGATCCAGCGCGTCGGGCTCGTCGTCTCCGAAGCGCTCCTCGACGGAGCCGGCGTCGTCCGCGGAGCTCGCGTCGTTGTGCTCCGTAGTCGCTGAGTCCTGCTCCTCGCTGTAAGCACAGTACAAAAAAGTTTGTTATTTTTTAAAGTGTGTAAACCAAACCTATGCGGTGTGCTGCAGGGTGGTGCGCTTCACCAGCTCTGGTGTGTGGTAGGTAGGTGGTGTACTGACCCGGGGCGCACGTAGAGCGAGTGCGGCGCCACGTCCTGCGGGAACACGGCGGCGTGCTGCAGGATGGTACGCTTCACCAGCTCGTTGACGAGGTTTTGCGCCGCCAGCTGCGTGGGACCCTCGCCCCAGGCAGCAAGCAGCGTGGGGCCCACGCACACGGCCAGGTTCCACGCGTCCATCATGTTGTCTGCGCTGTGCGCCGCCAGGTGCGCCAGGAACGCGAACAGGTAGCGCAGCACCAGCACGGCCGGCAGCGGTAGCGCGGCCAGCGTGTCACGCAGGCGCGCCGCGAACGTGGCGTCATCGGGCAGCGCCGCGATGCGCAGCAGGCGCTCCTGCAGCTGCGGCGGCAGCAGCGGCGGGCGCAGCTCGCGCAGGTACAGCTTCAGCAGGCCGCACACCGAGTTGACGTCGGACGCGTCCTGCACGCGCGCCAGAGGGTCCTCGCCGCGCTCGAACGCGGCGCGCAGCGCCTGCATCTCCACCTGCGACCCGGACACGCGGAAGATGCCTTGGTGCCGGAGACCTGCACAACCACACACACCGTCTCAGCATCGTGTCACATGTAGGATAGGGCGCGACGAGCCGTACGTACCGTATGTGGATATGACGCGCACGCACTCCGTCAGCACGCGCGGCAGCGTCGTGTCAAGCGGCGCCGCGAAGTGGCTGCGCGCGGGACGTGGGGCGCGTGGCGCGCGGCGCGGCGGCGACGCGGCGGGGGGCGCGGGGGAGGAGGGCGCGGACTCCGCCCCCGCGCCGGTGATGGCCGACCGGTTCCGAAGCGCGGCCGCCTTGCTCTCGACGCGTGCAAGGCGGCCTGCGCATGACACGTACGCTCGGAATTTCTGCAAACACAGAAAGTACGCTCGGCTGAAGTAAGGGTCTACCTCGAGATCATTTCCTACACATCATCACTAACCAACGGGACGTAATCATACCTATTAGTATAAGTAGCTGAATATTTAATTGATAACCACCCTTTGTGAAGTCAATTATCACCTCAAAATAATCTAGCAAGTGTGTCATGCTGACAGTATTGCAAGAAAACCATTTGCATCGTTGCGTTGTAAAGTTTCGAGGATCATAAATTAGACCTTTCTCCGTCGTTCAAATTCCTTGAACTGGGAGGTCAACAATGGATCTTATATTCGATTTATTGTTGTATAAGATACAAGTTTCTAAAATCTTCAATCCGATTCTTCTGAGTTGACTCGAAGGACTAATTTCGCTCGTTCAACTAATGAACTAGCGACTCGCCCGGCATCGCACGAGTAGTGTCGGAATGAATAGCAGTCAAACCTCCTGCTTATTACTCGAGTGAGTCTCATTGTAGAGCTCAGTTGTTGTGAATCTAAATGGCTTATAGTTGAGGACTTTTAAAATAGAACACTGAGTTCTTGCTGAGTGAATCTTTAACATAGTTGTTTGTTGGTGCACCACCCCAGGCTGACGTCCCATGTTGTTGAGTAATTCACTTTTGCTGCAGTAATATACTGATTTGTATGTTGGAAGGAGACAGCGCAGTGCTGGGAGGGCGCTCGTTCCAGCTAACGTAGGCACTCACCGCCAGGTAGTAGTCCTCCTGGTCGTCGAGTGCGGGCGGCAGCGAGCCCAGCGTGCTGGCGCCCACGCCGCCGCCGCCGAGCGCACCTGCGCCGAACAGCGAGCTCACGTCCCACTGCGAGTCGCTGCCCTCCATCTGCAACACACAGGCGCGGCGTGAGGGGGCGTCACTGCCGTGTCACGGTGCCACGGCGCCGCGCGGCGCGTACCTACCTGTCTGACGAGCTCGGCCTCGGCGGCGTCCAGCGTCTTGGCGTTTTCGCGGCACTCGGCGCGCAGCTGCCGCGCGCCCGCCTCCAGCTGCGCCAGGCGCGCCTCCAGCTCCGCCAGCACGGCGTGCTCCTCCGCGCACGGCGGCTCTTCGCACGCCGGCTCGTCCGCGCCTAGCGAGGGCGCCGGCGCCGGCGGCAGGCTGCGCGGCAGCGCGAAGGCGGCGGCGTGCGCGTCCAGCAGGCGCTGCCGGTCCGCGAGCGCGTCCAGCGCGTCGGCCGCCAGGCGCAGCGCCGCCGCCGCGCCGCCCGCCGCAGCACCGCGCGCGCTCTCCGCGCACGACGCCGCGCGCACCACGCGCCCCACCACGGCTTCAAATCCCACCTCCATGCACTGCAACACACACACATAGAGACGTGCATGATGGCTTCACTCCACTTCACATCAATGTATGTATAGTATACCCATACTAACAAAACTTGCTAACTAACTGAGAGAGCGAGCACTTACCAGTATGATGTCTGCGATATCGTCGAGGTAGTAGCGCTGCAGCGTGGCGTTAGCCGCCTCCAGGCTGAGCACGTACTCTGCGCGCGCTCGCAGCGCGCCGGCGCGCGCCGTGCCGTGCCGCGCGCGCCGCTGTAACACACACGCACTTCTAGAGACATGCTCCATCAGTAGAGCCGCACACACACGCAGGCACACGTAGGTACGTACCTTTTCGAGATCTTTATCGAGCGCTTTGATCTTCTTGTGCTTGGGCGGGTCGTGGCGCAGGTCGCGCGCCAGGCGCAGCTTCATGGCGGCGGCGCGCCACTGCGCATGTGCCGCCGCGTGCGCCTTGCCCGCGCCCGCCGCCGCGCTCAGCGCCGCGCCCACCTCCTCGTGCCGCTCCAGCACTGAAACACCACAATGCCCGTTCTCTTTCTCCGTCGCTCTCCACAGACCCCGCGGGGCTTGCAAAAGTTTGCACGAAGTTGCACAGAAGGCGTGCGGAGGAGTTAAAGTTTTATCTAGTAGTTCCAACTGGCTCGATAGATAGAACCGACTCCTCAAAATCCACTGACAAAAATACTTAGCTGGTCTATTTTTTACCCACGACGCAAAAAGAGAGGTGTTATAAGTTTGACCGCGCGCTGATGTGTGTCTGCCTGTGGCACCGTAGCTCTTAAACGGGTGAACCGATTTGAAATCAGGTTTTCTAGCGATGGTTCTTAGACATGTTTTATCAAAATTGGTTCAGCCGTTTCATGGCGCTGGAGGATTTTAATTTTTTTAGATTTGTTTGTGTTGTTTGTCAAATCACAATGATACAAAGTTAAACTTTCATCTGATAGTTTGTCCACAGAGCAGCGCCATCTATTTAATTACATTTTTTTTATACAAATTGGAATGACGGATCAAGCAGGTGTTGGTAGGTGGAGGGTGGTGTGGTGTCGTAGGTCCAGGGTTCCCAGACTAACGCAACCGATTACCAAGGGCAATGCAGCACTAGACTAGATGTGCTGGTAGGTACCTATGTCGCGACACTTGCGGTGCAGCCGGAGCGCGTCGTCGGCGGCGCGCTGCAGCCGCGCGGCCAACGGCCCGCCGTACAGGTCCGCCAGCGCCGCGTGGTCGCGCGCCAGCGTGCGCGTCGCCTCCAGCGCCGCCTGCCAGCACGCGTACGCGCCCGTCAGCGGCCACTGCTCGCGCCTGCAAGTGTACGTGCGGTGAGCGCAAGGGGTGCAGGCGGGGAGCGGCGCCGGCACCAGTGTTGCCACTTAGCGCTTTCGGAGTTAGATCTAGCTCATTTTTGGGACACTTAGCGCTGAAATTTCAATATTAACTCCTACCGGAAAATATAGCGCTTTTTTATGACTTTTAACTTTTTGACTTAGTAGTAATCACGTCGCAATCTCGGCAAAAAATAGGAAGTACCTCAGCAGCAATACCGCAATTTGTTTAGCTTCCGTTCCGTTCCTTAGGATTAGGGTAGGGTCATTATACTTATTAATTAAAATTTAAAATTAAAATTTATTTATTCCCAAAAATAAACAAGCAATACAAAATATATTCTAACTATAATAAGACTCACATTATAATGGCTTGTACTACGTAGATATTAGTTACAGTATCTACACTAAGTGCTAGACTTGTGTTGTAGACAGAATTAATGTTAAGACCATTTTAGATTTAAGATGATAAATACAATTTGTATTGAAATAAATAAAATCTTCTTACTACTATGCCTTTTTTGTTCATACAAGCTAGCGGATTCTAGCGCTATTTTATTTTAGTTTTATTTATTTTCATGGAAAACAATCAACTTGTTAAACTAGGAAGGATACATAATGGAAGTGTAAAACAATTAAGCCTTAAACAGTTTTCACTTGTAGATCGAGAAAAATGTAATGTTATGTTTATGTTATGTTTATGCTATCAAGTGGACTCTAGCGCTATTTTAAAGTGCTTTTAGCGCTAATTATCCTCGGAGAGGTGGCAGCACTGGCCGGCACTCACTTGTGCTTCTGGTCCCTGTGGCGCTGGTGCGAGGCGCGCGCCAGCTTGTCGAGCGCGCGCGCGTACTCGTGCTCGAGGTCGGCGCGCCGCCTGCAGTAGTCGTGCAGCTCGCCCGCCACGCCAGCCGTCGCCTCGGCGCGCGCCTCCAGCACGCGCGACTGCTCCGCCAGCTGCAGCCGGATGTCTGCGGACACCAAGCACCACCATCAAACACACATTCCTTCAAACAGAACAACCAATTAGTTAGAAGTAGAGCTTTTTTGTGTAAGTGTTCGTCCGGGTAAGAAGTACCACCATACCTATTTCTGCCGCAAAGCAGTAGTGCCCGCATTACTGTGTTCCGGTTTGAAGGGTATGGGTGCCGGTGAAATTAGAGGCACATGAGACTTTCCATCTTTATGTATAAGGGTGACGGGCGCAGTGCAGTGCCACTGTGCCACATAGGGCGCGTACTTGGTGGACGTGACCTATGTGATAATGCACTGTTCATAGGTACCGGTTAACATCAGATGGGCCATCTGCTTGTCCCGTCATCTACAGAAGTAATAAAAAAAAATAAAAAAAAAACATTCAGTTTGTTTTCATTCGCATCATTTCACGTCGTTGCAAAACCGGCGCGCAATTCGCACTCGATATTACTTCCTGCTTTGAACCGATAACCATTTTTGCAGACTTTAATAAAATAAAAACAAAACAAAACAATCGTCAACGGTCGAGGCATACAGGAAGAGTGCTTTACGATGTCAAAGTATAAAACGAGGGGAGCGCACGACGAGGGGAGAATTGCAGCCAGACGGCGATCCCTCGCCCAAACCGCCCTAAGCCACATCAATCCTGTCACTCATGAATCTATCAAAATTATACACACATAAATCACATCATACCTACCTATATAAGTACCAATATGTGCATAATTTAATTTTGCATAAATCTGGCGACAAATTCACTACAGCGGCCACACTGGCTTTTCATAAAGAGTTGCTAGTTTATAGTACATTTTAGTTCCTTGATAATTAATGTCTACTCTTTCTGGTCGGACTTTACGACTCATAATAATTGAATGAGCGAAGCGAGTTCCTCGAGTCATCTTGCCGAATCAGCGTTTGTATGTTTTATCTGATCTATAAATGTTCGTCCGAGGATAACTTACGAATCGTTGATCCAACAAACATATTATAACACCCCTCTTTTTTGTCGGGGGTCCAAAATCCGGGGCCATGCGACTGAAAACAAATACGGATGCTAGTGACTATGACACTGCTACATTATAATATCATAAATCTAATATAGGTACATACATAATATACACACGCCTTTTTCCCCGAAGGGGTAGGCAGACCCTCAATGGACCCCTTTTCACAGTGGGTTGCACCGTCGTGGGATATAGACGTGACGAGTGGTGAGCTCATCGCCGCCATTGCTTCCCACGACTGACTCGGCTAACGCTTTCTTCCAGTAATAACCCATTCCATAATAAGCTGGCAGTCAGGACAAATATTATACCAACGAATCTTATCAACCAGTCCGGGTAATCCTATGTTAAAATTACGATTACTTAGTGGATTTTTCACATTCATATAAAGAAATAAAGCCTATTCTAGCGGTACACAACAAAATACTTCTATACAAACAAGTCCTGATGCCAGTATGGACCTATTGTATACAGCTGTGGGGCTGTACCAAAAAGACTAACATAGAAATAATCCAACGCTTCCAAAATAAAGTACTCAGAGGAATAATAAACGCACCCTGGTACGTATAACAAACGTAAACGATCTCCACCGGGACCATAATATAGAGAACGTCAATAAAGTCATTCAAAAATATGCAGAAGCTCACGAACGTAGACTTCATCATCATGTGAACGTCGAGACAATCCAGCTTCTCGACAACACGGACATAGTGAGAAGACTCAAAAGAATTAAACCTTATGAGTTAGTGTAGTGTAAACTATATAGTAAAATGTAGTGCAAACTAGTGCTTGCTAATAAGAACACAAGAACAAAGTGTCCTCCCCTTAAATAGAGACAGTAAGAAAAGTGTCAATGGACACATTCTTAGGTATAATTTATGTTATAAATCTAGGTTAATGTTAAATTACTTATTAGCCTGCTTTATGGCTAGATTGTAATGATATTGTACATTTATTATATACACTAATAAAAAAAATAAAAATATAAGGAAATAAAGCCTGAATTAATGACCTTTCACAACTAAGCACAACTTTACTAGTTTTCATATTTACTTTTTTTTTTTTTAGGTCGTTGAGTTTTTTCCATTTTCTCATAGGAATGTGGAATTGGAAATCACAACGAACTTAAATTATGTTGTATTTACCTACTCTGACTCAGTAGTATTAAAATTCGAAAAAGTTTAATTGCCTTTCGCGTAGTATTTGCAAGAACTCTAATCGACTGATCCAATCTTTATGAAGTTTGCAAGGTAAGATAGGTAGATAGTATTGGCTTGTACTAATATTTATTCTGTGGTTTTGGTACAATTTGTCGGTAAGGTTAGGAGCTGAATCGGTCGGGCGGTTGTCGAGATGCTGGGGCTACGGTGGTGGCCAATCAGATACAAGTGAGACAATCAGGCCAAACGTGTAAACACGCCGACGACGGACTATGAGCATCGTCACTTACCAACAGGTGAGATCGTGGTCAAACAAAGGTCTATCAAAGTTAAAAAAAAAAAAAAATGATGTGAAGCCGAGGAGTTGCGGTGGCCATCTGCCGGCTCCATCATCAGACCCAGGGTACCAGCTAGGTGGACATACAAACAAATATAATCCTTGTGATGAAATCATAAGGATTATTTTGTATCGTCGTTTTCACTACTACCTACTCCTATCCTAGGCGCAGGAACAAAATTTTAGGTATAATAGATCAAACAGGACAATGGATCGATCTCAATGGATCGAACAGGACAATGGATCGAACAGGAACTACAACACTCGAACAGGTTTGTAATTTCTTAAAACTAGGAATAATGAAAACCGAATTTCAAATAGTAATGTCGTTTTTATATGGACAAAATGATGAGTGCCCTAGCGGACTTGTTGAGAAACTCATAAAAACCATACATAAAAGCAAATATCGAGTCGGAATTCGATAGTCCGGATACCGAATGCAAAACTAAGACAAACCTGTACTAGGCCTGGAATCAGGGCAACATGTTGCCCTGATTCTTCTAGCTCTGAGGGTCAGTGCACAAACACGGCGCGGCCTTCAACGAGAACAAGGAGAAGCTGATTCATAGAGAAAGAGAACTTAGAAACCTTAGGCAGTAATAGTAAAATGTAGAGAATCAGCTAAAGTTCAGAGGACAGCATACGCTAATACCATTATGTGTACTATACTATGTCTACTATACTATATTTTTAGCAGACTTCAAAAATAGGAGGAGGTACTCAATTGGTGTTTTTTTTAATGTAATTTTTATTGTTACCTCATATCTCCGTTATTTATAAACTTTATTTGAAAAGATACACTTCCAGATTGTCTTACATTTTTATAAAAATCTGGTTCTGATGATGGGATCCATGAGGAATTGAGGGAAATCCTCAAATATTGTAGGAATACATATAGTGAATTTGGCGTTATCGTCAACAAGTGAAGCATGTGCATTCCAAGTATCATTTGGTGACGTGGAACTGATGAAGAAGACCACAGATAGCCACCGGAACTCGCAAATGATAAGTATTTCACGGGTGGCGATAAGTGTGACTTGATCTGATTGAGCTGAAATTTGGAATACCTTTCAAGTTACGATGACAATACAATGTCCAGAGAACCCAAACACGACGGAGCTTTGTTGTTTAGTTGAGCCTGTCGGCTCGATCATCAGGTCACCTCCACGGTACTTACCATATTATTACATTATGCCGCCAGTTACATAGGTATTAGGTACCTGCCTATATGCCAAATTTCAGCACAATCGGATGTCAGTAAGTGCTTGAAAAATGGTTTACAAATTCTGAACCGGAAACGTACCTACATAGGACAAAGCCCAGAAAGACAAATATACGAAAGGCAATTAAACCTTGATTCCTTGGAATACGGGCGTCAGGATGGAGGAACCTCGCTGAGCCGTGCCGGGCGCCCGCCGACCTGTTGTCAGTCAGTGGAGTCGGCAGCGGATGTTGTTTATTACAATTACTATCGATGGATAACGTCGGACTGCGTGCGCTGATTTTACTGATTTACGAGACAGTTAATTGATATAATACTGTACGAGACGTACACAACTTCGGGTTGGGAGTACAGTGATTTATTATTTAAGTTTCTGTCCGCTGTCGGTCGATTCGGTCATAAAACTGCACGGAAAACAGTTAAGCAAAGTTGTAGCAATTTGTTCCGATTAAGCTCGAAGCGGGCACTCATGCATGACCGTTATGGGAGCTTGCAGAGAGCGACGTGCGCTCGAACAACGGCCCGCTGAGCGCGCGATCTCGCACCGCCCGCTAATCCGAGCGAAAGCTCCGGACAACATTCGACAGATGCCGGTCATCGCTCGTCAACATGTTGGCCCACTGTCCAGCCCCGGATCGCGCTGGCATGGCTGGAACTCTACTCTTAGCATGGCGCTGCGCTATCCACAGTTGGGGCAACTCTTCGGCGTCCCGTTCGCAATATATATATCCAGGTCGTTAGACATAGTTAGCGCGGTTATTATTAGCATTAAACACGGTACGCATGTGTGTTCGTTCATACCGGGGAACGCGCTGCCGAGCTCGTGCTGGCCCCAGTGGTTGCGCGGCTGCACGATGCACTGGAACATGGTGCGGGCGGCGGCGGGCGGCTGGCGGCCGCCGGCGGAGACTGCCGCGCGCCGGCCGGCTCCGCGCAGCCTCCGCCGACGAGCCCCGCGCCCCGCGCCCCGCACACTCCACTCACCCTCGCAGGCACTCCTATCACGCCTCTATCCCTCACCGTTATTATTCATAGAACCACAACAATCAATTACTGCGTAGTATAGTACTTATTACGGGAAAAAATATTAGTTATGAGATCTAACTCGAAGCACAATACGATCGACTGACACTCATGAACTAAGTAGGTAGGTAGGTAAGGTACCTACACGTACCGATTTAAAAATGATACAATTTCTCACAATACCAGTGAATCATAACAAATAATGAGGAAAATTACAACTAAAATAAATGTTGTTGGATTCTACAACATTGTAAGTAATATAACTTTTGAAACTATCATGGTTATGTACATAATTTTCACTAGAAACGGGATATTTACCATGATTTAGGATCTAGGATTTAGGAGTTAGTTCTCCCGTGATCATGGCGCATGCAACTGTGCCGAAATATCGGGAACATATAAAACTCAAAAATCATGGTAAATATCCCGTTTCTAGTGAAAATTATTGTAAGTAATGTATGTAGTAGCCTAAGTAAGAGTAACAACGGCAAACTGCAAAATATGTAAGTTATGTCTATGAGTAAGGTAAGGGCCCCGAATAGTCCCGATCCCGAAGTTACATGACACGGGCGGTTATACGCCATTTGGCTTCGGAACATAAAAAAATATGTACTATTTTTTAAATTGGTCTATGAAACGAATTATATAGGTATTGGAACGGTAAGTAACAAAACTGAGAAGGCACCATGAACGCAGAGGAAAGCGGTTCAGTGAGGGTGTTATCACCATACGACAAAATCCGCTGGTGTTAGCGCCATGCATGCAAATAACGGACAAATAAAGAAATTAGTCGGAACGTTGCCCTCTAGCAAACTGAAGCCAGTTTTTAGGGCTCCGTACCTAAAGGGTAAAAGGGGACCCTATTACTAAGGCTCGGCTGTCCATCTGTCTGTCTGTCTGTCCGCCTGTCACCACACCAGGCTGTATCTCATGAACCGTGATAGTCAGGCAGTTGAAATTTTCAAAGATGATGTACTTGTATAACAACAAATACAAAAAAATCGAATAAAATAAATATTTAAGGGGGCTCCCATACAAAAAAACAGTTTTTTTGCCGTTTTGGTGTAACCAGGCTGTATCTCATGAACCGTTATAGTAAGACAGTTGGAATTTTCACAGATGATGTATATTTCTGTTGCCGCTATAACAAAAAATACTAAAAAAACAGAATAAAATAAATATTTAGGGGGGCTCCCATTCAACAAACGTGTTTTTTTGCCTTTTTTATAGATAATGGTACGGAACCCTTCGTGTGCGAGTCTGACTCGCACTTGGTTTTTTTTTTGATGCGTGTGTGTTCGTGCACACCTACACTAACACACCGACATGACATTAGACTATCCGAGTGAGGGCATGCCCATAGCATGGTTATGGATTTATGATGCATTGTCTGCGTGAGTGCGTGTATTTGCTTGTACCTAGTTGTAGAAGTTAATCTACACTGGCATGCAAAAATAAGTATCACACATTTGAATTTTATTTTTTTCTAAACTATTCAAAGTCAGAGATTTAAAATAAAAAACGTTTTCTAGCAATTTTTAACAGCTTTCTTTGAAACTATAGTAAAAAAAAATAAGTCTAACAAAAGATAAAAATAGTAATTTTTAGCTTAGTATCATTTTACATGTTATTTTTTTTTTTATAACTGTTATTGCCTCCTCGGGCTCTGCTTACAGCTTCGAGTCGATTTGGCATACTGAACACGAGGTTTCGGAGCCGATGCTGGGGAATATTCTCCCATTCTTCTATCAGGGCCTGTTTTAGTGCCCTGATGGTGGTAGGTGGTGGTCTGCGGCTTCTGACTAGCCTCCCTAGCTCATCCCAGGCGTGCTTAATCGGGTTGAGATCAGGACTTCTTGATGGCCAAGCCACCACGCTGATACCAACCTCCTGAATATACTCTTGCACGACCCGAGCCGTGTGTGGCCGGGCATTATCATGCATCAGCATTGATCCATCACCCATATTTACTAAATACGGCCCTGCTTACTCATTGAGAATCTCCTGGGCTTATCTTTCCCCAGTCAGAGTGCCATTTTCTATGGCCACTAACTCTGTGCGACCTTCTGAAGATATGCCAGCCCAATACATGTACCACTGCCTCCACCGTACTGGACTCTTTGTGAGAAACAGGCTTGAACGTATCGCTCACCAGGTCGCCTGTAGACACTTCGTTGGAGACTCATCTGTAAACAAAATTCTTGACCATTCTTCTTGATCCCACTGTATGTGTTCACGGGCATATCGCAGTCTCGCTACTCGATGCTCTCTCTCGAGTTTGGGGCCACCCGCTGGTCTCCGGGGTTTCAGGTTTGCTTCAGCCAGTCTTCTTCTCACTGTACTGTCACTAATGTAGTCCCTTCGGGTCTGAAGAAGCTGGTTACTGGACTTCAACTGCATTTGATTTCTCAACACAGTGGAAACAATATAACGGTCTTCTCGGGCACTAGTACACCTGGGTCTGCCATTACCAGGTCTCCTCATATGGTTTCCAGTCTCTTCGTACCTTCGCTTCACCTTCTGGACTGTTCGTAACGTCACACCCACCATTCTTGCAGTACAACGCAAACTGATGCCTAGTTCCAGAAAAGTCATGATCCTAGCACATTCTTCAGGTGAAAAATTCACACTATTGCTCAGTACCTATTTGGCTACCGGTCGCCGTGAGCATTCGTATTCCGTTTGGAAGACGGATTAATGGAACGGATTCAGAAATAAGACGTCGTTCCGGAATCGATGGTGGTCTAGAGGGGGTGGATCGGCGCGCGGGTGGGGGGTGCAGGCGGGTGCGGGAACCGGTCGCGCTGCAACTGGCGCGGCTCGTTATAATCTCGATGTAATCACAAACAAGCCTAGTATACACTACACAGACGGAACACTACCCACTCGGATGCTCGCTGTATGTTACCAAAAGACATGTCCTCGTGTTAGAGTATATTTCCTACTTCAGAAGCTTTCAACTGAGGATAAATATTTTGCAGGTGCCGTCAGCCAGAAGATTAATCAGTGGCATCTAAAACTATCAAGTATATTTAACTATAGTAGAACAGAATTAATCATCGCAAACATGAACTTCACCCCTATCCAAAGGCAGTGGATTGTGAATATAATTAAAATCAAACATAACCCAAGCTTCCAATAAACAAATAATAACCCAAGTTGGTAACATCTATACAATCCACTATCGAGAAGCACTATTGGTGCTACCATGATAAAAGCAAGTGATAACGAACTTTCACTTCCAACGACGTTATTAAGTGTTATTATCTTGTCTATCATACAATAACAACACGAACAGTACATACATCATCATCAGTAAGGTACATCAACATTGATGTACGACCGACTAGTACAAGGCACTCACTATAGGCACTTATGACGCTGTAGGTTCAACTAGGTTCAACGAACATTTTTGTATGATGCGAAGAAGGCGAGTGCACTCTCTGATACAATGTTTTTGTGTATAAAAATAACAATATAAAAATGCCCTTTAGAGTTTTGTTAAATTTTGTTGATGACTTCACTAACTCAAATAATAATTCATGATATACCAAATGTTTCAAAAATTTAAACGTGTTAAAAGTACCTAAGTACATACTTGTACTATTATATATTCTGTGACCTAAGTCTTAAATGGTATCCCAATTTTAAAAAGGTGGTATCTTGATATATTTTTTATCGAGAGAAGTATTTAAAATAGTGTATTTAATTTAATATTTTTTTCTTCTTGAAAACTGTAAATCAAAAATGTAATAATTCTAGAGCTCATTATACTCATTATTATGCAGTGAACCTATTTTGCCTAAATAAGTTCACTCCATTTGTTATCATTGCCGAGTGCAGCATGAGCACCCAGACACCACAGTGACAGCTTCATTCGACCACTGCAATCAGTCTTCAATGCTCCAAGCGGTCGCGTGACTCTTGGCCCGTAGCGGGTTTGGGGGTTATTTCGTCACTCTTCGTGACGTTTTTCGTTCGTCGTTTTTGTGGCATGGTTTGAGAGAAAGGTCATTCGAGCGGCAGCAGTGCGTTTGAGATGTATAGATAACAATGACGATGTCTTTAGATGCGTGGTCTCGGAACTTTATGCATTGTACAAGGGTACAATGCATAAAGTTTACCTGGAAACTTGCTACGAAAATTGGCAACGCAAAAAGGTACAGCACGTGAGAATTTCAAATGATTATCTAACGAAACATAATTTATTTTGTAACTGCGCGGAGGAAACATTTCAGCGTAGCGTAATCGTTGAATAAGGAAAGAGCCACTATAAAACAGATAACAATATTCTTTTCCAAGAGGCCGAACAAAATAAGCTATCATATTGAACTGGAAATAGAACTCAACCATAAAGATCAACAGGAAACACACAAAGGAAACCCAAGCGATTCAAACACCCGATAACCTGCTTCGTATACCTACGGAGTCGGAGGAAGATTCACGCTAAATGCTAACAGTACATTGAACTCGAAATATTAGTAATCGGAGCCGTGAGCAGATCAACACGAACTCAAACACTTCTAGGCTACTAATATTACTATTCATCATCTCCAGTCTATCTCCGTCTTCATCATCAGATCAGCTCGCTTTCACCATAATATTGTATTATCATCGGAACTTGACAGGTATGCCAAATTTCAGTTCAATCGGATATCGAGAAGTGGTCGAAAAATCGATTCCAAGATTTGATTATGATTTGTTTGTTAGGTCATTATTTTGTTAGTTACAATACAAGTGAAACTCATAAAAAGCTTGTTAAAATAAAATAACGTTTAGTAAGTTGTTATGCAGAGAAGGATTATGAAAGAAGAATTGCTCTAGCATGGAGAAAGCATTGGGGACCTAAAGAAATAATGAAGAACAAACAAATTAAGACACACAAAGAAAAAAGTCTTCGAAATAGCAATATACTACCATGCCTCACATACGGCTGCCAGACATGGTCTTTGAGAAAAGGAGATGAAGAAATACTTGCTGTCTGTCAGAGGAAAATGGAGACAAGTATCTTAGGTCTAAAAATCTCTGACAGAATAAGTAACAACAGTTGAAATAGTAGATTGTATCATAAGGGAGCAACATAATATTTTTACGGCGAGGGCGCTTTTTTGAATCCAGAGCGAAGTGAGGGATTCTTTAGTAGAATCCTGAACGTAGCGAGGGATTCAAAGTACGTCGCCCGAGCCAAAAATATGTGCTGCGCCCGTGTGATACACTCTGCTTTTCATCACCCACTATTAGAAAATAAAAGGCGCCTCATATGTTATTGTAATATTATTATTTAATAAAACAAATGGTTATTTTTTTGGTTTTGTGTTTTTTTTGTTGTGTTTTTGTGTTTTTTTGGGTGTTTTTTTGTGTTTTGTGCTTTTTTGTGTTTTTTTGTGTTTTTTTTTGTTTTGTGTTTTTTGTGTGTATTGTGCTTTTTTGTGTTTTTTTTGTATTTTTTTTTTGTGTTGTGTTTTTTGTGTTTTTTTTTGTGTTTTTGTGTTTTGGGTTTTTTGTGTTTTTTTTTGTGTTTTGTGTTTTTGTGTTTTGTGTTTTTTGTGTGTTTTGGGTTTTTTTGTTTTGGGTTTTGGGCCGTCGTACCAGCCAGTATTTATTCAAACAATATTTGCATTCGAATTATTTGGCGCTGGTTCCAAATTCAATAAGTGCGCCGCAATTATCTTTGCCGCGCACTTTTTGAACAAGGAACTTAATAAGTGCGCCGGAAAACTCATTACTGCCCGCTAAAAGTTTCTCATAGAAAACACCACCGTTGGGTGCACTTAAAGGCGAACCCAGTCGTCCTTTTCGAATAGATGGGATGAAAAAACTAAAATAGTAGATGTAAAGAAACGAATCCGACTTTTAGAGGTAGATCTTACGTAGTAACTATTAAGTAATCTGTGGTAGAACTGGACTGGGCATATAATATGTAGATCAGAAAATTGTAGATGGACAAAGAAGTGACAGACAGAGTGGATTCAATGGGAATATAAGAGGAAACAACGAAGACCAAAAAGAGATGGCGAGATATTATTGCACAAGGATGTGGACCGGAATGGATGAGGAAGGCGAGGGAAAGGGACGAGTGGAGGGAATTAGGGGAGGCTTACACCGCTGAGGCGACTACTTAGATTAGACAAGTTAGATTAAAGTAAAATTATTCAGTAAGAACATGTTTATTTAGATTTATGCTCTTGAAACTAGTAGAAATAAAGTCTTTTTTTATTTTTGCAGAGGGGGCATATTACTCGAAGTAGACCCAACAGTAGATGCTGGAGTATGATTAGATGTCTGCACGACGACGAGTGGCGAGTGCACGCGTCACGCACGAGGGGTGCACGACGAGGCGTATGGGTTTGATCATCGGACGCACACGTTCATCGGGTTGCACGGAGTGCATTGTGAGACGTCACTACAGCACGGAGTTCACACGTGTTGAGTGGTAGCTCCGAATAGGAATAGGGTGGTAGGGAAGGAGCGTATTTACGCGACCAGGGTTTTCCACAAGGTTTTTCCTTGCAAGTACGACGACCAGGTGCGGACCCTAAAGACTTGAGAGTAAAAATATACTTGCAAAGTTTCGTAGATCTTTTCGCAGATGCAATTATGCTTCTTATATACTATAAGACATTTGGTCCAATTTCCTATGCCAGTATTTTTCCACTTCCAATTTTTTTTTTCCAAACGCGATTGTGTTCCCTTTTTATATTACTGCACGGATCAATTTCCTATGAAAAAAAAAAACCGGCCAAGTGCGAGTCGGACTCGCGCACCGAGGTTTCCGTACAAACCTGTAGGTATATAAGTAAAAGTTATGATATTTTTTTTGCTAAATGAAATCATTATGAGGAAAGGGGTAGTAAGTTTAAAATTATTCAAAACATTTTTGTTATAATGATGTAACTAAAAATGTATGCTTTTCGCAAATTTCGCTTATCTTTTGATTGCGTTGGCTTAGAAGTTTGATTTTTTCACAGCTCCAAGGGACAGTAGACCTCAGGTCTACTGTCCATTGATTGATATGAATTTCAGCTTGATACCTCCACGCGTTCCTTAGAAAAAGGGTCTTGACAGACAGACGGACAACAAGGTGATCCTATAATGGTTCCGTTTTTCCTTTTGAGGTACGGAACCCTAAAAATACCTTGAATATTTTATGGGCCCTGGTTTTTGGCGCTGGTGTCTTAATATGGACGAACTTGGAAGCCCTGGTTCTCGATTTTGCAAGTATGACCCATCCCTACCAGCTTGCTCATTAGCTTGCGAGGGGCAGCTCGGCGCGCGCCGGAAGTACCTTCATGCGAGGTAATCGCCTCCATTGTCTGCGACTTGGCAAGCACGGACTCCACATATTTTCCATTCGCTTCTTGGAATAAGCATGAGAACCACAACACATAAGCCTTCGTGAGCTTGTTTATAAAGAGTTATTGTTAGTTATGTTTTAATTGATAGTAGGTATCTCATAATATCATCAGTTTAGCTACGATACTCCGAAACACATTTTTACAGTGATTTTTTGTTTAGGGGTAACATAGCTAAACTGATGATATTTATGATATACTATCAATTAAAACATGTGTGTTAAGTCTCCTAGTTCTCGCGAAATCAACTTTCGCTATCTGAAGGAGTGTTCAAGATGGGCAAAAAACACCAAAATATTAGAATTTCACCCCACAAGCGAGAGCATCCACCTTAAATAATCTTTACATCTATTCACTGAAAGCTATCAATAAAAGGCTTTTAAGGTAACCCAAATACAAAACTAGAAAATTTCAAATGTGTTGCTGTTTGAGATTTTAAACCAAACTGGGAAGGCAAATGATGATGATGGCACCGTTTCCACACCTCATAAGATTTTAGCGCCAGTCAATGCGCAAAGTGCATTCACACGTTGGCCAACCGATTAGTTCGCGGGCGTGTGTCGACGGCGTTTGTATTGCTTTGGGTGGCAAATGTTTGGCCGAACCATCGTATACTCCCAACGTCCCCCACCTGTCTGGCCCCACTGGGGGACGTTGGGAGAAAAAAGTGCCAACGTCCCCCGCTCATGACAACGCGCTTATGGTACTAAAAATGTATGTAAGTTTTGCAACAATAAGAAGTTGAAGTAGATTGTCTGTTGTTTTTTCACGTTTAAAAAAATCATTAGGTACATTACAAAATACTGACTAACGCAATCTTCAAAGATTCAATTTCTAAGTTAAAACATTATGGCATCCTAGATCAGGCAATCAACCATGTAAATTCTTACTTATCCAATGGAGTCCAAAGAGTTGATGTTGGTGTTGAAAGATCTCCAGGATTGACTATTGACATGGGGGTGCCCCAGGGTTCAATACTAGGCCCATTTTTGTTTTTAGTATACTCTCCCTTATATTGTAAAAGAATGTGACTTAGTTATTTTTGCTGACGAGAAGTTCACAGATGTAAAGCTAATTACGAAGATGTAAATGAATCACTAATACTCAATATTTTTTAACGGACTTCAAAAAAAGGAGGAGGTTCTCAATTAATGTGTTTTTTTATGTTTGTTACCTCATATCTCCGTCATTTATGACATCTGTGACTTGTTGCTGAAAATACCGAAATCGCTATATATGTGTGCCTATAATATTTGAGGAGTTCCCTCAATTCCTCACGGATCCCATCATCAGAACCAGATTTTGATGACAACGGGACCAAGCTGGAAGTATATCGTGTCAAACAAAAAAATGAGAATCTCCTTTTTAACTCCTGACGCAAAAACGACAGGATGTTATAAGTTTGACGTGTCTGTGTGTGTGTCTGTCTGTGGCATCGTAGCACCTTTTTTTTGAAAGGTGAATTTGTCGGGAGTGTTCTTAGCTATGTTTGATCAAAATCGGTTCAGCCGTTATATTGCGTTGAGGGTTTTTTAATTTTTACAAAATTAATTACTTGTTTTGAAGTCAGTTAAAAATTAAACTAGTCCCCTCCACTCTCACAGTATCATCTGCTGTTATCTATTGAAGAGTTCTAACGAATAAGCTGGGCGCAGACTAGAAGGTATAACTTCGTACTATGAGCGCAAATCGCCGATCGACGTTGTTGATTTCTAACTCTATTTTGGGAGCGTTTAGTGTATTCTATCGAAAGCTTTAGTTTAGTGTTGTTTGTGGGTGATGTGTCTGCTCGCTTCGCGCGAGGATGGGCCAGGGGGCGCAGGCGCAGGAGAGCGGCTCCAGCGAGGCGGCGCCGGCTATATATAGCGCGCGCGCCGCCGCGCCGGGTGAGTCACGCCGCGGCGCGCAACGCGCGAGACGACGACCTATGGCTACTGTCCACTTCCACTGCATCTGGATGTTGCGTCTCGCGGAATGCATTCATTCAAGAATATAATAAAAAACAATTTTTTTCGAAAAAAAACGACTTTGAAGCTTGGAATTTATCCCCAATACAAGATTTTATAATATTAGAGATTGGAATCGTGTACTGCTGATCACAATGAGCCTAAACACGGCCAATCTACTATTATCCATCTAGTAGTTCCGTTGTCCACCTTCCGTCTCCATCATCAGACGAATCCCAAACCAATCTTCCATATAAGTTTAGCTCCTCTTCATCCAAAGGTTGTCTGGAAGAGATTGGTTCTTAGCAATAAGATCGCCCATTGTACATTTAGTTTTTGTTTAATTGTTGTGTGTTTATTTTAACTAGTTTGTAAGGTGTGCAATAAAGTATTTTCATTCATTCAGATCAGCTCGCTGTCACCATCATACGAGTATTGTATTGTCATCGGAACTTGACAGGTTGGCCGAAAATAAAACTCTGTAGATTATAAATACTCCTGATCAGGATGCCATTTTATTATCATTTAATTATTGTAATATTATTTGTACAGTTAATACTTATATTTATGTCCACAAGGAACAGCTTTCAAAAAATCTTTTTTTGTGGGTCATTGTAAAATTCTTCACATGTCAGATATTTGAAATTATATAGTGTGAGTAGTGTTGCTCTTATTGAATCAAAAATCTGTTCCTCTCCTTCGTCCAGTATGAAGTCATGAGTGAAAAACCCCTATTATTTATTGACAAGACTAAAAATCCGGTCTCGAATGAAATCCGGGCGGAGTCCGGTCTATACCATTAAAATCCGGTCAGATGGTAACCCTATCCCCGGTTCGCACGGGTAGTGACGAGATGAAACCCCCCCATGGATACAGATACAGATATTCATGAGATACAGCCTGGTGACAGGCGGACGGACAGACAGAAAAAACCGGCCAAGTGAGAGTCGGACTCGCGCACGAAGGGATAAAAACGGCAAAAAAATCACGTTTTTTGTATGGGACCCGGCCAAGTGAGAGTCGAACTCGCGCACGAAGGGATAAAAACGGCAAAAAAATCACGTTTTTTGTATGGGACCTCCCTTTAAATATTTATTTTATTCTGTTTTTTAGTATTTGTTGTTATAGCGGCAACAGAAATACATCATCTGTGAAAATTACAACTATCTAACTATCACGGTTCATGAGATACAGCCTGGTGACAGGCGGCCAGACAGACGGACAGCCGAGCCTTAGTAATAGGGTCCCGTTTTACCCTTTGGGTACGCAACCCTAAAAAATACCTAGCCCATGGATATAGTTAAATAGGTATTTCAAAGATATTAACGACGTTTCATGAACATTTTTTCGATACAGAGATACGTTTAGAAAATTGTATGAAACTTTGAATTGGTGAAATTTTTGGTGTCTGCTCGGTTCGACTAGGTACTTCTTTTGTAGAGTGTATCTTTGACGAAACCTCAAAGCAGATGTCTGGAGGAAATTGATCAGGTGACACAACTGGTGCATGCAGGTAATTTAGGTGGCCCGGAAGTTTCGACCTATCTGGTCACTGCATTTTTTATGTTTTTCATAAATTTTACTAATAAGTTATCCTCACAAAAAAATTATTGTATTTCCTTCTCTATCCAAAAAGGCACGACTGGCCGTACATAGAGGGGTGTTAGTACCGACACTATGGTAGTGAAAGTTGGGTATGTATAGCAGAAGAAACATGAAAGTAGAATAAATGCAGTGGAGATGAGAGCTTTGAGAAGTATGTATGGTGTGACTTTGAGAGATAGAATGAGGAATAGTGTGATAAGAGACCGTTGTGAAATTAAAGAAGACGTAGTTACTAGGATTGAGAAAGGTATGCTCAGATGGTTTGGCCATTTAGAAAGGATGGACGACAGTAGATTGACGAAACAGGTACATAAGACGAGCGTAAATGGGACAGCGGAAAGGGGAAGACCTCGGCGAACGTATTCAGACCAGATCAGTGACGTTCTGGAAAAAGGCCAGGTCAAGAGTAGGTACCCTTAACCGACGAGCATGTATGAAGAATGTGATAAAGAGTGAATGAAGCAAAAGAGGTGTGTCAGGATCGTGGCAAGTGGAAATCCGTGGTGTCTGCCTACCCCTCCGGGAAACAGGCGTGAGTTTATTTATGTATGTATGTTCTCAATCCATGCCCATAATATAAAAAGCTAAAAAAAACTCGAAAATGAATGCGTTCAATGCCCGAGGCGGGTAAAATATTTTCACAGATGTTTTATTTTGATGTTTTTATTTTTATCAAAATAGGTGTTAAAAATCCTCTTTCCGTTTAGAATTTCCCCTCACTGATCCATCTCAATGAAATACCCTCGTCGTCGTTTCGTATGAGGTAGTGCTGGCCTCTGGTGTCAGAGTTTGTCAAGCCGCCCGAGGGCCTCTGACATGGCTTATCGACTGCTATTAATCAATAACAATAAATACCCTGTATGTAATAAAGTTACTTTCATCTTTCATCCAATATCAACGACGCTAATAAGATACGTAGAGAGGTGCACGGACGATGCGATAACTAAACAAACAATAAACAGCTACCTACATACAAGTTGTTTAATTTGTAAATCTTAAACGGTTGCGCTCACTGCAGCACATGACACACTGCTTGATAGCACATGTGTGTGCCGCGTGCCAGATGTGCTCGCCGCACCGCAAGTAGGTCTCCCTTGTGCCAAGCAAGCGCTGCGCCGTGGTGTGGCGGACACGAGATGAACTAATCAGAAGTTAGTGGAAACGAATGATGGAGGTGAATCAACACAAACATTCGAGGATTGCACAGATTTGCACCGCTACGGCGCTTCACCACTTTTACATGCAAACGAAGTCTTTTGTATATTCTCCCGTCAAACTCCATGAAATGTTGTACACATGACCAATACACTAACATCTTTTTTTTATTTATTTTTAACATTGATACTCCTTTGTTTGACCACGATCTCACCTGTTGGTAAGTGACGATGTGGCCGAAGATGGATCACAAAGGTTTAGAAGGCACCTATTCACTCTAGCCTTGAAGAGGCTCAGATCATAGTTTTCAGGAAAGACAGACGACGGTAGTGTATTCCACTCCTACATCTAGACCCGGGACTAGATGTCCCGGGACATCTAGTCCCGTGGTGCGCCCGTTTAGCCTGTACAAGTCCACTGCTGGACATAGACTAGAATGCCACGACGCCCGCTCTCGCGCCGGCATTATTTCGTGCTAGCTTTAAAATGTCGTCGGTACATCGAGAGGGTGCCTAGTCCTGTATAATAAAAGCAAGTCAGCTGAATGCAATGAAACATACGGCTTATGAAGTGTAAATGCGTCACGCACTCACCAGGTTATTCTGGTATTTCCCGTTGACCTAGAGAATCTTGAAATTTGGCACAAACGATTACTTACTAATTTTTTAAATGGTAGTGTGTTTACGATACACAGGAAAATTAAGTGTTTAGTGAACATTATGTTCATAAACATGATAGTTAAAAAAATATATATGATAAAAATGATTTTAACTGTTTGTTCATTCAAAAATCTTCACAGTTTATGGCAAAAAATAAATATGTTAATCTTCATCTGATAAATAAAAATTTCATTTTATTTCATATTTCCAACGGCATTTAGAGCCCAAAACACGATTTCGATAAATCTCGATAAAAAAACATCGACTGCATCGAGATTTTACCATCGCTCTTCCCGGCACCGTGACAAAGCTCATTCACACATCATAGAGCCCGCTGGGTTTCTCGTACGACTCGTACTTGTACTTGTACTTGTACTTGTAGAGCAGACTCTTCTCCGCAACTAGGCCACCAACGGGCCCTTTTTGCGTGATGGGTGGAGGCTGCTAGTCCAGCCACCCGATGTCCTCCAGGAAGGCTAGCAGCTCGCCAATGCTGGCGCAGGCCTGCCTGGGCGTCCTCGCTGTCCCGAGGTATGCTTTTCTCTGGGACGCCACGCTGCTGTCGTTTGTCGAGATAATTTGTTCCCCATTCCTACAAACTATGGAATGAGCTTCCATCTGAGGTTTTCCCGCTTGGTTACGACATGTGTAGCTTCAAGAAAAAAAAAACATAAATTCCTTCAGGGTAGGCAGGGCATCGACAATACCCCCGGTGTTACCGGTGTCTATAAGCGACGGTGACCACTTTACATCAGGTGGCCCGTAAGCTAGTTTGCCTATTAATTTAATTTATAAAAACACTAGTTGCAGTGCAGTAAGTACCTAGTTTCATCGTCGTCGGAGCACGGGAAGTGGTCAATGAGCTGCGGCGGCGGCGGCCGGTGTAATTACATCATTATGCCTACTCATGACCGGAGACGGCGGAAGCTGCCCACGGGACATCGCGCTAACTGCGAGACAATGCCAACCTACGTTATATGTCATACCTACAATACTCCGTCAGTAGTAGAGCTTTTTTGTGAAAGAGTTCGTCCGGGGAAGTACTACCACCATACCGATTTCTGCCGCAAAGCAGTAGTGTTCGCATTACTGTGTTCCGGTTTGAAGGGTATGTGTGCCGGTGAAATTACAGGCACATGATACTTCCATGTTTATGTCTCAGGGTGACGGGCGCAGTGCAATGCCACATAGGGCGCGTGCTTGGTTGACGTGACCTATGTGATAATGCACTGTTCATAGACAGAGGGTACCGCTTAACATCAGGTGGGCCACATGCTTGTCCCAACATCCAAAGGGGTATTTAAAAAAAAAAAAACACTTGCCGTTTCTCTGGCACGGCGGGCGAAGGTTCGCCTGCGACACAGGAGGTTGCGGGTTCAATTCCCGCCTCGGAACAAATATTTGTACGTTCTGCAGGTATTTGTTCAGGGTGTTCTGGGTATTTTCTATGTATAATAAAAAATATCTATCTATGTATTATATTGTAATAAGTATGTCAGTTATCTAGTACCCATAACACAAGTTATGCTTAGCTTGGGGCTAGATAATGTTGAGTGAACTGTGCAGCATTATTTATTTATTTATTACACTACATTGAAGTGTAAGTGAGTGGTAAGTGTTAGTAAGTCTCATGTGCCTGTAATTTCACCAGAACCCATACCCTTCAAACCGGAACACAGCATTGCAAACATTACTGCATTGCGGCAGAAATAGGTATGGAGGTAGTACTTCCCCGGACAAACACTCACTAAAAAGCTCTACAACCTAATACTAAAACTACACATGACCAATAAATTTAAATCTAGTCCCGTAATAAATATATTGCAACTCACTGTGAAAAGAGGCCCTTCCTACCCTTGAAGCTCTGCCTACCCTTTCGGGGGAAAAGGCGTGTCTATGTATCTATGTATGTAGGTATTTCGGGTTTTTCCCTTCTGGCCGAAAGGGGTGAAATTCCGGCGGTTCAAGAGACGCCTGTCACGTGATCTCCCGGGCCGCGACGCGTCGGCGATCACACGTGTGTTAGATTAAGTAATAAAGTGTTTTTTATGTGTATGTTAGTTTCTAAGGTATTTATGTTGATATGGGCTTACTGTTTAGGTTTAGTGCATTTCTCAGTAAGCCTGAAATAAAGATTTTGAATTTGAATTTAACGGCCAAAATCAAGGTATTGAACAGCCGAAATCAAAGTGATTACTGTTATAACAGTAATATTCCAAGATTTAGTTAATTTGGCATATTGCGTGGAGTAGTGTGTGGCAACAGGCAGGGGGGGGGGAGGCAGGGCGGCGCGCGCGCTGCGTCCATCGCCAGCTCGAGTGTAAACACTAGCAGAGATCTCGCCTGGCCAGCATCATTGCGAGTAGTTCCACGAATTATCATTCTTTATGAATTCAATGCAATGCTGTAATGTGAGGTAGATACCCGTTTTAATTCATTGTACCTCTGTGTTAATGATGAATTGAATTACAGAGTTACTTTTTAACATTAACATAACATTTTGTTATGAACTAGCCTTTTGCCCGTGGATATCATGATGCCAAACTCCCCTCCCCCCATCATCCATCTCCGCAAAAAGGGCCCGTTGGTGGCCTAGTTGCGGAGAAGAGTCTGCTCTACAAGTACAAGTACATCCATCTACACTACAAATATCATCAAAATCCACTCAACAATTACGGAGTTATTAAGCCTATAATAGCACTGAGGGATAATGTAGCTTTCAGTTACAACTTTCAGAATCGGATCTGTAGTTCCGGAGATTACCCCCTACACACAAACTCTCATCAGACCAAAGACTTCTATTAATAGAAGTCTTTGCATCAGACATATAGGCATATAGGGTTACCTATATTAAAATACGAATGTCGGCACATGTTGGGAAGGATATTATCCATCAAAGTAATTGATTTTTATTATATTTTTGGATGAATCCAGCTTGGTTGGGTATTGTTTGTGGAACTACCACATCAAACTAATATTATAAAGTGGAAAGTAACTCTGCCTCTCTGTCTGTTTGTTGTTTCACAACTGAATGGCTGAACTAAACTTGTTCCAATTTGACAAAGTTATAGTGTGTAGGGTGCTTCTTTCTATCATGAGGACATAGGATACCTTCGTCAGGATTATTTTGTCATGAAAATCTGATAATTAATGGAAAGCTCACGAGCAGAGTGCACCGCAGAATATAATATAGTAATCACGTGGGTTTCGCCGCGTAGCATTCAGCTACCTGGTAGTATACACGCGGGACTCGCGCCCCGAGGGTTCCGCACTGTAAGAGCATACTATCAAACCACTTTATTAAATCGGTGGTCAAACATAGTCACAGAGTACAACTCTACAAATGAAACAGCAGTCACCAGTACAGTTTTGCCATGCCTAAGTTAAATCATCTTCAAATAGGGGGATAAAGGTCCCTTTTTTCCTATTGAGGTATTAAGCCCTAACATCGATACATTTTACAGTTACTAAATATTAAGTATTCAACCAGTGGTATTCCAAAATACATCATTAGCGCGTTCTACCTTTGGCCACAATAAGCAGCGCCATATAGTTGTTATTATGGTAGTAGTTTTATAAAAATAATATTTCTTTACCGCAAAAACCTCCAATGCATATAGATAGATAGATAGATAGATTAACTCTTTATTGTACAAAAATAACACACACCATAATCATTAAAACATATTATTTTGAGGAAATGGAGATATTTTATTTATTTATTTATAAATACACAGGCAGCTCACGGAGCTGATGGATGTATATCTTAGTCCTTATCAGTGCACTTTAAATGTTTGTCAAATCTATTTTAGAATTCACTGAGGGGGCACTGATCACTGAGACTGGTAACCGGTTCCAAGTGCGCACAATGCGATTGGGCAATATGTGCATCCTCGGATTGCTGAAATACTTGGCCCGCCTTGCAGCTTCAGCGAGTGTCCTCTGGTTGTTTAGGATCTTGTAGGTCTCTATTAGGTCTCCAAACTCTCTATGTTACTGAAGGGTAGTTAATCCAAGTTCGTGAAGTTGTTCCTCATTTGTAAGTGCTTTAAGACTAGGCTTGAGAAGGTTAATCTCTTTTTTGAAGTACGGGCAGATTTGGAATCTGGAATGGATATAGTGCAGATAGTAGGAGGAATTCATGAATTTCTAGCGGACTTGGCAGACAAGGCATAGGATTGTGTTGTTTGCAAAGAGGAAAAATGGGAGGAGGCAGTTGCCCAGCCGGGGGACACAAAGGGCAAAAAATGAAATATAACATTTTATCAAAAGATGGAATCACCATAAAGTGCCTGTGATTTACACATTATTACCTATCTATTGGTGTAAGTGAATTTACGGTTCTACAAAATTAATAGAATAGAATATTCTTTATTGCACAAAAACAGAGCAAACTTAGTCATAGGAAGCCTTCTCTACCAGCTGACACTTGTGTTAAAAAAGCTTTCTTTCTTCTTTTTCTCAGTGCGCCGTTTCGTACACTCGAACCAAATTAAGTTTTAACTCCTTATTACTCACTGTTGAAAGCTGCTAGTTTCCTGGTGGAGCCTAGCCGCTTCATGGGCGTGCGCGGCTCCATATCGCGCTCGTCCAGCGCCGCCGGCGCGCACTCGGCGGCGCCCGCGCTCGCGCCCCCCGCCGACATCGCACCCAGAGCTTTCCTCACCGACACTTATGCACCATCACACAGACTGTTCCACTAACACGACGGTTCCTCCTCTCTTCACTTCACTTAAAGCACGAAACGAACCGCGCCGTATCGTATTCAATTACACTCCGATGAATCAAAAATAACGTTCGATCGACAAACATTCACTGATCTTGATCACTCGGAACAAGGATAATATAATTTCTGGACTTTGTATTTAGCTTAGGATTTAATTTAAATTCAACCAAACAACAACATATAACGATAATGCACAATAGAGCTCAACATTTGATTTATAAAACAAAAAATCTCGGAATCAAAGCTTTCGTAAATTCTTTGTTTTGTTGATAAGATCATATAAAAAATTCCTCTATGGATAAGATGCCGATTCTGAAGTGAGCGCGTTCTTTACATTGCGTGCGGTGCGGGCGGCTGGCTGGCTTGGCAGCCGGTTTGTATTTGTAGCTTTTTCCACAGATTAAATAGATGTATTTGTACATACCATGGTACATAGATGTACAACTATGTACAATCACTACGTCCATGTTTACTTACTTTTATTCCAGTATTTCCAGTGCTGCCAGCGGTCTCTCGTCCAAAGTAATACGATATTGGAGGAAAAGTACAAAAAACCCTGAAATATTAGATAAATAAATAATCGGTTCACACAACATTATCTAGCCCCAAGCTAAGCAGAGCTTGTCTTATGGGTACTAGATAACTGATTTACTTAGTACAATACTTTACATAGATAGTTGTTTTAATTGAATGAGCGAAGTACGTTCTTTGCGTTCTTTGAGTCAACTTGGAAGAATCAGCGTTTGTATGTATGTATGTATGTTTGTACGAGCATTATATTCACAACCGTTAATCAGATCTCCATGAAATTTGATTGGGGTGTAGATGGTATTGGAACAATTTGTTGTGAAGGTTATGATGAGCTATATCGATCTGGGAGTTGTTGAGATATTGGGGTCCAAGAGGGGTTAAAAAAAAGTGAGTATATTAGATCAAATGGGGTGTCCTAAGAAAGCCCCTCGCTTTAGCATTTCAAAACTATTTTTATAATTTTTTAACTCAGGGATGTTGTTTTTGAGTTACTACGGTAAATTGAAAATGTAAAAAACCAAAACCTCTAGGGTACTTCCACTAATCCTACAACGCTGAAATTTCGTATGTTTGTAGCCTGTATGACACAAATACTGGGAAAAGTCTAAAATAAAAGAATTTCGAAACTTGTACTCTATAAAACATTGTTGACCCCGTTTCTAGGAACTTTAACGACGTTGTAGGCCTTAATTTTTGAACCAACAAGTAACAAGTATATCCACATAAAATGAACGTACGTTCATTTTATGTGGATATACTTGTTACTTGTTGGTATACTGTTGGTATATGTACGTGACGTACATAGATATTTTTTCGAAAGAAATAAGGTAACCTACCTAAATCGCGTATATTCGCGAGGTCTCAGTTTGGGGCGAACCAATAGTTATAAGTGCATAGAAAATACCCAGAACACACTGAATATCGCGGCTAGAACATAGGCACTAGAACGTCCTAGTGTAGAAAAAGCGCAAAATCTGACGTGTTTCTTGCTAAGCTGGCAGCACTGAGTGGGGTGCGCCCGTAGAGGGAGGTTTTGTTACAGGTGTGCCTCTTGCAGAGCATTAAAAGCTAGAGGTTCTACCGTGGATCTACTACCCAAGTCCATGGGTTCTACCCCCCCTCCAGTACGGAGGCCTCATAATGGATTTGCAATTAAAATAAATCAATTTTTATTCTTCAAAATACTAACTAGAAAAATTGCGAATAATTTTAATAACACGACATAATTTTTTAAATAAAACGCTCTTGCGAAATCAATCGAATACAGACAAACAGTTTGTACGTACACCACGCGCGCGAAAACACTGGATTTCAAAAACATGCATGGGTGCTTCGACCAAAGTAAAATTTTGGTCGAAGCATGGGTGAGCATTACCACATACCAAACTTTAAAAAGTTATCTGAAGGATCGTGTTTGTAATCAATGTGTCTTGGGGATGGGGGAGAGTAGATTCTAAAAATATAATGGGTTACTGCACGTAGTTCTCAAGAAAAAAACTTCTAAGTTGACTTTAAAATTAAGGCAGTCGTGTTTTTTAAATATTTTTAATGACTTACTTGTTATTTTAACATATATGTAACAACTTTTTATTTTGGTCGAAGGATGTAAGTAAAAAAGGGACTTGTTTTTACCTGAACTTTGGCCGTTTCTAATGTAGGTACCTACCTACCTACTCATAGGAAGAAATAGCAATAGAAATCTCGCATGAAGATTATAAATGGCAATAAATAAATAATGCTGGACAGTTCACACAACATTGTCTAGCCCCCAAGCTAAGCAGAGCTTGTGTTATGGGTACTAGATAACTGATAAATACAATACAGTAGACATGAGACTTTTCATCTTTATGTCTCAGGGTGGCGGGCGCAGTGCAATGCCACATAGGATGCGTCCTTGGTGGACGTGACCTATGAGGTAATGCACTGTTCATAGGCAGAGGTTACTGCTTAACATCAGGTGGGCCTCTTGCCTGTTCCGTCGTCAAAGTAGTATTAAAAAAAAAAAAAAAAAAACATACATATTTTTTATTATACATAGAAAATACCCAGAACACCCTGAACAAATATCTGCAGATCGTACAAGTATTTGTTCCGAGGCGGGGATCAAACCCGCAACCTCCTGCGTCGCAAGCGAACCTTCGCCCGCCGCGCCACAGAGGTCGTTAATAATTTTTTCTTGAAGATCAAGCTAGGAAGATGGACTAAAGTACATTCATGAGATCAAGGCCTTTTCGTTGGTAAGCAGCAGAATTTTACGAACTCCATCCACTGAGGGCTCTGGCTCTCTCTTTTTTTCACAGTGCCTCTCTTTCAAACATTGCATGTATAATGGACTGAGATTTTGTTATTTAGGGGACGAACCAACAAAATAGCCAAAATTGGGAATCGAAATCATCAGACATATTTTATTGTATGCTAATTGCAATTACAGTTCTGCAGTTTACACATATTTTGTATAAAGCCTGTTCCTGAGGCGATATTCCTTGTTCATTGGCTTCATCGGAACAACCCTGTACCTCAGCACTTCTGGTGACACGTTCTGCAACAAAAACTCATCTTTAATGTTATCTTCATCAGCCGGTAGAGGTCCACTGGTCCACAGCTGGACGAGACCTCCCCATAGAACGGGGGAGATGGTGATCGCAGTATTGGTGTTATGTACTCAGGTGGACTATGCTGCCCAGCCCCTGACGTAGGTAATACTGCAATCGGCTTTTACAACATCCACGGGAGGAGGTGGACAAGTCCTATTCTCAGAGCGAGACTAATACGACTATCCTCTGTATGAGGGCCAATGAGGGGCTAAGCACAGATTATATATTAGTTACTGGGAACAGACCTTTCACCGTTCACGTAAGTTGGCACCTGCCATGGTGTATTTACCTACAGGTGCCATCTTACGGTGAACGAACTGTAAGCCTAAGTGTAATTTTGCGCACATAATGTCACAGAAGTCGATGGTCCTCGTTTGGACATTGGGACAGAGCCTCAGGCACGCACAACTGATGAAAAGATCGCTTTGTTTCCCACTTTCCAGCAGTGGGTTTTTTTTTTGTGTGTGGATTTTGTTTTACCCTTGCTACCACAAATACCATCACGCAGGGCTGTGGGTTGAATTTGGAGGTGTAAAGCATACACCATTGTAGGTACTGTGGTTGTGGGCTACTTTACTCCCTAAAGAAGGATGAATTCCCGCGGCTCACTCCGCTCGCTCATGGTTCTGGCATGTGTGTTTTTTTTGCTCTGAATAATAACTAAGTAAGTACGTATGTAGGTACTTTATTGTTTGTTCTCTTTAAATAACTTTTAACTCGATCGAACGTAGAGCTTTCAGGCTTATAGGTGAGCAACATATGGCGGAGACTAAGATCCAGAGTCTCGAGCACCGCCGTAAGGTTGCATGCCTTTCGATCTTCTATCTATAGGTTACATTACGGGGAATGCTCCCAGGAACTGCACGATCTGATCCCACCATCTCCTTTTCATGACAGGACGAGCAGGCGTACGACTCAGTACCATCCTTACCTCATTGGTATACCTTCTATTCGCACAAAACGTTTTGGTTCTACCTTTATAATGCGAAAAAACTGCTAAGGAGTGGAATACACTACCGTCGTCTGTCTTTCCTGAAAACTATAATCTGGGTCTCTTCAAGTCTAGAGTGAATAGGTGCCTTCTAGACCTTTGTGCTCCATCTTCGGCCACATCGTCACTTACCAACAGGTGAGATCGTGGTCAAACAAAGGTCTATCAATGTTAAAAAAAAAAAAACATTTTCTAGACGTAGCAGGCATCGAGCAACGCAGGCCTCGTGTTGCTCGATGCGTAGTAGGTATTAACCGTGGTATTAAGGCGCAATAGGTTCACAGCATGTCATATAATGAGCTCGAAGATTTTTATGTTTTTGATAAGAGTTCTTTCAGTTTAAATGAAGAAAAAAATATATGGTATTCTTAAGCTCTTTATCCAGTGAAATCATAAATTCAATACACTATTTGAATTACTTAACTAGTTTTTTTTTAAATCAAATATACCACCATTTTAAAATTGAAATACCTTTTTAGACTTACTTATTCTTAGGTATACGTTTTAATTTTTGAAACCATTGGTAAGTAGGTACCTAACTTATTAATTATTATTGGAGTTAGTGAAGACATCAACAAAATTTAAAAGGGCATTTTAATATTATTATTTGATACACAAAAACACGGTAGGTATAAGAGAGTGCGCTCGGCTTCTTCGCCTCATTAAAAAACGATCGTTGAAACTGGTTGAACCTTTTAGCCGAGCGAAGCCGGGTTCGCAACTAGTTAGAATAACGGTCACATAATGGCACTTACTTCAGCATCGTGGTCCTTATTCCCACCGGCATAAGGACGTCTCAGCCGGTCGGGCCGGGGCTCTTTGGGCTGTGGTTTCCTGTACTCCTCGTCCCCACCGTCTTCCTCCGTGCTGTCTCCGTGAGTTCCGGACTGCTTCTGGATCACTATGCATCTGGAATTCATAAAAGTGGTCATGGGTAGAGTAGATAGAGTAGGTAGGTAGAGTAGGTCTATTATTTATTATTAGGTATGTGGTAGTACGCCAACCACCAGCTGTCATAAACCAGGTGTGGCTGCTAGAAAATTATGCCCACCTTTTATAACATTATTTGATGTGCAATAAAGTACCTATAAAATAATAATAATTATGAGATCACTTCACAACCCGCAGGTGGTACAGCGATACTTAACCTCGTTATTTTTTTTCCATGTTATTCGCAAACAGGTAATGCATTTGTTATAATTTTCATCATCCACAAGATGTCGAAAACATGTAGGTATTATGAAAAAATTAACGCAAGGGGTAATGGCACTCAGGTGAGCGGTAGGTACCTACCCCAAACGGTGGTTTTGAATTTACCTAACTTGAAATTTACCAGATGGGCGCCATTACCCGATGAGCGCCATTACCCGATGAGCGCCATTACCCGATGAGCGCCATTCCCCTGGAATCTGGATACGTTCTTTATGTAGGTAGCTCTCATTACTCTGTTGTCTGATCGCTTACCTCTTTTGCCTGGATCTAGCTTCGACAAAAACTGAAACAAGTTAAATCTTTACTCAGGCTCCATATTTTACGAAGAATAGTGACTTTCTAAGTAGGTATGGTCGCTGGTTCTGGCTTACTTACCTTGATCTAATATTATTGAAGCTAACAGAACCACCAGCACACGACTGAACATCTTTACAAATAAACTTAATATTTTCCTGCTAAAATATTTATACCTGATAGGTATAGGTAGGTACCTACTCAAATATCAAAAATTTACCTACCCTACCGATAAGATAGGAGCCTACTTAACTCACCTTTCCTAATACTATGCGGGCCAAATTACACCAAAATCTAAAAATATACTTACCTAATCATTAGGTACATAGGTAGGTAAGTAAGCGTGTACCTATTCTAAACTATGTAGGTACCTACTCTGAATTATGTAGGTACCTACAGGCACCGAGTAGACCTACCTATGTAAGGCTACAGCTCTGTGTGTGGTACCGTACCTACACCAGTAACAACCTACCTTACCTACACCAGTACGAACCTACCGTACCTACACCAGTACGAACCTACACCAGTACGGACCTACCGTACCTACACCAGTACGGACTACCCTACCTGATAATGAATGAGTTCATCTCTCTGAAGGCAGTTACCTACCTATTTCTGAAAAAGGAACATTATGTATTTTATTTAAGTTACTAAGTTACTATGTGAATAATCCCATTCATCGTAGGTAATCCAGCGCCGCGAATAAGCCGATTTTGTCCTAGTTCCCGCATTGTCGCATAACCAACCTACCTGCCAGCCAACTAATAGGAAGATACTATATAGGAAGGAACCTATCTACAGTTAACCTACTTTAGCCAAGTTTTTGTTTAACTGCTTGAATGACGGAACAAGCAGATGGCCCACTTGATGTTAAGCCTTTACCGGTGCCTATACCAATGCATTAGGTACATAATAGGTCACGTCCACCTAGGACGCACACTACGCGTCATTGCACTGCGCCCGCCACCTTGAGACGTAAGTAAATATGAACAGTCGTAAGTGCCTGTAATTTCACCGCTGCATTTTCAACCTGATCTGACGATGGCCGGGTGATGGAGACGGAAGGTGGACCATGCGTTAGCATCCTAGCAGTTTATGGGTGGACCTGTCAAGTTCCGACGACAATGCTTATTACAGGTTTGTTAAGATTTGCATTCGGTATCCCGACAGAATTGGGAGTCGCTAATAGTCGATATTTGTTTTTGTGAGTTTCTCCACAAGTCCGCTAGAGGCGCTCATCACTTACTGACTTGAGTTGAGTGGTACGGAGGCCGCGTTGCTCTCAGAACTTGAAAAATGCGACCAGAAAAACGTCATTTCGATTCGCAGTATGCGGTTTCGTTATTCAGAGTGGTTCCAAATTAAAATCCTGTCGTAGGCCTGCTGTTGATGATGGACATCGGAACTCTTTGTTGGAAAGCAATAGACTCTAGAACAACATAATTCACGGTTCACGATTCGGTTTCACGATCAGTCGCAAGTAGGTTTTTCATGCAAGCTAGGTAGTATAAAAACCAAATACTAGATCTGAAAAATTAGGTATTTAACTATTTATTATGAGCCTTTGGTGTCCCACTGCAGGGCATTATAAGCCTCCATTCCCTCTTTCCGTTCGCCTCTATTGTTGGCTATTTGGGACCAATCCTTCAAGTAAGAGTCTTGCTCATCCCGACATCTCCGTCTGGGCCTTCCACGTGGCCGTCGTCTGTTTGGGATCCATTCTGTGTCTTCGTCCATAGTTCTTCTATAGCTAATAACGATATAACTACAAAAAAAAAAACGTCTCATAAAAATTCTAACACGCACCCGCATCCGAACTCTACTTATGGGTGGTCAGTTGTGCGTGAGAAATGATTGGTAACTTATACCTACAACAGAAGAGGAAGGCTCTCGAAGGACCGATGACATTAGATATAGAGGTTGCAGGAAGTCGGTGGATAAAGGCGGCTTAAGACCGTTCGTCTTGGCATTCTATGGGGGAGGCCTATGCTACTTGAATATGATGATAATAAACATGAGTTATCGTTGGAATCGTTACTCCGTGTTTTGTCTCATTCGATCCAATTTGATACTGGCTGGAAAGGACAAAACACTAATCCAAGGATGATTAGCGGTTTATAGTAGCACCATAGATCTAGCGTAGCGAAAATTCTACGTGTATGAGTAGCACTGTATGAGTTTACATTTTTATTCTGGAACTGTATATAGTTCAGAGATACATTTAAATCTATGCTGTAGGTACCCAAAATCCTTTATTACACCTAGCTGAAGACATCGATCTAGCCAGCAAACGGATACCTACCAAGGTAGGTAGCTACAGGTTGGTGCTAGGGACTATCCAGCCCAGGCCGAGCACGGCGTCACAGGGTCCCGCACAGGAAGCTGGTTCGGCGTCGTTGATGGCCGCCCTGGATCCGGAACGGGTGACGAGTTCCTGAACACTGGTCAATACAAGTTTTCAGGAACTCGCCAATGCAGGCCGCAGTTTATAATTCTTCACCAGTGCCTATTTCATTTTGCAGCCCTTGCAAGTGTCTGTCTATGCGCAAAATTATCTCAAGTGGCCAAATACCTACGTACCTCGAGATTCATTTTTCTTCGTATAAACTTAGTCAACTAACATCATTTTAAGCTAGGTTCATATTGCTGTGTCGGGTCATAGTAGTTCACATTAGTAGGTTTACACAACACAAAATACTAATGTCACAGAATAAATAATAGTACAAGTACTAATGTGAATCTAGTCACAGGTAATAAACGTAACCGATTGCGTTCTGGCGCGCCCCGACACAGCAATATGATATTCTCACTTTATAAAACTCCTTGCTAGTAAACTTTTTTACTGGACTGAAACAAACAGGAGGCCTGCAATGCTCTAAGGAAACAAACATACAAAAATAAATTGGTAAGGAGTTTTTAATCGTAAGTTTTTAACCGCTGTCCATGTGAACGTGGACAATGGGAATCATCGAGCAACACGGAATGGAGACGCCATCAAAGGCATTCCCCGCTGTAGTTCCCCTCTAAATTTAATGCCCTCGAGGGCATACAGCTTATAAAAAACTAGCTGTCGCCGATTGCTCTGTCAGACTGAATAGACTCGCGTGGGAGATAGTGCTCCAAGGAAAATGCCGAGTTGTTCAGTTTTATGCTGTAAAAAAATGATTGGATCATCAAATTTACAAGAAGATGGTGTTTCCTTTCACATGTACCTGAATTTCAATTAAATTATTATAATTTATTGCATAAAAATGGACCAAGTCAAATTAAGACGTATAAAAACAAAAGTGGCCATCTTAGATTTTGTAATTTTTGAGTTAGTGTTCGGGGTAAAATAATAAAACTGAACGGTTTAACAGTAAAAAACCGTGAATATTTTATTCAATAACACTGATTCAGTCTTCACTACGACTGCACTTCAGTACACTGGTCATTCATTACTCTAAAATCACTCCCAAGTTACTTGATTTATTCGTACTGAAAGCCAATTCCCTTACGACTACCCTGCCCACTCTTAAACCGAGCTCCACTTAAGCGTGTGATAGAGGGGCGACATAAAAGTGACCAAAAGAATAGATATAAATGTGTATAATACATCAATGTGCATGTCAGGATGTATTCTGCTGACGTAAACATGTATATAACGTGTAATGTCAGTAAGCCAAGAGGTGGATGATTACTTAATATCCTTGATTACTGAATACCATTAATTAAACACGTTCGACATCATGTGACATTTGGCATAACGAGTATCGTATTTGACGCCACTAACTAACTGGTAACTACTAACTACTACTACTTCGTGTCACGGGCTCTTTCTTGGTTCAGTGACCAACTTGAGATATAGTGTCCCTGAAAGTGGCCTAGTGACCAACGGTGAAAGAACCAGTGTGGTAAAAGGATTAAATGTACATCGCAGAGGTGTATTATATGATATGTCAACGTAAGTGTCATGTCAAACTATATTTAAAGAAATAAAATTAAATCACACTACTATTAACAACAAGTGTAACATCAAAAAGTATGTAAATTTGAAAACTTTGATTACAAGAGATGGTAAGCATGAAGATGATATTTAAATGAGTGTAAATTCTGGAAACCAAGTGAACTTAACGCCTTATTATCAGCCGGAACGTATCCAAAAAGGCACGACTGGATGTGCATAGAGGGGTGTTAGTGCCAACACTAATGTATCTGGTGGTAGCGAAAGTTGCTAAGGCAGAATAAACATGAAAGTAGAATAAATGCAGTGAAGATGAGAGGTTTGAGAAGTATGTATGGTGGACTTTGAGAGAGAATAAGAAACTGTGTGTTAAGAGAGCATTGTAAAATGAAAGAGCACGTGCAGGTATAGTGACAAGGATTGAGAAAGGTATGCTTGGATGGTTTGGGTATATTTAAAGGATGAATGATAGTAGATTGACGAAACTAGTTCATAAGATGAGCATGAATGGGACAGTTGGAAGGGGGAGACCTCGGTGAAGGTATTCAGACTAGATCAGGGTCGATCTGGAGAATGGCCAGGCTAAGAGTGCCCTTAACCAGTGAGCATAATATATGAAGAATGTGATGTGAGTGAATGAAGCAAAACAGGTATGCCAGGATCGTAGCAAGTGGAAATTCATGGTCTCTTCCTACTGCTCTGGGAAACAGGCGTGAGTTTACGTATGTGTGTATGTTTGTAATATTATAAATGCTAAATTTTCTAAGGCATGGATTAAATTTAGAACGGCGATAGCTGGACCACCGGAATAGTTTTAAATTTTATTTAGATGTTCCCACAGGATCAAGACTTATGCGAGTGAAATCGCGGGTTGCTTCTAGTTTATAATAAGAATAAAACTACGTGGTTAATATTATCAAAATCGGCTATATTGATCATACTTAAATAACTTTACTCTTTTCAGTTAAAAGTAAATAAAGATGCATTAAAAAAATCGTTGATCGCCAATTGTTAGGTTACTGTACAATCTTTGCACGCATATAATGAGGGGTTTTCACGGCCATACCAAATCATCCATAAACCCTTGAAAATAGATGTCGCTGCTGTGTACTTAACTGTACAAATAAAGTGAAATGTAAAAGTCAACAAGGTGGTGATATATTTTCGTGGTATTTTGTTAGTATCACACAAAATAACAGACGATGCATTTGTTAATTTTGACAACCACAGTTGAGTCAGGGCCATCAACTACAAATCGAACTACATTTTTTTTATTCGAAAATGAAAAGCCCTCATTGGTTTCTCCTGTAGCTAAAGATTGGTATATAGTTTGTAGCACTTCATATATACATGTCGGATCCTCAAGATCCCTCCGAGCGGCAAAAGGCAACTTAGGGGCTTTCCAGTGGGTCTCGTGCAAATGAGGAAAACACAAAAGAGGTTTCACTAAGATTTTATTCAAACTGAATTTGAACTTGATTTTGTATTTTGTTGATTAAATCGTGTGCACTCGGCCAACGCCGATGTAATAATGAGCTCTGTCACTTTTGTACGCTCCTTTTATATACGAGCGTCGATCGCTTTGCGTCTTTGCGTAAACAAGACTCGGGCGCATTCGTTTGGGTGGCGCGACACGACAGAATACGATTGTTCGCAGCCGTACACGTGGTGTTTATAAGCCTTCAATCTCGGTAGATCTATTCTCCAGATTCATCAAATTACTTCTCTCTCCGACATACATGTGCAGATTGTTGGTAAACCTATTAAAAATATAATTAAATAAGCAACTGCCAGCAATAACAGCCTCAATGCACACTGAAATAGCTTTGTGCTCATTTAACAGTTTTTTTTATTTCTCAAAAATTCCTTAAAGTGAGTTGCCCGTATTTTCTTTTCTACTACTAAATTAGTGATGTGCATCAATAATAAAGTAGATTTTTTATCGATAAAATAAATGCTCGTTTAATATGTTTTACAAACTATTGAAATTTTATTTATATTATTCGGGAGCCATAGCCTAGCCTAACCTAACTTTCTAACCGTTAATCCAATCACCATGAAGGTATTGGTATGTAACAAGGTAGGTAACTGTTATGATTTTAATTTGAAATCATTCATTTTATGCCATAAATTGACGACCTCTGTGGCGTGGTGGACGAAGGTTCGCCTGTGACGCAGGAGGTTTCCTTCCCGTTTGATTGCCGCCTCAGAACAAATATTTATACGATCTGCAGATATTTGTTCAGGGTGTTCTGGGTATTTTCTATGTTAATACAAAATAAATATCTATGTAATATACTGTATTAGGGATATCAGTAATCTAGTCCATTACACAAGCTGTGCTTGGCTTGGGGCTGGATAATCTTGTGTGAACTGTGTCCAGCATCAAAAAATAAAATAAAAATATAAATATATAATGAAATTCACTTAGGTACAATGTGAAAGAAAACACCATCTTTTCGTAAATTTGATGTTCCAGACCTTGATTTACAGCAGAAAATGTAACGATTCGGCATTTCAGTATTTGTAGCACTGTCACACTGTTTTACCCTATGCGTCAAACGATCGGTTCAGTCTGACAGAGCAATCGGCCCATCATGATACAATTTTATTACTAGCAAAAGCAAAACATGCTTGGTGGGGGCTAGCAAGCTTTTTTCCTTGATTATTTATATTTAAACACGAAAAAAAAAAAAAAAACTATAAATTACTATGCTAAATTACAACGGATAGTTTTTTCGTTAAGTGTACCACAAAATTGCATGGGATAGTAAAGGACTCGCTTCGCTCGCCCTGATGATTGGGCGAAAACAGTTTTACTAACGCATATGCCCAAATGAAATTGTGCATAGCCAGAGGGGAACGCCTTTACTTGATGTCGCCCCCCGCCGCGACCTCCTCGTGTGTCTCTCGTGTGACCTCCAGCGGCGACCGTGTTGCTCCAAGATATTACTAGCTAGGCTTGCAAGGGCTTCTAAGTTATTTTTACTAGTTATTTTGGTGTGAACTTATTTTGACATGAATTTAAATTACTAATGTGATATTACAAATCTAGAGGTGTGCTAGTTTTTCGTAAAAAGTTGCATGCCTACCTAGGTTGTTGGATACGTGATCACGATAAATTAACAAAAGCATTTCTCAGTTTGAACTCGTTTACTCATTTTCAAGAAAAGTCGTGTCATGAGTGTCCGTACTGTGTCGTGGGATTTTCCAATTCAAATCCTATTATTTGATTGACCAAAGAATGAAAAAAAAATATAGCTAGGTATAATTTTTTCAACGCGATATTCTGTTTTTTCACTATATAAAGCGATAAGTATTACTTTACCTACCATTGTTTAATATTAACATAACTTAACACACCCAACACATACCTACATAGTTCTGATCCCACACTAGGATCCCATGTGTCGTGGGATAATTATGCCTGAAATTAAAAAAAAAAAACTATTTTTTACATTTTAATAACTAATGTAGTTTTTTGGCACTTAGGATCATGATTTTTGGTTTTTGACAATAATAGTGACTGACAGATATAATACATGGTATATTTCGAGGCCAGAACCGACATGGATTATGTAGGTTAGAAGGAAGACGGGAGCTAAGTAAAGCGTTTTTTCCTTTCCTTTCCTTTCGTCTCTTTTGACTTGCCAACCCATAGTTTTATGAAATTATTGTATGCTTTGAACAAAATTCTAATTAAATTTTCCCAAGAACTAATCATCTCATGAGCTAGTGGTTGTAGGTACTCAAAATTTTCTTGATTTTTTGTCTATACTCTAAGTTTCCGCGTTTACCCCCTCTCTCTCCAGCCTACTACTACCTTTTAGTAATCTAAAATTTCATAGTTATCCACAAAATGATCTCTATGTTATCCTCGATAAGTGGGGCGGTTCCGCAACTCCTCCTTCACAGAGAGCTTTCAACCCTTCCCCCCATCCCTAGCCGCCCTTAAATCCCTTAAATGACCCTTGATAGTAGGCAAAGTAAGTTCCTACCAAAAAGTTATCGATACTATTAATTTATCGACTTGAGTGCTGGAAGTCCCTAGAACGGGTGTTACTGTCAATTTTGTGACATAACATGATGTTTGTACACAGAAAGCATCTATGTGTGTATAAAGATTTTTGATGTGTTGCTGTTTATAGATGTGTGCGTTTATAGCGATAGAACGACTGGTTACAAAAGTGTGCATTAAAGTGTAAGTGAGTGCGTGTAGCCCCCCCCCCAAAAATTTCTGAATAAATTTGTATCGGTTGACAGCTCTATGGCGTCTCCCCTCCGGTACGGAGGCCTGCGTTGCTCGATGATGGGAATAGACCGAAAATTGGCATTTTTTTTTTAATACTACTTTGATGACGGAACAAGCAAGAGGCCCACCTGATGTTAAGCGATAACCTCTGCCTTTGAACAGTGCATTACCTCATAGGTCACGTCCACCTACGACGCACCCTATGTGGCATTGCACTGCGCCCGCCACCCAGAGACATAGATGAAAAGTCTCATGTGCCTGTAATTTCACCGGCACCCTTACCCTTCAAACCGGAACACAGCAATGCGAGCACTACTGCTTTGCGACAGAAATAGGTATGTGGTAGTACTTCCCCGGACGAACTCTTTCACAAAAAAGCTCTACTACTACTATAGTCTCGAATACTTAAAATTTATGTTTTTTTTATGAAACACTTAAATTCTGCGTTGATTAAATACATATTCATTAAATCATTGAATTATTAATCGTAGATTAAATCATTTCATTCAATTTAAAAATAAATTGCTTAGTATTGTCTATAAATTCATTTTTCCTCGTCTAAAGTCGACATCATATTATTCTATTTTTTATTTTAAAAAAAACTAACTTTTTTCAAGTTGCTCGAAAAATGTAGTACCTATATTGAACTACTATTAACTACTATTTATATTACTAGCTTGAAAGTTAGTTTTACCGAACTACATGTCTAGCCCTCAACTGAGGCAGTCTCTGAGGTAGGTATGGGAGCGGTACGGGAGGGGTGTTTTCGTTTCTTAAATTATCAGATGACATGTGACATAATGTACGAACGACGTAACGAAAACACCCCTCCCGTACCGCTCCCATACTTCAGGGACTGCCTCAAGCGCTAGACCTGTAGTGCGATTTCTTTAAAAAAAAACTTTATTCCAGGCCAATAAAAAGTTTACCTGCAAAGAGTTTTAAAGGACCAAAACTATGGTATTCTGAGGTCTATCGGGGTATGTTCGGGGTTTTTGAATTTAAACTCTGGTTCAAACTGGTATTAAATGGACTGTATTGATTCACTTCACTATTTACTTAGTTCTATTTACAAGTTCGTAAGTAGGTAGAATGTTACAAAAATAAGCTGGTCGATAAAATTAACATTTTTAACAAATGAGAATAAAATTATGTCGACTTTATTCGAAGATAAATTAATTTTTAGATGAAACTAAGCAATTAATTCATAAAACTGATTTATAACCTGTATTTAATTACCACAAAATTTAAGTGTTTTTACTAAAAAAAAAAACAATTAAAAGTGTATGTTCGTGACCCTGCCAATTTTCTTACAATTTAAGTTACTTATGAGAACTGCTAAGTCTATTGCAAATATCTGTATTTTCCAGTTTATTTTTCAGTCTACTTGTAATCTTACCATTAGTACTTATTAGTACTAATGGTATCGCATACTGTGATGTATAAAGTTACTGGACTATTGTCCAGTAACTTTATACATCACAGTATGCGTCAAATCAACTCAAATCCGGTAGTTCTGATTTTTTGCAGACTTTTTTATGATGTTGGCCTTATGAATAATCCAAGTTTTTGACCTAGAGCGCCGAGCGCAACCTTGTCAAAAATCGAAAAAACCGCGTTCTTTAGGGATCACCAAAATTGGAAAAAACTTTTTTTTCGCGGTTTTTTCTATTTTTGACAAGGTTGCGTTCGGCGCTCGGGGTCAAAAACTTGGATTATTCATTAGGCCAACATATAAACAAGTCTGCAAAAAATCAGAACTACCGGATTTAACGCATACTACCCCATACTTTCAGACGACAAAGTTACTGGACTATAATAAATGCGGTTTCCTTCGAGTAGTTACTCCGTGTTGTCTCCTTCGATCGAATGTCAAAAACAGGAACTAGTCTAAACGGCTTGTCAATGCAAAAGACAAAACACTGTGTAACTGTTCCAAGGATAATTAGAATTTTATAGTAACACGGCCAGTTATAATGTTGAAAAGTACAAGTTTTTGTTCCGAGGCGGGAATCGAACCCGCAACCACCTGCGTCGCAGGTGAACCTTCGCCCACCGCGCCACAGAGGTCGTCAAATTGGCGTATTTGTATTCAAATCTGTTTTGCATTCCATCATCTATCGCAGCGCCCCTAGTGACGTTTGGCGATGAAACATATCTTCTACCTCATCTTCTTCGAAAGCATACAAGACTATTGTAAAAAAGACCGACAGCAATTTATTTTTCTTCTTCTTCTTCTTTTTTTGGCGTGTTCAGCGGACCGGTAGTGGTGCCACAAGAGTTTGCCAATGACAGGTGATTAACTTGACATAAAACCAAAAAAGTGCTGGGAGTTTAAGGAAAGTTATAGGTACGGTTTATAGGGAGAATCGTACGTGATTATGTAATACAAATTGATTAACACTCAATTTATTTTTATTATTTTCTGTTAATTTTGACATTTGGTGTCACTTATGATACTCACTGTCACTTTTTTCATATTTGGTGTCGCTTAATTGTATTACACTCGCCATTTGCAACATTCACTGCAAAAACTACAATATTTCGCTGTTACTTTAATTGATGGAGCAATGACATTGTAACGGGCGCAGTAGTCAGTGGATGGAGGTGGTCCTAGACCATTATAGTAGTTCATAGTTAATTTCATAGTTATAGATGTCGTAAAAGCCGACGGGGATGGTCAATAGCATCCAACTGAGTACCCAATACGCCTGTTAAGCGTGGTGATTATGGCAAGTCCCCCGAATTGCATTCTATAGTGGAGAACCTCCACCAGCAGTGGTATGATATGACCTCCGAAAACAAACAGTAAGTATTGAGTCTCTGTCATTGTAAGAGATGGTGTTATTGTACAGGTATATGCAGGTGTGGTGATGCAATGAAACAGCGCACGGAGGTCGGTGTGAGAGGTGTAATAGCACAGTATATATATAGACTACGAGTAGAGCCGCAGCGTGCCGTCCGCGCCGGCCGCCAGCAGCCACGGCTGCGCGGGGTGGAACGTGAGCTGCAGCACGCACAGCGCGTCGCGCCGCGCCGGCCCCGTCAGCTGCTTCAGCGGCACCAGCAGCGGGTTCTGCAGCAGGTCGCTGCAACAACAGAAACGCTATCACCACCCTCACCTGCCTCGGTACAAGCCGGACTAGTTACTAGCGCGGGTTCATGCCCGACAGCACACAGCCTGTCCAAATAAACTTCAACTGGATAGACAATCCACTATGGCAGGGAAACTGTCCTTATTGAATGTTCACTACATCACTCGATCAATGGAACATGATGGCTTGGCTCAGTGGAATGGCTCGTGTGCACCATCCGAACAGCAAATCATCATTAGGAGGCCAATTATCTTATTGATTATAAAAGCACACTTTTCGCCAAACCGATACTGTTTTGTGAATTGAATGGAACTTGGTATTCTGTTACCTCATAACAACAATTTAGTCTACTTTCGATTCTCAGATCGTTAAATCGTACAAGTGTCCGTCACATTTCCATTTAATTAATTAACACTAAACATTTAGACCACAGATAAAATAATACTATATTTAGACGCAATAATTTTTAGAAAATAACTAACCCTGCTCTTATTTCTAATAATAATTGAAATAAATAAAATCTTTTGCAGTTTTTTGTTAGGTATTTAAATTTGAATAATTTTCAGAAATAAAAAAATATTTATATCGAAACGCCACACATGGATAGAGAGCAAGTGACACTCGATGTATATACTAGTGTCCGCCCGCGGCTTCGGTTGCGTCCAACCAGGATAAAAAGTAGCCTATAGCTCAATCCAGGTCATCATCTATGTGTGTACCAAATTTCACCGAAATCGGTTTAGACGTTTCGGCGTGATCAAGTAACAAACATCCAAACATCATAACTTTGTCATTTTATGTTATTAGTGTGATTCATCCACTCCTGCGCTAGAACTCCCTGTGGAAATGAATTTAGGAAAACAATATCTTGTTTTCATCCAGGTTTTAGTCTAAATACTCGTAACATCAAAATTGTACTATTGATCACTATTTGATAATTGATGTATAAAGATGTAATCAGAAACAGGTATATGTATGCACGTACTTGTAAACGCAGCCGTGCGACACGACGATGTTGTGGTCGTCTCCGGCGGACGCGAACAGCGGGTAGCGGCGGTGGAACGCGACGGAGCGCAGCGCGCCGCCGTGCAGCCGCAGCGTCTGGTACGGCTTGGCCGACAGCTCCAGGTCGAACCTGCAACGAGAAGCAGCGCGTCACGACACGTACTGCACCTCCCCCCCGCCCCGGGTCCGCCAGCGCCACTCACCACACACACTTCCTGTCGTACGAGCCGACCAGCAGGTTGTCGCCGCCCGGGTGCGCCGCCATGCACGAGATCCACTGCGCGCCCGCCAGCAGCTTGCGCACCAGCTCCTGCTTCACGAGGTCGTACATGCGCACCGCGCGCTGCGTCTGCAACACAGGAGCGACGCCGCGTCACCTCACAGTACAGCACGCCACGGCCGAGCACTACTGCAACGCGCGAGACTGTACACTCACCGCCACGAACAGGATGGGCTTGGTGGGGTGGAAGAGCGCGCACTGCACGAGACCCTTGGCGCGCGAGAAGGGCAGCTGCGAGCGGCGCCGCGACACCTGGTGCACGACCACGGCGCGCGACGCCGCGTCGCTCAGCGTCACCGCCAGGTAGTCTCCGCGCGCGTGCCAGCACACCTGCAACACGCATCGTTACTAGCGCAGCTCCTGTGTGAACACTGCACGCAGCGTGCGATGGGGACTCACGTGCGTGACCGGCTTGAAGTGCGTGATGGCGAGCCGCACGCCGCGCGCCCACTCCTCCGCCGTGACCGCGTCCCACGTGGCGCACGTGCGCGTGCGCTCGTCCACTGCAACAAGACGCGTCACTGTTAGTCCGCCCTTGCCTGGCGTGCGTCACCCTCGCGCGCCCGCCGCGACTCACTCTGCACGTCGTGCTTGGGCGGCGGCTCCTCGAGGAGCTGGTCGGTGCGCGCCGCCACGCGGTGGCAGCCGATGTCGGCGCCCGGGTTCAGCAGCAGCAGCCGCCGCCCGCTTGCGACCGCCACCAGGCTCAGCCCCGCCACCGGGATCCACGCCACGCGCACCACGGGCTCCGCGCACACGATGCTGCGCAGGCAGCGCCCTGTGCTCGTCTCCCACACTGCAACACAACACAACGATCTGTTACACCTATTGAGACGTTCAAAACAAAGGCCGTGGTCTATTAAAAGCTCTTAACTCTTGGACACCGTGTATTAAAACACCAGTTTATGAGAAAACACAATTACTCTTATTACTCTGTTCTGTACATAACATAACAGCCAACAATCACATAAATAGTCCTGATCCCACACACGATCCCGTGTCGTGGGTATCAGCAACAAGTACCACAACAACCAGACCCGAAATAAATATTTACAGATCATACAAACATTTGTCCCGCAGCGGGAATTGGACCAGCAAACTCTCGTACCTCAGCTGGCTACTCACATACTTATCCGGGTACTTACATATTATAGTTTCTATTTTTTAGAGTTTATAGACACTTGTCGCCGTCTTGCCTGTGTGGGGCTTACTTTCCATTATCACTCATTCATACTATGCTACATCATTTGTGTTGTGGCCTGGGTGTTATGGTACTTGGGTGTTGGCATAGTTCCTTCTACCCATGACACAGGAAATCCTAATCATTCCCTGTGTCACTGTGAGGAAAAACCACATTAATATGGATACAAAGGTTGCATTACAGCATTGTTTAGTTTTTTTTTTCTTCTTATGATTTGATTTGGTTGGTTACTATGGAACGTAATACTTTTGTGTGCGGAGAGAAGTAATAGCCACACGGGCAAGATGGCGGCAAGTGTCTCTTGTCTCTAACATAAAAACGATGTACAGAACAGAATAATAAAAGTAATTGTGGTTTCCTATAAACTGGTGTTTAAATACTAATAAGCCAACGAGCAAGTATTAAATATTTTATGGAGGCAAAAACGGTTTCCCTAAATGCATCAGGCTAGGGTACTACGACTCCGCCTCCTAGCACCCTCGGGCTACCGAATCCGAGTCGATATCGAGTACGTCATTATTTACCTGCTCTGTATGTATGTGCTCAGTATGTGCTTTTGAATAGAAGAGAAAACACGCGGCGCGCCTCGTTTCAAGCCGCGTGTTCTCTGTACAAGTAAGGTTCGGAGCTGGCGCTAAGTACCTTTGACGGTGCAGTCGTCGCTGCCGGACACCACGTACTGCCCGCTCGGGTCGAAGTCGGCGCTGCGCACGAGGCGCGCATGCCCGCGGAATGCGAGCGCCTCACCCGTCGGGAAGGGCTGCAGGTCGCGCGGCGACGGCAGCCGCGGCACCAGCTCGTCCGCGCTGATCGTCAACTGGAACATGAACATTGCATGTAGCGCAGTGTTCTCCGAATATAGTACAGTAAGGCTAAGTTCAGACCAATGCGTTCAACCCGCGTCCACGGTGGCGATCCATTGTCTTGCCATTGATCGCCACCGTGCACGCCACCGCGGACGGTTGGTTTGGCCTTAGCTTAGCACGTACCCGCATCTTGATGGCCCGCGGCGCCAGGTACAGGTCCAGACAGCGCAGGAAGCGCTCGCGTATGAAGCGGCTGTAGGCGGGCACGCTGCGGAGGGAGGAGTGCTGCGTCGGAAGGAACGTGTATTTGCGCTTCCACGGCGTCTCGGCTTGCTTGTTCCACTCTTTCATCTGAGGACGCAGAGTGTGTATATAATGCGACGAGCCTGGGCTGGGCTGGGCTGGCTACAGATGCAGTTAGAGCGGTACCTCCTTGGAATCGAGCAGGTACTCGGGCGGCGGGTTGTAGCTCTCGGCGTGCGCGGGCAGCGCGCGGCGCGGCGCAGGGATGTGCCGGTGCACGCCGCGCTGCGCCTCATCCTCGGCGCCGGCGGCCGAGCCCCACAGGTTGTAGAACTGCTTCTCCTGCCAACCACATTGTCACGTACACATCGACCGGACACCACCGCCTCCTTCACACACCGCGCATCGCTCAATGCATACCTTCCTCTTCCGCCGCTCCTCCGCGAGCTGCTTCTTGGTCTTGAGCCAGCCCATCTTGAGCGCGTGCACGATGCGCGCCACCTGCGCCTGCTCCGAGCGCGACGGCAGGAACGAGCGCTTGTGCTCCGGGAACGCGCGCACGGGCGCGGCGAGCACCGAGCGCGTGAACCACTCCACCCAGGGCTGAGAACACGTGCATCACATCACAGTTACAGAGCGATCTACAGATGCGGCGCCTCACCTTGCACTGCGCCACGTACCTTGTACTCGTCGTGCTCGGGGTCCGGCACGTGTCCCTCGCGGATGCGGTGGATCAGCTCGAGGTCCTGCTTGCTGAGGATCACGTCTTGTCCCGTGGACGGGTCGCGCACTGTGCGCCAGAAGTCAGGATCCTCACACTTTCTGCAAACATAAGCAATAGTTGACTAACTGAAGTACCCGAACTGGTGCTCGGCGACCCAGGAAGTGTCCTAGTGTCCAGGGAGAGGATAGTGTGCGCTGCGGACGTACTTGAGGAACTCGTCGATCTGGTCGCGCTGCGGCGGCTTGATGAGCCGGCGGCCGTCGAGGTCGTAGCCGACGTGCGGGTACTCGTTGTACCACCACATGGGCACGTTGCCCACCGTGTTGCGGCGCTCCTCCTCGTCCGATGTGTCGCCCGAGTCGTACTCATCTGGGACAAATATACCATCAGGTTAATCCACGACTCTAGTAGACGGTTGCAGGAATTAATGAGATATCAATAAGAATTATCAAAAAATAGCGAAGCCATAGAAGATTTTTAAGAATGTCTGTTGCGTGGCAAAATCTCTCTATATTTAATTTCACAGATTAAAAACAGCCAAGATAAAATTATAGCTACTTGTAAAAATATTAACAGTGAGACTGGAAAAGTCAAAACTCGTAACAATGACTTCAATTTAAAAACGAACATTACAACCATCAATCGAGATGCTGGTGCAGCCAAAGCATTCAAATCCCTTTTTAGTGATGTTCCAGTCTCTACCACAAAGTAACATAATCACAGAGTTATTGTTAAAAGATAATTTACAAGAATGCAACATACAGGTTTAACTATGTTATTACTAACAACATCGTGAAAGCTTTCTAATTAATTAATGTTAAAAAGACGACCTTTGGTTTGACCACAATCTCACCTGGTGGTAAGTGACGGTGTGGCCAAACATGGAGCACAAAGGTCTAGAAGGCACCTATTCACTCTAGCCTTCAAGAGACCCAGATTATAGTTTTCAGGAAAGACAGACGACGGTAGTGAATTCCACTCCTTCGCATTATAAAGGTAGAACTGAAACGTTTAGTACGAATAGAGGGTATACTAATATGTTAAGGGTGGTAACGAGCCGTGCGGCTTCTCGTCCTATGATGAAAAGGAGATGGTGGGGTCATATCTTGAAGTTCCTGGGAGCACGAATGGAGGGCGCATGACATTAGAAATATCATAATAAAAGATAAACAGCTAATTACTACTAATTTTGTCACTTGTTTTCGTTTACAAGTACACTAAGTTATCACAGAATTCAGACACATACCTTTTTGACCAACCGGTGTGACACTGGTTTTCTGTATGGTGTCTGTGAGCCGGTCTATACTGGTTTGAGTGTGCTCTTTGCTATCCACTTGTTTCCTCTGCTTATTATTTATATCTACTTTGAGTTTGACTTGTTTCTTCTGCTCTGTGTTGTTGGCTTGAGGTTGCTCGCGAGAGCTGCTGCGACTGATAGTCAGCTCGCTAGCCTCTACTTCATCATCCTCAGCCTCATCTTCAGCATGATGATCCTCATCTTCTCCGAGATTATCTGAAGCTTCAGCATCCGAATCTGAAGCATCTGAATCCTCAAGGTCCTGAAATTAACCACATCGTCTGACTTACTCTAACCATCACGCTGAGTTGTAGGCAACATCTGTGGCACGGCGGGTGAGTAGCAATTCAATTCAATTTAAAACAAAATTAGTCCATTTTCCCTTCTATTTACGGAAAACACGGAATGTAGGGCCTCTTATGGTTTACACAAAAACCTGAGCAGTCTTAAATTCCTGCACAAAAAGGAAAATATTTGTGAAGAAAATGCATAACAAAATGTGTTTCTTCATTCCAACAAGGACTAAAAAGTTGTACTAATTTAATGTCCACTATGCTAGCCTACTTGTCAGGGTTCCAAATGATAATTGTCATTGATCTTTGGTTAAGGTTGATGAGAATGATATTCCACTCTTAGATTCAGTAGTATGTAGTTGGTTAACTTCTCATAATTGGGTTTGCAAGTATTTGCAAAAATTAATAAATGATTACCTTGATTGCAAAATGTGTATAATTTATTAACTAAACTACTTGCTTCTAACGTAAATGTTGATATGTAATACCAGTTAAATAAGGATTGCTAGGCTTATATCTGTGTGATAATTATTAAGGACATATTAATCTTGATAATTTCAAACCCTGCTACTTGTAAGGAACCCTCTCCATTCTAATCAGACTCTCAACTGCTTTTTTCTGCCACCAGCCCTTTTTTCTCTATTATCATTCTCTGCTAGTAATCACATTCTACTTACATTCTAGGTGTTTGATGAGAGTGGTACTGTGAGCAACACTGAGAAGTGCCACGATTATCGTGGGAAGCAATGGTGGCGATAAGCTCACCACTAGTCATTCCCACGATGGTGTAACCGAGTGTGAAAAGAGGCCCGCTGAGGCTCTGCCTACCCTTTCGCGGAAAACGCGTGTGACTCTATGTATGTGTGTATGTAGATGGATGTTTATGGCAGGTGCACTCACAGACGATGAGTCTCCGTCTCCATCGCCTGCAGCTGCCTCGTCGTCGCTGAGCGTCGGGTCCGCCTCATCTTGATACAGTACTTCCTAGATAATACAAACAGATACATATATTAGACTTTGCACTTCTGAATTTCTGTACCTAGTGTGCCGAGAGAATAAATTATTATACATTATATCATATTATATTTTATTTTATATGATATTATATGATTTACCAGTTGTTACTGCCACATCAATAAATGCTTATAAAAACAAATTGGATAACTGGTTGCGAACAAACAAACTGTTAACATTAAAGGACAAAAGTGTAATCAGTGCAGCGAGGAAACTAAGTCATTTCAACACTCATGTAACTTACATCTTGTTCTTCATCGGATGCAGCACCATTTTCCGCTTCATTTTCAGAGTCTGTTGCATCGCCTTCATGGTTTATCACACCGTGAAGCAGTTCTTCGTCTGCTTCAGAATTGCTTGATACCTGGAAACCGTCGTTCTGTTATCAGCATCCCAAGACATCTCTTTAATTTAGGACAGTTTAATATTTAGAAAGAATAAGTGACCAAGGCTGGAGGCAAGTCTCAAACCTCTTTCCTTCATACTAACTGTTGACGTCTAGCTAGAGCATCAAAAGCGCAAAGTTTTGGAAAAACTTAGAGCTAGGCCGGTGCACTATAGGAATGTGATTAATAAATATTTCCATAGTTCTCTGAGGATGTAACAGTTCCTACATAAATCACACGTTTTTCTCTCCATAGAGATCAAAGTAAACAAATACAACCTGTACTTCTTACCTCGTCGTCGGAAGCTACTATAGTCGATCTTACAATAGAACTAGAAGCAACAACTTTACGTTTTAGCAATCCAGACCTAAATGGTGGCATGTTTGGTAAAACAATCTCATTATTTTTTAGAAAAATCCCACAAACCACACGTGTTTTGTGTTTTGAACAAAACGAACGAACGAGTGAGTGAAGTCCACAGACGTGAGGTCTGTGAATGTGATCTGTGAGTGAGTGAGGTGCGTGCGTTTCAAAGAGAAACATGGTGCGTTGCGTTTTTCGCAAAGAGTAAGTTAAGTTCATGGACTTAGTATACAAAAGGACTGAGCGCTCTAAAAAATTATAATACCGAAACAAGACCTGTATTCCATTAGGTTAATACTAGGTCATCGATACCACAAAAAAGTTGGCCGTCGCGGGAAGCCCGGCTGACGAGAAACATCACGGCATGGCTGCGTCACGAGTCACGCCGTTTGCCGACACTGAACACTCATTGTAATCAGTAACGAGGTTCGATAGGTAACACTTTGTGATATTAGAAAAAAAAACGTGTTTCCTATAAACGCAAGCCCAGTCTCGAGTCATCTACTATGGGAGATTAACATTTTATTTAACGAAATTAACAAAAAGTGTTATTGATTCGTGATACTGATCACTTACCAAGACTCCAGTATGAATCTGGCTGCATAAATAACTGTGATAAATAATTAGATTTAAATAATGTTTGTCCACTCCGCGTTCATAAGTGTCTCTGGAAAAAGTTTCCTGGACATGTTTTTTTTTTATGGTCACCGTCCTTCTAGGAGACGCATATATATACATACATATATGTCTCTATAGTACATATCTTGCTCGGCTAGTTTTTCAGCTGCGAGCGCTGTCCTTTTGTATACTACGTCCATGCATGCAACCATCACACACAGTGCTGTCATGGCTGTGTGACAATCATGATGTCAATGTCAGTACAGTAGAGAGAGATAATTTAATCCAGGAAGAAAAAAATCAAGATGCTAATTCAACTTTCTGATTTTTCTGGTTATATAGAAAATAATAATTATGGGATATAGTGTGTAGTAATCAGCGTCACAAGGATTTATTGTGTAATTTAAATATTTTAGAGACAAAAAAGAAGTCTAAACAAAAATGTTTCGACGATTTTTGAAGGTTATAGAACCTGTGAAATTTCAGTTGGTAAGTTATGTTTATTTTTGATTACTCTGCATTTATAATTAATAGGGCTATACTTTAATGGTTATTTTGCAGTCCCGCGCGGTGGGCGGCAACGGGGCGGGGGCGGGCGGCAGCGCATTCCAACAGAACTGCGTTTCTAAAGAGGAACAGTTGACGGAGGCGCTGAAGCGCTCCATGCCCGGCATCACGTACGTGAGCGTGCAGGACATCTCTGGCGGATGTGGCGCCATGTTTGAGGTACTTACTTACTTGGAGGCCAATACTCATCTCAATGGTTCACTTGTGTTTGAAAACAGTGGTAAGGACATAAAACCACTAAAACGGCACAGCTGATGCATGTGAAGCCCATGTGCACAACAGCAAACCATGTTGTGCATGATTATCTGTCTCAGGCAAAAGCTATTTGTATTTAGCTAGGTTATAGGTTACATGTACATTCTGTCAATGATTATGAACAAATATTTCCATTCAGAGGTGATTTTAATAAGTTACAAGATTATAATTTGTGTTTGTTTTCAGATAAGTATAGAAGCTAAGGAATTCAATGGATTGAGTCGAGTGAAACAGCACCGCCTAGTGACAGACTCCCTGAAGAGTGAGATAGCCGAGATGCACGGGATCCGCATTAACACTGCACCCTCTGGCAAGGCTAACTGATGGATACTGATTCATTTATTTGTAAATATGATGCAAACTGCACCTCTAGTTATATAGTTATTTGCTGTGTTGTTACTGAGATAGGGTACAAAAATTAGTTGTGATTTAAAATAATGAAAAAATTGCTGCTGAGTTTCATTAGACATCATCATTCCATGTACCTAATTACAGTCACTTTTTCATAACCCTGTTTTCCAGAACCTAACTGAGCCGAGGCTCAAGCGTAGATTTTTGTTAAAAATGTTACCCTGCCTTTCAGGTACCCCTATGGTTGTAAAACAACTTTTTAGGACTGGCTATGAATATTATTTTATCGACTTCTTTTTGTTTTTTTATGCCCACGTACATACAAGTGTAAGTGGTAATATGTGGTCTATCGTGGCAGTGCATGTGCCACAGGTGTCACAATTCACAATTTCTTGGGCATAGTTCTGGAATATGGGTCTGTCCAGTTACCTCTATCCCCTGACTCCCCGGGAAAATAAATCTTGTAAGCGTATGACTCCTAAGGTTAAGATCAAGGAACTTCCACATTATATAATAGGTTTTATGGTAAATAGAAAAAAAAAACTTACAGCAACCATATACAAAGGCCAGTTTTAGAGGTGACAGAACAAGCGCAGTTTCGTGAGTAGCCGTTTCATGTCGTCCACTTTACGAGAGAAGAATGATCCTTGGTCATCCAACACCAACGACACTACGGAGTTCGGATGAATATTACACGCCTGATAATTTTCCGATGCTACGTCTTCCAAGATCATGAGTTTAGTTGATATTTCATGTTCTCATCTCAAAAATACCAAGCAAGCAATTTAGCTAGGCCAATAGCAATAACGTAAACAAAGAAATGTCAGTCAAGATAAGGCTATCTTCTTCTTCTTCTTCATATAAAATGGCTTCTGCATCTTACCTAATCCTCCAAGTAAGATACTACGTATGATACACGTTGACAAGTAGGTACCCAAAGAACTATCCCTATCCCTATATTGACTACTTTCGAAAAAAAAAGTTCAAAATTCTTCAATTCCCAAAATGGCGCTCAATCTAAGTGTCAAGATTCACCCCGTCGTATTATTTCAAATTGTGGATGCTTACGAACGTAGGAATGCCGATTCACACAGAGTTATCGGTACTCTGTTGGGTGAGTAATTTGTTTGGTGGTCTACACACCAGAATATAATTCCATAACGAACTTCTTTGCCAGCATTTAGCGGCTTTGCACCCCTTTTGTAGAAGAGCCTATGACGTTCTTTGAGCTCTATCTGATGTAAAATAGGCTTCATATCGTGTATTAACTTTTGTGATCAGTTTCCTTCAGAAAGCTCAATCAGGCAGCGTATATAGATGATGTTTGAGGTTATGTTTTGTGATGATGAGTCTTGTTGTACAGGCACGACTGATAAGGGCATCGTGGAGGTGACTAACTGCTTCTGCGTCCCGCACAAGGAGCACGCCGACCAGGTGGAGGCCGAGCTCAACTATGCCATGGATGTGTATGAGCTCAACCGGAGAGTCAACTCCAACGAGAGCATTGTTGGTATGTGTTTATAGATACTGCCTTGTTTTAGCCATCTGCGCCTCACAAACGAATGCAATATCATACATAACTTACAGCTTGACATATTCAGACATAGTTTTCACACAGAATAGATAAAGAGACCATTAGCTCATGCAGACCATTGTTTGGGGACTGCATGCCATTGGGGCATCAGCTGCTGAGCCTCTCTCTTCTAGGTTGACTGGTGAATCCCTAATTTGTTTGTTTAGTTTACTGTTCTGTCTGAATCAATGAAGTCACTCCATTCAAGAGATCCTTTACCATAAGCTTGTTCCTCTAAAAACAATGAATCAATATATGTGTGTAAGAATCAAATCTTCCTAGTTGGTATTCACTATTCAAGATTTGATCGCTGAAACACATTTATATTATTGCACATATTATAAATTTTAATGATGGGTTTTTTAAATTTATTTTGGATGTGCATTAGAAACGGGCCTACCAATTAGAGTCCCCTCTCTTCCCCACCCCGCCCCTAAAAATGGGAGGCCTGTTTATAATGCACACCTGTAACTTTGGCTAAACCGCTGTTTCAAAAACGCAACGAAGCAGATTTAATCGCATTGATTAATTCAGATCAGAATATGTGTGGGAAACTCATACAGATCATATTATCATACGAGTCTGGCAAACCCATAAGGGTCTTTTGAATGTATAATAAAAAAAATGAGCTATTTTTTAAGTCATGCTTGCCTGATGTGTGTAGCACGCCTCACCAATTATTAAGATGTATTTCATTATTAAATCAGTGGCAAACGTAGCTAAGTGGCGCCATCATTAAATATAGAATGTGCGTTCCAGGCTGGTGGGCCACGGGTAACGAGGTGACCAACCACTCGTCCGTGATCCACGAGTACTACTCGCGCGAATGCCGCGCGCCCGTGCACGTGACGCTGGACACGTCGCTGGCCGGCGCGCGCATGGGGCTGCGCGCCTACGTGTGCGTGGCGCTCGGCGTGCCGCGTGGCAAGCAGGGCTGCATGTTCACGCCCATCGACGTGGGACTCACCTGCTACGAGCCCGAGGTACCAAATACATGGACACGCCTTTTTCCCCGTAAGGGTAGGCAGGGCCGCAATGGGCCTCCATTCACCGTGGGTTGCACCATCGTGGGATATGGACGTGACAAGTGGTGAGCTCATCGCCGCCATTGCTTCCCACGACTGCCTAAGAATATACCCCTTTCTCCTATGGATCTAGTAAAAGCCGACTTAGGGAAGTCATCGGAAAGGAAATATCCCAGAATCCTAGGGCTCAGGACTATGTAGGTGACTACTGGGAGTTATGTTGTTATGTTATAGCAGTAATGCACTATTCCTAATCTACATAAAACGAAAACAACAACTGCTACATAATTCACCTTGATGCGGCAGTAAGCATGAAAATGTAAAGCCATCTGAGTACAGTTTAAGAATCCTTTTAAAATGTTTTTTTTTTGTATCCTGCTTCTTGGCGATCTGTGTTAGTTAAAATAATCCAAGTTTGCTGTCTGATTCCATCCGTTTTTAGGGTTCCGTAGTTAAAGACAAGGAACCCTTATGGATTCGTCATGTCTGTCTGTCTGTCTGTCTGTCCGTGTATGTCACAGCCACTTTTTTCCGTAACTATAAGAGCTATACTGTTGAAACTTGGTAGGTAGATGTATTCTGTGAACCGCATTAAGATTTTCACACAAAAATAGAAAAAAACTATTATTTTTTGGGGTTCCCCATACATGGAACTGAAACTCTAAAAAAAAACATCAGACCCATACGTGTCTATGGATAGGTCTTCAAAAATTTTATTGAGGCTTCCAATTTTTTTTTTTCTAAACTGAATAGTTTGTGTATACGTGTCTATGGATAGGTCTTCAAAAATGTTATTGAGGCTTCCAATTTTTTTTTTTTCTATACTGAATAGTTTGTGTGAGAGACACTTCCAAAGTGGTCAAATGTGTTGTGCCCGTAACTTCTAAAATAAGAGAATAATAAAACTACAAAAAATATATGATGTAAACTTCCAACGAAAATTGGTTTGAACGAGATCTAGTAAGTAGTTTTTTTTAATACGTCGTAAATCGTAAACCATCCTAGTACTTTTATATTATGTTACTTGCTGCTATGGAACCCTTCATGGGCGAGGCCGAATCGCACTTGGGCCCTTTTTTTTGTGTTGTATGGAGAGAGATGCGTCCAGTGAGTCATCTCTTAATCTTTCTCTGTGAATCTTTCCACTAGACTGTTTGGGGCAATAACAGTTGGGCGTGATCTGTTCCAGGTGGTCGGGCTGCAGCTGTGCCAGAAGACGACGGGCGGCAGCGGCGGGCGCACGCGCCAAGTGCAGCCCATGATGGACCTGGCGCAGATCTCTGACGCCAGCAGCAAGCTGTCCTCGCTGCTGGAGCAGGTGCTATCGTACGTGGAGGAGGTGCTGGCGGGCGGCGGCGGCGGCGACGCGGCGACGGGCCGCGCGCTGCTCTCGCTGGTCAACTCTGTGCCCAACCTGTCGGCGGAAGCCTTTGCCGACGCGTTCGCCTCGGGCGTCAAGGATCTGCTCATGGTGAGATGACATACTTCATTGATGCTCTCAAGGGCGTAGCCAGGATTGTATATAATGGGCGGCAGGCAAAGAAAATCCTAGATTATATTGATTTGATCATTGTTTTTAACATATGAGTTTCACAGTGCGCAGTGGAGGTAGTAATTAAAAAAAAGTATAAAAGTACGTTTGGGTTTTCACTAAATGTTTTACGATTAATTAACAAAAAAACTCTGCTACCCTTGTAACTACAAGTGACATTATAAGTCACTTGCTATAAGTGCACAGTGCTTGCAGCGTGCTATAAGTGACATATTATAGAGAAAGAAAAGGTTTAAAAAAAGAGGGATCACATCCCGTATTGTTGTATTTCACAAGCCAGCCTCCAAGCCTGTTAGTTTCTTAGGTCTTATAAGAAGCGTCGCAAGCTATGAAGGTCTTCAGAATTACAGTTTACCAGCGAACAACCACTCTTGTAAGGGGGGTCTTATCAATTCTTGGGCAGTATGCGAGTCCCTAGTAGGTTCCCTGCCCTATGAAATAGATTAGATTGTGTCACACTCAGGTGACCATAGAAAACCTAATATCATTAGAAATTACACTGACGCTGGAATAAAAGGCATTTTTTTTTGTGTTTTTGAGCGTAACATCTGGTGGGCCATCTGATTGTTCCGTCATCACAAGTTGCATAAAAAAATAACTGTGAATGTGTGTATAATTAGGTCGTCGTAGTAGTAGACCATTTTATTGTATTTTTGTGTTGTCATTCAGACAGTCCATTCAACAATACAACATTGTTTGTCCACAGGTCGTAACTCTAGCGCAATTAATCAAGACTCAACTACAACTGAACGAGAAGCTGACTCTCCTCACCTCGCAGTGAGCGCCTCCACGCGTGCCGTCTCTCACCTCGCAGTAACAGTCACAACATCGTTACAATTAATTTACTCTGTTACTCAACCACTTTGTAATTTCAATTGTTTTACAAATAATAAACAGACTTCATTGGAATAAGTAACAATAATTATATCAAATTATTTTCAATCAATGTTTTAATTTCCAAATCATTATAATTAATTATATAATAGTCAAGGCACGTACATAAATTATTCGGGTACATATTATTTATTCAGTCTGGGTTATTTTTAAGGGTTTCAATACCGGAAAGTAAATAAATTCGGCAAAGAGCAGAAGTCAGACTTAGTTGTAAGTCAAAATATAATTTACAATAGAACTTTAACCCGATTTATAAAACTTAACAAAAAAACTTTTTCAATTATGTTTTTCTCAAAACAATGAGCCGTGTTCCGGCAAGCTTCCATGAAATGATTTATTTTAATGGATGCTGAAGTTAAGGGGGTGATCCATTGGCGAGCCGGCGAGTTAACGGTGTAAACTGTTGGTTCGTTGGGTTTTCGACTCGCGTTGGTGATCCATTGGCATACCAAACAGTTTTTACACCGGTTATTATACCGCTGTCTCAGGATTTCAAGCATGCACGAAGAGCCATCGCGCCAAACCGCGGTTTTGTAGGTGCTCCATTGACGGGCTCGCTGGCGTACCACCGGTTTTACTCCTCCAATGGATCAACCCCTATACACACACTTGTAGTCGTGTCGGCGCGCACGCGCAGTGCGCGCAACGTGCGCGGCGAGTCGTCCCGCGCCGCTCACACGTACCCGTCGAGTGGACACAGCGCGCCGCGCGCGTGGCACGCCCACACCCAGTCGGCGCGCACGCGCAATGCGCGCGACGTGCGCGGCGAGTCGTCCCGCGCCGCTCACACGTACCCGTCGAGTGGACATAGCGCGCCGCGCGCGTGGCACGCCCACACCCAGTCGGCGCGCACGCGCAGTGCGCGCGACGTGCGCGGCGAGTCGTCCCGCGCCGCTCACACGTACCCGTCGAGTGGACATAGCGCGCCGCGCGCGTGGCACGCCCACACCCAGTCGGCGCGCACGCGCAGTGCGCGCGACGTGCGCGGCGAGTCGTCCCGCGCCGCTCACACGTACCCATCGAGTGGACATAGCGCGCCGCGCGCGTGGCACGCCCACACCCAGTCGGCGCGCACGCGCAGTGCGCGCGACGTGCGCGGCGAGTCGTCCCGCGCCGCTCACACGTACCCGTCGAGTGGGCACAGCGCGCCGCGCGCGTGGCACGCCCACACCCAGTCGGCGCGCACGCGCAGTGCGCGCGACGTGCGCGGCGAGTCGTCCCGCGCCGCGCGCAGTGAGCCGACCAGCACGTAGTGCGAGCCGCTGTCCGGGTCCACTTCCGAAGGCTGTTCAAGGAGATCACACTTACACCGCTATTCTAAGTCGATCTTCCAACATTCCTCGACTCGACTCAGCCTCACTCGAGTTTTTCACGACGACGACCTCTGTGGCGCGGCGCGTGAAGGTTCGCCTGCAACGCAGGAGGTTGCGATTCCCGCCTCGGAACAAATATTTGTACGATCGGCCGATATTTGTCCAATTTGTATTTATTTTATATTCCATTTTCAAAATGTTAATTCAAATAGAACAACAACCTTCGTGCAAAAGCTGAACTTGATTTAAAACGTGACATTGGCGAAATTGTGGTCTATTCCGCAAGGGCCACTTGTTCAAGAACTGAACTGAACTGAAACGTTGAGTGAGGTTGAGTGGAGTGGAGGAATAAATAAATAAATGAATAATGCTGGACAGTTAACACAACATTATCTAGCCCCAAGCTATAATGTAATGTAATGTCTGTAATGTGGAATGTTCGAGGAACTACTAAGAATATGGGTATCAGTGTTAGAGTTGATTCACTCATCCTCATTATTATCATCAACCTGTAGAAGGCCACTGCTGGACATAGGCCGGCACATAGAATGCCGCGGCGGACGTGGAATTCCTGCGACCTCTATAATGCCTCGGTCCATCAAGAGGGGGCCTGCCACAGTGCGTGGTGCGGTTCTGTGGACCCACCACTACACTCGTCACACATACTCTTATGCACACGACGCGATCCCGAACCGTGACTGCAAACAGCGTATTGTGCTATATACACTCAGCCTGTAGTGCGGGCATCACTATTTGAACTGTCCACTTGTGATTATAGAGGCCAGTTTCATCAGATACCTGGATGTTTATAATATATGAGATAGAATAGATATAAGCTGGAGTGACGAGGGTTACTGACCGTGAGCACCAGCCCTCCGTACGCGACGCAGTATCGCGCTAAGAGCTGCGCGTCGAGCGGCGCCGCGAGCGCCTCGTCCAGCACGAAGGCGCGCCCCTCGAACATGGGGGGCAGCGCGCGGGGGGCGCGGGGGGCGTTCGCAGGCGCCTCCTCAGCGACCGTGGGCGCGTCACTGTCCGCGCTGTCAGAGTCCTCCACGGTTATGTTGCCCTGAAAAAGTATGAAATTGCCGTTGTATAGTAATATACATGTACAACTTCCTAACAAAAGGTAGGTACCGGTTGGTAGATCCGGTTAAATAAAATAACCGTCTGTATCGTGGAAGTGTGAAGCTCATTTATTAAAGTCAAGATTTTATCATCTGCAAATCCCAAAACGCATCGTTAGCGCGTTCTAGGAATGTGCATTGTTTAGTAGCGCCATCTAGTTATAAATAGTTAAAACTCAGTGAACATACCGCCCACCAAGGACATAATGAATGTCCTTAAACATTTTATAGTTTCCGCCCACCATGAGGTGAGGGGATAACCTAACTTTAAACATAACTAAATTGACAGCAACATTTTCATTTTTTAACAAGTGGACTGTATAATACTATTTCAACCTTCAAATTGCACATAAACTTCTTGACATATTTTCCATTCTAAACTAAACAATAATACTCATAATCACTACTCTTAATACTTAATGCACACCCTTTTTTGCCAATTACATACAGGTAACACACATAAGTAATTTTGATACAGGATGCTTATCCAAACCAGGATGCTTTTCGGTAACCTTTCCTAAAAGCCATCTAGCTGGAGGCACGTTGTCCCCCTTGACTAAAACTATATCCCGAACATTAGGTTCTGGAATGTGTTCATTCCACTATATCTTTGCAGTAAGTGCACTAGATATTCTTGCGACCATTTCCGCCAAAATTTCCAAAACATACGCTGTGTTAATTGCTAGCGTTTTAAGCTACTCATGTTACGATCCTCAAAGTTGCAATCAGGTATCGCTATTAATGACTCACCGATCAATAAATGCCCCGGTGTAAGAGGCATTGGATCATTTACACCATCTGACATCACTGATAACGGTCGAGAATTAAGGCATGCTTCGACCTGACATAAGACCGTGGAGAGCTCTTCATATGTGACCGTTGACATGCCGATCACTCGCCTTAAGTGGAACTTGCATAAGTCGGAATTTTGGAGACCACTTACGCGCAAAGTTCCATCGTCGTCTATTATCGGACAGCGGGACTTCAGCTTTCCTCTGAGTTTGGCGTTTCCTGATTTCTTCTTTTTCTTCACTGAAGTCTTGCTTCTGAACCTCTTTTATGCCAATCTTCATTGCATCTGCTGTTCCATCCTTTGTCAAATATTCTTTATACCTTTTCATGCCATCTCCTCTATTTTTCAATTTCAAAACTCCTCTGCAATAGGCAATAACTCGCACCAACCGTTGTAAAGAAGAAAACCTTGTCCGTATGGAATCTTCTTTGTCTTTTTCAATGCCAACATGAGCTTTGATGCCCTTTTGCTCCTCGCTTGTGGCGATCGACTTAGGTCTGGTGTAGTCGATGGGATCTTGTCTGAGCCATGTTGGTTTCTCTGCCCACAACTCACTGCAGGCTAACTCTTGTGGAGATATTCCTGTAGACACTATGTCTGCGGAGTTTTGAGCAGATTGGACGTGAGCCCAATGCGAATTATCTAATTGAGTGCGGATGGCAGAAACTCTATTAACGTCAAAGTTAGACCAGCGGCGTGGGTGGCTGCTGAGCCAAGCCAAGACCACTGTTGAATCTGTCCAGGCATGAATATGTGCTTGCGCAACTGTCATGACTTCGGCTACTTCTACTATCAACATCGATCTACGATCTACATCTACTGGCAACTCATCGTACCGTTCTAATCCAGACAGCCATAGCTTCTGGATGAATATTTTGGAAGTGACAACACTTGGTGCTGCCCAACCTTGCGGATCAAATAGACTGGAAATGTTGACCCGTCTCTTCATGATTGGAATCTGCTGTGGAGGAAGTACTACAGAATATCTAAACTTGTCCTCTTCACGATCCCAACTTATTCCCAATATTTTCACGACCTCATCCATTTTAATATCCCTTTTTGCTTGTTCTTCATCAATCCTCTCTCCTTCATTGATTTTCCTATCTAACTCCTTGCAGCTGCTCACCCATTTCTGCAATTGAAACCCTCCTCTGGTAAGTACTGTTTCTATACCTTTGTACAACTTTAACCCTTCTTGAACTGATTGACATTCATCAGTCAGGTTATCTTCGTAAAAGTTGTTTTTTATGGTTTCAGATGCTTTGGGATGCTGCGACACTTCATCGACTGTGACCTGCTGTAAGGACTTCACTGCGAGGTAAGGAGCTGATGCGGTACTAAAGGTAACACGTAATAATCTATTATGTTTGATTTCAGATGCGGGATCGTCGCGCCACACCACTCTATGGACCGCTGGAGATGTGACCTCCGGTTCCCTTTCAAACTTTCTTACCAAATGCTGAAATCGTCTGACCGCGAGATCTCTGGTCCTTCCATGCTTACATTCTGGATTGCTTGTTCGGAATGGAAGATTGACGACCGACCGACCGCTTTCATCTCTGACTGTTGTATGTGTGTAGATTTCTTCACAGCGCTCCTCGTCTGAGGTGAGGATCTTTTTTTCAGGGACTAAGGACTCTCTCTCGCGGATCTTTCTCAACAATGAGTGGTCATCGGTCTGCGCATGCATGCTCACAATTACATTGTGGTGACACTGCGAAGAAGAACTCTGATTTTCATCTGCTTGATGTGTGGGACCGTAAATGATCCATCCCAAGGCTGTACATTGCGCAGTGGGCATGCCTTTGGGACCCTTAATCAGTCCTTCTCTGATCAACTGACCGAATACGTCTGCTCCAAGTAAAATATCAATTTTACTCGGCGTGTGGAATTGCGGATCGGCGAGTGTTATCTCAGCCAACTCCGGCCATTCCACATGGTTTATCTTCTCTGATGGCAGAAGGTTAGTTATAGCACGAAGAAAATGCGCACGCATTTGGACTTGAAACTCAGGATCGTGACGCGATTGGATTTTCATCGAAACGACATACTTCGAGGCTAATGTGCCTTTGTCACCACCTAGTCCAGAGATGCTGCTTCTACTAGCTATTTTCTTCAACCCAAGTAACTGTGCAGCTGACTCTGTCACGAACGACGACTCAGAGCCTTGATCCAACAGTGCACGAAGAGTGTACGTTGTTCCGTCTCTTGTTTCAGCTTCAACAAGAGCAGTGGCCAGCAGGATTTGTCTCGACGAAATTCTCTTCGAAAACAATGCTACCTTTGCTGTTGGTTCAGGATTGCTTAGCGATGCCTTAACTCTCGACACAGTATCCGCGACCTCTACTTCTACACCTGACATTGCCGATTCTGACGTTTCAGGTTCCGACGGTGGCGGATGAAGCAACGAATGGTGCTTTCTACGGCAGATGTGACATCTAAATACCGAACGACAAATGTTGGCGGAGTGGTTGCTGCCTAAACAATGAAAGCAAAGCCTGCTGGTTTGGACAAACTCGTGTCGCTTGTTGTACTCTACACTCGCAAATTGCTTACAATTTGATAATTTGTGTTCTCCTTTACAATACATACACTTGACCTGAGCGTTGGAACCAGTTGCAATAGCGTGCAGTACATGTTTCTTGGCTAAATTTGACTTAGGTTGCCTTTTCGGCTCTACAAATTCGAGGGATCGGAATCGCGTTTCCAAGAACTCCTTTAGCTCCTTCAAAGCTGGTAGCTCGTCTGATGATCCGATTTTCGTTTCCCAAAGCTTACGCGATTCGGCATCCAACTTTGAAGTTACCAGATAAATGACAATGGTATCCCACGAATTTACATCAATACCTAAATTTCTCAACCCGTTTAAGGTATCACTCGTGATATCTAACAAATTCTTCAATGCATCGCTTGACTCTGTTCCAATGCTAGGATGATCCACAAAACGCTTCAATAAACTGTTAGATAGATACTTCTTATTGTTGTATCTCCTACTAAGCATTGACCATGATTCCTGATAGCTAGCAGCTGTGAGCGGAACATGCCGCAACAGCTGTTCAGCCTCTCCCGATAGATGACCCTTCAGGTAGTGCATCTTTTGCACATCGTCTATTGATGCGTTGGTGTGAACCAGTGACTCAAACAGATCTTTAAATGTCGTCCATTGTTCATATGACCCAGTAAAGGTAGGTATTGATATTTTTGGCAGTCTTACATTACAGACGTCAGGCTTCGAGTGAGACATTGGAGTTGAGATTCCTGGCGTAGTACTAGGCTTTAGTTTCGACAAGTGTTCCCTAACTTCAGTCTTAAATTCAATGTAAGCTTCCTCAACACACTCATAGATGTTTTCCGTAACGTACTGAGATTTTGATAAATCGTCAACAGAAATATCGGCTAAAATTGTCTTATGAGTATCTGAGAAAACCTTCCATTTCTCTTCCAATGACTCCATTCTCGTAATCAGGTACGACTCTTTAAGAAGCCTATCTATAGGTGACTTTTTAAAAGTCACATACGCCCTTTCTATCATAGACCTATAGCCTAACTGAGTTTTTAACAACGTTGGTAAAGACATGGTGATAAATTCTTAGAACGCCTTTGCTATAAACTCTAAGTTCCAAACACAAAATGTACTTCTTTGTAGGTGCAAGAACCAACAAAGAATATTCTAAGTCCAAAACAATTCTTGGAAATTTTACAAGTGTTTGAAACTTACAATATTCTGACCGAAATCGGGCATAGGTTCCCCGTTGGTTACGATTTTAGCAAATTATTCTAAGTCTACTTTTACAAACTTTACTTTACTTATGAACAAACAAATACAAATTTAAAGTTCCAAATTATCTTCATTAAATTTTTAAAAGTTACTGAACACTAAATAAAGTCAATTCACTCACGATTTTACTTCACTACTTGCCGTCGTCTCCTTCCGCCTGGGACGTATCCTCCCACGTCACTGTCGTGACGTCGGTAGCGCGCGTCTGTCAATCCTGTGACTCCGCCGCTTGCTCGTCCTCTCCGGATGTGCTGCGCCTTGTAGCACACACTGTTCGGCAAGTCCGCGCCAACAATAGCAATTGTTGCTGCGCGTGGGGCTTCAATTGTGTTTCCCTTCCTCGGTTGGATTGATTGTGGATGTCGCACAACACTAGTACACAACACACCACAGTACTTAACTTCCAACCACCCGTGACAGGTGTCCTAGCTATCAAGCTGAGACACTGCCCGGTGAGCACTGAGTGGCGATCCACCACTTATTTCTAGTGCTTTGATGCAAAAACACCGCGGAACTTTTTCCACGTGATAAATTCACTTCCGGCTCAGTAGGACCATGTACAACTTCCTAACAAAAGGTAGGTACCGGTTGGTAGATCCGGTTAAATAAAATAACCGTCTGTATCGTGGAAGTGTGAAGCTCATTTATTAAAGTCAAGATTTTATCATCTGCAAATCCCAAAACGCATCGTTAGCGCGTTCTAGGAATGTGCATTGTTTAGTAGCGCCATCTAGTTATAAATAGTTAAAACTCAGTGAACATACATATACTATACTTATACTATATATACATATACTTTGAACTTTTTTCACATGATACGTACGAAGTTCTTCTTTTAAAAAATGTGCATCATTAGATTTTCTACTTTTAATTGTTTTTTTTATTCAGCTTAAGACTTCCCCGGGTTATATTGTAGTTCTGGCTTAGACGTGAAAGATGCTTCGAAAATCTGAGTCATTTTTGAATACGAGTTTCGACGCGGACCTAACGCGTTAGAAACGGCTCGCAATATCAACGCTGCATTTGGAAGGATACTGCTAATGAACGCATCGTGCGTTTTTGCTTTAAACGCTTTCGTAATGGAAACTTCGACGTAAAGAACGAACCACGTGGAAGACCGCCCTACAGGTGAATAACGCCACTGCACGAGAAACCGTTGTAACTCTACAGGAGCTGCAGTTAGAAACCATACGTCATCCTCCGTACTCGTCAGACACCTCGCTCCAACGGACTACCATTTTTTCGTGATTTAAATAATTTTGTACGTGACAAAAATAATTATTCCCAGGAGGCAGTACAAAATGCTTTCACACAGTTTGTCGAATCTAGATCCCCAGAGTTCTATCGTAAAGACATAAATTAACTTCCGTTTAGATGGCAGCAATGTATAGATAATGAGGGTAAATATTTTAATTCAATAAATATGTTACATTGCATCGACCGAGTGCGGAACACCATGCTGCGTTCGATAACTGGCATTGCCGATGTGGGGAGCAGAACAGCAAAGCTCAAGTGGGAATGGGATGGCCACGTCAGTCGGATGCACCCTGAGAAGTGCGCGAACTTAGTAACTCCTTGGGTGCCTGAAGACGGAAGGCAAAGACGGGGCCGGCCGAGAAGGCGTTGGCGGGACTATCTCGAAGCTCACGAGAAGGAGTGGTGGGAAACTGCCAAAGGCCGGGATGGCTGGAAAAATTTGGGGGAGACCTTTGCCAAGCAGAGGAACATAACAGTTAAACGAAAAAAAAAATGTTACAAATACAAATCGGTAATTTCATACTTGAACCCCTAATATTTCACGGGTGGCGATAACATAATCTCGATTAATGAACGAAGCAGATTTAAATCAATGGTTCTGATGAAAATGGTACCATGGATACCAATATGATCTGATGATGAAACTGCTAGGATCCGGAACTCCGGAATACAACAATGTGTCCTAGCCGTGTTTGGATTTATTGGAATTGTCATGAGATGCACTCTGGCTATAAATAATTTGAATACCTCTATAAATAATTTGTGTACCTCAAGGGTCACCATAGAGCCCTAAACGCCTTCTTTTTACATGGTCCTTCGAACATTTACCTACCAAATGAATCAGTGAAACCAGAACCAGTTGGATTGCAGTGACTTTGACTACAAAGCCTCGTTTACAATGTCTTTGGAAAAAGTATTTTCGTGGTTTTTACGCATGAAAGAAGAAATGCTTGTACAGTACTACTACAGTACTTCTCGGTAATCTTGTTATTATCGAAACAGAAATATGATTGCAAGCGAGTGTACAGCGACGCTCGGCCACGGATGCAGATAGCCGTGGCGCCTTGCTCTCGCCGTTCTGCTGTTAGTTCCTTCACATCCATTATCCATCCATTATATCGTAGTCATCGTACCGTGTTACCTGTATCCTTTCATCCTTCACAAACTGTACTTCCCCCTCGTCGTCCGCCGGGAGGGCGGGGGCGCGCGCTCGCTGCTGGCGGAGCACCTTCTCTATCTCGTCATCCGTGTCGCTCTCTGGGGACATCAAAAGCGGGTGTGTTATTAATAATGGTACGCCAACCGATTGGCGTAAACTAATTTAGAGCTTCCTGTCGAATAGACGCGCTAAAGGAAATGTACAGCACGTTCACCGTAAGATGGCACCTGTAAATACTCCATGGCAGGTGCCAACTTACGGTGAACGGTCTGTAGAATTGGTGTCATACTGTTGACGTAGAATTGCTTGCTTGCTGTTGTCACAGATAACATAATCCTATTCCTGCAAATGACGACCTCTGTGGCGCGGCGGGCGAAGGTTCGCCTGCGACGCAGGAGGTTGTGGGTTCGTTTCCCGCCTCGGAAACAATATTTGTACGATCTGCAGATATTTGTTCAGGGTTTTCTGGATATTTTAATAAAATCACCTGGTTTTTAAGACCGTTAAGTGTAAGTAAGTGCAGCTTGCTCGTCGATGTAATACTAACCGGATTGATTGGTGGAGGTGCCGCGGGGCGGGGGCGGGGACGGGGACGCGGGCGGCGGCGTGCGCCGGCGCGCGCGCTCCGCCGCAAACCACTGCCACGGCAGCAGGCGCCTGCGCCGGCCGCACTCCTCCAGCCAGGCGCCGCGCGCGGCCGGCACGTCGGCCCCGCCGCGCGCCGCGCGCACCGCCTTCAGCTTGGGGGTGTTCTCGAAAGCGCAGCTGTGGATCAACATGTCTCTGATATGAGCATCCCGGTGACAGCGGATCGGAGCACTTAAGCTTAGCGCGATACGCTGATACGTGATCATAATGTTCGCAAGCCAAATATGAATGGGATCGGCGCTCAAGTTTATTTACTTGCTCTTCTGTAAGATCAGGCAAACTGGCTAAGATAGGATAAGTTTAAATTTCACATGGGAAAAGGACAAGGTTCCAAAGACAAAAAAAAAGTTTAGATAATGAGCACAGGATGCGTGCAGGTGGGCCCCCAGTCCCTCTGGCACGCGGCGCCGAGCGAGAGCGCGAGGTCCCGCAGCCTCGCGCGGCGCGGGTTCTCGTACCGCTCTAACAGCACAGAGCACAGGATGCGTGGGTCACGCGTGAGGTGCGGCACTCACATGAGGTGCGTGCAGGTGGGCCCCCAGTCCCTCTGGCACGCGGCGCCGAGCGAGAGGGCGAGGTCCCGCAGCCTCGCGCGGCGCGGGTTCTCGTACCGCTCTAACATCACAGAGCACAGGATGCGTGGGTCACGCGTGAGGTGCGGCACTCACATGAGGTGCGTGCAGGTGGGCCCCCAGTCCCTCTGGCACGCGGCGCCGAGCGAGAGGGCGAGGTCCCGCAGCCTCGCGCGGCGCGGGTTCTCGTACCCGCTCAGCACGAACACGACTCCGCGCAGGGGCTCATCCGACTCTGGGCCGGGCCGCAAGCTGCAGCTACCTGCGCACAATCATTATATCATTTGTGGCTCAGCGGCTCGCGGCCTGCTACAACAATAATACGAAGGAAACTGTCAGAGACACAAAAAATATAGTTCCTCTAATAAAAATAGATATGTTATAAAAAGCTGTTCGTCTGGACTAAAGTATTTATATAATTGGTTACTTCTCATATTCTAGAGCAGCGGCCGTCACACTTTGCTGGTCAAGGGCCAAATGGGGTAGTGTGGGGTAACACCGGGCCGCGGGGGCCCAAATATTACTAAAATGCTCTGTGTTTCGGAAACCGTTAGTAGATACATGTAGTTCTACATCAAACAAGGAAGATTAATTTCAGTCATATTCATTAACTTACCGTCGTCGGCGCGATCTCTATCCGAATGAGGCCGTTTTCTGCTTTCATCTTTCTTCCTACTACTTGAAGCTTCATTCCTATCTCTCTGTCTTCCACTGTCGTCTCTTTTTCTCTTATTATCAGGTCTATCTCTATCTCTTTTACTCTCAGAGTTGCTACTGCTAGATGGGTCCTCCCGCTTGGAGCGAGGAGTCTTGTCCACTTTATCATTTTCATTTGGTTGTGCTTGATGTCTCGGCGCTTCGGCTTCATCCCTGCTGGTCGCGTCGCCATGTCGCCTGGTGGTGCTCTCTTCGTGTTTACTATAAATGAGATTGTCTTTGTCCCTCCTTCGGTCCCGCGGTTCTGATCGGTCGGAGCTGGTAGTTGGCTTGTTCTTTGAAAGGGGCGTCTTCATAAGTTTAGTGGCCGCGTCCGGATTGTTCCTTAGCGCTTGTGAAGTGGCTTGCCGTATCTGCGCTCCTGAAACGACAGTGAGATGTAAGAGCGGGCGCTTCATCGTGGATTGCACGAACTAATACGGTTGAGTCGGCAATTAACTTTGAGAGAGACAAAATGGTAACTGTCAGTTTTTCATTACATTTCTTTTTGCACTTCAGTATTGAATATAGACTTTAAAAAAATCTAGAGATATGGATTCTAGTCGCGGACCGCATCATTATGGTACAGGGGCATGCAGCCCGCGGGCCGTATAAGGGTCTTTAAACCATAGTGATAATTATTCATGATGTACACAGTCAAATGGCAGCGAAAACGTGTGATATCAACTCAAAACCGGCATCAGATCAACAACTCCCAGTAGACTTTAAGAGCTGACTGTGTTATTTCTCCTTTCAAAGGTTTTTTTTTTTTTGACATTCCCTTCGTCCTGAACTTGCAGAGAAAGAGAAGAAAGAGGTTTAGACATTTACCCAGTAGTTGAGCAACCCCTTGTTAATTGTTTGTCATGCAAATAGTTATACATGAAAGGAGCCTCAGCGAGGCGCATTTAATCCTTCCACTATATTGACCTTTTCAGGGGCCACACTTGGAACACATGCCTGACCTAGCACAGAGTGACCAGGAAAGAAGCAGTGAGACGACGAACGGTAATGGTTACCTGTATCACCGCCGCTCTGTCGATGCTTCGCGAACAGCTCCCCTGGGCGGAACTCCTCGTCATCTGATGTGACGGTGTCCAGCGCAAGCAAGCGGAGCGGCGCGGGGGCGGGCGCGGGGGCGGGCGCGGGGGTCGGCGCGGCGCCCTCCGGCTCGAAGATGTGAATGAATGATAAGCCATACTGAACACACAACAGATAATACAAGATCAGTTACATTACTGTGGTGGGTATTATCAATGCCTGACAGATGCTGGTTTAATTCAAATTCAAATTCTTTATTTCAGGCTTATTGAGAATTGCACTAAACCTAAACAATAAGCCCGTAGAAACATAAATACCTTAGAAACTAACATATATATATAAAACACTTTATTTATAACTTAATCTAACACTCGTGTGATCGCCGACGCTTCGCGTCCCGGGGGATAACGTGACAGACGACCCTTGAACCGCCGGAACGTCACGCCTTTCAGCCAGAAGTCAGGGCTCAAGTAGGTCTTCAGACTTTCCGTAGGGACCCTCACCATAAATGAGCTAAAGCTCACATTATGACGAGAGTCCAACTTCATGACCCTCAATCCCACTCCGGCTTTCTTCCTTCGTACCTTGCATTGCAGTACTTGTTGTAGGGCTGTGAGCACACGAGTCGCACGCGGTCCCAGCGCTGCGTGTACACGTCGCCCGCGAGTGCGCCGCGGTCGAAGGAACGCACGCGGTCCAGTGCCTCGCCCCGCGGGACTCCCTCGCGGACGTACCTTGCAGTGCTTGTTGTAGGGCTGTGAGCACACGAGTCGCACGCGGTCCCAGCGCTGCGTGTACACGTCGCCCGCGAGCGCGCCGCGGTCGAAGGAGCGCACGCGGTCTAGTGCCTCGCCCCGCGGGACTCCCTCGCGGACGTACCTTGCAGTGCTTGTTGTAGGGCTGTGAGCACACGAGTCGCACGCGGTCCCAGCGCTGCGTGCACACGTCGCCCGCGAGCGCGCCGCGGTCGAAGGAGCGCACGCGGTCCAGTGCCTCGCCCCGCGGGACTCCCTCGCGGACGTACCTTGCAGTGCTTGTTGTAGGGCTGTGAGCACAAGAGTCGCACGCGGTCCCAGCGCTGCGTGCATACGTCGCCCGCTAGCGCGCCGCTGTCGAAGGAGCGCACGCGGTCCAGTGCCTCGTCGCCGCGGGATTCCTTCGGGGACAGGAACACGCTGCGAGGGACTAGCACCTGCAATCATACACATACTTATAAACTTCAGTTAGTTTTAGTTTTTTTGTGTTCCGTGTTCTTCTGTTGTCGTCAGACTATGTAAGTTTGCTGAGTAGTCAGGCTTGTAGTGGTGAAGTGTCTATTGCTCCTTTTCTTGATGTATCCGTTTTGTTGAGTTCCATACAACGTTTCACCTTAAGGACTACCTGAGCCTGATGCTAATCAGACAAAGCTATATAATATAAACTCTTAAATAATAAGAGAAAAATGGACAAAAAAGGATGCTTGACTACATTATACTTTCTCATAAGGGAATAGTATAAACTTCTGTAACACTTCATTTTTAAGATTGTCATGCTAGAGACTATAGAAATGTTACCTGTCTACATCCAAAATTTAATATTTCTCTGTTCTTCCAAAGGCAAACAATTGTTTTAGGTGCTCTTTCTAAGCCTGCTGATGGTGGTCAGCTTGGTTCGTAGTAATACTGTATGTAAGATGGCCGCTGGGTGTACCTGGAATGGCTCACTGGGGGTCTCGGAGCGGCCGACCAGCACCTCCACGAGCGCTGTATGATGCGCTCCGATCTGCACTGATGATATCTGAAATAAGAATAGAAGAATAGAATAGAATAGAATAGAAATAGTTTATTTTGAACAGCAAATACACACACAATAATGGAATACAATACAATAATAACACAAACAGAACACGTTTTTTGCTGCGTGTATAGTGCCGTCAAAAAAGGTCCGTGCTCAGCATAATGCTGCAGTAAACTGCAGCGCTGATTTTCAGCACGGACCTCGGTTGCCGCACGGACACGGCACACACACTGTAAAATACATCAATATGTAATAGGATGATATAAAAATTATACAATGTAAGACGCAACTATACTCGTTTACTCGTTACAATTTTAAAACTACATATTATATCCTACCAACTCGCTGGCTAGGGGAACAATCAAAAATCATGGTAAAAATCCCTTTTCCAGTGAAAAGTAATTGGCACCTACATGTACAACAATAAATAAAAAAAAGGAAGTTTTTACAGATATATACAAAATATTACATATACAAACACCTAGTAAATAGTAGTGATTTGGATCAATTGAAAAAATAAATTAACACAATATTCATTTCATGTTTGCCTTTGTAAGCTAGTAAATATAGAAAACCCTATCGGATCTGATAAGTGATGGATATAGCCCGTTGAGGTACAACAGAAAACAATACTCTGTACTTATTTATTAGCACAAATATGTTGATAAAACAACTCAGAATCTCCAAACTGTATAGCTCGGAGATTGTTGATTTAAATAACGAGCTATGACGCAGGAGACAAAATTTGTGGGCACTATCAACTCGGCTATAGCACCGATGGGAATTATTGGGTTACATTAAAATTTTATGTTATCCATAAGGTGTGGAAAAATAATAAAAAATGCCTTGAAAAATTATAAACTTGGAGGTATATTATGATTAAATAATGAAAAGAGAAAATGAGCACCTTCACAGCCCTTGCCAGCTGCAGCACCATGGAACAGGACTGCTCGCCCGGACTGCACAGCCACTTCTTCTTGCTCACCTCCCATGAGAGTAGGTTGCTAGCTTGGTTGTCCTGTTATTACGCAACTGTTGTAGTAGGTACACACATTACACACTATTCTGTGGATAAAACCCTCATTTACCAATGTTGTCAGGGTCTTACACATGCCCTCTGTACCTATAGGTCTTTGGATTACCAAGTTTGTTAAGTCCCTATGTGGGCGCTACTGGGGTTGGCTATATATGTGATACACCACCGTAGGGAGTCAGGGATAAGGAAGAGGGGGGAGGGTATGAGGGTCTCATACTCAAAATGAGTGACAGTCTGACATCGATTGAATACACTAGAGAGCAGTGATCACCACGTGAGATGCGAGCGAGCAGAAGTCGAGCATGGCCCGGTAGGGCCCGCAGCGAACTAGAACTGACGCCGGTAAAAATTTTAAATCGTTTGGCAGGAGGAGGAGGGGGAGAGGGGGGGTGGAGGAGGGGGAGGGGTGCCCCCTCACCCCTGGTACCACTCCCATAACAAGGTAACTTATAGTTTTCGAGAAAAAAAATAAAGAATATTTTGAGGTTAAGTATGATATTTTGGTAAAAATTTACAATCGTTTGGCAGGAGGAGGATGGGAGAAGGGCGGGAGTGGGGGATTTGTACCCCCTCACCCCTGGTACCACTCCTATGCAAAGCTAACTTACAATTTTCGAGAAAAAAATAAAGTATTTTTTTTTGGTTAAGTATGATATTTTAAATGTCGGACTCCGGTATGTGCTCCCGCCAGTACTCTCGCGAGGTCGCCCTTGAGTGTCGCTTCACCCACTCGACCTTTGCTACGCTACGGAGGTCACCGGCTCGCTTCGCTCGCCAGCTCCCCCCTTCACTTCGCTCGGCCTCGCGGGCTTGCTCCAGTAAAGATCTCCCACGCGAGCTACTGGCTCCGCGTTTTTATGTACACTCTAGGGGCGTGACGCACAGTACCACGTGGAGTCGGGGTGCTCCGTATCGGGTCTGCCACTCTTTTCGGACTTAACCAACTCTTGTCGGGGTGCTCTGTGTCGAGTCACACATTCAGTCAACAATAAAAAAACTCGGTAGTTAGATTCATTTTTCATTTATAAAATCCATAATTTATAACATTAATTAATTCCTCAAAAGGATCTCTCTTATTTCTTTCAACATCCCTTCTCCACAGATAGAGGTAGGTACTCATAAATTTTTACGTTCCGATTTTGTAAAATTTTCTTTATTATTTTTCTTTAAAAGCACAAGTTTCCTGGACCAGGGGGCCGAGGCTGGAATTTCCTGCACCCTCCCTGCAAGTGGGCGATGACTCCCGTAACATCCGACACTTCCAATTCAAAAATTTCATTAAAAAAAAAAAAAAAAAATATTAAGGTTAAGGTTTTGAGGTTAAGTAACCTTAAAACTTTCTTTATTTTTTTTCTCGAAAACTATAAGTTACCTTGTTATGGGACTGGTACCAGGGGCGAAGGGGTACCCCTCCCCTTCCTTTCCCCCTACTCCCACCCTCCTCCTCCTGCCAAACGATTCTAAATCCAACCCAAAAAAAACATACTTAACCTGAAAATTTTCTTTATTTTTTTCTCGAAAACTATAAGTTTCATTGTTTTTTTATTTATAGGGGAGGGTCTCATCCCCCCTCCTTCCTTTCCACCTATCGCTAACTCTCTACGGTGGTGTATCCTACGTATAGGTAGTTTACCCATAAAGTAAAACGGCTAAATCTTCACTCTATATATATATATGATTAAATAAATTTGTATGTACTCGTAGAAAAAATACTTACAGGGTCCTCGTTGCTGAAGCTTACGACATAGTCTATCTTCACGCGCGGCATTTTTTATTAAATATGAATAAAAATTACTAGAAAGAAAAGAAGGTATCCGTTGGGCGTGAAGAAAGAACCCACAGAAATTCATAAAGTTCAATATTGTTTTACAATACCATTGATGGTTTTACGGTTCACACTTTTGTGTTTGAATCTTGTTACTCAATGGTTTGAATCCAATATCATTTATTGACTAGTCTATCTAGTAACTAGTATTTGTATTTATTTAGTTTAAATCAAGGAATAGGAAATGATCCCCTTCCCCTTCTTTAAAAATTTCAAAAAGTAAACAAAGTTATACGGACTACGCTATCTCCTTCTTCTTCTTTTTTTTTGGCGTGTTCAGCGGACCTATGTTAGCTTTTAGCTATGTCATGTTATTATGTCACTGTCAAAATGATAACGTTAGAAGTCAAAATCAACCATCAGAAGAATACAGTAGCCACAAATAAAAGAAGAAGAAGAGAAAAATATAATGATTTTTTACTTTGCTACCGTTTTACTAGGATCTTATTAAAGCATTTAGAATAGGCGTATTTTTACTTTTCACTTGTTTACTGAGAGTTTTTTATACTACAAGGTACCTATTGTTTTTTGTAGATAATATTCCTTTGTAGTTAAATAGATACCTAATATGTAAATAGTTTTCAATTCATAATAATTAGATACTTAATGATATAGGTACTAAGTAATAAATAAATATATGATAAATACTTATTAATTTAGTCTATGCCTAAGGAATGTCTCTCATGGAACGCATAAATCATTCAAGATACCTACCTAGGTATTTAGTACCTGTAGCCTGTACCTACTTACATAGCAATCTACCGGCCTGTACAATTGCAATTTGTATGTTCTAAGCTTCGACCAAAGTACCTAAAGTAAAAAGTATAGTTTGGTCGAAGGTTCTAAGTAGGTACCTATTTATGTACGTAGGTACCTATTTTAGCTACATCTTAGGTACTTTGTTTATCTAGTTATATCAGGTCATCCTTCACGATCCTGTATTTATGAATCTTCACGATGAAGGGTGAGTCTTTTTCAGCCTCTTTTACGGTCGGTGCTTTCTTCGGCGCTGCGGTTGCGTCGGGCACCCGGCGGTACGTGAACCCGCCTGTGGGGCTCGGGCGCGCGTACAGCACCGTGGGAGCAGCCTCTTGTGTCGCGGAGTACTCGACCGACTCGTACGGTGCTATCGCGTACGCTAACTGGGGGAGCGGAGAAGGCTGAATCGGTTGCGCGTACGAGTCGTACTCCGCACCGTACTCGTAGGCCGGTGGCACCTGGCGGCGCGGCTTGTGGAGGTACGCCGGGCGCGCGAGGGCGCGGGAGTAGTAAGACGCCTCGTACGCAGGCTCGGCGGCTGTCGCGTAGTGTCGGGCGGGCTCCGCGTAGTGTCGGGCGGGCTCCCCGTAGTGTCGGGCGGGCTCCGCGTAGTGTAGCGCGGGCTCCGCGTAGTGCAGGGCGTGGTCCGCGTAGTGCTGCGCTTGCGGGTAGAAGCGCGCCGGCTCGTAGGGGCGCGCATAGGCCGCGTGGCGCGTGGAGGGCGCCGCGTGCGCGTCGCGCGTTCTCGGCAGCGGCGCACGCGACAGCACGCGCAGCACGGGCACGGGTGCGTGCAGAGGGAAGGCCGCGAACATGTAGGGCTGGTACTGTCGCGCAAACTCTCCCGCGTACACATCGAACGCGTCGCGTCGCCGTTGGAACAGCGCGCCGAGCGGCTCGCTATCCGCCACCACACATAGCGAAAGGAGCAGCAACCGCGTCTGAAACGTTTAGGTATATACTTTTTACCGTCGGTAAATATTTTGCAAGTCTTCAGGTAACCATAGCACGAATCTAGAGGAAGTGACTTCCAAGTCTCAATACAACATAGGTAGTTCAATCAATCTTCCTCGTAGGTCATGACGTCATTCGCTCAAAACTACAAAAGCAGGCATTTCAAATGGTCAGGGACTGAACCGAGACTTACGAGGGTAGGTACAGGTACTCACAGTAATGTCCATGGTGCGGCGTGTGCGGCGGGCGGCAGGCAAGCGACTGGCGGCCGAGCGAGCAGCGCGGCGCCAGCGGCGGCGGCGGCCGAGCGAGCCGGATGTCCTGCTGGTAACTGTGTAGAGATGCAACAACATCCAGTGCAGTGCAACCTATAGCGCCGATCCCTGTGGCGCGACGGTCGAGTAGCCAGCTGAGACACTAGAGGTGCGGGTGCGATTACCGCTACGGGGCAAATGTTTATATTATTATTATTATTTATTATGAGCCTGTGGTGTCCCACTGCAGGGCAAAGGCCTCGCTACCTTGTCTCCAGCCCTCTCTATTTTGGGCCACTGTGGACCAATCCTTTAAATAGGTATCTATTTCGTCTCTCCATCTTCGCCTTTAGCCCATAACCCGTCTGACATGCGGCAGACGTGGCCCGCCCAATCCCACTTCAAATTACCCACTTTCTGTCCGACATCCGCGATTTGAGTTTTGATATATACTAGGTACTGTTGCGAACGTGGTCTATCAGTCTGACTCCAAGAATACTGCGCTCCATGGCTCGCATGTTTCTATGCTCTTCAAATATTTGTTCCAGGACTGGGTGTTGTACCATGGTACCTCGTAGTTCCTGATACCCACGAACACAGAATCGGGACTATTTATGTGACGCTGGAGGGGAGGGAGGCCTTTTAGGCAGTTATGGAACAATAACGGCTATAAAAAGGAGGCTCATGCGGCCAACATAGGTTTTTTAAAATTAAACATAAGACCGTAAGGGCAGGTCAGCAAATCCTCATGCAGGTCAGCTTGGACCCTTTTGCAGCAGTTGGAGCCTATATAGGAGACTTACCATGTAGAGCACCACTCTTTCATCTGTTATTTGATAATTGCTAGAAAGTAGAATTAGCAGCTCAATATTACATATTGTAAGCGCAAATTGCATGTGTCGAATGGTCGGGTTGTCGCAGGCGCTTCCTTCCGCGAGCTGGCGCGTCGCGTGCGAGGTGCCGCAGCCTGCGCGACAGTTGGTATGGCGCGCGGCGCGGTGGCCTCGTTGCAGACCGACACGAAAGACAAAAACTCGGACAAGTGCGATTCTACTTCCGAGCGGGTTCCGTAAAACAGAACAATTCGTTAGTAAAAAATACCTGCGGTGAACTGCAACCATTTTGATTGTAGAAAATTCGGTGTTTTTGTTGCCGAGTGGTCATTAATCAACTCGGAAAGGGATCGTCACCCTATCGCCTTTCGCCTCGCCTCACCGTCAACCAGGCGCAAACTTAAAGTAAGGACGTAACTAAAGCGGATCAGCAGCTCCGGTACGTCGAATCAGATACGGCTAGGCGACGCCGCGCTGTGTGCGGGGATCATAAGATCGATGGCCCTGTATGTGAACCATACGGACGTGTGGGCGGACGCTCTGACAGCCAAGAACAAGTCCCTTCTGCAGATGCCGCAGAAGATTATGGCAGTCAGCACAATACGTGGATACCGCACCGTGTCACATGGAGCCGCGTGTGTGATTGCAGGGGACTCTCCATGGGACAGAGAAGCATGTCATCCGGTTCATGGTCACCACTCGAGAACCTTTATTTCCCAAAGGTTGATGTGAATTTAAACAGCTACTAACTATACTGCGAAGAAGAACAGATCTACTTGAGCCCTGACTTCTGGCCGAAAGGGGTGAAGTTCCGGCGGTTCAAGGGCCGTCTGTCACATGATCCCCCGGGCCGCGACGCGTCGGCGATCACACGTGTGCTAGATTAAGTTATAAATATCTTTATATGTATGTTAGTTGTAAGGTATATATTACTATGGGCCTTTGTCTAGGTACAATGTACATTTTTCACTGTTGCCTGAAATAAATGTATTAAATTGAATTGAATTGAATATACTAACTTTGCTTAGCTACGCGTTAAAATGTACCTAGGTACGTCACTATACCTATCTGTGATTTTTGTTAGGTACGTACCTATATTGTTCTGAGGTTTGTCCATATCCCTGTAGGTGACAGGTGATACTATGATAAGTAGGACGGTTTATTTTCCGAAATCGAAAAAATCCCTTCCCGTTGTCCACGTTAGCTGTCCCCGCCAACGTAGACAGCGGGAAGCCACTAAATCCCTTCCACAAGGAAATTTCTGTTTATTTTGATTTTGAAACTTTCCAAGCTACAAGAAACTTGTTATCGATATTATAAAAGTTGTGACAGAATGAAATGAGTAACAATTTGAACCAGATACATATTGACGCGCTGGCGTCACTATGTTGTGTCCACCGGCAGCTGTTAATATCTAATCTGCAACACTCGCACATGCTCTACAAATGACCAGTTTCACACGTTGATTTGCAACATTCATTATTTATTGGTTAGACGCCTAACAGAGTTGATAGTACCAACAAATTTCGTCGATCCATGGTCAAGGAATTGCCGATTAGAAGCTAATATTCGAGTTCGAGTCTCAGCTGGACCGGAATTTTGGGTCACATTTACTAGGTAGGTTTTTTATACTACTTGGGAATGACGGGTCAAGCAGATGGCCCACCTGATGTTTAGTGGTACCCTCTGCCTATGAACAGTGCATTACCTCACAGGTCACGCCCACCTAGGACGCACCCTATGTGGCATTGCACTGCGCGCGCCACCCTGAGACATAAAGATGAAAATTCTCATGTGCCTGTAATTTCACCGGCACCCTTCAAACCGGTACACAGCAATGAGAGCACTACTGCTTTGCGGCAGAAATAGGTATGGTGGTAGTACTTCCCGGGACGAACTCTTTCATAAAGAAGCTCTACTACTACTACTAAAAGGTACCCTAAAAGTAAAATATTCCGTATTCCGTGTGCACAAGGATCATTTTGAAATGTCAAGCGTATGTCAAGTGCCAAGTGAAAACGCCGAGAAGCGTTCAGTTTTGATTGGTTTATATCTCTTCCATACTCTATCACACTATAATATAATATTATAAATACGAAAGTTTGTGTGTGTGTGTTTGTTAATTCTTCACGTTGAAACGCCTAGACGGATTTAGATGAAACTTGGAATGGAGATAACTGGACTCCCGCAATAACACATAGACGCATTTTTATCCCGATATTCCCACGGGATCGAGACTTACGCGGGTGAAACCGCGGGGCGCTGCTAGTTTTCATCCTGAAACTACCCGTGCGAAGCCGGGACGAGTCGCTCGTTAGATATAAATGAGAGGTAGATAAGTAGAAAGCAATAACGTAAAGAAAATAAAATATATTATTATTTGGTTGATAGCCTCTTTGCCGCAGGCATAGGAACAGTCTTCACCACCACCCGGCGGAGAGGGGGGCGGCGTGGAGAGCGGGGGCTACGTGTAGAGCGGGGGCCACGTGTATAGCGGGGGCCACGTGGATGGGAGCATCGTGGATGACCGGGGCCACGTGGATCTCATGCGTCGAGCTCCCCTTTTTATCCTGTGGATAAAGAGAATCAAGTTAGAGTAAGAAAAATGTGTGTTTGCTTTTGCTCCTAATGAGTTCTTTATTGTTTGTAATTAATAGTAGATTGTTATACAACGAGCTAAAATGACCCATTATATACGAGGTAGTTTTAGGTTCTCCCGAGATTTAGCGAGGGAGTAAATAGAAATCGAGTTTTAATGGGTTTTTAGCGTGTCTCTACTTTTTACTACGATTGCGAGAAAATAAAATTATCCAATACAATATGAAAAATTTATTACGGTCACTACCAATTCCATTTGCAGTAGAGAAAAATTCTAAAGATTTCGCGCAAATCTTTTTTTTTAATTTTCTTCTTTAGCCGCAATGCATAACGCATTGCATGCATTCTACCAAAGAGATCGTCAATTTTAGTTCCATTTTCAAAAATAATTTTTGTTTTTTTTTATTCAACAGTAATAAGTCGAGTTACTCATGATTATTCTACTTAATATGACCAAATAATTTTTCGTTTTGTAGGCTCATTGTCATTTGACAGACAAAAAAAAAAACTTTTTAGCTAGATGAAGAAATGCTATTTTTTCTTCACTCTGGTACGCCACTATAATGAAAAAATGAATAAATAATGAATAATGCTAGACAAGTTCACACAACATTATATAGCCCCAAGCTAAGCCAGAGCTTGTGTTATGGGTACTAGATAACTGATATACTTAATATAATACATTACATAGATAGATATTTTGTATTATACATAGAAAACACCCAGAACACCCTGAACAAATATCTGCAGAACGCACAAATATTTGTTCCGAGGCGGGAATCGAACCCGCAACCTCCTGCGTCGCAGGCGTACCATCGCCAGCCGCGCCACAGAGGTCGTCAAATGACGGTCTTTTTGAGCAAGGGACTGAAAAATATATATTACCTTGGGTACTTCGACGACCTTCTTAACAGCTACAACAGCGGGGGTGGCGACCAAAGGAGCGACAACCAGGGGGGCGTGATCGATCAGACCAGACCCATAGCCCAGGCTGCCGTAGCCCAGGCCGTGGCCGAGGCCGCCGTAGCCGTATCCCAGGCCAGAGCTGAGTCCGATGCCACTGCCGTGAAGACCGTGTCCAAGATCGCTGTACCCGAGGCCTCCGTGGCCGAGAATGCCGTGTCCGAGACCGCCATAGCCGAGACTGCCATAGCCGTGGCCGCCGTAGCCGAGCCCGCCGTAGCCGAGCCCATGCCCGAGGCTACCGTAGCCGAGGCCTGCATGGGCGAGGCCTCCATAACCAAGGCCTCCATAGCCGAGGCCCCCATAGCCGAGCCCGCCGTAGCCAAGCCCATGGCCGAGGTCTGGGCCCACTAGTAGTCCCCCGCGTTTATCCCGTTTGCCCTCCGTCGGGGCACCCTCGGGGGCGGGCGGTGCCGGTGGGGCGGCGAGGGCGGACGCAACGAGGAAGAGAACACACACCTGGAAAAGAATATTCGAATTTAACCTGTGGTATTGCGCTTTAAAAGTTGCAGCGCTTAGCTCCTTTGGAACTAATAAACATATACCTAATGGTCAAAATTCTTGAATTGTGTCGGTATGGTTTTCGTACTTACAAAAGTTTTCATTTTGATTTTTGGTGAAGTGATTGGTGGAACCTGGTGATGGACTGATGCTTTTCTCCGGATGCCGATGTGTTTTATACTGGAGGCATGGCGAGGTCGCATTTTTACAAAATTCTTGCGAAAGCGGTGGTTTTGGTGACATTAATATTCGAAATTCAACATTATGCCACATTGTGCCATAACGCGATCCAAATTATCAAAAAAAAGAAGGCTACAAATCTCTGATTACTGGGCAAAATGAAATGATGAAGACTTCGTAATGCAGCAAACAAATTAGTGAACTAGTGGTTCGCCCCGAACTGAGACCCCGCGAATACACGCAATGTAGGTAGGCTACCTACTTTATTTACCTTTCTAACCGACTTCTAAAAACAAATATAAAACTGTTACGGGTCCACCTCAATGGATGTTATAATGGTTAGTGTTTTATGGGTTTCTAAATTCTTAATTTTAGACTTTTCCCTGTATTTGTGTCATAAAAGGTACCTAATTTCAGCATTGGGGGATTGCTGGAAGTACCTACCTACTAGAGGTTTAGATTTTTTACTTTTCTATATTCCATAATATTTGAAAAACATAATACCCAGTATAAAAAATAGTTAAAATAGAATTGAAACTATCGTGGTATCGTTTTGAAATTAAAAACAGTGGTAATAGCCGTTTATTCATTTTAAAATAACTAAAATAGCTTTCAAATGCCCAAGCCAACTGCTTTCACATGACGTCCCACTTGATCTTACTTATTTTACTTGACTTTTTTTATTTTTACCCCCTCTTTAACCCAGATATGTCAACAACCCCCGAACGATACTATAGCTCATAACCTTACCTACAAATTGTACCAATACTATCTACTCCTCTAACAAATTTAATGAAGATCGGATTAACGATACGGAAGTTTTCAACGGACAAACATACATACATACAAACATACATATAAACGTCGATTCTTCCAAGTTTATTCAGAGAACTCGCTTCGCTTGTTCACCAAATGAACCAAGTCAGAATTAGACCACCATCATGGCTCAAATCAGTTCGATATGACACCCTACCCGGCCGCAGACAAAACAACGAATAGATAAACGGCTTAGAACCACAGAACAGCTCTACTACTCTGTCCCTACCTATATACATATACCTACTATCGGCTTACTGTAACGGCTCACTCGTGTGCTCACACAGCGGCTCATTACAGGCGTGGAATTCAGAACAACTCGGAATAATTAAAACCAAATTGCAAGTACAAAATGTCGTTGTATGCAGGAACGTATGAGCTTCACTAGCGGACTTTTTGAGAAACTCATTAAAACCATACACAAAAACGAACATCGAGTCGTAATTTGATAGTCGAGATACTGAATACAAAACTTAGACGGACCTGTAATAAGCCCTCTGTTCAATACATACTTAGTATGAAACATAGTCGCTAACCGCATCTGTCTGTTTGTCCGCTTCATCATCATCATCACCTCAACCCTGAATCATCCCCTGCTGGGTATAGGCCTCCTTTCTCTTCTGCCCGCCTCCTCTGTCCTGTGCGTCTCAGCCATGTATTTTGCCCGCAACTGATACGATGTTGTCGACCCATCTCGCTTTCGCACGACTCAGATTTCTTCGGGGCGACTTCGGCCCCATTTGTCCGCTTAGTTCTTGGGTTTCACTAACATTTACAGAATGTTTATAAAATTCGGAAGGTTTATAAAATGTATTAAGCCGGGGCGGGTCGCTAGTAGATAATATGGAGAGGTATGGAATCAAGTAGATAAAAAAAGTAGAGTAAAACACGATTCTCGAATAAGATTAGTATTGAGTTTGAGCGTGATGGGTCCCAGCATTATTGATAATATGTTCATGCCATGCCCGAAAACGGAAATCAAATACCTTTATTCTTTATTCAGTGGCAATTTGTTTTGTGTTGGTTGGTTATTTGGCATTACCTGCAATTTTGTGACCATTCTTAATCTCAGCGGTGTAATAATTACATGTCACCAGCAATTAAAATAATGAACGTATTACATTACGAGCTGCACTTGTTCAACCTTTACTTATTGATATTAACTGCCTACTTTTGTACTGTAGGAGCACCTGGTGACTAATTAAACCTTTGCAATACCTACGTACACAAGATATATACCTACCTATATCATTACGAGTATTCCAGTCTGTCTGTAGAAATGTAAAAATGTTTCAATGTTAATACGCCAGCTGTGTGACAAACAGGGATCCTGAGGACGTGCAGGTGGGTAATCGGAGACCCAGATATAAAAAAAAATTAAAGAAGTAAAAACTGTGAAACTATTTGATGTGGAAATCTTGCGAGCGAAGTGAGACCCACTTAGGTGTACCTATATAACATAATATTATAATTCAATATTACTGTAAAATCTTAATAGTTCTAATCTAAATAAAAGTGGCTAAGTGCGTGTCCGGCCACGCGCTTTGTAGTGTTCCGTAGTTGCTCGTCATAAATTCACAATTATGTGGACTTAGAAAGTGGCTTTCTTGTCTTAGGTACCTACTATAACTAACAACTTAATTTAATCTCAATCTATAATTATTTTGAATAGCACTACCACCCACTCTACATTACACAAAGGTTAGCTGGAAGAAAATGCTAATTAGCATTAAGTTCGCCTATGTACTGCTTTGTTGTCTTGTGCAATAAATAATTTTCTATCTATATAGGTATATATCTATCTAACTTCATCTAAGTAATATTCAATGGAATTTGTACGAAATTTTTCTCTTTACTTTTCTAATTACCTTTTATAAGGTGTGATAGTTTTATTTTGAACTTCGTTATTATAACTTGTCTGTAACAAAAATTAGCACTTTAAAAAGCTTAATATTTCGGAAACGGATCACTGAATTGTAAAATGGTTTTCACACACACGCAATATTTTTGAACGACCTATCCATCGACACCCTACGATGGTATAAAAAAGAATAAAAAACATCCCCACTTTACGTGTAGGGGAGGTAAACCAAGCCACGGACAGATGGACGGACAATGCGAATCTATAAGGATACCTTGTCTAGTTGACTAAGGAACCCTAAGGAAACTGAACTAGGAGCGAATGCGCGTTGATGTCTTTGGTAGGGAAACTCATCGCTAGTCGGTGCGTAATCAAGCAACATTCTGCTCTAGCCCTCTGAGATAGAGTTGGTAATCAAGCACACCGTTTGCAAGCTTATAAACTTACGTAGAAAGCCGTCTACCATCTCCTTGCTCTGTGGGTATTCGTTCATGAACGAGTACCTGCGGAGGACGCAGTAGTGGGTAGAGTTTTTCTGTGAAAGAGTTCGTCCGGGAAAGTACTACCACCATACCTATTTCTGCCGCAAAGCAGTAGTGCTCGCATTGCTGTGTTCCGATTTTCAATCATTATACAGAATACCTACATAATAGTAGTTTTAATTGTAGTAGAGCTTTTTTGTGAAGAGTTCGTCCGGGAAAGTACTACCACCATACCTATTTCTCCCGCAGTAGTTCTCGCATTGCTGTGTTCAGGTTTGAAGGGTATGGTTGCCCGTGAAATTACAGGCACATGAGACTTTTCATGTTTATGTCTCAGGGTAGCGGGTGCGGTGCAATGCAACATAGGGTGCGTCCTAGGTGTACGTGACCTATGTGGTAATGCACTGTTCATAAGCAGAGGGTACCGCTGGGCCATCTGCTTGATACGTCACTCCAAGTTGTATATAAAAAAAAACGCAATGCTCTAGGTCTGTAAGATTTTAACGAAACATTATCCAAAAGCACAGCTTTGTAAGAGCTCGCCAATTTTTCTTTTATTAATATTTGAATACATCTAGTCATGAATTTAAATGACTATGTTACATTACAAATCTAAAGGTGTGATAGTTTTTTCTTAATACTACCACAAATGGGGCAAGTCAATGGTGCAAACGTAACCGGGGGAAATTGCATACATCGTGGAATTGTAGAGGTTTTCAATTCTGTTGTGTTTTTAATGTTTGTTATCTTCGACTTTATTATAACACAATTTCTAACATTATCTTTTTATTAGATTGGATATACTTTCAGATTAGTCCCATTTTTAACTCCAGACGCAAAAACGACGAGGTGTTATAAGTTTGACGTGTCTGTGTGTGTGTGTGTGTCTGTGTGTGTGTCTGTCTGTCTGTCTGTGGCATCGTAGCTCCCGAACGGATGAAACGATTTAGTTTTTTTTTTGAAAGGTGAATTTGTCGTGATTTATGCTATGTTTTCTTAGCTATGTTTGATCAAAATCGGTTCAGCCGTTTCTTGAAATGAGAGTATTTTTAATTTTTACAAAATTAATTACTTGTTGATGTTTGTTATAACACAATTTCTAACATCATTTATTTATTTGATTGGTTATACCACAAATAAAATAATACTAGTTTTACTTTCAGATTGGCCCCATTTTTATCAAAGTCTATGCGTAGTTCTGATAATAGGATCCATCAGGAATTGAGGGAACTCCTTAAATATGTAGTAGGTAGTGTTTTAGTAGTAGTAGAGCTTTTTTGTTAAAGAGTTCATCCGGGGAAGTACTATCTCCATACCTATTTCTGCCGCGAAGCTGTAGTGCTATCATAAGTTCAGGTAAGTTAGAAAGTGACAGAATAGCGCTCGCAGAACGAAAAGTGGACGAAAATAAAGAAAATCAGTTTTTAAACAAATATTTGCTTTGTAATCAAAAATATAAATCTACTAAGCTCTCTGAAATAATATTATTTGTTACTCTTATTAATTTTGTCAATGTATTTTGTTAGGTAATTTGGATATTTACGTTATACGCACATTGTAGTAGTTTAAATATCAATGGGTAGGACATTCACATTTAAATAACTGAATAACTAACTAAATTACCGCAAGTAACTATGTAGATTGGCAGGTTGTTTAACTCTGCAACTACTTGTATGTACCTGAATAAATAGATGTCGACTTGCAACTTCTGGGGGGTTACTATGAGCTCTTATATCCATTCAGTTCAAAAACTATTCAGTACAAAATATCGGTTCATCGTTGACATTTTTCATCGTTGAATAACTTTAATCGCAGAAGTCTGTAGACCCTCTGCGATTGTGCCTTTAAATATAGTTGCGGACATCACGGAACCAATATTTTGTACTGAATAGTTTATCAACTGCATGGCAATAAGAGCTCATAGTAACCCACCTGGTAAATAGGATGACTGTAATAGTCTAAGGGATAACATATATCTACTTTACCTTACCTTAGTAGGTACCTATAAGTTTAACATTTTAAATTTGTTTGCTATGAGGACCTACTTTAATAGGTAATTTAATCCGCAAGGTAGCAAGGACATGGTTGCGCCACGCCGCGCGCGCCGAGTATTTATACTCGTCGCAACGAGAGCACGGCACCATTCCTCTTCAGCAGTCCGCTCCGACTCCTCACTCGTAGCACCAGCAACATGAAATCCTTCGTGAGTATCTGTGCGGTGTGCGGGCGGGTGTGTGACGTCAGCGTGCGGCATCGGCAGTACAAGGTGTTGTGTTTCAGGTGGTGATGATGGCTCTGGTGGCGGTGGCGTGCGCCGGCAACGCCGTGCGTGAGAAGCGCGGCTATCTGTCCGGCGCGCACGGCGGCTACGGCGGAGGATACAGCGGGCTCGGCGGCTACAGCGGAGGCTACAGCGGGCTCGGTGGCTACGGCGGAGGGTACGGCGGAGGCTACGGTGGGGGTTACGTCGCCGCGCCCGCCGCACAGGTGGTCGCCGTCAACAGGGTGGTGAACGTGAACAAGGTGGTGGAGGTGCCTCAGGTGGTCAGCGTGCGCAAGGTGGTCTCCGTGCCACAGGTCGTCACGCACAACAAGATCATCGCCGCGCCCGCCGTCTCCTACTCCGCGGGCCCTATCGGCTACTCCGGCGGCTACTCCGGCGGCTACCACGGTGGCTACTCCGGCGGCTACTCCAGCGGTTACTCCGGTGGCTACTCTGGCGCTGGCAATGGCTGGTGGTGAACACGCCTCACTCTACTTCTCTAGTCAATCAATGGTAGCGATTTTGCGTAGCGTTCTCTAAATTGAAACTGCGCTAAAATTATCGCAGTCTCTTTTATTTCAGTCCATTAGCAAGGGCGCGATAATTTTAGAAGGGTTTAAATTTAAAGAATTCTGCAGACTCACTACCAATCTCTTCCTCATCTCTATTTATTGTGATATGTTTTTACTTTTTTTACTTATAATAAAATATTTTTATTTTTTATTCTTACTTTTCATACGCACCCTAATGGGTACAAACCCCAAGGTGGACTTATATATAGCTCTGATTGGTTCTAGTCCAGTTGGCAGGTAGTTTCAGCTAGAACAAGGTCAAAAGTTAATGAAACTTTTGGAGGTTGTTCAGGATAATTAATTAACATTTTCTTAAGTTTTGGACCTCTAGGATCCTGTGCAACAAGAGAGGGGGGGGGGGGGGGGGGAACAAATGCACAGCCTTACATACATACATACATAGACACACTCCTTTTCCCCCGAAGGGGTATGCTGAGCCTCAATGGGCTAATGCTTTCTTCCAGTAATAACACATTCCATAATAAGCTAGCAGCCAGGGCAAATCTTATACCAACGAATCTTATCAACAACTCCGGGTCCTTAGTCGGTTAATGTTTTCAAGAAATGGCCGATTGCTGTTTATTTTTAATTTTTTTTAATTACTTCTGACCGGTATTCCGGAAAATATTTCCAAAGTAGAGACTTTCACCTCTACAGCTGTAAAAAACCAAATGATAAGCAAAAAAAGTGTATACCTACTAGAAACCTACGTAAGTACTTATGTAGCTAACTAATGTGTATTAACCGAATAATCTTTATTTTTAAATCTTCAGTCTGCTCGTATTTTATGGAAAATAACTCAGTATCTCCCAAAGGACCTACTTATCTGAAAAAAATATATAAAAGCAATTATTTGACGACCTTTGCGGCACGGCGGGCGAACGTTCGCCTGCGACGCAGGAGGTTGCGGGTTCGATTCCCGTCTCTGAACAAATATTTGTGTGATCTGCAGATATTTGTTCAGGGTGTTCTGGGTATTTTCTATATATAATAAAAAATATCTATCTATGTAATATATTGTATTAAGTATATCAGTTATCTAGTACCTATAACACATAACACTTTATTTATTTATTTATAATTCATGGTGTTGCTACTAAAATTAACTACAAAGTTTAATTTTGATATTAATAATACTAATCAAGCCTATTTTTATTTACCAATACTTATTTTACGGGACCCTTAACATATTATAGTTTAGAGATTTCTCTGAAAAAGTGATAAATTTGAAGTTACATCTCGTAAGCGTTAGGTGCTTGTTGTTGAAAGTGAGTATCAGTTTGGGTGAAAATTCGTTGTTTCTGAACAAAGTTAGCTGTCTCTCAGGATGTAAATAATTTGTAAACGCAATTCCAAAATGTATTTTATACTAGCATATTATTATTATTACGACGCATGCTCTAGCTATGTTCCACCTCTATCCCCCGACTTCCTGCGACTTCTATAATGTGTTTGATTCATCGAGACTATTCGAGACGCCTTCCTCTTCTTCCTCGTCCGGTTTGTGGTCGCCACTCCAATTATATTTGATAGTAGGTAATATCAATTAATATTTATATTTCTGCCACAAAGCAGTAGTGGACGCATTGCTGTGTTCCGGTTTTAACCTACTATTAATTAAGACAACGGACTAGTGTCTGCCTGTGGCTTCGCTCGCGTTACATCAATTTAAAGAGTAGTCTATAGCTCAATCCAGGTCATAATCTAGATAGATTGTGGTGAAACTTGGTACACAGATTAGGTATACCTAACATATAGCTTGCAGAACTGATAACCGTTGTGGAAAGAAAGGTGGCGACCACAAACTGGACGCACAAAACAGGAATGCCCCTTTCGATGTACCAATAAGACATTATAGAGGTCAGGATGAGGATGGAGGCAAAACAAATTTTAATTCCCAATTTCAAAAAAATTACAAGGTCTATAAATTGAACAAAAAATTAAATTTAGAACCGTACTAATTACTGCCATGAAGGGGCCCTGGTTCATTTATTTTTGACCTGGGTCAGGAGTTGCCGACCTTCTTTCACCGCAGAAATTGCTGATTGAGTAACAAATATCCAAACATACAAACGTTTACCGTACTACTGATAAACGCAGATCATTGTTGGAATATGTAGTCACACCGTGTTTTATCTCTTTATATCGTTTTAAGGGTTCCGTAGCCAAATGGCAAAATACGGAACCCTTATGGATTTGTCATGTACGTCTGTCTATCTGTCTGTCTGTCTGTCCATCCGTATGTCATAGCCACTTTTTTCCGAAACTATAAATAAATAAATAAATAAATAAAATAAATAATGCTGGACAGTTCACACAACATTATCTCGCCCCAAGCTAAGCAAAGCTTGTGTTATGGGTACTAGACAACTGATATACATAATACAATATATTACATAGATAGATATTTTTTATTATATATAGAAAATACCCAGAACACCCTGAAAAAATATCTGCGATCGCACAATTATTTGTTCCGAGGCGGGAATCGAACCCGCAACCTCCTGCGTCGCAGGCCAACCTTCGCCCGCCGCGCCACAGAGGTCGTATAAGAGCTATGCTGTTGAAACTTGGTAAGTAGATGTATTCTGTGAACCGCATTAAGATTTTTATACAAAAATAGAAAAAGACAATAAATTTTTGGGGTTCCCCATACTAAGAACTGAAACTAATTTTTTTTTTCATCAATCCCGTACGTGTTGTTTGTGTCTATGGATAGGTATCCAAAAAATGATATTGAAGTTTTTCATGTAATTTTTTTCTAAACTGAATACAGTAGTTTGCCCGTGAGACACTTCCAAAGTGGTAAAATGTGTCCCCCCTCCGTAGCTTCTAAAACAAGAGAATGATAAATTAAAAAAAAAAATGTGATGTACCATGTAAACTTCCACTGAAAATTGGTTTGAACGAGATCTAGTTAGTAGTTTTTTTTAATACGTCATAAATCGTAAACCGTCCAAGAACTTTTATATTATGTAACTTGCTGCTACGGAACCCTTCATGGGCGAGTCCGACTAGCAACTGGTCGCTTTTTTTTTAATAGTTGGTGCCACACGTCTTGTGCGTTTGCCATTTTCAAGTTATTTTTCATTTTCATTAGTGTATTTTCAATAATTATAATTTGCTACGTTAAACTTCTTCCAAGTCATCAAAGTCAAAGTCGAGACATCTTTTAGTAAAACAGTGGCCGTTGGCCAAATTGGTGGAAATTGTCTACCAAAGTTTTAGTAGAACGGTGGCCGTTTTACTAAAACTTTGGTAGACTTCCACCAATTTGAATTGTCACGCAATTCACTTCCGTTTCATTTCACTACACTTGTGCTTTTTAAACGAGCTTCAGGCCACCAAAATAACACAAAATAAAAACTAAAAAAAAAACAAAGGAAAATAAATAAAAAAAGCAGACGTCTCTTTTCGAAAATAGCGGGAAGAGAATTCTATCGGACAATTATAATTTATTACCACGGTAAAACTTTGTCTTTAATAGTAAGATAAGGCGTGTATGCCTACGCGTTCTCGACACGAGAATTAAAACCATTTACGTGTCTCATCTCAACCCAGGGTTTAAAGATGATGGATAACACTTGTAGGTACAATACACAATACAATGAACACATTAACGAAATAAATATCGCTGATAGCAATCTCTTCCAGAGCTTTTACCATTTAGGTAAGAGGTTGGTTTAGCGGGATACTTGGCTAAGAAGGAATGGTGAAAGATGGACCACTGCTATTACGGAACCGCAGAGAGGCAAACCGCGCACCCGATTTTTAAGTCAGGGAGCTCGCGAGCATTTCTGTATATGATTTGCACACGTTTCACTTCGAGTTGGATTGCAGTTTAAATCATTACGAATTGATTTGGTCCAACAATTACGGTCCTATGTCGCTGCGTTTTCGCGTTACAGCGGATTGAAGTTGCTTAAATAAATCGGGGTATTAAATCATTTGCACATGTATGCCTCTGGAGTTCATGGTCACAGTCATCTTGGAAACGTAGAAAATCGAAGGGGCAGACGTTTAGGGCTCTGCATTATCATGGGACGGAGTTGTAAAAATGTATAAAAAAAGCTCTACTAAGTCATTTGCACACGGTTCTCATTGCACCCATTCGATTCATTATGACTCCGTGGACTCGAAAAAAACATGTGGCAGACACTTTACTCACTGATTTTCTGCTGTTTTAACTGTTTGAAATTCACGGAATCAAGGAAAATAATGCATTGAGAATATTTTTTGATAAAAATCCCGCAAATTCAACGTCGTTATAAAATCACAGTTAATATTTTTAAGATGCTCGAAGTAAAGTTTTTATGCAAAATATAAAAATAAATTATGATTTTCATTGGGACGATGCACAGAGGAGTATTCGACCTCAAAATCCGGTCTCAAAATATTTCTTGACTATTTTTTATTGGAGATGATTTAAACTGCTGCTGTTTACTTTTCTTTATCGTATATTTAACGTAATAATCTCTGTTTCTGGACATTTCGTAATCTCCCGTAGTTTCTGTTCCATGTCCAATAATTTTTCATCTAGTTTTCGTTTACTGCTCACTTTAAAAAACATGTACAACGTTCTTCTAGACATTTGAATGTCATTTGGGGCCGAACCTAAAATAAGAAACATCCTCTTTAAGTAAATGAGCTAAATGATAAAAAAATACCCATGAAATATAAACTGTCTTTAAAAAATATGGTGGCAAGATGGGTGAGATATTTCTACTTGGATAGTACAACAAAGAAGTCTAGTTAAATAATAAAAAAACAAAATTGCCCGATCATACCCGGAACTATTACTAAAACACTTTTTTTTCTAAACAAATTAGTCGAAAATGTTAATATTTTATTATAAGTACTTTTCATCTCAAAAGTAAACTATAACATGAAGGAAAACAATCATTTTTATATCACAATAAACAACATACCCTGAGCTTCGGTATCCATAGAAAATCTTGTCAAAAATCAATACAAACAACTCCAAACACAAACTGCAAAGTACTTGAAAATGAGAGCGTATTGAAAACAAAGACGTGCGCATTCAACATCGACCAGGTTCCGTCTAAATTCACCTCGACGGGGTGGCTACAGGGACTTATTTGGAAACGGTTTATGCTCGCCCGATTAGTGAGGTGTGCGAAAAATAACAATTGAGTGTCCTAGGTTAAAATTTATTTTCTCGACTTTTGTCCGGATTTTGATGTCGAATACCCCTCTGTGCGATGCAGGAAATTTGATAAGGAAAATGAAAAATAGTCCTTAAGTCGTTTTATTTATCTGTGGTTATATATTTTATACGTGATTAGTTTGGCGCGAGCGTAGGGTTGAAAAAAAAAACAAATGGTCTGCCTTTGGAATATCAGAGGCCTGAACGTCTGCCTCATCGATTTTCTTGGTTTTCATAAGAAATTCAAACATCAGTCTAAGCGCGTAATATAGCACACTTTTTTTTTACTTTTTTGGAGTACTGTCCATAGGCAACGCAGAGGCAACATACTGGCAGACTTTTTTTCCGTGGTCCTTCTCATTGTTTTTAATCGAACAATTCAAATCTGCCAAGTGTGCACTTCATAATAATATACAGTTTTTTAAATCATAAATATAACAAAAAAATTGAATACTACAAAAGTCAGAGCCCTGGATATCTGCCTCTTCGATTCTTTGTGTTTCCAGGATGACTATGATCACTAGCCCCAGAGGCAGACGTGTGCGCGTAATATAGCATACCTTTTTTTTTTACATTTTTGAAACGCTGTAAATTTACAACGCAGCGCCACCATGGTGGCAGACATGGTTCTTGATGTTTCTTAGGGTATAGTTGTCACTATTAATAACGTCTGCCATGTGTGCTGATTATATCGATATTTTGCTCGCCAGCTCCCTATCGGTAACGAAACTAGTTTTGCCATTATCCAACGTCTTGCTTACATTTTATTTCAATCAATACCTACATATAAAATCGTTTCATGCGTTACTGACTGATTGACTCACTAACTGACTATCAACGCACGGCCAAAACAGAGGCCTGAAATTTGGGGGGTACCTATACATTCCTTTTTTGATCTCGGAGACTAAGAAAGGAATTTCCTAAATTAACCCCCCAAGCGGCAGCGTAGTGTTGATGTGGATGGAAAACACTGACTAACCCAAATCATAACCCCAAACCATAATCCCATGGACATCGAATCTTGAAACTTTACTCGGAGGTACTTATAATTTATAAAGGTTTTTGTTTTAACCCTGATGGACTTTTGTATGACCGATCTCCCTGTGGTAAGTGACGATGTGGCCGAGGATGGAGCACAGAGGTCTAGATGGCACCTATTCACCTATAATCTGGGTCTCTTCAAGGCCAGCCTTGAAGAGACCCAGATTATAGTTTTCAGGAATGTCAGACGACGGTAGTGTATTCCACTCCTTAGCAGTTCGCATTATAAGGGTAGGTACTTAATACATTTTGTATTCTTTGATTTTGGAAAATATGTAGGTACCTATAAATGGAAGCAGGATTTTTGCATAGTTTATGGTCTGAAACATAACAGAATGCCTTTATCTTTTTATATTTGCTGTATTGATAAAGATAAATATTTAATTCAGTAACTCTAACTTTTTTCCTTCGCATTCGTGGATCTTCAAAGAATTCAAATGAAGGTCTTTCACATAATATTCGCTGTGTCCGCGAGGACATGGTTGCGCCACGCCACGCGCTCCGCGTATTTATACTCGTCGCAACGAGAGCACGGCACCATTCCTCTTCAGCAGTCCGCTCCGACTCCTCACTCGTAGCACCAGCAACATGAAATCCTTCGTGAGTATCTGTGCGGTGTGCGGGCGGGTGTGTGACGTCAGCGTGCGGCATCGGCAGTACAAGGTGTTGTGTTTCAGGTGGTGATGATGGCTCTGGCGGCAGTGGCGTGCGCCGGCAACGTGCGCGAGAAGCGCGGCTACCTGTCCGGTGGGCTCGGCGGCTACGGCGGAGGATACAGCGGGCTCGGCGGCTACAGCGGAGGCTACAGCGGGCTCGGTGGCTACGGCAGAGGTTACGGCGGAGGGTACGGCGGAGGGTACGGCGGAGGCTATGGTGGGGGTTACGTCGCCGCGCCCGCCGCACAGGTGGTCGCCGTCAACAGGGTGGTGAACGTGAACAAGGTGGTGGAGGTGCCTCAGGTGGTAAGCGTGCGCAAGGTGGTCTCCGTGCCGCAGGTCGTCACACACAAGAAGATCATTGCTGCACCCGCCGTCTCCTACTCCGCGGGCCCTATCGGCTACTCCGGCGGCTACTCCGGCGGCTACTCAGGTGGCTACTCCGGCGGCTACTCCAGCGGTTACTCCGGTGGCTACTCTGGCGCTGGCAATGGCTGGTGGTGAACACGCCTCACTCTACTTCTCTAGTCAATCAATGGTAGCGATTTTGTGCAGCGTTCTTTAAATTGAAACTGCGCTAAAATTATCGCAGTCTCTTTTGATTCAGTCCATTAGAAAGGGCGCGATAATTTTAGCAGGGTTTCAATTTAAAGAATGCTGCAGACTCGCTACTATCTCTTCCTCATCTCTATTTATTGTGATATTATTTCACTTTTTTTTATAAGTACTTGTAATAAAATGATTTTTATTTTTTATTCTTACTTTTCATACGTACCCTCATTGGGGTGTACAAACCCCAAGGGGGACCTTATACTCGTATGTAGCTCTGATAGGTTCACCTAACTCTCTATATTAAGTACACAACATGAAGATGTGTCGTTGTGTAGATCCGAAGTAAACAGGCAGTAACTGAGATACAGAATGGCGAGAGTGTGCCTATAATGGTTTAGTCGGTACCTGCACCATATGGATCCTTAAATACACAAGCTTACATATACCGTGGAAGTCCTTTCTAAACAGGTACAGTAGTTTTTACGTCATGTGAAAATAAATGCACAGACATGTTTTCAAGGAATAGTCGATTGCTATTTATTGTAAACAAAAACACCCCTGACCAGGAAAAAAAATCCAACATAGAGACTTTCATATCTACAGCTTTAAAAAGCCAAATGATAAGCAATTGATTTCTGTTTTGAAAAGGTGTATCTATAATACCTACGTAAGTACTTAAGTAGCTATCCAAAGTGTATTAAACGAATAATCTTTATTTTTGAATATAAATTCTAGTAGTTTATGGGAAAATAACTCTCTACCTCCCAAAGGACCTACTTATCTGATTTAGTAGATTGTTATACAAGGAGCTAAAATGAGCCCTTATATACGAGGTAGTTTTACTCCCGAGCTTTAGTGAGGGAGAAAATATAAACCGAGTTTTAATGGGTTTTTAGCGATATGTGTTACACTCTACTTTTCACTACGGTTGATAGAAAATAAAATAATCCAATACAATATGAAAAATTAATTACGGTCACTACCAATTCAATTTGCAATTAGAGAAAAACCCTAAAGATTTCGCGACAATGTCTTTTTTTGAATTTCTTCTGCAGCCGCAACGCAACGCATCGCATTCCACCAAAGAGATCGCCGATTTTAGTTCCATTTTCAAAAATAAAATGTTGTTATTTCTTAATGAAATAGTTATAAGTCATGATTATTCTACTTATGACTAAAGAATTTTCCGTTTTTGTATGCTACTTGTCATATAAAAAGTAAAAAAAAAACTTTTTCCCCTAGATGAAGAAATGCTATTTTTTCTTCGCTCTGGTACGCCACAATGACGGTCTTTTTGAGCAACAGGAGTGAAAAATATATGTATATCTATTGTCTTAAAATTAAACTTCTTTCAAATTAATGGTGCTGCAACTAAAATCAACTACATACAAAGTTAAATTTGATATGAATAATACATAATCAAGCCTATTTTCACTTACCAATACTTATTTTACGGGAAACTTAACATGTTATAGTTGAGAGATTTCTCCGAATCGCACTTGGCCAGTTTTTTTTGCTTTAAAATTGGCGCCACATTGCTTGTGCATTCGCATTCTCATTAGTGTATTTTAAATTATTATAATTTGCAACGTTACACTCCTTCCAAGTCGTCAATGTCAAAGTCGAGTCATGTTTTAGTAAAACGGTGGCTGTTTTACTAAACCTTTGGTAGACAATTTCCACCAATTTGAAAAGTTATGCAATTGACTTCCGTTTTATTTTACTACACTTGTGCTCTTTGAACGAGTTACATTGGTTAAAATGCCACGAAAATAACTCAAAAACTAGGAAAAGAAATAAAATAAAAGTAAAAGACGTCTCTTTTTTGAAAATAGCGGGAACAGTCTTCTATCGTATTTCAAACTAGGTAGTTTGACAGGCGTCAATGCAAAAGATAAAACATTGTATATAGGTATAATAACTATTCAAAAGATAATTAACTATAATTTTATAATAGCACGGTAGAACTTTGAGATATGATAATAGTAAGATAAGGCGTGTAGGCCTACGCGTTCACGACACGAGTCTAAAAACTATTTACGTCACTCAACCCAGGGTTTATTTTATAAGATGATAGATAACACTTGTTGTATACAATACATATACAATACAATGAACACATGAACGAAATAAATATCGCTGAGAGCAATCTCTTCCAGAGCTTTTACCATTAAGGTAAGAGGTTGGTTTAGCGCGATACTTGGCTAAGAAGGAATGGTGAAAGATGAACCACTGCTATTACGGAACGGTGACCAAGAGATTTACGATGAACAAGAGGCAAACCGCGCGCCCGATGTTCAACGCAGTTGGACAAGAATGCATGAGGATATCACGGGACCGGAGAGATTGCGTGTTAGGGAGGAGGCCTGTACCCAGCAGTGGGTGAACACAGGATGCAATGGAGACCATTTTGTGACTCAATTCAAAATTTTTGTTAGCTTTGTTTTCTATTTTATTATGTTTTTGATTGAGTTACAAATAAAATATTTCTTTTTTTTTTATTTCTTTCAAGATAGATCTAGGTAACGAAACTCGTTTTGACATTATTCAACGTCTTGCTTACATTTTATTTAAATCAATACCTACATATAAAATTGCTGCGTGTGTTACTGACTGATTGACTCGCTAACTGACTATCAATGCACGGCCTAAACCGTAAGTTTTAGAGGCCTGTTGGGCGGTACATTCCTTTTTTGATCTAGGGGTGCACTAAGAAAGGAATTTCCTAAATTAACCCCCCAAGCGGCAGCGTAGTGTTAATGTGGTTGGAAAACACTGACTAACCAAAATCACATCATATTGCATGCTTGTGAAGCAAGAACATGTGCTCCTCACTATAACATAAGGCCTTCCATGTATCCTACCATGTTCTAGCAAATAAACTGATTTCATTTCATTTCATTTCATAACCCCGAAGGGTAAATCACACGAAGCTTGAAATTTTACTCGAAGGTTCATTATAATTTATGAAGGTTTTTTGTTTTGATCCTGATTGACCTTTGTATGACCGTACGATGCGGCCGACGATGGAGCACGAAGGTCTAGAAGGCACCTATTCACTCTAGCCTTGAAGAGACCCAGATTATAGTTTTCAGGAAAGTTAGACGACGGTAGTGTATTCCACTCCTTAGAAATTCGCATTATAAAGGTACTTAATACATATTGTATCCTTTGATTTTGGAAAATATGCAAAAATGGAAACAGCATTTTTACATTGTTTTCGATCTGAAACAAAACAGAATGCTTTTTTTTGTATTTGCTGTATTGATAAAGATAAATATTTAATTCAGTAACTCTAACTTTTTTCCTTCGCATTCGTGGATCGTCATAGAATTCAAATGGAGGTCTTTCGCATAATATTCGCTGTGCCGCAAGGACATGGTTGCGCCACGACGCGCGCGCCGCGTATTTATACTCGTCGCAACGAGAGCACGGCACCATTCCTCTTCAGCAGTCCGCTCCGACTCCTCACTCGTAGCACCAGCAACATGAAATCCTTCGTGAGTATCTGTGCGGTATGCGGGCGGTTGTGTGACGTCAGCGTGCGGCATCGGCAGTACAAGGTGTTGTGTTTCAGGTGGTGATGATGGCTCTGGTGGCGGTGGCGTGCGCCGGCAACGTGCGCGAGAAGCGCGGCTACCTGTCCGGCGCACACGGCGGCTACGGCGGAGGATACAGCGGGCTCGGCGGCTACAGCGGAGGATACAGCGGGCTCGGTGGCTACGGCGGAGGGTACGGCGGAGGCTACGGTGGAGGTTACGGCGGAGGCTACGGTGGGGGTTACGTCGCCGCGCCCACCGCACAGGTGGTCGCCGTCAACAGGGTGGTGAACGTGAACAAGGTGGTGGAGGTGCCTCAGGTGGTCAGCGTGCGCAAGGTGGTCTCCGTGCCGCAGGTCGTCACGCACAACAAGATCATCGCCGCGCCCGCCGTCTCCTACTCCGCGGGCCCTATCGGCTACTCCGGTGGCTACTCTGGCGGCTACCACGGTGGTTACTCCGGCGGCTACTCCAGCGGTTACTCCGGTGGCTATTCTGGAGCCGGCAATGGCTGGTGGTGAACACGCGTCACTCAACCACTCTAGTCAGTCTGTCTATTTATTGTAATATTATTTTAACATTTTTCTGAATAAAAGATTATATTTCTTAAGATTTGTTATTGTCTTGGATATTGAAGAACTTTTTCGAATGATGGAACCCCCTGTAGGTATGATCTATCCTGTATCCCTACATGTAAAGCACTTCACTTGGCATATTTGCGCAATACATTTGATTTATTTTGTCAACCTAAGTAGTACCATGTGTTTTTGGACACATGGTTGATTTTGCCTTGGAAAAATAACGCGAACATTTGCGCCATTACACCAAGTGAAGTGCCGCCCTAAGAGTAACAAGTTATTTTAAAGTGGTTAGTAGCACGCATCTCATGAGCCCAGCGAAGCACTAAACAAAATATCTGTCTTTTTCTAAAACTTCTAAAGGGCAGCCTGTATTGGATCTGCTTAATTTGAAAGCACATAATTTTTGTTCCAATCTCTCATCTGCCCCTTGTTCCTGCATCCCTTTAGAAAGAGTTTCATCCATCAAATACCTAGGTGTAGTTGTTGATGAGCTACATAACTGGTAAGAACACGTGAACATTCTCTCGGGAAGAATACGTAAACTTATTCCTGTTTTTAAAAGGCTTTAGACATCTCCCACAGAATGTATTGAAAACTGTCTATTATGCACTATGCAATTCAGTGTTGACGTATTGTGTAACTGTCTGGGGAGGTACCTATGTTTCGTATTTGTTGAGAGTGGAGAGGTCTCAGAGAGCGGTGCTAAAGGTGATGCTTTCAAAACCTTACAGATTCCCAACAGCACAACTTTTTTCGGAAATAAAAGTCTTGACAGTGCGTCAATCTTTCATTCACAAAACCATACTAAAGACACATTCCGAATCAGTTTTTGACATTGACCTTTTTTCGAATCTGAGACGAAAAGACCGTATAATTCTTCCGTCTAAGTTTTCATCGGAGTATGCACACCGGCACATGTGCTTCTTGGGGCCTCACTTGTATCACAAAATAAGCAAAGAAATAACAATATTCCCATTGACCCGACACAAATGTAAAAATGCTCTTAACATGTTCTTGATGTCATTAGATTACAAAGGAACTGAGGAACTGCTACTTGTCAATAAGTGAACTCAGGAGGTAACTCGAAGTACTTCAAATCTGATAACTTTTTTATGTTCACACTATTATAATATTTTTAATAACAAACTATGATGCACTATTGAACTTGCGAGATGGTGCAAACCAGTTGAGGCTGGCACTTTCATGTACCTAATTGTACCTACTTCTATCATTCTAAATTCTATAACTTGATAACTGCCATTTACAAAACTTGACGCTGATTGGTCTCCTCGGCTTTTGTATCGTGTCGTTCGACATAGGTAGTCAGGAGCAAAGTCCAAGCGCGTAGTGATCGCCGTTGACTTGATACTTGGATGTTATATTATGTATATGGTTCTACACTAATATGACTTGATTGGTGTCTGAATTTGAATTTACAAATATATAAGCTACATACATAAATGGAGTATAGTTGTATTTTTTTCTAAAATGATACTAAGCCACGGTAATTTCAAATCAAACTTATATAAATTTTATGGCGTTCATGTCTGATGATAAGCAACCAATTGCTAAAACCCGATGAAGATAATTAAATTTTTTACTTATGTTTGGTTTTATATACCTATAATTGTTACTATCCTTTCATATACTGTTGTACTTACAATAATTTATTTCTAATACCATTGTCATACAATAATGTTAGCATTGTTGATAACATATTGTGTTTAGTTTATTGTAATATCAATGTATACATTGCAAGCACTATGTAATCGCATAACTTGTAGCTGACCGCGCCGCGTCTCGGCCGGTCCTACGTATCTAGAACTACCCACAATTGCTCATTTTTACATTTAATTTGTTACTTAATTTACTTTTCTCGATAATAAATATAATGTTCATTATATACTCGTAATAATATTAATATTAGGAAGTTTAGCTGCCGTAACACAGGTACAACCTAGCACGGCGGCTAACAGAACTTGTATCTAGCATAACCTAACTAAATGTATTTTTGTATTTCTGTTTATTGTAATTGTTTTTTGATTAAATACTTTACTTTACTTTACTTTACTTTACTATAATGCGTTCGGAAAATAGCTTACAATACTGACTGATTAAGATATTACGTTCCTAGCGTTACAGTCGTATAAAACCGTAACCCGGACTTGTTTGTAAGATTGTTGGTATAAGATTTTTTGTCCTGGCTGCTAGCTATTAAGGAGTGTACGTGTCATTACTGGAAACAAGTGTTAGCCGAGTTAGTCGTGAGAGGTAGTGGCGGCGATGAGCTCACCATTTGTCACGTCTACATTCCCACGATGATGCAACCCACGGTGAAAAAAGACCCATTGAGTATCTGCCTACCCGTTCTGGGAAAGGCGTGTGTATATGTATGTACCGTAACCACACCATTTGTCACGTCTACATTCCCACGATGATGCAACCCACGGCGAAAAAAGACCCATTGAGTATCTGCCTACCCGTTCTGCGAAAGGCGTGTGTGTATGTATGTACCGTAGTCAATCGTCAAAATGACAGATAAAGTGAAGAACACAGATAGAGTGAAGTAAGTGACAGTATGAAGACATGTGTCAAAAACAGCCGTTTAAACGCCCGTTAATGAGTTGGTGCCATGAAGTGATGGTGCACACTGGAATCAAATATTCAAAAAATAAGACGTGTCACTGATTCATTCTTTGTCAGTGTGCCTGAGATCAGTGACCGTTGATGTATCGTCATCATCATCAGCCAGCAAAGATCACGGCCTCCCGCATAGAATGCTATGGCAAGTCTCTTTACAGTAACTATAGCTGTCCCGCCCGCGACTTTGTACGCGCGTTGTCGCACGCAACACAACTGATTAACAATGGTGGAGATGCAGTTCTTTACGCCAGGGTACAGAGACTAAACACTTGAAATTAGGCTGTAAAAAGCTTAGAGCACGACGGCCTCGTTGCTCTTTGGTAAAATGCTACCGTATAAACTTAGAGTAATGCGGCCTCTTTACATAATGTGTGTTCTTAGAGCATTGCGGCCTTCATTTGTGTCAAAATAACCGAAGCCTTTATTATAATTTTTACTTTATTTAAATAAATAAATAAATAAATAATGCTGGACAGTTCACACAACATTATCTAGCCCCAAGCTAAGCAAAGCTTGTGTTATGGGTACTAGATAACTGATATACTTAATACAATATATAACATAGATAGATATTTTTTTATTATACATTGAAAATACCCAGAACACCCTGAACAAATATCTGCGATCGCACAAATGTTTGTTCCGAGGCGGGAATCGAACCCGCAACCTCCTGCGTCGCAGTTCAAGCTTCGCCCGCCGCGCCACAGAGGTCGTCATTTATTAACTATTAGCTGCAAACCCGGCTTCACTCGGGTAAACATTAACTTCCGGTCATAAATATAATTAGAACCATGCTTCCAAAGAAAGTTGAACACTGTCTTTGGAATCAATGATCTTCTTGTACCCCCTTGGGGGCGTTAGGAGAGGGCCTTGAAACATCTTTCTCTGCCCTAGTTTCAACTCCAGGGGCGGCTGCCCCTGGGTCAGTGGGTTTTTCTCTGTGAGGGGGGGGAGCGTCGTTTACACTCCGCTCGACGAATCACTACGTTTACCACAAAGTCCATGCGTTTACCATGCTTCCAAGGAGAATTGAATACTACGTTTACATGCTTCAACGAATATTATTTAAGGTGGTTGCTTTCGCTTGTGGCGCGAAATTATTATTTTTCTTGTTTTTTGCTCATCACAGCTCATCAACACTTCTTCAGATAGCGAGAACTATGTTGCCGGTAATTATATGAACTAACTCACAAGTTTTAATTTATAGCATTACATAAATATAATTAGTTTCGCTATGAATGTGCTTGAAACAAAAAAACACTGTGAATACCGTTGAAGCAAAATCGTCTTATAATTACCGGCAACATAGTTTTCGCTATCTGAAGAAGTGTTGATGAGCTGCGATGAGCAAAAAACACGCAAAAAATTGAATTTCGCGCCACAAGCGAAAGCAACCACCTTAAAGAGAATAAACAAAGTACTTAGTTATTATTCAAAGCACACACACAATAAACACAGATGCAGATCCACCAACTTATCTGTAGAATGAAATGTATGTAGATGATAGGAAACTACTTACATTTCATTCTACAGATAAGTTGGTGGATCTGTACCTTCTCATAACCATTAGTCAAATATCTATGGCCTTCCCTTCAAAATGAGAGCCAGATTTTTCTCTTCTCTCTTTTCAAGTTTCAAAACTTTTAGACAGCCAAAATGATCAAAATAACACCTGTCTCAGGACTCATGCTATATTTTACAAAATATAGATCAACTCAATTTTACACACACAACTGTGATAATTTACGTGATTGAATCATAAATTATAATTAATTAACTAATTTGTCGTGGGTTCTTTCTTTGTCAGTCTGCGTGACCAAGTGATATATCATCATCATCATCATCAGCCTGCAAATGTCCACAGCCTCCCTCATAGAATGCCTCGAAGAACGGTCTTGAGCCGCCTTTATCCACCGACTTCCTACGACCTTTAAAATTAACCAGACGACGCAGTGTAGGAGGGTTCACTGAACTAGCTACATTTTAAATATTTTCGTATATTTTAAAAGTGTTAAGTTCGATAATAAAATTGTGCTCTGACTTTACCTATAATGTCGACATCCGTTGCGCGGCGGGCGAGTAGATGGCTGAGATGCGAAAGGTTGCTGGTTCGATTCCGGCTGTTGGAGAAATGTTTGTATGATCTGCAAATATTTGTTCCGGGTCTAGGTGTTGTGGTGTCATGGTACTCTTAGTTCCCTGATTACCACGACACAGGGAATCCTAGTGTGTATCAGGACTATGTATGTGACTGTTGGGTGTTATGTCACAGAATAAATAATATGGATATGTTATGTTCTGTATGTATGAGTTTAAGTAACTCTATAAGCGATGAACACTACAATAGCCCGATCGAGACATCTCTGTGCACTTGAGGTTGCAATCGATACAAATACCTAAATGGGTCGAGTCTAGTCGGAACTGTGGTGAATCTGGCCGCGGCCGGACGTTATTGGGTTGAAACAAGAAGCACTCTGCATTTCATGTCTGTTATACACTTTTTACAGCCTGATTGCACTTAAGGTGGACGCTCACGCTTGCGGCGCGAAATTTTTTTTTTTTGTCTTTTTACCTATAACAGTTATCTAGTACCCATAATACAAGCTCTGCTTGGCTTGGGGCTAGATAATGTTGTGTGAACTGTCCAGCATTATTTATTTATTTGCCCATTACAGCTCATTAACACTTCTTCTGATAGCGAAAGTTGAGTTCGCGAGAACTAGGAGACTTAACAAACATGCTTTGCTGCTGATAGTGTTCCTAGATTGACAATGATAGAGATTGAATTCAGTGAATTTTAATAGTTAATCCTTCGAATGAATGGAAAATTAGGCACAATATTTATTGAGATTAAATACAAGTTGAAGTTTCGCGTAATGTATCAGCAAGGACATATATTATACGGTTTCGCCACACCGCGCGCGCCGCGTATTTATACTCGTCGCAACGAGAGCACGGCACCATTCCTCTTCAGCAGTCCGCTCCGACTCCTCACTCGTAGCACCAGCAACATGAAATCCTTCGTGAGTATCTATGCAGTGTGCGGGCGGGTGTGTGACGTCAGCGTGCGGCATCGGCAGTACAAGGTGTTGTGTTTCAGGTGGTGATAATGGCTCTGGCGGCGGTGGCGTGCGCCGGCAACGTGCGTGAGAAGCGCGGCTACCTGTCCGGCGGGCTCGGCGGCTACGGCGGAGGATACAGCGGGCTCGGCGGCTACAGCGGAGGCTACGGCGGGCTCGGTGGCTACGGCGGAGGGTACGGTGGAGGGTACGGCGGAGGCTACGGCGGGGGTATCGCCGCCGCGCCCGCCGCACAGGTGGTCGCCGTCAACAGGGTGGTGAACGTGAACAAGGTGGTGGAGGTGCCTCAAGTGGTCAGCGTGCGCAAGGTGGTCTCCGTGCCGCAGGTCGTCACGCACAAGAAGATCATCGCCGCGCCCGCCGTCTCCTACGCCGCGGGCCCTATCGGCTACTCCGGCGGCTACTCTGGCGGCTACCACGGCGGCTACTCCGGCGGCTATTCCAGCGGTTACTCCGGTGGCTATTCTGGAGCCGGCAATGGCTGGTGGTGAACACGCGCCACTCAACCACTCTAGTCAGTCTGTCTATTTATTGTGATATTATTTTAACATTTTTCTGAATAAAAGATTATATTTCTTAAGATTTGTTATTGTCTTGCATATTGAAGAACTTTTTCGAAAGATGTAACACCCTGTAGGTATGATCTATCCTGTATCCCTACATGTAAAGCACTTCACTTGGCATATTTGCGCAATACATTTGATTTATTTTGTCAAGCTAAGTAGTACCATGTGTTTTTGGACACGTCATGGTTGTTATTGCCTTGTAAAAATAACGCGAACATTTGCGCCAATACATTAAGTGAAGTGCCGCCCTAAGAGTAACAAGTTATTTTAAAGTGGTTAGTAGCACGCATCTCATGAGCCCAGCGAAGCAGTATAATGGGTTCGGAAAATAGCTTACAATGCTGACCGATTAAGATGTTACGTTCCTACAGTTACAGTCGTATAAAACCGTAACCCGGACTTGTTTGTAAGATTGTTGGTATAAGATTTGTCCTGGCTGCTAGCTTATTAAGGAGTGTACGTGTCATTACTGGAAGAAAGTGTTAGCCGAGTCAGTCGTGAGAGGCAATGGCAGCGATGAGCTCACCTTTTGTCACGTCTACATTCCCACGATGATGCAACCCACGGTGAAAAAAGACCCATTGAGTATCTGCCTACCCGTTCTGGGAAAGGCGTGTGTGTATGTATGTACCGTAACCAATCGTAAAAATGACAGATAAAGTGAAGAACACTGAAGAACACAGATAGAGTGAAGTTAGTGACAGTATGAAGACATGTGTCAAAAACAGCCGTTTAAACGCCCGTTAATGTTTTGGTGAACATTGGCCTCAAATATTCAAAAAATATATGTGTCACTGGTTGAGAGTGTGCCTGAGACCAGTGACCGTTGATGTATCGTCATCATCATCAGCCAGCAAAGATCACTGCCTCCCGCATAGAATGCTATGGCAAGTCTCTTTACAGTAACTATAGCTGTCCCGCCCGCGACTTGGCACGCGCGTTGTCGCAACACAACTGAGTAACTGATGAATTGCCCTCGCGAATTGATGAATTGATCCGCAAATTGCGATGGTTCGCCCCGAACTGAGACCTCGCGAATACAAGTGAATTAGGTAGGTTAAAACCTTATTTATTTCGAAATAATATATATGTATTAAAAGATAAACGGCTAAATTACCACTATTTTTCGTCACTTTGCTGACGTTTCGAGACTGAGTTCAGAAGGCTCTTCATCATGAGCACCACCCGCGACCGCGTTCGACGGTGGACCGGCGAAAACAACGGTCAACAATGGATTTTATACTGGTTATTGTTTTATAGAGTACAAGCTTCGAAATTCTTAAATTTTAGACTTTTCCCAGTATTTGGGCCATAAAAGCTACAAACATACCAAATTTCAACGTTGTAGGATTAGTGGAAGTACCTACCCATTTTTTGTTTTTTTTCATTTTCGATTTACCCTAATATCACAAAAACTACATAAGTTAAAAAAATATAAAAAATACTCCTAAAATATCGAAGCAAAGGGCTTTCATATGACACCCCACCTGACCTGATATTCTCACCTTTTTTTTTTACCCCCTCTTGTTCCCCAATATCTCAACATCAACCTGACCGATATAGCTCATAACCTTACCAACAAATTGTACCAATACTATCTACCCCCCAATCAAATTTCATGAAGATCAGATTAACAGTTCGGAAGTTATGCTCGGACAAACATACATACGTAGATACATATATACATACAAACGTCGATTCTTCCAAGTTGCACAGAGAACTCGCTTCGCTCGTTCAACTATAGCTGTCCCGCCCGCGACTTTGCACGCGCGTTGTCGCAACACAACTGATTAACAATCGTGGAGATGTAGTTCTTTACGCTAGGGCACTGTGACTAAACATAAACACTTTAAATTAGGCTGTAAAAAGCTTAGAGCACAACAGCCTCCTTACTCTTTGGTAAAATGCTACCGTATAAACTTAGAGCAATGCGGCCTCTATACATACTGTGTGTCCTCAGAGTATTGCAACCTCCGTTTGTGTCAAAATAACCGAAGCCTTATTATCATAATCTAGTTTATTTATTAACTAGCTGCAAACACGGCTTCACTCGGGTAAACATTAACTTCCGGTCATAAATATAATTAGAACCATGCTTTCAAAGATAGTTGAACACTACGTCCGTCAATGATCTTCGTATGCCCCCTTTGGTGCGTTAGGAGAGGACCTTGAAATATCTTTCTCTGCCCTAGCTTCAACTCCAGGGGCGGCTGCCCCTGGGTCAGTGGGTTTTTCTCTGTGAGGAGGGGAGCGTCGTTTACTCTCCGCTCGACGAATCGCTACGTTTACCACTAAGTCTATGAGTTTACCATGCTTCCAAGGAGAATTGAATACTACGTTTACATGCTTCAACCAAGAAGCTTGAATTTGGGTAGTCCTATAACATCATGGCTTCAACGAATATTATTTAAAGAGAATAAACAAACAAATTAGTTATTGTTCAAAGCAATAAACACAGATCATGGACAGATCATCCATGACACAGATACAGATCCACCAACTTATCTGTAGAATGAAATGTATGTAGATGATAGAAAACTACTTACATTTCATTCTACAGATAAGTTAGTGGAACTGTACTTTCTCATAACCATAGAGTAAAATAAGTAAATTTTCTATGGAATTCCCTTCAAAATGAGAGCCAGATTTTTCTCTTCTCTCTTTTCAAGTTTCAAAACTCTTAGACAGCCAAAATGATCAAAATAACACCTGTCTCAGGACTCATGCTATATTTTACAAACTATAGATCAACTCAATTTTACACACACAATAACCATGTGATCATAAATTATAATTAATTAACTCATATTTAACTTTGTCAGTCTGCGTTAGGTCAGTGACCAAGTTGATAATATATCATCATCATCATCATCAGCCTGCAAATGTCCACAGCCTCCCTCATAGAATGCCATGAAGAACGGTCTTGAGCCGCCTCCATCCACCAACTTCCTACGACCTTTAAAATTGACCAGACGACGCAGTGTAGGAGGATTCACTGAACTAGCTACATTTTAAAAGTGTTAAGTACGATAATGAAATTGTGCTCTGACTGTACCTATATGTCGACCTCTGTGGCGCGGCGGGCGTGTAGATGGCTGAGATGCGATAGGTTCCTGCTTCGATTCCAGCTGTGGGAGAAATGTTTGTATGATCTGCAAATATTTGTTCCGGGTCTGGGTGTTGTGGTATCAAGGTACTCTTAGTACCTGATACGACACAGGCGAACAGGGAACACAGGGCGACACAGGGAATCTGAGTGTTGGATCAGGACTATGTATGTGACTGTTGGGTGCTATGTTACGTAATGTATGTATGAGTTTAAGTGACTCTAAAAGCGATGAACACTACAATAGCCCGATAGAGGCACTTAAGTTTGCAAACGATACAAATACCTTAATGGGTTGAATGTTATTGGGTTGAAACAAGAAGCACTCTGCATTTCATGTCTGTAATACGCTTTTTACAGCCTGATTGCATTGGATCAGCTCCAAGCCACACCTGCGACATCTTGGAAGTCTTACCAGTGCAGAATCTGTTAACCATTGTGGATTTTTGTATTAAGACTAAATAGGTTTGCCGCTGATAGTGTTCCTGGATTAAAAATGATAAAGATTGAATTCAGTGACTTTTAACAGTAAATCCTTCGAATTTATGGAAAATAGGCATAATATTTATTGAATTTAAATACAAGTTGAAGTTTCGCGTAATGTGTCAGCAAGGACATATTATATGGTTGCGCCACGCCGCGCGCGCCGCGTATTTATACTCGTCGCAATGAGATCACGGCACCATTCCTCTTCAGAAGTCTGCTCCGACTCTTCACTCGTAGCACCAGCAACATGAAATCCTTCGTGAGTATCATTGCGGTGTGCGGGCGGGTGTGTGACGTCAGCGTGCGGCATCGGCAGTACAAGGTGTTGTGTTTCAGGTGGTAATGATGGCTCTGGCGGCGGTGGCGTGCGCCGGCAACGTGCGCGAGAAGCGCGGCTACCTGTCCGGCGGGCTCGGCGGCTACGGTGGAGGATACAGCGGGCTCGGCGGCTACAGCGGAGGATACAGCGGGCTCGGTGGCTACGGCGGAGGGTACGGCGGAGGGTACGGCGGAGGCTACGGCGGAGGCTACGGCGGAGGCTACGCCGGGGGTATCGTCGCCGCGCCCGCCGCACAGGTGGTCGCCGTCAACAGGGTGGTGAACGTGAACAAGGTGGTGGAGGTGCCTCAGGTGGTCAGCGTGCGCAAGGTGGTCTCCGTGCCGCAGGTCGTCACGCACAACAAGATCATCGCCGCGCCCGCCGTCTCCTACTCTGCGGGCCCTATCGGCTACTCCGGCGGCTACTCCGGCGGCTACTCCGGCGGTTACTCCAGCGGTTACTCCGGTGGCTACTCTGGCGCCGGCAATGGCTGGTGGTGAACATGCCCCACTCAACTACTCTAGTCAATCAGTCTATTTATTGTGATATTATTTAAAAAGTTGCTAAATAAAAGATTATTATTTTTATGATATTTGTTACCTATTTTATTAATACAATACCTAGCCTTGTAGCTTGAAGGTAAGTAAGTGATATGAATTATGATGATGGTTGAATGTTTGTCGTGGTCTCATGCCGATTGTGACAATTTTGATTAAATTTAGGTACAACTTACACAAGGACGATTTAAATCTACATATATAACATTAATCTAGAGTCAAATAACAGAGTTCAGGTCACTGACCGCCGGCATTTAACGAGGTAACCGTCGCCAACCTTTTGAGCACCCCCAAAAGGGCGACGGTCACCTCGTTGAATGGCAATACTGATTTCCTGACCAAGGTTTATTTTTAACATCGATAAACCTTTGTTTGACCGCGATCTCACTTGTTGGTAAGTGACGATGTGGCCGACGTTTGAGCACAAAAAGTCTAGAGGGCACCTTTTAACCCTAGCCTTGAAAATACCCAGATTATAGTTTACAGGAAAGACAGACGACAGTAGTGTGTTCCATTCCTTAGCAGTTCGCATTACAAAGGTAGAAACCGAAAAGTTTAGTACGAATAGAGGGTGTAGTAATGAGGTTAGGATGGTACCAAGCCGTGCGCCTGCTCTTATTTATGATGACTAAGATGTTGGTGGGATCAGATCGTGAAGTTCTTGGGAGCATTCCCCGAAATGTGACCTATAAAAGATCGAAAGGCATGCGACCTTACGGCGGTGCTCGAGACTCTGGATCTTATTCTCCGCCATTATGTTGCTCACTTATTAAGCCTGAAAGCTCTGCGTTCGATCGAGTCCAAGACAGCAAGCTGGTGTTTGGCCGAGCCATCCCAAACGTACGTCAGTACTCTATGCCAGTCCGGACTTGCGCTATACATATAATTAACGTGAGCGCAACAACGGGAGGAAGGTAATTAAACATGCCAATACACGAACAGCACACGGAAAAATATCTTTATTAAAACAAGTGTTTATGAAATTAGTGATCAGTCCAAACACAGTTAGTCTACTATTAACCATCGAGGAGCTCTTTTATCTAAATTCCGTCGCCATCATCAGATAAATTATAAATAAATATTAAATAATACTAGACAGTTCACACAAAATTATCTAGCCCCAAGCTAAGCAGAGCTTGTGTTATGGGTACTAGATAACTGCTAAACTTAATACAATACATTACATAGATAGATATTTTTTTATTATAAATAGAAAATACCCAGAACACCCTGAAAAAACATCTGCAGATCATATAAAAATGTATTTGTTCCGAGGCGGGAATCGAACCCGCAACCTCTTGCGCCACAGGTCAACCTCCGCTCGCCGCGCCACGTGGGTCGTCAGATCAGCTCGCTGGCACCATAATATTTTATTGTGATCTGAACTTTAGGGGTAGAAAGACGTGAGAGCAATGCTTGTAAAACTAGGATACTCGTAGGTATGTTATTATATACCTTATTTTACAAATTTGGAGTAAAGATAACAACGTGTGAAGATTGGTGAAAAATATACATACCGAAACGGTCATTATGGTTTCGGCCTGAAAATAACAATTCTCCGACTCCTCTCTTGGAAGTCATAAAAGCGGTTACACCAGGGGGTGGGCAGCAGATCTAATAATAACTGAGTATCGCTTATACTGCAATCACCAATCTGCCTGCTCAGCGTGGTGAATGGCAAATCCCCCAGTGCATAGTAGTACTTCAGTAGTAGTAGATCTTTTTTGTGAAAGAGTTCGTCCGGGGAAGTACTACCACCATGCCTATTTCTGCCGCAAAGCAGTAGTGCTCGTATTGCTGTGTTCCGGTTTGAAGGGTATGGTTGCCGGTGAAATTACAGGCACATGAGACTTTTCATCTTTATGTCCCTGGTGAGCGCAGTACAATGCCACATAGGGCGCGTCCTAGGTGGACGTGACCTACGTGATCATGCACTGTTCATAGGCAGAGGGTACTGCTTATCATCAGGTGGGCCATCTGCTTGTTCCGTCATTTTAAGTAGAATAAAAAATAATAAAAAAAAAACTTTCCATAAGGAAGGCCTCCTCCTGCAGTGGACGTTCTACGGCTGATGATGGTGTCAATTGATATATCGAGGCACTGTCATTAACGAAACCGACGGAATATTTATGAGCAGACCGCGCGTGGTCATCGCGGAAGCGCCTTGGGCTCTGGGTCAAGGTTAAGGCTTCTATGCTATTAAATAAATTGTTCAAACTAAATATTTAGGAATACACCCTATTAATACAAAATTTATATTTTATTTGTAAGGACTGATGTCATTGTTATACATTTTATGTGTATAATTATTTAAATTAAGTTTGGCTGTGATAAATAACAACGATGTGATGATAATGCACCGCAAGGTTCTACGTTGCACGAAGGTAACGATTCTAGTGACAGTGGAATAGTTTGTTGAAACACGATCTTAAATTTTGATTTGTCTCAAATAAAATCGGGACCTCTGTGGCGCGGCGGGTGAAGGTTCGCCTGCAACGCAGGAGGTTGCGGGTTCAAATATTTGTGCGATCTGCAATATTTGTTCAGGGTGTTCTGGGTATTTTCTATGTTTAATAAAAAATATCTATATAAAATATTGTGTTATGTATATCAGTTGTCTAGTACCCATAACGCAAGCTCTGCTTAGTTTGGGGCTGGATAATGATGTGTGAACTGTACAGAATTATTTAATTTATAAATAAAAAATCATTTAATTAATAGGATTATTAAAATCACGTCACGTCGTATTTTCTAAGATCAAGAGGCTTGTATTAATATAAAACAGCATTCGCCTGCGGTGTCACCTTTTTTTTTTTTTTTTTGTTTTTTTTGTTTTTTTTTAACGTTGGAAATGCCTAACCGCATACCCCCCTGCGCGTTAAGGGGAGCGCAGGGCGGGTTATGTCGGGCCCTCACTGACTAAAACCAACGGTGTTCTCTCTCAACACTTTAGTGTCAGGGTCGCGGGAACTATAAAACACCACCGCAGCCCTGACAGCGTTGGTCCGCTTGTGAGACTCGGACCCAATCTTCTCATTTTTCTTTCATCTTCTTGTCATTCTTCTTCTTCTTCTTCTTCGAAGAATGACGCACCAGAACACTTGGCGCGTCAACCAACCCCTAGACTTACACCTTTTGAGCGACGAATTCCCCGTATGCCGTATCCGACGCTCAGGCTGCCTCTTTCATGGCGGCAGCGCACGCTCATGCGCTTGCCTTCTACGACCCGGCCTGGGGCGTCGCAAGGGATCAGTCGCACTCTCTTCCCTCTCCCTCTCATTCGTCTCTTACGTTATTCTCCCCAGGAGGAAACTGCCGAACTGTGGTTCATTATCGTTTCAATTACATTTCAGTAAGTATCAGTTTTTTTTTATTTAAATTCCTATTTAATATTAGTAATTTAAGTTCCCCAGAAATACATTCACCCAGGTTTACATTTTAATTGTGTAAGTACCTAGTGATTTGATATTATTGTATATGTTATTACTGAATATATTTAAGATCATAAAAATTATCCCGACATCTGTGAGTAAAAGGATACTAAATAAAATAAATAAGAGACAATAAATAAGAGAACCCGACTTACTATGTAGAGAATATAACCGATTATGATGGCAGAGATTTATGGCCACTTTTCTCCAATCAGTAAGATGCTTGTGCCTCTATAACATTTCCACTGGTGTGTTGATTCGTGTTTGTGTTTAAGGGGGTGGCGATTTGATAACGCCATTAGTAGTAACAAGAACAACAAAATGTGACGTATATTTTATGTGTCAGCGAGGACACGGTTGCACCACGCCGCGCGCGCCGCGTATTTATACTCGTCGCAACGAGAGCACGGCACCATTCCTCTTCAGCAGTCCGCTCCGACTCCTCACTCCTAGCACCAGCAACATGAAATCCTTCGTGAGTATCTGTTCGGTGTGCGGGCGGGTGTATGACGTCAGCGTGCGGCATCGGCAGTACAAGGTGTTGTGTTTCAGGTGGTGATGATGGCTCTGGTGGCGGTGGCGTGCGCCGGCAACGTGCGCGAGAAGCGCGGCTACCTGTCCGGTGCGCACGGCGGCTACGGCGGAGGATACAGCGGGCTCGGCGGCTACAGCGGAGGATACAGCGGGCTCGGTGGCTATGGTGGAGGGTACGGCGGAGGCTACGGTGGAGGTTACGGCGGAGGCTACGGCGGGGGTTACGTGGCCGCTCCCGCCGCACAGGTGGTCGCCGTCAACAGGGTGGTGAACGTGAACAAGGTGGTGGAGGTGCCTCAGGTGGTCAGCGTGCGCAAGGTGGTCTCCGTGCCGCAGGTCGTCACGCACAACAAGATCATCGCCGCGCCCGCCGTCTCCTACTCCACGGGTCCTATCGGCTACTCCGGCGGCTACTCGGGCGGCTACCACGGCGGCTACTCCAGTGGCTACTCTGGTGGTTACTCCGGAGCCGGCAATGGTTGGTGGTGAACACACACTACTCAACCACTCTAGTCATCTCTTCTAAATCTCTATTTATTGTAATAATTTGTTTATTAGAAACATTATTTTAAGAATAAAATATTTTAAAAAACTTACTGCTTATATTTTCATGTTGGTTATTGTTTTTCATTCGTCAAGGGATATGAATAAGCATTAATTTAAATCTTGACTTTTATTTGTTGATCTCTTTCCGACATCATTATTTTGTTTATTATTGAATTATATTGTATCATGCCACCGAACAAAATTGAATAGTAATTTAGTTAAATGCATGACCTTCATTCCAAATAGTAATAAAAAAGTATATGGAAATATAAAGTCACGGTACATATAGGTGGCCCACCGGAAGGCGGACTTCCATGCCATTGTAAGCTTAGGGCTGCCACACACGCTACGGTCTACCGGAGAGGTCAACCTGCACTGCACAGGTATGCCTTCGCAGGTAGACCGGAGCGTGTATGGGAATAGACTTGTGCAGTTTTTATACCTGCGCAGGCAATCGGCGCAAGATTGAAAATCTTTTCTAAGGAGTGACACCTGTGCGTGTGTGCATTTACTCTGGTGGCTTGCGCAGGTTGCGTCAGTTGTTTACACAGGAGTAACATTTGAACGTCATTATAGTTATGTTTACTCGTCCATTCTGAGATAGTTTTTAAAATCTTCTGGTTTGAGTTACTAATTAATTCATTAAATTAACATGACTCTAAGTTTTCCTTTTCAATAACCAATTCTTACAGGACTTTTTTCGCTTCATTTTCACTGTTTCTTTATGTTTTTTCTTAAAAATTAAAGTAAGGCCTAACAATGCCAGCGCTTCATCGTCCTCAATCGATGCCATCGCATAAAGAACTGAAGACCACACCGGTGCACCGTAACGTCCCCCATACACGCTACCGACGTGCGGTCGGCAAACCTGCATATGCAGGTAACCACTCCGGTAGACCGCAACGTGTATGGCTTTCCGAGAGCGTGTTTTTTAATCTACGTGAATGACGGAACAAACAGATGGCCCGCCTGATGTTAAGCGGTAACCTCTGTCTTTAACAAAGCATTACTCATAGGTCACGTCCACCTAGGACGCATCCTATGTGGCATTGCACTGCACCCGCCACTCTGAGACAGAAAAAATAGGTAACTTATAAATATAATGTTCACGTCTTGCCTGCTTGTCAGGAGGACGCATCGTCAGGAGGTTCCTCTCTCTGCAGCCCTAGCCTCCGGTCGGGCTTTGCTCCGCGGTCAGTGGTTTCCCTGTTTAGATACTTATATTTTTTTGACTACTATGTTTTTATACTTTTTGGGGGAACGATGGAGCAATAAGTGTGTAGGTAATGTAATGTAGGTCTTGATTAAATAAATAATATTTAAGTATTTAGTAATGAGCCATAGTATATAATTACATTAATATTACTATTATTCTGGTTCCATATATATTACACTAATATAACTCTACCCATTTCAACTTCAATACCTCAGTAGGTTACGTCCACCTTAAACGCGCTCTGTGCGACATTGCACCTGACATCCGGAACACAGCTAGTATGCTGCATGCAGTAGCATGGCTGCAGCAATATCTATGGTGGTAGCAGGTACTATCCCGGATGAACTCTTTCAAAATGAGGTCTAGTTACTTAAATAGTAAAGATAGAGTTATTGAATATTCTATGGTACCTACCGTTCTGTGGCTGTTAGTTTTAGTACATGCAACATAGTACAAGTATGTGCGTAAGGAATCGCGCCAGTGCAGTTTAGTTTATTTACATCTATTCAATTGCATGTGTTCTCTACGTACCTGCTATTCTTTAAAGTTCAGAGGTTCAATGAAAATTGGCATATAAAAAATATAAAAACATTTATTTAGCGAAGTAATAAAATAATATCACAATAAATAGATAAGCTGGAGAGATTGACTATAGTGAGGCGTGTTCACCACCAGCCATTGCCGGCGCCAGAGTAGCCACCGCTGGAGTAGCCACCGGAGTAGCCGCCGTGGTAGCCGCCGGAGTAGCCGCCGGAGTAGCCGATAGGGCCCGCGGAGTAGGAGATGGCGGGTGCAGCAATGATCTTCTTGTGCGTGACGACCTGCGGCACGGAGACCACTTTGCGCACGCTGACCACCTGAGGCACCTCCACCACCTTGTTTACGTTCACCACCCTGTTGACGGCGACCACCTGTGCGGCGGGCGCGGCGACGTAACCCCCACCATAGCCTCCGCCGTACCCTCCGCCGTAGCCTCCGCCGTACCCTCCGCCGTAGCCACCGAGCCCGCTGTAGCCTCCGCTGTAGCCGCCAAGCCCGCTGTATCCTCCGCCGTAGCCGCCGTGCGCGCCGGACAGGTAGCCGCGCTTCTCGCGTACGTTGCCGGCGCACGCCACCGCCGCCAGAGCCATCATCACCACCTGAAACACAACACCTTGTAATGCCGATGCCGCACGCTGACGTCACACACCCGCCCGCATGCTGCACAGATACTCACGAAGGATTTCATGTTGCTGGTGCTAGGAGTGAGGAGTCGGAGCGGACTGCTGAAGAGGAATGGTGCCGTGCTCTCGTTGCGACGAGTATAAATACGCGGCGCGCGCGTCGTGGCGCAACCATGTCCTTGCTGACTTTAAGTATATTTTGTTGCAAATGTATTATTGAATTCGATACAATATTAAAGGATTTTATATCTTAGGACTTTTATTTATTCTGTATCTTAGGTAGCTTCGTTGTGAATTGAAAATGTTGGCATTCAATGGTGCTCCCATTATCAGTCGTGTTGTGTGGTCTTTCCCATTGTCATGGAGAAGTGTCCTATAAAAAGTCTACTTAAACATTAGTTGGCGTTAGCAGAGCTTTGACCCTTATAGGTCAAACTGTATATTATCGCATGGTCCAGCACTGCGCAGCAGTCATCCCACACAGAACACGCGCGTGATGCTGTTTTGATTTTATTTGACCACATCATCCTTACAAATATAATATAAAAGAAAAATTTGCTTTCCTACAAATTACACATAATTCCTACAGACTATAATGACAGATAGATTAAAGCCCGCATTAAAACATGCGATATTTTTAAGCACGCAATTCAGTTTTGTTGGAAGAATAAGGCGGGTGGCACTGCGGGCGATCGCTTGTATTGTATTATTTCGAGAGCTTGGATGATGCGAGGACTCTTATGGGTCGTCACCTAGTGGGACTTACTCAACGAAATGCATACGTTGATGAAATGATAGACTTCATAACAGTTTTTTTCTGGTACCAAGGTTTTTTAATGCAAAACCAGCTAAACCCTAATAGACCCTGACTGTCCTTAGAGGTGACGAAAAGCGCTGCCACAGTCTGCCTTCAAAAATAACCCAAAGCTTCCCAGATAGAGTGATGATGCAGCTTTTAGACATCCTGGACGAGGCTTCCCCCATAGAATGTAGTAGGAGGGATTTTCATAATCACCACCCTTGGCAGGCCGTTTCGTGATAGCAGTATTATGTTGATTACTCAAGTGGATGAGGCTGCTCATCCCCTGGTGTAATCTCTTAGTCGGCTTATACAATATCCACGGCAGGAGACGGAGGTCCATCCTTACGCTGGACTCACCACATCAGGAAGATTACAGTGTTATTTTAGTAAGAATTAGTGAACCTAATTTGTTGAAAACCAGCTCCACAGCCTATTTAGAATGGGGTAATTTATTTACTTGGTAGGTAGGTACCTATCTATATAAAATATATAAAAAATCGTTAGATGGTTCAAACTTTTGATTAGTTAAGATAACCATGTCCGCGGCCTTCATGTTAGCCGTACAAAAGACTTCAACGCGCTCAGCCTTGTTTTTGCAAGCTTTTTATTAACTTGCAATGTATGTCCGTGTGGAATCTTGCAACTAAATTTTAAAGCAGTTATACTCAACCGATTGAGATGATATTTGGCATACCTGTCAAATATCCGTATCAAAATATCAAAGTTCAGATGACAATGCAATATTATGGTGACAGCGAGCTGATCTGATGATGGAGACGGAAAGTGGACAGCGGAACTCCTTGAGGGATAATAGTAGACTGGCCGTGTTTAGGCTCATTTCGATTAGCACACGGTTACGATCACATTTTTTTTGTATATAAGCTTGTATTGAAAAATATATTTTTCACAAGTAACTTATTGATTAGTTAAATAATATGTCTGCTGCCTTCATGTTAGCCGTACAAAAGACTTCAACGAGCTCACCCTGGTTTTTAGAGTCCGGTACCCAAAGGGTGCCCACGGAGGCTATTACTAAGCATACGCTATCTGTCTATCTGTATGTTTATAATTGTTACCTGTACACCGCCGTCTTATGTTCTTAGGTGTACAATAAAGAGTTTATCTATCTATCTATCTATCTGTAAGTTTTCTGTCACCGGAGTTTCTCTCGGCAGCCTTAAGTGGTTGCCAGATACAATGAAAAGTTTAACTAGATCATCAATAGTAAACGGTGTTGGTGTCACAACTACTTGCATCTTTTATATATTACCCAAATAGTACAAAAGTCACATACTCACATATCGAAGCCCACGTTGTTTCCCTGTGTCGGGAGTATCAGGTACTAAGAATACCATGGCCCATTACAATGAAAATAACATTGACAAAAATTTGCTCCACAGCGGGAATCGAAACCGAGCTATGTATAATAATGCATCAAATTTGACGAGTTTTTAACCGGCTTTTGAGGCTCTGCCTACCCTTTTGGAGAAAAGGTCGTGTATCTTCATAAAAGGAAGAAGTTCTCAATTCGATTGTATGTTGTTTTGTATGTTTGTTAGCGATTACTTCGCCAATTGTGAATCGTTTTTTTTGCCACCGATGATGGCCACCGGAACTCTTCAATGATAAGTATTTTACGGGTGGCGATAAGAACGACTTCCCGATATCACATTGAGCTGATATGTGGCATATCTGTCATCGGAAGATGGACAATACAATATTATGGTAACAGCGAGCTTCTCTGATGATGGAGACGGAAGGAGGACATTGGAACTCCTCAATGGATACTAGACTGGCTGTGTTTAGGGTCATTTTGATCAGCACACGGTTCCAATCACTTATAAAAGCTGGCATTGAAAAATACTTACGAATATAATATAATAAAGTGTGGCCTTGATTGTCCGAAAACTTGTTGTCTTGTCTCTTCAAGTCTAGAGTGAATAGGTGCCTTCTAGACCTTTGTGCTCCAACTTCGGCCACATCGTCACTTACCAACAGGTGAGATCGTGGTCAAACAAAGGTCCATAAATGATTAAAAAAAAAAAAAAAAAACTTAGCATCGACATTTTGTATGTTACGCGATATCTTCGACGAACGTGTACCGAATTTAACAATTAGGTACTTATTTTTACTTTTTCATAAAGCTTACAACCTGAATAGGTTGTACCCACCTCAAGGGTGGTCCCATTTTTTTAAAGAAATTTTTCAAAATACTAGCAAATTTAGGGGATGAATCCGGGTTAAGTCGGAATTCCGAAGCTTTAAAGTCGGTGTTTTTTCGTAAATAATTATTATTGGACGAGTTGGGGAACGATTCAAGTTTGCCAAGGAGCCGAAACTAATTAATATGCTGAGCACTGTTCAAGCCATATTTTTAAACTAATATTCTGATAGGTAGGTATTTCATTTAATGATTATCTAATATTAATAGCCTGTTATGCAAATTACATGTTATGGTTTAGCAAACTATATCATAATGAGCAATTTTTTTATTTAAACTCGGTGGATCTATTATTTCACTGCCTAGAAAGCGTATACCACAGCTGTTTAGGTACTCGTAGGTATTGTATATTGTCACAATAGTACTTTTACAAGCTTTTATTTAACTTGCAATATGGGTATGTCTGTCTGGGTAAAATCCGAGTGGAATCTCGCAACTGAATTTCAAAGCAGTTATCCTCAACCGATTGAGCTGAAATTTGGCATACCTGTCAAGTTCCGATGACAATACAATATAATGGTGATAGCGAGCTGATCTGATGGTGGAGAAGGAGAGTAGACAACGGAAGTTTTCGATGGATAATAGTAGACTGGCCGTGTTTAGGCTCATTTTGATCAGCACACGGTTACAATCACGAATTTTATAAAAGCTTGTTTTTATAAATATATTTTTCACAAAAAACTTATTTTTCAGCACAAGTTCTTGGCATAGAATTGTCGGGATTTGTAGGGGCTGATTTATGCAATGTGTGTCGAAACCTTACATTGTGCAGACACTCGTCTGGTACGTGATACAATTTGAAAAATACCTCATAATTTAGATCACTAATGATAAAATAATACAACATAATCAAAAATATACATTTGTATTTTATTATACGTTACTTCTAGTGATACGGGCCACTTAAAGTAACGTTGACTAGTCTTTTAGTTTTTTACCATCCGTTGTTTGAGTAGTCGTCGCTGGACAGGGAGCTAGAGTGGCCTAACCCGTAGCCAGAGAGGCCAGACCCGTAGCCAGAGAGGCCAGACCCATAAGTAGAGATACCGGAACCGTAGCCGGAACCATAGCCAGAACCGTAGCCAGAACCGTAGCCAGAACCATAGCCGTAGCTAGGAGATGAGCTTACGTAGCTGTAGCTGGGAGAAGAGCTACCATAGCTGTAGCTGGGAGAAGAGCTACCATAGCTGTAGCTGGGAGAAGAGCTACCATAGCTGTAGCTGGGAGAAGAGCTACCATAGCTGTAGCTAGGGGATGACACGATCTTATTCTCAGTGATCACTTGAGGGACAGAGATGACCTTACGCACATTCACGACCTGAGGCACATCCACGATCTTGTTGACATTCACGACTTTCTTGACATCCACCACCTGGACGGACGGCGCCGAGTAGGAGACGGAGGGAGCGGAGTAGGAGACAGACGGCGCAGAGTAGGAGACGGAAGGAGCAGAGTAGGAGACTGAGGGAGTGTAGCTGTAAGAAGAGCTCACAGGGGCGGAGTAGGAATATGAGGGGGAGGCAGAACTGCTGTATGAAGGAGTGGAGTAACTGCTGTATGAAGGGCTGGCGTAGGAGTAAGACGGAGAAGAGTGGCTACTGTATGAGGGAGACGCGTAGCTTATAGAAGACGACGCAGGGGCGGAGTAGCTGACTGATGGGGCGGAGTAGCTGACTGATGGGGCGGAGTAGCCGACTGATGGGGCGGAGTAGCTGACTGACGGGGCGGAGTAGCTGACAGATGGGGTAGAGTAGGTGTTGTGTCCACCGCTGTAGCTGTTGTATCCACTGTAGCTGTTGTAGCCATTGTAGCCCTGGCCGGATCCAAGAGTACTTCCATACCCGGACCCTAGGCTACTGTAACCGGAACCGAGACCGCTGTAGCCGGATCCGAGACCGAAGGATCCAAGCCCGCTGGAGCCCAGGCCGAAGAAGGAGCGCTTGTCACGGGTATCCTTGCCGGACTCCTTGGTGTCCTTGGCGACCTTGTCAGCCAAGGCGAGGGCCACGAGGGCGAGGATTACGACCTAGAAACAACATACAAAGTTAAATATATACATATTACGAGTAAGTTATAAACGTTTACACATCGAGGATCTGAATCAAGACTAGGTGATATTAAGTACCATCTGAGTTCACCAACATTACGACCACCAATACGCATGCCAAGGATCGTGATGATTGAAAATGCACCCGTTTCATTCTATTCATACACCCCCGGCCATTCTTCCTAACTTATAAATTTATCTCCATCCAAAGGTTGTCTGGAAGAAATCGCTGCTAAGCGATAAGACCGCCCATTGTACGTTTAATTTTATAGTTAAGTTTGTTTCTTTTTGTTGTATTATTAGCTATTAAGGTGTACAAAAAAGTATTTTCTATCTATCTATCTATCTATCTATTCAGGACTTCTCGTCTAGTATGGACTTATATGGTATGATAAATTATGTGATATATGACAGACATTGCAAAACTATACAAAATGAAAACATAATTCGATTATAAGCTAAACTTTACAAACAAATAATTCTCATGTAAATTTAAAACATTTATATGAATAAAGACAACTAGCTTGATGTGGCGTACTAACAATTATAATATTATGTCTATAAATAAATTATAAAACGATTTCTTATTAATTATCTGTTTAATGACCCTATTCACGTCTAAATATCTTATTATTATTTCATATCACATCGTTATTGTATTTTTTTTGTATTAGACCTTAGCTCTGAGAGGCTGTGACAGACACACATTTGACACCATTTTTCCAAAATATTAAATACTAGCGACTCGCCCCGGCTTTGCACGGGTAGCACCCGGTGAAACCCCCCCCCCCCCATTTTCAGCCAAATCGGTTCGTGCGTTCTGGAGTTATAGCGTCAGGAAGGAAAACCCGACTTATTTTTATATAGTAGATGAAAGGAACACAGAATACGGAACAAGGAAAAAAACGTTTTTTTAAATGCCAATTTTGTTGACAAATCGCAAAATGAATGAGGTTTGAATTGCGAAATAGTAATATCAGGGATAATTTAGGTAAAGTTCGGAAACGGAAACCCCTGAAAAGGTTATCAGTAAAGTTACTTACGAAGTATTTCATAGCAGGTGTTCACTTCGAGGTCGGACACGGGAGTGAGGCCACGCAGGCCCGTTGCGACATAATATACGCGCGGCTCCGTGACGTCACTGGGGACCTCTGACCTTGTCACCACAAAGCTCAGGTCGATCATCCCTAAAATCAAATTGCCGAGCTATTTAATTACCTACTTATAATACCCGTTTGTGAATAACCGTTCATCAATCGGAGGAGCTTGAACATCAATAAGATTAGGGAAAATTTTTAATGGGTACAAACAGAATCGATAAGTTCTACGACTCAGTGCGAGTTTTCTTAGTACTTGGACTCATTATGAAATGGAGTGCTCTACTTGCACCTGAAATCAGGAGCCTATCACCATTAGGAGCATGAGGTCTCACATTAGAGGCCATTAGAGAACAGAGGCCTGCTCCACGATCAGCCAGATTGTCACGGACATAATGGTAGTTTTTAAAAAAATTAACGTTGATAGGCCTTTGTTTACCTCGTTACGGAGGCCTGCAATGCTCTAAGGTTCACCTCGATCTCACCTGTTGGTAAGTGACGATGTGGCCGAAGATGAAGCATAAAGGTCTAGAAGGCACCTATTCACTCTAGCCTTGAAGAGACCCAGAATATAGTTTTCAGGAAAGACAGACGACGGTAGTGTATTCCACTCCTTAGCAGTCCGCATTATAAAGGTAGAACTGAACCGTTGTGTCAGTGTTAGAACAAAAAAAAATATTTTTGATTTGTTTTAATCTAGTCACTGACACTGTAACCTCTTGTTAGTCGCTGAGAAGAGCGGCAACCACGCGATTCTCTGAGACAGGATATATTGTAAGCCCATATTCTAGAACTAAACAAGACTCAAGCATAGATTTTTTGACAGATCAATGAAAAACTGTCACCAAATCTATGCGGGGGTCTCAATTAACGCTTGAGCATAGTTCTGGAATACGGGCCTAACACATTGGCCTACCCATTCCTAGAGTTTGACCCAGGTCATAATAAAATCTGCACAATAATTAAAAATAACGTCAACTTTGAAAAGTCGATACAAAATTTAAAGATGTTTAGATAACTACACGAAAAAACAACAAAAAAACACTTTTTAAAACTTAGGGTATTACAGTGGGCAGCCTTACCGCTAACAGCGATTTCTAACAGGCAGCCTTTGGATGGAGCTTTCTATATAAAGCTCTTAGTACTATACTTTTTTAAATATTTATTAGAACTTATCTAAAATTTTAGTGATAATTTTTAACAAAACTTAATTTAATGACCATTGGTCTTAAAAAATATTTATAACAATAATTAATTATTATATAATATTTTGATATAATTAACATAATTTGATCATTAATTTTAATTGAATTTAATACAGAAACATAACGTAAACAGCGAAATAGTTTAGAATGGCCATTACTTATAGACCGCGAGCCAGCAAAAACAAAACAAGTATGATTAGCTCCAAGCTAAAACATTTTGAGCAGTTAGCCAGTGTTATGTAAAACAGGGTAGTGCTAGTATGGCGACCCGTAGGGATAAGTGTTGCCCTGTGCAACATTTTATATGTGTCTAAAAATGTGTATAACAGGCACAAGCTTCGATCGAATCATACTTTTTTTGCTGACTCTCGGTCTATTACGATGTAAAAAATATCAAAAATATCCAAACTTTCGTATTTATAATATTTATGGTACGTGGTGGTTATGGTACGTCTTTTTGAATACTTAAATACTATTGCATGTCCAAAATGGATTCAATGTGTGACACCTATTCTAGTATACTTACGACCTACTATGTACCATCATTGTTGCAATAAAGATTATGAATTATGAATTATGAATTATTATTATTTGGTCGGATTAGTAATATTAGCACAATAAATATATATTAAAGATTTTATTACGCATAGATATGAGTAGGATATACTCATGTTATGAGCGCACAAAGAGAGACCGTCTTGGTTGGAACGGACTGCACCCATTACCATAAGCCCTTATAGTAACACGGGGCCCAGAGCCCCTGACCTCACGGCGCCCGGAACGCCGATACAACGCTTGCGCTTAGCGCTCAATAGCGCATTTTTTCTAGCTAAAAACACATAATTTTCTCGGCTAGCTCCGCTCGCCGTTGTTTTTTATGCATTTAAAATGTTTGCTGCACTATTACAAGCTAAAAGCACTAAATTTTTAGTGGTTAGCTTCGCCTACCGTTATAGTATACTATATAGAGAATTTCAATATAATTTTTGCTGCACTCTTTTCGAGTTATTAGCCTGATAAACACCATAGGGGACCCATTATCCTAAACTGCCCAGGGCCTCCAATAGTTTAAAGACGGCCCTGGCTGTTCCACTAGTCTCTCATACTATGTATCCCCCCTGATGGTAAGTGTGGAATTTTTAACCAGTTTTTTTTTGGTTTGTTAGGCCCAAGCAAACGAGGAAGCTAATGCAAATACACATTGAAGTTTTTTTTTATACAACTTGGAATGGTGGATCAATCAGATGGCCCACCTGATGTTAAGCGGTACCCTCTGCCTATGAACGGTGCATTATCACATAGGTCAAGTCCATCTAGGATGAACCCTATGTGGCATTGCACTACGCCTGCCACCCTTAGACATAAAGATGAAAAGTCTCATGTGCCTGTAATTTCACCGGCACCCTTACCCTTCTAACAGGAACACAGCAATGCAAGTACGAATGCTTTGCGGCAGAAATAGATATGGTAGTAGTACTTCTCCGGACGAACTCTTTCACAAAAAAGCACTACTACTAAATATGTTTGCTCTATAGTCAATGTAGACCCATTTAGATAGTATTATAAATATAGGTTTAGCCATTTGTAATTTTTAATAAATTAGATACCTACTAACTGTAGCTTTAACTTTAACTTTAACCGTCGGCCGAGGTTAATGCTAACCCTTTTTGCAAATCGGCTCTTTGGTGTTCGCGATACCAGGCTTGCCTAGTGCGAACACCACAGGATAGTTTTAAGTATTTGTAAATATATTTTCGGCAAAAAACATTTTTCATTTTTCATTTTTTTCATTTCATCTAGCATTATTTAGCGTTCACCGAACAAAAGAGTTCCGCGCTCCGTGGTGGTGATTATTAATATCACGGTCTCAAATCGCTCGCTGGATTGGATCGGCCTGTGTTTGTCGTGCGTTGTGTGTTCTGACGTAACCCTGAACTTGTAGTGTATTTAGAGACATCCGGTTTCGCGAAGAAATTCCTCGAGAGCGGACCATAAACCACTTTTAATGAATCAACTGCTAAGTAGGTATTTATAATTTAAATTTTACCTGTTATGTTATTTAGCAGTTTGTTTTATTATAAGTGCCCTTATAAAGCTGGGTACTGACCAACGTTATGAGGTGTAATGTAACATTCGCATCGAGCATGTTACGCATAGAGCATGTTCGCTGTGTTCTATAAATGGCGTAACATGCTCGTAAAAACTCTGTGCTCCATATTCGCCAGCCACTCCCAGTCAATTTCTTTTTACACGTTGCTTTGTCACTGTCGTGTAACGAAGCCAATCTATCCTAAGCGTTTTCATTCTTTAATTTGTTATAATGCTCTGGATGAGCTGAGTTCCACAACACTGGTTCTTATCTGTATTTTTCTATAAAATACAGAGTTCTTTCTTTGTCCCACTCCATGCTTGAAGAAATAAATGAAATAATACGAGAGGAACGACGTGTGATCAAGTGCGACGCACCGCATTCGCTCGGGACAACTTGTAATTATTTTTCGAAGAATTTGAATTACTAATAATGCTTAAAACGTTCTTACATAAAAATATTTTAATGTAGGCAATGCCTGTGGGTAAACCACACTCGCCGGGCTGCCAACACTACGTATATCTTCAGGATGCTGATGCGTCTGCCTCGCTTATGAAGTGCATCTGGGATATTTGCGGAGGCGCGCGTGGACGGCTTTCACGAGATAATTAGCAAGAAAGTCGCTTCCTTACTGCAGCGTACGCGAGGCAACAGCAACAGCATCCTGCAGATGGTTGTCTCACGTTTAGATTGCTCAATATTAAACAGATGGATGAACATAATGATTGATTCTTTTGTAATTAAATTATTTAATTAGAAGGTATTATTGAAAAAAAAAACTCTGTAATTGTATGATGGTCTTTTGTATTAATGTGTTTATAATTTGTAAACTATGGATTTTAATTATCTGAAATAATAAATAAATAAAATAAATAAAAAGCCTTTTTTATTTCCTTAAAAAAAGATAAACAAAGTTACAATTAAAAATATTAAATATTATTTCCTGTTGTATCATAAAAAAATATATATTTAATCCTTAGTTAAGGCCCCTTTCGGGTATAGGCCTCCTCCAAATCTTTCCAAAGATCCCTATCCTGCGCTCTACCTATCCAGTTTTTGCCGGCTGCCTTTTTTATATCATCGACCCAACGTTGTTGTGGGCGTCCTCTGGCTCTCTTTCCCGTCGGCCCCGACCACGTCGTTACTCGATGTGTCCACCTTTTGTCTTTTAGACGTGCCAAATGTCCCGCCCATTTCCACTTCAGGCTTTGTGTGTGAGACAGAGCATCTATGACTTTGGTTTTCTCTCGAATGGAATCGCTTCTTTGTTTGTCCTTTAATCTGATGCTAAGTATGCTTCTTTCCATTGAGCGCTGTGTCGTTTGTATTCTGCGTCGTGTGTGTTCATTAAATATCCATGTTTGTGATCCATAGGACAGACAGGGGAGCAAGCTAGAGTCCATTACCACTTTTTTCAATTTTTGCGGGAGTCTTGATTTAAGAATTTCTTTAAGGCTCCAGAATTTTTTCCACGTCATGTTGATTCTTCTTTCTAATTCTTCTGTATGCCTAGATTTACTCAGAGAGACTTCTTTACCAAGATATACGTAGCTCTCCACATACTCAAGTGGGTTTTGGTTCACAACTATAGGTTTTTTGGTGCTGTTTGTTGCTACTTTTGTCTTAGCTGCATTAAGTTTTAATCCTATGTTCTCGCTGACTATGCATAGCTCAGACAGCATTTCCTCTAACTGATTGGAATTTCTAGAGAACAGCACAATGTCATCCGCAAATCTTAGATTGCTGAGAAATTTACCATTAATATAAATACCTTTTTTGTCCCAGTTAAGTTTCTTCATTTGGTGTTGTAGGACAGCTATAAAAATCTTTGGTGAAAGTGGGTCGCCTTGTTTCACTCCTCTACATACTTTGATTATAGAGCCGAGTCTGTCTAGCTTTACTCTACTTTCGCTATTATTGTATATATTCTTTATGATGTTTATGTATGGTTTTGGGACATTTTGATGCTCTAGTGCTTCCCATATGCTTTTGTGCGATATCGAATCAAATGCCTTTGCATAGTCGATGAAGGCAAGGTAGAGTGGCTGTTGTAGTTCTTGGTGCTTCTCTATTATTTGGTCTAGGGTATGTATGTGGTCTATAGTACTAAATCCTTTTCGAAACCCAGCTTGCTCTACCGGTTGGTGCTTTTCTATTTCTGGCTCTATCCTATTATTTAAACATGATGCGAATAATTTGTATATCGTAGGAAGTAGGCTGATTGGACGATAATTACCAACGTCTGACGGGTCCCCTTTTTTGTACAGCAGTGTAATTCTCGATTCCGCCCATTTTTTAGGCACTGTTTGAACTTCTAATATCTTATTAAAAAGTGTTGTGATGGGGGTGAGCAAAAATGATTTTCCCAACTTAACTGCTTCGTTTGGTATTCCATCCGGTCCTGGGCTCTTTTCAGGCTTTAGTGCCACAATCTTCTTTAAGATTTCTATTTCTTTGAAGGGCTCTACCAGCTGTACTAGCTCAGTTTCTGTCGGATTTTTCGGTATTTCGTCGTATATTTGACAACTGTACAGTTCTCTGTAGTATTCTGTGGCAGTTTTTACTATATCTGTTCTCGTTTCTGTATATCTTAACGAACTTTGTGATGTTTTGAGTTTTTGTACCCATGTTTTGTTTGAATCTAATTGCTTATAAGCTCTCTTCTGGCTTCTTTTCTTCCGTAGGTTTTCCTCTATGGTATCCATTCTGTGCTTTTCATAGTCCTTTTTGAGTAGTTTATTGGTAGTTTTGTATAGGTCGGAAAGTACTTTTTTTTCTTCTTTACTTCGTGGGTGTTTGCCTTGTAGTTCTGCGCGTCTTTTTATCATTTCTTTTGTTTCTTGCGATATTATGTTTTTTGTTGTTTCTGTGGAGTTTACAGAGGATAAACTTTGTATCACAGTAGACTCTATTTTTTTGTAGTAAGATTCTATGTTGTCATGTTCTTGCCAGGTTAACTCCAGTACTCCTTCTTTCAAGACTTCCAAGTATTGTCTTGCATTTTCTTCGTTTGTTAGGGGTGGTTTTCTATTTTTGTATGTGGCTCTACTTTTCTTTGTTTTATCAAGTTTGTAAGATCCTCTTAATAGTTTGTGGTCGCTTTGGTATTCTTTGACATAAATGCTTTCAATGTTGGTAAAACTCTCTGGTTCTTCGCTTAAAATATAATCTATTTGGTTTTTTGTGTTTCCATCTGGTGATATCCATGTCCATAGAGTCTTCAGTTTTTTCTTGAAAATAGTATTTATTATTGTAAGTCTGTTTTCGAACGCGTGTTGTAGCAGCAAGTCGCCTCTATTGTTTCTGGTGCCGTAGCAGTAGGGTCCCATTATAATGTTTTCTCCCGGTTTTCGCTGTCCTACTTTTGCATTCCAGTCGCCCATTATTATTAATTTTCCTTTTGCTAGATTTTTTCCTGCTTGGATTTGTTCATAAAAAATGTTTATTTCTTCATCTGTAGAGCCTGCAGTCGGAGCATATACTTGTATTATTGATAATGATTTCGATCCAAATTTGAGGTTCAGCAAGCACACTCTTTCCGATATTCCTGCATAACTTTCTATGTTGCTTTTATATTCTTTTTTGATCAAAAAACCGACTCCATGCTGCCCTTTTGTGTCTCCTGTATGACAAAATATATGGTTTTCTTGTTCTGTAATATTATTTCCCATGATTCTTACTTCGGATAGTCCTATGATGTCATATTTAATATTTCTCAAAGCGTATTGTAGTAGGATCATTCTTTGTTGCGTCAGAAGTGATCGCACATTATACGCACATATGTAGAGGTGTTGATGTTGGTTTGTTGGAGGGTTGTAGCCATTATCTCCCGCGGTGGCAAGCCGAATTGGGAGATCGAGATCGAGAGGGGCTGAAATAAACTGATTAATAATGCAGCCAGCGTCTTAGAGATTCTTCAATCTGGTAGTGATTTAGATCAGTTCAGCTATCTTTAGATCGTTTGGCGACTGTCTTTAGGCAGCACAACTGTTTAATTTGTGTTTTTGGATTTTGTATGTTTATTCGTTATATATTCATTATTGTTATTGAACCTAATAATATTCCATGAGGTCCCCCCCCTGCCACCGATGATCCATCCACCCCTCTTGTTACACCATGTATTAAGTAGGTATCTTAATCACACTAATATTATAAATGCGAAAGTTTTTGAGTACGTTTGTTACTTCTTCACGCTGGAAACAGCTGAACGGATTTGGATGAAAATTGGAATATAGAGATAGTTGGACTCGTTGGAATAATACATAGGCTATTTTATATCCCGATATTCCCACGGGTTCGAGACTTATGTAAGCAAGAAAGAAAATTCGTTTATTTTTCCCGAACAAGACACAACACACACTCACATCAAAACAAGAAACAAAAATGTAGTACTACCTGAGGACAAATGGTATACAAAAATAAAAATAAATAAAAACTAAAATAAAAACTGGTAGTAGTAGGTTGATAAGTATGGATTTAAATTATCTTCTCGATGTGTGTTGTGTGGGGTCAAACAGGTCCTTGTCTCAGACCACTAGCACTAGACCTAGGTTAAGTGCAGCGCTCGTTTTCAGACATGCCCGCGGGGCGCAGCTATATATAGGTTTTGAAGTAAAATTATCTTAAATATCCCATTTACCAGCCAATCTAAGCCCAGGTTATTTTAATTTTGTAAAAAATAAAAAACACTCAACGCTATGAAACGGCTGAACAGATTTTGATCAAACATAGCTAAGAACACTCCCGGACAAATTCACCTTTCAAACAAAACAAAAAAATACATAAATCGGTTCATCCGTTCGGGAGCTATACGTTGCGACAGACAGACGCACATACACACACACACACACACACACAGAGACACGTCAAACTTATAACACCCCTTCGTTTTTACGACGGTGGTTAAAAAATAAAAACAAAATCATTATTTCAGGCTTGTTGAGAATTGTTCTAAACCTAAACAATAAGCCGATATAAACATAAATACCTTTAGAAACTAACATACATAAAAAAACTCAGCTGTAGCTGCGAGTAGGCGGCTCTCTATGACGTAGGATTCCCAAAGTGGCTGCCCTTTGTACTTAGCCACTGATTGAGAAACCTGGTTCTTTTCCTAAACGGTACCCGACCTATAAGGAGTACCTAACTGCTTCTTTAAAATTATCTCTATTCACCTGTTTGCTATTTTAGGATGTTTCATGTTGCAATATCGTCACTCGCGTGTTGCTGACATTGGACAAACTCGTTAGACTGTGCTCTACTAGATCATAAAACAGTGTTTGTTTTAGTTATGTACTGCTATTCTTAGCAGGTTTCAGACGAGGATGCTGGTTAGACATTGCAGTGCACTGACGACGCAGATTACCTCATATTAATGGGAACTATGTGTGTTAATGTTAGTTTTGAAATAGCTTTGAATAACTTGTCTGTACTATTCTTGGGGAAAAAAACTCTTCTCTGAGTTACCTTTAGATCAGTAGCAGTGTTATACAGGCAGCACAACTGTAATATTAGTAATTTTAAAATGTATACCTACTTGTATTAGTTGTAGATATTATTCTTTATGTACACAAGTAATTAATTTTGTTAAAATTTAAAAACCCTCAATGCAATGAAACGGCTTACCGATTTTGATCAAACATAGCTAAGAACAATCACGACAAATTCACCTTTTAAAAAACAAAAAAAACGGTTCATCCGTTCGGGAGCTACGATGCCACAGACACACACACAGACATGTCAAACTTATAACACCCCGTCGTTTTTGCGTCGGGGGTTAATAAAAGTAAATTTTACCAATTTATTTCGATTTGGAAGTTAAGCTCGCAACCGTCTTCGACCAAAATAAATAAGTAGTTTGGTATGTACAACATTTTAAAAATACAAATAGAGTACAGTTGTGCTACCTGAGGACCGCTGCTACCGATCTTAAGGTAGCTCAACTGATCCAAATCACTACCTACTCAAATTGTTATTTATTACACCCGGTGGACAGCACCATCCACGTGAGTACTCAACATCAATACTGCGATCACCAATCCGCCTGCCAAGCGTGGTGATTATTGCATATCCCCTTATTGCCTTCTATGGAGGAAGCCTCGTCCATCAGTGGACGTCTAACGGCTGCCGATGATGATGATGATGACGACTTGTTTATTTCCTTCAAAAACAGTGGGCTGGTGCAAAAAGTGTTATCATTTTACAAGATCAGGTACCTACTTATTCATTGTACATAAAATAATAAATAAATAAATAAAATAAACAATGCTGGACAGTTCACACAACATTATCTAGCCCCAAGCTAAGCACAGGTTGTGTTATGGGTACTAGACAATTGATATACTTAATACAATATATTATATAGATAGATATTTTTATTATACATAGAAAATACCCAGAACACCCTCAACAAATATCTGCAGATCGCACAAATATTTTTTCCGGGGCGGGAGTCGAACCCGCAACCTCGCAGGCGAACCGTCGCCCGCCGCGCCACAGAGGTCGTCATAGATGAGCGTGAACCCACACTGTTCTCAGTGGTGTAGGTCTAGTAGATCCGATCTTTCTTGTCATATAGTATCAGTTATTTACTTCCTATATTGGGTAGATAAATAGATTAGTAATTGGAAATACCACTACTATCGACGACCTCTGTGGCGCGGCGGGCGAAGGTTCGCCTACGACGCTGGAGGTTTCGGGTTCGATTCCCGCCTCGGACCAAATATTTGTGCGATCTGCAATTTGTTCGGGGTGCTCTGGGTATTTTCTATGAATAATAAAAAATATCTATCTATGAAATGTATTGTGTTAAGTATATCAGTTATCTAGTACCCATAACACAAGCTCTGCTTAGCTTGGGGCTAGATAATGTTGTGTGAACTGCCCAGCATTATTTATTAATAGAATCAGTTATTGACTTCCCATAACATGCAATTTAAATTGGGTAGATACATAGATATTAGTTATTGGGAAGACCACTACTATGATTTAATATTTTTGACGATCTTTTTTTTTTTTTTTTTTTTAACTTTGATAGACCTTTGTTTGGCCACGATCTCACCTGTTGGAAAGTGACGCTGTGGCCGAAGATGTAGCACAAAGGTCTAGAAGGCACCTATTCACTCTAGCCTTGAAGAGACCCAGATTATAGTTTTCAGGAAAGACAGACGAAGGTAGTGTATTCCACTCCTTAGCAGTTCGCATTATAAAGGTGGAACTGAATCGTTTAGATTCGATTAAAAATTCAATGCTAGCCATATTTTATGATTACCTTAAAGCCTTGAACCGGGGCCAAAACACACCGAGTAACATATGCTAATGTTATGCGAAATATTACAAACATTTTATGTTGATTATAGATCACCAAATAAGGTTTTCTAATGTTTATATATTACTAAAATAAAATGATCGTGGTTTAAGGAAAATCGGTTTTGTATATATATTGGAGAAAATCAGTTGTTTAAGAAATAAACAATCTGTCAAAACTATTAAACTAGGTACAGCTCTTTCACCGTTAGATGGCACCTGTAAATACTCCATAGCAGGTGCCAACTTATGGTGAACGGTCCAGCACGTTCACCGTAAGATGGCACCTGTAAGAAATGATGGCATACTGGAAGAACGCGTTAGCAGAGTTAGTCGTGGGAAGCAATGGCGGCGATGAGCTCACCACTTGTCACGTCTTTTCCGATGGGGCAACCCACAGTGGAAAGGGGCCCATTTGAGGCTCTGCCTACCCTTTCGGGGAGAAAGGCGTGTGTCTATGTATGTATTCTTTTTGTATTTGTACACAACGAAGCACTTGGTATGCGAGTTGAACTCGCACTTGGGCTAAATTTATTAGTGTCTGTAGAATTCTCTGTATATTTCTTGTTTGGACTAGATTAGATGGTCTGACCACTACGAGTCGTCACCGCCGTTCAAAAAAGCCGTGTAGGTATTTAGATTTGGGAAATAATAAAGTGATCCTCAAATATACTGGATGGGCAGCAATATTTGGAGCACTTTATTTATGATTAAGCGGTATGATTCTAAATCGGCCTTTAATAGAATTTATTAATTGATCTTCTTTTTAGTAGCAACATAACTTAACATCGTAGCGGTAAACAGCGAGCCACAATTATTATTAATAATATAATCACCCAGCAATCATATACATAGTCCTGTTCCCACACTAGGATCCCCTGTGTCGTGGGTATCAGGAAACTACGAGTACCACGGTATCACAATACTCATGACATCGGAAACAAATATTTGCAGATCATTCAAACATTTGTCCCGCAGCGGGAATCGAACCTGCAACTTTTCGTATATCAGCCGGCTACTCGCTCGCCGTACCACAGAGATCGCCAATGGTTACAAATCAGAGTTTAGATTCATAAAATAAAGTTAATGACTTTATAATTAAACTATGTTGTTTGTTTTATAGCATCTACAATTATTGGTCGGTAAAAATTAATGAATTTACGCTATTCTAAATATGAGTGGTATGTGATTATGTAAAGTAGGTAGCTATTCAAATATTTTGTATATCTTTATCTCAGGTTACTTATTTTTTCTTGGTAATTGTGAATCTTAGGTAAGTAACAAAATCTTTTTTTGCATCTGTTATCTCGGGTTTACTGGCTTTTTCTGTATTAGTGTTTCGGTTTTATGTAGGTATTAAAATATTTTATATAAAATATCTACCTACTTACCTACATACGTACCAATACGTACATATGACCAAAAAAATACTTGTTAATTTTTAATAACTAGACGGCTATCAATTCCTAGATCACGCTACCAAAACACGGGTTTACTGACTGCACCTAGCGTTGACCAGTAGTAAATCTGTAAACGTGATTATTGTTTCAATCAATTAGCAATGAGTTGTGTTTTTACAAAGCATCCAAATAGTTTTTTTACCGCTTAAAAAGCTTTTTTGTTGCCGCTCAGGGAATTAGCACCCTTTTAATTTGATTTGGTTTGTAGGTATTAATGCCTAGTATTCGGTAGGTATGGATATGTTGTTTGATATTTGGAAATACCAAATACCCACTGAACCCAACACGTGACGATCGATTCTCCTAATTTAATTTGTTGAATGTCAGAAATCAAGATTATTTAGAAAAACATTAACACTTTCATTTTAAATTATTTTGTTTTGATTAACCTCGCATGGTCAGAATATTACGAAGATTTTTAGAGTTCCGAGTTCAAGGAACCGTTCGGGCTGTCGTCTGTCTGTTTGTCCCAGTCTGTTACAGCGTTATTCATTTCACGGGTGTGAACCAAAATACCCAATTTAGAATTTATTTATTCTCAAGTTCAACGTCATTTACTTCGGAACCCTACACTACGCGTGGTCTAGCAGGAACTTGTTTCAGATCTTCTAAAACAACGTTACTTGTTCGGAAATTGTGTTATGGTCATCGAATGAATAAATTACAATAATAACGTAAAATCCCAACAAGAAAACTATTGGAAATTAATTCTAAACTATGTACGTTTGAGATCAAATCCTAATACCTAGCCGCGTTTTATACAAAATGTTTTTATTCATATTATTAGTTATTTTGGTTATCTCATCCTTATAAATTGTGCATAATTACGAGTATAAAATGAAAAAGGATTAGTCCCGTGAGTTCTACAAACGATTATTAAAATAAATGGCTCAGTCTACCTGAGCCTTAGAGTGATTTCCTTTTAAAAACATGGCATTATAATTTGGATGATACAAATATTATATTTGTGTGTTATTTTTAATGAATCAGCTCCACAAGATTTCTTCTAAAATTCTAACAAATAAGCAAACATTACCCCATAGAAGATAATCCAATTGATATTTTTACTTTAAAGTTAAAGTCTTGTATTGTTTTCATGATTACAATAATTATTTTAAATCGTCTTATAAACTAAATTATTTCTGTTCCAACTTGATCGTATATTATTAAGTACCTAATGTATTACCCATTCATGTTGGATTATGTTGAACGAGTCAAATATGTGTTTATTTGCTGAGCGTGGTTTAATATATATAATAATGTGTAATAATATTCCTTGTATGTGGACCACAGACTCTCAATTATAACTCAGTCCAATTTATTAAAGGTGATAACTTTTACGTCCAATTTAAGAAAGGTCACAGCGTTGTTTTTTGGAACTCATTCAAAAAGAAATTATATACCCCTGACCTTTTGCAGTACCTATAGTGAACGATAGCTCCTTAGTAATGTCGGCTCACTTGCAATAAACATTACCTCCTTAGGTATTGTTTCAAACAGATTAAAAACGCATATTCGATCATCATCATTTTAGTAGTAGTAGAGCTTTTTTGTGAAAGAGTTCGTCCGGGGAAGTACTACCAGCATACCTATTTCAGCCGCAAAGCAGTAGTGCTCGCATTGCTGTGTTCCGGTTTGAAGGGTAAGGGTGCCGGTAAAATTACAGGCACATGAGACTTTTCATCTTTATGTCTCAGGGTGGCGGGCGCAGTGCAATGCCACATAGGGCGCGTCCTAGGTGGACGTGACCTATGAGGTAATTCACTGTTCATAGGCAGAGGTAGTTACCGCTTAACATCAGGTGGGCCATTTGCTTGTTCCGCTATTCTAGTAGTATTAAAAAAAAAAAAACATAATCATCATCAGCAGCGGCAACCTTTAGGCGTCCACTGCTGGACGAAGCCTCTCATAGAATGCAATAAGGGGATTTACCATAATTACCAGGTCTGGCAGGCAGAGTGGTAATCGCAGTATTGTGTTCATTACTCAAGTGGATGCTGCTGCCCATCCCCTGGTTGAATACCACAACATTCACGAGAGGTGACGGACCGGTCTATGCTTAGGCCGGTCACACCACGGCCAAGCTATATTATACTTATGAGTCAGACAAGAGCAAAATTCCGTCACACTCAGTAAAGTTCAGGTAAGTTATAAACTGACAGATTAGCGCTCGAGCTACGAAAAGTGAACGAAAGTCACTAAAAGCGGTATTTAAACAAATACTTGCTGCGTAATCGAAAATATAAAATGACCATGCCCTCTAAACTATTATTTGTTCCTCTTATTAATTTTATCAATGTACGCTGATAGATAATAGAGATATTTACGTTATAAGCGCGTTGTAGAGGTAAGTTCATGATTTTTTTATCGAGAAAATTTATCGAAATCGTGCATTGGGCTCGATCATGCCCTTGGAAATATGATGAAGATTAACATATATATTTTTTGTTGTCTTAAACTGTGTAGATTTTGCTAAAATAAGTTTAAATTGGCCTATTTGACTCTTAACAGCCTCTGTAGTACGAGCGGCGACCGTATGATCCTCTTCGTCATTTGATACAAAGATAAGACACATGGCACAATATTATAAAAAGCGGCCAAGTACGATTCAGACTCGCCCATGAAGGGTTCCGTAGCAGCAAGTAACATAATATAAAAGTTCTTGGATGGATTACGATTTATGACGTATTAAAAAAAAACTACTTACTAGATCTGGTTCAAACCAATTTTGAGTGAAAGTTTACATGGCAATGTACATCATATATTTTTTTTAGTTTTATCCTTCTCTTATTTTAGAAGTTACGGGGGGGGGGGGGGGGGGACACACACTTTTTACCACTTTGGAAGTGTCCCTCGCGCAAACTATTCAGTTTAGAAAATAATAATATTAGAAACCTCAATATAATTTTTGAAGACCTATCCATAGATACCCCACACGTATGGGTATGATGGAAAAAAGTTTTTTGAGTTTCAGTTCTAAGTATGGGGAACCCCAACAATTCATTGTTTTTTTTCTAATTTTGTTTGAAAATCTTTTTGCGGTTTACATAATACATCTACTTACCAAGTTTCAACAGCATAGCTCTTATAGTTTCGGAAAAAAGTGGCTGTGACATACTCGGACAGACAGACAGACATGACGAATCCATAAGGGTTCCGTATTTTTTTTACGGAACCCTAAGTATGATGCTTAGTTTAGAAAAAAAAAGCAATTCATTATTTTTGTCCCATATTTTTCTAAACTAAGCATCACTTTTATAATCATGTGCCATGTCTTTTATAATCATTATCTTTGTATCAAATGACGAAGAGGATCATACGGTCGTCGCTCGTACTATTAATCCCCGCCACATTGAATGATAATTTAAAATCTCCCAACAAAGAAAACAACGCAAGTAGGTACAATCGTTGGTGGTATTTATCAACTACCTATAAAATTCAGCATAAGTGAGCATAAAGAACAAATAAAAGCAGACCGATTCAAAAATGTTGGCCCGAAACTGGCTCAAAGTCATTTAACATGCAATCTGGCCAAATGTGTAGTACCTCACATGGAGGTGACGGGGAGCCACCTGTCCTCTCCGCGGCCTTGGCAGTGATCAGGCGATAACGGTTATGAAACAGCTCTACCTTAGTTAAACGTTTTTAGCTGGCCTTTATAATACTGTTATTTTATTTATTACATAATAGTAGTTAAGGGGGTGATCCATTGGCCAGTAAAACCTCTGGTACGCCAGCTACCCTGCGAGCCAGAGGTATAGGCCGTCAATGGAGCACCTCCAAAACCGCGGTTTTAAAATACCGCGGTTTGGCTCGTTGGCTCTTCGTGCATGCTTGAAATCCTGAGACTGCGGTATAATAACCGGTGTAATAAACTGTTTGGTATGCCAATGGATCACCAACGCGAGTCGACAACACAACGAGCCAACAGTTTATACCGTTAACTCGCCGGCTCGCCAATGGATCGGTTTGGTCGCGTCGGAACACGAGTAAATTTAGTTTCCAAGAAGAAATAGACCACCAAAGAACTGGCCACACTCTGTCTACGAGCTCCGGCCTCGCCATGATGCGTCACCATAGTACTTACTCCTACTCCTGAAATTCATGCAGAAGGCTGAATAACTAAAATAAGATACAAATACAAACATTCATACACCCACACACACACACTCACACATCCTCGCACAAATTAAGTAAGAGATCTGTTTCATAATTATAATTTTATTTTAGGATAACTTTTTATTTTTGTGTTTTCTATATGTACCTACTTTATGTAACTTTTTGGTATGATGTTTAGTGCTCCTAGTCCTAAGGTCGGGCGCTGGAAATTGCGACACAGTTCATACTATAGCAATTTTCAGCGTTCCTTTTTGTATACTGCTCTTGTGTAAAAACTTTTCCAAAATAAATAAATTTCAAATTAAAAAAAAAAAAAAAAAAAAAAAAACTACCTACATTCTTTTGTTAACACCCAAAGATATGACTCTCCATCTCCGTGCTGATTTATCTCCATATTAAGCTGATAATACAATATACATAACAATATCATGTTGCTAGGAAGTGCTGCCCAGGGAGGGCGAGCTCGTGTGTCCCTCTCTGGTAGCCACGAGACAAGACGACATCCTACAAAAATAATAATATATGAAGGAAAGCATTAGATGAATAATAATATATTTAGGATAAAGTCGCGTGGCCTGATATCGCTCTGCACCTCGACAGCGAACATTATAATTTGCAATATCTGTGCCAATATATTTATTATTACAAGCTTGCAATGGTCCAGGTGGAATCTTGCAACATAATTTTAAAGCAGTTATCCTCAACCGATTGAGATGATATTTTGAATACCTGTCAAATTCCGATGACAATGCAATATTATGGTGACAGCGAGCTGATCTGATGATGGAGACGGAAGGTGGACAACGGAACTCCTCGAGGGATAATAGTAGACTGGCCGTGTTTAGGCTCATTTTAATCAGCACACGGCTACGATCACTTATTTTATAAAAGATTGTATTGAAAAAAAAAACACGAAAAACTTATTATTAGGTTGTACATTTTCCAAGAGTGTAGTGTGTGCTGATTCACTTTGCATCTTACATTTGACTAACTGGATACTTCTGGTGGTTCGTTTTCTTTGAATATCTTCTCCCTGTTCAGTGATGGCACCACACTGGCGCGATGGCGGCGCGAACGAAGAGGATGTGTTTCGAATAAGGTTGCTCACTACGTCCAATTCTAATCCGTGAAAATACGGTCCGGAGTAGTCGTACAACTATTTGTGTGGCTCCGTCATACGATTTCTGAATAGTTTTACTGATCGGATCGGATTCGGATCGCACGGAAATTTTACTCAACAAATAATAAATTTATTCAACAAATAAATACCACACACATAGGTACCAAATAAATAAATACTGCACACCTAAGTACCTAGTGTAAAATAGTCACATTAGTCCTCCACACCAAGTTCGTTTCGTTTCGTATGAGTTAGTGCTGGCCTCTGGTGTCGGAGTTTGTCAAGCCGCCCGAGGGTCTCTGACATGGCTTATCGACTGCTACAGCCGGGACCGACAGCTTAACGTGCCCTCCGAAGCACAGAGCGATGGAAATCCGCACATTACTTAGAAAAGTCATTGGATCCTACCCGCCTAGGATCGAACCCGGTATCGTTGGATTCTGAGTTGCACTATTGAACCGTTAGGCTACCATACCATACCATACCACCAAGTGAGTACCTATAGAACAATTGAGAAAATATCTAATAGTGATTTTTATTCGCTGTCATATTAATTAATTAATACTTATGCCACTTTGCATAAAAATGTGCATTCTGTGACAACGAAACTCTTGGTGCCTTTTTTAGTAGTCTAATTTTTTTATTGTTATAAAAACCGGGCTTTGTCGCTGTGCGACCACATCGCCTAATAGGTAAACACAAATCAAATTAAAATTATTCTGAATTGCCAATGAAGGTGTATAGAACTAGTTAAAACACTTCAAATTAGACAAGGACTAGATTAATTTTTACGACTCTAGTTCATTTGCCAAGGAGCGAAGCCGCGGGCGGTCAGCATAATACGCACTGCTTAAATCGATCACTCGTTAAACCTGAGAACAACATAACATTTAGCTTTATGTGGCAATTATTAGCAGATACGTATCTGATTGCCACGCCCCTAGTGATTACCTACATTCGGATAAAAACATTCAAACACTTGGCACTTCTTGTACTATATACTACTTAAATAAGTGATAGAAGAGATAGCTGTGGGTGGATGTGAGTTGGATAGATATATAGGTACCTACTAATACTAGTAACCGATATATGGTTAAAAATCATAATTTACTAAATGGAGTCTGTTCTCTCCCGCGGCAATGCCTAAGCTATCTCGAAGAAGATTCTTTAAATAATGTTTGAAGATCCTAGCATGATTGAGAGAAAGTAACTATAATATCAATGAAGGTCTTTAGTATATTGTATGAGTACCTACCTACAATAAAGCTAAGGCCAACCAACGCGTTCAGCCCGCGTCCGCGGTGGCGTGCATGGTGGTGATTCATTGTCTTACCATTGATCGCCACCATGCACGCCAATGAGAACGCGGGCTGAACGCGTTGGTTTAGCCTTAGCTTTAGGAACACTAGGCACTATCTGCTGCGGCGTGTCTGGCCTGGAGTAAACTCTTCCGTCACTACCAGTGGGTGTCGTAAAAGCCGGCTATAAGGTATCACACCAGGAAATGGGTAGCAGCATCCACTTGAGTACTGAATACCAGTGTATTGGGATCAAGACTTGCCAAACGTGGTGGTTATGGCAAATCACAACATTGTCCAAGCAGATGGCCCACCTGATGTTAAGCGGTACCCTCTGCCTATGAACAGTGCATTATCTCATTGGTCACGTCCACCTGGGGCGCGCCCTATGTGGCCAATGCTCAGGGTGGCGGGCGCAGTGCAATCACTGCGCCCGCCACCCTGAGACATAAAGATGGAAAGTCTCATATGCCTGTAATTTCACCGGCTACTATCTAATTCTATAGGGGAGGACAAGAACATATTGAGGGAAGGATTTTTCAAAATTCAACCATTGGAATAACGTTTATATGGAAAAACACCTCTACGCCGATGAAATCACGAGCGAACAAGTAGTTAATAATCGTCATTATATTTTGATCCCATGAACCGGCGCCGCAAATGGGCCAGAATGTTGATCGCGAGGTTGACATTTGGACCAAACTGCCATCTTTGTCGAAATTGAGCCGGTTTGCATTGCAAATCAGACGGAATGACATTCGGATGTGGCCTGCACCTAAATTATGCAACTGCCTACAGAGAAACAATATCAATTTAGTTCTACCTACACTCTGAAACTGACTTTCAAGATACGCAAAGCAGGATTAATACCTACATAATACAATACTACATAGTACTAGACATAGCCCAGAGGATTAGCAAGCTGAAGTGGCAGTGGGCCGGTCATATCTGCAGAAGAACCGATAATCGGTGGAGTAAACGAGTTCTTGAGTGGAGACCGCGTCTGGGAAAACGTAGTGTAGGACACCCTCTGGCTAGGTGGAGCGACGACTTGCGCGGGGTGGCGGGCAGAAACTGGATGAGGAGAGCCGAAAACCGGGCTCAGTGGCATGCCATGGGAGAGACCTATGTCCAGCAGTGGACCGCAGTAGGTTGATGATGATGATGATGACATAGTACTCCAAGGGTTTTTAACCCATGGTTCTTCAAGGCCTTGAATGAGATTATAAAGAGCCGCTTGTTTGTGTCCGCTTGCTACAATTAAACCGTGGTAAGTATTTTATTATCTCTCTATCATCAATATATACAAAATCGGTGCGTGGCTGACTGATTGACTGACTCACTAATTATCAACTCACAGCTAAAGTCACAGCTATTAGTCCTAGAAACCTAAAATTTGGAGGGTAGTGCTACTATATACTTTTAGTATGCACTAAAAAAAAGAAGTTTGCGAAATCTCCCCTGATGGAGCGTTGTGATGCGGTGTTGATAAACAATCTCCCCTGATGAAGCGTTGTGATGCGGTGTTGATGAACAATTTCCCCTGATGGAGCGTTGTGATGCGGTGTTGATGAACAATCTCCCCTGATGGACCGTTGTGATGCGGTGTTGATGAACAATCTCCCCTGATGAAGCGTTGTGATGCGGTGTTGATGAACAATCTCCCCTGATGGAGCGTTGTGATGCGGTGTTGATGAACAATCTCCCCTGATGGAGCGTTGTGATGCGGTGTTGATGAACAATCTCCCCTGATGGAGCGTTGTGATGCGGTGTTGATGAACAATCTCCCCTGATGGACCGTTGTGATGCGGTGTTGATGAACAATCTCCCCTGATGAAGCGTTGTGATGCGGTGTTGATGAACAATCTCCCCTGATGAAGCGTTGTGATGCGGTGTTGATGAACAATCTCCCCTGATGGAGCGTTGTGATGCAGTGTTGATGAACAATCTCCCCTGATGGAGCGTTGTGATGCGGTGTTGATGAACAATCTCCCCTGATGGAGCGTTGTGATGCGGTGTTGATGAACAATTTCCCCGCAGTCAAAGACGCGGGTAGTATCTTTCCTGATGGTGTTTGAAATCCAGGATAACCTGGTAATCCAAGATTTTCAGTGAGAACTAATAGATGGAGAACACCAAGATTCTTTGAAAGTTCATAATGGTAATAAATCTTTTATATTTTTTTTAGAAGGTACTAGTCGTTACGATTTGTATCAAAACGTAAAACAAATGCGGTGGGACGTAACGCAGAGGATTCAAATGCGGTGGGACGTAACGCAGACGATTCAAATCCCATATTGTCCTTTAGCTTTTTTAATTTTTGTTTCACGGTCATGCGTTTGACCTCTTCTCACCTGATGGACAGTGGTGATGTGATCGAAGATGTAGCACGCTTGTCTGGAAGATACCTATTTACATTTTGTTTTCTTTTTTTTTTGTTATAATTGCTCGACAAACTGGTATACAGCCCGCCTGATAGTAAGCGGTTACCGTCGCCTATTGACAAGAAGTATTGCCAATGCGTTGCCTGTCCTGAAGGACTCTTTTAACTTTTTTTTTGAAGCGTTTCATTTTGTAGTTTAGCGGAAATACCTCAGGAGGAAATACCATTCCACAACGTGCACGACTTGACTTTACCTTCGACTTGATGACTCCTAGATTGTATTTATCGGGGCAAACAGACGCTGGCAATGAGTTCCATTCCTTTGCTAATGGTGTTGATGTCTACTACTACAAATTTTTTAATAAATTAAGTAGGTAAATTATACCTGTTTGGTCAAAGGATTTCGCATCGCCAACCATTATTAGCCCGTTCACACTCATGCGATTACAAGCACGGTGATAAATCTGATGTTACAATATCATGTTGATTAGATTGCCACTCAGCTGGTTTGCGAATTCAATGTGATCTACTCTTTCGACACAAAGTCTGCGATAGTGTTACCAATTTCAACAGTTTGCTGTTTTTGTTTGGCAATTAATATTATAATTATGATCTAGTAACTCTACTTTTACTTAACAAGATTTATTTACAGTTTATCAAATACTATATTATATTGATATTATATTGTGCCATATCCGGGGCAAGAATAGAACCCTGCGTCCCGTGGATGTAGTAAAACCTGACAAGGTTGTAAAACACCAGGGGAAAAGCAGTAGCACTCACTTATGTACTCAACACATTACTGGCAATCACCAATGCGCCTGCCAAGCGTGTTGATTATCGAAAACTACACTTATGCAAAAGAGTATTTTTTGTATGGCTACAAAAATCGTGCAAAAATCTTTAATAAGGTAACAGAGAGCATGAAAGAGAATGACACTATACGTTTTAAAAATAAGCTAAAGGCACTTATCTTCTTGAGAAATGTTACTACACAGTGACAGAGTTTTTAACTGACTACTTGAGCAATGTTTAGTTTTTAGTATGTACTTTTAAATATTTAAAAGGATTCAATCTGGCATTTTTGAAAGAAACGTCGTAATTTTTATTTAATTACATTTTAATTAGTTTTTTCGAGTTATTTCATGTAATTTTAGTGGCATTTTAACCGGTGTAACTTGGATAAAATAGCACATGTGTGATGTAGTGAAATATAAGTGTATTGCGTGTCTTTTTTAAATGATGGTTTTTTTCCTGTAAAAACTAAGTTTTTCTGCCACTATTTAAACTGGGTTATGACTTGACGGAGACTCTTGACGACTTGACTATAAAAATATAATTAATTATATCACTTGACATTGGCTAAATTGATTGGAGCACTCCTCAGAAGCCATTATACGAAGAAAAAGAAAGAAATATTTACCTGTATATAACTACATGCATGCCTAATAATGGGTATAATTAAATGTTTATAATGTTTATGTTTTGTTTTTGTTTTTTATTATTGTTTGAATGCTACATCATGTACCTACATTCTGACAAATAAATTACTATGAACTATGGCAAGTCATATCATTGTCTTCCATGAGGGAGGCCTCGTACAACAGTGGATGTCTAGCGGCTGACGATGATGATATATATATATCTCGGTCACCCAGCTCATATAGCCTGGGTATTGTAGTGAGGTTATCATCAATGTGGCAAGTGACAAATTCGACGTTGATCGATTGTTTTCGTGTTCTGCCCACAGAACACGAAAGGTACCACAGAAATTCAAATGATGTCTATAATAAGCTAAGATAAGGTAGGTACGATTAGCCCCAAGGCGGCGCCGGCGCGCGCGGTGTTTCCCGCGCGCCCCAGAGCAGGCATTTGTAAAGGTAAATCTTTACAACGAAAGAGAGGGGGTCCAGATAGACCAACGCTGCCAGGGTCGCGGAAGATTATTACTGTTCCCGTAACCCCAGCAAAAAGCGTGTGAGGAAACACCGGTGTGGTTTTTAGTTGGTTAAAGTCCAACATATCCCCCACAAGCCCCCGCTAGTGAGAGAATCCATGAGGATTTTCCACACCGAAAAAAAAAAAAAAAAAGTATGAACTTCATCATCATCAACGCAGCTCAGATTAGTTGGCCATTGCTGGGTGAAACCCTCTCTTACCCCAAACGTCACACCAATCTTTGGAATTCGCATATATGTCTTTCTCTCTACGGCCTCTATAGCGTCCGCCAGGCACCTGGTAATTGATACCTGACGGTGGTTGGTAATGCAAAATTCGGCCTGCAATGATAGCTTTTGGTAAACTTAAAATAATTGGAAGCAAATGCGCAGCAGCAGAATAAAGCTCCTGTCATTTAAAATAGCAACACATTTTACACATTTTTATGATTGAATTAAAGAATTACTTTGGATTTAGGTTGTTTATTTTCAATATCACAGAATATATAACACACAAAATAAATACATTTAAAATCGAAACAATAACAAGACGAATATCGACACAAGATTCTCACACAACATGAAACAACGATGTATGTTCTTACATTTTTGACCATGCAAAGTGGGTGTTCACAGGATGCAAAGTGGGTGTTCACAGGGGTATGCCAAGTTGCATAACAAAATGAATGAGCTAGATCCCAAGAGACAATCACGTAAGTATTACTTTTTGATCCCAGAATTTTCCAGATATTAGTGTCACATGTCATAACCCACCCACAACAATAACTCTTACTTATCTGGTAATTAAATTTCCAGAATGATTGTACCTAGGTGTAACTTCATCGATAACGTCTTGTAAAACGATGGGGATGGTGGTGGTTCGTCATGGATCCAGCGGGTAGTACAGTACTATAGCACTGCTGTAATTGAGACTGGATCATTGTTTCGTCACAGTTTACCAGCCGCCCCACCCGCTGCGCCACCCGTGCCCGCCGTACCCGCGGTACCCGCCGTGTCCGCCAATGTATGCACTGTGGCCGCCGTAGCCGCCATAGCCACCGTATCCGCCGTAGTTGTTACTGTAGCCGCCGTATCCGCCGTAACCGCCGTACGAGGGATAGGAGCTGTAGCCGTAACTGCCGTAGCCGGCTGAGACCGCGCCCAGTAGAGCCGCCAGCGCGAGGATGCAGGCCTGTGCATGAAAACAACATTATCAAGAAGTGCATTTATGATTATATACAGGGCTTAACATAATATCCCTATAAGCCCGGGGAGGGGGTGTTCTTACACATCAAGGCGAATAACTATAGTTCAACCACATTTTAAATTTCGCAGTTTTTAATTCATGAAATGACACGTAAACATCCTGATATTCCTCAAGAAATGTTCCTAACACAGCATGAGGATGTTACGGTAAGTTATGGATACCTTACGTAGGGCTACCTCACGCTGTGTTAGGTACATTTCTGGAGGAGTTTCAGGAATTTATTGCGGAATTTCAGGATATTTCCAAGGCATTCATGAATTAAAAACTTCTAATTTTAAAAAGTCTTCGAACTAAAGTTATTCGCCATGATGTGTAGAATACCCCCTCCCTGGGCTTATAGGGATATTATGTTACACCCTTAACATAACATAACACCCAACAGACACATACATGATGAACAATTAAACTGTATGAAATTTGTCGGTTCTATCACCGAGAATAAAAATAAATAAAATGAAAATCACCGTTGTTAGAAAATTAACGCTATGAAATAAATTTCCATTAATGTTTTATTTCATTAAATTAAAAGTAGTCTCGGTTAGAGGTACTTAACAAATCAATAACAGTAACTACTTTGATAAACCTATTGGTTTAAAGATTTAAATTAATTATTTGATAGCTACTTCTAACTGAGCAAATTTGTATGGTGAAGCCTGGGGATAATTAATCTATGGGTAAGGCCATTGAGTTGCAAACTATGACATCAATGAGTGCAGCTATAATCATACATACATACATAGACACACGCCTTTTTCCCCGAAAGGGTAAGCAGAGCCTCATTTCACTGTGGGTTGCACCATCGTGGGAAATAGATGTGGCAAGTGGTGAGCTCATCGCCGCCATTTCTTCCCACGACTAACTCTGCTAACGCTTTCTTCCAGTAATAACACATTCCAGGATAAATCTTATACCAACGAATCTTACAAACAAGTCCGGGTAAATATGATTTTATTTAAGTTTGGATTTATATATAAGGATATAAGACACAGCACATGCCACCATTTTTTAAATAGATTAATTATTTAAATGTGATTTTAAATGGAATTCGAATAAAATGTTTGGAAACTTACAAAGTATTTCATGTTGAAGCTGTTTGCACAGGATTCGCGACGAATGTGTATCTGTGAGCGCATCTCCCGGCTTATATACCGACACAATGCTCCGACACGGCTCAAACCCAGTTCTATGCAAAATTATAATTTTTATGAGTCTAGTGTCTTCCGTCGCTGCAGGCGAGGACAAGCCTCTACCCAATAAGGACTAATAAATAACTCTGCTACATTATGCATCTAAATATACAATACATTGCTCTTTATCCTACAGATATAATTTACACCAACAGCATCAGAAAAGAGATGTAAAGCAAAGCATCTTGTTAGACGAATCTCACGATATATAGGTATAGGAAGGAATTTTTTCGGCACAGATGATATTGGAATCGGAATTTAGATAATAATTATTATTAGGCCACTGTTTTAATCATTGTTGCTGATTATGTTGTTCACCGCGCTAAACTTAAACACTGTCAGTCTACTTATATCCATCGAGGAGTGCCGTTGTCCACCTTTCGTCTCCATCATCAGATCATCTCGCTGTCATATTGTATTTGAATTGAACCTGGGGTGACATGAACCTAACCCGTATTTTCATCGGGTCAGGTATGCCAATTTTCAGCTCAATCGGATATCGGTAAGTGGTCGAAAATTCGATCGCCAGATTTGCCACATTACTAACAACAACACATTTCACAAACAGATGAAATTAAATAAAAGCTTTTAATTTTGATCCTGTCAGACTATGATTTTGTTTAGTCCTTTTAATTTAGGCAATACCTGAATAGCAAACATCGTTTGACAGCAGCACTAAACACGACGTTAAGCTGAGGCTGGACCTGTTTAGCCGCACACGTAGGGAAATACCAATTTTTACACATTCCTTCACGTAGGGTCTTGATGGGTATTTTTTGTATTTCTTTTTTTTCTATGTTGTTTCTATTGTTGTGCGTGTTTGTGTGTGCTAAAAAAATAAATCTTTCTTTCTTCTTTCTTTCTTTCTAAACTAATTTTAGTTTATTTATAGTCTAGTTTGTACCAAGAGAATCGACGCCATTATCTGTCAAACAAACAACTAACAACAACGGAAACACTTGACTTACTTCTAATTCTAATTCTAGGTGGGGGTGTTAAGACCTGCAGTGACATCCTGCTGTGGGGAGTATTGTGCATTATCCCCCTTTTTTATTTTTTTTGTCGAGGTGAAATCTACAAACATTTACCGTATTGCATTGAGGGTGCAATACGGTTATGCGAGGTTCACGGACTTGTGGACTCACTACAACACCCCGGTGTCCATCCTCTGCGCATGTCGATGGGCTCCGGGATCTCCTACGGACCGCACCGGTGCCCATCTCGCGCGGCGCCCAACAGGGCCCATCCCGTGGTTGGCCAAAAAGCCAACCACAAACACTCCCTCCAAATGTGGCAGCACAGGGTCCACTCTGTGCTGCCAGCGTCCAAGGGCTCGTAGAAGGGTGGCCAGAGCCCTCACCACCACCTCCGACCACCACGCGAGCCCAGTGACATTTCTCTTCTCCACCACGAAAACGCGCTCGTGTCATCGTGGCGAAAGAGGGAGATGTCACTTCCTACCTGGCCATCATCTATCTTCCAAACATAGCTCGGCGGGAGTGGCACCAGCTACGCCCGGAAGGTAGAGAGGGCAAACTACCTTTTCGCTGTTTATTCCCACATTAGAGTTTGGATTAACCCAAAGTCAAACAAGGGAACAAACAGCCCTTCCCTGCTGTCTCATCATCCAGGCATAGTAGGGAGCCACTCTGCCTGGGTGATGAGAGGGCAGCTCCTCCCCGTTGCGAGTGGCGTCACGCTCGATGGATCAAATGTGCCGCCAGTCGCAAACAACGGTTCTCCACCTCGCTCATCGGGCACCTCTGACCGGCCCTCTCACTGTGCCCTCTGCTAATCAGAGGGACACGCGGAGGGCCAGCTGCCTTCCCGCCCCAAATATGGGGGGGAACGTCTAAGGTTGGGGTCAGGGTGATGGTCGGCCCACTATCCAACTCATCGCAAGTTAGAGAGCCAACACACCAGCACCCTTACCCCAACACTCCATCCCGTTGGCGGTCTCCTTCCCTTTCGCTGCAGAGATCTGCCATGCAGTGATCTGGAGAGAGACCGCCTGCCTTCCCTCCGTCGTATCCTCCAGATGTAACTCGAGTACACCTAGAGGATAAGAAGGAAACGCCTCGTTTCCACACGAATTTGACGTTCCAAATTCAAATCACTTTATTCCCTAGGGAGTTTCATACAACTTTATATCCCTTAAGAGATAATGCTTTACTTTACGTTGAGGTTGCTTGATATGTAATTGGATATTGACGAGCAGGTGGTGTGAAAACGTAGTTTATTTACCGTAAACTCTTACGAGATAGTTTGGGTGCATCCGTATTGATCCCAGGAATACATCCCACAAGCTAAATAATAAAAGCCATTTATTCCCTTAATAATTATAATTAACAGTACTATTAATTATACATGTTATTAGGTACCTACTTAGTGGTAGGTAGTTAGGTTAGAAACTCACAATAATTATAATTATATTAAGTATAAAATTATGCCAAGTACCAAGTAGTATAACTAGGTACCTACATAGTATATGCAAAATCACAATTTTAATATTTTTTATATATAATATAATACTTAGGTACAATAATTCAGAATCAAAATCTTTACATACAAATAACTTAAGTATCTATTTTTTTTTATACAGGGGTGTCCATAAACGGACATTAAAGTAACAAGCTAAAAGTAATAATAATTATTCCAGATTCTGACCACGGTCGAGCTTATTCATGAGCGGAGGCAGCTGTAGTAGAGAGGGTTTTAAAATATGTAAGCTTTTTTTCCTCTCTTTTCTAGAGTGGAATGACAGCGCATCCAACGGCCAAATGTGTCTTTTAGTATATGACCTATGACATCATTTCACATCACATTTAATTATATAAAAATTAAAAATGCAAATAACTCTGTCTGTCTCTCTGTATGTTTGATAACTTTCGCGACTAGACGGCTGAACCAATCGTTGATAAAATTTGTCAAAGTTATAGCATATTAGTGTGAGGAAGGACATAGGATAGTTTTTTTTTAAGGAAAAATAACATTATTTTGTGATTGTAGTTAACTAAAAGCTGATTATATTAAGGCTTTGTTTGACAATCAATAAGTAAAAGTAATAATAAGAAAGTAAATGTTTAAGTAGCTCAGCTCAGCGAGTTAAATACTTAGACGTTGAATCCTTTCGTTAACTATTAACTTACAAAGCAGATAAAGTGGTGATTAACACTACTGAGAGATTGTGAAACGCAAATACTTGTTTACTGAGTAGTTATATTTGAAGTACCTAGCTTTCTTAGATCTTTACTTATTGATTGTGAAACAAAGCCTTAGTTTATTACTAGGTATTATATTATATTATGTTAAGCAGAGTGCGCCACAGAACATAAAAAAGTAATTAGTTTGTTTTTTTCCGTACCGCGACTGCACGGGTGTTCAGCTTGTATATTATGCTAGTATACCTATATACGTATGGATTTACAGCAGGATTTGGTAAGATTTATTCTAAATATCATCCATATGGATGAAACTCATAATAAAAAACTACCTGTGCTCGGAATCCAAAAATCCCCCACCATTTTGACGAATTATGTGTTGATCGATATTGTAAACTTACTTATACAACTTACTTACTTACGTACTTAACAATTTATAACAGTGGCTGGGCCAATTGTGTTGACACATTCTAAAATCTGGATCCAAGAAAACTTTTCATCTCCAAGCTCAGTTTCCTGGGAAGAATAACGTGGGCGAAACCGCGAGCAACCGCTAGTATTATCATCATCATCATTCGATAGATGAGCACTGCTGGACGAGGGCCAGGAATTTATTATTTGGAGGGGATTTTCCATAATTATCACGCTTAGCAGATCGACCCTCATAATATAAATGATGCTGCCCACCCCTGGAATAATCCCTTAGTCGGTTTTAACGACTATCCACGGGAGGAGACAGATGAGTATATTTCTAGGTCGGTAGGTAAGTATTTTTACTACTTAAAAATATATGATTTGACTGATTTTTATTGTTATTAAAATCAAAAGGTCTACTCTTGTCGCTGCATTCTTCAGCGACAGACCATCATTCACACGGCTAACGATCTCTACTCCTGCATCATCAATTATGTTTCTCGAACGAGCACAATTATCAAAGGTCGTAAAGTTTTGTACACGACGGCACGTCGGCGTCGCTACTGTTGTAGCTGTAGCGTGGTGTAAGTAGACCCTCCGTTTCTTCCCATTGATGCCGTACCAGGGGAGGGCACCGATTCGCCTGCCAAGGGTGGTAGTTATGGCATATTTCCCCTTTTGAATTCTATGGGGAGGCAGCGTCCGGCAGTGGACATCTTGTCTAAACATCCACTTTATCCAGATATCATCAGAAAGATTTTAAGTACCTATTTTTTATAAGCTTTTATTTAACTTGGTGTCTTTTATTTACCCGGACTTGTTGTTAAGGTTCGTTGGTATAAGGTTTGTCCTGGCTGCTAGATTATTATGGAATGTGTTATTACTGGAAGAAAGCGTTAGCTGAGGAAGTAATGGCGACGATGAGCTCACCACTTGTCACGTCTATATTCCACTATGGTGCAACCCACTGTAAAAAGGGGCCCGTTGAGGCTCTGCCTACCCCTTCGGGGAAAAAGACGTGTGTCTATGTATTTATGTTGTTTAACTTGACCTGTTACTGTGAGAAAAATATTTAAACTGAATTTTGAACCAGTTACCCTCCACGGATTGAGCAGAAATTTGGTATATCTGTCAAATTCCGATGACAATACAATACGATGGTGACAGCGAGCTGATCTGATGATGGAGACGGAAGGTGCATAACGGCACTCCTCGATGGATAATAGTTGACTGGCCGTGTTTGGACTCAATTTGATCAGCACACCGTTCCGATCACTGATATCATAAAAGCTTGTCTGGAAAAAATATTTTTAAACAAAAAATATGTTCTCAAACATGCATGAATATTCATACATTTTTACGAGAACCTTCTTCAAGATGAATCGACCGCATCCTCACATTCGTCTATCTATATACCATGCTACACCTCATTACACCGGCATCTACATTTCTGTAGGCAGTAATGTAGGTGCAGGTGTAATGTATTAAATAGCAGTAACAATTTTTCAAACAAAAAAATAACGAATATGATACAATGGCACAGTTTAGATTGTAAAACTGTGACAATGGGATCATTCTTATATTCTACGTACTGGTTCAGAGGGGCTAGTCTGCAAATTTGACAAGCAACTTACACGGCCGTGGGTGTACACTTCATGGATTTTTGTACGGGATTTGAGGTTCTCAAGGTGCCCGCTAGGGGCGCTCTTCGATTTCTCAATACTAAAATCCGTGTAGTGTACACCACACGGCCGTGTAAGTTGCTTGTTACATTTGCAGACTAGCCCCACAGGAAACAGTTAGGTATATTGTTGATTATGTTTATGCAGAGTTTTCCTATTCAGCAAAATTGGTTTCAACGGTTAGGTAAGCTATTTACAGGCTATTTAACATCTACTCCCAAAGACTTTAGTTAGTTCTCCCGTGATCATGGCGCATGCAACTGTGCCGAAATATCGGGTACAATTAAAACTCAAAAATCATGATAAATATCCCGTTTCTACTGAAAATTATTTACAGGTGCTGTTTTAAATTGCCTTGTAAGCTCTTACCTGCCGTAAGTCCGTAGCGTCAGCGCGATCCGTTGTTGAATTGGTCAAAACATCATCTATTCAAGGCAATCGTGCGGGTACGACTCCCACTGAATCTGAATTCATGGGTCATATTTAAATTAAACGATTATACTTATCTTAAATTCTGCAAATTGCGTTAGAATCGTTGGTCGCACCCTTTTCTATTAGTCAGTTATTAGTATGCGCATATTGTGTTTGGTCACAATCATTCAATGTTTTATGAGCTGGTTGATGCTTAGGCTTAGTGCGCTGCACTAAAAGGTCTGCTGCAGCTTGTCCTGAGACCTATTTGACCCCACACAACACATATCGATGCGTTCCTACCTACCTACTACTACCAGTTTTTATTTTCGTTTTTATTTAATTATATTTTTGTATACCAGTTCTCCTTAGTGCTAGATTTTTGTGTTTTGTTTTCATGTGTTATGTATGTGTGTTGTGTCCTCTTGGGGGAAATAAACAAATTTTCTTTCTTTCCTATCTAGGCCTTCCTTGAGCCCTAGTTTTAGGAATTTCAGACACTATTCGAACTATTTCACTAGGGTCTCAAGTGCACTCTCTGCTAATGAGAATAACCTATCTTTTTGCATAACAAGGACTACGAGTCATCCTCCGTCCATCCGATTCCATAGCTCTTCGAACTAAACATGTCTCTGCGGTGTCGCAATCTCACTAAATTACCTAAATATGATAATTTCCCAAATGAGGCTACAAATCCGGCTCGTGTAAACAAACATTCAGAAAAGAGTAGTAATACCAATCATTTGAATTGACCGAGTATGCGAAGCGAACGAGCGTTACTCCAACAACTGGCAAAATATGCTTTTTTCTGTTCGAATGTACGTATGTATGTTGGTACTCGCGTACAGGTAATATTTTTCAACTAATCTTGACGAAACTTGATGTACAGCTTTTAAAACGGCATAGTTTATTTTTGTCGTCGGCGATTAATATTTCTCAGAAGCAGTCGGTACGTACTCAATAATAAACAAGAATTTTGAATATAATTAAAATCGGTCAAAAGGTTTTCTAGATACACAGGTGAGTTTTTTTTTCAGGGTACCTTAGTCGTAACCTGAATCCGTGAGAGTTATCGAAAAGTGATGTAAGGATCCATTTAAAAAAAAAAAAGTTCTGTATTTAAAAAAGTAGAAAAATCTTTACAATTTAACTGATTTATTTATTTTTATAAAAAAAAAGCCTTTGGGTTTTTTATTTGATCATAAGGATCAAAGTTTTATATAAGTTTGTGCTTGCAAGGTCTACTGTTCGCAGAACTACTAGTTAATTAGGCACTAGGTCTCCATAAGCTGATTTTAGCCCGACAGGTTGGTACTATCAGCCATGTTGCTTATTATCAAGGAGGTGAGATGTCAGATGTTACACACCATATGCGACTGCTGTAAGGCTCGCTCGTTTATTTGTTTTACTTCGCCTTTTTGCATTTTACATCGATATTACACATCTGGCACTAATGTGATTGATTGAGCTAAAGCAAGGTTATATTATGTACATAAGCTTACTAATGTATATAAACTACTAGAATGAGCAAGGAATAAATTATGCTAAGTATACGTTGTATGTTCTTGAGTTCCATCCATATTTATTATTTATTTTTATTTTTATACAACTTGGATGACGGATCAAGCAGATGGCCCACGTGATGTTTAGTGGTATCTTCTGCCTATGAACAGTGCATTACCTCACAGGTCACGTCCACCTAGGACGCACCCTATGTGGCATTGCACTGCGCCCGCCACCCTGATTAAAGATGAAAGTCTCATGTGCCTGTAATTTCACCGGCACTTATACCCTTCTAACCGGAACACAGCAATGCGAGCACTACTGTTTTGCGGCTGAAATAGGTATAGTGGTAGTACTTCCCCGGACTAGCTCTTTCACAAAAAAGCTCAAGTACCTAATAACGCATTTTTATCCTAGTCTAAAGTTACCTGCTTGTGTAAATGTTGACCATTTTCTCCTGAGGGCTTATTACAGGTATTCGGAATAATTAAAACCGAATGTGTTAAAAAAAATGTCGTTTTTGTATGCAGCTGGTGAGCGCCCCTAGCGAACTTTCTGAGAAACGCATTAAAACCATACACAAAAACAAATATCGACTCGCAGTTCGATAGTAGGGGTGTTTGGTAGTAGTAAGGCTTTTTTGTGAAAGAGTTCGCCTGTGGAAATACTACCACATACCTATTTCTACCGCAAAGCAGTAGTGCTCGCATTGCTGTGTTCCGGTTTCAAGGGTCAGTGCCGTTGAAGTTACAGGCACATGAGACTTTGCATCTGACAACAACAAACTAATTAAGAACGTACAATGGGCGGTCTTATAGCTAAAACCGATCTGTCTGGAAGAGATTATATAACCTTACCACAGGATGCGTCCTAGGTGGACGTGACCTATGACGTAATGCATGTTAAAGGCAGATGTTACCGCTTAATATTCCGTCAATAAAGAATAAAAATACAAAATGCAATACTTAGACAAACCTGTAACCTTGTAAACCTGTACTTGAAGATATGACTCTTTCTTTCCTTGTCTTTGACTCTTCTGGGACATGCATTCCCACATGGTGGTGGAGTCACCTATTCTTCCCTCGACTCTAATACACTCGTCTCTAGCCTTGATATCAATGAAAAGTTGAAAAATAAAACATGGGTGTAGAAAACAAAAACATTTATTTAGCTCAGTCAGAATGTTTAGTGTCACCGAATCACCAGCCGTGCTTCACAATATGGCGCGCGGGCGCGGAGTGCACAGTCTTGATGATCCTGATGACTCGGGCCGGAGCGTGGTGTACAATGGGAGCGTGGTGGACGATGGGAGCGTGGTGGACGATGGGAGCGTGGTGGACGATGGGAGCGTGGTGGACGATAGGAGCGTGGTGGATATCGGTATGGAGTGTGTCGAAGTGCGAACCATGTAGGATGGGAGTATCGATGTGCGAGTGCGAGCTGATGAGTGGAGCGTGGTGGAAAGCGTCCAGGTGTAGGGGGGCGTGGAGGGGGGCGTGGAGGTGAGCAGACGAGTGCAGGTGTGAGTCCAGGTGTAGGGGGGCGTGGAACAGGTCAGAGGAATGCAAAGGCGTGTGTAGGTGAGCAGACGAGTGCAGGGGTGCGTGCAACAGCGAAGAGTGACCCAGCGAAGAGTGACCCAGCGAAGAGTGGAGAGGAGCGTGGTGCAACGTAGGAATGTGTGCGTGAGTGCCCAGGAGCGGGTCGTGATGCAGGTGCGGGGTCAGCAGGCCGCCGGGCTCGCCGTAGATGCCACGCTTGTCGCGGGGGGACTCTTCAGCGGGCGCTGCGGTTACCACGGCCAGCGCCAGGACGGTACACACCTATGAACGGACAAGAGAACATTAGCAATAATTTCACAGTTGTATAGTTGAGCAGCAGTTTAGTTGTTCAGTTGTATGTTGAGTCGAATGTATCATTCGAAGACTGCCCCTTGTTCAGTGATAGGTACAGATAAAACTCACCGTTATAACTTTTCAAACTATCATGATTATGTACATACTTCTTACTAGAAACAGGATATTTACCATAGTTTTTGAGTTTAAATTGTTCCCGATATTTCGGCACAGTTGCATGCGCCATTATCACGGGAGAATTAATTAAATAACTAACTCATCCGCTCACTGAGCTCTAACATTTTTTAAAGGATGGGTTATATCTTTAGAACTTGTCCTTTGATTTAGGCATTCCCCATAATAAGTGAAGTTAACAGGCTAATACAAATAACCACCTTGAAATAAGCCTTATCGATACATTGACCTCATTAGTCATGTAGATTAGATCAGTTTAGTTTCAAGACTAAATCCATTTGCATCTTAAACTGATACTATTATTGATAAAGATGACACCGAAAACTGAATGTAACTCTTTAGATAAATGTAAGTAGCTACTTACGAAGACCTTCATGTTGATTTAATTGAAGATGTTCGATCGGAAGGAGCGAAACGGTTGTGATACCATGAGACAGTTCAGGGCACATTTATATGAGCTAAGGGCTATTAATTTGGATGTTGCGAAACGGTCCTTCCAAGTCGTCACCAAGAACTATCACGGTAAACCTGATATGAGGAAATCACCAGAAACCACCTAAAGTTGGGAAAGAGTCAAATTATTCATTGATACAAATGCGGCTCATCTCATTTATTAAATGTTGACACAAGACGCGCCGGCCTCGGGCACGAAGGGCAACTCACTTCAGCAGTAAATCATCTCAATTGTACCTACCTACTTGTACTGGGTTTACCTAATCGTAATAAAATATCTCATTATCTTCTTCTAGCGTATCAATGGTTTGCCTTTTTTTTAAAATGATTTTTACAGTACAAAGTAGCACCTTCTACAGCATTGTCTGTGGCTTTGTTAAGGTCCTCCCTTGTGCAGGTGGTGGGACACAAGGAACAGCTGAGTAAGTGAGGCCTGGACTGAATGGTAGCTCCACAGTCGCATTCAGTCCAGGAGGAGTCTCGCATTCCCATTTGCAGAGGTCTTGTCTGCAGCGGCCAACTTGGGTCCGGAAGCATCAACAATATCACATAATGAACGTATGGTTTATTATCCCTCAAATACATCCCGTACAACAATGTAAAAACAAGGTATTTTTTTTCAGTTATACGTTTTTATTGAAAAGAAAGATAATAATGATGTAGATAATGTACTAAACCTTTTTAAAAAAGTAGGTATTCATCACACTTCTTTCCACATCAATCTAGGGCATTAAACAGTCTCAAAAATACAATCTTGGAAACCGTGAGAAAATAAATTCATTGGATGAACAAGCGCAACTCCTTGAACTTTACGACACATTAGGAAGGTACCTGGTAGTTTATAGGATATAAATTAGTTGTAGACTGTACCTACCTAACTCCTTTTCTATGCATGTTCAACAGCGACCTCACTGGAGTTTCCTAAACGCAAGAAGGATCATCAACAAGTGGTACATCAAAAACGAGCGAGCCTTACCATAGTCGCATATGATGGTAACATCCGACTTCTCACCTTCTTGGTAATAAGCAACATGGCTGATAGTAACAAGCTCTCGGAAAAATACGCGCTTCCTGTTACACACTTCCGTCCCTTTTCACGAAATTACTCCCAAATTGCAGGAAAGAAAGAGGAAAGATGTTTCACATTAAAATATTAAAAACAAGACTGCCATGATATTAAGATACAAATGTAAGTCCACTAAAAAGTAAAAAAAAACAAAGAACGTGCAGTAAATACCTTGTTATATACATCAAGGACCTAGCCGTCCATTGTTCTGTATTTTTTTTAGGTAATACTATCAAGTTTATTTTGTGGTGTACAATGAAGTGCTAATCAATCTATCTACATTCGAAAAGCTGAAGAAAATATAGATAACGCCTACATAAAGATGAAAGAAACTGATTTTGCTTCTTGATCGATGAAACACAGTAGGCGTTCAGACAACATATCCTCACGAACTCACGAAATACGAATCTTCTCTCAAGTTCTTCACTTGTCAAACGTGAACTATTAGTTATTGACACACAAATTACCTGAGTATTATGGTACATATAAATAAACGAATAGGAGGGCATTATTATCTCTAGATATCGATTAAATTCAATGCTAAGTACTTAGATTAAAATAATTGTTGTTCTTCTATAAATACGGAAAAGGGAACCAACCTTGAATTTCAATGTCAGATTAGGGGTTTTTAGGGCATCCAAGTTGTCCCATTCATAGGCGGGTTAATCTAGGTTTGTGGTAGATTTGTGTTATCCAAACTACTCCAATTCTGTTTTCTGGTAAAACCCAGAGGGTTTTAGGAACAAAAAATAGATAGATAGAACATTTTTGATTGCACAATTTAAAAGTACTGTACCTCGGCGAACTTAATGCTAGGTAGCATTCTCTTCCACCTAGAGAGAAGATTTAGCTAAGAAAAAAACAATTTCTGTTTTTCCGCATGAAGGTCAGCGGCCCTCCGCTTCCGAAAACATTTCAAAGTCCGCCCTACAATAATCACTGACCTTACCAATTTGTCAATGAAAAAACATTTTCTTTATATTGTAATCCCGCGATAAGATACCATTATCCATCCGCTAACCATATAAAACTCATCAACGACTCTACCATGTACCAAAAAGTTTTCAATAATGAAGGTTTTAATACTTCTGGCGGTAGTCGGGTTGGGGGTGGTGTTGGCTGAAGAGACTATCCTGCTGTATTATCATGAGAATGTTGGGATACCCGAGGCGGCCAGGATCAAACATGTTGAGCAGGCGATGGACTTTGATGGCAGGATAGTGGGAGGATCACCTGCTGCAGTCGGGACGTATCCTTTTCTGGTTTGTAAATCAAGTCAACCTATTACGATCGAAAATAAGACAAACATTAGTGCTCGTAGCATTAAAGACTTAATGAATGCTTACGAGTAACATCAATAATGATGTTTACAGGTGGGCCTAGTCATTACTCTGACTACAGGAGGGAGTTCAGTCTGCGGTTCCTCCATGCTCAGCAACACCCGAGCTGTCACGGCTGCGCACTGCTGGTGGGACGGCCGCAACCGCGCGCGGCAATTCACCCTCGTCTTTGGATCAGCGAGGCTGTTCAGTGGAGGCACCAGAGTCGTAACGAGCAATGTGGCCATGCATGGCAGCTATAACACAAACACCTTGAGCAACGATGTCGCAGTCATTAGCTTTAGCCACGTCGCCTACACCAGTAAGTTGAAAGAGGCATATATTCATTCCTGCGTATATTCATTGTCATCATCAATCTATAGCCTGGAAGAGATCGCTCTCAGCGATAAGGCCGCCCATTGTTTAGCCTGTTTTTGAATGTTATTATTATTATTTGTATTGTTTCTGTGTGGTAATCAATAAAGTGTTAAGACCCTAACCCATCTATCTATCTATCTATAGCCGTTCATTTCTCTACGGCACTATGTTGATGGTGATGTAGGGTTTCACCAAAGCTTTAACAATTTGTGTCAGCTTAGTGAGTAGTTACTTTGCGTAGATCGTAAGAAAGGAGACAATAAAATATCTTGGATTTTTCCAGATGTAATAAACCGCATCGCTCTGCCTTCTGGATCTCTGCTGAACAGCAACTTCGCTGGTGCTTCCGCTCAAGCTGCAGGATATGGGCGAACAAGTGACTGTAAGAAATTTCAAATTTTTAGATCTTCTTACAATATGAACGTAGCATAAATATGTTGAAAATTTGAGTTTAGAATCAATCAAATGCTAAGATATCCATAAAGTGTTATTCCTTCCAGCTGCTGGAATCTCTCAAAACCAGGTCCAGAGTCATGTAACCTTACAAGTGGTCAACAACGCAGTCTGCCAACAAGCGTTCGGCTCCATGATCCTCGCGTCCACATTGTGTACTAGTGGGTCTAACGGCAGAAGTACCTGCGGTGGAGACTCGGGAGGTCCACTGGCTATTACCAGTGGCGGACAAAGAGTTTTGGTACGTACTAAACTAGTGGTTTACCCCGAATTAAGACCTCGCGAATACACGCGATGTAGGTAGGTTACCCACTTTATTTACCCCGGTAACCAACCGACTTCTAAAAACATTTACTGAGATCAAAATTTCACGGGACCACCTCGAGAGAATTTCCCACATCATCGAAAGAACCTTTTATAACTAACCAAAGGGGCGTAAACTACCTATTAATATAAGTAGCTGACCAAATTAATTGATCACGTCAATTCTCATCCGAAAATAATCTAGCACGTGTGTCATTCATGATGTGTATTGCAAGAAAACCATATGATATGCATCGTTAAAAAGTTTCGAGCATAAAAATTAGACCTACACCGTCGTTTAAATTCCTCGAAATGGGAGGTCAATAATGGATCTTATATTGGTTATTTTTATAGGGTAAAAGGTTCTAAATTCTTCAATTTTAGTTTTTTTCTGTATTTGTGTCACAAAAGCTACAAGCATACCAAATTTCAGCATTGTGGGATTGCTGGAAGTAGGTAGGTACCCTAGAGGTTTTGTTTTCTTACATTTTATATTTACGCTAATATCTCAAAAAACTACATAGTCTAAAACATAGTCACAGATAAAATACAGTTATATAATATAAATATAGCTATACTAGTTAAATATAACTTTGAAATCTCCAAGCAAAGCGCTTTCACATGACACCCCACTTGATCTGAGTGACTTACTTTTATATTTTTCACCCCCTCTTGGACCCCGATATCTCAACAACTCCCCGACCGATATATCTCATAGCCTTACATACAAATTGTACCAATACTATCTACCCCCCCTACCAAATTTCATGAAGATCGGATTAACAGTATGGAAGTTTTCATCGGACAAACATACATATATACAATATACATACATACAAACGATTCTTCCAAGTTGACTCAGAGAAATCGCTTCGTTCGTTGCGTCAATTGGTTTTGTTTCTAGGATGAAATCTCGTCTAGTCGACCTCTCAAACAAACAGGAATCCTGTCTCCACTACCTAGCATTCCCCGTCACCATGAGGCACAACCGTCATCTTACAGTTTTTTTTTTGTTTAAATTTAACTTTGACAGACCTTTGTTTGGCCACGATCTCACCTGTTGGTAAGTGACGATGTGGCCGAAGATGGAGCACAAAGGTCTAGAAGGCACCTATTCACTCTAGCCTTGAAGACAGCCTGATTATAGTTTTCAGGAAAGACAGACGACGGTAGTGTATTCCACTCCTTAGCAGTTCGCATTATCAAGGTGGAACTGAAACGTTTAGTACAAATAGAGGGTTACTAATGAGGTAAGGGTAGTACCGAACCGTGCGCCAGCTCGTCCTATGATGAAAAGGAGATGGTGGGATCAGATCATGAAGTTCCTGGGAGCATTCCCCGAAATGTAACCTATAGAAGATCGAAAGGCATGCGACCTTACGGCGGTGCTCGAGACTCTGGATCTTAGTCTCCGCCATATGTTGCTCACCTATAAGCCTAAAAGCTCTGCGTTCGATCGAGTCTAAGGCAGCAAGCACAGTATTCACAATGCTATGATCATGATATGCTCGATAAACGAGGATTAAATTCGCATGGAATACATCCTTGACAATTATTGTCACGTGCATTTTAAAAGCTTGATCTGTTAGTATGTTAGTTAGTGTGGGAAGGTGGTGACAGCAAGCTGATCTGATGATGGAGATGGTGACAACGGAATTCCTCAATGCATAATAATAGACTGGCCGTGTATAGGCTCATTTTGATTAGCACACAGTTCCGATAACTAATATTACAGTGAGCTGATGTGATAATGGAGACGGAAGGTGGACAACGGATCTCCTCGATGGATAATAGTAGACTGGCCGTGTTTAGGCTAATTTTGATCATCTCACGGTTCCAACTACTAATTTCTTAATAGATTAATTTGAAAAAATAAACAACAAAAAACTTACTTATTCAAAGGTCACATTGGGCGATGTGGTCACACAGTGACAAAGCCCTGTTTTTCAACCAATAAAAAAACACATCGCCGGTATCCAGCTACTGATACAAGATCACAGCATTGTGATCGGACCTGTATTTCATATGACAGTTATTTACATTTTGATTTTCAAATTCGTCGAGCAACAAGGAATACGGAGGCGTGCAATGCTCTAAGGTCAAATTATGCTTTTTCCCATTTTCCCGAAGCAAAAGAAAAAACGCATTATTTCCAGCTTTGGTTTTTGTGGTGTACGCTTCGACCAAAGTATTTTTACTTTGGTCGAAGGGTATACGAACAGAGCGGTTGAATCGGCCCGCATTGGGCTCATGCATGAGGAGAAGTGAATGTAATATTGGAATGCATTTTCAGATCGGCGTCACCTCTTTTGGTTCCACCCGAGGTTGTCAGGTGGGCATGCCGGCCGGGTTCGCGAGAGTGACGTCATTCGCCTCCTGGATTCAGGCGCGGCTCTGAACGCCAACGAAAGGAGAAGAAGCTCGAATAAGTGTTAGACCTATTTATTAAGTTATTGTTTAATTGTAAGTTTTAATAAAAGTGCATAATAATATTTTCTGTTTGTGTTCTATTTTTAAACCCCGACTAAAAAGAGGTTGTTATAACTTTGGGTTATACTGACGATAGGTGGAGTAAGGCGCTAACTGAATGGCGCCCAAGAACTGGGTAACAGAAACGTTGGTCGTCCAGCAGCGAGATGGGCAGACGATATCGCATGCGTCCTGGTCGAACCTGGATGAGACTGGCACGGGACCGTGAGGAATGGCTGTCAAAGAGAGGCTTATACTCAGCAGTGGGTGAAGTCAGGCTGTGGATGATGATGATGATGATAACTTTGAGGCCAATAGAGTATCTATCTGTGTCGTCATAGCTCCGGAATGAAAGATATGATCTTTGCGAGGTGGTTCTTAAATAGCTTTGATGGAAATTGGTGCAGCCTTTTCCAGGATCATCAGCTCGCAATAATTTAGTTGAATAAAACTAAAGCATTTTTGCAGCTTCAACATCAGTTTGGCCTTAAGATTTTCACACAACATCAGGTTCGAGGGTCTGATGATGACCAGTATAGGATGAACAGGATGTAGAGTGCAAGGGGTGAATTATTAAGTTAATAAAAAATGACAATCGCCCCTATACAGCGATAAAAATAATTTAAAAATGTACCTATTAATTAAAAGTTTTTAGAGCATTGTTGATGTTGACGAGTCATAGCCTGTGCACCTAGTTTAAGTATTTATATATTTGTTATGTGTTACCTATGGCAATAAAAAATTATATTCTATATTCTATTCTATTGAACGCAGAGCTTTCAGGCTTAGGTATAGGTGAGCAACATATGGCGGAGACTAAGATCCAGAGTCTCGAGCACCGCCGTAAAGTCGCTTGCTTTTCGATCTTCTATAGGTTAAATTTCGGGGAATGAATTCCAGTCCATCCCAAGGTTGTCTGGATGAGATCGCTCTCAGCGATAAGACCGCCCATTGTACTTCCATAATTTATTTTTCTGATTGTTTTTAATGTGTTTTTATTTTTTATGTGTACAATAAATATCTATCTATCTAATGCTCCCAGGAATTTCACGATCAGTACCCACCGTGTCCTTTACACCATAGGCTTCCTGTTACACACTTCCGTCCTTTTTCACGTAATCATTCCCACAGATTGCAAGAAAGCAAGAGGAAATATATTAAAGTCAACTAATAAAGAAAAAAAACAAAGAACTACCGTGCAGTAAATACTTTTACTGCACGTAGTTCTTTGTGTTTTTTCTTCAACTAATAAAGAATAAAAACAAAGAACTACGTGCCGTAAATACTTTTACTGCACGTAGTTCTTTGTGTTTTTTCTTTTTTAGTTGACTATAATATCATGGCAGTCTTGTTTTTAATATTTGAATGTGTAACATCTTCCCAGTGTTGCCAATTTTATTTTTACGAACCCACCAAATGTTGCCTCATGGCCCACCGAAAACCACTAAAACCATCGGTCTCGCAAACCACCAGAAAACCACTAAACTTTGGCGGAAAACCATAGACAAAAAAAACTTTAAAACAAATCAAACTTTTCCCAGTTCCTATATAAATAAAGTCCATAATCAAAATTGTATTAGAATTGACTAACTAATCAAGGGAATTCCCTAAAACCACCTCCTTAGTCCTGTTGTGCTGCCTACACAACAAAAAAATGTACACTTATTCAATCATTTATCTAAATATTCATATATAACTGAGTATTTTTGTTAAAATTGTACTAGTGGTTGTTGTAGTGCCTTACCACTAACTGAAACAATCAAAGACACTAGAAAAATCCACTAGCCACTAAATCCAATATTTACTCGCTAAAAGGGTAGTCTAAACCACCAGAACTAGTGGAAATTCCACTGAGTTCGCAACACTGCATCTTCCTCTTGCTTTCCTCAGAATCATCAGAATCATAGTTTATTATTTTTCAAGTGTAAACCACACTTTATGAATAACATTAAATTTAAATATAACCCAAAAATATGTGTTCTATGGCCGAACTGGTAAAGGCATTGCCGATCACAGGCAAGGTCGCGGGTTCGAGTCCCGCTGGAACGGAATTTTTGGGTTACATTTAAATTTAATATCATCAGAATCATCAGAATCTGCACGATATCCGGTAGGACAACGTCTCAATCATCTAAATCGGGGCGTTAAGAAGATATGATGCACACGCTCTTATTCTAGGCATTGACGCTAGGTAGGACAATGCATACAAAGTCCATAAGACGACTCAAAACGATCAATCGATTCAAAATCGATTCACTGATTCATTGTGATTACATTAATAAAATACTGAATACTGATTACATTCGGTAAAAGGTTGCCTGGAAGAAATTGCTTTCAGCGATAAGGCCGTGCATTGTTCTCGTCTTCATCTACATTGCACAGCTGAAGAAAATATAGATAACGTCTACATAAAGACGAATGAAAATGATTTTGCTTCTTGATCAATGAAACACAGTAGGCGTTTAGACAGCATACGAGTATTAGGCTGTGTTTCCACTGACGCGGAGTTGGGCGGAGCGGTGCTTAGCGGTGCATGAATTGACCAATCACTATGCTCGAAATCTCTGCTCCGCTTCAATGGAAACAGCACGAGCGGAGCGGGGCAGAGCTGAACGGATATTCTGAAAATAAGCGAGGTGATGCGGAGCGGAGGACAGCGGGGCGGTGCGTTGCGGAGGGTAGCTAGGAGAGCGAAGCGGCGAGGTGCGGACCGGGGTGCGGGGGAGGGTGTGACGCCACGACTCGCGCGCAGTGCGTCGTAGTAGTTATCAACGTTACGTCATAGGTGCAATACGTATCAAAATGGATGAGAAGTTCATTGAAAGTGTTAAACTCTCCTCTCCTCTCCGCTCCGCTCCTCTCCTTTCTGCTTCAGTGGAAACACTTACCACTTTTCTCCGCTATTCTCCGCTCATCTCCGCACAGCTCCGCGTCAATGGAAACGCACCCTTAACACGAAACACGAATATTCTCAAGAACTATTAGTTGCTCTCTTACATGTTGCCTGAGTATTATGGTACAGATAAATTAACAAATAGGAGGGCAATTGCAATTTGCCCGGACTTGTTTGTAAGATTCGTTGGTATAAGATTTGTCCTGGCTGCAAGCTTATTTATGTAATGTAATAATACTGGAAGAAAGCGTTAGCTAAGTCAGTCGTGGGAAGCAATGGCGGCGATGAGCTCACCACTCGTCACGTCTATATTCCACGATGGTGAAACCCACTGTGAAAAGAGGCCCATTGAGGCTCTGCCTACCCCTTCGGGGAAAAAGGCGTGTGTCTATGTATGTATGTATGTAGGAGGGCAATAATCTCTCTAGATATCGATTAAATTCAATGCTAAGTACTCACATTAAAATAATTTGTTCTTCTATAAATACGGAAAAGGGAAACAACCTTGAATGTCAAAGTCAGATTAGGGGTTTCTGGGCAACCAAGTTGTCCCATTAATAGGTGGGTTAATCTAGGTCACCAATAAATTACACTTATTTGTAGGTTTTTTTTTTTTTTTTTTTTTTATACTACTTGGATGACGGAGCAAGCAAGAGGCCCACCTGATGTTAAGCGGTAACCTCTGCCTATGAACAGTGCATTACCTCATAGATCACGTCCACCTAGGACACAACCTAGGTGGCATTGCACTGCGCCCGCCACCCTGAGACATAAAGAAGTGTTATCGAAGCGGCTCCAATGCAATGTTTTCTATGAAACCCAGGATTAAGGTGAACGCTCACGTTTGCGGGGCGAGATTAAATTTTTTTGGTGTTTTTTGCCCTTTACAGATCATCAACACTTCTTCAGATGACGAAAGTTGAGTTCGCGACAACTAGGAGACCTAACACACATGTTTTAATTGATTGTATCTCATAAATCAACAACAGGTGAGATCGTGGTCAAACAAAGATCTATCATTGTTAAAAAAAAAAAAAAAAAAAAAACATCGGTTTAGCTACGATACCCTTAACAAACAAAAACACTGTAAAAATGTGTTTAGGGGTATCATAGCTAAACTGATGATATTTATGAGATACTATCAATTAAAACATGTGTGTTAAGTCTCCTAGTTGTCGCGAACTCAACTTTCGTTATCTGAAGAAGTGTTGATGAGCTGTAATGGGCAAAAAACACCAAAAAATTTGAATTTCGCGCCGCAAGCGTGCGCATACACCTTAAGGAACGAAAAATAGATTGCTAGGTAGAACATTTATTATTGCACAACTTAAAGTACTGTACCTCGAGGCAGCATTCTCTTCCAGCTAACAAGAGAGACTATTTAGCTAAGAAAAAAACTATTCTTGTTTTACGAAATCTGTATTAATAATGTACCGCATGAAGGTCAGCAGCGGTAATCCGCTTCCGAAAACATTTCAAAGTCCGTCCTACAATAATCACTGACCTTACCAATTTGACAATGAAAAAAACATTTTCTTTATATTGTAATCCCGCGATAAGATACCATTATCCATCCACTAACCGTATAAAACTCATCAACGACTCTACCATGTACCAAAAAGTTTTCAATAATGAAGGTTTTAATACTTCTGGCGGTAGTCGGGTTGGGGGTGGTGTTGGCTGAAGAAACTATCCTGCTGTATTATCATGAGAATGTTGGGATACCCGAGGCAGCCAGGATCAAACATGTTGAGCAGGCGATGGACTTTGATGGCAGGATAGTGGGAGGATCACCTGCTGCAGTCGGGACGTATCCTTTTCTGGTTTGTAAATCAAGTCAACCTATTACGATCGAAAATAAGACAAACATTAGTGCTCATAGCATTAAAGACTTACAAGTAACATCAATAATTATGTTAACAGGTGGGCCTAGTCATTACTCTGACTTCAGGAGGGACTTCAGTCTGCGGTTCCTCCATGCTCAGCAACACCCGAGCTATCACGGCTGCGCATTGCTGGTGGGACGGCCGCAACCGCGCGCGGCAGTTCACCCTCGTCTTTGGATCAGCGAGGCTGTTCAGTGGAGGCACCAGAGTCGTATCGAGCAGTGTGGCCATGCATGGCTACTATGACACCGAAACCTTGAGCAACGATGTTGCGATCATTCGCTTTAGCCACGTCGCCTACACCAGTAAGTTGAAACAGACAGATATATTCAGTCCTGCTACATCTTCATAGTCACGATTATCATCATCAACCTATAGCTGTTCTTTGCTGTACGGCAATAAGTTGAAGATGATGATGTAGGTCTTAACCAAGTCTATAACAATTCGTGTCAGCTTTGTGTGTAGTTACTTTGCGTAGATCTTAAAAAAGGAGACAATAAAATATCATTAAAACTTCCGTGAGTGATATTCATAATCGAAAAAACCGGTAATACCTCACGTAGGTATTAAGAGGCCCCCAGACGGGCTATACTTTTGATGAAATATGTGGCTACAACATTGCCGACTATATCCCGGCAATACAAAAAACATTTTAACGCAGCATATGGCTGGAAAATGTATATCTCGGCAATATTTCTGCAGCAGTATATGGCTCATTATTTTGTCTTTACATGGGCTACATACATGGCTAGTATGGCTACAATGGCTGACGAACTCATACGCGTTGCAGCAGCTTACATTGTTTTAAAAGCAAAGTCGAAACCAAAAAGAACAAGAAAAATGTGGATTCCGCATTCCACAATTGAGGGTACAAATGTACTTCATTGATGAAATCAATTATTTTTTCATTTGACCATGTACCAGTCATTTTGATCCGTATTTTAATTTATGACCTCAAACTTTAAACACGCACCCAAACAGAAACAAACATGAACATAGCTACTCTACTCGAACGAATCGCGGCAAACTTCACGTAGCATGAAAGAGGGACGCACTTATGCCGTATAGCGAGACAACAATAAAAGTGGCTGAGAAATATTGCAGTATTTTCGATTGCGAAGCGATTACTCCGGCAATATAGCTGGGACCCTAAACATTCATCGGCTACACTAAAAATATGTGACAACATATTCCGGCCATACTAAAAATATTGCAGAGTGTTGCATAGTCTAGCCGTAAATGCTGGCTGATGCTGCCAGCCACACTATTGCAGCTATACATTTTCGTGAAAATATGGCCCGTCTAGGAGCCCCTTTAGGTAGGTATTACGTAGTAAAACACCCGACTCGAGGTTCTGGGACTTAATATCCCCTTCCTCAAGGAGTATACGCGACGGCTTCCCGGCGATAACAAAATATCTTTGATTTTTCCAGATGTGATAAACCGCATAGCTCTACCTTCTGGATCTCTGCTGAATAGCAACTTCGATGGTGCTTTCGCTCAAGCTGCAGGATATGGGCGAACAAGTGACCGTAAGAAATTTCACATTTTGAGATCTTCTTTTGACAATATGAACGTAGCATAAATCTGTTGAAAATTTCAATTTAAAATCAAACAAATGCTAAATACCCATACAATTTTACTCCTTTCAGTTTCTGGAATCTATCTGAACCAGGTCCAGAGTCATGTTACCTTACAAGTGATCAACAACGCAGTCTGCCAACAAGCGTACGGTTCCATGGTCCTCGCGTCCACATTGTGTACTAGTGGGGCTAACGGCAGAAGCACCTGCAGCGGAGACTCCGGAGGTCCACTGACTATTACAAGTGGCGGACAAAGAGTTTTGGTACTTACTAAATCAGTTTTTATTTCTAGGGTGAAATCTTGTCTAGTCGTCTTCTCGAACAAACAGAAATACTATCTCCACTACCTAGCATACTCAGTCATCATGAGGCACAACCGTCATCTTATTGTCATCGTCATTCATTGTATTCACAATGCTATGATTATGACTTGCTCGATAAACGAGAATCAAATTCGCACGGAATACTTCAGAGACAATAGTCACATGCTTTTTAAAAGCTTGACCTGTTAGTATGTAAATGAGTGCGGGAAGAATCTTGAAACTGAATATTAAACCAGTTAACCTCGACCGATTGACCTGAAATTTTGCAAACCTGTCAAGTTCTAATAACAATACAATAATAAGGTACCGCAAGCTGACCTAATGATGGAGACGGAAGGTGGACAACGGAATTCCTCGATGGATAATACCTAATAGACTGGTCGTGTTTAGGCTCATATTGATCAGCATACGGTTCCGATAACTAATTTTACAGTGAGCTGATCTGATGATGAAGATGGAAGGTGGGCAACGGAACTCCTCGATGGATAATAGTCGACTGGCCGTGTTTAGGCTCATTTTGATTAGCTCACGGTTCCGACTACTAATTTTATAAAAGATTAGTTTAAAAAAAAATATAACTAATTCAAAGGTCACACTGGGCGATGTCCTCGCACAGAGACAAAGTCCTGCTTTGTCTAGAATAAAAAAAAAATACATCACTGGTGTCCAGCTACCGTAGGGCATTGCAGCCTTCGTACCAGAGTGCTCGATGTCAGCTATCTGATACATGAGCACCACATTGTGATCGGACCTGTATATCATATGACAGTTATTTATTATTTTGATTTCAAATTGGCTTTTTCCCATTTTCCCAAAGCAAAAGAAAAAACAGACTAAGTTCCAGCTTTGTTTGTTGTGGTATACGAACAAAGCGGTTAAATCGGTTCGCATTGGGCTCATGCATATAATAATAGGTCATCATTTATTTCAGGTTATTTACCCCTTATGACCTATACCTATGACCTATGAAATTGCCATTTTTTAACCCCCGACGTAAAAACGAAGGGGTGTTATAAGTTTGACGTGTCTCTGTGTGTGTGTGTGTCTGTCTGTCCCATCGTAGCTCCCGAACGGATGAACAATGTTTTTTATTTTTTTTATTTGTATTTTTCGGGTTTGTTCTTAGCTATGTTTGATCAAAATCGGTACAGCCGTTTCATTGCGTTGGGGGTTTTTTTAATTTTTACAAAATCAATTACCTGTTATAAAGAAGTTAGCTTTTTTTTTTATTTTTACCCATTGACTCATGCAATCGTTGCATCTTTGCCAATGCATTGGCAGTTTATTATGTTACCCTTCTTGAAGAATTCAGCTGGACGAGAGGCAACAATTCTTCAAAGGCATTTTGTACTGCCTCTCGGGTATTGAATGTTTTCCCCGCCAAAAAGTTATCCAAATTCTGGAAAAAAGTAGAAGTAGGCGCAAGGTCTGGTGAGCACGGTGGACGACGGAGAGCTTCCAACCCCAGCTCTTGTAACTTGGAGACCTTCTGTTGTGAAGTATGAGGTCGCGCGTTGTCGTGCAGGAGCAGTGGGGACGAGCTATTGACCACAGCTGGTTGGAGACGTGCGAGCTTTTCCATCATTGTGTTCAGTTCCTCACAGTACATTTCTGCAGTAATATACTCATCCGGTTTGATAAGAAGCTGTGATAAGTCACACCGGTGCTAGACCATCAAACAGTGACCATCACTTTTCTAGGGGTAAGTTTTAGTTTCGGGCATTGTTTAGCTGCTAAACCTGTTTATCAGTCTGTCCAGTATAATAATGGCTTGAGGATGGTTTTGGGGCTGCCTCGTTTCTGTAGCGTGTCAGGAATGTTCGCAGAATCCAGTGTAGATGGATTCCACGCAATCATGCGGAAACGAGTTGTCTCCATGATGAGCCGCGTGCGAGGTAGTACCAAAAGCCTCCTCGTCACCACCTTGGACAGGGTTGACTGTCCAGTCGTGAGGCACTGGAATTCCATACATATGGCTTTTAGAGCCGCTATATTTAATGTGCGTTAGGTGTGTGGTTTTGTTTCGGCTTTTTTAAAATTGTGTTTTCTGTATGGACTTGATCTGAAATACATGAATTTATTATTATAAACCAGAATCCAACCAACTTGCTGAGCGCTTGCGATTGTCAAACAGGATCGTTTTTTCGTCGCAGGTAAACAATTCAGTTCAAAATTCCTTCGTTTGTGTGCCTGTTGAGCATTGGAAGGCACGTCTCGACGCGTACTTCTCGCTGGCGATCATTGAGTTCGTCGGGCACCCATTTGTACCTAAAGCTTTTTTACCTTGCCAATTTGACACAAATGGACCAATATTGTTATGATACTACTGTCGAAAGCTGCTGCTAATTCAGCCGTAGATTGAGTATCATCAGCTTCCACAATCGCCTTTAATTCGTCATTGTCGATCAAAGTTCACGACCACGGGGTTCATTTTTCAGGTCGAGAATTTCCAGAACAAACGCGGCTAAACCAATAAGATTTGGTGCGTTCGTTTGTAGTATTCGCTCCGTAATAGTTATTTTCAACACATTTGCTCAAAACTGCATTAAAGAAGCCTGTATGTATGTACAACATTGTTCGAAAGTTAAAAATTACGAACTTAGAAATTACGGTCCGATTATTCTCGGTTTAGCTTGAGACATAATCGAACCTCGAATGGAATTGAGGAGATTTGAATCTCCCTGTTGCAATTCTTACCTATCTATTTTTTATACGGAAATTAAAAAAAAAACCGTAAAGGATACGCACGGCGCTATACAACGGAACGTGTGGTAAAATAGGTTCTCTCACCTAAGTACCTATTTTACAGCACGTTCCTCTGTATGGTTTGTAATTTTTTACTTTCGAACAATGTATACAGGCTTCGTAAATGCAGTTTTTGAGCAAATTTGTTGAAAACATCATTGATGTTGCGTGCCGCTTGTGCCTCGTTGCACCACGACAGACGCGACGGTACTCATGTTTCATAATTAACCTACTCGAATTTTTGGCTTATTCCACTTTTTTTTCTTTTTGTTATTAGTGTACATAATAAATGTACAATATCATTACCAATCTAGCCATAAAGCAGGCTAATAAGTTATAAAATTTAACATTGACCTAGATAAATTATACCTAAGAATATGTCCATTGACACTTTTTTTACTGTCTTTATTTAAGGGGAGGACACTTTTTTCTAGTGAGTTTTTTTTTTTTTATACTACTTGAATTACGTAACAAGCAAATGGCCCATCTGATTTAGGCGGTACCCTCTGCCTATGAACAGTGTATTACCTCATAGGTCACGTCCACCTAAGACGCACCCTATGTGGCATTGCACTGCGCCCGCCACCCTGAGACATAAAGATGAAAAGTCTCATGTGCCTGTAATTTCACCGGCACCTTACCCTTTAAACCGGAACACAGAAATGCGAGCACTACTGCTTTGCGGCAGAAATAGGTATGGTGGTAGTACTTCCCCGGACGAACTCTTTCACAAAAAAGCTCTACTACTACTCTTAGTAGCAAGTATTAGTTTGCACTACATTTCACTATAGTAATAATACTATACTTCCATGGTGATGAAAAAGATTCATATACGATGAAAACTTAAAGCTAATCAATAATAACAAATGACTAATTTCGAAAAACCAATTCCATGTTTTTAAATTAAAATTAATTTGAACTAATAATTCTTAGCCAAAAAAATATATTTTGATTTGTAATGGCCCGTACTGCAGAACGGCAATTTCATAGGGAGGGGGGTTAATGACCTTAATTCTAAGGTAATGACCTAATATTTGAATGTATTTTCAGATCGGCGTCACTTCTTTCGGTTCCTTTCAAGGTTGTCAGGTGGGCATGCCGGCCGGGTTCGCGAGAGTGACGTCATTCGCCTCCTGGATTCGGTTGTGGCTCTGAACGCCAACGGAAGGGGAAGAAGCTCGAATAAGTGTTAGAACTATTTATTGTAGGTTATTGTTTCATTGTAAGTTTTAATAAAAGTGCTAAATATATTTCTGTCTCTTTTCTATTTTTAACCCCCGACTTAAAAGAGGGTGGTATAACTTTGAGGCCAATAGTGTGTTTGTCTGTCTGTTTTTCTGAGTCCTCGTAGCTCCGGAATGAAAGATCTTGGCGAGATAAATCAATAAATAAATAATGCTGGACAGTTCACACAACATCATCTAGCCCTAAGCTAAGCAGAGCTTGTGTTATGGGTAGGTACTAGATAACTGATATACTTAATACGATACGTTATACACCACTATTCCAAATATACCATTAAAAAAACCTGGATGATCAGTATTCAATAAAGATTCAATCTACGCAAAAAAGTAAACAAAAAAACAATTTCCAGGAATATCCATATAAGTTTTTTGTGAAAAATATATTTTTCAATACAAGCTTTTATAAAATTAGTCATCGTAACCGTGTGCTGATCAAAATGAGCCTAAACACGGCCACTATTATCAATCGAGGAGTTCCATTATCCACCTTCCGTATCGATCATCAGATCAGCTCGCTGTCACCATCATAATTGTATTGTCATCGGAACTTGACAGGTATGCCAAATTTCAGCTCAATCGGTTGAGGATAACTGTTTTGAAATTCAGTTGCAAGATTCCTCCCGGACATACATTTCAAGTTAAATTAAAGCTTGTAATAAATAATGAGAACAATTGGTGAAAACTATTTAATAGTGCATGCGCCATAGATTACTACCAAGTTATTATTACACCGCTCTGACAACCGTGTGTCAGAGCGGTGCGTAACTCAAGCACGAGTATTATGTCCATATTTGTCAAGAAATAACTCAAAATGTTCATTTTCGGCAATATCAGATTCCAGGGTCTGATGATGACCAGCATACGAAGAACAGCATCTAGAGTGCCACGGGTGCTCCGTGTTCAATGCGGATTTATTTGTGTGAAATCTGGTGTTAGATAGTTTTTTTTTGAACTTGTCACAAAGACATTGGGGCAATGAACGCAGCTATGACAACTCCAAACGTACTCCAAATGATTGTGTCATACAATAATAATTGTGACACACCTATTTTACACTCATTATTGCATTGCTCTACAATTTCCACAGAACTCGCCCATTTAGCAAGTCTATGAACTCTCTAGGCTACATCATAAACCGAGGGCCGCAGATTTATGGCGCTGATACGAGACTTGACATATGGTAGGTATGCAGGTATTGTGCAACACTGATCTTAATAGCTAGAGCTGCAGGTGTGTTTGCTATAAAGTGGTTGGAGTGAAATGGGACGGCTTTTTGTTAACGCGGCCATCGTAGAGTAAGCCTACAGTGGGTGGACTATTTGGCGTGGCTGTGTAAGGCTCTATGGCTCTAAGCGTCTCGCCGAAAAAGTTCATTATTTAATCTGCATTATGAGAGTGTTATGTATGGTAAGATTAAAACTCGTTGCTAGAAAAATACCGAGTCAGGCCGGGTATTGTATCGTAGAAGATCTACATATATTCAATTCAATTCAATTCAATTCAATTTATTTATCTCACACATTATCCATATATTGTTAGTTGCACAATTTTAGTAGGGAGGCACATTAATATAAATAAAAATAAAACATGTTTAGCAAACCTAACGTGCAGGCGCATCCAATGGTTTGCTATAGGACTTGCTTTTTAAGAAAATATTCTTACGTTTCTATCTAATAGAGAAAGCTACTATTTATTTTTAATGTGTACCGCTCAACTTTCTACTGGGAGTCTATGTACCTACCTACTTTACTTCAACCTATAGTACGTATTCATTACTGCTTGCAGGGGTTTATTATTTGTGTCCTGATGTGGGACATCTGGGGCCCAATTCTACTAAACCAATTGTATTAAAATTGCTAATGAATTGTCTCATACTTGTCACTTTCTTTTGTCACTTTTGGTATTCTAATAACTTCAATGGTTTTTCAATTGCATTATAATTGTGACCATTTAGAAACAATCGTTAAACCTTTCAACGTAAAAATTAGTAAAATCAAAAATTTCGCAGGCTACCATTTTTAATGACAATTGTAATTGAATTGTAATTGCATAGTACAATAGTGGTGTTTCTTTAAAAAATAGTAGAATTGGGCCCTTACTGTCATGACACACAAGAACCCGCAGTATTAGTAGACAGACAGTCAACCACGTGATGACACTAACCAGTCGTACAAGTAGTTGTTGGTCAGCTGCTTCTTGAATGAAGTGAAATGTGTGTCAAGTTGAATTAAAATGGTAGTAAGTACCTCAGTGGTGCCAAGGTTATGTTTTTAAACGTTCGTGATACATTTTGATAGTTTATGTATAAATATACCTGTGAGAAAGTGATGGAACTAGCAGATGGTAACCTCCACTTAGGTATTTATTAGGAAGTCACCATTAAATATTGGAAGACCGAATTAACACAGTCTACTTTTACAAGCTTTTATTTAACTTGCAATGTATGTCCGGGTGGAATCTTGCAACTGAATTTTAAAACAGTTATGCTCAAGCGATTGTGCTGAAATTTGGCATACCTGCCAAGTTCCGATGACAATACAATATGATGTCATCGGAACTTGATCAGCGAGCTGATGGTGGAGACAGAAGATTGACAACGGAACTTAAACGGATAGTAGACTGGCCGTGTTTAGGCTCATTTTGATCAGCACACGGTTATGATCACTAATTTTATAAAAGCTTGTATTGTTTTTTTTTTTATATAGGTACTTACAAAAAACTCATTATTAAAAAGATTAGCATTCTTACAACTTCAGTGAAACTTTGAGAAGAATGGAGGTTTAGTTAAATAAATAATAAATATTGCTGGACAGTTCACACAACATTGTCTAGCCCCAAGCTAAGCAGAGCTTGTGTTATGGATACTAGACAACTGATATACTTAATACAATATATTACATAGATAGATATTTTTTACTATATATAGAAAATATCCAGAACACCCGGAACAAATATCTGCAGATCGCACAAATATTTGTTCCGAGGCGGGAATCGAACCCGGAACCTCCTGCGTCGCAGGCGAACGTTCGCCCGCCGCAAATAAAACAAATAGGTACTTACTTCAATAGTTAATTGGACCCTACGAGTAGCACTAACTGTTAGAATGTGGCAATCCATCCAATATCATATTTGTGTTATGGCAGCTTTACTGCGGTCTGTCATATTTGTTTTTGACACTGATGGCTACTTCCTCTTTCTCTTTGGACTGCCTACGTGAAACGCCAATGTAATTATGTTAGAATCTAATTACTATATAAATAAGACAATTTAATACGATTGTTATCTTGAAGAATAAACAGGAACAATTAGACACCGTGTACTTCATTTGTGTTCTATTCAATTGACTCTGAATCTATCACCACGTGCTAGGCCTGCACCATTTATTAATATTTGTGGAATTTAACACGCAGAATAACACTGGCTATTCAGACCGTTTTAACACTAACATCATGCATTATAACAAACCTTTACCTATATCGTAGATCCAATCTAGGTAAGTACACGAAACAGATAAAAATAATCACCGGTACCACTTTTAACAATGTTTACGTTAGATATTAATAAGTTTGGCCCCAATTCACAACATAAACACCAGTTTAATATAATTTAGCGAGTATTTTCTGAGCAAAACAAACTTATTTATCAAGACAAGCTTTTATGTAGTTAATCTGACAGCTACTGATGATGAAATTAGTAATCAGAACAGTGAGCTGGTCAAAATAGGAGCTGCGTTGAAATTGACTTGTAAGGTTTGAATCACATCATATAAAATAACAAGTTAAGATAGTGGCTTGTAAAAAATGGACACAGTCCTTCGTCATTTGTGTGGCGCGGCGGGCGAAGCTCGGCCTGCGTTGCAGGAGGTTGCGGGTTCGATTCCCGCACTCAGAACAAATATTTGTGCGATCGCAGATATTTGTTCAGGGTGTTCTGGGTATTTTCTATGTATAATAAAAAATATCTATCTATGTAATATATTGTATTAAGTATATCAGTTATCTAGTACCCATAACACAAGCTCTGCTTAGCTTGGGGCTAGATAATGTTGTGTGAACTGTCCAGCATTATTTATTTGTTTATTATTTTATTTATTTCTATTTTGTCAGTAAAACCTGCCCACACTACGTAAGGAAACCGATACATATGTCACCATTGTGGTCTTTCCAAATAGATATGGCCAATTCTCGAAATTTGAAGCACATAACGAAGTAGGGTAGACGCTGTAGAGTTCGTGCAGTGTAGCTTGGCGCGATACAGTGATCATGACAAATGGGATATTTTACACAGCTTACAATTTTTTCGTGGTTTTCCTACAACTTCATCCTAGATAACTATAATTAATATGTTAAAAAAACCTAGCAGAGAGTAAATCTGAAGAAAAGTTCAATCTTGGTTAGTCTGGGTACCTGGCCTAAGAGATACGTTTGAAAAGATACGTCGCCGCTTTGAGATTCGGATTTTGGATTAGTACCTATATTTGAATGTTCAAATGGGACCCTAGCAGCTAAGTTGTGAATAGATAAGTTTTCACAACTTCCGGCGTCGGACGCAGGGGCCGGGCGAGTGTCCCACTTCCGGTTGCAACAGCAACTTGCCACTACTGGTAGAATTAATTTGTTGACATTTTGAATAACCACGAGCTATTAAGAAATATTATAATTATGCTAAACGCAAGTAGGATCATTTATGACTTAATTGGCCTACGACAGCCATTTCAGTTATCCCTGATTGGAAGCGACACTTTTGAGAGAGTATACTTTATGAATTAATTATAGATGGTTGGGATTCTGTATGTATTCCGTTGGGATTTCAAATAAAATAATAAATTGTTTATTACTTTTATAACATTCCAGACAGAACAGGGATCACCAGCGACGCAAGAAAGTTTGGCACAAAACCCACGCGTCTTAAAACTCGTTAACTCAACGCCAACCTCCGTAGCCGATGCCATGGCCTAGGCCGCCGTAACCGATGCCATGGCCCAGGCCGCCGTAGCCGATGCCATGGCCTAGGCCGCCGTAACCGATGCCATGGCCCAGGCCGCCGTACAAGGGTGCATGGCTCACCAAGGGCGCGCTGCCGTACGAGAGGGAATGGCTGCTGAGAAGTGGCGCTGAATATCCATGCCCGTACAAGCCATGGCCTACTAGAGGTGCTGAGGCAATGCCGTGGCTGTACACTGGCGCTGCAGCCAGGCCGTGGCCCCAGCCGAGCCCGCCGATGCCCTGGCCGCCGTAGAGCCCCAGTCCGTGGCCGCCGTATATGCCGCCGCCTAACAACGGTGCCGGCGCGCCCAGCCCGTAGCCGAGACCGTACACCCCTCGCTTCTCATTCTTCTTCTCTTCTGCGCCGAGCACGGCCACCACCAGCAGAAGAATGCAAAACTGAAACAGAATATGTAACTATATTGGACTCTTGTAGGTACCGATCGTAAACGGGTGAATGGGCAGAGGTAGCCGGTAGGCTTTTTTTAGGGTTTCGTACCCAAAGGGTAAAACTGGACCCTATTACTAAGGCTCCGCTGTCCGTCCGTCTGTGGCCAGTGAACCGTCATAGTTAGACAGTTGAAATTTTCACAGATGATGTATTTCTGTTGCCATAACAAAAAATATTAAAAAACAGAATAAAATATATATTTAAGGGGGCTCCCATACAACAAACGTGATTTTTTTGACGTTTTTATAGTAAATGGTACGGAACCCTTCGTGCGCGAGTCCAACACGCACCTGGCCGGTTTTTTTATACAACTTGAAATGGTGGAACAAGTAGACGGTATATAAATAAATAATAACCTAGTTTTTTATAAGCAGATGGCCTACCTTATTTTTACTGCCTTTCGTCATAGGTCACGTCCATGTAGGACGCGCCCTATGCGGCATCGCATCGCACTGCGCCCGTCTGAGACATAAAGATGAAAGTCTCATGAAGGTTCTCCTACTTCAAAGTCTGTTAGTTACTATGAGTGAATAGTAACTAACAGACTGGTCGCGGTTTCCCTCGCATCCCTACTTGACAGCTAGCAAGCCAAGAAAAACACATTCAACATTTTAATACATGCCTTTTCTTCACGTTCAAGAGAGCAACTTTAGTAGTAGTAGGGCTTCATTGTGAAAGAGTTTGTCCGGGGACGTACTACCACCATACCTATTTCTGCCGCAAAGCAGTAGTGCTCGCATTGCTGTGTTCCGGTTTGATGGGTAAGGGTGCCGGTGAAATTACAGGCACATGAGACTTTTCATCTTTATGTCACAGAGTGGCGGGCGCAGTGCAATGCCACATAGGGTGCGTCCTAGGCGGGCGTGACCTGTGAGGTAATGCACTGTTCATAGGCAGAGGGTACCACTTAACATCAGGTGGGCCATCTGCTTGACTCGTCATTCCAAGTAGTATAAAAAAGCGGCCAAGTGCGAGTTGGACTCGCCCATGAAGGGTTCCGTAGCAGCAAGTAACATAATATAAAAGTTCTTGGATGGATTACGATTTATGACGTATTAAAAAAACTACTTACTAGATCTCGTTTAAACCAATTTTCGTTGGAACTTTACATAGTGATGTAGGTACTTACATCATATTTTTTTTTAGTTTTATCATTCTCTTATTTTAGAAGTACGGGGGGGGGGGGGGGGGGGACACATTTTACCACTTTGGAAGTTCCGTAATTTGGTTACGGAACCCTAAAAAAGAACCTTGTTCCTGCATTATTTTCGTATCACTAATTAAAGTGAAGTTCGGAAAGTGTCGTGCTCGGGCCGAGCGCGCTTGCTTGGTGTCGAAAGGGCGGACACTTCGTGCTGTCCTGCCCGACCTATGCAATATCTGATTGCTCCGAGAACCAGTGATCGTGTTTCTCTGGTCAATGGCATGAAATTATACATCAACGATTGAAATGTCAGTCGGATTCACAGTCGGATTGGATAAATAATTAATTCCTTCACTTTAGATTGGTATCGGGACTATCTACATAGTATCCACGAGAATTCAGGAACTGACCGCATTCATTGAATAAATTGTTTGATATTTTTTATACATAATCTACTCTAATCCGTGCCTGAAAAGTCTGATTTATTTTTGCTTTTTAGGGTTCTGTAGTCTTAGTTTTTCGAGTTCGTCCGTCTGTACAATTTGTCACAGCATTAGTTATTAGAGGTATTGTTTATTTATTTATTTTAGTATTTCGAATACATATTGATATAGAATATGCCCGTTTTACGAAAATTAATAGAGCTTAAATTTTCTTTGGAATTAGTATGTGCTGAAATAGTAAATGTAAACTGGAGATGTTGTTTTTGGTACATTTTCAATGTTTTACATACATACATTCTGTACATTCAACGTTTTTTTAAGTAACGAGATACCTATTGGTATGCCCCGCCTACGATATATATAACGCCTATAGATAACAGTGTGTCCCCTTGAAACTTCAAAACTTGTCGTCTTAGAGGGCCATGAAACTTTTCTACTCTCAATGAAAACTATTTTGGGTGAACTGCGATGAAAAATATTCAAGAAAATATAGAGAACAAAACAAACTATAAAATATGGCGCTCAAGATACTCGGTAACTCTACATTATTGGTGGTCTACATTTGACGACCTCTGTGGCGCGGCGGCGGTGGTTCGCCTGCGACACAGGAGGTTGCGGGTTCGATTCCCGCCTCGGAACAAATATTTGTGCGTTCGCAGATATTTGTTCAGGGTGTTCTGGGTATTTTCTATGTATAATAAAAAATATCTATCTATGTAATATATTTTATTATGTATATCAGTTGTCTAGTACCCATAACACAAGCTCTGCTTAGCTTGGGGCTAGATAATGGTGTGTGAACTGTCCAGCATTATTTATTTATTTATTTATTTATTATACGTGGCCCAACACACACATAGCCGGTTATTAGAATTTATAAAGCATTATCATATTTTTGAAGCTTTTGTATTCAAAATGCAAACAAATAAAATTTTAAAAACACACTTTTCAAATACAATATATGAAAAAATATCAGTAATCTCTCAAACTTACAGCCTTCATATTGATATTGTGTAACGGGAGCTCACTGGTCACTAACCCCTCCGAGGGAGCTAGGTGCCTTATATCCTCCCTTGCCGGACCTAGCCCCCCTATCTATCTAGTACTCACGCTGAACCTAGCCGCCATAATGAACCTATAGGTACCTCAAAGTTAACCAACGTTTGGGCCCGCCAGTGGCTTGCGACCCGCTGAACAATCTGAAGGCACCGTGCATAACATTCTTGCTACCCTCCGGGTCAGCCGGTGACCGTGTTCCTATAAGTACATACCTGACAAGTATGAGTACTTATACATGTCAATAAACAACATCTTTATTTTCAAAATAAGTTTTTGTTAAATACTATAGGTATTTTTCAACACTGGCTTTATTTGATTTTAATGGTATTTGGTGTGTGAATCCCGACACTACCCGTGCCAAGTCGCGGCGAGTCGCTAACCTAAGTAATTTTCAATTACAGTCGGACGGACATGGCGAAACTATAAGGGTTCCTTGTCTAGTTCATTACAGAACCCTAACAACCACAATAAAATCAGAGCTGCGTGGCCATAAAGAAATATACATACAGACATACAAACATACATACAAACTCATTCGTAGCACCCTTCATTTTAGTAGCGGGTTAAAAACCACTGAATGCGGTTGGGTTTTCTTCGAATGGGCCAGCGGAGTCTCCATCGATATAGCTTAGTAGATCAAGGACGTGTGGTTTATTCTATGGTTTATGAAACTACTACTTTACTGGTGGAGGGTCCGTAGCGTACGTATACCGGTGGTGGCGGGTAGCTGGCTTAAATACCAGCCCACCGTCGAGTACTTACCGACGGAATACCGTTAAGCGCTCCAAGATGGAAATTATGAACCGTGCTTCAAATCCTCAAATTATCCAATGATGTGAGTATGATTAGTTTAGAGAATAGTTTGAGTAAACTGCGGCCCGCAATTCAAATGAATGCGGCCCGCACTTAAAAGCTTGAGCCAGGCTGCTGTAGATACTCGTGTGGCAATGAGTCACAGCCGTGGGACCGTTTAGTACTGTATATTCGGTTATTGTTAGTATTGTTCTGCTTTGATTAACAAAAGGGTTTTTGTATTCACGGTATTGATTGGGCATTGTTGCTGGTTTCGCGCGCTAAACATAGGCCATCGATTGTGTTACCTTTAAGATATCGTGATAAGTAGCCAACGTTCACTATGGAGTTAGTATGCAATGCCTATCTAACTGAAAGTGTATTACAGCACAAAACAATAATATGTATGTATAAAAGTTTTGAATTTTGTAGTCTATGTATGTAGATAAAATGGCCACGGCATAAAACGTAATGAAAACAACATTTAATTTCCACGCTATGCAGCAGGAACAAGGCTATACAGAAGATGACAAAGGTTAGGCAGGTGGTAGGTACCTACCACCTGCCTAACCTTTGTCATCTTCTGAACCTTTGTTTTGCTAATTTTTGTCAAGAATTTACATTTCTGATGTGGGATTAAGAATCTAGAGATTTTTGAAATTATATTACTAACTAGCGGCACGCCCGCGACTTCGTTCGCGTGGTACAGACTGCAGCGCCACCTACCGGGTTCATTTGTGAATCTAAACCATTCAGGGACCTACCCAAATACACACAAATATATTCATCAAAATCGGTCAAGTCGTTTCTGGGTTTCAGCGAGACAAAAGAACAGCAATTTATTTTATTTTATTTTTAAGAAATTGTATTGTAGGGTGTATTTTTTCTGTTTACTCTAGCTAGAACATCTGGATATTTATAGTGCATAATGTCTTATAAATAAATAAATAAATAAATAATGCTGGACAGTTCACACAACATTATCTAGCCACAAGCTAAGCAGGGCTTGTGTTATGGGTACTAGACAACTGATATACTTAATAAAATATATTACATAGATAGATAGATATATTTTTATTATACATAGAAAATACCCAGAATACCCTGAAAAAATATCTGCAGATCGTACAAATATTTGTTCCGAGGCGGGAATCGAACCCGCAACCTCCTGCGGCGCAGGCGAACGTTCGCCCGCCGCGCCACAGAGGTCGTCAATATAATAGAGGTCTTATAATAGGTATAACCATAACCCAATCTTTTTTTATTAGAAATGTAATATATTTGTATTGCATGTATCAGAGTGCCGCTTACAAGGAATTTCCGCTTGTAAATAAACGTAAAAGGCATCACTTGTTATTGCGATACTCTTGTGAAATGGCACGAGCCCCAGGAATCTATATCGGGCACTTGTCGACGTCCATCTTGTGCGACTTGCTTATTAGCTAATTATAACATCCTAGTTGCGAGAAAATTAAAGCAACGTAGGCCCGTCTATGAAAAACTCTCGTCTACAGGCGTCATTATACATACATGAAGTTGCAGTTTTTGTAAGAAATAACATGCATTTATTCGTACCCTATCCTATCGGGAATCGACGAGCTGGTACCCTACGCCATCTGCCATGTAGGACGAAGCTGTTGCGTGTAAGTGTGTTCTGTATGGCGTCGATTATCTATAGTAAAATTCCATCGTCTATACGAACCATAAATAATTTAAATATATTTAAAAACTCCCTGACGAAACTACTGGTGGAAAAGGCTTACTACTCTGTGGACGAATTTCTAGACGACTGTATTTAAGACAGAGTAGGTAGGTATAGTATTTCTCGCTCTACGGTATTTTAATAATTATTTGACTTTTACAACATTTACAATTCTAAAATGATATTGCATGAATTTAATTAATTACTATTAACATTAATAGTAATTAACACCTACCTACGGTTGACGGGTTAGCATACAAGGTTCATAGCTGCGATCTTTATAAAATAATAAAAATAATTTTCCTGTGTTTACGGACATAAAAACAAACTAAAAGTGTTATGTTACGTGCAAACCTTACGTGACGATGTTATTTCAGTCCTAAATAAGCGCTATAAACTAAAAAATAACAATGTGAAAAGTGAATAATAACAGCAAAAAGTGGACCATTTGAATATAAACAAACAAGTACAATTAACAAAACTGTGAGTAAAGTGCCTTAACTGACTCGTAAACAGTGTATTTAATCAAATATTGATAAAAGTGATAAATAAATTAAAAGCATATTCATCGTTCATCACAGGGTTTGGCTACCCCCAAATTATTTTTTCTTGCTGAGCGACCAAGTTGAACTCATGCCGATTCATAACAAAAAACGGTATTACTTGTGACCCATAATTTCGTAAAGAAGATAACGAGCTCGGCGGCGCAGTGGTATCTGTCATGGATTAGACGACGCTGATCGACGGGTTTGAGTGTTCGAACCTCCAACAGTTGAAGACTTTTTGTCCTTCGATTTTTTTTGTTTTTTTTTTGCCGTTGAAAGATAATTCGAAACAAGTGGACCCAATTTTATTTTATATTTTTTAACCATGGATATGAACAGCAACGTGACATTTAGGCGTATGCGACGTTATAATTCTGAAAATGACCTCACGCATCTGAATAGTACGATAGCAAACAACTCCGGAGTCATTTTCGATGAATCAATGCGAAGCCTACCCGATGTCTCTATTTGCAACAACTCACGTATCATAGATTTGGAGATGCAAGTAGAACAAATCAGGCAAACTCTTTCTACAGCAAACCAGGAAGTAGACGTCCTTACAATTGAAAATAGCAGTCTAAAAAAAGATATAGAAAGTTGTAACATAATAATAAAATCTCTAAAATGTATGCACAGTCCTGTGCCAGAAAGGCAGCGCTGTCAATCACCTAGAACTAAGAATAGCGAGAAAAAGAAACGGCAGTTACAAATACAGGCACGCGATGTAGCAGTACAAACAGAAACCCGCTATCCGACACCAAGAAAGCCAGTCAAAAAATGTAACAGAAAAATTCAACTATCCTTAAAACCCAAAAATAAGTACATAAACAAAAGCTTTTTTAAGAAATTGAGAATATTAAAGAGGAAAGTTAAAAACTTACAGAAGGAACTGGAGGAAATTAAGATTGACAAGAATAGGATTCAACATAAAATATTAGAGTGTGAAACAAAAAACAAAATACATAAAAGTGGTGACGAAATCCCTTATAAAAGGTTGGTTGAAAAAATGGAAAAGAAAAGTGTAAACATTTTTTCTGATAGTTTTGGAAGTGGAATGGCAGTCAGGATATTAGAGCAATCAAACTCTATCGATATTATCAACTATTGTAAACCTGGCGCTAGGAGTGGACAAATATTGAGTAATTTCAATTATCACACAAAGAATCTACAACAAAATGATCTGGCTGTTATAATGATTGGGAATTATTATGAAACAAAAATGGAAATACCTTATATTGAAATGATTCGAAATATTGTGAACAACAACTCTAGGAATTTTAATATACTTCTAGGAAGTATCGTTTACGATGGGAAGAACGATTCTACAATTTATAAAATTAATACTGAACTTGCCCGCTTAGCTACAGTGTCAGATAAAGTAAAGTATCAGGACTTAAATAACATAAGTAGAATGTTAGTCAAAACCTTCATGTCTGGAGAAATCTTAAGAACATGTACAAATTTTAAGGGCTCCTCATGCTTACAGTTTATAAAAACAAATTCAGATCTGTCTTCAAATTTTCTGAAAACTTCCAAGATAGTAGTAAATGGCTAACAATAATCCACTCAAATATACAGAGCATAGGGAATAAATATTTAGAAATTGAACTTCTAACTGAAAACACAAACTGTGATATACTCTGTCTTTCAGAGACATGGGCGAATGAGTTCAAGATAAATGTAATGACTATTGAGGGTTACACTCTCGCAGCATTTTATAATAGAAAAATGTTCGAACATGGAGGTACAGCCATTTTTCTAAAAAATGGAATAGACTTTAAAACGAGACATGACATTATTAAGCTTAGTTTTGAAATGAACTGTGAAGTAGCAGCAATAGAAGTAAAGTTTTGTAAAATGGTGATAATTTGTGTTTATAGACCCGATTATGATTACTTAATATTTGAAGATATAATGACAAAAATTTTAGAAAAAACATCTAGAGAAGGAAAGAGAATTGTAATAGCAGGAGATTTTAATTTAAATGTAATGACAAATAATAAATATAACAAAAAAGAGGTTCAAAGATTTCTTAAATTACTTGACGAGTTTGAATGTAGGGTTGTATTAAATGAACCTACAAGAACTAAGAAAATGACCGCTACTTGTATTGACAATTTTATTATAAATGATGATGCAAATTTTAATCATCATATAGGAAAAGTTTTAAAATTCAAACTGTCTGATCACAACGTTATACTTTTGAATTATGAATTAAAAAGTAAGAAAATTAAAATTTCAAATGAGACAAAGATTTCAACTAGAATGATGTCCCACATCAATAAGGATTATTTTCACTACCTGTTTTGTAAGGACATTGAAAATGTTAATTGCGCTGTAAATACTACTCATGATGCGAATGGGAAGATGAACATCTTAATGGATCACTTTAAATATTGTTACTACACTGCTTTTCCTTTAAAAACACTCAAAATTCAAAATAATAAGAAACATACATTGTCCACTAAAGGTATAGATATATCACGGAATAATATACAAAAACTAGAGATATTACAAAATTTATATCCCTGTGCAAACAGGAAAATTAAACTTAAATTATATAAAAAAGTTTTTAAAAAGGTACTGGCAACAACAAAGAAAATAGGTTACGCAGCGAGAATTCGAAAATCTACAAATAAAATCAAAATGACATGGAAAATTGTAAAGGAACAGCAAAATAAAACATCAGGAAATCATAATAATAAAATTAATAAAATTAGAAATTCAAATGGAAATTTAATAACAGGCTGTAAAAATATAGCAAATAGCTTCAATCATTTCTTTAATAATATTGCAGGCACTTTAACAAATAACTTAGACGTTAGAGTAAATAACTGTAGTAAATATTTAGGTAACTCATCAGAGAATAACATATTTTTTCAAATAATTTCTTATTCTGAACTTAGGAAAATTATATTTAGTATTAAGAGTAAATCATCTAAAGACATTTATGACATGGACACTAAAACAGTGAAAGAATTAATTTTATGTAATAATAATATGTTTGACATTATTCTGAAAGTTTTTAATGAATGTATATTGCAGGGTGTTTTTCCAGATAGTTTGAAGATCGGTAAAATAGTGCCATTATTTAAGAAAGGAGAAGCTATTGATATCGGAAATTACAGACCGGTGTGTATATTACCAGTTTTATCAAAGATTTTAGAAAATGCTATCAAATCTAGAATGATCACATATTTTGAATCTAATAAACTATTTACGGAATGTCAATTTGGTTTCCGAAGAGAGAGGTCGACAGAGATGGCAATAAGGAAAACAGTTTACTTTATACTAGAGGCCATGGACGAGTCGCAGAAGGTATCTAGTATCTTCTGTGACTTATCTAAAGCTTTCGACTGTTTGCGACATGACATCTTAATTCATAAACTTAGCTTCTACGGTTTTGAAGGTGTTGAACTCGATATTTTAAGGTCTTATTTAAATAGCAGAGTTCAAATAACTAGCGTTAATAATATGAGATCAGATACGGAACACAGTACCATAGGTGTGCCACAAGGTTCCATACTCGGGCCACTACTGTTTCTGATCTACGTTAATGACTTGGCAAACTGCCTACCTGATTGGGCATTGATTACCCTGTTTGCAGATGATACACATGTAGGGATTAAAGACAGAAAACTCGAAATAGTTGAAGCTCAAACTAATATGGTTTTACTAAAATTGAAACAGTGGTTTGAAACAAATGGTATTATTCTAAATGCTGATAAAAGCACTGTTTTAAACTACATTAGTAAAAGAAGAAATAAAAATGATACCATCCGGGAAGTTACATTTTTGGGATGCACTCTTGATTCAACTCTATCCTATGATAGCCATATAGACAAAATATGTAAAAGGCTTGCAAGCGCTAATTATGCGTTGTTTAGGCTGAAACCCTTAGTTGATAAAAAAACTCTTTTATCAGTTTACTATGCTTACTGCCATTCCATTATAAGCTATGCAATATCAGTCTGGGGAAACGCTTCTCAAATTGAAAGAGTTCTCATTTGCCAGAAGAGATCATTAAGAATTATATATGGCTTACAGAGATAAACTTCTGTCAGAGCTTACTTCAAGAAAGCAAAGATATTGACGGTGGTATCTTTATTCATATATAACTCTCTTATAGAAGTACATTTGAAAAAAGATCACTTACCCATGAAAATGCATGTACATAATTTTAACACCCGAAACAAAGAAAAGTTATGTGTGCCAAAAACCAGACTTGTTAAGACGTATAAACAAGGCATCTGTCTGAAACTAGTTATGTATAATAAACTACCCCTACAAATAACACGGCTGCCTCTAATCCAATTCAAACATAAACTAAAAATATTTTTTGAATGTAATCCATATTACCATATTGAGGAGTACATGAGTTGTTCATTTTCTGATTTGCTTGACGTGTAGTGACGTGTCTGCTGACGAACCTAACTATTTTACATTTTATTTTTAAGTTATGCTGTTTTATATTGCTCTGTATTTTCTGTATGTACTTAATTGTGCATATTATATTTTGTATATTGTTATTTATATAGTATTAAAATTAAAATGTACCAATTTGACATGCCAATGTTATGAAATGTAACGAGATGGTTAATAAATAAATATCTAATCTAAAAATATCTAATACTATGTTAGTACCTGACCTATTCACAATGTTAAAATTAATTATTGTGTTTTTTATTTTATTTTAAAATTTGTATGCCTTGATAAGGCGAAACATGGTGATACTATAGGTATTATGACATATTTATATAAACCTGTGTTTCGGACAAATAAATTATCTTATCTTATCTTATCGCTCAGCAGAGGTTTATGGAAGACTCTATGTATAAATAAATATAATAAAGTATGTAAGAAGTATGTATGTTCGGGTAAAATATTGCAACTGAATTTTAAAGCTGTTATCCTCAACCGATTGACATTGTTGTCAAGTTCCGATGATACATTTTTTTTTATACTTACCACCAATGTAGCAAATAAGCTTACGGCCCACCTTGTTACCAGTGGTTACCGTAGCCTATCCCTATGGACGCCTGCAATACCAGAGGCATCACAAGCGCGTTGCCGACCCTTGAACAATATCCAAATACCCCTTATGGCGCCAGCGAGCTAATCTGATGATAGAGACAACGGAACTCCTCGATGGATATACTGGCCGTGTTTAGGCTCATTTCGATCAGAGGGCCTAGTACAGGTTTGTCTAAGTTTTGCATTCGGTATCCCGACTATCGAATTGAAAGTCGAAAGTTTCGATGTATGGTTTTAATAAGTTTACCAACAAGTCCGCTAGGCGCTTATCATTTTATTTCTCCATACAAAAGCGACATTTCCACTCGCAATTCGGTTTTTAACCCCCGACGCAAAAACGACGAGGTGTTATAATTTTGACGTGTCTGTGTGTGTATCTGTGTTTGTGTCTGTTTGTCTGTCTGTCTGTCGCCTTGTAGCTCTCGAACGGAAGAACCGTTTTTTTTTTTGTTTGAAATGTGAATTAGTCGGGAGTTTTCTTAGCTATGTTTGATCAAAATCGGTTCAGCCGTTTCATTGCGTTGAGGGTTTTTTTATTTTTTTACTTGTTGTTATTCTGACTGGTTCCAAATTGCACCAAATTGCAAATTGCAGTGTTCCAATTGCTGATTGGTTCCCTCTGCACACGGTTCCGATCACTAATTTTATTCACTAATTACTGATTTTATTAAAGCTTGTATTGAAAAATATATTTTCACACAAACACTTATATATCATGTCAACTCGTTTTGGTATTAATGTTTTGCAAGTAGGCTACCTAGCCCAGATAATAAATTGGTCCGGCGACAATGTAACGATTCATGGAACCGGCGCTGCTCGATCTAAGTCAATATCGCTCAATTTATTCTAAGGTATTCTTGGAAATCTATAAAAAAAACAGCTTGTAGCTGCCTTATGTAGTGAGTGCGTACTTAACATAAGAATTACTAGGTCTTACGCCATTACTCAGACCGACATCAAATTCATATCTTATTCAATCGTCAATCAAGCTCGTGAACAATTCGACTTCAAGCTGATGGATAGTTCATCAACATTGTTGAGGATAGGGAGCGCGGAGTGGTGAGTCGTGAAATAAACAACACTCCGACCGTGTGCGCGTGGAACAAGTCGCTGTCCGTCCCGCCCGGTCAACAAGCCAACTAAACCATTGCCCCGCGCAAACGGAGGGTTGTTTTAATTTATTCTAAATTGTGGTAAGTAGGTACATACCTCGCCTACCAACACTGTACATTAAGGTGGTAGCTTTCGCTTGTGGCGCGAAATTCAAATTTATTCGTGTTTTTTGCTCATCGCACGCAGCTCATCAACACTTCTTCAGATAGCAAAAACTAATTTGACGGTAATTATATGACCTAACACACAAGTTTTAATTTATAGTATCACATAAATATAATTAGTTTGGCAATGAATGTCCTTGAAACAAACAAAAAATGGAATTGAATGAATGGCTTGAATGGTATTAACAGTGTTTATATATGCGAATATACGCTCTATCTCTTCCCCTGGATGTCGTAAAAGCAGACTAAGGGATTATACCAGGGGATGGGCAACAATGTCCACCTGAGTATTTAACACCAATCTGCGAACACCAATCCGCCTGCTAGAATGTGCTGATATCACAAATTCCTCCACTGTATTTTATGGAGAGGACCTCGTCTAGCAGTGTACGTTTACAGACTGATGATGATGGTGAATGCACGGTGATGGGGTTGGTTTCACGGTGGCCGGGAGCATCGTGGCCCGAATTCGACGGCCAATTGTTTCACATTGGTCGTCGTCTAAAACCTTGAATCGCGGTGGCCGCGAAGATAATGTTCAAATGTAAATTTGGAAAAGGTACAATCAATGTCCTTTATTATTACATATGGTACAGTCATTAGATTTTCATTTTAAGGGTCTAATGAGCACACTTATTTACTATAGGTAAGTGCCTGGGCTAGCGGTAATAAGGGTGTGGCTTGTAGAAGCTGACTCGACAGCACACAGCCTCACACGTGTGTTCTCAATCTAGCCCTGATCAAATGGACTAGATTGCTAATCTGAAACGAGTGGCTTTATGAACCCACTCACGAATAAATGGCCCACTGGCCACCAAAGCGTCGCGCAAATATCAGCGTGCGTGACGCCTCCGCCATGCGCCACAGAACAGAAAGAACGATCATCTTTCTGTTCTGTTTGTAGCCACAGTCCCTACGCTACATTTAACGCTTGCTGCACCTGTTACTGGCTTCTCTAAGCTATAGCAGCTGTACCTACACGGCACAAAATCAAACCCAAATATGATTTATATAATAGCATTTTTTAAACTCTTTGACACGTCAGTTATTTTATAAAATAAAATATAGTTGGCACTTTAATATAAAATACTCGTATCATTTGAAATTACAGGCACATGAGACTTTTCATCTTTATGTCTCAGGGTGGCGGGCGCAGTGCAATGCCACATAGGTTGCGTCGTAGGTGGACGTGATCTATGAGGTAATGCACTGTTCATAGGCAGAGGTTACCGCTTAACATCAGGTGGGCCTCTTGCTTGATCCGTCATCCAAGTAGTATAAAAAAAAAAAAAAAAAAAAAAAAAATGTTTGCACCGTGTTGGAGCTAATTCAGTGCCAAAAGTTATTATCATCAAAATAAACTGAGATTTAATCATACACTTTTTTAGAATGTTAAAGTTTATTTAAGTTTTAAAATTTGTTAATTGACAATCTTAGCACGTCTCGCTTCGGATTTTGTTATTAGTCCTGTAAACGATTTACTAACTTTATGGATTATTTTAGCAGAGACTTAACAGTGAGATTATTTTGGTTTATTCATGATGTCATTCATGGTTTTCATGATGTTTATTTCAGCTGCTGTATTCAATATTGCTTGCGCTAATATAATGCATAACGATGCTTCAGTTGATAGTGTACCTAAGTGGTCGCGATTAGGAAAATGAAATGGCTTATTTTGTAAATGATTTTAATAACTTAACCAAATAAATAACATTCACTTATAACTATGTTAAAACATAACTTAGGTTAATAAAGGCAATTAGAACAATAAAATTATAGTACAAAACAAAACAGGATGAAACTCAGTCAGACTCAGTCTCACTAAACGTCTCTCGGTATCTAGTTCCAAGGTACGCAAACTGACTCGTTTATCACAACGATGAGGTATTGGTAAAACTACGTCTTACTAAAAGACTAGCTACCGGAAATGCTCCAGAGGTCGGTCGATCGGCGGCTGCAGCCCTAAGGGGATGTGGTTGTGGTATAACTGTTTGTCTCCCTCCGGCTCGTCAGTTTGACCCTCAGCACTTCTCCCTTCCGCACCCTGCTGGGGTAGGCCGTACTCTTGGGCAGGCTGATGATTTTGAGGAAAATCCTGGCTTGACTGACCTTGATTCGGGGCGCCATATTCTTGGCCCAGTTGATGCTGGTTATTGAGACTCTGCTCGTACTGAGCCTGGTCTAACTGCTGCTGAATGTGATGCTGTAATTGAAGCTGGTAGTCGTATTGGCCGTCATTGGCGTTGTGATCGTACCCTTGGTGTCCTTGGTCTTGGAACTGGTGACCTTGGTCAAATTGTTGGTGGTTTTGATCAAACTGCTGGTGGCCTTGGTCAAATTGTTGATGGCCTTGGTCAAACTGCTGGTGTCCTTGATCTTGTCCAAATTGGTGATGACTTTCGTCTGGGTAGTGTCCATTGGGAAGTCCAACATCGTTTTGCGAAGGCACAGGAGACCAGCCGTTATGGTCTACTGTCGGTTGAGTGGGCTGAGGCTGGTTGTGTCCAGGCTGGATATGGAAGTCAGGCTGGCCCGGTTGGTAGTTAAAGTCAGTCTGACCCGGTTGGTAGAAGCCCGGTTGTTGGAAATTTATGTCAGGCTGGCCGGCAGCATTAACTTGTACTCCGGGCTGAAGGTGAATGTCTGGTTGTCCACCATGAAAATGGATATCTTGCTGTCCAGGCTGGATTTGCACACCAGGTTGACCAGCATGGAAGTGGATGTCTGGTTGCTCAGGTTGGATTTGCACACCAGGTTGACCAGCATGAAAGTGGATGTCTGGTTGCTCAGGTTGGATTTGCACACCAGGTTGACCAGCATGGAAGTGGATATCCGGCTGTCCAGCGGCGTTCACCTGCACCCCTGTTTCAAACACACCAGGTTGACCGGTGTGGAAATAAACCTCTTGCTGACCAGGTTGGATTTGTACCCCAGGATGGCCAGCATGAAAGTGGGTTTCTGGCTGTCCCACTTGCACTCCTGGCTGCAAGTGTATATCTGGCTGAGCAGCATGTAAGTGCAGTTCCGGTTGTTGAACATGGATTCCCGGGTGAAGGTGGATGGCTGGCTGAGCATGTAAGACACCAGGTTGTAAGTGTTGTAAGTGGATATCAGGGTGTCCAGCGTGAAGATGGATTCCAGGTTGCCCTTGCAGATGCACTTCTGGTTGAGCTCCGTGTACGTGGACAGAAGGTTGAACAGGCTCTAAGTGATGATCAATCTCACCCTGTGCGTGAAGCAAAGTCGGAGTTGGCTCCACTTGTACTGCGGGTTGCTCAATAACTACACCATTGTGAGCACCACCTTGTGGATAGTACTGAGGGATAGGACCGTGTGGTACAATCTGGCTGAAGGAAGAGGAATGCAGTGGGAAAACAGGACCCTGATAGTTGAGGAAAGGATATCTTGGATAGTTGGCGAAGAGGGAAGTCTGTACAGCACCTCCTGGGCGGAGGACATAGGGGATTTGCGGAGCGTACTGAGGGTAGTTGAAAGCGGGTGCAGCAGGAGCGGGGAGTACAGGCTTGATGTGGACTGGAGCAGGTAAAGCTGGCTGTACCACCTGAGTGGGCAATACTACGGGTGGAGAGGGCACAGGAATAGGCCGAGCAAATGTAGGCGCGGGAACGACGGGAATCACAGGCCTCGGAGCCACATGGTGATGATGGTGATGGTAATGCTGATCTGCTACAGCTTTATGATGATGTGGGAATTTCAGACCATAATGCGGATGAGGCACTGGCACTCTGTGTCCTACGGGAACAGGGTATCTTGGAACCAGAGGATGTGCCAGTGGAACCTTGACAGCAGAAACCGATGCTGTTGGAGGGTAGGTTACGACGACAGGTTTAACGATAGAGTGTGTCACATGAGGGATGTCATGTCCTAGCTTGTAGGGCGGCACGGAGGAGAGAACGCCTCGCTTGTGGTGCTTGCCCGCCAGCCTCGCGATCAGCTTTGCCTTGGCTTTGAAGTGCGAGCCATCTCCTGTTGAAAGGCACACGAAAGCGCACAACACCAACGCGATCTGAAAACCACGCACCATTTTAGATCAATCTCAAAATCACTAAGGTCACGATCACGAATCACAAAATCACTTGTAGGTATTGGTATTTTCACAGCACAATTTCCACTCTACTCACAATAATAAGTCTCATATCGATGCGGTCGCCCGGTTGGCGCAACTACCGTTCAGAAACCGAGTCTCATCTGGGAGCTCCACCCATACTTATAACTTAAAACACATCACATTAGTATGTAGACTGCGTGGAGGTTTCACTCGGGCTCCGGGCGGGGTAACCGGACACCGGCGAACTTCGTCCTTCAGCGATTATGCTTTCTGTTCCTAAACTTATCAATCTAACTTCATAATTTATTCCACGCTATTTTGAGCTCTGTTTTGAGATGTGGAAAGTGGAGTTTGGAACGAGGAAGTGGTTGGAAGTCATCACGTAGCGGCTGCCGTCATCCCCGTAACAAGCGTGCTTGCGCGCATACCAATCGATGATGAACGTAATCGAGTGAAAATTGTACTACCGAAGACAGGCATGGATTGGTTGTGATATAAAAACAATAAAGGTGAATGCAACATTTAGGAAGGTACGTAGTACTCTGAGACAACATCCCCTGCCTGGGGAGCGAACACTACTTTCCGCTCACTAAATAGTAGTTAATAAACCGTGTATAATGCGCGTCATGTAAAAAGAAAACTGGCGGTCAAACTTCTTCAGGCGTTCCAGTGTTTTTTTTAAAGATTACTTACTTTTCTACTTATTTAAGAGATGCATTGATGAGTGACCTATGCATTGAATGAGTGCCTACCTACATTACTACTAATAATGTACAATTATTGTACGCGTCATGTAAAAAGAACGCTGGAACGCCTGTAGAAGCTTGACCGCCAGCGTTCTTTTTACATAACGCGCACTATAACATAGTTTGTTTTTGTTTTTGCTAAAGTTTGTAGAATAAGGAGTAGAAACATGCGTCCTAAGAGGCCATTAGAAAAAACCAAGAAAATAAAAAATGCTAGCAATCTTAGATTTGACACAAATATTTTAATTTGGTGCTTGCACCAGTTAAGTAAAAGGAGTCACGCTCTCGATAGACCGACAATAGGTCGCAGGAAGTGGGTGGGTGGAGGGAGACGGCCCAAGACCATTCGTCGAGGCATTCTTTGGGAAAGGGAGGCCTATAATAATATAATAGAAATTTTTATTTCAGTATCCAAATTTTTATCCATATTGGGTTAGTAACAGAAAAATAACTTAAATTATGTTAGTACAGTTAATTGCTTATAAATAAAACACTAAAAAACAAAATTTAATTAAGGCGCCAGATACCAATAAAATTAAAATTAAAATTAAAATTGCCCAGCAGTTAGGCTTAGCACGCACTGCGATAAAACGCACAAGTTTAATCGCAGGTCTGAAACCACAGAAAATTTTAGAAAATAAGTTTAATAAACAAGCGAACGCATTTGCTACTTTAATCAGTAACTGATTTAAAAAACGTAAGTTGCTATGTTTTGGCTGCGGTTTGTAGCCGCGCGATTTTTTGTGCCCCATACCTACTAGCATATGTTCTGCGCATTCGATATTGCCATACGAAATGTAGTGTATTCATGTTGTAGATACTGGCCCACAGCTTGTAATAATTTATCAAAAGTACCAATAGACATTATGTAGTAATTAAAAAACTTATCGGGATACCTACTGTCGCACGTCGTTGTACATTTTGCAAAAGTATCCTTTAAAAACTTACACCTTAAGCCACAACACACGCTACTCGCCAGAAACCCATGGTGTACCTACCTACTGATATAAAATTAAGCAAAACGCCAGCCGCAGTGCGTGTTTGCATGCGGTTTTGCGTTTTAAGCTATTCCTAAACCTTAGTCAGTACAACCTTCAGTCAACCTTAGTACATTTTCATTTTAAGCAGTTCCTGTTTGTCCCCGAATTTTGTTCATACGTAGGTAATTCCGAAAAAAATAAGGGTCAGAAATCTGGGGTGGGAGCCATGGCGCAAGGCCCCCAAATAGCGTTAGCATCTGGCATGGGGAACATACGTAACTACCTTAATATGAAGACCATTTTGAGTCTTAGCACTGTCCAAAACTATCCCTTCGTACCTATCCCTTAGTATCTCTTACTCTGAGCTATCCCTTAGTCTGTGAAGGAAGATTTTGGTCAAGAAGTTTGGCCATAGATGCGTTTCGCATGGCCAAATGCTAGCACAATTGGTCGGCACAATTGGGTTCCTCAAAGCTACTGAGTCCGTCCTCATGGCTAGCAGGACATCAGTATGCGCGCCGCGCCTGCCGGTTACCAAATATACAATCACTTTCCTCGGCTCTCACTACTACCACGACCTTAGATCATACAATATCTACCTCTCTATAAGGTTTTACTGATTCTTGCGTAATATGTGTAGCACGCAGCATGCCTTGCCATGCCACACAAAGTGTACGAAACTTAACATTCCCAGCCCGACGAGAGATACGTGCGAGCTACATTGAAAGGACCATGTTTAGTAACATTCTTAGGAATCACGCAACGAGAAATTTCGTCGAAACTGGGTGGGATTTTATTATTGGGGAAATCAGAAATATTTTATTACACAACTGTTCTATCTACAACATAGGTCCTTAGATAATCTATATACCATAGGTCTTATAAAAACTGGTATGTAGCATGTACTTGATTTGATACGATTCTCGACGAATTCCGTGGCGCGGTGGGCTAGTAGTCGGCTGAGATGCGGTTCCGGGTTCGATTCCCGCTGATGAGGTTGCGCCTGTGATGACATACGGCACTGAGACGAGATCTATTGGCCTCCTTACAACCTCAAAGTAGCTGGTTATGAAGAGATCAGATAAATAATATTAAGGTAAGGCTTCGACCAAAGTAAAATTTACGTCGATGAGGTAAGGTATGTAGGTACTCTGCTCGGAGTTTCACTATAGGTATATAGACAGGCACAGATAAAATAATAGGTAGGTAATATAATACAGGGTATTTTATTGAGATGGGTCAGATAACAAAAGGCTAAACGAAACGACAACGATATTTAAAAAAAAGAAATTTGGAAAATGTTATACAGGTCACGGGGGTAAAAATACAAAATTGACACATTGTTGAAAAAAAAATCGTTGCTTGTTTTATTATGTGGATCGATAGTGTAGGCTTTAAATATTATATAAATTTATTACTATTAGCACATACTGTCCCATTGTTGGGCAAAGGCCTCCCCCCACTTCCGCCAGTCACCACGGTCCTGTGCAACCGTTTCCCATTCCCTCTCATAGGCGTCCAGTTCATCCCGCCACCTCATGCGTGGTCTGCCGCGACGCCGCCTGGCTGTATTAGGGCTCCATGCCGTGGTGATTTTGGCCCAAAGTTCGTCGGGCATGCGGCAAATGTGACCGGCCCAATCCCACTTCAGCCGCGCGGCCTTCTCTCCCACATCGGCGACTTTGATTTTGGAGCGCAGTATGGTGTTTCTGATGCGGTCAGTTAGTACTGCGCTCCATTGCTCTTTGGCAAACCTTGAGTTTGGATTTCTGGATGTTTGTCTGAGTAGTCATCTGCAAATACACGTGAGAATCCACACTGGGGAGAAGCCATATGTCTGCAACCAATGTGATAAGTCATTCACTCAGATTAGTAATCTGCAAAGACACGTAAGAAGCCACACTAGGGAGAACCCTGCAACCAATTTGATAAGTCATTCGTTCGTAGCAGTCATTTGCAAAAAACCTAAGTATCCACACCAGGATAAAGTTATAATTCTTCTAATGGAAAAAAGTGGCCAAATGCGAGTCAAACCTCGTACAGAGAAAGGTTCTGTGGTCGGAATGAACATACACGGATAAAATTCAAAGTTAACGTGGTTGCTTTTTCGTACCAATGTATTTTTTTATATATGGGCGAAGAGAGTATAATTTTTAACACTGAAATGCCTGTTGTTGGCTTTTATTCAATTCAATTCAATTCAATTTATTTATTTCAGACATTGTCCATATTTTGTTAGTCGCGCTTATGATAATGTTAGTAGAGAGACACATTTACAATTAAAAAAATTAAATAAAAACATTTTTCGCAAACCTAACATGCAGGCGCATCCAGCGGTTTGCTATAGGACAGTCCCACTTTATATTGGTCATTATTAGCGGTAAATCATATTTTGTTGAAGAAAACATTGGATTAATATCGATGTTATTTTCGACCGTTACATCGTCCGCGACTGCCAAGGACCCCCCCTGGCACCGGTAGGCTGAGCAGATTGTCCAGCAGCACGTTCCAAAGAGTTGGGTCCTAGCACCATAGAAATATTTCCAGTCTGCTAGTACCCGAAAAAGTTCAATTTCAGCGCAAAACCTGTACTGCGTAAAATGATTCCAAAGACGTTGAACAAATTGAGCACTACACGTCACGGCCGAGAGGTTTTACGAGATAATGTATATTACATATTAGGAGAGTACCACAGATGGGGATTGATAGTACGGGCACGGGGTCTCATCCCAAAGAAAATATATATTGTTCTATTAGATATATATATAGATGGCGTTACAGGTATAGATTTGGTATTGAAGTATGTAAAAAAACAATATTAGGTCTTGAAAAAATATTTTCTAATATCAAAAAATACCCACAACAGGGGAAAATTCAATAAATGTCTCTTCAATCAAGTTTAATAATTTTTACAAAGATTTATTGATGTCGTTTTTCTGATGGTAATAATTTGAACTAAATTGATGATGACACCAGTTTGTTTGTAGTACCACAGGTAGTACTGACTTATTAGATGGCGTTATTTAAAAAAAAAACAGATGCCACGCCTATGACGTCATGCCCGAAATGAAAGAGAAAACTAGTATTTCCTTTCTATTCTAAAATTTTCAAATAAAATGTCAGACATCATTTGATATCATTGTAACCAAAGACGAATATACTATATATAAAAGCAGACCAAGACAGAAGACAGAACCCAAACTCAAGAAATAGAAAAGAACTCGCAAGGGGTCCAAATTCCATCAACCAAACGAAAAAGAATTGAAACCAGCCCTACACAAATAGAGAACGCGAAGAAAAAGGTAAACAACTTATCTTACGCAGTCCCAACTCATAACCAATTTAACATCCTGGATGACGCTACTGTGGACATTCCATCCCAACCAACTGAAAGGGAAGCCAAACCCCCACCAATATTCATTGATAAGGTCACAAATATTCGAACGTTAACCAAACTACTTGAGGAAGCTGTAGAGGGGTTATTTGAAATGAAAATCCTACGCAATGATCAAGTGAAAATACAACCCGCATCTAGAGACGCATATAAAACAATCGTCAAAGAACTGGATGACAAGGAAACTGAATATTACACCTACAAACCAAAACAAGAAAGGAGCTTTAGAGTTATCCTCAAGCACATGCATCCGACTAGTGACACTGAAGAGATTAAAGAGGCTCTCGCTGATTTAGGACACGTAGTCACCAACATATGGAACATGAAACAAACTTCAACCATGAATCCACTACATATGTTTGTGGTAGAGTTGCAACCAAATTCCTCCAACAAAGACATATATAAAATAAATAGTCTACTCTATTGTCGCATTAAGTTCGAACCTCCGCGAACAAAACGTACCATACCTCAGTGTGCCAACTGCATGGCGTATGGCCACACCAAAAGGTATTGCCGTCGAAATCCACGTTGTATTAAATGTGCCGGCTACCACGCCTCCTCTGACTGCACACGCAAGGAAAGATCTGATGATGTAAAATGCACACTATGTGATGGAAACCACCCAGCTAACTACAAAGGCCATCCATTTATAAGGAACTTCAGAAACAAAAATACCCTCCGCAACGAATCAAGACTATACAAAACAAAAACAACACTGAAACTTACATTCAACCTCAACCTGACACACAAACCCAGAAACCCAGATATAACACAAACTATGCAGACGTTGTTCGCTACATACCGGCCCAAACCATGGCAAAAAAGCAGCCTGCTGAACCTCAAAGACCCGAAATAGCACCCGTATTTGCACAAGCTCAACAACCAACAAGCAAAAAATACCCACAACCTCATAAAATATAAAAAAGCATAAAACAGCCTTAACCTCAGCAGACATCAAGCGTAAAGCAGCCACTACCCCAACAAACATCAAGCGAAAAGCAGTCTCAACCCCTGCAAGTAACAGCAAGCGTAAGGCAACCCCAACAAGCAGCATGCGATAACAATAGTGATTTCAAAGAACTCATGGATATGTTCAGACAAATGATGCTACAAATTAGCACTATGACAAACCTACTAATGAACTTCATGTCCGACTTTCGTTCCCAATCTATCCATCATGGGAATAGCCAGGATTTTATCCGGGGGAGAGGCAAGCGGCCCACCTTGCCCCATCACGGCTACTCCCTTGCAAACCATTAAAGATAGCAATGTGGAATGCTAACGGGCTGTCAAATCACGCCCATGAAGTAACAACTTTTCTTCACACACATAATATAGATTTCATGATAGTTTCTGAGACGCACTTCACTTCAAAAAGTTATCTCAATATTCCAAAATATAAACTTTACCACACAAATCACCCAGATGGTACTGCTCATGCAGGCTCAGCAATGCTTGTCAAGGAAAACATAAAACACTATGCCTCAAACTCATACTGCAGTGAAGAAATTCAAGCCACTAATATCATAATTGAAAGCCTAAACGATCCTGTGACTATATCCGCTTTGTATATGCCCCCTAAGCACAATCTTAAAAGTGCCATGTACCCCTCCTTCCTTAAAACATTAGGTAACAAATTTATAGCTGGTGGTGATTATAACGCAAAGCACACCGAATGGGGCTCAAGAATAACAACGACAAAGGGACGAGAACTGCTCAAAACAGTACAGCTACTTAACCTTAAAGTCTCATCCACTGGAGAACCAACATATTGGCCCACCGCTGTCAAAAAGAAACCTGATTTAGTAGACTTTTTTATCACTAAAGGACTACCCACGTCATCTCTACTTTGTCATTCCAGCTATGACTTATCGTCAGACCACACGGCGATCCTAGCGGAGTTGTATAACGACACTATAAGGGTTACTAAGCCATGTAAACTGCACACCAAGAAAACGGACTGGGCACACTTTCGTGAGATCATTGAAGTTACGGTGGACACACAAATTCCACTTAAGACTGATAATGACATAACAGAAGCAGTCGAAAAATTCAATGAGTGTATTCAAATAGCAGCCTGGCAAGCTACTCCTACAAACCTAGACAACGCTGACTTTATTCCCACGTATCCGCTAATTGTAACCGACATGGTTCAAGAAAAGAGACGAGCAAGGAAAAATTGGCAAACAACTAGACACCATAGTGACAAGAATGTCTTTAATAACCTGGCCAAGAAGCTCAAAAAGATCCTCGAAAACATTTCGAACCAAAACTTGGAGGTCCATTTAACTAGCCTAGATGCTACAGCTGCCACAGACTACTCATTATGGAAAACCACAAAGGCACTCAAAAAGTCGATCACATTCCAATCTCCTCTGCGTAGGAATGACAGAACTTGGGCCAGGAGCGACACCGACAAAGCAGAGTTGTTTGCTGAGCACCTGTCAAAAGTGTTTACCCCTAATCCAGACACCGGATCGTCAAAAACAGACGAAATAATGAAAGGCTTGTCTGCAACTCACCAAATAGCACCTCCTATTGAGAAATTTACTAAAGGCGAAGTTTACTCTGCTATCAAGAAACTAGATCTTAATAAAGCCCCCGGTTACGACCTTATCACGGCAAAACCCATGAAAGAACTGCCTGATATAGGCGTCACATTTCTAACACAGCTGTACAATGCTGCTTTGCGTCGAGAATTCGTCCCGGCTCAATGGAAAGTAGCGGAAATCATACTAATTCTCAAGCCCGGCAAAGATCCTGAAAATGTTGCGTCTTATCGCCCCATAAGTTTGCTTCCAATCGTTTCTAAAATATTTGAAATATTATTCATGAAAAGACTAACTTATGAGATAGCTCTAACACAACTGATCCCTTCACATCAATTTGGTTTCCGTGCAGCCCACGGAACAATCGAACAAGTCCATCGTTTGGTTGCTAAGATAAACTATGCGTTTGAACACAAACAATACAGCTCGGCCGCTTTTTTGGATATTTCTCAGGCCTTTGACCGTGTATGGCATGAGGGCCTGCTTTACAAGATACTGAAAGACCTACCTATAAATTATTATCTTCTGATAAAATCCTACCTAAATCAACGGCATTTTTATGTGAAGCATGGAGAGGATCGAACTGGACTCCATTGTATAAATGCTGGTGTCCCCCAAGGTAGCGTTATGGGCCCAGTTTTGTACCTCATATACACCTATGACCTACCAACAACAGAAAACGTCCTTGTGGGAACATTCGCTGATGACACAGCTCTCATTGCCACTCACGAAAACCCAGTTGTTGCATCGGCCATGCTACAAAAAAGCCTAAACGAAGTCTCTATCTGGCTAAGGGACTGGCGTATTAGAGCAAATGAAACCAAATCTGTGCATGTGACATTTGCTCTTAGACACGGTTCATGCCCCGTAGACAAGCTGAATGAAATCCAGATACCACAATGCGATGATGTGCGTTACCTGGGTATACATTTGGATAGACGCCTCACTTGGAAGAAGAACATTTTCACAAAAAGAAAGGCTCTTAGCCTGCAACTCAGGAAGTTGTACTGGCTAATGGCTCGGAAATCCAAATTATCCTTGGACAACAAACTCCTCCTCTACAAATGCATTTTAAAACCAATATGGTCCTATGGAGCTGAGCTGTGGGGTACAGCGGCAAACTCTAACCTGGAAATTCTGCAACGCTTTCAATCTAAAATGCTACGCATGATAACGAATGCACCATGGTACATTACAAACTGTCAACTACATCGCGACCTAGAGATGCCAACAGTCAAACAAGATATTTGCAACAAGCTCAAATCCTATGCCAAACGTATGGAGCAACACCCTAACCAGCTTGCAAATAGTCTCATGAAAAAGTCCACAACTTTCAGAAGGATAAAGAGGAGAGCCCCTCAAGACCTCATCTAGTATCTAAAAGAATATGTACTGAATTAGAGTCGTGGATATGCCACTGGGCGTATACCATTCATGTCAAGCACGAAAGAAGCACAAAACTCTTGCTCAATGCCGGAAAGGCAGATTACAAGAAACAAAGGAGACTTAAAAAAAAAAAAAAAAATATATATATAAAAGACAATGTCCTGACTGACTGACTGACCGAGTGACAACGCACAGCCTAAACCGCGTAGAGACTTGAAATTTGGAGGGTGTGTTTGTCTTGATGCAAAGGGTTGTAGCTAAGAAAGGAATTTTGAAAATTCGTATGCTGAGTGGTTCAAACTTAAAACACAAATGCTCTGTATTTCGGAAAGCGATGGCAGTAGATACATGAAATTTCCGCTTCGGCCGTCAAGGAAACCGGCGTTTCGTAACTGGTTCATACCTAGGTAGTTTCCTCAAATAAAAATAACAAACATAAAAATTTGCAATATTATATGAAAAATGCCACGGGAACGAAATATGGCAGTGTAAAACAAGTAATTAATTTTGTAAAAATTAAAAAAATCCCCAACGCTGAACGGCTGAACCGATTTTGATCAAACAAAGCTAAGAACACTTCCGACAAATACACCTTTCAAACAAATAAAAAAGCGGCCAAGTGCGTGTCGGACTCGCCCATGAAGGGTTCCGTAGCAGCAAGTAACATAATATAAAAGTTCTTGGATGGATTACGATTAATGACGTATTAAAAAAAAACTACTTACTAGATCTCGTTCAAACCAATTTTGGGTGAAAGTTTACATGGTAATGTACATTATTTTTTTTTTTTAGTTTTATCATTCTCTTGTTTTAGATGTTATGGGGGGGGGGGACACTTTTTACCACTTTGGAAGCGTCTCTCGCGCAAACTATTCAGTTTAGAAAAAAATGATATTAGAAACCTCAATATCATTTTTGAAGACCTATCCATAGATACCCCCACACGTATAGGTTTGATGAAAAAAAATTTTTTGAGTTTCAGTTCTCAAATAAAAAACTACTTACTAGATCTCGTTCAAACCAACTTTGAGTGAAAGTTTACATGGTAATGTACATTATATATTTTTTTTAGTTTTATCATTCTCTTAATTTAGAAGTTATGGGGGGGGACACACTTTTTTACCACTTTGGAAGCGTCTCTCGCGCAAACTATTCAGTTTAGAAAAAAATGATATTAGAAACCTCAATATCATTTTTGAAGACCTATCCATACATACCCCACACGAAAAGGTTTGATGAAAAAAAAATTTTTGAGTTTCAATTCTAAATAATAATAATAATAAATAATAATAATGCTGGACAGTTCACACAACATTATCTAGCCCCAAGCTAAGCAGAGCTTGTGTTATGGGTACTAGACAACTGATATACTTAATACAATATAATTACATAGATAGATATTTTTTATTATATATAGAAAATACCCAGAACACCCTGAACAAATATCTGCAGATCGCACAAATATTTGTTCCGAGGCGGGAATCGAACCCGCAACCTTCTGCTACGCAGGCGAACGTTCGCCCGCCGCGCCACAGAGGTCGTAATTCTAAGTATGGGGAACCCCAAAAATAAAAAACTACTTACTAGATCTCGTTCAAACCAATTTTGAGTGAAAGTTTTCATTTTTATTTAAGTTTTTATGTGTACATCATATATTTTTTTTAGTTTTATCATTCTCTTATTTTAGAAGTTACGGGGTGGAGGGGGGGGGGGGCACACTTTTTACCACTTTGGAAGTGTCTCTCGCGCAAACTATTCAGTTTAGAAAAAAAATATATTAGAAACCTCAACATCATTTTTGAAGACCTATCCATAGATACCCCACACGTATAGGATTGATGAAAAAAAAATTTTTGAGGATCAGTTCTAAGTATTGAGAACCCCAAAAATAATTGTTTTTTTAAAATTTTTGTGTAAAAATCTTAATGCGGTTCACAGAATACATCTACCTACCAAGTTTCAACAGTATAGCTCTTATAGTTTCGGAAAAAAAAGGCTGTGACATACACGGACAGACAGACATGACGAATCTATAAGGGTTCCGTAGTTTTTTTACGGAACCCTAAAAAACAACGAAATTGGTTCATCCGTTCGGGAGCTACGATGGGACAGACAGACACACACACACAGACACGTCAAACTTATAACACCCCTTCGTTTTTCGCCAGGGGTTAAAAATACACTGCCATATTTTAGCGTATTTCGACGTAAAATATAGTTTCACGGTATAGGTTACGAAGTAACTATTAATTAATCTGTGGTATAGGTAATTGTTGGCATTAAAATATTTTCAGGAGTGGGACTCCTAAATTGAAATACCTACTTGAGTGTTCGTTCGTTTCAAAGGTCGTGTCACGGTGTGGTTGTTAATGTAAGTTGTTGTCTGCACGCCGGGAAAGTATTCTGACTACGCGCGGACGAAGTTGCGCGAGATTGCACAGTAGCTGATAGTCGCTGCATGATGCCGAGTTCTTGCAGCATAGACTGATTGATTGGTACGAAACCCCAAGCATTCTTCTCCAGCACCACATCTCAAGAGCATCTATCCTCTTATTATCGCTCTCCCTAAGAGTCCATGTTTCTGCAGCATAGAGGAATATGGGAAACACCAACGCTCTAACGAGACGGATCTTATGTAGATATCGTTATGCTACGATTTTTTCCATAACATCCTCAGCTTCTTGTCATGGCGGACCTAGAAATCGCAGTACGCCGCTTGATTTCGTCAACGCATCCACCATTGTTTGTGACCAAAGATGTAAATGTATAATTGGACCACCTCACAGTTTGCGATTTGCATGACTTCCGGCAAGTTGTTATTGACACAGTCAACAATCATCACTTTCGTTTTGCTGCGGTTGATCTTCAGTCCAAACTCGAGGTTGATGCTTTCCATCTTGAAAAACTACCTTTCCCTTACAGCTTTGCACCCATCTTCCAATCATCCTGTGTACGTGTCTAAGTTTTTTTAACAAACGCCATCTATTGAGTGTGTGCGTGTTTTACGCGGTAATTACAGTTGCAGGTGCTAGGTGGCTCTAGCTATCATTTCCCTGCTAGTGGCATCTAGCGCCCAGGTAAGGCAACCAAAATAGCCCGCACAATAGCCCGAGTTATGACGGTCGCCTTTCGTTGTATGGCATGAGGTATCTGTACTAGTACCTATAGTATTATTTTATCTGTGGTACGGGGTTGCTGCCTGCAAGAATGTGGTTGATATTTGAATACAGAAGGAACACGAAGTTGGTGCAGATGACTTCACAACGGTTGTCCCTGAGACGTGACGCAGAAGTAGTTGTAGTAAATGTAGAAAAGTTGAACTTATTATGAACTGTATGTCAGTGTAGTTTTAAGAAGAACTCTTGTATAGATAATTTAAAATAAAATATCTTTTCTTGAACCTTAACTAATATTTAGCTACTGATCCGTATTGTAAAACTTTATAAATAAGTTAATTTCGGTTTAAAGTTGTTTTTCTTTCAAAAAGACATTAATGTAACTTACATGAGAAAAACATTTATCTTATAAGTAGTACATTAAACATATAAGTAGGTCGTTCGATTAAGTAGATAGGTAATATTGTACATTATTTGTAGTAAACTAGATAGGCACTCATTCAATGCATATTCATGATTTGCATCTCTTAAATAAGTAGGTACGATCTTTAAAATTAGGTATCTACAACGTACTGCGTAAGTTTTGTTTTAAATGCATTGAATGAGTTTACATTTTTAATATCTGACGGTAGTAGATTACAAAGCTGTGCACCTTCAAACTTAAACATTTTTTTACCGTAGTTCGTTCGCGTCTTGGGTAAAACCAGAAAGCTTTGTCGTTATTTGTCGCGTTGTTATAAATGATAGGCTAGTATGGAAGGAGCCTTTTAAAATTTTACGAACAAGTATGCTTGTGCTGTAAATATATAATTGTTTGATATTCATTAATTTCGTTTGTTTGTATTTGAATGGTTGGTGTTAAGTATGGATTGTGGAATAATAATTTAATAATTTTGTTTTGAATTATTTGAAGTCCAGCTAATTTAGTTTTGACAGCACTGACCATACTTGACCCATACTTCAATTAAATACATGGTGTGGTTTTATTAGGGAGTTAAAGATGGTATAGCTTTATTTTTGATATGTTCAATCTGCATGTTCCATGTCAAGCCGCTGGTATTTTGTAACTTTTTTCTTGTAAAAGTATATTATAAATTTTGATTGGGTTGTATAGTACAATTATTTTATTTTTTGCCCTAAAGATGGTGTAACATGTCTTCGATATATTAATTGTCAATAGGTTGTGCTGGAACCAAGAGAAGAGAGTGTTCAGATCTGACTGAGCTTGCGGCATTATGTCATTTATTGCTGACCCAAAGTAAAACAAACACGTGTCATCTGCGTATAACGTTACGTGACCAATCAAACCTATTTCTGTGATATTATTACTGTAAATAAAAAAGAGTAGTGGTCCTAATATGGAACCTTGAAGGACACCACATGTTATAGGTGCTGTTTCACTTTGAACATCACCAATTTTAACTATCTGCACTCTGTTTGCTAAATATGATTTGAAAATTTACATTTACCTACATTCATATAAAAGAATGAGACTGGTATAATCTATACCGGTTTGTTTTTAGCCTTAGTTCCATGCTTTAGTTCTTCTTCCGAGGAGCTGACGCAGGATTGTCTTTTACAATGTGCTCAAGCTCCACAGATTGTGCTCGTCTCCTGGCCGTTTCCAAATGGGAGTCAGGGTTTTGGTTGGAAGCATTTCCATCTCACAATACTGGTACTTTAATGAATCCAGTTTCTTTTCGTATTGTAACTTCTTTACGGTTGGGCGCAGGGTGCTGTGCCCTCATCACTGCCAGTGCGGTACGGCTGTTGATCAGCTTGGTCACCACGGATTATCGTGCACCAGGGCTGCCGGTAGGATTTCCCGCCATGCAAGCCTTAATGATATCATTCGCCGGGCCCTTACCAGCGTTAACATTCCAGCCATTCTAGAACCGAATGATCTGCATTCTAGATTTGAGTGGTCGACATTTTCGACAAGGAGTTAAGCATTAGAATAAAAAATGTTTTGTGTTCTTTGCTGTGATTTGAATACCGCTAGCTTATTACGTATCTGCAATAGCAATGCGATAGCAATAATTGCGCGATTATCGCATCCAATTTGCAATTTGGATGCCATGATCGCGCGATTCTTGCTATCGCCTTTATTGCACTTAAAAGCGAACCAAGTCGTCCTTTTCGAATAGATGGGATGAAAATAAATAAGCCATTATATGAAGAAGACGACACGATTATTTTGTATATAATACACTGTCTAAAGTCCAAGGACATGAAGATGCAGGCAGTCTGTACCTTGGCTGTACAGACCATGGAACCAGAAATGAAAAATGGACCAAAGGAAATACATGGCTATTTTAGCATGGTTTCCGTATACCTATTTCTAGTTACCGTACACCGTAAGATGTCCCCTGCCTTGGGAATAGTGCATACGGTGACAGTGAACGGTCTGTAGTGACTTTTCATCTTTGTCTCAGGATAATGCACGTTCATGGGCAGAGGGTACTTACTGCTTAACATCAGGTGGACCATCTGGCTGATCAGTCATATATACTAAGTAGAATTTAAAACAAAAAAAAACTGTCATGGTACCATGGTCGGACCATAGATCTAGCGAAAATTCTACGTCTATGGTACGGACACTGGCAGAACGTTGACAGCTGGCCACAGATGCCCTAAACTAAGAACACAGACCAAGAGATGTACAATCTGTGGATGTATAACTATTAATTAAAGGTAAACGTCCACAGGCCCGCATTGGACGCATCGCACGTAACGGATTTTAGTTTGCCTTGTATAAAAACTCATACAACAGCGTCCACTGATCCGCACCGTACGGACCGCTCATGGGCAATGCCTACATGCGATGCGTACCGTTGATGTCATACAGAATGCCGATCAGTGGACGCGCCCCGCGCGTGTCTGTGTTATTCTTGTTCTTCCTCTTCTGCTAATAAACAAGCAATAACGACTTCTTCATTGCTTTCCTCCATCCTCACAAACACTTTCCGCACGTACGATTACTACAAAAATCCGAATGAAGGTGGCATCGGCAATCCGATTGCTGTGCTGATACCTGTGCGGGCCTGTGGACGTTTACCTGAATCGAATGAAAGTGAAATTGTAATTTGTATGGTAAATGGGGAGACGTGATTTCACAGCCATGGAATGCACAACCCTGGAATGCACAGCCATGGAATTGATGTACATCGATGGTCGCCAATTCCATGGCTGTGTTTTCCCGGGTTGTGCTTTCCAGGCCGTGTAAAGTAATGTACAGCCTTGGAATACACAACCATGGAATAGGCGTCCAATTGGCTTCCAATTCCCAGGCTGTACAGTCCTTGGCTGTGTTTTCCATGGTTGGGCAATCCCAACACGTGCTAGGAATGCACAGCCATGGAATGTACAACCTGGTAATTGGATGCCACGGATAAGTCATAACCTATGCTTCGTTTACACTCACTTGAATTGAACTTCAGTCGAGCTGGTACCAGTTGTCAAAACGGAGTGCGTAGAATGAAAATGTCACCGTCAATGTATGTTTATGTCTCTTAGTATTGGTCTGTAGATTATAGACATGCGCAAAATGGATCACTGAAGAGAAAAGAGAGATGTAATATATCTATTGATCGACAAGATACGTATCTATCTTTTGTATTTCTAGTTCATTTCGTTCACTACTATCCGAATACAACGAAAATATATGGAATCAATCCTTTGGAATTTTCTCAGACCTAGGTAGGAATTTTGTTTTCGTTCAGTTTCTGACTGAATCTGGTTTGGGAGGATTATGAAATGAAATATGTATTGCTCATCGTTTGATGTGCGTTCACTAATTTTAATTATCTTTGCTTTAGTAATTACTACGAGGCTCGAATAGTCGAAAAATGTACCTATTATATATGAAATCTAAAAAAATAGATAAAATTCATACATAATTTTGACGGCATGTCTATTAGTTTATTTAATGAGTCACGGCTAGAGATAGGTAACTCAGTCAAATTTCATAGAGCCTTAGCTGAACTGCAGCTCAAACAACTCAAAACGGCTCAAACTTTCCAGTGTAGCTCCACTGGTTCCAATGAACTGCGGGAGCAGCGTAACCATCACAGCTCATGATATAGAATATTTAGATATCAAACAGATATAGATACTAATGCGTGTGCTTCGGAGGGCACGTTAAGCTGTCGGTCCCGGCTGTTATTGATTAATAGCAGTCGATAAGCCATGTCAGAGGCCCTCGGGTGGCTTGACAAACTCTGACACCAGAGGCCAGCACTACCTCATACGAAATGACGACTGATACACTTTAGGTGCAGGTGAACGACTGATTGAAAGATGCATAGCAAGAGATAAAGTTCACTGAACTAGTTCGTTCGCGAATTACTCTGAACTGGTACATGACTATTAGGAGTATTATTGTTCTGTGTTAGTGTACCTCTGCAATAATCCTCAAACAAACGTAAAAGTTATTATTTTGGTTGGTTTGGGATTTCCTGCCGGCTGAGTCATGATGATGTTCTATGTTTGAGACACGAAGATTAGAAGAAACGAAGAAAAGCGTCGCAAGACGCTCTGTGCATACCTACATTTGAGATTCTGTACATGTACAGAGACAAATTCTCTTTCCCTGTAGACCGATAATAAAGCAGCTAGGATGCACGGGTAAGGGAGTTATGAGCAGATATTCTGCTAGAAAATTTCGGATGGTCTGTCTACCGTCCACACACAATGTACAATGTACCTACAGGTACATTGTGCTTGCTTGTTGGTGTGTTGTAACTCTTCATATTGAGGGACTGGGTCACCAGGATACCCTAGCCTGATGCCTCCCTCGGTCAAATTGTTGGAAAACTTACCATGTCTGATGTGTGTGCAGACTCCTGAGTTGTTCACTGATTTTGCAGTGAACAACTCAGGAGTCTCCACTAGTATGGAACATGGATACCTACCTACCAAAATACCTAAATGTTATTGAAGTTACGACTTTTAATACTCACTTTGTAACGCTTTTAAAAGGTGTAATGCCTCATGGGCAGATGATGAGGTTCCCAGCGGGCACCTTCTCCATGTAGCCCCTCCACAGGGACAGACTCCACCAGCCATGTCCCAGCCCGAGAAGCAGACGTCCCGGGCCAGGAGGACTGGCTTGCCTCCGAGCAGCGAAGGGGGGTTAAGATGGAGTAGGGCCCGCTGTACTCCTACCAGGTAGAGGCACATAAATGAGTGTACAGCGTTCTGAGATTAGATAAGTTTATTATAACAATATTTACATGTAACACAGTAATCAGACTACAATTTGGGCGCCTTATCTAGCATGAAAGAAAGTATTTATCTCAGGGTCATGAGTTTGAACCTACGTTACAAGTTTCTTAGCAACCAGGTCAGTATCGGTGGGCTCTCCGGCCAGAAGGACCGAGGGGCCCCGTAAGAGGTGTGACAACGTGTGGTGTCGAGTGTGAGGTGTTGGTTAGTTTGGACAGAACACTTAGAAGGTGAAACACAGCTCGGGGAGTGAAGACACTCCCAAACCGCGATACCGGTTACGCAGGCCCAAGTTGGCTGGCTACGAAAGAAGAGAGCACAGCCGGGTCCCCGGCACCTGGTCCGTAGGCGTCCGGACTGGAAGGCGTCCTCCTCCCACCACGTCGTTGTCTCTCGAATGCTCCGGATACGGAGCTGGCTCAAAAGCCTCCCCAAAGAACCCCAATGGGGTTTCTTCGAAGGATTAAGCGCTTCGGCCTCGCCGTTATAACCGCCTGGCCAGATGGCCGACACCCGTCCAACCGAGCTCTTAGGAACCGCTTTAACCGCGGGGAATTTGGGCGCCTCTACTTAGAGGCTTGAAAAGAGTCGCCCCACACGATGGCGGGATCGATTAGAGCAGATGTTAATCGCCAACCTCACGTCCTCCGCCACGTGGTAGTCCTCCGCGTCAGCCTGGAGCCCAGTTGGACGGAACTCGATTTAGCAAAATAGATGTGCTTGCGACGATGAACTCAAGAAAAAAAAGAAAGATGGCTGTCTCTTGCCAGTCGCCAACTTAGATTCTACCAAAACGCATTTTGGTAGGATTAGTGGTCTCAAATGGTGAGTTTATTTAGATAAAAGTGGATGTCAAAAAGTGACGAAGACCTGAGTAGTTCCATGTTAAATTTAGAAAAGGTTACAACAGCTCTTATCCTGGAACGAGGGAAAATAGTTTACCAAGCCATTATCTGAAACCAAGATGAAACTACTATTTTAGTAGAAATTGAAAATGTAAGCAACATTACGAAATAAAGATGTCACTGTCAATTTTATGGCATCTCAAGGCGGAACGCCAGATGCGTTTCATGCCTACATCAAAATAACAGGGTTACAACTTGTAACAAGTAACAAGTAACAATGCATGTGCTCTAATAAATTTGCAGGATTCTCTTATTAAATGATGTAAAATCATAAACAATAAATCGAGCCTTTCGGGGTTGAGACTGGGTGTGAGGGGTACAGGGGCCCTTGGCGTTTTCAAAATTATTTTTGGGTTGGCGTCTGGTCAAAGCGACGCGTGGCCCGATAGCTGGCTCTTATCTGGCACAACGCATTAATATAGCCATTCAGCGTGGCAATGCAGCCAGCATCTTAGGGACGCTTCCGTCTGGTAGTGATATGGATCAGTTGAGCTACCTTTAGATTGGCAGTAGTCTTCAGGAGGCACAACTGTTTCCTTTTGTATTTTTTAAATGTTGTATAAACCAACTTGTATTATTCTTTCTGTAAATAAATGTATTTTGAGTCTAAAATCAATAAAACAATTAACAAAAAATGGTTTTTTATTTAATCATTATTACAGACTGGTGTTACAATACAAAATACGATATTTGTTTTTCCAGAAAATAGCTAACTTTTGTAATAAGTTATTAATATAATCACTATCATGTCACTTAAATAATGTTTACATTCTTTGTTTCTTCATTGTTTTGTTTTGCTATCAGCAACACAGAAATAGCACTTTTTTACACCAGTTGCACACATGTGCCTTACATTTCTCTGTGATAACACAGTTTTTCAAATAACTGTCCTTAGGTTTTGCCTTGGTAGGGCATTTTATTTCAATAACTGTATCTTTCATTAAACCATCAGATGACGCCGCAGTCATGGGATTCTCTTGACATACATACCTATAGCCTACATGAACAGTTTTTTTTTTCAATTTGTTACCGACTTTCTTTCGGATGGATAGTTCCAACTTTCTACCTCTTTTCATTGCAGTTGTATCAGGTATTTTTGCACCTATTATAGTAGCCACCAATGAACCATCTGGTGTATGACAAACACTTACTTTATGTGCCTTTGAAGCTGTGATACGTCCATATCGCATCACAAAACCACCACAAGCTGCATTTGTTCTGCCTCCTTGTTGCTTCTTTGATGGTACTTATTACAGTTTTCGTGAATGTTGCTTTCATCACATCTACAAACTTGTCTACATCTGATTTAATTTCTGGAGATTGTTCCACTATGAAAGTGCTAAGAATACTGCATCACATCACTATGTCTAAAATTATGCTGATATTTTAGCAATTCAGTTGTAAATCTTTCTCTTTTTGGCTTCTGAAATAAATTCAGAACCTATAAAGTGCTGATGTACTCAGTCTGTGAGGTTATTCTTTTTTAGATATCTGCTGCACAGTTTGTATTTCAGAGAAGTCCCTACTTTGACCAAAGGAGGCTTTTTCCAATAGCACTCTATGGAAGTATATCTTGCATCCTCCAGCTGAAGCAGCACAGTCGTGGCACTTACAGCTCATAATTTCGCTGTCATTTTCGTTAATTAATCATCGTCACATTATATGCTTTGGTTCTTACTATATCGTCTCCTTATGATTCCCTTGCAGACCTGTGAAACAAAAGCAAAGACCATGAAAAAGAGAATTTACACGACATTTTTATGTATTTATCAACATAACCTTAAATGGGATTTTGCAAAACTTCTGATCATTTGTAAATAAATAATTCCTGCATCGTACTTACACTGCTGTTTTTACATTCTTAAGTTCCGCAGCATAGTAATAAAGAAAAGTGCTACCATAAATGCGTCTGGCGTCTATCTTGTAGGTTGCTGTTATCAGCTCGCACAAAGTTTGACTCCATTTTATGATTTTTAACTAATATTTATAACGCTACGCTAGTTAAAAGATTTATCAGAAAAACTGTTTCAGAATTATCTCAAAGATCAAATGATCATTATAACAACCAAAAACATGGAACGTGAACTAAAATCAGTCGGTCTAGTCGAGGAGGCAGCTACTAATTTGCTTAATTTTACTCGCGTGTAACGTGACGTCAACAGAGTTGCGACCACAGACAGGATACGTTGCAATCATAGACATAGAATTTTCGCTACGCTGAATCGCTGAACAAACAAAGCGTGGGAAGAGAATTCATTTTTAAATGTACCCCGTGCAAGAAGAAATGTGACAACAACAATCGTATTGAACGTGACATGTTTTTGCGCGAGTAAGAGGCCATAGCGTCCCGGTATCTTGTGCGTCGAAACTAATTTTGTTTTTTTTAGTAATCATACTATTAAGTAACAAATATTACTCTGTATAACAATGGTGTCGTGTTCAGTTTGTGACTGTGAAGATACAAGACTTAATAATCCGGGAAAATACGCGTTTTACAGGTGAATAAGATATTATGGGTAGTTCGGTTGTATTGTTTATTTTATCAATTCTGCTTTACTGAATGGCCTAAAAACCAGTTTCATTCTTAGATTAGGACTTTCCCATATAACTTTTAATAATATTTCGTTGCTGCACCTACAAATAAACAATATTATAAGTAAAATATAAAAATGTTTGATTATGATAGTCCTTGACCAAGTGATGACTTCAGAAATATCGATAGTCCTGTCTGTTGCAGTCTATATCGTAGTACCTACCTATGAATTAAATTTTTGTCCATCCTAGAATGTAGGTTTTTTTTTTTTGGAGTAAATATATGTGCTCTGTTAACATTTTACCGTTTTTTTTTAAATCTAAAATAACCAGGCAGACATTGAGGTGTGTGTTTTTGCATTGATTATTGAAAAGGTAACTTTAAAGAACCACGGGTGTTTTTATTGCAGTTTGTGTAGTAGATATTTTGGAGTAAATATTTACATTGTGGACACACGCCTTTTTCCCCGAAGAGGAATACTTTTTTTAAATGTTAATATTGTTTATTTCTGCTTAATAAAGTAATAGGTAACAAATTAACTTTAAATATACACCAAAAATTCCGTTTCAGTGGGACTCGAACCCGCACCTTCGGCGATGCCTTTACTTTTAAGGCTTCCAATGAAATACCTGTAGATGCGGTACTATCAACTTGGCGCTATAGCTGATCCCACCTTACTAAAACCATAATATTTAGGGGTCCATAAATAATAAAGTTTTATTTATTAACTGTTTTATTTCTCCAAACGATCCCTTAAAAATAAGAATATAAATTAGTTTATTCAAAATTGGAATAAGTACCTTATTCTCTTTATGACGTCAAATCTGCCAAACTGTGTTATTCATGAAAGACTTAACCTGCATTAAGATGTATCTACCTACCCTACCCTACACATCACGGACGGATGATGAATTCTATCGATAATGTAAAAGTGTTGATCGAGGACAACACTATTTTTAACTTACACATAGACTATCACCAACACGTGCACATATTTTTTTTGTTTTCATCTTCAATCTCTCATTGTGTATCTTGTACATTCTAGATCTATGGTTGCAACAATTCAAAGGGCGTCCCGTCACAGATTAAATTTCAAAAATAATTATACTTTTGTTCGTGTCATTTGCATAAAATATACTTATTTTAGTTTAAAATAAACTGAAATATGTTTTATTACGCTATTATCTGATAGAATGACCACAATTTCTAGTATATTTTCAATGTTGTCAAATAGCCTGTGTTATAAAATCCAGCATTTAAGGATGAAACAAGTTTAGTGCTTTCGAACCAGTGTACCAGTGTGTTTCTGGGTTTAAATATTACATCTATAATCTGTGGTATCTATAATCATGAAACGGGATAGTACAATTTTTACTCTGTAGTTCCATCTAAACGAAGCATAGGATTCCGACCAATCAGAATCAATGTACACCAATTCCATGGTTGTGCATTCCATGGCTGTACATTCCTGACACGTGCTGGGAATGCGCAACCATGGAATTGGTGTACATTGATTTCAGTACTGTTTGGCCACCAATTCCCAGGTTGTGCATTCCAAGGCTGTGTAATCCCAGGCTGCGCAATCTCAGGGAATGCACAGCCATGGATTACGTGTCCATTTGTACATGAATTCTCGGGCTGTGCAATCCTGGCTGTGCTTTCCATGGTCGTGTATTCCCAGGTCGTGCTGTATGGTGCATGGTTGTACAATAACCGGACCCCATTGGTAAATGTATGGTATGTTTGTAAACAAACAGTTTTGTAATTTGCGGACACATTTTCATTAGTTAATTAACTAATTAGATCGTCAAATGGATCACAATAGTAACGAAAACATCTGCAGAATATGCCTCAACATCCAAGATACGCTCTTCTCGCTATACCGCAAACGGCACGGCACATCGCCATACGAGAAGCTCATCAGCAGGACCACACTGAACATCCAGCTGAACGACTCCGGGCCTGCGTCCATCTGTTCCCAGTGCCTCATAGACTTGGATACTACAGTGAGCTTTCTGAACAACTGTGAGAGGTCTAACCAACTATTGGGCGCCAGGTTTACCCAAAGTTTACATGAAAGTTCTAATTTCAAAGCTGAACTTGAGATAGAGTCTGAGTCAAAATCAAGCCTCCACAAGCGGCCGGAATTACAAGTGACTGAAGTAGAGAATAACATAAAAGAAGTTAAGTACAGTGACGTGGTGTTGCAAGATGAGAAGTGCCCCGAGTGCGGGTCCCGGCGCCGCTGCAGGCACTGGGCGCCGCCGACGGACCACTCCTGTCAGTACTGCGGAAAGACTTTCAACAAAAAGTACAACTATAAGTTACATGTGTAAGTACTTACTATGTTCATACTAAACGTTTAAGTTCTACCTTTATAATGCGAACTGCTAAGGAGTGTAATACACTATCGTCGTCTGTCAAAATAGAAAATAGTCCACATTTCAAAGAATAGAGTTTGAACCGGCAGTACATCTAATGAATTAATTGTTATTTATTTAAAATTATAGACGAGCAGCTTTTGCTCATGTGTCTATTTCAGAGTGTTGAAATGTCTTAGTTTCACTCGCTGCACTGATTATACTGTAATGTCTTTTTACAAGCTTTTATTTAATTGGCAATGCATTGTACGAGTATGTTTATCTGGCTGGAATCCGGGTCGAATCTTGCAACTGGAATTTTAAAGAAGTTATCCTTAACCGATTGAGCTAAAATTTGGCATACCTGTCAAGTCCCGATGACAACACAATATAATGGTCAGCGAGCTGATCTGATGATGGAGACGGAAGTTGGACAGCGGAACTCATAAGAAGATAATAGTAGACTGGCCGTGTTTAGGTTCATTTTGATCAGCAAACAGTTACGATCACTAATGTTATAAAAGCTTGTATTGAAAAATATATTTTTCACAAAAACTTATAATGTTAACAGTTTGTTTGTTCATTTGTCATCATTTGAATATTCAATGGTGCTATATTTTGGCGTTGGTAGTGTATATGGAATGCTAAGTCCATTATGGGTAATTCTCATTTTTGAAAAAAACCATTGTGACTTAAAGTTTTCTTACATTTAGTAACTAAATATAGTAATCTTGCTTTGTGTTAATAAAGTATAGATAAAATACTATAACTTTAGTATATAAATGGATAAATTTAATGCATAGTTTATTATTTATTTATTTTTAAAACATCAAAAATGTCCCTTCCGTGTGTGTGATCACACTGCTTTTATAAAGAAAAAAAATTACTGTGGTTTATCTGTCTGAATAAATGTGTAAAAAAGAATGCCAATATTAAATTGAATATATTTACTCCGTAAATATAAAAACATATGTATCTAAAGATACTAGAACATTCTTCAACTGTTTACATAAAGTTTGTGATCAATTTTTTTGTCCTTTCCATGGATGAGTGTCACACCAGTCGTAAATTATAAAAATATCGTCCGTGTATCCAAACGTAACTGGGCATAGACAAGGGTAGATCCACCATCTTTTGACTCAGTTGTTAGTTTCTGCCTGCGACGTAACACCTGCGAGATAATACGTGTTGTTTTTCTATTCTCAAAACTTGTCAAGCATAAGTGGTCACAACTGTGGTGATCGTCAAAGGTATGTAAATTTCAATTATGCGCTTCGGTTTTGTGTTTTTAATGCGCTTTTGCACCAAAAACACTTAGCTAAATTTGCTTGTTCATTCCTGATTCAGAGGTTAGGTTTTTAATATTATAACAGCAAAAATTCTCTTCCGTGGACGTCACTTCTATGGATCCGTGGGTAAAAATATACACATGGATGTGACTTTTGATCCATGGACGTGATTATTGTATATGATATGGGGCTTTTTGTGGTTTGTAGATTGATGTTGTGTGTTTTCGGATGCACGGCTTTATCTTTATCTTCTTTATCAGCCTGTTTACGTCTACTGCTGGACGAAGCCTCCCCCATTGAATACAATGGAGGGATTTGCCATTACTACGCTTGGCGGGCGGATCGCAGTATTACTGTTAAGTACTCAGATGGATGCTGCTGCCCATTCCATGATGTAATCCTTTAGTCGGCTTTTACGACATTCACGGGAGGATAAGGAGGGGTCTATTCTTAGGCTGGATACACATAGTACAGAGCTTTTGAGTTCCAAAAATGAAAAAGATGTTTCAGGGCCTGGTATAAATGAAGAAGATATTCTGGGGTCTATAGCAGATGAAAACAGTGTTCTGAGTTCAGAAGCAGATGCAAAGAGTATTCCAGTGACTGAATCATATGAAAATGAACCACACCTGAAGTTTTAAAAGAAGGGTTGTGGATTATTACAAGATTATTGTAAAAAATATATGAAAAAACATATTCTTGGTCAAATAATTGGATTTGATGGCGAAGAACCAAAAGTTACGTTCACAAAAAAGAAAAGATCTATCAAGAATCACATTATTTTTGTTTAGATTGGTCCTGACGACATATTCCCTGTTCCACGTGATGATGTAATGGCTGTTTAAATTGAGCCTACACTGGTCGGTTCTGGTCTGGTTCAACGATTAATGTTTAACAAAATTGATGTTAAAATATACAAAAAAAAACAATAAGTAGCCTATCCTTATGCGTGCCATAAAAACTAGTACTTTGAAGGTAATTGGTAGGCAATTGATGACAGAGATTTAATTAATAAGTTAGATGAAAAATATTTTCTAAGCGTATAAGTTTTAAAATGTTTAGTAAAGAAGGTAGATAACATAAATGTGAAAATATTTTATCTAACAAATTAAATGATGTTAATTTGGTAGATAAAATGTATGAGGATGTAATTACATCCTACCTACTCGCACAAATAAAAAAAAGTTTAGGGCTGACTAAGACTGCATTTGTTAATTAAAATTAGGAAAATACCTGCGTGTGTTACAGATAAATAAAGATTTTGATAATGTAACGGTATATTATTATTATGTTTGGAAAAAGTTTCACTTCTTTGTAATATTTAATTTCCATGTATTACGATAATGTAGGGAATGTCACATCCATGGCACTGAGGTCACTCCCATGGAGAGCATTTTTTTTAAATCCCCTATATTTCAGTCCTGAAAGGGCTGTAAGCTCGGCGAGTAATTTTCCCATAACGAGCAAGACCAAAACTAATAAAATCAATCATCAATTATACCTAAAAGATGTTTTCACTAGTTTATTATTTTTTTAAATCAAAAATGAGAAGTACCCTTATAGAGTTATTAGAAAGTTTTTTTTTTTTTTTTTAATACTATGAATGGCGTTACTTCCAGGTGACCCACCTGATGTTAAGCGGTAACCTCTGCCTATGAACAGTGCATTACCTCATAGGACACGTCCACCAAGGACGCGCCCTATGTGGCATTGCACTGCGCCCGCCACCCTGAGACATAAAGATGAAAAGTTTCATGTGCCTGTAATTTCACCGGCACCCTTACCCTTCAAACCGGAACACAGCAATGCGAGCACTACTGCTTTGCGGCAGAAATAGGTATGGTGGTAGTACTTCCCCGGACGAACTCTTTCACAAAAAAGCTCTACTACTACTAAAGTCTTTGGTAATAAATTAATCATTGTTTTCAAATATATATTTTATGAGAGCACTGGTGATGTAGTGAGTGAGCCAGTCTAGCAGTCCTAAAGTTGTGGGTTTGAGTCCCGGCTTTGTATCAACATATTTACTTTACCTGAAGGCTGCTGTTTGATGACCTAAAGCAGGGAACCAAGGAAGAACCAGAGACAACTAATTAAATAAAACCGGCCAAGTGCGTGTCGGACCCGCGCACGAAGGGTTCCGTACAATTATCTATAAAAACGACAAAAAAAACACGTTTTTTGTATAGGAGCCCCCTTAAATATTTATTTTATTCTGTTTTTTTAGTATTTGTTGTTATAGCGGCAACAGAAATACATCATCTGTGAAAATTTCAACTCTCTAACTATCACGGTTCAGGCGATTCAGCCTGTTGACAGGCGGACAGACAGACAGACAGACCGACAGTTGAGCCTTAGTAATAGGGTCCCGTTTTACCCTTTGGGTATGGAACCCTAAAAACTAATTGTATAAACCACCACTCACTGAATACCTGAGCAGTGTTGTAGTTGTGTTTTTGTATGGAAATTGAGGTTTTCAAGGCCCCTAGGGACTTTGTTTTTGAGGGTTTTTGTATTGGAAACGCTGAAAGCGTTTCCAATACAAAAACCATAAACATAGTGAATTAGCGTATCGCCGGTCAGTTTCCTTATTCGTCAATTTTGCTGATTCAACAGTTTAATGATTAGACTGTTTCTTAATTCGCCAATTTCCTTTTTTGCCAGTTTCACTAAATTGTCAGAGCCTCTATTAAGGCAGTTTCTTGACTCGCAAACTTCCTTATTCCTCAATTATCTTAAGTTGTCAGTTTTGCTATTTCGTAATTTTCCTAATGCGTTACTTTCCTTGTTCATCTGATAGTTTAGTTTGTCTGTTTTCCCATCTCGTCATGTTTATGATTTGCAAATTTTGGGGTTTCGTAGTAAACTAGGAACCCAGCTGTTTTTAAGGCGATCTAAAGGCGATACAAGACATATTTTGTACTCAGCTAAAAGTCACGAAACGCTAAAAAAACGAACCGATCGTAAAAAAAAAAAAAAAAACACCTTGTATATTTGATACACCGAAACACGACTATATTAAGACCCTGGCAACTAGTAAAACTAGTGAATATAGAAACTGATTGTCTAGGGAAAATGAACATTTGACCAAACTGACGAATAATTAAATTAGCACATACGGAAACTAGCAAATTTACGAAACTGAAGCCTAGCAAAACTGGCGAAGGAGTAAACTGAAGGTTTAGGAAAATGACCCACTAGCGAAATTGTCAACCTAGTGAAAATTACCAGAAGGTAAACTGTTGAATCAGCAAAATTGACGAATAAGGAAACTGACCGGCGATACGCTAATTCAACATAGTGTATACCATACACCTGTGTAGTTGCTAGTTCTAGTTATAGTTTATATAAATAAAAATAAATAAATAACCCTGGACAGTTCACACAACATTATCTAGCCCCAAACTAAGCAGAGCTTGTGTTATGGGTACTAATAGATAACTGATATACCTACTTAATACAATACATTACATAGATAGATATTTCTTAGTAACTGTACATAGAAAATACCCAGAACATCCTGAACAAATATATGCAGATCGTACAAATATTTGCTCCGAGGCGGGAATCGAACCCGCAACCTCCTGCGTCGCAGGCGAACCTTCGCCCGCCGCGCCACAGAGGTCGTCAATATCGTCTACGAGATATAGTGTTAAGCTGGCTTCTCACGGCGTGAGATATTACAAGTCGCGCCGCGTCATCGCGCGATGTGAAGATGATGGCTTGGCGCGACGCGGGCTGGCGCGTCCGATCCGCTAAATGTCGGTAACTTCAAAGGCAAGAGCGCGCTCGGCGTGGAGGCGCGAGCGCGCCCGTGCTTGTGATATCACGCGCCGTGTGAAGCCAGCTTTATGATTACATTCGTCAAGGCATTTTAAGACATTGAATTCTTCACTGTTATTTCAGCAAACGACACCTGGGTGAGAGTGATTTCTCGTGTGCCGCCTGCGGCGCGCGGCAGCTGACGCGCTGGGCGGCCGAGCGGCACTGCGGCGCGCGCCCGCGGCTGCCGTGCCCCGCGCCGGGCTGTGGGAAGAGCTTCACCACCAACACCAACCTGCACATCCACATCAGGAAACATAGTGGTAAACATTTACATTTGTCGTGTGCCGCCTGCGGCGCGCGGCAGCTGACGCGCTGGGCGGCCAAGCGGCACTACGGCTGCGGTTGGCTGCCAACCAAGGTAGGTGCCATCTTACGGTGAACGAGCTGTAAGCGGTAACCTCTGCCTTTGAGGTCGATGCTCTCGTTTGTGGCGCAAAATTATGTTTTTTTGGTGTTTTTTGCTCATTACAGCTCATGAACACTTCTTCAGATAGGGAAGGTTGATTTCACGAGAACTAGGAGACTTAACACACATGTTTTAATTGATAGTATCTCATAAACAAAAGTTTAGATACGATCCCCCTAATAAAAAAAAAAGTGTTAGGGGGATCGTAGCTAAACTTTTGTTTATGAGATACTATCAATTAAAACATGTGTGTTAGGTCTCCTAGTTCACGTGAAATCAACTTTCGCTATCTGAAGAAGTGTTGATGAGCAGTAATGAGCAAAAAACACAAAAAAAAAACGCGCCACAAACGAGCTTAACAATTCATTACCTCATAGGTCACATCCACCTAGGACGCGCCCTATGCGGCATTGCAGTGCGCCCGGCACACTGATACAAAGATGGAAAGTCTCATGTGTGTGTAATTTGTCGTGTTTGCACCCATTCTACATTATTGTTTTATTTGTGATTCCAGGTGAGAGACCATTTGAATGTGATGATTGTGGAAAGACATTCATCAGCAAGAATATATTGAACAACCACATGAGGATTCATACAGGTACCTGATTCTTGCCTGTTTGTTGCCTGATTCTTGTAGGTTTGGTCGCGTTGGAACAGTGGGGTTATTGCGTAGTAGACTGACGTTTGATATCGATGTCTAGTTTGCTATTCATTGCGCAGCGTGTTTTAAATATTTATGTTCTTGTAAAAAAGCTAAAACACGCTGCGCAATGAACAGCAAACTGGTAATCGACATCAAACGTCAGTCTACTACACAATTCCCCCGCTGGAGTCAATGTAGTTTATAAGACGATCCAAAATGATCCTTGTGATTTCAATGAATAAAATACTTTTTCACACCACCTGCTCGACAATGTTCATTTACATATCATGTAATCTCAACGTAATGTAAAGCATTATCTCTTAATAGATATAAAGTTGTATGAAACTCCCTAGGGAATAAAGTGATTTAAATTTGGAACGTCAAATTCGTGCCCATATGGCATAGAGGTAAAGAGGTTTGTTCGAAAATCGAAATAGGAACCAAATGCAGAACTAAAAAAAAAGAAAGAGGTGCGTTTACAAAGAATGTGAAACAAAAGACGGTGTTTGGTGCTGCCATTTTTTGTGAATTTTTATTGTCTCGCAGAAGATGTGAAAAGTAGAGTATGCTCCTCTGGAATACCAGCTTTAACTCCTCGCTTCACTCAGGACTCTATATAACTCTCTCGCTACGCTCGGTGTTCAATATGCCGCCCGCGACGTAAGACACTGCTATATTCCCATAGTGCATAATGTACTATTAATTTTGAATATGAATACAGTTTTTTTTTTATACTACTTGAATGACGGTACAAGCAGATGGCCCACCTGATGTTAAGCGGTAACCTCTGCCTATGAACAGTATATTACCTCATAGGTCACGTCCACCTAGGACGCGCCCTATGTGGCATTGCACTGCGTCCACCACCCTGAGACATAAAGATGAAAAGTCTCATGTGCCTGTAATTTCACCGGCACCCTTACCCTTCAAACCGGAACACAGCAATGCGAGCACTACTGCTTTGCGGAAGAAATAGGTATGGTGGTAGTACTTCCCCGGACGAACTCTTTCACAAAAAAGCTCTACTACTACTAAATGATGATGAAATAATCAATAATAATGATGAATAATAATGTTTTTCCGTTTCCAGGAGTGAAGCCGTACATGTGCCAGGTGTGCGGCAAGCAGTTCGCCACCAACAAGCTGGCGGCGCACATGCAGCGGCACGGCGCGCCCGCGCGGCGCCACGCGTGCCCGCGCGCCGGCTGCACGCGTGCGCTCAGCACGCCGCGCGCGCTGCGCGAGCACGCGCGCACGCACCACTCGCTCAAGATGTACGCGTGCGCGCTCTGCGACTGCACCTACAAGTTTAAGCAGTCGCTCAACTATCATGTGAAGAACACTCACGGAGTCAAAGCGGTGTGTAGCCTTGTTTAGGTCGCGCAAAGTAATGAGCGCTCGGCGAAAGTGGTGGGGTTGATTGCGCATGTTTACATTAGCGCGTCGCTACAGACCCAAAAAATGACTACTGCGCATTGAAGGTCAGCGCTCATTACTCGTTGTGCGACCTATACTGCTTGTACTCCATGCTATAGGACCATCTGCCTGCAGGACACAGGCCTCCTCACAGGGGGGCTTGTTTAATCGTTTTTTGTCCATGTCGTAAGGCTGTAAATTCTAGTAATATGTTCAGATATTTTTATTTATTTATTTAGTATATTTTGTGTAGTTATATTATATATTTATGTTATTATAAGTTAGATTGTATGTATACGTATACTTTTATTTATTTATTTGTTTGATCTACACCACCGTCCTTTATCGTTCTCGTCAATTCCAGTCCATCCCAAGGTTGTCCGGAAGAGATCGCTCTCAGCGATAAGACCGCCCATTGTACTTCCATAGGTACTTATTTTTCTGATTGTTTTTAATGTTATTTTTATTTTTGTGGTGTGCAATAAAGTGTTATCTATCTATCTATCTATCTATCTATCTCCCTCATATAATGTTACGAGAACCAGTCTTCAAATCCAATCAAATTGGCAATGCCACTGGTGTTGCAAATGTCAATAGGCGACGGTAACCGCTTACCATCAGGCGGGCCGTATGCCAGTTTGACGAGTCATTACATAAAAAAAAAATGCGTAATATGGGTTTGTTACAGAATGGTTATTGCAACAGTTTATGTACAGCCATAATCAGCGTTTCACGCGTGCAATATTTAGTAGGTACCTATTCAGGTGATTCAATTAATTTCATACTAAAAAAGTAGGTACATTACATTAGGAAATTAAATTAGTCCAAGTACTTATCATCTAAATATTCTTTCGAGTCTAATATGCCTTTTCTATTATCAGTTTTTTCAATTTCACTCTAAAGACATTCAAGCAAGAGGCATCTAATATAGATTTAGGAAGGTGAGGCTTCACCCCTAGGCATCGAGCAACGCAGGCCTCCGTACCGGAGGGGAGACGCCATAGAGCTGTCAACCGATACATATTTATTCAGAAATATTTGGGGGGGGGCTTCACGCACTCACTTACACTATAATGCACACTTTTGTAACCAGTCGTTCTATCGCTATAAACGCACACATCTATAAACAGCAACACATCAAAAATCTTTATACACACATAGATGCTTTCTATGTACAAACATCATGTTATGTCACAAAATTGACAGTAACTTCCGTTCTAGGGACTTCCAGCACTCAAGTCGATAAATGAATAGTATCGATAACTTTTTGGTAAGAACTTACTTTGCCTACCACCAAGGGTCATTTAAAGGATTTAAGGGCGGCTAGGGATGAGGGGGGGGGTTGAACGCTCTCTGTGAAGGGGGAGTTGCGGAACCGCCCCACTTTTCGAGGATAGCATAGAGATCATTTTGTGGATAACTATGATATTTTATATTAGTATAAGGTAGGCTGGAGAGAGAGGGGGTAAACGCGGAAACTTAGAGTATAGAGAAAAATCAAGAAAATTTTGAGTACCCCAGGTACAACCTTACTTTACAACAACTCATGAGATGATTAGTTCTTGGGAAAATTGAATTAGAATTTTGTTCAAAGCTTACAATAATTTCATAAAACTATGGGCTGGCAAGTCAAAAGAGACGAAAGGAAAGAAAAGGAAAAAACGCTTTACTTAGCTCCCGTCTTCCTACTAACCTACATAATCCATGACGGTTCTGGCCTCGAAATATACAATGTATTATATATATCTGTAATTCACTGTTATTGTCAAAAACCAAAAATCATGATCCTAGGTGCCAAAAAACTAGATTAGTCATTAAAATTTATAAATAGTTTTTTTTTTTATTTCAGGCATGATTATCCCACGACACAGGGGATCCTAGTGTGGGATCAGAACTATGTAGGTATGTGTTGGGTGTGTTAAGTTATGTTGATGCTAAACGATGGTAGGTAAAGTAATACTTAGCGCTATATATAGTGAACAGAATATCGCGTTGAAAAAATTATACCTAGCTATGTTTTTTTTTTCATTCTTTTGTCAATCAAATAGGATTTGAATAGGAAAATCCCACGACACAGGACGGACACTCATGACACGACTTTTCTTGAAAAGGAGTAAACGAGTTCAAACTGGGAAATGCTTTTGTTAATTTATCGTGATCACGTATCCCACAACCTAGGTAGGCATGCAACTTTTTACGACTATCACACCTCTAGATTTGTAATATCACATAGTAATTTAAATTCATGTCTAGATAAGTTCACACATGAAAAAACTAGTAAAAATAACTTGGAAGCCCTTGCAAGCCTAGCTAGTAATATCTTGGAGCAACACGGCCGCCGCTGGAGGTCACACGAGAGAGACACGAGGAGGTCGCGGCGGGGGGCGACATCAAGTAAAGGCGATCCCTCTGGCTATGCACAATTTCATTTGGGCATACGCGTTAGTAAAACTGTTTTACTAACTGTTTTAAAAACTATCCGTTGTAATTTAACATAGTAATTTAAATTCATGTCTGTGTTTAAATATAAAAAATCAAGGAAAAGAAGCTTGCTAGCCCTCACCAAGCATGTTTTGCTTTTGCTAGTAATCAAATTGTATCATGATGGGCCGATTGCTCTGTCAGACTGAAACGATCGTGTGACGCATAGAGTAAAAAGTGTGACAGTGCTACAAATACTAAAATGCCGAATCGTTACATTTTCTGCTGTAAATCAAGGTCTGGAACATCGAATTTACGAAAATATGGTGCTTTCTTTCACATTGTACCTAAGTGAATTTCATTATGTATATATATATTTACATACATACATACATACATAGACACACGCCTTTTTCCCCGAAAGGGTAGACAGAGCCTTAAATGGGCTTCTTTTCACCTTGGTTTTCACCAGTTCTCAATAATATATATTTATTTTTATTTTATTTTTTGAAGTTGGACACAGTTTAATCATTATTATCTAGTCCCAAGCCAAGCAGAGCTTGTGTTATTGACTAGATAACTGATATCCCTAATACAGTACATTACATAGATATTTATTTTGTATTAACATAGAAAATATCCAGAACACCCTGAACAAATATCTGCAGATCGTACAAATATTTGTTCTGAGGCGGGAATCAAACCCGCAACCTCCTGCGTTACAGGCGAACCTTCGTCCACCGCGCCACAGAGGGCGTCAATTTATGGCATAAAATGAATAATTTCAAATTAAAATCATAACAGTTACCTACCTTGTTACATACCAATACCTTCATGGTGATTGGATTAACGGTTAGAAAGTTAGGTTAGGTTAGGCTATGGCGTCTCCCGAATAATATAAATCAAATTTCAATAGTTTGTAAAATATAATAAACGAGCATTTATTTTATCGATAAAAAATCTACTTTATTATTGAGGCACATCACTAATTTAGTAGTATATAAGAAAACGCGGGCAACAAACTTTCAGGAATTTTTGAGAAATAAAAAAAAACTGTTAAATGAGCACAAAGCTATTTCAGTGTGCATTGAGGCTGTTATTGTTACATACATACATACATAGACACACGCCTCTTTCCCCGAAGGGGTAGGCAGAGCCTTAATGGGCCTCTTTTCACAGTGGGTTGCACCATCGTGGGAGATAGACGTGACAAATAGTGAGCTCATCCCTGCCATTGCTTGCCACGACTAGCTCAGCTAACGTTATTGTTATTGTTAGCAGTTGCTTATTTAATTATGTTTTATTATCGTTACCAACAGTCTTCACATGTATATATGAGGTACAAACTATATACCTATCTTTAGCTACAGGAGAAACCAATAAGGGCCTTTCATTTTCAAATAAAAAAAATGATTTTGATTTGGGTCAATTGATGGCCCTGACTTAACTGTGGTTGTCAAAATTAACAAATGCATCGTCTGTTATTTTGTGTGATAGTAACAAAATACCACAAAAATATATCACTACGTTGTTGACTTTTACATGTCACTTTATTTGTACAGTTAAGTACACAGCAGCGACATCTATTTTCAAGGGTTTATAGATGATTTGATATGATGATTTGATATGGCCGTGAAAACCCCTCATTATAGGCAAACACAACGTGCGAAGATTGTACAGTAACCTAACAATTGGCGATCAACGATTTTTTTAAAGCATCTTTATTTACTTTTAACTGAAAATAGTAAAGTTATTTAAGTATGATCAATATAACCGATTTTGATCAAATTAACCACGCAGTTTTATTCTTATTATAAACTAGAAGCAACCCGCGGTTTCACTCGCATAAGTCTTGATCCTGTGGGAACATCTAAATAAAATTTAAAACTATTCCAGTGGTCCAGCTATCGCCGTTCTTAAATTTCATCCAACCCTTAGAAAATTTTGCATTTATAATATTACATACATACACACATACGTAAACTCACGCCTGTTTCCCAGAGAAGTAGGCAGAGACCATGTATTTCCACTTGCTATGATCCTGGCATACCTGTTTTGCTTGATTCACTCACATCACATTCTTCATATATGCTCATTGGGTAAGGGCACTCTTGGCCTGGCCATGCTCCAAATCGACCCTGATCTAGTCTGAATACCTTCACCGAGGTCTCCCCCTTCCAACTGTCCCATTCATGCTCATCTTATGAACTAGTTTCGTCAATCTACTATCATTCATCCTTTAACCAATAACCCAAACCATCTAAGCATATCTTTCTCAATCCTTGTCACTATACACGTGCTCTTTCATTTTACAATGCTTTCTTAACACACAGTTTCTTATTCTATCTCTCAAAGTCCACCATACATACTTCTCAACCTCTCATCTTCAGTGCATTTATTTTACTTTCATGTTTATTCTGCCTTAGCAACTTTCGCTACCACCATACATTAGTTTTGGCACTAACACTCCTCTATGCACATCCAATCGTGCCTTTTTGTATACGTTCCGGCTGATAATAAGGCGTTAAGTTCACCTGGTTTCCAGAATTCACTCTCATTTAAATATCATCTTCATGCTTGCCATCTCTTGTAATCAAAGTTCCCAAATGTACAAACTTTTTCATGTTACACTTGTTGTTAATAGTAGTGTGATTTAATTATATTTCTTTAAATATAGTTGCACATGACATTTACGTTGACATATCATCATACACCTCTGCGAGGCATAATTAATCCTTTTACCATACTGGTTCTTTCACCATTGGTCACTAGGCCCCTTTCAGGGACACTATATCTCAAGCTGGTCAGTGAACCAAAAAAGAGCCCGTGACACGAAGTAGTAGTAGTTAGTAGTTACCGGTTAGTTAGTGGCTACATAGCCATCAAAACGTACAAATACACGTTATTCCACATGTCACATGATGTCGAACGTGTTTAATGAATAGTATTTAGTAATCAAGGATATTAAGTAATCATTGACATCTTGGCTTACTGACATTACACGTTATATACATGTTTACGTCAGCAGAATAAATCCTGAAATGCACATTGATGTATTATACATATTTATATCTACGCTTTTGGTCACTTTTATGTCGCCCCTGTGTCACACGATTAAGTGGAGCTCGATTGAAGAGCGAGCAGGGCAGTCGTAAGGGAATTGGCTTTCATTGCGAATAAATCACGTAACTTGGCAGTGATTTTAGAGTAATGAATGACCAGTGTACTGAAGTGCAGTTGCAGTGAAGAGTGAACCAGTGTTTTTGAATAAAATATTTATTTTTGTTAAACCGTTCAGTTTTATTATTTTACCCCGAACACGAACTCAAAAATTACAAAATCTGAGATGGCCACTTTTGTTTTTATACGGCTTAATTTTACTTAGTCAATTTTCATGCAACAAGTTATAATAATTTAATTGAAATTCAGGTACATGTGAAAGGAAATACTATCTTTTTGTAAATTTGATGATCCAATCATTTTTTTACAGCATAAAACTGAACAATTCGACATTTTTCTTAGAGCACTATCTCCCACGCGAGTCGATTCAGTCTGACAGAGCGATCGGCGACAGCTAGTTTTTTATAAGCTGTATGCCCTCGAGGGCATTAAATTTAGAGGGGAACTACAGCGGGGAATGCCTTTGATGGCGTCTCCATTCCGTGTTGCTCGATGCCCCTAGGTATACAATGTTGTTGGTTCAGCGAGAGGTAGACCTTCCTGTGGGTGACATCTATCAGCACATTGAAGAACTACGAACGCCAGTCGTTGTCACGAAGTGACGCAGCGCTCTTCCAAGAGATGGCGCTGTCGCCAATACATCACAAAGTTCCGAATCCAGCAAACTAAGTAATTCTGGAGATTGACCATACAAAACCTCCCAACTACATATGTTGTTCGTACGAGCCCGGACAAGTGGACCGGTGGAAGATCTTCCCGTTTCAATGGAGGACATATTTCCAACTGTTGTTCTCCATACTTACACATGACAGGCACATGATACTTGTCATCTTTATGTCTCAGAGTGGCGGGCGCAGTGCAATGCCACATAGGGCGCGTCCTAGGTGACGTGACCTGATACTTGTCATCTTTATGTCTCAGAGTGGCGGGCGCAGTGCAATGCCACATAGGGTGACGTGACCTATGAGGCAATGCATGAGGTTACCGCTTAACATCAGGTGGGCCATCTGCTTGTTCCGTCATTCACAGTTAAAAAAAAACCTATACTGGACCCTGCTATATATGACCGCATTTCAGGTTACAGTGTTTTATGATAACAGCGCCTCAAATAACATACTTGATGTAATTGGTAATACAGGTCTAGCGCTTAACTGGGTCATTCCCTGAGGTATGGGAGCGGTACGGGAGGGGGGTTTTTGTCTCTCGAATTATCAGAGGGGCTAGTCTGCAAATTTGACAAGCAACTTACACGGGCGTGAGGTGTACCCTACACGGATTGTAGTATGGAGAAATCGAAGAGCGCCCCTAGCGGGCACCTTGAGAACCTCAAATTCCATACAAAAATCCGTGTAGTGTACACCTCACGCCCGTGTAAGTGGCTTGTCAAATTTGCAGACTAGCCCTTCAGATGACATGAAGCCACACTTAATTTTGACGTAATGAAAACACCCCTACCGTAGTGCCGTGTTCCGTCCCGCTAGACCTGTAGTTTGATCCTCAGCACAACACACTGTTCCATAATATTCCATGATACAGTTCACGCTAACCTGAAGTTTGATCAAATGTTTTTGCAAAACGCTGTATTGCTTAGTTACACCATTTTATAGTATGAGTGTGGCCGCCCGGGATAGACGTGCGCGTCCCTGTATCATGCATAGTTCATAGTTTGCCGCGTTTTAGCAAAATATAAAATATAATAATTAATTTTGTAAAAATTAAAAAAACCCTCAACGCAATAAAACGGCTGAACCGATTTTGATCAAACATAGCTAAGAACACTCACGACAAACACAGCTTTCAAAAAAATAAAACGGTTCATCCTTTCGGGAGCTACGATGCCACAGACAGACACACACACACACACAGACACGTCAAACTTATAACACCCCGTCGTTTTTGCGTCGGAGGATAAAAAAAACGCCGCTGGCGCGTTAAAAATGTTTGATTACATCTTTATGCCACACTGGCGAATATTGGCTAGCTACATGTTGTTGCAAAATACAAGTTTGTTAAAATCGTAACGTATCTTTTATTAATATACTTAACTAGCAGCGCCCCGCGGTGTTACCCGCATAGGTATCGATCCCGTGGGAATATCGGGATAAAAATGTGCTTATGTGTTATTCCGGGAGTCAAGCTATCTCCATTACAAATTTCATCCAAATCCATCGAGCTGTTTCAGCGTGAAGACGTAACAAACACACACACTCACAAACTTTCGCATTTATAATATTAGTAGGATATACATACTTTATACATGGTGGATAAAATTTGGTAATGAGTAAAAGTTTAAAATACTTGTACCGGTTTTTCTCAAAGTGACGTTTCATAGATTGCAGCGTTCTGCCATAACGGGGTCGCTCTGAGTCGTCCGGTTTGTGCTCGCAACTCGGGAACCTTTATTCCTATACCATTTTCGGTTCTGCAAGCTAATTATCAGATAATTATCCGATAATTATCAAACAGATATTAAGCCCAGGAATCCTTTTTTAACTGATATTACACATCAACATTTATGTTAGAAGCAAGTAGTTTACCTGGTAAATAAATTATACACATTTTACAATCAAGGTAATCGTTTATACATTTTTTGTTTATAATTGCGTGCATAAAAACTTGCAAACCAAAATACGAGAAGTTAGTCAACTACATACTACTTAAATAAATTGATGAGTGGAATATCATCGTCATCAACCTCAATTGCGTTAACTGGACGGGGGTTGTCTGTATCTGACATCGAGCCGGTACGGAGGCCTGCGTTGCTCGATGGTATCTGAAGAACAACAATTCCTCGATTATACTTATCAAGATAATTATCAACCTATATTTATCTTGATAATTATCAATGTAAATTATCACTTCGAACCCTGACAACACGGAATAACGAAAACCGAATTGAGGGTCGAAATGACTTTTTTTTTATGGAGAAAACGATGGGCGGTCTTGTTTTGAAATTCATTAAATATACATACATACATAGACACACGCCTTTTTCCCCGAAGGGGTAGGCAGATCCTCAATGGGCCTGTTTGCACAGTGGGTTGCACCATCGTGGAATATAGAACCATGCCTAAAATATCGACTCGGAATTTGATAGTTGTGATAGCGAATGCAAAACTTAGACAAACCTGTACTAGGCCCCCTGTAGTGAGTACGAAAATAACAGTGTGTGGGGCCGAGAAGAAACAAAGGGATGATATTTTTACATTCTTTTTAACCCCCGACGCAAAAACGACGGGGTGTTATAAGTTTAACGTGTCTGTGTGTGTCTCTGTCTGTGGCATCGTAGCTCCCGAACGGTTGAACCGTTTTTTTTTTGTTTGAAAGGTGAATTAGTCTGCATTGTTCTTAGCGATGTTTGATCAAAATCGGTTCAGCCGTTTCATAGGGTTGAGGCTTTTTTTATTTTATACAAAATTATTTATTTGTTTCCGTTTTGTTCCAGAAACTCTCCGCGCGAGCGCACGACACAAGTCCTATTTGTACCATGCCAAGTCAGCAATGTGAGCTATGATGCGGTATATAACACTACAAGCAGCGCCCAGCGATATCACCCTCCTCCCTCCCTCTCCCCGTAGACCAAGACATGTTATTGGTGATCCTGATGACCCTATCACTACCGCTAATGCGGTAGTGACGTCATCCAGTCAAGACAGAGACAACACTCACCACTGCACCGACCTCGCCGGCGAGGTCGACGAACCTTTTAAGTACCTTCTGTACCTTACGCCTAAACCGGTACAAGCATGTTCCGGGGCGTTTTGCCCGTACCTCCCCAACCGGCAACAGCCCAAGCCGAGGTCCGTACCTAAGTGGTGCCCTTGTGCTCGTTGCCCCAACCTAACTTTGCAGGTTGAGCGCGATCTGCGCTCACCAAAAGCCCGGTAACGCAGTCATGACCCCAGGCGGTCAACTGCATTAAAATCCAAACGAAAAAAAAAACCCGCGATTTCACCCGCGTAAGTCTCGATCCCGTGGAAATATCGGGATAAAAATATGCCTATGTGTTATTCCGGGAGTCCAGTTATCTCCATTTCCAAATTTCATCTAAATCCATCCAGTAGTTTTTACGTGAAAGAGTAACAAACATCCATCCATACAAACTTTCGCGTTTATAATATTAGTAGGATAGGATTAGTAGGATTACCATTTAAAAAAAAAAGTCACGCAGTGAGTGCTATGAACTTTAAAATCACTGTAGCTACCTTACCTAACTATAATAACTATAGGTGTGAGTCTCCGCCATTTTTGAAAAGGGACGTCGTACACTTTTATTTTATTTAAGGTGGATGCTCACGCTTGCGGCGCGAAATTCAAATTTTTTGCTGTTTTTTGCCCATTACTGCTCATCAACACTTCTTCAGATAGCGAAAGTTGAGTTCGCGAGAACTAGGAGATGTAACACACATGTTTTAATTGATGGTATCTCATAAATGTCATCAGTTTACGATCACCCTCAACACCTTTTTTAAAGTGTTTTTGTTTTGTTTAGGGGTATCGTAGCTAAACTTATGACATTTATGAGATACCATCAATTAAAACATGTGTGTTACATCTCCTAGTTCACGCGAACTCAACTTTCGCTATCAGAAGAAGTGTTGATGAGCTGTAATGGGCAAAAAACACCAAAAAATTTAATTTCGCGCCTCATGCGTGCGCTATTTTTTGTAATTTTGGTGGCATTTTAACCAATGTAGCTCGTCTATAGAGCACAAGTGTAGTGAAATGAAATGGAAGTGTATGGCGTGACTTTTCAAATTGGTGGAAATTGTCTACCAAAGTTTTTGTAAAACGGCCACCGTTTTACTAAAACATGACTTGAGTGACTTTGAAGACTTGGAAGAATTGTAACGTTGCAAATTATTTCGATAATACAATAATTATTATACCAGACAATGGTAAATACCAATTTAAAAAAAAAAGGTAGTTAGGTAGTATTATTTTATCTGTGACCTATGTGTATGTATATGTAACTCGATAATTAACAATTAATACTGAATTGACATGGTTTTATGAGACGTATCTCGAATAAAGTGTTTTCTAGTCGATAAATCATAAAAATACTACTTTTAATTTAGTAAATTGGTATTGAACGAACGCACCGACCGCGCAAATCGCGGTAAATCCATTTGGTCGCGGTCAAGGGCGCGCCCAATGAGCACTACGGGCAGCGAAGTATGTGACTAATGGAATAGAAAGTGACCTAGTATCTAGTCTTAATCTAAGTAAAACAAATTTAATAGGACGTAGGTTCTATCGAGGTATTTTTAAGCTGTGTAGTCATACCTAGGCCAGACCTTCGATGCTGCTTGTGATGATTTCAATTCCAATAGTTTAGTTATCTAGTAACCATAACACAAGCTCTGCTTAGCTTGGGGCTAGATAATGTTTTTTTTGTATACAACTTGGAATGACGGATCAAGAAGATGTCCCACCTGATGATAAGCAGTAACCTCTGCCTGTGAACAGTGCATTATCACATAGGTCACTTCCACCTAGGACGCACCCTATGTGGCATTGCACCGCGCCCGCCACCCTAAGACATAAAGATGAAAAGTCTCATGTGCCTGTAATTTCACGTGCAACCATACCCTACAATCCGGAACACAGCAATGCGAGCACTACTGCTATGCGGCAGAAATAGGTATGGTGGTAGAACTTCCCGGACGAACTCTCACAAAAAATTTGTCAATTGTGTCCAGCATTATTTATTTTATTATTTATTAATTCTGATTGAATTGCAAATGCAACGATCAATAGGTTCTATGCAATTCATCTGCAACAGCTTTTATTGCCAATTGCAAGTAAATCTGCAACGCAACCAATAGTAGCTAATAGTAGCTATGTTAGCAGCAACCCGGGTCGTTGCACTCTCGCGAAACCGACCAACGACCGCGCTCTTACTAGCCTTACTACTCGCGTTTTTGCTCTGCAGACCTTCACCCACAATACTCACCTCGACCCGACAATCGCATTTCACGCATCAAAGACTCTGTCAATACAAACGAAATCATTGACGAAACTCTTTATTTAGAAACTTAAATTAAGTACAAAAATAATAACGGGCTTAACTAATCACGGATATCCCAGAGGGACCCAGGGTAAGGACCGCACTGTGAAAGAAATGTCTGACATAAATCCCTTACGCTTACAACTCGTTTGCTAATGACTTTCGTAGTGCGGTCCTAGTCGAATCGTAGCGATCTCTACGTAGAAATAAATAGATATGGCGGGCTGGTGCGGCGTCTCACGCACCGATCTTCACCGTTTTCTTGCTGACGGCGGCGACGGCCGGCCGGGGGTCGTCTACTTGGACATTATGAGCTTTTACGTACTTGTTCCTATAGCCTGCAACATGAACCTGCGCATTCGGGCTTAGTTTATCCGATCGCTCGCTTTCGTCAGCTTTACCCTGATCGCCCGTGCGTTCCTTATCTTCCTGCGAGCGTTCGTTTTCATCCGCGCGTTCTGATTCGTCATCATTATCATCATCAACATCATCATCAGCATCAGACTCGTTGCTTGCCTCCTCGACTTGCCTCTCAGGGTCCTCGCTGATACGTTCATGGTCGTTTAAGAAATGCTTATCGTCTGGTTCCTCGTGGCGTGCCCTATCCGCGTCTCTCGTTGGCGGAGGGACTGTCAGCTCCATGTAGTATTTCTCTTCTTCTGAAACTGGGAGCTTTTTGCCATAGTAATCATAATCACCAGCTGTGTATGCGTCATGTGTTGAGCGGGTGCGACGGCTTTGCTTCCTACGCCGCTTGCGTGGACGCTCGGTTTGTTGAGATATAGAGCTGTCATCTCCTTCAACGTCTGATTCATCAGAGGTGTTATTATTGTAGAAATCTTGCGTCTCTCTTTCTTCCTCTTCCTCGTCTCTATCAGGGGTTCTCTCGCGGTGATACTTCTTAGGACGTTTCTCTTTGTAGATTGGAGGCACGCGAACCGTTACAGTGTCAATGTTGTTAGGATTGTGTTCAGTTGGCGGAAGGACTCTAGGTTTCAGTTTTCTATGAGGGTCTTCAGTAGTTGTCGTCGATTCCGCGTCCTCTTCTTCAGCCTCTGGTAAGGGTATTGGGATGCGATTAGGTCGTGATTTTTCTTTCTTTTGTTTCTGGTTTTGCACTAAATCCGCCAAGCGTCTATCTCCGAAGTGTACGTTTTGGTAGTGGTCAGTGGGGTGTTTTTTCTGAGCTTGGGGCCTGTTTCGCTTTTTAGTCTCCCAGAATTGGTCTACAGCCGTCCCGAATTCCTTCACCGCTTTTGCTCTATCGCGGGACTCTTGTACATCTTCGTAGTCGTCGTACTGAAGCTGGTCGTTGTTTTGATCATCATAAGCCAAGTAGTCTTCGTCCGCAGCCGGTTGCTGAGTGTCGAGTCTCTTTGCATCGACAGCGTCGACGCGTTCAGGTACGCCGTTTCTTACTAAATATGCGTCGACATACACTCGTGGTTTTCGCGGAGGTTCTAATGGTAGCCTGGCCGCTCTCGGTTCGATGGCTACCGGAACCGGAGCCAATGGTAGCTGGTCGTCATATTGATCAACGTCGTCGGCTCTAGCTTCTGCGGCAGCGGGTGCGGGTGTCGCCACTGGGTTTCTATTGAAGTTGAAGTCGAGTCGGAAGTTGGATGTGATGGTCTCCAAATTGTCTTTAGGTGGCGGGGGCGGCGGCGGTGGAGGAGCACAAGGCGCCGGAGTGGCTGGGTTCGCTCGGGGCTGGGCACATGGCGGCGGGGGAGGCGGGGGAGGTGGTGGAGGTCTCGGCTTCGGTCTCGGCACTGCTCTAGGCTTCGGGCACGGCGGCGGTGGTGGAGGTGGTGGTGGAGGCGGAGGCGGTCTAGGTTTAGGCGGGGGTCGTTGGGCTCTACACGGCGGTGGAGCGGCCGCTCTAGGAGCCCCGCACGGCGGCGCGGCGGGGGCCGGGGCGGGGGCTGGAGCCGCTTGCAGTGGAACGTCTATACCAGGCACAGGAGCCAGTGGTGGCGGGAACGTCGCAGCCTGTGGCGGTTTTCTCGCCACGCTGTACCCAAGCACGTCAGCTAACCCTCTAAACACGACATCCCCAAATGTTCTCTTCTTGCGGATCACCGGTTCGTGTTCACCGTCCAGCGCTTCATCGCTGTCACTACTCGTGCTGTTACCTTCTGATTCTGTTGGCACATCTTTGGTTTCTGTTACTGCAGCTTGAATGTCACTTGGTTCTGCGTGGCTGTCTCTAGCGGCACTGGTTCCTGCGTCTTGTGCGTCGTCAATGGCTCCGTGAGTTGGGCTGGCGAGTGCGGTGGCTGCTAGTAGCAGCAGCAGCGTCGTCGTCGGTCGCATGGCGCATGGTCGAATGTCTCGCGGGCGGTGCGCTCGCGAGGTTTTGTCGCGGCCGTCGTTGCCCAAGCGCGGTCACGCCTCGCTGAGCACGCTGTCATGCTGAGCTTCGGTTATGGGAGGGATTTGACCCTACGATCTATCAATTTTTTCAGACGCATGCTTGAGTTGGTAACCAAAAGGAGATGGCAGGATGAGCTTGACGCGCATCTAAGTTCTTGGCCTGTAGAAGCGTTAAAGCGCAAGGAGTGGAAGGAAGGAAGGAAGGGAGGCCTTTGCCGTGCAGTGGGACAACCATGGCAGGAAAACAAAATAAATAAAATGCTTGAGTTACCACAACCCATCAGTCGATATGTGGTCATGAAGACGTACTGTGAACTCATTCCACAGTACCTCTTCACGAGCACGCGGCACAAGATTGATACGAGTAGATGTGAAGGATGATCTAACCACAAGCTTCATATAGAAGTGTGTACGTAACAATATGTTTTGTTTCATGGTCTGTACTGGGATTGAAAATGAGATCATTTGATAAAATGCTTCGCATGTTTTGCAGGCTTTGGAAACATTCTTTAGATTTGCAAGTTCACCTAGATATTAACCAACATAATTAAAGAACTGTTCCATTATGTGGTTGATTTGACACACTGGCAATAATGGAGGTTTCGACACTCAAAGTTAATTAGGTTCTATGCATTATCGTAAACTTATGTAACGCAATTTCACCTGACTAACTGACCGCAACGCACACCCAGGCAGGTAGACAAACCTACCTAAATTTGATGCATTCTTTTCATCAGTCTAGAAGTGTTTTCCTTGTGTTGTGAATGACCAATAGTAGTAAGATTACTGATGGTCTAGCTAGTAGGAACCACGACTTGCGTTCCTATGTTCGTTCGTTAAAATGGCGCAGTGCAGTGCCACACAGGGCGCATCCTAGGTGGACGTGACCTATGAGGTAATGCATTTTAAAGGCAGAGGACACCGCTTAACATCGGTGGGCCTTCTGCTTGTTCCGTCATTCACAAAGTTAAAAAACCCCATCGTTCACTCAAGGATTTTATGTGTCCAATAAGTGTGCTTAGACAATTTGTGAAAAAAAAAATTGCTTCGATGTATACTCCTGAATTGGTCCCATATTCACCACGTCAAGATCTGAGGATGGAATCTCACAGAAATCATTTGTTTGTGAATTTTTCATACTTAACTTATTCAGATGTTCGAGACTGGCAGTAATGAAAAAAAATATTTCAGGCTTACTGAGAAATGCACTAAACCTAAACAGTAAGCCCATATCAACATAAATACCTTAGAAACTAACATACACATAAAACACTTTATTTATAACTCATGCTTCATGCTCGTGAGTCTCCTTGGAGTTAATACTGAATTTTAGACTTAATAAAAAAAAAAAAAGCATAATACTTTTTATTGAAAGGATTGGAATCGTTTTTTTTAATGTATAAGCAAGTAGGTACTTTTAAATTAACAGTTTTAGTTCGTAAAAGTTAGCACTCTATACCTAATTGATTGGCTTTATAGAAAGTTAATATAAACATGATAATAATATTGACTTATTATAAAACAATCAATCATGAAGTTAATGTTGCGGTTCAACCAATGAGGCCAAGGTGGAAAAAACACTACCTTCTATAAAGCACTGTGAAGTAAGTAAAGATAATTAGCTTGAAATACAATTAAGTAATACAGATAGATTTTAAGTTATCGAAGTTTCAGGATTCTCGCTGCTGACTATACGTACACAGACAGACACACTCTTTCGACAGGTTGGTAAAATAAACTCAATTACCTACGTTGCTTTTCAAGCGGTCACTCAACCACTTTAGAACCGCGCTCATACATGGTTTTATTGTTGGTGGCCTAAGTTTTTAATTTTAGATAGCGTTTTGTAGCGTGTTGTATGCTAATACCACACAATAATTAATAGTAGTACCTTTACAAAATGCAAATTCAAAATCAAATGTTTTATGTCAAATTCAGTGAAATTAAAAGGATAATTTTTTGTATCGTCATAAATGTTTTACATTTAATTTCATGTTCCGACGTGATTCGGGGACAAACAGGAACTACTCGATAAAAGCTATGTCAGATGTATGTTTATTTACTTACCTATTACTGTGAATATATGTTAAGGTACTAGTATAGCATTATTTTATCTGTGGTTAAGGTATGTATTACGGTTTATGTATTACAGTGGCTATGTGCCTTTATTTAGTAGTAACAGTGACAACGCATTGTTATGAGGTACCTATAACATATATACCTACCTACTACATGGTGATTTGGGTTGCGCCAACCCCGAACAGAAATATTAGTAACCACAAAAAACGCCTCGCGCCGCTCTAAAAAGCCAAATGATAAATGATGATTTGAATGATTTGAATTGAGTGTCTGGTAAAATACCTATATATACTTTACAAAACCTTCACAGTGGGGCCTTCGGTTTTATTATATTGATTTAATTTATCTAATTTTTGAGCCAATCGGCATTTCAATTGTTTTTCAATCTGCATGGACCGTATTGAAAAACAATCGTATCTAGCCAAAAGTTACAGGTAACTTTGTGATATTTTTCTATGCTTCGACCAAAGTATACTTTTTAGTTTCTATGCATAAAATATTGTCCGATCGTGTTTTTGGTACAGTGGTCCCTTGTAATTATAATTTAGCATCCATGCATGTTTTTAATTTGAAATTGAACTCGATTTACTCAGATAACAAGTAATTAATTTTGTAAAAATTAAAAAAAAACCTCAATGCAATGAAACGGCTGAACCGATTTTGATCAAACATAGCGAAGAACACACTCGACAAATTCACCTTTCAAACAAAACAAAAAAACTAAATCGGTTCATCAGTTCGGGAGCTACGATGCCACACACACACTCACACACACAGACACGTCAAACTTATAACACCCCGTCGTTTTTGCGTCGGGGGTTAAAATGAAATCTACGATTTGCAATTTTGCTGCATGCGCCTATAATGAAACGCCTACACGTTCAATCAGAGCAACGCGTTCATAATATTATTAGATTGTATGTTTGTACCAACGCTGATGATCGTTGGAATAGGTAGACCGTCTCCTTCGATCAAATTTGAAACTATATGTCAATGCAAAATACAAAACACTGCCTACCTAATTATTCAAAAGGAAAATTCTAATTTTACACTAGCAGGGACCAGTGGCGGATTTGCCCTAAGGCCCAGTAGGCCCGGGCCTAGGGCAGCCAGATATTAGGGGTGACAAATCTTGACAAAAAACACTGATGATATCAATAAATAACTCAAACTACTTACCAACCTTAATATTCTAAAGGCTCGCGCATTTCGATAAAAGTTGGCAATAAAGTAAATGCATTATAGTCTATGCATAAGAAAGGGGCGGCTGATTACTTACCTACTAGGTACATGGGCTGGGGCCTACGGCGGCCAAGACTGCAAATCCGCCGATGGCAGGTACAGTAAAACTAGCTAATCTACTGTTTGGTGATTTGATATTCACTTGTTGAAAACTGTTAGCAATGCTGTTTTGTGAAATGTCGTGATTGTTTTCAAAGGCCTTAAAAATCAACACTAGTGATTTGTTGCACAACACTGCGCTGCAAAGTAAAAACCAACCCATAAGTAAGTCCTCTTTTTTGAAGTGGGGAAATCCGAGTGGATACCCGCCTGCCACGGGGTTGACAGGAGGGTTATGCCGGACTTGAACCGGCTAAAACCCCACTGTGTTTATCCGGTCGCCTTTTGTCGGGACAACGAGTACGTTTTCACACTCTTCCGCTGTCCCGAAAGCGTTGGTCCCCTACGCAGGGGACCCCTTCCCGGTGGGGTGGAGCATGGTACTCTACCCTAAAAATAACAATAAAATAAATAATAATGCTGGACAGTTCACACAACATTATTTAGCCCCAAGCTAAGCAGAACTTGTGTTATGGGTACTAGACAACTGATATACTTAGGTAATACAATATATTACATAGATAGATATTTTTTATTATATATAGAAAACACCCAGAACACCCTGAACAAATATCTGCAGATCGCACAAATATTTGTTCCGAGGCGGGAATCGGACCTGCAAACTCCTGCGTCGCAGGCAAACGTTCGCACGCCGCGCCACACATACTATGTGTATGGTGTATCATTTTTTTTATTTTTTTATTATCTCCACTATCACTTAGGAACACTACGCGCGCCACCTCGGGGCCTAAACCATCATCGCCAACGACGCCCCGTGTCCGCGGCCTAGGCCCCAGTTATAAGGACCTGAAGGAGAAGTCCCCGAAGTCAAATAGGACCTAGCTCAAAAAAGTTATTTGCCTGAATTTGCTTGTAAAATTTGGCCGCTTGCTACTCTTTGTAAAAGTAAGTAATTTTTTCTATCGACAAAGTCACGACTAGCTAGGTATACAATACCTACCCACTTGCATCACTCACACTTCACACACATCGTCTGACAGATATGTACCTATTTATTAGTGATGGCAAACACACGGATTCATTACCAGTGGTCTAATCAAATTATGGTGCTGCTGCGATGGCCATGGCTGTCATATTTCAGGTGAACATTTAAATCCCACCAAAAACATAAAAGTCTAAAAGTGGCCAAGTTCTGTACCTAGGTACTACAAAGGCCAAGCTTAGATCTGAATTCTTTTATCTTAGTACCCGGGTCTTGGGCCAAGACCCGGGTTCTTCAATAAAATAATTCAGATCTTAGTGGATGCCAAGTTCTCCTATATGTATGCCTAAATACTACCTACATCTGCTAAAGGGCCCGTATTCTGACCGGTAAAATAGAGCTGAATCGAAACTAGAGCATAGATTTTCTGTGAAATTTCAATAAAAAAAATATCAGTATAAAATGGTGGCGGCACCGTGCCGTGATGTCGCTAGGCCTTCATTGACTACTTATCAAGCACAGCTTAAACCGTTAGTCCTAGAGACCTAAAACTTGGAGGGTAAATTTTTTGTGATCTTGGGCTGCAATTTTGCAATTAACCCCCTAAGAGGATGCAACAGGGTATTGAACTTTGCATGGAATAAACTCCACGTGAATGAAGTCGCGGCCATTCAAAACTCCGCGCAAACGAAGTCGCGGGTATTCCACTAAAGTATTGGCATAAATTCGTCTCGACTCAGTTTGAGATTAGTTCTGGAATACGGGTCTCTGTCAACTGGAAGTAGTCTAGGTTTATAATGAGTCAATGTGTAAGTTAGTCAGCGTAAAAAAATTGCTACATTTGGACATCAAAGTACCAAGAAATACTAAACTGCTTTTATAAAATTTGCCGTTCTGTCTGGGCAGAACAAACTTAGAATTAAATGTAGTTCAAATTGTTTGGGGGGGACAAAAATAGCTCGAAATGGTCCTGTAATATGACATGGTGAGTGTGTCATCTATTTCTTTCCAAACTTGGCTGACACACTACCATGCGTCACTCACGGTATTGTGTCAGCCAAGTTCTCTAGTTATCAAAACTGAGGTCAATAACTCTTTTCTTGCTGTGATAATTCTCAAAACCAATAGTCTCGATTCATTTTGCGTAGTTTGAGAAGCCGAATAGAGTTGGTAGAGACACAGTCACGGGTTCACAACCATAAAGCTTTATGGGATGTAGATTATCCGAATCATCCCCAAATGTTCTAATTTTTCTTTGGCTTAGATTAGGAGGTAAGTAGGCCTACTAAGCCATCATTGAATTACCAGGGAGACCCAGGTAGGGACATCCAGATAGGGATGAGGTGGTTGTGTTAGTTGTCTATCATAGTCCCACAAACACACAGGCTTTGTTATGGAAAACCATGTAGCATTTTTATCTCCAACAGTCTTCTTCGTCCTGTTGAGTTTTTATTGTTCTTGTCTGTTGTTATGTTGTGTTTATATTATTATGTATTATAATATAGGTTTGTATATACTCTTCCATATAGTCCTGTCCATCCTAAGGTAGTCTGGAAGAAATTGCTATAAGCGATATGACCGCCCATTGTGCATTTCTGTTATTTTTTGTTATTAAGTTATGTTTTGTATTTCCGTATGTTATTTGTGTACAATAAAGAGTTAATCTATCTACCTATCTATCCATTTTTCTTGGGAATGCTACGTTTTGGTTACTTATAACTATTATTTTATCTGTGCTTTTATTTTATCTGTGTTATTACTTACGATTTGTGTAGATTTTCTTGGAGTCATGTTTATGGACATACTGTTTTGTTCCTTCATTAGGCCGAAGGAACAAAACAGTAAGTCCATTGACATTACTCCATGAAAAACTACACAAATCGTATGTAATAAGCAACTAAAACGTAGCATTCCCAAGAAAAATGCTACATTCACTGAACTTGGTAATCCCTCACTTTGCAGTAAGGTAATGTCGTTTATGTAGATCGTCTATTTGACGTCGAAGGTCGTCGACCACTCATCCATATTCAAACAATACTGTTGTTCTGTTCATGCAAGTCTAATCTGCTAACAAGATTTGGAACTAATTCGTCTGGCATTGGCAGAGGCTAGGTTTCTTTAATAAAGGCTAAAGTCTATAACACGTGACGCTTCGCGAAAATACACGGTTGGTATCAAAATGAAACGGTTACAGGTACTCATGGAGTAGGTACATTTTTATTATTACATGTTTTGGGTCAAAACAAAATCGAGATTTTGGTTCAGTCTCACGTGTCTAGTAGGTATTCACATTGAATGCAGACCAACTGTGTAGGTATGCTTTGGTCTTGGAATATAGAATAAACCAGAACCAGAGTCACGCGTAAAAACTGTCACCATGCAAACTAGTCTCAATGAGAATAGTTTCACCCAGTCTGTCTGTGGTTGGCCGTGCGGCTAGGCTTGTTAAACTTGTAAAAAGAAAAAGTGTAGAATCACATTGCATACGTAAGTACTTAGAGCATTGCAGGCCTCCGTACCGGAGTGCTCGATGCGTAAGTATTACAATAATAACCTATAATACCTATAAGTAAACAATTTAAATATCTTATTGGTTTAAATAATGAATTTTGTTTACCATTAAAGATTTGGAAAAAAGTCAAGCGTCCATTTTCTCATTGTTGCCAACATCAGCAAAATATTACCTCTAATGGTGGGAAATATGGTAGGCGCGGGGGGAGGCATTGTGTTTTGGCGACACTGCGCTCCGTACTAATGGCATCGTACGCACCTTCTGGTTTGTTCTATATTCCAAGGCTTAGGTACACAGCTAATCCAATTAGGTGCCAACCAACACCCGCCAGCCGGTGTTATTGTCGACGACCCAATAAATAACTTCACCTCATATATATATGCCTTACTTAAATATTCACGATTAAATATATTAAATATTAAGCATACAGATTCTTTTGGTGTCACCAGGAACCAGGTTCAGTCCGCTATACTCCAACGGCCGTCGGCTAAATCAGCTCGCGTGCGTGGTATTGCGGTGACCGTTCCATACCGTCATGATAACTGTGTGCTGATGGTCGCGTGCTGATGTGCAGGCCTGCAGCTGTACTCCTAACTGTGGCTGGTCGCGTGCTGGTCGCACCGTTTGCGCACTCGAACTGTTGACACGCCACTTATCCAATTGCTGCATGCAGAGTAGAGCACGTCTGATGATACTGTTGGTGATCATGATAAATAAATAATGCTGGACAGTTCACACAACATTATCTAGCCCCAAGCTAAGCAGAGCTTGTGTTATGAGTAGGTACTAGACAACTGATATACTTAATACAACATATTACATAGATATTTTTTTTTTATTATATATAGAAAAAACCCAGAACACCCTGAACAAATATCTGCAAATCGTACAAATATTTGTTCCGATGATAAACTTACAGTCCTTGACTGTGCCACCTGATAGGTATCATTGATAATCGTCTCTGTCTACAAAGCCTTCGCCTCTAGGCTAAGGCCCCAATTTCGTATAGTAGTACGTCTGTCTGGTCCTTGCTTGGATTGAGCTGTAATTTCCCTTCAGAGCAATTCAAGCAAGGACCCTTCAATTCAGACGTACAAAATTACGTGAACGTTTCAGGGGTATATTCGCGCTAATTTACCACAACCAAAACCGTAACGTTGTGCAAATTTTGAAACGCGCTAACCATGTTTTGGAAGATAGGGTCCGAGTCCGAGTACCCACGTCGGACGAAATTTTCAGTTTCGATTCCATTTCTTACATCTAAACAAAAAACGTTATGCATTCGAATGTTTTAAACGTTCAAAATAGCGCGAGGTTTTGTTTTGGTAGATAATAACGTTCAAACTTTACCGCGATCCAGGTGGTTGAGTTGTTGAATGCCTTAGGTATAGCAACTTCATGCAAACCAACAAAGATCCCTCGTCCCTTTGGGGAAGTACTACCACCATACCTATTTCTGCCGCAAAGCAGTAGTGCTCGCATCGCTGTGTTCCGGTTTGAAGGGTGCTGGTGAAATTACAGGCACATGAGACATTTCATCTTTACGTCTCAGGGTGGCGGGCGCAGTGCATTGCCGCATAGGGTGCGTCCTAGGTGGACGTGACCTATGAGGTAATGCACTGTTCATAGGCAGAGGTTACCGCTTAACATCAGGTGGGCCAACTGCTTGTTCGGTCAATCAAGAAATTAGTATAAAAAAAAAAAAACTGTGCCCACCTCATCATTGATAATCGTCTCTATGGCTAATGTCCCAGTTTCGTAAGTCTGTCTAAATATGGTCTGAATTGAGGGATCCTGCTGTAATTCCCTAAATCCGCTGAGTTTCAGAGCACTTCAAGCAAGGATCCCTCAATCCAGACGTTCAAAATAGCGCGAGGTTTTGTTTTGGTGGACAATAACGTTCAAAGTTTATCGCGATCCGGTAATTGGTAGTTGAATGCCTCAGACACAGATCAAATAATAGCAACTTCATACAAACCAACAATGTCCCTCGTCTCTTTGGGTAGATACCTACCGAAACAAACAGTGCCACAGTTGTTACTTGTTTTGATACACAACACTGTGGCTACTTCAGACATGATAATCTTAGTTCTTAATTGGATCGTCTTCCACCGCGTGCTTAGACACGGTCTACATCATTAAGCCGTAAGCTCATCGAAAGGTGAGCTTTATCTCTTGATAGACGCTGAATAAGACCGAAGCCTCAGAAGATTACTTGGGTTCAATCCATAATCCATCAATCTACTCATCAAGCATTCTACGCCAAATCGCGTACGCTACGCAATATGCGTTGGGACTTGACAGTTGGAGTGCGATGCGTTCCGTCCACAACAAAAAAATGCTGGACAGTTTACACAACATTATCTAGCCCCAAGCTAAGCAGAGCTTGTGTTATGGGTACTATATAACTTCTTCTTCTTCTTCTTCTTTTGTGTCGATGGTTCTACTCTGTCAAATTATTTTGGACCAGTAGGTACTCTGCCACGGTTATGGCATTATCAGTGGATAACTAGATAACTGATATAGATACAATACATTACATAGATAGATATTTTTTATTATAGGTACATAGAAAATACCAAGAACAACCTGAATAAATATCTGCAGATCGTACAAATATTTGTTCCAAGGCGGGAATCGAACCCACGTCACAAGAGGTCGTAAAAACAAAAAAAAAACACTGTGGCCGGGGGAAACGCTCACCGGGGCGAAGGGAGGAGTGTCTCTTTCTCTTCGCCCTTCTGCCCCTAGTGGAGGGCACCGCTCGAAGGAGCGGAGACTAGGTTATTTACAATCGTGTTTCTATGACCTAACCATAACTTATAGTAGGTATAGTAGACGGACAAAATAATAGTCTCTGGTTAGCAACCGGTCTTATTCCGTTGTACCTACATGCGAACGCGTCGTATGTCGAGTTGAAGATCACTAACTTGTTGGGCTCTTAGGTACAGCAAGCTCACTCCCTCGACTGAACATAAAAACCTTTGTTAGCTACAATAGTGTGTAGTTCATTGATCTTACTTCAAAACGTACCTATCTCTCTAATCGTTACCCACTTTTTATAGTCTTTAGGTAGGTATTTTGGAGACAGTTGTGCACCAATGCCGTGACTCATGAGATGTGAATAATACCATCGTATTTGATATAAGTATTGACTTTTCAATTCACATATTCTCGCGTTGTTGGTAATTCAACCGTGGTAGGTACCCGCACCAGGTATTTCCATTCGGTGCTTCATCAAGAATTGAATCAGGGGCACAGCACAGCGCATAACGAGCAAAGTAAAGTAAAATAAAAGCTAAAATATTTTGTTTAAAACCATACACGGTACAATTTACATGCCAAGATATAAACTGCGCCGTGTAGGTATAGTGCTGTCGAAAAGGGTCCGTGCTCAGCAAAATGCTGCAGTAAACCGCAGCGCTGGTTTTCGGCACGGACCTCGGTTGACGCACGGACATGGCACGATTAACAACAAAAAAATGCACAATATGTATTCTTGACACAGCGCATGCACTATCACGAGTAGGCATAGAGAGGCCGCATTGCTCTATCGAGTAGGTATCTTTCGAAAGACTGGTTTTAGCGGAAGAGACCTCCTTAATCGCCTGCTAATGTTACAGTTGACAAACAGCCGTATAATGACGGGCGCGCAGCGTAGCCCCACAACCAGCGACGGAGCTAGGGGGGCTAGGAGGGTTGGAGCAAGTTTGTGAAAATGAAAATGAAAATTAGTTGTTGCATGCAAAATTATAATACCTACGATTGGTAATATAACATAATATAAAACCCAAAAGTCTTATACATTGAGTCCTGCCTGTTCTAAAAGTACCACGGTACCACTACACCCAGACCCGAAACAAATAAATAAATAAGAAATAAAATTTTATTACATTTATTTACAGAAAGAATAATACAAGGTATGTACAAAATACATATGAAACAGTTGCGCCACCTGAAGACCGCTGCAAGCGATCTAAAGGTAGCTCAACTGATCCAAATCACTACCAAATATAATAAAATATAAATAAAATATTTGCACATTTATCCTGCAGCGAGAATCGAACTTGCAACCTCTCGCATTTCAGTTGGCTAGTCGCTCGACGCGCCACGGGTCGTCAATATGCTGGAGTGTTACTGCATATTATTAAAAAAACTATTCTATTCTATGCTATTCTACTGCAGCCTTCAAATACATACCCGAGGATCACAAACTACCTCTCTAAGCTTCGTATTGCTTCAGAACTGATAGTGATCATTGAGGAGAAATGCGTATCTTCTAAGTTTATCGTCAGATACTCATTTCACCGAGGATAAATCATAATGATCTGGAAGTACGTCGACGATACGGTAGACACGACGGGAGTGACGAAGGTCTGGCTGGCCCGACCCTTGACCCTCGCCCTGTGCTCCCATTGCATAATGAACTGCAGATAATTAGCTAGCCCCTAGCGCCTCAGACCTAGCTACCACCCTGCAGGTGGATATAACCATCTAGTATAATTGATGACGGCGGAAATTCGAGTAGAGCTAGATACCTGACCCTCGACCTGTGCTCCCATTGCATAATGAATTGCAGGTAATGTTCGTTTCACTAATGGCCTGTATTAGAGTTTTAACTCAACATCGAGACAGTTATGAGTTGGATCTTCGGACTCGGTCATTTGTCATCATTTATTTGCAGTTTGCGAGACATGTTTGAGAGTCATTCTGTTGGACTCAAAGCTGCTATTCATAGTACATAATATAGCATCGAATAAGCTCAACCAATGCTTGTTAGATAATATTACTTAGGTACCTCTAGTACCTATAGGTACCTTAAGTGAGATCCGGTCTAGAGAGGGTGATCTATTGGCGAGTAAAACCGCTGGTACGCCAGCGAGCCAGAGGTATAGGCCGTCAATGGAGCACCTACAAAACCGCGGTTTTAAAATACCGCGTTTGGCTCGTTGGCTCCTCGTGCATGCTTGAAATCCTGAGACTGCGGTATAATAACCGATATCAATAAACTGTTTGGTATGCCAATGGATCACCAACGCGAGTCGACAACCCAATGAGCCAAACAGCTTATACTCGCCGGCTCGCCAATGGAGAGAACCCAAGAACAGCACTCATACTTTTGTTTTCTACAACTTGGTATGACGGATCAAGCACGGAGGCCTGCATGCTCTAAGGATCAATAAGATGGCGGGTACCCTCTGCTTATAAACAGTATTATTACCACGGTAACTGTAGAAACTGTTAAAAACTGTAAACTACTAAATGCTTCATTAGAATCGTTACTAATTAACGCAAAATCTTGATTGTAACGATTAATAAACGGAATCGCATACAAAACCCGTTAGTGACAAAAAAATACCTACTGTTATCTAGAGCAATCAACTTTTACAGATTGGAAAAACATAAAATATCAATTAAAGGTTTGGCTCGTATGTAATATCTACTAAAATTTCTAAATAGGTACATACCTGTATGTATTTAGGAGTTTTAGTTGATACTCGTTCTTATCTACATATAGGAGTCTGCGTGAAGCAATTAGAACTCATAGTATATTATTTTCCAAGTGTAAACCACACTTTATGGATAAAATTATATAGTTAATAGTGATAGTGCCCACAAATTTCGTCTTCAGCGTCATGTGTTCTATGGCCGAACTGGTAAAGGCATTGCCGATCACAGGCAAGGTTGCGGGTTCGAGTCCCACTGGAACGGAATTTTTGGGTTACATTTAAATTCAATTAGAACTCTTTGCAGATTAGTCCAATGTTTTGCAAGTAGTGTGGCACTGTTGATAAGTAGTTACTTAGAGCTTCCGTTTTGATGCTTCTTCTATTAGGGTCTATTAGGAGTTGTTCCTTACTCAATGATACCGCATTTCGATAAATTTTGTTAGAGAGGTAGATTATGAATGACCAGGAGATTCAGAAATATAAAAGAATCCAAGAATTGGTCTCCCCTATTTTTTTTAAACTTTGTTAATGACTGAACAAGCAGATGGCCCACCTGATCTTAAGCGGTAACCTCTGTCTTTAATGCATTGTCACATAGGTCACGTCCACCTAGGACGCACCCTATGTGGCATTGCACTGCGCCCGCCACCCTAAACATACAGAGACATAAATATATGAGACATAAAGATTAAAAGTCTCATGTGCCTGTAATTTCACCGGTACACATAACCTGCAAACCGGAACACTGCAATGCGAGCACTACTGCTTTGCAGCAGAAATAGGTATGGTGGTAGATAGGTACTTCCCCGGACGAATTCTTTAAAGCTCTACTACTAACAAAACACTAGGTTTCCTTACCACGCCAGCGGATGTGACGGAGACTTAGATCCAGAGTCTCGAGAACCGCCGTACAGTCGCTTATGCCTTTAGATCTTCTATAGGTTACATTTCGGAGAATGCTCCCAGGAACTTTACGATCTGATCCCACCATCTCCTTTCATCATAGGACGAGCAGACGCGTACCATCGTACTCGGTACCATAATTACCTCATTAGTATACCCTCTATTCGTAAGCGTTTCAGTTCTACCTTTATAATGCGAACTGCGAAGAAGTGGAATACCCTACCGTCGTCTGTCTTTCTTGAAAACTATAATCTGGGTCTCTTCAAGGCTAAGTATAGAGAATAGGTGCCTTCTAGACCTTTATGCTTCATCTTCGGCCACATCGTTACTTACCAACAGGTGAGACCGCGGTCAAACAAAGGTATATCTAAATTTAAAAAAAACTGCGACAGTATAAACTTCATTTTACTATGGTCGAAGGTATAAACCATAAAATCTCTGCCTACTTATCTTCAAGAGGTGTAAAATGGAAGAGGCAGCAGTGACCGCTGCGCTCATCAGAGCCGCACGGACGCGCAGGCGCCGTCGCGACGCTTTCTCAAGATTCCCAGAACTGCTATCGAAATCTCTCTCAAATAACACCTTTTAGTTCGATTGCTACCTACAACATGATTGTTCGGTCTTACTTGTGCTAAAAAGACAACTGCTGACGACCGTATAACACATAACTAAATTGATTTCAGTTTGCAGGAGATTAGGATAATAATCTTATTTTTTTTTTTTCTCTTTATTTAGCGGCTTTTGAACATATTGTTCATGTCAGCCCGTAATAACAAAAACAAATAAACTTCTAAAGATACATAATTGACAAAAAAGGAAAAAAAAAAACATTTAGTTAACAAAAAATAAAAAAAAATTATATAACAATCCAATAAAACTAATCAACCGTATGCACTAACCTATAAATAATTTTGGCTTCATTTGAATTTGGAGAAGATAAAATACTTTGAAACACTCCAATGTCAACAATGTTGAATAATCTTATTTATTTTTGAGGTGCTTGGTGCTAAATAAAGAATAAAATAACAATACATAATATACTTAATCATTTATTTCAGATAACTGAGACATATATAATATTAACTAATTAATTATATTTCGACTAAATTTTAAATTCTAATACTGTGACGTAGACACATCAGCGAAAGCTGCTCGTCTATAAATTAATAATAATATTATTCTACTACTAATTATTCTAGTAGTAGTAGAGATTTTTTGTGAAAGAGTTCGTCCGGGGAAGTACTACCACCGTACCTATTTCTGCCGCAAAGCAGTATTGCTGTGTTCCGGTTTGAAGGGTACCGGTGAAATTACAGTCACATGAGACTTTTCATCTTTATGTCTCAGGGTGGCGGGCGCAGTGTAATGCTACATAGGGCGCGTCCTAGGTGGACGTGACCTATGTGAGAATGCACTGTTCATAGGCAGAGGTTACCGCTTAACATCAGGTGGGCCATCTGCTTGTTCCGTCATACAAGTAGTATAAAAAAAAAAAACCTAATGCATAAACTAAACCACAGATAAAATTATACTAACTAAACTAACAATGAAGTGTTAGAATTTCCTATAAATACATTTATTTACAGAAAGAATAATACAAGGTATGTACAAAATACATATGAAACAGTTGTGCTACCTGAAGACCGCTGAAAGCGATCTAAAGGTAGCTCAACTGATCCAAATCACTACCAGAAGGAAGCGTCCCTAAGATGCTGGCTGCATTGCCACGCTGAATGGCAATACTAATGCGTTGAGCCAGATAAGAGCCAGCTCTCGGGTCACGCGTCGCTTCGACCAGATACCCTGAAAGAATTTTGAAAACGCGAAGGGCCCCGGAACCCCACGGACCCAGAGTCTCGACCCCGAAAGGCTCAAATAAGTAAGCTCTGTCAAGACTTGCATATTTGCGTCTTTTGAGGTCCTCAGCGGAATCTGCCGCCGCACCGGCCCTAACTGATGTCCCGGACAGATGAGATGACGCAAGGGTATCAACGCATGTAGCATCCCACACCAAAGGCCTACTCTTCTCCCACGGAACAAGAGTCATGCCGTCAGGCCGCTTACCGTCGTCACGTAGCAGACCATTCGGTTCTAGAATGACTGGAATGTTAACGCTGGTAAGGGTCCGGCGAATTATATCATTAAGGTTAGCGTGGCGGGAAATCCTACCGGCAGCTCTGGTGCACGATAATCCGTGGTGACCAAGCTGATCAACAGCAGTACCGCACTGGCAGTGACGAGGGGCACAGCACCCTGCGCCCAACCATAAAGAAGTTGCATATGGAAAGAAACTGGATCCATTAAAGTACCAGTATTGTGTGATGGAAGTGCTTGCAACCAAAACCCTGACTCCCATTTGGAAACGGCCAGGAGACGAGCACGATCTGTGGAGCTTGAGCACGTTTGTAACAGACAATTCCGCGTCAGCTCGCACAGAGGCCCGTCCCATTGCCGTAGAGACGAAAGAGATTTGGGGGGAGTAGTATTGGGGCAAGCACTATGCCAAGCATTTCGGGCCTCGTCTAAGTATGAAATTTTGAGAGTGTTGCCAGAAAGAGCCACAAGAGAAGGAGATAGAATTTTGTAGAATTTAGAATTTCCTATTGATTTTAACCAGTATGTCTTCATCATCATTGTAGTGTCGTACACCACAATGTAAGTATTCCTGGTTCCTTTAGTAGCGGCTTCGTCAGATCCTCAATCTCTCCACAACACCGACCATTATCCTGGTCCATCATCCTGGAGCCATCACCGACTGGCTGCTTACCATAGACTATGTCTGTTGTCTTTTCCTAACGTCTACATAGAAACAGGCATAGATCTGTCGGCCTCAGTATGCCACAGACTAACATTATGATTTAGGCTAGAAAGATGAACTACATTCATCCGAGGATTTAGGCATCTACATACACTACAACCATCATCATCAACCGTAAGACGTCCACTGTCCACTCTTTTCTGGGTCTTCTGGTCCTTGGTCTTTTACGAAATCCACGGGAGGAGACGGAGGAGTATATTCTTAGGACGGAAATACCACGGCCACGGCGGTATGACTTACGAAGGTTTAACTTGTTTTCGCGGAAATACCCGACTCGAGTTTCAGGGCCTTTCTAGCCCCTTCCTCAGGAAGTAAGTAGATATTCACAACGGCCTCGCGTAGCTATGTAATTAAACAATTTATTTATTGCCTCCCTATAAGTAGCTCTACAGTAGGTACCTACTACAAGGTAATCGAAAAGCCTAATCGAAATCAGCGACATCTCAGGAATCTATTGTAGTTTGGTGTCACGAACACCCATCGCCTCGTTTTTCACTAACTTTTAACGGTAAAATGTGTTGAACATTTCAATGGCATCTCCACGTCTCTACGACTCAACTGCTGAATGGGAACCGTTCCTTTTGTTAAGTTCGCACACAAACGTTTTTAGGTATTTTAAATTAGGTACTTATAATACCTATTTAGGTATTTGTGCTAGGTTAGCGGAACAGATAGAAGTATTATTTAGTTTATAACTTGGAATGTATGCTTCGACCAAATGTATGTAGGTATGTTTGTCTGCGTGGAAAGCGAGTCACAGAATACACAGTATATAATATACAGTAGGGTGGAATGCTTGCAACTGAATTTTAAAGCAGTTTCCTCAACCGATTGAGACGAAAGTTGGCATACCTACCTGTCAAGTTCCAATGACAATATAATATGATGGTGACAGCGAGCTGATCTGATGATGGAAACGGAAGGTGGACAACGACACTCCTCGATGGATAATAATAGGCGGGCCGTGTTTAAGCTCATTTTGATCAGCACAATAAATTGTTTTTTTTTTTTCACAAATAACTTTTTTACTGACAAAATGCAGTGCCCTGGGTAGGTAGAGTATCTAGAAAACAGGATTCCACGAGATTTGTCTATCACAGTTAGGGTTGCCAGCTCCCGTTTTATGTTTTAGAGGACTTGATAAGATTAAATAAAGGACATTGTATGAAAATAAAGGACATTGGATGAAAATAAAGGATCTGTGTGTGATCACTGTGTTTCACAGTGGATAGTTGACAAGTCCGTGTCTGATTCTGTGTCATTGTCGCAGTACCTACGTTGAGCTCGTATACTCTTAAGCACTCCTGCCTACATACCAAACGCGTTCTGTGCTTGTTGTTTGCTATTTGTACGCGCAAGTGTGCGATGTAGGTAAAAGCTATTAGCAGGTTAATATTTGTTGACAGCTCAGACGGATTGCGGATGTTCTACAAGAAAGCAGGATGATTGGCGATTCGGAAATACTCATCGTTGCAAAACGGCCATATGTTTGACGTTCATTGTAGGTAAAGGTTGAGTCATTGTGTGATCAGATGCTCGATTTTCTCTTGAATGAAATGACGAACTGACAAATGGTTTCAAGCCGACTGCTAGTTTTGGATTATCAACCAAACTCAATATTGACTCTACGAGTACTTACTTCAAGGAATCACCCGTAATATAAACGTGTCTTAGTAAGAGTATGATTCCTTGGATCGTTCTCTGGTTCACAGACCTCACACGGATATTTACATCGACGAAAAACTTGACAGAAGATTAGTGATCTAAGTTTGGTGATCAATCATCAGCTCACAATACATTTTAAGAAGGGTTCTCCGGTATCTGCATCGAATGAGCTGATAATGCGTTATATTCTTGTCTGTGGCGACATCTAGTCGTGAATAGAGTAGTTCGCTTCAGGCACTACGTCAGAGCACTACGTCATGCGTGCTAGACACCAATGTGCTTCAATGTAAGTGTCCCGTTTTTATAATTTTATTGGAACACTGATAATGGTCGGAGTTTTTCATTTTTAACAAAATTAACTTGTATAAATTGTAATGCTTTCCATGTGAATGGTTGTACGATTGGTTATTTAGAGATGGCGTTATGTCATATTGTCGCAGGTGGTGTGTGCGAGTCTGGTTGAGTCATGCGCGCGCGCCTTAAAACTCGCGATTGTTTTGTACACCTACCACTCTTTTAACTTTCAAGAACGCTATCTATTTGCGACGAATTACTAAGATAACTCATCATGTGCAGCTTTTCCCTAGTAAAAAGAGACTTCTCATACCTCAACTTTTCACTAGAAACGGGATATTTCAGTTGATTCGATGATTTGGTTGGTTCATGATTTCGAGTTTTGATTGTTCCCGATCATGGCGCATGCAACTGTGCCGAAATATCGGGAACAAATAAAACTCAAGAATCATGGTAAATATCCCGTTTCTAGTGAAAAGTATGTGGATAACCATGATAGTTTCAAAAGTTTTCTCATACCTACTAGTTAATATGCCACGCACGACTAGCTTCTAGAAACTTAAAATTTATCTACTTACTTATATATTTATAGCTTGTAGGTACCTATAAGTTTAAGATATTTCAAAAATAATACATACTGTTAATTGGGTAAGTAGTTTTTTCAGATTAGATTAAATTATTTTTTTCTGATAAAGTACTGATTATACATAGCCGATATAGCTCTCAGCAGTATTAGCAATTTGAATGGCAATGGGCATGCCATATAGGCCGCAGAACTGATACCTGCCTAACCGTTGAGGAGTAAAATTTATCGAGTGGCGACCACAAACCGGCCGATGCAAAAGAGGAAGGCCCCCCCTCTCGATGGACCAAAGACTTATAGAGGTCGCAGGAAGTCGGTAGATGGAGGGCAGAAGACCGTTCGTCGCGGCGGCGTTCCATTGTGGAGGCCTATGTCCAGCAGTGGAGTACTGTAGGCCGTTGATGATGATGATGAAAATGACTGATTCGTTTTACATAGAGCAGCTCAAATAGTAAGAAACCCAAATGTTCCATGTAGCTCTTCATATGTTTTTTGTTTTATCTACGCCATCATTTTCTATTTTGTCTGTTCTGTGTGTGTGTGTTATTGTTTTTTCTTCTTTTTTTATATTTGTTGAGCAATAAAGTGTTTATCTATCTATCTATCTTTCTTAGTATCTTCAATAGCTTGAATAAATATGGGTAAGCTCCTTATTTATTGAAGTCAGTTAAAAAGCTGGCTTTAGAGTCGGAATCCTTGTTCTAATGGCATCTAGGCTGTTTATTACAGTTTCCAAGAGGTCGGTGCTTTTAAAAACTACAACAAAAGGTCATAAACATTAAAATGAAATGGCTTTACCCACCTAGAATCAGTATAATTAAACAAGAATGTAATTTACCTTGAAATGGTATTGTTGAAAACGAATTGGATTCCCAGCGCGGCCGAAATCCCACTGTTCATAGACGAGTGTTGTGATTGGGCCGCGCACATTGTGCGAGCTGTCTCACGAAGCTTGTAGCCATCGTTAGGGCTACCGATTGTTCTCGAGCGCGTATAGATAGGTACCTAGTATTTTCAAACAGAATTCCTGTTGAAAAAAGTGTATCTACCTACTTTTGAGCCCTCCGCAAAATCTGAAAAGAAATCACATCCACTGTGTTGCCAATCACGTTGGTTGCCTTTTGAAAAAGGATTGGATTTTGCAAGTTAGTCTTACTAGGTTACCTACGAGTTTGATGTAAAAATAATAAGTGGATTATAGTTATTATTATAATAATAAATGGAAGTAGAAAATGGAAAGTATAAAATCGAGTTAAAGTTGCATTATCAATAGCAAATCCTCCTAAAATTCAGTTTTCTTAATAGGTCCTAAATAAGGAATTACTCATAATAAATTGGTAATTACTGTCGCACCTCAAAATAATATTTGATAGCTTTAGTAATAAGATTATTTAAAACTTTATTGTAAATTAATTATTACCCTACATTTATTTTCCTTACATTATTAATTATTATAAGCTCTAATTTCACTATATGCATGAGGAGTAAAGAGCTGGCCGTACGTAACACAGTTTTCAACTAGGAGGTATACTCGTATTCCTAAATCTCTAGTGCCTACGCTACGTCGCGCGATGTTGCTTGTATGTTTTACCTAGAGTCGCGTTGGGGGAAGGGGGGGGAGGTCACGGCAAAAAATGGGGGATGGGGGACTCATCACTAAATCGTTAATTGTGGCCTAATGAATGGAGGGGTCATAAAACTAATACCACTACAAGAATCCTGTTGAAATTTCTTATTGGTTTCTTGTAAGCAACTATTTTATAAAAACTTACATTTTTGTTGTTTTTTTTTTTAAAATAGACTTTTTGTCCCACTGTGTCCCACTGTGTCACAAAAACTGACCACTAACTTTGAGGTGTCAATAAACACCTTCACAAAGCACTTTCTGATAGTTTATTGGCAAAAATATGCACTATGTAAAGTTATGAATTAAAATATTCTGTTCCATTCTATTGTCATCAATGCGTCGCAATGACCGCTTGATTGACCGTTTGTTAGGCCCGCGGGAGTCTCAACAACATCTGGAACATGTAGTTCATAAAGTTTATTGTCGTACTATAGCGGTAGCCCTGATCGTTGTTAACTCGAACTTGTTCACACGTCGGTCACAGAGGAACAATAACACACAATAAAACTTAATTCAGTATTTGCGTAAACGTCGCATGCGCTTCAGAGGAAACTCGTGTGAAACTTGCATTATAACATGTGACAATACGAAAACGAGAAAGAATTGCGGAAGGATCCAATTCACACCCAAGCAGACGGAGTTATGAAATTTATGAGAAAGTAAAAATAATATTATTTTGTGACAGTTACGTACTTATTAAGATCAGACTAGTTCCCCATGGAATCTGCATTTTAGAGCACATAGATATACACAGCCGTGGTGTGTTCGGCCTAAGAATAGATCCTTCCGTCTCCTCCCGTGGATGTCGTAGCCGACTAAGGGATTACCCACACTTGTTCATACGATTTGTCCGGTTGCTAGCTTATTATGGAATGTGTAAATGATGGAAGAAAGCGTTAGCTGAGTCAGTCGTGGAAAGCAATGGCGGCGATGAGCTCACCACTTATCACGTCTATATTTCACGATGGTGCAACCCACTGTAAAAAGAGGCCCATTGAGGCTCTGCCTACCCCTTCGGGGAAAAAGGCGTGTGTCTCTATGTATGCATGTATGTATAGATATATTTAAGTACCTAGATAGTTCCGAAGATGGTTATTATACCTATGGCCTTTGGGTCCGTTCGTCCCACCAGCCGACTAAAGCCAAGGCCAAACCAACGCGATCAGCCCGCGTCCTCAGTGGCGTGCACGGTAGCGATCAATGGCAAGACAATGGATCGCCAACGTGCACGCCACGGCTGACGTGGGCTGAACGCGTATAGCCTAACAAAGAGCATGGGTTCCAAAACTCTGGTAAACGATGCACTCAATCACTCACTGGAATATTTTATCTGGAATCCATACGAGCCGGCACCTTCCGATATATCATAATCTGCTTACGTTCAGTTTATTTGGTCGAATGGCAATGTGGAATGTAGAGCGCGGTGTAATTAGCATGACATGCAGATGTGCGCGAGTCTTCGATAAATGTAGTGTAATCGAAGGCGCGAGTGCTGAGTCGCCAGTCGCCAGTCGCCAGTCGCCAGTCGCCAGTCGGGCAAACGTGGGCATGTTATTATAAGCGATCTGAGGGCCTACCACAGGTTTGTAATTTGTTACAACTCGGAATAACGAAAACCGAATTGCGACTGGAAATGTCGTAATTTCTATGGAGTCACCGAGGAGCGCCCCTAGCGGATAAGTTGTGGAACTTATTTGCTAGTATGGTTTCTTTGGTTATACCGACTACCGAAAAACGAGTGGGAAATCCACTCACTGCGATCGTTTCGTGAGACCGACTCACGATTACAAGGGTTTTTCTGCAAAATGCGATGATGAGTTCCAAAATTGACAGTACTATGATCGAAATCACTCGATATACGATAATATTTTCGTGATTCACTCTCACTTGGGTTTTGGACGGTGAGAAGCTTGTTTTCGTTATCTCGAGACCAAATCTTGGAGTATTTTGGAACGTTTTTTTTTATTTTTTCATTCATTTATGTCTTTTCGATATTTTCTAGCATTATCTAATTTTATGAATCGTCTAAATTGGATAGGGATCCGAGATAACCTATAACGAAAACAGCAAATGCTGGTAGAGTTGTAAAAAACAATGTCCATAGAATATGAAGAAAATATTTACTAACAACTCCATAAACATTATCATAATCTGAAATTACATTGGACTTGCCCACATTTTGTAGTAGCTTCACTTTTCTATTTCATAGAAGATTTTTGTTTGTGTTTCTGAAACAAACAAACAATCGCACCTATTTCAGAGCTTTTTTTTTATTTTTGGTAATTTAACCGTTTTTCCTTGTAAGAATGAATGCTTTAAGCGACACTGACTGCTTCGTAAATCAAATTCCATAGAGATTTGCTAGCGTTTCACGTTTTAAATCCAATGCGCCATCTTTCTAAAACCAACAAGTTACGAGTATCTCGGAAGATATGGGTGAGCGCTCGATCGACCGATTTACGAGTCCGCCGAACACTTAGGGCAAGGTGAAAGATGTATTGATTCAAATTCAAATTCAAATTCAAATTAATTTATTGCGATATATGGGTTAGTAACTGGTAGTTAGTGCTACAATTAAATGTTCAGCCATAATCGGCGTTTAACGCATGCAAAATATACATAAATCACAAAAAAATAACTCTAGATTGAAATGACTGAAATGAATGAATTGAAATGACTCCATTCGGTAACGAGTGCTCGCTACTCGGAAGTCGGAAGTCGGTCGAATTTCTTTGCAAAACTTAGCATAAGCCCTCAGTTAGTGTGCTTGGTCTGAGTGTATCCACTGCTAAGTAATAGAAAATCTAGAAACGAAAGTATAGTCAACCAAGTTTGTGTCATGATTATTAGTATTATTAACATACATACATAGACACGCGCCTTTTTCCCCGAATGGATAAGCAGAGCCTCAATGGGCCTCTTTTCATAGTCCACTATGGTGCAACCCACTGTAACATTTCACATCTCACTTGATGACTTGACTCACACATCTATATAGATGTGACAAAAAGTTATTGCGACGAAGACCACAGCTTTGCTTCGCATCTCATCACAAAAAACTAAAACATTGTCACCCTTTTTACACCTTTTAAGAGTTGTTTTGAAAAATCCTGAAATATGTGTTCATTTACTCTGTATTTTAAGTACCCATACTAAGTTTAAAGCAAAAGGCACCACGCGAATAAAAGTTCCTAAACAAACTTTAACACCCCATTGCACCCGCTTTTGGAGGTAGTACGGGGAAAAAATATTTTAATCTTTTATAATTTGTGGGTATTGAAGCATACTAAGGCAAAGTTTTAAGTTTAAAAGTTCAAAAAATAAGGTTTTTTATCCTATGGGTTTCACCCCTTTTCACCCCCTTAGGGGTTGATTTTACACAAATCCCTTCTTAGTGGGTGGTTTTGTTATAAAAGGAACCTACGCTCCAAGTTTCAGCTTTCTAGGTTCAGCGGTTTCGGCTCGGCGATGATGAATCAATAAGTCAGTTAGTCAGTCAGTCAGGTTAAGTTCTTATATGTATATGTAGTTAAAGAAAGATATCACTATAGGCGGGTAGGCAGGTCATAGTGATGACGTCACACCGGTAAACGCCCGGATACGGCGCCACTGCGGGATATTTGATCCGCTCCGAGCCTCAGTACAGTCCACCCTCAGGAAGCCTGACTATGCCCGCGCCGGTCTTGTACTCGTAACATAATATGTACTGACACGCACGATGGGACAACATTTTGAAGATTGTACACGAGTCGGTTGGATATTCATAATTTTTCAGCGAGCATATTTATTTTGACACTACTCTCTACAATTATAAGAGACCTTCCGCTCGATCTTCGAATAAAAAATAAACCAGAACCAGTGTCACGCGTAAAAACTGTCACCACGTAAACTAGTCTCAATGAGAATGGTTTCTCCCAGTCTGTCTATGCTCGGCCATGCCTAGTAGTGTCGAAATCGAAAGATTTTCTTGTGAATATGCCGTCGTGTGTCGTTCCCACATGAAAAAATTCTGCTAGGCGTTAAAAGAAAGAGGATAGAATCATATTTCATAGTAAGCATTACATTTCGGTTCGATTCCCGCACTCTGAACAAATATTTGTGCGATCGCAGATATTTGTTTAGGGTGTTCTGGGTATTTTCTATGTATGATAAAAAATATCTATCTATGTAATATATTTTATTATATTATTATTATTTTTATTTTTATTTTATTTTTATTTTTTTATATTTTATTTTATTTTATTAAGTATATCAGTTATCTAGTACCCATAACACAAGCTCTGCTTAGCTTGGGGTGCTTGATAATGTTGTGTGAACGGTCCAGCATTATTTATTTATTTATTATTTATTTATTTATTTAAATACCTATGTTTTTGGTATAAATAAAGAATTTTGTTTACCATTCATTCTTAGGAAAAAAGTCAAGCGTCCATTTTGTCATTGTTGCCAACATCACCAAAATAATACCCCCTACTGGTGGGAAGTATGATAGGCGCGGGGGGAGGCATTGTGTTTTAGCGACACAGCGTTCCGTACTAACAGCATCGTAAGCACTTTCTGGTTTATTCTATATTCTAAGCGCTCGATTTGGTCGACTTATCGAATATACGACAAAAACGGTTTTATATCCTAAATCAAATAGACGAGGTTTTTCATTATTTTTGAATCTCGGCGTAGAAGTACATTGATTCTGGAATCGAGAGGCTGAGGCGCATTACGAAGACGGAAGTAATCATCGAGAGAATGTGACATTAACAATGTTATAAAACAGCGAGTACTTATAGGTAGGTACTTATTAAAGAAAGCTTAAAGTTCAAGCCGGCAATTTGTAAAAACCACATTACCACTTAACTTTGAGAGTTAATCACAAGTTCTATGTTTATTCACATAACCAAGTCTTTTACCAAGATACAAAGTTTTTTTATTTTTTATTTGGCGACCTCTTTGGTGCGGCGGGCTAAGGTTCGCGTGTGACCCAGGAGGTTGTTTGTTCGATTCCCGTCTCGGAACAAATATTTGTGCGATCTGCAGATATTTGTTCAGGGTTTTCTGGGTATTTTCTATGTATAATAAAAACTATCTATATATATAATGTATTGTATTATATGTCGTGTATAAGTATATCAGTTATCTAGTACCCATAACACAAGCTCTGCTTAGCTTGGAGCTATATAATGTTGTGTGAACTGTCTAGCATTTTTTTTAATGATGTTACCTGATATCTGTTTCAGACCACGCGAAGGAGTCGATTCGTCTCTCTCAAGAGGATAATGTCGAGTACCACGCATGGATTATGTAATCCACGTAGGTAAGTGTTACCTACTTCACTTTCAAACACACTATTACGAGAGCGGGAAACTTATAAAAAATCCTAAAGTTCAGACACGCTATTTGCAGAGAGCAATTTGAAACTACTTCACATTGATAAACTAGCGCTTTCTAATGTGCTCCAATCAACTGGTTCTATCACGACACCCTGCGAAGGGGCAGAGTGATGCCGCGGTCAAAAAAAAATTGGAACTAAACACACATATTTACAAAAACAACGGGAAACGATGAAGAAGGATATAAACTATGTCAGACACCAACGCACTCTTTCTTTCGAAATAATAAAATTTTCAAATAATAAAAGTATGTTCATATTTAAAAATTAAACATAAAAACTAAAATTATAAAATTATCCTATCTTATCTTATCTTAACTAACATGAGAATGTAAAAAACAATCACTCTATAGTGGGTATAAGTGGGTGTGTATGTGAGTGTAAGGGTAATCCCTGAAGCGCCCTGGGTGGCCCTGAAGAGGGCCTCGTGACGGTAGTGAAAGAACCAGTGTAGAGCTGCTGGTGCGCTTGGAGGCTCTTTTCATCAAGGCTTTCGTCGAATGTATTGCGCTCATAAAACTCAACGACTCGAAACCACGACCTCAGAACAATGGAGAGGATAAGGATTCACTGGCAGACGAAGGATGAACCCTCAATAAAGCCGCGTGGCCGGATGTCGATCTGCCCCTTGACAGCTAACATGATAATTTCGAATATCCTACATTAATATTAGGTTAGGGGGTTGAAATCTGCCATTTTTGAAAGAAACGTCGTCATTTTTATTTCATTACATTTTAATGTGTTTTTTCGAGTTATTTCGTGTAATTTAAGTGGCATTTTAACCGGTGTAACTTGGATAAATGGCACATGTGTGAAATTTAAGTGTATAGCGAGTCTTTTCGAACTGGTGGATTTTTTCCTGGAAAGACTCAGTTTTTCTGCCACTATTTAAACTGGGTTATGACTTGACGGAGACTCTTGACGACTTGACTATAAAAATATAATAGTATATCACTTGACATTGGCTGAATTGTTGCAAATAACGCACAGAAGCCATTACCTAAGCCACAGATAAAAGAATACTATTAAGAAGAAGAAGGTTAGGTTATTATTTATAAATATATCAAGCGAAGCTTTGTTGATTCTCTTACAGACTACCTTCTTGGTGATTGGTTATTAACTGGTTTTAAGTTGGTTCTCTTTTTGTTACAATAAGCTTCTCCTTATTCTTGAGGCACTACACAGACGTTTCCCATCTAAATAGTAGTAAAAACAATGATCAAATAAGGGCGAGTAGTTGCTAACAGACCCCTTGGCTATGATCCTGTGGACTTTGGTCTTACTAATAGAACCATTACATTATAGGCCATTTTCAAATTACTAATATTTTTGTTAGTGAAATAGGTACACCGTGTAAGAATAATAAGTCTCTAAAGTAGGCAATGGGCAATAAATTCATAACTAAAAAAAAAAAAAAACCGGCCGTGTTTGTTGCCTAATTCTTCTAGGTTTGGTCGCGTCGGAACTCAGGAGTAAATTTAGTTTAAAAGACTATTGATGTTAAAACAAATATTACCCTTGTGATTTCAGTAAATAAAATACTTTAGAATTTGATTTTGAGTTTCATCAGTGAAAGAATTAAAAGATAAAAATTGCTTCTAGTGTCAAGGGGCTATTAGATACAAGCACGGAGCGAGTTAAGCTAAGGCCAATCCAAAGCGTTCAGCCCACGTGCGAGGTGGACGTGCACGGTGGCGATCCATTGTCTTACCATTGATCGCCACCGCAGACGCGGGCTGAACGCGTTGGTCTGACGTTAGCCTTATTCCCATATGTACCGTTCGTTCGAAAATGAATTCGGTACAAGCGGGAATTTCAATTTCCATGAGCTGTAAAACTATATGGCAGAAAGTTTTATGCAGGCGCGGTCTCTACTCAAGATCTCAGTTACTACAAACGTCGGTTTTTCTTGACTAAGGTTGTAACTGTGTAGTTTTTGTAGTGTTTTCACATACTCTGTGGCGTTGCGTGCAGGAGCGAGGCACAGGGGCGTGACCCGCAACTTGAACTCTCCACGCGTCGTTACCTAATTTATAGTTATGAAATGTTCACGTGTGTTTACGATGTAAAGTTGAATCATAAATTACTAACACGTAAATGGTGTATATGTAACTTAATGCAATTTTTTTTTAAAAACTCAATGAACTCGGAATTTTCTCCTCTTTCATTTGATCAAAACGATAGCAAAAAAAACAGAGCCCAATTTTATAAGATGTAAAAATTTGATCTTGTTCGTATAAAATGGAGCCTATGTCATCCGGAATCGGCCTATGTCACCTCTTTCATCAAAATTGGACGAGAAGTTTAGGCGCTAATGTGGAGACTGCTAAAAACATAACCCTTCGTTTTGGCTTTGCTGTAGTTGGGTAAAAAAAATAGTTTTCATCAGAGATTTTTATCTACTTCGGCTTGACAAACTCTGACACCAGAGGCCAGCACTACCTCATACGAAACGACGACGATTTACTTAACTAGCTTTTTTCGAGAGATAACCCCACATCCAAACTAACTTATGATTCTCTGTCTCAGGAATATTCAAAAAGGGCCATGTGGTGAAAACACATGGTCGTACGTTGTGCATTCTAGCTCTTTATTTGATCAGAGCCATGTCATCGGCGAACGGTTACCTACTAAACATAACATAACCACACCCAACAGTCCATAACAGACATAGTCCATCCCACACTAGGATCCCCTGTGTCGTATATAGGTATCTGGAACTACGAGTACCATGCTACCACAACACCCAGGCCCGGAACAAATATTCGCAGATCATAGAAACATTTGTCTCGAGCGGGAATCGAACTCGCAACCTCTCGCCCGCCGCCCCACAGAGGACACAGAGGTCAACAAACAAAACTCAACAGAACGCTCATTAATCTAGCAAATAGTTAGTCACCATACACCAGCAGTATCGAGCACGTCTCCCAGTTCTCACGCTCACCGCAGCGGGCCGCACCACTACGCCACGCGCTCCATAGACCAAACCACAGTTCCTACGCAAAGTAAGGGGGCCGTAGACAGACCCCCCCCCCCCCCCCCCCCTATCATGTCGCATCGCAAAATTAGCGAAAACTCTGAATTAGCGCATGCTAATTTCGAAACAGTTAGATACCTACTTACTTAGTTTTGCCGTTTTTCATAGAAAATCAGCAATTTTACCCGGACTTGTTGATAAGATTCGTTGGTATAAGATTTATCCTGGCTGCTAGCTTATTATGGAATGTGTTATTACTGAAAGAAAGCGTTAGCTGAGTCAGTCGTGGGAATCAATGGTGGCGATGAGCTCACCACTTGTCACGTCTATATTCCACGATGGTGCAACCCACTGTGAAAAGAGGCCTACCCTTTTGGGGAAAAAGGCGTGTGTCTATGTATGTATGTGTGTATATTATACTTAATGGGTCTTGGTATTGAAAGAAAACACTTTATTGTACCCACAGAAAATAGCAATACAGACATTACGCAAGTAGGTACAATGTGTGGTCTTATCGCAATGAGCGATCTCTGCTAGACAACATTGAGACGTGCGACGGTAGAGTTGGTAGAGCCTGGTTCAGATCAGGTGACAGAGTGCACTGTTGAGTCTCACTTTAGTAACCCAGATTTATGATACCCATAATTTCTCACAAAGTACTTATCATGATCATCAACAGCCTTTAGACGTCCACTGCTGGACGAGACCGTTACAATGCGATTTGGAGATTGAAGTTACCCGCGTCCGTAGGAAGATACCCTTGCGTCCCTACACGTGATCTCTGGGTGGTGCCAAACGGGTAGCAACATTTCTGGTGGTAGGCTTCGGCCGTGGCTTGTCACCACCCACTGGACAAAGCCAGTCCGTGAAGCGACATTGTCGTGTTTCGGACTGATATCCAGTGTAGCCATCGTGGAAGTGACGGGTTTGAGCAGTTCGTGCACTGGATTCAGCATGTGCGTTCTAGAGACTGCAGCTGTGCAAGTGTGCCGGGTGGCTAGACTTGGAGGGTAGCGGGATCCGAAGCACGGTTCTCCGCTGGCCGACCGCAGGTTGTAGGGGGCCCAACTAGTGAGTTAGCCACTCATGAAAGGCTGCCCCGCCGCCTCGCGAAAAATCCCAGAATGCTCCATCGTGCCGGTTGGCGACCGGATGAGAGGACCCGATGGCCATTCCTGGGGGGGTTCGGGCGTCCCCGCAGTCTCCAGTCTAGTCTCCCACTGGCGCAGGTGCCTGCTGTTTTATCTCTAGGTTTACGCTGACCAGTGCCTCGCTCAACAGCCGTTTTTCCCACAAACCTATCACTCTTAAAACCATCATGAAAAAGTCCAAAAATAATAAGTCGTTTCTACAGCGGAAGCACTTCCTCTCGCTTCAAGTGCACCTCTCTAACATTCGAGGACTGCACTCCAATCTCGATCCGGTCCACCACCACCTAGAGACCGCCAAGCCACACTTATTATTCCTCACGGAGACGCAGATTCAATGTCCTCCCGATACAGCATACCTCACATACCCAGGCTATGCTCTGGAGCACAACTTTAAATCCAAAGCTGGTATCTGTTTATTTGTACGGGAGGACATTTGTTGTCTGCGTCTTCGTGACCTTGAAGTACCCGATTTCTCCGTTCTATGGACTTTGGTGGACTCCGGCATGGATAAAATCATCTATGCTGGTTTATATAGATCGCACTCCGGAGACCACGAGACAACCAGGTTGTTCAATTACATCTGTGAAGCGGCGGATGTGGCCCAACAACGTTATCCTGATGCCCAACTGGTGATTCTAGGGGACTTTAACGCCCACCACCAACAGTGGCTGTTCCCTTACCAGTTGTCTGACCATGCTGGGAGAGAGGCGTGCAAACTTGCACTCACGCTAAATCTCACTCAGCTGGTCAATGAGGCAACCAGAATTCCGGACGTTGAGGACCACACAGCCAACTGCCTGGACCTTCTGCTGACAAACGAGCCGGATCGCCACTCGGTATCAGTGATGCCCCCTTTGGGTTCATCTGATCACTGTGTGGTGAGGTCTGTATCTTCATACTCGCCACCCGATCCCTCACCCAGAGGTAGTAGGCGAGTGTGGCGTTACAAGTCGGCAGATTGGGATGAGATGCGACACTTCTTCGCTTCTTATCCTTGGCGGCAAACCTGTTTTTCTTCTTGTGACCCGACGGTCTGTGCGAATGCCGTTACGGAGGTGATCAAAAGAGCAATGGAGTATTTTATTCCATTCTCTGATGCTTCACCTTCAAGCAATGCTCGCCCTTGGTTCAGTCCTGCGTGTGCTAGCGCGGAAGCGCAAAAACGTGCGGCATACCTAGCCTGGGTTGACGCAAGAAACGGTAAAACCTCGGATGCACGGATTAAGAAGAAAGCCTTTAACAAAGCCGCCAAGTCCTGCAAGAAGGTGATACGGAAGGCTCGCTTCAATCGGATTGGCCGTCTGGGGGCTAAGCTTGCCGCATACCCTGCGGGAAGTAAAGCTTTCTGGTCTCTGGCTAAGTCGGTGGAAGCGAACTTCTGCCGCCCTTCACTCCCCCCACTACTGAAACCAGACGGGTCCCTAGCTCACGCTGCGGTTGAGAAAGCAAATTTATTTGCCAATCAATTTGCGGAGGCTTCGCGTCTTGACACCTCTGGCGAAATTCCACACAGCCTTCCTCGGTGCGGGGCTTCTATGCAAGAAATTCGCATCCAGCAAAAGGAAGTGCTCAAAACGCTACGTAGTCTCGACGTGAATAAAGCTAGCGGTCCGGATGGTATCTCGGCCGTAGTGTTAAAAACCTGTGCCCCTGAGTTGTCTCCAATATTAACGCGACTTTTCCGCCTCTCTTTGAAAACTGGTGATGTTCCCAAGTCTTGGAAGCTCGCTAACGTGCAGCCAGTGCCCAAGAAAGGCAGTCGTGCTGACCCTTCGAACTACCGCCCTATCTCGGTCACCTCCCTGCTATGTAAATGTATGGAGCGTGTGCTGAATAGGAAACTCCTTGCATACCTCGAAGGTAACGACCTCCTCAGTGATCGCCAATACGGATTTCCGAAATCGGTCTACTGGGGACCTTCTTGTGTATGTCACGCACATTTGGAGTGAGGCCATCGAGAAGCATAGTGAAGCACTGGCTGTTTCACTTGACGTCTCGAAGGCCTTTGACAGGGTTTGGCATGCTAGCCTTATTGGCAAGCTTCCTGCTTACGGACTGCCAGTTCAATTCTGCTCCTGGCTCGCAGACTTTCTGAGGGAAAGATCCATTCGAGTAGTTGTTGACGGCTGCTCGTCGGATCTAATGGCTATAAATGCTGGGGTACCTCAGGGGTCAGTGCTATCTGCCACACTGTTTCTGCTGCATATTAATGATCTGCTAATGCCCAGTATCATTGGGTATGCAGACGACAGCACAGTTGTGGTGAGATACGTTTCCACTGCGTGTGCTAGGCAGAATGAAATTCTGGAGTTAAGAGATGAGATGCTGCAGTGTCTGAATTTGACTCTCAAGGCTGTATCCGATTGGGGCGATGCCAATCTAGTCAAGTTCAACGCCTCTAAAACGCAGGCTTGTCTCTTCTCGGCGAAAAAAAGTCCGTTTCTCCAAGTTCCTGTCTTCCGAGATGTACCTGTAGCTATAGGTGATCACCTCGAGCTCTTAGGCGTTTCACTCACGCCTACTCTCAACTTTGGCTCCTACATCGAGTCTAAGGCAAAAACTGCTTCCATGAAGCTGGGTATCCTGAATAAGGTAAAGCGTTACTTCACACCAGGACAGCTTCTAAGTCTGTACAAAGCACAAGTCCGGGCTGGTATGGAGTATTGCTGCCACGTTTGGGATGGCTCGGCCAAACACCAGCTTGCTGCCTTGGACTCGATTGAACGCAGAGCTTTTAGGCTAATAGGTGAGCAACATATGGCGGAGACTAAGGTCCAGAGTCTCGAGCACCGCCGTAAGGTCGCATGCCTTTCGATCTTCTATAGGTTACATTTCGGGGAATGCTCCCAGGAACTTCATGATCTGATCCCACCATCTCCTTTTCATCATAGGACGAGCAGGCGCACGGCTCGGTACCACCCTTACCTGATTAGTATACCCGCTATTCGTACTAAACGTTTCAGTTCCACCTTTATAATGCGAACTGCTAAGGAGTGGAATACACTACCGTCGTCTGTCTTTCCTGAAAACTATAATCTGGGTCTCTTCAAGGCTAGAGTGAATAGGTGCCTTCTAGACCTTTGTGCTCCATCTTCGGCCACATCGTCACTTTCCAACAGGTGAGATCGTGGTCAAACAAAGGTCTATCAAAGTTAAAAAAAAAAAAAAAAAAAAAAAAACAATGCATGCAACGGGAGGATTTGCCATAATCACCACGTTTGGCAGGTGGATTGGTGATCGCAGTATATAGATGTTCATTACTCAGGTGGATGTACGCTACCTGTCCCCTGGTGTAATCCCTAAATCGGCTTTTACTACATCCACTAAAGGAGACACACACCACAGCTAAGTACTTAACATTTAAAAATGAATTATCAAACCGGTACTCCGCTAAACGCTAAACTAAGTGGGGTAGGCTTGAATCTCCGCTTTTGGGTAAAGTTAATACCAGAATGTAGCGCTTCTCAAACCCCCTGCAAGAATCAGTTTTCCTTATTATTCCGGTACTGGCCATAAAGTGAATGCAAAGTGCAAGTTATGGAGAAAGCGATCGGATTGGAAGCTGCAACTCCACAGCTCTCTACTTTATGCAATTTGCACAATTTATATTATTTTTTATTGGCGACAAATGTCGTGATCGGTTTCACATAAAGTGGCAGATACGATGATTATTTTATCCAGCTCTAGAGTCATTCAAGTTATTTTCCCGATGTGTTTTTTTTTAACATATAAACCCTCCTTCGGCCGCGATCTCACCTGTTGGTAAGTACTAAACTGTTGGTAATTACTTATAATGAATGAATGAATGAATGAAAATACTTTATTGCACACCTTACAAACTAGTTAAAAACAAGACATAACAATTAAACAAAAAACTAAACGTACAATGGACTGTCTTATCGCTAAAGAGCGATCTCTTCCAGACAACCTTTGGATGGAGAGGAGCTGAACTTATATTGAAGATTGGCTTATAATACAATTACTTACCTACCTACTGTAACTTGAATAAATATTTGGTGTGTTGGTTGGTTTTCACGTTTTTTGCTCCTGCAAAGGTATTTTTATTCAAACAGCTCTCTTACAATGTTTGCTAACAAAATATTTGAAACATGAACAATCAAATCCAACCCCATCCTAAACAAGCACATATCGCACAGGAAATATTTAGATATGTGGTGCGACCGCAAACTTCCGCCTCTTGCGTCAAAATGCATTAAAAACTGGCATCTTCCTAATTAGAGTTCCGTATGTAATTTTAATGACAAAGAAACGAGAGGACGGGAAGTGAAAGTGTTGCTAAATCTTTGCATTTTTATTACGTATTTTAAATCTCGTTATAAGATAGCAAATGTCGTGACCGCGGCTCAGGCATACGAAATTTATAATTTACGCACGTCAACGAGCCGAGCCATTGATTTTACGGTAATACAATGATAGCAGTCTTAATGGAAACCTTTTGGCGAGAAAGCATTAACAATGGATTCATATCCCTGTTAATAATGGCTAAGTAACGTAAACTGCCTTTATGCTAAGAAGTCAAACGATACGAGGTAATGGGATGATCTCATTGATTTGATTGATTTGACTTTACAAACGGCAGATTTATATTAGAAATATATATATATTTATATATATATATTTAAATGCCATGCGAGACGCGGATAAATCAGTCATCATCAATACATAGTATAACACAAAGTTGCTTCCCGCGTGTGTCTGTATATCTGCTAACTCCTCCTTAACCACGCAACGGATTTTGATGCAGTTTTCACCATCAGTTACCTACATAATTTTTCACGGAAGGTTTATATATTTACACACATAAGTAGCAAATTATATTGTTTTTGTTTTAATTGAATTTATTTTACATTTACTTTTTAAGGTAGGTATAAAAAGGTTTTATTTGTAACGAAACTAAAACTATGATACGGAAGAGCGAGACTTCCTAGCACAGGTATTTTATACTTAAAAGGTGGTCTCAACTACGGCTAACACTAGCTATGTTGTATTAAGTTAAAGATATAAACATTTATATCTTATACTTATATAACTAGTGGCCCGCCCTGGTTTTGTACGGGCAGGAACTTCATTTTTTTTTCGAAATGCGGGGCTGGTCGCTTGACGGTAATAAATATAGCCATTTACCTTTAACTATGTATAAAAAATCATCTTCAGCCGATAGACTCCAATGCTGTCTGATTGTTTATGAAATTCTGATTTATTAACTAGGTAAAGAATTACGATTACTCTGCATAGTCCTACATTTAATTTTGCACGATCGTCGTTACATCATTCGCCACAGTAGGTAGGTACACCTATTTTACGGCATATAACCTAATACAATTTGTCCACGTAAACTATTCCATGCCACGGATTAGCATGACAATGCAGCCTCCACAACATTTCGACACACCACAGAGCACACAAGAGATGTATTGTACCGCGCGTCACCGTGTGATATTTACTCGTTATGACCCTTACTTACTGTTTACTAAAAATATGAGGATCCATAAAATAAAGTAAAACAGCTTGTAAATCAACCGTAGCTTAGGTGGGGTGTGATATCGCGCCATCAGCGTAGATGAATACAGTTAGTAATGAAACTTCTACATGGCTTCAATTAAATTTTTTTTTAAACTATTTTAGAATAGCGGAACCTGCAGATGGCCCACCTGATGTTAAGCGAGAACCTCTGACTTTAACAATGCATTACCGGATAGGTAATGCATTGTTAAAGGCAGAGGTTCCCCTATGTGGCATAGCAGCCGCCACCCTGAGACAAGTCTCATGTGCTTGTAATTTCACCGGCGGCACCCATACCCTTCAAACCGGAACACAGCAATGCGAGCACTACTGTTTTCTGGCAGAAATAGGTATGGTGGTAGTACTTTCCCGGACGAACTCTCACACAAAAACGCTCTACTACTAACAAAAGTTGATCTTTACAACACAATATTGACACACAACTGTCAAAGTCTAATTATTAAAATATGCAACGATATTATGACTCACAAAACATGATCAAAATCTCGTTTTCACTAAAGATTATGCCTCATACCTAGATCGTCGAAGCCTAGATCTATATACCTAGAACACAAAGATCTTATTAAAGCCCACTCAATAACACCTATCAGTTGTCCGTTAGCTAGTTTACGCAATACAAGGCAAATGTCTCAATTAGAAATCCGGCGATAAATTAATGGAACCACCGCTGAAGCTGCCACCGACCCGATAGATGAAAAACCAACACAGTGAGGCGCCGACGATAACCGATTAGTTCTGCAATGAGATGGATGCTCTGCCGAGCCAGTGTTCCACAAGTAGCGGTAGATGCGGCCATATCAACCGAATCAACGGCTGTTGCTTTACAAAGCACAAGTTAGGCCGCACGTCGAATACTGTTCCCATCTATGGCACGGGGCACCCAAGTACCAGCTGCTTCGCTTTGACCACAGAATAAATATTAGTTGACTCTCTACTGAGAAGAGCCATTAGAATCATCGGCGACCCTAATCTCTCCGATACACTGTTTCTGCTGCACATTAATGATCTGCTAATGCCCGGTATCATTGGGTATGCAGACGACAGCACAGTTGTGGAGAGATATGTTTCCACTGCGCGAGCTAGGCAGAATGAAATTCAGGAGTTAAGAGATGAGATGCTGCAGCGTCTGAATTTGACTCTCAAGGCTGTATCCGACTGGGGCGATGCCAATTTAGTCATGTTCAACGCCTCTAAAACGCAGGCTTGTCTCTTCTCGGCGAAAAAAAGTCCGTTTCTCCAAGTTCCTGTATTCCGAGATGTACCTGTTGCTATAGGAGATCACCTCGAGCTCTTAGGTGTTTCGCTCACGCCTACTCTCAACTTTGGCTCCTACATCGAGTCTAAGGCAAAAACAGCTGCCATGAAGCTAGGCATCCTGAATAAGGTAAAGCGTTACTTCACACCAGGACAGCTTCTCAGTTTATATAAAGCACAAGTCCGGGCTGGTATGGAGTACTGCTGCCATGTTTGGGATGGCTCGGCCAAACACCAGCTTGCCGCCTTGGACTCGATCGAACGTAGAGCTTTCAGGCTTATAGGTGAGCAACATATGGCGGAGACTAAGATCCAGAGTCTCGAGCACCGCCGTAAGGTTGCATGCCTTGCGATCTTCTATAGGTTACATTTCGGTGAATGCTCCCAGGAACTGCACGATCTGATCCCACCATCTCCTTTTCATCATAGGACGAGCAGGCGTACGGCTCAGTACCATCCTTACCTCATTGGTATACCTTCTATTCGCACAAAACGTTTCAGTTCTACCTTTATAATGCGAACTGCTAAGGAGTGGAATACACTACCGTCGTCTGTCTTTCCTGAAAACTATAATCTGGGTCTCTTCAAGTCAAGAGTGAATAGGTGCCTTCTAGACCTTTGTGCTTCATCTTCGGCCACATCGTCACTTACCAACAGGTGAGATCGTGGTCAAACAAAGGTCTATCAATGTTAAAAAAAAAAAAAAAAAAAAAAAAAAAACTCTAGAACCGCTTATAGCCAAAGCAGAGCCATTGGATCTCTTTGCGTGTTCTACCGCCTCTACAACGGGGAATGCTCTGATAAAGTTTTCGATCTCATCCCCGCATCGAGATTTTACCATCGCTCTTCCCGGCACTGTGACAAAGCTCATCCACACATCGTAGAGCCCGCTGGATTTCTCTTACGACTCGGTTCTCGAAATCATTTCTTCCCCATACCTACAAACTATGGCATGAGCTACCATCTGAAGTTTTCCCGCTTGGTTACGACATGTGTCGATTCAAGAAAAATTTTCATAAATGCCTTCAGGGTAGGCAGCGCATCGACAATACCCCCGGTGTTGCCGGTGTCTTTAAGCGACGGTGACCACTTTACATCAGGTGGGCCGTAACCTAGTTAGCCTATAAGATTAAAGAATAAAAAAAAAATGCGGTTGATTTGACGTTACGTTTGAAATCACTGCAAACGCTGCTTTTGGATTATTTACCTATAGCACGGGGTCTCATCCCAAAGAAAAAATATATTGTTCTATTTAAATTCAATAGATGGCGTAACAGGTATAGATTTGTTATTGAAGTATGTGAAAAATGAACATTGGGCCCTGAAAAAAATATTTTGTAATATCAAAAAATACCCATAACACGGGAAAATTAAATAAATGCCTCATCAATCAAGTTTAATTATTTTTAGAAAAATATAATGATGTCGTTTTCTTAGTGGTAATCATTTGAACTAGGTTGAGGTTTGACACAGTTTGTTTGTAGTACCACATGTAGTACAACTTGATAGATGGCGTTATTTTAAAAAAAAAAAAGATGACCCGCCAATGACGTCATGCCCAAAATGAAAGAGAAAACTATATAGTATTTACGTTCTATTCTAAAATTTTCTAATAAAATATCAGACCTGTATAGATATCATTGTAACCAAAGACGAACTAGTTATACATAAAAGGCAATGTCCTGACTGACTGACTGACCGAGTGACAACGCACAGCCTAAACCGCTGGTCGTTGAGACTTGGAATTTAGAGGGTGTAGGTACCTACTATTCCTTTTAGGGTTTAAAGGTCTACTTAGAAATGAAAATGAAAAATTCGTATGCTAAGGGTTTCAAAATAGGGTTCACACGGAAAAAAAAAAAATGCTGTGTATTGCGGAAAGCGTCGGCAGTAGATACCTACCTACTTGAAATTTTCGCTTCGGCCGTCAAGGAAACAAGGAAACCGGGGTTTCGTAACTTGTTCATAGGTAGTTTCCTCAAATAAAATTAACAAACATATGTTTCAGCAATATATGAAAATAGGCACGGGAACGTTGTGTTTGTAAAAAAAACACTTTACGATTTAGCCATATTTCAGCGTAAATTCGACGTTGTAGAATATAGTTTCACGATATAGGTAGTTGTTGGGATTCAAATATTTTCAGGAATGGACTCCTAAATTGGAAAACTTGAGTGTTCGTTCGTTTCAATGGTTGTGTCACGGCGTGGTTAGTTGTTTTCTGCACGCCGCCGGGAATGTTTTCTGACTAGGCGCGGACAAAGTCGCGAGCGGGTCATCTAGGTGGTTAATGTGGGGTACCGCGAAATTCCTAATCTTAGATTTGATTTTTAACAGGCATGAAGTACAGTATTTAAATTAAAAATATGCATGGATACTACATTATAATTCCGAGGGGTCGCTGTAGGTACCAGAAACACGATAGGACAATATTTTCTCGATATAAAAAAATCCAAAGTTACATCTATTTTTTGCCTAGATTCGATTGTTTACATATTATTGGGTAAAATATTAGATAGGTAGATAAAATCAATTCAACAACGCCGAGGGTTCACTGAAGGAGTTTTGTAAAATTATTTACGAGATATTCAATAAAAACCGCTTTTTCGAGCGGCGGGCGAGAGGCGTTTTATTGTGTATGAAGATTTGTGCCTAGGGTTGACGCAGTCTTAGTAAAGATGTTGAGTTAAAAAATAAAAAACGTCATAAAGGCCCGTCGCACATGGAGCTACTAAAAAATGACGGAACTAATCAGTAGGTAATTACAATTACAAACCACTTAGAAACTGTACCTCGCACACGATGACACGACACTATATAGATGCTCATGTTGTAAAGTTTCAATCACTTCTTTACTATCGTCAGCTTCAGCTTATAATCTCAGTGATTATTAGGCAAACTATTTTATTACACCACATGCAGCATTACTGTGGCAATGGAATCATAATGAGGTAAATCATTGTTAAAGGCAGAGGTTACCGCTTGTCATCAGGTGGGCCACTTGATCTTTTTTTTTTTTTTTTTTTTACTTCTTGGTTGACGGAACAAGCAATAGGTCCACCTGATGTTAAGCGGTAACCTCTGCCTATGAACAGTGCATTACCTCATAGGTCACATCCACCTAGGACGTGCCCTATGTGGCATTGCACTGCGCCCGCCACCCTGAGACATAGATGAAAAGTCTCATGTGCCTGTAAGATCTCGTTAGTATTTGAGTTTGTAACTAGTTCTTTTTGAGTAGCTCTATGTACGACGGGCCTAAGTTTTTTAACAAACGCCATCTGTTGAGTGTATGCGCGTTTTACGCGGTAATTACAGTTGCAGGTGCTAGGTGGCTCTAGCTATCAATTACGCTGCTAGCGGCATCTAGCGTCCAGGTAAGGCAACCAATTTAGCCCGCACAATAGCCCGAGTTATGGCGGTCACGTTTCGTTGTATGGCATGAGGTATCTGTACTAGTATAGTATTATTTTATCTGTGCCTATAGATATTTTACATCAGTCTGATCTCCTCTGGAAGATGCCAAAGCTGAGGATTATAAGAATCTCTAAAACTGCATTTTGCAGTTTTGAGAAATAGTTATTTCCTACGTGTTCAAGTAAAATGTATCTTGGAATAGGGTTCCTGAGATCTAATTCAAAATGTTTGCGAAACAAGGATTATATTGCAACTGTGCCGAATTATCGGGAACAATTCAAACTCAAAAATCATGGTACATATCCCGTTTCAATTGAAAAGTAAAATTTGTTGTATTACGGCCTCTTAGGTATCCTCTCTCTCTCTTTCTCTCTCTCTCTCTCTCTGTCTCTGTCTATGTGTAAAGGAGTTCAAAATTATTATAAGCGGTCCATTGATAAATAATAGGAGTTTCCTTTGATAAATAGGTACCCAACCGTTATCAAACAAAGTAAGTATTCTAGTAATTGGTAGGTTCCTCCATATGCAAAGCAATTAGATTGATAGCAGCCGGTATCGGAGTCGCGGATCACTCAGTACTTGATAACGGCTATCAGAGTTTTTGGAAACTGTCATTGATTTTTACATGCTTCTATTTAAGGTGGTTGCTTTCGTTCGTGACGCGAAATTAAAAATTTTTCTTTTTTTTTGCTCATTACAGCTCATCAACACTTCTTCAGATAGCTAAAACTATGTTGCCGCAAATTATGTGACCTAACACACAAGTTCTAATTTATAGTATCACATAAATATCATTAGTTTAGCTACGATTGTGCTTCTACGATATTTACAGTGTTTTTTTGTTTCAAGCACATTCATAGCCAAACTAATGATATTTATGTGATACTATAAATTAAAACTTGTGTGTTAAGTTACATAATTTGCGGCAACATAGTTTTAGCTATCTAAAGAAGTGTTGATGAGCTGTGATGAGCAAAAAACACGAAAAAATTTGAATTTCGCGCCACGAGCGAAAGCAACCAACCTTAACTAGCCATGTATGTCCGGGTGGAATCTTGCAACAGAATTTTAAAGCAGTTATCCTCAACCGATTGAGCTGAAATTCGGCATACCTGTCAAGTTCCGATGACAATACATTATGATGGTAACAGCGAGCTGATCTGATGATGGTGGACAACGGAACTCCTCGATGGATAATAGTAAACTGGCCGTGTTAAGGCTCAGTTTGATCAGCATACGGTAAAGATCACTAATTTTATAAAAGCTTATTGCCGCAAATAAATCAATCTGTTTGCTGAAGATGCTGTGGATTTTAATCAACTTTGTCAGGTTCATACCTATTCATATTTATTTATACCTTAATACAAATAACTCATGATAAAATGATTGGTTCCCTTGGGAGAACTATATGGTTCCATAATTTTCACTAGAAACGGGATATTTACCATTATTTTAACCGGATATTTTTTTTTCATGATAGTTTCAGTTATATATGGTTCCAGTCCGGATTCTTAGTCCGACCTTAGTACGAGTAGGTAATCCGAAATCTCTGTACACTGTCAATACAGCTGCGTTTCAGATGAGGTGTACCTATCAATTAAACAGAAAAAAACACGACAAATCAATATTATACCAATGTCTTTATTTACTAAAGTATGGTAACATTATGGGTATTGGGTACAAAATTCAGTGTGCGTATAAGTACTTTTTCTATTATTTTGCTTAAATTAATATATTAACATAGGCACACATAATGTTGTCCAAATTGCGTCCCATAAAGCGGCCATTTGGGTCGCGATGGGCCCGTTCCGGCCCCGTGCTGACCTTCGAACATCTTCAAACATACCACAATAGCCTTGGTTATTCTCATCTAGCCTTGGCCGTAGCTAGGTAGGTAGGAAGCTACATTTCCCTGCTACTTTATCTATGAGCTCATATTGTGAAACGGCATCCAGATAATTTGAATCACATCATAATTTATTTTCGATTTCAAGCTCCACATTTGATAGTTGTTACCATCATCATCATCAGCCTTTAGACGTCCACTGCTGGACGAGGACGAATGCAATTTGCCGAAATCACCACACTTGGCACGCGGATTTGTGATCGCTATATTGGGTTTAAGTACGCAGGTGGATGCCGAAAGTCCGCCACTGTAATCTATCTATACTTGAGGCTTCGACCAAAGTAAAAAGTACTTTGAGGAACCAATGTCGGTGTAGATATAATTTCATCATTATGCGTTTTATTTAAGACGCTATGTTAAAATTTTGGAGTCGTTTCGTTTCATGCTCACTCATTATCAGTAAAGGTTACAAACTTGATGTTAATACAGTAATTACTTGAGGATATAATCTAAATAAATTATAGACTAGAAACACGATTCACGAAACTTTTCTCGATAGCTTTATTTTTTGAAATTGGCTCTTCTAAAACCCTTTTTAGGTCCCTCCTTCGACTAGAGAAAGTATTAAGCATATTTTTTTATATTATTCAGTAGGTAATCACATTACTTACATTAATTATAGATAATTTATTTTTATATTTGCTACTTTAGAAGCTAAACGAAGTTTTATCATTTGTCGCTTACGTCAGTTACTTCCGAGCGGCTAATATCTATACCTCACCTTTTCCCGGGTTCAAGTGAGCAATAGCGCTGTCACTGTCTTACAGCTATTGTTTTCTGGCTAGACTCCGCCAATTCGGTATTTTAACATATCGCCTTAAGTAAAAACTAATTACAAATTGTCAATTACCCGGTTGTACAGAGTACCTTTATATGTTATTTATTACCACAACGATAGATAGTGTCTGACAATGACTAAATTTTGATTGCTTATTTTATTTGTTTTTTGTGTTGTCTGTAATTTGATAGATTTATATTAATGAATATCTAGATGAATATGTACCTACAATACTTGTATTTTGACGTGACTAAGTGTTCCTTTGTGATCCTATGGTGGAAATAAATGAAATGAAATGAAAAATGTAATAAAACAAAATATAAAATGTATGAAATATGTCTGAAAAAATACAATTAATATTTTTACTAATAAAACTGGGTAATCGCCATTTTGTTATAGTACTCGTACTATGGTTGTTACTTAAAATAAAAAAACTAGTGATTAATTTATTATCTATTCTATTACCGACATCGGTTCCTCGAGGTTTGTACATATATGAACGGTTTTGGACTACCCAGCCAGACAGGTGACATAACAATTAGATAGATAGATAGATAGATAGAAAATACTTTATTGTACACCTTAATAGCTAATAATACAAACAAAAAGAAACAAACTTAACTATATAATTAAACGTACAATGGGCGGTCTTATCGCTTAGCAGCGATTTCTTCCAGACAACCTTTGGATGGAGATAAATTTATAAGTACCACGTTTAGGCACTGGCCATTAAGTATTAAACTAGGTAGGTTATTATATTTTCTATTGTAAGACAAACCGAAACCCGAGCAATGTAATGGAGTTTATTGCCAGCGCGTGACTTGACAACTGTTTAGGTACATACCTAGCTGTAGGAAACGTGGAGTCAAACTTTTAAAGATTTTTTACACAAACAATGAGTCTGGTACAATTATTAGTACCATTAGTTATTGTTTTGGACATCTAAGCTCATCTGAAAAGTGTATTTAAAACGTGATAAAAACTCACTGATAAATGCGAATTTAAGGATGCAATTCAATTGAACTCTGGCTCCCTTATAAGTAGCCTATAATTTGTCACGATGTACCATTTCATAGTAGCTCATACGCACAATCAGATAATTACCTACCTATATATAAATAATTGCCCTTAAATTAAATTTGTTTGAACACTAGGCGTGACACCGGCCATGCACTACCAGCCATTGTCAAACGAAGCATGAAATATACATGACGTCTTCAGCAATAAAGCTGATGGCAGTTCTTTTTCCCTGTCTGCCAGATCCGGCGCGACAGACGCGGTATACAGAACAAGGCAGCAGCATCCTGAAACCGATGGTCCTACTAGATCTGTAAGGGATTTTAGGATTTATTGGAGGCCACAGTATCTCCTCCTCCTCGCGTCGTATTCCTCAATGCTGAGGGTTGTGACCCCCTCCATGGATCACTTTTTATATATCTACATATTGTGTGTAAAAAGATGTGAAATCTGCCAAGGCCGATAAATACACAATTTACACACGAGTTTTTGTTTGATAAATATTATGACCGCTCTCCAGCTCTTCCCATCCACTAACTACCAGCCACCTTACGCAGATCGTCACTCCACCTAGCCAGGGGGCGCCCCAAACTACATTTACCAAGACGTGGTCTCCACTCTAGAACACGTTTAATCCAGCGATTTTCGGTTCTTCGGCATATATACCCAGCCCATTGCCACTTCAGCTTCCAAATTTTTCGAGCTATGTCGCAAACCTTAGTTCTCTGTTGTAGGTTTCTGATCGGTGGCTACAGTAGCGAACAGGTAACTTTAGTTTATTGTTTTCTGTATCTAGATACACTCTAAACTTAAAACTCTACGGATGACCTGATGCAGAAAATTGTTTGTTTTAAACAATATAAGAGAAATGGCGTCATCTTGATAAAGTTATTTATCAATAGGTTTTTATCATATAATTACCGACAATGTATTAATGGCACTTAATCGAAATGCGGACGTACGAATAACTCTGATGAAGCATATCTATTAAAGTATTTCAGTTCAGCAACCATAATCAGAGAAGTTATAAAAATGGGATCAAAACGAATAATAATGAGCCCCCGAACTAATTGTCAAAATCAAAATTCGTCAATAGGAATCAACACCTACCTCATTTCCACCGGCCCGGTCAGGGCTACTCTCTGACGACCGGACCTCATACCCTGCTGAAGCGCCGAGGCTCTGCCTTACCGCTGATGCATCCTACCTCACCACACACCTCTCACGTTGCGAAGACACTCAGTCTTGTGAGCCTGCCCCGTGAGACCATCGATCCATACACCTGGATCCTATACCAACACTCCGTCTGCTACCTTAGGTCTCCTGGTAGTGGATATACCACACTTATTACTTCTATTTGCTATTTGCATTGTTGCACTGACTCGGAACTGGTACAACAAAGGTTTGTGCTGTAAACTCTAAACATGTTTACCTCACAGAACCCTGCTCCCCTATGGTTAGGGCTAGGCATCTAGGGCCGCTAGGGACTCTAGGGGACTAAGACGCTAGGAGCATAGGGTTCAAGTTGTAGGTCTAATGCCTTACCGTAGATATATTGCATGTGCAGTCGGGGTTCCAAGGGTAAACCTTCCTAACTGTACAACCCCAGATCAGTAAATCAACAATAAATTTAAATTAAATTATCGTACCCTAGATGCCTCCGTAGCAAGTGGACAGATTCGCAACTGGACAGATTCTCAACTGGACAGATTCTCAGGTGGACGGATTAGCAACTGGACAGGACATGTACAGTCCATAACATAACATAACATAACGACAACCGACGACGCTGTAGAAGGCTGGTACCGTCGAATTAATGCCAAAATACAAAAAAAAAACCCTTTTTTTTACCTTTCCGAGTAATAAGCAAGATACTTCGCCGCAGTATGTAGTAGCACCTACCATAGGTACTACGGGTAATAACACGGTCACACAGCTCATCATCTCATGCATAACCGTTGATGATGATGACCTCAGTTGTTTACTCATCTATGAATATTCTATGGGCTAAAGAGCGCTGCTGGAGGATTGTTTACTAAACAAGTTTATTGTTTGTGTTAACTGTGAAATTGTGCGTGCTTATTCTAGATAGGTTGTTTAGGATTTAGGAAAAGTAAAGTCGAACACTTATGGCGACTCAATATTACCAGATTAATTTGGCTATTTTTGGCTTTTTCTATGACCATGTGTAAAGAAATGGACTTTATGACGAACACTTAATAGTACTTAGATGTATTTTTTGGCATAGTAACCATCGACGTAAATAAAATGAATGGACGGGCCTTAGGGAACGATAGTTTTGAAGCTTCTAAACAGACCTAGCTAGTACACTTCGCTTCAGTCAGTCTTTGTCACGGCAACGAGTGACAGCTATGCTGAAAAATACCAAAATTAGATACCTTGGTAATACAATGCCTTCCTGTGCTTTTCTGCAAGTGCAAACAACACAAGAAATACAAATAAAGCTTCAGGCATCGCATTTAATTCGTAAGTAAAGGTTTTGTAATATAATTTTCATCAATTGATAAAAAACTTATAAATCGTCGTGTGGTAGGAAAACTACATAACTAACACATTTTGCGAAATCGACTTTATTGCATGGTTATGATGGCCCATACATGTCGATGGACACGTCTTGCTCTAGAGGACGAGCGACAAGGAGGACTACGCCCCAGGACATTATCTCAATGTTCCCCACTCTGAATGAAAGTTAACAGACACAAGTTTATACTCGTAGATAGTTTATTTTAGTCGACATACCTTTTTCTTTTTGATACTTAGAATTATTGTGTTCCACATTTTTTTTTCATTTTGTTGATTTTATAAGCATTAGTCGTATGATAAGTTTGTTATGTCACTTACTTTGAATTTATAAGTCTGCTAAAATAATGTAGGTGTTTCAGTAGTTTTCTAATATTCAGTCTTGATAAAAAGAAATGATTATAAGTTGGTTTTATTTTAAAATGTATTTTAATATTATATAAATCTATACCCATGGATAGGATTGTCATATTCAAATAAGTAAATAATAGATCATTTCAATTATTCAAAACTTTGGCGAGGGAAAAATACATAGTCGTTTTTTTATTTTTTTCTCTTAATCAAAAGAACTAAAATGTATTATCATTAAATTCGAAAATAGATACAGTACCAATCTATAACATATCAAAACACGGACTGAAAAATTAGTTACGATAAAAAAGTTATTGCCATTTTTGACGCAATAAAACAGTAAATCGCGTTTTTCTCGCGATGTTGGTATTGTTGTTGTTATTACTTATTTAGTTTTCCAACTACAGCGACGAAATATTTGACAAGACTTCACGCATGACGGATGGTCCGGTACAGACTGCAAAAAAATCTGATGCCTAAGGGGTATCGTATTGATTTAGAATTGTAATTTGCATTATTTACGTCAAAACATTGCTAAGCACGTCGCTTTAGGTAATTGCATATAATATGTAATGGCATGTTAATTAACCTTATAGCTTTCCAAAAAAAATCTAAGGTAAACAAAAATGGATAGAAGTCATAAGACGAGCAAGAACAGACGACTTTTGGAAGTGGAATACATTTTCCCGTATTTGCTCTGATCATTTTCTACACAATGAATTGTATACGCCAAAAAACGGTTAGTAGTAGTAGAGCTTTTTTGTGAAAGAGTTCGTCCGGGGAAGTACTACCACCATACCTGTTTCTGCCGCAAAGAAGTAGTGCTCGCATTGCTGTGTTCCGGTTTGAAGGGTAAGGGTGCCGATGAAATTACGGCCACATGGGACTTTTAATTTTTATGTTTCAGGGTGGCGGGTGCAGTGGAATGCCACATAGGGCGCGTCCTAGGTGGACGTGACCTGAGGTAATGGACTGTTCATAGGCAGAGGGTACCACTTAACATCAGGTGGGCCATCTTCTTGATCTGTCATTCCAAGTAGTATAAAAAAACTCATTGTGCAAAATTCTTAAAACTGCACTCTGCAGTTTCTTAAATACTGGAATTTTTATACATTTATGTTTCCGTACGATTTTTATGATATTTACTTAGTTTATTAAGAGATGAAAAAAATATTTTTCACAAATTGATTGAGCTGAAGACCTTAGGTGGACTTGCTTTTCTATTGATTTATATTGTGTATGTTTGAGAGCTGAAAAATAGATACGTAACTACATAAAACAGAAGGGAACCATGTATTTTTGTAAAAGTTTCATTCAATAATTGCATTTTTTTCGGCGATTTTTTGTACTATAAACCTACTGAAATAACTTTAGAAAACACATTGCATCTGTTAAAGTATTAAGTATTAAAAAAATACAGTCTTTAATAAGTTCAATAATTTAATTTCACCTAGTTTATTTACAAGACCGCCAGGAGTGGCGCTATAGAGAAGAGGCCTTTACTCAGCAGTGGCTGGATAGATAGATAGATAGTTAATTTGTTGACCGTACCCTAAATCCGAATTGTCTTATTTTTCACGGACGTTTTGTATGGGTAAGGCCAGTCCATTTATTTTACTTTGGTCGAAGATAGTAACAACAAAAATCATTTATTTGACAGTAATGTCATGTAGGTAGTTATAACAGTGGTTATGGTATCGGAATACACATTTAACAAAATCAATTACTAGTGCTCATTGTGAGGTAGGGCTGCACCATCATCGAACCCGAATAACTTGGCTATTGACTTAAAATGCCTTTTGCCACGAATACACATGCTAGTGGCACGGATTATTGAGATGATGATTCTTGACCATAGCCAACCCAACACTACACTACTTGGCATAGTATCTATTATGTTAACACAGTTTTCAAAGACGAAGTCCACTTAAGGCGCGATAGGTTCTCAAATGTCTCTAGAATTTTAAAGTTTTTGATAAGAATTTTCATAGTTTTCTATGAAGAAAAAAATATATGATATTCTTGAGCTTTTTATCTATTGAAATCAATAATTCAATACAATATTTGAATTACTTCACTCGATAAAAAAAATAACAAAGATACCTCCTTTTTAAAATTGAAATGCTATTTTTCACTCACTTCTCTCACGTTTTAATTTTTGAAACATTTGGTTACATGTTAGTTATTATTTAAGTTAGTGAATTCATCAACAAAATTAAACAAAACTTTGAACGACATTTTTATATAATTTTTTTATACATAAAAACACGGTATCAGGGCGTGCGCTCGCCTTCTTCGCTTCATACAAAAATGTTCGTTGAACCTATAGCGCCTTAATGGCTTTAATACAATTATAGTAGTGGCGTAGTGGTTCATTCGTTTTCTTGGACACCAGCTTTAAGTATGTGATCAGGTTGAGGTAAGGTGTCCCTATAAAATAAGAACGATGATGATAGAACCAGTATGGTAAAATAATTCAGTTGTCTCACGAGGTTCGTTTCATGCACAGTAGTAGACAAGGCAAGTATTCAAAAGCCCGTGATGTGTTCGGTCTTAAGAAGACTCCTCCGTTTCTTCCCATGGATGTCGTAAGAGTCGACTAAGGGGTTACACCAGCAGGATGGGCAGCAGCATCCACGTGAGTACTCAAAACCAATGCTGCGAATACCAATCCGCCTGTCAAGCGTATGATTATGGCAAAGCGCATTCTAAGAGGCCATCCATTAATCACGTGATGTTTTTTACCATTTTTAACCCCCCTCCCCCTTGGTGATACGTGGTTAGGTATAAGACTACCCCCCCCCCCCCCCCCCAAACCCCTCCCCACGCAGAATCACGTGTATTTTTTAGTACAAACAAAGATTCTGTTTTTTTTATAATATTATCTTTAAATACAGGTATAAAGTATAATCCAATTTTATTCGAGAAAATTAATGACAAAATAAAAAAATACAAAAAAACGGTTAAAACGGTTTGACGAAAAATAAATGCACGTGTTTCTTACTACAAACCTTCCCCCTTTGTGATATTTCGTGATTTTTGCCAACCCCCTTCGAGCCTCACGTGATTAATGGACGGCCCCTAAGGGAGAGGCCTCGTCCAGCAGTAGACGTCTAACGGCTGATGATGATGATGAGTAGGTAGCGTAGTGAGATATACGTGGAAGATATTATATCGTAAACGTGGAAGCGGTGATTTATTGAACGTGACATGTTGATAACTTCGCAACGTAAACTGATTACGTTCCGCTAGACTCCGCGGTGGCCCAAGTTACGGAGTTTCTGCGATCCATCACACACACGCTAGATGTATTAATTACCGTTATTTAGGTATGTAAATGACGCAAGTAGTGCGGAGAGAGTATTTGTAAATATTCTAAACGTTTCCTAAAGCATAGCCTTATTCCTGTCAAGTCAAAGTGTAGTTAGATTCTTCTAGGTATTAGTCACATGATAACATGATCTATGTGATTTCAATGAATAAAACTCTATTGACTTAGCAACCCCCTACTCTATAGAGGGGTGTTATGACTTTGAGGCCATAGTGTGTCTGCATATACCTATGTATGTAAGTAGGTACGTAAGTAAGTAGTTGTTAAGTAGTTTGTTGTTTGTCACTTTGTTTTGTTTTATTTTCTTAGGTGTACAATAAAGAGTTTATCTATCGATCTATCTACATGACGACCTCGGTGGCGCGCCGGGCGAAGGTTCATCTGCGACGCAGGAGGTTGCGGGTTCGATTCCCGCCACGAAACAAATATTTGTACGATGTGCACATATTTGTTCAGAGTATTCTGGACATTTTCTATGTATAGTACAACAAAATATCTATGTAGTATATCGTTAGCTAGTACCCATAACACAAGCTCTGCTTAGCTTGGGGCTAGATAATGATCTGTCCAGCATTATTTATTTATTTATTCTTCTTTCTTTACTACCTAAAATGGCTTCTGAGGAGTGCTCCAAACAATATCACAAATGTCAAACTTCAAATTCAGTTATCATGCATGACGTGTCTTCCCCCTCAGATTCCAATTTCAATGCGGTGTTATTTGTATGAACACTTAAGACAATGGTATGAACACTTGAATTGAAAAAAAAAATTGTGAGATCCAATCTGCCATTTTTATTTCATCATCAAACTACTGCAGTCCACAGCTGGACATAGGTCTCTCCCATGGCACGCCACTGAGCCCGGTTTTCGGCTCTCCTCATCCAGTTTCTGCCCGCCACCCCGCGCAAGTCGTCGCTCCACCTAGCCAGAGGGTGTCCTACACTAAGTATGCCTAGACGCGGTCTTCACTCAAGAACTCGTTTACTCCACCGATTATCGGTTCTTCTGCAGACATGACCGGCCCACTGCCACTTCAGCTTGCTAATCCTCTGGGCTATGTCTAGAACTTTGGTTCTCTGTCGGATAACCTCGTTTCGGATCTTATCCCTCAGAGAGACTCCAAGCATAGCCCTCTCCATAGCTCCATAGTTTGTGGGCCCGTCCTACAGTGAGTGCCCACGTTTCAGCTGCGTAAGTCATAACTGGTAGGACGCACTGGTTTTTGTCTTTAGGCATTGTGGGATGGGCGACGAGAAAACTTGACGAAGTTTTCCAAATGCTGCCCAGCCAAGCTAAATTCTCCTACTTAATTCTTTCTCGAAGTTATGTTTACTAGCTAGCATTTTTATTTAATTAATTTTTAATGTGTTTGTTCGAGTTATTTCGTGTAATTTTAGTGGCATTTTAACCGGTGTAACTTGGATAAATAGCACATATGTGTGATATATTGAAATTTAAGTGTATTGCGTGTCTTTTCGAAATGATGGTTTTTTTCCCTATAAAAACTCAGTTTTTCTGCCACTATTTGAACTGGGTTGGGACTTGACGGAGACTCTTGACGACTTGAATATAATAATATAATTAATTATATCACTTGACATTGGCTAAATTGTTTGGAGCACTCCTCAGAAGACATTTTAAGAAGAAGAAGAAGAAGAAATAAAATAGTCGGGGTCTTTAATTTTTTATTGAATAAACTTGTTTAGTGATATTGTACGTCCAAATATGGAGCGAGCAGTCAAACACTGTTCCCCCATTCCTTGGTCCGCCGAGCAGCCGTCCATCAGCACTGGAGGAGTGTGCATCATGTGCATGACTCAGGTAATTAGCCAGACACGCCGCGCCGACTCACACTAGTATATAGGAAACTGCGACACCAAATTAATTGATACTTACAGTATGTATTGTTGTTTTTGCACTTTGTTGCTTATTGATAAATCGTACTCAGCTCATAAAGTGATATTGAGTCCGTTACAATTTATTTATTTATTGATTACAATAATATAGGACTCAGAGGACACTCGCTGAAGCTGCAATGCGGGCCAAGTACCAGCAGTCCGAGGATGCACATATTTCCTAATCGCGTCGTGCGCACTTGGAACCGGCTACCAGACTCAGTGATCAGTGCCCAATTCAATTCCAGTCAATTCTTTCAAAAATAGACTTGACAAACATTTAAAGTGCACTGATAGGGACTAAGATGTACACGCATGCTCCGAGAGCTGCCTGTGTATTATAAATAAATAAATAATTAAAATTAAATTAAATTATGGAACATCAACAAAATTTACATGGTTGGGTTAGCACAGGTTTCTTACACTTTTTTATGAAACAAATAGGCAACCTGTCGTACGGCCCACCTGATGTAAAGTGGTCACCGTCGCTTATAGACACCGGCAACACCGGGGGGGTATTGTCGATGCGCTCCCTACCCTGAAGGAATTTATGAGCATTTTTCTTGAAGTGGCACATGTTGTAACCAAGCGGGAAAACCTCAAATGGAAGCTCATTCCATAGTCATAGTTTGTAGGCATGTGGAAGTAATGATCTCGAGAATCGAATCGTACGAGAAACCCAGGGTTCAATAATGTGTGGATGAGCTTTGTCACAGTGCTAGGATAAGCGTTGGTAAAATCTCGATGCGGGGATGAGTGCTAGTGTTTTTTTTTAAACGTGTTTACTAAGTTTATCTCTACCCTTATCGTGTTTAGTAAGTGTTTACAATAATCTCCTCGCAACAATCCCTTACAATCTCTAATTTCAGAGCCAGTATTTTCATTTGAATTTTCCAAACTCGAATTTTTCGCTCCGCCGAGAGTAGCAGACTATTCAATATTCTGTGACTGACACAGATTAGCAAATAGCCAAATTGCTCGACTGCCTAGAAAAAAAAACAATTTTTTTTGAAAATCTTTTTTCCTGATATCTTTTTTTGCCACCTTCATAAAATTTTGTCGAAATCATTATAGCCGTTTTCGAGAACGTGATTACAAAAATTATATACAAATCCTTGCTCGTGTACTAAGTGTGCTCGTGTGCTCGTGGATTAAGAATACTTAATCGCAGTGTTCTCTATTTTCTTATCATATATAACTAGACTTGTAATACTTGCCTAGTTCGAAGTTTATGTAGCAATAAATAAATATATTTAGCTAACATTTGGCAACATGCATCTCTTTCCATCACTCCACGGATCAATAGCTGGTTACGCGTAGTAGAGTCGTATCATGTAGAGTCGAATCACGTAGAGTCGCATCACGTGGAGTCGTATCACGTAGTGCCGCATCACGTAGTGTCGCAATCACCACAATCTCTGCTATATTTTTGCACTAAAGTTCTTGTTATTATCGTCAGTTAAAAGTGATCTTCCAACCTACATAAATAATTAGAGAGGTATCTGACTGACTAAGAAATAATTAATTACCGTCTGCTTAATTTATTAGGTAAACTTTAAAATGCATTTGGAATCAGGTCAAAACACCGATTAATGCGTTATTTATAGGAGGCACTAAATTAATAATTATCTACTTTAATTACCTTATCGATTTCCTGGCTTAGTTTCAAAACCTTGTACCTACCTACTAAGAGCTAAGTAAGTTACAGTTTTTTTTATTATCTATGTAAAACCCTAATCAAATTCTTCTTTACTGCCGAAATATTATCGAATATATTTCTATATGTATTCGATATTTTTTATTGTTATACTTATATCATCGAACATATTTTGAAACTTATTATTTTTTTGTTTTAGTGTCTTATAGATTTACCTTATATATATATCTTATAGATACCTAATAATACGTAAAATAATTAATTATGTAATTTATTAGGAATTGAATAATATGTTTTTCAACACACTTGCTCATAAAGTGGCCCTAATTTCATTGCAATTAGGCGCATAATGACATGGTAATCAAACTGTGTCTTTTTCATTGCTATTATTCACTAATGAGTAATAGAGACAGTTGAACATTTAAACAGTGTATTTCTGTTTTACACCTGTAATCAAACTGTGACTTTTTCATTGCTATTTTTCACTAGTGAGTTATAGAGACAGTTGAACATTTACACAGAGTATGTATTTCTGTTTTATTATTATTTTCTTCACTAGTGTGTTAAAAAATGTGTATTGATGATTACCGTCCTCGGCTCTCTTAAGACCCTCACCTAACGGCTCGGGTCCCATGGCGCCTCAGCGGTAATCACCAACATTGTAACACACTTGTTCCAATTTTTGCATGCCTGTAATGGTAGAAATAGATATATAATAAATTTATAATAAATAACATCCTTGTAACACTAATTGTAGGAAAAAAAAATTGATTGATTGATTGAAACTTGTAAGTTTAACAAATAAATGATCAAAATATTTGCACAGTCGAATACACACGGTACATTTACCTATCGATAGACAACTCCTTGTCGTTCGCGATATTATTGTGATATGAATCATGCAAACTTTTATCGGAGATAACGTACCTACCTGCCGATAAATATTGCTCCAATTTAATTGCTTTATGATATCATTGTTTGAAATAAGGAGAAATAAATATATTAATACCTACGGTCCAACTGTGGGCCTGGGCTGGGACGTCGCGTTCAGAAACTACGTGTAATACCCGTACCTACCAAGACTTACATACAAGACAAGAAATTAAGGCGCATACAGCAGCTGGTTGGTCTTATTTAAAATAAATAAATAAAATAAAATAAAAGACAATTTATTCCTTACACTATGATTACTAACAAAGAAAGGATATAAGTATAAAAATAATATTTAGGTAGTGTAAGAGAAAAGGTCGATGGCTCAGCCACACTATTTTCATCCTCGCCTTAGAATGCTGCGGTAGTCAAAGCAGCCATGATACTCGGAAACTACGAGTATCATGGATACGGAACATGATACTATCCGCTGTTCCCAATCAAAAGTGCAAACAACACTTGCATGTAACAATGATTGAAAAAACAAGGAGGATTGGAGGATTTCTCAACATAGAGGAGTCAATATTATGTACTGAAAAAAATATATGTCATTAATTGTCCAAAATCTCAAATAATCTTGAATTTATAAGTGAACGTACAAAAGATGGCTACCTGTTCATTAACCATGTGAAAAAAAATAACAAAGTGCAGCTGTTTTCGACTATACTTTTCGAGCGGCGAGCGCTATTCTGTCACTTTATAATTAAGAAAGTGACGTAATTTGGCTCCGTTATGCGCCTTAACACATTTGTCATATAGCTGGAATCAAACTGTCAACTCGCTCGCGTCAGGCGTAGCTGGCTACACTGAAAAAAATTAGTTGTTGAATTTACTAAATTCTTAGTAATTTTTGCGAAAGTCGCGGGTTAATATAGGTCCTACACACTTTTTTGTTGATTTTACTAAACACAAATTGTTGAATAATTACCAAACTGATTGAGTAATATTAACACATCAAATTGTCAAATACGTCAATAATTATGGTAATTCTAAACAGAACAATTTTACAAAACAAGATTCATAAAATTAGAATTTTACGAAAGTACTTTAGCATTATTCTTTAATAACTTAAACTAATTAGGTTTAGTATTTTCTCCAAATATTACTATACTAGTTTAGTAATATTTATTCGTTAGGTTTCGTATAATTTTCGATTATACCATACTAGTTCAGTAATATTTACTTGTTTGGTTACGTATCTTTAACCCTAAAGTTTAATGGAATATACGACACTAGTTGTGTAATATTTAAGAATCATGTTTAATATTCCTTACTGAATAAATTTTGTGTATTTTACCATTTTATTTTGTAAATTATAATATACCGATTTTGTAGCAGTTACTAAATCTGTTTCGTATGTCTTACTCAAACAGTTTTGTATATTGTACCCTATTTAATTTGTAATTATTACTATACTAATGTTGTAGCATTTACTAGAACTGTTTCGCAATATTCACGAAACAAGTTTAATATTTCTTACTGAATCTGTTTTGTATACTGTACCCTATTTATTTTGTACATAATACTATACTAATGTTGTAGCATTTACTAGAACTGTTTCGCAATATTTACGAAACAAGTTTAATATTTCTTACCGAATCTGTTTTGTATAATGTACCCTATTTATTTTGTACGTAATACTAAATTAGTTTTGTAGCATTTACTCATAATGTTTCGTATATTTTAAGAGTCCCTTTTGTATATTCTACTCAACGAGTTTAGTATATTTAACCCGTATTAGTATTGTTATTTTATCAAAATTAGTTTTGTAACTTTTGATTATTTTACAAGTATTACTTTGGTATATTCTATTAAACAAGTTGCGAATATTTTACCCTATAATTTATCCTACCGTTTACAAAACTGCATAGTAACATGTACTTATTCACTTTCGCATAGGTAGGTAGGTATTCCACGAATATTCGATTGTTACATACCTACGTATTTTAGTTCCCTGATTACCTCTTTTAGTGAAATAAAATGTCGTATTGAGTTGTATTTTGGTAGTTATTATATATATATTACAATCATACAACACAGTAAGACAGTTTTGTTTCTTGAGTAGGTAAAGAGGTTACAGACAACTAAAACATGATGGTATCTATATCTTGAAAACAGGTAGTATTCGTAGAGTACCTACTTACATTATACAGCAGACAACCAAATAAGTAAATGTAACAAAACATTTTGAAAAACAGTAAAAAGTTACAGGGTAAAGCACACTAAATACGTTTAAAAGAAACACACCAAAGTAGACTTTGTAAAATACACGAAAGCAAATGGCCAAATCATAGTTAAATAATTGAATGAAAAACAGAAAAACCCTGAGGAAAATGCAAAATAGGACCCTTAAAATATACACAAGCAAACGACAAATCAAATACATGTAAATTATTTAGATGTCATAGATGAATTATTAACAACATGAATAAATGTTACAAATCATTGGATAAGGATTCAATAAAAACAAATGTGTAAATAGCGAAATTTTATTTAAAATGGGTACTTAATATTTATTATTTACTAAATGTACTTAATCCTACAGTAAGAATCTCCATTACACATTATATGAGAAAATGTTGGAGCAATGATAAGGTTTTCTGGTTGTATTAATTTCCATACACCTGAATCATCAAAATTAAGCTGATATGCTTGCAAATGTTCATTAAATCCAATACAATCAATTTCTTTGGATATAATATAAATGCTTGTTTCTAAAGTCGATACAAAAATAAATTTGATAATAAAAAACTGATAACAGTTTTCATTAGAGAGTATTAAAATCATACCAGGGGTATATTTTACTCCGTTGAAATGTACTGAATTTAAATTATTTGTTAAATTGACATCTGTAGGAATAATGTCATTGAAAGTTTTTCCAAAGCAAGAAGGATCGAAATAACCCCGTGAGCCTAGTTCTATCCTAGATTGACATCCTTTCATTGTAAAAAGCCTATGTGCGAATGACAACTGTTCCTTTACTAATAAAGTTAACGGCAAGTTTTTTCTAGAGGTTATAATTGAAGCTGTTTTCTTTAATTGTTTATGTTTAGCTTCAAATCGCATACACCAAATGAATCTTAAAGGACCAACTTGTTTTATGATATGAGGGTAATGAACCATAAAATGGTGTTTTGGCTTTAAAGTGTCACGGAATAATTTTATGTAATTTTCGTGATGTTCGCTTATTAAGGATTCAAGTAACACAATTGAACTATAGTCTATATCTCTGCAGAAAATAATATCAATTATTTTTAGTAGTGTGAGAAATAAAACCCACACTTTATCATTCACAGGGATTAAGTCCCCTAACAATAAAGGAAACATGTGTACAAATAACATCATTTCGGAAGCGGACATATTAAATTTACTTTTTATCAAATGTTCATGTTTAATCGTTGTAGATCTGTCATTTAACTCATTTCCCTTATAGTCAAAGAGTTGTAATCGGTCATTTAAAGTTTTTAAATTAAACAATTGAATAGTCTCCGTGTAATACAAAATAATATGAGCAAGGTCATAATGACAGACTCCTTCGAAAATATCATGCATAATATCGACACACAAATTGTCCACTACGTGAAACGTACTAATGTTATTAAACACACAAGACTCATTTATTCCTGTCATTGCTACATTATTAACTTCGACATCACGGGCATAATTGTCTTTATTTCTTAGCAAACTGTCATCTTGATTACATTGTTTTCTCAATATAGTTTTACTACCTTTACATATTCGACAGTAATAGTTGCTAGAAAACGATTTTGCAAAACCTAAAACAGTATTCAGTCCCAAATTATCACCAATGATCATTGCAAGTATAAAATGTATTCTGAATATACCTTCTGATGTTTCAATTTTTATACCACTTTCTTCTAAATATTTTATTTCCTTAATAAGTTCGTGAAATGTTGCGGCATTTCCGTGAACTTTAATACTGGATGACTTATGCAACATGGCAACAAATATATTTTCTAACAGTGACAAGTGTTCGCTTCCCAAAGTTGGAAACTGGTAATATGTGCCTGCAATTGAATGCACACCAGCATGACTACCCAGAGGATTATTACATTCGAATTCGTCAGTGTATATGAAGTACGGTACGCAAATATCATTCTCTTTTCCAGATATTTTTTGTTTCCAAACTATGCCTTGGGTATAATTTGATATTGAACTAGGTTCAGCAATATGTTTTTCTAGAACAGGCTTAATAAAACCCGGCAACTCAAAAATTTTCTTAAATGTTATTCTCAATGGTACTATAGCTCCATACTCAGATTTTGGTCTAAGCGCTATTGAACGATTCCCTGTATTTATAGTTGTAGATTCAGCAATAAGAAACTTTTTGGGAGGTATATAGATGTCAAGTTTAGAAAAATGACTTATAACTTGACACTCTGTCGTCAAATTATCAAATGGTTGTGATATTGTTTGAATAACGGTATTTAATTTATTGACATTAACTTCGGAAGCATTTGGCAATAAATCGGTTAACATGCTACCGATAACTCCAGTAATTTGCTCCGAAACTTGATTAATTACTTCTTGTGCACATTTACGATTTATTGTGGGATTACTATACAACGATAATACGAAAGCAGATGAAGAATTTTTAAATATTTTCGCCTTTTCAGCTACATTATTGTCTTCAAAATCGATGCTATTTTCAATAAAAGGAATTTCTCCATCATTAGCACTTAAGTTTAAATCTCTACATGATTCCTCAATATTATTCATATGATTATCTTGAGAGTTTGATGGAAAAACTTCAGAAGGTATATTCAGTAATGGAATATGAGTGGTAACGAGGTGACGACGAAACGAACGTATATTCGAAAATGTTCTGACACAGTTTAGCTGTCTACAGTGATAAATAGATTTAGGTCCCAAGTTATGGCTAAATTTAAAGTGCACAAAAAGTGCTTTGTAATCGTTTATAACACAAGAACATTCAAAGCAAATAAACATTTTGTTAATTAGTTTGTTTATGAGAGGTCGGAGATAAAACAAGCTACGCTTGAAATTTTTCGATCGGTTTTGCAGTCAATTTCGTAGAAATGTTTTTGGATAAATGTCCAAACGTTAATTGCCTCGATCGGGTACTCGACATTGAATACGTGGATTATCTTGAAACACACATCTACCGCTTTAAGTAGTGTGTCAATTTTGTACAACACAGTTTCAAAAAGTACGTAAAAGTCCGTAATTTCCTTGACAGATGGCCCTACCACTACTATCAACGGTTGGCACGTAAGTCCTTTGCCCAGGTGCTCCTCTTGACGTAGCCTGGTTTTCGTTAGGATTTCACTCTGGTTCTGTAACAGAATAAGTTTTTTGTTAAAAGGTGGAACAAATATTTGCAGTTTTTTTTTTTTTTTTTTTTTATACTACTGGAATGACGGAGCAAGCAGATGGCCCACCTGATGTTAAGCGGTAACCTCTACCAATGAACAGTGCATTACCTCATAGGTCACGTCCACCTAGGACGCGCCCTATGTGGCATTGCACTGCGCCCGCCACCCTGAGACATAAAGATGAAAAGTCTCATGTGCCTGTAATTTCACCGGCACCCTTACCCTTCAAACCGGAACACAGCAATGCGAGCACTACTGCTTTGCGGCAGAAATAGGTATGGTGGTAGTACTTCCCCGGACGAACTCTTTCACAAAAAAGCTCTACTACTACTCAGATCATCTAACATTTTCCCCACTGCAGGAATTGAGGAAGTTTTAGTTTACCGACCGCCGTTTATGGGAAGGGGAGTAAGTGGGATGGGTAGGGAGGTATTAGTAGAACACCCCCTGTGAAGGTGGAGTTGCGGAACCCCCTAAATTTCGAGAAAAACCTTTTTTTAAAAGTTATATATGTTTTATTTAATAAGCTGGAATGTTTGATGGATGGAAGGCATGTGTGGAGGGGGGGGGAAGTTACTGTGTGTGCTGTTATATAATAAAGAAATTACTATTATTACTTGATACATACCGTCACATGCAAAATGAAAGCCTTCTCAGATTCAGCTATGCTCGGTTTATAAAAGGTTTTCTTCTTTCCTTCACCTTTCACAGGCACTTTAATCGTGGGAGGCATCTTTGCACTCATTAGTTTTAGGTAGACATAATCCCTGACATCTAAAAAAGACATTACTGTATTAAAAAACTACAGTTTCAACAGGAACAAATTGAGACCTCACGAATACACTCAAAATTGAAAAATTCAACATGGACGAAGTTAAAATTAGTTTATAATATGATTCCTATTTCTATGGTCTCACAATCACAAGCGCAATCTTGACGACCTCTGTGGCGCGGCGGGCGAAGGTTTGCCTGCGACGTAGGAGGTTGCGGGTTCGATTCCCGCCTCGGAACAAATATTTGTGCGATCGCAGATATTTGTTCAGGGTGTTCTGGGTATTTTCTATGTATAATAAAAAATATCTATCTATTTAATGTATTGTATTAAGTATATCAGTTATCTAGTACCCATAACACAAGCTCTGCTTAGCTTGGGGCTAGATAATGTTGTGTGAACTGTCCAGCATATTTATTTATTTATTTATTTATTAATCTTTCTTCTTACCTTCTACGGGATTGTCATCTAGAAGTTTCAATGTATCTTCACAGGACTTAATGTTTCGAATAACTGGCATACATTTTTCCATAAAAAGTGGCCATTTTTGAAACAATTTCAGTTCACAGTTTGGATGCATAACATCAAAATCTGATTCAATCTAAAAATAAATTAATACTTTTAAACAGGTCAAATAAAACATAATGTAAAATCAAATAAAATTCATCAGCCAAGTCACTGGACAAAGACTTCCCTCAAAGAGTGCCATGACGAACGGTCATGGCAGTTATCTAGTACCCATAACACAATCTCTGCTTAGCTTGGGGCTAAGATAATGTTGTGTGAACTGTCCAAATTATTTATTTATTTAATGTACGTTTGTAACCTTTTCAATGCAAAAATTACTGAACCAATTACGACGTTTGGTATTTAGATAGCTGGACCCCTGGAATAACACAAGCTAATATTTATGTTTATATTCCCACGGGATCGAGACTTGTGGGCGAAACCCTGGGGAGCTGTCAGTAGATCAATGAATACTTACCAACTTGTAGCCTAAGCTTGCCTTGAGTGAAGGCCACTCGCTAATTATGTCCTGGATAGATTTGTCTTTTGCAGACAAATCCTGGCCTCGTAATCTTTGTGTCAACTTCCACTTTTCCGTTATTTCTGGCCAAGGTTCTCTATTAAATTTGAGGAATAATTTTATAGATTCTTCTTCCTCGTTCTTTGATTCAGTCTGGGGTTCTGAAATAAAATCAAACTGAAGTAGGACCTAGGTACTGAGCAATAACTACGGCAATAATACCTACTGTTCATACCTTCAACAATGTTCCTGAGCAAGGGGCTCTTTTGAGCGATGTTCTTTTTCTCAATGAGGCCGGATTTTCGCAATAGGCGTCGTTGATTGTGGTACCGGTCTACCAGTTTGCCTCTCGCAGGTATATATGATTTTCTTCCATATTTTCTGCTTGGAATATAATATATCTCCTGAAAGCAAATTAATACTTAGGTACACCTACATGTTTAATCATAAAGCAAATCACTACATTAAATTACCAATCTATGTACAACTACCAAGTACCTACTTCTACTGGCATTTAATGTAATTTTTTGATAAAAAAATTGACTAATAATTTATTAGGTACCTAACTATAAATTACGTATATATTGTACGTTGTTATTGGAAATTTTTTTCTTTTTTTTTACCTTGTCCATTCTTTTCAATGCCACGATTTTATAGCATTGCCGGATAAATGTGCTATCAAATTCTATATGCTATTTTTGTGCAATTTTTTTACTTAAAACTACACTAAACTAATGTATCTACTAAAATATACTACTCGGTCCTACAGTAGGTTTAATATTTTTTTAATAACCTTGTTTTCTGATGGAAAAAGTTTAACAATCTGATTGGATATGTCATCATAGTCCTGTGCAACCATGGAACCACGTTCCTTTATAAAATAGTCAACAATAGTTTTGGATAAATTATTTCTCATCGTAGTGTCAAGCTTCTTGTGTATTGACTGGAGACAAATTTGCCCAACGTTTGTTGTCTTTAAAATTGTTTGTAAATCTACATGCAGCTGAAGGAAAAAAACATCTTTTATAACATTTTCCATTATATCTGACAAGGCTAGAAACAAATACTTACTACACTACAAAATTAAAAATAAAAGTGGATATGCAAGGTTCTGTTCCTAGCCGCCTGTCATACAAAAGGTTCAGTTTTAGGTTCATAACTAGGTATTTTTGTGCACTTTCTTTCACTTAATGTAATTTTTTATGAAGAAGGACATTAACTTGATTCGGGTACCCATCTTCGGGTAAAGGCCTCCTCCATCCATCGCCTGACCCTTATTGGTAGATATATAGTAGGTCCAGTAAGGATACCAGGAATTGACTACCATAATCATCATCATCAGCTTACAGAAGTCCACTGCTGGACATAGGCCTCCGCCATAGAATTCCATAACAGACGATCTAGAGCCACCTTCATCGACCTCCTTCCTGCAACCTTTATAATGTCTTTGGTACATCGAAAGAGGGGCATAATCATAATAACTAAAAGTTAAAGAAACTTACCTCCTGATACGGAACGTCCGTGCGGCTGCTTGCACACGAAGAGTCCGATTTAAAACTTTCATTAGATCCTAAAGATTCAGTGTCCATTGAACATGTGCTCTGCAAAATAAATGTACTTTTGTTAGATACACCTTGGTGGGAGGCGGGAATATCTGTGAGTTATAATAGGTATGAAATATGTATACTAACCAATGTTTTATTTTCATTTTTAAACCGAGCTACCCCAGTCTTAAATTTTATTCGGTCCTTGAAACATTGTTTTGGAATGAGTTCATTAATGTCAGACTCGGTAATATTTTCGATACAGTATATGTCCAAATCATGTTCTACAAAAGAAAAGATATGTTTTTTTTATGGCATACATACATACTAACATATCATCGTACGAGTACCAATACCGCTGTGGTGTAGATAAGAGGGCGCGGTTGAAGTGAAATTTTTACAAGTCTTTTTTCCACACCCCAACCAGGGTTTTTCTTAGGCAGGACACGCCACCGCACTGCTTGGATGATGACGGACAAAAAATCAGTCATCTGCGGAACGTTTATGGGTGATTTTCACATAGGTAGGTAGGTATTAAACAAACAGTTCATATGATCTCAGCAAAGATTAGGCCACTTTGTTTTCCTCCCGAGGGTTGAGATTACACCAGGGATGGGCAGAAGCGTCTACCCGTGCAGGTGCCTATTTATCACCAATACGCCCTGCCACGCCATTGTCCTGATGTCCAGCAGTGCTATGGACTTTATCCCGCCACGGATAATGTTAGGGCTCCCGCAGACGACGGGCAAGGAGGGGTAGTGTCGAGCACACATATATTCGGAGTTCGGACACGTGAAGTACATGCATTTGCGTTACCTATGTAGGTACCTATATCCATATCTGTGGGCGAGCAGCAAAATCACCCCGTCTGCCTGTTGCTACCTCCGTGCGCTGTGAAATCGGCGTAACGAAAAATGGCGGAAACAGTTAGGTACTGCGACAATATCAAGTTGCCTTGCCCTTCCCGCGCTGTATGTGTGCAATGCAAACCAATTCGTTTTAGATCCGTTACTGACGGGAGCCCAAGTTCGGGAAGTTCAAGTTAACGATAGATAGGTACGTAGGTACTCACCTCTGAACACAGCCTGTGTATCTTTTGACACTCCCCACGATTCCAGCAGTTCTGATACGAAATTTTGATCAAGTAGCACGTCGTCATCTACTTGTGAACCCATTACGTAAGTACTTAGTAGTTTTTTAAAAATCCCAAATGTACGCAACGCAGGCGCACGCAGCTACACAAAGCACGAGCGAAGAGCGATGCGCGCGACGGGTCACTGGTCAGTTATAAAAAATGAAATTAATGAACGTGAACGAACAAGTCAGGTCAGAGTGAGTGAATGCCGGACGCCGAACGGCCGTCGCTCGCGCGGCGGTGGAGTTAGGGTTGCCAGGAATCAGCTGGCTCAAGTTTCAAAATGGACCATGAGCTAGGAGGTTCATATTTTCATTACTTTGATTTACTTAACAGAAGCTAATATATGAAAAGGTGTACCGGGGTAACTAATAGTTTAAATGTAGTATTACGTAGTATTGTAGTATTACGTAGAATGCTATCTAGCATTAAGTTCGCCTATGTACAATACTTTTTAAGTTGTGCAATAAAGAATTTTCTATCTATCTATCTAGTATTAAATGTTGTAAATTTCATAAATTCACTGTTTGGACGCCTGTTTTCTAGTTTATTTTGTACATTAGAATGGCAGGTTGGAACGTTCGAACCATTGATTTTCGGGTTTTGACAATGACAGTGACAAATAAAATGGAAAATTTTAACATTCTTGTTTTTTTTTCAAGTGTTTTAAATGAGACACAATGAATTACCTATGCTAGTTTCAAAATAAGTCACACTAGTCACAGAATCCCGACAAAGCACTCCGACATGAGTAGGTTAGGTCTGAAAAGTGCAGCAGAACCGACTCGGAGCACCCCGACTCCACGTAGTCTCGTAAGTCACGCCCTTAAGGTGTATATAAAAACGCTTCGCTATGCCTTACTACAAAGTAGTCGGGCAAAAAACTGTGACAGCCCTAGGTGTTGTGGGCAGTGTCTTGCGGTGTCGGCAAGACAGACAGATCCATTCGTTCACTCACTAAACAAAAAATGTTACTACACTAAACAGAAGTGTTGATTTGATTGTAAAAACAAATACCACTTTAGTAGACTAGACTGCGTTTATGACGGGACAAGAAGATGTTAAACCTCTACCTCAATGTATTACCTCATAGGTCACGTCCAGGACGCACCCTATGCGGCATTTATTGCTTTGCGGCGGAAATAGATAGGTAGGTATGGTGGTAGTACTGTCGCAATCCTATCTCCGGGAATGTTACTGATAGGACTGTGAATGCTACCTTGAACATATTTCTCAGAGTGTAAGTGGTTCACTACCTTGGAACTTACCCCTCCCCTTCCTCCCCCAACCCCCCACCCTCCTCCTCCTGCCAAACGATTCTAAATCCAACCTCAATTCCCTACTATTAGTACCTACAAGACCACAACACAAAGATTCATATTATTACTTATGTCATGACCAATTACCTACTATTGGTACCTACAACTACAAGATCACAACACAAAGATCCAGAATATTTGCTGAATATGCAAATATTTGTCCCGCGGTGGGAACCGAACCCGCACCTCTTGCGTATAAGCCGGTTTCTCGGCCACTCTGGTGCGACAGAGCAGAGGTTTGCTTTAGCAAAAACATCTCAGTGCAAAGGCTCATACCTCGTTTCTAACTTTAGCAGAAAACATTTACAATTATTTCCTGATTTTTTCATCACCAGCCAGTAGCCGCTAGCTGATATGCACCAAGCCTTACAATAGCTTATACGTTACGTTTACGTCTTCAGTCACATAAAAGTAACGTAAGAGCGTGAAAATGCACCGAATTTGTGTAAACAAACTAGGTTATCACTCCAAAATATCACGAAATTGAACACGAATCGTTGTCCATGTCTATCTAAAAGGTTAACACAGAGTATCATGCCATAATTTATATTTATACACAAGTACTTACCTTAAAAATCACCTAAAATTCTACTTTTTACTCTTACATACGTACCTACTCTTGAACTTCTACATTTTAGTACTTACCTTGGCAGATAAGTAACTAGGTACATATAGGTATGTCGATAACTGGTAATTCGAGGCAAAACTAAAATATCTTCAGCGACCCTGTTTCTTTCGGCTTTTTATAAAAGACCTAATGAAAGGAGGTTCTCAATTCGTCTGAATACGTAGGTATATGTTATGTTACTTACGATTACTCATAGACGCCTGGACCGATTTGGAAAATTAATTTTTAGTTTAAAATGGTATACTTCCAATTGGTGCCAATGCGCATCAGGTCAGGATCTGATGATGTGATCCTGGAGAAATCGAGGGAACTCAACAAATGTTGCAGAAAATATCTTTGGCTGAAGTGGACCACAGAGATGATGAAACCGATAGGAGCCGGAACTCCGTATCCTACCCGTGTTTGGGCTAATTGGAATCATTGTGAGATGAACTCTGGCTATAAATGATTTTTAACTGACTTCAAAAAAAAGGAGGAAGTTTTTTTATCCCGCGTGCAAATTGCGCTTTTTGATGAATCCCATAACATTGAAGTTGTTTTTTTAATGTATAGGTAGGTACCATAGGTAGCCAAAATAGCTAAAAACTCGTGGGTATAGGTACTGCAGTTAGGTTCATCTTTTAGACATCTATCAGACTAACTAACCGACCATAGATGCCTAATTTGGGCATAAGGCACCACTCAATTTATTTTGATATAATCATTATCATGTTTGGTGTCAAAAGAAAGTCTTGATGAGCACATTGTAAATGTACCTATATACATTACATAAGCAAATGTATTTATATTCATATTCATATTCATTTATTTATTGCTTATTATGTAAGTCGTATGTCTTATTATGTATTTAATTTCTAAACAAGCGATATTATGAGATGGCTCAATGTATGCCCGCTAGGTAGGTAGGGTCAGTTCGCTAGTTAGCCGGCCGCCTTTAGTTTTCGGCCTTTTGGCGAAGGCTCTATAGTAAAATGGAGATAATAGCGATTCCTAGCAATTTTTTTGTGCGAAAGTATGATCAATTAATGTAGAAATAGTTGCATGACATCTGGTTTTTTTTTCGGCTAAATAACTTTCACTAGTAATTTTTAGTGAATTTATCAGTTTGACGCCAGTATCGAAGCTGCCACCGCATGCGTAATTGTACGAAAAAATTAGTGACACGCGTGTCACTCCAAGGTATTTTTTTAATGTTTTTGTAAGTAAATGATGTTGATGTGCATTTAATTGACTGTAGAAATGACTTATTAACACATTACCACTATGTTTATTGCAATATTTGATTTAAAACTACGATAATTAAGGTGGCCGGAAAGTAGCATCGAAAATTTCCAAAATGTTTAGTTCTCGGCCTAGTGGCCGAAAACTAGCATAACACAGCCTATAATACAATTGTCTCTTTCTTTTATTTGGCTACGCATATATTGAAATTCTCTTCTGTTTCCGATTATGAGCCATGCGATGGCTTAGCTTATTAGTTTTCGGCCACCAAAGTACATCATTATGAATAAATAGCGATGAATCAAAGTTGGCCATTTTATTGATGGCCGGAAACTAAAACAGAAATAAAATTGTAACTCAGTTTTCGGCCTACCTGAATTTGTATGGAAAAGTTGTGGCCGGAAACTGAATAGCGTCATTCAGTTTTCGGCCACAATTTTAAGAAAAATAGGCATAAATTTCAAAATAAGTGTTCTAGATTGATTTTCTTAGTATAATTTCTATATTAATAATTTTTTTTATAATACTTATAATATTAAATTATCAAATATAGTTTTTAACAAAGCCCAGTACCTACATAAATACATAGATCTATCGCAAAGACAAATTTTTGTGCACTGTTCCGGGATACAATAAAACACTTATACCGCAACACATTAATCAAATTAAATTCATAATATGCAGTGGATTATACTAAATGTCTCCAAAACACACCGGGGAATTTAAACTGAGAAAAACCCGAAATAACGAACGTAGATTTCGTTTCACAAAAGAAAGTTTTTTAACATTTAAAACCAACTCTGGCTATGAAAAATATAAACATGTCTGTGATTCTAAAGAAGATGAAAAAAACTCGATAAAAGGACTTCTGAAATCCAAAATGACGATGTTCTGTAAGAAACATGTTCGAAAGACAGAAAGAACTCCAAAATTAATTTGTTGACATCTCTATTAGTTGAGGATGAAAAAACAACCAGAAATTGAGAAGAATCTGAGCGGAAATGAAATAAATTGAGCGGAATATCCCAACATCCTTAAAACTTTGACACTATGCATTAGCATTACACAAAGTCAAACAAATCAAGACTAGCCGATTAAGTTTGCTGATTTTCTACCACCAAATCTATCCATAATAGAAGAACCTTTCAAATTTCATGAAATCCCGACTTATAAAGACAGCATAATATCACCATCAAATTCAAACAAAGAATTACTAGTTTTCTCAGTTTAAATTAAACTGAGAAAAACCCGAAATAACGAGCGTAGATTTCGTTTCACAAAAGAAAGTTTTTTAACATTTAAAACCAACTCTGGCTATAAAAAACATAAACATGTCTGTGATTCTAAAGAAGATGAAAAAAACTCGAGAAAAGGACTTCTGAAATCCAAAATGACGATGTTCTGTAAGAAACATGTTCGTAAGACAGGAAAAACTACAAAATTAATTTGTTGACATCTCTATTAGTTGAGGATGAAAAAACAACCAGAAATTGAGAAGAATCTGAGCGGAAATGAAATAAATTGAGCGGAATATCCCAAAAACTTAAAACTTTGACACTATGCATTAGCATTACACAAAGTCAAACAAATCAAGACTAGCCGATTAAGTTTGCTGATTTTCTACCACCAAATCTATCCATAATAGAAGAACCTTTCAAATTTCATGAAATCCGGACTTATAAAGACAACATAATTTCACCATCAAATTCAAACAAAGAGTTACTAGTAGCCGCATTCCTGCATACACAGTGACGCTATAGTAACTCGGAGCAATACGCTGACTCTGGCACAAACTATAACACACCTTATTAAATAACAAGCAAAATGCCAGAATCAATTATGGAATATAGAGAGGCTTTTAATAAATACTTATTTATACCGGATCCCTGAAGGAAAACTATTAATATACGTACGCCAGCAGCAATTTCGTCTTGAAACATGCCAAAAAGCCTAAAGATAAAAAAAAAGACAACATAAAGGATAGACATAAAGGACAGATATACAACATAAAGGACACATAAAGACAACATAAAGGATAGATAGTGCGTAAACAAAGACAAGGAAGTCAAAATTGAAGAGATTGGAAAGAGATCAGATAAGCAGTTGAAGAAAGCAGAAGTTTCAACATGAAAGGTGACAAAAGTAAAAAGTCAACAAAGAAAACGAAAGAATAAAGTACCGGTGTGATGATATTTTAATAAACCACACAGAAGAAAATGCAGAAAGGAATACAAGATGTGATTTCTGCACTAAATAGTATCATTTAAATTTACAAATTTTTTAGGACTCAAACAACTAACCCTACAAGATAAGCCTTTCTAATGCAATGCATGCAATATTGATTCCTAATTAATTCATTTGTCTTAGTTTTTAGTGATTATATTTTCAATTAAGGTGGTTAAAAAGATTGAATGTAGGTACCTAATTGTTAAAGCTTCATGTTAATGTTAAATAACGGCCATCTTTAAAAAAAATATAGTGAAAACGTCAAATTATTAATGTGTTTTTAATGTTTAAAATGCTTGTAACTATCCGAAATTAGTGACTGCTACTTATAATTAATATGATTTCATATATAAGAGTAAGAAAAAAAAATAAGATGATATTTTGATGATAACCATAAACGTAAAAGACTGTTAAGTAATCAATTTGATCAACTTGAAATGTCATTAGTTATTTGAATTAAAGGCTGTGATTACTATATAATTCATTAAATTGCATACACTGATCGAGAAAATATAATACATGATAATTATTGTTAAAACCATAGTTGATGATGCAAGACTTGTGGTTGTTAACAATTAAAAAAACTGTAATTACTATTTCAACAGTAAAGAAAAAAAGAATTAAAAAGAAAAATGTATAAGTAATAAAAGGATTTAAATTTAAAGACTTCAAAATTATAAGACAGAGAAGTGAGTACCTAAACTTCTACCTAACAGGACATTTCAAATTAAATTATAAAAAAAAACGAAGTCAAACTTTGATTTTGTTTATTTTTATAGTTTTTCTGGTGAGGCCTAAAAACATTTTTACGAAAAAACGAGTTTTTAATGTAACTATAATAGCTTCGTCTTACTTTTTTATCCATTATAAGTAGCGGCCGAAAACTAAATACCATGTGGCCGAATACTGAAATTTGTGGCCGAAAACTAGCGTTTTGGTCATTTTTGGGATTAAAATTTATTATAAAAAAAACTAAGATCATTTCGCGTCAAACAGTTTTAAAATCAGAAACTACAATATTTTATCTATCAAAATACATTATCAGTACAGATTATCAACAATAACATTATTTTTTTCTGACCGTTTAAAGTTGCCAAGTCCACTAAGAGGCCGTAAACTAGCGAACCGACCCTACCTCACTCAAGCGGCACGAAATTCGAAATATTTTACTTGCTGCCGCTATGTCTCATATAAGTGGCATAATTGTCTTTTTGAGAATGAATTATTTTTGAATTTCTTTAGTAAAACGAACAATTGGAATTGTTAATTTACAAATAACTGTAGTAGCGATGCATGCGCCATCAGACGGCTCTCACGGGAACTATCTTACAAAACTAGAACGTTGTTTCTACTAAAGCGCTTTGTTGATTTAATCTACATAATTGTGTTAATTCTACAATGTGTTATTGTTGAATATACTAAATCATGGATGTTGATTAGTATTTAGTAAAACCAACAATTGGGATTGTCCATTTTACAAATACCTTTGGTAACGATGCATGCGCCATCTGACGGCTCTCACGGGAACTATCTGACAAAACTAGAACGTTGTTTCTACGAAAGCGCTTTGTTGATTTAATCTACATAATTGTGTTAATTCTACAATGTGTTATTATAGAATATACTAAATCATGGATGTTGATTAGTATTTAGTAAAACCAACAATTGGGATTGTCCATTTTACAAATACCTTTGGTAACGATGCATGCGCCATCTGACGGCTCTCACGGGAACTATCTGACAAAACTAGAACGTTGTTTCTACGAAAGCGCTTTGTTGATTTAATCTACATAATTGTGTTAATTCTACAATGTGTTATTATAGAATATACTAAATCATGGATGTTGATTAGTATTTAGTAAAACCAACAATTGGGATTGTCCATTTTACAAATACCTTTGGTAACGATGCATGCGCCATCTGACGGCTTTCACGGGAACTATCTGACAAAACTAGAACGTTGTTTCTACGAAAGCACTTTGTTAATTTAATCTACATAATTGTGTTATTTCTACAATGTGTTATTGTTGAAAATACTAAATCATGGATGTTCAATAGTATTTAGTGAAACAAACCATTGGAATTGTTAATTTTACAAATAACTGTAGTAGCGATGCATGCGCCATCAGACGGTTCTCTTGGGAACTATAATAAAAATTAAAATGTTGGTTCTACGAAAGCTCTTTGTTGATTTTATCAACATTTGTGTGCAAATTCAACAAATTATTACTGTAGAATATGCTAAACGTTGATGTGAAATTAGGTTCAGTAAAACTAACATAGAGGATTTTTGATTATACAAATAACTTTAGTAGCAATGCATGTGTCACCTTACGTTTCTTGCTTACAGACCATACTTTAGTGTAACTAATACATTGATTTTGTAAATTCTACTAAACATGAAATGGCAAATGTCAACCTTTACTGGTTTTGTAAAACTGACAATTGGCTTTTGTAAAAACAACGAAGAATTTGGTTGATTTTACTGCTTGTAAGCTCAAACCATGCGAATTTAGTAAATTCAACAACTATACTTTTTCAGTGTACTCGTCCACCATGCCACGAACAAAATCGTTGCGTGACTGACTGACTGACTATCAACGCACAGCCTCAACTGTAAGTCCTAGAGACCTGTAAGTTAAATTCCATTTGGCGTCTATGTATTTATATTTGGAATGAAGGGTGTATTATGAAAGGAATATCCAAAATTCACCCCCTACCCCTTAGCGAGGGCAGCAGAGTGTTGAACTTTGTATGACGACCTATGTAGCGCGTCGGGCGAGTAGCCGGCTGAGATGCGAAAGGTTGCGGGTCCGATTCCCGCTGAAGGACAAATATGTTTGTATGATCTGCAGATATTTCTTCCAGGTCTGGGTGTTATGGTACCATTGTACTCGTAGTTTTTGATACCCACGAAACAAGGAATTCTAGTGTGGGATCAGGACTATGTATGTGACTGTTGGGTGTTGTTGTGTATGGAAAAAACCACACCCAGATGAAGTAACGGCGTCAAAGGCGTTCCACTAGTGCCACATGAAACTATTGTTGGCTGGACGCACAAAGGAACTGAGATATGACTAAATACCATTTCAGCTTAGTTTGACCTTTCTATAAGTAAATCTTTGGTTTTTACTTGGCTCCACTACGCGCGCCGCGTCACGCGCCGCCATAGCACGAGATAAGAGTAAAAACAATTTCCAATAAACAATCAGGGAAAGTGGAAATTTTCATGATACATGTCACATTACATTCCCAGGCTGAACCCTCTGGTTTACTATCTATAAAAGGTATTTTTCAAACTAAGTAAGTAAGTACCTATGTATTTTAGCCAAAATTATCTCAGTCAGACCTTGTGAAAACGTGGGCGCATCACTTCGCCTGGCTCTAGCTAGCTGGATATCGGGTCATCCATCAGCGGATATTGCGGACTATGATATAGATAAGCAGTGTGTGGGTGCTTCATAAAATGAAGTGAGCGTGTGGGCATATGTATAAAAAAGGAGTGGGTCTGCATGGACGAAGGTAACCCAAGTACCTGCCTATTGAACGGTAAGACGGTTGTTACATCCATGTGAACTAAAAGGTAGGTACCTAAGTAAATGGAATTATCTTCTGATTATACTGAGAATGACTGTAATTAGCCTCCTGAAATTATACATCATTATTCAGATTAAAAATATAAGTCCGGCCGACTGTTTTAGTTTGCGCAGAAAAGCGCAGACTGATATCCGACAGTAGCCGAACGTAGTATAGCTCTGACGCACTGTACCTATAGCTCTTTCCCACTCACATCTAAAAGACAACCGGCCGCGTTTTTGTCGCGAAATCGATTAACCAATGACAGCGCAAGATTTTAGCGCGCGATTACTATTGGTAGAAGGAAAGTTCCCGCGCTATAGAAATTGGTCTACAATTGGGGCGACTTATATTTTTGGTAAAACGGTAACGACGGTTATATTTGTAGGGTTGACCACCATTGGATAATGTGGGTAGGCATTATATTAGTAATAAACCAGTCAGTTTCCGACCTCGGTGTTTCATTGATTGTTCCAATATTAACCAGGGAAGGCCAAATGTATGTAAGGGAAGTACCTACATTTGTCAAGAAATATAGGTTTTAGGTAAAAGTATTAATAACCTTGGATCGGTCATGTGCTCTTACTAATGTTTGGCCAACCTTGAGAATAGTTTGACCCACTAACCGCACCGCTACTCGCATCACAGACGTCATATCTATAACCCTAGGGTCTTTGAGTAAGTTTGTGTCATATAATTGTACCTAAATATTGATACAAACACCGATAGATAGAGGCGTAAAGCGGTCTGCAGGTCTCAGCAGTGGGAACACAATAGGCTAATGATGTTTTGTTTATCGAGTTGTTTAAAGTACTTTAGACGCAATAAAACAGCTGTGTGACTTCATGCGACCTTATCGCAAAATCGAAGATAGCCACGCATGCTGATACTAAACAACATAGAAGCTCGACTGCCATTTGTCACGTAATATATGACAAAAGTAAGAAAGTAAAGAAACGAAGCTAAAGAGAGAAGTAAAAGATAGTTTAAAATGCATACAAATATAATGATAAGAAAGAGGTCGTGGGGTCAGGCCAATGTCACTTTTCACACCGTTCCGGACCGAGAAATACCGCACTCTCCTAGCGATCTCGTCCACAGCCCTTAGCCGTGCGGTACGGTCGTCAGTCCGCGTTCAGAGTAGGTAGGTACGCCGCGTCCAGAAGCCGATGGCGAGCAAACAGGTGTGTTTCGCACTCCGGCGCCTAGGTGAGTCACCAAGCGGTCCGAGCTTCTAGGTTTTAGTTAAATCCTATGCTGCTATGTTAGCTGCGAATATAGCAGATACCTACCTAGATACCTGTTTACATACAGAAAAATGTTTTAGAATGAGTTAAGAAAGGATACATAATACTTGTTGAAAGTTATGTTTTACAGAGGTAATTCCCAGGATACAACCTTCGATGAATGATCTTGAATCAGGAAAGTCCAAAACTGTAAGCCAAAGGTAAGCGCAATCAAGCTGCTCAAACTCGAAGCGCGAAATTCTTTTTTTTTTTTTTTTTTGCTCTTTACAGCTCATGAACACTTATTTCAATAGCGAAAGTTGATTTCGCGAGAACTAGGAGACTTAACACACATGTGTGTTATAAGATACTATAATATAAGATATATATCGGCGGTGGATGCTCACGCTTGTGGCGCGATATTCTTTTTTTTTTGGTGTTTTTTGCTCTTACAGCTCATGAACACTTTTCAATAGCGAAAGTTGATTTCGCGAGAACTAGGAGACACCATGCGTGAGCATCCACCATAAGTACCTTCTAAAGCAGACTTGTCAACTAAGAAGCACGTGTTGAATACAGGACGGAAGTGACCCTACGGTCGGTGGCCCCACACGTCATCAACGAGGTCAGTTTCATAAATATTGCAACGTGAATTCCTCAAATTAAATTTAATAAAGTAACTGTCCCTTTCTCGGAAACAGTTAAAAACCTGGGCGTGTTTACGCTGATAGCTGCGTGTGTCTTGGGGGCCGCAGCTCAAATCTGTGAACAGGAAGCTTTTTGCTTCTGCCGGTTCGCTAAGGAGGCTACAGACCGTTCACCGTAAGATGTCCTGCTATTTAGGTGGCACTATCCCCAAGGCAGGGACCCGCTTACGGTGAACGGTCTGTACGTAACGTTCTTCCAACAGCTACTAAAATTGCACTTGCACAATCACTCCTTCTACCTGTCTTAGATTATGCTGATTCCTGCTATCTCGACCTCACGGAGAACCAGCTCAATAATTAGGAGCGTCTTCAAAATTTATGTAAAGGTTTATTTTTGGACTCCGAATATATGACCATATTTCTGAATTTCGAGTACCTTAGACTTAAGTGGCTCCTTATTCGTTCTCGCCGGAACACTCACATCCTTTCGCTCTTTACAATATCCTTCGTTTTCTGAAGGAACAATTCGAGTTCCTTTACTGTCCCAATCTACGAGGATTATAAAATAAACCCTAAAACTTTTCTAGTAGACGTTATTTGGTATTCAGTAAAGTCTATATTTGCAGGAAAAAATATTCAGTCGAGTTGGGAACTCCTCGCCCCTGATATCTGGCATCTCTCCACTGTTCCAGTGTCGGAATGTCACTTGTCGAGGTGTCGAAACTTGAAATCGGGTGATTGGGCATTTTCGCCAACAGCTGGCGACAGGCGCGCCGCCACTCGCGCTCCCGCCTCCCGCCTCCCGCCTGACCTAAATACTGGAGAACACCTGCGAAGGCCTGTGACCTGTAACTGTGAGGTACAATGGCTACATTGGTAGCTCGATACTACGCTAATACCCATTAAGTGTAAGTAAATAGGAATAGCTCAAAAATGGACAACTGCCTATAAGACGAGGCAAGGTAAGTAAGTGCATATAGTATATTACTGCTGATGCCTTCAAGTCAGCTGAAAATGGTTGAACGCAGCTGACGCTTACATACCTACATAAGTATATGATAGTCTGGTCGCGGCTAAGGCGTGTAAAATTGTTCTCAAACATAATGCTACCAAAATGTCTCAATCTATCAGCATTATGAGAATCCTTGATTTGTATAGTGATAAGTATTCCCTTTGTGATAACACGACAGAATATATAGAGGTTCATACTCAATTGCTGGCCCAGATTGGCAAGGTCGATTTGTCTTGAAGAAGGTCCTCGAAAAATGCATGAAGATCCAAGCATGTTTGAGGAAAGTATATAACTACTACATAAATTATAACTATTATTATAACATCCTATAGTCAAAAAGTAGGCATATTCCTACCCCAGGGCTTACTTAGGGACCTAATGGACTTGACCCTGATAACTACAAGGTTAATAATTAGGTCTGATAAGGTCTGATAATTAGGTTTCCTCCTCGTTCCCTTCCATTGGTTTGAATCTTCAAGGGATCGATCAGGAATTTGAAAGTTGCCTGAACATTTTAAGGGATCGAACAGGACGATCAAAGTCGACAGGATCATAGCCAAGGGATCCAACAAGAACTACTCATCTGAACCACTTATGGCTCAGACAACGTGCGCTTGGAGTGTACAAAAACTTTACATTACTACTATGTACATTACTTTAAACATTACTTTACTTACTTTATATGTGTGCCAGAGGTCCATACAACTTCTAATATACCTATTAATCCCACGGGACGTGTTGGGACTATAATATTAGACGTCCGGAGACGATCATATCGTAGGAAGTCCTGTTTGCTTTTTTTACGGGAACAGGGAACGAGTTAGACTCGCGAACCTATCTAGGCTTTTTATTAGTAGTAGAGCTTTTTTGTGAAAGAGTTCGTTCGGGGAAGCACTACCATCATACCTAATTTCTGCCGCAAAGCAGGAGTGCTCGCATTGCTGTGTTCCGGTTTGAAGGGTATATCTAGGTGCCGGTGAAATTACAGGCACATGAGACTTTTCATCTTTATGACGAGTCATAAAGACTCGAGGACGCAGGCGCAGTGCAATGCCTTATAAGGTGCGTCCTAGGTGGACGTGACCTGTGTGATAATGCACTGTTAATTGGCAGAGGGTACCGCTTAACATCACGTGGGCCATCTGCTTCATCCATCAAACCAAGTAGTATAAAAAAAGGTATGTAAATACATACCTTTTTTATTTACATGCTTGTAAATACAAGCAGGTCATCAGACAAGGTCGGCCACATCATCACGTAACTACACGACTCCTCGCGTCGCGCGGCATCACAAGTAGTTACTACTAACTTGCTCCACTTGGCAGTCAGAGTGTCTCCGACGACGGCGATGGCGCCAGATAACAAAGCACGTAATATGTGAAGGTCGAATGCTGAGCACTCGAAGACATCACGAATGATGAAATGTAGCAGCTAAGACATGATACAGCTAGACCAGCCGGCCTAGCCAAGTGGCATTCGCTTCGAAGCGATTCCATTTCTACAGTCGTAATACAATACAATAGACCACGTGACATTTCGATAGCTTACGTCAATCTCATACATTGTTGGCTTTTCTACTAGCGTCATCGCTATTAGAATGTTACTTTGTCTACGGCCTCTGAAGAGACCAAGCCCAGCACTCGTTGTTGGTGTACAAGGTATCTTCGGGCGTGTTCACCCACCAAGGTGGGACCAAGAACCACCAGTGGGACCACTATCCAGTGACACGATGAAAGAAGAAGTGAGATGACCGAAGGAGGATATAAGACACAATAATAAATAAATAAATAATGCTAGACGGTTCACACAAGATTATCTAGCCCCAAGCTAAGCAGCTTGTGTAAATGGGTACTATATAACTGATACACAATAATCTCTTCTTCTTCTTCTTCTTCTTTATATAATGGCTTTTGAGGAGTGCTCCAACCAACTTCGCCAATGTCAAGTGATATAATTATATTTTTTATATTGTAGTCAAGTCGTCAATAGTCTCCGTCAAGTCATAGGCCAGTTTAAATAGTGGCAGGAAAACCGAGTTTTTGCAGGAAAAATTCCACCATTTCGAAAAGACACGAAATACACCTAAATTTAACGACACCACACATGTGTTTTTTTTTTTAATTTAGTTTATTTAGCATTTTATATTTGTTAATTTCAAAAATGGCAGATAATCTTGTGTTGTGTGTAATTGTGGAAACCCACAATAATCTCATCCCACTAATATCATTAATGTAAAAGTTTGGATATTGATGTTTGGGAGTTTGTATATTTGTTACTAATTGTAAGTCACGCCAAAACGGCTGAACCAATATCGATGAAATTACACAGACCATTATGACCTAGATTGAGCAAAAATACTTTTGACTTCTTTGTTTTTGTTCTGGGTCTGTGTGTTGTGGTGCCATGGTAGTAGTAGATTGCTAGTTGGTACCCACGACACAGGGGATCCTGTGTGGGATCAGACTATGTATGACTGTTGGGTAGTATGTTATTAATTATATAACGTTTACTAGTACCTATTATTTTATCTGTGCTTTGAATAATATCCTCGTCTGTCAAATCTACAGTCCAAAACATACCTGCCGGCCTAGCCAAGTGGCGTTCGCTTCGGAGCGATTCAATTTCTACAGTCGTATGTAATACAATACAATAATAATTGACCACGTGACATGTCGATAGCTTACGTCAATCTCATACATTGTTGGCTTTTCTACTAGCGTCGTCGCTATTAGAATGTTACCTTGTCTAAGGCCTCTGCTAAGTATAGTCTACTAGAATTTAAAAAACGTCCATAAAAGCATGTTTTCAAAAATTCTGAGGTATCATCCGAGCATAGTCAAAAGCGTGAGACGCTTTCATTATGAGATGTTATACCTACCTTGAAATAGCTAATCTCGTAACCCGTAATTAAATCGAGTCAGTAGTTATTAAACTGCCTGCTAAAGAAGCCGTTAGCCGAAGCATGCTAACAGCCAATTAAGAACTGTGGTTACACTTGTTTTAATTATGAATTTGTGTCTATTGAAGTACCTAAGTAAACACTTCATAAAACCACCCCACAATACAAAACAAACCTTGAATCTGAATGCGTTGGTTGAATGTGGAGAGTGTGTTGATCGCGTGATGGTGCCTTCATGCAGTCGGATCAAAAAGTGGACAGGTAGGTACAGAATCGTGGTCGTGGTAATTTCATTAACATACAGGAAGCATGGTAGCCCAGTGCAGAGCCTGTTCCGTATAGCTAGTATATAATTAAGGTAGTGTGTCGTCCGTCGTACGTACTCCAATCCCGTTATCATTCCACCAAGTTGTATTAAGTGTATTTTACTGACCCCTCTCAAACATACCGTGTAGGTAGTTTTACGCCAATTAGGTAGGTATTCAATATTAGGTATTCAATAAATGGCGGTGTCTGCTTTCCACCAAATGGACCGACTGTTTGTTTGTCACCATAAAATTTAAGTAAAAGAAAGAAAGATAAATAAATAAATTTTTAACTACAGCATCAACAAAATCAGTTAATTACATACAAACTAAGCTACTAATATTTATCAACAATAGATCTTAAGTGTTATCGACTGCCCTCACACTAGGCTGAGCCTGTATCGTGAGGACCAAGCTTACGATTAATAAAAATAACATTAATTTAGCGTCTCGGTCCAACTGATTCTAGTAAATTGGTACGATATTACATAGGTGCAAGGTAATAAAGGTTGTAAACATTTCATAAATTGGAGACTGTAGGTATATTAACGCCCTCAGCTTTAGCAGTCCAGTCAACGCAAAACCTCCGTCCACTAGGATTGATCATTCACTATCATCATCAGGCTATAGAGAAGTCGTGTGCCACTTCTTGCGACCTTTAGATATCGTCGGTCCATGTCCTACACTGCGTCATCTGGTTCGTAGCCGCCTCTCGAGTGTATAAACCCCTTATATTTATGAGATACCTAAGGTGCCAGGGTCCTTGACTTTCAATGCCCGCTGACCTTCCATGATAGTGCGTAAATAAGTCTTATTAGCAAGCAAATGAAATAAGCTTTCAAATCTTTGTTGATGAGTTTATGTGCACAGGCCAAGATTGCGTAGTAAGTAACGTGCCGAGAGTTAAAAGCTTCGTAGGTAAGTAAAGCTAAGGCCAAACCAACGCGTTCAGCCCGCGTCCGCGGCGGCGTGTACGGTGGCGATCCATTGTCTTACTATTGTCGACCTCTGTGGCGCGGCGGGCGAAAGGTCGCCTGAGACGCAGTAGGTTGCGGGTTCGATTCCCGCCTCGGAACAAATATTTGTGCGATCGCAGATATTTGTTCAGGGTGTTCTGGGTATTTTCTATGTATAATAAAAAATATAGATCTATGTATGTCTTGTATTAAGTATATCAGTTATCTAATACCCATAACACAAGCTCTGCTTAGCTTGGGGCTAGATAATGTTGTGTGAACTGTCCAGCATTATTTATTTATTTATTGATCGTCACCGTGCACGCCAGTTAGGACCTCAAAAATCATGTTAAATATCCCGTTTCCAGTCAAAAGTAAGGTACCTATGTGCATAAACCATGATAGTTTCAAAAGTTATTCCTGATAGATTACAATGGGGTTTATTTCCTCGGTAGAAGAGTCGAAATGGTGCCTGCATTAACATAGTTCTAAAAACCAGTATCACAGCAGTAGTTACAGTCCAGAAAAACTTTAGAAAAACCCCTAATTGTAGGTATTATCAAAATGTTACTTTGCACATTATGACAAAACAACGTAACGTAACTTTTGATAATTTTTAAAATGAGTACTTATTCAATGAACTGAATTTTGATTTTACAGGTCAACGGAGGTCGCATAACTGAGTCAATCCCTGAGGTATGGGAGGGGTGTTTTCGTTACGTCAAAATGAAGTATGGCTTCATGTCATCTGATAATTTGAGAGACGAAAACACCCCTCCCGTACCGCTCCCATACGACTGACTCAGTTAAGCGCTAGACCTGTAGTTACTTTTCCTGCAGTCATTTTGGAGATGACTTGGTTATCTTAGCTTGGCGTCTACACTCAAGTTGCCATACGCTCAGTACTAATCAATCAAATAACGGAAACATGGACGCCTTTTTGTCCGTCGCACTACTCACATGTCATCTTCTTTTATTGATCTTATTTATTTATATGGCTTTCTCTGGTTACGTACTTTCTTGATTTGTTGGTTTGCGTTTGTAACATAATAGTTACGAAACATTTATGTGAAAGTTTAACATATCGATTCGCCATTGTGACGTTTCGTAACTTTCAGTTAATTTCAGTCTATTGGAAAAGGAGCGTCAAGTTTTGGATTTATGAATGTTTCGCAAAAATTGTTTCTTTAACATCGCAAACAACGTCTTCCTAATTTTAATTATGCATACCATTGTTTAGGTAAATTACAAATGCATACCTATATAGCTTTGCAAGCTGCTGCTTCACAATTTTTTTTTTTTAAATGATTCAAATTCTTTTTAAACAAATTCTTTGTAGTAAATAATTTTAAATTTAATTATGCCGAATTTAATTTCGCATATATACGAGTATTATCATGTTTTTCGTGTTTTCATTTCTTAAATGTTTACCTAGTACTACTACTCACCGGTTCTTTCTTGGTCACCATGCATTAGGTCAGAGCCCAGCTTGAGGTATGGTGGCCCTGACAAGGGCTGAGTGACCAATGGTGAAAGGACCACTGTGGTGAAAGGATCCAGTGCGCCTCGTAGAGGCTCTTTTCATGCACGTGTCGTGAATTTTCTAGTAAATGTTGGTTTCTTCACGATGTTTTCGTTCACCGCTTAAGAGCACGTAATATTGCTTGCTCATAAAGTTATTATGAATTTCAAAAAATTATTATGAATTTTAAAAATTATCATTTCTAAGGCTTCTATCTACTTATTTCGTATATGGCTACTTCGTAAATTGCTTGATCATAAATTAATTTTCTGAAAATTAGAACAATATTTCCGAAATTGTAAAAAACTAACAACAAGCAAGCAAGCAGGAAGGCAAACACGTACGCTAGCATACATGCAACAAACATGCAAACAAGCTCGCAAACTAGCAAGCTTGATATTATTTGTTCCGTGGTCCCTGGTCAGAATAGCTTAGCTTGAGAATGGGCTATTCCATTAGTCCTTACCAATGTATTTCTCGTGGCTGGTGGGTTGTGTTTTTTTAACCCCCGACGAAAAACGAAGGGGTGTTATAAGTTTGACGTGTCTGTGTGTGTGTGTGTGTGTGTGTATGTATGTGTGTGTATGTGTGTGTGTGTGTGTATGTGTCTGTCCCACCGTAGCTCCCGAACGGATGAACCGATTTAGTTTTTTGTTTGTTTGAAAGGTGTGTTTGTCGGGAGAGTTCTTAGCTTTGTTTGATCAAAATCGGTTCAGCCGTTCAGCGTAGGGGGTTTTTTTATTTTTGACAAAATTAATTACTTTTTGTACCTATCTCTTATGATAGTAATCATTATCGAAGTCTGTTCATTACCATTCTTTGTATTCCGAGTCAAATAGATGCCAAACTACCTCTTTGGGTACCCAAAAGTATTTTTTTCAGTCAATAGTGGGTCCTGCTTTGTTCTCACACCCACCATCAGAATAATAAAGATAACTTTATGTCACTTAGAATAGGTACAACAAATCATAATTAACATTTGCATTAATTTCAAAGAGGTTCGTAAGTATAATGAAATAAGAGAACTTTTCCTTCCGTGCTAGTTAAAAAACTGTGTTACGGCAAGGTAACGCTTCTCACCCCATAAAGAATAGTCCTTTAGATATTTTTAAGTACCTAATAAAAATACTGTATACCGTGATAATACGTTGAACTTGGCCTACTTATTGTAATAGTAAGCTAATCCCGTTAGAGTGGCGACATCCTGTCCCTTAAACATTACTTCCTGCTCGTAAGAAGGATATTGTGCAACAATAATTTAGACAATTTGCATTTTTTTTTTACTTTGTTAATCACGGAACAGGCAGATGGCCCACCTGATGTTAAATTCAAATTCAAATTCAAAATCTTTATTTCAGGCTTACTGAGAAATGCACTAAACCTAAACAGTAAGCCCATATCAACATAAATACCTTAGAAACTAACATACACATTAAAAAAAACACTTTATTTATTACTTAACACACGTGTGATCGCCGACGCGTCGCGGCCCAGGGGATCACGTGACAGGCGTCTCTTGAACCGCCGGAACTTCACCCCTTTCGGCCAGAAGTCAGGGCTCAAGTAAGTCATCACATTCACCATAAATGAGCTAAAGCTCACATTATGACGAGAGTCCAACTTCATGACCCTCAAACCCACTCCGGCTTTCTTTCTGATGTATTCCACCACCTCTACGGCCTTCACGTCGAAGTAGACGCGGGACACGTAGATCTGCGTAGTGGGTACCTCCGCTCGGAAGTGCTTCTCACTGGATACATAAGTACCACACTGGTTCCGGCTAGAGGGCTTCCGTTTCTTCCTTATCACCTCGATAAAGCCCTCTGCATCACAGGGCTCCTTCCTTGGAGCCCTAGCGGTTGCAGCGCTATGAACTGGTTCACAGCTCCGCTTCTTCCTTTTTCTGAGAGGCAGCCGATTTGTTAAGCTGTAACCTCTGCCTTTAACAATGAATTACCTCATGTAACCAAATACTTATATTAGTTTTAATAGAAGTCTTTGTATATATCACGCCCACCTAGGACGCGCCCTATGTGGCATTACACTGCGCCCTGAAACATAAAAATGAAAAGTCTCATGTGCCTGTAATTTCACCACATTACATTATTAAGTATCATCCACCTTGCGTTATTAAGTAGGTAAATTACATGATGCGAGCTGACGAGGAATTGTCTGTTACAAACGTGCTCAAGCTCCACAGATCGTGCTAGTCACCTGGCCCAATCTAAATGGGAATCAGTACTTTGATTGCAAGCAATTTCCTCACTCAGTTCCAATGGTGTGGGGCCTCTGGAACTTTACATTCCTTCTGGCAGCTTCTCTATGGTTGGTGCTGTGCCATCACTGCCAGTGCGGTACGGGGCGGTTGAACAGCTTGGCCACCACGGATTATCGTGCACCAGGGCCGCTGGGCACTCCCGTCACGTTAGCCTTATCATTCGCTGGGGTTAAAATTTCCATTAAGGACCATTGATATATGGGATTGGGAGGAAGTAATGAAGGGGGGATGAGAGGGCTACCCCCCTGTACCATCCCCATCCCGCGGAACCCCATGGTTATGGAGATATCTAAAATATAAAAAAGTTTTTAAAATTTTGGGGTTAAGTAGGTATGGTTTATTGGTTTAAAGCTATTGGGTATTGGCGTGCAGGTATCATTGGTTCGCTGCGGGCCCTGCCGGGCCACGCTCGCTTTCGGCTCTCCCGCAGCTCACGTGATCGCTGTTCTCTAGTGTTTTAAATCCATGTCGTACTGTCACTCATCTTGAAGTATGAGACTATGATATTACATAGGGTATTGCGTTTCCGCAACTTGAAAATTTGCAAAAAGCTTCCTATTGATGAGTACAATTTACAAAATAAAATATGAACTTCCAAATCAATGGTTCATAATGGAAAGTTTAGCCTTTGCCGGGCCTTTACCAGCGTCAGCGTTCTAGCCGTTCTAGAACCAAATGGTACACGACATGACGATGGTAAGTGGCCTAACGGCATGACTCTTGTACCGTGGGGGAGGAGGGAAGGCATTTATAAGCTTTTGGGTATTTATACCTAATGCTACGTGTGTTGATATCCTTTGCGCATTCTGCATTCTTTGGCCGTGCAGTGGCCGACTCGGCTGAGGATCTGAAAAGGCGCAAATATGCAAGTCTCGGCAGTGCCAACGTAATGAGCCTTTCGGGGTCGAGACTCTAGGTCCGAGCGGTACTGGGGCCCTTCGCATTTTCCATATTATTTCTGGTCGACTGTCTAGTTGAAGTGACGCGTGACCCGAGAGCTGGCTCTTATCTGGCTCAACGCATAAGCATTGCCATTCAGCGTGGAAATTGTACGAAGAGGACAAACACTCTAGATCGGCGAATTCAACCACAAATAATAAGCAAATCACCCATGATAATTGTGTACCACTACTTTATGGATATAATGTTTTGCAAAGAACTACAGATTTAAATTCACGACCTTTGGTAAAGACACAAATACGTAGCTATACGTTTTCACTGTACTTGTACTATGTATTATTTAATCTGTGCTGATACCTGGCAATGGGTACAATAATGAAATATGGTAATGATTTTGTACAATTATTACTTACCATCGTTCGCCCGCTGTTTCTCTCGCGTAGGACATTATTATATCTAGATCATAGTCATAATCTATATCTATACCGAATATCATCAAAATCAGTTTCATCACCAACACGAGAACAAACTCCCAAAGTTTCGTAGGAAGGACTCAGTTCGGTGTTTCGGTATAAATAAGCGCGTTGATGTCTTTTCTATGGAAAAAATAATTTGCATCATACCAAGCAACACTATAAAAATCAGCAAGGCTCCTACTGATCTCATATATGCGCATATGTATAGCTACTTATAACTTCTTAGTAAAGAAGTGATTTATGGCCTAGAAAGTTTGTAATGCGTGCCAGTTTATGTACAAAACAAACATATTAGGTGTGTCCTTATGAAAGGAATAGGTAAAGTAGTATAGGTATAGTAAGCGCTACGTCTAGGCACGCTAAAAGCAGAAATGTTTACTAGACAGAGGCTTTTATAAGACAGTGTCCATTCTAAGGTCAACTGCGTGTTGAAATTGCCTTGCAAATTCCGCTCCTATCCTCTAGATAAGCTGCTATTTTCGTGCTATTCAAATGTTACTCTTATTTCTATAGGCATTAGAGCTAATCAGTCCTCTCCGCAAGCTGGGGCCCTGCGAAGAGACACATAATATTTTCCGCGTGGGTAATTTGTCTAAAACTATTTAATGTTGATTACAAAGATTACGACTTAGTATCTTCTTACTAAGTTATTTAAAATACATAATTAGGTACCTATTTGAAATTCCATGCCAGAGAGATAATGGGGAGAATTATTGTGATTATAATGTAGGTAGAAAGGATGGACGATAGTAGATTGTCGAAACGGGAAGAGCGTGAATGGGACAGTGGGAACAGGTGAAAGGTCTTTTTTTTTTATACTACTTGAATGACGGAACAAGCAGATGGCTCACCTGATGTTAAGCGGTAACCTCTGCCTATGAACAGTGCATTACCTCATAGGTCATGTCCACCTAGGTCGCACCCTATGTGGCATTGCACTGCGCCCGCCATCCTGAGACAAAGATGAAAAGTCTCATGTGTAATTTCTATCTGGCTTGCGCCTAAGTATGTCTATACATAGGTACCTGTCAAGTTCCGATGACAATACAATATTACAGTGACATTATTATTAGTGACAGCAAACTGATCTGATGATGGAGACAGAAGCTGGACAACGGAACTCTTCGAATAGAGTGAGCAGTGTTTGGGCTCATTTTATGACTAAAATTCCTCACGGTTCCTTTATCTATGTAATTAGGCCAAAGTAATTATATAAGTACATAAATAAAAGCTTGTTTTGAAAAATATTTAACATTCTTTGAGGATATTATGGTTGAACCGCCACGGTTGCCAGATTCGGGCGCGGCGGGCAAAGGTTCGCCTGCAACGCAGAAGGTTGCGGGTTCGATTCCCGCCTCGGAACAAATATTTGTACGATCTGCAGATATTTGTTCAGGGTGTTCTGGGTATTTTCTATGTATAATAAAAAATATTTATCCATGTAATGTATTGTATTAAGTATATCAGTGGTGTTATCTAGTACCCATAACACAAAATCTCCTTAGCTTGGGGCTAGATAATGTTGTGTAAATTGTCCAGTATTATTTATTATTTGTTACAAATAAATAAAATACATACTAAGCCCACTGACAGTTGTGACTAAGCCGCAGTTGGTTAAAATACTTATACCTAATTACATTCATAGAGATGAATTTGGCATATTATATGTCTATGTATCTATCTAGATATCTCTATCTATATGTATCTATCTCGTTATGTATCTACGGTCATATAAATATGTTGATAATAGCATAGCAGACTGTATAATAGCATAGCAGACGGTAAGTCCGTTAAGGACGGTTAAGTCGAGCATCCTATTACTTATGTAGTAGTACCTACCTATAGTAAACTACATAATTATACTCGCATGCAGAGGCTCGGCCTCAATCGAGAGTGAAAACACTCCACCCACGAAAGTATCTGCCGTATTAACTGGGCCAGTGATTGCTCTCTACCATCGTGACTACGGCCTCGATCGTCAGTACGTATCTAGTGTCCATGTACGTACAACAATCCATAAATAGGTAGCATATAAATAGAAAGGCATCTATCAATCAATTCATGCTGAGGGATTTTGATGAAGAACACAAAGGTGGATGGTGCGAAAGCTCTAGTTGAAACATAGAGTTAAATTTTAAACGAGATCCACTTCTGTTATTAATAGGAACTTTTGCCAGCGGCTTCGCACGCGTGGTGTCAGGTAAAAGAACCAGTCTCAATCCCCCCTCCAACACCCTCAGCATCCATCCACACTACACACCAAATATTATCAAAATCCGCTCAACCGTTGTCCCGACAGATGTTGTCCTGTCCAATGCTTTTGAGTTCATACAAAAATCCCATAGGAAAAAGGACTTTCCGTTTTTGCGGAGTTTTACAGTTTTCCGGGAAACTTTTCCAATTTTTCTTTCCCTAAAAACCTTAGGCTGTTCCTCCAGGCAGAAATCTTCATACAAAAAAAAAACGCCACGTGCCGCTCGAAAAAGCGGTTTTTATTGAATATGTCGTGAAATATAGTTAATTTAAAAAAAAACCCGTGTTGAACCCTCCGTTTTATTGTATTGATTTTATTTGTCCAATTTTTGACCCAATAATCTGTACCATATTGACAAACAATCGAATTTAGCCAAAAGTCAGAGGTAACTTTGTGATTTTTTTTTATCAAGAAAATTGTGTCCTATCGTGTTTTTGTTTGGGTGATCCCTCGGTATTATAATGTAGTATCCATGCATATTTTTAATTTGAATATTGTACTTGATTTAGTCAGTTAAAAATCTAATCTAAGATTGGTAATTTTGCGTTATAGACCGACTATTACTAAAACTTTAAAAAAAAAAAACGAATCGTTCCAGCCCTTCTCAAGTGTCAATCAAATTCAATGCGCTTACTAAAGAACATCATTTAATTTTTATTTTATAAGTTACCTACTTACCTGTAGGTACCTGTAGGTATCATTAAACGTACTCTCTTACACAGGACTGTTACTTCTGTTATAACTAGCAGAAAACGATCAAGTTGAACAAAGAATGTGGATAAAAACATTAACAGCCTACAAAATTCGACACACTCCTCCATTGTTGTTAAGTATAAAATTAATAAATTAATAGCTAAGAAGACAATGGTTGCTACTATCTACGGACAATATCTTATTTGTATGGGTTACTGTCACGTTTCGTGATGTAAGCCATTGTCTGCCAGCCTGCCGCAAGGCTCACCGTTTGGACCTCTTTAGTTTATCATGTTCAAGTTCAGTTATGATTTGATCCATACTAATAAGTAGAAAGGATTAGATTCATCAATGGAAGGGTAAAAGGCGGCAGTTATCATTTTTGAAATATTTATTTTATTGTGAAAAATCTTAAAAACAAAACAGATTTATAAATTAGCAATCCATCCAATACAGATATTAATTTTAAAAACAGTTTCAAGGCATTCGTTTGATCAAAATCTTTATACATTAATAGCAATATACGCAAATACCTACACTATTTGATTCAATTGGAACCAAGTTCTTTTCTATTTTATTAATCAACAGATAAGGCAATTTTATATCACATTGTTTTTATTTTATTTATCTGGAATTTCAATAAATAAACTGGTGATTCAGTAAGCGTGGATCAAACGAATCAAAATGGTAAAAGACCCATTCAAATCACACCTATGTTCTACGATTTTCTTTTGTTTAGAAGTTGTGGCTCAAATGTGCCATTCGAGAGAATCAAACATGTCATTTATTTTAACTATTTTAATTAGTTTGATCATGGTTACTGAAAAACCCTGTATAATACAAGCTATATTTGTTTCATTTTATATTAAATTGGCTTTTATATAATTATTATGTAGGTAAGTCTATGTGTAAAGTATATTTTGTAGTAACATTCATAAATATTATCATCCCCTCTCCACCAGGCATTATTACTACAAAAACAATAAGTACCTACCTAAGAATCTAAAATTGCAACAACTTATACTATCAATCTCTATACTTAATTATTATCGGTTCTACTTCTATAAAATAATCTAATTTGACTAAAATTATTATGCTATGAAAACATTCTCATGTAGGTACTATATAATAAATACTAACATTACCTAACAGTGACATGGAACAGCTACGAGAAATTATTTTATAAATATTTTGTCTAGCTTTAGAAAGAAAATACATTTCAGCTAAATACGCTGAAAACTAAACTATAGGAAATTAAGGATGGTTGATATTACAACGCTCACAGGAACTACGTGACCAAGAATACCACTTAAACTGATATAAAATTTACAAACCGATCATAAGATCAATTGCATTATTTCTATGGAGCTGCGTGTTGAATCACTAAAGGGAAAAAGTGTGCATGCGGCAAATATGTGCATGTTTAGATATGTGTGGATTCTTTACTAGAAGAGTGGATAAGGTATGAGTATATCAAGGGAAGTTTGAAAGGACGTGACGGAAAGCTGAGGAGTTACAGCTTAGTTAGGTAGCGTGGTTGGACATGTCATGCGGAAGGAGGAATGGTATGGGACAAGAAGAATATTAAATAATTACAAATGGATGGATAAAAAATAACAGGTTGACCAAAGAAAAGATGGATGGATTGTGTGAGAATGACATGAGTGAGATAGAAAACATTTAGTGCCGAGCATACATTATCTGCGATAAGGGCAGAAAGATGATGATGGGGCTAAAAACTTTTAAGTTTTTAAGTTTTAACTGTTTACTTTTTACTTCTAAGAAAATGTAAAGACTATCTGACACTAAAATTATATATTTTAAATAGGATTTTGATCTATACACAGATATCAATTTACTAGAATAATATTATAATGCTTAATGTAAGTATGTGTCCTCAATCTTATCAAAGTGCTATCGGTTGAAGATTGTTTATCATTAGGTAGTACCTACCAAATTCAATAACAATAAGATATAGGTTTCTACAGTATGCAGGGTTCATACAAACTAATCCGAAGTCCAGCTCCGATTAACTAATTCAGAAGTATCATTCATGACAAGTCTTCCAAATAAATTTACAAACAAGAACCTCGTTGACAAAATTATGTCCTTTAATGATTTGTGTTTAGGTTCAGTTCCCATTCCCAAGACCCATACATACTACACTGTAAAAAACCTTTAATCCTTATAATTCTAAGTACTTTGCATCACATAACTACCATTACGCGCATGTGTTAGGGCATACACGTTTACAACATTTAGAAACTTGATGTAAAATTAAAACTAAAACCTTTAAAATCTAGAACTCTATTTCCAGTTTATGTAGAACCTAACGAACACAGTCCACCACTATTCGCAATGGGAAGGAATGTCTTAATTACTACGTGGTAGGTACGTATGAATAAATCATGTGTAGGTAATTACAAGACTTCATAAAAGAACGTAACAAACGAAAGTACCTACAGACGAAGTGGCTCGGTCTAGCGAGCAGAGCAGGCAAATGCTTTTACAATTTAATCTAAAATGACAATCGGAAACGTGGAGACACCTGCGAGGGACAATGCTGAGAGTAGATTTCATGGTGTCATTGATACATTTCTTGCAGCTAGTAATGTTTCTCACAGAAGCGATACAATGCCGAGCGCCGCACCGCACAGTGGCATACGGGAAAGCACGCGGCGCAAAAACCGGGAGAAGTTGGAACAATAGAAAGAAACCGTTGTACTCACACTCGGGAGCCGAGTTCGCAGCGCTCCGGCGGCTTTCCCCCCGCGCATGTACGAGGTAATTGCTGCGGATAACCATCATTTGCATTGTTCGCTATCTGGAGAAAATTAATTGCCGCAACCGATCACTGGCGAAGAAATCGATCACACGCTCGTCCGCGCACTCGAGGAATGCATACGCAACACTGTCCGCGTTCGCTTTTGTTACGGTACTCTCCGAATGCAAATCGGACCGCCCGATCTGTGCCCGATTCACCGCACACGAGGTCGCCGAAACCGGTGGTGCTCGTTCGCGTTACACTGACTTGCGCTCGGAAGCGCGATGGAATCCGGCATCACATTCCGCATACACAAACATTTGAACCAGCCTTTCCTTCGCAAATCTTGCTAGGCCGCACCAGCCTCCTGCTTCTGCTGGATGATAGACTCCCACTGCGCTATAAGTCTTGTAGAGCTCGGAGCGAGGAACTCTTGATCTGGGGATAGTTCGCACAACTGAGCCAGCGACTTGGCCGGCTTTAGGCTTCCAATAGAATCCTGTCCTGAGCTATTCCTCGGGGACGGAGACCTTAACTCATCATTCAAAGCTTCATACAACTCGCCTATGGATTTCGTTTGCTTTAGTTTACCGGGCATAGGGATCTCCTCGTCTTCAGACTCGGAACTGGTCTCATTATCGCTCAGGTCCAGGTCAAATGGCTTGGATTTCTTTCTCATTTTCTTCAGCTCATGTTCTCTATCTTTCATCTCTCTCAGTTCTTTTTGTATTTTCTCTTCAACAGGAACGAATCCTTTCCGGACGGGTTTGCCTTCTGACGTGCGCGTAATCACAGGGGGAGAGGTGATCACGGGGGCTACGACGGGGAAGGAGGGGAACACCAGGGGAGGCAGAGTCGTGGTAGGTGTTGCCGCGCCCGGTGTTGTTGGGATCTTTCCTTTGTTGGCGATGAATCTCTGCATGATGCCCTTTGTTCCATTCTGAGGAGCAAACCTCCGAGTGTATCCGTTTGTGTTCAGGGTGGTCTGTGCTGGTGGGGGGGAGGGGGCGATGGGACCCAACAGGTGTGAGGTGGACACTGCCCTATTGAGTGTCTTCTGGGGTATGTGGTCACCGTTCACATGCCCGTTTTGCTGGTGCACGTCGATGGTGGACTCGGACAGGAGCCTGTTTATCCTGAAGTGTCCCTCTTTGAACTCTCTCTCCCGCTCCGTGACTTCTATGATCTCTCGTTGGATCCTGGAGAGGGGATCCTCTTTCAGCATTGACTGTAACAAAAAAGAACAGAAAATTAAGATCTATCGAGTTAAACACGTAACCCAACTCAGTTTGGACCCTACCGAGCTGCTGACCATACCACGACTGCACCACAGTACATAGCCATTTTATTATGTAGGTATAATTAAACACTTTATACATTTATGTTGTTACAGTCTTCGACCAAAGTATTTTACGTCGATGGTTACAGTAATCTGATCATATGTGAACAAAAAATACGTCTGCGCATTCTCGCTGCGCAGTGAGCACAAAATTGATAGGTAGGTACATTACAAAATTAAAATTAAATAATTCGTAAATTCGCTATCTGTAAGAATCCTGTTAGGGGAAGCCAGCGGCAAGGTCAAATTAAGGAGGTACATAGGTATTTCGTTGGTAACTCGTTCTTTCTAGACTTGATTGTTTGTTCTCTGACGATCTCTGTGGCGCGGCGGGCGAAGGTTCACTCCCCGAAGGTTCGATTCCCGCCTCGGAACAAATATTTGTACAATCTGCAGATAATTTTTCAGGGAGTTCTGAGTATTTTCTATGCATAATAAAAAATATCTATCTATGTAACGTATTGTATTAAGTATATTTAGTTATCTAGTACCCATAACACAAGCTCTGCTAGCTTGGGCTAGAGAATGTTGTGTGAACTGTCCAGCTTTATTTATTTATTTGTATTCAATGTTTAGACCTATATCTGCGAATCATTGGATCGGTAAGTAGGTAAGTCCAACTAAATACTTACCAAAGGTCAAGTCTGTCACATTATGACCGATATTCAGCGTACAACTAAGTAGGTATGTACTCTCTAATGGCTATACAGTCATAAAGTAATGACTTACGACTAGGCATCAGTTATACAGAATGCCCCTTTAAATAATGTTAAGTGGCCGTATAGAGATGGCGCATCCCTAAGGGGTAGGGCTGCCAGCAGTGGCGTAACAATAGGGTGGCAGGGCTGGCAAAATGCCACGGGCCCCCGACGCAAGAGGGCCCCAGCCCAAGAAACCGCGAGCTCAAAAATATATTTTTTACATTGTACCCGAGTATTTTATTTTAATTGAAAAGTATATTTTTATAAGTTCTGCTTAAAACCCAAAGTGAGACAACTAATTTTTTGTAAATTTTCAAATTTGCGACGGGCCCATAACTAAATTGTTTAAAATTTTCGAATTTGCCACGGGCCCCAGATGGTATAGTTACGCCACTGGCTGCCAGACATGAATCATCAGATTATCCGCAACAAATCACAAGAAAACCCGCTTTTACCCGTTTTCAAAGTTCATACACCGAAATAGGGGTATGTTTTTAGGGCCGCTAGATTCCTTTTCACTTATAGACACCCGGTATAATATAGGTAATAACTTGACCTTTATTAATTATGACTCAAAGAACAAACAAGGAAACAAATCAAACCTTATATAGAAATATTATTGATGTGTCTCAAGATAAATGTGAGAAAATCTAGGCGTGTCCTTTTTAACCCCCGACGCAAAAACGACGGGGTGTTATAACACCTCAAACTTATAAGTTTGACGTGTCTGTGTGTGTGTCTGTCTGTGGCATCGTAGCTCCCGAACGGATGGAGAGTTTTTTTTTTGTTTGAAGTGTGAATTAGTCGGGAGTGGTCTGATCATGTGGTGAGGTGGTGTTTGATCAAAATCGGTTCAGCCGTTTCATTGCGTTGAGGGTTTTATAATTTTTACAAAATTAATTACTTGTATATCACTCCACCCTACCTTGTATAACTACGTATATAGGTACGAGACTGTCACGTATTCCTATGCCGTACGTAATGAAAGAATACGTATGCCGTATTCTTATGCCGGTATTAGTCGTTCCTCCAATTTGCCTCGACTCGACTCAACCTCACTCCTATTCTATTTATATAGAATATCAAATATCCTGGAGTAAGGCTGAGTCGAGTGGAGGAAGGTTTAAGGCGTAGGTATACAGAGCAGATTGGTATTATTTGGAGGCTTTATACTCAAGAGGAGTCAATGATATGTGCTGAAATAAAATTGATGTCATTCATTGACTTTTTATCTGTAAAGTGAACGTACAAAAATGTTCTACCTGTTCTGTAATAATTAAAAAAATACGAGCGAGCCTCACAGAAGTCGCATATGATGTGTATCATCTGATATCTCACCTCCTCGGTAATAAGCAACGTGGCTGATAGTACCAACCTCTCGGAAAAATAAGCTCTTTCTTACATCTCACCTCATTGGTAATACGCAAACATGGCTGCTAATACCAACCTCTCGGAAAAATTCGCGGTTTCTTACATCTCACCGCCTTGGTAATAAGCAACGTGGCTGATAGTACCAACCTCTCGGAAAAATAAGCTCTTTCTTACATCTCACCTCCTTGGTAATAAGCAAACAGGGCTGCTAATACCAACCTCTCGAAAAAATTCGCGGTTTCTTACATCTCACCGCCTTGGTAATAAGCAACATGGCTGATAATACCAACACCTCGGAAAAATACGCGCTTTCTGACATCTCTTTGATAATTTTATTTTATTTTTATTTTATTTTATTAAATAGTACACCCAACACAGACACTACCACATTAAAATAAACAACAAAAAACGTTCCCGTAATTATAGGGCATCACAGCGTGCGCAAGAAATACAACATAACAGCTTATTACAGGGATACATAGGTAGTTAGGTAGTAAAATATAGGATAAGAAATTTTACTATAAAAACTTTGGTGAATCATATCAATTATTTAATAAGAAAGGTTTTTTTTTTTATTGTATAGGATAAGAAATATAAAAATACTTATAACATACAAAGACAAAGGATAATAATTTATAGAAATAATACATCGTTTAGGCTAGAATTTTACTTAAATTATAGATATCGAATGTTGCGGTATAAAATTCAACTATTTGTCTAACAAGTAGGTTACAAAAATGTGTTAAAAATTTCACAAATTACATAAGACATGAGTTCTTTTAAATGTTTTACAACATGGCTGATAGAATAAATGCGCCCTAATCACTCCCAGAGATTGCAAGAAAGCGAGAGGAAAGATGTTACACATCAATAAATAATAAAAAAAATATGTACCTATTCGACATGGTCGAAATAACGAGATATTCAAATTAATTATCTGCAATGTCTTATCGCGGTATCGATCGATTCTAAAGTAAAACGCCGATCTATCGATAACTGTAATTATTTCTTAGTGATAAGGTAAGACTCTGTATTTTGACTATATTATTATTTTTACTTTCTAAGTAGTAAGTACCTACCTACCTACCTTTTTTTTGTTTGCTTTGCACGGCTTGTGCATTTGCCATAAGCACATACCTTACCCTGTGGCGCGGCGGGCGAAGCTTGGCCTTCGACGCAGGAGGTTGCGGGTTTGATTCCCGCCTCGGAACAAATATTTGTGCGATCACAGATATTTGTTCAGGGTGTTCTGGGTGTATTTTCTATGTAGAATAAAAAAATATCTATCTATGTATAATATTGTATTAAGTATATCAGTTATCTAGTACCCATAACACAAGCTCTGCTTAGCTTGGGGCTAGATAATGTTGTGTGAACTGTCCAGGCTTATTTATTTATTTACTGAGGGTAGGTACCAGAATACCTAGGTCACAGATAATATAATCCTAGGTACATTTCTGTCACTTATGTGAATGTCTCAGGCATTTGGAGAAGACAAGCGACTGGGCACAAGTTTGTCGAAAAACGTCGTATGATACACGTGTGTATTGATGATTACCGTCCTCGGCTAACGGTTTGGGTCTCAATGGCGCCTCAGCGGTAATCACCAACATTACACACTAGTACCATAATGTTCTATTATCTAGTTGAACCTTCGTGCGTTTTTTTATGACCTGTGTCACATATTAATATCTTTCTGTAGCCTGTTTCTGTACCTACCTAATTAAATCAGATGTGGCCGCACCGGAAAAGGACGGTCTGATAATCCTAGGTAGGATTATCAGTCCGTCCTTTCCCGGAGTATAGATAGATAGATAGATAGATTAACTCTTTATTGTACACAAATAACACACAGAAACACAAAACATAACTCAATAACAAAAAAATAACAGAAATGTACAATGGGCGGTCTTATCGCTTATAGCGTTTTCTTCCTTTTTTTTTTCTTTCTTTTGATTTTTCTTTTTTTATGATACCTACCTACATAATGCCTATTTCTATTGTAGCAGTATTTGTATCTAGAGTAGGTTACCTGAAATATTTCGATCGTGATCGAAGAGTTGCCTTCGTTGCTCGAACGGAGATGTTGCAAGCATCGACTTAGATTTCCTAAATTAATTAACTAACTAAAAACATCATCCGCATTTCACAAGGTTATTAAATGTTTCGAAAACATTAAAATGTTTATGCAGCGATTATGTAGATTAAAATATGCAATGAGTTGCAAGGCTGGCGTCATTAGCAGTGATGGACACATCAGCAAAATATGGCTAAAATGAATATTTAGGTAAGTTATAATTGGAAAATAAGGTCAGTTATATCTGAGTTGCCATATTGACTGACCTACACATGGCCATATTTAGTTTCACTCGCAACTGCTCTAGGTACTTTTAGCTAGTTTTGTTACCTATCTAAGTAGGTATTCGATTGAAGCTAATGCTAAGTACATAAAACTAAGGTTGTACCTGCGAGATTAAAATGCTAAGAAGTCAAAAAACTTAATATCAACGCAATAAAACTTTTTCGTGTTTTCCAAAAATCTACTAAAGGATCATCTTTCCCTATCTAAGTGGACATACTTTTTGAAATTTGGTTAAATGTTAACCAAATTAATGTTTTTACTTCGACTTGTGATCGGTCTCCTAATTGATTTACGAAAATATAAGGAAAAGACGTCATCACTATTGAATCAGGTAGGTATTTTAAAAATATTTGACTAATATCCCAAAACTATTTTACTACACCTAGGCAGATACAAATAATAATGAGCTTAGAAACAATTTAAAAAAAACGAGGGCCCATATCAACCTGACGCAAGGATCATCTTATGCCACACTAATCTCAATATTCAAAAATACGAGGTTCATATTACCTTACGTAATGATCATCTTACCCCACACTACTCTTAATATTCAAAAATACGAGGATCATATTGCCTTACGTAAGGATCATCTTACCCCACACTAATCTCAATATTCAAAAATACGAGGGCCCATATTAACCTGACGCAAGGACCATCATACCCCACACTAATCTCAATATTCAAAAATACGAGGGCCCATATTAACCTGACGCAAGGACCATCTTACCCCACACTAATCTCAATATTCAAAAATACGAGGGCCCATATTAACCTGACGCAAGGATCATCTTACCCCACACTAATCTCAATATTCAAAAATACGAGGGCCCATATTAACCTGACGCAAGGAACATCATACCCCACACTAATCTCAATATTCAAAAATACGAGGGCCCATATTAACCTGACGCAAGGACCATCTTACCCCACACTAATCTCAATATTCAAAAATACGAGGGCCCATATTAACCTGACGCAAGGACCATCTTACCCCACACTAATCTCAATATTCAAAAATACGAGGGCCAATATTAACCTGACGCAAGGATCATCTTACCCCTCACTAAACTCAATATTCAAAAATACGAGGGCCCATTTAACCTGACGCAAGGATCATCTTACCCCACACTAAACTCAATATTCAAAAATACAAGGGCCCATTAACCTGACGCAAGGATCATCTTACCCCACACTAAACTCAATATTCAAAAATACGAGGGCCCATATTAACCTGACGCAAGAATCATCTTACCCCACACTAAACTCAATATTCAAAAATACAAGGGCCCATTAACCTGACGCAAGGATAATTTTACCCCACACTAATCTCAATATTCAAAAATATGTGGGCCCCTATTAACCTGACGTAAGGATCATCTTACCATACACTAAACTGAATATTCAAAAAAGCATACTCTAATTAAGCAACGACATTATAAAGGTGGCATTCTATGGGAGAGGCATGCCCAGCAGTGGACTTCTACAGATGATGATATAGGTACTTTTAATTTTAAAATCTTATACCTGTTGTTTCTGCATCAGCGCAAAAATCATGTTAGTCATCAAAATTCATTTTTAGGGGCCACAAAATTGAAGTGGATTCTTTTGATCCCTTGGGCTTGATCCCTTGTGTATGCAAACGAAGTTTTTTTTTAACGAGTGAGCGAAGTGGTGGAGTCTTTGCAACTACTGCCAAATTGCTTTCATCTGTCTGTATGTTGGTACTTGCGTACCTACAGGCCGTATTTTTATCCGGGTTCTACCTACAATTTCATAGAACTTTTGCCATCGGTGATTTTTTATTAGAGGTGTATATCCCCAAAAAGGGGGGAAGTTTGCTGCGGCGCCATTTACCGGAGTTTGATAATATTTGGCAGAAACATTTGGTAGGAACAGTTGGTACTTAGGTACTCAATTCTTAGACAAGAATTTCGAATATGAGCAAAATCGGTCAAGAGGTTGTCAAGACAGCGAGCCACGAGGTATAAACCTACTGTTCGCAGGACTACTTGTTTATGTTTTTGAAACCATACATTTTATAAAATACAGGCAAACCACAGGTTTACATAATATTAGTGTAGGTATTGATAATGTCTAAGTACAAAATTTCATGAAGTTTGATTATTGTCTAAAATAGGAGCCTACTTAGTTTTTTGTAATATATTGTATTAAATATTTATTTATTTATAATACACAGGCAGCTCTCGAAAGGAAAGACAAAAAGCAAAAAGGGAAGGCATAGGTATATCAGTTATCTATACCCATAAGCTAAGCAGAGCATTATTCACCATTATTATTGTCCAGCATTATTTATTTATTTATTTATATAAGTACAAAAGGGCTTAAGCGCCCTAGCGGTACATAAAACCGTGTAGTAGGTAGTAATATTATGGTGGAACTGCTGTACCTACCCGCGCCTGCGTTCGCGCGGTACATTCATATCTTCTGAACCATGCAACACTTCGAAATGGAACATACCTACACATAAATGTTAGTTAAGTTCCCCTAAAATCACTACAATAAAATAAAATAAAAAATAAGTCCATTGAGCCGTTTCGGAGCCTATTCGAGACCAACTTTCAGACAGTTAAAAATTATAAAACCGGTCGTACACCAATATGAATAAATAGCAGTCTTCACTTAAATTTTGGCATTTATTTTGAAATCACAGACAGACACTTCAATTTTGTTATATTGCTATAGATTCACTTGGATCTTGGGGCACATCTCTACCAAGAATTCTACTAGATTAGGTACCTACTTTGAACGTTTTGAAGGATCATCTTACCCTATAATGGGATCATCTAGTACCATCCTTCCCCTACGCTCTATAACAGCTACGGTTAGCACAAAATGCATGCGTGTGCAACATAGGAAGGTAAATAATTACACCTACGTGTCTTTTTTTCTTGTGAGCCTTTGCAAGTAGGTATAGGTACCTACCCTATCTAAGTATTTCCAATCGAGGCTTATTATTATGGTAGGTAAGTCTAGATTGCTTAAATACCTATCATTTACTAACTGGTTGTTAGAATTGCTCTCATCGATAGGACATGCGACGTGGTCGATTTCTAGAGATAAGACAATAGCCGGTTGACATTGCACATCGCCTTCGTTGGTAGATCAGGTACCTACTTTAAATGAAATCGAATAATCGCTGATAATGTATCGGCTAAGCGCCTTATCAGTTACAACCTACGCGGTCTATTACTTTTACCACTTTTACTTGCAATGACATTCGGGTGTCAGGAGCTTTCGAAACCGGCATACATTCCTAAAGCCAGACATCTCACGAGAGCGCTAACTAATAGGTAGGTACTGTAAGAGCGGCCGCTGGCTGAATGAACTGTATCTCATGCCGTCGACCTACGAACCTACGATCGCAATTGCAGGACTATAGGCCGTGTCCGACACAAACTAGAGCACGCTCGCATTTTGCCGTAAACTATGTACAGTCAAGGTACTTACTTCACCCATGGTGACTCGTCCAGAACTCTCAGCACAATCCAAAATCCGAATACTTAATCTGCACTGTTTCACGTTCTAAACATCACGATCACTGGCACGGTTGAGCGCTGCTCGATACGTGCGTTCCGGCCGGCAGTCGCGGGCTAACGTCCCGCCGTCTCACCTTCACCTGGCGTGGCGGGCCATATCGCAGGAGCGAGAGGCTCTGCCCACGTCATAGGTGAGAGCGAGAAAACTACAGCAACTGATGACCATCAGACAACACCTGTAGCACAGATTACATAGCAGTCAGTATGCTCGAACTGCTGGTCAGATTACGTGGTAGTTAGTATGCACATGCACTAGCTACTTTGGGGGCGCTCGTATGAAGCCCCGGGCGCGCCAGTCCGGATTTCCGCGCTATTGAGTTTCTGAGGGACTGGTTTGACCCTCGGTTTGGCCAGGAAGACAACCTGCTGGTATCTAGGACGCAGTTGTATGAAAATAATCATAGGAAATTTAATTATAGTCTCTAATAATTAAATTATAATTGGCATCTAAATTCAACTGTTATTCAGAAGAAACGATTTGATAACTTCTAAGGAAAATAAAAGCAATTTAACTTGTTTAAGTTGAACTTTACTCTTCTTTCATATGACCAGATCAGACTTATTAAGTAGAAAACAATGAATAAACTCGGGTACCTTGCCTGTTCTTCTTTGTGACCACATACATAGTTGCTAAAAAACTAAATAATATTTTGTACTAACTAATACCTAGGTAGGTTCCAAGGTACCAATGTGCCTACCCTAACTAAATTATATATTTCAAATTATATGTTTAAACAAAAACATTTATCTGAAATAGAAATCACTGAACTACCATTAAATAGTCTCAGGGGTCAGAAATGTGTACAGTCTTTATGAATTGTGATTTCACTCGAGTATGGTCCATGTGGTTCATTTTGAGATGGCGGGAGAGGTCACACGGGCGCAGGAAGCCTCGGGCACAGTGCTGGCAGATGTACGGAGTATTGTCCAGATGAGCCTTTAACACGTGGAACTCCAGCATGGATATTGTAGGAAAAGCCTTGTCGCACTGCCCTGTGGTACATTTAAACTTAGCGGCATCTCTATGCTTGAAGCCTGTGTGGTGGGACAAGCTCCTCTGCGTCATGAACCCTTGATTGCACAGCTTGCAAATGTAAGGCTTCTCACCATTATGGACTCTCATATGAACCTGCAAATTCGGGAATGTCTTGTGGCAAACTGTACATGTCCCTGACTTTTCAGAATGTATCCTTATAACATGTAAGTTAAGGTTGCCTTTCACTGTGAAGGCTGTTCCACAGAAATTGCAGATGTATTTGCCTGGATTGTTATGGCGGTCGATGTGGGCTCTGAGTGCTTGCTTGGTTTTAAGTGCTTTGCTGCAAATGTGGCAAATGTAGTCCCGGGCCTCACTGTGCACCGCCTGATGCTTGTTCAGCAATGACCGATCTCGGAATGCCTTCGCACATATTTGGCATGAAAATGGCTTTTCACCAGTGTGGCACCGTTTATGACGAATCAGAGAGGAAATCTGAACAAACTTCTCTTCACAGTACGGACAAGAATAGGGCTTTTCTCCCGTGTGGATGCGCAAATGGACTATAATGTTACTTTTAGTATAAAAATTCTTCCCGCAATGTTCACAGATGAATCTTGAAGATCTGACTTTAGTGTGGTTTACTTCTATATGCCTCATCAGAGAACCTTTCAGGGTGTAGCTTTTGGTGCACTCGGGACAGGTGAACGGTTTATCCCCTGTATGTTTCCTCATGTGTGTTTCCAAAGCCGATCGACAATTCACTTTCAGTCCACAAATAATGCACAAAATGGGTGAAGATTTAGACTTATTTCCTTTTTTTCTCCCATCCCAATCAGGTAGTGGCCTCAGTTTCCTCTGATCAAGTTCCTGAATTCCATAGTGTCTATAGATATGTAATTTCATGCTACTTTTAGTTCGAAAGCTTTTCTTGCAGAGATCACAGCCGAAAGGCTTCTCTTTAGTGTGTGTGCGCAAGTGCTGCTCATAGGCTGACTGACACTTGAGTATTCTGCCGCACATCATGCATTGAATAGGGCCGGAGTAAACTCTATGCTTGTTCTTACGTAAATGGTTTGGTAGAGGTTTCATATATCTTTCTTGCAGTTTTATTTTTTTATTTTTGTGTTCAGTTTTTATTGTAGATCTGATTTCAAGGTCATATTTTAAATCTGGCAAATGGTCTACGTAATCGTCGTAATCAAGGGCTTCATCAGCATATTCTGAGATAATTTCTTTGGAGATTGGTTCGAGCTTGACTTCCGTTTTGAGCTGTTCCTCTTTGAGGTCTGGAGCGAGCAGGCCTAGACAGCGCAGCGCTCGGTCGGAGGCCTCGCACTTCTGTGCGAACTCGTAGCTGACGGAGAGCTCGGCGGCGCAGTTATCGCAGATCGCATCGGGGAGGCCGTCGCCCTCCTCTATGACCACGGTAACACACTTCATTATCTTTTCCCGGTACTGGATATTGTCGAGTTTGTCGAACAGAGATATTGTGGCTGTTCTGTCGAGGCAAACACGACATATTTTGGATTCCATTGCGAGTAGAAGAGTCTGGTTTCATGTTATTACTTAGTTTCCCACTACCATACCGGACTTATAACGGAGAGCTACTAAAATATATAACATGTAGAAGTTCTCTCTCTGTGCTACTCATTCAGCAGTTACACTCTTATATCAGCAGACCTTCCCGTATATTTACAACGTTAGCATCCTAGTAGTCTGTGATTTACAAGTACTTGTGATTGCGATGAGCAGCAGCGGCAAACATATCTAGAAATCTAGTAGAATCGGAATCGAGAATCTACTTTTAGCAAACAACAAACAAATAAAATGCCAAAAAAAAACAAATATTTTTTAAATTGAGTAAATGACATTGATGTTATAAAAACAGTACATTTTGACTTTGACATTGTTTGTTATATCTGTCTTGACATTGGCTGGGTGCGTTCAATGGGTACAAATTGTGTTGTCCCTAGTTTTTCAGAATAAATAAATCATCTTCGTTAAAACTTCTGGTTGAGTCTCCCTTTTTCAAAGACCGATCACTTTCATATTCTCAGATCTCCATCGTCTTACCGTTTTATATCCTGTTGACATTGACATTGTCAAAATTGTGGAAACTAAAGCCACAGTAGCCACAAATAAAAAAAGAAGAAGAAGAAGGGTACACGCTAAGGATGTAGTTATTTTTTAACCACGCTCTGAGGCTCTGAACGACTTGGATTGACACATAATCTCAATATCATTGTCAATTTTTGATGTAAACAAACGCTTTCTTCACCCAGTGCTGCCAATTTAGGGGTCCGGTTACTGTACAACCATGGAATGCACGACCTGGCAATAAACGACCATGGAAAGCACAGCCAGGATTGCACAGCCCGTTAGCTCTTTTAGAGCTAAATTCAGCTCTATTTCAACATTGTCAGCTCCTTGTAACCTCCATTTTTTCCCAAAGAAGTTAGTAGATAGTATGAATAAATCACAGAAATATATCGATATATAATTCTGTGGAATGAATGAACGACAAAACCAAAGCCTAAAGTTGTTATTGTTATGTGTAGTGTAGCGAAGTAGAATGATTTGTTGAATCACATAACCTGCATTGTTTATTTAGCTCCCTTATTTAAAACTTTTTTTTCCCATTCGTTTTTCATTTATTTTTATTTCATGTGGGGCATCATTAAGATTTTAAGATCTCATGAAGTATTTTTTTTTTATTTTCAGCAATAACGGCCGCAAAAGTCAGTTTTATTTTTTAAATTTTGTTATCAATTTTTTTTATTTTCTATTTGACCTATGAACTTGTTTTGTAAATATGCTACTTTTTATGTATTTAGATCGATATACTAACACCCTTTTGAACACCAAAAATTAAACATAATAGGAATAACTAAAAAAATACAGTAAAATGGGCGGCATTATCGCTGCAACCATAATAAGTGTGTATTTATATTTTAACAATAAATACTAAAAACTTCAAACATTTCGAGAATTTTCTGGTACATTTGGTACGGAACCCTGAATGCGCGTGATACGACGCGCACTTGACAACAAAGATCCTTCCAGCCTTGATAGGTACCTACCTACTGACAAATTTGACAAAAGCTAAAAGATGTTTGCAACATCATCATCAGCACACATAAACCGCTACTGGACATCTGAACATATCTGTGGATGTAATTTCATCAATATCGGTTCAGCTGTTACGGCGTGATTGATTAACAAAGTTGTAGAGCATAAAGTAATTCAGAAGCTGATAACAAGTCCTATTTCACTTTATAAAAAAAAACCTCTCGTGGTAACTGGAACTTTCACAGTTACTATATGTATTACTCATTGGGCTTATACAAAATATTTCTCCATCTATGTATGGAACAGGATTTTTGGGGGGGAAGGGTGGGATTGACTTGACTTTAACAGCAATCTTACGTCAAAATCGTAACAACCGAACACCCACCCAAAACGGTAGTTGTTCAGTTAGGGTCACGTGACGCTAACCGAACGCTCTAACCGAGCCACCGAACGGAACAACCGTACACTCTGGTGACTACCAACACTCACTCTGAGTGTACGGTACCCACTGAACGCACCCCTTAATTGTTGCAAATAATGCACAGAAGCCATTACCTAAGATATGAAAAAGAAGAAGAAGCCCTTGCACACGTACGCTTGGTGGAAATTGTCTACCAAAGTTTTTTGAAAAACGGCCACCAGTTTACTAAAAGATGACTTGACTTTAACAACTTGGAAAACTAATAAAACTTGAAATTCAAAATGGCAAATGCACAAGCCGTGCGAAGCCAATTATAAAGAAAAAAATACCTATTTGTTTTGTTTGTTTGTTGTTGTCATAGAGAAATTTGTTATATATAGTTTGTAAGTAGGTAAACTAAACTGTTATAAAGTGGTTTTATAGAACTGTTTTGTTGGTGAAGGAAGATAGAAACTGAAATGGATTACAAATTATGCCGATTATGCTACGAAAAAGAAGCAAGTTCAAGCATTTTCCAAAGCGAAAACGAAGTTCAAACCATCATCAAAATTGTGTACTGTTGCAAATCTGTGAGTGTCCAAGATAACGATGGCCTACCGGGTAACATATGCAGCAGCTGCGACCGCGAGCTCGAAGCCTGCTACCAGTTTCTGCAGAAGTGCGAGGCTTCCGATATAAAACTGCGATCATTACTTACAGAAACGCAAACCAGTCGAAACGCCAAAACAGATTACTATCTGAAAACAGAGGTTAAGAACGAAGATATTGACGATGACACTCACCACGCCGGTGATCAGCACTCATTCCCATTCAAGTACCACGAACCAGACAAGCTGCGGACAGAAAATCATGAAAAATATGAAGCCATAATCATGAGAAAAAGAACACCCAGGAGGATGAAATTCAAAAAGGAAGAACTCATTTGCTCTGTATGCGCTAGGAAGTGCCCGAGTGCATCTGCATTGGTTGTACACATGCGGATACACACCAACGAGAAGCCGTACCAATGTTCATTGTGTGATAAGAGGTACAAAGACGGAGGAACATTAAAGCGACATACTGAAAGAAACCACTTGCAACACAGAGAGAGGAGGTTCATTTGCGAGAATTGCGGGAAAGGTTTCTACTCTAAGAGTGATATCACAATCCACATGAGAGTGCATACAGGTGAAACTCCGTACACATGTTCTATTTGTTTCATGAGATTCACACAGATAAGTGCGATGTTAAGACACAAGAAACGGCACACTGAAGCAAAGACCCATGTCTGTTCAATATGTGGCAAGCCCTTCTGGACCAAGGAAGAGCTCAAGAAGCATCACAGTGTCCACAACGATGTTAGAAACTTTGAATGTCCAATATGTAATGTTCAGTTCAAGCAAAAGAGTAATATCAAGAAGCACATGTCTATTCACGCTGACCCAAACAGATATGTGTGTAACTACTGCGGACAAACATTTAACTTGAAAGGAAACCTTAAATCTCATATAAAAAGAAAGCATTCTGCAAAGTCAGGTTACTGTAATATTTGCTGCAAAAATGTGTCAAATATTGAGATCCACATGTGGCGACACACGGGACAGAGGCCCTTGAAATGTGAGTTCTGTCCGAGCAGTTTCTATGAAATGAAAGCCTTGGCTCTTCACATCAACTTCAAGCACAAGAAGACTGACAGGTTCAAGTGTACCATGGAAGGCTGCCCCCTGGGCTTTCCTTCCAAGCCTATGATGATGTACCACATAGCCAGGTTCCATGACATGAGGACTCCATATCCGTGCGACCGATGTTCCAGGGGGTTCTATAGGAAGAATGACCTCTCCAGGCATAAGATTGGCACTCATAAGGAAAGACTGCTGTAGATAATATTTTATTGAATTATGAACCTAGTCATTTGTAAACATGATCAGTTATGATTAAATAAAAAACAGTTTATTCTGTACAATATTTATTTTAGTGCTGATGAATATGACCCTTGATCCAAAACTATCAGTATGACAGATTAAATAAAGCTTCTCCAAACAAATTAGTCAACTCAACGGCAAGTGTTTGTATTATTTACTATTTAACCATACAAATATAATTGTAACATTAAAATCTGCTCTGTCATAAATATCTGAAATAATTGAACCATAATAATTAATTTCACTTCAAAATATTCCTGTCACCAACATGTTTAAAACAATAAAACTTCATAAATACATTGGATATTTACAGATATCATAATCATGCTAACAAAATAAATTGCACATATCATAATCAGATTTTGATCCAGTCAAAAAAGTTCAAATAATCATTGCTGATTATCGAAAACCATAAAAAATAAAACAATTATAATAAAATTGTAAATAAACAGTTCGCTATCATTATAAATTATGCGAACATCAGTCAACAATTTAACACTAACACAAACATTACTGTGGTATAGGTATAGGAAGATTAGATTGCCGGCTCAAGCAACATGTTGCCAGCACAACATGTCATTGTCATGCAAAAGGGGTGATTGTGTAACTATTTTCTGACAGCCCTGAAGAACCCTGAAATTAGGAGTCTTACAAGTACTAATCTAAAGCTCAATTGGTTCTGATTTTAGGGTTGTCAAGACATGAGCTTGCTTGATGATAAAGAAAGTTGTAGGAAGATAAAATTTCTGAATTTTCTGTAAAATTACTAGTATAATTGGTATTACCACACCAGTCAAAAGTTGTCCTTCTGGAATGACTGCAAATTTAAAAATTCTTACACTGGACCTTGGGATAATGGCAACACTTTCACACTATGTTGTTTATTTATGAAAATAGTCACAGATCAAACTGGTCTAGGAGATAGCACATAGAAACATTCAGGTAGCTTTAGACGCAAAAATAAATAGTACAAGATAACATCAACAATTCACATTTTCAGCTAGAAATTTTGTTGGTATTAAATTTAACTCTGAATATGTACATTATATGAGAACGAACACGTATCTATTCGTACTAAACGTTTCAGTTCTACCTTTATAATGCAAACTGCTAAGGAGTGGAATACACTACCGTCGTCTGTCTTTCCTGAAAACTATAATCAGGCTAGTCTTCAAGGCTAGAGTGAATAGAGTCATCGTCACTTATCAACAGGTGAGATAGTGACAAACACCTTTCTATCATAGAAAAAAAAACAGAAATTTTAAGCAGTCAAATAGTGAACTTTGAGATTTACTAAAGATTTTTTACCATGAAAAAAAATATTGATTAAATAATTGTTTGGCAAATACACTGTTTTCGAGTTGTAACATTATTCTAGAAAACGCACAGACATGTGCAAAAATGGTTTATAGGGCAACCTAAGAGACCAACAAACACATACCATCAATTTACCACATTCACCTTTACAATACACTGACGAGGAGTCAAGCTAGAAATATACTGGAGCATCTATAAAGTGTTTGTAGTATATTTCTAGCTTAAATAAATCCACGCAATTTAGGCCGCCAGATACGCACCTCGCGTAAACAATACATAAACTAGCCTTCTTCAGCTACCCAAATGAGACAGCAATATTGGAAGACCGAGAACTGTGTACCTCAACAACTTAGCTGCGTTTACAAACATTTTTCCCAGCTTTGGTACCTAGCTAGATTGTGTTCTCCCAAAATCAAGATTTAATTTGATAAAAATTGGTTCTGTGCAGACAAACAAATGTGTAGATCCTTTAGAATAGTGGGATTAAGCACCAGATAAATTTATCTTGAAATGAGTCGATGTCACCGAGTTCCTAAATAACACGCTTACAAAATATTTAGAATCAAAACTTGTGACAGCACGCAAATGATTTTTAATATAAAAAGCTACGTTTAACCGAGTAGTCTTACATTAATTTGTCTCCGTCAAGGCAATGTTAGATTCAATATTACACCATTTTCCCTAAATCCATTTAAGTAAATATTTATCTATAAATAAGGGCACTGCCCGACGCAAACCCAGTCGAATATACATACACCTACGGAACACCTCGTTCCAGACAACTACTCTAATCAATTAATTTACTGTAAAATAAATAGCGTTACGATAACATAACATTTCATAATAAAAACGCACAAACATAGGTACAAAGGACACCGCGAATACAAAAACAATAAATTGAAATAATTCAACGATTTCAACGATTTAAAACAAAATCAAAGGAAATAATGTGACAGTATAAAGCATATTGACATCCTCAATATTGCATAAAACATGGACATAATTATTAACATCAATAACCCTTGTGATGCGTTCACATTACCTAATAACATTATTTACTAAAAGTGGTGTTCACGTCGACTCTATGAATATATCTAACCCAAATTCATTAGCTACGGAACCCTACCCACTAAAGTGCAATTTTCATTTTGTCATCAATAAGAGTGCGACGTGTCCAGTACAGTCGAAGTCATAAAGCAATCGCCTTCCCATTTTATCCATTTATCTTTAGGCTTATCCCTAAACTTGTGAAAACCATCACTTCAGTCATAAGCTCAACTATGTAACCGTTCAGTTCACAGAAACGTCCTTAGTATTTTCTAAGGGAAACGGGCCTTGCTTCCAGAAGCCCCATCATTATTAGGTATTCTTCCGTCACTTCGGGAGTTAACTCTCAGTCACTTCGAGGTAGCCCCTCTGTTAAACTCCTCCGTTACTTCAAGATAACCCCTTTGTTACTTGGTTACCCTTCCGTTACCTTCGTGACGACTCTTCTGTTACTTCGAGGCAATCTTGTCACATGTTAACCTCACCATTACTTCGAAGTAACCCCGTTACTTGGTTCCCCTCTATTAATCCGAGGAAAACTCACTTGTCTCTTGCTAACCCCTACGTAACTTAGAACTGATGTAACCAATATGTTACTTGGTAATCCCTCGGTTACTTGTAAGTAACCCCTCCGGCACTCAGTAGTGCCTCCGTCAATTAATGGCCTGCTCAGTCATCTGCAGACATAGCGCGTCGAGGCTGGAGTAGTCGTCGGCGATGGAGGGCGGTATGAGGGGCGGCCGCGGCGCGTGCGGTGGGAAGGGAGGGTAGGAGTGCGACTTGCCGCGCGGTTGGGGGGGTCCCACGGCGTGGGGGCCGCCGATGCTCCAGCGCTTCTGGCCCGGCTTGTACGTGTGAGGATTGATGCGCCATCTGTAATGGAATTTGGAAAAATGAACCTTTGCTATTGGAGTATAAATAATACTAATATTTTGTATTATTTCTAATACATTTATATAATTTTGTCTACAAAAATTACTTTAATTAAATAATATCCAGATGTGATCATACTTCGCTTTGTATGGAGCCTATTATTAGCAGTACACTTTCCTAGATTGTCTCATCGCAAACGGTAACGGTTATTTTGGGTCCTAAAAAGCCATCTCAGTATTTACTAGAATGTGATGTGGTCTTGAAGCGTACCTGCCACGTCACGATACAGACTGCTACACGATGGTAGAACTGGCGCGGCGGCAGGCGGTGACGCAGTCGCTTGAGCGCCTCCACCAACTCGGGACGTCACGTTACAGACTAGGTGAGTACTGACCTGGGTTTGGGTCTGTGCCGGTGCGGCAGCTCGCCGACGTGGTGGTAGAACTGGCGCGGCGGCAGGCGGTGACGCAGTCGCTTGAGCGCCTCCACCAACTCGGGACGTCACGTTACAGACTAGGTGAGTACTGACCTGGGTTTGGGTCTGTGCCGGTGCGGCAGCTCGCCGACGTGGTGGTAGAACTGGCGCGGCGGCAGGCGGTGACGCAGTCGCTTGAGCGCCTCCACCAACTCGGGACGTCACGTTACAGACTAGGTGAGTACTGACCTGGGTTTGGGTCTGTGCCGGTGCGGCAGCTCGCCGACGTGGTGGTAGAACTGGCGCGGCGGCAGGCGGTGACGCAGTCGCTTGAGCGCCTCCACCAACTCGGGACGGCTGAACGCTTCGTGGTGCAGCGCCTGTTCAACACAACTATTTGGTAAGCTTTACAGGCCGCGGAGGTGATGGAAAGCCGGAGTGCGATTGAGGGTCGTGAAGTTGGACTCTCGTCATAATGTGAACTTTAGCTCACATGGTGAAGTTCCGGCGGTTTAAGGGCCGTCTGTCACGTGATTCTCGGGCCGCGACGCGTCGGCGATCACACGTGTTTTAGATTAAGTTATAAATAAAGTGTTTTTATATGTATGTTAGTTTCTAAGGTATTTAATATGGTTGTTGATGAACTTATTGTTAAGGTTACATATCTCAATAAGCCTGAAATAAATCTTTGGATTTGAATTGATTTACAGACACACGGATAAGAGTCGAGCAGCCTGGCAGCGAGTAAGACTGTTTCTGTGTAGACCAACCTCAGGAGAGCGAGAATGGATGGGACTATAGACTTGTAAACAGATAAATCGCACTCTTCTCTCGTTGATACTGTCCATATAATGGGTGTTGGTAGGACCGGGAGGTTAGAGGTGACTTTTATTCAGTTAGCTTTTGAGGGATAATATCCTGATTGTAGGGGCACACTGCATACTGTACACTACATAATGTGTATTACCTTTTCGACGAGCCAGCAATGCAGCGAGAGTGGATCGGGCGCATCGAGCTCCCCTTCCCCCGCGCCACCGCCCGCCCCCGCCGCGGGCCCGACCGCCGCGCCCGCGCCCGCACCCGTCCCGTTTGCGTTCAGGCATTTTGAAGCTGTAACCAAAACAAAATGTTGTATTTAGTTGGATTCAAGAATAGTAATAGTTTCTTACTATTAGAAAGCCATTTTATCCGAGATGTGTATACTCCCGAGCCGCAGACAAGAAATTTTTACAATTTTGCAACCATCTTTCCTGGCATATTTACATATTTTTTTTGAGAACAAATTTACTGTTTCACTTGATAACTTAATTGACTTTCAGTAATAATGCCAATATGATCAAATGTTTAAAAATGTACGAGAAAATTCTCAAAATGTTTTTAATATATAATAATTCATTGTAAAATGTACATAGCGGGCTCCGTTTGGACCCCTTGGCTACGGAACCACGTAAAGGAAGGAGTAAAGGTAAGGTCAGAAATAATATTTTGTCAGATTCACTCGAATCTCCGAATCTAATTATAAATCTTTCCGTCATATTTCTACATTACTGACCATGGCATCCTTGTTGGGTTCTACCACCTCTATGACGTGCTTTACACTAGTTTACACAGTATTTTCATTCGACACTGGTATTCTAATAATTGCTTGATTCGACAACTGTTTTACTTCAGCGAATTTGTAGGTCTTATTGTTGTTTGCCTGAGCCCAAATTAATTCTTCATTGCCGAGCGTCCGCACCGTGCAAGCGACACATGTAGACTGGCATGTCACCAACCAATGGCGAAACTGGGACTTTTATGGGAGTACTTTGTTCCGTGGATAGAGTATGGTCAGTGGGTGAAAGACTAGTACATACCTAGATGTAGCACCTCCACTATGGCATGCGGCAGCGGGCTGGCAGGCGGCATGGGGCCGAGCAGGGCGGTGCGCAGGCGCTCCAGCGCCCTGGCCGCGGCGGCTCCGCTGCTAACTAGTACATACCTAGATGTAGCACCTCCACTATGGCATGCGGCAGCGGGCTGGCAGGCGGCATGGGGCCGAGCAGGGCGGTGCGCAGGCGCTCCAGCGCCCTGGCCGCGGCGGCTCCGCTGCTAACTAGTACATACCTAGATGTAGCACCTCCACTATGGCATGCGGCAGCGGGCTGGCAGGCGGCATGGGGCCGAGCAGGGCGGTGCGCAGGCGCTCCAGCGCCCTGGCCGCGGCGGCTCCGCTGGCGCCGCCCGCGAGCTCAGCCTCCACGCCGGCCACGACGTGCGCGCGGTCCATCAGCTTGCGGATGGAGACCAGGATCTTGTGCCGCGCGCCTTTGGTTACCCCTGAAATAACACATTCAACCATTATAAGCCTTCGTTCAAAATAACGAGTTAGCAATAGGCAAAATAGGCTGTTGATGATGAATAAATGATAAACGGTGCTGCATGTTTAACGCATCCATGCTCTGGTTTATTTTGGTTATGGGCCCACTGCGTCACAATAGCTAATATTATTATCACATAACACACATAATCAGTTACATATACAGTCCTGCCTCCCTATATTCCTTAACTGAAAGTCACTTGGTGACTAATGTTTGACAAGTAGAATGACCATATATTAATTTTACTTGTCAAACGTTAGTCACCGAGCGACTTTCAGTTAGGAAATAGGGGGGCAGATCCCACAGTAGGGTTCCTTGTGTTGTGGATATCAGGAACTGAAAGTACCATGCTACCACAACACCCAGATCCAGAACAAATAATTGCAGATCATACAAACATTTGTCCCGCCGCGGGAATCGATCCCGCACCTCTCGCATATCAGCCGGCTACTCACCCGTTGCCCCACAGAGGTCATCAAATATGACACCCTCGGATGACTCTGCCAGACGTGCGTTTTGTGACGTTAATTTCTTGACGTAGGTACATTTACCTCATAAGGACCATGCGGGTTTTCCTGTTTACACCAATGCTTTTCAAATAGCATGACCAATATGACCACACATAACATTGAACGCAGGAAGTTGATTACACTGACAGTCATTCTATTTTACTCAGGGGCTCTTAACACCAACAGTTGCATGCACAGTCTTGATCCCATTCCGGAATTATGAGCACCATGGTACCACGACACACAGACCCAGCATAATATAATACACAGCCATATGCCGCACAGCGCATACAATGTTACATAGCTTTGCTCTTAGTTGTCATACGCCGAGGATACATTAATTCGAAGAATATGCGTAAACTCACCTAACTTCTCCAAATATTTCTCATCTATAGCCATCATCTGATCGTAGCTGATGTTGGTGAACAGCCACACATACTTGTGCAGCCTCAGACTCTTCAGCCACTGCGCCACTGTCGACATCCCGGGGTGCTCCGTGAAGTTGTTGGACCTCAGATCGTCCAGTCTCGTCTCGCTGCCCGTCGTCCCGTACATTATAAGCGGCCTGATTTGTAAACTGTGTTCACTAGATAGCGAGAAACTTCTAGGTTTCTGTACGAAAGGTTCGTCGCTCAGATTCTCAGCCGATGAGGACATAAAGTTACTAGACGGTGGAGTCAGACTATTCGACCGTTGAGACTTGGGCTGGGAGATCGTGGCGTCAAAGTGAAGCTTCTCAGTCTCATTGCTTATATCTACATCTCTCCCGTTCTTCGAGAACGACTCTTGTAGGAGATCTGAATTGTAGTCCACGGAGTCTACGACGCTTCGGAACTCTACGTTCTTGCCGATCGTTCTTCTAAAGGGGTTGGAATGGCTCCAGATGTTTTCTGAAACGAGGCATGGTTCTATTCGCTGCTGCCACATGCTCTCAGAGGTCCGGTTGCCGGAGATGTGGTTTTCTAAGTAGCGGAGCCATTGTGTTAGGGTCCTGTGACAAATAATATTAATTAGAAGTATCGGAGGCTGCGAGCGGAGCTATTCTGAACCAGTCAGGAACGACAGACAGTCGATGCGTCCACGTCACTGTAGAGCGAACGAAACGAGTCAATCTTATTGAACGAGCTTCTTAAATGAGTGCATTGAGCGTAGGAATTAAGGCAACTATACATAGAGCGAAGTACACTATCCAATATCAATAAAGGTACTGCACTCATGGTCAGGGGGGACCGTGTCAGATTACAGTGATTTCAGCAACTCTTTCATAGGGTAAATTAGAGCCAGTGAAGCTTAAATCAGAGCCTCCCAGCTCCACCACGATTGAATACTTTTGTTCGGGACCAATTCTGTTGTCAGTGAGCTATCTTTCTATAATAAATCCATTGATGAAGCATTATACAGGGCACAGGAACGCAACAGACTGCAAACAGTCAAGAGCAGCCTTGCCGGCTGTGTTATCACAGCTGATACGTGTCTTGCTCAACCTTCAAAGGCTAGACCTTTGACCACCGTGGTGACACTCACAGAACACCTGAACAAACATCTCTACAACATCGGAGCCACAGCCCTCTCTGCAGAGGATGTCTAACCGAAGAACAATCGGCTACCCACATAGTCCTGGGCCCCAATCGCGCTAATTTGAACGTTTCAAACGTTAAACGATTTTGGTTTTGATTTAGATTTTGAAAAGTTCAAACGATAGTAACACCAACGTATCTTCCAAAAAAAAAACTAAAACGTTTATGTTCAAATGGTTATCGCGATACATTCGCACAACGTAATGATTTTGGCTGTGGGTTTGTTTACGTACATAAGCGTGATTAGAGACCTGCGTGGGAGTAGCAGCTCAACGTGAAAAAATCCTCAAGAAACCGGTGTTACTCCGCGAAGCCTGCGAAGATCAGAACTTCTACTAGACGGAGATAGGCTGGCTCAACTCTTACGCACAATTAACTACCCATAGTTTAAATGCGGAAAAGGGATTTTTTTATCATAACATACCTCAATCTATGGTCTGAGCTATGAGCTATTGGTCCATGAAAGATCTAATGAAGGGACCGCTTCCACTCTCTTTAAAGCGGAACCTCATGGACACGTGCATTCTCCCCATCCTCAAATACGGCGCGCAAACCTGGTCGCTACAACGAATATTCAAAAGTTTTCTCTCGGGGTATGCCGTATGAAGCGTAGTATCCTAGGACTGAAACTAACGGACCGAATAAGGAACTCGAAAATACGCTCCCAAACACAACTAGCTGACATCGCTCAAAAAGCTGCTAAACTTAAGTGGGCTGGACATGTGTGCCGTATGTCGGAAGAACTATGGGCGAAGACCACGACATAATGGATCCCAAATAGACGAAGGCCACGTGGAAGGCCCAGACGGAGATGGCGGGATGAGCTAGACTCCTACTTGAAGGATTGGTCTTTGAGACCAATCCTTCAAGTAGGAGTCTAGCTCTAATAAAATAGCTAAAATAGCCAATAATACAGACGAATGGAAGGAAGGAAGGGAGGCCTTTACCCTGGGACCCCACAGGCTTAAAATAACAAAAAAAAATTGGTCCCGGACTGTTCGGTTTCAGAGGAACTTCCTTTTGCGAACGCTCAGGTTGTGGAATGATATCCCTGCTGAGGTTTTCCCAAGGTACGGGGTTCTTCAAAAGAGGTGTTTGGAAAATTTGAAATGGTCGGCAACGCGCGTGTGTTGCCTCTGGTATTGCAGGCGTCCATAGGCTACGGTAACCAACCGCTTACCAAAAGGTGGGCCGTAAGCTTGTTTGCTACCTTGGCAGTATTAAAAAATAAAATCTTACCTCTGGTCAGCATGCGTGAGAGCGGGATGCACCAGCAGGTAGGAGAGCAGCTGTCGGCACAGGTCCGGCGCGGCGGCGCTGCGGCGGGGCGCGTCCACGCAGCGCCGCACCAGCGCGGGCGCCGCGCTCACGTACACGTCCTTCACGCGCACGTTGTCGCTGCGCAGCAAGGGCAGCAGGGACAGCAGCTTGTGGAGACTCTTGTCTCCTGGAACATACCCAAATAAATATTAATAACACTTAAGTTTTTTGTTGAAAAATATCTTTTTAACATCTGTTTAGTTTTTTTTCTCTATTTTTTTTCGGAATACTCAATCATTTAATTACCTAACAGGCATAAAAAATACATTTAATTTAAATACAGATCTGGCTCCTACAACCCTGACAACCTCCTACAACTCCTACAAACCTGACATGACAGTTCCACTGGTCTCTCTCCCAAGTCTCTCATAAAATTTATGGAACCAGCCCATATATGGACCGGCAGATCATGATGGCTGCGTCTGATGTTGATCAAAATGATCCCAAACACAGTCAGTCCACAGTCATCGAGGAGTTCCTTTGCCCACCTTCAGACTCCATTATCAGATTGGCTCGCAGTCACAATAATATTGTATGCAATTATTGCCAATAAATAATCTGAACTGAATCTGTATCGTCAGCAGAATTAGGTGCATACAAAACTTCAGCAAAATCGGTTGGGATGAAATGTTTCAAAATCAGTTGTTAGGGCCATGCTACACGGGCGGTTCTTCCGCCGCGGGAATCCGGTAGACAAAGCTGCCGCAGACCATCAAACTACACGGAACGCGGTTTATCGCTGTCTTTTGTTCATTGGATCCGCCAATGATAACTGCGCTTGCAGCTCTATTATTCATAGAATTATTAAAAAATTAAGTAAAGCGCAATGTTTGGGTGAAAAGAAAGAAAGAAAATTTATTTATTTTTCCACACTCACAACACACACACATAAAACAAGAAGACAAAAACAAAAATGCACTAAGTATATAGGTAGGTACTACAGTATCTTGAGAAACAAAAAATAAAAATAAAAATAACGCAATGGGTGGACGCAATAGCGGGAAACCGCCTGTGTAGTTTGAAGTGCTCGTTATCAGCGGCGGTTTGACGCTGCATGCGGCGGTCGTATTTCTCCCGCCTGTGAACCGCGATGGGAAAACGCGCAGCGGTTTATGACGGTTTACAACTTCCATATTAAATTGTGTCTAGTGCGGTTCAGAAGCGGATTCCCGCGGCGGGAGAACCGCCCGTGTAGTATGACCCTAAGATTTGTCCCAAATATACTAACAGGTGAAGTTAAGGAGTAATATAACTTTTTTTAATTAACTTAACTGTACTCATCTAGCATGATGTACTGCAGAGGCTCTACTCTGCAGTATCTCTGATGAAAAGATATGGCATAACATTCTCTGTTACTTCATTAAATGAGGAAAGATATGGCTCATGAGTTCAGTGACCAGTAGTGATTATGCTCGTATTAATTACCGATAGGAAGTTCATTTTCATGCAACTTGTTTCAATATAATCAATATTATCATTACTTAGGACTTGTCTAGGCCAGAGGTACATACAGTTGAGTCACAAAGTACTGGCAAACACACAGGAAACACTTACTTGTATTTGCTGTGAGATGCAATTATGAATCAGGGGCCAAAAAGGGTTTTCCAAATGGGTTAAATTATTCTGTTAGACTATTCAGACAGTTCCTGTAAAACTGTGTGAATCATTTTATGGCAAGATAACACCTTGAGTTGCAAAAAAACAGACCCAGCCAGGTCGAAGTTATTTGTCAGAAAATTATTATTGCAATCAGGTACCTACCACATCTTGTAGAGCAGACTAGGCCACCATTGAGACCTTTTTTTTATTGGTGGAAAAATAGGGCTTTGTCACTGTCCAACAACATCACCCAATTGGTAAACACAATTCAAATTAAACAACAAAAATAAAAAACTAATTTCTGAATTTCATTTAAGTACTAGGTGGTATAGTTGTTGGGCTTCATACGATAAAGGATTAGCCAATATACTGTTACAAAACCCAACAGTTTTTTTTAGAATAACCAAATATAATCTTCTTCCATTGGCATTATGCACACATTCCATCGACATGTGTTGCACATCTTCTAAAATCTTTATTATCTTTGTGATGGATAAAATGCTGCATTATCAGTGTGCTATGTTGGTAAAGTCGAGGCAGGATTGCAGCCCTAGCAGAAGGCAAGGGCATAATAGAGCCAAGAGTATTATTTATTGCTGTAGTTTATGTATTTAATAAAGCACGAGTGCTTTATATGCTGCATTATGACCCTAAAATGCTGTAGTAAAGAGACACAATCAAGCAAAAGTGTTGAAAAAATTGTTTAAGCTATGTTGGAGATAAATCAATCACACATACATCAATCTCTTACTCCACAAGCATTCTGGTCTCCATTCCATTGCCAGTATTAAGTAATAATGTTAATTTTATTACGTGAAGCTAGCATAACAAATGTTTTAACAATTAAAAAATCTGAGGTAGTCAATCTGAACTGGGCTGTTGAGATAGACAGAGAGATAGATTCAAACAAGAGTATAGTCATCAATAAATATTAATATAGTTTATCATACATAACACCCAACAGTCACATACTTACTCCTGATCATACACTAGGATCACCTGTGTCATGGGTATCAGGAACAAGCCATCGTACCACAACACCCATACCTCTGCATAATTTTTTACAAATCATACCTCCTCCTCGCGTTGTATTCCTCAATGCTGAGGGTCGTGACCCCCAAATCAAATAAACGTCTCACATCTCAGCCGCACTAGCCTGCTGGCCAACAGAGGTTGTCAAGATTATGATAACCTATTCAATGCTGCTAGAATTCTACATAATTTATCTGCAAATGATAATCCTTTCATGCATCTGTGTCCCTCACAATGTTTTGCTTCACCACATACTATTGTGCGAACATACATTTTTGATTTGGAAAATCCATTGGTCCACAGCCAGGATCCGAACAAGAGCTTTAAGAATCGGAAGTCAATGTCACTAGCCAATACACCATCGTGGACAGTTCTAAATTCGCGGACAGCAGATCAGAACTTCCCTGTCAAAATAGTATAGTACCTTCGTCATCATCATCGTCGGTGGCGCTGGAGAGCAGCGCGGCCGCGGGGGGCTCCTCGTTGGCCTCCAGCTCGTCGCGCTCGTCGGGCGCGGCGCGGCGCAGCGCCTCGTCCACGGCGCCCTGCAGCAGGCGCAGGCCCGGCCACGGCACGCGCCGCGCCAGCGCGCACGCCACCACCGTGCGCTCGCAGGCGCCCCATTGCTCGAACGCGCCCGCTACACCACCCAACTGCTCGTAAAAACTCCCGTTCATCTTGAAAACACCATCGGTGAGGAAGATTTGTTTGTGTTCTACACGTCAACGGTACGTGACAGCTGATCGCTGGTATGCCACAGATATTCCTGCTTGCACTAGGAGACCAAACCGATATCAGGGTTGCGGTTCTGTTTCGGCTGGCGAACGTTGATTCGATAGACTGACCGGGTGCAGGGTAGTTGGGAAAATTACAATTTTTAAACGTGATTTCGGAGGGTCTAACATTATCAAAAACCAAAATGGCGACCATAAACAATTTGTTTTTTTGAAGTTTCTTTTGATTGATAGCACTTTCTATCTATTGTCAAAGTCTTCGTCCGAGCAATGAAATATCATGGGTACCTACGTAGTACATTATTCTACCATGGGAAATAAGCAAACGGATTCTAAAATTACATAATTTGCTTAGACAGCATAAAACCAAATTCTTCTATTTAGTGATTTAAACGTTTCCTAATACAAACATTCATCGGTATATTTTGAAGAAAACCATAAAACGGCAACTATTTTGTAGTGTTGCTACTTGACACTAGATGGTGCTTACTGAACATAGTGAAATCTGTAGGAGTTAAAATAGATAACTGCTTGAATGACGGAAGAAGCAGATGACCCACCATGTTCAGTTTTATAATTAATGTTAATGTTAATTGGTAACCTCTGCCTTTTACAATGCATTACCTCACAGGTCACGTCCAACTAGGATGCACCTTATGTGGCATTGCCCTGCGCCCACCACCCTGAGACATTAAATATGGAAAGTCTCATGTGCCTGTTATTTCACTGGGACCCTTATCCTTCAAACCGGAACACAGCAATGCGAGCACTACTGCTTTGTGCAGAAATAGGTATGCCGGTAGTACTTACTTCCCCGGACGAACTCTCACTAAAAAGCTCTACTACTATTCTGTTCAATGAAGAAGTTAGAGCAGGATCTGAAGATGGGATCCTGGAGAAAAAGGGATAACTATTAAAATTTTATAACTAGTCACACTTGAAGCGATTTGGGTATTTTTATTTAAAGCTTTGGAGTCGGTTGTGTTTCTGTACAAATTATCAACTGCCCTACAAAAAATATTACGTAGGGAGGTAGGTAGGTACCTACCTATATCTACATAGTCTCATTTCAATTTATCTACGAATACATACCTACCTAGTTACCTATTGCGGGCACGATTATGTAGGTACGTAGGTATAGCCTTTCAAAGCATATCTCCATGACTGGCTATGAATTGTGACCAGGGTCCTCTATCCTGGAATTATCTAATCCTATTGTCATGTGACATTGAGGACTGCCTTGGTGGTCTTCCTTATTGCATAACCTGAAGCTCTTTGAAGGCCGCCCGCGAAGCCTCCACCAACACCATAGAGATCTATTGACGCAATGGTTCCCAATGACAGGATTTTCCAGCTCGACGCATCGATGAGTTTGTCTAACAATGATCGGATGATTGGAGGAAGCTGAAAATTGACAGACTGACTGTGCTCATCCACTTCTTTCATATATCTCCAACCCTTAGAGCATTGCGGCCTTCGATGCTCCAACCAATACGTAGGTACCTATGCATAGTATTATTTTATCTGTGCCTATATGCCAAAGTTGTATTGCCTAGGTACTTATATTTTTCAGTGTTTTTTTCACTTCTCTCGATAAGACTGTTGGATAGGTAAATATATGTATACAGGGTGTAACATAATATCCCTATAAGCCCGGGGAGGGGGTGTTCTACACATCATGACGAATAACTTTAGTTCTACGACTTTTTAAATTTCGATTTTTTTAATTCATGAAATGTCTTGTAAAAATCCTGAAAGTCCTCGAGAAATTCCTGAAGTTCCTCCAGTAATTTGCCTGACACCATGAGGCAGCCCTAGGTAAGGTACCTTAACGTACAGTAACGTCTTCATGTTGTGTTAGGTACATTTCCTACGGAATTTCAGGATTTTTATGCGGTATTTTTATAAAAGAAAATCTTCTAAATTTAAAAAGTCGTAGAGTTAAAGTTATTCGCCATGATGTGTAGAATACCCCCTCCCCGGGCTTATAGGGATATTATGTTACACTCTGTATAAACATACCAGCATACATGTGTACCTCGCTCGGTAAGTATTACATACAAGGTCGCTAGTTGACCGAGCGAGCGAAGCGAGCGACCCTTTGCATCAATTGGCAAAATTTGCTTTCATTTGTATGGATGTAGGTATGAAAGTATTTATGCAGGTGTACGTATCTACATTGTTTCTTTACAACTAATCTTGACGAAACTTGATAGACAAGTTTTAAAATTTCATAGTATTTTTTTGTCGTCTGCGATAGGGTAAAACCGGTATACATGCCCCACTTTTTGAAAGGGCCAATTTACCATGAATTTTTGTAATTAATATGGCTAGTTTTATTTTACATATCGACCTGTTTTTGTTGACTAACAATTCAAGATTGTGCAGAAATTGAATTTTTGCAGAGGCTTTTTATTTAGGATAGATGCGTTCTTATTATGCCCCACCATCAAAATACTAAGAAGGATGGATGAGAATAACAATAAGAATAAATTTATTTAGGCAAAAACTAAGTAACAGTTGCTCTATAGAATAAAATAAATAAATTAAATACATAAGTATTGAAAATGTTTTACTATTTTTTTTTTAAATTACTTGTAGTACCTATGACACGCATAACCATAATCTTAAAACATAAGTTGCCTAGCAAAATTTAACATTTAAGTTTTAATATGCACAATAATAATAAAACATAAGAAATTAATGTTCCAAAAAAGGTCCTAGGTATTTTATGCTTATACTATCAGAAAAGTTGTTTACTCGTTGGTACTAATGAGATGAGAGACTAATGAGGTAGGTATTATTAGGTAGGATGCTTCGCTTTACTTTAAAATACAATAACAGTAAACAACAGTGGATTACCATTCATTAGTCAAACTCGAAAGTTATATTACTTATCATTATCGACAGACTTGGCAGATTCGTAATATTTCTAAGCGCTTATAGCAGAAACTAAATATCTATATACTGCATATCCTCTCAGTGTTCAAAATTATTTAACTGAAACAGTAATATTTACCGCAAAGGCGTTAAATAAATAAGTACAACGTCTGTTTTAATTTGGCAAAGTTCCGTTAGAAATCGCAGATAGGGATCCAACCCTTCCTTGGCGCCCGAGAGTGAACCCTTACTTACTAAGCCCCGCCCCATCAGTAGCTTCGGCAAATCTCGGAGACGACCATCATTTGTGGTTAGTACTTCGAAGTGACAACTGTCGACGACATGGCTCTGTGGACGCCCTACGCCCAAGAAGCTGCGCTTGATCTCAGCAAGTCTTCCGTTAAAATTGAACAGCATTCTCCGAGGTTGGATACTTTACCAGTGATTAACACTTCTTCTCTGATCGAACGCTACGTGTACCCGCAGTACCCTCCCTGTGAGAACCAAGGATACTACTACGGATACCCTCACCGTGTAGAGCATACAGTGCCAACGGCTCAAATTTCTCCAGATTCAGTGGGAAGCGCCTGGTCCCCTTACCAGTCGGTAAAGTCTCACAACTCCGCGCCATCACCACCAGATTCTCCAGAATTCTACGACAGCGAATCTTTATCAGAAGACGTGGAATATCAAGCTTTCGAGAGAGACGCTTTGAGAGCGATGGCAGAAAAAAATGGTGGGACATTACTTGGTAACAATCCCAGGATGCGGAGAGCAGTTCAGACCAGCCAGACCGCTGATGACTCGTACAGGAAGCAACGCGAGAGGAACAACCACGCTGCCAAACAGAGCAGGGATAGGAGGAAGATCAGGGAGGTCCGTTTAGCTTTCCAAGTGACTTATTTGAAGAAGAAGATGGCTGACCTGAGGGCCAGAATCGCGGCTGGGGTTTGTGGACGCTGCCGGCAGATCTGTGATTGTTAATCTCAAGAAAGTAATCTACTTATATCAAAGACTTTTAAGTGCCATGTTTTTTTTTATATTTTATTTTTATTAACTTTTTACAATGTCATTACAGTAATGTTATAATTACTAGTAGGTAAACTGTTTGTAAAACTTAGACCCAATTAAATATTAAATAAGGTCAGTATTTTGTAAATATGGAGAATTGCGTTGTATATAATTTAGTAGTTTAGCTTACTTATTTGAGCCTTTCGGGGTCGAGACTCTGGGTCCGTGGGGTACCGGGGTCCTACGCGTGTTCAAAATTCTTTCAGGGCTTGACCCGAGTGCTGGCTTTTATCTGGCTCAACGCATAAGTATTGCCATTCAGCGTGGCAATGCGGTCAGCATCTTAGGGACGCTTCCGTCTGGTAGTGATTTGGATCAGTTGAGCTACCTTTAGATCGTTAGCAGCGGTCTTCAGGTAGCACAACTGTTTCATAATATGTATTTTGTACTTAGCTTGTATTAGTTGTATTATTCTTTCTGTAAATAAATGCATTGTTTAGTGGTGTGATTAGCTGTTAAGAAACAAATAAATTATTTGTAAATACTAATTGTAAGAAGATTATTAACGTAAGACATAACTTTGATAATGTGCAATTGCCATTTAAACTAAAAGATTTTATATTGGAAATAAAGCGTAGTTACCTACATATAGACTTATAATAAAATATTTTATTTAATAAATCTTGTATTTTTTACTTTGAATTCAGGGCCCTTTATTGCTTTGTTATTTCACCCAAGAATAATAGGTACTGTTTACCGTTAAAATTATCTATTATTATCTAAAAAGTAGTTGCCATCTCAAGACTACCACTGTCTAGAAATTTACTAAGTAATGCGTATAGTGCACTCTATAGCCATAGATGACAGCGCAAAACTTTGAATTTTCATTTTATTTCATGTCGAACTCTGTGGCGCGGCGGGCGAATGTTCGCCTTCGACGCAGGATGTTGCGGGTTTGATTCCCGCCTCGAGATCTTCCTATAAAGGGTAGGTAATGAAGTAGGAGGTAAGGAAGGAACCCTTCAAGTTTTGTAATGTATGGGATTTAAATGGGGGTAAAAAACGCCCAAGTGCGTGTCGGACTTCGGAGGGTACCGTCCCATTATCTATAAAAATAGCAAAAAAAATACGTTGGTTGTAAGAGAGCCTCCTTATATATGTATTTTATTCTGTTTTTTACTATTTGTTGTTATAGCGGCAACAGAAATAGATCATCTGTGAAAATTTCAACTGTCTATCTATCACGGTTCATGAGATACAGCCTGGTGTCAGGCGGACAGACAGACAAACAGACGGACAGCGGAGCCTTATTAATAGGGTCCCGTTTTACTATTTGGGTACGGAACCCTAAAACCGGAACATAAACGAAAGTTAGAGGTAGAATCGTGGATTGTTTCAGGTACCTACCTACTACCGTAAGTTATTATATTAATACATATTCTATTTTTTTTTTGCAGCCAAATACCTTTTATTGTCACCTTTTTACTCGCTTTACTCAGGTATAATTCAAATCTAAAATGTAGTTTGTTGTAAACCCCAATCGCAAGCGAGCGGCGCGTGCGCATGTCACGCCTCCTCGTTTTTGTGACTTCATACATACCTACAGAGACACACGCCTTTTTCCCCGAAGGGGTAGGCAGCTCCTCAAATGGGCCAGTTTTCAATGTGGGCTGCACCATCAAAGTCAAAGTCAAAGTCAAAAAGTATTTTATTCATTGAAATCACAAGGATCATTTTAAATCGTCTTAAAAAATAAATTTACATTTACTCCTGTTCCAAGTTCCAACGCAACCAGACCTAGAAGAATCAGGCAACAAACACTGTCTGTTTTTTTTTATGATCCTTCTTACTACTAGGTGGGGAGCGCCTGTGTGGTGCCTCGACAACAACTGGAAGCTGATTCAAGGAAAAAAGGAAAAGCAACTTAAAAGCTTTACTTAGGTAGGCAGTTAAAAGTAAGATGATAGAGAGAATCAGCAAAAGTTCATGAGGCAGCACACTCTACGCTTGATATACTCATAAATAACACATCAATTATAAATTATATGTAGGTACAGACATTGCAAATTGACAAATTAGGTGTCGAGGGGCAGAGCGACATCAGGCCACGCGGCTTTATCATTAACTTACATAGTCATGTAGTGTGTAATACGCTTTCATAATTAAATTATTTTTTATATTGGATTTAAATCTTCGAATCGAAAGCTTAGAAGCACTTTCTGGAAGTTTATTATAGAACCGAACAGAATTCCCCATAAAGACCCACTTACTTTTTAGGGTTCCGTAGTCAAAGACAAGACTACAAAAAAAATCTTATAGTTTTTTTCCGAAACTATAAGAGCTATACTGTTGAAACTTGGTAGGTAGATGTATTCTGTGAACCGCATTAAGATTTTTACACAAAAAAAAAAAAAAAACAATTATTTTTGGTGTTCCCCATACTTAGAACTGAAACTCAATTTTTTTTTTCATCAAACCTATACGTGTGGGGTATCTATGGATAGGTCTTTAAAATGATATTGAGGTTTTTAATATCATTTTTTTCTAAACTGAATAGTTTGCGCGAGAGACACTTCCAAAGTGGTAAAAAGTGTGTTCCCCCCCGTAACTTCTAAAATAAGAGAATGATAAAACTAAAAAAAATATAATATGATGTACATTACCATATAAACTTTCACTAAAAATTGGTTTGAACGAGATCTAGCAAGTAGTTTTTTATTTTTGGGGTTCTCCATACTTAGAACTGAAACTCAATTTTTTTTTTCATCAAACCTATACGTGTGGGGTATCTATGGATAGGTCTTTAAAATGATATTGAGGTTTTTAATATCATTTTTTTCTAAACTGAATAGTTTGCGCGAGAGACACTTCCAAAGTGGTAAAAAGTGTGTTCCCCCCCGTAACTTCTAAAATAAGAGAATGATAAAACTAAAAAAAATATAATATGATGTACATTACCATATAAACTTTCACTAAAAATTGGTTTGAACGAGATCTAGCAAGTAGTTTTTTATTTTTGGGGTTCCCCATACTTAGAACTGAAACTTATTTTTTTTTTTCATCAAACCTATGCGTTTGGGGTGTCTATGGATAGGTCTTTAAAATGATATTGAGGTTTTTAATATAATTTTTTTCTAAACTGAATAGTTTGCGCGAGAGACACTTCCAAAGTGGTAAAAAGTGTGTCCCCCCCATAACTTCTAAAATAAGAGAATGATAAAACTAAAAAAAAAATATAATGTACATTACCATGTAAACTTTCACTCAAAATTGGTTTGAACGAGATCTAATAAGTAGTTTTTTTTAATACGTCATTAATCGTAATCCATCCAAGAACTTTTATATTATGTTACTTGCTGCTACGGAACCCTTCATGGGCGAGTCCGACACGCACTTGGCCGCTTTTTTTAGTCTAAATTTGGGAATAATCAGTTTATTTTTATTTCTCGTGTTAAAACAATGCACGTCACAAGTGTTTATGTGTATATATATCATAGATATCATAGGATATCATGTGTGGTTTCATAGAAGTATTGCGATATTCATCGTGGAAAATAGACGTGACAAGTGGTGAGCTCATCGCCGCCATTGCTTCCCACGACTGACTCTGCTACTTTCTTCCAGTAATAACACATTTCTTAAATAAGTTAGCACCCAGGACAAATCTTACACCAATGGATCTTACAAACAAGTCTGGGTAATCCCTTAGTCGGCTTTTACGACATCCACGGAAGGAGACGGAGGGGTCTATTATTAGGCCAGGCACACCACGGCACCAAAAGTAGGTTGTGTCATAGTGACAAAGGTACAGAGAAGCGCGTGCGCTGTTACATGACACCTCCATCTTCCTAAGAATACTTCCGACATACCTACAGTGCTACAAGGATAATTTGGGACGTGGCCGAAATCAGAACTACCTACAGCTCGTCCACCGTAAGAAGGCACCTGGCGCCAACCAAGGCAGGTGCCATCTTCGGTGAACGAGCTGTAACACCACCAGTGGCGTAACAATAGGGTAGCAGGGCTGGCAAAATGCTACGGGCCCCCGACCCAAGAGGGCCCCGGCCCAAGAGTCCGCGAGCTCAAATTTTTTTTTTTACATTGTACCTGAGTATTTTATTTTATTTGAAAAGTATATTTTTATAAGTTCTGCGTAAAATCCAAAGTGCGACAACAATTTTTTTTAAAAATTTCGAATTTTCCACGGGCCCCAGTTGGTATAGTTACGCCACTGAACACCACCATCTAGTAATCAAATATCAAACAGCGCCACAAACAACGGCGCGGCGCGGCGGTCACAAGACGTGCCAAATGATCCTTGTATCACTGTACCTACTTAGAATCCATTGAAAAATATCGTAATTCTCGATCTCTTTATAAAAACATTTTGGCACGCGGCCTCACGTGCCTTACAAAACGCTGCTGAACTTTGAAAGGATTGACACTTGACAGCTCATATCTTTTCAAAGGATTGTTGTTTTAACGCGCACGGTCGCGATATTAGATATCTGATGAGAAGGACAATATCGAGCAGTGCAGCTGCCAGATGTTCTAATGGAGAAAAGTTTATTTAATGCAGACTTATTTATCTCCGAAATCAGCAAAAGTAGGATCTTATGAACGGCGAGCGAGTGTGACGTAGGTTTAATGCTTTAATGAAAAACAATTTGTTGTTCCGAGGATAAATACCTACAAAAATCGGCTGTGTAATATTATTTTTCCTGCCAGAAATAATACATTACGAAAAAGGTTTTATTCATTTGAACATGTTACTTGGCCGGTTAAAAAAGTACGTTCTAAATTATTTTTTTTGACTAGAAAACAACTTTTTTTACGGCTCCTAAGGCTCTTTCCGCCATATTCGAAAAGTTATTTTGTTGGCATTCTAACCAATATCGCTCGTTTATAGAGCACAGGAGTAGGGAAATGAAATTGTATTGCCTGACTTTAGTCCATTTTTAACCCCTGACGCAAAAACGACGAGGTGTTATAAGCTTGACGTTTCTGTGTGTGTCTGTCTGTGGCATCGTAGCTCCCGAACGGATGAACCGATTTTGATTTTGTTTTTGTTGTTTGAAAGGTGAATTAGTCGAGATTGTTCTTAGCTATGTTTGATCAAAATCGGTGCAGCCGTTTCATTGCGTTGAGGGTTTTTTTAATTTTTACTAAATTAATTACTTGTATTGTATTTCATTTCCTAGTGTTATTTTGTGTCATTTTGGTGGCATTTAACTTATATAATCTATATATATAAAAATCAACCCCTATTTTTTCTGGTCCCGCTATAACTCGAGAATGGCCGGACCGATTTGGCTAATTTTGGTTTTGAAATATTTGTGTAAATTCAGGGAAGGTTTTAAAGGTGAGAAAATGTGGAAAAATTGCAAGGAAAATACTTAAAACGACAATTTAATATATTTATTTTATTCCATAGTTACGACATTTTGACATGTAAACAACTCCATAGTTACGCCATTTTGACATGCGAAAATGTCAAGCGTTCATTTTTCACGTACTTCTTCTTCTCTTCTTATAATAATGGCTTCTGAGGAGCGATCCAAACAATTCCATCAATGTACCGTTCTTCTTCCTCTTCTTATTCAAAATGTAAATGATGATTAATAATTCTTCCTAATGTAAATGGTGGCAGAGAAACCGAGTTTTAATCCACCTTATCGAAAATACACGCAATACTCTTCTTCTTCTATATTATAGATAACTTTTTTTTATATTATGAGGTGACAAACAAGCAGACGGCCCTCCTGATGTAAAGCAGTCACCCCCGCCTATGGACATCTGCAACACGTACGGTATTGCAAACGCGCTGCCTACCATTAAGAGCCCTATTGATATTTCTCTTGAATTTATCCATATTGTAGCCCTGTGGGAAGCCATCCAACGGAGCTCATTCCACGCCTTGCAGGTGCGCGGGTAAAACGAGCGCGTGAAACGCACTGTGCACGACCTCCACGCATACAAAATGTGCGGGTGAGCTCGCTGACGATGGCGGGATGTGTGGTTATAGAAATGCAAAGCTGGGATTAGTTCAAATAGCTCCTCAGAGCATCCCTGTTAAAAATCTTATAAACGACGCTAAGCGAGCCAATATCTCGGCACACGCACAACGGCTCTAGATCCCTGGTAACTTTGGGTGTGTCGACAATCCTTAACTTACTTTAGGTACTTATTTGACTTTATTTAGTAAGTTACAAGAGTTCTGAAAATTTTGATCGGTTGGTGATATATTGATAAAGAAGGATGGCGAAGGCAAACCAGGCGTGCTGTTAGTAGGACTTGCATACTTTATATCGAAATTAGATTTTTATTTTATTAGTTTTTTGAAAAATTTCAATGCGATTTCATTTCAATTTCAATTTTCGATCAACGTTTGTACTTATATAATTTATTTGTTACTTTGTCTGTCTGTCTGTACAAATTATCTCGAAATACTGCTCTTACAATTTTGACGAAATAGGATAGGGTAGGATAGGGAGTTTTGCGGCCGATAAAACCGTTCAAACTTAGTCAAACACTAGGAAAAAAAAGTCCTGTGTTCTATTACGTCTAAAATGGGGTCGTATGGGTTTGTGAGGGTTTCTAGGGTTTGTAGGAGTTGTAAAAAAAAAGGAGTTTCACAAGGAGTTTTAAGGCAGAGGTTTTTTCTTGGTTCCTGCCCCAGCTGGTAAAAAATCCGACTCCCAAAGAAGACTCCTGAGCAAGGTCCGTCGTAATGGGGTTGTATGGGTTTGTACGAGGTTTTAAGGGTTTCTCAGTGTTTAAGACATTGTATGTAATCTAAGGAGTTAGGGTAGGGTGTTACCCTGTGTTTTTATGACTTTGAATGGCTGTTTAGAGGTTTGTAAGGCTTCTTAGGTTGTGAGCGTTTTGAGGGGGAATAATTCGTTTATTTTTGAGGATCTGTATTTTTTGGCTGTTTTTGGAGGTTTGTTAGTATCTTGCCAATGTTCATTTGGGATTCTGCTATGATGCTTTAGACCACTATGTCTACTTGGGAAAACAATTCAACTAGGAAGGTGTTGGACCTTCTATGATGAGGTTAGCCAAAGAATCACAGTCACTGGAGAGCCTCAAGATGAAAGTCTGTTATCGGTGCATGTTACCAGAGATGACTTACGGTAGTGAGATGTGATTATCAACTATAAGCATGATAAAAGTTCAAAATCGTGTAGCGGGCTATGGAGGGAGCTGTGCTCGGAGATTCCGTACATGTACCTGAATCGAAAACGAAGAGATGCGTAGAAGAATCGGGACCACTGGCAGGCTCTCAAAATTAGCAAGTTGAAGTGGCAATGGGCAGATCATATAGCTCGCAGAACATTATTTATTCTGTGGCAGAACCAACAACTGTTGAGGAATAATTGCTCTCGAGTGGCAACCTTGAACCGGATGAGTAGAAAGCCTCCTCGATGGGCCGACGACATGTTAAAAGTCGCAGGAAATCGTTGCATGGAGGCGGCTCAGGACGTTCATTGTGGCATTCTATAGGGGTGGCTTATGGACAGCAGCGTACTTATACCTACAGGCAGATATTTGTACCAGCAACTATTTACATAATGCATAGTACGTGTAAGTAGGTACTACCTAATCTACGCGCGAACGAAGTCGCGAGCGGGTCAGCTAGTTATATATAAAATACATTTATTTACAGAAAGAATAATACAAGGTATGTACAAAATACATATGAAACAGTTGTGCTACCTGAAGACCGCTACAAGCGATCTGAAGGTAGCTCAACTGATCCAAATCACTACCAGACGGAAGCGTCCCTAAGATGCTGGCTGCATTGCCACGCTGAATGGCAATACTAATGCGTTGAGCCAGATAAGAGCCAGCTCTCGGGTCACGCGTCGCTTCGACCAGATGCCCTGAAAGAATTTTGAAAACGCGATGGGCCCCGGAACCCCACGGACCCAGAGTCTCGACCCCGAAAGGCTCAAATAAGTAAGCTCTGTCGAGACTTGCCTTGCCTTTGAAGTCCTCAGCGGAATCTGCCGCCGCACCGGCCCTAACTGATGTCCCGGACAGATGAGATGGCGCAAGGGTATCAACGCATGTAGCGTCCCACACCAAAGGCCTACCCTTCTCCCACGGAACAAGAGTCATGCCGTCAGGCCGCTTACCATCGTCACGAAACAGACCATTCGGTTCTAGAATGGCTGGAATGTTAACGCTGGTAAGGGCCCGGCGAATGATATCATTAAGGCTAGCGTGGCGGGAAATCCTACCGGCAGCCCTGGTGCACGATAATCCGTGGTGACCAAGCTGATCAACAGCAGTACCGCACTGGCAGTGATGAGGGGCACAGCACCCTACACCCAACCGTAAAGAAGTTGCAATACGGAAAGAAACTGGATCCATTAAAGTACCAGTATTTTGTGATGGAAGTGCTTGCAACCAAAACCCTGACTCCCATTTGGAAACAGCCAGGAGACGAGCACGATCTGTGGAGCTTGAGCACGTTTGTAACAGACAATTCCGCGTCAGCTCGCACAGAGGCCCGTCCCATTGCCGTTGAGACGAAAGAGATTTGGGGGGAGTAGTATTGGGGCAAGCACTATGCCAAGCATTTCGAGCCTCGTCTAAGTATGAAATTTTGAGTGTGTTGCCAGAAAGAGCCACAAGAGAAGGTGATAGAATTTTATTAACCAAAGAACAAGTGCTATAGACGGAAGACAAGAACGCTGGTAGGGCTACACTTGAAATTTTACGAATACCTAAGCCTCCTAATTTAACATTATATATTAATAAGAGAAAATAATTACCATATTTTTAAGCGAATAAATGAATAACTAACTAACTATAGTGAAATGAAATGGAAGTGTATTGCCTGACTTTTCAAGTTAATATGGACTCTAAATAACTTGTAGTCTATTTTTATTGAATTATCTCATGTCCTTGACATTTTAAGGTATTATTACCTACAGCTGAAACAACTAGGGTCGACTACTACCTTTAAAGGTCTAGAAAAATTATCGCGCTGTTTTTTTTTTTTTTTTTTAACATTGATAGACCTTTGTTTGAACACGATCTCACCTGGTCGTAAGTGACGATGTGGCCGGAGATGGAGCACAAAGGTATAGAAGGCACCTATTCACTCTATAGCCTTGAAGAGACCCAGATTATAGTTTACAGGAAAGACAGCCGACGGTAGTTTGTTCCACTCCTTAGCAGTTACTTGGGTTGTAGTGATTGGTTTTAGTTTGCTTGGGGAAAGTTGCAGCCAAAGGTGAGTCGATCGATAGTCCAGGACCCTGGCAGCGCTATCAAGAAGGCATGGTTCTGGACAGACAAACAGAGAAAAAAAACATAGTTTATCTGAGACTCACTCCAAAATTCTTTTATTTGTTAATATAACAGAGGGTCTTACAAGCCGATCAATAAGTATATAGAAATGCTATGTCCACGCAAGCTGCCAGAAACGCAAGGGTTAGCCAAACGGGGGAGCCACCCTCAACTCAATTAGACGCAACCCTCCATGCAATCACAGGGGTCCGAAATGTTCAAATCCACGCCACCTATCAAATCGAAAATAATCACTGAAAATGGCGAGTATTTAAAATGAAAGTCAGTCAGATATTTACACTCGCAACTAAAACGAGATAAGGAAAGCTAGTTTTTAGCCCCCGACGAAAAACAAAGGGGTGTTATAAGTTAGTCGTGTCTGTGTGTGTGTGTGTGTGTGTGTGTTTGTGTGTGTTTGTCTGTCTGTCCCACCCAACGTAGCTCCCGAGCGGCTGAACCGATTTTGTTTTTTTTTTGTTTGAAAAGTGTATTTAAATGCTATGTGAAAAATGTAAACATTGTAAACCTTTTTAGAAATAAATACTCTTTATTATTATTATTTGTCGGGAGTGTTCTTAGCTTTGTTTGATCAAAATCGGTTCAGCCGTTAAGCGTAGGGTTTTTTAAAAAAAAAAAATATAAAATTAATTACTTGTCTATTAAAACGTACTAGTCGGTGAGGTAATAATTAGTATTATGAACCTTCGCATTATTATGTTACTTAGATGTGCCAGATAAGAGCCAGCTCTCGGGTCAAGCGTCACTTCGACCAGACACCCTGAAAGAATTTTAAAATGCGAAAGGCCCCGTTACCCCACGGAACCACGAAAGGCTCAAATAAGTAAGCTCTGTCGAGACTTGCATTAGTATTGCCATTCAGCGTGGCATTGCAGCCAGCATCTCAGGGACGCTTTCGTCTGGTAGTGATTTGGATCAGTTGAGCTACCTTTAGATCGTTAGCAGCGGTCTGCAGGTAGCACAGCTGATTCATGTTTTTTTTTAATTTTGTACCTATTTTTTTTGTTGTTTACTGTTAGGTACTTAGGTATTTACTAAGAACAGAAATACCAATCTATATACATAAAGGTTTTGTATTGGAGGGTGTGTCGGCTTGCCCCTATTTACTGGTTGTGCAACTTCGCTTTACAATACATTTTACCTACCTTCTATTTGTAAGGGGAGTGGCAACTGGCATGTTGTACAATGTGTTTATTTTTATATTCAATACGTCATACAACTCAAAGTTTTTGCCTATCTACTATTATTTTATTTAACCCTGTTACTTATATGAAAAATAATGTTGTTGTAAGGTTATTAGATCGCATCTTATATGCGATTTGTTTAGAATAAACATGAAGGTATGTAATTTCTAGAATTATTTTCATAAATATTTTCATTTGCTGTGGTGTGTCCGGCGTAAGAATATACCCCTCCGTCTCCTCCCGTGGATGTCGTAAAAGCCGACCAAGGGATTACCCGGACTTGTTGATAAGATTCGTTGGTATAAGATTTGTCCTGGCTGGTAGCTTATTATGGAATGTGTTATTACTGGAAGAAAGCGTTAGCTGAGTCAGTCGTGGGAACCAATGGCGGCGATGAGCTCACCTCTTGTCACGTCTATATTCCACGATGGTGCAACCCACTGTGAAAAGAGGCCTATTGTGGCTCTGCCTACCCCTTCGGTGAAAAAGGCGTGTATGTATGTATTTTCATCAAAAAGTGTTAAAAAAACCCTCTTCCCGGGTTGGCATTGAATTCGGTCAGTTTATGAATCCAACTCTCATGAGACTCGGAAGATACTTTCCATCGCAAATCAGATAAAAAGAAGAATTCGCCAATTCATTGTCTCCGAAATGTACCGTTCAATTCGCATGTACCAGGAAGCGTCCTTTGTCTTGGAGGCAACCCTTCGTAATTATAATCCTTCGCAAATGTTTGACACAATACGATACACAATTTGCATATTGTACAGTTCCTATTCAGTGCTTTTGGCTAAGGCGCCTTCAGATGAAGTGAATGCAACTTTTATCTTGTTCCAGGACACTATTGAGTATTGAGTAGGGCTGCCTACATTCTGAGACGTCGACCGGGACATTTAGAAATAGGGTTAGCAATTGGATTAATCAAAAACACTTTAAGAAACTTTCAAAAAATTACGAATTCTTTCTTACACTACGTTCTCGGTGATACTTTTCTTTGCCCACTCATATTTTTTGTTAGATTTAACCTTTTTCAGTAATTCCTTTTCGCATAGTAATTATACAATTCTGTGCACGTCTTTTTATAATTATAAGCGTATTGAATGATGCTTTCTACTGTGCTTACCTACACTGAGTGAATTTCGGGCAAAATGACTTGCTGACCGGGACACCGGGACAGAATGATTCAAACCGGGACATGTCCCGGTGTACCGGGACGTATGGCAGCCCTACTCTTGAGGGAACTTTCTAGCGGTAAAAAGTATTTTCCAAGGTTATTATTAATTCTTCAAACGGTTCAAGATCAATTAAAAACCATTATTGTGTAAAAGAGTCTGCCATCTATGCGTCATTTCTCATGAACCTATCATTTCTTGAGAACTACGAAACTACAGTTTTCTAAATCAATACGAAGAACTTAACGATTTCAATTGTTAAGACTGCGCCAACCCAAAGCAGAAATGTTCATAAAAAAAAACGCCTCGCGCCACTCAAAAATACGGTTTTTATTGACTATCTCGTAAAATATAGATAATTTTACAAAAACCCTATAGCAAACCCGCGGTTTTGTCATATTGTTTTTTTTTATATATTTTTTTTCCTAATAATGTGCACCATTTTATTAAGCAATCGAATCTAGGCAAAAAATAGACGTAACTTTGGCTTTATTTTCTATCGAGAAAATATTGTCCTATCGTGTTTCTGGTACAGTGATCCCTCGGAATTATAATTAGTAGGTAGGTATCCATGCATATTTTTAATTTGAATATTGTACTTGATTTTGTCTGTTAAGAATCAAAAAGATTAGGTATTTTGTGGCGTACCCCACCTTAAGTGACAATGGTTTTTAAAATAATTTCGGTTACCGTTATCTGTGAGCCATCCCATGCCAGTTTTACCATGTTGCAAATTATTGCAGATCCATGTGTGGTCAGCCGATCGATCAATCTCTTCTCTCACGTATTTGCTCACACCCTTTATTTCCTATACCTACTGAGCAGATGCACTAACATTGCGGTTTATTTTGTACGCCCATCGATATCTGTCCATTGAATTTACAGTAAAGTAAAATTTCGAGCTCTTTCTTTCCTTCTTGGTAAACGCCGTACCTACCTACTCCATACCTAAATCAGTTGTAGATGGATAGATAGAAAATTATTTATTGCACAACTTAAAATGTACCTACTGTACATAGGCGAACTTAATGCTAGATAGCATTCTCTTCCAGCTTACCTTTGTGCATTGTGGAAAACAATTTAGAGGTAGGTAGTGCACTAAAGTGTTATTCAAAGAAGTTGTATAAGTTGAGCTCTAGCGATGCAAGTTTTTTTTATACAGCTTTTAGATGACTGAACAAGCATATGACCCATCTGATCTTAAGCAATACCCTCTGCCTATGAACAGTGCATTATCTCATACGTCACGTCCACCATGTACCTACGCGCCCTATGTCCTATGTCTACACTATAACAGAGCATAGGTAGGTACCTACCTAATTTACAATAGGTACCTATTGTATCATAGGTAAATATTACGTCAAAAGCACGCGCCGCCACAACACGTCCAGCTTGATTGCTTTACTGTCTCTTAGCTACCAGGTAGGTGACCGCTAACTTACACAAGATAACAAAACTATTGTCTAGTCGAATACCACTGTTTATGCTGCTCACAACTGTACCAAGCTCTTTACAATACGCCCGTAGGAACTACCTATGTTTCGGGAGTAAAAGCAATAAACTTATATTACGGTTGTGGATTAAGATTTGCTTTTAAAAGTAATGCAGGCTGTTTTAACTTTGCAGTCGTTAATCGGATTAAAAAGGGGTTTTTTTAAGGATTTGATTTGTGTTGCCGCTCGCCTTCAGGGTAACAAATGGTTTGTTAGACCAGTGTGGCTTTAAATCGTAATCTATGTAGGTGGCTTGCTTATTTGAGACTCATTTTTAGGGTTACGTACCTCAAAAGGAAAAACGGAACCAATATGGGATCACTTTGTTGTCCGTTTGTCTGTCTGTCAAGACCCTTTTTCTCAGGAACACACATACACACACATAGACACACGCCTCTTTCCCCGAAGAGGTAGGCAGAGCCTCAATGGGCCTCTTTTCACTGTGGGTTGCACCATCGTGGGATATAGACGCGTGGAGGTATCAGGCTGAAATTCATATAGATATAATCAAGTCTACTGTCCCTTGGTGCTGTGAAAAAATCAAACTTCAATCAAAAGATACAGCCATTTATGCTGCAAATTTTAGACACTCGCAAGGGAATCAAAACCTACAGGGTACTTAAAAATCCCGTGAACACAGAATCTTGAAATTTGGTACGAAGCAACGTCTTATAGCACAGATAAAGGAAAAATTGCGAAAAGCATAAATTTTTAGTTACATCATATAATAAAAATAAAAAAAACATTTTAAACTTACTACCCCTTTCATCGTGATGATTTCATTTAGCAGTAAAAATACCATAAATTTGATTTCAATCTCTTCTTCTTCTTCTTCTTCGTCGTATTCTTCATTACTGAAGGTCGTGCCCGTCTTGAAAGGATTTAGTAGAGATGCTGACGAGCTTCTTCCACGCTGTTCTATCCTCGGCTTGTCTCAGGGCAGCGGTGATAGGGAGGCCAGTAAGTACCTTGACTTGATCAGACCAGCGACTAGGTGATCGGCCGCGCGGTCTTTTTCCATCCACTTTTCCCACTACAACCAGTTTCTCAAGGTTATCTGGCTGTCTTCGGGCTATGTGTCCAAAATAACTAAGAACCCGCTGGTAGCAGATGGTGGAGAGTCTGGTCTTGATGGCCAGCTGGTCAATACCTACAGGTTTATACGGAACCCTCGGTGCACGAATCCGACACGCACTTGGCCGTTTATTTTGTTATGACACCAGTAGTCAAGCTACCTTACGGCGCTCCTGATGTAAGGTGGTCACCGTCGCTTATAGACACCAGCAACACCGGGGGTATTGTCGATGGGTTGCCTGCACTGAAGGAATTTATTACAAATGTAACCAAGCGGGAAAACCTCAGACGGAAGCTCATTCCATAGTTTGCAGGTATGGGGAAGAAATTATCTCGAGAAACGAGTCGGTCGTTCGGTCTATTCGTGTCACTGTCAAAAAGTTTATACTTACTAGTAAGATATCTTTATTTTTCCAATATTTTATACACAAAAGCTCATCGAAACATCACGATCCATCTTCCTTCCAAAATAATTAAAATCATATCCTTTCGAGCATTGTCCAGTTGTCCGCAAACGGACCACCGTGCGAATCATAGAGTAAAGAGTTACAATGCAATGGCGACCGGAAGTGACGCGACAATGCGAATGAGACATCACGTTATGTCACGACAGTTGCAGAATCACCCATGCGGATATTTGTATGGAAATTATAAAAGTATCGGACACTGGACTTACGCATGAGTTGAGCATACAATTGAATACCTTTTACTAATGATATCGTTACTATGTTTTTGCCATATATACATTTTTTACAGTCAACTCCAAGTCCGACCCATAATCAAAAAACCATGGTCTGTATTTTTGTTTTTTTAAATATAGGTATTCATTAAAAAAGCCCAACACGAGTAGGTAAGCGAGTTCTTGAGTGGAGACCGCGTCTTGGCAAACGTAGCGTGGGGCGCCCTCTGGCTAGGTGGAGCGATGACCTACGAAAGGCGGCTGGCAGAAAGTGAGAAGAGCCGAACACCAGACTCAGTGGCGCGTATTGGGAGAGACCTATGTCCAGCAGTGGACTAGTGTGGGCTGATGATGATTAAAAAAGCCGTGCCTGCTCGTTCTCGCGGCAAGATGGAACATGGGCACAAATACGATAAATTCCTTTTTTTTTAAATCCGTTAATCCACTTCGGAGCCTATTCGAGACAAAAGATAGACAACTAAACATTCTAAGAAGGGTAATTTATGATCAAAGAATTTTATGATTAAGCGTCGTATAAATAGCAGTTTAAATTTATTTCAAAATCACAGACAGACCACTTCAATTTTATTATAAGTATTGGAAAAGTTTTTTTTAAATAAAAATTTTTATGAACTAAGAAACTACTAAGGTTTTTAAGAATAATGCCACTAGTGAGTTTTATTGTAGCGAATAAACAAACGTTATGTAGGTAAATACTACATAACTATATCATTCATTACTACCTAGGTACATAAATATAAGTAGTTTGCACTATCACAGAATAAATAATTGGCACTAGGTCCAGTAGGGACCAGTTACCTCCAATAAATAATTGGCACTAGGTCCAGTAGGGACCAGTTACCTCCAATAAATAATTGGCACTAGGTCCAGTAGGGACCAGTTACCTCCAAAAAACGTCATCATCAATCAAAGGTTTGATAAAGCAATACCTAAGCATAAAACATATTTTTTAAACCCAATCAAATATCTACCTACTTTATCAATTAATTGTATGCAGGTAGGTACTTCCTACAACAAATACTTTATAACAGTACATCTACCACACGAAATAAATTATTTATCAAGGCCTCCTAAGTAGCTTTGGGAATCTACTTACTGTAGCGTCAATACTCAGGTACCTAAGATAAGAAAATTGTATTATATCACGCCATGGTTTTTTCCTTTCACAGATCCCGTTGCCCGGCACCGAGGGTTGCTCCCCACTCAGCAAGCCACACCTTTTTTCACCCTAATTCGCTTGCAACCCCTCTGCTCAGCATTTCAATTCAACCCTCCGAGTCAGACACAAGAATACTAAACATGTGAATATAGTGAAAATCTTAAAAAAGTCTAACCAACAGTCAAGAAAAGTTACGTATTTAAAACACAGCGTGAGACTTGAGGTGCGTGAAATTTAATCAGACAAATTCCAAGATGGCGCTTTGGACTCCGTACGCCGACGTCGCATTAGACCTCACAAAACCCACAGATGAAGAAAAGAAGATAGCAACAGATGTCTACAATTTCGGATACAACTACAGCTCTGCCCCGCAGTTATCACCTCTCTCTGGCACCAGCTTGTGTTCCTACGAACTCACACCGAGCAGAATCCCAACGCTATCGCCGCCTATTTCACCAGCCTCATCAGCGAAGAGGCCGTTCAGCTTGATCGACGACTCTCTATCAGATGACCCGGACTTCCAAGCGTTTGAACAAGACGCCTTACGAGCCATGGCGGAGAAGAACGGAGGAACCTTACTGGGGGATAATCCAAGGATGAGGCGTGCAGTCCACTCTATCAACAACACGAATGACGACTCTTACAGGAAGCAGAGAGAAAGGAATAACTTTGCCGCGAAACAGAGCAGGGACAGAAGAAAACTGAGGGAAATCCACTTGGCATTGAAAGTCTCTTATTTGAGGAAGGAGGTCGCAGGTTTAAAGTCTTTACTAGCTTCCAGAATTTGCTGTAGATGTCATCAGAGCTGTGGGTGCTAAATATTAACATTTTCGCATACATAGTCCTGCTGTCGTATTGTCTAATCGATGTCGATTAGCAGTTTGCTGTTCATTGCGGTGCGTGTTTTAATTTTTTTTTCAATAGCAGAAATATTTAAAACTCGTTGCGCAATGAATAGCAAACTGGTCATCGAAATTGAACTTCAGTCTAATACACAACAAGACCCCAGGGGTCGTACCCTGTTCCCACACTAGGGTTCCCTGTATCGTGGGTATCACAACACCCAGACCCAGAACAAATTTTCGCAGATTACAAACATTTGTCCCGCAGCGGGAATCGAACCCGCTACCTCTCGCATCTCAGAAGTTACCTGGCCCGCCGCGCCACAGAGGTCACGAAAGACTGAGATTTTGAACAAATTCGACCTAGGTTTTACTTATTTTGTATTATTGTTGTCTCATGTAAAAAATTTGCAATTTATGTACTTAGTTATTTGAATACGTACTTAATTTATTTTATATTTTAGTTTAGCGATCTTAATAGTCATAGGTTATTGTGCTATCATAATAATAGCTATTAAACATGTCTTACTGGACTTTATTCTATTATTTAATGTTCCTATATTCCCTCTCTGTAGGCACCTAGGAAGGTACTTATAAAGTAGGTTCCTAATTAGGTAGGAATAGAGTAAATAAGTATAATTAGTGTAACTCACACAGGTACTTATGTGATACCTTCAGATCAATAAGTTCCCGAACAGGAACTTATTCGTTCAAAGTAGGTTTGAATAAGGCTATAAAAAACCAGCCACGTGCGTGCCGGGCCACACACATTGTAGGGTTCCGTAGAGTTGCCCGTCTCAATATGCGGAATTATAAATAAATAAAAATAAATAATTAATGATTTATTGCATGAAATACAATATGAATATAGAAGGTGGCTTTCCTGTTTTACACAACTAACAACTACATCTAAGTAATTTAGTGTACCTATACTTATTTCTGCCGCAAAGCAGTAGTGCTCGCCACATAGGGTGCGTCCTAGGTGAACGTGACCTTTGAGGTAATGCATTGTTAAAGGCAGAGGTTACCGCTTAACATAGCTTGACCGACATTCACAAAGCTAAAAAAAAAAACATGGAATTTGTACATTTTCCTTTTTAACCCTCGAAAAACGACGGGGTGTTATAAATTTGACGTGTCTGTGTGTGTCTGTCTGTCGCCTCGTAGCTCCCGAACGGATGATCCGATTTAGTTTTTTTTGTTTGAATGGTTGAATTTGTCGGGAGTGTTCTTAGCTATGCTTGATCAAAATCGGTTCAGCCGTTTCATTGCGTTGAGGGTTTTTTACAGCTTTCACCTGTGCACAGATAAAATAATATTATACTAGTAGCTATAGTAATAAGAGTCTCTGAGCTAAGCCGCGGACAGACAGACGGACGGACGGACATGCCGAAACTATAACGACTCTGTGGCGCAGCGGGCGAGGTTCGCCTGCGACCCAGGAGGTTCCGGGTTCGATTCCCGCCTCGGATCAAATATTTGTACGATCGGCAGATATTTGTTCAGGGTGTTCTGGGTATTTTCTATGTATAATAAAAAATATTTATCTATGTTTTGTATTGTATTAAGTATATCAGCCATCTAGTACCCATAACACAAGCTCTGCTTAGCTTGGAGCTAGATAATGTTGTGTGAACTGTCCAGCATTATTTATTTATTAGGGTTGTCTTGTTGACTACGGAACCTTAAAAATGGGATAGTGCGGCGGGGCGGGGCTTGCGCAAACGCACGTAGGGGGCGAGCCTCGCGCTATAGCGTCCAGCAGCCAATAGCAAACAGAACAATTTAGTATTAGTATTTATGTGACGACCTCTGTGGCGGGGTGGTCTCTCGGCTGAGATGCGAGAGGTAGCGGGTTCGATTCCCGCTGTGGGACAAATGTTTGTATGTTCTGCAAATATTTGTTCCTTGGATGTGTTGTGGTACCATGGTACTCGTAGTTCCTGACACCCACGACACAGGTGATCCTAGTGTGGGATCAGGACTATGTATGTAACTGTTGGGTGTTATGTCGACGACCTTTGCGACGCAGCAGGTTGCGGGTTCGATTCCCGCCTCGGAACAAATATTTGTACGATCTGCAGATATTTTTGTTCAGGGTGTTCTGGGTATTTTCTATGGATAATAAAAAATATCTATCTATGTTATGTATTGTATTAAGTATATCAGTTATCTAGTTCACATAACACAAGCTCTGCTTAGCTTGGGGCTAGATAATGTTGTGTGAACTGTCCAGCATTATTCATTTATTTATTTTTATTTTATGTGATGTAAATGATCCAATTGAATATATGAAATACGGATAAATGCGAGTAAGACTCGCGCCCTGAGGGTTCTGTACCGTTGTTTTGGTATAATTATGGTGATTAAGTAAAGCCTACAACAACCTCTTGACTCACAGACAAACTTCACGACCCCATTCTAGGTGTGAAAACAGTATACATTCCAAAAAAAAATATCTGTCCCAATTGTTAGTTGTTGATTGTGATTGTCCAAATTGATCATTGTGTCCGGTCTAAGAATAGACCCCTCCGTCTCCTCCTGTGGATGTCGTAAAAGCCGACTAAGGGTTTACCTGGACTTGTTGATATAAGATTTGTCCTGGCTGCTAGCTTATTATGGAATGCGTTATTACTGGAAGAAAGCGTTAGCCGAGTCAGTCGTGGGAGGCAATGGTGGCGATGAGCTCACCACTTGTCACGTCTATATTCCGCGATGGTGCAACCCACTGTGAAAAGAGGCCCAATGAGGATCTGCCTACCGTTTTGGGGAAAAAGGCGTGTGTCTATGTTTGTATGTATATGTCCCAATATTTGTATCACAAGTTGTACTAGCATTCCAAATTTCATAAAAGTGAGGTTCTGGAAGTACCCGTAAGGTTTTTATATTCATTGCCATTATTGATGTGTAACATCTTTCCTCTCGCTTTGCTGCAATCTGTGGGAGTGATTTCGTGAAGGGACGGAAATGTGTAGCAGGAAGCGCGCATTTTTCGAGATGTTGGTACTATCAGCCCTGAGGCCCTAGTCGGAGTTTTGCAAACACCATCGTAACGACGATCGTACGTGTATAACATAATAGCTAGCTATTAAACTGTGCCAAAAACGTCACAGATTAATGGCTAGTTACTACGCAATACACGTACGATCGTCGTTACGGTCATCGTTACGATGGTGTGTGTAAACTCGGACTTGCCCCTCTGTTGCTTATTACCAAGGAGGTAAGATGTCAGATGTTACACATCATATTATTATGCGACTACTGTAAGGTTTTCTCGATGTTTTAGAAGCTTGATGTTTTGATAACACTATAAGCTCAAAAACCATTACATTTAGTTAGACATTTAGCACAGGTAAAAAAAGAAAAATGTGAAATTACTGGCCGTGCGAAGCCGGGGCGGGTCGCTAGTTGTATATAGTTGACGACCTCTGTGGCGCGGCGGGCGAAGCTTGGCCTGCGACGCAGGAGGTTGCGGGTTCGATTCCCGCCTCAGAACAAATATTTGTGCGATCGCAGATATTTGTTCAGGGTGTTCTGGGTGTTTTCTATGTATAATAAAAAATATCTATCTATGTAATATGTTGTATTAAGTATATCAGTTATCTAGTACCCATAACACAAGTTCTGCTTAGCTTGGGGCTAGATAATGTTGTGTGAACTGTCCAGCATTATTTATTTATTTATATATAAACATTCCCTGAAAAATAATCTAACTGATGGCGAAAACCGCATTAAAATCCGTTGCGTGGTTTAGGAGTTAGCGGATACACAAACATAGGCGCAGAACGCGACACTGTTTTAGACTAGGTATGTATTGATGATCAATTTCAAGTTTATCTTTATCCATTTCTGAGGAGACATTTCTTGACAGACATAGGTACGGTCAACAGTGATCCTATAAGGGTTCCGTTTTTCCCTGTTGTGGTACGGGACTAGGCTTGCCAACTCCCGTTTTATGTTTTAGAGGACTTGATAAGATTAAATAAAGGACATTGGATGACAATACAGGACATAGTTTATTATTTTTCAAGTGTAAACCACACTTTATGGATAACATTAAATTTAAATGTAATGAACTTTGAACAGAAGGTTTCTAATGAAACACCTGTAGATGGCTCCCATCGGCGCTATAGCATTAGTAGTAGTAGAGCTTTTTTGTGAAAAAGTTCGTCCGGGGAAGTACTACCACCATATCTATTTCTGCCGCAAAGCAGTAGTGCTCGCATTGCTGTGTTCCGGTTTGAAGGGTAAGGGTGCCGGTGAAATTACAGGCACATGAGACTTTTCATCTATGTCTCAGGGTGGCGGGCGCAGTGCAATGCCACATAGGGTGCGTCCTAGGTGGACGTGACCTATGAGGTAATGCACTGTTCATAGGCAGAGGTTACCGCTTAACATCAGGTGGGCCTCAGGATTGTTCCGTCATCCAAGTAGTATAAAAAAAAAAAAAAAAAAATAGCCGAGTTGATAGTGCCCACAAATTTCGTCTTCAGCGTCATAGCTCGTTCTATGGCCGAACTGGTAAAGGCATTGCCGATCACAGGCAAGGTTGCGGGTTCGAGTCGCGCTGGAACGGATTTTTTGGGTTACATTTAAATTTAATTAAATTTAATTTAATTGGGCGCCCTCTGGCTAGGTAGAGCGATGACTTACAAAAGGCGGCGGGCAGAAAGTGGATGAGAAGATCTGAACACCGGGCTCAGAGCCGCGTATTGGCAGTGGCCTATGACCAGCAGTGGACTAGTGTGGGCTGATGATGATGATGATGATGATGATAAGTAGGTAGTACTTACCGTACAACACTGACACGACAGTATCCTGCAGTAAATTAAACAAAAAAACATATATTTCGTTGCGTACAAACGATATAAAACGGTCTCTGCGTCGCGCTCGCGCGTCATCTCACTCAACTACAGAGGGAATGCCGACCAAATACGCGCGATTTTTCCCGACCCGAGTTGACCCGAATGTGTTCCCCGAAATAGAGGACGTCCTTTAAAATAAAGGACGTCTGGCAACCCTATACGGGTCTCTAAATATATTGGTGTTACAACTGGCTGTAAAATAAAATAAGTCCATATTTATCCTTATTCTAGAAGCGTATGTATATTTCTACGAGACTACATTCATTTAGTTAGCTAAACCTTCTGCTTGACAACATGTGGGAGGTCGTACTTCCCGCGCACGCATTTCAGCTTCACTCCGGGACAGTCTTTCAATCTGGAACAATTACAATACAACTTTATAACTAAGTAAATTACAGACTGTGCAGTCTCGCAAGTTGAGAGTAACAGGCCTAAGTAGCTGCGCACACTGCAGACTTATACCGGCCGATAGTTCAATCGAGTACGTATGAAAATGTATGCGAGTGTATATTATAACGATTCGGTATCGGATTAAAAGTATGTAGTTTGCGTGGGCTCTTATGATCAGTTTCACCAATCACCTCACATTTACAAGACACTGGAATGTAGGTCACATTTTACAGTTTTTACAGTTTGTTTTTTAGTTTTTTTGTTGGCAATTGGTTGGCAAAAATTTACACATATAGAATAGCAAATTTTAAAATTTACACTTAACGAATGGAAAATTTGTAAATTTACACTTAACGAATGGCAAATTGTAAATTTACACTTAAGACTGCGCCAGCCTCAGGCAGGTTAGTAGTAGTAGAGCTTTTTTGTGAAAGAGTTCGTCCGGGGAAGTACTACCACCATGCCTATTTCTGCCGCAAAGCAGTAGTGCTTGCATTGCTGTGTTCCAGTTTGAAGGGTATGGGTGCCGGTGAAATTGCAGGCACATGCCACTTATCATCTTTATGTCTCAGGGTGGCGGGCGCAGTGCAATGCCATATAGGGCGCGTCCTAGGTGGACTTGACCTATGTGAGAATGCACTGTTCATAGGCAGAGGTTACCGCCTTAACATGAGGTGGGCCATATGCTGGTTCCGTCATTAAAGTAGTATAAAAAAAAAAGACTTATAAAAAAAACACCTCGCGCCTGTCAAAAAAGCGGTTTTTATTTAATATTCTCGTAAAATTTAGATAATTTTACAAAAACCCTACAGTAAACCCTCGTTTACTGGAGGGTTTTTGTAGGGTAAAAAATGTAGGTTTAATAGTTGATGTGATTGCTCTGTGCCCCTATCTGTACTGTATAGTACCTAGTAGATTTATTGATTGTTTGCAGTATCTTTTAGAAGATTATTGGTGTTAGAAAGGGCGAGTTAAATGTAGGTAGTACCTACATCACGACGACACACTAGGTACAAGTGCCTCTCTAGGTGATTACTTGTCTCAAATTCTGTCACGATACGACTAATTAGTTATCTCAAATTCTGTCACTATCCGACTGATAGATAGATAGATACAAAATGCATTATTGCACAACTTAAAAAGTACTGCACATAAGCGAAGTTAATGCTAGATAGCATTCTCTTCCACCTAACCTTTGTGTATTGCGGAAAACAATTTACAGGTAGTGCACAAAAAGGTGGGCAACCGCTGACCTAGGTCAAAAATAAATGGACCAGATTTTGATGAAAATGGGACCAATCTGGAAGTATACCTTTCAAATAAAAAAAAACCGTATCGGTTCATAAATGAAGGAGATATTAGGTAAAAACACACGAATAGAGATGCGCAGAGTTGATGGCTCTGAGTGGTACCGACCTGCCGACCTGCACGAGCACGATGTTGTACTCCTGCAGGTTGTGTCCGATGCCGGGCACGTAGGACACATCTCCTTGCCGTTGGAGTCTCACTAGCACATACGTGCGATGCGCAGAGTTGATGGCTCTGAGTGGTACCGACCTGCCGACCCGCACGAGCACGATGTTGTGCTCCTGCAGGTTGTGTCCGATGCCGGGCACGTAGGACACATCTCCTTGCCGTTGGAGTCTCACTAGCACATACGTGCGATGCGCAGAGTTGATGGCTCTGAGTGGTACCGACCTGCCGACCCGCACGAGCACGATGTTGTGCTCCTGCAGGTTGTGTCCGATGCCGGGCACGTAGGACACCATCTCCTTGCCGTTGGAGAGCCTCACCAGCACGCACTTGCGATTCGCAGAGTTCGGCTTCTTCGGTTTCTTTATAACTGTTTTTAGTACTACACCCTGAAAAAGACATAGAACAAGCACGTAACACTATCGGCAATTTATTGAGTGAATGATGGAACTAATAGTCCACGATGTGAAGCGGTAACCTCTGCCTTTAACAATGCATTACCTCACAGGACACGCACCCTATGTGGCATTGCACTGCGTCCGCCAACCCGTGACCTATAGATGAAAAGTCTCAAGTGCCTGTAATTTCACCGGCACCCATTACCCTTCAAACCGGAACAAAGGAATGCGAGCACTAGATTTGGTTTCTGCTAATAACTACTATGGCGACTATAGAGTGAAGTAGGTTAAAGAAATTTCAAATGAGGTCGGGTCGAATATATTTCAATCCAGACGTACGAAATAACCTGGACGGTTCTGGTTTTGTTTAGGTATATAACTACATAACATAACACTCAACAGGCACATACAAAGACCTGAATCCACACTAGGATCCAATGTGTGAATCCACACCTTGTGTCGTGGGTATCAGGAACTGCGAGTACCATGATACAACAGACCTGAAATAAATATTTCCAGATCATACAAACATTTGCCCCGCAGCGGGAACAAAACCTGTCCGTCTCGCATCTCTGTCGGCTACTCGCCCGCCGCGCCACAGAGGTCATCTAATAGGAGAGAAGTATGTTTACCTTCGCAAAAGGGTTTCCCTTGAGGGGGTTTTTAGACTTCCTCTTCTTGATGTGGGGCCCTGTTTTGTGCATGTAGTTGAGCGAAGCCATGGCGCGAGCCAGCAAGCCCATGGGCTGTGTGGGCGAGCTCGGAATGGGGCATGCTGTAGCTGGGTACGGTATCGCTGGAAAACAACATTTGAGAGTTTTATTAGTCGAACTTTATGGAATATGCTAGTAGTATACTCATCATCATCACCAGCAGCCTTTAGGCGTCCACTGCTGGACGAGGCCTCTCCCATAGAGTCCTCACTAGAATCTCATAGTGAGATTTGCCATACTCACCACGCTTGGGCGGCAGATTAGTAATCTAAATAACATCATGATCCGATATTCAAAACTTTATTTTGACTATGTTTGGTTACTTGAATTGGGCCCACATGATACCCACAATAAAAGCGTGCTTATGTACCATTTTATCTTTAATTCCCATCGCAGCACCGTTAGATAACACCACCAAACAAAAACATAGCAGGTGCTAACGCCACATTGTCGCTTCAGGGATTAACCCTTGAAGGTTCTATCTATCTCCAAAACTGACAGATCCTCTATCCTACCAGACAGGGAATTCTCAACCTTGCTCACTTGTGATACGGAGGTATAAAGTGTGAAGAAGAGATGGTCGATTGAAAGGCATGACGAAAAGGCTGAAGCTGTACAGTTAGGCGTTATCCCAGTTATAGGGAAGTACAATTGCAGTTTTTGAGGCGTTCCCGCAATTGTAATTGTATCAATTGTGAGCATTGTTGGGCTTGCGATTAGATCCGCATATCGCGGTGGATGTAGCGGGTCGATGAATGGCTGATTGACATGTCCAATTCAAAGGGCTATGCAGAAGTACCATGAGTATTGTTTGAAAAACTTAAAAAATATCTACACATAGTTGTTACTGCTGAGATGCGTGTGCGAAGGTCTATGAAAATCATTCAGAAGACAGTATAGTGATTGAAGCACTATGTACGTCAATTATTTAACAAAATTCAAAAATATTTGATTGGTATATAAGTTTGTGAGAGAGTTCATCCGGGTAGTACCACCATTATACCTATTTCTGACGTAAAGCAGTGCTAACATTGCTGTTATGTGTTTCGGTTTGAAGGTAATGGCTCAAACCGAAATAATGACAGAATGCAGAATGCAAATGTGGTAATGCAGAATAAATATTAGTAAAAGTAATGGGTGCCGGTAAATACCTACAGGCACATGAGACTTTTCATCTTTATGTCTCAGGGTGGCGGGCGCAGTGCAATGCCGCGTAGGGCGCGTCCTAGGTGGACGTGACCCGTGTGTGAGGTACTGCATTTTTGTAGGCAGAGGTTACCGCTTATAAAGCATGAGCATGTGCTTGTTCCTTCATTACTTCATATAGAAATATAAGGATTGAAAGATTATAAAATGAATAAATTGTAACACATAAAAGTAAAACAACATTGGTTGACTGAAGTCACTGACCCCAGATAGTTTTTTTTTCTAACATTGATGTCCTACGTTTGACCGCGATCTCACCTGTTGGTAAGTGACGATGTGGCCGACGATGGAGCACAAATGTCTAGAAAGCAAGGGACCTATTCACCCTTGCCTTGAAGAGATTATAGTTTTCAGGAAAGACAGACAACGGTAACGGCTTAGCAGTTCGCATTATAAAGGTAGAACTGAAACGTTTAGTACGAATAGAGGGTTTACTAATTAATGAGGTATGCATGGTACTGAGCCGTGCGTCTGCTCGTCCTATGATACATAGGAGATGGTGGGATCAGATCGTGAAGTTCCTGGGAGCATTCCCCGAAATGTAACCTATAGAACCTACGTTTTCAGAGCCCTCCGAACAGTAGCCGATTTCAATTTAGTTATTCAAACCTATAAGGCACTGTGTGAATGCATCGTCAGATACTGCATTTGTGCTTGGGGTACGGTAGCTAAATCGTATCTGATTACTGCAGAACGTGCGCAGCGTGCTGTGTTAAAAGTTCTACTTTACCTCCCTTATAGGCATCCGACCACGGCTGTCTATGAGAAAGCTAATGTTCTAAGCGTAAGAAAACTATTTGTTTATGAGTGCTTGCGAAGATACCACAGAAAAGTAGTTCCTTACATACCCGATTTTAGTAAAAGAGTTGACCGTTGTCCTGTTCTCAAAGCTAAGACTAGGTTTGGACAGAAGCAGTTTAATGTTGTTGCCCCGCATCTTTATAATGAACTTAATAAAGCTCTCAGAGTAAAAAAGAAGAGCAATAATGAAATTAAAAAAAGTATACTTACCTGGATTAGTGTGTTTGATTACGGGGACATCGAGTCAATGTTAGCTGGTTTTTACTTCTGACACATCTATATACTATACTATATAATATTATAAGCTGAAGAGTTTGTTTGTTTGTTTGAACGCGCTAATCTCCGAAACTACTGGTTCGAATTGAATAATTCTTTTTGTGTTGGATAGTCCAGTTATCGAGGAAGGCTATAGGCTATATAACATCACGCTACGACCAATAGGAGCAAAGATATAGTGGTAAATGTGTAAAAAACGGGAGAAATTATAACTTATAACTCAAGAACGGTGAACCGAATTGGCTGAAAATTGGAGGGGAGGTAGCTTAGAACCAGGAGATTGATATAGGGGGGAGGGGTAGGAGGGGGGGGGGGGGGGGGGTTCTCCGGGGGCTACCCGTGCGAAGCCGGGGCGAGTCGCTAGTTTTACATAAATATCCATGCAGACCTTTCACACATACATTAATTTTACATATTATTTTATATAAACACGCTTATAAATATATATATTTTTAAGTCTTTTATGTATATATATATATATATTTATACTATTATATATAAATATATACAATAAATATTTTTTTTGTGAGTATGAATGTAAATTTACCCATAAATACAATTTAGTAGGAACGTTTATAATGTTAATTCCTTTTATTCATTCATCTTTAATTTATCTTTAAAACACTATTGTTAGAGGGCTTGTTTTGTTTTGTTCAGTTTAGTTTTGTTTTAGTCTTTGTTTTGGATTTTTAGTTTTAGTTTTTTCTTTTTATAGTTTTTTTTTTAGTTTGCTTAAGACATAATTAATTGTGGTATAAGGTGGGAGAAGCCACTGGCTCCTGATATACAGTTTTTAAACTAGTTTGGGAGCCTATGGATTCAGTAATATATTATGTACTCTGTATTATGTCAATAAAGATTTTTTTATTATTATTATTATTATAGAAGATCGAAAGGCATGGTCGAGACTCTGGATATTTGTCTCCGCCATATTATGTTGCTCTCTTAAGCCTGAAAGCTCTGCGTTCGATCGAGTCCAAGGCAGCGAGCTGGTGTTTGGCCGAGCCATCCCAAACGTGGCAGCAGTACTCCATACAAGCCCGGACTTGCTTTATATATGTACTAGACTGTGAAGCTGTCCTGGTGTGAAGTAACGCTTTACCTTTCAGGATGCTCAGCTTCTTTACTGCTGATTTCGCCTATTTTCGAGTTATTATAAAGTCTTTGTCTGAAGTTAATTTGATCCTTGACAGTTGGGTGCAAAGGATACTATTTTTTTTATTTATACTACCTACTCTTGCTGCTGGATAATACAGACTGTTGTACACAAAAGGTTACAAGAAGCGACATTTCAGTAGTTTAAACTATTTTAGCAACATCTAAAATAACAAACGCAGGCTCCCTGAAGCTCGGTCACGTAGCAGAGCGTTGGATGCGATGGTCAGAGCTGTTATTGTTTGGGATAATCGGTGTCCAGTCTCTGGGGATTGACAGGAAGATGACAAGCTTGCATCTGTCGCGCAAGCATATATTTACGGTGGTGCAAGTTATAAGTCTGTGGCCGAAAGGGGTGAAGCTCCGGCGGTTTAAGGGCCGCCCGTCACGTGATCACCCGGGCCCTCGGAACAACTAATCCCGGGCCGCGACACGTCGCCGATTACACGTGTGTTAAATTAAGTAATATTATTAATATTAATATTAATACATATTGTATGTTGGTGTTGGTTGTAACTTGTAAGGTATATAATTATTATTTTGGGCATTTGGTACCAACAATGAACATTTTTCACTGTTGCCTGAAATAAATGAATTATTATTATAACAAGGACAACGAAATTAATTTTGTGTCGAACGCACCTATGTCAGTTGTATTAAAAACCGTTGCGTGACTGGCTGATTAACACAGATTCTAAACCTTAAGTCGTAGAGACCTGAAATTTGGAGGGTAAATTCGTTAAGTGGTGCACTATGAAAGGAATTTTTGAAATTCACCACCGCTGGGTTTTAAAGATTGTATGGAACAAATTTTACGCGGGAAATCTCGGCCGTTTTGCTATGCATAGATAACATAGGTATATTGTGATATGCTTTATCTATACTGTACTTGCGCATAAATTGCATTGATTTTGCTGGAAAAGTACGAATTTACCAGAAGCAGTGTTAATAGAACCAAGATGACAAGGAAATGCAATGACTTGCAGTATTTTTTTTTTAATAACATTGACTTTACTGGGCTCTCTGATGCAGAATATTGCTACAAAATCACCGTAATTTGTACTTGGAACACGTCGCAAAATAAGGAATTACAATTTTCTTAGAAAATTCAGGGATTATGCGTCAAAAAATAAAGGATTAGCCAATATTGTTCTAGAAACTAAGAAAAAACCCAATACGTAAATATAAAACGGGTTATCGGCTATTCCCTTGGACCAAACGAAAACAGTACCTGCTCTTTTTGCGGATTATAATCCGCTAATAGTGGGCATTGTCCGCAGATGACGGACTCACATTTTAAATATATCCCTTTTGGGCAGCGTGACTCTTATTACTGCACGAAAAAATATATGGCACACCAAACAAGGACAAACGGCAAGAGTTGGCGCATTGTGCGTTCCAGGAAGCGTCGTAAATCATAACTTGTATGCAATAACTTTATCAGCCAACTGATAGTTGAATGCTGTACGACATTGTGGGACCCGCATTCTCGCAATTGTCGAAGCTAACGCAAAGCTAGTTTACAATGAGATTCGGAATGAATAACAGATTATAATAACTGAGTAAATCCTGATTATTACGTACAAAACCGTATGTTTTGAATTCATAAGTAATTCACAATTTCTCAGAAGGGTGCGTGGCACGATTTTAGGAACGGGTTTTTTTTTTTTTTTTTTTTTTTTTTTTTTAACATTGATAGACCTTTGTTTGACCACGATCTCACCTGTTGGTAAGTGACGATGTGGCCGAAGATGAAGCACAAAGGTCTAGAAGGCACCTATTCACTCTTGACTTGAAGAGACCCAGATTATAGTTTTCAGGAAAGACAGACGACGGTAGTGTATTCCACTCCTTAGCAGTTCGCATTATAAAGGTAGAACTGAAACGTTTTGTGCGAATAGAAGGTATACCAATGAGGTAAGGATGGTACTGAGCCGTACGCCTGCTCGTCCTATGATGAAAAGGAGATGGTGGGATCAGATCGTGCAGTTCCTGGGAGCATTCACCGAAATGTAACCTATAGAAGATCGCAAGGCATGCAACCTTACGGCGGTGCTCGAGACTCTGGATCTTAGTCTCCGCCATATGTTGCTCACCTATAAGCCTGAAAGCTCTACGTTCGATCGAGTCCAAGGCAGCAAGCTGGTGTTTGGCCGAGCCATCCCAAACATGGCAGCAGTACTCCATACCAGCCCGGACTTGTGCTTTATATAAACTGAGAAGCTGTCCTGGTGTGAAGTAACGCTTTACCTTATTCAGGATGCCTAGCTTCATGGCAGCTGTTTTTGCCTTAGACTCGATGTAGGAGCCAAAGTTGAGAGTAGGCGTGAGCGAAACACCTAAGAGCTCGAGGTGATCTCCTATAGCCACAGGTACATCTCGGAATACAGGAACTTGGAGAAACGGACTTTTTTTCGCCGAGAAGAGACAAGCCTGCGTTTTAGAGGCGTTGAACTTGACTAGATTGGCATCGCCCCAGTCGGATACAGCCTTGAGAGTCAAATTCAGACGCTGCAGCATCTCATCTCTTAACTCCTGAATTTCATTCTGCCTAGCTCGCGCAGTGGAAACATATCTCTCCACAACTGTGCTGTCGTCTGCATACCCAATGATACCGGGCATTAGCAGATCATTAATGTGCAGCAGAAACAGTGTGGCAGATAGCACTGACCCCTGAGGTACCCCGGCATTAATAGCCAATTGATCCGACGAGCAGCCGTCAATAACTACTCGAATGGATCTTTCCCTCAGAAAGTCTGCGAGCCAGGAGCAGAATTGAACTGGCAGTCCATAGGCAGGAAGCTTGCCAATAAGGCTAGCGTGCCAAACCCTATCAAAAGCCTTCGAGACGTCTAATGAAACAGCCAGTGCTTCACCATATTTCTCGATGGCCTCGCTCCAAATGTGCGTTGCATACACAAGAAGGTCCCCAGTAGACCGGTTTTGGCGAAACCCGTATTGGCGATCACTGAGGAGGTCGTTACCTTCGAGGTATGCAAGGAGCTTCCTATTCAGTACACGCTCCATACATTTACAAAGTAGGGAGGTGACTGAAATAGGGCGATAGTTAGAAGGGTCAGCACGACTGCCTTTCTTGGGTACAGGCTGCACGTTAGCGAGCTTCCAAGATTTAGGGACTTCACCAGTTTTCAAAGAAAGGCGGAAAAGTCGCGTTAATACTGGAGACAACTCAGGGGCACAGGTTTTCAACACTATGGCCGAGATACCATCCGGACCGCTAGCTTTATTCACGTCGAGACTACGTAGCGTTCTGAGCACTTCCTTTTGCTGGATGCGAATTTCCTGCATTGAAGCTTCGCACCGAGGAAGGCTGGGTGGAGTTTCGCCAGAGGTGTCAAGACGCGAAGCCTCTGCAAATTGAGTGGCAAATAAATTTGCTTTCTCAACCGCAGCGTGAGCTAGGGACCCATCCGGTTTCAGTAGTGGAGGGAGTGAAGGGCGGCTGAAGTTCGCTTCCACCGACTTAGCCAGAGACCAGAAAGCTTTACTTCCCGCAGGGTACGCGGCAAGTTTAGCCCCCAGACGGCCAATCCGATCAAAGCGAGCCTTCCGTATCACCTTCTTGCAAGACTTGGCGGCTTTGTTAAAGGCTTTCTTCTTAATCCGTGCATCCGAGGTTTTACCGTTTCTTGCTTCGACCCAGGCTAGGTAAGCCGCATGTTTAAGCGCTTCTGCGCTAGCACACGCGGGACTAAACCATGGGCGAGCATTGCCTGAAGGTGAAGCATCGGAGAATGGAATAAAATACTCCATTGCTCTTTTGATCACCTCCGAAACAGCATCAGCACAGACCGTCGGGTCACAAGAAGAAAAACAGGTTTGCCGCCAAGGATAAGAAGCGAAGAAATGTCGCATCTCATCCCAATCTGCCGACTTGTAACGCCACACTCGTCTACTACCTCTGGGCGAGGGATCGGGTGGCGAGTATGACGATACAGACCTCACCACACAGTGATCTGATGTACCCAAAGGAGGCAACACTGATACTGAGTGGTGATCCGGCCCGTTCGTCAGCAGAAGGTCCAAGCAGTTGGCTGTGTGGTCCTCAACGTCAGGAATTCTGGTTGCCTCATTGACCAGCTGAGTGAGATTTAGCGTGAGTGCAAGTTTACACGCCTCTCTCCCTGCATGGTCGGTGAACTGGTATGGGAACAGCCACTGTTGGTGGTGGGCGTTAAAGTCCCCCAGAATCACCAGTTGGGCACCAGGATAACGATGTTGGGCCACATCCGCCGCTTCACAGATGTAGTTGAACAACCTGGTTGTCTCGGAGTCTCCAGAGTGAGACCGATATAAACCAGCATAGATAATTTTATCTAAGCCGGTGTCCACCAAAGTCCATAAAACGGAAAAATCGGGTTCTTCAAGGTCACGAAGACGCAGACAGCAAATGTCCTCCCGGACAAATAGACAAATACCAGCTTTGGGTTTAAAGTTGTGCTCCAGGGCATAGCCTGGGTATGTAAGGTAAGCTGTATCGGGAGGACATTGAATCTGCGTCTCCGTGAGGAATAATAAGTGTGGCTTAGTGGTCTCTAGGTGGTGGTGGACCGGATCGAGATTGGAGTGCAGTCCTCGAATATTGGAGAAGTGCACTTGAAGCGAGAGGAAGTGCTTCCGCTGTAAAGACAACTTATTATTTCTGGACTTTTTCATATTGTTTTTTGAGTGTTAGGTTTGTGGGAAAAACGGCTGTTGAGCGAGGCACTGACCAGCGAAAACTTAGAGACTTACAGCAGGCTCTTGCGCCAGTGGGAGACTAGACTGGAGACTGCGGGGACGCCCGAACCCCCCCAGGAATGGCCATCGGGTCCTCTCATCCGGTCGCCAACCGGCACGATGGAGCATTCTGGGATTTTTCGCGAGGCGGCGGGGCAGCCTTTCATGAGTGGCTAACTCACTAGTTGGGCCCCCTACAACCTGCGGTCGGCCAGCGGAGAACCGTGCTTCGGATCCCGCTACCCTCCAAGCCTAGCCTTCCGGCACACTTGCACCACTGCGGTCTCTAAACCGCACATGCTAAATCAAGTGCACGAACTGCTCAAACCCGTCACTTCCACGATGGCTAAAAAAAAGATTGAATGTGGGTGAAAGATTATAATTTAAATTGAATCGGGGAAATGCATTCAGCGAATGAAAACTTTTAATACCTCTTGTTTATTAGATGTCTTTTTTGAATCTAAGCGAATTTAATGAAAACTTTAGAAATTTATTTAAAAATCTTACGTCGTAGGGTGTATCTACAGATAAATCAGGAAACAACGCAATTGGAATTTGTTCAGATGAATTTATACAGGAGGTTGCGGGTTCGATTCCCGCCTCTGAACAAATACTTTTAAGATCTGCCCATATTTGTTCAGGGTGTTCTGGGTATTTTCTATGTATAATAAAAAATATCTATGTAATGTATTGTATTAAGCTTCGACCAAAGTAAAATGTCGATGGTATTAAGACAGTTATCTAGTACCCATAACGCAAGCTCTGCTTAGCGTGGGGTTAGATAATGTTATGTGAACTATCCAGCATTATTTATTTTATTTTTATTTATTTATAGGTACTTCCGGATCCCACAGATCGTGGTCAAGCAAAAACATTTTCACAAGAGCGATCATTCAGAAGCTCAATCAAGGATGACGCCTTCGATTGCTTTATGTCCTTTCTATGAGAAAGTTTGCACGGGGCGGTCTCACGATCCACCCATTCTCTCTCACATGTCTGTACACAGCTTAACTATGTAAGTAGTCCTTTTCGGAATGATATATTAATGTGAGATGAAAAAGGATTTAAGAACAGCGCGAGAACGTTACCTATTGGCTATGTAATAAAACCGGCCAGGTGCGAGTCGTCGGAGTCGCACGAAGGGTTCCGTACCATAAGGTATCTATAAAATTACGTACTTATGTAAAAAAAAAACTCGCAAAAAGTGGTCTCCCATCCAAAAACTGACATTTGGAAAAATCACGTTTGTTGTATGGGAGCGCCCCTTAAATATTTGTTTTATTCTGTTTTTTAGTATTTGTTGTTATAGCGGCAACAGAAATACATCATCTGTGAAAATTTCAACAGTCTAACTATCACGGCCTGGTGACAGACGGACAGACAGACAGACAGACAGACAGACAGACAGCCGAGCCTTAGTAATAGGCTCCCATTTTAACCTTTGGGTACGGAACCTTAAAAACTGTGAAGCAATGATTCCTAGCCAAAAAGAGGGCAAGCTGAAAATAAAATTTTGATAAACCAGCCTTGTGCGAGTCGGACTTGTGCACGAAGGGTTCCGCACCTTTATCTAATAAAACGATAAAAAAAACACGGTTGTTGTATGGGAGCCCCCCTTAAATATTTGTTTTATTTTAATTTAATTATTCATTTTTAAAGTGAATATTTTATTAAATATTCTGTGAATATTTCAAGCGTCTACCTGTTGACAATTACCAATATCGAGCAAAACGAACAAAAAAAATCACGTTTGTTGTATGGGAGCCCCTTAAATATTTATTTTATTCTGTTTCTTAGAATTTGTTGTTATAGCGGCAACATAAATACATCATCTGTGAAAATTTTAACTGTCTAACTATCACGGTTCATGAGATACGGTCTGGTGACAGACGGACACACGGACAGCGGAGTCTTAGCATAAGGTCCCGTTTTACCCTTTGGGTACGGAACCCTAAAAATGAGAACGCGCTATTTTCTGAACGTTTGGACTGTTGGCGTTACTAAAACTAGCTAAAAACTGAAATCTGACTACGGAAAATCTTTAGTGAAGAAAAGTATGAAAACCCCGCCTCACTAGCCGCTTGTATATGTAGCGCGCGTACATTGAACCATCTCATGATATCACTTGTGAAACAATTTGTAAAGAAATAAAAAAAAAAATGTGTTACTTGGAATGACGGGTCAAGCAGATGGCCCACCTGATGTTAAGTGGTACTCTCTGCCTATGAACAGTACATTACCTCATAGGTCACGTTCACCTAGGACGTACCCTATGTGGCATTGCACTGCGCCCGCCACCCTGAGACATAAAGATGATAAGTCTCATGTGCCTGTAATTTCACCGGCACCCTTACCCTTCAAACCGGAACACAGCAATGCGAGCACTACTGCTTTGCGGCAGAAATAGGTATGGTGGTAGTACTTCCTCGGACGAACCCTTATATGTTTACATTGTGCATATGATTGTGTATTTGCATTGTGACGACCTCTTTAGCGCGTCGGGCGAGGAGCCGGCTGAGATGCGAGAGGTTGCGGGATTGATTCCCACTGCGGGACATATGTTAGTATGATCTGAATATGTTTGTTCCGGGTCTGGGTGTTGGTACCATGGTACTCGTAGTTTCCGATTCCCACGACACAGGGAATCCTAGTGTGGGATCAGAGAGGACTATGTACTCGTATGGGACTGGGTGACTAATGTATTTACACTATGGACTATGTATTAAATTTCGCATACCTGTCAAGTTCAGATGACAATATCATATTATGGTGACAGCGACCTCGCTGTACTAAACAGATCAATAATAATTCGGTACTTATGCACATAACCATGATAGTTTCAAAAGTTATAGAATAGAAGGGTAGTAAAAGAGCAAACAAATTAAATTAGTTCTTCACATTTCTATGTATTTAGCAAATTTCTTGACCAAAATGTTGCAAATGACAATACAAAACCCTTTATCTAAAATCTATGAAAAATCCCAAATGCAAGTTACAATTGGATCAAAAGCTGACAAAATGGACATAACGTAATCTGAAATAGAAATCTCAAGTCATGCAAGAGCCTTAACAAAGGGACAATGGGCAGGAGGTGTGAATGGAAGAGATCAACTTGCATTTGCACTTTAAGATACCATCCTATTTCTAATTATAAGAGTTGACCGTACTTATTACTCAAAGGTCAGATAAACTTAAACCACAGAATATACTAATTCACTAGTATAGGCTGCCATGGGGATTAAGGCGCAATAGGTTCACAGCATGTCTATAATGAGCTCTAGAATTTTTAAGTTTTTGATAAGAGTTCTTACAGTTTTCAAGAAGAAAATACATGGCATTCTGAAGCGTTTTATTTAGTGAAATCATTAATTCAATACACTATTTGAATTACTTAATTCAATAAAAAAAAAAGAGATAAAATTGAAAAACCATTTTACACTTACTTCTTACACGTTTTAATTTTTGAAACATGTGGTATCTTATTAATTATTATTGAGTTCGTGAAGTCACCTACAAAATTTACCAAATTCTAAAGGACATTTTTTGGCACTTCCCCGTTATATTTTATCCGTGCCGTGGTCAAACTATTTAGTCAAACTGATTTGACCAATATTATTTTTTATACACACAAACACGGTTTCAGAGCGTGCGCTCCTACAAAAATGTTTGTTGAAACTGGTTGAACCTATAGCATCTAAAGTAGTACTTTAATCAGCATGGCGGCAGATGGACTTTACAGAAATAGCTCTGTTCTTACACTAGGAATGAAAACTAGTTTCCTTTCTCGTGTAAGAAAGAGCGTCATTTTATACTCGATAAGAAATATTAGCCGTACAATTTTTTTACACTATCATGTGACTGCAGAACCTCAGTTTGTAGATAGTATTGATTAGGGCAGTTGTACATTTTGTATTGCGGCGGTCAGTTCTGTTGTTGTGTGAAACGCTGACTCATTAGATCCCTTGTGAAGGAGAGTTAAGGGCTGAGTAGGGTCAGCAAAAGTGTACTTCTCATTTACACCCGGCCCGTTACTATTAACCTGTGAACGTTAGGTGTCCCGTTAGATATTGGTTGGTGAAAATCACAAACAAGGTTTGCAGAATTTACCTACTTGTATTTTATTCATCTATCATTATTATTATTATTTTGACTCTGTGCACCGCCGATCAATTGGTTCACTCAGTACTGTCCATCCGCAGGTTGCCTGATAGCTGTCAGCGATGAGGCCGCCTATTGTACTGCAATTTTGTTTGAGGTATCTTATATTTTTTGTACAACAAAAGTGTTAATGAGGGTGAGCGAAGCGAGTCCTCTACTTTCCCCACAACTTTTGCATTACGTGCTTTACGGAAAAACTAGGTACCTATCACACCTATAGATTTGTAATTTAACACAGTAGTTTAAATTAATGCATAGATGTGAAATCTATTAAAAAAACTTGCGAGCTCTAACAAAGCTGTGTTATTTGCTAGTCTATCTATCTATTTATCTATGTCCGAATACTGTGGAGGTGGCCCGAATTTAGCAACTTATTGTGATCGATACAAATGTGCCACAACCATGCCCGTGTAGGTGCGGAAGGGTGTTTAGATTCGCAAAGTCTAGAACTAACTTCAGGAGTAAACAAGTACTTAACCTTACTTACTCCTCGGAGGTACTTTACTGCATTGTTTGTGATACGAGTATTCAATTATAATACAACTTATAAATCATTGTATTAACATACGATTTGTTGTCATACCTAGTTTTATTTAGTAACGTAAGTATTCCAGTGTGTTTATACTGTAAATAAATATATTTTTCATTTTTTTTCATACTGAGTCTGAAATCGTCTGTCTTGGAAACCAGATTTTACAAATCATTAATCCGAAATACACTAAAAAAACTCAAGCCAACGCAAATACCATTGCGGTTCCAAAACATATCCTATTTCCAAAAACAGTTACGATTCCACCAAACATCTCATATTACGGGAATATTATCACCTTTTTTGACGTCCCTACCGGTCCCTCGGGACATAATCCCGACGCGGAAGGGTTTCGCAAACGACAGGCGCGCGTAACAATAAAATCGCAAATATTATTTTTGACCGCAAAAACCGGGCTTTGTGACTATCTACCATGCTGCTTTGTCATACGGTTTCAATTCCTGGGTGACACATATTTTTTGGACTATGAAAGATCTGTTAGGGGATTATAGCCTCTAAACCGACAAAGATATGAGTGAAATTGGTAGGAGTGATGTGTACACCTGTATTTCGCAGATGTGTTTATGAGACCACTATTTATAGACAGTTATAGGAGTTCCTATTTAGATACTGTTACTAAAATAAATGGTGCCTCTAAAGTTCGTGTATTTTTTTCGGAATACCTACTGTGATATCTTGAATCTTCCATAGGTTTTTTTATAGAAGTATGGGAAGTCATTTGACGACCTCTGTGGCGGGGCGGGCGAACGTTCGCCTGCAACGCCGGAGGTTGCGGGTTCGATTCCAGCCTCGGAACAAATATTAGTGCGATATGCAGATATTTGTTCAGGGTGTTCTGGGTATTTTCTATGTATAATAAAATTAGATATATTTTTAGATAATTAGACACAAGCTCAACATAACACAAGCTCTGCTTAGCTTGGGGCTAGATAATGTTGTGTAAACTGTCCAGTATTATTTATTATTATTATTTAAAATTATAGACGAGCAGCTTTCGCTGATGTGCCTATTTCAGAGTGTTGAAATGTCTTAGTTTCACTCGCTGCACTGATTACACTTTAATGTCTTTAATTGTTAACAGTTTGTTCGTTCGCAACCAGTTATCTAATTTGTTCTTGAAAGCGTTTATTGATGTGGCAGTAACAACATCTTCAGGTAAATCATTCCAATTATGGACCACTCTGTTACTAAGGAAGTGCTGCGCAGTGTTTGTGTTGGATGGTCCACGTGATATTTTGCGACTATGCCCTCTCAACGACATAGAGCTTTCTTTTAAAATGTAGATTTCATGAAATTCAGGCAAATTGTAAGTGCCAGAGAGGATCTTGAAGGTCTCAATGAGGTCGCCACGCAGACGTCTTTCCTCCAGGGTAGTGAGGCGTAATGCGCGGAGTCTCTCTGTGTATGACATACGACGCAGGGCTTGTGGAAACTTCGTGGCTTTTCGTTGTACGCTCTCAAGTAAGTAAGTATTTTGTATTTATTTTTATATAATATAACAATCAAAGCTGTTGTAGTTGTATAGTATGAGTAAAGTCAAAGAAAAAAATATTTTATTAATTGAAATCACTAGAATCATTTTGAATCGTCTTATAAACTAAATTTACTACTGTCGCATTGTGTTCTGGTTTGAAGGGACACCAGTGAAATTACATGCATATAAGACTTTTCATCGTAGTCTGGATGACAGGCGCAGGGCAATGCCATGATGGGTACGTCCTAGGTGGACGAGACCTAAGAGGTATTGGATTTGTAATGAACTGGGTTACCGCTTATATAAGGGCCCTTATCTCCTATGGTCTTCTAGACGATGATTCCTGATGATTCCGTTCAGATATTGTAACGAGTCGTTATGTTATGTTTGGTCATAGCGAATAAGGGGGCAGGTAAGATTAACAAACCATGTGCCATGTCAGCATATAATAATAGTATGTAAAAAGAATGACATCCTAATAGCATAGAACATATTCTGGGCCCTAGAGAGATCAAATAATGCCAAGATGTGTTTGCTGCCTGATTCTTCAAGGTTTGATTTAGTTTATGAGACGACTCAAAATGATACTTGTGATTAGAGCCGTCTCTAGCTTATCTTCGCCCTGGTGCAAACTCAGATCCGGTGCCCCCTTGTAACCATACCATTATATTAATTTACGATAGCATTTATTATAATTAAAGTGATTCCTTATAAAAATTTAAATAATAACTTTACAAGATTAATTTACCTAGATTGAGGTTTGTAAATTAAAAAAAAAAAAACTGTACCTAGCTCTGATGGGTGCAGCAAAAATGTCGTAACCTAAAAAGGAGAGTGGACAGTCTTGAAAAATACGGTGTTTTTACCTCTATGAAGGTTCAGAAAAAAAAAAAACTACAAAGGCGAGCGTTCTTTGAAAAAAAAATGTGTATTTGGCTCGAGGAGAGATACCTTGCGCCTTGCTACCGCCAGCGCTGGCCATAACGAAGGTGCAGGGTCTTTGGAGGCGCCCCCTGAGACTGCGCCCGTGTGCGCCGCACACCCTGCACTATAGGTAAAGCCTAGGCGAGTAGCCGGCTGAGATGCGAAAGGTTCGATTCCCGCTGCAGAACAAATGTTTGTATGATCTGCAAACGTTACGTTACATTATGGTACCATGGTACTCGTAGTTTCTGATACCCAGGACACAGGGAATGCTAGTGTGGGGTCAGGACTATGTGTGTGACTGTTGTGTGTTATGTGTTTAAATTGAAATCTTAGAACCAAATAAAGAGAGGATGGGTTACTAAATAAATAAATACAAATAATTACTAATAACCAATGGTGACAAGAACCTATATGGTGAGGTACCTATTAGCGGACAGAGTATATTTAAAAGAATATAAAAAAATAAAAAATTGTCTTTAGTAACTTGCACTATTTTTGTTTAAATAATTAAAAACATAATTATTGCTTGTTATTCAAGCCACGTTAGATGAGCACTATGCAATGCTTTTAATTTTCTTATTAGCAGTGAAATGGAATCTAGCCTAACCTCAAAATGAATGATATAAATTTAAATTCGTGACAGAAATAAATAAGCAAATTATGATAATGTACGGGCTGTGATATTACCTTTAAGTTGCGTACATTGTGCTCTGATTCCTGTAGATAGCAATGAGAATCCTTTTCGGATAAAATTCATCTGAAAAATAGGGAAACCTAGTAGGTGAGATGACTACATAAATAAACTGAAGGGCACAGGGGACGAAAGCTAATGTTTTACCTTTTTGTGGCCAAAGTAAGATTATTTTAATTTAATTTAGTAACTTAATGTTGTTTTTGTAATCCTCTGTTTACAAAAATTATAACCTATAAACTTTACACAGAATGATAAGACAGCTGATGTAAAATAAATGTTGCTATCGTAAAAAATATTTGTACAGCCATCTAGCGTCAAGTAGATCCACTACTTCTCAACAGTTGTCTATAAAGTTTATATAGGGAAAACAGATGACGCTTTCACCAATGACATTACTTTAAGTATACCATGATAGATGGCACTGTCATACAATTTCAATATTTTTATTTCAAGAATTCAAAAATAACTGTATCTATGATCTCTTTACAACTTTATTATTTATATTAAATCTTTACAAAATATTACAAAATATTCCAAGACCGTTGGGACTCTACCACCAGACCACACAGCAGGTACCTAGGTATATTTGGACGATCTAGATACCTAGTTTATGAAGTTTAGTAATTTTTGTGATTGGTATTATATATATTATTCTTAGTATTTCCATGAAAGTGTGGTTTAACACACATAAACATAGCTATACTCATCCTTTTGTTCAGAAACAACACAAAACACAGGCAATAAAAGTGTCGTCGCAAGACGCGAACCACCCGAATGAATAAAACAATACCCGACCCGGCTGAGCCTTCTTCATACATTCGGGATTCAATTAAAACTTGTATCGTAATCCCGCCAACTTTTATTGGACGAATACATTTGATTTTCAACATTTATATTGAGATTTTTACATAATCCACGAGGCGAGAGATCTTTAAAATGTTTTTTCTTCTGGCTCACAATAAACAGGACATCTGATTAGGTACCTAATACTGTTTTTACCAAATTAAACTTTTACTTTACTTTACTTTACTTTACTGGATCTCCCTTGGTTCTCCAACATTTTAGGAGATTTTGATCATTGATCAACCTGCCTCAGACGTTAGTAAGCAGGGCTTTCAGGCTTATAGGTAAGCAACATAATTATGGCAGAGACCATGATCCAGAGTATCGAGCACCGCCGTATAGTTGCTTGCCTTTCGATCTTCTATAGGTTACATTTCGGGGAATTCTCCCAGGAACTTCACGATCTGATCCCACCACCTCCTTTTTATCATAGGACGAGCAGGCGTATATACGGCTCAGTAACATCCTTACCTCATAACCTTCTATTCGTGCTAAACGTTTCGCTTTTAACCTTCATAATGCGAACTGCTTAGGAGTGAAATAGACTACTATCGTCTGTCTTTCCCAAAAACTATAATCTGGGTCTCTTCAACGCTAGAGTGAATAGATGCCTTCTAGATCTTTGTGCTCCATCTTGGGCCACATCGTCACTTACCAACAGGTGAGATCGCTGTCAAACGAAGAAATATCAATGTCCGTGGTGTGTCCCGGCCCAAGAATAGACCCCTCCGTCTCCTCCCGTGGATTTCGTAAAAGCCGAGTAAGGGATTACCCCGATTCGTTTGTAAGATTCGTTGGTATAAGATTTGTCCTGGCTGCTAGATTATTTAAGGAATATGTTATTACTGGAAGAAAGCGTCAGATTCAGTGGTGGGAAGCAATGGTGGCGATGAGCTCACCACTTGCACTTCTATTTCCCAAGATGGTGTAACCCACAGTGAAAAGAGGCCAATTTGAGGCTCTGCCTACACTTTCGGGGAAAAAGGCGTGTGTCTATGCACGTACTCGTTTGTGTAGAAAAAAAACAATTAAGTATTTTTTTTGACTGGTATATTAAATAAAAATCACAGATTACAAATGACTTACAAACTAATTCTAAACTATATCTGTATCTGGCACAGGTAGGGCTGATGACGTGAGCACCAGTAGTCTCTGAAGCCAGGGTTCAGGGCGTCCACGCCCACGCAGTGTGGCTCCGACGTTGCGTCACTAGAACAAGCATTACAAAGATATAAGTACATAAGTACCTAGTACATAAGTAGAGTCATCATCACGCCCGGATTGAAGAGAGGTAGGTAGCGATGTTAGTCGATACCCGAGCGTTAGTTGTTTAATTCGTTTCGTTTCGTATGAGGTAGTGCTGGCCTCTGGTGTAAGAGTTTGTCAAGGCGCCCGAGGGCCTCTGACATGGCTAAGCGACTGCTAAGCCGGGATCGACAGGTTAACGTGCCCTCCGAAGCACAGAGCGATGGAAATCCCCACATAACTAAGAAAAGTCATTAGTGCGGAGCCTAGGATCGAACCCGGTATCGTTGGATTCTGAGTTGCACTATTGAACCGTTAGGCTACCATCGCTCTAAGTTGTTCAATGAATAGGCGTAAAAAAAACATAAAAAAAATTGATTCTATCTATGTCGTTTATATTATGACATAGAACTACTTTTTACTTTGGTCGAAGCATAGAACCAATTTTTTTATGAACGAAAACGCTTTATGCGATTATACCTACCTACTATTGTACACCTTAGGTATAAAGGAATACTTAGTATTAAATTATCTGTGGTATAAAAAAGAAATTGACTGTTTTTTTGTAATATTTATTTTCCTCAATTTCAGTTAATGTTTGTCATAGTTTTTAGGGTTCCGTACCCAAAGGGTAAAACGGGACCCTATGCTAAGGCTTCGCTGTCCGTCTGTTTGTCCGCCTGTCACCGGGCTGTATCTCATGAACCGTGATAGTTAGACAGTTGAAATTTTCACAGATGATGTATTTCTGTTGCCGCTATACAGATATAACAACAAATAGGTATCTACTAAAAAACAGAATAATATTAATATTTAAGGAGGCTGTGAATTTTTTGTTTTTATAGATATTAGTACGAGACCCTTCGTGTGCGAGTCTGACACGCACCTAGCCGGTTTTTTTTAGGTACCTACGTACTACGCCATTCCGGGTAACTAAGTACATGTTTTCAATGTTGTTAATGTTCAAAATTGAATTAAGTTTTCAAGTTTGGCTGTACATACCTACATACTAAATAGTGTATTGTTGCACTCCTTCAAAGTCAACCTTATCGATATTGCGCCTGTGTGCTGTCAAACTACAGCAAGCCTGTGACCTCACCTTGTTAACAGTAACTTCCGTTCACCACTAAAGCCATTCTCTAATCAAGATCGCACTTTAATCCTATTCGAATTCAGACTGGATGCTAATGAAATTGCACCGTTTGCCTGTAACTACCCCGTCTATCTTGATCCTAGGACTTAGTCGCGCTGTAATTCCCAATTAATTAATTGTATTCGGTAGCACTACCATTCGACACGACATGACTATTCGGTGCTTTACTGCAAATTGTATTGTTGTGCTATCTAAGTGTTGATAGCACATGGCGGAGTGCGCACAGCACATGTGGCTCCGTGCCTATAGGTAAGTACTAACATCAAGTGGGCTATCTCTTCGAACTTACCTAAAAGAGAGCATTTACAATCACAATTTGAGCTTAGATAAGTTTACAATCTAGGGGCCAATTTAAGTCGGTTGTATTTCACAAAAAACATCCCAAAAAATGACCCTTAGATAAAGTTTGATTCGAAATAAAAGCGGCCCTAAAGTCGGTCCCTGAGTTACCCTGGCTTTGATTTATACATTTGATCTTTATTCGTCCCGTGGGCATTCTATCACAACTACATATTTTTGGTTCAGGTAGTAAATTACCTCGGTGGTTAGGAATAATATATTTTGTTATATGAATATGGAACTAAAATAGTGTGGTGGATAAAATTACCTGAACGTAACACCGTTGTTTCCAGACCATCTGCTGAAACCAGTGTCTTCAATGTTTTCACCTGGAAAAAATAAGTTTTTTGTGAAAAATATATTTATCAATACCTTTTATAAAATTAGTGATCGTAACCAGCTGATCAAAATGACTAAACACGGCCAGTCTAATATTATCCCTCGAGGAGTTCCGTTGTTCAACTTCCGACTCCATTATCAGATCAGCTCGCTGTCACCATAACATTGCATTGTCGTCGGAACTTGACAGGTATGCAAAATATCATCTCAATCGGTTGAGGATAACTGCTTTAAAATTCAGTTGCAAGATTCCACCCGGACAAACATACCTACATACATTGCAAGTTAAATAAAAGCTTGTAAAAATACTTTTAGATGAATACCTTACAGCCTAGCCACGCTTGGATATCTACCTAGGTACATCTACTAGAAAAAGTACTAGTGGTTCGCCCCGAACTAAGAGTTCGTGAATACAAGCAACATATACAGTTTAGTTTAGTAGTACTTAGTAGAGCTTTTTTGTGAAAGAGTTCGTCCGGGGAAGTACTACCTCCATACCTATTTCTGCCACAAAGCAGTAATACTCGCATTGCTGTGTTCCGGTTTGAAGGGTGCCGGTGAAATTACAGGCACACAAGACTTTCATCTTTATGGCTCAACCCTGAGACAGCAGTGCAATGCCACATAGAGCGCGTCCTAGGTGGATGTGACCTATAAGGCAGATCAGGTGGGCCGCCATCTGCTTGTTCCGCCATTTACGTAGTTAAGAAAAAAATACTGTTCTATGTGTTTCACCAAAACCAAAAAATAAAATGTGGATGGTATCACCTCGAGATCACTGCCTCCACAGCATCGTCATAATCCTGAATCGGAATAACCAACGCACAGGGCTTTTATACTTTCATATGGCCTCCTTCTTGACTTGATTGTCTCACTTTTGTACCCCCTCTTGGGCGCCTCCTGACCACTTTAGCTCATAACCTTACCAACAGATTGTAGGAAAACATCTATGCATCTACCTAATTTCATAAAGATTGAATCAACGGTTCGGAAGTTATCCCCGGAAAAACAAATATACATACAAGCGCCGATTCGTCCAATTTAATAACTCGTTCAATTAAAGTGGTATAACGCAAAATTACCAATCTTAGATTTGATTTTTAACGGATTAAATCAAGTATAATATTCAAATTAAAAATATGTATGAATACTACTCATGCAGTATTATCTATATTTTACGTGATATTCAATAAAAACTGCTTTTTCATGAGGCGCGAGCCGTTTTTAGGGTTCCGTAGTCAAAGACAAGGAACCCTTATGGATTCGTCATGTCTGTCTGTCTGTCTGTCTGTCTGTCTGTCTGTCTGTCCGTGTATGTCACAGCCTTTTTTTTCCGAAACTATAAGAGCTATACTGTTGAAACTTGGTAGGTAGATGTATTGTGTGAACCGCATTAAGAATATTACACAAAAACAAAAAAAAAAACGAAATTTTTTGGGGTTCCCCATACTTAGAACTGAAACTATATTTTTTTTTTTCATCAAACCTATACGTGTGGGTTATCTATGGATAGGTCTTCAAAAATGATGTTGAGGTTTCTAATATCATTTTTTTCTAAACTGAATAGTTTGCGCGAGAGACACTTCCAAAGTGGTAAAAAGTGTGCCCCCCGTAACTTCTAAAATAAGAGAATGATAAAACTAAAAAAAAAATATAATGTACATTACCATGTAAGCTTTCACTCAAAATTAGTTTGAACGAGATCTAGTAAGTATTTTTTTTTTAATACGTCATTAATCGTAATCCATCCAAGAACTTTTATATTATGTTACTTGCTGCTACGGAACCCTTCATGGGCGAGTCCGACACGCACTTGGCCGCTTTTTTTGTATGAATATTCTGGCTGGTGTTGGCGTAGGTAAGAAGTGATTCCTCACCATCGATGTTCGTCCACGTGGCATAGTTGTCCAGGTTGCTGATGCCCAGCCAGACGAGCAGCTTGTTGTCGGAGTCTGCTACTTCGTGGAAAGACATGCCGCGGACCAACTTCTGGATAAATGAGAACTCCTCCTGGAAACGAGGGGAAACTTTACTAAATGAGTGATTAATACTTACTGATGGGCCATTCAGCAAAATTACAATTTGATTTTTTAACTGATTAAGTCAAGTATAAATACTTATTCTAATTAAAAATATGAGTGGACGGATACTACATTATAATTCCGAGGGATCACTGTACCAGAAACACGATAGGATTATATTTTCTCAATAGAAAAAAAGTTACCTCTAACTTTTGGCTACATTCAATAATGGTGCACATTATCGGGTAAAAATTTTGATAAATAAAATCAATGCTATGATAATGAGGTTTTACTGAAGGGGGTTTATAAAATAATCTATATTTTACGAGATATTCAACAAAAACGGCTTTTTCGAGCCACGAGGCGTTTGTTTTGTATTAAGATTTCTGCCTGGCGTTTGCGCAGCCTTCGCAGCATGGCGGGCGTATAGTTTTGGCAGACTAGGCTGACGTAGCACAGGATAACAGGGCCTACATACCTCAGATCTTGGCACAGCCAGCTTGGCGCCTTCCTGGGCGCACACCTCCTTCGCTCGCCCCCAGGGTTGTGCCTGATACATGAGCCTGTACCCAATTCCGTTGGATCGATTCACTATGTAACCTGGAAACATCTTAATTTAAGTATTTGATTTCAAGCTATTTTAAAAACAGTTCAAAAGAAGAGTGCATGCACTCTGTTACTTAGCACGACTAATGCTTAGCCTTGTCTCAGTCCCTTTCTAGCACGTGTGATTCGACATGTGTGTGAAAGTGACAGAGGTAATGCTATGCATTAGTACGTGCTTAGTAAGATCTATTTATCTCGGCCTTCACCAGTTCGGCTATAGAACGAGCTATGACGCTGGAGACGAAATTTGTGGGCACTATCAACTTATCTACAGGTGTTTTATTTGGAAACCTTCAATCAATCTAACGGTGAAGGCATCACCGATCACAGGCGAAGATGCGGGTTCAAGTCCCGCAGGAACGGAATTTTTGGGTCACAGTTAAAATTTAATGTTAGCTATCCGTAAAGTGTGATTTACTCTTGAAAAATAATAAACTTTGAATTTGTTTTTTTTTGCTTATTTCTACAAAAACTAAGTTAATGCTATCTCATGACATACATCATAGTATAAAATAATTAACATATTCTAACCATTACTAGGTTTGCACATCACCACACCAGCTAGAGTCGCGACGAGCACACATACCAAGAGGCTTCTGAAACCAAATATGTTCATTAAAACGATCAAACACGTCACGATCAGTAGGTACTTGCTTCTGAAAGAATAATTAATATTAATATAATCGGCGGGGCACTTGCTAGGCCTGCGTAAGCATATGCTACTTAAAATACTTGAAAAGTAACTATTACCTACCGTTCTTTGTATTAAAAAGAGATTATGAAACAAAAAGGGTCAAGGGAAAAAGGTTGAAAACTTTTTGTCTTACGAAGGTAAAGTAAAGCAGCTGAAAGCATAAAGGTATTTATTAGCAGATCGCTTTAATCTGGATAATGCTGAAGATTTAAATAAAGTAAAGGTAAATCCATTTGTGAGAAGACCAAAATGTAAACGAATAAACTCACCTCATATTGTTTGGTTTGAAATCTCTCTTAAATGAGTATGTTTTTCAGGTCAGCTCAAATTTAAATTCTGTAAAAAATAAAGATGATGTATCTGTGCCACCAGCAGAGGCCTCAGGCACACTAGGCTATTGTATCGTAGTAAGTATTATATAATCTTTGATCGTGTATTGTGTTACAATTTTGACGGTGAAGTAATACATAGAATTGCTTTGAAACGAAATAGATAACGTCAGTCATCTATTATAGGCCGGCTGTTTATACATTTTACATTATTTCTATTGAATAATTTTGTTTTTTCACTATTAGGATTTAGCAAATTGACGTAAGTACCTATTATATTAGTAAGTTTTTATGATGATATTAGGGTTAAACGGTAAAACGGTAAAACGGGACCCTATTACTAAGACTCCGCTGTCCGTCTGTCACCAGGCTGTATCTCATGAACCGTGATAGTTAGACAGTTAAAATTTTCACAGATGATGTATTTCTGATGCCGCTATAACAAAAAATAGTAAAAAACAGAATAAAATGACTATTTAGGGGGGCTCCCATAAAACATACATGATTTTTTTGCCGTTTTTATAGATACGGAACCCTTCGCGCGCGAGTCCGACTTACACTTGGCCGGTATTTTTGAGATATATTCGAACATTACGGCTAATATAAAATAAACTATCAAAAAATAAAAATTATTATAGCATTGCATGATTTTAGAAAGATACGACTTTAGAACGAATAATAAAGTACGTGGCGTATGGTCGTAATTTTTCTAATATTATCTCAGTTGTTTTTTTTGTTTTTTACTACTTGAATGAAGGAACAAGCAGATGGCCCACCTGATGTTAAGTGGTAGGTGCCCTCTGCCTGTGAACAGTGCATTACCTCATAGGTCACGTCCACCTAGGACGCACCCTATGTGGCATTGCACTGCGCCCGCCGCCCTGAGACATAAAGATGAAAAGTCTCATGTGCCTGTAATTTCACAAGCACCCTTACCCTTCAAACCGGAATACAGCAATGCGATCACTAATGCTTTGTGGCAGAAATAGGTACGGTGGTAGTACTTGTACTAATATTTATTCTGTGGTGGTAGTACTTCCCCGGACGAACTCTTTCACAAAAAAGCTCTACTACTACTAAATAATAGTAGACTGGCTGTGTTTAGGCTCATTTTGATCAGCACACGGTTACGATCACTAATTTTATAAAAGCTTGTATAGAAAAATATATTTTTCACAAAAAACTTTTTTAGACTTACATACAAACATAGACACACGCCTTTCTCCCCGAAAGGAGAGGCAGAGCCTGAAATGTACTGAGCCGGGGTATTTCTAGTTAAGTTTATTTACAACACTACACAAAACCGATTAAATGTGGTTCGGTAACAATTCTATTAGCAAACCAAACCAATTGAGACTAGCTAAGTCAACTGTAAATAAACCTAATGAATAAACACATTTATTGCTTTATCTTATTCTAGTCAGAAGCTAAATTTCTCTTTCAAATAAACACTAAACTAGGTTCCGGCCATTCCCCTCGTTCCGAAAGTCTCAATTACAAACGCATATAAATCAGGATTCAGACTAAGATAAAGGAAATAAATTAATCACCCACCTTCTAATTAATATACGTCGAGTCAATGACTTTCTCACTTTTACCACAAAACTTTTAAAACGATGTGTGTTGTGTTTGAGATATCGTGAATGACTGGTGTCGGCTAACGGTGCCTGATTGTAAACGGACGTTCCTTTATATGGTTTTCTACATTTTGTTATCGCGAGATCGTGCTTATCTGACTGTCCAGTCATTTGTCGGCTGTCTGGGATGTTTTGGAGCTAATTTAAGAAACACACTTACCTACTAAATGGTTAGGTATCTACGAGTAGGTAGTCTAAAAGGCAAGAGACACAAATGCCTTGGAATTTCAATGCCTTATTTTGCAAAACATTTTATTAAGATTTGATTTGGTGTACGTTCGTATTGTATTACCTATTGTTTAGTCATCATAGTGAACATTGGTTTTCATTTGTACCTAACATTTTAAAGGATGACTCACGCTAGACCGTGTCGGATCCGAGCCGAGTGTCGGCCGTAGCACGGTCAACTGATATTGCATATATTTTGTACGGGCACACTCACGCTATACCGAACGGTAACCGAGTGACAGCCGAGCAACGGACAACGATAGGGAACAACTCGATCCCGCCTCGTCTCCAAAGTGGATGCACACTCCATTTCCTTGTAGTCGTAGATTCATCAGATTCTTCATCTTCCAGAGCGACCGCAATAGCCACTAATTCCAGATCGTCAAAATTCAACAAGATTGTATAGTCTAGTCACAACACTATTTTTGCTCGGGCGAGTAAACTGCAACACGGTGCAACGGTCTTTGCTCGGTTGAGCCCCTTTTTGTAATGCAATCAGGCACGGGACCGGCTCGGTGACCGTGCTACGGCCGACACTCGGTTCGGTCTAGCCTGAGTCATCCTTTAGTCTATTTTTCACTACTTAAGACTCAAGTAGTGAAACATAGACTAAAGTATGAATTTATAGTGAAACATTAATGAATGCTCTAAGTCTTAGAGCATTGCAGGCCTTCGTAATGTGTTACTATAAATTATATTTGACTTGATTTGTATATTATTTCGAGATTGGTAACAGACTGACTCGTGTTGTGACAGAAAAGTTAAGTCAAGTCAGCGGCGTTTTCTCAAAAAATGGAAAAATAAAGAGGAAACTGTGGTACCTACTTACGTCATAAAAACAACGATTTCAAGAATTTATGCAGTCTACCTGCTCTGTAAATAAAACTACAGGGCAAAGATCGACGACGGACAAAAGGGAGAATATATTAAACAAATGAATTATGTTAGCAACTAATTTTATTGAGCAGCGATATATATTATAGATTTAAAACTACTTTCCATAAGCATAGAAGCCATGTCCCGACCCGTGGCCACCGAAAAACAAACCGGTGCCGTGACCGCCGTAGAAGTTCCGGTATTGGTTCGAAGTTTCTTCATCTTCTTCCTTATTCTTCTCCATCCTGTAATGCCCCAACTTCTCAACTTTATGATGTCTTTGCAGAGGTATTACCGATAGCTCATGTATTGGTACTAAGTGACTGTGATGGATCGGTATGAATACAGGTATCACTGAAGACGAATGTGTGACATTTGCGTTGGGAGAAGTGTCTATAAAGCCTAAGAATTGCCTATAAGTCTCTCTATCCTACTAAAATATTATAATGCGAAAGTTTGTGAGTGTGTGAGCCTGTGCGTATATTTGCTACTTCTTCATGATGAAACGGCGTGATGGATTTGAATGAAATTTGGAATGGAGATAGCTTGACTCCCAAAATAATACATAGGCACATTTTTATCCCGATTTTCCCACGGAATCGCGACCTATGCTTGTATGCGTGCTATTATTAACTTATAGTCGAGAAAATAGTCATTTATTAAAATTATTATGATTTAACTTTTTAATTTTCTTGACATTTATATTGATTTATGTACTAATTATGTTCTATCTTATTATAATTGTTTATTTTGACCTGTAACATTATTGTTATCAAACATAAGGATAAAAATATATTTATTTGCTTGAACATAATGTCATATGAAAGGTCTTAAAAATAAGTAGGTAAGTTTCAATTATGTTCTACCTTATCTAGCATGCAAATTTTTTTCAAACATACCCAAGAATGACAAAATTAAGTACATCTAATTAAAATTAAAGTCATAAGTAGCCCCAAAATCACAAAGTGTCCGAGTAGCCGGCTGAGATGCGTTGCGGATTCGATTCCCGCTGCGGGACAAATTGTTGTATGATCTGCAAATATTTGTTCCGGGTCCAGACTCGGAACAAATATTTGCATGCTTGCTATATAACACCCAGGTGTTATGGTACCACGGTTATCGTAGTTTCTGATACCCACGACACTCTAGTGTGTAGTCAGGATTGCCAGGACAAGTTACTCGGAACAAATATTTGCATGCTTGCTATATAACACCCAGGTGTTATGGTACCACGGTTATCGTAGTTTCTGATACCCACGACACTCTAGTGTGTAGTCAGGATTGCCAGGACAAGTGACTCGGAACAAATATTTGCATGCTTGCTATATAACACCCAGGTGTTATGGTACCACGGTTATCGTAGTTTCTGATACCCACGACACTCTAGTGTGTAGTCAGGATTGTCAGGACAAGTGACTCGGAACAAATATTTGCATGCTTGCTATATAACACCCAGGTGTTATGGTACCACGGTTATCGTAGTTTCTGATACCCACGACACTCTAGTGTGTAGTCAGGATTGCCAGGACAAGTGACTCGGAACAAATATTTGCATGCTTGCTTTATAACACCCAGGTGTTATGGTACCACGGTTATCGTAGTTTCTGATACCCACGACACACTAGTGTGTAGTCAGGATTGCCAGGACAAGTTGATTTGGTGGTTTACTTTTGCTAAATGAGAAATAGAGCTAATTCTGACCACCTAGTTTTTTTTAAGAAATGCCATTTACAAGGCTGACTAAAAATTTATTAAAAAAAAAAAAAAACGCAGACGTTTTTTTCTTCGAATTTTACCTAATTTCTACTAAAAACCGTGACATCAAAACCGCGCGTATGATACAGCCTCCCAAATATCTAATGTGAGTATTATTATGAACCGTAAATAGCCACAACGATTTTGATATTAGGGTTCAGGGTGGCTTACGTACGCATTATATTTTGCGTCTGAATGTATTTTATTAGACAACCTTAAAACCTTGTCAAGACTCCCTATACATTAAATGAACGTGGCATGGGCGGCATACTATTTTTGGTATAATATTGTCTTCTTTTTTCATAAAGGATTACACACATAGATAGACACACGTCTTTTTCCCCGAACGGGTAGGTAGATCCTCAATGGGCCTCTTTTCACAGTGGGTTGCACCATCGTGGAATATAGACGTGACAAGTGGTGAGCTTCCCACTACTGACTCGGCTAACGATTCTTCCAGTAATAACACATTCCATAATAAGCTTAAGCTGGCAGCCAGGACATTATCTTATACCAACAAATCTTATCAACAAGTCCGGGTAATACTTTAGTTGGCTTTTAAGACATCCACGTGAGGAGACGGAGGAGTCTATACTTAGGCTGGACATAAAGGATTACATAAACATGTATTCCTCAACAACACTAAAAGCTTCCACACACCAGAACCACTGAAATATTAAATTGTTGTAGCTAATGATAAGACTGGTAGTAAGTGCCCGAACTTCAGTTAGACCTTAGTGTATCTAAGTACCTAGATAAAGATAAATAAATCCTGACAAGGAACAAGGAGTAAGAATGGTTCTCTCTTGGTTTCCAGGGATTGACTGTTAAAGAACCAGTGTGGCAAAAGGATTCCGGGTGTGCAGAAAGGGTCCTTTCATGCAATAGAACATAGATAAGATAAGATAAGATAAGATAAGATAAGATAAGATAAGATAAGATAAGATAAGATAAGATAAGACTAGTTTAGTAGTAGTAGAGCTTTTTTGTGAAAGAGTTCGTCTGGGGAAGTACTACCACCATACCTATTTCTGCCGCAAAGCAGTAGTGCTCGCATTGCTGTGTTCCGGATTGAAGGGTATGGTTGCCGATGAAATTACAGCCACATGACACTTTTCATCTTTATGTCTCAGGGTGGCGGGCGCAGTGCATAGGGCGCGTCATAGGTGGACGTGACCTATGAGGTCATGCACTGTTCATAGGCAGAGGTTACCGCTTAACATCAGGTGGGCCATCTGCTTGTTCCGTCAACCAAGTAGTATAAAAAAAATAGATAAGATAACTGTCTCAGAAGTGTATCTGGTCCGGGTACATACATTCATAAAATACCTTTTCTAGTCTTTCCTGACTACGTTTTCCTTCATCGTTTTGAGCCGGAGTTACTGCGCGTTGCCCGGTTTCGAACTCTCAACCTCACGATTAGAAAGAGTGCTTCCCACCGGGCTATCACGACCCTGAAGTATGTAAGACTAAAATAATATAATCTTTCCACATCAGACATGTCTAGGCTAAAATTCACATCGTCTTCACGTGTAAGATGAGATTAGATCTGGAGATGTCTGTAGCTATCCAAAGATATCGTAAAACCTTGGTGTTCTTATGTCGATGATAGTGTCCACGCTATGATTTCGTGGCATTGAATGTTAGAAGCGTGTAGAGGCTAATTTTTTTTTTTGTGATTAGCCCCTTCCCCCTTGGAGGGGAAGATGATGAATGATTGATTGAGATGGCGGCTAAGGCTGCCCAGAAATCGCCAGTCGGATCGCGGAAGGATTTCGTTCCCGTGGTCTGACAAACATGGCGCGAGAGGAACACCGGAGGGGTTTTAGTGGGTATTCTGCCCTTTTCAGGGCGGCGAGTCCCACATAATTCCGGTCCCCCCGGACCATCTTATTCGTAATCGAATTACCACACAGAAAAAAAAGAAAAAAAAAACACTCCCCCCTCCTTGCGTCAGTAACCTCACTCCTGAGGGTCGTGACCTTTACGTAGGACCTTGGTCTTAATGATTTGTCTCCACTGGGTTCTATCCTCATGGCGTCGCTCACGCTGGAATCGAGCGCAGAGCAAATTTTATCGCTCCGCATGGGGCTCCGTCCACGCGGTCTATTTCCTTCCACTTTACCAATGACCACCAGCTTTTCAAGATGGCCACCTTCCTTCCTGGCAATGTGGCCGAAAAACTCGAGCCCTAGACCAGAAAAGCCACAACGTACGCTTTTGAGTCTCAAATATCTACCCACCTTCCTGCGACCACTACAATGTCTTATCGTCGTTTGGTTCGTGGTAATTACTCGACAACTTTTATCCCTAACGTTTTTCTGTTGTAGCTAGACCTGCCCTTTTCCACTTCAACTTGCTCATTCTGAGAGATACGTCAATTGCATTAAATTATATTTTTGTGAAAGAGTTTGTCCGGGGATGTGTTATTTCTGCCGCAAAGCAGTATGCTCGCATTGCTGTGTTCCGGTTTGAAGGGTATGGGTGCCGGTGAAATTACAGGTGACTTTTCATCTTTATGTCTCAGGGTGGCGGGCGCAGTGCAATGCCACATAGGTTGCGTCCTAGGTGGACGTGACCAATGCATTGTTAAGGGCAGAGGTTACCACTTTATATCTGGTGGGCCATTTGCTTGTTCCGTCATTCATGCAATTAAAAAAGGAAATAAAAAAGCCGGTTTAATTTTTTTTTTACCCAATTCAGAGTATTATCTACCTAATGTCCTTTTCCCAAAAAATCGAAAAAGAAATCGGATCGAAGAAGAATCGGTTAACAAATTCTCATAATCATTTATTCACCGTTTTTTAACACTTTGGTTATATCAAATCGAAGTAAATTAAAATGGATGGGTGACCGCTTGGAATGTTTTGTTTGGGTGTCAGACACTATGAGTACTATGGTATGGTACCTTAAACCCAGAACCGAAACATATAAGTATTTGCAGATTTACGTATTTTGTCTTGCAGCAGGAATCGAACCCGCAACTCTCGCGATTCAAGCTGCGAACTCGCCTGTTGCGCCACGGAGTTCGACTTATCATAAAAAGGATAATCTCTTAAAAAAATATGTATCTTTACGAAAAAATATGTCTGAAAAATAATCCTACTATCCACAAGATCTTGTAAGCCAGATGCCAAAGGGAATTACGACCTGGCTTCGTTAAAAGTTCAATGGGTTCTGACGGGGGAATTACAGGCTGACTCCAATGAGCCTTTGAAGCCTAAACTCTTTGCCAATGATAATGACTAGCTTGTTGTGACGGTGTGTAGTTAACCATCGAACTTTATGCAAATTTTATGTAAAAATTTGCTGATTTTAGGTTTTGATGCAGAATAGGTTACCTATGACAAAAACCAGCCAAGTGCAAGTCGGACTCGCGTTCAAAGGGTTCCGTACCATTATCTATAAAAACGGCAATCACGTTTGTTGTATGGGAACCCACTTAAATATTTATTTTATTCTGTGTTTTAGTTTTTGTTGTTATAGCGGCAGCATAAATACATCATCTTTGAAAATTTCAACTGTCTAACTATCGCGGTTCATGATATACAGCCTAGTGACAGACGGACTGACGGACAGCGGAGTCTTAGTAATAGGGTCCTGTTTTACCCTTTGGTACGGAACCCTAAAAAGGAGATACAAATAGTTAGTATGTTTAAACTGGCATTAAAGAGATTAATATTATTGAAATTATATTGACATCTTACTAAAATAACTATAGATTTTATAATGAAAATACTATTGCATGCGAGACAGCATCGCGGCAGACCACGCAGGAGATGGCGTGATGAAATAGATGCCTTTAACACAGATTGGCAAACAATAGCACAGGATTGTAGTGACTGGAGGATATGGGAGGAGGCCTTTGCTCAACAATGGGATGATTCAGGCTAACAGTAATAGTAACAGTAACTTTTGCATGCCCAAAATATAGTATAATTATAATAAGGCCTACTATGCACTATCATTGTCGCAATAATGAATATGGTATGGGGTGGTATGTTACTTATCCATTATACGTCACAGCTAAAATCTGTTACTATACATTTATTTACAGAAAGCTTACAACAAATACAAGTAAGTATATAAAAAAAAAAAAAAAAAAAAACAGCTGTGCTACCTGAAGACTGCTGCTAACTATCTAAAGGTAGCCTAACTGATCCAAATCTAATATTTATTCTGTGCCCAAATCAAATCACTACTAGACGGAAGCGTCCCTAATAAGATGCTGGCTGAATTGCTACGCTGCATGGCAATACTAATGCGTTGTACCAGATATGAGCCATATCTCGGGTCACCATCGCTTGATTTTATGCCAGTCAACCTCTCTGAATACTATTTATCGTAAAATTTAAATTTATTTTTTATCGCCTCGAACTAAGTTTGTTTAATCTCCAGGTGAAATTGAAACAGATTTATAGTAAAACTTTTAATTTGACCTGTCACCAAATAAATTATTGCTATTTTGGAAAGTTGCCTACTAACTTATTTTTAGCCGGGGTCAGATTAGCGTTGTACCCAAGTAATTGATTAATAAAAATAATGTATTATCCAGTTGTGAAAGTCAAATTAATTTCAGCTCTAGGTACCTACTTGATTACATACATAGACACACGCCTTTTTCCCCAAAGGGGTAGGCAGAGCCTTATGGGCCACTTTTCACAATGGGTTGCACCATCATGGAATATAGAGGTGACAAGTGGTGAGCTCATCGCCGCCATTGCCTCCCACGACTGACTCGGCTAACGCTTTCTTCCAGTAATAACCCATTCCATAAAAAACTAGCAGCCAGGACAAATCAATACCAACTAATCTTATCAACAAGTCCGGGTAATCCCTTAGTCGGCTTTTACTACTTCCACGGGAGGAGACGGAGGGGTCTATTCTTTGGCCGGACACTCCACAGCACTTGATTACATTTTTGACATCAGCAATCTCTTATATATTTCAACTTTTTTGGTATAATTATATCTAAACATACATTCTTAGTACAGTTTTTATTAGGTTAAATTTTACCAAGATCAGAATGCCAATATAATTTGGTGATTAAAAAATAGATGTGTTAAAAATAAGGTGTTAGAGAGATAGATAGATAACACTTTATTGCACACTAAATACAAATTAACACATTAAAAACAATCAGAAAAATCATCAGAATCAGTGTCTTATCACTAAGAGCGATCTCTTCCAGACAACATTGGGATGGAATGGTATTGACGAGAACGATAAAGGACGGTGGTGTAGATCAAATAAATAAATTAAGGTATACGTATAGGTACATACAATCAAACATAATACATAAATACAAAATATAACTACACGAAATATACTAAATAAATAAATAAACCATCTGAATATATTACTAGAATTAACAGCTTTGCGAAATAGACAAAAAGGGATTGAGCAATAACTTTTTGAATATATAAAGATATTTTGATGTTTAATGTTGGGAGGTGTTGAGTACTCAGGTGTGGCTGCGCATCCCCTGGTGTAATCCCTTGGTCAGATTTTACAAGTTCCACAGGAGGATTCGGAGGGTTCTATTCTCAAGCCGAACGCACCACAGCCTCTACTGTATAGATATGAATATATACACTAACGGAAATCAAAATTAAGTCACTTCTCTCCATATTCTCAAACAAAACATCTACAAAAATCTTGATGTCCCATTGAAAGCTAATTAATATGCCTGCATATATCACAGCAATACCGTTGTCAGGTTGTCAGTCTGTCTCAGTGATTTATTTGCATAATAGTGTTCAAACATGTTTAGAGTGCGGTCTACTTTCTGAATGCAAGGACGTCATCAAAGAGAAGTTGAAGAGAGTGTTTGTAGATAGTGCACTGGAACTTTAAACAAATCTACCTACCCATTGTCATCATTTTTTTTTTTTTTTTATTCTACTTGGATGACGGAACAAGCAAGAGGCCCACCTGATGTTAAGCGGTAACCTCTGCCTATGAACAGTGCATTACCCAATAGAATTGCATGACGAACGGTATTTATTGAGTCGCCTCCAACGACTTCCTGCGGCCTTTAAAATGTCGTTGATCCAAGGCGATAATCGACCTTAAAGTCACCTTTAGATAATGTTCATTTTCCTACTACGTGACCCAGCCTATTCTCGGTCAGCGTGAAATACAACTAAATCCACCAGAGAATTGGTGAATGCAATAACATAACATAATACCCAACAGTCACATACATAGTCCTGATCCCACACTAGGATTCCCTGTGTCGTGGGAATCAGGAACTACGAGTACCGTGGTACCATAACACCCAGACGAACAATTTTTTGCATATTATTTTGAATCGAACCCGCAATCTCTTGCATCGCAGCCGACTACTCGCCCGCCGCGCCACTGAGGTCCACGACCTGATGGAAAGTAGTTACCGTAGCCTATTAAACCCTGTATCACACGCGCGTTCTAGATCCTTTAAGAATTTTGTAACGCCTTTTTTGAAGATCGTTTTCTGTAGTCTCGAGGGAAAACCTCGGCAGGTAGACCATTCGATAAATTGAGTGATCGCGGGAGGAAACTCATCTGAAAACTCGCGGTGCGTGACCATATTGGCTCCGAAGTGTGAGGATGAATCCTTTGTCGAGAAGATGGAGCGGATGCCTTTGGAATTCATCTTAATTTTTAGGGTCCCGTACCCAAAGGGTACCAATGGGGCTCTATTACTCGCCGTCCGTCATGTATTCGGTCACAGAGCCTAGAGTCTAAGTTTTTAGCAAACAACTGACACGGACGCATTGTAGAGTACCTTACTCGAATTTTGGATGAAAACATACAAAAAAAAAAAAAAAACTATTTGCAAATAAAATCGTTAAAATCAAGAAGAGTGAAGGAAAGTTTGAGGAACGCCAATACCGGTGAAAGAGTTACCTACCACATGTTGCTACCGTCTAGGTATATCTCGCCGGCCGTAAGAGATATATCCAGTTTACAGTTTACAGTTTACAGATTATTTGTGAATTATCAGGGCATAATAATGTGTGCTGTGCTAATAATAAAGATATCCCGTGATGAACACTTTTAGAGTTTCGTAGTGAAAACTGAGACATGAAAACGGAACCCTAGACATCCAGACACCATGCTTTTTTCACGTGGCTTAAAAGATTAGGATTATTGATTTGCGATAAGCTTTATCTATGGAGATGTCGGAGTCTGCGGCACATAATACAATGAAGAGTAGGTACATTAGATAAGAATTATTCGATAAAAGAACTTATACGTTCCACTAGATTTTGGTTTTAACCAGTTTAGGTATCACGTTGAGAATATATGTGTCAGGCTTCGTCCGGAAGGTGATAATCCCTCCGTCCACCTTCGTACCGCGACTGGCGAGTAGCCAGCTGAGATGCAAGAGGTTGCGGGTTCAATTCCCGCTACGGAACAAATGTTTGCATGACCTGCAATTATTTGTTCTGGATCTGGGTGCTGTGGTACCATGGAACTCGTAGTTCCCACGGTACAGGGCAGTGTAGTGCCTAGTATGTTTGTGAATGCTGGGTTTTATGTTAGGATCAGGTGATTTTTGATGCTAATGCGGGTAAAGTCGCTCTGCCCCTCGATAGCTGACATTGCCATTTGCAATATACTATACATTTGATTACTAGGTAGTTTTTTTTGTATATCAAGCGTAGCGTGTGCTGTCCTATGAACTTTCGATGATTCTCTTTACATGTTATTTCTGACTACCTTCTTGGTTTCTAAGTTGGTTCTATTATTCTTTGAATTAACTTCTTGTTCTCGAGGCACCACATAGGCGCTTCCCCCTAGTAGTAAGAAGGATCATCTAATAAAGCCGAGCCGTGTTTGTTGCCTGATTCTTCTAGGTCGTTGCGTTGGAACAGGAGTCAATTTAGTTTATAAGACGATTCAAAATGATCTTTGTGATGTCAATGAATTTAGTAGGTAGGTACTCATGAATTTGACTCCGATCTGTGAAATTTTAAGGCAGTTTTCTAATTACTATCTGATCCAGTGAGGATCTGATTAGAGAAGTACAGTCGGCGAAAATTCAAAAAGAAATGCAATGAAATACGGATGCATGGAATGCTTGGACGGAGCCCATTTCTTTTAAAACTAGTAGAAGAGTCAAAGTCAAAGCCAAAAGTATTTTATTCATTGAAATCACAAGGAATATTTTCAATCGTCTTATAAAATAATTTTACTCCTGTTCCAACGCGACCAAACCTAGAAGAATCAGGCAACAAACACGGTCGTATATTTATTGATGATCCTTCTTACTACTAGGTGGGGAGCGCCTGTGTGGTGCCTCGACAACAAGTGGTAGCTGATTCAAAGAAAAAAGGAAACCCAACTTAAAAGCCTTATGTAGGCAGTCAAAAGTAAGATGCTAGACTTCTGTGCGCAATATAGAGTAGTTGCTCTTTGCGCAGGTACCTTCGAATATGATCGTTATCCGAAACACGCGTGCTGGTACTCTGTGGCTACTTGCAACGTAATCATACTAGTTTTGAATATTTACAAACATTGAAAATTAATAAAGCGAGTACAGTCTAGGAAAAAAGTGATCTGAGTTAGAGCGAGTACAGTCGAATAAGAATGTGAATTGATATAAATATACCTACCTAAAGCATCGACATTGAACAGTATGCATTTATGCGTGCTCTGCACTTTTCCTTTCGATCAAGAACCAGCTCTGGGTTTTCTCAAATTAGGTACCTATACATAACAAGGTATTGTGTTGAAGTGCGTGCTTTGATTTGGAATGACTGATTGGAAAATCCAATACGTATACTACTATGACAAAGTTACGATGTTTGGATGTATACATGTTAGTCGTGCCGAAATGGCTTAAGGTGGATGCGCACGCTTGCGGCGCGAAATTCAAATTTTTTGGTGTTTTTTGCCCATTACAGCTCATCAACACTTCTTCAGATAACGAAAGTTAAGTTCGCGACAACTAGGAAACTTAACACACATGTTTTTATTGATAGTATCTCATAAATATCATCAGTTTAGCTATGATACCCCTAAACACATTTTTACAGTGTTTTTGTTTGTTTGAATCTCGCGCCGCAAACGTGAGCATTCACCTATGAAATTTTGTAAACAGCTTAGTACGAGTTTGGATAGTTTTCGAAACATCACATAGTTTCGAAAACTATCAATAAGAAATTAAGAATAAGACTTGTTTCATTCGAAAATATGTGAGGTTTCGTTTCCTTCCATACATTTATTTGCAGCGCCCCTAGCGAAAACGAGGAGAAAACTAAGGACGCTGTTCTGACATGTATTGAAGGATACGGAACTTCATATAGTTTCAAATATTATGAAGTTTTTTTTCTTAAAATTGTTTGTCTCTGTAGTTTCGGATATAGCTCGAGTTTCGTATATTTTCTTGATGATCTTTTAAAGTATGCATGTTCTAATTATATTTTTACTACGCATATCAAAAGCAAAAAAAAAAATGCATTTCTCAATGTGAGAAGAAAAAAGACAGCTCTGTTAACCCGTTTAAAACGTAGGTTGGCTACCTTGAACCGAACCTTGTTGGATACACTTGTTGCATTACGTTACTTGTCTAGTCTTATCAATTACATTTTTAGAACTGTACTTAAACTTGTGGGTTTAGTGCAGTTTCCCAGTTAATAAGTTATAGTTTTAATTTGGATCCAGTAAATTCGGAGAAAATAGCCTATGACCGACAGACATACACGAGACTGATCCTATACCTAATGGTTCCGTGGCACAGAAACATAATTAATTATGTATATAAAAAAATATAGCGTTGCGTTATGGCGAATGACAGAGGTCATTAACTAAATTAAAAATATAAAATACAATATAAAAATAATTTTAGGTTTGTCTTAATTCTGATGTATATTTCATGTATGTATATTTTTTAAATTACTTTGGAATACATGTAGAAAAACAATATCTACAACTGCGTCTCAAGTCAATAACTATGTAAAGTACTCGTAGTTGCTAAGAAACACTGCTAACTGACGGACAACTAAGTGTAACGTTATGGGTTTATTTTTGCATTTTAGATAAAGGAACCTAAAAAGATAGTATTAGCAGACTTACTCATAAAATAAAAATCAGAAAAAAACCCGAATTTGTACGATTCGTTGGTATAAGATTTGTCCTGGCTGCTAGCTTAGGTATATTCAAAGAATGTGTTATTACTGGAAAAAATCGTTAGCCGAGTCGGTCGTGGGAAGCAATGGCGGCAATGAGCTCACCACCTGTCACGTCTATATTCCACAATGGTGCAACCCACTGTGAAAAGAAGCCCAATGAGGCTCTGCCTACCCTTTCGCGGAAAAAGGCGTGTGTCTATGTATGTATTTGTATTTATTTATTTGTATTTATTTTAAAACATTACTCTATGTGTGTATGTATGATGATGCGTCATCTGCTCGCTTGGGAACTCTCTTTGTTTAGAAGGCAAGTGATCTCAGATGCGGGAGTTTATGAGGACGAATCTCGCATCGGGACTCAAAACTTGCAAATAATTTGAGGGTGGGTTTTCTACATCATTTTGATGGGTGTGAGATTATGATGATGATGTATGAGAGACGCACAGGACAGAAGAGGCTAGCTGATCAGATAGGAGGTCTATACCTAGCAGTGGATTAAGCATAAGTCATCTTTCAAGGCCAACGTCCTAATAAGCTTGAGGTCTAATGCTGCCGGATGAGGACAAATTCACCAATTAGTGGTAAACAAGTTAAATTACTGAAGCAATTTTGGAGGTCGGGAAACAATAACAATGTTTAAATGTCTTTTTCCTGTCGTAAAGTAAACTGCCTAGACCTGCGTAGCATCACTTAGTGGCCTTGTAGATGTTGCTTTTACATTTGGATAGAATTAAAAAGGCTCGCCATGGTTTTTGTGTTATATGAGTACAATTTTTTCCAAATAATCTCATTATCATTTTGTATAAGTACATAGGACATAGGCTTCACCCATATAATATCACAAGGGATGGTCTTGTGCCGCCTTCATCCACTGCCTTCCTGCAACTATTATAATACCTGCACCGCGTCTTCAGTTTGTCGAACTCAAGAACATTTATTATTTAATTTACTCACAAATAAATTTTATAAATTTAGCTGTCTGGTTACAGGTAGAAGCCTTGTTTTCTAAAGTTGTTTAAAAAAGTAAGGACGGATGCCAAGGTAGGCATTTTGCATCTACAGTAGGACTTTAGCGGCGACAGGATCGCCGGGAAATTCGGAAAAGAGCTAAATAACTTAGAGTGGAATACACTACCGTCGTCTGTCTTTCCTGAAAACTATAATCTGGGTCTCTTCAAGTTTAGAGTGAATAGGTGCCTTCTAGACCTTTGTGCTCCATCTTCGGCCACATCGTTACTTACCAACAGGTGAGATCGTGATAAAACAAAGGTCTATCATAGTTTAAAAAAAAATAGTGAGTTCTCGGGGTGCGTGAGTAGAATTTGGATACAATGTATATACATTGTACAACAGTATCAAAAAATAAAATTACTCTTACCTTATTAATCAAATCCTGGTGTTATCCAATATTTACAATATTTAACAATAATCACAAATTCTTTGCGTCTTTTCCACTGCAAACGGCTGGTTCGTGTGTATCGTCAGTTGTGCATGGTCCCTAGTGCCATGGTCCAGCTCTGAGAGTGTACTGCATTTTTGGTGGGCCACAGAATAGCATAGTGAGCTGTACGCTTTGTGCGGTTTGAGGCCATAGTTACAGCGGATAGAGGCGTAGCTAGGTGTCGGGGCGCGGCATTAGAACCCACTCAATTAGACAGCACAGTGACTTCGGAGAGTTCTATCCCAAAGTTTAGTAGTAGTAGAGCTTTTTTGTGAAAGAGTTCGTTCGGGGAAGTAGTACCTCCATACCTTCTGCCGCAACAGTAGTGCTCGCATTGCTGTGTTTCGGTTTGAAGGGTACGGGTGCCAGTGAAATTACAGACACATGAGACTTTCATCTTTATGTCTCAGGGTGGCGGGCGCAGTGCAATGCCACATAGGCCACGTCAAAAGTGGACGTGACCTATGAGGTAGGCAGAGGTTACCACTTAACATCTGCTTGTTCCATAATTCACGTAGTTAAAAAAAAATGAAAGTATTTTATTCGTTGAAATAAGAAGAATTATTTTGAATCGTCTTATAAACTAAAACGCCTGTTCCAACGCGACCAAACCCAGAAGAATCAGGTGACAAACACGGCTTGGCTTTATTAGGCAGTGTAAACAAAGGTCTAACAAAGTTAAAAAAAAAGATGATCCTTTTTACTACTAAAGTGGGAACCGCCTGTGTGGGTGCCTCTATGGACACTTGCCTGGAAGAAGCAGAATAATTAAAAATGGGATAGCAGAATAGCAATGAGATGATTGGCAATCAAGAGCTTCGACCAATATAAGAAAGAAAGAAAGAAAAAACATTTATTTGTGCCAACAAACAAAATTCCACACAAAATGACACACACAAACACACAGAAACAAAGAAAAATAAAACTAGTGTGTGCCACTTAGTACTCGTATCAGCCACGCATCACTGACACAAATTGGCATCCAGCTCAGCATTTGTTGTGTTGTAGCAACACAAAGCTGATCTTCCGCTGAAACCATCTAAGTGAAAAACACGGATGTCTGCTTCACAATAAATAATTATACATAATAAGGTCGAAGATCAAGAGAGATTACTAGGTCCAACAAAAATCGACTAAATGTAGTTCGGATCATACTCTGATCCAGTGTCAATGTCATCGCACGGAAATGTGATTCTAACGCAATGTGACCGGAAATTTCGCCGTATATATACGTAAGAGCACGTAACGTCGCGCAAACATTTTTTCGAAACTTTGGTTCACGACTGGGATTTGAACCTATAATCATCGGATAAGAAATCGGGGTCGCTCCCACTAGACCATCAATATTTATGTCATTCATTGACCATAAAAGGATAATCAATGACATATTTTTTTACGCACATAACATTGCAATATGATGGTGACAGCGAGCTGATCAGATGATCAAAGCAAATCAAATCAAATCAAAATAATTTATTGCGAAATACGGGTTTGTTACAGAATAATAATTGCAACTGTTTATGTTCTGCCACAATCAGCGTCACACGCTTGCAATTTAGTAGATACCTATTCAGGAGCCATTATAATTAATTACATACATCAGATTTACATTATACAGAGTACATTACATTAGAAAATTACACAAGTCCAAGTTCTTATCATCTAAATACTCTTTTGAGTTATAAATGATGGAGACGGAAGGTGGACAACGGAACTCTTCGATGGATAATAGTAGCCTGGCCGTGTTTAGGCTCATTTGGATAAGCACACGGTTACGATCACTAATTTTATAAAACCTTGTATTGAAAAATATATTTTTCACAAACTTATGTATATGATTTTAGCTTCCAAACGTTACTCTTCCCGATGCGCTTAGCTTGAATGTAGCTAGTCGCTGCGTTCGTGGCCGCACTCGTTGTAAACTAGTAGTATGCTGGCGGCGTGTGTGGAAAGGCCGCCGTGCCCTGGTTGGGGTCCTTGGCTGATATGAATGCAATTGATTTTGATTATCATAATAGTTAGGTTACCCACTGTGGTAGACTGGTATTGTTTATAGCTCAGAACGCTGTGGCGTGTCCTTTCTATATTCTATATTTTTCGTGTCCTTGTGTCCCCTCCGTCTCCTCAGACGGAGGGGTATATTCTTATAGAAAGGACACGCAACAGCGTTCTGAGCTACAAACAATACCAGTCTACCACAGTGGGTAACCTAACTATTAAGATAATTAATTCATACGCCACGGGAGGCCGTGGATGTCGTTAAAACTGAATAAGGGATTACACCCAGGGATGGGCAGCAGTATCCACCGCAGGGCGCTTGAGACTTTTGCATACAAACGAGTAGTAGTAGAGCTTTTTTGTAAAAGAGTTCGTCCGGGGAAGTACTACGCCGCAAAGCAGTAGTGCTCGCATTGATTAGTTCCGGATTGAAGGGTATGGGTGCCGGTAATATTACAGGCACATGAGACTTTTCATCTTTATGTCTCAGGGTGGCGGGCGCAGTGCAATGCCACATAGGGCGCGTCCTAGGTGGAAGTGACCTATGTGATAATGCACGATATGAAACAGGGATACAATACATCGCAACAGCTCACTCGCTATGCCTCGCTGCAATGAGGAAGGATAATGTATCGCTTACGTAGTAACTATTAAGTAATCTGTGGTATAGCGTCTATCAAGGCACGTTTGTATGACAAAAATAAACATAAAACCAGCCAAGTGCGAGTCGGACTCGCGCACGAAGGGTTCCGTACCATCATTATCTATAAAAACGCCAAAAAACAAGTTTTTTGTATGGGAGTCGCCTTAAATATATATTTTATTCTGTTTTTACAGAAATATATCATCTGTGAAAATTGCAACTGTCTAACAATCACGGTTCATGATATACAGCCTGGTGACAGACGGACAGCCGGACGGATAGCGTAGCCTTAGTAGTAGGTTTCCGTTTTACCCTTTGGGTACGGAACTCTAAAAATCCCACGAGTATTGAAATGGAACTGCTTTTCCAGGGACCATCATCATCAGCGGCCTTTAGACGTCCACTGCTGGACGAGGAATGCAATGGGGGGTATTGGTGGCCGCCAGACCACTTGTACCATTAGGCAGTAGATACCTTTGATGGTAAAATTGGCACCGATTTGTCCCAATTGTGCCATTGATGGTACAACTGCCACCGAACTGTAGTAGTGGTAGAGCTTTTTTGTGAAAGCGTTCGTCCATTGAAGTACTACCACCATACCTATTTCTGCCGCAAAGCCGTAGTACTCGCATTGCTGTGTTCCGTATTGAAGGGTAAGGGTGCCGGTGAAATAACAGGCACATGAGACTTTTCATCTTTATGTCTCAGGGTGGCGGGCGCAGTGCAATGCCACATAGGGTGCGTCCTAGGTGGACGTGATCTATGTGGTAATGCACTGTTCATAGGCATAGGGTACCGCTTTACATCAGGTGGGCCATCTGCCTGATCCGTCATTCCAAGTTGTATAAAAAAAAAACTATGCTCACTTGTCCCACTAGTACCATAAGTCCTACTCGTACTCGTGGAAGCTACTCCCATACCCTTAGTCTGTAACTGAGTGGTACCTACATGTTTAACATGGTAGAAAGAAATAGAAGAAAAAAAAAACCCCAACCACACGCCCACACCTGATACATGAAAGGAAAGGTAGGTAGGGTAGGTTCCATGTACTGTTTAACTTGCCAGTTGAAACAAAAAACGCGGTTGGTGCGGTTTGATTTACCAAAACCAAAATAAATGAATAAATATTAAAAAAGATACTAAAGAAAAAATCATTTCTTCGCGGAGGCTTAAAATGTATTTGAACCCATTCTGAAAAATCCCCTATTCCTAAAATAATCCCCCGTCTTACTAAGATATGTCACGGTAAGGTAGAGATTTAGTAAGATAGCCATCTTACTAGTAAAATGGATTTCTCCGACGAAAATATGTCTAGAAGTGTGTGTCTACTGGCTGATGACGCTGTCATACTACTAGTTTTTTTAAAGGTTTTTAGTAACTACTTTTATAACTGGATAATCAGATGGCGCAACCTCTGCATTTAACAATGCATTACCTCATAAATCACTTACACCTAGGACGCGCCCTATGCGGCATTGCACTGCGCCCGCCACCCTGAGACAATCAAAATCAAATCAAACATAAAGATGAAAAAGTCTCATGTGCCTGTAATTTCAACGGCACCCATACCCTTCAAACCGGAACACAGCCATGCGAGCACTACTGCTTTGCAGCAGAAATAGGTATTCAGGTAGAACTTCCCCGGAGGAACACTTTTACAAAAAAGCTGTACGGTTTTTTGTTTTTCTATAGTATCTATTTTTTAATAAGTATACCATTGATACCCCATGTTAATTTTATACAGTCCTATCCATCCAAAGGTTGTCTGGTAGAAATCGCTACTAAGCGATAAGACCGCCTATTGTCCACCATAGTTAGTTTTAGTTTTATTATTTGTAAATTGTTTTGTATTAGAGTGCCATAATGTATTTTCTATCTATCTATCTTTTTTCCAGAGCTAGCTACTCTTACGGAGAACATTAAATATTAATGTGACCCACAAGCGTTAGTTCGTTCCATGGCCGAATTGGTCAAGGCATAGCCGATTAGATGCGAAGATGTGGGTTTACCTAGGTCCCGCTGGAAATAATATTTCTGGGTCACATGTCCTTTTGTGGTACCTAGTGCAACAAACCACTGATGCAGCGGGTAGCGAGGGGGGGAGATGGTGTCGATGGGTAATGACAGCGCGCCACTGACCTGCTGAGTGGAACGGCGATCCAGAGTCACGTCTCTGAATCTCAACATGAGTAGTGGAGGGGCGACAATATGTTATGGAGTACAAATATAGTAAAAATTAGTATTACAATCAGCTGTTAATCAGCTTATCCTTATTCTTGAGGTACCACTGAGGCAGGCGCCCTAGCACCGAATAAATAAAGTCAAGTGTGTATGTTGCCTGATTATTCTAGGTTTGGTTGCGTTGAAACAGGAGTTTTTCTTTACTTATAAATCGATTAAAAATGATCCTTGTGATATCAAAATGCACAAAATACTTTTGAATTCAAGTATATACAAGTAGATATGTCAAATGAAACAGCTGTGCTACCTGAAAACAGCTGCTAACGATCTAAAGGTAGCTCAACTGATCTAAATCACTACCAGACGGAAGCATCCCTAAGATGCTGGCTGCATTGCCACGCTGAATGTCAATAAGGGATCGAACAGGACGATCAAAGTCCACAGGATCATTTTCAAGGGATCGAACAGGAACTACTCATACTAATGCGTTGAGCCATACAAGAGCCAGCTTTCGGGTCGCGCGTCGCTTCGACCAGTCGCCCTGAAATAAATTTGAAAACGCGAAGGGACCTGCCTGGGATTGCCTTACGGACCCAGAGTCTCGACCCCGAAAGGCTCAAATAAGTAAGCTTATTTGTATTATTCCTTCCGTAATTATAGATTTCTATTATCTTTTGAATTTGCATGTAATGCATTATATGGCAGTAAATTTTTTTAACAAGCTACCAATTAATATAAAAAATGAAACTAAAATAAGGTTGTTTATCGGAAAGCTAAAAACATTCCTTATTCAAAGGTGTTTCTATACTGTTGACGAATATTTAATAGAATAAAAATGACCATTTGCCAACTTTAGCTACCTAAATTACCTTTTATACCTATTTTTAAATTTCCAAATTGATGAATGTACCTAATAACTCTGTAATGTTAGTAACTTTGGATGTTTTATTTGTTGTATTAGTTAACATTTTAGTAGTTAGTTGTTTTACCTATAGGTAAAACAAAGGTAAACTAGATATACTTAGTAAACTAAGTAGCAGTTTACGCCCTCGAAAAATTTGCGATGCCTGCAGAGGGCAAATAAGTCATAAGTGCTCACTATTTTATAAGACCAAATTGTAACACTTATTTATGCAAATAAATATCTTGTATCTTGTATCTTGTATCTTGCATTATCATTCCTCTAGTTAGTTAGCTATATTGATGAAATATATATTTTACTGCGACAGACGCAAGTACGTTATCCTCCTCAATGTCTTTCATCTTCCCAATCCCAATAGACGAACATTTTTGTATCCCTTTCCGAGTAATCAGCAACCGGACTCCGACCTCAAAGGGTTTTGCTTTATTGGAATAATCGAAACCCCAGATTACAAAATGGTTCCGTATGTAAATTTTTCACATGCAAATTTCTGGCGACCTTTTTGCGGTTTCATTTGGCCTCCTGTCTTCCCTGTACATATCTTTTAAATAGGGACCTAGAATAGCTTATTTTGCAAGCAAATCGTTGGTAATAAGTTTGCGCTGAAAATGTCGAAGGGGCAATAAAAGGGATCGAGAAACCCCAGATTTGAGAGAAAAACGTTTTATTTAACTTATGAAACTTGAAGCATGAAGTTTCTATTATTTTACAAGCTTTTATTTAGTTTTACCAGGCCCGGTGTCAGTAATCAAATCTTACAAGTTGAATTTGACCCAGTTCGCGGTGTTCTATTGAGCTGAAATTACGCATACCTCTCAAGTTATTTTTATTTTATTTTATAGGTATCTAAAAAACTAGTATCTAATTGACAGCCAACTAACATTTGTGCCTCAAACCAATCATGTTGTGGCAAAAGCAGCCAAAATGTTCATAAAACGCAATAGTAAAGGGTTTAAAGCACACACCAAACTATTACTATATAATGCATTAGTCCGCAGCCAATTAGATTATGCTTCCACTGTTTGGAGTCCATTTTATAGCATACAATCACAACGCATTGAGAGCATACAACGAGCTCTAACTAGACATCTTGCTTTTCTTACCCCAGGGTTTTCTCATCGTAACCTGTATGACCAACGACTAGTTAAGTTTAAAATGATCTCCCTGCGAAATCGGCGTAAATTATCAGACCTGTGCTTGTTACATAGTATTATCAATGGAAAAATACACTGCAGTGAGCTATTAGAGCGGTTCCCGCTATACGTGCCATTCAACTATCCCCGTCAACCAATACAGAATATATTTAATACGCCTCGATCAAGAACTAATATGGGCTTACAAGTACCTACCACGCGAATGTGTAACCAATACAATGATTTGAACAACAAAAACCCAGACATAGACATATTTTGCGACCCCCTACGAATCTTCAAAAATAAGATTTTGAGCCACTTAGGCTCAATCACAAGTTTTTAAAATGTAATTACTTTTTTTATGTTTTTGTAATTTTTAGCTTTAGTTTTTAGTTCTTATTTTAATTTAGTGTTTCTTACTATTATTTTATTTTCCCTTTGTGTACAATGTTTGTGGTAAATGTTATAGAACACCATTATTGTTGTACATATCAGAACTTATTTTGTCCTTGTAATTTTTTTGAATGTGTAATATGTATGATGTGTGTGTTTTTTAAATAAATAAAGTATAAAGTATAGGTACTGCTTGGAATGACGAATCAAGCAGATAACCCACCTGATGTTAAGCCGTACCCTCCGCCTATGCACAGTGCATTATCACATAGCAGAAGATTGGCAGAGTTTGGGCTCATTTTGATCAGCACACCGTTCCGGTCACTAGTTTCATAAATGCTATTGTTTAGAAATAGATACGAGTATTTAAAAATAACTTGTCCACATGCCGAAACATGGATTTAAAAGTGGCCTCACTAATTTAGCTGTGTTCGTTCACACACTTCACCTTATTTTCCTTCATCTGAGGTTATGGGTTCAACTTCCGCATCGAGCCAAATATCCAGCTCTAAATTTAATAACAACCAGCGCCTGCTATCTGGGGCCCAATTCTACTATTTTTAAAGAAAAAACATTCTTAGACTATGCAATTACCATTAAATTACAATTGTCATTAAAAATGGTAGTCTGCTAAATTTATGGTTTTACGAATTATTAGGAAGGAAGTTTTTTTTTTTATAAAACGTCACAATTATAATGCAATGGGGAGCCACAGGCAAAACTAATCTCAGATGGCGCCACCATCGCTGGTGATTTTTCTCATACTAAAATTATCCATTTTAGACATAACTAAAACTGTCCACTTTTGACAGTTTTTTTTAAACATTGATAGACCCTTGTTTTCCTACGAAACGACACCAGCGATTATACGCCATCTAGCGTGATAAATAAGCAGTGTGTCTCCCCATTTAAACACCATTGAAGTTAGTAGAATACAAAAAGTGTCAAAATTGACAAGTATGAGACAATTCAAACATTTTAATTACAATTGGTTTAGTAATGAATTTTATTTATTTGAAAATACAGGCCTAGCGCTTAACTGAGTTAGTCCCTGAGGTATGTGACCGCTTCCATACCCCAGGGACTCAAAATGAAGCGTGGCTTCATGTCATCTGATAATTTGAGAGACGTGTTTTCGTCTCTCAAATTATCAGATGACATGCCCCTCCCGTACCGCTCCCATACCTCAGGGACTGACTCAGTTAAGTGCTAGACCTGTACTTTGTTAGCCTGCCATAACCTTCATAGCAAATACATTTCTACCATTGCTTTGTGTATTTCCATGATCACTTTCCCAACCTACTGGAAACTTACCGAAAGGGTTAGTATTTTCTGAAACAACAGCTCACCCTTAAATAGGCCCTAGCTAGATAGGCCCTATGAGGTAATGCATTATTAAAGGTAGAGGTGGGCAACATGTTCCGTCATTGAAGCAGCTAAGGTCAGTAATAATGCATTTAAGGATATTGATAATGTTACTTGCCCGCAAACACACTCACTTGCACACTGAAACGTGTCATATTTCATAATTTCATGGTATTCCTTTAATTTGAGATTAGTACCTATCTTCTGAGAAGGAATTGATCCTTGTAATATAACCATTCAATAGTTTTTTGTAATTTATCTTGTTTTATTCCCGGCTTAAGCACGTGACCTTTGAAAGTCCATGAATGCAGCTGGCTTTAAATAATAAAAGAAAGTCTTCAATATGTAAAACTTCCTAACTTCAATATTTAAAGTACTTGTCCTGCATCTAGCATGGCCGTGGGACACACTGTATCTTTAATATGATCACTCTTTTTCGAAATCTTTTAATGGGTCTCATTAACTCCCGTTTCCGAACCACTCGATTAAGCTTGTTTACTACTATAAGAAAAATAGCTGTAGCTTCCTACCCTACTAAATCGATGCTGACAGAGGGAATAAGAGTTCCTATGTTTTTACCAATTTTGACGCTTGGGTTTGGAAGGAATTCTGAATCGAGCTGTCGTGAACTGCGGGGACGCGAGGACGCAAAATGCACGGGGCGGAGAGTGGCCGTTCTTTATGTAGCACTTACATAGACACACGCCTCTTTCCCCAAAGGGGTAGGCAGAGCATCAATGGGCCTCTTTTCACCGTGGGTTGCACCATTGTGGGATATGGACGTGACAAGTAGTGAGCGCATCGCCACTGTTGCTTCCCACGACTGACTGACTCAGCTAACGATTTCTTCCAATAATAACAAATTCTATAATAAGCTAGCAACCAGGAGAAATCTTATACCAATGAATCTTATCAACAAGTCCGGGCAATCCCTTAGTCGGCTTTTACGACATCCACGGGAGGAGACGGAGGGGTCTTTTCTTAGGGCGGACACACCACGGCTCTGTATGTTGTACTTACTATATTATATATTCTGTGGTTTTGTAACAATTTTAAAAGTTCATCCTGTTTCTGATACCTACAGGCCTCTGGAATTCGGTGTTTACAAAATATTGTATCATTTACCTACTGTCTGTAATAAACACATGAAGGCGATTCAGTAACGATCAATGCAGACACCTACAATGTAAGTATTTTAAGAAAGTTTAATTAAAGTATAAAATAATCAAAATAGTGTCCCATCCCGTAGGGTCCAATTGTACTAAAACAATTGTAATTAAATTGTTAATTAATTGTCACTTTTGTCATACTTTTGGTATTCTTCTAAAGTTCTGAAAAAGTAGTGTACGCAGAACTACTAGTTTAGATGATGGTCTCATTAATATTGTCACTTACAGGCTGATCCGGCTGACGTTAATTACGTTGTACGCGTGCGGCGTGCAGCTCGACGAGACGACCTTGCGCTGGGTCGACCACATCGACGAGGACATGGACATTTTCTTCGACCGAGCCGTCATCATATCTATCAAAGAGACCGGCGAACAAGGAGTCGCCATCGCCCCGGGCGTGCTCATCGACAGCGAAGCCGTGCTAACATCTTTCAACCCCTTCAGGGAGCACATCAAACACAAGGAGAAGAGAAAAGAAGTCACAATATCTTTGCTTTACGAACGAAGTATTCTAAATTGGAGGAATGTTAGCTACGTCTTGAAAAACTACACCGTCGACTGCGCTCGTCAGATAATCCCAGTCCAGGACATGCATAATATCTGGAATGATGATAAGAAACTGCAGAGTCCGTTGCACGATCTGATGGTGATAAGGCTGAACGAGAGCTTGGAGACTTTACCTACAACCAATCCAGCTGGCGAATCATTCTATAAGTACTCCAAAACGGGCAATTCTATGAACCGCGCCGGTCCGTACATGATGGATATTGCGAAAGAAAACGATGCATTGGGCAGAGATTTGAAATTTGCGTCGCTCGGCTTCCGTGATTCGTTACATATTAAGGAGTCATGTGAGCTGCACTCCCATACCTTTTCTCCAGAGGACAACGTAGCGACTAACTGCGATGGGTGGATTCCTCGGAGTTGGGGGATCTTTATCTGCATCAATAACGTGGAGAACTTCAAAGGGTTAGGTTCCGGGGCGCTACTGGTCCATAAGTACAAGTTGTTCGGCATTGGGAGCTTCGTGCTGAGTAAGGGAGAGAAGAGCATTCTTGTCTTCACAGACGTGAGGCCGTACTTTATACTGATCCATAATGCTTGCTCATTAAAGGACCAGAAGTTGGGAGGGACGAAGTAACTCGGAAGCGCTAAGCCTAGTATTCTGCGAGTACTATTATGTTTCCCCAACCCCCGAAAACTGCCTTGCTATTATGTTTAAACACTTTTACCCCCAATTTAGGATCTTGCTTGTGTTTTCTGTTTGTGGAAGTATATAGCAATAAAAATTATCATCAGATCTAAATTATTGGGAAACCGATTTACAGAAAAAAAATATCTTACTAGATCCACTATGGATCTGGACAATAGATCTACTGAGATTGAACGAATAATAATATCGAGTGTACCTTCCACGTCATAAGCATAGCATTATTAAAATAATACAATTAATTCGGATGGACACAGTAAACTGTGTCCAAACATCCGAATAGCCAAACTGCCAAACATCCAAAGATCCAAACATCGTTACTTTGACATTTATGACATTCGTGGGAATTATGTGGGAATTTATTATATTATTGATAATAATGTTGATATTGGTTATATATATTACTAGCGACTCGCCCCGGCTTCGCACGGGTAGCCCCCGGTGAAAAACAGCCCCCTCCCCGATATTTTATTACTTATTCTGCTATTCGGAGCGGAGAAGAATCCACCAAAAAAGAGATAACTAACATCGGTTCAGCCGATCTGTAGTTATAAGTGGTGTAACTAACACGACTTTGTTTTTAGGGTTCCGTAGTCAAAGACTATAAGGATAGATTCGTCATGTCTGTCTGTCTGTCTGTCTGTCTGTCTGTCTGTCCGTGTATGTCACAGCCTTTTTTTTTCCGAAACTATAATAGCTATACTGTTGAAACTTGGTAGGTAGATGTATTCTGTGAACCGCATTAAGATTTTTACACAAAAATTTAAAAATAACAATTATTTTTGGGGTTCCCCATACTTAGAACTGAAACTCAAATTTTTTTTTTTCATTAAACCTATACGTGTGAGGTATCTATGGATAGGTCTTCAAAAATTATGTTGAGGTTTCTAATATCATTTTTTTCTAAACTTAATAGTTTGCGCGAGAGACACTTCCAAAGTAGTAAAAAGTGTGTCCCCCCCCCCCGTAACTTCTAAAATAAGAGAATGATAAAACTACAAAAAATATATGATGTACATTACCGTGTAAACTTTCACTCAAAATTGGTTTGAACGAGATCTAGTAAGTAGTTTTTTTTAAATACGTCATTAATCGTAATCCATCCAAGAACTTTTATATTATGTTACTTGCTGCTACGGAACCCTTCATGGGAGAGTCCGACTCGCACTTGGCCGCTTTTTTAAATATATAGATTTATGATATTAGTTGGAATCTATAAGATTAGAACATGAATATGGATTTTTCATTGAATGATTTTACTGTAGCGCTAGTTAATGGTCCAAACATGCAAACACCCAAACATTTAAACATCTGAATAACAAACATACAAACATACATAAAGTAACTTTGACATTTATGATATTAGTGGGAATTATGTGGGAATTTATGATATTAATTTTAAAATATTATTGATAATAATGTATTTTTTTTATATACTAGGTACATGGAATGACGGATCAAGCAGATGGTCCACCTGATGATAAGCGGTACCCTCTGCCTATGAACAGTGCATTATCACATAGGTCATGTCCACCTAGGACGCGCCCTATATGGCATTGCACTGCGCCCGCCACCCTGAGACATAAAGATGAAAAGTCTCATGTGCCTAGGGTTACCAGATGAAAAAAACAAAAGTCCGGAGAAAAGGCCTGATTTCCATGGAAAAGTCCTGAGATTTTCTACAGCTTGAAAATTTTCTCTCAAAAACGTATTATTATCTTGCGCACGCGTTTTACGCGACGCGTTACAAGCTTGTATGTACATCGCACTCAAAACAGCGGGGTGGAGGGAGGAGGGGGACGCTAACAGGAAGAAGCATTTTTTGACGTAATGCTTCATGAGTTGTGGGCAAACATTTTCAAGACAATAGGTATTTCACCAGGCATACTGCAGAGATACTGCGTATTCGTCAATATATATTTGCAATAACAGCTCAGAATGCAAACGTAGAAAGAGTTTTTTCTATCATGGGAGCTCAATGGTCGAAAGAAAGAAACCGACTAAACGTGTCTTCAGTTCGAGCTCTACTTTTAGTTCAATATAACTTGAAGAGTTTAACTTGTGAGGCATTTTATAAATCACTAATCAAAGAAAAGAACTTACTTATAAAAGTTTCTTCAAATATTAAATACGACAAAACTAATTAAGTACCTATTTGGATAAATAAGTATTGATTTTACCTGCAATTGTTACCAGAAGATGATTATTTTTAGTTTGTTTTTCTTTGATAAATAAGGATTGATTTTAACTGCAACTGCAATTGTTACCAAAAGAAGATTATTTTTAGTTTGTTTCACTTTAATAAATAAGTATTTATTTTAACTGCAATTGTTACCAAAAGAAGATTATTTTTAGTTCGTTTTACTTTGATAAATAAGTATTGATTTTAACTGCAATTGGTACCAAAAGAAGATTATTTTAAGTTTGTTTTAAATTAATACATAAGTATTGATTTTAACTGCAATTGTTACCAAAAGAAGATTGTTTTATTGAAAATCCTGAGCTATCACTAGATTTGCTAAATCCGGCCGGAATCCTGAGAAGAGTCGAAAAATCCTGAAATCTCAGGACAAATCCTGAGATATGGTAACCCTACATGTGCCTGTAATTTCCCGTAATATTAGTTTTATGATATTATTGCTAATAATGATGATACTAGTTATAGCACAGAATAAATGAGTTATAGATATGATTTATGATATAATTTATAAGATTAGAACATGAATATGGATTTTTCAATGATTAAAATTACGACAAGTCATTTATCTCTGCGAAACTTTTCTTGTGTGTTGTCTTCCTCCAAATATCGAGTTGCGAGTTGAGCAAGTGACGCGTTATATGGAGCGGCCCGTAATGCCGGTTGATGGCTCGTCGTAAAGCAGGCCTAGTAGAGCCACTCACGGCCATAATACCTGCATTGTCGAGGAGATTACTCTTTATGTGTTAATCAATCGAGTTTTACAGAGTCAAAGGAAAATTTATCTTATGTCATATAATATAACATGATGGTGGTTACTTTTTATTTTGCCTGCGACGCAGGAGGTTGCGGGTTCGATTCCCGCCACGGAACAAATAATAATTTTCAGAAATACATTCTCTTAACAAAAGCTCTTCTCTAATTTCACCCGAAGTCTCACAAGTTAGAACTCGACCGTTCATCGTCACTTGATATCTCGAACTTCCGCGCGGTGATAAGCAACCTAGAAAGTACGAAATTCGAAATAAGATCCTCCTAATTCACACTGGATTACGTGAAGCAGAAATCAAAGGAAAGAAGGTATTTTTCTAGGTCAGTTAATGCACCAATTGAACGACCAAATATTAGTAGGTAAGTCGTCGTCGTTTCGTATGAGGAAGTGCTGGCCTCTGGTGTCAGAGTTTGTCAAGCCGCCCGAGGGCCTCTGACATGGCTACCTAACCTACTTATTAATAAGTATACGTGAGTAATAATATATAAGCCCAACAACAATTCCATTAAATTTATTTCGTATAAAATTTCAAACATATTAATTATGGCATCATCACAGTCCATCATCTATCAGCTTCCATAACTTACAATAACAAATTCGATAACGTTACTAGCAGTACCTATAAACAACAACTAAATAAAATAACATATTTTTTTTCTTAGCAATCAAAATAATATGTACACGAGGTAAATCAGCGATAATTTATGTTACCTATTTCTTTTTGTAATGATGATAATGTGGATGACCTCCAAATATATCCTGAGCGTATTTTCCGAAATATTGGGTTGACGAGACGGCAGCAGTGTCATGGAAAGCAGGGAAGGACGAGGAGTAAGATGCAGGGAACGCTAACGAAGCAACCTTCAAATGAGGCTGCTGGATCACAATCTCCTGTTCTTCGGAATACAAAGGCCTTTGTAGAAAAGGGGTGTATAAGTCATAAAGCAACTCTTGGGCGTGAGCGATGGCGGCTTCTTTTTCATGCTCTGACTGAGATTGTTGATGTTGTTCTGACCAAGACTGAGATTGCTGTCGGTTTGACGATTGATACTGGGATTGCTGTTGTTGTTCTGATTCAGACAGTGATTGCTGTTGTTTTTCCGATTGATACTGAGATTGTTGAGATTGCTGTTGCTGTTCTGATAGAGACTGAGGTTGCTGCTGTTGTTCCGATTGATACTGAGATTGCTGTTGCTGTTCTGATAGAGACTGAGATTGCTGCTGTTGTTCCGATTGATACTGAGATTGCTGTTGCTGTTCTGATAGATACTGAGATTGCTGCTGTTGTTCTGATTGAGACTGAGATTGTTGTTGCTGTTCAGATTGATGTTGAGAATGTTGTTGCTGGTCTAGCTGTTGTGTAAACTGTGTTTGGAGTTGTTGAGAAGGTGGTGAAACATTTCCTTGAAGTTTAATTTGAAATGGATATGCTGGTTGAACTTGCACCAGCTGTAATGGTTGCTGTTGGTCAATCTGCTTGACTTGAATCAATGGTTGATATTCGTTGATAGTCTGGTAAAGTTGAACAGGAATCGCCTTGATTCCAGGTATTGCTTGTTGTGGCTGGGGTTGCGCTGTAGAGATAGGTTCAATAATAGCTAATGGCTGTGGTGTTACAGGGTAAGATTGTTCAGTTGGCAATGGTTGTAGAGAAGTTAACACCTGAACTGGTTGCTGAGTTGGTAGAATCTGGGCCTGAGTTGATTGTTGAATTTGTTGATACTCAGATGTCTGCACAGGAGCCAAAGTAGGCTGTGGTTGAGATACAGAAGTAAATGTTGTGAGTGGTGGTATTGAAGTCAGTATTGTAGATAAAGGCGCTTCAGTTATAGTCTGTAATGATATAGTTGATAAGGGTGATGTAGAAGTAAATAGTGTTTGAGGTGGAGAAGTTGGTTGACTTGTAAGATATGGTACAGTATTCTTTGTCGGCAACGTAGAAACAAACTTAGGCACTATAGACGCGGGATTTGATGTTGTATAATTTTCTGTTGATTGACTAGAAGATACAGAAGTTGATCTGGGAAAGACAGTAGTTGATTCAATCGATATTTCATTGGTGGTCTTCGAATCCTGCGACACAAATGTAGGTTGTAAATTTAACGAAGTTACAGACTGCGCTGTTGATGGGAGCTGTGCCTGTTGAGTGTTCAAAGTTTGTTGGTTCTGAGAGCGAGTGCTGAAAATTTGTTGGTTCTGAGTTAGAGATGGGAACTGAGGTTGGCGAGTGGTCAAAGTTTGTTGGTTCTGAGGTAGTTGATTAGTTTTTTGTCGGATTCTTATGATACCAATACGTTGTCCTGATTGGTTTGGAACTACGAAGAGTGGTTGGAGAGGTGCGACTGAAGGTTGAACTGTTGGTTGAGGAGGTAACGGCTGGAACGAAGGTTGAAGTGCTAGAGGCTGCAACTGTTGCTGTGTTGTAGCTTGTTGAATTGGTTGCACAGGCAGTTGCGACAGGGATTGGAACAGCTGAGGGGGTTGCAGTTTCGGCAATTGTTGGAACTGTGGTAGTGGAGAAGGTGATGGCAGTGGCTGTAGAAGTGTCTGCTGAGGTGGACCTCGGATCTCATTTGATGGAAGTGGAAGACCCTGCGAGAATCTTGCGTAGCTCACAGCTTGAGTTTCAGTGTTTTGGTTCTGAAAACAGAGGTCATTGGTTAAAATGGGTCCCGGGTGTATGTGTTAATGGGTTCGATAGCAAAAGCATGAAAGAAGGATAATGATCCTTACTGGAGTAAATGATGATGATTGTGTTTGCGAGGCACTTCCCAGTCTTTCAGTGCTACTTTGTACCTGTTGACTAACGTTTTGTTCTTCTAATTTCTGTTCGTTTCCTTTCTCAACCTGTCTATTAGTCTGTTCGTCTCCAGGGTTTTGTATGTAGTGAATGGTTTCTTGTAGGTTTTCATTGTAAGTAAGCTGGTTTTCTAGTTGGTTGATTTGTTGGAAAAAGTCTTGAGGGAAACCTTCGAGTTGGGGGAAGATTTGTTGAATGATGTGTTCAGAGTAGATCGGTCGAGACTGAGGTTGTAGTGGTTCTAGGTGGGGCAATAAAGGCTCTGATATGTCTAGACGTGGAGGTTGTAGCTGCGTAAAGGTAGGGAAGTTCTCCTGAAGAGTCTGCTGCTGTTCTTGTTGTTCAGCTTGAGGTTGTTCAATGTTTTGGAGATTCTCCAGGTTATTTTGTTTTCCCAAGATTTTCTGTTGTTTAGTGTTCGTGTCTCTAGTGGCTTCAGCACCTGGATTTATATTCTGGAAGTTTATCTGTGGTTCCAGCTTCTGGATGAGGTTCTCTTGTTTTTCATAATTCTCACCCTGTGCTGTAATAACGGGCTGGCCAGGGTTGAACGGTCTCAAATCGAAGTTTTGGTTGCTACTCTTCAGATTTTCTTGCCTTTCATAATTCTGTTGCTGAGTGATTGCATATGGTGGAGGCTGTTTTTGTGAATCAAAGTTTTGTTGGAAAGTTTGTTGAAAGTTGTCGTTGAATATTTTGTGTTCGGAGTAGCGAAGCTGCGATTGTACGGGTTGGGATATCTCGAATGTAGTCGGTGATCCGAGCTGGAAAATAAAGCAAAACAATACTCAATGATGACGGCCGGTGGAGTAAAGCCTTAATAGAGTGGTGGCCGAAGTCGGGCCGAAGAAATCCGGGTCGTCCGAAAGTGAGATGGGTCGACGACATCGTATCCGTCGCGGGAAATACCTGGTTGAGAGACGCACAGGACAGAGGAGGCTGGCAAAAGAGTAAAGAGGCCTATACCCAGCAGTGGGTGATTCCGGGTTAAGACGATGAATACTCAATGAGAAAAAATATCAGGAAAGCTGGTGTTGTACCAAAGTACAACAAAGTACGTTGTTGTAAGTAAGTTGTTGGAGTTAGAAAATCATTTGTTTATAGAGAATTTTCCAATTCCATTACATCATCAACTTAATATATTTTTCTTGTGAAATAATTTGATTATGGCCATGCAATATTGCCTATTGAGAATCATAGCCATGATGCCATATATGGTGATGGTGGTGAAATATGGCTTAAGTTTTATCGACATTTTTAACTCCTAAGTTTTTACTAAAGCTGTTTTGTGATGGCTATTTTACTCTTATGTCGGGGAGCCATAACCGCACAAAACAATGCATAGGTAAAATTGCTATATAAATTAATACCGTGACTCTCTTACCCTGGGCTGATAGACCGACACGGGCGAGTAGAGATGGCCGGCGATCGCGGCGGGGAACGAAGGCCCTTGCCCAGTCAGCACGTCAGAAATCTTCGCAACGGGATTGTATTCTGGCTGAGGAGCCCTGGGTGGACCGTAGTCTTGCTGTGGAAGAAATAACGTAATGTAGAACATAATGTAGGTAATCTTAGAACAGATTTTGGTTTGTCTGACTGGATGGATGGACTGGATTCCGCTTCTTCGGGAGCCCTGGGTTGGCCGTACTTCTACTGTGGTAGAGACGACTCTATCGCAATAAAATTAGAATATAAATTAGCGTTATTAAAGTGCCTAGTGTTGAAAAGGAGAAATTTGGCGTTTTTGAAGTGATATCCCTCACTAATGGTGATAGGCAATATTTCATACAAATGCTTAGCACTTTTTTTACCATCTGCCGTGGTCTGTCCGGCCTAAGAATAGACCCGTCCGTCTCCTCCTGTGGATATCGTAAAAGTTAACTATGGGTCTTTGGACCTATGGACACTCTGTCTACCCCTTCGAGGAAAGAGGCGTGTGTCTGTATATGCATGTATAAATCAATAAAATAAATAAATAATGCTGGACAGTTCACACAACATTATCTAGCCCCAAGCTAAGCAGAGCTTGTGTTATGGCATAATAATAATAGATATTTTTTATTATACATAGAAAATACCCAGAACACAAGCTCTGCTTAGCTCGGGGCTAGATAATGTTGTGTGAACTGTCCAGAATTATTTATTTATTTTAAATATTGAAGAGTCAAATTATGAAAACAATGAGCCTTGTTGTCAATCGAAAAACCAAGAAAGCGTACAAGGCTGAATCAGTTTTCTCGGAAAAATGCAAACACCAGACTCCCACATCAAAAACTTTAGATTACATCGATACGAAATGTCTATCTATGGTTTCGTAAGATAAATAATAAACAAGTAGATAATTTATTGAGCGACTGAGTATGAACCGTAAGCAGAGATTGAACTTGCAATGGAAAATTGAGATTATTTGTGATGTTGTTATTGTTAATTTAATTTAATTTAATGGATAATATTTGCTCAAATTATATGTAGGTAGTTAAATAATAATCAATTGATGAAATTAGAATTTTAATAAATTAGGTACCGAAGTATTAAGAATTTTAAAATTTGCATGCCGATGTTTTTGGTGAAACATGTGAACATAAATTACTTGTAAGAACTTTTTTAACCATGTTTGAAGCGAATAAACCATTTCATTTCATTTCATTTCAAAAACTTCACATATGCACAGCTGCATGCAGTAGGTACATATTTATGTTGAACATCTTGCATAATATTCCTCTGATGGTTCCTCTTAAAACTCCAAAATTTGTAAAACTTAATAGACCCCAAAAGGTCTCCAAATAATAAGCAGCCATTAAAAGTAACTCAATGTGTTCAGGTTATTTTCCGTAACATTAGCAGGAGGAGGTAGGGAGATAAGGTAAGTAGGAAAGATTCATTTTTGTCTCGAGGCTGGTAAGTGGAAGGCAGTTTACACAATTGGCACACAACTCACGGAACAGCGGAGTAAAGTCGTACCATTTTATGCTATGCACCTCACTTTGTACAGAATTAAGAAAAAACGTGTAAATAAGTGCAAAACACCTAAATAACATAATGATACTGGGCGCAAAGCTTCAGGTAAGGTTTTTAAAACAAATAAATTGCTATTTTGTTTTACAGCGAACTTCGCCATGCGGGCCAACCCCAATACTTTCCATACAAACGCTCGTGCTCAGCTCGTACGTGATTATGAAGTCGTGACAATTTCTACGTTAGATGTTTTAAACAAATATGTATCTTGAAGAATACCTATATCTATATATTCACGAGGAACATTTTTTTATATTTTTACCAAATCAGCTTATTTGCACAATTTTAACCTGAACTTTGAATGTTCATAATGTACTTATAACTGTAAAAGTAAAAAAAAGCGGCCAAGTGCGAGTCAGACTCGCCCATGAAGGGTTCCGTAGCAGCAAGTAACATAATATAAAAGTTCTTGGATGGATTACGATTTATGACGTATTAAAAAAAAACTACTTACTAGATCTCGTTCAAACCAATTTTGGTTGGAAGTTTAGAAGTTTCCATGGTAATGTACATCATATTTATTTTTTATTTTAGAAGTTATGGGGACACACACACACACACACACACACACACTCTTTTTACCACTTTGGAAGTGTCTCTCGCGCAAACTATTCAGTTTAGAAAAAAATTATATTAGAAACCTCAACATCATTTTTGAAGACCTATCCATAGATATCCATACCTATCCATACCTATCCAAACGTATAGGTTTGATGAAAAAAAAAATTTTTTTTTTTTTTCAATTTTTGTGTAAAAATCTTAATGCGGTTCACAGAATACATCTACCTACAAGTTTCAACAGTATAGCTCTTATAGTTTCGGAAAAAAAAGGCTGTGACATACACGGACAGACAGACAGACATGACGAATCCATAAGGGTTCCTTGTCTTTGACTACGGAACCCTAAAAAGACGTCCGAGGGACCTCGCCCATGTTATGTAGTTTCTAAATGATAAACATTTTTGTCAGAAACTAGTAAGGCTTTCTCAAAAACACGAACGTACTGGACGAGTTTTATGAATATTTTCCGAATTCCAACCAATGGATCTAGCACTGGCTCTCATTTTTCCCAGTGCCTCTCTTTCAAACATTCAATTGGATGAACCTACAAGATTTTAGTTCAAATCGGTAGGGGCTGCCTTAACAACAAAAATATTTTCTGTTTAGTGCAACGCCCGTGAGTTCGTCTGATCCGTATCTATGATGCTCTCTTGCAAAGCATTTATTCTAAGCTCTCTAGGTACACGTGAAAACCTCTAACTGACTATTTGTTGATATCTATGTATTTATAAATAGTTATTTCTTTTCCTCCAAAATAACTAAACATTTATGAACATTGTTGCTTCGAAACCTTAGTTATGCTTCGGCTGTAGTTTTGATCAGCAACCCACGTTTGTTGTATTGAGTATAGAGTATAGAGCCTGCAGTGTACAGCCTTGAATTTCAGCTTGACCTAATGCTTAGATAATCTACGCTCATCTAACGGACGAACAGCGTTTGCTCTGAATATACATCTGCAAAAACGTCCGGGGAAAATAGACTCGAAACACTTGATGTAAAATGCCAAATTCGCAAAGAAAAACCCTCCTATACTTACACATTTAAATCTCAAGGCCAACTTTATTGGAATATTTGTGACAGGGTATTCAAGACAAGGCATAAGTTCGGTCTAGCAAGAAATAAATGTAAAAATAAAATTTTGGCTTAATTCGATTGTATATTAAACTGGTGCATATTATTAGGTAAAACATTAGATAAATAAAATCAATACAACAAAGCAGAGGGTTTACTTTAGGGCTTTTTGTAAAATTATCTATATTTTACATGATGTTCAATAAAAATTGCTTGTTCGTGCGACGTGAGGCGTTTTTTCTGCATGAAGATTTCTGCCTGGTGTTGGCGCAGTCTTAATCAGAGTCACATACCTCAGCCACCGGTGAAACGGTAAGTGAGCTCCAAGTTAGGTCTACCATACCAGCCGACAGGGCCGCGGTAGAATCCAATCGGGACAGGACCCCGTGACCCTGTCAAGTGTAAGTGTATCTCTAAACCACTCGCCAGATGGTGAGTGGTTTGATGATGCACTAGCATTAAGGTGAAGGAAGGAATATCGATGGGTTTTTAGTCGGTATGCCGTTGGGTACTAGCCAACGGAGAGCCCGACAGACCCCCTCAGCTCTCCCCGAGCTGATGAACAAGCGTAACGCATTTACCTATCGTAAAAATAAATGTCTACGATACCAACACGTCGTGTGTGTCATTGTAATAGTTGCGGAAATAGTAGCTGTGGTTTTCCGCTAGATAGTCATAGACCTTCAGACACTAAATTAAGGCGACGTCTGGGGCCTCGGCCGAGGAGAGGAGAATAGAGGGGGTTACATTGTGGCTATGTGCGATATTGCATGATAAATAAACAACGACCCAGCTTAATATGCTTTCATAGTTTGGGTGATAATCTTGGGTTATGATTTTATTGGAATTTATATTATTACTAGCTGACCCGCTCGCGACTTCGTCGACGCGTAGACTTTCATACAAACTTTAACACCCTTTTTCAACCCCTTAGGGTGCGAATTTTCAAAAATCGTTTCTTAGTGCGCGCCTACACCCCTTAATAAATGCTTGTGCCAAATTTCAGACCTCTCGGCCCAGTAGTTTCCGAGCTTTCGTGATGAGTGGTCAGTGAGTGAGTGGACTTTTCTTTTATATATATAGATTTAAAGGAATAACTATTATAGCTATCCCAATATAACACAAACATATAAACATACACAAACATATTTGGGGTTATTGGGAGTATCTTATGTGCGTGTAATTTCACCGGTACCCTTCAAACCTGAACACAGCAATGCGAACACTATTGCTTTGTTGCAGAATTAGGCATGGTGGTAGTACTTCCCCGGACGAACCTTTCACGAAAAACAGTACTACTAACAAAAAACGCGGTGATTCCTCGTAGTTAAACAAAGCAGGTTGACCAAGAAAGAACCAGTTTCAAGTATAATTGAGCTATCTACTTGTTCCAGAATGATACTTACCGCACTACTAGTGGCATCGATCTATACCTACTATCAATCATTGTGGCCTTCTCTGGAGGTATTGTTTGCGCACTTTGTCGAAACGATGGGACATTTGGCAAACCGTCGATGTTACATGTGTTTAGGACTAAATAGGTAGTCTGTTAGTACATCAATTGGAGTAGGGGGAGATGAAAAGTGTTGCCAGTTCTAATTTTCCAGACGGCTGACTAGGGTTATACTTGTACCTACACGTGCCCGGTTCAGAAGAATAGTCTGGGATGATAAATCCGGAAAAGCCTAACATCGTAGAGTCCCGCAAGAAAAACAGTAACCATTTGAACGTTAACTTACGAACCAACTTCAAAAAAAAGGAGGATGTTCTTACTTTTTTTTCTTGTCGTAGGCTTCTGTGCGTTATTTGCAACAATTTAGCCAATGTCAAGTGATCAAATAATATATTTTTATAGTCAATTCGTCATGAGTCATAACCCAGTTTAAATAGTGGCAGAAAAACTGAGTTTTTACGGAGAAAAATCCACCATTTCCAAAAGACACGCAATACACTTAAATTTCACTACATCACACATGTGTCATAATCCAAGTTACACCGGTTAAAATGCCACTAAAATTACACGAAATAACTCGAAAAAACACATAAAAATTTAATAAAATAAAAATGACGACGTTTCTGTCAAAAATGGGAGATTCAAACCCCCCAGGAGGATGTTCTCGATTCGTGTGTTATGTTTGTTACCTCATATCTTTTTATTACAAGCTTTACATTAAACTTGCAATGTATGTCCGGGAGGAATTTTGCAATTGAATTTTAAAGCAGTTATCCTCAACCAATTGAAATGATATTTTGAATACCTGTCAAGTTCCGATGACAATACAATATTATGGTGGCAGCGAGCTGATCGGAACAACGGAACTCCTCGATGGATAATAGTAGACAAGCCGTGTTTAGGCTAATTTTTTTCGAAGTTTCTCTGAAAGATAAAATCCGAAATTAAATTATCCGTCAGAGAACTAAAGTCCCATAGACTAAAAGAACTTAGCCCACCGGATTAGCAAGCTGACGTGGCAATGGGCTGGTCATGTATGCCGAAGAACCAACAACCGTTGGGGTAAGCGAGTTCTTGAGTGGAGACCGCGTCTTGGCAAACATAGCGTGGGGCGCCCTCCGGCTAGGTGGTGCGATGACCTACGAAAGGCGGCGGGCAGAAAGTGGATGAGAAGAGCCGAATGCCAGGCTCAGTGGCGCGTATTGGCAGAGGCCTATGACCAGCAGTGGACTAGTGTGGGCTGATGATGATAGCTAAAATAGTTGTCTACGGAACTCCCTTATAAAATCTCGGTCAATCTTGCCCAAGCTGTACAGATTTCTAACAATCATTTTGACTTGTTGCTTGTATTACATCTGCGTGCTATCATCAAGGTGCCAATTTGGTGGAATTACCTACTTCCAAGGATTTCTTTTATCTCGTTTAGGTTAGTAAGAAGAATGGGATGTGATGTTACGTAGGGCTGATTCAGAAATTGGAAAAGCCGGAATTTCAACATTACTCGTATAAGCCAGATCTTTCGTTCGCGCGTTTTCATCATAATAAATTCATCAAAGTTTTTGTTGGAAACCTTTATAGATTTATATTTTTTACGCCGACTGAACTTCACTAACAAAATCTTCAAGGGATACTGCGATCACCAATCATCCTGCCAAGTGGTGATGATGGAAAATCCCTCCCATTGGATTCTTTGGGGGAGGCCTCGTCCAGCAGTGGACGTCTAAAGACCGCTGATGATGATTATGAATATGTAACATGGGCTTAAGATCATATTTTCCGGCTAAAACTGGATGTGCATGCACGCGGAAAATACCTACGGGGTAAGACAAAAGGTTTCTTTAATATTTCTGAGATATTTTGAATGAATTATTTCGTTTTACCAGAAAAATGTACGCGAATTCTTGTATTAAATTACACTAAGGTAAAAAGCACTTTCTTTCATTCCGCTGGGATTTAATCAAATTGTTTTCGATAAGAAGTTGCGCCATCTTGTTCTTTTGACCAAAACTCTGTAAGTAGGTACTAGTCGGGTCCACATCATCATCACCAGCCTGTATACATCCACTGCTGGAAGGTATCCCCCACTGAATGCAATGGGGGAATTTGCCATAATCACCACGCTAGGCAGGCAGATTAGTGATCACAGTTTAGTGATAGGTACTCAGTTGGATGCTGCTGCTCATCTCCTTTTGTTAGGTTTCTAAAATATATTTTCACAACACCTGCTCGACAATGTTACATATCATGCAACCTCAACGTCAAGTATAGCATTATCTCTTTAGGGATATAAAGTTGCATGAAACTCCCTAGGGAATAAAGTGATTTGAATTTGGAATTCGTGAGGAAACTCGTGGAAAAAACTAAGTAAAAAATTCCCATAACATGGCATTGTAAAGAGGTTTGTTCGAAAATAGAAGAGGCCACCATAAGCAGAATAAAAAAAGGTACGTTTACAAAGAGTGTGTAACAAAAGACGGTGTTTGGTGCTGTGATTTTCAGTGAATTTTAATTGTCTCGCCGTGAAAAGTAGAGAATGCTCCTCTGAAATAAAGCCTCGCTTTACTCAGGACTCTATATTACATAGAGTCACTCGTTACGCTCACGGTTCAATATGCCGCCTGCGACGTAAGATACTGCTTTATTCCCTTAGTGCATAATCTACTATTGTCACATTTCTCTGTATGTAGTCCACCGAGTCAGCTCGGCCTCTTACGAGATCAAAACAAACTGTGTCGTCACAAAGTCTCGTAATTAGCATACTAAACGATGCAAGCTGAAGGCACACCGAGCAGCCGGGGACACCACGGAAGTGAAAGGTCACGACGGAGGGTCAAGTTGTCGACCCTTGACTGTTGTAAGTTACCCTAGTTTGTAGTTTTGGCGGTATTTGACCCCAAACAATGTTTATATGTATAGCATAGCACTCTGTGGACAAAGTTCTATTACTCTGTCATTTTTTTATTTTTTATTATTTTGGTTGTGTCCTGAGAACAGACCCTCCATTTCCTACCGTGGATGTCATAAAAGCCAACTAAAAAATTACCCGTAAGATTCGCTAGATTGCTGGAATGTGTTATTATAGAAAGCGTTAGCAGAGTCAGTCATAGGAAGCAATGGCGCCGATGAGCTCACCACTTGTCATGACTATTTCCCACGATGGTGCAACCCACAGTGCAGTTTTTTTTAATATGAAACATGGTGTTTTCGACATGGTTCTTAGCTATGTGTGGTGGAAATTGGTGCAGCTGTTTTTATTCCAGGATCATCAGATCGCAAAAATGCTTTTGGAAGACAATACTCGTAGCAAGGGGTGCGTTTTTTTTTCCTGTGGCGACATCTAGTCGTGAATAGAGTAATTAGCTTCGGGGCCCTACATTATGCGTGCTAGACAGCGATGAGCTTCCTTTTTTAAATTTTAATGGACAATCTGGCTCAAAGCTTTATTTTTGCCATTCAGCGTGGCAATGCAGCCAGCATCTTAGGGACGCTTCCGTCTGGTAGTGATTTGGATCAGTTGAGCTACCTTTAGATTGCTAGCAGCGGTCTTCAGGTAGCACAACTGTTCATATGTATTGTGTACATACCTCGTATTAGTTGTATTATTTTTTCTGTAAATAAATGTATTTTTTTTAATGGAACACCAATAGTAGTACGAAATAGTTTGACGACCTCTGTGGCGCGGCTGGCGATGGTTCGCCTGCGACGCAGGAGGTTGAGGGTTCGATTCCCGCCTCGGAACAAATATTTGTGCGTTCTGCAGATATTTGTTCAGGGTGTTCTGGGTGTTTTCTATGTATAATAAAAAATATCTATCAATGTATTGTATTATATTAAGTATATCAGTTATCTAGTACCCATAACACAAGCTCTGGCTTAGCTTGGGGCTAGATAATGTTGTGTGAACTTGTGAGTTATTATTTATTTATTTATAAATACCTATGTAGATCAATAGCACACCATTTACTTACACCATATTAGTTCACCTATAAGAAAGTACTCTACTTATAAAAAAAAGTGTGGTCAGCTCCGAAGCCGACTGGAGTTTACTCTAGTCCAGTCTAGTTCCTAGATGATGCGCAAATATGTTGCGCAGAGGGAAAAGATAACGGACTTCATTTATTGTTTATGCTAGATTTTACCATTTGACTTCCCATCTATTTGCGTACCGTGGGCCTTAATGAACATCGATTCTCCAATAATCTCCAAAAGCTATGGTTATTAGTAGAACTTTAAAATTAATTTCTACTCGGAGTTTTGCAGTAGTTAATGCGTCCATGGACGACAAATTCTGTCACTGCCTAACTCATTAAAGTTCAGGTAAGTAGTAAAGCCTTGATCACACGTACCGAGTAAACGGGCGAGACAGCGGCGAGACAGCGCTCTCGGCCAACGAAAGCGGGCGAGACAGTAGCTCGGACATCGTTCTACCTACTAGGCCGAGTTTCTATTACTTTATTAGCATGCTATTCTAACTCAAAATTGCACCCTTACACCTTCTACCAAATTTACTTATTTTTTTCCATACCTAATATAATATTTGTATTTTATTATCCATTCTCACTCAGTTGTTTCTTATGTATTGTTTATTTGTTTACCTGTAGACTGTTACTCGTAACGCGATGTCACCCAGTCTAGGTTCAGGCTGAAAACCAGCGTCGATACCGTCCTCGGTCGGTATCGTCATTAAGCTGAGGCTGGACCTGTTTAACCGCACACGTAGGGAAAGGCCAATTTTTACCCATTCCATTACGAAGAGTCTAGTTTTATGTTTATGTTTAAAACCCTATGGGTATTTTTTTGTGTTTGATTTTTTCTATGTTATATTTTTTTGTTTTTTTGTTTACATGCTATTATTATTTGTTATTTCTCTTAAGTGTGTGTGCTACAAATAAATCTTTCTTTCTTTCTTTCTTTCTTTACGGTCTCGCCCGTTTACTCGGTACGTGTGATCAAGGATTGACGGAATAGCACACGCGAAACGAAAAGTGAGCGAAAATCACGTTTTTTAATTAAAAAATAATCAGAAAGTTATTTTCAAAAATAAAACCAAGGTTCCCTCGGCATTGTACTATTTAATATACCTACTGAAGGCAATAAAAACATATGATTGATAGTTTGGGAGAAAAAGGGTTGTAACTACGAAACAGAGGCTACTTTGCAAATGTATTAATTACATTTTAAGTTATTTAAAAAAAAAAGAAATCAAGTGGACATGCTTTATATGATGTAGATTAACATATTATTATATATTTTTTGTAGATTTCTATAAAGATCGTGGAGAAAAAAGGTTTTAATGCACCTCATTTCTATATCCATACCTTAAATGTTGTGAGTTGAAAGCCCGTCCGCGGGAGGCAGGTAAAGGCAGCGCACGATGGATGATGGCGGATTACGGCAAATCGCGGGCGCGATCGCAGATTGCACTTGAGAAATTTGCAGATTTTTCGCAATTTACAGCGACGATTGCAACGTTTTCCAAGAAATCGGATAAAGACGGGACCGATTATAGTCGCGTCCGATCTCACTAAATGAAAGCCGAGCTACTTTTCGAGTCCACGCGTGATTGGATTCCTCTACTCCAATATGTTCAACTATCTGTTCAACCAGTTGAACATATTGGATGACTTTTCTCTAATTTTTTCAACTTAAAAATTTAGTTGAACTTCTTGGACTGAAAATTACAAAAAGTTCAATTACTGGCTTTAATTTTGGACAAAAAATAAGCATCGCTCTTCCTGGCTCCGTGACAAAGCTCATCCACACATCATTGGCCCTGGGTTTCTCGTAAGACTCATTTCTCGAGATCATTTCTTCCCCTTACCTACAAACTAAGAAATGAGCTTCCATCTGAGGTTTTCGCGCTTGGTTACATGTGCCGCTTCAAGAAAAATTATCATAAATTCCTTCAGGGTAGGCAGCGCGTCGACAATGCCCTTGGTGTTGAAAAAAAGCATTGCGATTCAGCGTGGCAATGCAACCAGCATTCTGGGCAAGCTTCTTCTTCATCGTCTCGTTGGTTCCCATAGATTATTAAATTGTTTTAGACCAAAATTAAGCCACGTCGACAGCATTTTCAGTGGCTTCGCACAGGTCATTTAGTGTGAAGGTGTTGGTGCACAGTGGACAGGACAGCAAGTGAGGCATCGTCTGAGGAGTGAACCCACAGTCACATTGTGCCTCGTCGGAATACCCTCATTTAACTAAGTTATACCTGCAGCGGCCCACCTGACTCCGGGCCGTCGAATCAGTAGTGTACCAAGTGGAGATTACCCGGGTGACGGCGTGCTTAGGTTTTTAGTTTAGTTTGATTTACATAAGGTTTATTGTTTTTTTCATAGTAACTTGATAAATGATAAAGTTATGATGTTTGTATGCTTATTATATCCTCAATCACACCGAAACGGCTAAACCGGTTTCAATGAAATTCGGAAAACGGAGATTGCTTAAATCGATGGGGTTGTCCGTGTTTTGACGGCCATAAATAGTGTAAAGGCGAGGGTGGCGCATTTTTTTTTATTTAAACCATCATGTTTATCCTTACATAATTTATACATATGCGAACATATCTCCCCCAATAACGGGATATTTACCATAAAAATGGGATATTTAACAAAAGTGGTAGTGGTATCGTTCGTAATATAAGAGTGATAAAGAGGGTAGATCGATATACTTGCCAATAACATGTAATCACAAAGACTAGTTAGTTCTCCCGTGATCATGGCGCATGCAACTGTGCCGATATATCGGGAACAATCAAAACTCAATAATCATGGTAAATATCCCGTTTTTAGTCAAACTTATATTTGTGTATGGTTATTTATTATATATTATAGGTAAGCAGTAGGAGCAAATGTATGGAGGAAATGTTGTCACCTAAAAAATCCAGTAATCGGAATTTCCTTCCTTTCTATTTAGTAAATGTTCAGCATAAAATACGAGGATTTCCGTTTCTTCATCCGCGCTTTACCGCGGATCTATTCATTTCCCGCTGATTATAATTAAATCATGTTACGTCGACCAGTTGGCAGACCAGTCGCACAACTAGTCATGAGAAATGGAAATACCAGACAGAACCGTTAAAATATGGTGCAAGAAAAGGCTGGATGAGGGTAGCGAAAGAAGCGTTGCTATTTTTCATAGTGTTTAATTGAACTTTCTTCTAATATTATGAGAATTATTATTATGGCATTAGTATTGCCATTCAGCGTGGCAATGCAGCCAGCATCAGGGACGCTTCCGCCTGGTAGTTATTTGGATCGGTTGAGCTATCTTTAGATCATTAGCAGCGGTCTTCTGGTAGCACAACTGTTTCGTATGTATTTTTAAATTGTGTGCATGCCTACTTGTATTAGGTAGTATTATTTCTGTAAATAAATGTATTTCTTATGAGAATTATTGTTTTCGAACATAATATTTGGAGCATAATATTTTTGCGAATGCAGTAACTTACCGCTACTTACTACTTGCATATAATGAGAACACAGGATAACAAGTAATTAATTTTGTAAAAATTAAAAAAAAACCTCAAAGCAATGAAACGGCTGAACGGATTTTGATCAAACATAGCTATGAACACTCCCGACAAATTCATCCGTTCGGGAGCTACGATGCGACAGACACACACACACACACACACACATACACACACACAGACATGTCAAACTTATAACACTCCTTCGTTTTGGCGTCGGGGGTTAAAAATACATCAAGGAAGAGGCAAAGGAGAAACAACCACCCTTCTCTTCAGCGTTGAATCCTTTTACTTTGGTCAAAGGTTGAACCCAAATTATACACTACTATCTGAACCAAATGGCAGCGTGATATTGACATCAATTTCTTGTATGAAATCCGAATCAAAGATTCAAAGATTCGAAGATTTAGTAGTAGAGCTTTTTTGTGAAAGAGTTCGTCCGGGGAAATACTACCGCCATGTCTATTTCTGCCGCAAAGCAGAGTGCTCGCATTGCTTTGTTACGGTTTGAAGGGCATGGGTGCAGGTGAAATTACAGACACATGAGACTTTTCATCTTTATGTCTCAGAGTGGCGGGCGCAGTGCAATGCCGCATAGGGTTCGTCCTAAGGGGACGTGACCTATGAGTTACGTAATTCATTGTAAAGGCAGAGGTTACCGCTTAACTTCAGGTTGTGGCCATAAGCAAGGCCCGTCATTCACGAAGTTAAAAAAAATAAGTTTTAGTAAAACGGCCTCCGTTTTAAAAATATGACTTGACTGTGACTTTGACGACTTGTAGGTAAAGTAACGTTGCAAAATATATTGAAATTATTAGAATAAATAAACTTGAAAATGACAAATGCACAAGCCGAGTGGCGCCAAATACAAAGAAAATAAAGCGGCCATGTGCGAGTTGGACTCGCCCATGAAGGGCTCCGTAGCAGCAAGTAACATAATATAAAAGTTCTTGTTGTTCGTTGTAACTTTGACAGATGTTTTAATAATAGTGTATTATAAAAAAAAACTACTTACTAGATCTCGTTCAAACCAATTTTCGGTAGAAGTTTACATGCTAATGTACATCATACATTTTTTTTAGTTATATCATTCTCTTAGTTTAGAAGTTACAGGGGAGGGGGGGGACACATTTTACCACTTTGGAAGTGTCTCTGGCGCAAACAATTCAGATTATAAAAAAAAAATAGAAACCTCAATATCATTTTTGAAGACCTATTCCACACATATGGGTTTGATGAAAAAGTTAAGAAAGAAAGTACGATAAAAAGTTTTAGTTCTAAGTTCCCCATACTTAGTACTGATCCCCAAAATTTATTGTTTTTTTTTTCTATTTTTGTGTGATAATCTTAATGCGGTTCACAGAATACATCTATTTACCAAGTTTCAACAGCATAGTTCTTATAGTTTCGGAAAAAAGTGGCTGTGACATACGGACGGACAGACAGACAGATATGACGAATCTATAAGGGTTCCGTTCTTTGCCATTGGGCTACGAACCCTTAAAAAGAAAAAAGCTGTCTAAATCAACCAGACTAAAGGAGATTGTCCAACTAGTTGAGCAACAGATCCAGAGACCGGAAATACTCCAAGTACATAATTACCGCGGAGACAATACGTAATTAAATTTACATTCTCTTCGACGCGCAACGCGCGGGGTAAGAAAAGAACTCATTATTTGCTGATTTGGAAGTATTTTATTTAATGTTAAATCAAGACTTCGAACAATAGGTTGCGGGTTCGATTCCCGCCTCGGAACAAATATTTGTGCGTTCTGCAGATATTTTTTCGGGTGTTCTGGGTGTTTTCTATGTATAATAAAAAATATCTATCTATGTAATGTATTATATTAAGTATATCAGTTATCTAGTACCCATAACACAAACTCTGGCTTAGCTTGGGGCTAGATAATGTTGTGTGAACTTGTCCAGCATTATTTATTCATATTTAGTTATTTATTTATTTAATACTCTCTACGAAAGTTAGGGGGTTTAGTCACTTTTCAGTACTTTGGAGGATAATTTCTCACAATAGGTTAAGATTGGGCATCTAATAAAAACGTGTCTGTTATTTTAGACTACTCTCTAACATAATATCAAAAAATATGAAATTGGAGCCGGAAAGACGTGACCTGTTATTTTTTTTTATTTTTTTATACTACTTGTAATGTATGATCAAGCAGATGGCCCACCTGATGTTAAGTGGTACCCTCTGCCTATGAACAGTGCATTACCTCATAGGTCACGTCCACCTAGGACGCACCCTATGTGGCATTGCACTGCGCCCACCACCCTGAGACATAAAGATAAAAAGTCTCATGTGCCTGTAATTTCACCGGCACCCTTACCCTTCAAACCGGAACACAGCAATGCGAGCACTACTGCTTTGCGGTAGAAATAGGTATGGTGGTAGTACTTCCACGGACGAACTCTTTCACAAAAAAGCTCTACTATTACTAAAGTAGTTGTTGTACCTAGTTGTTAGTTGTGTACAACAGGAAAGCTCCCTTCTATTGTGACGGGCACCTACGGAATCCTATAATGTGCGTGGCCCGACACGAACTTGGCTACTTTATTTTTGTATCGCGTTTCTACCAAACTGTGGCATAAGTTTCCTTATTTCAGCAAAGTGTGAACTACTCCTGGTTTTGCTAAAAACTTGTGCAATATAATAAGCCGAAACAGAGCGCGTGTAGTTTTCAACAAACATGATTATGAGATCTCTGACTACTTCCGCCCGTAACAGTCGGTGAAATTACAATTGTTGGTGGAATTACAAATTGTAATAAGACCTTTGATAAAGTTTGCTTGGTTCTTTCCGCAATGCGAAACTCCAAACGAGCTTAGATCGTATCATAATTCGCTGTAGATATTTTTGACCCATTTTTTTTTTAAACTAGTTTGTTACCTAGTTATACTAGTTGTTTTTTAAACTTGTTGTTATGTGATTAGGAAATCATTATAAGTTGTATTATCAACACACTTGCTCATAAAGTGGCTTTAATGTCACCGCAATTAGGCACATAATGACACCTGTAATCAAACTGTGACTTTTTCATTGATATTATTCACTAGTGAGTTATAGAGACAGTTGAACATTTTACATAGAATGTGTATTTCTGTTTTACACCTGCAATCAAACTGTGTCTTTTTTATTGCTATTATTTACTAGTGAGTTATAGAGACAGTTGAACATTTTCACAGAGTGAGTATTTTTGTTTTATTATTCATTTCTTCACTAGTGAGTTGAAAAACGTCGTATGATACACGTGTGTATTGATGATTACCGTCCTCGGCTGTCCACCTAATGGCTCGGGTCTCAATGGCGCCTCAGCGGTAATCACCAACATTACACACTTGTACCATAATGTACTATTGTAGGGGCACAGAATGTCCTATCAGCAATTTATTATATTATATTATCGCCCCGCCCCGCGCCGCGTGAGGTGACGCCAGTGATTAGTAATAGTCACTTACCGCCGGACTCAAAGTTAAGAGGTATTTTGTAACCTTTAATTAAACCAGTAATCCAATACTAAAATAATAATAATAAAATAAATATTTAAGTGGGTTCCTATACAACAAACGTGTTTTATTTTGCCGGTTTGTATAGATAATGTTACGGAACACTTCGTGCGCGAGTCCGACTCGCACTAGGCTGATTTTTTTATTATTATTGGCGTCGCACGGCTTATGCATTTGCCATTTTCAAGTTTTTTCTATTTTCAATGTAGTTTTATTGTATTTTAAATTTAATTTGCAATGTTACACTCCTTCCAAGTCGTCAAAGTCACTGTCAAGTCATGTTTTAGTAAAACGGTGGTCGTGTATTAAAACTTTGGTAGACAATTTCCATCAACTAGAAAAGCAACGCAATTCACTTTCATTTAATTTCACTACACTTGTGCTCTTAAAACAAGCTACATTCGTTAAAATGCTAACATAATAACACAAAATAACTCAAAAAAAAAAAAAAAAAAAAATATAAAAGTATACGACGTCTTTTTTCGAAAATGGTGGAAAGAGGCCCTGTTAGTTTTATCTGCTAGTGCTAAGTTTAGTCGTGTATCGTCAAGGCATTATAAACATACACACACACACACACACACATATTTTTACAAGTTTATATCTGATTAAAACAGGTAAGCATCAAGCTGCAAACTAAACCTTAGGTCACAGAAACCTAGAAAAGGTTTTTTTTGCTTAGCGTTTATAATTAGAATAATGGAATAAGTCTTGCTTCGTAGTTCTTTAATCTTGTAGTGCAATATTGATCTAAGATACTGAGATAAGGGATTAAACCACAGAATAAATATTAGTAAAATAACAGAAGACTCACTTCGCGTTTTTTTAATAAATAGCAACAAAGTGCAATTCAGCTCGCATAAGCGCTTAGTGCCTAACGCAGTAATCACCTAAACTTTGCTGCTCTCTTCTAACGCGTAACTCTGTCGTTGTCCGACGCGGAGTGACGCGGCTCGTAAGGGTTGTCGACTTGTCGCTTACGACAGCATAACATGACAGTCACGCTTTACTTTAGTTATTATAATCAGCAATAATAAGTCTAATTTAAGTTTATTGGGAGCACTTATTAACTTAAATTAAACTTATTAATGTACTAACAAATTGTCAAGGCCTATGTACAGCCGCTAAAGATTCTAAATGACTTACCTTATAATTTGACAAAGCCTCTATACAGCTAGCATCTTTCTTGTGTAAAAAAACTGTTTCTTTTTAATGGGGAGCCACAGGCAAAACTATTCTCAGATGGCGCCACCATCGCTGGTGCTTGTCATTTAGTGGTCTTGTCCTTTTCTCATCAGAAGGGAAACGGTGTGTACCTTTATTTTTACGCTGAAATGCACTACACAGAGGCATGTTTTATACCAGACTATTATTGAATGTTTGTTTACTAAAATTATCCATTGATATATGACACTTTTTTTTTTAACTTTGATAGACCTTTGTTTGGTTACGAAACAACACCAGCGATTATGCGCCACCTAGCGTGATAAATAAGCAGTGTGTCCCCATTGAATGCCTTACTTCAATTTGACGTGACCTAGTTATCTGTGTCATGACTAAGTGTTCCCTGTGATCCTAAGGTATTAATAAGTATATTATATGAATATGTTGTTCTGAGGTCACGCTAAAAGCGACCCATTCGAATCGAAAGCAGGCTTAAAAGGTCACTTTTCGTTATAGACGCGATTCGCGTTTCTGTATATACGAAAAACCTCTAAGCCAGAAACTGAGAAAAATATTCCTTCCGAGCATTTTAGTTTAAAAATTTAAATGAATATCGGGTAATTTAAAATGCGAAACTAAAAAAGGAGACTCAGCATTTTGGAATTAATTGTGGACTACTCCTGTACAGTCTGTGGTCGCTAATGACTCGGCCGCGGAAAGTGTTGCGGCAGCGGTTCTCAAAGCACCCCTTTAGGGATTTATTTAAATGTATGCGTTGAGAGGACAATTTATTGCTGCTAGCTCATTTCCTTGTGCTGATAGCCAGCTCTGCCGAGCTCCACCAACTACTGGGATAAATTAAAAAAATATCTTTGGGTTTTTTCGCTCCGTTTTTAGGGTTCCGTACCCAAAGGGTAAAACGGGACCCTAATTACTAAGACTCCGCTGTTTTGGTCCGTCTGTCCGTCTGTCACCATGCTGTATCCCTGAACCGTGATAGTTAGACAGTTGAAATTATCACAGATGATGTATTTCAGTTGCCGCTATAGCAACAAATACTACAAAATAGAATAAAATCAATATTAAAGGAGGGTCCCATACAACAAATGTGTTTTTTTGCCGTTTTTATATATAATGGCACGGAACCCTTCGTGCGCGAGACCGACTCGCACTTGGCCGGTTTTATTTTGATCAGTGGGCGTAGTAGCCCTCCGGGGCAAAGTATGTCTTCCGTCCGAAGATAGTGACGTCACGAGTAGCCAACTGCGGTGAGAGAAGTGAGGGTTCGATTCTCGGTGCAGGACAAATGTTTGCATAATTTGCAAATATTCGTTTCGGGTAGTTCCTGACATCCAAGACACGGAATACTAATGTGGGATCAAGGACTATACAGTTATGTGATTGTTAGGAGTTAAAAGTGATTGTTAAAAGTTACGATGTTTAAATGTTTGTTACTTGGCTGAACCAATTTGACGACCTCTGTGGCGCGGCGGGCGAAGCTTGGCCTGCGACGCAGGAGGTTGCGGGTTTGATTCCCGCCTCGGAACAAATATTTGTGCGATCGCAGATATTTGTTCAGGGTGTTCTGGGTATTTTCTATGCATAATAAAAAATATCTATCTATGTAATATATTGAATTAAGTATATCAGTTATCTAGTACCCATAACACAAGCTCTGCTTAGCTTGGGGCTAGATAATGTTGTGTGAACTGTCCAGTAGTATTATAGTATTAGTATAATTTAGATGAAATTTGGTACACAGAAAGGTTATGGCATGGATTGACCTGCTGCATGGCTACTTTTATCCTGGTAAAAGTAAGCTTGGCGAGTGAAGCCGCGGGCTGACACTAGTATGATATATATAGTGAGCTTGATCTAGGCGCCTGGGTTTTTCGCTGTGCACATCTACGTGTTTCAAATGTGTGAAGGAAAAATATGGTGACGACATGGATTTTTCAACTGCTTGTTCGCACTGGTGCAGAACTCACACCCATATGATCACAAATTGGGGTGCACGACACACTTGTCCCATGTTACTCAACTTACCTGAATATTTTGACCCAGCGGCCAAACATTCAGTATTCGTATTAAGTTCAGTGTCTCCCAGCAATTCATTCCGTCCCCAAATTAACGCGGGATCGCTTGGTTCCGATCCCGGGAATCTGGGGGTCTGATTCTGCAAAGCGGCTACAACTTCATTTCAGTGGCATTCGGAAGTGTTCGCAAAAAATAATCATACCAGATGGACAATTAGTTTTTTTACCGATTTAACCAATCGAGGTGATGATTCCCGTCAACATTGGTCTGTAACCGGCCATGAGAAAATAAAAGAAAAATATGCTTTAGCCTTACTCAATTTTAAAGCAGTTATCCTCAACCGATTGAGATGATGTCTTGCATACCTGTCAAGTTCCGATGACAATGCAATATTTTGGTTACAGCGAGCTGATCTGATTATGGAGACGGAAGGTGGATAACGGAACTCCTCGAGGGATAATATTAGACTGGGCGTGTTTAGGCTCATTTTGATAAGCACACGGTTACGATCACTAATTTTATAATAGCTTGTATTGACAAATATATTTTTAACAAAAAACTTATATGTGGATATACTCACGTACATAGATATTTTTTCGAAATAAATAAGGTTACCTACCTAAATCGCGTGTATTCGCGAGGCCTCAGTTCGGGGCGAACCACTAGTTATTATTGTGTAATGGCAATTTTAATCCAATAAAAGCACAATTTTGACTCTTCCCGCCATTTTCGAAAAGAGACGTTGTCTACTTTTATTTTATTTCTTTTCCTAGTGTTTTCTTGAGTTATTTTGTGTTATTTTGGTGGCATTTTAACTAATGTAGCTCGTTTAAAAAGCACAAGTGTAGTGAAATGAAATGGAAGTGAATTGCGTGACTTTTGAAATTATGGGAAATTGTCTACCAAAGTTTTAGTAAATCATGACTCGACTGTGACTTTGACGACTTGGAAGGAGTGTAACGTTGCAAAATATATTGAAAATACAATATAGTGAAAATACAGATACTTACTTGAAAATGGCAAATGCACAAGCCGTGCGGCGCCAATTATAAAGAAAAAATAAAAAACACAATTTTGACAATTATGCAACCTTCAGCGAGGCCAGTACTTGGATGGGTGACTTGTTTTTTGTTGTTGTTAGAACTAGATTTTGTTTGTACGCATTTGATGCATAACTACTTATTTTGGCTATAAATATGGTTTATTCCCGCTGTCCATGTTGAGTTTTTCCGCGTTTACGTGGACAACGGGAATAAAATAAAATAATTAAAAAACATTCCCGATGTCCACGTTGGCTTCTTCCACGCCAACGTCGGGAATGAATATCCTGTAGCGTCGTGCGTGAGCGTCAACGAAATTAATTTAAAAAGGGCCGCGCTGTCAATGGGCCGCGTACCGTGGGCCAGGCTGTCAACGTTCCAGAATCAGCCGCCGGAAACTTTAATTATGATTTTTGTTTTGGGTATTTCAGATGTTTTCACTAATTTAGTTAATGTCTCCGGGTCGCCGCAGTACTGCTAATTCGTTTTGTATACAAAAGGGTTTAGAAAGTTGGCTAAAACCGGCAAAGCTTAACTCCACGGAATAAATTACTAAAAACTGTAACGGAAGAAACATTTAAAGTCGGTACTCTGCAAACTGTAACTTTACAATAATTAGCAATTTGGTACCTCTACTAAAATAAAGGGGACATGCGCTTGTCACATGTTGTCAAATGTTTGTTATTAGTGTCTGAAAGAGTTCATCCGGGGAAGTACTACCACCATACCTATTTCTGCCGCATAACAGTAGTGCTTGCATTGCTGCATTCCGGTTTGAAGGGTATGGGTGCCGGTGAAATTAGAGGCACGTGAGACTTTTCATCTTTATTTTTCAGGGTGGCGGGCGCAGTGCGACCTAGGTTGCGTCCTAGAAGGACGTGACCTATGTGATAATGCACTATTCATAGGCATGGGCCACCTGCTTGATCCGTCATACCAAGTTGTATAAAAAAAAATACAATTCATTTTTGGAAAAAACTTAAAATCAAGCGTTGACAAAACGAGAAACTGACACAAGTTTAAAAATAAAGAATCGTTGATTCTGTTTTTTTTTTACATTTATAGACCTTTGTTTGACCACGATCTCACCTGTTGGTAAGTGACGATGTGGCCGAAAATGGAGCACAAAGGTCTAGATCACCTATTCACTCTAGCCTTGAAGAGACTCAGATTATAGTTTTCACACGACAGACGACGGTAGTGTATTCCACTCCTTAGCAGTTTGCATTATAAGGGTAGAACTGAAAGGTTTAGTACGAATAGAGGGTATAATAATGAGGTAAGGATGGTACCGAGCCGTGCGCGTGCTCGTCCTATGATGAAAAGTGGGATCAGATCGTAAGTTCCTGGGAGCATTCCCCGAAATGTAACCTATAGAAGATCAAAAGGCAGGTTGCGCGTTGGAGCTGACACAAACAAACACACGCATTTTTAGTTAAAAAAAAATAACTTTGAAAGACCTGTGCTGTAATCTTCCTAATTGGTTGGTCTAAATAAGTGGCAAGTTGGCAAGTGACAACTTTAATAAACTAAGTAAGCAAGCGGACTTTGACCTCTTTGTCACTAGTGTCTTCTCAGCGAGACTGCGGCTGAGCTGAGAATTCTTCGCAGCTGATGATGATGGTTAGCGACCGTATAATATATTTACTTTATATCTATTATGTTTATCTAAACTGTAACTAATTTTCCACTGAATATTTAATCTGTTAAATTATCCATTTATTCGTTAGTTTTTGCCGTATATTATATAATATAATAATGGTGATGATTGTATCGTCACTGTTTCTATTCGTGAGAAATTTAATTGGCTCTCTAATGCTATAATAATGTGTGTTCTAATATATGGAAGCTGTTGGTTCTCCTTTAAATAAAATAAATAAATAAAATAAAGCTTTACTATTTGTTTCGATAAGGGCCGTCGGTCAGAGCTGAGTAGAACGGAGATTGTTAAATCAAACAAAATAGCTTGTGACGTTTTTATTGGTTGATTTCACACAAATTCCCCTCTGTATTGGTTAACAGCAGTGTTATAAGATGAGAAAAATCATATAAAACCTAATGACACAACTCAACTCATAAATCACGATGACAACATCGGAATACTATAAAATATTTCATTAATATACGAAAGTGATGTTTGTTTGTCAAACACGCATTAATCATGCTAAAATGGTTCAACTGGTTTTAATTAAACTTGGTACAAATAACCAGGCTACTCTTCCATGCCACGCCACGCTAGTGAAACCACAAGCTGGAAAATAGTATTACATTTATCCAATTCCTATACTTTTGGATAGAGTTGGTATGGCACATGACCGGTAACCACGTGACAGTCGTCACACAAGTTCCCGCTCTTACATAACATAGGTGAACTCTCACTGCTCTAGAGTCAATCTAAGACCTGTATCTGGGCCGTGTCTATCTATCACTTCACGAATGTTAAGGTGCGTATAGACTGCTGAGACGTAACATGAAATCTTTGATTATTGTCTGTATACAATCAAAGCATGAAGTGTAGTGACGAAAGAACCCTAACCCAAATGTATCATGCAATTAAAGAATTTGCCGTACGCATTGCTGCAATGTATCATGAAAGGTAACATACTTTGTAACAATTTCTCATAGTTTGGATGTCTTGCGTACGTGAATTGTACATTTTCAATCAATCAATCAAATATATTTATTTCAGGCTTATTGGAAAATGTACAAAAACCTAAACAATAAGCCCATAGCAACATAAATACCTTAAAAACAATTTTACCTTAATACATATAAAAAACACTTTTATTCTACTTTAATACACACGTGTACGAGTAGACGGCGACGTAGTATGACGCAACTGCGCGGTGTCTCGTGTCAAGCGTCCGAAAAAACTCCTGAACTTGACATCTCTCGGTCAGAACTCTCCATTCATGAAGGTCGATAGACGGTCAGTCGGCACCCTCAGCATAAAGGAAATAAAATTGACATCATGGCGAGACTCCAATTGTTCGACCCTCATGGTTAGCCCTGTATTCTGCTTGAGGTACTCCACCACCGCTTTGGGCTTCACGGCGTAGTGAATTCGGGACACGTACAGTTGAGTTGTGGGTACCTCCGCACGCAGCAAGCACGGCTGGTTCAGCTCAGCTGATACGGCAGTTCCGCACAGATTACGGGAAGTGGACTTCCTCTTCTTTCGTTCCACCTTGATGAAACCCTCCTTGCCCCTAGAAGGGCCTGCAGGTACTTGCTGTCGCTCAGGTTTCGAAACACGAGCGCCAGCAATAGCGGCATACTCGAGTCGCAGCGGTGGTGCTATCGCGACACGTGAAGTCACAACCATAGGAGCGGTTAGAGGCGACGCGGCGGTGGCAGCGGGGGCAGCGAGGTCTGCGGGGCGCGGGCACGCAACGAGCATTACAAACCGCACGCGGGGCGATCCGTGATTTGTTGGTTTTTCGAATGAACACGAAGGGGCAGTGTGGAAACAGACGTACGTGGGAGGTTTTTTTTAAACATTGATAGACCTTTGTTCGACTACGATCTCACATGTTGGTTAGTGACTCTGTGGCCAAACATGAAGCACAAAGGTCTAGAAGGCACCTATTCACTCTAGCCTTGAAGAGATCCAGATTATAGTTTTCATTTAACAAACCACAGGTGACCACAACACGAGGTTCGAACCTATTTGGTCGCTAAGTTTCCTATTGCGACGCTTGCAGCGAACATGCAATGAAAGGCAGAATGATACATTTCATGTTACGTTTCACCAGTCTGTACGCACCTTAAGAGACTCGACTGTCTGTCCGATGTTTTTATGCAATTTTTAATATTGATCTAATAGTTTGTCCTGAACGAGAAAACGCGAAGTAAAACTTGCATTCTTGAATTTTACCATGTCAAATACATGACCTAGTTATGACATCTATTTTGGGAGATCTCTTGGAACCACATAGCTTAAAAACACCTGCACCGATCAAGCTCATGTATAAACTTAAAAAAAACATATAACCTACCTACCTACCACGTTTCAACAAGATTGGATCAACGGTTTTGCAGTTATCGTCGGACAAACACACAACTTACTAACAAACAAACATACGCCGCATCCAATGACATATGGGTCAGAAAACAGTTACGCCGTTTACTTGAATAAAAAAAAAATACACACAATACCTTGGTAAGGTCAGATAGACAAGAGGAATCTTATATTCTTATGGTATGCCGGTTATAAGAGCATAAAAGTTTCTAAAAATAGCTCACTGCACGTTTTGTTGATTTTGTTTGTTATATTATATGATAATTTCTTGCTCTATATCCATTTCCACAGAGATAAGGCTGTTGTTATTCTAATTAAACTATAAGGTTTCTAAGTGAAGGCAGAAACCCTAGCAGTCCACGTCCGATGAAGGTACCACCACAAATATTATCTAATCTCTGCATCTTCATGATATACCTAAATAATGGGGTTGATATTTTGGTAGTGTTGGACCACTTAAGTCTTGGTCTTGTTTTTAATATAACTTATACAGTCTCTTCAGAAAGCGATTATGCATGGTGAAATAAAATCTCAAGTTTTATGAGGATAGCCTTTTTGTGGATATATAGTGGCATTTAATCTTCTTCTTCTTTTCGTATGAGGTAAGTGCTGGCCTCTGGTGTCAGAGTTTGTCAAGCCGCCCGAGGGCCTCTGACATGGCTTATCGACTGCTATTAATCAATAACAGCTGGGACCGACAGCTTAACGTACCCTCCGAAGCACAGAGCAAAACACAACAAAATGTGGAAATCTTTGTGTGGAAAGTTTTGTGTGGAAATACACACAACACTTAGAAAAGTCATTGGTGCGGAGCCTAGGATCGAACCCGGTATCGTTGGATTCTGAGTTGCACTATTGAACCGTTAGGCTACCATCGCTCTACCGTGGCATTTAATGAGACTCCAGTAGTGGATTTCTACAGACATGATGATGATGATGATGAAGATGAAGTAAGTAGGAAACATATAAAGTACATAGGCACAAGCCTTCTATCCCGAAGGGTAGGCAGAGCCTCAATAGACCTCTTTTCACCGTGGGTTGCACTTGCACCATCGTGGGAATATAGACGTGACAAGTGGTTGGTGGTGAGCTCATCACCGCCACTACTTCCCATGACTGACTCGGCTAACGCTTTCTCCCAGTAATATCACATTCTTTTATAAGCTAGCAGCCAGATATATTATATATATAAAATAGCCTTTTATTTCTAATTTATATTATTTATAATTTTCACTAGAAACGGGATATTTACCATGATTTTACAAAAAAAAATAGTGAAAATTATGTACATAACCATGATAGTTTCAAAAATTATATATATTTTTTTTTTTTTTTTTTTTTTAAATTTGATAGACCTTTGTTTGACCACGATCTCACCTGTTGGAAAGTGACGATGTGGCCAAAGATGGAGCACAAAGGATGGAGCATTTATATTATATATATCTACCTATTATTATTCTGGGTATTTTTAGTTTAATTATTGAGAGCCCCTCTTTGGGTGAAGGCCTCCTCCAGAGCTTGACATTCTTCCCGGGTTTGTGCTATCGCAAGCATACTTTCCCGCTACTGCTTCTATTTTATCTTTCCATCTTTTTTGGGGCCTGCCTTGGCACGGTTTCCTATGGGTCCTCTCTACTGTTTCATTGATTTGGTCAATCTGTAGCAAAGTATCTCATAGGCTACTTTAAATCTGTACCATGCAAGCAAGCAGCTATATCTTACTGAGCCTTGTTTCTACGTTTTCAAGAGCCGACATAACATTTTCCCATCCCTAAAAAAGACCCACTATAATCCTTTTTGTCCCAAGGACCGAAAGGGAAACAATAACGGTACCATCAATCATAGCTTACGGCCCAAAATCTGACCTTAAGGGCACAATTGCCAGCGAAATAGAGATAAGATAGGTAATTATTATGACCCAGTTTATTATCGCGTGAAAAACAATAGAGTTCAAATAATAGTAGAATGTAACGATAGTAATAAGGGCTATTGCTGACCACCAAAGTGAAGCTGATTGTATACAATAAAACTATACAGAATCGACAACGAACGACATGATATCATTTAGACGACATTTTCTCATATTGACGACGAGATATCATTTTGAGACCACACCTGTTCTATTTTAACAACGTGATATAATTTTGACAAAGTGACGTATTATCATTTTGACATGATTACAATCTGTTGCTGTTGCAACTCGAACACTAGTGACGCCATTACTCGAACATTAGCGGCGCCATTACTCGAACACTAGCGACGCCTTTACTCGAACACTAGCGACGCCATTACTCGAACTCTAGCGACGCCATTACTCGAACACTAGCGACGCCATTCCTCGAACACTAGCGACGCCATTCCTCGAACATGGCGACGCCATTACTCGAACATGGCGACGCCATTACTGGGCCAGATAAGTTTGTGGGGCTACATTTCAATTTGTTTCTGTCATCTTGAAACAGCGACATCTGTTTGCGAAAAGACGACAGTCTTGTTCTAATTTCAATAACTGCTTGGGAGAATAGGATTTGTGAAAAATAATAATGAGTATTTTTATTTTCTCAAGCGTAAATAATTGATTGGAGTTGTCTATATTGTTTTAAGAAAAAACATTGTTTCGTGGATGTATATTTCGATATTCTATTAACCATTTTTTTGCTAGAATTCACGAACTCCGTTAATGACAAAAGTTTTTTATTTGACTGGCATGAATTTTGCGTAACTCGTTACGGAAATTATTGAGAAACTTTAAAAGCGACTTAATTTTAGAGAACCCAGTAAATGTTGAAAACCCGGCAATTCCACCCAACAAGTCGTTTTTGCTTCATTAACTAATACGCTAGCAGTTTTTACTCCAATTTAAATTTATTTTCAGCGTAAAGGTGTTTTTCCCGAATTTACTTTGTTAATTGTAAAATTCATCGTTTCATGGAACGGTCTGAGCTCGGCTACTTTATTTACGTTTTAGTAAATGAATAACATACTTTTTTACTCCTCTTGCTCAAAAAGACCGTCATTGTAGCGTACCAGAGTGAAGATTTTTCTTTATTTCATCCGTGGACTGTTTGTATACTAATTCCATGATTTCATCATCTAGGGTTTTTTTATAAGTTGTCGGTAAAATGACTATGAGCCTAAAAAAACGAAAAAGTCTTTAGTCAGAAGTAGAATAATCATGAATAAAAGACTCGACTTATTACTGTTTCATAAAAAAAGACTAAAATTGACGATCTCTTTATGCATTGCGGCTACAGAAGAAATAAAAAAAAGACATTGGCATGAAATCTTTAGAATTTTTCTCTAATTATTAATTGAATTGCCAGTGACCGTAATTAATTTTTCATATTGTGATGGATTATTTTATTTTCTCGCAATTGTAGTGAAAAGTAGAGTGTAACACACGGCGCTAAAACCCATTAAAACTCGGTTTCTATTTACTATAATTGTTATTTAACTTTTATTTAATTTTTTATTTCGTATAATTATAATGGGTCATGTAGCGGGAAGTTACACTTTGTTAATATTATTGAATTACATCCAAAACTGAAGAATAGCGGAATGGACTAACCTGGTTTTCTGCTTGTAGGCACCACTGGGTAACAGGGGGCGCCCCACTGAATGTAACACGCACTGGTAGAAAATTGGATGGTTTGTGCTAGTTTTGAAAATATTGCAGTTAAAATGTTGAATCGTTCGAACTCAAATCCAAGTGATAATCTCAATCTTGTTTTGGAGAAGCGTCGTTGTAGCAGACAGCCTTATGATTGGCCGGCGCGCGTTCGGGGTCCAAATCGAGCTTCAGATTGGATGCCAGTTTAGCTAATTAGAGATGAACTGTTTTGTGCAATCAAGCGGTAAATTCAAACTTGAGAATACGGAACAGGTCATTTGTGCTCCTAGTATAACAATCTACTATTTATCTATAAACGAAATGATTAATGTATAACGAAGTTGATGTTCTACTATTGCATAAGTTAAGAGTCTGCTCTTTAGATGTCCTAATGACCGGAAAAATAAATTTTTACGTCTTAAAGTTTTTTATCATAACTTATCACTACAATACCTATTGTGTCACTAAGACGTGCCAATTTGGCAATATTTAACCGATATAGAAAGAGGGAAATATTCAAAAATCTCTTATTCAATCCGGGTAAGTAATTATGGTCGTGCCAAAAATATTAAATTATTATTCATTAATTATTTATTCATTTTAATTTATTGGTGGTAAGGTAACGATAGTGAAGCAGGTTTTTTTTAAAGTCTTTTATGGACCTTTGTTTGACCACGATCTTACCCGTTGATCTTACCTTAAGTGACGATGTGGCCGACGATGGAGAACAAAGGTCTAGACGGCACCTATTCACTCTAGCCTTGGAGAGACCCAGATTATTGTTTTCAGGAAAGACAGACGACGGTAGTGTATTCTACTCCTTAGCAGTTCGCATTATTGGTTCTGTTTTGGAGGATTATGTATCCCAAAGACTGTAAACATCCAAAACTGACTAAATACGAAATAACTCCTAGAGGATTGATCCAATTTATTTGATTGTGCAAATCCATACAAAATATTCAATCACTATTATATACAGCTTGTACAGTGTAGATCACTCTCTAAAGATAACATGTGTGGTGGAGAGCTGCATGTCCTCATTCACACTGTCATACATTTGAATGTTACAAAATATTATCAAACGTGATCAGATGTGGGTTAACGTGAGAAATCTTATAAATTAATATAAACTGTTTGATTGTTGAGCAACTGCTACTTTATTTTTTTATTTATTTTCATACAGTTATTGACTTTGATACACACTTTATTGTTTTTAATAAGAAAGAAGGAACAGGCACATGAACCACATTATCTTAAGCAGTAGCCTCTGCATATTATACATTAGTAATTGACTTAATTGATTGAGTTGTTCGTGGTTGCTTTTTCATACAAACGTATTTGCACAAAATATGGGCGAACAGAGTATAATTTGACACTGAAATGACTGTCGTTGGCTTTGATATTGGTCATTATTTGCGGCAAATCATATGTAGTTGAAGAAAACAGTGAATTAATAGCGAAAATAACATCGAAATTTTAGTCCATACAATTTATTTTGATGTTATTTTCGCTATTAACTCAGTGTTTAATTTCAGTATGCCTGATCCTGAGATAAAGGTACATTGTTGAAGACGATGTACCTGTAATTTTCCAACAAAGCTCGATTGTTGGAAAATTACAAGTATTTATTAGCCGTTTATTTTTAAAAATGATTCCCAACCAAGATAGTTTCAATTCTATAATCGAGCTTTTTTATATTTCTACCCTTTTTATGTTGTGCTATCATTAGATCGCTAGCAGCGGTCTTCATATGTATTTTTTTAATTTTATTCATTTCTACTTGTATAAGTTGTATTATTCTTTCTGTAAATAAATATATTATCCCTTAGAATAACTTACCTCAATAAATTCTTGTAAAACCATCGTCTATGATTAGGTACTAGTTAACAAACTTGGTACAAAGCAAGTAACTTTATATAGCACTAAGCCAAACCCAATACTTCACTAACAATTTTATACACGTATTCTGATAAGCTTTAGGCTCACTTTAAAAGTCTGTAACTTGAACTTTACACCCAACACGAACAAACTTTGGCGGTTTAAAAGAATTTATCAGTCACTCAATATTCATCGCAACTTCTCCATTCTCACCGCACTATGAATTTTAAAATGAAAACTATTTTTATCAAAAGTTCAGCGGAAAATTAGAGTCCCTTCGAATTTTTCGCGAACATAGAATTTATATTATCGGCGTAGCGTCAACAACTTTTATATTAAATTTGTTTCAGCGCAAGTTGGCTCTTAAGTCGCCCGGGGTCTGTCGGGAGACTCCTCTCATCTATTATATGGTACTCATAATATTTGTGCATAACACCTCTGTACCGCGTCGGACGAGTATAGCCGGCTGAGATGCGAGAGGTTGCGGGTTCGATTCCCGCTGCGGGACAAATGATTGTATGCTCTGTAAATATTTGTTAAGGGTCTGGGTGTTATGGTAACATGGTATTCTTAGTTCCTGAAACCCACGACGCAGGGAATTGTGGGATCAGGACTATGTTTGTAACTGTAGGGTGTTATGTTACTGTAACTGTTAGCCCATATCCTCCTGGGTGTTATGAAATGTTATGTTATGTTAAGTGAATGCTTATTCAACAAAGTTTGAATAAGCATTCACTATTAATGAGTAGATTAGAACAGATTAAGTAGGTGCTTACCGATGGTATATTTTTCGGCTGGTCATTTCTATTTGAGTCAATTTGTGGCTCCGTGGAGTGAAGTGCTGAAATTGGTGAAGGGTTATGATAAAAATATGTTAGTTAAGAAAACTCAACCTAAGTTACATTAAACCTAAGTGACAAGCTATTCTTTAACTGAACTTTTACTCATAAACAGTTGTTATTTATATCGGTTACGAACTTAAAAAGTGTTTGTGATTCTTCATATCATAGGTAGTGCCTTCGAACTCTGTGTAGTATTAACGAATGTGTGTTGGATATTATAGGTACCTATAGCCGTAACAGTGAGTTGATCTAACGTTTATTTACCTATTACTCCACATCTAAGATACCTAACACACCATCCTATATATTTTAGGTACCTAAAAGCTAAAATTCTAAATCTGTAAATCTTTTTAAAACTAAGGCTTATGACTATTACTTGTCCTTCTCTGTCAACTGCTAGATATCGTCATGTCACTATGGTATGTATTTATATATCCTACTAATAATATAAACGCGAAAGTTTGTAAGTATGCATGGATGGATGTTTGTTACTCTTTCACGTAAAAACTACTGGATGGATTTGGATGAAATTTGGAATGGAGATAACTGGACTCCCGGAATAACACATAGGCACATTTTTATCCCGATATTCCCACGGGATCGAGACTTACGCGGGTGAAACCGCGGGGCGCTGCTAGTTACCTATAAATGCGAAAGTTTGTGTGTGTGTGTGTTTGTTACTTCTTCACGCTAAAACGGCTGAAAGGATTTGCATGAATTATGAAATGGAGATAACTGGACTCCTGGAATAACACATTGGCACATTTTTATCCCGATATTCCACCGGGATCGAGACTTACGCGGGTGAAACCGCGGGGCGCTGCTTGTATTGTTATAATGTGTTGTGTTGTTGAATGTGTAGGTTAGGCCTTCGACCAAACATTTTATTTACGTCGATGGGTTAGGCTATAAGTATTTATATTAAAATAATATAAATACTTATAGCCTAACCTACAGTATGTATGTAACTAAAGTATGTATTTGTTACTTGTACACCGCCGTCTTATGTTATTGTTTTATCCTGTCCATCCAAAGGTTGTCTGGAAGAGATAGCTTTTAGCGATAAGACCCTCCATTGTAAGTTGTTTTTTTTTATTTTATTTTTTATTTTTATTTATACTACTTGAATGACGGATCAAGCAGATGGCCCACCTGATGTTAAGCGGTAACCTCTACCTATGAACAGTGCATTACCTCATAGGTCACGTCCACCTAGGACGCGCCCTATGTGGCATTGCACTGCGCCCGCCACCCTGAGACATAAAGATGAAAAGTCTCATGTGCCTGTAATTTCACCGGCACCCTTACCCTTCAAACCGGAACACAGCAATGCGAGCACTACTGCTTTGCGGCAGAAATAGGTATGGTGGTAGTACTTCCCCGGACTAACTCTTTCACAAAAAAGGTCTACTACTACTAAAAAAGTTTGTTAATTAGTTTGTTGTTTGTCACTTTGTTTTGTTTTATTTTTCTTAGGTGTACAATAAAAAGTTTATCTATCTATCTATCTAAACCCGTAAACCCAATAGTGTACTCGTGCAAGCGGCCTTCTCAGGACTGGTATAAGTGGGCGATCTGTAACCCTCCACTGACTTGTCCACTATGGGATGCCCTTGAATCGTCGCCTCTAGGATCTCTGTCAGTTTCATCAAGATGTTTTCTCCACTGACAACAACAAACAGTGATCCACAGAATAAATAGTAGTACAAGACTGATGTAACAATATCTGGCCTGAGAGCACTCATCTAGATTTTGATGAGAAGTGGCTGATAGTAAAACTGATGTCGCACTACCTGGCAGGGTTTATCACAGCTGCCGAGAATTGCGGCAGCTTATGTGCAGGTAACTTAATTCCCAAGGCTTGACTTTGACTTTGACTTGGACAAAGCTATTCGGCCATAACTTCACCTGAATCATATAGTATTTATGGCTAAAGAGATTATTTATTTTATCAAAAGAAATCCACATTTAATTTAATAAGTAATAAGTAATTTTCGAAGTAACAAGTCCCTTATGGTAGGAACTAGATGACTTTAAGCATGACACTAGAACACTATTTTATACCTAGTTTCACAATCTATAAGTATAGGTTTAAGTAGTTACTTAGCGAGTTAACTACTTAGAGTTTAAATAACTACTTAAATCCTTTCGTTAACTTTTAACTCACTGAGTAGATAAAGTGGTCATTAACACTACTGAGGGATTGTAATACGAAAATACTCTGTGGCGCGGCGGGCGAAGGTTGAACTGCGACGCAGGAGGTTGCGGGTTCGATTCCCGCCTTGGAACAAATATCTGTGCAATCGCAGATATTTGTTCAGGGTGTTCTGTGTATTAACTCATGTGTGGTGTAGCTAAATTTAAGTGAATTGCGTGTCTTTTCGAAATGGTGGATTTTTTCTTGCAAAAACCTGGTTTTTCTGCCACCATTTAAACTAGGTAATGACTTGACGGACACTCTTGATGACTTGACTATTTATTATTAAGACTTGAAAATGAATTAGGGCTAAATTGTTGCTAATAATGCACGGAAGCCTTAAACAAAAGTTAAACTTACCGTTATCCAAAACAGACGGTTGTATCCTCAGTCCATAGTTTCCTTCTAGAAGTTCCCTTTTGGCAGCGTTGTTGTCATCCTCTTCTTGCTTCGTTGTTCCTGCTGCATGGCTGATAGCCACTAGCAGTAGTAGTGTCACCTAGACAGGTAACGTAAATATCGTATATAGGACAGTCATACATACATACATACACACGCCTTTTTACCTGACTGAGCCTCAAATGGGCCTCTTTTTACCATGGGTTGCACCATCGTGGGAAATAGACGTGACAAGTGGTGAGCTAATCACCGTCATTGCGTCCCACGATTGACTCTGCTAAAGTTTTCTTCCAGTAATAACACATTTTAAATAAGCTAGCAGCCAGGATAAATAAATAAAAATAAAATAAATAATGCTGGACAAGTTCACACAACATTATCTAGCCCCAAGCTAAGCCAGAGCTTGTGTTATGGGTACTAGGTAACTGATATACATAATACAATACATTACATAGATAGATATTTTTTATTATACATAGAAAACACCCAGAACACCCGGAACAAATATCTGCAGATCGCACAAATTATTTGTTCCGAGGCGGGAATCGAACCCGCAACCTCCTGCGACGCAGGAGGTTGCGGATAAATCTTATACCAACGAATCTTACAAACAAGTCCGGGTATTCACAGTCAATTGACAAATATAAGATAACATGGATAATATATAAGAGACCCCTCCGTCTCCTCCCATGGATGTCGTAAAAGCCGACTAAGGGTTTACCCGTACTTGTTAGTAAGACATGTTGGTATGAGATTTGGCCTGGCTGCTAGATTATAAAATATTAAGGAATGTGTTATTACTGGAAGAAAGCGTTAGTTGAGTCAGTCGGGGGAAGCAATGGCGGCGATTAGCTCACCACTTATCACGTCTATATTCCCACGGTGAAGAGGCCTATTGAGGCTCTGTCTACCCTTTCAGGAAAAAAGGCATGTTTGTATGTATATTTTGTGCGTAAAGTTATGGCCGTAATTTTTTATAGTAATGCTGGCTTTAGTATTTTCCCTATTGCTGACTTATTTATGACTATGAATCCTTATTGCTTGCAAACTTCCTGATATCCTCATCAGCCTCATTTATTCCTTATACATAGGCAACTTCCAATGCCATGTCCCTGATTGTTTGATCTACCGAAAATTTACCCGACTGTTCAGAAGAAGGGTTTTCTTGTTTATCTGTCGCTTGCCACACTAAGTCCTCTTTCATCACCACTCAACACAACACTTGCAAACCACTTATAATTTATTATTTCACTTTAATCACAATAGAACCATAAACATCACATTATAACAACCCCACATTGAATTATCGCAAAATAATTAAAGAATATTTTTCTAATTAATAAAAAATATTTAGGAAAAGTTAAGATATTAACCGTGTATTTCATGGCCGTGCGCAGCCTCCAAGCTCCGAGCGTGTGAATGAATGCGCACGCGCGTACTCTACTATCGCTTTTAAGCTCTATGGGTGAACTGATTCGTATAGTGTGGTTGGTGTGAATTGACGAGTGCAGTACAAAAACTATGCACTTAATCACGGCTCTATTCTATCGTTTCGTTGATTTGTGCAGGAAACAGTATCCCTTCAAAAAGGTACAGAAGAATTACTATTAGGAACAAAACAATAATTGTCGTGTAGTGATTTGAATCAGTTCAGCTACCTTTAGATCGTTAGCAGCGATCTGTAGCGATCTGTCAGTCTTCAGATAGCGCAGCTGTTTCATTTGTACATATCTACTTGTATTTACTTGTGTTAGTTGTATTATTCTTTCTGTAAATAAAGATTGAACCAATCTAAAAAATAATTTAAATAATAATGATCCTGTGGAGACCAGCCGGCCCATGATCTATTAGCTAGCGACTCAATTCCGAGGCCTAAACTGAATTGCGTTTTTTCGTACCATCACCTTAAAATAACTCCATCGTACTTTTTTTTATTTTATTTTTTTATAGTTGGCGCCGCACGGCTTGCGCATTTGCCATTTTCAAGTATTTGTATTTTCAATATAATGTATTTTCAATATATTTTGTAACGTTACACTTCTTCCAAGTCGTCAAAGTCACAGTAAAGTCATGTTTTAGTAAAACGGTGGCCAAATTTACTAAAACTTTGGTAGACAATTTCCACTAATTTCAAAAGTCACGCAATTCACTTCCATTTCATTTCACTACACTTGTGCTTTTTAAACGACATTAGTTAAGAAGCCACCAAAATAACACAAAATAACTCAAGAAAACACTAGGAAAAGAAATAAAATAAAAGTAGACAACGTCTCTTTTCGAAAATGGCGGGAAGAGTCTCCATCGTACTTGAATCGTTGAACGAATGAAACGTTGTCTCTGGTCTGTTTTTAAATCGCGCCGGACTAGGAGGCTTCGTTCAGAAATGAAATCATATAATTTTTCGGAGACTCCCCCCTGATCTATTAGTAACAAAATTATAGGTAGTTAGTACAATGGATCAAAGCCAAGGGATCTATTAGGAATATATCTTAAAGAATTATAATTATTTATTATCTATTAGAAGAATATCTGGGATTCAATTTTTTGTCAGCATTGTTATGTAATGTAATTTTTGTTAGCTTTATTATCCGTGGTGTGTCCGGCCCAAGAATAGACCCCTCCATCTCCTCCCGTGGATGTCGTAAAAACCGACTAAGGGCTTACCCAGACTTGATTGTAAGGTTCGTATTGGTATAAGATTTGTCCCGGAATGTGTTATTACTAGAAGAAAGCGTTAGCAGAGTCAGTCATGGGAAGCAATGGTGGGGATGTGCTCACCACTTGTCACGTCTATTTCCCACAATGGTGCAACCCACAGTGAAAAGAGGTCCATTGAGGGTCTGCCTATCCTTTCAGGGAAAAAGGTGTGTGTATATTATGTATGACTAGGATCAACGGTTCGTAAGTTATCCTCGGACAAACATTTATAGATAAAACATACAAACGCACTACATGACTATGTTAATGATAAAGCCACGAAGCCTAATGTCGCTCTGCCCCTCGACACCTAATTTGTCAATTTGCAATGTCTGTACCTACATATAATTTATTATTGATGTGTTATTTATGAGTATATCAAGCGTAGAGTGTGCTGCCTCATGAACTTTTTCTGATTCTCTCTATCATCTTACTTTTGACTGCCTACCTAAGTAAGGCTTTTAAGTTGATTTTCCTTTTATCCTTGAATCAGCTTCCAGTTGTTCTCGAGGCACCACACAAGCGCTCCCCACCTTGTAGTAAGAAGGATCATAAAAAAAACAGACCGTGTTCGTTGCCTGATTCTTCTAGGTCTGGTTGCGTTGAAAATTGGAACAGGAGTAATTTTTTTTTTTTAAGACGATTCAATGTGATCCTTGTGATTTCAATGAATAAAATACTTTTTGACTTTGACTTTGCCTTTGATGGTGCACCCCACATTGAAAAGTGGCCCATTTGAGGCTCTGCTTACCCCTTCAGGGAAAAAGGAGCGTGTCTATGTATGTATTTATGTATGTTGTTATGTAAGTAACAAGGTAATCTTTATAATAAAGTAAAAGTATCTTAGTAAAGGTATCTTTTATGAACTGCATGTATTATTAGTACATTGTGATACATGGGTCGTAAATAGGCTATTACAAACGAGTTGACATTATGTAAATTTGATACACAGATAGATTATGACCTGCCATAGGTTGTACTATTATTTATTCTGTGACATAGCACAGATAAAATAATACTATACGCCATAGGCTACTTTTTATCCCGATAAAACGCTAGCGAAGCCACGGCTAGACAAACCCACATCGTCTATACGTATTTAAAGTGGCTGCCCGTATATAATATTATATTTGTAATAAAGGGTCTTAATATTTAAGCCAATACGCAGCATCGTTTTAAGAGGGTCAGTCTTACGTTACGCCACTACCGTCGAACCCACTTAGACCAGTCGACTGCAGTCTGTCGGACGCTTCTAGTATAGTACCTATTATTTTATCTGTGTCTCCGGTATAGGGCTGTCATTTCTCTATATCCCTTCCACTTTTTGAAGTTATAGATAAGGAGCTGGCGAGCAAAATTTCGATATAATCAGCATACATGGCAGACGTTATTAATAGTGATAATTATACCCTAAGAAACATCAAGGACCTCGTCTGCCACCATGGTGGCGCTGCGTTGTGAATTTACAAAGTTTCAAAAATGAACAAAAAAAGGTGTGCTATATTTTGCGCACACGTCTCCCTAACTATTAATCTAAGATTAGCGAGTAAAGTTTGACGTGGCTTTAATTTCCATCAATCATAATATAGATTTCTGGCCTACATTCTTTCGTCACTAAATGAAAATCCTGAGAATGTCCTCGTTGAATCACGGCTAAGCACATTACATTACCAGAAATTGCATTAATTTTCTTGTGATCTACCAGTAAGGTAAAGGTTTTTACAATGTGCAGAAGTTAACAATATCATAGAAATAGACACAGTACTAGTGCACTAATACATATTAAAACACAGTACTATACTCATCAAGTATGTTGTACAACATAAACAGACTTGACAATCATGTGCCGAGCTCGCAGGCCCTTTTGTCATCGTGGTAATCATATATTTTGTAGTAAGCCTTTTTTAATAAGACAGTCTTAAGAGTTCTCTTAATTTAATTTTCAGAAAGACGAACAATTTGGTCAGGTAATTAATAATAAAAAAAAAACCAGCCAAGTGCGAGTCAGACTCGCGCACGAAGGGTTCAGTACCATTATCTAAGAAAACGGCAATAAAAACACGTTTGTTGTATGGGAGCCCCCCTTAAATATTTGATTTATTCGGTTTTTTTGTATTTGTTGTTATAGCGGCAACAGAAATAGGTTCATCAACTGTGAAAATTTCAACTGTCTAACTATCACGGTTCATGAGATACAGCCTGGTGACAGACGGACAGACAGACAGACGGACAGCGGAGCCTTAGTAATAGGGTCCCGTTTTACTCTTTGGATACGAAACCCTAAAAACGGAGAGCTTTGTCTGAACGACTTACGAATTCTAGCCAATCTATTTGTTGGACGAGCAATCTTATTCCTGTGTCTAGTTTTGTGTATGTCTGTCTCCAATATTGTTTTTTTTTTACTTTGATCGAACTTAGTTTGACCATGATCTCACCTGTTGGTAAGTGACGATGTGGCCGAAGATGGAGCACAAAGGTCTAGAAGGCACTCTTTCACTATAGCCTCGAAGAGACCCAGATGATTGTTTTCAGGAAATACAAAAGACGGTAGTCTATTCCACTCCTTAGCAGTTCGCATTTTAAAGGTAGAACTGAAACGTTTAGTACGAATAGAAGGTATACTAATGCGGTAAGGATGGTAAAGACCCGTGCGTCTGCTCCTCGTATAATGAAAAGGAGATGGTCGGATCTGATCGTGAAGTTCCTGGGGGCATGTACAATTACCTGGACTCACATCGCATTTACATTACATTGTCTGGAGACTGCGGGGACGACCGAACCCCTTCAGGAATGGCCATGGGGTCCTCTCAACCAGTATCTTCTTAACCGTGTTGTAATGTTATAATTACACACTTTTATGGAAGTTTTGATGAACTTGTTGTAATAAAATGTGGTTTATTGTGTTGTATTCACCAGTTGGGCCAACAAATATGCAGTTAATTCGACTTTTAGCGTGGTTGTGTAATGATGCACCTAGTTTCTGTCATAAAGGTCGTGAACCAAATGTCGGCCACAACTGGTTATCGTGCAAGCGATAATTTTTGGATTGCCATTTTGATTTTAGAAAAACCAGTAAATTAGTTCGGTATCTAAAGGTTCGACCAAAGTAAAGTATAAATAATACTGATGGTGGAGAAATCCAACCAAAAATCACCATTGATAATAAAAACATATGAAATTTTAGAACCTATGTAACAGAGTTTGCTCAAGATTAGTTGCAAAATACAACCTGACCGAGTACCAACATAATATAATATCCGGACAGTTGCAATGACATCGCTCGCTTGGTCAAAATACATCAATTTTATTTAAAAATAAAACACTTTACAGTAGGAAATTACAGGTAAATTTTGAATTCAAAACATCTAACTGTTCAGTATTTTCCGCTGTGATATCAATATATGCATATAAAACAAAGTCGTGTTAGTTACACCACTTATAACTCAAGAACGGGTGAATCGATTTGGCTGAAAATTGGTGGGGAGGTAGTTTAGAACCAGGAGATTAACATAAGGGAAGGGGTAGAAGGGGGGCGGGGTAGGAGGGGGGAGGGGTAGGAGGGGTAGGAGCGGGGGGTTCACCGGGGGCTACCCGTGCGAAGCCGGGGCGAGTCGCTAGTTTTTTATATAACGAAATAATATACTTTGAAATAACGTGTTATAGATCTCAGAGGGATCTATGGCAAGTCCTCCAGAGACATTGCACTATCTTCCTTCCTGTTCTCGTCTCTAACCCAGTTTCATTATAGGCTCAGATTACAAGTGTATCTTTATAAAGCTCCTTCAACTTCTCAAAATCTTTCGCATTAAAACGACACAAGATATTTAAAAGATACAGCATATCCTATAAATGCGAAAGTTTGTGTGTTATGATTATGTTTGTATGTTTGTATGGGTATATCTGTTTGTTACTTCTTCACGCTGAAACGGCTGGTTGGAATTGGATGAAATTTAGAAAGAAGATACCTGGACCCCTGGTATAATACATAGGCTAATTAGGGTTCTGTACCCAAAGGGTAAAACGGGACCCCATTATTAAGACTCCGCTGACAGTCTGTCTGTCTGTATGTCTGTCTGTCCGTCTGTCACCAGACTGTATCTCATGAACCGTGATAGTTAGACAGTTGTTTTTTTTTGAAAATAATTACATATTTATTTATTGCTAAACCAGGTATAAAACAGTGTTCTAGTGTCATGCTGAAAGTCCTCTAGTTCCTACCCTAAGGTGTACAAATTCACAGATAATGTATTTCTGTTGCCGCTATAACAACAAATACTAAAAAACAGAATAAAATAAATATTTAAGGGGGCTCCCATACAGCAAACGTGATTTTTTGCTCGTTTATGCTCCATATTGATAACGGCAACAGGTAGACGCTTCAAATATTCACAGAATATTTAGTTTTATTCACTTTAAAAATAAATAATTATATTAAAATAAAACAAATATTTAAGTGGGGCAAACATTAACAAACATAATAACATTAACATTTCCTATGTAACAAACGTGTTTTTTTTGCCGTTATTATAGTTAATGATACGGAACCCTTAGTGCGCGAGTTCGACTCGCACTAGGCCGGTTTTTTCATCACGATTTTCCCACGGGATCGAGACTTATAACACCGCGGGGCGCTGCTAGGATCTAATGTACGGTAAATGAGTAAATCAATATGTACGTACCTAGCTCAGTGTTTCGAAATTACCTTCAGAGAGTCATATACCAGTCAAAAACTAATGGTAATTTTAGATTTGATTCAAAAATCGCCCCGATATCGTTTCTCCAAATTTATTTGTCAGCCTCTCTTGGACAGGTTACGAGATAAGTAAATTGGATCCCATATCAGAAGCTATCTGAAACAGCTCATTGTCATGTTGGCTGAATTTATAAAACGTATGTTATCGTAAAAATGTAGATTATTAGTAATGCTACGGTGTGTCACAACTAAGAGCTACCGTTACCTTATATATGCCTTCAAAGTGAAAGTCAACGCCAAAGTCAAAGTTTTTTTAATGTAATGAGGTAAGATAAGATAAAATAAATTTATTAATTAACTAAACACGGCTATAAAAGATATCAATAAACACAGTTATATATAGGTATAACAATGAGTAGGTATGTCTAAATCTACTGTTTACAATAACTAATGTTTAATAATATCTACTACAAGTACCTAATGACATTCTATCGGTTCCCAAACTAGGCGAAGCCTGTATCTTAGTAGTCCAGGGCTCGACAAACTGGCAAATAGCCCGCCTGATGATAAGCGGTTACCGTTGCCTGTTGACATCTGAACACCAGAGGCACTGCCAAAATTATAGGTAGTCCTTCTACCTATAATTTTGGCTATACCTATCGCCAAGGGATTAAAGTGAACTACTCAATTCTTTGCCTGCCCTAAAGGACATTTTTTATTTATTTTTTTAATCGGTTCGTGTTGTTATTTAATGGAAACTCCCCAGTAGTGGAACATTTGATCACAATTTGAGCTAATTTCACAACTTGCACGAAAAAAAGGCATGTGTCTGTGCACGTGTGTGTTCTTAAAGTAAACTGTAGAGATAGGGAAAAACGGAAAAACAAAAACTTTAAAATTATCAATTAATTATCTAGGTATCCAGCATGGACAGGCTCTTACTGTGAAGCGCACCCTTCTTCACATTGGTTCTTTTAAAACCATTAACACGAACCACCTCTGACCTGGCTGAGATGCGACAGGTTGCGGGTTGTCCGCTGTGGAACAAATGTTTGTACGATCTGCAAATATTTGTGCCAGGTCTGGGTGTAAAATTTGCATGGTACTCATAGTTTCTGATACCCACGACACAGGTAATCCTAGTGTGGAAACAAGACTATGTATGTAACTGTTGGGTGTTATGTGGTTGTAGGATGCCTGGAAGAAATCGCTTTCAGCGATAAGGCCGCCCACTGTACTATAATTTGATTTAGTTTATTCTTTTATTTTTTGTTTTATTTTTTAGTGTACAATAAAGTGTTAATCTATCTATCTATCTATCTTATGTTATATTAAATAAGAACTCAAAAACGAGTCAAAATCTTGCACGTTAAATGTAGAGCCTCTGAAATGTGTTGCACTGTATTGGCTTTAAAATAATAGTGTTATAAATCGTGTGAGCTTTAGATCTTCGAATGTAAGGATTTGAATAAAGTCTCGCGATAGAAGCATATTAATGGAGCCTAGACGATAGGGCTATGGACTCTACTCTCCCTCTTTGGGACCTCAGATTAGATCTAGTTCTAGTGAGTGGGTAAACGCAGAACGACAGGACAAGAGAGACGTGAATATACGTTAATAAACCAGCCATATTATGGGGGAGGCCTATGTTCCCATTAAACTTCTTTTTTTATTTTTAGATTGGAATTTACTTGTATCATCAAGCATCACAAAAGCAGTATACAAACATAAAGTTATATTAAAATTATCTTATAGTAGGTAATTCATACTCATAGTATGACAGCATTGGTACCCAAACTAGGATTACCTGTGTTATGTTATGTTATACTTACCCAGATTGTACACCTTCATAAGAATAAGAATAAATTTATTTTCAACAAAAAACATAAAACAGTTGTATACTTACACAGCTAAACACTCAAACAATTACAATTTTATAATAAAAGTGAAGGTATGTGTAAGTTTATTCAGTTGGAAATCTTTACCTCCCGTGCTAGTTTTAAACTGTGTTACGGCGAGGTAATGATTAATGGTTCATAATTCACACACACTAATTTTTACATACTATTTGACCCCTCCATCTCCTCCCGTGGATGTCGTAAAAGCCGACTTAGGGATTACCCGGACTTATTAGCAAGATTCGTTAGTTTTTTCCTGATTTGAGAGATTTGACCTGGCTGCGTTATTACTGGAAGAAAGTGTTAGCCGAGTCATTCGTGGGAAGCAATGGCTCACCATTTGTCACGTCTGTATTCTCACTATGGTGCAACCCATGCCCATTGAGGCTATGCTTACCCTTTCGGGTTTAAAGGCGTGTGTCTATGTATGTATGTTTATCATTGATTTTTATAAATGAATAATAAAATAAATAAAATGTTTATTTCATTAAATCTACAATTTTACAGGGTTAATAAGAATAAGAATAAGAATAAATTTATTTTCAACAAAAAACATAAAACAGTTGTATACTTACACAGCTAAACACTCAAACAATTACAATTTTATAATAAAAGTGAAGGTATGTGTAAGTTTATACAGTTAGAAAGAGAGAAGAAGATTAGAAGGTTTAGAGTCTCCTTTTAAGAAAAAAATATGCTTGTGTTGGGAGATACCGCTCTTCTATCCATCGTTTGAAATTTTAAGTATTTTTTATATATTTTTACTTTGTTATACAGTGTATCTTTTGAAAATGCAGTAAAAAAAATGTATTTGAACTATATCTAAAGGTCTGTAATGACTTAACGCAGAGTGGCCTAGAAATAACCAGCATCTAACACAAATTCAAATTCAAATTCAAAATCTTTATTTCAGGCTTACTGAGAAATGCACTAAACCTAAACAGTAAGCCCATATCAACATAAATACCTTAGAAACTAACATACACATAAAAAAAACACTATATTTATTATTTTATCTAACACACGTGTGATCGCCGACGCGTCGCGGCCCGGGGGATCACGTGACAGGCGTCCCTTGAACCGCCGGAACTACACCCCTTTCGGCCAGAAGTCAGGGCTCAAGTAAGTCTTCACAAACAGTTCAACAGTAGTTCTTCAGTGTGTCTGCAGTTTCTTCTTTAGTAGTTCTTCAAAGATGATGAAACTCGATCATATACCAATTATAATCTTTGCATCGGGCGTTTTCCAGCAGGGGGCTTAGTTCGAGAAATTGATAGTATTCGAAACTATAATGAAGTTGCGTTTCCTTCAATACATTTACTGACAGCGTCCTTAGTTTACCCCTTGTTGTCGCTGCGGCCGCTGCAAGTTAATGTATGGAAGGAAACGAAACCTCATATAGTTTCGAATACCATAAAATTGTCGTACTAAGCCCCCTGTGTTCTAGAACCTGCTTCTACCAGTAATTACCTTGCCATCCAGTTCACCACGTTAGCCTTACGCAACACGGCACAGCTGTCTAATACCGGGGACATTCGGGTAATTCCACACATTCACCTAACGACGCTATTACACATAATGTGTCATATTTAAAGCTAAATAAACATACACATTTAAGGTGGTTGCTTTTGCTTGTGGCGCGAAATTCAAATTTTTTCGTGTTTTTTGTTCATCGCGGCTCATTAACACTTATTCAGATAGCGAACATTAATTTGACGGTAATGATATGTCCTAACACACAAGTTTTGACGACCTCTGTGACTCGGCGCCTGCGACGCAGGAGGTTGCGGGTTCGATTCCCGCCTCGGAACAAATATTTGTGCCATCTGCAGATATTTGTTCAGGGTTTTCTGGGTATTTTCTATATGTATATAATAAAAAATATCTATCTATATAATATATTGTATTAAGTATATCAGTTGTCTAGTACCCATAACACAAGCTCTGCTTAGCTTGGGGCTAGACAATGTTGTGTGAACTGTCCAGCATTATTTATTTATTTTAATTTATGGTATCACATAAATATCATTGCATTAATGTGCTTGAAACAAAAAAACACTATAAAAACCATTGAAGCACAATCGTAGCTAAACTAATTATATTTAAGTGATACTATAAATTAAAACTTGTGTGTTAGATACCAGCAAATTATGTAATTACCGGCCAATTAGTTTTCGTTATCTGAAGAAGTGTTGATGAGCTGTGATGAGCAAAAAACACGAACAAATTTGAATTTCGCTCCACAACAAGTGAAAGCTACCATCTTAATAGGAGTACACATATGAATTCGTAGGCTATAATCATCATACCTGAATGTATTATTTAATATTGTGACTTTTTTTTTTAATATTAAATAACAAAAGATGCGTCCAAAAAAAATATTTAAATTATATACTTCCAGATTGGTCCCATTTTCATAAAAATCTGGGTCTGATGATGGGATCCATGAGGAATTGAATAATAGGCACACATATAGCGATTTTGGTATTTTCAGCAACAAGTCAAGCAAGCAATGGAGGTGATGAGCTCACCACTTGTCACGTCTATTTCCCACGATGGTGCAACCTACGTGAAAAGAGGCTCATTTCAGGCTCTGCCTAACCTTTCGGAGACAAGTCTTGTGTCCATGTATCTATGCATGTAAGTCAAGCATAAATGTCAGAAAGTTCCATTTGGTGAAGTGGAAATGATGAAGAAGACCAGAGATGGCCATTGGAACTACTCAATATATGTATTTCACGGGTGGCGATAAGGGTGACTTTCCGATGTCCGATTGAGGTGAAATTTGGCATAACTGTTAAGTTCCGATGACAACACAATATGATGGTGATATCGAGCTGGAGGGCAATTCTCGTGCTTTAGAGATTAAGTCGAATTCGAATATGTCGAAAAAAGATGGCGAATGTCGAATAAAATCTTAATTTGCTATTCTCGTGATGTCACAAATATAATAAGTCAACCAAAATCATTCAAATCGAATACGATTTGATGGTTACTGTGACATTTCCGTGACATTTTTTGTAGACATTCATGCTTCGACAATATATCTAATTAGAGATAATCTCTACAATCCGAGAATTGGCCTCCTGATCTGATGATGGAGACGAAAGGTGGACAACGGGACTCCTCGCTGGATAATAGTAGACTGGCCGTGTTTAGGCTCATTGTGATTAACAAACGGTTCCGATCAGTAATATTATAAAATCTTATATTAGGTAAAAAAAACTAGTATCGAAGTCGTTTTTTTTTTCGAAAAGAATTTTTCTTGAAAGCGATCCTTTATCTCTACTGCTATGGTATTCGGGGTACCGTGAGTTGAGCCAATTCACTTCATATTTTGTGTCATCTAATTCACGCGTTGCGCGATACGCGTCACACGCCGAACTTTACCGAGTGCAGATTTCTTACTGCGCAAATCGTGAATATTACCATATATACCACGGCAGAAATTGAAAACCTACTCCGCGTGAGTGACGTGTTTTATAACGTCACTAAAAACAAAATACACCCATTTGTCCTGTCGTCTCTCTCACATATATTTGTGTATCGAGGATCGACTATACCTCATACAATGGAGTGCGTTCGCGATACAAATGTAGTGTGGACATTCCGATTGTGTGGTTATTCCTTTTTAACCCCCGACGAAAAACGAAGGGGTGTTATAAGTTTGACGTGTCTGTGTGTGTGTGTGTCTGTCTGTCCTACCGTAGCTCCCGAAAGGATGAACCGATTTCGTTTTTTTTTTGTTTGAAAGGTGTATTTGTCGGGACAAAGCTTTGTTTGATCAAAATCGATTCAGCCGTTCAGCATTGGGTTTTTTTTTAAAAATTACAAAATCAATTACATGTGGATCATAATATACAGGAATATTATATGACTGTCGAGTAGTATTGGAAGGAAGAGGCTCAGCCGAGTCCTAAGTAGCCGAGTGCATTTGTTTGGGTCCCCTGCCTCTCTCGTCATCGGGTGAGTTCGTCACCGAATAAATGTAGGGTAAATTCGTCATCGTTTACTTTTATACAGTCAGCTCGGTAAAGTTATGCTGAAGGATTTTGTACCTATGTAGTTATTTTATTTTCTCGCAATTTAAGTGAAAAGTAGAGTTTAACTTGGGACTAAAACCCATTCATACTCGAATCTATAGCCTCCCTCACTGTTGCTGGGGAGGCTAAACATCTCGTATGAAAAGACTCAATTTAGTCCCTTGTTAAACAATCTACTATCAAACGTCAAATATAATGAGCATTTTTTTAAAACTTTTAAACAACCTTTTTTTTAACAGTGTTAGACTCGTTTGACCGCGTTCTCACCTGTATCTACCAAATATTTATAATAGTAAAGTAAAGTAAAGTAATGTTTATTTTCTCAAATAGTTGGCGGTACATTATTTAGGTTTACATTAACACAAATGCAAATAGCTTAATAAAGTAGCTTTACATCTCTCATATTCGGTAAGTAGGTCCTTATTACCCCTAATGGGGCTTGTAGGTGACCAATTAGCGCTCTAGGGTAATAATGTAGCTAGAAAAGACCTAGGGCGGTAAGTAATTAAAAAAAAAACACTCATTAAAAAAGTTCGCGTACATCTAACCATCATACTGGCAATAGACATCATGCATTCAGCCCAATGACAAAAGAGGTCGCTTCGCTATTCAGCCTTGTCTTCGTATGAGTATAATTAGTCATCAATTTTAAATATCGAACGGCGAAGCTCAATTTCGTTTTTGAAAAAATAATTAAAAAAAGATGAAAAAAGGCGGTAATGCCGGTTTTTTTCTACTTACCTCACAATCGAGATGTAAAGCAGAGTAGTTAGCTCGGGTGTAAGCATCAATGGCACACATTAATTCATACAGCGTTACTAACAAAAATTAAGTTATACCAATTTAAGCTCTATTCCCCACACTAGGTCTCCACTGAGCCTGTAATTGTAGGGTCATAGTGACTCGCTTCGGACTCTCTAAAATTTTTATAAATTTAAAAGATGATATCGCTAGGAGATTTACTTGTATTAGTTGTAGTTATTTTCTTTCCGTAAATAAAGACTATCAACTTATTAAAAATTATTAACTATTTACCACTATACAATTCCCTGTAAAATGTGTGTGTGTTTACGTGTGTGTGAGTGTGTTTGTGTGTGTGCGTGTATGTGTGTGCGTGTGTGTGTTCGTCTGTGTGGGTATGTATTTTATATTGGGGCGTGCAAGTGCAGTGCGTGAAAATACTTCTTACAGCTCTCGTGTGACAGAATACATACCTTTTCGGTTGATAGTATTTATTATGTTCCTTGTGTATATTAATTAATTATTGCTCATCAACAAATTTTCTGTTTCTTTATAGTCTAATGTCAACAGAAATGCATCCATTGATCTTTTTAACTGATTATAATTTTGTTTTACGACGAATAACTATGTTGGCAGGCCAAGAATGGCTAAGATGCCAGCAATTTTTATTCTTGGTCTGCTAAAGGCAATGCACTATGTGCTATGAGTGCTAGCCACTGGTGGACAGGTATTCGTTTCGTACAGAAAAGATCCAATAGGCGTATTCTTTTTAGCGTTCCGTACCCAAAGCGTAAAATGGGACCCTATTATTAAGACTTCGCTGTCCGTCTATCTGTCCGTCTGTCACCAGGCTGTATCTCATGAACCGTGATAGTTAGACAGTTGCAATTTTCACAGATGATGTATTTCTGTTGCCGTTGTAGCGGCAACATTTTTTTATAGATAATTGTACGGAACCCTTCGTGTACGAGTCCAAGCCGCACTTGGCCGTTTTTTTAAGTTTTTAAAATACTCTTTAAGAACCCTGTCATATCCATACTAACCAGATCTCATCCCGTTTCGGCGTGTTGAAGTGAAATGTATTTGTCGTAAGCAGGCGTAATACCAATAGTAAATATTTGAAGCAAATCGACCCCCCTCCCAACCCTCTTGGTAGGGGGGGATGTTTAGACAATGTTTCTTTTACCGATCGTACAGTGCCTTTTGTAATGGAATTCAGAAAAAGTTTTTCAAAAGGCTTACATTTTGTGAACCAACAAAAAAATCGAGTTCAGGTTAAATTAAAATCTTTTATGTTTTGGTTAGGAATAAGAATATAATAAGAATATACCCCTCCGTCTCCTCCCGTGGATGTCGTAAAGTCCGACTAAGGGATTACCCGGACTGTAAGTAAGATTCGTTGGTATAAGATTTGTCCTGGCTGCTAGCTGAATATGGAATGTGTTATTACTGGAAGAAAGTGTTAGCAGAGTAAGTCGTGGGAAGCAATGGCGGCGATAAGCTCACTTCTTGTCACATCTATTTCTCACGATGTACCACTGTGAAAAGCGGCCCAATTGAGGCTCTGCCTACCCTTTCGGGAAAAAGGCGTGCGTCTATATATGCACGTATGTTCTGCTTGTTCCGTCATTCAAATCAAATACGAGTACAACAAAAAATTGCCATCGTTGGCTAATAAATTGGGTCCCAGATCTCTAAGTGCAGAAATCAATAAACTTAAATTAATCTTTCGGCCATTTTATCTTAACACATTGTAAAATTTATTGAAAGCAAAATATAATCAAAACTTTGACAAAAAACCGGCCAAGTGCAAGTCGGACTCGCGCACCGAGGGTTCCGTACAAACCTGTAGGTATATAAGTAAAAGTTATGGTAGTTTTATTGCTAAATGAAATCATCATGAAGAAAGGGGTTATTAATGATGTAACTAGAAATTTATGCTTTTCGCAATTTTTCCTTTATCTGTGCTATAAGACGTTGCTTCGTACCAAATTTCAAGATTCTGAGTTCACGGGAAGTACCCTGTATGTTTTGATTCCCTTGCGAGTGTCGAAAATTTGCAGCACAAACGGCTGTATCTTTTGATTGCGTTGGCTTAGAAGTTTGGTTTTGTTCACAGATGCAAGGTACAGTAGTATTTGATATGAATTTCAGCTTGATACCTCCCCTCCACGCGTTCCTGAGAAAAAGGGTCTTGACAGACAGAGAGACGGACAAGAAAGTGATCCTATGATGGTTCCGTTTTACTTTTTGAGGTAAAGAACCTTAAAAATGATTTATATACGTGCCAAATTTATAAATATTCTAATAAATTAAATTGTATTTGACTCTTGATCTGGATTTTAAAGGTCAACTAACTATTAGTCTAGAACTTTTAAGAACAACTTATTTTAACACCTTCAAAGAGAACACGAGTGGTTTAACCTGTTTTGGATCCACCGGCGTATCACATGAGTCGATTTAATTATATAACTAACCTTAACAAAATGACGACTTCTGGCATTGTGTTCGGTTATTTGGAATGTTGACTCTGTGCCCCACATTTTGTAACCCAGTGCCACTGCGCCCCATTTTGCATTATTTACGTTGACGTTGTCATTGTGACCTACAAAGGTTGAGTGATGATTTTAAGATTTATGACTCTTCTCGCCATATTCGAAAACAGACATTTTATTTATTTTCCTAGTGTTTTTGGAGTCATTTTGTTTTAATTTGGTGGCATTTTAACCAATGTGTCTCGTTTAAAGAGCACAAATGTAGTGAAATGAAATGAAAGTGAATTGCGTGGAAATTATCTACCAAAGTTTTAGTAAAAACGGCCACCGTTTTACTTAAACGGGTAACAATAAGAGATTGTACAATTTGAAAAAGAAGGGGACATGATGTAAATAAAAATAAAATAAAATAGCCTTTTATTTCTCAATAATTGCAAGGAACTTAATTTAACTTTTGAAACTATCATGGTTATGTACATAATTTTCACTAGAAACTGGATATTTACCATGATTTTTGAGTTTTTTTATTTATGTGCCGAAATATCGGGAACATATAAAACTCAAAAATCATGGTAAATATCCCGTTTCTAGTGAAAATTATGAACTTAATTTAGTTACTGAGTAATAAATCCATTATTGAGTTTTGTTATTGAGAGCCCCTCTTTGGGTAAAGGCCTCCTCAATACTTGTATGATGTAGGTTATATATTCTTTTATAAATTTTTGTATAAAGAACGTGGGAAAATGCTCCACATTTCACATGCATTCACGCCTTAAATATTTGTGTATTTTACTAGTGTCTTTTAGGTAGGTATGTTGATCAGTGCATTAGACTAGTCTGGTTGTAGAGTCGTGAGCTCTACCAAGCCTCACACGTGTGGAACCAGTTTGAACGCCATTTGCTATGTAACGTTAGGCAAGTTAGTAAGATAGCCCACTATTATGGAATATGTTATTTCATTTCAATTCAAAATCCATATGAGGCTTATTGAGAAATGCAGTAAACCTAAACAATAAGCCTTTAGCAACATAAATACCTTAGAAACTAACAGACATATAAAAACACCTACAACATGTGTGATCGCTGACGACGGGGGATCACGTGACAGGCGGCCCTTGATCCGCCGGAACTTCACCCCTTTCGGCCAGAAGTCAGGGCTCAAGTAGGTCTTCACACTTTCCGTAGGGACCCTCACCATAAATGAGCTAAAGCTCACATTATAATGAGAGTCCAACTTCATGACCCTCAATCCTATTCCGACTTTCTTCCTGATGTACTCCAACACCTCTGCGGCCTTCACGTCGAAGTAGACGCGGGACACGTAGATCTGTGTAGTGGGTACCTCCGCTTGGAAGTGCTGCTCACTGGATATATGAGTTACCACACTGGTTCCGGCTAGAGGGCTTCCATTTCTTCCTTATCACCTTATCATTTGATGCTTATCTAGATGAAATTGCATTATCTAGATATATCTAGATAATGCACTGTGTTTTATACATCAAAAGCGAAAGGCGAATTACGGATGAAGAGATTCAGTACATACACGAGCATCTTCGCGTGACTAAAATCACAAAATACATAGTACAGAAGGTCAGTTTCTGCCGAATTTGATTTTAATTACCTACGCTCGGCCGTAGCACTAGGGCTGGCAAAGACTAAAGTTTATATTACGGAACGTCCAATTAAAGACATTTCAGCTCCGGCTGATTATGATTTTAATTACCTACGGTCAACCGTAGCAATCGGGCTGGCTAAAAAAAAGACAATTCTTTTGTGTTCAGTGTTGTTTCTTAGACAACCAAACACAGCAATTCATGTACGATCGTGCATTGCACGATTTACAGTTTCTGTGACTGTGAATCTTCGTGACAAGTCACAAAACAGCAACAATACCTAAGTCAAAAGATACAAAATATATAGGTACCTACCTGAATAATCACGTCTATCGCCAAAGCGCGGACACTCGCGACTGGCGTTTGACCGAGTTTCATTGAGATCGTCATGTATACGTCGTTTAAAAGTGCGCCTGTTATCGCTCGTTGTACTGAGCTGACCTTCTGTACTATGTATTTTGTGCTAAAATGCCCGGTGATCCTAGATGCAACATCAATTACATACCTGTGAAGCGTTAAGTTTCACGAATCAAACCTATTTTGAATCGTTAAAGTCGGTACGAAGGTAACATACGTTAATTTTACGAGCGATAAGCCATCCCAGAGTTTATGACTGCTTTTATCTAAAATCCATACCAAAGTAGAAATAATGGTAGATTCCTACACATACATTCTGACGTTACTGAAACTGGTACTATGTAGAATTTTGAGAAAAACAAATTTTTGATTTTTATACAACTTTGAATGACGGGTCTAGCAAATGGCCCACCTGATGTTAAGCGGTACCCTCTGCCTATGAACAGTGCATTATCACATAGGTCACGTCCACCTAGGACGCAACCTATGTGGCATTGCACCGCGCCCGCCTTCTGAAAAATAAATATGAAATGTCTCGGCAACCATACCCTTCAATCCGGAACACATCAATGCGAGCACTGCTGCTTTGCAGGAGAAATAGTTATGGTGGTAGAACTTCCCCGGACGAACAACGAACTCTTTTACAAAAAAGCTATACTTCTACTAAAAAAAGGTCTACTACTACTACACAAATTAACAAACGCCATCCACCATAAAATAATTACTTTCTTTCGTTCGTTTGTTTGAGATCGCGGACGAACGAAGATCTATCAATGTTAAAAAAAACTCCCGATTTTTTTTTTTTTTGAAACTTAGTTTTGTGTAAACTATGCCTTTAATTGAAGCGTTTGGAAGCACTAGGATTTTTTTGCGCAAATAATATGAATCTGGATGTTTCCTGTCAGAAGTACAAACCAATAACTTTTAAAAATAAACTTTTCAATATATGTATTTTTAACTTTGTTATGCGTTTATTTTTTTAAAGTATTTGGAGTATCTGTTTATGAGAAGATGAGAATATAACATAATAATCCATAACATAACACCCAACAGTCACATCATATTCCTGATCCCACACTAGGATCCCCTGTATCGTGGGTATCAGGAACTACTAGTACCATGCTACCATAGCACCCAGACCCGGAACAAATATTTGGAGATCATACAAACATTTGTTCCTCAGCGGGAATCGAACCCGCAACCTTTCACATCTCAGCCGGCTACCCCGACGCGCTACAGAGGTCGTCAATTATGTTACTGGCTCTCAAGGAGGAGTCTATATTTTGCAGTTCATGGTCTGTTAGTGCCTTGTACATGCAAGTGTACATGCAGACAGACGGACAAACGTTGCCTTTTCCAAATATAGAAAAACACCTGTTCTTAATTTATGTGTGTATATTTATTGTTTTGATGATCGAGTATTTATGAGCATTTCATCACAAAAATCATGAAAATTTGATTAGCATTAACTTCTTAGCATATTTTTACCATTTATTTAAGTAATTCAACAAAATTCAAAAATTAATAATGTAACGATTTTGCAATAATGTCTAGAAGACTCCAATTCAAAAATTCATTTACAAATCGTATATTATTTTGAAGGTAACGTTGCGTCAGTTGACACAGCGATAAAAATGAAAATTCTTTGACTTGATAGCGAGATTGCTGTCGGCTGAACTAAATGATCGCACAAGAACCTTGTCGCTGTGAGAAGTTTGACGTATACTGTTTAATTATTTGGGGCGCGGAGTATTGTTACTTCGCTAAGGTTGTAACGATATACAGATATTTGCGCGCCCGTCACAAAGAGTCGTGTTATTGGACAAATTGGCGCGAAGCGAGCTCTTGCGTTGTAAGTGTCACTCGCAGAATTTATTAAAATATACGAAAAGGGAAATTGTTCGTGTTGTTCTCATTATTCTGAGCGGAGCGTGACATCTCATAAATACGGTTCCGGTTAATAGAAACTTGATGGGCGCGAAGTCAGCGGTTCTTTGTACGGGAATTGTGCTTTGATTTTTCAGAAATAACGAGCTTTTAATTGGAATCCAAAACTGTGTTTGGATTTTTGGAACCTCTATCTTACTCTGTCTACGGTTTGGAATAATTGAAATAAACACCTATTCTTCTTCTTCTGTTAATGGCTTCTGAGCGCCTTCAATTTGCCAATGTCAAGTGTATTATTGTGTCCAAGAAGCTTATATATCCTTAACTACAAAAGCTTCTTGGTACAGAATGTTCACCGTAAAATGACACCTGCCATGGAGTATTCATTTTTCTATGGTTGGCACAATTCCTAATGCAGGGGCATGAATCTATCCGAGTGCAGGGGACACAAACTAGGAGTACAACGCAGGGGACATCTTACGGCGAACGTTCTGTAGTAAAATAAGGTCAAGTCGTCAGTCTCCGTCAAGTCACAAATCAAATCATATCAAATCAAAATGTATTTATTTTCCAAGCCACTCATAAAAAAATTGAATTGAATTGAATTGTATTTATTTGGAACTAAAACACATATTTACAAAACAATCGGAAACGATGAAGCCTGCAGAAGTATAAAAATACTGTGTCGCAGACACCAACGCCCTCCTCCTTCGAGAGATGACAGTTCCAGATATAAATAAAAGTATGTACTTATTGAGAAATTAAACATAAAAACTAAAATTATAAAAATAAAGAACCGCACTCAACTAACATGAGAATGTAAAAAACGATCACTCTAGTAAGTATAAGTGGGTGTGTATGTGAGTGTAAGGGTACTGCTGATACAGCCAGTCTCTAGAGAGTCTGGGTATCTCAGGAGTACTCCGAGTGTTTGTATGTTGTGTGTGTGTATATGTATGAGTGTGTGTGTGTGTGTGTGTGTGTGTGTGTAGGTGTGTGTGGTGTGTATGTGTGGGGTGTGTATTTGAAAGTGTGTGTCGTACCTACGTAATAAAGAAGTAAAGATTCTGTATTCACAGAATATGAATACAGTCATGAATAATTGGTCAAGGCATATCCTAGGTTAGGACGGTGGCAGAAATAACACAGTTTTTAAAGGACAAAATACACCCAATCGAAATGACACGCATTACATTAATATTTAATCATACCACACATGTGCTAAGGAACACCGGTTAAAATGCCACGAACATTTATAAATAATGAGGACATTTTTTTTTAAAAATGGCGGATTGGTTCTATACGCCTGTTTAATTCGTGTTTAATTCCTAATAAAGTTTTTGACAAACTGTTACAGTCAAAGAAAAATGTAGGTTCTCTAAATTTAATTTGAGATGAATACATTGGTACATGCATACCTGCAAAGATATTTTCCAAGGGCTATGAAGGCCAAATCCTAAAATGACACCACCAAAGAGTCGTGTTATTGGACAAATTGGCGCGAAGCGAGCTCTTGCGTTGTAAGTGTCACTCGCAGAATTTATTAAAATATACGAAAAGGGAAATTGTTCGTGTTGTTCTCATTATTCTGAGCGGAGCGTGACATCTCATAAATACGGTTCCGGTTAATAGAAACTTGATGGGCGCGAAGTCAGCGGTTCTTTGTACGGGAATTGTGCTTTGATTTTTCAGAAATAACGAGCTTTTAATTGGAATCCAAAACTGTGTTTGGATTTTTGGAACCTCTATCTTACTCTGTCTACGGTTTGGAATAATTGAAATAAACACCTATTCTTCTTCTTCTGTTAATGGCTTCTGAGCGCCTTCAATTTGCCAATGTCAAGTGTATTATTGTGTCCAAGAAGCTTATATATCCTTAACTAAAAACCTAGTTTTTCAAAGAAAAAAAAACAACATAAAATAAATAAATAAATAATGCTGGACAGTCCACACAACACTATCTAGCCCCAAGCTAAGCAGAGCTTGTGTTATGGGTACTAGATAACTGATATACTTAATACAATATATTACATAGTTAGATATTTTTTATTATACATAGAAAATACCCAGAACACCCTGAACAAATATCTACAGATCACACAAATATTTGTTCCGAGGCGGGAATCGAACCCGCAACCTCCGGCGTCGAACGAAGTCTTATCGAACATTTCCAAAAGACACGCAATACACTTAAATTACACTCTACATCACACATGTGCCATTTATTCAAGTTACACCGGTTAAAATGACATTAAAATTACACGAAATAACACATTAAACATGTAATTAAATAAAAATTACGACATTTCTTTCAAAATGGCAGATGAATCCCGTGAGTAAAATCTTCTTATGGTAAAATCCAGATGGTTGTTTGTGCTAGTCAAAGATTTGTATTTTGGCGGCATTTTCACACTCCTACGATAATTGGACGAACGGTGACACTGTCGTTGTACCAATCAGAGACCACTACGTTCTCACAAGTGGCGCCGCCACACACATATCATTGGAAACATTCTACTGGTCGGATTAGCGATGCGCGACTTTAACTAAATTGAACAGTCGAATAACTAGCCACTATTTAATTTTTAAGTCGACTTAAAAAATAGTGCTATACTAAAAAAGTTAGTCGAATAAACGAATACTATTTTTAGTTATACTTGTTTTATCCGCAGCGGCAAACACCGAATGGTTTGAGAAACGAATACTATTTTGATTCAGTAGGTATTAGGTAATAATAGTACGAAGACGAACCGCGGCGTTTCAAAATGATCCTTGTGTATACGGAACAAGAAATATAATTTTGCTTAGGTGGTCGACTGTATGAGTTACGTATAGTAGGTAGGTACTTAGTTTAAATTAAAAACACAACTCCAGAGTCCAGATAGATTTTTATGCATGTGTAACGAGCGCAGGTGATAGTAATTAGTATCTAGGTAGCGTCCCTTTCACGCAACATGAAGGGCCTAGCACTGAGCCGGCGAAGGCATCCGATTCGCGACGGAAAACTGCGAGTCGGTTAAGTACCGAAATAAATAGTGGAAGAACAGGCGGAGGCACCCGATTCGCAACGGAAAACCGCGAGTCGGTTAGTACCGAATAATGAAATAGTGGAAGAACAGGCGGACTAGGCGGAGGCACCCGATTCGCGACGGAAAACCGCGAGTCGGTTAGTACCGAATAATGAAATAGTGGAAGAACAGGCGGACTAGGCGGAGGCACCCGATTCGCGATGGAAAACCGCGAGTCGGCTAGATAAAAATAGTGGTACTGCATTGGATGAATGAATTCATTCAGTGTTTACCGACTTCAGTCGCACTAGTTGAATGTTTTTGTTAGTCGAATAAGTCGAATACTTTTATTCATAGTCGCGCATCGCTAGGTCGGATTGACATTGCGGCGATGGCGTCGTGAAAAGCGCGCAATAAAATCACTGAATAAACGGACAATTTACAATGCGGTAGGTGCAGGTTTGAAGCCACGCTTGGCGGACCTTTGAAACACTTAATAACCACATTGACCATTTTTGATGACCTCTGTGGCGCGGCAGGCGACGGTTCTCCCGCCGCGCAGGAGGTTGCGGAATATTTGTACCGGGCGCGATCTGCAGATATTTGTTCAGGGTGTTCTCGGTATTTTCTATGTAAAATAAAAAATATCTATCTATGTAATAAATTGTATTATTAAGTATATCAGTTATCTAGTAGGTACCCATAACACAAGCTCTGCTTAGCTTGGGGCTAGATAATGTTGTGTGAACTGTCCAGCATTAATTATTTATTTTATATTGCGTGTGTGTAATTGTGACTGCTTAGTGCCAGTTTTGGAACGATATCTTAAACCCTTAGATAGTCTATAAATTATCTAATTTGTGCGTCCTTTGGTTTAGAGAGTCAAAGGACGTAGTATCCCCAAAAATACATGATCAGAAGGCCTTTCACGTGTTCTCTAGAACAGGGTAAAAAGATGGCTTCTTTTGATACTAGCTCTGTGTTTGTGGGCTTTCCCACGCCATTTGCCCTTTTTCAAGCAAGTAGGCCCTGCTTAGACCTGCAAATGATTATTCTCCTTTATAAGGTTAAGTGTGTAGTATTTTTACGTTTAAGATTATCGTTTTCGGTTATTGATCAATACGAAAAGGTGTAAGTATTCAACCTTTTCTCAGAGTAATGTGCACAATCCACTTACCAAGACGAGTGGCCTTTAACTTCAGAATTGGTGGTAGATAGGTATACCCATTCATAATGCTCTATCATCGTTTGACTGTTTTCTTTTTGACATGATATTATTCCAGGAGCCACTTAGTTTGTTTTTATGTCACCTAATACAAGTAATTATATTTGTAATAATTTAAAAAAACCTCCAACGCTGAACGGTTTAACCGATTTTGATCAAACAAAGCTAAGAAAACTCCCGACAAATACAACTTTCAAACAAAAATAAAAAACTAAATCGGTTCATCCGTTCGGGAGCTACGATGGAACAGACACACACACACATGTTGTGGTATCTGGAACTACGAATACAATGGTACCATAACATCGAGAAATGGAAAAAATATTTGTAGCACATACAAACATTTATCTCGCAGCGGGAATTAAACCTGCAACCTCTCACATCTCAGCCGGCTACACGCCCGCCGTGCCACAGAGGTCGTCAATACCTCTTCATTTTGTTGTTATATCCTATCTTATACCTCTACTATGTGTTGACCTAGCGTGCTGTACCTACCTTTGTTTATAAGTAGGGAAACCAAAGTTAGAATTTTAACTTTATTACGTGACATCAAGCTCTATATTTGAATGAGGAAGTGTGGAATCATTTCCAATCTTGATTGATACTCGTAGGTAATAAGTTGGAAATGTCAGAGGTCGTATTTTGGTCTAGTTTTGTAATCCGGTTGGTGGGCAATCGGCATAAATTAGTCTTAGTATTACATATTCATTACCATACGGCTTGTAGCGGTGACACACCGGTAGAGAACTGGTTATTATGACTGCTGACAATATTGTGCAGCGTTCTAGAAAGCAAGTAGTATTTGTAACAGGGTAAAATGGGACCCTATTACTATTTCTTCCGCCCGTCTGTCACCAGGCTGTATCTCATGAACCGTTTTCTTCTTCATCGTCTCGTTGGTTCCCATAGATAATTAAATTGTCTTAGACCAAAATTTAGCCACGTCGACAGCATTTTCAGTGGCTTTGCACAGGTCAATTAGGGTGCAGGTGTTGGTGCACAGTGGACAGGTTAGCAAGTGAGGCATCGTCTGTGGAGTGAACCCATAGTCGCATTGTGAGTTGTGACTCGTCGGAATACCCCCATTTAGCCAAGTTATAGTCATGAACCGTGATAGTTAGACAGTTGAAATTTTCACAGATGATGTTTTTCTGTTGCCGCTATAACAACAAATACTAAAAAACAGAATAAAATAAATATTTAAAGAGGCTCCCATACAACAAACGTGTTTTTTTTTGCCGTTTTTATAGATAATGGTACGGAACCCTTCGTGCGCGAGTCCGACTCGCACTTGGCCAGTTATTATTAGTTATAGAGCTGTTTTGAGAAAGAGTTCATCCAGGGAAGTGCTACCACTATACCTATTTCTACCGCAAAACAGTAGTGCTCGGTTTTGAAGGGCATGTGTGCGCCAGCGAAATACCAGGCATCATTATGTCTCAGGGTGGCAGTGCAGTGCTACGTAGGGCGCGTCCTAGGTGGACTTGATCGATGAGATAATGCACTATTATAGGCTGAGGTTACGCATAATATCAAGTGGGCCATCTGCTTGTTCCGTTATTCAATCAAGTGAAACTCCGTGCATAGCTCTCTTCATAGACAGCTGTGAGCCTTTGAGTTTGTGTATATGCCCAATAATTGACGACGTGTCAGTGCCGTAAGTCATCACTGACAACACGCGCTGATTATATACTTTCAGCTTGAGGCTCTGTGGTATCAGTGATGAGAAGATAAAGGCGTGGATCACGGTTGAGGCGCAATAGGTTCACAGCAAGTCCATGATGAGCCCTAGAATTTTCAAGTTTTTGATTAGGGTTCTTACAGTTTTCAAGAAGAAAAAACTATATTGTATCTAGTGAAATCATAAATTCAACACAATATTTGAATTACTTCACTACATTGATATACCATTTAAGACTTACTTCTTACACGTTTTAATTTTTGAAGCATTTGGTAACCTATTCATTATTATGTGAGTTAGTGAAGTCTTCAATAAAATTGAACAAAACTCTAATGGGTATTCTTACATAATTTGTTATACACAAAAACACGGTATCAGAGCTTGCGCTCGCCTTCTTCACTTCATGCAAAAATGTTCGATGAAACTGGTTATACCTATACGTCTTAACAAACATTATAATGTAATAACAGTAATGACAGTTCACACAACATTATCTAGCCCCAAGCTAAGCAGAGCTTGTGTTATGGATAACTAATATACTTAATACAATAGTACATAGTTTTTTTTTTAATTATGCGTAGAAAATACTCAGAACACCCTGAACAAATATCTGCAATCGCACAAATATTTGTTCCGAGGCGGGAATCGAACCCGCAATCTCCTGCGTCGCAAGCCAACCTTCGCCCGCCGCGCCACAGAGGTCGTCATGCTAATGTAATGTGGAGCACACGCTGACATTTCCTTAGGCGTGGTCTCTGGTAAAAGCCCACTGTGCATACATTAACACACCACAGCTAGACCATGTTGTAATAACGTCAGTTAATCAGAGTTCTTGCAGCATTCGATCAGGAGGGCAATTCTCGGATTGTAGATTTTGATGTCGAATAGAGATAAATAAAATAAATAAATATTGCTGGACAGTTCACACAACATTATCTAGCCCCAAGCTAAGCAGAGCTTGTGTTGTGGGTACTAGACAATTTATACACTTAATACCGCTAGCAGCGGTCTTCTGGTAGCACAACTGTTTCACACGTTTGTACATTCCTTTTTTTTTTTTTTTTTAAAACTTTGATAGACCTTTGTTTGTCCACGATCTCACCTGTTGGAAAGTGACGATGTGGCCGAAGATGGAGCACAAAGGTCTAGAAGGCACCTATTCACTCTAGCCTTGAATAGACCCAGATTTTAGTTTTCAGGAAAGACAGACGACTACCTTGTATTATTCTTTCTGTAAATAAATGTACTTAATACAATATATTACATAGATAGATATTTTTATTATACATAGAAAATACCCAGAACACCCAAATATCTGCGGGTCGCACAAATATTTGTTCCCAGGCGGGAATCAAACCCGCAACCTCCTGAGTCACAGGCGAGCGTTCGCCCGCCGCGCCACAGTCATATGTCAATGGCTGTCAAATTATGTGATAGTCATATGTTTCAAGATGGTGAATGTCATGATTTTATTCAATCCACTTGCCAAGCATGGTGATTATGGCAATATCTTCTATTGGATGAGGCCTCGTCCAGCAGTGGATGCCATCTAGCTGATGATGATGAATACTCTACATAAATCCAATTAAAATAGATGAGCCTATATTGAACATGCAAAAAAACTTTCGTCTCTACCCCAACTTTTTTATACTATTTGTATCTCTATAAATTAAGCAGAAAAATTTATTACGTCCAGGAAAAAGTGAAACTCGAAAAAATAGGCAATTTTCCTTCGTTTTAATTGCTTTACGACTGAATTAATTAATTGGAGCTGGTAACTTTCCTACGTGACACAGAACAATACGGACAAGTGCGGGTAAGGCTCGTGCCCTGAACTGATTCCATACAAACATGAGATTTTCATTGCTATTAGGTATCTTTTTAGTGCATTCAATTAGAAGCTTGATTTTTCTACAGCTCTGTAAGCTCATAAATACATACATTCATAGATACACGCCTTTTTCCTCAAGTCGAAAGGGTAGGCATAGGTTCAGATGGGCCTCTTTTCACCGTAGGTTGCACCATCGCGGTATATAGATGTGACAAGTGGTGAGTTCATCGCCGCCATTGCTTCCCACGACTGACTCTGCTAATGCTTTCTTTTTGTGAATGACTGAGCAACCATATAAAATACAATTTTTTCACTGTAAGCTCAGTCCTATAATTTTTTTATTTTCTAGGCTAAAAGTGGATTTACGTACCCGTGGTGTGGCCGGCCCAAGAATAGACCCCTCCATCTCCTCCCGTGGATGTCGTAAAAGCCGACTAAGAGATTACCCGGACTTGTTGATAAGATTGGTTGGTATAAGATTTGTCCTGGCTGCTAGCTTATTATGGAATGTGTTATTACTGGGAAAAAGCATTAGCAGCGTCAGCCTTGGGACGCAATGGCGGCTATGAGATCAACACTTGTCACGTCTATTTCCCACAATGGTGCAACCCTTGTAAAAAGAGGCCCATTTGAGGCTCTGCCCTACCCTTTCGGGGAAAAAAGCGAGTGTCTATGTACTCGTATATATGCCTCCTATTATTATATTATTATTATTAGCCAAGTATTCTTCGGGCACGTATCGCGACGCAGAGAGGTGTCCATTGAACGCCTTGTTGTACAGGGTAGAGTTGACGGCACACGAGCACGGGGTAGATCGCCCATGAGATGGACTGACCAAATCAAGGCAGCTTTGGACGGTCCACTGCATGAATGCACCAGGGAAGCTGCGATGCGAGATGAGTGGCGAAGGATTGTGAAGCGAGCCACAGACCCTGAAGTGACGACCATGACTAATCTGCCAAGAATGTAACGACGAAGAAGATCCTAGCCTCTACAAATACTGCTAGTATTTTTATTTTATTATATTTTACTGAATATTTTGTCTACTTTTAAAAGTATTTTCTTCCTACTTATACAGCTCAGCGTAGAGGCCAACGAAAAACAGGTCAATGCAAACTTTTCGTCAATTAGTTTGTTGAATGAAGCCTGTTGTTTTTTTCGGCATTTTTGTTCAGAAACTTTGTGATCAAATATGGTGAAAATTAATTACAGAGTTTAGTCAAAACAACAATTTAAAAGTTAGATACTTGTTTATTTTATCAATATATAAAATCGTTGCGTGACTGACTGGCTGAATGACTGACTGACTGACTGACTGACTAACTGACTGACTGACTGACTGACTGACTGACTGACTGACTGACTGACTGACTGACTGACTGACTGACTGACTGACTGACTGACTGACTGACTGACTGACTGACTGACTGACTGACTGACTGACTGACTGACTGACTATCAACGCACAGTCCTTGAGAAATTTGGAGGGTATATTCCTTTTGTGGCTTAGAGGTGCACTAAGAAAGGAATTTGGAAAATTCACCCCCTAAGGGGTACAGCGGGGTGTTTAAGTTTGTTTGGAAAAGTACACGCGGACGAAGTCTCGGGCATTCCGCTAGTTTGTCATAAAAAATCTTCGATTTATAATGGTTATTTTTCGGAAATAAGCATGTATAATAGTTAGGACGTAGGAAGTAGGTGAATGGAGGCGGCTCGTGGATTTCAATTGGATAGGCCTATGGAGTTGACTTCATCTGCTGATGATGATGATGATGACACAAAAAACCTGTTAAAGAATTAACATTGAATGCGTACGGTTCCCGGTATACATGTTACAGCCAAAGTGTTGATTAAGAATATGTTAGTAGTATCCTTACTAATACCACTATACCTATTTCTGTCGCAAAGCAGTAGTGCTCGCATCGCTGTGTTCCGGTTTGAAGGGCATGGGTGCCGGTGAAAGAACAGGCACATGAGACTTTTCCTCTTTATGTCTCAGGGTGGCGGGCGCAGTGCAATGCCGCATAGGGTGCGTCCTAGGTGGACGTGACCTTTGAGGTAATGCACTGTTAAATGCATCAGGTGGGCCATATTGCTCAGTCATTCAAAAAGTTAAGCTGAGCTGGCAATTTACACATAGAACTTTACTATTTATACTCTGTGAGCAAATACAATCTTTAGGAATTCTTTATTATCTCTAATTCATCCATTAGACTGTAACATGAATATAAAATTGCGTTCCCGAGATGCTAATGTCATCGGCAGCGCGCCGGAACACTACTACAATGAGATAGGTTGTGGCCACGAAATCAGCGTGTAAACACTTCGACCAATTTATTTTGATTTGGTCGAAGTGTAAACACATAGGAACACCATAATGTTTTTACCAGCTATTAGTCCAGGTAACGAATACATGTTACATGTGGTATTCTCACTTTTTTTTAATAAACACCCGACCTATATAGCTCATAATCTTACCAACAAATTTACCAATACTATCTACGCCCCAATTAAATTTCATGAAGATCGGATTAACGGTTCGGAAGTTATGCTCGGACAAACATAAATACATTCAAAAGCCGATTCTTCCAAGTTCTCGCTTCACTCGTTCAAATACTTTTGAAGATATATTTTACCCCCTGTAACTTGGTTATTTTTAAAGTTATATAGCAATGTATGACAAAAACGTGAGGTAAACAAGTAAATCATTAGTAAGTAATCACAAGTTAGTAAGTCATTTTTGAAAATCTACCGTTTTTCGGAGCTAGCTTGGCAAAATTAGTAAAATTTCCTGTGACGGATAGTTTTTGAGATGAAAGCAAAAAAAACAAAATGGGACCTTCTTTATGCCCCCCCCCCCCCCTATGGCTTTGCTCAGAGGGGTAAGGACTGTTAGTATGTTTGTCTCCTAATTAGTCCAAACAATGTTCCGAAGTCAAACTTTCTGCTTTCGACTTTTCCATCCACATGTATTCGTTACCTGGACTATAGCAACTTTTTAGGGTACTACGTAGCTTAACTAATCTCATTAGGTAGGTACAGGTATTCTATTTCACGTAGTCCGTTTGGCTATGTTTGTCATAGTACATGCACAAGCACATTGTTTTAGTGTACGTAAGCTCAGGAGCAATTAGTCTCGACCATGATGTGGTCTGGGTCCACCAGTGCTTATTGTGTTCACGTCAGATTTTGGCAGCAAATACCGTACTAAACTATAAAACTACCATAAGCTTCTAATGACGACCTTTGTGGCGCGGCGGGTGAGTAGCTGGCTGTCATGAGAAAGGTTGCGGTTTCAATTCCCACTGCGGGACTAATGTTGTATGATCTGTAACTGCAAACATTTGATTCGGGTCTGGGTGTTTGGTACCATGATACCAAACACCCATAATAACCACGACATAATAACCTAGTGCAGGATTAGAACTATTATGTGACTGCGGAGGTAGCTACAAATTCTTATTTTTTTTAATGTAATGCTTGTAATCTTTTTATTTTGAACAAAGCATAGAAAGCCCGCTCGTTCGCTAGCCACACGCTCCTGTTGCAGCGGAATAGCAACATAATGCTCGGCTTGCGATACGCTTGCGGTTAGATTTGTATCAGGCGCGCGCCGCGCTTTATGCGATGGATCCGAGCTGCGTAGCACGTGATGAATACTGATTCCCTGTTTGTTCGGAATGCTTGTGCAGAAATCCCTTTTTATTGCAACAGAAAATTTGCTGCTTTTTATTCAGGTAATCCGGTCTTAATTAGATAATTACTCAGGATCACGACTCGTGGCGAAAAACCATGTCTTATCTGCGGAGTAGCCGTGTAAGATGATGCGATACGATGCTGGTTTGATCTGTTAGCTCATTAGTGGACCCGCTAACACCACAACACACACAGGGACTTCATGATATAAGATAAGACGTAGTGTATAAGATGACCAACCACTTTTCTTCTTCTACTCTGATTTTATAGCTCGTTTCTGATTCACTCTTAAGACTGCGCTCCCGGAGCCAGGCAGATATCTTCGTACAAAAAAAAAAACGCCACGCGGCGCTCGAAAACACGGTTATTATTGAATATCTTGTGAAATATATATAATATTAAAAAAACCCCGTCTGTGAAACCTCCGTTTTATTGTATTGATTTTATTTATCAAATTTTTGACCCAATAATCTTTACTATATTGACAAACAATCGAATCTAGCCAAATGTAAGAGGTAATTTTGTGATATATTTTTATCGAGAAAATTTTGTCCTATCGTTTTTCTGTGTATAAGATCCGTCCGTATTATAATGTAGTATCCATGCATATTTTTAATTTTAATATTTTACTTAATTTAGTCAGTTAAAAATCTAATCTAAGATTGGTAATTTTGCGTTAACCCCGCCTAACGCTGCTAAATCATCTTCCGTAATTGTTAAAAAGCCAAGTTACCGCAAAACTCATACACGGAATAAATATTTGCAGAATATTTTGTCTAGTACCCGTAACACAAGCTCTGCTTAGCTTGGGGCTAGATGATGTTGTGTGAACGGGCCAGCATTATTTATTTTTACGAACACGAGCGTAGCCGCGGTTGGAAGCTAATAAAACAGGACAGGAATTCGTGGGCCAGGGTGTCAACATCCCTGATAATATATCGGATTCTTACTATTAGTGGATTAGTATATTCGGAGATGTAGGGATAATCTCCGAAAATACTAATCGACACAAACTTAGGTCTTTAAAACATTAGTGTGGATTAGAGCAAAGGAAGCAGGTTTCGAGAAGACAAAAACTATAATTTAAAACGACTAGCGTCCGCTCGCGGCTTCACTCGCTTTATAATGATAACAAGTAGCCTATGTCTCAATCCGGGTCCCATTTATCTATTGTTGATCATCGAAATCGGTTCAGTCATTCCGGCGCAGATGGCGGCAAACAAATATACAAACATCCGAACTTCCAAACTTTCGCATTTATAATCGTAGAAAGAATTGGGTCTGCCAATCAACGCACAGCTCGTAAGTCCGAAATATCTGGAGTTTGGCTGGTAGAATTACTTTTTTTACGGATCTAGGGGCGCACTGTAAGTTATTTCCGAAATTAAATCCGACAGGTGCAGCGTGGGGTTAAAGTTGGCATGGAAAAAACACCTAACATAAAACAAATTTTTTTGAGGTATTCGATTTTATAAGTATTCTTATTCTTATGGAGGGGTAAGATTTTACAAGCTTTTATTTAACTTGCAATGTATGTATGTTTGTCTGGGTGGAATCCGGGTGGAATCTTGCAAGTGAATTTTAAAACAGTTATCCTCAACCGATTCAGCTGAATTTGGCATAACTGTCAAGTTCTGATAACAATACAATATGATGGTGACAGCGAGCTGATCTGACGATGGAGACGGAAGGTGAACAACGGAACTCCTCGATGGATAATAGTAGACTGACCGACTTTAGGCTTATTTTGACCAGCACACGGTTACGATCACTAATTTTATAAAAACATGTATTGTATGAAATAGTACATTATGGTACTAGTGTGTAATGTTGGTGATTACCGCTGAGGTACCATTGAGACCCAAGCCGTAAGATGAGGGTCTTAAAAGAGCCGAGGACAATAACCATCAAAACACACGTGTATCATACGACGTTTTTCAACACACTTTTGAAGAAAATAATAATAAATCAGAAATACAAACTCTATGTAAATGCTCAACTGTCTCTATAACTCACTAATGAATAATAACAATTAAAAAGTCACAGTTTGATTACAGGTGTAAAACAGAAATACACACTTTATTTAAATGTTCAACTGTTGCTATAACTCACTTGTATTCACAATAATTGTATTGAATAATAACAATGAAAACGTCACAGTTTGATTAGGTACAGGTGTCATTATGTGCCTAATTGCGGTGAAATTAGAGCCACTTTATGAGCAAGTGTGTTAAAAAATATATTTTTCACAAAATTCTTATTTGATTACAAATCCTAAATAGTTCTTGACATCTTACCCTTTGTACAAACCCCTTGCATTGTAAAATTCCTGGCTTCGCGGAAAATGCCAACGATGTTGTAATAATACGGTTATAACTCTTAGCGAATTAATAAAAGCAGCATTAATTACTGAAATTGGACTTCTTGCCATTATGACAAGACACATTTTGCAATAGCCGGTCGGGTACCTCCAGGATGTATAGTTGGAGGGCAAGTTACAAGCTGAAAGAGGGCTTACTTAAAAACAGCTGGAGTTTTGGCGATTAATTGGTGAAAAACTCGAAAAATCACAATCTTACTTCGTATTAAATGATTATCTAAAAATCCTAAAGCGACTGATTTGTCAGTATACTGCAATCACCAATCCGCCTGCCAAGCGTGGTAATAGGTATGGCAAATCTCAGTTTTCTATTGGGGAGGCCCTTGCCCAACAGTGGACGTCTACGGCTAATTATGAAGAAGACAGGAATCAAACTCACTTGCGCTTCAGCCAGCTGTTCACCCGACACGCTAGAGTAGTAGTAGTAGTTTTATCGTAGTAGAGCTTTTTTGAAAGAGTTCGTCCTGGGAAGTACTACCACCATACCTATTTCTACCGCAAAGCAGTAGTGCCCACATTGCTGTGTTCCGGTTTGAAGGGTATGGTTGCCGGTGAAATTAAAGGCACATAAGACTTTTCATCTTTATGTCTCAGGGTGGCAGGCGTAGTGCAATGCCACATAGGACGCGTCCTAGGTGGACGTGACCTATGTGATAATACACTGTTCATAGGCAGAGGGTACCGCTTATCGTGGGTCATCTGCTTGTTTCGTCATTCTAAGTAGTATACAACAAAAATAAGCTACGGATGTCTTGATTTTGGTTTAAGATATTGTGCCAAAGTCGTGTCAGCTTTTTTATTTATCATTTTTATTTTTTATTTATTTATAATATGCCACTCTTGGAGCTGATGCGTGTTTATCTTATTCCTTACCAGAGCACTTTAAATGTTTGTCAAGTCTATTTTTGAAAGAATTCACCGAGGTGGCAGTTATCACTGAGTTTGGTAACCGGTTTCAAGTGCGCACGACGCGATTTGGCAATATGTGCATCCTCGGATTGCTGTACTTGGCCCGCGTTGCAGCTTCAGCGAGTGTCCTCTGAGCCCTATATTATTGTTCATGGTATATAGTGTTTGTGATACATCTGGTATATTGTAGTGGTTGTTTAGGATCTTGTAAGTCTCTATTAGGTCTCCACACTCTCTACGTTGCTGAAGGGTAGTTAATCCAAGTTCGTGAAGTCGTTCCTCATTATTTAAGTGTTTCAAGACTAGTACCATTTTTGTAGTCCTGCTTTGTACACGTTCGAGAAAGTTTTTGAAGTACGGGCTCCAAATCTGGATTGCATACTCTAATTATGGCCTCAGATAATGTCTTATACAGTTTTGTAAACAACATCATCATGATAGTTCATCGATTCCCGTCCCCAGGATTTCAATGTATGGAAGAGGCATCTTGAAGGTCTCTATTGGGTCTACGCGCTCCCTACGTGTTTTTACGATAGCATTTCTCGTGATTTGACCCTCACATCCCGGAGTGCAATAGTGGACGTAATAAATAACGAGGGATGCAGGCGGCCACTAAATTAGCTTTGTGCTGGATCCTGATGTCTGAACTGGCTTGCTTTAAGGGGGGTGACGGAAATTATTATCTCCGTTGCGAAGAATATGGCACGGTGGAAACCAGGCTTGATGACCTCTCTGGTGTAGTCGGCGAGTTCAGAATCCTGAAATAAAATTCGTGGGATGAATCCATGGGATTAATACGGATGCACTGGAGATGTAGGCTGAGATCTTAGAGAATTAAAAAAATTGTCGGCTAGGTATATAATCAAATGCGAGAGTTACGGGTACAACTAGTAAATTATGATCTTGTCTCAGTTTGCTCATACTCAACGTCACTGCATTGTTTGTTTATACCACCCAGTTTGTGTATATAGATACCCATGAGACCTATTGATACTGTGATTGACATCTGGGTCTTGTCGCGGATTTGACTTTTTTTTTAATACAGCTTCTTGTCACGGATCAAACAGATGTCCCACCTGATGTAAAACGGTAACCTCAGCCTTTAACAATGCATTTTCTCATAGGTTACGTCCACCTAGGCCGCACCATTTGAGGCATTCACCCGTCACCCTGACACATAGAGATGAAAAGTGTCATGTGCCTGTAATTTCACCGGCATACCCTTCAAACCGGAACACAGCAATGCGAGCACTACTGCTTTGCAGCCGAAATAGGTATAACTTCCCCGGACTAACTCTCACAAAAAAGCTCTACTACTAAAAATTATATAGTCTTATATAGTATAACCAAACAATGTTCTGGCAAATAAAAGTATCTTATCTAATCTTATGTTATACCGCTGTGCCCGATGGCTTTTGAATTTACGTGATCCGATCTCTTTTTTCCAGCCAGCACAACATAAAAAAAAATACAAAAAAGGCTGCATTATTTCCTCTCAACCCCACAAATATACTTTCAAAATCCTATTTATTTTACAGCTAAACTCCAAAGCTGTATATCGCACCTCCGCAAAACAGTTTAAGTCGCCGTTTGTGCAAAAATAACTCTGTGTTGGTCACGTTGCCTCAAAGCCAGCATAAACTGTGCAAAAACTGGGCACTTTACCACGGATTAGGGGTCCGGTGCAGTGCACTTTATAAAGCACATACAAATAACAAGAAGATCCTTATAACGAGGGTTATCATCATCGTCATCATCAGCCGTTACACGTCTACTGCTGAACGACACCTTCCCTATAAAATCCTATAGGAATGCTTGGTGGATTGGTGATCGTAGAAATTTTAACGCCAGTCTTCTGTCTTCATACAAAAATAAGTTTTTGTGAAAATAATATTTTTCAATACAAGCTTTTATAAAATTAGTGATTCTAACCGTGTGTTGATCAAAATGAGCCTAAACACGGCCAGTCTACTATTATCCATCGAGGAGTTCCGTTGTCCACCTTCCCAGTTGTCCAGTTGTCTCTATCATCAGCTCGCTGTCACCATTATATTATATTGTCATCAGAACTTGGCAGCTATGTGCAGGTATGCCAAACTTCACCCCAATCTGTTGAAAAAAACTGCTTTAAAATTCAGTTTCAAGATTCCACCCGGATTCCACCCAGACAAACATACATACATTGCAAGTTAAATAAAAGCTTGTAAAAATGCTGCAGTACGAAATAAAACACTTATAAATAGGCATCCTAAACGGTTTAAGCTAACATCTTTCAATGTGACGAAACAGAGCATCGGACAGCTTTCTAATGATTTATATACCTACTTGCTAGTGCGCATGTAATTAGTCATAAAGTCCATCAAACTAATTACTGCGCGTAGTGTCTGAGCACACAGCACAAGTGTTTGCTGTTAGAGTTTACCTAGGTGATGAAGTGGCTGACAAATTGACAAAGTGGCATCGTGGAATATACTCCTATATAGGTACGTCTTATATACAGGCAAAGGCAGCATGTCCAATTATCTCCAAATGAACTGAACCTGATGGCAGAGTCATTCTGTATGCAAAAAGTAGATGTTGGCCCACTTTGATTTCTTTGTTATTAGCAGGGACCACAAGGTTAAAAAATAAACTGTACCTACCTATAAATCTAAAAATCGTGCTTAGCCTTTGTTCGGTGTAGGACAGATTCTGGATATCGATCTGCATACCTACCTATTTTGACGACCTCTGTGGCGCGGCGGGCGAAGTTTCGCCTGCGACGCAGGAGGTTGCGGGTTCGATTCCCGCCTCGGAACAAATATTTGTGCGATCTGCAGATATTTGTTCAGGGTGTTCTGTATATTTTCTATGTATATTAAAAAATATCTATCTATGTAATATATTGTATTAGGTAAGTATATCAGTTGTCTAGTACCCTTAACACAAGCTCTGCTTAGCTTGGGGCTAGATAATGTTGTGTGAACTGTCCAGCATTATTTATGATTTATTTGTTTATTTCATTTTACTATGGGGTATGTAAGGCCACTCCTAGGCCTCGTCCAGCAGTGGACGTCTGTATACCAGCTACTGAATGCTGGGTAATGATCCCGATATGATGTGAGTCTCCGAAGTGAGAAGAGAAACGTGTGAAACTGAAGCTAAGGCCAAACCAACGCGTTCAGCCCGCGTCCGCGGTGGCGTGCACGGTGGTGATCCAATGTCTTACCATGGATCGCCACCGTGCACGCCGCTCAGGACGCAGGCTGAACGCGTTGGTTTGGCCTTAGCTTAAATGTATCTGAATAATGTATTACATAAATTGACAGAATGTATAACAGCATTTATCGTTGAAATGGAATCGACATCGGGATAAAAATCAGCAAGAGGTAGCGTATGGCGCATTACCATACATGAATTATTGAGCCCATGCAGATGTGAACAGCTGAACGCTCTGAGTGGGTTCAGTACGTATATACGTATTTATTTTAACCAAAAATGCTACATCATTTTACAAGTTTGTTTTTTAACTTGCAATGTATGTCCTGGTGGAATCTTGCAACTGAATTTTAATGCAGTTATCCTCAACCGATTAAGATGATATTTTGAATAACTGTCAAGTTCCGATGACATTGCAATATTATGGTGACAGCGAGCTGATCTGATGATGGAGATGAAAGGTGGACAACGGAACTCCTCGATGGATAATAGCAAACTGGCCGTGTTTGGTCTCATTTTCAAATTTGTTTGATCAGCACAGCAAATTTTTCGACCACAAATTTTTATTTTTACCTTGTATTGAACAAGTAATTAATTTTGTTAAAATTAAAAACCCTCAACGCAATGAAACGGCTGAACCGGTTTTGATCAAACATAGCTAAGAACACTCCCGATAAATTCACCTTTCAAACAAAAAATAAAAAATCTAAATCGGTTCATCCGTTCAGGCGCTACGATGCCACAGACAGATGCACAAACACACACACAAACACGTCAAACTTATAACACCCCGTCGTTTTTGCGTCGGGGGTTAAAAATATTACTATTCACAAAAAACTCATTAAGGTTGCACTTCACGGCACTGCGGAACCACTATTTCTATACAAATAAAGGAGACTTTAGGACCATTCGGTTGACTTTGCAAAATGTATGCTAGCATCATAGATCATCATCATCATTAGATTAAGCAACTTGTGATGGATTTAGCTTCCCAATATCTATGGTTCAAAATTCAATTTGGTTCTCGATTCACGCACGATTTATAGATTATCTATATACATGTAATAAAACATTAGCAACTGGAGTCTCTGTACATTGAACATTGAAGAAAAGTAATCGAAACAGAAACGAAGAAAGAATAAAGTAAAAGTAAGTAAGTTTAAAGAAGAGTCACACAAATCTGCAAAATGAGTATTCTTTTCTGTCTGTCTGTCTGTTTGTTCGCGCACATCTCCGAAACTACTGAACGTATTTTCATGTGGTTTCTCATGTGGACTGAACTTAATTTGGAGCAGAATATATGATTTACCGGAAGTCGTTTTTTATTTTTTATTTTATTACTACTAGAATGACGGAACTAGCAGATGGCCCACGTGATGTTAAGCGGTAACCTCTGCCTATGAACAGTGCATTACCTCATAGGTCACGTCAACCTAGGAGTTCATTTAACAGTTTTGTATTTTACTTTTCTACTGTTAGAAGTTAGCAGTTACTAGCAAATAGCTTCACGCCATCGCGAAGCTCGGGTAATCAGCTGGTATGGTAACTTAAAACAAATTAATATGTTATTGCTCTATACCTATATACTTAGTGAGAGCACAAAATAAATAATAGTACAAGTAGTAAGAGACTTAAAAAAAACGTAAAAAGAATTGGGCTTAGTGTGTCTTAGCCGTAGAATTTTCATTCTAAACTACATTTCCTACGTCAAATCCTTGCATCCTTTGCATACCTGGCTATCATCATCATCATCATCATCAGCCTATATCAGTCCACTGCTGGGAATAGGCCTCTCCCAATCCCTCGCGCCATTTCGACTGATTTCCAACTTTTCCCATCCACTACCAGCCTTACGCAGATCGTCGCTCCACCTAGCCAGGGGGCGCCCCACTCTACGTTTACCAAGACGTGGTCTCCACTCTAGAACACGTTTACCCCAGCGGTTGTCGGTTCTTCGGAATATGCCCATTGTCATTTCAGCTTGCTAATTCTTTGAGCTACGTCGATGACCTTAGTTCTCTGTCGGATAACTTCGTTGCGGATTTTATCCATCAGAGAAACTCCGAGCATAGCTCGTTTCATAGCCCGCTGAGCGACATTGAACTGATGGACTAGGCGCACCGTGAGTGTCCACGTTTCGGCTCTGTAACTTAGCACCGTGACCAGGCTATACCAACTTAAAATAAAGGAAGTTGAAAACGTCAATAAAATTGTCTGTTTTATGATATTGAACCCCAAATATGTGTTATTCATAAGATAAGTCGAGTTAGGGAAAAAAACGGGGTAAATCGAGCGGTTGCACGACAACACGCTTATGACACCTGGAAACTTGGCCATTTGGCGGAGTTTATCGAGTGTTTGAGTTTTGTATAAAAATCACCGGCCGTTTTTATGTATCGTCGTGTTTTTGTAGTGAAATTAACCCTGCGTGGTGCGTGCGCACCCTGGATCTTTCACCATCGTTCTCAAAGTCCTTTCCATGTCATCATACCTCAAGCTGGTGAACCTGAAGCAGAGTACAAAGATGAACCAGTGTTTTTTTTTCTAATATAGGCTTGCGTTTGGCTACATCTCACCTGATGGGAAGCGACGATGGGGCCTATTTAAGCACGCTCGCCTAAAAGATGCCTATTAACTGTTCGTTTGAAGATGCCCAAGTTGTATGATAAAGGGAATAAAGAAGCCGGAAGAGAGTTCCAGGCCTTTGCTGTCCGCATGATGAAAGAGCTCGAGAAACGGTTTGTACGCGACGGTGGTAGTTCGACAACAAAAGGGTGAAACGCCTTTCCACGTCTGGTCATCAGGTGGCGGAATGGAGACGAGGGGATTAAATCGTGCAGCTCCTGAGCACACTTACCAAAATGTATTTCTGCGGCCTCCACCGCGGCTCCAGCCATGGTGATTTTTCCACTGAGGTGAGAGGGGGCCAATGTGTCAACTTAAGCAAGTGGCGTCCCACACAAAGGCTCGCCCCCGCTCCCAGGGAAACAAGGGCTTTTTGCCATCATCACGGGCTAAGCCCACAGTTTCAAGAACACTCCACATCTTCTACTCATGATCCCTGCCCATAAGACCTCTTTTTACACCCAATATTTTACGGCAACTTCGAACCGCTTGTGGAACTCTCTTCCAGTACAAGTCAGGAAAGCCACTTCCATGGGAGTCATCAAGTACAAACTGTACCAATACTTTTTATCATTGCAAAATGTCCAACTAAATTGAGCGCTTATAAAAAATAAGATAATAAAGGTCACACAACATTATCTAGCTCCAAGCTAAGCAGAGCTTGTGTTATGGGTACTAGATCACTGATATACTTAAAATAATATATAACATACTAGCGTCTCGCCCCGGCTTCGCACGGGTAGCCCCCGGTGAAAAACAACCCCCCCCCCGAAATTTTATTACTTATTCTGTTATTCGGAACGGAGAAGAATATCCAAAAAAGATATAACTAACATCGGTCCAGACGATCTTGAGTTATAAGTACTTAGTGTAACTAACACAACTTTATTTTATATATATAGATATAGATATTTTTTATTATGCATAGAAAAATACCCGGAACACCTAGAACAAATATCTGCGATCGCACAAATATTTGTTCCGAGGCGGGAATCGAACCCGCAACCTCCTGCGTCGCAGGCCAACCTTCGCCCGCCGCGCCACAGAGCTCGTCGTTATGTTATTTATTGAATTATTTTTATGTATTATATTATGTTAAGTATTTTAGCTAGTTATTTAGAGTTAACCATTTAATCTCGACCTATAATGATTCCCAATAGCTCTACGTTATACAAAGGTTGGCTGGAAGAAAATGCTAATTAGCATTAAGTTCGCCTATGTACTGCATTTTTTTTTTTTTTTTTTTTTTTAATACTTCTTGTATTACGATACAATCTGATGTTAAGCGGTAACCTCTGCCTATGAACAGTGCATTACCTCATAGGTCACGTCCACTACTGCTTTGCGGCAGAAATAGGTATGGTGTTAGTAATTCCCTGGACGAACTCTTTCACAAAAAAGCTCTACTACTACTTGTCTTGTGCATTAAAGATTGTTCTATCTATCTATCTAACACTAAGTGCTATCTAAGTTGATAGTGTTAAGGGCCCGTCTCAGGAGCCGTGACGGTAAAACCTGGCAGCACTCTTATGACAGGAGATACCATGGGTCTCATAGGTACTTATCGATGTCGCTGTCACATGAACAACGATGGGGCTCACACATAAGAGCACCGAGTCTGAGCCCCAACGCTACCCGAAAAGTCCTATTATCCAGCAGTTTTCCGATGGATTTCGATGGAATGGCATTGAGTCCGGATTCATGTTGCGAGACAGGCGGGCTCTGTTGCGATCACTGAATACATTTTTAACCAAACAGTCAATAGGTCGTGGACAACGGGAAGGGATTTTGTGACTTCCCGCTGACCACGTTAATGTGGTCAAGATAACGTGGACATCGGGAATAAACCGTTTTCTGCACCAAAGGAACGTCCCACTCAGTTTGTTGGATTTATTTCTGTGACACGTTATCATAAGGGCAAATAATAAAAAATAAAATAAATAAAATAATTCTCTTTTGTTATCAAATTGGTTTTACTCTAAACATCAATTTCCATTATTTTTTTATCAAAGGTTGTCCCACTCAGTCACCTTTTATATCAACAATAGAGAAAAATTCTAAAGATACTCTGAAACAAGACAGGACTTCTTAGAGTTTTCCTAGAATTACTTAGTTTACAAAGAACAACAATCAAACCTTTCATCACATCAATTTAATGTTCTTTCAACTGTAATGTTCTCAGAATACATTCGTTTCATTGTGTTCGCGATACGAGAGATTTATTTAAGGTAATTGTGTGTACCGAACGGAGGAGAAATAAATAAGAGAGCGCACTTGCTTTATGTAAACGTAGGGGGATATCGCAGCCCAGTGGGAACCAACCCAATATTCTAATCTGTAAAAGTAAACAGGCTATGCGTTTCTTCTCAAGCCACGCGTAGTGTTCCGAAGAAGTGCAGACCCTCCATAACTCGACAAGGGTATCCGAGATTTTATTTGATTAAAATCACAAAAATATTTTTATCACTCGTACTTACATTAATTATTCAATCACTTCAGTTCTTCGTCGTCTTCTTCATTTTTAGGGTTCCGTAAAAAAAAATACGGAACCCTTATGGATTCATCATGTCTGTCTGTCTGTCCGAGTATGTCACAGCCACTTTTTTCCGAAACTATAAAAGCTATGCTGTTGAAACTTGGTAAGTAGATGTACTATGTGAACCGCAAAAAGATTTTCAAACAAAAAAAGAAAAAAAAACAATAAATTGTTGGGGTTCCCCATACTTAGAACTGAAACTCAAAAATCTTTTTTTCATCATACCCATACGTGTGGGTGTCTATGGATAGGTCTTTAAAAATGATGTTGAGTTTTCTAATATTTTTTTTTTCTAAACTCAATAGTTTGTGCGAGGGAAACTTCCAAAGTGGTAAAAAGTGTGCCCCGTAACTTCTAAAATAAGAGAATGATAAATCTTAAAAAAAAAAATGATATACATTACCATGTAAACTTTCACTCAAAATTGGTTTGAACGAGATCTAGTAAGTAGTTTTTTATTTTTGGGGTTCCCCATACTTAGAAATGAAACTCAAATTTTTTTTTTCATCATACCCATACGTGTGGGTGTCTATGGATAGGTCTTTAAAAATGATATTGAGTTTTCTAATATTTTTTTTTCTAAACTCAATAGTTTGTGCGAGGGAAACTTCCAAAGTGGTAAAAAGTGTGCCCCGTAACTTCTAAAATAAGAAAATGATAAAACTAAACAAAATATATGATGTACATTACCATGTAAACTTTCACTCAAAATTGGTTTGATCGAGATCTAGTAAGTAGTTTTTTTTGAATACGTCATAAATCGTAATCCATCCAGGAACTTCTATATTATGTTACTTGCTGCTACGGAACCCTTCATGGGCGAGTCCTGCTCGCACTTGGCCGCTTTTTTTAATTTTGGCATGGATACGACGAATTCATCGAGAGAATCTTCTCAATTTTGATTATAGCGTGTTTGGCCCATTTTGATCAATACACGGTTCTGATCACTAATTTCCTAAAAGGTCCACCTTCCGTCTCCATCATCAGATCAGCTCGCGGTCACCATAATATTGTATTGTCATCGGAACTTGACAGGTATGCCAAATTTCAGGTCTATCGGTTGAGGACAACTGCTTTAAAATTCAGTTGCAAGATTCTATCCGGATTCCACCCACACAAAAATAAATACATAACAAGTTTAATAAAAGCTTCCATAACAAGTAATTAATTTTGTAAAAATTAAAAAAAAAACCTCAACGCAGTGAAACAGCTAAACCGATTTTGATCAAACATAGCTATGAACACTCCCGACAAATTCACGTTTCCAACAAAATAATAAAAAAAAACGGTTTATCCGTTCAGAATTATGATGCCACAGACACACACACACACACACACACACACACACGTCAAACTTATAACACCCCGTCGTTTTTGCGTCGGGGGTTAAAAATACAAATGCAAGTTTCATTACGGGAGGTAAAATTAGAATTAACAAAGTTATGTTCAGGGATTTTTATTGCATAGGTTTCATGCCACAGCATCCCAGCATCAGTGAAACTTTCAACTACCTACCTACCTATTACGGCTTCCGAGATATACCCTGACAGACAGACAGTCGTCTTAGGCTATAACAGGTTCCCATTGGCACTACGGAATCCTAAAATGGAGCTGATATGCTGCATATAGGAAAGTGTATGGTAAATTGTTACGCGTTATTTTTTCGGCAGCTGGTGGCGTACTGGTTCGATTTAATTTAAGTTAATTTTAAAATATTGTCTTTATAAGTATGAAATCAGTTTATAGCCTAATAAATCCCAGGTAGATATGTATCTCTGAATCACTTACATATTCTAAACCAGCCTCATATATTAGGTGTTTACCTATGTAATTGCCGTTTTGTATGGAATAAGTGAAAGTACTTATTTTTTAACTTTTTTATTTCTGTTATTCAAAGTAATTACCCATGCAATCGACGCATCTTTGCCAACGCATTGGTAGTTTATTGATGCCCTTCTTGTAAAAATCAGCTGGACGGGAGGCAACAAACTCTTCAAAGGCATTTTGTACTGCCTCTCGGGAATTGAATTTTTTACCCACTAAAAAGTTGTCTAAATTTTGAAAAAAATAATAGTCGGTAGGTGCAAGGTCTGGTGAGTATGGCGGATGAAGGAGAGCTTCCAACCCCAGCTCTTGCAGCTTGGAGACTGTCTGTTGTGCAGTATGGGGTCGCGCGTTGTCGTGAAGGAGCAGTGGGGACGACCGATTGACCAAAGCTGGTTGCCGATGTGCAAGCTTCTCCATCAGTGTCTCCAGTTCTTCACAGTACACATCTGCAGTAATGCTCAGGCAGTTTTGTAAAAAGCTGTGGTGAATCACACCCGCACTTGACCACCAAACAGTAATTACAATTTTTTTTAAAGTATTCATTATGAAGAAAAAATTACAAATGTAATGAAATTACAACGCTAATCAATAAACAAAAGAGTGAGTTTGTAAAAATAATGTCATGTTTTTAAAACAAAATTAATTTGAATTTAGAATACAAAGCCATTCCAAAGTTTTTTTTTCAATTTAAATGACCAGTACTGAAGAACAGCAATTTCATGGGTATTATTTACCAACCTCATAACATATTTATGGCTGATAGCTGAAGACTTCCTGGGCTCGATAGGTTACTCAGTATAGTATTTTACCTCTGTGAATTCATAATATTTTTCCGCAAAACCTTACCCGGTAATTTATGTAATAATTTTCTTAGAAATTAAATATTGCTCTAAGTGATAATAAAGTGATTTATTTTTCGTTTGCTTGGACTAAATGGAATAAACAAGGACACTTAAGTCCTAATATTTGTTTCACTGACTGGTAAGAACTTTTTTTTCTAAAAATTTCTTAGAATACTTACTAACCTAACCTAATATGGAAGAGGATAATAAAAGTATATACATGGGATTATATACATATTTATTTATAAGAATACGTATTTACAAATCACATGCGAAATTTATATAAAAAAGTTGGCAAGTACCCTTTCGCGACCACACTTGAAACTTTACTAAAAAGGGCATCAAAGCAAAGTTGAACACAATGAGGACATACTCGAAGAACACAGCGTGCATTAGGTCAAGCACTCAACTTATTTGAAATAGGGCAAAATTAACTTAGTTATATCTTAAAATGGGGTAATCGCAGCTCAGTTTTCTCCGGTACAAGTTAGCTACTTTCCATAATTTAGGTAAACCTAGCTCAATTGCTTCTAAACAGAGAGGCTATTTATTCAAATGGTCTGTAGACAACTAGAGAAGATTAATACATTGAGCTGCGAATATAAAATCTGCCTTAAGTTAGGGCAAATTGGACTATTTGTAAGGGTAAATCTATATCTCAACTTGAAGGAGCATGTTCAACCGTTGGTTCTTAAGTTAGTAGAGGCTTGTTGAAGGACACTGAGATGTTTTTAGGGTATGGTGGTATTGTTGTCTGATTAGTAGTGTCCGTAGTGACCGCCGAGTCCGCCGTAACCGAGTCCAGAGCTGTATCCACCGTATCCGGCGTATCCGCCGTATCCGGGGTACGATACCTGGTTGGCGTAGCTCACTGCGGGGTAGTGGCCGTATCCTGGAGAAAAAATAACGGCATAAGTAAGGTAAAGAGTGTACTTCATTGCGCCTGACACCCTGATCAAGTGGTAAGTGACAGGCACCTAAAGAGCACCCTTCAAACCACAGCTCAGTTAGTTCTATAATTTGAGTAGGTAGTTGAAATTGATACTACCTATATCTATATATTTATAAAACAAAGTCGTGTTAGTTACTCCACTCAGTTACACGTTAGTTACATTCAATATTGGCTGGACCGATGTTAGTTATCTCTTTTTTGGTGGATTTTTCTCCGCTCCGAATAGCAGATTAAGTAATAAAATATCAGGAGAGGGGGGGGGGGGGGGGGGGGCGGGGGGGGGCTGTTTTTCACCGGGGGCTACCCGTGCGAAGCCTGGGCAAGTCGCTAGTTGAGAATAAAGTAAGGATGTATTGACCTCTCACTCCCGACTTAGAGGTCAGCCTTGCAGTGAGCGTGGGATCTGACACGCGATAATTACCTTCCTTGAATGGTGTTTGTTCATTATCTATTATCACCTCTCGAACAATGATATGGTGTATTAGGCATGCCTACTTAGCACTGTGGTTCCTTCACTCGGATAATGTCACAATAATATATTTATAATGCTTTAAAAGTACCGATGATTACTATAGCACTGTAGGATTTCTTTGTTGACCCTTTTTTCTAAGGAACAGCTAAAAGTATCAACTTCAAATATATATAAAATATAAAAAAACTATTGAGAAGCGTAAAAAATCAAGCTTCTAATTCAATGCATTAAAACCATATAGCAAATAGTGTTTATATTTTTAAATGAAAATGGCCAAAGTATGATACCTTATATGGTTCTTCCAGTAACAAAACTTGCAAAGCAAAAAAATAAAAAAAAACAAAAAAAAAAAACACACAAAGCCTCTGCATTGTGACCACAAATAAAGGACACTATAATCTTTCCAGTATGCTTTTGAAGTACAGAACCCCTAGGATGCGAGTCTGCATTTATTTTTAACTAGCGAGTTTCAGGATGAAAAACAGCCCGCCCCCCTCTTATATCCGTCTCCTGGTTCTAAGCTACCTCCCCACCAATTTTCAATTTTCAGCCAAATCGGTTTAGCCGTTCTTGAGTTATAAATAGTGTAACTAACAAGCTTTCTTTTATAGATGATTGTGTTATCAGCTTTTTTGTTTGGTTTGGTATAGACTACCTCGTTACACTACCGGAGTAAGGAGTAACTAGTAAAATTACTTACCACCGCTGCTGTATCCACCGAGACCCGAGTACCCGTTGTATCCTCCATAGCCGCCATATCCGCCATAACCGCCATAGCCGGCGTTGTGGTTGGTGGTGTATGCTACCTTGCTAACTCCGATGGGAGCAGCTGTGGACAAGAAAAGATAATTTTGATGATTGCCGAATATCATTAATTTGGGATAGTGGGGAAAGCGAATATGGCGTGCTGTGGCAATCAAACGCCATATCAAAACGCACCGCAGTCGCACCGCGTTGGCCGTGACGTGACGTCTCTCGTACATTTCCTAGGATCTCCTCGCAGCCAGCCGCAGCCCGATCGTTGCCACAGTGTGCGGTGTGCCGATGCTTTTACTATTTTTTCATCACCACCAGCCTACAATAGTCCACTGCTGGACATAGGCCTCGCTCATAGAATGCCACGAAGAACGGTCTTAGGCCACCTCTATCGAATGACTTCCTACGACCTCTATTAAGTCGTTGGGCCTTCCTCTACTATTTTCTTGCTTTGGGTAAATATGCGTAGGCTTAGGAAAAAAACAGGCAAGATTCCATTGAACTATAAACACGGATCATATTTGTCTCCTAGTTCCCTTTGTACAAAAATCACTCATTTTTGTAACCTTGCGAGTTTCGTATGAATAACTCCATTCACCGCTAGGGCAGTTTTTGTTCAATGGATTTGTACAAAAAATGCGTATTGAATCCTAATCGAAGGTTCAATGTTGGGGGAATCTGTGCGGAACTGATGCGGTGGATCGAAGAGGTGTTCGCATGACTGGCTGGACTCTGATTGAGATGACCAGAGTCTCTGTACATTCGTTTAAACCAATCTTGTGCAAAGGGCATTTGGGAATCATTTTGTTGCTAATTATTCGAGCGAAGTCTTGGAGTCTAATTGCAGAATGCGGCGTTTGTATGTGTGTTTGCTTGTAAATATGTCTGTTCTTGATGAAACTTGGTATGTGAATGAACTGTGCTTGATCGATACAGGAGCTTTTGGGCTACGGGGGTCCACGCGAGATCACATCTGGGACGAATTACTAAGCTACCCGATTAGCCACGCCAATTCTTATACATCTTTATTTGACAACAAAACATGAGATGATAAGACAAAGCACACAATACCAGCACAGTATGCCAAGGACTCTCTCACATTATGTAATTAGTTTGTGACATTGTGTTATTATCACAGAATAATGAATAGTTTTACAAGTGCCCATTACGGTGTAATGACCTGGCCGAAGACACTGATTGCAGGTCTAGTTCTGGTCGTTAAACTTGTGCCACATACAAGCGGATGCTCTAGAATTTCCTTGGAAAATTGTAGATTGAAAAATGATGATTAGTGACGTAACATTTGCGAGGGCTGCGTCACATTAGTTATGCGAGAGTAGCTAAATACATTCATAAATTTCGTAGTGGAAATTTCGGCCCGCAGGCTGAGTGAGGTATGGGCTGAGTTGACTAAAGAATCCTAAACTAACTAATAATAACATTTTATGAGCAACAACGTGTAAAAACTGGATAAGAAAGAAAGGATATAATATATTTTTCTCTAATAAATGAAACTCAAAGTAGACACTTGAATCAAATGACTATTAGACAAATAATAAAGTACTTAATAGGGAAAATATTAAAAATAAATCATGTAATCAGGTAGGCAACAATAGGTCGCCTCAGCATAAGTTGCACTAAGACGTGAGTGGGGTGAGGCGCTGGGTTTCAGAAAGGGCCTGTGATGCCGCGAGCATCAATATATTATCAGATAAAGCAAGTTAGATAAAACAAATAAATAAATATAAATGAGGAAATACACAATAAGAAAAGAAAAATATTTGGAGGTAGGCAATAGTCGAGGATTCGATTTTGGGCTGTTATATAGGTAGGTATACAAAATACTAATGGACAGGTGTGGATCAATTACCATCATTAGATTGAGCTTTATATAATGTTATTTAATAATAAGAAACCTACATTTATCGTACTGAAAAGATCTATGAGTAGGTTCTACAACTAGGAGAGGTGAAAATACGGTTTCAATACCTGAAGCATATAATCTAGATCTTAAATTCAAACTCTTGACTGCACGGTCTCAGCGCTTTATACAAAAGGACCGATTTTCATGAATTTTAATAGTTTATGAAACTTTTCCCTCGGACTCAATTTATTGAGTTTCTTTTGCACATTCTGTGAGAGTAAAACATTTTAAGTGAAATAGTTTTAAAATAGATGATTCTTCATATAAACCCCAAGTAGTTTAAGCTTATCTATGGGTTACTTTAATTTAATCTTAGGTTACGATCTTAATAAATAGATGTTTTCAAAAACTGAATATTATTACATTTAGGCCCTTCGTTCACGACGCTAATTAAAAGTAGGTTACAAACTCAAATCAATAATGAGTAGCTAATATAACACTAGTTTTTCAATGGCGGTTCGTACACGACGCAACCAATCACAAACTAGTCTGTATCGTGTTAGTACCTTACTAATGACTCGCGACCCGACCAATAGTACAGGCAAATTAGGTGATTTTTAGCAAAAGTGTGGAAGTAATTAGATGTAGTCACAAAACCTTTTCAAATTGTTTAGTTTGGCTTAAAAATCACCTCTAATATAACTTTCAGCAAATTCACCACCCCGGAACAGGGTGAAATAGGGTGAAAACCTTATAATACCCGTAACTTAATGGGGAAAATAGATGTAGTCGGTGCAATTTGGCATACACTTAAGACCGTTATGATCTTCATTTGCACCAAGTATTTTTTTAATCCGACTTACGGAACATACGAAAAAAAAAACATTTCAAAAAAAAACTTTTTTTGAAATTGAAGTAGTCGGTGCAAATTGACAGAATTACCAGAAAAATAGGAAAAAATATAAATAATAAAAAATAATAAATACCAATTATAAATAATTTGCATCCAACAAAAATATATGAAAATGATAGTAAGGCATTTTTCTGTCTGACCGTTAATGTCCATTGTTAAAGGCCGTGGCGTGGTATGAATCCGGACTACATTTTGCGATTAATACGGAAAAATATACAATTTTATTATTCGTGGGATGAATACGGCCTACATTTTGGTATGAATCTGCACCCCACCCACGCCGTTGATTTTTATAGAGATCTTATATTAAGAAGTACTTCCGGTACGAACTTTGTGAGTTTTTATACGTGCGAATGTGGTAAACTTATAGTATGTACCATAATAAAATTTGCACGACTACATAAATTTCCCCCGAAGTACAATTTACAAAAAAAGAAAAAAAACTATATTCCGTAATTCGCTGAGGTGTGCAAAACTAATATAGTGTTTATACTACTTATAGAAACCTTATGTAAGTTTGCACCGAGTACATAAATTTCACCCGAGCCGCAAACTAAAAAAAACGAATTCACAGTGTTTCCCACTATGCACGTAGTTTTAATTAAAATTCATAACGCACTAAGACTAAGACTAAGACTGTCTCTATAAGTAATTGAACTTGCACTTAACACTTTTTTGTTTATTCAAAAGTTACAATTTTTCAAAGTTTGTACCTAATATTTAAAAGCCTTCCGTATGCGCCAGAAACGGTGCAAACCTAGGATAAGCTTCTATTCGTGTCATCTATCGATTCCATAAGAATCCACGACTACTCGACTTAGTGCCACACTTTTTGCTAATTTGCCTGTACTACAAGAACTGAGGGCCTTGTACAGGTTTGTCTTAGTTTTGCATTCGGTATCCTGACTATCGAATTCCAAGTCGACATTTGTTTTTATGTATGGTTTTAATGAGTTTCTCAACAATTCCGCTAGAGGCGCTTCCATACAAATACGACATTTCGACTCGCAATTCGGTTTTCGTTAATCCGAGTTGTAACAAATTACAAACCTGTGGTAGGTACGCCCTCTGGTCGCGCGCTATTGATTTCGTATATATTTTGGAAACTGTGCTACGGCTCTGGTGTGAATTTGCACAACACCGCGGACTTGAGTGACTGTTTTTGAACAAATTTAGTAGTACCGTGTACGACTCAGCTTTACTAATTAGTTTTCAGCCTTGATTACTAACCCGTTCCAACAGTTTTGAGTAGCGTCGTGGACGGCGGGCCTTAGTTTTCATCAAAAATTAGTTTACAACTTAAATATTACCTTTTACAAGCCAACCATCCATATCCTGCCAATAAAAGCTTCACATAAAGATATTCATTTGCCAAAAACCATTTCCGACTCTCTAGTGACCCATTATAAGAGGGAAGGTAGCAATAAAGTCCTTTCTCAATCGATTCAAAGCTCTTATAAATTTTAAACGTGGAGTCGTTTGGGGAAAGTGTAACCCGTAGGGCAAATGCGTTCTGCGTTACTACCATAGATATGTAAACTTAATTTGTCGGCGTCGGCAGCATTGACAGTGCTAACTGATTCAGCAACCAGTAACCTTTTATGCATAATGGAGTTCCGTTGTCTGTCTTCAGACTCCGTCATCAGATCTGATAGATGATTACATAATATTACGTTATTACACTCCGTAAGTGTATAAGATTACAGCTAAGTAGAACCTAAATGGAAGGGGTGTAAAATATAAAGATGTGAAACTATTATAAAGGCGTGTAAAAATACTAAAGCTGGGTCTTGAATATTATTATCAATTAATAATCAATTATATATTTAATATTATTATTTTATCTTATATTATTGGGTTAATTTGAGTTAGAATATCAAGTGTCCACCAAGGCAACGGTGTGGAAGGCTTAACGAGGATATTACGCGTTTTTGTTGCCTGTTTTTCCAACTCCACTTTGCGTGACAGGTTAGTTTACCCTGTGGTTGCACTAACCCCACCTGCCTCCTCCAATGAACATATAGGATGTGATAAACCAGCATTAGTTCTGCTATAAAACAGTAGTTAAATGCACTGAACAAATCGCCCCGAAGATTAATACGGGAGTAAAATAAAGCGGAATAAGCCTTTGTGCAGGGAAGTGCAATTTTAGACTCTACTACACTGAGATATAAACCTGTGTTGATAAAAGTTTAGAACGCATTTGTTTGATACTGAGGTATAGCGAACCCTCGAGTTATTTTTGAATGCGATGGAATGTGTTTTCGAGTTTAAGATGATTAACTAGATTTAAGCCTTTGCGCTTGCAGTGAAGGGCTTTCTTCACGGGCACAAATGCAAGTCAAAACCGAAATTACCTCGCAAACTTAACTACTTACTCAAGTATTCATAATTGGGTTAATCCATTTACGATAATTAATGTAATGATTTAGGTAGTAATGATTTAATACGCATAAAGAGCTTTATTTGACATTGCAAAAGGTTCAATTGCTAGCAAAACTGTGAAATTACACCGTCGACAGAGTATGGTGCACTGAGAACTAAGTTTATGCGCTACGCAAGTATTATAAGTTATTCCGTTCACGCTTCTAGCTTTTCGCAATATTAAGGTGCAACGTTACGGGTATGGCGCGAAAATGTGTTTTTTGATAATCATAGCTCATCGACACATCTAGAGACAGCGAATATTAATTTAGCGGAAACAATGAGATCCAACATAGTGATTGATAGTGTCTCATACGTATCATTAGTTTAGCTGCGATGCGAATATCATTCAATTATTTTTACATTATTTTTTTTGTTCATTGGCATTAGCTAAACTAATGATATTTATGTGACAGTTTCTATCATAATAACAGGGTCTGCTAACATAGGTATAAGTTATAGAAGAAAGGCTCGCTCACATGTTCACGTTCCAAAAAACATGTATTGGGAAAGTAATCGAATGCATATAATGACAAGATTGCATTTAGTGTTGGTATTATAGGTACTTGAGTTGACCTAAAGATCAAGTTTCTCCTCCGAACATCTAGACGTAGCCAAACACTCGTAAAAACACTGTTCACTCGATGCCCCAAAGTTCGTTTCATTGATACGGCACTCGGCCAATTGAAACTTGGACGGCGTTCCGCGAGACTCACTCAATTGAACTGTTATAGGTATTACATAATGAACTCCTCTTCAATGTCGAGATGTAGGATTATCAATAGTATTCTGTGACTTGAAGTTTTCTATTAGGTACATATTCACAGACAACTATTTTATTCTCTTACTTTGCGAGTTGTTGGAGATGAGCGAGCCAGGTGCATCTACAGCTTGCATAGAGTATAGAGTGTGAGCAGGACCACATCAAGGCTAATAGCCGTCAAAATATCATCACTCTCGAAGTAGTCTGTTCTATGTATTTATTTAGGTTAGCCTGCGACGCAGAAGGTTGCGGGTTCGATTCCCGCCTCAGAACAAATATTTGTGCGTTCGCAGATACTTGTTCAGGGTGTTCTGGGTATTTTCTATATATAATAAAAAATATCTATCTATGTAATATATAGTATAAGTATATATATCAGTTATCTAGTACCCATAACACAAGCTCTGGCTTACCTTGGGGCTAGATAATGTTGTGTGAACTTTGTCCAGCATTATTTATTTATTTTATTTTATTTAGATAACAGTATAATTTTTGTTTAAGCAAAAAAAAAAACTCAAAAAATGTTTTAGGGGTATCGTAGCTAAACTGGTGATATTTATGAGATAATATCAATTAAAACATGTGTTTTAAGTTTCCTAGTTCTCACGAAATTATTTTTTGCTATCTGAGCAGTTTATTGCTATTTTATAATGAGCAAAAAACACCAAAAAAATAATAAGTTCGCGCCATAAGCGTGAGCAACGCACCTTAAATTGTAGGCTAGATACTAACATTTTTACTAAAGTTGCATGCTCAAGGCGAAATATGCTGGTCTTAAGATTATTTAATCTAAAAAACGTTATTGTCATCCTGTTAATAAATAAAATGAAATAATAATTTATTGCATGAAATATGGTATATATTTCATGCAATGAGGCCTTGATAATTTACTTATAAACATCAGTATTCATCAAAGTTAAGGAATGCACGTAATTATTATAAAGTTATTTCCGAAAACACACTAATCAAAATTATCCATCCAAATTGGCTTTTTTAATTTTCTGCTTTCGGTTGAAAATTGTTGCTAAAGCAAAATAGACTACCGTAGCTATTCGAAAACTGAATATCTGCAGAAACTGGATTCAAGACTGCCGTTCCAGTGCCATATAAATTACTCTAGACTGGAGTTAAATAACGCCTGTGCTGCTTTGATAGTAATTAACTCTTTAGCTACAAATTTGTGCGAAATTATGAATGTGCTAAATTTATATATACTTAGGGCAAAGATTTCATTTATAGGGAATGTAGGGAAGGATTTCCTAATTATCATCGTTATGGAAATTAAGAATTATTTTGTCTTCTTGAATAAACCAAGTGTGTGACATACCAAGGCCGCACTTATAGAAAGGGTCTCTAAGCTGTATCTGGTAGTCTACTGCCTTAAACAAGTAATTAATATTATAAAAATTAAAAAAACCCTCAACGCAATGAAACGGCTGAACCTATTTTGATCAAACATAGCTAAGAACACTCCCGGCAAATTCACCTTTCAAACAAAAAATAAAAACGAAATCGGTTCATCCGTTCAGGAGTTACGATTCCACAGACACACACACACACACACACACACATACACACACACACACACACACACACACACACACACACACACACGTCAAACTTATAAAACCGTTAAAAGTTTTTGCGTCGGGGTTAAAAAAGCATGAAATAAATTACAAAAAATTCTAAAACACTTACCATATCCACTGTATCCTAGACCACCATGTCCAAGTCCACTGTACCCCAGCCCGCTGTACCCTAGTCCACTGTACCCAAGCCCATTGTACCCCAGGCCACCGTCGTAACCACCGTATCCCAGACCGGAGATTCCTCGCTTCTCCGTCTTCTTGGCTTCCTCTGCGCAGACTGCGCTCAGGGCAAGGGCGGCTACGATCTGTGGAGGACACCAATATAAGAAAACGCAGAATTTGTTTTAATTAGATCAGTTGAAGCTAAACATTGTAACGTCTTGAAATGTTTTCATTTATTTTTATTGTGTGGTGTGTCCGGCCTAAGAATATACCACTCCTTCTCCTCCCGTGGATGTCGTACAAGCCCACTATGGGATAACCCGGACTTGTTGATAAGATTTGTTGGTATAAGATTTGTCCTAGCTGCTACCTTAAGCTTATTATGGAATATGTTATTACTGGAGGAAAGTGTTAGCTGAGTCAGTCGTGGGAAGCGATGGCGGCGATGAGCTCACCACTTGTCACGTCTATATTCCATACGATGGTGTAATCCACTATGAAAAGAGGCCCATTGAGGCATTCTTTTCTCCCTTCGGGGAAATAAGCGTTTGTCTATGTCTGTATGTATTATTTGAGATTTTTACAGGTTTATCTAGAAAATTTCGCACTCACAAAAACAAAATTCGACAAACTCGGTCACAAATAAGAAAGAAATGCGTAGACTGTCTCCATCACCAGTCTTATGTGAACAAAACTAATTTAGCAAACGTGAAGGATATCAATGTGTTCAAGCACTACATTTTACAATTTCTCAATGAAAATGTCCACATCCTAGGCACTGGTAAATAATTGTCTATAGTTAGCGCATGTCAACACAGAACAAAGCGAGGTGACGAAATGGAGGATTTCCTGAACTGAGGTTATTGAATGGTGGAATAATAACTGATTGAATTGATTAGACAATGTACTCAGCAGGTAAGACGATTGAAACCAGCGGTTTACAATGGTCGATGCAGTATTGGGAAAATTAGTAAGTATATATAATTATTATTCTTACCGCTATTCGCTATAATGGCCAGTAACAGCTATTAGTCCTAAAAGTTGTCTCTAAGTATAATTTTATTAATACTAACCCTACAAACAAAAAGCAAAGTTTTTTTTAATTATTATACATATACCACCATACCAGTACTTGTATTATATACTTTTTTACTCGGTGCACATAGCCCAGCCTATTAAGTTGCTGTCGAATATTATATTTATTCCATAATTGGGTTATTCCAAGTGGTTAGATATTTAGGTTTTCTTTAATTAGCCAACGCACTTATTTATAAGATTCACCCAATGTAACAGTGTCAAACTTATTATGATAACTCGTACTCCTGAGACCAAAGATACAGGCATTCACGCCAAGTTTTGACCTTACTGCTAATCTCTAAAGAACTTAGGATATCATTGTGAATACGTACCTACCTAACCTAAACTTTTTTGGCAATAATAATTTTTTCATTATTCGATTTTCCATTGTCTTAAATATTTAAATGGGGCGGCTAGAAAATCAAAATAATAATTAATTATGTTTGAATATTTTTTGTAATGTGTTTTTATTTCGTTAAAATATTAGAAGGTCATTTCAAATAGGGTCGTAAAACTTTATTACTTAACAAACGCTTATCAGAAGATCTATATTATGTGCAAAAAACTTACGTTTTTGATTAAACTTTATAATTTATGATCTGTGAAATGATTTCAGAGAAAAACCTGAATACCTACGAATAAGCAAGTCGTTTCGTTTTAGTAAAAATGTTTAATCTTTTTTTGCACATTCCCATGTATTGTTTTAATTTTAATTATTCCAGGAAGTAATTAACGAGGATAAATTACGAAATAATTATAATGCTTAGGAAATAAAGTTGAGCTAAGGAGATCGGCCTTTTTGATGCTAATTGAAAACAAAAAATAAGTTTGTTAAAGCCAGAAGTAAAACCTACAGAAACCTTTTTTATAATTTTGTAATGTAAAGTCACACATTTTCCTTGTCATGTTTATTAATTTCATGACACGAACAATTATTTATGATCTTGGACATTTCGCCACGCTAAAACAAGGGCTCTCGACTCCGAAATTCTGCTGAATTTGCGCATAAAAACAAGCGTGGCTCATAATTCTCGCATATTGTAGGGTTCCGAAGTCAAATCAGAAATTAATTGTTTTCTGGTTATAGAGGGTATAACCAGAAAACAATTAATTTAACTCCACAGAATTCAGCTTTATTGTCTTCGACGATGGAACAGCCCTACATCACAAATAATACTTGTACTTGATTTATAATGAGTATTGATTATAAATTGACGACCTCTGTGGCGCGGCGGGCGAAGCTTGGCCTGCGACGCAGCAGGTTGCGGGTTCGATTCCCGCCTCGGAACAAATATTTGTGCGATCGCAGATATTTGTTCGGGGTGTTCTGGGTATTTTCTATGTATAATAAAAAATATCTATCTATGTAATATATTGTATTAAGTATATCAGTTATCTAGTACCCATAACACAAGCTCTGCTTAGCTTGGGGCTAGATAATGTTGTGTGAACTGTCCAGTATTATTTATTTATTTTATTTATTTTAAGTTGTATTGTTTTGAATGAAGCATAGATTGAATAATACTCAAGAGAATTTATGATAAAAGATAATTTATCAAACTACGGGAAACGCTTAGTCTACTCAAAATGAGATGTAGCCACGATTGTGCTATCTATACATTCCTTGGTAGGAGAACTCTTTGTAAAGGGATCACCTTGAGTTTTATTTAGATTTTAGTTTTTGATGTGAAGAGCATTATCAAACAACACATAGTCCGACACCTGGCTTATCCTAAGAGAGCCGAGATATATCTATGTGACAGAATGCAGATAGATGGACGGACGGTTGGACGGCGGCGTAGGCTTAGTAATAGGGTCCTGTTTAGCGCTCTTTGGGTACGGAACCCTAAAAATTGTTCAACTCGAGAAAATAGGGATGTTTGAGATTTTGGTGGTTTCCAACCAACTTGCTGTAGGTATTTAAATTTTATAAGTGTAATTCATTTTATTATTCTATTTTATTTATAACTAGCGGCCCGCTCGCGACTTCATTCGCGTGACCCTCAATTTTTATTCTTTAATACAAACCTTGTACTTACTTTAAGAAAGAATTATTTAATTTGGTGCAGTCATTCGGAAGTTAAGCGCGTTATTGTCGAATCATTTTTATGATAGATAGAAGAAGATATAGTAATGCGAAAATTTGGATATTTGTTAGTCAATCTATAAAGGCTGAACTGATTTTGATGAAATTAATTACAGAGATAGATTCAAACCTGGATTGACACATTGGATACTCCTTATCCGGTACCATGTGATCGAATCCACAGACGGATACTAGTTGCACATATTTTATAATATCCTTTGAGTACTAGCTGTGATATAATTTCGCGTTGGGTATAGTATTAATTTATCTGTGGCTTGGTAATTTCGGTCGAAACGCAATTTCCGACCGGAAAATGCAATAGAGCTTTAATTAATATTGATTAAAAATAACGATTTCTTGCTATGATTGTGATTGTTATTGATTAACAAATGTGCTAATAAAAAGCAGACAAAGGAACCAGGATTTTGGAATTATTAATTTTTAGAGAACCTATTTTGGAGATAGACCTTTAAGTTACTGAGTTATGTAGTAATTTTAAAATCTACCCTTTCATCCCTAAAATTTGAAAAAAAAACGTCGTGGTCGTTTTTTGGATAAATATGGTTTTTAATTTTCTTTTATACTGAGTCCTATTTATTTACGTACTATTTAATGTTATCTATTTTAATTATATCACAAATTCTTACCAAGAATTTCATGATGTCTGAGTGGTCACTGCACGACTGATACCTTTGCCCCCACGCTGTGCGTTTATATACTAGGAGGCTTCGACGGCGGCTCGTCTGTTTGGTTGTTAGGCTTTCAAGGATACAGCCTGGATGAAGGAAATGTAAATATTGTAGCTACTTCAGTAGTAGACGTGACCGACATGTTATAAATTTTAAACGTTTTGAAATGTTGTCGATACAAGGAGATGAATGGCTGATTTAGAGGTTTAAATATTGATAAATTTCGTTCAAATTAGGATAAATTACAAGTTAAGGTTGCGCAAATGCCAGGCAGAAATCTTCATATAAAAAAACGCCTCGCGCCGCACGAAAAAGCAGTTTTAATTAATATATCGTAAAATAGAGATTATTTTACCAAAACCCTCTACAGTAAACACACGGCTTTGTTGTATTGTTTTTTTTTTATCTAATGTTTTACCCAGTAATACTCCATTTTAATAAACAATCGAAAATAGACAAAAGGTAACTGTGTTTTTTAGGTAGAGAAAATATTGTCCTATCGTGTTTCTGGTACAGCGATCCCACGGAATTATAACGTATTTTAGTATCCATGCGACATACATATATGGCAAGCTTTTCAAGAATGCGCGTAAGTTAGAATACTGAAAACCCAGTATATGCAAATAAAATCAAATTAATTTGTGTTCATTTTATACAAAAGCCCTCCTCTATTTTTAACGTTCCAACACCAGTTTAAATACATGTAATACATACATACAATATACTACCGTCGTCTGTCTTTCCTGAAAACTATAATCTGGGTCTCTTCAAGTCATGAGTGAATAGGTGCCTTCTAGACCTTTGTGCTTCATCTTCAGCCACATCGTCACTTAACAACAGGTGAGATCGTGGTCAAACAAAGGTATATCAATGTTAAAAAAAAAAAAAAAAACATTGAAATCGGAACACCTGTTGCATCATAGATCCTATTCATCATGAAACCATCAGACTCCAGGTCTGATGGTTTCATAAAAGTGGAACGAAGGAAGAGGAAATCTACTTGCCGTAATCAGTGCGGAACTGCCGTATCGGCTGAGCTGAACCAGCCGTGCTTGCTGCGTGCGGAGGTAGCCACAACACCACTGTACGTGTCCCGGGTTTATTACGCCGTGTAGCCCGAAGCAGTGGTGGAGTACCTCAAGCAGAAGACAGGAATAACCATGAGGGTCGAACAGTTGGAAACTCGCCATGATGTCAATTTTATTTCCTTTATGGTGAGGGTGCTGACTGTCCGTCTATATCGACCTACATGAATGGAGAGTTCTGGCCGAAAGTCAAGATCAGGAGGTTCTTCGGACGCCTGACACCGCACAGTTGCGTCATACGTCGCCGTCTAAACGAGTGCAATAAAATATAGTGTTTTAAACATATGTATCTATGATAGTTTTTAAGGTATTTTTTGCTATGGGCTTATAAATGAATAAATATATTGATTGATTGATTGAAAGACATACATTATAGTTATCAAATCAAACTTAAAGATACAGCTTCAGTTGTACCCTAGATCCTTTTCATCCTATTCTAGTCATCATCAGAGCCTGAATCATAATGACGTTGAAGATTAACTATTTGAAGCTCAAACTGAAGCTACAGAGTTGTGAGCCACAGACAGACACACACGTCAAACTTATAACACCCCCCTTTTTGTGTCGAGGGTTAAAAAGAGCAAACAATCGGACGATGCAGTAAATGACGTTTATTGCACGTGCTACCAGTATTACTACCAGTTGTACCACGGGTAAAAAAAACTCACGTAGAACTACCAAGCGATCTATAAATATACAGGTAATAATGATTACCAGAAAGCTCCGTGGTGTGTCCGGCCCAAGAATATACCCCTCCATCTCCCCCCGTGGATGTCGTAAATGCCGACTCAGGGATTACCCGGACTTGTTTGTAAGATTTGATGGTATAAGATTTGTTGGTATAAGATTTGTCCTGGCGCTAGCTTGCTTAAGGAATGTATTCGTATTACTGAAAGAAAGCGTTAGCAGAGCCAGTTGTGAGAAGCTATGGCAACGATGAGCTCACCACTTGTCACGTCTATATACCACGATGGTGCAACCCAACCCTTTCACCCCCCTTTTTACTATTTCGGGGAAAAAGGCGTGTGTCTATGTATGTATCATAAATACAGTACAGAAATAGACATGTAAAATTCAGCGAATTCATCATTATCATCGGTATCTATGGTTTTAGTAAAATGCCAGTGTCAAAAAAGGCTCCTCTCGATGGACAGAACTCAGAAATTATAGAGGTCGTAAGAAGTTAGTGGCTGGCGGTGGCTCAATACCGATCATCGTAGCTTCCATGAAGTCCAATATTGGACATAGGCCTTCCCCAACAGGCTATTATTGATATATGATCATGTCAGTCAGTTTATTTAAACTTTAGCATATATAGCAGTGACGGAACCTATACACACCGGCAAAATTAGGGGAACACGAAAGAAAAATGATTTATTTTTATTTACTGTGATTTTAGTTTTTTGTATTGCTAACCTCTTAGGAAATAACATTATGTTAAATAATGGTGTTCTCTTATGTTTAAATAAAAGTTATACTCTTTTATGTGTTTGTTAACATTTTTGCGATCTTAATTGTTTTCACTAAGAGTATTGTTTAAATGGTTTTTGTGACTCCTGGATCAATATACTGTTAACTTTTGAGGAGTTCACATTGTACTCATACAAAATGAGTGATTTACCTGCAACTGAAGTTGCCAGAGCTGTTACAATGATTGAGGAAGGTCACACCTACCGTACAGTGAGTATTGCATTGGGTGTGTCGGTATCTGTGATTTATCGCAATGTGCAACGATACAGGCAGACGCATTCTTACGTGCGAAGACAGGGAAAAGGCAGAAAGCGGGCAACAAAAGCCATAGATAACCGTTTTATAAAGGTGCAAACTCTGAGAAACTGACGCCAAACTGCTGTTCAGACCCGAAATGTCTTAGAAAAAGTGCGTAGCGTGCGTGTAAGTGAACGAACAGTGAGACGACGGCTAAATGAAGTCGGTCTCAAGTCATACGTGCCAGCCAAGGCACCGAAACTCGAGGTATGTATGTATTATCAAAACGGGCTATGTCAAAACGGATCCCACTTTCCTCCATTATATTCCACACGTAAATATAATTAGATAATCTTGTTCGTCCTGTTTCAAAATCTAGTTTTAACAGAAGTGGTCAAATACGAAACAACACATTTTTTATTAGTTCTGGTTTCACGTTTCTGTTGCGAATAATTCTGCATTTGATTACTTTTCTGATTGATGATATATTTTACTAGCAGTGGTCTGCGGTTTTACCCGTATAAAGAAAGCAAGCAAGAACTGAATGTCAGGATTAAAGTAGGTATAATGTGTTTTAATCCAGGTTTTAATCGGTGTACCAAATTTTATTAAAATTGGCCTAGCCGTTTTGGCATAAAAGCACGACAAACAATCAACCATAGTCTTCATCAATTATATTCATGTGTATTGATAAATAGGGAACCCTAAAAAGTACCAACGTACACTTCTTTTTCTTCTACTTAAATACAGATTATAATAATTTCAATAAATTTTGTAAATTCATTGCTTAGTTTATTTGTTAGTTTCATCTATAAATTAATTTTTCTTCGTATAAATTCAACATAATTTTATTCTCATTTTATAAAACTAAAAGAAATATTGAACTGGACTATAGATTTTTTTTGTTAAGAATCGCACTCTTGTTTGTAAAATATAGAACGGGTCTGTGACACGTGTTATTTTAATAATTTTGTCAGTCAAAAGTTTTAAAACTTGAAAATAGGAAACTGGATGATCAAAATAACACATGTCATAGTAAAATTTTATTTGTGACATGTCACAGAACTCATGTTATATTTTACAAACTATATTATGCGGTAAAACTAACTTTCAAGCTATGTTTATGACTGGCCTTGCAAGTACACTTTTGGATAACTGTATTGAAAAATACATTACGAGTAAGGTTTGCATTATACACAACAGTCTAAATAATTTGAGTATGATTGCATGCCATACAAGCAGAACACCATTGTCAGTATTAATTGCATGTGCCTAGATTTCATGCGCAGATTTCTAAGGCTAGAATCCAGTTTCGTAATACTAATCCTACCTAGTGTACTGGATTAATCAGGAATTTATGGGCGGTGTAGATGCAGAGAATCAATGCTTTGTAGTATTTAGTGTGTTTCTTTTCACTTATTGGAATCGAAGTTTTGGAAGCGTGGAGGTCTCGCACAGTACGTTTCACGCGCTCGTTTCTTCCGCGCACATCAAGGCGTGGAATGAGCTCCCGTTGGATGTCTACAGTAGCTGTCGTTGGGCTACAATATGGGTAAATTCAAGAGATATATCAATAGTGCCCTTAAAGGTAGGTAGCGCATTTGCAATACCGTGGGTGTTGCAGATGTCCAAAGGCGTCGGTGACTGCTTTACATCAGGCGAGCTGTCTGTCTGCTTTTTTGTCTCCTTTATAATATTGAAAAAAAAAACCCTGACCATGATGATGATGATGATGATGATGATGATGATGATGATGATGGTGGTGGTGACATTCCTATGCTGCGACTCAAGTGGTTTCTCGACTATCGAGAGTGTACGGACGCTATCCACCACACACCTTGCAAATAAAACAATGAATCGACACCATTGTTTAATTGCTTTAATCAGTTATCTTGGAATCTTGTATCACTTCACGGATTGCAGTACTCATTGTCAACTTATTGTTACTTACGATGGGAATATTGTTGACAATTTGAGCACGTTATGAACACAACATTTTCCCACAAAAAATGGCCGTTGCAAGGTCGCTCCGATTACTCAAGTACGTAGGTTTTTTTGACACCTTACAATGGATATTACAGAAGTACTTTGAATAATGTGAGTCAATGGTGTAGAAAAATCATTGCTTTTTGTGACTGCAATTTAGAATGATTGAGTTATCTCGATTGAAGGGCAAAGCCAGTCGTAGAGAGGGTTATCGACACGTTTGTTTAAGTGGATGTACAATCGTTAAAAGTTTCCCAATTTATGTTTTAACAGAATAATAAGTTTTTTGTGAAAAATATATTTTTCAATACAAGCTTTTATAAAATTAGTGATCTTAACCGAGTGTTGATCAAAATGAGCCTAAACACGGCCAGCCTACTAGGTATAATCCATCGAGGAGTTCCATTGTCCACCTTCCGTCTCCATCATCAGATCAGCTCGCTTTCACTATCATATTGTATTGTCATCGGAACTTGACAGGTATACCAAATTTCAGATCAATCAGTTGAAGATATCTGCTTTAAAATTCAGTGGCATGTTTCCACCCAGACAAACATACATTAAACACTTGTAAAATACACTAGATGAACTTTTGTTTATTTTAATACCATCAGTAAGCTTGTATGAAAAGGTTACAAATGAAGACGTATTGAAAAGAGTGAACGAGAAAAAACTACTATTCAGAGTAGAAGGGGAAAAATGTCTGGTCATCTTATAAGACATGACAACTTTATAAAAACCATCATAGAAGGGAAAATAGAAGAAAAACGTGGAAGAGGAAGATCGTGAATAAGTTACATGAGACAGATAAAGGAGAAGATTACTGTCATGTCGTATAAGGTGGTAAAACAGACCGCATTTCAAGTTACAAGCTTTTCAACTTATGGTGGGATAACTGTGACGGAACCCTGTACTGTTTATGGTCCGACACGCACTTGGCCGTTCTTTTTGTTGGTATTTTTAATTTGTATTGTAAGTGCAGTTACTATGTGTTTATAGTGATTTTAATAACCAAAAAAATTACAGAGTGCGGTCCAACAAAAAATAAAATTTACGACTTTTTAATGATAATTTTAGCAAAACCTGTTTAGTCCAGTTGTTCATTAAAACAGATTGATAATTGATGGCACCATGATAAGGTTCATTAAATCTGTATTCAAGTATGATCTCATAATATTTTTATGATGTTCTTAAATTAGAACAACGAGTTTCGCTGATTTTTTAGACAAGTCTACGCCGTCCTTCTGTCTGTCTGTGTTTTGCCACAGGGATAAAATAGTAGCCGAAAGAGGTAGCCAGTTGAAATCATTTTTAACGTATTTAAAAAATTAAATTAATGATGAAATTATATCTAGGTATTCTATCACTAATTTTTTATGGGAAACTTTTGACCAACTAGCTTATGTGGGTCACAAACAATTTGAATCTTACGTCAGTATTCTTTCTCACCAAGACCAGAATTAGCAAGTTGAAACTGCAATGAGTAGACCATATAGCTCGCACAACTAATAACTGTTGAGGAATAAAGGTTCTCGAGTGGAGACCACAGACCGGACGACGCAGAGAAGAAAGGGGTCCGCTCACGATGGACCAACGACATTATAGAGGTCGCATTATCGGTGCAAGACCGTTAGACGTGTTTTTTTTTAATGAAACCAGTATTCGAACTAGCTTAACCTGATGTAAAGTGGTCACCGTCGCTTATAGACACCGGCAACAGGGGTATTGTCGACGCGCTGCCTACCATGAAGGAATTTATTTAAAAAAAAACTTGAAGTGGCACATGTCGTAAGCAAGCGGGAAAACCTCAGATAGAAGCTCATTCCATAGTTTGTAGGTATGGGGAAGAAATGATCTCGAGAAACGAGTCGTTCGAGAAACCTATCTATGATGTGCGGATGAGCTTTGTCACGGTGCCGGGAAGAGCGATGGTAAAATCTCGATGCTGGGATGAGATGGGAAAGCTCGTCAGAGCGTTCTCCGTTGTAGAGGTGGTAAAACACGCAAAGAGATCCGATGGCTCTGCGTTGCCTAAGCGGTTGTGCCTGAAATTATGGGGAGGCCTAAGTCCAGCTGAGGGCTTCTGTAGGCTGATGATGATGATACTTCATTCTCACTCCGTATAAGGTAGCTTCATCAACAGAACAATTATTGTAAGAATCTCTGACTCTAATAATATCATGTCTCGGAACCGAAATTACGATAATAATACAAATGCCAATATAGAAAGACAATATTCTTGCTTTCCGAATTCATACTCAGCGAAACCGTAATGGCGTAAAAATCCTGCCTACATCGGATAAGATCGCAGGTAACAGCGGTTATCGCGAACCCGCGGATCGGCACAATACCCAAGTTAATGGGAAAACGTTTCTCAAATGTTACTCGGGAATCCTCACTGTAGGTACTACGGATACTCGAATGTTAGTTCACCACTCTCACCACTCTCGTCCTACTACTACTACTACTACTATTAGCCTATACTGTCCCATTGTTGGGCAAAGGCCTCCCCCCATTTCCACCAGTCACTATGGTTTTGTGCAACCGTTTCCCCTTCTCTTTCATAGGCAGTTCATCCCGCTACCTCATATGCGTGGTCTGCCGCGACGCCGCGCCACCAGGCTGTATCAGAACTCCATGTTGTGGTAATTTTGGCCCAAAGCTCGTCGAGCATGCGGCAAAGGTCTATCAATGTTAAAAAAAAAAAAAAAAAAAAACCAGCCCATTCCCACTTCAGCCTCGCGGCCTTCTCTCCTACATCGACGACTTCGTCCATTTTTTATGAAGACCTTCTCTTCATCACCTCTGTGGAGCGACGTAAGAGTCATTATCATCATCATTAGTCGTTAGACATCCACTGTTGCACGAGGCCTCCCCAATAGGCAGCAATGGGGGGTAGCTAGGGGGATTTGCTATCATAACCACGCAGGTTTGTTGATTGTATTGCTGTTGAGTACTCGGGTGGAAGTTGCCACCCATCCCCTGATGTATCCCTTAGTCGGCTTTACGACAACTTCGGGAGAACAAAGAGGGGTATATTCTTAGGGCGGACACACCACGGCATGCGAGTAGCTGGGCACGGCACGGGTTAGATTCCCGCTGCAGGATAAATGTTTGCATGATCTGCAAATGTTTGTTCTGGGTTTGTGGTATCATGGTCATATCCAGGACACACGGATTCCTATTGTGGGGTGAGGACTATGTATGTGACTGTAGGTTAATTATTCATTATTCACTCCGACTTGTAGGTCCTTTATATCCTTTAACTTTCAGCCTTCTACTTCTACTTCACCCAGGTCTTCATGTGCCAACCTTACTCTAAATAAGCTTTGCCCAAAATGCCACGTTACTGAAATGCAGCTTGTCAGAATATAACATTTGGATCCCCTCTTTGAACCCTCTCGTGTATCTATGGATAGTCACAATTCGCCTTGAACAAACGGCAAGATTCTAGAATATTCACTATTTGCCTTGTTCCTCCTGGGAGAGTCAAGGACACAGAGTATTTCCCAGTATGTATTTTTACCCAATCCTGAGGAAATACTACTCCAAGTGAAATAACTAATGTTATGTATTTTTTGACCCACCTATGAGCAAGTCTCCAAAGGGTTTTATTTTTTTATTTTTTAGCTGCTGGAATGACGTAACAAGCAGATGGCCCACCTGATGTTAAGCGGTAACCTCTTTAACAGTGCATTACCTCATAGGTCACGTCCACCTAGGACGCACCCTATTATGTGGCATTGCACTGCGCCCACCACCCTAAAATGCATAAAGATAAAACGTCTCATGTACCTACCTGTAATTTCACCGGCAACAGGATTAGTGAGTGTGCGTAGATCCCCCAGTTCAAAGACGGGGTCAGAGTGGAATACTCGGCTTGTCTCTTTTCCTTTACACAATTCGTAAATAAAACAGTAAAAAAAATGGATTACTTTTGGTTGTTCATAGTAGGGGCTGAGCATACGGTTGGGTCGCGATGGTATCGCGACTCCGATCGTTGATGTATCGCGCGCCCTGACATGCTAGATTATGTACAATCCGATGTTACGGTGTTAAATGGTGTACGTTTCTTGAAACGAAACCTCTTTATAAGCTTTCACTTATAATAAAAGCGTTAAATATAATGTCCAAGGTGAAAAAAGGCCCATTCAAGGCTCTGCCTACCCTTTCGGGAAAAAGGCGTGTGTCTATGTGTGTATGTATGTATGTTAATATAATGTTTGTGACACACGTCTAACGATCGTGAAATTGTCAGTTGCACCAAACATCAAAGGCTGCCGTTGTTGGTACCTACCAGTCTTGTGACACTATCATAAATTTTCAGGAGGTCAATATTTAAGTTTTTATATGGTAGAATAAATTAAAAAAAAACGTATTTTTTTATTATGTACTTATTTATTTATTTAACTTTTACAATGCCCGATACAATAAAAAGTCATCAAATTGACAATAAAATAAACCTATTTAATAAAATTTTATATAGTTTTACTCTGAATTTGAAATTGTAAATAAATCGACATCATCTCCCTTATACATTATGTAATTGACTATCCGAAGAGCCTTTGTAAATGGCATGTCCCGATAGTTATTCGGTACTACAGATTCACACACATCAGAACTTGAACACATTGAACACCATACATCATACATCTTAATAGGTTATGAAACCAGCATTACGTCCCGTTCAACCTCTAGTCCTGTTACCTAAATGATGGCTGTCCAAATGTCTGTAATAGCAACTAAGCAACAAAGTATTTAGGTATCTACTTGAGTAAGTGAGACGCTCATAAGGAAGCTGTGCATAGAATGAGAGTCGCCCAAAGGGCTATGGAGCGTGCCATGCTTGGAATATCTTTACTGGAGCGTACCCGCAACACGGAAATCCGAAGGAGGACAAAAGTGGCAGATATTGGAGACCGTATTGCGAGACTAAAGTGGCACTGGGCTTTGATTTGGTAACGGCAGGTGGTGTAAGGCCCTGACCGCGTGGTGGCCGAGAGGGAGCACAAGAGGCCGTGGCAGACCATCAGCCAGGTGGGCGGATGATATAGAAGCCGTAGAGGGAAAGACCTGGATGCGAATCGCACAGAACCGTTTGGAGTGGAGTTTGAGGGAGGAGGCTTATACCCAGCAGTGGGCTATTATTTGAGCTGCCAATGATGATGATGATGAGTAAGTACGTTGAGATGAAGGCAATGAAGCCATCATACATTTTCTGATGAAAATGAGGAAAAAAGGTATTGTCAAATAACAAAAACATCTAAATGCTCTTTATTTTTGGTACCCAATATTACTGAACAAAAGATACAGCCTTATTGGCGGTCATTTGTCCGGATTCCCGCCATTTGTGAACGTATATTCGTCTCAAAACAATAAGAATCAATAAGGAATAGAGAATGAAGTATTTTAGGTAACACAATACATAAAAACATATTCTATCTACTTGAGATTTAAGTGCCAATAACTGAAAACATATCTACGTATTTAATCTATGTAAGTTAAAGTTATGTTTTTTTATACTAACAAGGTAGCAAACAAGCATACGGCCCACCTGTTGGTAAGCGGTTACCGTAGCCTATGGACGCCTGCAATACCAGAGGCATCACACGCGCGTTGCCGATCCCTTAAAAATTTACAAACACCCCTTTTAAAGAACCCCATACTGTAGTCACTTGGGAAAGCTTCAGGCATATGCTTGGTATATGTATCTACTATATATCTAACTGGATGATGTAGCGTTCATCGCCTTCTCATTAACCGTTAACCTTTCAAGTACCAATTATGTTTTTTTACATTTATAGATCTTTGTTTGTCCACGATCTCACCTGTTGGTGAGATGTGAAGTGATGTGGCCGAAGATGGAGCACAAAGGTCTAGAAAGCACGTATTTATTAACTTTAGCCTTGAAGAGACCCAGATTATAGTTTTCAGGAAAGACAGACGTCGGTAGTGTATTTCACTCCTTAGCAGTTTACATTATAAAGTAGAACTGAAAAGTTTAGTACGAATAGAGGGTATACTAATAAGGTACGGATGGTACCGAACCGTGCGCCTGCTCGCCCTGTGATGAAAAGGAGAAGGTGTGATCAGATTGTGAAGTTCCTGGGAGCATTCCCAGAAATGTAACCAGTAGAAGGTCGAAAGGCATGGAACTTTACGGCGGTGCTCGAGACTCTGGATATTAGTCTCCGCCATATTATGTTGCTCACTTATAAACCTGAAAGCTCTGCGTTCGATCGAGTCCAAGGCAGCAAGCTGGTGTTTTGCCGAGCCATCCCAAACGTGGCAGCAGTACTCCATACCAGCCCGGACTTGTGCTTTATATAAACTGAGAAGCTGCTCCTGGTGTGAAGTAACGCTTTACCTTATTTAGGATGCCTAGCTTCATGACAGCTGTTTTTGCCTTAGACTCGATGTAGGAGCCAAAGTTGAGAGTAGGCGGGATAATGCTATCAACTTCTCATAGTTAACAAAAATTACATTAAATCTTGTTTAAAACTGTAACTATTCTTTATTTTTCTGTTTCCGCGTCCAAAATAGGAGTTTAATAAACTCGTCATTGAACTGATTAACATAAATAACAGCACGTTCTCTTATTTACGTTAAATAATGAGTTTTTTGTGTGTAATTACAGTACCTAGCTAAACTATTAACTCTTTATTCTGTTTGGTCGATAGCAAAAGTTGCGGTGCGTTGCAAACGTTGCGGTGTTCTTGCGACGCGACACAGCTGCGCTTCGCCCAAACCGCGCACGGGATCGAACAAAACTTGACAAAAAAAGGGGTATTATAAGTTTTAGCTCATAGGTATGTTTTAGCATATAGGTATATTGCGGTTTTTTGTATGAAAGAAGGTAGGTATCTCAGAGATGGTTCTCAGCTTTGTTTGGCGGAAAATTGGTGCAGCTGTTTCTAAGACAAATTTTAATGAAATAAAGGAAATTGCCGGAGTTTTTTTATTTTATTTTTATGAAGTTTTAGTTTTTTTTCTCTATCAAAGGATAATTTAGGGTTCTAGAAACGAATCTAATATTATTTTTAATGGTATTTTTTTGATGGCTGGTGTATTCCAACTGAATCCATGTCCAATAACAGTTCTGTTTTCCTCGCATTTTTATTTCCTATATCGCTGGTAGTAAATAAAAATAACGACGACCTGTGTGGCACGGCGGGCAAAGCTTGGCCTGCGACGCTGTAGATTGCGGATTCGATTCCCGCCTCGGAACAAATATTTTTGCGATCGCAGATATTTGTTCAGGGTGTTCTGGGTATTTGCTATGTATAATAAAAAATATATATCTATATAATATATTGTATTAAGTATATCAGTTATCTAGTACCCGTAACACAAGTTCTGCTTAGCTTGGGGCTAGATAATGTTGTGTGAAATATCCAGCATTATTTATTTATTTATTAATAATATGCACATCTTGGCTAACAGGCTAACACCGTTATTTTTAGTCCTTCTTTCAACTTTCCTCGACTCGACTCAACCCCAATAGGGAAAATGCTAGATTCCATTTTTGAAAATTTTCATTCTAATGTTTTATAAAATATCCTCGATTGAGGTTCAGTCAGGTGGAGGAAAATTGGAGGAACGCCTAAAAATACCGATGTTAATCTACTGTAGTTATATCGCAAGTCGCAACGCATCGTGTGTCATATCCCTTATAGACCTTGAGTTAAACTGATAGAAGTAATATAAGTTTCTGATTATTTAAGATAGTCACACTCAGGTTAACTCAAATTAAAAATAAACACAGCTGATTTTAATAACCTTATAAATCAGTCTAAGAAAGTCGTAAGTTGGTCAAACTTCGTAGCGGAATGCGCAAGAAAAGATGGGTCATAGATATAGTTCATGCATATATTTTTTGGTTGTTGTTTTTTGTAACTAATAGGCAAACTAGCTTACGGCCCACCTGATGTAAAGTGGTCACCGTCGCTTATAGACACCGGCAACACCAGGGGTATTGTCGAAGCGCTGCCTACCCTGAAGGAATTTATGAACATTTTTCTTGAAGCGACACATGTCGTTAGCAAGCGGGAAAACCTCAGATGGAAGCTCATTCCATAGTTTATAGGTATGGGGAAGAAATGATCTTGAGAAACGAGTCGTACGAGAAACCCAGGGATCTATGATGTGTGGATGAGCTTTGTCACGGTGCCGGGAAGAGCGATGGTAAAATCTCGATGCGGGGATGAGATCGAAAAACTCGTCAGAGCATTCTCCGTTGTACAGGCGGTAGAACACGCAAAGCGATCTAATGGCTCTGCGCTGGCTAAGCGGTTCTAGAGTATTGGAGAGCTTAGGGTCGCCGATGATTCTAATGGCTCTTCTCTGTAGGGAGTCAAAGTGAAGCAGCTGGTACTTGGGTGCCCCGTGCCATAGATGGGAACAGTATTCAAAGTACGGCCTAACTTGTGCTTTGTAAAGCAACAGCCGTTGATTCGGCGTAAAATACTGCTAAGCACGGTTTAGCACTCCAAGTTTTTTAAAAATCAGTGCAGCTTTTGCTTCGAGATGACTCCCATATTGGACCTCATTAGATATCTTGACCCCCAGAATCCCGATACTTGCCGAGATGTATAAGGGAATGTCTTGGAATCGCGGCGACACATCGAACGGGGCCTTCTTAGAAGAGAACGCACAAACCTGTGTCTTCGTTGGGTTAAAGGTGACCAAGTTCCGGTCACCCCAATCGGAAACATGCTCTAAGGAGCTCTCAAAATGAGACACACGTTTACGCCTGTTCTCATCAATTTCAGAACAAGAGGCGTTAGCACGGCCAGAATAAAAGGTGTCACCCGTACTATCATCTGCATAACAATGAAGAGCACTAATTTGCAGCATATCATTGATATGCATAATGAATAGCGTAGGCGACAACACTGATCCTTGCGGAACACCAGCATTGAAAGGCTTCGGGTCTGAGCATGACCCATCAACAACAGCCTTGATGCTCCGCCCGGATAAGAAGCTGGCAACCCAATTGCATAGCCCCACTGGAAGCCCGTACGATGGTAATTTCGAAAGAAGTGCCCCGTGCCATACCCGATCAAAAGCCTTAGCGATATCTAGGCTAACTGACAGGGCTTCCCTTCTACTCTCGACGGTGACTGAGATAGACCAAAAGATCACCAGCCAATCACCCATGACGGAAGCCGTATTGATGATCACTGATCAGTTGGTGCTCCTCCAGGTATCCCAGGAGCCGAGTGTTTATCACTCGCTCCATCACCTTACAGAGTAGAGAGGTTATCGCAATGGGCCTGTAGTTGAAAGGGTTGGTTTGATCGCCTTTTTTGGGGACCGGATGAACATGGGCTATTTTCCACGAAGTCGGCACGATACCCGAGGTGTACGACAGATCAAAGAGCTGTATCAAACTATCAGGAACCATGGACAACACGGTACCAAATATCATGATTGGTTGGTTTTTTGTTCCCGAGTTTGTGTGTTGTAGAGTTTGGTCACCCCTTCTACGTTTGTTAATCTAGCCAATATGTGTATCAATCATTTCCCGTAAGAAGTACCGACACACTTAGAAATAGAATGAATATAAAGAATGCTGTAACGTACGATTTTGAGCAGTGTCCATGGAGTATTATTGTTCTGTGGTCTCCATTTTCAGCTAGGAAGATGGACTAAAGTACATTCATGATTTACTGACTTCCTACGTACAATGGTAAAATGTCATCGGTCCATCGAAATATTTTTTATTTTGGACGAAGCATCGAAAGTACATACATACATACATAGACACACGCCTCTTTCCCCGAAGGGGTAGGCAGAGCCTCAATGGGCCTCTTTTCACTGTGGGTTGCACCATCGTGAAATATAGACGTGACAAGTGGTGAGCTCATCGCCGATAGTAGTAGTATCGAAAGTAGTCCGCATTATACTGCATCCTGCGTCTGTCGTCTAGTCTATAGTGTTTAAAGTCGTTTGAGAGTCGCTCTATCTATTTACTTATGATTAAAACACAGACTAAAAGCTGAAGGGCAACACTCAAGACCAGCTGCTTTCAGTAATATTCCCCAAGAACACAGTCTACCACGTGCTAATTATAACATGCGTGCGTAGCCTTGCCCTTGACACGCAGTATTCGCGTATGCGTTTATCGCGAGAAACCATGGGAAAAGGTTATGTTTTTTACCATGGGCACTATAAAAACCATGCTAGGTCACGCAGTGTTAGTTAACGGTAAATATAGCTAGAAAACAGTCGAATGAATTAAAATAAATATCATTAACTGTAAGGCATTTAGGTACTACGCTATAAAATCCGAAGCGAGGAGGGCAATGGGCAGTCCATATAGCTGAACCAATACAAGTTGGATAAGTTAGTAATAGTAATTAAAAAAAATCTATAGAAATAAATATATTTCATTTGATGATTTTGAATACTCTGATAGATAGATTATTGAGTGGCAGACACGAACCAGACAATGCAGTGTAGGACAAGCTCTCCACTTGATGGACTGATGACATTAAAATTAAAATTTAAAATCTTTATTTCAGGCTTATTGAGAAATGCACTAAACCTAAACAATAAGCCCATATCAACATAAATACCTTAGAAACTAACATACACATAAAAACACTTTATGTATAACTTAATTTAACACACGTGTGATCGCTGACGCGTCGCGGCCTGGAAAAAAAATCCAGCAGACATTGCAACGGTCGCTGGAAGTCAGTGGATGGAGGCAGAAATTACCATTCATCGTGGTATTCTACGGGGAAGTACAATACCCCGCTGTGCATGTCAACCGACTGATGATGATGAGGTAAAGCCGAGTGGTAGTTGTCTCCTGCAGTTGATCCAAATACTATTGGTTTCAGATCAGTAGCAAGGGTATACCAACTTACTGATATGTGAAGATTATACATATTGCTTTCCAAAATATCAGATAAATAATAACGAGGAAACAATAATGACCCAAAATCAGTAAAAAAATTATGACATACATGTAAGTTCATTATTTTCTGCTCAATGATCCAGTTCTATTATGGGTCCCAACTGTGGCCAAAAAATAGGCTAATTACAGAGATAAGTAAGTCAACGAGGACCGTGTGAAATTAAATAAGGAAAACTGACACTCGTAAACCCATAATCACCATTCGTATATCCTTATCATAATACCTGTACTTAAAACCTTATAACTCCCATGAGTCATGTAAACTAACTGTTAATGATTATTGTGTAACCTTACTTAGATACGTTCTAAATGCATTGGTGTTAAAGTTGAAATTCGTGTAATTTTTTGAGACTACTTCTACTGTAACTTTTGCTTACGTGATCTAGTTTTGAATCTTATCTCCTTGAAACAGGTTTTAAATTAATTTACAACGAAGGCTCTACGAAGGTTTCGCCTGGTACATTCTAGGTTCAATTGAATCTTTTATTGTTTGTGGTAAATAATAGTGAACGTATCTATTGTGTCGATAGGTCAGTGTGTGAAATGGATTCATTGTAGAATGTCTAAAAAGGATTCATAGCAGAAATGGTATAATTTTGGTACTTGCTTGAAATGGAACGCTCATTTGGTACTAGTGATAGTCTAGGTACTAGTATTTAGGGCATCCAATCCCGCAGGTAATTTGTGATCTCGGTATTTGCGGGACCGATGATTTACGATCCCGCGGAATCTCGGAATTTGCGGGATCCCGCAGGCCTAAGATGAGCTGCCTATTAAGTGTGTTTTGTGTAATTAACGAGATATTTATATGTTAAAATAAAAACCTGAAGGTAATTCATGTATTACTTTCATAATTTTATCTATTAAATTGAAGTATTTTAATAAACAAACAACATTTAGTTGAAGAACTTAAGACTAGTTAAGACTTCTGTCTACGTCTTTTCTTGTTTTTGGAAATGTTTACGAAGGAAACATAAAGTGTCTAATGTCTCGTCTGCCAGACTGCTTCGTCCTGTTTCTTTTCTATGCTACTTTCCAGTCCCACAAATCCCGCGGACCCCGCGCTGGTAATCTCGCTTTTTGCGGGACTGGAAAATTACGCGGGATCTCGGTATTTCGAGATCTCGGTATACCGAGATTGGATGTCCTACCACAGAATATATAATAGTGGTCCTTCTAGTATTAACTATTGTAAAAGGGCTACGCGTATACCAAACATGAGATCTTGGTATATGATCGGACATGGTGCAACCGACAGTGAAAAGAGGCCCATTTGAGGCTCTGCCTACCCTTTCGGGGAGAAAAGCGTGTGTCTATGTAAACATAGACACACGCCTTTCTCCCCGAAATTACTCGAAACGAACTTACATATGTATGTATGTATGTAAGTGTTAGTAAGACTCACGTCCTTAGGGTTCCGTACTATAGAAGAGTAATAGTCAGACCCCTTTTTCGAGTTTCAGACTCTTTTCCAGACTACTTCAATATTCCATTCTAGCTTAGAGATATTTTTTTTTGTCTATCAAAGCATTCTAGGGGTAAAAATTCGAAATTCATAAATTTTAGATTGCTTGGTTACTTGAAGTTCGTACCCTAATGATTTTTCATTTTCATGATTTCCGTACAAAAATTAGTCCAAGCCTCTTTTTATTGCTTGAAGCGTATAGTATTATTTAATCTGTGTTAAAGCTTAATTTTTTACGGCACTATAACCTCACAGTCCTTTATATTTGGTACTTAACTTTCAAGTTGATACCTTTAGCCGGTCCAGAGAAAAATGGTTTCGACAGGCAGACAGACACACGGATAACAAAGTGATTCTTTAAGGATTCCGTGTTTTCTGTTGCGTGAACCCAAAAACGTATTAATATTTATTATATACCAAGGTTTTTTTGTTTATAATTCAGGGTAGCCAATAAATACATCAAAATTAATTTTGACCATAAATTATGATGATACCAATATACATAAATATAGCAGATCAAGAGCATAGGTATACTAATTAGTTCCTTGTCGCAGTTTAGCTTGCTTTACTAGCTAATTAGAGGTCGTTAATTAATGATTAAGTAACTAAAACAAGCACCGTTGAAATTTTAGTGGAGACATGCGATGTAGGTCACTCTTTGTGCGACTGTTTGAAACAAATAGCCAATTTTCACGCCTATTGGTCATCTTGGGTGTCGATATTACAATACAAAATAGGTAAACAGAGCTAGACATATGTACATGTTGGATTAGGCACCTACTTATTTATTTTGACGTTTAAACGTACGTCATTTGGGGTAGCCCGTCTTAAATTCTTAGATTACCATCTGGAAATCTAAAGTGGGACTGGGCTGGACACGTTAGCCACACCTCTGAGCTAAGATAACAACTGAGTGAGTTCTGAACGCGCGGCGGCCACGTGGTAGACCTAGATGTCGAAGGCGGGTTTGGAGTCATCCCAGAACAATGACTGGCCACAAATAGCTCAGGATAGAAATGATTGGAAAGAGGTAAGGGAGATCTCTGCCCTGCAGTGCGAAGCTTCCAGCTTATAACTAAATAGTGGAATGCCCGCGACCTCGTTCACGGTTACTTTTCCATACAAACTTCAACACCCCGCTGCACCCCTTAGGAGTTGATTTTCTGGAATTCCTTCGCCCCTAGACCACAAAGGAACGTACCCTCCACAGGTCTTTAGGACTTACGGTTTAGACTGTGAGTTGATAGTTGTGGTAATATATCATCAACTCATGAGCAACAATGCCTGCCGTCAAGACAGCAGGCTTCTCACAGTCAGCGCGCTTTTTGGATCATGCAATGTGTTATTACAAAATTAGCTCTGCCATTGAGACTACGTGCCGTGTTTCATTATTCATATTTATAACGAAGGCTGTTCAGCATAGACTTGATAGTATATTATGTAAACTCCTAAACCAGCTCTATCTCTCTGTATCACTGTTACTTTCCTATTCATCCTGCATAGACAGCTTTGGGTTTTATAATCATCATTATCATCAGCGTGTAGAAATCCACTGCTGGACATAAGCCCTATAATTATTTACATGTCTTCACAAACATTTCGCTATGACCAATTATATTCGCTATGATCAACCGTAACGGCTCGCGGGCTCATTACGATATTTGCGTGGAATTATCGTTTAGAGCCCTTTTAATCGAGTTACGTCAAACGCGAGATGCCAATCAGGGCATTATACCTAAACATGAGATTTGCCTAAAAAGCTGTTTACCCTAAACGAAAGATGCCGATGAAGCAGTATGCCTAAAATGTGAAATTGACAAAGAAGCAGTTTATTGAAATAAAAATTAAGAGTACCTACATCACACGTTATTAGCAAGGAATCTCTTATGGTCATAGCGAATAAGGGTACTGATTGTCAGAACATTTTTTCCGTTCGGAACAGAACCTTGGTCATTGATGCGTTGCAAATATCTATGGACTAGACGTGATACATAACGACCTGAGTTATAATAAAACATTTTGAATTTATTACTTACAAGGTTTGCAAAAATTTAAAATGCCTATAGATTGTTTTTTTACTCATGGCTATTAACTTTTTATCGATATAATGGATCAGGAAGAATGAATAAAGATTGCATTATTGTTTCGATGGATATCTAATTGATTATAACTATCTATATAGTTACAATCAATTTGAAGTTAAGTTGAGTAGAAACAGAAGTATCTAACCTATAATATTAAGATAGGTACTTAATCGTACTACAAAAATTAAGTTAAGATAAAAGATATAGATGAAAAGATATTTAATTTGTAACCTTAAAAACAAAACAACTTCGAATTTGAAGTTCGTAAAGTCGTAAACTAACTAAAACGATAATTAATTCGAAGACCGTGAAAAAATTTAATAATGATAATTAATAAACTATTCAATAAAATTATTAAAAAATCTAGAATTATAATGAAGTCACTTCCGTTAATTATTTCAGAGACCTACTTGTTTATTAATACGCAAATATTTTCGTTCAGCGCAGTGGTTGTACACGACCCCACATGCTGCGAATTACTAAGCATGTGGGGTGATCTCTCGGAATTATGATGTAGTATCCATCGACGTAAATAAAATGAATGGACGGGCCTTAGGGAACGATAGTTTTGAAGCTTCTAAACAGACCTAGCTAGTACACTTCGCTTCAGTCAGTCTTTGTCACGGCAACGAGTGACAGCTATGCTGAAAAATACCAAAATTAGATACCTTGGTGATACAATGCCTTCCTGTGCTTTTCTGCAAGTGCAAACAACACAAGAAATACAAATAAAGCTTCAGGCATCGCATTTCATTCGTAAGTAAAGGTTTTGTAATATAATTTTCATCAATTGATAAAAAACTTATAAATCGTCGTGTAGTAGGAAAACTACATAAGTAACACATTTTGCGAAATCGACTTTATTGAAAGAAAGAAAGAAAGAAAGATTTATTTGTAGCACACACACTTAAGAGAAATAAAAAATAAAAAATAATAATAGCATATAAACAAAAAAACAAAGAAATATTACATAGAAAAAAGAATAAAACACAAAAAAATAATACCCATAGGGTTTAGGGTTTTTATTGCATGGTTATGATGGCCCATACATGTCGATGGACACGTCTTGCTCTAGAGGACGAGCGACAAGGAGGACTACGCCCCAGGAAATTATCTCTCCCCACTCTGAATGAAAGTTAACAGACACAAGTTTATACTCGTAGATAGTTTTAATTTTAGTTGACATACCTTTTTCTTTTTGATACTTAGAATTATTGTGTTCCACAAATTGATTTCATTTTGTTGATTTTATAAGCATTAGTCGTGTGATAAGTTTGTTATGTCACTTACTTTGAATTTATAAGTCTGCTAAAATAATGTAGGTGTTTCAGTAGTTTTCTAATATTCAGTCTTGATAAAAAGAAATGATTATGAAGACGACCTCTGTGGCGCAGCGGGCGAACGTTCGCCTGCGACGCAGGAGGTTGCGGGTTCGATTCCCGCCTCGGAACAAATACTTGTGCGATCCGCAGATATTTGGTATTTTCTATATATAATAAAAAATATCTATCTATGTTAAAATTGTATTAAGTGTAACAGTTGTCTAGTACCCATAACACAAGCTCTGCTTAGCTTGGGGCTAGATAATGTTGTGTGAACTGTCCAGAAATATTTATTTATTTATTTATTATAAGTTGGGTTTATTTTAAAATTTATTTTAATATTATTTAAATCTATAGGATTGTCATATTCAAATAAGTAAATAATAGAGCATTTCATGATTTCACTATTATGGGAAAATTAAATAATGGCACTTATCATTAGCTTTTTGAACCTCAGTGGAGATCATTGACGAAGGAAAACTAAACAATTGACATGCAAAAATAAATAACTACATCAATTATTCAAAACTTTGGCGAGGGAAAAATACATAGTCGTTTTTTTATTTTTTTCTCTTAATCAAAAGAACTGAAATGTATTATCATGAAATTCAAAAATAGATACAGTACCAATCTATAACATATCAAAACATGGACTGCAAAATTAGTTACGATAAAAAAGTTATTGCCATTTTTGACGCAATAAAACAGTAAATCGCGTTTTTCTCGCGATTTTGGTTTTGTTGTTGTTATTAGTTATTTAGTTTTCCAACTACAGCGACGAAATATTTGACAAGACTTCACGCATGACGGATGGTCCGGTACAGACTGCAAAAAAATCTGATGCCTAAGGGGTATCGTATTGATTTAGAATTGTAATTTGCATTATTTACGTCGAAACATTGCTAAGCACGTCGCTTTAGGTAATTGCATATAATATGTAATGGCATGTTAATTAACCTTATAGCTTTCCAAAAGAAATCTTAGGTAAACAAAAATGGATAGAAGTCATAAGACGAGCAAGAACAGACGACTTTTGGAAGTGGTATACTTTTTCGTATTTGCTCTGATCATTTTCTATACAACGAATTTTATACGCCAAAAAACGGTTAGTAGTAGTAGAGCTTTTTTGTGAAAGAGTTCGTCCGGGGAAGTACTACCACCATACCTGTTTCTGCCGCAAAGCAGTAGTGCTCGCATTGCTGTGTTCCGGTTTGAAGGGTAAGGGTGCCGATGAAATTACGGCCACATGGGACTTTTCATCTTTATGTTTCAGGGTGGCGGGCGCAGTGGAATGCCACATAGGGCGCGTCCTAGGTGGACGTGACCTGAGGTAATGCACTGTTCATAGGCATAGGGTACCACTTAACATCAGGTGGGCCATCTTCTTGATCTGTCATTCCAAGAAGTATAAATAAACTCATTGTGCAAAATTCTTAAAACTGCACTCTGCAGTTTCTTAAATACTGGAATTTTTATACATTTATGTTTCCGTACGATTTTTATGATATTTTCTTAGTGTATTGAGTGATGAAAAATATATTTTTCACAAATTGATTGAGCTGAAGACCTTAGGTGGACTTGCTTTTCTATTGATTTATATTGTGTATGTTTGAGAGCTGAAAAATAGATACGTAACTACATAAAACAGAAGGGAACCATGTATTTTTGTAAAAGTTTCATTCAATAATTGAATTTTTTTCGGCGATTTTTTGTACTATAAACCTACTGAAATAACTTTAGAAAACACATTGCATCTGTATTGCATTGTTTTGTGTTATTAAGTATCAAAAAAAATACAGTTTTTAAGAAGTTCAATAATTTAATTTCACCTAGTTTATTTACAAGACCGCCAGGAGTGGCGCTATAGAGAAGAGGCCTTTACTCAGCAGTGGCTGGATAGATAGATAGATAGATATATAGTTTATTTGTTGACCGTACCCTAAATCCGAATTGTCTTATTTTTCACGGACGTTTTGTAAGGGTAAGGCCAGTCCATTTATTTTACTTTGGTCGAAGGTAGTATCCATATGTATTTTTAATTTGAATACTTGATGTAGACTGTTCAATTAAAAAATTAAACTTTATTGAAACAAAAGGATTTTAAAAAAAATCTCTTTGCACGGCACTTTTCATAAAATAATTATTTGCAATAGTATCTCATATATAAAAGGCAATGTCCTGACTGACTGACTGACTGACTGACCGAGGTGCAACGCACAGCCTAAACCGCTGGTCGTAGAGACTTGAAATTTGGAGGGTGTGTTCGTCCCGATGCGTACGGTTGTACTAAGAAAGGAATTTTGAAAACTCGCATGCCTGCACATCGCCTGCAAAAATGGTTCAAAATGGGGTTCTTGTTATGGCTGTGCTGGAGCAAGTTAAAAAAAATGTTTGAAAAAGTTAAATATCAATATGAATATTGCGACATGCCCACCTTAATTAAGGGTCACCATTCCTCAAGCTGATCAGTCCACGGGAAAGGGAGGAATGGAAATAATATTAAGAATGAAAATCTCCTTTGTCCCGATTATAAATGGATGAGCGGTACCGTCTGGAATTACTCTTAATTTTATGGTATTAATCTCGACTAATTAATTAATTACTTGTCGATGTTCATTCGATTTAATCTATAAGATCGGTCCCGCACCACCGAACCGAAGCACATTTATTTTTGATTACTTCCTCCCTGAGAAAAATGTTGACTGCTTTCATTAAGGATTAATGATCCTTGGCAAACTCTATGGTCCAGATGTGACACAGCAAGCAGCAAGTGTCGGGAACTGCAGCTACTTACCTACGTAATATCTTTCGCCATCTTACCACTCACAGCATCACAAGCAATTGCATCATTGTCATTGAACTTGACAATGGTCTCCGCTCGACGCTCTAATTCACAACTAACCGCTTCATGAGAGTGCAACAAACCAAGCACTGGTTGGGTACCCAGCATTGAACAATTATATGCGCGTACCAAAGTACCAAAGTTCTAGACATAGCCCAGAGGATTAGCAAGCTGAAGTGGCAGTGGGCCGGTCATGTCTGCAGAAGAACCGATAATCGGTGGAGCAAACGAGTTCTTGAGTGGAGACCGCGTCTTGGCAAACGTAGTGTAGGACACCCTCTGGCTAGGTGGAGCGACGACTTGCGCGGGATGGCTGGCAGAAACTGGATAAGGAGAGCCGAAAACCGAGCTCAGTGGCGTGCCATGGGAGAGACCTATGTCCAACAGTGGACTGCAGTAGGTTGATGATGATGATGATGCGTAGGCGTTTGTGTGTGTTACACAGATAACACAAAAAAACACTGACACAGTCTAGTAAGGACTAGAACTTTATTCTAAAATCAAAACTAGAGATCTTATTTCATTTACTAACAACCGCATTCAGCGATTGAGTGTAGATCAAGTGACGTGATAGGCCGCGGACTGTAAAAACTGCCGCGCTTATTACAGTGTCTCATGAATAATAATTTACTATTTATAGTGAGATCGAATTGTTCCTTGAACAACTATACAAGTAAAAAGTTTAATAAACTAAAACCCGACTACGGAAAATCTCCGATTGTAGCGCTCGTACATTAATCCATCTCATAATATCGCTTGTAATCGCATTCGTTAATAACATTTGCATATGTAATATATAGATAAATTTTTAGAATGTGCTCATCAAGACCTTTCTTTTGATACCAAACATGACATGATTATTTTAGAAAAATTACGACTATACACCACGTAAATAAATAATAAATAATAAAACGCCTTTTTATTTCCTTAAAAAAAGATAAACAAAGTTACAATTAAAAATATTAAATATTATTTCCTGTTGTATCATAAAAAATATATATTTAATCCTTACTTAAGGCCCCTTTCGGGTATAGGCCTCCTCCAAATCTTTCCAAAGATCCCTATCCTGCGCTCTACCTATCCAGTTTTTGCCGGCTGCCTTTTTTATATCATCGACCCAACGTTGTTGTGGGCGTCCTCTGGCTCTCTTTCCCGTCGGCCCCGACCACGTCGTTACTCGATGTGTCCACCTTTTGTCTTTTAGACGTGCCAAATGTCCCGCCCATTTCCACTTCAGGCTTTGTGTGTGAGACAGAGCATCTATGACTTTGGTTTTCTCTCGAATGGAATCGCTTCTTTGTTTGTCCTTTAATCTGATGCTAAGTATGCTTCTTTCCATTGAGCGCTGTGTCGTTTGTATTCTGCGTCGTGTGTGTTCATTAAATATCCATGTTTGTGATCCATAGGACAGACAGGGGAGCAAGCTAGAGTCCATTACCACTTTTTTCAATTTTTGCGGGAGTCTTGATTTAAGAATTTCTTTAAGGCTCCAGAATTTTTTCCACGTCATGTTAATTCTTCTTTCTTCTTCTTTAGTAAATCTAGGCATACGCCTAGATTTACTCAGAGAGACTTCTTTACCAAGATATACGTAGCTCTCCACATACTCAAGTGGGTTTTGGTTCACAACTATAGGTTTTTTGGTGCTGTTTGTTGCTACTTTTGTCTTAGCTGCATTAAGTTTTAATCCTATGTTCTCGCTGACTATGCATAGCTCAGACAGCATTTCCTCTAACTGATTGGAATTTCTAGAGAACAGCACAATGTCATCCGCAAATCTTAGATTGCTGAGAAATTTACCATTAATATAAATACCTTTTTTGTCCCAGTCAAGTTTCTTCATTTGGTGTTGTAGGACAGCTATAAAAATCTTTGGTGAAAGTGGGTCGCCTTGTTTCACTCCTCTACATACTTTGATTATAGAGCCGAGTCTGTCTAGCTTTACTCTACTTTCGCTATTATTGTATATATTCTTTATGATGTTTATGTATGGTTTTGGGACATTTTGATGCTCTAGTGCTTCCCATATGCTTTTGTGCGATATCGAATCAAATGCCTTTGCATAGTCGATGAAGGCAAGGTAGAGTGGCTGTTGTAGTTCTTGGTGCTTCTCTATTATTTGGTCTAGGGTATGTATGTGGTCTATAGTACTAAATCCTTTTCGAAACCCAGCTTGCTCTACCGGTTGGTGCTTTTCTATTTCTGGCTCTATCCTATTATTTAAACATGATGCGAATAATTTTTATATCGTAGGAAGTAGGCTGATTGGACGATAATTACCAACGTCTGACGGGTCCCCTTTTTTTGTACAGCAGTGTGATTCTCGATTCCGCCCATTTTTTAGGCACTGTTTGAACTTCTAATATCTTATTAAAAAGTGTTGTGATGGGGGTGAGCAAAAATGATTTTCCCAACTTAACTGCTTCGTTTGGTATTCCATCCGGTCCTGGGCTCTTTTCAGGCTTTAGTGCCACAATCTTCTTTAAGATTTCTATTTCTTTGAAGGGCTCTACCAGCTGTACTAGCTCAGTTTCTGTCGGATTTTTCGGTATTTCGTCGTATATTTGATAACTGTACAGTTCTCTGTAGTATTCTGTGGCAGTTTTTACTATATCTGTTCTCGTTTCTGTATATCTTAACGAACTTTGTGATGTTTTGAGTTTTTGTACCCATGTTTTGTTTGAATCTAATTGCTTATAAGCTCTCTTCTGGCTTCTTTTCTTCCGTAGGTTTTCCTCTATGGTATCCATTCTGTGCTTTTCATAGTCCTTTTTGAGTAGTTTATTGGTAGTTTTGTATAGGTCGGAAAGTACTTTTTTTTCTTCTTTACTTCGTGGGTGTTTGCCTTGTAGTTCTGCGCGTCTTTTTATCATTTCTTTTGTTTCTTGCGATATTATGTTTTTTGTTGTTTCTGTGGAGTTTACAGAGGATAAACTTTGTATCACAGTAGACTCTATTTTTTTGTAGTAAGATTCTATGTTGTCATGTTCTTGCCAGGTTAACTCCAGTACTCCTTCTTTCAAGACTTCCAAGTATTGTCTTGCATTTTCTTCGTTTGTTAGGGGTGGTTTTCTATTTTTGTATGTGGCTCTACTTTTCTTTGTTTTATCAAGTTTGTAAGATCCTCTTAATAGTTTGTGGTCGCTTTGGTATTCTTTGACATAAATGCTTTCAATGTTGGTAAAACTCTCTGGTTCTTCGCTTAAAATAAAATCTATTTGGTTTTTTGTGTTTCCATCTGGTGATATCCATGTCCATAGAGTCTTCAGTTTTTTCTTGAAAATAGTATTTATTATTGTAAGTCTGTTTTCGAACGCGTGTTGTAGCAGCAAGTTGCCTCTATTGTTTCTGGTGCCGTAGCAGTAGGGTTCCATTATAATGTTTTCTCCCGGTTTTCGCTGTCCTACTTTTGCATTCCAGTCGCCCATTATTATTAATTTTCCTTTTGCTAGATTTTTTCCTGCTTGGATTTGTTCATAAAAAATGTTTATTTCTTCATCTGTAGAGCCTGCAGTCGGAGCATATACTTGTATTATTGATAATGATTTCGATCCAAATTTAAGGTTCAGCAAGCACACTCTTTCCGATATTCCTGCATAACTTTCTATGTTGCTTTTATATTCTTTTTTGATCAAAAAGCTGCCCTTTTGTGTCTCCTGTATGACAAAATATATGGTTTTCTTGTTCTGTAATATTATTTCCCATGATTCTTACTTCGGATAGTCCTATGATGTCATATTTAATATTTCTCAAAGCGTATTGTAGTAGGATCATTCTTTGTTGCGTCAGAAGTGATCGCACATTATACGCACATATGTAGAGGTGTTGATGTTGGTTTGTTGGAGGGTTGTAGCCATTATCTCCCGCGGTGGCAAGCCGAATTGGGAGATCGAGATCGAGAGGGGCTTGCGGTAATTGCTATTCTATGTTGCGAGAGCTATGGCCACTATTTTGAGGCTTATCGTTCTCTGGGTATGTAAACTTCTGCTTTTGTATGACAAAGTTATTCATACTGTTTGTTTTATTTATTTTGCAGCAGCAGCAGAGCAGCAGCGTCAGCAGGAGATTGGTAAAGTACGTGGTGTATAGTCGTAATTTTCCTGAAATGATACCAAGCCACGGTTATTTCAATTCTATGATGATATGATTAGCTCATTGAAAACATACATTTTGACGCCAAATGTTTTTATATATTTTTTATAATTTTAATATATCATTCACCGTGTAGTTGATGCTGCGGTATGTCCGGCCTAAGTGTAAATCCCTTCTGTCTCCTCCCGTGGATGTCGTAAAAGTCAAATTACATTAGGTGATGGACAGCAGCAGCCATCTGAGTACTCAACCTTAATACTGTGATCACTAATCCGCTTGCTGAGCGTGCTGATTATGGCAAATTATTGCGTTCTAAGAGAGAGGCCTCGTCCAGGAGTGGATGCCTAACGGCTCATCCTGATGATGATGGTGTTACAAACTATGTTACTATCAAATTAGGTGAATATATGCCTGTTCCATGGGATCTAACGCATCGGATCAACCCAGGGAGGATGAAATGGCGACAGGTCACAGCAACAACGTGTGACCCACGGATGCACACAAGTCGATAAGTAAAATTTACCAATCCGTATTAAGACCTGTCGTTATGTATGGATCGGAATGGTGGGGCATGAAGAAGAAGGATGAAAGAAGATTGCATGCAGCAGAGATGAGAATGTTGAGATGGATGTGTGGAGTGACAAGAGTAGATAAAATAAAGAATGAGTATATAAGAGGAAGTTTGAAAATTACACCAGTGACAGAAAAGTTGAGAGGGAATCGCTTAGCTTGGTATGAGCATGTTATGAGGAGGGACGAAACGCTTGCAACTAAGTGATGAATATAAGTGTTAGTGGATGGAGGGGAAAATTTTCTCTTCCCCTCCATCCACTAACGTTTATATAAAGAAAAGGTTGATGGATTGCGTAAGATATAGAATAGAATAGAATAGAATAGTGTTTATTTAATAACTTAAGGATACATTACATAGTGCTTATATAGGTACTTAAGGTTAAAACAACTATTGAGAATTAGGGTAGGCACTATGAGGTTTAGGAACCTACCTCCCGTGCGAGTTTAAAACTGTGTTACGGCGAATTTTGATATGAATGAATGAAATATGAATATATGAATGAAAAGGTAATGAATGATGAGATGACAACTGACGTGGGGAAACTGGAAGAAACAGACGCACTGCGCATTCCCAAATAAATTGGCATAAAGGCAAGACAATTATGACTGCCTGTTCCATCCAAAAAGCTTAGAAAAAGATGTTGCGTATAGGCGATCCAAAACCGTTCAACATAGCACTCCTTGAGGGGTCCCATGTTCAGCATTGCATATCTACTGGCTAGATGTTAATTAATGATAAATACAAAACCAATTTGTTAATTTTCATCTAAAGATTAGCTGTAGAGAGAAAATGCTTACTGCCTAGCGTATTATTTATAACCTCAGGTGAGGTTACATACACACCCTGGGACCAAAGTTCAGTTATTTACGAAAGCTCAAATATACGCTCAAAATCAACCTCTAGGACCACAATCCCCACCGTATTAGAATCTACATATGAATTTATTGAATATTATCGACATCACCCCCAGGGAAATCAGGGAATAAAACTTTACAATAAGCTGTGAGGCTAAGTCTGAGTTTCGCAGAAACATTCGCAACGAATACGATTACGATGATTTTGTTACGCTTACATGCCGAAACTGTAAACATATATGACGTATACAGCTGGACGAGGCCAACCCCCATAGAATGCAATGGGGGGGATTTGCCATAATCACGCTTGGCAGGCGGATTGGTGATCGCAGTATAATAATTGGTGATGGATGCTTAAGAATGCAACCTCGAGGGTACTAGCTGAATATCAGTGTTTGCTCTTTGAGCAAGTTAATTCGCTGAGCTATGACCCATTTGTGATGCTGCAACACACACGTACTTTTAGTAATAGTTTTTATATGGTTTTTAATTTTAGTGCATTGCTTTGTTTTTGTGTAACGATGGTTGTATTATCTAGTTTTTAGTGCACTGTCTTTTATTTGTCTTGAATGTACGTGTGTGATTGAAGATGCAAATAAACGTTTTATCTATCTATCTATCAATCTCGCCAGGCAGAAATCTTCATACAAAAAAAACCACGTGCCGCTCGATAAAGCAGTTTTTATTGAATATCTCGTAATATATACATAATTTTAAAAAACCACGTGGGTGATCCTCTGTTTTATTGTATTGATCTTATTCATCCAATTTTTGACACAATAATCTGTACCATATTGACAAACAATTATTATTTTGACTAGGTACTATTTATAATTTTATCTGATGTTGTGTTTTTATCTTAGTGACATTTAATCTTGTACCTATCGGACGCAAGTAGATGTATATAATTATTTTGTACTTTATTCCTATATTATGTTACTATGTTCCGACACAATTTTACATTGTTTGCGAATAAAATGAAATACAATCGAATCTAGCCAAAAGGTGCCAACTTTACTTAGGAGGTAACTTTGTGTTTTTTTTTATCGAGAATGTATTGTCCTGTCGTGTTACTGTGTAGGTGATACCTCGGTATTATAATGTAGTATCAATGTTTTTTTTTTAATTTGAATATTGTACTTGATTTAGCCAGTTAAAAATCGAATCTAAGATTGGTAATTTTGTGTTATACCCTACTAAGGATACTTTTATACATCCCTTAGTTGCTTTTACGATATCCACGTGAGGAGACTCGAGGGGTCTATTGATAGGGTTTGTTTGAGAGTAATCTAGCACTAGAACAGGAGAACTCACCTCTTGTTTATAAGACTATTCAAAATAATTATCCTTGTGATATCAATGAATAAAATATATTTTTAAACTTTTATTCAACTTCACTTGTTCACTTAGTGCTGAATGTGTTGAAATTTTCAAGTCATGCCAAGTTTTGATGACAATATAATATTATGCTAACAACGCGATGATCTGATGATGGAGACGGAAGGTGGACATCGGAACTCTTCAATGATTAATAGTAGACTGGTCGTGTTTGGGCTCATTTTGATCAGCTTACAGCTCCGATCACTATTTCATCAGGTGGACTGGACGTAACCTATTTGATAATGCATTTTAAAGGCAGAGGTTACCGCTTAACATTGGTAAGACACCTGCTTGTTCAGTAAAACACGCAGTATTTTATTTTTTTAGTTTTATTCTTAATTAGAAGTGGGATAATCCATCTCAACAAAGAAAACTCTGTCAAGGTTAATGAAGTAACTTTTAAACCCTTATACCATTACTTACAGACCCTCACACATTATACAGGTAGGAACTGTTCAACCTCGATCTGAATTTACACAGCAACTACAGTTTATTCTGTGACTCACTTTAAATACTAACTACTGGGTAAACTATGGCTCAGCCAGGAAATAGTTTCACAATTAATTCAGCTGGCTGACTCCACACTTACCCACTCATTCCTCTGGTAATTAAAGTGATACAAGTTACAGGGAATTTACGGGGTGAGAATACCTACATAGCAATACTTGAGCACATAACAGTTCTCGATTTTAGCCATGGCACATCGTTGAAGGTATAAAGAGATCGCTCTTAGCGATTTAGCTGGCTAGTGTAAAAAAAAGTTTAAATTACTGGCAGATGAGAATTTTCATCTTTTTGTCTCAGGGTGGCGGGCGCAGTGCAATGCCATATAGTATGCGTCCTAGGTGGACGTGACCTATGTGGTAATGCACTGTTCATAGACAGAGGGTACCGCTTAACATCAGGTGGGCCATCTGCTAGATCCGCCATTCCAAGTAGTATACAAAAAAAATTGTTGGGTGCCGTACCGAAAGTGTAAAACTGTACCCTATTACTAAGGCTCCGCTGTCCGTCTGTCCGTCTGTCACCAGGCTGTATCTCATGAACAGTGATAGTTAGACAGTTAAAATTTTTACAGATGATGATTTCTGTTGCCGCTATAACAGCAAATACTAAAAAACAGAATAAAATAAATATTTAAGGGGGCTCCGATACAACAAACGAGATTTTTTTGCTCGTTTTTAACATTTAACAGAATATTGAGTTATACATTCACTTTAAAAATATATAAGTAAATTAAAATATAACAAATATTTAACGGGGGCTTCCATATAACAAACGTGTTTTTTTGCCGTTTTATAGATAAATGGTACGGGACCCTTCGTGCGCTTGTCCGACTCGCACTTGTCTGGTTTTAATTTACTTAGTTTTTTGAAAGTTGAAGGAAAACATCGCGAGGAAACCGGCATATCCTAGAACCAAATAAAGACATTTGCATAGATGTAGCCTCTGCGAGTTTCATTGAATAATTTCTCTATCCGGTCATAAAGGCTTGTTTAGAGGAATCAAACCTCAACTAGTCATAGACCAAGAAACAACAGTTACATAAATAACTTAAAAAAAAAACGTAACAACAAGACTTCATATTGTTACGCCGACCAATTGGTTTAAGTGCATTTAGAACTTCTTAGCGCCATCTGTTGACGAGTGGACGTAGAATTGCTACAATCTGTTGTCAAGTAGGTATACAAGATTAGAATGCAATAGAGCGGGACGCATGTAGGTATACATCTGCCCTCTTTGGATGGTTCTTTGGAGTAGCCGGCTAAGATGCGAGAGCTTGCGGGTTCGACTCCCGCTGCGGGACAAATGCATGATCTTCAAATATATATTTGTCCGGGTGTGTGTTTTGTAGTATGTTACTCGTAGTTCCTGATACCCACGACATAGGAGATCCTAGTGTGGGATTAGGACAATGTTTATGGGTGTTTTGTTATGTTGTCTACCAACAAATTACAGCATATCGGGCTTAGTGGCGCGAATAAAAAATGCGAATGAACAATGCGAATGTCCAGCCGTGAAATAATGTGAGCTGATGATGATGATGATAAATAAATAAATAAAATAAATAAATAATGCTGGACAGTTTACACAACATTATCTAGCCCCAAGCTAAGCAGAGCTTGTGTTATGGGTACTAGATAACTGATATACTTAATACAATATATGACATAGATAGATATTTTTTATTATACATAGAAAATACCCAGAACACCCTGAACAAATATCTGCAGATTGCACAAATATTTTTCCGAGGCGGGAATCGAACCCGCAACCTCCGGCGTCGCAGGCGAATGTTTGCCCGCCCCGCCACAGAGGTCGTCAATGATGATTGTGTCGATGATGACAATCTATCACGGTGAAAACATAACTTCTGATGTGTGACAGAAACGCTCTATAAAACTGAGGTGAATGCCAATGTGCTACGACACCAGTCGAGAACTGTACAGAGGTAGGAGAGGTAGGTGTACGTACACAGGTGATGTGGCTTTGATCGAGCTGAAATTAATTGTGGATTACAACAGAGAATTGATGATAAGAGACGTTGACATAAAGCAATATAGGTGTCACTACTACTGAAAGGTATGTAGGAATCGTGTAGGAATGGACATTATCTTTGTTGCTGTTATTATTATAATGACAAGTAAAACGCTATAAAACTATATACCGACAACGGTGGACCACTAAATTGCGTTATAAGTAAAATATTTTTGAAATGCAATATTAAAATACATTTATTTATACAAAGAATAATACAACTAATACAAGGTATGTACAAAATACATATGAAACTGTTGTGCTACCTGAAGACCGCCGACAATATTAAAATTAAAATTCACTCAGAATTTTCATCTTTTTCGTTTGAATTACTTGATACGATAGCAAAACAATATGAGAGATACTAAAACTACATTTATTTACAGAAGGAATAATACAAGGTATGTACAAAATACATATGAAACAGTTGTGCTACCTGAAGACCGCTGCAAGCGATCTAAAGGTAGCTCAACTGATCCAAATCACTACCAGACGGAAGCGTCCCTAAGATGCTGGCTGCATTGCCACGCTGAATGGCAATACTAATGCGTTGAGCCAGATAAGAGCTTAGAGATACTTAGTATCTTACTTACTAACCTTATTGAACCATCTTCCTCTTCTATAACGAGACCTAAAGTCAGGTTAGTCAGGACTTTCTCTTAGGTTACCTAATCATCTAGATTTATAGAGCCAGTAGGTTCAAAATACGTTCTAGATAGTGTTTGATCTAAAAGTTCTTTTAGAAAGGTACGAACTTGTGATCAAAAGTATAGAAGCAACATTGACTGTGCAGTTTTTCGGATACGATAGATTTGAGATATTTTCTCCACTTGGAGTCCTAAAGGACCGAGAAAGATATCATCTCACAGAACCGGGATCGCATCCAGTCACAGCGGACGTGATAAAAATTCTAACTATCATATTGTATCTGCGTGCCAAGAACGAATAAATAGTTCATGACTTGAAAGATTTGGATTTCTACCTGAATACTATTTAAATTTTAATCGTATTTATTACTTTAATATATATATATATATATATATATATATTAATTTTAGAAAATTTAATATTTTTTATAGTTGTTCGTTTAATCCCTTTGACCACGGAAAGTAATTCAGTGGAGCCATGACATTTACTTTGGGTGTACGAAATTTAATTATGCAAATTAATTTAGAAATCTGAAATTTGGTCGGTACTTATTTTTTGTTGTAAAGAGTGCTTCCTCTTTGATATCTTCCTATTCCAACTATGCAGTAGCATGCACCCAAAGGCTATTGCAGCCACATTTATCAAACCTGGACCACATTGACCCGCCTGACCTGTCAAAATACACTCATCAGACCTCTTATTGCAATAAAATGAAATACTTCCTTGGAAGGCACAGGAGCGGGCCAAATCAAAGACGCTCACCTAATAATTCCTCTCTTTTATCAAAATCTCGTTGTAAATTCAATATTTGACGCGAAGGATCCGTCCTGAATGCCTTCCATTGTGAGCGGGACAATGAGGCGACTCCGGCCCGCGCACAATGCCCACGCTCTGAATGATAATGTTTAGGATTACGACTTATAATTCTGTTTTATGGTAAATATTGAAATGTTTGTGATTTTCTGATGATGGATCAGTGCGCTAAGTGATTTGGATCAAGCAAGAATGAAAACTCCAAGTTGAGAAACAATGAGAACTTCGATGCAGGAAGGTTGCGGGTTCGATTCCTGCCTCGGAACAAATATTTGTGCGATCGGCAGATATGTGTTCAGGGTGCTCTGGGTATTTTCTATGTAACTATAATTAAAAAAAAAAGGTTTGAAAGGTGAATTAGTCGGGGGTATTCTTAGCTATGTTTGATCAAAAGCCGTTTCATTGGGTTGAGGGTTTTTTTAATTTTTACAAAATTAATTACTTGTTAAATGATTTCAGACGAATCGTATAATAGACTTCAAATGGTATTTATGGATGAAGGCCCTTCTAAGGCAACTATGCCCTATACAGGCCTATGTCTAGCACTGGACTAGAGTAGGCTGATGATGATGATGACAAACATTTGTGCCGTAGTGGGAATAGAAGCCGCAACCTCTTACATTTCAGCCGGCTACTCGGCCGCCGGGCCCAGAGGTCGTCGTTTATTTTGATCTATTGGACAAAGGATATTACGAAGTCGTGACCATGTACACCTAGTTTTCAATTTCCTAGTAAATGCTACATCTAGTAGGAAACGCTATAATTTAGAACAAATATCAAGGTCTCTGGCTACTTATTATCGGCATGTGAAAATCTTTTGTGTTTGGCCTTTATTAGACCAAGTTTACTACCTACTTATTTTACATTCTTAGTGACCAATAGTGAAAGAACCAGTGTGGTGAAAGGGTTAAAGATGCCTCGCGGTGTGATCCTTTCGTAGACTTACATTTTCGAATTTTTGGTTCTACGGACATGCCGGTTTTCTAGCGATGTTGTTTCTTTTGGCGCTTGAAACTTTAATTTGGTTGAAGGTTTGAAAGCACGTTATGGCTTTCATACATTTTTGTGCTGCAAACATTCTTTTTTTTCTGTAATGGCTTGACAAACTGACATACGGCCCACCTGATGGTAAGCGGTTACCGTCGCCTATTGACATCTGCAACACCAGAGGCATTGCCAATGAGTTGCCTGTCATGAAGGTTTTTTTTTGAAGCGGTTCCTGTTGTTGTTTACCGGAAACACCTCAGGACGCTCAACTTGCACGTATGGAGGAGAAGAGATCTCGTAAAGCGAGCTGTACGATCTGCTGGATCTGGAGATCCTAACCCATGTAACCCGTAATCTTGTAAGGAAAATACAATTTTATTTTTGTACGAGATGCCCACGCCTCGAAGTGTGGATGAGCTCTTGCGTTGTCCAGAAGTGGAGTGCTAGAACCTGGATGCATATGAGATCGAACAGGTCCTTAGACCAATCCCCATTAAAGATTTCTTCATGACCAGATTAGACTGCTGCACGACTGGGATTTGAACCCATGAACTTAGGATCGGTCCATCCCACAGAATCAAGTGACTAGACCGTCGCAACAGCGCTCTAAAAAGGTGAGCGTTGCCAGTTTTTCAACGCCTTGATCGCCTTCGACGACCTCTAGTGGCGCGACGGGCGAAGGTTGGCCTGCGACGCAGGAGGTTGCGGGTTCGATTCCCGCCTCAGAACAATTATTTGTGCGATCCCAGAGATTTTTTGAGGGTGTTCTGGGAATTTTCTATGTATAATAAAAAAAAACTATGTAATATATTGTATTATGTATATCAGTTTTCTAGTACACATAACACAAGCTCTGCTTAGCTTGGGGCTAGATAATGTTGTGTGAACTGTCCAGCATTATTAATTTATTAGCGCCGGTACCAGCTAATATTGTTTGCATACAAAATCTTACCTTTCTTTTTTTTCTTCTTTTTTTTTACATTGATAGACCTTTGTTTTGACCACTATCTCACCTGTTGGTAAGTGACGATGTGGCTGAAGATGGATCACAAATGTCTAGAAGGCTCCTATTTACTCTAGCCTTGAAGAGACCCAGATTATAGTTTTCAGGAAAGACAGACGACGGTAGTGTATTCCACATTGTATTCTTTACTTGTATTTTAAGAATTAAGTTACGGGAAGTCTTGATAATTAATTAATGTTGTACTGCTAGATCAATCCGACCTCGTACGAATTAGAACGACGAGTGCCTTTTTGAAAATGTCACGGCAATGCTACATGATGGTAAGTCAGTTAATTTTAATAAAAAACCCATGGTGTAGGGTCCCGAAGCTAATACTCTAGTCACGACTAGATATCGCCCTAGGAAAACATAGAACGCACTATCAGCTGGCATTCCATACCTGAGTTGCGAGCAGATGATCCCGGAAATAGCTGTATAAAATTACACCAAGCAGCCAAAAAAAAAAAGTTATTTTAGGCGTACTGAGAAATGCACTAAACCTAAACAGTAAGCCATAGCTAAAAATACTCAATCAAGTCACCATTCAAACAAAAAAACTAGATCATAATCGGTTCATTCATTTGGGAGCTACGATGCCACAGAAAAATACACACATCAAACTTTTAAGCCTCTTTTTGGCTGGGGTTTAAAAATTAACGTTTATATCTATTCGTATTGTAATACCAAGAATACGTACCTACCTATGAACGTAGATAATTAAAAAGGTCTATGTAGTACAATCACTAAGGTATCAATCAATATACATATATAAAATCGTTGCGTGACTGACTGACTGACTATCAACGCACACAGCCTAAACCGTAAGTCCCAGAGTTCTGAAATTTGGAAGATACATTCTTTTAGTTGTCGAGGGGTGCACTAAAAAAGTAATTTCGAAAATTCACCCCCTGTATTGTGCAGCGGGGTATTGAAGTTTGTATGGAAAAACTCTAAGCGGACGAAGTCGCGGTCATTCCACTAGTTTAATATAGAATCGTTGCGTGACTGACTGACTGACTGAATGACTATAAAATCACAGCCTAATCCATAAGCCCTAGATACCTGAAATTTGGAGGGTACGTTCCTTTTGTAGTCTAGGGGTGCACAAAAAATCCAAAAATTCCAGAAATTCACCCCTAAAGGGAGTGAAGTGGGGTGTTGAAGTTTGTATGGAATGTACACGTGGACGAAGTCTCGGGCATTCCACTAGTATTCCTATATTCCCACGCAACCCACGGTGAAAAGAGGCCCATTATGATTGAGGCTCTGCCCACTCTTTCGGGAAAAAACGCGTGTGTCTATGTATGTATGACCTATGGTGTTATAAAAAAGACATTTAGAGAAAAAAAAACTCTCCCCAAAGCCAACAAAAATCCTTTATAAAGACAACTGTTTTGTTCGAATCTCACAAAATACCGATATTACTACTTATATTGTTTGCTATCCCGTCTTCAAAATAAATACAACTCGTAACCCGAGGGACAACTGCGCAGAGCTTCGAAATTATTATACCTGCAGAGCAGCGATAGAGACAAACATTCATTCAAATCTGAAAGCACTGAACTCTTCAAATCCACAAAATCTTGCACAAAAATTCATGTGCGCAATATTATTCATGTATTATTCATGTAATCTTGGTGAAGAAAAGTATTTTCAATACAAGCTTTTATAAAATTAGTGATCGTAACCGTGTGTTGATCTAAATGAGCCTAAACACGGCCAGTCTACTATAAATTCATCGAGGAGTTCCGTTGTCCACCTTCCGTCTCCATCATCAGATCAGCTCGCTGTCACCAGCATATTGTATTATCATCGAAACTTAACAGGTATGTCAAATTTCAGCTCAATCGGTTGAGGATAATTGCTTTAAAATTCAGTTTCAAGATTCCACCCGAACAAACATACATTGCAAGTTAAATAAAAGCTTATAAAAACATTGTAAGGAAATCGCCATGTCCTAGAACCAAAAACTCAAAGACATCCGACATGTTCATAAGGATCGAGGTGCACTGAATCCTTTCACCACACTGGTTCTTGTACCATCGGTCACAAGGCCCTTTTCTGGGCCACCACACCTCAGCTGGGCACTGACCTAACGCAGCGTGACCACGACGTACTATTATTATTATTATTTTTCTGTGCCAAGACAGAACCGGTGACACAAAGAAGTAGATCTTTCAATATCAATCCCCTCCATTTATTACAAGCTTTATATTAACTTGCAATGTATTTCCGGGAGGAATAAGTTTGTCCGGGTGGAATCTTGCAACTGAATTTTAAAGCAGTAATCCTCAACCGATTGAAATGAAATTAGGTATACCTGTCAAGTTCCGATGATAATACAATATGATATACAATATGATGAAAAGCGATCTACTTATTAATGTTACAACGATGATATCTATTTTATAGTTCTTTTACAAAATGTATTAACAGTTGTAGGTAATCGTTTGAATTCACTAAAACAATCGCCTCTAGTAGCGGTCAGTAGCTTCCATGCTCCGTTAAACATCTTGAGTTACAAAAATAAATCCACTACACAAACATAAGGCAGATGTGTGTGTGGATCTTGGATAAAAAATACTTTTGGTATTACTTGCTACAATATACTTTATTTAATGTAAAGGTACAATAACGTAGGTTATGCTTCAATATATTCACTAAAAGTAAAATCTAGGTTCTACAAGGTACTATACTGGTATACCGACACCACAGATAAAATAATACTAAACTAGTTCCTACACTAAGTTTTTTTTATCACATCTTGACTTAATGTTCTTTAAGAATAAAAACACGATATTAAATAAAACCTCGGTAAAAATAAAATAAAAAAATCCATGTTTCGCACACGTTTTGAATGAGATCTCAGGCACCCAACGGTATTTCAAGATAAATTTTAGTACAACAAGTAGGTAGTAACTATTTCTTAAAACTGAAAAGGCAGTTTTTTGATAAGTTGTGTAGTTTTATTATAATAAGCAATTAATTATTTTATAAAAACGGGAAATTTTCACGTACCGTTAAATCGATGTAAGCACCGACATTTTATAGTAAAATAAGCAATTATTTGATTTTTCATTGCGCGAGCGCAAATGTGTCACTTTCTAACTTACCTGAACTTAGAAAGCGATAGAAGTTGGCTTTTCAGAAATAAAGGCTTATTATTATTAGAAGTTGGTGGCTAGTGTGAGGTAGGTAAGTGTTTTTTTTTTTTTTGTACTACTTGTATGACGGAACAAGCTGATGGCCCCCCTGATGTTAAGCGGTAACCTCTGCCTATGAACAGTGCATTACCTCATAGGTCACGTCCACCTAGGACACGCCCTATGTGGCATTGCACTGCGCCCGCCACCCTGAGACATAAAGATGTAAAGTCTCATGTGCCTGTAATGTCACCGGCACCCTTACCCTTCCAACCGGAACACAGCAATGCGAGCACTATTGCTTTGCGGCAGAAATAGGTATGGTGGTAGTACTTCCCCGGACGAACTCTTTCACAAAAAAGCTACTACTTAAATATTAATTACTATATATTTCAGTAGCAAGGGAATATTTTAATGAGAAACTTAAAATAATAATGGAGGATGACCAAGTAAAGTGAATGCAACGCCATTAATATCTTACACACAGAAAACTTTATTTTTAAACATACTATTATGTATCATATGTGCATTTAATTCTTATTATTACTATCCAGTTTATTATTAACTAGCGACTCGCCCCGGCTTCGTACGGGTAGCCCCCGGTGAAAAACAGCGATCCCCCGATATTTTATTGCTTATTCTGCTATTCGGAGCGGAGAAGAATCCACCAAAAATGAGATAACTAACATCGGTCCAGCCGATCTTAAGTTATAATTGGTGTAACTAACACGACTTTGTTTTATATATATATATATATACAGTGGTGGCCATATAATTAAGAACACTGATATAAAGGGAAGATTTTTTCCAACTAAGATGCAAAACTAATTGTATGCATTTGTTTTTATTTCTCTCGGTATCGTAAAACATTTCCATATTACCACTGTATTCATTGATACACATGATTGGCTAAAAATCAATAGGCAAACTTTTTACACTACTTTTAAACAAAGTATTCCCTATTACTGGCTGGTCACGTAATTAAGAACGCTGAGTAGTTTATACCTTTATTCAAATTTAAATATTGAACACTCAGTCGATTTGTTACTGTTTGTATAATTTTGGCGCCATTACGTGCTGTAAAAGATTAAAGGTGATTGCTTCTTTAGAAAAAACAATGGGAAAAAATAAAAGTTGTGATATATTTACAAGGGAAGTAATAATAAAACTTCGCCGGAAGAATTGGTCTTATAAAAAGATAGCCGACCATCTGCAATGTTCAAAAACGATGGTTTTCCACGCTGTAAAGCATTTTGCTACGTATCAAACTACTTCGAATGTTCCACGTGTACCTAAACAGAGAAAAACAACTCCTCGAGATGACCGAAACATCGTTCGTATGGCAAAACAAAATCCTTTTAAAGGGTCCAATGAGCTTAGAAAAGAATATTTTGGTGAAAACAACCCTTCAGCAATCTCAGCACGCACTATTCAAAGAAATTTGGTAGAAGAAAAATTGCACGGTAGGATAGCAAGAAAGGTATCCATGTTAAAACTTTGCCACAGGCAAGCCTGGCTTGCATTTGCGAGAAAGTATGAAAACTGGACTGTGCAACAGTGGAAAAATGAACTTTTTTCTGACGAGACGAAAATAAACAGAGTATGTTCTGATGGAAAACGATATGTACGACGTCCCCCGAATACAGCATTCGACCCAAAGTACACGAAAGTTACATTAAAGCACGGTGGTGGAAATGTGAAAATTTGGGGTTGCTTTTCTGGACATGGTGTAGGACCTGTAAAGTTGATAGAAGGTAACATGGATCAGTTCCAATACAAAAATATACTGGAAGAAACAATGTTACCATACGCTGAAGACGTTCTACCGGTCATTTGGACATTCCAGCATGACAATGATCCAAAGCACACTGCACGCACCGTAAAGGAATTTCTTACAGCGCAATTAGTTTCTGTCTTAGACTGGCCTGCTAACAGTCCAGATCTAAACCCAATAGAGAATCTGTGGTTTGAAGTAAAGAAAAAGGTTTCAAGTACAAAGTGTGGAAATTTAAGAGAGCTGTATGACGTTTTTTAGAAGAATGGAACTCTATTTCTCTTGCGAAATGTCAAAAATTAATAGAGTCAATGCCTCGCCGGTGTAAAGCTGTAATTAAAAGCCGTGGATATGCTATTAACTATTAATTTTAGTAAAATATTTATAAAATTTATTTTTATGTTTCCTGTGCTACATAATATTGTGATTTTTTAAATCTAAGTGTCATACAAAACAATTCCCGAGCAGTTAAATAAATCGTTCTTAATTATTTGTCCAGTTTCAGTACTATTTGAATGTGTTACTTTGATAAAATCAATAAAATGTGCAAAAAATAGTTAGCGATTTCATACTTTATTCTTAAGTCAGGTTGCTCTATTAATGTGACTATTATATAACATAACTAGTTGCTTCTCAGAAGGTACACATCTCTGTGTATGATACGATTTAAATAAAAAACTTCTAGAACTTCATATCGTTCTTAATTATATGACCACAACTGTATATAGATACTAAACTTTGTCTGTCATTTCAAAAAATCTATTGTATATAATATAAATTCGTTATTGGCCAGAGTAGCTAAGTATTTGCTGGTTTTTATTAAGAGATTTGAATTTTATTCAATAAATCAAATTAAATAAAAATAATATTATCTAGTAACTCGCAGCGCCCCGCAGTGTTGCCCGAATAGGTTTCGATTCTGTGGGAATATCGGGCTAAAAATATGCCTATGTGCTATTCCGGGACTCCAACTATCTCCATTCCAAATTTCATCCAAATCCGGCCCGCCGTTTCAGCGTGAAGAAGTAACAATCTCACGCACACACTCACAAACTTTCGCATTTATAATATTAGTAGGAGTAGGATTTTTTACAAAAATAATATAATTAAAATAATAATATAATCTAACGAATATTCAACTTATCTAAATTTATCTAAACTTATCTATCTATCTATCTATGGATTCAGTAATATATTATGTACTCTGTATTATGTCAATAAAGATTTTTTATTATTATTATTATTATATCACTCATTTATTAAAAATCTCGTAAAAAAATATATTTTTCACTACAAAGCAATACTATCTACAAAAAAATAAATAGTAAAAAACATTATAGTAAAAAATATAAATCAAAACGGGGAACCACCGACCGCGGAGCGAGGCCCAAACGGTCGGGGGCTAGGGCTGCAGAGAGAGGAACCTCCTGACTATACGTGCCGAGTCCAGGAGTACCGCCTTCTGAATCTGACCCTTGATCCAACTATTTAGCGAGAGCTTCTTAAGGTACTGGTCGAAGCTCTTCGCAATCAGTCCATTCACTGAAACGACTATCGGGACGATAATCGTTGAATCCACATCCCACATGGCGGTAATCTCGTGAGCCAAGTCAAGGTACTTGCTTAACTTGTCTTTCTCGGCCTTCACGAGATTAGCATCATGCGGGATAGTGACATCAACAAGTATCGCCCGGCGTTCCGACCGGTCTACCAGCACGATACCAGGCTTATTGGCAACAATAGTCCTATCCGTGATGATAGACCGGTCCCAGTAGAGCGTGGCACGGCCATTTTCAAGAACCGGCTGAGGCACGTACTTATAGTACGGCACCTCAGGTCCCACAAGGTCGTATCGGAGGGCAAGTTGCTGGTGAATGATCCTGGCTACTTGGTTGTGTCTGTGCAGATACTCTGAGTTAGCAAGATGCGAACAACCCGAAAGCACATGCCTGAGGGATTCTCCGGGACGGTGACATGCTCTACAGATATCAACCGTCCCATCCTTCATGATGTACTTTCGATAGTTGTTCGTCTTGATAACCTCATCCATAATCGCACAGACAAAACCCTCGGTTTCCCCAAAGAGGTCACCGAAACGTAACCAGTTTACTGAAGCGAGCAGATCTACATCGGGCCCTGTGAGGGCCTTGTAAAACTGCCCGTGCAGTTCTTTGCTCTCCCATACGGTCTTGCGTTCCTGAGTGCTCAGGGCTGATGGTTTACGCCAGTTCTCTTTTGCTAAGGAGAGCGGGGTAAAGTTCTTATCAACTGCAACGACATCGTGATGCATCCCGTACTCGGCATGGAGGAAGTACTCCCTGAGATTGCACACCTCGCGGTTGTGGAGAGTCTTGGCATTTAAAAAGCCTCGACCTCCATCCTTCCGCGGGATGTACATTCTCATAACCGACGAACGAGGGTGTCGCATGCGATGGGTCGTTAATAGATGACGAACTCTACAATCCAGGGCATCTAACTCTGTCTGTGTCCACCTTAATATGCCGAAGGTGTATATGAGCAGAGGCATAACCCAGCCGTTAAACGCGCGAACCCTGTTGCCACCCGACAAAAGACTGTTAAGTACTTTTGTCAAGCGGCAAAAGAAACGCTCCTTCACCGACTGCTTTATGTCCCTATCTACCATGCCTAACGACTCCGACATACCAAGGTATTTGTAGGTTTCGACTTCGGAGAGAGATCTGAGTGACATTGTCTCAGAAAGCTGCAAGTTCGTGGAATTTACAACTTTCCCCCGCTGTACTTGCATGACCGCACACTTATCTACACCAAACTCCATACTGATAGCGTTGCTGAATACCTGTGTGATATTCAACAAAGCTACCAGCTTCGGTTTTTTTGGTGCAAAAAGCTTGAGGTCATCCATGTACAGAAGGTGAGAAATGATCTCACCCTCTCTTCGAAGTCGATAGCCTAGACCTGAATCCTTCAGTAGAGTGCTGAGAGGATTCAGTGCTAGGCAAAACCACAAAGGACTCAGACTATCGCCCTGAAATATACCCCGCTCAATCCTTATTAGGTCTTGCGGAGCAGAGGGATCCAATCGGCTACCTGGATGTTGAAGGACTGTTTTCCACTGCCTCATACATGATCCTAGGAAGAATGTTAGAGTTGCATCCACTTTATACAATTCCAAGACCCTCTCCAGCCATGTATGAGGCACCGAATCGTAGGCCTTCTTATAGTCAATCCAGGCAGCCGAGAGATTCCCCTTGCTCCTCCTGACCTGCTGGCTAATGGCCATGTCAATGAGGAGGAGCTCCTTAGTACCGCGGGACCCAACCCTACATCCATTCTGAGCAGGAGCCAAAATATTATTCGCAACAATATGCGAGTTAATTTTTACGGTCAGAATGGATGTAAGGAGCTTGTAGATGGTAGGCAAGCATGTGATGGGTCTATAGTTCTTAGCTTCCGCGGTACTACCGGACTTATGGAGCAGGAAGGTGACACCTGTAGTTAGGAAACTTGGAAGAGATCCCAGTTCGAGGGCTTCCTGGAATTGCTTGGCGAGCACCGAGTGTGAACACCGAAACCACTTTAGCCAAAAGTTGTGTAATCCATCCGGCCCAGGACTTTTCCAGTTCTGAGCTGAACGGATCGCACAACTTACGTCCAAGGGGCAGATGGTAACAGCCTCCATGGTTTCAATCGGTTCACACTCGGCCCTCACCACACTCATCCAGTCACCCTCCGTGTGTTCGACGGGCGCAGACCAGATGCCTCGCCAGAAGTTATTCGCGACTTCAGCGTCCGGCATACCCCCGTCGTGCACACTTTGGTCCGGTTTCTCCCAACTTCGGTACACCTTCCTTTGGTCACTTTGGAAGTTGCGGTTCTGCCAGTATCTATCCACACGCTCTCTATAGCGGCGGATACGGCTTGCCCACGCAGAGACTTTCTGCTTCAGAAAGTCGATGCGCTCAGTGACACAGGCCATGTAGTCCTGGGGCCGTGTTTCAGTCCCTGCATAAGCCTGAGTCACGAAGCGCATCACTCGGGGGCGATGGTTACCCCCTTTGAAGCAAATTAGTTTTGCAATGAGGGTCCTGAACGTACTGATACGTCTCTCGATCCGTAATTGCCAGGGGGGTGTGCTAGTGGCAGGTCGCGGCACTCGGTCAGTGTCCGGGAACTTGACGCGAGCAACGCGGCACGCCGCAATGGCCCCACAGTACAGGATCGAATGGGTATCAGCTAGGTCTTTGCTAGTCAATAAATATGGGACTAGCAAAGGGTTCAGGGCCCCAATTAACACCAAATTCCGTCTATACGTGGGCAAGCGAGGTAGACGCGGCTTCTCCTCGAGAGGTGCGGACCGATACGACGAAATCGCATCCCCCAGAGCCCTCCTCAGTTGCTCATTCTCCTGGGTACTCACACTGGTAATCTCACAATCGACGTCATCAGCTACGGGGTCCGCCTGTGTAATCGCCGATGCTGACGGTGTTGCAACCGACGGCGAGACAGTCGGGCCTCGTTGCGAGTGGTCAACCACAAGAGCACTCAGCGTTTCGGAGCGTAACCGATCAAGCACAGTGTCATCCAACAGTTTCAACCGTTGGATGGCACGTACCTGATCCGACAGTCGCTGTGCAGTGACGGACACAGTTGGTTCAAGGTCCTGAAACAAAGGAAGCATCCGGACTCGATACGCGGTCAGGTAGGTTCCTGCCTGTGTAGCCCTATAAAATGCGCGCATGACGTTTTCATTGTGTTGTGTTGTCCATCTCATGCGACGCACTATGCCGTCGACTGCGGAGGCCGGGCACGGGGCAGGCTGCCCCGCAGGCCCCAAGCGAGCCGACAGCGGTGGCCGCCCTCGTCGCGCAGGTTGTCGTGGCGGCGGAGGCGGTTGCGGCTCGCTCTCGTCGCTCGACGCGCTGGTATCCGGGGGGGTGCCGTACTCCTCATCCCCGGACGACGACGCGGAGCTCGACGAGGCGAGCGGCGGTGGTGGTGGGCGTGCGCTAGTTGTTTCCGCTCTTTTAGATCTCGTTTGCATTTAATTATTCCTGTTTATGAATTGGTGAAAATTTTCCTTTATGGTCCATGATTGACAGAAAGTATATGTCATTGATTTCATCGTGAAATTCACAGAGCACTTTTAGTATGTAAATATATGCCGGATAAAAGGTAAAAATAGGCGATTTTCGAAAAGTAGATGCAGGTAAATGAATCTGTTGTTAATTTTCTTATATTGCACTGGGATAAATTGAATAAAATAAATAATTTTAGAAAATCTCGGATAAAATCCGTGTGACATGAGCGGTGTCAATTTTTTTTTTTTTTTTTTTTTTTTTTTATTATTATTATATCACTCATTTATTAAAAATCTCGTAAAAAAATATATTCTTCACTATAAAGCAATACTATCTACAAAAAAATAAATAGTAAAAAACATTATAGTAAAAAATATAAATCAAAACGGGGAACCACCGACCGCGGAGCGAGGCCCAAACGGTCGGGGGCTAGGGCTGCAGAGAGAGGAACCTCCTGACTATACGTGCCGAGTCCAGGAGTACCGCCTTCTGAATCTGACCCTTGATCCAACTATTTAGCGAGAGCTTCTTAAGGTACTGGTCGAAGCTCTTCGCAATCAGTCCATTCACTGAAACGACTATCGGGACGATAATCGTTGAATCCACATCCCACATGGCGGCAATCTCGTGAGCCAAGTCAAGTCAATTATTATTATTATTATTATCTAAATTTTGTGTGTAAGCATAACCATTATTTTATTACAATTGAATGCCTTATCAATTGTTTTATCTTGATGTACTCTGTGGCTGCATTTTGTGGAGTAATGTAGTTCTTTTTGGATCAATGCGGTGGATTTAAGGGATATAGTAAATCCATATATTCTCCACCCAATTGGATAGAGATTTTGGGCATGATTAAATACCTACCTTAGCTTTGTTTTCTAACCTTTAAGAAAGACAAACATATAACAAATATCAGTACGTATAAATATGCCCAAGAATAGACCCGTCCATCTCCTCCCGTGGATGTCGTAAAAGCCGACTAAGGGATTACCTGGACTTGTTTGTAAGATTCGTTGATATAAGATTTGTCTTGGCTACTAGCACTGGAAGGAAGCATTAGCAGAGTCAGTCGTGGAAAGCAATGGCGGCGATGAGCTGACCACTCGTCACGTCTATATCCCACGATGTGCACCATCGTGGGATATAGACCCACGGTGAAAAGAGGCCTATTTTTTGGCTCTGCCTACCCTTTCGGGGAAATTATAATAACTTATAGGGCAGCGTCTTAATACCAACATTACAGCCAACTTAAAATTTTAGGAAAATGTAGTTATATGTAAACATATAACATAACTACATCTCCAAAACTATAAACCTATATCTTGAAATTTGGCATGAATATTTAAAATGGTTCGACGTGCTCAATAAGAAATAATTTTACAGAATTAAACTCATATGGGGCAAAATGGAGTGTTTAAAAAGTGCATGAAAAAAATTGAGCTAGGTAGAAGTCGGGCTACCGCTAGTTACTTCTCGAGAATTGAAATATTTCCAAGGAGGTTTTTCATTTAGAGTTTTTTTTTTTTTTTTTTTGACGACCTTTGTGACGCGGCGGGCGAACGTTCGCCTGCGACGCAGGAGGTTGCGGGTTCGATTCCCGCCTCGGAACAAATATTTGTGCGATCTGCAGATATTTGTTACGGGTGTTCTGGGTATTTTCTATATATAATAAAAAATATCCATCTATGTAATACATTGTATTAAGTATATCAGTTGTCTAGTACCCATAACACAAGTTCTGCTTAGCTTGGGGCTAGACAATGTTGTGTGAACTGTCCAGCATTATTTATCTATTTATTTATTTATTTATCATGTTTATAAGTGGAATTCGGCTCCTCAGCGCCGTCCACAGTGATCCTCTATACTTCGCGCCTGGGTGCTCCGCACCCCTTGCACCTCCGGCAACCTGAGACAGCCCTCACCGTCAGCTGATCAAAATGAGCCCAAACACTTCTTCTTTCGTGTCGATGGTTCTCTATCAAATTATTTTGGAGCGGTGGGTGGGCCATCAGCTTGATCCGTCATTCAAGTAGTATAAAAAAAGAGAATAAAAAGTGCTCTGCCACGGCTATGGCATTATAAGCGGCTTCGTAAAGGTCTTTCAGTGTGCAGGAATGTTCATTGAAATTTCTTACTATTGGCGTCACAAAATAATAATTTAGTAAAAACAGTTCGATGACAAAATGTATAAATGTATTACAAATGGGTTTTTGTATATTATAAAAAAAAAACAATACTTATATTAAAGTCTACCTTGGTTATTTTAACACGTCGGCTGCTGATTTATGCGAATATAAATTAGTATGATTATATGATAAAACAATCCATTTAATATGAAAAAAACGCAAATTTTGAGTTTTTTAGCAGCGAATGTGAAGTTCTATACAGCTATCATCCAAAAGTTTAAATTAAATTTTTGATATACCTACTGCAACATGAAACTCGGCAATTTGCGCTAGAATTTAAAGAATTTCTCTCAATAAAGTGACCCAAAATAACGGACTATTCATTCACAGAGAATCACCGGTCCAGCAAAATTGTACATTGTTCTGGGATGACACTCCCCTGTTGGGAAGGGTGCGGGTTTATTTTAAAGCCTAATGGCGGATCAACGAGGTGTTTCAGTCGTAAGTAGTTTCCAAAACGACATCTTGACGAGTCTAGTTCCTACCAAACTTTAGCACTTTTCTTACTTCACCCGAACTAGCAAATAATGATTAGAATTCAAAAAGTATACGCCAAATCCCAGTAGTCTTACCGAGTAGTCTTACCAGTTGAGCTACTGGGTATTTCCTTCTTAAAAGTCTTACTAATAAGACCACTGGGAACTTTGTACCCAGTAGACTTACCAGTAAGGTCTGTGTACAATCAAAGACAAAACTGACAATAGTCCTTACTCTTATATTATGGACAACCTACATAGTGAACTTAAATGTATGACCCCAAGATAAAATATTTGCTTGACTGACATCTTGTCATATAATTATCAAAACACAAATTAATAAGTATATATGTAATTTGTAATACAATTGTTTCTATTTTTGTTTTTTTCTCTTAGCCTTAATAAAGCTTGTCTATCAATTACGAGGTCCTTAATTTATAAATTTTGATAAATTAAAACTAATGGGAAAATAAGAACACCAGCGAAGCAGAGCACCAGAAGCTATCAGTAAGTCTATTGGGAAGGCAAATACACAGTAGTTCAACTTGGAAGACTAATCGGTAAGACTACTGGGATTCGGCGAAAAATTCGAGTATTTCCCGTTTGTCCCCGAATCTGTCCATTCCAAGACGTGTTCATCAATGGAGCCTCAGCGAGGTGGACTAAATTCTTTCACCACATCGGTTCTTGTACCATCATCAGCCACTGGGCCCTTTTTAGGGCCAGCATAACTTAAGCTCGTCTTTAACCTAACACAGAGTGCCGGACTAAATCAGTAACACGAAGTGGTAGTAGAACAAGTAATGAATTTTGTAAAAATTAAAAAAAAACCCTCAGCGCAATGAAACGGCTGAACCGATTTATATCAAACATAGCTAAGAAAACTTCCGACAAATTCACCTTTCAAACAAAAAAAATAGACGCACACACACACACAAACACTCACAGACACGTCAAATTTATAACACCCCGTCGTTTTTGCGTCGGGGGTTAACTAGGTGGACGTCAACTATATGGTAATGCACTGTTCATAGGCAGAGGGTACCGCTTAACGTCAGGTGGGCCATCTGCTTGATCCGTCATACCAAGTAGTATAAAAAGAAAAACCGTAATTTTGTCCTCGATAGAATATATACCAATATATAATAATCATTCCATATTTATCTATTTCTATCTATCTTTAATATAACTTTTATATTATTAGTGATTTATTTTGGTGGACTACAGGTGGGTGGGTGTAGGTACAGTAGGGGAGAAGGAGGTAGCTCAGGACAGGGGCACCCTTAGACATTGAAGATTTCTCCAAAACCGTGGGCATTTTTTTGGCAGAAAATTCATTTTTAGTATGGCAGTACTACTACTACAAACCATCACATGTAATTCACCACGCTGTCAGCTGTTAAACTGACTTATTAACAGGTCGGGATCTTCAGTGCCTGGTGAAATTTTTTCTTTTGGACTACGTAAGTGTTTATTTGGTCATCATGAGCATAAATTATATGTTTTTTATAGTTTCTGTTAAGATTGGGTATCTATGCATGGATAGAAATAAACGTATTAGTTTCAAAATAAATAACAATAGTTTTATGACACAAAGTTTTTTAAATAGGGCCTTGGGGTAGGTTAGGACACATTATGGGGCACTTTAGGACATGTCCTGTCTATGCATGTGTCCTAACCTACCCCAAGGCACCATTTGAAAAACTTTGTGTCCCTTTAGGTGTTTTCATTTATTTCAGATGCTTAAACAAATACATTTTAATAATAATAAGCACGTTTGAAAAATAAAAAGTGTTTTTTTACTATTATGGCCATTTAAATCACAAGTCCTAAACTGCCTTCCAGGGCAGTTTTGGGACATTATCAATGGCTAACTAGAATTAAAACTTTACCTATTCTACTCAATAAATATTTTTATTTTATTATTGTATTCTAAAGGTAAAATACAAATCTAGGTTTTACTGTATAAACTGCACAAAAAACTTAAAAACTAAAAAAACTAGGACCTGTCATGTAAAAAGTGGCACATTAGTGACTCCTTCTCCCCTAGATCATTTTATTTCTTGAGCGCCTGATAAAATTCAATATACATACGATGAGTGTCTTGCTATTGGAGTTACCTACTCGGTGAGTTGCGAGTGTGACACGAAAAGGCTTTCTAAATTATATTTAAAGCAAAACTTGAACTTAGTTCTTCTTGAGTTCTTGAAGTTGAAAAGGATTCTAAATACGCAACTTTTAGAAGAATGTTCCTGACACAGATTTAGGATGTAAGGAGATCTGTCATCTGTGGTTTCCGAATTCAAATCGAAGCGTGCACGGTAGAAATTCTTGAGTTGTTTTTGTTTTGTAAAATTCGTGATCAGAACCGTTTGTTGATCAAAATGAGCCCAAACACGTTTCACGCCAAGTTTGGCCTGTCTACTATCATCCATCCAGGATTTACATTATTAACCTTCCGTGACCATCATCAGATTAGCTCGCTGTCACCACAATATTAGATTGTCATCGGAACTTGATGGGTATAAAATTTCAGCTCAATCGGTCGAGATTAACTGGTTCAAAACTCAGTTACATGATCTGTCCCACAGACACTAGACACCTAAGAGCTTGTCCAGACGAGGCGATTTACGTGCGATTCGACTCGCACGTGTGAATTTACGTTGCGCCCAGATGACGCGTTTTTGACGCGTTCTATGTAGTCTTTGTGATAATTTTGTGACAGTTTTTTAGCCATGTCAGACGCCCTCGGGCGGCTTGACAAACTCCGACACCAGAGTTCTGCATACGAAACCTCATACTAAACGAACGAACGAATTATGGCTGGTAGATTTTACAGAGTAGTGCTTCCAGTACGTATACTGAAAGCACTCTGTAAAATCTACCAGCCATGCACGTAGGCCTCTGTAGGGCTTAGTAGGTAGAGGCCTACCTAACTATAGTTCTTTATGTTCTTTAGTAATATTGTACTCAAGCTAAGCATCAGAATAATAAGAGTATCGTAACAATAAGTAAGCCTTTATGATATCTATTTCCGCCATGTCATCTAAATTCATCACATAATCTCGGGTCCATGTCCCGCGCGGGCATAATCTTCTTCTATTTACTCAGGCATCCTTTTCAGGGTAAATCTTTGTTGTTCGCTTCAATGAACGATTATTATCAAGAACGAGGAAAGGGGATCAATATACGACCACGCAGGAGTGAAACCTCTGACAAACGGCTGCAAAAATATTTTTTTGTGTATCAACTCGCCCAATTCGCATTTACTATCCACCACAACCAGAAGCCCAATTCTCTTATTTATTTTAAAGGCACACTGTAAGTTGACCGAATCGAGACTGTATTGTGAATTGACTGAAATATTGGTATTCTGCTCCCTCATAACAACAGTATTATCTACTTTCGATCTTGCGACCATATATTAGAGTAGGATAGTGCTATATAATAATTGTAAAGAGTGAAAGAGAGAATTCTCAGAACTTTGAAACATTCAAGTTACAGTCACATTTCGATATAATCACATTCCGCGTTGTATTGTCAGGTCAGCAGAATACCATTTTTGACGTTTGTGACATCAACACTAGATCGTAATATGATCTGAACTTTAATTTGACTATTTTTTATTACGAGAATTGGGCTTCTGTTACACAACCAGTAGAGCTGAAGGAAATGTTTCTTTCCGGATATCAGAACTATTCAAAGATTTGGTCATCACGGATATATGTTTATTTCACACATTTAGAAACTCAGATTTTTGTTCAGTTTGATATCCGAATCCGTCAAAATCCAAATTGTTTTTGCTTACAAATTCATTTTATTACCTGATAAATTTTAAATTTAGACATCTTTAAGGTTAAATTAGTCTAGTTTACAATAGAAAGTCAGAAGACAGCCGATGCTTGCGCCTAGTTTGCTCCTATTTTTTTAAATATCTAATCAAATTCCTTGTAATTTTGTGCACATGATTATTACTCTAAAGACTCGTGGTTTGTCAGTTTCTTATAAAATTGTGTGGGGTCTAAATCTTAAGTTCGAGCAAAAGGTGTGTGTTCAGTGAACCCATGCTAGTTAGATAAAACTAACAACCCACAGGGGTAGATATTTATTTTATTTATCAGGATTTCCCATGAGTAATAATACACATAATTTTAAAATATAATAAACTAATTGGATGCGTTCCCTGTGCTTACTCTGTAAAGGAAACCACAGCTAACGCAGGTATAATAAACAAAGAGTAAGAGCATAGTGACAACATATTAGTCTCTAGATTGTATTTACAAAAATTCAGGGCATTGAATTAGTGAATATCCATAAAAGAAACTGCAGTTTGTAAGGACTGAGCTAGCGATACAGTTCTCTACAAACATTCCGTTTTTTACAAGGTTTTATGTATGTGTGGGTGGAATCTTGCAACTGAATTTTAAAGCAATCCTCAACCGATTGAGCTGATATTTGGCATAGGTGTACCTGTCAAGTTCCGATGACAATACAATATGATGGGGACAGCGAGCTGATCTGATGATGGAGACGGAAGATGGACAACGGACCTTCTCGATAGATAATAGTAGTAGTGGCCGTGTTTAGGTTAATTTTTATCAGCACATTGTTACTATCACTAAATTTATAAAAGCTTAAAAATAAACTTTTTGCAATAAACTTATTTTCTTCCTTGTAATATTGTTGTTAGGTCGTGAAAGGCTGATGGTAGATGTAACAGGATTCAGGGCGTTTTGCAGAGACTTCTGATACTTGCATGCAATGTCGTAGGTATTACATTAGGTGAAATTACAGGCACATGAGACTTTACATCTTTATGTCTCAGGGTGGCGGGCGCAGTGCAATGCCACATAGGGCGCGTCCTAGGTGGACATGACCTATGAGGTAATGCACTGTTCATAGGCAGAGGTTACCGCTTAACATCAGGTGGGCCATCAGCTTGTTCCATCATTCAAGTAGTATAAAACAAAATAAAAGTCTTCGAGTTCTCGTTGGGACAAGTCTGTTTCCATACGATGTTTTCTTGCAACGTTCGAGAGCATCTTAAAGCAGGTTACAGATTTTAAAATTGATTCCCTTTTAGCTAGAGGCGCGAAATTCAAAGTTGATTGTGTTTTTTGCTAATCACAGCCCATCAACCCATCCTGAGGTATCAAAACCTGATTTTGCGGAAACTATGAGATTTAAGACGCATGTTTTGATTGAAAGTTTACCATATATATAATAAATGTATCAACGAATATCAATGAACAAAAAAAATACTGTAAAAAACATTGAATGACATTCTTAGTTAAACGAATGATATTTAGGAGACACTATTAATCAAAACATGTGTGTTAGTTCTCTTACATACATAGAAACACGCCTTTTTCCCTGAAAGGGTAGGCAGAGCCTCAATGGGCCTCTTTTCACAGTGGGTTGCACCATCGTGGAATATAGACGTGACAAGTGGTGAGCTCATCGCTGCCATTGCCTCCCATGACTAACTTGGCTAACGCTTTCTTCCAGTAATAGCACATTCCATACTAAGCTAGCAGCCACTAAGCAACAAATCTGATACCAACGAATCTTATCAACAAGTCCAGGTAATCCCTTAGTCAGCTTTTACAACATCCACGGAAGGAGACGGAGGGGTCTATTCTCAAGCCAGATACACCATAATGATAGCGCACACACACTCTTAATTTCCGCAAAATCCGGTTTCGCTATCTCAAGTTGTGTTGGTAAGCTGCGTAATGAGCAAAAAACAATAAAAATTAAATTTTGCACAACAAGCAAAACATTGCACCTTAATACTAGTCTAAGAGACTAAAAAGACTAGAAAGAGAGCAGCAGGTCATTCCCCCGGTTCAACTTTGCTAAACAACACGAGCCCAGATAATATTTGTTGATAGTAAAATTATCCTCAGCACTTGCTGTCTTGCACCGTTGCTTCTTTATTGTCTCGTTCCCGCCTCGTAACTAGACTCTTCCTTACAATGCACGATGTTTTATTTATTTGCCGAGATACAAGTAAATGCTCTAGTTTATCTCACCTTTATTAGGATTGGACTTATCGTTTAGGTGAAGGTAAAAAGTCATAGACATAGGTAAAAAAACTATCTATGACAATTCTTTTAAAATCAGTTGTTCATTTGTTTTCCCGCCACTCGAGATTTCTTTGATAGGTATCGCTGTTTCTGTGACCATAGAAAAAACTAAACTATGTGTTCTTTTTTAAAAGGTACTACAAGTTCCGCCGTGGCACCAAAGCATCACAGACAGCACGTATAATCAATAACGTGTATGGACCAGGTACAGCGAGAGAACGCACGTTGCATTTTAGGTTTGATCACTTCCGTTCTGGAAATTTTGATCACAACAAAGAGCCCCGTGGCCGACCGGAGACGAAACTCGATAAAGATGAATCGAAAGCCATAGTGGAAGCAGATTCATCTCAAATCAAGTCGGAATGAGGGGTTTTTACGGCCGTACACACATTGTGTATGTGTGTGTTATAATGTAGTATCCATGCTTATTTATAATTTGAATATTGTACTTGAAGAATTCAGTTAAAAATCAAATCTAAGATTGATAATTTGGCGTTATACCCCACCATCGATAGCAGTATTTTGTTAAAAAATACAAAATATGGTGAGGATAGGTACTTATTACAGAAAAATAACAGAAGGAACCAAGCTAAGATGCAGCCAGCATCTTAGGGACGCTTCCATCTGGTAGTGATTGGATCAGTTGAGCTACGTTTAGATCGTTAGCAGCGGTCTTCGGGTGGCACAACTGTTTCATATGTATTTTTTACATACCTTATTATTCTTTCTGTAAATTTCCAGAAATAATAATGTTTGCGGTCGTGTCGGACTCTGTAACGGCTCCAGAGTCTTATTAGCAGCAGGCGTGTGTCGTTTGCAAGGTGTTATTAGGAGACCGGCCAGCGTCTAATTGTTCACCTCTACGAACAGCTAACTGTAAGGCACCTCTACTGCACTACCGGGAATAACCGGGAAGCATATTTCCCTTCCCGCGTTCTAGGGATGGGTCGTACTTGTAAAATCGAGAACCAGTGCTTCCGAGTCCGTCCGCCTTAAGACACCAGCGCCAAAAACCAGGGCTCATAACACCTTCAAGGTATTTTTGTGCATAGGAAATTTATCCGTGCATTACTATAATTATTATTATTATTATTATTAAGAGCCTGTGGTGTCCCACTGCAGGGCAAAGGCCTCCCTTCCTTCTCTCCAGTCCTCTCTATTTTGGGCCACTGTAGACCAATCCTTTAAATAGGTATCTATTTCGTCTCTCCATCTTCGCCGGGGTCTGCCACGAGATCGTTTTCCGTTCAGAGGCGTCCACTCTGTTATGGCTTTAGCCCATAACTCGTCTGACATGCGGCAGACGTGGCCCGCCCAATCCCACTTCAATTTACCCGCTTTCTGTCCGACATCCGCGATTTGAGTTTTGGAGCGCAGTATACTGTTACGAACGCGGTCTATCAGTCTGACTCCTAGAATACTGCGCTCCATGGCTCGCTGGCAAACCCCGAGTTTGGACTTTTGTTAATCAGTCAAAGACCAGGTCTGTGCGCCGTAGGTGAGGATGGGGAGAATACACACGTCCATAAGCTTCCGTTTCAATGTTAAAGGAAGTGTACCTTTCATTAGGTGTTTCATTGACCAGTATCCCTTCCAGGCATTCTCAGTACGTCTAGCGACTTCGAGATCTTGTCGTCCCTGGAAGGATACTAATTGGCCTAGGTACAGGTATTCTTCGACGTATTCCACATCCCTACCCCCTACTTGTACCACGTGCTGGGTGCTATTTGTCATTAGCTTGGTCTTTGATCTGTTCATACTTAGTCCAACTTCGAGGCTTGCCATGTTTAATTCGTTCAGCATTGTTTCAAGTTCTGAAGCTGAAGCGGAGAATAGCACAATATCATCGGCAAAACGAAGGTTAGTTAACCTCTTTTTGCCAATAATAATGCCCTTTTCCCTCCAGCTTGTTGTTAATTTCTTGAAAACTTCTTGTAGGGTAGATGTGAAGAGTTTTGGGGACAATGGGTCTCCTTGTTTTACTCCTTTTTGGATACTAAAGGTTGGTCCAACAGTGTCTATTTTTATTGCTGCAGTGCTATTGAGGTAAATCTGTTTTAAAATATTGATGTAGGAAGATGGAATTTCCTGGTTACTTAGTGATTCGAAAATGGCAGAGTGCTTGATGCTGTCGAAGGCTTTGGAGTAATCGACGAAAGCTAAATATAAAGGTAGTTTAAACTCGTGATATTTCTCTATTATCTGATTAAGAGAGTGCAAGTGATCCGTAGTAGAGAGGCCCCGTCGGAATCCAGCTTGTTCTGGCGGTTGATGTTGGTCTAATTGGCCTGAAATACGGCTTTCTAGGGTTTTTATGAAGGTTTTGTATACGTGGGATACTAGGCTTATGGGTCTATAGTTTCCTATTTCTGTTTTGTCGCCTTTTTTATGAAGTAAAATTATGTTCGAATGGCAAAAGTTTTTTGGAAATATACCGGTAGTTAATATGGAATTGTAGAGGTTAGTTAGGTGGGGAACTAAAACGCGTTCTCCTACTTTTAAAGCTTCCGTTCTGACGCTGTCTTCTCCTGGGCTTTTTCCATATTTCATACACTGAAGTGCGCGATGTACTTCAAGCCCTGTGAACGGCGGCGTTATAGACGCAGAACAAGAGTATGTGCCCGAGGTGTTAAGGGTCGACGTCGTATCAGAATATAAATTCTTGTAAAATTGTGTACAAATATCCAGTATCTTGCCTTTATCACCTTGCTTAATTCCGTTACTGTCCTTCATCCCTGTTATCGATGTTTTCCCTGACTGTATGCCCCTCATGGCTATTTTCAAAGATGTGTTTTTCTCTAATGCAAGTTTAACTGACTCTACGTTTGCGTTTCTAACGTCTCTGCGAATACTGCGTTTGACTTCAATGTCCTTTGTTTTAAATTCTGGAGTGTAAATAGAGAGAACAGAGAGAGAGTGTAACACCCTGAACAAATATCTGCGATCGCACAAATATTTGTTCCGAGGCGGGAATCGAACCCGCAACCTCCTGCGTCGCAGGCCAACCGTCGCCCGCCGCGCCACAGAGGTCGTCAAAGGTATTCACGGGTGGCGATAAGGATGACTTTCCGACATCCAGTTGAGCTGAAATTTGGCATACCTGTCAAGTTCTCCTGACAATACAATATTGTGGTAACAACGAGCTAAGACGGAATGTGGACAACGGAACTCCTTGATGGATAATAGTAGACTGGCCGTGTTTAGGCTCATTTTCATCAGCACACGTTTCCGATCACTAATTTCATAAAATCTTGTATTGAGGATATATTCCTAGCTACAAAGTTGTTGTTTTTTCGTAAGTAGAGAGTTTTCTTACTGCAACAGACTCATTTGTAACTCAGAAGAATGTTATTTATACGAGTAGTGCCGGCGGAAAAGTCACCATTTTTAGAATAACCACACTATTCAAGTTAATCTCAGACAAATAGAGAAAGGTAATGCGGAACATTGCTCTTTAGTAAACTGATGCCAGTTTTCCATGCGTGTTTGCGTGTGTGCTCAGATAATTAAATAAATAAATAAATAAATAATGCTGGACAAATTCACACAACATTATCTAGCCCCAAGCTAAGCCAGAGCTTGTATTATGGGTACTATATAACTGATATACTTAATATAATACATTACATTGATAGATATTTTTTATTATGCATAGAAAACACCCAGAACACCCTGAACAAATATCTGCAGAACGCACAAATATTTGTTCCGAGGCGGGAATCGAACCCGCAACCTCCTGCGTCGCAGGCGAACCATCGCCAGCCGCGCCACAGAGGTCGTCAAAACACACAAACACAAACACACCCTACACTACACCGACACAGGCTAAGGAATGATGTGCTTCGTTTGGACACAGAATACATAATAGTAGATAGATGTACAGAAGGTTGACTCCGCCTAATCATTTATATAAATAGCGATTCTTGCCCCCACACAATAAAAAGTGTAATTCAGGTCGCACAGCGAAATTACATAAATTTAAATTTACCTAGTAGTTACCTCTCTTTCTATCGCGTAACTCTTATCTTGTCTGACTCACTGAAATGACTAGACAAGTCGGCCCGTCGGGTACCTACTTGTAGCTTCATACCTAAAGTGCGGAGTGCGCCACGCCTGCCGTGGTATTCGGGGCCGCGTGAAGCCTCCCGTGAATATTCACGATTTGCGCAGTAAGAAATCTACACTCGGTAAAGTTCGGCGTGTAACGCGTATCGCGCAACGCGTGAATTAGATGACACAAAATATGAAGTGAATTGGCTCAACTCACGATATCCTGAATACCATAGCTGGTTTAGATGCATTATCTGTGTGAGTGCGTGTATGTAAGTGTAGACTAAAAAAAGAAAAAAAACCTAACCTACTATTAGTTATTCTGCGTGTATATGAGCGTACTTTTCGGTTTCTCTTGTTTCGTACGCCATGTTCTGAGGCCTTAGTACGAATTTTGATAGTTTTCGAAACTACATAAATTTTCGCTTCTTTCAATTAATAGGTACATTTACTTTTCATGATCCTTAGTTCCTCGAAGTTTTCATCTAGGGGCGCACATGTAAATGTAAGGAGGGAAACGAAACTACATACCTAATAGAATAAAGTTAGGCAGATAGTTAAATTAAGGTCAATGACTTCGGTTTACACGCCACTCCACAGAATAAATAATAGTACAAGCCACTCACAGAAATGTTTTAAGTTGTGATAGTTTTGCATGGTTCTGCTGTCAGTCAACAGTTTGTGTTGCTGCTACGCAGTCATCTCAGTAATGGATAGGATCAAGTTTAAAGTTAACGATGAACAGCACTCAGGTCAGACCTATATTTAACTACTAACCTAACCACCGGTACCCTCTAGAATCTAGAGTCTAGATGACCCGCTAGCGACTTCGTCCGCGCGTAGTCAGAAAACTGTACCGCTAGCTTATTACGTATCTTGCAATAGCAATGCGATAGCAATGATTGCGCGAGAATTGCGCGATCATCGCATCCAAATTGCAAATTCGTATTTTGCATCCGTAATTTGCAATTTGGATGCGATAATCGCGCAATTATTGCTATCGCATTGCTATCGCAAGATACGTAATAAGCTAGCCGGCGTTCAGTGTTTATTTCGCGTTTCGACCATTGAAACGACACTACACTCAATGTTATCAAATTAGGAGTCCCATTTTAACCTAAAATACCGAAAATAATTTAATCTTGACAACTACGAGTATACCGTGAAACTAACTTTGACAACGTCGAAATACGTTGAATATGGCTAAAACTTAAAGCGTATTTTGTTACAAAGAAAACGGTTCCGTGCCCTTTTCCGGGAAAATATGAGGTAACACTGAAACACATGTCTGTTAATTTTATTTGAGGAATCTCCATGTAAAATTTCAAGGTTCTACTACCAACTGTTTTCCAAAAACACATCATTTTTGTTTTATGTTAAAATCACATTTTGAACACATTGGGATATGAATTTTCAAAATTCCTTTCTTAGTAGGTACAACCCTTCGCATCGAGATAAACACACCCTCCAAATTTCAAGTCTCTACGACCAGCGGTTTAGGCTGTGCGTTGTCACTCGGTCAGTCAGGACATTGCCGTTTATATTAGTAACCTCTGAGAGACCAAGAAAGAACCAGTGAAACGAGAGAAAAACATAATCAAAATGTAGTGGTGCTGAGAAATGAGATTTGGAGGCGTTATTTTGTACAACAGTAGATACTTATGTGGTCATAATAGCTTGACTAAAATAGGTACCTTGATAATTGTTTTGAAAATCTTTATTGGCTATGTTGCCTAAACATTGGAAGTGAAGGGTGAAGTTCCGGCGGTTCAAGGGCCGCTGTCACATGATCATCGGGCCGCGACGCATCGGGCGATCACACTTTTTTTTTAATATGTTTTTTAGTTTCTAAGGTTTTTATAGGCTTATTGTTTAGGCTTATTGTAATTCTCAATAACCCTGGACTAACTTTTTTTTTATTGGAAATATTTGGAACTCATTGTTTTGGTGGTTTCCAAAATATCACCATTCGCATATTCTCATCAGTTATTCCGAGCTATTTATTTTTGGCAATCAAGTGTTAGAACAATGTAAAAACGTTTGTTCTTTTGGCTAATTTCATGAAACAAATAACGCAAGGCCTAGAACGTCAATTAGCACGAACAGATAATACAGGAGATATGCTAATGTACGGTTAAAGATATTTATTTCTCAAAAGAATTACAAAATTCACTTAAAGAGAAAACATTAAGATAGTGTATAAAGTAGTGTGCCGTACAGCGTAATAAAAATAGTAATAGTTACTAAGTAAATAGAAAAAGATAAAAACAAAGGCTAATACAATACAAAATATAAACAAGTTCAAAAAAAAGGAGTCGATAGTGGTATGTATACAATTTAAAACATTTCAGTAGCTATTCTATTGGAAATAATCAGTAAATTTGTATATTTTAGTGTACCGTATACCAAACGTACGAATGAACTAATTTAGCCTGTCCGTAAAGACTCCGAGTATCTACCTGAGTTAGGATTTCGAGTTGAAATGAGTACAATAACACAAAAAAGTTTTAAAAAACTAAAACTGTAAATCTTCCGTTTGTCGTGCCGCTTGATTGTAGCGCGCGTACATTGAGCCTTCTCATAATATAGCTTGATAGACCATTTGTTAAGAAAATAAAATCATTTGCATATCTAATAGGTTTATATCAAATTTTTCAACACACATTAGCTCATAAAGTGGATCTAATTTCACCGCAATTAGGCACATAATGACACCTGTAATCAAACTGTGACCTTTTCATTGCTATTATTCACTAGTGAGTTATAGAGACAGTTAAACATATACACAGAGTGTGTATTTCTGTTTTATTATTATTTTCTTCACTAGTGTCTTGAAAAACGTTGTATGATGTATATTGATGATTACCGTCCTCGGCTCTCTTAAGATCAGCGGTAATCGCCAACATTACACACTTGTACCATAAGGCACTATAAAATGTGCTCATCACGAACTTTCTTTATATAACCAACAAGATAAGGATTATCTGTTTTGTTTTTAAAACATACTTTTTGGAACCATTTTATAAAATATATTTTTACGGAATTAATACATAGAGGTCAAACACATAACCCTCCTTTTTGGCTTCGCCGCAGTCGTGTAATGAAGCCTTCGTCCTGTATTTTTTACAGGACGATGTCTGTTTTTTTAGTAATTTTTTTTAGTTAAGCTTGTCATGTTTTGTACGTAAGAAAAGTATTGATGAACTTATTATGAATAAAATAAATAATGCAGGGCAGTTCACACAACATTATCTAGCCTCTAGCTAAGCAGAGCTTGTGTTAGGGGTACTAGATAACTGATATACTTAATACAATTATATTACTATATTTTTATTATATATAGAAAATAACCAGAACACCCTGAACAAATATTTGAATATCGGACAAATATTTATTTCGAGGCGGGAATCGAACCCGCAACCTCCTGCGTCGCAGGCGAACGTTCGCCCGCCGCGCCACAGAGGTCGTCGTAATATAATATATGCATACTACGACATAACGACCACCCATAACACAAGCTCTGCTTAGCTTGGGGCTAGATAATGTTGTGTGAACTGTCCAGCATTATTTATTTATTTATTTATTACATTCATAATGTATATTATATAGGTACTATGCAAATGTTTTCATTTCATAACAAATGGTCTCCTAAGCATTTTCATACTTTAGAGTTAAACATTTTCCATAGTCGAGTTACAGTTTTTTTAGCTTTTATCTTGTTTATGTCTTCTTGCAGAATCGCAACAGATAGACTGTAATCAAATGGTTTTCTTCTGCAGTGGGGTGCGAAGTGAGCTCGGACGTGATGCTGGTAGACTATCTCCGCGACCACCTGGAGCTGCGCGGTACCAAGTACATGTGCCGCGAGGGGGGATGTGGTGCCTGCTGCGTCTCTGTTATCAAGTGTGCTGGCGGCCCTGTGCTCGCTGTCAATTCTGTAAGCTTATGTTCGTGTATCTATCAACGAAAAGTAAAGGCTGTCTGTGTGATATTATAAGCAGAACAAAACTAGTTGCTGATCACAACGCACATCGAACGCAGAGCTTTCAGGCTTATTGGTGAGCATCATATGGCGGAGACTATAAGATCCAGAGTCTCGAGCACCGCCGTAAAGTCGCATGCCTTTCGATCTTCTATTGAAGATCAAAGGGGAAATGTAGTCTATAGGTTACATTTCGGGGAATGCTCCCAGGAACTTCACGATCTGATCCCACCATCTCCTTTATATATTATAGAACGAGCAGACGCATGGCTCGGTACCATCCTTACCTCATTAGTATACCCTCTATTCGTACTAAACGTTTCAGTTCTACATTTATAATTCGAACTGCTAAGGAGTTGAATACACTAGCTGTCGTCTGTCTTTCCTCAAAACTATAATCTATAATATACCTCTTCAAGGCTAGAGTGAATAGGTGCCTTCTAGACCTTTGTGCTCCATCTTCGGCCACATGGTCACTTACCATCAGGTGAGATCATGATCAAAAACCAGTCTATCAATGATAAAAAACAACATTATCTCAAGATAGAAAATAGGTCTGTTACAAACACTAACGTCGTCTCTCATTCTTAAAAACTTTATTCGGGGCACAGAATAAATGAAACGTCTGATTATATTTGTGAGAGTATAGTTGTGTGCCTTCTTGACCTTAGGCTTTATCTTCGGCCGCGTTAACAACAGATGAGATCCCGGTCAAACGAAGGAATATTCATGTTAAAAAAATAGGCTTATACCTATTTCTATAAGTTCACACTGCTTGATTACTGTCTCAAGCAAGTGCCAAGTGTCAATCAGTGCATCCTACCAGTAATGACCTATGATGCCGAGACGTGACACTCATGTTAGGGCTAATCCACCAGTTCAAGGTTGCACATCGAGCTATGTTACAGGCTATCCTCGGAGTTTCTCTGAAAGATAAAGTAAGAAATGAGATTATCCGACAGATAACTAAAGTCGTTGTCATAGCCCACCGGATTAGTAAGCTGAAGTGGCAATGGCCTGGTCTTATATGCCGAAGAACCGGTAACCGTTGGGATAAGCGAGTTCTTGAGTGGAGACCGCGTCTTGGCAAACTTAGCGTGGGGCGCCCTCTAGGTAGGTGGAGCGACGACCTACGAAAGGCGGCGGGCAGAAAGTGTATGAGAAGAGCCGATTGCCGATTGCCGGCTCAGTGGCACGTTTTGGGAGAGGGATGTGTCCAGCAGTGGACAAGTGTTGGCTGATGATGATGCTGATGATAATGATTATAAGTACTGGCTTGGCCAGAGTGCCCAAGACACGATCAATTATAAAAGATTTGATGATGATTTTGACAGTGCATGATATCCATCACGTCCTGCCAAAACTGGGAGATCACGACCATCGAGGAGATAGGCAATCGGAAAAAGGGTTACAACGTGCTGCAAAAGACCTTAGCAGAGTACAATGGTACCCAGTGTGGGTATTGCACGCCTGCTTGGATACAAAACATGTACAGGTAACGAAAACAATTTGTCCGTAAGCCTAAGTAAGATTCTCTTTCTAGTTTGTTTACAAATTTCCATAATAATACACATACGGAATAACATATTAAAACTAAGGAAATATTATTGGACTTGCTTATTCCCAACTGTCTACTGCAAGCTTGCAATACAACATCATTTTTAAATGACTTTATCGTGGAAGTACTCTTGCCCGAAGTATGAAGGTCTATATTTGTTTCAGTCTTCTTCAAAATGATAACAAACCCACAATGTTGGATATAGAAAAATCTTTTGCCGGTAACGTTTGCCGATGTACTGGCTACAGGCCCATTTTAGAAGCCTTCAAGAAATTTGGCAGGGACGCTCCTAAGGAAGACAGAATCATGGACATTGAGGATTTACATATCTGCAAGAAAACAGGCCTTTCCTGCCATAAAGAGATATATGGCGATGATGATGATTGGTGTATACTTTCTAATGATGTAGTAAAAGAAACAAGATTTGTAGAAATTGAGCTGAAAGATAACAAATCTTGGTACAAAGTGTATGATCTTAAAACTGTTTTTGATATTTTGAATGACAAAGGATATTGTTCTTATATGCTGGTGTTTGGAAATACTGCTAAAGGTAATTCAATTATAATTTATTGTAAGCATTTATGTTTATCAATATTGGTTTAGAATTCAAAAGTAAATAAGTTCACGTATAACAGATAATTATGAAAATTTGTGGTGTAATCTCAATTCAAATTAAAGTTCATTAGAAAAGTAAAATTACAGTTTTCTCGTCACTATAATTAAATCCATACAGTATAACAACAGTTTCAAAGTTAGATTTGAATTGTATTTTTGCTAGGTACCTGAATATCTTTTATAAAATTCTTATAATTGTTTATTGTACAAAGAAAAAAGATTACAAATAATCATAACAAGATTATTTATTCAAGATTTTCTATTCGTTCTGATATCCGCGTATCATAATTTTACCGAGCTGACTGTATAAAAGCAAGCGATAACGAATTTACCCTACATTTTTTCGTTGATGAATTTACCCGATGACGAAAGACCCCTAACCCCTAATGATATACACAAAGGCGAGCTTAACCTTAAAGAATTTGAACTTAACCCTAAAGAGTTTTCTCTTCATCTTTGCAGGTGCTTATCCAATAAACGATTACCCACAAGTCCTGATAGACATATCCTCAGTGCCAGAACTGAAAGGCTTCATTTTTGACCAGAACCTCATTGTTGGAGTTGGAATCACCCTCAATGAACTTCTAGATATTTTCAAGGCTACATCAAAATATGAATATTTCGGATACTTGCAGAAATTTGTGGAACACATCAATTTAGTTGCTAATATTCCTATCAGAAACGTAATTATTCCAGATTACTCTCGTCTTTATAGATAATAATATTGTGATACATTTTTTGCTAATAGAATTCTTATTTTTTTTTAGTTAGGATCATGTGGTGGCAACTTGATGATAAAGCATCAACACAATGAATTTACATCCGACATATTCTTGCTTTTCGAGACTGTTGGAGCGTATTTGACCATTTGTAAGTATTTTGCTTAAAATCACCAAAGTCAAAGCCAAAGTCAAAGTCAAAATTATTTTATTCATTGAAATCACAAGGATCATTTTGAATCGTCTTAAAAAATAAATTTACATTTACTCCTGTTCCAACGCAACCAGACCTAGAAGAATCAGGCAACAAACACGGTCTGTTTTTCTTTTGATGATCCTTCTTACTACTAGGTGGGGAGCGCCTATGTGGTGCCTCGAGAACAAGTGGAAGCTGATTCAAGGAAAAAAGGAAAACCAAATTAAAAGCCTCACTTAGGTAGGCAGTCAAAAGTAAGATGATAGAGAGAATCAGCAAAAGTTCATAAGGCAGCACACACTACGCTTGATATACTCATAAATAACACATCTGTAATAAATTATATTATGCAGGTACAGACATTGCAAATTGACAAATTAGGTGTCATGGGGCAGAGCGACATCAGGCCACGCGGCTTTATCATTAACATAGTCATGTAGTGTGTAATACGCTTTCTTAATTAAATTATTCTTTATGTAAGATTTAAATCTTCGAATCGAAAGTTTAGAAGCACTTTCTGGAAGTTTATTATAGAACCGAACAGAATTCCCCATAAAAGACCCACTTACTTTTTTTAATCTAAATATGGGAATACTCAGTTTATTTTTATTTCTCGTGTTAAAACAATGCACGTCACTTTTTTTCATAAATCTATCTAAGTGTTTATGCGTATATAATAAGGTTTCGTAGATGTATTGCGATATTACCGTGAGAATGTTTATTTCCTTAAAACGCTCCCTCAAGGAGTCACGTGGCTTCATTTTATAAATGGCACGTATTGCCCGTTTTTGTAAAACAAATATTGCTTGGATGTCTGCTGCTTTCCCCCACAGTATGATGCCATATGACATAACACTATGGAAGTACCCAAAATAAACTAGCCTAGCTGTATCTTCATCAGTTAGCTGCCTTATCGTACGAACTGCATATGCAGCGGAACTCAGTCTACCCGCAAGTGCCTCAATTTGTGGTCCCCACTGCAAACTTGCATCAATATTAAGTCCTAAGAAAACAGTAGAGTTTACAAGATTGAGTGTCTCGCCATTTACTTTAATATTAGTTGGGTAATGTTTTACATTTGGCAAGTGAATTTAATGCATTTAGTTTTTTTAGCATTAAGCAACAGATTATTTACAGTGAACCAATCAAGAACTCGCGATAGTGATTTATTTACATCATCGTAATTAGCTTTTGACCTATCAACTTTGAAAATTAAAGACGTATCGTCAGCAAATAAAACTATATCACATATGTCTTTTACATAAAAAGGGAGATCGTTAATGTATACTAAAAATAGAAATGGGCCTAGTATTGAACCCTGGGGCACTCCCATAACAATAGACGATCCTGAAGACCTTTCACCACCAACGTCAACTTTTTGTACTCTATTGGATAAGTAAGAATTTACAAGGTTAATTGCCTGATTTTGGATGCCATAATGTTTTAACTTCAAAATTAGAGCAGCATGACTCACGCAGTCGAATGCTTTGGATAGGTCGCAGAATACTCCAACCGCGTCTTGCGAGTTTTCCCATGCTTGAAATATGTGTTCCAACAGCATGGTACCAGCATCAGCTGTTGATCGACCCTTGGTAAATCCAAATTGATGACTATGAAGTAGTCTGTGGAAGTTAAAGTGTGACAATAATTGAGTAAGAATAAGTTTTTCAAAGATTTTACTTAACGCGGGCAATATATAAATCGGCCTATAATTAGCTGGATCTTTTGCATTTCCAGACTTGAACAAAGGAATTAATTTACTATGTTTCATAAGATCTGGAAAGATTCCGTCGTCAACACATCTATTAAAAATGTAGGCTAAGCATGGAGCAATATCAATAATTATAATACCTAACACCTTTGTGGATATTCCCCAAAGATCTTCAGTATTTTTAATATTAAGTGACTTAAATGTCTTAACAATACTATAGGCATTTACGTATCTAAAGCTAAACGCGATCTCACATTTAGCAACACTTAGTTCCAATAAAGTAGATGCTCCAGAGGCAGATGATTGTAATGACTGGGTTACAATAACTGGTATATTAGAGAAAAAATTGTCAAAGGCATTCGCGACATCAATCGTTTTTGTTTATGTTTAATTTGATCTGCTTATTGCGTGGCTTAGATTTACCTGTTTCATTATTAATTAATTTCCAAGTTGCCTTAATTTTTATCGATGATTTTTCTATTTTTTTTCTCAAATGTAATGTTTTGGCTGCACGACAAACTTTTTTAAAAGTATTTGAATAGTTCTTTATATACAAAATAAACTTTGGGTCATGCAACATTCCCAACACCAAATCAAGAAACTAGTAATTAGTGAAGGTAAAACAAAAAAACACATTCAATCTATTTTCAGACACGTGTAAAGGAGTAAGCAAGAAGCTGTCGATGCAACAGTTCTTAAAAGAAGACATGAGTGGGAAGATCATTGTGGATGTCATGCTGCCGCCCCTCGATAACCAATATAAACTGGTCACTTACAAAGTAAGCTCTAATTAGCTAAGTATCTATAACGTAACTATACAAGAACCCAGAATTTTAGTCAAAAAAATATCTGCAGTCGAAAGAAGGTTTAAAAGTATAAAATAAGCATAAAAAAAAATTGGGTTCTGTTCTAAAACTACTGGACCAAAAAACTTGAAATTTCGTACAATTAGGTGACCCAACCACGTAAGTTTTTTTTTATGAAGCTAATAGACAGACTAGCTTTCGGCCCACCTTATGTAAAGTGGTCACCATCGCTTATAGACACCGGCAACACCGGGGATATTGTCGATGCGCTGCCTACCCTGAAGGAATTCATGAACATTTTTCTTGAAGCGACACATGTCTTACGTAACCAAGCGGGAAAACCTCAGAAGGAAGCCTATGGCATAAATAGATGAATTTAGATTTTGGAAATTAATTATGGGGGAAAAATAGAAAAGTAAAAAATAATAAACGAACAAGCCTTACAGTATTAGCATATGATGTGAAACATCTGACATCTCACGCAATAAGCAACATGGCTGATAATGCCAACCTCTCAGAAAAATGTGTGGTTACTGACATCTCACCTTCTTGGTAATAAGCAACATGGCTGATAGTGCCAACCTGTCGGAAAAATGAGCGCTTCCTGTTACACACTTCCGTCCTTTTTCACGAAATCACCACTCCCACAGATTTCAGGAAAGCGAGAGGAAAGATGTTACACATCAAAAAACTTTTTTTTCCCTTTTTTTTTACTACTTGAATGACGGAGCAAGCAGATGGCCCACCTGATGTTAAGCGGTAACCTCTGCCTATGAACAGTGCATTATCACATAGGTCACGTCCAACTCGTGCCCTATATGTGGCATTGCACTGCGCCCGCCACCCTGAGACATAAAGATGAAAAGTCTCATGTGCCTGTAATTTCACCGGTACCCTTACCCTTCTAACCGAAACACAGCAATGCGAGCACTACTGCTTTGTGGCAGGAATAGGCACGGTGGTAGTTCCCCGGACGAACTCTTTCACAAAAAAGCTCTACTACTACTATGCGCATCATGTGACCAGATAAAGTTGTTTGTGCACGTCCACGTGAGTAAAGTAACAATAAATTCAAAGTTATGCTACATTCTACTAGTAAAACCAGGCAACCGATACGTAACTACATTAGATACCTACTTCCAGCAGAGATAGTTTTTTCTTGATGGTATCTATATCTAAATAAACATTTGGTTTTAAAATTACGTGTGTCCATATAATATTGACTATTCAATTTATCCTTAAATAAGAAGCAAATTATGCATTTAATTTTGACTTTCTTATTTTTTTATAGTAAAAAATTAAAATTTATATCAAAGTTAAAACTTTGGTTGGTTAAAAACAATGTTAAAACGGGGTTAATTCTATTGCACAGATAATGCCTCGATCTCAAAACGCGCACGCCATCGTCCACGCTGGATTCCTCTACAAGCTGTCATCTGAGAACAGGGTTCTAGAAGCCAGACTAGCGTACGGTGGTCTTTCACCTGCCTTTATCAGGGCTGAGGCCACTGAGAAGTTTCTTGTTGGAAAACCTTTGTTTTCAAACACCACGTTACAATCAGCGTTGAATATCTTGGAGAGTGAGCTGGTGGTGGTGCCGAACCCACCAGACCCCTCAGTGGAATACAGGAAGCAGCTGGCTGTGTCACTGTTTTATAAGGTCGGACAGAACTTAGTATCTAATTCAGGGATCAGGACTATGTAAGTGACTGTTGTGTTATGTTATGCTGTAATGTTGTTATGTTATGTTGTTATGTTATGTTGTTATGCTATGTTGTTATGCTATGTTGCTATGCTGTGTTGTTATGTTATTTTGTTATGTTATGTTGTTATGTTATGTTGTTATGCTATGTTGTTATGTTATGTTGTTATGTTATGTTATGTTGATATGTTATGTTGTAATGATATTATGTTATGTTATTATGCTATTTTGTTATGTTATGCTGTTATGTTATGTTGTTATGTTATGTTTTTATGTTATCTTGTTATCTTGTTATGTTTTAATTGAACCCGCCTGATAGCACCACCTTCAATAATAATTATGATATTTGATCAAACTTACCACATAACATAACACGCAATAGTCACATACACACTCCTGATCCTACAATGGGATCCCGTGTGCCGTGGATCAGGAACTACAAGGACCATGGAACCATAACACACAGACCCGAAACAAATATTTTAAGATCATACTAATTTTAGGTACGCTACCTATACATTTTAGCTAGACAATCTATTTTTCAAGATAAGCTATTATAAAACAAGTGTTCGGGACCATGTGCTGATAAAAATATGCCTAAACACGGTCAATCTTATATTATCCATCGAGGAGTTCCGTTGTCTACCTTCTGTTTCCATCATCAGATCGGCTTGCTGTCACCATAATATTGTATTGTCATCGGAACTTGACAGGTATGCAAAATTTCAGCTCAATCGGATGTTTGAAAAGGTTCTAATTCAGCTTGAAACTTTTTTTTTCTGTTTCCTACAGACTTTTTGAGTTGTTTTTTCATTCCAGGGTCTACTATCACTTTGTCCAAATGGTATCCTGAATTCAAGATTTATATCTGGAACTACCAAGATCCACGATACAAGACCCGTATCAGAAGCCAGGCAGATATTTGATACCAACCCTTCACTTTGGCCATTAAATCAACCTATACCTAAAGTTGAAGCCCTGGTGAGTTATTTCTTAGCATGCCTCTACGCTAATGCAGCCATATCTCTCCTCTGATCACTGACTTATGTTAGTGATACGATACCTAAACCTGAAAAAGGCCTTTTGACCAATGGAGAAAGAACCATTAAAATGGGAGGATGCTGGTTTCCTCTTGTTGTTTAGAGAACCAATAAAATGGAAGGATGCTGGTTTCCTCTTGCTGTTTAGAGAACCAATAAAATGGAAGGATGCTGGTTTCCTCTTGCTGTTTAGAGAACCAATAAAATGGAAGGATGCTGGTTTCCTCTTGCTGTTTAGAGAACCAATAAAATGGAAGGATGCTGGTTTCCTCTTGTTGTTTAGAGAACCAATAAAATGGAAGGATGCTGTTTTCCTCTTGTTGTTTAGATAACCAATAAAATGGAAGGATACTGGTTTCCTCTTGTTGTTTAGAGAACCAATAAAATGGAAGGATGCTGGTTTTACTCTTTTTGTTTAGAGAACCAATAAAATAAAAAGGATGCTGGTTTCCTCTTGTTATTTAGAGAACCAATCAAATGGATGGATGCTGGTTTCCTCTTGTTGTTTAGAGAACCAATAAAATGGAAGGATGCTGGTTTCCTCTTGCTGTTTAGAAAACCAATAAAATGGGAGGATGCTGGTTTCCTCTTGTTGTTTAGAGAACCAATAAAATGGAAGGATGCTGGTTTCCTCCTGTTGTTTAGAGAACCAATAAAATGGAAGGATACTGGTTTCCTCTTGTTGTTTAGAGGTCCAATAAAATGGAAGGATGCTGGTTTTACTCTTGTTGTTTAGAGAACCAATAAAATAAAAAGGATGCTGGTTTCCTCTTGTTGTTTAGAGAACCAATAAAATGGAAGGATGCTGGTTTTACTCTTGTTGTTTAGAGAACCAATAAAATAAAAAGGATGCTGGTTTCCTCTTGTTGTTTAGAGAACCAATAAAATGGAAGGATGCTGGTTTCCTCTTGTTGTTTAGAGAACTAGTCGTATTCTGCACATACCCCACGACCTTTGGATTGGAAGCCCATCACAAGCCACAGCCACGTCGTCCGTTCTCCTATTTCATTGCGTGTCTAAAAATTATTTATCTACGACATATATGGCTTGGGGTTGGTCGACGACATTAGCGATACATTGTTTGAACTCTTAAGACTTTTTCTTCATACACTAGGAGGCCACACTAAGATTCCCTGTATAGTCGGAAGCTAGGCTCTTCCAGCATGCAATAATCAGTAGGCAATTCAGTAAACAGTGCAAATAAGTTCACTTTTTATAAAGGCCAATGTGAAGCTAAATATTAGGTCATAAGAATATGACGATTCTTTTATACATAGGTTTGGCGAGTTAACAATTATAAAAAAAGTAAAAGGAAATGTTTTTTTTTCAGATACAATGCGCAGGAGAGGCAAAATATTCAGCCGATTTACCGACACAACCGCGAGAAGTGTACGCAGCTTTTGTGCTTAGTACTGTGGCTGTTGGAGATATTGTGAGAATAGATGCTAGTAGAGCTTTGGTAAGACTTAATACTTACTTGCAAATAATTTATTAAATAGATCATATCTATGGGTTTATTAAAACAATTTGTGAAACCAAACTTCATTTAATTTAATTTAATTTTTCAGAAACAGCCAAGTGTACTAGCATTTTACACAGTTGACGATATTCCAGGAGAAAACTCATTTACTCCAAAAGGGACTCTGTTCTTCACATCAAACGAGGAAGTACTTTCAAATGGAAAGGTGGTATACTTCAATCAACCAATTGGTATAATCGTTGCTGAAACACAGCAAATAGCAAACAAAGCTGCTAAAATGGTCACAGCTTCGTATAAGAATGTTCGCAAACCAGTAATAGATATCAAAGAAGCAAAAAATGATGCAAGCAGACTGACATTGTTTACATCTAAGGCACCGACAGAGAAAGGGACCGATGTGGTAAAGACGATAAAAGGACAGAACACAATATACGGACAAGTGCATTTTACGATGGAAAACCTATCATGTGTGACGCTGCCGACTGAGGAGGGTTTGGAAGTTCATATAACGAGTCAGTGGATGGATGGTGTCCAGGTTATGATATCTAAGGCATTGAATATTGAAGCTAATCGGTATGTTATGTTCAGCAAAAAGGATTAAAAATGTTAACGATTTGTTGTCTTACGGATTCATACAAAACAACAATATTTCTAAGGTGTCTTTTAATTTGGTCTTATGATTTCATTTTAAATTTCAAGCATCATCTGCATAAGTGCTATAACCATAGTCTTTGATATTTGAAAGAGGGTGATTTGCGTATTTTTTGTTGTAGTTAACGGAGATAATATAGACCCAATTTATTTTAGTATTGACGTTTATGTGCGTCGTCTCGGTGGAGGGTTTGGCCTAAAGTTTTCCCGATGCATCCAGACTGCTATAGCCTGCAGCTTGGTGGTTCAGAAACTGAACCGACCGTGTCGACTGGTAGTTCCACTCACCACCTGCACTAAGGCTGTCGGGAAGAGGCTGCCTTGCCATACGGACTATGAGGTAAGGAGAGTGGCGTGATGACTGGTACCTGGTATCTACATACCAAATGTTTTTTTTTAGCTTTTAGTACATTATTGCCATCATTATTGTGTTTATTAACAATAAAATCATTTAAGTGTTCTTTTATTATTTTCAAGTTTTTTTTTCTTTGGTTACTTAATATTTCTCATTATATTTAGTTCTTTTCGTGCCTCATTATTACAAGGTTTCTTTCCTGACAGTTTGTTGCAATCTAACTAGGACATCCAAAAAACTGCCAGTTTTAAAAACCGGGTTTAACGGTTTTTGCTACGCGGTTAACCGAGTAATCGGATATTTCGGCTTATTTGAAGGAAAACATTAATAAGAGAATTAAAGCACTGTTTATTTAAAAAAAACTGCTTACTACACAAAATTAGTCAGTTCTAGACACCAGAAATTATGTGAACGTGATAAACACAAACTAAAAAAAGTGGCCAAGTGCGAGTCGGACTCGCCCATGAAGCAGTAAGTAACATAATATAAAAGTTCTTGGATAGTTTTTACGATTTATGACGTATTAAATAAACAACTACTTCTAGATCTCGTTCAAACTAATTTTCGGTGGAAGTTTACATGGTAATGTAAACGTAAAGTACATCTTATATTTTTTTAGTTTTATCATTCCCTTATTTTAGAAGTAAGGGAGCCCCCTTTCTAAAATTTTACCAAAATTTTACCGGCACACATTTTACCACTTTGGAAGTGTCTCTCGCGCAAAATATTCAGTTTAGTAATTTTAGAAAAAAAATATATAAGAAACCTCAATATCGTTTTTAAAGACCTATCCATAGATGGATCCACATATGGGTATGATGAAAAAAAAAACTTTGAGTTTCAGTTCTAAGTATGGGGAACCCCAAAAATGTATTGTTTTTTTTTTCTATTTTTGTGTGAAAATATTAATACGGTTTACAGAATACATCTACTTACCAAGTTTCAACAGCATATCTCTTATAGTTTCGGAAAAAAATGTCTGTGACATACACGGACAGACAGACAGACAGACAGGACGAATCCACAAGGGTTCCGTTTTTTGCCATTTGGCTACGGAACCCTAAAACATACATCACTACTCAGTCACTATCATTTCGTCATAATCACAAAACAATTGAATAAAGTCGTAAAATTCAATTCAGGGAATCAAATTCGTCACACCTAGTTACATGATGACTTTTGCCACCAATTGATACATTTATGATTTAACGTTTGTTTAACTAAATCATCAACATTTCTTTGTGTAATAATATGGGTTAATATGAACTCTAACACAGATAAGTGTAAGTGTGTTCACTAAGTTTTCAGCGAGACAAGACTTGCTGAAAATCAGCCCTGCTGATGTAAAAACCCCGTTCTGGCTCCTATATTCTAGAACTACGCCCTAGCGTCAATTGAGACTCAAGCATTATGTTACAATGGGCTTATTGTTTAGGTCAATAAACCTGATATGAAGATTTTGAATTTGAATTTTGAATTGATTTGGCGACAGTTTTTCGTTGGTAGTTGTACCTATTTTTCAAAAAAACTATGCTTGAGTCTTGAGTCAGTTTGAGTTTAGTTCTAGAATATAGGCCTAAGGCGGCAATCTAAATGTTGGACTGAATTTCAACTCTAGCCAGTCATTAGTACTGAATTTATTAATATTATTTCAGTGCGAAGTAAATGCAACAGGCGTGATCCAGTCCATCGTATATAGGCAGTACGAGGATAATGGCTACAAGATCGATGAGACGCTGACGTTGCTTGGTGCTGATGTGTATAATAACTGTTACACAAACACCAAGTGGGACTTCGCAGTGTATGATGCCATCACTGACACCGCGAAGAATTCGTGGTGCCGATCTCCAGGTAAGGATTGAAGGATTTGTTGATATGAGTAGACAAACACAAATACGAAGTACCTAATATAACCTACACGCATAATATAATGCTTATCACCGAGCAATTGAGCATATAGCACATTCATAATTTAAAATTACCTCTGTCTACCCTACTGCCACCTATGTCACCTCTCGGATCGGAAGCTATGAGATCTTAGGATGTCATTCATGGGGATTCAATTCATGGGCATAATATCCTGTGCCTATCTAAATTATGTGTAGGTTGAGTATCTAATTAGCCCACATAACAAATTTAGGCAGGCAAATTAAATTTAAAGTATTACCTATTATTTTTGCGAGGTTGAAAAGAGGCCATTGAGGTTTTTTCTACTCTTTTATGGAAAAGACGTGCGTATATTAATTATTTAATGACTATAATATAAAGTACGTAACATAAAGTACATTGGTAACGCTGTGTGACACAAAAACGGCTAGATTAATTTATAGTATTCTCATTCCAGGAAGTTTGGAGAGCATTGCGTTGGCAGAGCATGTTGTCGAGCGCATCTCGTACGAACTCTCACTTGACCCCTTCGACGTACGAATAGCAAACGTAGACACAACAAAATACAATGCCCTGATAGAGATGGCAGAAAATCTGAAAAAAACTGCATCTTACACAGAAAGAAAAGTCAAAGTTGCTAAATTTAACAGTGAGAATCGGTGGAGGAAACGAGGACTCAGAGTCTCCTTCCTCCGATGGACTCCTGTCGGAAACTCTATTTTTTATGTCAACCTTTCAGTCTGCCACTCCGATGGTACCGTCATTATTACTCATGGTGGCATAGAAATGGGTCAAGGCATTAATACTAAAGCAGTTCAAATTTGCGCGTATTACTTCAAAATACCCATAGAAAAGATTCAGATCAAAGGAAACAATTCTATAATAGCTCCGAATTGTTTTGCCACAGGTGGGAGTATAGGGTCACAGAATGTAGGTTTAGGGGTGAGGAGATGCTGTGAAGCAATGCTTAAAAGATTGTCACCAATCAGAAGGCAACTGGACAATCCTACATGGCTGGAGCTGATCCTCAAAGCTTATGAATCTGATGTAGACCTGCAGACTCATAGTTATGTCGGAGCAAAGGATGTGTTCACTTTCGACATCTTTGGAGTGGCGATAGCCGAATCGGAGATAGATGTTTTGACTGGAGAGTTTGAGGTTATAAGAGTAGATATCTTGCAGGATGTAGGGCAAAGTGTCAGCCCTGAAATTGATGTTGGTCAAGTAAGTATCTCCTACCAGAAGATAACATAGCATAGAAGCTTTATTACGATTAAAAAACAATGAAGAAAACAAACTAGGATCCAACAAAGCTATTTCAGTAATATCATAAACGTCAAAGTTGGATGTTTGGGTACTTGGTTTTATTTATACTACTTGAATGACGGAACTTGCAGATGGCCCACCTGATGTTAAGCGGTAACCTCTGCCTATGAACAGTGCATTACCTCATAGGTCACGTCTACCTAGGACGCGCCCTATCTGGCATTGCACTGCGCCCGCCACCCTGAGACATAAAGATGAAAAGTCTCATGTGCCTGTAATTTCACCGGAACCCTTACCCTTCAAACCAGAACACAGCAATGCGAGCACTACTGCTATATTTATTTATCACTCAACCATGCCGAAACGGCTGAAACGATTTTGATGAAAATTGGTACACAAATAGATTATTACCTGGATTGAGCTAAGGGCTAATTTTTATCCTGGTGCGCTGGAGCGATGCCACGGGCTGACGCTAGTTACAAGTAAATGGTAAGGTGATAGATATTGCCATAATTTTTCAGGTAGAGGGAGCTTTTATTATGGGCTTAGGATACTGGACGTGTGAAGATCTAGTATATAATAGAACCACGGGAGAGCTGTTATCAGACAGGACTTGGAACTACTACGTCCCGTTGGCCAGAGACATCCCCCAGGACTTCAGGGTGGCTTTCCGGAAGAAGTCTTATGGTGTTGAACAAATTCTTGGTTCCAAATGTGGGTACTTACGGAAATACTTATATCGCCAATTATTTCACTAACATCATAACAGAATCGTACCTCTTAAACGTATTTTTAGCAAAATATACACATCTTATGGTAACAACAAAAAAAATAGTTAATCCACATCTTATTTTAAGGACATGATAAAACCTAAAAAACGATTTTTATAAATTTTCTTGATGGAACAAAAATCGTGAACAATAATCTCTACAATGGTCTTTTACCGTAAATCTCTTTATTACCTATCAACGTACATTGATGAAATTAATAAGAGTAACAAATATAAGGTATTGTTACGCGCCAACACAGAATGAATATGGCACCACAGATAAAGTCATTCGGCAACACATTTAACGCCATCTATTGACGAATAGCTGAACCTGTGGCTCTACCCATAGAGTAAGGATGTGTCAGAGAAGTGTAGCAAGAGCCTGCTATCCTGTTGTTAGAGCAGGATAGATATAGTTCCCGATAGTTCTAGACTATGGTAGACGTTTCTACAGATTGCTCGTAATTGTTAGAATATTCGAGACTCTAAGACGCTCGTATATAAAGTCGTAAATTCATTCGTGGAGTTCAGTTGACTACTAGCTAAGTGTGTGAAGTAATCAAGAGACCTGAGAGGGATAATTTAGAACAGCGTAGTATAGTGCAAGTAAAGTGGTGAGAGTGATAATTTTGAATAGTGCGGTTAACGGAAGTGTGAATTTGTGCTTTTTGGATTATTTTATTAAAAAGTGTTAATTTGTTCACCGGTGTTTTAAGAGTTTATTTTATCCTGAACCCTAGCTCGTAACAAATTGGTGTCAGAAGTCGGGATAAAATAATGCCGGTACTTCCAAAGGACGATACGGAAGGTATCAGGACGCGCAGTCAACGGCAGTTGGAAATGGATGTCAGGCGACTTGAAGGTTCACCATCACAAGTGCGTCGCCAGATTCCTGACCCAATGGTGGAGCCAGCTGCTGGATCATCCGGGGTTTCACCACCATCAGCGGCCCAAGCTCCCGCTTCAATTGATTTTGCTGCTTTAATGGCAATGCTTCAGGAGCAGGCCCGTCGCCTTGAGGAGCATCTGCGCCGTGATAAAGAGGAGCAGACTCGTCGGCAGGAGGAGCAGGCTCAACGCCTTGAGGAGCATCTGCGCCGTGATAAGGAGGAACAGACTCGTTTCATAAAGGACCTGCACGTGACTATGGGGAAAGAACTCCGGGATGTAAAAGACCAGGTACAAAACCAAGAGAGTCGCATCTCCAACGCTGAAACCCAGATCGCCGATGTTAAAAAGGCTCTGGGTGTGCTGAAGTCTGGAGATGGGAACGTGGCTTCAGTGGTTGCTACACCTACAGTCCGAGGCTTCAAGGTGCCGCCGTTTGATGGAAGCTCTTCGTGGTCAGTCTACAAGATCCAGTTTGAGGCCGTGGTCAAGGCCAACGGATGGACCACAGCGCAGGCCATGACTGCCCTTACTCTAGGCCTTCGTGACCAGGCGCTTACCATTTTAGAGGCCCTCGGAAAGGAAGTTACCTACGAACAGCTGCTCGAAGCATTGGAATCCCGCTATGGTGATGCACATCTGGAGCACGTGTTCCGTGCTCAATTAAAGGACAGAGCGCAGCGTCATTCCGAGAGCCTACAGCAGTGGGCTCTTGAAATAGAAAAGCTGGTTCGAAAGGCATATCAATCGTCACCGGCACTCATCGACGGTAATTTAGTCCAGGCCTTTGTCGATGGAATACGTGACCTTGAAGTAAGGGCTGCTGTGAGACTCGGGCACCACGAATCTTTGAAGAATGCTTTGGCCCATGCATTGGAGGTGGAGGCCGTGCGTCAGGACCATCGAGCGCACCGCATCAGGGAAATGGTAGCAACCCCTAACCGTGAAAGTCGTCCAAAATTTAGCCCTAGATGCTATGAGTGTGGTGAAAAGGGTCATCTAAGGTCCAGTTGCCCCAAACGGTCGATTGAAAGGAAAGATCGATCTCAGGAAGACCGGGTGGTTGCCTCCACCCACAACCAGCAGGGAAACGAGTAAACGCCAGTACTGCGGGGCGAGTGCTGGCCGGTTTTAGAAGAGCCCCAAGAATTTTGATCTCACAAGACCATGATGGTAACGCGGATGCGCTACCAGGAAGACCTGGTCCGGATATGGGACGGACCATACCGTGTTGTGACCAGGATTAAAGATGTCACGTACCGAATTCAGAAGGGGCTGCGAGGTACACCTAAGATTGTACATGTAGATAGATTGGCGCGATATTATGGGTCTAACGATGCTCGGGACGAGCACGTCTAAGGAGGGGGCAATGTTACGCGCCAACACAGAATGAATATGGCACCACAGATAAAGTCATTCGGCAACACATTTAACGCCATCTATTGACGAATAGCTGAACCTGTGGCTCTACCCATAGAGTAAGGATGTGTCAGAGAAGTGTAGCAAGAGCCTGCTATCCTGTTGTTAGAGCAGGATAGATATAGTTCCCGATAGTTCTAGACTATGGTAGACGTTTCTACAGATTGCTCGTAATTGTTAGAATATTCGAGACTCTAAGACGCTCGTATATAAAGTCGTAAATTCATTCGTGGAGTTCAGTTGACTACTAGCTAAGTGTGTGAAGTAATCAAGAGACCTGAGAGGGATAATTTAGAACAGCGTAGTATAGTGCAAGTAAAGTGGTGAGAGTGATAATTTTGAATAGTGCGGTTAACGGAAGTGTGAATTTGTGCTTTTTGGATTATTTTATTAAAAAGTGTTAATTTGTTCACCGGTGTTTTAAGAGTTTATTTTATCCTGAACCCTAGCTCGTAACAGTATATTTTATTGTAAAGGGCATAGTAGATTTAGGTATATTTTCGATTAAGTACGCAGCAAATATTTATTTAAATAGGTAGTGGTTTTCGTGTTTTTTGTTCGCTTTTTGTTGCACGTGCGCTATTCTGTCACTTTCTTACTTACCAGAAGGCTAAATAGGTACAGGTTTGTAATTTGGAACCACTCAGAATAACTAAAACCGAATTGCGAGTCGAAATGTCGTTTTTGTATGCAGAAAATGATAGGAGCCTCTAGTGGACTTGATGAAAAACTCATTATAACCATACATAAAGAAAAATATCGAATCGCAATTCGATATTCGGGCTACTAAACGTGTACCTACTAGGCCTTTTGAACAGCCTTCCTTATACGCTATGACCAAACGTGACATAACGCGGGCTCGTTACGATATCTGCATGGAATCATCGTTCAGAATACATTGTGACCTCACACGTTATTGTCAAGTAATCTCGTATGGTCATAGCGAATAACAGCACTAGATTGAGTTAGATAGTCATGTAATTTGACTGTTGTCGTTTGCTGTTAGCTGTTTGCTGGTTGGCTGTATTCTTCGTAATTTCAGGTACCGGAGAACCACCAATGTGCTTGTCGGTAGTGATAGCATTTTCACTCAGAGAAGCAATTGCTGCGGCCAGGCAAGAGATTGGAATACCTATGAGTTCTTGGTTCGACATTGGTATGTATTAAATCCCAGAATAAACAGGCACTGGTTTGGTTAATACTATTAGTTGTCTAAGTTATTCTGTCATAGATGTTTTACAATATCATCTAGCAGTCTCACATGATTGACTAAATTTACATTTTCGTAGGTTTCAGAAGCTATAAGTACTATAACAACCTTGTTTGCAGATCATGCACTTTTACCCGCAGTGGCAATCAAACCAACACCCCTGGTGTCTCTACTGGCTACTCACTCGCCTCACAAACGAGATTTTAAATTTTTTCTTCTTGTTTCAGATGGTCCGTTTACAGTAGAACGAATCAATTTGGCATCTGGGATAATAAAGGAAGATTTTAAATTTACATAAAAAAATATTTTAATTACATACGTTTCACGTTTTGTATTCGATTTCGGTTAAATCTATCATTATTCTCATAAGGTTATTCCCTTAAATTTATTTAGTTCCATTTTGACATACTTATTTATTTGCTAATTCTGTACATATGAATTCTAGTAAATATGTTACGTTTAGTTTATCTTTAATGCTACATAACCTATCCATGAATCAAATTTGTAGGTACTACCTGTAAATTGTTTGCAATACACAAAGGTTTGCTGGAAGAGAATGCTATCTAGCATTAAGTTCGTCTATGTACAGTACTTTTTAAAATGTGCAATAAAGAATTTTCTATCTACCTATAGTTTTAAGTTCCAACAGCTTTATTTTTACCGTATGTAATCAAGTATGTTATATTATTTTACATTGCTGAAATTGCTTGGAGTATTCCTCGGCCATTATGAGAAGAGAAGAATAAGAAGAAATTATGAGGTACTTAGTTACAACGAATTACATAATAACATAAAGAAGTAGAATGTCTGGGTCTAGTCACTCTTTTGGTATTACCGCTCAAACTTGATACGGGTAAGATAAGATATGATAAGATAATATTTATTTCTGTAACTTAATGTAACATGCTGAGACCACCTTTTAAGTATAAAATACCTGTGCTAGGTGGTCTCGCTCTTCCGTATCATAGATTTAGTTTTGTTACAAATAAAACATTTTTACATCTACCTTAAAAAGTAAATGCAAGAAAAACAAAAACAAGAAAAAAATTGTATGTGTGTGTATATACGTGTGTGTGTGTGTGTGTGTGTGTGTGTGTTTGTGTTTGTGTGGGTGTGTGTGTACACATGTAGGCGTGATTGTGTTGTATTTTAGACGGGTAATAGTTGAGTGTTTGTTGGTATGTTGGTGTGAGAATATATATTGTGAGTGAGTGTAGTGTTTGTGTGCGAGCGTAATATGTATTTGTGTGAGTGTAATGAGTGTTCATGTGATTGTAACGCATATTCGAGTGAGTGTAGTGTATGTTTATGGGTGGATTGATCCTGCAAAAACGTCAGTCTCGTATAACTGGTTATTGCAGAATAAACACAACGAGTGAGGATGTATACATCGAGCACGGAGGCTGCAATGCTCAAAGGGATGTAAGTAGGTAAGGGTATTAAGTGTGTATAAAGAAGGAAAGTTGAAGGGAAGTTGAAGTTTGCCTGTATCAAAAAACCAGTTAAATAATTTTCCCTAAAAGTGCTTCAATTTCGTAGCCATTTTGATAGTGTTTCCTTGCAATTATGTGTATTTAGTGGGTAAATGTTGATTTTCTTATTTATTTGATTATATAAGTGAGTAGATTGACATGTATATTGCCGCGATGCGGGTACAGTTGATTACACATTTTACATTATATAAAAACTGAAAACCTCGTCCTTGATTTGTGCGAAGATGGCACCAAACTCGAGCTGGTGTGTAAACGCGATACTATGGACCCCTTCCTTACCCAGTGCCGGTGGGGCCTAAATCAGCTAACATTGACCTTGGGTACAGCTGTGCCAAGTACCAAATTATGAGGTCCATTGGGTTTCAAGACAATCTGAACTACTTTCAACTTGCTTTTCGACTGAATTTCTCCAAAACATGACTGTACTTGCTGTATCATGCACCACTTGCTTCACCCAGGGGGAGACCCTATGTGGGGTACGGGCTTAAGGTGGGGATGCTCACGCTTGAGGCGCGAAATTCAATAAACTAAATGGCGAAAAATTATTATATTTTAGTGTTTTTTGCTCATTACAGCTCATGAACACTTCTTCAGATAGCGAAAGTTGATTTCGCGAGAACTAGGAGACTAAACACACATGTTTTAATTCCCGCCACAAGCATGAGCATCCACCTTAAATATCACACCTTTTAAAATATGTCAGATTGTATAACCCTCATAACGGATCATTATTCATAGAAAGGCAACACCGGAGAAAAGACAGTGACGCTCTTCAATTCACAGATTACTTGGTAGGTATATTGTACCATTGGCATTTTGTCAAGTGTAAGTGGATAGAACTTGATAAATATACAAACGCCATTGTGTCCGGCCTAAGAATAGACCCCTCCGTCTCCTCCCATGAATGTCGTAAAAGGGATTATCCGGATTTTTTGATAAGATTCGTTGGTATAAGATTTGTCCTGGGTGCTAGCTTATTATGGAATGTGTTATTACTGGAAGAAAGCGTTAGCCGAGTCATTAGTGGGAAGCAATGGTGGCGATCAGCTCACCACTTGTCACTTCTATATTTCACAATTTGACGACGTGTGTGGTGCGTCGGGCGAAGGTTGGCCTGCAACGCAGGAGGTTGCAGATTCCACTTCCGCCTCGGAACAAATATTTGTGCGATCTGTTCAGGGTGTTCTGGGTATTTTCTATGCATAATAAAAAATATCTATCTATGTTATATATTGTATTAATTATATCAGTTATCTAGTACCCATAACACAAGCTCTGCCTAGCTCGGGGCTAGATAATAGTGTGTTGAACTGTCCAGCATTATTTACGATGGTGCAACTCACTGTGAAATGAGGCCAATTGAGGCTCTGCCTACCCCCCTACGGGCAACAAAGGCTTGTGTCTAAGTATGTAGTATGTATTGATACTTGGTACTCATATTTACCTAGGTATTTACAGTGATGTTGTTTGTCATGTCGAACACATTATTTTATTAAGTTACTATAATATTTTTACATCTGTGCTTGTCACGAACTGACTTGTCACGAACTGTGACAAGCCTGTGGAACTACCATGTTACTACCTCGTAACATAAAGTTGTCAAAGTAATTACAATTCAGGATTTATATGAGTCAGCACTGGGGGCAAGAAAAAAAGACATGTTGTGGATAACCGATAATACTAACCGACCATAATAACCGACTTCAAAAAAAGGAGGAGGTACTCAATTCGGTTGTATTTTTTTTTACCTTACTCCGTCATTTATACACTGCTTTTGTTTTTATTTGATCAAAGTCAAAAGTATGCTTATTCATTGAAATCACAAGGATCATTTTGAATCGTCTTATATTATAAACAAGTGACTCACCCTGGCTTCGCACGGGTAGTCCCTGGTGAACCCCCCCCCCCTCTGATTGACTCTCCTGGTTCTAAGCTACCTCCCCACCAATTTTCAGCCAAATCGGTTCACCCGTTCTTGAGTTATAAGTGGTGTAACTAACACGACTTTGTTTTATATAATGGATTTACTCATGTTCCAATAGGATAAAAATTCTAGATTGGTCCCATTTTTATCAAAATCTAGTTCTCCTGGATCCCCACGATGAATTCAGATTTAGAGATCTCTTCAAATATTGTAGTTATAGATATAAAAAACAATTTTGTTTTTTAACCCCCGCGTGTGTGTATGTGTTGTGTGTGTGTGTGTGTCTGTGGCATCGTAGCTCCCAAACGGATGAACTGATTTAGTTTTTTTGTTGTTGTAAGGTGAATTTGTCGGTAGTGTTCTTAGCTATGTTTGATCAAAATCGGTTCAGCCGTGGTTTTTTTTTTTTTACAAAATTAATTTCTTTTTCAGTAACAAGTTAAGCATTTGCATTCGTAAAGTATAATTTGGTGAAGTGGAACTGATGAAGAAGACCACGGAACCCGTTAATGAAAAGGATTTCACGGGGATTTCATATGATATCTCGATAAGGATAGTAAAGCGACTTGACGAAGCAAAATTCAAATAGAAAAAACGTTTACTAATGAGAGAAGAGTAAAGAAAAAAAAAGTTTTTTTTTGTGTTTATCTCATATCTCCGACAATTATGAACCAATTTTTTTTATTTCATAAAAAAAAAAAAAAAAAAATATTTCAGGCATTTTTTTTTTTTTTTTTTTTTTATTTGAAAGGTCTAAATGAGTTGAAGATTGGTCCATTTTTATCAAAATTATGGTCTGATGATGGGATCCATGAGAAATTGAGGGAACTCCTCAAATATTATAGGCATACTATATCGATTTTGGTAATTTTAGCAACAAGTCAAGCATATGCATTCTAAAATTATTATTTGGTGAAGGAACTTGCATAAGTATTTCACGGATGGCGATAAGGGTGACTTTTCGATATCCGAGTGAACTACAATTTGGCATGCCTGTACAGTTCCGATGACAAAACAATATGATGGTGACAGCAACCTGATCTGACGATGGAGACTGAAGGTGGACAACAGAACTCCTCGACGGATAATAGTAGACTGGCCGTGTTTAGGCCCATTTTGATCTGCACACCGTTCCGATCACTAATTTTACAGCGAGCTAATTTGATGATGGAGACGGAAGGTGGACAACGGAACTCCTTGATGGATAATAGTAGACTGGCCGTGTTTAGGCCCATTTTGATCTGCACACGGTTCCGATCACTAATTTTACAGCGAGCTAATTTGATGATGGAGACAACGGAACTCCTTGATGGATAATAATAGACTGGCCGTGTTTATGCTCATTTCCGATCACAGTTTTTTTTAAATCTTTTATTGGGGATGAATTCCTACCTTTGAAGTATTTTTTTTTCTTAAAGAATTAATTTGTTATTTGAAGACAATTCGTCATTCTCCTTGTTATACATACACATACATACATAGACACACGCCTTTCCCCCGAAAGGGTAGGCAGAGCTTCAATGTCCAATTGGCCTCTTTTCACCGTGGATTGCACCATCGTGGAAATATAGACGTGACAAGTGGTGAGCTCGTCGCCGCCATTACTTCCCACGACTGACTTTCTTCTAGTAATAACACATTCCAGCAGCCAGGGCAAATCTTATACCAACGAATCTTACTAACAAGTCCGGGTTTGTCAAAAGCTACTGTTAGAGGTATTCTGAAACGTGCCCGTGCCTGCAAACACCATAATGGAGGCTCTTTTCTACATTTTTGAAGCAATAGCTGTTTACGTAAGTTGTACCAATTTTATAAAAAGTCTTTATTCAATTTGGCCAAATTCCTGATATTGGAGTAGTTACTAATATATCCCTTGGCTTTGATAGATGCAATGTTTCCTACAAAATAAATATAAAGAAATTAAACTAATTTGGAACTACATAGATTCAGTTTTTTTTACTATTATTATTTTTATAAAAACTCACGCTTTACTAAACATTTTGCTATACCAAACTACTAGCATAGTTTTATTTTATCTGTGACCAAACTAATTTCCATATAACAAGTAATTAATTTAATAAAAAAATAAAAAAAACCCTCAACGCAATGAAACGGCTGAACCGATTTTGATCAAACATAGCTCAGAACACTCCCGCGAAATTCACCTTTCCTACAAAAAAAAAAAAAAAACGGTTCATCCGTTCGGGAGCTGCGATGCCACAGACAGAGACACACACACACACACACAGACACGTCAAACTTATAACTCCCCTTCGTTTTTGCGTCGGGAGTTACTAAAAAAACCTAAGCCAGTTTTTCTGTATGGTTATTAAATTCCCAATACGGCCCAATTAAAAATGCACTGTATATAATTAACAAGTAATAAATTTGCAACTGAGTAAGTTATAATTTCAGCAAGAGTCAGTCAGTTATAAACTGCATACAGTGCAGCACACATCTCACATGGCTCGGATCAGCTTTAAAATAAATGGAGTGGTCTACTCAGGTAAGAACACATCGTCACTTACCAACAGGTGAGATCGTGGTCAAACAAAGGTCTATCAATGTTAAAAAAAAAAAAAAAAAAAACACCGTTCGCATTTTTAACCACCGACGCAAAAACGACGGGTGTTATTAGTTTGACGTGTCTGTGTGTGTTTGTGTGCGTGTCTGTCTGTGGTATCGAAGCGCCCGAACGGATGTTTTTTTTTTTTTTTTTTAATGTTGAATTTTTCGTGAGTGTTCTTAGCTATGTTTGATCAAAATCGGTTCAGCCGTTTCATTGCGATGAGGGTTTTTTAATTTTTATAAAATAATTACTCGTTTACTGTTAAATCATTGTTTATGTACCTAGGTATCTACATTATTTAAGTCATCATTATCATAATCATTATGTCTCAGGGTGGCGGGCGCAGTTCAATGCCACATTGGGCGCGTCCTAGGTGGACGTGACCTATAAGGTAATGCGTTGTTAAAGGTAGAGGTTACCTTTTAAGGTGGTAGCATTCGCTTGTGGCGCGAAATTCAAATTTGTTCGTGTTTTTTGCTTATCACAGCTCATCAACTCTTCTTCAGATAGCGAAAACCAATTAGCCAGAAATTATATGACCAATAATAACACAACACAATTATAACAAAAGTTTTAATTTAAAGTATCTCATAAATATCATTAGTTTGTCTATGAATGTGCTTTAAACAAAAAAACACTGTAAATACCGTTGAAGCACAATCGTAACTAAACTAATGATATTTATGTGATACTATAAATTAAAACTTGTGTGTTATGTCATATAATTACCTGCAAATTGGTTTTTGCTATCTGAAGAAGAGTTGGTGAGCTGTGATAAGCAAATGACACGACCAAATTTGAATTTCGCTCCACAAGCGAAAGCAACCACCTTAACATCAGGTGGGCCACCTGCATAACCCGTCATTCAAGGAACAAAAGAAAAAAAAAAGGCCTGCCCTCCATCCACTGATTGTCCATCGAGAAGGATCTTCGCTGTATGTAGTTACTTGAGCCTCATTTGTCATTGTAGCCTCAGTAAACCGACCCCGTATTTTAATCCTACGGTCTGTGTAAGGTACCTCCTTACATAGTTCATGTAAAAAACCGGCCAAGTGCGAGTCGGATTCTCACACGGAGGGTTCCGTATCGTTGTATAAAATTTAACACTATGTACTTTTTTATAATTGATCTCTTTTAATTTTTAGCTCTATTTATTGTGTTCTTTTTATTTTTTATTATAACCAGGCATATAACTATATAATATTAACCACTGTGTAAAAATCTCGAGTATTTATTTACCTATCACAGTTAAAAAGATACGGTCATTATTAAGATCGAGTAAAAACAAAAGTTAACTATATGGGGGCCCCTTTTAATTTCTTACTTTATTTTGTTTTCATTATTTGCTGCAATAGCAAAGGTTAAGTATAAATGTTTACTTTTTGTTAGTTGTGTCTACCTATTTATAGGATATCTATAACGAGCAAAAAACATACATTCATAAACACACGCCTTTTTCCCCGAAAGGGTAGGCGGAACCTCAAATGGGCCTCTTTTCACATGGGTACGCACTATCTTGATAAAAAAGACGAAAAAAACCACGTTTCTTGTGTTGTGTATTCCCAATATTTATTTTTCTTATTTTTAACCCCTGACGCAATAACGACGCGATGTTATAAGTTTGACGTGTCTGTGTGTGTGTGTGTGTGTGTATGTTGTCTGTCTGTGGCATCGTAGCTCCCGAACAGATGAACCGATTTCGTTTTTTTTTTTGTTTGAAGTGTGAATTTGTCGTTATTGTTCTGAGCTATGTTTGATCAAAATCGGTTCAGCCGTTTCATTGCGTTGAGTGTTTTTTTTAAGTTTTACAAAATTTATTACTTGTTATAGCTTCAATAATAGAAATACACGTTGCTACAATAACAACTATGGATACAGAACACAAACCTACTATTTTGCGTACATTCCATAACGACTCGTATACAATTAATAAATGATCAATTAACAATTAATAATTTCAGTGGTGGAATGAAAATGTTCGTCACCTTAGGGCCTATTTTTGGTTGTTCAATGCAAAAAGCATAGGTACTGTTTTACTGAGATAGTATTCAAATCAAATCAAATCAAAATCTTTATTTCAGGCTTACTGAGAAATGCACTAAACCTAAACAGTAAGCCCATATCAACATAAATACCTTAGAAACTAACATATACACAAAAACACTTTATTTATAACTTAATCTAACACACGTGTGATCGCCGACGCGTCGCGGCCCAGGGGATCACGTGACAGGCGACCCTTGAACCGCCGGAACTTCACCCCTTTCGGCCAGAAGTCAGGGCTCAAGTAAGTCTTCACATTTTCCGTAGGGACCCTCACCATAAATGAGCTAAAGCTCACATTATGACGAGAGTCCAACTTCATGACCCTCAAACCCACTCCGGCTTTCTTCCTGATATACTCCACCACCTCTGCGGCCTTCACGTCGAAGTAGACGCGGGACACGTAGATCTGCGTGGTGGGTACCTCCGCTAGGAAGTGCTGCTCACTGAATACATGAGCATTGCATTGGTACTGTTTTACCGACACAGGAACATATTCTCGCGCTACGTATCGGAACTGCCAATGTGTTGACACATTGCAATATTGATATTGCAATATTACGAAAATAACCTTTAGTTACCATGACAACAGATATTAGCAGCGATTGAATGACATATTGTCTACGAATAAAATGACAAAACTTCTGGCTAACTCAATAAAAAACTGACCAAGTGCGCATCGGACCTCGCGCATTCAGGTTTCCGTCGTAGAAACTATAATATAATTTGTGGTTCCGTAACAAATGTAGAAGTTATAAATTGCCTAAGTTTAGTTAATCCACACGCAAAATTAAATCTGTTTTTAATAGAAATATGAGAAAATTCTCAAAATATGTATATTTTCTAAAATCATAATTTTTTTGGTAAAATATTCATAATAAGTATGTATGTTGAATATTTAAAAAAAACTAGTTCCTGGGTTAAATAGAAATTAAATTGAACTTAGTAACAAAAATACAGTCTTATTCTACTTAATAAGCTCTAAAATTATACTCCACATGCTAGGTACGACATATTTATTTTTCCCTCCCCACTTTAACCACTTGGCGTGCGCATGTGTCGGCTGACACACTATTTTCCGCATACCTTGGAATCCTACTTGTGTCGGCCGACACAGTCCATAGAGGGTTTATTATATTGTCTATCAATCATTATTTAGGAACCGGATGCTAGATATTGCAACACTATTCCATAGAGGCATGATGGTAGACTGACAAAGAGGCAATAACCACTATTTACGATTAAAGATAAGTTAATAAACAAATAATATTCGATCGACATCGGCCGCCATTTTGTTGACGCGGTCATCAGTTTTTATGAAATAAAGAAAATTGTGTGTTTTCTGGTTATTTGAGCATAAATCACAGCAATAATAATGTTTTTTAGGATATAGACAATGTGTTATTGCCAATAAACTACTAGAAAGTGCTTTGTGATGATGTTAGTGGTCAGTTGCGCTGACAATTTAGCCACAGTGAGGAAATGTTTATTTTAAGTTTGTTTCAACAAAACGGAAAGATTTTATAAAATAGTTGCTTGTAAAGAAACCAATAAGAAATTTCAAGAGGATTCTTGTAGTGGTATTAGTTTTATTATCCGTCCATTCATTAGGCCACAATTAACGATTTAGTGATGAATTCGCCCATCCATCATTTTTGCCGTGATCTGCCCGCGACTCAAGGGATAGTATACAAGCAAAATCGCGCGACTCGACCGGTTAACTTGTACGGGAGCCATACTTCAAAATAATTTTTGGTTATTATTTTTGGGTTTGGGTCAGTGAGATACATAAATAGTACAAATATGAATACAACTATGGTTTAGCCGCTATAGACCCATTTGGTAGAGAGACGGACGGGCGGATGAGCGAGGGCAATAGGGCTTCGTTTGGCCCCTTTGGGTACGGGACCCTAAAAAAGTCGTTCCAAACTTAAACAAGCAACTGATTAAAGGTGTGCAATTTTGATCTTTATAATAAACATTTAAATTATGGTGTTCTTCACAGCAGTCTGCTACGTAGAATAGTTGGAAAAGGTAATATGTGCTCGCGACAAGCTAATGGGATTCCTTTGAAAACTGACGAACGTTTTCATTCCACCACTGTACATCACTATTACCTATATTAGTATGTTATAGTATATTAAACTGCTTACCATTTCTGTTATATTGGTCTTCACAGCACAGGGAATACAAGTGTGGAGACTAAGGTTATAATTAGCTTTAGTTTTAGTAGTATAGGTACTCAAACTCACATTATTGAATGAAACTAAACTTTGACTTACGAACACTGGTTATATAATACAATATTATAAGCAACTAAGCTTCAGTCCTTGGCTGCACTCACGTACCTACTAATCCTAGGCACTACGCTGTTTATCTACGAAAGCTGGAGCTGTCCATACATTTTCTTATGATATTGATATATTTGTTTAAAACTATGAAAAATAGACTAAAACATACTTTGTACAGTATAAGCCTCAACTAAATTTATTTATTGACCAAAAAACCCTGCAATCAATCGTCACAGACTTATTTGAGTTTAACTACAGAATAAATAATAGTAGTTTAACCCACTTTTTCCTAAAAACTTGCTTACGCAGTAGATATGTAGGTGTGTGTGTTGTAGTAACAGATGCTGTTGTTGTAGGTAAATAAAGTTATAACACGAAGGTATGTATTTTAACAATGTATTTCTATCGTGTTATTATTTGCCCAAGTGTAAAAAAACTAATAACTATTAACTAATAGTGTAATAATAATACTGAAAACATTTATTTTCTCTCATATAAAAGGTTGAATACTTTTTTTTTTGTATACTACTGAATGACCGAACAAGCAGATGGCCTACCTGATGTTAAGCGGTAACCTCTGCCTATGAACAGTGCATTACCTCATAGGACACGTCCACCTAGGGCGCACCCTATGTGGCATTGCACTGCGCCCGCCACCCTGAGACATAAAGATGAAAAGTCTCATGTGCCTGTAATTTCACCGGCACCCTTACCCTTCAAACCGGAACACAGCAATGCGAGCACTACTGCTTTGCAGCAGAAATAGGTATGGTGGTAGTACTTCCCCGGACGAACATTTAACAAAAAAGCTCTAGTACTACTCGGTAGGTAAAACAAACTGTAGACCTGTTTTGTGAGAGACTGGTGCGTTTGATAGGTTTGTGAAACCTGTATACAGACAGGTCCCCCAGGTGCTCTCACTCCACGGATTGAACAGTGACCATGCCTTGTTCAACCTAGCTGATTCCTAACTTTCCTAATATTGAGCCAGATATATACCTAACATAGTTGTACGTTTTTTTAAATAATACGAATTATGTTTTAGGCACCTACAAGCTTTAGATTATAATATCTGGTGCAACAAAAAATAGCTCGATTCCCCAAAATAAAAAAAAACATTTACAAGTATGGTCACCTATCTAAAAACTGACCTCGTGGAAAAACGCGTTTACCTCGGGAAAAACTTTTTTTCCCAGACCCTAGCAGATCGATTTTTCACCGCCAAATTCCCCATATTACAAATTTTCTCGAAATGTTTAGAGCCGTTTTTGAGAAAGTTTTTACAAATATTATGCAAATATTGCTCGCATACCTAAGTGCTGTTTTTGGAACCGTAATAAATGGAATAATATTACACGTCAATATGATACGTCCACAAACTAGTAATGTTCAGTACAGTAAAAACAGCACACCTTTCTCCACAGTTGGCCCAGAAGTCAGTTCGGATATGATGCTAGTAGACTATCTCCGGAACTGCTTGGAACTTCGCGGCACCAAGTTCATGTGCCGGCAGGCTGGCTGCGGTGCGTGCATCGTTGCTGCTGCCAAGAGTCCTGGAGCTATTCCTCAAGCTGTCAACTCGGTAAGAATTCAGTCTTCACTGGCATAAGAAGTCATATCAGATGTTCTAACATAAAACCCAACAGTCACATACATTATTTTATAAAAACGGGAAATTTTCACGTACCGTTAAATCGATATAACGATTTATAAAATAATTGATATGATTCACGAAAGTTTTTATAGTAAAGTCACATACATAGTTATCCCACAGTAGGATTGTCTGTGTCGTGGATATCAAGAACAATGAGTGCTCGTACCTTGGTACCTAGAGCAGAAACAAATTTTGTCCAGCAGCAGAAATCGAACCCACTACCGCTCCACCCACCCACTCTTACGTCTCAGCTGGCTATTCACTCACTGCCCTACGGAGGTCATTGTCGTTATCTCCAGAACTGCCTGAAGTTGCGTGGTGGCAAGCTGGATGCGAAGCATGCATCTTCACTGCTGGTAAAAATCTTGGAGCCACATCTTTTGCTGTAAACTTGTTACTTCATGAAACATGAGTCAACCCAGAGCCAAACATAACCAACATAGGGTAAAAACATGACGACAGGAGTTAAATGAATTCTGCAATATTATCATCATCACGTTTTGGGTATACTCGAAAAGTATTGCCATCAACGCCGCCGGCTTCGTTATTTTAAGAATCTGAGTGACAGGAGTTCCTTGCGCTAGGAGCACAATGTACAGGATGTGGTACTCGTACTGTAAAATTAATTGAATAAATTATACCCAGTTGTAATAAATATCGTTTTAATCTGGCTTTAAACTTGAATTTATTCACTTTATTACTTTCGCAAAATAAAACCCTCATTATCCATATTTACCTACATTTCCTTGTCTTGTAATTTTCAGTGCATGGTATCAATTACTTCGTGTAGAGACTGGGAGATCACGACCATTGAGGAGTTGGGAAATAGGAAGAAAGGATATCACATTCTGCAGAAGACTCTTGCGAGGCACAATGGATCCCAATGTGGGTACTGCTCTCCTGGTTGGGTCATGTCTATGTACTGGTATGTAAGAATCTATTAACACCATAATCTACCTATTTAGTTTCCTTAAAAATCTAGTTATACTAGATGCGGTAATACAGGTTTTTTTATAAACAGCCTTCTTCAAAGTAAAAGGGACCTTTCCATGTTAGAGATAGAAAAGTCATTCGCCAGCAACATCTGCCGTTGCACTGGATTCAGGCCAATTTTGGAAGCCTTCAAGAGTTTCGCCAAAGATACTCCCAAAACTGACCTTCTTGACATTGAAGATTTAGATATTTGTGAAAAAACTGGAAGAGTCTGCAATAAAAGCTGCAGTGATGATGAGGAGGAGTGGTGTCTTATATCCAAGAATGAAATAGAAGAAGATTTTCTAGTTTTGCAATTGAAAGATGGGCGAAAGTGGTATCAAGTGAATAAAGTTACGGATGTGTTCTCTATTCTAAAGACAGAAGGTCTGGAGTCATATATGCTGGTTGCTGGAAATACTGCCAAAGGTACTTTTATCAATTTTGTGACCGCTATAAAATCTATGAAGCAAAAAATATAATTTAAAATATTTTTCGCAGGAGCATATCCAATCATCGAATATCCACGAATTCTGATTGACATAAGCGGAATCTCAGAACTAAAAGGGTATATTTACGACCAAAACTTGGTTATTGGAGCAGGAACTACTTTAACTGAACTATTGAAAATCTTCAAAAACGTCTCTCAAACAGCAAACTTTGGATATTTGAAAGAGTTTTATAACCATCTCCAGTTGGTCGCTCATATAGCAGTAAGGAATGTAAGTAACTTCCTACTACTACTTCTCCTACTACTTCATGTCAGCAGTACTTTATTGGTAACCCTGCATTGATCATAGCCCTAAAAAGGGCCTAGATGTTACCTTTGGTGAATGAATCAGCGTGGTGAAAGGATTTATTGTGCCTCACAGGGGCTCCTATCATGCTAATGTGCATATGTCTTTGAATGTTTGGTTCAAGAACAGTTTTTTGTCAACAGTGATCTCAGTAACATACTTATTTCAGCATTATGTCACATAGCTGTACAAATTCGGTTTAAAGCACAAAAGTAGTAGAGCAAAGCGTCAAACCCCTTACTTGAATCGATTGGCTAGAAAGGCAACGATAAGAGGGATATCCTCCATGCTAACACATAACACATGAATGACGAATTAATCAAGTGACCTTTTTACAAGGACGCATATTTTTTTATTAACTTCTTTTGTCCCACTGCTGGGCATAGTTCTTCACCAATTGTTTCCACTCATCCTGGTTTTTGGCAGTTTTCCATCACTAATCTACTAAGACCCCCTAAAACCCTAGTTTTCAACCAAAGCATAGATAACATAATACTATATTTAGGTCATAATCTATCTGTGTACAAAATTTCATTGAAATTGGTTCTGCCCTTTTGACAAGATTTAGTAGGTACCTAACTAACATCTAAACGTGCATAGCATCCAAATATCCAAACACTGTAACTTTTACACCTGATTATGCGTCCTCGGAAAAGGTCATTTCACAAAGATCAGGTTTTAAATCTCTCGACTAAAATGTTATAATCAGATTACGTAGGTTAAGTTAAGATATTTTTGATTATGTAAAATAAATTGAAAAGATTATGACTTTATTTTCAGTTGGGGACTATAGCAGGTAACCTAATGATAAAGTATCAGCACAAAGAATTCCAGTCGGATTTGTTTCTTCTGTTCACAACGGTGGGCGCAGTATTAAGTATAAGTAAGTACGACGGTTGTTATACTTTATAATTCTGAAACTATCAACTCATTATATTCATGGCCAGCATAAAAAACACGTATGATTAGCTCAAAGTTAAAACTTTTTGAGAAGTTAGCCATTGATATTAAAAGCTGCCAAGTGCGAGTCGGACTCGCCCATGAAAGGTACAGCATTCCGTAGCAGCGAGTAATATAATATAAAAGTTCTTGGATGGTTTACGATTTACGACGTATTCAAAAAAACTTCTTACTAGATCTCGTTTAAACCAATTTTCGGTGGAAGTTTACATGGTAATGTACATCATATTTTTTTTTTTAGTTTTATCATTCTCTTATTTTGGAAGTTACGGGACACACACACACACACACACACACACACATTTTACCACTTTGGAAGTGTCTCTCGCGCAAACTATTCAGTTTAGAAAATAATGATATTAGAAACCTCAATGTCATTTTTGAAGAGCTATCCATAGATACCCCATTCGTATGTGTTTGATGTTTTTTTTTTAGTTTTATTTCTAATTATGGGGAACTTCAAAAATGTATTGTTTTATATCTATTTTTGTGTGAAAATCTTAATGCGGTACACAGTTTTAACAGCATAGCTCTTATAGTTTTGGAAAGAAGTGGCTGTGATATACACGGACAGACAGACAGACAGACAGACAGACAGACAGACATAACGAATCCATAAGGGTTAAAACAAACCCTAAAAACAGGCCCGTGCAAATGTGCCGGGCCGTTGAGGTGAGTGTCGCCCTGCGCAATATTTTTGATGTGTGAAAAAATGTGTATCACAGGCACGAATTAGTAATCATGTTTTTGAGAATATTTAATGGCAGGAATACAAATATGGCACATATTTCTTCATTTAGAAATTTCACAAAAAACGGTGGTCATTATGAAATAGAGTAATTTTTGGGAAAGTAGTAATTTTGGTAAAGTAAAGATTATCTACCTTCCTAATCGGTGTTCCAGATATAAAATAAATCTGAAAACCATGTTTAACACATTTTTTACGCATAGCAACACCGACACCAAAGTCAAAGTCAAAGTCAAAAGTATTTTATTCATTGAAATCACAAGGATCATTTTGAATCGTCTTAAAAAATAAATTTACAGTTACTCCTGTTCCAACGCAACCAGACCTAGAAGAATCAGGCAACAAACACGGTCTGTTTTTCTTTTGATGATCCTTCTTACTACTAGGTGCAGAGCGCCTGTGTGGTGCCTCGAGAACAAGTTGAAGCTGATTCAAGGAAAAAAGTAAAACCAAATTAAAAGCCTTACTTAGGTAGGCAGTCAAAAGTAAGATGATAGAGAGACCTTCACCTACGGGCCGCCGCCTTACTTGCGCTGCACTGATTTTTATAACGCTGTCTAACTCTTCAAAAAGTTTTAGCTTTGAGCTAATCATACATGTTTTTTTTTGGTTTGGGTCTTTGAATTTTTTTATTTTTTCAGTGAACATCAGCCAACGTGTTTCTCAAACAGTAACAATGCAACAGTTCCTACACTCCAACATGAAAGGATCAATCATTTTGAATGTGAAGCTACCTCCGGTTGGTGAAAATTGTATAGTCAAAACTTACAAGGTAGTAGGGTTCGTTTATTCTACAACTCAGTTGCGTAACTGATGTACAGAAATTAAATCTTCAAATGGTTCCAGGTTATGCCTCGATCACAAAATGCTCATGCAGTCGTCAACTTTGGAGCTCTCTATGACTTCAACAGCGCTGGTGACATACTGCAAAACTGCAGACTTGCTTTTGGAGGTCTTTCACCAAACTTCTCAAGAGCAGTTGCAACGGAAACTTTTATGTTAGGAAAGCCAATCTTTACTAATGAGACTTTGCAGTCTGCCATCAAGATGCTGGAACATGAGCTAGTGGTGGTAGATATGCCACCTGAACCATCTGTAACTTACAGGAAGAAACTCGCTATTGGACTGTTTTATAAAGTAAGGAATAGATTTGATGTTACAAAATCAAAAAATAGGTAGATGCGTATTACTCATTATTATTTAAAAATTTTAGAGTCTGCTATCAATATGTCCACAAAACATCCTTAAAGAAGAATACATGTCTGGATCAGTGAATTTGCATGAAGCGAGGCCAGTGTCAGAAGCTTATCAAACATTCGAAACCAATCCATCATTATGGCCATTGAACAAGCCAATACCGAAACTAGAAAGCTTGGTAAGTGAATCTATGATGCAAGTATGAAAGGTGCAAATATGCAAGTCTTGACAGAGCTTACGTATTTAAGCCTATCGAGGTCCGTGGGGAACCAGGGCACTTCGTGTTTTCAATGTTCTATCAGGGCGTCTGGTTAACAGATCTTCGCATGACTCAGGAGCTGGCTTTTATCTGGCTCAACGCATTGCCATTCAGCGTGGCCATGCAGCCAGTATCTTAGGGATTATTCTGTCCGATTGTGAATCAGTTGAGCTAGGTTTAGACCGTTTGTAACGGTGTTTAGATAGCTCAACTGTATTACCTATTTGTATATTTTAATTTTGTACGGACCTACTTGTACTAGATGCATTTATACATAGTGAAAATTATATATATTTTTTTTATTTATGAATGTATTTATATTATATTTACTTCAAAAAAGGGACGCAATTATTTCAGATTCAATGTGCTGGTGAAGCCTCCTATACAGAAGACATACCGTGTTTCCCTAATGAAGTCTTTGCAGAAATCGTTCTAAGCACTATTGGAAAAGGAAACATCGTTTCTACAGACCCTAGCAAGGCCTTGGTAAGATATCAATTGTTCTCTTTTTTTTTTTTTTTTTTTATGTAATATGTAGAATAAAAAACCACAGGTCCATATTGGGAAAAATTTACAGAAACTCGAAAGTGTTATGGTTTTTCAAGTATACAACAATCCGGAGTCTTTTTAGTTGGAAAAACATAGGGTTATTAACACTTCATCACATTATCGTTTCCATTTCATCACATACAACATTAAAACAAGTAATAAATTTTGTAAAAATTTAAAAATCCCTCTACGCAATGAAACGGCTGAACCGATTTTGATCAAACATAGCTTCTTAGCTAAGACTATGAATCTAGTAGTACATGGATTGAGTGCTAAAATAGCATAGAGTGGTCCTTCTTACTCCTATCCTAGAAGATAGCTTGCTATCCTATGTTAGAGAGAAACAAATATATTGTCACACGACAGTCGTTTTTCCTTTCCGTACCACTGAATATTGGTCATAGACAATTGAAGTTTTCGATAGTGAAGGGAACATATAGAGCGTCATCGTAAATATTCTTAGTCGATAAAATAATTGTCGATGATGAAGCATTTGTCACACTGGATGCATCTGCGGTCAGGTCAAAGCGAACGCAGCTCGCATCATGTATGAACAACGTTGTCGGTCAGGGCAGAGCAATCGGTCAGCGATCCGGGCAGGGCAACCGGTCAGCGGTCCGGGTAGGCTAAAAACCGGCCTTCTTATTTCAGTTATTTGTCTGCGTGTATCAGTGGTGATCAGTTCTTTTATTGGGTTTTGATCGAGGAAAATGATTACCGAGGAAGAAGAAAATATTGTGTTATTACGGTTGCATAGCAAATGGCGCCCGTTGCCCTCCTGCCTGCACCCGTTATCAGCCACCCGCTGCCCGTCTGCCCGCAGCCAACCGGTGTGCGTTCTTTGCTTGTGCTCGCACGGTCAGATCGCATTCTATACAATATATGTATATTGAGACCGACAATGTTGTCCATACATGATGCGGTCTGCGTTTGCTTAGACCTGTCCGCAGAACGCAGAACGCATCTAGTGTGACAAATCCTTAATGATTAGTGAAATCAATCGTACTGTATCAATCTTGTGCCTGGAGCAGACGTGCTCAATTTTCCTTCCACAGTCAACAGCTTGATTTATTTTGCATTCCTATAACGTTTGTAAAATGTCAGCCACACGAGTCTTATTGAAAAAAAAAACTTGATAGTTTTTCATCGTTGATGTTTTCCAATAGTTAGAGAAAACGGAGATGGCTAAAAAATATTAAATTTAGTTAATATTACTGCGAGTTCTACGCAGTAATATTAACTAAATTTAATATTTTTTCACACATAACAAAGAGTCATTCGTATTTAAACATAACCCGAATACACAAAGATGACATATATCTCAAGGAGAGTATTCTAGTTAGCTGGACATCTATATTTTGGTGTTTAAAATGATACCAATGACGTCATGATACCAAGGTTGACATTTGGCCTGGTACGCGTTACACAAATAAAAACAGTTAGATTTATGCTTGTCTCATTCCAACACATGAATACATTCATATTAAAGAATGAGACTGGTATAATCGATATCGTTTCGTTTTTAGCCTTACATCCATGCTTTGTTCTAAATCCGAGGCTAAGAGAAATTCAACAATCATAAAAAAAAAAAAAACGTTTCATCCGTTCGGGAGCTACGATGCCACAGATAGACGTGTGTGTCTATCTGTGGCATCGTAGCTCCCGAACGGATGAAACGTTTTTTTTTTTTTTTTGATAGTTGAATTTGTCACACACACAGACACCCCGTCGCTTTTGCGTCGGGGGTTAAAAACAGAACCAACCTCATTTGATGCGAGGCAATACACCTTTTTTACTGTACCACAGATATAATAATACTGACTGTACGATATCCATGGTCTATTTTTGTATTTAATCCTATCTTTAGTTTCACTAGAAATTTTGTTAAATAAAAGTCCACAGGTCCTACCAAAAAAAAAAAACTGATAAAGACTAGTTCTAGGAAAAATAGAAAGAACAATTTTATCTAGTTTTTTTGACACATCTATGATAAACTAAACTTATGCTGGGCAATTTATTATTTATATTAGGTACTTAAAATTATAGACAAGCAGCTTTCGCTGATGTGACTATTTCAGAGTGTTGAAATATGGTTGAAATGTCTTAGTTTAACTTGCTGCACTTATTACACGTGCACTGATTACACTTTTTTTTTTATTTACTACTCTGATGACGTATCAAGCAAGAGGCCCACCTGATGTTAAGCGGTAACCTCTGCCTATGAACAGTGCATTACCTCATAGATCACGTCCACCTACGACGCAACCTATGTGGCATTGCACTGCGCCCGCCACCCTGAGACATAAAGATGAAAAGCCTCATGTGCCTGTAATTTCACCGGCACTTTTCACTTACACTGATTACACTGTTTTTAATTGAATTTTAATAAATTTACTTGTATTTTTTAGAAATATCCAGGAGTCATAGCATTCTACACAGCAAAAGACATCCCTGGACTCAACTCTTTTACACCAGCTGATGATATTGCGTCCCAAATAAATGAAGAAGTTCTAAGCAGTGGTGAAATTAAATACTACAACCAACCCATTGCAATTATTGTTGCCGAAACACGCCACATAGCTGAAGTTGCTTCCAAAATGGTTGACGTCACCTACAAGAATGTGACGAAACCAGTTATAGATATAAAGGAAACTATAAGAGACCCTAAGAGAACTAAGCTATTTGCTGCTAAAAACGCAACAGATAAAGGAGACCAAGTTGAAAGGATTGTAAGCGGAAGTAATACAATATACGGACAGTATCATTTTACTATAGAGACGCTGGCGGTTGTCACTCGCCCTACAGAAGAAGGATTAGAAGTGTATGCTACTTCTCAGTGGCCTGATGGAATTCAGACGATGGTGGCACGAGCTTTGAATATGGATGCTAATAGGTAATAATAATAACATCATCATTATTAGACATCATCACCATAATCTTATAGATTCCTTTCTGTCCCGTTTGTTATCCGTGGTCCCTCCCGTAGTCCCTGGAAGGTATCACGGGTACTTAACAAGCTACTTTTTTCCCGTGGTCCCTCCAAGAAATACAATGATGTTACCTATCCCACTGCTGGACATAGGCCTCCTCCATATAATGCCATCACGGTAAAAAGTAGCTTATAGCTCAATCCAGGTCATAATCTATCCGTATACCAAACTCGGCTCAAATTGGTTCAGCCGTCTCGGCGTGATTTAGTAACACACATACAAACATAAAACATTTAAACATCTAAACTTTGATATTAAGTGGGTATCGAAACTAAAATTTTCGTCGACAAAGGTCATCTACATGGCCAAAAAAATTCTAAAAACATTGCCAAAATAATTTTGACAAAGATTACTAAAATAATAGAAAAATATATTTTATAACTCAGAATTAGTAACTTGCTAAGGCCGTTCATAAGTATAGTTTGCAGAACCAACAACAGTGGTGGTGTAGGAGTGTCACTTCTCGTTTGACCAACGACATAAGATTGCAAGAATTCGGTGGACAGAGGCAGCTCAAGGCCATTCAAGATATTCTATGGAATAGGCTTAGATGACAAAACCTTAGTAAAAGCAACTGATCTTGTTCCTTGGCTCTTTTAAGATCCACTTTTAGCCGTTAGTGGTTCTTGCATCTTAACATAACACACACCCAGCAGTCACATACCTAGTCCTGATCCCATAATAGGATCCCCTATATCGTGGATATCAGATCCTACGAGTAACATGGTACCACAACACCTTGACCCAGAACAAATATTTGCGATTATACAAACATTTGTTCCACAGCGGTAATCGAACCCGCAACCTCTCGGTTCTCAATCACCTACTCGCCCACCTTACCACGGGGGTCATCAAATAATGATTATTAATAGTTAATTATGCCTTTTTTTCAACTTGTGTTTTAGAATTGACGTGTACGTCCGCCGTATTGGTGCCGGGTTCGGCATCAAGATCTCCCGTATCATCCTCTCAGCGGTTGTCTGTAGCCTTGTGACCACCAAGCTGAACCTGCCTTGCAGAATCATACACTCGATGGAAAAGATCATGCGAGCGTTTGGAAAGAGGTTACCTTGCTCTAGCGATTATGAAGTAAGGGTACATGATTTTTTCATAAGATATTCTGTTTTATTAAACCTATAATATCCGTATTTCCTCCATTTAGTTAAAATATAATGTTTTTCACAAAAACGAATATACGAACTCTTTCATAATAAAGCTCTTCTACTACTAAAACACATACATATTTTAAGTATTAGGCATGTCCGGACGTTTAGGTTTGTTCTTAAGTAAGTACCTATTATAATAAAGTTAGTCTATACGAAGGGAGAGGGGGCTATTTTTATCCCGTCACTAAGCGTGTAAAACGGCTAATAATATCATAAAGGGTTGGAAGTAATTAAAATGTGAAAATAAACCAAAAATAAAAAAAAACTATTCAATTTCCAGGGTTAAATATGATAGGAGATTAAAATTGTGTGGATAATAGAAAAATAATAAAACACCAGTTGAGTAGTGCGGGGTAATTGAGACATATTAACGAGTATACAATAGATAGGAACGTATTTTTTAATCTGACCGTTAAACGTACTACAAAATTAGTGACTTATTTTCAGTTTGCAGTAAACGATTTTGGTGAAATACAATTCAGCAATTTCACAATTTTTGAAGATCATGGTTACGATGTAAATGAGAAAGTTCAACTGTTAGGAGTTGATGTGTACCACAACTGCTACAAAAAAAACAGATGGAATTATAAATTATTTGACACCACCACCGATACTGCCATAAATACGTGGTTTAGAGCACCAGGTAATAATACAAAATTGGATGAAAATTACTCACTGCTCACTGCTGCTGAAAAAATAAGATGGCAAAAAAAGTACTTTTAAATTAATGGTAATTTTATTGCAGGAACACTAAACACCATCGCAATGGTAGAAATGGTGATGGAACACATTTCTTATGAATTATCGCTAGACCCTATAAAAGTTCGACTAGCAAATCTAGAACCAGAGAGCTCCGACATTAAATCAATGATAGACACTTTAATGTCTCAATGCAAATACGAGGAAAGAAGAGCCAACGTCAACCAATATAACGCAAGGAATCGATGGAAGAAACGAGGTTTCAGATGTGTACCTTTTCGATGGAATAGCGACTACGCCAGATATTTCGACGTGAACATGTCGGTGTACTATGTTGATGGTACAGTTGCTATCACTCATGGGGGAATTGAGATCGGTCAGGGTATAAATACTAGAACCGCTCAGATCTGTGCTTACTTTCTGAAGATACCTCTTGATAAAATTCAAGTCAAAGGAAACAGTACTATAAATACCCCAAACTCATCTGTCACTGGTGGTAGTATAACGAGTCAACAAATTGGAGTAGCAATGGAAAGATGTTGTAAAGAACTAATAAAAAGACTTGAACCAGTTAGAGCTAAGCTGGATAACCCTACTTGGAAAGAAGTAATCAGTAAAGCGCACAATGATGGTGTAGATTTGCAACTGCACGGGTTTGTGGGAAACGATGATGTGTACAAGTACCCTGTCTTTGGCGTCGCCTTTGCCGAAGTAGAGATAGATGTGCTGACTGGTGAATTTGAAGTACTGAGGGTCGATCTTATGAGTGACGCTGGGCAAAGTGTTAGCCCTGCATTGGATATTGGCCAAGTAACTAAAACTTTTGAAATTTTTGCAACTACATTGTTTTTACCTCCATTTTTTGTAGTATTCAAAAAAAATAACTATGTCAATTTAATCCATACTATTAGTGCTACTAACAAATGGAGATCATCATTGAATACTTACACCGTGTTTTGTCTCTTGCGATCGAATTTGAAACTGCATGTCAATGCAAAAGACAAAACAGCAATAGGTATTCCAAGGATAATTCGAATTTTGTAGTAGCACGGTATGAATTTATATATACAGTAACAAACTGTCAGTACTATACAGCATGTAATAAAAACCCTGTGGGTCCAATCAGCATCAGAATTAATACGTTTTTATAGAAAAGTATTTACGTTTTTATGGAAATAGGGATCTGAAAGAACCATTAGCTGATCTACATTACATGAGCCCAAACGCTGCCAGGCATCTAATCATCAAGGAGCTCAATTGCCCACCTTCCGTCTTAACCATCAGATTAGCTCGCTGTACCATCTTCTTCTTTTTAGTTTTCATTATTACTGAAAGTCATGCCCGTCTTGAAATGCTTTGGTAGAGGAATTGACTACCTGCTTCTATGCCAGCCTGTCTTCGGCTCGTCTCAGAGTGGTAGTAACAGCCTTAATGCCTTGACTTGGTCAGACCAGTGGCTAGGTGATTGGCCACGAGGTCTTTTCCCCTCTATCTTCCCAACCACCACCAGGTGGAGAGTTCGTCCGGGGAACTACTACCACCATACCTATTTCTGCCGCAAAGCAGTAGTGTTCGCATTGCTGTGTTCCGGTTTGAAGGGTAAGGGTGCCGGTGAAATTACAGGCACATGAGACTTTTCATCTTTATGTCTCAGGGTGGCGGGCGCAGTGCAATGCCACATAGGGTGCGTCCTAGGTGGACGTGACCTATGAGGTAACGCACTGTTCATAGGCAGGGGTTACCGCTTAACATCAGGTGGGCCTCTTGCTTGACCCGTCATCCAAGTAGTATAAAAAAAAAAAAGAAAAAAAAAAGGTGGTTGGGCCGATCACCAAGCCGCTGGTCTGAACGAGTCAAGGCATTAACAGGCAACCCTGTCACTACCGGTCTTAGACCACCTTTTGTCTAGTTTATCCGGTTGCCACCGAGTGATGTGACCGAACTAGCTAAAAACTAGCTGGTAACAAATAGTGGAGAGTCTGGTTTTGATCTGCAGTTGGTCGAGAATGGACTTGTTAGTTCTTTTTGCAGTCAATACAGCATTTTTGCAGTCGCTGTACCATAGCATAGTAATATCATCAAAACTCGATAGATTTGTCTAACAGCTCAATAAGCAAGTTGTTTTTGAACCGGAAAGACAGACGGTACGTACGAAGCAAGCTTTTAATTTTTTTTATTTATACATAGGTAGTAAAATTTTGGGTTACTTCTAAAAGCAGCGAAGATGTGATTGATATGTTATATATAATTACTAGCAGCGCCTCGCGGGTTCACCCGCGTAAGTCTCGATCCCGTGGGAATATCGGGATAAAAATGTGCCTGTGTGTTATTCCGGGAGTCCAGTTATATCTCCATTCCAAATTTCATGCAAATCCGTCAAGCCGTTTCAGCGTGAAGAAGTAACAAACACACTACACACACACACACACAAACTTTCGCCTCTATAATTTTAGTGTGATTATATTTTTAACTATAACTATAGGGACCTATAGGACAACATGCTGTATCGAGACAAACTTTATTATTTTATGTTCAAGGTGGAAGGTGCTTTCATCATGGGTTTAGGCTACTGGACATGTGAAAACCTGGTCTATGACAAGAAAACAGGGGAACTGCTTACAGACAAGCCCTGGAACTACCACGTACCTCAGGCCAGAGATATTCCACAGGACTTTAGGGTCTGTTTGCGGAAGAGATCGTATTCTGTACCAGCTATATTAGGTTCAAAGGGTAAGGGCGTTATTAGTTTATCCCAGTATGATAGCTACTCGTATTGAGCAGCGAGCGTGTTTTCAGAGGCGATTTGTGAACTTTCTTGTAGTGAGCTGTTTAGCTTGAGCTCGCTTTTGTAACCAACTTCAAAAAAGGAAAAGTTTCTCAATTCGTCTGTTTTTTGTGTGTTACTCGATATCTTCGCCAATTTAGATGGTTCTCGCTGGTGTATAGAAAAATATCCCGTTAAAGGAATATTGCGTAATTATTTAGTGACATCTGCGTCAATGGTGAACCGATTTTAATGTTAATTTCCGTAATCTTTTCCTATTTAAATGTGAAAAAAAAAACACCTCTCAGGATGGAGAATTAGGGGATGAATCCCGTTTATGTATTTTTGTTTAATCCCACTTGATGATTGTTATTTAATCACGCCGAAATGGCTGAACCGATTTCAATGAAATTTGGTATAAAGATAAATTATGACCTGGATAGAGCTATATAGGCTACTTTTTATCCTGGTAAAACTCGATCAAAGCCACGTGCGGATACTAGTCTATAATAACGCTCTTTTTGACAGCACCTATCAAAAGGAATTAGAGCATTCAAGTGACCATTATTCATGACCATGGAGCGCAGTATTCTGGGAGTTAAATTAACCGACCGGATTCGAAACACCATACTGCGCTCCAAAACTAAAATCGCTGACGTAGGAGAAAAAGCCGCCAGCTGAAGTGGAGTTAGGCTTCAAACTTTTGGAGTTCAGGACATATTCTCTGTCGCATGCCTGATGAGCTGTGGGCCAAAATAACCAATATGTGGATCCCTGACACACCGAGACGGCTTCGCGGCAGGAGATGGCGCGATGAAATAGACACTTTTATCACTGATTGGTAAACAATAGCACAGGATCGTGGTGACTGGAGGATAAGGGGGAAGCCTTTTCTCAACAATGGGATGATTCAGGCTAACTGTAACAGTAAGTGACCATTATTCTTTCAGTGACTGGGGAGCCTCCGATTTGCATGGCAGTAGTCGTGCCCATAGCCATAAGAGAAGCCATTACAGCAGCAAGATTTGACTCTGGAATCCCTACAACCACGTGGTATCCTATTGGTAACGTTTCAAATAACCTTACTCTCTGAATAGAAAAACAGCATTATCGATAATTCTTTTCAAATACCTACAAATAAAGTCTCCACTTTCAGATGGACCATACACAATTGAAAAAGTTTGCTTGGCTACTTCAACTAAGACGGAAGAGTACCGATATTACTAGTCATGAATCATAAAAAACGTGCAAGCTTTAACAATAGTCGGATGATGTGTAACATCTGACATCTTCACTTCCTTGGTAATAAGCAAATGGCTGATAGTACAACCTCTCGGAAAAATGCGTGCTTCCAATTACACACTTCCGTCCCTTTTCACGAAATCACTCCCACAGATTGTAGCAAAGCGAGAGGAAAGATGTTACACATCAATAATGCGAAATCAATAATCAATGATGCGTGAGGTACGGAGAGGCACTTATCTTTCTAAGTTAATCTTTGTTTCTGTGTGTGTGTGTGTGTGTCGTTTTGTATCTGCGTTTGTTGACAAAAATAAATATTTTTTCTTTCTCTCTTCTTTCAATAAAACTGAAAAGTCTTATTTATTGCCTGAGTTTGGACTAAAATTTCACTATAATGTGCCACTTTTTTGCCTAGATAACCATACGAACGCATATTTATATTGTACACATATTAAAGAAAGTCCACTGTCAAGTCTTACCAGACAAAAAATATTCAAATACAAATATAAAATGTTAATATCCAAAGCTCCCCGATTTTTCTTCAAAACTCCTAGCTCGAAAATAAATTCCAAGAAAGAGGATGATATGTGAGCTGCAATTTGCACCTCCTCCGTGCATTTCTACTGCATCATCAACTGCACGGCTTCAGATTACTTCGCGAGAGACGTAATATAGCTAGCTCCTGGGATTTTTCTACTGTTTTTATTATACCTAGGTACCTTTTAAAAGTAGTGCACAACTAGCACCTAAAATATAGGCACATTCATGAAGTTTATTATTATTAAATAGTAGTAGTCGCCCGTTGCTTCGCTTGCGTAAGTATAACTGAGGTTGAAAGTAGCCTGTCAAACATCGAAATCGGTTCAGTATGTATTGAAGAGGCTGGTAAGAGTTAAAGAGAGTAGAGTGCCTCTAGCTGGAACCAGTGTGGTACTCATCTATCCAGTGAGCAGCACTTCCGAGCGGAGGTACCCACTATGCAGATCTACGTGTCCCGCTTCTACTTCGACGTGAAGGCCGCAGAGGTGGTAGAGTTCGTCATAATGAGCTTTAGCTCATTTATGGTGAGGGTCCTTACGGAAAATGTGAAGACCTACTTGAGCCCTGACTTCTGGCCGAAAGGGGTGAAGTTCCGGCGGTTCAAGGGCCGTCTGTCTCGTGATCCCCGGGCCGCGAGCGACACGACGGCGATCACACGTGTGTTAAATTAAGTTATAAATAATGAGTTTTTATATGTATGTTAGTTTCTTAGGTATTTATGTTGATATGGGCTTATTGTTTAGGTTTAGCGCAATTCTCAATAAGCCTGAAATAAAGATTTGAATTTAAATTTCAAATAGGCTTTCCTTAAATGTTTTTTTAGCAAAATCTAGAGTTTATGCCAATCAAAAAAAAAACTTCATCATATTTCCAAGTCATGATAATGATAGAGTGAATGAACGGACATGTTAGAGCTAAAACACGATTTCGATATATATTCTCGGTAATAAATAAAACTCGTGAACTAACCTCTACAATGCGATTATAACGTATCAGCGCACATTGACTAAATTAATAAGCGTAACAAATAATACTAATTTAGAGGGCATAGTAGATTTATATTTTCGATTACGCGGCAAATATTTGTTTAAATACTGTTTTTCGTAATTTTAGATCGCTTTTCATTGCTCGAGCGCTATTGTGTCACTTTCTAACATACCTGAACTTTACTGAGTTAGATATTGACGGAATTTGGCTATTGAGTACAAACAAATATATTATCAAACCAACAAACTTTACTCTGTGGCACGGCAGGCGATGGTTCGCCTGCGACGCAGGAGGTTGCGGGTTCGATTCCCGCCTCGGAACAAATATTTGTGCGACCGCAGATATTTGTTCAGGGTGTTCTGGGTATTTTCTATGCATAATAAAAAATATCTATATATGTAATATATTGTATTAAGTATATCAGTTATCTAGTACCCATAACACAAGCTCTGCTTAGCTTGGGGCTAGATAATGTTGTATGAACTGTCCAGCATTATTGATTATTTATTTATTTATTATTAACCTCCGACGCAAAAACGACGGGGTGTTATAAGTTTGACGTGTCGGTGTATGAGTGTGTGTGTGTGTGTGTGTGTGTGTGTGTGTGTGTGTGTATGTGTGTGTAGGTGTGTGTGTGTGTGTGTCGGTCTGTCGCCTCGTAGCTCCCGAACGAATGAACCTATTTCGACTTTTTTTTGTTTGAAAGGTTAATTTGACGGGATTGTTCTTAGCTATGTTTGATCAAAATCGGTTCAGCCGTTTCATTGAGTTGAAGGTTTTTTATTTTTTACAACATTAATTACTTGTTAGGTATTCGTAGAATAAGATTGGATATGATTAAGTATAGTTACTTATAAACTTTGAAATCCGTGGATTAACCAATATCCCAGCTAAAAATTTGGATTACTTCATTATTAAGGTAAATTCTAGACAAAATATTCATGAAAATAACACAGGATCTTGATCCTACGCGCGAGCAAAAATGAGAAATGCCGCAATCTCGTGTAACAATAATATACGAGGGCCGTACTTCATTCTGTCCTATGGATACGCGATTTCTCTGGGCTCATTTGAATTGCAATTTTACCTGCAGCACACTCTCGCATAGAGCTCCAGGCTACACAGACACAAACCTAGTGTGTGATCGATAGCTCTAAATACTAAATTTTCGGCTGTTTCACGAAAGCATAAAAAAACTCACCACCACAGGCCGCTGTAGGAGTCCATGATATTTAGATGGGAAACAGTCTCACACCACACTATTGCAATAGGACACAAACACAGTTCGATATTTTGACTTTTGTACAGTTTTTAAGGGTTTTTATGATTTATTTTTGATAAGCACGTACGCGCAGTAGCTCTCAAGTTCGAAGACAGTGCTGCCTCCGTCCGTTGGCGGCAGGCATGAGGAACTACACGTCAGTTTTTGACGTTCCGTTTTTGGTAGGATTGAGTTTACATTTCAAACAGCCTTGAAAACCCAACACCTAGATTTGTCTCGTTTAATAATATTATATTATAGCTAACGACACGTCCCGGCGTCGCACGGGTAGGTTCAGGATGAAAAACACCCCCCCCCCCTGCTGGTAGCCTTTGTCACTCAGGGTGAATGTAGCTTTCCAATGGTGAAATAATTTTTGAAATCGGCACAGTAGTTTTTTGTTTATTCATTACAAACATACACACACAAAATACAAATATTTCCTTTTTATAATATTAATGTAACTGGAGTTTTCCTACCAGGAAACTCGTGGAAAACTCTCAGTAAAAATTGCCCATATGGCATTGTAAAGAGGTTTGATCAGAAAACGAACTGAATTGCCCAGGGTTCAATATGCCGCCCGCGGCGTAAGAAACCGCTTTATTCCCTTAGAGCATAATCTACTAATAACCTCATATTAGTGTAGATAGATAGGTACATAATAAGTGGAGTTATTTTTTGTAGAATAACATGGTTCATCCTCCTTATATAATATTGTGTAGGTACCTATACACTGGTACCCGACTGATTCTAGAAACCTAATCGTGGACGAACTTACCGTCACAATTTGCGCTCATATCATCCTGAACTAAGAAAAAGAACAAATAAGAAAAGAACAACTGAGAAAAAGAAAAAAGATCAAATAAGAACTGTCTTGTACCTACCTAAAATTCTGACGAAATAAATATATTTGTATTTGTATTTGTATTTGTATTTGAGCCTCGCCGAGAATGTATAGCCACCTGTATGAATAGGTACAGCACTTGTTTCGAACCAGTCAACCGATCAATTTTATGCTAATTTGCCGCATCCGTTAGAGAGGTTGTATAGTAGCGCGATCTTTTGTTCTACTTTAGGCTAATAGGACGATACAAATTATAAAATAAAATACAGAAGTTTAATTATTTAAACAAACCTTTATGATACATACATCATTTTCTTGGACCCTTAACTAGGTCTAACAGAGTTTTTAGACGGTAAAAGTAGGCTTTAGAATAAGGTAACACTGTCTCTCTTCTATTATCAAGGCGTAGTCTGTTCAAAAAGAGAAGCGTCGTGGGATTGGAGGGCGCAGCTGTGTTTATTTACCGTTTTTGTTTAGCGGGCAATACAATAACGCGTTTGTTGCATTTTGATCATTTTACTACTGTAACTATTTATTTAGTATAAAATTCAAAATGCCATCAGTTTAAATCCTAGGCTAAAGAAATAGTTAAATAAACGAAATAAAACTTTAGTTCACAATTTGGCCACGACGCTTCTCTTTTTGACTACTGGCGCGGCGCCTTCGTTGTATATTCTATTACGAAGGTATCAGTACCCACGCCTTGGTAATAGAAGTGCCAGAGTAAGATATAAATACTATAGATATAAATGCTTACACAGTCCACAAAACGCTACATTTCACTTCACTAAATTAACTTCGGAGTCATAACTTGAACCGCCAACCTTAATTTCCATTACTTTCAATTCCTTAAATTCGTCAAATTCCTTAAATTTCTTTGCCCCACTCTTCATTTTAAAATATTTTTATCTTTCATTATTAAAATAGTTAAAATTTACAATATTGGCTTTATTCTTAGGACATTATTATTTTGGTTTATTTTCTTGTCTGGTATTTTTGCCAACCTTTTGGTAATACTCTCTGCTATTGTGTATTTGCTTTCCTTTCTCCGTCGCCTGTGTTCTTTCTTTTTTCATTCTCGCCAATAAAACTTTGATACATTTTGGACAAAAATTCCCATAGGCTTCCTTTATTCGATCACTGAGAAGTTTTATTTTCGAGTTTGCATTTGGTGTTGTGCCATTATTCGTGTAGGTTTTCATACAATTAGTGCACATGAGTTTTCTCTTCTTCTGCTTTTTAACTGCCGATGACTCATGGGAAAAAAACGGGACCCTCATTTGCTTATATGCACTAAAATAATAAAATAGCTAAAATTACACCAAGTTTAAGAGAAAACAGGCAATGTTTTCTGAATCCTGTGAAGCTCTAACCTTAGCGTAAACATTTTTGCTTGCATTTCTTTTGAGATCTGTCAAATATTTATAGATAACTAGCTGACCCGCTCGCGACTTCGTCGACGCGTAGACTTTCATACAAACTTTAACACCCTTTTTCAACCCCTTAGGGTGCGAATTTTCAAAAACTGTTTCTTAGTGCGCGCCTACACCCCATAATGAATGCTTGTGCCAAATTTCAGACCTCTCGGCCCAGTAGTTTCCGAGATTTCGTGATGAGTGGTCAGTGAGTGAGTGTGTGGACTTCTCTTTTATATATATAGATTCATATTGATACTATGCTTGTGTAATGACTTTACTATGAATCTACCATGAGTAGATAAACACACACTATCTATTAATTCTTAGTAGTAGTTACTTATTATTGTTAGTCTTAGTTAGTAGTAGAGCTTTTCTGGGAAATAGTTCATCCGGGGAAGTACCATCACCATACCTATTTCTGGCGCAAAGCAGTAGTGCTCGCATTACTGTGTTCCGGTTTGAAGGGTATGGGTGCCGGTGGAATTACAGGCACATGAGACTTTCCATCTTTATGCCTCAGGGTGACGGGCGCAGTGCAATGCTACATGGGGCACGTACTTGGTGGACGTGACCTATGAGATAATGCACTGTTCATAGACAGAGGGAACTACTTAACATCAGGTGGGCCATCTGCTTGTTCCGTTACCTAAAGTTGTATAAAAAAAACTTACCATTTATTCTCTGGGTTCTGGAAAAGATCTCTATCGACAAACAAATCATTTGGTTGATTTTCCTTGATTTTGTTTTCGCGATTTCGAATAATATCACCTTCATTGTCCATCACCTCTTCAAGAGTTTGTGAATTTTCATATAACCTGTATGCGCGCTTTGGAGTACGATTATTACGATTAAGATAACTGTCATTTGGAACTTTGTCGTTCTCAATTTGTACATCTTCAATGTGTTCATCTTCCATTATATTTTCATTTATTGGGGATTCGTAATAGTCGTCGCTTTTTATGAGTCTGTGAACATTAACATATATAAGTTTATTATTTTTCAAGTGTAAACCATACTTTATTGGTAAAGGCATTGCCGATCACAGGCGAGGTTGCGGGTTCGAGTCCCGCTGGAACGGAATTTTTGGGTCCATTTAGCTTCAAGAGCGCAACTGAATTATTCTTTCTTATAGAACGATACTCATAACACCTGAGCATTTTTGAAGAATCACGCAGAAATATAATATATATGAAAATATTTGGTTTTAAAGATGTTATGATTCAGGTTTATACGATGAAAATTTGGAATAAACCAGCCAACTTTGTATAGGAACGCAAAGTTTAGGTGCCATTTTCAAGTCAAGAGTTTACACTACGTAACATCATACATACATAGACATACGCCTTTTTCCCCGAAGGGGGGTGGGCAGAGTCTCAATGGGACTCTTTTAACAGTGAAATATAGACGAGACAAGTGGTGAGCTCATCGCCGCTATTGCTTCCGACTGACTTAAGTAATAACACATTCCTAAGCTAGCAGCCAGGACAAATCTTATACCAACGAATCTTATCAAAAAGTCCGGGTAATCCCTGGCTTTTACAACATCCACTGGAGAAGTCTAAGTAAAATAAGACACACGCATTTGGCTAGTTTGTTAGGGTTCTGAAGCCAAATTGGAACCCGTTATTTTGGTCATCATGTTGCGTGTCACACCTATACCTATGTCACAAATTGCTCCCTCAATTTCGCATTTATCATGATCTGAGAGTAAGCACACTATTTGTATACCTTTTAGTATATTATTCTGTTTTTAAACCCCGACGAAAAACGAAGGGGTGTTATAAGTTTGACGTGTCTGTGTGTGTGTGTCTGTCTGTCCCATCGTAGCTCCTGAACGGATGAACCGATTTCTTTTTTTTTGTTTTGTTTGAAAGGTGTATTTGTCGGGAGTGTTCTTAGCTTTGTTTGATCAAAATCGGTTCATTGCGTTGGGTTTTTTTTTAATTTTTACAAAATTAATGACTTGTTTAGTTAGACTGTGACCATAGTGATTGAGCTCAGGTAGTATAATGGCAATTATGTGTTGGGTCAAAAACATAACCTAACTAATGACTATAATTAGTATAGCAGGCTTCGCTAAGGCCTAAGACGAGACTGATTAGGTACTTATTAGGTAGGTATAAAAAGTGAATATTATGTTATCTTAAGATCAGCAATTTGTTTTATTATGCGAAAGGTGTCTTTTGGCATCAGCTGTAGTTGATTACTGCGATTAGTCTGGTATAGTTTTAGCAATGTAATTCTTATTTTTTTGTGGTAATCTTCGTTCATCTCCTTTGCCGATGGGATCATACATTCTTGTTCAAACGTGATTGTGTGGGCTACGTTTATGTGGGCTACTATTCCCAGATACATGATTGTGTGGGGTAGGTACGTTTATGTGGACTACGTTTACCAGATACATGATTGTGTGGGCCACGTTTCGATGGGCTACTTTTCACAGATACATGATTGTGTGGGCTAAGTTTCTGTGGGCTACTTTTCACAGATACATGATTGTGTGGGCTAAGTTTCTGTGGGCTACTTTTCACAGATACATGATTGTGTGGGCTACGATTAAGTGGGCTACTTTTATGTGGGCTACGTTTCCCAGATATACGTTTTTGAGGGCTACGTTTTCCAGATACATGATTGTGTGGGCTACGGCTCGACAAAATATGTTATTACTCATAGTTTTTATAGTTTATCATGTAAGTGAAAGGTATTTCTTATGAGAAATAAATGTCTTAAACCCGAGATACGTGATTGTGCGGGCTACGTTTCTGTGGGCTACGTTTCCCAGATACATGATTGTGTGGGCTATGTTTCCCGGATACATTCCAAGAATATAGATCATTGCTAATGCTATTCCTGGTTGAAGAATTGAAGAATTTTGTCATTTATCCGACTTTGGGACAGTTGAATGTACCTACGGAGATGGATTTAGTTCAAACAGTAAAAAAGTATTTTGCTTTTAAAAACACATCACAGGACAAAATAAACACGGGGTCAAAATCTAAGGAGTATTTTAATTGAATATTGACCTAAATACACTTGTGACTAAGGTTGGCTTTCCGTGCCAGCCTTTTATTTTAATTTTATTTTTAACATATTTTTTTTTTTTTTTTTTAGTAGTAGTATAGCTTTTTTGTGAAAGAGTTCATCCGGGGAAGTACTACCACCATACCTATTTCTGCCGCAAAGCAGTAGTGCTCGCATTGCTGTGTTCCGGTTTGAAGGGTAAGGGTGCCGGTGAAATTACAGGCACATAAGACTTTTCATCTATGTCTCAGGGTGGCGGGCGCAGTGCAATGCCACATAGGGTGCGTCCTAGGTGGACGTGACCTATGAGGCAATGCACTGTTCATAGGCAGAGGTTACCGCTTAACATCAGGTGGGCCTCTTGCTAGTTCCGTCATCCAAGTAGAACAAAAAAAAAACATTGATGATTATGATTGACATTTATGATTGATTTAGACCTTTGTTTGACTAATCAATAAATCGATAATCGATCAATAATCCGATCAATAAATAATAATAAATAATGCTGGACAAGTTCACACAACATTATCTAGCCCCAAGCTAAGCAGAGCTTGTGTTATGGGTACTAGATAACTGATATACTTAATACAATATATTACATAGATAGATATTTTTTATTATACGTAGAAAATACCCAGATCACCCGGAACAAATATCTGCAGATTGTACAAATATTTGTTCCGAGGCGGGAATCGAACCCGGAACTTCCTGCGTCACAAGCAAACCTTCGCCCGCCGTGCAACAGTGGTCGTCAAATTGAGAAAGTAATACCTGTTTTCCCATTTCTTATAGGCATACGGATCAAACTCCTGTACTTTATCGGTAACTGAGTTCTTGATGAAGCTTGCCAAATCGAACTGAACTACTTTACTCCTCTTGTGTTTAAATTTTTCGGTTTCAATGTTTTTATTTCGTTGCTTATGGCTTCGTTGAGTTTCTTCAATATATTCATAGCAAAAACACAGAGAAATACAAATGAAAATGTAAAAATATCGTAACATTTCTTGACATTACTGAAACCAAAGTTGATCAAAGTCTTTTATGATTAAAAGCTCTTTGTCAACAGTGACCAAAAAGGTGTCAGGGTGGATGGTTCATTTTGTGGCGCGATCATGGACGTTTTGTATACTACGTCCATGGGCGCGATATTATATTTTATTCGTGTTTATGCCATGGACGTAGTATACAAACGTCCATGGTTTTTGCTCTACACAGACAATCAACACTTTTTCAGATAGCAAAAACTAATTTTGCGAAAACTTAGATACGTATCCCACTGTATCACATAAATATCATTAGCTTAGTTATGTTAGTAGTAGAGCTTTTTTGTGAAAGAGTTCGTCAGGGGAAGTACTACTACCATTCCTATTTCTACCGCAAAGCAGTAGTGCTCGCATTGCTGTGTTATTACAGGCATACGAGACTTTTCATCTTTATGTCTCAGGGTGGCGCGCGCAGTGCAATGCCACATAGGGTGCGTCCTAGGTGGACGTGACCTTTGAGACAATGCATTGTTAAAGGCCGGGGCTACCGCTTAACAACAAGTGGACCATATGCTTGATAGGCCATTCATAAAGTTAAAAAAAAATGCCACGAAGATTCCTCAATGATTTTTACATTGTTTTTTTGGTTCAGTTGGTGGATGGTGTTATCTAGTTCTGATTTTAGCCACGTGCCAAATGATCCTTGTACTGTTGTAAATAGTGTATAGTCTTGGAAGAATAATTAAAATGTAGGAATAGCCTGGAAAGTTTTTTAGGATATTTTTATTAAAAGTGTAATTTTGGAGTTCAGTGTGATTATTTGATCCCGAATCCTAGCTCGTGACAATATTACCTTTATAAATGCCTCACGTTACGGGTAACTATTAAATTCTAGATGAGTTTTTTGTCTAAGTAGTATTTAAACATGCCCCTGGGTGACCTAAAGTCACTCAACTACATTCACTCAAACTTTTTGTGATAATCCTCAAACAGATTAGCTCCCACGTATCCCAATCATAACTAAACTAAGTATTTTATCCACCGGCCGTAGCTGAGTTAGGACGGCTGGTTCTCTCGACAAACGTACCAGAACTAACACCATACATCCGTACCGCGAGGGCGCTTGGAGGCCTTTCCATACAAACGAAGTGTGCTCCTATTTTGGATATAGGAGCTGTTCAATCTCATACCCGCTTCCAGGTTCTATCATCGCTCTTTTTGACAACGCAAGGGAGCTCATCCACACATCATCGACACGTGGGTATCTCGTACAGCTCGCTTTACGAGATCTTTTCTCCCCCATACGTGCAAGTTGTGGAATGGGCTGAGGTGTTTCCGCTAAACTTCAACATGAGCCGCCTCAAAAAAATAAATAAAAAAATAGTCCTTCAGGGCAGGCAACGCATTGGCAATACCTCTGGTGTTGCAGATGTCAATAGGCGACGGTAACCGCTTACCATCAGGCAGGCCGTATGCCAGTTTGTCGAGCCATTACATTAAAAAAAAAAACATTTAACTCCATGAAATTGTGTATACCTAATCAGTACATCAATATCTATAATTTGATAGTTTTCTATAAAATTATATAGTTTCCAAATCCCACTGACTTAAAGATTCCTTTGTTAATCTTAAAACCCATGTTAATTTGATTACAATGTATTGTGTTTTATGTCTCTTAGTTATAGAAAAATCAATTTTTACTGTCTGTATGTTGTGAGATGTGATGAGTAAAAACACAAAAACATAGAATTTCGTGCCACAATATGTACTATCGACCTAAAGGCAATCATGATCAGTCGTAGTGTGTCTGGCCTAAGAATAGACCCCTCCGTCTCCTCCCGTGGATGTCGTAAAAGCCGACTAAGGGATTATTCGGACTTGTTGATAAGAAAAGTTGGTATAAGATTTGTCCTGGCTGCTAGCTTATTATGGAATGTGCAATGTTATTGCTGGAAGAAAGCGTTAGCAGAGTCAGTCGTGGAAAGCAATGGTGGTGATACGCTCACCACTTGTCACGTATATATTCCACAATGGTTCAACCCACAGTAAAAAAGGCCCATTGAGGCTCTGCCTAGCCCTTGGGGGAAAAAGGCGTGTGTCTATGTGTGTATGTATGAGGCTCTGACCGTTAAATGCGAAGGTTGTTTTAGGCCTTTATTTGCCGCCTGAGTCAACAAAATGTACCAGCTATTCTTTCAGGTTTAGTTACCAATCCAGTGTAATCCCCTTAAACTGCAAACATTATGTGACCAATAGCCATTAGACTCGTGTTGGCGATCGGGCCTAAACCAACAAAGTTGGGCCCAGATCACCACGGAATGGCTCAAAGATTGCCGAGGCAACAGATTAGCAGTAGATTTTGAGTTTATACGCTTTGAATGACTCTGTGTAAGGGCACCTTGTTACACCTAACGGACTCATAAATCATGGTATAAGTCCGAACGTGTTTAAAAGCAGATTACAAATACCAGCTGTGATATTGTCCAATCGATGTCAATTACAAGATTGCTGTTCATTGCGCTGCGTGTTTTAACTTTTTTTCAGGAGCAGAAATATTTAAAACGTCCAGCGCAATGAATAGCAAACTGGACATCTAATTCGAACTTCAGTCTATTACGCAATACGACCTCAGTTTATCTCTCGGTTTGTCATGTCATGTGTCAGCAATGGTGTTGAAAACCTGGAAGTTGTATTTTTTTTTCACCAACACGTCATGAAATTAAAGATTTTTTTCATATGAAAATAAAGTTAATGCGAATGTTTGGCTGTTTGTTACTCAATCACGCACAAACAGTGAAATTGTGTACACAGATAAATTATAGGATTGAAAAATAAATCAATAAATAAACATAAACAGAAAAATTATGTCCTGGATTTACTACTTTTTATCTAGATATAACGCGACCAAAGCCGCGCGCAGACCTAGTTTCATATAAAACTAAAACACGCTTCACCTTCATTAAATTACCATTCAAAATTACGTTTAATATGTCAATGTTGATCACAGAAAATCTCATCCAAATGAAAGAAAAAATAATACAAAAGTGTACTCAAACCTCAAACCAAATGGAGTTCGGATCAGCGCTCAAAAAGTGTCCGAAATAAAAGAGAGACAAAACGTATATAAATACAAAAATACAAAAGTTATAATTGTGTTTACAAGTAATACAGTAAATCAGGTTGGGATCTCTTTTTTTTTTTTTTTTTTTTTTTGACATGGAGAAATGCGCACGCATACCTTGCTGCCACGAGGAGACAACAAGGTTATGTGGGACTCCAACCCACTAAAACTCCACGGGTTCCACCACTGCCGCTTGGTGGCGGGAACACGGGGACGCTTTCGCATTCTTCCGCGAACCCACCGCGGCCGTCCGTTTCCGGACCCCTCTCTGGGGACATCCCGGGAATGACACCCACAGTCACGACCAGGATGCCCCCCGTTACGGTAAGCCACATGGCATGCCGCAACCACCACGGGACCAAGCCAATGAGCGCCAGACGACCCCGTGTCTGGACGCTCGAGGTCCCTATGCGACGGGTCAGGTCAGGGGCCCCATCGCCTGCCACTTCGGCCGCAGAGGATAGGGAGAGCGGCGCACCTCAATACCGACACTCCTCTTCCACTGCGGCCCCACCTCGTCCGCCATAAAACGGTGGCGACCCCGCCAAGGCCGCGGCAGGTAGGGAGAGCGGCTCACCGCAATACCGGCACTCCTCACCCGCCGCGGCCTCCATCCCTCAGCCGCAGTGCTGCCCATACAACACCGCGGCCCACCTCAGTTGCGATGCTGCCCATACAGCACCGCAACCTACTAGTACCGCTCCGTTCAGGGCTTGGAGGCAAAGCCCAGAGGAGCGGTCCACCTCGGGTCCCTCTTCGCTTCACCGCGGGTGACCAAGCCACGGTTACTAAGCCCCCCCGCCACGGCAAGGTGGGAACCCTCGGGGGGGGGGCGGGGGGGGGGGGGGGGGGGGGGGTTGGGATCTCTTCTGGTAAGTTGCAGTAACCTGTGTTAGAAGAGTCCCCTCTTTTCTGTGGTCGGTAAGGAACACTTGAAACAGTATAAATAATGATGCAATTATAGCAGCATGCAAGTAAAACTAACTATTAAATAAGATTATGAAGCTACTAGAACAATATATATAATATATTATACATATTTAAAATGAAACTTCGAAAAAAAAATACAAATCTGCATTAAAATCAAAGTTATAGTATATGTATGTTATATATTAATTTAATATTTACTAGGGAGAATCAAGTTTGAGAAATTTGTTGAGTTTGAGTAAAAGCCATCAAGGATTGTAGGTTGTTAATTTTATAAAATATAAAAGGGTAGATATCAAATGTTAGTGAGTAAGGTTATACAAATAAAGATAATAAGATATCTTTAGTTTGTTCGTAAGTCAGGGATTTAAGCCAACTTGTTACTGTTTTTTTACTTTGAGGATAGGTAATTGTACAAATGTTTAAACTTCTATTAATTCTGTTATAAATATTTATTGAATGCGCATTCAATTGTTTTGAAGCAAATACTTCTCGTTCTTTTTATGGCACTTGTTATTATAAAACATTGATTGCGTTTGTTTGATATATTTATAGTTTGTTTGGTAGTCTGACAAGTTATATCCGTCCATTGCTGCTTGATTATTGAACATATTTGAAGGACTGGAGTGTGAACCTACATTGTATCGAATTCATTTGTCATTGTTCGAATTTTCAAAGATGCCATATTTTGATGTTCATAGTGTATGGAATGCTAAGTCCATCGTGATTAGAAAGTCTTTAAAAAGCGCCTAAAAATTTGCTTTTACTCACTTTGGATTCTAAGAGATTCTTAGCCGCAGTAGAGTTATTTGTGTTAAGGTCTCTACTTAGCCTTAACGATAAACCCTGAGCAGACAGACGGCTCTTAGAGTACGTCTTAAGTATTATACAGCCTTGAATAATGTAGTGTTTGGAGCCAAGCGACTCTGACGCGCTACACGCTGGTGTAGCGCGTGACGCGTCAGAGTCGCCTCCACGAATAAGGCCCTTCTCCCATTACGATACGCACAGGCGATTCAAGTATCCTGAATGTATCCTGCAAGTCTCGGAGACTAGTCGCCGCCAAGTATTTCACATACATTTGAATGCAGGCTAGTGTGCGAGCATGCATTCAAATGTATGTGAGATACTTGGCGGCGACAAGTCTCTGAGACTTGCAGGATACTTGAATCGTCTGTGCGTATCGTAATTGGAGAAGGGCTTAACTGTTGTTAGGCGAACTAACAAGGAAACTGAAACTTAGAATCACATGTCATTTTGTTCATGACAGCATTCAAGCTGGTATTCGGGAACCTATAATCGTGACGGACACTCTTGACGACATGATTATAAAAAATATAATTATATCACTTGACATTGGCGAAATTGTTTGGAGCACTCTTCAGAAGCCAAGACAATCACTTGACTTGAGGAGACTCTTGACGACTTGACTATTTTTTACTACAGCACTTGGTTGGCACGCCAACCAGGGCAGGTGCCATCTTACGGTGCACGAGCTGTACCTGTTATTCATGAAAAATTGAATAAATTATTAATACTTTAAAGTGGCTAAATTGTTGCTAATAATGCATAGAATCCATTAACAAAGAAAAATCAATCACAATGTAGCGTGATCCATCCATGATGTTGAGACATTTATTCTTCCATATTTGAGACATCGAGCAACACGAGGCCTGCAATGCAACATTTGAGATGGGAGTAACAGCGGGGCGTTTCGCAAAGATAGCAGCACCAAAGCAGCACACTGAAAATTATTGTATAGAGCTTTAGAGTCGGGTTTGAAGAAGATTTTACATTACCTTCTAGTCTCAACTCCAAGGCACGTTCAAAAAACCCCAAATCACTCATCACTCAACAATTTGGAAATATTTGCTAAGATATAACTTTGAAAATATCATAGTTATGCACATACTTATCACTAGTAACGGGATATCTACCATGATTTTCGAGTTTTAATTGTTCCCGATATTTCGGCACAGTTGCATGCGCCATGATCACGGGTTCTCGAAACTCATGGTAAATATCCCATTTCTAGTGAAAATTATCTGCTAAGGTTACTCTAAACTACTTTAATACGGAGTACGTCAAGAGGAAAGTCGGAGTGGGATTGAGAGTCGTGAAGTTGGACTTTCGTTATAATGTGGGCTTTAGCTCATTTATGGTGAGGGTCCCTACGGAGGATCTGAAGATCTACTTGAGCCCTGACTTCTGGCCGAAAGGGGTGAGGTTCCGGCGGTTCAAGGGCTGTCTGTCACGTGATCCCCCGGGCCGCGACGCGTTGGTGATCACACGTGTGTTAGATTAAGTTATAAATATCTTTATATGTATGTTAGTTGTAAGGTATATATTACTATGGGCCTTTGTCTAGGTACAATGTACATTTTTCACTGTTGCCTGAAATAAATGAATTGAATTGAATTGAATTTACTCTTATAGGTTTAACTATATTGTCTCATACAAATCTGAACCCAATTTGCAGTATACATAAATCACTAGGTACGCTACTCTTGCGAAATAAATTGTATCTCCCCCTCTACGAACCCCTGACACAATTGCACCGTTTCGATAGACTGTGAACTTTATAACGGTAGCGGGAATTCGGTGGATGGAGACGACTCATGACCGTTCATCATGGCATACTATGAGGAATTCCTATATGCAGACGTGGACCGGTTATGGTTTGCAGATTTCAGCATTTGTAGCGCGTCCTAGTCGCAAGACACAGAACTCATCCTTCAATCAGAGTTTGCATTCCTGCGGCATCCTGGGAGATGCCTCATACACCACTCACCGAGGGTAGGTAGCCGATTATATTCCCGGTATGTGCCTAATTGTAGAGAATTTCAACATGAATTTTGGTTATAGGTACGTTGATTACCTACGTATATGTGGGAAGTTGGGCAGTTTAGCCTCCTGTACGATTTCTGGTTTAGGTTCCAGATTCTTTCGGCCAACAATGTAATGATGACAAAATGGAATCCATTTTATTAAATTACTGAGCTCTTTAAAAAATTACTAACAACTTACTGAATACCTTTACCTAACTCTGCTTCTTGTTTAGGTTTTTTTAAATACTTGAAGATACACACGTAACTTCATTAAAATTAAGGAAGATATCTTTTTTAGAGAACTCAACTGTTTAAAATTATGTTTGTATTATTATAATAATGATGATACTTTTTCACACCACTTGTTCGACAATGTCCAGTTGCATATCATGGAACCTCAACGTAAAGTAAAGCATTATCTCATAAGGGATATAAAGTTGTATGAAATTCCTTAGGGAATAAAGTGATTTGAATTTGGTACGTCAAATTCGTGTGGAAAAACCTCTTGTTGTGCGGCTTCGCTCGTTAAGTAAGCGTTGTAAAGGTTTGTTCGAAAATCGAACGGGCCACCATAAGAATAACTCAAAAAAACATGCGTTTACAAAAAATGTGAAACAAAAGACGGTGTTTGGTGCTGCGATTTTCAGTGAATTTTTATTGTCACGCAGAAAGTGTGAAAAGTAGAGTATGCTCCTCTGGAATAACGCCTGTCTTCGTCTTATAACACCATCGTTACGCTCAGGGATCAATATGCCGCCCGCGACGTAAGACACTGCTTTATTCCCTGAGTGCATAATCTACCATTAACTATTAGTGAAGTTATATGTTTATTTGTTGTATTATTATTTATTTTGCAGGCTAGTTTGCCATACTTTACAATTTATGGAAATATTTTTTGTGTCTTTTCTTGACTAGATATTTAATAGTAATCAAAAAAACGAAATACTGCCTTTTTTACGACCTGTTGCTCGGCGGGCGATAAGCTGGCTGAGATGCGAAAAGTTGCGTGTTCGATTCCCGCTCAACAAATGTTTGTATGATCTGCAAATATTTGTTCCGGGGCTTGGTGTTATGGTATCTACCATCATGTGATACCCACGACACTACAGGGTATGTGACTGTTGGGTGTTATGTTATATGTTAAGCATTGCAGGAATGCTCGATGTGTTAAGCCGATGAGCAAGCGTACCTATGAGATAGCGAATCCTGATTTTGTGGAATCTAGGAGACCTAAGACGCATATTTTTTTTTTTTTTTTTTTTTTTTTTTTTTAACTTAGATAGACCTTTGTTTGACCACGATCTCACCTGTTGGAAAGTGACGATGTGGCCGAAGATGGAGCACAAAGGTCTAGAAGGCACCTATTCACTCTAGCCTTGAAGAGACCCAGATTATAGTTTTCAGGAAAGACAGACGACGGTAGTGTATTCCACTCCTTAGCAGTTCGCATTATAAAGGTGGAACTGAAACGTTTAGTACGAATAGCGGGTATACTAATCAGGTAAGGGTGGTACCGAGCCGTGCGCCTGCTCGTCCTATGATGAAAAGGAGATGGTGGGATCAGATCATGAAGTACCTGGGAGCATTCCCCGAAATGTAACCTATAGAAGATCGAAAGGCATGCGACCTTACGGCGGTGCTCGAGACTCTGGACCTTAGTCTCCGCCATATGTTGCTCACCTATTAGCCTAAAAGCTCTGCGTTCAATCGAGTCCAAGGCAGCAAGCTGGTGTTTGGCCGAGCCATCCCAAACGTGGCAGCAATACTCCATACTAGCCCGGACTTGTGCTTTGTACAGACTTAGAAGCTGTCCTGGTGAAACTGTCTTTTAAATATAATTAGTTTATATACCTAGTTATCTAGTATAGTAATCTAGTATACCCATAACACAAGCTCTGCCTCAGCTTGGGACTAGATAACGTTGTGTGAACTGTCCAACATTATTAATTTTATTTGTTTTATTAGTTTAGCTACGAATGTAAATGAACATAAAAGCACTGTAAAAATCATTGAATCGCATTCGCAGCTTGTAATGGTATTTATGAGACACTATCAATCTAAGCATAATACTACATAACATATAGTCCAGTAACTTTATACATCACCAGAATGCGTCAAATCCGGTAGTTTTGATTTTTTGCAGACTTGTTTATGATATTGGCTTCATGTTTTTGACCTCGAGCACCGAACGCAACCTTGTCAAAAATAGAACCGCGAAAAAAAGGTTTTTTTTTTCAAGTTTTGGCGATTATAACCCTAAAGGACTAGTTTTTGAGAATTTTTTGTAAAGACGTTTTTAAATAATACTAAATTTGCTACAACATGATACTCGAACTGTATCTCTAGACCCAATAGTTTCTGAGATTAAGCCTTTCAAAGTTCATAATTTTTTTCGAACTTCGCAATTTTTCCAATTCAGATGGCATATAAGGGATGGTAGTGAATCGTCGAAGTCTTTTGCCCACAAGTCATCCTCCATTTCGACATCGGGCAGATCGTCGCCTTCTGGGATATCTACTACTGCAACATCAGCTATATTATCACAAGAGGCCCCGCTGCAGTGCCTGCAGACTGATGAGCATTTTGATCCTGCCTTCCTGCAGCTGCACGCTTTACCACAACACTTCGTGCACCCGCAAGAAATCATCCGCAAGATGTGTTATAGGGCTGCATCTCTGGTCATCATTTTGGGGTCCACTTCATCCCGCTAGAGTTATTCGATTAACGTATAAAATATTGCAAAAAATTGCGAAGTTCGAAAAAAATGATAAACTTTGAAAGGCTTAATCTCTGAAACTATTGGATCTACAGTTCTAGTATCATATTGTAGCAAATTTAGTCTACTTTAAAAACGTTTTAAGAAAGTTTTCTCAAAAACTGGTCCTTTAGGGTTATAATCGCCAAAACTTAAAAAAAAGGTTTTTTTCGATTTTTGACAAGGTTGCGTTCGGCGCTCGAGGTTAAATACTTGGATTATTCATTAGGCCAACATCATAAACAAGTCTGCAAAAAATCTGAACTACCGGATTTGACGCATACTATCCCATACTTTCAGACGACAAAGTTACTGGACTAATAAGCCGCAAAATCTGGTTTCGCTACGTCAAGATGTATTGATGAGCTGTCATTAGCAAAAAACACAATAAAATTTGAATTTCGCGAAAACAGAAACGAAGTAGGTACCAGCCATTTGAGTAGACATTGAGAGGTTTGTGCTGGGAAAAGTAATGTTTTCTATTCCACAGTCTATTTGATCAAGAAAATAGTCACGTAGGTCGTACGTAATACCGATGTCGGCGCAGTTTGCACTTCCGGCATTTCTCCGGCCTCATTCAGGATTTAGAGGCTTGCTGTGAAATACTGCAGTGACTTGGCTAGAGATTTAAAATGATATAATAGGCAATGCAGCAAGATTTCTGACTTTGTTTGAAGTTGTTTAGCTTCAGAGTATAAACGAATGTTCTAGGATTCAATTAAGTCTGTTGCAATTAAGTCAACTGATTACATATAAAACTTCTTGAAATAAAAAACCGTTTTTAGTTGTGTAGTTACTTGAGTAGTCTTAAAAAAATTTTTTTTTTAAGACGCTTTGAATTCCTTCATGTTTCCAATCCACGTTTGTTACGTTCCTCTAAAACATTGAAGCTAAATATACCTGTGCAGACTACTACATTCTACGAATATTCTTTCACTGCTCAAGCTGTACGACTGTGGAATGCTTTACCTGAGAATGTCAGGCGGGCGAAATCCCTTCCTATCTTTAAAAAACTGCTTCATAGTCACTTTCTGTCCTAGTTCCATATGTGATTATATTTATTTTATATTTATTTATTTTTATTTGGTAGGTATAGTATGTATAAATTTATGTATAAGTATTATATTTTATCAAGTTATGATATTCCTTTTTTTAGTTGCATATTTTAATAATATAAATTGTATAAATACTTAGGTAGGTATATATAAATTTGTGTAACCATAGTATAAATTTATAAATTAGGTAGTAATTTGTTATATTTATTTATTTTTAATTTAAGAGATTGTATTCCAGATTTTAAGCCACCGTTCTATGTCGTGCAAATAATTCCAGTCCATCCCAAGGTTGTCTGGCAGAGATCGCTTATAGCGATAAGACCGCCCATTGTACTTCCGTGTTTAGTTTAATATTAATTCTTAATTAGCTTATTTTCTGTGTTGTGCAATAAAGTGTTTTCTATCTATCTATCTAAAATTACATGACAGTTAGTTTGCAAGATGTTTAAGGTATAAAGTTTAGCTTGAGGCGCAAAATTCAAATGTTATAGTGTTTTTTGCTAATCACAGCTCACCAACACATCTTGAGATAGCAAAACCTGATTTTACGCAAACCAAGAGACCTTACACGCATATTTTGATTGAAACTGTCTCAAAAATGTAATTAGTTTAGCTACGACTGTCAATGAACAAAAAAATCACTGTAAAAATAATTAAATGATATTCGTAACTAATCTAATGAGGCACTATCAATTAAAATATGTGTGTTAGTTCTCGTAGTTTCCGCAAAATCAGGTTTCGCTATCTATTTTTTTTTTTAATTGATAGACTGTTTTATCACGATCTCACCTGTTGGTAAGTGACGATGTGGCCGAAGATGGAGCACAAAGGTCTAGAAGGCACCTATTCACTCTAGCCTTGAAGATACCCAGATTATAGTTTTCAGGAAAGACAGACAACGGTAGTGTATTCCACTCCTTAGCAGTTCGCATTATAAAGGTAGAACTGAAACGTTTTGTTCGACGTGCTGAACGAATAGAAAGTATACTAATGAGGTAAGAATGGTACTGACCCGTACGCCTGGTCGTCCTATGATGAAAAGGTGATGGTTGGATCAGATCGTGCAGTGATATGTTGTTGAGCTGTGATGAGCAAAAAACGCAATAAAGTTTGGTGCCTCAAGCAAAACGTTGCACTTTAACATACTGTCAAACTGACAGATTTGTATGAAAAACTGTCAAATTAGACCGAGTTTATTTCGTCCCGTGGTGTGTCCGCGGGCTTAGAACAATACCCATCTATCTCCCGTGGATTACACCAGGGAATGGGCAGCAGTATCCATCTGAGTATTTAATACGAAAACTGCAATCACCAATCCACGTGCCAAATGTGGTGATTTTGGTATTTTCTCCCCTTTTTATAGGCTTCGTCCAGCAATAGACGTGTAATGGCTGTTGATAGTGATGATTTTTCATAAGCTTTAGGTGACTCTAGTCAATGGGTGATATTATAATTACTTTACGCATCTATTATGAAAGTGTTTCAACTAAACTTCCTGAATACATACATAGGTACATACATAGAAAGACACATGCCTTTTTACCCGAAAGTGTAGGCAGATCCTTAAATGGGCCGCTTTTTACGTGGGTTGCACCCTCGTGGAAAATAGACGTGACAAGTGGTGAGCTCATCGCCGCCATTGCTTCCTACGACTTACTCGGCTAATGCTTTCTTCCAGTAATAACACATTCCTTAAATAAGCTAGCAGCCAGGACAATTCTTATACCAACGAATCTTACAAATAAGTCCGGACTTAATGAGGAACACGAACACAATGAGGTCAGAATGATACAGTAATTTTTTTTTTTTTTTGTACCTTTTTATTTTATAATAGGTAGGTACTAATTATTATAATGATGTTTTTTTGTAAATTAATCTAATAATCCTACTTCCTCCTTATACAATAAACGCGAAAGTTTGTATGGATGGATGTTTGTTACTCTTTCACGTAAAAACTACTGGACGGATTTGGATGAAAGTTGGAATGTAGATAACTGGACTCCCGGAATAACACATAGGCACATTTTTATCCCGATATTTCCACAGGATCGAGACTTACGCGGGTGAAACCGCGGGGCGCTGCTTGTGTTATAATATATTTATAATGTGACGTATAATTGACGAATTATCAATAAATTGTTTATATCTGTTTATATCTGTTTATATCTGTTTATATCTTACAAACCTTCTGGATAAGACATGGTGTTAACGCACACAAGTACCCCACAGCACACACATGTATATCAACGTGTACGCAAGTTACTGTTTCTCCTCGCCGTGACTCTTCGATACCTCTATGGTTCAGACTCGAGAGCTACAATCGCTCCTACGTCTGTGGGAGCTGTCAACGTCGGCTACGTCTGTCATTCATGAACAAAGAAAAAGGAAACATGTACTCACATCGAATAAACTTTATCTGGCTGGAATAATTAAAATAACTAACTAAAATCACAAGACGTTCTTTCATTGGATGGATCCTGCTAAGCCGAGCTTGCCTCAACACATGGTAAATCTTGCCTGAAGAGCAGTCCACACCGCTGCCCGAATGTAACGATGTTTTCATTTGAATCCGCCCGTCTGTGAAACTTTGATGCAGCGTTCAAGGGGGAAAATTTAACTACATGGGGAGTATCACTACATGACTGACCCGTGTACCGTCATTGAAGTGATAATTATCAGAAAGCTACTTCAAAACTTAAGACTGGCCTCATACATCCGGAATGTCTCTCTGAATTAATAATCTGAATTTCATAATCCTAATTCTGGCACCTTGCCTCACACATGACGACCCCTATGACGCGGTAGGCGAACGTATATCTATCTATTTAATATATTGTATTAAGTATATCAGTTGTCTAGTACCCATAACACAAGCACTGCTTAGCTTGGGGCTAGTCAATGTTGTGTGAACTGTCCAGCATTATTTATTTATTATTTTATTTATTTACATCTCTTAAAAAATTAGATTGAACAGTAGTCTCGTGGTTCACGTCACGGCACATGCAAACGTCTATTATTGAAAAGGAATTTATAGTAATCGCACTACAGCTCGTTCACCGTAAGATGGCACCTGTAAATACTCCATGGCAGGTGCCAACTTACGGTGAATGGTCTGTTCTTTTGGCTATATACAACTGTCAATTCATAATCTGATTTCAGTATGTGTGTGCCGCTCTATTCAAATGTATGGAATGACGCGCGTTATGAATTCGTAATCTTAAATATTCCGATCAGGAATTCAGAACGCTCGTCAGTTCATTCTTACAGATCGATCTGAGAAATTCATAATCTGAAAAAAACAAATTGTGTGTGGAACATAATTACAACGTATGGATTTCCGGGAATTCTGAATTAATGATATGAATTCAGATTATTAATTCAGAGAGACATTCCGGCTGTATGAGGCCAGCCTAAAACTTGAACTTGAACACTTGAAAGTTGAATTGTGTTATTGGCTGTGGTGTATCCAGCCTAAAAATAAACCTTTGTTTCCTCCGGTGGATGTCGTAAAAGCCTATAAAAGTATCACACTAGGGGATGAGCAGCAATATCTACCTGAGTATTTCAAACTTTTAATGTAATTTTGCGATCACCAATCCGTCGCATTGCACTCAATTCAATTCAATTCAATAAGCATTCCCCGAAATGTAGCCTACAGAAGATCGAAAGGCATGCGACCTTACGGCAGTCTCGAGACTCTGGATCTTGTCTCCGCCATATGTTGCTCACCTATAAGCACTGGCCTCGTCCAGCAGTGGATGTCTAAAGGCCCCTGATGATGATGATGACTTGAAAATTACAAAATGCAATACCTACATACATCATTAAAGCCGCCTGCATGGAACATGACAGTCGCTCGAAGACAAAAATGAAATGTGCCCAAGTCATGTCCTACCCGTAGGATTTTACGTGAAAAACGTCATTCGTGCTCGCATTGCTGTGTTCCGGTTTGAAGGGTAAGGGTGCCGGTGAAATTACAGGCACATGAGACTTTTCATCCTTATGTCTCAGGGTGGCGGGCGCAGTGCAATGCCACATAGGGCGCGTCCTAGGTGGACGTGACCTATGAGGTAATGCACTGTTCATAGGCAGAGGTTACCGCTTAACATCAGGTGGGCCATCTGCTTGTTCCGTAATTCAGTAGTATAAAAAAAAAAACGTTTTGCCAACATTGGAAAAAAAAAATGTGTTCTCCTTGATCAGCCTTTTCTTCTGATTGCCCTAGACTTCGCTTCTGATTGTTTTTCATATCATAATATGTATGTTTATGATATGATATGTTTATAGTTGTATGTTTGTATTTTTATAGATATTTTACTATGTTTTTTAATTGTTTGTTCTTTGCAAGCCAAGGCCAGTTTCTGTCATCCGATTGAGTTCCATCTTTTCGCATAGGTACTCGTACGTACATAATTATTTGTCAAGTTCTTATGGCAATACCATAATAATTATCATTATCATTATCATCATATTATTTATTTAAAAAAATAGGATATACATACATTTGTGTCAAAATAAAAGTGACATAACAATTACAAAAAGAGAATAAACACGTTAATTTACCACATTTAAATATATCTTATAATCTAGTCTAATTTTTAAATTGAAAATTTGTTAATTATGAAAGTACGTTTTATAACGTGCAGAACCTACACTATGGTTTAAAACCTTGTGTTGCAGGTTCTGCGTGGTATCAACGAGCTGATCATACGATGGAAGGTGGACAACGAAACTCTATAAAAGAAGTAAGCTGTCAGTGTTTGTACTCATTTTTAGTACAGGCAAATTAGGTGATTTTTAGCAAAAGTGTGGAAGTAATTAGATGTAGTCACAAAACCTTTTCTAATTGTTTTGTTTGGCTTGAAAATCACCTCTGATATAACTTTCAGCAAATTCACCCCCCCCGGAACAGGGTGAAATAGGGTGAAAACCTTATAATACCCGTAACTTAATGGGGATAACAGATGTAGTCGGTGCAATTTGGCATACACTTAAGACCGTTATGATCTACATTTGCACCAAGTATTTTTTTAATCCGACTTACGGAACATTATGAAAAAAAACATTTCCAAAAAAATATTTTTTTGTGTATTGCGGCTCGGGGGAAATTGAAGTAGTCGGTGCAAATTGACAGAATTACCAGAAAAATGGGCCAAATAAATGACCAGGTTTGCACCTGGGTACCTCACACGGAAGTCACTTTTTCCATATTTTATTGTCGCTCTACTTCGGGGAAATTTCAGGCAATTCTGGAATTTCACTTAAACTTATTCATTTGATTAGTACTACATTCGCCGGCCATTTAATACTGGAATTTATATACGGAACATGCATTTTTTATGTATTATATATGTAAGTTCGGTGCGGTGCTTAGTAACTAATATATATACTGTGGCGCTACACTGCTAACACTGGCCCCCGACCGCGGGGTGCATCCGTATTGATCCCAGAAAATCATCCCACTAGCTGAAAGTAATAATAATTATTCCGAATTCATACCATTAATATTCATTTCATTTTTAGAGTCCGTATTTATCCCACCTAGAAATACCTACATCTAAAATGAGTGAAAGTAACGTCAGCAAAAAAAACATGTTATTTTATATTAACATCTATTTATTTCATAAAATTGTTGGTATAAAATAATCAACAAAGTAATAATATATACAGTGTGTTCCAAAAAGTAGTGTCAAGCCGAAGTCCAAAGAAAGTTTACCCCCAGAGTTACCCGAATCACCCCCATGTATGTTCCGCGATTTTTAGTAGTTTTCGAGTTATGTTTTTTTAAGACAATCGGAGTTCTTACACTTTTTTGGCCATTGTGACTCGATTCGTTGAGGTTGAGGTTTTTTGTTGTAAATAAGTTAAATACTAGGGCTACCTTGTCTGATAGCATTTACATCAATAGCACCTACTATTGCATTAAAATAATAATAATAATATGAAGATATTTTTTTTTTTAAACTATTACTTTAAATGAACGTTTTAAAAAAAGTCACAATCTTTTTCATCCAAACCTATCTTAAAAACATGGCTCATGTGTCAGCTATTTGTCATGTAATCTTTTTCCAGATTCTTGCACAGGATCATAAAAAAACACTCAATTTAATAACAGTTAGTTCAAAACGAGTTTTTGAAAATGTTCTGCAGGTCGGGATTAAAAAGAAATCTGGCAGTCTGAAGATTGTATTACACATAAGCAATAGTAAAATAACCCATCTTTGTTGTTCAAGGACATTATTTTCTACCTACGAGGCAGAAACCTGCGACAGATGGTGGGCCCATTCCAACTGCCAGATCGCCTAAATGGCGAGTCATACTTGAACTTTTTAAGAGAAGATTTAAATGGATAATCCACAGACATCATTTTACTAACACGCCGAAACATGATTTTTCAAAACGACGGCGCACCATGTCACTTTGCGTCAAAAGTTAGACAATATCTTAATGACAGTTTTTTTTTAATACTACTTAGAATGACTGAACAAGCAGATGGTCCACCTGAAGATAAGCGGGACTCTCTTCCTATGAACAGTGCATTATCACATAGGTCGCGCCCTCCTAGGACGCGCCCTATGTGACATTGCACTGCTCCCGCCATAAAGAGTCATAAAGATGAAAAGTCTCATATGACTGTAATTTCACCGGCACCCATACCCTTCAAACCGGAACACAGCAATGCGAGCACTACTTCTTTGCGGCAGAAATAGGTATGGTGGTTGTACTTTCCCGGACGAAGTATTTCACAAAAAAGCTCTATTACTACTAACAAAATGTGATACTTGGTGATAAATGGATTGGCCGAGGCGGGCCTATCGCATGGCCCCCACGATCTCTCGACTTAAACCCCATTGACTTTTTTGTTTGGGGATATTATAAAGAGATTGTTTACTCTCGAGAGTGCCGAAATGTGCAAGAATTGCGAAAAAGTTTGACACAGGCAGAAGCAACAATCAAAAGCAACAGGATCGCTTTTCTACTCTTCTAAGATAATTCTTTTAGATGATGCTGATTATGTATTGAGCAAGAAGGTCGCCATTTCGAAAATGTATTGTGATGATTCCCTGAATACATGCAATGCTGAAAGTTATTATTTAGTTTTATTTACGATTTCACTTAATCTTAAAAACTAGAATTTCGCATTCAACTGTTTAAATTGAATATCATGTATGATCCCGTAAAAGAATCTCAATCAAATTTACATGATAAAAAGCTGACATAATGACCAAGTTTTTAAGATAGGTTGGGATGAAAAAGTTTATGTGACTTTTTTTTTAAAATATCCTTAGAATGTAAGGGACTAAACAGAATTTTTAATTTTTCCTTCTTTATAATTTTATTTCAATGCAATGGTTCGTACTGTGGATGTTAATGCTATTTTTTTTGTTACTGTTTCGATTGCTTTAAAAATCGATATCTGAGGTGTACTGTCATCACAGAACAAAAATAAGTATACAACATTTAAAAAAAAGTGGAAGCCATTTATAAAACATTTTTTCCGGAAAATAACGGACTAGTGTAGAAATCGTTTCAGAGAATCAGAATTTTACAATTATTTATAACATTAGCTTTTAGATAACATCAATATCCTATACAACGAGCAAAGATTCGTATATTATATAAATATTTGTAATGGCACAAGAGGCAGTTGAGATTACTAAATACAGAAATTTCAATAGAGAAGATGGTTTTCAATTATCTGTAGTATGGAAGCCTGTGGTGAGAATGTGTAAGAATCAAAAAAGTGTGGTACCTGCTACGCGACCGGATACCGATAGTGTTGTGTGTCGAGTTGGGGTGAAGTGTGACAATGAAACCGATGGTAGTGGTATCGTTCGTAATAAAAGAGTGAGAAAGAGGGTAGATCGATATATCTGTTAATAACATCTACTCGCAAAGACATTAGTTAGTTCTCCCGTGATCAGATACGATTAGAATACGATTTAAAAATATTTTTTATTGCACTTTATCCAACCTAATAACGAATTTGTACAATTTATAAATAATATGTGCAATTTCTAAATAAATAACGAAATATATATATTGAGATTTAATATCGGAAATCAGTATAGGAATTGAAAACCTTCCAATATTACATGCCCTAAACGTGACAAACGAGCAGGCGGCCCGGCCCACCTGATGTAAAGCAGTCACCGCCACCTATGGACAACACCCACGGTACTGCAAACGCGCTGCGTGCCATTAAAAGCCCTATTGATATTTCTCTTGAATTTACCCATATTGTATAATTTATAAATATTTGTACTATCTGCAGATATTTGTTCAGGATGTTATTAATGTTATGTTATAAGTTTTCGTTGGGTATTTTCTATGTATAATAAAAAATATCTATCTATGTAATGTGTTGTACTAAAGTATATCAGTTATCTAGAACCTATAACACAAGCTCTGCTAAGCTTGGGGCTAGATAATGTTGTGTGAACTGTCCAGCATTATTTATTTATTAAATATTTATTTATGATGGTGACAACGAGCTGATCTGATGATGGAGACGGCAGGTGGACAACGGAACTCCTCGATGGATGATAGTAGATTACTGGAAAAACTCTATAGGTTATTTATTTTTACTTCTTTGCTTATATCCCAAAAGTTACACAGTCTAAAATAAAATTAAAACTAGTTTTGAAACGTCTATGATTGTTTCACTTTTTTACCCTTTCTTTGGCCCCAATATCTTCTACAACCCCCGAACCAATTTAGCTCATAACCTTACACAAATTGTACTAATACTATATACCCATCTACCAAATTGTATAAAGAATACTAGTTTTATAAGAATATATCAACAGTTTGCAAGTTATCTTCAGACAAACATACAAACACACGAACGCCAATTATTAATAATTTGCATCCAACAAAAATATATGAAAATGATAGTAAGGCATTTTTCTGTCTGACCGTACTAATTCCATTGTTAAAGGCCGTGGCGTGGTATGAATCCGGACTACATTTTGCGATTAATACAGACAAATATACAATTTTATTATTCGTGGGATGAATACGGCCTACATTTTGGTATGAATCTGCACCCCACCCACGCCGTTGATTTCTTATTTAGATCTATTATTATGAACTACTTCCGGTACGAAATTTGTGTTTTTTTTACGTGCGAATGTGGTAAACTGATAGTATATACCATAATAAAATTTGCACGACTACATAAATTTCCCCCGAAGTACAATTTACACAAAAAGAAAAAAACCTATGTTCCGTAATTCGCTGAGGTGTGCAAAACTAATATAGTGTTTATAATACTTATAGAAACCTTATGTAAGTTTGCACCGAGTACATAAATTTCCCCCGAGCCGCAAACTAAAAAAAACAAATTCACAGTGTTTCCCACTATGCACGTAGTTTTAATTAAAATCCATAACGCACTAAGACTGTCTCTATACGTAATTGAACTTGCACTTAACACTTTTTTGTTTATTAAAAAGTTAAAAATTTTCAAAGTTTGTACCTAATATTTAAAAGCCTTCCGTATGTGCCAGAAACGGTGCAAACCTGGGATAAGCTTCTATTCGTGTCATCTATCGATTCCATAAGAATCCACGACTACTCGACTTAGGGCCACACTTTTTGCTAATTTGCCTGTACTATTTGATCAACTTGCGGTTCCGAGTAGACAGCACAAAATAAATAATAGTACAATTATTAGTAGGTACTTAGGTATAGCTTGTTCAGTTTTTTTTTCCAACAAACTCTATATTATCTTGACTACTATGTTAAATCATACGTTTCTGACATTAAAGACAGTGAGTGTGTTAAAAAGTAAGGATGTTTTGCTTGTACAATGAAATATTTTCAACCAGTAGCAATGCTATAAATTGCAGTGTTTGCAAGATACCCATTTACGAGTTACGTGATCTACAAATTGCCCAGTTTGTACAATTTACAGTTGCGATTACCAAACAAACTGCTGACTGTCCAGTTTCAAATAATGTTAGGGAAGCAATTCATAATCTTTCTAGTACAACAAAACCCATCATTGTCAGACGATAGACGTCCAGTACTTGACCAGTCCTCTTCCATAGAACACAATGGGGATATGGATTCCACTCTACTCTTGGCAAGTGGATTGGTGATGGTGTGTGCTAAGTGCTGGATACTGCCTACACCCTGGTGTAAGAATTTATGGTTATTCAACTGCAAACGCTGTCGTCACGGGTGCATTGCGAGCGAGGCCCATGCAACAACTGGCAAAATTTGCTTTCATCTATCTTATCAGGACGTATGTATGTATGTATGTTGGTACTAGCGTACAAGTCATTCAACTAATTTTGACGAAACTTGATATACAGGTTCTAAAATTTCATAGGTTTTTTAGTCGTCGGCGATTTTTTTGGAGCGTTATTATTTCCCCATAAATGGAAGCGGTTTACTGCAGCGCTATTTACCGGCCGATTAATAATATTTGGCACTCAAGCATTCGATACTCAATTCTAAAGCAGAATTTAAAATATAATGAGCAAAATCGGTCACGTCACGAGGTGGTCTAGGCATACAAGTTTTTTTAGAGGCCACTTAGGTTAAGTCTGAAGCCGTGAGAGTTATCGAAAAGAAAAGTAAGGAGTAACGGGCTCAATTAAAAAAAAAACAGATCTGTATTAAAAAACCTTTTTTTAGTTTTTCTCAAAAAGTCGTTTTGCTAGGTATGCAAATCAGGCAAATTAGTAATACATCTCAATTGTAATAGGCAAAAAGATGTGTATGAAAATAAGGAGTGAGCAAAATCCTTTCACCACACTCGTTCTTCCACATTATCAATCACAAGGCCTTTCTCAGGAAACTTTTAGAAGAAAAGGTTTATTACTCGATTAATGAATTTCTAATTGATAAATTGTAATGTTAAACAATCTAATTTATTTCTATCAATTTCAATGTTATTTAAGTTTCATATTATTTGTTTGTACTTTTTACTATTATTTTTTGAAATTTCTTAATTAATTTTGTTATTTGCTTGTATAAAATGTTGTAGGCCAGGCATGGCAGACTAGAGATGCACATTAAGACCTTAACACCAACAAATGTTACCACCTAGATCTAACAGCAATAAATAATTTATCATTTAACATTTATCATTTATCAGGACAACCTTTTTCAATCTAGTCGCTGGTGAACGAAACAACGAATGAACAAAGGCTCTGTAGCTTTCAGAGATCCGCGTTCAACGCGCGGGTGCTACGTTACGCTTGTGGCGCTAAATTCAAATTGTATTGTGATATTTGCTCATCACAGCTCATCAACACATTTTAGATAGCGATACCTGATTTTGCAAAAAACTAAGATACCTAACATGCATATTTGATTTAAAATGTCTCATAATTAACAGTAGTTTACCTATGAATGTCATTCAATGATTTTTACAGTGATTTTTTTGTTCATTGACATTCGTAGCTAAACTAAATATAATTATAAGAAGCTTTAAATAAAAATATATGCTTGTTAGGTATCCTAGTTTTTTGCAAAATCAGGTTCCGCTTTCTCAAAATGTGTTGAGGAGCTGTTATGAGCAAAAACACAATACAATTTGAATTTAGCGCCTCAAGCGAAATCATTCCTAGTTTATATTTATTTTTGAATACAAATCTATTGATTATTTTGATAAAAATAAAATATATTTTAACCGACTTTAGCGAAGCTGTTTTCAACAAACTATTTCAGGCAGGTAAAGTTAAATCAGGAGCCGAAAGTTGAGGGCTGCAGGGCGCGACCTAATTAGCGGATTCGAAACCCAGACCTAACTAATTATACACAGGTAGGTGTCGGAGTTGTAAAAATATGATATGGTACTAATTTTCATCTGTTGGGCACGTTTCCTGAATTGTTTTTGATAGAAACGAATGAACAATGGTTCATGTCTAGCACCACGAGTTAAGGTCATAGCTTTAAAAGTGCTGTCTCTTAAATGCGTTTGTATGAACAAAATGCGTATAGTGAGTTGAAGTGCTTAAAATAATGATTAAAGTACTCGTTTCTGTTAGGATCCAAGATACAGGTAAGTTTTTAAAATGATAAACACTATCGAATGTAGTACCGTCAGTATAATATTTGAGATAGGTAAGGTTTTAAGTGTTCTAATAAGTTTTTTTTACTGTGACTAAGCAGGCCATTTGAAAAAGTATACATAAAAACAATGCCTACATTTTGATGGTACATAATGAAATGCTGTTTAATATGCTTGTTATTTAGTGAAACGAAACTTACAAGTTTTTTTTAGTTAACATTAAAATGTTTTTTTAATTAAAAATATATAGGCACCACGTCACATTGTTTAGTGTTACAGATATAAATTTTATATGCTTGTTATTTAGTGCAACGAGGTTTACAAGTTTTTTTAGTCAACCTTAAATATTTTTTAAATTAAAACTAAATAAGTGCAACGTTACATTGTTCAGTGCTACATATATTACCTTATTTACTTCTTAACATTTCTTCGCACATCGTGACAGGAACGGGAAAGTTAAGACAAATCGCCTATAGGTTGGGAACTGATGAGTTTTCTAACGAAACCCCAAGTTTTCGTGAATTAGTTTATCTCAGAATTAAATTGCAATTGGTGGGAACCCAAGTTCGGGAACGAATAACGTCAAAAACTTTAAAACAGTGCAAGTTCTACAGGATGATACTCTAGTACTGTAGCAAGTAGCTCCAGGTGTGTACAAACGCGCCGGTCGGATCGTCTTCGACAAAGAGATTTGGGTGCTAATATAGTCTAAAGCTCACCTCTTTACAGAGCGCATGTGTTTGTCGGTAACCAAGATATGTAACTAGCCTAAAATACTTAATAAAAGATTATGTCTGACAGAGTATTTAAATTCAGACCCTATAACTGGCAGCCTAACGTGGAGCTGAATCGTGGACTTTCACTGCAGAACTTTCGCGAGTGTACCTACTCAGTGCCTACCGGAATAGTGAAGATAGTGAAATAATTCCTACTTAGTGACTACCTATTTTCGTGTGGAATCTGTCGCGAGAGTACCTCTGTGTCATGGTTAGCAACAGTGAAACGTGAAGTCCTGGCTTGTCGAGAAGTTACATACCTACTGTGTTTTGCGTACCCGGTATTCCGTGGAATTGTGCGTAGCAACAAGGTTTTGTGGCAGGTATTTCGTTATTACCTGAGCCTAGTGTACATTATGAACCCGGGAATTAACCGTAAAGTGCGTACGCGGCGCTCGTGTTGTGAGGTCACACCGCGCGTTAATAAGTACTAGACTATCGTGCCCTAAGGGAGCCCCTGGTTTGTTTATGCATTCCATTGTGAGTGTGCGAGTGCGAGACGTAAGAGGACACTGATGTCTTTTTTGGTGACGGGTTCTTTGTGTAGCGTATCGTGCGTTGTTATCAGTTTTGTTCCTAGGTATTATTATATACCTAGACTGAGTGCAGATACGAACCTGTAGTTTTTTTTATTGACTGTACGGGGTTGTGTAGCGTATCGTGCGTAGTTATCAGTTTGTTCCTAGGTATTATATACCTAGACTGAGTGCAGATACGAACCCATAGTGGTAGTTATTGACTGTGTACAGCGTTGTGCGTATCGTACGTAATAAGTACGGACTATTTTGAGAGTGCTTGGACCTGAGAAGTGGCGTAGATCTAAAAACGATTTTATCGTTATCTGCGAACTTTAGTCAACTAGGTTGGGACTCTGACAGTGCGTAGATTTGTTAGTGCGATTTATTCGTTATCTGCGAGTGTTCACTGAGTGTCTAGGTTCGAACTTAGGTATCCTAGTAATACCTACCTAGACTTGGAAAATATTGGACAGTGTTTTATGGAATTGTGTAGAACTTTGGGTTTTGGACTACATTTAATTATTTTAACATAAAGACTGTGTTATTCTTAGCAGTTTGAGTTACGTACGGACAGAATAGATTTTGTTTTGTGACAAGGACGCTTTTGCGACAATTTCGTGTTTATCTATTTTTCGTGTTTCGTGTTGTGACTTTTATCATGAAAATGAAAGAGTTTCGTAACTTTTGCGCCTAAGTGAACATTATTAATTAGTATTTAGTGCGTTTAGTGCTTTGTTTAGCCTAGGTATACCTACCTGGCTAGCACTAAGTTGAACTGGTTGGTGTTTGTTTCGGTGTCTGTGTTCGAGAACTGTGAACGATAATGGTGCTAACGAGATCGCGAGCCGCGAGCCCAGTTTCCGCTGGCAGTTCGGTTCAAGAACCGCCAGCGCCCGAGCTGGCGAGCAATCCACCTGGCGCTGACAGCGCCGGCGCACTTGCTGGTGCCTCTGTGGCCAGCATTCCTGTTGCCGCGCAGGCGTCTCCGCCGCAGTCGCAGCCTACTGCTGCTGGGGTAGCAGCTGCTCCAGTCGTGATGACGACTGATCAATTACTGCTGCTGATTAACAGGCTAAGTCACCCTGTTCCTGTAAGTACACCTACACCTACCTATTCTGGGAATTTTGCGAAATGTACTGCGCGCTTTGATGGAGGAACCTCTACAGCCTCCATTGGGGTTGAAGCCTTTATAGATGCAGTTGAAACATACAAAGACTGTCTCAACGTCGATGATGGTAATGCTCTTCGTGGATTGTCCATGTTACTGACGGGTTTGGCCGCTACATGGTGGCAGGGCGTTAAAGATACGACCCCGACATGGAAAGCAGCTTTAGGAGCGTTGAAACAAACTTTTGGGTCACGTTTACCCCCACATAAACTTTATCGGAAGATATTTGAACGAGAGCAGAGAGTGGATGAGGCAATTGATTTATTTCTTTGCCATATTCGAGCGTTATTTGCCCAGCTGCCTGCATCGACTCTTACCGAAGCTATTCAGCTGGATATGACCTATGGATTACTACATAGACGCTTACGGGAAAAAATCTCGCGCTCTAGTTTTACAACATTCGCAGAGCTTCTAGTGGAAGCGCGACGCACGGAAGATATCCTAGATGAGAATAAGACGCGAGCAATTTTTACGGCTATCGATACGAAACCGGTGATATCTCCTTCTACAAGTCAACGTGTACAGACTACGCCAACGACTAGTACAGGCCGACATAGGCCTCAGTGCCATTATTGTAAGCAGTACGGCCATGTTCGAGATGCGTGCCCGCGACTCACTAAGCCTAAGACGGCTAGCGCGGAGGATGGAACTAAAATACCGCCGGCAGTCACATGCTTCGGGTGTGGAGCGCCAGGAGTGATTCGATCGAACTGCCCCAAGTGTAAAGAGAAAAAGCTTGTAGTGACGTCTAGCTCATTTCAATCGGTTTCCGCGAGTACAGCCTACATCGATTCGCGTGATAGACCAGTGTTAAGTGTCGAAATCAATGGTGCCGTGGGCAAAGTGCTAGTAGACACCGGTGCTAAACATTCGGTCGGGAGTGTTAGCTTAAGAGCTCATTTAGTTAAGTCTGGTCAGGATTTTAAAAATGTATACGCTGAATTTAAGTATGCTGACGGGCGTGTTTGTGCACAATATGTGGAACTTGCGCACGTTAAGATGACGGTGCGAGGGTTAGAGTTAGGTGTAGATTTTGTCATGCTACCTAATGCGACTGAAAGTCTGTTAGGCATGAATTTTATAAAAGACTCTGGCATGGTGTTAGATTTCATTAAAAATGTTTGGTATATGAGTCACGATAAGGCGCCTCAACCTATGCTTTTTGAAAGGAAGCAATCGGAAATTATTTGTTCGTCTGTGGGTCTCCGCGAGGATGAAGGAGCCCATTTGAATTCGGATGAACGGGAGCAACTGTCTGATCTCCTGAATTTCCATGAGGACATTTTTACCCCAGGGGGAGGACCGACGCAGTACGCCATACACCATATAGATACGGGTGACGCGTCGCCGATTGCTTGCCCCCCTTATAGAGTAACACCCGCCAGGAAAGAAATAATACGAAAAGGAATAGAGAAGATGTTAGAAGAAGATATAATTGAAGAGGCTGAGTCCGAGTGGGCCTCACCTATTGTCTTGGTACCAAAGAAGAAAGAAGAAATGTTTGAGCGTCTCCGTCTTTTCAATTGACAGCGAATCGTACCAAGTGTGTCTTTGCTAGAGACCGGGTTACGTACCTGGGACACGTTATCTCTTCTCGTGGCATTGAAGCTGATCCAACGAAAGTAGACGCCGTGTTGAACATGAAGTCTCCAACGAACGTAAAGGAGCTGAGAACGTTCCTACAAACCAGTGCCTGGTTCCGTAAGTTCATTCCGCAGTTCTCAGATGTAGCCCGACGTTTGACGGATTTAACGAAGAAGGATCGACGCTGGATCTGGGGGAGGACGAGGAAAAGGCCTTTGAAGAACTGAAGTTACGCCTTTCCACTAGTCCTATTCTGCGCCAACCAAACTTCGAAGAACCGTTTGTATTGAAAACAGATGCCAGCGCCTATGCTCTAGGAGCCGTACTAATGCAAGGGGAGTGTACAAAGGAAGAAAGGCCAATCGAATATGCCAGTAGACTGTTGACCTCCGCCGAACGAAATTATCATACTGCCGAAAGAGAAGCGTTAGCGGTAGTTCGGGCATTAGAAAAGTTTAGAGGATATGTAGAGGGATCGCGTGTACGCGTAGCAACTGATCATCAGCCGTTGAAGTGGTTGTTAAACTTGAAGACACCCAGTGGTCGTTTGGCCCGTTGGGCAATGAAGATCCAGACATATGATCTAGATGTCGAATACACCCCGGGTAGAGTGAACGTAGTTGCTGATACTCTTAGTCGCCCTGTAGATATAGACCGGCCAAGCCACAGACGAGTCGTACCTGTGACTTGGAGGGGGAGTGTGTAGCAAGTAGCTCCAGGTGTGTACAAACGCGCCGGTCGGATCGTCTTCGACAAAGAGATTTGGGTGCTAATATAGTCTAAAGCTCACCTCTTTACAGAGCGCATGTGTTTGTCGGTAACCAAGATATGTAACTAGCCTAAAATACTTAATAAAAGATTATGTCTGACAGAGTATTTAAATTCAGACCCTATAGTACATCGCAATGTATAAATACGGAATATATAATCTTTTTAACACACTTGCTTATAAAGTGTCTCTAATTTCACCGCAATTAGGCACATTATGACACCTGTAATCAAACTGTGACTTTTTCATTGCTATTATTCACTAGTGAGTTATAGAGACAGTTGAACATTTACACATAGTGTGTATTTCTGTTTTATTATTATGTTCTTCACAAGTGTGTTGAAAAACGACGTAATTGATACACGTGTGTATTGATGATTACCGTCCTCGGCTCTCTTAAGACCCTCACCTAAGTGGCGCCTCAGCGGTAATCACCACCATCACACACTTGTACCATAACGTACTATTTCGACGACCTCTGTGGCGCTCAGTTGACTCAGAGAACTCGCTTCGCTCGTTCAATTATTATTTCTGTAAATAAATGTTTTTGCTATGAATTAATAAATAAAAATGATGAGCAGTTCCAAAGCTACGTCGTCAATAATTATAGAAATTGGTTAGGACTTCTGTAGCGCGTCGGGCGAGTAGTCTGCTGAGATGCGAAAGTTTTGCGGGTTCGATTCCCACTGCAGAAAAATGATTGTATGATCTACAATTATTTGATCAGAAATATTATTGTTGCCTTACTGAAGATCCTACTGTAAACCGCGATTTGACAAATATTATTTAAAATTACCAATATTGGACGACATGCTATTTCATTCCTTTAGCTTAAAACAAGCTTGTAATGTGCTTACATGTTATTTTATACAGTGTTTACGCGTATAAATATTCTTGCAAAATTTTCCTTACACAATATCACCTGAAAACTTGGAGCCAACGAGGCCACCGCGTGACGACACACAGAGTAATCCGAGGCCATAGGCTATGGCTTGCTAACGAGAGCTTAGTTTTCGTATATCAAGCATGAGCTGATCTATTATAATGTCCTGTCTACATTCCTGCTCAATAGCTGTGTATTCTGTTATATCTAATACTACGTAATATTCAAAATTATGGATTCGTTGGTTCGTTTATTCAATAGTAATTAAATAATGAGATTATCCGTTCCGAGAGTTCCGTCAATAAAGTAGTATAAAAAAAAAGGTACCTTACTATATTAATTTAAGATGATCATGTTTTCTGTTTGTTTTAATTAATTACGAAACATACCAATTTATTACATTATTTTATATTATTATTTTTGACCTGTAACTATAATCAGTTATTAATAATGAAACTATGAACTATTTTGGCTGTCGATATACGTAGGTATCTCTTAGATTACTCCAACATAGCACTATATCCCAAGCGGTACTTTAGGTAAACACTGTTTTGTGTGAGACAATACTAAACTACTGTTTTTGTGTGCTAGCCAAATACTCACTACAAATATTAGAGTCAACTACCCTCGAACGACATGAAAATTACATGTTCTTACAATGAGAAAAGTTGTAATGAAGATGGGGTTTAGTTTTACAACTGTTGTGATGTTTATTTGGAAACTTTAAGCCAGTGTAACGATACTATAATACTATCTAATGCATTCGATAGATCCACCAGCTAACCAACTAATTATCTCTATAACCCTGGTTCAGAATTCGAGATATTTTTTGTAAACAAACAACTGTCACTGTTAAATAGACAAGCCAGTGGTAAAAACATTTTTTTGCGTGGATCATGTTTTACTTGTAGTGACCCGCGGCTTCTCCTACGTCTTAACAATTGTATTAAATTTTTGTAATATCCGCCAAGCAGGTTCGCTCGCGCGGTATGTACCTTCAATTTGCGGCAATGTATCATCATCATCATCATGGTGATCGTTACGGGACGCCCGGCTAATGTGAAACATCTATGTTAGTATTAGAATTCTTAATTCATATGACAATAAGATGTTTCACATCAAAAGTTCAAGTTGTGGCCCTTTTAGATAACGTCACGGCCGCACGTTAGAACCAGATTTTGATGAAAATGGGACCAATAGGGAATTATATCGTGTCAAATAAAAAAATAATGTTCCTAATCAGAACTTAAATGACGGAGATACCAAACATAAAAAAAACACAAATTGAGCACCTCCTCCTTTTTTTTGAGGTTGGTTAACAAAAAAAGTTCAAAACTCGATCGACGTTCTCACTTCGTAATTATTTATTCATAGATCATTAGTAATTTAGCATTTAAAAACTGGCAATACAGACAAAAGAGCCAAGCTTGAGTTGAAAAATCGGGGCTAATAAGTTGATTGTTTTTATGAAATACTTTCGAAAATGCTATGAATTCTGGATACGTACTGATGGTAGGTGACTTTACCAGTCGTTTTAAGACGTCCTTTGTAGTTTCTGCTCATTTTTATGGCACACCTCGTTATTGCAGACACAAATTAGAATCAACCATGCGACCGTTCACCTTGACGAGACAATTGACACTGAGAGGCGGCGAGTGACTTACCGGCCAAGAGTTGGTCGGTATATTTTTCGGCGCATTTGTGACGTGAAGCACAATCAAGCCTATAAACAATCAAAGATCACAACTACTCTGTCATATCTGAGCTGTCAGATTCAGTATCAGAAACAGATTCATCATTGATGTTCATAATAAATCTATCAGAAACACCATCAAATATGTTATTTAATTTAACCATTTCATCTTCTATTTTTATCGCATGACGTACACAGTCTGCCAATAAAAGCTAAGCTTGAGCTTGTATTTCGTTTTAATATTTTTTTTTCGTTCGATTCCCGCCTCTGAACAAATATTTGTGCGATCTGCAGATATTTGTTCAGGGTGTTCTGGGTATTTTTCTATGTATAATAAAAAATATCTATCTATGTAATATATTGTATTAAGTATATAAGTTATCTAGTACCCATAACACAAGCTCTGCTTAGCTTGGGCTAGATAATGTTGTGTGAACTGTCCAGCATTATTTATTTATTTATTTATTTATTTATTCACACAATGACAGTTGTCACACGCTCAAAAAACAGAAAAATGAATTTACCGAACAAAAAGATCAATATCAAAAGCATATACTCTTTTTATTCTAACAAGGCTTTCAAAACAAAGCCAATTGTTTAGAATCTCTACAGTGTTCCAAGTGACATTAAATATTTTATACAAAAAAAAATATATTTTTGCTTGATAACTTTGTTAATAACCAAAATAAGTCAAAAATATATACGCCAATATATTGATTACATTATAGTTTATCAGATCTGAGTTAGAATAACACGCCAAGCCTGTTTATTGGCCTAATTTAATAAACTAACTTATTAGTACCTATTTTTTTACTATGGTATCCCCCTTTGTTTACAAAAAATATCTCGAATTCTGAACCAGGGTATAGTAGTAGATCTTTTTAACCACCGACGCAAAAACGACGGGGTGTTATAAGTTTGACGTGTCTGTGTGTGTGTGTGTGTATGTGTGTGTGTGTGTGTCTGTCCGTCGCATCGTAGCTCCCGAACGGATAAACCGATTTCGATTTCTGTTTTGTTTGAAAGGAGTATTTTTCGCGAGTGTTCTTAGCTATGTTAAATAAGATAATATGTAGTAATATGTCTGGAAGAGAATGCTTTCTAGGATTAAGTTCACCTTTATACTTCTTTGTTTTATGTGCAATAAAGAATTTTCTATCTATCTATCTATGTTAGATCAAAATCGGTTCAGCCGTTTCATTGCGTAGAGGGTTTTTTAATTTTTACAAAATTAATATCGTGTTGTGAAAGAGATCGTCCGGGGAAGCACCAACACTATACCTATTTCTGCCGCCAAGCAGTCGTGCTCGCATTGCTATGCTCCGGATTGAAGAGTATGGCTGCCGGTGAAATTACAGGCACATGAGACTTTCATCTTTGTCTCAGGGTTGGCGGGCGCGGTGCAATGCCACATAGAGTACGTCCTAGGTGGGCCTGACCTATGTGATAATGCACTGTTCATAGGCCGAGGGTATCGCTTAACATCAGGTGGACCCGTCACTCAAAGTGATACAAAAAACAACAAAAAAACAGACCAGCATGACAGGTAAGCACTGAGCTCCACTATAGGTAAGTTTCCCTCACCCACCATTTTCGATTTCATTGATTGTCAGTAACGCTGATTCGATAGTTTCGTGAATTGGACAATATACTGTGTGAGCCTAGAAAGTATTTTACAAGCTTAAAACTTGCAATGTATGTCCAGGTAGAATCTTGCAACTGAATTTTAATTCAGTTATCCTCAACCGATTGAGATGATATTTTGCATAGGTACCTGTCAAGTGCCGATGACAATACAATATGATGGTGACAACGAGCTGATCTGATGATGGACACGGAAGGTGGACAACGGAACTCCGAGGGATAATAATAGACTGACCGTGTTAAGGCTCATTTTGATCAGCACATGGTAACGATCACAAATGTTATAAAAGCTTGTATTGAAAAATATATTTTTCACAAAAAAATAATTTGTTTTGAACTGAATTAACATAGTAGGTACACATTTCCTAGGAACTAGATAAGGTTTAGAAGGGCTCTCCTCTTTAAACAGCGTTTTAAAATATTTAATTGTACTCTCTCATTATGGAAACAACTAATTAAATTTTCAGTAGGTTGCCTTGAGAAGGATCTCTAAATCTAAAGGCAGTTCTGCCTGCCATCTGATAAAATTCTTAGAAGTTCTCACCCCTCATCACAAAGTTCAATCAAGTACTAACTGAAATGAAACAATTTGAACCCTGTCTTCAATTAGGACCGAATTACAGAAGACACATTTTATCCTATAAGTGCGAGCTTGGCGTTTGTCACATTTAGCCGATAGCACCTGATGGTGCGGATTGCATCTTTTTATTCATGAGACCTGCCGTGCATTGAACTTGACATAGAACAATTGTCAGTAAAACAACTACCTCAAGTTCAGTCTGTGATCTTCAATAATTACTCTTGTTGACAAATATGGTAGGTATAGTTTGGCATACCTACTCCAGACCTGAAATATGGACCTCTCTTTGAAAGCATACCTTTTCATAAACGGATAATCCAAATACCTTAAAAAAATACGTGTCCGTAGAGCAAATATTATAAAAACACATTTACTTAGGAAAGTTGATGTCTTATGTTATTTTCGCTTACATTTTTTTCACTCGAGCTATTCTGTCACTTTCTAACTTATCTGAACCACAGCCTGAACTTTAATGAGTCAGATAGTTACAGAATAAGGGTTAATGGCCACCGAGCATGTTGTCTTAGCCAGAATTACTTGCAACAATATAATATTATGTTTTCTTCGCGTTTAAAAACTTATTTTTAGCGGAATGCTGAATAGCCTGTCGTTATGTATGGATCGGAATGCTGGGCCATGAAGAAGAAGGATGAAAGAAAATTGCATGCAGCAGAGATGAGAATGTTGAGATGGATGTGTGGAGTAACAAGAATGGATAAAATAAGGAATGAGTATATAAGAGGAAGTTTGAAAATTGCACCAGTGACAGAAAAATTGAAAGGAAATCGTTTAGCTTGGTGTGGGCATGTAATGAGGAGGGATGAAACGCATGTAACTAAGAAAGTTATGAATATGAATGTTAGTGGATGGAAAGGAAGAGGAAGACCTAAGAAAAGATGGATGGATTGCGTGAGAGATGATATGAATGAGAAGGGAGTGAATGATAAGGTGACGGCTGACAGGGGAGAGTGGAAGAAAACGACGTACTGCGCCGACCCCAAATAATTTTGGAAAAGGGCAAGACAATGATGATGATGCTGAAGAGTAATAATGTCTTTTCTTTTTATGTATAGGATGGATTTTAACGAATTCACCAGGAAAATATCTGAAATAACGTGTATCTACTTATTTCTGTTTTCCCGCTAGCTTCGGCTAACTGGCAGGGACAACCCGATGTCCCCACTGAGATTCCTCGTGGAGACAACGTTAGAGGTCCTATCTACATATTTTCGTTGACTTTCTGTTTCCCATTTGTACTCTGGTAAAATTCCGTTACCTTGAGAAAACATTCTCATGTTGAGACCTAAGTTTCATCTGTGCTTGAGACAAACTATTTAGAAAATGTAATCTATTATTTCCATATAATCTTTGAGAAAGCATCTGTAATTGCATTGTTTTGGTTGGAAGTCAGTGACCCGACTAAATTAGGTATTTGTCTAAGTGATCAAAAGGTAATATTGAGAAACGTAATACCGATCAATATAAAAAACCAGCGAAGTGCGAGTCGGACTCGTGCACGAAGGGTTCCGTATCTATAAAAACGGCAAAAAATCGGTATTTTTAGTATTTGTTCTTATAGCGGCAACAGAAATACATCATCTGTAAAATTTCATCTGTCTTACTATCACGGTTCATAAATAAATCCTGGTGACAGGCAGACAGACAGACGGACAGTGGAGCCTTAGTAGGGTCCCGTTTTACCCTTTGGGTACGGAACCCTAAAAAGTATTCTAAAATAACCACTTCTGGAACTAGGTACTAATTTTAAAGCATGTCCATCTAACTGCTTACACTACACTTAGGTACCTAACTAGTATAGTGTTATTTTAACTGTGACTTAGGTATTCATTTATACAGTCAGCAAGAATAGTCAGTTACATAGTTGATTAATAGTATACAGATAGTTTATTTCGAAATAATTCAATTCATTAATAAATAACGTGACTTTCACAAGACAAAGACAGCCATGTTGGATAGTAAATTCGAATCAAAAACTTTGGTCTAGCTAGTTAGGTACTGATACATTTAGATTATTAAACATAAATATTAAATATGGATTAGTGAAATATGTTTGGGGACGAAACAACAAAAAAAAACTTTTAAAGTTCACAATAAAAAAACTAAAAGACTTGTTTACCAATCCGATTCTATTTTTTCACCATCTTAAATGGTTTTATTTGAAGTCTCCAACTTTTACGACGTAATCAAAAATACTATCAGATGATCACCTCGAAAAGTGCTACTGGAAATGGCGAAGTTTTTAATGCTGTTTAGAATTGTTTTCTTTTTACCAACAGGAAATTGAACCAGCAACCTTTAGACATTTCGACTGCAGATAAAAGTATTTTTGCAATCGAGAAAATTTTCGACTCTGGCCTTCGGCAAAAGATTTCATTTGTGTATTAAAGGGATTTCTAGAACAGACAACTATTAGCCTTCATTTAAATTATAGAATTGAAATTACCGTGGCTTGGTATCATTTTAGAAAAATTACGACTATACACCACGTACTTTACTATTCTCCTGCTGACGTTTCGTTGACCATTTAGAGGTCCTTCTTCATGAGCACCGACCTCGGCCACGCTCGAAGGCCTTGACACGGGATCTAGCTTGGTACCGGCGCTCCGCTCGCTCTGCACGTCTTGACACATTAAAATAAAAAAACAAAAATTCACATTTCATTTAAATTATTAGCCTTCATTAAATTATAAGTCTTCATTTAAATTATTAGCCTTCATTAAATTATTAGCCTTCATTTAAATTATTAGCCTTCATTTATATTATTAGCCTTCATTTGAAATATAAGCCTTCATTTAAGTTATTAGCCTTCATTAAATTATTAGCCTTCATTTATATTATTAGCCTTCATTTGAATTATAAGCCTTCATTTAAATTATTAGCCTTCATTAAATTATTAGCCTTCATTTAAATTATTAGCCTTCATTAAATTATTAGCCTTCATTTAAATTATTAGCCTTCATTAAATTATTAGCCTTCCTTTAAATTATTAGCCTTCATTTATATTATTAGCCTTCATTTGAATTATAAAGCCTTCATTTAAATTATTAGCCATCATTAAATTATTAGCCTTCATTTAAATTATTAGCCTTCATTAAGTTATCAGCCTTCATTTATATTATTAGCCTTCATTCATATTATTAGCCTTCATTTAAATTATTAGCCTTCATTAAATTATTAGCCTTCATTTAAATTATTAGCCTTCATTTATATTATTAGCCTTTATTTGAATTATAAGCCTTCATTTAAATTATTAGCCATCATTAAATTATTAGCCTTCATTTAAATTATTAGCCTTCATTACGTTATTAGCCTTCATTTATATTATTAGCCTTCATTCATATTATTAGCCTTCATTTAAATTATTAGCCTTCATTAAATTATTAGTCTTCATTTAAATTATTAGCCTTCATTAAATTATTAGTTTTCATTTAAATTATAAGCCTTTATTAAATTATTAGGCTTCATTTATATTATTAGCCTTCATTTTAATTATAAGCCTTCATTTAAATTATTAGCCTTCATTAAATTATTAGCCTTCATTTAAATTATTAGCCTTCATTTATATTCTTAGCCTTTATTTGAATTATAAGCCTTCATTTAAATTAATAGCCTTCATTAAATTATAAGCCTTCATTTAAATTATTAGCCTTCATTAAGTTATTAGCCTTCATTTATATTATTAGCCTTCATTCATATTATTAGCCTTCATTTAAATTATTAGCCTTCATTAAATTATTAGCCTTCATTTAAATTATAAGCCTTTATTAAATTATTAGGCTTCATTTATATTATTAGCCTTCATTTGAATTATAAGCCTTCATTTAAATTATTAGCCTTCATTAAATTATAAGTCTTCATTCATATTATTAGCCTTCTTTTGAATTATAAGCCTTCATTTAAATTATTAGCCTTCATTTAAATTATTAGCCTTCATTTATATTATTAGCCTTCATTTGAAATAAAAGCCTTCATTTAAATTATTAGCCTTCATTAAATTATTAGCCTACATTTATATTATTAGCCTTCATTTGAATTATAAGCCTTCATTTGAATTAAAAGCCTTCATTTGAATTATAAGCCTTCATTTAAATTATTAGCCATCATTAAATTATTAGCCTTCATTAAGTTATTAGCCTTCATTTATATTATTAGCCTTCATTTGAATTATAAGCCTTCATTGAAATTATTATAAGCCTGAAATTTGAATTATAAGCCTTCATTAAATTATTAGCCTTCATTTATATTATTAGCTTTCATTTGAATTATAAGCCTTCATTTAAATTATTAGCCTTCATTAAGTTATAAGTCTTCATTTAAATTATTAGCCTTCATTAAATTATTAGCCTTCATTTAAATTATTAGCCTTCCTTTATATTATTAGCCTTCATTTGAATTATAAGCCTTCATTTAAATTATTAGCCATTTTTAAATTATTAGCCTTCATTTAAATTATTAGCCTTCATTAAGTTATTAGCCTTCATTTATATTATCAGCCTTCATTTGAAATATAAGCCTTCATTTAAGTTATTAGCCTCCATTAAATTATAAGCTTTCATTTAAATTATTAGCTTTCTTTTAAATTATTAGCCTTCATTTATATTATTAGCTTTCATTTGAATTATAAGCCTTCATTTTAATTTTTAGCCTTCATTAAATTATTAGCCTTTATTTAAATTATTAGCCTTCATTTAAATTAATAGCCTTCATTTAAATTATCAGCCTTCATTTGAATTATTAGCCTTCATTTAAATTATTAGCCTTTACTTGCATTATTAGCCTTAATTCAATTATTAGTCTTCATTTAAATTTGTGTATGCTTAGAGCCTAACTGTTTTATTAAGGGTTCAACTTCAAAATGGAAAATATAAATGAAATAATACTGAGGAGTTAGCCTTTGTTCAGCCATACAATAAACTGACAAACGGACGAGTGATTTCATTCAATTAAAATTATTTGCAAACTTTGACACCCCCAAATTAAGTTCCAACAATATTTCAAAACTAACTAACCACTTCATTCACCCCCCTTGTTTGCACACTGCGCACGTACTTATGAAACGAACTAAAAAGTTAGTAAACTGATTTAGCAAATTCACTCGTTGTTGGCAATATTAGATGGCCGAGAGTTGTGCACAGTCCTTGGTTTTTTTAAATAGTTATGTTAAATTTAGTTATTTAAAGGATTTGTATATTATACATAATATTCGCTATTCGCTAAACTGTATCAGTCACAGAATATTGAATAGTTCGTAATTCCTCGGCGGAGCGAACGAATTTGAATTTCGAACTAAAGACGGAAATTAGAGATTGTTAGGGTTACTAAACAAGATAAGGATAGCGATACACTTAGTAAAACGATTTAAAAAGGTAAAGACTGAGTGAAGCTTCGTCGCACCAGGTACGTACTAAGATAAAAAAAGTTCGCAACCAAAATTACCAACTAGCTTTACAAAGTTAGGACGAAAATTGCTAATGTTTAGTAAAAGCGACTGCATAAACCTTCCAAAGGAAATTATTTAAGTGATAGTAAAAAGCGCGTCAAAATCCGATAGGTACATAGTTTAGAACATTTGAGATCGGTGTAGGTACCTAATGCGTAGAGCTCCGGTACGGAGGCCTGCAATGCTCTAAGGCGTAGAGGGACTAAGTCGCGTTACGACTAAATGTCATTTTCTTTAGCTTTATGTCTAGAACGGTGTTTAGTCTATCTAGCACATTGCTTATTTCGTTTTCAAGCTACATCATCATTTCAAGTACATCAGCAAAAATCGCGTTTTGCCTAAATCTTCTAAGTATCTACAACAAGCAAACTTCAAGTTCAACTGCAAAAAAGCAAGCTACGATGCCACAGACATACACACACATAGACACGTCAAACTTATAACACCCCGTCGTTTTTACGTCAGCGGTTAAATTTTTTTATTAGCGATTAGATTTTTTTATTTATTTTTTTGTCAGCTTACATATCCAGCATGATTTTATCTTCTTTATATATAAAAGGCAATGTCCCTGACTGACTGACTAACCGAGTGACAACGCACAGCCTGGGGGGTTACTATGAGCTCTTATATCCATTCAGTTCAAAAACTATTCAGTACAAAATATCGGTTCATCGTTGACATTTTTCATCGTTGAATAACTTTAATCGCAGAAGTCTGTAGACCCTCTGCGATTGTGCCTTTAAATATAGTTGCGGACATCACGGAACCAATATTTTGTACTGAATAGTTTATCAACTGCATGGCAATAAGAGCTCATAGTAACCCACCTGCACTGCTAGTCGTAGAGACTTGAAATTAGGAGGGTGTTTGTCTCGATGCAAAGAGTAGTACTATTAAAGGAATTTCGAAAATTCGCATCTTGAGGTGTTAAAAATGGAGTTTTAACGTAAAAAAAAAATGCTCTGTATTTCGGAAACCGTTGATAGTAGAACATTGAAAGATTTACGTGGAAATTCCTCAAAAAAAAATAACAGACACGTGTTTCAGTGGTACCAGAACTTTTCCTGAAAAAAGCCATGGGACCGTTTTCTCTGTCAAAAAATACACTTTACGTTTAAGCTAGATTTTTACGTATTTCGACGTTGTAAAAGTTAGTTTCACAATATATTTTCAGGGCCTCAAGGTTAAAATAGGACCCCTAATTTGAAAAACTTGAGTGAGGTGTCGTTTCACGGCGTGGTTTTTGGTGTTAAAGTTGTTGTCTGAACGCCAGGGAAGTTTTCTGACTACGCGCGGACGAAGTCGCGATCTAGTCCGTAATAAATATAAAAATAATTTTGTGCGAATGAAACTGTCTTGTCTCTACCCCACACCGTTGCCAGCTTGTAAAAACTTCATATCATATCCATTGCATCTTGATCTAAGGATTTTCAAGGACCGAATAGTTTGAACACCTGCCGTAAAGTCCTCCGCGCATGCGTGAAAACTTGGGCCCAACGAGGGTACTTTGTAAACTCAGTTGCCGTCTGGGACGCGGTGAGACCACACAAAGATAGGCCAGGACACTTTTATCGGTAAAAGTGAGCGCGCGAATCCCACCCTATTCAAAACATTTGTACTAGTGTTTGTAGAACTTGGAACGCGATTTCAAATGAGTGAATGTATGTGTATGTGTATGTTCTATAATATTGAGGTGAGTTTAGTAATGTTTTGATAATTTTAATTAGTTTTAGAAGAAACTAAAATTAAATAGATGGTGCCTTAACACGCTTGGTTCTGGGTCTAGATATAAGATTTAATTTAAACTTGAAAAAACTTCTGTAGCATATTTTTTGTGAGTTTTACGAATATAACAACGGTTTTCCTTAAAGGCACATTTTCCTTTCATCCTGTGGATAATCTTGTATCGAAGGAGGCTTCTATCAATGCTGTGTATTTTCTAGGAACTCGTGTAAATATTTTTGTAAAGATAAGACTGTTTTTATACCTAAACAAACTTTTTCCTTAAAACCAGATTTCAAATACTACAAACTAGGATGATTATTAATTTTTTTAAATGTCCAGTAAATGTAAGTAGGTAAGTACTTGATCAATTAATACGTACTAATTAAGCTTGTCAAAATAAAATTTAACACTATTTTTATTTTCCGAACTTGGTACAAAATTTCCGAAGACACGCTAAAAAAAACTTCCAGAATTAAACCTACAAAAGCAATCAAAAAAAACGGAGCAGTAGAAGTTAGTCTTATTTAATAAAATCTTTTCTCACACAATTTGTGAGTAGTTTTTTTTTCTTCCAATATCTTGAAACAATGTTTACATGAAACTGAGTCAATACGCATTAAAAAAACTTGATCAAAACAACTCATTTTTATGGAGAACTCACGCTTGACCAAAAAAATAACTACGCCAAAATAGTTTTCATACAAAATGAGTAAATGGTTCTAAAGACAGTTTTTCCGTATCTCTTAAGGATTCGGATGTGCCCATACAGTCCAAGTTTTAAAAAATACACTGTATTATTGACGAAGGTAGTGCTTGAAACCTTTTAGTGACAGCCGGTAATACAAGGAAATCCTTTGATAAAAAAATTAGGGAATTCATTGGTCGACAGCGGGACAACCATCCGTGTGCAATCGATTCGCTTCCCTGAGTTTTCTGACGAGGACATACCACAATAGGATATGGACTAAAGTGTGTAAACACAAATATTTCAGGATGAGCGCGATTCTGGCTACCGGGTGTAGTCTAACGCGATCTAGTAACTGTTTCTTTCTCGGTCTTCCAGAGGTTGAACGTTGTGAGCTTGGACCGGAGGGTAAAAAAATACTTCAGGGTACGCTGCGCATGCCTCTTTTCATCATGCGGGTACTCTTGTACCTACCAGCATAATCTTAAATTAACGGAGAACAAGTAATTCATTCAAACAATTAAAAAACTGACTGTGTAAATTAAAAAATTGCGTATGAACCTTCATCTGTACCTGAATTTTTTTCGTCATTCTCGTCATAATTTTTTGTCGAACCTCAAAATGGCTCAACCCATTTAGATTATGTGTTTATTGTTATTTATCCATAAAAGTGTTTATGGTGGATGCTCTCCTTGGCGCCTTTGCCTTTGGCGCGAAATTATTATTTTTGGTGTTTTTTGCTCATGAACACTTCTTCAGATAGCGATAGTTGATTTCGCGAGAACTAGGAGACTTAACACACATGTTTTAATTGATAGTATCTCATAAATATCATTAGTTTCTACGATACCCCCTAAGCACATTTTTACAGTTTTTTTTTGTTAGGGGTATCGTAGCTACACTGATGATATTTATGAGATACTATCAATTAAAACATGTGTGTTAAGTCTCCTTGTTCTCGTGAAATCAACTTTCGCTATCTGAAGAAGTGTTGATGAGAAAATAACACCAAAAAAAATTAATTTGGCACCTCAATCGAGAGCATCCACCTTAATCGATTTGAATGCGGTTTTCTGTCTGACCTCAAAAAAGGTTCTAAGATATTTATAACTGTCACATATTGTCCAAGAAACCAAAAGTGTATTGTTTTTAAAAATTCCCTTTTTTCTCTGGTTATTTACTTTTGCACATATTTCAACCCTCCTATCAATATCTACTTGATGTCACATATATCTTTTTTTAGTCTGTTTGATTTGCTTTTGGTAGCCACTTTATTAGATTTATCAACATCTATAGAACCCTATAGAACTGTTCAGGGTCAACCTCACATATCAAAATCCATCCGGCCTTTTGGGTGAAATGCAGTGTTTTTTCTTTTAACATATACCCGGACTGACTTGTCAGTCAGCCCGGGAAAGTTACAAATTGTTATGAGTATAACTCACAACATTTTGTTTGAAAGTACTTCTTCTTCTTTTCTTCTTATAATGGCTTCTGAGGAGTGCTCCAAACAATTTCGCCAATGTCAAATGATATAATTATATTTTTAAAGTCAAGTCGTCGATTGTTTCCGTCAAGTCATAACCCAGTTTAAATAGTGGCAGGAAAAAATCATTTATTTATTTGGTCGGCATGTTTTCATTACAACTGTCATTTGAATGACGGAACAAGCATATGACCCACCTGATGATAAGCGGTAGCCTTTGCGTTTAACAATGCATTATCTCATGGGTCACGTCCACCTAGGACGCGCCCTATGTGGCATTGCACTGCGCCCGCCACCCTGAGACATAAAGATGAAAAGTCTCATTTGCCCGTAATTTCATATTCTCATGTTCCTTAATTAAGCTGCGTCACTTCGTTTATGCGTAGCACTTTATGTTTTAATTATTAACACTTTACTTTTTAACGATAGTGGCTTGATCTAAGCGTATAATTATCTGGACGTTTTAAGAAAAGGTAATAAAAAAGGGTAAAATAAAATTGAACAATCACATTCATGCTACGTAAAAAAATCTATTTTGACCATTAAAAATATCATACGGTACTTCACCGTACGGTATAATGTTCACTGACCCAACTCAGGGAGACCAAGAAAGAACTACAGACACAAATTAATAGTACCATTAAGAAAGTGAAACGTGAAAATTTTAGAGGTATTTAAGAAACAATGGGAGAAGTCAGGCTGTGGATGATGATGATTTGCACTAGAAAATATTAAGCATAATATTCGACCATATTTTGGACAGATTTTACAACGGCTTACTTTCATTATACACAAGATTCGCTTTACATTTTAATTTGAAAAGTCTGGTTTATTTAGGGCTTTTATGGTATCATTTAATTTAGAATTGGGGTTTATTGTTTGATTAATACATTTAGTTTGATCAAATAGTTCAGGATTATTTGCAAATTGGAGGTTTTACCATTTCCCGATTGATTTTAGTAGATTAAAATGAGTAGTTAGAAACTAAAAGATTTAAAACATAATTTTCAGAGGATTTTTTATATTAAGGCGTGTACAGCAGCTGATTGGTCTTATTTGGAGACTTTCTCCTAATAGAGGAGTTAATGTTATAAGCTGAATAAAATATATGATATCCACTGACCTTTTATATGTAAAGTGAACTTACAAAAATGTTCTTCCTGTTCATTAATCATTCGAAAAAAGAAAAAAAAATGCAGCTGTTTTCGACTGAAAATTTGATTCAACCTCTAAACGACTTAGAATTTTGTATTTTTTTTTACGTAAATATCGGCAAATACTTTATTTTCAAGTAGAATGTGTGATTCTGTGATGCGACGGTTTAACACGTGGCAAATAATTGTTTTTCGTGATTTTCACTTACTTTTAGTTCCGTGAGCGTTAGTCTGTCACTTTCTAACTTATCTGAACTTTAATGAGTTAGAAAGTGACGGAATTTAGCTCTGGTATAATTCCTTAATACCCCATACTCAGTTTATTATTTCCTTTAGAACCAGGAACACTGCTTATCCAGACACCTCGTGCAAATGGATAGTAGTTATTAAACATTATCATCTTAGAATTTGTTATATAAACCCACTGGTTAAACTATTTATACAAAAAGGCCCAATGCCTGTGGTCAAACCCTTTTAGTATGACTAGTTGTTAAACTATTTATACAAAAAGGCCCAATGCCTGTGGTCAAACCCTTTTAGTATGACTAGTTGTTAAACTATTTATACAAAAAGGCCCAATGCCTGTGGTCAAACCCTTTTAGTATGACTAGTTGTTAAACTATTTATACAAAAAGGCCCAATGCCTGTGGTCAAACCCTTTTAGTATGACTAGTTGTTAAACTATTTATACAAAAAGGCCCAATGCCTGTGGTCAAACCCTTTTAGTATGACTAGTTGTTAAACTATTTATACAAAAAGGCCCAATGCCTGTGGTCAAACCCTTTTAGTATGACTAGTTGTTAAACTATTTATACAAAAAGGCCCAATGCCTGTGGTCAAACCCTTTTAGTATGACTAGTTGTTTATTCTATCACACAACAAATTCTAATACCTACCTAATGTAACGACAAACTACACCCGACCCCAATAAAGCCTAACGTTACGGTCTCTTCAAAATATAAATATAAATGACCCCTGCAACAAACAGGGCATATACGACCCCTAGCCTGGGGTTGGTAATAGTTCCAACTAATAAAATTGTCTACTTCATCTGACGGGTTTTTTCTTTGTTTAGCGACCCGTTTGAGGAAGCATCGACAGGCGATCCCTTCATGTACACCTTACGTTTTTTAAGGTTCCGTACCCAAAGGGTATAACAGGACCCTATTACTAAGGCTCGGCAGTCCGTATGTCTGTCTGTCTGTCCGTCCGTCACTAGGCTGTATCACATGAACCGTGATAGTAAGACAGTTGAAATTTTCACAGATGATGTATTTCTATTGCCGATATAACAACAAATACTAAAAAACAGAATTAAATAAATATTTAAGGGGGCTCCTATACAACAAACGTGATTTTTCCAGATCCCTTCGTGCACGAGTCCGACTCGCACTTGACCGGTTTTTTTGTTATAAATTATGTTGATTTCCTCACGATGTTTTTCTGCACCGTTTGAAAGCACGTAGCGATGGATTCAAATTTACAACCCACTGGGGTTCTCTCAATCACAGAGGTGAAATATGCAGACCACCGCGGAATGCTTTCCGGTAGAGTTCTCATTTGAGGCCGGATGTTATTGGGATGATAGAAACCACACAATCCACGCGTCACTTTGCAGGCAAAACGACGAGACCAGATCAAAATGGCGTTCGTAACGTCATAAATAATTTCACGCGTTTTATGAATAACCAAACAGAAACTGAGGAAAATGTTCCAAGATTTTCACACATAAGATTTTATACCATGTTTTTTGTGGGAATATTATCTTTCCACTTGTAACAAACATGTGGTCTGTTTTTATATAATGGTATTCAATTAGACACTTTTACTTATTTGAGACTTTCGCGGTCGAGACTCTGGGCCAGTGGGGTACGGGGCCCTTCACGTTTTCAAAATTCTTTCAGGGCTTCTGGTCGAAGCTACGCGTGATTCTAGAGCATATGTATACTACCTGCTTAGTCGTGCGACCTGAAGACTGCTGCTAACGATCGAAAGGTATATCAACTGATCCAAATTACTACCAGATAGAAGCATCGCTAAGATGCTGGCTGCTTTGACACGCTGAATGGCAATAATAATGCGCTGAGCCAGATAAGAGCCAGCTCTAGAATCACGCGTAGCTTCGACCAATACAAGTATGTTGTTGTATTGGTTGTATTTTTATTTCTGTAGATAAATGTATATTGGACACTGTCCCTTCTTATTAGTCTCTACTAGCGATGGTAGCCTAACGGTTCAATAGTGCAACTCAGAATCCAACGATACTGGGTTCGATCCGGGTTCATCCTACCAATGACTTTTCTAAGTTATGTGTGGATTTCCATCGCTCAGTGCTTCGGAGGGCACGTTAAGCTGTCGGTTCCGGCTGTTATTGATTAATAGCAGTCGATAAGCCATGTCAGAGGCCCTCGGCCGGCTTGACAAACTCTGACACCAGAGGCCAGCACTACCTCATACGAAACGAAACGAAACGAGTCTCTACTGTCTCTGTACCTTCTGTTTCTTGGTATGAATTGTAGTATTGGTGTAAGGATTACTTACGAACGGTGGCAGAAAGTGAACACTCGGCTCAGTAGCGCGTATCCTGAATGCTCTATGTTCAGCAATGGAAAGAAGTTCGTACGTTTCCAGGATGATCAGCTTGCAATTTTTTTTTGTAGAGAACTTTGATAATGATCCACCAACTTATCTGTAGAACCATTTAATTACATTTTTCTATCATTTTCATACAATTCATTCTACAGATAAGTTGGTGGATCTCTACTGAATCTTTAAGTGTGACCTTAAGTTGGTGCTTCGATTTCAATGTGGTTTTATTTGCATGAAAACTAGTGTAAGACTACTGAAAAAAGTTGGGGGTTTTGAATTTTTTATAAAAGTAAACTGGGAATCGCCTTATACACTAAAATGATACGCACGCAATGTTCAAACGCACATTCCATTTACGTTATATTCACTTAAACAACTCACAACGCTTCAACAGCCATTTTGTATTCAGGCAGATTCATACCCAACTTTTAAAACATTTCGGCACAATCCCAGAAGGCTCGAGTGACACAAAACTTTTCTGCGTATTTGCATTCAAAACTACTTCAAAGTCCCAGCGCTTTCTGTTGACTTACACTTGGTACTTTTAAAAGTGCTAAATTGAAAGTTCAACCGTGGAAGTTGTACTTTTTACATTGCCACAAAGGATGTTGGTTATTTATGTAGGTGAGGGGTGTTTTGTTTGAGCATGTGGAATTAACTTTGTTTTTTAATTAAACTGTTGATGTGAATGGTCCAAAACCAGACAAAACTTTTAAGAACCAATGTTAGTGATAGAATAGATTTATTTTCATCCTAGTGTTCTATTTTAATTAAAAAGTAATTACAAAATATACGATTACATAGTCCTGACCCCACATCACTAGTATTCCCTGTGACGAGGAGGAGTGAGGATATAGAGGATATAGCGACGGGTTCACGCTGCCCAAGACGAAGGCAGGCTTTATTCCAGAGGGGCATACTCTACTTTTCACACCTTCTGAGAGACAATAAAAAATCACTGAAAATCACAGCACCAAACACCGTCTTTTGTTTCACATTTTTTTTTTCTTTATAATTGGCGCCGCACGGCTTGTGCATTTGCCATTTTCAAGTAAGTATCTGTATTTTAACTATATTGTATTTTCAATATGTTTTGCAACGTTACACTCCTTCCAAGTCGTCAAAGTCACAGTCGAGTCATGATTTAGTAAAACGGTGGCCAATTTTACTAAAACTTTGGTAGACAATTTCCACCAATTTCAAAAGTCACGCAATTCACTTCCTTTTCATTTCACTACACTTGTGCTTATTAAACGAGCTACATTAGTTAAAATGCCACCAAAATAACACAAAATAACTCGAGAAAACACTAGGAAAAGAAATAAAATAAAAGTAGACAACGTCTCTTTTCGAAAATGGCGGGAAGAGTCCCAAATGATTCAAAAGTGTTTTTCACATTCTTTGTTAAGCTTCGGTCTCGCGATCATAACGCACAACGCTGTGGTATGCGGTATGCGGTATGCGGTGTCGGACATATTTTTTTTTTATTTTTTTTTATAGTACTTGAATGACGGAACAAGCAGATGGCCCACCTGATGTTAAGCGGTAACCTCTGCCTATGAACAGTGCATTACCTCATAGGTCACGACCACCTAGGACGCACCCTATGTGGCATTGCACTGCGCCCGCCACCCTGAGACATAAAGATGACAAGTCTCATGTGCCTGTAATTTCACCGGCACCCTTACCCTTCAAACCAGAACACAGCAATGCGAGCACTACTGCTTTGCGGCTGAAATAGGTATGGTGGTAGTACTTCCCCGGACGAACTCTTTCGAACGAACGAACGAATTGTATGAAAAACGATTAGAATGGTCTCTCGGTCCGTCGGAGTATGCGTGAGCGGTGAGTGGTAAGTCGTGACGCTGCGCTGAAGCCGCGTACCGCAGAGTTGTGCGTTATGATCGCGAGACCGAAGCTTAAACGCACCTTGTTTTTTTTTTGGGTTCTGCTAATGGCTTAGTTAGAGCATTGCAGGCCTCCGTACGTGTTGCTCGATGGCTTATGGTGGCCAGTTCGATTTTCGAACAAACCTCTTTACAATGCCATATGGGCAATACTTAGAGTTTTCCACGAGTTTCCACACGAATTTCACGTTCCAAATTAAAATCACTTTATTCCCTAGGGTTTTCATGCAACTTTATATCCCTTAAGAGATAAAGCTTAACTTTACGTTGAGGTTGCATGATTTATGTAATTGGACATTGTCGAGCACCTTACTATGATGAAATACTAGTAATGCAATGTGTGAATTTGCCATAATCACCACGTTTACCAATCCAATTTAGGTGATAGATCGCAGTACCTACTGGTACTAATCCAGTACTCAGGTGGTACTCTGATGCCCATACCATGGTGTTTTTATTTTTTTTAACTTCGTGAATGTCGGGACAATTAGTGAGTAGTTCCTGTTCGATTTGATGGCCCACCTGATGTTAAGCGGTACCTCTGCCTTTAACAATGCATTACCTCAAGGAGCACGTCCACCTAAGACGCGCCCTATGTGGCATTGCACTGCACCCACCAACCTTAGACATAAAAATGAAAAGTCTCATGTGCCTGTAATTTCACCGGCACCCATACCTTCTAACTGGAACACAGCAATGCGAGCACTACTGCTTTGCGGCAGAAATAGGTATGGAGGTCGTACTTCCCCGGACGAACTCTTTCACAAAAAAAGCTCTACTACTACTAAATGTAATCCTTTACTCAGCGTTACGACGGCTTTGACGACGGTTTATCTGTTTACGCTAATCTTATTCGCGTGTGTCGTCGACCAAAGAATGTATATCCTAAATAAACCCACAAATCTGAAGGTCATGAGGAGCCTAATCCATTTTAAATTTTCAGATGTTCCCTCCCTGTTTGGTCCTGCATAATTAAATCCAATCATTGTACGTACATATCCCGATTTGCTTGTTGGGGACCGCAAGCGAAGGGTCCTGTATATTATCTACATAACGTGGTGAGGGTAATTTCAAGCTCATGGTGTTTTTTTAATTTGTTTTATGTAATGGCTCGACAAACTGGCATACGGCCCGCCTGGTGGTAAGCGGTTACCGTCGCCTATTGACATCTGCAACACCAGGGGCATTGCCAATGCGTTGCCTGCACTGAAGGACTCTTTTTTTTTTTTAAGTGGCTTATGTTGTAGTTTAGCGGAAACACCTCAGGAGGGAGCCCATTCCACAACTTGCACGTACGTCCGTTTTGCTACACATTCTCCCTTTTACGATACTAAGGATAGTCACAATAATACTCTTTTTGTGCAGTTCAATAGTCAACAAGGAACCCTTATACAACACTATTCCAAATATACCATAAAAAAACCTGGATAATTAGTACTCGATAAAGATTGAATCTACGCAAAAAAGTAACAATATAAAAATAAACAGGAATAAACATAAAAAATAGGAACAATTTTGGTCATAACTAGACATCGTATGCACTATCAAAATGACAAAATATGCATGCAAATATGCACTAAAAAAGGGCGAAATATGCATAAAATATGCACAATCAAAAATACAATTATAATAAGAACTTTACGTTGTTTTGCAGCTAAATGGGAAGCAGTACTCACATGTTGATCGATTTGATATTTTTTTGAAGAAGGTATTCGCTTTTCTCGAACTTTGCAAAAAATCACAGTGCCATCAGTCGTAAATTGACCTGGGTATTTTTTTTATCCAGGATTCCATTAAATCTGGTTATTTTTTTTCACTGGCGGCATAATTTCAACAAAAATAAACAAACACTGCGAGACAAAAACAATTGAATTGCGTTAGGCGCGAAGTGAAGCAGTGAGTGCAGTAGGCATGCCTGCCAACGTGCGAGTACGAAATAACTAACTACGAAATAACTACTGAAATAAGCACTATCAATGAAAAAGTACCAAAATATGCAATAACACTATAAAAATAGCATTATATGCATTTGCATATGCAAACATGCAAATGCATATAATCCGATGTCTAGTCATAACTATTTAATAGTGCATGCGCCATAGATTACTACCAAGTTATTATTCGACACGTCACGCGTCGAAACACAAACTGAAGCACGAGTATTATGTCCATAAATTTATTCTGATTTTGTCATGAAAACAAATGTTAATATCTTTTTTAATTCTATTCGAAAAAAAAAAACATTACGCAGATTCAATTTGTACTGAATACTTAATATCCAGTTATTTTTTTTTATGGTATATTTGGAATAGTGGTGTAGTTTCACCATGTCCGTCCGTCCGTCTGTCTGTCCGCGGCTTAGCTCAGACACTCTAGAAAGCTGTAATTTGAATATCCTCTCATTATCCAAGCTGACAAAGTGGAAAAAAAAAACTTATTTTTTTTGTTACTTTACAAAAACCAACCAATCCCCTGATGGATTAGATTCACAACTGGAACCAGTAGGTAGCGCTGCAGTCGGGGATGAAGTCACGAGCAGGCCGTTAGATATAAGTAGCTAATTGTAGACGTAACAGGTGACATATAAATCAATAATTATAAGTACCTACATCGTTACTAGCTGTGCACGTTCATCAATATTAAACTGTGTAAGATGGATGTCGTGTCCTCGCCACCCACTCAGTGCGGTGATTATGTACTGTATACAGAGTAATACAACAGTGTGCGCATCCAGTGGCTTGCCTTACATGATACATTATTATTATGTCGTAATAATGGAAGAGGGTGTGGTTTAATTTCTAGCGAATTTAAATTGCATTTAAACCTTCATCATTTATTTCATCATTAATTGTGACATTATATTAATTTTAACCTTAAGATCTATAGAATAATATTAAGATAAATAAAATCAAAATGCTGAACACTTTTCACTTTAACAATCCAAGGAAAAGTTGCGTTTCCATCAGGTCTAGTAGAGCTTTTTTGTGAAAGAATTCGTCCGGGGTAGTACTACCACCATACCTATTTCTGCCGCAAAGCAGTAGTGCTCGCATTGCTGTGTTCCGGTTTGAAGGGTAAGGGTGGAAATTACAGGCACATGAGACTTTTCATCTATGTCTCAGGGTGGCGGGCGCAGTGCAATGCCACATAGGGTGTGTCGTAGGTGGACGTAACCTATGAAGTAATGCACTGTTCATAGGCAGAGGTTACCGCTTAACATCAGGTGGGCCTCTTGCTTGTTCCGTCATTCAAGTAGTATAAAAAAAAGTATTTTTTTTATTACGATGTTACTGTTACTGCTAACAGATACCGTATTGCATTGAGGGTGCAATACGGTTATGTGAGGTTCACGGACCGTACTCACTAAAACCACCCCGGTGTCCATCCTCTGCGCATGTCGATGGGCTCCGGGATCTCCTATCTCCTACGGAACGCACTGGTTTCCATCTCATGCAGCGCCAAACAGGGCCCATCCCGTGCATGGTTGGTCAAAAAGCAAACCACAAACTCTCCCTCCAAATGTTGCAGAACAATAAAATAATACTATACTAGTACCAATACTATCTACCCCCAAATCAAATAATACTATACTAGTACCAATACTATCTACCCCCAAATCAAATAATACTATACTAGTACCAATACTAGCTACCCCCAAATCAAATAATACTATACTAGTACCAATACTATCTACCCCCAAATCAAATAATACTATACTAGTACCAATACTATCTACCCCCAAATCAAATAATACTATACTAGTACCAATACTATCTACCCCCAAATCAAATTTCATGAAGATCGGATTAACGGTTCGGAAGTTATGCTCTGACAAACATACATAAATATAAACGCCAATTCATCCAATTTGAAAAAGAGAACTCAATTCGCTCGTTCAAAAAATATTTGCATCTTGCAAGTGAAGTTGCTATTTCCGCACGCAAAAACTTAATCGCCCTATGCAGTCGAATTACTTGCAAGGTCTCGTAGTAATTTTTCGCAGATGCAATTATGCCCCTTATTAGGGATTTTCGATTTAAAAACATCTTCCAACTTAACAAAAGCAGCCCACCCCAGTTGTATACGCCTCGTGATTTCCCTCATCTGTGAGCCTCGGCCAAAAGACAAACGATGGCCAAGGTAAACATACTCATCAACTGCATCTATCCTGTGATCGTTTACAGTGATGTTGGGTATGCGTGACAGATGGTTTGTCATTACCTTTGTCTTGGACATGTTCATCTTAAGTCCGACACTCACTGAGGCTTCATGCAGTTCAACCAGCATGCTCTGGAGGTCTGCGGTGGTCTCAGCTACTAGAATAAGGTCATCAGCAAAACGTAAGTGAGACATGTAACAGCCATTGATCTTGATGCCTTTCTCATCCCAATCTAAAGTTTTCATTATATCCTCCAATAGGCATGTAAAGAGTTTGGGCGAGATGGTGTCCCCTTGTCGCACCCCACGACTGATGGGTATAAGGTCGGATAGCTTATGCAGGCGTACTTGCATTGTGGCTGATTTATATAGCTCCCGAAGAATGTTGACGAAGCGCTTGTCAATATTACAACGATGGAGAGAGTGAAACACCGCCCAGTGTTCGACGCTGTCGAATTCCTTTTCATAATCAACAAAGGCAAAACACAACGGGCGGTTGTACTCTCTACTTCTCTCCATCAATTGCTTGACAGCGTGTATATGATCTATGGTTGAGTAACCACTTCGGAAGCCAGCCTGCTGGATTGGTTGGTATTCATCGAGTATACGCGACAATCGATTGCAAATAACTTTTGCAAACAACTTGTAGACCTGGGAGAGAAGGCTTATGGGTCTGAAGTTCTGTAGGTTGGTTTTATCGCCTTTCTTGTGCAATATCGAGACGATTGCATTTTTCCATGCATCAGGTGTAACACCTTCTGTCAGTACCTTATTAAAGAGATATGCCAGTGGTTTGCGTACTGAGAGACCTCCTACTTGCAGCATCTCAACATAAACTCCATCCTCACCAGAAGCTTTACCGCGTTTCATTCGATTCAAGGCAAACCCAATTTCATCTTCAGTTATAGGTGGTATGTTTTCTGTATCAGTGCGTTCTATTGGATTTGCTCTAGGATCTGCAGCGCTGGGCGAGTCTGGTTCCACTACCTTTGACGAGTATAGATCTTTGTAAAACTCTTCAACGATACGAATGATACCGTCTCGATCTGTCACAACTTCACCGGTGTTACTGGATAATTTATTTATTTCTGCTTTGTGTCCAGATAGTTTTCGTCGAAAAACTTTTGGGCCTCTATTTTGTTTGATTGTTTCTGTAATAATCTTAGTATTAAATGCCCTTAGATCAAATTTTATGGATTTCCTAATCGTTTTATTTAATGTTTCTAGTTTTCGCTGGTCTGTTATATTATTATTCTGTATCTCCCTTCTCTTCTTCAACAATGATTGTGTATGTGGTGTTAATTTCTTATCTGCTGGTTTATGTCCTCCTATATGTTTTTTGGTAGTATCTGTCACTATTTTAACTAAGGTATTATTTAGAGAGTCCACATCCATGTTCTCCTCTTCTAGTACGTCAAATTGATTTTTGAGGTCAATTTGAAATTCTTTTTGCAAGTAAAAGTATGCAGTTCTCTCATACTTTTTGTGTTGGTTCTTAATCATCTTAGATCTTTCTTTATTGAGGTTACATCGGAAAGTAGCTCTTACCATTCTATGGTCACTGCTGGATTTAAATCTATTTAAAACTGTCACATCTGTGATAGTGTGCTTCTGTGGTGTGAGGAAATAATCTATCTCATTTGTTGTAAAGCCATCTGGACTAGCCCAAGTCCATTTCCTTGCCTTGCGTTTTTTAAAAAAGGTGTTCATTGCAAACAGTGATTTTTTCTCAAGGAAATTTACAAGGGTTTGTCGTCTTGAATTTCGAAATCCATCACCAAATTTCCCGATTGATGTTTCGTTTACCAAATGAGTGCCAATTTTTGCATTGAAATCCCCCATGATCACTGTATAGTGGCAGGGATTCTGCTCACATGCTTTCTCTATCTCCTCATAGAAAGCTTCTACCTCATCATTGGAATGGGCTGAAGTAGGAGCATAAACTTGTATGATCTTTAAGGAATACCTTTTATTGAGAGACACAGTAACGTAACAAACTCGAGATGATATACTCGTTACGTTCTTAACCGCGGAAGATATTCTTTTATGTATGAGGAATCCTACGCCCCCATAAGACGTGTCGTCGTGTCCTCTGTGGAAAAATAAGCGTCCACTATCAAGTTTAGTTAGATGTTCCCCTTTTCGCCTTACTTCCGATAGTCCAATAACATCCCAATGAATTTTTTCTATTTCTTCCAATAATTCTAAAAGCCGATCGTCAGTAGGTACTCAAAGTTCTCGTGTTATACGTAGCCAAGGTCATTAAGGTTTGGCAGCAGGGAATCTTCCGGAGATTCTTCGCACCCTCTGCCCCGCCGGAACCAGACCCGCTGCCCGAGCTCGGAATAGCGGGGCTGCCGGGGACTGAGGGCTGTTTGTGCAGGGCGTGATTCATAGAGAAGGTTAATAGCCATAAAACACCACGCTGGCCAGTGCGTCTTGGTGAGTCACCAGATATTAGAGGTGTGACTAATATATTCGTATTCGTTACAGGGAGCCTAATATAAGGAATATCAGTATTGCCAGACGCAATACAATCACATGCATGCGTAGTGTGTGGACGTCATCATTTGTATGAAAACTGTCTAAATAGTTAGAAGGAAAGCAAGCAATGGAAACTATTTTCAGAATTTTTTGGGATGTACCAAACAATAACAATAGTAACAAAAAAAACAAAAAAAATTACTTATATCATTATTATCTTGTAAATATAGAAAAATCAGTAGGAAATCATTGTACATAAAGTGATTAACTTTTAAATACGCCAACATAACAAATAGTTGACAGTCCTAAGCCTGTATAAGTACCTATGAAGGAAAATTAATCACTGTTTGAATCCAACACTATTATTTAACTACTATATTATATTAGGTATCTAGACTCTGGCCACCACAATAATCACCGTCCGGCAGTTACCTCGTACATTCCCTATTATCTGACTAATATTTTATAATAGGTATGATACCATAATATCATCAAAGCGTTATATTCAATAATATTATGAGTGATGGTCTGAGTCTATCGGGAATGTTCTGGGTTCTTTGATTTAAACTCTGGCTCAAGCTGGTATGGACTGTATATTGGTCGGTTCACTAAGTTCTATTTACATGTTCTTAAAGGTAGGTGTTACAAAGTTAGACTGGTCGGAAACGTTACAATTTATTAAAAATGATCAAATATTTATACAAACTAGAGTCCCGCGCCTAACTGCGGCTCGGGCAAGCACAAATTTTATAATGCGTTGCGTTTCGCTCGGCGTTCTTATTTCCTAGTACATTAAAGTTAACTATTTTCTATGAGAGGGCTCGTCGTCCGTGACAGTCTCCCCTCGGCGCAGATCTTCGCAGCCTTCTTCATTAATCGGGAGGACGATGAGTCTTCTTGTAGGTCTCCTGAAGATTCCTCCCCTCGTACGAACTTCCGCGCTCCGCACCACGCCATCAGGTCCAGGGTATACGCGCTCGATTTGCCCCTTAGGCCATACGTTCCGCGGTAGCGATCCGTCGGCTATGATGACGATCTCGCCCGGTTTTATGTTCCTTTGTTTTCGTCTGACGTCACCGCGTGGGGCCAGTGTAGGCAAATATTCCTTGATCCAGCGTACCCAAAACGTGTTCGCCAGAGCTTGTGCGGCGCGCCAGGTTCGTTTATCGGCTACGTCGCATTCTCCTACGTATGGTACGCCGACTGCGGTGCCCAACAGAAAGTGATTCGGAGTCAACGCTTCTTGGTCGTCTGGTTCCACAGACACGTGCGTTAACGGGCGCGAATTCACCGTATGTTCAATTTCTGTCATCAACGTGGTTAAGACTTCCTCTTTCGGGGCTCGTTCTGTGAGAGTAACAGCGAGGGCGCTTTTTACTGTCTTGATCATGCGCTCCCAAGCTCCTCCTTGATTCGGAGCCCCTGGATCTATATATCTCCACTCAATCCTTTTGGTGAGTGCGTAGTTTTTTAAAGCAGGTAGCCATTCGGTATAGGCTTTGTTCAACTCCACATCTGATCCATGGAAGTTCGTTCCGTTATCCGATGCGATGTAGACTGGAGTTCCTCGGCGGGCCGCCATTCGTCTGAGGCCCATAATAGCCGAATCGGTGCTTAAGCTAGCGATTAGTTCTATGTGAATCGCTCTTATCACTAGGCATGTAAATAACATTCCCCATCGCTTTTCTCTGCGTCTTCCAATCGTCACCCACATAGGGCCGAAGCAGTCGATTCCGCAGCGTGCAAATGGTCGGGTGTAGGTACTTAGGCGAGCTTCAGGTAAGTTTCCTTTTACCGGTATCGCGGGGCTCGCCATCCTTGCTTTGCACGCTGTGCATTTGCTTATTATCGTTCGGACTGCCGGTCGTAAGCGCAGTATCCAAAATCGCTGACGAAGGTTATTCACTATTTGTTCCCGGCCGACGTGATTATTTTTTTCATGTTCCTGACGGATTAGTAGGCGTGTCATTTGGTGCGCTCCGTCTAATATAGGGGGGTCCTTAGTGTGGTCGGGTATTGTCGCGGCGTTCGTTCTGCTGTTTAAACGGATTATCCCATCAGCGGCTAATTTTGGATCGAGTTTGTAGAGCCGGCCGCTGCGATCGATGTTCTTTCCGTTTTTTAAGCGTTCTAAATCGCCGGAAAAGCTCTCTTGTTGTGCGTCTCTAATGAGCAGGCGTTCCGCTTGTTTTATATGTTTTATGTTAAGCTCATTAGCGCGTCGTCGACACTTGTCTATAAACGTGAGTGCATAGGCGACCGTTCGTATCAGGCGTTCGTAAGATGAAAATCTCGATATGTCTACGAGCGGTGATTTTTCTTTCGCGTACGTCACTAATGCTTCGTCGGGTTCTTGATCTGACTCGATTTCCACGGGCCAGCGATCTTCGTTTTCGTATAGAAATGCTGGGCCGACGAACCATCGGTCGCTGCTTAGCATTTGCGTCTTTCCGGAGCGTGTCGCGTCGTCGGCTACGTTGTGTGCCGTAGGTATCCACCGCCATTGTTCGGGCCGTGTTAGTTCGGCGATCTCACTGAGCCGGTGAGCGACGTACGGAGCATACCTCGCTGAATCTTTTCTTATCCAGTGCAGCACGGTTTTCGAGTCGCTCCACAGGATCACTTCGGTGTTTTCTTGATGACTTTTGATGATTTCTGTGGCTAGTCTCGCGCCGATCAGACTGGCTTGTAGTTCCATCCGAGGTATGCTTTGCGACTTCAGTGGGGCGACTTTAGCTTTCCCTGCGACCAGCGTTACGCTCACGCATTCGTTGCTTACGAAACGCCAGTACGCGACTGTGCTAAATGCCTGTTCACTGGCATCGCAGAAGACGTGTAGCTGTTGCTGAGTCGTATCTGATCTTGTGTTGTAGCAGCGTGGTAGTCGTAGGTCAGCTATGTATCTCAAGTCGTCTTGCCATTCACTGAAAGTCGTCGCTTCTTCGGGTGGTAGTGGTTCATCCCAGTCTACTTTCTTTTTCCACAGTTCTTGTAGCATTATTTTCGCGGTGATCGTGTACGGACTCAGCAAGCCCAATGGGTCAAATAATGACATCACTGCTCCTAGGGCTTCGCGTTTGGTCGGCGTCCGTTTCGCGTTTTTTACGTCATCAGGCACGCGCGGCATGGCGGTATTAAACGCGAGTTCGTCTGTAGTATGCATCCAGATAATTCCTAAGGTTTTTCCATACAGATCAGCATTTGCAGCCAGCTCTTTGGGTGTTTGCGCTCGGTCTTCGATAGAAATTCCTTTCAGCAGATGATCGCGATTCGAACTCCATCCTGCTAGCTCGAATCCTGCTTTTCCGTGTACTTCTCGTACTTCGGCTATTGTTCGTGAAGCTATTTCCTCGTTATCAAAACTCTCCGCCCAGTCATCCATATAATGATTTAAAGTAATAGCGTTGAATGCCAGTGGATGTGATTCCCTGTGGTCCGTTGCATTCTTATCTCTCACGCTATGTGCTAGAAACGGCGAGCTTCGAGCGCCGAAAATCATGGATGTCATCAAGTATTTCTTCGGCGGTTCTGAGCGGTTATCGCCGCGCCATAAGAAATGCTGAGCTACGCGATCCTCCGGTCTGATTTTGATTCTAAGGAACATTTCTCGAACGTCGGAAGTAACGGCGATCGGCTTTTGTCTGAATCGGAACAAGACGCCGTAGAGAGCTTGCAAGAGATCTGGCCCCTCGAGCAACGCGTCATTGAGACAAGTCCCGTTCGCGCGCGCTGCTGCATCAAAGACCATTCTGACTTTGTTGGGCTTGTTCGGATTTGTGACTGCGAAGTGTGGCAAATACCATGTCCGTGAGTTCCAGTCGTGGTTCTGTTCACATGGTACTGCGTATCCTTTTTCTAACAACTTGGTCACTTGCCCAGTGTATGCGCTCTTGAACTCCGGTGATCTGTCCATTTTTCGTTCAATACCGCGTAGCCGGCGTAATGCCATATCGTAGCTCGGCGATAATATTACGTCATCGGTAGCCCAAGGTAGTCCTACTTCAAAATGACCATCTGTTCGCTTGACGGTAAGATTGAATATCTCCTTGGCGCGTTCATCTTTGGCTACCGGTTTTCGTTTCATTGAAATGCCCAATGCGTCTATGTCGAAATGCGTTTTAACGAGTTCGTTCAAATCGTTATCTCGGTCGGTCGCTATTCGCTCACTTTGGGCTTCTTGCATTGTGCGCACGTGTAGAACCGTTTCTCCTTGTGATATGGTGCTTCTAGGGATCGTTCCATGTATAATCCATCCCAGCCGGGTTAGCGACGCAGCTGGTTGGTTATTTTTTCCTGTTAGCAACTTCCGTGTCACAATGAGATGCCAGTTGTCAGCTCCGATGAGAACACGCGGTTTCGCATGAGCATAGCACACGGCTTCTGGGTTGAGCTCTTTCAGATGCGCTTGCTGAAGATCGGCTCTGCGGACTGATTGACCTCCTAATGTCAGATTCTTCACCGTGCGTGCTCTGATCGGCTGATAGTTCGACTGATCCCGCCCTCGTATGCCGATGTTCACGACTCGGCTTTCGGGTTCTCTTTGGCTTGATGTGACTCCGATTATGTTCAATGCTCGTGTCGGGCCTTGCGCTCCGACCATCTCGGCGATCTCTTCATCAACCAGCGTTATTGTGGATCCTTCATCTAATAACGCGTACGTGAGAACTTCTTTCCCGTTACTGCCTTTTATCGTGATCGAGCACACCTTCAATAGGACTTGATTCGTTTCCGCGAATTCATGTGCCGATGCCGTTGTTACTGATTCCTCATCTTTGGTTAGTTCAGTGTGCCTTTCCTTGGCGTCTGGCGCGTGTAGAAGCGCGTGATGTGGATGACGGCATTCGTTCACTCCGCATCGTTTGCTCTTGCAGCCGAAACGTCTGTGTTTGCTGTTCAAGCAACGGAAACAGATGCGTGTTTCCTTGGCCCATTCCCATCTTTGGTCCACGGGCATCGCCGCGAGCTTACCACATTCAGTGGTTACGTGTTCCGCTCCGCAACAGAAACATTCGTTCTTGTTCCTAGTGGCTTCTGTTGTAGCATACACGGTTCCGCGGTTACGATCATTCACCCGGGGCTGTTGTTCTGAGGTTCGAGCGTTCGTTGCGCCTCGCGATATCGTGGCTGCGTTCATTGCGCCTCGCGATGACGTCATTGTGTTCGGTGCGCTTCGCGCCAACGCAGCTGTGTACGTATGACGCATGGCGCGATCCGCTTCTCGCATCAGGAATCGGGACAGCGTGACTATTTCCGGTTCGCTTCGGTTCCCGTGGTCTTCCGCATAGTCACACCATTTTGATCTTAAATGCGGGCTCAGTTTTTCTGTAACTTGACGTGCCAGCATTGGATTCTGTAGGTATCCTCGTTCGTCAAGACCCCCGATTATCGTCACTATGTTCTGTAGCTTGATAGCGAAAGCGTTCAGTTCGCTAGCGGATGTGCCCAATCGTGGAAGCTTCTTGATGTCTTCAAGCGCTTGGTCTATGATCATCTCTGGGCGTCCGTAACATTGTTCTAATGTTTGCATAATAGCCGACGGTTCTGTGGCTGTATACAGTAGCGCCGACACTGTTTGGCGCGCTTCACCTCGTAGGCACGATCGCAGCCTTGCGATGTTCTCGGCCGGCGAGAACTTTTGTAGATGCGTCGATTCTCGCATCGCCGCTTTGAACGGTAACCAGTCTCCCATAGCTCCACCGAAGATGGGCAGATCTGTCGTTTGCCTCGGTGGCGCCCTCTGTCGGGACATCTTTTCTAGAGCGTCGGCTAGCCGATCGATCCCTCGGTCTCGCGATCGTGCGGGCGTAGGGGATCTCGGGCGTCGCTCGTTTTCAAAAGTGACGCGGTTCGGCGGGCATCGCTCGGATGTCATATCCCTGCTCGATGAAGGATGCCTTGTATCATCTGTGTCATCCATTCGTTCGGAATCTCTAGGCTCCCCCCGTCTTTGGTTGATCTGGAGCCAGTCCGTGACTCGGCTCTCTGTTTCTATTTCTTCCGCTGCGCGTACGCTAGTTCGGTCAACTTCTTCACGTATCATAGCCACGTCAGCCGCCAGTCTTTTCTCGATCAGCTTCGTTTGAATTTGCAGCTCCTGCCTCTTGATCTCGGCAAGTTGTCGTTCTGCTTCAAATTCAGCTTGTCTGATACGTGCCGTTGCGCTAGCGGCGGAACTCTGTGATCGGACAGAGGGGGCTCGCTCTCGACGCTGTGGTGCTGAAACCGGTGGCTCGTTGGTCGTCGTCACGGGTGGCATATCGGCTGGAAGTACGTTCGCCGACGCGGATCCTGGTTCCGTTGTTGCGGCTCCTTGCGCCGGCGCGGTATCCTCCGATGGTGATGCGGGATAATCTTCGTATACGCGTAGTGCCTTCTTGTCCTCGGCAGCGGTTCGGCTCCTGGTGTTCGACGCCATTCTCGTACTATGACTCTCCTAACTTATTTCCCCCAAGAAACAGTGTTATTTTGTCAAAGAAACCGTAGTACAAAGAAACAACCAACCCGAAACACCAGCCTTACGGCCGACGAACAGACCGCGGGAAACCGCGTAATACGTACGAAACACTTTTGTATCCTCCTTGTTCGGCGCTGTTCACGGCTACGCTGCACACACGTCGCACCGTTGGGTGATTTTCAAGCACCCTGTGCTCTGGCGCTGGTCTTGACAACGTAGCACGTCGCACCGTTCGGTGAACTTCAAGCACACCCGTGCTCTGATGCTGGGCTTGACAACGTCGCACGTCGCACCGTTGGGTGATCTTCAAGCACAACCGTGCTCGGATGCTGGTCTGCGGGGCACCCTGGGTATGAGTGATATCCTTCCGGCGCTGCGATGTTGCTCTGGTTCTTGGTATCCGGCTCCGATAGGACCAAACTATGAGTGATGGTCTGAGTCTATCGGGAATGTTCTGGGTTCTTTGATTTAAACTCTGGCTCAAGCTGGTATGGACTGTATATTGGTCGGTTCACTAAGTTCTATTTACATGTTCTTAAAGGTAGGTGTTACAAAGTTAGACTGGTCGGAAACGTTACAATTTATTAAAAATGATCAAATATTTATACAAACTAGAGTCCCGCGCCTAGCTGCGGCTAGGGCAAGCACAAATTTTATAATGCGTTGCGTTTCGCTCGGCGTTCTTATTTCCTAGTACATTAAAGTTAACTATTTTCTATGAGAGGGCTCGTCGTCCGTGACAAATATGATTACGAAAATATGACCCTAATACAACACCTCTACCAGATATAAATAATAATAATTAATTATAGTTATTGATTTGATTGGTAATGATACTGAAACGAGCATCATATTCAAAAATTCTTGTTGACAAAGATTAACGGAGCTCGCTATCACACGAGCAACGAAGTCTGATATAAAAGGCTTGTTTATAGCCGCAGTCACAAAACGCATCGATAGCGCGATCTAGAAATGTTAACGATTAGTCGCGCCATCTAGTTTTAAATTTTGTACTAAATTGCTGCCCACAGAAACGTTTCTATGTTACCCGGCACGGAGAACTGTTTGGTGTACTAAATCTCCAAAACTGGTTGGATTTGTATTTTGACAAATAATTTATACACTTTTGACATAATACTGTACTATCTAATACTAGTGGTTCGCCCCGATAGTAATTCATTCTAGATTTCAATGTATGGGCAAGACGGCAAAATTTATAATTATAATTTTATGCTGCTGTGTTATACCTATATACGAGTATATTAAAATACACGACTCTCCCCACCCCCCCAAGCCGCTTTACCCCTCTCCCCCTTGAAAAGTGTCCCGTTTTACAGATTTTCTCAATTTTCAGGAAAACTATAGAAGCTAGGACAAAATGGTCAAAGACTGAATTATTTGTCAATAAATTACCTACAAATAAGTACTTATTCATTTTGATAAGATTTATAGTTTCCAAGCTATGGTGCATCAAAGATTACTACAAATTTGCGCTAAGCAGACATAAAACATTTAATAAACAAGAAACTTTTTACTTTGGTCGAAGACAAGAAACAGTAATATTTATTATTTATTACAAGAAATTCGTTTATTTAGTACTTAATATCTAAAAAAAACCAGTATCGACATCATTATCTTCTAAAGATTTGTTGAAGCAACTAAGGCCCTGGCAATGGTTTGCACATGGATAAAAAACGCAATACAGCTTTAAGGTGGTTGCTTTTTCATACAAACGTATTTGCACAAATATAGGCGAGCAGAGTATAATTTGAAACTGAAATGACTGTTGTGGGCTTTTATATTGGTCATTATTTGCGGCAAATCATATTTAGTTGAAGAAAACACTGAGTTAATAGCGAAAATAACATCAAAATTACTTGTATGGACTGAGATTTCGATGTTATATTCGCTATTAGTCCACTGTTTTCTTCAACCAAATATGATTTAACTTATGAAACTATCATGGTTATGTACGTCAGTCGTGTATTTTAATATACTCGTATATAGGTATAACACAGTAGCATACAATTATAATCATAAATTTTGCCGCTAAAAAATCTAGAATAAATATACCTACAACGAACTGAGACCTCGCAAACACACGCAATTCAGGTAGGTTACCATATTTCTTTCGAAAAAATATACATGTACCTACGTGTTGTTTGTAAAGTTAGACCTACAACGTTGTTCAAATTCCTAGGAACAAAATTCCTAGGAACAAAATTGGTTATCGTTTTAAATAGAGTATAAGTTTCGAAATTTTTCAATTTTTAACTGTCATAAAAGCTACAAAAATACCAAATTTCAGCGTTGTAGGATTAGTGGAAGTACCCTAGAGGTTATGGTTTTTTACATTTTCGATTTACCCTAATATCTCAAAAACTACAAAGTTTAAAAAATTATAAAAAATAGTTAATAGTTTTGAACCGACCATAGGCTCGTAAGAGGATGGCCAGAGCCCTCACTCCGACCACCACGCGAGCCCAGCGACATGTCTCTCTTCCACCACCTAAACGCGAGAAAACTCAAGTCTTTGCGGCGAAAGAGGGAGATGTCACTTCCTTCCTGGCCATCATCTAACTTACGAGCATAGCTCTGCAGGGGTGTCACCGGCTACTCCCGGAAGGTAGAGAGGGCAAACTATCTTTTCGCCGCGTATTCCCACATTTAGTCAAACTCGGGAACAAACAGCCCTTCCCTGCTGTCTCATCATGCAGGCATCGTAGGGAGCCACTCTGCCTGGGTGATGAGAGGGCAGCTCCTCCCCGTTGCGAGTGGCGTCACGCTCGAGGGTTCGAATGTGCCGCCAGTCGCAAACAAGGGTACTCCACCTCGCCCATCATAGGGTGTGTAGGTCCTTCCAGCACTGTAGTGAACCGGGCCGCGGACTTTTTATCGCAATAATTTATCTTGTTGCTCAATGAAATGAAATTAAATGAATTTTATTTATTTGGAAACAATTGTTACACGAGAGCCGTATTCACAGCGTATTCACCTTAGGACTAGGAGCACTAAACATCATACCAAAAACTTACTAGGTATAAGTAGAAAACGTAAGTATAAAAAGTTAACCTATAATAAAATTATGAAACAGGTCTCTTACTTAATTTGTGTGTGGATATGTGAGTGTGTGTGTGGGTGTGTAAGTGTTTGTATATGAGGCTCCCCTGCTACCACCAGTCTTATAAGAGTCTGGGTATCACAGGAGTATCAATGTATCGGAGTACCTATTTACCTTTTTTTTTTTTTTTTTTTTTTACCATTTTGGGTACCTATACTAGGTATAGGTAGGTACTTATCGTTGGGCCATCGAACCAACAGTCTTTTGTTGCGGTTATCGACAAACTCTTGGCCACAGTTATTCGAATAGGAACTCTATAGAAGTTATCAGTTAAATTTATAGAATTTGTACCTATTTGATTTATAATATATTCAATAGATATTCAAATGGCAATAACGCTGCCACTAATATTCAGACCGTGGTACTAAACTAACCCTGTAACGTTGTTACATTAGAGCCGATACCGCGAGTAATGAGGGAACACAAACTATATGTAAATCGACACGATTCACATTTGATTGCTATTTCCTACGAATTGTTGAGGAAAATGTACCGAATATCTGTCCTACATTATCCAAGTTAGTAACACTCACATCGGGGCTGTGTAGATAGTATTCTTATTCGACCCAAAATGAAATGTAGAAAAAATACATTGTCATGAATTGCCTTTGTACTGACTGTATGTTTTTAACATGACTGTTCCAAATGGCAATAAGTTTTTTGTGAAAAATATATTTTTCAATACTAGCTTTTATAAAATTAGTGATCGTTACCGTATGCTGATCAAAATGAGCCTAAACACGGCCAGTCTACTACAATCCATCGAGGAGTTCTATTGTCCACCTTCCGTCTACATCATCAGATCAGCTCGCTGTCACCATAATATTGTATTGTCATTGGAACTTGACAGGTACGCCAAATTTCAGCTCAATCGGATGAGGATAACTGCTTTAAAATTCAGTTGCAAGATTCCACCTGGATTCCACCTAGACAAACATACAATACATTGCAAGTTAAATAAAAGCTTGTAAAATAGGTCCTATTTGGTCTGCTAAGCAGAATTCTTTAACTCACTTATAGTCAAGGATCAAGGTCAATAAAATTTAGTCATGTTTAGCCACTGACACGAAAGAAGAAGAAGAAGGCCAATCAGATAGCCCACCTGGTGTTAAGTGTCATAACCTCTGCAATTCACTACCTCATAGGTAGGTCACGTCCGCATAGGACGCGCCCTACATCGCAATAAGCCCGCCAGCTTGAGAAATAGATGAAAAGTCAGAGGAACACACCAATGCGAGCACTACTATTTGGCGCAGAAATTGGTATGGTGTTAGTACTTCCCCAGACGAACTCTATACAATATGTAAGTTGTGTGTCCTATTTTGACACATAGGCATTTTCTAGCACTTTCCATTATTTCAAGGTTGTCAGAGACAGAGCGCCCTTAGCGATGAGACTGCCCATTCTACTTCCATGGTTGATTTTGTTTTTTAACGACGCAAAAAGAGGGGTGTTATAAGTTTGACTGCTATAAGTCTATCTGTATGTTAGTCTATCTGTGGCACCGTAGCTCTTAAACGGGTGCACCGATTTAAATGTGGGTTTTTATTTGAAAGCAGGTTTTCTAGCGATGGTTCTTAGGCATGTTCTTTTTTAAAAAAAAAAAAAGAGATGCATCCCTATTCGTCCCATTAAAGGATTATCTATCTTGGTCTATCAGGTAATCCAAAACACAACTACAATAATAAATTATACTGTTAAAATATGCGTTTTACCTACAGCAGGAATCGAACCCACACGTCGCGACTCAGCTCACTCAACAAAATAGCTCTGTGGGAGTCATTATTCTACACTTGATACCGTAGGCTTTATTTAACCAATTTGCCATGTTCATGTCATCCCGGAACAAACCAGCTATCAATTGTATATACGAAACTTAGCCAAAAAGTTTCGCCTCGGCACAAGTTAAACAAATAACTTCAGCCACATACGGCATATAATATGTAGCATCTCGACAGATAGCCTAACTTATTCCATTTTGCTGATAAGGGTGTATTGTAACAATGAAATTAAATTTGCGCCGACTTCGTTTGCACATCTCCCTTAAACCTCCCGACCTCACCAAGTTTAATTGTACCTACTACAGTAAACAAAACGTACAAAGATACGGATCTTCTGAAACTCAATTCAAAGCAACATGGAGTAATTAAAAACATGTCACAAGAAGAAATTAAAAATTTAAAAAGCCCCCATTGCTGTGAAACAGCAGAACCAATTTTGACAAAACATGCCTAAGAACCATCGCTAGAAAAACTGCTTTCAAATAAAAAACCGCACGTTTAAGAGCTACGGTGCCACAGACAAACATTTCGGTCAAACTTATAACACCTCTTTTTGCGTCGGGGGTTCAAAATAAAGGGTTTACTGATCGTAAAGTTACAAAATGACAGATTTTGCAATAATAATAAAGAAAGAGGGTAGACTACAAAAGCTGAAACGAAAAGTTTAAAAGGAGTCACGATAGATGTATGAGATTAACAATCGCGACTTTAAAGTTCGCGTACTTACTCGGCTCGACGTCTGTGACACACGTGAAGCTTGCTCACACTGTATGGCGATATCGTCGACAGCGGAAGCTTTGTACTATTTACGAAATACCTGTATCATATCACTTTTAAAACGAAAAAAAGCGGCCAAGTGTGTGTCGGACTCGCCCATGAAGGGTTCCGTAGCAGCAAGTAACATAATATAAAAGTTCTTGGATGGATTACGATTAATGACGTTTTAAAAAAAAACTACTTACTAGATCTCGTTCAAACCAATTTTAAGTGAAAGTTTATATGGTAATGTACATTATATTTTTTTTTAGTATTATCGTTCTCTTATTTTAGAAGTTATGGGGGGGAGGACACACTTTTTACCACTTTGGAAGTGTCTCTCGCGCAAACTATTCAGTTAAGAAAAAAATTATATTAGAAACCTCAATATCATTTTTGAAGACCTATCCATAGATACCCCAAACGTATAGGTTTGATGAAAAAAAATTTTTTGAGTTTCAGTTCTAAGTATGGGGAACCCCAAAAATAATTGTTTTTTTTAATTTTTGTGTAAAAATCTTAATGCGGTTCACAGAATACATCTACCTACCAAGTTTCAACAGTATAGCTCTTATAGTTTCGGAAAAAAAAGGCTGTGACATAGACGGACAGACAGACAGACAGACATGACGAATCCATAAGGGTTCCTTGTCTTTGACTACGGAACCCTAAAAAGAAGACAACATTGGCGAGTGTGGGTGAAGAGAAGAGCTGAATATTTAGTTTATACTGTAAAATATCAAACCTGTTGGATCCCCAACGAACTTTTTCGCCGGTTTTAATGTACGCGTAACTACTTAGGGTGACACACAAGCGAATAAGCTCGGCGAGACAAAAGTACGCGTACTTACTGGTACGTCTATCATCCCTTTATCACCCCTTTTAGGGATCTGATCCGTACCCAAAGAGTGCCAACGAGACCCTATATTACTAAGACTGCTGTGTCCGTCTGTTTGTCCGTTGGCGGGATATATCTCATGAACCGTAATAGGTAGAGTTTAAATTTTCACAAAGTGTGTATTTTTATTGACGCTATAACAAAAATTATAATTTTTTTATTAAAATTAAATACAATAAACCTTTTTTATGTTAAATCTTGTACGATGGTACGGAAGCATTGTGTGCGAGTCCAAGACGCAGTTGGCTGAATTTTAAAATCTCGTATGCAAATTATTGTTCATTATCCAAAACAAACGGCCATGGTATATTATTTTATTAAAATCCATTCGATGTTCTGATGCATAAGAAATTAATGTTTTCTTTTGTTTTTTGTTTTATAACCCTTTACAATACAGAGTTCTGATAGGCTAAACAACATAGATTTTTTTTTTCTGTACTAGCTCTTTCCTTATTTATTCAATTACAACTAAGACAATAAAATAAAACTAAAATAAAACCTACCTATCAGATCAGCAAGCCGTCACCCGAAGGCAGCGTTCCCAGAATGCTGGCTGCATTGCCACGCTGAATGGAAATGCTTATTCTTTGACCAAAATAAAAGCCAGCATTCCGGTCCGGCGGTACTAGCCCTCTTAAGGAAGGTATTCGCAAATCTGTCAGAGGTAAATACTTTAGACACTCTTTGCACTCGTAAGATCAACAACACCAGAGGTAGGTAATAAATAAATAAATAAATAAATAATGCTGGACAGTTCACACAACATTATCTAGCCCCAAGCTAAGCAGAGCTTGTGTTATGGGTACTAGATAACTGATATACTTAATGTAATATTATACATAGATAGATATTTTTTATAATACATAGAAAATACCCAGAACACCCTGAACAAATATCTGCGATCACACAAATATTTGTTCCGAGGCGGGAATCGAACCCGCAACCTGCTGCGTCGAAGGCCAAGCTTTGCCCGCCGCGCCACAGAGGTCGTCCGTAAGGCGTGGATATGTGTGTTTCTTCATAATCTTTATCGAAAAATTAACAAAAAACATATCTGATAATCAACAGTATCATATAAAGCATTCGCTCTTCTTTAAAAAAAAAAATCAAAATACCTAAAATGTGAGAAATAAATGGCCGCGGCCCAGGTCACACTGTTCCGACTGGACTCGTTTGCAAAATAGCCTCTGTTTTCTTAGTAACTACCATTTTTCTCGTTAACTATCATCAATCTTACGATGTTTGTATTGCCTTCAGTCGATTAAATAACATTACGCCAAGAGGATATTACTTTTATTTTTGAAAATAACTTTCCTGATGATTATTCAATTCAAAAAAAAGGGATCCTCGCTCATTTTTTGGCGTACAGAAGTCCACTGCTGGACATAGGCCTCCCCAGAGAATGCCACGACGAATGGTCTTAAATTGGATGCATCCACCGCCTTCCTGTGACCTCTATATGTTTATGGTCCAACGAAAGGGGGGCATTTCTGTTTCGCGTCGTCTGGTTTGTGGTTGCCACTCCAGAACCTTTCTTCCCCAACGGTTATCAGTTCTGCGATCTATATGGCCAGCCCATTGCCACTTCAACCTGCTAATGAACAAACTGCTGTTTATGCTATGCCTAATCATAAATGACCGTTTTTAGAATTTTCGTTTGTCTGAAAGTTTGTGAAGGATCAGAAACGGATCAACGGATTTCAATGAAAATTTTAGGGATCTCACATGGATTTGAAATAAATATTTCGTGTATGTTCATTTCGTTATCTTGCCAGGGTTTCATAAAGTATGAATGTAACGCGCGTACGAAGTCGCGCGAACAGCTAGTTTACAAATATATAAACAGCTTCCGTAATTTACTCATCCCAGCGGGTCAAAATTTCATCAATTTGTAATATTAGTTCCCTTCGCATCCCCTCCCCCTCCCCCAATCCGAGTTCAAAGCTTAATGAGATCAAGGAAATTGGAAAAAGACATATTGGATTTGTTTATCTGTAAATAATTTGATCAAAGAGAGTTTATTTCGACGAAAATAGTTCACGCAAAAGTGTTTCGCGAATTCATAAGGTACATGGTGGTAAATAGGTAGACACGTGTCGAGGCTAAATCGTTTGTTTTTTCCCTAATTGTGAAATGTCAGATTTCAAGCCTTAGAGCATTGATCGCTTGCAACGGTCTTCAGATAGATGCAATATTTAATTAGTTTATTTTTATCCTTAGGGTTACGTACCCAAAAGGTAAAACGGGACCCTATTAATAAGGCTCGGCTGTCCGTCTATCTATCTGTCTGTCTATCTGTCCCTCTGTCACCAGGCTGTATCTCATGAACCGTGATAGTTACACAGTTGAAATTTTCACAGATGATGTATTTCTGTTGCCGCTATACCTAACAACAAAATACAAAAAAATAGAATAAAATAAATATTTAAGGGGGCACCCCTACAACGAACGTGATTTTTCCAAATGTAGGTTAAGCAATAATCTGCGAGGTCAGTTTTTGGATGGGTGACAACGTTAACAGTGCAATTTTTTTATTAAAAAAATTTAAACGTGATTTTTTGCCTGTTTTTATAGAAAACGGTACGGAATCCTTCGTGCTTGAGTCCGACTCGCACTTGGCCAGTTTTTTATACATACCTTCCTACTTGTATTAGTTGTATTATTGTTTCTGTAATTTATTAGATAGAAAATATCTCCGAGGGCAATCCTAAATTTAGTGCTCAAAGTACGCTACCATTAAATTGGGTTGGGAAAAACAGATTAAGAAATCCTGGAATGAACTCATGACCTCTGGTTTATAAGCAGGATCAGCGTAGTTTATTTAATGAATCCATCCTGAATTCATTATCAATTTAACATAATCAAAACATTTCCAAACACGGCTCACTAATCTCGGAACTCCTCAAAGTTTCAAGTAATATTTCACAATAAGTAAGAATTTAAAACCACAGCAACTTCCAGCCTCTGTTTAATAATTAAGAGCAACTTATGAATTGTTCACTGACTCGAACTTTGGTACTATTTATTGAGATCTTAAAGTAATACCAGGAGTTATTCGAGTTCATTGTTTTCAAAACAATATTAACATAATAAGTTTTTTAGAAACATTTATTTTTCTAAAACACAAGCTTTTATAAAATTAGTGATTGTAACCGTGTGCTGATAAAAATGAGCCTTAACATGGCCAGTCTACTATTATTCCTCGAGGAGTTCCGTTGTCCACCGTCCGTGTCAATGATCAGATCAGCTCGCTGTCATCAAATTGTACTGTCATCGGAACTTGACAGGTATGCCAAATTTCAGCTCAATCGGTTGAGGATAACTGCTATAAAATTCAGTTTCAAGATTTCACCCAGATTTCACCCAGACAAACATACATACATTGCAAGTTAAATAAAAGCTACATAGCACGCTACCATTAGATCACTGTGTATAGGGCATAGTGATCTACATAAAACTTTGAAAAAATAACGAAGAACGGCAAATGTCACTTTCAAGAGCTGCAATAGTAAAATTCACTTTAGCTTTACCAGTTTCAGTTTTACCAAATTAAAACATTAAAATAAATCCAGGTCATAATTTATCTGTGTTTTTTTTTCTTTATTTAGAACGACAACAATTTATCAACTACACGAATTAAAGGGTATACATAAAAATATCTGTATCTGGGTATCTGTACATTTCAAATGAACACAATAATTAAATCGAGGGTGCATAAAATGTAGCCACAAAAATCAACCAATAAAAACTCTGTTCGATCCTCCCAACCTCTGTTCGATCCTCCCAACCTGGCAACAGCCAAAGCCGAGGTTCGTACCTAAGTGGTGCCCTTGTGCTCGTTGCCCCAACCTAACTTTAAGGTTGAGCGCCATCTGCGTTCACCAAAAGCCCGATAAAGCAGTCATGGCCCTCAGGCGGTCAACAGCATTAAAATCCATTTGAAAAAAAAAAACAAAAAAAACACAATAATTAGTAAGGTAGTCAATAGTTAGATGTAAAGTCAATCGGCAAAAGTGCATAAGTGCATACGCTACGCTTCTATTTGACGACCTCTGCGGCGCGGCAGGCGAAGCTTCGCCTGCGTCGCAGGAGGTTGCGGGTTCGATTCCCGGCTCGGAACAAATATTTGTGTGACCTGCTAATATTTGTTCAGTGTGTTTTGGGTATTTTATATGTATGTATAATACAAAATATCTATACCCATGTAATGTACCTATTGTATTAAGTATATCAGTTATCTGGTACCCATAACACAATCTCTGCTTAGCTTGGGCCTAGATAATGTTGTGTGAACTGTCCAGCATTATTTATTTATTTATTTCCATATTAAATCGAAATCTGTTCAGCTGTTTCGGCGTGATTGAGTAACAAACAAATCCAAACATCCAACAGTCACATACATAGTACCAGTACCAAGCTAGCACAACACCAATACCCGCAACAAATAATTGCAGATCATACAAACATTTGTCCAACAGAGGCAATTCGACTGCGAAATAACGGTTAATTTGGTGATCTACTGATTCCTTAGTGTTGACGCATAATCAGTGCCATTTTAATCAGCCAAACGATCTTCCCATCTCCAGCAAATTAATACACAGCTACCTGTTCAATACCTCTTTAATTAATCCGGATAATACCGGTTCTTATCCGACCGGTATCGTACCGTTTTTACGTCCGCATTAACTAAGCCGACGTGATAAAGGTTTTAGTAGGCTCTGCATGAAGTGTGTTTACTGACTGTCTAAACATTTACTTCGAAGGGAAAATTGCAATTCAAAATTAATACCTCATGATACATACATACATACATAGACACACGCCTTTTTCCCTGAAAAGGTAGGAAGAGCCTCCCTCAATTGTTATTTTTTTCACAGTGGGTTGCACCATCGTGGAATATAGACGTGACAAGTGGTGACCTCATCGCCACCATTTCCACCCACGACTGACTCGACTAACGCTTTCTTCTTAGTAATAACACATTCCATAATAAGCTAGCAGCCAGGACAAATCTTATACCAACGAATCTTATCAACAAATCCGGGTAATCCCTTAGTCGGCTTTACAACATCCAAGGGAGGAGACGGAGGGGTAACTCCTTAGGCCGGACTCATGATGATAAGTGTGCATGAAGTGCGTGCGCACTCTATTATTTTCAAATACTGGTTACTTAACAAACATTCATAATCAAAGCCTTGTTTACGAGCCAATTAACTCAACCCTGGTGACAAAGAAAGAACCAGTGATGGAAATATTAATAAGTATGATAAATACATCTTCTTATGCTAAGTACGATACCAATGTACAGAAAAACGGCATAAAAAATCAGTCCATACAACTCAAGTTTATGGAGTGAAATCTTAAACACGGAAAATAAAGATTAATTATAAAAAATGCCACTAATCGTTCCTCTTTTGTCCCCTGAGGGGGATTATCAGGGGGGAATTCTAGCCTTTTTTTAGATTCCATTTTTCCCCCCTAAAGTGAATTTGTCAGGGCGGAATGCCGCAGTCTTTTTTAGATTCCACTTTTCTCCCCTCACGGGGATTTTCAGGGAAAATTGTGGAATAAGCCGATACAAGAGGTTGGCTTAATTATTCAGCTATCATCAATTCTACTTCTAGACATACGCATCCATCTTAGAATAAAACGAAGAACGGACATAGCCGCCATCATCTCCATCACGATCTCCACATCGTCCTGTGACCTTTACAATGTCGTCGGTTCATTGAATGGGGAGGAGATAAGGTAGCTTTAAGGTCTTCTTAGTAATATTTACTTATATCTATTTAGCCTGTGTGCACCCACTGCTGGGTATACGCCTCCTCTCTAATACGCCATTCTCTCCGGTCCTGTGCTGTTCTCATCCATTCTCGTCCCACTACCTTAACGATGTCATCGGACCATCGGGCGGGTGGTCTGCCTCTTCGGCGCCGAGCATCTCTTGGCTACCATTCCGTTATAGCCGTGGTTCATCTTCCGTCATTCCTTCTAGCCAAGTGTCCCGCCCATCGCCACTTAAGAGTTGTGATCCGCGTACCTACATCAACGTGTGTCGACGTTGGGTATGTGATCAAGGAGGGATATACCGAGCATGGCGCGCTCCATTGCCATTTGTGCTCCTCTTATCTTGTGCATGGACTCTTTTGTGAGTGGCCACGTTTCGGTTGCATATGTTGGTATAAGCAGGACACATTGGTTATAAACCTTGGTCTTCAGGCTTTGTGGAATTTTTGACTTGAAGGTGTCTTCCAGCTTTCTGAAGCCAACCCTAGCTGGATACGTCTAGCGATCTCCTTTACCTGAGAGTGTTGGCCAAAGGACAAACAATGACCAAATTATACGTACTCGTCCAACATTTACTTATGTTTATAATATTTTTTCGTTCGTTAGAGGCATTATCTGCTATTTGATTTTCAAACATTATTTCAAATTTACTTACATAAAGTGCCTTTTCAACTTTACAGGCTCATTAAAAGGTACAATTAACGTAATAGCTCATCACATCTCTCACATACAGAGTGTCCCAAATGTATGAATACACAATTACAAGATGAAAGGCTCCTAAAACTTTACGAGGACCCACGATTAAGGCTTTTAGGACACACAACTTAAAATAAGTCACACGTTCGTTATTTAGAAAGGGTTGACATAACATGTTCGCATCTCTGACCCAGAAATCAATAAAAACTCTACTAAAATAAATGAACCTATTTGCTACGTTGGAGTTTATGGGTGTATTTAATCGGGATCAAAGGTATCTCATTTGCAACTCAATGTGTGTACACGTCAAAGCTCTTTTAGTAAAAATCAACTGATATTTTGGTTTTCCAATAAGGCTCTGCGGCATATTGATCCATTCCTGAGGGACGGCTATTTGTTTCGGCTAAGTCAAACCAGCGCCCGAACCTACATGATTGAACTATAAAAACAAGGACCCAATGTACTGGCCCACAAATTTGGACACAGTTGTTCAATGATGCAGAAAGATAACTAAAAAGAGACGCACGTACCTTTGTCAGCTTAGATTTAACCACAAAATTGTGATACAGTAAAATGGCTAAGCGAATTGTTAAAATACCGAATGGGCGGAGTATAGCTAGAAATCAATAGCTGCAAGAAAGTGACAGCGCTATTGCTCACTTGAACCCGGGAAGAGATGCGGTATAGATTTATCCAGCTCGGAAGTAACCGACGTAAGCGACTGATATAACTTCGTTTTGATTCTAAAGTAGCAAGTAAACAAAATAAATTCTCGACTATTAATCTAATCTACTGAATAGTATAACAATTTACCTACGCTTAACATTTTCTCTAATGGAAGGAGAGACCGCTGTAAAGCTGCGGAGTAACTATTGATCTGTAAAGTAACTAGAAGTATTTTAAGACGATAGGTGACCCAAAATGATCAAGGCAATGCGTTTTGAAAGAAACATCAACCATAACGAAGAAAATTTAAAGACCAATTCAGTTCGAACTTCAGTGTGGCGCTTGCAAAGGCACAGCACCTGATTTCAGTTTTTTATTTGTTTTAAACATTTATTTCGCTTCTAAGGAAAAAAAAAAATGTGGCACCTTAATTCACTAGTAGTGCTAATTACATTATTTTGGATATTTTTTCATATAGCGTTAGTAGATTTTAGACAAATAAAATCTGTATCAAAAAATTACACATGTTTAAGATTGTATGATCGAGCGAAATAATACGAATCATGTTTTTTTTTTTTTTTTTTTAATACTACTTGGTTGACGGATCAAGCAAGAGGCCCACCTGATGTTAAGCGGTAACCTCTGCCTATGAACAGTGCATTACCTTATAGGTCACGTACACCTAGGACGCGCCCTATGTGGCATTGCACTGCGCCCGCCGCCCTGAGACATAAAGATGAAAAGTCTCATGTGCCTGTTATTTCACCGGCACCCTTAACCCTTCAAACCGGAACACAGCAATGCGAGCACTACTGCTTTGCGGCAGAAATAGGTATGGTGGTAGTACTTCCCCGGACGAACTCTTTCACAAAAAAGCTCTACTACTACTATGTTTAAGGCACCTACAAGCATTAGATAATAGACTAGATCCTGGTGGATCCCCTGAGATTGATCCCTTGTCCTGTTCGATCCCTTATACCTATAATTTTGTTCCTGTTCAATCCTGTCGCCAAGGGATCTTTTTAAAATGATTATTTTAATTAGTTTTTTGCTCCTAACTGACCTTGTATGTAATTTTTCATATTGTTAATTTATTTATTTACTAAATTAGTAAAACTTGTTTTTCAAATTAACGTGTGGGCACAGAATAAATAATAGTACAAGTGCGGGTTACTAATCACCTTACGTAACATGGGCAGTGACTCGAATTTAACTTTTTTTTCTTATTAATTTAAGAATTAATCTTTCTGCATACAGATGAAGATTTAAAGTCAACTTTAACCGCCTTTCTATAAAAATGAAACTGGAGCAACAGACCGGAGTTGAAGGGCGCGTCATGTTATTGTAGAAAATCTATAAACTCCAAACAACTTTGAGCCTTTTAATAGAGTAAAAAAAGCTCCTTATGTAGTGTCAATTTTATGATGCGACCGAAATGGTTGGTTATGATCAAAGAAGTTTGACGACCTCTGTGTCACAGCAAGTGAGTAGCCAGCTGAGATGCGAGAGGTTGTGGGTTCAATTCCCACCCCAAACAAATGTTTAGATCAAACAAACATATGTTCCGGGTCTGGGTGTTATGATACCATGGTACAATTCCTAGTTCTTGATACCCACGTCACAAGGAATCTTGTGTCGGATCAATATGTATGTGACTGATATGTATGTGGTGTGTTGTAAAAGTTCCAAACAGAATAAAATCATAATTATTATTTCTATAATATAACGGTTTTAGTGGTCGTACGATTCATTAACTTGATATACTAAACTTAATTGTACTGTGTGCCTTTATACACTCTGCGTTAGGTTAACAAAGTTCCATCATTGTTTTAGGGACATATTGCTGCTAAAATATGGCGAAGTATGATGAATTTTCAGGGAAAATTATGGGACAGCTAGGAAATATCTTACGCTGCCCGCCTTTTACTTTAAAATTATGTTCAGGATATTCCTCGCTCACTTTCACATTTGATCATACTCACAAAAAAGTATGGACGGGCCTTAGGGAATGATAGTTTTGATGCTTATAAAGTGAGTGAGTGAGCTCACTTCAGACGGTCTTTGTGACGGCAACGAGTGACGTAACGTACGTGAGTTGTAATTGTGACTTATTTTTCACGGACGTTTTGTATGGGTAAGGCCCGTCCATACTTTTTTATTTTGGTCGAAGCTCACATATCCTCAAGCAATCACCGCCTCAAGATGGAATTTTTTATACATGATGCACAGACTGACACAATTGTTACAAAAAAGTGCTCGCGAGGTCTACTGTTCGCAGATCTGCTAGTATAATTGAACTGTAAAGCTCTTCTATGAGTAATAAAAAAGTTTTTCAAACCGAAGTTATATAATTACCAACAAGATGGCCACTGATAACAAAAATTCAGAATTACTAGTAGGTATCAACACAAATAGTTACATTTTGCTGGTCTTAGCAAAACCACAGATAAAATAATACTAAACTAGGCAAAACCCAGCATTTACGGAATTCCGTGAAATAAAGCTAGCTGTGGTGTATCCGGCCTTAGAAAAGAACACTTCGTCTCCTCTCGTGGATGTCGTAAAAGCCGACTAAGGGATTACCCGGACTTGTTGATAAGATTCATTGGTATAAGATGTTTCCTGGCTGCTAGCGTATTATTAACACTTATTATGGAATGTGTTATTACTTGAAGAAAGCGTTAGTAGAGTCAGTCGTGGGAAGCAATGGTGGCGATGAGCTCACCACTTGTCACGTCAATATTCCACGATGGTACAATCCACTGTGAAAAGAGGCCCATTGAGCCTCTGCCAACCCCCCTTCGGGGAAAAAGGCGTGTGTTTATGTTATGTATGTATATATAATTCTAAAGTAATGTGGGATGTTTTAAACCTGAGTTTTGCTTAAACTTAGTTTAAACCACCTCACTTAAATGAGACCAAATCTAAAACCAGAACTTCTCACACAGACGCTCGAAAAGTAATTTACAAACTTGAGATCCATTTACCGTTGTCTAAAGTTTAACTAACTGTTCCTTAAGCTGTGGTACTAAAGGGAATGCACTTGTGGTAATTGGGAATACCTACTTCGAGTAGACAATTTGGAAAGTGCTTTCGTTTTTACGGAAAATCCAAAGTCCAACTATAAAAGTATAGTCCAAAGTATATCTTCAGAATGTTGATGATGCGAGTGGTATCTTAGTAACTTGTACAAAATTAGTTTTATTAAAGTATATATTAAAGTAAACCTACATAGATATACACTACACACTAGATATAAGTACACTTGCCGTTTTTTTGAATACTTCGTGGAATCACGGTTCAAGCAGATGGCCCACCTGATGTGAAGCGGTACCTTCTGCCTATGAACAGTGCATTACCTCAGAGGTCACGTCCACCTTGGACGCACCCTATGTGACATTGCACTGCGCCCGCTACCTTGAGACATAAAGATGAAAAGTCTCACAAACTAAGCACTATAAGCACGTCCGGACGAGCGGACTAAGTCATAGACTGGTTGCCGTTGGTGTATTGCATTCGATTTTAACACCAAAAAATGGGCAGTAATTTTATCATGTTTTTCTTTACGCTAGTAATATATTATGATCTATGTATGAAGGCAACACTCTGCTTGAGATTGGAATAATAAACCTATTTGGTGACATTAATTTGCATAAAAGGGGCCATTCTCCGATGGCGCATTGAAATCTTTAACCACTTCTTCCACCATGCCCATTTGCACTAAACATAAGGTAAGGCTTGTCCTAGTAAAGATACACGTAAGCTTAAAAACAGCCTAGCCTAAGTGGACTAAGGAATGACTCAGGGTTAGTGCAAGCAAATTTATCGTTAGGAGTAGTCTAAACAAGTTAGGAAACAACTTAGGTGATTCTTATGTTTCGTGCAAACGGGTGGGCCATTTTCTGGTCCACTATACTTCAAACTGGTTTCTGACCTAACTCAGGGTGACCAAGAATTAACCGGTAACACACACAAGTAGTAGTTAGGGTTAAATGTTCACTTACCTAACGTTTGATGCTCTCCGATGAAACTATAATGCCTTTTGACCCACCCACGGACTTGCCCACTTATCTTTCTCTATTCCATTCAATGATAGACATTGACTTGAATAAGCTAAGAAAAAGACAAGAGGCAAAAAGCAAGGCATTTTCTACACTACAGCGTGGACTTCCAAGATATTAGTTCAGTTTTTTTTTGAAATACGTGAATGACGGAACATTCGGACGGACCCACCTGATATTAAGCGGGAACCTCTGCCATTAATAATGCATTACCTCATAGGTCACGCCCACCAAGGACGCACTCTATGTGGCATTGCACTGCGCCCGCCACCTTATACATAAAGATGAAAAGTCCTGTAATTTGCACCCATACCCTTTAAACCGGAACAGAGCAATGCGAGCACTACTACTTTGCGGCAGAAATAAGTATGGAAGTAGCATTTCACCGGATGACCTCTTTTAAAAAAAACTCTACTACTACTAAAATAATATATGATAATTAATCAGTTGGTTTAGCTCTGATGGCCAATCACCTTAACTCAAGTGTGACCAATGAACTCTTGAGGATATTAATGTAAAGAAAAGGATGAGGTAACATCTATTTTATAACTTCAAAATATCCTCCGAATAACACAATCGCCAGCAGAATTACCATACCATTTGAATTTAGCCGTCAAAATCGTTTAGCCGACGAATAATAAAATGGAAGTCAAAGCCTTCATTATGACTGTTTGTTTGTTTTTCCCATGAACGACCCTTTTCGGGTGGTTTACCCCAAGGGGTAATTTCAACCCAATTCTACTTTTTACCCAAATAAGGGGTGTTAACAGTGCTACCCCTTTGAATAAGAGTTTGGGATATAGGTATAGCTAATTGGGGTGTGTTTGGGTATTGAGATTTATTTGATTGTTTTGTGTAAATTGGCTTATCGATTTTAATTATGAAAAGTTTGAGTTGGATTCTGTAAGGCAGTTATTATAATGGGTTGTTTAGTTGACGGGCAAACACTTAAGTGTTCTGTATTTCGATATTCATGCTCATTCAAACATTGTTATTATTCAGATCTTCGTTTGTTTGTATTCGTGGAACTTAATCGTGAACCTTTAGATTTCATCGAGATTGTTGTTATGGAAGTCCACAACCCTTTATCATTCTATGCTTTTCATATTAAACAAAGATACACCCCGTTTTCACAAAGGCGGTAAGCAGAGCCTCATTGGGCCTCTTTATTCCGTAAGTCACACAAATCAAAAGAAAGTAATTCGAGATATTTTATATAGAACATAAAGGAGATAATATTTAAAATATTGTCAGGGGCTAGTAGTGAGTTGATACTATACAATGATTAAATAATTATTATAACCTTTATTTTGTTAGTAGTAGGCACATTTACAGCAATTTTTTAACCACCGACCTTTACTATTATTTTATCTGTGCCCCGACGCAAAAAGACGGGTGTTACAAGTTTGACCGCTATATGTCTGTTTTTCTTTTATTTGAAAGCAGGTTTTCTAGCAATATTTTATCAAAACCGGTTCAGCCATTGCACTGAGTTGGGAGATTTTTCAATTTTTAAATTTTACTTTTTAATGTAACTTTTTAAGCGTTTTGGTTTTGAGAAGGAGTGGTGGGAGACTGCCAGAGACAGGGACAAGTGGAGGAATTTGGAGGAGACCTTTGCCCAGCAGTGGGACAATATAGGTTAAGAAAAAAAAAAAAAAAGGATTGTTGTCCGGGGAAATAGTACCACCATATCTATTTTTGCTGCAAAGCGGTAATGCTCGCATTGCTCTGTTACGGTTTTAAGGTGCCGGGGAAATACCAGGCAAATGAGACTTTTCATCTTTATGTCTCAGGGTGGCGGGCGCAGTGCAATGCCACATATGGTACGTCCTTGGTGAACGTGACCTATGAGGGAATGCATTGGAAAGGCAGAGTGTACCGCTTAACACATATGGGCCATCCGCTTGTTCCGTCTTTACATAATTCTCCCAGCAGGACTTTGGATGAAAATGCGGTTGTAATAAAATGCATTTCACGAAAGCGAGAAAAACTCTGATAAAGACTCCTGCCTGCTATGTGGGAGGTTATGTTTGTGAGAGTCTTCGATGCCTACTGACTAACAATCTTAATCAAAACTTAGGTAGAATATCCGTATATCCACACAAATACTCAATATTTACATACCCAAATGGAGAAAACAAACTATTTCAGGTGAGAGATACTATCAATTGAAACATGTCAGTCTCCTAGTTCTCGCGAAATCAACTTTTGCTATCTGAAGAAGTGTTGATGAGCTGTTATGGGCAAAAAACACCAACAAAAATTGAATTTCGCACCTCAAGCGTGAGCATCCCACCTTAAATGTTTGTTACTCAAGAAATATTTAATATAAGTACGTAAAATTAGCATTATTTGATCCTCACCTCCTGGATATTCCCTTAATTCCACTAACGATTACTTAGGTAATATTTGAATATTTTGTAATCGAATTTACGTTGGCATAGAAACATTTTGTAGGAAAACATTTTCTCGTAGGCACAATAGCCTTTATTGAATTCAGGATACCTTTTCATATTCAACAATAGGAGAAACAGAACACTCTGTTTTGAAGAGGACTCAGGCTGGGGTGTGGCTCAAGCGACAGCGAATAGACACAGACTCTGGCTAAGGTGTTGCCATGGTATTATTGAGTATTACAAGTTACAAGTATACCAAGTATACTATGAAAACCAGGTATGTTATGAAATCTTAACTACATTTTTGATCCCGATTTTGCACATTCCAATAAAACCGGCCAAGTGCAAGTCGGACTCGCGTACGAAGGGTTCCGTACCATTATTTATAAAAACGGCAAAAAAAAACAAGTTTGTCGTATGGGAGCCTCCATATTTATTTTATTCTGTGTTTTAGTATTTGTTGTTAAAGTGGCAACAGAAATACATCATCTGTAAAAATTGGCAATACTGTCGCGTACACAACATTAGCTCCGTAATAAAAATAAATTATAAAATAGAAAACCTCAACTAACCAGTGCAAAAATAAGTTTAAATTGTTAAGTAGCGTGAAAGTATCGAGTGATAGTGTTATTTCAGTGAAAAACAGACTATAAGGGTGAAAAACGGTGATATGAAACATCAGTAAATAGTGTTCTAAAAAACTGGTCATTCCGTGGGAAAAAGTCGACTAAACACAAAAAGAAATAACTTACAATCCACAATCTTTTTGAATAAAGTGTCAATACGATAAGATAGTTTTCTCAGTCTCAAGTGAAAGCAAAACATTATTATTTATACCGTCGTGTCATTTTAATTGTTGATTGTCTTCCTGCCGAAATAAAAATTAAGGTAGTTTGAAAAACTTTTCATCAACAATTTACCAACACGAACCCGTAGCTTTATTTCACCCTTTAACGTAACTGATTCGCTGGTCTAGTCGGATAACTAGCCGGGTCCCGTCCGTAGTAGAAACAGAACGCTGGATCCGTTCTATGCGGTGCAAAGCGTTTTTTGCAAGTGAAAATAAAATTGTATCGAAGCATCGAACATTTCGAGACATTACAACGAACACAAGAGCAAAAGTCGGTACCTACTTATACCTATTTTCAGTACTTACCAACAACAACAGAGGGCACCGCTAGAGCTAACAACTAACAGAGGGCGCAACTTGTGCAATACATCGCTGCTAAAAATGGAAGAAGTAATGTCTTTACTAAGAAAAATCCAAATGGAATTAGACGAGCAAAAAGTTATGATACAAAAAAGTGCAGAAAATGTAACGGAACGAACAACTGAAAACGTCAATAAAATCTTAGAGGAAAAATTCCAAATATTAGATGGAAAATACGAGCAACTGAAAGGAAAAGTGGAATACCAAGAAAAAAGGCTATACTTTCTAGAAAAAGAAGCTAGGCAAAGAAATATTGTCTTTTATGGCATAGAAGAATCGGAAAAGTCCTATTTTGATTTAGAGACAGCCATCATAGACTTTATAGAAAATAATTTTTCTAAAAAGCTAGAAAGGAGGGATATACAAGCAGCCAAGAGATTAGGAAAGAAGGGGGAAATACCTCGTCCAATATCTGTAACCTTCGTAACTCTAGGAATAAAAATAGATTTATTCAAACAGAAGAGAGTACTGAATGACACACTTTACAATATAAAAGAAGACTATCCACAAAACGTGCTGGAAAAAAGAAGGGAATTACAAGAAAAACTAAAAATTGAAAGAGAAAACGGTAACTACGCAATAATAAAGTATGACAAACTTGTCGTAACTAAAAACAAACCCAACTCAATAACTGGCAATAAAAAGAGGACTCTATCAAACTCACCTGAAACTGTATCTAAAAAACAAACAGACCACAGAATACAAGCAAATAAGAAAAACAAACCGATGTCGGACCAAATAAGGACACACAGATCATCTAGCCTGTCAGATGGAGTTCTCAAACCAGGCATACTTCTTGGTAAACAAAAAAACGACAAACAAACACGAAACAAACAATAAATAGGTATTATAAATTAATGCCCCTCTCTATTTAATTTTAAACAAGGAAAAAAGAAGAATTGATACAAATCTTGCAACCCGGTTGGTCACCGTGGAAGATTATGACCAAAACCCTCCAAAGATAACAAAAAAAATTGCTTAGCGACAAAATCGAAGCTAGTCTGCCCTACGTAACCATAGACGTAGAATTTTTTCGCTACGCTAAAACTAAATCTATGTACGTAACAGTCATAATATATAACATGGAATATACTTGATGGAAAGATGTCATAAAAAAGAAAGAAAGAGAGAACTTTGGGTTCTCTTATCTTTGGAGGAGGCCTTCACCTGCGAAAGGGTTCTTGCAGAGAAACTGCAGTTTAAATAAGATATCAATGTAATATAGATACATAGAGATTGCCAAAGGAATGGAAATAAATGGAAAAAAATGGTTATAGTTATTAATACTTACTAAGTTAAATTACTTTCTTAATTTTACTCACAAAGATAAGTTTTAAAAAAATACTTTGGAAAATATTATAAATGTCACCTAGGATTGTAAGTTTAGAATGATTAAATTTAGGATTAGTATAAAACAAGAAATATCAAGTTGATTTGTGTAAGTTTTTAAATTTAAGTACCTACTGTCCTATGTATATTTTCTGTGTAGCAAGAAATAAAAGGCTTTTTATTTTTAATTTTATTATTTTTATTTAACTATCACTGTTTATGAGATACAGCCTGGTGACAGGCGGACAGACAGACAGACAGACAGACGGACAGCTGAGCCCTAGTAATAGGGTCCTGTTTTACTCTTTGGGTACGGAACCCTAAAAATTAGTTATATGAATAAGCTGACGATCGTAAAGTCGAAGAAATAGATAAGCCCTTTTATACCTAGAATGACAACGTTATGGCTTGGTTATGGCGTTATCTTGTTCTTTTTTTAGCTTAGAGCATTGCAGGCTTCCGTGCCTGTTTTTTAGTATTACAAAGTCCGATAAAGAACCCTATATTTATAGCTTCGCCATGTCTGTCTTGTTAGAGTGTGTGTGTGTAAGCACTTAATTGTGTGAAGTTGCTAGGCAACTGTGTGAAGAAAAAAACTAACAAGGAAAATATACTATTTTCATTAATTTACTAAAAGACTATTTTATTCTTCCTAACATGGTAGCAGAGCGTGGTTAAAAGCCGTAGGTAATCAAACGACCGCGGTCGTCATGGGGGGCCGTCGTGCCCCAGGGCTTGGTAAGCCCACATCAGGCTGAAAGTATGCCACATGGTAGCAGAACGTTGTATCGATCAGTAAATCGAGTAGCAGACACATAAAACTATGGCTTCTTCAGAAGGGGTTTGGTGAAAAACTTTCTGGGAGTGGAAATTACCAAACGTGGAAATTTGCCATGAAGATGCTCCTAATCTCAAAAGACCTATGGGAGTGTGTGGAAAAGAATGAAGACAAAGACAAGAAACTACAACAGAAAGCGTTAGCAAGAATAGCGCTCAATGTGGAGCCTTCAGTATTCACACACATAAGGTATGCAGATACAGCCTATGATGCCTGGAGAAATCTTGAGAAGGCGTTCGACGATAAGGGCCTTGGTCGGCGATTGAGCCTGCTTAGAAACCTCTTCAATACCAAACATGAATCGTTTTCGAGCATGGAGGGATACGTGACGCACATTATGAGCCTCGCAAACCAATTGCGAGATATGTCCGAGCCCTTAGATGACGAGTTTGTAGCGGTTGTGATGCTGAGTGGACTGTCGACGAGGTATGATCCTTTAGTCATGGCTTTAGAGAACTCCAACGGGAAATTGACAACGGATATTGTAAAATTAAAATTACTACAAGATGAGCAACGTCAGGACAATTTCTCAGAACAAGAGGAGGCTGTGCTATCTGCAAAATCCAAGAAAGGACCAACTAAACAAAAGAAATGCTTTCGATGCAACAAGACAGGGCACATTGCAAGGGACTGTCCAAGCAAGCCTAGAGATGTAAGCAAGAAAGGCATCCCTCAGAGAAAAGTAGAAGCAAACATTTCGGCGCTCACATCAAATGTGAAGAAGGACGCATGGTACGTGGACTCGGGTGCGTCATGTCACATGTGCAACAGAGCTGATTTGATGCAGAACTTTGTTCCAGATCGAACTTGGGAGGTGACCTTTGCAAATGGACAAAAACTTTTTAGTGCTGGACGAGGCGATGTAAAACTTTTTTTACAAAACGGAAGTGAAATAATTTTAAATGACGTTGTCTTGTTCCCGGAACTGTCAACTAATTTAATTTCAGTCAGGGTTTTGACAAAAAGTTTTAGTAGAGTTGTTTTTACAAACGTTTTATGTAAAATTTTCGACGAAAATGTGCTTAGAGCGACTGCGAAACTAGTTAAAGGCATGTATCAGCTATGTACGGTAGTGCAGGGTGTTTCACAAGTGATAAAGTGTGCATCTGCGAGTAAATGTATGCCAGTAGCAATGCCGAGCAGCGCATTGACTAGCCATGAGTTGTGGCATCGTCGTTTAGGGCACTTGAATGCACGTAGCATGGATCTTCTCAAACGAGGTATGGCTGTAGGGATTAATTTTAATGAAACTTAGTTCAGTCCGTGCGTTACATGTATAGAAGGGAAGCAAACGAGGCTGCCATTTCCTCAGCAATCATACACCAGAGCTAAGGAAAAGCTAGGTTTAATTCACACCGATATTTGTGGGCCTATGTCGGAAAAGTCTCACGGAGGAGCTAGGTATCTGTTGACGTTTATTGACGATTGTACTAGAAAAACATTTGGGTACATTTTGCGGTCAAAGACGGAGGTATTGGAGAAATTTAAACATTTCAAGGCTCTTGTAGAGAACCAAACGGATAGGAAGATCAAAGTATTGAGAAGTGACAATGGTGGTGAATACATAAATGTTGATTTTCAGGATTACCTGAAGGTGAATGGGATTTGTCATAATACTACTGTTCCTAGATGTCCTGAACAAAATGGAGTTTCAGAACGCGCCAACAGAACCATTATGGAAACAGTGAGATGCATGTTGCAGGAAGCTGGCTTGAGCAAGAGCTACTGGGCTGAAGCTGTGAGAACTGCAATTTACATCAAGAATAGGTCTCCTACTAAAGCTGTGAGAGGGGCTACTCCAGAGGAGAAATGGTCAGGTAACAAAGTAGATTTGAGTCATTTACGCGTCTTTGGTTGCCAAGCTTACGCTGTTATTGACAATCGCAAGAAGCTTGATGCGAAAAGTAAACCACTTATTTTCATCGGCTACTGTGAAGGTACGAAAGGATATCGTTTGATAGATCCTTTATCTCCAAGTAAAATCATCAAAGCCAGGAATGTAACATTTTTAGAGGACAAATTTTACAAAAAGCCTGTATCTACTGAGAACAGATCGTTCATGTAAGAACTAACTAATCTTTGTGATAGTGAGGATGAGGATACTGATGATGATGATGATGATGATGTTCCTGTGCGGCAGTGTCAACCTGTAATGTCACGAAGGCAAAGTATCATTAGCATCTCTGATTCTGAGGATTCTGATTTAAATAATTCCTCGGATCCAACCTATGCTCCAGGATCAATTTTAGATTCTGACGATTCAAGAACGTTGAGCGAGTTTGAAGTTGCATGCAATATGGCGGCAATGATAAGCGATATAGATGGAAAAGACCCAATGACTGTAAAGGAAGCTTTAACTGGACCTGAATCTGCACAATGGAAGGCTGCGATGCAAAATGAGTATCAATCATTTCTTGACAATAAATGTTGGACACTTGTGGACTTACCGAAAGGAAAGAAATCTGTTAAGTGCAAGTGGATATTTAAGAAGAAAAGAGGATTGAATGGTGAGCTTTTGCAATACAAAGCCAGACTAGTGGCCAAAGGATTTACTCAAAAATATGGTTTCGATTATCAAGAAACATTTTCTCCAGTTGTTAGATACTCGACCATACGAATGCTTTTGGCTTTGGCTGCTGAGTATGACATGGAAATTGATCATATGGATGTTAAAACTGCGTTTTTGAATGGAGATTTAAAAGAAGAAGTTTACATGGAAGTTCCTGAAGGTTTTGAACAAAATGGAGGAAAGACGAGAGTGTACCGGCTACATAAAGCTGTTTATGGACTTAAACAAGCGCCGAAGTCTTGGAACGAGAAGATAAACTCTGTTCTTGTGGAAAAACTTATGTTCAAAAGGTTGAAATCAGAACCATGTGTCTACATGCGGTCAAGAGGAGGAAAAATGGTGATTATTGCCCTCTATGTAGATGACGTCATGCTGTTTGCTCATTCATCTGAAGAAAAGAATAAAGTTAAACAGGATATAATGAAGGAATTTGTGATGAAGGATCTTGGTCCGGTTCAACACATCTTGGGCATGCAAGTTTGTAGAGAAGACAATAGAATAATCGTAAACCAGAAAAGTTATATAAAGAAGGTTTTGGAAAGATTCAACATGACAGACTGCAAACCATCGCCAACTCCAATGGAAGTAGGTATAAAATTGAATAAATCCGATCAGAAGAACACTAAGTTAGACTACAGACATCTGATAGGATGCTTGATGTATATAGCGGTTTGTACGAGACCAGATATAGCTCATGCTATAAGTGTGCTGAGTCAGTTCAATGACTGTTATGCAGAGGAACACTGGAAAGCAGCTAAGAGGGTTTTACGATATCTAAAAGGAACTTTGGATTACCAACTCATATTCGAGAAGTCCGGTATGGATATCAATGGATACGCTGACGCCGATTGGGCTGGGAGCATTATTGATAGGAGGTCATACACGGGGTATGTTTTCAAAATAGGCAGTAGTGTAGTTTCATGGGAAAGTCGTAAACAACGCACGGTGGCTTTGTCCAGTACGGAAGCTGAGTATATGGCAATATCTGACGCTACGAAAGAAGCCTTGTTTATTCAAAGTTTCATATAGAGTTATTAGGTAGGGTGTTCACACTAACGCTATATAACGACAATCAATCTGCTCAGAAGCTTGCGGAGAATATAGGGTATTCAGGTCGCACTAAGCACATTGATGTTCGACATCATTTTATACGTGATGTTGTGAGTAGTAATTTAGTTCTGATAAAGTATTTATCTACTGAAGAAATGTTAGCAGACATTCTAACGAAACCTTTGTCAAAAGATAAGTTTTGGAAATTTGTATCAGGCTTAGGTTTTATCATTAAGGCTTAAGGGGCTGTGTTAGAGTGTGTGTGTGTAAGCACTTAATTGTGTGAAGTTGCTAGGCAACTGTGTGAAGAAAAAAACTAACAAGGAAAATATACTATTTTCATTAATTTACTAAAAGACTATTTTATTCTTCCTAACATGTCTATCTGTCCGTCTGTAGTCAAATACATTTGAAATACTCTCAGACCATTAGCAATGTCATGCTGAAATATTTTAAATACTCTCAGACCATTAACAATGGTCATGCTGAAATATTTTAAATACTCTCAGACCATTAACAATGGTCATGCTGAAATATTTTAAATACTCTCAGACCATTAACAATGGTCATGCTGAAATATTTTAAATACTCTCAGACCATTAACAATGGTCATGCTGAAATATTTTAAATACTCTCAGACCATTAACAATGGTCATGCTGAAATATTTTAAATACTCTCAGACCATTAACAATGGTCATGCTGAAATATTTTAAATACTCTCAGACCATTAACAATGGTCATGCTGAAATATTTTAAATACTCTCAGACCATTAACAATGGTCATGCTGAAATATTTTAAATACTCTCAGACCATTAACAATGGTCATGCTGAAATATTTTAAATACTCTCAGACCATTAACAAAGGTCATGCTGAAATATTTTAAATACTCTCAGACCATTAACAATGGTCATGCTGAAATATTTTAAATACTCTCAGACCATTAACATTGGTCATGCTGAAATATTGCACAGCGATTACAAGTTATGAACTAAAAACAAAGAAAACAGGTACTTTCTGGGACATCATCTACATCTTGCATAATGCGGGTTGTTTTTTTATTTGCATACCCCTCAATGTTGGATTTTGTTGCCTACTTTTTAAAATATTACGAGGTTCCATGAACAATTTTTGATGATACAGGAAACCTTTTATAAATATGATGGTATAAAGTAGCCATGTTTACACTAATTGGTGCTGCTGCCTGTAGTTACTTCCGTCAATTTCTAAAGCTTCGTTTTGTTACAGAAAAACTAAAAAATACAATAATACAAAAAAACACTATCCTTACACTACCATTACTAACAAACAAAGGATATACGTATAAAAATAATATGTAGGCTAGTGTAAGAGAAAAGGTCGTGGGCTCAGCCACGCTGTTTCAGATTCGCCTTAGAATGCTGCTGTCGTCACAACAGCCATGATACTCGGTAGCTATCCGGTTCACAAACAAAAGTGCAAACTATGTAACAATGATTGAAAAAACAAGGAACATCAGTAAAACCACCGAGAACTGGTTACAAATAGTATTTTTTTCTTTATACTTGTAAAATAGACCATTACCGAATCTCTGCATAGCGTCTGTTTCCCTCAGATAGGATTCAGCTCAGGTAGGTACTCAAATAAACCTTTTCTGGGATGAGTCCCATTTGTAAGTAATGGATTTAGGACAATAATGGCTCATAACGACCATTTGGATATAACATTAACACACACACACATCACATTAAAGCAGATACGTTAGAATACGAAGGAAATATTTGAAGAATCACACGTCGTAGAACCTTGTGATGATGAAAATTCTAGTAGGTAGATATAGGTACATGGCTTTCTAGATCTTTGTCTATCATCAGTCTGCTATAATGTAATATTCCCAAAGCTGAATTATGAGCGCATAAACAGTAACTGAATCCTAGACGAAGAATAGATACCTCCTCCGTCTTCTCCCGTGGATGTCGTAAAATCCGGCTTAGGGATTACCCGGAATTGTTGATAAGATTCATTGGTATAAGATTTTTCCTGGCTGCTAGCTTATTATGGAATATGTAATTACTGGAAGAAAGCGTTAGCCGAGTCAGTCGTGGGAAGCAATGGCGGTTATGAGCTCACCACTTGTCACGTCTATATCCCACGATTTGAATGAAATGAGGCCCATTTGAGGCTCTGCCTACCCTTTTGGGGAAAAAGGCGTGTGTGTATGTGTGTAATTTATGTACTCTTAAACAGACAACTTATCCGTTATTCGGTATGTTTGGCCTGGATAAGATAAGACTGAATTTGCTCCAAAACGGTCCACCCAAAAATTAAGAATGCAAACTAAGTTTTATTTTAGAAGAAATAATAATTGAAGTGATTGCAGGGTAAATTTCAGCTAGCCTTACTACTACTGCCTGCCATCGATTCTTTCTTGTTCACCCCGCTTTAGGTCCCTGAAAAGCTTCATCAGTACCATCAGCCTATAGAAGTTCACGGCTGGACATAGCCCCCCCCCCCCCCCCCCCCCCCCCATATAATGCCACGCACAGTCTTGAGCCACCTCCATCCACCGCCTTCCTGCAACCTCTATAATGTGTTTGGTCCATTGAAAGGGGGGCATTCCTATTTGCGTCGCGTCGTCCAGTTTGTGGTCACCACTCGAGAACCTTCCTTCCCCAATATCATTTCTGCGAGCTATATGGCCTGCCCATTGCCACTTTAACTTGTTTATCTCGTATGTCGGTGCTCTTGGTGCCACGGATTTATCACATAATGAAACTCCGAGCCCTCTCCTTAGCCCGCTGTGCAAGTTTTTCCAAGTTTTATTTATCTTGTAGGTATGTATGGCCGGGTGGAATCTTGCAACTGAATTTTAAAGCAGTTATCTTCAACAGATTGAGCTGAAATTTGGCATACCTGTGAAGTTCCGATGACAATAATATATGATGGAGACAGCGAGCTAATCTGATGATGGCGACTGAAGGTGGACAACGGAACTCCTCGTGGGATAATAGTAGACTGGCCGTGTTTAGGCTCATTTTGATCAGCAAATGGTTACGAACACTAATTATATAAAAGCTTGTATAGTAAAATATATTTTTCACCAAAAACTTATTTGGAGCGGCGTTTGAAGGCTTATGCTCAGCCGTCGGTTAATACGACGGCAATAATGCGTCAATTATGTGACAATAATGCGTTCAGAGTGCTGATGGGGCTGCCTCGGTTCTGTAGCGCTTCGGGGATGTTTGCTGAGGGGCGCGTGGACTGTTTTTACAGCATCATGCGCAAGCGGGGAACATCTCTGGTGCGCAGGGTCCGGGCCAGCTCCAATGGTATTCTGAGCATATTCGCAAACAGGTTTGACTGCGTATACATGTACCACTGCACTATGATGCATGCTCTCACTAATGACAATCACTTGAAATATGACATTTTTATAAATAATTTTAATAATTTTGTGACATGAAATGTATTGTAATTTTTTTGTAAGTATTTGTTTTTATTAAATTTAACCTGTGTTGTTGTTTAAATAATTAAATGATATGTTATTCAAATTCAAACTAAAAACTTTATTTCAGGCTTACTGAGAAATGCACTAAACCTAAACAGTAAGCCCATATCAACATAAATATCTTAGAAACTAACATACACATAAAAAAAAACACTTTATTTATTACTTAATCTAACATACGTGTCCATCTATGTCCAGCAGTGGACTTCCACAGGCGGATGATGATGACGTCATATTTTTCAATGTTAGTTTGTAATATTCAATTGTAATTATTCTTACTAACCGTAGTGTAGATAGACAATGTATTTTACTAACCCAATGATCCTTGTTGATTGAATAAATAAATGAAATATATATATAATACAAGACATGTCAAAAATGTCCCTAACTTACGTGCTGTGGCATCACATATTTACATTTAATTAGCAATGCTTTGCCCGATATTTTTTTGTGATCACAGTTAAATCAAACGAGGAGAACTTTAGTACATAGGTATTCAAAAAAATTGTTTGAATAAGTCTAGCACACTTTAAAATAAAGTGATTTTCAAAGCTGTGAGTAATCTAGTTGCATTGGTATGCTCATAACAATTTTCTGTCTGTCAGTTCGTCATAAAAGCTGAAACAAGGTCTATCCATAGTCGAAGTTCGGGCGCGCGTTCACGCCTCACTGGGTCTCTCGCTTTGATTTTCCACCTGCTGCCTTCCTGAAATAGAGCAGACGGCAGATAGAGACAACCTATGAGACGGAGATACTGTTTAAATAGGCTTACCGGGAAACGGTCTACGACTAGCTGGAGGATGTTTTTTATTGAAAAAATACTGAGAAATCCTGGTTGAATAAATTTTTAAGGTTTCAATGAAGACTCTTTTGAATTATAAGTAGGTACTAATATAATTAGAAGCCTTCTTTCGATACGTTTATTTCGTCTTATTACATTATCGTCCATTTCCTTCAGTTAAATACTGACTAAATAGACTATTGTACATAATTCGTTTCTTTATTTTATTTTGTTAAATAATTATAAAGATTGTAGTTTTCTGCTAGATAAAATATATTTGATTTATAATATAATTCAAATAAAAGGGTTTGTACAATGGGTAGGTTGTGTTACGTTATGCGTTTTGTTGTGTTGAATTTTCTCGTGTTCGTGTTGTTTTTAGTAAAGCTAAGGCCAAACAAACGCGTTCAGCCCGCGTCCGCGGTGGCGTACACGGTGGTGATCCATTGTCTTAACATTAATCGCTACCGTGCACGCCACTGAGGACGCGGGCTGAAAGCTTTGGTTTGACTTTAGCCTACAGCTAAGGCAAAACCGAGGCGATCAGCTCGCGTCCGCGGTGGCGTGCACGGTGACGATCCATTGTTTTATCATTTGATAGCCACCGCGAACGCGGGCTGACCACGTCGGTTTGGCCTTAGCCTAAGGCAGTTATTGCGTAATTTTGATAGCTCATAGAGCAACAGTCCACATGGCTCCAAGTGATAGCTTGATTAAAGCGGATATTCCTCTGGAAAAGCATAAGTTAGGTGAAGCTAAGAGTAAAATAATATAAGGGCTTGAATTTATCTATCATCTGTGATCGATTTTAATAAACAGAAATTAGAAAAATATGAAATTAGACAAGATATGAGCCCTACTTTGATGTCTCTCATTTATTTCATTAAAGAAAAGATTTTCGTTCAATATCTAAATATTATTTTATTGAAACAATTTTAGTTAAAATACTAAGAAAATTTTAGTGAAAAGTTTCTTGAATACGAAATGTTAGAGCCAAGTTTATTTCGTTTGGAAATTATAGCTGCAATTTGGAAGGCTTTTGGTCTGATTGAAATACAGGCTTTTTAAATGATCAAAGAGCTACAAAAATATCTCTATATTCTCAAAACATGCGAGCTCCTGATTACATTACGCCCAGACAAATACATACCTACTAACTAATATTTATGGAGTTTTCTGCAAAAACTTAATATAGCACCTACTTATTGAATGGGAATTTAGGTTTATTTGATTTTACTTCTGTTATTCCTTCATAGCCCATGAACTCACGCATGTCCTGGGGCCCGCAATGTATAACCACCTGCCAGCGCACATCATTGCTGCACCTAGTTTGTTCTCGTTTAAAGTCGAACTCAAATCATGACCGGTCGAGAAAGCGTTTTCCATGTAGATAATTTTGTTCACAATATCCACTGACATGCTCTCGATCAGAGATAGAATTTATCCTTCGATGAAAAAAAAACATCGAAGATTTAATCTGAATTGTAATTATTAATTAACATGACGGGGGACGCTTCCGTCTGGTAGTGATTTGGATTAGTTGAGCTACCTTTAGATCGCTTGCAGCGGTCTTCAGGTGGCACAACTGTTTCATATGTATTTTGTACATACCTTGTATTATTCTTTCTGTAAATAAATGTAACTATTAACATGATGTTTGAATTTAAATTGGTGATATATTTTTAAGTTATTAAGGATTGCTTTAATTAGTAATTTTTATTATTAATATTTTATTTTATTAAAATTCTTCACAGACGTGTAAAAACTTCTTTACCAATAAATTGATTATTCTGAACAGCTGGCTCGAAACTGTATCTAAGTTTATTTGCAAACTGACCCAGCCCATAGTCAGATTGAATCAGATGCTAAGATTGGGTATCTATTAAACTATGAATATAAACAACTTACAACTATTTTCAAACCAAAGCATCAAACACCATAAAGGAAACAGTACCATACTCGCACCTATTAACAAAGAACAATTTAAAATGCAAATACTCATAATGTTGTATAATCTGAATCTGACCCCTCTGGGCCCGAGGGTCCAAGATACATTATCTCTCTTGCACACTGTAAAAGCGTAAAAGATTAGCTCACCCTTAATACGGTTTGGAATTTTGTAGAATCCGCAGATTTTGGCATTTTCGCATAAAACACTAAAGAAAATTGACCTATTTACATAAAAAAAGTGTAAGAATACCTTTGCAAGTAGTTTTTTGGTTTTGTATTTTTAAACTCATCATCGTCATCTTGTAGACGTCCACTCCTGGGCTTGTTTACATACAGTGATGTGTTTGCCATAACCACCACGGTTGGTAAGGTAAATAAATAAATAATAAATAATGCTGGACAGTTTACACAACATTATCTAGCCCCAAGCTAAGCAGAGCTTGTGTTATGGGTACTAGATAACTGATATACATGATACAATATATAATATAGATAGATATTTTTTATTATACATATAAAATACCCAGAACACCCTGAACAAATATCTGCATATCGCACAAATATTTGTTCCGAGGCGGGAATCGAACCCGCAACCTCCGGCGTCGCAGGCGAACGTTTGCCTGTTGAACTAAAACATACTGCCTGTATAATTGATAAGATTTAGTGATAAGAGATAGGGTATTAAATGCCAGTTCTTTAGACTGGCTTTAAGGCAACTACTTCTAAAAATAATGCTCCAATATGTACCGAAAACTTCGATAAATGTAGTTCTTGTAAACAATTTGTAAGGTTTATTGTGTGGGTACCAACTCTACTGAGTCTATGAATAGTTACAGTCTGAGAAGAATGTTTAGCTCACTATAATCAAACACAAAAATACTCTACTAACTTTATTGGCTCTGTTTAAAGAGCCGGTCATCTCCTTGTTTCAAGGCATGACACTCGGTCTTGTATGTTTTTTTTTTTTTTAGCTTCTTAAATGACCGAATAACCAGATGGCCCACCTGATGTTAAGCGGTAACCTCTGTCTTTAACAATGCACTACCTCATAGGTCACGTCCACCTAGGACGCGCCCTATGTGGCATTGCACTGCGCCCGCCACCCTGAGACATAGAGATGAAAAGCCTCATGTGCCTGTAATTTCACCGGCAACCACACCCTTCAAACCGGAACACAGCAATGCGAGCACTACTGCTTTGCGGCAGAAATAGGTATGGTGGTAGTACTTCCCCGGACGATTTTTTTCACAAAAAAGCTCTACTACTACTAGCAAAGTTAGTTATCCGTCTCCGGTTCTTTGACAAAGTGAATTGCCTGTTGCATATCATACTCTATTGATAGTGTATCTATTCTACAAGCAATGATGGAAGGAGAGTCTCGTACATACGTACTTACCTATAACAAATTATAATAAACATTGAAAAAAATAACTCAAATTTCAAACCAACTTTTATGAGCTTTTATGGTAATAACAAAAACAATACCTAATACTATACTCTACTATACTTACACATACCTACATTTGTGACACTCCACACTGCACCCACACCCACACCCACACATACATCCACACATCCACGAACATACACATAGATTCATACACACATAAACATACATACTCATGCACCCGCACCCTTTTATCATCGTGATCAATCTGTTTGTAGCAACTAGTAAGTTTTGTTTGATATATCGTACTAAGTAGAATCTTTTGTTAATTTTAAGCTGTGTAGACCTTTTTTAGCCATAATTTTGTTAATGTTAAACATAAGTAATATTGTATAAAGCGCTGTTGGTTTACCAAAATAAATAAAATAAAATAAAATGATGATTTTGATGATGCAATTAAGCAGAACCGTGTGCTAATTTAAATGAGGCCAAACACGGCCAGTCTACTATTAAGCATCAAAAAGCTTGAGAGTTAATCGGTATCATAAAAAATAGTAGTTTCGGGTCCGGGCTTATGCAAGTGACTTTTATAATATCCTTCAAAGATAGAATTGAAATTACCGTGGCTTAGAATCATTTTAGAAAAAATACGACTATACACCACGTATTTACTATTCTCCTGCTGACGTTTCGTTGACCATTTAGAGGTCCTTCTTCATGAGCACCGACCGCGACCACGCTCGAAGGCCGTGACACGGGAACTAGCTTGGCTCCGCCGTTGCGCACGCTCTGCACGTCTTGACACCGGAGCAGGCAGCGGGGACGACGGGGTTGACGCGAAAACCCGTATGTGGAGTATAGTCGTAATTTTTCTAAAATCCTTCAAAGAAGTATTTAAAAATAAAATAGAAATAAATAGATAAATGAATATATAAATAAATAGACTTTAAAAATAAAGGAAAGTCTTAAATAACTAAAACTCTTTATATAACTTATTTATATAAAGTACTTGTCCTCCATGTAGCTTGGCCGTTAGACACACTGCATATAGGTACTATTTTTTGATCTGAAAACTTCAATGAGAAGTGAGCCAGCCGTCCTGCCTGGGCTATTTCACTGAGAACTGTACAGCCTCTAGTCTCTCAGATGGAATCAGTACGAAATTGTTTGTACAACTTTTCCCGTAGTTTTGATACGGTTTTTGGTTCGGGTGTATATTTGTTTGGAACGGGAGAATGTTGTAAGGAATGGAACTAATACTCGTAGATAGAGGAGTATTGAGTATTTTGTGAGGAGTTTTAGCATTAACTTACTACGAGATTCATAACATAACATAATAACACTCACCATCTTAGTACCATTTTAGTAGTAGTAGAGCTCTTTTGTGCAAAAGTTCGTCCGGGGAAGTACTACCACCATACCTATTTCTGCCGCAAAGCAGTAGTGTTCGCATTGCTGTGTTCCGGTTTGAAGGGTTTGAAGGGTGCCGGTGAAATTACAGGCACATGATACTTTTCATCTTTATGTCTCACTCAGGGTGGCGGGCGCAGTGCAATGCCACATAGGGCGCATCTTTGGTGGACGTGACCTATGAGGTAATGCACTGTTCATAGGCAGAGGTTACCGCTTAACATCAGGTGGCCCATCTGCGTGTTCCATCATTCAAGTAGTATAAAAACAAATAAAAAAATAAAATACACACACACACACTGTCCTGAACCCACAAGGATTCCCTGTGTCGTAGATATCTGAAACTACTAGTACCTACCACGGTACCATAACACCCAGACCAGGAACAAATATTTAAAGATCATACAAACATTTGTCCTGCAGCGGGTATTGAACCGGCACACCTTTCACACCTCAGCCAGCTACTCTCCCGACACGCTACAGAGGTCGTCAATAAGAGGTTTATAGCTTTTATGTCAAATCGAAAAACTTCTTTTAAATGAATATTAGCATAATGTCAAAACTTTCTAGAAATTCATTCTAAATGTTCCTGTTGGCTATTTAAATAACGTAAAAAAAACACACATACATACATACATAATTACATAGACACATGCCTTTTTCCCCGAAGGGGTAGGCAGAGCTTCAATGGGCCTCTTTTCACAGTGGGTTGCACCATCGTGGAATATAGACGTGACAAGGGGTGAGCTCATCGCCAACATTGCTTCACAAGACTGACTCGGCGTAAAAAAAATATACGAAAAAATTCAAGCACCACCTCTAAAATACGTATTAAGGTGGGGTATACGCAAAATTACCAATCTTAGATTAGATTTTTAACTGACTAAATCAAGTATAATATTCAAATTAAAAATATGCATTGACGCTACATTATAGAACTAAAAACTAAAAACTAAAAATAAAAAAAATCGATAAAAAAAAACACGAGATATTCAATAAAAACTGCTTTTTCGAGTGGCGCGTGGCTTTTTTTTTATGAAGATTTCTGACTGGGGTTGGCGCAGTCTTGAGATAAAATTATAAACTATCCTTCGAATAGTTACACATTGTTTTTTCTTTTTCTTTGACAAGTTTCAAATTCAATCGAAAGAGACAAAACACAGAGGAACTATTCGAAGAATGGTCTGGGTAGCACGGTAAATGGGGGAAAATGCTTTATCCTGTTACTCTATGGAAACAATTCTAATCAAATAAATTCCCCCTATTACTGCTTGAAACATTCAAACCTCGCTTCATCAATATAAAATGTAATATCCAAAAACCTCTTAAACCCCCATATTTCACGTACCTTATTTATCATAATCAACCCCCATAGTATTATCATTAAGGGTTGACGCCCAATTTTCTCGAAGAATACCCTTTTGTACGGGTAAGGGTTGGAGCTCTTAACGTATAATAAAGGAGAAAAGTGGGAAAATTAAAATTTATTGTGTGCTTTACCGATTGTGAAGCTTGTTACGTAGTTAAGGGAATTAAATAGAATTTCAAAGGTTTACCCTTAACCGTACTGTTATTTATTCTGTGTACCATAGTCCCAATCAAAGGTTTCACAAATAAAATGATTCAAATAAGGTTAATAAAGTGGGTATGATTTTAGCTTATAAAGGTTTTTCCAGAGGTTTCCAAAACTTATAAAATTTAGTAAATTAATGAATGAACAATATTTTTAATTAGTGGTAAAATAAGCCGTCAAATTTTCACTTTTTACCGGAAAATAATAAAGCTTGGAGCTTTATTATTTTACAAACAAAACCGATTTCAATTCATACAATAAACGAGATTAATTCCCAAACTATCTTAATTTTTTGGAATATTATCTTCTCTTTAAATGGTACCTAACTCAATTTTTTTTATTAAATTAGCCATAGGTACCTATTTTTCCCGCAAAGCAGTAGTGCACACATTGCTGTGTTTCGGTTTGAAGGGAATATTGCCGGTGAAATTACAGGCACATGAGATTTTCCATCTTAATGTCTCAGGGTGGCGGGCGCAGTGCAATGCCACATAGGGTGTGTCTTAACTGGATGTGACCTATGAGGTAATGCATTTTTAAAGGCAGAAGTTACTGCTTGATCCGTCAATCACAAAGTTAAAAAAATAAATCATTAAAAAATGGTGATTATTTCGCGTAACATACACACAATAACGAGGCTACGAAATTTGTCTTCTGACAATCAAGGCCACACATAACATACGACTCAAGTAGCGCAATTCGAAGGGTATTATTATTTAAAATCATTTATAGACACAGTGCGTTTCATGACAAATCCAATAAGCCTAAACACGGCTACGATACATTGTTTTATGATGGATTTCTTGTTCCGACGGCTTCATCATAAAAAAAATTGGTTCATACCATTTTCATCATACCGATTTATTTTTTATCGCCACCTGTGAAATACTTAGGTATCATTGAGGAGTTCCATAGCCATATGTGGTCTACTTCAAAAGTTCCACTTCACTAAAGGATATTTTACTTTTTTATGAAATTACGACTGAATTGAGAACGTCCTCCTTTTTTTTGAAGTCGGGTAAAAATAAAGAATATTCAGAAAGTGGCAATCATGAAGTTTGTGTTAGAGTTTGAAGTTAACCATTATGTTTTATTAAATATGTAGTAGATAATAACGCTATTATATTACAAACACACGAAGATGAAAGTACTAATTAAACGACAACGAAGTCCCGACATAACGAAAACGTTAATTATGATATTGCACCATAGGCTGGGTCAAAGTAATGGCGGGTAGCGATTAAAGCTGAATTATTTTTAACCCCCGACGCAAAAACGACGGGGTGTTATAAGTTTGACTTGTCTCTGTGTGTGTGTGTGTGTGTGTGTGTGTGTGTATTTGTGTGTGTGTGTCTGTCTGTGGCATCGCAGCTCCTGAGCGGATGAACCGATTTAGTTTTTTTTTTGTTTGAAAGGTGAATTTGTCGGGATTGTTCTTAGCTATGTTTGATCAAAATCGGTTCAGCCGTTTCATTGCGCTGAGGGTTTTTTAATTTTTACAAAATTAATTACTTGTGCATACAATTTTAGACATCAGCGTTTATTTTTATTTTTTATGAAACTAATAGGCAAACTAGCTTACCCGATGTAAAGTGGTCACCGTCGCTTATAGACACCGGCAACACCGGGGGTATTGTCGATGCCGCTGCCTATCCTGAAGGAATTTATGAACATTTTCCATGAAGCGACACATGTCATAACCAAGCTGGCAAACCTCGGATGAAGCTCATTCCATAGTTTGTAGGTATGGGGAAGAAATGATCTCGAGAAACAAGTCGTTCGAGAAACCCAGGGTTCTATGAAGAGCGAAACATAGAGCAGGGAAGAGCGATGCTTTATAAAAAAAAAATGAGTGGCAAAATGTGTCAAAGCTATGGTGCGCTTCTGCAGCGCTTCAAGTATGTTTGCCGAGGCGCGTACTGACACCTTTGACGCCATCTGGCGCAAAAAGACGGCTTCACTGTTGAGCAGGCTTCACGCGAGCAGCAACAGCATCCTAAGCGCGTTCTCTGATCGTTTCGATTGTTCTCTGGTTCGGAAGCTCGTCCAGAGGACTAAATCATTGTTAATTATTAAGTACTAACCTAGTTTTAAGTCGTGTTACTAATAAGTTGGAATCTTGTTGTCTTAATAAAGAAATATTCTATTCTATTCTATTCTATGGTGTGTCTGGCCTAAGAATAGAACCCTCCGTCTCCTCGCGTGGATGTCGTAAAACCCAACTGGGGGATCACATCATCAGGGGATGCAGCAGCATTCACCGGAGTACTCAACAGCAGTTCTGCGATTAGCTCCGGCAGGCCCGTCTTGTCAGGTTAGGTCTTGATGAACTGACGTCATTTTAAAGTCCACGCGAAGTAGGACAACAGAGGCGCCTGAAGATCGATCATCGTGGAATTTACCAGGCCTATGTCCAGCTGTAGACTTCTCTGGTAATGAAGATTATGATATAAATGAAAATATTCAAAGCTGTGATTATATTTATCTGTGACTATGTGTGTGACTTTGTTTGTTTCTGAGTGTATTTCGATAGTTCAGATTTTCTTTTTCTGCTTCTTCTTCTTATCATTATAACAAGAGAAGAAGCAGAAAAAGAAAATCCATCTAAAACGTAACTTACAAAAACCACGTGTTTTTAGCACAGTGTATAAAAGTGTAGTGTACTTCCTTACCCAATTTTATAGAGTATTTTCGCTTAACGCTCTTACTGTGACCATTTATTTCATTTCTAACCTTACCTAAATACATGAGGCCGTTTCCCCTCTTATGTAATTTACTGTTATTTTACTTAGCGCTATGTATAATGTTCTTCCTTTGTATAATCAAATTTGGTATATCATTAGGCTTCTGCAAATATGGTGTAAGAAGTCAAAATTTGATTTATTATCCTGATTTATCTCTCTTCCTGGTGTGGAATGAATAATTAGAATAACTTGGAGTTTGAAGAAAACCTTCTGCTAAAAATCACGTAGAATGAACATTTGAGGGTTATATGCTTCAAAATAATCCTTGTGATTTTAATGACTAATGATGTTGAGATTATGTCCTTAGATTGCAAAGGCATTTTTGAAAATTCCTGATGGTTCACTTGGTCAAGTTTATGCAGGTTGTAAAGTACTACCCCTGAAACCTGAAGGCATAGCTACCTTTACTTCCATCATAGTTCTAAACAAACTCGCTTAAGATTGCCCCTTTTTTGAAGGAAATAACACTCCAATCAAATATACCGACGGCAAAAACCTATGAAAATTTTAAAACCTGTCTACAAAGTTACGTCCAGATTAGTTGCAAAAAAATACGACCTGTATCCAGTACCAACATACAAACATACATACATCTGGACAGTTGAAAGCAAATTTTGCCAGCTGGCAAGGATTTCGCTGGATCGGTTAATTACGTAGGTAACTATGTTGAATCAAGTTTTTGGTACTGAAATTTCTGTGTCTTTTAGAATAATTTTATTGTATTCTTTTGAGTACACTTTTGAACATAGGTCTCCCCTTAGGCACAATATTTGGCCCAACTTTGAATAGTACACACATCACAGTAATTTATTCATTACCTATTCTAAGCATAGCATAAATCTTTCCCCCTAATTTCAGCCGTCCCTTCGAGGGAGGGGATACGATGAATAATGCTTTACATAATATGTCAAAACTTCGGGCACTTTGATTCTTCGGTGAAAGCAGTTTTAAAACTCACTGAGAAACAACAAGGGTTTTCTTCCTAAATTATGTATGTAGATGGTTATGACAACGATAAAAATACTGGTATCTATAAGCAGTTTAGATAAACGACTTTTGAGTTGTTCAGAAAGCAAGACCGTGCTACGCAATTTTGAGTACAAAAGCCGAAAAGTTCACATAAATTTTGTTTAATTTTGGATTATCTATGGCAGAGTTGTTCCTCATAGATAATCCAGTTGACCAGTATAATATTTTATTGCTAGGTAATTATTCTTAGGTATGGTATATTATAGACTCTATGTAAATCAGCTATAGGTTGAACAAGGCATGGTGACTTGTACAATCCGTGGAGTGAGAGCACCTGGTGACCTGTATACAGGTGTCTCAAACCTATCTGAGGTACCAGTCTCTCACAAACCGTCTACAGTTTGTTTTACCTACCGAGTAGACCTTCTTTTGTAAGAGAAAATAAATCGCTGTTTTTTTTCCATGTGATTGGCATCGCACGGCTTGTAAATTGAGTATTTATATTTTTATACTACTTGAATGATGGAACAAGCAGATGGCCCACCTGATGTTAAGCGGTAACCTCTGCCTATAAATAGTGCATTCTCACATAGGTCACGTCCACCTAGGACGCGCCCTATGTGGCATTGCACTGCGCCCGCCACCCTAAGACATAAAGATGAAAAGTCTCATGTGCCTGTAATTTCACCGGCACCCATAACCTTCAAACCGGAACACAGCAATGCACGTATTACTGTTTTGCGGCAGAAATAGGCATGGTGGTAGTACTTCCCCGGAGGAACTCTTTCACAAAAAAGCTCTACTACTACTAGTAGAGTAGTAGACTAGTTCCTGTTCGATCCATTTTGCTGTTTTAAAGTATAATTATTGAATTTTCAATATAATTTGCACCGTTACTACTTACAATCCTTCCAAGTCGTCAAGTCATGTTTTAGTAAAACGGTGGCCGTTTTCCAAAAACTTTGGTAGACAAATTACACAAATTTGAAAAGTCACGCAATACACTTCCAATTTATTTCACTACACTTGTGCTCTATAGACGAGCTAAATTGGGTAAAATGCCACCAAAATTGCACAATATAACTCAAAAAAACTCTAGAAAATTAAATAAAATTAAATAAGACTACGTTTATTTTAGAAAATGTCGGAAAGAGTTGCATAACAAGTCTTATTTACAAGAAAAAATCGACAAGAAACCTTATCGCGTTATCTAAACTAAAAAAGCCGACCTATAAATGAAAAAATAGTATAGATTATTGTGAAAACGAATCGTCTTAAGCTAAGGCCAAACCAACGCGTTCAGCCCGCGTCCTCAGCGGCGTGCACGGTGGCGATCAATGGTAAGACAATGGATCGCCACCGTGCACGCCACCACAGACGCGGGCTCAACGCGTTGGTTTGGCCTTAGATTTATAGTTTCTTATGTGGTAATTCTACGGATCAAGAGTGTTCATATTAAGCATTATTTGTATCTGTTTAAGACACTTTACCCATTTAGTACTGTTTGAAACAGAATTTAATCTCTTACGAGCAACCATACGTGGCAAACTAAAGTCATATGTTCTCGTAATGGGATCAAACACATCGCGTTGTCCGAGCCACTGCGCCGGAAAATGTTCAAATTCGCCGTGCCTCGTGGAGACAGGTGTTTGTGAGTTGCGTAGCCTTTGAAAACAAGCTTTTAGCTGAAAGTTTTTTTAATTAAAGTCTATTAAAATATTAAGAGAGGGTATCTCTGTAAACTTCGTTTCAAATTAAACAGTTAAACTGAACTGTATACTTAGGTAGACGCCCTAGGCTATAACTAAGAATGGCTGTTGCCTTTGTCTGTAAAATTTAGGTAGTTTTTTATTTAACGAAACAAATGGTTACTTAAACATTTTAAAGATATAGTTTCATAATTGGCAAATATATCCAAATATATATGTATATAATGTACATACATAGACACACGCCTTTTTCCCCGAAAGGGAAGGCAGAGCCTCATATGGGCCCCTTTTCACCGTGGGTTATATCTTTGGGTGGCTTTTCATCGTGGGATATAGACGTGACAAGTGGTGAGCTCAATTAGGATATAATTGATAATAATGACCGTCCTTTTGTATCAAAACACCGGTTATATTTTTGTCATATCAATGTTATACCTATGGCTCTCAAAAGACCATAATAATTTGAATTAAAAAAAAAAACGCCCAAGTGCGAGACGTACTCGCGCACGAAGGGTTCCGTACCATTATCTATAAAAACGGAAAAAATATCACGATTGTAAAAAAAAAAAAAAAACACTTAAAAGTGGTCACCCATCCAAAAACTGACCTCGCAGATCATTGCTTAACCTACATTTGGAAAAATCACTTTTGTTGTATGGGAGCCCCCTTAAATATTTATTTTATTCTGTTTTTTAGTATTTGTTGTTAGAGCGGCAACATAAATAGATCATTTGTGAAAATTTCATCTGTCTAACTATCATGGTTCATGAGATACAGCCTGGTGACAGACGGACAGACAGACAGACAGACATACAGACAGCTGAGCCTTAGCAATAGGGTCCTGTTTTACCCTTTGGGTACGGAACCTTAAAAACAGTGTAGGTTATGGATTCTAGGTAAAACTACAGAACTATTCCTTCACCGTAGCCTCTACTGAGGATTTCCCTACAAGTATCTCCATCTCTCAGTATTTAAACAGATACTCAGTATTAAAATTAACAGTCAGACCATTAACCGTAGTTAAACTCCTCTCGTGCCAGTCGGCATAAGGATTATTAGTTTTAAGTTTAATCTCAAATGAACCCTGATATTTAACTGCTATGAAACCGTTTGGTGTAATTGAATAATTTAGTAGGAGACCCGGTAATTATTGTTTAAAGCACAGATAAAGTAATACTATACTAGGTTTAAAGTAAGTGTCTTTTAATAATAAACTACGCATTTAACAGTAAAAGTCATGAATGTGGTAGTAAGCGGTAGCCTTTTGATGCAGAAATCTTGAATCTAGTCTTGAGCTTCGACGTCTTGAGTATGTATATACCTACTATAACTTAATTCGTCATTTATTAGGTACTTACTATTAATGCAGTGGAGATGAGACCTTTGAAAAATATGTGTGGTGTGACTTTGAGAGATACAATGAGGAATAGTGTGATAAGAGAGCGTTGTGAAATTAAAGAAGACGTAGTGACTAGGACTGTGAAAGGTATGCTTAGATGGTTTGGACATCTAGAAAGGAAGGACAATAGTAGATTGACGAAACGGGTACCTAAGACGAGCGTGAATGGGACAGTGGGAAGGGGAAGACCTCGGCAAACGTATTCAGACCGATCACAGACGTTCTGAAAAAAAGCTAGGTACGACGAGCATGTATGAAGAATGTGATGAGCGTGAATGAAAGCAAGAGGTGTGTCAGAATCGTAGCAAGTGGAAATCCGTGGTCTCTTCCTACCCCTCTTGGAAACAGGCGTGAGTTTATGTATGTATGTATTTTACCATTAAGCGGCACAAGGAAATGTTTCGAAGGAACCTTGGGCGAGGCAGCCTGCATTTTCAAAACGTTTCCAGCAGCGCCTCTGTGAACTTTTAGAACTTTTAATACATAAATCAATTTTGTAACGGCTGTCTAGAAAGCTCAACTTTTGTGAAAACTTATTTAATTTGTATTATTCTTTCTGTCATCGACATATCTCCTAAAATTAACAAGTTTAAATGATAGTAATAGTAGACTTAAAAGCAAATATTGATAGAAATCCGCAAATTGATGTACCAGGATAGACGTTTGGAACACGAGTACTTTTATTTATTTATAAGCCCGAAGTTTCCCACTGCATGGCAAAGGCCTTCTCTCTTTCCAAACATTTATATCGTGAGCTATTTGTGGCCAGTCATTGCTGTGGGTGTCAAGCTCATCCCGCCATCGCCGTCAGGGTCTACCACGTGGCCGCCGCGCGTTCGGAACCCACTCTGTGGGTATCTTAGCCCAGAGATCCCCGGGCATGCGGCTATCGTGTCCAGCCCAGTACCACTTTAGGTTTCCAGCTTTCAGAGCTACATCGGCTATTTGTGTTTGGGAGCGCAGTATCGTATTTCTTAGGAGTCAAACTTATAGACGAGTAATTTAGGTTAAAAAATATATATGAGCGGTAGTTCTTAAAAATATTCCCAAACTTCATCAAGTTTTTGCATGTCTGTTTTTTAGAATCCTGTCTTGTGTGTATGTTTAACAAAAAATTACTAAGCAATCTCCAACCTGGAAGAGCCAAAACTTGGTATGTTTTGAAAATATTTTTTGTGTTTTTAGAAAACAGGTGGCCGAAAGGTATTGTTGTAATATTATTATATGTTTTTATTTTAATGTTATGGCTCGACAAACTGTCTTACGGCCCGCCTGATGGTAAGCGGTTACCGTCGCCTATTGACATCTGCACCACCAGAGGTATTGCCAATGCGTTGCCTGCCCTGAAGAACTCTTTTTACAGTTTTTTTGAAGCGGCTCATGTTGTAGTTTTTCGGAAACACCACAGAAGGGAGCCCATTCCACAACTTGCACGTATGGGGGAGAAAAGATCTCGTAAAGCGAGCTGTACGAGATACCCACGTGTCGATGATGTGAGGATGAGCTCCCTTGCGTTGTCGAGAAGTGCGATGATAGAACCTGGAAGCGGGTATGAGATTGAACAGCACCTCAGAGCACTCCCCATTATAGAGCCGATAGAACACACAGAGCGAGCCGATGTCTCGGCGCAGGCTCAGGGGCTCTAGTGAACTGGAGAGCTTGGAGTCGTTGACGATTCTAACGGCTCTTCTCTGTAGAGAGTCAAAGCGAAGCAGCTGGTACTTAGAGAATCCGTGCCATAGGTGAGAACAGTATTCCATGTGCGGCCGAACTTGCGCTTTGTAAAGAAGTAAGCGCTGAGTTGGCGTGAAATACTGTTTTGCACGGTTAAGCACCCCAAGTTTTTTAGAAGTTAGAGCTGCCTTCACTTCTGACTGACTCCCATATTGGACCTCTTTAGAAATTTCGACTCCCAAAATCCCAATGCTCGCAGAGGTGGAAAGAGGAATGCCCTGAAACTGCGGCGCGATGTTAAAAGGAGCTTTTTTTGCCGTGAATGCACACACTTGTGTCTTAGTGGGATTGAATGTAACCAGATTTTGGATACCCCAATCTGAAACTAACTCTAAGGAGCTTTCGACTTCAGACACAATAGTATTTTTAGAACAGGCTCATGAAGACACCACATACGACAGGTTTTTGAAAAAAAATACAATTCCCATACATAACTTGATGACGTCATTACTGCCATGTGAATATTTTAAAGAACTACCGCTCAAAATGATTGTTTTAACCTAAGGTACCGGTGTACCAAATGGCTATCCTGTACATCGATTTTCGGTTTTTTTAGGGTAGCTCGACCACTATGTGACTAAATATAACTCACAGACCAACTTGCTGGCTTGTTCTCGAGGCACTACACAGGCGCTCCCCGCCTAGTAGTAAGAAGGATCATCAAATAATGCCGAGCCGTGTTTGTTGCCTGATTCTTCTAGGTTTGGTCGCGATGGATCAGGAGTAAATTTGTTTAATAGACGATTCAAAATAATCCTAGTGATAATACTTTTGACTTTGAATAAATGTTCTCCAGTGGCGAGCACGAACTCGAAGATGCAGTGTAGGATGGTCATCTCTATGGACCGATGATAATATAATGATCATGGAAGTCGGTGGATGGAGGCGGCTCAAGATAATTCGTCGTGGCCAGCATTGGAATTCTTTCGGCTGATGATAATGATTATCATCAAAATAATGACTTACTCTTAATTGGCTAATATGGCTCTTATGAGCCATATGTAAAATTAAGAAAACTGATAGCTGTAGGCCATACTTCACTGAACTTAAAATACTTACATTACCCTGTCTTTACATCTATGAAATTTCGACATTTGTAAAAAATAGTATGGACCTTTTTATAAAGCGTAAAAGTAAACGGCACATCAATCAAATATGTTTTCCTTTAAGCAAAACATCATTGTATAGCAAGAGTGTAGTTTGTATGGCTGTGCGTGTTTACAATCATCTTCCTAAATCTGTACTAGATGCTCCCAGTCTTAATGTGTTCAAGGGAAGACTGAAAAAGATGCTAACAGGAAAAGGTTACTATAGTACACAAGAATTCTTTGGTGATAAAAATGTTAATGACTAGGAATATGTGACTAAATAGGACTACTTATGTGATTTTGAAAATTTTAATCTGGAGTTATTTTTACTGATTTATGTATATTTTGCATGCGTCAAACGCCGATTATGGCTGAACATTTAACTATAGCACTAACCACCAGTTACTAACCCATATGTCGCAATAAATGAATTTGAATTTGAATTTGAATTTGAAACTTGCAAGGAAATACCCCTTTTTCCCCGAAGGGGGGTAAGCAGAGCCTCAATGGGCCTCTTTTCACAGTAGGTAACACCATCGTCGAATAAAGACGTGACAAGTAGTGAGCTCATCGCCGCCATTGCTTACCACGACTGACTCTAACGCTAACGCTTTCTTCCAGTAATAACACATTCCATAATAAGCTAGCAGCCAGGACAAATCTTATACCAACGAATCTTATCAGCAAATTGCAACTAATATAGGTGCCTAATTCCACCATACGTCTAAGACAGCCAAAGAGCGCTGTCTGCCTATTCAACCCCATTCACCTGTCTGTTACTCTCTCTAATCAGCGTGTTACCGGTAAGTATTATATTATCTCTTATTTTGTGGTCTATGTCAGTATCTTTAGACACACGGTCCAAACCAGATTACCTATGTAGGAAACAGATAAGCTTCTGGCAACAGAAACGCGTTGGCGTTTCAGCCCGTTTATAAGTTACGGGGCGGGACGGACACGGGGTGCAAATTATATAACTTGTAGAGCTTTTTTGTGAGAGTGTTCATCCGTGGAAGTACTACCTCCATACCTATTTCTGGTTCATGAGATACAGCCTGGTGACAGATGGACAGACGGATGGACAGCGGAGTCTTAGTAATAGGACCCCGTTTTTACCCTTTGGGTACGGAACCCTAAAATGGTGTGTGTGTCAGCTCAAATGCCCGGCTGGATTTTACTCCAGAAAACATAGCGGACTTCACTTTTTGTACGATTTTAACACCCCATCTATTTGCTTACCGTGGGCCTTATTAGAAAATCTATTCCATAAAATCGATTTTCAAATAAGATAAGGTCAATAAAACTATTGTTCTTGACCATTGTAAATAATTATGTAGTACCAACCTAACTTTGAGCTCGCTTTGACTCAAAGGCAACTTGCCCGTTCTGAAATTGCCAGGAGCTTCATGATCTGATCCCACCATCTCCTTTTCATCATACGACAAGCAGGCGCACGGCTCAGTAGCATCATTATCTCATCAGTATACCCAAAATTCGCACTAAGGGTTTCGGTTCCACCTTAGGAATGCGAAAAGCTAAGGAATGGCACAAGTTGCCGTCGTCTGTCTTTCCTGAAAATTATAATATGGGTCTCTTTAAGGCAAGAGTGAATAGGTGCCTTCTAGACCTTAATGGTCCAACGTCAGCCGCATCTTCACTTACCAACAAGTGAGATCGAGGTCAATCGAGGGTCTATCATAGGTAAAAAAAAAGCGGCCAAGTGCGAGTCGGACTCGCCCATGAAGGGTTCCGTAGCAGGAAGTAACATAATATAAAAGTTCTTGGAAGGATTACGATTAATGACGTATTAAAAAAAAAAACTACTTACTAGATCTCGTTCAAACCAATTTTGAGTGAAAGTACATCATATATTTTTTTAAGTTTTTTCATTCTCTTATTTTGGAAGTTATGGGGCTTTTTGTTTGGGACACTTTTTACCACTTTGGAAGTGTCTCTCGTGCAAACTATTCAGTTTAGAAAAAAATGACATCAGAAACCTCAAAATCATTTTTGAAGACCTATCCATAGATAACCCACACGTATGGGTATGATGAAAAAAAAATTTTTGAGTTTCAGTTCTAAGTATGGGGAACCCCAAAAATAAAAAACTACGTACTAGATCTCGTTCAAACCAATTTTGAGTGAAAGTTTACGTAATAATGTACATCATATATTTTTTTTAGTTTTATCATTCTCTTCTTTTAGAAGTTACGGGGGGGGGGGGAGGGACACACTTTTTACCACTTTGGAAGTCTCTCGCGCAAACTATTAAGTTTAGAAAAAAATTATATTAGAAACCTCAACATCATTTTTGAAGACCTATCCATAGATACACCCCACCCCATACGTAAAGGTTTAATGAAAAAAAAAAATTTTTTTTTTAAAGTATTTTTTTCAGTTCTAAGGATGGGGAACTCCAAAAATAATTGTTTTTTTTTAAATTTTTGTGAAAAAATCTTAATGCTGTTCACAGAATACATCTACCTACCAAGTTTCAACAGTATAGCTCCTATAGTTTCGGAAAAAAAAGGCTGTGACATACACGGACAGACAGACAGACAGACATGACGAATCTATAAGGATTCCTTGTCTTTGACTACGGAACCCTAAAAAGTGCTTATATTCCTGTTTACTTATTGATCGTATGTAAACTTATTTTAATTTTAAATTTAGGTCCACGAAAATTATACAGGCCTCGTAAAAACGTGTGTGTTTGTTCTGGGTCGTGTCGTCCCGTGGTTGCTAAACCGACCCTAAGGATGAAGAGAATAAGGCTTCAGCGCCGGTGATATTCAATATAATGGATATCCAATAAGCTGAAGGTCGAGGTTATTTGCTGTGTATTTTTGGGACATATTTTGTTATGTAATTTTAGGAGTATTTTGTTGCGAATCGGCGATTTGATTGAGGATTCACAAATACGATTTCAGTTCAAAGTGGTTCCATTGGCAAAATCTACTATATTGTGAATGGTTATTTTATTTTGAGTTGGGCCGGACACGACCTATTTATATGAAGGCAACTTATAAGATCTTGAATGGTGGACAAAAACAGGCTGAAGAAACCTAAGTTGCTCGCGATGGCATGTTGGGTCAACAACATGAAGAGTCAATAGTTTATTAATATTGATTTTATTTACATCTGTAATTACAGGGTTATACCTAATTCAATCACAGCCCGGTATCACCCACTGCTGGGTATAGGCCTCTTTTCTATTTTGCCAGCCTCCTCTGTCCTGTGCGTCTCTCAACCAGGTATTTCCCGCGACGGATACGATGTCGTTGACCCATCTGGCTTTCGGACGACACGGATTGCTTCGGCCTGACTTCGGCCACCACTCCGTTGAGGCTTCACTCCGCCGGCCGTCGCCATGTCTGGCCAGGTGTCCTGCCAAGCTCCACTTGAGGTTTATTACTCTGTCTCCGACGTCATAGACTTTCGTCCGACGACGGATCTCAGTGTTGCGGACTCGGTCTAATAGTGTAATGCCAAACTTACCAATTAACAATCAATTAAAATCATCTGTAATATTAACTACAAAAGCATAAAAACACACAAAGTAGCTATGATGTGTTCGGCCTGAGAATATACCCCTCTGTTTTATCCCGTCGATGTCGTAGAAACTGATTAACGCATTATACTAAGGAATGAACAGCAGCATCCACCTCAATACGAATAGGTACTGTGATCACCAATTGCAAACCATGTTGACTATGGTAAATCCCTCCATTGTATTCTATGGGGAGGTGTCGTCCATCATTTGACGTCTAACGGCCGATGATGATAAGAAGGGTATTCACGCAAAACAAAGAACTCTGAATTACACAAAATGGCTGCTCCAGACAGGAAAATATTTGATACTAGCTGTCTTTTGCGGTTTCACGCGCATTATTTATTCACCCCTTCAGGTTTTTTGAGACAAAGTGTAGCCTATGTCCTTCCTCACTATGCAATCTACCTCCTTGCCTTATCAAAATCTGTTGAGAGTATTTTAGACGAAAACGTAACAGACAGTCAGAGCTACTTTCCCTTTTATGTATTTACAACGGGAGGTGTCCAGGTAAATTTAATCAAAGATCTAAGCAATGAGTGAGGCTCAGCGGAAATTGAATTAGTCTCGACTTAACTTCTTTCATTTAAATGTCAGTTGGTTTGAGTACTGCCTGATATTTTGGAAAATACCCAATTTGACGGAAATAGGATTAATTTTGTTTTAAGTGAGGTCCAAAGGTACGCTTTTTGGAATTTGGATACGATGAAATATCTTTGGAATTAAAATAGATTAACGATAGAAATTTAAATTGGAGAATAAGTCCCTAATTGTGTAACTGGGATAAAGGCAGGAAGATGAAGATTTCACTCCAGCCCTTAATCATCCCAAGATCAAATACTAATAAATTACGGATAAATCATTTGTTCCCCTGTTTACAGGTCAATACAAAGATTTATGATAAACTAGCAGCAGGCTACAGGAGTAGTTAAGTATTTTATCTTGCTTTCACGCTAAAACGTCTGGACAAATTTTGATGAAATATGCAGTGGTGTGTTCTTCCGTCTACTGGTAATCGTAAAAGTTGACTAAGGGACTACCCGGACTTAACCATGATAGTTTCAAAAGTTAATGTCTTTCCATCTTGATATATTGACATAGTTTCTTCTTTTTCAGTACGTGGAGGGTTTTAGGTAATTATTAAGTAATTATTAAAAAAACGCTAGTTTCTCACTAATTATCCATCGAGAAAAGCTAGCAAAGAAGATTAGTATCACTTACACGGATGACTGATCCTAACCCAATAACGCGAAGCTGTTACAGTTGATGAGGAAGTTGGCAAGTCGAAGTATTTTGCGATAATTACCCGAAAGTTAGTCTTTGGCAGTGAACATCAAGTTTGAGCCCCTAACACGGGTGGAGATAGGGACATTGACCTTGAAGTGAAAATCGATAGCTTTTAAACTCTTCTTAAATTGAATTTAGAAGCTTACATGAACACTAACACATATAACACTATCAATAAATAGTATTTTAAAAAAATTAAAAAAACACGCTTTTATAGCTAACCGAACTCGAAAATAGAAAATAATTTTCAATTTCAAGAAGTTTATGTTACACTAGTAAAAGATCGAACAATCAATCAGAATTTATGAACATTTTTTTTTTTTTTTTTTTTTTTTTTTTTTTTTTTTTTTTTTTTTTTTTTTTATGTTTTTTTAAACATTTCCGACACCACGTGGAAGCAAGACACTTCACTGTATTCACAGACCACAAACCAATCTGTTTCGCATTCCACGGGCACAAGGAAAAATGTTCACCACGTCAATTTCGCCATTTCGACTATATCGCTCAATTCACAACGGATATCCAACATATATCTGGTAAAGATAATGTAGTGGCTGACACGCTCTCACGAATACAGGAAATAGTGCAACCCATAGAGTTGAGCAACCTGGTGAAGTCACAGAATAACGACACAGAACTGAAACAACTCTTAGAAGGAGGGACATCACTAAAACTCGTCAAAGTTAATGTACCTGGAACTAGACTGGAACTTTACTGCGACGATGGCACACCAACTCCACGACCCTATGTACCAAAAGAGCTCAGGAGGCAAGTCTACGACAGCCTACACTCATTAAGCCATCCCGGCGCTAATGCCTCATTAAGACTAGTGGCACAGCGTTATGTGTGGCCTGGCATTAACAAAGATTGTCGCGAGTGGACAAAGCTCTGCCATGCCTGTCAGCGCACGAAGGTCACACGACATGTATCACCACCAGTAGGAACCTTTAAATTACCTAGCGCCAGGTTCAGCTACGTACACATAGATCTCGTCGGACCTTTACCCCCTTCAGATGGTTACCGTTATTGCCTCACCGCCGTCGATAGATTCACACGATGGCCTGAGGCGATACCCTTACAAGACATAACGGCCGAAACAGTCGCCAAAGCTTTCTTGTCCAACTGGATATCACGTTACGGTTGCCCTACAGAAATCGTGACAGATCGCGGAAGACAGTTCGAGTCCGCATTGATGAAACAGCTTTCAGAGCTTGCTGGATTTCAACGCAATAGAACGACTGCGTATCATCCTGCCAGTAATGGCATGGTCGAACGAATGCATAGACAGCTCAAAGCGGCTATAATGTGCCATGAAAGCCCAAACTGGACCGAAAGCTTACCTTTAGTACTCATGGGTATGAGAAGCGCCTTTAAAGAGGACATACAGGCATCACCCGCCGAACTCCTTTATGGCGAACCCCTCAGACTGCCCGGAGAATTTCTGCAGCCATGCACTACCCTGCATACGACCAGTGACCTTACAGAATTTACAGCACGACTTCGTTCTATAATGAACAATATACGCCCTCAGCCAGCAGCAAGACACGGCAGACGAAATATCTTCATATTCAGAGACTTACCTTCTGCAACTCATGTTTACGTCCGAGACGACACCGTGAGAGGATCTCTTCAACCAGCTTACACGGGACCATACGAAGTGCTGCAACGAGGCGACAAAGTCTTCAAGCTACGGATGAAAGGTAAAGAGCAGACAGTATCGATTGACAGATTAAAGCCAGCCTACGTAATTACCACAGATACTCGTCCAGATACACCTCCTCTTAACCCTGAGAGCACAGATGCCAACGTTAAAACTACGCGCTCAGGGAGAACAGTGAGACCCCCTGATTATTATCGCCCATCCTAGGACGGTCTCTTGGGGGGAGTCATGTGGCATGCACGCCACAATACGTCGTTGCACAATCGTCGCGGCGTCGTGTCGTGCGGAGTCGCCAAGCCTCGGCGGATGGATGTGCCGCGGGGAGGTGGTACGCCGACCGGCCTGCGCCAGTCAGTGAGACACTCATACGCATGACATACACACGCCCGTTCGCCGGCGCCCGGAATCAATTACGCGTAGCGACGATTCCGCGTCAGACATACCTATCGTACTTATACCTTCGTACTATTTGTAGTGATTAGTTACGATCAAAATAAACGTGTCTACCTAACCGTAGGAAAGTTTCCGTTGTGTCAACCCTCACAGACCATAAGGTAGGCACTTGTGAAGTACACTACAACCTCAAAATAAAATAATTATAAAGTTTAAGTTATTACCAGAAGAATTCAATTCAGAATAAAAAAGCGTGGGGTGCTTGATAAAGTAAATGTAGCAATCATTATATTGGCAACTATCTATGAGAGGAGAGTTATGAAAAGTAGTAAAATGCACCCCACGCTTTTTATTCTGAATTGAAAGTTAATAACTTAAACTTTATTATAATTTTATTTTGAGGTGATAAATTCTAATTGATTGTTCAATCTTTTACTAGTGTAACATAAACTCTTTGAAATTGAAAATTATTTTCTATTTTTTAGTTCGGTTACCTATAAAAGCGTGTTTTTTTAATTTTTTTAATATATTATTTATATTTAATTTTTTAGTTCAATTAATCAATTAGTTATTTGTTGACATGTGGTATTGAAATTTCTCACAGTAAGGCCCTCTTACTCTAACTCTAATTCTAACTCTCTCTCTCTCTCTCTCTCTCTCTCTCTCTCTCTCTCTCTCTCTCTCTCTCTCTCTCTCTATGCAAAGTTTCAAATTAATCAGACTTCTGGAAATTGGTGAAAATTATGCTCAAAGATTCAGTTACATTCATACATACATACATAGATACAACCCAACCTAATAAAAGCGTGTTAATAAAAATAGATGGACTAAAACGTAAGTAGTTATTTACAGCAAAAAAAAGGTCTTTATCAAAACCTGGTTCTGCAAACATCGATGTAAACTTTAAATAATAAAATAAATAAATAATTCTGTACAGTTCACAGAACATTATCTAGCCCCAAGCTAAGCAGAGCTTGTGTTATGGGTACTAGATAACTGATATACTTAATACAATATATTACGTAGATAGATATTTTTTATTATACATAGAAAATACCCAGAACTCCCTGAACAAATAACTGCAGATCGTATAAATATTTGTTCGGAGGCGGGAACCCACAACCTTCTGCGTCGCAGGCGAACTCTCGCCCGCCGCGCCACATAGGTCTTCGAATAACGAATATGTGATGTTGTTTAAAATTACATCAATCTTCAAGATGTTCAAATTACAGCAATATTAGTTACAACCCCGACCCTGAGAGTGGGGACAAAGTTACAAAGTTCGGTTCCGACATCGTTGCAGATAATAGCTTCTATGAGTTATAACTTACTTGGAAACGCCCTGTAGGCTGTTGGCGAAACAGCCTGTAGGCACGCTAAATGAGATACAAATTGAGAGTTGTATTTATGTTGAGATTTACGAGTTTCGAAAGCTCTTCAATACAGGATGTCGCAGAATACTAAAGCTTAGGTGAAACACTAAAGTAAATCGGGAACCACTTTTTTCTATGACTTTAGGAGGTTAGGAGTTTACGTCCCAGATCAAAAAATAGGTATACAAATCCATGTGACACAAAGCGGCTGAAGAGAACCCATGTCCTGGATAGAAGGAAGAGTCCGAGAGAAGAATGACGAATGAGTCTGGATCCCAAACGCCATATTCCACTCCATACATCCACCTATAGTCCACCAACAGAATGCGGATATAAATTAAAAATAATAATAATAACAGTTAGAAATACTTTTGATCAGCTGTTTTAGAGAATACTTCTTTGAAGTTTCAAACTAGTCATGAAGTAAGTATAAAGTCCTAAGTTTAATTAAAATAACAGAGTTACTGATGTTCTGGATATTTGTCGCAAAATAATTATTCTTCTTTGTGGTTAGAATCAACCCCCTTTTGGGATACTTTATTACATGCTCTATGACACGTTGTTCCCGTATTTGAGTAGTAGATACATTACTTTGGTATAGTTTCTAGCTGTTGGTGTCAAATCAAATAAGAATCCGCCACATTTTTTTATTTTTTGTTATTTATTTAAATGACGGAATAAGCCTCTGTTTATAACAATGCATAACCGCAAAGATCAGGTCCACCTAGGACGCGACCTACGTCGCATCAGACTGCACCCATCACCCTGACAAAAAAAGGTGATACGTTCGATGTACCTGGCATTTTACAAGCACCTCTTCAAACCGGAGCACACCTTCTTCTTCTTCTTTCGTGTCGGTGGCTAAACATGACAAAATTTTATTGGACCAATAGGAAGCAATCGCTAAGCCCCTTTCCGTTGCCTGGTTCAGGTCTTCTAGTGTGCAGGTGGTCGGAATAAGAGAGCAAAAGCGCAGGTGAGTCATGCTTTGTATTGTTTTTTTTTTCATTTCTTTGCATACCAAGCACAGAGTACTTCATGGCAGAAATTTACATGGCAGTAGTACTTACCCGGACTGAACTCTTTCACAATAAACCCTACGTATACTCACAAAAAGGGTTTATTCAAATAAGCAGTCATATAAGTCGATTTCATTTGCGCCTCTACCGGTCAGAGGTTTGACATTGCAATTGATTTCCAAGTAGATTTGATTCGTCTATTCCCATTTTGCACCACTAGATTTCTACCCACTGGTGACAAATTGGAATTAAATTGCGCAGGAAACTAATGTAGAGCCCTGATATTTCTTAGAAACCCATGGCATAAGTATTTATGGATGGTCTGTAATTTATTTTATTTAGTACAGAAACACTTCAAATGCCTAAGATTGTATAACCAGGTCAAAAGAAGAATAGAACAGAGAGATTTATAGAATAATTTAACTTTTTTTATGTCATACTTGTGTCCGCCCGCATCTTCGCTCGCGTTGTACTCGGGTAAAAATTAGACTATTGTATCTTAATCCTAGTCATAATATATATGTGTACTAAATTTCATCAAAATAGGTGCAGTCGTTTTGGCGTGGTTGAGTAACAAACATACATACATAGACACACGCCTTTTCCCCGAAAGGGTAGGCAGAGCCTCAATGGGCCTCTTAACACTGTGGGTTGTACCATCATGGGAATATAGACGTGACAAGTGGTGAGTTCATCGCCGCCATTGCTTCCCACGACTGACTAAGCAAACGCTTTCTTCCAGTAATAACACATTCCATAATAACCTAGCAGCCAGGACAAATCTTAAGGTGCGTACAGACTGGTGAAACGTAACATGAAATGTATCATTCTGCCTTTTATTGCATGTTTTTTAGTAGGGCTATTTTGTGTAAGAGTTCGTCCGGGGAAGTACTACCACCATACCTATTTCTGCCGCAAAGCAGTAGTGCTCGCATTGCTGTGTTCCGGTTTGAAGGGTAAGGGTGCCGGTGAAATTACAGGCACATGAGACTTTTCACCTTTATGTCTCAGGGTGGCGGGCGCAGTGCAATGCCACACAGGGCGCGTCCTAGGTGGACGTGACCTATGAGGTAATTTACTGTTCATAGGCAGAGGTTACCGCTTAACATTAGGTGGACATCTGCTAGATCCGTCACTCAAGAAGAATAAAAAAAAAAAAAAATGTTCGCTGCAGTCGTGGACGCGTAGCACGCTCTTACCGTGCATTCACTACGAACCTCCCGCGTACGAGTATGTCTGTTTCCACACTGCGCGCCCCTTTGTGTTCGTTCGAAAAACCGACAAATCACGGATCGGTCCGCGCGTGGCTTGTAATGCTCGTAGCGTGCACGCGCGCAAGACGTCCAAACTATGAGAAATTGTTACAAACCTTTCGAGATACATTGTAGCAATATGTACGGCAAGTTGTTTCATTGCATGATACATTTCATGTTACGTTTCACCAGTCTGTACGCACCTTTATACCAACAACAACTACTTGTCATTCAGAAAAAATATCGCTGATACTCAAAACTGACAACTGTCACATAATGTACTAAATTACCTAAGGGTGATGGGTAAATGGCGTGAGAGGGATCAAGCTACTGGAATACCGTGAGGGTCTGGGTGTCGGCTATTGAATTATATTTTATTCGGACCCTGCAAATTTATTTTCAGCAGTATTCCAAATGTAGTTGATTTTCGTTTAAACGGTGGTATTTTGCGTGAATTGTTGGAGTTGAGGTTTTTTTTATTATCAATAAGTTTCAAATTCGATTGAAAGAGACAGCGAGGAGGTAGAACTTGGTGACGTCATTTGTGATGACGATAGCCCAGCTATAAAGGCGTCTCGAACTTATTCAAAAACGTTTTGTTCATCGTTTACTGATTTAAAATTACAATTCTTAGATAACAGTTTTAGCGTTTGTATATATTGATCAAATAAATTGACTCTCCAGGTTGCTGTTGCCGTTTGGCCAATCGACATCTCGAATATACTTCGTTTACTGGCTTTATGAACAGATCGTCTAGTTTTTGTTTAGTGTATGATACTCGTTGGAATCTTTAATGTACATATACAGGCGAGGCGATAGTTTTTTTTTTTTTAAATACTTGAATAACGGTACAAGCAGATGGCCCACCTGATGTTAAGCGGTAACCTCTGCCTATGAACAGTGCATTACCTCATAGGTCACGTCCACCTAGGACGCGCCCTATTTGACATTGCACCGTGCCCGTCACCCTGAGACATAAAGATGAAAAGTCTCATGTGCCTGTAATTTCATCGGCACCCTTACCCTTCAAACCGGAACACAGCAATGCGAGCACTACTGCTTTGCGGCAGAAATAGGTATGGTGGTAGTACTTCCCCGGACGAACTATTTCACAAAATAGCTACACTACTGACACATTTTCAGCGGTTGTGTGTTACCACACGCTGAAGCTGCAGCGCGGGCCAAGTATCAGCAATCCGAGGATGCACATATTGCCCAATCGCGTTGTGCGCACTTGGAACCGGTTACCAGACTCAGTGATCAGTGCCCCCTCAGTGAATTATTTAAAAAATAGACTTAACAAACATTTAAAGTGCACTGACAAGGACTAAGATACACACGCATCAGCTCCGAGAGCTGCCTGTGTATTATAAATAAATAAAATAATTAAACCGAACTGCACGTTTGGTTAAGTTAGGAGTAAGTTTTAACGTTAACTCTATCGGCACCTACTCGTACTACTAAACCTGAAACTTCATAATGATAATGTTCTTACAACAACAATGAGGGTCCCCCTACGGCCTCAAAGCACTACGATATAGGCAAAGTTTCCAAAACTAACATTCGGCTATCCTGTGGTCGCTACCCTGAACTAGAATACCTATCAGTGTATACAAGCTCCAGGATCTCTAATTGGTGGCGCACCCTGTAATCTGTTCGTCTGGACCTCTCAGTAATACTTTGGACGTGTTTATTTGACCCTAGGAAACTTTTGGGTCGAGAATGGTACCAACGTGATATCGTTTCGTTAAATGTTTAATTGTATAAAGTTGGTAATGTTTTCGTAGTAAGAACCATCTGAAATATGAAAGTTACAAAGCTAACAAAGTCAGTGTGAGGTTTTGAAAGCAAAAACTGCCGAGCAGGCCAAAAAATTATGCCTTTAAGTTCGTCTAATATCACTAACTAGCTGAATACCCGTGTTTTGCTACGCATCGAACGCATCGGCGACCCTAAGCTCTCCAATACTCTAGAGCCACTTAGCCAGTCTCTTTGCGTGTTCTACCGCCTCTACAACGGGGGATGCTTTCTTGCGAATGCGAGCTTTTTGATCTCATCCCCGCATCGAGATTTTACCATCGCTCTTCCCGGCACCGTGACAAAGCTCATCCACACATCATAGATCCCTGGGTTTCTCGTACGACTCTTTTCTCGAGATCGTTTCTTCCCCATACCTACAAAAATGAGCTTCCTTCTGAGGTTTTCCCGCTTAGTTACGAAATGTGTCGTTTCAAGAAGAATGTTCTTACATTCCTTCAGGGTAGGCAGCGCATCGACAATACCCCCGGTGTTGCCGACGTCTACAGGCGACGGTGGCCGATTTAAATCGGATAAGCTAGTTTGCCTATTAGTTTCATAAAAAAAAACATGACATAAAACTAAAACTTCGTCACCCATTTTTAAGGGTTATTTTGAAAACACCTAAAATATGTGTTCAATTATTCTGCAATTTTAAGTACACATAAGTTAAGTTCAAACAAAAGGCACCACGTGATAAAAAAATCCCATACAAACTTTAGCACCCCATTGCACCCACTTTTGTGTGCAATGCACCGTTTCGATAAATAATTTCATAAGAGCTTGCTTTTAAAATCATTTTTTTATTCAAAAAAACTTGTTTCAATGAGACATGATATTTCAATTCAATCTATAGATCCACCATCTTATCTGTAGAACCATTTACCTACATTTTTCTATCATCTAAATACATTTCATACAACAGTTGGTGGATCTCTAATTAAATTCTTGATGAATGGCTTCGGGTGGTGTTGCCACTATAGTTCACCAATGTCACGTAGTAAGTACAAACGAAGGAGAATGATCGGTGTTTAAAAAAAATGCTTGCTGAAAGATACACGATAGTTCAAATTACCTCTTCTAGCTCTTATAAAATGTGAAAGGAAATTTTTAAATTGGAATGTATTCAAAATAAATTATAGCTGGCCAGTTTTTCAAGCATAAAACCTTATTTATATAAAAAACTTCAACAACACTCTTATGTTTTTTTTATAGATAGCAATTATTGAACAATAATGTCAAAGTATTGGTGGAAATATCTATTTCAGCCGCAAAGCAGTAGTGCTCGCGTTGCTGTGATCCGGTTTGAAGGGTATGGCGCTGGTGAAATTACAGGCACATGAGACTTTTCATCTTTATGTCTCAAAGTGGCGGGCGCAGCGCAATACTGCATAGGGCGCGTCCTAGGTGGACGTGACCTGTTGGGACCTGCTTGTTCTGACACTCATTTAGTTAAAAAAACTAGGCATAAACTTCAAGCAATTTTTTCACAAACTCTTTTTACTCTGGAACGAAGATTAAATACGCGACAACTGCACACCTTAAAACAATAAAAAAAAAAAAACCACTACGTGCCATCTAGTTTACAGACTATAAAAAACTTAAATGAGTTCTTCAACTATCTCTATTATCTTCAAGTTAAGGGTTTGATCTGTCTGAAGGTCTGTCGTGTTTTGGCCTGATTGAATCAATTGGAGTCCGTCTACAGTCTGTTAAGATATAATTGTACCGAGAAATCTGTTCTTGATTAAATACATTTTAGGGCTAGCAGAATCCTTGATAATTGTGTCTTTCAAATTAATTGGTGGTAAGTCAAAGGGTTTTAGAGTGTGAGCAACTTTCTTGGAACCAATTAATAGGTGCTATTTATAACTATATTAGACAGTATCAGTTTCGCTATAAATGTATAGTGTATATAATATTATTTTATTTTTATCTCAGGGACGCTTCCGTCTGGTAGTGATTTGGATCAGTTTAGCTACCTTTAGATCGCTTGCAGCGGTCTTCAGGTAGCATAACTGTTTCATATGTATTTTGTACATACCTTGTATTATTATTTCTGTAAATAAATGTACATATAATAGTTATTAATATTATATGTCTGTTGTACGGTCCACAGTTTTCTTAACGAAACCCCGGACTTAACTATTAACTATTATTGACTACTTAGATCGATAAATCTTTTACCAGCGTTTCGTTATAGTTGTGAGTTTTTTAGGTACTAAATGCCTGAAAAATCCATAAATATGAAAACCCACTCCTAATTCAAAATATGTAATTTTTTTGTATATTTATTTACATAAAGAATAATACAACTAATACAGGTATGTAAAAAATACATATGAAACAGTTGTGGTACATGAAGACCGCTGCTAGCGATCTAAAGGTAGCTCAACTAATCCAAATCACTACCAGACGGAAGCGTCCCTAAGATGCTGGCTGCAAATTTGATATGACTGGTTTAATTTTTGGAATTTGGTGTAATGTTTGGAAACTAGCTATAAGCATGAAACATTTAAAGTTTCCAAAAAGTATTTAATTTAATTTATGTTTGATTTAGATCAGTTGAGCTACCTTTAGATCGTTAGTAGCGGTCTTCAGGTAGCATAACTGTTTCATGTATTTTTTTAATGTTGTACCTATCTACTTGTATTATTTGTATTATTATTTCTGTAAATAAATGTTATTTGTGAATAAGTTAATTATCTCAAGCAATTTTAAAGCTCACTAGTTTTTAACTACCAAACTTGATTTAAATCTTGTTGCGTTTAATTGAAAATACCTACGTTTGTAATAGATTCCGCATCTCTGGTAGTCCCATAAGAAAAGCCTGATGGTAAACTATTTCCCTCGTAAATTGTTACTGAAGTCATAACTCAGAGGAAAGTCCTTAGAAGATGACATTCCCATTTCATATCCATTATTGCGTGTGAGTTATCCAGGGCTGAGTGTGTACAGTTTCATGATTTTATTCAGCGTCAAATAAATGCTCAAGGTGTCAGGTTGAGGAGGTTCATCGGATGCCTGACACGAGACACCGCGCGTGATGATAAAGCGACAAAAATGTACTCTTATTACTTTTTACAAAGGTGTATGTATGTTAGTTTTAAGGTTTTAGTGCCGCAAAATTCCATATATCAGATATTATTTTTAACAGATTTATGTTTTTCAAGTAAAATATGTAAGGATACTACATTATAATTCCGAGGGATCGCTTTACCAGAAACACGATAGGACAATAATCTCTCGATAGAAATAAAACCAAAGTTACGTCTGTTTTTTGGCCAGATTCGATTGTTCACAAAAATGGTGCATATTATTGGGTAAAAAATTGGATATGTAAAATCAATACATGCCACTTCAGTTGAACTCCGTGTGAAGGAAGACATTCTGACTGTGGATGGAACATTCCTCAGTATTGTCTTGTCTCGCAGCAAGTCGAACAATGCAGCAACTTAGTACATTTGACGTACAGTAAATAAAGTGCGGAGCGAGTAAAGTGCGCGCGAAATACTTTAGGGCTGTCACTCTTTTACCAAGACTTAGTAGCATTTTATAGCAGTTTTGACTTTATAGCAGCCATCTAAGGTCTAATTGGTTTAATAAATGGTTTGTAAGCAAATATACATAACATACACATAAACGCGATGTCAAATTTAAAATAAAATTTGGATGTGAGTAATTTTACTTTCTGAAACATGAAATACAAAAAAACCTTAAGTAGCAATTACCCGGCCACGTAATGAATGAATTAATGACGAAATTAATGTTGCTTTTTGTTATTTTGTTTCCAGTTCTTTATTTTTATCAACTTTTCTCGTTGTAGTTGAAAGAAAATCAGATCGTAATGTATAACTTTTAGATGCATTCATGTTTTTTTGAGATAAAATAACACTCGGTGCAACAAGAAGTCACTTTCCGTTCGATTCGACAATACGTCGATATAACAGACAGAATATTATTTATTAAACCAGAACCAGAGGGTGTCACCCCTAAAAATCATCTCACGATAAAAGCCAAGCGAAAAGAACCGTTTAAGTCCCCATTTATTACTTCAGCTACTCTATAATTTGTGTATTCTTTTACGGAATTTAGCGTAACAAGCGCTAATATAAAGCACAAACACACCATGGTCCCCGTAATTGGAAACGTGACGTTAACGATGGTATTTTTTACAAGCTTTATAAATATTAACTTGCAATGTATGTCCGGGTGGAATATGTTTGTCCGGGTGGATCTTGCAACTGAATTTTAAAGCAGTTATCCTCAACCGATTGAGCTGAAATTTGGCACACCTTTCAAGTTCCGATGACAATACAATATTATGGTGTCGGCGAGCTGATCTGATGATGGAGACGGAAGGTGGACAACATAACTTCTCGATGGCTAATAGTAGACTGGCCGTGTTTGGGCTCATTTTGATTCGCACACGGTTACGATTACTAATTTTATAAAAACTTATATTGAAAAATATATTTTTCACAAAAACTTATTTCACATCCGTTTCTTATTTCTATGTTATAAAAGGGACTAGAAAACAGCAGTTTCTTTGAAATAGTAGAATGTAAGATATTATTTATTGTGTGGACAGGCAGACATTTCTGCTGAATAAACGCTGTCTAAATTAGACGAGTAGTTCCTAATAGATCTTTGGCTATGATCCTGTGGGCTTTGATCTTACACGTTCCGTTAATAGCACACAGCTTTTATAGTGCAATCATTGACTTTAACAAAATAAACACAAAAAATTATAATTAAATTATATACAAAAAAAAACGTGTGATGTGTGCAAATGAACTTTTGACCAGTAAAAAAGCAAACCACTGCATTTTTGGATGCATGTTTAATGTGAAGTTATAGGTTACGCTGATTGTCTAGTGGGTGAAGTGGTTCTAATCATTTAGATCAAGATCATCTAGACATTATTTTGTTGGTATGGTTAGACTGTGATTGTAATTTCAAAACTTTCATTTAATGTTTTAATGTTCATCAAATTTATGTGTGGTCTATAATCGGCAGTCAAATATATTATATTCATTGAAATCACTAGGATCAGTTTGGTAACACCTTACGCAAGCCACCTGTATATAGATAGAAAACCACCTGCTCGACAATGTCCAATTACATATCATGCAACCTCAACGTAAAGTAATGCATTATAATTTTAGTGATATGAAGTTGTATGAAACTCCCTAGGGAATAAAGTTATTTGAATTTGGAACTTCAAATTCGTGTGGAAACTCGAGGAAAACTCTAAGTAATACTGTTTATAATTCCATATATGGGGAACGAAAATCGAACTGGCCACCATAAGCAGAGCTCAAAAAAAAAGGTGCGTTTACAAAGAATGTGAAACAAAAGACGGTATTTGATGCTGTGATTTTCAGTGAATTTGTATTGTCTCGCAGGAGGTGTGAAAAGTAGAGTATGGTCCTCTGGAATAAAGCCTGTCTTCGTCTTGGGCAGCTTGAACCCCTCGCTTCACTCAGGACTCTACATAACTAGAGTCCCTCATCGTTACGCTCAGGGTTCAATATGCCGCCCGCGACGTAGGACACTGCTTTATTCCCTTAGAGCATAATCTACTATTATTGTACAACACAGAAATTAAGCCACAAAAACATCAAAAACAAACTTATTATGGAAGTACAATGGACGCTCTCGTACCTATTAATGATCTCTGCCAGACGACCTTGAGACCTATTTTATATACAAATTTTTATCTCTAGCTCTCTACTCTAAACTCAAAGACAGCCATTTGTAAGAAATCAATGAATTTATGTTTATAAATTTCATGTCACAAAAAAAGAGAGCATCTCAAAGAATTATGTCTAGATAAATTTTATTGGTCCTGACAGGCCATGTTTCAATGACCTCTTTACTCAACAATTTCGGGATTGTCTGTCCCTTCAGGGATGCGACCCCTAAGATACCCACCCGCGTAATTGCTAAGGCTTTCATTCATAAAAACCGTACTCAGAAGTTTGTGAGAATTTTCATCTCCTCGAAACACTTGCATGGTTCCTTTGGATTAATAAACTGAGTGTAAATTTAGTTATTAGAAATTATAAGGACAGGAAGAAGAACATTCGGTCGTCAGGCAGACCAAAGTGTGCGGCACATCCCAGACACGCGAACAACCACGTAGATTACCAACAGGTGATATTGTGGTCAAACAAAGGGTTATCTATGTAAAAAAAAAGAAAAAGAAATAGATAAACTGTGTTCTAATATAGGCTCAATAAACTGTGCGCGACCAAAACAAAAGACAACCTCTGTGGCGGGCAAGTAGCCGGCTGATATGTGCGAAGTTGCTAATTCAGTTAGCACCATGAGTCCAAAACAAAATCTACAGGTAGACCACATCAAGCCACAAAGAGATCTGGGTCTGGTCAGTTTCTTACTCTTGCCAGCAGCTGAAAATAAGAGAAACTGGTTTTTTTTTAACATTGATAGACCTCTGTTTGACCGTTCAGATCATTCAGAGAGGTGAGATCGATCACCTGTTGGTAAGTGACGATGTGGCCGACGATGGAGCACAAAGGTCTAGAAGGCACCTATCCACTCTAGCCTTGAAGAGACCCAGATTATAGTTTTCAGGAAAGACAGACGACGGTAGTGTATTCCACTCCCTAGCTGTTTTCATAGTTTGTTTGCCTAGTGAAGGTGAAACCAACGTTTAGTTCGAATGGAAGGTATACAAATCAGGTAAAGATACTGAGCCGTGCACTTGCTTGTCCTGTGATGGAAAGGAGATGGTGGGATCAGATCATGTAGTTCCTGGGCATATTTCCCGAAATGTTACTAAAGAAGGTCGAAAAGCATGCAAATTGGTGGTGACTCTGGATCGAAATCTCTGCAATATGCTGCTTACCTACTAGGTATGCCTGAAAGCTCTGCGTATGCATAAAATTATACGAACTGAGAAAGTATTATAGGTACTGCCGATGTATTGTAGGGCCATGGTACAAACAAGTCGAGCACGTTTTGTACAAGGAAAAGAGAAATATATTTTAATCTTTCTGGTAAAGGAGGACACAGTGGGGTATAATCTTTTTCATGTTCGTCAAGGGGGTGATGTATTCATGTAAGGATGTTCCACATACGGGAGTACTATTATTGTGTTAGCTTACAAATGCCTCATATTTTATTCCGATTTGAATGTTGTTTGAAGATGTTCTTTTGATACCCACTTTATTTTTAACCCCCGACGAAAAACGAAGGGGTGTTATAAGTTAAACGTGTGTGTGTCTGTTCCACCGTAGCTCCCGAACGAATGAACCGATTTCTTTTTTTTTTGTTTTTGTTTAAAAGGTGTATTTGTCGGGAGTGTTCTTAGTTTTGTTTGATCAAAATCGGTTTAGCAGTTCAGCGTTGGGGGTTTTTTAATTTTTACAAAATTAATTACTTCTATAACAAACAAACATCCAAAGTGTCTCACTAATTAGGTACATATTATATTATTATGTAATTTGTCTTGTTTACCAGCTTAAGATTTTTCAATGTAGCTATAAATAAATAAATAATGCTGGACAGTTGACACAAAATAATCTAGCCCCAAGCTAAGCAGAGCTTGTGTTATGGGTATTAGATAACTGATATACTTAATTCAATACATTACATTTTTTTTTTATTATACGTAGAAAATACCCAGAACACCCTGAACAAATATCTGCAGATCGTAAAAATATTTGTCCTGAGGCAGGAATCGAACCCGCAACCTCTTGCGTCGCAGGCGAACCTTCGCCCGCCGTGCCACAGATGTCGTCAAGGTATGCTTAGGTACTAACACTATGGACAATCAGTCTGTTTTATTCAAATTATCTGTTTTACTTACACAGATAATGTCATCGTATTTTTTATCGTACCTACTAACGAGCTTATACCCACCATCTACCCAAAGTAATTTGAAAATCACCTAAAAATTTAATAATTGTATTTGTAAGATCACAGTCCACAGGATCATAGCCAAGGAATCTATTAGGAACTCCACAAAACTGCCAACCCCGTAGGTATACGTTAGTGCCTTGTTCTAGAAATTGTCTCAATGCCGAAACACGACCAGTCTTCTATTATCCATCGAGGAGTTCCTTTATCTACTCTCTCTGCGTCAAACCATCACTTGCAACCTCTGCTCCCTGTCCCCGTCATCTGATGAGTTCACTTTCACTTTATTGTCCTCTATTGTACTGTATTTTAATCATGGATTTTAATTATCATTGTCAATATCAATTAATATGATGGGTGCCAAATTTCAGCTAATTCAGAAATAGGCAGGTGGTCGAAATTAAAATCATTAGATTTGCCTCCACGGACTGGAAATCAAGCTTAAGACTGCGCCAACACCAGACAGATAAATCTTCATCGATAAAAACGCATTGCGTAGCTCGAAAAAGTGTTTTCTATTAAATATCTCGTAAAATATAGATAATTTTATGAAACCTCTACTGTAAACCCTCGGCTTTGTTGTATTGATTTTATTAACGTACGTGTGTGATTGGAGATACAAATAAACGTTTTATCTATCTATCTATCTATTTCTCAATTTTTTTACCCAATGATATGCATTTTAATAAACAATCGAATCTAGGCAAAAAATAGACGTAACTTTGGATTGTTTTTCTATCGAGAAAATATTATCCAATCGTGTTTCTGGTACAGTGATCCCTCGTAATGATAATGTAGTATCCATGCATATTTTTAATTTGAATAATATACTTGATTTAGTCTGTTAAAAATCAAATCTTAGATTAGTAATTTTGCGTCATACCCCACCTTAATAAAAGCTTGTAATAAAATAGTATGTTAACATCCACATATGGTTAAGTAAAGGCACAAATACTGGCGAAAACACTGTTAAAATAATTATTACATAACTCACATGTAAACTTGTGTTTAACGGAGAACCCAACAGGAAACCAGCAAAGAGAAACAAACAACACAATCAAAATATTGCTCACCCAAGTTCGCCACAAACACCCAAACTTGCCCAACAGGTGTAGAACTTAATAAATAAATCTGCCTCCGTGATTTAGAGGCTGAGTTCGCGAATGTACGGCGATAGTTTGTTTTCATTTATTTTTATCGGCTTCTCGGAGAAACGAAACTTAAGATTAACTTAAAAACGAGATAAATGCCTATTTCTGCCGCAAATCAGTAGTGTTCGCATTGCTATGTTCCGGTTCGAAGGGTATGGGTGCCGATGAAATTACAGGCAATTAATTGTTAAAGGCAGAGGTTACCACTTAACATCGGGTGGGCCACCAGTTTGTTCCGTCATTCAAGCAGTTAAAAATAAAAATAAAAAGTTCAAAAAATAGCAGGATTGGCAGGCGGATTGGTGATCGAAGTTTTGTGTTAAGTACCTACCCAGGTGGATGTCCCATCCCCTGATGTAATCCATTAGTAAAGCTTTTACTAGATCCACGGGAAGAGACGAGGAGTCAATTCCTAGGCTGGACACACCCCGTCACCTGACTTAGCGTCATCGACTTGGACTTTCGATGGTAATTATAGCTGCTATTTCTGGAATGAGTAATTACAATAATTGGTGCCCTTTCGCTTCCAAGGCTTCGAGCAAACAGATTCCAACAATAAAACAATACCAGTCAGCGCGAAAACTTCGCGGAAAACTGTCATTCTCCTGACAGTAAGGCGTTAATACTGAAAATTCGTAATTTCCTCGATCCGACGGGTACAAATTTGCAAGCCCCGGAAAATTGGGACAAAGCCCGCGATTTGTCAATGTGGGCTTATGAAATTAGGTTATTGATGAAAATTTATACCACCTTATTACTCTTACAGAATTAAAACGAGTTGTAATTACGTAGGATACGTGATAAAACAATGTTGTTTTTTTGTGGAATTAAATATAACTCTTTGTGGATTGGTTAATTCCTCTGTAATCTAAATGCTATTTGCCTTCTCTTTTTAGGGTTCCGCAACTAGTCAAGGAACCCTTATAGTTTCGCCATGTCCGTCCGTCTGTCTGTCTGCAGCTTAGCTCAGAGACTCCCAGTTCTAGGAAGCTGTCATTCGACATGGGTATACATTATTAATCATGAAAAATAAAATCTTTTTTTAGAGTCTCCCCTACTCGTGAAGTGGGGAAGTTTCCCATGGTGTGGGTGGGGTGTTCTTTGATAGGACACTCAAAAATATTACGGGTATGTGCAAACCATTTTTCGATTCAGATATTCGTTTCTAGCTATGGACACGTGATCACATTTGAGTAGGGATTGTTCTTCTTCTCTTCTTATAATGGCTTCTGAGGAGTGCTGCAAACAACTTCGCCAAGATCAAGTTCTTCTTCTTATCTTAGGTAATGGCTTCTGTGCATTATTTGCAACAATTTAGCCAATGTCAAGTGATATAATTATTATAGTTTTATAGTCAAGTCGTTAAGAGTCTCCGTCTAGTCCTAACCCAGTTTAAATTGTGGCTGAAAAACTGAGTTTTTACAGGAAAAAATCCACCATTTCGAAAAGACTCGCAATACACTCAAATTTCACTACATCACACATGTGCCATTTATCCAAGTTACACCGGTTAAAATGCCACTAAAATTACACGAAATAACTCGAAAAAACACATTAAAATGTAATAAAATAAAAATGACGACGTTTCTTTCAAAAATGGCAGATTTCAACCAAGATCAAGTTATATAATTACTATTTTTTATCGACAAGTCATCAAAAGTCACCGTCAGGTCATGACCCCGTTTAAATGGTGGCAGAAAAACCGTAGGGTTTGCAAGTTAACTTGTATTAAAAAAAAACAGTTCATTGACGTAGTAAGCATTGTGTCACCATGTACATGTCAATGTCAATGATTAAGTTGCCACCATGGACGTATTTAATTCCATGGTTGCCACAACACCAATGACTAACGAATCCTTATTGGTTTCGTTAGTCATTGCACAAAACACACAATTTTATTTAAATTCTAAATAGTTCACATCCTATCCATACATTTTGACCTAAATAAATCAGGTCAGCGGCTCAGCCAGAGTGGTCCTCCATCAAGCGACGCCCTATGGGCGAACATCATCCACGATAATGGTGTGTGCATTGCAATGCAGAACGTATACACAAGTACAATGTACCTATACCACGAAATATGTTACGGATGTTAGCCCAATTAAGATACAGAAATGGCGAACACTATTATTCTAAAAAGATTGTTATATTTTACGTAGCTGCTGAGCTATTTAGTAATTTTCCCTAAATAGTGCCCTTCCGTCTCCTCCTGTGGATATAGTGAAAACCCGCCCGGATATACGGATTACCCGCACTTGTTAGTAAGATTCGTTGGTATAAGATTTGTCCTGGCTGCTAGCTTACTAGAAGAAAGTCAGTCGTAGGAAGCAATGCGGCGGCGATGAGTTCACCACTTGTCACGTCTATATTCCCACGATGGTGCAACCCTACGGTGAAAAGAGGCCCAGATTCTACCATCGAAAAGGCGTGTATATGTATGTATGTAGTAATTATAGTTATTTTAATGACCCTATTATTTAAGTAATAACTTTTTAAAATCAAAATGTGGGCTATAAGTCTGACATCAGGATTGGGGGATGCTTCCGTATTGATCTCATGCATTCATCTCACGAATATTTATTTCCGGATTCTGCCCAAGATGTAGGCCGTATTCATCCCACGAATGAGATTGGTAAGCAACAATCTTTTTTTATAAAATTTGTTGGATCAAAATCCATTATCAATTATTTATTTATTTCTTAAACAAACCATAAAATAACCCAAATCTACTTAGGCATGATGCAGATGTAATTTATCAAAGAAATGATCCATAATTGCTCATGACCCATTCAGACGAAGACAGATAAAAACATTCCAAAAATTGCGCTAATTTAAAACGACTCTTATCTCATCAGCAGCGTTTGCCTGCTGCGGCGTTTTTAAAGAATATCCTGAATTTCCTGCCCATTATACGTTCTGTACCATTAAGCGACTCGAGCCTCGCTTGTACTCGCAAGTAGCTTGCATACATACATAATTATGCAAACATTGCATACATACATTTAAGTACATAGGTTTGAATAGCTCAATATTATTTGTGATAAAAAAGGCAAATACACAAGTTTTTACAATAAGTTGTTTGCTCCTAGTCCTATAAATGTTCTTTTTTAATACATACACACATAGACACACCCTATTTCACCTTTTCACCGTGAGGAAAAGACGTGCTGAGTGGTGAGCTCTTCGCCGCCATTCACACGATCAGTCGTAGGAATCAAGGGTGGCGATGAGCATAGAACACAGTACAACCACACTACAACAGTACAACAGGTTGACCAGAACAGTGTACAGTCGTAATTTTTCTAAAATTATGCCAAGCCACGGTAATTTAAATTATATTAATTTTTAACTCCTGCTGACTTTTCGTTGAACATTCTAGTATAAAATTCAAATTGTACAGTAGTTTCGAGGCGTAATCATTTTCATAAAAAAATGGTTAATTTCGTTTACTTTTAGTAACCTTTTTCGAAAACGTTGTATTTTGTTTTAGAGATGTTGTAGATACAAATATAGACTGTTTATTATGTTTTTGGATGTAGTTTCTAGTAGATGGTTTAGTAACTAATCTGCTAGTAATCTCGAACCATACGAACAAGGCATAAAGATTAGCACCGCGCAATAAAAACTCATTTTGTTGACTCGCTTCGAGTACAGAAAATAGGTTTTAATGTCGGAGGCGTTATGGTAACTGCAAATTAAGCAGTAGGCGTGGCATTTATCCTAATGACGTTAATTCTGTCTCCTGTAGGCACGTACTAAGTATTGTTTATACAATGGCAGTAAGTAATGAACTTGAAGATGCTACAAAATTGCTGGGAGGAGTAACTGTTTTAGGAGTACGATATCCCCAAAGTGTTATGGATCTTTTAGAATGGGTCCATCGGGTTTGAGTAAGACAAACACAAGATAACCAGATGTTGCTTAGCACTATGCCTGACAGTGTCACACATTTGCTAAGTGCTAAGTATTATCATGGGCTTAGCAAACTACAGGTCCAATGTTGCATGGCAGGCTGGTCATCATTTATTAGGCTACGAATACTATAACTGACGACTATACTACGACGACCTCTGTGGCGCGGCGGGCGAACGTTCGCCTGCGACACAGGAGGTTGCGGGTTCGATTCCCACCTCGGAGCAAATATTTGTGCGATTTGCAGATATTTGTTCAGGGTGTTCTGGGTATTTTCTATATATAATAAAAATATCTATATAAGTAATATATTGTATTAAGTGTATCAGTTGTCTAGTACTCATAACACAAGCTCTGCTTAGCTTGGGGCTAGATAATGTTGTGTGAACTGTCCAGCATTAATTATTTATTTTATTTTATTTATTTTAACTAGGAATTGCAGTAACGTTGCTGTCGTCGTGTGTTTGGCTTAAGAATAAACCTCTTCGTCTCCTCTCGTGGATGTCAGAACAGCCGACCAAAAGATTATACCATGGCAGGGCAGCATCCAACTGAGTACTCACCAATACTGCGATGAATATATCCCCTTCAAAGTGTTGTGGTTGTGGGAAATTCCCCCATTGCATTATATGGGAGAGGCCGCGTCCAACAGTGATGATGATGATGATGACTAGGAATTTTGTAATGACAAAAGATTTTAAAAAAAACTGTGGTTGTCTTGTTAATTTTGAGAAGGAGTTGTGAGAGATTGCCAAGGTCAGGGACAAGGGGATTTGGGTACGACCTTGCCCAGCAGTCGGAGTTTCTCCAGAGTCGGAGAACCATGTGAGTTTCTTTCAGAGGCATTTATTTTCTTTAAAAAACTTTTCTTCTATGAACGTACGACTGACATTCATGGTGCCATGAGAAAGCAATAAAATTTGTTTCGAGACTAGGTCATAAACGTAACCTAAAATTTACTTTTGACTTGAGCTTGACCTTTTTTACGACTAACGAACATTACTTTCATTATTCGCCAGCGGATGTAATTTTTCATGTCATAAAACCACGTTTTATAGTTTCTAGGATAATGCCTAGACAGGTGACCAGCGTGCCGGAAAATTGATAAAAGATATCCTGGGAACCGTGAATGCGAGAATAATAAATGTCTCAGATTTTATGGTTCAGTGACCTGACAGGTATTGCCTTTTTATGATGCCAATAAAACATTTTTCGATGCCTACTACAATATTTTTTTGTATCTGTCCTTCGTAAAGTAATATTTGTAGACGGGTTATATCCGAAGGACGATAAATCTGACAGAAGGTAGATATGAAGGTCTTGTATGACACAATTGCAATTAGTTTTAACCGACTTCAATAAATAGGAGGAGGTTCTAAATTCGTGCGTGTTTTTTTTTAATGTAAGTTACTTCATAGCTCCGTCATTATGAACTGATTTGTTTTTTTTATTTGACACGATATACTGCTAGATTGGTCCCATTTTCATCAAAATCTAGTTCTGAGGATGGCGTTCATGAGGAATTGAGGGAAGTTCTCAAGATGGTTGGTAGAGCATACTTCAAAATGAGTCACAAATATTGAGATTAGTGGTACAAGGAGGATGTAACATTCCTTCTCTTTCTTCCAGTGGTACGAGTCAGTGGTATGACGTGGAGTACGCGTCAAATATTGTAGGCACACATTTTTTTTTTTATTCTACTTGGATGACGGATAAAGCAAGAGGCCCACTTGATGTTAAGCGGTAACCTCTGCCTATGAACAGTGCATTACCTCATAGATAACGTCCACCTACGACGCAACCAATGTGGCACTGCGCCCGCCACCCTGAGACATAAAGATGAAAAGTCTCATGTGCCTGTAATTTCACACATATAGCGATTTCGGTATTTTCAGCAACAAGTCAATCATATGCATTCAGGAAACGCCATTTGGTTAAGTGGAACTGATCAAGAAAGCCATTGGAACTACTCAATGATAAGTATTTCACGGGTAGCGATAAGGGTGATTTTCTGATATCCAATTGAGCTGAAATTTGTCATACCTACCTGTCAAGTTCCGATAGTGTCGCTGTCACAATATGATAGTGACAGCGAGCTGATCTGATATTGGAAACGGAAGGTGTACAACATAACTCCTCCGGAATAACCTTCGTGCAAAAGCTGAACTTGTTTTAAAACGTGACATTGGCGAAATTGTGGTCTATTCCGCAAGGGCCACTTGTTCAAGAACTGAACTGAACTGAACATAACTCCTCGATGGATAATAGTAGACTAGCCGATCAGCGCACTGTTCCGATCACTAATATTATAAAGTCTTGTACCTATTGGGGATAAATTCCTAGCTTTGAAGTCGGTTTTAAGCCGATACAAATCCACTGCTGGCCATAGGCCTCAACCATAGAATGCCACGACGAACAGACCCGCGCGCGATGTCCATAAAGTCTTTGGCCCATCGTGAGGTCTTTCTACACTGCATCATCCGGTTAGTGGTCGCCACTCGAGAACCTTTATTACTAAACATTTGTCAGTTCAGCGAGCTATATGGCCTGCATATTGCCACTTAAACTTGCTAATTCTGAGAGTGAGACAGTGATCTTGGTTCAGGTAGAAAATAAAAATTGTCACGTAAGGATGGCTTAGTTCATATAATTATTCCTTTAGGATAGTCTGTTCGCAAAGTTGCATGCCTTTCGATATTCTGTAGGTTACATTTCGGGAAATGTGCCCAGGATCTTCATGATGTGATCCCACAATCTGCTTTTCATACGACAAGCAGGCGCACGGCTCAGTACCATACTTACCTTATCAGTATACCCTCAATTCTCACTAAGCATTTCGGTTCCACCATTGTAATGCGAACTGCTAAGGAATGGAAAAAGTTGCCGTCGTCTGTCTCTCCTGAAAACTATAATATGGGTCTCTTTAAGGCAAGAGTGAATAGGTGCAATCTAGACCTTCGTGGCCTAACGTCGTCCGTATAGTCACTTACCACCAGGTGAGATAACGGACAATCAAGGGACTAAAATAGTTAAAAAAAAAAAAAAAAACTTTCTGATATGTCGATTGAATTTAGTCTGAAGCATAATAAGTTCGTATTGCCTACCTACCTACGTCATCAATCATCGTTCTAATCCTATTTTATTTTTCCAGGGCCCTATATACAATGTAAGGGCACAAGGCTATCTATCACGCAGGCTAGGTCATTAAAATATTTCGAAAGGCTGTAAAATAAATGGGTGATAGATAAAGTTCCAACGAAAATTGAGGTCATGTAGCACCTTACACATGAAAGGCGGTAACTCCTCTCTAATTTATTATAGTGTCATGCGTGTTATGTCGATGGAGTAGTTGATTCTTCCTTTTTCTCAAAGGAAAATAAGATTTTAGGTTGTACTACGCTGGTTTTAAGTATAGAAGGGTTTAGGACACAAGCGAAATTATGATAATTTTTTCTTAAATTTGAGGTTGATAGATAGATAGATAGATAGAAAACACTTTATTGCACAACACAGAAAATAAGCTAATTAAGAATTAATATTAAACTAAACACGGAAGTACAATGGGCGGTCTTATCGCTATAAGCGATCTCTGCCAGACAACCTTGGGATGGACTGGAATTATTTGCACGACATAGAACGGTGGCTTAAAATCTGGAATACAATCTCTTAAATTAAAAATAAATAAATATAACAAATTACTACCTAATTTATAAATTTATACTATGATTACACAAATTTATATATACCTACCTAAGTATTTATACAATTTATATTATTAAAATATGCAACTAAAAAAAAAAAAAAAAAAGGAATATCATAACTTGATAGGTTGGTGCTTCATTACCATCTCAATCTGCTTGTAAAAGTCCACTGCCAGACATAGGCATATCCCATATAAATGCTACGACGAACGATCTTGAGCAGCCTCTATCCACCGAGTTTCAGCGGCTGTAAAATGTTTTTGGTCCATATTCCGGTCCTTCCTACACTATGCATCGTCTAGTTCGTGGACGCCATTGAAAACCTTTGTTCCCCAATGGGGCTATAAGTATGAGCTTTTAGGGTGCCGTACCAGAAATGGTACCAACGGAAACATTATAGGATCACTTTGTTGTCGGTCTGTCCGTCTGTCAAGAACCTTTTTCTCAGGAATGTGTAGAGGTATCATGCTGAAATTCATATAAAATAGGTACTCAGGTCTACTGTCCCTTGGAGCTGTGAAAAAATCAAACTTCTAAACCAACGCAATCAAAAGTACAGCCGTTTATGCTGCAAATTTTCGACAGTCAAAACCTACAATGAACTTCCCGTGAACTCAGATAAAGGAAAAATTGCGAAAAGTATACATTTTTAGTTACAATTTTTTTTTCATTATTTTAAACTTACTACCCCTTTCCTCATGATGAATTCATTTAGCAATAAAAATATGGGTAGTTCTTCAGACACAAAATTTTCGATGTCTGTGGGTATATTTCTGAAACCAACTAACAAAACGGCATGTTATTTTTTTATACATATAATTTAGCTTTAACCCTAACTGGGACAAATAATATTTTTAAAATAATTGCAGTGTAGGTATAAATTAAAAATATTAGAAGTTAGTTCTTCTGATTCATATGACGCGTCCGCTTGCCATTTTCCGGAACAAAATTGTCGATGTCACATTTTTCCTTTGATAAATCAATATAAATTATAATTATATTGAAAGGAAATGAACTGTTCTTGTACAAAAAAATGTGTATTGGTTATAACTACCTTAATATGTTTATAAATCGGTAATTAAGAAGTGTCCGGCATATAATACTGATTAATATGGCGTAAGCTTCGCTTGACCCTATTTGGTTAGGTAGTAATAATGAGAGTCTGACTTCCCGCGTGGGGGGAAGCCAGTCGTGCAACGGACGAGCCAGAAGGTGGACGTGCGGCTGGTTGGCTTAGATCACGGTGTTACAAAGGTCAATGTCTGATTCATCTGTTCTTGGTTCAGGTGGAGTTTTGATTACAATGCATAATTTATAAAATTTATTTTATTGTTTTCCAGCTTCAATCTGTATTTCGTGTGATGCTTTTGGGTTATAGATTCGTGTAGAAAAATTACAATACTGAAGTCTGTATGTCTGATGAGTTATACATGATTGAAGGCAAAATCCTGATTCATCTGTGCCTGATTCATACGGTCAAAACACCATATGAATCATAAAATAACGAAGTTTTTCTCCTCTCCAGCACGAAAGGAACGCTTTTTTTGTGTAGTAGTTAATTTCTGTTATCTTACAATATTCTCGCTTTCCCAGAATTATTATATACTGTTTTAGAAGCCCCAAGCTAAGCTGGTATGGGAACAGCCACTTTTGGTTTTGGATGTTAAAGTCCTCCAAAAGCACTAGTTGAGCATCAGGGTACCGTTGTTAGGCCACATCCGCCACAGTAACCTGGTTGTCTCCTGATCTCCAGAGTGTGAACGATATAGACTGACATAGATGATGTTATAGATCAGAGGTTCCCAAAGTGGGCGATAACGCCCCCTTGTGGGCGCTGCAGGCCTAAAGGGGGGCGGTAAGAGACCCATAAAAACGGGGGTGTCAAATCAGACACACTTTCGCATTTTAATAGTTATTAGTATTACTAGATAGGTCATTTTCGTAGATAATAGACCGCGGGCAATCATGTTTTAACAAGTTTTTGTTAAATAACCCGATTTGTGCATGTTTAATCTTCGCTAATATACCTCACAATAATTAATTTAATTTGAAGTTATAGTGGTTTTTAAGTAGGTGAAAAAATGGGGACGCTAATAATAATTATGGGGGCGCTAAAAAATAATTTATTCTCAAAGTGGGTAGTATACAAAATATGTTTGGGAACTCCTGTTATAGATAAATAGATAGAATAACTCTTTATTGTACTCACCTTAGAATAATAAAATAACAACATACTTATATTATCTTACAAACTAGTTCAAGGTGATACAGTGGGTGGCCTTATCGCTGAGAGCGATCTCTTCCAGGCAACCGTTAGATGGACAGGATTGTAAAGAACGTGAGGGGAGGTGAAGTTACAATAAAAACACAATAAAGTTATCTGAACCTTTATCCACCAAAATCTACAAAGATAATAATTCAAGATCACTTTGGCGCACAAAACAAATGTCGCCCCAGGCATGAATACAGATACCAGCTTTTTGTTTAAAATTATGCTCCATCCAGAGCATAGCCTGGGTATGTCAGGTATGCTGTATCGTGAGGATATTGAATCTGCGTCTCCGTGAGCGTCACTTTTAAAGTAAGGCTTGGTGGGCGGGCTCTAGGTCTATTCAAGTAGTCGTTGGCAGCTGCTCGTCGGATCAATTGGCCATCAATGCCAAGGTACCTCAGGGGTCGGTGCTCTCTGCACCCCTGTTTCTGCTGCACATTAATGATCTGCTCATGCCCAATATCATTGGGTATGCAGATGACAGCACAGTTGTGGAGAGACACGTTTCCACTGTTCGAGCTAGTCAGAATGAAATTCAGGAGCTAAGAGCTTGTTGCAGCAATTGAATTTGACTATCAAGGCTGTGTCCGACTAGGGCGATGCTAATCTAGTTAAATTCAACGCCTCTAAATTGCAGGGTTGTCCCTTCTCGGTGAAAAAAAGTCAGTTTGTTCAGGTTCTCAATTTACGGGATGTACCTATAGATATTGGAGATAATCTTGAGCTCTTAGTTGTTTCACTTACGCTGACTCTCAACTTCGGCTCATATATTGAGTCAATAGTAAAAACAGCTGCTATGAAGTTGGGCATCCTGAATAAGCTAAAGCGTTACTTTACACCGGGACAGCTGCTCAGTTTGTACAAAGCGCAAGTCTGGTCTGGTATGGACTCGATCGAACGCAGAGCTTTCAGGCTTATAGGAGAGCAACATATGGCGGGGACTAGGATCCAGAGATTCTAGCACCGCCGTAAAGTCGCATGCCTTTCGATCTTCTATAGGTTACATTTCGGGGAATGTGACATACGGCAGGCTGCTGTGCCAGTAGGGGACTAGATTGGAGACTGCAGGGACGCTCGAACCCCCCAAGCATGGCCATCGTGTCTTCTCATACATTATCCAGTCCAAAGTCCTTTATTTCCGATAATGTTGCATTAAAGACTGTTGGAATGCAGTGGATATCACTTGTAGCAATTTTTTTAATACGTTCTTCCATAAAATAGGAGGAGGTATACATAGGAAGTTTTAATTTACATTTTGTATACAAATGATTCGGTCTAAAATTTTTATCATAATATGATAACGTGGATATCGGGAACGTTTTTAAATTATTTTATTCATTCCTGTTGTCCACGTTGGATTGGACGAAGCCAACGTGTATATTGGAAATCCAATCACAATGGATGTCCGGGAGGACATTTGCTGTCTTCGTGACCTTTAAGAACCCGATTTTTCCGTTTTATGGACTTTGGTGGACACCGGCTTAGATAAAATTATCTATGCTGGTTTATATCGGTCTCACTCTGGAGACTACGAGACAACCAGGTTGTTCAACTACATCTGTGAAGCGGCGGATGTGGCCCAACAACGTTATCGTAGTGCCCAAATGGTGATTCTGGGGGACTTTAATGCCCACCGCCAACAGTGGCTGTTCCCATACCAGTTCACTGACCATGCTGGGAGAGAGGCGTGTAAACTTGCACTCAAGCTAAATCTCACTCAGCTGGTCAATGAGGCAACCAGAATTCCAGACGGTGAGGCCCACACAGCAAACTGCTTGGACCTTCTGCTGACGAACGTGCCGGATCACCACTCAATATCAGTGTTGCCTCCTTTGGGTACATCAGATCACTGTGTGGTGATGTCTGTATCGTCATACTCGCCACCCGATCCCTCGCCCAGAGGTAGTAGACGAGTGTGGCGTTACAAGTTGGCAGATTAGGATGAGATGCGACATTTCTTCGCTTCTTATCCTTGGCGGCAAACCTGCTTTTCTTCTTGTGACCCGACGGTCTGTGCTGATGCCGTTTCGGAGGTGATCAAAAGAGCAATGGAGTATTTTATTCCATTCTCCGATGCTTCACCTTCAGGCAATGCTCGCCCATGGTTTAGTCCCGCGTGTGCTAGCGCAGAAGCGCTTAAACATGCGGCTTACCTAGCCAGGGTCGAAGCAAGAAACGGTAAAACCTCGGATGCACGGATTAAGAAGAAAGCCTTTAACAAAGCCGCCAAGTCTTGCAAGAAGGTGATACGGAAGGCTCGCTTCGATCGGATTGGCCGTCTGGGGGCTAAACTTGCCGCATACCCTGCGGGAAGTAAAGCTTTCTGGTCTCTGGCTAAGTCCGTGGAAGCGAACTTCAGCCGCCCTTCACTCCCTCCACTACTGAAACCGGACGGGTCCCTAGCTCACGCTGCGGTTGAGAAAGCAAATTTATTTGCTACTCAATTTGCGGAGGCTTCACGTCTTGACACTTCTGGCGAAACTCCACCCAGCCTTCCTCGGTGCGAAGCTTCAATGCAGGAAATTCGCATCCAGCAAAAGGAAGTGCTCAGAACGCTACGTAGTCTCGACGTGAATAAAGCTAGCGGTCCGGATGGTATCTCGGCTATAGTGTTGAAAACCTGTGCCCCTGAGTTGTCTCCAGTATTAACGCGACTTTTTCGCCTCTCTTTGAAAACTGGTGTAGTCCCTAAATCTTGGAAGCTCGCTAACGTGCAGCCTTTACCCAAGAAAGGCAGTCGTGCTGACCCTTTAAACTACCGCCCTATTTCGGTCACCTTAGTTGTAAATGTATGGAGCGTGTACTGAATAGGAAGCTCCTTGCATACCTCGAAGGTAACGACCTCCTCAGTGATGGTCAATACGGATTTCGCCAAAACCGATGTACTGGGGACCTTCTTGTGTATGCCACGCACATATGGAGCGAGGCCATCGAGAAATATGGTGAAGCACTGGCTGTTTCATTAGACGTCTCGAAGGCCTTTGATAGGGTTTGTCACGCTAGCCTTATTGGCAAGCTTCCTGGCTACGGACTGCCAGTTCAATTCTGCTCCCGGCTCGCAGATTTTCTGAGGGAAAGATCCATTCGAGTAGTTATTGACGGCTGCTCGTTGGATCAATTGGCTATTAACGGGGTACCTCAGGGCTATCTGCCATACTGTTTCTGCTGCACATTAACGATTTGCTAATGCCCGGTATCATTGGGTATGCAGACGACAGCACAGTTGTGGAGAGATATGTTTCCACTGCGCGAGCTAGGCAGAATTAAATTCAGGAGTTAAGGGATGAGATGCTGCAGCGTCTGAATTTTACTCTCAAGGCTGTATCCAACTGGGGTGATGCCAATCTAGTTAAGTTCAATGCCTCTAAAACGCAGGCTTGTCTCTTCTCGGCGAAAAAAAGTCCGTTTCTACGATGTACCTGTAGCTATAGGAGATCACCTCGAGCTCTTAGGTGTTTCGCTCACGCCTGCTCTCAACTTTGGCTCTTACATCGAGTCTAAGGCAAAAACAGCTGCCATGAAGCTAGGCATCCTGAATAAGGTAAAGCGTTACTTCACGCCAGGACAGCTTCTCAGTTTATATAAAGCACAAGTCCGGGCTGGTATGGAGTATTGCTGCCATGTTTGGGATGGTTCGGCCAAATACCAGCTTGCTGCCTTGGACTCGATCGAACGTAGAGCTTTCAGGCTTATAGGTGAGCAACATATGGCGGAGACTTAGATCCAGTGTCTCGAGCACTGCCGTTAGGTTGCATGCCTTTCGATCTTCTATAGGTTACATTTCGGGGAATGCTCCCAGGAACTGCACGATCTGATCCCACCATCTCCTTTTCATCACAGGATGAGCAGGCGTACGGCTCAGTACCATCCTTACCTCATTGGTATACCTTCTATTCGCACAAAACGTTTTGGTTCTACCATTATAATGCGAACTGCTAAGGAGTGGAATACACTACCGTCGTCTGTCTTTCCTGAAAACTATAATCTGGGTCTCTTCAAGTTTAGAGTGAATAGGTGCCTTCTAGACCTTTGGGCTCCATCTTCGGCCACATCGTCACTTACCAACAGGTGAGATCGAGTTCAAACAAAGGTCTATCAATGTTAAAAAAAAAACCTAGTAATAAGCGTAATAAAATATAATGTAGAAAAAATAACACAAATTTGTATGCATTTAGGTATATGTATAAGAATGCCGTTTAAAAATGTTTTACAAGAATAATTGTTGATTCATCAGATTTTTTCGGTAATATGATCACTGATAATTGTTTTCATAAATACAAATTATTGTAGTTGTTAAAATATGATTATTTTCTTAATACAGAGCCAAATATTTAAATATAATATTTCCGATTCTGATTCATCTGTAGCAAATTCTGATTCATCTGGGCACAAAATATTTGAACGTAGATATCTTGGAAACTACTTCATAAAAACAAGCCCCTCATTGAAATATATGTTCTTTGGTTACCTTTTTTCATATGAACATGTGCGACAGAGCAGAAAGTGAAAAAAAAAATTGCCCAGATGAATCAGTCGAAGTATGAAATTTCGAAGAACTACCCATATCATACATTTTAATTAAATACCTACAGGTTTGTACGAAACCCTCGGTGCGCGATTCCGGCTCGCACTTGGGTGGTTTTTTTTTTGTAGTCAAATCTTAATTAATTTTTCTGGTCCTTTTTGACAGCTACTCCCTCTAATTGAGACACGACCCTAGCGAGAACATAACATACTCACTGTCCCAGATATTCGATTTCTCGAAGCGTAGGCAATAAAATATTCAGTGCTATACAACTCGATTCAGAAAAGTGTAGTAATACTCTACCGATTTTTTATCTATTGTTAGGAGATTAAAACAGTCTCAAACACAGGTAATCAACCGTCAATCCACCGGCTCGGGCAGGCTCATGGATGCACGCTTTCTTCAACAAGAGACGATCACATTGCTATTTTAGTGAATAAAAGTATCTGGTATCCTGTATGCAAAAAATAATAATGTGTTTTTTGTAAAAATTACCTACTTTATATCATAATTATATAAGAAGATCCAAACAGTGTCTTTAACTCGTGTGTATATTTTTGTGACATTTCTAAGCATGAGCACGGACGTAATATAAATTAACCTCAATCTTTACCTAATTAACTCAAATAATATATATCGGGAATTTTGGCTTTATAACGACGCTTTAAAGGCGAGAGTTCAGTTTTGCTACACCTTTCTGCCTCACGCTCTAACAGATTAGGGGCATACCTTATTGGGCGTACGCGACACGGGACGACACGGGGACGACACGCATCCGTAACGAGCCTGCATCTCAGGCCGTAAATCCTTTTTATGGCCCGAGAGACTAGGCGGATGCTGTTTTAATGGATGTGATAGAAATAAAGAAGAGATTGTGTTTTTTCCCATACATTTTAGACTGAAATAATACACGAATCCCAACTTTGGACCATTAAGCTAATAATTTTTACCATTAAGCGGTCTTCAGGTAGCACAGCCGTTACATATGTTTTTATTTTTTATTTTGTGTTTACCTACTTGTATTAGTTGTATTATTATTTCTGTAAATAATTGATTTTTATGATAAGTACATGCTCAATTTAGACAATGCGCTCATTACCCAATGCTAATTAGTACAGGCAAATTCTGTACTGCTTCATTTAGTAAGTAGAAAGCTAATTGGTCCATGATTGCCCTGAATTTGCTGCTATTGTTTATGGATTATTAAGATTTATATCCTAGGTGATAAACCCGTATTTAAATAAAACAAAGACGTAAGGAAATATTTTGGTGTCTGATCTTAAATTAACTTATTAAACCTTCCTTTATTACATAATTATTAATAGATAGCTAAGGCACAAAAAAAAAAAGTTTAGTTCTGGGGTTAAATCGGATTATTATTACTATTACTATTTGCCCATACGTCCCATTGTTGGGAAAAGGCCTCCCCCCATTTCCGCCAGTCACTACGGTTTTGTGCAACCGTTTCCCATTCCCTCCCATAGGCATCCAGTTCATCTCGCCACCACATGCATGGTCTGCCGCCACGCCGCCTGGCCACTTCAGCCGCGCGGCCTTCTATCCCACATCGGCGACCTTGGTTTTGGAGCGCAGTATGGTGTTTCGGATTAATCCATACTAATATTATAAATGCGAAATAAACTTTGTAATAAAATCTAATGTCTCTAATCTAATAAATAAAAATAAAATCTGTCTATTATCTTATCACGTCTAAACAGCTGGACAAATTTAGACGAAAGTTGGCAAGGCAATAGATTGCATCCTGGGGAAGGACATAGGCTACCTTTACGCGGCTGAAAGTTTGGCCAATGGCTAGTAATGTTTAATTCATCATCATTATCATTAACCTACTCCAGTCCACTGGACATACATAGGTCTGTCCCATGGCGCACCACTGAGCCCGGTCTTCGGCTCTCCTGATCCAGTTTCTGCCAGCCACCCCGCACAAGTCGTCGCTCCATCTAGCCAGAGGGTGCCCTACACTACGTTTGCCAAGACGCGGTCTCCACTCAAGAACTCGTTTACTCCACCGGCAGACATGACCGGCCCACTGCCACTTCAACTTACTAATCCTTTGGGTTATGTCGAGAACTTTGGTTCTCGGTTGGATAACCTCGTTTCGGATCTTATCCCTCAGAGAGACTCCAATATTTAGTAGTTTATTAGTAATACTATTTTATTGTTTTTTGCTGGTGTCGAATTAGGAGTAAATGCAAACATTCAATATATTCTCCTGGCTCATCTAGTAAGGTGATATATTCCTTTTTATTCAGCAAATTTCTTTGTACCAGCAGCCAGCACTCGTGATCAGAGTCGCAATGAACCGGAATGTATAGATAGGGGTGGGGGTGGAAGGTAAGGTTGGCACATATCCGGCCTTAGAGTGGAGCCACAGAAGAGATAGTACTAATATTCAAATGTCTCACTGCGACTACACGAAAAAACACGCAATATTGAACCTTTAAGTCAGGGTATGAGAGCTCAGTTCCATGTAACAAAAACTGGCGTGAAGCGCGTTCGAAGATAATGACTAACTTTGATATAATTTTCTATAATAAATAAAAATAAAATAAAATAGCTTTATTATTCCTATAGGTACACATAAAAAAAAAGTTAAAAGTTAATGATACAAATAAACAATAACCTAACAAAAAACAAAGTAAAAAAAAAAACCTAAACACTAATTTAAAAAAATTGTTTATTATTAGGTACTTAATGTGTACGGACCGCCCGTGGCGGTGAAAGCCTCCTCCAACTGTTTCCATTCATATCTTCCTCTCGCTAATCTTGGCCAGAGATTCCCGGCCACAGCTACAACATCGTCACTCCATCGTTTAAGTGGTCGTCCTCGTCTACGCTTTTGATCTCTAGGAAACCAGTTAGTGAACACTTGGGACCATCTATTGGATTTCACTCTCTGTAGATGCCCTGCCCATTTCCATTTCAACCCCAATATTCGGCGTACTACATCTTTGGCTTCCGTATTCCTTCGAATGCTGGTGTTCCTTACATGATCTCTCAGTTTGATCCCTGTGAAACTTCTCTCCATTGCTCTTTGGCAAATTCGTAGTCTTTCCAATTGTTTCTTTGTAAGTGGCCAGGTCTGACAAGCGTAAGTAAGGCATGGGGTTAGGCAGATATTCATGGCTTTTGTTTTCTAATTTTTTATAATGCATCACGAATAATACTAGTAATTATCTACTATTGGCAAAAATGATCTTATTTCTTTTCAACCCCCGATGCGAAAACGACGGGGTGTTATAAGTTTGACGTGTCTGTGTGTTTGTGTGTGCCTGTCTGTGGCATCGTAGCTCCCGAACGGATCAACCAATTTTGATTTTTGTTTTTTTGAAAGGTGAATTTGTCGGGAGTGGTGTTAGCTATGTTTGGTCAAAATCGGTTCAGCCGAATGCGTTAAGGGTATTTTTTTATTTTTACAAAATTAATTACTTGGTAAAACTAACGTTCATTAGGATTTGCTTATTTTTAACCAACTTTGTATTTCGCCTTAAAACACTCGCAAGGTGTCTGCTTTTGACGTCACGAGTTTTACACAATGAGAATGTTAACTGTTGTTTAATCTGTGCCAGCCAGCGTTGTCGGTGTTTGGTTCGTGTTTGGTACTTCGATGACGTCACTCCTATGACTGGGCTCTGATTGGCATTTCGCCTATCATGGCGGACAGGCGTCAAAAATCATATTTTGTGTAAAAATCATGTTTTAACCTATTTTCATAAATTTCACTGGGTTTTTAATATGTCATCATGTGTATTCTAGTTCATTTTTAAAAACAGTAAAATGCATAGTTTTTTTTTTAAATTGCCACCCATCTTGACGATTATCAAGGCTATAAACTTGCCTTAAATTATTTAAAATATTTAAAGCCAATTTGACCTTTCCGTTTCATCCGGTTTTTATTTATTCACAACAACCCTAGAGAATTCATCCCCATTGTTTTTCAAGTAACGTTATACAACTTTGAATTCGGGGAAAAAGGCGGGGAAAAGATAAGATATCTCGCCTTAAATGCGGTTTTATGGGCTAAATTGCGTTACACAAGAATCTATGAGTTACATACGAATGAGTACTTTGAATGGAGATGGAAACTTTGGAAGAAGGTTTTTGTAAAGACGATATATTGTTTGAATTGAGCTGTTTTGTAAGTTCGGCGTAGCACAGTCGTAGCACTACCGTAGCAATGTCGTAGCACTGTCGTAGCAATGCCTTAGCTGGCAGAGTCCATTTGTTTGCCTTAGGTATTATTATTGAAGGCACAGAAAAGTTGTTTAAGTATCGTCTTACATTTTATTTCAACAAGTCTTTCTAATTACTTTACTTTAAGGTCGTTGATCGATCATATTATTTAGTTATAGAAAGAACAATACGAGTACAACTAATACTACTAATATAATATTTCAATCTATTGTGATGGATTAATATATTGAGTTAATTAGCTGTTATAGATAATCGCCTGAATAAAGTCGAAAACAATATGTTGAGTACCAATGACGTAGGTAATCTTAATAGGTCTGAATAGGGATAGATCTCATTATTTTATAAAAATACGAAGATGTTGTTAATCGATATCAGATACATGTTTTGTGATGTAATTCTTTTTCTTTTCTTATAATGGCTTCTGAGGTACTTCCAAAATATTCTCCAATGTCAATAAGGGGTTTTCACGGCCGTTTCACATCATGTTTATAGCCTTGAAAATAGATGGCGCTAGCTCCGTAGAAGCTAAAGAAGCTCTATCAAAATAAAGTGAAATGTCAACGTCAACAACGTAGTGATATATTTTCGTGATATTCACACAAAAGCCTGAACTTGTTTTAAAACGTGACATTGGCGAAATTTTGGTCTCTATTCCGCAAGGGCCACTTGTTCAAGAACTGAACTGAACAGACAATGCATTTGTTATTTTGACAAGTAATTTTGAGTCAGCGCCATCTATCGAGCCAAATCGAACTACTTTTATTTTATATTCGTTAGTGAAAAGCCCTCATTGATATAATTGTATTCTATATAGTAAAGCATCGAGCAACATACGGAGGCCTGCAATGCTCTAAGTAGTCAAGTCGTCAAGAGTCTCCATAACCCGGTAGTCTAGTCAAAATCCAGTTTAAATTGTGGCAGAAAAAACAAGGAAAAATCCGCCAATTCGAAAAGACACGCAATACACTTATATTTAACTATATCACACATGTGCTATTTATCCAAACAACAGCGTTTAAAATGCCACCAAAACTACACTTAAAAAACACATTAAAATGTAATTAAATAAAAATGACGATGTTTCTTTCAAAAATGGTAGATTGAATCCCGTTTTGTGATGTATTTGTCAAGCACATAATGTCGATCCGATTGAGCTACAATTTTGCTTAACTGTCAAGGTTCGATGACAATACAATATGGTGACAGCGAGCTTATATGATGATTGAGATGGAAGGTTGTGCTGTCTTATATGTGTAGTTAGTATTGTGTTGTTTCATTGGTTTTAGATTTTCAGATTTATAAAACAAATGCTTAGAATGTCTCGGAGTTTTCATATCTTCCACCGACTATCTTTTTAATCACCGGTCATTCTCCATCGTTTGCAAGCCTTACTTACTACGTGACATCGGCGAACTAGTGGCAACACCACTCCAAGCCACTCATAAAAAATTGAAATTGAATTGAGATGGAAGGTGAACGGAACTCCTCTCGATGATATAGTATAGATTGTTTGGGTTCATTTTGATATTAGCTCACGATTCCTATTAATAATTTAATAAAAGATTGTTTTAAAATAATAATTTATCAACAAATGCACATATTATTTCTGGTGTTTCAACAAATGGAGTTATAGGACGCTGTTAGTGAACTGTGTAAACACAAGTAATTAATTTGGTAAAAATTAAAAATACCCTCAACGCAATGAAACGGCTGAACCGATATTGATCAAACATAGCTAAGAACACTCCCGGCAAATTCACCTTTAAAACAATTAAAACTAAATCGGTTCATCCGTTCGGGAGCTACGAAGCCACAGACAGACACACACACAGACACGTAAAACTTATAATACCCCGTGGTTTTTGCGTCGGGGGTTAAATATAGTCAATGATGGCACTGATTTACACGTATATACATTATCTTGTTATAAATTACGCGTTCAAATCATTCATTCGAATCGAGGGTCAAAAATACATCAGCATACTATATTTTATAACGTGTCCGTTCAAAGGCTCCAAACGGCACTGAACCCGCACTAATGCGCTAATCGATGAGCTACAATTCTACTAAGTGTGCCACGATGACGGGGCGTAACACTATGCTACTCGTCTGTTAACATCTTTATGTTGTGAATTTTAACAATAACAGTAAAATACACGTAGGTTTACCTTAATTTAGTGTAGGTAGTAATGTCATTAAAAAAACCTATATATGTGAAAATAATAACGGCAGAAATATATACAACGAAGTTAAAAGGAAAACTATCAAAGCTAAGCAGACAGCAAGTTAATGAGTAATAGTCGAATAACCTATAAAGTCTTGCAATACGTATATACATACAGTGTTACGCATAGTTATTATAGAGTAATGATAAAAAAAAAAAAAAAAACTTTGTCCCGTAAAACACAACACAAAATACTATCGTGTTCATGTCTAGATTTTCTGTTAAAATCCAACGAAAGCAAAGAATAACGTAATTCAAGTGATGTAAGACATGCTATTTGCAGCTATTTGCAGCTATTTGATAGCTTGAAAACTCAAGTTCCCGTTTCCTTACCACAAATTGCTGATACTAATTTATTATGGCTTTACCTTATTTTATAATCAGCCAACAGACATGCAATACTGAAGATAGGCCGCCCCTTTTAATGCTTTGACGGACTGTTTTGAGACACTTCCATCCACTGACTTCCCATCCATCTAACTCAAAATTATCAGATATCAGGGTGCACGAATCACGTTCACTTGTGGTGCAAAATTCAAATTTTATTGTGTGTTTTGCCAATCACAGCTCATCAACACATCTTCAGATAGCAAAACCCAATTTTGTGGAAACTTGAAGAACTAACACACATGTTTGTGTCCCATAAATATCATTATTTTAGCTGCGAATATCATTCATGCGTTTTTACAGTATTTTTTTTGTTCATTTACATTCGTAGCTAAACTAACGATATTTATAAGACACTTTTAAATATGCGTTTAGGTCTCCTAGATTTTGCAAAATTAGGTTTCGCTATCCCAAAATGTATTATGATCTGTAATCAGCAAAAAACAATGAATTTTGCGCCACAAGCGTGCAGATATTTTATTCTGCGTCAAGTCTATATTATTTATGCAATGACGGTTATCTATTGCTACTTCTACTATCATGTCACTAGTTCTTTCCTTTCATTTTGCGTTACGTCAGAATCTAGGGGTCCTATTTCTCGAAGCTTATGAACTATAAATTAAGAGTTAGTAGCCTAGCAAATAGCCCTTTCCATTGAAAAACTAAAAAAAAAACGCATACGAGAATGTGTGTTTTCTTAGTAGAGGTTACAATAATTTCTCCTCAATTTTTTTTTTTTTCTCTCAATTTTTCTCTCCTCAACCTTGCTCACTAATCTCACTAAAAGGGGTGTCGCGGAGAATTCTTTTATCCATTTGTTGTCTCCCCAGACGTGAATATTTCCACATGTCGTACGACTCATCACATTACAGATTCTTCAGATACTCGCTTTCAACTGAATGCTTAGAGAGTAAGGTTCATATTTGATTGATCGTGAGATGTTGAGATAATCTGTTTTTTTTTCAGATGAATCGGCAATGAATAGCAAGTGTTTTTGTGACACTGTGCGGTAGGTTTTAACATAACCTGTGAGGTTATTGCGTAGTAGACTGACGTTTGATTTGACGTTTACAGTGGGATCCTCCGGGGTATTGCGTGGTATTCGTGGTATAAGACTAACGTTTGATGTCAAATACCAGTTTGCTATTCATTGCGCAGCGTATTTTAAATGGATGGATGTCTTCCCACAGGGCTACAATATGGGTAAAATCAAGAGAAATATCAATAGGGTTCTTAATGGTAGGCAACGCGTTTGCAATACCGTGGGTGTTGCGGGTGTCCATAGGCGGCGGTGACTGATTTGCATCAGGCGGGTCGTCTGCTCGTTTGTCACCTTATAACATAAAAAAATAAAAAATAAAACTGTTCTTGTAAAAAAGTTAAACACGCTGCGCAATGAACAGCAAACTGGTAATCGACATCAAACGTCAGTCTACTATCACGCAATACCCCGGCGGATCCCACTGTGGTGTCGAGGGTATCTGGAACTACGAGTACCATATAACTTTGGAACTATCATGGTTATGTGCATACTTTTCACACGAAACGGGATGTTAACCATGATGAGTTTTGATTGTTCCCGAAATTTTGCAAGTGCCATAATCTAGGCGCTTGGCAGAAAGTTTTTTTTTTTTTAACTTTATTAGACCTTTGTTAAGGTTTGGTGTTTGGGTTTGGTTGGGTTTGGTGTAAGGGGTTCCATACAACATCTCTCGGAACCCAAGCCAACCTCACCGGCCCGTGGTACACCCTGCCGACCAACAAACGAGGCTCTGGCGACCCACCAACCCGCACTGGACCAGCGTGGTGGGTAACGGTCCAAACCCCTTCCTTCATGATTTACAACAGAAACAATTGTCCCCAAGTGCCCGGCGACTCGGGGGTCAACGCTGATGATAGTAGGCCGATGACCCCTACGGTCAGGGGCGAGGTGAATCTCCGGGCTAGGGTCTTGAACTGTCAAACAACCCAGGCTATGAATATCGACTCCGAGAAGCTAAATATCCTGACCTATAATGTCAAAACACTACGCACAGAAGAAAAACTGGTAGAGTTAGAGAATGCTCTCGAACATATCAACTGGGACATTATAGGTCTATCGGAAGTAAGACGAGAAGGTGAAAACACTATAGAGCGTAGTGACAATATCTTCTTCCACTATGGATCCGGAAGCTACTATGGTGTAGGATTTTTGGTCAATAAACGTTGGAAATCCAATATCAAAGAATTTATAGCATATTCTGACAGAATTGCCGTTCTCAAATTTCACATAAAAGACAAAAAGACCCTTAACATAGTGCAAGTCTACGCCCCAACGTCATCACATCCCGACGAAGAAGTTGAAGAATTTTACGATCTGCTAAATAAAGCATGTGATGACCACAGATGGACGTGGACTATTGTGATTGGGGACTTTAACGCTAAAGTAGATAAGACCCAGGACCACGATAACAACACCATTCTTGGCCCCTACGGTCTTGGCGATAGAAATCTCCGCGGTGAACGGCTCCTTAACTTTGCTTTTAGTCAAAGTCTGAGCATAAGTAACAGTTTCTTTTACAGAAAACCGCAACGTCGTTGGACTTGGTTTTCTCCGGATAAAGTGACTAAAAACGAGATCGACTATTGTCTCGCGTCCTGTAAGCACATCGTAAAAAACGTAGAGATCATTAATAACATTAAGTTTTCTTCAGACCACCGACCTTTACGTACCACTTTACAATTTAATCTAAAAATTCATAGACTTCAACTTATCAAACACACAATCAAACAACTAAACAAATCAACGTTGATTACAAACAAGGAACAGTTCTGCTTAGATTTAAAAAACAGTTTTGACCTCTTGAACACATTAAGTTACGAGGATCCACAAACACAATACTCGCACATTCTAAAAAGTATGAAAACAGCAAGTCAAAATTTCAAGTTAGATAAAAGTAAAACTAACAAGCTCTGTAACTACAGCAAACTACTATTAGAAGAGAGGCAAAAGCTTACTATTTAAACTCCAGAATTTAAAACAAAGGACATTGAAGTCAAACGCAGTATTCGCAGATACATTAGAAACGCAAACGTAGTCAGATAAACTTGCATTAGAGAAAAACACATCTTTGAAAATAGCCATGAGGGGCATACAGTCAGGAAAAACATCAATAACAGGGATGAAGGACAGTAACGGAATTAAGCAAGGTGATAAAGGCAAGATACTGGATATATGTACACAATTTTACAAGAATTTATATTCTGATACGACGTCGACCCATAACACCTCGGGCACATACTCTTGTTCTGCGTCTATAACGCCGCCGTTCACAGGGCTTGAAGTACATCGCGCACTTCAGTGTATGAAATATGGAAAAAGCCCAGGAGAAGACGGCGTCAGAACGGAAGCTTTAAAAGTAGGAGAACGCGTTTTACTTCCCCACCTAACTAACCTCTACAATTCCATATAACCTATCGGTATATTTCCAAAAAACTTTTGCCATTCGAACATAATTTTACTTCATAAAAAGGGCGACAAAGCAGAAATAGGAAACTATAGACCCATAAGCCTAGTATCCCACGTATACAAAGCCTTCATAAAAACCCTAGAAAGCCGTATTTCAGGCCAATTAGACCAACACCAACCGCCAGAACAAGCTGGATTCCGACGGGGCCTCTCTACTACGGATCACTTGCACTCTCTTAATCAGATAATAGAGAAATATCACGAGTTTAAACTACCTTTTCATCCCATCTATTCGAAAAGGACGACTGGGTTCGCCTTTAAGTGCAACCAACGGTGGTGTTTTCTATGAGAAACTTTTAGCGGGCAGTAATGAGTTTTCCGGCGCACTTATTAAGTTCCTAATTCAAAAAGTGCGCGGCAAAGATAATTGCGGCGCACTTATTGAATTTGGAACCAGCGCCAAATAATTCGAATGCAAATATTGTTTGAATAAATACTGGCTGGTAAGACGGCCCAAAACCCAAAACAAAAAAACCCAAAACACACAAAAAACACAAAACACAAAAAAAAACACAAAAAAACACAAAACACAAAAAACACTAAAAAACACAATACACACAAAAAACACAAAACACAAAACACAAAAAAAAAACACAAAAACACAAAAACACAAAAAAAACACAAAAATACCAAAACACACAAAAAACACAAAACACAAAAAAAACACAAAAACACAAAAAAAAACACAAAAAACACAAAACACAAAACACAAAAAAAAACACAAAAATCACAAAAAAACACAAAACACCAAAAAAACACAAAAACACAAAAAAAACACAACACAAAAAAAAAAATACAAAAAAAACACAAAAAAGCACAATACACACAAAAAACACAAAACAAAAAAAAACACAAAAAACACAATAAAGCACAAAACACAAAAAACACAAAAAAACACAATACACACAAAAAACACAAAACACAAAACACAAAAAAAAACACAAAAACACAAAAAAAACACAAAAAAACCAAAACACACAAAAAACACAAAACACAAAAAAACACAAAAACACAAAAAAAAACACAAAAAACACAAAACACAAAAACACAAAACACAAAAAATCACAAAACACAAAAAAAAACACAAAAAACACAAAAAAACACAAAAAAAACACAAAAAAAAAAAAAACTACACAAAAAAAAAATACAATAAAAACACAAAAAAGCACAATACACACAAAAAACACAAAACAAAAAAAAACACAAAAAAAAACACAAAAAAACACCCAAAAAAACACAAAAACACAACAAAACAACCATTTGTTTTATTAAATAATAATATTACAATAACGTATGACGCGCCTTTTATTTTCTCATAGTGGGTGATGAAAAGCAGAGTGTATCACACGGGCGCAACATATATTTTTGGCTCGGGCGACGTACTTTGAATCCCTCGCTACGTTCAGGATTCTACTAAAGAATCCCTCACTTCGCTCTGGATTCAAAAAAGCGCCCTCGCCGTAAAAATATTATGTTGCTCCCTTATGATACAATCTACTATTATATTTAGCTTTCGTCGATTACTCCAAAGCCTTCGACAGCATCAAGCACTCTGCCATTTTCGAATCACTAAGTAACCAGGAAATTCCATCTTCCTACATCAATATTTTAAAACAGATTTACCTCAATAGCACTGCAGCAATAAAATAGACACTGTTTGACCAACCTTTAGTATCCAAAAAGGAGTAAAACAAGGAGACCCATTATCCCCAAAACTCTTCACATCTACCCTACAAGAAGTTTTCAAGAAATTAACAACAAGCTGGAGGGAAAAGGGCGTTATTATCGGCAAAAAGAGGTTAACTAACCTTCGTTTTGCCGATGATATTGTGCTATTCTCCGCTTCAGCTTCAGAAATTGAAACAATGCTGAACGAATTAAACATGGCAAGCCTCGAAGTTGGACTAAGTATGAACAGATCAAAGACCAAGCTTATGACAAATAGCACCCAGCACGTGGTACAAGTAGGGGGTGGGGATGTGGAATACGTCGAAGAATACCTGTACCTAGACCAATTAGTATCCTTCCAGGGACGACAAGATCTCGAAGTCACTAGACGTACTGAGAATGCCTGGAAGGGATACTGGTCAATGAAACACCAAATGAAAGGTACACTTCCTTTAACATTGAAACGGAAGTTTATGGACGTGTGTATTCTACCCATCCTCACCTACGGCGCACAGACCTGGTCTTTGACTGATCAACAAAAGTCCAAACTCGGGGTTTGCCAGCGAGCCATGGAGCGCAGTATTCTAGGAGTCAGACTGATAGACCGCGTTCGCAACAGTATACTGCGCTCCAAAACTCAAATCGCGGATGTCGGACAGAAAGCGGGGGGATTGAAGTGGGATTGGGCGGGCCACGTCTGCCGCATGTCAGACGAGTTATGGGCTAAAACCATAACAGAGTGGACGCCTCTGAACGGAAAACGATCTCGTGGCAGACCGCGGCGAAGATGGAGGGACGAAATAGATACCTATTTAAAGTATTGGTCTACAGTGGCCCAAAATAGAGAGGACTGGAGAGAAGGAAGGGAGGCCTTTGCCCTGCAGTGGGACACCACAGGCTCTTAATAATAATTGTTAGACCTTTGGTTGCCTACGATCTCACCTGTTAGAAAGTGACGATGTGGCCGAAAATGAAGCACAAAGGTCTAGAAGGCAACTATTCACTCTAGCCTTGAAAACGGCCTTGACTTAGCCTTGGTTATCACAGTATTGGTGTTAAATACTCAGATGGATGCTTCTGGCCACCACCTGATGTAATTTTGTAGCCGCCTTTGCGATACATCCATGACACGGCGGGGGTTTCAACGCCAGAGGGGCTACTCTGCAAACTTGACAAGCATCTTACACGGCCATGTGGTTAACACTACACGGATTTTAGTATGGAGAAATCGAAGAGCTCCCCTAGCGGGCACCTTGGGAACCACAAATCCCGTACAAAAATCCATGAAGCGTACACCACACGGCCATGTAAGTTGCTTGACAAATTTGCAGACTAGCCCCTCAGATGGTATAACTGTTGATGCTGTCCCGTGTTGATGCTGGAGTAGGTAAACGTCCAGGCCATTCTATCCACAATCCATCAGGGAATGATCCTCTTTCCATTTAATTCGTCGTCGGCTGCAGCGTGATGGATTGCGTAGTAGCTGTCAACTTGCGCGATGAGCGATGAGATATGAGCGCGGATAAATGCATTAGGCAAGTTTCCTTTGGAATATCGGCTAATTACTAACGCGTGATTTGAGTCCTACAATCATATCAGTCGAGCGTTATACATAGGTGTTTTTTTTTATACTACTTACAATGACTGGACAAGCAGATGGCCCACCTGATGTTAAGCGGTACCCTCTGCCCGTGCAGTGCATTATCACATAGGTCACGTCCACCTAGGACGCGCCCTATGTGGCATTGCACTGCACGCACCACCCTGTGACATAAAGATGAAAAGTCTCATGTGCCTGTAATTTCACCGGCATCCGTATCCTTCAAACCGGAACACAGCAATGCTTTGCGGCAGAAATATGTTGGTGGTAGTACTTCCCCGGTCGATCTCTTTCACAAAAAAGCTCTACTACTACGAAATGTCACAATATCATTTCTTACTGTTAAACACGCTTTTATATTAGCTTCACTTGTAACCAACAATGTAATCAAATCTTGGAATCGAATATTTCTTCACTTCCCGATATCTAAATCAAAATCAAAATCTTCCAGACGGAGATGGCGGGATGAGCTAGACTCCAACTTGAAGGATTGGTCCCAAATAGACAATAGAGACGAATGGAAGGAAGGAAGGGAGGCCTTTGCCCTGCAGTGGGACACCACAGGCTCATAATAATAAATTCCCGATATCCGATTGAACTGAAAGAACATGGGCAACTCCCCATACATTGTTTGACCCAACTTTTTTGACTAACGTATGTACAGTTGAGATACTTTTGATAAGGTATTGATAAAAAATGTTAAGGCTAAGATAATTAAACAGCTAATTTAATTTCTTACGTAGTAGTTATGTGTAAGTAATGAAGCTTGTTGCGTTTTATTTCACGCAAATGCAAAGAGTTGATTTATCTAATTATTAAGATATACAACTTTTGCTTCCCAACTTCTAAAAATATACAAGTTCTTTAGAAAAATTCGAAAAAACAACATTTAGAACCTTACTACCTACTTCCATGAAGGGAAAGTTTTTATAAAATTAGTGATCGTAACCGTGTGCTGATCAAAATGAGCCTAAACACTGCCAGTCTACTACTATCCATCGAGGAGTTCCGTTGTTCACCTTCCATCTCCATCATCAGATCAGCTCGCTGTCACCATCATAATATTGTATTGTCATTGGAATTTGACAGGTATACCAAATTTTAGCTCAATCGGTTGAGGATAACTGCTTTAAAATTCGGCTGCAAGATTTCACCCGGATTCCACCCAGACAAACATACATACCTATACATTGCAAGTTAAATAAAAGCTTGTAAAAAGTTGGGCATAATATCCCAGATTTACCCTTAATAAAATTCCAGCCGCGAGGAAGTTAGAATAAGTCCACATTATTATACCATATTTTTGTCACAGTCTCTTCTGGGAAATGTAGATATGTCTGAAAGTGAAACTCGCAGTAAAAACTAATGGGCTATAAAAATCTGACAAAAGATAAACAATGCTTAAAATATGGCCATCACTTTCTATTACATAATAACAAACAGTGATGTTACTAAACATTTTACTTAATTACGCCAAAACGGCTTAACCGATTTCGATGACATTTGGTACCCAGATAGATTATGACCAGGACTGAGCTATAGGTTACTTTTTATGCTAGTAAAACACGAGCGCAGCCGTGGGCGGACACTAGTATATATATGCATTACTTGTAAAATAACATACTTTTAACTAGAAACGGGATATTTACCATGATTTTTGAAATACAAAACTAAAAAATCATGGTAAATATCCCGTTTCTAGTGAAAAGTATGTACGTAACCATGATAGTTTCAAAAGTTTTAAAATAACGTTGTCAATTCATGGGGTAAATTCATATTGATTGGTTTTCGTGGTAGGTAACCAATTGAAACAAAGTCAGGCGATTAACCTGTTCAAATTGTTCTTTGATAGTCAAGTAGAGCCTAAACTAGCACCACGAGGATATTGGCTTTGGACATTTTTATTTTTAGCCTAGTCGTTAATTTTTACTATTATTTATTCTGTGCTATAATAGACCTCATGACTCCACAAATTAAGAGCAGGCTGCACGACATACTTTTCATACAAACGCTCGTGCTCAGCTCGTACGTAATTATGAAATTGTAACAATTTCTTCGTTAGATGTTTTGAACAAATATGTATCTTGAAGAATATATCTTGGTCAATAGGAAACAAAATTTAAATATTTTTATTACTAAATTCAGTATAAGCCTTAAAAAACAGCTTATTTGCACAAATTTTAGCTGAACTTTGGATTTTCATAATTTACTTAAAACTGTAAAAATAAAAAAAAACTTCCGGGAGACCTCACCCATATTATTTAGATTCTAAATGACAGACATTTTTGTCACAAACTAGTTAGGCTTTCTCAAAAATAAGTACGTCCTGGAACAACTTTTATGAATATTTTGAGCATTTATTGCCGTTTCGCAAGTAAGTCACAGAATTTTCGGAATTCTAACCAAGGGATCTGGCTGTGTCATTTCACACACACAAATTTTCACTTTCAAACATTGAGTTTTATGAAACAACAAGCTTTTAGACCACGCTTGCGATGTAAATACTTCGCTGCGTCACGCAGCGCCACCTTAAGAGTAGCTTTTGAAATTATACACGATAACATACTATATAATTTTGCGAGTTTGAATCATTTTATTCACACTATTTTCTTTATATATCTATCTATATACTTTTGGTGGGTCGAAGTCGGACGGCAGCTAGCGAAGCTAGGTTCCCTTAAAAATGTAGGCTTTGTTTTTTTTTATACTACTTGAATGACGGAACGAGCAGATGGCCCACCTGATGTTAAGCGTTAACCTCTGCCTATGAACAGTGCATTACCACATAGGTCCCGTCCACCTAGGATGAGCCCTATGCCCTATGCCCTAAAAGTACCCCAAAGCAAGCTCGGCGTGAAGTAACAAACTCCTGAACAAATTACATTTCAGTAAGAAACTCTTTAGGAACATTAACTTACACTAAACACTCAACAACGATGCAATTTCTTAAGATACTTTAAAGGTGTCTCAACTTCCAAAGTGCTGTCTTAGTTTCAATCAGACCTCGTGTTTTTGTTGTATGCAGCCCGTGTCCAACTAGTGATGTGCCTTCATCTTAAACATCAACAATAGAAATACACAGTTATAATAAAAACGAATAATTAAGGCGATATGTAATACCCAAAGGGCGGAGTCTAGCAAGAATGATAAAACTCCGTTTTGATTCTAAAGTAGCAAATATAAAAAAAACTCTTATAATAATCTAAGTAATGTGATTAGCTTCTGAATAGTATAAACAATTATGCTTAATATTTTCTGTAATCGAAGTAGGGACTTAAAACGGGTAATTAAGAGGGCCAATTATTTCAAAAAATAAAGCTATCAAGAAAAGTTTCACCAATCGTATTTCTTGTCTATGATTTACTTAGATTACTTACAGTAATTACTGTATTAACATCAAGTTCGTAAACTTTACTGTAACGGAGTGAACATGTAACGCAATGACTACAAATTTAAGTTACGACTTAAAAAGTAAGTGAAGTAATTCAAATAGTGTATTAAATTTAAGATTTCACTAGATAAAAGCTTAAGATACCATAATATTTTTAACTCTTATCAAAAACTTAAAAATTCTAAAGCTCATTAAAGACGTTCTCTGAACCTATTGCGCCTAAATAGTTATAATACACAAAAAAATGTTTAGTAATGATTCCGCCAATCTGAACCGAAAACTCAGTAAGAATTAGAAACGTTTTACCTTTGCACGGAGCCTCAGGGAAAAGTACTTTTGTGTTCGGCGCTCACCGAAGCAACATGTCTGCACAGGTTTTGAGCGTGTTGTTGTTCCTTTATTATTCTATTATACTAATCTGAACATGAACCTTTAGAGAGACAAAATAGAGCTTTGCTTTTTCTGAAAGAATATTATGCTGTTAATAGTGCAATTCAACAAATCTATGTCACAATCACAATTCATTGATGGCGTGACAATGCAGCCAGCATCTTAGGGACGCTTCCGGCTGGTAGTGATTTGGATCAGTTGAGCTACCTTTAAATCGTTAGCAGCGGTCTTCAGGTGTCACAACTGTTTCATATGTTTTTTTTAATTTTGTGCATTCCTTGTATTAGTTGTATTATTCTTTGTGTAAATTTATTTATTTATTTTATCAATGAATAAATTAATTTACACAAAGTATATTAGTTAGTTGTAGTTTAGTTATTAGTATATAACTAAAGTTAGGTATAGGTATAAATTTATGTAGGTATGTTTTACTTGCGCACAGCCGTCTTTTGATTTTGTATTATCCTGTCCATCCAAAGGTTGTCTGGAAGAGATCGCCTTTAGCGATAAGAACGCCCATTGAACATTACTGTTATTAACTTTTGATACTATCATGGTTATGTACATAATTTTCACTAGAAACGGGATATTTACCATGATTTTTGAGTTTTATATTTTCCCGATATTTCGGCACAGTTGCATGCGCCATGATCACGGGAGAACTGACTAAAAGTCTTTGCGAGTAGATGTTATTGGCATATATATCGATCTACCCTCTTTCTCACTCTTTTATTACGAACGATACCACTACCAACACTACTAATATCGGGAAAATATAAAACTCAAAAATCATGGTAAATATCCCGTTTCTAGTGAAAATTATTACTGTTATTGTGTTTGTTCTTTTATTTTTTATTTTTCTATTTGGTGTGCAAAATGTGTTTATCTATCTATCTAATCACAATCTAAGTTTTAATTGGTAAGACTAAAGGATAACCGACCTTAGTTATACCGGTAAGTTTTTTTTAAATACGATAACGATGTCTTATTTTGGCTGCTTCTTGTTTCTACACAATAATTTTCCACCCATTTAGATATTGTATCGTTTCAACCGTTTTACCTAAATGTACTGCAAGGCACATTTCTAGTGTAGCGTTCTGTAGCAGTATCCAGACCGTCACGACACTGATTAACCAAGTTCCAATGTTGGCCAACTTCCCTAGAGAATTGCAAATTTATGGAGCCTATTCTGTTGCGCTTCTGCTTGCATTGTTCCGCTAAGTTGTGGTGATTGAACTAATCTTATTATGTAGTTATCTGTTTGCAAACAGGAAAGAAAATTAATAAATGCGATAAAGCCTGTACTGTATTATCTGATATTCTATTTCATGAAGTTATTTTGGCAATGTTTTTCATAGTGCATGCACATGCACATTGTTTTAGAGTGCGTAAGCTCAGGTGCAAATAGTCACAACCATGACGTAAGATAAGTGTTGCGTCCATTTTCTATATTATTAGTACTATGCAAATATTGCCTAATTTCACAATGATCTACTGTTACGAACTTCACTCAATCAGTCGCTAATAAACCACACTTACGTACGGTCGCATTTCATTTACCTCAGATTGGCTCTCATACAAAGTTAGACCCTAAAGACATCACCATAGTGGTCATATTCGAACCGGATCGCGCACTGCATTATCGAAGGAAGAATGCATATTTCTGCGGAGCGACATGCATGACGCTTGACCTTTAGCGCTCATTGCTATAATCCCGCGTTATTGTTTTGATCGTATTCGTAATTCATAGCCTATCTTGGAACTTTTATTAAAGGAATGAAGTTATTACAACCGGCGTAATTACTCACGAACATTGCAGTGATATTACGATTTATTGTGAACTGTTATTGTGCGGAAAACAATGTCAAAAAGTGATAAATTGATTGAACAGTTGGAGGACTTAGTCGAGTTACTAAATAAGGCACAAACGAACTTTAAAAAGTGTTCTAAAGTGCGTAAAACAAAAGGTTACCTAGAAGCACGAGTACAATGCATAGAAGATTATTGGACTACGTTTAGACAAACACATATGGAGTTATTGAAAGTTACTAACAAAGAAGATAGGATTACTTTGCCGTATTTTGCTACTGATATGCACAGTGAATGCGAGGAATTATACACTTGTTTAAAGGCGGATCTAATGGATTGCTTACAACAATTTGAGCAACAACTTCAACCAACACAACCTGCTTCATCATGTGTTCCGAGCACGAAATCAAGTACCAGTAATCCTGAAGTAAAATTGCCTAGAATAAACCTACCGTCTTTTAGCGGAGCATACGACGAGTGGCAGTCTTTCGAAGATACTTTTACATCGCTAATTCACAATAACAATGCGCTCAACGATGTACAAAAACTCCATTATTTGAAGTCCTGTGTTGTAGGTGAGGCGAAGAATACAATAAAACACTTTCAAATTACTGAGAAGAATTATTTACCGGCATGGGAGAATTTAAAGAATCGGTACAGTCAACGACGGCTTATTGTGAATGCAATTTTGAGAAAGTTGTTTACGTTGAAGAAACTTACAACCCCATCACCTGTCCATCTAAAATCGCTGATTGATAACACCAAAGAATGTTTAAATAGCCTAAACAGTTTTCTACTACCACCTGGGATCCGATTATCATATTTTTGGAGATTCAAAAATTGGACAGTGAGTCACACAGAGCATGGGAAACTTATGTAAGTGAAGAAAACTGTGACGGGATACCTACTTTTGCAAACCTAACCACATTCTTGGACAGCCGCATCTGTACTTTGGAACTGACATCATCATCATCACCACCCATGGCACGAGATAAACTGAAGACATTTCATGCAAACACTACTGCACAACACACCTGCATACTATGCAGTGAAAATCATCTGCTTTGTCACTGCAAGCAGTTTGGAAAGCTGGACCCAGATAAGAGAAGTGAATATGTGAGAGAAAACAGACTGTGCTACAATTGCCTAGCTCCTGGTCATTCGATGATGTACTGTAGACAAAAGACATCATGCAGAGTATGTGGAAGGCGTCACCACTCTCTTCTTCATTCGTTCTCAAAGAAGGAAACAGAGGAGGAGAAGAAAGAAGCACCTGCAATATCATCGCTGCACGGAAATGTAGAAGAGAGACAAGAAGACGGCCAGGACATGACGGACATAGCAACACACTTCGCATCGCACTTCACCAGCAATCGTAAGAGTTCACTTCTGGCTACGGCTGTAGTTCCTGTCAGAAGTAGTTCAGTACAGACAACGTTACTCAGAGCTCTTATCGACTTGGGTTCAGAAGCATCATTCGTGAGTGAGAGGGCGGCTCAAAGGTTACAAGTAATCAAAACTCCAACACACGCTAGGGTAACCGGAATAGGATCCACAGAGACACAGGTCAGTCATTCAACTCAACTTGAGGTTCTATCTAGATACGAGAACTCTTTCAGCCTCAATGTTAAGGTTTATATCGTTTCAAACCAACTGACCAAACAGTTACCTAGTAAGTCAATCACGCCTACATCATGGTCACATTTGGACGGTCTGATACTGGCCGATCCTACGTACAATATTCAAGGCAACATTGACATGCTACTCGGAGTTCAAGTATACACTGACATCGTGAAAGGAAACATAATCAAGGGTCCCACAGGTTCTCCATGTGCACAAGAAACCAGCCTGGGGTGGATTCTATTTGGCAAGGTACGAGACAAATCACACGATGACAGAATTAGTATTCACCATCACCTGGAAAATTTAGACGTACACAACATGTTGAAAAGCATGTACATTGAAGAAACATGTACGAAAAGTATGACAGCTGACAAGAGGTTATGTGAGAAAATATACACAGCTACTGCTCATTCCAGGAGAACAGATGGACGTTATGTAGTAAAGCTACCACTCAAAAGTGCACAGCCGATAGAAGAAATTGGTCAAACAAGAGACACTGCACTGAAGAGATTTTATCAATTAGAAAGGATGTTAGAAGTAAAGCCACAACTGAAAGAAGAATATACGAAAGTATTAAATGAATATTTACAGCTTAACCACTTGCAAGAAGTACCAAGAGAAGGAATATCAAAGTCTGCAATATATCTTTCACACCATACACTCGTTAGAGAAGACAAAGAAACAAGTAAGAAGAAAGATGCAGACAAGATGATACAAAGAATTTTGTGGAGAAATAATTATAATGAAGAAATAAAAGAATATCTAATTTTACGAGTTATATTTGGTACCGCAGCAGCTCCACACCTTTCGGGAAAGACATTAATGCAGATAGCAGAAGACGAAGGAAAAGAGTTTTCAGAAGCAGCAAGAGTAATACAAGTCACCAAGAACGAAAGTATGATCAAAACTCTTGGCTTGTCCTGCACTGTGAAATCTGACACACTGCATTATGGATTTAATGTACCACCCCAACCGAAACAGATCAAGTAACGAAGTATATTGGCCAACATACAACGTTTTCTTGAACCACTTGGCTGGATAAGTCCTGCTATTGTTCTAGCGAAAATATTGATTCAGAAACTATGGTTAGAGAAACTGGAATGGGACGATGTTGTTAACGATACTATTGCAAATGAATGGATAAACCTACGAATGGGATTTGAGAAACTGAACAACATTCACATTGACAGATGGATAAAGACAAACAATGAAGATTTACACAAAACTAGTCTGCATGGATTTAGTGACACACCTAAAAAGGCATACTGTGCAGTAGTACAAGCCAGAGTACAAACTAAAGATGGTGAAATCAATACCTCAATTATAGCTTCGAAGATGCGAGTCGCACAAGTCAAATCAATCACACTTCCAAGACTGGAAGTCTGTGGAGCCCTACTTCTGTCATGGCTCATGACACAAGTGTGTGAAGCTATGAAAATTATTGAACACAAAGTCTACGCTTGGATAGACTCATCAACTGTTCTATCATGGCTATTTGGAGATCCTCATAGATGTAAACCCTTTTGTAAGCAACAGAGTCAATGAGATATTGGATAACGTAGCAAACACCCAATGGTTCCATGTTGTTTTGAAAGAAAACCCTGCTGATTTTGGGTCAAGAGAAAGAGAACTACCCCTGCTGATAGAAAGTAAACTTTGGTGGGAAGGGCCAGAACGGCTAATAAATAATGAAGTAATACTTACAAGAACTAATTTTACTACTACAGATATGGAAAGGAAGAAGACATTACAAGTAATTGTGAAGATTGGTCATGAAGAAAGCGAAACAATAAACTTAGAAAACTTTAACACGCTACAAGACCTAAAAAAGATGATAACATCTAGCATTAGATTCATCAATAGTAAGATTCCTACCTACATTACATACTAAAGGTTGTACCTCTTTTTTAGGAATTGCTAACCTAATTTTGTTATAGATTCAAATTATCATAATCATAAACTTTGAAACTATCATGGTTATGTATCATAATCATGTTACTATGTTTTGAGAAGTATTCAAGTAACTAGTAGTTTTCTTATGTTTGTAAAGGACTATTGTCCTTTGGCAGGCGGTATGTTGCGTCCATTTTCTATATTATTAGTACTATGCAAATATTGCCTAATTTCACAATGATCTACTGTTACGAACTTCACTCAATCAGTCGCTAATAAACCACACTTACGTACGGTCGCATTTCATTTACCTCAGATTGGCTCTCATACAAAGTTAGACCCTAACGACATCACCAATAAGATAAGATAAGATCATTTATTTGTCAGAAACACAGGTTTACATACAGATGTTATGAAAGACAAAATATCACCATGTTTCGCCTTGTCAAGGCATACAAATTTAAAAAAAAAACACAATAATTAATTTTAGCGTAATGGTATTAATTAATTAAAATCATGCAAAAAGGCGTTCATGACGTGGTCTGGGTCAGTACAGACCGTTCACCGTAAGATGGCACCTGCCATGGAAAATTTATTTTTCTATGGTTGGCACTATTCCCAAGGCGCACAGACTAAAGCGGCTGCACAAGAAGAGTTTCACGAACGCGAGCGGCGATTTTTTCTAGGAAATAATACGTTTTTAGCCGATCGCGCCCGTGAAACTTTCCTTGTGTAACAGCCGCTTAAGAGTATAACGCAGGGGACATCTTACGGTGAACGGTCTCTAGAACTTGTGTTCACGTCAGATTTTGGCAGTGAGTACCGTCAGCATGGCAACTAAACGCAAAGAAAGGAAAATAAAAAGCATTAACGAGCGGAGTTCGTGAGATAGAACAACAGTTTACCTGACTCCAGCTTTTTATGCATAACCTGTTTAGTATAACCGGCTGTACGCATATCTTATTCCACTACAGCCTACAATATTCAGCTATCAAGTTAAATATCAGTCTATAATTTTAATTTGTTTATTAGTCTTCAAGGTCGAGAAGGCGTTGGCGGGACGATCTCGAGGCTTACGAGAAAAAGTGGTGGGAAACTGGCTAAAACCGGGATGAGTCGAACATTTTGGGGGAAACCTTTGCGCAGCAGTGGGACACAAAAGGTTACATTTTTTTTTTTTTTTAAATACGATTTCACTTTTTGGGCGTTTAAACGTAGATCAGTGATAAAATACAACATTTTGAATACATCAGCTTGAATTCAGTTTCATACGTGGCCTAAGGACACAAATTAAACTTCTCACCCTAGAAAGCCACAGTTACCTATTTAGTATACTCGTTCTTACAGCAAATTTACGTTATTAACAAAATAAATTATATCCGAGTCCAATTTTCCACGTATTGCTCAGCAAATATAAAGTCACGACAGAAAATTGGAACCTTCTGCGGACGTGACCGAAATTTGGGAGGACGTGTCGTCACATGTTATTTTGTTTTAATTTAAATTTCCCTGTGTGGTTTATCTCTGGGTTTCACGTGGTCTTTATGACAATCTGCTCATTTTGTATGAATAACATATTTTGTGTCAAGTTGTATGGAACATACAGTATAGTATAAGAGTTTTACGTATGCTTAATACCACCAGGGCTGCCGGTAAGATTTCCCGCCACGCTAGCCTTAATGATATCATTCGCCGGGCCTTTACCAGCGTTAACATTCCAGCCATTCTAGAACCGAATGGTCTGCTACGTGACGATGGTAAGCAGCCTGACGGCATGACTCTTGTTACGTGGGAGATGGGTAGGCCTTTGGTGTGGGACCCTACATGCATTGATACCCTTGCGCCATCTCATCTGTCCGGGACATCAGCTAGGGCCGGGTGCGGCGGCAGATTCCGCTGAGGACCTCAAAAGACGCAAATATGCAGGTCTCGACAGAGCTTACTTATTTGAGCCTTTCGAGGTCGAGAGTCCGGGTCCGTGGGGAACCGGGACCCTTCACGTTTCAAAATTATTTCAGGGCATCTGGTCGAAGAGACGCATGACCCGAGAGCTGGCTCTTACCTGGCTCAACGCATTAGTATTGCTATTCAGCGTGGCAATGCAGCCAGCATCTTATGGACGCTTCCTTCTGTTAGTGATTTGGTTCAGTAAGCTACCTTTAGATCGCTAACAGCGGTCTTCAGGTAGCACAACTCTTTCATATGTATTTTGTACATACTTTGAATTAGTTGTATTATTCTTTCTGTGAATAAATGTATTCTATTTAATTACGTATGTACCGATCAGCAACCATTTTTTTGTATTATATATTATTATTCTATGTTTGTTACATGGCATACCATAACATGCCATAACATAACATAACACAACACACAACTGACACATACATAGCCCTGATCCCACACTAAGATTCCCTGTGTCTTGGGTATCAGGAACTACGAGTACCTAAATGGTACAATACCACCCAGACCCGTAACAAATAGTTGTAGATCATACAAATATTTGCCTCGCAGTGTGAATCGAATCCGTAACCTCTCACTTCTCAGCAAGCTACTCGCCCGATGCGCTACAGAGGTCGTCGAAGCTAATGCTTTGTGACCAAAACAGCCGAGCACTTTTCGCTATAACAGTCCAAGAAAAGGATGCGTGTCCAGTCGGGCCTTTCCGTTAGGTATTTTTAAATTGATTCGAGCCTGACCTGTCCGTGGTGAGTCGGGCCGCGGCCAATCTATGCCCTATAGATATCCGTTTAGGTCAAGTTTATGCATTTGATTTAAGGATTTTAGTACGCTTCGTCGTAAAATGTTCTTATTTATTTATAAAAATAATGATCGTAATAAAATGGTAGTAATACCCAACAATAAACAATTATCTTCTTCACAGATACCAAGTACCTATACCTATTGGCTCAACGCCAATAAAGTATCTATAAAGTATCTTTATGGTACCAAGTATTTTATTTATTATTTATTTATTTGTTTAGAAACAAGTACAACACCATAACAGAAATCCAAAGCGATGTTGCATGCACACAATTATATAAAAATAAAAACAACCAAGAATAGAATAAGTATGTAATACCTACCGAGGATAGACCTACAATAATTACTAAAACTGTCTACTTACAATTTCCATGAGTTTCGGCAAGTTATGACAAAAAATTACAACATTGTTCTCTGAGACAACATTAACTAAACGAAAATAATCTAAATCTGTCCAGTTTTATTGGTACTTTAAGCTATGAACTTACAAAATTATATTCTCAATACTCAATACATTTATTGCTCTCACATAGAATTATTAGTTGTTACACATAATAGGTAGCATCTCACATGAACCCTGTGTTTAGGGTATAGCAACAGAGAGGCAGACCGAGGTTCTCGGGCCCCTTTCGCTGAAAGGCCACAATTGCATTTGGTTTTCGGTAGATACCGATACTAGGTAGATACTATGAAGGCATTCCATGAGGTAAATAGGTATGCAGGTAATTTTGCTTACCATTTGCTTTTATTATTTTGGCACATCGAAATAAATTGGCATTGTTGTCAGAAAAAAAACCTTCATCTGATTTTAATGAAACAAAGCCTGTATATAAGCCTGTTTTTTTATTTTTTTATTTTTTTATTTTATTTGTCGAGTGGTTTTTGTCTCATCCATGTGTGCCGTTACAAATAAAGAATTTTTCTTTCTTTCTTTCTTTCTTTAATCTACTCCAAATTAAACTCTGTCCACTTGTTATAACTTTATGATTATCTGTTCATTCCTTTCGGAGGTGTACGCAAATAAACACAGAAAGACAGACAGAAAATAATTCTAAAATCTCTGATTTGTGTCGCTGCCCCGTTCTATTTTTAATCCCCGACGCAAAAACGCCAGGGTGTTATATTAAGTTTGACGTGTCTGTGTGTGTGTGTGTGTGTGTTTCTGCCTGTGGCATCGAAGCTCCCGAACGGATGAACCGATTTCGATTGTTATTTATTGTTTGAAAGGTGAATTTGTCAGGAGTGTTCTTAGCTATGTTTGATCAAAATCAGTTCAGCCGTTTCATTGCGTTGAGGGTTTTTTAATTTTTACAAAATTAATTACTTGTATTTAGGTTGTTTTCTTCAATGTACAGAAGCACCGGGGTTTTCTGTTTTATATATAAGTACTATTGATAGGGGAATAAATGAACAATGTGGCTCTGCCTAATAGGTTTAACGAATACCGAAAGCTTTCAGTTAAATCCTGACTAAATTACAACTTGCTTGTTGACCTCAATTGAAAAGTTGGCCGTTAGAAGTTCGAGTGTTAATGCTTTTGACATACTGTGTGCCCAAACTGACTCGAACAATAAACACTGGCCGTAATAATAAACGCGGAATATCCTTACAATAGTTCCAGCATGTATTGTCTATTATTGGCGGCGGGCGAAAGTTGGCCTGCGACGCAGGAGGTTGCGGGTTCGATTCCCGCCTCGAAACAAATATTTGTGCGATCGCAGATATTTGTTTAGGGTGTTCTGGGTATTTTTCTATGTATAGGTAATAAAAAATACCTATCTATCTATGTAATATATTGTATTAAGTATGTCAGTTATCTAGTACCCATAACACAAGCTCTGCTTAGTTTGGGGCTAGATAATGTTGTGTGAACTGTCCAGCATTATTTATTTATTTATATTATTTTATTGCCTTGAAACTTTTTGTCAATGAAAACTACAAACACAGTAACTGTTTCATGGATACTCCCAGTTTTGTGGTAAGACGTAGCGATGCGCGAGTTGAGTTGTTTAAGTCGAGTGACTCTAGTCAAATTATAAATCGAGACCAGTTGCAAGACTCGAGTTAACTCATCCCGTGCGTTGGTCGCCCCGCGCCCGTTTGGCAGCTGACCAAAAAAATCGAACTCGAAGGCAGGTGATCGGGCTGATTCTGGCTCTTGCGTTCGACTACCGAATACCTAGGAAGATGGACTAAAGCATGGAACTAAGGCTAAAAACGAAACGGTATCGATGATACCAGTCTCATTCTTTTATATGAATGTATTACTTAATGTGTTGGAATGAGACAAGCATATATCTATCTGTTCTTATTTGTGTAAGTCGTACCAGGCCAAATGTCAAATTACTACTACATTCATGGTAACAATCTAGGAAGATGTATATGCCTGGTGCCAATATTCAGGCCGTACGGAAAAACGACTGTCGTGTGACAATATATTTGTTTCTCTCTAACATAGGATAGCAAGCTATCTTCTAGGATAGGAGTAAGAAGGAACACTCTATGCTATTTTAGCACTCAATCCATGTACTACTACATTCATGCCGAATACCAAGTTGCGAAAGAAAAAAAGTTCATGCGTACACATCGTCGATTTAATGTGCGTTAGAACGGAACTCGTTTTGACTCGTCCATTCATCAACACAGCTCAACGACTAATCGCTACTCGAACACCGAGTCGCGTCAACTCAAGTTGCAACTCGAGTCCATAGCCACATCAACTCGAGTTACTAGAGCTAGAAAAATATCAACTAGTCGCATCGCTAGTAACACGGAAAGTGTTTTAAATAAACATGCTTATTGGCAGTGTTAACCCACACTAATGGGATAGGCTATGTTTTTTTAATAATCCTAAAATTTATGACCGGGCGGGGATCGAACCTTTGCCAGACCACATCACTAAATTACCAGTTTGCTTAACTAGCTATTACTCGCATTAGCGCTCGCGTGGGATATATACACAGGACTAAACACAGATACACATAACATTTTTGAAATTCCAAACCAACGCATTTAGCCTGCGTCCGCGGTGGTATGCTCGGTGGCGATCAGAGTTCCTAGTACAAGTTTGTCTTAAGCCACAGAATAAATAATAGTACAAGTACGGTAAATGGTAAGACAATGGATCGCCACCGTGCACGCCACCGCGGACGCGGGCTGAACGGGTTGGTTTGGCCTTAGCTTAACTTATGCATTCGGTATCCCGACTATCGAATTCCGAGTCGATATTTGTTTTTGTGCTTAGAGCATTGTAGGTCCATGTTGCTCGATGTTTTTATGTATGGTTAGGCTTTTTCTTCTTTTTCATACAAACGTATTAGCACAAATATGGGCGAACAGAGTATAATTTTACACTGAAATGACTGTTGTTGGCTTTTATATTGGTCATTATTTGCGGCAAATCATATTTGGTTGAAGAAAACAGTGGACCAATAGCGAAAATAACATCGAAATTACTTGCATGGACTAAAATTTCGATGTTATTTTCGCTATTATTTTATTACCTGTGGTTTAGGAGCTCCCATGCTGTCTCGTAATTTTCCGCCGATATATACAGTGGTGGCCATATAATTAAGAACGCTGATATAAAGGGAAGATTTTTTCCAACTAAGATGCAAAACGAATTGTATGCATTTGTTTTTATTTCTCTCGGTATCGTAAAACATTTCCATATTACCACTGTATTCATTGATACACATGATTGGCTAAAAATCAAAAGGCAAACTTTTTACACTACTTTTAAACAAAGTATTCCTTATTACTTGCTGGTCACGTAATTAAGAACGATAAGTAGTTTATACCTTTATTCAAATTTAAATAGAGAACACTCAGTCGATTTGTTACTGTTTGTATAATTTTGGCACCATTACGTGCTGTAAAAGATTAGAGGTGATTGCTTCTTTAGAAAAAACAATGGGAAAAATAAAAGTTGTGATAAATCTACAAGGGAAGTAATAATAAAACTTCGCCGGAAGAACTGGTCTTATAAAAAGATAGCCGACCATCTGCAATGTTCAAAAATGATGGTTTTCCACGCTGTAAAGCATTTTGCTACGTATCAAACTACTTCGAATGTTCCACGTGTACCTAAACAGAGAAAAACAACTCCTCGAGATGACCGAAACATCGTTCGTATGGCAAAACAAAATCCTTTTAAAGGGTCCAATGAGCTTAGAAAATAATATTTTGGTGAAAACAACCCTTCAGCAATCTCAGCACGCACTATTCGAAGACGTTTGGTAGAAGAAAAATTGCACGGTAGGATAGCAAGAAAGGTACCCATGTTAAAACTTTGCAACAGGCAAGCCCGGCTTGCATTTGCGAGAAAGTATGAAAACTGGACTGTGCAACAGTGGAAAAATTTACTTTTTTCTGACGAGACGAAAATAAACAGAGTATGTTCTGATGGAAAACGATATGTACGACGTCCCCCGAATACAGCATTCGACCCAAAGTACACGAAAGTTACATTAAAGCACGGTGGTGGAAATGTGAAAATTTGGGGTTGATTTTCTGGTCATGTTGTAGGACCTGTAAAGGTGATAGAAGGTAACATGGATCAGTTCCAATACAAAAATATACTGGAAGAAACAATGTTACCATACGCTGAAGACGTTCTACCGGTCATTTGGACATTCCAGCATGACAATGATCCAAAGCACACTGCACGCACCGTAAAGGAATTTCTTACAGCGCAATTAGTTTCTGTCTTAGACTGGCCTGCTAACAGTCCAGATCTAAACCCAATAGAGAATCTGTGGTTTGAAGTAAAGAAAAAGGTTTCAAATACAAACTGTGGAAATTTAAGAGAGCTGTATGACGTTTTTTTAGAAGAAGGGAACTCTATTTCTCTTGCGAAATGTCAAAAATTAATAGAGCCAATGCCTCGCTGGTGTAAAGCTGTAATTAAAAGCCGTGGATATGCTATTAACTATTAATTTTAGTTAAATATTTATTAAATTCCTTTTTATGTTTCCTGTGCTACATAATATTGTGATTTTTTAAATCTAAGTGTCATACAAAACAATTCCCGAGCAGTTAAATAATTCGTTCTTAATTATTTGTCCAGTTTCATTACTATTTGAATGTGTTACTTTGATAAAATCAATAAAATGTGCAAAAAATAGTAAGCGATTTCATACTTTATTCTTAAGTCAGGTTGCTCTATTAATGTGACTATTATATAACATAACTAGTTGCTTCTCAGAAGGTACACATCTCTGTGTATGATACGATTTAAATAAAAAACTTCTAGAACTTCAAATCGTTCTTAATTATATGACCACAACTGTATGTATGTGTAAATGCTGTATTAGTCACTCTGGTTCTAAATTCAACTAAAATGATGATATTTTACAAGCTTTTATTTAACTTGCAAAGTTGGTATGTATGTTTGTCCGGGTGGAAACTTGGTTTTTTTTTTTGTAACTTTGATATACCTTTGTTTTACCACAATCTCACCTGTTGGTAAGTGACGATGTGGCAGAAGATGGAGCACAAAGTCTAGAAGGTACTTATTCACTCTAGCCTTAAAGAGACCCGGATTTTACTTTTCAGGAAAGACAGACGACTGTAGCCGGTCCAATGTTTGTCGAGGTGGAATCTTGCAACTGAATTTTAAAGCAGTTGTCCTCAACTAATTTAGCTGAAATTCGGCATACGTGTCAAGTTCCGATGACAATACAATATGATGGTGACAGCGAGCTGATCCGATGATGGAGACGGAAGGTAGACAACGGAACTCCTTGATGGATAATAGACTGGCCGTCTTTAGGCTCATATTGATCAGCACACGGTAACGATCACAAATTTTATAAAAGCTTGTATTGGAAAATACATTTTTACCAAAAACTTATTTTTTCTCACGGACTCGTAGAATCTCCTTGTCTACTAAACGGGACATCAGATGTTGTGTAGCAACGTTTTACTTCGACGGTGTAAGCAATAGCATAATCTTGCTCAATAAGTACCGTAGACAACACTGAAAAACTCTGAGTAAATACTTTACAGAACAAACGTTGCCTTTTATAAATGTAAAAAAAGATACCAGCGGTTTTCGTGATAATTATGTCTATTTTTAGTTCAGTGAAAATAAATTGTTACCTGGTACTAATGGCCAGGTGAAAAAAACCGCAGAAAATAACAGGCTTCTTACAAAAGCTCATTTCTGCTTAGATAAGGTTCTTACGAGATGGGGGACAAGTTGACGGCTTTGAAAAATGAGGTCGCATAAGTGCCCCCAGTCTGTACGTGAATGTGCCTATTTGATTATATTTTATGGAGAAAGTTAAAGCTTCGTAAAGTTTTGGTAGTTTGTTTAATGGAATATTATCTTTTATGCATCAATTTTTATATTCAGCGTGACAAAACGTGAAACACTGAGTAAGAATGGTTAACTGCATCGAAACTGAGCAAACATTTGAACTGCAAATATTTGACTTAAGTTAGGAACGTCGTCGTACGGAATCCTAGCTTTGTTTAGGACGTAGGTATGACTATTATAAGAAAAATTACAAGTTTCCCCACACCTTTTGATATATACAGTTCTTGAGTGGAGAACGCGCTTATAGGCAAACGTTGTTTAGGGTACCCTCCAGTTAGATAGAGCGTTGAGTTCCGCAAGGGGGCTGCCAGCATATGGCAGATACCTATGTCACATCCCAGACACTGCTTTGAATACGGGTATAAACTTTACAGTAATATAAATTATTTCATATGCTGTGCTAAACAAAAACAAAAGACATCCCCCGTATGAAGCGGGAACTCCTGAAATGCGGTTATGGGGTGCGGGAACGTAGATTACACGGGGCGAAGAGGTGCGAAGAGGGTGAAGAGGTATGTCAGTTTATAGGTACCAAATAATAATATTCTGTGCCTTTACCTAACATTCACCCCAACTCACAATACGTCTGGTTACTCAGATTCATTCACAGTTACTGCGATTCGGTTGTGGAATAGTATCCCACACCATATTCGAGATGTTTCGTCCATCGGTGCCTTCAGAGTTGGAGTGTTTAATCACTTTTTTACTCTCATGATTAACTCATATAAAGTAAGCGGTATCCTAAAATAATACTTCTCAGTTTATTTGGAAATACCTATGTATATATTGATATGCATAATTTTATATCCAAGTAACGTAGCTTTACGTTTATGCATATTACCTATACTTACTATTATTTATTTTAGTACTATGTAATTATATTATATATTTATATTATACATTATTATTTATTTTTATAATATAATATTATGTTACTTACTTATCTTGTATTGTTAGACTACAAAGGTCTTGTTTTTTCTTCTCTTTATTACGTTTTTTTGTGCACTACCTACATAAATGTATCCACAATACACAAAGGTTAGCTGGTAGAGAATGCTTCTTAGCTTTAAGTTCGCCTATGTACATTGTTTGTTTTGTGCAATAAAGAATATTCTATTCTATTCTAACATTGGACTGCAATAGGTTGATCATGAAGATGCTAAGGAGTTGCTAGGAAAAACATACTGCCCTTCGTGAAGTCCCAAATGAAATGTAGATGAAGTAAAAAATAAGTGACATTGTAACCTAATTTTCTAAAATATATCAATACCTCCTCCTCGCGTCGTATTCCTCAATGCTGAGGGTCGTGACCTTCTCCATGGATCACTTTCTGCCGGGCGATGTTGCGCCAATGAGATCTGTTGCCAGCGAGCTGCACGGTTTCGTGGAGTTTTCAATCGAGTGGTGCGGATCTGGTCTGACCACGGTAACGGGCTACTGCCTCGTATCCTCCTTTCCTCAATTTTGACAGTGATAATCAGCTTCTCTAAGTTGCCACTGCCTTTCCGTGCTATATGACCAAAATACTCAAAGCCTCGCTGGAGGCAGATGAAGAAAAGCCGAGAAGTTATCTTGAGTTCCTTGCGTATATAGGCACGTTCGTCCTACGGGCTGTCCAGGGGATTTGCAGCATCCGTCTCCAACACCAAATCACGAAAGCGTCTACACGTCTCCGATCCTTCGCTTTAAGAGTCCAAGTTTCTCTAGGTACATAGGTTTGTATACTCGTAGCAACACATCCAGGTTTTCAAGTAAACTGCAATATAACGGTACAAATCTTCGATCAAGAATACAACGTACTAATGATCTGGAACCAGTGTAATGGGGCCGGCTACATAAATATATTACGACTCCATAGCCCAGTTAGCAATGTAAAGCGTCCGCCACAATAGCCTTTCAAACGCTCATTTCAATATAGTTCACTGACACCATAGTTTAGTTACATTCACATTTTGTAAAATGAACCTTGTTTACGTTTGTCCTGGGTTTAAGTTAGGCTTGATCCTTTGTTCCGAAACTTATCGAATTTAAAAAAATTGACTGGCATGATATAATAGTCAAAATTCCAAAAAAACTACTACCTACAATTCCGAAATTCTAAAAAATTTAATGTTTCTATAAATGTCACTGGATGATATTATTCTTCTCTTCTTATAATTAGCTTCTGAAGAGTGCTTCAAATAATTTCGCCAATGTCAAGTGATATAAGTACCTAATTATATTTTTTTATAGTCAAGTCGTCAAGAGTCTCCGTCAAGACATAAGCCAGTTTAAATGGTGGCAGAAAAACCGAGTTTTTACTGGAAAAAATGCACCATTTTGAAAAGACACGCAATACACTTAAGTTTCACTACATAACACATGTGCAATTTATCTAAGTTACACCGGTTAAAATACCACCAAAATTACACGAAATACACATTAAAATGTAATTCAATAAAAATTACGAAGTTTCTTACCAAATTGGCAGATTTAATCCATCTACGGAGGCCTGCAATGCTCTAAGCATCTGGATGACATTGTTATTAATTAATTTTATAATTAGCTATACTGTCCATGTCAATGTCAAAAATTATATATGACATAAGTTATAATAGTTTCATAGTCAGGTAGTAGTCGCCCGTTTAGCGTAGGCCTCCCCCATTTAACAATCTACACCAGACCAAAAACCGGATGCAAATCTTCAGTGGACTTTTTCCTTTATTTTATGATGGTTCCGTTGGTACCTTTTGAGGTAAGGAGCCCTAAAAAGTTGAACTGTGACAGTTTAGTTATTAAAAATAATTGGAGATCATACGAGTAGTAGGTACTTGCTCCATAGTAGCGTGCCGTCAGTGCGTGAGTTCAACTCACCTTTGACTGATTATTTCACAATTCTCTTGGATAAATCCCTTATGCTCACGCGGTCTTGCCTGCTTCCGGGATATCTTGTAAACCGTAAAAGAAAACATGATGGATTACAAAAGTAATGCGATTTTCCTCAATTTGCCCGGAAAAGCTGCGTAGCAGTATCGGGAATCAGTCATGAAGTGGCCACCAAGAAGAGGTCCACAGACTTTGATCTATTGGAGAAGATTAACATAATTCTACCTACAAGTTCTATATTTTTTTGGCAACATTTAAATTATTATTTGATTTATATATACATACAAACATAAATAGACACACGCCTTTTTCCTCATAAGGGTAGACAGAGCCTCACATGGACCTCTATTGATGACGCATTAGAAATGTTGGTGACAGGAATTAGATATTTCTCAGCAATTACTAAAGCTATTGAAAGTATATTTGTTGACCTGATTTTTCATAACACTGACTTTTTTTTGTAGAAGCATTTCACGATTGGTTGAATTTTTATTATTTTATACTACTTGAATGACGGAACAAGCAGATGGCCCACCTGATATTAAGCGGTAACCTCTGCCTATGAACTGTGCATTACTACATAGGTCACGTCCACCTAGGACGTGCCCTATGTGGCATTGCACTGCGCCCGCCACCCTGAGACATGAAAATGAAAAGTCTCATGTGCCTGTAATTTCACCGGCACCCTTACCCTTCAAACCGGAACACAGCAATGCGAGCTCTACTGCTTTGCGGCAGAAATAGGTATGGTGGTAGTACTTCCCCGGACGAACTCTTTCACAAAAAAGCTCTACTACTACTAAAACAGCAGAGAAAAAAATTATGAAAGAAACCTCTTTTAAAACAGAGATTTGCATTTTACAGGCAAACGAGACCGATTTGAGGGTCTTAATTTTCTAGGAATATTCATCCAAACACACGATTCAATATTGTAGTAGGATTTTTTAAAATTTGATTTGACGTTTTTATCGTTTACGACCTTAAACGAAATCCTATACGAAACCATTCGAAATAATAGTATAGCAATGCGTCGCCTTAACGTGGCTGGATAAAAAGTAAACTGTACCCCCAGGTCAAACATTACTTTCAAAGTTCTTTATTTTCAGTAGCAATAAAAATACTGCCTTCAGTTAAATCGCTTCTACCGCATCCACCTTTGGACACTTTATGATGGATCACGCTGTCATGAGTCAAGATTTACTCATTTATTTTCGCTAGTTTGGCCAAAACCATCCTAGGCTATCAAAGTTTGTACCTAATTCTGCTTTGCACATAACTTGGTCTGATGTAAATTTATCCAGAGGCCTTAGACAAAGTAACATTATATTGGCGATGACACTAGTAGAAAAGCCATTTATGAGATTGCCGTAAACTTTCGAAATGACACGTGGTCAATTGTATTGTATTTCGACTAATGACTAAAGAAACCAATGGACTTGGCACGTTGGGACGTCACGCTTGTGCCCACTTGCGGCCGGGTGGCCATGTTTAGCGCTTGTTGTTATGACGACTAGAGATTTAAAAAATATGAAAAATATCGATATTTTATGTATCGATATTTTTTTGGAAAGGTGAACTAGTTCATGATACCTTTCTAGCGAAGCAAGCGACTGGTTGAAACACGTAGAGTGAGGGTTCAATTCCCGCTGTGTGATCATTATTGTTGCGAGCGTTCGCAAATAACATTTGGCTACCAGACTGGAAGTTGGTACCATGGTTAATGTAAATTCATTCAAATACCCATAACACAGTGGGGCCTGGGACTGTAAGTGAATATTGTGCGTGTAGTGTGGAATTCAAAATTAAATCACTCGTCCTAAGCAGTGTTTTACGCCGAGTCGGCGGCTGTTGCTTTACAAAGCACAATTTGGGCCGCACGTTGATTGCTGTTCCCATCTATGGCACGGGACACCCAAGTGCCAGCTGCTTCGCTTTGACTCCCGCTTTTCGCTTGGAAAAGAGCTCTTAGAATCATCGGCTTTTCGATCTCGTCCCCGCTTTGGCATTTTGCCATCGCTCTTCCCGGCACCGTGACAGGGCTCATCCACACATCATGGAGCCCGGGGTTTCTCGTACGACTCGTTTGTCGAGATCGTTTCTTCCTCATACTTACAAACTATGGAATGAGCTTCCATCTGAGGTTTTCCCGTTTAGTTGCGACAAAAGACTTGTCTTTGCGAAAAAAGACGTTCATGGGTTCCTTCGGGGTGAGCAGCGCTTTCGACAAATGCCCCCGGTGTTGCCGTAAGCAACGGTGACCACTTTACATCGGGTGGGCCGTGAGCTGGCGATAATTGGCCCTACGTTTTGTCTACCTTCTCCCTAAAGCTAGGTTCCTATAATTGTGTCGGGGTGTGGCGTGGCGTGCTAGAACGCAAACGGTCACGTTGACACGCCACAACACAACACAACCTACTAATGTGAATCTAGTCATAGGTAATAAACGTAACCGATTGCGTTATTCACACAAAAGCACAGATAAGGCATTTATTATTTTGACAAGTATACTTTAGTCAGCGCCATCTATCGAGCCAAATCGAACTATTTTTTTTATAATTTGGTAAAAAAACCCTCATTGACCCTACGTTCTGTCTACCTACTCCGTAAGCCTGAATACATGTACATATATATTTTTATAGCTTTATCTATAACAAAATATCAATTGCTATACGGCCAGCACTATAACAATCCGCCATATTAGTTTCTCATGCAGTTTAGGTATACACGTTTTGTCTGTAGGTATGTCAAGTTCATAGGATTCTTTAGTGATGGATTTCGACCGTAGAAATGGAATCGCTCCGAAGCGAATGCCATTTGGCTAGGCTGGCAGCTTTTTCCAACGCGGCCTACTTTATGGCCTCAACAGGGAACAGACGTAAGGCTGTATTTCCACCAAACATTATAATAATTATTTAGAAAAAAAAAATATTAGAAACCTCAACATCATTTTTGAAGACCTATCCGTAGATACCCCACATGCATAGGTTTGATGTTTTTTTTTTTTCAGTTTCAGTTCTAAGTATGGGGAACCCCAAAAATAATTGTTTTTTTTTTTCAATTTTTGTGTAAAAATCTTAATGCGTTTCACAGAATACATCTACCTACCAAGTTTCAACAGTATAGCTCTTATAGTTACGGAAAAAAAAGGCTGTGACATACACGGACAGACAGACAAACAGACAGACAGACATGACGAATCCATAAGGGTTCCTTGTCTTTGACTACGGAACCCTAAAAACATCCCTTACACACTTCCCTCGCTTGTTTTATATGTAATAAAAACCTGGCTCTGCTAAGCCGTATCCGTATGCAAAGCTGCGCAAGATAAATGAAGTGATTCTATTGGTTCTTAACAAATACATCCCTCGCTACGTATCCTTGCTCATCTCTGGTGGAAACGCAGCCTAAGTGTGTCCTTCAGAAGCGAAACTAGAGTAAACAAACCACATCACAATACGACTAGGGTCGTCAAAAGGCATACAACAACGCACTACTCATTACTATCCATTCAATACTCCCCGAAATCCACGGAACAGTGGATTCCATCAAACGGTGGATGCCATCAAACGGGCATTATCATAATTCCGCTCATCAGCAACTCCATTAGCATAATGCTTTCAATTGACTTCTTTAGGCTGTATTTTGCCATTCCATGGATAATGGGGCGTGTTTATTGGTTAAACTTGTTGTTTAGTTCACTTTTTTTAGGGTTCCGTACCCAAAACGGGTAAAACGGGACCCTATTACTAAGAATCCGTCCGTCTGTTTGTCTGTCTGCCACCAGGCTGTATCTCATGAACCGTGATAGTTAGACAGTTGTTATTTTCACAGGTGATGTATTTATGTTGCCGCTTTAACAAGAAATATGAAATAATAGAATAAAATACATATTTAAGGATCCCATACAACAAACGTGATTTTTTTGCCGTTTTTATAATGGTAAGGAACCCTTCGTAAGCAAGTCCGACTCGCACTTGGCCGGTTTTATTTACTACAAGGAGCGTCCGTGTGAGAGCCACTGAATGCTTGCATCACACTGATTATTGCCAGACCAAAGTCAGCATACTGACACACAAATGATTAATCTAAAAAAAAAAAAAAGTTTTTAGACATCAGGGTTTTTGTTTTATCCTGTTTCTATATATATATTTTCAAGTTAACAAAATGTTTAAATATGTCAAATGTATCTAATTTGAGATATCTTTAAATTTTCCTATTTATTTTTCTATTGGATTAAGTACGACGCGGCGCGCCCTCTGTGGCGCGGCTGGCGATGGTTCGCCTGCGACGCAGGAGGTTGCGGGTTTGATTTCCGCCTCGGAACAAATATTTGTGCGTTCTGCAGATATTTGTTCAGGGTGATCTGGGTGTTTTCTATGCATAATAAGAAATATCTATCTATGTATTGTATTATATTAAGTATATCAGTTATCTAGTACCCATAACACAAGCTCTGGCTTAGCTTGGGGCTAGATAATGTTGTGTGAACTTGTCCAGCGTTATTTATTTATTTTTTATTTTTATTTTTATGGGCATACCCCTCATCTTTCTATTTATGTGTTTAAAGTGGCTGCCCGACCATCCGCGGTTATACGCGGTAGCGCACTTTACCTGGCCGAGGCCAGAACCAGTTGCGGTAGATCTAACCGCCCAAACATACTCATGCGAGTTGCTCGTGAGCTTTGCAAATCACTACCATTTGTCCAAAATGGTATCGGAGCGGTCATGGTCGCTCACCACCCGCAGCCAAAAAGGGTGCTAGCTTCAACCCCAGCTATAGAGGCCGGCTTTAGAGAAGCTAGTTACCGTTTCTCCGTGAATGGTACCGGAGCTGTTAAGCACGATCACATCTCGGCACACGTACATACGCCTGCCCAGGTCCTGCAGCTGGGTGGCTGGATTTATGCCAGCTGACTCTACTTACTATTCAGGTAGTACCGGAAATTACAACGGATTGTTGCTTAAAGGATCACTGCGTGACCCCAATAGTGCCCGCCTTCCAGCCCGTTGCCTTAGGCCTGTGAAGACGACAGCCAGGTGCGCGGGGGGGCTCGGCAACCACCAATGTACCGGGAAGACAAAGTGCCTTCCCCCTGCAACCAACCACTTAGCCACCACGAAACCGAACCCAAGTCAGGACCTACCAGTTTGACCCAGTAGGTGGCTTCTCCTAACGCCCGTGGTACCGTAATCCAAACAGCGGAGCCCGTATTTTCCGCTGCGACCCCTATCTACTCGGGTCGTGTAGATAGGGATAAACAATAGGCAGATAATGTTCTAAATAATTAATAGAAAATAAATCTACTTATATTTGTGCGGTATTTATATACATTTGAATTACATAATACACGGCCGCATTGTGCGTTCATTCGCTAGACCATTATGTTCTATGATATAAATCTGACGAGGGTTGTACTTATTAAGGATGCTGACATGATATAAATACGATTACATCATCATGATTAATCTAAATACCCACTGATCTGCTCACAATATTTTCCTCCCCACTACCCCTAATTCAAATTACGAAAACAAACGACCCCGAAATGTCATATAAATTACACCCTATTAAAAGCGTCTCAATTATTATGAAGTTAATGACTTTCTGAAAAATGGTAATAATATGCCGTGCCTTCGACAATTTAGGTTAGGGCACAGAATAAATAATAGTACAAATTTAGGGATAGAGTCACAACGTTCTTGGAACATGTCACACAGTGTGAGGTAGTTTAATAATACCTACAAGATAAATTATAGAAGTAATTATAATGACGACCGCTGTGGTGCGGCTGGCGAAGGTTGGCCTGCGACGCAGGAGGTGGCGGGTTCGATTCCCGCCTCGGAACAAATATTTGTGCGATCGCATATATTTGTTCAGGGTGTTCTGGGTATTTACTATGTATAAAAAATATCTATCAATGTATATAATAATATTGTATTGAGTTTATCAATTATCTAGTACCCATAACACAAGCTCTGCTTAGCTTGGGGCTAGATAATGTTGTGTGATCTGTCCAGGATTATTTAATTTGTTATTTATTTATTTATTAATTAATAAAAATCAAAATACCCAAATTACTAAACTAAAAAGTGTAACTATACGTATTTATTCGTCTGTACCTCCAAAATGGCTCACCATTTTTAGTAGTAGTAGAGCTTTTTTGTGAAAGAGTTCGTCCGGGGAAGTACTACCACCGTACCTATTTCTGCCGCAAAGCAGTAGTGCTCGCATTGCTGTGTTCCGGTTTGAAGGGTAAGGGTGCCGGTGAAATTACAGGCACATGAGACTTTTCATCTTTATGTCTCAGGGTGGCGGGCGCAGTGCAATACATAGGGCGCGTCCTAGGTGGACGTGACCTATGAGGTAATGCACTGTTCATAGGCAGAGGTTACCGCTTAACATCAGGTGGGCCATCTGCTTGCTCCGCCATTCCAGTAGTATAAAAAAAAAAAAAAAAACAATTTTTATTACGTGTTTATCATTGAAAGTTTTTTTAGTTGAAACTGTATACTTCCGGATTTCATCAAAATCTGGTTCTGATGATGGGATCCATGAGGAATTGCGGGTTCTCCTCAAATATTATAGGCAGACATATATCGATTTCGGTATTTGCAGCAACAATTCAAGCATGTGCATTCAGAAAGTGCCATTTGGTGAAGTTGTACTGATGAAGAAGACCAGAGTTGGCCATTGGAACTATTCAATGATTAGTATTTCATGGGTGGCGATAAGGGTGACTTTCCGAAATCCGATTGAGCTGAAATTAGGCATATTTGTCTAGTTCCGACGACAATTGAATATAATGGTGACAGTGAGCTGATCTGATGATCGAGACAACGGAACTCCGCGATGGATAATATTAAACTGGCCGTGTTTAGGCTCATTGTGATCAGCACATGGTTCAGATCACTAATCTTATAAAATCTTGCATTGAGGACGAAATCCTAGTTTCAAAGTAGGTATTTTTTTTTTTATTTTTTTTATTTTTAGAGTTATTTTTGCATTTGGGGCTGCCAAATGATAAAGAATATATTTTTCAACATTTGTGGTGTTCTATAGCACTATCCGGGTGAAGACGACTCTAATGATACCGCTTACTTCAAAACCCACACAGCCATTTGGGTGCAACGTCCTTTTTTTGGCATATATATACATACAAAAGATACACGCCGAAACACATACTCGGATCTGTCAGTCAGCCGGGAAAAAGACAACGTTACACGGATGAATTAACTATGTATCCTGCCGGAAAAATATGAGAAACCCTTCCTGGTTCGCCGATCATCTCTCTGGGTATCCAGATAGAGGACGTTTATTATGACATCTGCCATGAAAATCCAACCTAGTTGTGGCCCCCAAATTATTTGTCTGGCTTGCTGACACCTGCAACAGAATTTATTATCATCATCAATATCTATAAAATCGTGGCGTGACTGACTGACTATCAACTCACAGTCTAAACCGTAACTCCCAGAGATCTAAAACTTGGAGTGTACGTTCTCTTTTGGTCTAGGGGTGCAGTAAGAAAGGAATTCCCGAAATTCAAACCCTAGGGGGGGGGGGGGGGGGGGGGGGGGGCAGCGGCGTGTTTGAAGTTTGTATGGAAAAACTTAACGCGGACGAAGTCGCGGGCATTCTACTTGTGTTCCAAAAGGGGGGCTATGAATAAAAAAAAAAAAAAAAAAAAGAACAACTGGCATTTATTGATTGCCTATTTTAACTTCCACGATTAGTATATTATATATTATTACTAGCATTCAAACGCAAATTCTCTTGCGTTAAAAAAAGTGGCCAAGTGCGAGTTGGACTCGCCCATGAAGGGTTCCGTAGCAGCAAGTAACATAATATAAAAGTTCTTGTAGTTCGTTGTAACTTTGATCGATGTTACAATACAATATTTTAATAGTATATTAAAGACCTTTTGATAAACTCTACAAGTATTTAGCTAAGCACCATAACAGTCTATCATCACTTTTCTCCAGTATTTTCAGACTAAAGGCAATTTCTTAAAACTTTCCTCCTGAATCTAGACTGAAGTTAGTAATTCTTTTCAATCCTGATTGATCGATTCGCAATCAGCAAAGAGTGAGCTTACTCAGATAATAAATCATTGTTGTCATTACTGGTTTATATATAATTAATGGAGTTGGGCTAAGACAGATGGAAACACTTTAACGCACGTACAACACATCCTAACTTTATTATATTATAATGCGAAAGTGTGTTTGTGTGTTATCCTTTCACGCCTTAACTATTCAATCAATCGTCATGTAATTTTGTACACATATTTTTAAAAGTATAGTCATGAACATAGGATCCTTTTTCAGGGTTCCGCACCCAAATGGCAACAAACGGAACCCTTATGGATTCGTCATGTCTGTCTGTCTGTCTGTCTGTCCGTATGTCACAGCCAGTTTTTTCAGAACCTAAAACAACTATGCTGTTGAAACTTGGTAAGTAGATGTATTCTGTGAACCGCATTAAGATTTTCACACCAAAATAGAAAAAAAAACAATAAATTTTGGGGGTTTTCCATACTTAAAACTGAAACTTCTTTTTTTTCATCTTACTTGTGAGTTATTTATGGATAGGTCTTCAAAAATGATATTGAGGTTTCTAATATCATTTTTTTCTAAACTGAATAGTTTGCGCGAGAGACACTTCCAAAGTGGTAAAAGGTCCCCCTCCCCCCCCTGGAACTTCTTAAATAAGAGAATGATAAAACAAAACAAAATATGACCTACATTACCATGTTAACTTCCACCGAAAATTGGTTTGAACGAGATCTAGTTAGTAGTTTTTTTTATTAAAATAGGTGGTTGTTGAAAAGTTTAAAACCTGTTCAAATCATTCGCATATTCAACTGATCTGATAGAAGTTACACTAAACGAGAGAACGTGGGAACAGATTTATTAAAATTGTTGGCGACGGACCTTCCGCACCAACCAAGTCTTCAAAGGTTGAGGCTGGCTGGTGAGAAAATGTTGAAAATAGTAACTTATTTTAAAATTAGTGCTTTTTTGAAACATTGGAAAGGATTTTGTTTTGAGAGCTCAGTCTGAAATATAGCCTTGATAAAAATGGTCAAGCAGTTTGATTTGGTCCGCAACAAAAATTATATTTTGTTATAAATGATTAAAATACTTTATTCTAAAATAAAACGAAGTGATTACATTAGATTAGACTGAGCAAGAAAATTCTAGTACGCGAATAAAAAGCAGGGGATGTACTTTTCACTAAAAACGGGATATTTACCATGATTTATGAGTTTTGTTAAAAGTAAGTGAGTTTTTAAGTAACCATGATAGTTTCAAAAGTTAGAACAGGTGATGTGAAAATAAAAGTTATTGTTTGTAGGACTTTACATACGATGTTACTGAGAATGTATACCAACAGTACAAATATATTAAGCCAACTAGGACGTTACCAAGGGATGACCCATGTAATAATAATTAATATTTTATTTTGGTGTGTCCGGCCTCGCAATATACACCTCTGTCTCCTCCCGTGGATATCGTTAAAACTAAGGGATTACCCGGACTTGTTGATAAGATTGGTACAAGATTTGTCCTGGCTTCTAGATTATTATGGAATGTGTTATTACTGGAAGAAAGCGTAAGCCGAGTCAGTCATGGGAAGCAATGGCGGCGATGAGCTCACCACTTATCACGTCTATATTACACGATGGTGCAACCCACCAGAAAGGCGTGTGTCTTTGTAGTTACAAATGTAATTATTAAAAATAAAATAATATTTGTTGAAATCATATTCGGACTAGTGAACATCTGAAGCTCACTTTTTAATTGGAATGTCAATTTTGACAACTTTTTGATGACGTTGATTGATGCGATCAACGAATCACGGCAGCAATCGGATTTAGTCGAGTCGATAAAAATAAATGACTTTCCCGTGTAACTCATTCCAGTTGTAATAATCCACCATAATGGCTTTTGAGGCATCAATCCTTGTCCTCCGATCATGATGGTTTTACAAAGAATTTGAAGAAGTCACATTTAAAAAAAAAATAGAATAACTGTTTATTCTGTAAATGGTTTACTGGTAAAGAAGTTTACACTTCAGCCAGGAATTGCAAATGGAACAACTTTTTTTTTTCTTCTACATTTTGTACCTACTTTTATTTTCTCTCAACAAAAGGTAACATAATATAGGTAAGTAGTGCTTATCTAAGTGCCGATGTACGATTCACCTGTTTTGCGTGAGACTGGTGCCTAAAATAGGTTTAGAAAAACACCAGTAATACAGGTCCAGAGCTCCACTAAGCGGAATGAACGACATCAATGTCATTGATAATAGTAGGTGCATTATGGTACTAGTGTGTAATGTTGGTGATTACCGCTGAGGCGCCATTGAGACCCGAGCCGTTAGTTGAGGGCCTTAAGAGAGCCGAGGACGGTAATCATCAATGCACACGTGTATCATACGTTGTTTTTTAACACACTTGTGAAGAAAATAATAATAAAATCATCCAGACACTTTATGAGCAAGTGTGTTGAAATAACATTTTCAACACACTTGCTCATAAAGTGGCTCTAATTTCACCGCAATTAGGCACATAATAACACCTGTAATCAAACTGTGACTTTTTCATTGCTATTATTCACAAGTGAATTATAGAGACAGTTGAACATTTACACAAAGTGTTTATTTCTGTTTTACACCTGTAATCAAACTGTGACATTTTCATTGCTATTATTCACTAGTGTGTTATATAGACAGTTGAACATTTACACAGAGTGTGTATTTCTGTTTTATTATTATTTTCTTCACGAGTGTGTTGAAAAACGTCGCATGATACACGTGTATATTAATGATTATCGCCCTCGGCTCTCTTAAAACCCTCACCTAACGGCTCGGGTCTCAATGGCGCCTTAGCGGTAATCAGCAACATTACACACTAGTACCATAATGTACTATTATATGACACTATAATACATATGGCGCGAAATTCAAATTTGATTCTGGTTTTTGCTGATTACAGCTCATCAACACATCTTGGGATAGCGAAACCTAATATTGCGAAAGCTATGAGACCTAAAACGTGGAACAAGCAGATGGGCCTCTAGATGGTGGTAACTTCTGCCTTTAACAACGCATTACCTAATAGGTTACGTCCACCTAGAACGCACCCTATGTGGAATTGCACTGCGCCTGCTATATTGAGACATAAAGATGGAAAGTATCATGTGCCTGCAATTTCCCGGCACCCTTCAAATTGGAACACAGCTGTAAAAACACTACTGCTTTGCGGCATACATAGGTATGGAGTTAGCACTTCCCCGGACGAACTCTTTCACAGTAAACCTCCACTACTACTTAACTTCCAGAACTTCCCAGCCCCGACTGTGCAATGCTGTTGGTTACATAATCTGAGGGCCCGGTTGATCAGTGCCCTAGGTGGTGGGGTTCCTTTTGTAAAAAAAACTCTATTCTATTGATGGTGGGTTCTGCTGAAAATTCAGCAGGAGAATAGCAAGGTACGTGATGTAAAGCCGTAAATTTTCTACATAAATGAATCGTCAAAAAATTACGAGAATTGACCGTGTTTATGTTTATGGTACCTAGCCACGGTTATTTTAATTCTATATTTTTGTACCATGCAATTTACTTGAAGCGTAGATCTTGCCACGACAGCAAGTTCTACACGCTTTTCAAAAACATTGAAGTCATGGAGTCGACGAGCTCCTCAGTGGATGGAGGCTACCAAAATGGTGTCGCGTACACAATAGATTGAGACGCCAAAACGCTTCTATAGCGCGTTCTAGGATGTGGATAAAATTAGCAGAGCCATCTAGGTTGGAACAAGTGAAACATAATACTGTTAGCTCAATGACTTCATCATAATAATTTGAAAAACCCAAAAACAAAAAAAAAACAAAAAACTGGGTCTGGAAAACCCCAGGCAGAAATCATCATGCAATAAGTTTTTTGTGAAATATATATTTTACAATAAAAGCTTTTATTAAATTTGTGATTGTAACCGTGTGCTGATCAACATCCTAAGCACCTGAGCCCCTAAACACGGCCAGTCTATTCCAGTTCTAACTCAATCAGTTGAGGATAACTGCTTTAAAATTTAGTTGCAAGATTCCACCCGGATTCCACCCAGACATATATAACAAGTTGTAAAAAAACGCCTTGTGCCGCTAGAAAAAGCGGTTTTCATTAAATATCTCGTAAAATATATATAACTATACAAAACCTCTGCAGTAAACCCTCGGCTTAGTTGTACTGATTTTATTTATCTTATTTTTTACCCAATAATATGCACCATTTTAATAAACAATCGAATCTAGGCAAAAAATAGACGTAACTTTGGTTTAATTTTTCTATTGAGAAAATATTGTCCTATCGTGTTTCTGGTATAGTGATCATTCGGAATTATAATGTAGTATCCTTGCATATTTATAACTTTTTTTTGTGAATAAATACATTTATTTACAGAAAGAATAATACAAGGTATGTACAAAATACATATGAAACAGTTGTGATACCTGAAGACCGCTGCAAGCGATCTAAAGGTAGCTCAACTGATTCAAATCACTACCAGACGGAAGCGTCCCTAAGATGCTGGCTGCATTGCCACGCTGAATGGCAATACTAATGCGTTGAGGCAGATAAGAGCCATATATATAGCCATAGATTTATAACTTGAATATTGTACTTGATTTAGATAGTCAAAAATCAAATTTAAGATTGGTAATTTTGCGTTATACCCCACCCCTGAGACATCAAGATGAAAGTCTCATATGCTTGTAATTAAACTGACAGAATGAACTCGTGCAGAAATGAGTGTGGTAGTTATACATATGTATATGACATGTTTATTACTAGTAGTTCTGCGAACAGTAAACACAAGCTTGTACCAGAACTTATCGTTTACAATAGGCCGTAACTCCTAACATCCCTTTTAGATAACTCTCACGGTTTCAGACTTCACCTAAGTGGCCCTGGAAATAAAAACTCAACTTGTATATTTTGACAACATCTTGACCGATTTTGCTCATATTCGAAGTTATTGTTTAGAAATTACTACCGATTACTTCTGCCAAATATATCAACATCTATATAGCGCCGCAGAAAAACATCCCCCATTTTGGGGGAAATAAAAATATATATAAATAAATAAATAATTCTGGACAGTTCACACAACATTATCTAGCCCCAAGCTAAGCAGAGCTTGTGTTATGGGTACTAGAAAACTGATATACTTAATACAATATATTACACAGGTAGATATTTTTTATTATGCATAGAAAATACCCAGAACACCCTGAACAAATATCTGCGATCGCACAAAAAAAATTGTTCCGAGGCGGGAATCGAACCCGCAACCTCCTGCGTCGCAGGCCAACCTTCGCCCGCCGCGCCACAGAGGTCGTCAAAAAAATAAAATAATTAATAATAATATGAATGAAAATAAAATGAAAATTGGAGAAATTACAGGCACATGAGACTTTTTATCTTTATGTCTCAGGATGACGGGCGCATTGCAATGCCACATAATATGGTGCAAGGTGGTCGTGACCTATGAGGTAATGCAATGTTAAAGGCAGAGGTTACCGCTCAACATCAAGTGGGCCATCAGCCTGTACAGCCATTCATAAAGTTAAAAAAAAAAATGCCTATGACTAAAAATACTAACCCATACTTATACAAACTTTCATCCAGATCGGTTGTAAAATACGACCAGTAAATGAATACCAACAACCTGACCGAGGAAAGCAAATTTAACTTCAAACGCAGACGCTTTGCTCGCTCAGTCAAATATGTTTGTAGTCTTGTAAAACATTTCTATAAACGATAACACATTTATCTTTCAGGAAGTTAATGGCAAAGATACATTTTAATGCTAGTTACAAGGTAAAATAGACATTTCGCCAAGACAGAAGCCCTAAAGGTTTTAGAAAGTTCAAATACGTTATTTCATTTATTTTATTGTCCTATTGAAATACTAAGTTAGCAACATAAAATATTTCTGTAAGCTTTGAATTGTCTGTGTTTATAAAAGCTTTGGCTACTATTGACACAGTTCAAACCATAAGCTTTTGATTTCAATAATTTTAAATAACATTGTAAAGCTCGAGAACAAAGCTCCCGACGACGTGTAAAAAATACTTTAACTTGTGAATTGGGTTTTGTCTGTTTTATTTTACTTTATTATATTAGACAGAATATCTTAGAGGAGCTGTTTGTTCAGTGTTTTCAATTACTTAGGTATTTGAAGGATTGAAATAAGGCAATGAGATATGATTTACTTATCTTATTTCTTTCTTTCAATTTGGATCAGTTTCGTAGCTTGATAAATTATTCATTAAAATTTTACTCGCATGAGTCATTAAACTTTTCACGCGGAGTATATCAACCGGTAATTTAACATTTCCAAGTGAACAGAAAAATCCAGTCCCTTATTTTTCTTAAGCAAGTAATTAAATGTAAAAATCAGCGCTGCAGGTAACTGCAGCATTATGCTGAGCGCGAACCTTTTTTTGACAGTACTGTACACAGCTCTGTACTTACATATTATGTGTTTTTTTATTATTTCTGTGTGCAGTTTTGGTCAAAATAAATACCTTTCTTTCTTTCTTTCAAATGTATTTTTATATTCGGTCAGCAAGAAGAATCAATAAGAAGTAATATTGACAGCATGTTAATGTTTTTGTCGGGCGTAAAAACAACCACTGGTCAGCAACTAAATCAAGTATTATCAGAAAATACGTTAGTTATTTTTGCCGACCACTAGAAGCAGCTCAATTCTGTTTATTTGCTGAAAAAATACATTTTTAGCTGGCCATTTAAATTATATTCTTTTTGTTACAGGTACAAAAATGAAGACTAGAAAGAGGACCTCATAGCCAGAGATGAAACCAAAGAGGGAATGACTAGAGATAATAAAACTATGACAGTACCATATCTAAACAAAAGCATAATCGAAACGATACCGTATTTATATCCTCCAAAACCTCCAGACGAAGGGGTGTTAAAAGGAGAAAGAATTAACAAAAATGAAAGAGTCATCAATACCAGAGAAATTTTAAGTGTAGATACAAGAAATACCACGAACGATACTAGTGACTTTTTAAAACTAGTGGAAGATTTCAGCGACTATTTTTATAGTAACACTAGTAGTGACATAAGCAATACAACAGTAAACGATGTGTACGATTTTGCGAACTGTAGCAGTAATGGTACTTTTAACGTGTCGTGTTTTGGTAAAGTTGACGGGCCAGAGTATAATATGTGGGCGTTGTTGTTGTTAATATTTCCGTTTTTCACGTTGTTTGGTAATGTGTTGGTGATAATGAGCGTTGTTCGCGAGAGGGCGCTGCAGACGGTCACCAACTACTTCATCGTGAGCTTGGCGGTCGCAGACCTGCTGGTTGCCGTGGTGGTTATGCCGTTCGGGGTTTATTATTTGGTGAGTTATAACTTTTAATTATTAATTCATTATAGAAGTCAATGGTTAACACCACTGAGCGGCTAGCCTGCAAATGTATAACAAACAACAAACACGGCCGTGCGGATTTTTGTATGGGATTTGAGGTTCTCAAGGTGCCCGCTAGGGGCACTTTTCGGCTTATCCATACTAAAATCCGTGTAGTGTATACATGAATGTAGCCTTAGTTCCATGCTTTAGTCCATCTTCCTAGAGTGTCTTGCCTATGTAGTTGCTTGTCAAATTTGTAGACTCGAGGCTCTGACGCAGAAGATGTATTATTACTTTTTAAATAATTAACAACTCGTTTAATGTCAACTATTTGGTAGCCCTACGCTGTTTTTTCACTCGAGCAAAAAAAAAATATACATAGGGCATCCCAAGATTTTGCGACATGAAGGGAAAAAACCTTAAATATTGTAGATAGGATCTTTTGCTGAGGGAATCTTGGGAAGGCCTGTATTTTTTTATAAATTAAAATTTGCGTCTAGGTTTTCCAGAGTCTGTTTATAGTGCGTTACTTCGTAATGCTTAAATAATTGATTAAAAGCTTTTAAGCCATGTTTATAAGTTATCTAACTTCTTTGCAGCATCTAGGATAATTAAATCCCAAAAGTATCCCATCGTATTTCTTTATTTATCTCAGCCCAGATGTTTATCAGTAAAGTCTGTTAATGTTACGAAGAAGTAACTTTCAGTTTCCGTTTCCTGCTTGAATCTTCAGGGTATCGCGACTTCACTCTGTTAACTTCAGAAATATTTTTTCAAATTTGTTGATGCCGTTTTGCTAAATAAACTTTTTACCGTTTACAAACTTCATTTACTTACAGGCTTCTGAAATCTAGTTACTTTTTCTTATTATTCATATAATGGCTTCTTATGAGTGCTCCAAACGATTTTGCCAATGACAAATGATATTAATTGTTATAAAATTAGTCAAGTCGTCAAGAGTCTCCATCAAGTCATAACCCAGTTTAAATGGTGGCAAAAAAACCGAGTTTTTGAAGGAAAGCATCCACCACACGCTATTTTACTACACATGTGCTATTTATCCAAGTTACACCGGTTAAAATGCCACCAAAATTACACGAAGTAACTCGAAAAAACACATTAAAATGTAATTCAATCAAAATTTCGAAGTTTCTTTAATAAATGGCAGGTTGAATGAACAAATAACTTTTTGGGAAAAGTAATTATATTTTTCAATACAACCTTTTATACAATTAGTGATTGTAACCGTGTGCTGATCAAAATGAGCCTAAACACGGCCAGTCTACTACTATTCATCGTGGAGATCCGGTGTCCACCTTCCGTCTCCATCATCATATCAGCTCGCTGTCACCATAATATTGCATTGTCATTGAAACTTGACAGGTATGCAAAATATCATTTCAATCGGTTGAGTATAACTGCTTTAAAATTCAGTTGCAAGATTCCACCCGGACAAACACACATACATTGCGTGTTATATAAAAGCTTGTAAGAAAAGCAAAATCTAGTTATTTAAAAGCGTTGAGCTGCAAAATAACTGTGTAATCAAACTGCAATTTCTAACAGACAGCCTGTCGTCAAAACAGTACTTAAATTGTTTTAACAGTTTTGTTCAGCAAATGCTTATTCTCGGTGATTCCGAACCGTAGTAAACCACAAACACCCATTTACCCAATTATAAATCTCTTTGAGCTAACCATTTTCGCGCAGTGAGCATTTTGTTTGGTAGTTAGTGGAACAGAGTTAGAATCAGCCAAGAGTTCCACTGGCCTACGTCACAGCTTTTAGGGAACCGGTTGGGTAACTCCTCCACCACTCAAACGTCCGGCGGCGTATATACGTATACTAGTCCTTACGATAATTGTTAAATGATAATCTGCCGTAGTGGGTCCGGCCTAAGAATAGACCCCTCCGTCTCCTCCCGTGGATCTTGTAAAAGCTGACTAAGGGATAACCCGGTCTTGTTGATAAGATTCGTTGGTATAAGATTTGTCCTGGCTACTAGCTTATTATGAAATGTGTTATTACTGGAAGAAAGCGTTAGCCGAGTCAGTCGTGGGAAGCAATGGTGGCGATTAGCTCACCACTTGTCATGTCTATATTCCACGATGGTGCAACCCACTGTGAAAAGAGGCCCAATGAGGCTCCGCCTACCCCTTTTGGGAAAAATGCCGATGTCATTTATATATGTACGTTTAACTACTTTAGTAATGTTTTATAATGGAGGAGTTTAATGTTTTTTTAAATAAAATAAAAAAGGCTCTATTCAACCAATCTACCATACCCTCAACCTGCCCTCAGACCGCAGGAAATAACAGATGACTTGAAGTACCTAGTAGTAGTAATGTAGAAGTCATGTTGGATTTAATCCACCGCAAACTCACTTACAAAAGCATTGCCTTCAATTAACTACTGTTCATCTTTCGGTTTATCTTGGTTACAGAGACGTGACGAACCAACAAAAGGCCTCACAATATAAACTACTTAAACAAGTAAAAAAAAAACCTTTGGATAAATTTAAAAACCCTCAACGCAATGAAAAGGCTAAACTGATTTTGATCAAACATAGCTAAGAAAACTTCCGACTAATTCAAATTTCAAACAAAAAAATAACAGAATCAGTTCATCCGTTCGGGAGCTACGATGCCATAGACAGACACACACACAGACACACACAGATACATCAAACTTATAACACCTTGTCGTTTTTGCGTCAGAAAGATGATGTGGATTATTTTACAAAGCATAAATTACACTCATCACAGCATAACAGTGGCCACCATCATACTCAAATTCTGAATGTAAGATAATTAATGAACAACAACACAATTGAACAATTAATTTTACATAAAAATAACGTCTCAATAAAATTAGACACATCACAGAGGGGTTTTTCCAAAATAATGCATGTAAGCAGTCATTTTATCCGTTATTAAATACCTAGATCTACACATTAGAAGAAAACCAGCTGCTCTGTTGTCCTATGCCAGACTAAAGTTCCAGTGGTCTACGAATTCCAAGGGATTCCAACTTAGCACTTCTTAGTTTGCGCCGAGTCCTGTTTTCAGTCTCAATAGTTTGACAGCCTGACTCCATCTGTTTGTTTGTTTGTAAATTATGTGTAGAGTTTTAAAGTTATATTTAGGTGGATTCTGAGCAAAAGATAAGTTTCAACTTCAACCAATAGTTCACAAATCTAAGTTAGAAATAAACCAGCGAAGACAATAAACTACAACAACAACAATAAACTTTGCTAAAGATACGACTTTTTATCAAAAATAAAATATTTTAATGGATAGGGTTTTTGATTTAAGGCGATATGTTAAAATATCGAATGGGCGGAGTCTATCAAGAAAACAATAGCTGCAAGATAGTGACAGCGCTATTGGTCACTTTAACCCGGGAAGAGGCGAGATATAGATTTCTGCCCCTCGGAAGTAACTGACGTAAGCGACAAATGATTTAACTTCGTTTTGCTTCTAAAGTAGCAAATATTAAAAAAAAAACTAAGTAATGTGATAACCTACTGAATGGTATAAAAAATATGTTTAATATTTTCTCTAGTCAAAGGGGCTTTAGGAGGGCCAATTTCAAAAAATAAAGGTATTAAGAAAAGTTTCACCAATCGTGTTTCTAGTCTATGATTTATTTAGATGACATCCTCAAGTAATTACTGTATTAACATCAAGTTTGTAACCTTTACTGTTAGTTAGTAAGCATGTAACGCTACGACTCCAAAATTTTACCATGCACATTCAACATCATTGTGCAAGCATGCTCCTCCTCCTCGCGTCGTATTCCTCAATGCTGAGGGTCGTGACCCCATCTATGGATCACTTTCTGCCGGACGATGTGGCGCCAGCGAGATCTGTTGCCAGCGAGCTGCACTGCTTCTTGGAGTTTTGAATCGAGAGTGGTGCGGATCTGGTCTGACCAACGTAACGGGCTACGGCCTCGTGTCCTCTTTCCCTCAACTTTGCCTGTAATAATCAGCTTATCTAAGTTGTCACTGCGTTTCCGTGCTATATGACCAAAATACTCAACTCGCTGGAGGCAGATGTAGGAAAGCCTAGTAGTTATCTTGAGGGGTTGTCCATGGGATTTGCAGCATCCGTCTCCAACACCACATCTAGAAAGCGTCTACACGTCTGCGATCCTTCGCTTTGAGAGTCCAGATTTCTGCACCGTACAGGAATATAGAAAAGACTAGGTTAGGTAAACAATTTATTCTCAAAAAGACAAATGTCACTTATCTACTACTGCTTTACTAGGCTCCGGATGAGTCTAATTTTGGTCCTATTGGTGATTCTCCTATTCTTCCATATTCCATATTCTGTGCAAGCATGCATCTCAATTCTTAATGTAATAAACTCAATTTTAAGCCCAGACAAAATTCAGTGAAAATTAAATGAATAAACCCTCACTTTAGACTGAATAATTGAATATTTTAATCTGGCAGAGAATACAGCTGTATGAAAGATCAATACGTACCTATAGAAAGCTAAGCCATCCAACCAATGTCTGTTATAAAAATAAACCAAGCTGCTATTTCCGTTCTCACACTTTTTCCCATCAAATGCACATTTTCCCATCAAGTACACTTTTTAAAACGCCAAATGCAAATTTCTCTCGCTTCGAGCGAAAAATAACAGGTGTTCGAAAAGATCCTAGCGAGCGTAGGGTGGCTCGGTCGATGAGAGGCACGGAGAAACGTATTGTGAGGCTTCAATGTGAAAAAAATATCGTAGCAGGTGAGCCAATTTGGAAAACGCTTTTGTGGTAAACTTTTTTGCTCGAAACGGAACTAAAAAGAACTGACTAAACTGAATATTAAGGTGCTCAGTACTCTTTCAGTTTTACCGGACTATGGAAAAGGAGGATCATGTTTTTGACAGTCTATGTGTGTAGTATGTATGTATGTTTTATGTATGTTCATGTATTCCTTCGTATTTCCTACAGCTCATTCGCCGTAAGATGGCACCTTTAAAAACTCCATGGCAGGTGCCAACTTACGGTGATCGGTCCAGCTTGTTCACCGTAAGATGGCACCTGTAAATACTCTATGACTGTCCACGTGTGGTGTGGCCACACTAACTATTAAATTACGATATAAACAAAGGTTCTACAAAGGTGCTCGCTTTGGGCGGGGTGCACACACAGGGCCCCGCTCCAATATCCCGTATCTATGAAAAGTATGCACATAACCATTATGATAGTTTCAAAAGTTTAAGAGTTTTTTCATGTGTCAAATAAATTCACAAAAAGAAATTAATTTTGTAAAAATTAAAAAATAGCCCTTATCTATATGAAACGGCTGAACCAATTTTGATCAAACACAGCTAAGAACACTCTTGACTAATCCACCTTTTAAACAAAAAAAAAGAAGTAATCGGTTCATCCGTTCGGGAACTACGATGCCACAGACACACTCACATACACACACACACACACCACACACACACACAGACACGTCAACTTTTAACACCCCGTCGTGTTTGCGTCGGGGGTTAAAAATAGACCGGTGAATAAAAATATCTAACGGTTGTTCACATTTAAATCTAAGTACCAGTGATCGGAAAAAGATACATATTTTTCTTTGCTTATAAGATTAAATAACTACATGATATCTTTCCATCCCCTTGGACCTTTGATGATCGCTCAATCTTCTCTCGTGTTTCATTTTCTCAATTATTTCATAAATTCAGGGTTCACGGTTCATGTTTGATAAACTGTTTTTCTAAACACTAATTTAGTTCATCCATCACACAAGTCTCGGAGCGCTTAGAAGAACCAGCTGCAGCGTAATGTTGTGTCGACATCATTCTCACAAATCACTTACACCTACGATTTAAGAAAAACCTTTATACCAGGGTAGTTCATTGATTAAGTATATCTTAGAATATATAATAAACCAGAGCCCGTGTAACGCGTAAAAACTGTCACCACACAAATCAGTCTCAATGAGAATACTTTCACCCAGTCTGTCTGTGGTCGGCCGTGCCGAACTCGAAAGATTTTATTGTGACGTCGTGTGTCATTCACGCATGTAAAAATTCTGCTAGGCGTAAAAAGAAAAAAGATAGTGTCACATTTCATATTGTAAGTATTAAATGTAAATTTGTTTTTGTTTAAATAATGAGTTTTGTTTACCATTCATCTTTTAGAAAAACTCAAGCGTGCATTTTGTCATTTCTCGCCATCACCAAAATATTACCCCTACTGGTGGAAAAAGTATAATAGGCACGGGGAGAGGCATTGTGTTTTGGCGACACGGCGCCCCGTACTAATAGCCTTCTAGTTCATTCTATATTCTAATAAGGTATATATTTAGAAGATTCTAAGTATAGGAATAAAAGGGCTTGGCCCCATTTATTGCCATAATAGTAATATCAGAGTAGGAGTAGTAATATAGTTGAATATGTTCTGTTCAAACAAAAATGTTCGAAGAAAATATATTTATGCAACAAGGTGTTGAGTGGGACTGCGTTCCCCGTGGAGTTCCAGATAAATTATTGGTGTGACGTATGAACTCTCTTGACAACGGCGTTGGCGTGGGTAGTTTTATTTATTCATGTTATTGAATAAGGCTTTGTGAAAAGAGTTTGACTCAAATTGACCTTTCCAATTTTTAGAACTCTCAAAAGCGGGGGTGAAAAATCAAACGCTTTCCTTATTTGTAAATTTAGACTTACGTTTATTTTGAACCTTTAAGAAGTTCAAAAAATACTTCACTAAGTATCATGAATTTATAGCCTCAGTCAGTCATCTTAAACAGAACGAATTGTTCAGAAGTCAGGCCGATTCCGAAACCCATTGTCCCGTGAAAGACATGGGCCCTGAATAAAACGTGGGCCCATAGAGACATTAATAATAAACCTACACATTTTACTGCCGCTCTTACACATGATGTGTTTTACGTGAAAAATCCCATCGATTCCGATACAGGCGGGCCGTAAAACTTTTAGGGGGCCCATGAATTTCACTTCGTCGTAAAATATTTGTAATAAAATTATATTTGCCGCAGATACATTGGCCACGCGATAATTTTCGGATTCTCTTCTTTATAGCTGTATCTCTTAGTTTATTTTATTTGAGTTATATACGTTGAATCGAATTTATTTTAAAACTAGCCTTTTGCCCGCAGTTTCACCTGTGTGATGTTGGGTGAAAACCTGTAAATGGCTTTTTGTTTTTAAACTCTTATTTTAAAAATGTATTTATAGATAGCTGTTAGTTTTCCTACTAAATAAATATAAATATAAATATAAATATAAAAACCGTCCCCTTTCCCCTATACTGCCCCCTCGCCCCTTACACGACGATGGCGATAATGCTGTTTGTTTGTACACGACGCAGATAACATGCGCAGGAGGCTCGCGCGAGTTACTTGGGTCAGTTCCGGCTGAATTTGATTTGATTTACCTACGCTCGGCCGTAGCGTTAGGGCTGGCAAAGACTAAAGTTTACATTTTGGAACGTCAATTAAAGACATTTCAGCTCCGGCTGATTATGATTTTAATTACCTACCTACGGTCAACCGTAGCACTTGGCTGGCTAAAAAAAAACAATTATTTTGTGTTCAGTGTTGTGTTTAGACAACACACAGAGCAATTCATGTTCGGTCGTGCATTGCACAATTCACAGTCACAAAACAAAGTCACAAAACAACTACAATACCTAAGCGACAAGACACAAAATATATAGGTACCTAAATAATCACGTCTATCGCCAAAACGCGGGCATTCGCGACTAACGTTTGACTGAGTTTCACCGAGATCGTCGTGTATACTTACTTATATATAGGTAGGTACGCCTGTTAACGCTCGTTGTACTGAGCTGCCCTTCTGTACCATGTATTTTTTGTTGTTATGATGATTGCGGCAACCATCCGTCACTCGTTAGAGGTTGCGCGATATATACCTTTGTCGCTTCATTCCTCGGAGCACAAACTACGTCTGTACTCTCGGGCGTAAAATACGTTTTAGCGCACACGAACGCCTGTAATTATTTTGTAGGTAACTAAACCGTTGTGTTACCTATCTTTTTTAACCCCCGAGGCAAAAACAACGGAGTGTTATAAGTTTGACGTGTCTGTGTGTGTATGTTGTGTGTGTGTGTGTGTGTGTGTGTGTGTATGTGTGTGTGTCTGTGGCATCGTAGCTCACGAACGGATGAACCGTTTTTTTTTTTTTGTTTGATAGGTGAAATTGTCGGTAGTGTTCTTAGTTATGTTTGATCAAAATCGGTTCAGCTGTTTCATTGCGTTGAGGGTTTTTGAATTTTTCCAAAATTAATTACTTTTCTATGACAGTGAAATATCTGTGCTACTATTCATTAATCTGTGGTTGCGTTCTTGTGCTTGTCACGGTTATTTACGCGATGCATGTAACTCGCGCAAGTGCCTTAACATGCGCTTGTTACCCGCGCCGTATACAAGCACCTCTTTATATACAACTAGCGACTCGTCCCGGCTTGGCACGGGTAGTTTCAGAATAGACCCCCCCCCCCCCTCATACCCCCCGGTAGCCTATGTCACTCAGGGTGAATGTAGCTTTCCAATGGTGAAAGAATTTTTGAAAACGGCACTGTTGTTTTTAAGTTTATTCATTACAAACATACACACAAAAAAATAAAAATCTTTCCTCTTTATAATATTAGTGTAGATGTACGAGTACATATACATGTCCACAGTGACGTCATTCACCGCTGCGTCTCGTCCATTATTATGACGGTACCACTAAAAACTCTGACTATATAAGTTCTACGAAGTACGACTATATGAGTTTTTGCCACGTGGCAAAATACGAGTGGCTGAATAAAAAGCACTTAAGCACTATAAAGCAAGGATTTTATATAACTTAGGTCTTTAGAGCCTTAAGCCGGATAGTATTTGGCAAGAATTCTTGCTAACCTGGTTAGTTAAAATCCTTTCTAAAGTTAATTATTCGCGGAAACAGTTGGTGAGGAAATGGAGCAGCTTCCAGAGTAAGCAAAGCCATTACTTTCTTCATGAATAGTTAAATCCCATATAAATACAATTAAAGCATTGATTTTGGATCATAGATGGAACAAGAAATATTAAAAATGCCAGCTAGAGGCACATAAAGCATCACTCGTTTGCCGGACTTGATGACAAATATCTTATTAAAAGATAAACGGCTAATTACCACTATTATTCGTCACTTTGCTGACGTTTCGAGACTGAACGGCGCCGCCGCCGCCGCTGTCCCAGCGAGCTGAGCGCGCGGTTGCACGCAGTATTCGCTGGTCCACCGTCGAACGCGGTCGCGGGCGGTGCTCATGATGAAGAGGCTTCTGAACTCAGTCTCGAAACGTCAGCAAAGTGACGAATGATAGTGGTAATTAGCCGTTTATCTTTTAATATGATTCCCAACCACGATAGTTTCAATTCGACAAATATCTTCACTCATAATATTGGGCAAAACAATATCGAACCTTCTACCCTCACATTATATGTATGGACATGCTAACCACTGCACCACCAACGTCCACTCCACTATTCCGTAACCAGCCAGAGTGCCGCGTCTAAGTTTTTAACACACATTTTTGACATCCACGTGTGGTGTAGTGTAGCATGGATTTTGTATGGATACACTGATGGCTCCTAGCGCTAGTGATGTATAGGTACATTGAATTCAAAAATACTTCAAAATTTCACTGACCATTTAAAATTGATTCCAACACCTTTAGTCACTCAGGCTACAGGAATAATTCATAAAACAAAACCGCCAAAAATAACCAACTGAAAATAACCCGAACTTCAACCCACTTCATTACTGACAAGCAAAAAACCGGATCCATTCATTAAGGCTTCAACGTTGTAATTTGATGTCAGCAAAACAGATTCCGCGGTCACCCTCCGACACCGGACGGACATGCTATTCGACCACACAAAACAAAGGCTGTGTTTATGCTAGACTAGAGGGAGCGGGAGCGGAAACGAAGAGCCATTATTGAGTCCATCTACCTCCACAGTAGCTCGCACTCTTCCTCGGTCGCTCACAGACACCGGGCGCACATGCTATTCGACCACACAGAACATAGGCTGTGTTTATGCTACACTAACGGGAGCGGGGGTGGAAATGAAGAGCTCTCATTGAGTCCGTCTGCCTCCACAGAAGCTCGCACTCTTCTCCAGTCATTCACTGACACCGGGTGCACATTCTATTCAAGTACACAAAACATAGGCTGTGTTTATGCTACACTAGCGGGAGTGGGAGTGGAAATGAACAGCTCTCATTGAGTCCGTCTGCCTCCACAGTAGCTCGCACTCTTCCCCAGTCGCTCACTGACACCGGACGCACATGCTATTCGACCACACAAAACAAAGGCTGTGTTTATGCTAGACTAGAGAAAGCGGGAGCGGAAACGAAGAGTCATCATTGAGTCCATCTGCCTCCACAGTAGCTCGCACTCTTTCCCGGTCGCTTACTGACACCGAGCGCACATGCTATTCGACCACAAAAAACATAGGTTGTGTTTATGCTACACTAACGGGAGCGGGAGCGGAAACGAACAGCCATCATTGAGTCTATCTGCCTCCACAGTAGCTCGCACTCTTCCCCGGTCGCTCACTGACACCGGGCGCACGTGCTATTCGACCACACAAAATATAGGCTGTGTTTATGCTACATGAGCGGGAGTGGGAGTGGAAACGAAGAGCTCTTATCGAGTCCTAATTTTATTGTAGCTCGGTTGCGTGCGCCTCCTTGAACGCAAAAAAGAGATTAAAGAAAGAAAGAAAGAAAAAACATTTATTTGTGTCAACAAACGCCGATACAAAACGACACACACATACACACAAACAGAAACAAATATTACCAAAGACAGATAAGACTAATTTGTGCCTCTCAGTGCCATGTACTCGTACAAGGTTAGTTTTTGGTCAGTACATTGTAAAGCCAACAAAACAACAAGATTAAACAAGTTCTCGATAAATCTAGTTTCAATTTATGATTTTTAATAAAAGCTGGTAGTTGTATTACTTGGGTGGGACCTTAGAGCATTGCAGGCCTTCGTAATCTTGGGGCTGACCAAAAACTAACTGTGTATAATGTACGAGCGGATCTTATTCCCACTTCTACTTATGCTGTACCGAGTTTCCGCTGCCAATGCCGCACCAAAAACGCTGTCATAGACCATAATCGGCATACATACCTACGGGCTAAAACTAGCACGAACACCTTCAAACCTTGCATCCAAGGTCACAGAGATCATTTTCCTTTACGTGAAACTGGGGCTTAAATTCATTATCCTAATTGATAAACCTGTCAAGCGATTTTCTGATGTATACTTTGGAAATAAGGTGGGTTTTTGCTTGAAGCAGGTTAATTGGATAGGTTAGGTAGTAATTAGGTGTTTGCAAGCGAAAACACCGCTTTGTTAGGTTTTATTGCAGGGGAAAGGGGGTGAGGGGTAAATTGATTCAGCAATTACTTTCGACTCGATTTAAAATGATACGATCTTTTTAATTGGTTGTGGCTATTCTCGGTTTTGGTTTTATTGCGATTAAATTGGACTGGGTGGTTTTTTCGGAAATTGTAAATAAAAATGAGTTCTTACTGACCTTAAACGCTGTTCTTATCAAACAAATTGATAAGAACAGCCAGTATGTATAGTATGTTAGTTAGTCAGTCAGTCAGTTTTAGAAATAGTAGTGCAATGTCACATAGGGTGCGTCCTAGGTGGGCGTGCCCTATGAGGTAATGCACTGTTCATAGGCAGAGGTTACCTCTTAACATCAGGTGGGCCTCTTGCTTGTTCCGTCATCCAAGTAGAATAAAAAAAAAAAAAAAAATATGTTAGTTAGTGTGGGACTAATCTTGCAACCTGAATTAGAACCACTTTTGACATCCGGTTGAGGTGAAATTTTGCATACCTGTCAACTACCGAGGACAATTCAATATTGTGGTGACACCGAGCTGATCTGATGATGGAGACAGAAGGTGGACAACGGAACTCCTCGATGGATAATAAGAGACTGGCCTCACGGCCACTTAGGCTTATTTTGATCAGCACACGGTTACGATCACTAATTTTTGAAGCTTGTTTTGTAAAATATGTAATTCAACAAAAAACTTCCCTATTTAAATTGTAGTTAAGAAATATTGTTAATTTGTTTAATGCCGTTTTTAAGTAAAATCTGGTTGCCTTTCTTTAGTTATGCAATCATCATCATCATCAGCTTAAATCAGAAATTAAATTAATTAAAAAATTAATTAAATTAAATTAATTAATTAATTTTTCAGAATTTAATTAAATTAAATTAATTAATTAATTTTACAGAATTTAATTAAATTAAATTATTAAATCAGTCCACTGCTGGACATAGGCCTCTCCCAATGCGCGCCATTTAGACCGGTTTCCAGCTCTTCCCACCACTTTCTACCAGCCGCTTTATACACAGATCGTCACTCCACCTCGCCAGGGGGCGCCCCCCACTACGTTTACCAAGACGTGGTCTCCACTCTAGAACACGTTTACCCCAGTCGTTGTCGGGTCTTCTGGTTTAAGAAATTTATTCTCACAAAGAATTTAAAATTCACTTAACATGAGAATACTTATGTTTAAATAAATTTAATGCGCGTATACGAGCGTGCTATAAGTGCATAATATCTACAAAGAAAAACATTTAAATGTAAACTTAGGTCTACATGACAAATACAAAACAAATAACTATAATATTCATAATCACAGATGCTTTCATTTAAAAGTTAGTGTGTAGATTTGAAAAAACACTTAGTATGAGCGACAAGACCAAGCCCAGTGCAATGTTGACAAGTTTTAAAACTACGCAGATCGGCGATTACTAGATGTGGCAAGCGTTTTTATTTTTCCTCAGTCGTTTATTTTTGATATATTTTTTGTTTTTTATTTTTGTAAATGTATTTTTAACAACTTCTTGAACTTATGCATTGATTTAGTTTCTTTTATAATATTAGTTAGCTCATCGTAAATTTTTGCACTGTTGTAGGTAATATTCCTTTTACCGTAATTTGTCCTCGGTGGACGTAATACTAGTTTATTTGCGTTTCTCAGTCGCATTTTATTGGCATGGTGTTTCGTTTTAAAAGTTATATCAGTATGAATGATTTTATGTAATATTTTCAGAATTAATAAGCATGAATAGTACCTGAAATTTGTACTTACGTCCATTAATTTTGTTTGTTTTAGAGATGGGGTTTAATTAAATAATCTTTTGATTAGTTTGTTTTGCAATATTTGTAATAGTTTAAGATTTGTTTTGGCTGCTGAGCCCGCGACTTCTATTAAATAATCTATGTGAGGTTTCACTAGGGAACTATAAATGGTGTACCGTACGTTACGCGGTAAACAACGAACTATGCCGCAGAGCGCACCATTCAGTGATGTTATTCGGTCTTCGGCATTTAAGCCAAAAATTATTATATTAAGTATGTAAATTTATGTATACTAGTTTTGCAATAGACTAGTGTAATATATACGTAATGGTATTTTTAGTTTTCCATTCCAGTCCCATAGTTTCAGTTTTTTTTTTTTTTTTTTTTTAGTGTAAGTACATAATAAATGTACAATAGGTATCATTACAATCTAGCCATAAAGCAGGCTAATAAGTAATTTTACATTGACCTAGATTTATAACATAAATTATACCTAAGAATGTTTCCATTGACACTTTTCTTACTGTCTCTATTTAAGGACAGGACACTTTGTTCTTGTGTTCTTATTAGCAAGCACTAGTTTGCACTACATTTCACTATAGTTTACACTACACGAACTCATAAGGTTTAATTCTTTTGAGTCTTCTCACTATGTCCGTGTTGTCGAGAAGCTGGATTGCCTCGACGTTCACATGATGATGATGTCTACGTTCGTGAGCTTCTGCATATTTTTGAATGACTTTTATTGACGAACTCTATATTAAGGTCCCGGTGGAGATCGTCGTTTCTTACGTACCAGGGTGCATTTACTACTCCTCTGAGTACTTTATTTTGGAAACGTTGGATTATTTCTGTGTCTTTTTGGTACAGCCCCACAGCTGTATTCCATAGGTCCATGCTGGCATCTGGACTAGTTTCAGTTGAAGTATTTAATTAATTTCACTTACGTTTAGACATTTTTTCAAGATCCTTTAACCGAATTAATTTCTTGATGAGCGGCACAGTTCGGAATGACTCTCTTCAACCTATAGATGTATACCAAATCTTCGCCCGAACTTTTCCCTAACTTACTCCTAATAGTGTAAAGACCTTGGCAATCCTAATATCGGTGAATTGAGTTTCAATCGTGAGGTACCTCCATTACCTACCTAATGAAATTATTAACTGAAGTGTTCTGAGCAAGAATTTAATGGACACCTGCGTACTCGTATTACGTAAGGAGCGCAGTCGATAGGATCGGATGCTTTCAATTTTGAAGGTTGTTGTTGGATGCTGATTGTTTTTTTTTTTTTTGTAACTTTCTAAATGAAGGTTTTTTCAGCGGTTTTACACCAAGTGTAATCTGCCTTTCTTAAAAAGTAACGTATTTTTTTGCCTTCCAAAAACTTAGTTTAAAACTTGATTATGACTTGACGGAGAATCTGACGACTTTAACTATTTTTACCCACGACGCAAAAACGACGGGGTGTTATAAGTTTGACGTGTCTGTATGTGTGTGTGTGTGTGTGTGTGTTTGTCTGTGGCATCGTAGCTCCCGAACGGATGAAAAGTTTTTTTTTTGTTTGAAAGGTGAATTATTCGGAAGTGTTCTTAGCTATGTTTGATCAAAATCGGTTCAGCCATTTCATGGCTTTTTTTTTTAATTTATAAAAAAATTATTACTTTTTACCACTATAATACACTGACAAGTTGGTATAAGCTTTATCCTAGCTGCTAGATTTTTATGGAATGTATTATTACTGGAAGAAAGCGTTAGCAGAGTCAGTCATGGAAAGCAATGGCGGCGATGAGCTCACCTTGCCACGTCTATATTTCCGCGATGGTGCAACCCAATGGAGGCCCATTGATGCTCTGCCTAACCCTTCGGGGAAAAAGGCGTGTGTCTACGTATGTATGCGAATCTTCAATTTCATACTTTTTGTCATTGCAAAATGTAGCACTAAATTGAGCACGGTAATATTTATTGATTGAATTATTGATTGAATATAGCTTATGTTATTAATTGAATTATTTTCATATGTATTATTATATGTTAGGTATTTATATATCTAGTTATTTAAAATAGGTTTTTAATTAAAACGAATTAAAACCTTTCGTTTTAATTATGCGGGCTGTGAAATAGAAAATGAAAAGGAATTAAAACCTTTTATTACCAGTTAACCAGTTTTATAAAACACACCACAATTCACGTCATAAATGTCAAACTTTGGATGTTTGAATGTTTGTTTGTCAATCAAGCCGAAACGGCTGTACTGAATTAGATGAATTATGACCTGGATTGAAATATACTAGGCTACTTTTAGTTCTGCTAAAACGTGATTGAAGCCGCGAGCAGACACTAGTTAACAGTAAAGAATAGAAGATGGCGGGGTATAGAAAACATTCAACACATACAAAAGAAGGTAAAATAAAGGGACCAGCATAATCTTCTACAAGCTCGAATGTAGCTGTTATTGAATGAAGTATTTTGATCTCTGTTCTAAGGGATGAACCTCAAAGCAATCCCATCAGCTACATAAACACACGAGGCTTAGTTCAACAATGCTCAAAAGCATCGAAAATTTGCCGAAAACTATTAACTCACGATCGATGAACCATTAAAACTCCGAAATGATCAAAAACTCTGAGTAAATCAAACGAAATCACGAATCGTTCAGTTCTTTTGAATTTATTACCAAACTTTCAGAAGGGATCAAAGACAGACTATTAACTTGCACTAGCCGGTTGCCCGTGGTTTCACTCAGGACCTTCAGAAACCCAATGTTCGTTCCCAACTGAAGTTAATGTCAGGAGAAATGTATTATATTGGTTTTTGACATATTTGTACTGTGGTACAAAGATGTCAAAAACCAATATAATACATTACACAAATTTGACAAAATTAATTACTTGTGATAAAGTGTGCTTTATCACAAGTAATTAATTTTGTATAATTAAAAAACCCCCAACGCTGAACGGCTGAACCAATTTTGATCAAACAAAGCTAAGAACACTCCAGACAAACACACCTTTCAAACAAAAAAAAAACGAAATCGGTTCATCCGTTCGGGAGCTACGATGGGACAGACAGACACACACACACACAGACACGTCAAACTTATAACACCCCTTCGTTTTTCGTCGGGGGTTAAAAATCGTTTAAGTTTTATCTGGAGTTTTCTCCTCTTTTGCTTCTTGATAATCGATTTCAATTTCTATTTATATTGTTAAATAATGACTAAAATTACTTCTAGTGTTTGGACGCAATAAGTTTTTTTTTTTTTACGTAAGTGATAGGAAACTTTTTTTACCACCAGTATTAGTACCACTATTATAAAAAATCTTAATATACTAATTTTAACTACATATATTAGACGTCAAAATATTTTTTAAGCATAATCCGTTTCTAGGAAGCGCATTTTTGATCTGTTATCGTTTCAAAGTAGGGCAACCGACAATGAACCAGTTACAAGCCAAGAGACAGAAATTCTCAAACTAACAACAAACAAACAGGCATTATTTATTTACTAACTAAGTATAATATTTGTTTACTTACTAGGAATAATGCAAGCTCTACCCACAATCCAACTAAGTCTACAATCAGAGCATTTGACTCGCTAACAGCATGAGGGTCCCCTGAGAGATCAATTGAAACTGCGGGTTTGCACTAATGAATGTATTCCTGTTGGCTTCAGATATTGGTTATTTTGGATTAGTGATTAAATACGGTCTGATATTATATGCTAATGATTATAATCGTATATTTCAGACATGTGTAGTGTAAGTTGAGGGCTAGGAATGGAACAACACCGCGTTGTTACGAAGAGATATTAAATATTAACACAAACAAAGCGTGTATATATAACAAATAGTTTTCTATAGAAAACAACGTAGTAGAACATTAATAAATATCTGGTGCGACCAAGCTTCGCTCAGCGCTTTTTTGTTTTACACAACTAACAACTTCATCCAAGTAATTTTCAATGGAGTTTGTACGATTTTTTCCTTTTACTTCTGCAAGTACATTTTTTATAAGTTGTCCGACTATTGCTCGTTAACTTATAAAGCCTTCATAACTATGATAGCTTTACTTTTCTTTGTTTCATAATAGGTACTATTGCTATCATTATTTTTAACACATCCCAATACAACACGTTTATAGATGACAGGGGCGTTATCCTACTAATATTATAAATAAGAAAGTTTGTATGTGTGTGTGTGTCTGTTACTTATTCACGCTGAAACGGCTGTAAGGATTTGCATGACATTTGGAATGGAGATAACTGGAATCCCGGAATAACACATAGTCACATTTTTATACCGATAATCCCACGGGATCGAGACTTACGCGGGTAAAACCGCGGGGCGCTGCTAGTAAATAACATATTTATATGTGGTCATTATTGGTTTATTAATTTTAGTTTTGAGAGTTTGCTTTTGACTTTATTAGAGCGTAATGCTTAAGGTTATTTTCAAATCCGTAAAGGTCCAAATAAAGTTGGATTTATAAGAATTTTACAGCCTTTTATTGGGGGCTTGACTACTAACAAAAATCAACATTTTAAAGTTAAATATTTCATAAACAAATCCATGAATTTAAAAATGGTTTTCCCACAGCCGTAATATGTTTGAACGACCTATTTAACGACATTCCCCCACTTCACGTGCAAGAAAGGAACCCTGAAAAAACAACTTTTGTATTGTATTGTATTTATTTATTGCTTACATGTACTTACAATATTGTTAGTATAAGGTCTTACTTCCACTGTTAGTTATGTGTGTTAGTGTGTGTCTGTTTGATGTATAATAAAAAATATCTAACTACGTAATATATTGTATTAAGTATATCAGTTATCTAGTACCCATAACACAGGCTCTGCTTAGCTTGGGGCCAGATAATGTTGTATGAACTGACCAGCATTATTTATTTATTTATTTAAGTAGGTACATGAGCACCGTTATGGCGCTGCAATTTTTGTGATCACGATCACATAATAATAGTGTAATAATAATATTAATATGTGAACTAGTAGGCAAGTATAGTACACAAAGAAATTTCAAAACTATGTGCTAGATCAATGTACCTACTTTCAATATTTTCACTGTGTTGATGGCATTATTAATATTATACCCCTTGCCAAATTACAACTTACTAATACTTAGGGGCAATTTCACGAACAAATAAATCGGTGATTACCGTAACCAATCGTCAAAGTGACAGATAACGTATGAAAACATCTGTCAAAAAGAGTTGTTTAAGCTTAACAGCCGGTTAAACGTCTGTTACTGTATTGGTGAACAGTGGCCTTAGTCTCTGAGCTAAGCCGTGGACAGACAGACGAACGGACATGGGAAACTATAAGGGTTCCTTGTCTTGGTGTCTACGGAACCCTAGAACGTGATGCAAAAGCGTTGTCGCTGAACACCCTATCATAATTTTCAAGTATTTTTTTTATGCAATAAGCTTTTCATTTGTAGTCTCTGCCCTAGGAGGCGGGCTTGTTAGTAAATGTACCCTAAAAGTATGCCATGAGCCGGCCTATGAATATAATTGTCTGTCTCCTTCCATGGATGTAGTAATGGCCGATTAAGACATTACACCTGGGGATGGGCATCAGCAAACTGAGTGCTGACCGTACTGCGATCACCAATCCGCCTGCCAAGCGTAGTGATTTTGGCAATGGCTATTGCATTGTATGGAGAGGCCTCTCCAGTTTGTTGATGCTTATCCCCAGGTGTCATGTCTTAATCGACCTTTACGAAATCCATGGAAGGAGACGGAGGGGTCTATTCTTAGGCTGCCTCACGGCATACGCATAGGGTACATTTACTAAAAAGCCCGCCTCTTAGGACAGTGGCCACCATTGAAAAGCTTATTGCTTTATATATATATATACTGTTTGATCTATACTGTTGATTGTTTGTTTGTTTGCATTGAATAGGCTCCGAAACTACTGAACCGATTTGAAAAATTCATTCACTGCGTGATAGCTACACTATCCCCGGGTGACATACCTAGACTATATAATATTTTCAAAAAAAATAGGAATCCTTACTAAAACTCCAATAATATAACCCAAGGTGTAAAAACATTACCTAAAGTTTTTGTATCTGGTGTGTAGATAGATGGGGGGGTTGGGAAAGGCGGAGAGTTAAGGGAGACTGGAGGGAAGGGGGATCCCGATACTACCCGTGCGAAGCCGGGGCGATTTTCTAGTTGCTAATATATTAGCAGGATAGGATTAGGAGCTTAGTACTCCTACCTCCGGTTATACCTTCATTAGACTGCGCTAGTCTGCCGCAGCAGCTTGTACTTATATAACTCCCAAGTTCCCCTCCGTTATTCAGTTGTAAGCCATCTACATTATTCCGAGTTCATTAGGTTTTATGGAGTAATTACATTTTTAAGCTTGAACGCTGAAAAATAATGACAAGTTCCGTGAAAGAGGCTCAACTTTTTGAATAATAAAGCTAATTAGGTGCAGCTCGACTCTTTTGAGGTCGTTGTTTTAAGTATTTATTAGATGTAAGGAACCCCATTTCAGTACTCCAAGCTACGTAGGTACAGTTGTAGCGTCAAGGCTACAAACAGTGACACATTGTCTATTCTATACTTATTTATTATTTAAGAGAGTGGTCTGTGAAAATGACACATCGAGTTTTGACACTATTCCATTACCTGTGACCTCCACCTTGCGGTGGGATTTGGAACTAATTAGGTAAACAAACCTCTCAACCGTACAATTGTGTAGAAAACACATTACTTGTTTTGTCAATTACTTCATTGAATTTTTGTTCTGTACGTAATCAGATAAATGTGAAAATAAAATCAATGTATACCACCTATACAATCGTTGCGTGACTGACTGACTCAGTCACTGACTATCAACGCGAAGTCTAAACCCTAGGTCATAGGACCTGAAATTCACATAGGTACATTTCTTTTGTGGTATAGCGGTGCACTAAGAAAGGAATTTCCTAAATACACACCCTAAAGTGGTGCAGCGGGATGTTGAAGTTTGTATAGCAAAAACTGCACGCGGGCGAAGTCCCAGGCGTTCCACTACTGGATACTTGAGAAATCTCTGTGCACATGTTGTGTTTTACATATTATGCTGTGTGCTTCAGGTTTCGTTATATTTTATAATAGTTTTATTCGTTTTATTTTACCCCAAATAGACAAAGTGGTCAACAACTTCAATAACTGTACCAATATGGGTGCAAAGTTAGTATATAAAAACCATCATAACCGAATCGCAAATGAACATGGGCAAGAAATGAACAAACCCACAAAAATAACCAAAAAATACAGGACCAAAAAAAACAAAATTAAATCAAAAACGCCCTAAAAACTCTCACAACCTAAGAAGCCCTACAAACCTTTACAAAAACCCTTCCAACTCCTAAAACCAGAGGGTTTAGCCTACCCTACCTCCCTAGAGTTCATACAAGTCTTAAACTTTAAGAATCAATTAAAACCTCGTACAAACCCATACAACCCAATTTAAACCGGTATTGAACGACGGACCTTGCTCAGAAAAATATCTTGGGAATCAGGATTTTTCCCAGCAGGGCCCAAATTAGATCATTTTCTCCGCCTCAAAACTCACTATTCTGCCAAACTTCCTGCTGATGTTTTTTTTTCCATTAACTTTCATCCACTAATATACCTACCTTGTTTGTTTATATTAATTTGAATGTGTATGTGCGCCTACTTTTTGGCGATTGTACCTAGTCAACCTTTGGAGGTTTTTAAGGTACAATATTATACCTAATTAAATGTGTAAAATATATTGTGTATGAAATAAATAAAAACAAAAAAAACCTACACGTGTAGGGCTGTTTAAAAAAACGCTCATACAGTGATTTTATTATTTAAAACTATTAATTTAATCCTATTTCGTCAAAATAGTAACAGTTTTTCGAGTTATTTTGTACAGAAAGACGGATAAAGAAACAAATAAATTATATAGGTACCTACAAACTATGTTGGAAGAAATTCACGTAATTGAAACATACTGACCACAAATTGGCATAAAAAAACGGCGCGGCGAGGACGTTGCATTTGACATGACTAGTAAGACATTTTCAAACATTTATCGGCTTCTAAATTCTAATTTCCATGTACAACCACAGAATAAATAATAGTACCTACTTCTTGAAACATGCCATGAATTGGTTTGGCGTCTTTATGAAAGGATTATAGGAAATTCAAACCCTAAAATCAATTGTGTTGAAGACCTCTGTAGTGCGGCGGGCGAAGGTTGGCCTGCGACGCAGGAGGTTGCGGGTTCGATTCCCGCCTCGGAACAAATATTTGTGCGATCGCAGATATTTGTTCAGGTGTTCTGGGTATTTTCTGTGTATAATAAAAAATATCTATCTATGTATTATATTGTATTAAGTATATCAATTATCTAGTACCCATAACACAAGCTCTGCTTAGCTTGGGGCTAGATAATGAAATGTCCAACATTATTATTATTATTTATTATTAATTAGGGTCATAAAGTTTGGACGTATTGTTTGTTATTCTATTAATATTAAAAATTAAAGCGGGCCCCCATACAAAAAAAGTGATTTTGACAAACGCTGTATCTCTTGATCCGCAATAGCTAGACACAACAAAAAATAAAAAAAGTGAGTTATAAGTAGGTATGTACCTACCTAGGGGAAAACAAACATGTTTATATTTACTTGCCTTATTTTTATTAATTATCATCATCCGCCCAGCTGGAAATATAACATTTCCATAGAATGCCACGACGACTGGTCTTGAGCCGCCTCCGTCCACAGACTTCCCGCGACCTTTATAAAGTTTGGTACATTGGAAGTTCCCCTCCCACACTGCGTCGTCCGGTTGTTGGTCGCCACTCGAGGACTTTATTTCAGTCATCTTAATAAGTGCGTGTTGCCAGAGATGACTTACGTGACTGAGACGTGATCGCTAACTATCACACACACAAAAGCTCAAAGTATCACAGCGGGCTATGCATGGAGAGAGCTATGCTATTACCATCAGTGTACAAATACGTAGTCTGCGACAACCGTAACTACAAGAAATTTTGTTACGAGATATTCGCGCCTAAAGTTTTTTATCTTATATTAGTGATCAATGTCTTTGTAAATATTTATCTGTAATGATTTTGATCTGTACGATCGCTACGATCATTCCCTTTAAAACTGTGTTTATTATATCGTGATAACATTAATGCTTTTTTATTATTTAGTAAATAATACTTGTTTAGTGGAACATTATTTTAGAACGTGCTTTACCTAAGCATGTGCGCCGTATGTAACATAGTTACTGTTCGCATGTCTAGGGATTTTGTTATGGTGTTCAACAAACGGAATATGCTCAAGATTTACTAATCTTATGTGCGGTAACATAACTACTAACTCAGTTATACACTTTATTGAGCTGGGAGAAAAAAAAAACTGTAAGTAAGACCACAGAATAAATAATAGCAAGAACAAAAGGCTCACATCGTGAAAAAAAAATAACGAACCTTGCTGGGACGCAACAAAGTGCATTTCAGTTCGCATAAGTGCTTAGTGCCTAGCGCCAAAACCACCTTAACACCCTAAACACCCACCACCTTTATTCACCTAAACATTGGCGCTCTCTTGTAAATGTTTGAATCTTTTTATTTGTGTATTATATTTTTCTTTAGTACTCAATTTATAATTTTACTAGCTGTAACCTGCGACTTCGTCTGCGCAGGATTATTAAGTAGAGGAGTAACGAGGAGCAAGTTGTTGTTAGTATTATAAAGCTAGTATTATTAGACTTACGCTGGTGAAGTAAGTTTCACCCGCGTAAGTCTCGATCCCGTGGGAATATCGGGATAAAAATGTGCCTGTGTTATTCCGCGAGTCTAGTTATCTTTATTCCAAATTTCATCCAAATCCATCCCGTAGTTTTTACGTGAAAGAGTAATTAGGATAGGATATTCGGTTACCAAATTACTCCTGCATTCTGCTGCTCGCCTGGTACATTGAAAAGAAAGAAATAAAGAAAGAAAAACATTTATTTGTGTCACCAACATGGATGTAGTAGTAACAGTCAACAAACAATATTCCACACAAAAATACACACACACACACACACACATACACACACACACAGAAACAAAGATAAATAAAACATTGGATGAAAAGTATTCGCATTGCTGCTGCGCCCTGCGGTGTTTTCCGCATAGGTCTCGATTCCGTGGGAATATCGGGATAAAAATGTGCCTATATGTTATTCCGGGAGTCCAGTTATCTCCGTTCCAAGATTCATCCAAATCCATCAAGCAATTTTTACGTGAAAGAGTAACAAAGATACATCCATCCATCCATCCATCCTTCCATCCATCCATACTTACAAACTTTCACGTTTATAATATTAGTAAGATACCTTTTAACATTCTTTGTATTTTTGAATTTAAACACAAATAAAATTTAAATTAAATGACTATTCCAAGTATATTCGGTACAAATTTAATCTGCGTAGTGTTTTTTTTTCGAATGGAATTAAAAAGATTTAAACTTTTGTTTTCTTGACAAAATCCGAATAAATTTATGGATATAATACTTGTTTTTGACTTTGTACGATGACACGTGACGCGTAGAAATAATAACTTGGTAGCTTTCCATGGCGCATGCACTATTAAATTGTTTTGACCAAATGTTCCCATTTTTAGGGTTCCATACTCAAAGACAAGGAACCCTTATGGATTCCCTTTGGATTTTCATATTGTGTCCTACTAATATTTATACCATCAATTTGTACATATGTTTAAGCAAATAAATTATCTTTATCTTTATCTTTATCTTTATCTTTTATTTTTCGTCATGTCTGTCTGTCTGTCTGTCTGTCCGTGTATGTCACAGCCTTTTTTTCCGAAACTATAAGAGCTATACTGTTGAAACTTGGTAGGTAGATGTATTCAGTGAACCGCATTTAGAATTTTACACAAAAATTTAAAAAAAAACAATTATTTTTGGGGTTCCCCATACTTAGAACTGAAACTCAAATTTATTTTTTCATCAATGTGGGTTATCTGTGGATAGGTCTTCAAAAATGATGTTGAGGTTTCTAATATAATTTTTTGCGCGAGAGACACTTCCAAAGTGGTAAAAAGTGTGCCCCCCCCCCCCCATAACTTCTAAAATAAGAGAATTATAAAACTAAAGAAAATATATGATGTACATTACCATGTAAACATTCACTCAAAATTGGTTTAAATGAGATCTAGTAAGTAGTTTTTTTTGAATACGTCATTAATCGTAATCCATCCAAGAACTTTTATATTATGTTACTTGCTGCTACGGAACCCTTCATGGGCGAGTCCGACTCGCACTTGGCCGCTTTTTTTATGGTTATTTTTGGAAATTGTTATTTTGTACCTTTTTTTTGCATAGAGTCAATCTTTATAGAATACTGACTATCCATGTTTTTTTTGTTGTATTTGGAATAGTGGTGTATACCTTATTTTATAGCAGTCAGTTAAATCATCCTAACGATGAAGTTATACGTTGGTAAATATTGCTACAAGTATCTCCTATTTTTTTTTTTTTTTTTTTTTTAACTAATGAATGACGGAACAAGCAGATGGCCCACCTGATGTTAAGCGGTAACCTCTGCCTATGAACAGTGCATTACCTCATAGGACACGTTCACCTAGGACGCACCCTATGTGGCATTGCAATGCGCCCGCCACCCTGCGACATAAAGATGAAAAGTCTCATGTGCCTGTAATTTCACCGGCACCTTCAAACCGGAACACAGCAATGCGAGCACTACTACTTTGCGGCAGAAATAGGTATGGTGGTAGTACTTCCCCGGACGAACTCTTTCACAAAAAAGCTCTACTACTACTACTTTCTGGTATAAATAGCACTAATTATGATTTCTTCTTTTATTTCTGCAGTTATACATATTGCCATAACTTTTGGTACGGCTTCTAGAAAACAATGTTTGTGTTAAAAAAAACTAGTTAATATATTGTGATTTTAACTCAACACCGTGACTAGTTTATATTTTGGGGTTCAATCCTCCCTATCTACTTTTACAGCAAAATCTCTCTCAGGTACGTTTGATGTAAAAAAACTGGAGCATGTGTGTGATTCGTGATCTCGATAATTATAAAAATCCCATGTTTCCAGAACCTTTACACAGGTATTGTTTGAATTGACACAATTTATAAAATCCTGAAAATCATAGATTTGATTTGCTGATTTTGTTATCTTGTAGGCAACCAGTCCTTTTTTTCAGAATCCCCTTCAGTCTTGTTAGGCCAGTCACCGTAGACACAAAAATCGTGTAAGATCGCAAAAAGTTGCAAGGTTCTGTTTTTTTGGGATGTTGTTAGGATAAATACCAATTGTGTAAAACCAAGTTTGCAACTTCGATAGAGCTGTGCGAACTTTGCAATTTTTTTACGACCTGGAATGTTTAAGATGACTGGCCTATGTGTCGTTTGTAGGTTAACAGCTAATATTTGTAAGGAAAAAGGTTATACACACCTCAGTTTGTTCAAAATTACTAGGTATAACTAAGTAGTTGGAAGAAACTTTTCTTTTGGGTACTTATTTACTTTGTTTTAGCCATTTTGCATTTTCTAGAGCGTTCACATGCGTACTTTTCGTCGCGAGTATCGCCTTTGCATAACTCGCCACAAACGACCTACCCACTTTTCAGCTTTGGTGAGTCACTGTTTGTTGAGCTCCCACTGACTGACTGGCACCAATCCCCCACTTTTTATCTTCGTGAATGACGTGGAACAATCAGATGGCCCACCTGATCATGAGCGGTAACGTCTGCCTTTAATAATCCATTACCTCATATGTCACGTCCACCCCTTGTGGCATTGCACTGCATTCACCGGCAACTATACCTTTCATACTAAAACACAGTAATACAAGCACTAGTGCTTTGCAGCAGAAATACTACTGGTAGTAGTTGTGGTTGGTAGTAAATTCCTGAACGAACTCTTTCACAAAAAAAAACTCTACTACTACTAAACTACGATATAATGCGATTGTAATGTCTAGGATTACTTTTTCGTACAGTTTTCGTTTACTAAGCAAGACGATGACACAGAATAAATAATAGTACAAGCACGACGATAAGAAGCGACGATGATAAGATTCGATTCCTTTGTTTTCAGAAGTAGTTAAGTGCAATAAAGAATATCAACACTAGTCTTAAGCACCGTATATGTAATGTATGATGTTACTATTCATATGTGTAGTATTTAGTACCACATAATAAAAAAAAATTGTTCAGATATCCACCGTATAATATGTTACGGTGATTATATTTAGGATACATTTTTGTTACATGATCAAGCTCATACAAACACGTCAACCTCATACCTCATACCTAACTTACAATAAAATTAATATTGATCAACTGGATTATCTATGAGGAACTAGTATGTCACAGATAACCCAGTTATTATAGTTGTACCTACTACAAATAATATAACGCGTCCAAATTAAGTCGCGGGTGACAGTAGGTACCTATACCTAGCTTGTATTTTATATTATAAATTTCGTCCAAAATTAGTAGGTACCCAAAATCTGAATTCGTTTATTTTTAACCCCTGACGAAAAACGAAGAGGGTGTTATAAGTTTGGCGTGTCTGTGTGTCTGTCCCATCGTAGCTCCCGAAAGGATCAACCGTTTTTTTTTTTTTTTTATTGTTTTTGTGGGGAGTTTTCTTAGCTTTGTTTGATCAAAATCAGTCCAGCCGTTCAACGTTGGAGGTTATTTAAATTTTTACAAAATTAATTACTTTGTGCTATACGGTTTTAAATTCCGACGGGAAACGAAAATATGTACAAAATGTGTGGCTACGTTTCACCGAGGACTTATCGAGGACTATACTAAGTTCCATTGGTCTAGTTGTTACTATGTTGACAGAGTTATTTATATGGTAGCATACTTGTACGGAGCACTCTACACGCGAGTCCGACTCGCACTTGACCAGTTTATTCATCTTCCGCCTCCAATAAAGCATGGACTTTAATGGAGATTTTTTGAATAGCAGCATTGTATCAGCAAAGTATCTATCTATGTAATATATTGTATTTAGTATATCAGTTATCTAGTACCCATAACACAAGCTCTGCTTAGCTTGGGGCTAGATAATGTTGTGCGAACTGTCCAGCATTATTTATTTATTTATTGTTTCGATATCAAAATTTGAAGTACCAGTATTATTATTAGTAACAAACAGTCAAACATAGATAAAAATTGAATGATAGTATAAATAAAAAAAAAAAAATATCGTTTCTCACTAGTAAGTCGGGAAATAAGCAAGTACATTTTTGTAAAAAAACGATAATCACTTAGTATAAAGAGCTAGGCATATTCTAAGGAAAATCGCTAAGCGAAACTCTTTTGGTCACAATATAAACTCCTTCGTGAGTATGCTACCGTAGAATTGCATCGAGCGACTACGGAGGCCTGCAATGTTATAAGTATAGATCCACCAACTTATCTCTAGAACCATTTACCTACATTTTTCTATCAGCTACATACATTTCATTCTGCAGATAAGTTGGTGGATCTCTAGAATTGGTTTGTGTTCACGACTGTATGATTAAACTGTCAAACCATGTCAGTCCGGTAAATTTTCACAAACCTCAAATAAATAAGAATTTGCATTGGTTTTTTATTACCCGAATTACAATTATAACAACGAAAACCAACAATTTTCAGTAAAATAATACAAATTTTTGTAATGATATATCGAAGTAACCGGTTGTCCGTTTTCACCTGTGAATAAAAAAGTGAACGAGGGCCTTCCTTCCAGCGCCGTGGATAACCACGGAATGACAGAAAATGGCGTAGAAATCGTGTAGATACGGCGAATTGAAAATGTTTTCGTGTTTTTACACATCTTTTATATGAAAAGATTAAAAACCCCAACATACTTTTAAAACTATGTGTATAGACATGATACTAAAGTGTTTTATTTCTCAGAAATAGCTGTAATTCCGTAGATTTAGGCTCATATGTAGATGCTCTATTTTGATCAATTTCGTGAAAATGGGTAGGTAGTTTTTCAATTTACACAAAATCTAGAAATAACTTTAGAAAACCCCAACGTATTTTTATTCAGCCTGAAGTGTTCTTTCTTCTGATCTAAATATTGTTAAGAATAAAGCTAAATTTGTAAAGTTCTAGGCTTTTCAAAACACCACTTTTCAAGGGTTTTCACAGACTAGCCCCTTAATACTAAATTATGCATAGACATAACTATGAACTATGACATTCATATATTGTTTCGACGATCTTCAATATTAATCGATCTTGCCGGTCTAGGCCAGAATTTTTAGTATTGGAATTTCACTACAAAAATCAAGAGGTTAGCCTGTTGTCTATCACCAGGTCGGCTGCCCGCAGAGAAGTTGCATGTTTGTCAAATATTCTGCCTTGACCGTAACTAGGTGATGATAGACTCAAACCTTTGAATACCACCCACATTCTCACGTGCGACCATCATCGCCTGGCTTGCAGGCGTCGACAATAATGTATTTTTTTTGTAAACTCTCATGGTTGTTAACTTTACTTACCATTGGATCGAACTACTGAATCCGCTGGTAATCTCAACAGAGTTATATTAAATAGTTACCAAGACTGGTGCAAGAGGCTAGTGAGATTACCAGACGCAGAAATTGAAATAGGGAAGATGGTTTTAAATTGTCTCGAGTCTGAAATCCAGTGATGAATTTGTGTAGGGGTCGAAAAAGTTGTGATATCGGCTTCGCGTTTGGATCACAGAGTGGTGCCTACTACTCCGAGTCTGGATACACCATTAGTGTGATAGTGAAACCGATAGTAGGTGTATCTTTCTTAATACGAGTACAAGCATCAGAAAGAGGGTAGATCGATATGGCTATCCATAATATCTACTCGCAAAATCATCAGTTTTACCGTGATCATGGCGCAAGCAACTGTGCCAAATATATCAGGAACGAATAACACTCAAAAATATGGTAAATATCCCGTTTTTAGTGAAAATAATGTTCTATTTATTTGAATTTGAAACAACCTTTTTCACATCACGCCTTTGAAAATGTTCCTCAAATAGTCGCCAGTTAGCCAGTTTTAAACGCACGATCATTAAGTTTAAAGGCGGTTCTTGTCCCACTGGATCAGTTACAACAGCTATAAAAACATTACCTCGCCAGAAAAACAGAAAACCTCTTGAATGGCCCACGTTTCCTCAGAATGGAAGCCGATCCAAATAAAACGTAGTGTTAAGTCATAAAGGCGCTCAGCGGCGTTAGGATTCCTCTCGAAGCCGTCGATAAACAGAGGGACTTTACGTTCATTGGTTTGTTCTTGTGATGGACGTGGTCAAGAGGCGCAAGGGATGAGCTTATGCAGTGATGCAAAGCATATCGTCATTACCATTTAAACACATTTGAAACATTCATTTTTTCAATGATGAAACAAACATTTTAATCATTATTATTTTTTAGACGGACAATCATTTATTGTGCCTGACGAGCACTAAGATCAGACGCATCAGCTCCAAGAGCTGCCTGTGTAATGAATAAATTAATCACACTAATATTATTATAATTATGAATGCGAAAGTTTGTGTGTTAGTGTGTGAGTGTGTTAGTATGTTAGTGTGTTTGTTACTTCTTCACGCTGAAACGGCTTAACGGATTTATATGATATTTGGAATGGAGATAACTGGACTCCCGGAATAACACAAAGGTACATTTTTATCCCAATATTCCCATGAGATCGAGACCTATGCGGATAACACCGCGGGGCGCAGCAGCAATTCGAAGACTTTTTATCCAATGTACCAGGCGAGCAGCAGAATGCAGGAGTAATTTGGTAACCGAATATCTGGAATACCGATGAAATGGGGCAACAGTTTATCCAATGTACCAGGCTAGCAGCAGAATGTAGGAGTAATCAAGCCCTATGCGGATAACACCGCGGGGCGCAGCAGCAATTCGAAGACTTTTTATCCAATGTACCAGGCGAGCAGCAGAATGCAGCAGTAATTTGGTAACCGAATATCTGGAATACCGGTGAAATGGGGGCGACAGTTTATCCAATGTACCAGGCTAGCAGCAGAATGTACGAGTAATCAAGCCCTATGCGGCGCAGTAGCAATGCGAAGATTTTTTATCCAATGTACCAGGCGAGCAGCAGAATGCAGGAGTAATTTGGTAACCGAATATCTGGAATACGGCTGAAATGGGGGCGAACGTTTGTACAATGTACCGGGCGAGCAGCAGAATACATGAGCAATCTGGCAAGCAAATATCTGGAATACTGGTGAATGGGGGCACCCGCTATCCAGTATTTTCACCGGTATTCCAGACATTCGGCAACCAGACCACTCCTGCAGCCTGTTGCTCGCCTGGTATATGTACATGCTGCTGCAAGAGTAGTCGGATTATCGGATACATACTGGATAGTATCCTCAATACTAGAATTTATCTAATACAACACCAGGCAAGCAGCGGCCGCAGGAGTACTTTTGTTTGTAGTCTTGCTTGGCATGAAAATTGGTAGATATATAGACAGATCAAAACCTGCTCTAAAGGAGAATAACGCGGGTGAAACCGCGGGCAATAGCTAGTAAAAATAAAGATCCCCACAGATATACATATATATAAAGATAGACATCGCAAGTGCACCTACTTTGCGTGTCACCTTGCCTGTCCTTACCTCATTAGTAGGTATATCTTCTATTCGTAGGTACTAAACGTTTCAGTTACACCTTTATAATGCAAACTGCTAAGGAGTGGAATACACTAACGTCGTCTGTCTTTCCTGTTAAGTATAATTTGGGTATCTTCAAGGCTAGAGTGAACAGGCCAGATCTAGACCTTAGTGCTTATCTTCGGCCACATCGTCACTTACCAACAGGTGAGATCATGGTCAAACAAAGGTCAATCAATGTTAAAAGAAACGTAGCGCATTGTATAGTTTTACCCAAAATATAAGACCGATCGACTGTTTTCGTTTGCGCAGAAAAGCGCAGACTGATTGATATCAGACAGTAGCCGAACGTATAGTATAACTCTGAACCGATGTATAGCTCTGTCCCACTCACATCTAAGAGTCGACCAGTCGCGATTTTGCCGCGAAATCGATTAACCAATAACAGTGCAAGATTTTAGTGCGCGATAGCTATTGGTTAGAAAGAAGGTTCCCGCGCTATAGAAATCGCTCTACGGCGCAGGTACATCGAGCCGACTTATATTTTGGGTAAAACCTTAAGGCGATATGTCAAAATACCGAATGGGCGGAGTCTAGCAATAAAACAATAGCTGTAAGACAGTGACAGCGCTATTGCTCACTTGAACCCGGGAAGAGGTGAGGTATAGATTTATGCCACTCGGAAGTAACTGACGTAAGCGACAAATGATAAAACTTCGTTTAGCTTCTAAAGTAGCAAATATAAAAATAAATGATCTATAATTAATCTAATTGTGATTACCTACTGAATAATATAAAAAATATGCTTAATACTTTTTCTAGTCGAAGGAGGGACCGAAAAAGGGATTTAGAAGAGCCAATTTCCAAAAATAAAGCTATCGAGAAAAGTTTCGCGAATATTGTTTCTAGTCTATAATTTATTTAGATTACATCCTCAAGTAATTACTGTATTAACATCAAGTTTGTAACCTTTGCTGATAGTGAGTGAGCATGTAACGAAACGACTCCAAAATTTTAACATAGCGTCTTAAATCAGTTTGCTCTCGGCCGTCTTCGCGATAGTGCAATGGGTAAGCTCTTTTTGCTTGCACCAGCTCACAAAGCCATACCCGGTCCCGTTACAAATGGAAATGACCACCCGTATTTATAGTCCTGCGGCGTATCGTATCGCTTCTTAGATCTACGTTCGATTTGTCCGCTTTAAGATTATTAGCTCTCGAATGGAGGCGGATTGACTCTTTGCTGTTTCAGGATATACAGGGCTACTATAAAACGCGAATCATCCTTGGAATCTTTGACTAAAATAAAAAAGTATGGACGGGCATTAGGGAACGATAATTTTGATGCTTATAAAGTGAGTGAGTGAGCTCACTTTGCTTCAGTCGGTCTTTGTGACGGCAACGAGTGACGTAACGTACGTGTGTTGTAATTGTGACTTATTTTTCACGGATTTTTTGTATGGGCACAGATAAAATAATACTATACGGTATGGGTAAGGCCCATCCATACTTACGGTAAGGCCCGTCCATACTTTTTTATTTTGTTCGAAGCTTGGAATAGTTGCAGTGCTTTCGATAGAATGAGACAAAACACAGTGTAACAATTCCAAGGATGATTTGTGTTTATTAGTAGCACAGTAAGATTGAAGGAATAGTTTAGAGAAATTGAATGGAAGTATTAAATGTGTATTTGACATGGAATGTCTTACTCGCACTTTTCGTGAAAATCGACCGCTATGTTTCGAATGTACTATAGGCATACCAATATCTCACGTACCGCTTACCAACAGGTGGGCCGTATGCTTGGCTGCTACCTTGGTAGTATAAAAAAAAACACTCAAGCGCATTACGCAGCAAATATTTTGTGATTTTCGTTCATATTTCGTTGCGCGAGCGCTATTCTGACAATTTACTGAGTTAGATACCTAGTGATGGAATTTGGCTGTTGTCTGCCTCTTAATATTAGTTAGTCTGTGTTTAAGAGCGTAGTTTTCAGCTTCACTTGTTTCGTACGCCGTGTTCTGTCTGATCTTTGACTACTTGTCTGAGTCTGAAGGTGATTATTTATAAAAACTGCCATCTCCTCAACTAGTAAAGTAAGCTACTAGTTTTTCGTCTATTTTTAACATTGATAGACCTTTGTTTGACCACAATCTTACCTGTTGGTAGTGACGATGTGGCCGAAGATGAAGCACAAAGATCAAGAGGACACCTGTTCACTCTAGCCTTGTAGAGACCCAGATTATAGTTTTCAGGAAAGACAGACGACGGTAGTTTTTTTCACTCCTTAGCAGTTCGTAAAAGGTTTACTTTTGAATTGAGAATAACTTTGCATTTTTCATAATAAAACCGAGTGTTATCTCAACGCTTTCAAAATTCATTTACCTGTTAAATATAATTTCCCACGTCAATAAAGCATTTTTCCGTGGTCCTTAAAGCTGGGTGTTATCACAGCTTATCAAACGATCATCCAGCTCACTCTATAGCAAATTAAGCTAGCGAACACTTAAAGAGATCCTAGTGCTAAATTTCAACTTATTAAGCTCTGAATATTAAAATAAAATAATAAACCTTAAGTAAATCTTGCTTGTTAGTAGTAGAGCTTTTTTGTCAAAAAGTTCGTCCGAGGAAGTACTACCGCCATACCTATTTCTGTCGCAAAGCAGTAGTGCTTGCATTGCTGTGTTCCGGTTTGCCGGTGAAATTACAGACTCCTGAGACTTTTCATCTTTATGTCTCAGGGTGGCGGGCGCAATAGGGTGCGTCCTAGGTGGACGTGACCTATGAAGTATTGCAATGTTAAAGGCAGAGGTTACCGCTCAATATCAAGTTGGCCATCTGCTTGTTCTGACATTCTAATACCTAGTTAACGAGTTCAACCTACTTAAATCGAAAACTAAGCAAAAAGCCTACCTACCTAACCAGATCAGCAAGCCGTCACCCGACGGCAGCGTGCCCAGAATGCTGGCTATATTTCCACGCTGAATAGCAATGCTTATTCATTGACCAAAAAAAAACAGCATTCCGGTCACGCGTGGACTCGAAAAGTCGCTCCGCAAATTCTTTGAAAATGTTATGTGCCCGTGGTCCCCACGGGCCTAGAGTTTCCACCCCAAACGGCTCAAATATGTACCCTCTATCGAGTAATGCATACTTGCGCTGTTTGGTGGAATACGTTGATGTTGCTGCGGAGCCAGCCCGCACTGATGTACCCGGAAGATGGGACGGCGCCAGAGTATCGACACAGGTAGTGTCCCACACCAGAGGTCTTTCCATCCTCAAGGGAATAAGTGTCATACCGTCGGGACTTTTCTCACCGTCACGCATCAAGCCACACGGTTCGAGAATATCCGTCACTGAGTTGCTGGAAAAAGCTAACTTAAATGTTGTTGACAATGTTATTCCCCCAATGTTATTCAATATGGGTCCCGCTGGAATGGAATGAATGGAATGGAATGGAAGACGAGCAGACGGCTTAGTACTACACTTACCTCATTAGTAGAGTAATAATAGAGGGTATTCGTACTAAAAGTTTCGGTTCTGCCTTTATAATGTGAACTGCTAATACACTAGCTTAGGTACCGTCTTTTGTCTTGAAAGCTACAATCTGGGTCTCTACAACGCTAGAGTAAATAGGTGCCCTCTAGACCTTTGTGCTCCACCGTCGGCCACATCGTCACTTACCAACAGGTAAGATAGCGGTCAAACGAAAGACTATCAATGTTTAAAAAAACTCTTTCATCAACTCAATTTATTCATAGGCTCACAGGAAACACTTAGTTAAGTCAAACAGAATGACAATTCAACATAATAAATAAATAAATAATGCTGTACAGTTCACACAACATTATCTAGCCCCAAGCTAAGCAGAGCTTGTGTTATGGGTACTAGATAACTGATATACTTAATAACAATATATGACATAGATATTTTTTTTTTATTATACATAGTAAATACCCAGAACACCCTGAACAAATTTCTGCGATCACACAAATATTTGTTTTGATAATCATAATCAATAATCTTACTAACCGACTATCTTTTTAATCACCGATCATTCTCCATCGTTTGCATGCCTTACTTACCACGTGACATTGGCGAACTACTCCAAGCCATTCATTAAAAAATTGTATTGAATTACTAATATTACAAATGCGAAAGTTTGTGCGTGTGTTTTTTACTGCTTCACGCTGAAAGGGCTCAATGGATTTGGAGGAAATTTGGAATGGAGATAGCTTGACTCCCGCAATAACACATTGGTACATTTTCATCCCGATACTCCCACGAGATCGAGACATATGCGGGTAACACTGCGGGGCGCTGCTATTGTACAATAAAGAGTCCATAATTATGTCTATCAATCTCATTAAAAAGCTGGGTATCTATCTAACAGGTTTATGAATGAATTGTTATTAGAATCTATTGTTATTTTTCTTTTTAACACCAGAAATTATCACTTACAGACATCGAGCACTCCGGTACGGAGGCCTGCGTTGCTCGATGCTTACAGATGTTTGGTTCCAGTAGGTTTCGACCTTATTCGAGGACCTTCTTACAAAATGAATGCTAACATTCACGAGAGTTATTTTAAATAAAGAACTTGTTTTTGTTGGCACAAGGAGAAAACTTTCGGAAAGTGTAATAAAACAGTGCCCAATGGAACATTAAAGACAAACTTTAGAACTCTGGAGTAACATTACATTAACATTAACATTATGAAGGGGATAGATTTGTTTAGTATTATTGAGTTTATTTAACGTGCTATGTGACATGGGTAGATAAGAATAAAATAAACAAAAACTTTTACTATCCCACTGCTGGGCAAAGTTCTCCCACACATTCTTCCACTTATCCCTTTCCTTGGCAGTCTCCCAAAACTCCTTCTAAAAATTAAAAAGATCGTCCCGCCAACGCCTTCTCGGCCAACCCCGAGGTCGCCGTCCTTCAGGTATCCAGGGTGTGTTGATATTCGCCCACCTGTTGGGAAGCATTTGACTGACGTGCCCCACCCAGTCCCATTTGAGCCTGGCTGTTTTGTCAACTGAGTTAGCAATACCAGTCAGGGAACGCAGCGTGGTGTTCCTAATAACATGACATAACAAACAAAATCTACGTTGTGAAAATTGCAGAGAATAGAATAGAACAGAAAATAGTTTATTGTATCTTCGTAGGTACACCTTAAAACATCAAAAAAAGAAACAAAACTTAACTATGTAATCACATGTCATGTACAATGGGCGGTCTTATCGCTTAGAAGCGTCTATACACACTTTTGATGGAGATAAATTTATAAGTTCGGAAGAATGGTGTACGTTTAAATAACATAGGTAGTCATAAAAAAACAAAAAAAAACAAATACCTATTAACTATCAATATAAAGTAAAATCTACTTAAAATAATACTAAATACATACCATAAATACTTAAATAATAAAATAATACATACAAATACATAAATATATACATTATTATACATACTTATGCTAGTGAAGTGAAATATTAAGTAGTTACTAAAAGACAAAGTGACAATTCTGACATGTAGAAGACTTTAACTCAGGCTTAAAAGTAAAAAAGCGGCCAAGTGCGAGTCGGACTCGCCCATGAAGGGTTCCGTAGCAGCAAGTAACATAATATAAAAGTTCTTGGATGGATTACGATTAATGACGTATTAAAAAAAAACTACTTACTAGTTCTCGTTCAAACCAATTTTGAGTGAAAGTTTACATGGTTAATGTACATCATATATTTTTTTTAGTTTTATCATACTCTTATTTTAGAAGTTATGGGGGGGGGCACACACTTTTACCACTTTGGAAGTGTCTCACGTGCAAACTATTCAGTTTAGAAAAAAATTACATAAAAAACCTCAAAATCATTTTTGAAGACCTATCCATAGATATCCCACACGTATGGGTATGATGTTTTTTTTTGAGTTTCAGTTCTAAGTATGGGGTACCTCAAAAATAAAAAACTACTTACTAGATAGACTAGGGGGGGGGGGGGGGGGACACTTTTTACACCTTTGGAAGTGTCTCTCGCTCAAAGTATTAAGTTTAGAAAAAAATGACATTTGAAACCTCAACATCATTTTTGAAGACATATCCATAGATATATCACACGAATAGGTTTAATGAAAAAAAAAAATTTGAGTTTCAGTTCTAAGTATGGGGAACCCCAACAATAATTGTTTTTTTTTTCAATTTTTGTGTAAAATCTTAATGCGTTTCACAGAATACATCTACCTACCAAGTTTCAACAGTATAGCTCTTATAGTTTCGGAAAAAAAAGGCTGTGACATACACGGACAGACAGACAGACAGACAGACAGACAGACAGACAGACATGACGAATCTATAAGGGTTCCTTGTCTTTGACTACGGAACCCTAAAAACAAGAAAAAAACAGGTTAAAATCGTTCTTATAGATCCAAGAAAATGCCCGTTGTTCAACTATTGTTGCACCAGCTGTTCCCATTTTACCTGTGTCGATATTTAAGTTGATCCTTCAGCTACCATTAAATTGATTTACTCCTTTATTTTTGTTTTGTTTGAGTTATCTCTGGGCTATTGTTTATTCTGTGGGTACCAATCGGCCTGGATGTGGGAACATTAATTTAACTTTTGAATAAGTATTTTTTATTTCAATTTGGAACAAAGAGCGTTTCTAAATGTGCGGTGTAAATTATTCTTTATCTGTTTTGCCATTTTGTTAATGATTTTCATACTCAACGTTCAACATAAATGCGAAGTATGGATGTGTGTTTGTTACTATGGTTATATTTTTGTTAGTAGTAGAGCTTTTTTGTGAGGGTTCGTCCGGGGCAGTACTACCTTACGTACCTATTTCTGCCACAAAGCAGTAGTGCTTGCATTGCTGTGTGCCTGTTTGAAGGGTATGGTGCCGGTGAAATAACAGGCTCATTGGACTTTTTATTTTTGTGTCTTGGCGGTGGGCGCATTGCAATGCCACATAGGGGTACGTGACGTACTCGTATGCCTTTAACAATGCATTGCCTCATACGAGTACGTCACGTACCCCTATGTGGCAATGCATTGTTAAAGGCAGAGGTTACCGCTTAAGATCAGATGGACCATCTGCTTGTTCCGTCATACATACAGATAAAAAAAAATGGTGTAACAGCTGAACCAATTCTGATGCTTGTTAGAGATCGATTGATACAAGGTATTCAATAGGGCCGGGCCGGGCGTCGTAACGTTATGACATGTATCCTTGTCTCGCTTGCTAATTGTTTAAGACTTTTTCAGCTTACCATTTGCTATATAATTAATAGTTCTATCTTTGTTATTTTTACCTACATAATCCTGAATCTTTATTAATTGTAACACCAGTAACTTTTACCTTTACTTTCTAGTTTATAGTACAAAGTACTCACAAAAGTTAAAAAAACTAAAAAAAAATGGCTCAAAGTTATACTCACGCATTATTGTGAGTATCCAGACAACCCCCCCTCTTAGGTTTATATTATACAACGTTGAATTAAATATGTACCAAGTTATGTAATGTTCAAAGAAATAATAATAAATAAATTTGCATGGAACAAAATAGATTTGATTTGAAAAAAAAAGCCAATTTGTGTATTGTATAACGCAAACTTCTCAAAGGCATGTTAAGTAAATACAAAAAAACACGTGACACACTTGGTGAGTCCGTTCACTTTCACCTAGTTGTGTTCCATGTTCTAGTGCCTGCTCAGATATTTCAAGCAACAGTATATCGGCTCGTTGGTCTAGGGGTATGATTTTCGCTTAGGGTGCGAGAGGTCCCGGGTTCAAATCCCGGACGAGCCCAAAGTTTTTGTTATTTTTTCTTTATTTAACTCTTAGGACCAAAAACTGTAAGGGATAAAGGTTCCAGTGGGGCCCTCGAACTAGACGAAGATCTCAGTAGTTTGGTGGCTATTGGAGGCGCAAGGACATGCATTATTATAGGGAAAGTGTATGCCAGTAGATAACTTCTAGCTGATAATAATCATAGACATTTATTTGACCTAATATGTTACACAGATAAAGTTGAAGCCCTGTCTCCTAGAAAAGCGTAAGATGTGGCCCAGGAAACAGTTATCTCCCAGTTATAATAACACATTTTTAGGGTTCCGTACACAAAGGGTAAAACGGGACCCTATTACTAGGGCTCGGCTGTCCGTCTGTCTGTCTTGGCTGGTTTGTTTTACATCTGAATTTTGATGAGATTGGGTAGTATGTTACTATGTGAGTGAGTGTGAAAGAGTGTTTTATGTTAGTGTAGGGTGTGGGTGTTGTGTGTGGCGTGTGTGAAAGGTGAGGGTGAAAGTGTGTGCTAATGTTGATGTTGAATATTGCCTCCTTCGTCACTGCATCAAAGCCTGGTGAGCGGCCACTCTAGTGCTAAACAATTTGCAATGCAGATCGAAATATATGCAGATGGCTCTAAGATGGAAGCCTTGTAGGCTTTCAGGCTGAATTCCAACATGAAAGGGTTGCTCCCAATGTCAACAATTGGGTGAAATAGATGCTTTTGACGTTGACGAAAATTGTCTAATCAAATGACAATTAAATTAAAGCTATATCTTTGATTAGTTTTTTTTTCTTAGTGTACATATACATGTACAATAACATTACAATCTAGCCATAAAGCAGGCTAATAAATATTTAACATTGACCTAAATTCATAACGTAAACTATACCTGTAAGAATGTGTCCATTGTCACTTTTCTTACTATCTCTATTTAAGGGACTATACTTTTTGAAAACACTGATTGGTACTTTTTTTTTCCTTGTCACACTGCTGGGCAAAGGACTCCCCCAAATTCTTCTACTTGTCCCTAACTTTGGTAGTCTCCCACAACTCCTTCTCAAAATTTACAAGATCGTCCCGCCAACGCTTTCTCTGCCGACCCCGAGGTCGCCGTCCTTCAGGTATAGTGGTTTAAGTAGTAGTAGAGCTTTTTGTGAAAGAGTTCGTCCGGGGAAGTACTACCACCTTACCTATTTCTGCCGCAAAGCAGTAGTGCTCGCATTGCTGTGTTCCGGTTTGAAGGTTAAGGGTGCCGGTGAAATTACAGGTACATGAGACTTTCATCTTTGTCTCAGGGTGGCGGGCGCAGTGCAATGCCACATAGGGTGCGTCCTAGGTGGACATGACCTATGAGGTAATGCACTGTTCATAGGCAGAGGTTACCGCTTAACATTAGGTGGGCCATTTGCTAGTTCCGTCATTCAGCAGTATAAAAAAAAAACTGACGTTTGGTACACCGCGTAAAAACATCGAGGATAACCGGCCCTCACTGATAACGTGGTTAAGTGAGGTACCATGTTACACATACAATAAATTTGCCTTACTGGCCCAAGTACGTATCTCACTACAGCTACATATGCCTCAATAGTACTGCAGCAGTGGCAGCTTTTTTGGAGAGCATTAATTATTTTGAGAGAATACTAAAAAAAGAGGAATAATTTGAAAGTTTTTTTTAGCTTTTAGTGCAATGTTGAAGTCTGTTGTAAAAAGGCGGTTAGCAAGGTTCTAAGCAATGTTCTAAGTTATCCCTGTAGAGGCGCTGATGTAGCCTCATCCTTCTATGTTCATAACCGAAGTAAAAACGTTCACCAGTTTTTAATTCTAGCTATTTTATTCAATCTATCTATCAAAACCCTAAAACTAACAAAGGCAAATAACTGAGTTGACACTTAGAATATAGAGTAAGTTAACAGTATATTAAATATTGTCACAAAACCTGAAACAGACCTAAAAATTGTAGCACCCTAGCTAAGGTGCAAAGTGTTACACAAATTGCTTGAGACGTGATCTATGTCAGCCATCACTGAAGCCCTTTGTACATATTAATCGTGTACGTGCTGTAGAGTTTTATTATCTCTTTGCCGAGTCGCTGTCTGTTTTCTTTTATGCTACTTAGAATGACCGATCAAGCAGATGGCCCACCTGGTGTTAAGAGGTAACCTCTGCTTATGAACAGTGCATTACCTCATACGTCACGTCCACCTAAGACGCGCGCCCTATTTGGCATTTCATTGCGTCCGCCACCCTGAGACAAAGATGAAAAGTCTCATTTGCCTGTAAATTCACCGGCACCCTTATCTTTCAAACCAGAAAACAGCAATGCGAGCACTACTGCTTTGCGGCTGAAATAGGTTTGGTGGTAGTACTTCCCCCGACGAACTCTTTCACAAAAAAGCTCTACTACTACTGAATAGTAGTAGTACTCGTCAGCAAGTACGAGTACTACCATATACTTAGAACTTTCGCTAGTACGTTATAGATCTATGAGTACAACTCACATTTTTCACATTTACATACAAACATAGCCACACGCCTTTTTCCCGGAAAGTGTAGGCAGAGCCTCAAATGGGCCTCTTTTCACCGTGGGTTGCACCATCGTGGGATATAGCCCTGACAAGTGGCGAGCCTGCTTAAGCTTTCTTTTAGTAGGTAATAATATAGATCTTAAGTAAGCAAGCAGCTAGGACAAATCTTATACTACCAAATCTTACAAACAAATCAGGGTATTCCCTTAGTCGGCTTTCACGGGAGGAGATGGAGGTGTCTTTTCTTGGGCCAGACAAACTACGGGGAAACAGTACTTTTAGCCGATAAGACCTAAACAAGTACAAACATTTCCATCTATTACCTACTACCAAGTATCCTAATACCCGTCATGTGCAAAACTACGCTTTAAAATAATGTTTCGAAAAATAAACGACGAATAAATACCATCCAAGACGTGTTCAATATGCCGTACCGTTCACCGTTTACGAGCATGGTATAAATAAGCAAGCTATATAACGTTATTGAAGAAGTATGAACCGTAGGCAAACTGACACAAATCACAGTCGTATAAAAAACAAATAAATTATAACGTCCCACATACTCATGGCACAGCCCTAGTTATTGACAAGCTATGAAATGTCATCAGTTTAATATCTCAGTTCAATTTATATCCGTGTCTATAGAGTCCGCGCCACGACTGAAGTCCGGTGACTGGAGCGCTAGTTTCAATGCTCAAAGTGCAAAAACGAAAATCTACCTCTGTAATCCGTTAGTTCCTCAAAAGGCCGTTAGACTTCAGTCGTGGCGCGGACCAATGAAGATGCAATAACTACGTAAGGCGCGGACTATATACACTGAAACATCGTTGAAGAAGATTTATAAGTATAGTACTTTGAAGAGTAAACATCTATTCTGAACCATCCTCAAATTGCATGATAATAACCATGTAAGGGGGGGCCTAACCGGCCAGTAACTGCTTCATACATTATATGCGTTCGAACTCTTTAGTTAACTTCACATACCAATCAACAAATACTTATTATTTTAATACAAACTCTTTACTAACCAATTATACAAATTAGTTTATCACCATAGAGAATTGAATGTCAGTAAGTGATATTTATTTATTTTATCACATTCAACCTTCATGCGAGCGCCTCCAACCTAATTTCGCTAATTTAGCAAAAGCACGGATGTTGACCAATCAGAAGAGCGAAAGCTCCAACCTACAGGAATTTTCGTATTTCTAATAGGTGTCATGAAAAAGTAATCACATCATTTGAAAAGAGAACGCTTAGGCTGTAGAATACAGTTTGTTTTATAAGTCTGTCACTTGTTTCAACACTGTGGTGTCATTTTAGAATTTGCAGGTCTACACTCTGGATTTATGTGTATCATTTTGATATTATCACGGGTATTATTGCATGTTACTTTATTATTTATTTTCTCGACGTTTCGACTGTATTGCAACAAATAAGTTCTGATCGCGAAAGTTTAAAAAAATACTATAATATCTCGTTTTCTGTATTTAATCTATGTCTTGATTAACATCACTCTGAGGACGTATCTCTGAAATAGCTACTTTGACGTAAGCAAACATGCTCTGCAAGCAATATTCAGATAGTTGTCAGTTTGAAATGAATTTTAAAATGGAAATATTTTTGCTCGATTTATCTTTGAACGTATTTACGATGATATTTTTATTTAAAAGTCTTGAACGAGTAGACGTTCTAATTATAAATAAATAAAGCGCGTTTTTCGCTGTTGTATCTTGCAACCAAAATGTAGCTTTTTAGCTTGTTAGCAAAATGTGAGTAACCTAAATAAAAGAACGACATACTTTAAAGCACAGATAAAATAGTACTATACTCTTAAAGTAAATGGATTTTTCAGTACAAGCTTTTATAATACCTACTAGTGATCCGAACCATGTGCTGATCAAAATGAGCCTAAACACGGCCAGTCTACTATTATCCATCGAGGAGTTACGTTGTCCACCTTTCGTCGTCAGAACAGCTCGCTATCACCATATTTTGTCGCCACCCGTGAATTACTTATCGTTGAGGAGTTCCGGTGGCCATCTATGGTCTTCATAATCAGTTCAATTTCACCAAAATATACTTTTTTGAATGCACATGCTTAATATGTCCCATCAACAGAACCAGATTTGATGAAAATGGGACCAATCTGGAAGTATACCTTCAAATAAAATAAAATTATTTTCCAAATCGTTTTATAAATGACGGAGACGGGTAACAATAAACAAGTAATTAATTTTGTAAAAATAAAAAAAAACCTCAACGCAATGAAACGGCTGAACCGACATTGATCAAACAAAGCTAAGAACACTCCCGACAAATTCACCTTTCAAACAACAACAAAAAACGAAATCGTTCTTCCGTTCGGGAGCTACGATGGGACAGACATACACACACACACACACAGACACAGACACGTCAACACCCCGTCGTTTTTGCGTTGGGGTTTAAAAAACACAAGATTTGAGAAGGAACCTCCTCCTTTTTAATCGTTTTTAAAGTTGTCTCTATACCATTACAAATGTGATTCAACTAAGTTTGTGGTGAGGTTTTGCCTGCTGCTCTAAAAACTGAAGAATTGTCGATTTTATGGTTTTTAAATCAAATTATTCGTTTTCTTGTTTCTAGTATTCTTAGAGCAGACAGTTGCATTACGTAGGTACTTTATCCAACCTATTCTCCAAGGAAGGGTGGAAGCTGCAGACAGGAGATAAGGCTCCAAGCCCGTCTAGACCAGACTGTTGACGTGAACTCGACCGAAACTAAACCGTTCAGGAAACTTATCATTCTTATTTGTTATATAACAGGATGCAGAAAAGTGATATGAACTAAATAAAATACTTGTCGGATTCAGATTGTAAATATAAATAAATAAATAAATAAATAATGCTGGACCGTTCACACACCATTATTTAGTCCAAGCTAAGCAGAGCTTGGTTATGTTAAGTTATTTTATTAACCCCCGACGCAAAAACGACGGGGTGTTATAAGTTTGACGTGTCTGTGTGTGTGTGGTTGTGTGTGTGTGTATGGGGGTGTGTCTGTCTGTGGCATCGTAGCTCCCGAACGGATGAACCGTTTTATTTTTTGAAAGGTGAAATATTCGGGAGTGTTCTTGTCTATGTTTGATCAAAATCGGTTCAGCCGTTTCATTGCGTTGAGGGTTTTTTAATTTTTACAAAATTAATTACTTGTATAATTATTATATAGAAAATACCCAGAAATATCTGCAGATCGTACAAATATTTGTTCCGAGGCGGGAATCGTACCCGCAACCTCTTGCGTCGCAGCTAACCTTTGCTCGCCGCACCACAGTGGTCGTATGAATGAATGAGTGAATGAATTTATGATTTATTTCACAGGAAATGGGTTTACAAATGCAGATCTTATTCATATTTATCCAGTTCCACTACTTCAACCTATAATAAGTATGCAATTTTTCTAAGGTTTTACATATTTAATTTTTTAGTAGTAGAGCTTTTTTGTGAAAGAGTTCGTCCGGGGAAGAACTACCACCATACCTATTTCTGCCGCAAAGCAGTAGTGCTCGCATTGCTGTTTACCGGTTTGAAGGGTATGGGTGCCGGTGAAATTACAGGCACATGAGACTTTCCATCGTTATGTCTCAGGGTCGCGGGCGCAGGGCAATGCAACATAGGGTGCGTCCTAGGTGGACGTGATCTATGAGGTATTGCACTGTTCATAGGCAGAGGTTACCGCTTAACACCAAGTGGGCCATCATCTTGTTCCGTCATTCAGTAGTATAAAAAATAAAAAATAAAAATAAGTACTGATTATCGATTCAGTAGGTACACACATTGAATAATTGTTTAAAATTATGTCATAATAAAATACATGCCAAATTAATATTAGTAGTAGTCAGCGGTGACAAATTTAGTTTTGCAAAAACTCGTTTACTGAATAAAACGTATTGAACAAAAGCCATTTATGGAATATAATCTTCCTAGATTAAAGACAAAACCGACTATTCTTTTGCATATTTAAATGGGACCAATGTCCGAGGTAATAAAAAAAAACATCCAAATTAGACTACATACTCTGTAAAATGTAATGCGTCGCCAATAATGTGGCCACTGTAGGTTATACATAAACAAAATAGGCATCAACAAACCTTCACTTTGCGTATAAAAATTGGGCTCGTCCGGGATTTGAACCCGGGACCTCTCGCACCCTAAGCGAAAATCATACCCCTAGACCAACGAGCCTGCCTTTTGGTCGAACAAAATAAATTATCATTTAAAACCTTTTACTGTTTGTGAACCTGAAATACGGATTAATATCAGCGTGAATTGCAAATCATGAATTATTACTTTTTATCTGTTAAATGTTGGTCGTGCGTTAACAGTGAGTGGTTCCGTAGATAATTGTTTATGAATGTTATCCATACGGTTTACAGCTACATTAGGTATTCTTTTAATGAATTATACTATAAATACTATATAGCCCAGTTGCCCCGCCCACAACTTCATGTAGTACCGCAATAATATTATATAGGGTAAAGTTTGTTAGTTTAGAAGTACGAGGTCTCTGTAACTACTCATCCGATACTATTCATCCGATACTTACCAATATTTAGAATGAACTGAAAGTATTATATACTGGCTATATACTGCCATATATTATCACGTTCAAATATTAAGGGCTTTTAGCTTGGCTTGGCGACCAATTTTGCAACTAAAGTCGATTAAAATAAAGTTTAGGAGTTTGTATGTAGGGGGTAATCTCTACAACTACTGATCCGATTCCAAAAATTATTTCACTACCAGAATCTGCATTATGCTTGAGTGCTATCATCATCATCATTAATCAGCATCTCTCCGTCCAATATTGAAAGAAAGAAACGTTTATTTATGACTATACAAACAAAGACACAAAACAAAACGTTTCGGTTCTACCTTTATAATGCGAACTGCTAAGGAGTGGAATACACTATAGTCGTCTGTCTTTCCTCAAAACTATAATCTGTCTCTTCAAGTCTAGAGTGAAAAGGTGCCTTCAACAGGTGAGATCGTGGTCAAACAAAGGTCAATCAATGTTAAAAAAAAAACACACGAACAAAAAAGCAAACAAGATAGGAACTAAATAAAAACTAAAACAAAAACATATTACACAGAAATAAAAAATAAGGCAATTTGTGTGTGTGCCTGGCGTAAGCCACAAAAGGGTCCCCAACTCAGCGTTTGCTAGGCCGCGTTGGCAACCCAGCGCTGATCTTCCGTTGAGGCACAGAGTGAGCCACGGATATCCACTTAGGTTCCAATTGAGTGTCGTGTATGCAGATACAGGCAAATATTATTATTTATTGTATTATTTATTATTATTTATTGAATAATGCCTCCCCTAATTTCGTCCAGTCGGCTCTGTTCCAAGTATTACGACTCCACTGGTGGCTAGCTACGTTTTTAATGTCATCGGTCCATCGTGCCTTCTTCCTACCTGGTCTTCGGCCTCCTATTTAAGGTTTCCACTCAGCTACCCTGCGGCTCCATCTGTTATCTGTGCAGCGCATGAGGTGTCCTGCCCATTGCCAGATGCAGTTCCCAATGTCCGTGACTTTGGACCTTCTGCGAATCTCCTGATTTACTTCTGTACTTTTTCTGAGTGCTATGGCTGTAGGCTATAGGCTATGTTTTATTGGTTTCCGCCCGCGGCTAAGCTCGCTTTCTGTGTACCTAGTTCCACTTAACTCTGTACCGGTTGAGCTGATTTTGATGATGTTTGGTGCGTGGATTGATACTGGGGCGGGGCTGCTTTTTATCCTAACACTACGGGTGCGAATCCGCGGGGCAAAAGGCTAGACTGAGAAAAAGGGTGATTTATGTTAGACTGAGTCATGTCCAAACCGTAGCACGAAAGGCGCGTGGATGAGGTACAGTAAATTGATACGAACATTTATTATGAAGTAGTTCATGCTTGACTGTGCGCCTCCCGCGCCTCGGTCCATACTCATACCAGCCTCGGCCGCACGGTATGCACAAAATGTTCGTACCATTTTGCATCCGTGCCTCGCACATTCTTGCCTCGATCCGGCTCGGGTCCGGGTCAGACCCGGCATAAATTATCCTTTAATTTCCTGATATAAAATTTTCTCATTCGACAAATCACTTTAGATTTTATTCTTATAACTTATCCGATCTCTTTATGTGTCTAAATTATATACATGGCCACAAAGCTGAATTTCCTGGTCTATCTGAGGGTGATTGCCTCAATCAGTGTACCAGAAATGACCAGCATGGGAACAACATTCAAGTCCAACTGTTGTACCTGCTGCTGGAATTGGTATTTCAATTTCATATGAAGGGTTGGTTTCTAGTTTCAGTATTGTAGAAAAACTACATATTTTTATCAGGAGACGATTTTAAAAAGGTCCACTTAAAAGCCTCAAGACTGAGCTCTAGAGTTTAGGGATAATTATAGGCTATAAAAACACTAGTTTTTTTGCAAAAGTTTAAGAATGTATTCGTAAGCACTTCTCAGGTATTTATTTGTGTTTCAAAATGATAAACAAATATATATTTTATCTATAAAAAGGTTGGGCTCGTCCGGGATTTGAACCCGGGACCTCTCGCACCCTAAGCGAAAATCATACCCCTAGACCAACGAGCCGCTTGCATACCGTACATATTAATGTCATAACATCCTAATCTGCTAAAATTATTACGATTTTATAACTACCGCACGTTTTGCCATTTCAGTTTGGTGGTGCAATAAATTCAGTATTATCGTAATCTAGTTTTCGATAATCCTTGTTTACAAGCAGTAAACCAAATTCATATAACACGAATCAGGGCTTGGAGCTACGAGTTCTCGTAGTTGATAGGAAACACTAAAACTATCCACAATTCACATTGAGATATGCATTGGTAGTACATCTCCATTATAACGACAGTAAACAGAAAAAGTTATTGTCTCTAAGGTTTTTTACATACATACATATAGGTACACTCGTCTTTCCCCGAAGGTATAGGCAAAGCCTCAATGGGCCTCTTTTCACAGTGAGTTGCACCATCGTGGAATATAGACGTGACAAGTAGTGAGCTCATTGCCGCCATTGCTTCCCACGACTGACTCAGCTAACGCTTTCTTCTAGTAATAACACATTCCATAATAAGCTAGCAGCCGGGACAAATCTTATACCAACAAATCTTATCAACATGTCTGGTTAACCCCTAAGTTGGCTTTTACGACATCCACGGGAGGAGACGGAGGGGTCTATTCTCAAGCCGGACACACCGTTCGTATCAATTTACATCTGTGCCTAGTCCACGCGACTTACGTGCTACGGTTTGGATATGACTCGGTCTAACATAAATCACTCTTTATTCTCAGTCTAGCCTTTTGCTCTCAGATTCATACCCGTGGTGTCAGTATAAAGATTTTATCGCTAAAAATTAAAACTATGTACCTATCATCAGCATCAGCCTACAGAATTCCATGCACTGCTGCTAGAAAAAGGCCTTCCCCTAAGAAAATCACGACTAAAGGTCTTTAATTGCCGCCATCCACCAACTTCCTGTGACCTCTATTATGTATTTTGTCCATCAACGGTGCCTTCTTCTTTGTCGTCCGGTTTTTGGTCAACACCCGCTACATAAAGTACAAGAAGGTTACAAGCATTGGCAGTCAGAAATCAAGAACTTTTAAATTGAATTAGCATAGCTGTTTTTGTCAGTTTTAGTAGTCAGTAGTAGTTAGTACCTAGTTAGTCAGTACAAACTACTTATTTAAAACCATATCATGTAATACTGTTTAATCTTGTCATCACTCTATCAAATATCAGTTCTACTTTTTCTCAAAACAAGTTTGAGCTGACCTTGCTTGATGCGTATGCTCAACATCTGGGTCACCTTTCACCAACACACTGATCGATTTAAGCAATATAATTTTTTAAAGGCTTTCTCTATGGCTCGTTGGTCTAGGGGTATGATTTTCGCTTAGGGTGCGAGAGGTCCCGGGTTCAAATCCCGGACGAGCCCAAATTTTTACAATTTATTTATTTAATTTTTGCTGTATTTTTGGTACTGAACTACCATGAAAACACTTATTATTATAAAGTTTTTAATAGTAGTTCAGTACAAATAATTGATAATATTTTTTTTTTTGAAGATTTTAATTTTAACTAAAGTCGTCAGCGTAATTAAAATATTATGATTGTGTGAGATTAAAGACGATAAAAACTTACTCCCGGACGTGTTATTAAGTTCGTTGGTATAAGATTTGTCCTGGCTGCTAGCTTATATGTTATTACTGGAAGAAAGCGTTAGCCGAGTCAGTCTTGGGAGACAATGGCGGCGCTGAGCTCACCACTTGTCACGTGAGTGAAGTCACTTTCTTTTTGTAAATTCCCACGATGGTGCATCCCACAGTGAAAAGAGGCCCATTGAGGCTCTGCCTACACCCTTTTGGGGAAAAAGGCGTGTGTCTATGTATGTATGTATAGCTATAATTTATAACAATAAACCCAAAATCGTATCAAATACATTCGAAATTAAATAAATAACACAGTTATGGATATAAAACTGAATTCAGAGCAGCACAAATATTATATTGAACTACACTGCATATACCATTCAATAACACTCGTAAGGCTGCCGTCCACTGAAGCACCGTGTTTTTAACCCTCGATGTAAAAACGAAGGGGTGTTATAAGTTTGACGTGTCTGTGTGTGTGTGTGTGTGTATGTGTGTGTCTGTCTGTCCCATCGTAGCTCCCGAACGGATGAACCAATTTCGTGTTTTTTTTTTGTTTGAAATATGTATTTGTCGGGACTGTGTTCTTAGCTATGTTTGATCAAAATCGGTTCAGCCGTTTTCCGTTGGGGGTATTTTAAATTTTTGCAATATTAATTACTTGTTATTAAACATGCTTGCTTAGCGTGTTTGGTAACTTGAGAGATAATCTTAGTCTGATTACTGAATTCAAAGCTTCATGTGTGACATTATCGTCACGCAGAATCAATAGTTGTGATAAATGATAAATATAAATGATAAATACAAATGATAAATATAAATGATAAATATAAATGATAAAAGAAACTTGCTTTTGCCCAGCTTAGTCCAATGAGGCCACAGCATAGCCTTATTGAGGCAGCTAGATCCTATCTACATTCAGTAAATGTAGTGTTTTCATACCTAATGTTTAAATGTAGTGCTTCTCATACCTAATGTTTAAATATTTCGTTTGCAATTACGAGTAGAGCTTTTTTATGAAAGAGTTCGTCCGGGGAAGTACTACCTCCATACTTATTTCTGCCAAAAAGCAGTAGTGCTCGCTTTGCTATGTTCCGGTTGGAAGGGTATGTATGTCGGTGAAATTACAGGCACATGAGACTTTTTATCTTTATGTCTCAGGGTGGCGGGCGTAGTGCAATGCCACATATGGCGCGCCCTAGGTGGACGTGACCTATGTGATAATGCACTGTTCGTAGGCAGAGGGTACTTGATCCGTCATTCCAAGTTGACTATAACAAAAAAAAAATGGGCGTGAACAGTCAAATAAAAAAAGCAAAAACTGTATCCCAATTTACTATCCTTATTTTTTGGTATAACCCGCAAATCGCCTTTATTTATATTGCCCCCCATAATATCAATAATACTTACTGAGCTTGAAAAGTTAGAAACATACCATGCGTCTTCACTGTCGTTATTTTCTTGGGTTGATTAGGTACATAAAGCTAGGCTTTTTCTACCCTGCGTATATAAATGAATGTGATTATTTGTTTCTGCCACGAACGCACCGAGACATCATAAATATTCAGTTCTAGTGCCCGCCCGCGGCTTCGCTCTTATTTTAGCAGGATACAAAGTAGCCTATATCTCAATCCAGGTCATTATCTATTTACCAGAGAGAGTTGAGGCAGAGGGTACCGCTTAACACCAGGTGGGTCATATGCTTGATCCGTAATTCCAAGTTGTATAAAAAAAAAGGATAAGTACCAAATTTCATCGCAATCAGTTCAGCCGTTTCGGCGTGATTGAGTAAAAATAACTTAAGGTTGTGCTTCATTGGTTTTTTAGTGTTTTTTTCTTTCAGGCACATTCATGACCAAACTAATAATATTTATGTGATACTATATTTGTGTGTTAGGTCATATAATTACCGGCAAATTAGTTTTCGTTATCTTAAGAAGTGTTGATAAGCTGTGATGAGCAAAAAACACTAAAAAAATTGAATTTCGCGCCACAAGCGAAAGCAACCACCTTAACATCCAAGCATAGTAACTTTGACATTTATCTAAGGAAACCAAAAACTGAACAAACTGAACTGAAGTTATTAGTTTTAATATATCTTTTTTAAAATAGAGTCCATTCACATCAATACATCGCTGCATCCAATGGAACCACTGAGAAAAGCACTTTTCCCACTCGTCCTTAGGGGTCTCTTCGACGGAGTTTTTGGGCCTCTGTCAAATTATGAGGGCATATTAACGGGCACAAAGCTTCCTGACCGCTAAATTTTCATGGAGGATTTTGTGCACTTAACTCATACCGATGCCTAAGCCGATGTCACTCTTTTGTCAGTCTCTATCATACGCCGCACAACACTGATGTTATCTTCAGTCGTCGCCGTAGAAGGCCGTCCCTCACGCAGATCATCGGTGAGATTAGTGTGACCAAGTTTAAACTCATTAAACCAGTTGTAAACAGTGGCACGAGATGGGGCTTCATCGTGAAAGGCTAATCAAAGTCTAACATATCTTTCTTGTTGACTTAAATGGCATAAAAAATCATAAAAAAACATTGTACGAAAGTTTTCTCGCGTTAAATTCACGCCGAGACGTGACACAGATAATTTTCAATTTACCGCCAAATCGTAAAACAATTGACAATTCAATGAAATACATACAGATCCACCAACTTATCTGTAGAATTAAATGTATGTAGGTAGATGATAGAAAACTACATACATTTCACTCTACTGATAAGTTGGTGGATCTGTACCCAATAATATTGGCAGAGTTCCATTTTCAAAATTAGAACTTATTTTTTTTATATCGTTTACAAGTGGCCAGTTCTATAAACGTTCAGTATTGCCCTGGTATTAATGGGATATTGGCATATACCTACTTAACATAAGAACTGTCATACCTACCAAAAATTCTGACGAAATAAATATATTTGTACCTATTTGTATTTTTGATACAGCCTTGAACACAGATGTGAGCTCCATAGGTAAATACAATAGATTTTAATTTTGTATAGGGTACCATTCTGTAACCGAGCCGTTAATTTGCGGTTCAATGTGAGAAGGCTTATTGCGTTGTTTTGATTGAAAAACTTGTAATTACACCAACCTCATTACAGGGCTGCTGTTAATTAATTTATTTATTGCGAAAATTAAATTTATTTATTACCAGAATTTGAAAGATAATTTTGTTTTATTGCAGTAATTGAGGCGCTTGCCAGTTCGACTACTTATTACCCAATTTGTGGAAACAAAATTAGGTATTTGGCAAGTAAATTGAAAATTTTCGTTAGAAACAGCGTTTCGCACGGATTGCAAATTTTCAACGTTTCAGTACCTACTTTACAGATTCGGATATTTAGCAATGTTTCTTTTTTTTCTTTTTTTTTATTCTTGTAATTCGCGCCGCACCGCTTGTGCATTGTCATTTTCAAGTTATTTTTAATTTTTATTATAATAGTGTATTTGTATTTGTATGTGTGTAACTTGGATAAATAGCACATGAGTGTTGTCATGAAATTTAACTGTATTGCGTTTCTTTTCGAAATAATGTATTTTTACCAGTAAAAACTCTGTGTTTTTGCCATCATTTAAACTGGGTTATGACTAGACGGAGACTCTTGACGTCTTAACTAATTTCACCGGCAACCATACCTTTCAATCCGGAACACAGGAATGCGAGCACTATTGCTTTGCGGCAGAAATATGTATGGTGGTAGTGTTCAGGCTTTAGAACTTCCAATCCATCCTTCCAAAACCTACGCACAGACAAACTTTACATTTGGCGCCACTACAAAAAACCGGCTGTCAGAAAAAAAGATGTCTACCTTAGCCTAAACAGGGCGTGTGTGCTCCGTTAAAAAACTAACAAGAAGTGTGTGAATAACCTGTGGGACTTTACAAACGATTAATCGATATCAAATCACCTCAAGAACTCAAAAGCAACTCAAAAATTCAAAGAAGTGAAAAATTATAGTGAAATACTAGCCAAACGTCGCACGAGCGCGTGAGTACCCCAGTACCTACCTATCCATATTTCTAAGTCTGTCAACCGAATTCGTGTTAAAGTCAAAACAGGTAGTACTTCCCCACCATTGCCATAATTATACATTGCCTCCCACGACTGACTCCGCCAACGCTTTATTTAAGTAATAACACATTCCAGCCAGGACAAATCTTATACCAACGAATCTTATAACAAGTCTATGCATGTATGTATGTTTATCAATATATATATAAAATCGTTGCGTGACTGACTGTCTTACTGACTGACTGACAGACTGACTGACTGACTGACTAACTGACTGACTATCAACGCACAGCCTAAACCATAAGTCCTAGAGACCTGAAGTTTGGAGGGTACGTTCCTTTTGTGGTCTAGGGGTGCACTAAGAAAGGAATTCCAGAAATTCAACCCCTAAGGGGGCGCAGCGGGGTGTTTAAGTTTGTATGGAAAAGTACACGCGGACGAAGTCGCGGGCATTCCACTAGTTTATTATAAGGATGCGATTATCGCCGGCTTGTGTTTTATTACTACTTACGTCGATAAGATTCGTCGTGTTTAATAAATTCTTGCATCTACTCAGCGGCTCGTTGGTCTAGGGGTATGATTTTCGCTTAGGGTGCGAGAGGTCCCGGGTTCAAATCCCGGACGAGCCCAATCTTTTTGACCTTTTCTTTTTTATTTTGTCACTTTAAATTGATGATATTATATAACACACATTACGCAAATAACATGGACACCAGCTAGTAATTAAAAAAAACAGTCCAAATGCATTGCGAACAGAGTTTCGTTTTAAAGTCACAGTTTGCATAAAAATACAAGGGTATATCATTTTTATTGTTAAATTAATTAGGTAAATTAAATAAAATAATCAAGTTTCACAGACAATGTGTTATTTGCACAGACAGGATCTAGGGGCATTAAGAAAGGATTTTTTGAAATTCTACCCGTAAAGGGATGCATGGATGTTTAAAATTGTATGGAAGAAACTCTACGCAGACGAAGACGGGCGTTCCACTAGCTTCAACACCGTCAATGCCGTCTTTACCATGGGGGCACATGGGGGCCGATACAACGCTTGCACTCATTTCTCAATGGCGCATTTTTTTCGTGTTGTTGTCCCATACATTTTTGCGGCTCGATCCTCTCTCCGTTGTATGTGACTGTAGTTTTTTCTTATAACTATTATTTTAAAGTAGTAATATTAGTTTTGCTTAATAACACAGTTTTATGCGGCTCGTTCCTTTCGCCGTATTGTATTACAGATTTAGGTTAGTGTCATTTCTGCTGCACTATTTCGTAAAAGCACTGAATTTTAAGCGGTTCGCTCCGCTTGCCTTTGTTACATATTGAGATGTTAAATATAATTTTTGTTGCACTCTTTTCGACCTAATTGAAATACCAAACTTTGCTACGCTAATGCATATCACGGCCATAAGGGCCTTATTATCTTAAATTCAAATTCTAAATTATAAAAAGTGTCCAGGGCCTCCACAGGGTCCTAAAGACCTAAGGCCCTAAGGGGCAAGTTAAAGACGGCCCTGTTTTACATAAAAGGGTAATTCGTGTATAATATTAGTGTACTAATTCTGCACCGAATAGTTGAACAGGCGATAATGTTAGGTAATAACAACGCTAATGGAGGTAGTGTCGTGACGGTGGGGCGTGTTCGTATACTTACAGTACCTAGTACAATTAGTAGCCTGGGCTTGGCATGAGCGGCGTAGTGTAGGAGCTGGTAGCAACTCTATTAGCAAATGAAAATTCAGATAGATTGATAGTAATTGTTTTCTATCATACTCCGTTTAATCTATAGGTATATGTATAAGCGACACCAAATTGGGAGACTTATCTTAAGATTTCCGTACTCTAGAACCTACAAATTAGAACACACGCCTTTTCCCCGAAGGGGGGTAGGCAGAGTCTCAATGGGCCACTTTTCTCAGTGTGTTGCAACATCGTGGTATATAGACGTGACAAGTGGTGAGTTCATCGCCGCCATTGCTTCCCACGACGGACTCGGCTAACGCTTTCTTCCAAACATTTTATAATAAGCTATTAGCCAGGACAAATCTTATACCAACGAATCTTATCAACAAGTCCGGGTAATCCCTTAGTCGGCTTTTACGACATCCATGGAAGGAGACGGGGGGGTCTATTCTTAGGCTGGACATACCTCAGAAACCACACAAACTAGAAATTTGGTATACCTAAATGCTGCTTTCGGCTTCTTTATAGGTGCTCACTAAGAAATGTTTTTTTCGAAATTCATCTCTTAAGTATATTGTGCAGTAGTGCGTTCGGCCTGTGAGTAGATCACTCCGTCACTTCCCGTTGATGTCATAAAAGCCAACTGAGGGATTAACTTAATGGCAGCAGCATCCACCTGAGTACTACTAGGTGCTCACTAAGAAAGTATTTTATGAAATTCAGCCTATAAAGGCTGTATGTTAATGTTTGTATTGGGGATGTTTAATGTTTGTATGAAAAAGGTTAATGAATAAAAATAAAGTTACAATAACATTGTAACATATTTTGCACTAGCAGAGCCCCGCTGTTTTACCCGCATTAGACTCGAACTCGTAAAAGTATCAGGATAACAATTTGCACGTGTTATTCCAACTATCAATATTCCAAATTGCATCTAAATCCGTCCATCAGTTTCGGCGTGAAGCAAACACACACACACACACACAAACACACACACACTCTCGAACTTTCGCATATATAATATTACGTGATTTTAATTTTGATTTGGAAGTCTATACAACATAGGAAAGTCGGATTTCTGCCTATCGAGAAATTGTATTTTTTTTGTACTAGGTAAACAATAAGTTCGAAATAGAAAACCAATTGAACTTTTCGATAACTACTCGCAGACGACGACGTCACGGGCGAGAGTATAAAGTAAACTTATAAAAAAACCGGCCAAGTGCTAGTCGGACTCGCGCATGAAGGGTTCCGTATCATTAATATATAAAAACGGCCAAAAATCACGTTTGTTGCATGTGAGCCCCTTAAATATTTATTTTATTCAATATTTTAGTATTTGTTGTTATAGCGGCAACAAAAATACATCATTTGTGAAAATTTCAACTGTCTTACTATCACGGTTCATGAGATATAATAGCCTGGTGATAGACGGACAGACAGACAGACAGACGGGCAGCCGAGCCTCAGTAACAGGGCCCCGTTCTACCCTTTGGGTACGGAACCCTAAAAAAGAAGACGCTATCATATTCGAATTTAGAATTAGGTAACATTTTTGCCTTTAATTTCTGCTGCTCTCGTGGTCTCCTCCACTACAATGTCGCTCTGTATGCTGTGCCTGTGCGGAACGCTACATACGTATTACGTAATAGCTACTTGGACATCGCTATACGACCCGCGCCGTCTACGGGTGTTTCACTGTTGCTGATTACGCCAGCATTATTGCTACAGCGTCAGCAGTTTTGGAATGCAGTTGTAGACGACAAGCCAGTAAATAAACGTAAAATCGGGCATTTATTCGAACAACTACTATTACTGGTTCTACTCACGTACTTAAGTCTAGGAAGATGTACTACATGGAAATAAGGCTATAAACAAACCGGATTCGATTATACCAGTCTCATTCTTTTATATGAATGTATTCATGTGTTGGAATGAGACAAGCATATTATATATATCTGTTCTTATTTGTGTAACTTGTACCAGGCCAAATGTCACACTTGGTACCAATTACTACTATATTCATGGTACCAATCTAGGAAGATGTACATTCATGGTACCAATATTCAGGGTACGGAACGGAAAAACGACTGTCGTGTGACAATATATTTGTTTCTCTCGAACATAGGATAGCAAGCTATCTTCTAGGATAGGAGTAAGAAGGAACACTCTATAAAATTAGTGGCTATTTTAGCACTTAATCCATGTACATTCATAGCAAAGTAGGTCTATTCTCAAAATACTTTCATAGGTTTTGAATTTGGAACATGTTGTTCCTTATTGTTCCACGACCAAAGAGATCGAATTAAAATATATGAAAAAAGTAACTGGCCGGACAGAGCGCTGGCAGTATTAAAAAAACACCTGGCCAACGTCATCTGTTCTCTTATTTTAAATAATTTCTAACTTTTCAATCCGCCATTTTTCTTATTTTTTATTTATATTTTTTTTATGTTATATCGTGTAATTATTGTGGCATTTCAACCGGTGTAACGTAAGTAAAAAGAACATGTGTGGTCTATGCATATTATTTAAAAGTGAATTGCGTGTCTTTTCGATATGGTGGTTTTTTCTTCCTGAACCTTGGTTTTTCCTACTACGATGAAAATGTGAACAGCAGCGCACAAAAAAGTACAATGACAGCTTATAGATGGCGTGGATGTCGTACCTACGTACAGCCTTACATAAATCTAAGCGTACAATTTCTTAGAATGCGTTCATCTGTAAACGATTGTGGACAGCGAGTTATGCAAGAGTGCAAACTACATAGTACAAAATGAGGACGAAATTTTCCCGGTTCGGACGCCACTTGGTAAGTTAGCCCAATCTATATAACTGGATTTCAATATAGAACCGCGCACTCATTTGGATAATTAATTAATTCAAGTCAATTACTTTAATTAGACATCATCTAGATACTTATACCTGTAATTTGACAGTTTCTTATTACATTGTATAGAATCAAATTAGTGTACCTAGGTTGTAAGATTTCCACACAAATAATTAAATCAGTGTTATTAGGAAACCATATATTTTGACAAACCACGGGCCTAGATTTAGTGTATTGATCATGTACACAATTTCATTGATTTTGATAAGATACTATCTTAATTAAGAGCAACCTTTGTTTGTTTGCACACAGAGGGCTTGAGCGTCCTAGCGGTACACTCCTCTTAAGAGGCTGTCAAGAGTTAAATAGGCTTAAAGTATTATTTGCAAAATCTATAAAGTGTACGACAACAACAGAAAAATATATTTATCTTCATCATTAGTTCCACGAAGGGCATAAAAAGATAAGTATCGATAAATTTTCACATAAAAAAAAATCGTGACCTCCACAATGACATCATAACGCATTTTTTGTTTTATTTCATTTCATTTATTTCACTTTATAACATTGTTTGTAAAACTATTTGTCACAAATAGTATCTACCTATTACCAGCCGGTCTTTGCTATTGCATACATACACAGATACATGCCTTTTTTCCCGAAAGGGTAGGCAGAACCTGAAATGGTTCTCTTTTCACTGTGGGTTGCACCATTGTGGGAAATAGAAGTGACAAGCGGTAAGGTCATCGCCGCCATTGCTTCCCACGACTGACTCTGCTAACGCTTTCTTCCAGTAGTATTAATAAAAATACAAACACACGTAACGTAAGGGGTATAGGCGTAAGGCGGCTGCTAGAAAGTGGATGGAAAGAACTATGGAAATCGATCTAAATGGCGCGCATTGTGACAGGCCTATGTCCAGCAGTGGACTGATGCAGGCTGATGATGATGATGATGATTGATGAAAATAATATTAGTAACAAGGTATATTATTTTAGAGAGCATAGTAGATTTGTATTTTCGATTACGCAGCAAATATTTGTTACTGTTTTTCGTGGATTTCGTTCACTTTTCGTTGCGCGTGTAATATTCTGTCACTTTATAAATTAATTGAACTTTACTGAGTTAGATAGTGACGGAATTTGGCTGTTTGCTGCCTCTTAACATGCACTATTACTTTCTCTGTGGCATTAGCTAGATTTATGTTGCTCTCCGATTGACGTTAGTTGCGTTGTCACAGGAATACTGATTTACTGAGGTTTTGTCATGGAATTTTAGATGCGTTATTTTCAACCCTCGACCAAAAATAGGGGTGTTATAATTTAGACGAGTGTGTGTGTGTGTGTGTGTAAATCTCAGCAAGGAGATCATTCCACAACCTGAGTGTTCGCGGGAGGAAGCTCCTTTCGTTGTGACAGTCCTAGCTTTGAACCATTATGCCCACAGATTTTCAATTGGGTTCATATTTGCTGACCGAGCAGGCCATTGAATTTGACGAAAGTCACGGTGCATGTTGAACCACGCCATAGTAGCCCAGGCCGTGTGTATCGGTGCATTATCGTAAACGTGTATCAATTTGTGGGAATTCTGCTGAAGGATATACGCCACAACGCGCACAATAGGCCCTAACAAGTAATTAATTTTGGAAAAATTAAAAATACCTTCGACGCAATGAAACGGCTCAACCGATTTTGATCAAACATAGCTAAGAACACTCCCGACAAATTCACCTTTCAAACAAAAAAAAACGAAATCGGCTCATCCGTTCGGGGGCTACGATGCGACAGACAGACACACACACACACACACACACAGACACCTTAAACTTATAACACCCCGTCGTTTTTGCGCCGGGGGTAAAAAGAGAGTATTTCCTATAAGGAGAGGTTAAAATTAAACTCGTCAACTAGATATACCTCCGTAGGTATTATTACAAGCAGGTAAATATGTAAGTAATACATACTCGTACCCCGTGCGTTGGTTAGTCTAATTCAAACGGCTCTTTCGATGCTGTGATAGGGAAAGATCTTGAGGTGCCCAGAAAATTAAATCGATGTCGCTTAGAACGGTAAAGATAGTACGAGTAGGTAATCTAGATCGTGTGTATTCGCGAGCTCACAGTTAGGGGTGAACCACTAGTTATTATTTTAAGGCGCTATAGGTTCAATCATTTGTAACGAAATTTTTTGTATGAGGCGAAGACGGCAAGCGCACTCTCTGATACCGCGTTTTTGAGTACTTATAAAAAAAATGCCCGTTAGAGATTTGTCAAATTTTGTAGTCATCATCTTCACTAACTCAAATAATAATTAGTAAGTTACCAAATGTTTCAAAAATTAAAAGTTTAAGAAGTAAGACTAAAATGGTACCTATTTCAATTTTAAAATAGATAGATAGAATATTCTTTATTGCACAAAACAAACAATGTACATAGGCGAACTTAATGCTAAGAAGCATTCTCTACCAGCTAACCTTTGTGTATTGTGGATACATTTATGTAGGTAGTGCACAAAAAAACGCTGTTATCCCTAAGGTAATTTTTTCTTATAATCAATAATATTGGATCATATACTCACTTATTTATGTTTTTTTTTTTTAAAAAAAGTTTATTTTATTTTTTTGTCACCCCAACAAAATAAATAACCTTATATTTATTTTAAATTTTATAAATAATATTAAATAAAATTACTTATAAAACTCAATAGGGTCTTCTCGTCTTTTTAAAATATTTTAACTTTTTAATTAAAAAATTAAGTGGCTTATTAATTAAAATGGTTTTTTTTCGGGTGAAGTAATTCAAATATTGTACCTATTGAATTTATGATTTCACAATATAAAAAGCTATAAAAATATAAGAATACTATATAGTTTTTCTTCTTGGAAACTATAAGAACTCTAATCAAAAACTTTCAATCAAAAAATTCTAGAGCTCATAAAGACATGCTGTGAACCTATTGCGCCTTAAGTTAGTATCAAAAATAAGAGCTATCTAAGTTTGTATAGCTCGTAATAAAATGGCCGTAATTCGTACGTACATCCTGTTTATCAGCTGCGCAGCCTCAAGGTCGCGGTCACTGCCAGAATGTGCCCTCGTAAATCAGCCGCCCGGTGATCACAACACATTATCTAAATGGATGTAGCGCGAGGGATGGTGTTTTTTGGCGACCAGTTTTGAGGAGAAACATTTCATAGTAATTAAGTATTTTTTTATTTAGTTTTAGGGTTCAGTACGGAGAATTACATAATCTTAGAAATAATAATAAACTTTTGGCAAATGCCTCATGTGAATGGGGCATCAAAGAAAGGGCTCGTTATGAGGAATACAAGTTTTCATTTGTGATTTTAATACGCATTGTTTAATGATATACGGAAAATATACTTAAACGGACTCCAGGTATTAACAATTTTCAGCATATTATTTAGTAAAACCTTTACGTAAAACGTAAAGGCGTAAAGGTAAAACGTATTCTAACTTTTGTGCCCCCATGTTTTTTGTATTAAATAAATATATTTATCGTATCTTATCTTACATTACCTTATCTATCTAAAATATAGAATTTAGGAACTTTTCAGAGATGGCTAATTCAATCAAATAAAAATAAATTCAACTAGTCTAGTTGTAATTATGGTGGGCAACTTGTACGGAACCCATCAACGCGAGTGCGACTTGCACTTGACTTTTGTTTTTTCCGTTTTGGTTTCATCATACACATACAGCCAAACCTGTATAATACACTATATAATACACTGCTAACTTTTTCATGAGTATTCCTCTCCCTGGGCATGGGCTTCCCAGCAACAGTTTTGAGCCACCTCCATCCACCGACTTCCTGCTATCTTTAAAATGGCTATCGAGACCCCGAAACTTCCTGAACTGCATCGTCTGGTTCGTGGACGCCACTCCAGAACCTTGAGAATGGAATCATAGAAAACATGCGGAGACCAAGCGCATGTTTTCTCCAACACCAACCAAGACCACCAAGGCGCACCAAGACCATGCGGAGTCTCGAGCAACGCCATAAAGTTGCTTGCCTTTCGATCTTCTATTATAAGAAAAAAAAAATGCCACCATGTGAACATGGTTTGTATGATGTTGATTAGCATTTTTTTTTTGATTTTTCAATTAAAACTGTGAGAAAAAATGTTTCACTGCACCACATTTCACATATATCCACGCCTTAATCGGTACATCCACAGGAGAAGACGTAGGGGTAAATTCTTAGGCCAGTATTACAATTCAAGATGCTCTGTCCTGCATTATAAAAGTAAATTGGTGTGGATGTGATAAAAATCATAAAACGGACATAAAATAACGATAAATATTAAATCCAGGATAAGATATCGATGATACCGAATAAAAGTCGTCGAATATTGAAGCATCCACTTTTAATGCGAAGTGTGAAGAGCGATTGGATTTTTTTATTTGCACACTCTCTACTCTGTTTAATTTGCCATCGATGTGCGCTCTCGATTGCTTGCAGAGTAAGCGTGATCACAGATATATCTACAATAAAATATTACAAGTAGCTCTTTATAGCTGGAAATGTCCAGTCATTTATCCAGCCAGGTTAACTTCCACTCCTGGAAATATACGGCTTCTCCATAGTTTGCTATGGTTAAGCCGCCTTTATCCACCGAATATCCATTGGTTTGAAAGTGATTTAAGTGCACCAAAGTTAAATCTGGATTTAAACAAAAAATCTGGTGAGACACAGATTCACTCGATTTTACGAAAAAAAAAACGAAAATAGGTAACCAATCCAAAAAATGACCTCGCACATTATTGTTTAACCTTAATTTGGAAAAACGCTTTTCCTTAGATATGAGACTAATCAAGTAATCTGATTTTTTATACGAGTACATAGACCCACGCCTTTTTCCCGAAGGGGTAGGCAGAGCCTCAATGGGTCTCTTTTCACAGTGGGTCATCAACATCATCATGGTGCAACATCGTGGAATATAGACGTGACAAGTGGTAAGCTCATCGCTGCCATTGTTTCAACGAATGACCCGGCTAAAGCTTTCTTCCAGTAATAACACATTCCATAATAAGCTAGCAGTCAGGATCAAATCTTATAGGTACCAACGAATCTTATCAACAAGTCCGGGTAATCCCTTAGTCGATTTTTAAGACATCCACGGGAGGATACGGAGGGTCTATTCTTAGGCCGGACGCACCACAGCTTTACACACACCCAAATCTGATTTTAGGAAACGAAATATGGTTCTGTGGTAGTTAAAAACAGCTTGCACCCTATTCTATAGAATGTTAGATTCTACGTTATTATATCTGCCACAAGGCTCTTCTTAACTCTAGATTTCTTCTCACGTACTCCATTTAAAGTATTAAAAACTTTTTAATACTTTAAATTTTTTAAAACGACTTTAAGCTTTTAAGTAGATAAGGACATAGCACCTAAGTCTTTCCTAAAACTTATTTATGTTTCTTCTACGTAGTAAAATGCCTATAAGATAAACTTGGGCAAGTTTAAGCAACTGTAAAGTTAAGTTAAGGCGTTGCTTGGAACATATTATATCGGAAAAGTTGGTAAGAGTCAGTGAGACGAATCCTCAGTATAAAACAATGTCTCTTTCCGCGTCTGTATGTCTGTATATATCCGCTAGCTCCTCCTAAACCACGCAACGGGTTTGGATGCGGTTTTCACCATCAGTTAGATATTTTTTCATGATTTTTTTAAATACATTTATAAATATAACTAGCAACCCGCCCCGGGTTCACACGTGCGGGGCGGGAAACGTCCCATTTTTCACCTTTTTTCATTCCATTCGGATCCATGGATAGAGATAAAAATAAAAAAGATAAATATATTTATTTACTACAAAAAACGGGGACCTACAAAAAACAAAAAAACCCAACTAACACAAAAAAAGATGGGAAAATGAAAACAAAGGAAAGCACAATTAAACTAGAAATAACTTATGCTTAAAGATACCCTCTGTGCATGCCAGATCGCTGCAGCAAATTGGTTTCAGCTCAGCGTTGGTCTGGATAATAAGTTATATACAAGTAAAGTATCCAGCGATGGACTTGTAGGTCCCTTAAGAAGCATATGGAAGGGACTAATAGGTCCCTTAAGAAGCATATGGAAGATTGATTTCGTCATCGCCATTCGTTCGTTTATCGAATCACTGGTTAATTCTTGGACTGTGAAGAGAGGTGAAGAGCTTGTGTTTAAAGTTATTTATTCTCAAAGAACAAAGTTCACTTATACAGAATAGTAGATTAGTAGCCAAGGGCTGTAAGGCATCAATTGCAGCCCGAGATATTTAGGCGCACGAGCGCAGCGAGGGCGCCTATAGTTCGAGAGTGCCATTGATGCTTACACCCGAGCTAACTACTCTGCTTTACATCTCGATTGTGAGGTAAGTAGAAAAAAACCGGCATTACAAGAATAAAACATTTTACGTACCTTAACAGCTAAATATATGTCATCAGGGGCTTCATTTATAAATGTTTTCACGTAAAAATCTTTGACTTTTTGCTTTTGTGCCCAGCTGATTGCCTTTTTAGAAAAGATGATAATTTTGAAAAGTTCTTGATATTGATGTCGTGTTTAGTACTCATAGTTGATTTTAACATTGAATAAATGCACCACAAACTAGATGGCTGCAGCTTTTTTGATAGCTCACTAAAGTATGTTAAGAATACAGTCTCAGATAAAGACTTTACTCGTTTTTCTTTTCGCCACTTCATGAACTCGTCGTAAGTTTTCAAATGTCTCTCTTTAGAACTTTCAGGCGAAATATTGTTAATTGCTGCTTCAGCTTCCATTTTCATTGAATCGGGAGTGCAGCTTATATCTTCATCACTTGCAGAACTCATGTTTTTTTCCTAATTAGCACGTAATTATAAAAAAAATCCCAAAAACAAACAATGTTCAAAGTAAAAGTTTTCTATTCCCGCCTATTTCATCTTTTTTTTTAAATTATTTTTTTCAAAAACGAAATTCAGCTTCGCAGTTCGATATTTAAAATTGATGACTATTATACTCATACGAAGAAAAGGCTGAATAGCGAAGCGACCTCTTTTGTCATTGGGCTGAATGCATGATGTCTATTGCCAGTATGATGGTTAGATGTACGCGACCTTTTTAGAGAGTGAAGTTTTTTTTTAAATTACTTACCGCCCTAGGGCTTTTCTAGCTACATTATTACCCTAGAGCGCTAATTGGTCACCTACAAGCCCCATTTGGGAGTAATAAGGACCTACTTACCGAATATGAGAGATGTAAATATTATTTAACAATAATGTACTGGTTAAGTCCAGTGAAACAACAGCTACAGTAAAGTGCTTTGATAAAATAAAATATTATATAACGTTAATATGTTTCAGTTCATAGTATTTTAATCGCTTTTTAAATATATAGTAACTTGTGGCTTCTTTAACACTATTAGTAATTAATAATGAACAAATTTCTGTGCGGTCTGCAGATATTTGCACAGGGTTTTCTGGGTATTTTCTATGTATAATAAAAATATCTATCTATGTAATGTATTGTATTATGTATATTAATTATCAAGTACCCATAACACAAGCTCTGCTTAGCTTGGGAATAGATAATGTTTTGTGAACTGTCCAGCATTATTTATTTATTTATATTGTTTATTATATAGTTATGCTTCTTCAATTGCTATGTTTTTCTTCCCATATTTTTTTGTAGGTTGTGTCAATACAAATGTATTAAAGTTTCTTGTGTTAAAATTGTGTATTTGTTTTTTCCTTTTAAACATTATATCTGTATGTATGTCACCTTTTATAATTTGACAGCATGTGTTGTGAGTGTACATTTGGTTGGTGTACATCAGTTGAGTTTCCTTGTAAAGTTAAGTTCCTTGTAATTTTCTTTGACCACGGTTCTTTAATTTACATACTTCTATTTCGTGACTTGAAAAGTCCATTTAAAATTACAAAAACATTCACTCAATCACCTTTATCCTAAACCCTCTGCACAACCAGTTACTCTACAGTTATATATTTTACTAAACCGCGGCAGGTGGCGCTGCGATCGTAAATCTAAACTTCCCGATACATCTGAATGGGGATTAAAATACGGGAATTTAGGGAATGGAACATTTCACCTTTGATTTTTATTGCGGGATCGAATGCGGTAAGTATGTGCTGCGAAAAGGGTGAAATACATTATATATTACTTAACGAGGTGTTGGAGTCTATGTGAATTTTCCAGTTTAATAACTGGTCAATGTACTCGCCGAGATATTTCATGTTATCCGTTCTGGTCAGAGATGAACAGGTGCAGTTAACGGTCGGGTTCCGACAGTTGTGTCCTTTGATGTTGAAGTTAGCTCTTGATCGTTGACCAGCTGATATTAGTGAGAAGGTCTTATATTTGGTTTTATCGACGTTTAATGTAAGTAAATTATTGTCAAGCCAGGCTATAATAACGTTAATTGCATTTTCTGCTAGCTGCTCAGTCTCTTCCCAGTTGCTACCATAATATATTAAAAGAGCAGTGTCATCTGCATAACAGAAAATTTTACAGTTGGGTAGAGAGAGATCGCACAACTCATTTAGATAGATTTGAAACAGGGTTGGGCCCAGAATACTGCCTTGTGGACGCCCTATTCAAGTGGAGCTTCATCGCTAATGTAATCGCCAAGTTTGACAAATTGTTTGCGATTCGTTAAATAACTATTGAATATATCTAGGGCCAAACCCTGATTCCCATGCCTGACATCTTATTAAGTAGCAGTGGGACAGAAGTGGGAAGTAGCAGTGGGAATTTAGAGAACAGAACATTTCACGTTTGTTCTTTACTGAGGGATCGAATGCGGTATGTTGTTGTCGGTATGATATCGAATGAACTCACAGGAAATAGGTGATTCTGGTGACTTGCATCTTACACGACTTAGTAGGCATGTCTAAACTAAATCCGATAGATACCCACAAAGCCACCATTTTGTACCCTTTATCCATCCCTCAAACACTAAAACGTATCCGACAACAACCAAATTGCGACAACAAACTTGTTAACACGTCAACTTCCGAAGTTTCCAACTATTATGGCGAAATTCTCCAAGTTTCGCCATAAGTGCTCCTATTAAGCCTTATTCTGGGGACATACTGTTACGGAAAATTGATTTTATGCTGAAACTTTGATGCCGCAGATTTGGGGTCCAAGACACAAGATTAAACAAACATCAGTGTTGGAACAACTAAAACGTTAGCACAATCTAAGTACCTACCTACCATCTGAACCTTCCCACGGAGTGGGCGATGGGTAAATGAGTTTTTAGGTAGTCCTCTTTTGGCAGAGTCCATCCATTCCGGGAAAGTTCTACGTTTAACCATTGTTTACTTTTAACTTGTATATGAATCAGTTGGCCCGCCTGATGTTAAGCGTTAACTCCTGCCAATAACAAGGCATTACCTCACAAGCCACGTGCACCTAGGACACGCCCTACTTAACATTACACAGCGCTCTCCAACCAAAGACATAAAGATCCCAAAAATACAATTAAAAACTTAAAAGGACTCGGGAATAGCTTTTCCCTATTCATGTAGATATGTTGGCATATTAATGAACAAACAAACGTGTCATGGTGTCTATGCTATATACAATATCATAATAGACCATAATTGTAATTACTATAATTACTTAAAAGGAGATAAACAAGGAACATCAGTAGTAGTTTGGGAATGACAGAATAGTAAAAGTATATCGCGTGATATAGACTGAAAATAGACAATAATGAGAGAAAAATGTCATATTATGAAGAAAAAATTATTTAAAATTCATCTGGATGGCTATTAAAGTACAGGTAGACACACAGAAATGTGAATGGATTGTTTAAAGATAACATGGGTAAGAAAGGAGCTGATAGAGTGGAATGAGAGAAGATAACATATTGTGCTGACCCTACATTGCACAGTAAGCGATAAAGATGTGAATATGATGATGGTGATGACTTTATAAGAGATCACCATCCATTTTAAACTATCCAACATACGGTACATGCCCTAAATTCACTGAATTCATTCAAAATTCCATCACATAATAACTGACAGCGCTTCTAACAATATGTGACACTTCTGTGGCTACATATTCGATAGGACACAGATTACAAACAGTTGCGGGATAAATAGGGGACAGTTTCGGCATAACTTTGCATGTAAAGTCGTTAAATTGTTTAATAGTGTGTAAGAGCGAACTTGCTGGCGTCATAGATGACTGAATAGTTTATAACGTACGTGCTTGTAGTTTCATTGAAGTCATTCGTTTCAAGAATAGTAAGGTTTTCCTAGTTTATTATTTCTTCTGTCAATTTCAATTTAATTTTCAGCCTATATTAACTTGATGCAATACAGCTAGCATCTTAGGGATGCTTTGGTCTGAGTGATTTGGATCAGTTGAGCTACCTTTAGATTGTTTGCAGCGGTCACGCAGCTCAACTGTTTCATTTGTATTATCTTAATGCTGTACATACCTACCTATATTAGTTATATTAATAATTCTGTAAATCAATGTTAAATTAATAATTGACTTTCGCTTTGCCTCTACTATTGCGCCCGTAATAGTAATAGGAATCTTATTGTAGCTCAATTAGGTACGTTTTTTTAGAAATATAATCCATAGCAATACTATTAAATATCCTAAGAAAATGTGCCAATTTTCAAATAGACTTGTATGTGCTCAACGACGTTAGTTACGTTTAGAGTTGCAGGAAACATTTTGGGACTCAGGGTCGATCAGCAATGTTGCCCTACAAGTACTTAGTTTGTTGTTTCTATACGAGGCTCTTTACAATGGTTGTCAGGCGTTAAAGGCTGAAACAATGCCAAGCATACAGCCCTACAGTGGTAATTTGAACATTGTGGGCTAAACTTCTTTGGGATTTTCTCGTGCCCCTATCTAGACAGGGATAAGCATATTATCTATGGGCTTAAACTGTGGGTTGGGTATTTTTCGTAAAATTAACACGAAGGTAAACCGTGCTCTCACGTGGTGGATACTGTGTGTTTACTTACTTGATATAACATAACATAACACCTATTAGTCACAAAAATTAGTCCTGATCCCACACTAGGATTCCCAGTGTCGTGGGTATCAGAAACTACGAGTACCATGCTACTATAACACCAAGACCCGGAGTAATAAAGTTTTTTTGTGAAAGAGTTCGTCTGGGAAAGTACTGCCACCATACCTATTTCTGCCGGCAAAGCATTAGTGCTCGCATTGCTGTGTTCCGGTTTGAAGGGTAAAGTTGCCGGTGAAATTACAGGCACATGAGACTTTTCATCTTTATGTCACAGGGTAGCGGGCGCGGTGCATGCAATGCCACATAGGGCGTGTCCTAGATAGACGTGACCTATGTGATAATGCACTGTTTATAGGCAGAGGGTGCCGCTTATCATCAGTTGGACCATCTTCTTGTTCCGTTATTATAAGTAGTATAAAAAAAAACGGAATAAATATTTGCAGATCATACAAACATTTGTACCGCAGCAGGAATCGAACCCACCACCTCTCGCATCTCAGCCGGCTACTAACCCAACGCGCAACAGAGGGCGTTAAATACAGTCAACATTGTGTTTGTAATACTTAGCGTGGCCCGAGTGCAAAAACTAAACACACATAGCATTTACACTGTATATTTAACTACGAGTTATCTAAGCCTAGATCCAGCTCTAATTAGTCTGCAGAATAAAAACAAAAGAAGCGAGCCTGTTGAAAGGAAGAACTTTATTAACCCAAGCGGTGATTAACGTCTGCTTCGTTTAGTGCTGGGAAAAATATCGATGTTTTTACTCTTACATAACTACCCTGTATACATACTTATCCCAGCTTTAGAATCTATACTTTGTCTAACTCATAATCGTTTTTAAAGTCTCTCTTATATGATTGGTGAATAAGTTTATTGTAAAAAAAATATTTTTCAATACAAGCTTTCATAAAATTAGTGATCGTAACGTAACAATGTGCTGATCAAAATGAGCCTAAATACGGCCAGTCTACTATTATCCCTCGAAGAGTTTCGTTGTCCACATTCCGTCTCCATCATCAGATCAGCTCGCTGTCACTATAATGTTGCATTGTTATCGAAACTTGACAGGTATGCAAAATATCATGTCAATCGCAACATTCCACCCGGACAAATATTTGCAAGATTCCACCCAGGCAAACTTACACACATTGCAAGTTCAATAAAAGCTCGTAAAAAACTAGCATAACCTCGAAAAATAATTCAAAGACATGTAGCATAAAGGAGTAGACCTCAGCGGCTATTTCGTCATCATCAATGGGTATTTTCAGGACCACTATACCTCAATCTGGTAACTGATGAAGCAGGGTAACCAAGACAGAATCATTGACACAACCCACAAAAATAGGAAGACCTGTAATAATGCGTCCTGTCGTGAAAAGTAAAACTCCAGAACAAGTACAATCTACCAACAGTTTATGAGAAAAGGGCTAAACCATCTCATAAAGTATAATACTTGAGTACCTACTTCCCACCGTTGAACAGTCTTAAAGGATGTTATAATTATGTAGTCCATCACGAAGAAAAAACAAGCTGAAAAGAAGCTCACAAAGTTAACAAGAAACTTCATTAAGGCTGGGGCTCACCTGTGATTAACGTTACCATTATCGTAGTACAGACCAAACCACGACGGTAGTGGTGGGACACAATGAATTACGGAATATCGATAATTCTGTTTTGCTGTATCGATAAGTGTTAAGAAGAAAGCGTTCATATATCGCAATAATTGCATTTTTATCATTGAACAGTTCCGTGGTATAATTTTCACTAGAAACGGGATATTTACCATGGTTTTTGAGTTTTGATTGTTCCCGATATTTCAGCACAGTTGCATGCGCCATGATCACGGGAGAACTAACCAAAGTCTTTGCGTGTAGATGTTATTGGCAGATATATCAATCTAACCTCTTTCTCACTCTTTTATTACGAACTATACCACTACCATCCCGGTAAATATCCCGTTTCTAGTGAAAAGTATGTATATAAACATGATAGTTTCTCCTGTTCTCGCTCATATGCTTGATTATTCTGCACTCTGTAATCATAATGGCTTAGTTGTTTTAATGACTTTCCACGGCACTACAGTTGTAAATCATCGATGTATTTCTATCGATTATTTTCCCAGCACTGGGTCTCGCACCTCCAATCTACCGAAACGATCAGCTATTAGGGGCAAGTATGGCCGAACTCTATGTGTAACAATCCTTCGGAGTTACCCACCGTTAGTGTTTCCAACACACGCTATCTTCTACTCTATTGATTTAACATCCTTATTAGGCTTTTACCTTATTGCCTACCAGTTATGACTTACGTAGCCGAAACTTGGACACTCACGATAGGACGGGCCCATAAACATAGCGAGCTATGGAAAGGGCTATGCTTGGAGTCTCTCTTAGGGATAAGATCCCAAAACAAGGTTATCCGACAGAGAACCAAAGTTCTCGACATATCAGACCTACAGAGACGAGCCATTAGAATCATCGGCGACCCTAAGCTCTCCAATACTTTAGAATCGCTTAGCCAACGCACAGCCATTGGATTTATTTGCGTGTTCTACCGTCTCTACAACGGGGAATGCTCTAACGAGCTTTTCTCATGCCCGCATCGAGATTTTACCATCGCTCTTCCCGGCACCGTGACAAAGCTCATCCACACATTATAGATCCCTGGGTTTCTCGTACGACTCGTTTCTCAAGATCATTTCTTCCCCATTCCTACAAACTATGGAATGAGCTTCCATCTGGGGTTTTCCCGCTTGGTTACGTATGACATGTGTCGCTTCAAGAAAAATGTTCATAAATTCCTTCAGGGTAGGCAGCGCATCGACCCCGGTATTGCCGGTGTCTATAAGCGACGGTGACCACTTAACATAAGGTGGACCGTAAGATTACATATAAGATTCATAAAATAAAAAAAAAACAGGATAAGCAAGAAGTGGCTGTGGGCCGGTCATGTCTGCAGAAGAACCGATAACCGGTGGAGTAAACGAGTTCTTGAGTGGAGACCGCGTATTGGCAAACGTAGTGTAGGGCACCTTCTGGCTAGGTGGAGCGACGACTTGCGCGGGGTGGCTGGCAGAAACTGGATGAGGAGAGCCGAAGACCGGGCTCAGTGGCGTGCCATGGGAGAGACCTATGTCCAGCAGTCGACTGCAGTAGGTTGATGATGATCATGATGTTGATGAATAGGCTTTTACGAAATGGATACCTACATTACTAGGACTTTATTTTCAAAAGTTCTTTGCCAAACTTTGAACCAAGTGGAATAAAATTCATAAAAATCTTAAGGTTTCGATTGCAGCATTATCATGGAAATGGGTAAAGCATAGGTACAGTTTGTAAAGCTATTTATACAGGTACAATGGTGTCTCAGAACAATTCTGTACCTGTGCTTCAGACAAATAGATAAAGAAAGACGGAACATTGCTCTATAGCAAACTGAAGCCTGTTTTCTGTGCGTGTTACGCAGATAACACTCATACACACAATTAACTAACACACCGACACAGACTTAGGAGTGGTGAGCTTAGTTTGGATGCATTGTCTTGCGAGTGTGTATGTACGAGTAGAACTATTATTTTTTGCTGATTCTCTTTACATCTTACTATTGACTACTTTCTTGGTTTTTAAGTTGGTTCTCTTTTTTCCTTTGAATCAGCTTCTCCTTGTTCTCGAGGCACCACACAGGCGCTTTCCACCTAGTAGTAAGAAGGATCATCTAATAAGCCAAGCCGTGTTTGTTGCCTGATTCCTCTAACTTTGGTCGCGTTAGAACAGGAGTAAATTTAGTTCATAAGACGATTCAAAATAAAATTATCCTCGACCTATCCTAGTTTGTCGACCTCTGTGGAGCAGCGGACAAACGTTCGCCTGCGTCGCAGGAGGTTGCGGGTTCGATTCCCGCCTCGGAACAAATATTTGTGCGATCCGCAGATATTTGTTCGGGTTGTTCTGGGTATTTTCCTATATATAATAAAAAAAATATTCTATCTATGTAATAACACAACACAAGCTCTGCTTAGCTTGGGGCTAGATAATGTTATGTGAACTTTCCAGAAAAAATATTATTATTATTATTTATCCTTGTGATTTCAATAAATAAAATATTTTTGACATTGACTTTTGGCTTTATTCTTTGTTTATAAAGCGTAGTTTTTCTGCTTTACTTGTTTCGTACGCCGTGTTCTGTCTGGACTTTCTCTATTTGTCTGAGACCTGTGTTATATCTCAAAAGGAGGTGATTAGATCATTATTATCCACGAAAAATTTAGTTTAAGCTTTTTTTTAAATAAAAAGACTAGAAAACCTAGAATACGAGGTGTTTCTTTGACTTTGCACCTAACTATGACTATGTACCTACCGGCATTATGACTTTGATTTCACAATTATGTACCAAAAATAAATATATATAAAATAAACATACAAACATACATATATAAACACAAGCCACAATGGGCCGCTTTTCACAGTGGGTTGCACCATCGTGGAATATAGACATGACAAGTGGTGAGCTCATCGCCTCCATTGCTTCCGACGACTGACTCAGCTAAAGCTTTCTTCCAGTAATAACACCATACTAAGCTGGCAGCCGCAGAACAAATCTTAAAATATAGCCCAGGTATAAAATGAAAAATCCCAATACATAATTAAAAACTAATAACCCATTTAAATTACTAGGAAAACTAATAAATAAAATCATACAACAAGTGAGTACCTGATTATGCTAAATTAAACTGATAATTAAAATATTTTTCAATTATTATTTGTGTAGGCATCGCTTCTCTGTCGCTTCGTTCTTTTTCATAGTATTCCGGCGAAACACTTATTTTTTTAAGATCAAATGATATTTTTATCAAATTTCGGCTTATGCTTTTTTTAAACAAAAGATAAATAGATTGGTTGCCAATAAAACCGTCATGATTATTGTTTGATTACAATATTTTTTGATCCAGCTACTAATACTCTATGTAACTCTTTTATGGTTAGATTATGATAAGTGAAAGGTGATTACGTCACAGACGCCATACACACGTTGCTTACCAGTTCTACCGCACAATCTATTAACAAGATATTTCGGCAACGCCGTCAGCGGCTCGTTGGTCTAGGGGTATGATTTTCGCTTAGGGTGCGAGAGGTCCCGGGTTCAAATCCCGGACGAGCCCAATTTTTTTGTCTATATTTTTAAGAGCGTTACGTGTAAACTCTCATATGTTTACACTAAAACAGGTTTTAAGTTTTTAGAGGTTTCTTTTGTTATGTAAGTCTAGAAATATTTCATTCTGTACAGTAAGAACAAGTTTTGTCACGTAAAAAACACTCAATCATTTAGAAAAGGCCTCTCTACCAATCAGGCTGATTGCAAAGGAAACGGAAGTGAGGGGATATTGTTTATATCACCCCTTAGCCTTTCCTCTCCAGTGGGGCGGATGCGCGCAAACAATAGAATTAAATGGATAGCAGTTTTTGTTTGGATGTGTACTCGCGTCGTTAAGAAAGGAAAATAATTTATAATGCCTTTTTTTAACTGACTTCAGAGGAAGTTGTTCATCTGGTAGGTAGTTAAGGCGATATGTTAAAATAACGAATGGGTGGAGTCTAGCAAAATAATAAGCTGCAAGAATGTGAACGCGCTACTCCTCACTTGAACCCGGGAAGAGATGAGGTATAGATTTTTCAGCTTGGAAGTAACTGACGTAAGCGACAAATGATAAAACTTCGTATCGCTTCTAAAGTAGCAAATATAAACAATATTTTATCTTATACATATTAATATAAGTAATGTACAGTACCGAACCGTATAAGTAATGTACCTGCAGAATATTATGAAAATTTTCGCTAAGTATATATTTTCTGTAATCGAAGGAGGGACCTGAAACGGATTTTAGAAGGGACAATTTAAAAAAAAAATGTTGTGAAAAGGTTTACGAATCGTGTTTCTTGTCAATGATTTATTTAGATTACATCCTCAAGTAATTACTGTATTAACATCAAGTTTGTAACCTTTACTGAGTGAGCATGTAACGCAACGACTACAAAATTTAATATAAACTGTCGACTGGCCCCGGCTTCGTGCGGTTAGACTCAGTAACGAGTAACTGACTTGTTTAGAATTGAATACCCAATGTTTCTTCCAAATATTATCAAAATTGGCCGGTAAATGGCGCCGCAGCAAACTTTCCCCCTTTCTGGGGGAAATACCCCTCCAATCAAAAATCGCCGACGACAAAAAAAAATATGAGAATTTAGATCCTGTAAACAAAGTTTCGTTGGTCGGTTGTAAAATACGACCTTTAGAGGAGTACCAACAAACTGACAGAGGACGACAAATTGTACTTGAAGCAGAGACGCATCGCTTGCTCTGTCAATATGCTGGATATGGGGATTTCGTTAATTGAAAAAAAAAGAAGAGGGAAGCTAGAGCGTGCCTCGATTTAGTTACATGAAAACAGATGTTTTAAGGCGCAATTTAGGTTCATAACATGTCTATAATAAGCCCTAGAATTTTTAAGTTTTTAACCCTCGACGCAAAAACGACGTGTTGTTATAAGTTTGACGTGTCTGTGTGTGTGTATGTGTGTGTGTCTGTCTGTGGCATCGTAGCTCCAGAACGGACGAACAGTTTTTTTTTTATAAAAAGTTTAATTAGTCGGTAGTGTTTTTAGCTATGTTTGATCAAAATCGGTTCAGCTGTTTCATTGCATTGAGGGTTTTTTAATTTATACAAAATGATTTACTTGTTGTTAAGAGTTCTTATAGTTATGAAGATGAAAAAAATATATGGTATTCTTAAGCTTCTTATCTAGTTAAATTATTAATTTAATACACTATTTGATTGACTATTGATTATACTTATTATACTATTTGATTTTACTCCATAAAAAATATATCAAAAAGCTTTTAAAATTGAAATACTAATTTAGACTTACTTCTTACACGTTTTAATTTTTGGAACATTTGGTAACTTATTAATAATTATTCGAGTTAGTGAAGTCATCAACAAAATTTAAAGAAACACTAAAGGGCATTTTTATATAAAAACAAATATACACAAAAACACGGTATCAGAGCGTGTGCTCGCCTTCTTCGCCCCATACAAAAATTACCATTGAACTGAACTGGTTGAACCTATAGTGCTGTAATGGAACGAGATGAGTTCAATCAGCTATTCAAAATCACGGCCACGGAATATAAATGTAGGTAAAGGAATGAATGAATGAAATAAAACCCTTAATTTTTATACTCTTTTGCTCTATTATTTCCATAGATTGATAACACCCCTGAGTGAAGTCAAACATAACAATATTATATCGTGCTCTGAAATTTAATTTCGGTGCCAATAAACGCATTAATGGGATTTCGGCTTGTTTGATTTTGAAACTAGTCCCGCGTCAAGGCGGAGTGCCTACTTGGATTAGCGAGTGTGTATTCGATACCTAAGGATATTCGAAGGATAAAATATACTTTCTGCTTCTTTCGCTACATAATAAATAAAGTTTCTCTACTCCTGGACTTCTTCTAAAACGTTCATTTCATCTCCAATTACGGCTGCGCCAACACCAGGCAGAAATCTTCATACTAAAAAAAAACACCTCGCGCTGCACAAAACGCTGTTTTTATTGAATATCTCGTAAAATATAGAAATTTTACAAAATCCCTACAGAAAAACCTCGGCTTTATCGAATTGGTTTTTTGTATTGAAGTTTTTACCCAATTTTATTATGTACCATTTTAGTAAACAATCGAATCTAGCCAAAAGATTATAGGTAAGTTTGGGTTTAATTTTATATCGAGAAAATATTTTCCTATCGTGTTTCTGGTACAGTGATCCCTCGGAATTATAATATAGTATCCATGCATATTTATAATTTGAATATTGTACTTGATTTAGACAGTAAAAAATCAAATCTAAGATTGATAATTTTGCGGCATGCCCTAATACCTTAGTTTCACAGGAGCAAACCGTGTCACTCAAATATTTGTACCAACATCGCAGGTATTGCTTTATTATCAGCAGCTCTTGTACGTCCACTGCTGGACGAGGCTTCTCCATAGAATGCAATATGCCATAATCAACACTTTTAGTATTAGACGAATTCTGACGAGAATTGGTGATCGTAGTATTGTTGTTGAGTTCACAGGATGCAGCTGCCATTCCTGCGTGTAATCCCTTAGTTAGCTTTGAACATCCATGAAAGGTAACGGAGGGGTCTAATCTTAGGCATAAGTTGAGAGAATAATAGGTATAGGTACCTCAAGCTAGTCTTAATTCACTCCCTTCTCATACATATCATCTCTCAAGCAATCAATCCATTTTTTCTTAGGTCTTGATCTTCCCTTCCATCCACCAACATTCATATTCATAACTTTCCTAGTTACATGCGTTTCATCCCTCCTCATAGTCACTGACCTACAACGGCATAACTTCTTGTAAAAAATTATATAACTTGGTTAAGTTTTACAGTGTCCTGAAGAGTACCTTTTTAGGGTTCCGTAGTCAAAGACAAGGAACCCTTATGGATTCGTCATGTCTGTCTGTCTGTCTGTCTGTCCGTGTATGTCACAGCTTTTTTTTCCGAAACTATTAGAGCTATACTGTTGAAACTTGGTAGGTAGATGTATTCTGTGAACCGCATTAAGATTTTTACACAAAAATTAAAAAAAAAACAATTATTTTTGGGGTTCCCCATACTTAGAAATGAATTTCAATTTTTTTTTTCATCAAACGTATACTTGTGGGGTATATATGGATAGGTCTTCAAAAATGATGTTGAGGTTTCTAATATAATTTTTTTCTAAACTGAATAGTTTGCGCGAGAGACACTTCCAAAGTGGTAAAAAGTCCCCCCCCGTAACTTCTAAAATAAGAGAATGATAAAACTAAAAAAAATATATGATGTACATTACCTTATAAACTTTCACTCAAAATTAGTTTGAACGAGATCTAGTAAGTAGTTTTTTATTTTTGGGGTTCCCCATACTTAGAACTGAAACTCAACATTTTTTTTTTCATCAAACCTATTCGTGTGGGGTATCTATGGATTGGTCTTTAAAAATGATATTGAGGTTTCTAATGTAATTTTTTTCTAAACCGAACAGTTTGCGCGAGAGACACTTCCAAATTGGTTAAAAGTGTGTCCCCCCCCCCCCATAACTTCTAAAATAAGAGAATGATAAAACTAAAAAAAATATGTAATGTACATTACCATGTAAACTTTCACTCAAAATTGGTTTGAATGAGATCTAGTAAGTAGTTTTTTTTTAATACGTCATTAATCGTAATCCATCCAAGAACTTTTATATTATGTTATTTGCTGCTACGGAACCCTTCATGGGCGAGTCCGACACGCACTTGGCCGCTTTTTTATGTAGGTCTTTGTACCCATATTGTCACAAAAACTTTCCTCTGAGAGCAGTTCCTTTGAAGTTACTATTGAGACCTTTGTCAATGTAGTTCCTTAAAATGTTCTGAAGACACTACTACTAAGATGGAGTTTTATCGGAAGTTTTTTAATTAATTTGAAAGCACTCATCCAGTATTTAAGAGCCAATTTGTGCAACCAATACAATTCAATGCATTTAAGTATCCACAATGCGGACTCTTTTACTTCCACATACGAAATGACAGCAACCATATCCTTTATCTGGCTCATTGGCTTATTTGCGGTCTTCCCCTTCCCCGTTTTCTTTCCATTATATGACGATTTTATGGTTCCTTACCCAAAAGGTGCCAACGGGACCCTATTACTAAGCCTTTGCTCTCCATCCGTTCGTCCGTCCGTCTGTACGTCTGTTAGCGACTATTTCTTATGAACCGTTGTAAAAATACACTTGATATTTTTAAAAAGTGTATTTCTGGGTGTTCTGGGTATTTTCTATGTATAATAAAAAATATCTATCTATGTAATATATTGTATTAAGTATATCAGTTATCTAGTACCCATAACAAAAGCTCTGCTTAGCTTGGGGCTAGATAATATTATGTGAACTGTCCAGCATTATTTAATTATTTATTTTTATATTTCTATTAAGTAATCAAAATAAAATGTAATAAAAAAATTAAGAGGGATACAAGTAAAGGGGTAAGAAGATTGAATTTTTTGTTTTTTAAAGTAATGGAATACAAATTCATGAGACGTTGTCAAAGTAAGCCAAAGCTTGTATAGAAAAATAAGTTTTTCACAAAAAACTGATACCGTTCAATCTTTTCAATACGTCCTCGTGTGTTACTTTTTCATCACAAATGCCTCCAACCTTTCTCTATCTGAATCTGTTTAAGGTACTATTAAAACTCTTTTAAACCTGAAGAAGAAAATACTAAGGAATAAGTTATTTGAGAAAAAAATATTTTTCAATAAGTACAAGCTTTTATAAAATTAGTGATCGTAACCGTATGCTGATCAAAATGAGCCTTAACACGGCCAGTCTACAGTGAGAAGTTCCGCTGTCCACCTTCTATCTCCATCATCAGATCAGCGCGCTGTCACCATTATATTGTATTGTCATTGGAACTTGACAGGTATGCCAAATTTCAGCTCAATCTGTTGAGGATAACTGCTTTAAAATTCAGTTGCAAGATTGCACCCGGATTCCACCCAGACTAACATACATAGATTGCATGTTAAATAAAAGCTTGTAAAAATGTCGAACTAGTATCAAACAAGTCGTCATGAATGTGAGTACCTACGAGTGTTTGCAATTTGCTAGATTGCTCCAAATTTGAGCTTCGGCGGCTCTAAGATAAATAGAACAAAATTGTTCTCCGAGGTCCATACCGAATTCAAACCGCACATTTCAATATTGCTTGCCATTTTGAGCCCTAAATCAACGTGATAAGAACTAAGTTGGTTGGCTATTGTTTGTGAATTGAAGATATTGAATTGCGAAAATATGCTGATCGCAAAAGTATAAATTACTGTTTTGTCTCTTCTAAAGTAATGTGACTTAGTACACTCTCGATGAGACCTAAATTGGATCTTGTGACCGATGATGAAGTAACCAGTGTGATAAAAGATTCAGTGCGCCTTCGAGAGATTATTAATCCACGTCTTCTATGTTCTGGTGTGTCCAGAGTGGAAAATTCCGTAAAAGCACGGCAAATTATAACCGAATTCATAGAATCCGAAGTCTGGGTCAATAACCACTGCACCAGTGCAGCTGCGGAGTGGTTTTTTTATATTATAAGGTGAAAAACAAGCAGACGGCCCTCCTGATGGAGAGCAATCACCGTCAGCTATGGACATCTGCAAAATCCCAGCGGTATTGCCTATCATTAAGATCCGTATTGATATTTCTACGGAATTTTCCCATATTGTAGCCCAGTGGCTTGTACTAATATTTATTCTGTGCCAGTGGGACGACATAGACATTCAACGGGAGCTCATTCCACGCTCTGCAGGTGCGTGGGAGAAACGAGCCCGTGAAACGCACTGTGCGAGACCTCCACACATCCACAATGTGTGTACTTGTACTATTATTCATTTTGTGGTGTGGGTGAGCTTGCTAACGATGTGCGGTTATAAAAGTGCGAAGCTGGGATTAGTTCAAACAGCTCCTCAGAACATTCCCTGTTAAAAATCTTTTAAAATACACTAAGCGAGCCATTATATCTGCGCACGCTCAACGGCTCTAGATCCTTGGTGATTTTGGGTACGTCGACAATCCTAACAACTCTGCGTTGTATGGAATCCAGAGGTTGCAGTTGGTACTTCGGCGCACCATTCCAGATTTGAGAGCTGTGCTCGATTTGAGTGGGGCCGGACCTGCGCATTGTGAACGTAAAACGTTGCCCTGGTGTGAAGTACCGCTTTGATCTGTTGAGTACACATAGTCTTTTGGAGGGAAGAGCAGCTTTGCTTTGTACGTGACTCCTGTAAGCATTTAAGATGACTCACGCCAGACCGTGTTGGGTCAGACCCGAGTGTTAGCCGTAGCACGGTCACCGAGCCGGTCCCGTGCCTCTTTACATTACAAAGATGTGCCGAGCAACTACCGTTGCGCCGTGATGCAGTATACTCGCCCGAACAAAAATAGTTTTGTAACTACACTACAATCAGGTTGAATTTTGACGATCTGGAATTAGCAGGTATTGCGATCGCTCTGGACGACAAAAAATCTGATGAATCTTCTACTACAGGGAAATGGAGTCTGCATCCACTTTGGAGAGAGCTACAAGAGACCGCGCCGAGGCGGGACCGAGTTGTTCCCGAGCGTTGTCCGTTGCTTGGTCGTGAGTGTGTCCTTACAAAATATATGTAATAGTAATTGACTGTGCTACGACCGACACTCGGCTCAGACCCGACACAGTCAAGGGTGAGTCATTCTTTACAGTTGTTATTCTGTGCCCTTACAATAAATTCAATCATTGATTTAGGCTTTGGTGGTATCTCGACGAGAGTGAACCGCCTTTACGTGTACCGATTTTCAGTTACTTCAGTATATTTATTGCTGACTCAAACACAATTAATCTTTGTAGTGGTTTTCAGGCTTTTTGTTTGAATTGTGAAACAGTCGCGATATCTGAAGTTAGATAATTACTTTGAGATTTCAGATTGGTGCTAAGTAATGGCGCAATTTGAAAGTTAGGAAATCAAAGATGGCTGTTGTATTTTGTCAAATGATCTCGGTTATGCCTGTGAGATAATACAGCGCAGGCTTTTTACCATGCTACTAGTAAACGCAATATATCGTTTGCGTAGTTACACTGCCTTTTGTATCTTTCGATCGAATTTGAAACTGCTTGTGCAACTGCAAAAGACAAAACACTGTGTAACTATTCCATGGATAATTAGAATTTTGTAGGAATCTCGTCATGCGAGCATCATTTCCATCAATTATGAATTATGAATAATGTGATATTAATTATGATAGATGACTGTTGGAATAATGTCGATACAGACAAATATAAACACTGAGCACTTGAGTGACGGCTGAAGTCAGGTTATCCAGATATTCATCAATCAATTTCAATCAAACATCAGTCATGATGATTGGACGATACAAACCCGTCAGTCATAGCAGTGATTGTAGTAAAATTTACTGAAATTTCTAGTGTCTATGGGCCACCTGAAAACTTAAGAAAATTACATACATACATACATACATAGACACATGCCTCTTTCCCCGAAGGGGTAGGCAGAGTCTCAATGGGCCTCTTTTTACAGTGGGTTGCACCAACGTGAAATATAGACGTGACAAGTGGTGAGCTCATCGCCGCCATTGCTTTCCACGACTGACTCAGCTAACGCTTTCTTTCAGTAATAACACATTCTACGAGTAGGGGAGACCGGGGTAAAGCCGTACAGCTAAGGATATAGGCCTGTAGGTCGCTAATTTTAAAACAAAAAAAGCGGCCAAGTGCGTGTCGTACTCGCCCATGAAGGGTTCCGTAGCAGCAAGTAACATAATATAAAAGTTCTTGGATAGATTACGATTAATGACGTATTAAAAAAAAAAACTTACTAGATCTCATTCAAACCAATTTTGAGTGAAAGTTTACATGGTAATGTACATTATATATTTTTTTTAGTTTTATCATTCTCTTATTTTAGAAGTTATGGGGGGGGACACACTTTTTACCACTTTGGAAGTGTCTCTCGCGCAAACTATTCAGTTTAGAAAAAAATGATATTAGAAACCTCAACATCATTTTTGAAGACCTATCCATAAATATCCCACACGTATAAGTTTGATGAAAAAAAAAATTTTGAGTTTCAGTTCTAAGTATGGGGAACCTCAAAAATAATTGTTTTTTTTTAAGTTTTGTATAAAAATCTTAATGCGGTTTACAGAATACATCTACCTACCAAGTTTCAACAGTATACCTCTTATAGTTTCGGAAAAAAAGGCTGTGACATACACGGACAGACAGACAGACAGACAGACAAACATGACGAATCCATAAGGGTTCCTTGTCTTTGACTACGGAACCCTTAAAAGTATCGAAGTAATTTGTCGGTCTACCTTGCACACAATTACATAAACATATTTCTAAAATTACGACTCATAAAAAAAAATACACAGAAATAGTAAACCTCTAACATTTACGGTTTTACCCCGACACCTGGGTAAAATCGTATACTATATACGATATTTCAGTAATAAATCAATACATCGACGACGTAACGGTGGGTTTGAATCGTCCTAGGCCTTTACTTATTGAAGAGTTCAGATCATTGTTCTCTCCGTATTCGTTCACTCATCTTCTAACGTCGACATCAGTATCCCATATTTTTTAGAAGCTTTCAGGTATCCCATACTTCCACCATAAATAGATTGGACGTCTCATTTCATATCATCAGGATCCCAGCTTTGTCTATCAGTATTTTTTTTGTAAATACGCGGCACTTTTGTGACATCTGTAAACAAAATACAAGAAAACTCATCTACTTGGGTCAAGATCGTATATGGCAGATTTTACCCCATACGGTTTTGTCAGACGGCTATGTTTGAAAACACTTCCCTCACTACTATAAATACAATGCAAATTCGGCGGTACAATTTTAATTAATTACGCGTAAATACACAACCTTCGACATAGATGATGAGCGACTTGCCTGCAGTTCACGTTCACTTCACCATAGTTGCTAGAATTTTCAGAATTATAAGATCAAGACCTCTAAAAAACAGTAAACTCAAATATTTTCGTAACGTGTGTACCTGCCACAACCAGTATTTGTTGACAAAACACTCTGATTGGTGGACTCCAGTGAGCGGCTTGGGTGCGGGAAATATAAAAAAAGATAGAGATAAAAATATATTTATTTCGTAACCAAACACAACAAACTCGAATATTTAAAGTAGGCGTTCAAATCAAAGTTACAAAAAAGGCAACCACTCAGCATGTGCTATGGCAGAGTTAGTGCCATAGCGCTGGTCTTCCGTGGCCGCACATACGAGCGCATAGTGGCTGCTGCGGTACACAATGCCATTAACTATTAAATAACTTACTTTACTATACTATACTATAAACCTAAATAATATAAACTTGTCATCTTGTCAGCTTGTTGTGAGATACTCTCATTAAAAACACACTTCACTATCAGCAATTACAATTGAGGATTAAAACGACTGCCAGCCTTGTCCGTGGGTAGTTTTTGGGATTCTAGCAAATTTTTCTTTAATTGTTTTTTAAATGAATAAACGGATTTACTGTTTTTTATAGGCGGTGGTAGGTTGTTCCAACATTTCGTGGCACCATATTTAAAGCTATCACGAAATGCAGCCGTTTTATGCCTCGGACAAATAAGGCGGATGGCGAAACGTATATGGCGGTTAGAGAATTGAAGCTTCTCATACAGGTAATCTGGTTGCTGGTATTTGATAATCCCGAACAGTAAAGTGGCAAAGTGAAGCGTTCGGCGAGACGACATATTCAGTAAATTGTTATTGTTGATATACGGTGAGATGTGGGCCCGTCGAGGGATTGGGAAACAAAAACGTATACAAGCATTTTGTATTCGCTGAGTCAGCTTCTTTGTCCGGGAAAGTAAACATTCTCCAAATACGTTATCAGCAAAGTTAATTTTAGAAAGTATAAGTGAGTCACACAGCTTGATTCGTAGATCAACGCTTAGATGTTCTCGCATACGGTATAAGACAGACAACCGGTAAAAACAGTTTTGGACGGTTTGAAGGACATATTTTTCAAAGTGTAGTGTACCATCCATTATATATGAATGATTTACGACAATATACATGCTATACGGTTTAAAAAATAAAATAAAAAAACTTGTTAGCTACCAGGACAAATCTTATACCAACGAATCTTATCAACAAGCCCGGGTAATCCCTAAGTCGGCTTCTACGACATCCACGGGAGGAGACGAAGGGGTCTATTTTTAGACCAGACATACAACGGCATAAAGTTAAGAAAAATAACACATTAAATTGAGAAAATTAAGACTTTAAAACATCTATTTTTTTTAATCAAATTAAACACTACTGACTACTATTTACTATTGTCTTGATGAAGAAAGCTGGGTACTGCCGCTGGCCTAAGGTGCTCCTCATTTGAAAGGACCTTTTATATGAATGCATACAAAACAAGGGTTTGATTAAGCAATAAAGAAATTAGCATTATGCTGACAAAAATGCCCCAAAACTTTTGTTCAGTTTGTGCTTGCTTTTATTCAGTCAATTATTTAGCACTTAACTATGACCTACCAATATAAACCAGCTTTTGAATTTACGCCGTACATACCACGACTCAATATGAAGCATATCTTAGAAGTTAGGCCCAGGCCACACAGGCAGAAGCTTCTCTTGGAGCCACGCTGTGGCTTAGAGCGAGCAGTGTGACCTACTAAACTACTGCTTGTGTACTATAGTAGTGTATTAGTGTACTGCAGTGTACTACTAAATAACGAACTTACTATTTTGTAACTTTGCATGCTGTAAATCTGATCATAGCCTGTACCTTTTTAACCCCCGACGCACAAACGACGGGGTGTTATAAGTTTGACGTGTCTGGGTGTGTGTGTGTGTGTGTGTGTGTGTGTGTGTGTGTGTGTCTGTGGCATCGTAGCACCGGAACGGATGAACCTATTTAGTTTTTTTTTGTTTGAAAGGTGAATGTGTCGGGAGTGTTCTTAGCTATATTTGATCAAAATCGATTCAGCTGTTTCATTGAGTTGAGGGTTTTTTTTTATTTTTACAAAATTAATTACTTGTAGTAGTAGTAGTAGAGCTTTTTTGTGAAAGAGTTCGTCCGGGGAAGTACTACCACCATACCTATTTCTGCCGCAAAGCAGTAGTGCTCGCATTGCTGTGTTCCGGTTTGAAGGGTAAGGGTGCCGGTGAAATTACAGGCACATGAGACTTTTCATCTTTTCATCATTATGTCTCAGGGTGGCGGGCGCAGTGCAATGCCACATAGGTTGCGTCCTAGGTGGACGTGATCTATGAGGTAATGCACTGTTCATAGGCAGAGGTTACCGCTTAACATCAGGTGGGCCTCTTGCTTGATCCGTCATCCAAGTAGTATAAAAAAAAAAAAAAAAAAAACGTGTTATCTTTATTATCATCTTATATACCCATGTTTCGCAAAATAAATGATTGATTGATTGATCTAAACCTTTGATTATATATCCAGCCCAATTTTTTTTTATTCTCTAAGATCTAAACTAGGTTTCCCTTTATCTGGCGAAAGCTTAGAGAATTAAAAAAAATTGTCTTGGGGGCGAAACGGACCCGTCCGTTCAATCGGAGACTCACTTACTAAGTGTAATGCAGCGTGATTCCATACATTGGTGTGGTCATTGCATTATTCTTGGGACCACGATAAAACAGCCTATTAGTAAACCGTGCAATGGTTCGCTAATCTGCAGATTCAATTATAATTATTACGTAAGTAACAAATACACCATCATCAGCAGCGTACAGAAGTTCACTGCTTGACATAGGCCTCCCCTATATAATGCCATGACGAACGGTCTTGAGCCGCCTCCATCCACCGACTTCTTGCTACCTCATTAGTCTACCTCCATCGAAAGGGGAACATTCCTCTTTTGTGTCATCCGGTTTGTAGTGACCACTCGAGAACCTTTCTTCCCCAACGCTTACCAGTTCTGCGAGCTCACTTCCATGCCACAGATGGCCATTGCCACTTCAACTTCAAATTCAACTTGAAATTACAGGCACATGAGACTTTTCATCTTTATGTCTCAGGGTGGCGGGCGCAGTGCAATGCCACATAGGGTGCGTCCTAGGTGGACGTGACCTATGAGGTAATGCACTGTTCATAGGCAGAGGTTACCGCTTAACATCAGGTAGGCCATCTGCTTGTTCTGTCATACAAGTAGCATAAAAAAAAAACTTGCTAATTTACAGCTGTTTCGATGAACTTGGTTCTTCTACGGATCTCCTCCATAATAGTCTACAAAATCCGAATATCAAGACCATGTGCTCTAAACGTACCTTATGCAATTTAATTTGTGGTTTAAGTAAGCATGTTGAGAGTCCAGATCGCTTTAACCGTCCAGTGAGCGTGTTGTCGAACAAACATGGTATAGGTTCATAATAGGCTAAGCTCACATCTTACGTGCAGCGTAGCTCTAAGCACTAAACGAAGCACCTGCCTGTGTGGCTTGGACCTTAGATAACTCTATAATATTTGGAGAGTATCGGTATTGGGTCTCCGATATGTCTCTAGCCCTAAATGGATATTTCGAGGATCGATTTTGGATCCATTACCCACACCCCTGCCGAAAGGAACCGGGGGTGAAACATACGGGATGAAAATATAGGTGTGAACGCTAAGTTTCTACAAAGGATATTTTACCCAGCAGTATCCCGATGAGACCGCCCATTGTACATTTCTGTTATTGTTTTGTTATTGAGTTATGTTTTGTTTTTCTGTGTGTTATTTGTGTACAATAAAGAGTTAATCTATCAATCTTTCTATCTATCTATCCCAAGAGTAGATTCCAATCTAATAAAAATCGGTCAGATCCTTGGCGTATTTTGTACGCTTTGTTGCTTCCCGATTGTGTTTGATTTATCGTGGTAATTAAGACGTTTGGGTAATTATTCATATTCTTTTTAAACTTTTTTTTTTTAATTATACAACTTGGAATGACGTACCTATCAGATGGCCCAGCTGATGTTAAGCGGTACCCTCTGCCTATGAACAGTGCATTATAACATTGATCACGTGCACCTAGGACGCACCCTATGTGGCATTGCACCGCGCCCGCCACCCTGAGACAAAAAGATGAAAAGTCTCATGTGCCTGTAATTTCACTGGCAACCATACCCTTCAATCGGGAACACAGCAATGCGAGCACTACTGCTTTGCGGCAGAAATAGTACTTCCCCGGACGAACTCTTTCACAAAAAAGCTCTACTACTACTAAATTATTGTAATCTCGTAATTATCGTAACGAGCCTTTTATTTATTATGATTGAATTAAATGTAACATTACGCACTTGACAAAATATTATGGAATCATGTTTTCGCTTAGCATTAGTCCTCGAGTTTACCATATATTTATTACTCGCCCGGCATGAAAAGCAGAAACTGTTTTGTGTTATTGCTGTTTTTGTTTTCTTGTTGCGTTTTTATTTTGTTGTTTATTGTGTGTGTTGTTTTTAGAAAATTTAGAGGCTTAGATCGGTCCCGTTGGCCTGTATAAAGCAAATCTCTGTCTGAAAACAGTTTTCTTTGATATTATTTTACTCTGCTATAAAAGTTAAATAATACTGAAATGCTAGTGATATACTGTACACCCGTATGTTTCCACCGGTAGGTAGCTATGGAAATCGCAATAAGAATTCATGTCTCAACCCTTGGCACGACAAATTTTCAGGCATTTATAATTTCTCCAGTTGTCGAGAAGGATTTTAATAAAACCGTTCTATCAGAATTCCGTACCCCAATTTAAGGGCTGATTCGGATGTCTTAAGGCCTTTCCACGAATTATTTTGAAAACGGACGGAAAATCTGAGCTCCCTGCTCAGTGCGCGAACATTACATGAAGATGCCTTAGTAGGTATTTTATTTTTTATTGAAAATGATAACACTGTTTGTCCTTATTTAATCTAAAATACAGGATTAATTAAATAAAGAGATTATCAATAATAAATCATCATCAATCATCAATCATTATATTCATTTAGGAGCTAACTTTATTTTTATATAATATTTTTCTTATACTACGCTCTATTTTTTAATATAAATCGTTGTGAACAGCGGTATAATTCTTAGAAACTTCGATATTCTAGTCTATTATTTTTCAACAAAGATTTAAAGGATTATAAGATTTATAGGATTTCTATTCAGTCAATTTGATGACTATTAAAAAAAGGAAAAAGGACTCATTTGTTTTTGTTTTTCAGTTAAACTAGTTGCGAGAGTGATCATTACAAAACCAATAAAGCAGTGTTTGCAAAAGTGGTATACTATATGTCAATAAAATAGATTTTTCTGTTTTTTACACTTACTCATCAGTGTAGAAGTTTTTGCTATGATGTCAAATTAGGCGCAAAAATCTTAGATTACTCTCATGAAAATGTGAACCGACTCTTATATTGCCGTGTATGTTCCATTTTGATATCTTGCAGGGTTCTGAAGATATGAATGTAGCGCGCGAACAAAGTTACGGGCACAGCTAGTCTTCTACTATATAAAAATAAGTCGGGTTTTCCTTCCTGCCTGACGCTATAACTCCAGAACGCACGAACCGATTTGGCTGAAAATTGGTGGGGAGGTAGCTTAGAACCAGGAGATTGTCCTAGGGGGGAGGGGGGGGGGGGAAGTTTCACCGGGTGCTACCCGTGCGAAGCCGGGGCGAGACGCTAGTATGTTATAAAATCTAAGTACGACCTTGTGCCGATACAAAAATCCTAAGTGCGTCCTACCAGGAGGCCAATTCTCGGATTGTAGAGAATATCTCTAAATTAGAGATAATGTGGAAGCATGAATGTCTACAAAAAATGTCACGAAAATGTCACAATAACCATCAAATCGTACTCGATTTGAATGATGTTGGTCGACTTATGTCTATTTGTGACATCACGAGAATAGCAAATTAAGATTTTATTCGACATTCGCCATCTTTTTTCGACATATGTCTAATTCGACTTAATCTCTAAAGCACGAGAATTGCCCTCCAGTAATGACATATGGTGCCGAGACGTGGACACTCACGGTAGGGCTAATCCACCAGTTCAAGGTTGCACAGCGAGCTATGGAACGGGCTATGCTCGGAGTTTCTCTGAAAGATAAAATCCGCAATGAGATTATCCGTAATGAGATAACAGAGAACTAACGTCATTGACAGCCCACCGGATTAGTTAGCTGAAGTGGCAATGGGCTGGTCATATTAACTGACAACCGTTTGGGGTAAGCGAGTTCTTGAGTAGAGACCGCGTCTTGGCAAACATAGCGTGGGGTACCCTATAGGAGCGATGACCTACGAAAGGTGTTGGGCAGAAAGTGGATGAGAAGAGCCGAACACCGGACTCAGTGGCGCGTATTGAGGAGGCCTATGTCCAGCAGTGGACTATTGTGGGCTGATGATCAATGAGTATAAACCTTCGTTTTATATAGTTTTATGTAGCGTACGAGCAGAAGCAATGATAAAACGCGGCGGCCTTACAAAATTAATTCGTGGCAATTAGGTACTACCAAATCTTTAACGTATAAATTGTTTGCATTAGCCATACCTACTCAATCTACATATTTTGAAATCCAGTTAAATAGGCTGGGTTAACTTACCAAGTGTTTTTTTTTTTGGAAACTTATAAACTTTTATATGAGGTTATGCAAATGAGTAGAGGTTCTGTGGTGGCAAACTAGCTTACGGCCCACATGATGTAAAGTGGTCACCGTCGGTTATAGGCACCGGCAAAACCGAGGTGGGTATTGTCGATGCGCTGCCTATACACGAAGGAATTTTTGAAAAAAAAATCTTCAAGCTTCACATATCAAATTTGCTAACGATGGCAAACTTTGCTTAATTGTACATTGTAGGTAGTTTACGAGCCATACATATCTTAAAACCCAGTATTTCTGCCGACAGAACTACTCAACAAAACAGGTGGGAATAGACGTTTTCTCCCGGTGGTAATCGCTTGAGAACGATGGTTTGAACGTCCCGTTTATCGGAGTATATTTTACAGCCAGTATTCTTAGAATTTTATTTAGCAAACAAATAGCAGACTTTATTGTTAGCTCATTACGCAGCTTTATTGAGCTCAAACATCTAGAACATTCCTAATTTCGTTTGTCAGTTCACACATCATTTGTCTTTACTCCGACATCAATTGCGTTCACGTCAATCGAACAATCGTTTCTGCGTTATTGCTTTTTGTCACAAATGTACAAAGAATGTACATCCAGCGACACAAGTAGACAAGACTCTTTCCGCCTTTTTCGAAAAGAAACGTCTACTTTTTAACCGTAGGCGCAAAAACGATGGGTAGTTATAAGTTTGACGTGTATGTGTGTGTGTGTGTGTGTGTGTGTGTGTGTGTCTTTCTGTGGCATCGTAGCTCCCGAACAGATGAACCGATTTCGTTTTTTAATTTGTTTGAAAGGTGTATTTGTCGGGAGTGTTCTTAGCTATGTTTCATCAAAATCGATTCAGCCGTTTCATTGCGTTGAGGTTTTTATTTTATTTTACAATATTAATTACATGTATTTTATTTAATGTGCTAGTGTTTTTTGTGGCATTTTAACCAGTTTAGCTCGTTTATGGAGCACAAGAGTGAAATTAAATGGAAGTGTTCTTTTTAGAAAAATTACGACTATACACCACGTACGTTACGTTACATTACTATTCTCCTGCTGACGTTTCTTTAACCATTTAGAGGTTTTTCTTCATGTACTTACGTTTTTATGTGAACTTGACGTACACCATTTTTGTACGTGACTTGGTAGAATTGTTAGAAATTGTATATCAAAGTTTTAGTAAAACAAGACATGACTTTGACGACTTGGAAGGATTCTAGCGTTGCAAATTATATTGAAAATACAATAAAAGGCGGGAATCGAACCCGCAACCTTCTGCGTCGCCGGCGAACCTTCGCCCGCGCCGCGCCACAGAGGTCGCCATGAATGGATAATGTCGAGTTTTATAATATATTTAGCGCGAGAACTGGGTTTTTCTGGGGAAACTGAACTTTTGTTGCTTATTGTACCTTTAAGGAGTGGGTACATTATGTATATAGTAAGCACCTAATGTATAAAAGTAAACTGACAATGTAAGTCCCATAGTCCCATTGATGTCTTTGAAATATTCGAAATTGTTTTATTAATGTTAAATGAAGTCAATATCGTACACATACCTCAATGTTAAAATAAAGATTTGAATTTTGTATAGCTGGTAGCAACTTTGACGACCTCTGTGGCGCGGCAGGCTGAGATGCGATATGTTGCGGGTTCGATTCCCACCGCAGAACAAATGTTTGTATATATAGACACAAGCCTTTTTCCGCGAAGGGGGGAAGGCAGAGCCTCAAATGAGCCTCTTTTCACTGTGGATTGCACCATCGTGGGAAATAGCCGTGACAAGTGGTGAGCTCATCGCCTCCATTGCTTCCCACGACTGACTCGGCTAACGCTTTCTTCCAGTAATAAATAACACATTCCATAATATGCTAGCAGCCAGGACAAATCTTGCGAATATTTGTTCTAGGTCTGGGTGTTTGTCGTACCATGGTACTCGCAGTTCCTCATCCCACGACACAGGAGATCCTAGTCTAGTATCATGATTGTGTGTATGTGAATGTTGGGCTCTAAGGTATGTTTAATAAAATAAATAATTTTGGCTAGTCTTAGAGGTTTCCGGAATATATTTAAGTTAAATAAAAATAAATAGTTTTTGTGTGTGCTATTGCATGAGAGTTTCAAGTCGAAGTAATGGTTTTTGCTAATAAACATACAAACGCAAACAGACACACGGACAGACAGGGTATCAACATAAGTGTATTTTTACACCTATTGGTAACGAAACACTAAAATAGCGATTTTAGTGCTTCATACATACATACATACATACATAGGCACACGCCTTTTTCCCCGAAGGGGTGGGCAGAGCCTCAATGGGCCTCTTTTCGCACTGTGTTGCACCATCGTTGAATATAGACGTGGCAAGTGGTGAGCTAATCGCCACGATTGCTTCTTACGACTGACTCGGCTAACGCTTTCTTCCAGTAATAACACATTCCATAATAAGCTAGCAGCCAGGACAACTCTTATACCAACGAATCTAATCAAAAAGTCCGGGTTTTAGTCCTTAGTCGGGTTTTAAAACATCCACGGGAGGAGACGGATGGGTCTATTCTTTGGCCCGACACACCACAGCATTAAGATTAAGAGCTTAGATATAGTGCTTCATTTTTTATTTTCTAGTTATTCTGCCTAAGTTCTGTAAGGAGTCTTTGATTGTATACCCGTGGTAAAAAGTACCAGTGTGGTAAATGGGCTAAGATGCACCTCGTAAGGCTCCTTTTATTCAACTTTCACCGACTTCTTAAAATATCAGAAAATGTAATTGTGCAAAATAACGTGCCCTTTTCATCACGGTGTTTACCATTGGTCACTGTTTGGAAATTAATAACCCATACTAGTTTGAAAACAGGGTGGGGCAAATTTTTGACCCTTTAAGGTAGCTACCTTTTCTTTTGTAGTTAGAAGGTTTTGTTCTTAAGAACCTTGTGTTTTATTAAGAAGAAAAAAATATTGCCATATTTAGATTTTTGAATAAAAGTACGGTTCACCCTAAAAATGACATTTGTCAAAAAAAAACAAGTTTGTCTTAATCGACTCTATTTTCAACCAGGAACACTTTTTCCAAAGTAACATACCAAATGAAATCGTAAGTTTTAGCGATAATAAAAAAAACATTCCCATACATTTTTCTGAGAAGCGCCATTCGCCGCAACAAAGTATTAAGTGTAATCTATTTGTATTTTTTTTGTTAATGTTATTATTATTATTATTTTTATGTGAATGTTTTAGTCAATAGCACCTCTACTAATCCAATAACCCTACTTAATATAGAAAAAATTGTACCTACCATTGATTTTTTACAAATAAATACTATTGACTATTGACTATTGACTATTGTTTCTAGGTTCTGTCTACAAAGTTTCATTGGCTTGAATTAATTAATATATTAATATCCAAATGCAAACTTTGTTTTGTATGGTGAGGGCTAGTAAAGGTTCTCTTAAGTTTTATTTATGTTTAAAATAAATGTGTTTTTATTTGAGGCTTTCAGTGTGAATATTCAGCAATACGAGTACTTTGGGTTGTTTTGGGTTCTTTCTTGGTCACTACTAAGGACACTACTACTTCTAAGGACAATACTAGTAGTGTCTTTTCATGGACACTAAACAGACATACGGGAACATGTGGGTAAGGGTGCCGGTGAAATTACAGGCACATCAGACTTTTCATCTTTATGTGTCAGGGTGGCGGGCGCAGTGCAATGCCACATAGGGTGCGTCCTAGGTGGATATGACCTATTAGGTAATGCACTGTTCATAGGCAGAGGTTACCACTTAACATCAGGTGGGCCATCTGCTTGATCCGTCATTCCAAGTAGTATAAAAAAAACTACTAGTAGTGCCCTTTCATGGACACCGTCGCTCAAAAAGAATTTTATACCCAGTATTTTCTGAGATAATGGGGGAGTGGTTGATTTACATATGCTTTCCTTAATATCTTCTGAGCGACAAGCTGATCTCTGACAAAGCGTTGGGTGACCTTCCTAAGTATTTATTCATAACATCTAAATGAAAATAGTTACAACGCCATACACGCTACGCACGAAAGTTTGTATTGAAAGTATGACCGGGCATCTCAATATCACAAAGCTGTAGTGGCTCGCCGAAGTTCCCCGAGATAAGTCACGATGGCAGATCGAGCACGGTTCAAGTAGCTTCCGCGACTGCAATTTTAAAGAACGCAAGTAGATTTTACTTTAGAACTATATATATAAAACTACTCCAGTGAAATTGTCTGTGGAATATGGATTAATTTTGTATGGTGATCACGAAAACAGTTCCTCCGCCAGTTAAACTTACAAACATTATAAAGTAATAGGTAAAAAACAAGGTATTTTCACTGTGAGTTGCACCATCGTGGGACCAAATAATTAAGATGAAATTGATATTTGAAACCGTGAGCTAATCAAACTGAGCCAAAACACAGCCAGTCTTATGAGAATCCATTGAGAAGTTCTGTTGTCCGCTTTTCGTCTATGATATTATGTCCAAATTGTCTTGCAAGGTTTCAACTAGACTAATAAAAGCTTAAAAACATCAATCAATCGGTCAATTAGCACTTTGCAGTCTTAGCATAATGCAGGACTATCTCGCTAAAACCATCTTTCATACAAAAACAACCATATTGATACTAAAGCACCTTCCGGGGCTACGTAGCTACAAAGAAACAACAGCATACATACAGACATACAAATGGACAGACAGACTATGGCCTCAAAACAGGCGTGGCGCACTTCGCACTTTAGGTATGAAGCTACAAGTACCCGGCGGGCTCTACTTGTCGAGTAATTTCAGTGAGTCAGACAAGATAAGAGTTACGCTATAAAAAGAGAGGTAAGTTCTAGGTGATTTTTACAGCAGGTAATTAGAGCGGTGCGACCCGCATTACTCTTTATTGTGTGGAGGCAAGAGTCGCTATTTATTTAAATGATTTTGCGGAGTCAACCTCGTGTAGAGACAAATTTAGGGAAGTAGGTGTCATGACGATGGTTGGAGAATATATCTACCAGAATTAAATTTATGCTAGGAACAATTTACATAATCTCAAATTTGTAATAGATGGACATGATTACAATACAAGACATAAAAATAACTTGGTAGTCCCAAAAACGAGGTTCGAAAATATCAAAAAGTTTTATATGTAACTCAATCTAATTATATAATATGTTACCCACTAATGTAAGATCGATGTCAGAACAATTTTTGTTTTTTTTTATAAAACATCGATTAATCGATAAAAGCTATTATCGACTTGACGAAGCCTTTGCTGACAAAGATATTTTTAAACATTGTGACATTTGATCTGACAATGACATTTTATTTGACATTTTATTTATTTAGTAAAAATAAAAATACTTTGTAGTAATAAACTTATAAATCTGTGTATTTTGACAATGCTATTGCAGCTAAAAAGTTTGATTGTTTTTTGTATTTTTTTATTTTGTTATGTATAGTTTGAGTTTTTTGTTTGACTTGACTAAGTGTTCCGTGTGAGCCTATAGTATGAATAAATGAATTGAATTGAAATTGAACCTTCTGTACCTGTACTATTATGTATTCTGTACTCAAACTTATAACACCCCTCTTTTTAATCAGAGGCTTAAAATATTGGTAACAGAGTAAATTCCTTCGAAGTGACAATAAATTATCATAGCAAACAGAAAGCATGAATATATAAATTCCACTTAAAAATAATGTCTATAAAAGGCGATGCTGAAAATTCCATTGACTGCCAAACCCAGCAACAACTCCAAACTTTAGCTATACATCTCTAAGTTCTTGTCCAAACTGTCACAGGATAAAGTAAGGCAAATAAAGTAGGTGCCGCTGATCGGGGATGAAGGTAAGAAAAACCAGCAAAGTTTGCCAGTTTGATTCAGGGAAATGCGCCCTAGGCGATACGCTGCCAGACATGAGATTTATTCTCATCAAACCGGCGTATTCAGCCTCTAACTTCACAGCATAGCATCATTTTTAGAAGGAAAGTGCTAAATGAGCTTATACCAACATTTGAAGCCACTGAAAATCACCTAATAGGTCATAATAATGTTGTCAGAACACATTTCTCAATCTGAGAGACCGACAATGCTATAGTTTTTTGTCATAGTTATTAGCTCAAATAATTTTCTTCTAGGGCCAGTTTTTGCTGAGGAAAATATAAAAGACCATCTCAAAGAATGCTTTCATGTTTGTCAACTCTCTGGTGGGTCAACTAAAACAGTTTTTTTTTTGCGTAGCCTCCTTAAAACATTTATACATTTATAGACCTGATCCCACACCGGGATCTACGGGTGTCGTGGATAACCTGACTACAAGCACTATGGTACCACAACACCCAGACCCGGAACGAATATAATGCAGATTATGCAAACGTTTGTGCCGCAGCGGGAATTGAACCCGTGTTTCAGCCGGCTACTCGCCCGCAGCACTACAGAGGTCGTCCCTGATAGCCGAAGTGATCGACGTAGAGGGTAAGAAAAACAAGTTAAGTTTACCAGTCAAATTTATAGAGACAAAGGGTTGTAAGTTTATTTAGTAAGTTAGTTTTCTCTTGTGAAATGTCCAGGTGGTTGGAAAGTTGCAGAGACCCAAGTTCAAGGGTTCTTTTGATTTAGTTTGACCCCTACTTCCAACAGTTGTACCCTTCGACCAAATTTTACGTCGATGGTTGTACCCTTCGACCAAAGTATTTTACGTCGATGGTTGTACCTACAATATCGTTCGACATTAAATTTGATTTTATAAATTTAAAAATTATATTCCAAAAGCATCTTACGAAAGTTACCCTTTCCAAGAAATGAAGTTAAGACATTGGAGATACCTATTTTAGGGGTGGGATGAGCGTTGGAAACCAACCATAAATCGCTATGAAACCATGATGTAAAATTAAATATCAATAGGTTTTTCACATCGAGGAGGCCGCTTTGCTCTAATGTTTTTCATAACAACAATGACTGCTTCAAATCAAACATATTTTTCTCTCCTCGAACGATCTCTGTGGCGTGGCGGGCGAAGGATCGCCTGCGGCGCAGGAGGTAGCAGGTTCGATTCCCACCTCGGAACAAATATTTGTACAATCTGCAGATATTTGTTCAGGGTGTTCTGGATATTTTCTATGTATAATAAAAAATATGTATCTATGTAATGTATTGTATTAGGTATATCGGTTATCTACCTGTCCAGCATTATTTATATTATTTTATGTTAAATATGGTAGACCTTCGTTTGTCCACGGCCTCACCTGTTGGTAAGTGAAGATGCGGCCGACGGTGGAGCATGCAGTTCTAGAAGGTACCTATTAACTCTTGCCTTACAGAAACCCAGATTATAGTTTTCAGGAAAGACATACGACGGTAACGATTTCCACTCTTTTAGCAGTTAGTATTAAGACAGACCCCACAAGTATCTCTTACAAGTCCAAATTGACCCACTTTCTGGTGTTCGATTGATCTGAATTGGCATACCTTACAATTTCTGATGACAATACAATATTATGGTGACAACGAGCTGACCTGACGATGGCGACAAAAGGTGGTCAACGGCACTCCGCGATGGATAATCGTATAATGGCAGTATTTGGGCTCATTTTGGTCAGCACACCGTTCCGATCACTAATTTCATAAGCTTGTTTTGAATGAGATATTTTTAGCAAAAAACTTCAATTCATTTCTTACCAGGCCTTGTTTGTAAGATTCATTGGTATAAGATTTGTCATGGGTGCTAGCTTATTTAAGGAATGTGTTATTACTGGAAGAAAGCATTAGCCGAGTCAGTCGTGGGAGGCAATGGCGGCGATGAGCTCATCGCTTGTCACGTCTATTTCTCACGATGGTGCAACCCATGGTAAAAAGAGGGGCTTTTGAGGCCCTGCCTACCCTTTCGGGGAAAAAGGCGTATGTATGGAGGGTTATTTATTTCTACTTTGACACATTGGTCGGGTTTTTAGGTATTCAGTCAACGTCTGTTTCATTACTCGTAATCCCCACTGGTGGGGTGGAACTGGTGGGAAGGAACTGGTGGGAATTATAAGGCATCATCTAATAAAATTCATATACGTCCATGTCCAATAACAAAAATATTTACGTAATCTAGATCCTCCGACAGTATAATTTCATTCCAACATCAGCCTAACATAACTTGGAGGGGAAACTTTTTTATTTATTCCCGTGCATAGTTCTGGAAGAATCCGGGATATAAGGTTGCTTAGGGTGTATGCACACAAGGCGGATCGGCCGCGTGGTTTTGAAGCCACTCGCGTTGTCGTGAATTCATGCTACATTGATTGTATAGATTATATTCAAACAGTACCTTTAGCAGAAAATAGCTGCGGTATTAGGTACAACTTCCTCCATTATATTACTCTAATGAGAGACAGGGAAAAGAATAGCGCTCTAATAATCATAAAAAGGACAAATGAGAGTCGGACTCGCGTGGAGAGGGTTCCGTGCGTAATTTTATCTTCGTTAATATTTTACGTTTCCTGTGTGAATTTAAGGACGTTGGGTTTTCGTTTTTTTTTTTTTAAAACTTTCATTAGGCGCTCACTACAATCTGTATATTTTTTATTTTTATTTTATACCCAGTATTTTCTGAGATAATGAGGGAGTGGTCGATTTACATATGTTTTCCTTAATATCTTTTAAACTAGATATTTTAAAACGATACAAAATATATATTTGTATTTCCTATATCAAGCCCTTTCATTTGATATGTACTCGTAACACAACGCAATAAACAAATGTTTTAAAAAAAACTAGTTTGCCCATTGAAATTAACATTCACTCACTTACACGTATGTGTCTGGGTCACCTAACTTTAATTATGGGAAAATAATAAAGCCTCCGAAAAACAAATTAAATCCCAGCGAACTGCTTGCACACTGTAATACTATCTGAGCAGCGGTAAAATTAGTTACCGAAAAAAATACTAATTTAACTGTGTAATATCTACCGGCAAAATAAATCAAAAATAGCATACTAAAATGTATCAAGACTACCTGGTTTAAATAATGAACCTCCGAATAAATTACTGAACTTCCGAAAAAAATACTTACTTTCCGAAAACTAAATTGAGTTAGTGAAATCATACTTCCAACAAATAAAACAAATTTAACGTACTGTAGGTATCTGCTTTAATACTTAATAATGGTTATTTAAATATTTATTTAACTCTCACTTTAACCGAAAATAACGACATCAAACGCCCGAAGTTTGCACTTCGGGTGATGTCAGCTGTTTCGTGATTGGTCAGACCTCTCCCCTATAAGTGGGAAAATGTAGAAACTCATAAAAGAAAAAAAAATTTTTTAGGTTAGGTTAGAACATTATCAGCACGTGAGCTGCGAGCGAGCCGAAGGCGAGCGTGGCCCGGTAGGGCCCGCAGCGAACCAAAACCGACACCTGCACACCAATACCCAATAGCCTTTGTAATATAGGTGGATTTAAGCAAACTAAAATCAATATTTAAGGTGGATGTTCTCGCTAGAGGCGCAAAATTCATTTTTTTTTGGTGTTTTTTGCCCATTACAGGTCATCAAAACTTCTTCAGATAGCGAAAGTTGATTTCGCGAGAACAGGAGACTCAGCACATGTTTTAATTGATAGTATCTCATAAATATCACCAGTTTAGCTACGATACCACACACACGATACGAAACACATTTTTACAGTTGGGGAGCAACTCTAACCCCCCCATTCAAAGTCTTTCCCACTTCCCTATCAAGGCGCCTTGTTTAAGATACTTACCAAAGTTATTTTTTTATTAACAACTTCAAAAGACAACAAACTATTAGTTAAATTATAATAAATAAGAGCATTTTTTGTATTTTCTAAGAGTACACTAGATATCGCTCACTACAGTATTATAGTAATGGCGTTTTAGTTTAATGGAAACCCAACTTTAGTAAAAGAGTAACCTCAACTTTTAATTTACAGAGCCTAAATAATGATAAAAATGTCGAACCTAAATTGTCGTCAAAATAGAAATTGAACTAGTAACAAAGAATTAATCCTTAGTATAGTGTGTATTTTATTTTCGGATGGTTTGGTATTTTTATTTGGAACAAAATTGTCGGTAACTAAGTATAAATTGCAGTAAAAAAATGTTTTTTAAGCAGGTATATTTTGATTCTTTTTCGGAGGTTTTATTGCGAGCCTTAATTATGTACCTAATTTAAAAAAAAAATACAATCTGTTTCGAATAAAATTGGCAGTGACAGACGGACAAACAGAGTGATCCTAAAAAGGTTTCGTTGATACCTTCTGAGGTACGGAACCCTAAAAATAGCAAAATCTTGTTTGCTGCCTAATTCTTCTAGGTTCCTTCGCATAAAACGATAAACTTTTCATTTATTTTATGGTGATTTGAAAATGGTCCTTGATATACACACTTGATTTTTAGGCGGTAAAAATTTGAATAAGTAATGGTAATAAGTTACAACCAGATGTTTTCACTATACCGCAGGCAGGTAGAAGACCAACGAAATACCAAGAGAAGAACAATAATAACTTTTTAATTTCATTTTCGTTTCTATCTTTCAATCTCCACGGTTTCAACCGCTCCATTCTAACGACGAACTAAATAAGATCTTTGTAACATACATAGACACACGCCTCTTTCCCCGAAGGGGTAGGCAGAGCCTCAACGGTCCTCTTTTCACTGTGGGTTGCTCCATCGTGGAATATAGACGTGACAAGTGGTGAGCTCATTGCCGCCATTGCTTCCCAGAACTGACTCAGCTAATGCTTTATTCCTGTAAAAACACATTCTATAATAAGCTATCAACCAGGACCAATCTTATTCCAACTTATCTTATCTTATTATCTTATCTTTGTAACAAATTTCGTTAAAATGGTTTCAGCCGTGAAAGCAAGACATTCAACCACCACCTTTTCATTTCAATGGAGGAGCGAACCTTACGATAAAAATCTAAAAATAATGACAGAAATGTGTGAAAAAATAACGTGACGAAAACGTCGCGTCTGTTACAAGGTTTATTCGGCAACTTTTTGCCGCTTGTTGCATATAAAACGGCGCCAACTCGAAATTGGATTTGGGCTTCTTTGTAGGCTGTGTGATGCTTAAAACGGTTTTAACTTTTCAAATGGCTTAGGATTTATTATTTTGCCTTCGGCTTAAGGTGGCCTTATTCAGATTATTTCTGATACATTACGAACTAAAGGATGAACGCCAAGGATTTCAATAAACCCCAGATTTTAGAGTGTATCTAGGATATATTTGTTTCGCTGACTAATGACGTCAGAGGGACAACAGATCATAGTTGGAGTGAATTTGAAAAATACCAAATAGATGCATATGCGATAGCCAATCTACAATCTTGTTCTTGACCGTTCACCGTAAGATGTCCCCTACGTTATACTCTAAGTATAGGGGAATTGGGAATATGGAACCATGGCAAAGATAAATACTCCATGGCAAGGGGGACATTTTATGCTGAACGGTCTGTATAACAAGGGTCGTATTGCGTAATAGACTGGAGTTCGATTTCGATGTCCTGTTTGCTATTCATTGCGCTGCGTAGAAATATATCTGCATTTAAAAAAAAGCTAAAACACGCAGCGCAATGAACAGCAAACTGGTAATCGACATCAATTATACTATATGACAACAAAGCCATCAACGAAACGGCAGCAGGCATTGACCTCAAAGTAAAAAGTAAATGGACAGGTCAGCGCTAAAAAAGTATCACAACCAAAAGAGTGACGTAACATAACGCAGAAAGAGAGAAAATGCTCTCAAGTTTTTTCCGTCCATTTCTGCTTGATTATTGAACACATTTGAAGGACTAGAGAATGAACCGGCAGTGTATCGAACTAATTTGTCAGCGTTTGAATTTTCAAAGGTTCATTTTGGCGTTCATGGAATGCTAAGTCCATCGTAGATTTATTATAAAGTCTTTGGTAGCAAGGAGTGTTATTTTCTAATACCCCCCACATTTCGTAGTCCGCCACTCTAGGATTATCTGTGTCGTTGGTGTCGTTGCAATCTACCTTAATCGTGGTAGGTACCATCACCCAAACACGAAGTAAATAGGTACTTGCAGATTGTACAAATATTTGTCGCACAGTCAGAATCGAACCAAGCCTCTTGCGTCTTGGCCCACTACTCACCAAACTCTAGCTACAAAATAAGCAGAAAATTCCATTAAAAAAAACTTACAAATTTAAAAACAGAACACTTGTGGAAGCACTTCGGCACAGAATAAATAATAGTACAAGACACCGTCATCTCGTCAAGTGACATCGGTGTCTAGCACGCATAATGTAGGTTCCCTAAGATAATTACTCCATTCACAACTAGACACCACAGGAAGTGTTTTTGTTCAATTTCAACTTGCTCTGAGAATTTCAATTACATTTATTTTTACTTTTCAACGTATAGTTTTTTGTTTTAGTGAATAATAAATTTGAATATAAATTTGTAATTTAAAATTCCCAACTCTACTAATATGGTACCTATGATTTCGTCTCACCATACCCCAGGGGTATGGCCAGAGGGGCATGGTGGGTCCGCAGTGAGTACGAGTAAATAAAACGCGCTATCAGCTGTCATTCCTTGTATTTGTCCTCCAACTTTTACGAGCTGGGGTCTTATTGCATAATAGACTGAAGTTCGATTTCGATGTCTAGTTTGCTATTCATTGCGCTGCGTGTTTTCAATAGTTCCTCTTGAAAAAAACCTAAAACACGCAGCGCAATGAACAGCAAACTGGTAATCGACATCGATTAGACAATATGACAACTGGTCCTGGTTTTTTGATCCTGGAAACATCTGCACCAATTTTCACCATAGATAGATTAGAACGATCTCGCAAACACCATCTTTATAAAGCACACCGTATTTAAATCAGTAAAACCGTTTTGAAGATAAATATTAACATTCATTCGAACACACAAAAAACTGAGTAGGTCCTGTTCGATCCTTTGAATATTGTCCTTTGATCGTCCTATTCGATCCCTTAACACTTTTAGACAACTTTCAAATTCCTGATGGATCCCTTGTCACCCCAAACGCATACACCTCCGTTCCTTAGGGGGTAAAAAAATAACGAGTTTCATAGCGATTCTAACCCGAGAGACAGAATTAGCGTCAATTTCATTGCATTTTTTAAAGGCCTTATCAACGTAAACTCAAATTGTGTCACAAATGCGGCGACTTTTTATGCGACGTGCCCTTTATATCCGACGTTAATGACAGCTGTCAACATTTTATGCTTAAATTAGTCGTAAAGGTGGATGCGGGGTGGCCGGTATGATTTAAAATAGGGTTAATAGGTAAGCAGCTCTCATGGTCTGATAAAGTAGGATGGCTTCAGTCCGCGGCTTCAACCATAACCAACCCTATTATCTCATGGCTTAGATTCGGTTGTTTATGTCATGTCATAATACAATATTACGGTTACAGCGAGCTGATCAGGAGACGGAAGGTGGACGACGGAACTCCTCGATGATTAATAGTAGCCTTGCAGTATTTGGGCTCATTCTGATCAGCACACGGTTCCATTTTTTTTTTTAGAAAAACGTTTTTGAAAAAAAAACTTTTTATGTATGAAGATATCTGCCTAGCTTCGGCGCATCCTTAAATAAAAATGAGTACAATTCCAAGTACGGCTGATGTCGAACTTGCCCTATGTTTTTTCGATGACGAAATTGCCCTATGTTTTTCCGATGACGTAATTGCCCAATGCCGAAAGAGCTCTGTAGCCCTAGATTGCTAGATGGCTTTACGCCGTTGTTATTATTATTGTCCCCCCCCCCCCCCCCCAAGCTTGCTCTGTTCGCCGTTATACATATATTACAGATTGAAGAATACTTTTTGCTGCACTATTTATGAGCTAAAACCCCGAAAGTTAAATGCTATGCCAATGGATATCACAGTCCTAGGGGCCCCATTATCATAAAGTGCCACGGCCCTAAATGATTATATGACGTTTCATCAGCAGCAAGTACGCTTAAACCAGATTAAGTACCTACAGTACTTACCTACGCTGTTTTAAGTACCAATATGGTATACTAGGGTTATCAAACAGTGAAAAAGCATCTCGTCAATTTGGTGCTGAAGTTAGTTTACTGTTCTCGTTTACGGAGAGCTTTAATGTTTAATTACAGTCTGGGAGTTTATTTGTTTCTTCTGAGAATTCAGCGCTGAAACTTTATTTTTATTTGTTTATTTAATTAAATGATACAGCAAGATATGTTCTTAGATACATGCATTAGACAAATTTTATTTTTTTGCGTAATTATGTGAATCTATCTTTATGAAACTATCATGACATGGACACAGATTTCTAACAGATATCCACAAATTATATAAGGGATGATTTTGTAGTCTTACGATTTTTATCGTTTGGTTTTTTGGTGAATTATATAAAACTTATTTATTTTAAAGTGTTTTAACAATATCTTTTGTCTTTTTACAGGTAAGTTCCCAGATATGTTTAATTGGTAAGATTTCAGAAACCTTGGATTGGAGTAGATTTACTCGCTCTTTCGCAAGAAATATGATAGACAGTGTATATTATTATTCTACTCTACTCTAGTATTTTATTATTTTAACAGGAAACAAGTCACTTGTTATATTTCTACAAAACGTAACCGTATCATAATACATATTGTGAATAAACCTATAAATTTTCAATTTTTGTCTGTCTGTCTGCATGTATAAGTACCTACTCGAGTTCTACTTGAAGGATTTGAATGAGGTTTTCTCTTTCAAGTGGGGTATTTATCGATGAAGGTTTGTGTTCTTAACATCTCTGTGAGTAGACAGGTTTCACGAGTGGAACCCTCGCAAAACACTAGTGGGGCCGTAGCTCGATCGCCGAATCTTATTGAATCCCAACCAACCTTCAAGCCTCGACCTTACAAATTCGATAATATGCAAGTATAAGAGCAAATTTATACCAACCTTCTTGAATATCAACCGTATTTCCATTGAGACAAGGTTCATACTGCAAACGTGTGGTCCATTTAAGAACCCATGGAAGGTCTAGGGAAAGATGTATCGAGTTGATACGGAATAAGAATTTCCGTATTCGGATAATCGACTAAAGTTTTCGATTTAGCTAGTAAGTACTAGTTCGTTATTTGGTAACAGGTTAAATCGGGTTACTGAAGGTTTTGGTTTATTCGTTCGTTCATTCATTTATGGGACGTTCTTTATGTTTTTATAGAACGTCCCATAATTGCATATAGTCATAGTGGTCGTACGAAGATCGAATTTGAGGGAAAGACCCCGACATTCAATTCTGAGATTGTGGGTTCAAATCCCGGTCGAGTTCAATTGTTTCTCCCACGGAAGCCCTCGAATGGTGTTGAAACCTGTCGGTGCTTTCACCTATTTATCAATATGTGAAACAAAATTTATGATATAATTTACGAAAGTTATTGACTCAGCGAAGCTAGGTGTCGGTTTTCATATCTAGATAGATTGATAGATAACTCTTTATTGCTCATTCTTCTTCATCGTATTCTTCATTGCTGAAGGTCGTGCCCGTCTTGAAAGGATAGCAGAGATGCTGATGAGCTTCTTCCACGCTGTTCTATCCTCGACTTGTCTCAGGGCAGTGGTGATAGGGAGGCCAGTGAGTGCCTTGACTTGATCAGGTCAGCGACTAGGTGATCGGCCGCGCGGTCCTTTTCTACCCACTTTTTCCACTACACCCAGTTTTTCAAGGTTATCTAGCTGTATACGGGATGTGTCTAAAATGTTGCTCTTTATTGAACTTCAAATAAAATGATAAAGCACAAGGTAATTTGTAAGATAATAAAATTGGTTCACGGTGATACAATGGGCGGTATCTTCCAGACAACCTTTGGATAAACAGTTTTTTTTGTTTTTTTGATATTATAAGGTGCCTAACAAGCAGACGGCCTGATGTAAAGCAGTCACCGCCGCCTATGGACATCTGCAACCCTATTGATATTTCTCTTGAATTTACCCATATTGTAGCCCTGTAGGAAGACATCCAACGGCAGCTAGTTCCACGCCTTGCAGGTGCGCGGGAGAAACTAGCGCGTGAAACGTACTGCCTGAGGATTGTTAAAAACGTGATGGAATTTGACGGGGTATTTACGTGGGTGGGTCTATGTTTGATGGGAGTTTATTTGACGATTACTTCGGAACTGCTGATCCCATTGTCATACAATTTGAGAAATAGGTTGGTGATAACAATACAATTGGCAAGTTCGAGTATGAGCTTAATCGGTAAGGATTCGTTGAGATATTCAACGTCTCAATTAACGTAGTAGTTTGGCCCTAATTGAGACCTTTAATATCTCTTACTTAAACTAGTGTATAAGTAAAACAATCAATGTTATTGAAGTTCTAAAGTAATGTTCTACGTGTAAGTTCAAGACGTATTAATGTATACCTACCTATAACAACTAATATAACTTACATCTCCAACTTAGCGCTAAGCTATTCAGCATAATTTAGTACTTTCTGTGGTCTAGCCCCAAGGCACCTATCTACAACCAAATTTTAGGGCCAAATTTAAGTACTTACATTTGTATAATAACAACTAGGGTTGCTGAGTTGGGTTATTTCAGGGAAAAGCCGGCAAAATGATTGTTGAGAATCATCAATCCACTGCTGGGCATTGGGTCAATTTAAATTGAAATTTCAATATATTTAGTTATTTGTATATAAAAGTTCTTACAATATTTTTAAGTGCACTGTGATCTGCGCTAGGCTTACAAACTTTGTGGTAGGTAGTTAATTCAATATTATATTAAATACTAAGGTTTCCATTAAAGCAAAACAACCATTAAGCCAAACATAACATTTAAAATTAAAAACATAATGTGAAATTAAACTAATGTCAAAATATAGAAAATAATGTCAAATAATAAAAATAATAAGTCCTTTTTGTTAAAAAATTCTCGTATTTTATAAAATGCATTTTCTATTAAATTAATAAACAACTTAGTTTTAAATTTCATAAAGTCACTGCATTGTCTATTGTCAGGTGGTATTTCGTTATAGATTTTGGAGGACATTGCAAATACATTATTGCTAAAAAAAAAGGTAGGGTAAGTATGGTAGGTACGGTCTTGAGCCGCCTTCATCCACCGACCGCGATCGATCGATTTTATTAGGTATTTATTTGTGACACACCATTTGTTAATATTTTCTTTTGACGGACTAATGCAAGTAACTTGTACCTTAATACTTTAATAACGCTATAAATCCGGACAACCTTTTTAAGCGGAAAATAGTCCAAACATTTACATCACTACAAGACGATACAAGTACGCTAGGTACGGATAAATCAAAGTCGCAAGTGACATTAATCTTACATGTGTAATTTCTTTTCGCTATCTCGAACAAGATCCATTCGATAAAAAAGGTTAAGTATAAGTAATATTCATTCCGATGTAATACACAATGTATCTCCTTGGGTTATAATTTATGTCTCTTTACGATGGTCTTTTGGGACTTAAGTATTTTTACTTAAATTTCATCTTTTTATGGAGTTAAACTGCGATCACAAGGAGTCGATCGAAAACCGATTCGTTTTTCTGTTTTCGTTAAAATAACGAAATAAAAAAATTACCTTAAAACTTTTATACATAGACACACACCTTTTTCCCCGAAAGGGTAGGCAGAGCCTCAATGGGCCTCTGTTCACAGCGGGTTGCACCATGGTGGAATATAGACGTCACAAGTGGTGAGCTCATCACCGCCGTTGCTTCCCATGACTGACTCTTCTAACGCTTTCTTCCAGTAGTAGCACATTTCATAATAAGCTAGCAGCCAGGACAAATGTTATACCAACGAATCTTATCAACAAGTCCGGGTATTAACCTTATTTTTTTTATTATATTCCATATTTACTATGGTAGCGCCTCCTAGTGGATCAAAAAGGGTTCAAACTATCTAATATGCTGCTCTGAAGTGTATTGACCAACTCATGCTGAGCCAGAGCCATTTTGTTACTTGAGTTACACTTCGTACCTTCATATCTGTTTCTTCTTAGTTTAATACGTGTGTCTGTGTAGCTCATGTATACAAATAAATATATATTCTTTCTTTCTTTTCTTTCATTGAAGTGCGTATTTCTATAAATATAACATAACATAACACCCAACAGTCACACCTCAGTCAACCACAGTTGACGACCTCTGTGGCGCGGCTGGCGATGGTTCGCCTGCGACGCAGGAGGTTGCGGGTTCGATTCCCGCCTCGGAACAAATATTTGTGCGTTCTGCAGATATTTGTTCAGGGTGTTCTGGGTGTTTTCTATGTATGAAAAAAAATATCTATCTATGTAATGTATTATATTAAGTATATCAGTTATCTAGTACCCATAACACAAGCTCTGGCTTAGCTTGGGGCTAGATAATGTTGTGTGAACTTGTCCAGCATTATTTATTTATTTATTATTATTATTTACATACATAGTCCTGATCGCAAAACTCGCCCGATGCGCTACAGAGGTCGTCAAAATCGGTGACATCTCATATCTGGTCATATCTGTGTTATGACCGATCAAAATAATTAAAATTACACCTGAATATCTTTGTGCCTAGAACATCCAGATAAGTACTTAGGTACCATTCGGGTAAAACCACGAAAAATTGCTACTACTTATTCTATTTTTGAAGTGTTTCAGAGAATGTTCTCAGATCTAAAGTCACTTTTCACGTCACGTCACAAAAAAAGGTTACATTACTTTCGTCCGAACAGTAAATCGAACTAGACCCTACCTCACCTTTCAATAAAGAAAATCCCATTAAATTGCTTACATTTATTACTTGCAATAAAACTAAACCAAATAAAACGTTGAAAGTGAGGTCCCGAGTCGATAATAAATTATATCGAGTATCGACAAAATCGACATTAGTAGTGGCCATAAACATCCTATCGATGAAGCGCTAAAGCACGGAGCGCAATCAAATTCAAATTCAATGATTGCTTGGATTTGGTGGAGATTTATAACAGTTTCTGCTGCAAATTAGTGTATATTAGTACAGTGACCTCGACTTCTGATCGGCCGTGAGTTTGAATCCCGATCAGTTTGCGGATCTTTTTTCTCGATATCTAAGAACAGCTGGAAGTTTACCAGTGGTGGCAACTGGGTAGTTTTCGGTGGCGATAGGCACCAGTGCTGTAGTGGATACGAAGCTAGTGGAGGAAACTGGTATGTTAACAAATAAAAAAGTCAAAGTCAAAAATATTTAGATAGAAAGAAAGAAAAAAGAAAGAAAAACACATTTATATGTGTAAATAATCGCAGATACAAAACGACACACACATACACACAGAAAAAAAGATTAACAAAGAATGATAAAACTGATTGATGATGAATGATTTGTGCCTCTCAGTACCAGTCACGCATCACAGACACAAATTAGCGTCCAGCTCAAGATTTGTTGTGTTGTAGCAACACAACGCTGATCTTCCGCTGGAACCATGTAAGTAAAACACGGATGTCTGCTAAAGATGCCTTCTTACTACTAGGTGGGAAACGCCTGTGTGGTGCCTTCAACATGCAGGTATGGATGGTTTCTGATTGATGAGCCAAACATCAATAATCAAAAAAGATGCGTTGTACTGTTAGTCACTTTTGTCTTGTCGCCGTCAACAATTCATTTGGCTTTCATAGTTGAAAATCATCTTTCTACTTGGTGACCGCCATTTCAAATGCGTGCTATGCCAGCCAGAACTCACTTAATAGTCGGGCGTGCGAGTTTGAGACAGTATAGAATGAATTAAAAAAAAAAAGAATGAAAAATCTTTCCCCAAATTAAAGGCAAAGATGTCAATCACCTCCGACACCGAGCTCATTCAGGAACACCTCATAACAATTCATTCATTAAAACTTGGATCCAACATTTTCAACTTAAATTACTCATTTCCATCTTTCGGAACAACAATTACAATTCTATTTTCGTTATGCTTGTTGCTGTTTTTGTCTAAAGCAATAATTTTAGTTTTTAACGATGACCTAACTATATATACGAGGTCATGACGATCTCTGTGGCGCGGCGGGCGAAGGGTCGCCTGCCACGCTGGAGGTTGCGGGTTCGGTCCCGCCTCGGAACAAATATTTGTGCGATCTGCAGATATTTGTTCAGGGTGTTCTGGGTATTTTCTATATATACTAAAAAAATATCTATCTATGTAATGTATTGTATTAAGTATATCAGTTATCTAGTACCCATAACACAAGCTCTGCTTAGCTTGGGGCTAGATAATGTTGTGTGATATATGTCCATCATTATTTATTTATTTAATTTAAAAAACCCGGTATAACTTACGTTGACGTTGGTTTTTAAATTCATTATATTATTATATAATCTATGTGTGCTGCCAGTGATGAATTACGGCACTGAGACGACCTCTGTGGCGCGGCAGGCGAACGTTCGCCTGCGACGCAGGAGGTTGCGGGTTCGATTCCCGCCTCGGACAAATATTTGTGCGATCTGCAGATATTTGTTCCGGGTGTTCTGGGTATTTTCTATATATAATAAAAAATATCTATCTATGTAATATATTGTATTAAGTATATCAGTTGTCTAGTACCCATAACACAAGCTCTGCTTAGCTTGGGGCTAGACAATGTTGTGTGAACTGTCCAGCATTATTTATTTTATTTATTTATTTATGTCCGCTATTGGCCGCTTACAAAAGCTCAAAGTAACGCAGTATTATGGAGAGAACTATGCTGGAGTTTCGCTACGTGATAGAATCCGAAATGAGATGACCCATAGAAGAACCAAGATCACCAACATAGCTCTCAGCATTAGCAAGTGAAGTGGCAATGGGCAAGTCATATAGCTGGTAGAACTGACAACCATTGGGAAATAAAACACCTTATTATTATATAGAAAATAAATAGAAAATTATTTATTGCACACAAAAAAGAAGTACTAAGGCGAACTTAATATAATATATAATATAATTCATTTATTAAACCAGACATTATTAGGTCCATTATTTGTTAGTATTATTCTTAAAAACGATGTTAGAAATACATTAGTTATAGCTATAAGATTGAGGTGAAAACTCTCATCCGAATCCCGACCAAGCAGACTCCAGTAAGACTACCTACCTGATCAGGACCCGGATAAAAGCCTTCATTACTGGCGGTCATAGCGATCGGGAATGAGCTGCAGTATGCCGTTGGAACTGCTCCGCACTCTGCTGAGCAATGAGGCAGTTTTCTTACGGATGATGGCGTGAAAACCATCAACCCGAGCCTCCGCTAAAATCCCTGATGCACTGCAGAAGCGAGGAAGTCCCATCAGCATCCTAAAACCATTATTATATTGGACGCGCAGGGCACTAAGCGACTTCTGCGTATAGCTGAACCACAGGCTGCTCGTGTAGAAAGATTGGCAGTAGGCTTTGAAGAGAGTTATTTTCACTTGCTTACTGCAACGAGCAAACCTGCGTGCCAGCATATTACATCTGACTGCCAATGCCCTACGCTCCCTCTCTATATCCTCCTGGTCGTCAAGGTCATCAGTAACAAAATGTCCCAAATACTTAAACTTGTAAACACGTTTTAGTTTGGCTCCGTCAAGTTCTAAAACAGGCACAGATTCGGGAACCTTACCGGCGCCCTTAAAGACCAGGTACTCGCTTTTTCTACAATTATAGAGCAGGCCATATTTATGTGCGTACTCCTCACAGATTCCCAGCAGTCATCTGAGAGCACCGATCGATGGGCACAGCAGCACCATGTCATCTGAATAGCTGATATTGTTTATAAATACATTATCAACTGAGAAAGCATTCTCTTCCAGATAACCGTGGTTTACTGCGGAAAAAATGGTGTATGTACAAGAAAGGAAATGGTGAATAAGTGAAAAAAAAAATTAAATTACTGCCTAAAATATAAAATAAAATAATACATGCCATTATTCTAAAATGAGATTTATAAATAAATGTTATATATATCTACTCTATCGCTATGTATTTATGTAGTTACGTCTTTACTATACGTAGCATTTGGTTTTTGCGATATCTCAAGAAAACGAATAATATTTGGCTAAAACTACAGAATTCTTTAATAATAACCACATTAAACTCGCTGGTCCATGTTAACGTACACCACGGTTCACACTTTCACCGTAACATTAATATTGTCTCAAGTTCTTGACACTTAAAAGTCAGCTTGAAAGCCCAATTCAGACAGTAAACTCCATTCAATTCAATTCCGACTGAGAGCGTTTTAGTCTTGAAAATATTTTGTAATACGAGTACCAGTGCAGCCGGAAATAATCTTATAAATTTCATCCTTTTGCTGATAGATTTTAAGTCGATTTTGATTTGAGAGCTTAGCATTTTTGTAAGATTCCCTAAGTACCTCTCGATTTTCGCTATCTATTGTAATGATTTATAATGTACGTTACAATACAAATTTTCGGTAACGTTTCGTAGAATTTATTTGGAAAAGATATTTCATATTTATGGAAAGAAAATTGCTTAGTGAATTTACTTTCTTTCTTTGATAATTTGTGATTTATATTTCAGAAGCCATGGCGCGTCGATAATACTTTATTTGCCAAAATATCTGGAATTACATTGGTACTTTAAAAAAGAAATTACCTTATCTATTCCAACTGTGTGGAGCAAGAATTCGTAGAAAGATTTTAGCGTCGTCTAAATTTATTTAATTTAAGTGTTTCCAGAAAAAATTGAATTCACTAAATTATGACGTGACAAGTGGTGAGCTCATCGCTGCCATTGCTTCCCACGACTGACTCTGCTAACGCTTTCTTCCAGTAATAACACATTCCATAATAAGCTACCAGCCAGGACAAATCTTATACCAACGAATTTTATCAACAAGTCCGGGTAATCCCGTAGTCGGCTTTTACGACATCCACGGGAGGAGACTGAGGGGTCTATTCTTAAGCTGGACACACCACAGCGCACACCACACCACTGTCAAACACATTTTGGCCTCAAACTTATATTTAGTCGAGTAATAAACAACATCTTATAATAGAATCTCCAAGGGACTCTTTTAATGACCTGGAAAATATACCAAATTCCTCAATTCACTCGATAATAACAGTTGAATTGAAACGTTTCCTAAATATAGCGGAATAACTCCATCACTTTCGTCTAGATGGCGCTGCCGTCGCTTCGGGCTGAAAGCCTGAGTTATGGTTAGTGCGGCCATGATTGCAGGCTTTTATGGGACAGAAGTGGCTGTTGACCTTGGCTAGGATCAGCTGTGAAATAGCCATTCAGGAACGGACATGATAAAATGACATAAATACTGCTCCACTTAGCAATGAAATAAGCTTTTCAAACACTATTTTGTTCAAAAATAAAGTCGAAGTAAATACTATTCCTAATTTTTTGTTCTAAACGATCACAAAAAAGCAATCTGACAAAAGCCTTGAAAAATAGCACCCTCAACAATATTTAAATTCATTTGTGTGAAGATATAAGTAAGAGAATATTTTCCTAGCAGTAAGGCTAAGGCCAAATCAACGCAACCAACCAGCGTCCGCGGTGGCTTGCACAGGGGCGTCACTGTTCGTGCAAAAGTTGTACACACTGTCGCGTTCGCCAGGCGATCACCCAACATGGCAGGCGTCACTACGATGCACTCAAAAAGAGAAAAAAAAAACACAAATCAAATGAGACGTATTACGTGTTTTCAGCTCGATACAAATTAGCGCAAGCTTTGTATCAGCCTTCCGAGCCCCCGTGAGGTCGGGGGCCCTGAGCACGGGCCCCGTGACGGCATTGGGCGTCATTTAGTTTTTTTTTTCAGTTTGAACCATTTTTAAATTAATTAAAAGCACAGTTTAACCTCGATAATAGCCCCGTGCGGCGTCCTAACGTAACAAGCGCGATCTGATCGCCCCCGCCGCGTGCAGACGCTGCACTGGATGTTGTGACCAATCAGAGAATGCGTCAATGTGAACAGGTTGCTATAAGTTCGTACACAAATTCGCCACCGTGCACGCCACCGCGGACACGGGATGTAAGCGTTGGTTTGGCCTTAGCTTTAGCGGTTGAAAAGCAGACACTGTTGCAGATGTGTTTGAGAGCACTGATGGTCTAATCTTTACTTCTGATCCTCGCGCCATTTCACTTACAAATATACGTATATCTCGTGTGCCATCTACTATCATTTGCCAATCTGCAACCATTAGTTCCGGGTCTGCGTGTTGTGGTGCCATGGTACTCATTGATACCCGTAATACCCCCTGTATCCTATTGTGGTATCAGGACTATTTATGAGACTTTTGTATGTTATTTTATGTTATGTTATTTTATGTTATGGCTAGGCGTGCAAGCTGAAGTACTAAGTATTGAAGTGGGCAGAACTTCCTTCAGTACAATCTTCTACTGAGTTACATGCACGGAATTTGCGAGAAACTAATTTCTAAGAAGTAGGTATCATAGTGACAAAAAGTAGTGAGAAAAAGTCTCAATACTTACGTTACGGAACTTCTGGGGACAAACCAGAAAATTGGAGTCATGGTCACCTTCCGCCCGTCCGTTTAGTATTCAGGGTGTGCTCTCCGCGCGTACTGTCACTTCGCAGAGAAAGCTCTAATTTATTTGTATAAGTGGATACTGAGTAGGTCACTTGTATTTCTTGTTTTTTAAGTCGTGTCCTAGAATTTGCCTGAAAATGTTGAAAAACTGGAAATTAGAGTTTGCTTTTGGAATACTGATTTTTATTGATAAGGAAGAGAAGTTGAGAGCGTGAAAAGGTTCCAATGTTTTTAAGATGATTTTATAAAACGAAGAACATTTACCGCCAGGGCACGATTTTCCGTTTTTGTAAGTAGTTAGTTATTATTTAAATTATCAATTGAATCCTTTTTTTATGGATAAGGTATTATACGGTGCTATTTTTGAAAGAATCTAAATTTTGTTTTAATTACATTTTAAAGTATTTTTTGAGTCAGTTGTGTGAAGCAATGGCGGCGATGAGCTCACCACCACTCGTCACGTCTATGCTCCCACGTTGGTGCAACCCACGGAGAAAAGAGGCCCATTGAGGCTCTGTCTACCCCTTCGGGAAAAAAGGCGTGTGTCTATGAATGTATGTAATTAGTTTTTTCGAGTTATTTATCGAATATGTTTTTATTATATACTAGCGACTGGCGCCGGCGTCGCACGGGAAGCCCCCAGTGAACCCCCCCTATGTGCTTCTTCTAGTTCTAAGCTACCTCCCCACCAATTTTCAGCCAAATCGGTTCACCCGTTGTTGAGTTATAAGTGGTGTAACTAACACGATTTTGTTTTACATATATAAAGATCTATCCATTTTTAGTTTTGTAACATTTACAAACATGGACCAAACATTTACAGCCGATACTTGTAGTATCGGCTATTCTACTGAACTTGCTTAGAAGACAATTACAATTAGATGACTGTAGTTTCATTAAAATAGCTAACTAGGTACTGCAAATATTTACCTAGATAATTCAAAAGTGTGCCCCCTAACGGTTAGCGAACCTCATTACTGCTAATGCAGTAATGAGGTTAGCAATAGCACTGGTTAATGCACTAGCTTAAGAAAATACAAAACTTTTATAAATAAAATGCTCGCTAAGTATCATGCCATCGGGAAGCAAAGGAAATGAACGGAATATACCCAATCTGAACTACTCCTATGGGAAATGTCGATAGTCGATAGACACAGACTATTCAGAGGTTTCCTGGGTATTCGGAAGTCGAACTAAGTAAAATGCTCTTTGTAATAAATAGGTATTTTATTTTACAAAGCATTTTACTCAGTTTGACTTCGAACAAACTATCTAGGGTTTTCTCTTTATCTATGATTTATGTGAGTTAATGATGCACGACCAACTGGCCTACGAGATCTAACGGTTTTCTGAACATTTCAGTATTCTTAACTGATTAAAAAAAAGTAATAACATCATTATCGTTCAAAAACTCTAGACATAGAGATAAACTGGAAAGGAGAATAAAAATGACCTGGATAAAGAAATATTAAAATCGAAGCTACCACTGAAATTAAAGAAAAAAGTGAAGGATTCTTGCCTATTGCCCTGCATGAATATGCAGCCCCAACCTGGATCTTCCACATCAACACAAAAACTAAAATACATTCATACCAGCGTGCTATGGATATGAGCATCTTGGGTATCAAGCTTAAACACAGACAGAAGAGCAAATATGTAAGAGGAAAAACCAAAGTAATAGATGCTCTCCAACATTCACAGTGCCTGATGTGGAAATGGACATCTAGCCCACATTCCGCAAGAAAAATGGACTAGGCGAGTTACTGAGTGGATGATTCCAGGTGGTAAAAAGTAAGTAAGTAAGTAAAAACTTTCTTCCAATTGCCACCAAAGTTATGCTTGCTCAATCTCTCTTACTTCCTATTCTTGACTATGCTGACGTTTGCTATCCGGATCTTACTGAAGACCAACTCGATAAGCTTGAGCGCCTTCAGAACTTTGGTATCAGGTTTATATTTGGCCTACGAAAATTTGACCACGTTTCCGAATACCGCACTAGGCTTAAGTGGCTTCCCATCCGCCTACGCAGGAGTACTCACATTCTTTCTCTCTTATATAGTATCTTATTCAATCCTTCCACTCCTACTTATCTCAAGGAGCGCTTTGAATTCCTTCATGTTTCCAATCCACGTTTGTTACGCTCCTCTGAAACATTGAAGCTAAATATACCTGTGCAGACTACTACATTCTACGAATATTCTTTCACTGCTCAAGCTGTACGACTGTGGAATGCTTTACCTGAGAATGTCAGGCGGGCGAAATCCCTTCCTATCTTTAAAAAACTGCTTCATAGTCACTTTCTGTCCTAGTTCCATATGTGATTATATTTATTTTATATTTATTTATTTTTATTTGGTAGGTATAGTATGTATAAATTTATGTATAAGTATTATATTTTATCAAGTTATGATATTCCTTTTTTTAGTTGCATATTTTAATAATATAAATTGTATAAATACTTAGGTAGGTATATATAAATTTGTGTAATCATAGTATAAATTTATAAATTAGGTAGTAATTTGTTATATTTATTTATTTTTAATTTAAGAGATTGTATTCCAGATTTTAAGCCACCGTTCTATGTCGTGCAAATAATTCCAGTCCATCCCAAGGTTGTCTGGCAGAGATCGCTTATAGCGATAAGACCGCCCATTGTACTTCCGTGTTTAGTTTAATATTAATTCTTAATTAGCTTATTTTCTGTGTTGTGCAATAAAGTGTTTTCTATCTTCTATCTATCTATCTAAAAAGTTTATTTTAATACACCATACATAGTTTTTTACATAAATACAGTTTAATAATAATACGTGTACATTAAAAGAAGTAGAGGTAGACCCAGAGAACGCTAGACCGACGAAATGCGAGAGGGAGCAGATGGAGACTGGATGGAGAAAGCAGAAGACAGAGAAAATTGGAGACAGTTGGAAGAGGCCTGTACCCGAAATGGCGCCTGACTTTAATAAAGTAATGTTTTTATAGTAAATGTAAGAAAGAGTTATAGAAATAAGGGCTAATTATTATTATGACACAAATTTATTTCAAATCCGTTATTATTATTATTATTACTAACATCATTATGTAGGTAATTACATGAACAGACCTCGGCGGCAGTTTCACAGTTATAAATAAATAAATAAATAATGCTGGACAGTTCACACAACATTATCTAGCCCCAAGCTAAGCAGAGCTTGTGTTATGGGTACTAGATAACTGATATACTTAATACAATATATTACATATTTTTTATTATACATAGTTGGATCTGTAAATTGACCTGATAAATAAAGGTACATAATACTGGTACTAAATTCGCTGAATTAGATAGAGACCTTAAGAACATAATTGGTTTATTACTTACAAAACTACATTTAAAATAAATAAGATTTCAACAGACAAAAACATAAACAGACCCCAATTACTGCCTTTGTCGAATCAAAAGTTAACCGTCTCAACTCTTTGAGGACACTTTATTTTTCTTATTCTGTGAAATCCAATTTGAGGTCCTAGCGTTTTAGAATAATAAACGATTCTGACCTCGGATCGTATTTTCACTCCATGAGTAGGGTCTTTTATGAATTTTAGCGAAAAAGCTTTCCTACATTACGGACTGAGTTAAGAACCAAGTTATAGTATAGTTATCCGTTGGCTCCCATACTGAAGCGATTTCGGTTGTTTTTACAAGCTTTTATTTAACTTGCAATATGTATGATTGTCTGGGTGGAATCCGGGAAGAATCTTGCAACTGAATTTTAAAGCAGTTACCCTAAACCAATTGAGCTGAAATTTGGTACCTGTCAAGTTCCGATTACAATACATTATGATGGTGACAGCGAGCTGATCTGACGATGGAGACGGAAGGTGGACAACGGTACTCCTCGATGGATATTAGTAGACTAGCCGTGTTTAGGCTGATTTCGATCAGCACACGGTTACGATCACTAAATTTATAAAAGCTTGTTTCGAAAAATATAATTATCACAAAAATCTTATTATTTGCGGGATAATTATAGTCTTAGATGCAAAGATACGCTGACAGCTTGAACTGCCGTTTTTGTTTTTTGTTGATCTTGCATGCGTACCTACCTTCTTTTTAAACGAACTGTGTACATAATGTGATTTAAATTGGTTTCAGAATAGCATATAGTGTATAGCTTATAAGTAACAATAAAATAACTGTAAATCCTGGATTAAGAAAATAAATAAATAAATAAACTATATTTTTTAAAACTCACAATTTTTTGTTTAAACCTCGAAGCTGTCGGAAGAAACGTTAATTTGAACTAACTTGAGGTGAATGAGTAAACATGGGTGGCATGTTGGCAACCCACCAAGCACCATCAAAACATTATTTAGCTTTGGTAAAATTGGCGAGGTTGTTATTCCACGTGTGTCTGCGCTACAACGAAGTGAATTTTATAAGATTTGAAGCCGTGTTTGGAAATAAAACTTAATAATAGCAATGTGGTATTTTGAAACACAATTTCCTTCCTTCGTTATATGTACAGTGTGAGTCTTCATAATGTGCACATATTAAAATGTCGGTAATTTTGGTTAATTTTATCGACGGAAAAAACTACAAAAAAAAATTGTTTGCTACAATGGCCTCCATCTAAACAAAACGATGTAACTTTTAAAGTAAACAATCTATTTCATTTCATTAGTTTGTTTGTTATTTTATATGAAACAAACTGATTAAGGATTAATAATAACAGAAGCTGCTCATAAAATAAAAAATTATAGGAAAAACAGCCCTCATTTGAAAATTAAGATGTTTTTTCACAAGAATCAGCTTAATTTTCAATAATTTTTCCAGTAATTTTAAAATTTTGCAATAAAAGCCTTACTTTACCTGCATTTTTTATTACTTTAAGTTATTTTACATTGTATTATCTATCTGATAGTAAAAATCTCAAATCACAACATTTCTTATCAACTGTTAAAGAAAGGCCAGTTGCTCAACAAATAGTGCTTCGCGCGATTATGTGCATGCAAAAACGATATGGACATTTCGAGAACCTTATGCAATAGCTTTAACGTGGAATAAATGTTTTTTATTGACTTTTTGTTTTGTTTGTATCACCCCAAATTAAACCTCCTTAGGAAAATAATGATTGGCGCGTCCGGAGTGCCTTTCTTTAACAGTTGATAAGAAATGTTGTGATTGAGTTATAAACATGTAATTTCTACTATCTGATAGACAATACGATGTAAAATAACGTAAAGTAATAAAAAATGTAGGTAAAGTGGGACTTTTATTGCAAAATTTTAAAATTACTGGAAAAATTATTGAAAATTAAGGCTGATTCTTGTGAAAAAACATCTTAATTTTCAATTGAGGGCTGTTTTTCCTATAAATTTTTATTTTATGAGCAGCTTTTTTTATTTTTTATTATTAATCAGTTTGTTTCATTGAAATCGATCGTTTAGTTTAAAAGTTACACCGTTTTTTTTACAATTTTTTTTAAAAGCTTCTTAAAATAATTTACAAAAAAAAAAGTTTTTTTTTTGTAATTTTTTCCGTCTCTAAAATAACCAAAGTTACCGACATTTTAATATTTGCACATTATGAAGACTCACACTGTATAACCCAGATCTGAAAATGCCGATAACAAAAGTTTTATTTTAAATGATTCATATGTAACGTTCGATTAAATGAGAGAGTAGGTACGCTTTTTTTTTTATATTGGCGTAGCACAACTTGTGCATTTGCCATTTTAGAATTTTTCAGTAATTATTTGTATTTTAAATTTAGTTTGCAACGTTACAATAATTCTTCCAAGTCGTCAAAGTCACAGTCAAGTCATGTTTTAGTAAAACGGTGGCCATTTTACAAAAACTTTGATAGACAATTTCCACCAATTTGAAAAGTCACGCCATACACATCCTTTTAATTTCACTACACTTTTGTTCTATAGACGAGCTACATTGGTTAAAATACCACCAAAAAACCTACACAAAATCACTCAAAAAAACACTAGGAAATGAAATAAAAAAGTACGCTATCATTCGTAAATGATTCCCAATTGGTCGGCGTGCTTTGACAAAATCTTGATAAATATTTGTTCGCCCATTACTCCTCTCGTATTTTACCAAGATAAAAAGTTGCCTTTAGCTCAGTCCAGGTTATAATCTATCCGTACTACTAATAAACGAGGGTCCCTATTGGAATGGTTACACTGAGTTTTGTCTCTTTCGATCGAATTTGAAACCGCCTTTCAATGTAAAAGACAAAACACTGTGCAACTATTCCAAGGATAAAACACGTTTTATAGTAGCACGGTATATGTGTACCAAATTTAATAGAAATCAGTTCAGCCGTTTTGGTGTGATTGAGTAATTATCAATAATTAATTAATCAATAATAATTGAGTAACATCCAAACATCGCAACTTAGACTTTGAAATTAGTTTTTTTTTTAAATAAATTAATAATGCTGGACAGTTCACACAATAGTATCTAGCCCCAAGCTAAGCAGAGCTTGTATTATGGGTACTATAAAACTGATATACTGAATACAATATAATACATAGTAAATATTTTTTATTATACATAGAAAATAACCAGGACACCCTGAACAAATATCTGCGATCGCACAAATATTTGTTCCGAGGCGGGAATCGAACCCGCAACCTCCTGCGTCGCAGGCCAACCTTCGCCCGCCGCGCCGCAGAGGTCGTCGTTGGATTTATACCATTTTTAGTGGATATAATGAAATCGCTGCGTGAATGACTGCCTGACTGACTATCAGCGCACAGCCTACACCGTAAGTCCTAGAGACCTGAAAGATAAAGTGTAAATTGCCATTTTAGTATTTTTCAGTAATTATTTGTATTTTCAATTTAGTTTGCAACGTTACAGTTCTTCCAAGTGTCAAAGTCACAGTCAAGTCATGTTTTAGTAAAACGGTGGCCATTTTACAAAAACTTTGCAGTAAGAAAGTAATTTTAGATTTTTTAGAAATTTGTTCCGTTAATGAGTCAAGCTGGCTGTTGAAGTTTGTATGGAAAACTTCCACGCGGACAAAGTCTCGGGCATTCCACTAGACTTAGTAAAATATTAAATTAAAATATAGTCTCCATTCCAGACTCATTTCAGATTCAACTCAAATGTGAGCCCTGTGGGATAAGCACGTCGGACGAAGATGCCTTGCAGTTCAGTCATCAGCGAGTGAACACGTATCATGGAACCGCCCTTATAGCTTTTGTATCAGGTTGAGATTAATAGACATTACTTCGGAAGTAGGTAACTTAGAATGCTAAGCCATTAGCTAAGCATTATCCCTATCACTCTCTATTTGTGCTAACGTGCAAAGTAACGACTTTTTATCTTGGCCTGGTTGGAATTGTATTGGTCCAAACTAATCACACTGTGTTTCCAGTAAGTCGACAAAATGACTATTCCGGCCGAAAAATACTTTTACTGACCACCAACATTTATTGGTACTAATCTTATGCTCGGTGCTAATATTGCGTGGTTTAAAAAATAGAGGATATTGCCCCCTCCTCACACCAAATATTATCAAAATTTGCTCACGCGGGACGGAGTTGAGTGGAACTGTAGATATAACAAGAGCGTAGCTATGAGCGGAAGCTTTTGAACCATAGCCTATATCACTCAGGAATAATGTTGGTGAATGAATTATCGGAATAGAATCAGTAGTTTCAGAGATTACCTCCTTCATACAAACTCACAAACAACTGTACCTCTTTATAGTATTGGTATTGGCGTTGGTATTATAGGGAAATCCGAAGGAGGACAAAAGTGGCAGATATTGGAGACCGTTTTTCGAGACTAAAGTGGCGCTGGGCAGGATACTTGGCCAGATTTGGTGAAGGTAGGTGGTGTAAGGCCCATACCGAGTAGAGGCCCTAGAGGCCGTGGCAGACTATCAGCTAGGTGGGCGGATGATAAAGAGGCCGTAGAGGGAAATACCTGGATGCGAATCGCACAGAACCGTTTGGAGTGGCGTTTGAAGGAGGAGGCTTATACCCAGAAGTGGGCTATTATTTAAGCTGCTAATGATGATGATGATGTTAGACTCGAAACTGGTCCTAAAAGATCTTTCAATTAAATTTACTTGTTCTCGATCAAAACATCGATTTAGTAACTAACTTTTGTTCAAAATTACTTTTTTCAAGAACAAAGGTAAATCTCAATCACACAGACCCAGGACTAGTTATTGTTGAAAACGACGATTTCTATTTAAATAATAACACAAAAAGGGGACAAATACTCCAAGTAATATCATAGTAGCTATCTGTGTCCTAGTCTAGATAGAACATGGATTGGATGAATAATACATAACACAACATACATGATACATTACGAAACAAAAGAATAGATAGCGAAAGCCATTATAGTGTCGAGTGTCTTATTATTAATACTTTAGCTTTTACCGAAAAACAATAAAGTAGATTGTTCTAAGTATATACTTATTTATACAATACATTTCGTGGCATGTGTAGCAGTATTCATTGACTCATACAATGTAATACATTTATACACAGAAAAAATTAATACAAGGTATTTAAAAAAAAAAATGAAACAGTAAAGTTGTGCTACCTGAAGACTGCTGCTAACGATCTAAAGGTAGATCCATACTACATTATATGGACAAATTATATTTTGTCACATAACTTCAACCAAAAAACAACTAGTGTGAGTAACGGAGAATTAAAGTAAAATGATAGCCCAAAACGTACACACAATTTTATCTGGTACTTTGTTGAGTGTTTCATTTCGACCGAATCTGTTGGAATCAAAAAATCCCAAATGGGTCATATTATCGAGACATTTATATCAACTGAATAATTCTTCCATAACTTGCTTCCATAAGACAATATCACCAATATCAGAAAACCATCAATGACAATTAATATGGAAAAGTTTTGGCACCCCATGGGACACCGTGAAGGAATGTAGCTCGAGAGCCTGCTGGCTATTTATCACGGCAAGCAACAACAGAAATGGCTGCATTACTAAGACGACTTAGGTACTCATTAAAAGTAGATAAATATGAACAGCTGCTTCGTATAACAAGTAGTTAATTTTATAAAAATAAAAAAAAACCCTTAACGCAATGAAGCGGCTGAACCGATTTTGATCAAACATAGCTAAGAACAATCCCGACTAATTCACCTTTCAAAAAAAAAAAAAACATGTTCATCCGTTCGGGAGCTACGATGCCACCGACAGACACACACACACACACACACACACACACACAGAGATACACACACACACACAGACACGTCAAACTTATAACACCCCGTCGTTTTTGCGTCAGGGGTTAAAAATATTTAGGTAAGAATTCACAGTCATAAAACAGTTTTTTTAAATTTATTTATTCCCTTTGCAGCTAGTTTTGACTCGTAACTTCTACGTTCTTCGCGGACAACCTTCACACGAATAACTACTACTAAATCACACTATGCTTGACCTAAGAACATCACCACTAGCTCTGGAACGATCGATTATGTGGCTCTGTAGAGAATCTATGAGAATTCCCATGGGGTGTGTTTTGAATAAGATGAGTTCGTCAATAGCGGAAATTCGTTTGGAAGTCAGATGACGTAATTGTAAAGGCCTTCATCATTTACTCTCTTTGACGTACTTTTTGGTACTTTTGGATATAAATTAAGCACGTATTTGTTATGAAAATAAATTTATGGTGATGCTACTTCCCCCCTCCCCGCAAGTTAATAGGGTACTAATAAAGTAAATTATTTTAATTATGTTGAATTTCTTTGCGGTTTTGGTAAAATTCTGTTTCTATTGTAAATTTTGACTATTTATAGGGAGTTAGAATAAAATACCTTAGCGTGTAAATTATTATAGATACTAAGAAGTAGGTTACCTACCCATTACTTAGTTATCATTAGGTTACTTATCCATTATATAGAGGAGCATGCGAAAGGCATTTTTTTTAATACTAATGTTTGTATCACCCATCGATTTAATTTGACCTATATTAACTGAATAATAACAGACAATTGCGGTAAGAAATCACGTAAAAGAACTTTAAACGGCTCATTCCGAACGGCTGAGCGAGTTGATTGGTCAATTTATTAGGGTTGCTACAATTTGAGCATATCAGGAAAAAAAAATGTCGGAGTTATCGAAGATGCACCAGCAGTTCATTTTCGTGATACCAAGATACGTGATGCCAAAGACTTGCTTCCATCCATTTCCATGTCGTGTAAAAGTAATGCAGCTTCCCTGCATTGATATAAACAGTATGAGGTATAAAACTCATTACGAAGGAAAATTCGATTGTTCTAAATACGATTTAAATGATGTGAGATACTCTGTGGAGACATGCTGGCATCCCTGCTATGTTTGGTCGGTTCAGTGCGTGATTTTGCGATACTGCTGAATCATTAAATTTAAATGTAATCCAAAAATTCCGTTCCAGCGGGACTCGAACCCGCAACCTCGCCTGTGCCTCATTCGTTCTGTTGCCGAATTGGTGAAAGCATCGCCGATCACAGGCAAGGTTGCGGGTTCAAGTCCCGATGGAGCAGATTTTTTGGGTTACATTTAAATTTAATGTTATCCATAAAGTGTGGTTTACTCTTGAAAAACAATAAACTATAATGTGTCAAGCAGTGGTGTCATCTCTTATCAATTTGAAGATCAAGGTGTAAATTATGTGTTGCGGATGAATCCACCTGAAAAGTAGATAGATAGATAGATAGAAAATTCTTTATTGCACAAGACAAAAAGCAGTACATAGGCGAACTTAATGCTAATTAGCATTTTCTTCCAGCTAACCTTTGTGTAATGTAGAGTGGGTGGTAGTGCTATTAAAATTAATTATAGGTTGAGATTAAATGATAAACATAATTAAATACCTACTCTAAATAACTAGCTATATAAATATCTAACATAATATAATATATATAAAAAGTAGTAAGGAGCATCACACGAACTATATAGGTACATATTATTTAGCCTTGTCTAGGTAGACAAGGCTAAGGAATATTCCAGACCTATCTCGACCCAAAGAGAATGAGAACCGTTGGGACTATTTGGGAATTTGGACCAACTGGGAATGTGACCAAATACATAATCCTATATATTGGTAAGTCCTGGTTTATTAAAGAATAATGATGCTATGAATACCAAGTAGTAATGATGCAGAGAATAGTAAAGGTACTGAGAATGGAAAGAGAACACCACTGATGACGAGGCCATCCAAACAGACCCTTCGCCATATGTTTTATTTAAAAGACCTGTAATACCAATATGAAGCAATAAAATATACATATATGAATAGAGATGTACTTACGAACATTTAAATTGGTACGTCGATTAGTAATTGAGTGTTTCGCATATTTTTGTGTTTTTATCTAAATTATGTAGCTCAACCCATTAAGGTGAAACGATAATTTGACAATATAATTAGAAAAATTATCTACAAAGATTTTATTGGTAATTTTTATTTTGGTTCTGTTTCTCCTAAAATCCTTGTCATCCTTAGCCTAGTTATTTGTAGATACATACAATGTAATATTATAGGCCAATTATCACATAGGTACACGTACATCACGTGGATAGTATGAGAATTCCATCATTACTCATAAAAAACCGGCCAAGTGCGAGTTGGACTCGCGCACGAAGGGTTCTGTACCATTATAAATAAATAAATAAATAAATAAATAAATAATGCTGGACATTTCACACAACATTATCTAGCCCCAAGCTAAGCAGAGCTTGTGTTATGGGTACTAGATAACTGATATATTCAATACAATATATTACATAGATAGATATTTTTTATTATACATATAAAATACCCAGAACACCCGTAGCAAATATTTGCAAATCGCACAAATATTTGTTCCAAGGCGGGAATCGAACGCGCAACCTCCTGCGTCGCAGGCGAACGTTCGCCAGCCGCGCCACAGAGGTCGTCACCATAAAAACGGCAAAAAAAACACGTTTGTTGTATGGGAGCCCCTTAAACATTAATTTTATTCTGTGTTTTTGTATTTTTTGTTATAGCTGCATCAGAAATACATCATCTGTGAAAATTTCAACTGTCTAACTATCACGGTTCATGAGATACAGCCTGGTGACATACGGACGGACGGACAACGAAGTCTAAGTAATAGGGTTCCGATTTACCCTTTGGGTACGAAACCTTAAAAAACAGTAGTAGCGCAATGGCTAGCACCCTTTCAGCCTTCCTTTGCTTTTGACTCCTAGCTTCGTAATCTACTCTAGAGTTTTATAAAATCCTCGAGCATTTTTTAGGTTTCAGATTAGAGCCAGCCCTAAGTCACCCAATACGTTCTTTGCGGTCCCGACTCGCAACTCAGAGCCTTTTTGTTCAATATCTTTCAGTATTGAAAGAGTCTTGCTTTTATTGTCTCGTGGTCAAGTGATTTACTTTCACTACACTTGATCCTATCTTTGAAGGAACCTTAAAAGTTGTCATTTGAAGTTTGCCGCTAATGGAAAAGCTAAATATTCAAAAATAAGTCTACAATCGTTCCTTAATAGTTTTTTTTAAGTAAGGTGGTAAGTTACCCTAAAAATCTCATCATAGCCTAGTTTTGGTGGTATATTTTTGGTAACTATAATATAATTAATCCCGTGAACGAAATGTTCTCAAAAGAAGCAAATCACGAAAAGACTAATTAACTCAATTTAAATAAATAAACCATAACAAAGGTAGCACTTTTTTATAGTCGCCATTTTGTTTCCAAAATGGCGGGTGTTAGAAACGCGAGAATTTACGAGACCCGCTAAAAATTTATTGCAGCGACAAATTAAGTGTATGCGGGTTTGTTTGTTTATTTTAGCACATTCCTCGCCTAGTCATTAGATGTGGCTAGTCATTATTATCATCAGCGACAGGTTATAGAAGTCCACTGCTGGACATAGGCCTCACCCATAGGCTATGTGACGCCTCTCTGGCGCGTCGGGCGAGTAGCCGGCTGAGATGCGAGAGGTTATGGGCTCGATTCACGCTGCGAGACAAATGATTGTATGATCTGCAAATATTTGTTCTGGGTGATATGATAACATGGTACTCGTAGTTCCTGATACCCACGACACAGGGAATCTTAGTGTGGGATCAGGACTATGTATGTGAATGTTGGGTGTTATGGTGTTGGGTGTTATAGAATGCCACGGCGAACGGTATTGAACTGCCTCTATCAACCGAAGTAGTAGAGCTTATTTGTGAAAAAAGAGTTCGTCTGAGGAAGTACTGCCACCATACCTATTTCTGCCGCAAATCAGTAGTTCTAGCATTGCTGTATTCTGGTTTGAAGGGTATGGTTGCCGGTGAAATTACAGACACATGAGACTTTAATTTTTATGTCTCAGGGTGGTGGGCGCAAGGCAATGCTACATAGGATGTGTCCTATGTGGTAATGCACTGTTTATAGGCAGAGGGTACCGCTTAACATCAGGTGGGCCATCTGCTTGATCTTGATCAGTATGAAAATAACAAAAAAAAACGATATCCGTGTTCTGTAATGTAACTGGGCCAACCTCAGGGCAGAGCCCTTCTTCTCCTACGTCCTCCGGTTTGTAGCTGTCACTCTTGAGACTTTTTTCGGGTTTCAGTTTTACGACCTATATGGCCTGCATATTGTTACTTCACTATCTAACTCTAAAAATTCTGGTAAGTTAGAAAGTGGTAGAATAGAGTGAACGCAACAAAAAGTCAATCTCCTAGTTTTAAGCTAATCCTCCCCACCAATTTTCAGCCAAATCGGTTCACCCGTTCTTTAGTTAGAAGTGGTGTAACTAACACGACTTTGTTTTATATATGATAGATTTGCTGCGTAATCGGAAATATAAATCTACTATGCCCTCTTAAATAATATTATTAACGCAAAATTACTAATCTTAGATAAGATTTTCAACTCACAATAGTCAAATTGAAAATATGCATGGTTATACCGAGGGATCACCAGACAGAAACACGATAGGAAAAAAAAAACTCGATAAAAAAATAAAAAGTTACCTGTAACTTTTGGCTAGATTCGATTGTTAATCAATATGGTACAGATTATTGGGTCAAAAGTTGGATAAATATAATCAATACAATAAAACGGAGGGTTCACCACGGGGTTTTTTTCAAAATTATCTATATTTCTCGAGATATTCAATAAAAATCACTTGTTCGAGCGGCGCGTGGCGTTGTTTTTGTATGAAGATTTCTGCCTGATGGGAGCGCAGTCTTAATACATTTTATAAATGTACGTTGATATTTAACTAGGTAACAGAGTATTTACGTTATAAGCGCATTGTAGAACAATTTCTTATCGAGAGAATTATCCAAATCTTGTTTTGAGCTCTATCATGCCCTTGGAAATATGATGAAGAATAACTTTTTTTGTATCCTCATATATATTATGTGTACATTTTGCTAAAAATACGTTTAAGAGAAGCCTATTTGATATGTACCTAGATGATCCTGGTTCGTCTACGGATTTCCTAATTTCAGATTCTATCACATAGAGAAACTCCGAACATAACTCTCTCCATAGCCCGCTGCGCGACGTTGAGCTTTTTTAAACTGCTAATAGTTAGAGATCACGTCTCAGTATTGTAACTCGTCACTGGCAACACGCACTGGATATACTTTCGTCTTGAGTCTCTGTGGTAGACTAGAACATATGACACAGATTTCAGAACAATGCCCATTGTGGATAAAGTAATCAATAACTTCGATCATATTGATTATTATTGATTAATAGCAGTCGATAAGCCATGTCAGAGGCCCTCGGGCGGCTTGACAAACTCTGACACCAGAGGCCAGCACTACCTCATACGAAACGACGACGACGACTTCGATCATATCGTTCGCAATATGTACCGACATGGTATGACATGGACATTTTGACATGACGTTCGTCTCACCCATTTTCATTTTAAGACCCACCACTTCATACGAAGACGGTATTATTATTATTTATTAATATGGGTATCCAAAAAAAGTTACATAACTCATTTACACTCGCGTACGAGTCGCGAGACGAGGCGCGAGGCGAGCCACGAGACAAGAGTGTGAATAGACGCTCGCGCCTCGTCTCGCGCTTCGCAGCGCTCACGTCTGTAGCGGTTTCTGAGCTCGAACCAAAGGACCTCGCGACAAACGCGAGCGTTTCACTGAACTCACCACGAGAGTGTAAATAGGAAGCTCATTGACCATCGATCACGCGAGGTGCGGCCCGAGACACGAGACGAAGCACGAGGCGAAGTACAAGGCGAGGTACGAGGCGAGGGTACGAATGTTTTATGTAACATGGTTTATACATAATAAAATAACAATAGTAAGTACTCATCTCTACGTGTACCTACCTCAAATTAAAGAACGCAGCATGTGCAAATTAAAAATTGCGGTATTGAGGTCTATGAGCATTGTACCAAGGTCATCAGCGATTCTGCCCTGATGACCATAAATAATCGTTAAATCGAAGGTGTATTCGCCATTGATCTTTATGCCATGTTCATTTCAGTTCATAGAAATTTAAATACACACATACTCAGACACACGCTTTTTCCCCAACGGGATAAGCAGAGCCTCAAAAAGCCTCTTTTCACCGTGGGTTCATCACCATCAATGTAGAATAAGGATATTTTTATAATTTTCATTAGAATCTTAATAATGCTTTGCCTATTTCGTTTTACAGTCACTGCGTAGGTGCTACTGGAAATCCTGAAAGATGAGACAATTTCTTGCAGAAAATAGGGAACCCGTATCACACATGTCAACTCCAAGTATTGGCGCCCAGCGTAGGTCGAATTAATAGAATTAATTAACTATCCTCATTCATGTGCTAACTATTCAACGTACACAATAAAGTCACAAGCATTGGGAAATGTATGGGCTTAAAGCCCAAGAAATGTTAGGCCCTTTGGTGAGAGACAAAACATTTCCTCGTTATTGACAAGGGGTCTTCTAAACAATGGTTGTTTGAGAAGTGTAGAGCTTCTTGTGAAAGAGGTCCGGGTAAGCCCTACTACCATACATATTTCTGCTGTTAAGCAATAATGCTCGCTTTAATGATGATCTGGTTTGAAGGTAGTAACAGTACCACTAGGAAAATTATGCGCCTTAGTATGTCGTTTGTGTCTAACTGTCGCTTATTCAATCACTTTATTCTGCAGTCCTGCACTACGAGAGCCGTTGAAATAACAAGTACATGAGATGTCTTTTAATACCTGTCTCAGGGTGACGGGTTCAGTGAAATTTCACATAGGGGCACGTCGTGAATAGACGTGACCTTCGGTATTGCAGTTGATACAAAAATAAAATAAAAAATAAATAAATAAATAATGCTGGACAGTCCACACAACATTATCTAGCCCCAAGCTAAGCAGAGCTTGTGTTATGGGTACTAGATAACTGATATACTTAATACAATATATTACATAGATAGATATTTTTTATTATGTATAGAAAATACCCAGAACACCCTGAACAAATTACACAAATATTTGTTCCGAGGCGGGAATCGAACCCGCAACCTCCTGCGTCGCAAGCAAACGTTCGCCCGCAGCACCACAGAGGTCGTATAGGCAGGACAATTGCAAATTGCAAGTATTTCTAGATAGGTAGTTACATATTTTGTGTAAATATGGAAATCAAACTCGATCAAAAAAAATACGATCCAGCCAAAACAATTTTTTAAACCAATTTTTAACTATATATATTATAATTAAACAGTCTTTTTATAGTGTCAGTCGGCAGAGAGAAACGATGTGGTAAAAAAAATCGTGTACCAGTATGAACACTTTTTCATGCAGATTACTTATTTACAACCTTTTAGGTATTTCAGTAATCAGAGCTAAGCAATCTCATTACAACATCACACTCATTGAAACTCTACAGTACACTTTACAGTAATTAATTAGTTCAATTAAGTAATCAACAGGTGACAGGCGAAGTTACCGTCGCGGGACAACGAAAGTGTTAATTTTACCGTCAAATGTAATAATTAGTACCCTTGTCACTGTCGCTGAGTTACGGCCTTGTGCGTCTGAGTGCTGAGGGAGTTAGGGCATTATGCGTCTGAGTTTTGGGCTAATTGGTTAACTGGGTACATTTTCATTGATAAATATTTATAACGCCCTCAGGTATTCAATACTTTACGTAGCAAAACATGTTTTGAAATCCCAGTTCGAGGTGAAAAATATTATCTATCCAATGAAATGCTGTAGGGATATATAATATTTGGTGTTATTCATAGTCATAATTCTACATAGATCTGGCCAACAGTTTAATGGTACTAGTTTCAACCTATCCAATTGCAATACAATACTCTGAGAATATGACCAATCAGAAATAGTCGGCTGTTATACACCCGCCTCAATGTTATTTGTTCGGCTGATTGGGCCTGCTCATTAGATCTGATAAGATAATCTTGTGACGTAATATATACATATATATATAGTTAATTGATAGACGTTAGAGACGTGGTTGTTGTCGTTAGTTGTTTATAGACGAATCAATATTTAGTTACAAATCCGCTACTCTCCACCGAGGCAGTAAGAATTCGACACGTGTTTTGCCTCTACGAAGGAACTTTTTCCTGAGCATGCAGGTGAAATAAAAACAAAATATTTGTTCTTCCATTAAATATTCTAGAATATATATAATGTTATGCAGGGTAAATACAGATGAAAAGGTGATGCAGTACCTATAAAATAGTAGTTGTAGAGTTTTTTTGTGAAAGAGTTCGTCCGGGGAAGTTCTACCACCATACCTATTTCTGCTGCAAAGCAGTAGTGCTCGCTTTACTGTGTTCCGGTTTGAAGGGCATGGTTGCCAGTAAAATTACAGGCACATAATTTATTATTTAGAGGAAGTCCACTTGCCGTAATCAGTGCGGAACTGCCGTATCGGCAGAGCTAAACCAGCAGTGCTTGCTGCGTGCGGAGGTACCCACAACTACACTGTACGTGTCCCGGGTTCACTACGCCGTGTAGCCCGAAGCAGTGGTGGAGTACCTCAAGCAGAAGACAGGGCTAACCACCAGGGTTGAGCAGTTGGATTCTCGCCATAACGACAATTTTATTTCCTTTATGGTGAGGATGCCGACTGACCGTCTATTGACCTTCATGAATGGAAGAGTTTTCATGGGGAGTTCTGGCCGAAAGGTGTTAAGTTCAGGAAGTTCTTCGGACGCCTGACACGAGGCACTGCGGAGTTGCGTCATACGTCGCCGTCTACACGTGTGCACTAAAATAAAGTATTTTATATGTGTATGTTAGTTTTAAGGTATTTATTGCTATGGGCTTATTGTTTAGGTTTAGTACATTTTCCATTAAGCCTGAAATAAAAGTATTGATTGATTGATGATTGATTGAATTGATTTTGATCTTAATGTCACAGGATGGCGGGCGCAAAGCATTGCCACATAGGGTGCGTCCTAGGTGGGCCTGACCTATGAGGTAATGCATGGTTAAAGGCAGAGCCAACCGCCTTACATCAGGTGGACCATCTGCTTGTTCCGATATTAACGAAGTAAAAAAAACCTTAACCTACGTACATTTAATTGGACTGATTTAATGGAATTTCTCGGAAAGGTTCTCGGGAACAAACCTGCGATGACGAAGTTTAAGAAAGTCCCTACCTGATGGAGTGATAAGAGTAACAGGAACACAATGGATGTAGATGGCGCTTTATACTGATTGTAACATTCTCGACCCTTGTCCAGCATTAGACGCTTCACTGAAGAAAGAAAAGACGATTTGAAAAAAACAACTGCTGATATTCATACAAGTAAGGAATAACAGTATCTCACAATCTATTCTCCTAATAAAAAGACCGAAGAACAAAATAATTAACTCAAATTAATATCAGTAAATTACGAAACCCAACCGTGATTTTAATCTGCTAACAAAAATTGTAGAAGGTTACCCGCCCAGAGTTACAAAGGTCACTAATTGATTTATATTCCATTCCTCTGGTTGACATTACAATTTAGTAGAGTTAATTAGTATATATATAGAGATCTCGTGGACTTTGTGAATGAATTAAGCTTAGAATTCAAGGAATGGGTGCAAATATAGGGAATGGTACAGTGTATTATTAGCATTTCGTTTATTGTTCTCAAGTAGTACATTAATTTTATAATAAACATCACGAACAGATAGATACCACTTTAAGATTAATCAAAAAAATAAGAGTGCACGTACAATAGGCGTTATTATCGCTGAGAGAACAGAATTACAGGTAACACGCTTAACTGAGTCAGTCCCTGAGGTATGGGAGCGGTACGGGAGGGGTGTTTTCGTCTCTTAAATTATCAGATGACATTTGACATAATGTGACGAAAACACCCCGCCCGTACCGCTCCCATACCTCAGGGACTGACTCAGTTAAGCGCTAGACCTGCAGTAATTTCATCATCATCGACAAGGTTTTTTTTGCGTTTTTTTTTTTCAATACATGCTTTTATAACATTAGTGATCGTAACCGTGTGCTGATCAAAATGAGCCTAAACACGGCCAGTCCACTATTATCCCTCCCTTAACTCATATCCACCTTCCATCTCCATCATCGGATCAGCTCGCTGTCACCATCATATTGTATTGTCATCGGATCTTGGCAGGTATGCCAAGTTACAGCTCAATTGGTTGAGGATAACTACTTTAAAATTCAGTTGCCAGATTCCACCCGGACATACATTGCAAATTAATAAAAGCTTGTAAAAATAAAAACCCATTGCTGGGGCACTAACCCATTAAACGCATATAATTGTAGGCTTACTACGCACCTCCCTCTACGCCGTAGATTCTACGGCTACGGCGTAGAGGGAAGGAAAGTGTTGAAATCTGAAATATAGAATACTTGCCTTACGCTGCGTTCACCTATTTTAGATATTGCTTTGTATATAATAACTAAGTAACTAGTTATTTTCAATCTTTAGCTATAATAAGCGAAACAGAATACACAATAACACATCCTGAGATCTACAAAACTTTTACTTTCACTAAGAAGAATTTTACGAAATTCATCGACTGAAAAATGGGAGATTTTAAAGTTTATACGACAAAAATATTCAGTGCCCATCCGAGCAAAATTGAATCTTACGACAACGCGTTATGCATATTTTTACATTGGAATTCGATTTGAAAGCCGATCCCAATTTGAGATCAACCAGTTTTTGTCAAACATGACATATATATTTTTGTACCATAAGCTGGTTTTACTCCACTGGTGGATGAGGCCTTCCCACAGAATGCAATAGGGTTATTTTCAATAATCTTCACGCATGGCAGGTGGATTTGTGATCGCGTATGGGTGTGGAATCTAAGGTATATGATGCTTCCCGTCTCCAGTTGTAATCCCTTAGTTGGCTTCTACGACATCCATGGGAGGAGATGAAGGGTTTATTCTTATATTTTGTATACTGAGTAAATATAAGGTTATATAACAAAATGTATGAAGAGTTATTGTTGTAATTGAAATATGAAATAATGAATGAATTAATGAAAAAATTTATAAACTTTATTGCACACCATACAAACTAGATAAAATAAAAATTACACGCAACAATTAAACAAAAAACTAAATGTACAATGGGCGGAAGAAGCGATCTCTTCCAGACAACCTTTGGATGGAGAGGAGCTAAACTTACGAGGAAGATAGGTTGGGGTGTAACTACCCATAATTAAAAAAATACCTAAAAACAAATAAACTTACTCATTGTACAAAATATTACAGAATAATAGAAAAATAATACGAACTCTGTGGCGCGGCGGGCGAAAGGTCGCCTGCCACGCTGGAGGTTGCGGGTTCGATTCTCGCCTCGGAACAAATATTAGTGCGATTTGCAGGTATTTTATCAAGGTGTTCTGGGTATTTTCTATGTATAATAAAAAAAACTATGTAATATGTTGTATAAAGATTATCACTTATCTAGTACCCATAACACAAGCTCTGCTTAGCTTGGGGCTAGATAATGTTGTGAGATATGTCCGGCATTATTTATTTAATATAAATATTATATGGGGTTTTTTAAAATTAGTCGCTTATAAGTCGCGGTGGGCAGCTAGTGTGCTTATCGTTAGGACAAGCTAGCTATGGTTTAATTCCATCTGAACTTGTAACATTTTCCCCAATAAAAACTGAAGAAAATCCATTCCTCCGGGGCTTCTAATTAATGCCATATTTAACGTGGCTTCTGAGAAAAATGGAAATTTCCAGATTGCTCCCAAATTAACTTTCAGCCACTTCGTATTAATTTACTATTGCTTTAAAAGTGTTTTATATTCATCGGAATTTAAGAGAGAATCATTGATTCATTTGAGTTTTATTAGGTTTTTCCAGATTTGCTAGACTTATTTGATTTCGCACGGACTATATACCTGCGTACAATCAATATCATTTTTGTAATTGTTTTACAGACTGCTGTCGACTCCATTGCAATCATCGACGTAAATAAAATGAATGGACGGGCCTTAGGGAACGATAGTTTTGAAGCTTCTAAACAGACCTAGCTAGTATACTTCGCTTCAGTCAGTCTTTGTCACGGCAACGAGTGACAGCTATGCTGAAAAATACCAAAATTAGATACCTTGGTGATACAATGCCTTCCTGTGCTGTTCTGCAAGTGCAAACAACACAAGAAATACAAATAAAGCTTCAGGCATCGCATTTAATTCGTAAGTAAAGGTTTTGTAATATAATTTTCATCAATTGATAAAAAACTTATAAATCGTCGTGTGGTAGGAAAACTACATAACTAACACATTTTGCGAAATCGACTTTATTGCATGGTTATGATGGCCCATACATGTCGATGGACACGTCTTGCTCTAGAGGACGAGCGACAAGGAGGACGCCCCAGGACATTATCTCAATGTTCCCCACTCTGAATAAAAGTTAACAGACACAAGTTTATACTCGTAGATAGTTTTAATTTTAGTCGACATACCTTTTTCTTTTTGATACTTAGAATTATTGTGTTCCACAATTTTTTTTCATTTTGTTGATTTTATAAGCATTAGTCGTATGATAAGTTTGTTATGTCACTTACTTTGAATTTATAAGTCTGCTAAAATAATGTAGGTGTTTCAGTAGTTTTCTAATATTCAGTCTTGATAAAAAGAAATGATTATAAGTTGGTTTTATTTTAAAATGTATTTTAATATTATATAAATCTATACCCATGGATAGGATTGTCATATTCAAATAAGTAAATAATAGATCATTTCAATTATTCAAAACTTTGGCGAGGGAAAAATACATAGTCGTTTTTTAATTTTTTTATCTTAATCAAAAGAACTAAAATGTATTATCATTAAATTCGAAAATAGATACAGTACCATCAAAACACGGACTGAAAAATTAGTTACGATAAAAAAGTTATTGCCATTTTTGACGCAATAAAACAGTAAATCGCGTTTTTCTCGCGATGTTGGTTTTGTTGTTGTTATTACTTATTTAGTTTTCCAACTACAGCGACGAAATATTTGACAAGACTTCATGCATGACGGATGGTCCGGTACAGACTGCAAAAAAATCTGATGCCTAAGGGGTATCTTATTGATTTAGAATTGTAATTTGCATTATTTACGCCAAAACATTGCTAAGCACGTCGCTTTAGGTAATTGCATATAATATGTAATGGCATGTTAATTAACCTTATAGCTTTCCAAAAAAAAACTAAAGTAAACAAAAATGGATAGAAGTCATAAGACGAGCAAGAACAGACGACTTTTGGAAGTGGAATACATTTTTCCGTATTAGCTCTGATCATTTTCTACACAATGAATTCTATACGCCAAAAAACGGTTAGTAGTAGTAGAGCTTTTTTGTGAAAGAGTTCGTCCGGGGAAGTACTACCACCATACCTGTTTCTGCCGCAAAGCAGTAGTGCTCGCATTGCTGTGTTCCGGTTTGAAGGGTAAGGGTGCCGATGAAATTACGGCCACATGGGACTTTTCATCTTTATGTTTCAGGGTGGCGGGTGCAGTGGAATGCCACATAGGGCGCGTCCTAGGTGGACGTGACCTGAGGTAATGCACTGTTCATAGGCAGAGGGTACCAGTTAACATCAGGTGGGCCATCTTCTTGATCTGTCATTCCAAGTAGTATAAAAAAACTCATTGTGCAAAATTCTTAAAACTGCACTCTGCAGTTTCTTAAATACTGGAATTTTTATACATTTATGTTTCCGTACGATTTTTATGATATTTTCTTAGTTTATTGAGTGATGAAAAATATATTTTTCACAAATTGACTGAGCTGAAGACCTTAGGTGGACTTGCTTTTCTATTGATTTATATTGTGTATGTTTGAGAGCTGAAAAATAGATACGTAACTACATAAAACAGAAGGGAACCATGTATTTTTGTAAAAGTTTCATTCAATAATTGCATTTTTTTCGGCGATTTTTTGTACTATAAACCTACTGAAATAACTTTAGAAAACACATTGCATCTGTTAAAGTATTAAGTATTAAAAAAATACAGTTTTTAAGAAGTTCAATAATTTAATTTCACCTAGTTTATTTACAAGACCACCAGGAGTGGCGCTATAGAGAAGAGGCCTTTACTCAGCAGTGGCTGGATAGATAGATAGATAGATAGATAGTTTATTTGTTGACCGTACCCTAAATCCGAATTGTCTTATTTTTCACGGACGTTTTGTATGAGTAAGGCCAGTCCATTTATTTTACTTTGGTCGAAGATTGCAATAGACACTCGTGCTCAGTAACATAATATAAATTAAGTATTTTTAACGATAATTAATTTTGATGAATGAATAGTTTAAAACAATGCAGATAAAACCACTCATTCGCAAAATTTCATAAGCTATCAAAAACTAATTTCATCATATTAAGTAAACTTGAAAAGTAATTAGTAATCACGGTTAGCTACCTCTACGCTTCACTCTCATGATTTAATCTTGTGTGAAGCGAAGCTTAGGTACTAAAGTGGATAAACAACTATCCTTTGGAAATGATGTCAATTTCTATGAAAAATGAATCCCGTCTCTGAAATCTATCAACCATTGGAAACTATCACACTCCCTCACCCTGATGACAGAACAGACGGACCCACTGTAACCCACATCATTGATGGGCGATGTGACGTGGGTCCTATTTGACGTCATAACTCAGCGGACAGGTAGTGACGTCGCAGTTGCCAACTAGTGTCAATCTTTTTGGTCGAAGCATTAAAATTATAACCTACTATTTTGTAAAGAAATGTCGTAATTTTTATTTAATTGCGTTTTAATATTTTTTTTTTAGTTATTTCGTGTAATTTTGGTGGCATTTTAACCGGTGTAACTTGAATAAATAGCACATGTGTGATGTAGTTAAATTTAAGTGTATAGCGTGTCTTTTCAAAATGGTAGTTTTTTTTCTGAAAAAACTCTGTTTTTCTGCCTCCATTTAAACTGGGTTATGACTTGATGGAGACTCATGACGACTTGACTATACAAAATATAATTATATCACTTGACATTAGCAAAATTGTTTGCAGCACTCCTCAGAAGCCAATATTGTAAGAAGAGAAGAAAAAATTATAAAAACACTTTTTCAAATGGTAGTATTCCAAAAATTTGCTGTTAAGCCGTGCTACTAATAATAAAAGCGGAGTATTCTTCGAGTCTATGTTTTGTCTCCTTTGGTCGAATTTGAAACTGCTTGTCAATGCAAAAGACAAAACATTGTGTAACTGTTTCAAGGATGATTCAAATTGTATAGAAATAGTGATTTTTTTTAGAACTAGGCGTATAAAGACGACGAAAAAAGAAAAGTAAAAGATGACGTCATTGTAACTTATCAATTTCGAATAATTTTAACCCACTTCGAGTAGAACAGAAAATACTCTAAAGTAGGTACACCTTATGGAACATAAACTAGCCAAATATATTAATGTATTTGCTCACACATAAGATAAATTTTCAAAAACACAGAATGCCTATCTCTTATGAATCAGTTGAATGTTTATTATTCGAGAACAATATATTTGTAAGCAGTAACGCCTATCCACATGCTTTCGATAAATCACCAATATGGCTAGAAAAGTGGTCATATTTACCCAAAAACTAGCCAGATTGTCACGTCTCTAGGCACAAGATGTGTCACGTCCATTTGTCTAGCGTAATAATGTGTCTTTTCCTTTGTTTTGTGACCTCGCCTTTGCGATTGGGTTAGTGGGAAAATAGAATTTGTGCGGTGTCTTCGGTCAAATTGAAGTAGTTGGTCGTTAGAAAGGGTTATTTTTGTTCAAAAACATGTTTTTCACTGGGGAATATTATGTTCTAAAACAAGACTAATGCTAGATCCAACATTACCTTACGGTAGGAAGCTACCTACCATACAGAAACGAGATATTAGTAAATAAATATAGGACCCAATTATCATAATGTAAACATACGTTTCATTTTCCACAATTACACCATAAATTACTCTTTAATTTTCATAAAATATCTTCTGACATATCTCGTCCACACCACAGCATAAATTCATGCTAATTCAAAGGGGTTGTCATGAATTTTCCAAAATCCAAAAGGAAACACTGTGATTAAACTAGAGATCCTAAATAAGGCGGTCATCGTCATTTGACGGTCGTAATTTTAACATAGCTAAATACTGCCCTGCATACATCTATCTATTTATTTGTCGACTCGCGCCATCTTCGAAAATAAACGCATGTTTTTATATAAATAAAAATTAGCGAGTTTTTTTTAGTAACTAATATCGTATAATTTGGTCGACTTTTAAAACGGTGTGGTTTAGTTAAAAAGCTCAAGTGCAGTGTATAATTAAATAAATAAATAAATATTGCTGGACAGTTTACACAACTACTACTACACACAACAACGACAACGATACTAGACAACTACATACATACATACATAGGTACACGCCTTTTTCCCCGAAGGGGTAGGCAGAGGCTCAATGTGCATATTTTCACAGTGGGTTGCACCATCGTGGAATATAGACGTGACGAGTGGTGAGCTCATCGCCGCCATTGCTTCCCACGACTGACTCAGCTAACGCTTTCTTCCAGTATTATCACATTTCATAAATAATCTAGCAGCCAGGACAAATCTTATACCAACGAATCTTCCAAACAAGTCCGGGTAATCCCTGAGTCGGCTTTTACGACATCCACGGGACGAGATGGAGGGGTCTATTCTTGGGCCGGACACACCATGGTATTTTGTCACCACCATGTTTGTTCACATTTGTCAGACAACTGATATGCTTAATACAATATATAACATAGATAGATATGTTTGATTATACAAAGAAAATACCCAGAACACCCTGAACAAATATCTGCGGATCGCACAAATATTTGCTCCGAGGCTGGAATCGAACCCGCAACCTCCTGCGTCGCAGGCGAACGTTCGCCCGCCGCGCCACAGTGGTCGTAAATATTAGTGTATTGCGTGTATTTTCGAATGGGAGGAATTTTTCAACAAAATTAATAGTTATACCGTTCTCGTTTTACTAGGACATGACCAGATTATAACGAATTGATTAACTAAATACACTCAAAACTGGAAAAATTGGGAAGATTGAGATTATTTACAGGAGGCTATTGAAAATAAGTTTTGTGAAAAATATTTTTTTCAAAACAAGCTTTTATAAAATTTGTGATCTTAACCGTGTGCTGATCCAACTGAACCTAAACAAGGCCAGTCTACTGTTATCCATCGAGAAGTTCCGATGTCCACCTTCCGTCTCCATTGTCAGATCAGATCGTTGTCACCATTATATTGTATTGAAATCGGAACTTGACAGGTATGCCAAATTTCAGCTCAAGCGGTTGAGGATAACTGCTTTACAATTCAGTTACAAGATTCTACCCGGTTTCCACCCAGACAAACAACATACATTGCAAGTTAAATAAAAAGCTTTTAATAAAAACACAGCACCGCTATAACGTTCGTCATTCGTCGTTGAACACTATTATTAGAGACACTGGATTTACTGCGACCCTTTTCGACAGTCTGAATATCGTACACAATCTAATTAGTGAATTATATTAGGATTTTATATACTGTGAGGTAAGGATAGGGACGCATTTGAAGTAAAATATGATTTCAAGCTAAATTATGTATAAATAAATTATAAACAAAATATATACGAGCTTGAACTACTTATTTTTTTTCTCTATTGATAATGTTTTCATTTATTAAACAAAGAATTATCAATCAGTACCTGAATCATTTAAGATGTAAATAGTTAATTTTTATAGTAAAAGGAACGTTAGATAATGTGTGTATTTGAAAATAAATAATCTTAAACCAGGAGTTGCACTAGTTTTATTATAATTGGCCGGACAAGCAGATGGCCCACCTGATGTTAAGCGGTAACCTCTGCCAATAACAATGTATTACCTCATAGGTCACGTCCCCTTATGACGCGGACACGTGGCATTGCACTACATCCGCCATCCTGTGACAAAATGATTAAAAGACTCATTTATCTGTAATTTCACTGCCACTAATCGTACCGAAACACTATTTGCGGCAGAAATGAATCAATAAATAAATAATAATAAATAATGCTGAACAGTTCACATAACATTATCTAGCCCCAAGCTAAGCAGAGCTTGTGTTATGGATACTAGATAACTGATATACTTAATACAATACATTACATAGATAGATATTTTTATTATACATAGAAAATACTCAGAACAGTTTGTTCCGAGGCGGGAATGGAACCCGCAACCTCCGGCGTCGCACCGCGCCACAGAGGTCGTCAATAAATAGTTACCTATTATGGTGGTAATATTATTGCAGAGAAGCTCTTTCATAAAAAACCTGTACTACTAACATACCTATACTACATACTAACATACTTCACCACGCCGGTTCTTTCACCACTGACCACAAAGCCGTTGTCAAGACCACTATACCTCTAACTGGTCACTGATATAAATGTGTCTCAAAAGAGCCAATGACACGACGAACGAACTAACCTTTTGAATACCTGTTGATGGCTCAACTCATTTATTATTTGAAAGCTGAAGTGCTGAGTTGCTGTTACAAGTTTAAACTGTTTCTCTCGAGAGTTCGTTCAGCTGTGAATAGATTATGTTTGGATTCGTGTGAATTCAATTCTATGATTTTGTAGAATAATGGTAGTGAGTTTAAACACAAAACCTTTTATTAATAATGTTTTATTTATTTGTGTGTATTTATTTAATTGTTGTAGTTTTTGGTGTGTTTGGACCCCTCCGTCTTCACCTGTAGATGTTGTAAAAGCCAACTAAGCAATTAACTAGCGACTAGGGGATGATTAGGGACTTGTTCGGGAGGACCGGATTCGTTGGTATAAGATTTGTCCTGGCTGCTAGCTTATTATAGTACTTATAAAATAGAAAAGAATAGAAAATTCTTTATTGTACACCTTAATATTATATTAAAAAAAGAAACAAAACTTAACTACATATGTACAATAGGCGGTGGGAATGTGTTATTACTAGAAGAAAGCGTGTGGGAAGCAATGGTGGCGATGAGCTCACTACTTGTCACGTCTAATACTCCACGATGGTGCAACCCAGTGTGAAAAGAGGCTCAGTGAGGCTCTTCCTTCTCCCCCTTCGGGGAAAAAGGCATGTGTCTTGTATGAATGTAAGAATTAGAGAAATGGGTACATTCCTTTGCATACACAAACACAAATAATCTCCAACCCTAAACGCATACACCTTCTCCGTTCCATTGTGGATAAAAAAACATCATCTTTGAATTTAAAAATAAACCTACACTTAATTTGACTCCAAGCATTAAACCATTAGCCAAAAAAGTCTAAGACAACTGAAAATTAAAACGATACCTGCCAGGATCCCGGTAATAAATTCGTACCTTATACCTTGACCTAATTAAAGATGGCGTACCTATACACTGGCAGGATCTCGGAGGGCTGCGGTCACTCACTCTTCTCTATTCTATGTCCTGACACTTGCCACGGAATTGCTGCTTTCAATACAGTAGCGACAGTAGCAAATCGTCCTTTTAAAGCCTAACGCCCTTCTCATATTACGATACGCACAGGCGATTCAAGTATCCTGCAAGTCTCGGAGACTAGTCGCCAAGTATCTCACATACATTTGAATGCAGGCTAGTGTGCGAGCCTGCATTCAAATGTATGTGAGATACTTGGCGACTAGTCTCCGAGACTTGCAGGATACCTTCAGGATACTTGAATCGCCTGTGCGTATCGTAATGGGAGAAGGGACTTAGGCCACAGACTAAATATTAGTACAAGTACTTAGGCTAAGCGCGCACTACGACATTTAATTGTTGCGATTTTAAAATGCGAAATGAAACGATGAATGTAATACAAACGATTTTTGTTCGCAGTGCGCTGACTCTAATATATTGTTATTATTCACTGATTAGCGATTAGTATCTGAAAGATTTTTTTTTTATATACGGCTTTGTATGACAGATCAAGCAGATGCCCACCTAATGTTAAGCGGTACCCTCTGGCTATGAACAGTGCATTACCACAAAGGTCACGTCCACCTAGGACGCGCACTATGTGGCTGTATTTTCTATATATAATAAAAAATATCTATCTATGTAATATATTGTATTAAGAATATCAGTTATCTAGTACCCATAACACAAGCTCTGCTTAGCTTGGGGCTAGATAATGTTTTGTGAACTGTCCAGCATTATTTATTATTTATTATTATTAAATACGTAAGTATATAAATGAAAAGTATATAAATGAAAGTGTCAATCTAGGCTCTAGGCTACTGTTATCCCACTGCCAGTTTCAGCAAAACCGCAGGCAGAAGCTATATTATCCACAAAAGCTTAAATAATGCTTTTTACTTCTATACTGTGGCCCTACTAACTACGTGCACTCTGTGGCCTGTTAACTGTTGTGTATTCTACGTCCTACCCTAAAGGGACGCTAAGTCAATTAAGGGACTAATTCCTCAGAGGGCACGGAGTGACATAAGCGCCGGCGACGGCGGAAGTGTGGAAGTGTTGGGTTAATCTGGAGAAGGGATTGTTTTAGGAGAGAGATTCCTATAGGGTATATATATTTAGAAAACCTATTTCTTTTGATGAACTTCTAGGCATTAGATAGAGCATTCATTATGAGCATAGTAAACCCTAAGTGACTATACCAGACCATACCAAACATTCTGACGAAATAGACTTATACAAATTTGACTTGCATACCAAACAATTTGTACGAAATAAACGATGCACCGAAAATCGGTGAATTAGTATCGTGTGGTGTCGTTATCGTCCAATGTGAAAGCGCCCATTGTTGAAACTGGACAGTGACGTCATCTGATGTTTGTTTTCTTGGGATATGAGTACTTTTGTTAAGTTTTGGAATGTATCCTAATCTTACTATACTACGTAAGATTAGGATACTTTCTACAAACGTAAGAAAACAAGATCTGCTATTCATAGACTAACATCAGATGACGTCACTGTCCAGTTGCAACAATGGGGACTTTCATTAATAGATAGGTATACCTATTTTTTTTTGGCACTGCCTTTATAATGTTATCTTTTTTTGCCGAATGAAAACAACAGCTATGCTTAAGTGACACCTGAATGGTCGTTGAGGAAGAACACTGCCCCCCGAGATACAGTATACACTAGTTCCGGGGACGGTGAATGTTTAATGCACGCATCAAGCACTGTGGTCAAGAGCATAGCTTTTGTCTTACCTAAGGATAGTCGGGTCATCTGGAAGAAATCGTTTCATCGATAAGACCGCCTTTTGTAACATAATATATTCTAATTGTTTTTACATTAAGCTGCAATAAAGAACTTTTGAGTGTCTTCTTTACGAACAACTTTCTCCGGCCTGAGGTTGCAATGAAAATAGATGGACTGGTACGGATGGTGAATATTCCGTTGATATTGCATTCCGGCATTTTGTGGACGTGGACGTTGCAAATTTCCCTCAGGATCGGCACGGACAGGGTACACAATAAGCCGCAAACCGCTGACCAAGCCTAGGAAGAAAATAGCTGGTCCAGAACACGCAACGCCGTGGATGGATACGAGGGGGGGGGGGGGGTAGCGGGGGAGCAGTATCCATCCATAAAACATAGCCTAGCATTTAACGATAATTGGAGCTTCCTATTATTAGTAGTAGTAGTCGTAGTAGGTAGAGCTTTTTTGTGAAATAGTTCGTCCGTGGAAGTACTACCACCATACCTATTTCTGCCACAAAGCAGTAGTGCTCGCATTGTTGAGTTTCGGCTTGAAGGGTTATGGTTGCCGGTGAAATTACAGATACATGAGACTTTTCATCTTTATGTCTCAGGGTGGCGGGGGCAGTGCAATGCCACATAGGGTGCGTCCGTAGGGTGCACATAGGCAGACGTGACCTATGTGATAATGCACTGTTCATTAGTAGAGGGTACCTACCGCTTAACATCAGGTGGGCCATCTGCTTGATCCGTAATTCCAAGTTGTAAAACAAAAATAGTGAAATAATTTTAGAAATCGGATCAGTAGTTCTGGAGATTATCCATACTTACAAAGTCCTTCATGTAGTATGTAGGGTTGCAATCGACGGTCCACGTGGATCGAAAACCAATAACAAGAGTCCCGTTATCGGAAAGCCCGCTCGCAATGCGCATGATAGCGCGGAGGCTTGTTTTTTTATGTAATTGGCGTTGGTTTGCGGTCCACTTGGACCGCTCTCTCAAGTGGCAACTGCCATAAAAAGGCGCGTTGCGTCTTGCTAACTGTTACAAGTTCTCGACAAACCGACAATATTTCGATATATGTGGTACCGACTCGTGGTCACACTGGTGTGACTAGCAGGAATTTATTTTACTCGTGGTCACACTGGTTAAGACTCGTGGTGACCCTATTAGTGTGGTCAATTGAAATATTACATAATATTATCTGCCCTACTAGACGATGTCGGCGATTAGTTCATAATTCTTAATTTACCACGTGTGGAATTTTGCAAATTATTATCGGGTCGTATTCTTCTTTATAAAAAAAATCCTGGTAGTCACACCAATATGTGAAAATACGGTGTAACTACAAGTCCATAATGGATTTATGAAATATAAAACAAATAAATAAATAAACCGGCCAAGTGCAAGTCGGACTCGCGCGCGAAGGGTTCCGTACCATTATCTACAAAAACGGCAAAAACAAACACGTTTATTGTATGGGAGTCCCCTTAAATATTTATTTTAATCTGTTTTTAGTATTTGTTGTCATAGCGGCAACAGAAATATATCATCTGTGAAAAAAACTGTCTAACTATTACGGTTCTGGGGGGTTAGTGCGAGAATTTGACAGTATTCGAAACTATATGAAGTTTCGTTTCCTTCCATACATTTACTAGCAGCGCCCCTAGCGAAAACGAGGAGAAAACTAAGGACGCGGCCAGAAAATGTATTGAAGGAAACGAAACTTCATATAGTTTCGAATACTGTCAAATTCTCGTACTAAGGGTACTGGTGACAGACGGACAGCGAAGTCTTAGTCCCATTTTTCCCGTGTTAGGGTTCCGTTTTACCCTTTGGGTACGAAACCCTAAAAATATATACTTACCTAACATTGTTTTTGAGTGAGTTTACGGATTTAGATTACGTGGGCGTTGGCTTTAAACTGTACAAAACAAACTCTGTAGAAAATATGTATTTTTTTTGTGGACTACATGCGTCCCTGATTAATGTAGCTGTTCTATTTAGTCTGTGGCACTAGTGGGAGGGCATTGTCGCAGCAACTTAGGTTCCAAATGTTGGGTTAAGATCTCAACAAAGCTTGTTTATATTCCCACGACTTGTGAAATATATATACTGTGAAATGAGCTTGCTCAGCTTTTGCATAAAAAATGTTCAAACCTAGGTTTACTTTGGTAAAAAAATACTTAAAAAAAATACCAGTTCCATCAAAAACGAGCGAAGCGAAGTTTGGTCACTTATTTCTTCGATACGCACTTAGCTTTACTACTATTACTTATATATTCTGTGGCTTTACAATATTGCCTATTACATTTCTGCAATAGATACTTACTGCCATCATGATACACTTGCTAGATGATTTTTACAATACGGACGCACCCCAAATGTTAACTGACTTCAAAAATGGAGGTAATCAATTAATTTGTCTGCAAGGTACCTACCGTTAGGTGTGTTTTACGCCCAGATGGAAGTCCTATTCAAATGATTGTTTCGGTATTGTAGTATTGTATTCTGTATTGTATTCTGGAAAGTAACGATTGAATTCATCTGCCAACATTTGCAGGTGACATTTCATGTTTTCTTGTATGCTTTTCTTAAGGTCACGCTTGCGGCGCGAAATTCAAATTCTTTGGTGTTTTTTGCCCATTACAGCTCATCGACACTTCTTCTGATAGTGCACATACATATACCCTAAACACATTTTTACAGTGTTTTTTTTGTTTAGTTTAAGGGAATCGTAGCTAAACTGATGATATTTATGAGATACTATCAATTAAAACATGTGTGTTAAGTCTCCTTGTTCTCGCGAACTCAACTTTCGCTATCTAAAGAAGTGTTGATGAGCTGTAATAGGCAAAAAACACCGAAAAAATAGAATCTCGCGCCGCAAGCGTGAGCATTCACCTTAAACGTGTCATACTTTTTGTCATCAAGGAGTGCCAGAATGTTGAGAACGCACTATATTGTCCTTGCAAACTTGACTACAATTGAAATTTACGAATAAAAGCACGGTAGATTTGGTGGAACACACAACACGGCTGAGCAAGAAAAAAGAAAAAGTACAATTTACTCGTGTCATATTGTTTCGTCATAGTGACTTCCTCTCGGTCACCTCACCGGGCGCCGTACTCGCTACCACCAGCATGCGCTCATTCAAAGTTTGAATCTTTCGCGAACCATATTTTAGTTCTTGCGGACCCCTGTTGGTCTGCTGACCACTGGTTGGGAACCACTGCTGTACCGCGAATGATCACGAGATGGTCCCGTAAAACTTAAGGCTTCATGGTAGCGAGGCACGGGTATTCACCTAGTATTCCATAAGTTGGATCATCTAACCTGAAACACACCAAAACGTCATACCGATTCAGGCCGAAATAAAGCTCCTTTCTCACGGCAGTTTCCTGAGAGGCGTAACCGCCTCGTTTCCGAAGCAACGACCGTGGCGCGACGCTGCAAAGGCAAGCGCGGAAATTGCGGCAGACACTACGAGTTTAGCAACAGGTATATTGCTAGTTCAGCATTATTATCTGATTTTGAAAGGTTTAAGCTATATAACAATCTGGCAAAAGACTTATTACTCCAGTGACGACCTCTGTGACGCGACGGGGGAGTAATGCAAGAGGTTGCGGATTTGGGACAAATGTTTGTATGATCTTAAAAAAAACGGTTCTGTGTGTTGTGACATCATGGTACTCGTAGTTCCTAATACTGACGATACTGGGGATCCCAGTGTGGGATGAGGACTATGTTGGGCTGTTCGCTGTTATATTATTTATGAATGGATACCTTTGAACAGTGACAGGACTAATTTTAAGCAATCTATAAGAGGGTTATTACAAAGCGGGTTTTTTTCCCATTCCTATAACGCTACCAGGGACCAGTCAGTAGGCATTCTCTGTGTTTACAAAGAGTCCCAGGTTAATGCTACATGGAGGACAAGTATTTTATATATTGAAATTAGGAATTTTACATAATGGAGACTTTTCTTTATTTTTTAAAGTCAGTGCATTAAATTGTATTAAAAAGTCACTTGCCTCAGCTGGAACTCGAACCCAGTACATTTACAAAAAAACTGTATTTTTGTTATACTGATATAAAGGATCAATTCCTTCTCAATTCAAGTTGGAAAAAAAAACAACTTGAAATCTTAAAATAACTACATTTTAAGCATTTTCATAAATAAAAATACATTGCTAGTTTACGGTTCCCATATCGTCCCATGTAAACATAATTTTTACTTAGTTTCTGTGTCTTACTTAATTTCATGGTGTTCCTTTAATTTGAGATAAGTACCTACTATGTTATTGAAAAGGAATTGATGCTTGTAATTTACCCTTTTAATAGGTATCATAAAAATACAGTTATTTTGTAATTTACGGAGTCAAGTTCCGGCTTAGACAAGTGACTTTTTATATCCTTGAATGCAGTATAGGAAAGTCTCCATTATGTAAAACTGCCTAACTTCAACATTGAAAGTAGCTACTTATATTCCATGTAGCATGGCCGTGGGACACACTGTATAGCCAAGCCGTTATTAATTTCATACTTAATTTAAGACAACGTATCTACATATACTTACATACGTACATGCATACACACACGCCTTTTTCCCCGAAAGGGTAGGCGACCCTCAAATGGGCCTCTTTGGGCAATGGGTTGCACCAGCGTTGGATATAGACGTGACACGTGGTGAGCTCATCGCTACCATTGCGTCTCACGACTGAAACTTTTAATGCTTTCTTCCAGTAGTAATACATTCCTTAAATAAGCTAGCAGCCAGGACAAATCGTATACCAACGAATCTTGCCAAGAAGTCCGGGTAATCCTTAGTTGGCTTTTATGACATCCACGGGAGGAGATGGAGGGGTCTATTCTTGGGCCGGACACACCACGGGATATCTACATTTATGTGTGTTTTACTGCTCTAAATAACCATGATAATTTTTAATTTGATGAAGTACCTTATGTTTTGATATGTTATCCGAATAGCGTCATAAATCGCGAGTTTTGAGGGTACTTCACTCTCTAGTGTGTTATTCACGCATTCATTTCGCACGGAGACTCATACGAGCTCATACGATATTTTTAATTTGTGTATTTTAAAATTTGTTGTTAAATTGGTGAACTTTTATTTTAATTTGTGAATCGATATACCGTGTTGAAAAGTTTTAGTGATGTTCAAAAACATGGATTGAAAATGGTGGATTGGAACATTGAGGTAAGGATGAAACTTGTTATATTTAAGTAAGTAGTATATATTATTTAGTTTTTAGGGCCCTAGAATAAGTGACTAATTCTTAATCCAAAATTATGTCAACTTAAGCCTTTTTTTTACATTTTGTGATGGCAATTCCTAAAACATTTGTTTGTGGTTAAGAGTATTCTCAAAGAACAGGGTGTTACTCGTAGAACCTAGTTCCTTGTAATACAGTGTTTAATTTTTCAAACTTGCTATTTCCAAGATGTTTTATAAATGAGCGACTATTACTAATAACAATGGCTATGTACAAAAGTTTAGGTGGTTGCTTTCGCTAGTGGCGCGAAATTCAAATTTGTTCGTGTTTTTTGCTCATCACAGCTCATCAACGCTTCTTCAGATAGTGAAAACCCCTTTATGACCATTCGGTTGACTTTGCAAAATGTTGAAATCCCAAAATGTATAATTTCCAAGAATGTTGAATCCTTAAAAGTTGAATTTGCAGCATGTTGAATCCTAAAATGCTGATTTGTCAGTAATTGTATGACCTAACACACAAGTAGTATCACATAAATACCATTAGTCTACGATTGTGCTTCAATGGTTTTTACAGTGTTTTTTGTTTCAACCACATTCATACCACTAATGATATAATGTGATACTATAAATTAAAAGTTGTTTGTTAGGTCATATAATTACCGGCAAATTAGTTTTGCTATCTGAAGAAGTGTTGATGAGACATGATGATGAGTAAAAAACACGAAAAAAAAAAGTATTTCACGCCAGAAGTTAAAGCAACCACCTTAACTCAAATATCTCAATATCACTTTTTTTTATCTTTGATTGACCACGATCTCACCTGTTGGTAAGTGACGATGTGGCCAAAGATAGAGCGCAAAGATCTAGAAGGGACATAATTCACTCTAGCCTTGAAGAGACCCAGATTATACCTTCTACTGGGACGCACTGTTATTTTTTATTTCAACCCAAATTTTACTTCAGGGCTTTAAAAATAGTCTACGATGCGCCACAATAAGGTGAATATTATATAAGTGGCTGCGATTCCATATTAGAAGTAACTAAACCATCTGCTCGCCACATAGTGCGAAAACAGTTCCAGCTTCCCACCTCACACTGTAGGACAAAATAGTGTCTTAACGCTTCTTCTAAGTTATAAAGTGTGCAACACAAACTGTTACTATAATTCATGAGCTAAACCTTTTCACTGTGACGCGCGACGTAGTCAGGTATGTGGTAAAGTGGCTGTTTCCGTGGAAGCGAGCTTTGCTTGCGACATTCAAGCCAAAAAGTCGTAGCTTGTCGACTTAGTGGGAATTCAGATGTCAGACGTATACTGCAGAACAAATAATTTTGTGAATAATATATTTTTCAATACTTACAAGCTTTTATGAAATTAGTGATCGTTACCGTGTGCTGATCAAAATGAGCCTAAAATAGCTTTTTTTTGTAATTAAACACGGCCAGTCTACTATTATCCATCGAGGAGTTCCACTGTCCACCTTCCGTCTCCATTATCAGATCAGCTTGCTGTCACCATTATATTGTATTGTCATTGGAACTTGACAGGTATGCCAAATTTCAGCTCAATCGGTTGAGGATATGCTTTAAAATTCAGCTGCAAGATTCCACCCGAATTCCACCCCGACAAACATTATTGCAAGTTAAATAAAAACTTGTAAAAATATGTCCATTTAAAATTTCATAGCTTACATGAAGTTTACGTTGCTGACCACATAAATGTCAACGGATTCATATTTAAAAACGTTTTTTTTACCCAACTGCGGCAATCCGAAATAGGAGTTTGATATGTGTTTGAGATGTATGTATCTGTATATCCGTCCCTATGTTCCCTCGTAACTACTAAATGGCTAAACCGATTTTAATGAATCATAAAGTATGTTGTTAGATTCCTATTTAACCCATTGGCTTATGGCCTTGGTAAAAAAAAAAACGGTGTTTTGAACCCCCTCCGCAAAAAGAGGGGTGTTATAAGTTTGAACGCTGTCTGTGTGTGCTCTGTCGTCTGTGGCACCGTAGCTCTTAAGCGGGTGAACCGATCATGGACTTAGTCATGGAACCGATTTGAATGCGGCTTTTTTTATTTGAAAGCAGGTTTTCTAGCGATGGTTCTTAGACATATTTTATCAAAATGGGTCAGCCGCTTTAGTGCGTTTTTTTTTTAAAATTACTTCTTGTAGTTAAAATAGCTTTTGTTTTATTCGCTATGATGTAAAACGACGTACGTCAAAAGAAGACAAAAGCAATTTTACCTATAAAAGGATTAACAATTGATTATGAATAAGGGGGTTAGAATCTGAGCATAATAAGGGCACGCCTAATATCTAACGAAATCGCCTTGGAAAAAAATAAGGTGGTATTATCATGGCCGCCACTACACCTCACCTTTCGGTAATGCTGTTGGTCGCTACACGGTTTCCCTCTTTACGTCAGTAAGCGGCTTCCTAACCTCACCGTCCGGCCACCGAAAACGCCGTGAGACTTTTAGATTCGATTAGTTTGTTGCTCTAAGAAGGTGTTCTATCTAATCATAGAAAATATACATTTATTTACAGAAAGAATAATACAACTACAAGTAATTAATTTTGTAGAAATAAAAATAAATCCTCAACGCAATGAAACGGCTGAACCGATTTTGATCAAACATAGCTAAGAACACTCCCGACTAATCCACCTTTCAAACAAACAAAAAATGGTTCATCCGTTCGGGAGCTACGATGCCAGAGTCAGACACACAACAGACACACACACAGACATACACACACACACAGACGACACGTCAAACTTATAACACCCCGTCGTTTTTGCGTCATGGGATAAAAATACAAGGTATGTACAATTAAAAAAAAAAAACTGTTGTTCTACCTGAAGCCCGCTGCTAATGATCTAAAGGTAGCTCAACTGATCCAAATCACTACCAGACAGAAGCGTTCCTAAGATGCTGGCTGCATTGCCACGCTGAATGGCAATACGCGTATTATGTCGTATATATGGCGTTGAGCCAGAAAATACATTTACCTAATAACTTATTGATAAATAATTTATTTCTGTTATTAATAGTACATTATGGTACAAGTGTGTAATGTTGGTTATTACCGCTAACGGCTCTTAAGAGAGCCAAGGACGGTAATCATCAATACACACGTGTATCATAAGACGTTTTTCAACACACTAGTGAATAAAATAATAACAAAACAGAAATACACACTCTGTGTATATGTTCAACTGTCTCTATAACTCACTAGTGAATAATAGCAATGAAAAAGTCACAGTTTGATAACAGATGTCATTATGTGCCTAATTGTGGTGAAATTAGAGCCAGTTTATGAGCAAGTGTGTTGAAAAAAAAAACATTTCTCTACCCACACGTATTTTCGGCTTGTTTTTCATTAATCCCTTATAATTGGATGCATAATTAATAAACTCATTATCGGTCAATTGTAATCTCAATACAGCAATTACAGCGTCTCTTGAAGCTCACTAATTGACTTGTTGACCCACGGCAAGCTCTGGTGGTAATTCATAAAAGGCAGCACTTTAGTCGGTAGGAGTTTGGACCGTAAGGTATCGGGTTTAAAGATGAAATTAGGAGTAGATCGATTACATGAGTAATTTTGACTAAGTGGAGATATTATTAAAGCAGGTAAGGACATTACTTAATAGCGAATGAGTAATTGGTGTAGTTGTGTTGCTTAAATATAATTATTGCATGCTCTAAATCTGATCATCTATCTACTTTTTATTTATGATTAGGATGTCAGTCTGTAAGCCAATGTTTTACAATTATTATAACTTCAGACTTTGTATACTAACTAACATTAATTATAAGATTTAATTTATGAACAAAATGGATGTCATGTGAATTTTTTAATGTGTGAAATCTGATTATAAACAAATATCTTATCTTATCTTATCTTTAGAAGGGTTATAAAAGACTGTTGAAAGAGACATTTTTTGACATGACAATTTGCGAACGGAGCCTGTTAAGGACGAGTTTAGGCTCATTTCGATCAGCACACGGTTCCGAACACAAATTTTACAAAAGCTTGTATTGTATAATATATTTTTCACAAAAACCGTATTTTTAGAGGTTTGTCCGCCCTCAAAAAATAACAAACCTATTAAGAGGCGTACAACAGCTAAATTCCATGACTATCTAACTCAGTAAAATGCAGGTAAGTTAAAAAAGTGACAGAACAGCGCCCGCGCTATGACAAGTGAATGAAAATCACGAAAAACAAATAATTGCTGCTTATTCGAAAATATAAATTGACCATGCCCTCTAAAATAATATTATTTGTTCCTCTTATTAATTTTATCAATGTACGCTGATAGGTAATAGAGATATTTACGTTAAAAGCACATTGTAGAGGTAAGTTCACGATTTTTTTATCTAGAAAACTTATCGAAATTGTGTTTTGACTCGTTCGTGGCGTTTATTATGATGAAGATTCCCAATATATTTGTTGTTGTCTTAAACTGTGTAGATTTTGCAAAAAACACGTTTAAAAAAGCCTATTTGACTTTTGACAGCCTCTTAAGTTTTATTTCCATTCACGGGTAATTTGATCTTTCTGGGATCCAATTCTACTAAAACAATTGTAACAATTGTATTAAAATTGTTAATGAATTATCTCATGCTTGTCACTTTTGACACTTGGTATTTTACTGACATCAATGGTTTTTCAATTGCATTATAATTGTGACCATTTAGAAACAATCGTAAAAATTCGTAAAATTATAAATTTAACAGACTACCATTTTTAATGACAATAATTGAATTGTAATTGAATAGTACAAACATGTTTTTACTTTAAAAAATTGTAGGATTAGTCCCCTGGTGGTATACTTATAGCGAACCAATAGGACCTCAGGCTCAGTACTCTGTGGGTACAGCCAAATATGTAGTACCTCCGTATAACTATTATGTAGGTATAGGCTACCGTAGCATATTAACTTGATAAATTGTATCAGACCGATGAAACGCTATTGATTAGCGACGTCAAACAGAAAGCACTGTTAATTAACATTATGACATCGACTGACATCAATTTAATATCATGTAGGTATTTATCCTTTGATCAACACTGGTTTTGCAATCTTCCTCTATGTATGTGGTTAGTTGAATGCTTAGAATATAGAATAAACCAGAAGGTACGTACGATGCTATTAGTAAGGGGCGCTGTGTCGCCAAAACACAATGACTCCCCCGCGCCAATCATACTCCCCACCAGTAGGAGTAGTAATATTTTGGTGATATTGGCAACAATGACAAAATGGACGCTTGACTTTTTTTCTTTTACAGTATGGTGTAATCAAAATCCAATAGTTAAACCAAAAATATATTTAAATGTAATACTTGCGTATGAAATGTGATTCTATCCTTTTTCTTTATACGCCTAGCAGAATTTTTAAATGTGGAAACTATACACGATGGCATATTCACAAGAAAATCTTTTGAGATCGACACGAATAGCCGCACGGCCGACCACAGACAAAACTAAACTGGTAAACTATTCTCATGAGACTAGTTTGCGTGGTGACAGTTTTTACGCGTGACACGGGTTCTGGTTTATTCTATCTTCTAAGGTTGAATGCTGATTAAGTTAAAGACCAATTCTAAATGTAATCTTTGTTCTCATAAAATACGAGTATCTTCAGTCATTAGACTAGATTTTGATGTTCTAGGGCCACAATATGTACGACCCTGTCAAAACCACTGATGACCTCACGAAAAAAGTCCACTATTCTTAAAAATTACGTGTTTTATATAACTTCATCTGTTAGATACTTGTGTGTTGGTCAAATCTTACAACTGAATTTCAAACCAGTTTTTGCAAACCGATCGACGATCGAGGAGTTTTGCATACGTCAAGTTATAATGTTACTTGTCACCTCGAGGGTACTAGCTGAAAATCAGTGTTTGCTCTTTGAGCAAGTTAATTTGCTGAGCTATGTGACCCATTTGTTATGCTGCAACACACACGTACTTTTAGTTATAGTTTTTATATGGTTTAAATGTTTATTTTAGTGCACTGCATTGTTTTTGTGTATAATGGTTTTATTATCTAGTTTTTAGTGCACTGTCTTTTATTTTGAATGTACGTGTGTGATTGGAAATACAAATAAACGTTGTATCTACTATCTATCTATCCAATGCCATTACATTGTTTTATTTTAGTTTATTTATTGGATAAAGTCTATGGCCTTTAGCAATGATACTACAAAACCATAATATAATGATGATGATCTGATGATTGAGACGGAAAGTGGACAACGGTAATTAATAGTAGCCTAGCAGTGTTTGGGTTAATTCTGATCAGCTCACGATTTTAACCACTAGTATCATAGAAAATTGTTTTTAAAATTATATGTTTCAACAACAACTTATTTACTACGCTGTTGGCCGAAACAAACAGTGTAGTCAATCGATTACGTCCAAATCAACCGTTTATAATCGTATCACTGCGTAGACGTAAATTATCTTGCATAAATTAATATTAGATAATCATTTAAAACATTTTCAGACTCGTTGCAAGGTCTGCCATCTAGTCTTCTGCTGCGGAGACTGTCGTTGGGGACACGAGAAGGATACCCACGGACTAACATTCGACTGCCCGATCTGCAGAGGGTTCAAATTCCTTTGCAAACCCGGAACTTTGAACCAAGACTTTATAGAACATCTTGCTGAAGAACATCTTCCACTACATTGCAATAAATGTGAAGAAACATTCATTAATATGGAAGACCTCATAAATATAGACAAGTGTACCAGCATTTCAGAACTAATCATAAATACTAGCGTACCGTCTAAAGATTTTGAGGAAAAGTTTGATTCCATTTATGAGAAGTCTAAAAGTATTAACGAAGAAAACTGTGAAGGTATCATTGTTGTTAATAAACGTACTAAAACTGCAATAATCACTCCTATTATGAGAAAGAAACATTTAGTAGATTATGAATGCAGTGATACCGATGAAGACCAAGAGGATGTTATGAAAACACCACATCCTAAGCTATCTGATAAATCTCCTAAAGTGAAGAGGCAAAGATCTCAAACTCCTCATGTGAAGAAGTTTTTGTTGAGACAGAAAGTGGTTGAAGTTTATGAAGAAATTATTGATGAAGAAAATAATTCACCTAAAACTACGCCGAAGAACGAGAATGGTTCAAGTAAGCACCTTTTTAGCATTTTATATATCGAAATGGTTCAATGACCTACATTTCCAATGTAATGGGAAAAATTCTGCATAATTCCGCCGTTTGCTTTTGTAAATTTAAATAACGTTCCTTGTTTTATCATAACGGACAATAGAATATAAAATGTGTCAGGTATGTTTATTCCGTTTTGAAGACATTTTATGCCCATACATTACATCAGCTCCAAGCAAACAAAGATGTTTTCATCTTGAAAGAGATTAGCTAGATTACATTAGATTGAACAGTTTAGTTATTAGTATATACTCGGAACTATGGTAAGGTCTAGGTATATATTTATGTTGGTTTGTTTTACTTGTGCACCGCCGTCTTTTGATTTTAATTATGCTGTCCTTATAAAGATTGTCTGAAAGAGATCGCTTTTAGCGATAAGACCGCCCATTGTACGTTACTATTATGTTTTTTTGTTCTGTTATCTTTTTATTGTTCTGATTGGTATGCAATAGGTGTTTATCTATCTATCTATCTTGAGTTTTCTGTTTTAATTTTTGTTTTAAGTATTATAAATTTTTTTAGAGTTCCGTACCCCCACAGGTAAAAGCGGAACCTTAAAAGGATCACTTTGTTGTCCATCTTACTGTCTGTTATGACCCTTATTCTCAGGCACGTCTAAAGGTGTCAACTTGAAGTTAATACCAAACTAGTGGAACACCCGCGCCTTCATCCGCGTGGAGATTTGTTTTCAAACAATCTTCAACACCGACACGTGTTAAGGAAATTCGTTCCTTCTACACCACTAGACCATAAAAAGAATGTATGCTCTTAACGTCCGTTTAGGCTATGTATTGATAGTCAGTTAGTCAGTCAGTCGGTCTTGTAAAGATTTTATATTATTATACTTTTATGTAGAAGGATGAGACCTTACTCATTTTTGTATGGATATCGTGAAAATGTACATCTTTAAGAGTACTTCCAGTAATCTCAAACATCTGAAATTCGAAATTATTGTAGATTTTGTGACACAAAGCACTAATTTCAAGCAATTTTGACTTATTTAGTATAGAATGGGATTGTGATTTTTGTATTAAAAAGTTCAAGTAAATTCACTTGTAAGGAACCATCGCTCTTGTCCGTTTATTTATTTTAATTAATTTTACTATTAGTTCTGTCATATACAGTCCAGCCTATTCAAATTGGGGTTTAATTAATTTATTATAAACTAGCAACTCAGCCCGGCTTCACACGGGTAGTTTCAGGATGAAAAACAGCCCCTCCCCCCCCTAACCCCCCCTCCCCCGGTAGCCTATGTCACTCAGGGTGAATGTAGCTTTACAATGGTGAAAGACTTTTTGAAATCGGCAATGTCGTTTTTGAGTTTATAAATTACAAACAAACATACACACACACAAAATAAAAATCTTTCCTCTTTATAATATTAGTGTAGATATCATTGTTACCAATCTCTAGTCTCTTATTTAAAAATTAATGTTATAATAGTACTTACCAAGTTATTATGCAATTTTAATTATTAAGTTCCAGAAACCCAAAACGAGATGACAACGCCCACCTCTCACATATCTAATTTACTCAAGTTGACGAAAACGGTGACGACCAGCACTCCAACGCACCCCGTCATTGCAGGATGGACCATGTTCCCGGAGCAAAACGCTGACTCCCCACTCTCTGAAATTGAGAACAATGAAAGTCCTGGTCAAAGTACTACTAATGAGGTTAGCCTTTTTTTTGTCGAGTTGGAAATCTGCAAACAGATACCGTATTGCATTGAGGATGCAATACGGTTATGTGAGGTTCACGGACTCGTGGACTCACTAAAACCACCCCGGTGGCCATCCTCTGCGCATGTCGATGGGCTCCGGGGTCTCCTACGGAACGCACCAGTGCCCATCTCGTGCGACGCGCAAAAGGGCCCATTCCTTGGTTGGCCAAAAGCCAACCACAAACACTCCCTCAAAATGTGTCAGCACAGGGTCCACTCTGTGCTGCCACCGTCCAAGGGCTCGTAGGGGGGTGGCCAGAGACTAACGAGGTAAGCCTATTTTGACCATGCTGTCATCATCATCAATATCGTCAGCCTGTAGGAGTCCTCTGCAGAAGAGCTCCCCCATGGAGTGCTACAACAAAATGACGCAAGCTGCCTCTATCCAACTCACTTCTTGCTACTTGCAGAGTACCTCCCAAGACTATGCGACATGAAGGGAAAGTGACTTAAATATTGTAGATAGGAGGTTTTGCTGAAATGGGACTTTATTTTATTTTTAAAACTTAGTAATCCTGCATTCAAAATTTTCTAAAAATTACTTGCTTCGTCTGGGAATCGAACTGACTTAAATGAAAAATTAAAATAATTAATTTTACGTTATTTTTTTGTTTTGATTTCATGTTACGTAAAAGGAATTATTATTTTTTGTCCATTCTTCGATTGGCATCATAAAAATAAGGGTTGATTTTTTACATTTACCTAAGTTGGTTCGATTCCCAGAAGAAGTAAGTAATTTTTAGAAAACATTTGCTTGTAGTATTACTATTTTTTTTAAATAAAATAAAGTCTCCTTTCCGCAAAATATCCTATCTACAATATTTAAAGTACTTTCCCTTCATGTCGCATAGTCTTGGTACGCCCTGTATACATCAATGCACCGAGGGGGCCTTCCTAAACGTTGTCGTCCAATTTGTGGTCCCCACTTGAGAACCTTTATTCCTCAATGGTTTTCAGTAAGCATCATACGCATGGAAAAGTGATGGAAACCCGCGGTATTATTTTCTTACAGGCTGAAGTTCGATTTTGATTACCAGTTTACTGTTCATTGTGTTTCAAATATTTTCGCTCTTGTAAAAGCGCAATGAACAGCAAACTGGTAATCGACATCGATTAGACAATAACGCTTGCCAGTTGGTAGTTGGGTTTGTACCGGCAAGCGCCCGAAAACCAGCGCCGTCATCTTGCATGAACACCATGGACCTACTACCCAAAATGAACACAGACTAACTCGATTCAAAACCTGTACTCGCAGTATTGGTATTCCCTTTCGACAACACTACCTACTAAGGATTTGAATTTTCTTTATAAAAGTTTTGCAAGATATTTTCACTAAAAGTTCCACTAACAATTGAGAATTCTGTTCCAATATCGAAAACTTGTTACAGCACTTTAGTTTTATTTGGAATCTAGTTTTATTTCTATGGAGTTCCATTTCATTTACATTCTTTTCTCCTAAAAAGCAACTGCTATCCCGCATTGACCTCTTCGGACATAATATTCCAGGCCTCGAAATCGGAAGTGCTTCCGAAACTGAAGAGCATCATCATTTCGAACGATCGCCGTCTCGGCAGCCAGGACAGCTCCGAGAAGCACGTGACCTTCCAGGAGTCAGGAGTATCTGACGGTTCTGTGAAGAAGAAGGTCACATTTGCTGATAATACCGTGTTTGCGCCACAGGATATAGCGAAAAGAGGTAACATCTACAAACTTACTTTCATAATAATAACAAGATTTGACGAAAATATTTGGTCTTATCGTATGGCACTATACAAGATAAACCAAAGATTCAACACACCTTTGTTGAGTGTTATGTAAAACTAGTGGAATGCCCCGACTTCTTCCGCGTGGAGTTGCAATTTCGGAAATTCCTTTCTAAGTGCACCCAGACCACAAAAGGATATCCTCCATGTTTGTCCCTACCGGAAGTACTTTTATTTTTCTTCTTCATATACGTTTTGTGCACCACCTACATAAATGAATCCACAATACACAACGGTTAGCTGGTAGAAAATGCTTCTTAGCATTAAGTTCGCCTATGTACATTGTTTGTTTTGTGCAATAAAGAATATTCTATTCCTTTCTATATATTTTTTATTTTTTTTATTTTATACTACTGGAATGGCGGAGCAAGCAGATGGCCCACCTGATGTTAAGCGGTAACCTCTGCCTATGAACAGTGCATTACCTCATAGGTCACGTCCACCTAGGACGCGCCCTATGTGGCATTGCACTGCGCCCGCCACCCTGAGACATAAAGATGAAAAGTCTCATGTGCCTGTAATTTCACCGGCACCCTTACCCTTCAAACCGGAACACAGCAATGCGAGCACTACTGCTTTGCGGCAGAAATAGGTACGGTATTTCGATGACTAACGACTTAGACTGTTCTTCACTAATTAGTTAGTCACGCAAAGTTTTTATTTTTATTTATTTAATTCTTTTTTGCACAAAACACAAGGAAATTGTACAAACGGAGGACTTAATGCTAAGCAGCATTTTCTGCCAGTCATCCAAGAGGATGATACATAAAGGTTGGCGTGCTAAAACTAATTACAAAAGAAAGATAATATAATATAGCTTAGAAACTAATTTGCCTTAAAATAAATACATACATATAACAAACAACATACTTATAATTGAAATGAATAGATAATCATTCCTAACATAAAATAAAAATAAAATATCTATTTAATATCTGTTCAAATAACTATAATGAGGTAAAGTTTGTTAGTGAGGTAGGTAGTATAATTAGTCATAGTCATAGTTATTGATAGTGAAAACGGTTAGAAAATATTCGTAGTACAGACAATGTACAATATACATTTAGCATAAGATCGGCTGAATACTCCACATAACATTTATAAAATCAGTAAACATTTAATAATCATATAAATATTATAATTAGTTTATATCAATGGTAATATCAGAGAATTAATTTATGTCAAAATAATAATAAATAGTTTTAAAATAAATCTTGAAATTGGTACACCATCTGATCCACAAGCCATGATTTTAATTTGTTTTTGAAAGATAGCATGCTCTAATTTGGACGCACGTTTCTCAACTCCGTAACGGTCAAGCGGATTGGGATGATGCTGAGGGGGGCAGGGGGACAGATCAAGGGGGGGGGGTCTCGAGACCACGAGCCATGGATTAGGCCAGTATAATGTAAAAGGAATTCACGAACTAATTTCATTAGTTGACACGTATCAATTTAACAACTTCGGTGGTTGACTAGGCATCAGTCTGTTCACTCTCATCACTTGAGAGTATACATTCGTCACGTCACTGGTTCTTTCTTGGCTACTTTGCGCTAGACCAGTGACCAGAGGCCACAGCCCGAGTTTTGGAGAATAATCGTAACAACGCTGATTGTGACGATCGTCCATGATACGCTATCAATTAACCAGTGCCGTTTATTTCAATCGCACCCACACGGACGATTATCTTTATCGTCGTCGTTGGATGCTGCAAAACTCAGGCTGAGGCCTCAGGGTCTAGGTATGGTGGATTCATCAGTAGAAACATATAAGATCGAGTTTTTAACGAAAATTTGTTTTGCATTTCCAGTATTCAGAAAACCAAAACGAATGCTAACTCCCGGTCCTCAAAAACCAAGATTCGCCCACAATCCTCGCTTCCAAGCTCTCCTTAACCGCTTTGAGAACCAGGGCATCATTATGGCTAGGACTCCTATAAACAATAGAGAGAAGCCACAGGAAAGTACCCCACCAGTCGGAGAACTTAGTACCATGCCTGCAAGAGCTATCAATTTCAAGGATGATAGTCCTATGGTCGAAGCTGATAATTTTTCGAAAGAATCCAATGATTCGTTCAAAAGCTGTTCTGGATCCCCCGACATTAACAATGCTATAACTGCTCTAACTGCTAATATCGCTGGTACGCTGCAGACCTGTTTACATTCAGCTTTCAAAACCACTGAGGAAGAAACTGAGATACAGTTTAAGTTTGTCATAACTAAGAAAAAAGTTAGCGTGAAGAGAATTGCAGAGAATTCTGAAGGTATATTTTTATATTGGCTTGGTTTCGCAATCAATAAATAAAGGTTTTAATAATAACTCAGCGAGTTAACTACTTAGAGGTTAAATCCTTTCGTAAACTTTTAACTTACTGAGCAGATAAAGTGGTGATTAAAACTACTGGGGGATTTTGAAACGCAAATACTTGTTTACTGAGCAGTAATATTTGAAGAAACTTACTCTTAGTAAGTTTTTACTATTTGATTACTTAGTTTACTTATTGATTGTGAATCAAAGCCAGTCATCTTACTGTCCCAATCATAAATATCAGATACGATGTTTGGATGTTTCTTTGATGGAGACGACCTCTGAGGTGCGGCGGACGAGTTACCGGCTGAGATGCAAGAGGTTGCGTGTTCCCGCTGCGGGACAAATGTTTGTGTGATCAGCAAATATTTGTTCCGGGTCTGGGTGTTGTGGTTACATGGTATTTATAGTTCCTAATACCCACAAGGATCCTAGTGTGGGGACTCATATATGTGACTGCTGGGTGTTATGTTATGTTATGTTTGTTACTCAATCACGCAGAAATGGCTAAACAGATTTCGAAGATTTTTTTACACATAGATTACGGCATGGATTGAGCTATACCTAGGCTACTTTTTATCATAATAAAATCATGGCAAAGCTGCGAGTGGACACTAGTAACAAATAAACAAAGCTTGTAATCGATAATTTTGAACCACTTATGGCTTGACCCTTTGATCAGACTACCGTGACTAGCCGGGCTCCGTGGTACTCTTGATCGGACTACAGAGACTGGTGAGTCTCTGTAGTCTGATCAAACGATTGAGACACATTTTGTCCACATGTGTAGTGTAGAGCTGATCTGATAATGGTAACGGAAGTCAAGGTGACAAGGTGGATAGAACTACTCGAAGATTGTTAGACATGCCGTGTTTGTGTTTATTTTAATCAGCTTACGGCTTATTTTCTTGACATCATATTTTTATAGAAAATTATTCTGCTTTAAAGGTATAGAAAACACTGGAGAATTCCATAATAGTGAGGATCCTAATAAAGAGAACATGTGGTCCAGCGTGGCGCGGGCAGTGAGAAATGTATTTTGGGGCGAACATGGCCCTCATTTCGGTGAGAACTTTTCTTTATTTGACACTTTCCTTTGATGATTGAGGTTGAGTGGCTTTTGCTCGGGTTTCTTATATTGAACCACTATTTTACTTCATGTAATTTAGAAGATTTAGAATTCTATGATGTTTATTGGGTATAATGATATGTTGTTGAATACTAAGACTATTTCATGCGCTACGGTGCTACAAAATAATTAAAAGCTTTTTATATACAAACACACATACATTTGTCAACCTCTGTGGCGCGTCGGGCGAAGGTTGGTCTGCGACGTAGGAGGTTGCGGGTTTGATTCCCGCCTCGGAACAAATATTTGTGCGATCGCAGATATTTGTTTAGGGTGTTCTGGGTATTTTCTATGTATAATAAAAAATATCTATCTATGTAATATATTGTATTAATTATATCAGTTATCTAGTACCCATAACACAAGCTCTGCTTAGCTTGGGGCTAGATAATGTTGTGAGAACTGTCCAGCATTATTTTAATTATTTATTAATTCATAGATACACGTCTTTTTCCCCGAAATGTTAGGCAGAGCCTCAAATGGGACTCTTTTCACTGTGGGTTGCACCATCGTGGAAAATAGACGTGACAAGTGGTGAGCTCATCGCCACCATTGCTTCCCAAAATTGACTCTGCTAACGCTTTCTTCCAATAATTCTTCCACATTCCTTAAATAAGGTAGGAGCCAGGATAAATCTTATATTACCAACGATGATAAAGATAATTGTTATCATTTACTGAAGGAGTCCACTGTTGGACAATAAAAACCATGGTAAACAGTTTTGAGCTGCCTCCATACACAACCATTTTTTTTTTTTTTAATACTACCAAGGTAGCTATAGAGCATACCTGCCTGTTGAGCGCTTACCTGGTGGTAAGCGGTTACGGTAGCCTATGGACGCCTGCCTATGGACACGCGCGTTGCCTTTACAAATTTCCAAACACCCCTTTTGAAGAACCCCATACTGTAGTCGCTAGTATTATTAATCCTCTTCACTTCCGTCACGTCATTTGATTGATAATATAACATTAGTTTCCCAGAAAAGTCTTCAAAGTTTACCTAGCCTATAAGTAATAATGCCAGCTCCAAATTCCACACACTTGCTCCCAATTTCCCAATAAAAACATGAAGATAATAAAGGAAAACAATCGCGTACACAGCAGGATATAAGCTAGCTATTCCCGCGGCTTCGTCCGCTAAACTTGCCACAGGAAATTGCTCAATTTGGACTTGCTTTGATCATCCGTGAGACGGGGATTGCTCGGCCGCTCGCAACTAAACAGGCTGTCTTAGAATAGGTATATGTTATCCTAAATGAAGGTTGGCTAATACTCAGCCTGAAAAAAACTATTTTTCAGGCTTTATTCTGTTTACAAAATACCTGATGAAATGTTGTTGATACAAAAATAATTATAACATATTTTAAAAAGAGGCATCGCTGAGAATGGTGTCGGTAGAATCGTGTCTGTTCTTTTGCTTAATAATTTGACGACATTTATTTGTGTTATAATTTTTTATGTGTTCTGTTCATCAAATATCAGTTTTATTGAATGAGTGTAGATAAAGAAGTGTATGTAACTGCACATAACTAAGTATTAAAATTAATACTTATGTTATGTATGCTGTTATGCAACAGTTTCATAAACTACTATTATGTATTTAAAAACTTATTTTTCACTTGTATTTCAAAACAACTTAAAACCTTCAAGAAAACGAAATCGAATCACTTTCACGATAGCTTTTTAATATCACTCTCTCAAAGTGAAGTCCCAATCGAAATGTGTGTCAAGTACGTTATGAAAACAGTAAAATATTCCAAGTAGCTCATTGGAAGCGGCCCAAAAATTGCAGGCATTAAAATTCATGTACCCTGGACGCGCTCCAGAGGGTGACAAACAGAATTCAAATTGTAAAGGAGATTGCAAAAGTAAGATGGTGAATAAAAACTTTTTGTCAAAAATAATCGACGAGGATGGGATTCGAACCCACGCGTGCAGAGCACATTGGATTAGCAGTCCAACGCCTTAACCACTCGGCCACCTCGTCATATGACACGGAGGCATAATTTGCTGATAGCAACATTAGTAGGCAGTAGTGGTACCTACTTAAGACATTAAAACAAATGATTGTAATTTAGTTTCTTACTTGGTACATTTACTAAACTTTACTTGAATGTTTATTTACGAGTACTACATTAGAAAATGACTGTCCTGAAATCAAGCTATTTACGCTATTAGGCTTTTAGGCTATTAGGCTGCATCTCATGAACCATGATAGTTAGACACTTGAAATTTTCACAAATGATGTTTTTTTGTGGCCGCTGTAACAACAAATACTTAAAAATAGAATAAATAAATATTTTAGGTGGCTCCCATACAAAAAACGTGTTTTTTTTTGCTGTGTTGATAGATAATGGTGTCACCAGGCTATATCCCATGAACCGTGATAGTTAAATAGTTGTTTTTTTTTTCAGAAGATGTATTTTTGTTGCCGCTATAACAAAAAATACTTAGAAATAGAATAAATTAATTTAAAGGTGGCTCCCATACAAACAACTTGTTTTTTTTTGCCGTGTTGATAGATAATGGTGTCACCAGGCTGTATCCCATGAACCGTGATAGTTAAATAGTTGTAATTTTCACAGAAGATGTATTTTTGTTGCTGCTATAACAACAAGTACTTAAGAAAACAATAAAATAAATATTTAAGGTGTTTTTTTTACAGTTTTGGTGTCAACAGGCTGTATTTCATAAACCGTGACAGTTAGACAGTTGAAATTTTCCCAGATGATGTATTTCTGTTACCGCTATAACAACCAATACTAAAAAACAGAATAAAATAAATAATTAAGGGGGCTCCCATACAACGTACTTGATCTTTTTGCCTTTTTTATAGATAATTTTACGGAATCCTTCTTGCGCGAGTCCGACTCGAACTTGGCCTGTTTTTTTAACTTGACAAGGTCGTTAGTTACTTTCTCTACTAAGGCTTATTTTAAGAAAACTAAAAAGAAACTCAAAATCGCCAATAATGTATCAAATTATTCAAGAAATCAGGTTCCACTTGCCCGTGCGGAATTAATCAAACCTTAGAAATGAAAGTGCATTCAGACGGATTAAATGATTGATTACTGCCGAACCGGCAAGTCAGGTTTCGGTGGACTAATGTAGAAATGGCACAATTAAGGCCAATGAGTCTACCATCGGCCAAGACTTCTATAGAATGTTACTCAAACAATGCGCGAATATTCATGATTCATTAAAATAATGCGTGTGGTTCATGGTGATTTTCTGTTTTTCATAGTGAAAATCCCTTTGCGATAACACAACATATTATATATTTTATAATAAATAATAATTACAGGCCGTCAAGGTCAAGTTATTTTCTTTTTTTAATTAAATGTTAAAAATTAACACAATGATTGTTTTATACACTCAAATGACCCTTATGCACGTTTTATACACTAAAAATACCCTTATGCACGTTTTATACACTCAAAATACCCTTACGCACGTTTTATACACTCAAAATAACTGTCTAACTATCGCGGTTCATGAGATATAGCCTGGTGACAGACGGACAGACAGAAAGACGGACGGACATCGGAGTCTTAGTAATAGGGTCCCGTTTACCCTTTGGGTACAGAACCCTAAAAAAACATGCCGTCTTGGAATAGAAACCAATTTATTTTCATGGAACCAAAAGTGCTTTTGCAACAAGGTGACCACAAAAGATCCGTTGACACGATGTACTGTTTTTTTTTTTCAAAGTACCCATTTATGGACATATAACTCACATTATTAAAATTGGAGTATTTCAGATTAATTTATCTTGTCCAAATTCAAATGGAGCTGAAATTATCTTAATTTTATTTTAATGAGTCGTACAAATGGAGATAAGCTCGTACTATTATTTATTCTGTGGCCGTTCATCAAATTGATTACTTTATTACATAGTAATTTATAAAGATTTTATTATTTATTTTGGTGTTGTATGTAACTTTAAAGATTATTTTTAATTCTGTAAATATTGGCTGGCGTGAACATGATGAGCCATGAAATAAAAATTAAAAAAACACTGTTGATCATGTCTCTGGGTATAGTCACTCGAATGTTATCGCAACACTAATATTTTACCTCGCGGTGCGACCAATTTTATGATATTAAGGCGCTTGTGGCACGAAATTCTTTTTTTTTTTTTTTCTTATTTTTTGCTCATCATTTCGTATTATATCGTAGTATCGTATTATTTGGCACGAAATTCCAATTTTATTGTGTTTTTGCTGATTATAGCTCATCAACACATCTTGAAACAGTGAAACCTGATTTTGCTGAAACAAGGAGAACTAACACACATGTTTTAATTGATAGTGTCTCATTAATATCATAAGTAATTCTACGAATGTCATTTAATGATTTTTACAGTGTTTTTTTTTTTGTTCATTGACATTTGTACCTAAACTAATGATATTTATGAAACACTTTCAATCTTGCTTGTTAGTTCTCAATAGTTTCTGCAAAATCAGGTTTCGCTATTTCAAAATGTGTTGATGAGCTGTGATGAGCAAAATAAAATAAAATTTGAATTTCGCGCCAAAAGCGGATCGTTGCGAATAACCAGTAAAACACATTATGCATTCTTTTCCCAACTAACCTCCTTTGAATGAAAACTCCCCGACCATTCTTCTCCGTGTCAAGTGAGGAACAATATTGCATTTCGCTTTTTAAGAAATTGTTCCTATAATTTTTTCCACAGCGAGTTTTATGATTTTCTTCGCAGTTATTTTCTAAGATGTTTCAAAGCTTTTAAAATTATTTCTTTAATTAGGAGATTTCTACAGACGCTGGGCTTTTCCAGCCATCTCAATATTCTTATGAAATAATGTGGGATATTTAACAAATTATTTTATACTGGTTACCATATTTTATCTGAAATTCCCTAGGGCTATAATATAGCTAAAACTGTATCAAAATATAGGTTTTTTTTTTGTTTGAATGACGGAACATGCCACTGGTCCACCTACCTCTGCTTTTAACAATGCATCACCTCATAGGTTACGTCCTTCTAGGACGCGCACTACGCGGCATTTCACTGCCTCCGGCACTCTTAGATAGACATACATAAAGATGAGAAGTCTCATGTGCCTGTAGTTTCATATTGCTACCACATTATCAATATCAGCCGCTAAACGTCCACTATTGGACGAGACCTCCCCCTTAAAATGCAGTGGGGGATTTGCCATCACCACGCTTGGGAGGCTGATTGGTGATTGCAGTATTGATGTTGAGCTGTGGCGTCCGTCCATACGCTGATGTAATCCTTTAGTCAGCTTGTACGACATCCACAGAAAGAGACATAGGGTCTATTCGTAATCTGGAAACACTACGGCATATTACTACCTACATTGAACATTTTAGTGTAAGGCCATTTGGCTAACTTGTACTTTTTTGATTGTAAGTACCTACTAATACTTTTATGCTCGGAGCTTTGACTTTAGAAATGTTACTAGCTACACTGGTGTATGGTGTATATTAAACGGGTTTTTTTTTTTTTTTTTTAGTTTATTTGGGTAAACAAACAGTAACACAATATATTTAACTAAGCTAGTATTCAATTAAGAAACAAAAATCAAAGTGAGACCAACACCGTTTACCACAGATTACTTTATTTTTGTTTTAAGTTACTCAAAGTGTCCACTACGGGTGCTCTTCTGTGTTGCTATACCTACAAAATTCTTGTAGTACACCATACACCTGTGTAATTTATATGTACATCTTAAGATTTGAGGCTTAGATATTTATACTTACTTATCATATAATTTCTTCCATTCTTATTAAAAACATCCCTCAAAAGCTGTACCTAACCTTAGTTAGCCATTTCCGAATAATCTTAATATGGCACAACCACACCAACTGTTATTAAATCTATCGCATGCCGTTATTACCTAAATTATATGTAATCAGTGTCATTAGGTATCACAGAAACACAATCAGATCATAATCATTACTTATCAACTATGGTCCATTTACCATGACTGGTGATGGATTATGCATAATTGTAATTGTCAGTATGACAAATACCTATCCCTTCGTGGGGAAATTGGGAGCCAAAGCCAAATGAATCTTAATCTTTTTTGCATTGTGTAATTAACCACTCTTAGACAACCATAGTACATAAAAATTAAGGTTTTACTTAGTAAATAATACTATGAGACTCAGATAGAGGTTACACGCTCATGCTGGAGTCAGTCTGGTCCATCAGTCTGGACTGACTTGACTGACGCCACAATGATGGATGAATTTCACACGGTTACTTTACACGGTCAATCTAGACTGACAACAGACTGATCAATAGTACGTCAGTGGACTTTTGAAGCTCTTTCACTAAGACGTCACCTGCCGTGGTTGGCACGCCAACTATTTTGGAGAACGGTCTGTAGATAGCGGAGCCGAAAGTCAGTTGTCAATGTATCAGTGCTCAGCCATGGATATTATAAAGGTGTTGCTCGATTACGTCGAAGACGATGACTAACTCGAGAATGATACGAGCATGTTACACGATCAGTATCCCATCAGTCTTTCATCATTCAAACGGACTGTCAATTTTATTTAAAATAAATAATTTTCATCAATCCGGACCATCAGTCTGTCAATCCGTGGATTACACGATCATTCTCCGATCATTCTGACCAGACTGATGGACCAGACTGATGCCAAACTGAGCGAGTAACCTCTATCTTAAATTCAACACAACATCTTCAAACCAGTGGTACTCGAAGTGACGAAAATCTTGAGCACGATAATTCCAACCTGTGTAGGTTGGAGTTTATATCAAAACTCGGATATATAAGTCTTATAAATCATAACATTGTGTAATGTTATGATTTATAAGACTTATATTTCCGAGTTTTGATATAGCCTACTAATGTAATTCCTCCGGTTGTGCCACTTTCCTCGCAGATAACCATAAAAATACCTTTCCAGCTTCAGGAACTCCTCACCGGTCTAATGACTCCACCTCCTCATCAGCCTCCAAGCGGAAGATCGAGGAGGTATCCGACACAGAGCACAGTCCTCTGAACCATAAGAAGCATAAATACAACGGCAGGATCAGAGGCAGGCCGCCGTTACGAAGGTGCGGAGTGTCAGGTCTGAGGCAGACCAAATCAGCAGAACAGTATGGTTCCATGAAGGATATGGGAGATGATGCTATGAATTTAAGTTTTTGAAGATTTCTGTAATTTTAGTTAGCCGTGTAAAATGAATGGGTATGTCTGAAAGCCTATATTATTACTATTTATTTATATTTCTGATACAACGGGTATCGGGGAATAAACTTCTCTGATCGATTGTGTACCTAAATCAAACGGGCGAGCTGTAAGACGCGACAGGTGTAACTACTCCACACCCGCTATCAATGTGTTTTTCTGTTTTTTTTTTAGCATTATTTATCTCTCGCTAGATGGCGTCTCGGTGACAGTGTTTGTACAAGTCAATATTTCAAAATACGTAACTATCACAAAGATATTCATAATTTTACGGGGTTTTGTATTTTCTAAAACTATTTACGCTGGCTGAATGAAGTTCTCCAATGCTATGATCAGTAGGTACGTATAGTATTATTTTATCTGTGGTAGGTACAGACCGTTCACCGTAAGTTGGCACCTGCCATGGAGAATCTACAGGTGCCATCTTACGGTGAACGTGCTGTAACTACCAATAGTTAGGTACGCGAGTGCCATCTCTTGACGATAAAAGAATTAAACTGACAATACCTAACACCTGGAAAACTCCTCATTATACGCGTAGCGGTCGCGTGTCTAATGCAGTAGTTTCAAGCGTTTGTTTTACACGCCGCTGCCCGCGAAGCCACCAGAATAATCATAGATGGAAGATTATAGAGATGATAAATGAATTTTAACTTGCGTAATGTTCCCTATAGAGATCCACCAATTTATCTGTAGAATGAAATGTATGTAGATGATACAATGTAGGTAAATGGTTCTACAGATAAGTTTGGTGGATCTATAGTTATGATTTTTCAACTAAAATCTGTAAACTTACTTTAGAAAATGCGTAATTTTTGTATGGTCTTTGAGAATGATGGTATAAACCATGAACATAAGTTCAGGAATCTGCATGTTTTATAATTAGTGGATAATATTTTTATGATAATATTTTTTATGGATTTAGTAACCGAATTATCAAGAATTTAATTTTAACTTTAAATCAGCGAATAAATTTAATAGAGATAATATTTTGTTATGATTATAATTTTGTACGCATGTAATAAATGGTTTATTAAGAATTTAATTTTAACTTTAAATCAGCCAATAAATAATTTCATATTATGATTAAAACTTTGTTTTATGTTTACTGTATATTACATCAGCTTCTTCAACACATTCAGTCTTTAATTCAGCCAACATACGTGTACTAATAATCACAACAAATTACTTCTTAGATAGGTACTGACTACGTACGCAAACGATGAGCTTTAGATCACAAACATTATATACAGGGCGTCCCAAGACTATGCGACATAGAGGGAAAGTACCTTAAATATTGTAGATACGATATTTTGTTGAAAGGAAACTTTATTTTATTTTCAAAACATAGTAACACGGCATTCAAAGTTTTTTTTTAAATTACATTGTTCCTCTGGGAATAGAACCGAATATTCACATTAACATGAAATTAATGTGAATAATTACATTTATTTTACGTCATTCTTTTGTTATAAGATACTATGTTACTCAAGAGGAATTGTTATTTTTTGTCCATTCTTTCGATTGGCATCATAAAAATACGGAATGTTTTTTTTTACGCATTTACATAAGTCGGTTCGATTCCCAGACGAAGTAAGTATTTTTTTAGAAAATCTTTGATTACAGTATTACTATCTTTTAAAAATAAAATAAAGTCACCTTCCCGTAAAATATCCCATCTACAATATTTAAAGAAAGAAAGAAAGAAAGAAACGTTTATTTATGACTAAACAATCAAAGACACACACATTCAACACGCAAAAGCAAACACCATAAAATAAAAAACAAAAACAAAAACAAATAACACAGATTTAAAAAATAAGGCAATTTAAGTTACTTTCCCTTCATGTCGCATAGTCTTGGGACGCCCTGCATATATTACAGAATGGCTATACACTCAGATGCATTCACCATCATCATCAGCGGCCTTTAAACGTCCAATGCTGGACGAGGCCACCCCCATTAAATAAAATAGGGGGAATTACCAAAATCACCACGTTTGGCAGGTGGATTGGTGATCGCAGTATTGTTTTTGAGGGATCATGGTATGATCATATACGACCATATGAAGTCAAAAGCAAAATATAAGGAGACTGAATAAGTTAATAAGACAGCGCAAGCTAGGCTTGTTTAAGACGATATGTTAAAATATCGAATGGGCGGATTCTAGCAAGAAAACAACAGCTGCAAGAAAGTGACAGCGCTATAACTCACTTGAATCCGGGACGTAAGCGACAAATGATAAAACTTAATTTTGCTTCTAAAGTAGCAAATATAAAAATAAATCCTTGACGTTAATCTAAGTAATGTGATTACCCACTGAATACTCGTAGTATACAAATTAACGCATCATATCATCTCTAATAAAAGGAGTGACCTAATAAATGTTTTAGGAGGGCCTATTTAAAAAATAACTATCGAGGAAAGTTTCATCAATCGTGTTTCTTGTTTAAGTAATTACTGTGTTAATATCAAGTTTGTAACCTTTACCGTTATCGAGTGAGCGTGTAACGCAACGATTTCAAAGTTTTAACATAGCGCCTTACGACTTAACTTGATAAACTATCTGTCTAAGAAGAGGACAGTGACCATCAGACTGGTGCACTTTGTTCTCAGTCCCGATAGTTTAACCACTGCCCATGACACGCTGTACAAGCAAACTTTTTTAATAACCAGTACAACTAAAAAACTAGGAGAAAGATTAACAAATTATATCGTGCCTAGATTAATAAATAAAATTCCGAAAGTCACTAAAGATAAATTAACAAATAAGAATATAAAAAACAGTTTAAAAAAGTATTATTTAATAAAAATGAAAAATTTGAATATTTAAAAGTCATAAAATCTACCTAATATAAATATAAATAAAATATATATAAATAATACAGTACTTACAGAGTTAAAAAAATAAAAGTCACATTTTTTATGAACAGCCTGTATTCACGTGTTTAGCGCGCATTACTCGACTCAACTGATGGCCGTATGCCGGCCGGTAACCTGTTTATCGGTTCAGTCAGAATGCAACAATTTTTTGTACGACAAACATAACTAGTTCCTACCTAAATTACCTAACTTATTTATGTATTTACCTATTTTAAGCGGTGAAGAGGATACTGTATTACAGAGTAAGATTATGTATTTATACCTAAGGAGGTTTGTATACACTCTGAACAAACCCATAAGGGTCTTTTGAGTGTATAATACTTTGTTTGTGTTAATTTTTTAAGATATAATAAAAAAAAAAAAAAAAAAAAAAAAAAAAAACAAACTATATCTGCACTCCCTCTCCGCACTTGTGTCTGTGTGTAAATGGTGCGTAGTGTATGGTGGGCTATCTGCAACGAGCTTGGACGCAAAGATAGGGATAACGCTATGCGCCAACCACAGAATTAGGAACACACAGCAAGCGACACGACAAATGAGAAATGTTATAAGGTGAGAGCATTTTCCCGAGCATTTCCATGTAATGTAACGTTCTTGAGAATGTGCAACGGTGCGTTCGACGTAATGCTCAAGACGAGTGAGCAACAGTGTTATAACTTGATTTTACAAACCAAAGAGCCAATTGTAATATTTCATCGAGCAAAGACAACGTGATACGCAGTATGAGGTGCGCGAGCGAGACGTAAAATAGAAATGAGTGTTACAGGCTCTGATTAAGAACAAATCAGTTACAGGTAAATCTGTAAAATTCCTTTCTATTATGATAGATATACAGAAAACACTTTACTGTACAACACAGAAAGTAAACTATTTAAGTACAAAATTAATATACAAACTCAACACGGAAGTTCAATGGGTGATCTTATTAAGCGATCTCTGCCAGACAACCTTGTAATGCCCAAGAATTATTTTGCACAACATAGAACGGTGGCTTAAAATCTGATTACACAATCTCATATTTTAAAATAAATATAACAAATTAGTACCTTCTTCTATTTTATTAGCTATGTTCTTAGTATTCAATAAATAAATAAATGAATAATGCTGAACAGTTCACACAACATTATCTAGCCCCAACCTAAGCAGACCTCGTGTTATATGGTAGACAACTCATATACTTACTTAATACAATATAATTACATAGATAGATATTTTTTATTATACCCAGAACACTGTGAACAAATATCTGCAGATCGCACAAATATTTATTCCGAGGCGGGAATCGAACACGCAACCTCCAGCATTGAAGGCGAACGTTCGCCCGCCGCGCCACAGAGATCGTCGACAACATTTATGTAACATAGCGTGTAACACGTGTGTATAACTTGTATGTATTAGTAACATAGTGTAAAAATATATGGATCTACATATATGTGGTAGTAGAGTGTATCTTCTATACGCAGTTACTAATATAGTATCTTATATTCAGACCTCGGTAATAAATACTAAAGCTCAGTATAAAAGAGCGCCCGTTTGCGCGCCGTGGGTTCAGAATACGACTGTAATCAAGGCGAGCGTGAACTTTGACTGCAAAAGTTCTTTGGTCATCGAACACAAAAGAAAAAGCCCTTTTAAAAGTTCCCTAAAACATAAGAACAATGACGCAACTACTATGTAGCGGTACCAATATAGTTTCTCCCCACATTCAGCTCACTTTTCCCACTTATCCAAGTTTATTCCAGCAATATTTGTTACGGAGTCGAACGTGATATTCCGAACACGCGTCGACATTGTGATGGTGTTATTTCAAATTCAAAGGCTAAAGCGGCTGTATTTAAAAGAATAGGTCTCTTGAAGGATAGGGAAGGGCCAAGGCTTACAAACTGTCGATACTAACTACTTTGTGTCACTTGTACCTTCTGGGTCACCCTGTGTTTACTCAACGATCAGTCTGAAACCTTGGGGGCCAGTAGGTTCTTTTCTGAACCTACTGGTTGTTGGACGAACCATTGTGGTGAAAGGATAACTTATTGCAACAATTTGGCGAAAGTACTGCAGTATAAACTTTTTTTAATTATTGGTTAATTGGGCGTTATCTAACTAATACGGATAGCTATTCGACCTTGGTACCTATTCGTCGTAATCTTAGGTTAACTGTCAACTAAATGTCCAATCAAGTGCGTGCGTCTAATCAAATTTGTGTAAGGATTTGCATGCAATCTATGGCTTATGGAATACTAACTACCTAGGTACATACTGTAATCAAAACATTGGCATACTCAGATTCGTGAGGACATCCTACTAGCAATTGTAGTTGGGGCAAGTTCTAACTATTATTTGGCAAGGTATACCTGCTACTACCCCCAGAGTAGCATTTCCTCTCAAATCCGAGTAAGATCTGAGGATATCCTGCTGCTTGCAATAGAATAAAGTCTATGCAGAGATCTAATCGTAGTGACGACATTTTAAAACTATCAACAAACATTAAAACAATGTATTACAACAAAAACTGCAGGAACACTAAATATCGTTTCCTTAATTCCCATTTATCGTAAACACTGCAATATTGCGCCATCATAAATTACTCTGAGCAATGACTCTGTCGATACAAAAACATCGATATCGATACTCTATAAAGTAGGTACATCACTAATAGAGGCACGATTGGCGGTCGCGTTGGGAATATTTTCAGAAATTATTTATTTTTGCGTATTCTCAGTCGTACCCTACTGGGATAAGGTTTAGTTCTGTTTGATTTAAAATAAAAGTACGGGAAATAAATACGCTTTGCGTCTACCAGCACTGAATACGAATTTTAAGTGTTTATTTTAAGTGATATAGCACTGTGCTATTGGATATTATTTTCTATAAATGCTTGCCATCAAGACGTGCATGTATTAAGCTGGTACCTACCGAGGTTCCTACTGAAACTTGCTCCCTCAAGCAGCACCTAGGGATCCTGCTATAGGTAGAACAGTATATCTGATTGATAATCCCTGAAATTTACTAAGTAATATAATATTGTATCTAAGTAATATAAAGCAGTAGTGCTCGCATTTCTGTGTTCCGGTTTGAAGGGTAAAGGCGCCGGTGAAATTACATGCACTTTAGACTTTTCATCTTTATGTCTCAGGATGGCGGACGCAGTGCAATGCCACATAGGGTGCGTCATAGGTGGACATGACCTATGAGGTAATGCACTATTCATAGGCAGAGGTTACCACTTAACATCAGGTGGGCCATCAGCTTGAACGTATACTATATACTTTTGTATACTATTCCAAATAGTATACAAAAAAAATATATTTAGGTTACACATCATTCCGGACCCATGGCACCCCTGAAAAATGCCCTGGGGGTGCCACAGGAACTAAGATTTAGACCCGTGGCACCCCCAGTCCTCAAATCCATATAACGGTATGCCAGGGGTATACATAGACTCCACAAAATCTAACAAAACTAACAATTTTTTTTTGCTTTATTTCTAATTACTGTTATTACTGTATGGACAAACATTAGCGCTCTCAACAGAAATCGAAACCCTGACATCTGGTTTCTTAGCTAAACCTACATATAGGTTTGCTCAAACCTACATATCGCCACGTAAGATGTTTCCTATATCTATAAACTAATTTATCTTCTCATAGCGTAACCGCTCTTTCTATTATTTCCTTTTATACATCTAAGCAAACTTCGTTTCAAAAAAGATCTTTTCGAACGAGTAAAGTATCTCTTTGGGGTTTTATCTTGTAACGGAATAAATGATTGACTACGTCTTCGGATGGTCCGACCCATATTTACATATAATTTTCTTTACTTCACACCTTTTGGGATCAAAAATGTATGCTGAAAGACTGGAAACAACGTTTGAAGTGGTTACAAAGACGTTTGGGTGGGATAATGTTGGCGAAGTTTTAGCAATTGATAGAGAAAACTTTGTAGTCACGTAATACCTCGTGTTTGAGCCCAAACTGTAATATCCCTCATGGAGTGAGTTGACTTGGAAGATGACCGTTCGCATTAGTGTGAGTGCGGGCCGAGGCTTTTAATCTATATATATTAACGACGATTATATTTGACGACCTCTGTGACGCGGCGGGCGAAGCTTGGCCTGCGAAGCAGGAGGTTGCGGGTTCGATTCCCGCCTCGGAACAAATATTTGTGCGATCGCAGATATTTGTTCAGGGTGTTCTGGGTATTTTCTATGCATAATAAAAATATCTATCTATGTAATATATTGTATTAAGTATATCAGTTATCTAGTACCCATAACACAAGCTCTGCTTAGCTTGGGGCTAGATAATGTTGTGTGAACTGTGCAGCATTATTTATTTATTTATTTATATGAAACAAAGTCGTGTTAGTTACACCACTCAAGAACGGGTGAACCGATTTGGCTGAAAATTGGTGGGGAGGTAGCTTGGAACCAGGAGAAGCACAAAGGGGGGGTTTCACCGGGGGCTACCCGTGCGAAGCCAGGGCGAGTCTCTAGTAATTGATATGGTGTATGCAACTAGCACCATAAACATACATACTAGACACACGCCTTTTTCCCCGAAAGGGAGCCTCAAACGGGCCTGGGTTCCACCATCGTGGGATATAGACGTGACAAGTGGTGAACTCATTACCGCCATTGCTTCCCACGACTGACTCAGCTAACGCTTTCTTTCAGTAATAATAATTCCTCAGGTAAGTTAACAGCCAGGACAAATCTTATACCATCATATCTTACAAACAAGTTCGGAAACCTAGCATCCAGGGCCAATCCTTACTACTACTTACTACTATTATCCTTTATAAGTGATAGTGGTCATTTTATGTATAATATGTATGTTTAGGTTATAAGGTAGGTATATATTTTCATTGTTTAGGTATAATTTTATTGCACAATTCCCAGGTAACCTGAAATAAAGATTATATTATTATTATTTATACTTACTAGCACCCACCATCCTTATGGTATTTTTCTCTAAAGTTTTGTGGAGTAGGTAAAATTAAATGAGAAGGCATGGTGTTTTCTTTCACTTTAAGATAAGTGTACCGCTAGAGTGCTTGAGCCCTTTTGAACCCTTCTGCCCTTTTGTTAAGTTTGCTTCTATGTTGGATAATGTCATAGTAAACTCCATGAAATGTTGTACACATGATCAGTACTCTAATATTGAGAGGACATTGAGAGGGAGCGCAGGGCCTTGGCTGTCCGATGCAATAGGTATGTTGGCCCGTAGATTTGCACGCTGTACCACAGAATATATATGTACTGACAAATCAAAGACAATATCAAGATTCAAAGTTTTTTATTTTTCATGTGTGAACCACACTTTATGGATAACATAAATGTAACCCAAAACTTCCGTTCCAGTGGGACTCAAACCCGCATCCTCATCTGTGGTCGGCGATGCCAATTTACCAATTTGACCATAGAACGAGCTACCGGCGCTATAGCCGAGTTGAATGCCCACAAATTTCGTCTCCATCGTCATAGCTCGTTCTATGGCCTAATTGGTAAAGGCATCGTCGATCACAGGCGAGGATACGGGTTCGAGTCCTGCTGGAGCGGAATTTTTAGGTTACATTTAAAAAGACAAAGATTGTTTTGAAAACATTATTTTTCTACAAAAAACTTATTGATATCTTCTTATCACGTCTCAGCAACCTTCTCTATGTGTGTAGCTAACTGTAAGTGTCTATAGCTGAGCGGTCACGTCGTAAACCCTCTCGTTGGTGCTCGTAAACGACTCTGGATCGCTGATAACACACGATTATTGAGTGTCTGCTGTCTTGGTAGTGAGGTTGCCTTTGCTGTAAAGACAATAGGGTTATAAATCAAAGACGAGAAAGAGAGAAACGAGATATTTTAGCTTTTAAGTTTAGTTCACTGCAAAAACTGCGTCTCAGCCAAAACCATAATGTCTATATTACTAAAGTAGGTAATAACTAGATTATCAATTGCCGCACCAAAGCGTGTCAACCTAAGAAACGGCTGCAGGCAGAATTTAACCTTCATTTCATTCAGTGGCGTATTAGGTCTCAAGCGAAAAGCCAGTCTTAAACAAGTAATTAAATTTGTAAAAATTTAAAAATCCCTCAACGCAATGAAACGGCTGAACCGATTTTGATCAAACATAGCTAAGAAAACTCCCGACAAATTGACCTTTCCAACAAATAAAAAACAAAATCGGTTCATCCGTTTGGGACCTACGATGCCACAGACACACACACACACACACAGACAGACACGTCAAACTTATAACACCCCGTCGTTTTTGCGATGCGAGTTAAAAATAGGTATAAGTGTGGTGAAAGTGGGCTATTTTCGATCGCAAACACTAACCAAAAATGCCTGGTTTATTTTAAAAAGTAAGTATCATTGTAATGTATTGGGAATTTCATAATATATTTTAAAATGTAATTTTTGCATGCCTATAGTGGTAGATATAGTTGGTACTTTTTTAAAAATTTATAACATCTTTGTAACACTATTTGTAGCAAATAAACAATTTGATTTGATTTGAATTGATTTATAAAAGACAAAAACTAATAAAAACTGATGAAAACAAAGAGCTACCAGTAAACGCGAATTCCTTTTTTCCGTGTATATAAGGGACTTTTGCGAATTAATGAAAAAACACGCTTGTCATCAAAATAATATGTCAAGTAAACTTGGGTAACACTTTTCATCAGGGAGTCAACACAGACAACATCACTACTCGTACCTCTCGTCGTACCTACAAAAAACATAGCTGTCTCTTATCATATCGACGTCATGACGTCATGTACTGTAAGAGGTGTAAGGCCGGCCACATACACTCGGAATTCCGTTTTGGAATTCCGAAACGGAATTTCGAAATTAAATATCGAACGCAGAACTCCATACAAATCTAAGGACCTACCACACACACTAGGTAATTTTCAAAACGGTTTTTTTTTCGATTCGTAATTCCGCATTATGGCCTGTGCGTTTGGAATGAATAAAAACCCAAGTGTGTGGCGTCTGTACGGAATCCCGCGAAGGAATTTCGAAAAGGAATTCAGTTTTGGAATTCCGAAACGGAATTTTGAAATGAAATATCGAACGCAAATTGATTCATCCGTTTGGGAGCTACTATGTCACAGACACACACACACACACACACAGACACGTCAAACTTTTAACACTCCGTCGTTTTTGCGACGCCATACAAATCTATGGACCTACCACACACACTAGGTAATTTTCCGTACGGTTTTTTTTTTCGTTTCGTAATTTCGTATGATGGAATTGATTTGAATTGATAATCCGAATGAAAAAAAACCCAAGTGTGTGGCGTCTGTACGGAATCCCGCAAAGGAATTTCGAAAAGGAATTCCGTTACGGTATTCCGAGTGTATGTGGAGGGCCTAAGAGAGACAAACATATACTCGAAAGTCAATTGTACAAAGTTACTACACTATTTTGGTTTGTATAACCAAAATTGTATTATGGTTAAGTCAATGGCCAATACACTTTATCATTAGTTGCTTGACTGACTATCAACGCACAGCCTAAACCTTCTAAGTCTTAGCGACCTGAAAACTGGAGGTACATTCTTTTTGTGGTCTATGGGTGCACTAAGAAAGGAATTTCAAAAATAACAAGATACAAGATACAAGATATTTATTTGCATAAATAAGTGTTACAATTTGGTCTTATAAAATAGTAAGCACTTATGACTTATTTGCCCTCTGCAGGCATCGCAAATTTTTCGATGTAGCAAACTGTTACTTAGTTTACTAAGTTATTACATAGGTATAGGTACAACAACTAACAACTAAAATTTTAACTAATACAAAATCAAAAAAAAAACATCCAAATTTACCAACATTACAAAGTTACTAGGTACATTCATCAATTTGGAAATTTAAGCATAGGAATAAAAGGTAATTTAGGTAGCTAAAGTTGGCAAATGGTCATTTTTATTCTATTAAATATTCGTCACCGAAACACTTGAATAAGGAATGTTTTTAGCTTACCGGTAAACAACGTAATTTTAGTTTCATAATTTATATTAATTGGTAGCTTGTTAAAAAAAAATCTGCCATATAATAAGGAGTTTTGTTTAGCATACTTATTCTAGAATATGGCAGAAATAGTCTGTCTTTGTGACGAGTGTTTCTGTTATGTGTTTCGTTGATTTTGGTGAAACGGTTATTATTTCTATAAACGAAAAAATGCAAATGTCCATAATGTAAATTGAAGGTAGCGTCAGAAGATTAAATTTTATGAAATAAGGTTTACAGCTTTGCATGTTATCAATCTGGGCTATGATTCTAACACATTTATTTTGTGTAATGAATAGGTCTTTCACATATACACTATTTCCCCATAGCATTATGCCGTCTCTTAGCCACGAAAACGCATACGCATAATACGCCGATAATGCAGTCTCTGTGTTCGTATCGTACTGTTTTTAATTTGAAAAAGGGCATATGTAAACTTGGATAGTTTAATTGGTATGTGTTCTATGTGAGTCTTCCAGTTGAGGTGAGTATCTATGTTTAAACCCAGTAAGCTGAATGTGTCTACTTTTTCTAAAGCAGTGTTTTGAAAATCTACTTTTAATGGAATGGTTGGACTATTGTATGTTTTAAACTGCATTACTTTAGTTTAACCACCTAAGACAGCGCAGCGGGGTGTTGAAGTTTATATTTGAAAAACTCCATGTGAACAAAATCGCGTTCCACTAGTTAGGAATAAGCGTGGCTGTTGTTAGATAATGGCAAAATGGAACGTAGGTACTACTAATTCTACTTCGTTTCACCCTTTCTTTCTTGGGTGCATCCGTATTGATCCCATGGATTCATCCCATTAATATTTATTTCCAGATTCATACCAAAATGTAGGCCGTATTTGACCCTGTGTTAGGTTAAGAGATCAGCTTGTGGTATAGTTACTTTAAAGGATTCAATGCACTTCACAGAGCCTCGTGAGATACATTTTGCAAGCTCTAAGTTCGCATGAAATACTATGCGCACAAATACAAGAGTTTTTTTTAACATGCGACCTTAGAGATGTATCTCATAAATCAATGAACTTCCTAAAACTAAACAAAAAATCACTCTGAAATTCGCAGCAAACTTCACAAAAGCAATTTTTCAGTGTATTCGTGACGTCGACATCCGGTATCGGCCCGCTTCCGGCGTGTTACGTGGACCATTGTCCCCGTCTTTTGTGCCATCCCCCGTTTTATTAGTTTGCTCCCTCCGAAGGTAGATTTATCTGAGGTTTCTTTTCGACTGACCGATACGACCTCAGCACGATTTTTTGTAAGGTTTTCAGGTTCATCACTATCATCGTCATCAGCCAGTAATCCATTGCTGAACATAGGCCTGCCTTGTAAAATACCATGATGAATGGTCGTCCTAGCTCTATGGAGACGGGGGCTTCCCAGTGTATTTTATATAAGCAATAAGCAATCCCGAAATTGTGCCCGAACTTTGGTTACCGAAGCAAGTACCTTCTTCTTATAATGGCTTCTAAGGCTCCAAACAATTTCGCCAATATCAAGTGTTATAATTATATTTTTTATAGTCAAGTCGTCAAGAGTCTCCGCCAAGTCATACCCCAGTTTAATTGGTGGCAAAAAAACAGGGTACAGGAAAAAAACCACCATTTAAAAAAACACGCAATACACTTAAATCACACATGTGATGAATCCATGTTAAACCGGTTAAAATGCCACCAAAATTACAAGAAATAACTCGAAAAAACGGTTCGTTGCTCGTGCTCCACCTGAGTTCTCCACCTAGGTGGAACACATAAAATGTAATTAAATAAAAATGACGACGTTTCTTTCAAAAATGGCAGATTGAATCTAAACGAAGTATAATACCTACGAGTTTTGCCAGGACACATGACATTAAATGGGGACGACTGACAGAAACGTAAGTTGTCGGCATAGTTTCACCGACAACCATTTGCTATTTTTGAATTTATCTAATTTCATTTCATTGTGTTTATTCAAGTTATATCGGCTCAACTGTACCCAAAAAACTTACAATGATCTGCGGGTCCAGTACAGCAATGCGTTTAAGGCTCTGTTGCTGTTTCCTCGCTTCTGCAGCGCTTCAGGTATGTTTGCCGAGGCGCGTACCGACACCTTTGACGCCATCTGGCGCAAAAAGACGGCCTCACTGTTGAGCAGGCTTCGCACGAGCAGCAACAGCATCCTAAACGTGTTCTCTGATCGGTTCGATTGTCCTCTGGTTTGGAAGCCGTCCAGAGGACTAAATCATTGTTAATTATTAAGTACTAACCTAGTTGTAAGTTTTTTTACTAACAAGTTGTCTGAATAAATAAATATTACGTTATATTACACTTCTGGACACATCTATTGGCCCACCTTAGAGTTTAGGTTTCTATGGCCCCTACTTTAATATGATTGCTAGATTGAACAAAAACTATTGATGCAGTTTTAAACCTGATACATTTGTCTATCTTTTTCGATCGTATTGTTTCAAATTTTGAATTCAGAATACCACACGACATGGAGCTACGCCTAACAAGTCGGGTATGCGCCTATCAAGGCGCATACCATCAGAAGGCAGTTGATTTTTGATTAAAAAACATGTTTTATCAAATAATGGATTAATTTAATAACGCGTGTTGCCTCCATGGGCATCTACGACAGCTCTCATACGATTAGGCATAGAGTTTATCAACCGCTCTATGAAATTTTGAGGGATCATCTCCCATTCCTCTTCTATGGCAGTTTTCAACTCCTGCATCGTCTGGGCACTGGCTGACGAGCCCTAACACGTCTTTTTAGCTCGTCCCACATGTGCTCAATCGAGTTCATGTCTGGGCTTCTGGCTGGCCAGTCCATAACTGTGATGTTCACAGCCCAAAGATATTCCCTGACGATGCCGGCCGTATGGGCTCTTGCATTATCATGCATAAAAAGGAAATTTGGGCCCACATGGTCCACGTATGGCATCACGTGAGGTTCTAAGCACTCACGAATGTACCTTTCAGCATTTAATGTTGGCAGCCGTGGTCCCGTAATAACCTCAAGTTGAGTTTTGCCGCTCGCGGATATACCGCCCCAGACAGTCCATGAGCCACCGCCATAAGCAACCCTCTCTTCAAAGCAGCATTATGCAAAACGCTCTCCCTTACGTCGGCAGACCTTTTTCCTTCCATCATTGCCACGTAACGCAATTTTAGACTCATCAGAAAAGAGTACACGGCTCCAATGCTGCTGAGTCCAATTTAAATGAGTACGCGCGAAATGAAGAAGCGCTGTTTGGTGGGCTCGCGTTAGTTTGGGGCCATTAGCTGGCTTGTGTGGTACCATATCGCGTTCTTTTAACCTTCTCCGAACAGTTCGAGCGCTCACAGATACTCCGTGGAAGTCGCGAAGTTGGTTTCGTATCTCAATGGAGGTAAGGTGACGATTTCTCAAGCTGGTCGTCACGATGAATAGATCCTGCCTTTCAGTTGTGACCCGAGATCGTGACCTTCCTTGTCGACGAACAAAGCCGCCAGTCTCTAGGTACCTCCGATAAACATTTCGGATCGCAGATTGACTTAAATTAAGTTGAGCACTCACATTTCTTTGGCTGTGTCCGGCCTGGTAAAGTGCCACAGCTTGGGCGGCGACTTCAGGCGAAGTATCCATAGATTATTGATAGAACCTCACCTTAATGTTAAGAATAAGTAATGTTTGTTGCAAAACCAAAGAGAAAAATCACACTTTCAAGAATTAAATCCAAGTAAACCAATAAAATCAAGTTTTCTTAGTATTCGATTGTTTGATAATAAACGAACAGGCTCCAAATTGTCTTTTGTTTCTTTAAATTCTGAGTTAGAAATTTAAAAAAAGACCATTAAATAAAATTATGAATGTGCCTGGTTCAAAACTGTATAAAAACTTTTTGCTCGACCTAATATAAATTTTTAGCTAGGACTAAACGAAACTGAAAATGCAAGGTGGGCCAATAGATGTGTCCAGAAGTGTATTATAATATTATGTTATTGTTATATTATTATTATATTATTATACCATCGCTCTTCCCGGCATCGTGACAAAGCTCATCCACATCATAGATCCCTGTGTTTCTCGTACGACTCGTTTCTCTAAATCATTTCTTCCCCATACCTACAAAGTATGGAATGACCTTCCATCTGAGGTTTTCCCGCTTGGTTACGTACGACTTGTGTCGCTTCAAGATTTTTTTTCATAAATTCCTTCAGGTGAGGCAGCGCATCGACAATAATACCCCCGGTGTTGCCGGTGTCTATACCTAAGCGACGGTGACCTTTACATCAAGTGGGCCGTAAGCTAGTTCGCATATTAGTTTCATAAAAAAAAAACACTAATCGCACCCTATAAAAGCGATACAATATAACAATGCCGTCCAAACGCGGTGCGTTAAAAATGAGATTGATACAATACGTGCCGTTCTGAATCCGGCGACCGGACTATATTTTATGTATTGCATCCGGTATACATGTTTCAAATCCAGTACATATGATCCGTATATTAACTTGTCCGGCGATACGTCAATTTGGCACGGTCGTTACATGGATCGTCCGTTTTTAGGGTTACGTCAGCAAAAAGGTAAAAAAGAAACCCTTGGACACTCAAGCAAATATCAATCATAACCATCATTAATATTACAAATGATTGTTGGAATGATACGTAACTGACAGAAATAAACTCTAACTACTTGAAGGACGGTTCACATCAGATTATCACACCAACAAAACCTAGTGTCAAATGGCCGCCTTACGTTCAGTGTATTTCACTGTAATTACAGTTTTGTTGCCATTAGCGCAGCTGCCTTCAGACTTCTGCACGTCATTATGATGCAAAATTAATTAATTTTTTTTTACACAATGTAGCACATTTTTATTGTAATTTAATTTAAATCTTATCGACTCTAAGAATAATAATCAAAAAAATAAACATAAATACCGGATATGTTTAACATAATACTGGAGTTTAATCCAGTCCAGTTCAGTATAAAATGCGAGAATATGATGAGCAGAGGGAAAACTTAACGGACTTCAGTTTTAGTTACCGCTCGATTTTTCAATTTGTCTCTATTTAAAAATGCCGTGACAGTTTTTGATCATTTGTATTTTGAAACCCACCCCGTGAGTCGGATTCACACTTGGCCGAATCGATTTGATATCAGTTACCTACCTTTTTTATAATAATTAATTTTATTACAGAAAGAATAATACAAGGTATGTACAAAATACATATGAAACAGTTGTGCCACCTGAAGACCGCTGCAAGCGATCTAAAGGTAGCTCAACTGATCCAAATCACTACCAGACGGAAGTGTCCCTAAGATGCTGGCTGCATTGCCACGCTGAATGGCAATACTAATGCGTTGAGCCAGATAAGAGCCAGCTCTCGGGTCACGCGTCGCTTCGACCAGATGCCCTGAAAGAATTTTGAAAACGCGAAGGGCCCCGGAACCCCACGGACCCAGAGTCTCGACCCCGAAAGGTTCAAATAAGTAAGCTCTATCGAGACTTGCATATTTGCGTCTTTTGAGGTCCTCAGCGGAATCTGCCGCCGCACCGGCCCTAACTGATGTCCCGGACAGATGAGATGGCGCAAGGGTATCAACGCATGTAGCGTCCCACACCAAAGGCCTACCCTTCTCCCACGGAACAAGAGTCATGCCGTCAGGCCGCTTACCATCGTCACGTAACAGACCATTCGGTTCTAGAATGGCTGGAATGTTAACGCTGGTAAGGGCCCGGCGAATGATATCATTAAGGCTAGCGTGGCGGGAAATCCTACCGGCAGCCCTGGTGCACGATAATCCGTGGTGACCAAGCTGATCAACAGCAGTACCGCACTGGCAGTGATGAGGGGCACAGCACCCTGCACCCAACCGTAAAGAAGTTGCAATACGGAAAGAAACTGGATCCATTAAAGTACCAGTATTGTGTGATGGAAGTGCTTGCAACCAAAACCCTGACTCCCATTTGGAAACGGCCAGGAGACGAGCACGATCTGTGGAGCTTGAGCACGTTTGTAACAGACAATTCCGCGTCAGCTCGCACAGAGGCCCGTCCCATTGCCGTTGAGACGAAAGAGATTTGGGGGGAGTAGTATTGGGGCAAGCACTATGCCAAGCATTTCGAGCCTCGTCTAAGTATGAAATTTTGAGAGTGTTGCCAGAAAGTGCCACAAGAGAAGGAGATAGAATTTTATTAACCAAAGAACAAGTGCTATAGACGGAAGACAAGAACGCTGGTAGGGCTACACTTGAAATTTTACGAATACCTAAGCCTCCTAATTTAACAGGCAAGGAGGCTTGCGACCACGCCCTGTCATCTAAATCGATATTCAAAACCGACGATAACGTGTTCTTTATAATGTTGTCCAAGCCTTCCACCAGCTCACTGTGTTTCCACAGTTGACAACATCTTAAAGCATATGTAAATTTTGGCACAAAAAGGCAAAACTTTATAATTGTAAAAGCCATATGGGCGTTAATTTTGAGCAATCGGTCGGAAGTTCTCATAAAATTTTGAATTTTCTCGTCTACAAATGCCGGAAAAGACTCGTCAAGAATAGGTGAACCAAGGAGGCGAAGCGAACATTCATCTACAACTGTAATGTTTGAGGCAAAACTTTGAAATTTTTCAATGACTGAATTTCTATCCATACAAGTGTCGGAAACAAAAAGTTCGCACTTAGAAAAATTTAGATCTAAACCTATTTGCCGAAATTCATCAATGATGAGTTTTAGATCGCCAAGAACAGTGTCCACGTCGCCACCTAAGGTTCCGTCATCCAAATACCAAACGTTTAGTTTGGATTGGATACGTTGAATAATCGGATGGATGGCAAGGCTAAAAATGGCCGGACCTAGAGGGTCACCCTGCTGACAGCCAACAGCAGACCAAATTATATTGTTCTGATAGATTAATTTAGAAACACTGCCAGAGAAATGGGTAAATTTCAGGAATTTTGTCTTTAATTTCTTTTAGCAGAGTGCCCCTATCTACAGAATTAAAGGCGTTTTTTATATCCACCTTTAAAACTACCTCCCCCAAATTTTTGTCCAAAAATGTACGTAAAGAATGTACTGCGGCTTCACAGCCACCTCGCGAACCAAAGCCAAGCTGAATGGGTCGGAAATAGTCGCCTAGATAGGCGGCTTCTTTCCGACAGCAGACTTTAGCTGCCAGGCGGCGGTAGGTGGTGCCCACGGCTATGGGTCTTATCCCGCCGTCCTTTTTTTTTAAAGCGCATAGGTTCGCACCGTACAGGAGCTCCGTGATCTCGCTATTGACTCGACCAGACAACATCAGGTTGATCAGGGTCGTCAAATCTCCCAGAAGGACTTCACCTGCATGGCCAGAACCGCCAGACAGCAGGTCCTTTAGATGCTGTGGAGTCACAGCATCCAGGCCGCCGGCAGAGCCACTCTGAAAAGACATGACGGCAGCGAGCACATCCTGGCCGGTCGTCTCGACAGCGCCATCACTCTCTTGCGGTGGATCGGGGAGGAGGGAATCTGGCCCTGGGGACGGATGTTTACTCTCAAGAGAATTGAGAGTATCATCAGAATTTTGGGCTATCGTGTCACTAGAAAATAGGATACGGGAGGCACCCTTGATGTCACCATCGCTAAGTTTACTCTCTACAAGTTTGTAAACAGCCTTTTTTATTGCATGAGGCAGTATTTTGAAGATTGTGTTTCGGTTGAAATATTATGGGACAAGCTTACTGAATCTTGAGATAGAAGATCCGACTCCGATAGATGACCTACTTTTTTGTATCTATACAAATATGGGTCTAAAAAAATATTTTTTTAAGTCCCACTAATATCATAAATCACAAAGTTTGGACGTTTGGATGTTTGTATGTTTGCTCTCGCCTCGAACCTTGCCTCGTGCTTCGTCTCGTGTCTAGGCCCGCACCTCGCGTGATCGATGGTAAATGAGCTTCCTGTTTACATTCTCGTTGTGAGTTCAGTAAAATGCTTGCATTTGTCGCGAGGTCCTTTGACTCGTGCCCAAAACACCGCTACTGACGCGAGCGCTGCGAGGCGCGAGGCGAGTTGCGAGCGTCTATTCACACTCTTGTCTCGTGCCTCGTACATACTCGTAAATGAGCTATGTCTCAATCATGCCGGCTAAACCCATTTCGATAATACTTGGTCTACAGATAGATTATGAGCTGGAATTAGTTATAGGCTACTTTTACCCAGGTATAACGTGGGCGAAGCCGGGGGCTGACACTAGGTTGTAATATTTTTTTGTTGAAATAAATCGAGACTAATAGTAACTTGGAAAATAGAAAATACTTTATTGCAAATAACAAATAGGTATAAAAAAATACGCAAAACCAGCTTTCACGAAATGAGTGATCAAAACCATGAGCGTATTAATCATCGAGGAGTTCCGGTGGCCACCTTCTGTCTCCATCATCAGATTAGCTCGCTCTCACTAGCATTTTGTATCGTTATCAAACTTTTGGAAGGATAGGAGAATCACCAATAGGACCAAAAGTAGACTCATCCAGTCTTTTATATTCCTCGCTGACGTGTGGACGCTTTTGAGATGTGGAGTTGGAGACGGATGCTGCGAATCCCCTTGACAGCCCGTTGGGTGAACATGTCAATACTCAAGGAACTCAAGATATGACCTTGATAGACCTTTGTTTGACCACGATCTCAATCTACTACCTGGCTTTCTTCTATCTACATCCAAAACTATGATAAGCCTTTGTTTGACCACGATCTCACCTGTTATTGGTAAGTGACGATGTGGCCAAAGATGAAGCAAAAAAGTCCAGAAGGCACCTATTCACTCTAGCCTTGAAGATACCCACATTATAGTTTACAGTCCATGAGTATTTTGGTCATATAGCACGGAAAGTCAGTGACAACTTAGAGAAGCTGATTGAGAAAACAAAACACACAAAACAAAACAAAACAAAACAAAACAAAATTGACAATTTTGACTGACAAAATTGAGGGAAAGAGGCCACGAGGCCGTAGCCCGTTACGTTGGTCAGAGCAGATCCGCACCACTCTCGATTTAAAACTCCACGAAGCCGTGCAGCTCGCTGGCATCAGATCTCATTGGCGCAACATAGTCTGGCAGAAAGTGACCCCCTTGCTCACGACCCTCAGCATTGAGGAATACGACGCGAGGAGGATCAAAATTTTGCAGGTAGGTATGAAAAATTCAGCTAAATCTGTTTGGTGGAACTGGTTTAACTGGCAAGTGCAAGATTTGCCAATTTTATAATTGTGGAAACTTTTAATTGGCCGTCGGCATAATATATGTTCTTTTAGAAGTATTCTTTTCTTTTTTTATATATATACGTGTATATAGCTGTAAGTTTTCCTAAGATTGAAAAATAAAATTAATAAATAAAATTGTGTGAATTAACTTTGATTTCAGGCATCAACGACAAGAAGATTATTATTGATTCCTGTTGTTCTAATGAGAATAAATTCTTTAAACCGGGATTACATATACAATTTTTCTGTAATAAATTTATTGAATTTAAACCATGATATTTATTTGTTCTACCTTTTACTCTTAATAACCTTCTTTTATTTTCAGTCGGGTAAGAATCAGAACAACCATAAAATAGTATTAAAAGTTTTCCTTCTACTAGCCAAAATAATTCCAGCTATGATTGTTCCAAATAAAAAACCACAAACTTTTTATAGCCTTTTTAGTTGGGCTACAAGACGAGGCAAAGTTGCAGTCGAAATGTTAGAGAATATTCTCTCGCTAATAAAATGTATAGGGATGATGTTAACTTTCAAGTGTATGCAGATTTAAAAAAAAAGGTTACCTTGCTCATTTAAATACCTAGTTAAATAAGCTAGGTAACCTTTTTTTTTTTTTTTTTTTTTTTAATAGGATAAGCACCTTTGTGGTAATATTTAAGTACAAAGGTTCATACCTACCTAATATAAGTCTGTTCATATGGTTTAGTCCTTAATTTAGTATTTGTTTTGTTTTCTAACTTTGGCGTTGTTAACTAATACGAATGTTTCAGCTGTATTTTTAGTTAGGAATATTTTTTTTGTAAGTTTATTTTTTTTTCAGTCGGGTGTTCGATGTTTCTAAATACCTACTAAATTATACAATGTATGTATAATAATATAACTTATATTGTACATAATACAATAGATGTAACGCTTTGGATATTTATCTTATTTTATTCTGTTTTTATGAATAAATAATTTGTCATTCATAAAATTAAAATAATCAGTCTCCCTTGGTACATTATTTGCCTCTACAAAATTAAGGTGCTTATACTAAGCTAGCATTTTCTCTTGTCGACAGGTAAATGGTTCCTGGGGCCTGCCCGCCTTCGTATGTGACGTGTACATAGCGATGGACGTGACGTCATCAACCTCCAGCATATTCAACCTCGTCGCCATTTCTGTTGATAGGTAAGAAAGACTAATTACTCATTTTCACTAGATAAAAAATGCGCTTTATGCCCAAAATGGTGAATAAAACCAGCCAGAGGAAACTAGAATATTAAATTGTGTACTTATGACATGAAGGTATGACTGTGAAAAGCAGAGGTCTACAAATAGCATAGCGAGAGGAATTATGGAGACAGTAGTATGTCCCTTTGGCCAGGCCAGTTGACGACTTGTTGCCTGACACCATCGCTAAAAATGAAGGCTTCTGAAGCAGCATAAACTAGGAGGATGTCAAACCACCCAACTAGCAAAGTAATCTTACAACAAAAAGTTATACAACTAGTACATAAACTACAGGATTGACTTCTAGGACAATTATAAGACAATTATTACTGCATTTTACAAGAGTTAACATACTCAGGAGAATTGGCTTCTATAACTAAGTCTTATAGGAACTATAAGATTAACTTTTAAAACAGTTACAAGACTATTATACTTATTAATGCATTTTACAAGACCTAATATAGTCAGGCTTCTATAAAGTCCTATACCAACTACAAGATTAGCTAGTAGGATAGTTGTAGGATTCTTTTACCTATAACATACTTAGCAAAAATAATTTTTGACTCTATTGGCAGTAGCAGTACTTCATCTATCCTCCAATGTCGATGCTAAGGATCGTGACCCATAAGCAAACTTTCAATACCAAAAGCCTTTTTTCTCTACCTACAGGTACATCGCCGTAACCCAACCAATAAAATACGCCAAGCACAAAAACAACCGTCGGGTCTGGTTCACCATAGTCCTGGTCTGGTGCATATCTGCCGCGATCGGAGCACCAATAGTCCTGGGGCTTAATGATACTCCGGACAGGAACTTCGACGAGTGCCTGTTCAACAGTCAGAACTACGTCATTTACTCTTCGCTGGGGTCCTTCTACATCCCCTGTATCATGATGATGTTTCTATACTACAGTATTTTTAAGGTGAGCCCTAACTTACTACTGGAACTGGCTTAGAGTTATTTAATTCTAAGTACTTACTTACTGTTTTTTTTCACCAACTCCGATGTGTGAATCTGCTCTGGGTCTGTATGGATGGTCCATGATCTCGAATATGTGCATTGCTAAAACCTCTGCAACGCTGTGGTTGAGTAGCCGGTTTCGATTCCCACCGCCGCGCGCCGGACAAATACATTTTGTAGAATTGAAACTACCGTGGTTGGGAATCGTTTTAAATAGGTAAACGGCTTACTACCACTGTTTTTTATCGTTTTATGACGTTTCAAGACTGAGTTCAGAAGCGTCTTCATCATGAGCACCGCCCCCGACTGCGTTCGACGGTGGACCGGCGCAACAGCAATAATGCAACTGCGGCTGTTTATTCATTTAAAATACATTTGTTCCGGGTCTAGATGTTGTGCTACCATGATGCTTGTGGTTCCTGCTATCCACATTTGAATCCTAGTTTGGGATCAGGTCTACGTAAGTAAATGTAATAGGTATTCCTTATATTTATTTATTTAACCACAATAAATTACGAAGGAAAATGTCACGAAGAAACAAGGCGATATAACTGAAAACATGAGCCTTTCAGCGACCCGCACCACAAGAGTGGTGAATATTACCATTCGTCAATGCTATTGAGAGCCCTAAGTGAGAACTTTATAGGTTCGAGGTGACGTTAAAAGAGTTTGTGCACTCTTCAGTAGATTTATGGACAGTCAACGCTGAAGTGTTCTATTTCCATATCTTGCAGGCGTTAAGACTGAGAGCTATGAAACAGCGAGCAGCAAAGAAGCCTCCAGTACCAGACTCCACAGGAGCCACTACAGCAGTAGTCATAGAGAATGTAGCGCAAACCAGGAGGTTACAAGAAACTGCTCTGCACGATGACAGACCTACGAACACCGGGTCTGGGAGCAATGAAGATGACCACGATGACAGGTTAGTGATTCTAACAGTCTATCCATAGATACCAAGAAATGTGTTTATTCAATCAAAGACATAGGTATCAAAGGTTGAGTTCAAAATAAAAAACTTTCCTGTAATTTCAATGTCTAAAGTCAAGTATATATGAATTGAACAGGCTCTCCACATAAAATCGATGTTAACGCTGTTATTGGATTGTCTTGATATCACTTGTCATGGTTGGATTAACAAAAGCCAATTTCTCTCCTTATTGAGAAACTTGATATAATAATTACTTTTCAATTCAATATCAATATCAATTTACCATTGGCACAGAGTAAGGAATAATACTAACGTACAACAGAGAGACAATCTTAGTACTACGATCGTTGCCACGATAAGTCGCGCAAGAGCAGCGCCCGTGGCGCGCGCTCGGTACTAACGTACTAATATGCATTCTTACTTGTTTTCTTAACAGCGTACTAGATGGCGCTTCTCTCTTGTCTTCTTTACAGCGCACTAGATGATACTTGAGAAATCAAGCGTATTTCATCACATCATATCATAGAGTAACACGTTAGTATTCTTACTACTCTGTGGAGTAACTATCGAAATATTATCGTATAATTTTATTCTTTTTTCTATTTCTAACACTGCTCCGAAACATGGTTTTATTTCAACGCCATCTATGTGTTTCTTGACCAAACTTAGAACCTTAGAACCCAATCAAAATGTTTCGGTTAGAAATTGCTAGATGTCAGTAAAAACATTGAAAAAAAAAATATTTTATAACGATTTTTGTTATTTTATTAGTTAAAATCACATAAAAAGTCTTCTAGAGGTACTATTTACGCAATGCCGTCAAAAAAAGTGAAAAAATAATCTAATTAATGTGTTCAATATTCCTAGCGATACCAGTACTGCCATCTATCGATATTTTGTGTGAACTAATTCTAAAATGTATGGAATTAACCAGACCTGCCATTGGTAAAAATAAAAATAAAGTAAATAATTTGGCACATGTAAATACTCACTGGCAGGTGCCAACTTACGGTGAACAGTCCGTAAATTTATTGGTAAAAATTCAACAAAAGTCTTATCTTGTAATAGGAGTAATATATCAGAAAACACAATGTGTTCATAGTATGATTTATAATGGTGGGTGGTGAAATTTGGCATACCAGTCAAGTTCTGATGACAATACAATATAATGGTGACAGCGAGCTGATATGATTACGGAGACGGATGGTGGCCAACTGAACTCCTCGATAGATAATAGTAGACTGGCCGTGTTTAGGCTCATTTTGGTCAGCACATGGTTACGAAACACTAATTGATGACTAATTGATACACATGATCACTAATTTTATAAATGCTTGTATTGAAAAATCTATTTTTCATAAAAAACTTATTTGGTTCTTACAATGATCATATCTTAAAATTCGATGTCAATTTTCGATGGACTGATCTGAACATTTGTCTTTACAAATGTTCAGATCAGTCTACCATCGAAAATTACCTAGATACTACATCATACTAGGTACATAGGAAGGATATACTTGTCGCAATACAATACTACGACATCATCGAGTTGCTCAGATATACCTACAGCTCGTTCACCGTAATATGGCACATGTAAATACTCCATATCAAGTGTCACCTTACGGTGATCAGTCCGGTTCAATCACCGTAAGATGGCACCTGTAAATACTCCATGGCAGGTGCCAACTAACGGTGAACAGTCCGGCTCAATCACCGTAAGATGACACATGTAAATACTCCATGGCAGGTGCCAACTTACGGTGAACAGTCCGGTTAAATCACCGTAAGATGGCGCCTGTAAATACTCCATGGCAGGTGCCAACTTACGGGGAACAGTCCGGCTCAATCACCGTAAGATGGCACCTGTAAATACTCCATGGCAGGTGCCAACTTACGGTGAACAGTCCGGCCCAATCACCGTAAGATGGCACCTGTAAATACTCCATGGCAGGTGCCAACTTACGGTGAACAGTCCGGCTCAATCACCGTAAGATGACACCTGTAAATACTCCATGGCAGGTGCCAACTTACGGTGAACAGTCCGGCCCAATCACTGTAAAATGGCACCTGTAAATACTCCATGGCAGGTGCCAACTTACGGTGAACAGTCCGGCTCAATCACCGTAAGATGGCACCTGTAAATAATCCATGGCAGGTGCCAACTTACGGTGAACAGTCCGGCTCAATCACCGTAAGATGGCACCTGTAAATACTCCATGGCAGGTGCCAACTTACGGTGAACAGTCCAGCTCAATCACCGTAAGATGGCACCTGTAAATACTCCATGGCAGGTGCCAACTTACGGTGAACAGTCCGGCTCAATCACCGTAAGATGGCACCTGTAAATACTCCATGGCAGGTGCCAACTTACAGTGAACGGTCTGTAATTAAGATATTTTGTGCAGCTTTGACAAGAGATCAGAGATAGAAGCGGACGCTGACGATTGCCATGTCATACCAAACGACAAGTCCACTGAGTTCATGCTGGCGACTGTCGCTGAGGAGACAGCAAAGTAAGAATTACAAACAAAAAGTATTCTTCTCTCTTTTCTCTAAAGACAATAATCAGACTATTTAGCTATTGATATTGTTTTGGAGTAGTCAGCATGGTATCTATTTCAATGAATTTAAAAAATTTGCTCCGGGCATAAATAATGTTTGGTTCAAAGCCAATCTGCTGCCCATTTACTGACAAAGTCATGAAAACTCACGAAGCAATCATTTGATTTCATTATGGTACAATTTGTATTATTTTCTATTTTTCGTCCACGTAATCTTAGAAGTATAAAACAATTTAATCAAATTAAATTTTATCTCCCAATAGCAGCACCCCAAAAAGACGCCTCAAGCCGGATCCCAACGGCAACAACGACTCAGGCTATGCTCCGTCCAACCTCGAGGACACCATCAGAGAACACACGTCTCCGCCAGGGTCACCGGGCATGAAAGATGCGACAGTGCTGAAGAACATGAACTGCGACAAGTGGAAAAAGAATGGGAAGAGTAAACTCAATGATTCCAGGTAAGAGAGTGACACAAACACATAGACATAGACATAAACACATAGGGGTGGCAGAGCTTCAATAAGCCTCTTTTCACAGTGGGATGCACCATCGTGGAATATAGACGTTACATGTGGTGAGCTCATCGCCGCCATAGCTTCCCATGACTGACTCAGCTAACGCTTTCTTCTAGTATTAACACATTGTATAATAAGCTAGCAACCAGAACAAATCTTATACCAACGAATCTTATCAACAAGTCCGATTAATCTCTTAAGCAGCTTTTATGACATCCACGGGAGGAGACGTAGGTGTTTACTCTTAGGCCGGACACACCACAGGGGGGGACACCAGGCATACCGGCCTCTGCCAAGGTGGCTAAGTCTGTCATCAGCTCAAGTTGCTGCCAAGCACGGTATACCACAGTTATATCTACCACAAGCGCAACCTACACAAACGTAGCTACATTACGTTCGCCTTAAGTGTGATGTATAAAGAACTCGTTAACCACAACGATGATTAAATACAACATTCATATCAATTCATGATTCCGTGTCGTATTTGCAGCCGGAACGTCTCCCTAGCAATTCGTTCAGAAGAAGACCTTGCAGCCAGCACCTTTGACCTTCGCGACGGATCCACCAAGAAGGAAAGGAAAGCCAGCGCTGCTACAGCCAGGTTCACCATCTATAAAGCGAATAAAGCTAGCAAGAAGAAGAGGGAGAAGTCTTCGGCTAAGAAGGAAAGGAAGGCTACTAAGACACTGGCTATTGTTTTAGGTGAGTTCATCATTTAAACATTGCCACCAGAGGCTTACTAAGATAAGATTAACCTATCAGGACTGTACGCCTCTGACTGATTCGTTCGTCATGCCACTGATTCTTCTGTGGTCTCCCAATGTTAGTTCAGGCATAGTATTATTTTTCCCGAAAAGGGCTTTAAGGCCAATATCAAAAGAACTAGTTTGAAGAAAAGATTCAGTGCGCAGAGTCTAATTAATGCTTAATTTTTTTATTTGTCTTTCACCCGTGAAGAGCACGTAGCATACAATTGCGCATATATATTCAACGTCCACGATGATTGCCTAAATTTGGTGCCACTAGCCGTTATACCACTCACCTCTGGTGCTGGCTGAGTGTGGATGACTTACTCAATAGTTTGAAGACCTCTGTAGCGTATCGGGCGAGTAGCCAGCTGAGATGAGAAAGGTTGCGGGTTCGATTCCCGCTGTGGAACATATATTTATTCCGGGTCTGGGTGTTATGGTACCATGGTACTCGTACTTTCTGATACCACTCAGGGAATCCTCGAGTGGGGGTCAGCACTATTTATGTGACTGTTGGGTGTTATGTTACGTTATGTATAAGTCAGTAAATAAATTACTACTATCCTTTACGAAGTGACAAAAATAGATGATGGAAGGTGCATAATGGCTTTTATCCAAATGATTTTAAATCTTATATCTGTTTTTTTTTACGGATATAGTTTTTTGAGTCCTAAATATGAACTAACTTATGATTTAAGGAGGCAGTTAGTACACAATTTCCTTTCCATTTATTCCAGGAGTCTTCTTGTTCTGCTGGGCGCCATTCTTCACTTGTTCCGTCCTGGGTGCAATCTGCGACAAGTTTGACCTACCGTTCTCTCCAGGAGTCACCACCTTCATCCTCACCACCTGGCTGGGATATATCAACTCCTTCCTGAACCCTGTAATCTACACGATCTTCAATCCTGAATTCCGAAAGGCATTTAGGAAGATATTACATTGCGGCACCTAGCCCGCAGACTATTTGGTCGTCTTTACTCAGTAGAGAGCTTGCTGAGAGTAGATCCGATTGATTCTGGGAGATTTCGTTATTATTTTATGACTCTAAAAATGGATACTCTTACGTATTATTCTCTTACTGATGTTTTGGTTACCGTTTAGAAGGGCTGTCTAAAGAGCACTGTCCGCGACCGTCTAAAAGGTTGTAGTGATCTCCTCTCGTAACAGCCATGACTGCTCACATAATTATAGGAGAATTGAAAATTTCTTGATAGTTGAAAATACTGAAATGATTCCTAGCTTTTATAATTTAAATTCTAAGATTCTCTGAATTTCCAAAATTAATCTTTATTTTTTTACGATTATATTAGTGTTTCGGGGGAAAATCCATTAATATTGTTATCAAGCTTATTTCTTTGTTTTTATAAAATCATTAAATATATTATACATAAGAAAGGTTACATCAGGACTGATTGAACGGTTTTGGTCAAACCAGCGTAGTATTTTATTGTAATTAAGATTCTACAACGAAATCCATTTCTTGCTAAGTAACCTGTACATTACGTTCCCATTTCATTGAGATCTACTAGGCGACCAAATAATGAATATTACTCTAAAAATAAGGTACACTTACAAACAAAAGTATTTATAATGTGATAAAAAATAATAAATTTGATGTTAGTGGTGGTAGGTAAATAGCATATCAAATAAATTATTTCTAAACTTGTAAATAATAAAATTAATATAAGTAATATTTTAAATGTTTGATCTCTCAAAGTTGAATCTAGTCCTTCTCCAATAGATATAAAAACATGTGAATAAGAAAACGTTATGCCAAATAATTGTTATGTCTATCTTATGTAAGCTTTTGTTTTTTGAGGTTGTGATATTTTACTAATTGTTTTTATAGATGACATACAAATCTTATAATTAAGTACTAATGTAATCCGTAGAAAATTAAATAATGGACGATGTTTTATTATTATTTACACTCATATTTTTATCAGATATAATTTTTCTTACCGTCCATTGATAGGGTTACATATTATTTTCTTAATCGTATTTTTGTTTTATTTGTGTAAATTAATTATGCAGCATTTAAAAATTGTTTTATTCCAGTAAATAAGGTTATAATAATGTAGTTAACTCATTATAATAATATAAATTGTCAAACTGTCCTTAGTACAGACGTACAGACAAGATGTTGCACATTGTGATTTGATACTGTAGAATGTATTATGGTTATATCCAAGTAATAATTTATTCATATCAAAAGTTTTAGATTAGTTTGTAGATTGCTCATTATTTATAGAATGGTATACAAATACACAAAAACGTTAATAATAAAAATCAATAATTATTCATACTAAATGTTTCATCTAATAGTCCTTCTTTAGGAGGTTCTAATTTGTATTATATTATAGTAATAAAAAATCATGAAAATGTAGTTAAATAAGATGTGGTCAAAGATATTTAGTCAGACAAAACAATTTACTTGTCACGTTTGTTTATTATTGAATTCTAAAGACAGCTATTTTAAACACATTCAATAACTATCATTCTCAAATACGATGCTCAAAATTGCTATGTGTTTTATGATATTTTTCAACGTAAATGAATGCTCTTTATTCGTCTTTAAGCTCAAAAGTGTATTTATCTTTCAGAATTAGGTATCATAACTTTGATAACGCTAAAACTATCACAACTAAAAAATTCAGTATTAAAATAAGTTAAGTACTACGTTTTATTGCAAGTATGTTAAGAATTATAACGAAACAATAAATTATCATTATAGGTAATGTTAATATTAGAACATAATATTTAGATAATTAGGCTGTTATATGAATTTGTAAATATTATAATAAATTGCAACAGGGTTACTAGACAGAATCCGAAGTATTGTAAATTAATCCTATAACATGTTCATTACAATATCAATAAAAATACAATCTAAATACAATTTGTAAGAGTATTAACCCTTGTTAGATCTTTTTAAAACCATATATGTTAAACATGTATATTTGGGATTTAATATCAAGCTTTATAGTGCGCTGTAGTTATAACAATAAAAAGTAAGACACAAGTAATTGTACTAAAATTAAAAAGTTGATAAAATTTATTATTATAATTAAGAACTAATAAAGATCTTCACTTTAAATGTTCGACTATAAATTTCTGTTTGTACATAAGCATAAAAAAGCCAAAGATATTATTTAACTGATTATTTATAACTAGATGTAATAATATTATTTTAGATTATGTACATATTACTAACGAAAAATAAAAAACAAAATAAATCACTATCACAGTAATCATTTCACCATCTATTTTTATTTTTTGTAGTAACCAGTATGTTTGTTGTCCGAAATTCAGAGTTTATTATTATTAAGTATTATTATAAATACTTATAATATTTATTTATTCCAATCACAGGTAGTTACAATTATACAAAAACATTTATGATAGATGATGTTATTGATTCTCCATTTTTCGCCTTCAGGTATACTTTTTTGATTGATTAGATTTTTTTTTAAGTACAATAATAATGATCTGTTTTACTTTATAAAATTTAAAGAGTCGGTTTTTTTAGTCTTTTATATTAAAAAGTAGCTATTCGTTTGCAACAGACCTGTGCATAATTTTAACATTTAAGTTGAAATGTTACTTAAGTTAGTGTTAAAACTTTCTATTCAGAAATGTGATGATGATTAAAAAATTCTGTTTTTACAATATGAATTGTTTTAATTTAATTCTCTTCAGTCTTCTACTTATTATATTGTGTAAATAAAACAAAGTAATTTGCTCTACAGTATTATGATAATGGGTTAAGACGCTATGTTAAAATTTTGGAGTCGTTTCGTTACGTGCTCACTCACTATCAGTAAAGGTTACAAACTTGATGTTAATACAGTAATTACTTGAGGATGTAATCTAAATAAATTATAGACTAGAAACACGATTCGCGAAACTTTTCTCAATAGCTTTATTTTTTGAAATTGGCTCTTCTAAAGCCCTTTTTAGGTCCCTCCTTCGACTAGAGAAAGTATTAAGCATATTTTTTTATATTATTCAGTAGGTTATCTTATTACTTACATTAATTATAGATAATTTATTTTTATATTTGCTACTTTAGAAGCTAAACGAAGTTTTATCATTTGTCGTTTACGTCATTTACTTCCGAGCGGCAAAAATCTATACCTCACCTTTTCCTGGGTTCAAGTGAGCAATAGCGCTGTCACTGTCTTACATCTATTGTTTTCTTGCTAGACTCCGCCCGTTCGGTAAATTTGACATATCGCCTTAAATAAATAAATAAATGTCTTAATTATAAATTAAATAAAAAATAAAAAATGGAGGTTTATGTAGCGTCGATACGCACATGATATCACAAATGAAATTGCAGGTTTGCAATTTGCCTTTACGGCGCGGCAGTACTTGCATGTACTTTCTTCAGTCGTCACATAACCGCACCCTACATTAATAATAGTCGCACTGTTTTAACCACCTAGCAAGTTTGTAAATTATATAATCAGTTAAAAAAACTTTAAATTCAGTGACGTATTTGTTTAAATCCAATCTCTACTAACTAGGTTGAAGTAACTATATAACCCTAATAAGGTAAAATCAGTTTATAGTCTAATGCAGCTGCCATGAAGTTAGGTATCCTGAATAAGATAAAGCGACACTTCAACAAAGTTTATATAAAGCAGAAGTCCATTCTAGTATGGAGTACTGCTGCCACGTTTGGGATGGCTCGTCCAAACACCAGCTTGCCGCTGTAGACTTAATGGAACGCCGAAATTTCAGGTTTAACCAATATAATGGTGGAGATTAAGATCCAGATTCTCGGGCACTGCCGTAAACTTGCATGTCTTTCTATCTTCTATAGAATACATTTCGGGGAATGTGCCCAGGAATTTCAAGATCTGATCCCACCATCTCCTTTTCGCACGGCTTAGTACCATCCTTATCTCATTAGTATAACCCTCTATTCGTACTAAGCGTTTCGTTTCTACCTTTATAATGAACTAAGGTGTGGAACTCGCTGCAGTTGTTTGTCTTTCCTGAAAACTATATTGTGGGTCCCATAAGGCAAGCGTGAGTATAATAGCCTTCTAGTCCTTCGTGCTCCATCGTCAGCTGCATCTTCACTTACCAGCAGAAGAGGACGCGGGTAAAAGAGGGTCTATCATTCTTAAAAAAAACATGATCCATATAGGAAGGTATTCGATGTTAATAGGTTTTCATTCAAGTTATAATTAATTATACGCTCCAAGATACCAAAGTTATAATGAGCGTAACAACATTGCAAGTTGAAAGTAATAACTATATTACATTACAGAGCAAGGTAAGCGAGTAAAAAGTTAAAAACTAACTTACCCAGTTTTACAGTCTGTATCAGAGAGTAATTTGTGCAAGTTGCAATATCTGTGGTTGTAGGCAGTAAGAGTATGAACCAAGTATTGATTTATGAACAGATTGGTACTAGTGACCTAGTGACCTTGTGCCTAAGAGCCTAGTTCAATGGTGTTAGAACCAGTATGGTGAAAGGATTCATATATTACACGTAACATCAAAGTTTTTTATCCGTACTTTCCTTATCTATACCAGCTCGTTCAGTAGAGAGCAGGCCTATTTTTTTATTAGACTTACTTTAATGATATTTCGTCTTCTGGCTGATGATTCAAACAGAGAAATGATCAAAATTACCAAAATCACTCCTAGTCTACCAGGAGAACCTAATAGTTCATCGAGAATCTGCCGACCTTCTGAAAAACACGCTGTCACCATTGACGTAAGTTTTACTTTGGTCGAAGGCTGTCACCATAATATTGTAATGTCATCGAAACCTGACAAGTAAAGATCCACCAACTTATCTGTAAAATGAAATGTATGTAGATGATATAAAAATGTAGGTAAATGGTTCAACAGATAAGTTGGTGGTACTCTATGCATTCTGCATCTGACTCACTTGAAATTTCAAGTCAGCTAGATAACAAGAACTGCTTCAAAAACGTCTCCCTACATTTGGAGTAGGTACTTCGTGATGGAATATTTGTTCCGGGTCTGGGTGTTATGGTACCATGTTACTCGTAGTTTCTGATACCGACGATACAGGGAATGCTAGTGTGGGTGTGTGTGTGTGTGTGTGTGCTAGTTTGGATATTTACTATGTATGTGACTGTGGTTTTATGTTATGTAAACAAACAAATATTATGTCAAGTCATTGATAATAATAAGTTCGATCTTCAAAATTGTGAGCGGAAACTTGGCGTTGCAGCGGCAGCCGGCGGGCGGTGCGCAGGCGTTGTTTTGGCGTGATCTACAACCATAGACGTAGAATTTATACTACATCTATGTTTACAACTGTATATAACAAAGTTTGCTAATTATTTTAGTGTAAACACACATATGGAAAACAATAAAGCATGTGACCCAAAAAATCAATTTCAGCGGGACTCGAACCCGCATCTTCACCTCTCTTTGCGTGTTCTACCGTTTGTATAGTGGGTTTTGTTCCGAGGAATTGTTTGACATGATGCCTACGGCAACCATTTTTCACCGCACCGCTCGCCTTCGGCAGAGGATTCATTCGCGCACCTTAGAGCCAGGGTGGTCCCGGAATGTGCGGTTTCAGAGGAACTTCCTGCCGCGAACGCTCCGGTTGTGGAATAATCTCTCTGCTGAGGTTTTCCCAAGCGACTACAGTATGGGGTTCTTCAAAAGGGGGGTTTGGAAATTTTTAAAAGGTAAGCAACGCGCGTGTTGTACCTCTGGAATTTCAGGCGTCCATAAGCTACGGTAACCGCTTACCAACAGGTAGGCTGTATGCTAGTTTGCTAACTTAGTAGTATACAAAAAAAAACTTATCGGCGATGCCTTACACAGTGACTAATAATGGCCACTAAATTTGTGGGCACTATCAACTCGGCTAAGCGCCAATAGATGCTTCAATGGATGTATGTTTTTATTACTCTGCTTTCTGTTTATTAAATTAACTTAGTTCGCCAACACTTCTGTACGTGATTATACGATGCTCGCGATGCTTGGAACTTTGATGTGCGCTGAGACGGAACAAAATTCAGTTTTGTTAGGTAACCATTTAACAGATGAGTTGGTTTAATAAATAAATAAATAATTGTTGATAAAACAGCAGGAACTTTGCAGACTACATAATACTTTGTATCAAGTACCTACTAACTATTCGTAGGTATTCAAATAAGTCGAGATAGGTACGTACCTACTTAATAATGAAAGTTAAGCTTTCCACGAAATACTTTAGTCCACCAGAAAGGAATATTTATTTAGCAAAATAATAAAGCAACTAATACAAGAAGTTATGAACAAAATTTTAAAACAATTAATACAGATTAATAAGTGAAAAGAGTGTGAGAAAATAGAAAATAAAAAGTGAAAACTGTGAAAAGAGGCCCATTGAGGCTCTGCCTATCCCTTCGGGGAAAAAGGCGTGTGTGTTTGTATGTAAAACAGTTGTCCCTCCAGACGAACTGTACCATTAGACAGTACCTACCTACAAAAGAGAACACAAAAGGGTCAAAATGTTACATGAAAATACCTTGAAATATACCTAACATCAAAGCACAGACTACGTACATTATATTAGTTTTTATTTCACGTAAATACATGCAGTATTACCAAAGTTATCACTGCGCAAAGTTTAGACCACTTTTTAAATTTCCGAGATTACGCGCGCTCCCTCCGTGACGTCACGTCTCGCGTGGCAGGCCGCGCGCGCCGCCCGCCATAGTGAAACTCATACAAATAAAGACACGCGCGCGCGTTTTGTTTTAATTCTGTTGCCCAAATAGTACATGTTTGTTTCTTTGTTATTGTTGTAACAAACTATATAAAGATATCCCTATTTATTTTCATTTTATAAATTCCTGTACCTTAAGTTATAACGGAATGGAATAACGGTTTGAGAAAGGCCAGTCGGACAATCTGACAAGAGTGGATAGCTTGATGGTGGCTAAATATTTTATTAAAAAACGGACAGGTTTGAATCAGACTCGCGCACGAAGGGTTCCGTACCATTATCTATAAAAACGGCAAAAAAAGACACGTTTGTTGTATGAGAGCCCCCTTATATATTTATTTTATTCTGTTTTTTATTATTTGTTGTTATAGCGGCAATATAAATACATCATCGGTGAATATTTCAACTGTCTAACTACCACGGTTCATGAGATAAAGCCTGGTGACAGACGGACAGACCAACAGCGGAGTCTTAGTAATAGGGTTCCGTTTTACCCTTTGGGTACGGAACCCTAAAAACAAGGATTTTACGGCTGCCGAAATTCGTGGAATAAGCCGTGATATTAACTGAGTACAATAAAAAAAATATCTATGTAATATATTGTATTAAGTATATCAGTTATCTAGTACCCATAACGCAAGCTCTGCTTAGCTTGGGGCAAGATAATATTGTGTTAACTGTTCAGCATTATTTATTTATATAATAAGCATTATTTGTTATAAGTAGGTACTTAACACTTTTTACTTAAGTACTTAAATAAATAAATAAATAAATAAATAAATAATGCTGGACACAGTTCACACAACATTATCTAGCCCCAAGCTAAGCAGAGCTTGTGTTATGGGTACTAGATAACTGATATACTTAATACAATATATTACATTGATAGATATTTTTTATTATGCATAGAACATACCCAGAACACCCAGAAAAAATATCTGCGATCGCACAAATATTTGTTCCGAGGCGGGAATCGAACCCGCAACCTCCTGCGTCGCAGGCGAACGTTCGCCAGCCGCGCCACAGAGGTCGTCAATATAAGTAGCAGGTTTTTATACCTCGAGTAGGTATACCTATACCGATACAAGATACCTATTCGAACTTTAAACTGAATGTGGTAAGTATTAGTAACTTGATGAACTAGATAAAAATTTTATTGATGAGTATATGGATGGTGAAATGAGGAAGCCGTCTTATTTATGGAACATTTGTTTAATGATGACCAGATAACGCGAAACCCTGTCCGAGCCCCGAGAGCGCGGGCAGGCAGAGACAAGGCAAAAACATGTTGACACTTGACAGTGACATTACCTGCTATAGATAATCAATACTCGTACATCACACCTCCACCCTTATTAGCTACATATCTCTAAACTTCAGTACATCATCTTATAGACTAACTTATTCTGTAAGCATTACTTTCTAATAACATTTCAATGATTAGATAGATCATAGATCAGCATACCGCACTGGCGGTCTAAGGTTCTCTCTCGGTCTCAGCTGTGGTCGTGCCAGTGGCATTGGGAGGCTAACCGGTTGTGCACTGTTACTAGGGTTGGCACTATCTCTACTTGGACCTGCTAGAGAGGATGGTTCGACTGAGCCCTGACCTTGAATGGGTAATGCCGACTCAGTTATTGGCAAAGTATTCAACCATCGACTTCTGACTTGATCAACATGTCGCTTGATCGGTGGATCACTTCCCATACCAATAACATAATTCCTGGAACCTACCTTGTCTATCACACGCCCCTCTACCCATTTCTTTCCGTGTGTAAAACCCCTTGCCCATACGGCGTCCCCAACCCGGAACTCCCTTCGCATACCCTCTCCACGATCTATTTGCTTCTGCTGGGTATCCAACACTCTCTGGACAATCTGTCTGTCCCCTCTCAATAAGTCTAGCCTCGAGTATAGGCTCCTACGTTGCAATAACATCGCCGGTGAAGTACCTGTAGTACTGTGAATTGAATTTCTGTAGGCCATTAAATAAGTCTGCAATGCCGCATCTAAGTCGCACCCGTCCCTATATGACTTCTTAATGGCACGTTTACAGAGTTTAACCGCACCCTCGGCTGCTCCATTTGTGGCTGGGTGATAGACGGCGATATGAGTTACAGTGACTCCATTGCTCGCCATAAAATCGACGTACTCTTTACTCGTAAATGGGGGACCGTTGTCCGATACAACTACCCTGGGAAGCCCGAAACGTGCAAAAGTTTCTCTTAAAACCTTTATAACCGCACTTGCTGTGGTCCGTGCCATTTCGAATATTTCCAACCACTTTGTCGTCGAATCGACTAAGACTAAAAATGTTTTACCATTTAAAGGACCTAAGAAGTCTAAATGAAGTCGTGTCCATGGCTCGGGTGCGTAAGGCCACGGCTGCGGAGGGGCACGCGGTGGAGCCTGGCTTTCGGCGGAACATGTGTGGCATTCGTGACACGTGTGCTCTATGTCCGCGTCTATCCCCGGCCACCATACTATACTGCGCGCGGATGACTTCATCTTTACAATGCCCAAATGCCCTATATGTAGCTCCTTCAACACATCCGCACGCAAGCTTTTCGGCACCACTAACCTATATCCCCACATTACGCAACCCATATCTAAATATAGCTCCTCTCGCTTAACGAAGTACGGTTTAACTCTTCGTCTGCGCAATTTATCGGCCAACCGGTCTGCAAATATAGTATGACCTTTTTTAAAACGTCATCGGCGATTAACTTATTTTGTACCGCTTTCCTAGTTACCGGTAAAAAATCTTGAACAAAATTGATATAAGTTTTTTCTGCAACTTCCTCGAGACAGAGCATCGGCCGCATTCTTATCACTTCTAACATATTCAATATCATAGCTATAGCCCGATAGAAGCACGGCCCAGCGCTGCATCCTACTAGCTGCCATTATTGGAATTCCTACCTTGTCACCAAAAATTGTGACCAAAGGTTTATGATCCGTTCGTAACTTAAACTTCCGCCCGTAGAGGTACTGATGGAACTTCCTCACGCCAAAAATAATCGACAACGCTTCCCTATCTATCTGTGAGTAAGCTTTCTCGGCCTTATTCAAGACTCGAGACGCGTATGCAATCGGCCCCTTCCCTCTCGGGCGTTAAATTAGATATTACCGCGCCTATCCCCACACTGCTGGCGTCCGTAGTTAGCACAAGTGGCAATTCTGGTGTGTAACGCGCCAGCACCTCACTAGAAACTAACAAATTCTTGACTTTAACAAAAGCAGAGTGACATTGCTCATCCCAAGTATATTTACAATCTTTTTGTAACCGCTTATAAAAGGGTGAAAGGATTGTACTAATGTTGGGTACAAATTTTGCATAGTACATTACCAGCCCCAAAAAAGACCTCAATTCTGATACATTACAGGGCGCCCCTGCATTTTTAATTGCCTCAATTTTATCTGTGCATGTATGTACCCCTTATTTGCTTATGACAAAGCCTAAGTAAGTCACAGATGTTGCAAAGAATGTACACTTATCTTTCCTTATGCTTAAACCATACTTTTGCAACCTCGTGAATACCTCATCTAACGTTTTTAAATGCGAACGGTCATCCACCCCCGTGATGATTAAATCATCAAGAAAAACTCCTACTCTGGGCATATCTCCAAACAGCTGTTCTAATTTTCTTTGGAAAATGCCTGGGCTAGATGCCAGGCCAAATACTAACCGATTATACCTAAATAAGCCTCGGTGCGTATTTATCACTGCAAATTCCTTGGAACTATCTAACTCAAACTGTGAATATGCATGAGAGAGGTCAATCTTTGTGAACTTCTCTCCCCCGTGTAACTTAGCTAGTAAGTCTTCTACTTTTGGTAATGGGAAACGATCCACCTCCAAGAACTTGTTTAGAGTTAATTTAAAATCGGCACATACCCGTATGGTCCCATCTTTTTTCATGACTGGCACGATGGGAGTGGCCCACTCAGAAGTTGTTACCGGTTCAATCACCCCATCTTTCACCAGCTGGTCCAAAGTATGCTCTACAGGTTCCCTCAATGCATACGCCATGGGACGCGCGCGCAAGAATATAGGCCGCGCATCGTCACGAAGGTGGAATCCCACTGTGCCACCGGTGAACCTCCCCAGACCATCAGCAAACACTTCACAATATCTGGAACTGAATTCGAGCATATTAAACGACATGTTATTGCCCTTCTCTACTAGGTTACACGGGATTACAGGTAAACACAACTCTTTTAACCATTTTCTACCTAACAAACTAGTTTTTCCTTTGTCCACGACATATAAGGATAAGTTTTTCAGCATAATATCCTTATACCTAACAGTGACAGAAATTTTCCCCCTTGGTCTGATAATTTCCCCAGTATAATACCTCAAAATAATATCGGAATCAACTAACATACATCCAGAAAAGTATTTATCATAGCAATCGCTATTTATACAGGAGATACTAGACCCCGTGTCAATTTCCATTGATAAACACACATCATTTATGAGCACTTGAACAATATATAGTTTATCACTGTGAAAACATGAGTCCATTGAAAAGTTATTTACCTCATCGCTGCCACTGCTTGCCTGCTCGTCATGACACACTAGTTCATCGTCCATGTGCTGTAGAACTCCATCCTTTAAATTTGGGCAGGCTCGTTGTAAATGCCCCTTTAGATTACATACTCGGCATACATATGCCTTAAATTTACAATTAACCGTATCATGTGAACCACCACATGCTCTGCATGCCCTTGCACTTGCATATGATCCCTTTTTGGTTGTGGAGTTTCCAGATCCGCCTTTTTGTGCCGCTCTGTCACTCGCACTGACTCTGTTCCCTCCACGTCCCATCTGTTGTTGTCTACCTGCCCTGGACCAGTGCAACTCCGCCGTCGTAGTGGTCTTAACCCGGTCTTTCACTAACGCTGCATCCGCCTCTGCCGCTTCCATCGTAACCGCCAATCTATAGGCCGATTCCAATGTCAGTTGCTCTTCTGCAAATAGCCGCTCCCTCACACTGTCCTTCTTCAGACCACAAACTAGCTGGTCTCTTATATTTTCCTGCAGGTTGTCTGCTCCGAAACCACAACCCCGGGACAGCTTATTTAGCTCAGTTACGTATTCCGCTACGGTTTCACCAGCCTTCTGCACTCGCTGACGAAGCTTGAATCTTTCAGCAAGCACGCTTGGTTTAGGCTGCAAGTGTTTTTTCATTATATCCACTAATTCACTGTAGGTCTTCTCCGAAGGTTTAACGGGGGTGCATAAGGTTACCAATAGCTCGTACGCCTCACTACCCATTACAGTTATCAAGGTCGCCACCTTCAGCATCACTTTTACATCGTTCGCAACAAAATACTGCTCCAATCGGTCCACGTAAAGTTCCCAGACATCTTTGACGACATCGAAAGTGCCTATTTTCCCGACCGACATAGCGACGCCACGTGCCTCCTATGAACAGCCACACGGCGGCGCACTCCGTTCAACTTGCTTCAACTCCCAAAGTTGTTTTGGTCTTCCTTTCGCGCTAGTTCGTCGCTGCTCGTCGCCACTGATGAGTATATGGATGGTGAAATGAGGAAGCCGTCTTATTTATGGAACATTTGCTTAATGATGACCAGATAACGCGAAACCCTGTCCGAGCCCCGAGAGCGCGGGCAGGCAGAGACAAGGCAAAAACATGTTGACACTTGACAGTGACATTACCTGCTATAGATAATCAATACTCGTACATCACACTAACCGCTATAATAATAAAATTATCTTCAGGTTTTGATAGTTAGGTACCTACCTACCGGTACCTACCTATGAACAATCCATTTTACCTACTACCTTAACTACTACTACCTACTAGTAGGTTGTAGGAATACCCTAAATATTAAATATGAAACCAGATCTAGTTATTCAATAATAAATACCTACTCACTTGGTTCATTTTCAGTAAAATATTATCTAGGTAGGTATTTAACCTACACAACGACGACGCGATGGTGATAAATTTTAGCATTTTGACTCCTTCGGCACGTTAAAAAACAGCTTTTCCGGTGTTTTGACAGTTGAATTAAAACACTTAGGCACGACACAGTATGTATTTTTTGGTAATTTTTATCAATCACCAAGGTATAAGCACTTAGCAAAATGATAGAAATAAGCGTAAGCGCGAGCGACCAGAGCCACGCCCGGCCGCGACGAACGCAACCGTGACGTCATCACGCAATCGAGAGCCGCCTGAGTTTTTGAATAATTTCGTTGAATAATGCGAACTTTGATCTTAATTTTCTCAGTCATTTTTATAGATAGAAAAAACAGAAAAAACACAGTTATTCTCGTATTTTTTTTATAATACTTTGGCATTTTTTAAAAAAACGTTTGTTTTCTACATTTGCAGTGTTTTTTAACTGCGTCAATGATAGAACAAGCAGATGGCCCGCTGATATTGAGTGGTAATATTACCTCATAGGTCACGTCCACCTAGGACGCGCCCTTTGCGGCATTGCACTGCGCCTGCCACCCTGAGACATAAAGTTGAAGAGTCTTAATATATGTGCCCGTAGTTTCACCGGCACCCATACCCTTTACGCCGGAACACATATTCCAGTTTTCTAAAAATCACTGCTAAAAACTTTAACTAACCTTTTATCTAAGGTGGGTAAGGTCTAACTTTAACACTTGATAAAAAACCTAGTACCAAAACTAAATGGATGCCGTAAGATTAGAGTATACCAATCAATCGCTAAGGGTTACGAACTCTAATAACCTAACCTTACTCTAAGCCCTCACCAATACAGACAACAACACACTCTGAAAGCAACTAAATGAAATTAAGGACAGTAAATCACCACTCAATCTAATACTGATCAAGGCAGAAGATGGATCGCCCATTCTGTCAGATAGATTGACTTTTTCTCTAATAGGTAAGACCTTGGCTCTTGACTTTGGGTTTATTAGATTAAAAGCCTTGGCAGCTCAGTGACCTTATTTTCTCATCCAAAGGTCCTGGGTTCGATTCCAGGGCTTTGAGTTTTAGGCTGCTTGTCAACCATGGAGTATTTTTCAGTATCACTTAGAGTTAGGACTATATTTTGTCTACACGAGTAGTTATAGACTGGGTGAAACTATTCTCATTGAGACTAGTTGGCGTGGTGACAGATTTTACGCGTGACACGGGTTCTGGTTTATTCTATATTTTAAGGTTTATACTGCATTAAATGTGTGCATATTAGGGCTGGCTGCGATCGAGCTATGTTGTGTATGGGAGAAAGAGATAGACCTACCTACTAGCGCCCAGCGTCGTCATACCAAATATAATTTATATATATATACAATTTTATTATTATATATACATTATTTTATATTAAAGTATTTTTCAAAAACAAGAATATTAAAGGAATACATATTTACCTTTTATTCTTATATTTAATGGCTTTTAACTCTGTTTAACGTATTTGGAAGGGACACCTACAGTACAAGTCTATGACTTAGTGTAGGGTCTGAATACTCTAAGTAGCTCTTTCATACGAGCCAATTTATGTTAGATATAATTACTTCTCTAATGTTAATACTTTTTTTACCCTGTAATTTATGTGCTTGAAGTTAATAAACTTAATAATTAATTAATAATTAATTATAAATTATGAACCTAGAAGATCTAATAGAACCTAGAATTGTCGTCTTAATATTGAACATTCTAGAATTCAAGACTACTCTCAACTAGAGAGTGTGTATCTATTCTAATGCACGAGCGAGGTAGGTACTTTACGAATTCCACATTGCCTTTACATCCGTAGTTCTAGTAGGTACGCGTATTACATATGGAAATCAGTCTAAAATGTCGGCTGCTTCAATTCTCAACTCATACTGGGTGATTTGAACCATCAAACCGCTGTCATTTTCGATGGTAAGGGGGTGCTTTACTTACATTAAATGCCAATTTTCTCTCTTCAGCGAATTCACCGTGTGATTCAGCTATTTCTCTACCCGGATATACCTAATCCTCTAATCTTAATAATGTTAAAATATGCGGTATTAGCATCGCCCTTATTAATTTTAATTAAATTTAGTTGTTGTAAAAAAACCAGTAGAATCTTAATTAATAAATTAGTGATCGGTACCGTGTGCTGATCAGAATGAGCCTAAACGCGGCCAGTCTACTCGTACCCCTCGTGTCTCGTGTCTCTCTGCTCGTGTCTCCATGGAGGAGTGCCATTTCCCACCTTCCGTCTGCATCTTCATATCAGCTCACTGTCACCATAATTTTGTAATGTCATCGGAACTTGACAGGTATACAAAATATCATCTCAATCGGTTGAGGATAACTGCTTTAAAATTCAGTTGCAAGATTCCACCCGGACAAACATACATACATTGCAAGTTAAATATAAGCTTGTAATAAAATAAAAATAAATTATCAATGTAGCTTGAAGACAAAGCCCATCCACACATCATATACCCCTGGGTTTCTCGTAAGACTCATTTATCGAGATGATTTCTTCCCCATACCTGCAAACTATGGAATGAACTTTCATCTAAGGTTTTCCCGCTTGGTTACGATATGTGCCGCTTCAAGAAAATGTTCATAAATTCCTTCAGGGTAGGCAGCGCATCGACAATCCCCTCGGTTTTGCCGGTGTCTATAAGCGACTGTGACCACTATAAATAAAGAGGGCGTCAGGTGAGCTAGTTTGCCTATTTGCTTCCATAAAAAAAATTGTTTTTTGCTAATAGCTGGCAAAATAAAATGCAACTATTATGTTAAAAAATTTTGCATTTCCATTTAGAATAACGTGACTTCATGAATTAAATGAATGAGAAAAAAACTTTAAATGGTCATTCTTGAAACTTTTTGAACACCCCTCCTATTACTAGCTGTTGCCGTCCGTAGGCGTCGCACAATGGGGTAGCTCTTTGCAATGAATAATGGAGAGTATGGGAGCTTTTGTGTGGATAAAATTGGCTAAATGATAGGCTTGACAAGACGTCTCTGTTACAAGATCACCGCCAGTGTTACGGATGAAGGATAAAATGGGAATCTGTGCGGTTTTAAACGACTTGTCAAAATGGAGGTGATATTTTTTTTTAATGCAAATTTATTGTTGCTGTACTACTGCATTAAATGCTCCTTAAGGTGTATGCTCTCGCATGAGGCGGAATATGCAAAATTTTTGTCTTTTTTTCTCATTAAAGCTCATGAACACTTCTTCGGATAGCGAAATTTGATTTCGCGAGAACTAGAAGACTTAACAGACATGTTTTAATTGATAGAACGAAGAAAAAAAAACACTGTATAAATGTGTTTAGGGGGATCGTAGCTAAACTTATGATATTTATGAGATACTATCAATTAAAACATGTGGTCTCCTAGTTCTCGCGAAATCAACTTTTGCTATCTGAAGAAGTGTTGACGAGCTGTAATGGGCAAAAAAACACCAAAAACATTTGAATTTGTTGCCTCAAGCGAGAGCAACCACCTTAAGGTACCATATAGTGGTATAATTTATCCCACAATGTAGCTACCCTAAATACGTTAAAGAACCACAAGAAGTTTCATGGAATTATTCAGGAATTTTCCCTGATCCTTCTGAAATGTATGCTAGAAGCCTTGTTTAAATTTCACTGCAAATCTTACTCAAACTACGCTACGGTACACTGAATCCAGCCCTAACGTGACTTACGTTCTTTTTGGCAGAGCGCACAACAATTTTCATATCACAAGCAAAACAACCGTGAAATAACACAATTGCAGTTAAACTAACTTTCCGCAAATTTTAACCTTCACATACTTTTGTGAAGCGCTCAAAAGCGTCTCGCATTCAAAGAATAGCAATTTTAAATGCACAATGAGACTTTATTCTTTGCCATTTACTACTTTCTAGCTCGAGAAAATCTCTACTTTATTCACCATTGAGGGGCTTGACTTATCTTTTTGATTTTAGTTGGAGCTCAGCCAGCAATGGTAGGTATCTAAAGGTAAACAAGCGTAGTATGAGTTAAGAAGATCAGTTTCGAAGTGAATGGCGAGAGCCCCACAGAATAAACTGTGAGTTAAATCGTCCTAAGAAGTTGTGGCAAAAATGAGTAGAATTGAAAAAGATTGGCCATTTTATAATACGTAATTGCAATTTATGAGATTGTTTGATGTGTAAAATCTTTCCTCTCGCTTTACTACAATCTGTGGGAGGGATTTCGTGAAAAGGGACGGAAGTTTAACAGGAAGCGCGCATTTTTCCGAGAGGTTGGTACTATCAGCCATGTTGCTTATTACAATGGAGGTGAGTTGTCAGATGTTACATATCATATGCGGCTGCTGTAAAGCTTCCTCTTTTTAGGGTTCCATACCCAAAGGGTAAAACTGGACCCTATTACTAAGACTCCGCTGTCCGTCTGTCTGTCCGTCTCTCACCAGGCTGTATCTCATGAACCGTGATAATTGGTCGGTATTTTGTATAATTTGAGTTTTGTGTTTTGTTTGACTTGACTAAGTGTTCCAAGTGAGCCTATAGTATGAATAAATGAATTGAATTGAATTGTGATAGTTACACAGTTGAAATTTTTACAGATGATGTATTTTTTTGCCGCTATATAAAAAAATACTAAAAAACAGAATAAAATAAATATTTAAGTGGGCGACCATGCAACAAACGTGTTTTTTTGCCGTTTTTTGTTGGTACGGAACCCTTTGTGCACAAGTCCGACTCACACTTGGTCGGTTTATTTTATTTTATCATCTTTCAAGTGGTATTTAGAACGAATGTTTAAATAGGATAGGTTCATTAATACAAAGAATACCTAGTGCGACAGACCCTCGCTCGGCGTTTTCTCTTTTTTAAATCGTGTTTACTGAGTGTATCGCTACCCTTATCGTGTTTCGTAAAAGGTTCTACCCTAGCAATCTCTAATGGCCGTCTTTAGCCAGTATTGTCATTTGAATCTTCGAAATTCGAATTCGTTCGCTCCGCCGAGGATTCAATATTCTGTGACTGACACAGATTAACGTCGTGAAATGTAAAAACATACATTTTGTGGGAAAAAAAACCTGCTAGACATAGCTAGATTGATTTTTCAGCCCCAAAAACCCTCAAAATAGCAAATTTAATCGAAATCGTTAGAGCCGTTTTCTAGAACGTTATACACAAAGACAAACAAATATTGCTCTTATAATAGTATAGGATTCTTATCGTCTGGGATGAATGACTTTAGATAGATAGATACATTGACTCTTTATTATACACAAATAACACAGAAATACAAAACCCTGACTGTAACTAAATAACAAAAAATAACAGAAATGCACAATGGGCGGTCTTATCGCTAATAGCGATATCTTCCAGACTACCTTAGCATGGATAGGACCATGTAAGAATGTTTTTTTTCTTTTATTTCATTATTTTTTCCTCAATTTTCGTTCAGATGCAAAACCAAATTTTTATTTTTCCAAATTGAGTTAAAATTCATTGCCACGAGGGACTTGAAGGGGCTATTCAGTGGCATTACTGTGAACTGTGACGTCACGGCATACAAAAAGTCTCCATAGACCCCTTATCACGCTCTGCCTCTGTAATTTACAGGGCTGTAAATTTTGTACAGCATGTCATACAGATAGGAAAGTAGACTGAAATGGAAACAGTCCGCACATTTTGACATATTTTTCATACATATGCTCAAAATCGCGCAGCAGGCTACAGAGAGAGCCATACTCCGAATTACACTAAATAATAAAATACAAAATGACGAGATCCGTACCATCACAAAAATCACCGACACAGATCTTGGAATAATCACGGGTGGTTGCTTTTTCATACAAACGTATTTGCACAAATATGGGCGAACCGAGTATAATTTTACACTGAAATAACTGTTGTTGGCTTTTATATTTGTCATTATTTGCGGCAAATCATATTTGGTTGAAGAAAACAATGTACTAATAGCGAAAATAACATCGAAATTACTTGTATGGACTAAAATTTCGATGTTATTTTCGCTATAAATCCACTGTTTTCTTCAACCAAATATGATTTGCCGCAAATATTGACCAATATAAAAGCCAACAACAGTCATTTCAGTGTAAAATTATACTCTGTTCGCCCATATTTGTGCAAATACGTTTGTATGAAAGACCAACCACCTTATGTAGCGATGGGTAGGCTATAATAACTCGCAAAATCCAATAAAAGTTTATAAAAAATTATAAAAGTATTAAAACAAATAATAAGGACAATAATAAATAAACACGCGATTGATTCGAGCCTGTCCAGTCGGACCGTGGTGAGCCGGGCCGCGGCCAATAAATACACGTGGTAATATCAATAAATACAAATAAAAGTGAAGGAAGCCTCTTGATGGACCGACGTTATTTTAAAGGTGTATGGTGTAGGTTATGTATTGGGAATTTCATAATATATTTTAAAATGAAATTTTTGCATGCCTATAGTGGTAGAAATAGTTGGTACTTTAAAAAAAAATTATAACATCTTTGTAACACTATTTGTAGCAAATAAACAATTTGATTGATTGATTGATTAAAGGTGCAGAAAGTCGTTGGAATGTGGCGACTCAAGATCGTTCTTTGTGAAATTATATGGGGTCTATTTCCAGCAGTGGATATCTACTGATGATATAATGACATAACATAACATAACATAACGCCCAACAGTCCTGACCCCACACTAAGATTCCCTGTGTGGTGGGTATCAGAAATTACAAGTACCATGGTACCATAACACCGAGACCCGGATTTTCTCAGATCATACAAACATTTGTCCCGTAGCGGGAATCGAACCCATCTCAGCCGACTCGCCCGACGCGCTACAGAGGTCGGAATTCAGTTTTGTTCTGATTCCTAAACAATTTATAAGAAATAGACTTATTTTTCAGTTAAAATACACCTAGTACAATGCGGACTAGCCTTCACTGAAGACGCTATTCTTTGGGCACAATTGCACAATCCACCCCACTCTCGCTCACAGTCGCCAATGCGCTTTTATACCCAACAAAGAAAACGTTAAAGAAGGGCATACTCCGTGAAAAATGGCAGATTTGAGCCGACATTACCCTGTGTCACTGCATTCAGCTTCTAAATGTAAAATGAGATTTATCACGATGGATTAAGATTCAGTATTCAATTATTAAATTTGCCGTGGTGTGTCGGCCCAAGAATAGACCCCTCCATTTCCTCCCGCGGATGTCTTCAAAGCCGACTAACCCGGACTTGTGGGAAAGATCCGTTGGTATAAGATTTGTCCTGGCTGCTAGCTTATTAAGGAGTGTGTTATTACTGAAAGAAAGTGTTAGCTGAGTCAGTCGTGGGAAGCAATGGCAGCGATGAGCTTACCACTTTTCACGTCTATATTCACACGATGGTGGTGAAAAGAGCCACCTCTGCTCATTGAGGCTCTGCCCACCCCTTCGGGTAAAAGGCGTGTGTCTGTGTCTGTGTGTGTACCTGTGAATACAATAATAGGTCCACACAACGCTCAAAAATGGGCTTTCACAAAAAACCTCTACTTACTAAAGTATTTCTTATAATAAATATTCTGTGCACTCCTTAATTAGTGCTTATTCTTTTAATTCTTTGCGTTGAGTTTTTAATGACCTCGTTATTATCAAACGTACTGGAATAAGTTCTCTTTTGCAATCGTATTTATAAAATGCACAGAATGCCACGCAATCTAAGACATGTACCTACTGACCGATCACCGTAAGTTGGCACCTGCCATGGAGTATTTACAGATGCCATCTTACGGTGAACGAGCCGGACTGTTCACCGTAAGTTGGCACCTGCCATGGAGTATTTACAGGTGCCATCTTACGGTGAACGAGCCGGACCGTTCACCGTAAGTTGGCACCTGCCATGGAGTATTTACAGGTGCCATCTTACGAAAACGGTGAACGGTCCGGCTCGTTCACAGTAAGATGGCACCGTAAGTTGTGCCATCTTACGGTAAACGAGCTGTACCTGCCTTTTTCAATATTTTTGTCTATATGTTAAGTCATTTAAACATTATTTATTTTACATATTTGCAAAACAAACAGCACATGAGTATGAAAATGTTTTCATTTCAGATAGTGCCAGCGGATATTACCCACCGGTTTCCACAGCTGTGATCATGATACCGTGCGTGGTCGCATGCGGTATCATACATTTACTAAGAACAATAGCCCAATGCTCGTATAACAAAACAGTTCAAATAAAGTCTGCATCATTTACCGATTGTCGATGTCATAAATGTCTCAAACTGTATTTACTCAACTGATAATACGAGAACAACTCGGAAATGTGATTATATGGACACATGACCAATACTTGAATGCTTCAAAGTTTTTGTAAATTTACAACGAGCCGTTTTTATCTGGCTTGCACCATTACATCTTCCATGCTTGCACCACGTCACTCTCCTACACTTTTTGTGAAAGAACATTGCAAAGGATTCAATCTGCCATTTTTGAAAGAAACGTCGTCATTTTTATTTAATTATATTTTAATGTATTTTTTCTAGTTATTTCGTGTAATTATAGTGGCATTTTAACCGGTGTATAACTTGGATAAATGGCACATGTAATGAAATAGTAATGAAAAAGTGTATTACGTGTCTTTTCGAAATGGTGGATTTTTCCCTGTAAAAACTCAGTTTTTCTGCCACAATTTAAACTGGGTTATGACTTGACGGAGACACTTGACGACTTGATTATAAAAATATATTAATTATATCACTTGACATTGGCTAAATTGTTGCAAATAATGCACAGAAGCCATTACCTAAGATAAGAAAGAACATTGGCAAGGTGTCGAGTTGGCGCATTTTGGGTTGGTAGCCAGGTCATAACGTTTGATGCAAAGAAAATTACATAGGAAACGACACTACGGCTCAGATACAGCGAGCACATTATTTTTTTCCAACATTTTCACTAGAATTGTTTTATAATAGACTTGTCTCTTTTCACTCTTTGCAATGATATAATAATAATAATAATAAGGGTCAGATTCAGAAGGCGGTACCTACTCCTGGACTCGGCACGCATAGTCAGGAGGTTCCTCTCTCTGCAGCCCTAGCCCCCGACCGTTTGGGCCTCGCTCCGCGTTCGGTGGTTCCCCGTTTTGATTTATATTTTTTACTATAATGTTTATTACTATTTATTTTTCGTAGATAGTATTCCTTTATAGTGTAAAATATATTTTTTTTACGAGATTTTTAATAAATGAGTGATATAATTATAATAAATATTTCTGGACAGTTCACACAACATTATATAGCCCCAAGCTAAGCAGAGCTTGTGTTATGGGTACTAGACAACTGATATACTTAATACTGTTTCATATGTATTTTGTACATACCTTGTATTATTATCTGTAAATAAATAAAAAAAAAATTACATAGATAGATATTTTTTATTATGTATAGAAAATACCCAGAACACCCTGAACAAATATCTGCGGATCGAACAAATATTTGTTCCGAGGCGGGAATCGAATCCGCAACCTCGTCCGTCGTAGGTGAACGTTCGCCCGCCGCACCACAGAGGTCGTCAAAACACAATAAAAAAAAACACATAAAACAAAAACAAACACATCACATAAAACACCAATATCCTATTCCAATCTATGGTTACCATGAATCATACGTAGACTAAACTGTTATTATGATGGAACAGAATACCAATTTTCATTTAATTAACAATTCAGTCTCGATATCTGAAAGTTGACCGAATCTTCTTTCAGATATCACAATTATGATAATTTTGGTAATATGAATGCCATTAAAATATAACTTTAGTGCAATAATAACTAGGTTCTAATTTATATCACGTCCCTTCAACATGACTGTATCCTCCTATCCTTGTGTCCCGGTTAAGCACTGGTGGTAACTACATAATTTATCTCGACATTCTATTTTCAATGTAAATTGTGATCTTCATTACAATTTTGGGGCCCAACTTGGTACTGTTAAGCGTAAGTCTTAGCTATTATTTCTTGGAACTATGCCTAAATGTTGGGTATTTAGCAATGTTTGCGCAAATGTTTTCGGTACCTGCACCTCTACTATTGTCCACCGACTCCACGTTCTGTAATGCAAACATCTGTGTACATAACGATACTTATTTTCAATTTGACAGATAAACCGATTTTTAGATTTCAAACAAGAAACTTCAAATATTAGTTAAAGAAAAGAAAGAAAGAAAGAAATAGCATTTAGTTTTATTTTAGTTCTTTTTGCATGGTCTCTATGACTCACGCTGTCATTTGTTTCATCGATTCAAATACACCGGAATATCCTTCGTGCAAAAGCTGAACTTGTTTTAAAACGTGACATTGGCGAAATTGTGGTTTACTCCGCAGATGCCTCTTGTTCAATAATTGAACTGAACTGAGATTTATACTCCCGATATGTGCTCAGATTACATATTTTAGTAGTCAATAAAATGCCTAAAGTCCACTGTCTTGGTATAGCAAAGAAGGCATTTATTTGGTCTAGAATTAAAAGTTAGCGCCGTCCTATGAAATGCTCGCTGTCCACTTAATGAATCTCATTGAATATTCGAGTGCGAACCAGTAATGTTAGAACTAGAAAAAGTTATAGATGCATGTAACGATAGTTAGTTTCAAAAATACGAAGGAAATGTGCTCGAACTGTTTTAATAATGCCCATCGACTATCTTCATTAATGACTGACTGTCACGTTCGCACTCACAATCATTTCTGTTTGGAAATACGAAGATAGCACATCAGCATTATTCAACCAGACATCATCATTTGCCCGTATCAAGTCCACTGCTTGATAAAGACCTCCCCCATATAATGCCATGACGAACGGTCCCATGTTACCATCATCCAACGACTTCCTGCGACCTTCCAAACGTTCTCCATCAAGATATGAATTCGGTACAAATACAGAAATACAATTTATTCATAAAGCCGTTTACATATAAAAAAACAGAATACAATAATAATTTGTAATAATACAAACATGTTTACTATTAAGGTTACAAGATATAGAGAGAGCTCTGCCTCTTGCGGTAGCTGTGGTCCCTGTGTTTTAAGCAGGCACTGTAGTTTCCTGTAAAACAAAAATGATTGGTGTATGTTGTAAGTATTTTATTAATGTAGGTACATGAAGGAAAATCTTTAGAAGAGCTGGTATAAAAAGAAACACTTTTTCTGGGAAATGATAAAAACTCCGCTCGAGTCGGTGTGGACGAGTTACATAGGTACTTCGGTATCTCTGTGTTTGTGTTTCTGTGTACTCTGGCTCATCCTAAATCTTGACCTAACTACTGGAGTAATCCCACGTACAACTGGTAGAAGTACTTAGCACAAAATGGATTCTGTTAATTGTTGCCGAGAGCAATAAGATTCTTGCACAATGCAAGCAGCTTCATTGCTTTCATTTTAACGTTCTGTTATATCTTCGTGTTTGTGTATACTGACAGAGTTTAATATAGTTCAGCTTCTTGAGTACATTGAGGCAATTTTCAGGGGATCATTTGGAATATATTAATGGAAGGAATATAAATCCAAATTATTAGTCTAAAATTAATAGCCGGTAATAACGATTACCATACTCGCATTTTATAAATTCAAACGACAGCATCATTAGGGCGCAATAGGTTCACAGCATGTATATAATGAGCTCATATTTTTTTTCTTACTGTTTTTAAGGGGAAAACAATATATGATATTCTTAAGCTTTTTATCTAGTGAAATCATAAATTCAATACACTGTTTGAATTACATCATTCGATAAAAAAAAAATCAAAGATAAAAAAAAATAGACAAAATTAAACGTTTTAGTTTTTGAAATATTTGGTAACTTATTCATTATTATTTGAGTTAGTAGATACATTTATTTACAGAAAGAATAATACAAGGTATGTACAAAATACATATGAAACAGTTGTGCTACCTGAACACCGCTGCAAGTTAAGTTAGTGCAGTCATCAAAAAAATTTAACAAAACTCTTTGGGCATTTTGTATTATTTTTTCTTCGTCTCATACAAATATGTTCATTGAAACTGGTTGAACCTTTAGCGCCTTAAATAGCTATTTGTAAGCTTTAAAGAAAATAATGAAAAAAAGAACTCTGAAGGCATAAAAACCAAAACGAATTAGATCAAGTCTAAATTATACAACGCGCTCCACAATTTACAAAAACCTCTGATATTCCAACCGTTATATCGTTGGCACCCGCAGTTTTTAATTCATTAGCAATTCAGCAGGCCTAGTAAAAATAAAAGCTGTTAATACCACAAAAGCGAATTAAACGGGCGGGTTAAACAGGCAATTAACGTTGAAAAATGACAGTTGCAAAGAACAAACTGATCTGTTATGCAGATTGTGTTCTGCATTTTTGAAACGGGCGCTGGTGCTGGCGGTAAAGGGACGTGCACTGGGAAAAGTTACAATGTGATAAAACATTTTTGTGAGGCAAATAAAACAGTAACAGTTTATAGCCCACTCATACACAGTTTCATGCTTATTCTTCGCTTTACTTCATAAAACGATGAAAAAGCGTGAGAAATGACATATGAGACAGGTAGGTCATGTGACAGGTAAGTCACGTACAGGTTAATAAGACCTTATTGAAATTGGCACCAATATTTTGTCATTATATAAGTATTTGTATAAGAGGTTGTTGTTATAAGAGGTCTACTATCTTAAAATAAATGGCCCCTAAGACAAAGATAAATAGGTAATAGGTAGCTAAGTCATATTTGTTGAGAACACTGGTAACGGTCTAGCATACTTGGAAAAATAGCCAAATACAAAGTTCCAAGTCCACGATCAAAAATTATAATATAATTTTTACACCACCTGCTCGACTATGTCCAATTACATATCATGCAACCTCAACGTAAAGCACGTAAGGGATATAAAGTTGTATGAAACTCCCTAGGAAATATAGTGATTTAATTTGGAACGTCAAATTCGTGTGGAAACTAGAGGAAAACTCTAAGTATAAAAATGCCCATATGGCATTGTGAAGAGGTTTGTTCGAAAATCAAACTTGACCACCATAAGGAGAACTCAAAAAAAAAGCAAAAGGTACGTTTACAAAGAACACATACCAAGAGTGTACTACCTACAAAGAAAGTGAAACAAAAGAAGGTGTTTGGTGCTGTGATTTCCAGTGAGTTTTTGCTGTCTCGCAGAAGGTGTGAAAAGTAGAGTATGCTCCTCTGTAATAAAGCCTGTCTTCGTTTTAGTCAGCTTGAACCCCTCGCTTCACTCAGGACTCTATATAACTCCCCCCTCGTTACGCTCAGGGTTCAATATGCCGCCCGCGACGTAAGACACTGCTTTATTCCCATAGTGCATAAATCTACTATTATGATCGAGGACACAGCCTTAATCAAGCCGTATAGATACGTCTCGTATAAAAGGTCGTTACGTATGGAACAGGGCACAAAGACGAATTAGCATAGTTTATAACTGGCTCGCTGGCTTTCACGAAAACACTCGCAAATACGTTTGTGATTAATGAATTGGCGTAAAGAGATGGTCCTGTTGGGTCTTTTTTGCAGATATTTATTGGAAGTTGGCATATATTTGTCTACCAAAGAATGATTTCATGAGTAAGGCCACCAGGATCCCCTAACCAGATACCCCAGGGGATCCCAGTGAACTCATCAGTTCACCAGAATCCCCTTGAAATAAAATAAACAAATAATATAACAGTGTGATAACATCTTCAAACTTAATTTTATTTCAAGGGAACCGAAATAAAAGAGTTCACTGGGATCCCCTGGGGGATCAGGTTAGAGGATCCTGGTGGCCTCACTCGAAGTCAGCTCCGAGGCCAGGAAGCAGATTGCGAATACTGCTTGAGGAAGGGGCTAGTTAGACCCAGAAACTTGAGTTAGTGTACTACCGGAGTGTCCTCAAAATAAACACGTAAGTATTTCTTTTCACTAGAAACGGGATAGTTACCACGATTTTTGAGTTTTAATTGTTCCCGATATTTTGGCACAGTTGAATGCGTCATGACGACGGCAACTGTGCCTATATACCGGGAACAATCAAAACTCTAAAATCATGGTATATATTCTGTTTCTAGTGAAAAGTATGTACCAAACCATGATATTTTCAAAACGTAAGTACTATATTTAGGCTTTGTTTCACAATCAATAAGTAAAATTCTAAGTAAGCTACTTCAAATATAACTACTCAGTAAACAAGTATTTGCGTTTCACAATCCCACAGTAGTGTTAATCACCACTTTATCTGCTCAGTGAGTTAAAAGTTAACGAAAAGTTTCAACCTCTAAGTAGTCAACTCGCTGAGTAAACTACTTAAACCTTTACTTATTGATTGTGAAACAAAGCCTTAATATCGTATACAGCTGTGCCGTTAATGTCAAGTTCCGTGGCGTCTCCAGCCTAAGAATCTACATGCTTGTACTATTATTTATTCTGTGCCTACGTCTCTTCCAGTGCATGTCAAACCCGAGTAAAGATTATGGGCAGCACCGTCCATCGGAGTACTATACAAATACTACGAAACCGTGGTCATTATAGCAAATGTGAAAAGGCCTTGACCAGCAGTGGCCGTCCAATGGCTGCCTTATGATGATGATGTTATAGTAATCCATCATTGTATCGGTTAATATAAATTTTAATGAAACATACACATACGCCTTTTTTCCCGAAAGCGTAGGCAGAGCCTCATTGGGCCTCTTATCTCCGTGAGTTGCACCATCGTGGGAATATTGACGTGACACGTGGTAAGCTCATTGCCACCATTGCTTGCCATGACTGACTAGTATTAATTAATGATGATTAGAATACGCTAGTTGTTTGCTTAGAGTGGACTATATATGGAGGACCCAATCTTATATTTACATGTGGTTATGTAGACCCGTGGTAGCCCCAATGTCTCGACCATTGATAGACTCATTGCCAAACTATTATTGGTGTACAACGGCTATCGTATTCAAGCTCACGTCCAACGGATTATTTGAATGATATTGAATCCAACTTTGGTTACTTCAATTTATAAATTGTAGTATGCTCTTAGCACCATAATTATATTATTTATCTAACTATAGAAGCCTCTCAAATCATTAATTATATATTTATTAGGAAATTAAAACAGCTGCCCTGAGGCAATCCGACCCGACAACAGAACACAGCGTGGATGAAGCTCGTCAGTATTTTTACAATATCCTTTCAGGACCGCACGACCTTCAGTAATGAAGTAACGAATAAGAAGTTTTTATAAATTATCCCATAAAACACATCATCATCATCCGCAGCCTGACTTCACCTACTGCTATGTATAGGCCTCTCTTTGGCTGTGCCGTTCCTCACGGTCCCGTGCTAGTCTCATCCAGGTTCGGCCGCGACGCATGCGATATCGTCTGCCCATCTCGCCGCTGGACGACCAACGTTTCTGTACCCAGTTCTTGGGACATAACACATTATCATTTTATTCTTCCGTCTGGTAGTGATTTGGATCAGTTGAGCTACCTTTAGATCGCTTGCAGCGGTCTTCAGGTGGCACAACTGTTTCATATGTATTTTGTACATACCTTGTATTATTCTTTTTGGTAAAGTTATCCCTCGGAATTATAATGTTTTATTCTTCATCACCAGCCCAATACTTTTATTGCTAGGTATAATGTTTATCTTGTTGAGTCCAGTTTTCAGTTCTGCTCATCTTTCTTCTGTCCGCCACCTTTCATAAGCCTTTGGTCCACCTGCCTTGTTAGGCTGTGTTATTGCTACTTATTCCAGTTAATAAATGTATCTAAGTTCCTCCAGGGCTAAGCGCAAGTTATCTTAGCGAGCAGGCGCGCAGTGATGCATTATTATCCCATTACTTGTGCCGCATTGTTCTGTATCTAGATATATTTCAATCCTATTAAAGTCTTGTGCAATTTCTACTGGAAATATGGATAAATTCACATTTTAGTTGAGTGTCTTATGTTAAGCAGTAAGTATTTTTAAATGGGGTCGGGAGGTGATCATCGTGTGAGTTCGAACGTTACGCTTTTGTTTTAGATTTGATTTAGATGATGTAAGAAATTGAACTGCGCAATTTTCTGAACGTTTGAACCGTTGACTAAAACTCAAAAGGGATTTTTGTTTGAATGGTCATGATATTTACAGAGGTTAATCAGTATTAATGAAACATACATACATCATATCATCATCATCATTTATCAGCATCTTTCCGTCCAATATTGGATATATGCCTCCCCTTATTTCTTCCAGTCGGCTCTGTTCCCTGTATCACGACTCCACTGGCGGCCAGCTACGTACAACACACTACATACATACTTCGACTGCTTGGTCGAAGCATACAATCAAGTCACTCGTCTTTTTCCCCGAAAGGGTAGGCAGAGCCTCAATCAGCCTCTTCACCGTGTGTTGCACTATTGTGAGAATATAGGTGTGACAAGTGGTGAGCTCGTTGCCGTCATTGCTTCCAACGACGAACAAGTCGTATACCAACAAATATCGTATGCTAACAAGATCGGGTAACACAATCCATTTTATAAACTTGGTTCGGAACACTAAAAACTAGGCAGGTATTATTAACTTAGTAGCTCTATTCCAGAACTCATTTCAGCGTTTTTACGACTAAAGAATATTCCATGAAAGTGCAACTAATTAACTTCGTAAGTAAATAAACTTAGCCTAGACGGTAACGAAGCCAGCGATTCATATTTTTATATATTTAAACTGAGCCAGCTAAGCAAGGTTTAATTAAATACAGACAATATTTAGTGTTCTTTTTTATCTTATAATTTCTAGGCAAAGAATAAAATAAAAAATAGAGGCAAAAACAGCTGTATTTGAAGATTACGAAGACCATTCTCTCATGCCGCAAAGTCTTAGACTTGACTCAGTTAATCAGGTACATATTCAGATTTAAAATACTACATCATAACCCCGTGGGATCTAAATAAGATATGACAATATTTTCTCGATACAAAAAAAAACATGAAGTTACCTTATAACTTTTTGATTGATTGTATTGTTTCTCAAAATGTGCAGTTTATTAGGTCAAAAATACATAACACCAAGGAAAGCCGTGAGAGACTTTTTCGCAAATTAAATTTTCAACGTAATCTTACTCCAGGTTCTGATGATGACCAGCATAGGTTGAACAGGATCTAGGGTACGACTGAAGCTGATTTTTTAAGCATGAACTCAAACATCAAATTAAGATTCCATGACATATCTTCCTCCCGCAAAACTCCGGGTTCCGATGACGAGCTAGGCAACCTGCCGTACAGTCGCATGCCTTTCGTTCCACCATAGGTTACATTTCGGAGAATGCTCCCATGAATGAATGAACTTCAAGATTCCACCATCTCCTTTTCATCATAGGACAAGCAGACGCACGGCTCGGTACTATCTTTACCTCATCGTCTAAACGTTTCAGTTCTACCTTTATAATGCAAACTGCTAAGGAGTGGAATACACCACCGTCGTTTGTCTTTCCTGAGAACTATAATCTGGGTCTCTTCAAGGCTAGAGAGAATAGGTTTTTTTTTTTTTTTTTTTATTCTACTGAATGACGGAACAAGCAGATGCCTTCTAGACCTTTGTGCACCATCTTCGCCACATCGTCACTTATCAACATTGGAGTTCGTGGTCAACTAAAGGTCTATGAATGTTAAAAAAAGAAACACCTGTTGTTTTGCTCGGCTGAAAGAACTGATGATATAATTGTTATAATTATATAATTATCTATGTATTGTATTATATTAAGTATATCAGTTATCTAGTACCCATAACACAAGCTCTGGCTTAGCTTGGGGCTAGATAATGTTGTGTGAACTTGTGCAGCATTATTATTATTATTATTATTATTATTGTCATCTATTTTCTCCACAAACTGTATATTTTCAAAGGGAAATAAAGTTTGCACACAAAATTAAACACTCATCTCCTTCTACGAGGTCAGTAAATGTGTTTTTCATTATTTTGTTGTTAGACCCGTCAAAACATCAAGAATTTCACCCATTTTAAAACAACATTCTTGCCCCATGCAAAATTCTGGATGTTATGTTAATGAGACCTGTGTTAAGGAATGCCTGACCGACATTACGTATTCGGATTTGTTTAGATGAATATTCAAACTAAGGTCTTGAGGCCACACCTGCTAGGATGACCGCCAAGCCAAACAAGTACAGATATAAATACAGGACGATGTCATTTTTTGCAAGCTTTTATTTAACTTGATATGCATGTATTGTCAATGTATTTTTGACGACCTCTGTGGCGCGCGCGGGCGTATACGTTCTCCTGCGAAGCAGGAGGTTGCGGGTTAGATTCCCGCCTCGGAACAAATCTTTGTGCGATCCGCAGATATTTGTTCAGGGTTTTCTGGGTATTTTCTATATAATATAATAAAAATATCTATCTATGTAATTATATTGTATTAAGTATATCAGTTGTCTAGTACCCATAACACAAGCTCTGCTTAGCTTGGTGCTAGATTATGTTGTGTGAACTGTCCAGCAATATTTATTTTATTTATTTATATGTATGTTTGTGTGGGTGGAATCCGGGTGGAATCTTGATAAAAAACACGGATGATGATACCACAAGACGGAACAAGCAGATGGCTCACCTGATGTTAAGCGGTAACCTATGTCTTTAACAATGCATTACCTCATAGGTCACGTCCACCTAGGACGCGCCCTACGTGGCATTGCACTGCATCCGCCACACTGCGACATAAAGATGAAAAGTCTCATTTACCTGTAATTTCACAGGCACTCATACCCTTTGCTTATAGCGATAAGACCGCCCATTGTACTTCCGTGTTTAGTTTAATATTAATTTTTAAATAGATTATTTTCTGTGTTGTGCAATAAAGTGTTTTCTATCTATCTGTCTATCTACCTATCCTTCAAACCGGAACACAGTAATCCAAGCACTACTGCTTTGCAGCAGAAATAGGTATGGAGGTAGTTCTTCCCCGGACAAACTCTTTTACAAAAAAGCTCTACTACTACTAAAAGTTGCAAGGTATTGTTGGTTAGCGCATCCCCGTATCTACAGGAGTTTCGGGTTCAATCAAGGTCGGTAGTTTTTGAGTTATTACAAAACCTTGTTATATTTTGGACTGGTTAAGCTAACTACAGTAGCAGCCTCTAGCGTATTCTGATACCTGCTATCTTTCATGTAAAATAAGCACTCTGGAGGGAAACGAGTCTCTTCTTTGATCCATATTTCAACACTTTGGTATTCACGACACAAATTAATTCATAGAATCATTATTTCAGAAATTGTCGTGGTTATACTCGTACCATGACTTCAAATAGAATAGAAAATATATTGTTTAGTATTACAAGCTTTTATATCTTGCAATGTTTTTAAGTATAGTAATAGTAGTAGAGCTTTTTTGTGAAATAATTCGTCAGGGGAAGTACACCACCATACCTATTTCTGCCGCAAAGCAGTAGTGCTTGGCTTGCTGTGTTCCGGTTTGAAGAGTTTTGGGTGCCGGTGAAATTACAGGTAAATGAGTCTTTTCCCCTTTATGTCGCAGTGTGTCAGGCGCAGTGTAATGCCACGTAGGGTGCGTCCTAGGTGGACGTGACCTATGAGGTAATGCGTTGTTCATAGGCAGTGGGTACCGGTTAACATCAGATGAGCCTTCTGCTAAATCCGCCATTACAAGTTGTAATAAAAAATGTTCGGGTCAAATCTTGCAACCGAATTCTAAAGCAGTTGAGCAACCGATTGAGATTAAATTTGGCATACCTGTCCAGTAATGATGACAATATAATATTATGGTGACAGCGAGCTGATCTAATGATGGAGACGGAAGGTGGACAACGGAACTCCTCGATGTAGGAAGTATGATTTAAGGTTCCGGTCACTGATTTCATAAAAGCTTGTATTTAAAAATATTTGATACAAAAAAACTTATTAACCGTTATATTGATGACTTATAAATATAAAATAGAAAACCCTGTCTCCGTCAGTGCGTCTGCCGGAAACTGTTCTCCATCGAATGAAATGACTATTACAGCCGTTACGTCATTGAAAATATTCAATAACTTAAATACGACTAGGAAAAAAAATGTGAATAATCTGAGACTTGAATAACTAAACTACAAACTCTACGTTTCCGATTCACAAGAACATAAATTTAGAATCTACTAAGATATAAAGTAAGAAAGATTTTTTTTTATTTTCCCCCAAGAGGCCACAACACACATAATATAACACATGAAAACAAAAAACAAACTAAGGACAACTGGTATACAAAAATGAAATGAAATAAAAGTAGGTTAGTAGGTAAGATAAGATTCTCTTTTTTTTAACTATTATAGACCCTCGATTGACCGCGATCTCACCTGTTGGTAAGTGACGATGCGGCCGAGGTTGTAGCACGAAGGTCTAGTAGTGATCTCGGATCTATGAAGTAATAAGTACCTAATGATATTGTGGTAATATTAGGTCATAAAATTTCACGAGTGGCGACCACGAACCCGACGCCGCTGTGTATTAAAAGTAGCAGGATGTCGGTGGATGAAGGTGGCTCAAGACCAGACATCATCAGACAGAAATGTTAATGACTAGGACTACGTGACTAAATAGGACTAATTATGTGATTATTAATTTTTAATCTAGAGTTATTTTATGTTAGATTTATGTATATTTTGCATGCGTTAAACGCCGATTATGGCTGAACATTTAATTGTAGCACTAACCACCAGTTACTAACCCATATATCGCAATAAATTAATTTGAATTTGAATTTGAATCATGGCATTCTAGGGGAATCTTTTTTCCAGCAGTGGACTTCTACAGGCCGATTATGGTGGTGATGATGATATTTCTCAGCGGATGTCGGCTCCGAGCATGTGGCCTGCAAAATGTAATTTCAACTTTCTGAGAGCTAGCTTGACCTCAGTTCTTTGGTCTATTTGGTCCACGTTAGCGAGGACAAAGTAACGTGCACAGCGGGAAGTCACAAAATCCCTTCCCGTTGTCCACGTTAGCTGTCCCCCTTAACGTGAACACCGTTGCCCACGTTATTTTTCTTTTGATCAAATCAGCGAATGCTGACGGACTAATTAATAATTTTTTACGGATATATTTTTGCTGGGAATAATTATACAGATTTAAAGCCTTGGTAGCCTGACGGTTCAATAGTGCAACTCAGAATCCAACGATACCGGGTTCGATCCTAGGCTCCGTACCAATGACTTTTCTAAGTTATGTGTGGATTTCCATCGCTCTGTGCTTCGGAGGGCACGTTAAGCTGTCGGTCCCGGCTGTTATTGATAAATAGCACTCGATAAGCCATGTCAGAAGCCCTCGGGCGTCTTGACAAACTCCGACACCAGAGACCAGCACTACCTCATACGAAACGAAACAAACGATTGAGTGCCGAGCTAATGTCCAGAACAACGACATTTTAGACGAAGCAGGAAGTTTTTGAATGTTCGATGTGAATTTTTTTGGGGTTATATAATTATCCAGCCTTCTTTCGGCTGATGACGGTGATGATTGTGATATTCTACCACATGATTATGTCTATAAAACTTCATCATCATTATTATTATAGTGGTGATTTACACCCATTGCTGGAGTTATGCCTCCACCCAAAGATAAAGATAAAGATAAAGATAAAGATAATTTATTTGCTTAAACATATGTACAAATTGATGGTATAAATATTAGTAGGACACAATATGTTTGGCCGCTGCCGGCGTGCAAATGGAGAGGATGGCATGCTAATTTAGTTAGTTTAAATTATTTATTTTTACATAGAAAAATTTAAAAACACAACCAATTAATTTAAAATAATATCATTCAAATTCAATTAAGATAAGAAATCTTTCTCGATATTTCACTATATAAACGGGATATTTACGATGATTCTTGATTGTTCCCGATATTTCAGCACAGTTGCATGCGCCATGAGACATCATGGGAGAACCAACTAAAAAAAACGTAAAATAAATAAAAAGTATGTACATAGCCATGATAGTTTCAAAAGTTATTATCTTTCTCAAGTTAAAATGCGTTGTGGCCACAGCTATTTATTCGTTTGCGTTTCACTTATTTTTTACTAAGAAACCTATAAACTAATACCAACGATTTTAACCAAAAACGCTTTGATGTATCAATTTCATTATTGTAACATAGCCAGCATAATTTACATAATAGCCTTCTCATAAATATGGGACACATTCCTAGCTAGTAGCTATCCCTGAAGGGATCGCAGCCTCCGCAAATATGTAAAACCTTCCCTTACCTAAGTAAAGTCCGAAAGATTATGTTTTAGCGTGTTTTGATTATGTTTATGATTTAAAAGTAAGGATTTGCTTATCCGCTATAATGTTGTTTTAGTGGCGAAAAACTCATCCTCGTGTTCCCAAACAGAGTATCTATCCATCATGTGTGTATCTAAATTAATTAAAATGCACTGTTAGTTTATAAATAAGTGATAAAATGATTATTTATGTTACAAGCTTTTATTTAATTTGCAATGTATGTATGTTTGTCTGAGTGGAATCCGGGTGGAATCTTGCAACTGAATTTTAAAGCAGTTATCTTCAACCGATTGAGCTGAAATTTGGCATACCTGTTAAATTCCGATTACAATATAATATGATGGTGACAATGAGCTGATCTGATGATGGAGACGGAAGGTGGACAACGGAACTCCTCGATGGATAATAGTAGACTGGTCATGTTTAGGCTCATTTTGATCAGCACATGAAAACGATCACTAATTTTATAAAAGCTAGTATTGAAAAATATATTTTTCATAAAAAACTTATATTAATTTTTGTATACTCATAAAACTTTTATGTTAGCTTAGTTATATATGACTCTCCTCTGTGGCTGACATTAGAAGTAGGATTACGAAAATCTTATCACGTATTTGAAATTCAGGAGCACTCAAATGTTAATGTGGGTTTCATTATACCTGTTTTAAGTTAGATGCGTCACGTTAAGAATCTCGTCCTTTTTAGAATCAAATAAAAGGATGCCACGTTCAGAGCGGTCGAGTGGAAGGGTCAGTGCGCATGGTCGAGTTTCAATCATTGGCAACTTGTTGGCGCAAAAGTAGAAGTCTGCGTCACAGAGAACGGGTTCATGACGTTTTCAATTTGAATGAAATTCAACTTTGTTAAAATTAATGGCTGGACTGTACCAATCCCAACGATTATAATGAGGAAACCACAGCATTATTAGTCTTCATGAAAGCTTTTTGCAAATTAACAAGTATAAACTTCTAAGTTTAAATGTTTAGTTTTAACTGCTATGTGCGTTGTGGGTAATATGATAGCAAGGAAGTTTGACAAATCATCGCTTTTCAGATCTTTCTGCCAGTCATTTTAAACGTGTCAACTCTCGACCAATTATAATAAGAAGTCGCACGACGGTGTTAGGGTGGCATATAACAACGTGATTTGACATCTTATGGGCCTGAAGTGCTATTGTAGCGCTTCACAAATTTACGTAGACGCCTGAGTAGATTCGCCATCCAAAAGAAGAGGATCGCATCCTTTATGTGCAGAGTTGACTCGTGTCATACATAATGCAATCATGCAGAGTCTGGAGGAAGACTTTTATTGATGCAGACGAGAATGAACCGACACTGGGTGGAGGTTGCCACCTGTTTAGCTTCCAAGTAACGAACATTTTATCATTTTATTTTTAGTATTTTTTAACTGTATTTTAGTTATTTAATTTTTAATGTACTCTATTGATCATTCATTGTGTCTGAAATAAAGAATTATTTATTTTTATTTATTTAAACATTGCTATTTATTAACTTAATAGTTAGTGTAAACTTGTATTCAGAGCTGCTGTCTTAGTAAGTAGTTATGCATTGAATTATTCAAAATTAGTTTTCCAACTTGGGCTAGTTACCTAGCTAATGTGAATGTAGCTTTTAAAGGTAAGTGGATCTCTTTGGAGGCATAGCAGTAAACACGGATTTTAAGGCGAAGCTTTCGGCTTTTTGTACATGTTTTTATCCTAAAAACATTGGATAGTTTGAATAAAACAGGAGAAAATAAAATAACGGTGACGGTTTTTGAAACCAGCTAGTAGACTATGCAGGCTATGCTCTCGCAAATAATTACTAGGCAAGTAATATATACCATCAAACTTATAAGACGGCTCATCTGATTCGTTCACCGTTGTTTAGTAATATACTTACTCACTCTATTCTATGGTTATCACTAAAGACTAAACATACGACTATATATACATACACAAGTATATAATATAGTCAGCGTCGCATAATACAAGACATAAACTAAAACAAAAAAGTAGTAGCAGAGCTTTTTTGTGAAAGAGTTCGTCTAGGGAAGTTCTACCGCCATACCTATTTATGCCGCAAAGCAGTAGTGTTTATTACTGTGTTCCCGTTTGAAGGGTGCCGGTGAAATTACAGGCACATGAGACTTCCATCTTTATGCTTCAGGGTGGCGGGCGCAGTGCAATGCCACTTAGGGTGCGACCTAGGTGGACGTGACCTGTGAGACTGTTCATAGGCAGGGGGTACCGCTTAAGATCAGGTGGGCAATCTGCTAGTTCCTTCATCTAAAGCTGTATAAAAAAAACCGTTGATGCAGCAGTCTGCAGCAATATCTCCTCAAACCTTGTTCAACACTATCACAACTAAAATAAAACTTTAAACAGTCGAAACTTCTTATTCAACTAAATGGTTCCAGAGTGCATTACAGCATAAAATTGCAGTCATCAAAGATGAACATCCAAAAACTTTCCAAGCGAAATTATACCGTATTTCAGGGTGTTTCAAGTGAAAATGATTAGACTGGACATGAACGGTTAATGGGTGGTCCACATTATGATAATGGTGTTGGTACTTCTAAGCGAAAGTGCCGTAGTATAAATGTTTTACTTGAATCCTGGTTGTTTTTGTAGGAAGTATCTTCTCAGGTACTATTGTTGAAAACTCGTTGGTTTACTGTAGGAGAAATAAACTTAACCTACAAAAGAGTGCTTCGCTTGTCATTTTTAAAACCAAAGTCAAAGGAGCACAGTTACTCCTTGTAATTTATGTTAATTGAAGTTTTTTTTGTAAATTTTGTACCTATATTTAGTAATGATGTATTTACGCAAGTAATTTTACTTTTAATATTTAGTAGTGTATTTAAAGTTTTTATGCCACTATTTAAACAGGGTTATGGCTTGAAGGAAACTCTCCACGACTTGCCTATAAAAATATAATATTATATCACTTTACATTGGAGAATTGTTTGGAGCACTCATAAGCCATTATAAGAAGAAAAGAAGAAGAAGAAGACAAGATCTTCAAATTTTTTATGAATTCCCGCATGCTTGCGAAAATTTCTTGACTTCGTTCCTGGGAATTTCCATGTGTGTTCACTTGAGGAAACCAGGAAATACTCTCCACAAAGCTGTACCTCGTAAACGTTGAGTAACTTGAATAACATAATCGAAGGCACCTGTCAAATGATCACCCTGTTTATTCTCAAACTAGCAACTGTAGTGGCACCCTTTCGTCAGCTAGTTTTAAATCCCGCGCCATCCAGTTTCCCGTCTTCAAGCAGTTAGCATCCGTTAAGTTGGCAGTAAGGCATTACGACAGGGAGGCGAAGGGCGAGCGGTTGGCAAGATTGAATGGCGCGACCAATCAGAGAAAAGAAGTTTAGTCCTAGTGCGTCTCGGCAGAGGGCGCTGGAGAAAAGTATAAAAACACTCGCACGAGGGGACGCGCTCTTCTCTCCCCGACGTGGGCTCTGGCGAGCAATACCGGCGGCCCGTGACCGCCGGGGCCTGCTCTTTTTCCGGCGGCATCAGGGACCCCTCATGATTGAGGGTCGGTCCGGGCATTTTTGAAGAGACGAGTCGAGACGAGACGCGCGCGGGCGAGGACCCGCTTCGGTCAGCTCCAACTCTAGAACCCTTGGCCGCGGCGGCTTTTTTTATCCCGGGACCCTTGGGTGAGTCCCCGCGTAGCCCGCAGTCGAGCAGCAGTGCGTTCCCGTGTGGAAAGGCGTGACCCCCGTGCCCTAGTCACAAGTGCCGCGGAGTGGCCCCTCAGCCTCGAGTGTCGTGCCATCCTGAGCTCCAGCCAAGGTGCCTTCGCGCAATTCCTGCAATCGTCGCTCCTCAACGCTCCCCCGCCATCCGAAGACCAACTCCTCGTACGGTAATCGTTCTGTGTCGTCCCACTGATTCTACAACTGTATTCTAATATATCTGATATACTTAACCATACATTTTCATTGTCGAGGGCCCCCCTATCTGATACGTTCCTCAGGACCCCGTCACCGTGTCACGGACGGGTCCCAAGGAGCACCAAGCGACGAACCCACGACCCTGTAGGTAGTCCAGATACGTACCTACCTATTGAGGTAGGTACGAGAGTAGGTAGGTAGTGTTCCGGCGGCGCAGCAGTCTTCGTTCGGCGCCAGCGAGTAAGTATCTACAGTTTACCTTTCTACCGGATCTCTTGTGCATACTCTCCACTATCTCTGCCTACCCCTTGCTAGATTTTGAGCATTCAATCTTATAACGTGACATTTGGCGCTCAAGTGTGTCTCTCGTCCTGAGGAATTTAGCAGGGAGCCCTCCCATTGTAAATATATCCTTAAAAATATCTGTGTAATTTTATGTATTTTTTTTGTGTGTGTTTTTTTTGTGTGTATGTCGCTTGTTGAATGCGAAATTCTAGCAAATGGTCTGCCGCTAAGCATCCTGCCGGCAGGCGGCGACACTATCGCACGGCGCGACGCGTGCCCGGCCGCGCGCCGGCCGAATTCATGGAATTACTTTGGAAAATGGCGGCACACATCGCAAGTGCGCTCAGTGAGTTTTTTTGCTCGAATTATTACGTTGTGCTTTCAGTCGCGTAGGTGCAGTGAGATTTGTTTTTCTCGGCTAATTTGATTAGTGGTAAATGAGTGTCTACGGTAAAAACCGTGCTCTTTACGAAATAAATTCTGTGAGATTTTTTCTCGGCTAATTTGATTAGTGGTAAATGAGTGTCTACGGTAAAACCGTGCTCTTTACGAAATAAATTCTGTGAGATTTTTCTCGGCTAATTTGATTAGTGGTAAATGAGTGTCTACGGTAACAACCGTGCTCTTTGCGTAGTAGGCCTGTATGTGTCCTTTATAGGTGTTCTTATTGCATCTCCCACGGAGGTATGATGATGCAATAATACGTCATGGTATGGCGTCATAATATGAGAATCGCGCTCGCCGCGTATCGGTGTGCTTTGTGAGCCGAAACACCTCGCCAAGTGGATCCCGGAGGTAGTTTACAAGGTAACCATGTACCCATTGTAATACCAACCCTAAAACTGTTCCAGCTTGGAAACGGTGCGCTGCGCCGTCGGCGCACCCTCGTCTACTAATCCGGCGCGCTGCAGCCCCTGCTAACCAGGTGCCAGCGCCGATGCCCCGCGCCTGTGTTCGACCGCGGTAATTCCCACCACAGCCTGACAGCGGCTGCTGGTGCGCGATGCAGCACCGGAGTCATCAACTTACGAATGGAATACCGGTCAGTGTGTGTAGGTTTTTCTCTTGGCAGCCTACATAGCGTAACATAGATAAACCCCCGGTCGGCGTTTATCATGTTGGTGATATCTTAGACTGGGTCTATTCGGTCTTAGTTGTGTATAATAAAAAAAGAATAGTTTGTAAGTCTTCTACTAATCTAGGCTCGAAATACTACAACTTGTTGGTATGTATATACTTATATATATGTGAATAATTTTTGTGTTAACATTAAGATGCTTGCTGGAGCTTTATAAGCTCACTTTAAGCCGCTAGTAGTGCGGGTTCGAACCCCGCGGCGGAACGGACCTTGGCAACCGAGTGCGGTGTTTTCTTCGACGGTATCCTGTAAATATGTATATTGTATCCTGTAAATATGTATATTGTATCCTGTAAATATGTATAATTGTACCCTGTACATATGTGTACCCTGTACCCTTGTAAATAATACATTCTCTTGTGTGAAGGTAAACTTCCTTTTTTTGATCTCTGTAAATATTCTCGTGTTCCTAGCAATAAGTTAACCACAGTATTTTTTCGAGCCTAGATTTAAGAAAGAAAAAGGTTTTGTCACCATTATGTGGCGGTTTCTGTGTTGTTCTTACTAAAAGTATGCCTGTCGTTATATCATTTGTAAGTTTATTCTATGGCATGAAAGAAATGTATGCCTGTGGCAGCGAAAGAGATGAATGCAAGTCAAAGCTAGTTTATAGGTATCATACATATGTATTTTGTAATAAACTGTAATCATATTTCAGTGTGTCGTTGTCAAAAAAAAACGGTCACACCACCCGTCGAGTAAGTCCTACCATCGCAGGACTACATACCTATCCGGGTTCCCTTCTTTATAGTTAGGTCAGTACTAGCAACACAGAACCCCATTCCATAAGAAACGCTTAAATAACAGCGACGAATGCAGAGTTCCAATAATAAACCCTGCATCGCTATTTCGCTTACCTATAGTGCCAGCTTGCTCTAGGCTGTACCAAATAGGTAAGGTGTCCTAATCTCTTGAATTTTTCAGATACTGTTCGCGTTCATGCTATGATTGTCATTGTAATTTAATTTATTTTACACGGTTCCGCAGTCAGTATAACGGCAGTAATGTTCTGAATAATAGATTTTCTATGAGTAAGTTATTGTTAAGTAAGGCCAGTATAGGGCGCTAGTTTGTTGAATAAATGGTTCTCACCTTGGTAAATTTTAGGCGAGTGTACGTTGTTAGTTATTATTAGGCAAGGTCAATTAAATGTTATGACGCTAACTTGCAGGGCAAATGGTTCCCGTGTGGTCAAATATTAGACCGGATTGTATTATAAATTTCGTCTTTGCAATAAATGTTTGTTGCCCAATAAGGCCAATAGATGGCGTTGACATGCCAATGTAAAAAGGTTCTCGTAGGTCAAGTGTTGAGAACGATCTTTTGTGTGATAAAGCCTGTAGAGGGCGCACTATTGTAAAGTATTTTGTCAAGTTTTTGTATCATGTGTTGGTCAGTCGAATAGATGTCGCTTCCTGTTGTGAAAGTTGAAGTCAGTATTTTTATTTTAGACTTGAATGTAAAGTTTATCTTGTTGTTGTTTCGCCTAATCGTAAACTAAGTTTTTGTTTGCTGCGGTCTATCAGAAATTGTTTAATTGTAAAGTTTAGAAATTTCCCGTCAGTAAACGTTAGTATCATGTCCATGTTGTTTGTACTTAAACTCAGATTAATAAATTAATTATTTTTTATAGCATTTAAACTCAGGTTAACAATTAAATAAGTTTTGATTGTACTTAACTCAGCTTGGTGGTTAATTAATTTTTGTAGTATTTAAACTCGGTCTAGTAATCAAATAGTTTTGATTGTATTTGAACACAGCTCAGTAACTAATATATTTTTTTGTCGTATTTTAACTCTATTTAATGATTATTGTTTTTTTTTGATTATTTGAACCTTGCATAGTAATGCAAATTTTGTACCTAGTTTAGTAACCAAGTAATTATGATTGTGTTTGAACTCAAGTAATTGGATAGTTGTGATTGTGGAGTACGGTTTAGTTTTTGAAATTTTCCTTCCCTTCATTTTAATGGTAAATAACTAAGTTCGAGGAAGTAACTCATTAAGTGTTTCTGAAAGAAAAGTACATCTATGATAATTTGTTAAAGGTAACCCTTTAGTAATTTAAGGTCTAGTTAGGTTTACTCAAGCATTACTGCCCTTATGATTCAACACTTTGTTCATAAAGTAGTGAATAACCTAGAATAGTCGTGTCGTGAGGTCATCACACTTCCGCTTTATGTGTAAGCCCACTGGGTGCGTAAATCCTTCAACTTTGCTCAATTGTATGTACTTTATAATTTTGTTTTTGTTAAGAGCTAGCCACTGTAATGTTTCATTTATATTCTAGACTTTATTGTGTCCGTAGCAGTCCTGGAAGCCTTTTAATACATTGTAACCGGTCTTGGTAACACTAGTAGTTTTGCTTAGTTCACAGTAGTTTTTTCTTTCCTTTCAACGTGATGATCCGCGCACATAGGTTAAGTTAACCTAGGTTAAGCTTCATGTAATCGGTCACGCCATTTCATCACCCGGAAACCGGTTACTTATTTTTTTTTTCTTTTTGTTGTTTCTTTTTTTTCCTTTTTGGCAAACCGGGTAATGTAGTGGCACCCTTTCGTCAGCTAGTTTTAAATCCCGCGCCATCCAGTTTCCCGTCTTCAAGCAGTTAGCATCCGTTAAGTTGGCAGTAAGGCATTACGACAGGGAGGCGAAGGGCGAGCGGTTGGCAAGATTGAATGGCGCGACCAATCAGAGAAAAGAAGTTTAGTCCTAGTGCGTCTCGGCAGAGGGCGCTGGAGAAAAGTATAAAAACACTCGCACGAGGGGACGCGCTCTTCTCTCCCCGACGTGGGCTCTGGCGAGCAATACCGGCGGCCCGTGACCGCCGGGGCCTGCTCTTTTTCCGGCGGCATCAGGGACCCCTCATGATTGAGGGTCGGTCCGGGCATTTTTGAAGAGACGAGTCGAGACGAGACGCGCGCGGGCGAGGACTCGCTTCGGTCAGCTCCAACTCTAGAACCCTTGGCCGCGGCGGCTTTTTTTATCCCGGGACCCTTGGGTGAGTCCCTGCGTAGCCCGCAGTCGAGCAGCAGTGCGTTCCCGTGTGGAAAGGCGTGACCCCCGTGCCCTAGTCACAAGTGCCGCGGAGTGGCCCCTCAGCCTCGAGTGTCGTGCCATCCTGAGCTCCAGCCAAGGTGCCTTCGCGCAATTCCTGCAATCGTCGCTCCTCAACGCTCCCCCGCCATCCGAAGACCAACTCCTCGTACGGTAATCGTTCTGTGTCGTCCCACTGATTCTACAACTGTATTCTAATATATCTGATATAATTAACCATACATTTTCATTGTCGAGGGCCCCCCTATCTGATACGTTCCTCAGGACCCCGTCACCGTGTCACGGACGGGTCCCAAGGAGCACCAAGCGACGAACCCACGACCCTGTAGGTAGTCCAGATACGTACCTACCTATTGAGGTAGGTACGAGAGTAGGTAGGTAGTGTTCCGGCGGCGCAGCAGTCTTCGTTCGGCGCCAGCGAGTAAGTATCTACAGTTTACCTTTCTACCGGATCTCTTGTGCATACTCTCCACTATCTCTGCCTACCCCTTGCTAGATTTTGAGCATTCAATCTTATAACGTGACACAACTCGGCCCGGCTCCGCACACGTACGGCCAGGAAGAAAAATTCAAAATTCAAAATGTATTTAGCATTCAATAGGTTTTTTTTAAATGTCTTTGACACGTCCTTTTTATAAAAAAAAAATAGTTTGCACTCTTATTATTAGATATACATTTGTTTTGGCTGTGTTGGAGCAAGTTCAGTCCCAAGCTTTATTATCATCTAAATAATAAGATGTACGCTTTTTAAGAAAGTTTATTGTTAATTAAGTTTTTAAATTTGTTTATCGACAACTTTAGCACGTCACTTGGGATCTTATTATAGAAACGTACACAGTTAGTATCCTGTAAACGATTTACTAACTTTATGAAGCCTGATAGTGGGAACAGCGAGTTTATCTTTGTTCCTAGTATAATAAATAAATAAATAATAAATAAATAATGCTGGAGAGTTTACACAACATTATCTAGCCCCAAGCTAAGCAGAGCTTGTGTTATGGGTCTGCAAACATCTGCAGATCGCACAAATATTTGTTCGGAGGCGGGAACCGAACTCGCAACCTGCGGCGTCGCAGGAGAACGTTTGCCCGCCGCGCCACAGAGGTCGTCAGTATTTACATTATGATTGGCCCCTTTTTTACTCAACATGTTTATATTTTTGCTTTAGATTTTCAGGAAAAGCAGTCCTCCCCATACCCCCCTTAAGGCGAGGCACTAGAAATGCTGGTGGCAGTATCTAGATTTTTCTCAGCAATGACAGAACATATGAAAGTGATATTTGGTGACCTGAATCTAAGAAAAGACCCCCTCCATCTCCTCCCGTGGATGTCGTAAAATCTAAAGGGATTACCCGACCTTGTTTGTAAGATTCGTTGATATAAAACTTGTCCTGGCTACTACATTATTAAAGGAATGTGTTATTACTGAAAGAAAGTGCTAGCAGAGTCAGTCGTGGGACACAATGGCGGCGATGAGCTCACCACTCTTTATTTTTATTTAATTCTTTATTGCACAAAAAACACAAGGAAATTGTACAAACGGAGGACTTAATGCTAAGCAGCATTTTCTGCCAGTCATCCATGAGGATGATACAAAAAAAAGGTTGGCGTGCTAAAAACTAATTACAAAAGAAAGCTTATAATATAGCTTAGAAACTAATTTGCCTTAAAATAAATACAAACATATGACAAACAACATACTTATAATTTAAATGAAAAGATAATCATTCCTAACAAAAAATATATATATTAATAGATAGATAAACAAAATAAATAAAGTATACTATATATATATATATATCATGTATAATAAGTATCAAAGATATGCAAAAATGTGAAACTAAGAAAGTAGGTAGTCCTAAGTAGGTAGGAATATAAGTATAAAAATAATAATAAAAATAAATAGAGTAAATAATAAATAGTAAGAGGTAGGTACTCAAGAGGTAGAATTTAAAAAAAGATTATGGACAAGGCGTTTAAAGGTGGGTTTAGAAGATGACTTTTTTATATTAAGAGGTAGAGCATTCCAAAGACCCACAGCTACCACCTCGAAAGAGTCACCACGAAAGGCAGAAGAATGAACAGGAGTTGCGAGGCGGATTGAATCAGTTGACCTCAGATTAAATTCGTGAGTGTCAGTTAAAAATTCAAACTTAGACTTCAGGTATTTAGGGGTATTTGGGTCATTCAGAATTGAGAAGAGAAGACACAAAATTCTCAAATTTCTCCTTTCCCTGATTGGAAGCCACTTCAATTTCCGACGAAACTCAGACACATGGTCGTATTTACGCAACCCGAAAACGAACCGGATACAACAGTTGAGCAGGCGATCTAACTTGTTGAGATGTTCGGCTGAGAGATCGAGGTAGGCCACATCCGCATAATCAATAATGGGGATTAGAAGGGTATTCACCAATGATATTTTGGTTTTCTCGGGAAGAAAGTTTTTGAAACGCAAAATGGAATGGAGACAAGCAAAAAACTTACGTGAAACCTCCTTTACCTGCGGCGACCATTTCAAATTCACATCCAGAAGAATGCCAAGATCTTTAACGACAGGTGAGAATGGAATGGGTATAGCATTATAGCATAGAGATGAAAGACTAGACAGATCCACTTTGGCAAGCTGACGGGAACTACCAATAATGATTGCCTGACATTTACTGGGATTGACCTGAATTCCATAGTTAGCGGACCACGACTGAAGCTGGAGAAGATCAGCATTAAGAGTGCTAATGGATTCGTTCAGACGTTCGACCTTAACATGGTGATAAAGTTGAAGGTCATCTGCATAAAAATGGTAGTGACATTGTAACTTAGAAGATAGCATATTTATAAACAAAGAGAATAGTAAGGGTGACAGTATACCTCCTTGAGGGACCCCGGCCTCCAGACCGCACCAGTCAGAGAAAGACTGACCATCGCGAACTGTCTGACGACGTCCTGAAAGGTACGAGGCGAACCATTGAACGGTTAATGGAGAGAAATTAAGGTGGTTCAATACGGCCAGAAGTAACTCATGATCAACGGCATTAAATGCATTGCTGAAATCAACTAAAACCAGTACAGTAACTTGACCTAATTCCATGTTACATCTAATATCCTCGGTGACCTTGAGAAGTGCAGTAGTAGTACTATGCCCTACTCTGAAACCAGACTGCATGATGTTGAATAAATCGCCTTTAGAAAGGTACTCAGTAACCTGTTTATGGACCACAGATTCGATAGCTTTAGATAGAAAAGGCAGGATAGAGATAGGTCTGAAATTATTGGGAAGAATAGGCTTAGGGATTTTTGGAAGGGGAATAACATGGGCTTTACGCCATTGGTCAGGGAAATTACCAGAGGACAGAGAAAAGTTGATAATGTGGACAATGGTAGGAAGAATGTGGTCAGAAATAAGTGAAACCATTTTACGTCCAATATCATCACTTCCCACTGCCCCCGATTTGAAAGTGGTTAAGGTCTTTTTGATCGAGTCAAGAGAAACAGGCAAGAAATTGAATAGTTCAGTATCTGGCCGGGAAAGGTCATGGATTTCAAGTAGCGTGTCATATTTCGTGGACGGGCTGATTCTAATCGTAGAGGTAAAATGAGAATTTAACGCATTGAGGTCTAGTGGGATTTCAGAACTGGACGATTTGGATTTAATAAGTCCGATGGACCTTAAGAACTTCCAAATACTAGCAGGGGTAGAGAGTTCTATTTGTTCCGCTATATATCGACGTTTGGTGTGACGACAAATAAGGTTACAACGGTTTCTCAATTTTTTATACGATTCCCAGTTCATCTCCGTCCGGTTGATTTTATATTTACGGAAATATTACTCGGTTATAAAAAATATATAAAAATATAAATATTACGGTTTATATTACTCTTCACGTCTATTTCCCACGATGGTCAACCCACGGTGAAAAGAGGCCTATTTGAGGCTCTGCCTACCCTTTCGGGGAAAAATGCTGTGTCTTTGTATATATTTATGCATGATTCTTCATATCACTGACTTTTCTTTTATAGTATACTTTTTTTTTGCATTATACGATTGGTTAACTTTATAACAGAGAAAAATTTCTTAAATTAAATAAACAAACTTTTATTTTTGTTTTTGGGTCTCTTCAAGGCTAGAGTGAATAGGTGCCTTCTAGACTTTTGTGCTCTATCTTCGGCCACATTGTCACTCCAACAGGTGAGATCATGGTCAAACAAAGGTCTGACATTGTTAAAAAAAAAATAAAAAAAATATGCACATATTTATCCCGATATTCCCACGGGATTGAGACTTACGCGGGTGTAACCGCGGGGCGCTGCTAGTAAACCTATATCACTCGGCGATAACGTAGTTTTCTATATTACCTATGTGAAATATTTATTTACTGTTTTTTTTACTTTATCCATTACTAGGGATTCGTCCCGGTTCGCACGGGTAGTTAAAATCAGCCCCCCCCCCCCCCGGTAGCCTATGTCACTCAAGGTGAATGTAGCTTTCCAATGGTGAAATAATTTGTCAAATCGGCACAGTAGTTTTGGATTTCATTCATTATAAACATGCACACACACAAAAATACTAATCTTTCCTCTTGATAATATTAGTATGGATAGTGTAGAAGTGTAAATGTAGATGTAGATGTAGATTAGTGTAGATAAACAAACAAACAAAGTTTACGTCGATAGACTATTATAAATAAGGATTAAATGAAGGTTGGGAATAACTAAAATATCTGTTGCGAGAGACGTAGCCGCAACCATTAAGGAATTTACTAGCGGTCGGAGTAAAGAGCTTCTCATAACACCTACCTACATAGCTGTGGGGATCTAGGTAGCTGTTTTACGTAATACATACATACATACAACATAGACACACGCCTTTTCTCCGAAAGGGTAGGCAGAGCCTCAATGTGCCTCTTTTCAATATGGGTTTGCACTATCCTGGGAATATAGACCTGATAAGGGGTGAGCTCATCGCCGCCATTGCTTCCCACGACTGACTCAACTAACGCTTTCCTCCAGTAATAACACATTCCATAATAAGCTAGCAGCCAGGACAAATCTTATACCAACGAATCTTACTAACAATCCGGGTAATCCCTTAGTCGGCTTTTACGACATCCACGGTAGGAGAGGGGGGGGGGGTCTATTCTCAGGCCTATTAGTAGATAGTTATAATCCGAACACTAATACATTACACTACACTAGTAATTCTGAAAACAGCAGTCCTCGCGAGCACAAACTTATATAAAACTATGCGTCATGTCGATCCATAATGATCAAACAAAAAACCCATTTTTTTTTTGTTAAATCTATTTTTGTAATGCATTACTTACAATTATATTATTTCCGAAATCGGGGCCGTAACTCATCTTCCATTTTTATAACTCTCGTACTAATTGGTGAAAGCGCAGTGCTGCCACTGTGCTACGCGTAGGTACAAAACAGTGAGCCATTTGATAGTAATATTCATAGCAAAAATACCTAAGATCCCTACAAAAACTTCTCGAATTTATTATTTCATCCAAGACTCAGTCCGAAGAAACTAAATTTCCGGTAGTGTGGCTTCACAATAGGATTTAACAGAGCTTTGCCAGCGAGCTGTGAAATCATAATATTTCTTTGACAAAATCGATGAAATAAGTACTTTGTGTTGGACAAACTTGCAGATTTGCAATAACATTAGGGGTCCGTTTTTGAACAACAGCTTTAAAAACCCTTTTTGGACCCCTTAGAGGGCTAATTTTTCAAATTCCTTTCTTAGTGCGTCTCTACGCCCCAAAAAGAATACACCCAGCAAGTTCCAAGTCTCTACGTCCAGCGGTTTCGGCTCGGCGATGATGAATCAGTGAATCAGTCAGTCAGTCAGTCAGTCAGCTTAAGCTCTTAAATATTATGTAGATAACTATATCCGGAGATCATCATATAATAATTATATGCTTTATCCGGAGTTCTGGCCAGCTGGCATTATTTACCGACGCTTTAGGGAAGCGTTATCGAAACCAAATCCTTCTATTGATGTTAAGTGATAGTTTTAAGTATAAAATATGTATGTTACAAGGTATATATTCATATGGGCTTAATGTTTAGGTATAATTTGATTGTACATTTCCCAGGTAGCCTGAAATAAAGATTAAGTTTTTTATTTGTTTATTTATTTATTATATATCCCCGGGGGGATATCTATGGATCAACATCATTATAATCACCACCCTATAGAAGTCCACTGCTGGACATAACTATGCCTCCCCATTCTTCTTCTTTCGTGACGATGTCTCACTCAAAGCCATTTTGTCCAAAGGTTGCCACACCCACGGCATTGTCGGAGGGTAATTAAATTGTCCATCGTGCAAGAGTAAGGGCAGAATGGGCATGCAAGGATGTGGTGCCATGGTTTGTGACTTAGTGGTGCCACTAGTGAAAATGTCATAAAATACACATCGATTTGTATAAGAACACAAGACCCAGGTTCATGAATGATTCGTTTTTAAACCAAAACTTTTGAGTCATCATTACTTTGAATAGTATAACTGCTCGGACGTATGTTTCTCAATCTATTCCAATTAGTTATAATTTAGCTTAAAGTAGAACCTCTTAGACGAAAACTTCAACAAGGTTCTAACTAGTAGAACCAACAGTAGAACCTCTTGGAACAGAGATCTCAGACTATACACACAGCGCTTGTTTCATCAGTCTATAAAAAAAACTGCCGCACTTAGGCATCCCCTATAAACGCCATGACGAATGGTCTTGATTCGCCTACATCCACTGACTTCCTGCTATCTTTAAAATTTCGGCGCTCCATCGAGAGGGAGAGGCATCTTTTTATTTTATTCGTACAAATTCCAAGTATAAATGGTGAATCATTTTGTATGCAAGATCCAGGTAATAGCTGATAAAGATTTTTACGCTACGCCACAGATTAAAATAAATAGAAAATTCTTCGTAGCCTGCTCTACGACGTAGGCACGACGCGTAGCGCTACGGACGCTGGCCACCAACTGCTAAGCTAATGCCAAACCAACGCGTTCTGCCCGCGTCCTCAGTGGCGTGCACGGTGGCGATCAATGGACAATGGATCGCTACCGTGCACGCCACCGCGAACGCGGGCTGAACGCGTTGGTTTGGCCTTAGCTTTATAACCGGTCATAAAGATTTATTTACTGTAACCAGCATAAATCTGTTCGACCAAAGTAAAGTCCTGGTGATAATCAATTATCTGAATATTTTATTTAAAAACAATATAATGGTATGAATTATATCAAGCATTGTATATTTAGTATTCATTGAGTAACACTAAACCAAAAACTGATACATACATTATTTATATTTTTGAGATTATAAAATTACGTTTACAAACATAGAAAAACGCTTTTTTCCCCGAAAGGGTAGGCAGAGCTTCGATGGGTCTCTTTTCATCGCGGGTTGCACCAGTGTGGGAATATAAACGTGACAAGTGGTGAGCTTATCGCCGCCATTGTTCTAAACGACACCAACGAAAATTACGTTTAATTTCCGCCATACTGAAATTGGTGTGACGTCATGCAGAACCTACCTAGTACCTACAGGGCACGCGGAACGTCAAGAAACTCAAAGATATATTATTTATCAAAAACCGTCAAGTAATTTCGCATCTACGACGAAACAGATTAACAAACTTAAAATACCTACCACAATACAATAATCAAAAACACAATTCACAATTCAATAAAAATAAATAATAAATAATGCTGGACAGTTCACATAACATTATCTAGCCCCAAGCTAAGCAGAGCTTGTGTTATGGGTACTAAATAACTGATATACTTAATACAATATATAACATAGATAGATATATTTTATTATACATAGAAAATACCCAGAACACCCTGAACATCTGCGATAGCACAAATATTTGTTCGAAGGCGGGAATCGAACCCGCAACCTCCTGCGTCCCAGGCCAAGCTTCGCCCACCGCGCCACACAGTATTATTGTATACAATACAATAATACCCTTCCTTACTTGCCAAGGCCTCGATGATGGTGTGAAAGAAATAGTACAGTAGATACCTAACAAAAATATCTGGCCTACGCAAAGCTTTTGTCAAACGTATTCAAGAGCTTCGGCCACTTATCTACCGGTCGGTGGGAGAGTCAGATAGTAAACTACATCTAAAGATCTATCTCCAAAACATTTTAATCGTCCATCCCATTACCAAAGCATGTTCAGTTCAACAATACATCTCAGCTAACATTGCTACCCAAACAGTTTGTCCATCGCAGAGTAAGTAAAGCTTTACGCTACGCTACCATAGAGATACTGCACTATTATAAACCAAGTTGCCCCATGCCGCAAAATTCCAAATCATGGATTTGATGTTTAACTGCTTAAATCAAGTATAATATTCCAATTAAAATATGCATGGATATTCCATTATGATTCCTAGAGCACATTGAACAAATAACACAGTATTTTCTCGATAAAAAAAATAAGAAAGGTACCTCTTACTTTTGGCTAGAATCATTTTTTTTCAATAGGTATGGTGCGTATTATTGGATCACAAATTAGATAAATAAAATCAATACAATCAAGCCAACGGCTTACTGTAGGGGTTTTGTAAAATTATCTATATTTTAAGAGATATTTTTTTTCATACACGAGGTGTTTTTTTTTATGAAAATTTCTGCCTGGTGTTAGCGCAGCCTTTACTTAGCGCTTGGACTTAGTGTTTGGACAGAAAACAATGTTCAGTATACCATAATCTAAATCTAGATCACATCCATGACGCTATTACATTATTATTATGTGCTCAATAATCAAGTAGCCTGCGACCATCATCGTCTCCGTTTGTTCACACATCACACATCCTTTTCATCATAGGACCAAGCAGGCGCACTGCTCAGTGAGATCCTTGCCTCATCAGAGAACCCGCAATTCACACTAAGCGTTTAGGAAACCGTTGTGTTTTTATCAAGAAAATATAGTCCTATCGTGTTTCTGGTACAGTGATCCCTCAGATTTATAATGTAGTATCCATTTACAATTATAATTTGAATAAACAATATAAAAGCAATCGCTCTTACTGATCTTTTCGGTTATTGTGACACTAATAATGTAAATAACTGTCATATTTTTCAGTATCCCCGTTAGGCGCGGTATTACTTATATATGTTATAACCATAGACGTAGAATTTTTTCGCTACGCTAAATAGACAAACGAAGCGTGGGAGAGAGAAGTCATTTTTAAATGTACCCCGTGCAAGAAGGAAAGTGACAGCAACAATGTATTGAATGTGACATGTTTTGCTTGAGTACATGCCCATACCGGACGGTCTCTTGTGCAGTTTAACTAATTTCGTAATTTTTTTAGTAATCTTACAATTAAATAACAAATATTACTTTGTATGACAATGGTGTCATGTTCAGTTTGTGACTGTGAATATACAAGACGTAATTATCCGGGAAAATACACGTTTCACAGGTAAATAAGAGATTATTGGTAGTTCGATTGTATTGCTTATTTTATCAATTCTGCTTTAGTAAATGGCCTAAAAACCAGTTTCATTCGTAGATTAGGACTTTCCCTTATATTTTTTAATAATATTTCGTTGCTGCACCTAGAAATAAACAATATTTTATGTAAAATATAAAAATGTTTGATTACGATAGGGCTTGACCAAGTGATGACGTCAGAAATATCGATAGTCCTGTTGCAGTCTATATCGTAGTATAATGCGCATCATGTAAAAACAACGCTGGCGGTCAAGCTTCTTCAGGCGTTCCAGCGTTCGTTTTAAGAAATTACTTACTTTTCTACTTATTTAAGAGATGTATACCTATGCATTCAATGAGTGCCTACATAGTTTACTACTTTTTACATGACGCGCACTATACCTACCTATAAATTAAATTTTTGTCCATCCTAGAATGGAGGTTTACTTTGTTTGGAGTAAATATGTGTGCTCTGTTAACATTTTACCGTTTTTTTAAAAATCTAATATCCAGGTGGACATTGAGGTGTGTGTTTTTGTATTGACTATTGAAAAGGTAACTTTAAAGCACCACGGGTGTTTTTATTGCAGTTTGTGTAGTAGATATTCTGGAGTAAATATTTACGTTGTTGTACACACGCCTTTTTCCCGAAAGAGTATATTTATTTTTTATTTTTTATAAATAAATATTGTTTATTTCTGCTTAATAAAGTAATAGGTAACAAATTAAATTTAAATATACCCCAGAAATTCCGTTCCAGCGGGACTCGAACCTGCACCCTCGCCTGTGATCAGCGATGCCTTTACTTTCGAACTTTGAACAGAAGGTTTCCAATGAAACACCCGTAGATAAAGCACTATCAACTTGTCGCTATAGCCGAGTTGATAGTGCCCACAAATTTCATCTCCAGCGTCATAGCTCGATCTATGGCTAAATTGTTTAAGGCATCGCCGATGACAGGCGAGGGTGCGGGTTCGAGTCCCACTGGATCGGAATTTTTGGGTTACATTTAAATTTAATGTTATCCATAAAGCGTGGTTTACACTTGAAAAATAATAAACTTTGGGGTAACAAATTGTCTATAGATAAAGTAACAGAGTGAAAAATTATATGGGCGTAGCACGGCTGATATAAAATGTTTTTGTGCTTTCAGATTTCCAAGTAATCCTTTGCTACGAGAAAAATGGTTATCGATTATAAGAAGAGTGGGATGGACTCAAATAAGAACTCCACTAGGTATATGCAGCAAACATTTTAAGTTTAAATTTAAAAGGGAAACTCTAAAATCCCACCTATAAATAAAACTTTAATATTTAGGGGTCAATAAATAATAAAGGTTTATTTATTAACTGTATTCAAAATTCTCTTTATGACGTCAAATCTGCCAAACTGTGTTATTCATGAAAGACTTAATCTGCATTAAGATGAATTTATCTACCATAGACATCACGGACGGATGATGAATTCTATCGACAATGTAAAAGTGTTGGTCGAGGACAACACTATTTTTAACTCGGACATAGACTTTCACCAACACGTGCACATATTTTTTTTGATTCCATCTTCGATCTCTGATTGTAGATCTAGTACATATACTAAATCTATGGTTATAACTGTCGTTAGTAGTATACGCTTCAACCAAAGTATATGCCACAAATTGTGCCGGGACTATTTCCCGAACAAAAAATGTTTCATATCCTTTCAAACTTAAAAATCCAACAATTAATATCATGAAGTCAAAACATTGAGAGTTCGTCAAGAAACATTTTCTAATGCATCTCCATGCAGCACCCAGCTGCCTCTTTGCTCTCTGTTTTATTCACGGGGGTTCATTATCAATTACCCCCTCAGAGGGTTGTCGTAAAGATACCTCAGGGAGGGTACACAAGCGGACAAGGAGTAATTTAGCCGGAGTACCGGTATATTAAATGCAGTAGGTAATGGGATAGGTTGGAGCTCCTGGAGAAATGGCTATTTTAATTAGATCCATTGGTGAGAATACAGGAACTCAAATTGTTACTATTTTAACTTTCACACAGTATAAGTTCCTTCTACACTAATGAATATGTAGAAAGACATAAAAAATACCTCCATTTTTGGTCACTAAGGCCCATAATATCATTGTCAGTTTAGTTTAAGCTACCTCTGTCAATGGATAAAAATAGTTTAGACTTAGGATTTTATAGAATTAAAATTACCGTGTACCGTGGCTTGGTATCTATAATATTATAATATCTATAATATCAATACCTAATATTTGGCCAGTCTACTACATTATACATCGAGGAGTTCCTTTGTCCACCTTCCGTCACCATCATCAGAACAGCTCGCTGTCACCATCATATTGTATTGTCATCGGAACTTGACAGGTATGCCAAATTTCAGTTCAATCGGATATCGAAAAGTCACCCTTATTGCCACCCGTGAACCTTAACATTGAATAGTTTCAATGGTCTTCTTCATCAGTTCCACTTCACCAAATGGCACTTTCTGAATGCACATGCTTGACTTGTTCAGAACCAGATTTCGATGAAACTGGGGCCGACCTGGAAGTATAGGCATAGTGTCAACTAAAAAAAACGGTTCATAAATGATGGAGATATGAGGTAACAAACAAAATAAAAAAACACAGGAATTGAGAACCTCCTCCTTTTTTTTGAAGTCAGTTATTAATAGTCCACAGCCGAACTTTTTCTTTTACTTTCGCATTTTAAGGCAGTATCTACGTGTGATGTTTTTAGCATCTCTTGTGCAGAACCCACTCATTCGGAAAGATCGAAACAATTACAAAGAAAGTCTGAAGCTTTCTTTCAATCCGTAATTAGCAAAGTTTAATTGCGTTTCCCTATAATTTGAAGGCTTTGCGGATCATCCGGAATGGACGGAACTTATAAAAGCTCTTATATTTGAGAAAATCGTTTTATTGGTTACAATAAATATTAATTCGATTGATAAGACCAGTTTTTTTTATCTGTGACAAGACATACTTTAGGTAGCACAACTGTTTCATGTATTTTTTTATTTGGTACATACTTACTTGTGTTAGTTGTATTATTCTTTCTGTAAATAAATGTTTAGACATACTTCCTTTGAAATATTATAGTTTACAAACAAAACATAAAAAGAGCACCTTCCTAGTTTTTTATCTGTGACAAGACATACTTCAGGTAGCACAACTGTTTTATATGTATTTTTTAATTTGGTACATACCTACTTATATTTGTTGTATTATTCTTTCTGTAAATAAATGTTTAGCTATCTTCTCTTTATATATTATATAACGTGATATAGTAAAGAGCACCTTCCAGGACTATTAAATTGAGGTGTAGAATAACGATGTTTGATTTGTTTTGTGACAAAGGAACGACGTAAAACATTTAATGGCCTGCTTTAGAATACTGTGTGTTTGTGAATATTATATTTAGAAAATAAAATAATCTCAATGTGATCGAATAACAATGATATTACAATAACAAAAAGCTAGGTTCCTCTATAAGGAGTCGTCAGCTTGCCAGCACGTTTTGAACAGAAGGCGTTGTTCATTAATATAATACTAGTGTCCACACGCGGCTTTGCTCACGTTTAACCTGGATAAATGTAGCATAGAGCTCAGTAAGATTTTTCCTGGCTGCTAGCTTATTAATGAATGTGTAATTTACTGGAAGAAAGTGTAAGCCGAGTCAGTCGTCGGAAGCAATAGCGGCGATGAGCTCGCCACTTGTCACGTTGTTATTCCCACGATGGCGCGACCCACGGTGAAAAGAGGGTCTTTGAGGCTTTGCCTACATCACATACACACATCGAGCAACACGGAATGGAGACGCCATAAAAGGCATTCCCCGCTGTAGTTCCCCTCTAAATTTAATGCCCTCGAGGGCATACAGCTTATAAAAAACTAGCTGTCGCCGATCGCTCTGTCAGACTGAATCGACTCGCGTGGGAGATAGTGCTCTAAAAAAAAAGCCGAATTGTTCAGTTTTATGCTGTAAAAAAATGATTGGATCATCAAATTTACAAAAAGATGGTGTTTCCTTTCACATGTACCTGAATTTCAATTAAATTATTATAACTTATTGCATGAAAATTGACCAAGTAAAATTAAGCCGTATAAAAACAAAAGTGGCCATCTCAGATTTTGTAATTTTTGAGTTCGTGTTCGGGGTAAAATAATAAAACTGAACGGTTTAACAAAACAAACCGTGAATATTTTATTCAATAACACTGGTTCACTCTTCACTGCGACTGCACTTCAGTACACTGGTCATTCATTACTCTAAAATCACTGCCAAGTTACGTGATTTATTCGCAATGAAAGCCAATTCCCTTACGACTGCCCTGCTCGCTCTTCAATCGAGCTCCACTTAATCGTGTGACACAGGGGCGACATAAAAGTGACCAAAAGCGTTGATATAAATGTGTATAATACATCAATGTGCATTTCAGGATTTATTCTGCTGACGTAAACATGTATATAACGTGTAATGTCAGTAAGCCAAGATGTGGATGATTACCTAATATCCTTGATTACTAAATACTATTCATTAAACACGTTCGACATCATGTGACATGTGGAATAACGTGTATTTGTACGTTTTGATGGCTATGTAACCACTAACTAACCGGTAACTACTAACTACTACTACTTCGTGTCACGGGCTCTTTCTTGGTTCACTGACCAGCTTGGGATATAGTGTCCCTGAAAGGGGCCTAGTGACCAATGGTGAAAGAACCAGTATGGTAAAAGGATTAATTATGCCTCGCAGAGGTGTATGATGATATGTCAACGTAAATGTCATGTGCAACTATATTTAAAGAAATAGAATTAAATCACACTACTATTAACAACAAGTGTAACATGAAAAAGTTTGTACATTTGGGAACTTTGATTACAAGAGATGGCAAGCATGAAGATGATATTTAAATGAGCGTAAATTCTGGAAACCAGGTGAACTTAACGCCTTATTATCAGCCGGAACGTATCCAAAAAGGCACGACTGGATGTGCATAGAGGAGTGTTAGTGCCAAAACTAATGTATGGTGGTAGCGAAAGTTGCTAAGGCAGAATAAACATGAAAGTAAAATAAATGCACTGAAGATGAGAGGTTTGAGAAGTATGTATGGTGGACTTTGAGAGATAGAATAAGAAACTGTGTGTTAAGAAAGCATTGTAAAATGAAAGAGCACGTGTATAGTTACAAGGATTGAGAAAGATATGCTTGGATGGTTTGGGTTATTGGTTAACGGATGAATGATAGTAGATTGACGAAACTAGTTCATAAGATGAGCATGAATGGGACAGTTGGAAGGGGGAGACCTCGGTGAAGGTATTCAGACTAGATCAGGGTCGACCTGGAGCATGGCCAGGCCAAGAGCGCCCTTAACCAATGAGCATATATGAGGAATGTGATGTGAGTGAATCAAGCAAAACAGGTATGCCAGGATCGTAGCAAGTGGAAATACATGGTCTCTGCCTACTTCTCTGGGAAACAGGCGTGAGTTTACGTATGTGTGTATGTATGTAATATTATAAATGCAAAATTTTCTAAGGGTTGGATGAAATTTAAGAACGGCGATAGTTGGACCACTGGAATAGTTTTAAATTTTATTTAGATGTTCCCACAGGATCAAGACTTAAGCGAGTGAAACCGCGGGTTGCTTCTAGTTTATAATAAGAATAAAACTGCGTGGTTAATTTGATCAAAATCGGTTATATTGATCATACTTAAGGTGAATGCTCACGTTTGCGGCGCGAGATTCAAATTTTTTGGTGTTTTTTACAGGTCATCAACACTTCTTCAGATGACGAAAGTTAAGTTCGCGACAACTAGGAGACCTAACACACATGTTTTAATTGATTGTATCTCATAAATATCATCAGTTTAGCTACGATACCCCTAAACAAACAAAAACACTGTAAAAATGTGTTTGGCGTATTCAATGCACACTGAAATAGCTTTGTGCTCATTTAACAGTTTTTTTTTATTACTCTAAAATTCCTGAAAGTAAGTTGCCCGTGTTTTCTTATATACTACTAAATTAGTGATGTGCCTCAATAATAAAGTAGATTTTTTATCGATAAAATAAATGCTCGTTTATTATGTTTTACAAGCTATTGAAATTTGATTTATATTATTCGGGAGACGCCATAGCCTAACCTAACCTAACTTTCTAACCGTTAATCCAATCACCATGAAGGTATTGGTATGTAACAAGGTAGGTAACTGTTATGATTTTAATTTGAAATTATTCATTTTATGCCATAAATTGACGACCTCTGTGGCGCGGTGGACGAAGGTTCGCCTGTAACGCAGGAGGTTGCGGGTTTAATTCCCGCCTCAGAACAAATATTTGTACGATCTTCAGATATTTGTTCAGGGTGTTCTGGATATTTTCTATGTTAATACAAAATAAATATCTATGTGATGTACTGTATTAGGGATATCAGTTATCTAGTCCATAACACAAGCTCTGCTTGGCTTGGGGCTAGATAATAATGTGTAAACTGTGTCCAACATCAAAAAATAAAATAAAAATAAATATATATTATTGAGAACTGGTGAAAACCAAGGTGAAAAGAAGCCCATTTAAGGCTCTGTCTACCCTTTCGGGGAAAAAGGCGTGTGTCTATGTATGTATGTATGTAAATATATATATATATATATATAATGAAATTCACTTAGGTACAATGTGAAAGAAAGCACCATCTTTTCGTAAATTCGATGTTCCAGACCTTGATTTACAGCAGAAAATGTAACGATTCGGCATTTTAGTATTTGTAGCCCTGTCACACTTTTTACTCTATGCGTCACACGATCGATTCAGTCTGACAGAGCAATCGGCCCATCATGATACAATTTGATTACTAGCAAAAGCAAAACATGCTTGGTGAGGGCTAGCAAGCTTCTTTTCCTTGATTTCTTATATTTAAACACAGACATGAATTTAAATTACTATGTTAAATTACAACGGATAGTTTTTAAAACAGTTAGTAAAACAGTTTCAAGAAAAGTCGTGTCATGAGTGTCCGTCCTGTGTCGTGGGATTTTCCTATTCAAATCCTATTTGATTGACAAAAGAATGTAAAAAAAACATAGCTAGGTATAATTTTATCAACGCGAAACAGTTAGTAAAACAGTTTTCAAGAAAAGTCGTGTCATGAGTGTCCGTCCTGTGTCGTGGGATTTTCCTATTCAAATCCTATTTGATTGATAAAAGAATGGAAAAAAAACATAGCTAGGTATAATTTTTTTCAACGCGATTTTCTGTTCACTATATATAGCGCTAAGTATTACTTTACCTACCATCGTTTAGCATCAACATAACTTAACACACCCAACACATACCTACATAGTTCTGATCCCACACTAGGATCACCTGTGTCGTGGGATAATCATGCCTGAAATAAAAAAAAAACTATTTATAAATTTTAATGACTAATCTATAGTTTTTTGGCACTTAGGATCATGATTTTTGGTTTTTGACAATAACAGTGAATGACAGATATATATAATACATTGTTTTTTCGAGGCCGGAACCGTCATGGATTATGTAGGTTAGTAGGAATACGGGAGCTAAGTAAAGCGTTTTTTCCTTTTCTTTCCTTTCGTCTCTTTTGACTTGCCAGCCCATAGTTTTATGAAATTATTGTAAGCTTTGAACAAAATTCTAATTCAATTTTCCCAAGAACTAATCATCTCTAATCTAATCATATCTAAGAGTTGTTGTAAAGTAAGGTTGTACCTGGGGTACTCAAAATTTTCTTGATTTTTCTCTATACTCTAAGTTTCCGCGTTTACCCCCCTCTCTCTCCAGCCTACTACTACCTTTTACTAATCTAAAATATCATATATATCCACAAAATGATCTCTATGCTATCCTCGAAAAGTGGGGCGGTTCCGCAACTCCCCCTTCACAGAGAGCGTTCAACCCCTCCCCTCATCCCTAGCCGCCCTTAAATCCTTTAAATGACCCTTTTGGTAGGCAAAGTAAGTTATTACCAAAAAGTTATCGATACTATTCATTTATCGACTTGAATGCTGGAAGTCCCTAGAACGGATGTTACTGTCAATTTTGTGACATAACATGATGTTTGTACACAGAAAGCATCTATGTGTGTATAAAGATTTTTGATGTGTTGCTGTTTATAGATGTGTGCGTTTATAGCGATAGAACGACTGGTTACAAAAGTGTGCATTAAAGTGTAAGTGAGTGCGTGAAGGCCCCCCCCCCCCCCCCCCCCAAATATTTCTGAATAAATATGTATCGGTTGACAGCTCTATGGCGTCTCCCCTCCGGTACGGAGGCCTGCGTTGCTCGATGCATACACACTACACTTCGGGAAAAAGGCGTGTATCTATGTATGTATAATGTACCTACATATGTATATTAGCTCTGTCAAAGTCATAATCTATCAGGGGGCTTAGTACGAGTTTTGATAGTTTTCTAAACTATATGACGTTTCTTTTCCTTCCATACATTTAATAGCAGCACCCCTAGCGGTAACGAGGAGAAAACTAAGGACAGCTGTCCGCACAGAATAGATAATACGAGTAGTAGGTACTACCTGTCAGTAAATGTATTGAAGGAAACGAAACTTCATTAAAATATAATTTTAGAAAACTTACGACCATACACCACGTAGGTACTTAAAACGTAAAATGACGTAAAATGAGCCACGGTAATTTCAATTCTATAATTTCATTATAGTTTCGAATATGAATACTATCAAATTTCACGTACAAAGCCCCCTGTACTTAGGTATACCAAACTTCAACGAAATCTATCCATTTTAATATACAATAGAATTTTGAAATGAGAAAAAAACGGCCAAGTGCAAGTCAGACTCGCGCACGAAGAGTTCCGCACAATTATCTATAAAAACGGCAAAAAAATCGCGTTTACTGTATGGGAGCCCCTTAAATATTACTTTTACCTATTCTGTTTTTTATTATTTGTTGTCATAGCGGCAACGCCGGCAACAGAAACACATCATCTGTGACAATTTCAACTTTCTAACTATCACGGTTCATGTGATACAGCCTGGTGACAGACGGACAGACAGACGGACGGACAGCAGAGTCTTAGTAACAGGATCCCGTTTTACCCTATGAGTAGGTACCTACGGAACACTAAAAACGGCTTATTACCACTACGTAGGTACCTATTTTCATTCGAAACGTCAACAAAACTACGAAAAACAGTATTAATAAGCCGTTTATTCATTTTAAAATGATTCCCAACCACGACAGTTTCAATTCTATTAAATCTATTAATTTCGACGTGATGAGTAACAACATCCAAAAAGCCAAACTGAGTAGCGGTTAAGAAATCAATCGGTTTTTTGTGTAGCTTACAATAAATAATAAGTTGTTTGTATTTTTATTGTCTTTTGCGCCATCTATCCTAGAACATTGATACTAATTCAAAGTAACCTCATTGGTTTGAACCTCAAAGTTACCTAGCGTTGATAAGCAAAACTTTGTCACATATGAAACCTCCTCAGAACCTGAGCACAAAGAGGTTAGGCTATGTTAGCCTTGTTTTGTCTACTCCTTACTAGATGGCGCTGGCGGCGCCACCCTTGCGTTTCTCATTTTGTTTATGTGTTACTTAGAGCAACACGGCCACCGTTTATTCTTAATATATAGTAGATGTGTTCTGTGGGTCCACCTTAGCTTATAAACATACTTTACCTATTTTCATACTTCAATATTTTAACTTGAGTCAGGTAGGTAGGTAGGTAACTCGGACTTTTCAGACCGCTGCGAATTCGATCCTCTACACTCATCAGGGTAAAAGTGAATAGATAGATAGATATAGGTACTCTGTTTTGCACACCAAATAAATCCACAAAACAAAGGATAAAAAATAACGTATTATTAATAAAAAAAAAAAAAAATGGGCTGTCTTATCGCAAAAGGAGATCTCGTCCAGATAACCTTTGGATGACAGGATACAAATAAAAATATACCCTTATAAATATAATCCTACTTAGACCTAACTATTGTGTTAAACTAATACTTATACTACTTAACATTATATTGCTTATATACTTGCATTATACAGGGTGGATTGTTGAGACGGGACAGTAAGGGCAGGTACCTTAACCGTTATAGTTACAGAAAAACGTTCCTAGGAGACCATCCATAACTTTTTGAGATAATCTGATCTGCATTCACAGATTTTAGAAAAAATGTACAGTCAGCAAGAAAATGGTAATTTTACACAAAAAACTTTTTTTATGCCAATCGATTCTGTTTCTTATATGGATCAAAAGTCTCTATTGAACCGACTGAGGTTCGAGTACTAGAAATGGCAGAATCACTAAAAACTTTTCCCATACATTTTATAAGGAAAAACGATTAATCAACTCGAAATATTCTTTGTTGCCAAACGATTGTATTTCTTACTGTGATCAAAAGACTTTGAGGCCAACTGAAGTTTGAGAACAGAAACTACACACAGTCACAAGACCGGGTTTACGTGTAGGTAACTTATGCAGGGGGCATAAGATACATTTTAGTTTTTTCTAAGCCGGCATAGTGGCATACTGTACCTAGAAGCAAAAGTGCCTACCTAAGTGGAAAATTATAGTTGCATCGATAATCTTCTACAACATTCGATCTAAAACAAATAAAAATAAAATAAAAAAAAATTAACACGTTTTTATAAAATACGCTTAAATTAAGTCCAAAAGTCCGCGATTTGAAGTAATTTTTTACAAAATTGTTTTTTAGCTGTTTGTTTTCCATGAAAATAAATAAAATAAAAAAAATAATAAATAAATTCCAACTTACAATCTAGAATTTTTTCAGCGCAAACATAAGAATGACCAGGAGATATTCGAATCGAATTCGAAGTTTGAAAGTTAAAACTTTTCTTTTTTTCAGCCAGTCTTCTTTATGGCGGATTTTAGCGGATCTACCGAGAACAAAAAGTTTGGCCAATGTAGAAGTTTGACTTGAAATGTATGAAAAAACTTTTTCGCGATTTCTGACTTTTCTAGTACTCAAACCTCAGTCGGTCCAATAGAGACTTTTGATCCTTATAAGAAACAGGAACGATTGGCATTAAAAAAAGTTTTTGTGTAAAATTACCATTATCTTGCTGACTGTACATTTTTAACAAAATCTGTGAATGCAGATCAGAATATCTCAAAAAGTTATGGATGGTCTCCCAGGAACATTTTCCTGTAACTATAACGGTTAAGGTACCTGCCCCTACTGTCCCGTCTAAAAAATCCATCCTGTGTATGTACAAGTACCTAAATATTTCTAGATGTTCTACATATACCTGGTTGACATCCCCGAACTAGACCTATTTAATGCAAAGACACACATCACCGTGATGTGCCCGGCCTAAGAATAGACCCCTCCGTCTCCTCCCGTGGCTGTCGTAAAAGCCGACTGAGGGATTATTCGGACTTGTTGATAAGATTCGTTGGTATAAGATTTGTCCTGGCTGCTAGCTAATTATGGAATGTGTTACTACTGGAAGAAAGCATTAGCCGAGTCAGTCGTGGGAAGCAATGGCGGCGATGAGCTCACCACTATTATTAACACTGTTTTTTTTTTAAAATATTTCTGGACATTTCGCACAACTTTATCCTGCCCCAAGCTAAGCAGAGCTTGTGTTATGGGTACTAGATAACGGATATACTTAATACAATATATTACATTGAAAGATATTTTTTATAGTTTTTTGTCTCTAATAAATAATATCAGAAACAAATAACAACCAAGGTAACAAAAACCCTATCTATAAACCTAATAGAATGCTACCCATTTCAACTACCCATCCAATCATTCGCAAAATAGGTTTAACTTTCTGTACAAACAAACTAACATTATTAGCGCGAGTGTTTGTTCACACTCCACTCCTGCCTCCGAGAATTCACGGTCCGACAACAGATCAAGATTTTCACGTTCTCTTAGGCTATTTTTGGTTAATTTGGATTTATATCTTATTGTTATTATCTTGATTATTATGACTATCGGGACGATAATCGTTGAGTCAACATCCCACATGGCGGTAATATCGTGAGCCAAGTCAAGATACTTAACTTGTCCTTCTCTGCCTTCACGAGATTAGCATCATGCGGGATAGTGACATCAACAAGTATCGCCCGGCGTTCCGACACGATATCAGGCTTATTGGCAACAATAGTCGTGTCCGTGATGATAGACCGGTCCTAGTAGAACGTGGCACGGCCATTCTCAAGAACCGGCTGAGGCGCGTACTTATAGTACGGCACCTGAGGTCCCACAAGATCGTATCGGAGAGCAAGATGCTGGTGGATGATCCTGGCTACTTGGTTGTGTCTGTGTAACTTAGAGTGTTAGCAAGATGCGAACAACCCGAAAGTACATGCCTAAGGGACTCTGCGGGACAGTGGCAAGCCCCATAGATATCAACCGTCCCATCCTACATGATGTATTTTCGATAGTTGTTCGTCTTGATAACCTCATCCATAATCGCAAAGACAAAACCCTCAGTTTCCCCAAAGAGATCACCGAAACGTAGCTTGTTCACCAAAGCGAGCTATTATTATTATTAATAATTATGTACCCTAATGAAAATGTAAATGTGTCTCCTTTTATGAGCTAATAAGCTTGAAATAATTGAATTATACGAAAATGTCGAATCATGGACCATGGACAACCACACACGTTGAAAGCGTGTGACCACGCGTTGTCCTTGCCCTGTGACCATGTTTTCCAACTTTATCGGACGCGGCACGCAACTTTCACCTCAAACACAATAGAGAACCGTTCAGTCTGTTCTGATGGAGATTAGGTTACCTATTAATCGTTGGAGAGACTGGTTTTGATAAGGATTTAGCATTGAGTAGTTTATAATGTATATACCCTATGAAAGTTTTGATTAGAATGATGTTTCCCCCCGACTATAATAAGAGGTGTTATAATTTGTCGTGTGTGGTGTATCTGTGAGCTCTCTGTGGCATCGTAGCCCTCAAACGGATTAACCGATTTTGATCTATTTTTTTTTGTTCAAAAGGTGGCATAATCGGTAGTATTCTTAGCTATTTCATCAAAATCAGATTTAGAATCATAGTCTTTATTGATTATTAAGTATTCGTCTTTTTAGTGGAAATTGGTGCAATCGTTTCCAAGATCATCAGAAAGCAATATTTTTTGAATGGAATTAGGTATTTGCGTGGAATGACAGCTGATAGGGTGTACTATTTTTTCCTGAGGCGAAGTATGTACATAACCATTCAATTCTTCTCGTACAATCTTCACGCAGTTATATAATACTGCAGAGATGTTTTTTTCGAATAGATTCAAATTTTTCGAATAGATTGGAATCCAACCCCTTAATATTTTGAACTCATCCCTCAAATAGTCATCGATAAGAAATAATCGATAGTGATCTCTATTTCCCCCTAATATTCTATTTGCCCATAATATTCTTACTGAAATTGGGTCAGCCCGGTCAAGGAGCTAAGCACATAACTCAATGACGTATCTAGAGGGTCTCGGGTTTGAACCCCATGAGAAATTACTACTAATCCACTATCTGGGGTCTAGTTACGAAGGGCCAGATATCCCATAACTTTATGCAAGAATGGTCGAAGGAATAGAGAATTCAGGAAGTCAAAATGATCAATGAAGTCTCAATTGTTTCATTTGTTTTTTTTTTATATTTTACTAGCTGCGCCCCAAGGTTTTACCCATATAAGTCTCGAAACCGTTGGAATATCGGGATAAAAAAAGCCTTTGTGTTATTTCAGGAGTCTAGCCACGTTTATTTCGAATTTCATCCAAATGCGTCTAGCCGTTTTAGCGTGAAGAAGTAACAAACTTTCGCATTTATAATAATTTATATTATTAATTATTATATAGTGTGATGTGATAACATACTTGTATTAGTTGTATTAGGCTAAGCGTGCACTATAAATTTAATCGTTGCGATTATTAAAATGCTAAATTGAACAATGAATGAAATGCAAACGAATTGTTTTCGCAGTGCGCGGATTGTAGTATACTGGTATTGTTCACAGATTGGCGGTTATTCAATTGCTTAGAATAATTTTTATTACTGTTTTATTTGTATTTTTCATTCTTATTTTTTTTCTATTATACCTACCAGTGCACATACTCAATATAAAAAGGGAAGGTACTAAACCAATACACAGTTTTTCTTAACTTTATGAGTAAAAGAGGGAAGGTACTATTACACAAGTTTTCATAACTTTATTAGGTTGGTTGGGCTAATTTATACATATATGTACATAATAAGCAGAAAAAAAAACCGGAACGATAAAATTTCTTAGTGCGCGCTTAGCCTTATTATTTCTGTACCTAAATTTATTCCCTTTATTTCCCTCTTTGTGATTTCAATTAAATTGACAGAGTCTTCATAGGCACGTAAAAAATACCCTGAAGAAGTAGGCAAAGCTTTTTATGAGGTTTCAGCTTTTCATAAACTGTAGCTCCAACTATTCAATTTGAGTAAAAGGAATAACATCAATAAACGAAAGCCGTTAGCCTAAATATTGGCCGTTCAACCAGAATTGTTTTAGGCACCTAAAAAATAGTTGTTTGTGTACCAAATTGTGGCCTCATTTTCTTGTATGTAGGTATTCGTTAGTAAGGTTAAGTGCAAAAACTTTCCTACAAGACATTTTGTCCTGCCAAGTTCTAATTTTAATTCAATTTCTAGTTTTCAAAGTAATAAGTTTATAGTGAAAAATGTATTTTTCAATACAAAATTTTATAAAATTAGTGATCGTAACCGTGTGCTTGTCAAAATGAGCCTAAACACGGCAAGTCTACTATTATCCATCGAGGAGTTCCGTTGTCCACCTTCCATCTCCATCATCAGATCAGCTCGATGTCACCATCATAATGTATTGTCATCGGAACTTGACAGGTATGCCAAATTTCAGCTCAATCTGTTGCGGATAACTGCTTTAAAATTCAGTTTCAAGATTCCACCCGTATTCCACCCAGACAAACATACATACATGGCAGGTAAAATTAAAGCTTGTAAAAATTACCATTGAATGAAAAATAACCTGTTTTTTGCCTCCGTTATTTACCTTGCAAGTATGTAAGTAGATTTTTCTACAAGCTTGGATAAGGCATTTGTAATCCCATTTCTTTAAATTGTTTCGCTTTATCTCTTTCGTTGGTTTTTGTAGTATATACCCGGCTTTAATTAGATAACCCGTCCCCCCCTCATATTCTTAAAATAACTTTCCCAAACAATAAAACCCCTTTAACTCCTGAACATGCAGGCGGGACATAAAAATGCAAAATCTCGTCAGCTAAGTTGAGTTTTATGGGTCGCCGGCTGGCCCCAACGATCTATGGCCATACTATGGGACATTTCGAAACTTCCTTTTGTCGTAAACCGCCTCGTATAACTCACTATGGGAGAAAAGTGCAAGGTGTTGGAGGCACGTTTGTTTTTCCCGCGTTTGAGAAGTGGATACGTTGGAAAAAATATTTTTTATTATTTATTTATTCTACCATAGGTAAAGATGATGCCGCTGTATCAAACGTAAATCTACTTAATTTTAAGCTATTTTTATTTGTATGAGTAAACCTTAATAATGTCCAACTACATACATATTTGAGCAAATAACAATACTTTACTTTTTTACTTAATTATAAAATATTTTTACGTAATGTTAGCCATAGAATAGCACCTAAAAACCACAAAGGTTTGTGCTGGTGCTACCTTGAGTCTATACATCAATTATTTAAAGTACTATATAATAATTAATTTTTTGACCACTGTTGGAATGTTCCGTACGAATACGTGATGAACAAACCAAAAGCCTCCAAGCAGCCAAGCTTTCGTGTAACTTTAAATACACATCAACCATTACTTTTATATTACGACCTCAGTGGCGCGGGGGGCGAAGCTTGGCCTGCGACGCAGGAGGTTGCGGGTTCGATTTCCGCCTCGGAACAAATATTTGTGTGATCGCAGATATTTGTCAGAGTGTTCTGGGTATTTTCTATGTATAATAAAAAATATCTATCTATGTTATATATTATATTAAGCATATCAGTTATCTAGTACCCATAATACAAGCTCTGCTCAGCTTGGGGCTAGATAATGTTGTGTAAACTGTGCATCATTATTATTATTATTTATTATTATTACTTTTATATTTACAGAATGAATAATACAACTAATACAAGTACCTAATTAAAGTAGGGTAACATTTTTAAATAAATAAATGCTAAACTTCTTAAAAAATGATGATCTTTATATTTGTAAAGGCTTTATATATTAAGTTATTTGTATAAATGTTTTTTTATGCTACTTGGAATGACTGATCAAGCAGATGGGCCCACCTGATGTTAAGTGGTACCCTCTGCCTATGAACAGTGCATTACCTCATAGGTCACGTCCACCTAGGACGCACCCTATGTGGCATTGCACTGCGCCCACCACCCTTAGACATAAAGATGAAAAGTCTCGTGTGCCTGTAATTTCACTGGCACCCGTACCCCTCAAACCGGAACACAGCAATGCGAGCACTACAGCTTTGCGGCAGAAATAGGTATGGTGGTAGTACTTCCCCGGAGGAACTCTTTCACAAAAAAGCTCTACTACTACTAATAGTGTTCTATTATGTTAATATTCAAGTACATAAACCGACATCTTGGTTATCTGTAAAAGCGATATAAACATGATTGGAACAGAGGAAACCACTCCAAGCTACTTGGTAACAAAGCTACAGTTGAAATAAATTACCAAGTTTGTATTGTTACGTAGCCAAATATACTCAATACTGTACTTTTACAGCTCTCGTGAATACAATGTGGCTAGCTACTTTTGGCATTGTACCTAATTAATAGAAATAGCAACTTATGTGGTAAAACAAATGGAAAATTCTAAAATATAACCGGAGTAGGGTTCTAACCATAAATAAACAGACAAGTGAGAGCGAGACTCACGCCTTGAGGGTTCCTACTGTAAATGTGTACGGAACTAATTACTTTTACTAGAAACTTTACGCCCCATTCTAGGAGTAAAAAAGTCAAACTTTCCATATTTCAGTCATTTTCCTCTATACAGACATAGACACACGCCTTTTTCCCCGAAAGGGTAGGCAGGGTAGGCATGGACCTCAATGGGCATGAATTTGAATTTGAATTTGAATTAATTTTCACCTTGGGTTGCACCATCGTGGGAATAGACGTAACAAGTGGTGATCTCATCGCCACCATTGCTTCCCACGACTGACTCTGCTAACGGTTTCTTCCAGGAGTAATACATTCCTTAAATAAGCTAGCAGCCAGGACAAATAATATACCATCGAATCCTACAAACAAGTCCGGGTAATCCCTTAGTCTGCTTCTACGACATTCAATTTTTTTTTTTTTTTTTTATAGTACTACTGAATGATGGAACAAGCAGATGGCCCACCTGATGTTAAGCGGTAACCACTGCCTATGAACAGTGCATTACTTCATAGGACACGTCCACCTAGGACACACCCTATGTGGCATTGCACTGCGCCCGGTGCTGTATGCTAATTATGCTAACCCCCGGGTTCATAGCCAAGGGATCAATCAAGAACTACTCGGTCAGACGGAAACATCCTGTTATTTGCAACGACCAGTGGCTTTAGAATAAATAAAGTAATGCATTATATTATAATAAATATTATTCAAAAATAAAAATAAATAATAATAAATATTGCTGGACAGTTCACACAACATTATTTACCCCAAGCTAAGCAGAGCTTGTGTTATGGGTACTAGATAACTGTTATACTTAATACAATATAATATTACATAATATATATACTTTTTTTACTATACCTACATAAAATATACCCAAAACACCCTAAACAAATATCTGCGATCGCACAAATATTTGTTCCAAGGCGGGAATCGAACCAGCAACCTCCTGCGTCGCATCGCATTGGTGTGTTCCGATTTGAAGGGTGAAATTACAAGCACTTTAGACTTTACATCTTTATGTCTCAGGATAGTGGGCGCAGTGCAATGCTACTTCCAGTGTAGGCGCGTCCTAGGTAGACGTGACCTATGAGGTAATGCATTGTTAAAGGCAAAGATTACCGCTTAACATAAAGAAGGCCATCTGATTGTTCCGTCATTTATTTCCATAAAAAAAACTTTTAGAAGCTTCTTTTTAAGGTACTTAGCTATAAAACCTATATATTTTGCATAAACTTCTATTTAATACCTGTGAGAAAGTGTGTTGACGTACAGACAGACTTACAACAATAATTCAATAAGGGTCTTGATTTTTCCTGTACCCTAAGTACAAATTTTATTAGCAAAATAAAAAAGCTAACAGTATTCTTCACCTTAATTGCTGTATGTTCAACAAAATAATAAATAATATGATAAGAAAATTCATTTGGAGAAGACGTCGTAGAGGCTCTACGTTATTGCTACGCCGTAGCTCGCGTAGATGCCAATTATTTTTGAGATGCTGCTAACCAGGGATGGTTGACATTGATTTTATTAGAACTGGGAGAAGGTTGTTAAATATTTTTTATCAAAGATGCTTGTTATTCTCATATTTTGTTGATGACTTTAGAAATAATAATTAATTGCCATTTCCTTCATGTCATCACCAAGGGAATCTCTCTATTAAAATCATCAAATCAACGAATTGCAGTAGTGCCAAAAAAGGCATTGTTGAAAAAAAAGTACACAAGACTTGGGCACAACAAGGCGATGAAATACTTGCGTTCCAACCATTGCCGACTGACTTGCAGGCCGAGGCAAGAACGTACCATTCACAAACAAAACGAATCATTTAGAACATTTTCGATGGCCATTTACTCGCTAGTTCTTGGCTGGCTCTGACCTAGCTCAACGCATTAGTATTGCCATTCAGCGTGGCAACAGCATCTTAGGGACGCTTCCGTTTGGTAGTGATTTGGATCAGTTGAGCTACCTTTAGATCGTTAGCAGCGGTCTTCAGGTAGCACAACCGTTTCATATGTTTTTTTTTAAATTTTGTGCGTGCCTACATATTTTAGATGTATTAGATTATTTTTGTGAATAAATGTATTTCTATAATTCTCATTACTGAAGGTCGTATTCTTCATTACTGAAGGTCGTGTCCGTCTTGAAATGATTTAGTAGAGATGCTGATGAGCTTCTTCCACGCTGTTCTATCCTCGGCTTGTCTCAGGGCAGCGGTGATAGGGAGGTCAGTGAGTGCCTTGACTTGATCAGAGCAGCGACAAGGTGATCGGCCGCGCGGTCTTTTCCATCCACTTTTCCCACCACAACCAGTTTTTCATGGTTATCTGGTCGAGTTAAGGCTGTGTGTCCAAAAAAAACTGAGAACTCGCTGGTAGCAGATGGTGGATAGTCTGGTCTTGATGGCCAGCTGGTAAAGTATGGACTTATTGGTTCTTTTTTCCATCCACGGGATGTGCAACATTCACCTCCAGCGCCACATCTCAAAAGTGTCTATCTTTTTTCTTTCCACCGCTCGAATAGTCCATGACTCGGAGCCATTCAGAAATTTGGAGAAGACCAATGTTCGACCAATTTCTATAATAAAAAAATACATATAAAGATAACGTTTTACTATTATAGGATGTTCAAAGTCAAGTAATGTTCGATAGTCATGACCTTCGACCAAAGTATTTACGTCGATGGTCATGACATGGTCATGACCATCAACAGTTTCATACGAACATGACATCAACATAATATCAACAGTTTTATAATAGGAACTTTTCTAGAGAAGTCCTTCAAGCTCGGTAGGACTATAAATAAATAAGTTGGTCCTTGTCCGCGCTCGCAATTTAACTTCCTATATTCCAAGGTAACTTTGTATCACTAAGTAACGCTAAGCTCACATCCGCTTCTAGTCATAAAACCTGTTTAATAAAACCAACTTTAAATAAATAAGGTTACAAACTATGCAGGTAGTTAAATATATTTTGTGGGAATACGGTCCCTTGCAAGTAGTAAAGGTGAAATTGTAGCCGCTAATGTGTTTTGGCTTTGTTGAAAGTAGTACTCATTACTTGTAAGGGCAATAATTATTAGTTCCGTTGCAAGTTTATTGTGTTTCTAAAACTGGTTATTATTCTTATTACTAATAAAACCTTTATTTAAAAAACTTCATATTCTGACTCTGACTCGTATGTATATCTATGAAATCTGTAAATTTGTAAAACTTCATGCAAATCTGTTTCGCATGAATAGTGATCTGAAGAGCAGATATGAATCACGCTATCCAGATCGTCTAGTACAAACGTCAGCAAAAACAGCTTTACGAAAGAGAAATTGTTATTATAATATGGCAATAAAAATATTTAATCACGTTCCAAAGGATATAAAAGAAATGCCGGAAAATAAATTCCAAAAAAAATTGTATAATTGGTTAGTTTTAGGATGTTTTTATATTTTAAATGAATTTTTTGGACCTTCTACGGTATTTAATAATTTTTTGACGTTTACAACACTAAAATGATATAGAATAAATTTAATTAATTACTATGTTACTATCGGACCTACTGTGTACTCATTGTGTCAAAAAATAATTGTTGTGTCTTTTCATTTTTTAAATTTGTATGCCTTGACAAGGCGAAACATGGTGATACTTTATTTTTTATAACATCTGCATGTAAACCTGTGTTTCGGATAAATAAATGATTCTGATTCTGATTCTGAATAAAAATTGACCTAATCTTTCTACCTGAACTATGGCAGCCTTGGGTCTGGACTACGATGAATATGTCAAATAAAAACAAAAAAAACAAACACAACACCCGTACGTTGAGATCGAATATGTCCATGCGTGTGTGTATCTCGGCTAGATTGTCTCCTACCAAGCGTGACAAGAAAAAGAAGTTGCTCGCCGTACCGAAAACGTTCAGGCGATATTGGTCGATGAAACAGCAAATTAAAAACGACCTCACGACGCTTCAAACTCGTGAGCGCGGAAACCTGAGGACTCTTTGTGTTATTTTCTCTATTTTTAAAGATCCCATCACATCTGGTCATCTAAAGAGTCTCTTTAAATGAAGCTCTGATACCCGTGACAAACAACTGAGATTATCTGATAATATCATATCTTATATTCCACCACACCACACACACAAACCACCACACAGCGCATTCCACCTCTTTCCATAGAAACAATTTTTCCGTTGAAGAGGTTCAGCTCTAGAACAATCTTGCATTTGAGTTGACCTTGGATCTATGAAATAGAGCGCAGGTGTCTGACTAACAGACTGTATAAAAAATGTAATACTGTGCTCACAAACAAAATGTCAGCTCAAAATCAGTCTAGCCCAAGCAGGTTTGGGCATAGCGCGTCTGCCCTACGTCTGACGATCTTTGGACAAAAAACACTACTGAGTCTCTAACGCAAGACGTCCACAGGACAGACAATTAATGAAATGGCGAGGAATAGCACCTTCATATTAGCCCACTGCAACAGAGGACAGAGTAAACTGAAAAAAAAAACTTTGCCCTGCTGTGGGAATAAATAGGCTGAAAATAAAATAAACTTACTGAACTCGTCATACACACACAGTTTCTCGGATGATCAAGTGGGAATAATTATAATTCATCAACTCACGTGCGGCTGCTGATAACCTGATTTAAGGCTGCGCCAAAGCAAGGCAGAAATGTTCATACAAATAAAACGCCTCGCGCCGACCGAAAAAGCAGTTTTTATTGAAAATCTCGTAAACTTTAGACCATTTTACAAAACCCCTACAGTAAACCCTCGGCTTTGGTGTATTGATTTTATTTACCTATCTTTTTTACCCAATAATATGCTTCATTTTAAAAAACAATCGAATATAGCCAAAAGTAAGAGGTAACTTTGTTTTTTTTTCTATCGAGAAAATATTGCCCTATCGTGTTTCTGATACAGTGATCCCTTGGAATTTTTGATGTAGTATCCATGTACATTTATAATTTAAATATTGTACTTGATTTATTAATTAAAATATCAAATCAAACATTGGCAATATTGCGTTATACACCTTATTGGTTTAGTTTCGCCCGACTTGGGACATGCTTGGGACTGCCAATGAGTTAAAACGTATTCTAAGGCGTTATCATGATTGGTATTTATTATAAAAAAAACGTACTTGAATAAATATAATACGCGCCAAATAATTTTTCAGGCCTGACGTGCGACTGATATCGCAAACACCCTCATTAAAATACTAATGCCAATAAATCAGGGGTGTCTATCCCTAGCTTCTAAAGAAGGATTAAACTGTGATAATTGCATGAACTTATAACAACGAATATTATACATTTATTATTATTATTTTATTATGAGCCTGTGGTGTCCCACTGCAGGGCAAAGGCCTCCCTTCCCTCCTTCCATTTGTCTCTTTTGTTGGCTATTTGGCACCAATCCTTCAAGTAGGAGTCTAGCTCATCCCGCCATCTCCGTCTGGGCCTTCCACGTGGCCGTCGTCTGTTTGGGATCCAATCTGTCGTGCTCTTTGCCCATAGTTCTTCTGACATACGGCACACATGTCCAGCCCAGTCCCACTTAAGCTTTGCAGCTTTTTGAGCGACGTCAGCTATCTGTGTTTGGGAGCGTATTTTCGAGTTCCTTATTCGGTCCGTGAGTTTCACTCCTAGGATACTACGCTCCATAGCTCGTTGGCATACCCCGAGAGAGGACTTTTGAATATTCGTTAGCGACCAGGTTTGCGCACCGTAGGTGAGGATGGGGAGAATGCACATGTTCATGAGTTTCCGCTTTAAAGAGAGTGGGACCGGTCCTTTCATTAGTTCTTTCATGGACCAATAGCTCTTCCAGGCGTTTTCTGTGCGTCGAGCAACCTCTTGTTCTTGTCTCGCCTGAAAACAGACTAATTGGCCCAAATATACATACTCATGGACATATTCTATCTCGCCACCCTCAACCTCTATCTTCCTCTCTGTGCCATTCGTCATCGCCTTCGTTTTATTCATATTCATTGAAAGTCCCACCTCGAGGCATGTTAAATTAATATTCCAATTTATATCAATCAGTTCAGGATATGGATAATCTCTTGTTCGATTGACCCAAAAGCAACTCTCAATTTCTAAACCCGGATTATAAGATATTTACCCTTATAATGTCTAAATCATTGAACCGATAGCCTTTGAAGATAAGAGAGGGCTTAAGGGTCTTGAAAAAAATATTTGCGTAATTTTCTTCGGTATTGTTGACTATATTTGTGAATTACTTGGGGATTTGCCTCAAGGTCATACGCTCTTTCTGATTGTGGAAGGATTCTCGTTTGATTTCTTGAGCTCTAATTATCAGCACTAGGAAACTGGCAGATTTTTGTCAATCAGCTCGAAGGTATGCCAAAGAGTTTTTTTTTTTTACATTGGTTAAAGCTAGGGCCAAACAAACACGTTCAGCTCGAGTCCGCGGTGGCGTGCACGATGGCGATCCATTGATCGCCATCGTGCACGCCTCTGAAGACGTGGGCTGAACGCGTTGGTTTAATCTTAGCTTTAGACCTTTCAACTGTGGCCGACGCTGGAACATAAATGTCGAGAAGGCACCTATTCACTCTTGCCTTAAGGTGGGGTATGCCGCAAAATCCTAATCTAATATTTGCGTTTGAACTGGCTAACACAAGTACGATATTCAAATAAAAAATATGCGTGGGTACTACACTATAATTCCAAGGGATTGCTGTACCAGAAACACGATAGAACAATTATATATTCTCAACAGAAAAAAAAAACAAGTTACGTATATTTTTTTGCCTAGATTCGATTGTTTATCAAAATGGTGCATATTACTGGGTACAAAATTAGATAAATAAAATCAATACAGCAAAGCCGAGGGTTTACTGTAAGGGTTTTGTAAAATAATCTATATTTTACGAGATATTTAATAAAAACAGCTTTTACGAGCGGCGCGAGGTGTTTTTTTTGGTATGAAGATTTCTGCCTGGTGTTGGCGCAACCACAAGAGATTATTTTAAAGCCTTTTAACTTGTAATGTTTGTATGTAGTTATGTTGTGATTGTAGTTTTTAAATAATCAGTTCAGCATTCAAATGTTTTTATAAAAAGAAAAAGTTTTATAAAAAATCCCTTATGGGTTCTTTGTTTCATCATTATGGATCGACATGATGCGTAGTTTTACACAAGTTTGTGTAACTACTAGTGTCCATTTATCACGCACTTTGATTGCGGAAGTACTTGGATGTTTATGATACGCTATCTTCGTAATTTATACTCGACAAACACTTTGATAGTTTGTCAAACAAATGTGCAAAAGTTATGAACTCGGCAAGGACCCATAAAAAGCCCATTTGGGATGGTTAGTTATATTAGGGATGTTTACACACAAGTCGTGAGAATGACCGAGTTTCATAGGAGTGACCTAGTTATAAGCATCACGTGATCCTACCCCACTCTGTGTGTTAACAGTGCGCCAACACCAGGCAGAAATCTTCATACAAAAAAAACTCGAAAATGCGTGAAACACCCTAAAGTACTTAAACTCTCAGCATTGTTGTGTTGATTTCATTTATCTAATTTTGTACCCAATAATATGCACCATTTTAATAAACAATTGAATCCAGGCAAAAAATAGACGTAATTTTTTTTTTTTTTCTATCGAGAAAATATATTGCCCTATCGTGCTTCAGGTACAGTGATATCTCGGAATTATAATGTAGTATCCATACATATTTTTGAATATTGTAATTGATTTAGTCAGTTAAAAATCAAATACAATTTTGCGGCACATGAACCCTTAAGACAGTATTTTCAATTTTACTGTATTGACGGTCAATAATATGCCACTTCCAAAATAAACAGGTAATTCCCTCACACCTTTACTCACATAAAGCTAAGATAGTTAAAATAAAACACATTATTTTGTGCCTGTAGTGCCATCGTAAGCGAAACAAAGTATCGTGACGTCATCCATTATGTTTTGAGTGCTTGAACCACAGTGGAGATTGCAACAGTGTTGCATATTGACTTTGCTTGAAAACAGTGGTGCGATCAGCTAAATATGTTGCAAACGATTTCTATCGTCCGCTTGATGCTAACAAAATAATATTTCTATCGATGTTTTCCGATCAGCTATCGTTTCTTGCTCCGATTTCTATGGACTTCTATCGATGTGTTACAATCTGAAGTTTGTACGAATTATGGATAACACGACCACTTTACAAAGTACGATTACGCTATGAACCGTGTATCAACGTACTAACCATTTTTAATCAATCGTATAATACGACTCTTTTATGCTTTGTCTATGATAGAAACATATTTTTACTCTGTGCTGTGTGACTTGTGCGATGCGTAGTATCCTATTAGTCAATCCTTGTGTGAAAAGTTTGTTTACATTTTAACAAATATACGAATTATCAAATACATAAGGTTTGGAAGGAAAGTAAGTAACCACATTGAAGTGAAATGTATATATACCTATAGACCCAAGTTGTGTTGATTCGTTCGACTCCAATTTAATATTTTTAACAAAATAGCGCAATACCGCTAAATAGTAGTAAAAGTGTTTTTTACGTACTGAATGTTTTTATTTGATTTGGAATGTAATTAAAACCATGTTCGAACAATTAAAAAATCCACTTTTATGGCTTAACTTTTAGATTTCTATGGTTTGAAACAACCATTTACTTGTTTCTATTGCAATAGGTTGTGTTGCGATCAAATTCTGTCATTATTCATTGTAACAGCGGTACATAATCGCTACTTCATACTATCGATAGAAACACTATACGTCAAAAGGCTTTTTGTTGCAATCAAGCTTTGTTAGCAACAGGGTGAGTTGCATGATCGCTAAAACGTCATTTTCAATAGAAACAGCATTGAAACAGCGCTATGCTGATAGAAACAGGAGATAGCTAATCGCTCGGCAGATTTGAACTTGCTCTGTTACAAACGTTCACCGTCTGTACAGAGGGGTGAGTCTGAGTTTTGCAAACACCATCGTAACGGTGAACGTAACACGATCGTACGTGTATAACATAATAACTAGCTATTAATCTGTGCCAAAAACGTCACAGATTAATGGCTAGTTACTACGCAATACACGTACACTCGCCGTTACGATCATTTTTACGATGGTGTGTGTAAACTCGGACTTGCCCCTCTGGTGCCATCTTACGGTGAACGAGCCGGACCGTTCACCGTAAGTTGGCACCTGCTATGGAGTATTTACAGGTGCCATCTTACGGTGAACGAGCCGGACCGTTCACCGTAAGTTGGCACCTGCCATGTAGTATTTACAGGTGCCATCTTACGGTTAACGAGCCGGACCGTTCACCCTAAGCTGGCACCTGCCATGGAGTATTTACAGGTGCCATCTTACGGAGAACGACCCGGACCGTTCACCGTAAGTTGGCACCTGCCATGTAGTATTTACATGTGCCATCTTACGGTGAACGTCCCGGACCGTTCACCGTAAGTTGGCACCTGCCATGTAGTATTTACAGGTGCCCTCTTACGGTGAACGGTCTGTAGTGGCCCATATAATGTTGAGCTTCATCATAATCTTCATAAACCTGTAGAAGTCCACTGACATAGGCTGCCTTCATCGATTGACACGATGAACCTGTCTTGAGCCACCTCCATCTACCGATTTACTGCGACCTTTAAAATGTCAAGTAACTGCAAGTGAGGGTCCGGTTCGTGGTGGCTTGTTCGTGGTTAATTTAATTTGGTGCTGCAAAAGGTGAAAGAAATCTTCGCGAGAAAACTGGTAATCATAAAGGTCTATGCAAAACCCTTTTATAATCCCTTCATCAAATTGCACAGTTAAGGAATCTTAATGGTTTTCATAAACGGTAGAACTATATAGACTGCCACTGTTAAATTGGAATCCAATATGTCATACTAAAAACAATACTGTGTGTAGAACTATTTGTTTTGTTTTTGTTCATTGTGTTGTATCCTATAGTAGAATAAGTTAGACCCATACATTGTACCAACTAAAAGTAACCATCGAAGTGAGATCTAGGTGTCTAATTAAAGGATGCGGCGTTAGTATGTATGTTTGTATGTATGTGTGTTTGTTCGACGATAACTGCAGACCCGTTGATCCAATCGTGATGTTACTTGGTAAGTAGTTAGGTTATGCAAATATAATTTTTAAGTTTGAACATGAGCTTAATGGGTGCAAGGGTTTTTGAGCTACAGGAGTTCCACGCGAGGTCACGTTCGAGGCGAACTACTAGTTTAGTGTGACAGACCACTTACATCGTGACAACCAACACATCTAATTCTCACAATTTAATTAACTCGTTTACATCGTGAATTTATCAAAAACTCGGGAAAAAAAGGTTGAATTCTTTCGTGGCCTCTAAGATTCACATATTAAACCATTTGCTCATATCAGTAACTTTGATTTCTATGGAAATCTAAAGCCTCTCGTGGCCAGTTTCAGTACAGGTCGCGTAAATCTATTTGTCCATACAGTTGTCTACTTTTATTTTATTTTATTTGCTAGTATTTTTAAGGTTCTGTACCTCAAAAGGAAAAATGGAACCATTAATAGGATCACTTTGTTGTCCGTTTGTCTGTCTGTCAAGACCCTTTTTCTCAGGAACGCGTGAAGTTATCAAGCTGAAATTCATATCAAATACTCAAATATACAGTTCCTTGGAGCTGTAAAAAAATCAAACTTCTAAGCCAACGAAATCAAAAGATACAGTTATTTATGCTGCAAATTTTCGATACTCGCAAAGGAATCAAAACCTACAGAGTACTTCCCGTGAACTCTCAATCTTGAAATTTGGTACAAAGCAACTCCTTATAAAGCGCAGATAAAGGAAAAATTGTGAAAATCATAAATTTTTAGTTACTACGTATAATCAAAATATTTTTATTAATTTTAAACTTACGACCCCTTTCCTCATGATGATTTAATTTAGCAATAAAAATACCATTACTTTTACTTATATACCTACAGGTTTGTACGGAACCCTAGATGCGCGAGTCCGACTCACACTTTGTTGTTTTTTTTTGTTATTTTGTGTAATTTTGGTGGAATTTTAACCAATGTAGCTGGTCTATTAGTGCACAAGTTTAAAATGTTATGGAAGTGTATTGCGTGACTTTTAAAATTGGTGAAAATTGTCTACCTAAGTTTTTGTAAGACGGCCACCGTTTTACTAAAACATGACTTCACTGTGACTTTAACGACTTGGATGGATTCTAACGATGCAAAATACATAAAATTATACTTTAAAATGGCAAATGCATAAGCCGTGCAATGCCAATTATAAAGAAAAAAACTGAATTAACGTACTTATGACAGTAGGTAGTATAACCAAATGAACAAAATTAAACTCAGCATACTGTTGATCAAAAATATTGAGAACTTTCATTTTGCTGCTTTTGCTACGATACATTGGAGCGAATTTAGTCTTGTAGACCACCACAACAAAGACAGCTTTTCAATTTAATTAACAAATAAAAAGTAGTTCGAACTGGCTCGATAGATGGCGCTGATTCAAAATCCACATTCAAAATTCAGACAGTTTATTCACAGTAAGCCATCTATTTTCAACGCTCGAAGAATGTTTCAAGAACGCTGTAAAACCCCACATTACCATGCCCTAACTCTCATTGTTCCACTGTCGTTTCTCACACTGTGCTCAGCTGTACCCTAAACCAAAAGTAATGGTGTTCGTTGTAAGCACAGCGCGGGCCATGTGCAGCTTTATGAGTCTTATCACACTTTATTTAGCTAGATAATTCCATGTACATAAGTTTATTTTGCTAACAGCTCTGCTAACGGTTCGTTTTATAAGTAAGCAATGGGCTGTAACTTGTCACGCACTTATTGAATGTTAACTAGAAGTTGTCACTCTTTAAATATAATGAAGTACTGTTCATAAATTTCATGTTCTGTGAAATTATTTGACTGACTGTACCTTCTCCAGTTTTACCTCATTATTATTACTTGTCAGTTGTCAGTACGATTCACACGTGGGCCAGGCTGTCGCATCAAGAATTTGGAACAGAAATTCGTGAGCCAGGCTGTCAACATCCCTGCCTTTAACTGCCCATAGTGAATATCCTCACGAATCTGAGGATATCCATAATGGGCATAAAAGTCGTGAGCCTGTGAGCAGAAGCTAAAATTGCTCATACATATGTATGTACATACATAGACACACGCCTTTTTCCCCGAAAGGGTTGGCAGAGACTCAATGGGCCTGTGGCCTTCACTGTGGGTTGCACCATCGTGGGAATGTAGACGTGACGAAGGGTGAGGTCATCGCCGCTATTGTTTCCCACGACTGACTCGGCTAACGGTTTCCTCTAGCAATAACACATTCCTCAATAAGCTAGCATCAGCCGGGACAAATCTTATACCAACGAATCTTACCAACAGGCCGCGTCATCAATGCATTACATTACCTCATAAGTCACGTCCACCTAGAACGTATCCTATGCGGCATTGTACTGCGCCCGCCACCCTGAGACATAAAAATTAAAAGTCTCATGTGCCTGTAATTTCACCCTTAAAACGGCAACACAGTACCTAATGCTGCTTTACGGCACAAAAACAAAAAAACAACTCACAAAAAAAAATTACTTCTACTTTAACCTCCTGTGAATCCGTCTTCTGTGAATCTCCTTTATTTCGGTCTTGCTTTCTACGGATTCGTGCCTTAATTTTGTTTGAGTTATAAGACTTGCTTTTTTTGGTGATATTTTCACCGCGGTTGTTTTTAGTTCCACATTTATTGGCCTAACAATAATATAAGTCGCGTGCTTAGGAACATTAACCTGTTGGATAAAATAAGTGTATCACAAATAGCTCATATAGCCCTCTGGGCTTCATACCTTGAGAGTAATGTGCGGTCCATGTGTGCGAGACAGTGCTTTATATAGCACAGGATCTCACGGGATTTCGCTCTCATTTTTAGTTGAAGGTAACTTAGCTATTCCTTTGTTTGCGGAATGTATGATGATATTTTTTTATTATAGAACTAGCTGAATACCAGTGCTTTGTATACGTGATGCTTAGCAAAGCACAGGCATTCAGCTAAAAAACAAAAAATCACAAAAAAACTAAAACTTTGTCACCCCTTTTTAAGGACTATTTGGAAAAATCCTGAAATATGTGTTTAATTATTCTGTATATTTAAGTACCCATACCAATTTTCAAGCTATTAGGCACCACGCGATAGAAAGTTTCCATACAAACATTAACACCCCATTGCAACCGCTTTTGGGGATAGTTAGATTTGTATTGAAGCATAATTATGCAAAGATTCAAGTTTGTATGTTCAAGAAATACGGGTTTTCATACAATGGTTTTCACCCCTTTTCACCAGTCTTAAGCTCTTATAAAGGTATATATTCAATAAATGTACCGCTTGGTCTCATTTTAGAAAAAAAGCACGGTTGGTGCTTCTAAATGGGCAACGAAATGTCAGCAGGAGAATAAAAAAGTACGTGGCCCTTGTATTTTTTCTAAAATACATACATACATACATACATAGACACACGCCTTTTTCCCCGAAGGGGTAGGCAGAGCCTCAGTGGGCCTCTTTTCACAGTGGGTTGCACCATCGTGGAATATAGACGTGACGAGTGGTGAGCTCATCGCCGCCATTGCATCCCACGGCTGACTCAGCTAACGCTTTCTTCCAGTAACACATTCCATAAATGAGCTAGCAGCCAGGACAAATCTTATACCAACGAATCTTACAAACAAGTCCGGGTAATATTTGCAAGTAATTAATTTTCTTTAAATTAAAATAACCCTGAACGCAATGTAACGGCTGAACCGATTTTGATCAAACATAGCTAAGAACGCTCCAGACAAATTCACATTTCCAACAAAAATAAAACGAAATCGGTTTATCCGTTCGGGATCTACGATGCCACAAAAAGACACACACACACACACAGACACGTCAAGCTTATAACACCCCGTCGTTTCTGCGACGGGGATTAAAAATAGATATTTGAAAAAAAAGTTATAGAGTTCGTTCGGGGTTCTTCTTTGGTTTTGTATAAGTCACACCAATATCTTTAATAATGAAATATTATCCAGTTTTTTTAAATCATAGAATGGATTCGGTGTTATAAAAACTTGGTTTTACCCTCAAACAAATCATTATATTTACTTCAAGAACTTTCTTTTTCTGAAGTTGTTTAACAACTTACGCCAAACTAATAAGAAGATAAAATCACTCTGTTACTAATTAATCTCTGCTTATTTTGGCAACAGTAAGTACTAATTTGTGCCACGTTGAATCCATATTTTTTGTGACAACTTTGTCACGCCTCACTCCTGTTTCACGGAGGGGAGGCAGAGACCACAGATTTCTACTTGCTACGATCCTGACATACCTCTTTTGCATCATTCACTCTCATCACATTCTTCATACATGCTCGTCCGTTAAGGTGGTTCCTTTCGCTCGTGGCGCGAAATTCAAATTTTTTCGTGTTTTTTGCTCATCACAGCTCATCAACACTTCTTCAGATAGCTAAAACTATGTTGCCGCAAATTATGTAACTTAACACACAAGTTTTAATTTATGGTATCACATAAATATCATTAGTTTGGCTATGAATGTGCTTGAAACAAAAAAACACTGTAAATATCGTTGAAGCACAATCGTAGATAAACTAATGATATTTATGTGATACTATAAATTAAAACTTGTGTGTTAGGTCACATAATTTGCGGCAACATAGTTTTAGCTATCTGAAGAAGTGTTGATGAGCTGTAATGAGCAAAAAACACGAAAAAATTTGAATTTCGCGCCTCGAGCGAAAGCAACGGCACTTGGCCTGGCCTTTTTCCGGAACGTCTCTGATCTGGTCTGAATACGTTCGTCGAGGTCTTCCCTTTCCAACTGGCCTATTCACGCTCGTCTTTTCGTCGTCGTTCGTTCTTTTTTCGTCGAAAGTTGATTGACGAAAGGGGTGCATACCCGTTTCGTCAATCTACTATCCACTTATGAAATGATGAAAATAAAATTTTAATTTACAAAGTCAAAATTTTAATCTCTGCGGCCGCTCTCCTCTCAAAAACTTCAAACTTCCACTTTATCTGTGTCTATCAAGGGCCCGGGGTCCTAGGCCCGATTATTGATCTCCGTTGCCGTTATAATCACTTTGGATTAAAAAACTGTTTGACTTATAACATTCACTCCATCCAATCGGTACATGACCTACCCTCTAACGATGTAGCCCAAACAGGGCTGACCGTGATTTAGTTTGTTTTCTTTAGGTGAATTCGTTTAGTGCCACTCCAGTGCCACAATGGACACTTAGCTTTTATGTTACTGTTGAATACTTTAATTAAATGGTTGGCTTTCATTGCAGATTAAAAAGATCAGTTAAATAAAACTATTTAGATATATTAGGCTGAAATTCTACTTAAGATAAATTGGGGTAAGTATATCAATTACCACTTGTGTCGATGATATCTTCAAATACTTCACATTTTCACAAGGATCTTTTTATATTCAAGTTATTTTATTTAGAAACGTAAAAATCTGTTGCGAACTTATAAAACATATATTCAATATATATATAATTATTTACATACATAGACACACGCCTTTTGCCACCAAGGGGTAGGCAGAGCCTCAATGGGCCCCTTTTCACAGTAGGTTGCACCATCGTGGAATATAGACGTGACAAGTGATGAGCTCATCGCCACCACTGCTTCCCACGACTGACTCAGCTAACGCTTTCTTCCAGTAATAACACATTCCATAAAACGAACGAAAAATAATACCAACGAATATTATCAAAAAGTCCATGTTTTTTTTTCTTTTCAAAATGGTTGCAGCAGTCAAATGCTATTCATAAAGTGCAAGTGTGCAATCACTCAACGACCAATAAATTAAAAACCATGACTTGAATAATAATTTCAAAATGTTTTAATGTAACGCAAATCTTAAATTTTTTAAAGAGTAAAACATCACGTATTCTGTGAATATATTTTAACGTACGTGCTACGTGAAACTACGGGATAGTATGTAAGAATAAAATGTGCTGCTTTCTCGTGCAGACTACCACAGAGTGGTGAAGAAACAGTAGGGCATATCAAATCAAATCAGAAGCCCAATTCTCGTAATAAAAAATAGTCAAATTAAAGTTCGGATCATGTTACGATCTAGTGTCGATGTCACAAACGTCAAAAATGGTATTCTGCTGACCTGACAATACAACGCGGAATGTGATTATATCGAAATGTGACTGTAACCTGAATGTTTAAAAGTTCTGAGAATTCTCTCTTTCACACCTTACAATTATTATACAGCACTATCCTACTCTAATGTATGGTCGCAAGAACCGAAAGTAGCTTATATTGTTGTTATGAGGGAGCAGAATACCAATTTTTCAGTCAATTTACAATACAATCTCGTTTCGGTCAACTTGCAGTGTGGTTATAAAATAAATAAGAGAATTGGGCTTCTGATCAATAACTACTTATTCGATTGGGTTTTTAAGCACCACTTTAAGACATATTACTTATTTTTTATAGCTGCGGTGTGTCCGGCCAAAGAATAGACCACTCCGTCTCCTCCCGTGCGTAAAAGCCGACTAAGGGATTACCCGGACTTGTTGATAAATCTTGGCCGGACACACCACACCCCATATTTAAAGCAATATTCATATTTAACAAAATCCTCGAATTAATTTAATATATAAGATTGTATAAGATTTGTCCTGGCTGCTAGCTTATTATGGAATGTATTATTACTGGAAGAATGGGTTAGTTACGTCAGTCGTAGGAAGCAATGGCGGCGATGAACTCACCACTTGATACGTCTATATTCCACGAACGACGGTGCAACCCAAGACCCACTGTGAAAAGAGGCCCATTGAGGTTGTGCCTTGTGAAAAAGGCGTGTGTCTGTGTATGTATGCATGTAATTTTTATAATGATAAAATATAGTTTTCAGATCAAATGTTCTTATGTAGCAAATTCAGTCCCAAGCTTTCTTAAAAAGTAATTTAAATTTTAAATGTTTTTTTCTTAATCTTCTGAGATTATAGTAGGTACGCTTTTTTAGAAGTTTATGTTAAATTATTTTTTGAATTTGTTAATTGTCAATTTTGGCACGTCGCTTGGGATCTTGTTAAAGATACGTACTCATTGTCCTGTAAACGATTTACTAACTTTATGGATAATTTTTATTTTAGTGGTAAAGTCCTTATGTAGACACCTTGATCCTAGTACGGCATACAGGACAGGACACGGAGGGGTATATTCTTATGCAGGTCACACAACGGCAATTATATTTATTTTACGAGATATTCAACAAAAACGGCTTTTTCTAGCAGCCCGAGGTGTTTTTTTTGTATAAAGATTTCTGTTTGGTGTTGGCGCAGTCTTAAGCATTGATTTTACTGCTTTTCACGCTACTGTGGATGTTGTTCACCGCTAAACCGATGTTCGATTCATGAAATCTAGCACCCAGCACTCTCGCAAACATGCAAACACTTTCATTTGAATATACGTGAACATTATGGTGGTAACTCTGAAATATTCAGTAACATCTAGTTAGATTTGGAATTTAGTTCTTTGCTGAAATATTTTTTCTGTTGAAAAATATATTTTTAAATACAAGCTTCTGTGAAATTAGTGATCGGAACCATGTGTTGATCAAAACGAGCCTAAAAACGGCCAAATCCCAGCGTCTTACCGAGTAGTCTTACTAGTAGAACTACGGGGTATTACCTTCCCAGCAGACTTACTAGTAAGACCGCTGGGAACTTTGTACCCAGTAGACTTACCAGTAAAACCAAACTTCCAATGATCCTACTCTTATGTAGACTTATGAGATAATTTATAGACAACCTACATTGACTTGAATCATGACCCAAGATAAAACATTTACTTGAATGACATCTTGTCACATATCTACCGAGGAGTTCCATTGTCTACCTTCCGTCTCCATCATCAGATCAGCTCGCTGTCACCATAATACTGTATTGTTATCAGAACTAACTTGACAGTTATGCCAAATTTCATCTCAATCCGTTGAGGATAACTGCTTTAAAATTCAGTTTCGAGATTTTACCCGAACATCAAACATACAAACATTGCTAGTTATATAGAAGCTTGTAAAATATTTGAGTATGCAAGGTCCATTGTTTTACAAGATAAGATAAGATAAGATACATTTATTACGAAACAAACACAGGTTAATATTTAGTAACAAACAGTGATCTTTAAAAAATAACAATAAAAAGTAAAAACATGCAAATTTGAGACATTATACAGTGGGTCCCAAACTAGGCGAGGCCTGTATCTTGGTGACCCTTCACAAGCATCATCATCAGTCGTTTGATGTCTGCTGTTGATCAAAACCTCCCCCATATATTGCAATGTAATCACCGCGCTTAGCAGGCGGACTGAAGATCGCAGTATTTGTATTTAGTACCTGCTGCTTATTACCTAGTGTAATCCCTTAGGTAGCTTTCATGATATCTACGGGAGTTAGAGCGGTCCATTCTAAAGAAAAAAAACACCACTAGTTTCCCTCAAAAATATTTTTATACATTTCAGTTCCTTGGAGCTTTTCACAAGATAAACAAGATTTCAAGCGAGGAAAAATTTACAGCTAATCACAAAACAGCAATTTACCAAGTTATCTAATTAAATGGCAGAATCCCAATTGAGTCGAAAGTTGAATTCCTGATAATTTTATCTTACGCTGTGGCAAAGGTCAGATGGATCTATGAAAGGTTAAGTTAGAACTGCGAGTAGGTGGAAAAATGCAGTTACTTGCAATTATACTCTCTGCTGCTAATGCCTTTTGCTTTTGAGTAGGATTTAATGAATTTTTCTGTTGAGTAAATAATCGCCATATTCTTTATACCATAAGTTTTTTTAACATGGCATTTAATTCTAACATGATACGGACAGACAATACTAAAGTATACCATTGGCAATAAAGAACCCACTTTTCTGATTTACAACCCCGACAAAAAAGAGTGTTTTAATCATTGAGGTAATATTACATATTACCTCAATGGTTTTAATGGAGTTTTAAGTTTGAGGTTTGTTTGTTTGTTTATTTATTTCTTTTCTTTCTGTTTTTTGGTGGCCTCATAGCTCCAGAACTGGTGCCTTTTTTGTATGAATTGTGTTTGCGAGGTAATTCCTAGCTATGTTTGGTGGAAATTGGTGCAGCCGTTTCCAGGGTCATGACCTTGCAACACTTTTTTATGAAGGGAACTCTGTAATTTTTGCTTCTGGTATACCTTTAGTTTGGGCTGAAAATTATATTTTTTGATGACATTAGGCTAGACCTTTGACCAAAGTATTAGGCTTCAGGCTCTAGGGTCTGAAAATGACCAGCCTAGGATGAACAGGATCTAGGGTAGGTACTTCTGAAGCGAAATATTCAAGTTTGAGCTCAATACGATACGACATATCTTCGCCCGCAGTCTCCAGGTTCTGATGATGAACAGCATCCGGACACTAATGGACCTGAATCTTCACGTTTGAAAAAAAACTTTGTAGATATCGAAGTGTTTACATAAGTGCTCCGTTTTTTACAAGCTTTCATTTACCTTGCATTGTATCTATGTTTGTCTTGGTGGAATCCGGGTGGAATCTTGCAATTGGATTTTAAAGCAGTTATCCACAACCAATTGAGCTGAAATTTGACATAACTGTCAAGTTCCGATGACAATACAATATGATAGTACAGCGAGCTGATCTGATGATGTAAACGGAAGGTGGACAACGGAACTCCTCGATGGATAATAGTAGACTGGCCATGTTTAGGCTCATTTTGATCAGCACACGGTTACGATACGATCACTTATTTTTTAAAAGCTTGTATTGAAAAATATATTTTTCACAAAAAACTTATTCAATGGAACTCAAAAAGTAAGGTTATATTTTGTTGAAATCGAGTGTCTGTTTTCTTTTGATAAAAACCAATTTATATTCCGACATTCTGAAAACTTATTTTATTTGTTAATATAGCTCTTTGTTTCTTTTGTTTTTTAATCTTCTTCGGTCTGTTTTTCTCAATTTTTCATTGTCATCCTATTCCCTACTATCCTCCAAAATACTTCTTCAAAGTCGTACAAACAACCGTAATTTGTCACTAAATTGAATTTCCACGAATTGAATTTTTGGGGAAACGTACGCTAAAATTATGCAACCTCACGCGTTGTATGTACGGAGCAAGTAGAAATGAAGCATGAATGAGATGACTTTGAGGAGTTAAGTGGAAATTAATTAAAACAAAACATTGTGAGCCTCTGCAGTTGCGGAAAACGGGGTCAAATTGAAACCCCTTTAGATGCTTTGACGAAATAATTTGGTATTTTCCATCAACTACGTGTTACCAATAAATTAATTATTCTGATTATTCAATTTCTAAGATTGCCAGATTTTATTATTTTAATTAAGATGGATGCTCACGCTTGTGGCGTGTTTTTTTTTTGGTGTTTTTTGCACATTACACACTCTTCCACACTTCTTCAGATAGCAAAAGTTAATTTCGCGAGAACTAGGAGACTTAACATACATGTTTTAATTAACAGTATCTCATAAATATCATCAGTTTAGCTACGATACAAATATTACAGTGTTTTTTTGTTTAGCCGCCTATCGTAGCTAAACTGATGATATTTATGAGATACTATCGATTAAAAAATGTGTGATAAGTCTCCAAGTCCTCGCGAAATCAACTTTCGCTATCTAAAGAAGTGTAGATGAGCTTTAATAGGCAAAAAAAACAAAAAAAAAATTGCCATCAAGCAAGAGCATCCACCTTAAAACAAAACATTACGAGCCTCTGCAGTTGCGGAAAATCAGGTCAAATTGAAACCCCTTTAGATGTTTTGACGAAATAATTTGGAATTTTCCATCAATTTCGAAGATTGCCAGATTTTATTATTTTAATTAAACTGTTGTTTTTTCCGTTCAATTTCCTTTCATTTCAATATTCTTGCTTCTGGCTTGTTTCCACCAAAACAGAGGAAGTTATCTAAAGAATTATTGACAAATTGAATCGTACCAAAACGATTTGGGAGTAATCTAAAAACAGGAAGATAAAACCGATGAATTCGCTCAGGTAAATGATTTGACCCGAACATAATACTTACATATAAACATTGTAAGTTAAATGAAATCTTGTGAAATACAGGCAGATTGAGTACTTTATTCTTTTTGTGAAGTCGGTTTAAAAAAACAAGTTTTATTCGTCCATTGCTGCTTGATTATTGAACACATTAGAGGACTAGAGTGTGAACCGGCAGTGTATCGAACTCATTTGTCATCGTTCCTGCCAGATTGATCGGGCAAAAACTGTATAACAAATTGCCAGAAAATATTAAATCAATAGATAGTTACCCAATTTTCTATACCCAAGTGAAATCATTACTGGTCAGCAAAACAATTTATAAAGTTAAATATTTTTTGAATAATTATTACAAATATTTTAAATTGACTGTAGACACTACTAATTATTGTCAAAATATTATGTTTTAATTGTAAGTTCCTACTTATTTTTAACAATTTATCAAACAAATACATTAATTTTAACAAATCATAGGCTGTAAGAGTTTAAGCAAACAAGTTCACAAACTCTTAGTTTGTGAACTTGTTTGCTTAAACTTGACTTTATTTATATTCTTTACGACGTGGCCCTCTTACAGCCTATGATTTGTTAAAATTAATGTATTTGTTCTATATTAGAATTATCTAGGATTATATTATAATTATATGATTCAAATTAATAGCATATTCTAGGCTAATCACGATATAATCTAATATGTAAACGAGTGTTTGACGAGTCGTTGTATTTGTGGCGCTCTTTTAGTTTAAACTATCTAAAAATGTTCTGTAGCTCATACTTTGGACAATAAACAATTTCATTTCGTTTGAATTTTCAAAGGTCATATTTTTGCATTAATTGTGTATGTAATGCTAAGTCTATCGTAGAGTAATTAGAAAGTTTTTTTTTTCTTCTTGTTTTGGTTGACCTTTGTTTTACCACGATCTCACCTGTTGGTAAGTGACGATGTGGCCGAAGATGCAGCACAAAGGTCTGGAAGGCACCTATTCATGAGACCTAAATTATAGTTTTCAGGAAAGACAGACGACAGTAGTGTATTCCACTCCTTAGCAGTTTGCATTATAAAGGTAGAACTGACCCGTTCAGTACGAATAGAGGGTATACTAATGAAGCAAGGATGGGACCGAGCCGTGCGTCTGCTCGTCCTATGATGAAAAGGAGATTGTGGGATCAGATCGTGAAGTTCCTAGGAGCATTCCCCGAAAAGTATTTGTTTATCTTTATTTCCTGTACAAACAGTTTCACCTCAAGTTGCTATGAATTTTAGAGATATTTCAACTTCCTCCGGGCGTGTAATGTGAAAATGATTTTGCTTCTGTTTGCGATTTATTTGTAACTTTACACGTTGTTGGTTTCGACGGTGGGTAATGGCGTTTCTTTTGTCCTGTTTTTCTATTTGCAAAATGAAAAGGTTCGTCCTTTTTTATTTTTTCTGTTAAAAATATGTATTGTTTGGTGTTTGTGCTTTGGATAGCTTTTTATTAAAAGATGTTTACAGTTAGACACAAGGATGTCTCACGCTAGACCGTGTCGGGTCCGAGACAATTATCGGCCGTAGAACGGTCAACGAGCCGGTCCCGTGCCTGATTACATTACAGAGACGGGACGGCCCCGACCGAGAAATTACCGTTGCACCGTGATGCAGTACGCTCGCCCGACCAAAAATAGTGTTGTGAAATTGAAAAATAGTGTTGCAGCTCGGCGGCACTGGATTCATGCAACGAGTCGTGGCCGAGCCGAGGCGGGACCGAGTTGTTTCTGAGCATTGTCCGTTGCTCGCCCGTCACTTGGTTGCCGCTCGGTATAGCGTGTGTGTACAAAATATAGTACTTAAGTTGCATGCGCACGCTTGCGGCGCCAAATTCAAAATTCCCATTACAGCTCATCAAAACTTCTTCAGAGAGCAAAAGTTGAGTTTGCGAGAACTAGGATAATTCACACACATGTTTTAATTAATAGTATCTCATAAATATCACCAGTTTGGCTATGGTACCCCTAACACATTTTTACAGTTTTTTTTTGTTTATGGGTATCGTAGCTAAACTGATTATATTTATGAGATACTATCACTTAAAACATGTGTGTTAAGTCTCTTAGTTCTCGCGAACTCAACTTTCGCTATCTGAAGAAGTGTTGATGAGCTGTAATCGGCAAAAAACACTAAAAAAGTTGAATTTCGCGCCGCAAGCGTGAGCATTCACCTTAATATAATTTGACCGTGCTACGGCCGACACTCGGCTCGGACCCGACACGGTCTAGCGTGAGTCACCTTTATCAAGTCATTTTGCTTGGTTATCGTTATATCGTGGGTTATCGTGGCTTGGTAGAGGTTCTTCAAATCTGTGGCTTAGTTCACGGTTTAGGTAATTACTTTATTCCAAAAATGGAATTTAGGGACTTAGCAAGCCGTTATCTAAATGATATGGGCTCAGTGGTACAAACCGTAGGATTTTTCGTGAAAAATCCATACAGTAAATTAAAAAAAAACATTGATTTGTATCAAAACACTGAGAAAAAATACATAATTATGTAAAGGTTTCCTAAACAATATTTTGATTTGAATAACATATTTGTTTATACATAACTAAGTAAGTTATTTACTAACCCCCACACTAGGATTCCCGGTGTAGTGGGTAATAATTATGGAAAATCATAAAATTTTGATTTTGTTTTATAGCTTTTTGGGGTGTTTTTGTATTGTCCTTATTTGACCCTTTCATCCAATTGCATTAAACTATCGTATATCCGTCTATATCCGTCATTATATGCCGATATTTCTGAAACAATATAATTTTACAACTTTGTAATTTCATTAACATTTGATTATTGTTACTAAAGCCAATATCACTTCAGGCCTTATTAAACTACTTCAGGGATTACCTTAGATACCTCGACTGGAGTCCTAACGTCACTTCACGAGGTAGACCATCTCTGAAATATGCATACTTCTATATTTCTACCTCTTTCGCATACGCCTGTGTTGATCGCCATACAATTTATGTTAGTTAGAAAACTCACGCCCTTATTATAAAAAAACTAAGTTAGTCCTGGTTTAAACCTGAACTTAGTAGTCTAGGTTTGTCACGGTATTAAAGTTATATACAACTTTAACACAAAGACAGATGGTTTATTTTCTAAACTACACATATTTCCGACGTGTCAAACTGACGGATCTTGTGTCAAAGTGTCACATCACAATTGATATGCAAACTTCTATCCAACAAGCAATCAACTGTCAATTTTTAGACCATTGTAAAACTAGGGGGCTGCTTGGTTTAAGAAAAACCAGAGATATTCCGAGACTTTGTCGTTTTTGACATAATATCGAACTCTAGAGTTGACAACGTCAAACAAACCATCCGCCTTTGTATTAAAGTTGTATATAACTTAAATACCGCTACAAGCCTAGACTACGTAGTTCAGGTTTAAACCAGGACTAATTTAGTTTTTTGTATTTATCATATCGGTAACTTCCTATTGGAACAATATTTACCTACATAGCTAGAATCTTCAAATAGATAAGCTCTTTGAACTTAAGGGTAAAAACATGGGGCACTCTCTGGCTAGGTGGAGCAATGGCCTACGAAAGGCGGCGGGCTGAAAGTGGGTAAGAAGAGCCGAACACCGGGCTCAGTGGCGCGTATTGGGAGGAGCCTATCTCCAGCAGTGGACTAGTGTGGGCTGATGATGATGCACCTAACTTAATATTTACTTGGTTGTCAACTCTAACTATTTTTCATAGTTTGAAAACATCGCCGTTCGCATTTCCCGATTTTATTACATCGGTACGCTGCATAACCTTTCAATTGTACTCGTAATCTGGTTCAAAGGAATTTCTAAGCGATAGAATGCTTTTACAGTAGATATGGTTCTGATTGCAATTCTTTGTGAGGAAGCTAGCTTGATTTACTTCGGGGTCTATCTTTTGTAAGCCATTGCTTTTACTCGAGATGCACGTTTCCTCATATTTTCATATTTATCTTTGCTCAATGTTTGATTTCAATAATTGATAATTAGCTTCGAACGCTTGAACCTTCTCCTGGTAGGCATGTGATAGATAGTTTTCAAAAGGTTTTACCGCTTGGTTACGACATGAAGCAAATCTTTTTGTTGTTGTCTATGAGGGAAATATTTGTTTTTCCGAAGAACCGCTTCAAGACACATACATACATACATTAACTCATGCCTGTTTCCCGGAGGGGAAGGCAGAGTCTACGGATTTCCACTTGTTACGATCCTGAAACACCTCTTTTGCTTCATTTACTCTCATCACATTCTTCTACATGCTCGTCGGTTAAGGACCTGGCCTTTTGCCAGAACGCCAATGAATATGGCGAATAATACGTTCGCCGAGTTCTTGCCCGTCGCACTGTCCCATTCACGCTCGTCTTAAAATGTTTAAAAAAACCACCTAGATGCAACATCCATGCAGGCAAGCAGTAGATTATAATTTGTCTGTTTCATAAAAAGAAACAGATGTTAGATTTTAAACTATCGCGGTTGCGAATCATTTTAAAATGAATTATCCGCTTACTTGAATTATAATATTATTACACTTATATACACTTTTTCTGAACTCAGCCTCGAAACGTCTGAAAAACGACGAAAAACGCGAAAAATATTTCGTAAAACCGATCGACGATCTGTCGTATTACAATGATATTATGGTGACAGCAAGCGGTTTTGATGATAGAGACGAGAAGTCACATAGGATCACCTATACTCATTTTGATCAGCACACGGTTCCGATCACTAATTTCATAAAAGCTTGATTTAAAAAATATATTTTTTTTAACTAAATTTCTTATAAGTATTTCATTTTGATACGCATATTTTCAGGGTTCCTAAAGTCGAAACTACAAAAAAACTCATATCCCAGCTTTAATTTACACACGTTGCACAATTCACGATGCATCTCGAATAAATTCACAACGACATTTTGTAAATGAAAAAATGTCACAATGTGGAATTTATGAGGTAGATAATTTTAAAAATTTACGGTTCATTTATCTTCATGCTTGCATATCTAGAATGACTGAAAGGCAGGTAATGCACTTTAGCCAAAGTTATAGCTGTCTGGCTTTAGAATAGACCCCTCAGGATCACAGATTATTGATTATTGATTATCAGGTGCTCTCAGTCTTCGCCCGTGGATGTCTTAAAGCCGACTAAAGGATTACACCAGGGAATGCAGGGGAAGCATCCACATGACTACTCAACACCAATAGCTTGTGGACCAATCTGTCTGTTGATAATTGTTGTACCAGGTTTATTGATGGTTAAATAAACTGACCAGCCGGCCTAGCCAAATGGCATTCGCTTCGAAGCGATTCCATTTCTACAGTCGTAATCGTAATACACTACTATAGACCACGTGATATTTCGATAGCTTACGTCAATCTCATACATTGTTGGCTGTTCTACTAGCGACATCGCTATTAGAACGTTCCTTTGCCTGCAGCCTCTAGTGACATTTGACCATAATTATACAAGCCTTGCATCCTTTGAGATTTATAATAAGTAGGTAAATATTCACTATTCAAATCTTACTATGATATTGACGAAGCTCTAGCTGATGACTTTAGTATGTAATCATACCCGGTATAAGTGTTTGCATCTTTGAATTTTTGTTGTATTATCTGTTATTCTTAGAATATTATGTTACATTTATGTATAATATGAATTTGTACAAGTGTAGAAGACGGAATAAATAAATTTGAATTTGAATTTGACTATGTCGTATTTATCGCACAGTTTATTTTAATTTTAAGAGTAATTTTTCGTGCCATGTCACAGTACCTAGGTATATGTTTTACGGGAATTAATAAAACACCACCAGATTGAAGAATCACACACCACAGTTTCAAAACGTATAACTTTGGAAACATCGGGATGGAATCACGTTTCTAAGACTAGTATCAGCTACATTGTTGTTTTAGTAGAACATACATCTCAACGCTTCAAAATGTGGGATCTCTGCATCCAACGCCAATTTCCTGAGTGGATCCAGGAGTTAATACCTTATATTTCAAGGGGTGCTTGCGTACATTTCAAGGAGATATTACACCGCTACAAAGTCGGGAAGTCGAGTAATTCGTTCATCTCTCAAAGCTGTTGTAGAGTTTGTTGTAGGGATGGATACGGATGAGTCTAGATAATGCAGTCATGGTTAAATGAATCCGCTCAAAAATGTATTTATGTTTTTTTTCTGTCATATTGAATTCTGAACTCACTTCTCATTCTAGAACATATTAAAAACTATTTAACTATAAAACTATTGAAATAATATGTAATATCATGTACTTTAGTTGTTCAGTTTTTTTTTCTTTATAATTGGCGCCGCACGGCTTGTGCATTTGCCATTTTCAAGTATCAGTATTTTCACTTTATTGTATTTTCAATATATTTTGCAAAGTCACAGTTGAGTCATGTTTTAGTAAAACGGTGGCCAATTTTACTAAAACTTTGGTAGACAATTTCCACCAATTTCAAAAGTCACGCAATTCACTTCCATTTAATTTAACTACACTTGTGCTTTTTAAACGACCTACATTAGTTAAAATGCCACCAAAATTACACAAAATAACTCAAGAAAACACTAGGAAAAGAAATAAAATAAAAGTAGACAACGTCTCTTTTCGAAAATGGCTGGAAGAGTCGAGTTGTTCAGTTGTATCGGTATACACCCTATATTAAGCCTTTCAAATATTTGGCGTATAGACAAGTATGGTTCCCAAACATTATCAATGACGGGAACATGATAACCTGTCCGAAATACCTGATCAGAGTTTGCATTTCAGTTGCAGATGTTTTTAGCTATTCTAGAACATTTTTCAATTCTCAATTCTCAAAATAGAAATTGTGAGACAAAAGGCTCAATAATCAATACTCAATATATTTATTGCTTTCACATGGTTACTTATTAGTTGTTACATATATACTTAGGTAGACTCAAACATGAACCCTGTGTGTATAGGGCATAGCAATGGAGAGGTAGACCGAGGCTTACTTATATAGAAAAAAAACTAGCATGTTTTTTTTGCCAGCTTGAAATTTAATCCTTTCTCTGCAGTTTATGGCTCTGCAACAAAATTATTTTTAATTTGATTTGAGTGACGTAACATGCTGATGGTCCATCTGCTGTGAAGCAGAAATCTCTGCCTATGGTCCCTTCCACCTAAGCGCCTGATGCAGCACTGCACTGCGCCCGCCAACCCTGAGACATAAAGATAAGGTTAAACCCAAGATAAGGCCAAGTGACTACAGTATGGGGTTCTTCAAAAGGGATGTTTGGAGTATTTTAAAGGGTCGGCACCGCGCGTGTGATGCCTCTGGTATTGCAGGCGTCCATAGGCTACGGTAACCGCTTACCAACAGGTAAGCTGCTTATTAGTATGCTTGTTTGCTACATTGGTAGTATACAATAAAAAATCAAAAGTCTCATGTGTCTCATACCCTTCAAATGGAACATAGCAAACCGATTGCTATTTTGCGGCAGAAATAGGTGTATTTTTGAACCTATTTCGCTTTAACAGCTGACTTTTCTAACTTTTTGTGCTAAAAGAATTAACTATGTTTTCAGTTTTTAATCCCCGACGCAAAAACGATGGGGTGTTATAAGTTTGACTTGTCTGTGTGTGTGTGTGTGTGTGTCTGTGTCTGTCTGTGGCATCGTAGCTCCCGAACGGATGAACCAATTTAATTTTTTTTTTTGTTTGAAAGGTGAATTTGTCTTGAGTGTTCTTAGCTATGTTTGATCAAAATCAGTTCAGCCGTTTCATTTCTTTTGAGGGTTATTTAATTTTTACAAAATTAATTACTTATTTGTACTGTTCGTTGAAACCTGTAAGCGTAGTTGTCTCTGAAGTAAACTAGTTACAGTCGGTGTGTAACAAGAAATTAATTTTATAAAATTAATAAAACCCTCAACAAAATGAAACGGCTGATCCGATTTTGATCAAACATAGCTAAAAAAATGTTTAAAATACAATGTAAAGAAAAGCGAATGCATGGTCTTTCGGGCCAGGGGTCGTCAGTGTCCATCTTCTATACCTCCAATAAAAATGTATGGTATACCTCTAAATAGAGTGGAAAAGTTTAAGTACCTTGGGCATTGGATAGCCTCTGATGATGATGCAGGCATAGAAAGAGAGCGTAGGGTGTTGTCTGTGAGAGCAAACATGATTGCCCGCAGGTTTGCTCGTTGCTCAACAGATGTGAAAATCTGTCTTTTTAAAGCGTTTTGTACTAGCTTCTACACGAGCAGCCTGTGGGTTGATTACACTCAAAAACAGTACAACGCACTACGTGTGCAGTACAATAACGCGTTCAGGGTGCTGGTGGGGCTGCCCCGGTTCTGTAGCGCATCGGGGATGTTCGCTGAGGCGCGAGTGGACTGCTTCTACACCACCATGCGTAAGCGGTGCACGTCCCTGGTGCGCAGGGTCCGGGCCAGCTCCAACAGCATTCTGAAGGTTTTCTCAGACAGGTTTGACAGTGAGTACCTCAACCACTGCTGTACGATCCATTTTAATAATAAACTAAATTGTTTTTTCTAGCCGCAATGACATTTCTAATATTGACCTCTCCTAATTTGGGACATACATTTTCAATTCAATTTATATTTAATTTTGTAAGATTGGTCATATTAATTATTTTTCGATTATTTCTTCTTTGTATCAGAATGTTTAGAGTGACTAACCTAGGATAAGAAAACAACTTATACAATGATGATCCAATTGTTGATTGAAATAAATGAAATTGTAGTTGTATTTGTATAACTAAAAACACTACCGACAAATTCACCTTTCCAACAAAAAAAAACTAAATCGGTTCACACACACACACACACACACACACATACACACAGACACGTCAAACTTATAACACCCGTCGTTTTTGCGTCGGGGGTTAAGAACAGGGATCAGTCTTGTTTTCAAGTGCTAGTCCCACCCCTATTCTCAGCTATTATTTCCCAGCAAAGGTTGCTAGCCAACAATGTAAGTTTGCGGTACAGCACAAGTAGCTCGTATAATTGTTTGTCTTTACCTGCGTCGGCAAACGTTATCCCTGGAGGTTATCCAAGAATTGCTTTGAGGGATGCCACACGATTAGACCTTTAGTTAACACACCTGTCCGATTCATACTGGGATATTAAAAAGCTTATTCGCGCTTTGTTTTAGGACTTGGATAGGGATTAAATTTTATAGATAGATAGATTAACTCTTTATTGTACATAAATAACACACAGAAATATAAAACATAACTTAATGACAAAAAATTACAGAAATGCACAATGGACAATTTATATTGCTGGAATAAATGAAAATTAATAATAAAAATAATAAATAAAAACAAAAAAATATATATAAAAAAAAAAAAATATATAAAAAAAAAAAAAATTGAATAATTAATTTGTCAGTATGCACCTATACCTATGACCTAAATGCTTTATAAACCAACTTGACTTGTAACAATAATCCGTTATAAATAAATAAACTATAACTATAACTATAACTATAAATGTAAACATTAAAGGTTCAACCGCATAAGTGTGTTATAGTGATTGTTAATATCGCATCGATCTAATATCTGTTTTTAGGGTAAATTGTATATAACGGCTGGTATTCGCTATGAGATTACTTGTAAATAACGTGTGATGTCACAATGTATTCTGAACTATGATTCCACGCAGATATCGTAGCGAGTCCGCGTTATGTCACGTTTGGTCGTTCTATACAAGTAGGTAGTGTCAGAGATAAATTTCCTTCATTATGGATATGGATTTGTTGCACAGACACACACATATAGGAAAATAATAAGAAAAAGGTAAAAAAAAAATTGTCACTTATTAAATAATTGTATAAATAGGTACTGTTTTTCGTGATTATCGTTTAATTTTCGATGCGTCACTGTTTGAGCCTTATTCTATCACTTTCTAACTTACCTGAACTTTACTGAGTTAGATAGTGATGGAATATGGCTGCTGCCTGCCTCTTAAGCCTAAGAATCTCGGAGTGGCAGATGGTTTGACATACTGAGGCCAAGATATATAGACGTTACGTAGCACGTTCCAATGCTTAGCTCATTCCCTGTCACTGACACACAAATTTAAAACACACATTCTAGAGGGTGACAAGAACAATGCTAAGCATTTAGTACGTAATAAATAACGTCTATTTTCTCAGCCTAGCCTTCCTTAATCGTGACTTATTTTTTTTGTTGACGAAACTGTTTAGTCTTTCTTCTAGTCGATGCTTTAATAATTTAACTTTTTATTCAGTTTTGGTTTGTTTGTGACTGTAGCTGAGTTATTTTAGCAAACTTTCTTCAGAACCAAAACCCTTTATAAAATATTTCTTTGACATAAACTTACTAATTAGATTTCAGCAGTAGTTACACAAAATATCGCCGGCCATCATCATCATCAGTCAGTATAAGTCAACAACTGTAGATAGGTCTGCCCCATAGAATGCCACGACGAGCCGACCAGTCTTGAGCCACCTTCGTCCAACGACTTCTTCTACATCCTCGATCTATCGAGAGGGTCAAATGTACTTAGATTGGTTAACCAGTACCTTACATGAACTTGAATAATATTAAAGGTTACTGTTTTTCAAGTGTAACACTTTATGGATAACATTAAAATTTTAAATTAAAATGTGACCCAAAAATTCCATTCCATCGAGACTCGAACCCGCATCCTTGCCTGTGATCGGCGATGCCTTCACCAATTCGGCCATAGAACGAGCTGCTGGAGACGAAAGAACATTGGCAACTCCCAATACATTGTTTTAACCAACTTTTTTGACTAATTTACATTTAATTTACCTTCATGGTACAACAGTAACATTACTTCTCTAAGCCCTCTATCTATTAAGTTCATTGTGGAAATGAAATGTAAATTCGTAATGAAGCTTGTTGCGTTTTGTTTCACGCAAATGCAATGAGTTGATTTATCTAATTACTGGCGACTCATCCCGGCTTCGCACGGGTAGTTTCAGGATGAAAAACAGCCCCCCCCCCCCTCCTTCTCCCCCTCCCCTGGTAGCCTATGTCACTCAGAGTGAATGTAAGCTCCAATGGTGAAATAATTTTTGAAATCAGCACAGTAGTTTTTGAGTTTATTCATTACAAACATACACACACAAAAAAATACAAATCTTTCCTCTTTATAATATTAGTGTAGATAGTGTAGATGTAGATTTATAAATACAACTTTTACTTACCAACTTCTAAAAGCAGGTATACAATTTCCTTAGAAAAACCTAGGAATCGAACCTGCAACCACAGAATAAATATTAGTTCCTACAAGCCGCGACCTCCTGCGTCGCAGACGAATCGTCGTCCGCTGCACCACAGAGGTCGTCTACTCGGCTTGGTGTTGTTGTATAAGAAAAATAAAAGCAGCCAAGTGCGTGATAGGCCACGCGCATTGTGGGGTTCCGTAGTTGCTCGTCACAATATGCGGTCTTAGAAGGGGGGCTTTCCTGTTTTACAGAACTTACAACTTCAACTACCTGAGTTTTGCATTAACTCACTTCCCAAAAGAAACAATTAAAACTGAAATTAACAGGAATTTAAACAGAAGTGAGCAGGCCAAAGTATCCTAGCTTCATAAATATTTACGAAATGTAAATATATTTCGTCCTGTTTATTACGAGCCTTTCTAAATGAAAAGACTATTTAATCATGCAATGAACTTAGCTGAACTTAGTGAGATATGCGATGTAAAGAGTTTTTTTTTTACAACTTGGAATGACGCTCCACACCTTTACCTATTTGTAAGACTGGTTTTCATTTGCCATTAACGTAGGTACTTCACAGGGGCCCAATTCTACTAAACCAATGAGGGGTTTTCACGGCCGTTTCACATCATGCTTATACCCTTGAAAATAGTTGGCGCCAGCTTTGTACTTAACTGTCAAAATAAAGTGAAATGTCAACGTAAACAACGTAGTCATATATTTTCGTGGTATTCACACCATATTCACACAAAAGCACAGACAATGCATTTGTTAATTTTGACAACCACATTTGAGTCAGCGCCATCGATCGAGCTAAATCAAACTACTTTTTTTTTTATTTGAAAAATTGTTAATGAATTGTCTCATAGTTGTCACTTTTGACACTTTTGGTATTCTACTAACTTCAATGGTTTTTCAATTGCATTACAATTGTAATTATTTAGAAACAATCGTGAAATCTTCCTTCGTAAAAATTCGTAATATCATAATTTTTTTAATACCATTTTTAATGACAACTTTAATTGAATTGTAATTGCATAGTAATATAATGGTTTTTATTTAAAAATAGTAGAATTGGGGCCCTGAAGTCTGCGGTATTCTCTTAGTTTGAGACCTCTTTGTTTCGGCAATTGCTAATTTTACTTCATATAATACTAGTGCGCGCCCGCGGCTTCGCTTGGGTATCACCAGGATAAAAAGTAGCCAATTGCGAAATCTAGGTCATAGTCTATCTGTGCACCAAATCGCATCGAAATCGGTTCAGCCGTTTCGCCGTGATTGAGTAACAAACATACAAGCATCGTTACTTTGACATTAGTGGGATATAGCTTAGAGTATAGAATAAACCAGAAGGTGCGTACGATGTTATTAGGACGGGGCGACGTGTCGCCAGAACACAATGTCTTCCCCGCACCTATCATACTTCCCACCAGTAGGGGTAATGTTTTGGTGATGTTGGCAACAACGAAAAAAATACCGTTTAACTTTTTCCAAACAATGAATGGTTAACCAAAAATATAGTTAAATGCAATACTTACTTACGTATGAAATGTGGTTCTATCCTTATTTTTTTTACGCCTAGTAGAATTTTTTCACATGGGAATGACGCACGACAGCATATTCACAAGAAAGTATTTTAAGTTCGTCACGACTAGCCACATTTCTGAACATACAGTAATTTTAATTATTGAAATCGTATTTACTTTCTTATTTTGGAACATAAAACTGTTACCTTACTATTGACTTAAATTCAGTGGCAACAGGTAATTTTAATTCTTGTGTTTCCTAAAATCCAAATTTAGGGACAGACAGGAATTTTCAATTCCTGTTTGTCCTCGTATGCGAATTCGGGGACAAACTGGAATTGTCAATTCCTGTCTGTCGCCGAATAGGGACTGATTCGGGGACACACAGGAACTACTCACACGGCCGACCACAGTCAGATTGAATGAAACTATTCTCATTGAGACTAGTTTGCTTGGTGACAGTATTAACGCGTGACACGGGTTCTGGTTTATTCTATATTCTAAGGGATATACATTAATGCTAGGCCATGCCGGTTTGTCGATATTATAAGAGAGCACGTAGTATGCACTCATAAATTAGTTAAAAAGAGTAGAAAATCGATTGTTCTAGAAACGGGAGAACTAACGCTGTACAAGAAACTTGTGCTACGTGACAAATGCGACGTTACTACAAAGTTACAAGAGTTATGTCGGCTGACTAGAGCATCTTCGTGAGTGTAGAAATTTATGACTTTCCTACACGCTGCATGCAATTCGACAATGTAGGTAGTTACTTTATAGCAAGAGTTGACATTGTTAGAACGAGATCAGAAATGGAAGAGCAATACGCTCCATTTAATAAAAAAAAACACTCTTTAAGAGTTTGAGAAGTTTGCATCCGAATGATAAACCTACCGATGATAAAGTTAGTGCTGCTCGTTCACCGTAAGATGACACCCGTAAATACTCCATGGCAGGTGCCAACTTACGGTGAACGGTCTGGCACGTTCACCGTAAGATGGCACCTTTAAATACCTACTCCATGGCAGGTGCCAACTTACGGTGAACGGTTTGGCTCGTTCACCGTAAGATGGCGCCTTTAAATACCTACTCCATGGCAGGTGCCAACTTACGGTGAACGGTTTGGCTCGTTCACCATAAGATGGCACCTGTAAATACTCCAGGGCAGGTGCCAACTTACGGTGAACGGTCTGGCTCGTTCACCGTAAGATGGCACCAGTAAATACTCCATGGCAGGTGCCAACTTACGGTGAACGGTCCGGCTCGTTCACCGTAAGATGGCACCTGTAAATACTCCAGAACAGGTGCCAACTTACGGTGAACGGTCTGTAAGCAGAACCGTGAGCTGATCAAAGTGAGCTCAAACACGGTCAGTCTACTATCAAACAGTTCCCTTATCAACCTTCCGTGTCCATCATCAGATTAGAATCGTTATCACCATAATATTGTATTGTATTGTTACCAAACTATCGCCAACGCCATCTAGCGAGAGATAAATAATGCTAAAATGACACTAGGAAAACTCCTCAAGTGGAAGAAAACTGGGACTGTTCCCGCCATTTTCTAAAATAGACGTCGTCTACTTTTATTTTATTGCTTCTAGTGTCTTTTTGAGTTATTTTGTGTTATTTTGGTGGCATTTACTAGTATAGTGAAATGAAATGAAAGTGAATTGCCTGACTTTTTAAATTGGTGGAAATTGACTACCAATGTTTTAGTAAAACGGCCACTGTTTTACTAAAACATGACTCGACTTTGACTTTGACGGCTTGGTAGGAGTGTAACATTGCAAATTATATTGAAAATACACTAATTAAAATTAAAAATAACTTGAAAATGACAAATGCACAAGCCGTGCGAAGCCAAACTATAAAGAAAAAAAAAGTGAGTAAAATATGCAATGCAAAGACAACGACGAAGGTTGGCCTGCGACGCAGGAGGTTGCGGGTGTTCGATTAACGCCTCGGAACAAATATATGTGCGATCGCAGATATTTGTTCAGTGTGTTCTGGGTATATTCTATGTATAATAAAAAATATCTATCTATGTATTATATTGTATTAAGAATATCAGTTATCTAACCCATAACACAAGCTGCTGCATAGGTTGCGTCCTAGGTGGACGTGACCTATGAGGTAATGCACTGTTCATAGGCAGAGGTTACCGCTTAACATCAGGTGGGCCACTTGCTTGATCTGTCATCCAAGTAGTATAAAAAAAAAAGCTCTGCTTAGCTTGGAGCTAGATAATGTTGTGTGGAAATGTAAAGCATTTTTTTTTACAAAATTGTTTTCACTATCTGAAGACGTGTTGATGAGCTGTGATAAGCAAAAACACGAAAAATTAATAATTTCGCGCCACAAAAGAAAGCAACCACCTTTTAAATAAAAGTGTGTAAAACATGCAATGCAAAGGTATCCGAAATCTATTCTCAGTTCGGAATAAAGCATCGCTTGTCACCCAACGTGGGACTTGAGCCAGGATCCATCAAATTCAGGTGTTTAATTAAAGAACTGTAACGCCAAGTAGCAATCACCTTGTTTACATAAACTCTGATCTGTTTGCTTGAAGACAAACTGTTTGCTTCAAACTCAACTGAATCAATTTAAATAAATGGATCAAACTGTTTGGTGATTGTCTGCAGACTTTGTATTTGTTTTTCCAGATGAGACAAGTTTTTGTGAATCTATTGAAGTTTGTTTGTAGATTTTGTGATATAAAATCCAAGCTAAATGCCGTTTCGTAAACAACTCAAGATAGCATATTTGTCATAGTTTAATATTCTTTAGAACATTCGTAAATTCTCTCGTGAAACTCGTGAATTCAATGAATCAAATAGTTCATAAATTAATTGACATAGGGTATACTTATCTAGACGACTTCAAAATAAGGAGGTTATATTTTTTTAAATATTTTTTACCTCATATCTCCGTCATTTATGAACAGATTTATTATTTTTAATAAACCCGCACGTAACAGGTAGGTACTTATTGATTGGTCACTTTTTTATCAAAATCTGGTTCTGATGATAGGATACATGAGGGATTGAGGGAACTCCGCAAATGTTATAGGCACATATAGAGCGATTTTTGTATTTTCAGCAACAAGTCAAGCATGTGCATTCTGAAAGTACCATTTGGTGAAATGAAACTGATGAAGAAGACCAGAGATGGCCATTGGAACTCCCCAATGGTAAGTATTTCACGGGTGGCGATAAGGGTGACTTTCCGATATCCGATTGAGCTGAAATTTGGCATACCTGTCAAGTTCCCATGACAATACTACATTGTGGTGACCGAGAGCTGATCTGATGATGGAGACGGAAGGTGGACAACGGAACTCCTCGATGGGTAGTAGTAGACTGGCCGTGTTTAGGCTCATTTTCACAAGCACACGATTCCGATCACTAATAAAAAAATCGTGTATTGGGGATAAATTCCTAACTTTAAAGTCAGTTTTTTTCGTAACTACTAACTATCTATATATTATATATTCACTGTGTTATATAATCCGAAATGAGAGAATCCATATAATAAATAACCAAGATTACTGACATAGCTCTCAGGCATAGGGCATTCTTTGGGTACAGAATTCTAAAAGTTAACTTCTAGACTTATACCACTAGAAACCTTTCGAATTATGTATTCTAACCCAATTATCTACTATTGAAAATTACCACTACAAATAAATAGATTACTGGCTAGAAATAATCAGATTATCAACAACGGCCCGTGCAGAGGGCCTACCATGAGTCTTATAAGACGTATTTAGTCTTCTATAACCTATGTTAAGACTGACTGACTTAATGATTCATCATCGCCGAGCCGAAACCGAGCCGAAACGTAGAAAGCTGAAACTTGGAGCGTAGGTTCCTTTTATAGCAAAACCACCCACTAAGTGGGGAGTTTTGTAAATTCAACCCCTGAATGGGTGAAAAAGGGTAAAAACCGTTGTATGAAAAAGCATATTTCTTGAACTTACGAACTTGAAACTTTGCACAAGTATGCGTATGTGTAAGCATTTTAATGTGTCTAGCTCTAGAGGCTAGACTCCTCTACTCGCTACTTGTTTACAGAAAGCTAACTACTAAGCAAAAAGTGTACTTTTCATCGACCTTATTTTTCTACTTTCATGTTAATAAATTACAAGTAAATCATGAACCCGATGTTAATTTGGAATCTATTAGAATGCCCAGTAATAAAATTAAGAGGGTTTGTTTGAGAAGCTATAAAAGGGATTGTTGACATTACAGCTTTACAGCTTTTGTCAACTTTCATTTGGATTTTTATATTTTTTACTCCGAAAGTTGTGAGTTATTGTGGCTCAATTTCTCACCGGTTAGATAAATCACATATCCAACTAGCAAATTCAGTACTTACAGCGCTCTCAAGACTATTTTTTCATGCACTTATAACATATACTTGAAGTATGCAACAAACAAGGATTTGGGCGCCAGTATAGGAGTATATATTTCTGTAACGATCTTAGATTGAACTTAAATAAAGTCATTAAGTGCTATGATATACTTGACGAAGTGCACAAGTGTCTATAATTATCTTAACCTCTGCCGTTACAAGCACTAGTGCTTCTATTACGCTCTGACTAAAGTATCTTACCAAAGCTATAATTTTTATAATGCACTTGTGACTTGGATATTCACTATAGGTACTTTTTTATAAACTTTTAGAATTCACGTCTTTTGTGTTTGAGAAATTTGCTAATATTATAAATAAATAATATTTTAAAAGGTAAGTACAGTTTTTTTACCATTAATATTGATTAGTTTTGAATACAGCTAGTTATACTTTGTGAATAAGTACGTATAGTGTGGAAACTCGAGGGGAAGTCATATTTACTGTAGATATGTACCGTATTATTAGTTATTTACTTGACAGCCACAGCAAAATTTAACGTTTAGTAGTTGTTGTTAAAATTTTATCTAAATGATTCTTATGAATATCCACCATGTTTTAAATATGCTCAGCATTAAGTACGTCATAGAATCACTATAAGCAAATTAGTTCTGATTACAGTCTTGGTGAATACCACCTTCCCTCCATTTTAAAACAAATTAGGGTTCCTCATGAATTTTCTATAGGTTACCCGTTAAATCTCGATCGGCGTGTTGACAAAAACTAAAGTTACCTAGATATATTTTTCTGTTTATGCATGTAAGTCTACAAAAATATCGATTAAACATTGTTTTGAATTACTTTGTATACTAATAATACTTGTTTCCTTTCAATTACCTACCAATAAGCTTGAAAAAGTTGAATTCTTACATGAATAAATAGAAAAAAAAAATGTCAACACGCCAAAACAAATTTTTGAATAAAATCTTGTTCGAACTACGTAAAAAGCCCAGTTTTGTACACCAAGAAGTAATTCATGATTTTGTTCATACTCTGTGCTTTTTTCTGAATTATATTCTTCGTTATGACATCTTTCTTCTTTTTCTTCATGTTCAGAATAACACTCGACTGGTACAACATTATTTTCGACGGCGGAACCCTCCATTACATCATCTGGGTTTGCACTAGACTGCAAATCTTATGAGGTATCTGGTCTTAAAGAACCTAGTTTCACTATTTCATTATATCTGTTTGCCACTTTCCTACTGTAACCACCACTTTTTTTAAAACGTTTCCATTCATCGAAATCCATTTTTGAGAACCCATTTTAGACAAACGTTAGAGCTGATAAAATGGTTGAATTTACTTATAAAGTGCTTGGACCTGTAGTTTATAAGATTTTTTGCTCTTAAAGTGTACTTATAAAATGCTTACAATCTTATTAGTTCTTGTACAAGACGATACTACCAATAGTTACAGGTACCTAAAGGAATCCTACAACTATTCTACAAGCTAATCCTGTTGTTGGTATACGACATAGTTATAGAAGCCAATGCACCTAAGTATAATTAGGTCTTGTAAAATGCATTAATAAGTATAATAGTCTTGTAACTGTTTTATAAGGTAATCTTGTAGTTGCTACAAGACTTAGTTATAAAAGCCAATACTCTTGAGTATATTAAGTCTTGTTAAATGCAGTAATAAGTATAATAGTCTAATAATTGTCTTAAAAGTCAATCCTATTGTTGCTATAAGACTAAGTTATAGAAGCCAATTCTTCTGAGTATATTAAGTCTTGTGAAATGCATTTATAAGCATACGGGTCTTATAACTGTTCTTTAAGCAAACTTGGTATTTACTTTAAGACTAAGTTATAAAAGCAAATGCTCCTGAGTATATTGTGGCTTGTGAAATGACACTATAAGTAAAATAGTCTAAACCAATGCACTTATAAGTATGTTATAAGTTTGATAGACTTATAATATTTTTTATAAGATTACTATGCTAGTTGTACCAATCTCTCAGACCATCAGCTAATATATAGGTTGAATTAGGTCAATAAAGCAATTAGAATTCAAAATGAAAAGTATTTTATTCATTGAAATCACAAGGATCATTTTGAATCATCTTTTAAACTAAATTTACGAAGGATTCTACATAGAATGTAGTTTTATAATCAAGTTTAAAAAAGGTAGATTAATGAGCATAGGTTTTCAAGAGAAACAAGGTAAGTATAAGAGGGCTTAAATAGATAATATTTCGGAGGAGGGGGTTACATCATGTGCAATATTAATAAGGTTGAATTGCCTGTTAACGGAGGAGGATGTTCTCTCGCATCTGAAGACGATCTAAGGTTATTCTCCAAGGAGAGTTTAATCTCACCAGTAGTCTTGAGATTAAGTATATATATGCGAGTTTAATGAACACATAGTAGGCCCTCTGGGGCCCGTTCGTACACATCAAAGTCGCATGTAGATTGTAACGCAATTATTTCTGCTCCGTAATTAGTCTGACTGTGGAGTAATAATTAATTGGTTAATTGTGTGGATGTCGAGCAGGCTCTTGGCATTTGGAAGGCTTTGCAGGAAAATATCGTGTGGAATATTGTAATCTATTTATGGTTTCACATATAATTATGTGGTAACGCCCGTAGTTTTATTCGATAATACTTCCGACCGCGCTCACTATGTCCAATTAAAAACATTTATGAATTATTTATGAAATTTAATTATTTACATACATACATACATACATAAACTCAAGTCTGTTTCCCGGAGGGGTAGGCAGAGACCACGGATTTCCAGTTGCTACGATCCTGACACACCTTTTTTGCTTCATTCACTCTCATCACATACTTTATACATGCTCGTCGGTTAAGGGTATTCTTGACCTGGCCTTTTTCCAGAACGTCTCCGATCTAGTCTGAATACGTTCGCCGAGGTCTTCCCCTTCCCACTGTCCCATTCACGATCGCCTTATGTACCCGTTTCGTCAATCTACTATCGTCCATCCTTTCTAAATGCCCAAACCATCTAAGCATACCTTTCTCAAACCTAGTCACTACGTCTTCTTTAATTTCACAACGCTCTCTTATCACACTATTCCTTATTCTATCTCTCAAACTCACACCATACATACTTCTTAAAGCTCTCATCTCCACTGCATTTATTCTAATTTCATGTTTCTTATGCCGTACCCAACTTTCTTCAATTTAATTATTTATTTATTTTATAAATAGTTTATAAGATTATTAAAAAAATATCCAAAATCCAACACATTTTATGAGGCATTCAATTTAAGTGACATCTCAAATTATCACCATTATTAGGTATTATTGTTATAGTGATTAGGTACGCACAATTTTTATTTAAGGCACTTACAACAGCCAAATTCCGTAACTTTCTAACTCATTAAAGTTCAGGTAAGTTACAAAGTGACAAAATAGCGCTAGCGGACCGAAAATTAAGTGAAAATAAAAAAAAACAATTATTAGCCACTTGAAAAACCGTCGCAACACAGAATCATACGTTCAACCTGAAGAAAACGTTTTTTCCAAGATTTATATGAAAGAAAACATACAAAAATCTAAGTGGTTTAGAAGTTGAATCAAATTTTCTGTCGAAAACAGCTTTGTTTTGTTATTTTTTTTCACATGTTTAATGAACAGGTAGACCATTTTTGTACGTTCACATTACATATAAAAGCCAATGAATGATATATATTTCTTGGTGTGTAAATAACGGGACGCAAGCAAAAATAGGACTTAGTTTTTTTTTACAAAAAAATACGCCAAAACTTAATCGGTCAGTTATTCAGTCAGTCAGTCAGTCAGTCAGTCAGTGTCAGTCAGTGTCAGTCAGTCAGTCAGTCAATCAGTCAGCGCTATGGTGGAACATACGTAAATACAAACATGCATAATTATGTACATAGACTGCTAAAACATAACCCTTCCTTTTGGTTTCACCGTGGTCGGGTAAAAACACTGCTTCTATCTTTATAGGTTATCCATTTCCTTCCTTAAAACGTAATATTTCCTTTAATTCGACTACCTTTTCATTTCGGAAGCGATATGGACACGTTCAAGTGTATATCGGATAGCCGTGATCGGAATACAGCCTCCCAGGGTCGATGACACGAACGGCGGACGAATCATAATGAACATTCCAGGGGTAGAAATAAAGGGGTGTATATGGACTAGTGACCTATTTAACTCATACATGTCATAAACTCACGCTACGATACTAAAATACCTATTGATATAATTTAACGGTAATAAGTTTTTTATAAAAATATTTTTTTCAATACACGCTTATATACCATTATTGATCGTAACCTTGTGCTGATCAAAATGAGTCTAAACACGGCCTGTCTACTATTATCCATCGAGGAGTTCCGTTGTCCACCTTCCGTCTCTATCATCAGATCAGCTCGCTGTCACCATCGTATTGTATTGTCATCGGAACTTGAAAGGTATGCCAAGTTTCAACTTAATTGGATATCGGAAAGTCACCCTTATCGCCACCCATGAAATACTTATCATTGAGTAGTTCCAATGGCCATCTCTGGTCTTCTTCATCAGTTCCATTTCACCAAATGGCACTTTCTGAATGTACATGCTTGACTTGTTGCTGAAAATACCGAAATCACTATAGGTGTGCCTATAATATTTGAGGAGTTCCTTTAATTCCTGGGATCCCAGCATCAGAACCAGATTTTGATGAAAATGGGACCATCTGGAAGTATATCGTGTATTCGTGTCAACTAAAAGAAAAACTAAATCGGTTCATAAATGACGAAGACCTGTAACAAACATAATTAAAAAAAAAACACACGGCTTGAGAACATCCTCCTTTTTTGAAGTCCGTGTTAAAAATAACAGACACGGTACTTTTTTTAGCTGCCCAATCTCGACCTATTTAGAGAAATTGACCTCCAAAGTACTGAAAAGTGACTAAACCCTCTAACTTCTGTAGAGAGGGTGATGGATTGTAGCATCCACCTGAATACTCAACAACTATTGGAGTCATCAATGCACCTGCCAAGCGTGGTGATTACATGCAGCAAATACATACATTGCATACTATAGAGGAGGCCTTGTCCCGGAGTTGTCAGAAGGAAAACTTGACACAAACCCGGCTGGGTCTAAGTCGTAAAGCACCTGCAACTGAAGAGACACCACACGTATTGACTCGTCATTCCTGTGGGTCCTGTCGGCAAGGTCGAGAGGGTAGCGTAGGTTCCTGGGAAGGCCTACCTACGGCATCAAAAATGTATCCCAGGCGATGTGTCAGCGGAGAGGGCAAAATTAAATGCTTACCTGACGCTGCATAAGACTGCGCCACTGCCAGGCAGAAATCTTCATACAAAAAAACGCCACTCGCCGCTCGAAAAAGCGGTTTTTATTGAATATCTCGTGAAATAAAGATAATTTTTAAAAACCGCGTATGTAGTTCACCTTCTTCTTTTTATTGTATTGATCTTATAAATCCAATGTTTGACCAAATAATCTATATGATAATGACAAACAATCGAATCTAGCCAAAAGTTAGAGGTAACTTAGTGTTATTTTTTAATCAAGAAATTTTTGTCCTATCGTGTTTCTGTCTGGGTGATCCCTCGGTATTATAATGTAGTATCCATGCATATTTTTAATTTGAATATTGTACTTGAATTCGTTAGTTAAAAATCTAATCTAAGATTGGTAATTTTGCGTGGTACCCCACCTTAAATCATCTTTCGTAGATGCTATACCTGAGGTTCATGGTGGTGGAGTCCAGGAGTGGACAACTGCTGATTATGATGATGCTGATGATGATTCGACTTATTTAAGATTTAGCTTAGTAAAGTGAGAGCAAGTGAGGCACATTGCACATGCCTCTGGACGCCGTTCGATTATTCATGCATATGAATCCCAAATACCTAAACCAAATTGGACACAACACGAATATTGGGCTTGAATATCGTATTCGATAGGCTCAGAAAAAGAAAGATGTTCAGACGGAATACTGCGCACGATATGTGAAGCCAAACATAGGACACAGCTCATAGGCACAGAATTACTAATAGTACTGCTCGTAAATACACGCATGTTAAACAAAATAAGGTGTTTTTATAATTGGCGTCGCATGGATTTTGCATTTGCCATGTTCAAGTTTAGTTATTGTTTTTTCAATTATAATCCTTCTAATTTGTTTTGTGTCGCACATTAAAACTGGCTTCAGTTTGCTGGAGGGCAATAATCTGTCTTAACTTTCGTTATTGTCTGAGACGAAAGGATAATCCTCAGTGCACTATGAATCTACATTACAATACCGGTTGGATATTGTATGTTGAATTGAAGTGGATGTTGAATATTGTATGAAAGGTTGCGTGTTTTTCTATCTTCTACTGCATACATTTCGGTGAGTGTGCTCAGGACTAATTACCTACTCAAGTGGATGCAGCTGCCCATCCCCTGTAATCCCTTAGTCGGGGCTTATAACATCCACGGGAGAAGAGGGGTCTATTATAAGGACGGACGCACCTCACCTATCAGGTCAATGCTTGTTTGTATTACCACAGAATACACAATAGTACAGGTACAAAAGGTTGACTCCGCAAAATCATTTAAATAAATAGCAACTCTTGCTCCCACATAATAAAGTGCAATTACGATCGCACAGTGCTAATTACGTACAGCTAAAGTCACCTAAGGTAATTACCATAGATTCCTAACCAATTCAAACATTTCCACTACATACAATTTAATAATGAATACAAATGTACTAAGGGTTCCTAACCTTACACAGAGTAACTAAGAAAGAACCAGTGACACGAAGTAGTAGTAATAGTTAGACAGTTTCCTGTAATCAGTTATTCTCCATCCGACATTACGTGACAAATTTTACGGCATTATTTCAGCTTACATTCCGAAAACAAAGGAACCCCTATAATTTGTCATCATTATATTCATCGCGTAATTATTCAATATACTTCGGCACAGAGTAAAATGGAAACAGTAAATCATATTTATCTATGAGCACCATCATAATTCTGAGCACGTAAAGTGCTCATAATCTTAGGCACCTGCTAGTACCTTTTACGTACGACACAATTTTATTTGCAATCGAATTGTGTATGAATTGTGTGTCAAATGCGTTTTCCAACTGAATTAGATCAAGCGTTAAGTATCAAGCAGTAGATCGAGTTACAAAAAAAACTGATAAAGCTCAAGTCCGGGCTGGTATGGAGTACTGTTGCCATGTTAAGGATGGCTCGGCCAAACACCAGCTTGCTGCCTTGGACTCGATTGAACGCAGAGCTTTCAGGCTTATAACATAAAAGAACATATTTCGTATCAGCAACATATGGCGGAGACTAAGATCCAGAGTCTAGAGCACCGCCGTAAAGTCGCATGCTTTTCGATCTTCTATAGGTTACAGGAACGTCACGATCTGATCACACCATTTCCTTTTCATCACAGGACGAGCAGACGCACGGCTTGGTACCATCCTTACCTCATTAGTATAACCTCTATTCGTACTAAACGTTTCAGTTCTACCTTCATAATGCGATCTGCTAAGGAGTGGAATACACTACCGTCGTTTGTCTTTCCTGATAACTATAATCTGGGTCTCTTCAAGGCTAAAGTGAATGGGTCCTTCTAGACCTTTGGGCTTCTTCTTCGGCCACATCGTCACCAACCAACAGGTGAGATCATAGTCAAAAAAAAACTCTAGTTTGCCTATTCCATCTCTCCACGTTCTGCTTAGGTTGAAGGTTGCTGGTAGACATGCGGTAACTGCTGATACCCCCGACCTCAATCGCGTGGTTTTAGAGATGCAAGTTCAGGCTTGAACACTATTCATTTGCTTATCGCTCTTGTATTACGCTAAAGCTTCGATGGATGCTTGTCCAAAAAGCAGGTGTGTTCTTTGTACAGATTTGAGATTCTGATTTTATTTTCACATTGCCTAGTCTCTTCATTATCTGGCACATTCATTACGCTCTCGTAAATCTGTAATCTGACATAATAATAGTAATTGTTGATGTAATTATTGCTTTATGCCTTTTAGACAACTTCATTAAGGTATTATAATGATGTAGGTACAAAGGTAGGGTTAAGGTAAGGGTAATAATTTATCTATACTTATATTATACAGAGGTTTGAGTGTGAGTTTGGATGTAGGGATAATCTCCAGAACTACTGATCCGATTTCAAAATTCATATAGGTATTTCGGGGTGAGGCAAGGGGCCAAGGGGACTGGTTTTTATGCTGACACCATGCGTGCAAAGGGAAAACTTTTATTGTCAAAGTGTGTAGGCTGTCTTTGGTGTTTGGTTTGTGGACAGTTGCAAACTCTTATTTAAAGAACTACATAATATTACCCTTGGCTTGCATGTAGGTACATAAGAGAATAGTGTTTTCTTGTGAAACAACACCCAGAATACTTCAGGAAGCAATCAGATGTATAAAAGAAAGCAATAATAATATGCAATAAAGAATTTTGAGCCTAGAAATCCATTTAAACTTTATTAACCTAAACATAAAATACAGATATATATGAGTAATGTACCTACATGTAAATGCCATACGGGTCTATAATAAATTATTCTTCTTCTTTCGTGTCAATTTTTCACCGTTTTGTTTTTTTATACATATCAATTTTATTTTAGGATTTGCCATTTAATATGTTTAAAAGAAGGCTGGCGAAATGGCTAGCCGATCATTATTTTTATTTTAATGAATTTATGAACTTTTCCAATAATTTGTAGCAAGACATTTTATATTTTAATGAGCAATTTAAGCATATATTTTTATTTGAAATCACACTGACATTTGCACACCATCTAGATGGTAAAATATAAAGGGGCATACAAACATACATAAGACACACGCCTTTTTCCCTGAAAGGCAGGCAGAGCCGCAAATGGGCCTATTTTACCATGGGTTGCACCACCGTGACAAGTGGTGAGCTCATCGCTGCCATTGCTTACCGCGACTGACTCTGCTAACACTTTCTTCAAGTAATAACACACTCCTTAATAAGCTAGCATTCAGGACAAATTATACTTTTTATACTTTATACTATACCAACAAATTTTACTAACAAGTCCGGGTAATCCTTTAGTTGGCTTTATGAAATCCACGGGAGGAGACGGAAGGGTCTATTCTTTGGCCAGACACACCACGGCATCTAATCATATCGGCATGAAATGGTGCAATTGCGGTGAATAGCTCATTCGAAATAATGCTTTTTTTTTGCGGCCTTTGTATTCGCCTTTATGTTTCGGTTCATGTGACAGAGGTTTAAGCTTTTTATACGTGTGGGTAGATATAATATTATAAGCCTTTTGGTAGACAATGCCATCAAAAAAAAAAGAAATTATCTCCAATCTTGAAATTTCAATTTGAAATGAATCAATTAACACTGTGCGGTCTTGAAAAGATCTAATCAACCATTAATTATTTTAAACTAGCCTTTTGCCCGTGGCTTCGTGCGAGTGGTGTCAGAACAAAAAGCAGACCACCTCTTGCCCCCCCCAAACCCCCCCACCCACCTAAAATCTATCCACACACCAAATATCATCAAAATCTTTTCAAGCGTTGACTCAGTTAGGGCGATCACCCTAATCACCCATACCTATCAATTAAAACATGGGTGTTTAATAAATAAATAAATAAATAAATAATTCTTTATTTCAGACACAATATGACACATAGTACCTACATTACCAAAAAAACTAAAAACTAAACTCAGATCAAAAAAAAAAATAAAAAAATGACGTAGCTCTTAAGCTACTTAGGTGGCAATTTCCACCCAGCAGCGTCGGTATACACACACTCGTCTGTATCAGTCTATCCGCCAGACTCTGGATGATAGCATTATGACACGAGTCAACTCTGGACATAAAGGAGGCGATCCTTTTCCTTTGGATAGCATTAAACGAATCTACTTGGGCGTCTACGTACATTGTGTTAGGTCTCCTAGTTCTCGCGAAATCAACTTTCTCTATCTGAAGAAAAGTTCATGAGCAAAATACACCAAAAACTTGAATTTTGCAAGACTTGAGTTCATACAAAAATCCCACAGAAAATCATTTTCTATTTTTACTTTCCCTAAAAACCTTAATGGACTATTACGAAAAAAAAAAATGCCGTCCAGACGTTCTCAAGTGATGCGCCTAAATACCAACGAACAGCATTTTAATTTTAATTTATATAGATTAATGTTGACCTTGCCTGAACCTAGTCACTGACCTAACGCATTGTGATTAAAAAAGAGCCATTGACACGAAACAACGAATAGAAATGACATTGGACTTTAAATAATTCAAACAAACAAACATTTTCATTTATAATTTGGAAACTACTATGTGCTTTCCTTATGACATTGTATTTTTTATTTGAGTATGGCCAGTGGAGTGTCCGGCCTAAGTAGAGACCCTTCCGTCTCCTCCCGTGGATGTCGGATTACCAAGACTTATTGATAAGATTCGTTGGTATAAGAATTTTCCTGGCTGCTAACTTATTACGGAATGTGTCTTATTACTGAAAGAAAGCGTTAGCCGAGTCAGTCGTGGGAAGCAATAGCGGCGATGTTCATACCACTTGTCACGTCTATATTCCACGATGGTGCAACCCAATGTAAAAAGAGGCCCATTGAGGCTCTGCCTACCCCTTCGGGAAAGAGGCGTGTGTCTATGTATGTATGTATGGCCAACTGATTCCAAGCGGTAACCTCTGCCTATAGCAATGCATTACCTCCTTAGTAACGTCCACCTAGGAAGCACCCTGCGTGAAAAAGACAAAACGATCGCCCTAAAGATGAAAAGTCTCATGTGCCTGTAATTTCACCGGCACAACAAAGTAAAGCGAGTGTTACAGTTTTTTTGCAGAAATATGTTGGTAATACTTCCCTGGACAAACTCTTATACGCTCACAGCTTTTACATAAGTCTATTTACTATATTTCCTAGAACTCTTTTATCCAGTGTACTTCAACGTTTCACGAGCTTTCCTTTTTGAATTTTACGGGATCTGCGCGTCACTTAAAAGGCTCATACAAAAGAAGAGTGCTTTCGCGTTTTTCATTAATTAATTCAGAACTATGCGCGTTCCACTACTGTTCCATAATCTGTGTCTACCTTTGAAGCCTTCAGTCGGTTCGTAGCCGCGTGTGAGAGCGAGCCTTACCCGCCCGCCCTAGCCAAACGCCCTGATATACGTAAACTGAAGTGAAGTTTCAGTGGTCGTGAAAGTTTCTGATTGATTTGTTTTGATTTAGATATTTTCGGAGAAGGTATGTAGTAGCTTTAATAAGATTATTTTTATGTATGTATGTTTTTATGTGTATTTCTAGTATGTAGTACAATTTTAAGAAACTCATAGAAAAAAATAAAATGAAGGTGGAAACATATTATTATTTATTTAAAAAAATGGTATTTAGGATAAACATGTGTACTCAAGTCAGGCTCTACAGTTTGAGATCTTTTAAGTCAGCTAAAAGTCACAATTTGTTGAACTTAAGTACAAGATGTTACGTATTAAAGTTGGTGTGTTTTTTACAAGTTTTAAAAGCTTAAAATGTTAAGTAAGGTATTTATTATAGTTTGCAATTACAGAATTTGTCATAGAATACTGCATTACTGTTCTTTAGAACTTTTCTAGGTGTGAGAATATAGGTTCAACAAGTGAAGTGGATATAAAAAATACGATTATTGTCAGTAAGTGCATAACAAGGGCGTGATCAGATCACTAGGATGTACTATGTCCAGCATAGTATGACCGCACTAAAAACTGGCGTGTTTTTACTCGACTACAAAGTTAGGAGGTTATTTTTGGTAGTGCAATAGGTGAATTTATGTATGTTAGTATGTATGTGTGTATGTTCATGTGTTCCCTTGTATACAAGGGAACACATGAACATACTTTTATCTCCTCGTATCTTGTTCTTAACTGATTATGAAAAATGTGGTGTTCTTGGATTTGTGCCATCACTCCGCGTGTCACCGGATATTATAGTAAATAAAAAAATGCCGGATTTTATAGGTGAATCACACTGCTATTTTTTTTAGATAATCTTTTCGTGTTTGGTGTCAAAAGATGCCAGTGTGGATGAACACATTTTAAACATACACCATTATACCAAATAGACCATACAAAAAATAACTGGATGTTAAGTATTCCGTACAAATTTTATCTGCGTAATATTTTTAAAGAGATATTTTCATTTTATTTTCTTGACAAAATTCGAGTAAATTTATGGACATAATACTCGTCCTTGAGTTTCAATGGTGTCGCGTGACGCGTCGAAATAATAACTTGGTAGTAATCTATGGCGCATGCACTATTAAATATTTTTGACCAAATGTTCCCATTTTTTATGGATATTCCTGGAAATTGTAATATGTTTTTTTTTTGCGTAGATTCAATGTTTATCGAATACAATCAGTATTCCAGGTATCCAGATTTGTTAATGTTATATTTGGAATAGTGGTGTATATATTACATAGGCAATTTTTTTTTTTTTAACATAAAGTCTCATACTTTTGATACTAAGGATTATCCGTAATCGGGTTTTTTTTTAACTTTTATCTCGTTACTAATAAGCTACTGCTGCTACTTCGTGTCTCCAGTCTCAGTCTCTACTTCGTGTCAGTCTGCTTTAGGTCAAAGACCACTTGAGGAATGGTGGCCCAAATGGGCTTTGTGACCGAAGGTAAGAATCAGTGTGGTGAAAAAGGTTAGGGTCCTTTCAAAAAAGCATATCAAATATCTTCGAATAAACTGAGATAATTATATACTTTATGTGCTGTGAAGGCTTGTAATAAAACTACCGAAAAAAAGTCACAATATACCTGCTTAAAAAAAAAAATTTTTTCTGCAATTTATACTAAGTTACCGATTTTTTTTCCAAATAAAAATACCAAATCTTCTGAAAATAAAATACACTCTCCTATTAGGATTAATACTTTGTTACTAGTCCATTTTCTATTTTGACGACAATTTAGGTTCGACATATTTATCATAATTTATCTGAATGAGAACCACTGTGTAATGTAGATAAACGTAAGAAGCGTCCACCACTTAATCTTAAGTGAAAGCAAGTTTCCATAAATCACGCCTAACAACATCTTCCACCCATAGATCCACGGGGTCTCCGAAGAATGCTCTAACACATGCGCCGATAAATTACAGGCTGGTCCACATGACAAGATGGGAAAGTTATTTGCTGGTCCCGCATATATTCGGCCTCTTTCCGCTCATGCATGGTTTAAGGCGAACCCTAGATGTTCAGTTTATAATGTGGTTGATCAATATTTACCAAATACTGTAGTATTCACATTCATCCGGATTTCTAGACGATCATTAAAGCCCCCCCCCCCCCCTAAATCGACGACCCCTGTGGCGCGGCTGGCAGTGGTTCACCTGTGACGCAGGAGGTTGCGGGTTCAATTCCCGCCTCGGAACAAATATTTATGCAATCTGCAGATATTTGTTCAGGGTGTTCTGGGTGTTTTCTATGTATAATAAAAAATATCTATCTATGTACTTAATGTACTGTATTTAGTATATCAGTTAACTAGTACCCATAACACAAGCTCTGGCTTATCTTGGGGCTAGATAATGTTGTGTGAACTTGTCCAGCATTATTTATTTACTATTTATTAAATACCACAGTACGTATCGTTGTTTTCAAACGTCGCGGTTGATTTTGAAAACAAACGTTGGGCATCTTAAAATAATTCTCGTAATCATCCATGTCAATATGCTCTTTCATTTTAGCCAATAAATTTAAATAAGTATATTTTTCTCTCTGTTGCAGCCAATACTTTGTCCATCGTTTTATTTTATTCTTTTTTAAAAACCAATGGCTAAAATAATAGCCACACAAGCTTTCTCTGTATCCATTTCACGTCTGAACTGACCTGATAAATATTGAACGTGAAAAAATTCCATCGACGGAATGTGGATCATCAGTATTTATCACACTGATGAACTAGGTACATTAAAAACTGAACGTCTAGGGTCCGCCTAAGATTTAGGATTATCTACGGGATATTATGGAATATTTCAAGTCACGTTGGAACAGCAGTAATTTCACGTAGTTTAAGACGATTCAAAAATGATCCTTGTCATATCTAAATATATAAAAGAGAATTCCACACACTCACTCACTCACTGACCACGAAATCTCGGAAACTACTGGGCCGAGAGGTCTGAAATTTCCCACAAGCATTCTTAAAGGGGTGTAGGCGCGATTAACGATTTTTGAAAATTCGCACCCTAAGGGGTTGAAAAAGGGTGTTAAAGTTTGTATGAAAGTCCCTTGTCAATGAATATAATACAACTGACTTTGAATTAGGATAAAATCTTTAAATCTTTAAAACCTACTTAGGAAAATTACGACATTAATTACATCACGTATTTAATTATTTTCCTGCTGAAGTATCGCTGACCATTTTAGAGGTCCCTTCTTCATGAGCAGCGACCGCGACTACGCTCGAAGGTCGTGGGAAGGGAACTTTTGATGAGAGGATTTTTCTAAAATGATACTTTGAGCCTATAATTTCAATTCTAACACCATACAGTACTTACTTTAGGAAAATAATGTGTCTCAGCAAAATTGTCGTTTGTGTCTAACTGTTTTTCAATCACATGAAATCATATTTGAACGAGCGAAGCGAGTTCTCTGAGTCGACTTAGAAGAATCCGCGTTTGTATGTATTTATGTATGTATGATGTATGTTTGTCTGAGCATAACTTCCGAACCTATAATCTTATTTTATATTATTTAATCTTCAGTACTGTTTTTGTGCCGCCATTTTTATTAATGTTATTTTTAGTTACTTAGTTAAGTTTTGTATTTCTGTGTGTGTATCTGTTATGTACAATAAAGAATTAATCTATCTATCTATCTTGTTTGAAGTCGGCTATCCTGGAAATTTTAACACGACTGGATAATTAGACCGAAAATAGCACAGTTACCAACTCAGACATGTATTTTAGTTACTGGCTCATTAATTACTTAGATCGAGTAGATACGCTTTATTTAATCGAGAAGGTTGTGTAGGACGTTCTAAGTGAGTTCATACATGGGGGGATCGTTTCATGATACCCCATGATAACGATCCATAACGTATCGTCCAATGATGTAGTCTAATTCATGGCAATACTAATGGGTACCTTATGAAGTAGAAACAGTACAGACGACTGGTAGATATTGCTATTAGCTTTAGGGAATAATACCGTCTAATCATCCTCGTCTGAATAAATTAATTCAAGGTTATGAAATTTTGAACCCTAGAGACTAATAATACTAACTCCTGTGGTTTATCAATTGATCATTAAATTGTATAGAATCAAACCAGCATCGTTAATAAGGTTTCCATACAAATATTGAAGACTGCGCCAAAAACAGGCAGAAATCTTCATACAAAAAAAAAACTACGCGCCGCACGAAAAAGCTGTTCTTATTGAATTTTTAAAATATAGATTTTTTTACAAAACCCCTAGTGTAAACCCTCGCCTTTGTTGTATATATAATTTTTTACCCAATAATATCATCATCATCATCATCAACCCACCGCAGTCCACTGCTGGACATAGGTCTCTCCCATGGCACGCCACTGAGCCCGGTCTTCGGCTCTCCTCATCCAGTTTCTGCCAGCCACCCCGCGCAAGTCGTCGCTCCACCTAGCCAGAGGGTGTCCTACACTACGTACAATAATATGCTCTATTTTAATAAACAGTCGAATCTAGGCAAAAAGTAGATCTGACTTTGTTTTTTTTTTCTATCGTGAAAATATTGTCCTATCTTGTTTCTGGTAGAGTGATCCCTCGGAATTATAATGTAGTATGTAATGTATCCATGCATATTTATAATTTGAATATTGAATTTTATTTAGTCAGTTAAAAATCTAATCTAAGATTGGTAATTTTATACTCCAACTTAAGTCAGTGTTATTTGGAAACTATATAGTTTTATAATAAATTACGTCTAGTCTAAGGTCTGTCTATAAGTGTATTGATAATTTGTACAAAATTTCATTTAATTTGAATTAAAACAAGGATGAAACTTTCATAATTATTTCAGGGCGTCAGGTCAAAGCGTCGCGTGACCCGAGAGCTGGCTCTTATCTGGCTCAAAGCATTAGTATTGCCATTCAGCGTGGCAATGCAGCCAGCATATTAGGGACGCTTCCGTCTGGTAGTTATTTGGATCAGTTGATCTACCTTTAGATCGTTAGCAGCGGTCTTCAGGTAGCACAACTGTATCAATTGGTATTTTTTAAATTTTGTACATATGTACTTGTGTTCGTTGTATTATTTTGTCTGTAAATATACAATTACGAGTATCTGGTATTATTGACTTTATATGCATAGATGGTTGTTTGATGTAAGTGGTTTTGAACCAAAAAAAGTACCCGACATAAAGGTAGGACAAGTACCTAAGAAATCGAAAAGAAGCTTTTATTTAAAGTATAAGTCCTCGTAGTAAATTTGACGTCTGTACTACTTAACTCAAGACCGATGTAAGCCCGAATCGTACCAATAAAATATTCAGTTAGATATACTGGTTCTTGAAAATCACTTATTCTTGTAAGAAGCAATTTCGACTACACTTAGTGGGAACGAGTAACAACTTGTGGAATACCCTTCAGAATGATTGAAAAGCGAACTCATTTTAGCTCGTAAAGTTACAGTACGTGACACGTTACCGTATGTGAAGTGTATTCTAAGTGAGGGGATGAAAAAGGCACTATGTAAGATAGTGATTAATTTTTGACAAGAAGCAAAAAATTAAAATTACTTTACTACATAACTTGGTAAGAGGCTGTCAAAAGTCAAATAGGCTTTTTTAAACATTTTTTTTTTGCAAAATCTGTACATTTTATGACAACAAATATATATTATGTTAATCTTCATCATATTTCCAAGGGCATGATCGAGCCCAAAACAAGATTTCGATAAAATTTCTTGATAAAAAAATCGTAAACTTACCTCTATTACAATGCGCTTAAAACGTAAATATCTCTATTACCTTGATGCGTACCTGATAGATATATTTACGTTATATGCGTATATTGATAAAATTAATAAGAGTATCAAATAATAATATTTTAGAGGGCATGGTTGATTTATATTTTCGTTTACGCAGCAAATATTTGTTTAAATACCGTTTTTCGTGATTTTCGTTCAGTTTTCGGAGCGCGAGCGCTGTTCTGTCACTTTCTAACTAACCTGAAGTTGACTGAGTTAGATAGTGACCGGTTTAACTCTTATCTGCCTCTTAACGTACAGCCAGTGTCGCAGGTAGAGGCTAGGCACGGGGGCGGCTGGCAGAGGCGCCAATCTCAAGGAGGCGTACTCAGAGACCCGAAACCCGCGGACGTACAGTTTTACCCAAAATGTAAGTCCGATCGACTGTTTTCGTTTGCGCCGAAAAGCGCAGACTGATATCCAACAGTAGCCGAACGTATAGTATAGCTCTGTCCCGCTGTATAGCTCTATCCTGCTCACATCTAAGAGTCCACTGATGAACAAGATGCCGCGATTTTGCCGCGAAATTGCACGATTGCTATTGGTAGAAAGAAGGCTTCCGCGCTATAGAAATTGGCGTACGGCACAGGTATACATCGGGGCGACTTATATTTTGGGTATAACTGTAACTTCTGTTGCAATGTTACGTCTTTCCGATTCGTTGTGTTGTATGAAGTTTTCTGCCTGGGATTGGCTCAGCTTTAAAGGACTTGCATCGTGTAAACAACCGTGAAAAGATGTGCGTGACTAGCTTGCCTACAACTGTCATAACAAAACGAGCAAGTAGCCCATACATGTTACCCACGCCGTGTACAAGCAGCATTAGCATCGGTGCAGAACTAGAAAAGGGTGGGGCTTCGCACTTTTATAACCGCACATCCCGCCGCCATCGTCAGCGAGCTCGGGTGAGCTCGCTGACATTGTGGATGCGTGGAGGTCTCGCACAGTCCTTTCACGCGTTCGTTTCTTCCGCGCACCTGCAAGGCGTGGAATGAACTCCCGTTGGATGTCTTCCCACAGGGCTACAATATGGGTAAATTCAAGAGAAATATCAATAGGGCTCTTAGATAGGCAGCGCGTTTGCAATACCGTGGGTGTTGCAGATTTCTATAGGCGGTAGTGACGGCGGTGCTTTACATCAGGGGGCCGTCTGCTTGTTTGTCACCTTATAATATAAAAGAAAGGGGTGACTGTTTTCTAGCCTAGAATTCAGCCACTACTACTGATGGTACTAGATTTCTAGGCTAATTAATTTTCTTGCCGTTGAATGCAGTTCCCAGCTTCAAGGATTAAGCGCTGCCTTCTGTTTTAGCTGAAAGCTTTTTGTACAGCGAGTAAAAGCATAATTACCTTCCTACTACTTTTTATACACTAGTATATCAAAGGGTTTCCATCCTATTGTAAAATAAAATGGTTTATAAAAATAAGCATGCAAATAACGGCGTTTCATATAATATTAAAAGATAAACGGCTAATTACATCGATATAATATAGTACTAGATATCGATGATAATTACCACTAATTTCGTCACTTCCCAACCACGATAGTTTCAGTTCTATAGTTACATATAATGTTATTTTTTACAAGATTTGATTTAATTTGCAATGTTGGTGGAATCCGGGTGGATTTTTGGCATACCTGTAAGTTCCGATAACAACAATATGATGGTGACAGCGAGCTGCTCTGATGATTGAGACGGAAGGTGGACAACGGAACTCCTCGATGAATAATAGTAGACTGACCATGTTTAGGCTCATTTTGATCAGCACACGGTTACGATCACTAATTTTATAAAAGCTTCACAAAAAACTTATAAGTTGAACTTTTATTGAACTGAAGGCCAAAATTCTTGTAAGTATTTAACAAACTTAAGTTGGTTGTTAGAATTGTCAAAAAAATGTTGTTCTATTCCCTCATAGATATTATCTGTTCTCATAGTAACAATTTAGTCGACTTTCGATCCATGGCGACCGTAGATTAGAGTAGGATAGTGTCTCACAGGTAAGACTGAAACATAACACCCATTAAAACACCCAACAGTCTCATACATAGCCCTGTGATCCCACACTAGGATTCCCTATGTCGTGTATGCTGTATGTACACGAATTGGGCTTCTGTTCATCAGGTTTTTCATTAAATTTTATTATTTACTTGTATTAGATGTAGCCAAACGAGTTCTACATCTATGCAAAATTCCAAGTTGTTAGCAATAGTATTTACTGAGAAATAAAATACAGAGAGACACCGAAGCCTCGCCATAAGTGTTTCTTTTTGACCTGGTCACACTTTAAATATGAACCAAACCGTATACTATGAATAATATCAAATCTGGATAAAAGATAGCATTAGTCACTCATTAGCCAGAAATCACGGCAAAAAATAATAAAATGTTTAATTTTGTGACATTTTTCTCTCAATAAATATCCCTCGTCATTCTAAGAAGTGTCAATTACGTTCGTAGTCAAAGATATAAAACTAAGAAGAAGATATAAAATGACAGGACTAATGATTCTGCTTTCGCTTTAAAAAACCCTAAAATGTCGCAGTTTTTATTCTATCATTTACGCCCCAAATGATACTCCTCGTAAAACGCAACAAGTCTTTTGGGGCCTACCCCAAATCTTGAGTAGCCCCAACTCGCCACTTCACCTAGTTTTCGACGGAAAATAAAAACATTTAAAGAGACAGGACGGCTCGTACGGCATTGTTGTTTCTATGAAATAATGCCATGGTGTGCCCAGCCTAAGAATAGACCCATCCGTCTCCTCCCGTGGATGTCGTAAAAGATTTGTCCTGGCTGCTGGCTTATTATGGAATGTGTTATTACTGGAAAAGAGCACTAGCCAAGTCAGTCGTAGGAAGCAAAGGCGGCGATGAGCTCACCACTTGTCACGTCTATATTCCTAGTTAAGCTAGATTGTCTACTGGTAACAGAAAAAAAAAACGTGTTCGTATACAATCAACTCTGAACGAAAATAATAATTTATTAATAATAATAATATTTTTTAATTTACCTTAAAATTATCATTAAAACAATACCCAAACTAAATTACATTACAGCGTAATTAAATCGGTTCAATAGTTCCAAAACACGCTACCAAATAAAAACAATGAAAATAATATTACGTAAATTAGCGTAGATTAATATCCCATCAGCTTAGCAATTACGTAAAACTCTAATAATAAAATCAATACGGTCTGTTCGTCATTTTTCATGCAAGGCAAGGCATATTAGGCCAGCCATCAATCAATGAAACACATGGGTACAGTGGCCGGGAAAACTGTTTAATTATTTTCCGGTGACAGATTCTATGAATTTTACTACAAAACTTTTGTGAACTAATCTTTCATTTTGTGGGAATTGTTCACGTACCGTTTAGATCGACGTAGGTACGGACAGGTTTCAACTCAAATTTCGGGTATTTTTTAAGGTGAGTTCACCCTCCTCATCCCATTTAGCACTGGAGACTCTTGAAATTTGAGTTGAAACTGGGCGGTGCATATACATCGATATAACGGTACGTACGTAAAAACGGTTTTTATAAAATGAGATTCTACATACATACATAGACACACGCCTTTTTCCCCGAAGGGGTAGGCAGAGCCTCAATAGGCCACTTTTCACAGTGGGTTACACCATCGTGGAATATAGAAGTGACAAGTGGTGAGCTCATCGCCGCCATTGCTTCCCACGACTGACTCGGCTAACGCTTTCTTCTAGCGGTTAACGCGTTCTTCCAATTTCTTCCACACATTCCTCATAAGCTAGCAGCCAGGACAAATCTTATACCAACGAATCTTACAAACAAGTCCGGGTAACCCCTTAGTCGGCTTTTACGACATCCACGGGAGGAGATGGAATCTGTGAACGAGAATGAGATTCTGTGAACAGTAAAATATAATATTGGTAGGAATATGCGGGTTATTCGGGTACAATGATTTATTGACACCTAAAAAGTATTTGGCTCAAAAATGCTTCTCTATATTTCACAAATAAAGATAGACTTTCCATCGCGACTGTCCGGGTCAACCCGAGCACAATAGAGGTGACCAAGTTCCCGCTTATATTATGCTACCACGGAACTAAGAACAGTAAGAACTGTTCATTGTTAAATATATATAGATAATTAAACTCGTAATCAAAAATTTTGCTCCATACAACAGTTTGTACTCGTAGGCAGTTACAGGTTACAGTTAGAAGAAGACGTAATCTTTAAATCTTGTAATTAACAAGTAACTAATTTTGTAAAAATTAAAAAAAACCCAACGCTGAACGGTTGATCCGCTTTTGATCAAGCAAAGCTAAGAACACACCCGACAAATAAGGGCCCCCGCGCACCAGGCAGCCATGGCTGCGCAGCCAGGCTGCGGCAGCCAGAATATTTGCGCAGCCAGTTATAACAGCCAATCAACGACTAGTCTAGATCCTTCCGTCGAGCAATATGGACGTGGAAGAACTTATAATTATTGCTTACCTATCTCGTAAAAAACGCAAAACAAAGAAAAGACACTGGATTCATCGTCTTTTCCTAGAAAGACACTCAAAAGGCTTATTCCAAACCTATTTCAAAGATATTCGCGCATTCCCAGACCGGTTTTTTAACAATACGAGGATGTCAGTGCTATCGTTTGATAACCTTTTGGAAAAAATACGAAATTCAATCAAGGGCATTGGTACTCCTATGCTCCTATCCTATATTCAAAATACGTCTGGCTGCTACAACTAGTGCGCGGAGACTGATCGCAGCCACATACATTCGCCTACACACGTTTAGGCTGCGCGCAGCCAGCTGGCTGCCGTGCAAGCTGGCGCGTTTCATTTGCTGCCGCAGCCGAGATTTCGTGGCTGCCTAGTGCGCGGGCTCCCATACAACGTCATATGTTTGACTGGCTGCCGCAGCCTGGCTGCGCAGCCATGGCTGCCTAGTGCGCGGGGGCCCTAAAACTTTCAAACAAAAAAAAAAAACGAAATCGGTTAATCTGTTCGGGAGCTACGATGGGACAGACAGACAGACACACACACACACACACAAACACCCACACAGACACGTAAAACTTATAACACCCCTTCGTTTTTCGACGGGGGTTAAAAATACGAAGTTTTAAGGATTTTTAAAGGTTGGAATGAATTAATCTCCCATTAATGAGTCGCATTTTGATCTTGGATTACAAACAAAACATGAAAATGTCGTTCAGTTCTGGCAGCCACTCCACGCTTGGATTGTTTTAGCGGCATCATATTATCAAAAATGACAGAGCTTATGACAGCTGCCTACTGCCCAGCAAAATAATTTATTGCCCTTCTTTACTTATCATAATGTCAGGAAATCTAGTGAAAAAGCGGCCAAGTGCGTGTCGGACTCGCCCATGAAGGGTTCCGTAGCAGCAAGTAACATAATATAAAAGTTCTTGGATGGATTACGATTAATGACGTGTTAAAAAAAAACTACTTACTAGATCTCGTTCAAACCAATTTTGAGTGAAAGTTTACATGGTAATGTACATTATATTTTTTTTTTAGTTTTATCATTCTCTTATTTTAGAAGTTATGTGGGGGGGGCACACTTTTTACCACTTTGGAAGTGTATCCCGCGCAAACTATTCAGTTTAGAAAAAAAAATATTAGAAACCTCAATATCATTTTTAAAGACCTATCCATAGATACCCCACACGTATAGGTTTGATGAAAAAAATATATTTGAGTTTCAGTTCTAAGTATGGGGAACCCCAAAAATAATTGGTTTTTTTAAATTTTTGTGTAAAAATCTTAATGCGGTTCACAGAATACATCTACCTACCAAGTTTCAACAGTATAGCTCTTATAGTTTCGGGAAAAAAAGGCTGTGACATACACGGACAGACAGACAGACAGACATGACGAATCCATAAGGGTTCCTTGTCTTTGACTACGGAACCCTAAAAATGAGGGAAGTTGTCAAGAAATCTCATTTTTAAATCTAATAACCGTACCCCCGCGCCTCTCACACCCATAATTGTTCATACAATTGACTGAGTTCGAGCTCTCACAGCTCACATCTCTCCGCTACGCATTTCCTCTCCGCTTTGGTGGAAACCGGTCCTTATGCGTTTTGTTTCTCTTTTGACTCTGATACTTTTTGAGTGTTGGCCGAAGTCCCATGTTATGCATTGTAAAAAAAAGAAAAAACTTCTTTCCTTTTATCTTATAATGTCTTCTGAGGTGTGCTCCAATCAATTTCACCAATGTCAAGTGATTTATTTATATTTTTATAGTCAAGTCGTCGAGAGTTTCCGTCAAGTCATACCCCAGTTTAAATAAAGGCAGAAAAACCGAGTTTTTCCAAGAAAAAACCACCATTTCGAAGAGACACGCAATAACACTTAAATTACACTACATCATACATGTGTAATTTATCCAAGTTAAAATGTTAAAATGTTAAAAGGTTAAAATGCCACCAAAATAATACACGCTCGGTTAAATTTCGGTTATTTTTTTTGTAGTTTTTCGCCCATTACAGCTCATCAACACTTCTTCAGATCGTGAAATTTGTGTTTTCGAGAACTAGGAGACTTAAAAAACATGTTTTAATTGATTGTATCTCATAAATATCCTCAGTTAAGCTGCGATACCCCTAAACAAAACAAAAACACTGTAAAAATGTGTTGTAAACGTGTGTGTGTAAACATTTATCGTAGCTGATGATATTGAATGTCCTTGGCTAACTGCGCCACAAGCGAAAGTAAATTAAAAAAAATATATGACATTTGTTTCAAAAATGGCAGATTGAATTGAATTCCATATTCAAAAACACTGTATGCGATATTTCTGACAGCTGATTTTATTTCAAAATGTTAAAAGAACTGCCAAATCCCACAGGGTACTTCTGCGTTTTTATTAAATTACCAATCCAAATTTTATCGGATGACGGGATGTAAATCAGAGGTTGTAAAAAGGGTAGCTTGTTTTAATAGGATCTCTAGAAACGTTAAATCTCTCGTCAGCTGTTACCGAAAACGAATAAATCAACTGTGTTGTAGATTAAAACATAGCCTGCTTTGCTTCTTTTACGATATCTAGGGATTTTTAATCTGTAGCAGACTTTACTTAATATGCAAGAGACTTTACTAAGTGATAACTTATTTTAGATTAACTTTGATGTGATTTTAGCTTCTAATAAAGGCTTCAGAGATAACTTTAGTTTAAATTGCTTTACTATTCACCTTTAATTCACTTATGTGAGTTGGTAGGTGTGTATTATTTTAGGGCATTTAATAATATATATTTTTAACATTAATAGACCTTTGTTTGACCACGATCTCACCTAAGTTGGTAAGTGACGATGTGGCCCAAGATGGAACACAAATGTCTAGAAGGCACCTATTCACTGTTGCCTAGAATATATATTACATTTTAGATTTCAGGAAAAACAGACAATGGTAGTGTATTCCACTCCATTATAGAGGTCGAACCAACTAATATTTATTCTGTGGTAGAACTTTTAGTACGAATAAAGGGTATACTAATTAGGTAAGGATGGTAATGAGGCGTGCGTCTGCTCATCTTATAATGAAAAGAAGATGGGTGAAGTTCCTGGGAGCATTCCCCGAAATGTAACCTATAGAAAATCGAAAGGCACGCATCTTTACAACATCCCACTGCGACCCTTTAGTAGGTTAACTTCTGAAATTCATATCTTAGACCACAAAAGGAATGTACCCACCAAATTTCAGGTTACTAGGACTTACTTTTTTTTATTTGGGAAACAAACAGTACAATAGTACAATAATATAAAAGGCTTATTATTAACAAGCAAAAGTTCCCTCAATTATATAAAACATTATCAAGTATTAAAGAGAACTAAATCTAATTAAGTAATAATACAAACTAACATAATATTCAAAGTTAAGAAAAACCGGCCAAGTGCGAGTCGGACTCGTGCACGAAGGGTTCCGAAACATTATCTATAAAAACAGCTAAAAAAAACACGTTTGTAAAAAATAATATATAAAAAACCACCCAAAAACTGACCACGCAGATCATTGCTTAACCTACATTTGGAAAAATCACGTTTGTTGTGTGGGAGCCTCTTAAATATTTATTTTATTCTTTTTTTTAGTATTTGTTGTTACAGCGGCAACAGAAATATATCATATGTGAAAATTTCAACTGTCTAACTATCACGGTTCATGAGATACAGCCTGGTGACAGACGGACAGATAGACAGACAGACAGACGGACAACCAAGCCTTAGTAATAGGGTCCCGTTTTACCCTTCGGGTACGGAACCCTAAAAAAGGTTCGGACTGCGCGTTGATAGTCATCAGTGAGTCTGTCAGTCAGTCACGCAAAAAATTTATATATATTAATTACTTACCTCATAGCAGCAAGTTGATTTATTACTTAAAATGAATAATTTCAACAAAGGCTTTAAAACGTTTGACCAAAAATTATAAAATTAATTTCAAGCTTAGAGCCCAAAATATATTATTCAACGAAATTGCAGTTCATGAATCACAATATTTGTAAAGCTTTACAAACCATTACCGTTGGTATTATTTAACCCTAACAAAACCACAGAATAAATATTAGTGCAAGACAAAATAGGATGATTTTTGTAAAACTCAAAACAAAAGTCATAAATTCAGATAAAATCAGTCATTTTCAAGCACTAAGAGTAGATATATATAATTTATACGTTCCTTTGTTATATAAGATAAATTGGACACGTAGCACAAAGGATGGTGAAATTGCAGTGACCATTGGCACAGGGGCGGCGGTAGGCCGGTATATGGGGGCTGGCAATGAATTAAATAATTAAATAAATAATGCTGGACAGCTCACACAACATTATCTAGCCCTAAGCTAAGCAGAGCTTGTGTTATGGGTACTAGATAACTGATATACTTAATACAATATATTACATAGATAGATATTTTTTATTATACATAGAAAATACTCAGTACACCCTGAACAAATATCTGCGATCGCACAAATATTTGTTCCGAGGCGGGAATCGAACCCGCAACCTTCTGCGTCGCAGGCCAAGCTTCGCCCGCCGCGCCACAGAGGTCGTCAATTAATTAGTAATTACCTATAAAAGTAAAAGCGCATGAAAAGAAAGAAAGAAAGAAAGAAAAAAAACATTTATTTGTGTCAATTAACACAGATACAAAACGACACACAAAACACACACACACACACAGAAACAAAGATTAACAAAGAATGATAAAACTAATTTGTGCCTTTCAGTATCAGTGACGCATCACTGACACAAATAGGCGTCCAGCTCAGCATTTATTGTGTTGTAGCAACACAAAAAAAAACGAATTGAAAATTTGTTTCGTATAATACAGCTTTTTTTTTTAATATCCAAATAATATTACTGCTTTGTTTATTTACTTAATTTTATATTATAAACACCAATATAAATGTCCTTGAGTGCGATTTACATACATAGACACACGCCGAAAGGGTAGGCAGAGCCTCAAATGGGCCTCTTCATTGAGGGTTGCACCATCATGGGAAATAGACATGACAAGTGGTGAGCTCATCGCTGCCATTGCTTACCACAACTGACTCTGCTAACGCTTTTTTCCAGTAATAACACATTCCATAATAAGCAAGCAGCTATGACAAATCTTATACCAACGAATATTATCAACAACTCCTTTATTACCTTATATTATTTACGTTCGTATTATAATAAGAAGCAGCATGGTCACATATGCCCCATCCTTGCTAAGCCTTCGTCTGCCGACTAAATAGGGCAATGTTTTGGCATCAACAACCTTTAATAATCATGAGAAACATCTTTTGCAGCTTTTCTCTGACATACAAAATGTTTCGTCATTTGTCCCGAAATGATGTAATCCCATTGCCATCGGTAAGTGATCGAAAATGTATTGTGGATTTGCCACATTACCCCACAAACAGGTAAAATTAAATAAAAGCTTGTCACACAAGATTTAAATTAGTCCTGTCAATTTAGGCAATATCTGAATAGTAAACATCGTTTGGCAGCACTTAACTAATTTTAGATTAGTTTTAGTCTAGTTTGTGCCAAGAGAATCGACACAAATATCGCTTCCTTTGCCCCGTTAGTAGTGGTAGGTAGACCTCCTAATTGCCCCAGTCCTTGCAACGCCCCTGTCTGCTGATGAAATAGGACATCGCTTTAGCTTGTTCACCCTTCCTTAATGCCGAGAAACATCTTTAGCTGCTGCAGCAGTTATTCTCTGTCAGACACAATATCGCTACGTGAGAAACTATATTTTCTTTTTCTCCACTGATGATAGTTTTTCTGTAACTTTCTTTAAGTAGGGCAAAGTTCTAGAGCAAGGAGGTTTTTAAGCTTATTTCTATTTTCTAAGCTCGCCTATTTACTAGTTTATTTTATTTAAAAAAACCTCTACTATTTCCAGTATTCCAATAAAATTTGAAAAAGAACACTTATGTACACACATCGGTGTCTAGCACGCTACTAGCATGATGACACTAATTTCTCTATTTACGACTAGATGCCGCCACGGGAAAATATAAAACGCGCTATGTCATTCCAATTGTCTTGCAAAATCATTTTGCAAGCTGATCCTGGAATAAAACGGTTACACCAATTTTCACCAAACAAGCTAAGAAACATTTCGTAAATACCATTTTTAATATAAAGAAAACCGTATCGAAATCGGCCAAACCGTTTTGGAGATAAATGAAAACTTACTCACGCAAACACACAAACACCTACACACCCCACGTTTTATCTAACAATTTTTATAAATGCGTTTTTGTTAAGGGTTTAAAAGAATACCGTGTTGATAAAAAAAAAAAAAAAAAAAAACTGGACAGTTCACACAACATTATCTAGCCCATAGCCTTAGATAAAATAATACTATACTACCCGAGCTAAGCAGAGCTTGTGTTATGGGTACTAGCTAACTGATATACTTAATTCAATACAATACATAGATAGATAGTTTTATTATACATAGAAAATACCCAGAACACCGTGACCAAATATCCACAGATCGTACAAAAATTTGTTCCGAGGCGGGAATCGAACCGGTTACTCCTTCGTCGCAGGCGAACCTTCACCCACCACCCGGGTGTCGATAATATTCGATTACATATTATTGGAGCTAAATTGATCCATCACATTTTAGATATAGCACAATAAATCTTTTAGTCAAATAACACAATTTTCTGACTAACTTTACTCGATTTTTTGGCCCTTTGGGATGTTAACTACGAGTACTAGATTATTTTATTATTATTTGGTACCTAGTCATTTAGTTTATTAATTTTTAGATAGCAGGTACAGACCACAGGTTGGTGGTTATGATTCATTTTCATACTGAGTATTTACCAATAACAAAAGCTTTTAGGAGTTACCCAAAGGACCCCAATGCAAAATGTTGAGTGCTTTAGGTACTTAGTAATGTTAGCTATTTTCACCGGGATTTTTAGCCAAGTTTGCCAATTGTAGTTAATTCGCTTGTAGCTACGCCCTCGCAAGTTTCGGTGATATATTGTGGAAATCTCTCAACGGTCGTTAGGCAACACCTTTCTTAACGGACTTTGGACGGGAAAAGATGTGTTTCAAATTAAATGAGAACAGTCAGCTAGAAAAATTCATAGAAATAAATCGGGTCTTGGGTTCTCATGAAAAACATCATCATCAGCTGCTGGTAGACGTCGTCTGTTGGACAAGGCCTCCGACAGTCGAATGCGATGAGGAGATTTGCCATAGTCTCACCACGCTTGGCAGACTGATTGGTGATCATAATGTCGATGCTATGTAGGTACCACAGATAAAACCTAATATTATATACCACTTAGGTACTCAGGTGGATATACCATAATCAACAACAGGCTTTTATAACATCCATGGAAGGAGACGGAGGGGTATATTCTGAGGTAGGACACACCATAACTCAGAATAGAATGACGACTCTGTGGAGCGGCTGGCGATGTTTCGCCTGCGACACAGGAGGTTGCGGGTTCGATTCCCGCCTCGGAACAAATATTTGTGCGATCTGCAGATATTTGTTCAGGGTGTTCTGGGTGTTTTCTATGTATTATAAAAAATATCTATCTATGTAATGTATTATATTAAGTATATCAGTTATCTAGTACCCATAACAAAAGCTCTGCTCTGTCTTAGCTTGGGGCTAGATAATGTTGTGTGAACTTGTCCAGCATTATTTATTATTATTTATTTCATTATTGTTCTGGCAAACACGTTGTACATACGTAAACGTTTCATACACTTATTTGGAGCTGACAGTACCTCTCTATCTGAAGCCTGCTAATATGCCCATTATGATAGAATCACCGCCTCGTGTAGGTACCTACATTATTGTAGTCACAATGGACTCCTAATTGAAGAGGGAATAAAAGTATTCAGAATAATGGTATCTTCAGAATGTATGCGAAAAAGGTTTTATTAGATCATGCTTGCAAAAAATACGCAGTATTTTAACTGTGTTACTGTAGGTATTAATAATATTTTCATAAGTCTGTATTTTGTGTACTAACCAAATTATGGATCTGTGAGTCTGTTTTTTTTTTCTATTTTTAAATTATTTATTTTATATCCTTATGAATATATAAAAGGTATATATGAATGATGATGAAGGTTGGATGTCTGTTTCCTGCCAAAACTGATAGGCCAATTTTGATGAATTTGAAATACACTACTCATGATCATTGTATGCAAATCACCATCAATTTTTTCACAGCGTATTTTTTATCCCGAAATTCAGTACCTTAGGAGAATAATGCAGACGATACCGTGATTTAAATAGAAGGTTATCAGTTCGACCCTTATTTATTTAATATTGTTAAAATTGTATAATATTCGTATATTATTTTGTTCGAGGTGTATGGCGCGTTGGTTTCCTCTACTATCCACTTTAAGATACACTTTACGAAAAAAACTATCACTCCTCTAGTTTTTAACACCCGACGCAAAAACGACGGGGTGTTATAAGTTTGACGTGTCTCTGTGTGTGTGTGTTTGTGTGTGTGTCTGTCTGTGGCATCGTAGCTCCCGAACGGATGAATCGATTTCGATTTTGTTTTTGTTTGATAGGTGAATTTGTCGGGAGTGTTCTTAGCTATGTTTGATCAAAATCGGTTCAGCCGTTTCATCAAGTTTTTTTTTTTAATTCTGCTAGAATGACGGAGCTAGCAGATGGCCCACCTGATGTTAAGCGGTAACCTCTGCCTATGAACAGTGCATTACCTCATAGGTCACGTCCACCTAGGACGCGCCCTATGAGGGTTTACTTATTTTTTACAAAATTAATTACTTGTGTATTTTTACATAGTCATTTAAATTCATATATAGGTGTGTCATCTTATGTTTTTTTTTCTTATTTTTACAGTTGGGTAAAAAAATATAATATTTTCTGAGATTTTGGACATTATATTTTCCGGAAAATATAAGGTTACTATGGAAGAAAAACAAAATAGGGTCGGCACGTAGGTATATCTCGTCGCCCCTCTCGTCGCCCCTGGAGGCCTTATGGCGCTGAGTAGCGGCCGGGAAGATTACTTGATAGTTACTACGTACATAACAAGATTAGTTGATAGGGAAGTTAATTAAAAGTTTCTAAATATGAGAGTAAAACCTTTATTTACAGAAATAATAAAACATCTAATACTAGTAGCAATGTATAAAATTTACAAAATACAAATAAAACAGTAGAGCTGGCTAAAGACCATTCAAACTAACTAAAGGTAGCTCAACTGATCCAAATCACTACCAGACCGAAGCGTCCCTATGCTGGCAGCATTGCCACACTGATACGCTGATGCACTAATGAGTTGAGCCAGATATGAGCCAGCTCGCGATCTAGCTAGGTTTGTATGTGAATACAGAAACACCGCGAGGCCAGGAATACTACTAGTAAACAATATTAATGCCTGCTAATTTCTGCGTTCGTTTTGAACTTTGCCAATATCTGATATCTGATAAAATTTCCAATTATAATAATTGGTAATGCAATTGCATTACCTGTTTTCACGGGAGAGTGGTGGCTAGGTACTTAATCATTATGTGAATACGTAATTTCCCAGTATTTATAAATATAACCAATGTTAAATCGTGCATTTTGCGAAAACCATTTATAATATATGGTTCTCCATCGGGATATTTGCAACCATACATACATACATAGACACACGCCTTTTTCCCTGAACGCGTAGGCAGAGACTCAAATGTACCTCTTTTCACCGTGGGTTGTAACATCGTGGAATATAGACGTGACGAGTGGTGAGCTCATCGCCGCCATTTCTTCCTACGACTGACTCGGCTAATGCTTTCTTCCAGTAATAACACAATCCTTTAAGCTAGCAGCCGGACAATTCTTATACCAACGAATCTTGCAAACAAGTCCGGGTAATAGATGTTATTAGATATAAGTAGGGATTTACGACATCCAGTAGAAAAAAAAACGAGTTAGCCTTACAGTAGAGTCGCATATTATGATGTGCTGACATCTCACCTCCTTGATAATAAGCAACATGGCTAATAGTACCAACCTCTCGGAAAAATGCGCGCTTCCTGTTACTCGCACTTCCGTCCGTTTTCACGAAATCACTCTCACAGATTGCAGAAAAGCAAAAAGGGGTACTTCCTTAGGCCAGTACCATAGCAAAAGTACGATTTTCAATGTAAATTTCAATATCTTACAATTTCGGTATTGCGGTAACACGGGTAGGTACAATACCCGAGACCTGGTAAAATAGAGGTTACATAATACCAGGAAGAAAGAAGGCAATCCCAACATAGTAGGTACTGGTTATAAGGGTACGATACCTTGCAATACCCCTTGATGTAAACATTACCAGTAAGATATCGGAACCTTAAAGGTTACTTAACAATACCTATCTAATGCCGGTACCTACACAGGATGTCCCACAATTTGTGTGTTATCCAGTATCGGAGTAATTCTTTACGTTCAATAAAAAAAAACAATGATTTTTGTCATTTTCAATTAGCAATAAAGCTTTTTTTTCTATCAGTTGTTTTGTTTGCTAATCTTGAAGTCAAGTTCTAGGACGTCTTCGTCTTACCTTGTTATCTTCTGTTTGTAAGAGACGATGTGGCCGGCGATGGAGAATGAAGACCTAGAAGAGAAATTACAGCCACTTTATGTCTCACGGTGGCAGGCGCATTGCAGTGCCACATAGGGCGCGTCCTAGATAGACATGGCCTCTAAGATAAAGCAGTTTAAAGGCAGAGATTACTGCTTAACATTAGGTGGGCATCTACTTACGCCGTCTATCATGCAGTTAAAAAAAACCTATTCATTCTTACCTTAAAAAGGCCGTAGGTACAAAACTGCGCTGTAGTATGTTTAGCCTAAGAATAGATCCCTCCTTCTCCTGAAGATGTCATAAAAGCCAACTAAGGAATTACACCAAGTGATGGGCAGCAGCATCCACCTGAGTACTCAACGTAAATACTGCAATCACCAATCTGCTTGCCAAGTGTGGTGAATAGGGCCTCCCCTTTGAATTATATGGTGAAGCCTCGTTCAAGAGTGGACGTTTTATGGCTGGTGATGATGATGGTGAGGTACGAAGTTTATGAGTCCGAATATTTATGAGTGTTCTAGAGATTTTTTGGATCACAACTTCCATTCCAGCAGGACTCGAACCCGCATCTTTGCCTATAATCGGCGATGCCTTCACCAGTTCGGCCATAGAACCGAGCTATGACGCTGGAGACTAAATTTGTGGGCACTATCAACTTGGCTATAGCGCCGATGGGAGCTATATACACATGTTTCATTAGGAAACCTTCTGTTCAATGTCCGAAATTACACCTGTATATGGATCCCATGGGACGGAATTTTTGGGTCACATTTAAATTTAATGTTATCCATAAAGTGTGATTTACACTAGAAAAATAATAAACTTAGATTAAAATTTTACTTAGTTGTTCGGGAAAAGTTGTTCATTTTTACGATTAGAATCACCCTTCCGAGATAGGATACCTATTCCGGGCACCTTGTATACCTTCAATAACCCCGATCCTCTTTGATGGTACGTAAAGCGGCATAATGCATGTAGCCAACTCATCGGCGCTTGTCATGAATACCGGATGCCTATCGACTTTCCAGAGATGTTTTTTATTTGCCTCCTTTTGGTACCTTTTACAGTTCCTTTTTGTGTGAAGCTTGAATACCTTGTTTGTTCGGTTTTGCCTTGAATTTTATATTTGCATCTGTTGGTTGGGTAAGCTATTATTTGTTACGAGAAAACACACAGAACGGACACAAAGCTAAAACACAGCAAAGTTAAAAACGTTACTGGCATATAAATGTTACTACACTATAGATCAGGGGTTCCCAAAGTGGGCGATAACGCCCCCTTGTGGGTGCTGCAGGCCTAAAGGAGGGCGGTAAGAGATCCAGAAAAAAATGGGGCGTCAAATCAGACACATTTTCGCGTTTTAATAATTAATAGTATCCCTAGAAAGGTCATTTTCGTAGATGATAGGCCGAGCCTTAAACGGGTCTATTTTCACAGTGGGTTACACCATCGTGGAATATAGATGTGACCAGTGGTGAGCTCGTCGCCGCCATTGCTTCCCACGACTGACTCGGCTAACGTTTTCTTCCAGTAATAACAAATAAATTCCATAAAAGCTAGCAGCCAGGACAAATCTTATTCCAACGAATCTTATCAACAAGTCCGGGTAATCCCTTAGTCGGCTTACACAACATCCACGGGAGGAGACCAAACGGTCTATTTTTAGGCCGGACACACCCCGTTTCATGTGTTTTTTGCTCATCACAGCTTATCACCACTTTAGATAAACTGCACATAAAGTTGAACTTTATCCTTTAGCTTTATGACTCGATTCAGATAAACATCCAATACTTCAACAGCATTCACGTATTTATGTGTTTCCAATCTCGATACGTTTATAGCGACCATCTCTTGGTCTATATCTGCTCGCGCAACGGAAATTGATTCTGTATGCCCTCGCCTATCCTATTTCCCGCGGTCCATCAGGTATGTCCACTCCAGAGTGACTTTCATTGCAAAATGAGCTTTATGGTGTTTATCTTTAGAAATTATTTTTCAAGCTGCCCAAGACGAAGACAAACTCTATTCCAGGGGAGCATACTCTACTTTTCACACCATGTGCGAGGCAATAAAAAAACACTGAAAATCACAGCACCAAACATCGTTTTTTGTTTCACATTCTTTGGCTTCATTGTGGCCAGTTCGATTTTCGAACTAACCTCTTTACAATGCCATATGGGCATTTTTTTTACTCAAAGTTTTGTAGGCAAGATTTTTACAAACATACATACATAGACACACACCTTTTTCCACGAAAAGGTAGGCAGAGCCTCAATTGGGCCTCTTTTCACGTGGGTTGCACCAACGTGGAATATAGACGGGACAATTGGTGAGCTCATCGCCACCATTGCATCCCAAGACTGACTTTGCTAACGCTTTCTTCCAGTAATAACACATTCCTTAAATAAGCTATGCTCTGGTGTGCCCGCCCTACGAATAGACCACTCCGTCTTCTCCCGTGGATGTCGTAAAAGCCGACTAAGGGACTACCCGGACTTGTTGATAAGATTCGTTTGTATAAGATTTGTCCTGGCTGCTAGCTTATTATGGAATGTGTTATTACTGGAAGAAAGCGTTAGCCGAGTCAGTCGTGGGAAACAATGGCAGCAATGAGCTCACCACTTGTCACGTCTAAATTCCACGATGGTGCAACCCACCGTGAAAAACGGTCCTTTGAGGCTCCGTTTACCCCTTAGGGGGAAAAAGTTGTCTGTCTGTGTATGTATGTATTAAATAGCAGCTAGGACAAATCTTATACCAACGAATCTTACAAACAAGTCCGGGTAAAGTTTAAAAAAAATATTTCAACCGCTCGCAGATTTAATTTAAAACTTATTTTCCTGAGTAAACCATTACAGAACTTACAAAAAATGATTAAATTAATTCTGGGGACAATTTAATGAAGACTAAAAGCCGCAAAAAGTAAACAAGATAATAAATAAAACGGCGAGAGTTTAGTGTTCTGTACACAAATTTAAGAAAGCCATTTTATTTCCAGAGTTTTTTAGGGTACAATAACAGCGAAAAGGTTTATATTTTTTTGTATTTGGTATTGTCCACACGGCCGTGGAGTATCCGGCCTAAAAATAGACCCCTCCGTCTCCTCCCGCGGATGTCGATAAAGCCAACTAAGAGATTACACCAGGGGATGGGCAGCAAAATCCACCTGAGTATCTACCAACACCAATCCGCCTGCCAAGCGTGGCGATGATGGGAAATCCACCCTCTGCGTTGTACGGGTGAGGCCTCGTCCAGCAGTGGACGTCTGCTGATAATTTCAATATAGGTATTTACTAGTAGTTACTAGGTAGGTATGAGTGAGGTAACTCTTTTGGTACGCATTTGAATACTAAGGTAGATAGTTAGTGTAGTAACAGTAGTAGTTAGTTACATTATAACATGAAATTATTCTCCGTTAAGTATTTTTTTAACCGAGCGTGTTGGAACTGTGGTGAGCCGGGCCGCGGCCGTATTTTTTGATAACTGTAATTTTTGTTGTTTATTCTTGTTACTAATTCTGGAGGCAGTGCACAAGCACAAATTAGGCCGCACGTTGAATACTGTTCCCATCTATGGCACGGGGCTCCCAGGTACTAGCTGCTTCGCTTTGATTCCCTACAGAGAAGAGCCATTAGAATCATCGGCGACCCTAAGCTCTCCAATACTCTAGAACCGCTTAGCCAGCGCAGTGCCATTGGATCGCTTTGCGTGTTCTACCGCCTCTACAATGGGTGATGCTCTGATGAGCTTTTGGATATCATCCCCGCATCGAGATTTTACCATCGCTCTTCCCGGCACCGTGACAAAGCTCATCCACACATCATACATCCCTGGGTTTCTCGTACGAATCGTTTCTCGAGATTATTTCTTCCCCATACCTATAAACTATGGAATGAGCTTCCATCTGAGGTTTGCCCGCTTGGTTACGACATGTGTCGCTTCAAGTTTTTTTTTCATAAATTCCTTCAGGGTATGCAGCGCATCGATAATACCCCTGGTGTTGCCGGTGTCTATAAGAGACGGTGACCACTTTACATCAGGTGCGCCGTAACCTAGTTTGCTTATTAATTTCATAATAAAAAAACTACTGTCCGTCTGCCATAAAAATTCTTGGCCCTAGGTATTAAAAGTTAGTTATGTGTGTTTTTTCTTGTAGCTATTTTGTGGGATATAGGTATTTGTATTGTTTTGTTGTCAAATTGTACATGATAGTGGTACTGTGAAGTGCATAAATATCTATTACAAAACAAGCTTTTACGATATTAGTGATCAGAACCTTGAGCTGATCAAAATGACCCTGGCAGTGTTTAGACACTGCCAGGCTACTGTTAATCATCGAGTTGTTCCGTTGTCCACCTTCCGTCTCCGTCATCAGATCAGCTCGCTGTCACCATAATATTGTGTCCTCAACAGAACTTGACAGGTATGCCAAATTTCAGCTCAATCTAGCACCAGGAAATGGGTCAAATTTAACTTGCAAGATTTGATTACACCGGAGCAGGTGAAACTAAATAAAAGCTAAAAGCTTTTGTTGAGCTAAAATGACACATTTTCAGAACGGTTTTTGCGAGCCAATGTTGCCTTTTAGGGTTCCGTACCCAAAGGGTAAAACGGAACCCTATTACTAACACTCCGTCCGCTGTCCGTCCGTCTGTCTATCAGTCTGTCACCAGGTTAGACAGTTGAAATTTTCAGAAAGGATACATTTCTGTTGCCGCTATAACAACACATACTAAAAAACAGAATAAACCATTCAACAAACATTGTTTTTTTTGCCGTTTTTATAGATAACCCTTCGTGCGCGAGTCCGAATCGCACTTGGCCGGTTTTTTAGATGCGAAAACTGTTCAACCTACATAGTTTCAGCTCATTCGGTCAGTGAACATTGCGTGAAAATTGGTTTGCATGATTTAACCCCAGACGCGTTTTATTTATCCTGGGCCGGCTCACAGAGGATAGTAAAATAAAAGCTTGTTAATAAAAGAGTGGGGAAAACAGGATAACCTCTTACCTAATGGGAAAAGACAAAATAAATTGCTGAATTGAATTTGCAGTTGGGCGCAGTGCAATGCCACATGGGGCGCGTCTTCGGTGGACGTGACCGGTGAGGTACCTAATGCATTGTTAAAGGCAGAGGTTACTTAACATGAGGTGGGCCATCAGCTAGTTCCGCCAGTCACGAAGTTAACAGAAAATATGTGATGTTGTTACGCATAGATGGTACTGCGACCATGAGATAGGGTACTGAGGCAACCACGGTGAAAGAGATTGTTAATGATTCCAAAATAAATCAGTGGTTTTATGCTAAGTAGGCGACAAAGTGATCATACGAGGGCAAAAAATGCTCAGATTTTATCATATTTCATAAATTAGTGACAAGGTGAAAATCGAACCCATGACCTTCGTGACCGATGTGTCACCAGTCCGCTCCGCGTAAGGAACATTTTTGAACTGCTCAAAAAGCAGTAGAAATGCTCAAACATCATTACCCGTAAGCACAGATAAAATAATATTATCGTAAGTTAATTTTATAAAATATAAGTGACTCGTCCCGGCTTCGTACGGGTAGTTTAAGGATGATATCCCCCTCCTTCCCCCCAGTTTCCATCCACATACCAAATGCCATCAAAATCCGCTTAACCGCTACGGAGTGGAACCACAAATAATGCGAGCGTAGCCGCGGGCGTTAGCTAATAAACCATATCCTATAGCATTCCGTGATAATGTAGTGTATTTTTGCTTATCCATCATAATTTTATTCTATCATCAATACTTTTAGCAGCGCAAGCGATGTAAAAAATATTTTAGGTATTTTTTTACACCTTTGGGTTACATTATTGGAGTTTTAGTAAGGATCCCTAATTTTTTTGAAAATATAATATAGCTTATGCCACCCGGGGATGATGTAGATTCCCAACAGTGAAAGAATTTTTCAAATCGGTTCAGTTGTTTCTGAGCGTAGTCAATGCAAACAAACAATCAAATCTTTCCTCTTTATAATATTAATATATTAGTATAGATATAAAACCCATGACTATTCAGTGTTCCAACACCAGTTTTCATACAAGCACTAAAACTCATTTTAACGAGCATCAAATGTTTATTGCAACGCCCCCTGGCGGGTTATTTAACACATATCTAAGAACCATCGCCGATGAATCACAAACCCTTTAGGGATTGTGATTCAATATCTCCACTCACTTCTCTCACGTTTTAATTTTTGAAACATTTGGTTACATGTTAGTTATTATTTAAGTTAGTGAATTCATCAACAAAATTAAACAAAACTTTGAACGACATTTTTATATAAATTTATTATACATAAAAACACGGTATCAGAGCGTGCGCTTCGCCTTCTTCGCCTCATACAAAAATGTTCGTTGAACCTATAGCGCCTTAAGGGCGAGAGGTTATTTGTGTGTAAACGAATGTTCTCATATATTTTCAAAACGGTTTAACCGATTTTACTGAAAATCCTATCTAAATCGGAATCGGACTAAAAATCGGATTTAAATTTTAAAAAGGAGGTATCTTTGTTATTTTTTTTTATCGAGTGAAGTAATTCAAATATTGTATTGAATTATTGATTTCACTAGATAAAAAGCTCAAGAATATCATATATTTTTTTCTTTACAGAAAACTATGAAAATTCTTATAAAAAACTTTAAAATTCTAGAGACATTTGAGAACCTATCGCACCTTAACGCATAGAACTAACACTTATTCGCTCCGTCGTGGGCAAAAAGAAAATGCTTCCTGCAAAAGATAATTCAGTAAATGTTTCCTCACATTATAATGAGCCAGTTGTAAATCTTCCTCATAATTTGGTGGTTAATTTTACAAAAAAAAGGTCCATTTAAATTGTAAAAAGGAACACTACAGCTAAGGCAAAACCAACGCGTTCAGCCCACGTCCGCAGTGGCGTGCACGGTGGCGATCCATTGTCTTACCATTGACAATTGGTTGGACAGGATTATCAGCCTGTCATTCCTTGCATTTGTCTTCCCAAAGCATTTTAGTGAGCTGATAATCCTGGAATGGAAACAGCTGCACCCATTTCCACCACTAATAACCATCTTTCCTTTCATATGAAAGATGGTTCTTAGTGGTGTAAATGAAATAAAACTGTATCTAAATCAGTTCAACCGTTTTGGAAGTAAATAGCACAATTATTTAGCACACACAAACACACAACCACTCACCCTAAACGCATACTACCCCTCCGTTCCGCTGGGGGTTAAAATATACATTATCATCATCATCATCATATCAGCTGGTTGATGTCCACTGCTGGACATAGGCCTCCACATAGAATACCACGAGGAACCACCGCTCTTGAGCCACCTTCACCAACCATTTTTTTTTTAAAATGTAATGTCTAGACAGACTGGCCTTCTGTCCGCCTGATGGTAAGCAGTTACCATCGCCTATTGACATCTGCAACACCAGGGGCATTGCCAATGCCAACTTCCTGCAATATTTATAAAATGCCGTCGTTCCGTGAATCCTACCTCTTTTTTTTTTAACTGCATGAATAACTTAACATGCAGGTAGCCCACCTAATGTTAAGCGGTAACCTCTGCCTTTAAAAATATATTATCACATAGGTCACGTCCACCTAGGACGCGCCCTATGTGGCACTACACTGCGCCCCACCCTGAGACATAAAGATGAAAAGTCTCAATGTGCTTGTAATTCCACCACTGTAATTTTCAGTTATGTAATTTTTTCACTGCGTCGTCAGGTTCGAGGTCACCACACGAGAGCCTTTATTCATTCCTTTATTCCCAATGATATTTTAACGGTTCTGTAACCTAATTTGATGGTGGCACTTCAACTTGCTAAAACCTTTTTTATTTAAAGGTATATATTTTGTATAAAATTTTTGGGTCCACAAGTGGCGTAGATCGCGTTTTGCCGGAATAAAAAGTAACATATAGCGCAATTCGGATCATGATCTATCTCTGTACCAATTTTCACCGAAATTGGTCTTGCCGTTTCGGCGTGATTGAATTACAAACATACAAGCACCCAAATATCCAAACATCTAAACATTCTAGCTTGGCACTTTCGATATTAGTGGATTTAGTGGGATACAAAATATTGGGGTAATATTACGAGTATAATGTAAGTTCTCATGTAAGTGAATGTATTATTCTTTATGAGAATAAACTATCTATAACCCAAATATATTTTTTTGTCACACACATTTCAGTAATATACAGCTTACATTAGAAGCATCTCGGCTCGGCAGGGTAATGGAAAAGGCTATGCCTTTGAAATTTTTAGGACAAGATCACTACAGTCCGGCAAGTATAACTTGGCGCGGCTGTGTATAGTAAAGATAAATCCGTGTTTTACAAGATCATTGTATAGAACTCAGTGAATACATAGCGAAAGCACGATATTTTTTGAAACAAATACTGTCAGGACAACTGTGAATTAGTGAACTTTTTGAAAGTGATAAAGACATTGAAACTATAAAATACAAGTGTAAAGTGTGCAATTTGACTGTGTAAACTCCGTTCATAAAAGAAAAACGAGGATCAACAACCAAGGCTAAAAATTGATAATATAACCTCAAAGTGCAAATCATTCATTATTTATTATTCGACACTTTTTGTAATCCATCATACTACTTACGTCACCTAGCGGTTCTCTATAAAACTAAGTGGGTAGCCATAGTGCTCGAATCGAACAGCCGCTCACTTGAAGTTTCTTGGAGGAGCAACTGCATACAATCAACGACTACCTTTTGTAACAAACCAACAGAGGGCGCTGCTCAACGAAATGGATGAAATTAAAAATTTGCTAAAAAATATGCAAGAAGAAATGCGGCAGCAAAAGGAGGATATGCGAGAAATGAAAGAAGATATAAAAAATACCATCAACAATAATATCAACGAGAAGTTTAAATACCTAGAATCAAAGAATGACTTTCTTGAGGAAAAACTGGAAATACAAAAAAAAGCTATAGATCATTTCGAGAGATTTATGAGACGGAAGAATTTATTGATATTTGGAGTAGAAGAACGTGAAAAAAACTATCACGACCTAGAAAAAATGGTACTAGATATTATAAAAAATATACTAAACATCAGATGTGAGTATAACAGCATTGAATCCGTAAGGAGATTAGGGAAAAAGGGTGAGAAAGTGAGACCCATCGTTATAACATTACTCACAATGGGATTGAAAATTCAAATCCAGAAAAATAAGAAAAACTTTGAAAATACTCCTTATAACATAAAAGAAGACTTTCCCCTGGAAGTATTAAATAAACGCAAAGAACTCCAAGTTCAACTGGAGAAAGAAAGAGAACAAGGAAGAATGGCTATCATGAAATATGACAAACTCATAGTACTAAACAACAGAAGCCCACGGGTGGAACAAAAACAAACCAACAACCAGAAGAGAAATCTATCAGAATCACCTGAAATAACAGAAAACTCTACCAATAAGTACCAACAAAACAAAAAACAACCAATGAAAATAAACAAGACCAATAGCATGTAAAACTTTGTTGTAAAAAAACCATCTTTCATATACCCTGAGAATAGTAGTTCTCAAGCACACGGCTCTCGTCAAGACACAGAATAGCAATTACAAATGCCAGCCCCTCTCGATCTCCCAATACGGCTTGTCACCGCGGGAGATAAAGACTACAACCCTCCAATATGTCAGCAACTCTACGTATGTACATACAATGTTAAATCGCTACTGTCACCACAACGAATGATATTACTGAAATACGCTTTAACAAAAGTCAAATACGACATCATAGGACTGTCAGAAGTCAGAAGAAATGGAAGTCAAATTTCAGAAGATGAAGATCACATATTTTGCCACACGGGAGCAACCAAAGGAAACCACGGAGTTGGATTTTTGATTAAAAAAGAATACAAAAAGAATATAGTAACATACGTAGGAATATCCGAAAGAGTTTGTTTATTAAATCTCCAATTTGGAACAGTGAAATTATCACTAATACAAGTATACGCGCCTACTCTAGATGCACCAGAAGAAGAAATCAATACTTTCTATGACCAAATAGAAAGAGCACAAAAACTAGCAAACGAAAGGTTAATAGTGATGGGCGACCTAAATGCAAAAATTGGACAAAGAAAACCCGAAGAAAACATATCAATGGGCCCATACTGTTACGGAAAAAGAAACCAGACAGATTACTGCAGTTCGCATTAGAAAACAAACTCACAATAATCAACACAATGTTTAAGAAAAACACAAAAAACCTTTGGACATGGATTACGCCCGATAAGAAGAATTGGAATCAAATTGATTTCATTTTGAGTTATTATCCAAAACTGTTCACCAACATAGAAGTCCTTAATAATAAAACATTTCCAAGTGATCACAGGCTAGTAAGAGGGAAAATAAAATTGGGCATACAAAAGAAATGTAGAGCAACTTTCCGAAAAACCCAAACCTTACTATCCACCGAACAAAACCAAAAATTATATTTTGATGCATTGAGAGAAAAAGCAGAACATATACGGTGGGAAGTAAACGACAACATAGAATCCTACTACAGCAAGATAGAGTCAACCATACAGCAAAGTTTGAACATTCTTACGTCCAGGGAAGCTAAAAAAGATATAATATCAGATGAAACTAAGCAGTTAATAAAGGCACGAACAGAACTACAACACAGACCAGCAAAAAATAATGACGATAAAAAAGAGTTGTCAACTCTCTACAAAACCACTAACAAATTACTGAAACGAGACTATGAATCCTACAGAATAAACATAATTGAAAAAAACCTACTTAATTTCGGAAGTCAAAAAAGAGCCTATAAACAGTTAAATACGGAGAAATCATGGATACCAAAATTGAAATCAGGAAAAGTGTCAAGCAAATTACAAACACAAAAGGACATAGTAGATGTTGCTACTGAATTTTACAAGAATCTCTACGAGGACAAGTCCTCTACCATGCAGCAACAAAAATATGAAAAAAATATTCTTACTTGTGAAACAGATTCAACAGCAGCTGAACCTTTTGTTGGCAAGGAAATCTTGAAAAAACTGGAAAAACTGAAAAAAGAAAAGAGTCCAGGACCTGATAATATCCCGAATGAAGCTCTCATAATTGGAAAAACTCTATTGATCTGCCCTCTTACTATTTTGTTCAACAAAATACTAGAAAAACAAGAAATCCCTGAAAACTGGGCAGAATCAAGAATAACTCTCTTATATAAAAAAGGAGACTCTACAGATATTAATAATTACCGCCCTATTAGTTTACTGCCAACGATATACAAGTTGTTTGCTTCATGTTTAGAAAAAAGAATAGAGTCAAATATAGAGAAGATTCAACCAGTGGAACAGGCGGGTTTCCGACAAGGTTTCAGTACTATTGATCACATACACACCTTAGACCAAATAGTAGAAAAATACCAAGAGTTTCAAGAACCTCTATACCTCGCCTATATCGACTACGCAAAGGCATTTGACTCAATATCACACGAGAGTATGTGGCAAGCACTGCAACATCAGGGAATTTTAAATGTATACATTAACATACTTAAAGATATATATAGCAAAAGTATGAGCCGTGTGAAACTGGACAGACTTGGCCCAAAAATCAATATTCGTAGAGGTGTGAAACAAGGAGACCCAATATCAACAAAAAATTTCATATCAGTACTGCAAAATATTATGAGGGACCTACCCTGGGAGAAAAAAGGTATAAAAATATATCAAAAATATCTTAGCAATCTCAGATTTGCAGACGATATCATCCTTTTTTCAAGAACATCAAAACAGTTAGAAGACATGATGAAAGAACTATGCACAGCCAGCGAGAATATTGGTTTAAAACTAAATACCTCTAACACAAAAGTATCAACAAATAGCATAAGATATCCCATAATAGTAAACGGAGTACCTATCGAGTATGTAGAGAGTTATATTTACCTCGGAAAGCAAATTTCATTCAAAAACACTAGACATAGAGATGAACTGGAAAGGCGAATAAATATGACCTGGAAAAAGTACTGGAGTTTTAAAGAGATATTAAAATCTAAGCTGCCATTGAAATTAAAGAAAAAAGTGATTGATTCATGCCTCTTGCCCTGCCTGTCATATGGAGCCCAAACCTGGATCTTCAACAACAACACAAAAACAAAAATACAATCATGCCAGCGTGCTATGGAGAGGAGCATCTTGGGTATTAAGCTTAAAGACAGACAGAAAAGCAAAGATATAAGAGGAAAAACTAAAATAATAGATGCTCTACAACATTCACAGCGCCTGAAGTGGAAATGGGCGGGGCATCTAGCCCGAATTCCGGACGATAGATGGACTAAGCGAGTTACTCAGTAGAGGAAGACCCAGAGAACGCTGGACTGACGAAATACGAGAAAGAGCTGGTGGAAACTGGATGGAGAAAGCAGAAGACAGAGGAAAATGGAGACAGTTGGAGGAGGCCTGTACCCGAAATGGGGCCTGACTTTAATAAAGTTTAGTAGAGAATGTATTTTTTTTGTTTTTTTTTTTTTTTATAGTGAATGTAAGAAAAGTTACGGAAATAAAGGCTAAATAATAATAATAATAATATATTTTGTATAAAATTTTTGGGTCCACAAGTGGCGTAGATCACGTTTTGCCGGAATAAAAAGTAACCTATAGCGCAATTCGGATCATGATCTATCTCTGTACCAATTTTCACCGAAATTGGTCTTGCCGTTTCGGCGTGATTGAATTACAAACATACAAGCACCCAAATATCCAAACATCTAAACATTCTAGCTTGGCACTTTCGATATTAGTGGATTTAGTGGGATAAAAAATATTGGGGTAATATTACGAGTATAATGTAAGTTCTCATGTAAGTGAATGTATTATTCTTTACGAGAATAAACTATCTATAACCCAAATATAATTTTTTGTCACACACATTTCAGTAATATACAGCTTACATTAGAAGCATCTCGGCTCGGCAGGGTAATGGAAAAGGCTAGGCCTTTGAAATTTTTAGGACAAGATCACTACAGTCCGGCAAGTATAACTTGGCGCGGCTGTGCGCCACTGTGTTCTCTATGAATCTCTATCTCTCTCACTCTGTTCTTTATGAAATCGGAAGTGTCAAAGTGAATTTTCAAGATGGCTGTTTTAGTTCCTCAAATCGCCACCGCCAACTTATACTTGCCGGACTGTATATGCAAATGTTGGGCACTTTATAAATCTTTCTTGATACTCGTATTATATGACATGTGACATAAAACATTAAGTGTATGAGCACTTTGGGTATCGCTCGAATTGTTAAGGTTACCTAAGTATACTATTTCTAAAGCTCAACATACCTACCTCTATGTAAGTCCAGACTGCTACTAAAACTTTTAACGCCACTCGAGGAGATCAAAACACGTAGAGTATACAAAGACGAACTCACGAAGTTTAGAGTAGGTAAACAACTGCATGATTAATGGAAAAGTTTTGAAAGGCAAAGGTAAATGCCACTTACCTTTCAGGTGCTGAAGAGGATGGACGTATATTGTGTAAATTTATCAGTAGAAACGACATTAAATTGTAAGATCATGTATATTATAAAATTATGTATATTATGTGCATAGTTTTGTATCAATACATACTTACACACATAAACTAACGCCTGTTTTCCTCAGAGACCACGGATTTCCACTTGCTACGATCCTGACACACATCTTTTGCTTCATTCACTCTCATCACGTTCTTCATACATGCTCGTCGGTTAAGGGTAGGACTCTTGACCTGGCCTTTTTCCAGAACGTCTTCGATCTGGTCTGAATACGTTCGCCGAGGTCTTCCCCTTCCCACTGTCCCATTCACGCTCGTCTTATGTATCTGTTTCGTCAATCTACTATCGTCCATCCTTTCTAAATGGCCAAACCATCTAAGCATACCTTTCTCAATCCTAGTCACTACGTCTTCTTTAATTTCACAACGCTTTCTTATCACACTATTCCTGATTCTATCTCTCAAAGTCACACCACACATACTTCTTAAAGCATCAGTGTATCAATATTGTGAGAATATTTTGTTTTGTATAGAGTGTGGTTTTTTTCAGTTATTTGGTATCATTTTGTGTTACATAATCAAGTACAACTCTCCCTTTAAACCGTACCTTTATCTTTCCTCAGACTCCCAGCACTTTTTTGGTTTTATGTCATGTCAATCACAGAAGAAGAAGAAGAGACGATGACTTCAGTGGTTGAGATGCGAATAGTGATGGTTCGATTCCAGTGGCTGGAATAATGTTTAAATGGTCTACAAATATTAGATCTGGGTCTGGGTGTTGCGCAGTGAATCCAATGGTGCAACCCACAGTGAAAAGGGGCCCATTTAAGGCTCTGCCTACCCTTTCGGGGAAAAAGGCGTGTGTCTATGTATGTATGCATGCATCTGGAGCGACCGAGACCTGCCCGGTTTTTCGAAATCATAAAAAAAGTTACACGAAAAAAAGTTACCCATCCAAACCCAGGTAATCTAATCAAGGTGAATTAAGTCTAATAAACCCAAATACTGACCTCGCAGATCATTACTTATCCTGAACTTGAGAAAATGCAGTTTCCTCGGAAGAACGCGTTTTCCCAGAGATGAAACCTTGCTAAATCGATTTTTCGCTCCCAAAACCGCCGTATTTACTATACGATATTTCACCGAAATCGTTAGTTTCCGAGACTTCATGTATTTAGAGAACAAATATTGCACGTTTAATTGTATAGAATACATAGTGCGAAACTCATTTTGGTAATTGCACTATTATTTATTCTGTGATTTTGGTTACAATTTTAGGCCAAATTTTCAGCTTCAATGATACAATAGATGGTATGATTTAATTAATACCTACTTGTCTTATATTAATTGAATTTAATTAATTTGCAGAATTTAGGAACTTGTACCCTATAAAACGAAACCAATATAAGATCCATCGTTGACCTCCCATTTCAAGGAATTTGAACGACGGTGTAGGTCCAATTTTTTAATACTCAAAACTTTACAACGATGGTTTTCTTGCAATACTGCCATCATGACACTTGCTAGATTATTTTGAGATGATAACTGACGTCACAAAAGGAGGTTATCAATTAATTGTTCAGCTACTTATACTAATAGGTATGTTTACGCCCCGTTGGTTAGTCATATTTAAAGGTTCTTTCGATGATGTGTAGGAAAGTATATCGAGGTGGACTCGTGAAGTTTTGATCCAATAAAGTAAATGACTTTTCTAAGTTATGTGCGGATTTCCATCGCTCTGTGCTTCGGAGGGCACGTTAAGCTGTCGGTCCCGGCTGTTATTGATTAATAGCAGTCGATAAGCCATGTCAGATTCCCTCGGGCGGCTTGACGAACTCTGACACCAGAGGCCAGCACTACCTCATACGAAACGAAACGAATAAAGTAAATGTCAGTAGGTAAATATTTTAAGGAGTCGGTTAAAAAGGTACATAAAGTGAGTAACCTACCTCCATCGCGTGTATTCGCGAGGTCTCAGTTTGGGGCGACCCACTAGTTAATCTGATACAGCATTAAGGCGCAATAGGTACATACCATGTCTATAATGAGCTCTAGAATTTTTAAGTTTTTGGTAGGAGCTCTTACACTTTTCAAGAAGAAAAAAATATATGGTATTCTTAAGCTTTATATCTAGTGAAATCATAAATTCATTACACTATTTGAATTACTTCACTCTATAAAAAAATATCAAAAATACCACATCTAAAAAATTTAAATACCATTTAAGACTTACTTCTTATACGTTATAATTTTTGAAACATTTGGTAACATATTCATTATTATTTAAGTTAGTGAAGTCATTAACAAAATTTACTAAAACTCTAAAGGGCATTTTTTATTATTATTTTATACACAAAAACACTGTATCAGGGCGTGCGCTCGCCTTCGCCTCATACAAGAATGATCTTTGAAACTGGTTGAACCTCTAGCGCCTTAAACTCTGAACCCAATCACCATGTTGCTGAAACTATAACTGAAGTTCTAAGACAAGAACAATTACTTATTTAGCCAGCAAAGTAGGTAACACTGCATAATTTACGAAAGTGTTGTGCTCACGTCGTCCCCAGTCCATAGTCACTCAACTCACTCCCACACGTAAACAACTGACAACCCTCATTACATCCAGAACATTAAACTTCAGACACATTAAGAACCCATCAAAATAACTTACAAACTGCCCTCAGAATTAGACCTAACCACCTGAACATAAGACTTACTGTCACAACAACGATGTTGACCTGTTTATACTTATTTTCGAAAAGTTAAACCATTCATCAGGTGTGCTCCGACTTTCCCAAGTTTTAGGGAGATGTTTGACAGTGTTTTTATTACATTCTTAATGGTCCAGTGGGAACTGACCTAGACTCATTATTTTTATATCATGGCTTTTTAAAGAAAGATAGGTGACAGAAAACGTCGTCTTCAAGAGTTATTTATTGAATTGTATTTGATCTTTCGACCAAAGTAAAAGATTTTATTAGTACGCAATTTCTAAAGTACTTATTACACTTTGTTTTATTGCTAAACTGTTTAGTATCTTCAAAAAATATCTGATATCTAATCTGCATGTATTTAATTTAAGGTGCAGTATAACGCTAAATTACCAATCATAGATTTGATTTTTAACTGACCAAATCAAGTACAATATTCAAATTATACTACATTATAATTACGAGGCATCACTGTACGAGAAACATAACAGGACAATATTTTGTCGATAGAAAAAAAAACAAAGTTAACTTTTGGCTAGATTTGATTGTTTATTAAAATAGAGCATTATTTACTTACTGGTTAAAAAATTATATGAATAAAATCAATACAACAAAGCCAAAGGTTTACTGTAGGGGTTTTATAAATAAATAAATTTAATTTCAATTAATTTCATGTCATTTGTAAAATTAACAAACTGGTTTTTTGTGCTGCGAGAGATGAGTTTTTTTGTATGAAAATTTCTGCCTCGGTATTGGGAGGCAGGGGGGAAGGGGAGGGGGGGGGGGTTGGAGCAACCTTAAGCAATTTTTCTTTTATCAACTTTTATATTGCTGTAATAAAGCTTAACATAATTAATCTTATGAACTTAAATCAATGTCCGGTGAAGGGTATACTTACGCCATCTTACAGGTCTTCCTTGTCTGGTTACCTATATGCCATAAACCTAGGTCTCTCAGGCAGTAACAACGTTTTAGATAAAATATAAATTATACCAAAAAGGAACACACTATGGAGCTAAATCCTTCGACCTTCGCTAGAGACACCATGTAGTATTAGCTCCTGTGTCTGTGTGTGTGTATTTGCATATAAATATCGTAATTTTGCGTAACGACACAGATAAAGCCGGGATTAAACTTCCTTATAATATAAGATAATCCGTGCCAATCTATAAATTATCTGTATAAGGAGTTAGTTCGCACACTGTCCTTCTCTTGCATTGCGATTTTGTAGACCAAGTTAATTTATTTAAAAAAAAAACAATTCGGTAGTGTTCCCACATCAGTTTTCATACAAATAAAACTGCACTAAGATCGGAGCACCTTAGATCCTATAACCTAATCACATTACATTGGTTCTGTACCAGAGTATATATTAGGATTAAAACCTTTTTCAATTGCTTTCTATAAAGTAGAATTTGCCAATTATTTAGTTTCTTTGTGCTCTCACAGAGACTTAACTTTATAAGCGAACTTAAAATAAAAATTGCTTTCTACTTGAGGCTTATGAAGTAGTCCTCAATTATTCCTTACCAAGTAGCTTCTCATCCCACTTATTTTTTTCAGTTACCTATATACTCGAAATAGAATTTATTTTACGAAAGACAACGTAATTTACGGCTGACTTACCACCACTTAGATATAGATAAAAACTTCCAAAGATACATTGCAGGGTCCATAACTCAAATCTCAGTTTTGACAAATGGGGGACTTGGACACCAACTTGGCCAACTGTAAGTTTAGTCGTAAACTACTCGGCAAAAAAGGCTTTTGTTCTGAGCTGCGGGGAAATTAAGTACCTATCTACTTCATACTTAGTAAGTAAAATAAAGATAAAAGTTTGATAACGGTTTCGAAAATAATTGACCGTATGAATCAAGGAATAGTAGGCTCCGGTGTTTGTAGTACGTATGTATGTTTGTAAGTATGTGTGTTTGTCCGACGTCAACAGCAGAACCGTTGATGCTATCTTGAAACTTGGTTGGTAGGTTATGAAACTTGTAGATGTCCAATGGATTAAATTTTCCAATTTCAGGACTAAGCATTTTTTATTTATTTATAGATGAGCATCTTTCGCTTATATGTCTACATCAAAACAGTGTGGAATGTCTTATTTTTCGTCACTTTTTTAAGGTGGATCACGCTGACGCTTGGGGCGCAAAATTCAAATTTTTTGGTGTTTTTTGCCCTTTACAGCTCATCAACAGCGAAAAAAAGCGAAAGTTGATTTCGCGAGAACTAGGAGAATTAACACACATGTTTTAATTGATAGTATATCATAAATATCATCAGCTACGATATCCCATTTAGATAAACAAATTTGTATAGTTTTTTTTTGTTTAGTGGGATCGTAGCTAAACTGATGATATTTATGAGATACTTTCAATTAAAACCATGTGTGTTAAGTCTTCTAGTTCTCGCGAAATCAACTTTCGCTATCTGAAGAAGTGTTCAAGAGCAAAAAACCACAAAAAATTTGAATTTCGTGCCAAATTCAAAATTCAAGTTCAAGTTTTCAAGTTCTGAATTGTCCTTTCGTAACCAGTTGCCGAGTTTTTTTTTAATGCATTTACAGACTTGGCAGAAACAACATCGTCTGGTATTATGTTCCAATTGTGGACCACTTTGTTACTGAAGAAGTGATGTGCAACAAGTGCGTTGGCAGAATCTCGAGCCAGTATAAATTGGTGGCCACGAGGTGAATTAATTAATTTGAGGGGAAAAAATAATTAGATCTCTCTTTCTTCACAAATATTATATCATGTAAGTTTAGCAGGTTGTAATGGTAGGTCAGGATTCTATATGTCTGTATGAGGTCACCACGAAGGCGTTTTTCTTCAAGGGTAGTGAGGCGTAAGGCATGACATCATCATGTCAAATATTTTCATAAGATTTGCGACGTACAGCTTGTGGTATCTTGCCATAAATTGTTGCTTGTGGTTTAATTACCAGATTTTCCAACATTCAATTAAAATTATGTAAATCTCTAATACCCATATAATTAATATAAACACAGGACCGTTATTAATTTTCATTCAACTCCAGTTTTTTCCGATTGTAAAGTCAGTAAAAGACTAGCCGCGTCGCATCGTGGCAGCTTCTATTAATTACCGTCGTCCCATTCACTCCAGTTTCAAAGGGTGTGGCCGCCACAGTAGAAAAACAGTAGGATATTTTCAACAACACGTCTTTTTTAAATTTTCTTCAGAAACCTTTAGAGAATCAGTACGTATACAGGGTGTAACATAATATCCCTATAAGCCCGGGGAGGGGGTATTCTACACATCATGGTGAATAACTTTAATTCTACGACTTTTTAAATTTCCAAGTTTTTCATTCATGAAATGCCTCGTAAGAATCCTGAAATTCCTCCAAAAACGTACGTAAAAAAACATGAGGACGTTACGATACGCTAGGGTACCTTGCGTGGGGCTATTTCATGTTCTGTAAGGTACATTTTTGGAGGAATTTCAGGAATTTCTAGAGGAATTTCAGGATCTTTACGAGGCACTTCATGAATGAAAAACATCGAAATTTAAAAAGTCGTAGAATTGAAGTTATTCACCATGATGTGTAGAATACCCCCTCCCCGGGCTTATAGGGATATTATGTTACACCCTGTATAGAAGATATTACTTATTTAAAACGGATACTCATCGAACAGAACATTAAGCCATGTAGAAACAACGCAGATTAAAATGTTGTATCAAACTTTTACATAATTAAGTATTTTGTCTCAGTGTTTTTGGTGTATGAATTAATTTTGTATTTTGTATTTGTATTGGAGATGAACCAGGCAGCATATATCGCGGTGCGTCGCGGTATGTAAATAATGTAATAATGTAGAAAAATAATATATTTTGAATGATTCCCGGTCCCGGGTTTTTTGTCAAGTATTTTCCGGGTCTGAAAATTCTCGTTTACCCGGGTATACTTGACGCAGATCCGAAAACCCTAGTCGCAACTCAAGAACCCTTTATTCTTCAACGGTTGTCAGTTCGGCGCACTACATTGCTTGCACATTATTATTATGACCTCTCTGGCGCAGTAGGCGAAGGATCGCCTGCAACGCAGGAGGTTGCGGGTTCAATTTTCGCCTCGGAACAAATATTTGTACGATCTGCAGATATTTGTTCAGGGTGTTCAGGGTATTTTCTATGTATAATCAAAAATATCTATGTAAAAAATATATATTTAATTAAGTATAACAGTATCTAGTACACAAGCTCTGCTTAGCTTGGGGCTAGATAATTGTGTGTGAACTGTCCATCATCATTTGTTATTATTATTTTATTAACTTCAACTTGCTAAACGTGAGAGCTATCATAATATCTAACAATACTGGAAATACATAGTCACATCTTCATGGCAGCACAATAAAACGTCACCTTGGCGTACAGCAATAACACTATTACTCTACTTAAAACCCTAAAACTTTATTGTAATATCCTCCTTCCTCGCATTTTTATAGCAACATGCCATTATCTTCTGGGGGGTTACTATGAACTCTTATATCCATTCAGTTCAAAAACTATTCAGTACAAAATATCGGTTCATCGTTGACATTTTTCATCGTTGAATTACTTTAATCGCAGAAGTCTGTAGACCCTCTGCGATTGTGCCTTTAAATATAGTTGCGCCATTTTTGCAGTGTTCTTACACTAGTTTTCAAACAAAAAAATGCGCTACACCTCATTTCAATGAACGAAAACTGTTTATTGGAGCGCCTCCTTGCGAGTAAATTCCATGAAACCTATCTAAGAATTATTGCCGATGAATCACAAACCCTTTACATAAAACTGTATCTAAATCGGTCTAACAGTTTTGGAGATGAATGGGAGCATTCATTTACACACACACACAACCTATCACCTTAAACGCATATACCATTTCTGTTCGATCGTGCGTAAAAAGTGACAGACAACTTTAAGGTTTTTTATGAGAACTGCTAAGGAGTGGAATACACTACCGTCGTCTGTCTTTCCTGAAAACTATAATCTGGGTATCTTCAAGGCTAGAGTGAATAGGTGCCTTCTAGACCTTTGTGCTCCATCTTCGGCCACATCGTCACTTACCAACAGGTGAGATCGTGGTCAAACGAAGGTCTATCATTGTTAAAAAAAAAAAATAAGGTGGTTGGTGTGTTGGTTGGTGTTTTTTTACCCATTACAGCACATCAACACTTCTTCAGACATCGAAAAATTATTACGCGAGAACTAGGAAACTTAACACACATGTTTAAATTGTTAGTATCTTATAAATATCATCAGTTAAGCTACAATCTAAACTTAAGTTTAGCTTAATAAATTTTAACAGTGTTTTTTTTTTGCGCGAGATTTTCCAACTTAATTGCACATGCAAAGGATGTAGGCAACAGCTGACCCAGGTCAAAAAAAAGGAAACTTTCATGGAAGTAATTAGTACGGTTCTAATGTTGTTTTTGACCCATTTTTCAAAAGAACTAGTATATTTTTAGAAGTTGGGAAACTAAAGTTGTATTTCTAAATAATTAGATAAATCAACTCATTGCATTTGCGTGAAACAAAACGCAACCAGCTTCATTGCTTTTCCACAACTTCTACGCAAGAAATTAAATTAGCTTTTTCATTATCTTGATATTTAATCAATTACCAAAAGAATCTCAACTGTACGTAACGTCACTCATAAAAGTTGGGTCAAACAATGTATGGGGAGTTGCCCATGTTCTTTCCATCCTTCAATGCTATTTTCTGTGACACGTTGTTTTGGTTTTCGGGTTGGCTGTCATAGCTTTCTCGTTCAAAGAGCTTTCAAAAGCAACACAGTGAAGGTACTTTCTTAATTACTGTATTTATTTGCGACAGCGTCGGAACATGGATTCCATTTCAAGATGTTTGGAAGTTTGTTTTCAACTTTGCACATTAATGGTTTAAAAGCCACAACATGTACGCCAAAAACATGTTAAATTAGCTTATAGCTGAATCCATCTGTCTACAAAAATTCACCGTAATCGGTTCAGCCGTTTCGGCGAACTTGAGTAACAAACAAACACACATCCAAACATCTAAACATCGTGGGTCTACGATAAGATCAAGGTGATCTAGACCTGAGTTTAGACCAGGCCAAAGTAGGCCTTATCCTAAACCTAGGTTTAAACCATCTTTCGTAATAAGACCTCAATACTTTGAGATTTATAATATTAGTGTCTGTAATAATATTACAGACATTGGTGATGTACCTAGATAATACGTAATTATTTGAGTATAGGTACCTCGTCAGGCTGCCCACTTCTGTGATTTCTTAATTTCCTAGAACTTACTTTAATTTTTCTTTCCCCTTTTTACCCCTGAAACATGACTCGATCAAAACATTCATCTTTGTGAAATGAAAAGTAAATGACAGTGACTAAAATTTTCCTGCTCACAAATCTAGATCTTGTTCATAGTTGCTAATGAACAAAAAATTTCACACGAAAATAGCTTTTATGACCCATAGCTTTAGGTTGAAGGTTATAAAGTTGAAGGGCAACAAACAAACCCGGAAGATAACTTTGTAGTGTGGCAGTAAAATGTTTACTGTGCTTGATAAAGTTGATAAACTTCATACATTTGACGACATATTTCAACATTCGAAATCCATAAACCTTTTATTTGGTAGATAGGAAGGAGTTCCATCGTAAAGTAACGTGATAGTTAATAATATCTACTTGTCCTATTATAGGTATGTCACATTTAATAGGTATGACCCTACACTGGACGAGGTGCACTGTGTTATGCAAACGTACTTTGAAAAATCTAGTTCACAGTAAAAATATCTAACAACTTTAATTATACCGTATTTGTGAAACCCTAAAGATCTTGGAGGACATACTGGTGTCATATTTTAATTTTATTTTTAATTATATTTTCATTTATTATGGACGCCAAACAATTTCACTTATGTAGTACTAAAAATGGGACTAAACATAACAGGTTCTATAAGAGTAACCAGCCTCTTGTCCACAAGTTAGGTATATTTTTACATTATAGGGCAAATAGAAAGTATAACTTATTACAATAACTTAGTTTAGTGTGGACAAGATAGGTATTATATCTGCCAGTCCTGATTGACCCCTCGACAAATCGCTGTCCCCTCACGCGATCCACCCACAACTACTGCTAGAAAGAGAGAGGACAGTATTTAGAGAGCTAAGTAAATGCTAAGTGTCTATGAATAGGAAAATAGGAAGACAAGAATAATAATAAAAAAAATTGTGTTATACAAAAGCCCAAAGATTTAACAAAACTTTATCATTAAACTGCCACTATCAGGAGTTTTTTTTATAAACTTGGAGTGACGAATCAATCAGATGTCCCACATGATGTTAAGCGGTGCCCTCTGCTTATGAACAGTGCATTACCACATAGGTCACGTCAACCAAGGACGCGCCCTACGTGGCATTGCACTGTGCCTGCCACCCTGAGACATAAAGATGAAAAGTCTCATGTGCCTGTGAAATTTCACGGCACCCATACCTTTCAAACCGGAACACAGCAACACGAGCACTACTGCTTTGCGGCAGAAATAGGTATGGATGTTGTACTTCTCCGGCCGAACGCTTTCACAAAAAAGCTCTTCTAAAACTAGCATAGAGTTTGCTACGCCGTAGCATGTTTTACTACATAGGCTATGCTACGGCAGAGCTTTATTTACTAGATATTATATGAAACTTACTGGTTATATCCGTATTTTCTACCAAAGGCCACAAATAAAATAATAATATACTAAGACGCAATTTCACCAACACAGTAACGGACGTTTAACCGTTAAGCTTAAACAACTGTTTTTGACAGATGTTTTCATACGTTATCTGTCACTTTGACGATTGGTTACGGTAATCACCGATTTATTTGTTCGTGAAATTGCCCCTAAAGGTCTTATGAAACTAATTGATTATCTAAAATCTCTGGCTTGAGATCTCGATAACCTAACTTACGATGAGACTTTCAAACATACTGTCACTCCTGAATTGTGTAGCCATAATTACCGAATAAATATTTCACAACCAAAATGTGTTACAGCCTAGACAAAGTTCCGGTCGTGGAGTCACGATCTCAAATCCACAGCTAAGGGCCTGTGCTCGCAACGTGTTCCGTACGTTTTAGTGGTATTTTCCGAGACAATACTATGATACATAAAATCATAATCCATAAAATGAGCCTACCTACGCTATCTACCGACCACCGAAATTATAGAACCCTAGTGATAACATAACATAACAAAACACACCAAACTGTCAGATACATGCGACCCTGTGGAGTCCTTAGACCCTCATGCTGGCGACAATATTATTAAAAGCTTTTAATTAACTTGCTATGTATGTCCGGGTGGAATGTTGCAACTGAATTTTAAAGCTCTTTAACCGATTGAGCTGAAATTTGGCATACCTGTCAAGTTCCAATGACAATGCAATATTATGGTGACAACGAGCTGATCTGATTATGGAGACGGAAGGTGGACAACGGAACTCCTCGATGGATAATAGTAGACTGGCCGTGTTTAGGCTCATTTTGATCAGCACACGGTTACGATCACTAATTTTATAAAAGCTTGTATTGACAAATATATTATTCACAAAAAACTTATTTTCAACAGTCATTAAATAATAATACATTAATAATAATAAATAATGCTGGACAAGTTCACACAACATTATCTAGCCCCAAGCTAAGCCAGAGCTTGTGGTATGGGTACTAGATAACTGATATACTTAATATATAATAACTTACATAGATAGATATTTTTTATTATACATAGAAAACACCCAGAACACCCTGAACAAATATATGCAGAACGCACAAATATTTGTTCTGAGGCGGGAATCGAACCCGCAACCTCCTGCGTCACAGGCGAACCATCGCCAGCCGCGTCACAGAGGGCGTAAATACTGTTGGAAAGATATCGACAGACAAAAATAAAATCAATCCACTTGACTAATGGTTGAAATCAAAATACATGAAATTTATGCACCAATAAATTCCATACAAACATGTCATGACGTCATTACATCAGACTGTAGGTTATACGTCAGTCATAGCAGTGGTATAACTGGGTATAACTGTCAGGAAAATCTAGTATAATGAGACGTCTACAGTTTGTTCTAAGTTTTGTAACCATTTTTCTAAGCCATTTTTGTATGAGAGATCCCAGCGTATTTTCAGCAAACTGATGTAATAATATGCATGTCCCTAAATTTTAAATTCATAGTACATATATATATCCCTCGACCATTTTTTCCCAATTACTTGGGGTCGGCCATCCTTGTCCTTTTCCTCCATTTCGCACGGTCCTGTGCGAAATCTTTGTCGAGCTGAGCTTCTTTTAGGTCTTTTTCTACCGTCGTCAACCCAGTGGAAGGTGTCTTCCGCGTCCTCGTTTTATCGTCGGCAGATCAAGGGCAAGCTTGACCATATGGTCAACTGGGCGCCTCTGTACATGCCCGTACCATCTCTTTGACTTTGTCAGCTTTGGGCGCGACCTTAAAGCTTCCTGTTAGGTACTCATTTCGGATTTTGTCCAGCAATGTGATACCTCGTGACCAGCGTAATATGCGCATCTCAGTAGTGTGTAGTTTATTAAGGTGTTGTTTGTTAGTTGCCCAGCATTCGGACCCGTACAATATAGCTGGTCTTATTGCAGTTTTGTACATTTTTCCTTTAACATTCCTTTAACATACTTTAACCTTTCGGTCACACATTATGCCTGTGAGTTGCCTCCATTTAAGCTATCCCGTAGTCGTTCATAGTACAGATGTTTAAATTCATAGAACAGATTAAAAAAACAATAAACAACGATTATCCATCCCGAAAATCCACATAAGCCCACCACTAGGGCTGAATCGCATAAACCTAGGTTTGAAGGGTAAGGGTGCCGGTGAAATTACAGGCACATGAGACTTTTCATCTTTATGTCTTAGGGTGGCGGGTGAAGTGCAATGCCACATAGGGTGCGTCCTAGGTGGACGTGACCTATGAGGTAATGCAGAGGTTACCGTTTAACATCAGGTGGGCCGTCTGCTTGTTCCGTCAATCAAGTAGTATAAAAAAACCCCCATTGTACATGTATTTGCCTTTGATCTGGTACCTAAGGTCTATATTCAATTGTCATGAAAATTTGGAGGTATATGGCGTTATGTATTATGGTGGTTATAATTAAGGTGTTTTGTGAACACCGTTCTAGTTTCTATTAGGGCTGGCACGTACGAAAGTTCCGTTGCTCGATATTGTTTTGTTGATGTATTTTTTATGTGGTTGATTTTCCGAACGTTGGTGCAGTCACTTCTGTTGTCATATGTGTATAAGGTTTCAATTAATTTCGCTTATATAACGTTTTAGCTTAGGCTGTAAGTTTTATGAGCATCTGTTTTTTTCATTGTATTTTTTTTTTTTTTGTAATTTAACCTGTGTTGTATGTTTAAATAATTAAATGATTTGATATGTCCAGCAGTGGACTTCCACAGGCGGATGATAATAATGTCATATTTTTCAATGTTAGTTAGTTTGTAGTTATATTATATTATTTATTATTATATATAGTTAATTGTAATTATTCTTACTAACCATAGTGTAGATAGACAATGTATTTTACTAACCCAATGATCGTTTTTGATTGAATAAATAAATGAAATTTATATATTATAAATTATTATATACTGTATGTAAAGGTTTTCCTAATCTTAAAATGGTGAAGTTTGATTCAGATATATCTACTTATATATTCCTTACTTATCCCTTCTCATGTCGAAATAGAATCAAAGAAGATTTTTCAGATATAAAAGTCTTAACCAAATCTCATCGTAATCTAATTCTTGATCAAAGATCCAAACTCCTAGAACATTTTTTTAGAATAATACAAATCAAATAAATTGTACTTTCCCACAACATTTGAAGAAAAATTCGCTTAATTCAGCGGTTAAATAACGTCTCGTCTCGGGCCCGCGCAGTCTGCGAATCCTAATATTTACGGGACTCGTAATGGACAAGGATACCTATCAGGAAGATTTGTGTGTTTGTTTTTATGGCGAGTCGAGGCCGCGTACTAGTTCAAGGAGAAAATCGGCGAAATAATTTGCTGTAACCCTTGTTATTTTGAAAAGAAACTACAAAAAAATGATAGAATAGAATAGAATAGAATTATTTTGATTTGTAACAACACACATAAACACAAAAATTTGCTGTTACAAAAAGGTCTCTAACTCAGCATAGTAGTGATACTAGATTGATTGTAGCAGTGGAAGTTCGTACATTGGTCAAACAAAACGTACGTTAGCGTGTCGTGTCAAGGAGCACATACGAGCGGTCAAGAACATGGGCCCACATAAGTCAGCCATAGCAGAACACCTTTTGGAATCTGGCTCAAATCATTGGATCAAGCTACACAATCCGCAGGTAATCTTAACAGAGCGACATTAGTACATACCAAGAATGGTACAAGAGGCAATTGAGATTATTATGCTAAGACAATTCAATAGAGAAGATGGTTTTCAATTATCTGGAGTTTGGAAGCCTGTGGTGAGAATGTGTAAGAATAAAAAAAGTGTGGTACCTGCAACGCGTCCGGATACCGTTAGTTGTGTGTCGAGTAGGAGTTAAGCTAAGGCCGAACCAACGCGATCAGCCCGCGTCCGCGGTACATTATTTGCAGATCGTAAAAATATTTGTTTCGAGGCGGGAATCGAACCCGCAACCTCCTGCATCGCAGGTGAACCTTCGCCCGTCGCGCCACAGAGGTATTTCGCCGTATCCATTTATTTCGTCTGCAGTCCCACAAAGTTATTCTGAGCATAGCTCTCTCCATCGCCCTTTGCGCGACTCTGAACCTCTTAGCTGACCGTTTGGTAACTGACCGTTTGTTGTCTGGTAGGCAACTGATCGACTCGCGTGGAATAAATTGGGAGAGGCCTACGTCCATAAATCAACATTTAATGGCTCATGATGATGTTGATGATGAGGAGATACTTAGATGCTTTACCCTGCCTCCAGATGGCTATATGTAGAATACTCGTCCCAGTTTATGTGACTTTATGAGATGACTTTCAAAGTTTTTTATACGGGTTCTGAGGTTATTCTTTTCAATAAATTATAATATGAAGATTCCACGTAATTCCAATCGTGACGTGGAATGTAGGCAAAACTAAGTTCATAAATTCTGTATATACCTAAAGCTTTTTAGTTGGTTTTCCTTTTCTCTTTGAATCAGCTTCTCAAGTACCAACCACCAGCGCACAAGTGTATGATTAGCTCAATTTAGCTCAAAGTTAAATCTTTTTGAATTAAGCCAGTATTATAAAAAACAGTGTATTGCAAGTATGCCGGCCCTTAGGTATTGGTGTTGCCATGCGCAATATTTTAATGTGTCAAAAAAAATTAATAACTGGCACAAGTGTCATACTTATCTTTTTGAGATATATTTAATGTCTGGAATACGAATAAAGTGCTATACCTACCAATATCATCTTCTTCTTCTCAGTCGTTGCACTCTTGACAGAGCGGTCGTGGTCGTCATGTTGTACCGATACCATATCTCTAAGTAAAGTTAAAAACCTGTAAATTTTGGAACGAACCAGTTAAATTCCAAATTCCAAATTAGCTTATTTTTTTTATCTTTGATCTAATCATACATTATTTCTGTGTGCTAGCTCCCGGTCTATGAAGGGCGGGAGGTCAACAGCAGATCCTCACCAACGGACGCTCGTATAGTGCTGAAATCTGCCAGATTATAAAATATGGCTCTTTTTAAGCATTAATAACTATCCTTGTCCTACTGTGCTTTTTATCCACTTTGCAAGAAAATAAAAAATCAGTACTTCCACGCTAATCATTCCGATTGGGGGTAATAGACCAATTTTCGCCGAAAGCCGGCACGTCATAAAGCCTGCCGCCGAGAGCTATCAAAGATATTGTCGCAGCCCCAAATTGGCGTGAAAGTGCTGAGAAATGTTTCGGGAACCAGACTTACCTATAGTTATACTTTATAGTATTCTTCAGAATAAAGACAGGGCGACCGCTTGAACTGGTCAACTGCTAGCGATTGTTCCATTCTTCGACCACTTTGGTCGAAGGTCCCATTGACCAATTATAAGAGACTAGATGACCCGCGCGCGACTTCGTCCGCGCATAGTTTGGAAAAATCCCCATCGCGGCGTGCAGACAACAATTTAAACATCAACAACCACCCCGTGAAACGACTTTTGAAACGACACCACACTAAAGTTTTTCAATTTGGGGGTCCCATTTGACCCTTGAGGTCCTGAAAATATTTTGATTTCAACAACGACACAGTGAAACGACCTTTGAAACGACACCATATTCAAGTTTTTCAACTTAGGGGTCCCATTTGAACCTTGAGGTCCTGAAAATATTTTGATTTCAACAACGACACCGTGAAACGACCTTTGAAACGACACCCTACTCAAGTTTTTCAATTTAGGGGTCCCATTTGGACCTTGAGGTCCTGAAAATATTTTGATCTCTATGACTACACTGTGAAACTAACTTTTAAATAGTCAAAATACGCTGAAATCTGGCTTAAACATATGGTGTATTTATTTTCGTACAAAACGTTCCCGTGGCTGTTTTCAGCAAAACTTTCAGGTACTACTGAAACTTATTTTTGCTATTTTTATATAAGGAATCTACCTGTGAATTTTCAGGTATCTACTACCAACGGTTTCCGTACTACGAAGCATTTTAGTTTTACATTAAAAGCCGTTTTGGACCCCTTACAGGGTGAATTTTCCAAAATCCTTTCTTAGTACACCCCTACACCCAAAAATGAGTACATCCTCCAAATTTCATGTATCTAGGTCCAGCGGTTTAGGCTGTGCGCTGCAAAACGTAAAGTGTATACATTAAAAGCCCTTTATGGAGCGAATTTTCCAAATTCCTTCTTAAGTACACGTTTACACCCTAAAAGGACTACACTCTCCAAATTTCAAGTCTCTACGACCAGCGGTTTAGCCTGTGCGTTGTAAAAACTAAAGTTTTTTTTTTTTACAAAGAAAACGTTCCCCTACCATTTTTCAGGAAAATTTCAGGGATCGCTGAAATACGTGTTTGTTAATTTTATTAGAGGAATCTCCATGTCAAATTTTATGGTTCTACTACGAACGGTTTCCGAAATACAGAGCACTTTTCTTTTAAGTTCATTTTGGACCTCTTAGCTTGCGAATTTTCAAAATTCCTTTCTTAGTACAACCCTACGCATCGAGACAAACACACCCTCCAAATTTCAAGTCTCTACGTCCTGCGGTTTGGTTGTGCGTTGGACCTCGTTGAGTCAGTCAGTCAGGACAAAGCCTTTATATTTGATGGTGAAAAATCTAAATAGACAAAGTTAAGTGCTGTGGTATGTCCGGCCTGAGAATAGACCCCTCCGTCTCCTCCCGTGGAAGTGGTAAAAGCCGACTAAGGGATTACCCGGACTTGTTGATAAGATTCGTTGGTACCGATAAGATTTGTCCTGGCTGCTAGCTTATTATGGAATGTGTTATTACTGGAAGAAAGCGTTAGCCGAGTCAGTCGTGGGAGGCGATGGCAGCGATGAGTTTCCCACTTGTCACCTGTGGTATATTCCACGATTAGATTAGATTTATTTATTTTCAGAAAGATAGTACGCTCACAGTTTACACCAAAATGCTAACAACCTTAAATAATAACTTGAAAATACTCTTAATGCATTAACATTACAATAAAGGCTGTCATTAAAAATATCAATATGTTCAATCTCGTGTAAGAATGATTTTAACGATGTTCAACGATGGGTGCAACCCACTTGGAAAAGAGGCTCTGCTGACACTTTTAGGGAAAAAGGCGTGTGTCTATGTATACATGTATGCTTTCCACACAGTGTGGGAGCAATTCGAGTTTTTAAAGTGAAAATAATAATATGTACTAATTGTGCCTTCCCGGAGTCGGTGGATGGAAGTGGCTCAAAGCTGTTTGTTGAAGCGTTTGTATGTGGGAAGCCTATTTACAGCAGTGGACTTCTACATAACAGGCTGATGATCATGCCCTCCCATGCTGATCTAACTATTAATGTGGCGCTATTATAGGTTCAACCAGTTTCGTCGAACATTTTTAGATAAGGCGAAGAAGGCGAGCGCATGCTCTGATACCATGTTTTTGTGCATAATAAAATAATATAAAAATGATCTTTAGAGTTTTGTAAAATTTGGTGATGACTTCACTAACTCAAATAATAATTAATAAGTTACCAAATGTTTCAAAAATTAAAACGCGTAAGAAGTAAGTCTAAGATGGTATATCAATTTAAAAAGGTGGTATCTTTGATATTTTTTTTATCGTGTGAAGAAGTTCAAATAGTATATCGAATTCATGATTTCACTAGATAAAAAGCTTCAGAATACCATATATTTTTTTCTTCTTGAAATCTGTAAGAACTCTTTTCAAAAAACTTAAAAATTCTAGAGCTCATCATTGACATGCTGTGAACCTATTGCGCCTTAAGTAGATTAGAAAGAACAGGTAGGTAAGTACATAAGCTTTTGGTTCATTCTCATTTATTCTCATTGTAAATATTATTGTATGTAAATGAATGAATGTACGATTAACCAGCGTTTGTTCTCACAGATTTTCTAAACTACACGCAAACAAGCTCACTATTTCTAAAATCCAATAATGATTTTACCATATCGCAAAGTCACGCGTCAACGACCTGTGCAACCAACCCACAGATAATCTACCACAGAGTATCTCACATCATTCAAATCATTCGTGATTCCATTCGTATTGTAGGTATAGGAGTTTCGTACCTCACACTGACTACATCAATGCAGAAAAGCTGCATTACGTTTACCGAGTTCGTTTATTATGCACTAGATGACCCGCGCGCGACTTCGTCCGCGCATAGTTTGGAAAAATCCCCGACGCGGCGTGCAGACAACAATTTAAAAATCAACAACCACCCCGTGAAACGACTTTTGAAACGACACCAAACTCAAGTTTTTCAATTTGGGGGTCCCATTTGACCCTTGAGGTCCTGAAAATATTTTGATTTCAACAACGACACAGTGAAACGACGTTTGAAACGACACCATACTCAAGTTTTTCAATTTAGGGGTCCCATTTGAACCTTGAGGTCCTGAAAATATTTTGATTTCAACAACGACACCGTGAAACGACCTTTAAAACGACACCCTACTCAAGTTTTTCAATTTAGGGGTCCCATTTGAACCTTGAGGTCCTGAAAATATTTTGATCTCAATGACTACATGATTCACTGTGAAAATAACTTTTAAATAGTCAAAATACGCTGAAATCTGGCTAAAACGTAAGGTGTATTTATTTACATACAAAACGTTCCCGTGGCTTTTTTCAGCAAAACTTTCAGGTACTGCTGATCTACCTGTTAATTTTCAAGTATCTACTACCAACGGTTTCCGAAATACGAAGCATTTTAGTTTTACATTAAAAGCCGTTTTGGACCCCTTACAGGGGGAATTTTCCAAAATCCTTTCTTAGTACACCCCTACACCAAAAAATGAGTACATTCTCCAAATTTCAGTATCGCTGAAATACGTGTTTGTTAATTTTATTTAAGGAATCTCCATGTAAAATTTCATGGTTCTACTACTAACGGTTTCCGAAATACAGAGCATTTTTGTTTTACGTTAGAACCGAATTTTGAACCCCTTAGCATGTGAATTTTCAAAATTCCTTTCTTAGTACAACCCTCCGCATCGAGACAAACACACCCTCCAAATTTCAAGCCTCTATGATCAGCGGTTTAGGCTGTGCGTTGGACCTCGGTCAGTCAGTCAGTCAGTCAGGACAAAGCCTTTTAATATTAGATTACGACTTGGAAATAGGCGGAAGCAGCCGGATGATTACGTAGTAGACTGACGTTTGATGTCGATTACCAGTTTGCATTTCATTGCGCAGCGTGTTTTAGCTTTTTTACATGAACATAAATATTTTAAGCACGCTGCGCAATGAATAGCAAACTGGACATCGTAATCAAACGTCAGTCTACTACGCAATAACCGCGCTGCCGTGGTATTCGGGGCCGCGTGAAGCCTCACCGTGAATATTCACGATTTGCGCAGTAAGAAATCTGCACTCGATAAAGTTCGGTGTGTAACGCGTATCATCTACACAAAATATGAAGTGAATTGGCTCAACTCACGGTACCCCGAATACCATAGCTGCCTAGGTATTCAGGGTACAAGTGTGGTGGTTAAGTGAAGTGAAGTGTCATCCATAGATAATGCTGTCATCGAGACAGCCATATGAGAGCATGCATTTTTGACACACCGAACTTTACCGAAGTCAAATATTATCTTACTGCGCAACGTGTGACTTTACCCCGTGACTCGCTCAGCGAGTTCACCGAGCCCCGAATACCACGGCTGGTCCTTGGCATCATGTATCTTGGTACCTATCACAAAGGTGAGCTGCTGGTGCATTTTCTATCACTGTGACATATTTGTATAACTTTACGAAAGCTCTTTCCAATTTATTTATTTCTCTTATCGTTTGTCCGGTAATTTGTGTGAACAAATAATACAGTAACGTTAATGAAATAACAGTAACTAGCCAATCCCCAAAACCTGATAAGATTCAATTAATTTTACTGCAATAATAAATAAGTTATTCCCGCAGCACTGGCAACATTGAATCCCAACAAATTGGCAGCATTAATAAGGTATTGTTTGTCTAGAAATCTTGCTCCTGAACGTAAAAATGGCAGTGTTGTAGGTAACAGGATAAAGTATGGTTATAAATATGATAAAGTTGATTTCTCGCTAATTTGGATGCCAAGGACACCAAGATAAGATCTCAAATCAGATTGAAAGGAATATAAACGTAAGTTGCATACCGGCTGTGACCAAAATATCGAGTTGCACACAGTTCTTTATACATACATACATACATATACACGGTGGGGTAGGCAGAGCCTCAATGGGCCTCTTTTCATAGTAGGTTGCACCATCGTGGACGAGTGAGACGTAAAGACGTGATGAGTGGCGATTTTTGATTGTTTCCGATATTTTGGCACAGTTGCATACGTCATGATCACGGGAAAACTAACTAAAGTATTTGCGAGTAGATGTTATTGGCAGATATATCGATCGAACCTCTTTCTCGCTCTTTCATTACGAACGATACCAATATACCATCGGTTTCATTGTCACACTTAACTCCACCTCGACACACAACAACACTAACGGTATCCGGACGCGTAGCAGGTACTATACTTTTTTGATTCTTACACATTCTCACCACAGGCCACATTCATACTCCAGATAATTGAAAACCATCTTCTCTATAACCTATATATATCTATATATCTTTAGTAATCTTATTTTATATCTTTACAAGTATTTTAATAATTTAAATCACAAGTATATTATTGAATCGTTTTAAACAAAATTTACTCCTGTTCCAACGCAATAAAACCAGAAGAATCAGGCAACAAACACGGCTTGGCTTTATTTGATGATCCTCCTTACTAATAGCTGGCAAGATAGTGCCTCGAGAACAAGACAATACAAACAGCTAACAAAAAAGTTTTCTAAAACAAAATTGGACTGCCTATTATCTACAACTACATCTACACTTCTACACTATCTACACTTCTATATCTACACTAATATTATAAACAGGAAAGATTTGTATGTGTGTATGTTTGTAATAAATAAACTCAAAACTATAGTGCCGATTTCAAAAATTCTTTCACCATGTAATGCTACAGTCACCCTGAGTGGCATAGGCTACTAGGGGGGAAGGAGGAGTGGGGGGTTTCATCCTGAAATTTTCCGTGCGAAGCCGGGACGAGTCGCTAGTGTATCATATAGACAGGGAGGATAATATACGAAGGATAGAGGAAGGGAAAGCCTCAAAACCATGATATAGGTGGTATATTCCGTTCAAAATGTTAATTGCCTTGACGGCCTGGATTAGCCTGAGAGATTATTGGCGTCACAGTTTCACTAGGTGATAGAAGTTAGGCTAGGAGACGTACTCGGGGTGACAAACTATGTAGAAGGTATTGCAATGAGTTTTAGTTATGCACTGTGCCGCAAAGAAAGCGGGTCGGTAACAGAAACCTCAATAACTTCCAAAATATTGGAGTTAGCTTTAACAAATACTAGTGACTCGTCCCGGCTTCGCACGGGTAGTTTCAGGATGAAAAATAGCACAACCTTCCCCCCCCCCCCCCATCCTATCCCCCTCTCCCTGGTAGCCTATATCACTCAGGGTGAATGTAGCTTTCCAATGGTGACAGAATTTTTGAAATAGGCACAGTAGTTTTTGAGTTTATTCATTACAAACATACAAACAAAAATACAAATCTTTCCTCTTTATAATATTAGTGTAGATATTGTAGATGTAGATGCTGTAGATGTAGATATCGTAGATTAGTGTAGATGTAGAAAGACTGTATTATCTTTATCTTCTATACTTATATTAAAGAGGAAAGATTTGATTGTTTGTTTGTTTGCATTGAATAGGCTCCGCAACTAATGAACCGATTTGAAAAATACTTCACTGTTGGGAAGCTACACTATCCCCGGGCGACATAGGCTATATATTATTTTCAAAAAAAATAGGGATCCTTACTAAAACTCCAATAATGTAACCCGAGGTATAAAAAAATGTAACATAGGAGCAATAACTTTAGCAGGTTTTTGTATCTGGTGTGAGGATAGATGGGGCGTTGGAAAGGGGAGAGGGTTAGGGGGGACGGGAGGGAGGGGGGATTCTGACACTACCCGTGCGAAGCCGGGGCGAGTTGCTAGTAGACAAAAACGCGTGAGGTTTTGTTTACGCCTCCTAGATGGTGTCTACAAAGTGAGCTAGTTGTGGGATTAGGGCTATGTTTTCCCTTTGATAGTGGTGTCTGAGTGGATAGAGCTTTGATCAATTTAATAAAGACATTTATTTACAGAAAGAATAATACAAGGTATGTACAAAATACATATGAAACAGTTGTGCTACCTGAAGACCGCTGCAAGCGATCTAAAGGTAGCTCAACTTATCCAAATCACTACCAGACGGAAGCGTCCATAAGATGGTGGCTGCATTGCCACGCTGAATGGCAATTCTAATGTGTTGAGCCAGATAAGAGCCAGCTCTCGGGTCACGCGTCGTCTGAATCAATTTAATTGATTCAGCGGGCCGTAAATTCTATTGTTCAAACGAAGTTTAAGACTCTTTATATTCCTCACATTATCGCATAGAGCGGACTATTTATTTATTGTTTATAATTTTAAATTATGTCTGTAGATATTATAAATGTTTTGTTTTCTTTTGTTATGTTTTCATATATTTTTGTTGTATCTACGCTATCGTTTTATATTCTGTCTGTTCTGTGTTTTTTGTGTGATTGTCAAATAAATATATTTCATTTCATTTCATTTCATCATTTCATTGTTCAAACATTGTTGATCAATCGTTGAAAGCAATTGTAAGCCATTGTGTGTGTAGTTTTTGTTAAGTTTTTATATATCAATCTATGCCTATTTATATGATTTAATCTACAAATACCTTCTTCGACGACGTACAAAACGATTGTAAGAAAATACATTCCAGTCTAATAAGCCAGTTTGAATAACATTATCTATTGTAGTGCCCCCTTGTGACGTCTGTGAAACCTAACTAAAACAAGCTCCATCCATCGCGAGTAAAAAGGCGATCATAGAACGTAATTTTAACGGCAGTACTTCAAAATCCCTTTTTTTATATACTACTGAATGACGAAACAAGTAGGTGATCCACCTGATGTTAAGCGGTAACCTCTGCCTATGAACAGTGCATTACCTCATAGGTCACGTCCACCTAGGACGCACCCTATGTGGCATTGCACTGCGCCCGCCACCCTGAGACATAAAGATGAAAAGTCTCATGTGCCTGTAATTTCACCGGCACCCTTACCCTTCAAACCGGAACACAGCAATGCGAACACAAATGCTTTGCGGCAGAAATAGGTATGGTGGTAGTACTTCCCCGGACGAACTCTTTCACAAAAAACCTCTACTACTACTAATCCAATCCCTTAGTCCAACACCAAAAACACTGAAAGGCTGTAACGAGTATCAATATAAAGCTTAGCGTTGATTATACTTTATGAGTACCCAGCACGAAACCAGTATGTAACAAGTTTTTTGTGAAAAATATATTTGGCAATACAAGCTTTTATACAATTAGTGATCGTAACCGTGTGCTGATCAAAATGAGCCTAAACACGGCCAGTCTACTATTATCCATCGAAGAGTTCCGTTGTCCACCTTCCGTCTCCATCATCAAATCAGCTCGCTGTCACCATCATATTGTATTATCATCGGAACTTGACAGGTATGCCAAATTTCAGCTCAATCAGTTGAGGATAACTGCTTTAAAATTCAGTTGCAAGATTCCACCCGGACAAATTGCAAGTTAAATAAAAGCTTGTTTGTTTTACACGGCCTAGTTTGTAAGATAAGTCGGTATAAAATTTGTCCTGGCTGCTAGCTTATTTAAGGAATATGTTATTACTGGAAGAAAGCGTTAGGCAGAGTCGTAGGAAGCAATGGCGGCGATGTCACGTCTATTTTCCGCGATGGTGCAACCCACAATGAAAAGAGGTCCATTTGAGGCTCTGCTTACCCTTTCGGGGAATAAGGAGTGTGTCTATGTATATGTATGTTTGTATAAATGTTTGTAAAAGCCATTAGTCCAAACTAAAAACACTGAAAGGCTCTAACGAGTATCAATATAAAGCTTAGCGCTGATTATACTTTATGAGTAGCCACCACGAAACAAGTAAGTTACCGAAAATAAATCTCACTAACAAGTGGGCAAAGTGTTATACCGGCCCACTGCGCACAATTAATTAACTTACTCTTCCAGTTCAGGCCCTTCAGCTTCATCTTCAATGAACAAACATCTGTTTATTTTTATAATTATGAAGACATGGCAAATACAGTGGCCAAATTATATTCCACTAATGTATAAAAAAAAACGGTGACACATTGACACGAAAGAAGAAAAAAAAAATTGCTTGACAGTTCACAGAACATTATCTAGCCCCAAGCTAAGCAGAGCTTGTGTTATGGGTACTAGATAACTGATATACTTAATGAAATATATTACATTGATAGATATTGTTTATTATACATAGAAAATACCCAGAAAAAAATATAATAATAATATATATATATATAAATAAATACATTAAATAATAAAATAAAATAAATAATAGAAAGAATCTTTATCTTCTTTCTTTAACGGAAACTAAAAAAATATGAAATGACGCGCGGCGTAGTACTTGCTACGCGACGCCCTTGCTACGTAGCGACCTAGGAAGATGGACTAAAGGCATGGAACTAAGGCTAAAAACGAAACGGTATCGATTATACCAGTCTCATTCTTTTATATGAATGTATTCATGTGTTGGAATGAGACAAGCATAAATCTATCTGTTCTTATTTGTGTAAGTCGTACCAGGCCAAATGTCAAATTACTACTACATTCATGGTAGCAATCTAGGGAGATGTATATGCATGATACCAAAATTCAGGGTACGGAACGGAAAAACGACTGTCGTGTGACAATATATTTGTTTCTCTCTAACATAGGATAGCAAGCTATCTTCTAGGATAGGAGTAAAAAGGAACACTATGCTATTTTAGCACTCAATCCATGTACTACTACATTCATGGTAGCGACGCATCGCAAACGACGGACAAGTTGGTCGTTTTCACATTGCACGATCACAACACGACACGGTATCGTGACGATATTGTCGATGATACCTCTCGTCCGGTTTACTGTAGGGGTTTTGTAAAATTATCAATATTTTACGAGATATTCAATAAAAACCGCTTTTCCGAGCGGCGCGAGGCGTTTTTATCGATTTTTTTGTATCGATAATTCTGCCTGGCATTGGCGCAGTCTTAAAAACCCTTTTTTTTATACAACTTGGTATGACGGTTCTAGCAAAGAGCCCACCTGATGTTAAGCGGTACCCTCTGAAAAACCGCTTTTCCGAGCGGCGCGAGGCGTTTTTTTTTTGTATCGATAATTCTGACTGGCATTGGCGCAGTCTTAAAAACCCTTTTTTTTGTACAACTTGGTATGACGGTTCTAGCAAAGAGCCCACCTGATGTTAAGCGGTACCCTCTGTCTATGAACACTGCATTACCTCATAGGTCACGTCCACCTAGGACGCACCCTATGTGGCATGGCACTGCGCCCGCCACCCTGATACATAAAGATGAAAAGTCTCATGTGCCTGTGATTTCACCGGAAGCCATACCCTTCAAACCGGAAAACAGCAATGCGAGCACTACTGCTTTGCGGCAGAAATAGGTATGGTGTTAGTACATCCTCGCACGAACTCTTTTAAAAAAAGCTCTACTACTATCAAACACTACTACTAACAACTAACACTTGTCACACGCTCACGAGTGTAAAAGCTGTAGTGCATAACTCAGCTAGAGTGCAGAATATGCCTTTATAAAACCATTAAGCAACATTATGTTTTGCAACACGGTTCGCCTGCAACATAGCGCAGTCTCCAGACATCGTATATTGAGTTCCGAAAGTCAGCCCAAGACAATATTTCCTCCTCATAAAGGCTCTTACGATCTACAATGGCCAAGGGTCAGCGTGAGCTTCGAGGTCACGGACAAAAGCTTTCCACAAAAGATCAGCTTCATAACCCTTCTTTTTGCTGTATCATTTATCTTTATCATAGTGCACTGTAGGGTAAAGTATCGAAAGTGCCTCTTTTAACTCTATTGTGTTACTGTTGACCTTACCGGCCTGCCATTACCCTAAGGCATCTGTCGGACTGTTGGCGTTAAATAAAAATGATTATTTTAAATATAAAGATCACACTGGCCCAAATACTTATGCTCAATGAACTACTTACTTGAATTATCAAGTAACTAGGAGTGAAGCCGATCACATAGGGACATGTCATAATACTATCGTCGTCGTTTCGTATGAGGTAGTGCTGGCCTCTGGTGTCAGAGTTTGTCAAGCCGCCCGAGGGCCTCTGACATAGCTTATCGACTGCTATTAATCAATAACAGCCGGGACCGACAGCTTAACGTGCCCTTCGAAGCACAGAGCGATGGAAATCCGCACATAACTTAGAAAAGTCATTGGTGCGGAGCCTAGGATAATACTATGAAACAAGGATATAACTATAGTATTGACCTCGCGTGGACTTCTGTAGCACCAATCAAGCTCATATTATCCCGTAAACTACCTACCAAGTTGGATCAACGGTTCTGCAGCTATCGTCGTACAAACACACATACTTGCAAGCATACAAACATACAAATAGACATACAAACGCCGCATCCTGCAGACCTCACTTCGCTTGGTCAATTATAAATAAATAAATATTACTGGACATTTCACACAACATTATCTAGCCCCAAGCTAAGCAGAGCTTGTGTTATGGGTACTAGACAACTGATATACTTAATATAATATAGGTATTACATACATAGATATTTTTTATTATATATATATATAGAAAATACCCAGAACACCCTGCACAAATATCTGCGGATCGCACAAATATTTGTTCCGAGGCGGGGATCGAACCCGCAACCTCCTGCGTCGCAAGCGAACGTTCGCCCGCCGCGCCACAGAGGTTGTTATCTTTTGGTTTTCAGGATCCTTGTAATTCCAGCCACCGTACCATTCCGCCCATTGTACATAATAATTATGTAATTAAGTTTATTTTTATCATTCCGTACCCAAAGGTTAAAACTAAGACTCCTACCCTATTACTTAGACTCCGCTATCCATCCGTCTGACTGTCTGACCGTCTGTCACCAGGCTGTATCTCATGAACCGTGATAGTTAGACAGTTGAAATTTTCACAGATGATGTTTTTCTGTTGCCAACATTACAAGAAACACTAAAAAACAGAAAAAAACAATTAACGGGGCTCCCATACACCAAACGTATTGTTTTTACCGTTTTTATAGTTAATGGTACGGAACCCTTCCTGCGCGAGTCCGACTCGCACTTGGCGAGTTTTTTTATTTAATGAGGTGTACTACAAAGTAGTTTCTATTCTATTCTATCCTTCTGTGTTGGTCCAATGAAGCATATATGTGGCTCTATTCAACTATCAGGATATAAAATACCACACACACATTAACACTAGCAGCCACTTTGAGAACTCAACTTCCACACGAAAATCCGTGGCTACACTACACCGTGTCGAATGCTTGTCAAAACTCAGACTATGCCCTCTGTCAAAGAAAGCGACAAGCGATTAAATGGCTTTCAGCTCATAACTATGTCGTTAATCGCTTGCACTCTGACCCCGCGTACGCACTTGAGTGATGTTATTCGTTACATAGAGTCATTAAGATATTATCGTGGCCACGTGTACAAATAGAATGATTGATAGCGTGTGGGTGGTGGAAAAATGGAATTAGGGAAGTTTGTTTTTGTATAAATGGGTTTCTGTTAATACAAAATACAAAAAAATACAAAAATTCTTTATTTTACCTCACACGACTATAAGTTACATGGGTTGGAAACTCCTGTGTTAAGTTACAATAAACTGTGTTAGAGAAGTCCCCTCTTTAATTTAATATGTTAGTAAGCCTTGTTAGTAAGCTGTTTGTTAGTAGTAGAGCTTTTTTGTGTAAGAGTTCGTCCGGGGAAGTACTACCACCATACCTATTTCTGCCGCATAGCAATAGTGCTGGCTTTGCTGTGTTCCGGTTTGAAGGGTATCGGTGAAATTACAGGCACATGAGACTTTTATTCATATAAATATCTCAGGATGGCGGGCGCAGTGCAATGCCACATAGAGTGCTTCCTATGTGGACGTGACCTATGAGGTAATGCACTGTTAAAGGCAAACGTTATCGCTAAACATCAGGTGGGCCATCTGCTTGTTCTGTCATTCACATAGTAAAAAAAAAGGTTAAACCGATTGTTTGACCATTTTCCTGCATGTATGTGTGCTGTAATAAAGATACAGGTATGAGGTACAGGTACACTGTAGCCTTAAGAGGTAGCCAGTTATTATTTTTACAGATTTATTACTGTGGCCAAAAACCTAAGTTTTTATTTTCTAACAATAATAATCGTTGGTAAGTGACGATGCGGCCAACGTTGGAGCACGAAGGTCTGGAAGACACCTATTCACTCTAGCCTTAAATATACCCTTATTACAGTTTTCAGGAAAGACAGACGACGGCAGCGAGTTCCACTTGTTAGATTTTCGCATTATAAAGGTGGAACCGAAGCGTTTATTACGAATAGGTAAGTATACTAATGAGGTAAGGATGGTTCTGAGTCGTGCGGCCTATAATGAAGTGATTTGGATCAGTTGAGCTATCTCTGTTAGGCTTCTTAAGTTGATGTATTTTGAACCTAAAAAAAAGAAACATACGTATTTTAAATTTATAAATTCTTGTACGTACCCTTTATACTAACTATTCGATACAAGTTACCGTATATGAAACTTGTAATTCCTCTGTTACCGTTAAAATGGCGTCGAACAAGTAAATTACTTTGTACTACAATTTTGTAAAGCTACCGTTTTAATTACAGCCAGTTTTTGAAACAGCTATGTCATTAATACAATAAGCGCCAATATGATGCAGTGATATGTCGTTTGAAAGGCCTTTAATAAAAGTGAGGTTTCATTTGTGATTTTGTAATTACTAGAGGGGTCGAGGAAGTATAAAAAAAGTTTATAAATCAGCATGCAGCCATTGCATTGCTGTGTTCCGGTTTGAAGGTTAAGGGTGCCGGTGAAATTACAGGCACATGAGACTTTTCATCTTTATGTCTCAGGGTGGCGGGCGCAGTGTAATTCCACATAGGGCGCGTCCTAGGTGGACGTGATCTATGAGGTAATGCACTGTTCATAAGCAGAGGTTTCCGCTTAACATCAGGTGGGCCATCTGCTTGTTCCGTCATACAAGAAGTATTTTTTAAAAAAACTCGCGCCTCGCCCCTTCGCTACCGTCACTCACTCAACTAACTTTTAGTACAATTTTTATATTTTTTTTTTTTTCTCAAACCCCCTCTATTAATTGCAAAATCAACAACGAAATCTATTTATTTTATTTTTTTTATTCTACCATATAAAAATAGATATAAAAAACCATTATGCCATATAGAAAATAATTTAAAATAATTTAAAAATAATTTAATAATTTAATAATTTAAAACGACACTTCACCAACTTGTGAATCTCATCATTCAAATAAACAGGAGCTAAAATGAAGGTACAGAAATGTCGGTAATATCATATTTCAAATTCTTTTTCTGAAACTCGCATACATGTTTTAATTAATTCGCTTGTAGAAAGTGGTGGTTATTACGCATAATTATTTCTTAGAGCTCGTTCATTATTCCAGCTATTCTCATTATAGACTGTGTTTAATCAACGGTCGCTGATTGCCTGTTCAGTTGATGAGTGTTTTATCGTTAAGAAAATAGAGCGTGTTTTACAGGAATTGCGACGGCAAATTATTTAACGAAATTCGGCCATAATTCAACGGAACTCAGCTAGTTTTCAATTTTCGTTTTAATTTGAGTTAGTTAACAGAAACGTTATAAATGGGTATAAACGTAATAGTGGCATTATTATAAATTATACGTGGATGTCGTAAATGCCAACTAATGGATTACCCGGACTTCCTGATAAGATTCGTTGTTATAAGATTTGTCCTGGCTGCTAGCTTATTATGGAATGTGTTATTACTGGAAGAAAGCGTTAGCCGAGTCAGTCGTGGAAAGCAATGGCGGCGATGAGCTCACCACTTGTCACGTCTATATTCCACGATGGTGCAACCCACTGTGAAAAGAGGCCCATTGAGGCTCTGCCTACCCCCCTTCGGGGAAAAAGGCGTGTGTCTATGTATGTATGTATAATAATGAGCTGTTTTTATCATATTGTCATATAATGGGGTATATAACTTCAAAATCATTTTATTTCACAGTATTTTATTTTATTTTATTGTCAGGTAGTTATTACAGCGGTTATGGTATCGGAATACAAAATTAACAAAATTAATTACTAGTGCTCATTGTGAGGTAATTTATCTGACTGTATAATGTGTATATTATAACACACAATAGTATTATTATTATTTACTAGTAAAAGTGCTTTTTTGTGAAATAGTTCGTCCGGGGAAGTACACCTCCATACCTATTTCTGCCACAAAGCAGTAGTTCTCGCATTAGTACTGTGTTCCGGTTTGGGTATGGGTACCGGTAAAATTACAGGCACATGAGACTTCATCTTTATGTCTCAGAGTGGCAGGCGCAGTGCAATGCCACATTGGGTGCGTCCTAGGTGGACGTGACCTATGTGGTAATGTGTTGTTAAAGGCAGAGGTTACCGCTTAAAATCAGGTGGGCCACCTGCTATTTCTGTCATTCACGAAGTAAAAAAAAACAATGGTAACATAAAAAGTCCTGATCCAACACTATGGTCCCCTGTGTAGTGTTTATTGAGAACAGAACACCGTGGTACCGCTACACCCAGACCCGGAAAAAATATTTTCAGATATACAGACATTGGCTCGCAGCAGGAATCGAACTGCAACTCTTGTTTCTAAGCCAACTACTCACCCACCATAGAGGTTGTCACAGTTGTTACCAGTGCTTATATACGTCCACAGTTTGTTCCTAAGACTCCTTCAACTGTTATTGACTATTTGGGGGACGTAGAATATATAGTGCATTAATTTAAAGAGTCAGAAGAGGCGTGTAGGGAAATGTTATTTCTTTAAAATAATACCGTGGTGTGTCCGGCCTAAAAATAGACCCCTCCGTCTCCTTTCCTGGATGTCGAAAAAGCCGACTAAGATTACCCGGACTTGTTGATAGGATTCGTTAGTATAGGATTTGTCCTGGCTGCCAGCTTATTAAGGAATGTGTTATTACTGGAAGAAAGCGATAGCCGTGTCAGTCGTGGGAAGCAATGGCGACGATGAGCTCACCACTTATCACTTCTATATTCCACGATGGTGTAACCCACTGTGAAAAGAGGCCCACTGAGGCTCTGCCTACCCTTTCATGGAAAAAGGCATGTTTTGTTTATGTTACCTATATGTAAAGGCAGACTTGTTATTATTGTTGTTGTTATATGTTATTAGTTAGTTATTGACTACATGTTTAGAATTGATTTGTTTATAATTTTTCTTAAGAAATGGTATTTTTTTGACCTGTAAATTTATATTTTGAAATAAATGGATTATTCCGATTATTCTGTTATCCAGCAGTATTTATTTAACAAAGTCACTCTAAAAGCAGTTTATCCTGACATGCCGACAGACTAATCACGAGGCTCTAGCCGGTTTTAAACTAAGCCTTATATACACCTAGCTTGGAGGTACAACGGTATTTTCCATCGTTTGAATTTTTTCACAAAGTATTGCCAGAACTGTTGCTATGTTGTTGAAAATTAGCAGATTGAGGATCCAAAATACACTTTTACGAGTAAGCTTTGAAGACGGAGAAAGGAGAATGCTGTAGCTAGTATATAGAAGCTTTCAGATTATTTACAGAAATAATAATACAACTAACTACAGGTCTAGTGCGTAACTGAGGCAGTCCCTGAGGTATGGGAGCGGTACGGGAGAGGTGTTTTCGTCTCTAATTATCAGATGACATGTGACATAATGTACGAACGACGTAACGAAAACACCCCTCCCGTACCGGTCTCATACTTCAGGGACTGCCTCAGTTAAGACCTTTTAGATATTTTATAGGTTACATTTCGGGGAATGCTTCCAGGAACTTCACGATCTGATCCCGCCATCTCTTTTTCATCATAGAACAAGCAGGCGCACGGCTCGGTACCTCCTTACGTCCTCATTAGTATACCTTCTATTCTTACTAAGCGGTTCAGTTCTGCCTCTATAATGCGAACTTCTAAGGAGTGGAATACGCTACCGTCGTCTAAAATTCAGTAATAGGTATACATTAAAACAACAATTAAATTCAGCACGACCAATAACACGTCTCGCTATTATCTAACTATGTTCGTTTAATTTGATTCCACGAAATTAACTGTACATTTTTATCAAGTTTTGATGAAGTTGTTTCGAATTTTCACTAAAATTAGTATTTTGTTGTTCTATGTTTGCCCTAGGGAATCAATTATACTGAAATTACTCCCTCTGAGTTGTATACAGTTAACTTGTAATTTATTCCCGTGCATGGTTTGTGAATAGTGCGAGTAGGTAGGTAGGTACATTTTTAAAATGACTGTAAATTATGATTGGTAGTCTGGGCAAAATTGTTGATACAATGTGTCGAAATCATGACGTGATAGCTTACTCTTTTACTTTTATTTAACGACCTTTTTTTTCTTTTTTCTTTTTTTAAATTTATTTATCATTTAAACTTATTATTACAACATATAACATAAACATAGCACTTTAAAAACCACAAAGGTTTGCAAACAAATAATGCTATAAGCGAGTCTTACTGAACCGATACAATAAAACGAGTAAAGTAAACAACGTACGTACGTAGGTACTTTTAGATTAATAGAAACAATTATTTTAGTAAATAGGTACAAATATACATTAAATACATCTTACTTCTGGAACTAGGTAGATGCAATATTTTTACGTGTGGCGCGGTGGGCGAGTAGCCGGCTGGGATGCAAGAGGTTGCTGGTTCGATTCCCGCCGCGTGACAAATGTTTGTATAATCTGCATATACTTATTCCGGGGTGTGTGATTGCACCATGGTACTCCTAGTTCCTGGTACCCACGACACATGAAATCCTAGTTTGGAGACAGGACTATGTATTGGGTTATGTATGTATTTGACTATGTATCTGTTGGGCGTTGTCATGTTTTTAAATTTATTCTTATAATTAAATAATTGTTTTGATTGTTTTCAGAAATTAAATTAATATAAGATGATAACATATAGCTTGAACATTTTAACATTTTAATTATCAGTTCAACTGAAAAAAAAAAAAAAAAATTGGCTTCTGGCAGTATAAAGTCATCGAAACTTTGACATGACTACAAACTTACTAAAATCAGGCAGACCATTGCCTTGAAGAAGGGCCTGTAAAAGATGATAAACAAATATAAATTTAAACAATTGTCCCGTTTATTTTACAGGGATCAAATTCTAAAATTATAACAAATCTTTTCAAAACAGAGCACACCCTTATTTCAGTATCCTTAGACAAAAGCGTTCTCTCAAATCTACTTCTTCAGCTTATCTGTGACGTACTTACCTCCTTTAGGAAAGATATCTACTTCAAGGAAAGTATCTACTTTTAGGAAAGATGCCGTAAAAGCACTAGATACGCTTTTGTTCCTGAAATAGGATGCATTCTCTCCGTGTAGAGCGAAGGCATCGAATAAATAGAACTGATATATTTCAGCAAGCGTCGTATTGAGGATGAAACTGCAGGGGATGTTTTGAGAAATGTTATTTTTCACACCACTTGCTAGACAATGTCCAATTACATATCATGCATCCTCTCATGAAAGGAAGTGGGCAACCGCTGACCCAGGTCAAAAATAAATAAACCGGAACCTCTTCATGGAAGCAATTAGTACGATTCTAAATGTTGTCCTATTAATTTTTTCCTATTTTTTTTTGTTTTGAGTCTTTGTCGACGTTATTAATGCCAATAAAAAAACATTCTACTACTAATAGTCTCTGAGCTAAGCCGCAGTCAGACAAACAGACGGATGGATATGGCGAAACAATAAGTTTAATGGTTCGGAAGTAATGCTCGGACAAACATACATACATACATACAAACGCCTATTTTTCCAAGTTGACTCAGAGAACTCGCTTCGCTCTTTCAATTATATAGCAAATACATAACTATACCACAGATTAAATAATACTATACACTATACTATACTACAATATCATCACGTATAGAATTTCACGTGTAGCGTTTGGTGTATCGTGACAGGAGCTTTTCTTCCAGGGCCCTTATTCGCTATTACCAAACGTGACATAACGCGGGCTCGTTACAATATCGGCGTGGAATTATCGTTCAAAATACATTGTGATGTCACACGTTATTGGCAATCTAATCTCCTATGGTCGTAGCGAATAACAGCCCAGGACTCCCAATTCATGAAAGTCCTTAGTCCAAGCCTGTCCCGCTCTAATATTACACGGTCGAATCGCAAAGAGCCTTCCTTGGTAATGGACTCTTCGCCCGTAGCCTGTAGAGTACTCCACTCCATCGTTGAAACGTAGCATTTTTACTGAAAACTTGACATTTATATTTTCAACATATTTCAAAGTTTCGTCAATTTTTCCGCTTAATTTTTGCACGTATTTTTTTCTACCTCTCTTCAATTTGGGGTTCGAACACTATAAGCGGGCATTTGTTTTAATTTTCGAATCGCGCTTCTTTTTGTAAAACCTCGTCATAGGCTTAGAAATAGGGTCCTATTGGCACACTTTGTACCTACAAAATTACAAAAAACATTTGAATTTTCCGTTGGTTTTTTACTAAATTTTCGTGTTTCTAAAATTAGATACCTGCGAATTTTTTTACCTTACGTCACGGTACCCCATGCCAATTCAGCACGATTAATGATCCTCTCAACAACAACTCCGTATTTATTTAACTTTCTTTATATTATAATTAATTGCGGCAGTCGGAAGCCAGATGGTTCACGAAATATTATGATTATAACGACGGGCACTTATGCGATATCATTTGAGGACTGAAAAATGCCGTCAGTAAATAATGAATAAGGTTTTCAGGAGGGTACTGTCACTGGTTCGTTATTTTTCCCCCTAGCTTCAGGTAAATGGGCAGAAATGACGAATGCTTGAGATTGTAAATTATGCTGTATAGTATTTATTTATTCATCCATAGACATTGTCACATGTACTTAGATAAGTCATCAAAACAAATAATATTATAAATAGAAACGTCCTAAAGTCTAAATCACATTTTATAACTATACTGATTCTCAACATTATTTCAAATTCAAATTAATTTATTGCGATATATGGGTTAGTTAGTGCTACAAAACGTTAAATCACGTTATTACGTTGTTACATCGTGTTAGTTAACTGTTCAGCCATAATCGACGTTTAACGCATGCAAAATATATATCAGTATTTAAAATAACTATGAATTAAAAATAAAAAATCACCTAGTCCTGTTTAGTCACCTATTCCTAGTCATTCACATTTTTATCACCTAGGAATTCTTGTGTACTATAATAAGCTTTTCCTGTTAGCATCTTTTTCAGTCTTCCCTTGAACACATTAAGACTGGGAGCATCTAGTACAGATTTAGGAAGATGATTATAAACACGCACAGCCATACAAACTACACTCTTGCTATACAGAGATGTTTTGCTTAAAGGAAAACATATTTGATTGATGTGACGTTTACTTTTACACTTTATAAAAAGGTCCTTATTATTTTTCACAAATGTCGAAATTTCATAGACAGAAAGGAAATTTTAAAGACATTAGTATTTTAAGTTCAGTGAAGTATGGCCTACAGCTATCAGTTTTCTTAATTTGACATATGGCTCTTATACACTTCTTTTGGCTGATAAATACTCGCTCTTTTAAAGTTGAACTGCCCCGTATTTTTATTTCAGCAAAAGCATCGTCAAATTGTGTATAATTATGGTCTATGAATGCTACGTTACGTCACTCGTTGCCGTCACAAAGACCGACTGAGCAAAGTGAGTGATCACTCACTTTATAAGCTTCAAAACTATCGTTCCCTAAGGCCGTCCATACTTTTTTATTTTGTTCGAAGGATTTATCTACGAATGACAATGAACAAAAACAACACTGGAAAAACAATCAACATTCAATACTCAATACTCAATATATTTATTCATTTCATTGGATCAAACATTCTTCTTAAATAATGATATATCAAAGTTTATTTTACCCTTTTCAGGGCGGTTAGTCCCACATAATTCCGGTCCTCCCCGGACCGGTTTATTCGTAAATTAATTTTCTACTTTGAAGACAAAAAAAAGGTCTCCTAGTTTCAAAATAGTCGCAAAATCAGTTATCGCTATCTCAAGAAGTGATGAGCTGTGATAATCAAAAAACAAAACAATTTGAATAAAACGCCACAAGTGAAACGTTGCCTGATAATCCGGGTTTCAGATTCCTTACCTGAAAACAACTCGTGCCTGTAACAAGTTACAAAGCCTTAAGAACAAGAATAATTAGCAGCTGATTAAAATGATAATTTGCTGAATGGAGACGGATTAATAACGAGCGCCTAATACGAGTTCGGAATTACATTATTTAACAAAGGTTTATGGTGGAATAAGATTACCAGAATTATGTACCATAATATACCAGAAATATTTTAACCATAATAGTAGATTATGCACTTAGGGAATAAAGCAGTGTCTAACGTCGCGGCTAGCATAATGAACGAGCGTAACGAGGGACTCTAGAGTTAAATAGAGTCCTGAGTGAAGCGAGAGGTTCAAGGTGCCCAAGACGAAGACAGGCTTTATTCCAGGGGAGCATTCTCTACTATTCATATCTTCTGCGAGACAATAAAAATTCACTGAAAATCACAAAACCAAACGCCGTCTTCTGTTTCACATTCTTTCTAAACGTATTTTTTTTAGTTGTTCTTATTGTGGCCAGTTCGATTTTCGAACAAACCTCTTTACTTTACTCTTTACATTTAAGTTTTCCACGAGTTTCTACACGAATTTGACGTTCCAAATTCAAATCACTTCATTCCCTAGGGAGTTTCATACAACTTCATATAAGAGGTAATCCTCTTAAGGGATATGAAGTTGTAAAGCAGTAGTGCTTGCATTGCTGTGTTCCGGTTTTAAGGGTAAGGGTGCCGGTGAAATTACAGGCACATGAGACTTTTCATCTTTATGTCTCAGGGTGGCGGGCGCAGTACAATGCCAAATAGGGTGCGTCCTAGGTGGGCGTGACCTGTGAGGTAATGCACTGTTCGTAGGCAGAGGTTACCCGCTTAACATCAGGTGGGCCATCTGCTTGATCTGTCATTCCAAGTTGAATAAAAATAAAAAATAAACTGTCTCAACACCGTCGACGTTCGCGACAAAACCTCTTTAACGTAGACATCGGACATCTGAATCAAGTTTGTCAGTTGTCAGACCTTTTTCATGAATATATGATATCTTTTTCAACCTGTCTAGAGTCTGCGACCTACATCATTGTCTCGTGGAACAAGATGGAGGGAGGATCGGGAACATCATTCTAAACCGTTACAGCGGATCTTATTATTATGATATCAAGTGGCTGATTATTCTTGCCTATTTCGGAGTAGATATGATTCAGTTAATTAATTTGAAAGTTGCTCAACTGAAACTACTTACTGTCATTCGACGTACACAATGATATGTATTGTAGGTATGTAACATAAGGTGGCGCTGCGTGACGCACCGAAATACATCGCAGATGTGGTCTAAAAGCTTGTTATTTCATCAAACTCAATGTCTGAAAGAGAGACACTGTGAAAAATGAAAGCCAGTACCAGATCCTTTGGTTGAAATTCAGAAAATTTCGATACTTACTTGCGAAACGGCAATATATATAAAACTTACTTAGTTATAAATTATATACTTAGTTATATTATACTTAGTCACGTACATAGCAGGTAGATACCAATAGCATTATTATATTTTGTTCAAAAACAATATCTCAACCCAAGTCAATGCACAAATTCTCTGAGCGAAGTCAAGAACCTAACCTCACACTCTTCCTTTTCACAACTCCAATTTCGTTAAAGGAAAGTTAATCCTTCAGCGTCTTGTATTTTCAACGTATTTCTACACTTTCTATCTCTTTGCTACCTGCTAGTAAATTCATAGCTTCGTGAAGCTGTCCCTGGAATTTACAATTGAGATTGAAAAATAAATTCTTGTTACCTTGTCTGTCCTGACTCCTGAGTAAAGTATGCTATATTTGATTCAATACAGGTACAATAGGTGCACTAACAAATAGTAGAGCTATTTTGTGAAAAAGTTCGTCCGGGGAAGTACTACCACCATACCTATTTCTGCCGCAAGCAGTAGTGCTCGCATTGCTGTGTTCCGGTTTGACGGGTAAGGGTGCCGGTGAAATGGGGAGCCACAGGCAAAACTAATCTCAGATGGCGCCACCATCGCTAGTGCTTGTCATTTAGTGGTCTTGTTTTTTTCTCATACTAAAATTATCAATTTTTGACATAACTAATACTGTCCACTTTTGACAGTTTTTTTTTAACATTGATATACCCTTTGTTTGGCTATGAAACAACACCAGCGATTATGCTCCACCTAGCGTGATAAATAAGCAGTGTGTCTCCCCATTACAGGCACATGAGACTTTTCATCTTTATGTCTCAGGGTGGCGGGCGCAGTGCAATGCCACATAGGGCGCGTCCTAGGTTGACGTGACCTATGAGGTAATGCACCGTTCATAGGCAGAGGTTACCGCTTAACATTAGGTGGGCCGTCTGCTTGTTCCGTCATTCAAGTAGTATAAAAAAAAACTGTTTCCACCATTTGCGAAAAAGAGACGTCGTTTATTTTTATTTTATTTAATATTTAAAATCCTAGTATTTTTTCGTTATCGTGGGTTTTTTGTAATTTTGGTGACATTAATCAATGTAGCTCGTTTAAAGAACACATCTGTAGTGAAATGAGATGGAAATACATATATTGCGTGACTTTTGAAATTGGTGGAAATTTTCTAATTAAGTTGTAGTAAAACTGCCACCGTTTTACTAAAACATATTTTGACTGAGAACCGTTGCAACCGTTACCGTTGTTACAAAGAACCAGTGTGATGAAAAACCTGTTTGCACATGCCATCTATTTGACTTTTCAATTCCATGACGAGTGTTTTCTACCGATGCTTTTTTTCATCGTTCGAGCAAGTTTTAAAACTGGCAAAATTTTGCCAGTTTGCAAGGACACTTCACTGGCTTGTTATATGAAAAATTTAAAATATATATTTTGTGATCATGGAAACGGCTTTAACGATTTCGGTTAAATTTGGTATAATATGGGGTTTATGGGGGCAAAAAAACGATCTAGCTATGTCTCGTTTCTGGGAAAATGCAATTTTACACAAAAAAACCAGCCATGTGCGAGTCGGACCCACGCAATAAGGGTTCCGTAACATTATCTATAAAAAACCGAGCAAGTGCGAGTCAGACTCGCGCACGAAGGGTTCCGTATCATTATTTATAAAAACGACAAATAAAACACGTTTGTTGTATGGGAGCCCCCTTCAATATTTATTTTATTTTAATTTTTAGTATTTATTGTTATAGCAGCAACAGAAATACATCATCTGTGAAAATTTCAATTGTCTAACTATCACGGTTCATGAGATACATCCTGGTGACAGACGGACGGACAGCGGAGTCTTAGTAATAGGGTCCCGTTTTACCCTTTGGGTGTGAAACCCTAAAAATACCCCGAAAAGCCGAGCGAAGCTCTGTCTCAGAAGATATTGGCAATAAAATTCGTTCGATACCCGCTGTGGAATAAGTGACTGAATGATCTGTAAATATTTATTCCAGTGGTACTGGTATTTCGGAGGATCAAAATTATGTATATGACTGTTGGTTTCTATGTTATGTATGGTTTATGTATTATCATTAAACAGGTTAATACCAATAGTATTGTATTCATTTAAATCACACGGATCATAAATCGTCTTATAAACTTTTACTCCTGTTCCAACGCGACCAAACTTAGAAGAATCAGGCAACAAACACGGCGCGCGCTTTATTTGATGATCCTTCTTACTACTAGGTGGGAAGTGAGCGTGGGTGCCTCCAGAAGAAGATGTTGATGCATAGGAAAAGAGTATTTACATTAGAGCCACCCCAAATTATGTCCCTATCTAACTCAATAATGTGCAGGTAAGTAAGAACGGGGCAGAATAGAGCACGCGAAACAAATAGCGAACGAAAATTACGAAAAACCGTAACTATCTCAAGTAAATTACTATTTTCAAAAATCTAAACTCATTGTTTTATAAACACATATATTGAAGGCAACTTGCCTTCAATATTTTGAAACAATCATTAAAATCGCTTCATATCAGGCGCTTGGAAGCAGTAGGTTTTTTTTGTATTATCCTTGGGAATCTTTGTTTTTTTTTCTGTCAAAAGCAACAGCAAATTAAAACAGTAAACTTAGCTTCCTATTCTTGACTATTGTTATACCTATGATATGTTTTTTTTTATTAGTTGGGCCATCCGTTTTCGAGAAGTAGGCTTTCTATGAAAGGTCAAATTGCAGTTTTGGGTCTATAATCTCCTGAAGTAGATAAAAATAAATGAAAATAAAATAAATAATGCTGGACAGTTCACACAACATTATCTAGCCCCAATCTTGTGAGACTTGTGTTATGGGTTCTAGATAACTGATATACTTAAAACAATATATTACATAGACAGATATTTTTTATTATACATAGAAAACACCCAGAACACCCTGCACAAATATCTGCAGATCGTACAAATATTTGTTCCGAGGCGGGAATCGAACAAGCAACCTTCTGTGTCGCACGCGAACCTTCGCCCGCCGCGACACGGAAGTCGTCAGATAAAAGTAAATTGTAAAAGTGATCGCAATCTACTCTTCAATATTTTCAATAACATAACAGTACGGCTACTACCTGAACAAAGGATTAATTGCCCCTGAACTCATTTACACAATGAAGGCAGGTCGGCTCAGATTTTTTAGCATTTTGCTAAAGTTTATTAAAATCCAAACATATTCCGAAACCTGCCACTAAAACCCGCTAAAAAAGGACGTATAAAACAGAAATAAAATATAACTTTCATCCGAACTCTGTGATTTAAAACATTTCAGTGGTGGTTGGTTATTTATCGCCCAGAGATTTAGGTCGACGCACATCACTTCGCCCAATGGGTTTAAAAATAGCCGATGTACGCAGGTTGAACATCAAAGGGCCATTTTTAGGGTCCCAAACGGTGCTAAACAAACCCTATTTCCTAAGCCTAAACCGTCCATCCATCTGGATTACTAGTTTTCGGTCCACAGACCGGTATCTAAGCAGCTGTAAGAGGTAGCCAGTGGTTTTTTTACAGATTATGCAGGTATTGTTTATGAACGCAGTGTAATGAGGAGTTTTCCAAGGTATCATTGTCAGTTTAATTATTTCATCGTCAAGAGATGGCACTCGCGTAACTATTGTTATTTACCTACTTTTTAAATTTTGTCATGGCAGTGGAGAACTTCGTTCAGCCAACGTAAATAGTTTAAAAAATACAAAATCCTGTTAAATTATGTAACTCAAATTTCAAAATAAACATTAGTTTCGAAGCATTTGACGAAAGCCTTTTCGGAAACATGTGATGTCGCAGTATTCTCTAGTTAACCAAAAACCTGTTACCAGTGCTGGAAAAACACCTCTATGATAGAAAAATAGGATTACATTTATCCGATTTCCCAATTTTCATTTCTTTATTGTGTTTGTTCCGCCATATTTGATGAAATAACTTTAGTTTACTAAATAAACTGTCAAAATCAGGTTTAGTTTGCTTCTGCGCTAGTGATGAATAAATAAAATACAAAAGAATAGGGAACTTCCTCCTTTTTTTTAGAAATCGGTTGAAAATTAACAAGTGATGCTTATATACAAAATAATAACAAGTAGGTACTTTCATTAAAGCTAAGGCTAAACCAACGCGTTCAGCCTGCGTCCGCGGTGGCGCGCACGATGGCGATCCCTTGTCTTACCATTGATGCACCGTGCACGCCATTGAGGTCGCAGGGTGAACGCGTTGGTTTGGCCTTAGCTTAAAAATATGTTATCTACACTCATATCGTAAAACCCGGATTAAGAACTCAAAAATAGCGTTTTTATAACATACTAGTGGAATGCCCGTGACTTCGTCCGCGTGTACTTTTCCATACAAACTTAAACACCCCGCTGCACAACCTTAGGTGTAGAATTTCTAGAATTCCTTTCCTGTTGCACCCCTAGACCACAAAAGGAACGTACTGTCCAAATTTCAGGTCTCAAGGACTTATAGTTTAGGCTGTGCGTTGATAGTCTCTCAGTCAGTCAGTCAGTCACGCAACGATTTTATAGATATTGATTTTATACTACCTTCGCCTTTAATATTACCTAATTCTATCTATCTATTCAGCCGGTAACACCCACTGCTGAGTAAAGGCCTCTTCTCTAGAACGCCTAATTCTATTAATTACCTAATTAGTAAGAAAAATACTTTGAAGCAGTATTTTCTTACCACAAGAATGCCTTTAAATAACTTTATTTCATTAAAGTACACGGCCAAGGAGGTTTTATTCAATTTTGACTCATTTATGATGTTGCTTAGAGAATAAAAAAAAAACTGGGTGATTGTATGCATGTTATGAGTATATATAACACACATATATACATAGTAGCGAAAAAATTCTACGTCTATGCATATATATGTGTTATGTTATGTTAAAAGACGACTGCTAACCGTACCGCGATAATATACTCTTTTTTTTTTAATAAATCTTGAACAAAAATGGCGTTTCCATGTCTGTCTCCATCGAGCAACGCAGGCCTCCGTACCGGAGGGGAGACGCCTTAGAGCTGTCAACCGATACATATTTATTCAGAAATTTTTGGGGGGGGGCTTCACGCACTCACTTACAGTTTGATGCACACTTTTGTAACCAGTCGTTCTATCGCTATAAACGCACACATCTATAAACAGCAACACATCAAAAATCTTTATACACACATAGATGCTTTCTGTGTACAAACATCATGTTATGTCACAAAATTGACAGTAACACCCGTTCTAGGGACTTCCAGCACTCAAGTCGATAAATTAATAGTATCGATAACTTTTTGGTAGGAACTTACTTTGCCTACTGTATATATTATGTGCTACCATCAAGGGTCATTGAAGGGATTTAAGGGCGGCTAGGTATGGGGGGAAGGGTTGAACGCTCTCTGTGAAGGAGGAGTTCCGGAGTAGTTATCGAGGATAACATACAGATCATTTTGTGGATCACTATGAAATTTTAGATTAGTAAAAGGTTGTAGTAGGCTGGAGAGAGAGGGGGTAAACGCGGAAACTTAGAGAATAGAGAAAAAATCAAGAAAATTTTGAGTACCTACCCCAGGTACAACCACTAGCTCATGAGATGATTAGTTCTTGGGAAAATTTAATTAGAATTTTGTTCAAAGCATACAATAATTTCATAAAACTATGGGTCGGCAAGTCAAAAGAGACGAAAGGAAAGGAAAGGAAAAAACGCTTTACTTAGCTGCCGTCAGCCTTCTAACCTACATAATCCATGTCGGTTCTGGCCACGAAATATACGATGTATTATATCTGTCTGTCACTGTTATTGTCAAAAACCAAAAATCATGGTCCTAAGTGCCAAAAAACTACATTAGTCATTAAAATGTAAAATAGTTTTTTTTTAAATTTCAGGCATAATTATCCCACGTTACATGGGATCCTAGTGTAGGTATGTGTTTGGTGTGTTAAGTTATGTTAATGTTAAACAATGGTAGGTAAAGTAATACTTAGCGCTTTATCTAGTGAACAGAAAATCGCGTTGAAAAAATTATACCTAGCAATTTTTTTTTAAATTCTTTGGTCAATCAAAGAATAAGATTTGAATAGGAAAATCCCACGACACAGTACGGACACTCATGACACGACTTTTCTTGAAAATGAGTAAATGAGTTCAAACTGGGAAATGCTTTTGTTAATTTATAGTGATCACGTATCCCACAACCTAGGTAGGCATGCAACTTTTTACGAAAAACTATCACACCTCTAGATTTGTAATATCACATAGTAATTTAAATTCATGTCAAGATGTCGTTCCCCTCTGGCTATGCACAATTTCATTTGGGCATACGCGTTAGTAACACTGTTTTCGCCCGATCATTAGGGCGAGCGAAGCGAGTCCTCTACTATCCCATGCAATTTTGTGGTACACTTAACGAAAAAACTATCCGTTGTAATTTAGCATAGTAATTTAAATTCATGTCTTTGTTTAAATATAAATAATCACGGAAAAAAAAGCTTGCTAGCCCTCACCAAGCATGTTTTGCTTTTGCTAGTAATAAAATTGTATCATGATGGGCCGATTGCTCTGTCAGACTGAACCGATCGTGTGACGCATAGAGTAAAACAGTGTGACAGTGCTACAAATACTGAAATGCCGAATCGTTACATTTTCAGCTGTAAATCAAGGTCTGGAACATCGAATTTACGAAAAGATGGTGTTTTCTTTCACATTGTACCTTAGTGAATTTCATTATATATATATATATATTTATTTTTATTTTATTTTTTGTTGCTGGACACAGTTCACACAAGATTATCCAGCCCCAAGCCAAGCACAGCTTGTGATATGGACTAGATAACTGATATCCCTAGTACAGTACATTACATAGATATTTATTTTGCATTAACATAGAAAATACCCAGAACACCCTGAACAAATATCTGAAGATCGTATAAATATTTGTTCTGAGGCAGGAATCAAACCCGCAACCTCCTGCGCCACAGGCGAACCTTCGTCCACCGCGCCACAGAGGTCGTCAACTTATGGCATAAAATGAATAATTTCAAATTAAAATCATAACAGTTACCTACCTTGTTACATACCAATACCTTCATGGTGATTGGATTAACGGTTAGAAAGTTAGGTTAGGCTAGGCTATGGCTCCCGAATAATATAAATCAAATTTCAATAGCTTGTAAAACATATTAAACGAGCATTTATTTTATCGATAAAAAATCTACTTTATTATTGAGGCACATCACTAATTTAGTAGTATAAAAGAAAACACGGGCAACTCACATACAGGAATTTTTGAGAAATAAAAAAAACTGTTAAATGAGCACAAAGCTATTTCAGTGTGCATTGAGGCTGTTATTGTTAGCAGTTGCTTATTTAATTAAAAAAAAATTAGGTTTACCAACAGTCTACACATGTATGTCGGAGAGAGAAGTCATATGATGAATATGGAGAATAGATCTACTGAGATTGAAGGCTTATAAACACCACGTGTATGGCTGCGAACAATCGTATTCTGTCGTGTCGCGCCACCCAAACGAATGCGCCCGAGTCTTGTTTACGCAAAGACGCAAAGCGATCGATGCTCGGATATAAAAGGAGCGTACGAAAGCGCCAGAGCTCATTATTACATCGGCGTTGGCAGAGTGCACACGATTTAATCAACAAAATACAAAATCAAGTTCAAAGTCAGTTTGAATAAAATCTTAGTGAAACCTCTTTTGTGTTTTCCTCAGTTGCACGAGACCCACTGGAAAGCCCCTAAGTTGCCTTTTGCCGCTCGGAGGGATCTTGAGGATCCGACATGCATATATGAAGAGGTACAAACTATATACCTATCTTTAGCTACAGAAGAAACCAATGGGGGCTTTTCATTTTCGTTTTTTTTTAAATTCAATTTGGCTCAGTTGATGGCCCTAACTCAACTGTGGTTGTCAAAATCAACAAATGCATCGTACCTATGTTATTTTGTGTGATAGTAACAAAATACCACGAAAATATATCACTTCGTTGTTGACTTTTACATTTCACTTTATTTTTACAGTTAAGTACACAGCAGCGACATCTATTTTCAAGGGTTTATAGATGATTTGGTATGGCCGTGAAAACCCCTCATTATAGGCAAACACAACGTGCAAAGATTTTACAGTAACCTCACAATGGGCGATCAACGATTTTTTTAAAGCATCTTTATTTACTTTTACCTGAAAAGAGTAAAGTTATTTAAGTATGATCAATATTGCCGATTTTGATAAAATTAACCACGTAGTTTTATTCTTATTATAAACTAGAAGCAACCCGCGATTTCACTCGCATAAGTTTTGATCCTATGGGAACATCTAAATAAAATTTAAAACTATTCCAGTGGTCCAGCTATCGCCGTTCTAAATTTCATCCAATCCTTAGAAAATTTAGCATTTATAATATTACAAACATACACACATACTCACGCCTGTTTCCCAGAGAAGTAGGCAGAGACCATGAATTTCCACTTGCTACGATCCTGGCATACCTGTTTCGCTTCATTCACTCACATCACATTCTTCATATATGCTCATTGGTTCTTAGCCTGGCCATTCTCCAGATCGACCCTGATCTATTCTGAATACCTTCACCGAGGTCTCCCCCTTCCAACTGTCCCATTCATTCTCATCTTATGAACTAGTTTCGTTAATCTACTATCATTCATCCTTTATATATACCCAAACCATCCAAGCATACCTTTCTCAATCCTTGTCACTATACACGTGCTCTTTCATTTTACAATGCTCTGTTAACACACAGTTTCTTTTTCTCTCTCAAAGTCCACCATACATACTTCTCAAACCTCATCTTCACTGCATTTATTCTACTTTCATGTTTATTCTGCCTTAGCAAGTTTCGCTACCACCAGATACATTAGTGTTGGCACTAACACCCCTCTATGCACATCCAGTCGTCGTGCCTTTTTGGATACGTTCCGGCTGATAATAAGGCGTTAAGTTCACTTGATTTCCAGAATTTACACTCATTTAAATATCATCTTCATGCTTGCCATCTCTTGTAATCAAAGTTCTCAAATGTACAAACTTTTTGATGTTACACTTGTTGTTAATAGTAGTGTGATTTAATTTTATTTCTTTAAATATAGTTTCACATGACACTTACGTTGACATATCATATAATACACCTCTGCGAGGTACATTTAATCCTTTTACCACACTGGTTCTTTCACCATTGGTCACAGGCCACTTTCAGGGACACTATATCTCAAGTTGGTCACTGAACCAAGAAAGAGCCTGTGACACGTAGTAGTAGTAGTTAGTAGTTAACGGTTAGTTAGTGGTTACATAGCCGTCAAATACGATACTCGTTAATGCCACATGTCACATGATGTCGAACGTGTTTAATAAATGGTATTTAGTAATCAAGGATATTAAGTAATCATCCACCTCTTGGCTTACTGACATTACACGTTATATACATGTTTACGTCAGCAGAATACATCCTGACATGCACATTGATGTATTATACACATTTATATCTATCACTTATACTTTTATGTCGCCCCTCTATCACACGCTTAAGTGGAGCTCGGTTTAAGAGTGGGCAGGGTAGTCGTAAGGGAATTGGCTTTCAGTACGAATAAATCAAGTAACTTGGGAGTGATTTTAGAGTAATGAATGACTAGTGTACTGAAGTGCAGTCGTAGTGAAGAGTGAATCAGTGTTATTGAATAAAATATTCACGGTTTTTTTTTGTTAAACCGTTCAGTTTTATTATTTTACTCCGAACACTAACTCAAAAATTACAAAATCTAAGATGGCCACTTTTGTTTTTATACGGCTTAATTTGACTTGGTCAATTTTTATGCAATAAATTATAATAATTTAATTGAAATTCAGGTACATGTGAAAGGAAACACCATCTTCTTGTAAATTTGATGATCCAATCATTTTTTTACAGCATAAAACTGAACAACTCGGCATTTTTCTTGGAGCACTATCTCCCACGCGAGTCGATTCAGTCTGACAGAGCAATCGGCGACAGCTAGTTTTTTATAAGCTGTATGCCCTCGAGGGCATTAAATTTAGAGGGGAACTACAGCGGGGAATGCCTTTGATGGCGTCTCCATTCCGTGTTGCTCGATGTCTGTCTCTAACGACATTAGGCAATCCACACGAGAGAAAACACGTATTATAATGTTGGTATCTTTCTGCCACGAATTCTTTATTTTATAAATGTCTGAACATCAATCCTGAGAGTCAAATTATAGAGGTAGCTTATGAATTGAGAGCGAGTATGAACGCAGATGAGTATGAATAAGTGAAAAGTTGATTTAGAAATAAAGCTTACGTACTTGGTATTTTTGATGTTCATTCCTACTGATATTTATCATCATCATCAATCTGTAGAAAACTAAATTATCTGGCAAGTTATATAAAACTGCTTTAACCAATTTTGATGGTTTTTGGTGTTTGGATAGATGGGGGAAGGGGAGAGGGGGGGAGGATCCCGAAACTACCCGTGCGAAGCCGGGCGACTTGCTAGTGATAAGTACATACATAGACACACGCCTTTTTTCTCAAAGAAGTGGTGAGCTCATCGCCGCCATCGATTCTCACGATTCGGCTAACGCTTTCTTCCAGTAAAAACACATTCCATAATAAACTAGCAGCCAGAACAAATCTTATACCAGCTTAATCCATATTTTCTCTTCTAGGGTTGCAATAAGTGGAATTTCCAAAATGTACCCCCTAAGGGGGTGCATCGGGGGTGTTGTAGTTTGTATGGGAAAAATCTCCACGCGGACTTTCCACCAGTTATCATAATCATATCATATCATAGCTATAATATCAATTATTATATATCTTAATTCTTCAAGTCATACTTGTTTTTTATTATTAATCTCAGCGTCAATCCTATTTCCATCCTCGAAAATGATATCCAAGAAATATTTGCATAAAATTTACGTAATTTGATCACAGAAATGTTTCACTTGTATTCCACATTCCGACAACATCTCTATCCGATATTTATTGTTCCTTACCTCAAAGGGCAAACACGGAATCTATTGGATTATTTTGTTGTATTTCTGTTTGTCTATCTGTTCATCAGCCAAAACCCTTTTTCTCAGGAGCGAAAGAGGTGAAAATAACAAAAAAGTACCAAGTAATTTCAAAATCTGGCATGATTGACAAGTTAAATAAATAAATAATGCTGGACAGTTCATTAACAACATTAACTAGCCCTAAGCTAAGCAAAGATTGTGTTATGGGTACTAGATAACTGATATACTTAATACAGTACATTACATAGATAGATATTTTTTATTATACATAGAAAATACCCAGAACACCCTGAACAAATATCTGCATCTTGCACAAATATTCGTTCCGAGGCGGGAATCGAAACTGAGTTAGGTTTGGGAGTTAGGCCAAAATAACGGAACGGAAGCCTCAGGGAGCAAGTTTAACTCGCACTTGTCCGTTTTATTTATTTTTGGGTATTTGTTCAGGCTTTAGAAAGTCCTATCCCTCGTTATCTAATCAACCGCGCATACTCACCAATTCAAAGGCGCGCCGCCACTATCAAAAACAAGCTCTGAGTTCAACAATGCAAGATGTCTCCTTATCTTGTGAAGACGCGTGTGATCCGTATTAAAATTCATAAAACCCATGTGAATAAGTGAAATAACCATCCTAAAACTTTACAAACAAGTAGTTAATATAAATAAATAAATAAAATAATAAATAATGCTGGACAGTTCACACAACATTATCTAGCCCCAAGCTAAGCCAGAACTTGTGTTATGGGTACTAGATAACTGATATACTTAATACAATATATTACATAGATAGATATTTTTATTATATATAGAAAATACCCAGAACACCCGGAACAAATATCTGCAGATCGCACAAATATTTGTTCCGAGGCGGGAATCGAACCCGCAACCTCCTGCGTCGCAAGCGAACGTTCGCCCGCCGCACCACAGAGGTCGTCAAAATATATTAGCTAATACTTCAGGACTTAAAAACAGTGAAAATATAGTGAAAATACTAGCCGGACGTCGATGCGTCGTCGACCCAACTTACCTACCTATTTAAGCCATGTCAGAGGCCCTCGGGCGGCTTGACAAACTCTGACACCAGAGGCCAGCACTACCTCATACGAAAACGACGACCTACCTAATCCCACTGAGCATGTAAATCAGAGGTGTTTTAAAGACAAAACCGTATTAAAGAAATATAAAAAAGCGGCCAAGTGCGTGTCAGACTCGCCCATGAAGGGTTCCGTAGCAGCAAGTAACATAATATAAAAGTTCTTGGATGGATTACGATTAATGACGTATTTAAAAAAAACTACTTACTAGATCTCGTTCAAACCAAATTTGAGTGAAAGTTTACATGGTAATTTACATTATATTTTTTTTTTAGTTTTATCATTCTCTTATTTTAGAAGTTATGGGGGGGGGGGACACTTTTTACCACTTTGGAAGCGTCTCTCGCGCAAACTATTCAGTTTAGAAAAAAATTATATTTGAAACCTCAATATCATTTTTGAAGACCTATCCATAGAAACCCCACACGTATAGGTTTGATGAAAAAAAAATTAATTAGTGTCAGTTCTAAGTATGAGGAACCCCAAAAATTAAAAAACTGCTTATTAGATCTCGTTCAAACCAATTTTGAGTGAAAGTTTACATGGTAATGTACATTATATATTTTTTTTAGTTTTATCGTTCTCTTAATTTAGAAGTTATGGGGGGGGGGGGACACTTTTTACCACTTTGGAAGCGTCTCTCGCGCAAACTATTGTAACATTACAAAATTATTATAAAAACTTCTAGAAGCTTCCATACTCACACAAGTAGCTTGTTGACAAAAAACTAACGGACAACTCACACATGCACACAGCCATGTTGGTTACATCTCACGTACACATAGAAAGTTATTGACGACTAGGCTCACCTATAAAAAGGTAGGCGCCCTTACGCCAAGCACATTCCAAACTCAGACGGAGCAATCAATAACACATCTATATTCCTACACTGCGCCCAATTTTGGTGAGTTTATTTAAATATATTACGCTCTAGCTAGCACTGTATAATCTGATGTTCTTATCTTTATTTTTCTTAATGTTGTAAATTCTAGCATCACACTTAAAGCACGTCCACTTGTCTACTACTATGTCTGTCCTTCTGACTAACTAGTTCTTAATCTCTGTTGTAAACCCTACGGTGTAATAAGGTTGAAAGCCACGTACTGCCTACCCCTGCGAGCCACGTCTGCGGCAACTAGAGGCGACTTTCAACCAAGTTACACCAGGGGGAAGAATCAAGCCTGTCACTACAACTACGTGATCTTTACAGGGTCCAACTCTACGGGTCGAACCTTACGGTTGGTGGCTTCACAGCCACCAACCGGACTCACCAGCTACCTGCTGTCTACCAGCTGTCTCCAGCCCTACCTGCTGCTACCAGCCTGCCACGAGCCACCTCGCAGACAAGGGGCGCGCTCTTCACCATGACGTCTAGACCACGTGCTTCCGATCTACAGCTCACAGGACAGTACCGTGGAGAGTCCACACCTGTTCTTGGGTTCCGTACTACGCGTGTGTCCAAGTGTTCTTTTCTACAAGCGTGACCTTTTGAGACCTATTCTACTGTTGAGATTGAGACCCTTGATCATACCCCGGCCCATAGCCGTCTGGCCTTCTGCCTGCTACTCTGGCCTTCTGCCTGCTACTCTGGCCTTCTGCCTGCTACTCTGGCCTTCTGCCTGCTACTCTGGCCCTCTGCCTGCACTTCTGCCTTCAGCATAATACTAAAGACTCTAAGTTTAACAATCCATTCAGTGACCTTATTGTTAGCATTTTAAGTTTAATATATGTATAAAAATGTCCTAATCGTTTTTCTACCTACCCCTAGCTTTTCTATCAGGTAGGATAGGAACCTAAAACCTAGACTACCTACCTGTCCACGGCTGCACCGTGACAGTGGCGCCCAAATCTCTCTCTCTTTCTCAATCTCAGTCTTAAACTTGTGTCTCATACCTATTTTTGGTCATTTATAAACGCTTGGTAAAACTTGGAACAACATACCTACAAGAACAGAGGTGTAAGCTCGCCTTTATTGCATCGTGGCGGTATCATAATAATAGCTACTAGAAATTATTATTGTACCAAAGCTAATAATCTATTGTCTAATCGTGTATACTACTATCTATTGTCTAATTGTGTATAATTCTTTACAGCTATATCTATCTGTGTATACCTATCTGTGTGTTACTGTGTAATTCTAACCATTTCTGTGTACCTGCATTATTGCGTAAACAGTGCTAGTTCGTCGTAACAATGGAAACTAAATATCTAAAATGTCAAATCTCACTCAAACGTTCATCTATCGTCTACAAACTAGTAGATATGAACGGAAATCCTATATGTACCATACACCTAAACTATCATAAAGGATATTAAACTCATTCACTATAAAGAATAATATTTGCCTACTTATCTACCTAACTAACAATCTATATATCTATGTATCTATCATGCAATTTCATTGATTCACTAAGCTTGACTTACAACTGACCTTGACACTAGAATGTTGGAAATAGTAAACAACACTAGAACAATCTACCTACTTATAGAATACTAATACTATCAACGCGTGTGCGTGTGTGTGTGTGTGAGAAACACTGACCTTAAATACTTCTTTTACATACTTATAATAAACATGATAACTTAAAATCTAAATCGTACCTACTTACGAGTTCCCTAAAAACTAAACTAAACTAAACGTAAACTTAAAGGTTAACTTAAAATCTATAATATTCCTTTTACTAAAACTAAACTTGAAACTAGAAACGTAAAATCTACATCGTAGCTACCTACGCATACACTAAAATCTTAAAATCATAACTAAACTAAACGTAACTTTAATCTACACTAATCGTAATTCGTAATCTATACAAATACTTTTACCTAAACTAGCTATAAAACTGTAAACTACTTTGAACGTACCTACCAACGAATCATCTAGAAACTAATCCTACGTGTGAGTGTGGGTCGACTAAAGACTTATTACCTATAACCTAGTTAACTTTGAACTAGAAAATAACTTTACCTACATTCTAAAGACTAAACTATAACAAAATAAAACTATACTACCTACTTAATAAATGCTTATTCAATCTATGTGCGAGGCGGTCTTGAGTATGTTATTCATAAAAACTTTCCAACGCAACAGAGGTCAACAAACCTAAAATGTTGCGAAATATACTTTCTTGCCGAGACCCTACATCTCTGGCGGGATATCTGCATTTTTCTCCCAAGGGACTAAACCTTCGGTGGAACAAACGGAGCGGGTCGTGACTCCGATATAAAAAAAGCCATCACTAAATGCTAGCTTACTATTACCTATATTAATCTATTTTATAACATACTCATTTCAAACCTCACGCAGGAATTAAATCTAAGAAAAACAACTAACTAGATAACTAACTATGTATCTATATCTATATTAAGTATGTATGAGTATCTATATCTAAAATCTATAATTCTGAAAGCTCATTAAAAACCAGCAAACTATGTTACTACTATATAAATACTAATAATCTATAAACCTACAAAACTGCTATAAAACTAGCTACTAGAAAAACAAAATACAATATGTTGATGGCTACAACATCACATTACATCACAGGCATCGTCACTGTTGACCGGTAGAATCTTCCAGAAAACTACCTACTATAAACTGTTTGTCAAAACAACACGCTGTCTACATACCTACCTACCAACATTCCTTGGCTAAAACTCTCTGAAATGAATTTCTTATCTAACCTAAACGATCAAATGACCAATGAACCTACCTACTTACATTTGCAAAAGAAGCTATTCGCTAAATTATGAATGATTTAGTCTGATAATCATTTACTATTGCCTAATTCTAAAACCTAAGCGAATAGAAATAATATGTTAGAAAAACTCACTAAAGAATAAAGCCTTACCTACACTAAACTTTTACTAAGTACAACACTTTAATCTACGTATTTTATGTACCTAATCAATTATGTATAATACCTTTTATCTAACTTATGTAAAACAAATAAGGACACCTAGTCCCCTAAAAATTGCAAGGGAGGTCATAAAATGTAATTAAATACTATCCTAAAAAAAAACATTATCAGAGTTTGGTTAAGCCATAATTCTTAACATCTTACTATTCATTACAAACACATTCAAATAGGTACTTGAGCGAACATGCCTGACCTACTTACCTTATTTTCTGTCAGGAATGCATAGTTCGTAAACAACTCACGCGTGTCTTATTTAACAGAAACAAAATTGTTAGAATACTAATAAAAATATTTATGAGAAATCTAACTTAAACAAATTAATTAATGCTATTTATTTAAATATTTAATCATTACTTAAAATCACAAATTATCATCTACCTATTCATCTACATTCAAACCCTATTAGTACTAATACAAACAGATAACTAAAATATTCCTGCCTACCCCTATGATATCTTGTTGCAGTGATCTACAGCTACTAAAAGTGACTATTCGATACTATTACTGCCATCTATGATTTCCAACAGGAAACTAAAGACATTAATACTAAACCTTCCCAACAGATGGCGGTTAAACAATATTGCTATGGCCCTCTATATTAGTAATAATGAACTAGAGATAACTTAGAAACTTTCTCAACAGATGTCACCATAAGTTCAGTACAAAAAAAAATAACTTTGTAAAAATATTTTTTTAATCCCATTGATAAAAATAATAAACATAAACAATTAGGATAAATTCAATAAATAATATGAAGACAAGTAAACACAAAATAAAATAAACTTGACTTAATAATAGAAAACACTTACCTATTTAAGAACTTGCATTTACTTAATACTTTTATTTTTTTTGGATGACTTTAAACTTCCTTAATTTTTTTTTTTCTCGATTAGCCTTTAAACTGAAACTCCAACACATAGAGCGACATACAGTATCATAAACAACAGTCACTATTACAAAAACTCACTCACTTACTCAATCACAAAAAATTTTTTATAGAGCTTACACTACATTTTTTTTTTATAGAGCAAACACTTATAATTTATAGTAACATAGATCTTACACTTATTTTTTTTTTTTACATAGAGCAGACACTATAAAAAATTTTTTTTTCCTTTTCACTTCTCATAGAGACATAGAGTCAACACTTATAAAAAAAAAAATTTTTTTTCCACTTCATCTACAAATAGAAACATAGAATCAACTCTTAATTTATCTTATACTCATACAACTTTAACTACAAATAGAACTATAGAGTTAACACTAAATATTTTCTTATCATAACTGTAATATTTAATAATTAACTTTAACTAATAATTACTTAAACTAAACCTATTAGAACACTCTAAGAAGCAATATGAGCGGTGAAAACTCATTTAAAAATAAGCCTCTAACAACAGAGCGGATTGCTTCAAAACTCTTTAAACAAGCCAATTCTGACTAGGATGCGGATTATGGCAAACATCTAAAATAAGCCTAAAATGCCAGCTTCTCTAAATTAATACTAATCTACACTTAACAACTTAAACTTAAACAACTCTACAATGATAGAGACACTTAGAATTTATATTAGAACATTAACTTACATACAGACTAGTACTAAATAACACTTGCCCTTCTAAATGATAAAGCCTCTACTACACTAACAACTAAAACTCTTGTTGATATGAGTATATTTACACATCAAAGTAAATATATTCTAGTTGTAGCTTCTTAAGCCTTCTATGACTTGAGGCTAATGCGGGATGAATAAAAGATTGAAGTATGAAAGACAGTATGAATGTAGAGTCATCAAGAGATAGGTTGCAGTTCTAGCGGGTTTTATCAGGAAAAACCCTTTCTCTGGGAGGGGCGATACTGTAACATTACAAAATTATTATAAAAACTTCTAGAAGCTTCCATACTCACACAAGTAGCTTGTTGACAAAAAACTAACGGACAACTCACACATGCACACAGCCATGTTGGTTACATCTCACGTACACATAGAAAGTTATTGACGACTAGGCTCACCTATAAAAAGGTAGGCGCCCTTACGCCAAGCACATTCCAAACTCAGACGGAGCAATCAATAACACATCTATATTCCTACACTGCGCCCAATTTTGGTGAGTTTATTTAAATATATTACGCTCTAGCTAGCACTGTATAATCTGATGTTCTTATCTTTATTTTTCTTAATGTTGTAAATTCTAGCATCACACTTAAAGCACGTCCACTTGTCTACTACTATGTCTGTCCTTCTGACTAACTAGTTCTTAATCTCTGTTGTAAACCCTACGGTGTAATAAGGTTGAAAGCCACGTACTGCCTACCCCTGCGAGCCACGTCTGCGGCAACTAGAGGCGACTTTCAACCAAGTTACACCAGGGGGAAGAATCAAGCCTGTCACTACAACTACGTGATCTTTACAGGGTCCAACTCTACGGGTCGAACCTTACGGTTGGTGGCTTCACAGCCACCAACCGGACTCACCAGCTACCTGCTGTCTACCAGCTGTCTCCAGCCCTACCTGCTGCTACCAGCCTGCCACGAGCCACCTCGCAGACAAGGGGCGCGCTCTTCACCATGACGTCTAGACCACGTGCTTCCGATCTACAGCTCACAGGACAGTACCGTGGAGAGTCCACACCTGTTCTTGGGTTCCGTACTACGCGTGTGTCCAAGTGTTCTTTTCTACAAGCGTGACCTTTTGAGACCTATTCTACTGTTGAGATTGAGACCCTTGATCATACCCCGGCCCATAGCCGTCTGGCCTTCTGCCTGCTACTCTGGCCTTCTGCCTGCTACTCTGGCCTTCTGCCTGCTACTCTGGCCTTCTGCCTGCTACTCTGGCCCTCTGCCTGCACTTCTGCCTTCAGCATAATACTAAAGACTCTAAGTTTAACAATCCATTCAGTGACCTTATTGTTAGCATTTTAAGTTTAATATATGTATAAAAATGTCCTAATCGTTTTTCTACCTACCCCTAGCTTTTCTATCAGGTAGGATAGGAACCTAAAACCTAGACTACCTACCTGTCCACGGCTGCACCGTGACACTATTCAGTTTAGAAAAAAATTATATTATAAACCTCAATATCATTTTTGAAGACCTATCCATAGATACCCCACACGTATAGGTATGATGAAAAAAAATTTTTTAAGTTTCAATTCTAAGTATGGGGAACCTCAAAAATAAAAAACTACTTACTAGATCTCGTTCAAACCAATTTTGAGTGAAAGTTTACATGGTTTACATTAGTGTTTAAGTGTACATCATAAATTTTTTGTAGTTTTATCATTCTCTTATTTTAGAAGTTACGGGGGGACACACTTTTTACCACTTTGGAAGTGTCTCTCGTGCAAACTATACAGTTTAGAAAAAAATTATATTAGAAACCTCAACATCATTTTTGAAGACCTATCCATAGATCTCCCACACATATAGGTTTGATGAAAAAAAAATTTTTGAGGATGAGTTCTAAGTATGGGGAACCCCAAAAATAATTGTTTTTTTTAAATTTTTGTGTAAATATCTTAATGCGGTTCACAGAATACATCTACCTACCAAGTTTCAACAGTATAGCTCTTATAGTTTCGGAAAAAAAGGCTGTGACATACACGGACAGACAGACAGACAGACAGACAGACATGACGAATCTATAAGGGTTCCGTAGTTTTTTTACGGAACCCTAAAAACCGACCAAGTGCGAGTCGGACTCGCGCAAGAAGGGTTCCGTACCATTATTTATAAAAACGGCAATAAAATCGTTCGTTGTATGGTTAAATATTTATTTTATTCTGTTTTTTATTATTTGTTGTTATAGCGGCAACAGAAATACATCATCTATGAAAAGTTTCAACTGTCTAACTATCACGGTTCATGAGATACAGCCTGGTGACAGACGGACAGACAGACGGACGGACAGCGCAGTCTTAGTAATAGGGTCCCGTTTTACCCTTTGGGTACGGAACCCTAAAACCCTGGCAGAATACGTAAACCACTAACAAAACAACCCACAGACAAAATAAAAATAGAAAGGGCAACAAAGTGGTAATATTTTACCACATTGACTCCGATTACCTAACATATAGCAATAAATACCTACAAAGACTAAATAAAATAAAAGTAGATGCGACACCTTATGTGAGCAATATTTGCCTAATCACATCGATGGCGTGCCTCGCCTGCAAATCGAAGGCACAGATAGCTGAACAAATGGCTCGGTCTGAAATACTGGCTAGCGTGGTTTGAATTTTTATAGTTATTCGTAGTATTAGATTTACACTTAAATGTAAAAAAGGCATCTAGCCTTAGCTTGCGTTGCTAAATTAATTGGTACTTAATTTCTAAGCAAATAGATACATGTTACAGGTTGTATCAAAGCTGAGAAAATGTTTTTCTACTTAGTTTAGATGAGATTACCCTAAAAATTCAACATTACATAAATATTAATTTTATTTTTATTTATTTTATTTAGGTAAACCAACAGCGTTACAATATGTATACTTAATCGAAATAGCATAATACAAAACAATAAGGGCTGTTATTCGCTATGACCAGATTACTTGACAATAACGTGTGACGTCACAATGTATTCTGAACCATGATTCCACGCAGATATCGTAACGAGCCCGCGTTATGTCACGTATGACCAAGTCATATAGAAAAAGGGGAAGGCCAAAAAAGGGTTACACAAATATGACAAAAGTTTAAGGATACCAACAAAACTGCTTAAGGTTGTTCCTCGTGGTCAGCTAGGCACGACAGCGTCAATAGATGGCGCTGTTGCCAAATTTTGAAGTATTTTATGTATTTATGAATTAAAATGTGCATATTATGTCATAACACTAACGTTCACGCAAATGGTGGTTTATTTGCTATGTACCTAGCTATATTTCAGGTTATTTTAGTCTCTAGTTTTAACATACTTGTGCCGAGCAAATTCCGAGCAATATGAAAGCCTACTCACGCACACAGTCAAGGATATTATTGTATTAGAACTATAAGCTAATTTCGGCGCGCGAATTTCAAAATAGTTGGACTAGCGGCTTGGACTGTCGACTCAGAACTTCTGAACCCACGTTACTGCGTTCGATTCTATACTGCCTATATTTTTTGTATTTTTTTTTTACTTTTTTTTTGTGAACTAGTGACTAGATCTCTCGACACTAAACCCACAGTACTGGGTTCGATACCAGACTATTTTTTTTTTATAAATGTTTTTGTAATGATCTACAAAATACACTGATTCTGCTTCAGCCAATATTATGTTTGTGAAGTGAGTGTTGTGGTGTGTCCTTATTTCAAATCAAAAAGTAGGTACTCGATTCTTAACCGACCTCAAAAAATGGAGGAGGTTATCAATTCCAGAGTTTTTTATTATGTTTGTTACCTCATACCATTTACGTAACGATTAGGAAAAAAAATTACATGATATACTTCCAGATTGGTGCCATTTTCATTAAAATGTTTTTCTGATGATGGAATCCATGAAGATTGAGGGAACTCCTCAAATATTATAGGCACACATATATCAATTTCGGTATTTTCAGCAACAAGTCAAGCATTGCATTCAGAATGTTTTTTGTTTTTTATACTACTAGAATGACGGAACATGCTGATGGCCCACCTGATGTTAAGCGGTAACCTCTGCCTATGAACAGTGCATTACCTCATAGGTCACGTCCACCTAGGACGCGCCCTATGTGGCATTGCACTGCGCCCGCCACCCTGAGACATAAAGGTGAAACGTCTCATGTGCCTGTAATTTCACCGGCACCCTTACCCTTCAAACCGGAACACAGCAATGCGAGGACTACTGCTTTGCGGCAGAAATAGGTATGGTGGTAGTACTTCCCCGGACGAACTCTTACACAAAAAAGCTCTACTACTACTATATTTCACGGGTGGCAACAATGGTGTCTCCTGCGATATCCGATTGAGCTGAAATTTGGCATACTCGTACCTATCTAGTTCCGATGACAGTACAATACTATGGTGAAAGCGAGCTGATCTGATGATGGAGACGGAACGTGGACAGCGGAACTCCTCGATGGATAATAGTAAACTGGCCGTGCTTAGGCTCATTTTCATCAGCACACTAATTTTATTAAGTCTTATACCTGGACTTGTAGTTAGCTTGTAGTTCCTGACTGCTAGCTTATTTCAGGAATGTATTATACTGGAAGAAAGCATTAGCAGAGTCAGTCGTGGGAAGCAATGGCGGCGATGAGCTCACCACTTGTCACGTGTATTTCCCACGATGGTGCAACCCACAGTGAAAAGAGGCACATGAGAGGCTCTGCTTACTCTTTCGGGGAAAAAGGCGTGTGTCTATGTATGTATTTATGTTGTATTGGGTATAAATTCCTAGCTATGAAGTAGTTTTTCAGGGTTCCGAAAAAAAAAAATACGGAACCCTTATGGATTCGTCATGTATGTCTGTCTGTCCGTGTATGTCACAGCCACTTTTTTCCGAAACTAATTTTCACACAAAAATAGAAAAAAACAATAAGTTTTTGGGGTTCCCCATACTTAAAACTGAAACACATTTTTTTTTCATCAAACCTGTGTGGGGTATCAATGGATAGGTCTTCGAAAATGATATTGAGGTTTCTAATATCATTTTTTTCTAAACTGAATAGTTTGCGAGAGAGAGAATGATAAAACTAAACAAAAAAAAATGGTGAACATTACCATGTAAACTTCCAACGAAAATTGTTTTGAAAGAGATCTAGTACGTAGTTTTTTTTAATATATCATAAGTTGTAAACCATCCAAGAACTTTTATGTTATGTTACTTGCTGCTACGGAACTCTTCATGGGCGAGTCCGACTCGCACTTGGCCGCTTTTTTTTCTAAAGATTTATTTACTTTCAGCTTTTATTGATAGATCATTCAGTTTAGATCAACTGAAGTCCACGGCTGGGCATAGGCCTCCCCCATAATATAATGCACATATAAACTTTATTTTACGCCGCATAAATGGCTATTGCTTTACAAAGCACAAGTAAGGCCGCACGCAGAAACTGTTCCCATCTATGGCACGGGGCACCCAAGTACCAGCTGCTTCGTTTTGACTCCTTACAGAGAAGAGCCATTAGCATCATCGGTGACCCCAAGCTCTCCGATACTCTAGAACCGCTTAGCCAACGCAGAGCTATCGGATCTCTTTGCGTGATCTACCGCCTCTACAACGGGGAATGTTCTGACGAGCTTTCCGATCTCATCCTCGCATCGAGATTTTACCATCGCTCTTCCCGGCACCGTGACAAAGCTCATCCGCACATCATAGAACCCTGGGTTTCTCGAACGACTCGTTTCTCGAGATCATTTCTTCCCCATAAAGTACTATTATTTATTCTGTGCCTATAAACTATGGAATGAGCTTCCATCTGAGGTTTTCCCGTGTCGTACATGTCGTACGTAACCATGTTTTATTTCATGAAAAATGGTCATAAATTCCTTCAGGGTAGGCAGCGCATCGACAATTACCCCCGGTGTTGCCGGTGTCTATAAGCGACGGTGACCACTTCACATCAGGCCGTATGCTAGTTTGCCAATTTGTATCATAAAAAATAAAAAATAAACTGCCAAGTGCTAGTCGGACTCTAGCACGAAGGGTTCCATACAATAATCTAAAATTAAAATTAAAATTAAACGCAAATGTACCAGCCATCACCCAATCACGCAACAGGGGGACAGATCCAACTTTTTTGTTCTAACTGTCACCTTAGGGGGGACAGATCAGTGTGACAAATGGGAATAATTCGTCGCGCTCCATTTCCATTATTGTGATGTCTTGAGTTTGAGAAATAAAGCCGACGAAGTAACAATTCTTCATTGAGGAAATCCGCAGTTGAACCTATTTTCAACAAGTTTTTTTTTTTTTTTTTTTAACATTGATAGACCTTTGTTTGTGCACGATCTCACCTGTTGGTAAGTGACGATGCGGCCGAAGATGGAGCACAAAGGTCTAGAAGGCACCTATTCACTCTAGCCTTGAAGAGGTCCAGATTATAGTTGAGTTAGTAATTAATTTTGTAAAAATTAAAAAAAAAACCCCAACGCTGAACGGCTGAACCGATTTTGATCAAACAAAGCTAAGAACACTCCCGAAAAATAAACCTTTCAAACAAAAAAAAAACGATTTCGGTTCATCCGTTTGGGAGCTACGATGGGACAGACAGACACACACACACACAGACACGTCAAACTTATAATACCCCTTCGTTTTTCGTCGGGGGTTAAAAGAGAGGATAACCCATTCAATAAAAATTAATTATATTATTTTTAATTTCGAGGCCTTTGCGACTTGCGAGACAATGAGGGAAAGGATTGCATTTCAAAAAGGCTAATTCTCCTTAAAAAAAAAGATTGTTAATTTGTATTACACTATGTATAAAATATTTATCTTTTTTATGCTTTTTTATTTATCTTCACTATTATTTTGTATTTTTTAACCCCCGACGAAAAACGAAGGGGTGTTATAAGTTTGACGTGTCTGTGTGTGTGTGTGTGTGTCTGTATGTCCCAACGTGGCTCCCGAACGGATGAACCGAAATCGTTTTTTGTTTTTGTTTGATAGGTGTATTTGTCGGGAGTGTTCTTAGCTTTGTTGGATCAAAATCGGTTCAGCCGTTTTATTTCGTTCGGTTTTTTTTTAAGTTTTACAAAATTAATTCCCTGTAAATATGTAAACTTTGTTGTTTTGTTTGTTTGTTTGTTTGCCAAGCTGCGGTGAAATGGCTAGTACAGTATAAACACAATTACCTACTAGTAATAAATTAGTGCTTAGGAACGTACCATCTGGACTAGCGCCTAGAAAGGAATGGAATCGCTTCGAAGCGAATGTCTTTTGGCTAGGCCGGCTGATATGCATTGCATGCAAATAATATTATGGAAATTAAAAAAAAAAGTGGCCAAGTGCGAGTCGGAGTCGCCCATGAAGGGTTCCGTAGCAGCAAGTAACATAATATCAAAGTTCTTGGATGGTTTACGATTTATGACGTATTAAAAAAAAACTACTAACTAGATCTCGTTCAAACCAATTTTCGTTGGAAGTTTACATGGTAATGTACATTTTTTTTTTAGTTTTATCATTCTCTTATTTTAGAAGTTACGGGGTTGGGGGGGGGGACTTTTTACCACTTTGGAAGTGTCTGTCGTGCAAACTATTCAGTTTAGAAAAAAGTTATATTATAAACCTCAATATCATTTTTGAAGACCTATACATAGATACCCCACACCAACGGGTTTGATGAAAAAAAAAATTGAGTTTCAGTTCTAAGTACTAATACTTAGAACTGAACCCCCATTTTTTTTTTGTTTTTTTCTATTTTTTTGTGAAAATCTGAATGCGGTTCACAGAATACACCTACTTACCAAGTTTCAACAGCATAGATCCTATAGTTTCGGAAAAAAGTGGCTGTGACATACACGAACAGACATAACATGTCATAGTAAGATGAACTCTTGTCTTCTAAGCAGGAGGCAAAATGTTCAATACCCACCCTGGGCCTGCATATCTGAACCTTCCGAAGACCCTAACTCGCAATTATAATGAATAAGACCCCTAGGAATCATTTCAACGAATTTGTTTGAAGATTGTAGTTTCACCTACCTACACAGAACTGACTTCGACTGAAACAAGGCAATACTATGTTTTTTTTTTAAATATTGAATGAGCGAAGCGAGTTCTCTGATTCAACTTGGAAGAATTGGCATTTGTATGTATGTATGTATGTATGTTTGTCCGAGCATAACTTCCGAACCGTTAATCCGATCTTCATGAAATTTGATTGGGAGGTGATAGTATTGGTACAATTTGTTGGTAAGGTTATGAGCTATATCGGTCGGGGGGTTGTTGAGATATTGGGGTCCAAGAGGAGGTAAAAAAAAGTGAGAATATCAGATCAAATGTGGTGTCATATGAAAGTTCCTCGCTTCGACATTTCAAAACTATTTTAGTTTCTGAGATGTTAGGGTAAATCAAAAATGTAAAAAAACAAAACCTCTAGGGTACTTCCACTAATCCTACAACGCTGTTTTTTTTACGTTTGTAGCTTTTATGATACAAATACTGGGAAAAGTCTAAAATTTATGAATCTTGAAACTTGTAGGTACCTACTCTATAAAATAACAACCAGTGTATAACATTCTTTGTTGACCTCCCGTTTCTAGGAATTTTAACGACGTTGAAGGTCTAACTTTTCGAACCACATGTGGATGTACATAGATATTTTTTCGAAATAAATAAGGTAACCTACCTAAACCGTGTGTATTCGTGAGGTCTCAGTTCAAAAAACCTTGTGCGTAAATATATAGGTAATTATGATCAGCTAGTAGTATTTAATTTAATTTTTACGTAATTAAGATAATATTATATTTGTCTGTAATTTCTGTCTAGTTGTTTGTAATTTAATTTTCTCCCATTATTTATACAAAGTTCATATGTAGAGACCTTGCAATGCATTGCGGCCTCCGGCTGTCTGGCTGATTCGCATACACATGACCAATCCTAAATGTTTGGTTTTCTAAAAATTTATATTCGAGCTAATTATGAGATGACAGATCAAAGCGGCAACAGCGCTTAGCCGGCGTAAGTCACGAGCTGACAACGTCGCGTGTAAGTGACATGTAACTGTTATCTAATCTGCGGCTATGTGTGTCACACTGTCAGTGTACACTCACACACTGACATAAATTAACTAAAATTTCGATGTTATTTTCGCTATTAATCCAGTGTTTTCTTCAACCAAATATGTGTTGACGCAAATAAGGACCAATATAAAAGCCAACAAGAGTCATTTCAGTATAAAATTATACCCTGTTCGCCCATATTTGTGCTAATACGTTTGTATGGAAAAGCGACCACCTTAAGCTAGTTTAAAAGAAAGGAAAAATATTAATAAGTGAAAGTAAATAATAAAAATATAAGAATATACATTTCGCTTGCGCGGCTTTGATGAGTTGAGTAAGTGGGTGTGTGGGTGTGTGGGTGTGTGGGTGTGTGGGTGTGTGGGTGGGTGTACTACCACCATTGAAACAAACCGGGTTTACTTTATGCTTTCAGAAATAGTTTCGCCCAGGCACAGATAACATAATACTATACGCTCAGATGAAACTGCGATTAATTATTACACAGAGTAGCAAAAAAAAATTTATTAATTTAGCTAACCCTACTTAGATATGAGGATTCAGACGTAGTAATGTTGTACCTTCTGTCCCCAATTATTTTTCACGATGCCCAATATTATGAGATTAAAAATCGTGCGCAACCCAAAATAATTACATAGTAAAATGCTAAACAAAATGTTTTTTAAAAAGAAATTAATTTTATAAAAATTTAAAAAACCCTCAACGCAATGAAACGGCTGTACCGATTTTGATCAAACAAGACCACTCCCGACTAATTCAAATTTCAAACAAAAAAAAAAAAAAAAAACTGTTCATCCTTTCGGGAGCTACGATGCCACAGACAGACACACACATACACACACACCAGACACGTCTAACTTATAACACCACGTCGTTTTTGCGTCAGGGGTTAAAAATCTAGAAATAAAGAGAGACTAAAAACTAACCATTTTTTACCGTAGACATACTTATTACTAGATTATCTATGAAACTAAAGGAAACTTTTGCAAAAACATTAAAAACTAAGAACTAGTAGTTCACCCCGAATTAAGAACTCACTTACTTATCACAACTAAATCTTAAGCTCATGCAAGAAGTTGCCGATTATATTACAACCATTAGTAGTAGTAGAGCTTTTTTGTGAAAGAGTTCGTCCGCGGAAGTACTACATCCATATGCATTTTTGCCGCAAAGCAGTAGTGCTCGCTTTGCTATGTTCCAGTTTGAAGGGTATGGGTGCCGGTGAAATTACAGCCACATGAGACTTTCATCTTTGTCTTTATGGCGGGTGCTATGCAATGCCACATAGGGCGCGTTCTAGGTGGACGTGACCTATGAGGTAATGCATTGTTAAAGGCAGTGGTTACCGCTTAACATCAGGTGGGTCATCTGCTTGTTCTTTCATTCATGTAGACAAAAAACACCAACCTACGTACCATACATGATGATTGAATTAACTATATCATCGCACAAAGTCCCAACAAACATATATAATAACAATTAAATCTGGACTACGGTATTTTAGTTAACACACAGAGCTCGCATCGCTCTTTCAAAAAGTTATGTAAACAATTTAGTCCCGAAACTAATGAGAAACATGCGGGAAAATGTTTTTACCGAAAAACATAACCACACAAGCTGTCACATTCATCCCCCATAAATCAGATAACAGAACATAAACAGGGCGTCCAGTCTACTTAATAAATAATAATAAATAAATAATGCTGGACAGTTCACACAACATTATCTAGCCCCAAGCTAAGCAGAGCTTGTGTTATGGGTACTAGATAACTGATATACTTAATACAATATATTATTACATAGATAGATATTTTTTATTATACATAGAAAATACCCAGAACACCCTGAACAAATATCTGCGATCGCACAAATATTTGTTCCGAGGCGGGAATCGAACCCGCAACCTCCTGCGTCGCAGGCCAAGCTTCGCCCGCCGCGCCACAGAGGTGGGATAGTTATGTCTATATGTACAAGAAATAATCTGCAGGGTGTGGAAAAATAATCATAATATATGAACTTTTGCTGATTCTCTCTAGCATCTTACGTTTAACTGCCTACCTAAGGCTTTTAAGTTGGTTTTCCTTTTTTCATAGAATCAGCTTCCACTTGTTCTCTTGTTCTTGTTCTTTTTCTGGCACCAGACAGGCGCACCCCACCAAATAGTAAGAAGGATCATCAAAAAAAACGACCGTGTTTGTTGCCTGATTCTTCTAGGTTTGGTCGCGTTGGAACAGTAGTAAATTTATTTTATAAGACGATTCAAAATGTTTTTTTTTTTTTTTTTTTTATACTACTAGAGTGGCGGAACAAGCAAATGGCCCACCTGATGTTAAGCGGTAACCTCTGCCTATGAACAGTGCATTACCTCATAGGTCACGTCCACCTAGGACGCGCCCTATGTGGCATTGCACTGCGACCGCCACCCTGAGACATAAAGATGAAAAGTCTCATGTGCCTGTAATTTCACCGGCACCCTTACCCTTCAAACCGGAACACAGCAATGCGAGCACTACTGCTTTGCGGCAGAAAAAGGTGTGGTGGTAGTACTTCCCCGGACGAACTCTTTCACAAAAAAGCTCTACTACTACTACTCTGAATGATTCTTGTGATTTCAATGAATAAAATACTTTTGACTTTGACTTTTGACTTTAGGACCATATGGGATATTAGATTCCTAGCTATAGTTTTTTCTTCGTATAACTTCAGATGATGTTCCTTATACCTTTTCTAAAACATCATCTGTTTTATCATTATCATGTTGTCATGGAACACAAGTGGAAAGTTGGCGGTTGTTGTTGGTTGTTGGTTAAGTTTGGCGGGAAACTTGGCAAGATTTGGTGATGGCAGGTAGAGTAAGGCCCTGAATGAGTGGTGGCCCAGGGGATACACGAGAGGCCTTGACAGACCAGTAGCCGGGTTGATGGATGATATCGTTGCTGTACATGGAATACCTGGATGAAAAAGGCCCAGAACAGACTCGAGTGGTGACTCATGCCCAGCAGTGGGTTACTATGAGCTGCCAATGATGTTGACGACCTCAGTGGTGAGACGGGAGACGGTTCGCCTGTGAAGCAGGAGGTTGCCGGTTCGATTTCTGCCTCAGAACAAATATTTGTACGATCTGCAGATATTTGTTCAGGGTGTTCTGGGTATTTTCTATGTATAATAAAAACAAATGGTTATGTTTTCTATTAAGAATATCAGTTATCTAGTATCCATAACACAAGCTCTGCTTAGTTTGGGGCTAGATAATGTTGTGTGAACTGTCCAGCATTATTTATTTATGCTGCCCATGTAAGGTACATGTTTTACATTGATGCTGTTTACTACATTTTTAGAATATCGTTTTTAATAACCTTTCGACGTTTTACTGAATAATTTTAACTATTTTTAATCACTCAAAACAGACCACGCCAAGGCTGTTAAGCATTAAACATTGAAGACCACATTTTTAATATCTTAATGTTTTATGCGCAAAAGCTTTTTAAGAGCACTTCTTTAATATTTGAGAGGTGTTATAAATGTTTTTTTCTTGTTTATTTATTCCTTTAAAGCCTTGTGGCCCCTAAAATGCTGTAGTTCAGGTGTTTTATACGCTTTAATAAATAGTTTATGGATATTTTCGGTCAGTGCCTTCTGTCTTATATCTTTACAATTGTTATTAACCCCCGGCGCAAAAACTACGGGGTGTTATAAGTTTGACGTGTCTGTGTATGTGTCTGTATGTGTGTGTGGATTGGAGTCTGTGGCATCGTAGCTCCCGAACAGATGAAACGATATCTTTTTTGTTTGTTTGAAAGGTGAATTTGTCAGGAGTGTTCTAAGCTATGTTTGATCAAAATCGGTTCAGCCGTTTCATTGCGTTGAGGGTTTTTTGAATGTTTACAAAATTAATTACTTGTTTTTTTGGATAAAATTAAATTCTTGGATTCAATACTCTTCAACATCCCTTTACATTTCAGGATATAATTATTAAAATATAAATAAATAATGCTGGACAGTTCACACAACATTATCTAGCATTAGCTAAGCAGAGCTTGTGTTATGGGTACTAGATAACTGATATACTTAATAATACAATACATTACATAGTTAGATATTTTTTATGATACATAGAAAATACCCAGCACACCCTGAACATCTACAGATCGTACAAATATTTGTTCCGAGGCGGGAATCGAACCTGCAACCTCCTGCGTCGCAGGCGAACCTTCGCTAGCCGCGCCAAAGAGGTCGTCAACTATTATTTTCACATTAGTTTTTTTTATTGTTATAGAAACCGTATAGCCAATAATAGAGACGAATGGAAGGAAGGAAGGGAGGCCTTTGCCCTGCAGTGGGACACCACAGACTCATAATAATAATATAGGAACCGTAGATAATACATGAGCATTCAAATTATACAATGCGCTCTTTGATCTAACATTTTAATTAAACAATACCACCGGGTAAACCCAGGTTTGGACAAGTACCGACCCTTTAATACTGAGCAAAGTTAATCCATATTTTCCTCAGGTCTGAACCCTCAGAAAAAAGTTATTTAGACTTTTATCATAATGGTGGTAATTAATTTGAAAAGGTCATGCGCCATGCCATGATAAAATAATACTACACTACTGTTACTTTTGTAAGAGAAGAAGAAGAAAGAATAGACCCCTCCGTCTCCTCCCGTGGATGTCGTAAAGCCGACTAAGGGATTACCTGGACTTGTTGATAAGATTCGTTGGTATAAGATTTGTCCTGGCTGGTAGCGTATTATGGAATGTGTTATTATTGGAAGAAAGCGTTAGCTGAGTCAGTCGTGGGAAGCAATGGCGGCAATGAGCTCACCACTTGTTACGTCTATATTCCACGATGGTGCAACTCACTGTGAAAAGAGGCCTATTATGGCTCTGCCTACCCCTTCGGGGAAAAAGGCGTGTGTCTATGTCAAATGTGTAAAGGTGTGTGTCGTGTGTGTAATGTATGTTACTTTTGTTTTCTTCGAGCTAGGTTAGAATAATAACAATGTGACAGAGCACTGAACGGCGTTCATTTTTGTTAAATCGTGTTTACTAAGTGTATCGCCACCCTTAGACATAGTATTATTTTATCTGTGCCTTAGAATCTCTAATGTACCTCTTGGACCGTTATTGTCTATTTGAATTCAGAATAAGCCTGTTCGAAATTCGAATTCGGGTACTCGGCCGAGGAATGGCAAACTATTCATTACTCTGTGACAGACATATATTAGCGAATAGTAATTTTTGTAAAAATCGCGTTTTTCCAGAGATGAGATTTTTTAGATCGAGTTTTCGCCCCCAACTTCCCCAACTAGCAAATTTTATCGAAATTGATAGAGCTGTTTCCGAAATAACAAAATATACATACATACATACTAGACACGCCTTTTTCCTCGAAAGTGTAGGCAGAGCCTTAAATGGGCATCTTTTCACTGTAGGTTGCACCATCGTGGGAAATAGTCGTGACAAGTGGTGAGCTCATCGCCGCCATTGCTTCCCACGACTGACTCTGCTAACGCTTTCTTCCAGTAATAACACATTCCATATATATATGCTAGCAGCCAGAAAAAAGACGCATATCTATGTATGCCTATGTATATAACGCCATAGATAGTATTACTTTATCTGTGGCCATAGTTACCAGAACTATATTAACATAAACATAAAACATTGTATCAAGTTAAAACCCTGGAGACAAACATGTCTGCAACTTTTCATTACAGATGAAGCCGCCATTTTGTCACCGCCAAAAAGCTAGGCAATGTACTGAGGTCCCAGGTGGTAGCTAACAGTTCGACTAACGAGTTGGGTACTTTTGGCTTGTTAACTTTTGTATATGTATTGAGATAGGATAGCGCAGCTTGACATAAAATATGATATGATATGATAGCGCAGCTTGACATAAAAAAGTTTTCTCCCCATCTTTGTAGATAACTTTAAATCATCACACTAATATTATAAATGCAAAAGTTTAATGAGTTAAGTAAGTAAGTAGAGTGTGTTAGTGTGTGTGTTTGTTACTCCTTCACGCTGAAACGGCTGGATGGATTTGGATAAAATTTGGATTGGAGGTAACTGGACTCCCGAAATAACACATAGGCACATTTTTATCCCGATATTCCCACGGGATCGAGACTTACGCGGTTGAAACCGCGGGGCGCTGCTAGTTAAAGATAAATGAAAAACCTACACATAAGGTGGAACGTTTATTGAGGCGCGAAATTCGAATTTTATTCTTTATTGCACACAAGAAAACACAAAACAAACAGTAAGAGGTAGCGAACATGTACAGAAGCAAACTTAACCCTAAAAAGAGTTTTCTTCCAGCAACCCTTTGAGGCTGAGGTGAGAGGTGATTATAGAGATAGGTTAGTACAAAATATAAATAAAATAAGAAACTAATTTACGTCGACTCAGAATCTACTGTGTCCTTGCGGGTCTTAGCGAAATCTGAGGATAGCTACTATGTTAATTAAAATTGTAAGCTTATGTTTGTACTTAAAATACAAATACAGGATTCAGCCATCACGTCGTAAAACTCATCCATAACGCACGCAGAACATAATCCTTCCCGATGTTCCGCTCAGTCAACTGATAAAGGCAATACTTTACGTGATGTTTTTGTATTGTTTGCGAATCTTGTAAATTATATATGTCGCACTCAGAGTACTAATAAACAACTGTGAGTGTGGAGGTGAGAGCGAACGTAGGGTAAGAGTGGAGATTACGATCTGATAAACGATGGGAGGGAAAACTTAAGCTAGACCCTTTTTAAAAAAAAATTGGTAGGCCCTCGTTTGACTGCGATCTCACCTTGACGACCTCTGTGGCGCGGCGGGTGACGGTTGGCCTGCGACGCTGGAGGTTGCGGGTTCGATTCCCGCCTCGGAACAAATATTTGTGCGATCGCAGATATTTGTTCAGGGTGTTCTGGGTATTTTCTACGTCGCTTCGTACTAGCTGAGCAAGAAAGCAAATTTTTTTTTTGGCGCAGCTTTGCGAAGACTCAATTGTTTAGCAGTGGACTGGTAATATGTTATTGAACGAGCGAAAAAAGTTTTTAGTGTTAACGAAAGAGGATCGACTTTCTTATGTGGGTATGTGGGGAATGTTCGCGATATCATATAATTTAGTAGGTGTGTGTGCGCTGACGTGATGTGTCATGGGGCCGTGGTGTATCTGGCTTAAGAATATACCCATCCATCTCCTCGCGTGGATGTCAATGCTCTAAGGTTCGCGATAACCTTTGAAGCGTTGATCGAATCACCATTAAATTTGCTAGGTAGGTTAATAGGTAAGAATTATTTTCAAGCAATAATTTTTAATGAGTACCTCCCCCCCCCCCCCCCCTCTTTAACGTACCCGTATCACTACTTATAATTAAACTATTGAATCCGCCAACAAAAGTCAAACATACTCCAAAAGCGAAGTGGAAGCATGTTCTGCCAGCCAAACACCGTTCGTCAAAGGTTGCATTGGATGGCTGGCGAGGCAATCAAACGCCGCAGTCAGCAAAAAAAACGAGCGAGCCTTCGAGTACAGCTCGTTCACCGTAAGATGGCACCTGTAAATATGTACTCCATGCCAACAGGTGTTGCAACATGTTGCAGGTGCCAACTTACGGTGAATGATCTGTAGTAATTACTTTTGCGGACTTAAAATCACTGAACATTGCCTGCCTATGTGAAGGCTTAAACAAAGCAGCCAATACTAAATAAACACAACATGCGTGACAAGTAACGCATGCTGTCTTCAATATGATGGGTTCTGAAGTTTACTCAAGTCAAAAAGTAGAAAACGAGCGAGCCCTGACATTTCACCTCCGTGATAATAAGCTACATGGCTAGTATGGATAGTACCAACCTCTCGGAAAAATACGCGCTTTCTGTAAAACACTAAATCACGAAATCACTCTCAAAGATTAAAGAAAAGCTAGAGGAAAGATGTTATTAATCAAAAACATTAAGAAGACTCATAATATGACACCACCTTTGCTTCTAGCCTTGCTTATCTTGGAATGTTCATGCAATATTCATCCTACAGCTAAGTTTCATTACTCTGGGGTCAAAACGTTCGTTTTTCTGTTTTCGCGATCTAATTTAATTGTCGTTACTGGCAATAAAATTAGCCGTTTCCTCAAGCCGTCGTTTTATGGGCACGTGATCGTTAGATTAGGAGGATCAGGGGGGAGCAACCTTGAACTGTCCTTGAATGGTGAATAACCTTGAACTGTAGATGTTAGTCTGAAAGTCTTTATTGGTAAATCTATAGTTTACGATCTGAGACAGTTGTATCGATTCTTGCAAGTCGAGAGTTGAATATGTTAGTCAAGTTATTATGTCGATAGATATTCAACCAACATTGAATATGAAGAGACCTATACTTGGAGTTTCATACATACATAGACACACGCCTTTTTCCCCGAAAGGGTAGGCAGAGCCTCAATGGGCCTCTTTTCACTGTGGGTTGCACCGTGGAATATAGACGTGACAAGGGGTGAGCTCATCGCCACCATTGCTTCCCACGACTGACTCAGCTAACGCTATCTTCCAGTAATAACACACTCTATAAAAAGCTAGCAACCAGGACAAATCTTATCAACTAGTCCGGGTAATCCCTTAGTCGGCTTTTACGACATCCACGGGAGAAGACGGAAGGGTCTATTCTTAGTCCGGACAATCCACGGCACTCGCGTATATACAAAAGCGAGCAAATGTTCGTAAATGTTAAATATTTTTTAACATTGTTGTTTAGCTTTTTTGAAATTAACACAGGTACAACTGTTTCATTTGTATTTTAAAAATTCTGTTCATGTCTTTTTTTTTTTATACTACTTGAATTACTGAACAAGCTTATGGCCCACCTGATATTAAGCGGTAACCTCTGCCTATGAACAGTGCATTACCTCATAGGTCACGTCCACCTAGGACGCGCCCTATGTGGCATTGCACTGCACCTGCCACCCTGAGACATAAAGATGAAAAGTCTCATGTGCCTGTAATTTCACCGGCACCCTTACCCTTCAAACCGGAACACAGCAATGCGAGCACTACTGCTTTGCGGCAGAATTAAGTATGGTGGTAGTACTTCCCCGGACGAACTCTTTCACAAAAAAGCTCTACTACTACTACTATGTCTACTTGTATTAGTTATGTTATTCTCTCTGTAAATCACTGAATTACCTTTACCCTTTTTTGAGGTATTTAGTAAGTATGCATTACCCACAATCACATGCTCTGTGTCAAGAATATAATACATGAATGCATTATGCTGAGCACGGACCCTTTTTGACAGCACTATACACGGTACAGTTTATATCTTAGCATGTTAATTATACCGTGTATGGTTTTAATCAAAATAAACATTTACCTTACTTTTTTACTTTTACTTTAAGCATTTGTCAAATTATCAGCCTCTAAAATGTTCAAATGTTAAATCTGCCAACTAAGCACATCAACTTATCATCGGATAACCATAAAATCCCTTTATCTCCCACAAAGCTCGTTCAAAAACTTTGTTAATTTGCCAAAGTAGGGTGAAATATTAAAAATTCTCGTTACATTGTTGGCTCAGGAATATTTTAATCAACTTGTTACGCGACCGCACTGAGGCGGTTCAATGTCTCCTGAAAATAACTTTATTTGTCGTTTTATTTCGTCGCAACAATTTTGGAAAAACTGAGCCTGAGTTTGCAAAGACAAGCAACTATACAGGCGTGTGGTGTATACTACAGACCGTTCACCGTAAGATGGCACCTGCCATAGAGTATTTACATGTGCCAACTTTCGGTAAACGAACCGGACCGTTAACCGTAAGTTGGCACCTGCCATGGAGTATTTACAGGTGCCATCTTACGGTGAACGAGCGGGACCATTCACCGTAAGTTGATACCTGCCATGGAGTATTTACATGTGCCAACTTACGGTAAACGAACCGGACCGTTTACCGTAAGTTGGCACCTGCCATGGAGTATTTACAGGTGCCATCTTACGGTGAACGAGCTGTACATGGATTTTAGTACGGATAAACCGAAGAGTGCCTCTAGCGGGCACCTTAAGAACCTTAAATGCCATACATAAATCCGTGTATACCACATGATGGTGTAAGTTGCTTGTTATATATGCAGACTCGAAGCTCTGATCCCTATTGTGCTCACTCTAGATAGATAACTATTAATCACCAAACAGGAATATAAAAAAAAACATAAGGGCACTACAATCTACCGGGCTACCTTATGGTGGTAGCTTTTTCATACAAACGTATTTGCACAAATACGGGCGAACAGAGTATAATTTTACACTGAAGTGACTGTTGTCGGCTTTTATATTGATCATTATTTGCGGCAACACATATTTGGTTGAAGAAAACAGTGGACTAATAACGAAAATAACATCGAAATTACTTGTATGGACTAACATTTCGAATTTCGATTAAAAAGCAACCACCGTACCGCTAATAGATCTGCGAGGTACCTTAAATAATGCTGGACAGTTCACAAAACATTAACTAGCCCCAAGCTAAGCAGAGCTTGTGTTATGGGAACTAGATAACTGATATACTTAATAAAATACATACATTTCAAAAAATTACATATATTTAAATAAATAATAATACAACTAATACAAGGTATGTAAAAAATACATATGAAATAGTTGTGTTACCTGAAGACCGCTGCTAACGATCTAAAGGTAGCTCAACTGATCCAAATCACTACCAAACGGAAGCGTCCCTAAGATGTTGGCTGCATTGCCACGCTGAATGGCAATACTAATGCGTTGAGCCAGATAAGAGCCAGCTCTCGGGTCTCGCGTCGCTTCACCATACATAACATGGATAGATATTTTTTATTATACATAGAAAATACCCAGAACACCCTGAAAAATTATCTTCAGATCGTACAAATATTTGTTCCGAGGCGGGAATCAAACCTGCAACCTCTTGCGTCACAGGCGAACCTTCGCCCGCCGCGCCACTGTGGTCGTCCTTACCTTAGCAACCACTACTGCGATCACTAATCCGCCTGCCAAGAGTAGTGATTATGGCATCCCCCATTGCATAATACGAGAGACGCCTCGTCAAGCTGTGAACGTCTACCAACTGATGATAATGATGGCATTAGTCTAAAATCCTGCAAAAGTTTGAAGCGTGCTTGCATACCATTAAGTAGGTAGGTAGCCTAGACGCTAAATTAGCATAATTAATTTAACGCATAAACATAACGAAACCTTGAACTATATTTAAGTACTTAGTTCAGTCTCAGATAAAATAATACTATACGTTCAGTGTAAATTCTCTTAAATTTAAACAGTGAAAGGAAGAGCGATTCCCTGTAGTAATTACTTATTAGTAGGTACGCTGAAGGAAAAGAATTTAGAAAAATAAATAACAGCTTTTAAAACTTCGGCACAGTTTACCATCCGACATAGTGTTAGGACTTTTCATCATCATCATCATCATCATCATCATCAGCCTTTAGACGCTGGACGAGGCCTCCCCTATAGAACGGATAGGGGGATTTGCAGCAATTACCACGCTTGGCAGGTGGATTGGAGAGCATGGAGATGGTGGATGGATTGAACAATTTCAGTAGTAGTAGAGCTTTTTCTAGAAAGAGTTCGTCCGGGGAAGTAATAGCTTCATACCTATTTCTGCCGCAAAGCAGTAGTGCTCGCATTGCTATATTTCGGGTGCCGGAGAGACAGGCACATGAGATTTTTCATATTTATGTCTCAGGGTGGCGGGCGCAGTGCAATGCCACATAGGGTACGTCATAGGTGGACGTTACCTAAGGACGCACCCTATGAGGTTATGCACTATTAAAGGCAGAGGTTACCGCTTAACATGAGGTGGGCCATCTGCTTGTTCTGTCAAGCACATAGTAAAAAAAACATTGGAATACCAAACTATTCAATATTCTGTGACTGACACAGATTAGTGAGCAGTGAATTGTGAAAATATATGTTTTTTTGTGGAAAAATGATTTTGCATTGAGATGAGACTTAGCAAGATCGAGTTTTCGCCCACAAAAACGTTATAGCCTTACGAATTTATACACAAATTGATGATTAGAATCAAAGTGACAAAATAAACATCTAAATGATAATTTTTTGTACGAAAGCCGGCAGTCGTACTCTGACAAGTAAAGTAAGGACTAAGTTGCACCAGAAACCACTCGTTTGCTAGAGCCCTAACGAGAACTTTTATGGAGTCACTATAAAAGTGTGAAATTGCCCGTTTAATTAAATTGATAGAGTAAAGTGCCGTTTTATAACTTTGGGCACTAAACTTGTGTTGTGGTCGTTGAGGTTTTTGGAGTGTTTCTTTTAGTTCATTTCAACGCTGATTTTAGCCGCATTATTTTTCCGACGGAATGAGTTTCGGGGTTAATTATTCTACGTATTCATAGGATTCGGCCCCTTTGGATGCTTTTTTTTTTTTTTTTTTTTTTTATAACATTGATAGACCTTTGTTTGACCACGATCTCACCTGTTGGTAAGTGACGATGTGGCCGAAGATGAAGCACAAAGGTCTAGAAGGCACCTATTCACTCTTGACTTGAAGAGACCCAGATTATAGTTTTCAGGAAAGACAGACGACGGTAGTGTATTCCACTCCTTAGCAGTTCGCATTATAAAGGTAGAACTGAAACGTTTTGTGCGAATAGAAGGTATACCAATGAGGTAAAGGTATGCTTTAACGTACATCAAATTAAACTTCTGCATGCCTACATGTTATGCCCCTGGAATAAGATCAAAATCATGCTATGAGTGCTACAAGAAAGCCACGAGATGGGAACGATTACGATACTGCTACGAATGCTACGAGAAAGCTACGAGATGGGAACGATTACGATACTGCTACGAATGCTACGAGAAAGCTACGAGATGGGATGAATAATTCAAATCAAATCAAATCAAATATATATTTATTTGGAACAAAAAACATGAACTAACAATAACAATAAAAGAACGATAACATTCGCAGAAGTTATAAAACTGTGTCGCGAATATTAACGCCTACCTCCGTTTATACGATCCAAACAAAATTAAAAATTAAAAGTAGGAATTAATCTAAATGAAAATGAAAGATCTAGGTAGCATAATAATGAATACCTATTTGTTTGTGTGTGTGGAATATGTGACTGTGTGTGTGTGTGTATGTGTGTGTGTGTGTGTGTGTGTGAGTATGTGTGTGTGTAAGTCAAGGAGTGTGAGTATGTGTGTGTGAGTGCCTGTGAGTGCTAGCGAATTACGATATTGATACGTGTATTTTTTAGGGTTACGTAGGTGCGTAACAACAAGGACAAGGAAAAGTGATCCTACAGTGCTGTGGTTCTGTTGGTACCTTTTCAGGTACCTACCTGAAAAGGTACCCACGTAACCTGAACACTTTCTGTCCGTCTGTCTGTCTGCTTATCTTTCTGTCTGTCACGACATTTTATCGCAGAAACGGCAAAAGTTATCAACTAGAAATGTATAATAATAAATATAAAAGCGGATGTGCTTATAGTGCCCTTAAAATTTCATGCTTCTAATAACTCATTGCATTAAAAAGATATGGTAGTCAATGTCTAATGGATATCACAAAAAATAAAACTTCCAGTACCCTCACAATTCTGAAATTTAGATTGCTGAAGGCTTTGTGGCACAAATAAAGGAAAAAGTCCAAAATTTAGGAGTTTCAACTTTTTACCACTTTGGCTGAGTTATTAGAAAAAAGTGTCTGAAACTCGAAAAGGGCTTTGACGATTTCCTAATAACTTATGTTTCGGAAACCTCTGGGCGTGAGTCTCGCTCGCACTTGTCCGTTTTATTTTACATGACGTATGTTTCTAAATCATCATCATCAGCCTGCATCAGTCCACTGCTGGATGTCCATCCAGCATCCATTGGTAGAGGCCTATGTAGGCCTCTACCAATGCGCGTCATTTAGATCGATTTCTAGCTCTTCCGATCCACTTTCTACCAGCCGCCTTACGCAGATTGTCGCTCCACCTAGCCAGGGAACGCCCCACACTACGTCTACTAAGACGTGGTCTCCACTTTAGAACACGTTTACCCCAGCGGTTGCCGATTCTTCGGCATATATGCCCAGACCATTGCCATTTCAGCTTGTAAATCATATTCATATAAAAACATGTTATTACGTCAGCTCAATTAACAGGAGCCATCTTTATTTCAACTATTTCTCAACGTGATTTATGTTATCGTCCACTTTATCTACGTATTCATTGGATGAGGTTCTAACTTTCAAGATTACCTACTAACTTAATATTTCAAATAAGTTCACGTAGATTAGCTTGCCAGTAAGTTTATCTTAATTACTTATCTTAAGAGAACTGCTCTTGTTTTCAAACCCGAAAAAATGCATTAATCACAGTAGGTAAGTATTTTTCGACCATGTTAATTTAAGTAGCTTTGTTGAGTATTGGTGCCGGTGCAATTCCAGGCACATGAGACTTCATCTCTATGTCTCAGGGTGGGCGCAGTGCAACGCCACATAGTGCGCGTTCTAGGTGGACGTGACTTATTAGCTAATACACAGTTTAAAAGCAGAGGGTACCAATTCATATCAGGTGGGCCATATGCAAAATCCGTAATTTTAAATTGAATGAAAAAAAAACATCTTACGACAACGGAGCCGGCCGAGAAGGCGTTAGAGGGAAGGCTTACGAGAAAAGTGGTAAGAAACTGCTAAAAACGGGGATGAGTGGAAAATTTTGGGGGAGACCTTCGCCCAACAATGGGACACAATAGGTTAATTACAAAAAAAAACATACGACAAACAAAAAAAATGTAATGGCATTTGTTTCCTGATACATTTGGATAAAACGATACTATGCCAGTTTTTGTTTATTACAATGCAGATACTTTGGACTCTTCAACCCACCTTCGAACATTTCTAACAAAGAAAATTCCCATTTAGGTTTATAAAAGTCATTTTGATCTAGAAATCTGGAGCTATTCGCAACAGATAAGTGAAACTGCGGCACTAAAAGTGTGTAGTGCCGTATAAAGCTCTTGTTAGTATTTTATAGCTAGGGTTGTCAAACAATATGTGTCTATAAAACTCGAACGCATCAAATAGCTTTGAATTTAATGGTTCTGTTCAAAGTCCAAGAACTATGCGGATTTAGAACTTACTTCCTGGAATTTTGTGGTTTGTCTTATAAACTAAAGCACCTATCAAAAATACATGGCATTTGGATTTATAACAAAAATTACCTTTATGGTGGTTTAGTACTTCAATGTGACTTGAGAAAGCTACTGTCCGTTATTCATTAAGTAGGATCAATGCAGTTAGATAAATTAATTAATTCACTGTGAATTCCATTCAATTTGCATTAAGTAAAGTAGAAATTATTGATCTCCCAGTATAGCCAGCAAAGTGTTGTATGTATTGGCTCCATTCTCGTAGGAAGTTAGTTATTATCAGCACTTGTCAGACTAGCACCGGTGTTCCTAAACTATAATCTTGTTAATCTTTAATCTTCGGCCACATCGTCGCATACCAACACGTGAGATTGTGGCCAAACAAAGGTATACAAAAGTAAAAAAATAAAAAGAAAAAAAAGTAGTCCCACATTTTCAGATTCAGCCTACTGTGCAGCATTCTGCTTCTTGTGTGAGTGTATCTTAACAAATAGCCACATAAAGGATTTCCGAACGTGTGCCATCCCTATTTACAACACAAGCGGCCATCTTTAAACTCGGTTTAATAATGTTTTATGGCGATTTAACTGCCCACAAAATGGGGTTTTGATTCGATCGCATTGTTTTAAAAACACGTGTTCATAATGATGCAACTTTTTTGTTCTTTTAACTGTTTTTTCCCCATTTTGTTTAGGGTTGCCCCTCAACGCAATTCGTAGGATTGTTTTGGGGCTCCTTACCTCAAATGTACCAACGGAACCTTTATAGGACAATTCCTGTGTATGTCTGTCTGTCTGTTAAAGCCTACTTTCTCCGAATTTACTGGACGAAATAAGTTGAAATTTGGTACATAATGTATCGAGTTATTTAACCCATTCATGGTCGTACAGCATATTTCTGATTTTAAGGCTTTTATTTAAAGGGCTAAAATAGAAAATTTAAAAAAAACGTGTGGCACGTCATCACGTTTTTCTGATAAATAAAATTGTTGTTTATTATTTTTAATTTCATAGTTTAATAGATATAAATATTAAAGGAAATGTATGAAAATCAAGCCCTTCTCTCAGCCTTCAACGTTTATCTCCAAGCAAAGAGCCGAAAAGTTTGAAAAATAAAGTAAAAAAAGTTCCTTAGTAGTTCACAAGTCCTTACATTCCCACAGGAAACGGAAAGTATTCGTAAAAAGAAAATGGATATATTATTTCACCGAGGACAAATCAATTCAAGTGATTGAAGTGTTTCAAGTGGTTACTATGGTAGGAAACTTGTATGAAACCCTCTCCACGTGAGTATGACTCGCTCTTGACCAGTTTTTAGAAGCTTTTATTTAACTTGCATTTTATGTATGTCCGGGTGGAATCTTGCAACTGAATTTTAAAGCATCCTCAATCATCCTCATCCTTTAAGTTATCCTCAACCGATTTAGATGATATTTTGTATACTTGTCAAGTTCTGATGACAATGCAATATTATAGTGACAGCGAGCTGATTTGATGATAGAGACGGAAGGTGGACAACAGAACTTCTCGAGGGATAATAGTAGACTAGCCGTGTTTAAGCTCATTACGATCACTAATTTTATAAAAGCTTGTATTGAAAAATATATTTTTCACAAAAGACTAATTATCATATCAGTACATTTAGTACTTTAGTTTTATCTTGAAGTATGAGGTCCTTTTGAAGGGTTCATATCAAGGTGGTTATCGGGCGTCCTGGACCGTTCAGAACGACATTTTTTACTCAAATATTTGCAGAGGTTGGATTAGATGTTTACCCAAGCCTAAAAGCCCTATTTATTTTGAATGGTTGTGTAATATTGGTTTCTGCGTAGAACATAATATTGAATACTTTTATTTATGAAAGCGGTTTCTCTTCATGTAGGTATTCCTATTAAATGTTCAATCCCCAGTCACCCGCAAAATATTGTGCGATTTTATTTTGATGAATGGTCTCTTGCGATTTTGATCTCGGGATTAAAAGACAAACTGCAAACGTTACTTATAAGACTTGACGGGACTGCATTCCGCCATTTTTTAAAGAAACGTCTTAATTTTTTATCTAATTTAATTTTATTGTGTTTTGTAGGGTTCCGTACCCAAAGGGTAACACGGGACCCTAATACTAAAACTCAGCTGTCCGTCTGTCTATCTGTCTGTATGTCTGTCCGTCTGTCACCAGGCTGTATCTCATGAACCGTGATAGTAAGACAGTTGAAATTTTCACAGATCATGTATTTCTGTTATAACAATAACATACTAAAAAATAGAATAAAATAAATATTCAAGGAGGCTCCCATACAACAACCGTGTTTTTTCCAAATGTAGGTTAATCAATGATCTGCGAGGTCAGTTATTGGATGGGTGACCACTTTTGTGTTTTTTTTTTCAGTAACGCCTTTTTTTGACGTTTTTATATTACGGAACTCTTCGTGCGCGAGTTTGACTCGCACTTGGCCGTTTTTAAAGTTATATCGTGTAATTCTGGTATATTTTAACCGGTGTAACATATATAAAGATAGATAGAATGTAGATCGAAGTGTATTGCGTGTCTTTTCGGAGTGGTGGATTATGTCTTCCAAACCTTGGTTTCTCTGCCACCATTTTAACCTGGGTTATGACTTGACGGAGACTCTTGCCGACTTGACTTATTTCTTGAATTTATTATTATAGACATTGACTAAATTATTGGAAATAATCCTAAATGACGGCTACTTCCCCGTTTATTTCTTTGATTACCTAACCCCAGTTATAAATTCTCTAAGTTTTTAATTTGATACGAATTATTTTGATTCGTATATGCATCTAGCCAAAATGGTTTTGCCTGTACATTTTACCGAAAAAAAAAACATATTGCCGTATGTTATTGTACATTTATTATGTACACTAAATAAAAAAGATTTTTTTAATTAAATAACACAACGCGTGTGTACTTTCTTTTCATTTTTAGGGTTCCGTATTTATTTTTTTATTTTAAAATTACCATATGACTTAAATAAAAGAAAAATGTTTTTCGCTCACGTTTCGCTTCGCAAACGCTATTCTGTTACTTTTTTTTTTTTTTTTTTTAATATAACTAATACGGAATCTAGCTTACAGCCCCACCTGATGTAAAGTAGTCACCGTCGCTTATAGACACCGGCAACACCAGGGGTATTGTCGATGCTGCCTACCCTGAAGGAATTTATGAACATTTTCCATGAAGCGACACATGTCGTAACCAAGCGGGAAACCTCAGATGGAAGCTCATTCCATAGTTTGTAGGTATGAGGAAGAAATGATCTCGAGAAACGAGTCAAATTTACTTGAACTTGAACGAGTTAGGGCGCGTACACATAGAACGTCCGTTCTACAGGTCCGTTTAAACGTATATGTTATTAGTTTACCTAGTTGTATGAGTGAGTTCACACAGAATACAGTATTCCGAATCGATTACTGGATCCGGCCTATGTCTAGCAGCGTACTTCAGCCGACTGATGATGATGGAGATGAACACTAACACAAATAAAATAATACTATACTAGTAACACTTACCACAAAGTGGTTAGGTTAGGACATAAAACCACCAGAAGTATGTAGACGGCTCGCTTTTTAATAAATAAAAAGGTTCCTTCTCGGGCCGTAGGTCCACAGTTCTTTATTTGCTCATAAATAATTATTAGCCAGGGCCGGATTAGGGATCCGGGGGCTCACTTCATCAGCCCCTGCTGGGTGGTACAGTACCTGAATCTTTATCTCCAAATCACTACTCATGCTTAGCCCTTTTTTTACTATTATATACCCTCGATTGACCGCGATTTCACCTGTTCTGAAGGTCTAGAAGGCACCTATTCACCATATATAGCCCTTACCACGATTATAATGAACTAGTGGAATGTCCGCGACATCGTCCGCGTGTACTTTTACATACAAATTTCAACACCCCGCTGCACCCCGTACGGGTTGAATTTCTGGAATTCGTTTCTTACTGCACCCGTAGACCACAAAAGGAACGTGCGCTCCAAATTTCAGGTCTCTAGGACTTACGGTTTAGGCTGTGCGTTGTCAGTCAGTCAGTCACTGATATCTGATGCATTTGTGTTTACCAAATGTATCGCTACCCTTACAATCTCTAAGTAAATAAATTACATAGTTACACAGACAATTTGGTGATAGCGAGCTGATCTGATGATTAATACCTAGTAGCCTGGCAGTATTTGGGCTCATTTTGCTCACGGTTCCAAATATAAGAAAAGTGTGTTTTGAAAAAAACCTTTTTCTTTGAAGAGGGGTAGGCAGAGCCGCAATTTGCCTCTTTTCATCGTGAAATATAGACATGACAAGTGGTGAGCTCATCGCCGCCATTGCTTCCTACGACTGACTCGGCTAACGCTTTCTTCCAGACAACACATTCCATAATAAGCTAGCAGCCAGGACAAAATATATTATACCAACGAATCTTATCAACAAGTCCGGGCATTCCTTTAGTCGGCTTTTACTAAATCCACGGAAGGAGACGGAGGAGTCTATTCATGGGCCAACACACCAGAAATTTTTCACTAAAAAACTTATTGTATAATTATATAATTTAGTCTTTTGAAACCGATTTTAAATAGGTCGTTATTCGAGAGTTGAAGGACCTAGTCTTGCCAGTAGTCCACCCTATGTGGCATTGCACCGCGCCCCCCTCCCTGAGACTAAAGATGAAAGTCACATGTGCCTGTAATTTCACCGACAAACATACCCTTCAATCCGGAACACAGCAATGCGAGCATTACTACTTTGCGGCAGAAATATGTATGTTGGTAGTACTTCACCGGACCGAACTCTTTCACAAAAAAGCTCTACTACTAGGTACTAAGGTGTAAGTCATATTTATTTTGACTCTTAACTGATATAAACTCTGCAATCCAGCTCTGTAATAACTAGGAACCCTTGACGACCTTTAACTCTTTAAGGCAATGGGCTTGTACGGTGCTTTATGACGTATAAATATTATAATAATAAGGGTCCCAAACTTCGCTGGACCCTTGCATTAACAGGAGTTATATTATAATGTTAATAATTTATGTGGCGTAATGTTACGGAGATGAAAATTTAATATTTTAATGAGCTATCTGATTTTATTGTTTTACATTATTTTATTCTGCCTATCTTATACAGTTTTCGGCTGTTTGCATGGCACTGTGGAGAGTTTTTCTGTAGATAATGCATCGTCATTAGAACCAACAATAATTATACAGCCACGTGGCCTGATGTCGCTCTGCCCATTAAAAAAATGGCAATTATCAATATCTGTACCAACGTATTATTGTTAAAATAAGCTTATCTAGCGTAGCGTGTGCTGTCTTATGAACTTTTGCTGATTCTCTCTACATCCATTGACTCCTACCTAAAGTTCTTAAGTTGGTTTTGAATCAGCTTCTCGTTGTTTTCCTGGACACAGTCGCTTCCCGCCTATTAGTAAGAAGGATCATCAAATAAAGCCAAGCCGTGTTTGGTGCCTGGAGGGCAATTCTCAGATTGTAGAGATTATCTCTAAATTAGAGATAATATCGAAGCATGAATGTCTACAAAAAATGTCACGAAAATGTCACAATAACCATCAAATAGTATTCGATTTGAATGATTTTGGTCGACTTGTGTCTATTTGTGACAGCACGAGCATAGCAAATTAAGATTTTATACGACATTCGCCATCTTTTTTCGACATATGTCTAATTCGACTTAATCTCTAAAGTACGAGAATTGCCCTCCTGATTCTTCTAGGTTTGATCGCGTTAGAACAGGAGCAAATTTAGTACTATACATAATACAACTCAAAATTATCCTTGGGATTTGAATTTGAACGCGTGATAAAGTTCTAAAGATAACAATCTGGTGTTTTAAAGACATGATTCAACAAATATATTATTATAACATATTAATATATTATTATTATATATTCACACATAAAAATGTCAATGTGTCTCACAAATAACCAAAAATGTATCTGTTTACAAGAAGCTTAATATTTTATTTCATACTAGAAACTCACCCCGGCTTTGCACGGGTAGTGTCGGGATCACACCTCCCTCCCGGCCCCTCTAACCCTCCCCGCTGCCCAACCCCCATCCATCTGCACACCAGATGTAAATAATATTTTAGGTATTTTTTTTACACCTTGGGTTACATTATTGGAGTTTTAGTCATAGATTTAGTATATGTACTAGATCTACAATCAGAGATCGAAGATGGAACCAAAAATATATATGTGCACGTTTTAGTGAAAGTCTATGTCCGAGTTAAAAATAGAGTTGTCCTCGACCAACACTTTTACATTGTCGATAGAATTCATCATCCGTCCGTGATGTGTATGGTAGATAAATACATCTTAATGCAGATTAAGTCTTTCATGAATAACACAGTTTGGCAGATTTGACGTCATAAAGAGAATTTTGAATACAGTTAATAAATAAACCTTTATTATTTATTGACCCCTAAATATTACAGTTTTATTTATAGGTGGGATCTTAGAGTTTCCCTTTTAAATTTAAACTTAAAATGTTTGCTGCATATACCTAGTGGAGTTCTTATTTGAGTCCATCCCACTCTTCTTATAACCGATAACCATTTTTCTCGTAGCAAAGGATTACTTGGAAATCTGAAAGCACAAAAACATTTTATATCAGCCGTGCTACGCCCATATAATTTTTCACTCTGTTACTTTATCTATAGACAATTTGTTACCCCAAAGTTTATTATTTTTCAAGTGTAAACCACGCTTTATGGATAACATTAAATTTAAATGTAACCCAAAAACCCTGTCATCGGCGATGCCTTAAACAATTTAGCCATAGATCGAGCAATGATGCTGGAGACGAAATTTGTGGGCACTATCAACTCGGCTATAGCGCCAAGTTGATAGTGCTGTATCTACAGGTGTTTCATTGGAAACCTTCTGTTCAAAGTTCGAAAGTAAAGGCATCGCTGATCACAGGCGAGGGTGCAGGTTCGAGTCCCGCTGGAACGGAATTTCTGGGGTATATTTAAATTTAATTTGTTACCTATTATTTTATTAAGCAGAAATAAACAATATTTATTTATAAAAAATAAAAAATAAATATACCCTTTCGGGAAAAAGGCGTGTGTACAACAACGTAAATATTTACTCCAAAATATCTACTACACAAACTGCAATAAAAACACCCGTGGTGCTTTAAAGTTACCTTTTCAATAGTCAATACAAAAACACACACCTCAATGTCCACCTGGTTATTATAGATTTTTTTTAAAACGGTAAAATGTTAACAGAGCACACATATTTACTCCAAACAAAGTAAACCTCCATTCTAGGATGGACAAAAATTTAATTAATAGGTAGGTATAGTGCGCGTCATGTAAAAAGTAGTAAACTAGGTAGGCACTCATTGAATGTATAGGTATACATCTCTTAAATAAGTAGAAAAGTAAGTAATCTCTTAAAACGAACGCTGGAACGCCTGAAGAAGCTTGACCGCCAGCGTTCTTTTTACATGATGCGCATTATACTACGATATAGAATGCAACAGGACTATCGATATTTCTGACGTCATCACTTGGTCAAGCCCTATCGTAATCAAACATTTTTATATTTTACATAAAATATTGTTTATTTCTAGGTGCAGCAACGAAATATTATTAAAAAATATAAGGGAAAGTCCTAATCTACGAATGAAACTGGTTTTTAGGCCATTTACTAAAGCAGAATTGATAAAATAAGCAATACAATCGAACTACCAATAATCTCTTATTTACCTGTGAAACGTGTATTTTCCCGGATAATTACGTCTTGTATATTCACAGTCACAAACTGAACATGACACCATTGTCATACAAAGTAATATTTGTTATTTAATAGTAAGATTACTAAAAAAAATACGAAATTAGTTAAACTGCACAAGAGACCGTCCGGTATGGGCATGTACTCAAGCAAAACATGTCACATTCAATACATTGTTGCTGTCACTTCTCTTCTTGCACGGGGTACATTTAAAAATGACTTCTCTCTCCCACGCTTCGTTTGTCTATTTAGCGTAGCGAAAAAATTCTACGTCTATGGTTTTAGTATAGATCCCAATTTTTTTTGAAAATATAATATAGCCTATATCACCCAAGGATAGTGTAGTTTCCCAACAGTGAAAGAATCTTTCAAATCAGTTTTTTTTTTTTTTTTTTTAACAATGATAGACCTTTGTTTGACCACGATCTCACCTGTTGGTAAGTGACGATGCGGCCGAAGATGGAGCACAAAGGTCTAGAAGGCACCTATTCACTCTAGCCTTGAAGAGACCCAGATTATAGTATTCAGGAAAGACAGACCACGGTAGTGTATTCCACTCCTTAGTAGTTCTCATTATAAAGGTAGAACTGAAACGTTTAGTACGAATAGAGGGTACACTAATGAGGTAAGGGTGGTACCGAGCCGTGCGCCTGCTCGTCGTCGTGTAGTTTCGGAGCCTATTCAATGCAAACAAACAAACAATCAAATCTTTCCTCTTTATAATTAGTTTGAACTACCATCCACACGTTGCTTTGCTCGCGAGATTATCAAAATCGGTCCAGCTGTTACAGCGTGCTGCGTGATTGAGTGACAGAGATACACCAAAAAATAACAGTAGGATTGTATAGGATTTATCTTTGAGAGTATCCAAACCACTGGCTCAATCAACAATTTCGTTGAAAACTATAATGCAAAGCTTTTCACTCGAGATATGCTGACAAAATATACCAAAAAGGTATGTCTATGGAAAATGAACACAATAAGTCCATTACAGAGGTTATCCACCTCTATTGTGGTTCTCCACAAAGGAATGAATTTGAAGAACTATTGTGCTATATCTCGGACAGGCCTGAGCCACACTAAATCAGCCGGAGAGCATAATCAGCCTTATCCCTGCAGTTTTAGATTTTCAAACAACCTGCAAGCTATTTGAACATCGAAAAATCTGGGATACTATAAACAGGCGGCCGGTTAATTTTGTCAAATGAAGATGAACTTTGATGCTTTTACTTTAAGTTTCAATGTAACTGTGACACAGATGCCACAGATTCATATCTTGTGTATGTTTTATTGTCGTCGGATTAAAACTTCTGGACGCTATCTGTGCTTTTGTGCTTTATCTCGACTGGAGAATGAATGGAAATCAAGTGGATAGATTCAGCGATGTGACTGACGGCTAGTCAGATTAGGGAACTGGGATAAACAAGTCAGTGGTAAACAGTGGATAGATTTGGTTGTTTATATGCCACGGCAGTCTTTCTTAGCCTGGTATATAGCGAGTTCTCGGTTGTTGTACTGCTGTTCCTTCTTCTTCTTCTTCTTAGCTTAGGTAATGGCTTCTGTGCATTATTTGCAACAATTTAGCCAATGTCAAGTCATAACCCAGTTTAAATTATGGCAGAAAAACTGAGTTTTTACAGGGAAAAATCCACCATTTCGAAAAGACACGCAATACAATTAAATTTCACTACATCACACATGTGCCATTTATCAAAGTTACACCGGTTAAAATGCCACTAAAATTACACGAAATAACTCGAAAAAACACATTAAAATGTAATAAAATAAAAATGACGACGTTTCTTTCAAAAATAACAGATTTCAACCCCCTGCTTTTCCTTATTTATCACACATGTTTTGATTGATAGTCTCATAAATATTATTAGTTTAGCAACTTATATCATGAAATGTCAATGAAAAAAAAACACTAAAATCGTTTAATGCCATTCGTAGCTAAACTAATGATATTTATGAGAAGAAACTTTCAATAAAAATATGTGTTAGGTCTCTTAGTTTTCGCAAAATCAGGTTTCGCTATCTCAAAATGTGTTGATGAGCTGTGTTTAGCAAAAAACACATACCTTAAATCTATACCTTAAAAATCGACAAGGGATCCATCAGGAACTTGAAAGTTGCCTAAAAATTATAAGGAATCGAAAAGGAGCTACTCAAATAAAATAATAATAATAAATAATGCTGGACAGTTAACATAACATTATCTAGCCCCAAGCTAAGCAGAGCTTGTGTTATGTAATATATAACATAGATAGATATTTTTTATTGTACACCTCGGGGTCGGCCGAGAAAGCGTTGGCGGGACGATCTTGTTGCTTTTGAAAAGGGGTGGTGGGAGACTGCCAGGGACAGGGACAAGTGGAGGAGTTTGTAGGAGACCTTTGCCTTGCAGTGGGACAATACAGGATAAGAAAAAAAAAACAGAACACCTTGAACCAATATCTACGATCGCACAAATATTTGTTCCAAGGCGGGAATCGAACCCGCAACCTCCTGCGTCACAGGCCAACCTTCGCCAAAATGCGTACACATCGCACATTGGTGCTCATCCCGATTTATCGGAACCAACTAAATTTATATCTGCTCAATCCTGCTCGGACTACATAGTGTACAAGTAAATTAGGTACCTGCACGGCAGCTGCCTCCTGTGTAGGTACCTACGTATCAATCAAGCCTCACCGCTTTGACCCAGTTGGATAAGGCTGTTTCACACGATCAAAACTTTGCAAGCTCGTGACATGTTCATATGTCAACCAGCGTAGGTTGCGTCAAACTGCCAGAGATTTTGTAACGAAAATACGCGTCTATTCACATAAAGTGCTACAAATAAACACTGATCATCCTTAAAATAGTGGTTTGTCTCTTTCATTCCTAAACTAAAACATCTATGTATTAGCAAGTCTAAAGACACGACGGCGAAGCGGCATTGTGAGAAAGAGCTCTTAGGTCATTGACCCTCTGGACTGGTGCCAAGTGAGGGAAGCTTAACTCCAGTGGTCTGCGCTCAACTCCCTGTAATTAGCCACTGATTAAATAGCTTTAAAGTTTATGTCAGATAAGAACTTTATCCACTGAAGCTGTACATCTAGGAACTGATACTTAGTTGGTAGATGCATTGCTGGAATTACGGGCAAAACTACTTTAATTATTTGCCCTAATCACTACGACAGTTTGGTGATCCCAGTATTGATGTTAAGTTAAGTGTAACGCAAAATTACCAATCTTAGATTTGATTTTTAACCCCCGACGCAAAAACTACGGGGTGTTATAAGTTTGACGTGTCTGTGTGTGTGTGTCTGTCTGTGGCATCGTAGCTCCCGGACGGATGAACCGATTTAGTTTTTTTTTTTGTTTGAAATATGATTTTTTCGGGGGTGTTCTTAGCTATGTTTGGTCAAAATCGGTTCAGCCGCTTCATTGCGTTAAGGGTTTTTTTAATTTTTACAAAATTAATTACTTGTTAACTGACTAAATCAAGTACCATATTCATATTATAAATATGCATCGATATTAAATTATAATTCGGAGGGATCACTGTACCAGAAACACGAAAGGACAATATTTTCTGAATTTAAAAAAAAAACAATGTTATCTCTGACTTTTGGCTAGATTCAATTGTTTATTAAAATGGAGCATTATTATTGGGAAACAAATTGATAAATAAAATCAATACAACAAAGCCGAGGGTTACTGTAGTGGTTTTGTAAAATTATCAAAAATTTACGTGATATTCAATAAAAACTGCTTTTTCGTGATGCACGATGTGTTTTTTTATGGAGATTTCTGCCTGGGCGCAACCTGGCGTACTCAGGTGGATGCTGCCTTCCCATCCCTTTACGAGTTGGAAGTCTTATTCTTAGGCCGAGTCTACCACGGCCTGAGAATAAAACACCTCGATGCATACTTACTATATTTGTTATGCACATGGCATATTTTATCAACGCATTTCAAGCACGTTTCAAGAAAGAGCTGTTTTTTTTATTTATCTTGTTTCGTACTGTAGTTCTGGTGGGGTGGGACAGAGCTTCGCTCGTGTATTTGATAGTGTATTTATTTGTATTTGATATCTTGTTAAATAATCATGCAAAGTCTCAAGTTCTTACTTAAAATATATAATGAATGATAGAGGTTTATTGTACAAATAAACTTTGTAGATTTTTGATAGCAATCTTGTTTTCTACATGTATTATTTATTCTGTGTAAACACAATGCTTAGCATTAATTTTGCTATATTATTGATATAGCAGAACGATTCGCTTTTGTAACTTTTAAACTTTAGAAGATCAAAGCTCTCAAAAGTATACGTTTTAAGTAACGCTATTTGTCTGGATTGCCTGTTGGGCTCACGAGAGACGTTCATCGAATTCACGTCAAACCAATTTTTTATGCTATATTGACGACTTGGAAGGATTGTAACGCTACAAATTATATTGAAAATACAATGATTATGCTTGAAAATGGCAAAGGCATGTTTCGTGAGAGGCTTATTATTTAAAAAAATGCTAGGTTTGTTTTTGTATTCTACGGTAGCAACGAACACGGATTGACGTAATTTTAAAGTAATAAATCGTAATTTAACATTAACAACCAGTTTTTTGGATTCCAGCCTCGGAACAAATATTTTTGCGATCTGCAGATATTTGTTCAGGGTGATCCGGGTATTTTCTAAGTATAATAAAAAATATCTATCTACATATGTAATGTATTGTATTAAGTATAGGTATCAGTTATCTAGTATAAGCTCTGCTTAGGAGCTAGTTAATGTTGTGTGAACTGTCCAGCATTATTTATTATTTATTTATTTAGTTTCCAGTGCAATGGAGGTTTACTAGCCTTTATACCCGTAAACTGGCAATTCTCAAACTGGTACACCTAGCGAGTGTGAGCCGTAACATTACCATGTCAGTGCAGGCAAATTGAATTACCCACTGTTACCAACCGTTACAAACTCCGGCACCCACTGTTGCCAACCTAACCGGCGGAACGAACATGGGAGTGAATTTGTGAAGTTACGGTATTTGAAACACTGTAGTGATGGCAGTTTGGAATAGGAAGTTTCGATGTAAGTTCGTAATGCTCGAATAGTTTCAAACTGAATGGGATATAGGTTTCATAGGAGGTTTGATAGAACTCTTGAAGTTTATGTAGCAAATTGATCCTTATTATATTCAGAAATAGTTTTTCGTATGATATTAAATAACTCATTTTAACCCCCGACGCAAAAACGGCGTTTGACGTGTCTGTGTGTGTGTGTGTGTGTGTGTGTGTGTGTCTGTGGCATCGTAGCTCCCGAACGGATGAACAGATTTCGTTTTATTTTATTTTTGTTTGAAAGGTGAATTTGTCGGGAGTGTTCTTAGCTATGTTTGATCAAAACCGGTTCAGCCGTTTCATTGCGTTGAGGGTTTTTTTAATATTTACAAAATTAATTACTTATTTACAATAAACCTCTTACCAAGAATGAGAATAGTAAAGACGTGATGTACAGTCGTAATTTTTCGAAAATTATACCAAGCCAAGGTATAATTTCAATTCTACTCTTATCAAGAACCCATTAGGTAAGGGGATGATTGTAAAAAAAATATTGGGCGAGTAACTTGCATTTGATTGTTAAAAAAATTTTGGGCGCGTAACTGCCTGACTTGCATTGCAGGTTGAGGGTTCGATTCTTGCTTCAAAACTAACGTTAGCAAGATCTGCAATAAATAGTTGTTCCAGATCAGTGTGTTGTGGTACCACGGTACTGATAGTTCCCATGGAGTAGCATGTTGTATAGCATGAACTAGACACTTCGCATAAAATGTTCATACCATTTTACAAACGTTCCTCATTCGCGCGTCATACTGCTTTATATGAAGTATGCTACACCGTGTTTTCCCAAAGCTTGTCCAAGGCGCGGGCGGCGCACGGTCTAGCATGAACTGCTTCGACCAAAATATAAAAGTACTTTATGTTGGTCGAAGAACTTACTGTATGTAAAATGTTCGTACCATTTTACATCCGTTCCTCCACGTCGTCTTGCAACGGCCCGGACCCGGCTCGACCTAGCATAAAATCATTTTGCTATAAGTTCTACGTTGTACAAAATCAAAGTGTCTACGCTTTTTAAAACGTTCAAAGTTTATAACTAGCGCTATTCTTGGTTCTTTCCTGCGCAATTCATCTGATAGTTATGGAAAGTTCATCCTGAGCTCACTATTAAAGTTTTTGTGCTGGAATTTCCTGAACATTCTACATACCTAATCTACACTGCATGAACAATGTAAAAGTTAACTTTTGAAACTATCAGGGTTATGTAGTACATACTTTTCACTATTGAAACGGGATTTTTACCATGATTTTTGAGTTTTTAATTGTTCCCGATATTACTAAGACTTACGACTTTAGTAAGTTCTCCCGTCATCATGGCGCATGCAACTGTGCCGTAATATAGGGAACAATTAAAACTAAAAATCATGGTAAATACAAGTATCCCATTTCAAGTGAAAAAAATGTAAAAGTTGTATGGTTTAACCCGTCCGGAACTACGCTGCGTGTCCGGTATTGAACACCTGACCGGTGTAAGACCATCTACCTGAATGGGACCCTCTGCCAGGGTTACACCACCTGCCGGAGTCGGGCCGCCTGATGGAAACCTTACACCTCATAAATTCTAGTTTTGCGTTTCTAGATTAAAACTAGCTTGTGGTTCATCAAGAATACACATGTCGGGTGAGCTGTAACGCTACAACAATTAATGGCAGACATTTCATATCGTAAGTAGGTAAGGTACTACCTAGTTTTTCTACATTTTTTTATACATCTTTTGATGACGGGACTAGCAGATGGCTCACTTGGTGTTGAGCGGTACCCTCTGCCTGAACAGTGCATTATCTCATAGGTCACGTCCACCACACCCTATGTGGCATCACACTGCGCCCGTCACCCTGAGACATAAAGATGGATAGTCTCATGTGCCTGTAATTTCATCGGCACCCTTACCCTTCAACCCGGAACACAGTAATGCAAGCACTACTGCTTTGCGGCAGAAATAGGTATATGTAGGTAATAAGTAGGTAGGTAGGCAAGTCTTCTTTGTCATTTTACATGGTCATCTGATATACCATAATTACCATCCTGTGTAAGTCACTGCTAGACAAAGGCCAATCAAGTTCCGTCATTCACGAAGTACAAAAAACATGCGATCACAATCAACACAATCGCTTGGCAGGCTGATTGGTGATTTCAATATTGGTGTTATGTACTCAGGTGGATGCTTCTGCCCATCGCTTGTTGTAATCCCTTAGTCAACTTTTATGACATCCACGGAAGGAGACGGAGAGGTATATTCTTGAAACACCATGGCACACCCTGCCTACTTAGGAGTTATACCCATTGTAGTCAGATATGTCCTCTTACAATGACGTCATCCATGTCTCCAGAGCTTTTCCCATCCACAAAACATGAACCCTTTTCAACCACGAATCTGTCATCTTAAATTACCCATCCCATGCTCCAAGTCCAGAGGTAAACGGGTTTTTTCCAGAAATGTTATCTTACGGCGGACAGCATCACTTAAACCTAATTGGTTTTTATTGTCGACTCCTTTGAAGACGGAGAAAAAAGATTCCGAGAATTAATCACATTTTGTTCGAGCGTCTCGGGTGCCGTTAGAAAAAGCGGTCTGAAGATACCTACTGTAAGAATAAATTATGCAATTATCTTACAATAATATAAGTATTTTGTGAAAAACTATATTTTTCAATACAAGCTTTTATAAAATTAGTGATTGTAACCGTGTGCTGATCGAAATGAGCCTAAACACAGTCAATCTATTATAATCCCTCGAGGAGTTCGGTTGACCACCTTCCTTTCCGTCTCTATCATCAGATCAGCTCGCTGTCACCATAATATTGCATTGTCATCGGAACTTGACAGGTATGCAAAATATCATCTCAATCGGTTGAGGATAACTGCTTTAAAATTCAGTTTCATGATTACACCCGGACAAACATACATACATTGCAAGTTAAATAAAAGCTTGTAATAAAATGAACCAACCACTCCTCTCAAAACACGCATAGTGTTGGTTTCTGAAGTCACGTCAAAAGCACACACTAGTTTTTTTAACTAAACCTTTTCAGACAACAGCAAAGTTTGCACGACAAAACTAGATGTCAGCACTAGTAGATCAAAAAAGTGCTGGGTTATATTCCTTGGTTGGCGAACTCTTTTTACGGGAACCCCTTAAAAAGAGAGACCCCTTAAAAGGGAAGATTTGTTCACTAGTAGGTTAGATAGAGCTAGATTTTATTCCTTGGTTGGAGAACTCTATGTAGTATATTATATATCTATCTATGTAGTATATTGTATTAAGTACTAGCGACTCACCCCGGCTTCGCACGGGTAACCCCCGGTGAGCCCCCCCCCCCCCTCCTACTCCTCCCCCCTATGTCAATGTCCTGGTTCTAAGCTACCTCCCCACCAATTTTCAGCCAAATCGGTTCACCCGTTCTGGAGTTATAAGTGGTGTAACTAATATGAATTTGTTTTATATATATAGCTATCAGTTATCTAGTACCCATAACAGAAGCTCTGCTTAGCATGGGGCTAGTGAACTCAATTTCAAAGAACGTGAAACAAATAATGGTGCTGTGATTTTCAGTGAATTTTTATTGTCTTGCAGAGGGTGTGAAAAGTAGAGTATGCTCCTCTGGGATAAAGCACGTCTTCGTCTTGGGCAGCTTGAACCCCTCGCTTCATACAGGACTCCACATAACTCTCTCGCGAAGATACACTCAGGGTTCAATATCGGTTTAAAGAATTTATTCTCGTAAAGAACAATAGGTACAGTTCACTTAAATGAGATTATAATATGCCGCCCGCGATGTAAGACACTGCTTTATACCCTCAGTGCATAATCTACTATTAAACTGCATCACGAGTGCATAAGTTTATTTTCGCACGCGAAAAAACTCGGGCAGTTTCCCAAGTTTATGAAGCGTTTAAATTAATTTAATTTTCTTTTGCTTTAGTTGTTGAAGAACTGCGAGAACAACTACATAGTTACAAAAGCTTCTTCTAACATAAGTTTGCGACGCTTGAAAGTTACGAAAAGATTGCAAGAAAGTTATTTAATGCAGCGACAAATATATTATTTTTAACAGACTTTAAAAAAAAGGAGAATGTTCACGAGTCGCGTTTTTTTTAAATGTTTGTTATCTCAGTTATCCGTCTTTTATTATCTGATTTGGGACGTTATTTTTTTATTTGACACGATATACTTCCAGATTGGTCCAACTTTCATAAAAACCTGGTTCTGATGATGGGATCCGTGAGTAATTGAGGGAACTCCGCAAATGTTATAGGCACACATAGAGCGATTTAGGTATTTTCAGCAACAAGTCAAGCATGTGAGTTCAGAAAGTGCCATTTGGTTAAGTGGACAGATGAAGAAGACCAGAGATGGCCACCGGAACTTCTGCAATGCTCGGCTGACAACGTCGCACGTAGTAACTATTATCTAATCTGTGGCTATGCGTGCGACACTGTCGGTGTACACTCACATACATAGAACTCAAACAATGTAATTTTTTCTTCACCCAAATAAGTTTTTTTTTGTACTACTTAAATGACGGAATAAGCGGATGGCCCACTTGATATTAAGCGGTAACCTCTGCCTATGAACAGTGCATTCTCACATAGGTCACGGCCACCTAAGACGAATTGCACTGCGCCCGCCACCCTGAGACATAAAGATGAAAAGTCTCATGTACCTGAAATTTCTCCGGCAACCATAGGGGAACACAGCAATGCAAGCACTACTGCTTTGCGGCAGAAATAGGCATGGTGGTAGTACTTCCCGGGGCGAACTCTTTCACAAAAAAGCTCTACTACTACTTCATTATTTGCCGCAAATAATGACCAATATAAAAGCCCACAACAGTAATTTCAATGTAAAATTATACTCTGGTCGCCCATATTTAGAAAAGTACGTTAGTATGAAAAAGTAACAGCATTAATCCTTTCTAGTTTTTTTTTTTATCGCTTCAGCGAGTAAATAAAAACGTAGGAAAATCTTACATTCATAGGAAAATCTCTCGGGAATCTTGCTTAGTAATTGAACGACGTATTAATAAGAAGTAGGATATTTTTGGCAGCTCTTATTACCTACTTATTGCAGCAGATAATTGCCTGGTGTGGAAAGATAAGGGGATAACAACTCTATGGTTTTAATGATCCTATTATACAATCAAGGTAATAAATCATTTAGATCGAAGATAATTCAGTTCTGGTCTAGAGACTAGAGTCTTCCAATTAGGGAAGGAGCGTATTTACGGAGGGTTTTTTGCTTGGTTGGACCTTAAAAACTTGAAATTAAAAAAATACTTGCAACTTGCAATTAACGTTGCACACAGGAACTTTATCGCCCTGTGCGAGTGGATTTACTCGCAAGGTTTCGTAGTACTTTTCGCACATGCAATTATGCTCCTTATTTATAAGACGGTTTGGTTCAATTTCCTATGCAAGTATTTTTCCAATTGCAAGTATATTTTTTTTTAAAGCGCGGTTTTATTCCCTATTTATTTTACTGCACGGATCAACTTTCTATGCACAAAAATACCTAGAAGGTTTTATGAGCCCTGGTTTTTGGCGCTGGTGTCTTAATGCGGACGAACTTTGAAGCCCTGGTTCTCGATTTTGCAAGTACGACCCATCCTTTCTTCTATACGAACACACAATGGAATCTTCCATTGTGTGTTCGTAAAGAAGAAATGAAAAATTACCGACCAGCTTTTGAAAGCGTTTATATAACTACTGACCTTACCGAAACCCATTAAAATAAATCAAACCTCATCGTGTTAAATTAACAAGGGTACTTGACCTTCAAGCGGTTATCGATGCAAATCAGCCAAGCTGTTATATTGTTAGACTGCATTATAATAATGGGGGCAGTAAAATTTACAGCGTACATTGCGGTGTGTAGATATGGAAAAGTTAAATTCGATTACCATAAACCATTTTGTTCTTTACCTACTGCGTCAGAAGGAGGGTTATGTTTAACGAGTGTATGTATGTATGTATATTTATTTGGCACGCTTTGTAGCCTAAACGGCTTAAGGAGGGGTACAACGCAAAATTACCATTCTTAGATTAGATTTTTAACTAACTTAATCAAGTACAATATTCAAATTGTAAATATGCATGGACACTACATTATACATATTTCTGAGGGATCATTGTACCAGAAACACGACAACAGTACAATATTTTCTCGATAGAAAAAAAAAACAAAGTTACCTCTAACTTTTGGCTAAATTTGATTGTTTATTAAAATGGTGCATATTACTGGGTAAAAAATTAGATAAATAAAATCAATATAACAAAGCCGAGGGTTTACTGTAGGGGTTTTGTAAAATGATCTGTATTTTACGAGATATTCAATAAAAACTGCTTTTTCGTGCGGCGCGAGAGAGTTTTTTGTGTATGAAGATTTCTACCTTGGATTTTATTTTGAGATGTGTCGTTAGATTCGTCGTAATTGTGAGAGTTACACTGGGTATATCAAAATTATTCACGCAGTCGGGTTTTTTTGTTTTTTATGAGAACCATCTATTGGCTCACCTCGGCTGTAAAACTGACTCATATGCCGTAACGACGTGACAGCAATTTATTTCACAACAGACCGGCGCGTGACGGCAAGTTTTTCTTCAATAATTGTACTTGTTGCAAGCTTTTATCCGCTCGCGATTTCGTAAGCGTAGAAAATATGTTAATCTCAACAACCACATCGTGAAACGACTTTTGAAACGACACCACACCCAAGTTTTTCAATTGACGGGTCCCATTTTAACCTTGAGGTCCTGAAAATATTTTAATCTGTTGACTACACCGTGAAAATAAGTTTTACTACGTCGAAATACACTGAAATCTGGCAAAATTATGAAGTGTTTTTTTTTTCAAAGAATTCGTGCCCGTGCTGTTTTTCAGGAAAATTCCAGGTACCGCTGAAACCTATTTCTGTTAATTATATTCGAGAAACCTCCTTGTAAAACTTCAAAGTTCTAATACCAACAGTTTGCGAAATACAGAGCATATTTGTTTTACGTTTGAACCCCATTTTGAACCCCATATTGAGGATACGAATTTTCAAAATTCCTTTCTTAGTCGCATCGAGAGAAACAGACCCTCCAAATTTCAGGACTCTACGACCAGCGGTTTAGGTTGTGCGTTGTCACTCGGTCAGTCAGTCAGGCAGGACATTGCCTTTTGTATATTATGAGATGTTTTCCTGTCTGATTGTCTGTGGGGGACAAATCTTGCAACTGAATTTTGAACCAGTTCCATCGAAGCTTCATTGAAATGGACCTTGAGCTGAACGAGATCCAGTAAGAAAAGAGTGTAGAGAAATTTGATAGGTACCTACTTTAATGCTGTAACCTTGTTTTCCTCATACACGTGGGTTGGTAGGTAGGTATCCAACAAGATTCTTCAGTTACCAATTCACCTCACAGTGCCGCGAACCAACTCCCAATTTAACGATTCCACTGCGCCAATTTAGGATTTTACCGATAATTTACGGGTTCTCCCCCTTAAAAAATTCAAATTGCTCCTGACGATACCGAATGGAATGGAGAACCGAATTACTCAGCGATACTTGCGAAAATAAGTGAGTTTAGGCAGGGTTTCCTAATAAATGGTAACGTCATATGACGACAATTCACTTATTCAGAAAAAGTTTTTCAATCGTGTTTGAAATAAAATAACATATAACAGTAAGAAATAATACTTATGAATCTAACAAGACTTTATAATAATTTATTTTCAAAGATAATCAATATTGTATTCAAAATGTCATTTAGGTCCACATTCAGTAAAAGTCAGAATAATAATTAAAATATAGGTAATGTCAGGTGTTAGGTAATGTCAGGAAACAGTAATAATAATTGTCAGTATTAACATTAGTTAAAATGAGGTCATCTACAGAATAATAACACCCTTTCAGCAAAGGCTTTTTTAGCCTACTTTTGAATACTTATATAATCAATAAAAATTCTTTAACACACTTGCTATTTCACAACAAAATTAATTTATATCTTTTTGAATTTTATTCTCGCTTTGAAGCAATGCATAAAAAAAAATGAGGCGCGAGGCCCCTTGTACCGCGAGGCCGTAGGCGGTGGCCCCCGTCACCCACGCCTTACGCCGCCACTGCTTGCAGTTATTGTTTTCTTGCTAGACTCCGCCCATTCGGTATTTTGACATATCTCTTTAAGTAACATAATACCTTAAAACAAAGGAATAACGTAAAATTAATCATTTTAATTTAAATTTTTCATTTAAGTCGGTTCATTTCCCAGGCGAAGCAAGTAATTTTTAGAAAACCTTTGAATGCACTATTTACTAAGGTTTAAAAATAAAATAAAGTCTCCTTTCAGCAAAATATCCTATCTACAATATTTCCCTTCATGCCGCATTGTCTTGAGACGTCCTGTATAAATAACGATGTGAATTTACCGATATTTTCGAAAACCCTGGCTTGTACAAAGTACGCAAATAGGTATTTGCAAAGTTGAAAACTCCAGGAGTTTCGCATATTTCAAATGTGGTGGATGGCTGTCTGTATTGACAGTTAGGTAGGTTCAGTCACAGATCAAATAATACTATGCTCAGTTATATTTGCTGTTCGGCGTCTGTTCGGTTATTTATTGTTTATTTTTTTATTAAATAGGCGCACGGCTCAGTACTATCCTTACGTCATTAGTACTAAACGTTTCGTTTCCACCTTTATAATACGAACTGCTAAGGAGGGGAACACACTACGTTCGTCTGTCTTACCTGATAACTAGGTATAGTATGGGCCTCTTCAAGGAATTAATAGGTGCCTTCTAGGCTTTCGCGCTCTTTCGTTTGCTACGTCGTCCGTCACTTACCAACAGGTGAGGTCGCACTCAAACTTAGGTACCTAAACAAAACAAGCACTGTCCAACGAGTTTAATAATTTCAACAGATTGCTAACAGACTATAAATTTAATTATTTAAAACGTGCCCCAACCACGCAATAAGAATGTAAATTACAAAGCACGCATACTTCAGCCAAGGTCACGGCAGTCACGGGCACAGCCCCTAGTCCAAGTTTTGCTGCGACCAACGTAACGATGACCGTGACGACGATCGTCCCCGTCCGTCTGCCCTAACTATCTGTCCGTTAAATCTTTATTCAAACGCACAGACATAATTTGTTGTCCACGGCTGTTTTTAAAGCTTGCGTTGAAGCGCATAGTTTTAATACTTCCAGTCCCTTCAACTGCTACCAGTTTTGCTCAACGTTTTGGCCTGTACTTGAAATCCCATATCTTTAACACTGTAGCCAAGCAATGTAACATAAGTAATAAATCTGCTATAGTACTGTATATAATCTGTTAATTATGGGAAAATTGAAGATGTAAAATAACCGGAACTATATTATACGAGCAAAATTCACGGACATTCTTGGGAGAGAAAATTGAATTCTTGATTCATTCTATAGGATATTTATCACTTATGTTACATTGCTTGTCTACTAGATTACTGTTCAACCAAAATTCACGGACATTCTTGAGAGAGAAAATTGAATTCTTGATTCATTCTATAGGATATTTATCACTTATGTTACATTGCTTGTCTACTGGTTTACTGTTCAACCAAAATTCACGGACATTCTTGAGAGAGAAAATTGAATTCTTGATTCATTCTATAAGAGATTTATCACTTATGTTACATTGCTTGGCTACTGGTTTACTGTTTAACCAAAATTCACGGACATTCTTGCTCGTATAATATAGTTCAGGTTATTTTACATCTTCAATTTTCACTTAATTTAATTGTTAACCTGTGGTGACTCAGTATTTGTATCATCAGAAAATTAAAAGTCCTACCAAAATGTTTTCTGTAAGCCGGTAACAGATCTCCAAGATACAGGCGTGCCTAGTGTGGAGATCACTAGAAATAGATTTAATTGGACTAGGTACTAAAACTTCTGTATTCACAAAGCTACGATGTTGTAGTTAATCGTAGTCAAACTATAGCTTTGATTATTCTAAAAATAATCAAAAACTATAGTTTATAAAACATATAATCCGTGGCATGTATGCCAAACATTGAGGCACCATGGTGAAACTTAGATTCAGGAACATGGCATAAAGAACTTATTGTTTTAATATGGAGGGCCCTAGCACAAAAGAAACCTTGGCCAGGGGCCAATTTATTTTGTATAATTAATTCCTCACGCTTTTACTGGGTTTAAGGATCAAGGATAGATTCCGCCCTATATGGATATAATCTTAAAGCTGATTCGTCAGCTGCCTAACTGAAACGTATGTAGTATCAACGCCCCGTTGCTTAGTCCAGATCTCGAGGTGCTCCCGTGAAAATTATATCTCAGTAAATGTTTTTAGAAGTCGTTTAGAAAGGTAAAGAAAGTACCTAAAGAAGAAGGAAGAAGGTACCTGGAAGAAGGTTACCTACCTACACCGCTCGCATTTGCGAGGTCTCAGTTCGGAGCGAATCATTGTCTATCTCACAGATAGAGGTATACAGTCTATCTATTTGTAGATATAAAGAGTCAGTAGTAAAATAAAAAATACCACAACTTTTTATGAACAAAGTTTGAAATCGCGGAGTTTTATCGCCGAGCCGTCAGCTGGGAATCGAACCGGTAACTTTTGTTCTATCACGGAACTTGGCAGACTATCTGTAGACTTGGAGCATGAATAACTATATAGCTGAATATCTGGCGTTGTTTTGAGGCGTATCCTGTTTTAGTGTACGAAGTTGTGATTGTTTGAAGAAACTCTTTCTATTTCAAGATAAGTTTTTTCTCTCTTTTTGTTACTGGCTTTGTAGATTGTACCAATTGTAGTCCCACGAAATATTTTATTACCTAGTATTCGTGCTTTTGTGAAAGCTATTCTAGTTTGCTGGTACCGACTAAGTAATTACGAAATAGTAAGCGAAAGAAGTTTAAGATTAGTTCAATGCATGGTATTGCCATTCAGCGTGACAATGCAGCCAGCATCTTAGGGACGCTTCCGTTTCGTTGTGATTTGGATCAGTTGAGCTATCTTTAGATCGTTAACAGCGGTCAGGTAGCACAACTGTATTTATTTTATTTTGTACATACCTACTTATATTAATTGCATTATTATTTCTGTAAATAAATGTATTTCATGGAACAAGTCAACTCAGATCTGTGGATTTGGTTAATTGCTTCCTTATTATCTTGCATTAGTAATGAACTAGTATAGTATTCTTTTATCTGTGGTAATGATTAATAAGTTTCCATAGGTCAACCACAAAAGAGCATCATTCAAGCATAAACTCATAATACCCAGCAAATATCCATTCGTAGACATCCACTATTTCCAGCATTTCCCTATATTTCCAAGCCTATATCACTTATAATCAACTCTCAGCGTAAAATCAGCTTCTATAAAGATATCTTCATAAAAAAAAACCCAAGCCAGTCGAAAAAAGGATTTTCTTTGAATATCTTGTAAAATATAGAGGATTTACGAAATCCTTAGGGTAACAGAATCATTTGAAATTGATTGTATGTATAAAAAATTACTCAACCATTTATAAAAAATTGAAATACAAACGAAATTAGGTAAAACGTATGTGTGATTTTTCTATCGAGAAAATATTATTGCTCTTGTTGTTGATTGAGCCAGCAGTCGGAATTGTAATGTAATCCATTCATATTTTTTATCTGACTATTGTACTTGACTTATTTTGCTTCAGGCGTAAGTTCCTAATTCAACCAAAATTGTACGACAAGAAACGTTTATTTTTTTCACTTCTTTTACTCGTGTCATTTTACTAAGGGTAGGCGAACTAAAGTGTATTATAGTTAACCTCTAAATTTTAAAGTTTATATTATCAGCAGCCTACAAAATACAAAATGAATGAATAAGTACTCTTCTTTACGGTGTTCCATTTTTGAAATATTTTTATTTGAATTTATTTTTGAATATGGAACTGAAAGCGACCTGACCGTTCACCGTAAGATTACACCTGCCTTGGTTGGCACAAGACAGGTGCCATCGTGTTGTAAACTGCTGCACCAGAATTTCTTAGCGCTCGTTGGAAGTATGCGTCAGTGCGTTTGTCAACAAGAATAAATTTAAAAAAAAGGTTTGCTGCGAAATATCTAGAGAAAATAAAATTATTATTTTCTCGCAGTTAAAGTGAAAAGTATTGTGTTTATTTACCTCGAGACTAAAACCCATTCATACTCGATTCTATAGCCCTCGGTTTATCTAGTATAAAATGTCTCATTTTAGTCCCTAGTTGAACAATCTACTATATTGATCCCAATTCATACAACACTGAGTTTTCGTTTCTGTATCACAGTGGCATAGTTTCGTTCTACGTTTTAGAGATATTACTGTACTTATAGCTCTTCTGTGGTATTTCCCCAGGAATTGGATAACACAAGCCATTAGTCACAAATCTGGAGCCAGTGGATTTATCTTCTACATTTATAACTTATTCGGTAGATTGATAGGATGGGTATTCTCCGCAGATAACTACCGTAGATAAGTACTAGTGGATATTGATGTATGTTTTGCGTCTAGAGAAAAAACTACCACAATTTTTATACCTTCATGAAAAGAGCTAATGCGAAACGCACCGAATCCTTTCACCTCATTGGTTTTTTCATCATTGGTCAGTAGGCCATTTTCAGCGCTAACCAAGAAAGAACTATCAACACGAAGTAATTGTAGTAAATTATAAAGAGGGGTGTTTCTACTCTGTGGTGAAATTGATGACACAACATTTTTTTAGCCATTTTTGACGCTCCTTGCATGTTTTTAAGCTATTTGTGACACTCCATGCATGTTTTTAAGCCATTTGTGACACTCCATGCATGTTTTTAAGCCATTTGTGACACTCCATGCATGTTTTTAAGCCATTTGTGGCACTCCATGTATGTATTTAAGCCATTTGTGACACTCCATGCATGTTTTTAAGCCATTTGTGACACTCCATGCATGTTTTTAAGCCATTTGTGACACTCCATGCATGTTTTTAAGCCATTTGTGACACTCCGTGCATGTATTTAAGCCATTTGTGACACTCCATGCATGTTTTTAAGCCATTTGTGACACTCCGTGCATGTATTTAAGCCATTTGTGACACTCCATGCATGTTTTTAAGCCATTCGTGACACTCCATGCATGTATTTAAGCCATTTGTGACACTCCATGCATGTATTTTAGTCGTTATTGTTTTATGTTTTTTCTCATTTGTTTTTATTATTTAGTAGTACTAGAGCTTTTTTGTGTAAGAGTTCGTCCGGGGAAGTACTACCACCATACCTATTTCTGCCGCAAAGCAGTAGTGCTCGCATTGCTGTGTTCCGGTTTGAAGGGTAAGGGTGCCGGTGAAATTAAATAAATAAATAATGCTGGACAGTTCACACAACATTATCTGGCCCCAAGCTAAGCAGAGCTTGTGTTATGGGTACTAGAAAACTGATATACTTAATACAATATAATTACATAGATAGATATTTTTTTTATTATATATAGAAAATACCCAGAACACCCTGAACAAATATCTGCGATCGCACAAATATTTATTCCGAGGCGAGAATCGAACCCGCAACCTTCTGCGTCGCAGGCGAGCGTTCGCCCGCCGCGCCACAGAGGTCGTCAAAACTCATCTTACAGGCACATGAGACTTTTCATCTTTATGTCTCAGGGTGGCGGGCGCAGTGAAATGCCACATAGGGCGCGTCCTAGGTGGACGTGACCTATGAGGTAATGCACTGTTCATAGGTAGAGGTTACCGCTTAACATCAGGTGGGCCATTTGCTTGTTCCGTCATGCTAGTAGTATATAAAAAAAAAAAAAAAGTTTTTGATAAGCGGTACCCTCTGCCTATGAGCAGTGCATTATCACATAGTGCAGATCACGTCCACCTAGGACGCACCCTATGTGGCATTGCACTGCGCCCACCACCCTGACACATAATGATGAAAGTTTCATGTGCCTGTTATTTCACCGGCAACCATACCCTTTAATCCGGAACACAGCAATGCGAGCACTACTGCTTTGCGGCAGAAATAGGTATGGTGGTAGCACTTCCCCGGACGAACTCTTTCAAAAAAAAGCTCTACTGCTACTATTAAATTCTATGTGACATTTATTAATAATAAGTAACATACAAATATGATTTTGTAAAAAAAATTGGTCCTCGGCTCTCTTAAGACCCTCACCTGATGGCTCGGGTCTCAATGGCACCTCAGCGGTAATCATCAACATTACACAATAGTACCATAATGTACTATTGTTCATCAAAAGCATCGTATCTCCTGAATAAATGAAATGAGTAGGTAAGGCCGATCCGTAACGCACAACACACGCATGGTGGTGACACGTAACTATTAGCCTCGTCATATCAATAGCAATTTAATCCATCATTCCAACTAGCATTTCCAAACCTCCTGATTTTACGGGAGATCTACCGATTTTGTACTTCATCCCCCGATATGCAATGATTTTCTACCGATAAAGGCAATTCTCGCGCTCAAATTCGAAAACAAAGCAAATAAATAGACTATCTCTTCTTCAAACGAAGGTCTGCTCCATACAAAAAAGCAACAACTGGTTATGATCTATCTATCTATCTATCTATCTTATAAAGGTCCCGTTTATTCCTTTTCAGTTATGGATCCCTAAAAAACTAACATTCGAAGTGTGCGTCACATATAAATGCTCAAACAGTCCCTAACCTCTCCTAAATTTCCGATTTCTCGCACAATTTTCTGTCCCATACCGACCCAAGGACAGGATTCCTACATTAGGTATCAAGGCCACGTAATATCCCTGTTCCGTGTTTGTGGTCACATGCAGGATTTCAATTCATGCGATGCAATAAATGTGGTCCGACCATATTTCCCTCGGGAGCACGTACGTATTTTTTTACCCGACTTTGGCAAACTCAAAAGGAATGGTTATGTATTGAGCAGTTTGTCATACATACAAAAAAAACAAACGGCTCTGACCACGAACAGACCGACAGACATGGACATAGATAAATTATACGGGTTCCTTCGGGTCGGATTTCCGAATCCTACAAACTGTTTTTTTTTTACTAGACCATTATTATTTGACCTGTTGGTAAGTGACGATGTGGCTGAAGATGAAGCACAAAGGTATAGAAGGCACGTATTGATTGGAAAACCTTTGCAGTATCTACCTATTCCTACCTAGAATTCCACATAACATTCGATCGCAACTAGAATAAAAGTACGAACCGAACTGACTGCCTTCGTAGAGCTAAAAAAACAAAAAGATTCGTTGACTGGAATTTCTCTGAACATTTTTACATCAGCTCGCTCGCTTTTGTTGGATTAAAAAGTAAAGAAAACGATTAAAAGAAAAATACTGGTTCGGGCCTTCTGGGTTATTATACAATTTTTTACCCAAATCACGGGGTCTCATCCCAAAGAAAAAATATATTGTTCTATTTAAATTCAATAGATGGCGTAACAGGTATAGATTTGTTATTGAAGTATGTGAAAAATGAACATTGGGCCCTGAAAAAAATATTTTGTAATATCAAAAAATACCCATAACACGGGAAAATTAAATAAATGCCTCATCAATCAAGTTTAATTATTTTTAGAAAAATATAATGATGTCGTTTTCTTAGTGGTAATCATTTGAACTAGGTTGAGGTTTGACACAGTTTGTTTGTAGTACCACATGTAGTACAACTTGATAGATGGCGTTATTTAAAAAAAAAACAGATGACCCGCCAATGACATCATGCCCAAAATGAAAGAGAAAACTATATAGTATTTACGTTCTATTCTAAAATTTTCTAATAATATATCAGACCTGTATAGATATCATTGTAACCAAAGACGAACTAGTTATACATAAAAGGCAATGTCCTGACTGACTGACTGACCGAGTGACAACGCACAGCCTAAACCGCTGGTCGTTGAGACTTGGAATTTAGAGGGTGTAGGTACCTACTATTCCTTTTAGGGTTTAAAGGTCTACTTAGAAATGAAAATGAAAAATTCGTATGCTAATGGTTTCAAAATAGGGTTCACACGTAAAAAAAAAAATGCTGTGAATTGCGGAAAGCGTCGGCAGTAGATACCTACCTACTTGAAATTTTCGCTTCGGCCGTCAAGGAAACAAGGAAACCGGGGTTTCGTAACTTGTTCATAGGTAGTTTCCTCAAATAAAATTAACAAACATATGTTTCAGCAATATATGAAAACTAGTGGGTCGGTGGTGCGCGAGCTGCAAGCAGCTCGCGTGACCGTTTTCTTGCTGTTGTTGTTGCATTGAAAATGGTTTTCGGGATGTTTTAGAAATTACCCTAAAAATGGGGAAATTTTATTAAACCAGGCAACACCAAATGTCCTACCATACGACCGACCCATACAAGTCATCATGCTCAAGAGTTGAAAACAACCAATAATACGATTAATACGTCGCCTCTTCGTTAAACTCAGTCGCTCGACCATCATTCCACTCAGGGAGTCAGTGGCTCGCTTCGCTCGCCACTTCCCCCCTTCGTGTCACGATGGTCTCGATAGCTCGATGACCCGCAGCAAAGTTAATTTGAAAATAGAAAACTAACGTAACATTCGTAATCAGTACACTCAAACTAATTAATACGATAAATACGTCGCCTCTTCGTTAAACTCAGTCGCTCGACCATCATTCCACTCAGGGGGTCAGTGGCTCGCTTCGCTCGCCACTTCCCCCCTTCGTGTCACGATGGTCTCGATAGCTCGATGACCCGCAGCAAAGTTAATTTGAAGATAGAAAACTAACGTAACATTCGTAATCAGTACACTCAAACTAATTAAAGCGATAAATACGTCGCCTCTTCGTTAAACTCAGTCGCTCGACCATCATTCCACTCAGGGGTCAGTGGCTCGCTTCGCTCGCCACTTCCCCCTTCGTGTCACGATGGTCTCGATAGCTCGATGACCCGCAGCAAAGTTAATTTGAAGATAGAAAACTAACGTAACATTCGTAATCAGTACACTCAAACTAATTAAAGCGATAAATACGTCGCCTCTTCGTTAAACTCAGTCGCTCGACCATCATTCCACTCAGGGGGTCAGTGGCTCGCTTCGCTCGCCACTTCCCCCCTTCGTGTCACGATGGTCTCGATAGCTCGATGACCCGCAGCAAAGTTAATATGAAGATAGAAAACTAACGTAACATTCGTAATCAGTACACTCAAACTAATTAATACGATAAATACGTCGCCTCTTCGTTAAACTCAGTCGCTCGATGACCCGCAGCAAAGTTAATTTGAAAATAGAAAACTAACGTAACATTCGTAATCAGTACACTCAAACTAATTAATACGATAAATACGTCGCCTCTTCGTTAAACTCAGTCGCTCGACCATCATTCCACTCAGGGGGTCAGTGGCTCGCTTCGCTCGCCACTTCCCCCCTTCGTGTCACGATGGTCTCGATAGCTCGATGACCCGCAGCAAAGTTAATATGAAAATAGAAAACTAACGTAACATTCGTAATCAGTACACTCAAACTAATTAATACGATAAATACGTCGCCTCTTCGTTAAACTCAGTCGCTCGACCATCATTCCACTCAGGGGGTCAGTGGCTCGCTTCGCTCGCCACTTCCCCCCTTCGTGTCACGATGGTCTCGATAGCTCGATGACCCGCAGCAAAGTTAATATGAAAATAGAAAACTAACGTAACATTCGTAATCAGTACACTCAAACTAATTAATACGATAAATACGTCGCCTCTTCGTTAAACTCAGTCGCTCGACCATCATTCCACTCAGGGGGTCAGTGGCTCGCTTCGCTCGCCACTTCCCCCCTTCGTGTCACGATGGTCTCGATAGCTCGATGACCCGCAGCAAAGTTAATTTGAAAATAGAAAACTAACGTAACATTCGTAATCAGTACACTTAAACTAATTAATACGATAAATACGTCGCCTCTTCGTTAAACTCAGTCGCTCGACCATCACTCCACTCAGGGGGTCATTGGCTCGCTTCGCTCGCCACTTCCCCCCTTCGTGTCACGATGGTCTCGATAGCTCGATGACCCGCAGCAAAATTAGTTTGGGAATAGAAAACTAACGCATCATTCGTAATCAGTACACTCAAACTAATTAATACGATAAATACGTCGCCTCTTCGTTAAACTCAGTCGCTCGACCATCATTCCACTCAGGGGTCAGTGGCTCGCTTCGCTCGCCACTTCCCCCTTCGTGTCACGATGGTCTCGATAGCTCGATGACCTGCAGCAAAGTTAATTTGAAGATAGAAAACTAACGTAACATTCGTAATCAGTACACTCAAACTAATTAATGCGATAAATACGTTGCCTCTTCGTTAAACTCAGTCACTCAACCATCATTCCACTCAGGGGGTCAGTGGCTCGCTTCGCTCGCCACTTCCCCCCTTCGTGTCACGATGGTCTCGATAGCTCGATGACCCGCAGCAAAGTTAATTTGAAAATAGAAAACTAACGTAACATTCGTAATCAGTACACTCAAACTAATTAATACGATAAATACGTCGCCTCTTCGTTAAACTCAGTCGCTCGACCATCATTCCACTCAGGGGGTCAGTGGCTCGCTTCGCTCGCCACTTCCCCCCTTCGTGTCACGATGGTCTCGATAGCTCGATGACCCGCAGCAAAGTTAATTTGAAGATAGAAAACTAACGTAACATTCGTAATCAGTACACTCAAACTAATTAAAGCGATAAATACGTCGCCTCTTCGTTAAACTCAGTCGCTCGACCATCATTCCACTCAGGGGGTCAGTGGCTCGCTTCGCTCGCCACTTCCCCCCTTCGTGTCACGATGGTCTCGATAGCTCGATGACCCGCAGCAAAGTTAGTTTGGGAATAGAAAACTAACGCATCATTCGTAATCAGTACACTCAAACTAATTAATACGATAAATACGTCGCCTCTTCGTTAAACTCAGTCACTCGACCATCATTCCACTCAGGGGGTCAGTGGCTCGCTTCGCTCGCCACTTCCCCCCTTCGTGTCACGATGGTCTCGATATATCGGATAAGCTACACTAAAGTTAATCTATTTTTTCGACTTTTTTGTCTTTTTGGACTTTTTTAACATTTTTGACTTTTTTTGGCTTTTTTGACTTTTTTTGACTTTTTTGACTTTTTTGACTTTTTTGACTTTTTTTGACTTTTTTGACTTTTTTGACTTTTTTGACTTTTTTTGACTTTTTTGACTTTTTTGACATTTTTGACTTTTTTGACTTTTTTTTACATTTTCGACATTTATGACATAATATTCGTAATCAGCACCTCCATATTACTCGAAAACGACACCAATATTACAAACTGTCGAAAAAATGGGTAAATTACCCTAATAATGGGGAGATTTTATTTCACATGCTGTACTTTAGGATACTCGTACATAATATTCGTACTCAGCACCTCCATATTACTCGAAAACGACACCAATATTACAAAATGTTGAAAAATTGGGAGAATTACCCTAATAATGGGGAGAATTTATTTCACATGCAATACTGTAGGATATTGGCAACAAGTCTGTGAAAAAAGATTTTCCATCTGTCATTTTTGGTGGAAGAAAGTCGTTCGACAAAGTAGAGTCTAACCCTAAAATTCAAACTCCGCCCTCAGTCAGGGTTGCCAGCTAAGAGAAACCAAAATGGTCAAATGTCATTAGAATAGAGCATACCTACAATACCTCATCAAAATTTGATCCGATTTGCCTCTATTTCTATTTTTCAGGTTTTTGGGGAAAAATCTTGAAAATTTCCCATGAAATGGGGAAAAATTCTTTCTTCAGGCAACACCTCAGGATACTGGGTATCTTTTCTATTCCGACAAAATTTTCGTCCGACAACTTTTGTAGAAGAAAGTTTTTCGTCAAAATATAGAGTCAAAATCCAAATATACAAGCACCGATTTCCCCCAGGGTTGCCAGCTTAAAAACTTCAAAATGGTCAAATGTCATTAAAATGGAGCATTCCTACAATACCTCATCAAAATTTGATCCAAAATGTCTCTATTTCTATTTTTCAGATTTTGGGGAAAAATCTTGGAAATTTCCCATGAAATGGGGAAAATTTATTTCTTCAGGCAACACCTTAGGACACTGGCAATCTTTTCTATTCTGACAAAATTTTCGTCCGACAACTTTGGTAGAAGAAAGTTATTCGTCAAAATAAGGAGTCAAAATCCAAAAATACAAGCAACGATTCCTCCCGGGGTTGCCAGCTTAAAAACACCAAAATGGCCAAACGTCATTAGAATGGAGCATTTCTACAATACCTCATCAAAATTTGATTCAAAATGTAATTATTTAAATTTTTCATATTTTTGGGGAAAACTTTGCAAATTACCCTATACATGGGGAAATTTTATTACACCAGGCAACACCAATTGTCCTATCACACGACCGACCCGTACAAGTCATCCGGCTCAGGAGTTGCCAACAGTACCTTTTATCGATTTGAAAAATTGGCAAAATTTGACGATTTTACAAAATGGCCGCCACACCATCCGCCATCTTGGATTTTAAAAAAGTTGGGATTTTCCCATATACACCAGGATGCTGGCAACATTTCTGCATAAACACAATTTTCGAGTGGCAAGTTTGGTAAAAGACTAAAACTTGTCAAAGTTTAGTCGTCAAAAGTGCAAAAATTAAAGACGCCATTTTGGATCCGCCATCTTGTTTTTTTTTTTTTAATTACTTTTTTTGTAAATCCCACCGTAAAAGCAATAGGATGCGCCGTTTAAACGGATCCGATCGGACAAACTTTCGAAAAATGGTTTTTGTCACCGCCGCCATCTTGGATTTTTCAAAATGTCAATCCCTAATTCCTGGTCACATTGACGACAGTAACACATTTCTAGAACATGTCCCATCACTAAAACGGCTCCTTCTAGGAGAACAACCATGTCAATCAGTCAGTGAGTCAGTCACCGTTGTCTAGCTTTATATATTATAGACTAGTGGGTCGGTTGTGCGCGAGCTGCAAGCAGCTCGCGTTTAATTGAAAATGGTTTTCGGGATGTTTTAGAAATTACCCTAAAAATGGGGAAATTTTATTAAACCAGGCAACACTAAATGTTCTATCACACGACCGACCTACAAATTACTCGAAAACGACACCCATATTAGTTTTTTCCTAACTTTACGCAGTGTTACCAGCTTACCTACAAACCTACCCACCTAACCCAAAAACTGAAGTAATATTCATAATCAGCACCAAGAAATTACTCGAAAACGACACCCATATTTTTTTTTTCCTAACTTTACGCAGTGTTACCAGCTTACCTACTAACCTACCCACCTAGTGGGTCGGTGGTGCGCGAGCTGCAAGCAGCTCGCGTGTCTTGCTGTTGTTGTTGCATTAAAAATGGTTTTCGGGATGTTTTAGAAATTACCCTAAAAATGGGGAAATTTTATTAAACCAGGCAACACTAAATGTTCTATCACACGACTGACCTACATATTACTCGAAAACGACACCCATATTAGTTTTTTCCTAACTTTACGCAGTGTTACCAGCTTACCTACTAACCTACCCACCTAACCCAAAAACTGAAGTAATATTCATAATCAGCACCAAGAAATTACTCGAAAACGACACCCATATTAGTTTTTTCCTAACTTTACGCAGTGTTACCAGCTTACCTACTAACCTACCCACCTAACCCAAAAACTGAAGTAATATTCATAATCAGCACCAACAAATTACTCGAAAACGACACCCATATTAGTTTTTTCCTAACTTTACGCAGTGTTACCAGCTTACCTACTAACCTACCCACCTAACCCAAAAACTGAAGTAATATTCATAATCAGCACCAACAAATTACTCGAAAACGACACCCATATTAGTTTTTTCCTAACTTTATGCAGTGTTACCAGCTTACCTACTAACCTACCCACCTAACCCAAAAACTGAAGTAATATTCATAATCAGCACCTACAAAATACTCGAAAACGACACCCATATTAGTTTTTTCCGTATATTACCTTTACGCAGGGTTGCCAGCTTACCTTACCTTCGTATCTGACTGAAATACTGATGATGCATTCGCAATCAGCACCTCCAAATTTCTCGAAAACGCCACCCATATCGTTTTTTTTTCATCCCTCGATTACACAAACACCGTTTTCTCCCATTGTTGCCAACATTATACTACTTAAATAGATAATATATACGTCATAGTCGTGCGGTATACCTAATACACAAGTAGTTAATATATAAAATATAAAAAAACCCTCAACGCAATGAAACGGCTGAACCGATTTTTGTTTTTTTTTTTTTTCACCGGCGGCTACCCGTGCGAAGTCGGGGCGAGCCGCTTGATTTGGACTCTGATTAACGACAACAATATTATATACATTATCTAATAGTATACGTTAGTGTGTACCTTGTCAATTAAACTAAACATGTCATATAAGTTTAGCTAGGTAACAAATATGCGTTTTGTTAGTAGTAGTAGTAGAGCTTTTTTGTGAAAGAGTTCAGCCGGGGAAGTACCTACAACCACCATACCTATTTCAGTCGCAAAGCAGTAGTGCTCGCATTGCTGTGTTCCGGTTTGAAGGGTTTGAAGGTGCCGGTGAAATTACAGCCACATGAGACTTTACATCTTTATTACTCAGGGTGGCGGGTGCAGTGCAATGCCAGATAGGGCGCGTCCTAGGTGGACGTGAAAAGAGAGGTCGTCTACTTTTATTTTATTTTATTTCCTAGTAGGTATTTTTTCCTATTATTCCTGTTATTTTGTGTAATTTTGGTGAAATTTTAATCAATGTAGCTCGTCTATAGAGCACAAGTGTATTGAAATGAAATGGAAGTGTATTGCGTGACTTTTCAAATTGGTGGAAATTGTCTACCAAAGTATTTTGTAAAACGGCCACCAGTTTACTAAAACATTTATTTACTGTGACTTTAACGACTTGGAAGGACTTGTAACGTTGCAAATTATATAATACTGTAATAATAAATTATACCTACTTCAAAATGGCAAATGCACAAGTCGTGCTACGCCATTTATAAAGAAAAAAAAAACTGACCTAGTTATTAAATCGTATTATCACAGATTATATATATGAGTTATAGTACCTCTTTACGAGGTTAGACCACATAATAAATATAAGTAGTTAGACCTTAGACGACCTCTGTGGCGCGTCGGGCGAAGGTTGGCCTGCGACGCAGGAGGTTGCGGGTTCGATTCCCGCCTCGGAACAAATATTTTTGCGATCGCAGATATTTGTTTAGGGTGTTCTGGGGAATGTATGTTTTGAGTGGTATGAAAGTTGAGCAATGCTAAATAGATTGCGACTAAATCATCGTTCTCTTTACCACAAATCAACTAAATAATTAAAAACTTCTAAAAGGGTTCAGTGATAAAAAAACAATTATGCGATTTGGCTCGATAGATGGCTCTGTCGCAACTGTGATTGTAAAAAATATTAAATCATTAGGTAGGTACCTATGTGTTCTGTATCTGTGATAAATGATTTAGTGTGTAAGCAAAAAGGTAGATAGCGCTAGTAAGAAATAATCTATTATTTATTATATTATAAATTTGTAAGTTTGTGTGTGTGTGTGTGTACTTGTGTTAGTTACTTCTTCACGCTTAAATGGCTGGACGGATTTAGATGAAATTTGGAATAGAGATAACTGGACTCCCGGAATAACACATGTGCACATAGGTATTTATTTTTTGTTTGAAAGGTGGATTTTTCGGGTGTGTTCTTAGCTATGTTTGATCAAAATCGGTTAAGCCGTTTCATTGCGTTGAGGGTTTAGCCGTATAGGAAGGCCCCATCACGGTGGCAGTCAATCAAGAAAATCAAAATCGGTTCATCCGTTTGGGAGCTACGATACCACAGACAGACACACACACAGACACACACACAGATACACACAGACACGTCAAACTTATAACAACCTGTCATTATTGCGTCGGGGGTATAAAACTAAGACAAATCTATAATAGGCCCTCTGTATTAAGCCCCCCAGTTCCGTTCGGGAGCTACGATGCCATGCCACTGACAGACACAAACACAGACACACACACAGATACACACAGACACACACAGACACGTCAAACTTATAACACCCCGTCGTTTTTGCGTTGGGGGTTAATAACGTCTCCTTTCAGCAAAATATCCTATCTAAAATGTTTAAGATACCTACCTACTTTCCGTTCATGTCACATAATCTTTGGACGACCTGTACCTATATTAGTTATATCTATATATATATATTATTGGCACCATTTGTTAGTACCTAGGTAGGTAGTAGAGCTTTTTTGTGAAAGAGTTCGTCCGAGGAAGTACTACCACCATACCTATTTCTTCTGCAAAGCAGTAGTGCTTGCATTAATTTGTTCCGTTTAAAAGTGTATGGGCACAGAATAAATAATAGGTATGGTTGCCGGTGAAATTATAGGCACATGAGGCTTTCCATTTTTGTCTCAGGGTGACGGGCGCATTTCAATGCCAAATAGGGCGCGTATTTAGTGGACGTGTCCTTTGTGATAATGCACTGTTCATAGGCAGAGGGTACCGCTTAACATCAGATGGGCGACGGCTTGAACCGTCATCCAAATCCAAACCTTTTTTTTGCCTTATTTGTAGTTACTGTTATGGAACCCTTCGTGCCCGAGTACGTCTCGCACTTGTCCGTTTTTTTTATTATTATTTTAAGTAAGTAGATTGATGTCAATCAAAAACCTCTCAGCTCTCAGTATACCTATAATAGGTAGGTAGGTACCTACCTATTATAGGTATACTGAGACCTACCTTCTCTAAAGCTGACCTACATAGTAAATTTTATTATCACAGATTATATATTATTTACTACGTAACAGATACATCTCCCATACGTACATAGGTACAAACATTAGACACACGCCTTTTTCACCGAAGGGGTAGGCAGAGCCTCAATGGGCCTCTTTACAGTGGGTTGCACCATCGTGGAATATAGACGTGAAATGGATTATATAATGTGTTTTTTTGTTGTGTGTGTGTGTGTGTGTGTGTGTGTGTGTGTGTGTGTGTGTGTGTGTGTGTGTGTTACTTCTTCACGCTGAAACGTCTGGACGCATTTGGATGAAAACTGGAATGTAGATAACTGGACTCCCGGAATAACACATCATCATCAGCCCACATTAGTCCACTGCTGGACATAGGCCTCTCCCAATACGCGCCACTGAGCCCGGTGTTCGGCTCTTCTACTCAAAAATAGAAAAAAACAATAAATTTTTGTGGTTACTTAGAACTGAAACTCAAAAAAATATTTTTCATCAAACCATAAGTGTGACTCGCACTTGGCCGCTTTTTTGTGAAAGAGTTCGTGCGAGGAAATACTACCACCATACCTATTTCTGCCGCAAAGCAGTAGTGTTTGCATCACTGTGTTCCGTTTTAAAGTGTAGGGGCACAGAATAAATAATAGGTATGGGTCTCATCAGGGTGACTAAATTGCCGTTCTGGAACCCTTCGTGTCCGAGTAGGTCTCGCACTTGTCCGTTTTTTTTATTCAATCTCAATCAAAAACTTGTCAAAAAAGATGTTGAAAAGAAGCACCATATACCTACTACGATGTTTGAAGAAATTATGAATTATTGTAACAAAAAAAAAAACACCGAGTCGGACTTGCGAACGAAGGGTTACGTACCATTAACTACAAAAAACACTAAAAAAACAAATTTAAAAAAAAAATAATGCAAAAAGTGAAAAAAAACGGTCACCCATCCAAAAACTGACCGCGCAGAACGTTGCTTAACCTTCGTAATCGATTTTTGTATGGATTGTGGGCCAATTGTCAATTTCTCGATTTTACAAAATGCCTTAAAAAAACTTCGAAAACTTGTTTTTTTTTCAAAGTTGGGGTTTTCCTATATACACCAGGATGTTGGCTACAATTCTGCATAAACGAATATGTCGTGCATCAACTTTCGTAGAACACTTAAACTCGTCAAAGTTGATGCGGACGATTTTTTTTTTTTTAAACATCATTTCTGGACCTCTGTATTGTTTTTTTTCATTTTTTTTTACTTTTTCTGTAATCTGTGTATAAAATCAATAGGATACGCCCTTTGAACGGTTCCTATAGGACACCGTTTCGAAGAACGGTTTTGAAAACGGGCGCCATCTTGGTTTTTTCAAAATGTCAGACTTTTCCCGGTGTCACATCGGAGAGCCGAACACATCTCTAGAACATGTCCCATGTCTAAAACGACTCCTTCTGGGAGAACAACCATGTCAATGAGTGAGTGAGTGAGTCACCGTTGTACAGCTTTATATAATATAGATTGGCACGGGAACGTTGTGTTTGTAAAAAAAACACTTTACGATTTAGCCATATTTCAGCGTAAATTCGACGTTGTAGAATATTGTTTCACGATATAGGTAGTTGTTGGGATTCAAATATTTTCAGGAATGGACTCCTAAATTGGAAAACTTGAGTGTTCGTTCGTTTCAAAGGTTGTGTCACGGCGTGGTTAGTTGTTTTCTGCACGCCGCCGGGAATGTTTTCTGACTAGGTAGGCGCGGACAAAGTCGCGAGCGGGTCATCTAGGTGGTTAATGTGGGGTACCGCGAAATTCCTAATCTTAGATTTGATTTTTAACAGGCATGAAGTACAGTATTTAAATTAAAAATATGCATGGATACTACATTATAATTCCGAGGGGTCGCTGTAGGTACCAGAAACACGATAGGACAATATTTTCTCGATATAAAAAAATCCAAAGTTACATCTATTTTTTGCCTAAATTCGATTGTTTACATATTATTGGGTAAAAAATTAGATAGGTAGATAAAATCAATTCAACAACGCCGAGGGTTCACTGAAGGAGTTTTGTAAAATTATTTACGAGATATTCAATAAAAAACGCTTTTTCGAGCGGCGGGCGAGAGGCGTTTTATTGTGTATGAAGATTTGTGCCTAGGGTTGACGCAGTCTTAGTAAAGATGTTGAGTTAAAAAAAACATAATCGTCATAAAGGCCCGTCGCACATGGAGCTACTAAAAAATGACGGAACTAATCAGTAGGTAATTACAATTACAAACCACTTAGAAACTGTACCTCGCACACGATGACACGACACTATATAGATGCTCATGTTGTAAAGATTCAATCACTTCTTTACTATCGTCAGCTTCAGCTTATAATCTCAGTGATTATTAGGCAAACTATTTTATTACACCACATGCAGCATTACTGTGGCAATGGAATCATAATGAGGTAAATCATTGTTAAAGGCAGAGGTTACCGCTTGTCATCAGGTGGGCCACTTGATATTTTTTTTTTTTTTTTTTACTTCTTGGATGACGGAACAAGCAATAGGCCCACCTGATGTTAAGCGGTAACCTCTGCCTATGAACAGTGCATTACCTCATAGGTCACGTCCACCTAGGACGTGCCCTATGTGGCATTGCACTGCGCCCGCCACCCTGAGACATAGATGAAAAGTCTCATGTGCCTGTAAGATCTCGTTAGTATTTGAGTTTGTAACTAGTTCTTTTTGAGTAGCTCTATGTACGACGGGCCTAAGTTTTTTAACAAACGCCATCTGTTGAGTGTATGCGCGTTTTAAGCGGTAATTACAGTTGCAGGTGCTAGGTGGCTCTAGCTATCAATTACGCTGCTAGCGGCATCTAGCGCCCAGGTAAGGCAACCAATTTAGCCCGCACAATAGCCCGAGTTATGGCGGTCACGTTTCGTTGTATGGCATGAGGTATCTGTACTAGTATAGTATTATTTTATCTGTGCCCAAATACTCTTCGACAGTCAAGTAATGTTTTAGTAAAACCGTGGCCGTTTGTAGACAAATTCCACCACCAATTTGAAAAGTCACGCAATACACTTCCATCTCAGTTCTACACTTGTGCTCTATAGACGAGCTATATTGGTTAAGATACCACCAAAATTACACAAAATACATCAAAAAAACACTAGGAAATGAAATAAAATAAATCGCGGAAAACTTATAACAGTAGATATGTAGTGTTTGTATCTACGAGGCCTGCAATGCTGGTATCTACTTTGTAGATATTACACCCCTGTCTTATGTGCACAAGTGGTTAGTGATCTGCCAACGTCAGCCACCTGTCAATGTCGGTCGAACGAGGAAGCTTTGCAGACGACGATTGGGTGGTTGATTTGCGTGTCTTTTCGAAATGGTGGATTTTTCCTGTGACAGCTATCAGTTTTTCTGCCACTATTTAAACTGGGTTATGACTTGACGGAGACTCTTGACGACTTGACTATAAAATTATAATTACGTACCTACATACGTACAGTCCGACCATAAGGAGTAGAAATTAGTGGGTTTGATTCTTATTCCTTTATGTGATGAGCATAAATATTGGTTGTAAAATTTAATAAAATGAGAACTGCAATGTGTTTTATATATTCAAAAATATCAAGTATCAAGTTCAAAACATTTCGCCATAGTATATAGTGATACCATGTAAACGATAGTGGCGCCCTCATTTATTTTCTACTCTTTCTGGTCGGACTGTACGTTGTTTACTCGTTTGATTGTATCGGTTCAGTAAGATCATGAATCTATTTGTTCTTAATCCGAGAGTAAGACTCGCTTATAGCATTATTTTTTTTTGCAAACCTTTTTGGTTTTTGAATTGCTATATCTATGTATTATGTTTTAATAGTAAGTTTATATGATAAATAAAATAAAATAAATTACTTTACATTGGCTAAATTGTTGCAATTAATGAACAAAGCCATTACCTAAGATAAGATTTATTTACAGAAAAAATAATACAAGGTATGTACAAAATACATATGAAACAGTTGTGCTACCTGAAGACTGCTGCAAGCGATCTAAGGGTAGCTCAACTGATCCAAAACACTACCAGACGGAAGCGTCCCTAAGATGCTGGCTGCATTGCCACGCTGAATGGTAATACTAATGCGTTGAGCCAGATAAGAGCCAGCTCTCGGGTCAAGCGTCGCTTCCACCACATGCCCTGAAAGAATTTTGAAAACGCGAAGGGCCCCGGAACCCCACGGACCAATAATCTCGACCCCGAAAGGCTCAAATAAGTAAGCTCTGTCGAGACTTGCATATTAGCGTCTTTTGAGGTCCTCAGCGGAATCTGCCGACTCACCGGCCGTAAATGATGTCCTGAGGGGCTAGTCTGTAAGTTTGACAAACAATTTACACGGCCGTGTAGTGTACACTACACGGATTTTAGTATGGAGAAATCGAAGAGCGCCCCTAGCGGGCACCTTGAGAACTTCAAATTCCATACAAAAATCCGTGTAGTGTACAACCTCACGCACGTGTAAGTTGCATGTCAAATTTGCAGACTAGCATCTCCGGACAGATGAGATGGCGCAAGGGTATCAACGCATGTAGCGTCCCACACCAAAGGCCTACCCTTGTCCCATGGAACAAGAGTCATGCCGTCAGGCCGCTTACCATCGTCACGTAGCAGACCATTCGGTTCTAGAATGGCTGGAATGTTAATGCTGGTAAGGACCCGGTGAATGATATCATTAAGGCTAGCGTGGCGGGAAATCCTACCGGCAGCCCTGTTGCACGATAATCCGTGGTGACCAAGCTGATCAACAGCAGTACCGCACTGGCAGTGATGAGGGGCACAGCACCCTGCACCCAACCGTAAAGAAGTTGCAATACGGAAAGAAACTGGATCCATTAAAGTACCAGTATTGTGTGATGGAAGTGCTTGCAACCAAAACCCAGACTCTCATTTGGAAACGGCCAGGAGACGTGCACGATCTGTGCAGCTTGAGCACGTTTGTAACAGACAATTCCGCGTCAGCTCGCACCGAGGCCCGTCCCATTGCCGCTGAGACGAAAGAGATTTGGGGGGAGTAGTATTGGGGCAAGCACTATGCCAAGCATTTCAAGCCTCGTCTAAGTATGAAATTTTGAGAGTGTTGCCAGAAGGAGCCACAAGAGAAGGAGATAGAATTTTGTTAATCAAAGAACAAGTGCTATAGACAGAATATAAGAAGAAGAACCTGGAAGCAGCAAGCAGACGTGTGCCAAATACAGCTTGGTGTTTAGAAGGAAAAGAGGATTTCACACGAAAACTCTACGTGTTTCACACAGTGTATTACAATGTAGTAATTCATGTTTATTAGCTGTTATTTAGTCCATAAGTCCAAAAGCGCAAAGCAGACAATAGATCTAAACGAACTTCTTATTTTAATTTTGTTTTATTTAACCAACAAATCCAACAATCAGCTACATATATTTAGTGCATGTAGTAACTCAGATACGCTCCTTGATCCAGTCCACGAAGAAGGTGACTCGTGAGAAGCCATCAGGGTCACCAGCCTCACATACTCCTGATCCAAACGATGACACGCCGATCTGTGGAACAAAATACGTTCAGTACGACCAAAACCACCAACTATCAAGCTCCTAGTTAAGTCAGGACTATGTATGTTGAGGGAAATCTCCACCTGTCTCCCAATCTGCATTAAGAGAGCCGGGCGTCGGAGAAAGCTATTCCACGCTCTCCTTCAGCTCCATAACTGGGGCCTAGGCAGCGGACACGGGGGCGTTCGTTGCCGATGATGGTTTAGGCCCCGAGGTGGCGCGCGTAGTGTTCCTGCGTGCCTCTCATGGAGATAGGGTGGAGTATCGTGCTCCAGAAATGATATTTATTTTCTAGTTTACTCCCTGAATTGAACTCTGAATACGTTCACTTACGCTACAGCTACACGTACGTGATTGGGTCACCTAACTCGTTACCAAACTTCAACCTTTTTTATCCTGTCGTTCAGGATAAAAAAGGCTGTGACAAACGGACAGACAAACACGAGAGTGATCCTATAACGGTTCCGTTAAAAACTATTGTGGTAAGGAACCCTAAATATTAAAATTTACATGTTATTAGCAAGTAAATGAAATCGCATGTAAGTACTTACCAGCACGCGTTTACCGTCTTCAACAGTAGACAGCGGGCCACCGGAGTCGCTGCTGCAGATCCCCACATTACCGCTGACGCTGACGCCGCTGGTGCAGATAGTCGAGTCGAAGATGAACTCCCCGAAACGGAAACGGCAGATGTCGTTGGTGATCACCTCTAGCTCCACGTGGCTTTGCACCTGATTCGGTGACAAGCCCATACCTGGTGTCATATCAAGTTTGGATTAAGTAATTTTGTGATGTTCTTTGTATCTGAGGTTGTAGGAATCATCAATCTTGAGCTACTCAATGTACACAATGCTGGAACTACGAACTTTGTCTGGAAAAAGACTTCGGTGTTTGCGAGCTAGCAGTATTGTGCCCATATAGGTACATATTTCTAGGTAAAACCTATGGGTGCTTGAACAATTCGAACTCATGAAGTTAGGATTGTAAATTGGGTCACTAGCGAATAGCGCTACTCACTACACCAGCGCACTCAAAGTATCCAAATTGGGCCTCTGCTAGCGTGTATTTCCAAAATCTATAGTTGATTCGTCGATCTCGGATTCGAAGTAATCGAAACCAATTTGCATTAGTTATTGAAAACTTACTATCACTGAGGATTCCATATCCTGAGGCAAAGGCCAAGTTTCCAGTAAAGTCGCTGTTTAGAAGCCTACCACTTGGGAGTGCGATTGGCTGGATAACATCTGAAATACAAAGGTAAGATGACGGTGAAATGCAAGCAAAATCAGTAGTGTAAACAAGCTAGAAGACGTGTGTCACATGCCTAGCATGTACCTAACCTGCTGACTTGACTAAAGCAGAAGCCCAATTCTCGTAATAAAAAATAGTCAAATTAAAGTTCGGATCATGTTACGATCCAGTGTCGATGTCACAAACGTCAAAAATGGTATTCTGCTCACCTCACAATACAACGCGGAATGTAATTATATCGAAATGTGACTGTAACTTGAATGTTTCAAAGTTCTGAGAATTCTCTCTTTCGCTCTTTACAATTATTATATAGCACTATCCTACTCTAATATAGGTCGCAAGAACCGAAAGTAGATTATGTTGTTGTTATGAGGGAGCAGAATACCAATTTTTCAGTCAATTTACAATACAATCTCGTTTCGGTCAACTGGTTATAAAATAAATAAGAGGATTGGGCTTCTGGAATATCCCCACAAGTCCTCCATCTTGTTTACAACTTACTGCCTTCATCCACGTCTTTACACGAAAACATAATTTTTGTCATTTTTAGGCTGCATGACTAAACTTACCAGTAAATTCGACCCTTGGGAAGGAAACGATTGCGACATCGTTTCTGAGGGTACTAGGAGTCCAGTCTTCATGCATATCGACCTGGTCAGTATCAACGCGGACGCCACCAGTAAAGACATACTCCGAGCCGAATACCATGGTTAAAAGACGCGCCCACCGCCAACCATCATACCAGCAATGCGCGGCGGTGATAGCGCGGGTGTTGGTGAGCAGTGTAGATCCACAGACCGACTGGCCGAAGTCCATCCAGACCACCATACCAACCTGTAAGCACATATTACACATCATTGGTATGTGCCATCAACGGTTACCGCCGATAGACTGTAGACGGTCTGTCGAGTGATCCATCTGTGAGTGTTTTAAGGAATCTGCATTGCACTTGAGATCTACCACAACCCAAAATCAAGTAACAAGCATGCTTAGGGATGTTCTTTATGAGGTGCATGCGTGCTACCGATGATGGAAGCGTGATGCAGACGTGCTGCGAGCGGTTTACCTACGATGGCACTACCATAACCACAGTCTCATAACCTTAAAATAATCATCGGGTTTGCTTACAACCTCGGCCACGGTACAACACCTCTAGAGTAGAATCCAATACAAGAAGAGCTATATAAGAACCAAGATCACCGACATAGTCTCTCAGAATTAGCAAGTTGAAGTGGCAAAGGGCAGGCCATGTAGATTGCAGAACTGACAACCTTTGGGGAATAAATGATCTCGAATGGACCTTCAACCAAAGTAAATATCACTTTGGTCGAAGAAATGGACCCCGAACGGACAACGCGATGCAGTATGGGAACAACGACATTTTAATGTTCGCAGGGAGTCAACGGGCGGAGGCGACTCGAGACGTTTGTCTCGCCATTCTATGAGAAAGATCTATGGAAAGCATTAAACTACTAGGGGTTATGATGATCTGATGCTGCTAAAACGCCACTGGGACTATTTACAGCGACAAAGTCAATAATCTCCTGTCTTCTTCTAGCGTATCAATGGTTTGCCTTTTTAAAACGATTTTAGAGTAAAAAGTAGCCACTTCTACAGTATTGTCTGTGGCTTTGTTAAGGTCCTCCCTTGTGCAGGTGGGACACAAGGAACAAGTGAGCAAGTGAGGCACGGACTGAATGGTAGCTCCGAAGTCACATTCAGTCCGGGAAGAGTCTCGCATTCCCATTTGCAGAGGTTTTATCTGCAGCGGCCTATAATCTCCTGTAAAGTTGATCATCAGCTTTCGACTCACCAAGTAAGGATGATCTCCAAGTTGAGCCGGCTTGCCCCCAATGATGCGTGAGCCTGAGGCCTCAGCGCGACGCAGTCGTGCTGCAAGCGGTATTCCCACTGTCGCATGATAACCCTGCTCTTTCACTGCAGCAGCTGCTACCACGGCTGCTAGAGCGAACAACACAGAAACTGATAGTATACCCCTCATTGTTTGAAGTTCTACGTTCAATAGGACATGAACGCTAGCTTTGTCGTTTTATACTTACTGTTTCTGTGATTCGTTTGGGTTATCATTTGTTATCGGTGTATCTACGGGTTTTTTTAATTGATTTGCTCCTGGGATTTTTTAAGCCTTAGCATTTAATGTTATCTAAGAGATTAACTCTATTTCCATAACACCAGATAATAAGACAGCGAAATACATAAACAATGAGTTTTTTTATAATTATGTATTATTTTTTGGAAGTAGTAGGTTAAAAGATAAGTCGTTTTTAGGGTTCGGTAGTCAACAAGACAAGGAACCCTTATACTTTTGCCATTTCCGTTCGTCGGTCTGTACATGGCTTAGTTCAGAGACTTAGTAATAGAAAAGTGTAATTTGGCATGGTTATATTATATATTAATTACGCCGACAAAGAAGCAAAACAAAATATTGGTTGCGTCCACACGTAAATTGACGTACTTAGACTAGGTACTTAGATAGACTACTGCAAATAGGTCTTCTTCATAGAATTCCACGAAAATATGGAGCCCTTCGTGTGTGAGTCCGACTCGCACTTGGCCGGTTTTTATTAAGTGCACTGTCTTTCAATTGTGTTTTGAATGTACGTGTGTGATTGGAGATACAAATAAACGTTTTATCTATCTCTTCTATAATACGATTTCCTTTTTAGGGTTCCGTAGTCAAAGACAAGTTGAAACTTGGTAGGTAGATGTATTCTGTAAACCGCATTAAGAGTTTTACAAAAAAAATGAAAAAAAACAATTATTTTTGGGGTTCCCCATACAAAGAACACAACTCAAAAAAAAAAAAACATCAATCCTTTATGTGTGGTTTATTTATAGATAGGTCTTCAAAAATGATGTTGAGGTTTCTAATATCATTTTTTTCTAAACTGAATAGTATGCGCGAGAGACACTTTCAAAGTGGTAAAAAGTGTGTCCCCCCCCCCCCCCCCCGTAACTTCTAAAATAAGAGAATGATTAAACTAAAAAAATATATGATGTACATTACCATGTAAACTTCTACTGAAAATTGGTTTGAACGAGATCTAGTAAGTAGTTTTTTATTTTTGGGCTTCCCCATGCTTAGAAATGAAACTCAAAAAAAAAAAACATCAAACCCATACGTGTGGGGTATATATGGATAGGTCTTCAAAAATGATATTAAGGTTTCTAATAAAAAAAAATCTAAACTGAATAGTTTGCGCGAGAGACACTTCCAAAGTGGTAAAAAGTGCGTCCCCCCCATAACTTCTAAAATAAGAGAATAATAAAACTAAAAAAAAAATATGGTGTACATTACCATGTAAACTTCCAATCAAAATTGGTTTGAACGAGATCTAGCAAGTAGTTTTTTTTTGAATACGTCATAAATCGTAATCCATCTAAGAACTTTTACATTATGTTACTTGCTGCTACGGAACCCTTCATGGGTTAGTCCGACTCGCACTTGGCCGCATTTATAATCTTTCGCAAGACGATTTGTGGGCAATACCCATAATATTATAAAAATAACGCTCGGGGTATAATAATATATCTGTCACTGATATTGAAATTGATTGCAAAATTTTAATTAGGGAAATTAAATCTCTGGGAAATCCGCTAACCTATCTATTTAAATTAAGATAAGTAGATACTAATTAATAAATACTAAATTGGGAATGGAGCGTACCATGCTTGGAATATCTTTACTGGACCGTGTCCGTAACACGGAAATCCGAAGGAGGACAAAAGTGGCAGATATTGGAGACCGTATTGCGAGACTAAAGTGGCGCTGGGAAGGACATTTGGCCAGATTTGTTGACGGCAGGTGGTGCAAGGCCCTGACTGAGTGGTAGAGAGGGAGCACTAGAGGCCGTGGCAGACCATCACCCAGGTGGGCGTTTGATATAGAGACCGTAGAGGGAAAGACCTGGATGCGAACCGTTTTGTGGCGTTTGAGGGAGGACGCTTATACCTAGCAGTGGGCTATTATTTGAGCTGCCAATGATGATGATGATGAAATTGCGAAGGCTTCATCGTCATCATCAGCCTGCAGAAGTCCACTACTGGACATAGGCCTTCCCCATAGCATGCCACGACGAACGGTTCTGATCCGCATCCATCCACCGACTTCGATAAAAAAAGAGAAAAAGATCCTTTAGATGAACCCAGGAAAACGGTAGATGGGAAGGCTTACATATTGGTAAATCCAGGCCATCGAAATAGCTCTCAAGATAAAGAGGTTGTAATCTGGGTGTAAATGGTAGTAAGTTTCTGTTATTGTACCATGGTACTCGTGGTTCCTGCTAGCGGATTACATAACGCTCTTGCTATCAGTTTCAATCAGTTTCAATGCTGTTTCTATCCGAAAGGACGCTCTTGCGATTACCCAATTCACGTAGTTTACCTACAAAGCTTGATTGCAACTGGACTGCATAATTTCGGTAATCGCAAGAATGTTATCTCAAATAGAAACAGCATGGAAATCGATTGAAACCGATAGCAACAGAATTACGTAATCGCGCCACTGATATGCACGACACAGGAATCAGGACTATGCATGTGTATAGCGAAATAATACGAATCGTGTTTAAAGTACCTACAAGCATTAAATAATATATATCTATATAAAATATATATCTATGTAATTTATTGTATTAAGTACTAGCGACTCGCCTCGGCTTCGCACGGGTAGCCCCGGTGAACCCCCCCCCCCCCCCTTTTCCTCCCCTCAATCTCCTGGTTCTAAGCTACCTCTCCACCAATTTTCAGCCAAATCGGTTCACCCGTTCTTGAGTTATATAGTTGAGTTGTTTTATATATTATATAGATATCAGTTATCTAAATAAAATAAATAAATAATGATAGACAGTTCACACAACATTATCTAGCCCCAAGCTAAGCAGAGCTTGTGTAATATTTAATTAATATTTTTTGTAATTATCTAGTACCCATAACACAAGCTCTGCTTAGCTTGGGGCTAGATAGTGTCGTGTGAACTGTTCAGCATTATTTATTTATTCATTTATTTTAATATCCACAACTTCTGTGTTTTTTTTTTCAGAATTTAATTCTTCTTCTTCTAAGGTAGGCTACTGTGCATTATTTTCAACAATTTAGCCAAACTTTATGTGCGAAATAAAACTCGTTTTGAAAATGAACGCTTGTAATAATAATCACTTTAATATTCTGACACAACGTGCACCTTCACTTCAATGACAATGATATACAGACATCTGTCATACCTCCCGCCATTTCTGTAGCTTCAAAATGGCGGGACATAATTAAGTGTCACTGCCATTGAATAATTAATTAACTAATTTCAGATTTATAGAGATTAGTGAGCTTGTCGCTACGTTAATTAGTAGGAATGGAGAACTAATCTTGATAAGATTTAATTTAGCATTAAAATGTGACAACATAAGCCACATTGTGTATTAGCTTCAAGTAATTATCACAAAGTATATGCATATATTATTTTGTGTAATTGTATTGCGACATACTAACCAGTCCCTCCGGTTGGAACGGAGGTGTATACGTTTAGGGTGAGAGGTTGTTTGTGTGTGCAAACGAATGTTCCCATTCATCTCCGAAAACTGTTTGACCGATTTAGATGCGGTTTTGTCAAGAAGTTTAAAAACTATTGCTTGACTACACGTTATTTAATTTAATAAAATTTATTTATTTAATTCAAGTAACTTAGACTCATAATAGGTAGGTACATATACATTCAATAACAATAATAACACATGTCACACATACACAACAACACACATAATCAATTAAACACAAGAGTACAAAATGAATGAAAACAAATAACAAATAAAAAGTCAAGTTAGTAATGCAGGCAGGTAGGTACGCCACTCACCACGCTCTTACGAACGGTTTGGGAGGCACATGGCGCTCACAACAGTGGTTCATGTTGGGACAGTGGGAGCGGTCGGCGATCACAGAGCACACATGGCTAATAGTACCAACCTCTCGGAAAAAATATTGCAGGTTATACAGCTTCAAAGAGTTTTCACCAAATGATTACAGACTCTTTAACGCAGAACTGGTAGAACCACCTGTTTTCTGGTAAAGTGTACCTATGTGGCACTCTTTCCGCCATTTTTGACTAGAGATGTCTTCTAATTTTATTTTATTACTTCTCCTAGTGTTTTTTTTTGTGTTATTTTGTGTTATTTTGGTGGCATTTTAACCAAAATATTTAAAGAGCGTAGTGAAATGAAATGGAAGTGAATTGTTTGACTTGAAATTGGTGGAAATTATCGACCAAAGCTTTAGTAAAACGGCCACGTTTTTACTATAACATGACTTAACTGTGACTTTTACGATTTGGAAGGATTGTATCATAGTTGAAAATGGCAACTGCACAAGCCGTGCGACGCCAATTGTAAAGAAAAGAACGTGTTCTGTGACTACCTTGGTTCATACCTATTTTTTTTTTTTTTTTTTCTGAAACTTATAGGCAAACTAGCTTACGGCCCACCTGATGTAAAGTGGTCACCGTCGCTTATAGACACCGGCAGCACCGGGGGTATTGTCGATGCGTTGCCTACCCTGAAGGAATTTACTATTTTGACTACATTCTTTGTTTTGTTCTGTATCATTTCAGTAGGTACTCGTATTAAGAAAATTACAATCGCTCCTCCACAGCAAAGAAAATTAACTCAAAAATATAACCACATTATTATTTAAAGGTTACTTTAATCAGTTTTTGATGTGTAACATCTTTCCTCTCGCTTTCCTGATCTGTGGGAGTTATTACGTGAAAAGAGACGGAAGTGTGTAACAGGCAGCGCGCATTTTTCCGAGAGGTTGGTACTATCAGCCATGTTGCTTATAAGGAGGTGAGATGTAAGATGTTATACATCATACGCAACTACTGTAAGGCTCACTCTTTTTTTATTGTGATGTAATTATATTTCTTATAAACTGTGTGTGTTAAGAGCATTGTTGTTCAAATTGTTGAAAATTCATAGTTATTTGCTGTGTTATCACCTATGGCAATAAAAAAATCTATTCTAATTTCTTGTATTCATAGTTTATGCAAAAATTAACATTCAACGAAATGCATGCACTCAAAAGTTCGAACGAATAATCACATGTAACGCAAAAAAACCCGTGGATTTGCACAACTAACATACACTTTACCTGCTACACAGTCGGGTAAATATGATCTAGCTACACAGTCGGGTAAATATGATCTAGCTACGCAGTCGGGTAAATATGATCTAGCTACACAGTCGGGTAAATATGATCTAGCTACATAGTCGGGTAAATATGATCTAGCTACACAGTCGTGTAAATATGATCTAGCTACACAGTCGGGTAAATATGATCTAGCTACACAGTCGGGTAAATATTATCTAGCTACACAGTCGGGTAAATATTATCTAGCTACACAGTCGGGTAAATATGATCTAGCTACACAGTCGGGTAAATATGATCTAGCTACACAGTCGGGTAAATATGATCTAGCTACACAGTCGGGTAAATATGATCTACCTACACAGTCGGGTAAATATGATCTAGACGCGACAATGAACAATGTGTGACGCTTTTGGGTCAACACAGAAATAAATTGTGATGCGAAGACCCGACGCAATTGCTGGTACCCATACCGTCCACAAAACAATCTCTACCACACATCATAAAAGGTCTAAGAGTAAGTACTTACTTAAGGCATATACACCAGCTGATTGGTCTTAATTGGAGGCTTTTTCCTCAGGAGTCAATGTTATGTGCTGAAAAAATATATGTAGTTCATTGTCAGTTTATCTGTAAAGTTAACGTACAAAAATGACCTGTTCACAAAACATGTGAAAAAAATAACAAAGAGCAGCTGAAAATTTGGTTTAACTTCTAAACTATTTAGAATTTTGTACTTATTCTTTCACCTAAATGTTGGCAAAGGCTTCAAGTTGAACGTATAATTATGTGATGCGACGGTTTTTCACGTGGCAAATAATTGGCCTTAAGCCGGGGTTTCATAAGACAAATATTGTGGAATCGCGGTGTGACAGCAATTTTCAACCAATCCAGGAAATTATTTACGTCAAACGGGTTTCCGCTGTATTACAATTGACGATGTTGTCATTTTGAACTTTATGAGAAATTTCTCGTACATTTCACTAAAACATGACTTGACTGTGACTTTGACGACTTGGAAGGAGTGTAACGTTACTTATTGAAATTACAATAATTAAACTTGAAAATGGCAAATGCACAAGCCGTACGATTCCAATTATAAAGCAAAAATTAAATTAAAAATTTGTAATTGAATTGTCTCTCCCTTGTCATACTAACTACAATCCCTTTACATATCTACATCTTCATCCAGCGAGTCCACAGCTCACACTATGTAGGATTATGGCGTAAGACATATTGCACTTGCAAGGGTCACCACATCACAACCTCTAAGAAACCTAGCTCACAGTCGGTTAAATGTCGCCCAAACAAAGGCGACCTACAATGAGCCACACAATATATTCAGAAGCAAGGATCCAACCGCAATTGCCGGTACCGTCAGCAAAACTAACTCAATAATTATAATTAGGTTTGCGCCGCATCTGGGACAAAGTAACGGGACACTTAAACACCAAAGAAGTGATAATAATAACTTACAGAAGTTTCACTGCGACGACACTATTGTAATGTAAACTGTATTTTGTGAAGATATTTAGAATACACGCAACCAATGTTGAACCTTAAATTCAGCACGTGACAGCTCGTTATCTTTTGACTAACTAGATGAACAGCACGCCGACTGGCACCTCTTTTTAACCCCCGACGCAAAAACGACGGGGTGTTATAAGTTTGACGTATCTGTGAGTGTGTGTGTGTTTGTGTGTGTGTGTCTGTCCGTGGATCGTAGCTCCCGAACGGATGAACCGATTTAGTTTTTTTTTGTTTGAAAAGTGAATTTGTCGGGAGTGTTCGTAGCTATGTTTGATCAAAATCGGTTCAGCCGTTTCATTGCGTTGAGGTTTTTTTAATTTTTACATAATAAATTAATTGTTTCTTATTTGTATTGTTGGTACTCTGGCTATATATTTTGACGACCTCTGTGGCGCAGCGGGCGTAGGTTCGCCTGCAACGCAGGAGATTGCGGGTTCGATTCCCGCCTCGGAACAAATATTTGTACGATCTGCAGATATTTGTTTAGGGTGTTCTGGGTATTTTCTATGTATAATAAAAAAAACTATCAATGTAATGTATTGTATTAAGAATATCTGTTATCTAGTAACTATAACACAAGCTCGGCTTAGCTTGGGGCTAGCTAATGTTGTGTGAACTGTCCAGCATTATTTATGAATTTTATTTATTTGTTATGTCTCCCGTAAGACTTGTTCAACACAACATACAAAAAATATGTTGTACTATTTTGCTGACCGTCCACGTTCGTATTCCTAGTTCCATTAGCGACGGTGTTGTGCCTAATTCAATTCCGTCCTGTATTCTCCTGCTCCAGTAGACTAGTTCAGACTTGTGTCGTAGATATTTTCACTTTGATTTTACGTGCTTTTTAACCCCCGACGCAAAAACGACGGGGTGTTATAAGTTTTCTGTGTGTGTGTGTGTGTTAGTGTGTATGTGTGTGTCTGTAGCATCGTAGCTCCCGAACGAAAGAACCGATTTAGATTTTTAGTTTTTGTTTGAAAGGTAAATTTGTCGGGAGTGTTCTTAGCTATGTTTGATCAAAATCGGTTCAGCCGTTTCATTGCGTTGAGGGTTTATTTTATTTTTACCAAACTAATTACTTGTTAACTTGAGTACTTTTATGGTCTGGTGTTATGAAGTAATTTTATTATAATATATTTTATGTAGAGTGCATTAGTGTTTTTTTTTTAAATCAATTTTATAAAGAGTCATGGCGAAAGCGTACCCACTAGCCACGCTTGCGAAACTATATAAAACGAATATCCTTGGATAGTACGAGAATAGCTTAAGACATACATACACATGCTCACGCTTTTATCCCGGAGGGGTAGGCAGAGACCACGGATTTCCACTTGCTACGATCGAAAAATTTAATTATTTTAATAAAATAATGATCGAGCCCACCAAAAACTAACTGTCAATGGCATAAATTGAACTTTAAAAAATAATTGGATTTTTTCCCGTACTTTTGTAGAAAAACTGTACATGGACAACCAACAAGATAATCTAAAAAATAATAATGCTAAATAATGCTGGACAATTAATAAATTAATTAATAATGCTGAACAAGTTCACACAACATTATCTAGCCCCAAGCTAAGCATAGCTTCTGTTATGGGTACTAGATAACTGATGTACTTAATACAATACTTTACGTAGATAGATATTTTTTTATCTAAATGATATGACTAGTGGTGTGCTCTATTTAGAATTTTGGGTACACCAATGTTCTCGGTTTTGTCATGATTCTTTATATCCACAACAAAACAAATAAAAACGTAGCTAGGCAAATTATTCTGCTGACCGTCCACATTCGTACTTCTAGTTCTATTAGCGACGGTGCTGTGCCTAATTCAATTCAGAGAGAGTACTCGCTCCTAGTAGAGTTAAGTTCAGTCTGGTCTCGTACAGTTCGTCTATTTGATGTTACGTTGTTGTAGAGCATGTGTTTTATTTATCCTCAAATTTAGTTACGTCGGACCATGTTTTTACAACTGGAAGCTGTAAATCTGAAGCCTTTTTAACCCCTAACCAAAAAGAGGGGTGTTATATAGTAATCGTATGTGAGTGTATCTGTGTATCTATCTGTGTCATCGTAGCTCCACGCGAGGTAGGGTATGTCGCAAAATTTCTAATCTCAGATTTGATTTTTAACAGACTTAAATCAAGTATATCCTGATCAAATATATGTATGGATACCACATTATAATTCCGAGGGTTCACTATACCAGAAACCCGATAGAACAATATTTTATCGATAAAAAAAACACAAAAGTACCTCGAATTTTTGGCTAGTTTCGATTGATTATTAAAATGTTGCATATTATTGGGTTAAAAAAAACGATTAATAAAATCAATACAACAAAGCCGAGGGTTTACTGTAGGGGTTTTGTAAAATTATCTATATTTTACGAGATATTCAATAAAAAACACTTTTTTGCAATTTCACTTTGGCGCAGCCTTACAGCCTCCTTCGTGAATGTCTTTCTGTCTATATCCCCCAAGCGTTGGGTCAGTGACCCCTTTTTTTGTTGTCTTCAGAGTCAAAAATTCGTTTAAGAATGAACCGGTCCGGGGAGGACCGGAATTATGTCCGACTCACCGCCCTGAAAATGGCAGAATACCTGACTAAGTGACCCCCTACAGATGTGGCCCTGAAAAGAGCCTTGTTATTGTGACTGATGATGACAAATCAGTGTGGTGAAAGTTCTCAATGCGCCTTGATCGTGGTTGATTCATGATTTTTGGAAGAAATGATGGAGTTATTCAATTGTGAGTATCATTTATTGGTAATTCAGTAAATGTTCAGCTTGAATTATTATAAGAGCCTTAAGTAGGGTGAACTAGAGCCTCGAGGCATGACAAACGGGCAAGCCCCATTATTTATTGTAGTCGGTCTATGAATTAATAAAATCAATTGATTTTTAGAATAACCGTAGCCAAGCTTGTCATATCATATCACACTTTGTGTTCTACTAGCGGTCGCCCGCGGGTTTGTCCGCGTAATTATCCCGAGGGACTTTAATTTCGGGATAATAGTACATTATGGTACTAGTGTTTAATGTTGGTGATTACCGCTGATGCGGCCGAGGACGGTAATCATCAATACACACGTGTATTACACGACGTTTTTCAACACACTTGTGAAGAAAATAATAATAAAACAGAAATACACACTCTGTGTAAATGTTCAACTGTCTCTATAACTCACTTGTGAATAATAGCAATGAAAAAGTCACAGTTTGATAAAAGTTGTAAATAGAAATACACTCTGTGTTAATTTTCAATTGTCTCTATAACTCACTAGTGAATAATAGCAATGAAAATTCACAGTTAGATTACAGGTGTCTTTATGTGCCTAATTGCAGTGAAATTAGAACCACTTTATAAGCAAGTGTGTTGAAAAAAGTATACTAGGATTAAATCCAGGTTTAAATTTATCTGTGTACCAAATTTCGTCACAATTGTCACAGCTTTAGTTAAAGACATCTACATCTAATTCTATAGTATGGGGTTCTTCAAAAGGTGTGTTTGGAATTTTTTAAAGGGTCGGCAACGCGCGTGTCTTGCCTCTGGTATTGCAGGCGTCCATAAGCTACGGTAACCGCTTACCAACAGGTGGGCTGTTATGCTTTTTTGCTCCAATGGCAGTAAAAAAAAGCAGCCAAGTGCAAGTCGGACTCGTCCATGAAGGGTTCCGTAGCAGCAAGTAACATAATATAAAAGTTCTTGTAGTTCGTTGTAACTTTGATCGATGTTTTAATAATAGTGTATTAAAAAAAACTACTTACTAGATCTCGTTCAAACCAATTTTCAGTGAAAGTTTACATAGTAATGTACATCTTTTTTTTTTTAGTTTTATTATTCTTTTATTTTAGAAGTTACGGGGGGGAGGACACACTTTTTACCACTTTGGAAGTGTCTCTCGCGCAAACTATTCATTTTAGAAAAAAATTATATTAGAAACCTCAATATCATTTTTGAAGACCTATCCATAAATACCCCACACGTATGGGTATGATGAAAAAAAGTAAGTTTCAGTTCTAAGTATGGGGAACCCCAAAAATTTATTGTTTTTTTTCTAGTTTTGTGTAAAAATCTTATTGCGGTTCACAGAATACATCTACTTACCAAGTTTCAACAGCATAGCTCTGATAGTTTCGGAAAAAAGTAGCTGTGACATACACGGACAGACAGACAGACAGACATGACGAATCCATAAGGGTTCCGTAATTTTTGTTACCCTAAAAAGGATGTAAATATTATTAATTTTACATACTCTATGAGATACATGAGCATATATAAAATCGAAGCGTGACTGACCGACTATTAACACACAGCGTTGTAGAGACCTGAAATTTGGAGGGTACATTCCTTTTTGTTGTCTAGGGGTGCACTAAGAAAGGAATTTTCAAAATTCACCCCCCAAAGGGGTGCGGTGGGGTTTAGAAGTTTGTATCGAAAAAACTTCACGCGGACGAAGTAGCGAACGTTCCACTAGTTAAGTAGATATAATTACAAGAAATTATGCATCGTATTTTGGAGGTTATATTTTCTTAAGTAAGGTATCTAATAGTAGACCTAGGAAATCTTAATACAACAAGTAATTAATTTTGTAAAAAATAAAAAAACCCTCAACGCAATGAAACGGCTGAACTGATTTTGATCAAACATAGCTAAGAACCCTCCCAACAAATTCACCTATCAAACATAAAAAAAACGAAATCGGTCCATCCGTTCGGGAGCTACGATGCCACAGACACACGCACACACACAGACACACACGTCAAACTTATAACACCCCGTCGTTTTTGCGTCGGGTATTAAAAATAACGCCTAGCGCCGCACGAAAAAGCAGTTTTTATTGAATATCTAGTTAAATATAGATAACTTTACAAAACCCCTACAGTAAACCCTCGGTAATGTTGTATTGATTTTACTTATCTAATTTTTTACCCAGTAATATGCACAATTTTAATAAACAATCGAATCTAGCCAAAAGTTAGAGGTAACTTTGTGTTTATTTTCTACCGAGAATATATTGCCCTATCGTGTTTTTGGCACAGTGATCCTTTGTAATTTTAATGTAGTATTCATGCATATTTATAATTTGAATATTGTACTTGATTTAGTTAGTTAAAAATCAAATCTAAGATTAGTAATTCTGCGGCATATGTAACCCAACCCACCTTATTTTAAGTGCTTTTAGAAACAAACACAATATGTTCTCAAGAACCGAGTGCAAATGAGTGTTCTTTTATGCTTACTTTCGTTTGAGGCTTATCTAAAAAAAACACTGGTTTTACCGCGTGTATTACGCAAAAAACCTCATTTACCCCGCTTTGCCCTTGTGTCTACAGGTCAAAGACAGCGATCCCGGAAATATCATAAAAGTGCCTTATTCTAAAACGCCGAGGGTCTAAATTAGATTCAAAGCGGAAGAGGCAGATAAATAAGAGTCTGAGAAATGAACACTTTATTGACTTGAGTTGTGATTGATGCTCAGATGTTGGCTGTTTCTTTGGAAAAGTTTAATGAAAAGGTCGCGGTTCTTTGTGAGGTAATGCGGAAAATTGAACTCGGGTACAGGAAAGAATGATAAAGCTAAGCAACCCATCAACATAATTTATTTCTACATTTTCAAAATTGTTTATGTTAGAGCTTGTTTATTTTTTCGTAGATTATGCACTCAGGGAATAAAGCAGTGTCTTACGTCGCGGGCTGCATATTGAACCCTAATCGTAACGAGGGACTCTGGTTATGTAGAGTCCTGAGTGAAGCGAGGTGTTCAAGATGCCCAAGACGAAGACAGGCTTTATTCCAGAGGGGAATAATCTACTTTACACACCTTCTGCGAGACAATTAAAATTCACTGAAAATTACAGCACAAAACGCCGTCTTTTGTTCCAGATTCTCTGTAAATGCAACTTTTTTTTTCTGTTTATGGTGTTTCGTTCGATTTTCGAACAAACCTCTTTACAATGCCATATTGGCATTTTTTCGGAACGTGGGAACGACACATTCACAAGAAAATCATTTAAGTTCGACACTACTAGCCGCACGGCCGACCACAGACAGTGTGAAACTATTCTCATTGAGACTAGTTTGCGTTGTGACAGTTTTTACGCGCGCGCGTTTTTGTTTTTGTTTCTGGTTTATTCTATATTCTAAGGTTTGAAAAACCCTGTTATTTGACAGTTTCATAAGCTACTATTAGGTTTCTATATTCAATTTATCTAATATTTCGAGCACAGAATCAGGAAATACCTACTTACTGTCAGCTCTCCGACATATCCTCTCAGCAAATAAGATAAAGAGCCGCAAGCCAGTGTAGACAGCGTAGAATAAATAATGGCTTTCCTGTTTATAGAGGAAGATTGTTTGCTTTCAAATTCTTGGTCTACTTCTTTATCGTGTCGATGGTTCAACAATTGAGATTAATTAGTTTTCAACACACTTGCTCATAAAGTGGCTCTAATTTCACCGCAATTAGGCACATTAATGACACCTGTAATCAAACTGTGACTTTTTCATTGCTATTATTCACAAGTGAGATAAAGAGGCAGTTGAATATTTAAACAGAGTGTGTATTTCTGTTTTACATTTGTAATCAAACTGTGACTTTTTCATTGCTATTATTCACAAGTGAGTTATAGAGACAGTTGACCATTTACACATAGTGTGTATTTCTGTTTTATTATTATTTTCTTCACAAGTGTGTTGAAAAACGTCGTATGATGCACGTGTATATTGATGATTACCGTCCTCGGCTCTCTTAAGACCCTCACCTAAAGCGGTAATCACCAACATTACACACTAGTACCATAATGTACTACCATAATGTATGTGTATAATCTAGGCGAGACCAATTAATAGGATAACAGGACCCCAGATGTATAAATGGAAATTAACCCATTTTAAATAACATGAGCTAACTAACTAACTCCCCATACATTGCGTGACCCAACTTTTTTTACTAACTTTGTGATACTTTTGGTTATTGATAATATATGTTAAGATAATGAAAAAGCTAATTTAATTTCTTGCGTAGAAGTTGTGGGAAAGTAATGAAGCTTGTTGCGTTTTGGGTCACGCAAATGCAATGAGTTGATTTATCTAATTATTTAGAAATACAACTTTCGCTTCCCAAATTCCAAAAATGTAGGAGTTCTTTTGAAAATTGGACAAAAAACAACATTTAAACCCGTACTAATTACTTTCATGAAGGGCTGGTTCATTTATTTTTGACCTGGGTCAGCTAATCTACCAGTCTAGTAGTAGTAGAGCTTTTTTGTGAAATAGTTCGTCCGGGGAAGTACTACCACCATACCTATTTCTGCCGCAAAGCAGTAGTGCTCGCATTGCTGTGTTCCGGTTTGAAGGTGCCGGTGAAATTACAGGCACATAAGACTTTTCATCTATGTCTCAGGGTGGCGGGCGCAGTGCAATGCCACATAGGGTGCGTCCTAGGTGGACGTGCCCTATGAGGTAATGCACTGTCCATAGGCAGAGGTTACCTCTTAACATCAGGTGGGCATCTTGCTTGTTCCGTCATCCAAGTAGTGTAAAAAAAATAAAAAATAAAACTCTTCCAAACGACCTTCGGGAATACGGAAGCTCACATTTTTCAAAAACGATGATGTGAGCTCTTTCTTATTTTATATTCTGCTTCGCTTTCATTACACTTCCATAAAATCTCTAGAGTTAATCATTCTTAAAAACAAAATGTAGGGTAATTTTTCATGGCTCTACAAAAGGCACTCCAAGTAAAACAAAGCAAATGTCGGTACCCACTTAAGTATTTATTATTTCCACAGTGCCTCAGCATAATTTATCAGTTACTTCTTAAGTACCTTCAAGCCAGAGCTTCGTAATAAAGATAATAAAGAGAATTAAATTATACCCGTAGTTCTGCAAACAGTAGTGCTCGCGAGCACAAACTTGTGTAAAACATAATGCATTTATGTAACAAACAAAGAACCTAAAAAAGCATATTTTGTAAAAAACATACTTTTTCTTAAAAACTAAATTTAAAATTCTACCCGGATGCAGAACTTATAATTTTACAAGCTTTTATTTATGTATTTTTGTCTGGGTGGAATCCGGGTGGAATCTTGCAACTGATTTTTAAAGCAGTTATCCTCAACCAATTGAGCTGAAATTTGGCATACCTGTCAAGTTCCGATGACAATACAATAGGATGGTGGCAGCGAGCTGATCTAATGATGGAGACGGAAGGTGGATAATGGAACTCCTCGATGGATAATATAGACTGGACGGGTTTAGGCTCATTCTGATCAGCACACGGTTACGATCACTAATGATAAATATATTTTTCACAATAAACTTTTTTCAGAGTAACCTTCAAGTTAGTACCTACGCCACGTATGTACTTATTTCAGAATTACTTACATCATTTCGCTGCAGATTGACGGTAGATGCTATGAAATTGAGTATCGGTATAAAAGTCTGATTAATCACGTCTGATGAAATTGGAACATGAATGCCAGGTTCAGTCCAAAGGGGTTATATTTGATTGTAATAAGAGAGGTTCACACGAGGAACGTAAAGGTCAGCTTCTCGGCCGCTTAGTTGAATACTCATTCTCGACTGAACTACTTACAACTACTTACCAACTTACTAGTACTACTAGTACTCGTATAGTATTATTTTATCTGTGCTAGTACTAAGTAGACACTTTACATAGTAACCTTCAAATATCCCTTACCAATCCAGAAGATATTTTAACATGCCGCAATACCAAGAACTAATGAAGGTTTTCGAGTAACTATCACGATTATACAAGTTATTTGTGTTTTTTTTCTTCAATAATAGCTTTTATAAAATTAGTGATCGTAACCGTGTGCTAATCAAAACTAGCCTACACACGGCCAGTTTCCCCCCGGACAAACAGAAATACATTACATTGCAATAAAGTCAAATAAAAGCTTGCATAAAATAATAAAGCCGACACGTGCCCGAATATGTTGCGCAGAGGGAAAAACCATAGACATTTTCTGATTTCTATGGGAAGAACATAACTAACTGCGCATTTTGTTAACGCTGAGTTTTACAATTTTACTTCCCATCTATTTGCGCACATGAAAATCGTTTATTAAAGAGTAACCTATTGAAGAAAAGAAAGAAACCTAGAGGTAACAAGCGACCCTGTACGAACGTCTGTGCTGAAAATCAGCGCTGCAGTTTACAGCAGGATTACGCTGAGCACGGACCCTTTTTGATAGCACTATACATAGCACGAACACTATTATCTATACAATTTTTTTTTTTTTTTTTTTTTTTTTTATACTACTAAATGACGGAACAAGCCGATGGCCCACCTGATGTTAAGCGGTAACCTCTGCCTATGAACAGTGCATTACCTCATAGGTCACGTCCACCTAGGATGCGCCCTATGTCGCATTGCACTGCGCCCGCCACCCTGAGACATAAGGATGAAAAGTCTCATGTGCCTGTAATTTCACCGGCACCCTTACCCTTCAAACCGGAACACAGCAACGCGAGCACTACTGCTTTGCGGCAGAAATAGTTATGGTGGTAATACTTCCCCGGACGAACTCTTTCACAAAAAAGCTCTACTACTACTGAATACTATGCTATAGCTATATGTTATCTGTTTTACTTATTATGTTATTTTAAAATGAATATAGGGCTAATTACCACTGTTAGCTGGTTTACCGTCGAACGCGACCGCGGGCGGTGCTCAAAAGCACAAATTCAATTCATGATGAAGAGCCTTCTGAACTAGAAACTTCAGCAACACGAAAATAAACAGTGGCAATTATTGTGTTATTAAGGTAAAGATTTAGTCAAATAAAAACTGTGTAGCTTGTTTTTTTCCTATGTTATGTAAACACACGATGGTACCATGATAATCCTTGCAACATCATTACTAATTTTAAGCTTCTGTACTATTATATATTCTGTGCTTCGAGTTACTTTCAATGCAAGCGCAGACATTCTGCAGGATCAAACCTTAGTACGGAAGCCGTAATCGAGTTTGAACTGCTCGTTAGAGCTGCACTTTCTACTAATTAACCAATATAATAATCACGGGCTTTGTATAACAAACTGCACTTATCAGTGGATTTACCGACCAGCCAGTAGCTTCAGAGGTAAAACTTGCACGTGAGCTATCTCCGTGTAAACAGACCCTTAAATTGATCATAGATTCTGGGCAATAAACCTTCAGACAGTGAAAATTTCGTCCGAATTTTTCATCGAGTTACTAAAAAAGTATTCAAATAAAACATATTTGTTCCAGGTACACGCGCGAAATGAACGAGAGGGAGGAGATTACACTGGAGGGGTCGAGTTTACTTCATCCAATCAGTCTCACTGGGCGCAGACGGCATAGATGTGAATAATGAACGAAGAAGGAAAACTGGGCAAAATAATGGAAACGCCAAAACAAAATTTGTGCCACCAGTGCCAGAATGCCACGAAAATAACGGCTTTCCCGCTGCGCCCTCCCGACCCCAACACTACCTTCAGACTCGACGACAGAAATGATTCCAATTTCAAAACTCTCCTCGAGCTGAACGATACATTTTTCTCAAACTGTTCAGTTGGAAATGGAACTTGTAGTGATGTTTATAGTTACAACTTTTGGGCGTTATCGTTGTTAGTGTTTCCGTTGTTAACTTTGTTTGGGAATGTGTTGGTGATAATGAGCGTGGCTAGGGAGAGGAGTTTGCAGACTGCTACGAACTATTTCATAGTGAGCTTGGCAGTCGCGGACTTGCTGGTAGCAGTGGTGGTGATGCCATTTGGAGTTTATTACTTGGTAAGTTTAAGTTTAAAACTAGTAGTTCTGTGAACGTAGACCTCGCGAGCTCAAACTTGTATAAAACTTGACTTATAACATTGCATGATACGTAACGGGATCTAGACTTATGGGGGTGAAACCGCGGGGCGCTGCTAGTAATTAAATACAAGTATAGCTTGTTTAAAAACTTATCTTTATTTTATTTACTTTTATACTACTACTATAATTTGGATGGCAATCTATACACAGGGCGTCCCAAGACTATGCAACATGAAGGGAAATATTGTAGATAAGATATTTTGCGAGACCGAGACTTTATTTTATTTTTAAAAGTTAGTAATACTGCATTCAAAGATTTTCTAAAAATTACTTGCTTCGTCTGGGAATCGAACCGACTTAAATGTGAAAAAAGAACACGCCGTATTTTTATGATGCCAGTCAAAAGAATGTACAAAAATTAATAATTCCTCTTAAAGAACATAGTATCTTAAAACAAAGGAATACCGTAAAATTAATCATTTTAATTTTAAATCGGTTCGGTTCCTAAACGATTCATGCAATTTTTTAGAAAATCTTTGATTTCAGTATTACTAAGTTTTAAAAATAAAATAAAGTATCCTTTCTGCAAAATATCCTATCTACAATATTTAAGGTACTTTCCCTTCATGTCGCATAGTCTTGGGACGCCCTGTATATAAAACAAAGTCGTGTTAGTTACACCACTTATAACTCAAGAACGGGTGAACTGATTTGGCTGAAAATTGGTGGGGAGGTAGCTTAGAACCAGGAGATTGACATACGGGGGAGGGATGGAAGGGGGGGTAGGTCCGCCGGGTGCTATTCGTGCGAAGCCGGGGCGAGTCGCTAGTAATAATATAAAAGCGGACTGTACCCCTTTGTATGGCAAAGTTGAAACACTAAAAATAGATATAATACGTAAGTCGCTAAATGTAACTGATTTTGAGAAAATCCACTGTCATTGATGTCTTTACTTTACGTTGATGTCTGAAACTTATTAATCTATTTATCACCGGAACGTGCCAAATTACAATAACTTCATATTATCCTATTGATCCCCTATTTTCATCATAAGTCTTAATCACACGATTCTAATACCTTTCATCAACATCCTTTAAGGGCCGCAGTACGTGTCGTGGGTTCGATTCCCAGACGTGGACACCGATGTATTTCTCCACTTCTTCATCAGCCGGTAGACGTCCACTGCTGGATGAGGCCTCCCCCATAGAATAAGGGGGGTAATCATCATGCTTGGAAGGTGGATTGATGACCGCAATATCATCAACCCACCGCGAAAAGAGGCCCCCATTGAGACTCTGCCTATCCTTACGGGGAAAAACTCGTCTGTCTATGTATGTATGTAATATTGGTGTTGAGTACTCAGGTGGATGCTGCTACCCATCCCCTGGGTAAGTTGCCTTTTACTTCATCCACGGGAGGAGACGGAGTCCTATTCTGAAGCCGAGACCACCACGGCCTGCACTTGTACTTGTCATATAAAACCATAAAATACCTCGATGAATGGTTTTGAGCCGCCTCCATCCACCGCCTTCCTGCGACCTCTATAATGCCTTTGGTCCATCGAAAGGGGGGCATTCTCTTTTCCGTCGTCCGGTTTGTAGTCGCCACTCGAAAACCTTTCTTCCCTAGCGGTTATTAGTTCTGCGGGCTATACAATATGGCCTGCCCATTGCCACTTCCAACATTCTAATTCTGCGAGCTATGTGAACGGTGAACGAAACTTTGAAACGGTGGCCGTATTACTAAAACGTTGGTAGACAACATCCACCAAATTTAAAATTTACGCAATTCACTTCCATTTAATTTCACTACACTTATGCTCTTTAAACTAGCTACTTCAGTTGCCACCAAAATAACACCAAATAACTCAAAAAAACACTTAGGAAAATAATTAAAATAAAAGTAGACGACGTCCCCACGATGGTGCAATCCACAATTAAAAGAAGCCCATTTGAGGCTCTGCCTACCCTTTCGGGGAAAAAGGCGTGTGTCTATGAATGTATGTATGTATGTATGTACATCTTACACAGTTCATTAGGATATTGTACCTTAAAAACCTCCAAAGGTTTGACTAGGTACTCAGAATCATCAAAAAGTAGGCACACATACATACATATTCATCTTAAGGCTGGGTACTGACCAACGTTACGAGGTGTAATGTAACTTCGCATCGAGCATGTTACGCATTGAGCATGTTCGCTTTGTTCTTAAAAGCGGCTCGTTGCTCGCTGGTTTCCCCGTAACATTACGTACTGACTTCATGAATGCTCGCTGTGTAACATGTTACATTACACCTCGTAACGTTGGTCAGTACCCAGCTTAATATAAACGAACAAGGTAAGTAAGTAATGTCACACAGTCAAACTTTGTTCTGGCAGTTTAGTAGTAGAGCTTTTTTGTGAAAGAGTTCGTCCGGGGAAGTACAACCACCATACCTATTTCTGCCGCAAAGAAGTAGTGCTCGCATTTCTGTGTTCCGGTTTGAAGGGTAAGGGTGCCGGTGAAATTACAGGCACATGTGACTTTTCACCTTTATGTTTCAGGGTGGCGGGCGCAGTGCAATGCCACATAGGGCGCGTCCTAGGTGGACGTGACCTATGAGGTAATGCACTGTTCATAGGCAGAGGTTACCGTTTAACATCAGGTGGGCTATCTGCTTGTTCCGACATTCACGTAGTATTAAAAAAAAAAAGAACACAGTAATCGCCATCTATTTTCAACACTTATCATGTCTCGAGACGGCCGTGAAAACCCCTCAATAATGTGTCTTATCAGTAACTGTTAAATTTTCGTTAATATGTGAATTGTGACGCAAGAAAAATGTCTTGAACTAAAACTATATGAATTTATTTAAAATTTAGGCTCAACAATTTATGCTCAACAAATTCACATATTTTTTTTACATATACTAAGGCTAATTCATAATTTTGACAACCTCTGTGGTGGGGCGGGCGAATGTTCGCCTGCGACGCCGGAGGTTGCGGGTTCGATTCCCGCCTCGGAACGAATATTTGTGCGATCTGCAGATATTTGTTCAGGGTGTTCTAGGTATTTTCTATGTATAATAAAAAATATCTATCTATGTTATATATTGTATTAAGTATATCAGTTATCTATTACCCATAACACAAGCTCTGCTTAGCTTGGGGCTAGATAATGTTGTATAAACTGCATTATTTATTGATTTATTTATTATTTAAAAAAAAAAAAAAAAAAAAAAAGTGGTACCTGCTACGCGTCCGGATACCGTTAGTGTTGTGTGTCGAGATGGAGTGAAGTGTGACAATGAAACCGATGGTAGTGGTATCGTTCGTAATAAAAGAATGAGAAAGAGGATATAGATCGATATATCTGCTAATAACATCTACTCGCAAAGACTTTAGTTAGTTCTCCCGTGATCATGGCGCATGCCGTGTGTATGTGTGTGTGTGTGTGTGTCCCTCAACTGTGCCGAAATATCGGGAACAATCAAAACACAAAAATTATGTTAAATATTCCGTTTCTAGAGGAAAGTTTATATAATGATGTCTATGGCTTCGACCAAAGTAAAAAGTATACTTTGGTCGAAGGTCTATTGGGCTAGACAAAACATCAAATAAGTTGCGTCAAAGACCCGATCCAATTATGTCTTACAAATTAAAAACAACAAACAAAAGGCCTAAACACACACACTATCAAAACAACTGGCTTGTTTATTTACTGACCTACAAATTGTGTTACAACGAACTACAGCGACCTTCCAATCAACCAACTGTTAATTTTACAACATTTTACAAACATTACCGCGTTTGGAAGTTTATTTGCCCAAACAGTTGGTAGTTATTTACTGAAACAATTTTAGGATTGCTGAACCTAACAGTAAGACAAATCCATCAGAAACTACGTTGGGTTTTACAACATCCATGGGAAGAAACAGAGGGGTGTATATTCTTATAACGGACATCCCATGACAAAGGCCGTACACTCCAGGGCAATGACCAGACACTCCAGGGCAAAGGCCAGACACTCCAGGGCAAAGACCGGACACTCCAGGGCAAAGGCCGGACACTCCAGGGCAAAGGCCGGATACTCCAGGGTCAAGGCCGGACACTCCAGGGCAAAAGCCGGACACACCGCGGCAAACTAGTTTAAATTTAAATCAATTTATATGTTGCTAACTGTATTTACTATCAACTTGCCACTTGTCTTCTCAACTCAAGATCTAAATAGCCTTTTGCTGCTTTTGCAAGCATCTTCAAACTCAACTAACTCAAATCTTGCGAGTCCCAGAACGGGCATTCGACCACCATAACAGTCCTTTAACTCCGACCCCTAATAGCCCAAACTTCCGTAGTTACTACTAGATTATCTCTGTCATAGACAGGGACGCAGCCAGGATCACTCTAGAAAGGGGTATAATTAAGGCGACGCATTGCTATACCATTATGTCGAACAAAATCCTATACGTAAGTATAGGGAAAAAAACGTACAGGCCAATACCCAGACCATTGTTTGCGTAGACCAGATTAAAGGAAAAGCTTCCTGTGAGTCACTGCTTCTTCGGATAAGAGTGCGACAGAAGCCAGGTGCTAAGTATGGAACAGCAAATACCCCCCTCCAGATCACCTGCCTCCTCGACACGAACTGCAGTGGCCGATTTAGAAGTCACTTAATAGACGTCGCACCCAAGTTGGCCGCTGCAGAAGCAACCTGGCCAAAGTGGGTATAATCGACGCAACTCATGTTCAGTGCGAGTGCGGAGCCCCCACACAGTACATGCCGCATTTTCTGTGCTGCCCGCTATGCCCGCTCTCCTGCACGCAGGAGGAACTCAACAAGGCAACAGACGGTGCCGTTGAGGTGGCCACTTATTGGGTAAAATCAATATAGATTAAAGAGTCATTGACACGAAATTAATGAATAAACAGATTCATCTATCAAAAAATACTACATTATAACGAGCTGATATAGAGTATGCAACCAACTGGACTTCCTATTTGTACTTGCCCTGAAGTAGCCTCCCCCATCCTGATTACGTCCACGGATGTAACTGCCAAAGTATCAAAAGCTTAGCCACCGGAACTGCTTTATCAGCTATCTTTAACTGTTCAAGATGAACATGAGACGGATGGACGGACGTTTGATGTAATGTATTTTAACTTTCTAGCGGCATACCTATCTGCTCGGATTTGGCCGTCAGTATAACTTTAAATAGGTAACCTTCAAAGTTTTTTGAGAATTTGGCTGTCTGTATAACTTTCGGATAGTAAATTTTTTGGGAATCGATTTTCCAGGATATTATGTGTTTTCTTCTGAATTTTGTAAAAAGAAGATATGTCTCATTATTTTACTAGAAGGAATCTAATATAAGATATCTGATCAATGAAAAATACGCGTTAATTATGTTATTTGCCATGATAAACAATAATATCAATAATAACAATGAACAATAATTCAAGAAATCACATAATATTAAATCGTCTTATAAACTAAATTTTCTCCTGTTCCTACGCAATAACGCTAGAAGAATCGGATTCGGACAGGAATGTCCCTTTCGCAAAATGTCCTGCATGCTCAAAACGGCCCGTTCTCGAAATGACCCTTTCTTAAAACGGCCCTTTCTTAAAATGTCCCTTTCTCAAAACGGCAAGGCAACAAACACGGGTTGGCTCTAAAGCGTGAACTTTCGCATTCTGACGTGTAAACTTATTTACCAATAAATTGATTATTCTGATTAGTCTTCATTTTTTGAATATATAATTATTTTCGAAAAAAAAATGACTTCGATGCTTGGAATTTATCCCCAATACAAAATTTTATAATATACATGTATGCCAAATTTCAGCTCAATCGGATATCAGAAAGCCACCCTTATCGCTACCCATGAAATACTTATCATTGAGGAGTTCCAATGGCCATCTCTGGGTTTCTTCATCAGTTCCACTTCACCAAATTCAAGGCTCATTTTGATCATCACACGTTACGATCACTAATTTTATAAAAGCTTGTATTGAAAAATATATTTTTCATTTCTCATACTCGGAAAGTAGTGTTGTTTTGATCTGATTATTGGGTGGAAAACGCTGCTTCCCTCCACAGAGAGGGAAAAACACATACAAATTACTTCCCATCTAAGGGCCGGAATGAACTTTAAAAACAGAACTGCTGTTAAAAAAAACGAATTAAAAAAAAATGGTGCGGCCATGTGAATTTCTAAACAGCCAGTGTGAACTTAGCGCAAACTTCTTTGAGCGCAATAAGGCGCAACAATTACGCGGTGAGTTCCTTAATTAAAATTAAAAAAGTCGACTTAAATTGGCGGGATACTAATCTGTTATGTACCTGTAACGGAATTCAAAAAAAATAAGTAATAATCTTTTATGCTAAGATTTGAATATTAAAAATGAGTTCAAGCGATTCTGAAATGTTGACACCAGATTCAATTAAAGACGAGGCAAATTGTGTCATTGAAAATCTTTAAAAGAAAAAAGGAAAAAAAGAAAGATATGTAATCTTTCTTATGAGATTTCTGGCAACACACACAACAATGATTTTATGAAGTGGCGAGCAGAGAAGAATATAAAATCGTTTTCCGAAAGTGTATTTCTTCCATATTTTAATGGACTGTAGCAAACTACAGCCTTCTACGCTATGGAGCCGATATTCAATGCTCAAGAGTACCCTCCATAGATAATTTTAAATAGATATTACTAATATTATAATATATTATCAGTAAATAGTTTAGATAAACAACTAGTTTTATTTTCCTCATATTCGAAATGAACAGTAGAGTGTTTAACACGGGTAAAAGAATCAATTCCTGCTCGGGCGTCTTAATACCTCGGGAATTGATTCTTTCGACCCTCGGTTAACAATCTACTATTTCACAAAAATCTATTTTGAAGTTGGTTAAAAAGTAGGGTAGAAGGATAGCAAGCATTTGGAACAGCTCGTGTTTATTTGGTGCGTATTCGCCATTATGTTGTCGCCCTCATTTACCACAAACGGTTGACTGAGCACAGAATGCTTCAGGCTATTCGACTTATTCGGATCAAAGCTGGCATGTAGTTTGAGCCGCTTCAGGAATTTTATCTTAGTCTTGAGAAACGTGATTTCTCCTTTAGAAATCTAAGTTTAGACGTGAATGGCACGAGTCGTGTATGATTTGAGGAATTTCAAGGGACAAGCGCAAAGGATTTCTCCCAGAGAAGTGGAGTTTAGTATTGCTGAAATGTGGGTGTTTGTAGGCCACTTAGTCTTTGATTTTAGCACGAGTCAAAACTACTTACAAACTCCAATGGAAGTTAGTGAGTTGAACTTAACTTTGAATTCCTTGTCTATAATCTACTACTTAACTTACTATAACCCTTTTGTATTTGAATATAAGCCTGTGTGGGTACCTAAGAAGAAGAAGAAGAAATAAAGAAAAGAAAGAAAGAATTAAAGAAAAAACATTGATTTGTTTTTCCAACAAACAAAATTCCACACAAAATGACACACACAGAAACAAAGAAAAATAAAACTAATGTGTGCCTCTTAGTACCAGCCACGCATCACCGACACAAATAAAAAAAAAAAATGCAGCAAACCGGCCGCGAAGCAGTAGTGTTCACATTGCTATGTTCCGGTTTGAAGGGTATGGGTGCCGGTGAAATTACAAGAACATGACACTTTTCATCTATATGTCTTAGGGTGGCGGGCGCAGTGCAATGCCACATAGGGTGCGTCCTAGGTGGACGTGACCTATGTATTAATGTTCATATAGGCAGAGGGTACCGCTTAACATCAGGTAGGCCATCTGCCTGATCCGTCATACCAAGTTGTATAAAAAAAATCTTATTAATTATTATTTGAGTTAGTGAAGTCATCAACAAAATTTAACAAAATTCTAAAGGGCGTTTTTGTATTATTTTAGCTTGCGCTCAGCTTTTTCTCCTCGTACAAATATGTTCGTTGAAACTGGTTGAACCTTTAGTGCCTTAACTCGGGAAACTAGCTTTGCTTGGATTTTACTCTACTGTAATTACAGAAGAGTTGAGTTGGATCTACCAACATCCCAGTGATTTCCAAAGCATTTAACAAAGAGACCCATCCCATTGCGTAGCAACTAAGTAGTAAACATGTGAGACCCATCATAACGCCCCAGTTGTCACAAGACGCGAAGGGTCTGGTTATATTGACGGATTCTATTATGCAAAATAGGGGCAAGTCCCAGACTGAGCAGCCGCGCGCGACGCCATCAGATAGACACTTTGTGAAATGGACAGGAAAATATCAACATATTGGATTTGTTTTCTGAGAATTTTGCTTAGAGATATTTATTATAATTATCATAAATTACATATTTATATGGTTTGTTCGGAAAATCTGTAGATCACATATAAAATAATACTATACTAGCTGTAGATGGACTTTAATTTACATCGATATAAGAGCTTAACCTGACTGACTGTCTGACTGACTGATTCGTCATCGCCGAGCGAAAACCGCTGGACGTAAAGAATCTATAATGCGCCTCGTGCTTTTTAGGGTTTCGTTACCAAATTAAGGAACCCTTATGGATTCGTCATGTCTGTCTGTCTGTCCGTCCGTATGTCACAGCCACTTTTTTCCGAAGCTATAAGAACTATGATGTTGAAACTTGGTAAGTACATGTATTTTGTAAACCACATCAAGATTTTCACACAAAAACAATAAATTTTGGGGGTTCCCCATACTTAGAACTGAAACTCTTTTTTTTTTCATCTAACACATACTTTTGGGGTATCTATAGATAGGTCTTCAAAAATGATATTGAGGTTTCTAATATAATTTTTGTCTAAACTGAATAGTTTGCGCGAGAGACACTTCCAAAGTGGTAAAATATGTGTGTCCCCCACCCTCGTAACTTCTAAAATAAGAGAATGATAAAACTAAAAAAACACATTGTACATTACCATACCATACGTTACGATTACCATGTAAACTTCCACCGAAAATTGGTTTGAACGAGATCTAGTAAGTAATTTTTGTTGAATACGTCATAAATCGTAAACCATCCAAGAACTTTTATATTATGTTACTTGCTGCTACGGAACCCTTCATGGGCGAGTCCGACTCGCACTTGGGCGCTTTTTTTTTCATAGACATGACACATACCTTCTAATTTACTGTTCTAGGTCATGCCGGTGTGATGGTACCCTGGTTCCCATGTATGATGCATACATCTGGTAATACTTTTGAAATACCTAGGTACACCATATTCTGAGAGCGAGGGTTCTCAGAATATCGAAAAAAAAACTTAAGCACAGAAATATCTGTGTTACCAAATTCCACAGGAACTGTTAAAACTAAGGGGAATCCTGTGCTGAGCATATAAGGTTCGAAATAGAAGCTACTTTGTAAATTTGTTGATTTCAGTGTTGGTGAAAGGAGAAGGTGTCTCGTTTCGGTCTAACAAGGCAGGGCTACAAATGGCGGCCACCTCGCTCGCACTCGCGGAGGCGGCTCTATAAACAGCGAAACATCTCGGCACGCGGAGATGGACACCAGATGGTCGATGAAAACGGAACCTTATGGCCTAGATATTAAGAGCGATTATATAATAAGCGATAGTATTGTGTTCAAATATGTAATTATTAGAGATTTTTAACTCACTCGAATTTTGGCTACGAGACCGAATGGTCGATGCATTGGAAGCTTGGATTTAAAAATAAACTCAACAATTAATTGATAAATTGTACCTAAAGAAACACTGATTGGACGATTTTAGCAAAAACGCCAATCCGTTTAAAATAAGCCTTGTGAATAAACATTATCCAAGTTCAAAGTTAATAACACAAGCAGTTCTTAATACGTACAAAAGTATGGTTTTAAATTCGGAACGAGTGCAGATACTGGAATACTTAAGTTAAGTCTTATCTATAATTAAATAATGTGTCTTCTATAACCTAGATATCGATATAGATTTCTAGACCCTACAGGTGACCTGACTCGGAGCCTAAAAATCAGCATAAAGGTATCTAAATGCATCGCATTTTGATAACTCGCAGATTAATCTAGCTCGCTGACCAGACGACGTGACGCTCTGTATATAAATATACAGGGTTGAAATATGCATTATGGGTAAATAGCATCTGACTAATTCAACGATACTGTTCTAGCCAAAAGCACATAATTACAACGTGTAATTATGTACTAGCTATGGTACAGAGGAGAGACGACAATTGATTTGGACTTACCAATTGTTTGAAGCGGAATTTCTAATACATTAAGGTGTTAGTTGTATGTACCTAGACTAAGCTAGCTTTAATCAACCCGAGGGGGATTTTTTATTTGTCCTTGATTCATTTTAACCTCCTCATAGGATGGGTTAGGAACTAAATCAAGGGTTTAAGATCTTGCTTATCAGTAAGACTTAATCTAATTAATCGAGTGTTTCGTTAGACTTTTTTGCGAGTTTTAAAAATACAAAATCACATGAATTCGCTAACAGAAATTTATTGAAACTTTCCTACATCGTCCCATTAACTCATAGGTAGGTAAATCAGTAATGCTTTACCAGCCAACATTAAATACAGATTGATTTCAACTAGGCTTAAGCCAGAACACACCTTGGTTCTAGACTAACACAGGACTAAGTACCTCTGATTGTTAATGAATTTAACTCGCTTGTTAAGTTTGTGGAACCTGGCCCTATTGGCATTTCGCTAAACTTTGACCTCTGAAAGAGATAAGGTGTCTGTACCCGATGAGACAGCTAAAGCCTGAAACTTGGAAGGGTCAGCAGCAGTGATGTTGAAGAGTTAATAATCTGAGATACCTAACTCTTGAATTAGAATTGAAACAAGTTGGCCTATAAATATTTATTGCACACTGATTAAATCAATACAGTTGGTTGGCATATGTATTACTACTTGCTATACTCTTAAACATACATAGAAGTGTATGAGACTCCAGGCTTTCATCGGCCTGAATACATTATACATGGTGTTGGACAATGCAGACAGATATACATGTCATGCATTTTTGCATTGGATAAGCAGACTTGACATTTATTGTTGGGTGCTATTAACACACATACGCAGAGCAAGGAAGGACTCGCGCGCGAGCGAGCTTGCCACAGCTTGCCATATAGCGTGTCAGCGCCACATAGACCTAGACCTAGCTAGTCTAGCTAGTCCAAGATAAGCCCATATAGATATAGAGCAGAGCACAGGAGGGGGGGCCATCTCATGTGTTGCCTTGACCGAGGATCTAGTCTATAGGTTATTGCATAGGGCTTTAACCACTAGAAAAATTATCTGAGTTACTTAAATTTAATTCATTCAAATTCAAAACACAACGTAGAATTCATAATCATTTTAAACACATGTAATTTTAAAATGAACCAACACAGACGATCATTTAAATAAGTTTACCAAAGAAGTAACAAAGGCATAATCTTTTGGGTAATAAATCATTGTCCAAAGATTGTATTGTTCATATATTTTGTTGGTAAGGTTTGTCAGACAAATAAGCCAACAATACTTTTATTGCAAGTCCAAATAAATTCCGAATACCATGTTATTTTAAAAGGCAATAAAAACAAAAGGGATTGTTTCTTACAAATAGAAAGAAAAAAACCTACAGCCACATGCTTCGTTTAGAAATCTGGGAGAGGCGAATATCTTTACAACCGGATGCAAAGCGGGCAATAATATAAATTGTATTTATTGTGTGATTGTGTCATTCCACAGGCTAAAATATATTAGGGGTTTTTAGGGGTTACAGTTAGGTTAAATTTTAGTTATTAAGAGTGTTAGGATATTTTATTATTAAGAATATTACTAAATTAGTTATAAGTAGGTATTGGATAGGTATCTAGTAGATTATTTAGTTATTGCGTGTTAATTTTAGGATAATAATGTCAGGACGGGTTGCGAGTAGGCAGATGCGAAGGCAGGCGAATAGTTTAATGGCTGGGGCCGAACCGAGAGATAAGAAGCAGGTAGAAAGTCGAGAGACACTTAAAGACCACGCGAAATCAATACGCACTATTAACAATAAGGGTCAAAATACACAGCAAGACGTGAATGCAAGTATTTTGTTATTGGAAGGAAAGTTTGATGAGATATTAAAACGTATGGAGTTACTTGAAGGAGAAACCTTAAATAGGACAAACAACGTATGTGTCATACGACCAACGAATGCTAAGCCGATGTTTAACGGTAAAGGACAGGTCACTCCGATGAGATTTTTAAAACGATTAAAAAATTATATTAATTCATTGAACGCACAATACACAGTACATATTCCTTTAAGCTGTTTAACTGGGCCTGCACTTACAATATTGGAGTTATTTAGTGATTCTTGGAAATCGTTTGATGACTTTGAAGTTGATTTCCGTTTAAATTACTGGGCGGAATCACACCAGGAAATTGCTAGAAATAAATTAATAAATGGCGTTTATGATGAAAGTAAAGAAATTTCTATGAGTGAACATTTTGCGGATCAAATTGATAAAGTATATTTACTAACGATAGCCATGACTGAGCGTGAAAAAGTGAATTGTGTTATGAGACACTTTTCTGTTGATATTCAACGACTTTGGTTTACTGGTTTGGGAGAGGTCACTATATTTAAGGCAGCTACGTTCCTTAGAAATATAGAACAGAATGTAAGGAGTGAACATCACGGAATTCTGAATAATCTGAATGCATACGAAAGTCCAACAACGCAGTCTAAACTCAAGGGAGTTTCTAAAATGAGTCGTAGAGCAATGAGGAGACAAGGTCGCTATAAGGCAATTTCTAAAAAGTCAATATAATAAGACTTGATGTACCAACGAATCTTAATTAAAATTAATAAATTCGTAACTTACTCTCTGACAAACAACGGTTTAAATGCACCGCATTCCGAAATGGGACCTAAACTTATAATAATACCAAATAAGTAATAAAAACCGAGGTATGCGGGTCGACTCATAAAAGAGGGACAATAGTTTCACTTTCAAAGGATGAAAGTTACCATTTCGACGATGGTGAAAGTTATAATGCAGTTTACCACGAAAGAACCAGTGACATGATTGGTTGATTCATGTAAAACCTACACTATTCATAAGGTTACGAGGAGGAAGCCAATATAACATTAAATAAAAGTCGAATATAAAATTGTAAGAACTAACACAGAGACACACATTCCACAGACGAAAAAAAAGGTTTGCAATGCGTCGCGAGGGCGGATACCTGCGAACCCAAGTTTTTTAGGTGAAGCTTCGAGCCTGCTGTTAACGAATTTTAAAATGATGTATATTTTACTCATATGAATAACGTGTAATTATTTATTCCAAGGTTGATAGATAAAGGGGGTGTTTATTCGGACGGAATAAAGAAGCAACAATGGATTGATTGGTTTTAAATGTTCTACAAATTTAAAAATGTATTTGCATGCAAATATAGTGTTTTCAGCTATGGTAATAGTATGTTTAAATGTATGAAGGAGACACATTTATCTTCACACCGTCAGTAGTGTGAATAAGCGTAAGCAATTACGTAATGATGACGATTATGGTGGATGCAAACGAATAAGCGTAAGCAATTACGAAAAAAAATCGAGGACCTCTACATTTTGATGATGATGATTATAGGTGAAATGGTATCCTGAACGATGACTGATAAGTTATTACGAAAAATCGAGGACCTCTACATTTTGATGATGATGATTGTGATAATGCAAGCTAATAAGCGTTAGCGATTACATAAGAATCGAGGGCCTCTACAAAACCAGACGTGACTTGATGGTGATGATGATGATGATGAAGTTGATAATGGAATCTACTGTTGAAAAACGAAAGTTTTCGTATTGGACATTTACTTTAAGATGAAAAGTTGAATAAATTTTTTCTTGTTGGAATCTTTTAAACATAGGCATAAGGGAGCTGATGGAATAGAAATTTCCTAAAGGAGTCATATCAGATATTGAAGAAATATATAGTTGCTTACAACTTTAAATGTCTTCAGGGAGAGGAATGTGATGGTACCCTGGTTCCCATGTATGATGCATACATCTGGTAATACTTTTGAAATACCTAGGTACACCATATTCTGAGAGCGAGGGTTCTCAGAATATCGAAAAAAAAACTTAAGCACAGAAATATCTGTGTTACCAAATTCCACAGGAACTGTTAAAACTAAGGGGAATCCTGTGCTGAGCATATAAGGTTCGAAATAGAAGCTACTTTGTAAATTTGTTGATTTCAGTGTTGGTGAAAGGAGAAGGTGTCTCGTTTCGGTCTAACAAGGCAGGGCTACAAATGGCGGCCACCTCGCTCGCACTCGCGGAGGCGGCTCTATAAACAGCGAAACATCTCGGCACGCGGAGATGGACACCAGATGGTCGATGAAAACGGAACCTTATGGCCTAGATATTAAGAGCGATTATATAATAAGCGATAGTATTGTGTTCAAATATGTAATTATTAGAGATTTTTAACTCACTCGAATTTTGGCTACGAGACCGAATGGTCGATGCATTGGAAGCTTGGATTTAAAAATAAACTCAACAATTAATTGATAAATTGTACCTCAAGAAACACTGATTGGACGATTTTAGCAAAAACGCCAATCCGTTTAAAATAAGCCTTGTGAATAAACATTATCCAAGTTCAAAGTTAATAACACAAGCAGTTCTTAATACGTACAAAAGTATGGTTTTAAATTCGGAACGAGTGCAGATACTGGAATACTTAAGTTAAGTCTTATCTATAATTAAATAATGTGTCTTCTATAACCTAGATATCGATATAGATTTCTAGACCCTACAGGTGACCTGACTCGGAGCCTAAAAATCAGCATAAAGGTATCTAAATGCATCGCATTTTGATAACTCGCAGATTAATCTAGCTCGCTGACCAGACGACGTGACGCTCTGTATATAAATATACAGGATTGAAATATGCATTATGGGTAAATAGCATCTGACTAATTCAACGATACTGTTCTAGCCAAAAGCACATAATTACAACGTGTAATTATGTACTAGCTATGGTACAGAGGAGAGACGACAATTGATTTGGACTTACCAATTGTTTGAAGCGGAATTTCTAATACATTAAGGTGTTAGTTGTATGTACCTAGACTAAGCTAGCTTTAATCAACCCGAGGGGGATTTTTTATTTGTCCTTGATTCATTTTAACCTCCTCATAGGATGGGTTAGGAACTAAATCAAGGGTTTAAGATCTTGCTTATCAGTAAGACTTAATCTAATTAATCGAGTGTTTAGTTAGACTTTTTTGCGAGTTTTAAAAATACAAAATCACATGAATTCGCTAACAGAAATTTATTGAAACTTTCCTACATCGTCCCATTAACTCATAGGTAGGTAAATCAGTAATGCTTTACCAGCCAACATTAAATACAGATTGATTTCAACTAGGCTTAAGCCAGAACACACCTTGGTTCTAGACTAACACAGGACTAAGTACCTCTGATTGTTAATGAATTTAACTCGCTTGTTAAGTTTGTGGAACCTGGCCCTATTGGCATTTCGCTAAACTTTGACCTCTGAAAGAGATAAGGTGTCTGTACCCGATGAGACAGCTAAAGCCTGAAACTTGGAAGGGTCAGCAGCAGTGATGTTGAAGAGTTAATAATCTGAGATACCTAACTCTTGAATTAGAATTGAAACAAGTTGGCCTATAAATATTTATTGCACACTGATTAAATCAATACAGTTGGTTGGCATATGTATTACTACTTGCTATACTCTTAAACATACATAGAAGTGTATGAGACTCCAGGCTTTCATCGGCCTGAATACATTATACATGGTGTTGGACAATGCAGACAGATATACATGTCATGCATTTTTGCATTGGATAAGCAGACTTGACATTTATTGTTGGGTGCTATTAACACACATACGCAGAGCAAGGAAGGACTCGCGCGCGAGCGAGCTTGCCACAGCTTGCCATATAGCGTGTCAGCGCCACATAGACCTAGACCTAGCTAGTCTAGCTAGTCCAAGATAAGCCCATATAGAGAGCAGAGTCCATGCACAGAGCAGAGCACAGGAGGGGGGGCCATCTCACCGGTTTCTCGGCGATATTTTCGTTGACCCTTTGAAAGCACGTATACACACATAAATCGAGTGGAAATGTTCGTTGTTGTAAGATCGGGCTTGAACCCATACCTAACCTTAGGATCAAAGTCAGGATCATTACCTACTTTACCTCTGTGGCGCGGCGGGCGACGGTTGGCCTGCAACGCAGGAGGTTGCGGGTTCGATTCCCGCCTCGGAACAAATATTTGTGCGATCGCAGATATTTGTTCAGGGTGTTCTGGGTATTTTCTATGCATAATAAAAAATATCTATCTATGTAATATATTGTATTAAGTATATCAGTTATCTAGTACCCATAACACAAGCTCTGCTTAGCTTGGGGCTAGATAATGTTGTCTGAACTAGATAGTTGTTCCGAGTACAATATTTTCTCGATCGAAATAATTCCTAAGTTACCTCCAATTTTTGTCTAGATTCGATTGTTTATGTATAAATGCAATATTATTAGGTAAAATATTTGATTAAAAAACACAATACAACAAAGCCAAGGGTTTATATGGGTTTTGTAAAATTATTTATATTTTACGAGATATTCAATAAAAACGGCTTTTTCGAGCGACGCGAGCCGTTTTCTTTTGTATGAAGATTTCTGCCTGGGGTTGGCGCAGTCATAATTTATAAATAAATAAAATAAAAATAAAAGGGCATTTATGCTTTACACTAATAAACAAAGGTTATAAGTATAAAAAATAACATATTTAGTCTAGTGTAAGAGATAAGGTCGAGGGCTCAGCCACGCTGTTTATCAGCCTTTTATATTACTTCCCTCTATGGTCTTAATCTTGTAGTTACCTCATCGTCATCATCATCAGCCTGTTAACTCCACTGGACGTAGGCCTTAAAGCTCTTCATTATATTTTCTATCGCCTCACCGACACATTATTCCTTGAGTCGTAGAATATTGGCCTAAATTAATCAGGACATAAGCACCTCATAAGCACCTCATCGGCTCGGGTTCAAATTGAAATGTGGCCCACATCTCATTTAGGGTTGCTACGCTTCACAGCACAGAGATATTGTATCTTAGAAAAGTCTTAAGCTTTGGATTATTTTCACGTTTTTGTGCTTGTCTGGAATATAGATTTTTATTGATTACCTGGTTGTAACTTTCATCAGGGATCACAATAATTATGAAATTACTATCTGTGCCCCGCGATGTTACCCGCATAAGTCTCGAACCCGTGGGAATATCCGGATAAAATTAGCCCATGTGTTATTTTAGGAGTCCAGCTATCTCTATTACAAATTTCATCCAAATCTGTTCAGCCGCGTCAGCGTGAAGAAGTAACAAGCACACACACAAACTTTCGCATTTATAATAGGAACTAGCAGCCCCGCGGTATCACCCGCATATGTATCGATCCCGGGGGAACATCGGGATAAAAATGTGCCTATGTATTATTCCGGGAGTCCATTTATCTCCATTCCAAATTTCATCCAAATCCGTCCAGCCTTTTCAGCGTGAAGAAGTTACACACTCACAAACTTCCGCATTTATATAATACTAGCAGCGCCCCGCGGTTTCACCCGCGTAAGTCTCGATCCCGTGGGAATATCGGGATAAAAATGTGCCTATGTGCCGGGAGGCCAGTTATCTCTATTCCAAATTTCATCCAAATCACTTCAGTAGTTTTTACGTGAAAGAGTAACAAACATGCATCCATCCTTACTTACAAACTTTCGCGTTAATAATACAAGCAGCGCCCCGCGGTTTCGATCTCGTGGGAATATCGCAATAAAAATGTGCCTATGTGTTATTCCGGGAGTCCAGTTATCTCCATTACAAATTTCATGCAAATCCATTCAGTAGTTTTTACTTGAAAGAGTAACAAACATCCATCATCCATCCATCCATCCATTCATTCTTACAAACTTTCGCGTTTATAATATTAGTAGGATTAAGTAGGATATAATTTATAGGAGGAATTTTATAGGATAGGATTAGTGAGATTAGTGTGATTTGATAAGCAGCTCCAAAAACGTCAAATAGCCTCATGGTTTTAAAAATATCCACCTGAGAAATGACGTAAAAATTACAGCGACATTTTAAACATGGGTTTTACTTAGACTTGATTTAAGCCATCACTTGTTATAGGAGTTATAATTGCACCATAAGCAAAACATTTAGAAAAGATGATGCACATTTTTTACAGTTGAAATGAAATTTTAGTTAGTAAAACTAGAAAAACATAATCTCTCATTCTAAATAAGATACATATTTTTACAAGCTTTTATTTACAGGTCTAGCGCCTAACTGAGGCAGTTTCTGAGGTATGAGAGCGGTACGAGAGTGGTGTTTTCGTTACGTCGTTCGTACATTATGTCACATGTCATCTGATAATTTGAGAGACGAAAACACCCCTCTCGTAGCACTCCCATACCTCAGGGACTGCCTCAGTTAAGCGCTAGACCTGTAGTTTCATCTGTCCCGGTGTAATCAAATCTTACTAGTTACATTTAACGCACTTCCCCGTGTTGGTTTGAGATGAAATTTGGCATACCTGTCAAGTTCCGATTACAATATATTACAGCGAGCTGATATGGTGATGGAGACAGAAGGTGAACAACGACACTCCTCGATGGATAATACTAGACCGGCCGTGCTTAGGCTCAGTTTGATCAGCACATGGTTCCGATTCTAATACACACTATAATATCTATATCTAAGTTCACTAGTTTCATAAAAGCTTGTGTTAAAATAAATAATAATAAATAAGTAATAAATAATGCTGGACAGTTCACACAATATTATGTAGCCCCAAGCTAAGCAGAGCTTGTGGCTAACCAAATATGTTTCAACAAAACACTGTTTTCAACTGGTTTTCGTTTCCAACTAGTCAACAGCGCCCTTAGAGCATTGCAGGCCTCCGTAACAACGCCTATTAATATGTATTGTCACGCGACAACCCTAATCCGTACATCCCGTGAATCGGATGCAAAGTGTTTTCCGATGACGCGGCTATTATTCCACCCTCTTTATGCGAAAGGATTTATTTCCTTGACAGTACCTTGATCGAGAAATGAAGTGTTGAGAATAATACTGAGATCCATTAATTCTGCTTTGCTTACTCTGTGGTTTATCTCAATCAAGTAGATATTCTGCTTCTTCTTCTTCTTCATCGTATTCTTCATTACGTGCCCGTCTTGAAAGGATATAGTATAAAATATAAATATAAATAATGCTGGACAGTTCACGCAACATTATCTAGCCCCAAGCTAAGCAGAGCTTGTGTTATGGGTACCTACTAGATAACTGATATACTGAATACAATACATTACATTGATAGATATTTTTTATTATACATAGAAAAAAGCCCAGAACACCTTTTGCACAAATATTTGTTCCGTGGCGGGAATCGAAACCGCAACCTCCTGCGTCGCAGGCGAATCTTTGCCTGGCGCGCCACAGAGGTCGTCAGTAGAGATACTCCGAGCTTCTTCCGCGCTGTTCTATCCTCGGCTTGTCTCAGGGCAGCGGTGGTAGGGAGGCCAGTGAGTGCCTTGACTTGATCAGACCAGCGAGTAGGGGATCGGCCGCGCAGTCTTTTCCCATCCACTTTTCCCACTACAACGTGTTTTTCAACGTTTTCTGGCTGTCTTCGAGCTATGTGTCCAAAATAACAGAACATACTAAGATAACATAACACAATATAACACTCATACTATAACATAACATAATAAGTATATATTGAACGACCATAATGTTGCCAACACTCCATCACACTTTAGGAATTACCACAAGGAGGTTTAAATAATAGGTAGGTACTTATTTACTAGCTATCGCCCATGGTTTCACTAGCGTTATTCTTCGTTTAATACATAACATAAAGAAAGAAAGAACAAACGAAAAAACATTTATTTGTGTCAATAAACGCAGATAGATTAACAAAGAATTATAAAACAATTTTGTGCCTCTCAGTACCAGTCACGCATCACTGACACAAATTGGCGTCCAGCTCAACATTTGTTGTGTTGGTAGCACCACAACGCTGATCTTACACTGGAATCAAGTAATTGACACACCCTACAGTCACATGCATAGTCCTGAGGGGCTAGTCTGCAAATTTGACAAGCAACTTACACGGCCGTGTGGTGTACACTACACGGATTTAAGTATGGACAAATCGAAGAGCGCCCCTAGCGGGCACCTTGAGAACTTCAAATCCCGTAAAAAAAACCATGAAGTGTACACCACACGGCCGTGTAAGTTGCTTGTCAAATTTGCAGACTGACCCCACACTAGGATCCCAGTCTTGTAGGTATCAGGAACTACGAGCATCACGGTACCACAACACCCAGATCCGGAACAAATATTGTCATATCATGCACACATTTTTCCGCAGCGGGAATCAAACCCGCATCCTCTCGCATCTGAGCCTGTCCACTGCACCACAGGTGCAAGTTTTGATCTATCTGTATACTTACCCAAATTCATCAAAAGTCAAGTAGTTTTGGTGTGAAAACTACTCCTGCTGCGCGCCTGGTAGATACTTGTATATTGTATAACTTCCGATTATCCGGATATAGACGAACGAATAGCGGTCGCCCTCTATTTCTTACTTCTAGGGATTGATTTCCTGGATAAAACAGTATCGTATTGCTCAATCCCGGTCTTATGACCGGATTGAGATTATTCATAGATTATTCTATCTATGTATCAAATTTCACCGAAATCGGTTCAGCCGCTTCCCTTTGCGAATGTGTTTGTGTTTAGTGTGATTCCAATTCTAACTTATCAAAAATTATGGAACCCCTGAAGAAGACCGATAGCTTCGCATAAGGCTATACAGGGTGGATTGTTGAGACGGGACAGTAAGGGCAGGTACCTTAACCGTTATAGTTACAGGAAAACGTTCCTAAGAGATAATCCATAACTTTTTGAGATATTCTGATCTGCATTCACAGATTTTGGAAAAAAATTACAGTCAGCAAGAAAATGGTAATTTTACACAAAAACTTTTTTGATGCCAATCGATCCTGTTTCTTATATGGATCAAAAGTCTATATTGGACCGACTGAGGTTTAAGTACTAGAAATGCCAGAAATCACCAAAAACTTTTCCCATACATTTTATACGGAAAGACGATTAATCAACTCTAACTATTATTTGTTGCCAAACGATTCTATTTCTTACGGTGATCAAAAGACTTTGAGGCCAACTGAAGTTTGAGAACAGAAACTACACACAGCATCAGTCCTTCTCTGATCAACTGACCGAATACGTCTGCTCCAAGTAAAATATCAATTTTACTCGGCGTGTGGAATTGTGGATCGGCGAGTGTTATCTCAGCCAACTCCGGCTATTCCACATGGTTTATCTTCTCTGATGGCAGAAGGCTAGTTATAGTACGAAGAACATGGACACGCACTTGGACTTGAAACTAAGGATCATGACGCGATTGAGCGCCTAGTTCAGAGATGCTGCTTCTACTAACTATTTTCTTCAACCCAAGTAACTGTGCAGCTGACTCTGTAACGAACGACGCCTCAGAGCCTTGATCCAACAGTGCACGAAGAGTGTACGTTGTTCCGTCTCTTGTTTCAGCTTCAACAAGAGCAGTGGCCAGCAGGATTTGTCTCGACGAAATTCTCTTCGAAAACAATGCTACCTTTGCTGTTGGTTCAGGATTGCTTAGTGATGCCTTAACTCTCGACACAGTATCCAAGACCTCTACTTCTACACCTGACATTGCCGATTCTGACGTATCAGGTTCCGACGGTGGTAGATGAAGCAACGAATGGTGCCTTCTACGACAGATGTGACATCTAAATACCGAATGACAAATGTTGGCGGAGTGGTTGCTGCCTAAACAATTAAAGCAAAGCCTGCTGGTTTGGACAAATTCATGTCGATTGTTGTACTCTACACTCGCAAATTGCTTACAATTTGATAATTTGTGTTCTCCTTTACAATACATACACTTGACCTGAGCGTTGGAACCAGTTGCAATAGCGTGCAGTACGTGTTTCTTGGGTAAATTTGACTTAGGTAGCCTTTTCGGCTCTACAAATTCGAGGGATCGGAATCGCGTTTCCAAGAACTCCTTTAGCTCCTTCAAAGCTGGTAGCTCGTCTGATGATCCGATTTTAGATTCCCAAAGCTTACGCGATTCGGCATCCAACTTTGAAGTTACCAGATATATACAATGGTATCCCACGAATTTACATCAATACCTAAATTTCTCAACCCGTTTAACCTATCACTCGTGATAACTAATAAATTCTTCAATGCACCGCTTGACTCTGTTCCAATGCTAGGGTGATCCACAAAACGCTTCATTAAAATGTTAGATAGATACTTCTTATTGTTGTATCTCCTACTAAGCATTGACCATGATTCCTGATAGCTAGCAGCTGTGAGCGGAACATACCGTAACAGCTGTTCAGCCTTTCCCGACAGATGACCCTTCAGGTAGTGCATCTTTTGCACATCGTCTATTGATGTGTTGGTGTGAACCAGTGACTCAAACAGATCTTTAAATGTCGTTCATGGTTTATATGACCCAGTAAAGGTAGGAATCATTATTTTTGGCAGTCTTACATTACAGACATCAGGCTTCGAGTCAGAAATTGGAGTTGAGATTCCTGGCGTAGTACTAGGCTTTAGTTTCGACAAGTGTTCCCTAATTTCAGCCTTAAATTCAATGTAAGCTTCCTCAACACACTCATAGATATTTTCCATAACGTACTGAGATTTTGATAACTCGACAACAGAAATATCGCCTAACATTGTCTTATGAGTGTCTGAGAAAACTTTCCATTTCTCTTCCAATGACTCCATTCTCGTAAGTAGATACGACTCTTTAAGAAGCCTATCTTTAGGTGACTTTTTAAAAGTCACGTACGCCCTTTCTATCATAGACCTATAGCCTAACTGAGTTTTTAACAACGTTGGTAAAGACATAGTGATAAATTCTTAGAACGCCTTTGCTATAAACTCTAAGTTCCAAACACAAGATGTACTATGTGTCCTTTGTAGGTGCAAAACCAACAAAGAATATTCCAAGTCCAAAATAATTCTTGAAAATTTTACAAGTGTTTGAAACTTACAATATTCTGACCGAAATCGGGCATAGGTTCCCCGTCGGTTACGATTTTAGCAAATTATTCTGTCTACTTTTACAAATTTTACTTTACTTTACATAAGATTTATGATCAAACAAACACAAATTAAAATTCCAAATTATCTTCATTCAATTTTTAAAAGTAAGTGAACACTAAATAAAGTCAATGCACTCACGATTTTACTTCACTATTGCCGTCGTCTCCTTCCGCCTGTGACATATCACTGTCGTGACGTGGGTAGCGCGCGTCTGTCACTCCTGTGACTTCGCCGCTTGCTCGTCCTCTCCGGATGTGCTGCGCCTTGTAGCACCGGACTGCTCGGGAAGTCCGCGCCAACAATAGCAACTGTTGCTGCGCGTGGGGCGTCACTTGTGTTTCTCTTCCTCGGTTGGATTGATTGTGGATGTGTGCACAACAATAGTACACAACACACCACAGTACTTGACTTCCAACCATGGATGTAAATAGTATGGATTGAGTGCTAAAATAGCATAGAGTGTTCCTTCTTACTTCTATCCTAGAAGATAGCTTGCTATCCTATGTTAGAGAGAAACAAATATATTGTCACACGACAGTCGTTTTTCCGTTCCGTACCCTGAATATTGGTAACATGAATGTACATCTCCCGACAACATTTTGTTTTCTCTAAGACATCTCCCTAGATTGGTACCATGAATGTAGTAGTAATTGGTACCTACTTTGACATTTGGCCTGGTACGAGTTACACAAATAAAAACAGATAGATAGATAAATAAAAATACATAGCTTGTCTCATTCCAACACATTAATACTACTTTAATATTATAAAAGCGAAAGTTTGTAAGTATGGATGGATGGATGGATGGATGGATGTATCTTTGTTACTCTTTCACGTAAAAACTATTTGATGGATTTGGATGAAATTTGGAATGGTGATAACTGGACTCCCGGAATAACATATAAACACATTTTTATCACGATATTCCCACGGGATCGAGACCTATGCGGAAACACCGCGGGGCGCAGCAGCAATGCGAAGACTTTTTATCCAATTTACCAGGCGAGCAGAAGAATGCAGGAGTAATTAGGTAACCGAATATCCTATCCTAATTAATCTTTCCCGTAAAAACTACTGGATGGATTTGGATGAACTTCGGAATAAATATAACTGGACTCCCGAAATAACACATATCTTTATCCCGATATTCCTACGGGATCGAGACTTACGCGGGTGAAACTAACTTCACCCGCGTAAGTCTAATAATACTAGTTTAATAATAATCCTGCGCAGACGAAGTTGCGGGGTACAGATAGACGTTGCACGTTGTGAGTCATCGTAAGGATCGTCACGTTGTGTCGGATTCTGTACCCCACTTGTCTTTTTACTGTCGTCGAAAGATTCCAATCTACCAATCTACCACGATTTTCTAAAAACATTCATATAAAAGAATGAGACTGGTATAATCCGATACCGGTTTGTTTTTAGCATTACTTCCATGCTTTAGTTCTTCTTCCGAGCTTCCAACCAACTGTGACAGGTGTCCTAGCTATCAAGCCGAGACACTACCCTATGAGCACTGACTGGCGATCCACCACTTATTTCTACTGCTTTGATGCAAAAAATCACAGCGCAACTTTTTCCACGTGATAAATTCACTTCCGGCTCATTAGGACCATGTACAACTTCCTATAGCAATAGGTAGGTACCGGCTGGTAGATCCGGTTAAATGAAAAACCGTCTGTACCGTGGAAGTATGAAACTCATTTATTCAAGTCAAGATTTTATCATCTGCAAATCCCAAAACGCATCGATAGCGCATTCTAGGAATGTGCATCGTTTCGTAGCGCCATCTAGTTATAAATAGTTAAAACTCAGTGAACACCAACTGTGTAACGTTATGTCGAGATTTTACCATCGCTCTTCCCGGCACCGGCAATCTCATCCAAACATCATAGATCCCTGGGTTTCTCGTACGACTCGTTTCTCAAGATCATTTCTTCCCCATACCTATAAACTATGGAATGAGCTTCTATCTGAGGTTTTCCCGCTTGGTTACGACATGTGTCGCTTCAAGAAAAATGATCATAAATTCCTTCAGGGTAGGCAGCGCATCGACAATACCCCCGGTGTTGCCGGTGTCTATAAGCGACGGTGACCACTTTACATCAGGTGGGCCGTTTGCCTATTAGTTTAAAAAACAAAAAAAATGTAGGGTAGGAAACAATATGTTTTTAACGAATACAACCTTTTATCAAAACGGTGATTGTAACCGTGTGCTGGTAAAAATGAACCAAAACACGGCCAGTCTACTATTATCCATCGAGGAGTTCTTTTGTCCAAAGGTCTCCATTATCAGATCAGCTCGCTGTCACCATCATATTTTATTGTCATCGAAACTTGACAGGTATGCCAAATTTCAGCTCAATCGGTTGAGAATAACTGCTTTAAAATTCAGTAGCAAGATTCCACCCGAATTCCACCCAGGTAAACGTACATACATTGCAAGTTAAATAAAAGCTTATAATAACAAAGAGTTGTCGAAGAATGATAAATAGTCTACCTTTTAGAAAACCATAACTGTACCGCTGATCAAACGCGTCTGCAAAACAACACCTTGGGGTGAACTTTGATGCCATTATAAAGTTCCGTTTGGAACTCTAATTACAGAGTCTCCGCTACCTGGGAGACCCGCCTATTGAACAGGAACTTGGGGGTTCAAAATCCACTCATATTCTATTGTTTAGATAAAAAATATGTGATCCAAAATACCATGCTCTTATTGTCGTTAAAAAGCAAACAAGGCGGAAACCTAACATCAGAGAACCAATTCTCGTAATAAAAAATAGTCAAACTAAAGTTCGTCATATTTGGTCATAATATATTACTTACGATCAGAGTCGATGTCACAAACATCAAAAATTTTATTCTATACAATAAAGATACAGATAAGTTTATTTCCCTTAAAATAGGTACAACAAATCATAAGTAGTAGTAGAGCTTCTTTGTTAAAGCGTTCGTCCGGGGAAGTACTACCACTATACCTATTTCTGCCGCTAAGCAGTAGTGCTCGCATTGCTGTGTTCCGGTTTGAAGGGTAAGGGTGCCGGTGAAATTAGAGGCGCATGAGACTTTTCATCTTTATGGCTCAGGGTGGCGGGCGCAGTGCAATGCCACATAGGGTGCGTCCTATGTGGACGTGACCTATGAGGTAATGCACTGTTCATAGGGAGAGGTTACCGCTTAACATCAGGTGGGCCATATGCTTGTTCGTTCAAGTAATATAAATAAAAACTTAATCTTCAAATATGTTCGTAAGTATATGAAATTAAGAGAACTTTGCCTTCCGTGCTAGTTAAAAAACCGTGTTACGGCAAGGTAACGCTTCTCACCCCATATAAAATGGGGTACAACGCGGAATGTGATTATATCGAAATGTGACTGTACTCGTAACTTGAATGTTTTAAAGTTCTGAGAATTCTCTCTTTCACTCTTTTCAATTATTATATAGCACTATCCTATTCTAAGATATGGTCGCGAGAATCGGAAGTTGATTATATTTTTGTTCTGAGGAAGCAAAATACCAATTCACAATACAGTCTCGATTCGGTCAACTTGTAACACCCCCCCTAATACCTTCTCTATTTAACCTAATAATCTAACTACCTATTATACCGCGCGCACTCACCGACTTCCTACTTTACTCTGTGGAATTACGATAACTTTAATCTTACCTACTTCTTTAAACACTATAAAGTGGCCATATGATCGTCTAGATATATACCTACGTTGTGTCTTGTAATAACTCGAGTTCTTTATTTGTTAATATTGTCGAGTCTTAACGTATCCTAACTACATAAAATATTTTACCTTTTTATCGATATCTTCGTAATAGTTGCTACTAATTCTAATAGGAAAGATACCTACTTAAATTTTATTTTACTTCAGTACACATCGGAACAATTAATTAAAAGATTACTCCAGAGATTTATTTCCATTATAGTTTGTTATTCCTTTGTAAAAGAATAAGCTACAATTAAAGTTCCTAGTAATATTTTGAACATTCTGATTTTACAATTTCTGAGGTTTATTGATTTTGACTCTAGCTTCGATACAGACATGTTTGTCTTGTGCTATTTCAAGATACTTTTACGTGACAGATTTGCATCTGTAATAGATCCATTAGGGAAATGACAAGAAATTACTTGTATAAATTATTTGCTTCTCAGATAGAATTTTTAAGTTATTTCTTTAATTATTTGAAGGATGAACCAAATTTGATAAGGTTCATATCCAGAGATAAGCGACTTTTTGGAGAACAGCCCCGTCCGCGCTGCCCTCGGTGGATTTCTTCCAATGCTTTTGGTCAATCCTCCCTCGCTTGGACATAGGTAATTACCTAATATTGTCCGTGAGTTTTATCCAAATGATATTCTAATTAAAATCAATTCCTTTTTACTTTAATACAAGGGATTTTAGAGGATCGCGAACCTATTTCCGTCGGAGTAAGTTTGTTAGTCATTTTCAAACATTCCAGGGAATTTTACATTTAATCAATAACGCAAAATCAACCACATACATCCTTCACCTTTGGTTAACTTTGGGATTTATCTAGGCTTCCTGAAGCCTAGGAAAATCCCTACTTGATTCATACCCCTTACTTACAAATAATTCTAAATATTCTCTGTAGGATAAATAGAATTCCTAGTTGGATTATCCAGGTAGGAATAATCGCTTGTGAAAATTCTAGACTATATTTAAATGAAATTTTCCTTCCGAGAATGATAATATTCAATTACAAGATTCTCCTTTTATCTAGTATTTTAATACGTTTGATAATTATTTTGCCCGTTCCTTTATGAAAGAATAATAGTAAACTAAATTAAATCACCGGTTAAATTTTAGAAAATGCCAATTTGTAAGATTGGTCTACATACGCACTAATACAATGCCTATATAAGTGTGCCTAATTACCTGGCTAAATTGGGTGTGTGTGATTCAAACTTTGAGAAAACCGTTCTCATTTTGTTTTAAATGTGCTGTTAAATGTGTATGTCTTCTGACGAGGTGCAAGGTCAGAATACCTAGATTGAACTATTAAGGATAGGAAATCTGTCGCTGTGTAACCTAAAGCGACAGACGGAGCCTAGAGGTCAGGAATAAGGTTTATGGGGGGGATAAGACTTGTCTGATTGGCGGACTCACCAATCACTCTTTCGAGAGTTAAAGGTATTCCTGACTGACAAGAATCGGACCCTGAAAACATAAAAATAGAAGATATTCTATAGACTACGACAGTCTAACAAATATCTTCCTTCGAAAATCGTTCACTTTGTCACAAGTCTAAACACTTCTTCCCCATTGACTTTGAATATTTAAGAACACTTGAAAAACATCACCAAAAAGAAACTAGTTAATTTCTCTAATTTTGGGCGGTCTTTCAAATTATTTTTATATTTCACAAAATTTAAACTTTCACTAAATTATATTTAATTTCACTTATTATGGACTATTCCACTTTATAGAATCAATCCTAATATTTCAAGGTATAAATTTCTAGCTTTTAAACGAACTTTAAAATCACTTCGTAATTAATTAACACAATTTAATATTTTACCCCAGCGTTACCACGCAAACGTGATACTACTTCCAGAATTATCCAGCACTGCCCCCCCTTCAGCTGTTACATCTCTATTTAAAGTCGCCAACCAAGATAAAACATTTCATTCAATTTTGAATCTTATTCATACGATTCCTAAATAGGAATTGGTGTGTTCCTTCAAAGTATTCTGAAAATCGGATGTTTATATTTTTTGTATATAAACATTCTCACAGCCCAATTCTCTGAAAAAACGACAGAACAAACCCTCTATTGTTTCCGACCTCATTATTCAAGTATCGCTCGATTTATTTGATAACAAGATATAATAATTTTATTTGAGCATTTGTGAGATACTAATGAATCCAGTAAAGATGGTTCGTTACAAACTTGCAGTGTGGCTTTAATAGTAGATTAGTAGCCAAGGGCTGTAAGGCATCAATAGCAGCCCGAGATATTTAGTTCGAGGGTGCCATTGATGCTTACACCCGAGCTAACTACTCTGCTTTACATCTCGATTGTGAGGTAAGTAGAAAAAAACCGGCATTACAAGAATAAAACATTTAATTAGTTAAAATTTATAGTGAAATGAGAACAATTTTAAAATTTTAGGGACAGGTGTTTTTGGGTATGTTAATAGTTTTTTTCAAATATCTCTCTTTAGAACTTTCAGGCAAAATATTGTTAATTGCTGCTTCAGCTTCCATTTTCATTGAATCGGGAATGCAGCTTATAATTATCTTCATCACTTGCAGAACTCATGTTTTTTTCCTAATTAGCACGTAATTATAAAAAAATCCCAAAAAAAACAATATTTAAAGTAAAAGTTTTCTATTCCCGCCTTTTTTCATCCTTTTTTAAATTATTTTTCTCAAAAACTAAATTGACCTTCGCCGTTCGATATTTAAAATTGATGACTATTATACTCATACGAAGACAAGGCTGAATAGCGAAGCGACCTCTTTTGTCATTGGGCTGAATGCATGATGTCTATTGCCAGTATGATGGTTAGATACACGCGAACTTTTTTAAAGAGTGAAGTTTTTTTTTAAATTACTTACAGCCCTAGGGCTTTTCTAGCTACATTATTACCCTAGAGCGCTAATTGGTCACCTACAAGCCCCATTTGGGGGTAATAAGGACCTACTTACCGAATATGAGAGATGTAAAATAAGATTATTGAGCTTCTGGTCTCTGCATTCATGCCTATTCACTATGCCCTAAAGGTCTTCGTGTCACTGATAGTACAATGATTTATACCGAGGCAAGGCAATAACAGTAGACCTATAACCCAAGGGTATGGCCTCTCAGGGGTCTTGTCAGGCTATAAAGAGCCACCATAAATTAGGTTTTCATGTAATTGAATACCGTGCTTATGTTCTAAGCAACACAACACCCCGTACACGAACTTTGATCCTATCATAAAGTTAGCCTGTTTCAAACTAGTGAATAATACGTATTCTAATGATTACATCTGCTGTGAAACTTCATGCAGATTTACCATAAACAACACTAAGTTCAAGCTAGCTAGTTTGGCAGAAGTTGTGATAAAGCGTTTCGCCCTAGGCTCTTCGTTGTTAACTTGGAGAACTGTGCTAGGTTCGTGCGCTTGATTGTTACGTAGATTTTGATAAACGAAACTGTGCTTCACTTTCGCGTTGAAATCTACTGCCAAAGTACTCAAATACTCTTGTTGATTTCAACTCGTTACTTCTTTCTGCAATCTGTAAGCTTGGCCCTTTATTATTTAGATATTTTTAACAAGCTTTTATTTTACTTGCAATGTATGAATGTTTGTCTGTGAGGAATCCGGGTGGAATCTTGCAACTGAATTTTAAAGCAGTTATCCGCAGCCGATTGAGCTGAAGTTTGAAATAAGTACCTGTAAAGTTCCGATGACAATACAATATGATGGTGACAGCGAGCTGATCTGATGATGGAGACGGAAGGTGGACAACGAAACTCCTCGATGGATAATAATAGATTGGCCATGTTTAGGCTCATTTTGATCAGCACACGGTTACGATGACTAATATTATAAAAGCTTGTATTGAAAAAAAAAACACTAAAAACTTGTTCATATGTATGTTGTGTTGAGTCGTGGGTATCAGGAACTACGAGTACCATGATACCACAACACCCAGATCCGGAACAAAAAATCCCTTAGTCAGCCCTTACGAAATCCACGGGAGGTGACGGAGGGGTATATTCTTACGCTGGACACACCAAAGCACGGCACTTGTTATATTTGTAAATAATGTAACATTACAACATAACTTACATTCTCAAAAACAACTCAAAAATCCCAATCCCCTCAATATCCCGTTTCTAGTGAAAATTATGTACATAACCATGATAGTTCCAAAAGTTACATTGATAGGTTACATTCACCTGAAAAGTAGAATTAGGTACACACAGAATATTTCAATAAATACAAGGTGTTTTATTGCCATTCCAAAAGATACATAAATTAATTAAAATTAAGTTAAAATAAAAAACAAAGTATCATCACAAGGAATGTTACAAAAAAAGGTGTTATTTTTCCATTGCCCTGAAGAACGCTGAAAACATTAGAGACTAAGTATTTTAAATAAATTCAAGTACAAACACGTAAGGAATGATAAATTATAGCCAGTAATGGCTAAAGTCGTAAAAGTCGTAACTCACAGCGCCTATTTGAGGGCACTTTACTATTCCAAACAAGTATTAAGTTAAAACCTGTTGAAAATCTGGGATCAACATTAGTATAACATTGCCAATATTTGCAAAAGCTTTACTAATAACGACTGTTATGTGACATTGTTCCAAAGGATTTTCGTCTACGTTCATTACCCACACGGAGAAGTAGATTGCGTTTAGGGTGCGAGGTTGTTTTTGTGTGCAAACGAATGTTTCCATTTATCTTCATAACAGTTTGACCGATTTAGATAGGTTCCCACGCTTTTCTGTAAAGGATTTGTAATACATCGGCGATGGTTCTTAGGTAGGTGTTATAGTGTTATTTCAGCAGAGAGCGCTATAATAAACATTTTTCTGTCATTAAAATTAGTATTAGCGAATTTTTGTATGAAACCGGTGTGGAACCCTAAAAATAGTCATGTTTTTTCGATTAAAATTACATACATAAATACATACATAGAGACACGCTTTTTCCCCGGAAAGAGTAGGCAGAGCCTCAAATGGGCCTCTTTTAACCGTGGGAAGCAACATCGTGGGATATAGAAAAAAAAATAAGTCAAAAGCCGTTGCAGGATAATATTATATCTATTAGTGAAACTAAAAATGCTTGACTCATCCTCAGATCTCCAAAACTATAAAACTTGAATATTCCTTTCGTTCTAGGTGCTCACTACGAATGGATATTACGAATTCACTCCTAATGGGGTGTAAGCGATAAGATCGCCCAGCATGCATTGGTTAATTTTCTGTGTTTTGTTTTTTGTTTTTTGTCTAGCCTCTCCCTTTCCTGCAATCGGTGGGAGTGATTTCGGAAAAAGGGTCGGAAGGGTGTAAACACCAAGCGCGCATTTTTCCGACGGGTTGGTACTATCAGCCATGTTGCTTATTGCCAAGGAGATGAGATGTCAGATGTTACACATTGTATGCGACTACTACTGTTCATTTTTTTTATAAAGAGTATCTATGTTCTTGCGTCTAAACACAAGTATTACTTAGTGAGACCAAGGTGTCAAAGTTTTTCACTGGCTGTACATTTAAATGCCACTGAGGTCTTAAATATAGATTTTAAAATTTAAGAGCCATGTGAAAAATGTAAAAATTGTAAAACTTTTTAGAAATAAATAATACTAATATATATCTAAATGATGATGTTTAACTTTACAGTTCAATGGAGTGTGGGGCCTGCCGGCGGTGGTGTGCGACTGCTACATCGCGATGGACGTCACCTGCTCCACCTCTAGTATATTCAACCTAGTCGCTATTTCCGTAGACAGGTAAGTTACGTTACTACTAGATGTTGTCGACAGTTTCGTTTGGGAAAGTACTACGTCCATACCTATTAATGCAAAGCAGTAGTACTCGCATGGCTGTGTTCCAGTTTGAATGGTATGGGTGCCGGTGAAATTACAGGCACATGGGACTTTTCATCTTTGTGTCTTAGGGTGGCGGGCGTAGTGCAGTGCCACGCGCGTAGGGCGCGTCCTAGGTGGGATGACCTTTGAGATAATGCACTTTTTATAGGTATGTTAGGATATCGGTTAACATCAGGTGGGCCATCTGCTTAAGCCGTCGTTCAAGTAGCTAAAAAAAACTGCTATCACCAATCCCCCTTCCAAACGTGGTGGATTTATTAAGACACATAATTCAATATATTCTGAACTAAGAACGGAACGGTCGGGCCCGCAAAAATTGAACTAGGTTGATTTTTGCGAGTCGGCGCGTGCTTTGTAGGGGGAGCCTAAATTTTCATGGTGAAATACATTTAAGAGTTATCTATCTTGACGACCTCTGTGGCGTGCTATTTTCTAAGTATAATAAAAAATATCTGTCTATGTAATATATTGTATTAAGTATATCAATTGTCTAGTACCCATAACACAAGCTCTGCTGAGCTTGGGGCTAGATAATGAGGTGTGAACTGTCCAGCATTATTTATTTATTTATTTTATCTATCTAGATTCTCTAGTTGTATCGATGTCAACTGTTAGGGACTTGTACTATCATATATTATGTGGTTGGGGTAAGCCATGGGGTAAGCATGGGGTAAGGGAGTTCTTGAGTGCGTGGGGCGCCCTCTGGCTAGGTGGTGCGATGACCTACGAAAGGCGGCGGCAGAAAGTGGATGAGAAGAGCCGAACACCGGGCTCAGTGGCGCGTATTAGGAGAGACCTATGTCTCCAGCAATGGACTAGTGTGGGCTGATGATGATTATGATCGATGTCATAGTTACCTCTACATGTTAAACCAGCTGATCTGATTACAACACTTGAGTATAAAGCATAAATATTTACTTTACTGAGGAGAGGAGATAAGGACTGTATAACAAGCTTCCCATGGGTGCAAAAGGGTATATGAAGCGCGCGGCAGATCGCTCACGGATCGCCGGGTTTGAAGGTTGCTGTATGTTAATAACTTTGTACTTCAGAATATAAAGGGCCTTGAACTTTAGAATTTTAAATGACAGGACAAATTGTAGGGTAGACTTATGATAGAATGATAGAGTTAACAATAACAGGTTAGCTATAACCTCGTCCAAAAGTAGTATTTGCTTACATAATTATGGTAGAATGACAGAACATAAATACATTATTCCTGTAACGACGCAACGCATCAAATTCAAGAAGCTATAATGGGTTAGTTTAGACTCTAGTGGGAGGCGATATCTGATCCTAAGGTCGAGGGTTCAAATTCCGTTCTTGCACCAATGGATTACATGAATGGAGCGTCTGTGAAGCGCACAGAATCCATTCACCACACTGATTTTTTCAACATTGCCCTCATTCCTTTTCGGTTCCAGGAGAGGACTAAGAAATTAATTTTTAAAATTCGGTACGGCGGGTTTTGTTTGTGTGGAAAAAACTCCACATAGCGGTCTTTCCATTCCATTACTTATAATGCTACTATTTTAGTGGAAAACTTGTCCAATTTTCAGTTCTCTAGAACTTACGGTTCAGAGAGTGAGTTGATAGGTTGATAGTAAGACAAAAAAGAAAAAAGAAAGTGTATCGTTCGGTCAGTCAGTGACGCAACGATTTTAAATTATATCCCGTCATATCAGCACTCACTCCAATATAAAAAAAAAAAAAAAAAAGTCGTCTTTCGCATAGTCGATCCATCACTTTTTAAGCCAGCCTCTACTCTTGTAACCATCTACATTTATATGCATCACTCTTCTTGTAACATGGCTTTCTTCACTCCGCATAAATAGATAAATAAATAATGCTGGACAGTTCACACAACATTATCTAGCCCCAAACTAAGCAGAGCATGTGTTATAGGCACTAGATAACTGATATACTTAATACAATACATTACATAGGTAGATATTTTTTATTATCCATAGAAAAATATCCAGAACACCCTGAAAAAATATCTGCGGATCGTACAAATATTTGTTCCGAGGCGGGAATCGAACCCACAAACCTCCTATGTCGCAGGCGAACCATCGCCCGCCGCGCCACATAGCTCGTCCATAACATGTCCATACCAAGGTAACCTATTACTCCTCATATTTTCTGTTACTGGCGCTACTTTCAGCAGACTTCCTCTGATATACTCCTTTATTATATTATCCATTCTTGTCACTCCACACATCCATCTCAACATTCGCATCTCCGTGACATCTTCTTTCATCAGTCGCCTTGGTAGCCCAACACTCAGATCCATGCATTTTTTTATAGTTTATTATTTTTCAAGTGTAAACCACACTTTATGGATAACATTAAATTTAAATGTGACTCAAAAACTCCGTTCAAGCGGGACTCGAACCCGCATCTTCCCCTGTAATCGGCGATGCCTTCTCCAGTTCCGCCATAGAACGAGATATGACGCTGGAGACGAAATTTGTGGGCACTATCAACTCGGTTATAGCGCCGATGGGAGCCATCTACTGGTGCTCCAATTACAGGTGAAGATTCGAGTCCCGCTGGAACGGAATTTTTGGGTCACGTCATTGTCTTGCCCTTTTCCCAATTTATTTGGGGTCGGCACAGTACGTGTTTTTCTTCCACTCTTCCCTGTCAGCCGTCACCTCATCATTCACTCCCTTCATTCATATCATCTCTCACGCAATCCATCCATCTTTTCTTAGGTCTTCCTCTTCCTTTCCATCCACTAACATTCATATTCATAACTTTCTTAGTTACATGCGTTTCATCCCTCCTCATAACACGTCCATATTTTCAACTTTTCTGTCACTGGTACAATTTTCAAACTTCCTCATATATACCCATTCCTTATTTTATCCATTCTTGTTACTCCACACATCCATCTCAACATTCTCATCTCTGCTGCATGCAATCTTCTTTCATCCTTCTTCTTCATGGCCCAGCATTCCGATCCATACATAACGACAGGTCTTATTTAAGTTTAATTGTATTATACTTTAATACATGAATATTGTTCACAGATACATAGCTGTAACTCAGCCAATAAAGTACGCGAAGCATAAAAGCAACGGTCGCGTGTGGTCTATGATTGGTGTGGCCTGGCTCGTGTCCGGGGCCATAGGCTCCCCCGTGGTCCTGGGCCTCAACGACACTCCAGACAGGAGCCCGGACCAGTGCCTCTTCAACAACACAGACTACGTCATATACTCGTCCCTGGGCTCCTTCTGCATACCCTGCGTTATCATGATGTTCCTGTATTATAGTATTTTTAAGGTGAGCTCATCTTGAGACGGTTTTATTGTTCTTATTTTATTGTTTCTGTACCCTGGGTGGGGGGGGTTATACCTAAGGGAGGGGTATACCAAAGGGAGGGGTATACCATTCCTCCCTCCCCCCTTTATTTCTGTTTCATATCCTAACTGAACTAACTTCGCTAACTGAATTGCACCCAAGTACTGGGTACAGAAACGTTGGTCGTCCAGCAGCGAGATGTGCGGACGATATTGCATGCGTCGCGGCCGAACCTGGATGAGACTGGCACTGGACCGTAAGGAATGGCACATGCAAAGAGAAGCCTATACTCAGCAGTGGGGTGAAGTCAGGCTGTGGATGATGATGATGATGATTTTATTGTTATGTGAAAATTTGCATGCCTAGTAATAAGGTAGAACATATGTGTTCTTGCAAAATTATCTTATCTTATCTTATGTTATCTTGAGACGGCTTGACCCTGGTAACGTCGTGGAACTGTATTTTTAAGGATACGCAAGTTCTTATCTTTACAAACTAGGATAGTATAGAACAGAAACAGCCCAAGTTGTAATAGAAACTGGCCTCACAAGCTCGTAGAATACTTTAGTACAGTAATAAGTAGAGCTTTTTTGTGAAAGAGTTCGTCATCGTGCTTGCATTACTGTGTTCAGGTTTACAGGATAATATCCTGTAAACCTGTAAATTTCAGGCACATGAGACTGCATCTTTATGTCTCAGAGTGGCGGGCGGAGTGCAATGCCGCATAGGGCGCATCCTAGGTGGTCATGACATAGTTACATAGATAGGTATATCATGATAGTAGATTCTGCACTATGGGAATAAAGCAGTGTCTTACGTTGCGAGCGGCATATTGAACCCTGAGCATAACGAGGGACTCTTTGCGAGGGAGTTATAATATAGAGTCCTGTGCGAAGCGCCCCTCGCTTCAAGCTGCCCAAGACGAAGACAGGCTTTATTCCAGAGGAGCATAGTCTACTTTTTACACCTTCTGCGAGACAATACAAAATCACTGAAAATCACAGCACCTAACACCGTCTTTTGTCTCACATTCTTTGTAAACGCACTTTTTTTGTTGAGTTCTGCTTATGGTGGACAGTATTTTCGAACAAACCTCTTTACAATGCCATATGGTATTTTTTTTACTTAGAGTTTTCCACGAGTTTCTACACGAATTTGACGTTCCAAATTCAAATCGCTTTATTCCTTAGGTTTTTATACAACTTTCCTCTATCTCTATAAAGATAATGCTTTACTTTACGTTGAGGTTGCATGATATGTAATTGGATATTGTCGAGCAGGTTTGTCGAGCAGGTGGTGTGAAATAGTATTTTTTGTATAAAACTTTGTAATTTTTTGTTTCTTTTTACTAATTACTGAAATCATGTCTTCCTTTGCAGGCCATCCGCCAGCGAGCTAAGAAGCAGCGTTCAGCAAAGAAGACAGCATCAGCTATAGGCTCCGCCGTGTCCAGTGGAACTGCCGCCGTCATAATAGAGAACGTGGCACAAACCCACAAGGTGGAGCCTCAGGAACCCACCAACACGGCGTCCGGCAGCAATGAGGACGAAGATGATGAGAAGTACGTGGGATACTTAAAATTAAAAAAGTTTGTTGTGAAAATTGTATTTTTAACCCCCGACGCAAAAACCAAGGGGTGTTATAAGTTTGACGTGTCTTAATTGTGAGTGTGTGTTTGTCTGTCTATGGCATCGTAGCTCCCGAACGGATGAAACGATTTAGTTTTTTTTTTTTATTGTTAATTTGACGGGAGTATTCTTATCTATGTTTTATCAAAATCGGTTCAGCCGTTTCATTGCGTTGAGAGTTTTTTTAATTTTTACCAAATTAATTATTTGTTCTACATACAGAGGTACATAGACACACGCCTTTTTCCCCGAAAGGGTAGGCAGAGCCTCAATGGGTCTCTTTTAACAGTGAGTTGCAACATCGTGAATTATAGAAGTGACAAGTGGTGAGCTCATCACCGCCATTGCCTCCCACGACTGACTTAGCTAACACTTTCTTCCAGTAATAACACATTCCTTAATAAGCTACCAGCGAGGACAAATCTTATACCAACGAATCTTATCAACAAGTCCGGGTAATCCCTTAGTCGGCTTTTATGACATCCACGGGAGGAGATGGAAGAGGCTATTTTTAGGCCGGACACTCGACAACATATTTTTCTATACAAGCTTTCATAAAATTAGTGATCGTAACCGTGTGCTGATCAAAATGAGCCTAAACAAGGCCAGTCTACTATTATCCATCGAGGAGTTCCGTTGTCCATCTTCCGTCTCAATCATCAGATCATCTCGCTGTCACCGTCATATTGTATTGTCATCGGAACTTGACAGGTATGCCAAATTTCAGCTCAACCGGTTGAGGATAAATGCTTTAAAATTCAGTTACAAGATTCCACGTCTTTTCTAAAATAAAGTATTTTATATGTGTATGTTAGTTTTAAGGTATTTATTGCTATGGGCTTATTGTTTAGGTTTAGTACATTTTCCATTAAGCCTGAAATAAAAGTATTGATTGATTGATGATTGACAAACATATTCCACCCGGACATACATGATTGTAAAATACTCTTAACTTGATAAAAAAAACTATTCAATTATTGTTTTCCTGAAAATAGTTGGAATAACATTTTTTGTTAATTGAAAGCTTTTGTTTGTCCACGATCTCACCAGTTGGTAAGTGTGACCGTATAGCTATTCTTCAATTTTGCACGTCGGGTGAGTAGCTGGCTGAAATGCGAGACGCTGCCAGTTCGATTCAACACGACACGACAAATGTTTGTACGATCTGAAAATATTAGTTCCGAGTCTGTGTGTTGTGGTACCATGGTACGTACTCGTAGTACCTGATACCCACGATACAGGGGTTCCTAGTGTGGGATTAGGGCTACGTATGTGACCGTTGGGTGTTACATACATACATACATACATAGAACCACGCCTCATTCCCCGAAGGGGTAGGCAGAGCCTCAATGGGCTTCTTTTCACAGTGGGTTGCACCATCGTGGAATATAGACGTGACAAATTGTGAGCTTATCGCCGCCATTGCTTCCCACGACTGAATCAGCTAACGCTTTCTTCCAGTAATAACACATTCTATAATAACCTAGCAACCAGGACCAATCTTATACCAACTTATCATATCAACAAGTCCGGGTAATCATCATATCAACAAGTCCGGGTAATCATCATATCAACAAGTCCGGGTAATCCCTTAGTCGGCTTTTACGACATCCACGGGACGACGCGGAGGGTTCTATTCTTAGGCCGGACACACTATGGCTGTTATGTTTTGGGTGTTATGTTATGTTAATGTTATTTACGTTTAATGGAACTGTCATTTCGTAACGAAAAGAATACAAATCAAGAGGACAAAAGTAGTGGGCTCGTCCGGGATTTGAACCAGGGACCTCTCGCACCCGAAGCGAGAATCATACCCCTAGACCAACGAGCCGATAAAGAATATGGTGATTTTTTGTTATACATCTCTACTTACCGGTGATAAATAGTCATAATAATAAACAAAACATGATTTCTTGATTAAACATTATAATCAATTTGTTATGGAGCTGAAGCACTGCTCGGCTTTTGCAGTGCCACATCAAGAAAAAGGGAGTTCGCATTGTCTTTCACGGATAAGTCAGTGTCACCAGAAAACCATAAATATGTATAAAAAACCGGCCAAGTATGAGACGGACTCGCGAACGAAGGGCCACCACCACCATTCCACCATTCTCTATAAAAACGGCAAAAAATACACGTTTGTTGTATGGGAGCCCCCTTAGATATTTATTTTATTGTTTTTTTAGTATTTGTTGTAGAAAAAACAGAAAAACACCACCTGTAATTTTTTTTACTGTCTAACTATAACGGTTCATGAGTACAGCCTCTAGTGTCAGCGAAATCTTAGTAATATTGTCACGTTTTACCCTTTGAAAGAAAGAAAGAAAACGTTTATTTGTGACAAAAAAACACACTAACAAAAAAGCAAACAAGGCAAATAAAAACTAAAATAAAAACAATTACACAGAAACTATGGCAATTTGTGTGCCTGACGAAAGCCACGAAAGGGTCCTCAACTCAGTGTTTGCTAGCGTTTGCGTTTGCCTTTGGATACGGAACCCTAAAAATATATGTCCCGACATCATGTTTTTAGTTGAAACCATAGTATAAATTGGTTTTGTCTACTCCCTTTGAAATAACGATCCTTTCACTAAACCACTGTCGTGACTGTTCACACGACTCAATAAGCGTCCGAAGATCTTCTATAGGTTACATTTCGGGAAATGCTCCCTCATTAGTATACCCTCTATTCGTACTAAACGTTTCAGTTCTACCTTTATAATGCGAACTGCTAAGGAGTGGAATACACTACTGTCGTCTGTCTTTCCTGAAAACTGTAATCTGGGTCTCTTCAAGGCTTGAGTGAATATGTGCCTTCTAGACCTTTGTGCTCCATCTTCGGCCGCATCGTCACTTACCAACTGGTGAGGTCATGGTCAAACAAAAGTATATCAATGTTTAAAAAAAAACCTCAGTAAAGGTTGGAGTATTCTGCTTATGTTTTAGGCCCAGTGTAAGTGACACGTACTAAGCATTAGCTACGAAGTTTGTGTAAACATAGTACTAATCACTAAGCACCTACACTAATCACCCGCACTCGCACTAATCAAAGTGTAGATGTGCCATCACAAACCGAGAGTTGTAGGTAATAAGTTAACGAATTGATACACTTTCCGCAAGATACAATGTTTCTTTAGTAATATAGAGTGAAACTAACTAATTGCAGTTTCAGGACTGAAATGGGTGTGTACGCGGAGGAGCTGGCTACCACCAGGTCAGCGCGGTTCATGCTGGCGGCAGTCGTCGAGGAGACAGGCTTGTAAGTATTCACTAACCCTATTATAACATAGTGCCATCATCACCAGCCTATAGACACTGTTGAACAAGGCCTATAATATGCATGTGACATTTGATCTTGTACCTGTCGGACGCAAGTAGATGTATATTATAACTTTGTACTTTATTCCTATTATGTTACTATGTTCCGACACAATTTTACATTGTTTGCGAATAAAATGAATGAAATTAAATGAAATAAATGCATTGGAGGATTTGCCATATTCATCAAGTTTGAAAGGCGGCTTTGTGATCGCAGTATTAAGGTGGGGTATAACGGAAAACTACCAATCCTAGATTTAGAATAGTTTTTTTTTTCCTTTATTTGAGTCACAAGGCCTTGCATACCAAATTTCAGAATTGTAAGCTTACTGAAAGTACCCATTAAGTATTCCATTCTACAAAATTAAAACTAAAAATTACAAAGCCATAGCAAGATGACATATTAAGACGACCAAGGTCGTGCCGCAATCAACGCGACACCGGTCAGATACTGGCTGAGTCGGCAACACTGCATGCAGTTGAGCCGACTATTAAGATCTACCTCTCCCGAATAAGCGAGAAAACATCAGGAGATGATTTACTCCAGTTCGTGAATGAGAGGTGCTTTTTAAAGATTGAGATTTGAGATTTGATTTTTAAATGACTAAACAAGTAAATTATTCATATAAATATGCTTGGATACTACATTATAATTCCGAGGGATCACTGTACCAGAAACATGATAGGACAATATTTTATCGATAGAAAATAAACCCAAAGTTACCTCTAACTTTTGGCTAGATTCGATTGTAAATTAAAATGGTGCATATTATTGAGTAAATAATTATTTATTATTATAATATTAATTATGTTACTTACATATCTTGTATTGATATACAACAAAGGTCTTTTGTTTTTTCTTCTCCTTATTACGTTTTTGTGCACCACCTACATAAATGTATCCACAATACACAAAGGTTAGCTGGTAGAGAATGCTTCTTAGCATTAAGTTCGCCTGTGTACATTGTTTGTTTTGTGCAATAAAGAATATTCTATTCTATTATATTCTCAAAAATAAGATAAATAAAATCAATAAAACAAAGCCGAGGGTTTACTGCAGGGGTTTAGTAAAATTGACTATATTTTACGAGATTATTCAATAAAAAAACACTTCTTCAAGCGTCGCGGGTGTTTTTTTTGTATGAAGATTTCGGCCTGGCGTAGGCGCAGTCTAAGTACCCAGATGGATGTTATTACTCATCCCCTGGTGTAGTCCCTTAGCACGGCTGTTACTACATCCATGGAAGGAGACGGAGGTATCTATTCTTCGGCCGGACACACCACGGGCTTATTATTTACACACAGAAATTTATTTTTGTAGAATTGCAGCAGATTTTGGTGAGAGATGCTTTATTGCATACCTACTTCGTGGGAAGCGTATCTTGGCACAGTGACAATCAGGTTGTTAGCACAGATAGGTTTGGTGGCAGAAATAATCTATGAGCATACTTCTCATAAAGTAGATTTTATATATTTACAAATATTAGCAAAAAATACACACGCCTTTTTCCGCGAAAGGGAGGCAGAGCCTCAAATGGGCCTACCGCCACCGGGGGTGGGTATATCATGGGATATAAAATAATAAATAAATAAAAAATAAATAATAAATAATAATCAGAGCTTGTGTTATGGGTACTAAACAACTGATATACTTAATACAATACATTAACAAAGATAGATATTTTTTATTAAGTATATTTAGAAACTACACAGAACACCCTGAACAAATATCTGCAAATCGTACAAATATTTGTTACGAGACGGGTATCGAACCTCCTGCGTCGCAGCCAAACGTTCGCCCGCGGCGCCACAGAGGACGTGACATGTGGTGAGCTTATCGCCACCATTGCTTCCCACGACTGACTCTGCTAACGCTTTCTTCCAGTAATAACACAATCCATAATAAGCTAGCAGCCAGGACAAATATGTGTGTACGTATAATAATCAAATCGTGGTCGCTAGCTATAGGCTTCGTACACAAGCACAAAGTCGCGGAGTGGGCTATGGAGAGAGCTATGCTTCTCCAAGCACGAAGCCTATAGCTAGCGACCACGATTTGATTATTATACTTACAATTTGTCCTGGCTGCTAGCTTATTGGATTATGTTATTACAGGAAGAAAGCGTCAGCAGTGTCAGTCGTGCTGAACAAATGGTTTGCTTCTGGATGATATTATCTAAAATGAGGATATAGTCCAGTAACTTTGTCGTCTGAAAGTATGGGGTAGTATGCGTTAAATCCGGTAGTTCTGATTTTTTGCAGACTTGTTTATGATATTGGTCTAATGAATAATCCAAGTTTTTGACCTCGAGTGCCGAACGCAACCGAAAAGGGTGAATTTCCGGCGGTTCAAGGGCCGCCTGCCACGTGATCCCCTGGGCCGCGATACATCGGCGACCACACGTGTGTTAGATTAAGTTATAAATAAAGTGTTTTTATATGTATATTAGTTTCTAAGGAATTTGTTGTTGTTATGGGCTTATTGTTTAGGTTTAGTGCAATTCTCAATAAGCCTGAAATAAAGATTTTGATTTGATTTGATTTAATGCTCGTAGGAAGTCGGTGGATGGAGACGGTTCAATGAGTGAGGCATATAACATACATAACACCCAACAGTCACATACAAGTCCTGATCCCACACTAGGATTCCCTGTGTCGTGGGTATCAGAAACTACGAGTAGGTACCATGGTACCATTAATTACACCCAAACCCAAAACAAATATTTGCAGATCATACAAACATTTGTCCAGCGTTGGATCTTAAACTGCTTAGTCAAAATTGCTTCAAACGGATTTGATCCTTCACGCAATCTAATTGGTTCTCATTTTGAAGAAAAGTCTGCCTTTCCTTATACTCTGCCTTCTTCGCAGAATAATGGCAAACCTGGCATCACCAATCCCGATGATGGATCCCAACACCAATAACGACTCAGGGTATGCACCTTCTAATATCGATGGAGAGACTAAAGAGCACAGCCCGCCCCCCTCCCCGCTGAAGGAAGAGAAGAGCCAGGAAGAGACAGAAGACAGCAAGAGTGAACTGCCGAAGAAGCCAGAACTAAAGTAAGTAGATTTGTTTTTGTGTGTTCTAATGATGCAGTAACGTAAGTCACGCCAGTGTTTGAGTGTTGGCCCCATAGAGCAACACGACCTCTGGTAAGGTTGGCCCAAAGTAAGTGTCGAGTGTCGTGAAACATGGATCAAGACACTAAGGACCACATTCATAATAATGCTCGATCTTAATAATGGTTGCATCTTTTGAACCCTAATGTAGATACTTGAAATTTTCACAGAGTATATATACAAAAGTAATTAAAATAAAAGTAAAATTAAATTAAGTTAAAAATTAAAAGGGGTCATAATAATTTAGAAAAGTATATAGTGTTAAATCTTGTACGATGGTACGGACGGAACTTTTCGTGTGCGATACTTCCACTAATCCCACAACGCTGAAATTTGGTATGTTTGTAGCTTTTATGACTGGGAAAAGTCTAAAATTGAAGAATTTCGAAACTTGTACTCTATAAAACGATAAATAAATAAATAAAAATAATTCTGGACAGCCACACAACCAGTATATTTAACATAAATTGTTGACCTCCCGTTTCTAGGAATTTGAAGGACGTTGTAGGTCTAACTTTTCGAACCGTTAAGAACGTTCATTTCATGTGGATGTACTCACGTACATAGATATTTTATTGAAAGAAATGAGGTAACCTACCTAAATCGCATGTATTCGCGAGGTCTCAGTTCGGGCGAACCACTAGTCTATAAGTTCCCCTAGCCCCTGCATTTATACATTGTATTCTTGCACATACCTTCACTGAAATGAAATCAGAAAGCTTGTGAGCCTGTGACATTTTGAATACAGTACCTATTTGCCTTTGAGCTCCAGGCTTTGTGTAAATCCTATTCCAGCCGTGAGAGCCTATTTCCCGGTTCGCCAGGCTCGGCAAAGGAACGGAATAACATTTCTGTGACACGTAATGAAAATACTGGAAACGAATTGTGCCAGATAATGAGGCTTGTTTACATTATTTCAACATTGATATTATTATTATTTTGTGTCTGGGTGTCCCACTGCAGGGCAAAGGCCTCCCTTCCTTCTCTCCAGTCCTCTCTATTAGGTATCTATTTCGTCTCTCCATCTTCGCCGCTGTCTGCCTCGAGATCGTTTTCCGTTCAGGGGCATCCATTCTGTGATGGCTTTAGCCCATAACCCGTCTGGCATGCAGCAGACGTGGCCCAATCTCACTTCAATTTACCCGCTTTCTGTCAGACATCCGCGATTTGTGTTTTGGAGCACAGTACGAGTATACCTACTGTTACGAACGCGGTCTATCAGTCACTCCTAGAATACTGCGCTCCATAGCTCGCTGGCAAACCCCGATTTTGGACTTTTGTTGATCAGTCAAAGACGGTATGTGCACCGTAGGTGAGGATTGGGAGAATACATACGTCAAGTTTCAAGATTTATTTAACCAAAAAACAATAGCTTTGATGAACGCGTTACGGTACGGGCGACATCCGATACAAAAGGTGGACTGCTTTTTATCTCGATACATCGCGTGTGAAGACGTAGGCAAAAGGCTAGTTATTTATAAAATGTAAACGCTTATCTGTGAGTTTGTTTGTTTCACAAACAAACAAACACACAAAGTCACGCCTGGCTCGCCGAGGGGTAGCATGGACCACGTATTTCCCAACAAATCTTTCGAACAAGTCCGGGCTCCTTAGTCTGCTTTTACGCCATCCACGGGAGGAGATGGAAGAGTCTATTCTTGGGCAGGACACACCTCGGCTATCTTGGGCCGGACACACCACGGCCACACCATCGTATTTAATAATACGAGCCTTAAATTACACGCCTAAAGCAGTGCTTACATAGTCCACCATTGTTCCAAGAAACTTTTCATAGACCAAAACTAGTTTCGAACAAAGAAAGCACATTTTAGGTCGAGATCTCAGCATTAAGTTAGTTGGATAAATCTGTGACTGTGATAAAGTTTTTTTAGAGAAAGTAAGATATTTGAAGATGTGATTTAGGTATTTTTTTAATTACCTATTTTAAAATGGGACTGAGAAAGTCGATGGCCCACCTGATATTAAGCAGCCACCTCTGCCTATAACAATACATTAACTAGTCACGTTCCCCTAGGACGCGACCTATACAGTATTGTATTGCGCCCGCCACCCTGAGACAGATATTTATTTATTAAATTTATTAAAATTTACAAAATCACCAAATCAAATCAAATTAACAGTATTCACTAAATCGACATTGCAAATGAAAAAGACAAGCTCTACTGTTAAAAAGAACCGGCCAAGAGCGAGTCAGACTCGCGCACGAAGGGTTCCGTTCCAACGAAAACCACGTTTGTTGTATGGGAGCACCTTTAAATAATTATTTTATTCCTTTTTTTAGTCTGTTTTTTAGTATGGTGACAGACGGACAGGACGGACGTACGGCGGAGTTTTTTTTTTTGTTCTTGAATGACGGAACAAGCAGATGGCCCACCTGATGTTAAGCGGTAACCTCTGCCTATGAACAGTGCATTACCTCATAGGTCACGTCCACCTAGGACGCGCCCTATGTGGCATTGCACTGCGCCCGCCACGCTGAGACATAAAGATGAAAAGTCTCATGTGCCTGTAATATTACCGGCACCCTTACCCTTCAAACCGGAACACAGCAATGCGAGCACTACTGCTTTGCGGCAGAAATAAGTATGGTGGTAGTACTTCCCCGAACGAACTCTTTCACAAAAAAGCTCAACTACTACTAAAAGGGAGTTTTAGTAATAGGGTCCCGTTTTACTCTTTGGGTACGGAAACCCTAAAAATGCCTAATTGCGCCACAGTGATTTGTACAAATTCTTCCATATCAGCCAGCCGTGCGAATGGAGATATTTCTTAGCATAGCAGGTACCTACAATGTAAAATGGCACGCTTGGTTTCATACAAACTTACGTGTCTATCTGGTATGTGAGCAGTAACCAAGTTTGTCGTGTAAATCTGGTATGTGAGCAGTAACCAAGTTTGTCGTGTAAATCTGGTATGTGAGCAGTAACCAAGTTTGTCGTGTAAATCTGGTATGTGAGCAGTAACCAAGTTTGTCGTGTAAATCTGGTATGTGAGCAGTAACCAAGTTTGTCGTGTAAATCTGGTATGTGAGCAGTAACCAAGTTTGTCGTGTAAATCTGGTATGTGAGCAGTAACCAAGTTTGTCGTGTAAATCTGGTATGTGAGCAGTAACCAAGTTTGTCGTGTAAATCTGGTATGTGAGCAGTAACCAAGTTTGTCGTGTAAGTAGACATGTCTCCTAATTGAATCTGTCCCTTAATTTTTTTTATGTTAAAAGTTGAATACAAGCCCTGGCCGCAAGTAGGCGTCGATGTACGAACGTGATCCATCAACACCTACGTGATTTGTCGGACAAAGCTGTTTGACGACCTCGGTGGCGCGGCTGGCGAAGGTTTGCCTGCGACGCAGGAGGTTGCGGGTTCGATTCCCACCTCGGAACAAATATTTGTACGATCTGCAGATGTATTGTTCAGGGTGTTCTGGATAATTTATATGTATAATAAAAAATATCTATCTATTTAATGTATTGTAAAATGTATTGTATTAAGTATTTCAGCTATCTAGTACCCATACCACAACGCTCTTTTTTTTTAATTTATTTATTTATTCACAAACATTTCCTTTAAATAAGTTGATGGGGAGGTAGCTTAGAACCAGGAGATTGACATAGGGGGGAGGGTTAGGAGGGGGGGGGGGGGGGGGTTCACCGAGGGCTACCCGTGCGAAGCCAGGGCGAGTCGCTAGTAAATAATAAAACAGCGAGAGTGACGGATAACAATAAACACACACAACAATAGCTTAGCTTGGGTCTAGATAATGTTGTGTGAACTGTCCAGGATTATTGATATTTATTTATTTATTTATGTATTTATTTATTTATTGATTGCTAGGGCTGAAACAAAACAGGCTAGGTTGCACAGCGAGCTAGAACGGGCTATGCTCGGAGTTTCTCTGAAAGATAAAATTCGAAATGAGATTATCCGACAGAGAATTAAAGACATTGACATAGCCCACCGGATTAGCAAGCTGACGTGGCAATGGGCTGGTCATATATACCGAACAACCGACAACCAGCGTAAGCGAGACTGCGTCTTGGAATACTTAGCATGGGGCACCCTCTGGCTAGGTGGAGGATGACCTATGAAAGTCGGCGGGCAGAAAGTGGATGAGAAGAGCTGAACACTGGGCTCAGTGGCTCGTACTGGGAGAGGCCTATGTCCAGCAGTGGATTAGTGTGGGCTGTTGATGATGATGATGATGAGGGCTGAAAGGGTAGATTAAACATCAGCCATTTGTGATGTCCGGCAATTGGTCCGGCCTTATTCAACAACTCCACCTGGCTGTGCTTAAATTGGATACAATTTGCATTTTAATGGCATTAATTTGAATTTGTCTACATTGTTAACTAACACGAGTTGTGGTTCAAGCTAATTTAATATTAAACAGTGTAAACCGTTTTTGATCATCAGATATTCATTAATTTCCGGTAATTGGTATGCAAAATTACTTGTGGGTTTAGTATCCACACATGAAGGACACGACGAACGGGGTTGAGCCGCGTCCATCCACCGACTTCCTGTGATCTTTGTAATGTCTTGCAACTTGCTAATTTTGATAGTTTTTTTTAATGTAATTGCTCGACAAACTGGCTTACGTCCCGCCTGATGTTAAGCGGTTACTGTCGCCTATTGACATCTGCAACACCAGAGGCATTGCCAATGCGCTGTCTGCCCTGAAGGACTCTTTTAACATTAATTTTGAAGCGGCACATAGTGTTCAGCTGAAACTCCTCAGGAGGGACTCCATTCCACAACTTGCGTGTATGGGGAGAAAATATCTCTTAAAGCGAGCTTTACGAGATACCCACGTGTCGATGATGTGTGGATAAGCTCCCTTGCGTTGTCGAGAAGTGCGATGATAGAACCTGGATGCGGGTAGATTGAACAGCTCCTCAGAGCATTCCCCATAATAGAGTCGATAGAACCATAGACTAACTAAACACAATAGACCGCTAACATAGAACAAAATTTTGTGACTCAAAAAAGGACAAATTCCAGGCTATTTCTAGATGGCGCTGGCAAATAGCCTGGGAATCATTCAACCATCATTTTAAACCAATTACTGTAAATTCTTTAAAAATAAACAATTAAATTTATATTTATTTTTTTAATTATGGAACTATGGTCTATCGATCTATTAGAATACATGTAAAAAGAATTTCAATGGTTTATAGCAGATTCGGCGACATCTAGCGTCATTGTAGGCAATCATTTAGCGATGCACGTTTTCTTGTATGAGATTGGCAGTCTATTGTGTTTATTAGTCTATGATAGAACACACAGAGCGAGCCGATGTCTCGGCGCAGGCTCAGCAGCTCTAGTAAACCGGAGAGCTTGGGGTCGTTGACGATGAGCTATGGCGATGATCTCCTCATTTTGGATTCTATCTCGTAGTTAAGCTCCGAGCATAGCTCTCTCCATAGACCACTGCGCAACTTTGGGCTTTTCTACATGACCAATAGTTAGCAGCCATGTCTCAGTGACGTAAGTAAAATAAAAAAAAGGGCGTTTATTCCTTACACTATCATAACTAACAAACAAAGGGTATATGTATAAAAATAATATTTAGTCTAGTGTAAGAGAAAAGGTCAAAAAGTTCTGGTTAATTAAATCTGGGTCTCTTCAAGGCTAGAGTGAATAGGTGCCATCTAGACCTTTGTGCTCCGTCTTCGGCCACATCGTCACTTACTCAGGTGAGATCGTGGTCAAACAAAGGTACATCAAAGTTAAAAAAAAAATGTTCCTCAAAATTTTGAGCTGTTAAGTTAACGTATATTTTACTATGACCTTTAAACCTATATGACTAGGTTGCTAGTTTTAGAACAAAAAAGTGGCTAGGTAGTTCTTAGTTTGTTAACTTTTAGCTATGCTCGTAAGTCCGTGGTTCGGATCAGTAAGCAAACAAAGGTGAGACGAGGCGCCTAGGCAGCTTCAGATTAGTTTAGTTTCAGATCAAGCTAGGCTCATAGTTGATGGTTGTAAATCTATGCAGGATAATATTAGTTGGGAAACTTTGTTCTCGTCAGGTTAATAGAAACGTGCGGTGATTGTGATAATAATTGATTTAATTTATATTTTCTACTTTATGATATTCCTCTGTGACGACCTCTGTGGCGCGGCGGGCGAACGTTCGCCTGCGACGCAGGAGGTTGCGGGTTCGATTCCCGCCTCGGAACAAATATTTGTGCGATCTGCAGATATTTGTTCAGGGTGTTATGGGTATTTTCTAAATGTAAAAAAAACATCTATCTATGTAATATATTGTATTAAGTATATCAGTTGTCTAGTACCCATAACACAAGTTCTGCTTAGCTTGAGGCTAGATAATGTTGTGTGAACTGTCCAGCAATATTTATTTATTTATTTATATTAAATTTCTTTTTTTGTTTCACTGCTTGGAAAATTCCTCGTTCTTTTCAGATAAATAAATAAATAAATAATGCTGGTCAGTTCACACATCTAGCCCCAAGTTAAGCAGAGCTTGTGTTATGGGTACTAGATAACTGATATACTTAATACAATACAATTACATAGATAGATATTTTTTTATAAACATACAAAATACCCAGAACACCCTGAACAAATATCTGCAGATCGTACAAATATTTGTTCCGAGGCGGGAATCGAACCCACAACCTCCTGCATCACAGGCGAACCTTCGCCCGCCCCGCCACAGAGGTCACCAATTTTGACAATAATCTGTAGATCATTTTATAAGGAACACGGTAGTGGTGTTATTGCGGCCATAAAATTCGAATAACTACAAATCGTAATTGGTTCACAATAGATACCTACTATTTGGTTAAAATTTCAAGTTAATACCATAATTCATAAAGTCAAAGTCAAAGTCAAAAGTATTTTATTCATTGAAATCACAAGGATCATTTTGAATCGTCTTAAAAAAAAAATTTACATTTACTCCTGTTCCAACGCAACCAGACCTAGAAGAATCAGGCAACATAAGACAGACATATCGAAACAATATACCTAACTATAAGTAGGGCTCATCCAACGCATGTTTGCCTTCTTTTCTAACCCATAATACTCAAGGAAAAATGATGTCCTTATGATGCTTTGTTTACCGTTGGAGCAGGTGATAAATGCACTCGTAAATCAGGGTTGTTTTCACGCTTGCCGGAAAGTTGCCCTTTTGATCGATTTATGGTGGATGCTCACTCTTGTGGCGCGAAATTATTATTTTTGATGTTTTTTGCTTATTACAGCTCATCAATATAATAAATCATAGTTAAGCTACGATACCAAAAAAAAACACTGTAAAAATGTGTTTAGGTGCATCGAAGCTTAACTGATGATATTTATGAGATCAATTAAAATATGTGTGTCCACCTTAAACGCGAGATGCCAATGAGGGCATTATCCCTAAACATGAGATTTGCCTAAAAAGCTGTTTATCCTAAACGAAAGATGTAGCTTGATCTTGCTGTGGCCGTATTTGGGTTTTATTTGTTCTTGCTTTCGCCCCATATATGTACGACTACCGCAAGATTCATCCAAATGGAGTAAAGTTGTTCTATGGCGCTGGCCTGTGTGAAATTTTGTTGGAATATTTTTGAAACACTTGCCAAGAGGGTGGAATAGGTTTTACTTCATTATTTACACGTCAACAATGTATTGTTACGTCCATAACGTTTTTTGATGTTCATGGCATCACCTCGCTAGGCCCTGTTTGAAAATCAGCGTTAGTATAGTATTATTTTATTTGTGACTAACCTAAGTTTGGTGCAGCTTATCCTGAGACTGGGACCTATTTGACCCCACACACGATTTCCTCGTGTTCAGGTTTCCTCGATACATGCCTCGCCTACTGAGGAAACCGATAGATATTACCCACATAGGATTAATTAGTTGTCTGTGAAATACTTGTGTCGAATTGATGTACCTATACATACCTCTTAACTGTGTTAAATTGTGAATATTGTTTGTTGGATGCTTCGACGAAAGTTGGTCGAAGGTTGGATGTAATGTATTTCGCAGTAATAAAATCATTTTTTATTTTCATGTGTTATGTGCGTGTTGTTTTCCTCTTGGGAGTTTTTTTTTTTAACTTTTTTTTATTTCTAGTTTTTTGTTGTCTTTGTTTTAAGTACCAGCTCCAAAACAATTAGAGGGGCATATAACGACTATTTTATAAATAAAATAAACTTTCTCCAACAGGAAGAAACTCAGTCGTCTAAGCAACAGCTCCCTGATTTCCACTCCACGGCAAAGATTCAGGAGTGCGGCTTCTGCAGCCCGATTCACCATATTCAGAGCCAACCGGGTGGGGAAGCTTCGGGCCAAGAGCTTCGCCAAGAAGGAGAAGAAGGCTACGCAGACACTGGCTATTGTTTTAGGTGAAAGAATATAATCTTTGTAGAGTAGCTTAGCTACTAGGTAGTGTTAGATAACGAGAGGTGACCAATTTACCAATTGCAATTTACAAACATACAGGGCATCCTAAGACTATGCGACATGAAGGGAAAGTACCTTAAATATTGTAAAAAGGATATTTTGCTGAAAGAAGACTTTATTTTATTTTTTAAACTTAGTAATACCAGGTCTGGTTAATTCCATACATTTTAGAATTAGTTCACACAAAATATCGATAGATGGCAGTACTGGTATCGCTAGGAATATTGAACACATTAATTAGATTATTTTTTCACTTTTTTTGACGGCATTGCGTAAATAGTACCTCTAGAAGACTTTTTATGTGATTTTAACTAATAAAATAACAAAAATCGTTATAAAATAGTTTTTTTTTTCAATGTTTTTACTGACATCTAGCAATTTCTAACCGAAACATTTTGATTGGGTTCTAAGGTTCTAAGTTTGGTCAAGAAACACATAGATGGCGTTGAAATAAAACCATGTTTCGGAGCAGTGTATTATTCGATAATATTTCGATAGTTACTCCACAGAGTAGTAAGAATACTAACGTGTTAGCGTGTTACTCTATGATATGATGTGATGAAATACGCTTGATTTCTCAAGTATCATCTAGTGCGCTGTAAAGAAGGCAAGAGAGAAGCGCCATCTAGTACGCTGTTAAGAAAACAAGTAAGAATGCATATTAGTACGTTAGTAACGAGCGCGCGCCACGGGCGCTGCTCTTGCGCGACTTATCGTGGCAACGATCGTAGTACTAAGATTGTCTCTCTGTTGTACGTTAGTATTATTCCTTACTCTGTGGTAATACTGCATACAAAGATTTTCTAAAAATTAGTTGCAATCTGGAAATCGAACCGCCTTAAATGTGAAAAATTACACTGCGTATTTTTATGATGCCAATAGAAAGAATGGCTAAATAATAATAATTCCTCTTGAGTAACATAGTATCTTATAACAAATTAATAACGTAAAATGCTTGATTCCATTAAATGTTCGGCTGGATTCACAGACGACGCAAGTAATTTTTTTATAAACTTTTAATGCAGTATTACTAAGTTTTAAAAATAAAATAAAGTCTCTTTTCAACAAAATATCCTATCTACAATATTTAAGGTACTTTCCCTTAATGTCGCATAGTCTTAGGACGCCCTGTATAGTGACGTCACGTTGAGTGATACTAGAAACTGATCGTTGAATTAGTTAATAAATGCACGAAGGAGTACGAAAATTCTATTGAATTTAGTTTTTTTTTTATAAAATGAATTGGCATACTATCTTACGGCCCAGCTGGTGTAAAGTGGTCACCGTCGCTTATAGACACCGGCAATATCGGGATAGATGGGAGCTCATTCCATAGTTTGTAGGTATGTATGGGGAATAAATGATCTCGAGAAACGACTCGTACGAGAAACCCATGGATCTATGATGTGTGGATGAGCTTGATTTAATTATCTTTGAAGTTGTGGTACTAAGTTTTCTTGATGTTTTGGTTTAGTTTGGCACGAAGAACACATTATGCAAATAGCAATAGAGCTGCAGAGGCTCAATCGGAAGTCTCCTGACTCCATACCCAAGAAGGCCGGTGTCGGTACAACATGGCAACACACTACTAATATTATAAATGCGAAAGTTTGTGTGTGAGTGTGTTTGTGACTTCTTCACGCTAAAACGGATTTAGATGAAATTTCGAATGGAGATAACTGGACTCCCGGAATAACACATAGGCACACTTTCATTCCGACATTCCAACGGGATCGAGACCTACGCGGGTGAAACTGAAGGGCGCTGCTAGTATATTATATCGATCAACCCCAAAGCCATTGTTGTTGCGGAATATAGCTTCTATCGATATGAAGGCGGAATCGTTCCCCAAAGTTCAGGACGTTTGTTCTACAGCTTCTAAATTAACCTAATTATTTTCCAGGAGTATTCCTCATCTGCTGGGCGCCGTTCTTCACCTGCTCAGTGGTAGACGCGCTCTGCTCCAAGTTCAACCTGACCTTCTCGCCAGGAGTGACCGTCTTCATCCTCACCACGTGGCTGGGCTACATCAACTCCTTCCTGAACCCTGTCATCTACACCATCTTCAATCCAGAGTTCCGGAAGGCGTTTAGGAAGATACTCAATTGTGGCACCTAGCATAAGGATGTGTGTTTGTTTTACGATTCTAAGAGGTCTGTAAAATGAACATGGACTTTTGACTTTGAGGATAAGTGTACAGACTCGTGAGGCAGTGTTTCTGAGCAGGCAGTTTGGACAAAGTGAAACGAGGAAAAAACAAATCTATCTAAAAGTGTATTTTAAAGTTATGTACAATGCACCATTTGTAATGCACCATTCTATAAAATGAATCGAAATTGTCTTATGTATCTCTCTAACTTTTCATTAATAATTTGTTTTTTTTCTATTTTTAACCCCCGACGCAAAAACGACGGGGTGTTATAAGTTTGACGTGTCTGTTTTTTGTGGGTGTGTGTGTGTGTCTGTCTGTCCCATCGTAGCTCCCGAACGGATGAACCAATTTAGTTTTTTTTTTTTGTTTGAAAGTGAATTTGTCGGGAGTGTTCCAAGCTATGTTTGATCAAAATCGGTTCAGCCGTTTCATTGTGCTGAGGGTTTTTTTTATTTTTACAAAATTAATTACTTATCTACAAAATAATTTAGTTCGTGCTATAAATATTAGCATACTCTTCATGAAATACATTTTCTATCAGTTTTTATTTTTATTTTAGATTATAGTGCATCAGAATCAATTCCTATATTCGGGGCTAATAAAAATGTCGAATCAAGATTGATGACAAATGCATGATCACTTTCATGATGTTCACACTTCATGTTCTCACTTTTGTGAGTGTACTTTAAGTTATTGTAAAGATTGAACATGTACCTACCCAGTAGAACAAAATTCCCTTTCTGCCCCTACCTTTCTGGGAAAAAGGCGTGTGTCTATGTATATGTACCTATGTATGTAATTTCTTGCAAACTACCTTTAGAAAAAGTTTTTCAATGTTATCTCTGAAGTTTAAAGACCCAAAATGAAAACAGTACCTTCCTAATTACTTTATGATGAAAGTGGAAAGATTTCAAATAGTTTTGCGATGTTTTGTAAATAGTAATTATTCTTTCAGTAATTCTTGATACCCTTTCAGTAATTATTGATACTTAAAGTCCGAAATATAAGTAAATTATTGTAAAGTTGTAAGCGTGTTTCAGTAAGAGCTCAATCCTGTAAAAAGCCTGTAATTATGACTATTGCTTGTCCTAGGTATCCCTGTGGTTGTGAGTTAAGGCTAGATAACTATCTAGATAACTTGTAAAGCAATAAAATAACAATTTTTACTATTTAATATCTGTATGTTCAATATTAGATGTAGCAAGTTTTTAGTCATTACAGCCAAAGATTATTACTTTTAGGAAGTTTGTGATTTACTCATAGTCATATATTTAATATTTATACTCAACTAAGTGTTCTCGATTTAAATTGCCACTTGATATATTTTTGTAGCATTTTTGTAGTGTTTTTATTTTAAATTGTCTTCTCATGTGTTTGTTTTAAACTATTTCCTACAAATAACTAGTCAAAAAATATTTTTTGGTAGCTTGTACAAAATTTATAACGTTGTATTTTCTGTACATAATAATGTAAAATTGTTAAAATACGGATGGATGTAAAATTGATGTTATAAATATAATTAGTTCACTATCAAAAAGTTGTAATTTATTTTATCCCACTAATATATTAAATGTCAAATTTGAATGTTTGTATGTTTGTTACTGAATCATGCCAAAACGGTTGAACTGATTTCGATAAAGTTTGGTACCTGGATTGAGCTATAGGATACATTTTATCTTGGTAAAACGCGAGCGAAACTACGGGCGTGGACTAGTTTGAAATTTATACTCGCCACCATAATTCTGTCTAAAAATATCACCCTTACGAGCTATAGCGATACATACGAGCGAGTATTTAATTTCAATTTTGTAAAACAGACCTTCAGTTACCCGATCGAGAACCGCTTGATTCGGAGAAATAAATTATGCTATATAGGTAAATAAATAAATAATGCTGGACAGTTTACACAACATTATTTAGCCCCATGCTAAGCAGAGCTTATAATATGGGCAGATAACTAATATACTTAATACAATACATTACATAGATAGTTTTTTTTAAATTATACATAGTAAATACCTAGAATACCCTGAACAAATATCTGCAGATCGTACAAATATTTGTTCCAAGACGGGAATCGAACCCGCTACCTCCTGCCGTACCAGAGAGGTCGTCAAATACTCTTGTCTTACGATTTTTACGTATCGGTTCGAACGAATTTCAACTGAGTCACTTCCCTCAATTCAGGAGTTTGAAATTAATCAGTAATTCACGAGATACCTCCTGTTTTAACGTTGTTAGCAATGACAGCGCCCTTTGAACCGAGCACCCCAATTAACAAACTACACTGCAGACGGACCAGCTTTGTCAAACTACAATAACCAGACAGGCCAAGTGATGGTTATCCCAACACATTAATGGGAAGGGGTGCGACAACAAACTAATCCAGATGGATTAGCAACCCCTTCCTAAAACTACGGGGAAATAAGGCATCGTAGATCATCTGTAATTATATAGCTTGAAGTAGGATTTATATATTATTACAGCTATAGTTTTCAAAGTTTGTTATTTTTTGTTGTGTAATATCCTTCCTCTCATTTTCCTGAAATCTGTTGGAGTGATGTGGAGCCGTGGTGTGTCCAGCCCAAGAATAGACCCCTCCATCTCTTCTCGTGGATGTCGTAAAAGCTGACTAAGGGATTACCCGGATTTGAAGATAAAATTCGTTGGTATAAGCTTTGTCCTGGCTGCTAGCTTATTTAAGGAATGTATTATTACTGGAAGAAAGCGTAAGCAGAGTCAGTCGTGGGAAGCAATGGTGTCGATGAGCTCACCTTTGTCACGTCTATATTCCCACGATGGTGCAATCCACAGTGAAAAAAGGCCCATTGAGGCTCTGCCTACCCTTTCGTGGAAAAAGGCGTGTGTTTATGTATGTAGGTATGTATGTTGGTAACCCTAAAAAACACGTTGGTTATGGTAATATCTCCACGGTGTTACGAGCCCTGTAGCGTCGTGCTACGGTGCTACGGTGTGGTGCTACGGAAGGGCTACGAGATTAACCGCAGCTTTTTGTTGTTATTTGATTTTCTAGTTATTTATTTCAGTGATTCATAAAAAATAAACAAAAATTAACAATCAATAGTACATTGTACAACGAGTGCATAAAACAAGGCATTTTATCCGAGATGTTTATTCTCCCGAGCCACAGGCGTGAGGGATATTCAAGTCGATAAAATGGGTTTTATAAACTAATATAATATAATATAATTAATTTATTATGTCAGACATTATAGGTCCATTATTTGTTAGTATATGTTCTTCAAATCTATGTTATAAATACATCACACAGCTATACACTCTGCTTTTCACTTTGATTGAGAGGAAATGTATGATATTTTAAGTAAATTTATCTAATTCATTTGAAAGTGAAATAAGTACAATTTCCTGGTTTTCTTTATAAATAACATTATTTATTCATTGAAATAAGTTAAAAACACTTTCCGAGAACGTGTTTACTTATTTCCCGCTTCTCTAATGCACGAAATTTTCATATTTTCCTAGATTTTGGCGGCAATATCTGCTGAACCACTTTCTATGCGTTTTTTTCCATTAATTTGGTAGGAGTAAGTATTACTGCAACTTCACTTGCAGTCATAATATTTTAATTTTATTTAAATTTAGTTCATCAAACAAACTGGTATTAAAAACTATAGACCTTTATTCTTTATGGCACACAAGAAAACCCAAAATAAACAGTAAGAGGTAGCGAACATGTACAGAGGCGAGCTTAACCCTAATCATAAGTGCATTTTGTTCGTAATGCCACATATTAAATAATAGTTACAACGTTATTAATACTCACTCTATGCTATGGACCGGACCTATCACCGGATACCATGGAGTTTTATTGTGTTTGGCTGCATGCTTAGAGCATTGCAGGCCTCCGTACCGACTAACTAATATACCTACTTATACCTTATACTTAACTACTTATAGTAGTTAGCTTCTCTAACGTCCCTAGCTGGGGTTGAAGCTAGGACCCTTTCTGGTTGCGGGTGGTGAGCGACCATGACCGCTCCGATACCATTTTGGACATTCCGTGTTGCTCGATGGCTGCATGACCTAATTGCCTTAGTCATGGATGAGTTAAATATTATAGACACGCTTTTATGCACGAGTGCATAAAATGCCGTTTTATGTTGTTTTCATGCAGCATAAACAAGAACATTACGAACATGAGCGGTGCAAAAGGCTTTTCTGTTCATTAGTCGAATCTCAGGTTCTTTCTTCACCATTAGTCAGTTCTTGCTTGGCTCAATATCTATGGGTTTACAGCCCTAAAGTTTACGTGGCGAAATAATGGCGTATTTAAATTAGTCTAGGGGTAAATTCGCATAAATTGTGCAGATAAATCCTTCCGGACTGACGGTGATGTGGTTTGCAGCTTCCCTTTAGAGTGGAGGCATTTGGTTGACGTCAAATTTCCATACTCAAAGACGGCACACATACGAGTAGTTTTAACTAGCAGCGCCCCGTGGTGTTACCTGCATATAGGTCTGGATCCCAGGGGAATATCGGGATAAAAATGTGACAATGTCTTATTCCGGGAGTCAAGCTATCTCCATTCCAAATTTCATCCAAATCCGTCAAGCCGTTTCAGCGTGAAGTAACAAACACACTCACACACTCAAAAACATTCGCAAATACAGTTGGATTATCATTTGATAGTAACCTGAAAGATTTTAAAAATATAAAAATTGAACACAGGTTAATTCAATAGCTGAATGACTTAATGAAATCAATTTGTGATTCTGGATCTGGACGAAGAATGAATCAGGTGGAACTCATTGAAAGGATAAACCTACCAAAGCTTAAATTTTATAGCTCTTGGCTAAAGTTTTATTAAAATCGGAACCTCAATATCAAAGTTTTTGACACACCATTCATCACCATTACGGCGGGAACAGTACCTACAGAATATAGGCTTTAAATTAAGAGATTCATCAATCTTGTCAGGGTTCCTGGATTCCCGCTTACTCGAGAGGTTTCCAAAGATGATTTAATAATGAAGCGACATAGCCTTTGACCCAAGATCTAGGGTTGAGACCCGGGGACCGGGGGGGGAGAGACGGCATACGACGGCGCTCTAATGGACCTTATGAGTAACGTATGTAGATAGGTAGGTACATGTTTTAGCATACGAGCGTCTGAATTTTCAAATCGTATGAATAAAACAGTTGTCGCAATTTTTTCCAGCAATATTACGGGCTCTCAAACGATTAAGGACAACTTCGTGAGAAATATGCTAGAACCGAAAATTCGAACAGTGACATGTAACATAACATAACATCCAACCGTTACTTACATAGTCTTGATCTTACACTAGGATCATCTGTGTTGTCGGTATGAAGAACTACAAGTACAATGGTACCCAACACTCGACCCGGTACAAATATTTGCAGATCATACATACATTTGTTCCGCAGCGGGAATAGAACCCGCCACATCTCATCAGCCGGCTACTCGCCTGCCGTGCCACTCGAGGAGTTCCGTTGCCCACCTTCCGTCTCCATCATTAGATCAGCTCGCTGACACTATTTTATTGTATTGCCATGGGAACCTGAATTAAAATAGCTCCGCGGACCACAAAAAAAAGGCATAAAGGGACGAGTATACAGAGCAGCCGTCCGACCGGCCATGACATACGGAGCCGAATGCTGGCCACTCAAAATGCAGCACGAAAACCAATTACACTGCGCAGAGATGAAGATGCTCAGGTGGGCAGGTGGTGTAACTAGGCTGGATCATGTCAGAAACACACACATAAGAGGCACCTTCAAAGTGAGACCTATCCCGGATAAAGTACAGGAGAGCCATCTGCGGTGGTACGGACACGTTATAAGGCGACCATCCGACCACATGACCAGAAAAGTGCTAGTTATCGATACTAAACCCGGAGGACGAGAAAGATCCTGAATCACATGGATGTCCGAATAAGATAGATAGTGATGAATAAGAACCTCAAACAAAGAGACGACCCAGGACGGAAGGCGGACCCCAAATAAATGGGAAAGGGCTGCGCAAAGAAGAAGCCATGGGAACTTGACTAGTATCTCTGCTCTACGATGTGCCACAGCAACAGCCTTTACTATACTTACTTGCCTTCACTATATTATATTCGGCAATACATTACTACACGCATATGGAATGCTAATGCACTACATACACAGAATAACATTACAAGTCTGCCCTTCATAGTACGTAGCAAAAGCACTAAAGACATCGAACATGTTACAATTTTGAAGTCGTTGTGTTACATGCACACTCAGTAACAGTAAAGGTTACAAACTTGATGTTAATACAGTAACTACTTGAGGAAATCATCTAAATTAATCATGGACTAGAAACACGATTGGTGAAACTTTGCTCGATAGCTTTCTTTTTTGAAATATGCCCTTCTAAAACCCGGTTTAGGTCCTTCCTTCGGCTAGAGAAAATATTAAGCGTAAAGTATACTATTTAGTGGGTAATCACATTACTTAGATTAATTAGAGATAATTTATTTTTATATTTTTTACTTTAGAAGCATACCGGAGTTTTATCATTTGTCGCATACGTCAGTTACTTCCGAGCGGCAAAAATCTATACCTCATCTCTTCCCGGGTTCAAGTGAGTAATAACGCTGTCACTGTCTTGCAGCTATTGACTTCTTGATAGACTCCGCCCATTCGATATTTTAACATATCGCCCTTAAACTTTAACACCTAACCTATCTACTTAAAATGCTAATATGTCGCATACCACCATATATAATATACCACGCACTTTTCCGTACAAATAGAGAGAAAAAAACCATCTCTTTGCTATTAAAATTTTAAGGTTTTTTTTTTAAAAACAACCTATAAGCCTAGATTAATTGACACCAAAATCAAAGAGGTTTGTAAGGTTTTAGTAGCTTAAAAACGTATTCTCCCAAAGCGCAAGTTTAATCAAATAAGTTTTTTTGTGGAAAATATATTTTTCAATACAAGCTTTCATAAAATAATAGTGATCGTAACCGTGTTCTGATCAAAATGAGCCAAAACACGGCCAGTCTACTATTATCGCTCGAGGAGTTCCGTTGTCCATCATCAGATCAGCTCGCGTTCACCATAATATTGCATTGTCATCGGAACTTGCAGGTATGCAAAATATCGCATCCTCACTACTGGTGTTGCCAACAAAAACACTAAAGACGCGTATGACGTATCCATCTCGATACTGCGTGATGCGGCCGTTCCTCTGGCATACATCCTGTCATGCTTTTACAACGAGTGCAGGAGGTTAGGTACCTATCCTGCAATCCTGAAGCACGTAAAAGTGTCACCACTGTATAAGGGCAAGGGCAAACAGGAAGACATCAACAGCTACCGGCCCGTATCGATCATACCGAGTATTGCAAAGATATTCGAACACGGGTTGAGTACGCGACTGATCGACTATCTAGACCAGTGCGACTCCTTAACTGATAGACAGTATGCTTACCGCTCTGGGAGATCCACAACAGACTTGGTGCGCGATCTGGTGCGCCGAATCCTCGAAGCACGGGAGAAACATCAGCAAGTTGCAATCATATTTTGTGATCTCTCGAAGGCATTTGACGTTGCCGATCACGACCTACTTGTTGCTAAAATGCGACACTACGGCATCGATGGGCTTCCACTTAACTTTCTCATGGAGTTCATGACAGGTAGGAGTCAGATCGTGGTCGGCGGCGGAGGCAATGCGAGATCAACTCCCCTGACGACGACCATCGGTGTAGCTCAGGGATCCTCGTTGTCAAATATAATGTTTTCACTCCTCTTAAACGACCTTCCGGATAGCATTAGAGATGCCTACACACTTATGTACGCTGATGACGTCGCCGCTGTGGTAACCGCGCCTACAGTTGACCTGCTTGAACGCAGAATAAATGGAGTGGCGGCTGCTTTAAACCGATGGTTCAAAGCAAACGGCCTTGTGTTGAACATAGCCAAAACTCACTTCATTCATTTCAATCTTGCAGGGCGAAAGTACAGAGATATGACCGTCGGCGTTGGCGACCAAAAGATTGAACAAGTAAGCCATTCAACTTTTCTGGGATTCCAGGTGGATAGCGGTCTCACCTGGCAGAACCACATAGATAGCGTATGTGAGAGGGTGGGCCGCGCGTGCTTTGCTTTGTGGCGCGTCTCCGCGATCCTGCCCCTGCCCATGATCCGAAGCTGCTATTTTGCATCAGTCCACTCGCTCCTGCAGTATGGGGTTGAGCTCTGGGGGCGCGCTGCCGACTGGGAGCGCGTCTTCAGGATGCAAAAGAGAGCAGTGAGGGCCATAGTTCGGGTTTCTCGGGACACATCTGCCAGACCATATTTCATTGCACTGAGGATACCTACCGTTCCCGCTCTGGTCATTCTTCATACAGCTATGTATGCCAGGAACAACCTGGCGTCGTTTGTGAAACTTGGGGATGGGCACAGGTACAACACACGGAACGCACACAAGCTGAGTGCGGTACGCAGGCGACTCACTAAGTCGTCCAAGTTAGTGCATGTGATGGCTCCCGCGGTCTACAACGCACTGCCTGAAAGTGTCAGAAGCTCGAGTTCGACGCTATCTTTCAAAAATAAATTAAAAACATGGCTTATAGCGCAGACGATCTATCAATATCAAGATTTATTTAAAATTGATGTAAATTAATATTTTATTATTTTTCTGACATTATTTAATTATTTGACATTACCTATTATTATTATAATTTTTTATACGATTACTAATTGTTATGGTATTGACATATTAAATTTCAAATTGTTATAATGTATTGTATTGTGATGTAAATTTTGTGATGTACTTATGTACGATTTATGGATTTATGTATATTTGACTTGTAACCGTTTTTGTTATTAATAAATTACTATGACTATGACTATGACTATGACTATCATCTCAATCGGTTGAGGATAACTGCTTTAAAATTCAGTTGCAAGATTCCACCCGGACAAAAATACATATACATTGCAAGTTAAATAAAAGCTTGTAAAAACTTGCGTTTTGTCACCTCGCGTTGCAATAATTATTATAGATAAATTAGTAGAAATTATACTTCAGATATTATAACATAAAAATAAAACATAACCCGTACTTGCTGATAAGATTCGTTTGTATAAGATTTGTCCTGGCTGCCAGCTTATTATGGGAAGTGTTATTACTGGAAGAAAGCGTTAGCCGAGTCAGTCGTGGGAAGCAATGGTGGCGATGAGCTCACCGCTTGCCACGTCGATATTCCACGATGGTGCCAAGTGAAAAGAGGCCCATTTGAGGCTCTGCCTGCCCTCGTCGTCGTTTCGTATGAGGTAGTGCTGGCCTCTGGTGTCAGAGTTTGTCAAGCCGCCCGAGGGCCTCTGACATGGCTTATCGACTGCTATTAATCAATAATAGCCGGGACCGACAGTTTAACGTGCCCTCCGAAGCACAGAGCGATGGAAATCCACACATAACTTATAAAAGTCATTGGTGCGGAGCCTAGGATCGAACCCGGTATCGTTGGATTCTGAGTTGCACTATTGAACCGTTAGGCTACCATCGCTCGCTCGTTAGGCTGCCTGCCCTTGTAAAAGGCGAGTGTTTATGTATGTGTGTACGTATTTCGAGAATTTTCTCATTTACCTATTATCAACAAACTTAATTTTGCGTATGGATTAACTAAACTTATACAATTTATCGATTGTTCGATGCAACGGCTATCCCTGCAAGATGAAGTAAGAAATCAGGAGATTCGCAGACGGTCTAAAGTCACGGACATTGGGAAATGCATCTCACAATTTAAGTGGAAGAGGCAGGACACCTCATGCGCTGCACGGATAACAGATGAAGCCGCAGGATAACAGAGTGGAGACCTCGGCTAGGAGGCCGAAGACCAGGCAGGCCGAAGGCACGATGGACCGATGACATTAAAAACGTAGCTGGCCGCCAGTGGAGTCGTGCGTGATACTGGGAACAGAGCCAACCGGAAGTTTTTTTTTTTTATACTTCTTGGATGACGGAACAAGCAAGAGGCCCACCTGATGTTAAGCGGTAACCTCTGCCTATGAACAGTGCATTACCTCATAGGTCACGTCCACCAAGGACGCATTAGGGATTTAGGGAACGAATACCTATATCCAATATTGGACGGATAGATGCTGATAAATGATGATGATTATGATGATGATACAATTTATAACTTCTACATTTTGGTACGGAACCCTGAATGCGCGAGGCCAGACACGCACATGGCCAGTTTTTTCAAAATTCGTAATTCATTCAAAGTTATACCTAAGTAATACCTACGCACGACTTAGCATAATTATTTTTATGATTTAGGCCCTTCGCCCATTACGTTATGCACAGGCGATTCAAGTATCCTGAAGGTAACCTGCAAGTCTCGAAGACTAGTCGCCGCCAAGTACCTATCTCACATACATTTGAATGCAGGCTAGGGATACTTGAATCGCCTGTGCGTATCGTAATGGGAGAAGGGCTTTATACGTTGCCATCATCATCAACAACTCACAGAAGTCCACTGCTGGACATAGGCCTCCTGCATAGAATGCCACAACGAACGGTCTTGGGCAGCCTCCATCCACTGATGTTTTCCGACCTCTATACCTACCTACCTAATGTAATTGGTCCATCCGTCCTCCTCCGTACTGCGTCGTCCGGTTTGTAGTCGCAACTCGAGAACCATTATTGCCCAACCGTTATCCGTTCTGCAAGCTATATGGCCTGCCCATTGCCACTTCAACTTGCTAATTCTGAAGGCTATAGGTACCTACCTTACCCATCGGTAATCTTGGTTCTATAACGGATCTCCTCATTTCGGATTAGGTAGGTAAATCACGTAAGTACCTACATCACTTTGTAATTACATCAAAAAATAAAGATAAGTAGAGTAGGTAGATAAGTACCCATAATTAGAGGGTCGTGTTAACATAGTAGTAGAGCTTTTTTGTGAAAGAGTTCGTCCGGGGAAGTACTACCACCATACCTATTTCTGCCGCAAAGCAGTAGTGCTCGCATTGCTGTGTTCTGGTTTGAAGGGTAAGGGTGCCGGTGAAATTACAGGCACATGAGACTTTTCATCTTTATGTCTTAGGGTGGCGGGCGCAGTGCAATGCCACATAGGTTGCGTCGTAGGTGGACGTGATCTATGAGGTAATGCACTGTTCATAGGCAGAGGTTACCGCTTAACATCAGGTGGGCCTCTTGCTTGATCCGTCATCCAAGAAGTATAAAAAAAAAAAAAAAAAAAAAACATTTTCCAAAGATCGCGTGGGGAGAACTATTAGTTTGGTAGGTGGTAGGTAGGTACCTATCTAGTATCTAGGTACTACATTACCTACGACACGGGGTCTCATCCCAAAGAAAAAATATATTGTTCTATTTAAATTCAATAGATGGCGTAACAGGTATAGATTTGTTATTGAAGTATGTGAAAAATGAATATTAGGCCCTGAAAAAAATATTTTGTAATATCAAAAAATACCCATAACACGGCAAAATTAAATAAATGCCTCTTCAATCAAGTTTAATTATTTTTAGAAAAAAATCTAACCATGTCGTTTTCTTGGTGGTAATCATTTGAACTAGGTTGAGGTTTGACACAGTTTGTTTGTAGTACCACATGTAGTACTAACTTGATAGATGGCGTTATTATGACGTCATGCCCGAAATGAAAGATAAAACTAGTATTTCCGTTCTATTCTAAAATATTCAAATAAAATGTCAGACCTGTATACATATCATAGTAACTAAAGACGAACTAGTTATATATAAAAGGCTATGTCCTGACTGACTGAATGACCGAGTGACAACGCACAGCCTAAACCGCTGGTCGTTGAGACTTGAAATTTAGAGGGTGTACCTATTCCTTTTAGGGTGTAAAGGTCTACTTAGAAAGGAAAATGAAAAATTCGTATGCTAAGGGTTTCAAAATGGGGTTCACACGTAAAAACAAAAATGCTGTGTATTGCGGAAAGCGTTGGCAGTAGATACCTACTTCAAATTTCCGCTTCGGCCGTCATGGAAACCGGGGTTTCGTAACTGGTTCATAGGTAGTTTCCCCAAATAAAATTAACAAACAGCAATATATGAAAATTGGCACGGGAACGTTGTGTTTATAAAAAAAACACTGTACGATTTAGCTATATTTCAGCGTAATTTCGACGTTGTAGAATATAGTTTCACGATATAGGTTGTTCTTGGGATTTAAATATTTTCAGGAATGGACTCCTAAATTGGAAAACTTGAGTGTTCGTTCGTTTCAAAGGTTGTGTCACGGCGTGGTTATTTGTTGTCTGCACGTCGGGAAAGTTTTCGGACTAGGCGCGGATAAAGTCGCGAGCGGGTCATCTAGGTGGTTAATGTGAGGTACCGCGAAATTCCTAATCTTAGATTTGATTTTTAACAGGCTAAATCAAGTACAGTATTCAAATAAAAAATATGCATGGATACTACATTATAATTCCGAGGGGTCGCTGTAGATACCAGAAACACGCTAGGACAATATATTCTCGATATAAAAAAATCCAAAGTTACATCTATTTTTTGCCTAGATTCGATTGTTTATTAAAACGGTACTTATTATTGGGTAAAAAATTAGATAGATAAAATCAATTCAACAACGCCGAGGGTTCACTGAATGAGTTTTGTAAAATTATTTATATTTACGAGATATTCAATAAAAACTGCTTTTTCGAGCGGCGGGCGAGAGGCGTTTTAGTGTGTATGAAGATTTGTGCCTGGGGTTGACGCAGTCTTAATAAAGATGTTGAGTTAAAAAAACCATAATCGTCATAAAGGCCCGTCGCACTTGGCGCTACTCAAAACTGACGGAACTAATCAGTAATTACAATTACAAACCACTTAGACACTGTACCTCGCACACGAAGCTATATAGATGATTATGTTGTAAGGTTTCAGTCACTTCTTTACTATCTTCAGCTTCAGCTTATAATCTCAGAGATTATTAGGCAAACTATTTTACTACACCACATGCAGCGTTACCGTGGTAATAGAATCATAATGAGGTAAAGCATTGTTAAAGGCAGAGGTTACCGCTTAACATCAGGTGGGCCATTCGATCTCGTTAGTATTTGAGTTTGTAACTCGTTCTTTTTGAGTAGCTCTATGTACGACGGGCCTAAGTTTTTTAACAAACGCCATCTGTTGTGTGTGTGCGCGTTTTACACGGTAATTACAGTTGCAGGTGCTAGGTGGCTCTAGCTATCAATTGCGCTGCTAGCCGCATCTAGCGCCCAGCTAAGGCAACCAAATTAGCCCGCACAATAGCCCGAGTTATGGCGGTCACGTTTCGTTGTATGGCATGAGGTATCTGTACTAGTATAGTATTATTTTATCTGTGCCTACGATGTATTCAACTGTGACTAGAACCACTAGTGCCATCTATGAACGAGTAGCATACTAACTGATTTGTCCTCATAATAGTTATTTACCAAATAACACACAAAAATTACTTATAAGATTTAAAATAAACTTACGCTTCTTTCTTAGAATATAATCTATATAAGGCTTCTTTTTAGTTATTACTTTAACAAGTAAGTGGAAAAAAAAAACATATTTTTCTCTAACATGTTCACCTACTTGACCAGAGATGGCGCTGCTTGTCCCAAAAACGAAGTATGTCACGCCCAAATATAACTTACCGGATACGATTGCGTGTTCTTGTGAAATAGAATCATGTTTTCATGCATACCCTGTATCATTTCAATTCATCGCTATGAGTAAATAGTTTAATTTGCGACTTTTCCTATGCAATATTATTGCAACAAGAAAATGACGTTTGCTATTAGTTCAACTTATCTTCATTGCGCGTGTCATGTCGTCTATCTCTTTCAATGTTTCATAACAGAGTTATGTGTGCGAGGGAGAACGAGAATAGCTCTGCTGCGCTTGAAGTAGAACAGCATTTCGTATCAGCTGACAACCAAAGCAAAACAGTCGGTGCGCGACCATCTTGTCAAAACTCAGAGTCAGTGACAACAAATAAATATTGTAAAATGTCCCTAATTCGCGTGTAATGAATTAACATACGACTTCGATCTAATAAAGTATAGTGTATATTTCGTTCTGGTGATATTTTCGGGGCGTTCACTATATAATTTGCTCAATATTTTGGGTTTGTGTTGCGTCAAATGACGTCATGTATGTGATTACACACGTATCGAGAGTGGCGAGTTTGTGAGTATTTTCATTTATTTCTGTGTTAATTTTATTATATCGAGGCTTGTAATTAGTAGTTTGCCGTCGCTGATTGGTGTTGGTTTAATTCACGATTCATTTATCGTGATATTGGGGGCCTGCAGGCTGGCATACGGTTCGCGTCGCGTCTTTTCAAGTAGGTTTTCGATGCCCTTGAAAATTATGCAGCAAAAATCACGACTTTCTTGTGTTGATGGTGTGTGTGAAGTTATGTCCAGTGAAAGGGCATTCCTTTCCATTCATGATTAGGGCTACTGCGGTCAGCTTCGTCAGCTTGAATTTCGCATAGCAACATAACTGGTCGGTGCGCGCAATATACTAAAATTGGACTCGTACCTACCTACCTACATATCGCGTCGTTCGAAAAATTGGTATTGCTTGGAACTTGCAGTAGGTATGTATGGTCGTATTGTGTGAATATTTGTGTAGGTAGGTACCTACCTACCTATTAACATCGAAAGTGCCATGTTCATGTCCGCGATTCTTTATGAAAATGGCCGTCGCTTCGTCCTATCGATGAATTTACAAGTTTTTTTTCCGCTGCCCACAACTTTCGAGCTGTTGGCATGCGATCATCGCACGCCCGACACAAATACATACGATTTTAATCGCTCTGCGTTTATTTTGTTCCTTTTGTAAATAAATAGCGCATCTTGGCAAATATGCCTGTAAGTAATAGCATGTAGTAATAGCACCTACCTACCTAGTTAGGTAGGTATTCGAGTAAGTATGCTACCCACCTATCTATCTCAATCTCATAACCACATACGAACGCGTCTAGCATACACCTACCTAATAGAGGTATCTAAAGTACCTAGGTACCTACCTACGTAGGTACCTACCAACTTGTCATTTACGTTGAAACTATTGGTTATTCAGCGCCTTGTTTACGTGTAGGTAGGTCCTACCTAGGTAGGGTCGGTTCGCTAGTTTACGGCCTCTTAGTGGACTTGGCAACTTTAAACGGTCAGCAAAAAATAATGTTACTGTTAATAATCTGTACTGATATGTATTTTGATAGATAAAATATTGTAGTTTCTGATTTCAAAACTGTTTGACGCGAAGTGATCTTAGTTTTTTTTATAATAAATTTTAATCCCAAAAATGACCAAAACGCTAGTTTTCGGCCACAAATTTCAGTTTTCGGCCACATGGTTTTTACTTATAATGGATAAAAAAGTAAGACGAAGCTATTATAGTTACATTAAAAACTCGTTTTTTAGTAAAAAAATTTTAGGCCTCACCAGAAAAACTATAAAAATAAACAAAATCAAAGTTTGACTTTGTTTTTTTTATAATTTAATTTGAAATGTCCTGTTAGGTAGAAGTTAAGGTACTTATATCACTTCTCTGTCTTATAATTTTTAAGTCTTTAAATTTAAATCCTTTTATTACTTACATTTTTCTTTTTAATTCTTTTTTTCTTTACTGTTGAAATAGTAATTACAGTTTTTTTAATTGTTAAGAACCACAAGTCTTGCATCATCAACTATGGTTTTAACAATAATTATCATGTATTATATTTTCTCGATCAGTGTATGCAATTTAATGAATTATATAGCAATCACAGCCTTTAATTCAAATAACTAATGACATTTCATGTTGATCAAATTGATTACTTAACAGTCTTTTACGTTTATGGTTATCATCAAAATATCATCTTATTTTTTTTCTTACTCTTATGTATGAAATCATATTAATTATAAGTAGCAGTCACTAATTTCGAATAGTTATAAGCATTTTAAACATTAAAAACACATTAATAATTTGACGTTATCACTATTATTATTTTTTTAAAGATGGCCTATATTTAACATTAACATGAAGCTTTAACAATTAGGTACCTACATTGAATCTTTTTAACCACCCCAATTGAAAATATAATCACTAAAATCTAAGACAAATGAATTAATTAGGAATCAATATTGCATGCATTGCATTAGAAAGGCTTATCTTGTAGGGTTAGTTGTTTGAGTCCTAAAAAATTTTTAAATTTAAATGATACTATTTAGTGCAGAAATGACATCTTGTATTCCTTTCTGCATTTTCTTCTGTGTGGCTTATTAAAATATCATCACACCGGTACTTTATTCTTTCGTTTTCTTTATTGACTTTTTACTTTTGTCACCTTTCGTGTTGAAACTTCTGCTTTCTTCAACTGCTTATCTGATCTCTTTCCAATCTCTTCAATTTTGACTTCCTTGTCTTTGTTTACGCACTTCTATCCTTTATGTTGTCTTTTTTTTTATCTTTAGGCTTTTTGGCATGTTTCAAGATGAAATTGCTGCTGGCGTACGTATATTAATAGTTTTCCTTCGGGGATCCGGTTTAAATAAGTATTTATTAAAAGCCTCTCTATATTCCATAATTGATTCTGGCATTTCGCTTGTTATTTAATAAGGTGTGTTATAGTTTGTGTCAGAGTCAGCGTTTTGCTCCGAGTTACTATAGCGTCACTGTGTATGCAGGAATGCGGCTACTAGTAACTCTTTGTTTGAATTTGATGGTGAAATTATGTTGTCTTTATAAGTCGGGACTTCATGAAATTTGAAAGGTTCTTCTATTATGGATAGATTTGGTGGTAGAAAATCAGCAAACTTAATCGGCTAGTCTTGATTTGTTTGACTTTGTGTAATGCTAATGCATAGTGTCAAAGTTTTAAGTTTTTGGGATATTCCGCTCAATTTATTTCATTTCCGCTCAGATTCTTCTCAATTTCTGGTTGTTTTTTCATCCTAAACTAATAGAGATGTCAACAAACTAATTTTGGAGTTTTTCCTGTCTTTCGAACATGTTTCTTACAGAACATCGTCATTTTGGATTTCAGAAGTCCTTTTCTCGAGTTTTTTCATCTTCTTTAGAATCACAGACATGTTTATATTTTTTATAGCCAGAGTTGGTTTTAAATGTTAAAAAAACTTTCTTTTGTGAAACGAAATCTACGTTTATTATTTCGGGTTTTTCTCAGTTTAAATTCTCCAGTGTGTTTTGGAGACATTTAGTATAATCCACTGCATACTATGAATTTAATTTGATTAATGTTTTGCGGTATAAGTGTTTTATTGTATCCCGGAACAGTGCACAAAAATTTGTCTTTGCAATAGATCTAGTAAACTATATTTGATAATTTAATATTATTAGTTGAAACCTGAAGAAAAAAAACGATTAATATAGAAATTATACTTAGAAAATCAATCTAGAACACTTATTATAATTTATGCCTATTTGGCTTAAAATTGTGGCCGAAAACTGAATGACGCTATTCAGTTTCCGGCCACAACTTTTCCATACAAATTCAGGTAGGCCGAAAACTGAGTTACAATTTTATTTCTGTTTTAGTTTCCGGCCATCAATAAAATGGCCAACTTTGATTCATCGCTATTTATTCATACTGATGTACTTTGGTGGCCGAAAACTAATAAGCTAATCCATCACATGGCTCATAATCGGAAACAGAAGAGAATTTCGATATATGCGTCGCCAAATAAAAGAAAGAGACAATTGTATTATAGGCTGTGTTATGCTAGTTTTCGGCCACTAGGCCGAGAACTAAACATTTTGGAAATTTTCGATGCTACTTTCCGGCCACCTTAATTATCGTAGTTTTAAATCAAATATTGCAATAAACATAGTGGTAATATGTTAATAAGTCATATCTACAGTCAATTAAATGCACATCAACATCATTTACTTACAAAAACATTAAAAAAATACCTTGGAGTGAAACGTGTGTAACTAATTTTTTCGTACAATTACGCATGCGGTGACAGGTTCGATGCTGGCGTCAAACTGATAAATTCACTAAAAATTACTAGTGAAGGTTATTTAGCCGAAAAAAAACCAGATGTCATGCAACTATTTCTAGATGAATTGATCATACCTTCGCACAAAAAAATTGCTAGGAATCGCTATTATCTCCATTTTACTATAGAGACTTCGCCAAAAGGCCGAAAACTAAAGGCAGCCGGCTAACTAGCGAATTGACCCTACCTAATTTTGCTAAACTACATAGGTAGGTAGGTAGGAAGTAGGAAGGTAGGTCTTACCTGGGAAGGTACCTACGATTCAGTCATAGGTATGATTCGTGTTCCGAACAATAACGGTTATTCCCAACGATTTATTCTGGTTACCCCTGTTAGATAGTTACCTACCTATAGTTTCTTTTGATTATAAATTGATGAGTAAAACAGACGTGACAAAATACCTACCTAGGTTCGAAGGAACATAGGTACCCTAATAGTAGGTACATGCTTACCTACGATCCTACCTATGGCTTGACATAAACACTTGCAGGGATTTCTCCCTTTGTAGGTATTTCTATCATTTTCGTAGGTAGGTAATACCTACATTATGTACATACCTTTCTATTGTAACAGGGTTGTCATATTCACATCACCCTTCGTAGGTAATTGTACTTAATTTGCTTTTACACGCTTTATACTCATACAATGCTTATACTACATCATCATCATCCTCTAGAAGTCTACCGCTGGACGTAATCCTCCTGCAGAGAACGCCACGACCATATTTAGGGTGTTCCATAATCACCACACTTGGCAGGCGGATTGGTGATCGCAGTGGATGTTGCTGCCCATCCAATGGAGGAGAGACTGGTCTATTGGCCGGACACACCACGGCAAACCGCATACCTAGGTTATAGGTAGGTATTACGCAAAGACTTCTATTAAAAAGTCTTTGATATCACACGATAGGTTCAACCAGTTTCAACGAACATTTTTGTATGAGGCGAAGAAGGCGAGCGCACGCTCTGATACCGTGTTTTTGTGTACCTCTAAAAAATAATATAAAACTGCCCTTTAGAGTTTTGTTCAATTTTGTTGATGACTTCACTAACTCAAATAATAATTCATATGTTACCAAATCTTTTAAAAATTAAAACATTTAAGAAGTAAGCCTAAAATGGTACCTATTTCAATTTTAAAATGGTGGTAGGTACCTACCTACGAGTATCTTTGACATAAATGATACATATACATACAGAGAGTATTCATGATACATAATTAAAGTGACATAAGAAGTAATTCAAATAGTGTATTGAATTTATATTTACACTAGATATAATAAAGCTTAAGAATACCATATATTTTTTCTTCTTGAATGCTCTAAGAACTCTCAAAAAAATCTAGAGCTCATTATAGACATGCTGTGATGTGAACCTATTATTTGAACTGCGGTATTTTGAATACTCGCTCCAAAGAGTCGATCGCGATGTCTAGCGTTTGTGGACTACGAGAAAGCGTTCGATTCGAGTCGGGACCTAGGAGACCATCACTACTTACTGGATCTGAGCACAAATCCTATCCAACTGCAAAAGGTGTGAGACAGGGTAACGTTATTTCTCCAAAATTGTTCACTTATGCTATTAAGGACGTGGTCAAGATTCAGCATTGAGACTGATATGGCATCAACATCAATGGTGAATTCACTACATCACTCACATCCTATTTGCTGATACCTAGTATTACTAAACTAGTCATCATGGTAGAACCGCTAGAAAGCCCAGCCTAGCCGCAGGATTTCGGAGGTTTTAGGTGGCTTATGTTGTTCAGTGGATGTGTATCAGGTACTAAATTTTAATGAAAGTAAATTCCTAGCAAGAGTACCCAGAAACACTAATACCCAGATAATAGACCCAAAACTGCAATATATAGACCTATCTTAGAAATCCTACTTATCCTGAACGGATGGCCCAAATAATAAAACAAATAGTCAAGAACAGAAAAATAAGTTAACTTTTTTGAAATTACTGTTTCTTTTGACACGAAAAAAAACAAAGTTTCCTATGGTTTACCATAGGAAACAAAGTTTAGTTTTGGACTATTTTCAAAAATCTAAACTAATATTTGAAACAGTTGCGGTTTTTCGTTATTTTCGCTCACTATTTGTTTCGCGTGCTCTTCGTGATTTTCGCTCACTATTTGTTTCGCGTGCTCTTCGTTATTTTCGCTCACTATTGTTTCGCGTGCTCTTCGTGATTTTCGCTCAATATTTGTTTCGCGTGCTCTTCGTGATTTTCGCTCACTATTTGTTTCGCGTGCTCTGTTCTGCCCCGTTCCTAGTTACCTGAACTTTATTGAGTTAGTGACAGAATTTGGGGTGACTAATCTCCGTAATTCCTTTGATTTTCCTCTTCATCATAAATAACTTGAGTTGTCCATTGCATTAATCCAATAATGAATGGACATACCGTAATCGGTATGAGTGTCACTGTTGTGTTTTAGAATGAATGGGTATCCTCCGTTCGGAATTATTGGAAAACTTGTTATGGTAGATCATGATCCCTTTTGGACCTAGATATATATCCTCGACACTCATGATAACATAAAATCCCCCCGCCTTCTTGAGCTCGCAATCAGCTCGATACGGGAAATTGAGGGCAATAACGGGAATACTTTAAGGCCGTGGTGTGTCCACCCTAAGAATATACCTACCCCTACAAATATAATATTTGTATAATATTTGTCCTGGCTGGAATGTGTTATTACTGGAAGAAAGTGTTAGCAGAGTCAGTCGTGGGATGCAATGGCGGCGATGAGCTCACCACTTGTCACTTCTATTTACGACGATGGTGCAACCCACGGTGAAAACAGGCCCATTTGAGGCTCCGTCTACCCTTTCGGGGAAAAAGGCGTGTGTGTATGTATCTATGTATCCAATGAAATCTCTAAAATTGGATACTTACTGGACTAAAGAAAACTGTTTTTTGTGATTTAAGCATTAGACCCTACAATATAAAACAATAGCTCGGTTAATTTCAAGTTGGCAACGCTTACTCCTGATAAAAAAAACTCGTGCTCTATTGCGGCTTTTGTATCGGCAGATTTTAAGGTTGAATGTTGTTTTATTCATTGAAATCACAACAATCATTTTGAATCGTCTTTTAAACTGGTTGAATATAGAGTACCTACTACTCCTCAATTTGTACATATGTTTAAGGCGATATGTTAAATTACCGAATGGGCGGAGTCTAGCCAGAAAACAATAGCTGTAAGACAGTGACAGCGCTATTGCTCAATTGAACCCGGGAAAAGGTGAGGTATAGATTTTTGCCACTCGGAAGTAACTGACGTAAGCGACAAATGATAAAACTTCGTTTAGCTTCTAAAGTAGCAAATATAAAAATAAATTATTTATAATTAATGTAAGTAATGTGATTACCTACTGAATAATATAAAAAAATATGCTTAATACTTTCTCTAGTCGAAGGAGGGACCTAAAAAGGGCTTAAGAAGAGCCATTTCAAAAATAAAGCTATCGAGAAAAGTTTCGCGATCGTGTTTCTGGTCTATAATTTATTTAGATTACATCCTCAAGTAATTAATGTATTAACATCAAGTTTGTAACCTTTACTGATAATGAGTGAGCATGAAACGAAACGACTCCAAAATTTTAACATAGCGTCTTAAGCAAATAAATTATCTTTATCTTTATCCTGTTCCTGACGACGCGATTTATATTCCGTCTCGCTCGTACCTACTATCACCAATCCAAAACATTTTCACTAGCAGTGTAAGAGTTCTTCCGGGGAAGTACTACCACCATATCTATTTCTGCCGCAAAGCAGTAGTGCTCGCATGGCTGTGTTCCGGTTTGAAGGGTAAGGGTGCCGGTGAAATTACAGGCACATGAGACTTTTCATCTTTGTCTCAGAGTGGCGGGCGCAGTGCAATGCCACATAGGGTGCGTCCAAGGTGGACGTGACCTATGAGGTAATGCACTGTTCATAGGCAGAGGTTACCGCTTAACATCAGGTGGGCCATCTGCTTGTTCCGTCATTTTTCGTCAATAGGTCGGCCCATTTTATTGTTTACCAATGAGACATGATATCCTTTGTATAAGAAAGTCCTTTGTTTTATGACTTATACAAATTCTATTCATTTACAACATCCACATTTAAAAACCAATTACCTAGTTCGAACTTCAGTGTGGCGCTTGCGACATAGGCACAGCCCTGATTTCTGATTTTTATTAGGGTTCCGTAGGCAAATGGCAAAATACGGAACCCTTATAGATTCGTCATGTCTGTCTGTCTGTCTGTCTGTGTATGTCACAGCCACTTTTTTCCGAAACTATAAGAGCTATGCTGTTGAAACTTGGTAAGTAGATGTATTCTGTGAACTGTGAACCGCATTAAGATTTTCAAACAAAAATAAAAAAAACGATACATTTTTGGGCTTAGTTATAACGCTATACTTAGAACGCTGCAACTCAATTATTATTTTTCGTCAAACCCATACATACGTGTGGGGTATCTATGGATAGGTCTTCAAAAATGATATTGAGGTTTCTAATTTTTTTTTTTTTTTTTGCCACCCCCCTGTAACAACTAAAATAAAAGAAAGGTAAAACTAAAAAAATATATGATGTACATTACCATGTAAACTTCCACTGAAAATTGGTTTGAACGAGATCTAGTAAGTAGTTTTTTTTTAATACGTCATAAATCGTAAACCATCCAAGAACTTTTATGTTACTTGCTGCTACGGAACCCTTCATGGGCGAGTCAGACTCGCACTTGGCCGCTTTTTGGCGCATATAGTCTGGTCGCCGTTGTCCAAAAAAAAAATATGGTAGTGCTCCGAAATACTAATCTTCTATTGGTGTTAAAAAAGCGTTAGGGCTATTACGCACTGTCGACTAGTCGCCGGCGACCGGGCAGTTGCCTGTGCGTCGCCACTGCGCGGCGAGTCGCCGAGTCGCCCGGGCAACCGGTGACTAGTGTGTAAACACCTATTTAAACTAATACAATATTACAGTCGTCGACAACTGAGTCGCCGGCGACTAGTCGACAGTGCGTAATAGGCCTTAGGGCGGTCTGCCGTCACTACGACTAGGCACTTTTCACACCAAATTCTCCCGTAGCATCGACATGCTACACTTGAACGGAAGACGCAATTATAGCAGCACAATTATTTGTGAATGCTGGTGACTGATATGACAAGTTGATTCTGTTCACCGAATTCCTGTTCCCGAGTAATGTCTCGAAATGGAATGGCAGTCGATGGGATATAATCAGGACACTGATCCGGTGATGACTAAAATAGAGCATTAGGCCTATTTACATAGAGATGATTGAAGCAATAATAAGTGTTTTGTAAAAAATAAGATAAGATATACATTTTTTTTTTTTTTTTTTTATACTACTGTAATGACGGAGCAAGCAGATGGCCCACCTGATGTTAAGCGGTAACCTCTGCCTATGAACAGTGCATTACCTCATAGGTCACGTCCACCTAGGACGCGCCCTATGTGGCATTGCACTGCGCCCGCCACCCTGAGACATAAAGATGAAAAGTCTCATGTGCCTGTAATTTCACCGGCACCCTTACCCTTCAAACCGGAACACAGCAATGCGAGCACTACTGCTTTGCGGCAGAAATAGGTATGGTGGTAGTACTTCCCCGGACGAACTCTATATATACATAGATATTACAAAGAGTAGGCATGTACCTACTAAATCTACTGTTTACATAACTAATGTTTAATAACATCTATTACTTAATGACATTCCATCGGGTCCCAAACTAGGCGAAACCTGTATCTTGGTGGCCCAGACATTATATTTTATCAATGCAAGCTTTTATAAAATTAGTGATCGTAACCGTGTGCTGATCAAAATGAGCCTATACACGACCAGTCTACTATTACCCCTCGACGAGTTCCATTGTCCACCTTCCGTGTCCATCATCAGATCAGCTCGCTGTCACCATAATATTGCATTGTCATCGGAACTTGACAGATATGCAAAAAACATCTCAATCGGTTGAGGATAACTGCTTTAAAATTCAGTTGCAAGATTCCACCCGGATATCACATATATTGCAAGTTAAATAAAAGCTTGTAAAAACACCATAAGTTGTTTCAGCATCACTTGAATGGCAATGCACCACTGGAGTGGACATTAATCTTCTGGTGCAAGGGAATGGAAAGTTGCCAAACTTGACAGCCTTGCCAGCCGGAACATGCATTTAATATTGGATGATATTAAAAGATTTGCATTGCAGGAAACCACCGTTTCACAAGAAAATATAGACATTTTGAATTAAAAATGAAGGTGGTGTCACCGGTAGCAGCGATAATAAATATTGGTTATCTATCTATTTGCAAACTAAGGAACTGGATATAACGATATGAATGGAGTCGATGGACGTCAAATTATATCATTAAAGTTCAGATAAGTTAGTAAGTGACAGAATAGCGCTCGCGAAACGTAAAGTGAGCGAAAACCACGTTTTTTTTAAATTTAAAAATCATTAGGAAAGTATTTTTCAAAAGTTAAACCAAGGTCCCTCGGCGTTGTGTTATTTAATATACTGAAGGCAATACAAACATCTTATGATTGATAGTTTAGGAGAAAAATGGGTGTAACAGCGAAAACAGAGACTGCTTTGCAAAAAATAAATATTTTGCTCTTTTATGATTTGTTTTGAAGCATACTTACGCAAAGTTTCAAGTTTGTAAGTTCAAGAAATATGATTTTTCATGCAATGGTTTCACCCGGCTCAGCGATGATGAATCAATAAATCAGTCAGTCAGTCAGTCAGGTACTGTATATATTCTGTGGTCAGGTTAAGCTTTTATATAGTTACAGATTTACGTGGGAAAACGATGGTCGCGACATGGTTGGAACGCCCGCTTCTAGTCACGTCTCCTTTCCTATGGGGGTGAAAAGTGACATGGTTGAGGATACTCCACTCCACGCGATTTCTTCCTATGTGAAATGATAATGTATACGCTAACAATCTAAAGAAGGAAAAAGCGTGGTATATTTTATTTCAGCCATTTTGTAAAGTAGGTAGGTATCAGAGTTGTATCACTTCGATAAACTTATAAATAGCCGGACGGACAATGCAATGCAAGCGTACTACCAAGTTTAATTAATTTGTTTACGCTTTCGATGGCTTCCGATCACGATTTGAGGGAACTAAAGATTAGTTTTATGCAAAGCTTATAATTAATATTTGGACGTACCTAGTTAGATCTATGATCTCATAGATCTTACTAGGTCTATAGTCTTGTGATTAGTGTTACTAACTTCATACTACTTCATTCTATTAGTGTTACTAACTTCATACTACTTCATTCTATTAGTGTTTCTAACTTTATACAACGTCATTCTACAAGTGTTTCTAACTTTATACTATCTCATTCTACCAGTGTTTCTAACTTTATACTACCTCATACTGCTAGTGTTTCTAATTTTATACAACCTCATTCTACAAGTGTTTCTAACTTTATACTATCTCATTCTACCAGTGTTTCTAACTTTATACTACCTCATACTACTAGTATTTCTAATTTTATACAACCTTATTTTACAAGTGTTTCTAACTTTATACTATCTCATTCTACCAGTGTTTCTAACTTTATACTACCTCATACTGCTAGTGTTTCTAATTTTATACAACCTCATTCTACAAGTGTTTCTAACTTTATACTATCTCATTCTACCAGTGTTTCTAACTTTATACTACCTCATACTACTAGTATTTCTAATTTTATACAACCTTATTTTACAAGTGTTTCTAACTTTATACTATCTCATTCTACCAGTGTTTCTAACTTTATACTACCTCATACTGCTAGTGTTTCTAATTTTATACAACCTCATTCTACAAGTGTTTCTAACTTTATACTATCTCATTCTACCAGTGTTTCTAACTTTATACTACCTCATACTACTAGTATTTCTAATTTTATACAACCTTATTTTACAAGTGTTTCTAACTTTATACTATCTCATTCTACCAGTGTTTCTAACTTTATACTACCTCATACTGCTAGTGTTTCTAATTTTATACAACCTCATTCTACAAGTGTTTCTAACTTTATACTATCTCATTCTACCAGTGTTTCTAACTTTATACTACCTCATACTACTAGTATTTCTAATTTTATACAACCTTATTTTACAAGTGTTTCTAACTTTATACTATCTCATTCTACCAGTGTTTCTAACTTTATACTACCTCATACTACTAGTATTTCTAATTTTATACAACCTTATTTTACAAGTGTTTCTAACTTTATACTATCTCATTCTACCAGTGTTTCTAACTTTATACTACCTCATACTACTAGTATTTCTAATTTTATACAACCTTATTTTACAAGTGTTTCTAACTTTATACTAGGTACCTCATTCTACAAGTGTTTCTACCTTTATGCTACCTCATTATTCTGTCATGCAAATTTTACCCAGTAAATTGAATCATTGGTAGTTATGTTGTTATTTATAGAGCGTCATATCTCTACAAAGTCCCTTCATAAAACTCTACCGCATTCATCCACTCGCTTCACTTAAAACACTGACTGACGAACTTCGCCCACATTCATTAATCATACAGAGCTACAAGCACACCATTACAAGACCTATTGGTATTCTATTAAATACCAATATCGTGTAATCGAGCTTCTTGAAATTCCATCAAAGCGCAAATATTAATCAGTTATATTTTGATCCCTTACTCTTTGTCAGTATGTGCGTAGTAATGGGGTTTTTACTACATTGTTTTTTGAGATATTTTGTGTTATATTGGTGGCATTTTAACCAATGTAGGCTCGTCTATAGAGCACAAGTGTAGTGAAATGAAATGGAAGTGTATTGCGTGACTTTTCAAATTGGTGGAAATTGACTAAGTTTTTGTAAAACTGCCACCGTTTTACTAAAACATGACTTGACTGTGACTTTGACGACTTGGAAGGATTGTAACGTTGCAAATTATATTGAAAATACAATAATAATTTCTACAGACCAAATGCTAACATTCTCAGAGCTGCTATATAGATTCCTATAGTTTTTCAATCAAGAATTTCCATTTAGAGTCTGCCTCCGCAATCTCTGACGCAGGCTCTTTGTGTCATCGGTAATCAGGCAATTATCTCATGTATATGACTCGTTACTCGCTCAATACCAGTAATTCGCTATGGTTAAACTTTTTTTTTAAAACTGATGTAGTCTGTGACAGACACGAGATTAATTCAATAACGATGCCGCTGGTGCCCTTTGAGGTACGGAACCCTAAAAAAACAGCTAACTATAATTGCAAAATAAAAATCATTTAAAAAATGATCTACCCTCAATGGCTCAAAATTGGGTCATTTTACTTGAAATCTATAAGTCAGGAACCTTATGGAGAGACGTTTTAGATATAGGTAAAATGATGTGTGAAGGAGACACATGTCGAGACATGAACGCTTACTAAGGAGACAGTGCACCGAGTACAGGTTGAACAACGGGCCATGGAGCGAGCTATGCTTGGCATTAAACTTAGACCGAGTCCGCAATACTGAGATCCGTCGTCGGACGAAAGTCTACGACGTCGGAGACGGAGCGATAAGCCTCAAGTGGAGCTGGGCAGGACACCTGGCCAGACGTGGTAACGGCCGGTGGAGTAAAGCCTCAACGGAGTGGTGGCTGAAGTCGGCCTGAAGAAATCCGGGTCGTCCGAAAGCGAGATGTGTCGACGACATCGTATCCGTCGCGGGCAATACCTGATTGAGGGACGAAAAGGGGGCGATTCTCAGATTGTAGACATTGATGTCGAATAGAGATATGTCGAAACAAGATGGAGAATGTAGAGATATTATTCAACAATCGCCATCTTGTTTCGACATATATCTCTATTCGACATCAACGAACATCATGATGATGTTCATGATGATTGATGTCTACAATCCGAGAATCGCCCTCCAGGTCCGAGGAGGCTGGCAAAAGAGAAAGGAGACCTATACTCACTCGGTGATTCCCGGGGATTCCGGGCTGAGGTGATGATGATGATTGATGTGCGAAGGAGAACGGCTAATCAAAAAAGTTGTCTTTCCGTTTGATTAATAACTATTAAATAAACTGAAAGAGAGAATCAAACAAAGTAGGTATTTGCAGAAAGCTCATTACCACCGGACCGGACACGACACTTTCCTATGTCATGGCGTGAAGGCGTGACGCTCGACGCCATCCACAGCCTAAACTTTTCTAATAATAGCATTCTGATGTAAACAATCTGTCGCTTACGTACATGTTCTGCAATCAGGTGGTGCTGTTTTTTTTTTACAATGGACGTTACGTGGACTTCCGTAATTCCGTTGATTTTCCGTAAACAGGTACCTCTACAAAGAATTTCAAAAACGAACTATTCTATCAATCAAGAAAATTCTAATAAAAAGTAAGGCACTATCAGTGCATTAATATTTAATGCCTTTGGGCGCTAGAAGGTAGTTTGTGACAGATAGACTGAGCAAGAGCAATAGATAGGGTCCACAACACCCTTGCATCTGGCTAATGTGTAACATCTTTCCTCTCGCAGTGCGTTCATATTTAATGCATTTGGGCGCTAGAAGGTAGTGTGCGACAGATAGACTGAGCAAGAGCAATAGATAGGGTCCACAACACCCTTGCATCTGGCTAATGTGTAACATCTTTCCTCTCGCAGTGCGTTCATATTTAATGCATTTGGGCGCTAGAAGGTAGTGTGCGACAGATAGACTGAGCAAGAGCAATAGATAGGGTCCACAACACCCTTGCATCTGGCTAATGTGTAACATCTTTCCTCTCGCAGTGCGTTCATATTTAATGCATTTGGGCGCTAGAAGGTAGTGTGCGACAGATAGACTGAGCAAGAGCAATAGATAGGGTCCACAACACCCTTGCATCTGGCTAATGTGTAACATCTTTCCTCTCGCAGTGCGTTCATATTTAATGCATTTGGGCGCTAGAAGGTAGTGTGCGACAGATAGACTGAGCAAGAGCAATAGATAGGGTCCACAACACCCTTGCATCTGGCTAATGTGTAACATCTTTCCTCTCGCAGTGCGTTCATATTTAATGCATTTGGGCGCTAGAAGGTAGTGTGCGACAGATAGACTGAGCAAGAGCAATAGATAGGGTCCACAACACCCTTGCATCTGGCTAATGTGTAACATCTTTCCTCTCGCAGTGCGTTCATATTTAATGCATTTGGGCGCTAGAAGGTAGTGTGCGACAGATAGACTGAGCAAGAGCAATAGATAGGGTCCACAACACCCTTGCATCAGAAGCCCAATTCTCTTATTTAAATTATAACCACACTGCAAGTTGACCGAAACAAGATTGTATTGTAAATTGACTGAGAAATTGGTATTCTGCTCCCTCATAACAACAATATAATCTACTTTCGGTTCTTGCGACCATATATTAGAGGAGGATAGTGCTATATAATAATTGTAAAGAGTGAAAGAGATAATTCTCAGAGCTTTGAAACATTCAAGTTACAGTCACATTTCGATATAATCACATTCCGCGTTGTATTGTCAGGTGAGCAGAAGCCCAATTCTCTTATTTATTTTAAAGGCACACTGCAAGTTGACCTAATCGAGATTGTATTGTGAATTGACTGAAATATTGGTATTCTGCTCCCTCATAATAACAATATTATCTACTTTCGATCTTGCGACCATATATTAGAGTAGGATAGTGCTATATAGGTGTTATACAGGTGAGCAGAATACCACTTTTGACGTTTGTGTCATCGACACTAGAACTTCCATCCGAACTTTAATTTGACTATTTTTTATTACAAGAATTGGGCTTCTGGCTTATATAACATCTTTCTTCTCGCTCTCCTGCAATCTGTGGGAGTTATTTCGTGAAAAGGGACGGAAGTGTGTAACAGGAAGCGCGCATCTTTCTATTGGTACTATCGGCCCAGAATAAATAATAGTACAAGCTATCGGCCATGTTGCTTATTACCAAGGAGGTGAGATGTCATTATACACACCATGTGCGACTATACTGTAGGGCTCGCTCGTTTTTTTTTTGTGTTTTATCTTATCGGTGCGCTGTGGTCAGTCAGACCCACTTCCTTGTGGTTTTATCTATCTATGTTATAATAGTGCTGTTGCATGTGTAGGTTTTATGTACTACCTACTACCACAAAAAGTCGATACATTCTTTTATCAATTAGGTAATTCTTTGTTACGTATTAGAATAAGTTATTAGAATAACATCCCGATACACTTAATACATTTTTTAAGATCAGTTGTGTCGCTATTTTTTTAATGAGCTGCTTTTGTCCACGTTTGTAAATGACGTTGTGGCCGGCGATGGAGCACACAGGCCTAGAAGGACTGCCCTGAAGAGACCCAGATTATAGTTTTCAGGAAAGACAGACGACAGAGTCTGTTCTACTCCTTGTTTCACTATAAACCTATAAAACCCGAAGTGACGACCACGACCACTCTGCCAAGAGTGTAACAACGAAGAAGACTCTATAATAAGTTTTGTCAATGAAAGAAAGAATAAAAGAAAGAATATTATTTATTTTGTTTACAAGAGTTACACAGAAACACATAAAAAACTAAAAAGACTACGAGGAAACAGATTTGAAGAGTACGATGTGTAACTCTAGTAACAAAATGGCTCTGCCTCAGCATGAGTTGGTTGACAGCAAGCTAGCAACCAACGCTGGTCTTCCGTCAGAACCACTTGTTGGCGTTATGGCTCACGACTACTCACATGACGTAACAATGAAAACAGAACCACCGCTTTGAATATTTACTAGCAAAATATTTTTTTATATATAACACCAATATAAAATTAGTTCACTTGTGCGTTGGCGAGCGTTGAAATAGAACTTCCGAAATAAATGTGACAGAAATATTAACATTAGCTGCGAGTGACCTTCCTCACTGCAGACTCGTGAGATGGACCCTGACCTTGGGCGGCGTCGTGCATTTTGACAAGCCTGACCTCGGCGGCTGGAAGCAGATTCCGCAATAATGTTGCCTTGATTGTGATAAGTGCTATTATACTCAAATCTTGTACCTACGCTCTATGTGTGTATTATTTAGAGCTGAGTTGCGCTTTTTAAGTTTTTTACATTGTTTAAGGTGGGGTATAACGCAAAATTACCAATCTTAGATTAGATTTTTAACTGAATAAATCAAGTACAATATTAAAATTAAAAATATGCATGGATACTACATTATAATACCAAAGGATCACCGAGACAGAAACACGATAGGGCAAAATTTTCTCGATAAAGAAAAATCACAAAGTTACGTCTAACTTATGGCTAGATTCGATTGTTTGTCAATATGGTACAGTTATTATTGGGTCAAAACAAGGATAAATAAGATCAATACAATAAAACGGAGGGATCACCCTAGGGGTGTTTTAAAATTATCGATATTTCACGAGATGTTCAATAAAAACCGCTTTTACGAGCGGCGCGTGGCGTTTTTTTTTTGCGTTTTTTGCTTGGCGTGCTGTCTTAAGGCAATATGTTAAAATACCGAATGGGCGGAGTCTAGCAAGAAAACAATAGCTGTAAGAAAGTGACACCGCTATTGCTCACTTGAACCCGAGAAGAGATAGGCATAGATTTTTTAAAGCTAAAGCGATATTCTAAAGTAGCAAATATAAAATATAAATTCTCAGTAATGTGATTATCTAGGTACTGAATAGTATAAAAATTTACGCTAAATATTTTCTCTAATCCAAGGAGGGACCAAAAAAGGGTTTTAGGTGGGCCATTCAAAAAATAAAGCTGTCTAGAATAGTTCCACCAATCGTGTTTCTGGTCTATGATTTATTTAGATTACATCCTCAAGTAATACTTATTAACATCAAGTTACCTTTACTGTTACTGAGTGAGCGTGTAACGCAACGACTCCAAATTGTTAACATATCGCTAAATATAGTATAATTATATGCCTCACGGTATTTTTTTCTTTAATTTAAATATTATTTCTCCCATTATACCCCAGCCTTCAGAAACATGCATTGCAGCTTTCTGCCTTATAATTTGAACTTCATATCATTAACTATAATACATTCAAACTCATTTATACCTACGGGGCTATTATTGATTCACCCCGTCACGGCTCCGTGAAAACTAACAACTTAACTGGCAAGTTTATTGCCACTTGGCGTTACAGTTGTTGTGTAACTGTTAAGGTTAACCTGTGTAACTCTGAGTACAACTTGCATGGTTGATTCAATTTAAAACCATCGTTTTACGACAGAAGCTCTTAGAAACTGTAATTCTTATGTGTGCCTATACATAAATGCTTTACTAAATAACGTCCGTCTGGGGATTTGTTCTTTTTATGCTAAGAATAGACCCCTCCGTCTCCTCCAGTGGATGTCGTAAAAGCCGACTAAGGGATTACCCGGATTTGTCCTGGCTGCTATAATGCGCGTCATGTAAAAAGAACGCTGGCGGTCAAGCTTCTTCAGGCGTTCCAGCGTTCTTTTTACATGACGCGTACTATAGCTTATTATCGAATGTGTTATTACTGGAAGAAAGCGTTGCCGAGTCAGTCGTGGGAAGCAAGCAATGGTGGCGAAAAGCTCATCGTTCATTTCCTACGGTGGTGCAACCCACAGTGAAAAGGAGCCTATTTGAGGCTCTGCCTACCCTATTTGGGAAAAGGCGTGTGTCTATGT